>JASUUG010000210.1:0-10000000 GCA_030449905.1 Luvunga scandens
AAATAAAAGAAAATAAATACTTACTTCAAAATGTTAATTCACTTTTTTTCTTTTTTTTTAATAATAAAAAAATTCTACAAGGAAACAACTAAAATAAATAAATAAAAGAAGAAAAAATTCTACAAATTAAAATAACTTACCTCCACTACAACGGGCGCTTAAAAACTTCTATTAAGAAATTTTATCAACTCAAGGCACGTAATCTATTGTATAGATCAACTATGATTTGAAAGGTTTCCATCCTAATGAGGAGGTGATTTTAATTGTATGTAGATTAATTTTCGAATACACGGGATTTATAACGACAATTATGAGAATGTATTAATTTAAATTAAAGCCTATGAATAAACTATTAAAACGAAACGCTGGATTCTGATCCTCCTCAACACGCACCATCCGCTTAATATTCATTATTAGTACCAATTAAATCATAAAGGAGATTTTCCACTTTCATGAACCACACCTAATGTATACGGGAGCACAAGCCTGGCCAAATAGTAATAACGCTTATGGAGGCTTATTCCACCATATCAAGACAAGATTATTACTATCCTGCCTCACGAAAAGTCAAAACAACCACATAAATTAAAGGAAGGAAAAGTAAATTTACCACATTAAGCCCATCGGAAGACGTTAAGACTTCACCTTCAACCCAAGCTTGAAATGAAATTAGCCACTCATATTTGAACCAGTGGTAAAATGGAAATTTTATTAAAATACGAGAAAATACAAGATGGAGATGGAATTACCTAAATTGAGCTCAAAACTGGATTGGTGTCAAATTGTGTGAGCCCTTTATAGATACACTAAAGTAAATCACGCTTACCTGATTAAATCAATTCGACGCTAATCACTGCGCCACGTGGCAAGTTCTTATTTGAGAACACATCATCAAAAATAAGTTATTCCTGATACGCATTGCATGTTCGTGACACAAGTTTTTTTTTTCCGCCCACTAACATTCTCGCCACGCCACCTGGCCAACATTTTTTCGTCAATAAGCTCGTGACGCTACACGCCATCAACGCCAACGCCACATCATCGCCATGCCACATCGTCAACGCCACATCATTCGCCCAATCAAACGCCGCCACGCCATCGATAGCGCCACATCATCGCATAATGCCACGCCAAGATACAATACAGTGAACAGTGCCGCGAACAAAGGTTGGGCATCGCATCAGACATGATGTGAACAAGACCGTGATATGTGAATGCACCATTTTTCTTTTTACGCCCTCCTAAGGTTTTCGACCAGTCCCGAGTTCAAAAGTCTGGCCCGTTTTTTCATCCGATCTTTCGCTTATTGTGAAATGGCCATGATATCCCCTAAAATACATAAAATACTTAATTAAAATAAAACACACATAATTAAATTACAATGCTTTAATTTAAAGACATAAAAATAAAAGATGTTAATGAGACTAAGCTTCAGAAATGACGCATTTTCCCATTATAAATACACAATTTCTGTGACTCAACACAAATCCCTTTATCAATGACGCAAAGACTTGTCCATCGGGCTTCGCATTATACACTCGTCATATCCTCCTTCAACTTTAATGCCTCATCTACCCTCGACTCCAAACAAAGACCATAAATTAACGTCCCAAATGTCAGCACTGTTGGCTGCAGTCTTCTTTTAAGCATTTCACCAAACACCTTGCACGCGTCCTCTAATCTCCGACTTACAACACAACAGTGTATCAATATATTATAACTACAAGCATCTGGCCTTACATATTTCTCCATAAGTTGAAACAACTCCCCTCATTCTATCAAGCTTTCCGCACGTTAATAGTGCATTCAACAAAGTGTTGAAAGATTTGACCGTCCTTTGAACATTAAAACTCGACATTTCATCAAACACTTGGAGTGCGTGTTTGAGTAATTGCGCACGTCCATAAAAGCTAATAACATTGCAGAAAATTATTTCCTCGGGAATGACACGAGTGTCGTGCTTGAGTTGGTGAAGGATTTGCTGCATTTCGTCAAACATCTTGGCTTGGCCAAGCTTGGTGATGATAAGGTCATAGTGAAGGAGATTGTAGCGAAAGCGTTTTAATGAAGGGGCTTCACTGTCGATGGTGTTAGGATTAGGTTTTTGAAGAGTTGCAGAGCGAGTTTCCCGTCTTTTGGAGGCGAAGAAAGAGGCGAGTCTGAAGGGAGACGTGGGTTTTGCTTTATTCATGTAGTTTTGCTAGATGAGGCTACTGAAATTTGAAAACGCAATGAATTATTTTTTACCGCTTATTTAGTCATACATTTTAAATTTTAGTTAGTCGATCACAAAGTTTGAGACACTTTTATCTCACAAATATCACATTTTCCTCATGCGTAGTTAGGATAAATAATTTTCTTTGCAAAAATTTGTACACACATAATCTTGCTTTTCTTATACCCACATAATCTTGATTTTTGAAGAGATTTCTTATACCCATACAATCTTGATTTTCTTAAATATAACAGTGTAATCATACCATCCTCATCAAATTGTAAATTTTAAAATATTAGTAATGCTGAGATATATTTCAAAATGTTAGTAATATTGAGATGTTAGGGAAAACTAATTATAGACACTTTTTTTAATAAATTATCAGAGCATAATGATCTGTTCGTAAAAGATTGTTGAAAAATTATTAAAATTCTAATATGTAAAAGACATTTGATCTAATTGTTAATGCTAGAATGGCACCTCACATGATTCAATACATCCATTAACTCTATATGTAAATATATCTTCATTATTTTTAATTGTAAATTTTTTAATAAAATTTTATAGTTTGATATTAAGGATTGTACATAATGAAAAAAATCAATTACAAAAATTTCAACATAACTGAATTACAACGTGCGAAGAGTAGAATTAAGATTATAATTGAGTTTGAATATCATCGATCTGAATTAGTTGTTAAACTCAATTGAGTTTGGATATAAATGTTCTTTCTACTAAACCACAAACATGCCAATTAATTGTGTTGTGCGGACCAAAAATTATGATGCAGAGTTATAAAAATATTCAGCCTTAAAAAAGGACTTTAGCCAAAAAATTTAGCCACAAAAAAGATGTGTTTTCACTTGCAAACTCTCTTAATTAACAATATTGATATGAAATAAATAAATAAAAATTAGCAGGGTCTGAAATTTAGTGCCTCATCAAGGTATCAACAAGCAGCGAGGCTTTTGAGTGCTTGCCATATACTTGCACGTCTTTGAAATTAGAACCTTCCATGTATCAAAATCTATAACATTCCCTCCCAAAAGATTGTTCGAAACTGTTAGTAGAACCTTTTGATTGCCTTTCTCACACAGCTAATCAACAAATAATTGAATAGTAGCACAACGCGGCTTGTAACCATTAGAAATCATCTCGTCCAAAATCAAAGCAGCTTTCCTGAACTCTTCCCACAGCATAGCCCATCAAAAACTATCCTCCAGGAGACAACATCAGGATTGCAACCCCGTCTATGCATATCCTTCAACAAATCTTTTGCCTCCCCTCATTTTCCCTCCTTACACAATCCACAGACATGACATTTAACCAAGAGCATCTCCAAAAAATATTCAAATAAAATTTTATTACTTACTTTTAGGGCTTTTCAAATAAGTAATAAAATTTTATTTGAAAAGCCAATTAAGATTCTTCAAATAAGACGGGGTTGATCAACATTTTAGACTCCCAAAATACTCTAATTAAGATTCTTCAAAGAAGAAATAATTCTCTCTTTAATTTTGTAAAGTTACTTTCTCCCTTTTCAATTTATATTTTATTACTTTTTATTGAAAAGAAAGAGAGAATAATGCTTTAATTACTATTTACTTTTCCTTTGAAAAAATATTTATTTGATTAAAATAATATTAAGTTATTTCTATTTGAAGAATCTTTTAGAGAATAATATATTTTTCACTTTTTTTTTTGCCACATAAGTAAATAAATAAGTATTTAAAGAATAAAACTAATAGAACCTTTTGAAAATCTTCTAATAAGATTAACCTCATCTCCCATTTCATCCAAAAGTCCAAATGCTATTTCAAAATCCTTCTCTTTACCAAACATGCTAATCAATGCATTATAAGCCACAGTATTCCGTTTGACACCATGCTTTCTTATTTCCTTTAAAATCCTAGAAACTTCATCCTTCCTTCCTGACCTTAAAACCCAAGTGCCAAGCTCACTTCACCAACCTTGCAAAGCCTTTTTGCCAACAACACAAAGACTTGTCCGTTAGATTTCACTGTTGTGAACTGAGGACTAAATTGCTCAAAATTGGAAATATTTTGATAACGGAAGAATTTTACTAAACTAAAAGACTTTATTAATATTTTATAAGAAAATACTACAACACTCGTGGCTCAATCTTCTTTCTCTCTTCTAATTCTTCGCTCCTCACTTGATACCTACAACAAAGAGTTGAGGGGTATGTATAGTAACCTAGAATTAATACAAACTACACAAATATTAAATTTCAAAAATATACTAACCACATTTTATAAATATCTCTAAGTATTCAAGAAATATTTAGCCTTAGATATTTTTTACCACCATTAGCTATTTTTAGAGTAGAAATATCTCTTAGAGCCACTTTGGGATTGCGGTTACTAACTAAATATGTTGCTTCTACTATATGGATGAAATAATCGGTTGATTAAAAAAGAATTTGATGTTTGATAAATGTGTTGTTGAATCTTGTGAGTTTAAAAATTAGATACATGTGTTTGGTAAATTTTATTACAAACGTGTTATTTATCATATAATTACCAAAACAAATATAAGTTTAAATTATTTTTTGAAGTATGTTTAATAATGTTTAGACATGCCCTTTCTTTTGAAACAAGTAAATTATATTAACTAAAAAAACTTAATAATTTATTACATAAAATATGATAAAATTCATATTAATATATAATCCAAATAAGTAAAAAGGTGATATGCATTACATACACATTAAACTTGTTACAATAGACACCATGACTATAGAAAAGTATAAATAGATTGAACGTTAAAAGCCATAGTTATGAAATTGATTTTAAAAGTCATGGCTAACTTTCAAGTGAAATTTTTTATAGTTAAAAAAAAAATTACATAATCATATATGCAAGTCTTGTTGAATCTTACAATAGAAAATAAAAGTAAAATGTAAAAAATATAAACTTAATAGATCACAACTTTGATATTGAAGAGAATATACAATAGTTGTGGTGGTAATTTGATTGTGGTGGTAATATGATATCTAAAGGTTTATTTATTAGTATGTATGGAAAAATAAGATATAATTATTTTTTTTAATATTAAGGTTATAATAAGAACTTTAAAAAGATTTGAGAACTTATTTAATAAGTTTTTTTATGAAAAGGACCCTATCTAATTTTAAAAATTATTGTCAAAATGGAGTAAATTATGGAAAAAACAGTTTTTACAAAATTTATAAAATATTATTTTTAATACAGATTATGAAATAAACTATTTATTGAGTTTTAACCTCAATCCCAAACAAGCTCTTATTCTCTATACAATTTTTAAATGTTCTATGGATTCAGCTTTGAAGGGTTTAGACAAATATAATTAGATTAGATGATAAAATTTGTGTTGAATTGTTAACACTCACGTCACATTGTACACTTTCATCATATCCTCCTCCACTTGTAATGCTTATCCATCCTCGATTACAATTGGCTCTAACTCTCTGTTGAACATTTCATCGAACATATTCATCGCGTCCTCTAATCGCCCACTCGCAACAAAACCATATATCAATAAATCATAACTACACGCATCTGGGCTCGCATATTTCCCCAAATTTTGAAACAATTCCCGCATTACATCAATCTTCCCACATGTTAACAGCGCATTTAACAACGTGTTGAGACATTTTACCGTCTTTTGAACATTAAACTTTGGCGTTTCATCAAACATGTGGAGCTCGTTTTCCAGAAACTGCGCACGTACATAACAACAAATAACGTTGCAGAAGATTGATTCCCGCAGAATGGCACGAGTGTCTTGTTTGAGTTGGTGGAGGATTTGCTGCATTTTACCGAACATCCTGGCCCGACCGAGCTTGGTGATGATAAGGTCATAGCGGCCAAGATTGTAGCGAAAGGGTTTTGTTTCAGGAGCACTTTTGGGGTGAGGATTAGGGATTTTGAACATTTATAGAGCGATATTTGGGTCCTTTGGAGACCTAAAAAAAAAAGAGGAGAGCCTGCTGGTCGATGTGGGTTTTGCTTTATTTATGTAGTTTTGTTGGACTGGTAACTGAAATTTGTAGAAGTAGGTAACCATTAAAAACGTTGATTAGGAATGGAATGAGATAAAATGGTAATGGGATTGGGGATGAGAATGATAATAAGTTCGGGCTATATATTTATTTTATTTAAGAATTAAAAAAAATTATTTTAATTTATTAAAATAATCCTACTTTATAATAATGATGATAATAATAATAATAATAATAATAATAATAATAATAATAATACTTAAATAAAATAACTATAACAATAAATAATTAATTTAAATTAAGTGAACTTTGTTTAATATTTTATTTTTATATCAATTAATAATTTTATTTTTATATTATTAGTTATTTAAATCTGTTAAATTATAATATTTTATATTATTACTAATTTTGATAAATCAGTAAATATACTTAGAGATTTATTTTTTTTTGTTGGGGACGGGGCCCAAGATTCATTCCAAAGCCGTACTTGTACCGAACATAGGATAGGAAAGTTTTTCTATGAATTAGTCCAATCCTAACCTCATAATTCTCCACCAAATGCTCCCTAAAATATATTTAAAAAAATAATTAACAAAAAGACAAATAATTTACTTCAACTAATTCATTATAAGTAAACCTGTTATTGCTCTATTGGACCCGTCCTCCATTTTTTAGTTATTTTTATACATTTATCATGAGGGCAACTCATACTGAAAAGTAGGAGTGCTCGGAATCCAATCTGATCTTCTCAATCCGTCTAATTTGTAGAAATCTGATCCGTAAAAATTCGATTTGTGGATTGGATTGGATTGAAAATTTAAAAATCCACAATCGATGGATTAGATATGGATTTACTTTTGTAAATTCGTAAAAATCCGCGAATCTACAAAAAAAAATATTTATTTAATTAAAAAATTAAACTTGTAAATATAGTATTAGTACTTACTAATACATAAATAAGTTAAAATATAGTTATATTAACATCAGATTATATCTTATCTAAAAATAATATAAAATAAAAAATAATTAAATAAATAAATACAACTTCTTAAATAGTTAATTTTTACGTATTGATCTAAACAAATGATATTTTTCCTTGTGCTTTCTTTTAAGAATGCATATGATTTCATCTTTCTTTCTTTAGTTAAGCTATCTTTTTCTAAAAGTGCTTGTAATAATTCTAGGAAAAAGGTCTTTATTCATTATTCTATTAGCATAGTATTAAGTAGTAAACATTTTACACTAGGGATTTTACCATACCACACATGTGTGTTATACTTTAAAACTTTGAATGTATTTTCTAATTTTATTCAAACAATTAATTTATTTAAATCTTATTTAATTTTGAATTTGATGGGTAGTAAAGTTATTTTTATATTAATTTTTTTTATTTAATTAGTTCATAGATTGGAAATAATTAAAAAATTTTAATCCACAAAAAAATCTGAAAAATGGCGAATTGGATATGAATTAAGTCAAATCTGCATCTGACCTGCAAATGTATGGATTTGATTTGGATTAAGTTTCATCGATCTGTGGATTGGATTGAAAATTTATAATTCACAAAATCGTGGATCGTTTATAGATTGATACCTAATCTGTAAAGTTCGATCTGCATCCACCCGTAATGCATGCATCAACGACTCAACGTGGAAAAAAGAAATAACTAAAATACAAACCTCTCCCCTTTTTTCTTTTTCTTTGTTTCTTTCGTCCTCCAAAAAGGCACGCAAGTGGACAAAGTCAAATTAATGAATTAAAACATTTTAAAACCAGTTGGTCAAGCAAAAATTAATTACTTATTAATGTTTTTGAAAAATAACTAAAAGACTAATTAATTGATGACAACATATACACATGTCATTACTCCATTGGTTTGTGTTCCTGTATTGATAAAAATCAAGACTATTTTGTGATTCATATATAAATGGCAAGAATTAAAACCATTATTACATATGCATATGTCAAGAATAAGATCACTATGTCATACATGTATGAAAAGAATATTTTACAATATCAAAAGGGTATGTCTGCCCAATGTTTTATGTCCTCTTTTGAGCATTTTCATATATATAAATATAAATAAAGTATTAAAGAGAACAAGCAGTTGAGTGATTAAAACTCAATTAAAATTTTCAACCTATCATTCAATCAAATAAATTATCCGGTCATTGCTAATTTTAATTTTTATTCAATAATCTTAGAGATTAATCTAATATTTGAGTTTCAACTTAATTCTCAATATCGTGTATTATTCATTTATTAGATGATGGATTTTATAACGTATAAAATTCCTTAACTAGTATCTAATAAATGAATATTACATCAATCAAGACTTAAATTAGGACTTAAAAATGTTAGGATACTTAACATTAATAAAAAAATTAGTGTTAATAAGAAAAATATTTTACATCACCTGAGAATAGTTACAAAACTCTTGAGTTACCTTTCAAATATGAGTTAATAACAGACATACAAAAATGAAGACAAAATGAGGAACACAAACCAATGGAGTAATGACATGTGTATATGGTGTCATCAATTAATTAATCTTTTAGTTATTTTTCAAAAACATTAATAAGTAATTAATTTTTGCTTGACCAACTGGATTTAAAATGGTTTAGTTCATTAATTTGACTTTGTCCACTTGCGCGCCTTTTTGGAGGACGAAAGATAAAAAGAAAAAGAAAAAAGGGGAGAGGTTTGTATTTTAGTTATTTCTTCTTTCCACGTTGAGTCGTTGATGCATGCATCCCTGTGGAGGGAAGATTAATTTCCAAGAACATGCAATGATCAAATCAAGCAGACCAAAAGCTCTAGACGACCTGGTATTATATTTTCTACTAATAGTTAATTGTTAACTTGCTACTTGATGATCAAGTTAAATATTATAAAAAGGGGTCGACTGACATAGGTCCATTCTTCAGTTAACTTGCTATCTTTGAAGGCCTAATTTGCTATATAAAGGATTTGTTGCAATTGTAAATGTATCAACTTGATTTCTTGAATTATTGTTTGATACTAATATTTGTGAAAGCTGACAGAGCAGATCATATATACATATATCGCTAACGGCGGGCAATGGCAGAACCGATAACGATAACGGCAACGGCAGTGGGAAGTCTCTTAGCAGGGGCCATTCTAGGTGTTGCATTTCAAGAAATAACGGTGGCGATTAAAGAATCAAAGTCAAGGTGCAGCAACTTCAGAGACGCCCTAAATAGCCTTGAAAACACCATCAACCTGTTAAGTCCTTTGATCAAAGAAATGAATAGGTTAAATCAAGAGCTGGAGGACTCTGATAAAAGGGAAGAGATCATTCGTTTGTTTCTTCAACAACTGAAGAAAGGGGAAGCTCTGGTTTCAAAGAGCTCAAGCATCCGTCGCTGGAACTTGTACAAGAAGAGGAAATACGAAAAAAGGCTTCGGAATATGGAATTTTCTCTTCGTGAGCTTTCCGGAGTGCTCCAGGTCGGACAAGCGCTTGATACCCAGCGTCTTCAACGTATAATACAAGATATGCACCACTAATTAATTAAGGGCGCCTGGCCTCCAAGAACATGATTTGATTGGTTGGTAGTGTAGTTATCGCCTTTATAAGATTCGAGTTTAATTCTTAGGGTGATAAGGGGATCAAAATTGTATTTGACCATACCCACACCCTTACCTTTTAAAATAAAATAAAAAAAATTAAGGGCGCCGGGCGGCTTTGTTTTTGTTTGTTTTTGTTATGCCCAGCCGATGGGTTGCTGCAGCCCAGCTGTTGGGCCGTGTGAGTATTGATATTTAAACCAAAAAAAAAATAACAAATTAAATTATGACACTGTAGGTGTTAAAAAAAAAATAATCGATTAATACTATAACACCACAACGTGTGATACTTCATTATTTCGTTAACATTTTATGAGCTTGTAGTCTCTTTGCAGGTGGTTTTTTGTTTATTATTTTACTTATTTTTTCAATTTCATCTACGTTTCTAAGCAAAAATGTATATATTAACTAGTAATTGGGTTTACCAATCATCTATGAATTTTTCTTTGATAGATGTAACTTTTATTCCACAGAAACAGTAGCTTAAAGCGATGCTACCTCACTACCAAATTGGCTCAAATTAAATCTCAAGCATGTATGCATTTAATTGGTCCAATTCTCCAAAGATTATGCTGTGATTTTGAAAAATGTTGTTGGAAAAAGCGTTTGAGGTTTAGGGTTGATTCCAACGCAAGCAATGCATATTGAATTATTATGGTATAATTGGAAAAACAATAGTGTTTATATTAAAAAATATCAATATAGATTTTTTAAATTTATTTTTTAAAATTTAAACATACGCATACTTCATGGGACTTATGACATGCAACCTACCCCAGTCAACTCATTTGAAAATATTTAACTTGATCACTTGATCTGCAAGTTATATTGTCCTCTCAAAAAAAAAAAAAAAAAAGAAAATTGATCAGCAATTTTCGATTAAATAACTGTTAGTAATGATATCCGGTCTTCTAGAACTAGGCATATTAATTTCATCATTGCATATTCTTAGAAATTAACCCTCTCTCCCAATTGAATCATGACTAGTTAATTAGTAGTTAACTACAGCTAGAGGTGACAAAACGGGTCATCGGGTCATATTCGTGTCGGGTCAACTTCGTGTCTTGTCAAATTTAGGTCGACCTAAATCCGACCCATTTAATAATCGTATCAAAATATTGAGACCCAAATCCGATACGGAAAAATAATCGGGTTACCCACTAACCCGCTTAATATATATATATATTAAACAAAATTTACATTAAACATTTATACGTTGTCATTCATACACGCGTACATACTTTATCGATATTATAAAATATATATATGTACTAAAATATTACACATTTACACTATGAAATTTTAATTATATATATATAAATAATATTATATATCGATATTATAAAATATACATGTCTACCAATATTTTACACATTTATACTATTGAAGCTTTAAATATATATAAAATTTTATAAATAAAACACTGTGTTTATATTCATCATTTCAAAAAATACAAATAAAAGAGAAAATTATCTCTAATATTTGAGTTTTGATGATAAGAACCTGCAAATTATTTTAAAATAGAAAATATAATCGGGTCATTGATTGGGTAAATGAGTCAAGAACTTTAACCCTAACCCGACAAGGAAAAAAATCGTGTCAACCCGGACTCGACCCATTTAATAATCATATTAAATTCGACGACCCATACTCATTTATTCGTGTCATGTTCGTGTCGGGTAATCGGGTCGTGTGAAATTTTGCCACCTCTAACTACAGCCACGCAACGACATTGAAAGTTCGAAACCTTCAAAAAAAGGACAAAAATGCTAAAAGGTAAAAATAAATAAATAAACAAATAAAAGACAAATCATTACTTTAACTAATTGATTATGTGCACACATGTCATTACGCAATTGGATTATGTCCTCGATTTTGTCTCCATTTTTGCACACCTATTATTGGGCAAACGCTTCAAGATAAACATTTCATTGATAAAAATCAAGACTATTATATAGTTTATAAATGGCGAGAATTAAGTGTCAAAGAAAGCACTTAAAAGTCAAATTTGGTACTAGCAAATTAAAGAAAATGGAAATCATAGCACACAAATTTTGAAAGTTAGGATTGATAAAATTAAAGCCACGAGGATTGACAAAATTGAAGCCACAATTGTTGATTTTTTAAGGGTTGTAATTCTTGATTTTTTGGTCATTATTCTGCTATAAATAGAAGTGCAAATAAAGAGCTGAAGCATCCCAATTGAGAAGTATTTTTTATATTTAGAGAGAGTTTAGAAGAGCTTGAAATTTATAAAGCTCTTGAGTAATTAGTGAGTGAAAGATTAGGTGTATTGGGGTTTTGGGTAGTAAGCCAAAAATATTACAATATTTGTAATCTTCATTTCACTAGTAAAATATTTTCGTTTTGTCTTTGCTCATAGATATAGGGTAAAAGTCGAACCACGTAAATTTTTGTGTCCTCTTGGTGCTTGTTCTTTATTTTCTTTTCAATTTCATTTTAGTTGTGGCCTTGCTTCACCCATAAATTTTCTAACAGTGGTATCAGAGCTACTGGTTATATTTTTTAGAATTGGGAGTACTGTTCACGCATACGGTACTATTCAAGTATATGGTTACCGTGCACGTGAAAAGATGGGAGTTGATTCTAGCAAAACAATTTGTGGTGAAAAGTAATGTTGGCAAAGTATGAAATTGAGAAGTTCAACGGAAATAATTTCTTATTATGGAAAATGAATATGAAGGTTATATTAAGGAAAAATAATTGCTTGGCAGCAATTAGAGAAAGGCCTACGAAGATAACTAATGATGACAAGTGGAATGAGATGGACAACAATGCCATTGTTGATCTACACTTGGCACTTGCGAATAGATTGTTATCCAGTGTGGCAGAGAAAGAGAAAGGAAAGGAAAGGAAATATGAGATATTCTCACTAGATTGTATGAGGCCAAATCACTACACAATAAGATCTTCCTGAAGAGGAGATTTTACACTCTTCAAATGGTAGAATTTCCATCGATGACCGACCATATCAACACTCTAAAAACTCTATTTTCACAACTTACATTGTTGGATCATAAAATAAAGGAAAATGAACGTGCGAAGTTTCTACTTTAAAGTTTACCAGATTCGTATGATCAACTTATTATCAACCTGACAAACAACAATCAAACAGACAGTTTAGTCTTCGATAATGTCGCAGCCTGTGTATTAAATGAAGAAAGCAGGCGGAAAAACAAGGAAGACAGACTAGTGAGTTCGCAGCAAACAGAAGCATTATCGATGATAAGAGCGAGATCAATGGAATGTGGCCTTAGTGGGAGTCATAATCATGGTAGATCCAAATCAAGAAGTAAGAAGAATATTAAATGCTACAATTATGGCAAGAAAAGGTCTGTAAAGAAAGAGTGTTGGAACAACCAAAAGAGAAGAAAGGATAAAATCATGAGACATCAAATGCTCAGGGTTATGTGGCAAGTACCTTAAATAATGGAAAAATTTCTACAAAGAAAGCATCTATTATTGCAAAAGGGAGAAAACAATTATCTGACATCTAGCTTATAGATTCAGGAGCTATCTGGGATATGATCTCTCGGAGAGAATGGTTCTACAAATATGAACCTATCTCAGAAGGATATATATATACATGGGTGATGATCATGTCTTGGAGATTGTTGGTATTGGTATTATCAAAATAAAAATGTTTGATGGTACAGTTCGCATAATTGAAGAGGTACAACATGTCAAAGGCCTAAAAAAGAATAAAAGAATTTATTATCTTTAGGACAAATAGATGATCATGTAAAGGAGATTGTAATATTTATAAATATTGAAGTTTGGAATAATATCATTGTTGCTGTATGTTAACGGCGAACCGTTTTGTGTTAACGGCTTGCCGATAATTTTCAGAGAGCATGCTGTATGTTAACGGCGAACCGTTTTGTGTTAACGGCGTGCCGATAATTTTCAGAGAGCATGTTAAATGTTCTTAAAACTACGAGGCAATGTTGAAGTCATCGAAATTAACGGTGATCCGATAACTGAAATCGGCTAACCATTTATTTCCAGAGACAGTTACATTTTAAACCAAATTGTGTCTTTTTGAAGAGCTTTTTGGTCTTTTGAATATGTGCCATGGTGAATGGTTGTGGCTTTTTACAAAAAGACATTTTCTTTATAAAAGGAAAACACTGAATAACAAACACATACACAGATTTACAGATTTGATATACATATATGTTCTGAAAATACAATTTTATTGCTAAAGATTGTATTCAAGGTTTGTTGTATCTTGGGAGTAATTTGCCATTCAACTCTATAGCAAACCAAATGTGGTGAGGGCAAATAAAACCTTAAAGGAAAGTGTAGATACACGCCTCAAACCTTTCTATTTCTTTCCCTTATTTGCCTCCATTTTTCTAAAATTACTCCAACAGATCATGGGTGTAAAACTCATGTGGAAAATGGGATTATGAAGATAGTCAAAATCGCGCTTGTATTAATAAAAAGGGAGAAGATTGATGTTAATCTATTCATGTTTAAAGGGGAAACACTATAGGAAGCAGATGCATGTGTCGCGTCAAATGGAGAAGAGTTAGCGATGATGTGACATTTCAAACTTGACCATATGTTAGAACAAGGTTTGAAGATTCTTTCTGAGCGAAATTTGCTTTTAGGGCTTAAATCAGTAAACTTACCATTTTGCAAGCACTGTGTTACAAGTAAGCAGCATAGATTAAAGTTCAGCAGATATAATGCAAAACGTAAATGTATTCTAGACTTGGTTCATTCTGATGTTTGAGAATTACGGAATATGTTCATGGGAGGTGCAAAGTACATGGTGACTTTCATTGATAATTATTTCAAGAGATGTTAGATGTATCCAATTAAGAAAAAATTAGATGTATTTCCAGTGTTCAAGGAATATAAAGCACGGGTAGAACTTGAATCCGAAAATGGATTAAGTGTTTGAGGACAGATAATGGTGGAGAGTATACAGACAACGAGTTTCTTCTATATTGTAAGCAATAAAATATCTAGAGATAGTTCACAGTAGCATACATTCCTCAATAAAATGGAATGGCGAAGTGGATGAATAGAACTTTTATAAAAGGAATAAGAGCAATGTTGAAAACCGTTGGTCTACCCAACTCATTCTGGGCAAAAGCAGCCAAAAATGCCTGTTATATGGTAAATAGGTCTCCATCAATAACAATTGAGTTGAAGACACTGATGAAGATATGAATTGGAAAGCCAGCTGATTACTCCCACCTATATGCATTTGGATGTCCTATGTACATGATATACAATGCCCAAGAAAGGACAAAGCTGGATCCAAGATCTAAAAAGTGTATCTTTTTGGGATATGCTAATGGAGTAAAGAGGTATCGTTTGTAGGACCCCACTGCCCACAAGGTTTGTCATTAGTAGAGATTTATCTTTATAAAAAATCAACTACAAAATAGAGATAGGGATGATAACATTGTAGAAGAAAAGTTAAAGACTGTACCGATATATATGAAAAATAATTTGGGAAAAGAAGATTCAGATTCTTCTGAAGCAACACCAAAGCACGAAGAACAAGTACTAGTTGAGTCTGAGGCTCTAGAAGTTCATCTATTAATTTGTGAAAGACGACTGCTGGTATGGCACTTAGAATATGCTACAGATATCAGTGTTGCATACTGTCTTCTAACAGAGGATGAAGAGCTGTCAACTTTTCATCAAGCTTTAAATAGTTCAGATGTTACTTTGTAAATGACAATAATGCATAATAAATTGAAGCTCTAGACAAGAATAAGACATAGGAACTTGTACTGCTACCATGTGAAAGAAAAGCCATCAGAAACAAATGGGTCTATAAGATCAAGCGTGATGGCAATGATCAAGTGGAACAGTATCATGCAAGATTGGTGGTAAAAGGCTATGCTCAGAAAGAAAGTATTGACTTTAACAAGATATTTTCTCCAGTGGTGCAGCTCACGATAATCAGAACAGTCTTAGCAATGTTACTACATTTGACCTGCATCTAGAGTAGTTAGATGCGAAAACTTCATTTTTTTTATGGAGAACTTGAAGAAGAAATTTAAATGTTGTAAGCAGAAGGTTTTGCTAAAACAGAAAATGAGAAATTAATTTGCAGGTTGAAGAAATCATTGTATAGTCTCAAACAGGCGTTAAGGTGTCGGTATAAGATATTTGACTCCTTCATCATAAGCCTTGAATACAATAGACTAAGTTAAGACCATTGTGCGTATTATAAGAGGTGTGAAGATAATGATTTCATTATTTGGCTGTTATATGTGGATGACATGTTGGTAGCAGGCCCCAACAAAGATCGAGTCTAAGAATTGAAGGCACAACTAGCTAGGGAGTTTGAAATGAAGGACTTGGGACCAGCAAATAAGATTCTAGGGATGCAAATTCACCGAGACAAAAATAACATGAAGATTTGGCTTTCTCAAAAGAATTACTTGAAGAAAATTTTGAGACGCTTCAATATGCAAGATTTTAAGACAATTTCTACCCCAATTCCTGTTAATTTCAAGTTATCCTTAAACATGTACCCTAACAATAAAATAGAGAGGAAGTAGATATCTCAAGTAATGTATGCATTAGCAGTGAGAAGTTTAATGTTCGTTATGATTTGTACAAGATCGGACATTGCACAAGTAGTGAGAGCAGTCAGTCGATAATGGCGAATCCTGGTGAAGAGCATTGAAAAACTATAAAGAGGATTCTGAGATACATCAAAAGAACTTCAACTGTTGTATTATGTTACAGAGGATCAGAGTTTACTGTTAGGGGCCATGTGAATTCAGATTTTGCAAGAGACCTTGATAAAAGGAAATCCACTACTAGCTATATGTTTGCACTTACAGGAAGAGCTGCTAGTTGGGTTTCAAAACTGTAGACTGTTGTGGCCCTATCTACAATAGAAGCAGAATACATGGTAAATACACAGGCTTGTAAAGAAGCTATTTGGATGCAAAGGTTATTGGATGAGCTCGAGTACAAACAAAAGAAAATTCCTTTGTTTTGTGACTGTCAGAGTGCCTTGCACATTGTAAGGAATCCAATCTTTCATTTCAAGACAAAGCACATAGGGGTACAATATTACTTTGATCGAGAAGTGGTGGAAGACAGAAATGTGGATTTGCGAAAAATCTATACCAAGGACAACCTAGCAGATGTTTTTACCAAGCAAATCAATACTGATAAGTTTGTATGGAGTAGATCTTCTTGTATCCTAGCAAAAACACAAGTAACATGACAATGGCGAAGTAGAAAGGATAGTGTGGAGATTGATTGATTCTCAATGTAATCTCCAAGTGGGAGAATATCAAAGAAAGCACTTAAAAGTTAGCACCAAATTTGGTGCTTGACTTTGGTGCTAGCAAATTAAGGGAAATGGAAATCATAGCCTACAAATTTTGAAAGCTAGGATTGACAAAATTGAAGCCACAATTGTTGATTTTTTAAGGGCTGTAATTGTTGATTTCTCATCCATTATTCTGCTATAAATAGAAGTGTAGATGAAGAGCTGAAACATCCCAATTGAGAAGCATTTCTTATATTTAGAGAGACAATTTAGAAGAGTTTGAAATTTATAAAGCTCTTGAGTAACTAGTGAGTAAAAGATTGGGTATATTAGGGTTTTGGGCAGTGAGCAAAAAATATTACAATATTTATAATCCTCATTTTACTAGTAAAATATTTTCCTTCTGTCTTTGCCCATGGACATAGGCTAAAAGCCGAATCACGTAAATTTCTGTGTCCTCTTTGTGTTTGTTCTTCATTTTCTTTCTAATTTGACTTTGGCGTGACCTGCTTCACTCATAAATTTCCTAACATTAAGATCATTATGACATACACATATGATAAGTACACATATATGAAAAGAACATTTACAATATCATAAAAGTATACGCCCACACAAAATTCTGAGCGGATGTCTGTTTCTTAAAGATTATATGTGTGTGTGCGCGCGGGCGCGTGTGTAAAAAGTTAAAAGAACAAGTAGTCGAGCAATTAAACCCAATTGAAACATTCAACCTATCATAAATCACCGTGTCATTGCTAATGTTTAATCTTTATTTCCCATTCCATTAAAGATTAATGCTAAGAAAATACTACTTGTATATGACGGCGACATAAAAGAAAAAAATTGAAAATGGTTCGCAATTCTCATCTGAGGAAAACTAACATGTTGGCTTTAATTAAATACTGAATACTATTACTGATTTTTAGTAATATCTCGATCTCCATGCCATTCCGATGCTTATTTAAAAAGGTTATAGTTAGTTAATTTATTATTATTATTATTATTATTATTTTGCAAATTACAGGATATGGAGAATATCTAATTGAACATCTGGATTGGTATTTATATAAATAATTTGGTACACTTCATATATGGTGGTTTCAGATTTCAGTCACCAAAGTCTCTGTGTAATTCATTAATGAAAATGGATATTCCACGGGTGGCTCATCCGAGGAAAATTGTGAAGGAAGTTATGATTCTATAATTATTATTATTATTATTTTCTTTTTTAATGTTTCTTTTTGTCAAATGCATGAGATTCAAATTGAAAAACTTGATAGTCAGTTTCTGGAATTTCAAATCAAAGAGATTAGTATTGATAGCATAAATATTCTACATCAATTAAGAATAGTTACAAAACTCTTGAGATAGTTATTAAGTGTAAATTAGCTAATGATAGACATACAAAAATGGAGACAAAATCGGAAATATGAATCAATAGAGCAATAATATGTACACATATTATTACCAATTAGTTAAAGTAAATGATTTGTCTTTTAATTATTTTTCAAAAGCATAAATAAGTTACCAAATTTTGCTAGTGGTTTTTAAGGAAGTCCAATAATTCGGCCTTTTCCCATACTCTTTTATATATATATATATATATATATATATATATATATATATTAGGGGGGGAACAAGGGAAATGATTTGTCTTTTAGCTATGCGTACATGCTTGTGGAGGTAATAACTAGTCATTGATCCAATTGGGAGGGGAGATTAATTCCAAGAATATGCAATAATGATCAAATCAATAGATAGGGCTGTAGACGACCTAGTCTTTATACACACACCCCGCGCGCGCACACACACACATATATATATATATGTATATATATATATAATTCTTCTCTAGTGTGTGTTTTTATTTTTTTCATTGGCCAGTCAAGCAGACATAAAAAGGATAAAACGGAGTAATAAGGAGGGAATTGAGTTAAATATTTCGAATCTTCTTGTCAAACAAGGTAAAGAACAAGAAGAGGTATGAAAAGAAGTCAACAATTATGTACCTGGTGAACATATAAGTACTGATCTTCACCTTTTTTTCAAAAAAAAAATATATATGCTACTTGTACGCGACTTAAATATATTATAAAATTTAACGTTACCTTCGAGGTTTCAACCCCGTCGTTTGCTATATAAGTAGTCATGATTCAATTGGCCGGCAAGGTTAACTTAATTTCCAAGATTATGCAATGATCAAAACATTAAACCTATCTCCTCATGACCTCGCATCATTACCAATTTAAAGTTTGAGATTCTTTATTAACTAATAACCGAAAAAAAAATTGCAGATTTTTGCACAAGCACAAACTAAAAGAAACTAATAACTGAAGTTTGAATAGCCAACAGAAGATATAATCTTTAAAGAATCCTACTAATTTAGGCTTTGTTTAGTACTAAGATGATGTGGCTCTTAGGCTACAACTGTTAGGCAATAAAAACTATAGCTATTAAGGAAAAGTTCACAAGTGTTTGGTTTACACAATTATGGAAACATAGATGAAATTTTACAAAATAAATTAAAAAGCCACCTACTAAAAACTAAAATCTCACAAGGCGATAACAAAATAAGCTATAATATGGTGTGGTATTATGGTGTTAACTGATTATTTTGTCTTTTTCTTCTAACACCATATGGTGTTACAGTTTCATGCTCTCACACCACAGTAGCTGGGCTGTGGCAGCCCATTTGCTCGGCACAACAAAAACAAACGCGCCCGGCGACCTTATTTAGCGGGACATATTCTGTAGTATACGTTAAACGCGCTGGGTATCAAGCGCTTGTCCAACCTGGAGCATTCCGCAAAGCTCACGAAGAGAAGAATCCATATTCCCAAGCCTCTTTTGGTACTTCCACTTCTTGCACAAGTTCCAGCGACGGATGCTTGAGCACTTTAAAACAAGAGCTTCCCCTTTCTTCAGTTGCTGAAAAAACAAACGAATGATCTCTTCTCTTTTTTTAGAGTCCCCCAGCTCTTGATTTAACCTATCCATTTCTTTGATCAAAGGACTCAACAAGTTGATGGTGTTTTCAAGGCTATTTAGAGCGTCTCGCAAGTTGCTGCACCTTGACTTTGATTTTTTAATTGCCACTGTTATCTCTTGAAATGCAACACCTAGAATGGCACCTGCTTAGAGACTTCCTACTGCCATTGCCGTCATCGTTACCGGTTCTGCCATTGCCCGCCATTAGCTATATATATATATATATGATCTGGTCTGTTAGCTTTCACAAAAATTAATACAAAACAATGATGCAAGAAATCAATTGGTTCATGTACAGCTGCAACTACTGCTTTATATAGCAAATTAAGAAACTTTTATTCAAGGTAGCAAAAGCAACAAAATATATCCAAACAATGAGTTCAAAAATCTCCTCAAATTAAGGCTAAAAAAATAGGTAAATGGGTAAGTAGATGTAGAGAAGTAGATGGTTAAGGATCAAACAAAGGTAACAAATTAAAACAAATAAAGATCTTCGAGTGGAGAAAGAGAAAAGAAATGTGAAAATAGAAAAATGAAAAGAGGTTTGCCCTTATCATTTTAATGCATAAAATCCCGTAATGCGGCTTCAACATGCATAATAAAGCAAGTTCTAGAATAGACAAACTAAGATTGATATTCACTCAACAAAAATAATTAGAGCAAAGTGGTTGCTCATAAGCTCAAATCCTCTCAAAGTTGGTGAATTTGCCATCAAATTATGTGCACTCATCAAATGAATCAACTATCAATAATGGTGAGTTATTCATTTAAGCAACCAAGACCAAGCTAATCAAAACTCGAATCTATTCATGCATCTCAACTCACATCCAAGAAAAATAACACTAACTCCAAAATCATTCGAGGATGAGCAGAATAAAACAAAAACGATTTCATAAAAGAAAAGAAAAAAAAAATGACGCAACCAAGAATGATAATCAAAATCATCTCAAAAACAACAAAATAACACTTCCAAACAATAATATTGTAAAAATCACTCCCCCACACCAGAAACATACATTGTCCCCAATGTATGATAGTCACAATTCACATAACGAAATAAAGGATAGGGACAAAAAGATTAAAGGCAAAAAAAACGTCCCTGAATTGTCCCCATATCGTCTATGGGCTTGGCGGAAATGGTGGGATAAATCCCACGCTCTCGAAGAACGCTCCCAAATTCTGCTCTAGTTTGTTCAACTTGTGCTCGATATTCTCCAACTGAGTGCTCAAAGGTGGTACAGAAGTAGTAGGAATTGTTAGTGGGGCAGCAGTATCGTCGTCAAACTCATCATCATCAGAGGTAACACCACTCCTAGCATAAAGCTTCTTTGGAAGTTGAGTGGGTCCTGGTTCAGTAAACTGGAATTTCCCCGCCTTGAATTCCACCACACCTATTCTTTCAAACAAAGGTATATCCAAAAATTCCTTTTTGCAAGCAGAATGCAAATTATGATTGTCAAGATCAAGCACACATAGGTTTACAGCTAACAGAGTTATGTATGGACCTAAAAATAAAGTTCTAAACCTTTTAAGCACATTTTGAAATTGATCTGCTAACCAAAAACCTAAATTAGGTTTCACATCATTCAACATGCACCAAATAAAATAAAACTCAGTTTTGAGAAAACCCCCGAGTTGTCTTTCTTCCCTAAAAAATTATATGCTAAAAATCGTTGCACACATTTTAAAACAGGATCACGCAAAAATGAACTCTTTGATTTACTCAAGTCATAGGCCTTGTTATCCAAAGATAAATCATGCTAAAGACGATAAGGCTCAAATTCTTCGCTAAAGTCACAAGTTGTCCCGAAATATTCATCACTAAAAGAATAATCATCATCAATGAATCCTAAAGCTAAGTTAAAATCTGTAATTGATTGCGAGAAATTACATCTCATTAACCTAAACTTTATAACATTCGGAGTATGCAAAGTAAACTCATCCGGTATATTAAATTGAAAAGTAGAATAAAATTCCCTAATCAATTCAACATAACCTAAAACTTCAATATCAATAAACTTGCGGAAACCAATCTTATCAATTAAAGAATTAAAATTTTCCTTAACATTCAACTTTTCAAGAGTCGGATAATGAATATACTTAGCTGGAAGTATTTGCCACTTGGAAATATCTTTGTACCTCTCTTTGTCCTGTTGAGTGGTGAATGTGAGGCACCCTCCGAGATTGGATTCAGCAAGCGGAAAAACACTTTTCCCCTTCCCATGTTTCGACCTCTTTTTTATTGCTTGGCGAGAATTAGAAACTGCGTTCCATGACACTGTGGCAGGAGCGACAGCCTTAGATTTTGTCGCGACAGTTTTCTTTTTAACCGCTGGTGACTTGGAAGTTGTGGCTTTCCTTTTCGGCATTGTTTAAACTCACAGGTTGTATGCTTAAACGGACTGCTGCCGCACACGTGTTGATGTGGATATGGGTTGTGGCGGTTCTGGTGATGTTACAGCTGTGATAAATTGTTGAGAGTGGCGTGCGCGGTTGCTGGAACGGATCAAGCGTGGGGAGTGGTGGTTGAATTGGATTCTGGAGAATGGCTGTAATCTCGAGGGTTACGGAGAGGCGGCTGGATATGGGTCTTGACTACTGGTAATTGCGCGCGCACTGGTACGAGACTGAATCTCAATCGTGGCTCACAGGTTGGTGGTGGGTTGTTGGAGCTGTGACGTCGCGGGTTTGACGAGAAATGGGTCGTGGATATCGCTGCTGGAGTGGATTCGAGCGTGTATGGATCGTGGCTGTGGCGGACTGAAATGGATGGGAGCGGCTGGATCTCGACGCGGGTCACGGGTTGTGGTCGATTGAAGATCGTGGGCGGCTGGATCGGATCTGACTTGCGGGTTATTACAAATCTTGGTTGCTGGAAGAAAGAAATCGTAGCCGCTGCAGGTTGACGGATCTGGAGCGGATTTGAGTGCTGGTGGAGTTGCGAGCGTAGGTGGTGGGTGACCTGAGCGCTGCTCTGATGTTGCGGATTGTGCGGCTATGATAAATTTTGTGGTTTGGCTTGCATATCGTGGTGGATCTCGCGGGTTGCTGCAGGAACGGATCTGGATGATGATTGCTGGTGTGGATTCGATCGCGGATGGCGTGCACGGCTTGAGCTCGTGAGAAGGCGGCTGGGAGTCGTGAAGAGTGATGGAAATGGCTTGTGGTTGCTGAAAATTAAAGCACAAAATCAGTTCTCTTCTTTCTCTTTTTGTTTTAAAATAAAAATAAAAATAAGCACTTAAAGCTCTAAAAATTACAGAAGAACTTTTTTATTAAGCAAATGCGCAAGCCTTAACAACTACTTTAATAAATTAAAAATAGAAATGCTTATTAGTTTAGGCGTGGGCACGCCTTATAACATACTGTAATAAACTAAAGGCAGAAGTACTTATTAGTTAAGGCATGGGCACGCCTTAACCAAAAATTTCTTCTGGCCAAAATAAGTATAGATATTATTTAAACAATCTAAATCAAAACCAAAAACAAAAAATGCATAAAAATTTAAAATAAATATTAAATCCTTTGGGTTGCCTCCCAAAAAGTGCCTTTGTTTTATGTCTTCGGCTAGACATATTTATGCCTCAATCTCCATAAATAGGGCTCTCAAGAGCCACTTCCTCCACAATATTCACTGAAAAACCTTCATAAAAAGGTTTTAAGCGATGACCATTAACCTTAAAAATTTTGTCGGAGGTAGGACTTCGAATCTCGACTGCACCATGAGAAAAAACATTAGTAACAATAAAAGGTCCAACCCATCGAGAGCGTAATTTACCAGGAAAAAGTTTAAGTTTAGAATGAAAAAGGAGAACTTTTTGACCAATAGAAAACTCTTTTCTCCAAATCATTTTGTCATGAAATGTCTTCATCCTCTCCTTGTAAAGTCGCGAACTCTCGTAGGACTCATTTTGAATCTCCTCCAACTCTTGCAGCTGCAACTTCCTCTGCTTTCCCGCCTCATCCATCCGCATATTACATTGTTTAACCGCCCAGTACGCTCTGTGCTCAAGCTCTACAAGTAAGTGACAATGCTTCCCAAATACTAAATGGTAAGGGGACATACCTATAGGGGTTTTATACGCAGTGCGATACACCCACAATGCATCATCAAGTCGCAAGCTCCAATCCTTTCGAGTTGGATTAACCGTCTTTTCAAGGATAGACTTGATTTCTCTGTTTGATATCTCTGCTTGTCCGCTTGTCTGTGGATGATAGGCAGTAGACACTTGGTGGGTGACATGATATCTCTTGAACAAAACCTTCATCATCCGATTACAAAAATGAGTGCCTCTATCACTTATCACAGCTCTTTGCACACCAAATCTAGCAAAAATATGAGACTTAACAAAATCTATAACAATTTTAGCATTGTCAGTCCGAGTAGCTTTAGCCTCAACCCACTTAGAAACATAATCTACAGCTAAAAGAATGTAAACATTGCCAAAAGATGAAGGAAAGGGTCTCATAAAATCTATGCCCCATACATCAAATATTTCACACACAAGAATAGGGGTAAGTGGCATGTGATTCCTATGACTTAAATTACATGTCTTTTGACAATTCTCACACGTCTTGCAAAACATATATGAGTCATGAAATAAAGTAGGCCAAAATAGACCACACTCTAACACCTTAGATGCTGTCCTCTTGGGACCAAAATGACCTCCACATGCATATGAGTGACAAAATTGAAGAATAGAAGGAATTTCATATTCAGATACGCACCTTCTAATTACTTTATCAGAGCAATGTTTCCACAAGTACGGGTCATCTCAAACAAAATATTTAGCATCACTTTTAACCTTATCTTTTTGAGCTCTCGTTAGATCACTAGGTAGTATTCTTATAATTGACAATGTCAGCGTACCAAGGAACCATACCTTGAGTTACAAAAAAATGCTCATCTAGGAAGTCATCTTTCAAAGGTGCTGCTTCTTCACTCGAGGTCAATCTACTAAGATGGTCTGCAACCAAGTTCTCTGCTCCCTTCTTGTCACGGATCTCCAAATTGAACTCTTGAAGTAGTAAGATCCAGTGGATAAGTCTTGGTTTCGCTTCCTTCTTGGTGAGCAAATATCTAAGAGCTCCATGATCAGAATAAACAATCACTTTAGTACCCAATAAATATGAACGGAACTTTTCTAAAGCAAACACAATAGCTAAAAGTTCTTTTTCCGTTGTTGAGTAATTGCATTTAGCACTATCAAGTGTCCTTGAAGCATAATATATAACATGAGCAACTCTTCCAACCCTTTGTCCAAGAACAGCACCAACAGCGTAGTTACTAGCGTCGTACATTATTTCAAAGGGAAGGTTCCAATCAGGTAGCTGTATAATTGGATATGAGGTCAATAACTCCTTGAGCTTATCAAATGCTACCTTACATGCCTCATCAAAATCAAATGCCACATCTTTCTAAAGAAGCTTACATAAAGGTTGAGCTATCTTCGAAAAATCCTTGATAAAGCGTCGATAAAAACCTGCGTGACCAAGAAAGGAACGAACTTTCCGGACACATGTAGGATAAGGTAAAAATTTAATAACATCTATTTTAGCTTTATCTACCTCAATTCCTTTAGTAGAGACTACATGACCCAAAATAATACCCTGATCTACCATAAAATGACATTTTTCATAATTCAAGACAAGATTTGTTTCAATGCATCTTTCAAGAACTATTTTTAGATTATATAGACAATCATCAAAAGAATTACCGTAAACTATAAAATCGTCCATAAATACCTCTATGATATTCTCTACATAGTCTGAAAAAATACTAACCATACACCTCTGAAAAGTGGCAGGGGTGTTACAAAGACCGAATTGCATACGTCGGTACGCAAAAGTTCCAAAGGGGCATGTAAAGGTAGTTTTTTCCTGATCTTCAGGCGCAACTGATATCTAATGAAAACCTGAATAACCATCAAGACAACAAAAGTGAGATTTTCCTGCCAACCTTTCGAGCATCTGATCAATAAAAGGAACGGGAAAATGATCCTTCCTAGTGAGTGAGTTAACCTTTCTAAAATCAATACAAACCCTCCAACCATTTTGAACTCGGGTAGATACTAACTCACCATCGTAACTTTCAACAACTGTTATACCAGTTTTCTTTGGCACCACTTGTACCGGACTTACCCATTTGCTATCCGAAATTGGATAAATTATACCTGCATCAAGAAGTTTCAAAACTTCTTTCTTCACTACTTCCATCATGAGTGGATTCAAACGGCGTTGAGCTTGTATCGAAGGTTTGGCATCTTCCTCCAATAGTATTCTATGCATGCACGTGGATGGGCTTATTCCTTTAATATCAGCAATTGTCCATCCAATAGCCTTTTTGCAATCCTTCAGCACTCTCATAAGCTTTTATTCTTCTAAAGCACTAAGCTTTGAAGAGATGATCACCGGAAGTGTCTCGCCATCTCCTAAAAACAAGTACTTTAGATGACTTGGCAATGGTTTAAGCTCTATTTTCGGTGCCTGCAAAATAGATGGAAGAAGTTTTGCATGAGAGGTAGGTAATTCAATATAAGACACATTAGGAGTTAAAGTTCTCAAAGAATTTAATTCAAAGATTATCTCTTGCAATGCAAAATTTAAAACAAACTCTCTTTCATCCTTTTGCAATCCCTTGAGTCCCAAGCTGTTGTTTAAAGCCACTACCAATGAATCTTCAACGTCTAAATCAAAAATTTTCTGCACTAAAGGATCAATAACATCCATAGAAAATACAGACTGCTCATCCCTAGGATATTTCATGGCATCATTCATATTGAACTCTATAACCTCTCCATCAAATTCCATAGTAAGAGTTCCTTTATGTACATCCATTTTAGTCCTAGCAGTTTAAGAAAGGGCCTTCCCAGTAAAATTAGGACGGAATTAGAGGAGTTATCCTCTTCCATATCAAGTACATAAAAATCATCAGGAAAAATCAACTCATTAACTTTTACTAAAACATCTTCTAACACCCCATTAGGATATGCATTAGACCTATCAGCTAGTTGAATTATCACGCTAGTTTCTTTTAATGGACCAACATTCAAAGACAAATAAATAGAACGAGGCATGACATTAATAGAAGCTCCTAGATCTAACATAGTCTTCTCAACTCTAACACTACCAATTTTGCAAGGGATAGTAAACATACCTGGATCCTTGCACTTAGGAGGTAGTTTCTTTTGGAGAATAGCAGAAACATTCTCCCCCATATGAACTCTTTCATCTCATTTCAACTTCCTTTTAGAGGTGCAAAGTTCCTTAAGAAATTTAACATAACGAGGTATTTGTTTTATACCATCTAATAAAGGAATATTTACCCCAACCTTGCGAAATGTCTCAAGGATGTCTCTCTCTTGTTCTTCCTTCTTGGATTTTGCAAATCGACTTGGAAACGGAGGAGGTATCACCACAGGTAAGGGTTTCGCTTTGCTGGGCTGCGCATCTTGAGATTGAGGCATCAATTCCTCTTTCTCAAGCTCATTTTCCAAGTACTTTGTCACTTTCTTGTTAGGCTCTTGCAACTCCTTCCCACTTCTAAGGATGATAGCACTAGTGTTTTGCTTTGGATTCAACTCAGGTTGTGAAGGCAATCTCCCTGATACTTGAGACTCTAAGCGGCTCACTGTAGTTACTAGTTGGCTCATTTGGTTCTCCAAATTTTGAATACTTGTTGTAGTTGCCTGCTGAAATTGTTGAGTGTTAGTTGCAAGTGATTTAACAATCTCTTCAAGAGACATACCTGACTTGGAGTTTGACTGAGGAGGAACTGGTTGGAATTGTTGTCTTGGTGGGTATTGTTGTTGAAATCCCGACGGCCTAACTCTATAGCTGAAGTTGGGATGATCCTTCCATCCTGGGTTATATGTTTGTGCATAAGGATCATATCTCCTCTGAGGCATGCCCAGAAATCCTCCAACTGCATTGGCTTGTTCGAAGGGTTCTTCTTGAAGTGTAAGATACATATAAGTTGAATGACCCATATTGGAACAAATGCCACATGTCTTCACCTGTTGCACATTACCTACAACAAACTTTTCCACAAGAGAGGTAAGTTTATCTAAACGTTGATTAATAGAAGAAGTACTTACCTCATTCAATTTCCTCAAAGTGAAATCTTGTCTATTGCCAAATTGTTGCGCATTGGCAGCCATGTTTGAAATCAATTCCCTTGCTTGAGTAGGGGTCTTGTTCACCAACACACCTCCACTAGCAACATCTATCATACTCCTATCCATCAATGACAATCCTTCGTAAAAGTATTGAATAAGAAGTTGATCAGAAATTTGATGCTGAGGGCAACTGCCACACAATTGTTTAAATCGCTCCCAATACTCATACAAAGTCTCCCCAAGAAGTTGTCTGATACCACAAATGTCTTTTCTAATGTTGGCAGCTCTTAAAGCAGGAAAATACTTTTCAAGAAACTGCTTCTTCAAATCATTCCATGTTATAATCGATCCAAGAGGCAAGTAATATAACCAATCTTTAGCTAGCCCATCTAAAGAGAAAGAAAAAGCTCGCAACTTAATCTGCTCTTCAGTTACACCTTGAGGCCTCATGCTTGAACACACGACATGAAACTCCTTGAGATGTTTATGAGGATCTTCACCTGCAAAACTGTGAAACTTGGGCAATAAATAAATAAGACCAGATTTTAATTCAAAGTTTACCTCCAGGTCCGCATATTGAATGCAGAGTGGTTGCTGATTCAGATCTGGTTCAGCTAACTCTCTAAGAGTTCTTTCTGCAGGTGCAGCTCTATCCATAACTTGTTCAACCAAATCAAACACTGTATCTGTTTCAGAAAACAAAGGTGACGAGGATTGTTGATTATCTCGCTTGGCCTGTTGTCTCAGCCGGCGAGCTGTCTTCTCAATTTCAGGATCAAACGAAAGTGTACCTGTACGAGAAGAACGAACCATAAACCAAGTAAAACGTAAAAAGGATTAAATAAATGACACCAATCCCCGGCAACGGCGCCAAAATTTGTTGGGTATCGAAGCCAGCAAATATAAATACCTACTCTAACAAGATTGTGTATAGTGATTGAGCAGGGTCGTGTCCACAGAGATTGGTAATTATTAAATCCTTTTTAAAATAAAAATGTAAAATTGGGGGATTGTTGACAATAATAAAAATCAATTTAAATTAATAAGAATGCAAATTACAGGTGTAATTCAAAATGGGAAAACTCTGGTTGAAGGAATTAATTCAGCTTTGATTCGACTACTGATCATTGATGCAACTATAAATCATTACTGCTTATGAATAGATCGGTTATAGCTACTGAGACACTCTAATAGCCAATCTCTCCTTAATTAGTCGATAACCAAGGTACGACCATTGGTTATTTCCCTAATCAATAGATAATCCTAGATACGATCATAAGATTTAATCAATTGACAGCCTGAAAAATTGGAGAGACCCAAATCCTAATTAACAAACGCATACGATGGTTCATTTAAATTAGATTATTTATTCTCATAACACAACGCACTGCTATGTTATTTGCCACAAACATCAAAATCTTCATATGATGAATATTTCAATTGGCAGTAGATTAAATTGACAATTAAATAGTGGCCAATTATCTAATTAACAAAAATAATCATGACAATAATTTAGAGAATAAACAAATACCCAAAAAAGTAATAAAACAATTAAAAGCACAAGAAAGATCTCACGGTATTGATGAATCAAAGCTTCATTAACCTTCAACCAGAAAAATAAGTTTAGTTCCTCATGGAGAAAAAGAGAAAACCCTAAAAAAGATAAAAACAATTAATAATCCAATTCTAATCTCCCTAATACTTCTTTGTCTCCTCTTTTTATAGTTCTCTTAAAAAGGATAAAGATAAAAATATCTAAAATCTTATCTAAACTTACAAGAGTCATGAAAAGATAAAACACGTTAAAAGAAATAAAAACGTCAAGTCCGCAATTGATAGCACGCGCCCACGCCTTATCAACAAATTTCTTCTGAAATCGACTGTCACGCGCCCACGCCTTATCGACAAACTTTTTCTGAAATTAAGAATTTCTCCAAGAAGTCATGTCATCCTCAAACATCATCTTGTAGCTCAATTTAGCACTAATCAATAAAATTGCACCTAAATAAAATACACGTAAATCACAACTATTAAGTGCAAAACATTGATATTAAAGAGATTAAACAATGCAAAACTAGTGCATGAAATGCACTATAACAATTTTTAAGGGTTTTGAATCTCGTTCTGCTAGTATACATTTATTTGTTGGTCAGCTGTGTGAGATAAGGAATGTGAAGGTTCTGTGGACGGTTTTCAATACCCTGATTAAGGGGAACTTTATTGATTTTGATACATGGAGAACTGTGATTTCTGAGATGTTCAAGGATGACATGTTCTCAAATGCTTCTCAACTTGTTGAATCCTTGATTAGGCCCTAAATTTGAGACTCTGTTAAACAATAATCGAGAGTTTGCAAGTTGCGAGCACATCTTCTAGTGGCTAGACGTGAATCTTTCTATAGATCTGCATGTTTGCCAATCACCGTCCTCATGTCCAAAGTTGTTTTGGTGTGCACAGGTTTTAGCTCCCCAGCCAAGTTGCCAAGTTGAGTTTGTAGGAAGTGATAGTATGTGAGACGGTTTAGTTGTATAACTTTATTAGCTTCAACCTGAAAGCAATTGCAGTTCTGGATGATTTGTGCAGTAATTTCCACGGGTGATCTTCATTTTGGCCTGTCGTGTCAGTAAGATGTTTCATAATGCTCAAAAACACTATGAACAATTCTCAGGTACGTGTAACAAGTTAGCCAGCGTGGATTGGGCTTACTTATTGAATATCTTGTCTTTTAGTATAGCCCAGAACTTTATATAAATACGTCTTTTGTGAGACTTTTTGAGAATCCTTCAGATTAGTCCAGATACAATTTGAAAATCTCCCCCGATAAGGCCATCTAGGTCGACAGCCAGGAACTTAATTATTTGTAGGCCCCCAAGGCAAAAAAGAAAAATTTTCGAGATCAGATAAGAGATCATTGATCGCATTGAACGAAAAATACATTGTATAATTAATGGATAATTAGAAAAATCAAACAAAGCTGACTCGAGAGACGTACACATGTACGAATCTCTTTATTACATCAAGACTAACTGATAATGACAATAATTAGAACAAGAAACATATATCAATGGCAAGATTGTTCGAATAAGCTACACATTTAGAACTTAGTCTCAAGATCTTTCACCACATCTACGTCCAACTGGAATGCCTTGGCAAGAAAATCAGGATTGATTGGAGGATTGGCTCCGAAGACTGAGTTTGCAATGGTAATGACACCAGGATTCTGGCTGCTAGAAGCAATGATCGCGAATCGCATTTGTTTTTCCAATGTTGAACTGGAAGTGAATCAAACCAATTGGAAACACAAAAACATCTCCCTTTTTCAGAACTTTTGCAATGAGTGTGTTGTTTAGCTGGTTTGACAACACAAAACCAACATAAAGAGTTCCTTCCAAGACCGTCAGGATTTCAGTGGCACGAGGGTGAGTGTGAGGAGGGTTTTGGCCATATGGTGCATAGTCAATACGGACTGCCGATATTCCAAGAGTGTTGAGTCCCGGAATTTGCTCAACATTTGCATTTTTCACACTGAAACCAAGTGGGCTTGCTGTTTTTCCGGGATTGTCGAGCCCTGATAAGAAGAAATCTCCTGGCCTGGCAAGCTTGGGGTCTTTGCAGAACTTCCCGTTGACAAAAACTGCATCCAAGAATTCAGAATATTAATTAATAAGGTGAATTTGAGACCCAACATGTACACACAAGTTTAAAAGATTTTTTAAGACATAAAACTAAAGTTTATAAATATACCTGCGTTCTTGGGCTCATCAATGGCCACACAAATATCCTGTAGAGGACTAGGGTCAAAGGCAGAAGCCAATGAAGAAGCCAAAATGAAGAGAGCAAGACCCGTAAAAAATTGAACACTTCTCATTGTGTTTAGTTAGCTAGCTAGCTTTGGGATCTCACTCTGTTTAATTTCTGAACTTATTATTATTGGTTTAGTGCGAGGTGAGAAATTTTGCAAGGTTAGCAACCCTATTTATAGATGAGGATTTATTAAGCCGGTCTTGTTTTCTCTGCTCGGAGCAGATCGATGAAGGCTTGCCAAGTCTTCAATTGTTTATCTGTGACTCCGTAAAAACTGAGGAAACTTGTCATCTCAGTACATTTTCTTCTTCATATGCTTACATTAACACATTATTTTTTAATTGCTGAGTCATGGCAATCCATTTGTATATTATTATATTTTCTAAAAATTTCATTGACAAACTCCAACTTCCAGAATAGTGATTGTTCGTTTTGATTCTTTGCTGCTTTTTATTATGCTCTAAGCAGGTGCGCAAATATTTTTTAGGCTGGGCCCTCAGAGGCCCAAAAATTGAAATCTTTAGAACTACTTACATTTTGTAAGTTTTTTTTGGTTGCCTTGTATTTATAGTTGGTAGTTACTATGTTCATTATTTTTCAGTGTGTGCCGTTGTAACTGATGTGTCACCAATCATTTTTCATAATATCTATTAGATATTAGTTGAATTTTATTTTATTTTCTTTTTATCTTTTATCAAACAGGAATCTAGAGTTATGATAGCGTAAGCGTAGTTCAAGGGCGTTATCTGTTATATTTTTAAATTTTTGAAACTAAATCAACCACATAAAGCACACCGGAAGACTTGAATGTTACCTATATGAGTCCAAAGGGAGGTTTTATCATTAAGTCATTGAGTAAAATTAGTGTCCTACTTAAATAACAACGACTAATTCTTAATAAAGCGGTTACGTACTGCAAAATTTTCTACCGTCAAGTATTATGTGCCATTTTATCATAATCACCATTACAAGAAAGAACCTAATCTAGCTCTTCAGATCTACGAATCCTGTCCAATTGAATTATGTAATGCCACATAGTACATAAAATTCTTACGCATATTTTTTCCAATTGAATGCATGATGAGGATAATAATGTTTTCCCTGCTATATTTTTAACCTTTATGATAAGTTTATTACAGTACTCAGTGAAAAAGTTTTAAAAAATGTTATGAAATACTTACTCCAAATAAAATTTAGAGGTTCAAAATAGCGGGATGTACTAAGATTTAAATGGACATCTTGGAGGTCCTTTTTTAATCTTTCATTGTGAGTTCAAAACAATATATTATACTCATAAATCTAACGTATCTCTAGCCCAATAAATATGTTGGGAAAGAAATTCACATAAGCAGTTATAAATTAAGTATAAACAAACTCTTTACCTCTTTGTGTGATTAGAATAGAATGTGTATCATAAATAAATAGGTAGAAATATAAACCAATAAAATCCAAAATAATAAACCAACCACAAAATATGCATATTTTACGTAGAAAACAGAAAGCGAGAAAAATCACAGGATCCTAGTCCGATATAATCTTTCACTATATTAATGGATTACTGCACAAAATTTTCTCTAAATAATACTAGAGTCTAATCACATCAAGAATCTCAATATTATTGGCTTACAATAACAGCCTAATGTATGTCTTTCTAACAAGTGGATATCTTAAATAACAACCAATGAGAAAATAAAATAAACATGAAGACCAATAGGATTGTAGAGGATGATGCCATGAACTTATTCTCAAAATTTGAGAGAAAACAAAGTTAATTTTGCCTTCCAATCGCCCAATTAAAGATTGAAAAATCTTGCCCCAAATAGTCTCAACTAGCGATGGTCAATGGGTCAGACGGCATGAGGCACAACATGTGTCCGTATAGCATAGCACGACACGAGCACATTTTGGTGGAGCACGTGGCATTTTATGATACACACACGTGGGCTGGGCTTGGCTTAGACTTTAGGCATGCGGACCTTAAAAGCACAGTAGGCAAAAAGAACTGTAATAAGCACGTTTCAATTTTTAATGAAAGTAAACTTAAACTTTTATGATTTTACAAATAACTTAAAATTGAATCTTTTAATATATTTTATTAACTCAAGTTTTTAAAATTTATTTAATTCTTAGTTTATAATTGATTTATGTTTATAATTTATTAACTAAATAATTGATATAATTTTTTTAATAAATAAAATTATAAATATCATGATTTTATAAATAAGTATTAATATTATTATGAACTATAATCTATGACTTTAGGTAATTTCAAGTTAACAATTAAGTTAACTCTTAAGAAAAATTTATTATTATTGTTGTTGTTAAGTATTAAAAAAAAATACTAATACCATAGGGTCAAACTTAGTAATTAATATTACATTATCTTATTGTTATTAATTTATTATTATTGAATATGGACTTGAGTCTTGAATTTTGGATTTTATTAAATTTGAATAAAGGTAAATGGACCAAAAAAGGCTTGAAAAAAATATGCTAGAAACTTGGCATGCACTCTTAAAAAAATAAAAAAAGAAAAAATTTTAGTGGTGTTAAGGGGGCTTTTCCTTCTAAAATCCAAGTATCTCCCCTTTACTAGCCAATATGGGATACAACTCAATAATCCCCTCCCAGATGAAACCACCGTCGAACCCCTGTCCTTTCATTCGACATACCTAAGTTGTTCCACTATCACATTCCGACTATTAAGGTCTGGTTCTGATACCAATTGTTGGGGGGCTTGGCCTAGGGTACTTAGGTATCCAACACAAAAGACTAGCATATTGGGTGAAGTGATCTATTCTCCTTATAAACTCATGTATCTCCATTTTATTAGCCAATGTGGAACATAACTCAACAAGTGTGTTTTTCTTTGCTTAGGCATGGCACGACATGAATGGGCATAACACATGTGTCGGGCTAGGTCTAAGAAAAAAAAATTAGGCACGGTACCAAATACATAGTGGGTATGACACGACACGAGCACACATGGGCTTTTGTGTTGGCCTAACCTGTTGGTCACGTCTCGTTTTAACTATGTTGTCTCTTTCTCTAGTCTTTTTCTTCTTTTTCACTCTAATGCCACCGTTTGGTTTTTCTTTTTCATATAATGCACTTTTCCAACCTACTTTTCATGTAAAATTTCATCTAACCCAATATTATTTTCTTTAATTACCTAATTACCCAAACTAATGCACTTTGGGCTTGGGCCATATAATAAGATGGACCCAACAAATATCCTCCTCAAGATCATATTGGGGGCACCACCAAGCCTGCTCTTTGCATACAGTATTTTAACTTGTCCTTAGGCAGTGACTTTGTTATCATATCTGACTCATTCTTTCTTGTGTGTACCTTCTTAATCTGCAACTATTTCTTTTCAAGGATTTATCGTATCTAATGATATCTCACATTAACATACTTAGATTTTGAGTGATATGTCGAATTCTTTACCAAGTGAATGGCACTCTGGTTGTCGTAGTACACAACAAGGTTGTCTTGTTTCATACCTAACTATTGTAGAAAATTCTTCATCCACAAGGTTTCTTTACAACCTTCAGTGATCGCATTATACTTTACTTCAGTGGTAGACAAGGTAATACACTGCTGAAGTCTGGACTACTATGAGACTACTCCCCCTATAAAGGTCAACAAATATCTTGATAGAGATTTTCTAGAATCAATATCTCCTACTATATCTACATATGTGTATACTTGTAATACACGTTTGTCATCACTTAAACGTAACCATGTCTTAGAAGTGCCTCTGAAATATCTGAGAATCTACTTCACTATTGTCCAATGCTTTTTGCCTATATTGGAGAGAAACTAGCTTATTACACCAATTGTAAGGGCAATATCTGGTCTTATACAAACCTTGATGGACATCAAACTACTAACTTTTGAAGCATAAGGAACTCCTTTAATCTCTTGTTTCTCTTTCTCATATGTAGGACAAAGCCCAAAACTAAGCTTGAAATGGCCTGCAAGTAGAGAAAAACAGATTTTGCGTTGCTCATGTTAAATCTTTCAAGAACCCTTTCAACATATGCTTCCTAAGATAACAATAACTTCCCCGATTTTCTATCGTAAGAAATCTTCATACCAATAATCTGTTTCGTAGATCCAAAGTCTTTCATTGTAAAAAACTTGCTAAACTTTCTCTTCAGATTGTCAATGTTATTAGTATCCTGGCCAACAATTAACGTGTTATCCACATAAAGCAAAAGGATAATAAAATTATTATCACCAGACTTCTTCACGAAAACATAATGATCGTACATAGTCTTATTGAAACTATGATTCTCTATGAAAGAATCAAACTTCTTATACCACTGGCTTGGTGTCTGTTTTAGCCCATACAAACTTTTCTTTAACTTGCACACAAGTTCTTCTTTGCCTTTAATACAACATCCTTTTGCTCCATTATTTCCTCCTCTATGTCACTGTATAAGAAAGCTGTCTTTACATCAAGTTGTTCAATCTTTAAGTTCAAGCTAGCTGCTGGTGTGTTTTATAGATGTTATAAGTGTCAGTGTGCAAGTATACACAATAAGTAATATACTGATGAGTATATAGATCGTCTCCATTTTGATAGTTTTAAAATTCAAATGGACTATTTTCAGAAATTTGAAAAGGACAAGGTCATTTAAGAAATTATTCTTACAATATTGGCATAGCAATTTTTTAGATTCAAACGCTTTCCTTAACTACAATAATATCTTTGGTAAAGAAGATCAACTACACTTTGTGCATGATATGATATGATCATATGATTCAATGTCAACGTGTGACTAATTATATGTCCTATCTAACTCTCTTTTGTGGGGTCAAATCAATTAGATTGCTCAACACTTGTGTCAAATCAGAATTGCTTGTTGGAACCCATCTTATCCTACCTATACTTTCATTTGTGACAAATATTCCCAATTCGTCATTACATGAACATTATTTAATAAATTAAGCCAATTTGTTAATAAAAATAATAGAAAAATAACCTAATAGAATAGAGGGATGACAATGAGTGGGTGAGGACACTTTTTTCATTCCCTTACTCATTTCTATTTTAACTATATTTTTTAATAAATTTAATAGGATGAAGAATCACACTCAATCTATAAAGAATGCCACTAACGCACATAAGCCTTTTAATAACATCTAGGGATAGCAAAATCTACATCTGCATCTGCATCTGCATTTGAATATGTATTATTTATTGCAGATTCTGACATGGGTAATGTTAGTGCAGATTCTAGGTGAATATTACAGGTAGGGGGTGAGCAAATGACTTAATCTGATTTGAAAAATTCAAGTTCGAATCAAATTCGGATGAAGAGCTTAACCTAATCGGGTTGCACTTGGGCTAACCTGATTTCGATTAATCAAACTCGATTCGATCTAAAAATATGAAGAAATAAAAGCACAAATAAGCACATATTATCGATCCGATATGAATTTATTTCGAATCAGATATGGTTTGATTATATATTCAAGTTCAATTTGGGTTACATTTTTTCCAACCCGATTAACTCGAAATCTGATCGGGTTTATCTAAACCTGATCTGAGCCCATATTTGCCCATCCCTAATTACAGGCAAACAACCTAACCGACTTGACTCTATTCGATTTGAAAAATATCATATTTGGATTGGATTGGATTGGATTGTCAACAAAACCTAATTAGTTGTATTTTTTCCAACTTGATCAGATTGTGGTCGAATCGGGTTCGAAAAACCAATCGATTGGCTTTAAAAAAATAATTAATGAAACCAAGTGGCAAGCAAAACAAACAGTGAAACAAATCTTGGATCTAAATGAGAAAAATCTGTAAACACACACACATGCTCTCACACTACAAGCTCACACCACACATAGTCATACACACAAAGCTTAAGCCTCAGAGATTGGAGATGGCGAGATGCTAAATAACATTCGCATGAAGCAATAGCCAGCAAATCAAAGATGTCATGTGAAGTAGCAACCGACAAATCAAAGATGCCGCACGAAGTAGTAGCCAGTAGTTAGAGATGCAATTGCGTGAAGCAACATGTAGCGATGTAATTCTGTGAAGCCAAGCCATCGCTACAACAGCGACACATTGACGCAATCTGCTGCACCTCAACCGCTGCAGCTTACTGCCGTTGGCTTCACTGGTTATCACAATCGCTATAACTTGCTTTACCTTGACAATTGCTATCACCAAGTTTTTCATGGTATTTGACTATGTTGTTTTAAATAATTTAATTTAAAAAGTTTGAAACGAATTTATATAATGTGGTAAGGTTGATTGTTTTAGACCATTTGGTTGATTGCTTTTAAAATTAATAAGACTGTAGAAATTTAGAATGGATATTAATATAACCCGAATATGTTTTAACCAGAATCTAATCTAAATTCAACCCGAATTTTTTATCTAATCCGATCCAATCCAAATAATAATTTGGATCAGATTAGATCCTATTAATAATTCAGGTTGAGTTCGAATGATTTTTTCTCCAACCTGATTGATCTGAAACCTGATCGGATTAATCTAAACACGATTTCATCCACCGCTAATTAAAAGTATTTATATGTAAATTTACTATATTTTAACTATTTAAAAAATAAAAAATAATCATCCATTGTTAAACAAATCTAAAATAATCTAAAATAATATTTAAGTGTACTTTGGGGTGTATTGCAATATTTATGTGTGATGTGTTTTTAGCTTAGAGTTTGTGTTTTCTTATATAAATTTTATTTTTTATCTAATTTATTTTAAAAAATATGCATATTCAAATATTCAGTTTTCTGGATGCAAGTGCATCTAGATTCATACAGGTCTTAAATTTTTACATCTTGATTTGTATTATTTATTATGTGAATCTAGATTTTTCCAAATCTAGATCTTTATAGATGTGAGTTAGATCCAGATTTATTTGCCAGCTCTAACCACATCAACCCAATAAAAACCACCATTATGGCCCCTTAAAATCCCACAGAAAGCTAATAAATCAGGGTTACTCTTAGTTATACCATCATATATGGCTAGCTCTAAGTATTCATGATCTTAGGCTAGTATTTTTTTTTATGCCTTCATATATTCAATACCATCAACCGTAAAAGAAATATAAAATAGTTCAAAATATATCAAAGCTCTACATTAATACAAAAAATTAAAAAATAAATTTGTAAAAAATAAAAATAATTTAAAATTGTATAACTAGAATGATAACACTTGAAAATTTGATTAGTTGAGATGAATACGATGATTAGATGACGGAAATAGATTTCATAAAGAATAATTTTCTTTCTAGGGAAAGGAGCAAGAAATTTTTTAACTAAGATTATTGTTGAATGAGCAAGACAATTTTTAATTGAGTTTATTGTTCATTGAATATATATTGGTTTTGAGGTTTTCATTAGAGTTTGAAGAAATACACCGAGCCAATTCTAAGGTAAATAATTTTAATATAGTATTTTTTGTTCTAGAAAGTGAAAGCATTTTAATTTTTTCCTCGGAAAGATTAACAAAATAACAAAATTAACTGTTAAAATCATTAATATACTGTGAAGATTATCAAATATTAATTTTTTTAACAATATATCTTAGATTATCAAATATAGAATTTGTATTGAAAAAATCTTTTAGCTAATTATGAATAAGAGTAATAATAGGGAGATGCTTAAAACTAGGATTTCCTATAAACATAACTTAAATACATCTATGAAATCGTAAAGAATAATGATTATTAATTAATGTATTAATAAATAAATGCTCAAAACATGAGGGCTTTTTAAAATTTCTGGCCTTAGGCGACTGACTAGTTCATCTAGTGCTAAACCTAAAGCTATGAAATTTGACTTAACCCATTTACCTAACACGAATATGATACAAAGAAATGAGTTTAGGTCATCAAATTTGATGCAATTGTTAAATAGGTTGGGTCTGAGTCAACATAATTTTTTTTTTCATGTGAAGTTAGGGTTCAAGTTCTTAATAATATGATTATAAAAAAGATAATCATATTGTGTCAATTGGAACCTATAAACGACCCATTAAAATATGACCTTTTTTATGTCTCAAAAAATTGTAAGAATACATTCTTAATTATGCTAAATAAAATTAAAAGAACCTAAGCTTAACGTTATTACCTTGATAAAAATCTAAATTGATGCTAATTGAAAAAAGAAAATTGCCACTAATAGATAAAAGCTTACATTGCCACCAGTTAAAATAAAAATTCTCTCTCTATCTCTCTCTCTCTCTCTCTCTCTCTCTTTTATTTGTTTATTTTTAAGGATGAACATTTAAATGTGTAATATTTTGGTAGACATATATGAGATTGGTTACATAAAACCATCATGGGTCCACATAATTGAAAAAATAATTGTTATAATTTTCAATTAATCTCTTCATGCAACATTAGTTTGTACAAAACTATTTGTGGCTTTGTCATAATTGTGTTTTCTAATATTAATATATTTTATTATTTACACACACGTGCATGCGCACACACATATAGCTTCTTAGATGTAGATTTCTGTAAGAAATTTCATGTAAATAGGCACTTGCATGTTCTCGCAAAATGTTTTACAACATCATAACATATTCTACAGAGTTCTGAAAGTGCATATCCAAACAAAAATTTGTGCGGACATTCACGTATGAGAATTATATATATATATATATATATATATATATATATATATATATATATATATATATATATATATATGTATGTATCAAATATTGTGTGATGTCTTATGTAAATTTTGTTAGATATATAAGTATTAAGGGGGTTATTGGATGGCAGAATTACCTGATTATTAAATGGATTGCGTTAGATTAGTTAAAATTTGATACAATATGAAGCTAACATGACATGAGCATGAGCCAGTTAGTAATGAATCCAAAAAAAAATTATTAGGGGCTAAATTGCATATCAACAAATATGAAAACTAAAATTTTATGAGTTTATGAGTTAATGGAGTTTGTTAATTGATTGGGGTTAAATCAAATAATAGTAAGAGTTATTGTGGATTTTTTTTTTAAATTAAAGAGTGAACTTTTATAATTTTTAAAGTTAAACTTTAACTTATATGGATTAATGAAATCATAGATTTAATAGGGGCTAATTAAAAATCAAAGTAATTTTCTCTTTAATTTTTAGAATTTATTTATTTTTTCAAGCAGCGTTTCCCTTCACCAGTCATATGCTGATTCGCCCCTCGAGCCCACGACCCATTTTATCGACTCTAATTAAAGTCATCCTGCTGTCAGAATTGGCCTTAACCCAACCAATTGGAGAAGAGCACCGGATAATTTCCCGAACCATTAACTTTAGAGAAAGGAAGAGAGACTAAGTTTAGCACTAATGATGAAACCGAGGGTACTAAGTATTACCAAGTGCCAACACCAAATTATTTGCACAAAAAAGAACCTGTACAGCACATGATCTCGATCCTTGTCTGAAGAAGTGAAATTTGTAAAGAAGATAAAGATAAAGAAAAAAAGTCTCAGAATAAAAAGTTTATAGAATAATTGAGTTTGAAAAATCACCTAAACAATGACAAGACCTTTGTATTTATAATAGAGGAAACTCACTTCCCTAAGTTAACTAAAAAAGAAAAACTAAATTACAATTATAATAGAAATAAAAGACACTTTCCCTAAGTTAACTCAAAATGGGAAACTAAATCATAATTATACTAGTAATAAAAGATATTTTCCTAAGTTAACTAAATTTCATACCTAAATTGACTCCTATTAAAATAGAAAGTCTTAAAAGAATAAAATAGCATAATTGACTCCAATTAAAATAAAAAGTCCTAAAAATAATAAAATTCTAGAACTTTTAAATTTCTAAAATTACTCCCTACATCAGTCCCCCGCACTTGGAAAAGAACTCGTCCTCGAGTTTGGTTGATACAATTCCTCATCGTCTCAATGATATTTGAACAGATCAACCACATTAAAAGTGTGAGAGATGTTCAAATTGTTTGGTAAATGAAGCACATAAGCATTGCCGTTGATCTTCTGAGCTACCCGAAATGATCATAGTTGCGCTTCTCCAATTTAGTGCGAATGCTAGAAAATTAAGTCCGCCGCAAATATGCCATCACTAAGTCTCCTTCTGAAAATACTTTCTTTCGCCGATGTTTATCTGCTTCAGTCTTGCATCTAGCATTGGCAGTCTCCAAGTGAGCCCGTACCTCGGCATGAATCTTTAAAGCTTTTTTCGCTGCATTATCTGCCGCTTTGCTTTCTCCAACTATAGCTACTGTTGGCAAGATAGTCAAGTCATACACATGGTGAGGGTAGCAAGTATAAACAATCTCAAAAGGGGTCTTGCTAGTAGAACGATTCACCATACTATTATAAGCAAACTTAACTTAAGGCAAAACAACTTCCGAGTTCCGTTGCTTTATATTGCCCAAAGTTTGATTGACCACTTCCGTCTGCCCATTTGTTTGTAGATGGAAAGCGCTACTAAACTGCAACTGTGTACTAAACTTGTTTCAGAGATGATGCCAAAACTTGTTGATGAACTTTACATCCCTGTCAGAAGTAATAGTTTTTAAAACACCATGCAAGCGTACTATCTCTCGAAAGAACAAATATGCTACTGAAGCGACATCTTCAATCTTCTTACAAGCAATAAAGTGCACCATCTTTGAAAACCTGTTAACCAACATCGGTATAGAGTTTGGACCCATCCTTGTGTGCAGTAATCCTAACAAAAAATCCATAGACAGATCTAACCAAATATTTTCTAAAATAGGCAAAGGCATGTATAAACCCATATTCTATGTATGTCCCTTACCTTCTTGGTAAACCCGACACCTCTGCACGATTTGCCGCACATCTTTGTTGATTTATGGCCAATAATAATGCTTCTCCACAAGTGCCTTGGTCTTATCTTGTCCAAAATGTCGGCTTAATCCTGCTCCATGCAACTCGCAGATAATCTGCTCCGTTAAAGAACTTCAAGGCAAACATAATTAGTTAGCCTTGAATAAATATCCATCCTGTATAAGGAAATCCTTTGCATTATGATGATTAATGCATCGATCCTACATATGTGCAAAGTCATCATCTTTAGCGTATAATTCCTTTGAGCACTCAAAACCAGTAACTTCATTAACTAAAGTTACCAGTAAAGTTGCCCTCCTACTGAGCGCGTTCGCCACTTTATTCTGCTGCCCAAATTTATGTTTCAAAACAAAAGTAAATTTTTACATATAACTCACCCATCTCACATGCGTCTTTCTCAAGTTCTGTTGATTGTTAAAGTACTTCAGTGCCTAATGGTCGCTGTAGAGCAAAAACTCTTTTTGAATCAAGTAATGCTCCCATGTCTTTAATGCTCTAAGGATGGCATAAAATTCTTGGTCGTAAGTAGACCACTTTTGTCGTGCCTCATTCAATTTTTCACTCATATACTCAACTGACAGCCCTTCTTGGAAAAGAACTGCTCCAATTCCCTTGCTAGAAGCATCACACTCAACCTCAAATAACTTATCAAAGTTTGGCAAGGCTAAAACATTAGAGGTAGACAATTTTTCCTTCAGTAAAGCAAAACTCACCTCTTCCTCTTCTTCCCATCTGAACTTTCCTTTCTTCAAACACTTTGTGATAGGTACGGCTATAGTACTAAAACCGTGAATAAATCTCCTATAAAACGTTGTTACCCCATAAAAACTCCTAGCTTCACCCACTGTCTTGGGTGTAGGCCATTCTCTAATGGCTTGTATTTTCGACTCAATAGTTCAAATTTCATTTGCACCAACTATAAAACCTAAAAACTCCATATTTTTCTATAAAAAGCTACACTTTTTCAAATTAACGTAGAGCTTATTTCTTCATAACACCTCCATAACCATCCTCAAATGCTTTAAATGTGTTACCACATCAACAGAATACACTAAAATATCATCAAAATACACCACAACAAATTTACAAGAAAAAGATTTAAGAACCTAATTCATTAAGCACATAAAATTACTTGACGCGTTTAATAATCCAAATGGCATCAGAAGCCACTCATATAGTCCTTCCTTCGTCTTAAACGCAATCTTCCACTCATCTCTAGGCCTGATCTGAATATGATGATTCCCACTTCGCAAGTCTATCTTTGAGAAAACTCGAGCTCCATCAAGTTGATCTAGTAAATCCAAAAATGTAGGGATAGGAAATTGGTATTTCACTGTAATTTGATTAATTCGCCCACTATTCGCAGACGTATGCCAACTTCTATATTTCTTTGGCACCAACAATACTGGTACATCACATGGATTCATGCTCTCACGAATAAATCCCTTCTCCAATAATTCATCAACTTGTCCTTGTAAAATCGCATGCTCACAAGGACTCATGCGATAATGGGGCAAGTTAAGTAAACTTGCTCTAGGGACTAAGTTTATATGATGCTGGATATTTTGCAAAGGTGGTAGCCTATCTGACATCTCTGATGGTGTAATGTTCGCGAACTCAACTAACAATGGTCGTATCTCTTCAGGAATAGAATTTACTTTGAACTCATCTTCCTTTTATAACTTCTTACACCCATCATAATCTTCTTCCAGATGTCCCTTTAAAATGGCCAAAAATTCTTTCCTTCAGCCTTTAGGTTCTTCTTCTTGCTCAATAAAGGCACTAAGTGAACCCTTTTACTATTCCACCAAAACTAGTATACATTATCCCTTCCTCTATGTACTGCGTCCACATTAAATTGCCAAGGTCTACCCAATAACAGATGGCACGCGTCCATGTCTACTACATTACATATCACATCACTTTAATAAATCTTTCTAATGGTGAAAGAAACATGACATACTTCTGTTACTTGTGTTTCTATTCTTTTCTTTATCCACCTTATTCTGTAAGGTACAGGATGGTTTTCTGCGGAAAGCCCCATCACGTCAACCAATGCCTTCGAAACTCTGTTCTCACTGCTGCCATTATCAATTATCATGTTGCACACTTTATTGTTAATGGTGCCACGTGTTTTAAAAATTTTGTTGCGCTGGTTATCTTTTTCAAACTTCGGTGCTAATAAAATTTTTTGGACATTAAAATTTAGCAACTCTCCCTCATCTGCTTCTAATTTCAAGGCCTCCTCGTCATTCTCTTCTTTAATATCATTCGCCTCTACTTCACAGTCATTGGCCTCTACTTCACCGTCATTAGCCTCTACCAAATTTAAATTTTTAGAACGACAGTCGCTCGATTTATGTCTTGGTTCTCCACATTTGAAATACTTATTTGGCATAGGCTTTGCATAAAGATTATTTTGTTGTTTAGGTGGCTGTTGCTGTTTAGGTGCCTGCTGCCTAAACTACTGTTGTGCTGGTTGTTGTGTTTGACTACTACCAACCAAAGTCTTCTGTTTGTTTTCAATCCCTTCACTGTTTGTTCTATTTTTTTCAATCCCTGCACTGTTTGTTCTATTTTGCACACCAGTGAGTTGTCTTTGCTGAACTCTAGAAACAACACATTGCTTTCACTCTTCTAACTTCTTTGTTCTAGCAACTGCTGTACCCATATCCCAAATCACTTCTATAATCTCATTTTGCAATTCTTGCTTCAACCTGCCAAGACATTTTGTAATTGTCCGAAACTCTAGCTCATCCATATTTTTTCTTGTGTGCAAATGATAAAATTCTTTTGTAATTCATCAACATTGTGTTTTCCTTGCTTGTAATTCTAATATTTCACGTATAACTGTTGTTGATAATTTGCTGGCAAGAAGTACTCTTTGATCATTCTCTACATCCTAAGTCACAATTTGATCATTGGCTTTCTGGCAATTCTTTTTCGATTTTGAATGTTTTGCCACCATGCGGATGCTGCACCGTTCAACTTAAATGCCACAAGTTTAACTCGCTTATTCTTTGGAATCTCTATGTACTGAAAGAAATTTTCTACATTTGATATCCAATCTAAAAATTCCTTAACATGCATCCCGCCATAAAAATATGCAATATCAATATTAATCTTTTAATCTGAATTCTTCTCATGCCTCCTATCATAGTCCTTAGCATCTTTTTCTTCTGAATTGCTTTCTAACTCTTCACCCACGCACAGCTGCACTCGTCTCACGAGTTCTTGGTTCTATGGTACTATTTCATGATTGATGCCCTAAGGCGCTACTTCGTAATTAAAACCCCGTCGAACCTTTTCATGGTGATAATCCCAAGGTTGTTCTTCGTGATTGACTCCTTCAATGGCCCACTTGCAATTAACTCTCTACTACTGCCCTCTCTTTATATTATTCACAGAAAGCTTGAAACCCTCGATTGCTTGCTCTATCGCTGCCATTCTAGGGTTAAACGCATTCTCCATGACTTGCAAGACTATTTCTATGACTATTTGTCTGGCAATCTCCATAGTCATTTCCTGCATCCCTTGATCAGCGTCTTTGGGAAGGTTGTTCCTCTGTTTGTGTGGTCATACCATGATGACAAGCAAACTTGTTCTAACACCAACTAACGAAGTGGAATTTGTAAAGAAGATAAAGATAAAGAAAACAAGTCTCTGAATAAAAAGTTTATAGAATAATTGAGCTTGAAAAATCCTCTAAATAATGATAAGACCTCTATATTTATAATAGAGAAAACTCACTTCCGTAAGTTAACTAAGAAAAGGAAATTAAATTATAATTATAATGGAAATAAAAGACTTTCCCTAAGTTAACTTAAAATGGGAAACTAAATCACAATTATACTAGAAATAAAAGCTGTTTTCCTAAGTTAACTAAATTTCATACTTAAATTGACTCCTATTAAAATAGAAAGTTTTAAATAATAAAATACCATAATTGACTCTAATTAAAATAGAAAGTCCTAAAAATAATAAAATTTTATAATTTTTAAATTCCTAAAATTACTCTCTACATCATCCTCAACTCAAAATTTTGACAAAGCAAACACACTGAAACACAAACCATAGCTCGACGTTTAATTTAAATTTGTTGTAAGCTATTTTTTTCTTTTAAAAACACAAATCATACATTCTACATACCGTACCAGCCCTGCCGATGCTAGAATTAGATCATATAATAACATAAAGAAGAAGCATCGTGGTTTCAAACTAATCAATCATACTCAGTTCATAGAGACACTCTTATATATTTTTAGAAATAATTACCTAGATCCTTTTTTGGTCATAACAAATACAGTTGGGTCAATATAGTTGAAGAGCATAATTGTCCAAACGCAGGCTTATTTGACCATTTTTAAGTCAAGGGATCTCCATAACCATTTCTTCAAACCACAAAGGTGTTGCTGCTATTTTTTTTCCTTTTTTAAAAAATAAAATTTACTAGATTCCTAACTCTTTTTTTATTTACATCGATCTAATTGTTTGTTCAGTATAACTAACAAAATTGTTCTAAAAGGCACAACGCTACCAGAAAACCAGTTTAACTTCATTCGTTGCATCAAGCAAGTATTGATCATGTTCAATATTTCCCAATTTAATTGTGGGAAAATGAACTTGACAAGAGTTTTGTGTAATGAGGAAGTCCTTTGATTCTTATTGTTCCGCTCTCGGCTAACCAATGTATCATGCCTCGAACTGTATCCTATGATTCTATTTTTTCAGTTAGTTAATATATAAAGCTTCTCAATAAACTTTAAACTCCGTTACAATAGACGAATTGTGAAGGTTAGTTATATTCTGTTTTAAAGGTTGTTGATGTGGCTTGATGAGCTGGCATGCTTGGGTCCAGCCAGCTGTTAAATTAGTTTTCACACAGCTGGAAATGAAAGCCATATAAGAGGGGCTGAGCGTGCTGGTTTCTCGAGTATCTGTGTGTGGAATTAAAAGAGGTTTTTTTGAGTTAATTTCATTCTCTGAGTGAGAAGGGATATGTTCTTTGTAATTTGGTGAAAATCATTGTAATTCTTTTTCAGTAATAAAGTTTGCTCCAGTGGAGTTTTTCAGCCGTGGATGTAGGTACCGTGGTACTGAACCACGTTATATCTTTGGCTCTGTTTTCATTCAGTTTTCTTCTTCCTTTCTTCAGTTCTTTACTGCACATTTGGGTTATCAGTAATCTGCTCTTTCGATTATCTTGGGATCAATTGTTGAGAAGTGAATCTTGTTCTGGTTATTCACTACACAAATAATAAATATCAAATATATATTCAAACTCATAAACTTGCTAAAACTTACTAAATATTTTCCATGAATTTTGTTTTTTAAATATATACGTCATAACTCACAAGATATAATAAAGATAATTGTAAACCTGCTAAAACTAGAAATTTTGAACCCAGAAAAATGACTTGAGCATACATAAAGAACAAATATTTTACTGATTTCATTAAAGCACACAGGCAGTCCCTTTCTTTAACTAGAATGAAGGGCTGATATTGCATCACGTATCATAGCAAAACAGTTTGTAACAATCTGTCAGGATAGTTCATCGAGTTACCAATCCTGTGCAACAAGGTGAATGTTCTAACTCATCAAGCCAATGAGGCCGTGGATCTTGAACTTTAATCCATTTTCTATCCTGTTAAGAATTTAGATCTATTTTTAATAAGTATAGACAAAATAAAAGAATAAATTAATTAATTTCTCTAATTAATTAATCTTGAAATTACTGTTCACCAATTACTGTTTATGCAATTCTATTCACAATTACGATTTAGAGTTACTGTTTATCATTATTGTTCATCATGTCGAACAGTTCACGTTATTTATATGTTAGAAATAGTAAATTGCAAAAAGTAAAACATGCAAAGTATTTTTACATGATTCAAATCATTATCCTACATCCACAAGGCTACGTTTAAACAATAAGTAATTCACTAAGTAATAAAAAGATTACATTATATTGGATTCTTCCGTAATTGCAGCCATTCTCTCACACTAGTCGCTACCTCATTATATCTTACTTAATTGACCTTGTTTGGTGAGAATCATTCATCTTTAATTGTGTTTGCTATTTTCCTTGAGATCCCCTAAATATAACAAATGACATGTTCGTCTCAAAGAAACCAAAGTAAAGATAAAGAATGTCTAATGAAAGACTTGATATGATGAAAACTTGATGAAGAAGACTAAAACATTGTAGAGATATGAAACATCAAATGCGACCAAATAGGTTTCTTCTCATTCTCTAAATTGATTGCTTCTATGATATAAGATACTATGTCTACTTCACCACATAAATATGTAAAATACTTCTCTTTATATAGGAGTAGTATTTCAACCAAACCACCCTAATAAAGGAACATTAAGATATACTTCCTTAAGAATCCAATATTCAATAAATATTTGATGCTAGGATATACTTCTTCAATAGTCCAATATTTCAAAAATACTTGATATACTTACCAAAATAGTAGTCATCTTTATTTGGAACTCTTTGATATGGAGTCCTACCTACATGCTAATTTGCTTCTTTTATACCTCCAAAAGTATTTTCCAATATTTCGCATAATCTAATCTTAATTAATTTCTAAAACTAGGCAAATCTCTAACAAAAAGAAACGAATTCCTAACAAAAGAAATAAATAAATCACAATGTTATTGACACAATGATGCCAATAATAAAAAGCCTAACATATCCAAAGACTATTCTTGAGTCACCAAGGCTCTGCAGAATTCAAATAAGAGTGCTCCTGCTAAGAATGCTTCATCGAGGTATTTTGTCGAACACTGTAGCAAATGCATCAAAGACCCTCTCATTTTAACTATTAATAATAACAAAAGCAGATTTCTTGTTATATCTTTGAGAATCTAATATGCAGACTCTAACAAAATTTGCTTTCCCCATCAATTATTATTATTTTTTAGCGATGTCTTGCCTGTCTTTCCGTTGCTTTCCTTCCAAAAAACTAATTTTATATGAATAAAATTCATCCCAGTCCCAAATCACTCTATACAATTTTCCATAGTCTTTAGCTTGAATCACCATTTCCTCCTCTCTAACCACCATTGATGCCTTTGGTAGATCTCGATCTCTCCGCAATTTAGATTTTGATTACCCATTTTAGTACTGTTATACTTCTACTCATCGTAATTTTTTTTAAAAAAAAAAAACAATTAAATTTATTACCATTGAGTAAAATTGAGTTGTTTTTACATTAAGGCAGTATTTTTTTTTTTTTGGGTCTAAAATCCGAATGGGTTTGAATTTGGCTAAAATCTAAATAGGTTTGAATTTGGCTGAAATCTAAATGACATGTTTGTTTTTGTGTTATCAATATCTGAATATAAATGTTAAATTGTTTGTTTTTCAATACTTATATTTTGACATATATAACCTTATAAATATTAACAATACTTATATCTTATTAGTTAAACACATGACAAGTTATAAATAAATTATTTAATTATTAAAAAAATTGATAATGTTTACCTTAACAAAGAATGAAAAATAAAATATAGATCTAACACATTTATTATTTTACATCAATATATGATACCTATAATGTTATTTTTAGTATATTATATTGATATTTTTTTCTTATTAATTACACAAGCCAATCAAGAATTGTTTAATCATTTGAATTAAGATTAATGTATTGTATAAAATTTAAAATCTATTATAAAAATTGTCAATATAAGTACAAAGAGATGGACCTATTATAAAACACACTCTCGTAAAGTTCTATTATGTTTAAAATTCTCATTCACTAAAAAAAATAGAATACATAGATATAACCAAAAAACAAGGATAAATAAAAAATAATAAAAGAATAATTTATATAGTAGGAAATAAATTTATTTAATAGGGTATTAATGAGAGAAAATATTAATGTCATTCAGATAACAGTCAAAATATTTTAGTTTTTTTATTTAGATCTAGACATCTTATAATTAGATATAAGCGATAGAAAACAAATAAATTAAAAACAGTAAATATCTAAAAATAAGTAAAATTTAGATTTCAAACAAAAAAAAAAACCCTTAGTCTTTATTTTTTAATATAAAAAATTTTAAAAAAAATTATAAAAAATTTAGGGAGTTTTAATTTGATTCTAAATAATTATAAATAATGAGAGAGCTTTTAAAACATTTTTGGTAAACCATATAATTGAAAAGTTACTCTGTTTTCCATACAATTTTTGTATTAAAATAATATTTGAGTTCCTTTTGGTTCATTGATTGAATTTTGTATATTAATTGAAATTCATTATTAAATAGATTTTAATATTTTATTTCTTGCAATTATACTGTTAATGATAATATAAAGAGAGAATTTTTAAGGAATCAAACAAGATCCACCTAAGACACTAAAATTTAATTTTATTTGCACAAGTACTAGTATAATCTTCCAGAAAAAGAATTGTATGGATCAGTCTCACCATCAGTATGTTGAGCCGATTGTGCACTCGACTAATAAGAAAGCAGCCATGGATTGATTTGGTGATTCTCACCTTAATTTTTTTATATATGATCGGTCCCACCGTAGGACTGATCGACCAGCCCGTATGGCTGTTTTTTATTTATGATCGGACTGAGGTGATGAAACCCACCCACACAAGTATTTACAGCTAACAGTTTTATTATTTTCAAGGGCACAACATTACTAAAAACCAGTTTACATGCATTCATTTGTGGTAGCAAAGCATCAAGCAAGTAGTGATCACGTTCATGTTTAATTAATTAATAATTAATAATTAATAATTAAAATTAAAACTAGAAGATATATCTATCTAAAATTGAAGCCTCGGCTTCGATTTACTGAAAAAGCAGGGGAAAGGAATCAAATTCAAGTCACTAAAGACAAAAGGAGATGCACATATATATAATAAGAAAGTTGGCAGCTCCTTTGGATCTCGAACGAACCGTTACAGAGTGCAATTACATTCAAAAAGCAGCAATTTCCCTTTTGCTAGCGTGCAGATTGCAGATTATGTCTGCTCATGGGTCATTTTTATTACCATTCAAAATCTGAACTGCGGCATTACCCAGATAAGAACTTACGGTGTTAAGTACTTTTAAAAATGTTCGAAAAATTTTTTAAGTCATGATTGAAAAAATTATTAAATCATATGGTTTGATAATATAATAACATTACACTATCAAACAATGCGACTTATACAATTTTTCTAAGTTTTAATAAAATTTATGATCTTATATCAAATAATATAAAAAAAGCGTATGGTGTTATGAATTTATTCAAATAAATGTGAATGTTCATAACATATAGTTATTTGTCTCCCCACTATCTCCCACTAATAACCTTTAATTTTCGTATAACTCCCATTATCTCACAAGGAATTATGATCCATAATTTCTTTATTAATTTTATGAAATGATTATGTAACTATAAAAGGAGAGCTCATCTCTTTATTTTGTAAATACTTTTGGAATGAATAAAATCACTCTATAATATTTTGCTCTCTTATTTTATTCTTCATCTTGTGTTGTTCCTTTTATTTTTATTGCTGGCTAATAGCTTTTCTAACACGTTATCAGCACGAAACTTTGATCAGGTATTAATTTTTTTATTTCTTATATCTAGCAATTTTTATTATTATATAACTATAATCGTTCATCACAAATAACATGTCATATAAGCTATTGTTATCATGTTTATATTTACAATATCATTGACTTCTCAAAGTTGTATGTATATTACTTTTCTTTGCTATATCTCTTAAAATTTGCATAATTGATGGTATAAGATTTAAAATTTAATCCATAATGTCAATAGCATGAAATGTGATGATTATAAAATTTTATAGTTATATTACCATGAGTGATTATATGACATATATAATATTTATTTGTTAATAATGAATTAATTATTTTTTTTATATTGTGTTATAGCTATTTGAAAATGTCGAATCTTGCAAAACTTGAATTTGTGGCACTTGATATCTCCGACGATAATTATCTATCATGGGTCTTGGATGCTGAAATTCATCTTGATGTAATGAATCTTGGAGATATTATTAAAGAAAATAATAATGCATCAACCCAAGACTGTGCCAAGGCAATGATTTTCTTCGCCACCATCTTCATGAACAATTGAAAAGTGAGTATCTTACGGTCAAAGGACCATATGTCCTTTGGGAGTGTCTTAATGAAAGATTTAATCACCAAAAAACTGTTATACTTCCAAGAGCTCGTTATGAAAGGATGCACCTACGATTACAAGATTTTAAATCTATTAGTCAATACAATTCTGCATTATTCAAAATAGTTTCTCAATTAAAATTATGTGGAGTAGAGATTACTGATGCAGATTTGTTGGAAAAGACATTTTTTACTTTTCATGCTTCGAATTTGCTCCTGCAGCAGCAATATTGAGAGCGGAGATTTAGAAAGTATTCTGAATTAATCTCATGTCTTTTAGTGGCTGAAAAAAATAATGAACTTTTGCTGAAAAACCATCAGTCTCATCCGACTGGATCTGTACCTATCCCTGAAGTGAATGGTACTTCAGCCTATAATCGTAGTGTTAATCGAGGTCGTGGCCGAGGCCGAGGTTACAAAAATAATCAAGGTCATGGTGGCTATAATAAGAAATATCGACCAAACCACTTAAAGTGGAATAACAGTAATGAAAAGCAAGAAAAAGATCCACAAAAGAAATCACCAAAGAATCATGAAAATATTTGCTTCAGATGTGGTGCAAAAGGACATTGGTCTCGTGTTTGTCGTACACCAAAACATTTAGTTGATCTTTATCAAGCATCCAAAAAGGAAAAAAGGGAAAGAAATTGAGACAAATTTCATTGATCATGAAGACCCAATTGATATAACTCATTTGGATGTTTCAGATTTTTTTGAAGAACCAAATGGTAAAATTGACCATTTAATTGGTGATGGACATGTGAAGACTGACTAAAAAGTACTACACTTTGAAGTGTGTTTTATTACTATTATTTTTAAAGATTTGGTGTGTCTCTTTACAATCATGGTGTTTCTAAGTTTATGTTGCAAGACTATTTATTATTTTGAATATTTTATAAATTTGGTGTGTAATTTTTCATTTTCTTTAATAAAACTTTTTTTGTAATGTTTTCTTTATACTACTTGATCATTCTTTATATTCAATTGACTTATTTTATATGCATATGTGAAGATATACAATAAGTTTGAACAATGACTTGATGAATAATGAAGATTGATGTTTGGTGGATAGTGCGACAACACACACAATTCTGCGAAATAAAAAATATTTCCATAATTTAATATTAGCTAAGGCTAATGTTAATACAATATCTGGTTCTGCTAATCTAATTGAAGGCTCCGGAAGAGCTACTATTATGTTACCAAACGGTACAAAATTACAAATAAATGACGCTTTATATTCTAGCAAGATCAAACAGAAATCTGCTCAGTTTCAAGGATATTCGTCAAAACGGATACCATATTGAAACATCTAGTGAAGGTAATTTTGAATTTCTTTGCATCACTTCAACTATTTCATGTCGGAAGCATATATTGGAAAAATTACCTTCTATTTCTTCTGGGTTGTATCATACAATTATAAAAATAATAGAAATAAATTTTACAATGAACCAGAAGTTCTCTGATCCAAAGATTTTTAAACTTTGGCATGATCGACTTAGGCATCCTGGATCAATCATGATGCGTCGTATTATAAAAAATTCACATGGACATCAATTAAAGAACCAGAAGATTCTTTTACCAACTGAAAGTCCATGTGCTGCTTGTTCTCAAGGAAAATTAATAACTCGGCCATCCCCAATGAAAGTAAGTTTTGAATCTCCTAAATTTTTGGAAAGAATCCAAGGGGATATATGTGGCCCTATACATCCAAGTTGTGGACCGTTTCGTTATTTCTTGGTTTTAATAGATGCTTCAACTAAATGGTCACATGTCTCTTTACTTTCTAGTTGCGGTGTTGCATTTGCTATATTTCTTACTCAAATCATTAAATTAAGAGCACAATTTTCTAATTTTCCTATTAAAAAAATTAGACTTGATAATGCTGGTGAATTTACATCTAAATCTTTTAATGATTATTGCATGTCTATTGGAATTGACGTTGAGCATTCTGTCACACATACTCATACTCAAAATGGTTTAGCTGAATCTTTGATTAAACGTTTACAGTTAATTGCAAGACCATTAATTATTAGATCAAATTTATTTTTTTCATGTTGGGGACATGCAATACTACATGCTGCATCATTAATTCGCATTTGACCAAGTTCTTATCATACATATTCACCTTCACAACTTGTTTTTTGCCAACAGCCAAATATTTCTCACTTGAAAATTTTTGGATGTGCTGTTTATATCCCAGTTGCTCCTCCAAAACGAAATAAAATGGGTTTGCAACGAAGACTTGGAATTTATGTTGGTTTTGATTTTCCATCCATAATTAGGTATCTCGAACCTTTAACTGGAGATGTTTTTACCGCACGATTTGCAGATTGTCATTTTGATGAACAAGTTTTCCCGTCATTAGGGGAAGAAAAAGTAAAAACAAATGAACGACGTGAAATTACATGGCATGCATCATCATTATCTTATCTTGATCCCCGTACAAATCAAAGTGAACTTGAAGTTCAAAGGATCATTCATTTGCAAAATCTTGCAAATCAAATTCCTGATGCATTTAATGATTCAAGAAGAATAGTAGAATCACATATTCCAGCTGAAAATGCCTCAGCACGTGTTGAGATCCCTGAAGGACAACACGATAAAACTAATGAAAATAAAATACGTCTAAAACGAGGAAGGTCAATTGGCTCAAAAGATAAAATTTCTCGGAAGAGGAAAACACAAGAAAAATTACAAAATGAAATTAACACTCCCGAAGAGTCATTGACTACTAATCAAATAACAGAGATTGATCAATCAAATGGTATTCATCTCGTTGACCCAGAAGAAGCAAATTTGCCAACAACTGAAGAAGTATCAATTTCTCCTGAAGAGAAACAAAATAATGAAATTATGATTGGTTTTGTTGGTACAGAAAAATCATGGGATCGAAATGAAATAATTATTAACGATATTTTTTCGTTTACCATTGCTCTTAATATCTCAAATGATGATGAGGATCCTGATCCAAAAACTGTGGAAGAATGTCGACATAGAAATGATTGGCCAAAGTGGAAAGATGCTATTCAAGCAGAGCTAAATTCACTTACTAAACGTAAAGTATTTTGACCAATAGTCTTGACACCTGAAGATGTCAAACCAGTTGGTTATAAGTGGGTATTCGTTAGAAAACGAAATGAGAAAAATGAGATTATGCGATATAAAGCAAGATTAGTAGCACAAGGTTTTTCTCAAAGACCTGGCATTGATTATGAGGAAACATATTCTCCTGTTATGGATGCAATTACATTTCAATTTCTAGTTAGTCTTGTAGCCTCTGAAGGACTTGATATGCGTCTTATGGATGTTATGACTGCCTATCTGTATGGTTCTATTGATACGGATATTTATATGAAAATCCCTGAAGGATTTAAAATACTAGAAGAAAATAAATTTAAACCTCGTAATCTATATTCTTTGAAACTACAACGATCCTTGTATGGATTAAAACAGTCTGGGCGTATGTGGTATAATCGCCTAAGCAACTATTTATTGAAAGAGGGATATGTAAATAATCCAATTTGTCCTAGTGTTTTTATTAAAAAATTTGAAATTGGATTTGCAATAATTGCAGTATATGTTGATGATTTAAATCTCATTGGAACTCCTGAAGAGCTTTCAAAAACAGTTTCTTGTTTGAAAAATGAGTTTGAAATGAAAGATCTTGGAAAAACAAAATTTTTTCTTGGCTTACAAATTGAGTATTTGTCAAGTGGAATACTTTTACATCAATCAACATACACTAAAAAAGTTTTAAAGCATTTTTATATGGATAAAGCTCATCCATTAAGTACTCCAATGGTAGTGATCACTTGATGTAAAAAAATATCTATTTCGTCCTAAAGAAGATGACGAAGTAGTTCTTGGTCCTGAAGTACCATATTTAAATGCAATTGGTGCACTAATGTATCTTGCAAATTGTACTCGACCTGATATTGTATTTTCAGTTAATTTGTTAGCAAGATATAGTTCTACACCAACTCGTAGGCATTTGAATGGTGTAAAGCATGTATTTCGCTATCTCTGTGGAACAATTGACATGGGTTTATATAATCCAAATGGATCAAAATCACCACTAATTGGATATGCAGATGCTGGATATCTTCCTGATCCACATAAAGCACGATCTCAAACATGTTATTTATTTACCTCTGGTGATAGTGTTATATCATGGCGATCAATGAAACAAACAATAGTTGCAACATCTTCAAATCATTCAAAAATACTTGCTATTCATGAAGCAAGTCGTGAGTGCATTTGGTTAAGATCAATGATACAACATATTCGAGAGACATGTGGATTGTCATCAATTAAGAATAACCCTACAATATTATATGAGGATAATGCAGCATGCATTGCTCAAATTAAAGGTGGTTATATAAAAAGTGACAGGACTAAGCATATTTCACCAAAATTCTTTTATACACATGAAATTCAAAAGAATGGTGATATAGATATTCAGCAAATACGCTCAAGTGACAATCTTGCATATTTATTTACAAAATCCCTACCAACTGCAACATTCAAAAAGTTGGTACACAAAATTGGGATGCGTCAACTTAAGGATTTTTCTTCAAATTAGAATATATGTTAAGATGAGGGGGAGTATACTTGTTGGGGAAAATAATTTATTTTGGAGGGAATTTTATATGTTGTACTCTTTTTCCTCACTAGGTTTTTATCCCATAGGGTTTTTCCTAAGTGAGTTTTTAATGAGGCAACTCTATATCTCCAAAATCATTTATGTACTCTTTTTCCTTTACTAATTTTTTTCTATAAAGGTTTTTTTAAGTAAAGGTTTTAATGAGGCATATTCTTGTAATGAACATCCAAGGGGGAGTGTTATGAATTTATTCAAATAAATGTGAATGTTCATAACATATACTTATTTGTCTCCCCACTATCTCCCACTAACAACCTTTAGCTTTCCTATAACTCTCATTATCTCACAATGAATTATGATCCATAATTTCTTTATTAATTTTATGAAAGGATTATGTAACTATAAAAGGAGAGCTCATCTCTTTATTTTGTACATACTTTTGGAATGAATAAAATCACTCTATAATATTTTGCTCTCTTATTTTATTTTTCATCTTGTGTTGTTCCTTTTATTTTTATTGCTTGCTAATAGCTTTTCTAACATATGGTACTTAATAAATTCTCCGTTAAATATATATTTATAAGAATGTAACTACATATGGGATAATTGGATAAATGCCTCTTGAGGTCCAGGGCTTAGGCAAAATGCACGGTTAGTTTTAGTATTTAAAAAATCACTCAAAATCTCTATGTTGTTATACTTATTTTTATTAAAAATAAATAAATAAATAAATTATTTTATTATGTTTTATCCTAGATAAAATTGACATAAGTCAATTTACTCTAATTGGCCGTTCAACAAATTATGGAAATAGAGGTTGCATTGATAAAACTTTAATTTTGATTAAACTTTTTTGTCTTCTTACAGATAATTAAAAAGGGACGGGTTGATCTCTAATATTTTCAGTAAATTGGAGGTAAATTAAAGAATATATATAAATTTATGAAGGCGAAAAAGCAAATATATAAAAAAAGAGTACTTTAATAACTGAATAATTATCCCCAACACTAATGACCAAAGGAGAATTTAATGCGGTAAAATTAAACAAGAGTGTACATATACAGAAGAAAAAAGCTGCCTATTATTATATTATATATTATGAAACGTACAAGTACGAGTAGCAGCAGATGAAACTATTAGATTGTACGTATGGCTGTACGTACAAGAACATGCAGACTTAAATTTTTTTTATTACAAGGGACTAATGCTCATGATTACAGTTTATATCATATAAGATTATTTATTGATATATTTACAATCAGATAATTATTGGTATTAGAGTCCAAATTTTAACCCTCTCAAATATTTGAAAGATGTTTACTACAATCTCATTTTGAAAAAGAAATGACTATTTTTACACAATTATCACTGAAGATGCCAAATTGAACTTGAGAGTTCCTTTTTTGACCCGAAACTTTTGACCCAAGTGTTAAGATTGTTGCAATCATTCATTCATCAAGCTTTCTCATGGAGCGTGGGGATGAAGTTGAAGAGCCAAATTAATCACCAAACCAACAAGAAAATCTTTAAGCTTCAGGAGCATCAAAAGCCCTGCAAAAATAAGCAAAAGCACCTAGCTTACATAAGATGAGAAAACTGCAAATATTATCTTTAAAAGGAAAAATAAAATAAAAGTGTCACCATTGAGCTAGAAAAAAAGTATTATTTTTTTTCTTAAATAGTTTTTTAAACAAGGAAAAAAAAAATTTCATTACCGATGTTATATAAAAGCAAAAGAAAAGAGAGAGAGAGACATTCTGTCATTTTAGAACAAGGAGTTTTGAAATTAAATGAATATTTTGAAAAAGCAATTCACTTTCTTCTCTTATATAACAAATATTCTAACGTAATTTTAACTTCTTTAATTGCCAACGGAACTTAATAATTTATGAGCAATGAAAAATCACAAAATTGTGCAAATTCAGGTCAAATCATGAAAATAAATAAGTTTTAGTACATGCCCGTTTGTATAATAATAATATATCTCTCACACAAACAAAAAGTAAATTTGAGAATGAATTTGATTGTGAAATATTAATTAGAATTAATGCTTAATTACAATATTAAAGCAGAAGAATCGCCATCTACAATCCTTCCTTGCTCTCTTAAGCTTGGAGAACATCTCATCATCCGAGCATAATTTACCCGGCGAGTTCAAATAAACCTTTCTAGGAACCGGAGGAGACCACAAGCAGCTCTGCTCACAATCAAAATCATATTGCAATGCATCAAAGAATTTCCCCAGAAGCCGATCAGATACCGATTTCGAAACCATTTGAACAGTAATACTACTGGCGGTACTACTGGATGTTGGTGATGAAGAAGTACTCTCACAGCTGCAGCAGCTGTTAATTTTTCCTAGCGAGGCCTCATTAATGCCCATTTAGATTTTGAGGGAAAGAAAAATATATATGTGTGTAAATATATGTATTCAGAGAAAATATATTAAAGTTTAGAAGAAGATAAAGGAAAGTACGAGAAAGAAATGATTTAAATCATGGTGGTGGGTTCTACAATTAGGTTAATTTAGCTACTTTATTTGGGGAAGTTTAATATATTTTTAACAAGGGAAAAGAAAAGGCACGAAGATTTGGTCACTGAAATTTGAGGCAAATTATCTCCTGTGGGACCTTGGTGATCTCCTGTGGGACCTTGGTGATCGATATATATAGCATACAAGTTTTTATGAATAGCAATGATAAATTCTTTTGCAGTCCTTGCTTTGATGATGTGTGTATGTATTATGTATATGCATGCAGCTGGAAAGTGGCAGGCTTCCAGCACAAGTGCTGTGCCTAATATATATGGAGGCATATATGAGATTGAGAAAGCTAGCCAGTTCGAAGCCCTTTTATAATAAGCTGTGTTTTTTTAATTTTGAATTGGCGAGAGAGTTATTTGCTAGAGCTCAGGTGCATGGTGCTGATGGGGCAAAATCTTTTTGTTATTAAATACTATTCAAAATGAACGAAAGAGGCGAGGAGTTCGAAATTAGTATCAAATTTGAGAGTTCTAAGACTTAGCCAAGTTGTTTTCAAATAGTTTTATATTAATTACTTGAACTTGAATTAGGATATCAATCATTAATTATAAAATTCATTTTTGAAAACATATATGCCCATGTAGCCATGCTAAGGTTTGAGCAAGTAAGCAACTAATAGGAAGACTCATAAAAGAGACTTATTGGAGTCATGTGTTAAAATGTGTTAAGTTATAGGAGTATTTTTAAATTTTAATCCTTAAAAAATAATATTTTTACGGACATAAAAATGAATCCTAGTCTAAGCTCAAGCCTTAATTCTTGATAGGCTATACTTGTGAGTCTATACATTTTATTTAAGTAATTATAAACCCTACATGCGAGACATGCGAGGAGATTTCAATTTGTAAATCGCACAATCACGCTCCAATACTTTCCTTTTTGCTTTGTGTGAGATTACGTGTACTTTTAGAAAAGTACATATTTAAATTATTTGAACTAAAAATATAAGAATTTGAAGTGCTTTAATTTGCTAATACAAAGTGCTTTAATTTCCTAATACACACTTCTTCCAAAAGCATTACACAATACTCTATGCCGAAAAAGCACTAGGGAGAACACAAAAATTTCCTAGGAATCACTCGCAAACACAACCATAGATTCTATGAAGTGGCTCATAGACACTATAAATGAAACTGCCGTCTCATATTGAAGAGTACGACGTTCAAAAAGTGGTACCAGCAGGCATTATGAGTATAACTTTCGGTAAGCTCATTTGGAAATTGTGTAGGGAGCTTTTGGACTATTGTCTTGTGTTACAATGGTCATGATTGCAGGAAAGCTAATTTCATACAATAATATAACCTTACAATTGTAATAATTACCATGAATTTGCAGAAACTTGCAGCAAATATTTGTGTCCCAATATGTTGACAATTGCAACACATATTGAAAATTTATTTTAATTTTTGTGGATATCTATTTGAATAGGCTGAAAAACTATAGTACTTGACCATAGTCAGGGGCGAACCATGTATAAGCCTGGCAGCCGAGGTGGCAGGAATTTAATTTAACAGGGGTGCCTAAGTGTGTGTTTTGAATTGAAGTTGGATAACTGTGGCTTTTAAGATACAGTACTAAAATGTTTCATAAACAATAGCTGTCATAGATTAAAAGCTATGCTAATATGATTTTTCACTTGTACAATAAAAAATTTATTATATTTTTAATAATTTTATCAAAATTATTATTTAAAATTTATATTTACTGTACAATAAAAAATTTATTATATTTTTAATAATTTTATCAAAATTATTATTTAAAATTTATATTTACTATATATTACTAATTTTTGTTTTATAGTTCTGGCTTTTTTTCCACATCAACTATACCTTAAAAGTTACAGCACCTTAATCTCAAACACACCCTGAGTTCTAAACAATAATATAATTAAAAAAAAATAGTCTACAAATAACAAATATTAAATTAAAAATTTATTAAAATATTTAGGGCCAGTTTGATAATACTATAACTTTTAAAATAATTGTTATTACCTGCATTGTAGAAATAATCAATTCTAAATATAATTAGTTAAACGTTTGGTAAATTTTCTTCTTAAAAGTGCTTTTGTAAATTTCATTATTGAACTACTGTAAGAATGTAAATAACTAAAATAAACATAATATTAAATAAAATTTATTACATATATATAAGAGAGTGTGTGTGTGTGTGTGTGTGCATTTTATAGTGTATACTAGTAATTGATTACTAAAATAATTATTTTTATTTTATTATCTCGATAATAAAATAAAAATAATTATTTTAGTAATCAATTACTAGTATACACTATAATATATATATAATTGTATTAAGTAGAAAACTTATCCTGAAGATTAGATTTTGAAAGCCTACTTCCTTTCTATTTTTCAAAATCTGTTATAAGATAGAGTGATTTTTCCGAAAGTGATTTTAAAAAAATTTACCAAGCAATAAAATTAAATTTTAGCTTTTCAAAATTACTTTTAAGTCTCTTAAAAACAATCCCGAACAGGCCCTTAATTTAATTCAATTATAATTGTCCTTGACGTATTTTTGTATTTTGAAAACATTGAAGAATAACCTCATTATCATGACTACAAATATATTTTCTTCTATGCATACAATAAGATTATCATTCAACAATTGATTTTGTGGAACATTTTTCACAAAATTCATAGCTAAAAACACCCTTTCTAATTTAGTCGTGGTAGTTGATAAAATCACTGCTAATGTTGGCTACAAATAAATTAATGAATACAATTATCCATTTTAATATCAACCATTTTTCTTGCTACCTCACGAATCTCTTTTAATCCTAAAAATTTGTTATCAAAACTCACATCCATAATACAAACATCAAGTTGAATTTGTGGAAGATTTTTCACAAAATTCATAGCTGAAAATATCCTTTCTAATTTAGTTGTGGTAGCTAGTAAAATCATTGCTAATGTTACCAACATATGAACTTATGAAAATAATTATCCATTTTAATCTCAACCATTTTTCTTACTACCTCACCAATCTCTTTTAATCTTAAATATTTGTGGTCAAAATTCACATCCATAAAATAAATATCAAGTTGAATTTTAAGTGCCATAATGTAACAATCTTTCTTTGTGGATTCGGAGTGTTGAAACAGATGTTTGATATTTTAGTTATTTTTAAATTTTAGCAAGCCCATTATGGTAAATCAAGCAAAATAGGACAAATATAAAAATAAAATTAAAAAAATTGCGAAAACCAGAAAGGGTTTTAGCTCCTGCTAACATGTCACCGCATCTAAAGCCTAGGGTGGCTTGGGGAAACCCAGCAATAAAAATAATAATAATAATAATAAAGAAAGAAACCACTAAAAAAGATACATAATAGTAAGCAGTAAATTTTATTGTTTGACCCCTGTAATTTTACAAGTTAGTTTTATGTTACCGCCTACTTAAATTTATGGTTTCTTTTTTATGGTCATTATGTTTGGCCCTCTCAATTTTAGTGATTTTATAGCATAGCCTACTCAAGTATAGAGTTTCTTCATTAGCCCCTGAAACCAAAATCCTAACTTCACTGGATTTACTTGAGTATTCAACAATTCTCGACTTAGTCGAGCGTTGCTGATTTAGTTATACTTAATTGACTTCTCAAACAATTTATTCGATAACACTCTACTCTCTTGAAAAATTGATAACGATGAAATGCTTAATAAATAAGGGTATTTGGTCAAATCATAACAATGTTTATTAAGATTGGTCTAATAATAAGAGGTTATTTTTTGACGAAATAAAGTAAAAGCTGATAAAATTTAACATGATTCATTTACTCTACACAAACACAACATGAATAAGTAGGTTTTGGTCATGAAAATTAACAAGATTATTAAATGAATTTGATCCGAGTCAACTCAATTTTTTTCAACCCATTTATACGATCAATGACATGATTATCAAATAGTTAACCAAAACCAATTCATATTTGCATTAAAATATACTTATATTTTCAATTCTAATTAATTTACAGAGTTTTGTCGTCAAAACTCAAATTTTGGACATGTTCTTTTTTTGGTTATGATGTTCCATTTTATAAAATTTTAGATAGATTTAAAACTTCAATAATATAAACATGTTGTATTTTGCATCAAATGAGTATGTAGTATTTGATGTAAATCGTGTTAAAGATATTAAGTGAGTTATTAGGTTGTATCCTAATTATTAAATGAGGGTATCAGGTCACCAACTTATTTTTTGTATCAAAATCAAATTTTAATATTTTAATACAATTATTAAATAGATTATGTTTTAACCAACCTAAGTTTAAAATAATAAGAAACTGACACAGTATAAACAGGATCAGATGAATTATTTTGTTAGTTCTAAATAAAACTCTCTGATTTAAAAATGGTCCATGGGCCTAGCCCAAATATAAATTCAACAAAACCAGCTCCCGCTCAAATCTCTCTCTCTAAGTCGTTCCCTTCACTCTCCAAAAGCTCAAGCAAAACCCTCATTTTTCCCTCTTAACAAAGGAACAAAACTACAAGTCACTTTCCCGAGAGCCAAACATACCCTTAGATCTCCAATTTCATAATGAGAGAAGAAGAAATAGAGAAGCTTCGAGGAGTCGTTCGCGACTGCGTGAGCAAGCATTTGTACTCGTCGGCCATTTTCTTCGCCGATAAAGTCGCCGCTTTGACAAATGACCCTGCTGACGTGTACATGCAGGCTCAGGCTCTGTTCCTTGGCCGCCACTACCGCCGTGCATTTCACCTCCTTAACGCCTCGAAAATTGTGCTCCGTGACCTCCGATTTCGTTACTTGGCTGCTAAGTGTCTGGTAAAATTCTGTTTTTTTTATTGCATTCGAAAATTTGAGTTTCGGGTTTTGGGGTCTATGCTTTTTGCGTTTTTAGGTTTTTATTGTGTTATGAAAAAGGAAATTTTGAAAATTTTAACTTTAAATTTGTGTTCTTTATATTATATAACAAAAGAATTTCAATGAAAAATATGGGAAAATTGAATTGCTGCAGCAAATTTGCATGTCTTGTGTGTTTTAAGAAAATGAAAACTAGACTTTAAGCAATTAAGATGAAATCAACTTTTAGCTGAGTAATTTTGATCAATTTTTTCATGAATGTTTATTTGTTTATACAACTGGGTAGCTTTTCTTTAACTTATTTATTTCTGGTCCGTCCTTTGTATAATTAGGAGGAACTGAAGGAGTGGGACCAGTGTTTGTCAATGCTCGGTGATGCTAAGGTCGATGAAGATGGGAATGTTTATGACACAAAGGATAGCAATGTTATGTACTTAGATAAAGATGGGGAAGACAGAGAAATCAATGTAAGTTTTTGTTTATAATCTCATTTTATTTGGCCTTTTATTTTTTAATTTGTTGCACATTTGTTGTATTCTTGACCCAATATTACTTTTGTCTATTACAGATCTCTTCAGCTATATGCTTTTTGAGAGGCAAAGCATATGAAGCCTTGGAAAATCGTGCCCAGGCTCGGCTGTGGTTAGTTTCTTACAATCAATTTACTTGAAAATCACTCTGCTTAATTGTAAAATGCTTTATGGTTATTTTCCCTTAGTTTTTCAGTCAAAATGATACTAACTTATATTGTCTAACTGTCTTATGTTATAGTAAATTAGGTGTAGTAATTTAACGTACTGTTGAGAAAGGAAATGACTTTATTGATTTAATGGGAGAATTTTGAACATTGTTATAAATTTGTGTAAGTTGGGCATAGGTAAATTTATCTTCAATTTCATTACTGAGCAGATTTTGTTTGAATGCATGAATGTTTGATATATGTGTTTAATAACCAAGGGGTTTGTCTAGATAGTACTTGAAGAAAAATCTATATATAGATTGGGTACTCTAAACAACCTTCCTTGATATAAATCAATGCAAAATTTTGATAAGACAGTTTAAAATGTTAACATCCCATGTCTTCTGGAGTCCATTTGGTGACAGAGGAATGGTAGTATATGCTGGGATGGTTTAGTTCAATAAGGCTATTGGTTCTGTTCTGCTTTTTCAAAGAGGTTGATTGCCAAATTAACTGCCACATGAAGGAGATTTTCTACTTTCTCATTTTTTTTTTGTTTGTATCCTGAATAATTTTTGCTTCCAACCACAATTCTGGTCTTCTATTGGTTCATTCTTTCCTACTTCTGAACTCAGATGAACTTTTAGCTGCAATACCTCATTACTAAATTCGGCTCTAGTGACAGAGGAACTTATTTGCTTCCTCTTTATCTTGTTTCATTACTAACTTTCATGTGCAACATTTTAGACCGTTAAAGATTAATAGTATAGAAAGGTTGTTTTAAATCAAATGTAACAAGATTCAGTTGACAGATCAGTTATGCTTCACTCCATGTGGTTACCTACACCTGGATGTTTGTTTTTGAGTTTTATGCTCTCTGAACTAGTGGCCTCATTTTTTTATCTTATTGAAAGCTTGCATGTATTTGGGTAAGTTAGGTGCTTCCCTCAACTCTTTTTCTTTAGTAACTATTATGGTATCATTGTATAACCTTAATTAGCTTTTCTTTGGTTTTTCATTTGTCAGTATATCTGTTCTATTCTGTTCAATTCCTTTTGCTTTATTCTCGCAGTTTTGTCGAACCAAAACACTATGGTTCATACAAAGGCTTACTATATTTTTTCATAATGATTTAAGGTACAAAGCAGCAATCAAAGCTGATCCTTTGTGTTATGAGGTATGCATGACTTGCTATCATTGTTATTTATTTATTTATTTTCCCTGGGTATAAGCTGGTGGGGGAAGCATCCTGTTCTCATAAACTCCTTACCTTGAATTTTGTGGCTGCATAAATTTCAGCCATGATGTTCTATGCAAAATATTACAACCTTTGGAAATTGTTTTGCCTTCGCAAGCATTAGAAAATTACTCGAAAGAGGGCCTAGATTTTTTGAGCTAGGCTTGTCCTTTTCTTTCCAATAGAATTTTCAATCCTTTTCTTTGATTTGACCTCTGCTGATCACATAGATGTCTCATTTGGATGTTCCATATAAGATATACCGTTTCTCATTCTTTATGATTTTTTTTTTAATGGCTGTACCTTGATTTCTTTTTCAGGCTTTGGAATGCCTTATTGAAAATCACATGCTGACATGCGAGCAAGGTAATGGTTTAGTTTTTTCCTGGTCATCTGTTTATTTCGTCTGAGAGGCGTGGATTATGAAAATGTTTAACTGTTTGCACACACACACACAAAGGAAATTATAGTCACACACAAACATGATATAAATTTAATTTGGTAAAACTTTCTTTGGCTGTGTTCTACTAGCATTTGATTTTTCATGGAACATGTTACAATAGGCTAATGTTTTGAACTATTGGATTTGCTGTTGAATTTCAGAAACAAGTTTACTTTCATCATTGGAATTTGGTTCTGAAGATGGATGGCTTTCTTCATTCTACTCATGTTTGATAAAAAAGGTGAACTGTGTGCAAGTTCATTGTATACTCTTCCAAGTTCATTGTATACTCTTCCAAACGTAAACATTTCAATAATAAGTTTCCCATCTGTTTTCCTGATATTGATTCTTTTTGCCGTGTTTGAGTGCTTTGAACAATTTCTTTCTTTCTTCTTTCTGGTGTCCCTTTGTTTTATCCAGTATGACAAGGAGAATGTTGTAGAAGCCAAATTCAGAGAAATTGAAAAAGAAAGATGTGATAGCGTCCATTCAAGCCCATCCTTGTCACACAGTCTGAAAAACAATACTGATCTTTTGGCCTGCAAAGCTGAGTACTATCATCAGTGTGGAGAATACCAAAAATGCTTTGAACTGACTTCTGTGTAAGTTGGTGAATAAATGAAGAAAATATGGCTGCATTGTTCCTGAGATGCTGTATGACCTTTTTCTTTCTTTTTGTCTTTGTTTCCCCAGATTACTTGAGAAAGACCCTTTCCATCTGAAATGTACCTTGGTGCACCTAGCTGCTGCCATGGAACTTGGACATTCAAATGAACTATATCTGATGGCATGCAATTTAGTAAAGGATTATCCTCAAAAGTAAGTATTTCCTCTTTTTTTTCTTCTCTTTCTAGAAAACTTTGGTAGCATGAAATAATGAAAGCATTTGCTATTAGAGTGACTGTTTTTTGATATTAATTTGAACTTTTATTTTAAAGTACTCTTTGAGTATTATGTTGTTAGCTTATGAAGACTTTTCATTTTTTAGGGCTTTGTCATGGTTTGCAGTTGGTTGCTACTACTATTGTATAAAGAAATATGATCAATCGCGCCGTTATTTCAAGTAAGGATTATGCATTATTGAGTAAACTAAGGCCCTATTACTAATCTATCCATCTTTTGTTGCCTCTGCTGATTTCAATATTGAAGCTTGTAGGTATATGGTTTTTTCATATGTGATTTAATGACAGAGGGAAAGGTTTTATATTATATCCCGAGAGATCCTTATATTATGAGATTCGAATTTTTTCATTTTTCTTTGCATTTTGGAGGGCTTATTATTCTGTCAACCTGTGACGCTAGATTTCAGAAATCTTCTCTTCACACAGTGTTCTTGGTTCTGTAATTGTCAAAATGTTGAAAAGCCTTCTTTGGTCTGATGCATTATATATGCCATTCAATATTTGTGGATTTCAGTAATATTGATTACTTTGATTATAATATTTTCAATTGTATAGTTTTTGGGTTTCTTCTTGGTAGGGAAGATTTGTGTCTTTTTTTTTTGGCTTGATTCTTCTTCATTATTATTATTATTGTTACTGTATCCCATTTGCAGAAAAAAATTTGAACTTGCTCCGCCTTGCAAAAGTTTTAGAGTGCATTTAATTCTCGAATTGGGGAATTGGAATGGGTAATGGGAATAATTAATTGTGTTTACTTGCTAAAAATATGAGGGAATGAGAATTGATTTTCGGTGGGGCCAACAAATTCATTACTGAGGTATTGGAATCCCATTGCCATGGGAGAGGTGGGAATGAAAATGGGGAAATGGGAATGGGAAATGAATTGATACTTTTATCCTTAAAGAAAATTAAATATTCCTTTTTTACCCTATTTAAATAAATAAATAAGTAGTAATAATAGTAGTAGTAGTCATAGTAGTAATAACAACAACAACAACAACAACAACAACAATAATAATAAATGTAATGATAACAATAGTAGTAGTAGTAATAACAACAAGAACAACAGCTAGTTTATTTTGAAAATTATAGTATTACGCTCAAATTATAATAAACATGTATATATTTCTCTCAAAAATGTTTATTTATTTGTTTTGTTGGTGAAAAATATACAATTTTAACTAAGGGCATTATGGTCATTTGTAACAACTTATTTGGATTCCACATTTCCCATTCTGATTCCACATTCCAGCCTATTTTGATTCTTACCCATTTTGATTATTGGGAAGTAAACGCACCATTTGTTTGTTGCTCTTATTAAATATACACTTTGTGGATTTTATATGAGGTTTGAAATGTTATTCAGTGATATCTAATTGCTTGTTGGCTCCATTCACTACAGCAAGGCCACAAATCTTGATGGGAGATTCACCCCTGCTTGGATAGGTTATGGAAATGCTTTTGCCGCTCAAGAAGAGGGTGATCAAGCAATGTTGGGTTATCGCACTGCTGCTCGTTTGTTTCCAGGGTAATTTTAAGCATTATTTATTTGTTTCTGTACCTTTCTGATTTTGTTTTCCTTGGATCAGCATATTCATGCAATGAAGACAAGGACAAAGCCACTAACTTGCTTTTGAGCAAGTTCCAAAGCACTTTTAGAATTTAATTTTTGGCTTTTTCCCCCCCTTTTTTGGTCTTTGAAAGATATCCTAAGGGTTGGATTTGGTTGATTTTGCTCATCTTGATATTATTCGGTTCTTGTTCAATTGAAGAACAGTGTCCTTTGGGTGTATAATCATGTGGGTAACATATTTTTTCGGCCCCCCACATTTCTATTAGGTTTCATGTAATCCTTGAAACTTCAATTGCTTCAGCTTAATCTGTTTCAAGAGCACTGCCACTAAAAAAATGGGGTTTCATGGGTCATCAAACAAGATTCCCCACCCCCCTGGGTTGATTTAATGAAGGTTTTATACTCAGATTATGCCCTAGATGTTTAATGAACTGTTTTACCAACATAAACTTTTTATGAATGCTTCGCATTTGAATTCCATGTTTCTTTTTGAGAAATGTTGTAAGTTGATTAAAAGTAGTCTTAAATCAACCCAAGGCATTGTTGTAATGTCTTTCTATTTTGATAATAAACCACACTCTCACGAGTAGTTTTATGGTCGTAAAGATGAATGAATTTCATTGTTTATTGTTTAGTGATGGGATGCATTGTTTTGTGGGAGTACTCTTATCACTATAAATTGTCTTTTTACAGGTTGAATCTTGATGTTCTCTTATTCCAGGTGCCATTTACCAACTTTGTACATTGGAATGGAGTACATGCGAACTCACAGCTTTAAGCTTGCTGAACAGGTATATTACCTTCCTCTAAAAATAGGCTGCTTTTTATTTTTTCTGTAGATTTCAGTGAAAACTCTTAAGAGGTTGTTTGTTTTGCAATATGAAGTCTGATTGTTAGGTATTCACATGTTGATCTATGTGATTTGCTAGTTGATGTTATCTTGGGGTTTTCATTTTTCTCTTTGGATTTAATGTGAATACGACTTCTAACAGATGCTAATCACAATCTTTATTCATGATTCCAAGACCTTTGTAATTAAAATTTTGGTCATATCGTCCATTTTCCTTTGTTGTCAAAATAGTGTCTTCTTTATCCGAATCTCTTGGTGATAATTCTTTGAATATATTGTTGAAATTCTGATTTGCTGTCCTTTCGCCAGTTTTTCATGCAGGCAAAGACCATATGCCCATCAGATCCACTTGTATATAATGAACTCGGTGTTGTTGCTTACCACATGAAGGAGTAAGGATGTTTGGTTCACTTGAGTTGCTATTTTCTGCTGATCTGTTTACGTTATTAGTGTTTCTTTTTTAATAATATTATTCCTTGAGTATATGAAATTCTAGCTGAGTTAAACTTATGCCTTGTTTAGTATTGAGGTACTGTGGCTTTTAGGCCACAGCTGCAAAAAAAAAGCTGAAACTATTAAATAAAAGTTAATAGTATGTAGTAAATATAATTTTTAAATAATAATTTTAACAAAATTAGTAAAGATATAATAGATTTTTCGTCATGCAAGTGTAAAATTAAATCAACTTAACTTCCAAACTATAATAATTGGTGTTTACCAAACAGTTTAGTACTTTATCTTTTAAGCTACAGTTATCTAACTCAATCCCAAACGGTGCCTTACAGGAATTCTGCTCTTTTTATTGTTATATGCTATGGCTTTTGTATGAGTTCCCAATCACTAATTTGACCAACCAGCATTTGAAACACTTGTAGGTATAACAAAGCGGTGTGGTGGTTTGAGAAGACCTTGGCACACATTCCGTCCTCTTTAAGTGAAATGTGGGAACCAACCGTGGTGAATCTTGCACATGCTTACAGAAAGTTAAAGTATGTTTAAATTTGTTGGAATAGGCTGTCTCACTTGCATTTTCTTGTTATATTGCCTACTCAAGATATTTATCCTTTATTTTATTGTGTTTTGTTGAATTTTACATGAAACATCATTCAGCTATCTAGATTTGCTTTGTTGGCTAAATTTTCAAATAGCGGATCACCTTTATCTTGATAAATGCATTTTATTTTAGGGGTTTGAGTATAGTGTAATAATGTAAGATTTTTCAGTTTGCATCGTCTGAGGTCATGAGTAGCATGAAGATATAAGAAAGAAGTATAACCTTCCTTATACCGTCATGGCTGCCTATGATCAGCTTTGCCCAATAAGCTCGAGAGACTACTAGGAGCTGTAGAAGTTGTATCTGTAGCACTTCCTAAAAGGACTTGATGCAAATAGTTTATATAAGGATATGCCGGATTATGGATTGGTCTACTCGCTACTGGGTACTTCATATGCTACCCGTTTATATATTTTTCTCTTTATTGAATAGTAATTTTTTTCATGTTTGTGCTTTTTTCCTTCTTAGTACGTGGTGGATTTAGCTTCACTTCTGGTATTACTAATCTACAAACATAAATTTGACTTATTTTTTATTGAACCTTATTTTAGAATCTATCATGTTTCAGGATGTATCACGAGGCAATATCCTGTTATGAGCGAGCCCTGACGTTGTCGAATAGAAGCTTGAGTACCTATGCAGGTCTTGCTTACACTTACCATTTGCAGGTATGGTGGATTTATTATTAATTCATTTTTCAATGAGAACTTCTGTACCTATGAATTTTCTGCTGTTGTGAGGAGTAGTTAGCAAATTGATCTAAGTGGTATTTGTTAGCAAATACTAGTTTATTGGATGCATCTAGTATCTACGCTTATAGAGTTTAAAAAGCTATTGTCGGCCCTTGACCCTTGCATTCAAAAAATTACTAGGGCCTATGGTAATGAATTTGTTTCTTTTGGCTCTCTTGTACAGGATAACTTTTCTGCTGCCATTACATATTATCACAAGGTAAACTAAAAAGTACTCTTGCTGTTTCCTTTATGTGCAAGGAGCTTACTGTATATCATAGTCGTCCACTGTTGAAAGGACAACTCTAATCTCACTGCATTTTATGAATCTTTGATTTGCTTTTTGATTCTAACCTGCAAATCAGGCATTGTGGCTGAAGCCAGATGATCAGTTTTGTACCGAGATGTTGAGTTTGGCTCTTGTTGATGAAGGTCGCCATGGCATTGACCCCAAAATCGAATTTCACTGATAATATTGTTTTCCTCACCATTGTAATGTATGTGTAATTTGTTATTCATGCTTATAACAGTTTAATTATTTTGGTTTCTGATTCACCCATAGTATTGGCGAAGGGCTTTATTGCATAAGCATAGGGGCGTCATCTTCGTCTGTATTCTACTTTTTACATTAATAATTTATTTCCTTATTTGTTGATATCTACCTGGCTTAGAAGTAATTTAAATTGCTTTCTTTCAGGGAACTATTTTATTTTAGAAAGGAATATTAATATTATCATTTGATAAATCACTTTATCGTCAAAGTTTTTTAATAATTATATTTTTGCAAGTTTTTATTATTTACTACCAATCAGTTAAGTCAATTAAGAAATTAATGAAGTCACATGGATATAAATTCTATTAAGATTTTGTTATTTTTAACAAGTGAAATGATAAAAGTTGAAATATGAAGCTGCTAAAATGTAATTACTGGAAAATTTTAGTTATAAATAGATATATTACGAGAACTTAGGTGATAAAGCCATAGTATCCCTCTTAAGAATTAATTATATTAGTTTACAACCTTGTAATCCTTTGTTCTCAATTAAGCAGCAAAGTTAATTATCTTTTTATTGAGTACTTTTGTATCCTATTTAACACATGGAATCTTTATTAAATGAATAAAGGTTTTTTTATAAATAAATAAAAGAGGAGAAAAGCCAAAATCAAAGGAGTTCAACTTCATCGAGCATAGTGTACTCAGTTTAGAACTCTAAATTCACAAGTCTAATTAGGTTTACGTTATTATTATGATATTAGTTAAAAAAACAGCTAATAAGCAAGTCAAGTGAGACAGCTATTATCATTATTAAGTTTTTTTGGCCTCTTGCATTTCCTATTACGTGAATTTTGATGAACTAAAGAAGGCATTTTTACGACCACGGCTAAGCTTCTGAGTCTCAGCCAAAAATTATTGCTTTTAACCAAGATTCCTAATTGCTACTATTAATTTGACTTGTTTTTCAAATTCTAGCTCTCATAATTTTGAGGACACTGAAACAGACTTGTTTTCTTTGATGATGATTGATCTGACTCTATTCATTGAATCATTTTATTGAAATCTATTTTTCATTGCTACAACCAAAAATGCTAGTGGGATCTCTTTCTATTTTCTAGAAGTACTCTGATCTGATGTGTTGATCACCCTGTTCCCTCGTGAACATTAATTGTAGGCTTTTCTGCCACACAAGCTTTAATCTTTTTCGAGTTAGAATCAAGAGGGGTTTATCAAATCTTGATCCTCCACAATTTAAGATTTCATAAAACAGAAAATAACTTTGAGAATAGGGGGGGTCATTTTTTAAAAATCTTTTTAAGAATAAGAGTGAACTATTATGAAATTAGTGAGTTCCAATTAGTTTAATTAATAACTCTTTATACTAAAATAAGAGATTTGGGATTTAATCATGCTTGTGTGCATAAGTAGTTACTAATATTACTATGTTTAAGTAAAGTGGCACAATAGTTTGTCTCATGTGCATTGTTTATAATTAATGATCAACAATTTTTTTTCTTTTTGGTCAAATGAATGACGAGATAAATCGTATGAATTTATGATTGGGATCTAAGAAAGAAATCAATATGAACTAGCTAAGAAAATGGAGGACTAAAATGAGAATGGAACATGAATTTCTTAAAATATGGGCATTTGTGCATCTTGAAGTTTTCAGGAGTTCTATTTCATTATTATTATTATTGTCTTTGAGGGTGTTTAGGTCAATTTACAGTGTAGATGCCGACAGTAAAGAAACGAGTCAACATGCGTTGGTATCATAGGGAGGTGAATTCTTTTTTCCTTTTTTATCATTTTTTAATCATTTTTTAAGGAATTTTTTTGTCATTTAATCTTGTAGCAACTTTAATTTTTTTCTGCAAGACTTTTCGTTTTAAATGGAAACACGAGACACACGAGAGGTGGCTGTTAATTCAGGAGTTGAGTTGAGTTTACTGAATATTGAATTAATATTTATTACATAAAAAAAAATCTTATTATTAATATAGTGTTCAGTAAAAATTAAGTTTAAAATTAAATTTTAAATCAATAATTTAATGTATAATTTTGAGAAAAAAAACTAAAAGAAAATAGAAGGAAAACAGAATCAACTATTAAAGCAGATGATTTTATAATATTACTGGTTTATTTTGTCACCTTCTTTTTACGTTGCATGATTTTATCCTTAATTCTATCTTCTTTGGTTTATTCTCTCGGATCAGATAACATCACTGGAACTTTAATTGACCACGTGTCAACATCTCAGTGATATCATGTCAATTATTGAGTGGAAAAACTTACTGGACCCACAATTTTTCCGTCTTTCGTGCATGTGAATCAGACTCTTGGATCTGTGAAGTGGGACCCAATGATTTAATTATTTAAAACGAGCAATAATTGAACTTTTATTTATTTATTTATTTATTTATTATTAGGCAATAATTGAAGCTTAATTATTACCTCCACTAACGCTCTTAATTTTAAATGAATCAAGTTGACTTACCGTTGAACTGGAAAGACACGAAGAGAATGACCTCATTTTCCATCTGCCATAAAAGTTTATTTCAAAATTGAGTGCGTAAACTAAGCCGGGCTCAACGTTTTGTTTTTAACCAATTTATCTCTCTCTCCCTCTCTCTCTCTCGCTATATATATATATATATATATATATAATTGTTCGAACATGAGTATCAGTTTTTTTACTCAATAACTATTGAAAATGCTTGTGTTACCCTGTTACAAATATTTAAATATTTGTACGTTAAATGTATTTTAAAATATCCATCAATTTACTATTTCTTAAAAATACCTTGTCCTTTATTATTAATGGATAAATAGCATCATGCACACGAAGGAGCACTGATATTCATGCTCATACATCCGAATCAATTTTCTTTGTAAGGAGTCTTACGTCATGATTTCTACGTCATGGTCTCTCCAAGACATGATGTATGGCTATCCTTTCCCCTTTAGGTAAAAATATCTCTCCCTCCTATTTAAGGCAGACCTCATAGAGGCAATCACCAAACATGCAGAAAATCAATTTTGTTCCTAGTCCTCACTATCTAAAAGAATTTTCGTTGAAGCTATATATATATATAGCTTGAATCTTTTGAGAAAAATAGCTTCCTGAGCATATGATTTCTTGCTGGGTTTCTTCAATTGCTCTTCTTGTTCAGTTCTTAAAACTTTCCAGTTTCCTCTCTGTAGTACAAAGAGTATTGATCATTGAAGTGCCACCTTCATAGTGTTAATTTAGGTGATGGCGTCTGCTGCTCATCCGAGGGATATCAAAGCTTTGTATGAGCAAATTCGAGCAAATCCATATATTTTGGACAAATATGACAAGGCACCTTTTGCTGATACTCCTTTGCATGGCGCTGCAAGCGATGGAAATGTTGAATTGTCCATGGAGATTATCAGACTATATCCGTCATTTGCCAAGAAGCTAAACCTAGATGGCAAGTCTCCGATGCACGTAGCTTTGGAAGAGCATCAAACTCAGATAGTGCTTCAGCTGATAGATATTGATCCGGACCTTGTTCGTGTCCAAGGAACAGAAGGCATCACTCCTTTGCATATTGTGTCTGAAAAAGGAGACATCGATCTGTTGAAGACATTTTTGTCTGCTTGTCCGAAATCTCTTGAAGATGTGACAAACAAAGGCGAGACTGCTCTTCATATTGCTTTGAAAAACAATCACGTCGACGCTTTTGATCAAGCCTTAACAACAGTGCAACCACCATGGGTTGGCCCTGAAGAAGCTCAACACTACAATCAAAGAATCCTCAACTTGAAGGATAGGGACGGCAACACTCTGTTACACATAGCAACATCAAAAAATCAACCCAAGGCAAGCTCGAATTTATACACATATATACAAATTTTCCAATCAATTTTTTTTAATGTAGACACGTTATTAAATTATGTAGTTTAATAGAGTCAGTGTTTAATTCATTATAAATTCATGTATTTTAATAGCATGTTAGTATATAGTTTAATAACGTATCTGCATGAAGAAAAAATAAATACGTTCGATTTGAGAGAAGGATTATATATATATATATATATTAATAAAGTAAGAATGTCACTAATAAATAAAAAAGACCGTCTTCAATATATTGAAATATATATATTTTTTATTTTATTTGCATCCTTATTTTATTAAAGTTTATCCTTAAAGAAGGATTATATGTATATAGTCAAAAATAAAATTCTACTGAATAATGATTAGATAGAATATTGCTATTTCCACTTCATGATGATGTCTAAATTGATGAATTTTTTTATCCAAAGCAGATTGTCAGGCGTTTATTGAATTGCAAAGTTGATAAAAATGCCCGGAATTCGGATGGTTCGACACCCTTAGATATTTCAGAAAGCCAAGAGATTGAGGCCATGCTGCGCGAAGCTGGTGCACTAAAAAAAACTTCACTTCCTGTTCCCGACAGCTATACACATTTATCGAGGTAACAGTAACACAGCTCTTTTACCAAATCACAGTCCATTTTATCGATAATCTTTTTAAAAACAATATGGAATTTTCATATTATGTACATCTCAAAAATTGTTTAATGTCCTTCAGAAGTAAGGATCAGAGGTTGAACGAGGCTGCTCAAGCAGGAAATATTGATGCCTTGTATGAATTAATATGGGAGGACGCATATCTTTTAGATGAGATAGATCAAGTACCATTCGTGGATACTCCTTTACATGTAGCAGCATCAATGGGGCATATCAACTTTGCCCTGGAGATAATGAGATTAAAGCCATCATTTGCAAGAAAGCTAAACCAATATGGACTTAGTCCCCTGCATCTTGCTTTGCAGAAGAAACGCACGCAAATGGTGCTGCGGCTCATAGATGTGGATAGAAATCTGGTTCGTGTCCAAGGAAGGGAGGGCGCAACGCCTCTCCACTATGTTGCTGAGGAAGGAGATGCGGATCTTCTATGCAAACTTCTAGTGGCTTGCCCTGAGTCCATCACAGAGGTGACAATCCGTAAGGAGACTGCTTTGCATATTGCTGCAAAAAAAAACCAGTGGGAAGCCATTGAATGCATGCTAGGATGGCTTCGATATGTCGACGTGGAGGATATCCTTAACTGGAAGGACGATGAAGACAACACTTTATTGCATATTACAATCTCCAAAAGTCACATCCAGGCATGAAAATTTTTTAAATTATAATTGAGTTAGTCCCTATATTCTCATGATTATTAATTGTATGCTTACATAAATATATATTTGCAGTTGGTGAGGCTAATAGTTAATAGAGCGCGTGATCAAATTAATGCCCCGAACGTAGAAGGTATGACAGCCATGGACATGGTAGAAGCTCATTTGCGAACGAAACCTGAATTTGAAGAACTGACACGCGTGGTGCGCAAAGCTGGAGGTCGAGAAGGGTCCTCCCTTACTATTGTGAACATTTTAGATTACTTAAAAAAAGGTTTGACATGGCGTCGAAAGGTGCTTTTGTTCTTTTACCGCTCATCACAGCGCATTACGGGTGAAAATCGAAGCGCACTACTTGTGGTTGCCGTACTAATCGCGACAGCCACATTCCAAGCAGCGCTTAGCCCATCTGATTGTCTTGAGGGAAATGAATCAATTAGAACCACCAACTATATTGCATCACCGACGGCATCGGCCTCAGCATCAGCATCAGCATCAGCGTCAGTAACAGCCATTTCTCAGAGCAATAGCAGCCTCCCAACAAGTGACGCGATTCTATTCTCTCCGGGGAATATTTATCCCGGTGCCATCAGTGATATGATCTCCGCATTTTTCGCATTTTCAAATGCTACAGCCTTTTGTATAGCTATGCTAGTGATTGATTATCACCTCCCGTATGGCTCCGCAGCCACTCTGGTATATCCCCTAGTTGTTTGTTTTTTCCTGTTAGTGGTTGGTAGAACCCCGGTGTCGCTACTTGCCTCATTGTTAATGCTTCTCATCCTTCGGATTTGCTTCTATGTACAACTGGACTTGTCCAAGACTCCATTTAGACGAAGCGTCTGGATTTCACAAGTTTTGGTCTCCGTTTTCAAACATTACGGAAGCTTCCTCAAGGAGATGATAGAAGCTAATACCTAGCTAATGCCACTATGCTGCCATGGACAAAACACATGTCCATTGGGCTGTTGATGTTCTCTGCTGGCTTGGCTATATCTACTTAGTGTGACACTTCCTCTCAAGTAATATTGCTGGTTTTGTTTTGTGTAAGAAGGTTTGTTTTTCTGTATTGTATTTTATGAATAATGTTCGTTTGCTTTTGCTTCATTTTGCAGGGTCTTGCATGTTTCAATATTAAGTATTCTCGTTGTATCTGATAATTGTATTGTTTACCTTCGTCACTGTGAATATAATGATGTTACTTTTTGTTGCAATTGATGTGCTTAAGAACTCAAACAATCCCAATTGCAGCCCAAGATCTTTGAATCAAACCAATCAACATGCTTACGAAACCAGATCAGGATTAAGACTAACACAATTTGTTTTAACTCAAAATGAAGATGAAATCAAGAAAAACAAGACATAACAGAACCAAGCTGAATTGCTTCAGCCTATATTCACGGAGAAACAACACCAACAGCTTTTATTGATTGTCAAGAAGAATTACAGAGCATTACAGAGCTTATCACACAGATCAAGAAGATGCCAATTGAAGCCACAACTTCTCTCTATATAGATCACTACTTTCCTCTGTTTGCTACGCCAGAGCCAGCTGTTTCAACAGCTCTGTAACCAACACCAGCGAAGCCCAGAAACTCACGTGACAATCACGCGAAATAACAGATTATGACGACCTTATTTGCTCATGTGCACGGCTCAAGATTCATCAAAACAAAAACAGCATTTAATCACGTCGTTTCAGTGGGTGTTAATAATACCCATCAAAACGCTATACTCCATGTTGTTTTGTTTAAACAAATCCAGCTCCAAAACGCAACCAACTAGTGTCGTTTTTGTCAATTCTGATTTGCTTCATCAACACTCAGCACTTTTTATGAACATGTCAAATATCAATATCATGGGGGGGGGTTTTTGATGCTCCCACAGACTACTTAAAAAAGTACATATATAAGTCTGTTAGAAGAAAAGCTGATTCAAAATACTTACGGCAATATATAAGCATGCGTCCGGTAATAGAGTGAAAGCCTACATATGAAGAAAAACGATAAACAAACAACAAACGATAAAAACACAAGCATATAGCATTAAAAAAAGTCAAGACAATGTTTAATGGGACTAAAAAACTGACAAATGTAGCGTATATATTTCCGTTTTCTCGGAGAAGGGACGGCCTTGGGCTGCTGTTGAATCTTCAATTGATGAACACCCTTCAACAGGCCTCCGAATAGCTCAGCGGGTCATAATAAATCTCAATTGGCGGAGGGTTTTATTTTATTAGTACGGGTGCTGCTTCCTCTCCATCCATATTACACGGTTTACATTGTTAATTTATTTTAGTACTTAGTTTCCTCATTTGTTGAAATCCACTGAGTGCTTTAAAGCTACCGAAGTTGCTTGCTTTCATGGAACTTTTAAAAAAAATGTAATGTTTTAATTCTATTTTTTGACTTTATTGTATTAATTACTTTCTAAAGATATGTTCTTTTTATATTTTACTTTTGGTGTATAATCACGAATGTGTAATACCTTTTATAGTGAGTTCTAATTAATTTATATTTTAAAAATTATTTACAAAAAATTATAAAATTTTGTCATGTCACATTTACAATTTTTTATTTTTGTTATGTTTAAATTAAGGACAAAATTATGGTACACCCGTGACGTTGTATTCCTCGTTTGACTTTTTGTGATTGAACCTCTTTCTTTCTACCATATTTACAGTTTATTAACAAGTGTAATTATAAATTTATTTTCCCATTCTTCTTCCCTTCTCCTACAAATTCTGCCCGATTATCTCCATTTAATCATTCATCATCTACAACAATGCAAATCGTGATTTAAAATTACAAATTCTTCTAGTTTCTCAATACCAATAAGTCAACAAATCAATTATTATACTCAAAACCAACCCTAAAACAAAATTATCATTTTTTTCTTCATCCTGTCCTCAAATTCAATCAAGTTCCTTCTTCATTTCTTCACGAAATCCAAGTGCAGGCAACCAATTGAGAAAACCTCTATATTGATAAATCAATCAAAATACTTCAGTTCCTCACATGTTGATTTCAATCTCTATAAATTAAGGAAAATTCTATAATGCCGTAACGAAAATTACGGCATCAATATCGTGATAGACATAAATATTATAAATTACACATAAAATTAGTAAATATAAAGTAAAACTAGTAAATTCATATAAGATTATTAATTATTTAAAAATTACCATTGTTTCTATAGAATTTTAGTGAAAAATATTTTATTCATTTATAGAAAAATATTTTCTTTAATTAAACAAAAAAATTATATTGAAAAAAAGTGGAATAAGTTTTTATTAATTTGGTTACCATAATTCTATATTTATTCTAGGGCATTTGTATATTTTTTTTTTTCATTTTCTACAATGATATCTATTTATTACACATGTTAATTAAGCACAATTATTTATCTTGGTGTGGATCAAGTAAAAATAAAATAAAATAAATATTCTTATATTACTAGACACATATATGATATATCAATAAAATTATATCTAATTTTGACTCTTATGCATACTTTATGTAGTCTCAAACTTTTACTTGTATTTGAAAACCATTTATAGTTGTTGAGAAAGTGTAGAAAGATGTAAAATAACCTCATCTTATAACAACTATGAAATATATTAAAATAAATTTTTTTTTCAAAATCCGATGTTGAGCATAAATTCCATCTTTAATAAAACATCACATGTATCACATAAATATAAAACTAACATTATACAATTTAAATAAAAAATCAATAAATATATAAGGTAATAAACATTATAATGAGTTTTTATTTTACAATTGTGAATTATTTTTTTTAGCAGTAACTCTTATATCAATTTACTTATTTTACCTTTTATTCATAAATTTTAGGCATAATCTACAAACTTTATATTTTATTTTGCACTTAATTTTGATTTACTTGTTTTATATTAAATTTATAAATTTTTATTTTTTTACCACTAATACATTAATTTACCAATTTTATAATAATTTACTCGTTTTACCTTTTATTTACAAGTCTTTTGTTTCATTTTTAAAATTTATGTTTTATTTTATAGTTAATGTTGATGAATAATTTTTATGTTAAATTAGCAAGTTTTTAATTTTATTTACTAATAATACATAAATTTATTAGTTTTATATTAATTTATTAGTTTTACCATCTATTTACAAGTCTTATGTTTAATTTCTAAAATTTATGTTTTATTTTACAGTTAATTTTGATGAATAATTTTTATGTTAAATTAGTAAGTTTTTGTTTTATTTACTAATAATACATCAATTTACTAATTTTATATTAATTTATTAGTTTTACCTTCCATTTACAAGTCTTATGTTTAATTTCTAAAATTTATGTTTTATTTTACAGTTAATGTCGATTTACAATTTTTATGTTAAATTAGCAAGTTTTTGTTTTATTTACTAATAATACATCAATTTACTAATTTTATATTAATTTTATATTAATTTATTAGTTTTATCTTCCATTTACAAGTCTTATGTTTAATTTCTAAAATTTATGTTTTATTTTACAGTTAATGTTGATTTACAATTTTTATGTTAAATTAGCAAGTTTTTGTTTTATTTACTAATAATATATCAATTTACTAATTTTATATTAATTTACTAGTTTTACCTTCCATTTACAAGTCTTATATTTAATTTCTAAAATTTATGTTTTATTTTATAGTTAATGTTGATTTACAATTTTTATGTTAAATTAGCAAGTTTTTAATTTTATTTACTAATAATACATCAATTTACTAGTTTTTATATTAATTTACTAGTTTTACCTTCCATTTACAAGTCTTACGTTTAATTTCTAAAATTTATGTTTTATTTTACAGTTAATGTTGATTTATAATTTTTATGTTAAATTGGCAAGTTTTTAATTTTATTTACTAATAATACATCAATTTACTAATTTTATATTAATTTACTAATTTTACCTTTCATTTACAAGTATTATGTTTAATTTCTAAAATTTATGTTTTATTTTACAGTTAATGTTGATTTATAATTTTTATGTTAAATTTACAAATTTTATGTTTTATTTACGTAATTTATGTTTAATTACGACATTGATTCCGTAATTTTAATCACGGCATCATAAAATGACCCATTAAGGAAAGAAAAAAAAGAACTTCTTCATTTATTGCATTGACTTTCTCTCATCATATCCTACGACGACAATAACTAAATTAACAATTAACAAAAATAGAAATTGAACATCATTGCTGTGACTCATGCCTCCTTTATTGTCCTAACAATTGCTGAAGCGATTCAATTCTACCGTTGGCTAGCCTAACTTTTGCAACTAACAAAGAAGTGGTAGAGAAGAATAGAAAGAGTACCGGAAGAGAAGAGAATATATAAATATGTATGTATGTATGTATGGTGGAGTCCACCACGTGCAGTTTACAAATTTCACAAAAAACAAAAAAAGGGCACCAAGGGCTGTTGGAATTATCCAGTCTTTTATAAATTTGAAGCAATTTAAATTTATATGTCAAAATTTAAAAATTTTTAATTTTCTTTTCAAATTTCTATATCGAAGAGATTAACACTTCCCCACCGCTGAAACCACTCCTCTATGAGATCTCGTTGTAAATGAACAAAAAGTTGAGGGTACCATGCGTATACAGAAGCACGGTAGCTGGAGCCTTAAATTAATTAACGACGAATTGTAAAAAGACAACTTTATTATCGAAGCCATGGAGTTTTGATTTTAGCTTTCTATTGGAACAGAAGCCTGTTAAAATATAATATTTTATTTCTCTCTAAAATCATTTGAAAATTTAATAATAAAGATTTTTCTATAATGTTGTATGAGTTTTCATACTATTAATAATGGAATTACTGTAGACTCTTGGATTTTAATATTTTAATTTCTACCGTTTATTTGGTATAGTGGATAAAAAAATTAATTATTCAAATAATAACAGGTAACCTTCAAGTTGTAAGCAAATGTAGATTTTTATTTTTAAGAAAATTTATATTACGCTGGATAAAAATCCCACATTCAATAATGGGATCATTGGATTTAATATTAGAATCTTTACCCTTAATTTAATTTTAATAAATAAGTAATTATGTTACAAGCAATTTGCAAGTTATGATATTTCTTCATATTTTAAATTAGTTTTTATTTAATCAATTGATAAGCACAAATAATTTTGGAATTAAAATTGTTATGTACTAATTCTATCGCATTACAGTTTTACATTCTTTTTTTTTTTGCTTTTACATTTAGTATTAAAAATATATGTAATAGCATTAAAGCAAATGTAGTTAACAAGTAATATTATTTCAATAATACTTTATTTAAAGATATTTCATAAATTTTATAATAATTTGTATTGTATGAATTTAATTACAAAACTATTAATGCTTAAACAATAATGATAATAGAAGGCATTGTAATACAATATTTTTATATATGTTCTATCAGTGATGCTATATGACTCATAACAAATGAGAAATGTTTTATTCGACAATTATTATTGAAAATTATATATGTCTATATAACCGTATAATGAGAAATATTTTGATTTAAGTTTTTAACACAAAATTAAGCTATTAATTTGATGCAATTCAATGGTGGAGGATATAACATTATAAAATGTTACTTTGATTTTCAATATCGACCATTAGATTGGGAGAGATTAATGGAATTCTGTGTCAAAATTTAAATTAGAATATTGCAAACCATATTTTTATAATGGAAATATAAACACATACAATGAATTTTTTTCTCATTTTGTCCATTAAATATTATTGGACATAATATTTTATTTATTGTTAACATTAACTATGATAATATAAGTAATGATTCTTAGTAACGTAAAAGTTTCGTAATTACAATTAAAGGATAACAATAAAATAATCTTTCACGATTCACTTAAATATACGTTCTTAGTTGCGTTGTTTATTGATGCTATATCATATATAAATTTTATAGTTGCAACTATTTATTTGATTTGTGTTAGTTAACCAACTAGATATTATATTTTACGTTTAATAGTAATAGATTTTGAACCATCTATTTAAAAAGGATTATCATATTACAAATTTAAAGAAGGGTTCAATATTAATTTTTAAATAAAATATGCTATTCCAGTAAAATTATTTCAAACTCAATCACAGTTGTTTTACAAAAATTCTCCACCCTTTTAAATGGTTCAGACCAGTTACAATTATTTTTAAATTATGTTTTTAATACAAATATTGTATACCATTAATTAAATCTAATGGTACACAATTAAAACATTATTGATGTCGTAAAAAAATTATTACATCATAGAGGAATCCTAATAATAATTATTGAAACACAACAAAATCTTAGAAGCTCCACCAATTTTTTTTCATGCGCATCAATCAATTTTGTCAAAGCTGTGAACCGAAATTTAAGCTTTAGAAGTAGGGGTGGGCAAAATCCGGTTCGGGTCGAGTTTGGATCAATCCGATCGGGTTTCAGGTTGGTCTGGTTGGATGAAAATTCATCTGAACTCAACCAGAATCTATAACCCGATCCAATCCGATCCAAATATAATTCGGATTAGATTGGATCAGGTTATAAGTTTGAGTTGAGTTTGGATTAGATCATATTCGGATTATATTCGAATAGGATGGGATCGGGTTAATTTGGGTTAAGTCGGGTTAATTCGGGTCGGATGAAATCGGATGCGGGCTAATTCGGGTCAATTCGGGTTGATGTATTTTTGAGCTTGTTTTTCTTTTCTTGGGCTTTTTAGATTATTTTTTCAACTGTTTTTCTTAAATACAGTCATTTTTTACCATTTTCCAACCAATCATAAAAAAAGCTACTATAAAATCAAATTCAAATGAATGAAAATTAAAATTAACACAAAGTCTAAACTTAATGAAAATTAAAATTAACACAAAGTTTAAGCTTAATAATCTATAATCTCCATCCAAAGCACAATGTCCAAATATTAATCTTTAAAGTTTAAAACACAAAGTCACAAAACCACAAGTTCAAATAGTTTCCCAAACACAAATGATAAAGTCTAGATTTCAAAACACAAATGACAAAGCCCAAAACACAATATCAAATAAACTTCCTCCACGGCTCCGCCACTCCTCGCAAGCACTTCAACAAGCTCTAACTTCAACTTCTTGTACTCCAAGAGTCCAAGTTGAAGACTTGAAGCATTGATCCCCTAGAAAAGAATTGAAGAAATAATATACAATAACTACTTTCTTTAAGCCACATTGCAAATAAAGACACATTCAACACAAGCACATAAGCCCAATAATATACTTGATTAAATATAAGAAAAAAAATAAATCAATCGTGACTTATTTTATGCCATATAAGAAAAAAAAATTAAATCAATTGTGACTTACTTTATGGCATTCACCGCCAAGTAAAACAATTAATAATTCTAGGTCAAGATTTAATGTATGCATGATTTAGCATTTGAGAAGCTCAAGATTTTGTTTAATAAATTATTATTTTTCATAAACCAAAGGTTTTATAATCATAAGCTAAGTATTTTATGGAATTGGTGATTTTTTAAGATATGGATTAAAATGAAAAAGTTTTGCAAACTTTGCTTTCAACATTTATTGTTTTAAATTCTGGATTTTGACCTATTTAAAAATATATAAAATATTTTAGGCCATACTGTAATTTCTAAAAGTTTTGGGTCAAAATATAAATATACAAAATATGCCTAGAAGACAGAAAGTAAGCGGCTAGCCGGATGGGAATTAGCAGCTAGCCTGCTGGCCTCTGGATTTTCAAATTTTAGATCCAAATTTACAACAGTAACTTGCCACATAAGCTTAACGGCTAACCGGCAAAACAAGCGGCGATCTAGCAATAATCTGAAGGTCAATAATGGTTAGTTTACTCATCAAAATGATATAAACTCAAATCAAAATCAAATATAATAAGTTTTTAAAATTTTGATTAAGAACCCAATTCACCCCCCTTTTGGATAGCCTAGTTAATATTTCGAACTTGTTTAACTAAAATAATTATAATGTTACATTTAAACTTAAAACTTAGAACTATAAAAACTATTATTATAGTTTAAATTACAACCTAAATGTATATTAATTATGAATAATAATATCTGTTGAGAATTACCTTTCAAATATCCATAACAACCATGTTAACGCTCACCATTTCTACCGTTTCCACCGTTGAAGCTTGTGATCTTACAAACTCTTTAAAATGCCAAAAAAATTAAAATTAGTAACTTAAGTACATATAGATGTTATTTATAGAGTTATAATACATCTTAACTTTGCCGATTGTTTAAGAAAAATGTTACCTTCTTGTAGCTCCATATGAAATATTTGCTCTTTAATGTCTTCTTAAAGGTTATAGACGAGATTTGCAAAAAGTTTAGCTTGCGACTAATTTTTGGTTCATATCAATGCCTCAATCATACAAGGGGTCAAAAAACTCCTATAGTCATCAATTACGCGACGCCCAGTACTAAAGGCAGACGCAGATGCCATTGTAGAAATAGGAACAGTGAGGACATCCCTTGCAATCTTCTCTAATATTGGATACTTCAATCCATTCACTTTCCACCAAAGCAAAACATTGAGCTTAAGATTGCTTGGATCTTCAACTAGGTCATTTAAATATCGCTCCACCTCATATGCTAATTTTTTGCCCTCATTCTGAATAGAGAATTTCTTTGCATATCCAAGGAAAGGGCGAGAAACTCGAAAAGTGTCATCACCATCACCACTAGGAACCTCCGCCATACCAATCTCAGTCATAATATTTGGAGAAGAACTTGTACCACCATAGTTGCCACTAGGAACACTCTCACTACTAGTGCTGAACGGGAAATTAACCTTGGATATAGTTACAGATAGGCTGCGGAATGAAGAATCTAGAAAGAAAAGTGTTGAAGTAGTTTCCTCTGAGTCAGATGCACTTGTTTCAGAAAAGTAAGAAAGGTGGGGGAAAAGGCAAAGTAGAAATTTCCGGCAGTAGAAGAATGATAACCCCAGAGGAAGATCTAAGTCCTAGAGGAAAAACATAAAGTATTTTCATTGTCAGAAAATGGGTCATGTTATAAGGGAGTGTAGATTGTGGAAAAAAGAATAGACAAAAGAAAAAAGTGATGCTTAGGAAAATGACAAAGAGAATATTACAACCATAGTTCATGATGATCATGATGGAGCTGAAAAGGATAATAATGATAGTCCAATAGAACCAGTTGAGCAAGCACCTCTAGAACCACCAGCACCACCAGTTGAACCAAAATTGAGAAGAACAGCTAGAGAACAAAGACTTTTTAATAGATATTATTTACATGGGTATGTGATGCTCATAGATGAAGGAGAGTTAGAATGTTTTGAAGAAGCCATATCTCACTAGCATAAAAATGAGTGGGTTCAAGTCATGCAAGAGGAAATGAAATCCTTGAATGAGAACTACACTTATGACTTAGTGAAGCTTCCTAAAGAAAATAGGGTACTGAAGAACAAATAGGTATACATGTTAAAGGCTGAAAATAACTCACAATAGTGGTATAAGACTAGATTAGTTGTGAAAGGTTTCGGTTAGAAGAAAGGTGTTGATTTTGAAGAAATATTTTCCCCTGTGGTGAAGATGTCTTCTATCCGAATAGTTTTGGGATTAGCAGCTAGCTTAAATTTGGAGATTAAACAGCTCGATGTAAAGAAAACTTTCTTACATAGTGACTTAAAGGAAAAAATATACATGGAGCAACCTAAGAAGAACTTGTATGCAAGTTAAAGAGAAGTTTGTATAGGTTGAACCAGACACCAAGATAATGGTACAAGAAGTTTGATTCTTTTATACATAATCATGGCTTTTACAAGAATATGTGTGACCATTATGCTTTTGTGAAGAAATTTGGTAATGATGATTTTATTATTCTTTTGCTTTATGTGGATGACATGTTGATTATTTGCAAGGACGCTAGTAAGATTGACAATCTTAAGAGAAGGAATTGAGATCGGTGAAACAGATTCTTAGCATGAAGATTTCTCGCGATAGAAAATCTAAAAAGTTATGGTTATCTCAAGAAGCATATATTGAAAAGGTTCTTTAAAGATTTAATATGGATAAGGCAAGATATGTTTGTTCTCCACTTGTAGGCCATTTAAAGCTTAGTTTCGAGCATTGTTTAATAAATGACAAAAAGAAGCAAGAGGTGAAAGGAGTTCCTTATGCTTTAGTAGTTGGTAGTTTAATATACGCTATGATTTGTACAAAACTAGATATTGCTTATACAGTTAATGTAGTAAGCTGGTTTCTCTTCACTTTAGGCAAAAATGATTATACAGTAGTGAAGCAGATTTTTATATATCTCGGAGGCACTTCTAAGGCATGTTTATGTTTTGGTGGTGAAAAACTTATATTACAAATATACAGAGATGTAGAAATGGCAGGAGATGTTAATTCCAAAAAATCTCTGTCAAGATATTTGCTCACCTTTATAAGGAGAGCAGGTCTCATGGTAGTCTAGATTTCAGCAGTGTGTTACCTTGTCTACTATTAAAGTAAAGTATATTACAATCACTGAAGGTTGTAAATAAATCTTATGGATGAAAAATTTCCTACAATAGTTAGGTGTAAAGCAAAACAGCTTTATTGTGTATTGTGATAGTCAGAATGTCATTCACTTGGCAAAAAATTCGACATCCCATTCAAAATCCAAGCATATTAATATAATATATTATTGGGTAGAAGATGTACTTTAGAAGAAACAATTGCAATTTGAGAAGATTCACACAACGGAGAATGAATTAGATATGATGACAAAGTCATTGCTTAAAGAGAAACTGAAAAGTTGTATACAGAAAGCGGGCTTAGTGGTGCCTTCCATATGATTTGGAATGGGAGATTTGTTGGGTCTATCTTATTTGGGTAGCCCATTAAATACTAATTAGGCTACCCAAGAGGGGGGTAAATTGAGTTTTAAACAAATTTAAAAACTAAAACTTAAAGCAAATAAAATAAACTAACTAAATTAAAAAATAAACAAATTAATGTGCAATGAATAATAAAGAAATTGAGTCAGAGAGAACAAAAAAGTGATTTTTACGTGGTTCGGCCAACCGTGCCTACGTCTACGCCTCAAAACTCACTTGGCTTGAGGATTTCACTAAGTGAGCCTCTAAGGATTCAATAACTCTTACAATTGACTTCAAAGGTGTCAATAGACTTTTACAACAAGAGATTGTCCTCAATCTTTTAACCCAAATATATCCCAACACTTACAATCAATCAAAAATTAAGATTATAAATGAAATACCTCTCACACAATGTATATGGTTACCAATGAATACTCAAAGTGTGAATCAATGAAACAAAAACAACTTTAAAACTTAATGATGATTGTGTACTTAGTAGCAAGCCCAATGATGATTGTTGGATCTCTTAAAATTTGAATTGGGTCGAGTTATTTTATAGTTGGAGCTTAAAACTAGTTGTTTGTTGACTTTCTGTCCAAAGTTGAATCACCGTTAAAAACAAAAATAGACTGTCGCTTTGACTTGAACAAGTTACCGTTGTGCCAAACTTTCAAAATGTCGTTTTACCGTCTTCATGATATCGAAGTGTCGTTAGTGTTCATAGACCTACAAGAAGATGTCGGCATACCGTTTTCTACAAGTCAATTTATCGTTAGTGTCCATAAACTAAATTTTCAATTTTGTTCGATGTCTGTTAGCCGATTTCAAATAATCGGTCTACCGTTATCGTCCGAAAACTTAACTTTCAATTTTTGCAAAATAACGGTTAGCCGTTTGAGGATATCGGTTAGCTGATATCTTCCTGAATTAGAATCTTGTTAAAAAAAAAAAAAGATTTGCCTGGAATCCATTTGTTTTTATTCTTTGCTCAATTTATTGTACATCTTTAAGAATTTTGATCCAATTAATACCTTCTCCAACTTTAATCCTTAATAAGACATGTTTGTTATCATCAAAATCATCATTATAAAAACACATATGTTAATGCCCAAGCCCAAGTTTCATTGATTTGGGGATTTAAGTAATTAAAAGAAACAAGTTAAGGCTACATGAAAATTGCCATGAAATTTAACTATAAAGAACAAAAGCAAGCAGCAACTCTAATTACACAATCGCAAAAGACGAGAGAGAATAATGGCGTGATATTAAATTTGGAGGTTATGATTTCATTCTTTAATTAGACGATTAGAAGGCGAATTTAACTCTGATTTTTCCAAAAATTTGAGGGTAAATTCCTGACATCGTCTTCTACAATCCTATTGGTCCTGATTTTTATTTTATCCTCTCATTAGCTGTTATTTGAGATATCCACTTGTTAAAGAGACATATATTAGGTTGTTACTGTAAGCCAACAATATTGAGATTTTTGATGTTGTTAGCCTCTAGTATTATCTATAGTGGAAGATTGTATCGAACTACGGTCTCGTGGTTTTTTCCACTTAATTTGCAACTGCTTGTGTGAGTTCCTTTCTCAACAAGTTCTAAATTTATCTAAAATTTTACGAAATGAAACACCGTATATATGTTCATCCATTAAAAATGACAAAAATTATATCCAACATTGATGGCGGTAATTTAGATTTTTCTCTATTAGCGGTAATTAGGTTAAGTTTAGGTTTTTTGTTTTACTTAGCTTAATTATAAATGTATTCTTAGAATTTTTTTAAGATGTCAAAAATTCATATTTGAATAGATCATGTTAGAGGGTTCAGGCTTGACAAGACATTATTACCCGTTTAATAGTCAAGTTAGTAACTGGGTTAATGGGTCAAGAAATTGAACACCCTAACTTGAAATTAAAAAAAAAATCGTATTAACTCAAATATAACCCATTTAATAATCTTGTTAAATTTGACAATCCAAACTCATTTATTTGTGTCAGGTCAACGAATCCTCTCAAATTTTGCTAGCTCTAGTTATGATTTTGACAAATAGCTCCATATAAGTTGCTACACTTGGAGCTATCGGAATGTATTAGCTTTTGATCCAACCTATGGGAGGGAATGCCAAAAAAGGATTTGACATTTAGGAGCTCGGCGAAAATGAGGAAAGATAGCAAGATTAGCTAAAACCAGAAGCCACATAACCTGGACAGGAACTTGTCGAAAACCTTAGATGAGCTATATTATCAGTTTGGATCTTATGTGCACAAGTTTTAACATCATTAAAGTGAAACAGGTTGACATACTAAAATTTGATTTCAATTCTAAAATATTAAATTGTAAATCTGACATTTGGTTAAATATTAGAGATTTCCCAAGATTTTAGTTTATTTTTCTACATCATCACTTTGAAGGTAGATATAGCCATATAGGCACTAAATTATTTGATAAACACATGTTACTATAATTTTGAAAGTTGAGTTGATTTTATCCTATACTTGTATGATGAAAAATTTATAATAATTTTACTATTTTTGTCAAAAATATCATTTAAAACACTTTTTTATAACAACTATCAATTTTTATTTCATAACTACAACATTTTCTTCCCAACAACTCTACCTTAAAAACTATGATATCTCAATACTAAATTGGGCTATAAATACTTGAGTTATTATTTTTGTTGAATTAAAACTTTTTATAATTGATGGACACAACAATACATTATCATCAACATTTGTTTGTTAGCATTCTTTATTTATGAATTATATTAATTTAAAATCTTACCGAAGTAAGAGGGATTGGTAAGATGGTCATCCTTGAAAAAAAAAAGTTCTTCTCTAATCCCGAGCCTACGGAGAATGCGACTGTCAATCAATTGATGCATAATGTACACTTACCGCTTACTCTGTTATGTCATATTTTCCCTGACCTAGCCAAAGTTGTGGGGATCTTACGAACTGTTGCCGACCTATGCAAAAAGCTCATATTTTAATACAAGACAACGCGGTGGGACAACAATTTTTACGTTGGATCCTATTCCTAAGTATTTTTAACGCCTTGAGTGACTGGGGGTTTAATCAAGTAATTTTTAAATAATTTTCTTTAGCTACTCATTTATAATTCAAATCTTAGAATGTATAAATTTTTTTTAAAAAAAAATTAATTTAGTCTTTGCTTACACTATACCTATTTTTTAAAAAATAATATTATAAATAAAAAATTTATTTTATGCCTTTTGTCCCCGCTAATGTTTGCACCTCCTGGGTTGTATTTCTGCAACTTCAAACAAAATGCTTTGGTCACCATACAGCATTAATTAATCTTTTTACCTATTAAGGCATAGTTGCTTCTGCTGAGTTTTCTCAAACTCTTGCTGACCACTGTGAACTCCGTTGCCTGATTAGTGTTTGCCCCTACATCCATGTTAAGGTTTATCATGATGTGATGACTTGATGCTGATGCTGATGAGTTGGTTATATGTTGATAAAAAGCTGTTGAGTATTCACGAGGCGTAAGAGCAACTTAAGTTAGCTAGAAGTATCAATTCTAACTGAATGCCAGCTGTTAATCTGTAATTAGTCCGTATGTTTAGGTTCTGTTATTGTATTACAGTTTGTTATAGTTTGTAAATAAGTATAAATAGTGCTGTATCAAGTAAGTTTGTAAGATTGTATTCATTTCAGCTAATAATAAGAATTTCCAGATTCATCTATATTCTTCTTCGTCATTTTCTCTCAATTTTTCTCACGATCCAAACACTGCATCAACTCTAATAATCCATCGGTCTGTAGTACGCAGAATCCATTTCCATTTTCCGCTTTCGTTAATTTTCTCCAGGATGGAGGCTGATGAATTGGGTGATATAAATGCCTTGTATGCACTAATTCGAAGAGATCGAGATCTTTTGGACAGAATCGACAGGATACCTTTTGTTGATACTCCTTTACATGCTGCTGCGTGGAATGGAAATGCAGAACTCGTTATTGAGATCATGAGATTGAAACCATCATTTTGTGGGAAGCTAAGTCCTGATGGTTTCAGTCCCATTCACCTTGCCTTGCAAAATGGACAAACTCAAACGGTACTTCTATTCATGGATATTGATCCAGCCCTTGTTCGTGTTAAAGGAATATCACTCCATTGCATTTTGCATCTGAAAAAGGAGACCTCTATCTCTTGGCGAAATTGTTGCCTGCTTGTCCGAAATCTCTTGAAGATCTGACAAATAAAGGCGGGACAGCTCTGCATATAGCTTTGAGAAACGATAAGGTTGAAGCCTTTGAAGTCCTAGCAGGACAGCCTCCGTGGATTGGTCTTGAAGAAGCTCAAAACTACAACAAAAGAATCCTCAACTCCAAGGACAGAGATGGCAACACTCTATTACACAATGGGGCATCCAAGAATCAACTCCAAGTAAGCTAGAAAATATGCTAAAAAGTTATTGTTTGAAGATTGCGTTTATTACAATCGAGTCAGCTTCTGGTCCGGACTCTACATTGGAAATGTTTACACGCATTTACAATGTTGTAATTCAGCACGAGTATAAAGTCTGGGATCCTGGACTTTGAAAAAGTTTTCTGTTACTATCATATACTAACTTATCACTGTTTCTACAAGCAGATTATCAAGTGTTTAATAGACTGTAAAGTTTATCTGAATGTACGAAATTCGGATGGATTGACACCTTTAGATGTCATAGTTGATCCAAAACAAACAAGAAACGCAGAGACTGATACTATGCTACGCAATGCTGGAGCATAGAAGCAATTTCACTTCCCGTTATTGACCCTTGTACACATTGACCAAGGTAAAGCGTCTCTTCACTTCCCGTACCTGCGTATAGCCATATATATATATATATATTTGTAAGCCAAGTAGGGTAGGGTTTCTTAAACTTTTTTAATTGAAATGATTGTTATCAAATCTTCACAAATTAATCCAATAATAGATGAATGATGATTTATATAAGTGTTATTTTACAAGATCTACACCTTATTGAATGAAACTCAAATCATTAAGTAAAAACTTTTAGGTAAAGGATCAAATGTTGGAAATTATATCATGAATTAAATCATTTAAAAAATACTACGGACAGCTCCATAAATATGACATCTTCAATGTATTTTGATTCTCTACTTAATGAATAAAATTATATTTATATCTTGGCTAAAATAAATTTCTTATAATAAAGATATAAAGGGTAAATAAATAATTTAAAATAAGCCAATTATTTATAAATAATTTCGTAAAACAATAATGTTAGAATATCAATATTTGAGTTCCGACTTGAGCCCAATGCCACGTGTCACTCATCTATTAGATAATGAACTTTATAACTTATAAAATTATTAACTACCATCCAATAAATGAATTTCACGTCAGTTGAGACTTAAATTAAGATTTAAATATTAGCATGCTTAGCATTGCTTTTTATAAAATAAATAAATATAACATCATAAATTCGGTGGGAATTTCTGAATACCAAGAAACAAGTGAGATCCCAAAACAATATATTGTTTTGTAAAATGTTTATATGTTGTGAAGAATTGCTTATTCAATTATTTCCTTCAGAACGGATCAGAGGTTGAACGAGGCTGCTCAAGCGGGAAATGTTGATGCCTTATATGCATTAATATGGGAGGACGCATACCTATTAGAGAAGATAGACCAAGTACCATTTGTGGACACTCCTTTGCATATAGCAGCATCAATGGGGCGTATCAATTTTGCCCTGGAGATAATGAGGTTAAAGCCATCATTTGCAAGAAAGCAAAACCAATATGGATTTAGTCCCCTGCATCTTTGCTTTGCAGAAGAAACATACTCAAATGGTGCTTCGGCCCATAGATGTTGATAGAAATCTTCTTCGTGTCAAAGGAAGAGAGGGTTTAACTCCTCTCCACTATGTTGCTGAGAAAGGAAATGTCGATCTTCCATGCAAATTTCTAGCTGCTTGCCCAGAGTCAATCCTGGAAGTGACAATTCGGAAAGAAACTGCTCTGCATGTTGCTGCGAAAAATGAAAGTTTGGGAGTCCTAAAAATCATGCTAGCATGGCTTCGATATGTCAACAAGATGATATCCTCAACTGGAGGGATGATGAAGGCAACACTTTATTGCACATTTCAATCTCCCGATGTCGTATCCAGGCACGACAAATTTAATTTACATTTTGAGTCAATTATCGAGTTAGTACCTGAATTTAATTTTTTACTCTAATTGCTTCCGTAATACAGATGGTGAGGCTAATAATTAATAGAGTACATTATTAGCTCATCACTCTGCATAACGGATGAAAATCGTAATGCACTGCTTGTGGTTGCCGTACTCATTGCGACAGCCACATTCCAAGCAGCGCTTACCCTTTCTCAGGATTTGGAGGGAAACAGCAGCAGCGCCATCGACTCTGCCACAAAAGTCACCACCACCAGCATTAATAACAATCGGACCATCATCGAAGGAAGCCGGCACTGTCCATTCTCTTCATCAGGGGACATTTATGACGGAGCCATCAGTGGGATTTCTGTCCTTTTCTTAGTATCTAATCCTATAGCCTTTTGTACAGCCATGCTAGTGATTAATCGTCACCTCCCGCATGGCTCCGCAGCCACTCTGGAGTATCCCCTAGTCGTTTGTTTTTTCTTATTAGTGGCAGGCAGAAACCTGGGCTTGCTACTTGCCTCATTTTTATATCTTTCATACCTCGGCGTGTTTTATATATACAATTGAACTTCTCCAAGATTCCAGTCAGGCGCGACATCTGGATTCCATTGGTTTTAGGATCCATTTTGAAACATCACCGAAGCTTTCACAATGAGATTAAAGCACCTGATCCCTAGCTAATGCCTACTGATAAATCAAATACATATCCACTTGGTTGTTGGTGATTTTGACATTCCCTGTTAAGTTATATTACCGGATTCTCTGGACTGTATTTTAACTGTGAATTATATACTCGTTTGCTTTTGCTTCGTTTCGTGAGGTCTTGCATGTGTCAATATTAATTATTTTTACTGTGTCTGATAATTGTGTTGTTCATCTTCATGACTGTGAATGATGTTAACTTGCATGGTCAATTCAAATGGTTTGCGTTTTTGATGCTCACACAGACCTTGGGCTAGTGGCTACAATCTTATGTCAGAGATCCTCTCTCAATTAAGTTTTGGACGTCTTGTTTTGTAAAACGAAAAAACGATAAAGAAACCGAATACCGACGTAGGGCGCTGACAGAAATAACCTGAATACCCGACTGCGGTCATTGTGTTTGTGTTTATTGGGTATTTATCAATTAACACAGTATATCGGACAAGGTGTGCCGTTATTTCTGTCAGCATTCCGTCAATTTTTTATATCCAAATACCATTACCGTTGTTCCTTTTGTATTGGAATTGCCATTTACCCGCTTGAAATGAAACAAAAGCATGCTAAAAAACTCATCTAGTTTACTTATAAAAAGTTGCACTATAGCTCCATTGCCATGATTAATCGGTTCACAGTATTACGCCAAATATTGGGAAGAAAAATTAATGTTAAACAACTAGATCTCTAGGCAGTATTTTATAATCACCTGCAGTGATAAATGTATACAGTGCCGCAACCCGGAGCAAAACGCTTTTCCATTTTTATGGATTAAAAATATAGAACCCACAAAACAGAAAAACCAAAAACTTAGAATACTACTTACAATTGGACAGATTAAAAGGCATTTTGTAAAAAAATTATTCATTGAAAAGGTCTAAGGATTTATTTGGTATTTTAAAATGTATACAAGTAAAAATAAAAGGGAAAGTCGAAATCTATATTTCTACTCTACCCTTCCTATCATCATTGAGTTGGGATGGTTAATTGCCAACTAAATAAAATTGTTTAAAAACCACTCCACCAATCCCTTAGGCATCAAGGTGTGTATTGATCATTATTTTACTGAGGAATAATATTGACCAAAATATTCTTTTTTATACGTTCTTGATTTTGTCAACATCACTAAGGTCATTTCCTTTGCCTCTGCTTTAGGAGAGAGCTAGTACTTAAAAGTTGGCATAAGTCTGCTACAAGAAATACTGATTCAAAATTCCAAAACACTAACGGCGATATATTACAATAAGTATGACTCCAGCAATAGAGTGGAAGCCTACAGATGAAGAAAAACAAACAACAAAAACAGAAACAGAGCAATAAAAACAGACACGGACAATGTTTAATGGGATTAAGAAACTGACACGTATAGCATATATATTTATGTTACCTTGGAGAAGGGACAGCCTTGAGTCGCTGTTGAATCTTCAGTTGATGAACCCTTCAACAGGCCTCCAAAAAGCTCAGCTGGGTCATAATAAATCTCAACATCCTCTGCTCTAAGTGAGTCATCAACCTATGAATCAAGTTTTTCATTCATCAGCACAGAGTTTCAATTGATCTGAAAAATAAAAACTGCTTTTGACACTTCAGAAATTCAATTTCATTTTGTTACGCTCTTGATGAAGCTCAGATTTGCAATTTAAGACATAATACAACAATTTGACGTAAAAAGTAAGTCGAATGAAAAATAAATATATTTATTTACTTTGTATTAGATTTTGTTGATGAAATTCATTAATTTTTGAACTGATTAACAGCCTAAATTGCAAATCTGACACCTTCGTTGGACTTTCGATGTCACATGATATGGGCAAAAGTTGAAGACCGACTTAAAGTTGGGGCAATCAATCTGAATGGATCACGTGGAAAAGATAGTATTCAATAAGCTCTTGCATGTCATCAAGACGAATGATTTCAAATTTCTATTCCTTTTCAAAAGTATTTGTTAAAAAGATTACATTTTACTTCATTTTGAATCTTTCCAAAGAAATCGACTGTTTCATTTACTCTTTTTTTTAAAAAAAATTGTGGGCAAACTCCCAATTGATTTTTAATCCCTATCTCTACATGATTCAAATTTGTTTAAGGAAAGACAAATAAAACTACTAAAAAACAACTCGCCCAAACTTTGAAAGAGCAACTATTTATTTCATGAGAACATAATCAAAACTATTTGTTGTTTTGATATATCAATCATTTCTCGTTCCCTTATGTTTCAAAACTCATTAAAACCCCTTGCTATTAAAAGGATTTTGTTGACTTTCAACTATTTTTTTGTGTCTTTTACTGTTTTAACAGAAGAGAGGGAGATTATGATTAATTTTAAAACATGAAAAGAGAAAATGATTAAGTTTGACAAACTACAGGGAGGTTTTGATCATTTTCCGATAGATTCATCCAATAGAAGCCAAACAATATTTATGTAAAATCTTCAAATTTCAATACAATTAAGTAATTAATTATCTTATTTTTTAACATACCTTGAGAGTTCCCAATCCACAAAATTCAACTTTCTCTCCAGTAGGAGCATGCCCTTTAAAAGGTCCTTCAAAGAAACCCCAATGCCTGAACTTGAAAGCAATCAACGGCGGTCCTGAATATGCACTCAACACTTCCCATGCAAACCCTCTAGGAAAAGCTGATGTGAACGCTTCATGCGATGACTCAAAGCTCTCCTCTTCAGCTTTGTAAAATTTAAATTCTTCTGGCAACGAAGTTTTCAACAAAGCATTGTAACTTCCAGCTTTAAGCGTCTCCTCCGCTGACAATCCTTCTCTTCCTGTTGCGTAGACAACATGTTTCCACGGTTAGCATAACAGACAGGGGCGGACCGATGTTGTGGCATAGGAGACCCTGACCCTAAAAATGAGACTCAAATTAAGATTTATCCCTTTTTTTTTTTTTGGGGGGGGGGGGGGGGGGTGGTGTGGGATTTTATAATTTCACCCGCATAAGTTTGCAATTTCTTCATTTTAACTCTAGTTAAACCCATCAAATTCCTTACTCTGATTCAAAATTTTTAATTTCGCTCGCATCAAGATTCGGGAGAGATTGGATTCGTAAAGTGCTGTGTCTATGTATATGTATATCAGTATATGTTATATCATATATGCATATATACCATTGACAATGAGCTTAAATTTGTCAGCGTTGATGCTTTTGAAGTCTTGTAAGCGAGTCTTGTGCGTGAGCTCCATCTCCCATGACTTAATAGCATTTTGCACTGTTTCTTCTAAGGATCCTTTTGGCCACTCCTGCATAATAGAACAAACAAAATAATATTAATATGGAGAAAAAAATTGAAAAAAAAAGATTAAAAAATCAAATCCAAGAGGAGATGCCAGCTCGTGATCCAATTTGCTTGCGTATGAGCACCTTAGTTCTGCCTTCTTCAAAGAGTTGATTGACACTATCATAAGAGGGAGGCCTGCCATGTCTCCATTGGATTTTCTCAGCTTCGTCGTGCAAGAAGGATCTGTACTTATCTCTTGCTGCTGCCATTGAAGCTTCAGCTGCTTCAGCAGTTGACATGTTTAACAGCTTTTTTTTTTTCAAAAGTTAATTCAAAGCTTCCTATTATTATGTGTGAAGAGCAATGAGCACAAGGTGGAGAACAGGATATAGGGGGCATTAATTGCAAAATTTATTAATGATAGATTATAGTTGGAACGTTCTGTAGACTTTGACCCAATATAGCATTTCTCATTAATTATCTTAGATTTTTATATACGGTAACCATAAAACTATTTTGTCATGCATGCATGGTAAGTCTGACAGTTGATACAATAATTAAGTTTTTTATTTTTATTTTTTCAAAATATCAAACTAAATTTTTTTAATTAATATTAAACTCTATTTATTATATATATATGCATTCAATTTTATGAATTAAAACTAAGAGATTAAGTAAAAACTTAAAAAGGGGTAATGACACTCAATTCCTCTCTCCTACCGTTATTTTTGGATTATACCAATTACTCTCTTATAATATTTATATTACTCTGTTATTCTGCGACATCAAAATTTTCAAAGAAATTGGCATCAAGAGCTCTTGAGGTATATGGAAACTATAATAGGTAAGTGATGAAACCCAAAAATTGGATGGAAAATTATCAATCTTTTAATGGAAAATCATGATGTATTTACTTGTAACTGAATAACATGTGATTTTCAGGTAGATTTATTTGACTAATCACCTAAATTTAAATCGTGAGAAAAATAAGAGAAAAATAAGAGGTTAAAAATTAATTTGATCTTCACTCATCCCTACTTTAAAAAAATATACATATGCAAGTTTATTAATGGGCAAACAGGTACTGATATAAATACAATATTCATTTTAATTTTTTACGTTTAATAATTTATCAAACCTTTGTACCTTCAAGTAATTACATGTCTCTAAATTTCCAAAAAAAAAGTAATTACTAGTCAACAATGCAATTGTGATAACAATTGCCAAACACTTAATAGGTTTCTTTCACATCAAGATTTATTAATGAAATTACCAACTCCTAGCCCAATTGCCTTCGAAATCACTAATTTATAGTGCTGGCAATGTCTATGCCCAACCATCTGCCCTTCCTAATGGCTTATCAATATTGTGTGTGAAAATTTTAATAATTGGTATTTGGTACGTATTTTGTTCATTTATTTGAAAGACTATTTTCCAAAAGAGATGAAAAAAAGAAAATATCAGTGATTTCGTACAAACATAAATGCACAATGCAAGCTTTTCTAAGCACTATAAGAGCTTTTCTAGAATTTTATAATTTATAGTTTAATAGATCAAGGTCAGAAAACCCATTACAAAAATGACATAGGAAATTAAAGCATTATTAATCAAAAGTACATTATGAATGCGTATATTAATTGTTCATTTTTTATGTTTTGCGGTTGTATATATGCTCTATTGAAAATCTTGTAAAATTTTACAACTGACTGCATTTGATCAGTCTATTTAGGTCGCATTATGTTTGTTTGCTTGTGTTTTTTTCTCTCTCTCTTTTTTTGTAGGATTGAACTTTATTGTTCGAGTGCAATGTAAATATTCAATCATTTTTTAAAATAAAATATTTAAAAATTAATATCTTTTTATATTTGTGTCACGGTACCTTGAGTCATGGATTTTAAATGTTAAAAAAAATAATAAATATTTTTAAAAATGTATAAAATAATTTTTCCACATGCAAATTAATGTCAATTCTGTTTATTTCAATTTTATAAGGTTGCATATATGTAATAATTTGAACTCGTTTTTTGTTTAAAAATATTTTATAAAAAGTTGTTGGACATAAATAGTGTGCCAAATTTCATGTTTTATTTACAACAGAAATCGTACATAATATGATATATAACCAATAACTTATATTAAGCTCATGGTGCTGCAAACTCTATTTTCTAATACTAGGTTAAATCAGATCCTAATTTACGCGTATGCATATCTAATAGGATTACTATTTTTTTTTTTTTTTAACATTTTGAATGAGTCTTGCAAATTAAAAGCAGGAGAATTTATTAAACTAGCAGAAGCAAACAATATAATCAAATAAGGGGCAAAAATGATTCTTACCTGCCTCCGTGTAAAATCCAAGCAATTAAACCCTAAAGTAGCAAGACAATCAAAGCACCATAAAATTATATAATATGATATGATTGTACGTGCCTTTTTGAATAATTCAACCTTCGTGCAGTGGCTAAAAGGATAAGAAGGATTAATTAATTAGACTATCTTCTTATAATTCACTATCAACGTATAAATTATTCATTAAGGAAGAAATTTCGGCCACAAAAAATATAAACAAATTTGAATGAAACAAGCTTTGATTGCTTCCTCTTTACTCGCTGAAACCATTGATTATCATCATTGAAGGGCCACCTCACCTAATACACAATTGAGATTTTATTTATTTGGCTCAAACTTTCAATGGCCGTCCCTGTCTCTTGATTTGGTGATGAAATATGCGAAGCGAACTTGATCACGAATGGCATAATATAGGCCTCATTGACAATCAAAGCATTACGAGCCTACGCCATCATTCTAATCGGTTATTTATGTATATAGTTTAGTCATCGTCTTTTAAGATTAAATTGTTGTCCATTTTCACTACTGAATTTACAAAAAAAAAAAAAAGAAAAGAAAAGAATAAGTTGTCCATAAAGATGGCCAATGGGGCCGTGCCAGCTGTTGAACCCATTAAGGTCCACGGCCAGATATTTTTTTTAAGACCCGGCACAGCCCACAGCACGAGCCCACCCGTGTCGTGCTTGAGCCGTGCCCCAAAAAAAAGTCTATCAATTTTTTTTCCTTTAAGCCCACGTGCTTTTGAAGCCCACTTGCTGATTTATTTTTTTAAGCTCACATGCCTAACGTGCTTTTCTAAACTTATCAGCTCACATAAAAATATCAATAATAATAATTTTTATTAAGGGAACAATTAACATTTTATTATCAGTTTATTACAATTTCACAACTATATATTTAAATATTTAATTTCTCAATTATCAATTATAACACAATAATACATAAATTTAATTTCCTTGATCATAGTAATGATTAATAAAACTTAAAATTACAATCCTAGAATAACAATTACAAGAAGTCACAACAACGAGATATTAACTATAACAAATCACAAGTCACAACTTACACAAATCACAAATGAAATGTATCTCTGTTAATTTATGATTTCATAAATCAAATATCAATGTCATAAAATTTTAGATATATCATTTATAAAATCATGTTATTTATAATTTTATTTATTAAAACCATGATATTCATTTATTCATTTAATAAATAATAAACATAAAACAATTAGAATTTTTTTAAAACTAAGACTTAAATTAATTTAATAAACTATATTAAAAAATTAATTTCAAGATATTTGTAAAATCATAACATTTTTTTTTACTTTTTATTAAAAAAATTACTTTTATATATTTTGGTTTATATGCTATTGATGACCCACAAGTCGCGTGCTAACCCACTGCTAATCGTGTCGTGCTTTTAAAGCTCACATGCCTAAATTCTAAGCCTAACACAATCCACGTGCATGCCATGTCGTGCCGCATATCCTACTAAAACGTGCTCGTGCCATGCCCGTGTTGTGCCATTTGGCCATCTTTAGTTGTCCATATTTTGCCAACAAAACTTGAAGTCATTTTTTATGCTCTCCAATTAATTTTTTATTGAAAGGCAAAATAATCACAAAACACCAGTTGGTTTAGGAAATCATTGTATGATGCTCAATATTATAATAAACATACATATATTACTTTTTAAATCTTTACCTATTTATTTTAGTAGTGAAAAATTGCTTAATTTTAATTAAGGACATTTTTATAACTTGCAAAAATAGTTTTTTTTTTCTTTATTTTTAAAAAAGGAAAGGGGGTGCCCACCCTTTGCAGTGTAATTTCTTTATTTGCAGTGTAATTTCTTTCTTTTTCTTTACCCTCCTCCGCACTCCTAAAGCTCGAACCCGAGTCCACATAAGTGAGCGGCGACAGATTACACTGCAAACCAACTCGACTATACCCTTGGGGGCATAACTTGCAAAAATAGTTTTAACTAAGAACATTTTTGTATCTTCCAATAATTAATTTCAAATTACAAAAAAAAATAAACATATTAATGGGAATATTATTGAATCATATTCTAATTTTACAGCTCAAGTAAACAATTGATTCTAATTTTTCATTCCCTATTTCAATTCTAATTTAGTAAACCAATCATTTAAAAGTCACCAAACCTCATTGCAGTTAAAAGATTTTATTAACTTTATTAATTTTTATTTTTACAATATGGTAAAGCCCCACGTTGATTCCAAAAAGAAAAGTTCTAAGAATAAAATACTAAAAGATTAAAAAAATTCATTAATTTTGACAACCAACAGGGAAATTTTGAATATTGTTTTGCTCAGTGAAAACAATTTGAGGAGTTCAAGTATTCACTTAATTTGAATATACCATGAAGTAGCGGGATAACAGAAGTGGAAAAACTGTAAAATAAAACTCACTCATTGGACATGGGTTTAAGTTAAATGCGGTGGTTGTGATCACTTGGTCCTACTTCAACTTCATGACATAATAGATTGTGTGCCATTCAAAACAACTAACCACTATGAGATTTTTTTCAATAAAACACTCAACAACATAAGGTTAAGGATAAAGAACCTCTTATAATAATTAAAAAAAAAAGATAAAGAACTCATAAGATAAAAATAAGGGGGACTTTTATTAATCAAAATAGTTTATGAAAAGTAATGACAAGACTCCCCTATTTATAATAAGAGAATCCTATTTTTGCTGCGTTTCCGATAAGTTAACTCAAATAGAAAAATTAAATTACAATTAAAGTAGAAATAAAAGACCTAAACACATACCATGCCAAATAAAATGAAAATATCCAATAGTTATAAAATAATTAAATCATCCTACATCATACCATCAATGTTTGCATGCGCACGCGCGCACACACACAAACCATTATGAGATTGAGAATTGATATATCACTACTAGAAAAATGATCTTTATTGATATTTGAATAGTGTCAGTAATAACTTTTGTTAACACTTATTAATTGTGTCAGTAATCTGACAGCTAGAAAAATAATGACAATTGTTTATGGTGTCACGAATTTAGTATCAGTGATTATATTTCCTATAGTATCACCAAAATCATGACAGCATGGTATCAAAATATTACAATACTATATTATTATTTGTGATTATTGTTATTATGGTATCAATATTTGATTTATTATTTTAAAAAATAAAAATATAAAATGATATTTTGCCTAGTCGTTTGTTAATAAAATTAAAAGATATTACGAAATAACAAAAATAAAGCCAATTTATATTGCAAAATCTTTCATTATATATCCAAATATTATTGGTACATATTATACATTCTAAAGACTTCAATAAACAATACATTCCTCTCATACCAAAATAATCTGTACATTAAAATTTTTGTCATCTAATTAAATTCCATTCCTTCTATTTGTAGCCGAATTTTGAGGCTAAATTTAACAAATCTAGAAAATAAATTGATAAGGATAGCCTTTCACTCTTTTAAATATAAGAAGTGTGATAATATATATCACATAAACGAAATCTGCAAGGAAATACAAGGAAAATGAAAAATAAAAATGGCTGTCAATTTTCGATCACAACAGTAATTAACAAGCAATAAAGAAACAATAGTTCACAAAAATAAACATTTTGTTCCAAAGCAGAAATATTCATAAGCCAGTTATGAATAAACAAGTTTTTAATGTAACATCTAGTTTCAACACTCGCAAGTTACTCTGTCTACATATGTCAAATTATTTTATTGACTAGTTAAAAGCTACAAATGCTCTATTTTAAACTAATCACCAATCATTTCCTTTATCTATTCAATCATAAAGCTTTGTTAACAAGAAGGCAAAAATATAGTAGACCTTATTGCACGTTCCTAATATTAATGTTAAAATATATCATATATAGTAGACCTTGATAATAATGATGATAAATGAAAATAACAAGAGCACATGAGTGACGATTAACATATAAACAATATATTAAAAGGTACTATATACTCTTTTTAAAGGAAGCCAAATTCAAAAAGTCAGTAAAAGAACCGATCAAAATCAAAGCCCCTCCTTTCAAATATGAATAGCATAAAAGCACCTTTCCAGCAGGCTCACATGTCATGAGATAAATAATGATTAGGAGATTCTCAAGCATATATCTAAAAACAAAGAAAAACTTAAATAAATTCATCACAATCAATTTATAGAAAAGAAAAAAGTGTTAATATTAAAATTTTAAATCCTGTTTAAAATTAAAAAAAAAAAAAAAGAAGAAGTATAGAGACTACGTATATAAACTTTATACATGTGCAAATATATTTTTTTAATGCATTAAAGTACCTAAACCAAGCATGTAATTAATCTAACCTAGGTGGTAATGCCCTGTTAGCATCATGCAAGGTTAAACTTTGCAAGTTTAAATAAAAACACAAATTACAAGACAAAGCTGAGTTTTGTTTGTTTAAAGTCACTTAAATATATGTACACATTCAACAAACCAACAAAACACGCCATAAACATTTTTCATTTTTCATGTCATTTTATTATTATTATTATTATTATTTTACTAGTTCTTTAGATTGTAATATCTCATTTGACAGAATAAGTTAGTTTGTTTAATGCATATCCCATGTTCTTGTACTCTTTTCTCTTCTGATTTCTTGTACTTAAGGATATTTTACATATAATAATTCATAACCATATAAAACAATCTTGCAAATTGATGTAAACAAATAAAAGAGAATTTGAGTATAAAACAATGAATTAATTGGGCAACTTACTATTTTCACGAATGAAATAATGCAATCCCTACAAGGAGGGTTCACAAGAATGGATGGCAACCTGCCAAATAACAAATCAAATAGAAGTCATCATCTTGCCATAGCTTTACAAAAACAGTGAAAACATATTACATATTGGAGAATGCCAACTTGCCAAATAGCAAACCAAGGAAACCATTACTTCAAATTTCTCCTTGTCCTCTCTTATAAAAGCATTTCTTGAAAACAATAGGTTTGTGAGTGTCTAATACAAGCAAAAGATGCATATAACTCAAAAGCAAGTTGATTTTTCATGTATTAAGCAAAACTTGAATGCATTGGGTAGAAGTTAGAACTGCAAATGAAAACTATTAGAAACAATTTTCAATGATTACTAAAAGCACAATGATCTATTTAAAAGAAAATTACCACAAGCACTTTTCACACTTAGAAAACAATTTTCTTCTTAATTCAATGAAAAATTATAAAATAAACAAAAAAATATTTTATTTGTAAATCAAACTTGGGATATAGTTTTCAGTTAAAATAGTTCATGGAAATTGAGAACTTGACTCCATGTGAAGTTGAATGCAATGTTGAATTAAATCTTTATTTTTTTATGTTATTTTATTGTTGGATTAAATCTTTATTTTTTTATGTTATTTTATTGTTGGATTAAATCTTTGAGAATGTGAGGTGCATGTGATGTTAATATGTGTTACGCGGTTTCATTTATATAAAAATGATAAGTGTAGAGAGTAATGCATGCACCCAAATCTTTATGCATATCCCCTAGAAAAAAAAAAGAACAAATAGATCCTACAAATTACTGAGAATATGCAGCTTTTGACAAGTTACACTAGATCACCAACAAAAAAAAAAATTATTTGGTATAAACAAAGAAAACTACAAACAAATAATGAAAGCATACCTACTAAGCTAACATAAGAGGACATAAAAATCTTAAATAGATTATTTTAATGTTTCTCCGATTTAATTTCACACATTTTGCCACTTACTATAAAATTAGTTTGATATTATCTGTTCTATCAATCTCCTATAAAATAAAAATAAATTATAAAGCATTTTTAAAATAGATCAATGAACATGATCAAATTAACTAAATTTTCTATGCAACTCATATTATTATTTTTCTTAATATATGTACGGTTCTACAAAGGAAGCACAGTAAAATTTGCAAAATAAATCTTACCTAACAAAGAAAGCACAGTAAAATTTGCAAAATAAATCTTACTTTCTTTTAACTTTTTTTCTACCCCTGTATTTAGAAATTAGACTTTCCTAGGAGCAAAATTTTACTTTATTATTTTTATTTCTAAGAGCCAGGTCAAAAAGGTAGTATAAGGAGCAAAGTGTGTGAGTATGGGAGAGATTGTTGAAAGGTAAATCAATAGATAACTTGTGATTAAACTTTCATTTCATTTTTAATTGTTCTTTAAATGTTACTACTGTTGATTTTACATTTCGTAAACTACAAATAGATTCATTTATCATTCAATGTTAGATATAGAAATATACAAGGCTACTATGACGCAACACCCATCTGTTTGACAAAATTACTCGACGAACTAGTTAATACCCACAAATATAATTGGCAATTGAAATACAATCGGCAATTAAAGATACTCTTTAAGACTTAAAGAAGCAAAATTTGAGCCCTAAAATTGTTGTTTTAACTTTTTAAGACTTAAAGAAGTAAGATTTGAAAATACTCTTTAAGACCTAAAGAAGCAAGAGCTAAAGAAACAAACCTAGCCACTGTGGCTGGAAGTCTTGAGGAGATTTTGTAGAGGATTGGCAAGCGGTGGCGTGGTACTATGGTGATAAGAGGCTAGCACGGCTGTCAATTTTGCTGGCTGTTAGCTGTTGGTGGTGCAGCGACATGGCAGTGACTCGCGACAGTGAAGAAAGGCTTGACGCAATGACGCGTGAGATAGGCTTGACCGCGTGACAGAGAGGCTTGACCGCGTGATGGGAAAGTGTGAGATGTGAGTCGGTGTTGGAGCACTGGATCGATAGCAATCGTGCCTCTCTTTCTTTCAAAGTATCATAATGTCAATTGTTACGGACCTAGGGTTTGTTTTTGCGTCTTATGAGTGTGAGATGTGAGATATCACTTGTGAATATGTGCGCCTGCTTTTTTTTTGTTAATTGTTAATGATACCTTAGCATCATTAAAAGTTTAATCGTTTTTGTTTAAGACTTAAAAGCTTGATGTTTATAGGTCTTCGGTTCGAGTTCTATCTGAAACAGTATTAGAATTATTTTAATTTTTTTATTAATACTTTACTGTCAATAATCTCTTATGTTTAATTTATAGACACCATAATATCAGTATTTTATAATACTTATATGTTAAACACAGAAAATGATTCATATGTATGTAAATACTAATACTTTTTAATTTTTTGTTACAAGTTAAAACACAGAAAATAATCCATATGTATATAAATACTAATATTTTTTAATTTATTATCACAAGTTAAGTATCAGTAAAAATTATTTTTCTAATAGTGTATATTCATCCATGAATGCACTTCATGAGAAGAAACAAAGAAAACTCTTAACAAGGAGCGAAATTCCCTATTTCAAGTCCATGCAAGTGACACATATCTTAGCAACTTATTAGGGATTAATAAGCTAAATAATATATAAATGAAAAAAATTAATAAAAAGACAAATTTTATTCCTAGTTACTTTAGAATGGGCAGTGATGAGAAGTTGAAGTATCAGCAGACTTGTTTTGTTGGGTTTCAGCAACTGGGGTAAGTATTGGCCCTTTAGCTTTAAGGAGGCCAGCAAATAACTCTGCTAGATCATAGTATATTTCGACATCTTCTGCCCTCACAAATTCATCAACCTAAAAAAGCTTTTGTTTAAATTTTTTATTACCTTATAATTCTCTATCTCTCTCTATATATATAAATCAAGTAAGGATTTTAAATTTATTAAAGTTCTAAAAAGCTATTAAACCACACAATTTAATAACTTTCCTAAACTTTAATAAAGTTTAAAATTTTAAACTAGATCAAGGATTTTAAATTTATTAAAGTTCTAAAAAGCTATTAAACCACACAATTTAATAACTTTCCTAAACTTTAATAAAGTTTAAAATTTTAAACTAGATCAACATTATATACATGTGTGTGTAAATTTAATTTAACAGCAACTAAATCCACTCTCCACCAATATAAATGAACTTTGAACCTCAAATCTTTTGTTTTCAACTGAAAAAATATTACTGACCAACTAAATGTGGAAATAATTAATAAAAGACTAGCTAATTAAAATCATGCCTTCATAATCCCAATCCCATAAAACTCCACCATTTCTCCCATAGGAGCATGGCCCTGGAAAGGTCCTTCAAAGTAACTCCAATGCCTGAATTTGTAGGCAACCATTGGCGGTCCAGAATAAACACTGATCACTTCCCATGCGAATCCACGGGAAAAGCTGATCGAAATGCATCATGGGATGATTTAAAGGTCTCTTCATCTGCTTTGTAATACTGAATGTCCTTTGGTAGTGAATTCTTTAGCAAGGCATTGTCGCTTCCAAGCTGCAGAGTCTCTTCTCCTGACAAGCCCTTTCTTCCAGCATAAGATACAATTCAAAGTCTATCAATGTGTCAGTATCTTATTGCTGTAGATTCAACCCCTAATCCTTTGTAGGACACACAGGTTTATAGCAGTGACTTTCTATATAAGAGTTGGGTGCATCCACTTACAACGGCGTTAGGGTTTTAACCAATACACTTATGCCAACTCAGTTAGTACAAAATTTAAGACTCAAATGATTTAAAGACAACTTAATACATGTAGGGAAATCCTAAAATTATAAAAAAGGGATTCAGGTTTTATTCTAGTATGTACCATTAACAATGAGCTTGAATTTCTCAAGGTTAATGGTCTTGAAATCATTTAAGCTAGTTTTGTGAGAAAGCTCCATTTCCCATGACTTTACAGCATTCTGAACTGTTTCTTCTATTGATCCTTGAGGCCATTCCTGCAATTGCATACAAAATTAACCATGAAATTGTTATTAACTAATTAAGAGAAATATCAATGGAATAATTAATAATGAAAATTAACTAGTTATTTGTCTAGCTAGCTTAATAGCCACCTTGGTCCGGCCTTCCTCGAAGAGCTTGTTTACTTTATCACTAGAGCCTGTTTAATAGCCACCTTGTGCCTCCACTGCGTGCTCCTCGCTTCTTCATTCAAGATTGAACGATACTTATCCCCTGCCACTTCCATATCTTCTTTTATTTTATCCATATTTCAATATTATTGTTGCAAAGTCTAGTGACCGTAGGATATATATATATATATATACTTATCTCCTGCCACATCAATATCTTCTTTTATTTTTATCCATATTTCAATATATATAGAAAGAGAAATCTAATCAGGTGCACACAGTCGCGCATGTTATTGTGAGCTGAGCTACATGTCATCTGATCATTGGTCGGGATGTGGGATGCCAGCCAATGATCTAGTGATCCATGACCCATGGCACAAGTCCGCACTTGATCAACACTCAACACATAATAATAATAATTACAATAATGATGGACAGAGCACAAGGATTGCTGAAAATGCTCAGCCTTATCTGGTGCTGCCGGATAAGCACACAAGTATGATTTCACATGAATAAATTCTGATGCCACCCGCAAAGTCTGCATTGAGCCGCTGGCAGAATCTGCTAATTTTATTTTGACATTATTCTGAAAGTTTATCTATAGGTTTATTGGACGTTTTCGGATTTTCCAGAAAATGACATAGGAGATTTTTCAGAAAATGAAGAGATCACCTTCTTTATTAAGTACTGAACACTATGCAACAGAGATTAGAGATGAGTGTTGAGATGTCATTTGGACACATTTGTTCTCTTTAGCTCATAATATAGAACGAGGCAGCTTGTTATCAGCTTCAAATATCTTGTTTGAGACCCATGCATACAGACTTATAATCATCATGTTATGTTCACCATTTTCAGTCCTCCTTACGCCTGGCAACATAAGCAAGCAATCGATTCAAATGCTGGCCAAAAATCTTTGTTGAGAACGACTCCATAACATGCTGTCGGGCGTTTGCACCCATTTTCTTGGCCATCTGGGGCTCCCGAATTAGTTTAGCCATAGCCAAAGAGAATTCTTGGGGGGTAGGGTTGCAAAGAAATCCTGTCGCCTCATTCTTAACTGTCTCCACAGGGCCCCCACTGTTGCATGCAATAACAGGTTTATAAGCTGCCATTGCTTCCAATGGAACAATGCCAAAGTGTTCATCCTACATTAATTGTACAACCAATTCAAGTTACAGTTCATCATTTTCTCTTTTAGGAATCAACTCCAATGATAATACTAGAATCAACCACACCTCTGGTGTATAAAGGACACACAGGCATTCAGAAAGAAGAGCATTTCTTTCAGTTGTTGAACAAGATGTTATGAAGTTGACCCGATCAGACACTCCATTTCTTTCTGCCAGGCTTTTAAGCTCCTCCAAATACTCAACATTCTCCCTCAGGCGCTTATCATACCCACCTGCAACAAGAGAGATCTACATTTTCCTTCAGTAAATCCAAAAGCAAGTGAGCTTTCTAGATTGCATATTAGTAATAACGCTTTGATGTTTGTGCAGGCATGGTATATAAAACTCAATTTTGCTTTCCTCCCTGCAGATAGCATAAGTTCCACTGATTGCAAGTTAAAAACCTTTCGTGTTTCATCAAGCAACTTTCTTTCATTCTTTTATCATCAGCTATATCTTTACTAAGTTCAACCATGTGTGCAATGATTATTCTAGTTCTAGATTATTGACTATGCTTCAGTATTTTAACAATTTTCTGGCTGTGAAGAACAGAGTGTTGACTGCATCCAACAAAAATTTACACTGATCTCTAACCAATTTGGTCAATTAAACTGCCTCTTACTCTTCACAGATAACATCATTGAGCCAACCTCACAATTTATTTTAGGTACATGGTAGCATATGATTTTGTGGATCCAGTTTAATGAAGCGAATGGTGACCATCAAATATCTGTTAACCCAACCGACAGTCAATAAATAACAAACTGTCTTCAGGAAAGTAGCTAAACGAAAACAGGATTTCCATCTGATGTCATCTAAATGACAGATCAAATGCATTATGATGGGCCACATACAGACCACTAGGAACTTCATTGCCAGCAAACTATCTGCACATACTTCTGATAAGTAAGCAAAATAATTAATTGGATGAAAGTACTTTTCTTTTTCACAACAGATATACAAAATCAATGAACAAACTTAACTCATAGACAAAACATCAGTGTGTTGACATGCATAAGAGTCGGTAAAAGATATCTGTTAAATTGAAATAGGTAGAGGCTTGCCTGCAACGGTCAAGGTTACATCAGCTGTATTGTGATTCTTAAGGACATCTCCTTCAAGGTTCTGAAGCATGGCAAATGCTGAAACTGCTAAATCAATATTCTTCTTTCTTTCGAAGCGGTTGATGGAGAGAAAATTCAATCTACATCAAAGCAGATATTTAAGTTAAGACTTTATGCTTTAACTAGTAGAGGATACATAATCACAGAAATGTTTACAAGGTATTCTGGGTTGAACAAAAAGAAGTACTAGAAGATTGTCGCGTCTATAACTTATAAGAATGGGGTTTATCAAACTGATTCACATTGACTGCTGGATAAAGAACAGCTGGACGAATTCCTCGAGCATGAAGTTTCTTGAATGTATTTGCAAAGGTATTAGCTGTAAATTTACTATTAACAAGTATCATATCTGCCATTCCTGCATTCCAAAAAGCAACTAGTACTGATATGGTTACATTGCTAAAAAAAATAATTACAGAATAAGGATGACAATTTATTTTGCATAAGGAGAACATAACCAGAATCAAACCAGTAGTTAATTCTTCGACAAAGTCTATAGGCTTCCTATATAACCTCCTAAGAAAAGTTGTGTGTTGAGCCAGTAACAGATCCGGAAAATGACAGTAGAACAATACCTGGCCAAGAAGAATAGTACTTGAAACAACAATTGTTGAAGGATTTGCATGTAACCGTTGATATTCAGCATAAATACCTTTGTTGAGCTTCTCAGTTTCAACACCGGGGTCACAACAGAAACTTGATCTGCTATTATAACATCATATGATGACCACCAGAGTAGCACACAAAGAGCAACAAAAAGGCATCGCAGATATGCACATAGTGCATGAAGACGGTAGAAAAAGTGACGAGGTAGGAAGTCTCCATAAACCGTAACCGGAAAGGTGCCTGGTCAATTAATTTAAATGAACATTGTATGGCATAAGACTTTTATTTGAAAGCTAGAAAACAAGAATGAATGCATAGAAGAGCAGAAAAGAAAAAGCATGACAATCAAGAACATCTAAAATTCCAGAGAATGTCCCTGACTCCACTGGAAACCTTTTGTTTCATTTCTCTTGAGGTGTGCAACACTCATCCAAAGCCAAAAGCGAGTATCTTAAATCTAAGCCAACATTCAGTCCTTGAATTAATTGCTTATTTCCGTTTTGGCTTCTCAGATGCCAACAGAGATGCCTAGCAGACAAATTTTAGGCATGATTAGAGCTGCAACATACCTTTCATCTCAAAAAACTGATGATTATTCGTACTGAATAATCCTCTGCCTTCCAAGTTTAGTTCAAAAGCAGCCACATCACTTTCATTAAATCAAATGAGTCTATAAAAGCTAATTCACAAACCTTACATCTGGACCAAAACTCAGAACATCAACTGACATTTCTAAATGCATTGGCAATATAAGACAACATCTGAAGGTGCTAAATATATAAAAACTAACAATACATGTCTATGCGCGCGCGTGTGTGTATAAATATATATAGTAATTTTTTGGTCCGAGATCTTAAAATGTGGAAAAAGTATGAGAAAGCTTTAAAACCGTGGGTTTAAGAGGCTTAAAATTTAAAGCGCTTAAATTGCACGATTTATATGTTTTCCCGGACTTTCCCGCACATTAAAATTTCAGATTGAGCATTTCTATATATATATACATATACATACACTCTCCAAATTCCACCAATTTCTAATTCTACAACTTAAATATGACTTACAAAATATTCAAAAACTAACTCACCATTAACGGTTTCCTCAAAACATCGGCGTTTATCATGGTGAGCTGTAAAAACATGGACATTATGCCCGTGGGACACGAGTTCAACAGCCGCATCAACAATTAGTCTTTCAGCTCCACCTATCAATCATTGCACAGTATCCGAATAATGAACGCAAAAGCTTTAAAATCCAACGAATCATACACGGCATGCTTCTATAATTCATTATTTTCACTTCAGTTCAATAGAATTTTCAGTTAAATCGGCACCCAAACGGACGCTAAATCCAATTTAGCACACAAGCATTTGAAATTAAAACGAAATTGATAAATTGGAAGAAAAGAATTTGAGAAAATTCACAGACGGATTAAATTACCTATCCCAAGATCTGGATGTATTATGGCTACGTTCAGTTTTGAGCTTCTTCTCCCCTCCATTTTTTTTATGCCGCAGCTTCAACTCTGATATTGCTAGTTGCTAAGATCACATGCTATTGTCATTTTTTACTTTTTTATTTCAATCACGGGTCGGGTCCATTGAGGATTGAAACCCGAATTTGTTCGGGTTCACTTGGTTTGCCCTTCCATTACGTTGTTTTTGAAAATTAGAAAATTTCGAAAAGGCCAACTGCCGAGCACCGGTGAGGGGTAATTTTGTCTTTTCGTGTTCCGAGGATAAATTTGTCCAAAACTCATCACTTTTTACTTCTCTCATTACATTTCTCGGCTGCCAAACAATGTCTAAGAAGATGGCGAAGTGAGTAGTAACTAACACAAAAAACGCAGGAAAAGATGACGGGAGAAGAGATGACGACGGGCCACGCCGGCACAAAGGTTCTTCGATTGCTCTATTTCGTCGGCGCCGGATGTAAGTTACATCTTCTTTTAAACACAAAGCTTACGATTAATCATCTCTATGGCTTTTAGTATTTTTAATTACAAAAAAAGTCTAATTTTTTAAGAAGAATACAAATTGAATCATCGGTGATACAGTTATCTGCACAGCTGCAATCAACAAGTGGCGGGAACTCGAGCGGAAGTCATTGCAGAAGAAACAGCAAGAGAGCGATCTATTGACCGATGATAACTCGGCAACTGCGGTACAAAAGGTTGTCAAATAATCTTTTTATTTGAATTTTGATGGATTTTCAAAAGTTTTGTTAATAAAAATGTCTCTTAATTTTTCATTTCAATGGCCTGTTGTTTGAGTTATTATTATGCATTTATGCATAATCGTTGGAAGACTTAGGGTTTTAGTATTGGATTTTGGAATTTGTATTTTAGCTTTGATATGCTATTGTTGTGATGTCGATCAAGAAATATATGACATCATTCGCCTCAAGTTTGAGACTATAGCTATTGAATTTTTATGGCTGATATAGATTTTTCTTGTTTTGGTCTGTTTGGATGCATGCATTAGGAATTTTAATTTATTCTTGGAACCTGAAAGGAGGAATTGGACCCTCAAATCTCAACCCTATTGTTTGGAAACATAAGGGTGCTTACAAGTGGAACCGAATCGTAATTCCAAGGGATAAATTCACTGCATAAATGTATGTACCATGGGTTCAGAACAGTTTTTTTTGTGAGCTTTATTTTTTTTGTTATTTCTCCAAACTATAATTCTAGAGTTCTAATCCAATAACAACTAAAATAGTTTTAAAAAATTATGATGGTTGGATTGCTAATTTTCAATTATAAAAAAAATGTAAAAATAAAACTAACTAGATGCGCTATCAAAAAGAAATAAAAAGGTAAAAATAAAACTAATTAGATGTGCTATCTTTCTATTAGGAATAAGAATTTAAGAATTAAATTGGGATTCCGAATGCCAAAGTTAGCAAATGAAGTCTCGTTAACTTAAAGAAGTAGGATTTCAGACTTGTTCAACCTCAGCATTCTAGATTCCTTTGTCTTTTATTAATTCCAATTTCTGGATTAGAGGAGAAGTCTCATCCAAATGTTTATGTGTTTCTATGTTTGTGCAATGACCAGCTGAAGTGAACTGATGTGCAAGTGACATTTTTTTCTCCTTTTTGAGACACAGGTGATGACTGTATAGGTCGTTATGCGTAGAGGGAGTATTATAGTTTAAGTTAGCAAACTTATGTTACAGTTTTATTAATATTGAATTGATTTATTGATACTATTAGCTAAAATGCCACCTTACAGACTGTTCTGTTCTATTGGTATTCAAGACATTCCATAAGTAATGGTACATGAAATACCTAGTATTTGTAAATTGTATTATATAGAAAGGTAAAATTAGAAGAAAATTGTGCCGAGATGCTTGGGATCCTACAGGGGGTTTCTCTTAATGATATGAAAGAGGATAAGAGAGTTTGGAATTTGGATAAAGCAGGATGTTTCTCTACTAAATCTTACTTTCTTAGTTTCATAGATAACCCCAATACCTCCTCTTTTTCCCCTTCTCACAAAAGTGAAGATGATGGTTTGGTCTGTTGCTCATAGAAAAATCAACACAAATGACATGGTTCAGAAAAGATGACCTCACATGGCTTTATTTCCAGAATGGTGTGTTGTTTGTAAAAAAGCATCAGAGAATGTTGATCATCTATTTCTTCACTGCACTGCTGCCTATTTTTTGTGGTCTAACTTATTTAAGACATTCAATTTAAGCTGGCCAGCTCTTGCCTCATGTTATTCCTTACTTTTGGAAAATTTTTCTTGCTTAAAAAGGACAAAAAAGCAAGGGTTCTATGGAACTGTGCAGTCTTGGCTATTTTTTGGGTTGTGTGGAATGAAAGAAACCAAAGAATCTTTGATAACAAAACTGGAGAAGATCCTTCGCACCCATGGGACAAAGTCAAGTTCTGGACTTTCCTATGGGCATCCATTACTACTGAATTCAAAGACATCTCTTTCTTTTTTATTTTGCTTAATTGGGAAGCTTCTGTATCTTATGAGGATTGCATTCTTAGTAAGCTAGTATTTTTGGGTTTTGGGATATTTTGATTTGTGCAGTTTTTTAGTGTTCTATTTAGATTGGGACTTCTCGTCCTTTTTCTGTCAATATGTAGTCTTACCAATCCTCGTATATGTTTCTTTTAGTTTTATAATATTTTGTTTCTTAGAAAAAAAAAATTAGAAGAAAAATGCAAAGATATGGAATTTTTAGTGAGAATAATTCATGAAAAATCGTGATAATAATACCACGGTGTTAGTCAAATGGTCTTATCATATGACAACTGGCACTGGAAAACAAACCGTACTTTATTTGAGTAATCAATCATCTTTTGTTTTAGCTATGCTAATTAAGCTTTGGTCATTCCATTTGAGGACAGCTAGTATTGCATTTTTTTGGCAGTAGTGAAGAGGAAAATCTTGATAGTAGTACTTATGGTGTATTTTTTATGTCATTTGCTGTAATGGAAGACGATCAATCAGTTGGAGTTATTCAGTTGGAGTTATTAGTGAATGTTATGAGATAAATTATTGAAATTGGTTGTTTTTACTTTTTTCTTTTTTCATTTTTCTTCTCTCTTTCCCTTTTTCTCCTTTTGGTGGCCGAGGTAGTGGTGATATTTATGATAGAATAAGGCCTTATCTGGTGTAGAAGTGCTGTAGATTAAAAGCTGTAGTTGCAGTATAAAAAAATTATAGTTATAAAATAAAAGTAGATAGTATATGGTAAATATGACTTTTTAAATAATAATTTTGACAAAAGTAATAAAGATGTTATAAGTTTTTCATTGTATAATTGTGGGATAAAATTAACTCAACTTTCAATCCACAACAATAAGTGTTTACCAAGCACTTTAGTGTTATAGCAAGTTTCTGCAGCCCAACCACAATGTCAAACTAATGGAATACTATTGTTAAACAATTTCATTATTTCTCTCTTCTTGTGAGTCAAAGAAAATTTCACTATCACAAAAGCCAGCATAAATAAAGGAAATCCCATGTTCATGGCCTTAGCATGAAGTGTGAAAGTCGGAAGCAAAAAGTGAGGCCCATAATCTCAGGACCACGTGATTATACAGCCGTCTATAAGTACAAGGTTTTGTGCTCTTCATGGTCCCAAATATCACTTAGAGTTTCTTTAGAGTGATCATTCGTCTTTTCGCCTCACCTTCTTAGTCGGTTACGATAAGTATCTTTCTTTATGTAGCTTGGTGTTTGTTAGCGGTAGTGAAAACAGAAACTTAGAAGAGAACCTTGCTCATAAATACGGGGTTTCTTGGTTATGATTGTTTTAAAATTAGGGTTGGCAAAAAAGTTTGACCGGGCTTGTCCGGGCCTGCCCAAGTTTGGCCCGACTTTGTCCTGACCCGGGGTTTTTTAACTCGGCCCGCACATAAAAATTATGGATAAGAGCTTATTATTTTTAAGCCCATACATGATGGGCTTAGTCAAGGACTTTCCTTAAAAGCCCAAATTTAAGTCTGAGCTTTGTAATATATAAAATATATATTTATTTTTTAAGAAAAAAGTTTATAATATATTATAAAATTGAAATTAAAAAAAAAAATGAAATGTGCAAAATGCCAAAGACCGAAGTCAACAAGTAAACAAACCCCTTTCTAATTTCTCCTCATTTCTAAAATTCTTAAATCCCTAAATTTTTCTACAGCCAACAGCCACAATGAGACTCCATCCACCACCTCGCGACGCCAACAGCCACAACAGAAAACATTACATCTCTCAAGTCAATCTTAGCTCTTGCGACGCTAGCAACCGCAACGACAACATCGCCATATATATATATAGAACTCCCTAACTTATAGTCAGTTGTAAGTTATAACAGACACAAAAAAGCACATGAGACCCATCAAAGTTACTGTTCACGTATATTTTTGTGTTTACTGTAACTTACAAGCTATAAGTTAGAAAAATCCTCTCTCTCTCTCTCTTTCTCTCTCTCTCTCTCTCTATATATATAGCTACCTAAACAATAATATTCAAACAAAATATTTTTATTTGTTATTTATTTTAATTATGTCAATCTTTCTTTTAGTTAAAACTTAAAGGTATGAAATACAAATTAGAGATGGACATTTTGACAAATCATCCAAGGTTTTAAGTTTCAACTTTTGTGTTGATTTGATTCCATAATTTTAGTTATTTTTCATATATTAGTCTAAACAAATTGTTATCTTTTTTTTTTTTTTTGTGTATTGTAATTTTAAACTTTGATTGTATCATTTTAGTTTTATTTAAATAATTACTTTATTTAGATCCTTTTTAATTTTTAATTTTGATTGATAGTAGAGTTATTTTTAGATTTTTTTTATTTAATTATTTGATAGATTGGACAGAATGAGAAAATTTTAAACCACAACCAATCTTCAAAATGAAAAATTAGATCTAGATTGTGTCAAATGTGTATTTAATTCGCAGGCGTATTAATTGAATTCAATTAAATTTTATTAATTTGTAGATTTGATTGGATTAGAAATTTATAATTTGTAAAATTTTAGATGGAATATATTTGGTGTCTTCGACAAAATCTGATTGATGAACACCCATACTATTGAATGAATTTATGAGTGATCTTGCATGTTTTATATTTGAAAAAAAGTTTTGAGTGGGATTTCTAACATAAATAGTAGTTGATGGGCTTCAATAAAGTGGCGGTACTCACTTTATCACTTCCCCTAATTGATAAGATAATCATCTATCTATATATCATAGAACACGAAACTTGTGATTAATACCAAAAATACAAAAGTTTTGTTATAGCATTTATAACTATCTTTGGTTTCAGTATCCAATCCAAAATTTATTTTCCCCTGAATACTAAATCTATGATTCATACATATTTTTTATTGTTATCTTTTTATTTCACTTACTTGTCAATCATTGATTTAGTACTTAATGAAAACTAACTCATCTTTAAATCCTTATTGTTATTATTACTGTTATTTGTTTTTGTATATCAAATTATCAATCATCCCATCCAAAAACAAACCCAAGATGAAAGCAAAGGAGAGAAAATATTAAAAAAAAAATTACAGGTGAGAAAATTACAAATGAAATGAGCGGCCCGCCATGACATGCTTCATCATCTTCCTCCACGTAGTTGGCACGCGCCTTTCACACGCTTGCCAGTTGCTGCCACCTACATTTCCCAATTTTGTCTTTTCCCCTTTCTATGAATTCTCTTTTTCCACTTCAATGAGCAGTCAACGGTCAACACAAACACAACACAACAAAGGAAAAAGAAACAAACCCCCCAAATTTAACTTAATTATAAAACAGCCATACTGTTTTTCCTCCTTTTTATCTCCCACTCTCACTGTCACTCTCAAGAGAGAGAGTAAGGACCCAAATAATAAAAATGTCGTCGTCAAGCTTCAGCAGCTTCTACAGCACGTGGTTCGAGCAGCTGAACCCCCTGGTCCAGCAGCTGTCGGCGGCTCCTCGACCGCCCACGACCCACGACCAGCACCAGGACCTGGAGAAGCTGGTGGCCAAGGCCCTGACCCACTACACCGAGTACTACAAGGTCAAATCCGCGGAGACCCAACGCGACGTGTTCAACGTGTTCGCAGCTCCGTGGGCTTCTTCCCTCGAACGGTCACTCCATTGGATCGCAGGGTGGCGACCCACCACTGTTTTTCATTTAGTGTACACGGAGTCAAGCACCCTCTTTGAGTCTCATATTGTAGATATCCTTCGTGGCCTCAGAACAGGTGACCTTGGTGACCTCTCCCCCAGCCAGTTCAGGCCAGTAATTTCCTTTTCTATTTTCTTTCTTGACCATGAAGCTGGCATTTATATTTTACATATATATATATAAGAAAAATAAGTACATTTTGTTGTGAAATGATATGTGCGGTTAATTAAGAGCGGCAGGCATTTATTTAAAGAATAGGGCTTGTATATTTGTGCGGCAGACGAGTGAGCGAGTTGCAATGCGAAACGGTGAAAGAAGAGAATGAAATCACGGACGAGTTATCGGAGTGGCGAGATGGGGCCATTGAGTTGGTGGGCGACTGCAGCACAAGTGTCGACGAGAAAATACGACTTCTCGTCAGCATCGTGCAGAAGGCCGATGATTTGAGGCTGGGAACGGTGAGACGAGTTGTCGACTTACTGACCACGCAACAGGCTGTTGAGTTCTTGATTGCCGCCGCCGAGTTGCAGTTTGGGGTCCGCAAGTGGGGCCTCGATCAGGACCGTCGACGTGGCCGTTCTGGCTAATTGAACATCCTCGTACCCGTTTTCTTAGTCTTCCCTCAGATAACCATTGTAATTTGGTCATTTGTTTCATCCAATCGGTATCCGTATTTGGTATTTTCTGTATTCAGTAGCGGTCGCCGGTCATGGTCTGGGACTTGTTTGTTTGAAATGGATGAATTACGTACTTATTTTAGAAATCTAAGAACATTGGGGATTCCGGATGTTGTTTTGTTCTTTCTTTCCCCAAAGGTATCAATTATATTTTCTTTTCAGTCCCTTACCTCTCCCACGAGGAATTGGGATGACCAATTAAACAGAGTTATTTAAAAATCACTGGACCGATCAAACACGCCGGCTAAATCGAGATGATGCTATTTCTATCTAAATTAGGGATGAGATGATCAGACGGTGCGTACAATGTTAGACTGTAGATGGGTATGCATGTTTATCCCTTCGTGATGTCTTCCATGACGGTTTTTCCTTTTCGTGGCTCAGCTATTTCCGAAATCTGAATAATGTTTATTTCATTTGCTGCCATGAACAAATTTGGATTTTATTTCTTGTAATTACTTTTTACCCATCAATTACTTTTTTTTTTATAATTCCGAGGATTTTGTTTCAGTTATGAAGAGATTGTTTAAAAAATAAACAAATAAATAGAGGAGCGGTGGCGATGGATTACATGTGAATAAAAAATAGGTCATTGGGAAAAGATATGTATGTATACGTGTTGGCATAAGAAGGCATGCAGCTGCATGCACGCCATTTCTCGGAACCGTACGTGGCGTGCAAGAGACATGAGAGATTGCCATTTACAAGGTGGCAGCTCTTTGGTTTGGCCAATAAGTTCTTGACTGTTTTTATTTGCATTTACGTAAAAGGTGACAGAGTTTTCTCCGTACTTGCGGATAGGGCAGGCAAAGAAAACCTGGGCCGGCCAGGGCTATGTCACGGGCTTTTGGCCCAATCTAGGACTTAAGAGAAAAAAATTTGGGTTAGGCCTGATCCTTCTTTTTCTAGAAATAAAATTTAGGCCTGATCCTTCTTTTTCTAGAAATAAAATTTATAAATTAAAACTTAAAAAATAATAGAAAAATAAAAAAAACTTAAATTCCTCATTTATAAATCAATAAAAATTTAAAAAATTAAAAATTATAGTACTAAGCTCTTTCTTAAGCGTTAATTAATTAAAAGATTGCTTAAATAAGAAATTTCAGTATTAGAAAAAAAATTAAATCTCTAAATTTTTATTTGTTTCATTTCTTTTATTTATTATTTTATTTTAAAATATTTATTTTTTTAATTTATTATTAATTTTAATAACTTATTGATTATTGATTATTTTATGTTTACAATAATTTTAAAAAAATAAAAAAATAGTGAAAGTCCAAACTTGACCTCATTTGAGCTTGAACTTGAAAAAGACGGACTCAAACCTACATTTTGCCAATCTCTATTTACAGATAAGGGCTAATATATGTACCAAAGATAAAATCTATTAACAATAATATTTGTTCTGAAATTTTGTCAACTAAAATTATCAAAGATTATATTTTTTATTAAAATTAAACTAAATTTAATGAATGGTTTATCGTCCATCAGTTGCCTTTAAATGATGACCTATCACCTAAATTAGTAGATGGACTATCATTCAGATAAAAAGTTTATGATAAATTTAGCTTAATGAAATTTCTGTTCACCTACTTTTGTAAAATTTATCCATAATAAAATCATTTTAGCTGAATTTAATTTTTCTTTTGAAACTCATGAATAGCAATATCAATTTGATGAGTTTTTGTGCACCGTTTGGTCGGAGTTTGGTTCTCAAAAACATTAATTTTCCATTTGGAGACAATGGAAATCCGAGTTATTCATGCGCAGATGACTACTCAATTTTGCCATAATCATAAACGACTGCAAGAAATATCAATGAATAATGTTATATACCCAGATTTTGTCAAATGCAATATTTTTACTGCTTTTTCGTTATTAGTGACGCTCAGGGAGAAAAGAGACTTTGCACAAAAAACTGAAGTACAATTGTAATATCAACAAATTCAAACGAATATAAATATGACAACTAGATTCTCGTTGCAACCATGAACACATACCAGTATCATTTATCATTTTTTCAAATAAAACCTCGACAAAACGAGGCAAATAAATGAAATAGAGAAATCAGTTCAAATAATGAGGGAGTATAAAGACCTCACCATAACAGAACTATAAAAAGGAAAATTATCTCCCCTTCCCCCCCAACACCGCCCACCCGGGGAAAAAAAAAAAACAATGAAATCAACAATTGGGTAAATCCATTGGTCATGAAGAAATACACTTGATATCTCATAGGAGGGTTACACCACTGTATTGGAAAAAAAACATACCTCTAATTGATGATATAAATGACATAAATAGGGAAGCACCATTGCAAATGAGAATAGGAGCTCACCGGAAACTGTAAAATATCAGAAGAATAAGCAAAATCCGCTAATAAGCTCTCCAGTGAAACTTATTTTAATCGTGTGAAGACAAAGGTGTTAAGCCTCTCCACTCTACAACAATATAAATAAACACACAGCTGTAACAACAAACACCCTGAAAGTGCAAACAACCAATTACAACAATAAATATTAATATACAAAGCCATAACTTACAAAGCTCTACAACAAACGACTCCACAACTATACAGATTTACAACATTTTATGCAAGGGTAGATCAATGCAATTATCTTCCCATGCTTTGCCAAAGTGCATTGCTTTTAGTTTCACCTGATATAACAATGCCAGCACTGTGTTCTCATTCCATTCTGATCGAGTCAATAATCAACACTGTCATTTTCACTTGTAATCTTGTACACAGCTACTTTTTAGTAGACTCAAGACTCGTAACCCCACCGAAATGATTCAACACGCTCAAGTCGAATTGATCTCCAAGAATGGGAGTTAACTGATTTAAGTAACCAGCCAAGTGACGAAGAGCACGTTGCTCTAACAATTGCATCTGCTGACCGACTCAGCTTCACCACCAACAATCCAAACACCTGAATAAAGATATTTTTTGTTAAGTATGATTCTTTTAACTATAACTCACAATTGAATGTAAAAATATCTGAGACTGACCTGAGTATAGAAAAGAGATAAGATGTGTTGATCATCACAAAGACAGAGAATGCTACTGGAGAAGTAAATTGCATTTGCCTGAATGATGGGCCATGGTGCTTCAAAGGCCTGAATAATTGTCATTCTTATGTCATTACACTTGCAAAATAATAGAAATTATTATTATAATAGCAGTGTAGAGAGAGAGAGAGGTGATTGAGGTGCGATTGCAAAGATAAAAAGTCCAACAAATATTGAGGAGACAGATCCTCCTTTGTCTAATATAATGTAAAGATAAAACAGAGGAAGTAGGCATTGCAATAAGTTAAAAAAGAAAAAAATCCATTATCAGAAAAATGCAAACCTGCATTGTTGATCCCATATAACTATCAATTCGGGATGGAAAGTGCTGCACAAACTGCCTGGTGATATCTCTTACAAAAGTTTCATAATCGCTTCTGAAGAAATGAAAAACAAAAGGATAATCAAAATGGAGCACAAGAGATAAATTTTGAACATATCTTCTCATTTAAGATCGTAAGCATACCTATGATCAGAATTAAAACAATGTGAATTGAAGATACCAAACATTCCTTCTATTTCCAATAAGGGAGCAACTTGTTTGAGAGTATTCTATTCATTAAACAAACAAGTATTGTGTCAAAACTTTTCCCAATAAGTGTCGCACAAAAAGCAGAAAAGGCTGATAGTCACTTACTCGGCAAGCCTGTCTAACTGTAAGATCATCGTCATATATATGCAAAATCAGGCGTGGCAGGGTAGCATGTATCTGCAAATAATTATGTTAGATTAGCTGAAAAGTTAAATGAGAAAGAGACATGTCTCCAGTTACATTAGCTTTATCATATATAGCTAGAGAAAAGAAATCAATGCATGTAAATTATGATATTCTACTAGTAAGAAAAGGATAAGAGGGAGGAAAAACAAAGTTTACCAAATAAATATGGATGCATCATTTTAACAGTTTTATTTTGCCAGTCTTATGAAATGAAGGATATAAGAACATGAGTTGTAATAAGAGTATTTCTTTGAAATATAAGTGCTGATAGAGCATATTTCGCATCAGAATTGTCTTATGTTCAGTGGTCGTCACTAACAACTCTAACAGACGTGGAATATGTAATTCTCGATTTATCAAGAATGATCCTCCAGCATTATCAATTCAACAATTGAAATGCCATCGTTATCCATTGTTGTATATGTAAACAATTTATTTACTCCAAAAAAAGCCCATTCAATCCAGCGCTGCTAAACTTGTTCATCTAATTCAAACGACAATATTGACAGAAAATACTCTTTGAATACTATATAAAAGAGTACTAATAATGGCCAACTCAACTCTTAAAAGTTATAAGCAAATTAGAATGAGCCTAAAAGGCAGACTCCCTCACATACTGTATATAGCTGAATTTAGTCAACAGGCTTGTATGGATCCCACACAGGACATCATAATCTCTATTGTAGTTTAGTTAATAGAGTGGAGGGCTATTTCAAGATTCGGATACAACACATCTTGGTGAAAAATGTTTTCATACCATGCTGAATAACAATCAGTCTTGTCCACTTCAGCTCATAGAAAAACTGAAAAAGCCTGAATAATGGTATCTAAACTCTAATACCTGATATATATATATATAAGGGAAGGTTATCCTACATAAGCAATAATCTTCTACCATGGATTTCTAAATCTGAAACTTATATAATACATAGAGAGGAAGTCATGCACTGGATTATTCTTTGAGAAAAATATTAGAAAACGCAAGAAACCTGTTCTAGAAATGCCTCCTGCTGTGACCCAACTCCAAAGTTGCTCAGCGCCCCAAATGCTGCAAAGGCATTTCCTCGCATCTTAACATTCATGCTTACCTTTTGCAGATAACAGGTCCATTAATCATTGTATTAGATAAATAAAATCAGAACCATTCAAAATAACATGCAGCAATATATTCATGAAAAGTAATCAACCAATCTCATGTTTGCATAAATTCACATCATGTGACAACTGACCCAGGCAGACACTGACTTTAGGTCCTGAGGTGGATGCATATAAAAAGCTAAAAGACAAGTATAGTTTCATCTGATAATATTTGGATTCTACCATCATTGGAATAAATGTAAGTATTAACAGCACAAAAATCAAACTTTCAGCATGCTATATGATTGGACCATGTTCAAAATGTGGTATTTATACTTGGGTCGCATTATAATTGACAAATATGATGTGTATCTACCTTCTTATGCTTGCCAGACTGTTTCTTGTAATCATTGGCGCTATTACAATGTTGGTGGTGCAGTTACAATGTTGTGATTCAGCACAAGATATTAAGTCAACACCATATTCATTGTTTGATGTTCTTGAGAAATTAAGTTTCATTATTACAGTTTAATTACTACTCTTCGACCTTGAGCTAACAGCTTAAGCGTTGGTCAAGATTGGATCCCCCAACTTGACTACAACTACAAGTTTAATGACATAAGTTCCTGTTCAATCTGTGCATCTAGGAGCAGATTATTAATTAAATCCAACTACAATGATAACAACCCAAATACAATATATTACACAGAAACATTATCAAAGGAAACGTACTTGAAGATTACGGAGCCGCACAGAAAGGTTTAGCAAAATTGGTTCCACGGCATCTTTGGATGATGACTTGAGAATCTAAGATAAAAAAAAATAAATGAAGAACGGTAACCAAATGAATCTAGATAACAGGATAAGAAACATAAGAGCTTAAAAACGAAGAGAAACAAGCTGATAATATATTTTGTCTCCTATTATTAAAAAAAAATGTGTATGCCTGCATGCAAGGGCATGTGGCGTATACACACTAGAGAGAGTGAGCCAATGACAGAAAGAGAGAGAGAATCACCGTCAGCAAGCATGAAACTGCAGTTAGTTGCACTGATTCGTCTAAATCATCAAGCAAAGCCAATATCACACTGAGGACTTGAGTTGCATACTGATGACTGTGGATTGATGGTATCTGCAGAAGACATATAATGGAAATTCATTTTTTGTAAGGCATAGAGACAGCATAACAACATACAGGTTAATATTGAGAATTAAACGTGTCTATCAGTCACGGCACCAAATGAAACATAAAATTCACCCAGAAACTGCCAGTTTCCCCACCTCTGATGTGACAGTATGTATGCGCATGCATGTCTATATTTACAAACCTCAAATGAACTTTCTAGCAGAAAAGACAAATATCATTAGCCACTACAAACAAAAACCAATATAAAGAGTGAGTTTGTCAATATGTTGCACCTGCACAAGTCCTCTTAAACAAAGGCCTCTGACAGTGGGAGATTCATCTGATACATGCCTACACAATGCTTCAACCATCTGTTCTAATAGGGAATTAAACCCACCACTGGACCATCAAAAATGCTAAGCAAATAAGTAATTGATAACATTGGTAAAATCTAGAAAATGAAACTAAAAAAAATTAGAGAGACAAGCATCCATGCCATGCTTGCCCATCAACCAATGAGCGGTTTTTGGCAGAGTTCACATACATGTGAAAACAAAACATGATTTCATCTCCAAAGCCAGACTAGCATGGCTAGTTTAAAAGTTGAAAAATGCAAAGACCATGCAGAGACATCAAAGTAAAATTACCTCAAAAAAAGAGTGAATAATTATTAACTCAAATAAAAAGGAGAACTATTGGTTTGGCAACAGTTTAATATGAAGCCCCAGTCAATGCCAACAAATTAAGAAAGTTACATCTTCAAAAAGTACATCACTAGATAACACACAAAATGAAAATCTGAAAGCCTAAGCTTCATAGATATGAACTCAGTTAACTGATCAAACAAATTGAGCTATTCCATGCCCAATGTCAAAACCACAAAATATATTCTCAACAGCATCAATCTCCAAACGTGGAATAGCCTGGATGCCTCACCATTAAGGACATAAAATATCAACTTAAGAAGTTCGAAATACAATAGCAATATCGAAAATTCACCCCAGCTCAACATAGAGATCATTCTAATTTAGAAGATTCTTACTAATATGAAACTGATTAACAAGGATTAGAAGAAAAATAGAAAGCAAACAAGGAGAGGATAGAAAATGGAGAAAAAGACTTCATGTAGAATAACAACATAGTAGCAATATGGAGCCAGTTAATTTAAATAGATGTTCTATACAAATACAAAAGAATAAAATTAAATGAAGCAAATTGACAGAAAATATTTCAAGAGTAGCTCATTCTATACAAACCTATAGCGGACAAACTCTGATAGTGCTGCAGCTGCTGCTTCCCTTTGAAATCTTTGTTGTCGGTTTAAGGATTTAGTCAAAATTAGGCATATAGTTTGAACCTGGAAGCATCAACCATACGAGAACAAATTTGAAATTTCAAAAAGTTCTGGAACACCATTATGTGATTGTTAGGTAGTTATGTGATGATTCCACAACTAAGGAATGGTTGCGCCAACATGTCAAAGAAGTTAGATGTCAGCATTACAATAATATTTCTTTATGAGCTTCATACCAACCAATTCCATTTTGTTTTTTTTGGGGTTGGGGGGGTGGGGGGGGGGGGGGGGTTTGTTGTGTTGTGGGAGGGGAGGGAATTGTTCCAAACGAAAACTTTTGTAGCAAACGATAATTTTAATAATTATATGGAATGTATGTTATTGTAGGAATTCATGGTTTTATCTATTTCAGTTACGTTATCAATTGTTGGGTTTAGATAAGCTTTCTACTTTGGTTTTCTTACCTGAGTAAGATTTATATTTCTTATTTGAAGTAGATTTGGTTCTTTTGCCTGTGCTGTCCTGATCACTTTTCAGAGCTTATGGTTTTCATTTCTTTTTCCATTAAAAACATTAGAATAAATAAAGTCGTAAAAGGAACTGGAAAGGTGGTCCAAATGTCCAGAGGAAGCCAAAAACAACTTTACAAGGGGAACAAAACTAGACAATTGCATACACTCATCTAAACTAGCCATAGACAGGCTCCAGCTGCTGCAACTTGTACTCCCAAGAACTCAGAAGATCTATAACCTGGACAAGGAATTGAAACAAACCTAACAAGAATATTTATGAGTCATGCTACATATCCAAAATGTTATTCCATAAGTTTCATCTGGAATGAAGTGTTATGTGATGTGGCATTCATCGAGTTGTCAATGAATTTTCATAAATTTCAATGTAATATAGCGCACCATTCAATCATCCTCAGGATCAATGCAACCTCATTTGGGATGGACTTTTTGGGAAAAATTTTGGGTATGTAGCATTTTTTCATTTTGCAACACCCTCCCAACTGATCTGAACTAAAGGAAATGCACAGAAATACTGAAAAATAACGAGGATATGTCTTGAAAGTCCTTTCAAGTGTAGACCAAAAGGCAAGCAAAAAATTGAATCTTGTCCAATTAAGGACTGTCTTCTTGCCCCCTCTTATCTTAAAAGATGCATTGTTTTCTATATTACCATGTCATTCATGATAAGGCTAAGAGTCTAAGACAGCAGATTTCCAACCACTTGGCTTTCTTTCCCTAACCCAAACACAAATTTCCATTAGAAAATATTAACAAGTTCTTGGAATAGCCAACAAAATCTTAGCTTTGCCATAAAGATTTGGCAACAAAGAAGAGGCAATTGTGCAGTGCAGAATGACATGAGCTGTCATTTATCATCACTCCTATAAAGGACACAGCAGATGGAAAGATGGAAAAGTATTCTGCCTGGGAAATTTCTTTGCAAAAAATCAGCTATATTCATATTTTCCAGGAGCTAATGCCCAAGAAAAAAATTGAATCTTCCAAGGATTTTACCTCCATACCATATTGATTATGGCATTGGTCAAGATCACATTTGAATTCTTATCTGACAACTTCTAGATAAAGGTTTACAAGAATACTACCTGAAAGCCTCAAGTTTCCAAGGTCTTCTATCTCCCTTCATTTCATCAACAATAACAGCTGTCGATCATCTCCATAAGATCTGAAAACTCCTGAATTTCACTCTCCTTATGAAGTGGAAATTCCAACTGCCATTGACCGGGGGGGAAGGAGTCCGAAAGAGAATAAACTGAGGCATTCCTTCCTTGTTGAGCATAGCCGATAGAAGAGAAAACCAATTGCACAACAAAGAAAAGCGGATAACATTGCCATCACCCACATCTAAATGGATTGAACTTTTGATTTGTTCATGAATATGATTGCTATCCCCCCATCTCTTTTCTGTTCCCTTTTCCTTCTCTTTCATCTCTAATATTTTCCTATCTCTTCACCCCTGCCCCTTCTTCAAAAAAACGCAACTATGACCTATATCCTTTCTACTGTAGTTCTTTCCTTTCTCACTATTTTCTATCTCCTCCCAATTTTCTATCTCTTTTGAATTCTTCCTTTTGTCTAACCAACCTTTATATATTTACACATTAAATTTGAATTAAACAGAATCACATTGAAAAGGAAGCAGCTCTTATGTTAAGTTGTAGAACTCCACAAGGGCAAAGAGTATTTAAACATGAATTTTTGTCAAAATTAGGCTTCGAATTGAAACTAATTCACATACATTTAGTAAAGCATGTAGGAAGCCTTCGTACTGGGTCCAAGTGAGCTCGTACATTCTTTTCTTTCTGTTTGAGCTTTATAATAATTGTTAATATAGAGCTCATACGGCCAAGTCAGCATGAGCTTTCAGGCTAAGTGAGACTTAACATGACATGAGTTCCTTGCACATGAAGGAGATCGCAAATTGGAGTTCAAATACAGTTCTTGGCTGTTAACTATCACCTTGAGCATCTAAGGGCTAGTATAAAATGTTCAGAAATTTTGGCATTTGAAAGCTGTCATTCTCAAGCACACACCACTCAAAAAAAATAGAAAGCAAAAAAGATGTTGAACCAAATGCACAATATCCTAGTTGTCTCACATTACCTCTTTTGGTCTCTTTATAGAGATGCAGCCAGCTACATCTCCAATAAGATTAATCCACTTCTCTTTATCATTTTGCTCCCCATCTCTAGCCAAAATCTGCAGATAAAAGTTCAATCTTACAATGTCAGTTTTTTTTTTTTTAATTAATCAACAAAATACTATAAGGTAAATAGAAGTAGTATCTATAAGTCATGTACCTTTCTCATTTCAAGGTCCCCAACACATTCACAAAAAGCCTGAAATGAAGTTAATATAGCTCTGCAAAGGTTGGGCAAAGGTATTTATTTGAAGGAAATCTTTTTCTGAGAAAAAGATTTGAATATTTAACAAAGATATGTTTTAAAAACAAAAATAAGCTATAGCACTAACCGTAATGGTTCATGCTGACCAGAACTGGCTAGACCATGGCAACTTCCCAATTGGAGTGTGAGTGCAGCAAGTACAGGAGCATAACTTTTTTCAACAGCTTTCTTACCAACTTTACCACCACCCCTACAACTTAGAATTTTAAATAAAAAAGCTTTAAATAGTAAGATCATGTAAAATTACTGAATGCAAAATGAAACCTGAAAAAGGCAGTGAGAGCCAGAATAGCAGCTTGCAAAATGTCATCATCTATCCAAGCGTCAGCAGAATGACTTGAATAGTCTCCTTTCTCCATATCACCCTTAACGAAAGGAGTGTGGTTAAGGGCTGATATGAGATGCTCCAAGAACAAAAAAGAAAGAACAGCATGTTGGGAGAAGGCCTATATGAAAAGCAGGATGAAAATAAATATAAATGTTAATATTACTTGGTATAGGTTGTGTAATTGATATTGGAGATTTTTCTTAAAATATGGAAAAACAACAAAGAGAGGAAATTAAAAGGATAAAAAAGACCTTTAAGTACTTTCAAACTATAGGCCAGCTTGCTTAGACATTCAAGAGATCATTGCAACTTTTGTAGCGAAGCCAAAAAAATTTTAATAAGTAATTTTTTTTCAATTTCTTAAACACATCAATTCTTGGATGCAAATTTCTTCTTGTTCAAACCTTACCAAAGAAAGTGTATCTGTGCTCTACTTCCTAACATCTTTCCAAATAATTTAAAGGTTTTTCTTGAGAGACAGAAAAAGAGAATGGTAAGCTATTGAGTGTGACAGTGAAATTCTTCAACTTCTCTAAATTCTTCTTTCATTCCACAAAGAACTTTGAGCGATCAGCAGTCATAATGATTTACCATGCAATTTATTATCTCCAGATTTAAGGTGGCAGTAAATTGAAAAAGTATCATTCAAAACTTCTTCAATTGCTTTACACTTGAATTAAAATAAAAATGAGATTAAGAATAAGAAGCTACTCAAGAATAGAGCAATGATCTTCAAACCCAAAATCAAAGTGGACTCACATGGAAGGCATCCTGCATTGGCCAGCCACCTCGTAGCCTAGATATGTCCTTTGTGACTATATCCTTTCCAGAAGTAGCTAATACTTCATTGAAAACAATTTTTGAATTGGTGTTCTCCGCTAGACAAGAAATCTATTTACAGTTAAGTATATACATGTCAAAGATTCAGCAGTACACAAAAGGAGCCACAGTTGAATCAACAAGCTAAGTAAAATAAAAACAAACAGAAATTAAAACTTGCACTTGTGAAGTATAACAGATTCAAGTTTTTAAGCTAAAAAAGATACAGCCCCAAGAGTTTCCAACCGCAAATGTTTGTCAGTTATATGCACTGCAGCTGAGAGTAAAGACTGGGTCGTCCTGAAGGCACAGAGATAATCACCCTCACTAAGAAATACTAAGAAATACTTACAGATCACAGTTAAAAGCTTGAGTCTAGAACTATTTCTACTAAATTTATAAACTAGAAACCTTGAAACATCAGTTTCACTCAGCTCATTTCCTCTCTTTGTAACAAACTCAATGACAGCTTGAATAGCCCCTTCAGCTGACTGTTTGGTCCTATCACATATAGCTGTGGTACAACCATGCAAGGTGGCGACAAGCTTCAAAAAATTAAAAAACAACATGAAGTTGCCACATTCTTCTGCAAATTTGTAAACCATATTTAAGAAAAATAAAACATACCTCATCCTTCATCAATAAAATACAGACAGAGGAAACAATTCGGTTAAACACCTCAGATGGATCAATAGAGGCATCCTGAATATACAGTAAAGAAGGAACTCAAAAATTACCAATGTCACCTTTTCCCTCTCCAATAATTCAAAACGGCAGATATAAGAAAACAAGACTGTGTAAAAACAAACATGACCATGATGTACTTACACTTCTCAAGATAGCAATAACATCCTCAAGGGAGGACAAAGCGCCATAGGACAATTCTAAATCTATGCCAGAACTGGAACCAACAGGCCTTGGGAGTGAAAGAGAGATACTGAAGAGTTGATCAAGAATCTGTCCAAAGAAAAGGAAGAATTTAAGTTTTGTATAAAATAGTTATAGAGCTCATAAACTTCACATAAAAATGATTGCACATGCTTAGCCTTACAGTATTTACTTCATAGACCATGATAACTGCCGACAAATTTCCATACCTGAGCAGAAATTTTTCTAACTTCAGAATCAGTGTCTGCACAACGAGGAAGATACATTATGACCCTATTCCCCAGACACAGGGCTTCACGACTTGGCAATACATATGCCGCTGAATGATTGAAAAAAAAATAAAAGAATAAAAAGAATGGTGTCAGTAAAAGAACAACAAAAGTACAGTTGGCAGAAAGCATTAAAGAGGTAAGTTGTTCTAAAAAAACAAAGAACAATTACATGGTAAGTTTGAAAAATTCCCGAGAGCAGCACGGTCAATTTGCTTTATGTGTGTGCAACTTCCATGGCAACCCAATGCACAATAGCCACTAACACAGAGTGTCCGAAACTTAAGAAGCATCTCATAAACTGCAAGACAACTCCTCCTCCTCTGATACTCGACAGGTGAAGAAACATATTGATCAATTTGTCTCAAAATGTGTAATAGCTGGTCTGCTCGACTCCTGCCATCCTCTCCACTAAATGTTATATGTTTTGCCAGTTAGAAGAGGGATCAGATAGTCCTATAGAATAAATGAACATAGATATGCAAAAATATTTCTATAAAGATGCACATCCATGGGTATGCATATATTAGTTCTATGGAGGTGAAAAGTAGATATAAACAGTTGAGAAAAGTAAAGAATAAAAGCAACTAATGAAAATTAAGATAAAAGTTTTCACTCATTTATTTTGGATAGGAAACAAATAAAATTGTACAGCAGAGAGAGAATATCTGTGCACGAATCCACCAGAACAGAAAACAGAGGAAAAACAATTCTATATAAGAATAAACCCAGAAAATCTATCCATGAGAAGCAAGAGAGATTATACTACACATAAAATAAAGAGAGAAATTATGCTGTCAAATGAAATAACAAAATGAAATTGGAGATCAGGAGAAAGAACGAGAGATTATGAAAAGTAGGAAATATAGACATCCAGTCAATACCCTAACTCTCATTTAGAACAAAACTACCATATTGTCAGTTAGAGCTTCAATGTTGTCACTGGATTTTGCATACAAGTTACTTAACATGGTATGAAAGTCAATTGTACCAAAAAGTCTTGTTCGCAAATCGCCCTATTACATTAATCAAATACAATAAATTGTGATAATGTCTTTGTGTTTTGCACATGTGCTCTGCCAACTTTATTTATTTGAACAGAAACATTAATAGAAAGAAAAGAGAGCATAATCGCAAACCAAGGTCTGCTAGGAAAGCAAAAAACAACCTCTTAAGAGGGTAAGTAAAGTTGTACAGAAGTACACAAAAAACTTTGGAACTATTCTTATACACTAAACAGCCCCCAAAACAGCTCATATCCTCCGTAAACCAGACAAGAAATACACAAAATACTATTTCCAGGCCTTTAGAAGAGTAATGGTGAGACGAGACATAAACTGGAACTGTTATTTCCTTTTCCATTTATTCCATCTTTTATGCCATATTGTCAGTATTGAATTGAGAAAGGAGGGCCACACTTGAATGGATAAGGGATTCCTAGTATTCTATAGTAATATCCCTATTTAAAGATCTTGCTCCATCTATTCACCATGCAGCCTCCTTTACTTCAGAAAGCTTAAAACTGCCCTTTCTCCAATCATAATAATAGTAAATGATCACATGGTGGAACTAAAGCATGCTTGAGGTAGTAATATCTTAGAAATTTAACATCATAAATCTATCAAATAGAACACAGCTTATATCTCTAAAAACGAATGTAGTTAAATCAGGCATATAAATCAAAGTAATATGTGATGTTTTCCCAAATAGTAAGCAATTCAAAAAAGTAATTCAGAAAGCATACATTTTCCAGTAAAAGAATACCTTGTTAGAAGAATCGCACATAAGAGAGTGATAAGGTTGTCTATTAGAGGATTGACAACATCTATTGGATCATTTGGTAAAGCAAAGAACCCTAAGGTGGCCTGCCAAAATTTTTATCGTACAACTGAGAACAAGGTAAATGGATATATATATGTGCATCAAGCATGAAAACAATAAATACCCAAAAGATATACCTTCATCACATGATTTCTTGTTTCAATGGTCAGTTTTGGCTCCACAGTAACCAAGGTGGTACAGGCACTGAGAGCAAGGGCCTTGAGGAGTAACAACAAAAAAATTACAGTTAATTTGAAAGCATGTTGCCACTTCAATATGCAACAATTTCCCAGAAATTAACATACCTGAGTGTGTAGAAGTTCAATACTCGAATCAGAAAAACTATCATTTTCTTCTCGACCCATCAAAGTTAATATATAGTCGAGTAACTGGTCTCTCTTTTTCAGGGGGAATGATGCACCATTTTCAGCAGCATTAATAACAGCACGGCCTGCACGAGCACAATTCCAAACTGTATGATATCTTATGCATCATTTTCACAATATTGAGTACAACAAATAATATAAATAAAATTATTGAGCCAGCAAGCATTTTCCCAAGACAATGTAAATGCAGTTCCCTTGCTTTTCCCTTAGGTGATCATTGGTTGGACAGAATCCACAGGGAAAAAGGAATGAAATCTGGATTCCAATGAACGTTCCACTCTGCTTGTCCCTAATCTCTCTCTGTCTCTCCCCCTCCCTGAAAAAGCAGCTTCTCACAGTTTCCAGTTTTTCATTTATTGCTAATTTTCAATTTATTTTTAATATCATTTTATTTTTATCAGTAGCTGCTAATATTAAGATAGTTACTTAATTTTTTTTTTCCTGAAACACTTTAATTTTTCTTGTTAAATTAAATACATAAAAGAACCAAATTTTGAACACTTTTTCTAGAATTTTTATAATTTGTACAAATTATTTAACATCAAATTATTAAATATGTTGATCTATATGGTAAATTTTAAAAAGAATGAAATCGAATTTAAAGATAATAACAGATAATAGAAGATGTGTTATCAAATTAACATATAAATGAAAAAGGTGTTAGAGATGTGAAACATTCACTTCAATTGATCAACTAAAGACACGTGAAAATTATCATATTAGCAATCTCAGATCTGATTAATTAAATCATGTATTGTTAACCAAAGGTAAAAAATAAATCATATATTGATGAAGGGTATTTGTGTCCAACCAAATTATAGTTTATTCTTTTCCCACTTCAATTCCTTCTACAAACCAAACAGTGGAATCAAATTCTCTTTCCATTCCCCATTACTTTTACCTTCCCATTCCTCTATATTTTGCCTTTCTTCAAACACCACCTCAGAACCTTTAAGGAGTTTCAGGGGTTTTCTTTTTCCCCTGTACCCTACAGTTAAACTATAGAAGAATACTTTTCTTCACAGTACTTCACATGCAATGCAAAGCAAACCTTTAACTTCACCACAAAGCACGTTACTGCATAGTTTTATTGGCAGAATCTCTAATTTATAAGTTTGGATTGCACTTTGTTCAACTCTATTAGTATTCTTAGTTTTGCAACGAGAGTTGCTGCCGATCTTCAGCAGTTCGCTTTTCAGTTCATGCAATGAGATATCCTACTAGCAATGAGGAAAAACTAAACTTGGATGAGAGAAGGAAGATAATGAAACAGATTAACCATCTAACCACATTGGACGCACATAATTATGTGACATTGAACTGTATTAGTCTGATACTAAATTTGCTCCAGCATACGCAGAACCTTTCTTCAACTTCTGGGCAACTGCCTTTCAATTTGTTGCACACGTGTCTAGTGCAAAACTTGTATAGCCCAAAACTACCCTTTCACTTCCTCATATTTACATGCACCCAATCCGTGACTACACACCCATTCAGTCACCAGGTACTTCCAAAAATAAAATCTCAAGGCTTGCTGAAATCTAATCTACTCAAAATCACAAACTAAGAGTGACCTCATAAAACATTTTTAACTGCTCCATAATACCATTAGTGTGCTTGTAAAGTGGTGACTCCTAAGAGCAAATATCAAGCATTCAAGAAAATAATAGCACTGAGAAGTCAATTGTCAAATAATGGACATTGCGGTATGAGTTAAATGACAAATATATGAAAATTCTTCCTCTATCACACCAAATACGAATAAAAGGCAGTAGCAAAACAGAACACAGACCTAGAAGATCAATGGCAGTGATAACAGCCTGCTTTGCTGTATGGCGGCGTACATGAAGAAGCCTTGAAAGCATGTTTGTGCCCTGCAAGCAAGAGAAATACACAACTGTTCCATCTATCACGTGAAGCGGTGACACAACTAATCAAGTGGAAACAGCAGTGCAGGATGTTAAACCATAAGCTACATGGACAGCATTCAGTTGTCAGATATTTAAGGCGTGAAGAATCCAATTGGCTAAAATAACTTTCTTCATTACACATACTTTTTTTTTAAAAAAAAATATTTTATATAGCTGCAAAAAAACTTCCCATACTTTTCTTCAAATTATTTTATATGGCCGTGAAAAAATCTTGGCATAACAGAATCAATTACAGGTTGTGAATAGACCTCTTGAATATGTTTCACCCAAGAAAAGAGCAATAAGACCTTTCCAGCAATGACAATCAGAAAAGAAAATGCACGAACTACTAATAATCAGAGATAGCTGGGTCTCCAAAATAATTTAACCAAAATGTGTCCAAGTAGTATATCTCTATTTCTTGTCTCAATTGATAATGGAGACAAAAGAACACCTCAGATAACAGTAAGTTGAGCAAACTGAAAGATGGTGCTCAGCTAAGGAGTCTTAATTAACTAAGGTTGTGTTGATCCCTATTTCCAATCACCATGCGACTCCTCGACACATCAATTCATGTGAATATCTTGGTAAATTCATAAAGAACTCAAATGAAAGGTGACGTACAACAAGGGCATCAATTCTGGCTTCAATAACCGTTGATGGAGCATATTTTGCAGCATATCCATACATTAGAGCCAAAGCAGCATGTATATCATCTGATTCTTCCATTCTATAACTGTCGGAGAAGAAAGATAACAATCTGCAATATGTGAATAACCAAAGTGTTCAAAATGATGCCATATGTGCAATGAATTGCAAAATGTAGAATAACTGTACGGCATCCAGCAAACATATAAAAAAAATATGCATTATAAGCAGGTTATTTACCAAACACTTTATGGCATCCAAAAAACATAAACTATATATTATGAGCTTAAGAGGTTCTAATATCAAGATTAACCAAAAAGAGAAGTGAGAGCTCAGATAGAAAGAATCTTTCTAAACCCAAAAGCAAATTGCAAGGGAAGGGAGGAGACAGATCAGTCCATGCATACAACATCAAAGAAATCTGCCACACCCACCTCTGGAAAAGACTTTGCCCAATGTTATCCAGAATGCCTTTGAGCATTTCCAACACAGCATCCAAGTGGGATGCTGCAACCTGGAAGGAACCAAAGAACTAATCATAAACGTGGCTTTTGCCAAGAGGGGGGGAAAAAAAAAAGAAAAAGATAAAGTGTAGTTATTGAAATTCAAACTTACCAATCCCATAGCTTTTGCCAAACCCAGCCTGTTTGCTGGAATAGAAATATTGGCTTGTTTGTACATCCAATCAATCTTATCACAGACATAATTCCTGTCAGCTACTTTCTGAAGAAGAATACCCAAGCATCTGAAAGAGAAAAAATAAATGACAAAACTATAAAAGCATTCTATTCTTTGACTGTGGATTGACAACAGCAAGGGAAGTATATAGATATTTGCAGATAGACACAGTTGCAACAGCAAAGAAAATAGCAACAGGAAACCAACGTGCCTGTGGTAACATAAGTTTACACTTCCAGTTGAATACTAACTACACACACATATAACTAAGGGTACATATCAATATATCATAAACAGACACATACCAGAACAACTGTAACAGGTAACGCTAGAAGAATTAAGCATCCCTAATGGGTTCATTCATACCAGAAGAGACGAAATCTTCATGGCAGAAATTCCAAATTTTTTTGTCACATTTCTACCTCGATCCTATATAGCAAAGAAGTTTGTATCCAATCATTAAAGGTGTCTTCAATATGTTTAAAGGTGCATCAAAGAATACAGGATAATTTTGTTTATCTAGAACATTATTTCCAAATTCTTAATTACTGTATGCACATGACAAGTTAGCATGTCTACAAGCCCTTCATTGTTCAGATTTCAAGTAACATCCAAACAGGAGTAATAAATGAAGGAATCTTAACGGCCATGACATAAAGAGTCATTATAAGTCAAACAGCTATTCCAGCCTATTCCCAGAAGAGCATGAAAACGAAATGGTCATGGTGTATTCCAATGATTTTAGAGGAGACAGAAACCGGTTGACAGAACATGCACCCATACCCACTCACCCCAGTTAAATTTAACCCCCTCCGAGATTGATGCATAAGGGATTAAACCATTGACCTCTTGCTTCCAGTACAAGAAGCCAAGCCAACAGGATTGTTACTGTTGGTACACAAAAAAACACACACATATATGACAAATCACAATTCCTGCTTATGTAATACAACAGAAAACACACACACACAATTTTAGCAAATTTTTATAAACCAGATCTTTCATCAATCAAAAATACCCAAGATATCACATCATTCAAAACACAACTGCAACTTTAATGGAAAGAAGAAGTAATTTCTTTCTGGTGAGCAAAAGATAACAAGCAGCTCTATATACTATGCTGCTTTTGAATAATTTAAGAAGGAAAATTCAAGGAACTTATACCGATGAAGAAGAGCTGAATGATCATCGTCAGGTGTATAAAGTACATATTGTTCAGTGAAAGCATTTCCAAGAGAAATCAACCAATCAGTTTCTTGAACCACATCTAAAGATTCTGCAAGAAACTGTCAACAAACATCAATGAGACACATCAGCAATAATTACCATAGCAGAAGGCCATTGATTTAATTTTGCTTGCTTATATTTTAGAAAAGGAGTGAATTCATTAATAGGCGATAAATGGAGTCTAATGAAGACTTCTGCAAATTCCCCAACCTGCTCCCCACCCAAAATTTGAAATTACTAATAATTAATAGACGAAGTAATGAATAAAATTATAGGAGTTTAACTACAAAGTATATGATCTCCACCAGAAACTCAAAACAGGAATCCAATGAGGCTTTAAATAGTGTCTTACATTGATGATCATGTCATCCCAAGTCTCCTGGTATGAAGGATCCAGCTTTAGGTCTTCTGTGTCACTAACATACGCCTTCATTTTTGGAATCTAGAGCTTACCAAAGATGACAACCAATTAAATTCAAAAGTACAATCATTTTTTCACATGTAAAACATGACAAGGAGATACGAATAGAAACTGAAATAGCAGCTTCAGCATTAATGGTAGAAGTAGAAAAATAATTGTTATGACATTCTTGATGACATCAAACTGGTATCTGGCAACTAAATTAACGGAGTTATTCCTACTTCCATCTGGTGGCCATAGAAACTTCCAATGAAATTAGACATGCAACAATTACAAACTACTTTCCTAGTTTCTCAACGGCAATCCATAAATGACCAATGACCATAACTATTTCTTTTCAACAGAAACACCAACTCAAACATGAATCTCCATTTCTCACAATCTGTTCACCTGATACATAAACAATGGCATACCTCATCTTGCCAAAATAAGTCGATATTCTTTGGAAAGAGAGGTGACAAATAATAAAGCACCTGCACCAAAAACGACATCCATTTTTTATTTAAAAAATTATACTTCCAAAGAAATGAAACTGCTAAAACCTAATCAATAAGGAAATTTAACCAATAACTTGAACGATTGTTCATCAAATTTTTGTTTCGAGAAACAGGAAACACTATAAACAGAAAACCTAGAGAGATAAAAAGTAGAAAAATCAAAACCGTAATCTCCATTTAATTCATGCAAAAAATATTTTACTCTGTAATCTCTACTTTATTCATGCAATGTCAGATGCAATAATAACACAGAATTCTTTTTATTAATGGTCACAATTTTAAATGAAAAAATAAGTAACAGAAGTATACCTCTAATATGAAAAAGAGACACTACTTGATAATTTTCATTTTTTTTTTTTAATATTACTCTAAGGATAATTGAAGGTGAAGAAATAGGCCCAATCTAATAAACAAATATAAAATCAAGGAGATATTCAAAGTAAGGGTAAAAATTTTAGTCCTTGTATTTTTTAAAACATCTTCCCTATCTTATGAGTACGCACCCATTTAGTCCCTATATTTTTAAAAATATCTTAAAACATCCCTACCGTTAAACTATTGGCACTCCTGCCATTCCTTTTTGTTCCTTTTGACTTGCTTTTACAATATTACCCTCTTACAATAATATTTCTTTTTTTTTGTGGGGAGGACATTAATAAAAAGAAAAAAAATTAAATTACCAATTTAACCCCATAAATAAAATTAAAAAAATATATGTATTAATTTCTTTGGAAGATCACATATGTCTAAAAAATTAATATTGTAAAAAAAATTAAATTACCAATTCTTTTTGGAAATTGATAAAAAAAATTAATATATTAACTACTCAGCAAATTGTTCTACAAAAATTAATATATATTCTTTTTGTTTTTATTTTATTTTCTGGGGTTAAATTGGTAATTTAATTTTTTCTTTTTATTAATGTCCCAAAAAAAAGAAATATTATTGTAAGTGGGTAATACTACGAAAACAAGTCAAAAGGAACAAAAATAATGGTAGGGGTGTCAATAATTTAAAGGCAGGGATGTCATGTTTTAAGGTACTCTTAAAAATATAGGGACTAAATGGGCACTAACCTCAAAATATAGAGACTAAACGAGCTTTTATCCTTCAAAGTAAGGTCATCCAGTCCATAGCCAATAGCTTTGATATTTCTAGTCAAACAAGATGATAATGCACTTTTTCATTTACCAAAATCAATTTTTGGTAATGATGTTTTGCACTTTAGCATTGGAATAAAGAAATACCAACCTAATCAAGGAGACGAGAGATACTTACCATCAAAATCTGAGGTGCCTGTTGCTCCCTTGCTAGAGGATCATGCAAAAGCACTACTAAGCGGGCAAACAGCTCCTGAATACATATCAGATTAGATTACTGATAGCTATTCATGTGATAGGCAAGGAAATAAGTTAAAACACATCCAACATATCAAAAGAAATTCTACCTCAGGATTTGGAATATCATTACGAGCTTTACACTCACTAAGCATGACATAACTACTTGAAGATCTATGTCTGCATAATTCTGAGATGCATCTGCAAACCTAAAAGACAGCATATATGTAAAGGAAGTTTCAGCAATTGTAAGAACCACAGCCTTTCACATAAAAACCAAAAAAAAAAAGGAAAGTTGTGCACCAATAACCACCCAAACAAATTATAGCAACAGCATTAGATCGGAGAAAAACACAGATAGCAACAATTAGGAATGCACTGGGAGAAAAAAAATATGGGAAACAAGTCCAAAGGCAGACTCCCTAAAACATTTATACATTAGGAAAATTCCCTTGCACTGTCAAAAAGAGTTAACAGTCAACTCACTCAATGCACCGAACAGATTGATTTTGAAACTGAAGGTGATAACTGAAAATTATAAAACCCTGGATTTTAATGACTTTTCAATAAACAACAAAGACCTAGGTACAAATTATCATATAATTCATTTGCCATAATGTTAAAAGATAAAAGATGTAATATATGAAGGTCTTACAGTGGCTGCTGCACTGGTATAAGCCCGTGGAATAATCATCTTTAACAGAAAAGGCCAAAGAATGTGCTGCAAAAGATTAAGATATCAACAAAATGTGATTTTATGAGTAGTCAATTTAAAAAACTAACATGGATGAGACTGAGGTGAGCTCTAAACCCATAAGACTAAAATCATCATTAGAGATTGAATGCAAATATAACAATAAGGTATACCTGCATTTCAGGAATTGTAATAGTTAGCAAAAGAAGGCCTTTTTCACATATTGCTCTTAGCTCTGTTGGACAAAATGCCCCTATCTTCACCTGGAAACACAGCTTGGTATTAAATTGCTATAATCTCTCTGAAATGAATAAATTTAATCGATGATTATATATTTCAAGGTAATAAAGGTCAGCACCAAATTCAATCCTTGAATGTTGATGTATGCCAATTAATAGATTCTTAAACCTAAAATCGAAGTCTTTTCATTTTCTCTCAGCAAATATGATTCTCAATCTGAATTTCTTCTGATAACTCACCCTAAGAATCAATGTTCAAACATACTACTACTTTCACCCTAAGAATTATAAGATGGATCCTTTTTACAAGACAGAACTGCATCAAAGCCTACCTTGGAGCTCTCATTAACATATTTCTTCTGATCTGACAGAGCACAATGGCGTACAAGATACTCAACAAACAACTCTCCAGAAGGACCAATCAAGTAGCAGTGTGAAGCCATGACCACAATCAACTGCCACCGAAGCAACAAATGTCAAATTGAGGAGGAAAAATCAGTAGTACCTTATTAAGAGTGCGTAGACTATGGGCAAATCATTTAATAATAATATACCTCAGAAATAGCCTTTTGGACAGCTAAGTTTTGCTCATCTAGCAAGGACTTAACTGCCTCAAGAAGCAAAGGCCTTTTGCTGTGCCAAGCTTCAGACGACCTCCAGTGAAAATGCAAGCAACTCAGGTCATGCAAGCAAATCAAAAGTGAGATTACAAAGTGAAGGAATGAGGAAGAAACCTGGGCAGTAGGTGCTTTAGAACACAGAGTGCACCAACACTCAAGTGTTCTTCCTTTAGCCTGCATTTCTGGTAGAAACGTATACAATCAACAATTATGACAGAGAAATAATAACAATGAGTAACTATAGTCCATCGATATCAAGTTTACAAGAAAGGAAGCCATACTCACATTCAGAAGGAACATAAATAAATCATCAGGGTACACCAAGCCTACAGTCAGAAAACAACGCTGAACTTCATTGTAGGTCTGCGTCACACACAAAAATAAAAATAATGCAAGAGTTAGAAAAAAGGGCTTCTTGCACAAATAACAAAACAGAATTCTAATATCCAGCTAACAAATAAAATCAAAAAAAATATTAAATAACAATAATGATATGTACCTTTAGTCCCACTGAAAAAGACGAATGCTCTTTACTGTCACTATAAATGCAGACCACGGGAAGAAGTGTTGATAAAATAACCGTAAGGTCCTTCAAGAGAAAATAAACAAAAAAAAAAGTTGCGTAATCCTAAGAATATATCTTAGCAATTGATTATGCCTATATTAATTAAAAAAAACTGTAAAATGAAAATTTTAATTTGAACAGTAAAGATAAATTTGAAAATTTTAACTATGAACGGTAAAGATAAAAGTAATTAAAATTAGAAGCAAGTGATTAAAGAAAAGAAATTTTGGAATTTGTAGGATATTAATCGTGTGTGTGTGTGTGTTATTTCTAAGGAATTTCCTTTAAAGCTCACAATACTATTTACACCATGACTTATCGCACACATTATTCTTTATGCCATGTCGCATTTTATGTCTTAGCGCTTTATTACCAATCTCTTTTTCCCAAGAACTTGTTCAAAATGCTTGTTCACATAAAATGATCGATGGCTTAACTAGACATAGAGTGCCTGATAAGCTTAAGATCTAATAATCTTGGATCGCTTGCTTGTTCTGATGTGGCGAGGTCCATTTGCCCTTGTTTTTGTTCATTCTCTCGTTTTTGGTATCAAAGCCATACTCCCAAAAGCAACATCCCCCATCTTCTTTTCTTTCTTGCTTATGATAGAGTATGCTCTATGGTTGCCACTAAGATTCATCTTGCACATAAAAAATTATTATAAGAAAAGTCCCCTTGAGTTAGAAATAAGTTCTCAATTTTAGCTATCACGAGCCAAGTGATATATGCTTCAAAAAATCCTTCTGAATTTGATGTGGCATCCTTATTAAGGCCAGGAGAGCTGTGTGTTGGGCTTATTACAAACAAAAATGAATCTTTTTTATATATGTCCTCCTAGATACTAAGACCCAGTTCAGGGCAATTTAGGACCATGGCTGGCAGAAAGATAACAAGACCGAGGATAAAAACATCTGATTTAAATACAAACATCAAAATCTTCCTTTATTATTAACTTTCACTTCGAAACTCAATATAACAAAAAGCAAAAATCCACATAGCCTCAAGGCCAAAACAAGTTATAACAATGGCTTCTAGCTCTTGGATACCTCCATGGGAAAGATGGAAAAACATCAGAGCATTGATTATAATTTTTTATCCCTTCAACTACTGTAAGGACTGTTTTTTTTATGACAGGTAGTGTTGTTGAGCACTATTGAAGTGCCTTAATTTATAGTCACATATTCTTCTGTTGCCACTTCTTCAATCAATATGGCACCCCAAACAATTATCACTTACATCTGTTTAAAGGATAAGCTATCATTTGTTAGGAATTTTTAAAGAAGGGAGTGATTTACACTTCTTCGCTAATTCTTTCACAACTTCAGTTGCTTATGCCGACCATGGCCAAGTTGATATCTTTTTCAGGTGCTTTGAGATAAGACTTGTCAGCTCTATGATAGCCTAAATATGACCCACTGCATAATTGATGATTCCCAGGAATAGATGGATTTGCTTTCTGCTTGACAACTCATCAGAGAATTGAGACTTTTTTTCCAGCAATGTGTGGTTGTAGAATGATGTGTCCATATGTAACGTATAAGCCTAAGAAACCAACTTCTTGGAGACCTACTTTCATCTTTGATTCAGATAATGTCCTACCATGATTGTATGATAGATCTTTGAATTATTGAAGATTCTTAGCATGATCTTTATCATTTTAACAAAAGACCAAGGCATCATGATACTAGGCAAAAATCTAAAATGAGCCTGTATTCTTCATCAATCCTATGAGGAAACATTGCCAGGGCAATCTTTAAAACAAATGGCATGACATTCCTCATAGTGGCCATGTGGCACTACTAAAGTTGTCTTGTGCCTATCCTCTTCTCATACCCTATCTGCCAAAATCCTTACACATATCAAACATAGAGTGATTGCAATGAGATGGACTCCTCTATAACCTTCACTCCTGTATCTTTGTATATCTCGTCCAGAGGAAGATATATTTCTTTAGAGCTTGAAGAGATAGTTTCAGAGATGATAAGAAGGCATTTACCTGTAGAACTTGTATAGATCTGAAGGATCAAAATGGAAGGGCTGTATGGATTTTTCGTCTTGGTTATCTTGAGTTTAGAAGTGAAAGTTAATGATAGAGGAAGAGTTTAAGGATGAAGCTTCTAAATCAAATGTTTGTATCAAAAATCTTGCTATGTCTTGGCTATCCACGGTCCTAAACTGTTCTTAACCAGGTCTTAATATCTAGGAGGATATATTTGGGATCGAATCTATAAGGTTGGTCTTATGGATGATCCATTTACCAGCAAGAAGTTCTCTGAATATTCCTTTCATAATGAACAGAACAAAGAATTTTATTGCTTGTTTCGTTCTGCCCTTCACAATACAAAAGGATTTCCTTTTATAGGCTCCAAAGGATCCCTCAATAGTAACATATCATTATCACATGACTATTACAAGATGCTTCCTTGTCTCCAAGGAATATTCTATACAACTCATAATACTATTTACACTTTGACTCATCCTACACATTGTTCTTTATATCACATCGGATACTATGGCTGAGCACTCTATTATTACAATATGCTTTACACACTAATTATTATTCACCATTACTTTTATCCAACTTTTGCTTCCGCTTTAGTCTACACTAACACCATCACTTTGCTACGCCTTCTATTCATGTGCCTTTTCTGCATTTAGTTTTCATTCAACTTCCTCAAAAAGAATATCTCCTTCTTGTAGCTCAAGACATTCTTCAAACACTTCTGGAATGTGTAACTCCTACTATTGTGATCCTGGCCATATTATTTCATATGGTCCTCGCTCAAAATGCATCTCCCATTGTTCTTCTATCCACATCGGTGATCCTAGAGAAATAATTTCATTTTCATGTCCATGCTAACACAGTCACTCATGGTAGTATCGTCGCATTTACATTTCACAATCTTCATCACTGTGGATTTGCCGAGACGTATCACTTCTTCGTAAAAGAGATTTCGATTATCAACAACGTTCGGAGATATTGGTTCATCCTACATAGTATGTATTTAATCATGCATGTGGTCATATTTTACCACTATGACAGAGTTGTCTTGGCTAACCATTGTCATATATTTCCTAAATTTCTTGTAATGAGACAATAACAATAGTATTATGAGAAATTTGATATCTTCCCTTTAGAGTGAAAGTATGGATATTGTCAAAAATTATCACAAAAAGTCGGTCAAATTGTCTTTAAAAATGGTTTGCCATTGTCAACAGAAGCAACAAAAGCTGTAAAAAAATTAAAGAGTAAGTTTGAGTCACCCCAACCTTAAAGATTCTTAATAAAGGACAACTCATCTTTTAAATAAATGCAAGTGATAATTATTGGGGTGTTATATTGACTAAAGAAGTAAGTGGCAACAGAAGAATCTGTTGCTATAAATTAAGGCAATTCAGCACTGCTTAACAACACCACCCATCATAAAAGAAAGAAGTTCTCGCAATAGTTAAAAGGGAAAAGTCCTTGTAATAGTTAAAGGGATTAAGAAATTCCAATTCTTTCAATCACTAGACTCCTTCATAATTGAAACACACGACAAATATCTCCCAGAATTATTGAGATGCAAAGAAGGAGAAATACATAAAAAAAATCACAAAACCAATTCCAAATTTTATAGATTTTTGTGTTGCACTTCCCCTAGAAATCAAGAATGATATCTTAATAGAATTGTCACTATCTCGATATGTTAGAAGACACTTATGGTCATCTCTGGGTTTGCTCAAAATGATTCAACACAAGCTCAAGGCACTTACCAGCTTTCAATCCATTCCTATATCCATAATAGATGAATATGTCTTTAGAGTTTGTCCAGGTTTCTTTCATGTCATGGATACAGAAACAAATTGATGTCATTACCTAAATCATGCTGCTCAGCCTATAAGTTACTATATTGGCAATGGATCAACTTATCCCTTGCTGCAATCCTATCTAAACCAGCCCTCATTCAAAGATGCAGAAGATATGGTAAAGGATGGTGGTTTGACCAACTCTTCGCTCCAATATTAGACGATATCCTTACTCTCAATCTAAGAAGGACGATACTAGATTTCTTATAATATTGTTGTCGTTATCCAATTACGAGATATATGGGAAGAGATGATAATGATCAGCCAAGGCAATCTCTTATTAGAGTGTTATACAATGACCACATGCATGATCAACTATAACCATGTGGGATGGCTTCACACAAAAAGTATTTGCAGAAGTTTATCAAATGAAACCTATGTACAACACCCATAGCCCATTATCTCCAAACATCGTGGCTACTCCAGATCTCTTTTACAAAAAATATATATGATTTTGGCAAATCCATACTTTGCCTAACACTTTGCAAACAGACAAAGTCCAAGAAGACAATTCCATCCTAAGTTATTACGAATGATTGAAGATCTAGAATTTGATAACAACTATTAAACCTGGTCTGATAATCCAGAGAATGCTTTTATAGCATTGGATTTCCAACCAGACGAATCTGATGAATCCAACACTTCTACAAATACAAAACTGTTCTAAATATAGCAGATACTTATCCAGTAAATCTCATAAAGAATCTGGATCATCATTTCAACCTTGTATTAAGGTAAATTTCAGTCTTGGAGACGCTTAAGATTGCACTAATTAATACTAGTCCATGGTAGATGTTTGCCGAAGAGTTACCATTTTCCTACAGCAGTAGCTTTTTCCACAACCAGTGGTGATTACTTTTACAATCACAAATGTACCAAGCCTATTGAAATCTTACCTTTTGGAAAACAGCACACTTTTTTTGCATTTGACCAAATTGGTGAAGATTTAATATTTGGTACTGTTTCTTTTCCCAAAGAAATGACACCTCTCTATCCATGTGAGAGATGTCAGCTTAAGAGAAGAAATCAAACACATGAACGGAATAAAATGTAGCAAAGTGATGGTGTTAGTGCAAATTAAAACAGAAGCAGCGTTGGACCCACAGAAAAAGCAATAGTGAATTACAGTCATTGTGTAAAACATATTTTAATAATAGAGTGCTGAGTATATGATGTGACATAAAGAATAATGCGTCAACCAGATCATTAATTAAAACACTTTCCAACAATGCCAAAAGAGCTAAAACTTCCTGTATTTCTCATTTAGTTCTCCAACAAGTTGAAGTTCCAATTCCAACCCAGTGGAGAAGAGCAAGCATGCTTTAGATAGAAACCTTATCAGAGGGCAAGTCTATAAAGGTGAGGAATGAAGAACATGAGGAGCAAATCCAAATTCACAAATCCTCCCAAAAATGAATCCTTTCTCCACTACTCATTTCCAACTCCACATAAGGGAGAAATGATACGTAGCCTTGTAAGATACGTTTCCATCTTCACTAATGAATAAGAATATTGACGTTCCCTATCTCAAGATATGCTTATAAATTGGTACTTAGTCTGATGAGAAATAAGAATAAGCAATTTCGTTATTTTAATATAACTATGTCAATCCACTCATAATCTTTGGTCCATGGAACTTCCAAATGACTGAATCAAACAATATCATTGATGTTATTGAAAAGAAAACTTAATTTGATCATAAATCAAAATGACATAAACAAGAAAATAAGCTCCACTGTCCTCCCATTGGGGGGTTGGGGGGGGGGGGAGGTGGTGCGGGGTTGCGAGGGAAGAGGAGTTTATGTTAGACTAGATTGCAATAAAAACTGACTTCAGTTTAACAAATTCACAATTGATTAAAAAAAACTAAAATTAAAACCAAAACATCAAAACTAAAACGGGGAAAAAATGTATGGATATTTGAGCAGAATAAAAAAATAGGAGCAGTACCTCAACATCAAGCAAGGGGGGACCTGTTTCTGAAAGTAATGAGGCATTTAACAAGTTGTGGAGACTGCATGTCGCAACAAGTGCAGTATCTTGATCTTTTTTATACCTAATTAATAGAAAAGAGAAAAGAAAAAGCAGTGTGATTTATAGTTGATGCCTAAAAATGTAACAAAACATATGATGAGTGCAAGTTGTAGTAGAAAATATATGGTGTAATAGCAAGTCTAGAATACCATTACGGATCAAGCACTGAAAAATAAATTAAACAAACAAAACATCCATATGCAGTGGTGTAGTATAAGCTTGAAGCACAAAAGATCTTACAATTCCAATATAGAGGGAACAAGTTTTGGTAAAGCACCCTTTAACTGTGACCGTGTGATAAGTCCAACCATCTGACCCAGCGCATCCACAGTTGATACACGAACCTATCACAAATATGATTCCATTTTAACAACAAAAAGAAATTTACTTGAAATGCCAAAAACTTTTGCACAAACATACACTCAGCAGATAAACATACTAAACATGATATTATTGACAAATTCAAATCCAGTTGTCTCCAACATAGATATAAAATTTTCATTGGTATTCAAAACTAATTATCAGCAACATAAACAAAGATTTTTCATTGATATTCTATGTAAGAGATTTTACTTTAGGCAACTTTATATACATATAAGCGAAATTCTCCATTTTTCATAATCGCCTTTATAAATGATATTCATGTCAATATGAGCCATTCATCCAAATATACATACAACGATCAACACCATGGCATAAACTACACAAACCCAGACGTGTTACAGAAATTATGTTCTTCCAATAACCTGGATTCACATCTTCATTAATCTCGCGGACACAAATAACCTATCCTCAGATATTAATAACACAATATATTTAGTTTAAGGAAACTGCCAAGAAAGACAAATGAATTAAAACATACAGGAAAAAGGCTAAAAGCAAGAAAAGCTTTTTATTAAAAATAAAATAAGAACAAAAATTTTATATTAAAGAGAAAGGGCATAGAGAAAAGGAATAATATAGTTTGCTCACAAACCTTAAGGTCCCGTGATGTCACCCAAACTCTTAATAAAAGCTCAAAAGCAGAATTTAAAAATGACCTGCGCTCATTAGACATTTTTTTCAGGCATGGTGTTATGTGGATATAGAATGTGGTACTTGAGAAGTAAAAGAAATTAAAATATTAAGCTCACATGATATCACCATCGACAAAAGAGTGAGAAGGGAAATCCACACTGTATTGCCATGCAGCCTGACACCAACATTTAAATGCTAGAAAACCATAACAATTTGTCATTATTTCATAAGTTGGCTGAATATTTAACAGAATAAATAGTTAATACGTGAGAGAAAATCACTACAATTGAAAACTTTGCAGAATATTAAACTGAAATCATATCAAATGCAGAATATTTATTTGGAGGTCAAACAAACTAAATAAAATCCAAAATAACAAGAACCACAAACTCCAAGCAGCCTACATGACCTCAAGACAAGTCAGTAGCTATACCAATGTAACAGAAAAAACAAATCAATGCAGATTACTTTCTTTCACATGTCAGCAGTTTTAGTAGGACCCCAGAGTCAAACAGCATGACTCCAAAGCAATCACCTCATTTCTTCAAGAAAAGCTATAACCAACTGCTATAAATGATTATCTTGAGGACATGACCAAACAGATATACTGAGGTTTGTCCTACGTCATCTTTTCTAGGTAAAAGATAAAATGAAAATTGAACACCAAATTCACAGTAATTTAAACAAGTTGGCCAATGCATATTAGACACACTGCAACAGTTCTTCAAATGAGGGCAGTATAAACCACGTAAACAAAACCAGAGTAAAATCTCCTCAAAGTTAGGCTCTTTGCATAACAATTCAGAACACAAGAAAATTAACTGGACCTGAACAACTTAACAAGATTACAGAATAGGTATACAAGGTCATTTCATACAACTAAATTCAAATTATATCTTTTCTCGTAAAAAGCTGAAAGATCATCAACCATACCATTTGCAAATATTGGCCGGTGGACATCCCGTATGTTTCCAAGTATAGGTAGAACACGTAAAAGTACACCTTTTAGTCGTGGAGTGAACTGCAATGCTTCGATTGAATTGAAAAAGAAAAGGACAACGGACACTTTAGTTTTAGCAGACAAAGTGCACCCTTAAACACCCCAAACTGCTTAAATAAATAAAAGGAAATTAAATGATTAACCATCAGCAGAAGCAAAGTCTGCAAGTATTTGAACCATAGCTGGTAAAGCTGAATTTGTTCCAGACAGATAAAGAAATATTTCTTCCATCATCTGTCAAAGCATAAGCAGGAGTAATTAAGCCAAAGGAGCAATTCAACATAAGTCGAAGAGAGAGGGAGAGAGAGCGAGAGAGAGCGAGAGACTGAGTCAAGACCTATATTAATGATTCATGAATGTTACTCATAATTTAGCAATGACATACATCATCAACCGCTAACAGAACTACTAGACACTAAGCAAACCATTCTATCCGCCAGGTTGCAACAAATTTTACTTTCATGCTTCATCAGATTGTCCAGTAAAGAATAAGTCAGGTGACACTAATTTCTCATGGGAATACAGTAAGAATTGTGGAGAACAAGAAGTCCAACACTGGCAAATTCAGACTGTTTAAAAGCACCTCATAGGCTTTTTTTAATTTTCAACATGTCCAAGGAACCTCTCAACCAATAGAAAATCCTTAAAAAATAAAAAAGATCATGTCATCCAATGTAACTTAACAAAAGAAATTCTTATTCCTTAGTATTAGGATAATAAGAGACCGAAACCAATGCTTCCTAATTAGGTCAAAGCAAGTAGGGCAACATCAAAGTTGTCATTATGTGCATAGAACCTTGGAAGAGGGAAGTACGTATGCAGGCATACATACTTGCACGCATGTAGATGTATGTATGCATTAGTTCCTACCACTTAAGCTATTATGAATAAGCAAAAATGGCACAAGGCATACAAGGTCAGGCAAATGTGAGCCAATCGAAACAAGTAGCGCTGATGCAGCTCTTTGCCAATCTGTGTTAAGTTCCTACATCAAAATGAACCGAAAAATAAATAGTTAGATTCAAAGAGGTAATCCAAGAAGAGACTAGACAACAGAAGATGCACAGAGACTCAGATAAATCCATGAAACAGAAATCCCAACTGAAATTCAGATGACGGAAACTAAATCAATAATAAGAAATTGCTTATAAAATTCTTCTCATTGCCAAAAAGATGAAATAGCAATAAAGCTAAAATGTCTTAATCACTAATAACCATGAAGTTTGGCTGATAAACTTGCCTCAGGATACGATTGGAACCACCATGCTTCTGCTTAATTTTGAAAGTAGTTGAGCTAACAAACAACATTTACTAACCAACCACTTAAACTTGACAGCTAGTAATTTTATTCTGCAGCAACAGCTGGCATTCAATCCCAAACAGACACTCTATAACTAAGACTTACAATCCAAGAAACCCTCTATAACTAAACTTACGTATTGGAGTCCAAGATCAACTAAAAGCAATCTAAACTAAGTTGAGGATGATAAAGGAACTAAAAATGCATCAATGATGTAGAGAACCTTGGAGGAGATCATTTCTGCAGTTGCAATCTTCGAGAGCTTAGACATGAAAGCTGCATCAATATCGTTTTCATCAAGTGCACGAACTGCAAATGCCATCACTTGGAAAATCCCAGCCATGTTACCAAACCGCTGAAACATTTCATCCATTTCATTGAAAAAATAAAAACAAAAATCTCTCTCCTTAATTCAAGATCAAGAAAGAACAATAAGGGTAAAATAATTACCCGACGTCCTCCTCTTGAAACAGCCAAACAACAATCAAGAACTAAAAGTGGATTCCTACAATTCAAATTCAATTAACAAAAATTCAAGAATCACAAATTTAAAAATAAATACAGAGGAAAAAAAAAAGATAAAGAGATTACAAAGCGGCGATGTCTTTGAGAGAGGCCTTTGATGCTTCTCTGGCGATAGGAGATTCATCTGCCAGCGACGAGACCAAGAACTGAACCGCTTCTGCAACAATGACACGTGTACAAAAATTGAGAATAAAAAACTAATTAAATTTTTAGTACACAATCAAATCGAATGGTCAAATTGGCGATACCTGGAGCAGGGATTGAGATTCCAGAACTTGAAGAAGCCATATGCATCAATTAATTTAAAAAATAAATAAATAAATAAGAGAAGGAAAAAAATGAAAGAAAGAGAGGAAGACGAAGAAGATCGCAAAAGAGAGAGACACAGACAGGCTGGAGTTATTGAGTGAGGCGTTGAGGCTTCAAGCATAGTTTGCGTATGTGAATTTTTGTTAACGTTTTGCGGTAGTCAAAATTGGTCGAAGCACTTGTGTCGCGTAACTGAATCACGATTCACGAAGGATCCTTTCGAAACAATTTAAAATATTTATGGTACATTTGGAATTATTATTAAATGGAGGGGTATATATCCCACCCTATAATTTTTTTAACCCACAGAAATTTTAACAAGTAATTACAAGAACGTCATATTATTTTAAAAAAATTCAAATAAAAAAATATTTAGAGATTTAATTAAATAAAAATAAATACATAAAATATTAGATACAAGAGCTCATCCTTCTTGTGCTAATTTTGTGATTTTATATTATAAAAATAAAATAATCAAATAAAATGGATCCAAAAATAATTTTATTGGTCAATAATACCTAAGTATAAAAAGTAATAAGAATGATTCAATTGATTCATTGTCTAAACAATTGGTTGATTTGTTTATTTTAAGAACAATGTGAATTTATTTTAATTATTTTCTAGAATTGTGGTGTATTATTTTTACAAAATTAATGGATAAAAATATCCCACCAGAAAATCAAAGTGTGCTAATATTTCCATCCCAACTTTTTTTTTTTTGGGTAAAGCCACTTGACTTATAAGCACAGCCCATAAAAAATAAATAACTCTATCATTTCACATAAATGAATTCTAGACATAAGTATAATATTTGATAGTTGTTTGATGAACAATTTATAGTATTTTCATTACAAACAAAGGTGTGTGAATCTTTTTAGTTAAATATTATAAAAATAAAAAATAAAAATTGCTTAATTTTTCTTCTTAAATTCTTCCTGAATAAAATCTCATTCCTTCATCAATTCAAATATTATGTGTATCAAAAAATTTATTTCAACTTAAGAAAGGATCTAATAAATAAGGTAATAATTTAATTTAAATTATTTATTTATATTCAAGTTAATTTCATATTACTACCCTCATAAATTGATAATCTTCAAACCACCTCCCAAACTATTAAAGACCTCAACTTAATCTCCATTTTTGTAAAAATACAAAATAAAAAATTATCATCAATCCATGTCTATTTTTTTCTTTTTTTTTTGAATAAAAGTTGGGTAAATTGAAGTTTATAATAATTTAGAAATATTTTAAAAATTATCATTTCATGAGAAGGTAACTCCAATTTTACCTTTATATTAATTATTTAACCAAAAGATAACATTGCAATTACAAAAATAAAATAAAATAAAATTTAGAGTGGTTATACAAAAAAATTAGAACAAGTTGGGGCCACCCAAACGAAAAACTCCCACGAGAAAATTGTTTTAAAGTAAAAATAAAATAAAACCATCTAAATGGTCGCCTCCCAAAGAAGAATAAATATATACATTATACAAAAACAATCCTTATATTCATCCTCTAGATTAAAATTTATGGCCAGTTTGGGAATACTGTAATTTTTAAATTATTGTTAACCGTGCTATAGAAATAATCAACTGTGAAGAAAATCAGTTAAGTGTTTGGTAAATTTTATTTTCAGAAGTACTGTAGTTTTGAAAGTAATTATAGATGTTTGGTAAATTTTATTGTTAAATTATTGAGAGAAACAGATGATTAAAATGTATATAATTTAGAATAAAATTTACTTATATATACAAAAACATGTACATATAATATTTTAATTGTGTATTATAATCATTTTAACTAAAAATAAAATTTATAATATATTGATTTTATTTTTTTATTTTTTATCTTAGAATAATTGATAATTAAATTTATAATATAGTAAAACAAATTTAATAATAATTCGACGAAAAATTGATATTAATAAATTTATATTCATGAATTATAATAAAAAATTATTAAAATATTAATTTTATTTCCAATTTGAATAAGTATAATTTTGGGTTTAGATAACAATTTTAAGAATATTTATAGAATTGTATTGAAATATAAAATTGATTCTCAAAATCAGAATCTAAAAACTACTCTTTTTTATTTTTTAAAATTAATTATAAGAGAGACTGATCTTGATAAAAGTGATTTTATTTTTTTTAACAAATATTAAAATTAACTTTTAAATTTTTAAAAAATCACTTTTAATTCTCTAAAAAACAATTTCAAGTGACCCCTAATACTTTTTTAATATACAATACATTTTTTGTGTGAAAGCCCACCTTTATCTATCCATCCCAGGGAATTACTACTGCCCACATGGGAGACACAGTTTGTATATGTTAAAGCCCACTCTGTGAAGGGCCCCCGCATTTATAGGCCCACTAATAATTTAGGGGCAAGACCGAAAAAGTGCTCTTTATTTGACAGGTCGTTAAGCCTTCACTGCACTTTCTAGTTTTAAAGAAAACGCCTAATTTCCTCATTGCGAATACTCTTCTTCTTCTTCTTCTTCTTCTTCTTCTTCTTTGTTTTTTGGCTCTTGGTGCGAGACGGGGAGAACAATCAATCTTTTCTCATTTCTATGTTACAATTTGGTGGTTTTGATCTTTCTCTTCTTTGTGAGAGTTGTGTCCCTATTTCGTTAGCGTTATTTGTAGGAGTTTTATCTCCCTTTTTACGAGAGTTTTATTACTCTCTTGGGTCCCTTATTTGTTAGGGTTAGTTGCGAGAGATTTTTCTCCATTTTTCGAGTGTTTTTGTGTGTGGATCGGAGCATTGCTTTTGTCGTCCAGAGTTAATACTTTATGGTTCGTGTTTGTTAGTATTGTTTATGAATTATGAGAGTTTTACCTTTGTCTTTGGTCCTTATTTTGTTAGGGTTACTACTTGCTCTTTGACTCGCAATCTTTTTCCGTTCTTGAACCATTTTTTTTTATTATAAAATGTTTCACGCTGCATAAGATAGGTGGCAGTCCCTTGGTAAAATTTTCCCGAACCTAAAAACAGAAGGAGTAAGGTTTAGATCTTGCTCACATGAGTAGAGATGAGATCTGACTAATTACGTATTTTAATCATGAAAAAAACGTTGGAAGTTAAAAGTCGATTGAGATTTTGTCCACCTTTTAAAGGAAAAAAAAATTAGAAATATTGCCCACTATTTTCAAATTATTCTATTCTGCTTTGAATCTCTCAGAAGTCTTGCAAACTATGCTAATGAAGTTGATTTCTAAATTTGTAATTGTGCAGCTTGTTTGCAATTGTCTCTCCAACAAGATCACCGGTAACCTACCTCTGAAAGATGATTAATATGAAATAAAATACTAACATTGTAAAATTAATAAACAAATTACTTAATGCAAGTTGATAAATTATTATATATGATAAATTATTATATAAACTTCTTTATTGATTATAATTGAATATCAATTCGGATATCCAACAATGCGTTTTAGCTTACTAATTAATTTATTTAAAATAATTGGTTATGTACAATCTTCACAATTATTACTGAACTAGAAAATAGGAGATGAAAAATTAAAATAATTGGTTGTGTACAATCTTTACAATTAATTTTAGACTGGAAAATAGGAGATGAACAATTAAATTTTTAAATCTATTATTTTAATTTTAGCCTCCTTGAAAAGAGAAAGAAATTTATTTCAAAAATTATTTTGATCAAGAAAACGATGGTGGTGTTCAAAAATTATTTTGAGCAAGAGCAGATCTCCGGCATCGACAACATTGCTGTTGCAGCGGCGGCGGCGGCTGGCACTATCAATGTTCTTTTATGTCATTTGATATTTTTTTTCTGGTTGCTTGTTGGTTTATTTAAGTTAGTTTTCCTAGGGGAGGTTTCTTATTGCTTGAAATTATGATCCAGTGTTAGGTTGGGTAACTTCAAGTTTGAGAATGTAAGTAATCTGTGTTGGATATTTTCTGAAAATTTCTGCAATTGCTAGTGACTTCGCTGTCTGAGTTGCATATTGTTAGAAAATCGGATAATTATAGATGCATATATTTGATTAAGTAGAATCCCTAATTTTTACTTTAACCAGTGTATTAAAATGTCAGTTTTAGAGAACCATAGCTGTCACTGGTTAGCTGCCAATTTTGGATTATTTTATTTTCCTGATCAAAATTCGATCAGGTTTATCCCGCGACAGCACTGTTACTGGTTTTTGTTTGTGTGCCCCCCGCTTTTCTAATTCAGCCCTAACCTAGGCGGAGAAAGCCCGGATCAAAAACCCAGAACTAGGAGGTTCCTGACCTGACCCGAACCGTAAGTGGGAAAACTGGGTATAATTCTGAGTCCGGACAGCTGTTGTATCAATCCGGGCCGGTCCCAGGCATGGCCAAACCCGGGCTGGACCCAATCTTTTGGCAACCCTATTGTTCAGTGAACAAAGAAAACAAGAAATTAAAAAGTCAAAAGGATTTGTTCAAGGTTAACTAAAAGGCTTCCCTTAAAAAAAAGGAGAAAAAAGTAAAAAGTCTCCCTATTATTTCTATCCACTTATTTTTTTTAATACAGCTAAATTTACGTAATTGGAATACAAACCAAGTGTACAAAATATTAATGTATCATTCATTGAGAGATGGACCAAAGTTATCACATTAATGATAGAAAATAATGTCAAGTAACATATTTGGATGTCAACTAGTTTAGTTGGTAAATTTTTTTAGATTTAAAAAATAAGAAGTTTAGGTTTGAACTATATTAACATAGATAGGGGAGAAATGAATTGCCATTGGGCTAAATGCCTAAATAAATAAATAAAGTTAACTAACACCTAATGCGTGTAAAAGAAAAAAAAAACAAAAAAAGAATTGGTAATCTCACCTAAGATTAAAAAAAAAAAAGTGTATCCAAACAACATTTTCATAATAACCAAGATGCCACCAATCATTTATTGTCATATGTAAAATGTTAATTGACTTTACTATTTTATCATTATTATAATGTTATTATATCTACCAATAAATAACATGCATGAGTCATTTTTGTCTAAGAACATTAAAAGGCATTTCTTAACCCCTCATTAATTGACATGTTTCAATTACGGACTCATAATTTGCTCGTCAATCTCTTCGCCTACATATCTCCTCTTCCGTCAAAACCACCAACAAATCAAAGGGTAATTTTTAGGGACCTTTACTAATGTTTGACATATTTATACTTTGATGGTAAGTTTATTCGTATTATTACATACCTCTTTATTGTTAGTAACCCCGTTAATTGACCGTTAGTAAATTGACGGAATGTCTAGAATATTCTTAATGCTAAAATGGCTATCGGCATCTACAATTTATTATTACCTAATATTTGACACCAAACATCATGTAAGTGTAATAGAAATACTAATATACCCATGTCATGCTAATAATTTACATTGCTTCTTAATAATAATAATTGACAAAAAAAGAAGAAACTCTATATCTTCAACTTTGTTGCCCTCAGTGCATTGCTTTTTTCACCACTTTCAACCCTGTTTTGAAGTGCACTATTTTTTATCCCTTTACCATCGTCAAATCCCAATTGTTAACACTATTTTTCTTGGAACCCTTTTAGTTATTGAAGTTCATCATCATCGTTACCACCACCACCACATTCAAATCTCAACCAAATGTAAGCCATCCACCTTGCCTCGCAATAGCCTCAACAAGATCCAATCTTGCAGCACCCCTTAATTGTTTCTTGACTGGAAACGCCTTTAGGTTTTCTAGTTCCTTATGAACTCTAAAATCTCAAATTCCAAAGCCAAGTATCCTTCATTATCTAAAAAAGCTTATGGTAAAATATTTGGAAGATGACAAAATTAGGGAATATATTGAATGAAGAAGAGAAAGTTCGTTGATTTTTTTTATTGATATTGTGAATGTATATAGAGTTTGTTAATTGTATTACATTGATGTAATTAACTCAACTAATGTCTAACAAATAGAAAATTAATAGCTGCAAAACTTATAATAACCTAATTCTACACTAGCTGCCACACGCATGTGAATGCTAACTAACTATTGAGCACATTGTGTTAATTTTAAAATATTAATTTTGATGATAACAAAGCTTATATGTTCTTGATTAAAATGTTTGAGTTATTAAAATGAATTTTTTAAAGCCATAAACATGTTTAAAGAATCTTAATGACCGGTAACTTGAGTTGGAAAATCATTTTTCTACAAAAAGTTATCCAAATATAGATTCTGGAAATTACCCTTGAACCGTTTATTATAAAAGGGGATCCGTTTATTATTAACAGTGAACCATTTATTATAAAAAGGCGAACTGTTTATTTACAGAAAAGTTTCAGAGCATTCTGAAAATTAACGGTGAACCGTTTATTACTAACGGCGAACCGATAATTTTTTAATCTTGAGCCGTTTAGCAAAAACGGATACGTAAGTTTGTTTTGCAGGTTTCTGGAAATAAACGGCGGTTCGATAACAGAAAACGGTGAACCGTTTATTTAAAGACAAAGAACAACAGCTAGTTGAAAAGTCAAAACGACTAACCGTTAGAACCAACCGGCGAACCGATTATTCTCAGAAAGTCAATAACGGCTAGTTTTCAGCTCCAACTATAAAATAGCTCAATCAAATTCAAATCAAAGAGATCCAAGAATTATCATTGAGCTTGCTATTGAGAAAAACAATCTTCCTTGAGTTTTAAACTTGTTTTATTTCATTGATTCACACTTGGGATTTCATTTGTAATCATATATATTGTGTGAGAGATTAATTGATTTTGAATATTAATTTTTGAGTAATTATAAGTGTTGGGATACACTTGGGTTAAGAGATTGGGGATAATTTCTTGATTGTAAAGGTCTATTGACACTTTGAAGTCAAGTGTAAGTGGTGTTGAAGCCTTGGAGGCTTGTTTATGAAATTCTATTTAGGCTACCCAAGAGGGGGGGTGAATTGGGTTTTAAAAACTAAGCCAATAAAAATGCACAATATTAAAATTAATGTCTTAATCAAAATCAAAAGTAATAAATTCAACAATGCTCAAATTAAAAAGGATAAGGGAAGAGAAATCAAACACTTGATTTTTACGTGGTTCGGCCAACCGTGCCTACGTCCACGCCTCCAAGCTCACCGGGCTTGAGGATTCCACTAAGCAAGCCTCCAAGGCTTCAATACACTTACACTTGACTTCAAGGTGTCAATGGACCTTTACAATCAAGAGATTATTCCCAATCTCTTAACCCAAGTGTATCCCAACACTTACAATTGACTTCCAAGGTGTCAATGGACCTTTACAATAAGAGATTAAACCCAATCTCTCAACCCAAGTGTTTCCCAACACTTATAATCACTCAATGATAGAGATTTAATAACAAATAATCTCTCACACACTCCAAATGATTACAATTGAAATTTTAATGTGTGAGGGAATGAAATGAAACACAATTGAAGCTCAAAGAAAATTGTTTCTCAGTAGTAAGCTCAAATATCAAATGTTGGATCACTTTTGTTTGAATTTGATTGAGCCTTTTTATAGTTGGAGCTGAAAACTAGCCGTTATTGACTTTCTGACAATAATCGGATCGCCGTTTGTCTCTATCGGTTAGCCGTTTTGAATTTCCAACTAGCCGTTATCCTTTGACTTCAAATAAACGGTTTGCCGTTAACTTTATCGGATCACCGTTTATTTCAAAGAACTCGCAAAAATGAATCCCTCTCTCCGTTTTTGATAAAAGCGGTTCAAGACTAGAGAACTTCTACCACCTGGAAGTTATCGGTTAGCGTTTTAAATAAACGGATCAAGACTAAAACATTTTTACTCACCGGAATTTATCGGTTAGTCGCTTCAATTAACGGTTCACCGTTAAATTTATGTTTCCTGACACAAAACTTTGCTAACCGTTTGGGCTAATCGGTTCAAGGCTAAAATATTTTTTACTTACTTGGAATGTATCGGTTAGCCGTTTTAAATAAACGGTTCACCGTTATTTTCCGAACATGTGAAATGTTCATCATCAGTAAATTATCGGTTCACCGCTTTCCGAAGAAATCCGTTCACCGTTAATTTCCAGTTTCATCATTTTTGAACTTAAAACAAGTGTGTTGCTTTTAGAAAATTCTTTTTAATAGCCCCAACACTTTAATCATGAACATATAATTTTTGTTATCATCAAAATCATTATTATAAGATTAACAGTTTAGTGGAATCCTCAAGCCCGGTGAGCTTGGAGGCATGGACATAGGCACGGTTGGCCGAACCACGTAAAAATCTTGTGTTTGATCTCTCTTCCCTTATCTCTCTAAATTCAAGCATTGTTAATTATATTGTTTTAAGACATTAGTTTTAATTGTTGTGTAATTTTATTTGCTTAATTTTTTAAAGAATCAAATTCACCCCCCTCTTGGGTAGCCTAAATAGTATTTCACATTGGGCATGCTAAGCTTCAACTAAGATCTCAGCAGCTACTGCTGCACTTTTAGATAAATATGGAACTTGTTTAATATTCTAGAAGATTATTGAATATTCAATATTTCCTAACATTCCCCCTTAAGCACAAATTAAGAATGATGTTGAGCTTGGAACAAAGATAATGAAAAGGGTGAGAAGATAAAACCTTAGTAAAGATGTCAACTGTTTGATCAAGACTAAGAACATATAGAATTTGAAGGCTTTTGTTAGCTACCTTCTCACTTAAGAAATGCACACACTACAAGAAGACTGATAATAAATGGCAGACAACTCGTGACAGATTCTGGGTAAATTGGCTAATATCATAAAAATATGATAGTTTTGTGATAGAATTATTATCTGTCATAGATTAATGATGGTTTTGTGATAGAATTATTTTTTATCATAGATTAATGATGATTTCGTGATAGAATTATTTTTTATCATAGATATATGATGGTTTTGTGATAGAATTATTTATTTATCATGAATTAATGATAATTTTATGAGTAATTATTTTTTACTTAGCCACGTGTCGACTTATAATTCGTTGCTTAATCTGTGAACAATTACACTATATAATTTCTAAAATATAAAATGAAAATCATGAACCTTAAATCTATTTATTATTTTTAATTCTATTACATTATTTGAAATTTAGAAACAAAAAATATCTATATAAAAAAAATTAATTGTTAATATTACATGAAACTATGTTGTTTCATGTATTATAACTCCAACATCTAATAAATTATCAACATCATATAAAAAATTGCTTAAAATTGTTGAAATTTTTAAATCATCTCTCTGTTTTTGCTTTGAAAACCCAAACGCTCACTACCCTCACAATCCTTGCAGTTGCATATGAAGATGAAGACAAAAATCCACAAGAACAACCATTGTTGTTGAGTAGCGGAACTTGAGATAGCTCAACTGTTGAAACCCCAACTTAATTTCACACCTTTTTCGAAATCACCTTTATCTCTAACGCCCTGTCAAAATCCTCAATCGACATGGACATCAAGGAGAGGAGAAAGCATAGTTGTGGTAATTTACAAATCTCTTCTTCTTCACTCATTTAAGTTTTTTTCTTTTAAAAAAAATCTATTAACCCCAAATTTGAACTCAATCTTGTTTCTTTTCTTAAAAATACTTGGTTATTGAAAAATTAGATTTAAACTCAATCTCGTTTTTTTATTTATTTATTAGTTTAAAGCCCCAGTTGATGAGATGAGTTAATCATTTATATGTCTTGATTTAATTGATTTGTATTGGGTTTTGTTGATACATAGCTAAAGTTTAGATTGACGTTTTCACTTTAGCGTGAATTAATTTAGGCAATAAAATTGGAATTGATTAGAGCCAATCTCATTTTGATTTAAGTAATTGATTTTAGTGCACTAAGTTGCAGAAAGGATAACATAAATCTAGTTGTTGTTTATGCAATTACAAAACTGCAAAAAAAGTTAAATCATTTTGTCAAAAATTGTAAAAACAGCAAGCACATTTGTGTTGCTTTTTCTATTGTTCAAAAGTGCATAAATAGTTGTTATTTCTGCTAGTAAAAAATGCAGAAACGATTACAGTTTTTGTTGTTCAAAAGTGCAAAGACAACTGTTATTTTTCTTGTTCAAAAGTGCAGAAACAACAGTTGTTTGTGTTGTTTTGAACATTAGAAATAACTGTTGCTTTTGCTATTTGCATTAAGTTGCAAAACAATTGCAAATCTTATTGATAAATAATAAGGAAATAATTTTAAAAATTCATCAATCTCTATAGTTACTCTAACATGCTCAACATAAAAGAATATTAAAGTAATCTAAAAAACCTTAATTGTTTGTGTCCTTGTTTTACAAGCTAGGAAGCTTGAATTTTTTATTCTTTCTTTGTATTTACTATGGCGGGATGCTTTTTAACAGAGCTTGGCTATGCAAGCCCTAATGCAAAAGAAGTTTTGCATAAATTTTCTGTTCCCCAATTCATAAGGAAATGGTATTACTAGTCTTACAATTTCACTTTTTATACTATGATTATGCCATAGGTTTCTTATGTTCTTCTTACTTTGTATTGGTTTCCTTGTTTGGAGTTTGTCATCTATATTTCCATTTATATCTTGTTCGGGCACAATCTCTTTCTCCACTAAGCATTTATGCTTTTTAGGAAAATCTCAAGATCTATTAGTAGTATCAAGGTGAAGTTTTATTTACTCTAGACTATTTTTAATATGCTTTTGTAATGTATTGACCTATTGCATGTACAATAGTCTACATGCAAGTTATGTTATGGCTGAGAGTTTACCTTTTGAGTCAGTCTACTGCAACAATACAAAAGAATTTCTTCCACAGCAACCTAGGGCATACAATAAGATTAACAACTTATCTCATTCTCAAATTGATTGTCCTTATCTCTCTCACTTATTGTGGGCAATGGTCTATTGTGGGCAATGGTCTAATGGAACATGTTCAATTTATGCTTTTCCCTTTATGGGAAGATATATAATTTAATCTCCGATCACCAGTCTAGCGCATTCCCATACAATTTTAGTAATTAAATTGGTTGAACAGATAAACCATGTTATAAATTAGATGACTAAATTCTAATAGATCTTGACAACCTTGTTGAAGAAAGCTAATTTATGTAAAATAACACCCAAGTGTAATAAGTAATGACATATGGTTACAACATTCATGAAATGCACTGATGATTGGTGTTTGAATCAATTTTGCTCACAGAAAGCTTGCAGGTCGCTTTGTAAGTTTTAATTTTCATTTAGAGTGTTGTCAGAAAATTGTATTGTTACTAGAATTTTCACTGAAAGTCTTGCTAGAAGTCTTGTTGTTGAAGTACTTGCATTAATCTTCGAAAGTTTTCTCTGGTAACTTGACTTGATGGTTAGAATTATTATTGCTTTTCTTAGAGTTTAATTAGAATTTAACTATTATTTTATACTTTGGGATGGTTTTTTTTAATTTGGATGTTTTATTGTGTATTGGTGGTGATCACATTGGATATTAGATGTATTTCTTTTGAAATTAATTTGTTGGATTGAATAAATGTTAATTAATATTAATTTTTTAATGATATTTGTTTTATTAATTAATTAAATTTGTAAACAAAAATTCATCAATAAATTATAATTATAATATAATTTTAAAAAAATAAAGTTTTATGACATTAAAAAGCCATCATATATTCTATCATAAATAATGTCTTGCCAACATTGAATAAAAAATTTTCAAATAATAATTGAATTTTCTACCAAAAATTTAAAAAAATGGCCGAAAATTTAAATAAATTCAATTTTTATTTTTTATTTTTTTTACATTAAAATATTGTGTGACAGATATATAACTATGAAATACAATCATGAATTTATGATGGAAAATAATTTGTCATAAAATAATGACAATAACATTGATGATGGATAAACTGTCTGTCATGCACCTCCTTTTATGACAGTTATTTTTCATCGTCTATTGCCGTTTTCTTGTAGTGACGTGTAATTTAATGTGCTTAGTTCGAGAATAAAAGTTTGGATTGCTAGCTAGAGCAATGGTATTTTGGTTATCACACCAAATGATAGGAGTAGAAATTGACTCGACTTCTAATTTAACAAGCAAGGACCTCATCTATAGCATCTCTGATGCAGTTAAGGCAAGAGCACAATATTCAGAGTCAATCCTTAATCGTGAAACAACGGCCTCTTTCTCATAGCACAGGAAACAAGATTAGAACTTAAATAAACACAATAACCAACAATTGATCTTCTATTATCTCTTTCTGCAGCCTAATCTACATCAGAGAAGCATTCAAGATTAAGATAACTAGATAAATAAAACTGAAATCCAAGATTAATAGTGCATTTTAAATATTGAAGTATCCCTTTACAGGTCTGCCAATGTAAATCAGTGGGAGCATAAAGGAATTAACTAAACTTATTAACAAAAAATGCAATCTTAGGCTTAGTGAAGGTAACATATTGGAGAACACCAACTGTGCTTCTAAATAGTGTGACATCTGCAAGAGAAAAACTAGCATCTTTTGTTAAAGAAACCCCTAAAGCCATAGTTATAGAGCAAAGGGTGTTGTCCTACACATCAGGTTTAACAAATATGTTAATAATGTACTTGGATTAAGACAAAAGTAAACCAATTGAATTCTTTGTAACCTGAATACCCAAGAAGTGATCAACTCTCTAAGATTTTTCAAAGCAAATGTGGACTGTAGATTAGAGATAACGTGATCACCTAATAAAGAACTCGACCCTGTAACAATCATATCATCATCATACATTAAAAGAAGAATAAACGAGAAGTATCTAACTTAAGAGTTAATAAAACTCCACTACTATGTCAAAGCCTTTTTTGGTCTGTTAATTAAATCAGGCTTTAGGTGCTTGCTTGAGTCTATACAATGCTTTGTGAGCCTACACACATGATTGAGTTTGTTTAGATTAACAAACCATCTAGTTGTTACATATATACTGCCTTTGTTAAATGACCATTAAGAAATGGATTATTGATATCAATTTATCTAAAGACACAATTTTGCATAATTACTATACTTAAAATCACTCAATGGTTAAAGACTTCACCACTAGACTAACAGTTTCAGTATAGTTAATGCCTTAAGTTTAATGAAAACATTTGGCTATAAGTCCAACCTTTTATCTACTGATACTACCATCAAAGTTGTATTTTATTCTAAAAACTCTCTTGTTACCAACTATCTTGACAATATGAGTTGGGTTCACATGCTCTCATGTTTATTTATAGAGTATGCTTGATGCTCTTCTATAATAGCCTTATGCCATTTGGGATTAACAAAAGCAACTGAGACATAAGTTAATTCTATCTTTGTTGACTTACAATGGGCAATATAAGATTTTGGTTTGAAGATTCCATTTTTAAACCTTATAATCATTGAATGGTCAATGTGTATATATTATGGTGGTGGTGGAGATAAGTGATGAGGTTCATGGGATAAAGAAGAAACAGATAAACTTGAAAAAGGTGAAAAATGTAAAGGAGATGAAGGAACTAAAGATATTAGATAAGGATCATTAGTTATTGCTAAGTGAGATTAAGAGAATGGAATATTAAGTTGCACTACAATATGAGATAAAGATGGAATAAAAAATGAGCTAGGACTTGACTTAGATGGATGACATGTGTTGAACACTGAAGAAAAATCAACTCAAACTGAAATGGAAAAGATGACTCACAAACATGACATGGTTACTAATATAAGTTCTTCCAGAAGAGTATAAACATTGATAACCCTTATCTAGTGAATAATAACCTAAAAATACACATCCATTGGTTTTGTAACTAAGCTTATGGTGATTATGGGGTCTTAAATGTGGGTAATAAGCATAGCTAAAGATCTTAAAATGACGGTAATCAGGCTTTTTGTGAAGTAACAATTCAAAAGTTGTTTTGTTATTAATGACAGTTGTTGGAAGTCTATTAATGAAGTATGTGGCTATATGAAAAGTATTCCACTAAAATTTCAAAGTTAGATTTACTTGAGCAAGAAGAGTAAACCTAATTTCTACAATGTGTCTGTGCTTTCTTTCAATTTTCATTTTGATGATAAATATAAAGACAATGGCGTCTAAATTGGATATGTTGTTCAATACGATACGTAATAAATAATCTGATAGGCTATTTTATATAGGCCATTTTATATCATGGTTTGAGCTCCCTAAATGTTTGCAAGTCTTTAAACTTAGTAGTAAAAGGAAAAATTGAAGTAAACCTAGTAAATTCATCTAGAATAGAAAGATAATATTAGTAAACTTATGATAATATGATCATAGCTGACCACCAAAGATCAACATGTACATTTTCTAATTGTTGTGTTATTATTGTTTCAACAAATAGAAAATATTGCATATGACTTTCATCAAACTGACAGCCATTATAAAATTCAAGTGTGATATATTTATCTAAGTCAAAGGTATGATCAAATTGTTTCCGAATTTGTTTTAAAGGGTGAACTGTTAGATGTCCTAATATTTTGTGCATAATATTATAATTAAGAGATTTTGAAGGATAAGCAAATAAGGCCATGTTGTTATCTTTATTGAATTGAAATGGGTTTACAACAGAAGAATGTGTAGCATCAAATGCATTATACTTTGAAAACATAATCAAATCTAGATTTAGAGTTAACAACAAACATTGATTTAGAACTCAACAACACATGAGACTTATTTGAATGATAAACAATAGTTAAACCTTTAACTTGATCAAATCCATTTCTAGCAATCCCCTTAAGTAATGTAATCCTTTTACTTTTGTCTTTAACAAAACAAGCAAATTTATGAAATTCAATTTCTAAGTTGATATCAATTAATAATCTAGAAACACTAAGTAGATTCTTAGTAATATTAAGTACATACAAGACATTTGTGAGGTAGATATTATATATTATAGATGTATTCAAAATTGCTAAACCTATATGTTCAATGGACAAGTCTAGACCATTTCTTATATATAACTTCTCAACTATAGTATAATTTAAATAGAATAAGAAAATATCTACATTTTGACTTACATGATTAGTTACACCATAATCAATATACTAAGCCTGATCAACAACAACATTATAGTTAGCTAAAGGAGCAGCAGCACCTTGTTGAGAATATTGCAAGAATTACTAGAAAAATGTTTCCAAAATGAGTCCAATATTTTATGCATACATAACAACATGTTTATACCTATTGTAGAAACTAAGAGCACCCTAAGGATATACAAAGCTTGGTGTCATTTGTGATTGATTGTTTAGTGGAGGTTGATAAATAGCATAACCTTGAAAACTTTTACATCTAGGAAAATTACCATTAAAACCTCTACCACCGCCTTTTCCATATTTTCCTCTAAAAATTATCTACTCTTGGCCTAAATCCTCTTGAATAAGTTCTTGATTACCTCTTTGTTGTCTTGGAACAAATGCAAGATTAAATCTGCTTTTACATTTATAAGCTTTATGACTATGTATAAAACACATATGCATATAACACTCTTATCTCCATTAAAAAAAACCGCAGATCCTCTCTGCTATCCTTCATGTTATTTCCAGTGTTAGGCTTACTATAATTTTGTCTTTTTTATGCAAAGTTTGCACTCATATCATGCATTAATTCAAATTGTGCCTTTTCTTTACTCATTTTAACTCTTATTTCATGACTTAAGAGCATTGAAAATAGATCCAACAGTAATATTTTCTTTTTCAAGCCTAGTCAACACATTTGTGACAAGTGATTCATAGGAATCATCCAATCCAGTAAGAATGTGCATAACAAACTCATTAAACAAAAGTGCATTGCCTCCAATTGCTAAAGCATATGAGATGTTCTTTATTTTATTGAAGTAATCACTAACAAAAAATGATTCTTTTTTTAGTAGATTGAATTTGCATTATCAAAAGCATGAAATGTGTCTTAGATTAAGATATAAAAATTTCTGTAAGTCTCTTCTAAAGCTCTTGTGAAGTCTCACAGCTTATCACCATTATCAACGCATTGTGCATCATTGATGAGAACGTCTAACTCTTGAGCAGTTTATTAGTCTTCTTCTACACAATGTATTATGCATTTTTCAGTTTTTATAACTGTGATATGAGACATGTTTGATTCTTTAATTGATTCAGGCAAAAATTGAGCATGACAAGGCTTATCACCATTAATGAAGCGTTCAAGACCGTTTGCAATTATTAATGCAAGAACTTGTGTCTTCCACACAAGGTAGTTTTGTTTAATTTAGCTTTGTTGTTTGTATAAAGTTGAAGGACAATGAAATAAAGCCATGCTATTTGAATTCACCATGATTTAAGGCTTTGATACCATTAAAAAAAAGACTTATAATGAAATGTTTAGATTTTGAGAAAATTAGAGAAAATAGTGAATGAAAAAGAGAAAGTTCATTGATTTTTTTTATTGATACTGTGAATGTATATAGAGTATGCTATTTATATTACATTAATATAACTAACTCAGTTAATGTCTACTAAATAAAAAATTGACAGCCATACAACTAATAATAATCTAATGTCATGTTGGCGCGCACGCACACTCGTGAATGTTAACTAACTATTGAGCATGTTGAGCAAGCTAAGATTTGGCTAAGATCTTAGCAGCTACTGCTGCATTTTTGAATGTCGTATGTTTTTATGGAATCAAATTATACGTCCAAGTTCTTTCGAGTTCTAACACTAGTCACATCAAATGCCAGATGCCGCCGATACTTATTGGACACCGCCCTTTTGTCCCCACCTAAGCTTGTCTTATACATAACTATATTGAAAATGCTGATGACTTTTTATGGTTTCAGTAGCTACTTTCCTAGAGCTTTAGTTGTTTGCAAATGGTATTTAGCTAATTGAAAGTAAAAATCAAAATACTAACCTTGGGTTTCATAAAAGAGAAACTCCAATTATTACACACATAGTAATGAAATAAAATGGGTAATATAATGTTCCAGTGCGTTTTATCCATGCATATTTTGTTTAATTTTTAATTTTTTAGATTTTAAATGAATTTTGACAAGTCTATCCTTCAATATTTATATTATACATACAATTATACTAATAGCAGGGGAGGCATGTGATAATAATGACAATCTTTCCATCTAAGCGTAAATATGTCAAACCTTAGAGGAAGTTTCTAAAAACTACCCACAAATTAAAATAATATAATCATTTTGAAACCTATTTTTAGCCTATGATTTGCTGGCACGTTTACCCGCCTGTCACATTCGCTCCGACCACATGCCCATCACTCTATGCTTTCCCACATGGTTACAATTCATTCCTTGCCACCTAGGGATGGCAAATTGGTCCATCCAAATTGGATATCCATAAATCCAATCTAATTGGATTGGATAATATCCATCCAAAAATTTTTTGGATCTGAATATGGATATTTTTTAAAATATCCAATTACATTTTGGATGGATATGGATATTTAATAGATATCCAAAATCCAATTCATTTATTCATTTTAAGTTAAAAAAAATTATATTAGAAAACTAAAATGAGAAAATCGATTTAGAACCCTAAGGTTATTACCCGCTGCTTATCTCTCACCGCCGCTCGTCCCTCGCCGCTGCCGATGGCCGCTCAACCCTCGCCGCTTGTTGCTCGTCGCTCGCCGTCTCATCTCTTCTCTTTTCTCTCTGTCATTGTGGAAAAGGAACAAGCGGAGGCAAATCTGCAACTTAGATCTCTCTCTTTTGACATCCTTGTATGTAACTCAAATCCCTTTCTTTTTCTTCACTTGCACTCCCCGAATTTTGTTTGATTCATTGCGTAAAGTTACAATTTCAACTGAAATCCAGCCTTCACTAAAATTGTTTGGTTTCTCTATTTTTAAGAATAATGTGCTATTCGGATTAGACAGAAATTTGAAGTTAAAAATCAATCCCCATTTTGTATTGTCTGGAATTTTTATCATCTTCACAAAGTATTGTACTGTTGCCGACGTGTTGGGCCACCGTGTGCAGGTCTGAATTGGCCTAAGTTCTAAATTTTGAAGTGTTCACTTGGAATAGGCACTAGTGTTAGCGGGCATGTGGGGAAGATTGTCCAAGTTTAGATTTGTTTGTTTTTTCAAAGATACTACATGTTAATACCTTTTAGATTTTGTTTTGCGCTCATTATTTTTGCAGGCAGCCCCTCTAATTAATTCATTAGCTGCTATAGAAGCACCTGATTTAGGATTTGAAAATGGTATTGCTTGCTCTATAACTCTTCTAATTTTGATCTCAAATGCTATACTCGCGATTATGGGGAGGAATGATTCTGGAGGATGAATGTAATTGAAATTGACTGGTATACAAAGTTAATAGTTTTGTTCATACCGATCTTAAAGTGGAAGATACTCGGATTCAAACTTGGAAGCTTGAACTAACAAATTTGTCTAATTGGGTGGCTTACTTGCTCTCATCCCCCTAATTAATGTCTAGGTGGAGCTTTCATTAGCTAAAATTTTTTTGTTTTGTATGTATGGTGCAGGATTAAAATATACACGAATCGCTGGTTGAATGAAATTTGATGATTATTAAATTAAAAGTCAAAACAAGCATTCTATTGAAAGAAAAAGAGAAAGGAAAAAAGAAAAAATTAGTAGTATCATTTCAGATTGATTGAGATTTTGCATGCTCAAATGATTTACTACCTTGGTTATTGACGCAAGAACCGATAATTTAGTTTTTTTTCCCCCCCTGATACTGCTGCTTATTGTTATTATTTTCTTCTACATGAGTTGAGCTTGACCTTGAACTTGAGTGCCTGCATTGTGAAAAATGATAGATGAGTTCAATAAATAGATCATTGGAAGTTCCTTTTGAATTTTGGCTCATGCATTGGTTGCTAGACTGGAGGATGCAAGTGGTTAGGATTAATATTTTAATAAATCATTGTGAAACGACAAGCTGAAATGAAATTTTTAATATGATAATGATATTGCTGGGTGAAGCTTTCAAAGTTGAGTGTTGAAAATGGCTAATTAATTTCTTAGGATTATTTTTCATGTTTTTGTTTTTCATATCCTTAAAATGCAATGATGATTAATACTTGGAAGAATGAAGTCAATTCATCGTAAAAATAAAACATAAAAATTAATCTGTAATATCAATTGCATGAACATAGTGGAAGTTGGAAGTTACTAGCTTAGATAAAAATGAATTTGCATTAAAAGGAAAAAATTTTAGTTTTTTTTTTACTTTTGTCCAAATTGATTATTTACAATAATTTTTTAAGTTCAATAGTATACCAATCAATTAGTTGAGTTGGTAAAATTTTTTAAGTTGAAACAAAATGTCTGCAGTTTAAATATTATTAATATAAATAAGTGGAGAATTTGATTTCATTAAGCTAGTGCATAACAAATAAGATATTATATTAGTAGGTATTCAATTGAGTATTTAAAGTGAGTAAACATGCCATTACTCTAACTAAAAAACTTTCCAACAAAATTTAGAACAGGTGGAAATATAAATTGCTAATTTTAAGAGCATTCCATACCATATCTATTTGAAAGAAAACATTGTCAAACTTGGCCTTCGACTGATAGCACCAATTTGGCCATAAGCCATATAAAAAATGTGTTGCCATTCTCTATGATTGATCTTTAATGTGTATTTGTGTGCATATATATATATATATATATATAATGTATGTATCTTGTTGTGCTGAAATAGACTTCAATTAAATACAATTTCTGAAAATATTTTTGAACGGCAGCATCTAAACCATTTATGCATGAATCCCTCCAAAGTGTAGCTTCCTCCCTTTTTATTCATTTACCGTAATTGAAAAGTAGTTTAATAAATTTCAGTTTAGCTTTGAATCGTATAAGTTGTAAAGCATTCATATATACAAAACAAATTTGAATGTCCCACCTCCATTAAATTAAAGCAGCTGGCCAATTTAATATGTATAATTTGTTGACATTATCGTACCAATTTAATTCAGTCCAACTAATTGGTTCAGAAATTTAATCTTCCAACAATTCAATTGATGTTTGAAATTTTTTTTTTCAGGTTAATTATGTCTGATGTTGATCCCGATCCTATTGTTCAATTAAACCCTCAAACCTCAAATAATGTTAATGCTGAAAATCCACAAACTCATTCAACTAGTGGGGGTACAAAACGAGATGCAGAAGGACAACCTAGAAGCTCATTGAGACAAACATCTAGAGCTTGGGACCATTTCATAAAGCGAAAAATTAATGGAGAAATGAAGGCAGTGTGTAATCATTGTGGCAAAGGTTTTGCTGGACAGCAATCGAGTGGAACTTCGCATTTGCTAAACCATATTGATAGGTGTCCCAAACGGATAGAAGAATCAGCTCCAGCTCCAGCTTCTAGCCCTAGCGAAGCATCTAAGGTTTACAAGAAAAAGATCTTTGAAACTTCAACAATTTCAGCATTTAATCCCATCGCATTTGATAAAGCACTTGCTAGACGTAGAAAATAGCAAGAATGATAATTATGCATGAGCTTCCTTTGAGGTTTGTTGAATATGAAGGGTTTAGGGATTTGATGAGTTTTGTTCAGCCTTTGCTTGGTAAAATTTGTAGGAACACTATTAAAAAGAAGTTTTTAAGTGTTTGATTTTGAAAAGGCTAAGACAATGGCCTTGTTGGAGGATATTACTAGTAAAGTTTCCATTACTACGGATATTTGGACATCTAGCAATCAAAAAAGGGGTATATGGTTGTGACAAAGACATTTTATTGACAATTCGTGGACTCTACGAAATCGGATCTTAAGGTACCATTTTAAAAGTTTAATAAATTTTATTTATATTTTATTATATGTACTTTATTTTGTTTATTCTTATTTTTAATTTTGTTTTATTATTTTTTTAAATTGTGTAGATTAATATATGTGCCTTCGCCACACACCAAGCACTTTCTAATGAGTTGGCTAAGTGTTTGTTGGATTGGAATGTAGATCGAAAGTTATCTACAATAACGGTTGATAATTGTTCCACCAATGATGCCATGATTCCGCTTTTTGTTGGCTAAGTTTCCTTTTGGTTCATTATTATTAAATGGAAAATTGTTGCATATGAGATGTTGTGCTCACATTTTAAATTTAATTGTTAAGGATGGGTTAAATGCGATAGGTGATGGGATTGAAAAAGTTAGAAACAGTGTTAATTATTGGACATCATCGCCTAAAAGGATAGAGTTGTTTGAAGATACGGCTAATCGCCAATTGAAGTTGAATTGTTCTAGGAGTTTAGTGCTTGATTGTAGAACTAGGTGGAATTCAACATATTTGATGCTTGAAGTTGCTTTGATTTATAAAGATGTGTTTACTCGTCTGAAGCATCGTGATAACCAATATAAGCACTTGCCTGAAGTGGAGTGGGAGTTGGCAAGAGTAGTATGTGAGCATTTGAAGCCCTTTTATACCATGACGGAGATATTTTCTGGTACTAAATACCCAACAGCTAACTTATTTTTTCCAATAATTTGTGAAATTAGATTATCATTGAATGCTTGGCTTAATTCTTCATGTGATGTGATAAAAAAAATGGCAAAAAGTATGTTAGAAAAGTTTGGAAAATATTGGGATGAAATCCATGGAGTGATGGTCATTCTTTGTTGTATTGGATCCTAGATACAAAATGGTTCTAGTGGATTATTTCTTTCCTCAAATTTATGGTAGTGATGCATCAACTTATATTGATAGAATCCACACTCTTTGTTTTGACTTATATAGAGAATAAAAAAGAGTATGGTTGGATCGAATTTGGTCAAGGATTTGGTGAGTCTAGTGTTGTTTGTAATTCTAGTTCTAGTTCGGTTGTGATGGGCATGTGGGATGTGCAAAAATTTAATGCATTTAAAAGCCAACATATTCGTAAACGAGTCAAGTCGGAGTTAGATACGTACTTGGAAGAGGAGGATAAGACTACTCCAGGACTTCGATATTTTAATGTGGTGGAAGGTGAATAGAAGTAGATATCCCATATTGTGCGAGATTGCTAGAGATTTCTTGGGCATTAGGTTTCTACAGATTTTCCGAGTTTGCTTTTAGCGTAGGTGGTCGATTTTAAGTCCACATCGTAGTAGACTTCACCCGAATACATTAGAGGCCTTAATGTGTGCTTTCGGGTGGATATGGGCTCAATTGAAAGGTATTAAATTCAGCTCACTTTTGCACTTTATTTAATTTTGATAATACTTGTTTTCTTTATATTTTACAAGTGTTTTTTTAAATAGGTGGAATTCCTAGAGATAAGGTGATGAATGGAGAAGAAATGAATGGAGAAACGATGATAATGATGATGAAGAGGAGTAGTAAACCATATTCGAATAGTGTTTAATTTTCTTTTTTTTTTTTGTTGGTATGTGCTTGATGCTTATTGTGATGCTCAATTATGAATGATCATGGTCATAAATAATACAAATTATTTACTTGTTTAATGCTTTGTTTTAATTTGCAGATTAATGATGATGGTCAAGTTGGAGATTAATGATGTGTTAGAAGAGTGGAGTTTTTGTATTTAGTTTGAAACTAATTTGTAATTTCATATTACAATTTTTTTGGGTGAATTCATAATTTTGATACTTGTTATTTGAAATGTTTATTATTTTTATTTGATATTGAAATTTTATATTAGTTTTAACTATTATATATAATTTTTTTTATTTCATATTTCTTAGATTATGTTTATGTAATAAAAATTAAATATCCATGGATATCTATATTTATACGAATAAAATCCATATCCATATCCAGTATTAAATACTGGATATGGATATGGATATATTCATTATGAATAATTATGAATTTATACTTGGATGGATATTATCCATCCATAATTGGATATTTGCCATCCCTATTGCCACCACCAACAAAATAAAAAATAAAAAAAATGAATACGCTTGAATGATGAAATATCAAAGGCCCAATATTAAAATGCAAGTAATCTTTAAAAACAGAGGGGAAAAAAAAACCAGCATGCGGGTTTTTGAAACCAATTTTATGACCACTTCTTAACCGACACGTGTCAGAATGGACACATCATTTGCCAGTCAGAATCTAGCAAACCAACCAACCCACCCGTCGCTCTGTGCCCCTCGCCAATTGCCATACCCTTCGTCCCTCCCTCCCTCTCATCTCAATCACTCACCCACGAACAAAAAAGAAAGGATAAAAAAACAAAAAACAAAAAGCGAAATCTCTCTCTCTCTCTCTCTCTCTCTCTCAGAGTATCAAAAACAAAACCAAAAGAAGAAGCGGGGGGCAAAAATGTCTCTGAGAAATTCGTGTCTCTCTCGAAGGATCTCGAGATCGTTCGGAGAGGCACACAAATCTTCGAAAGAGACCGGACTCAACGCCGCTGACGACTCGGTCGTGTCGTCGACCACGTCCCCGTCGATGGAGTCCGGCGCTGCCGCTGACCGCTTCTCCGGGTCATGGGCAGGGTTGCTGCCCGAATTGCTGGGGGAGATCATAAGGCGCGTGGAGACCACCGAGGATAGCTGGCCCCAACGCCAGAACGTCGTCGCTTGTGCTTGCGTTTGTAAGAGATGGAGGGATATTACCAAAGATATCGTCAAGTCCCCTCTTCTTAGCGGCAAAATCACCTTCCCTTCTTGCCTTAAACAGGTCATTTTGTAAATTAACGTATTTTTGGGCCTTTTTCTTCGATTGTTTTATCAAATGATTGATGAATTTTGCTTGGATCTTGTTGATTAATTAGAGCTTGATTGATGTCCATTTTTGTATTTTATCTGTTTAATTTGTTGATTTATTGTTAATAGATAACGGGTATCTCTAAAATTCTGTGCTTTTGCCTCCCAATTATTTGTTAATTTTGGTTTCGGTGTGAATGGTTGTTGCAAAAGTTTAATGACTGGGAAATGATTTTGACGTGGGTTTGGTTACAAGGGACTAAGACAGTGTAATGTAGATACTGAAAAAGAAAGAGCGAACAAATTTGTTCTGGGAATATTCAATTTTTGGGTTTTAGTAAATTTAATCATATGAGTTCGTGTTCTTATGAAAAAATTAGGATTTTTTTTTCTTTTTACTTGTGATCATATTTGATTTTTTCATTGTAGGAAAATTAAAGATGCTTTTAGGGTAAAATAAAGTTAGAAAAGTTTTTGTCCTTATTATATTAAAGGGTTATTTCAAAAGTCTTTTTAAAAAAGTTTGAGCAAGTATATGAAACAGATAGTTATTGCTTTCCCTCGACTCTTGTATGTTTTGTTGAACTGTGACTTTTGGCTTGTTGATTTGGTGGTTGCCAATGAAATTGTTATAGTTCCGGGATTAATGTTCTTGTCATTTATCTTTTAAATGCAGCCGGGTCCACGCGAGTTCCCTCATCAATGTCTAATAAGGCGGAATAAGAAGACCTCAACGTTCTTCCTTTATCTTGCTCTTACCCCATGTAAGTTGTTATTGGTGAAATTGATTTCGTAACGAACATAAAAAAAATGAAAATTTCTATTTATTTAGACTTTCTCCAATATGTTTCTTAGTAGTAACATTTATTTGACTGGAATTGTGATTGGTACATCTGTGTTACTAATATTAATGTTGAAAGAAAGATATTGCACTTTGTCAAACCTGACATGTTAGTCAACTTGACTTGGTCTTATGTTGACAAGTTCCAGATTCATTAGGAAACAAATTATTCCATTTAGTTTATGACATCTATCCTGACTGTTGTATCATCTTTGAAAAGCCTTTATATTTAGAGCCTTGACAGATAGATGGAATAGTTGTTTGCAAGTCAACCAAACAAAGTTAAACTATCATTTGGATATAAGATATCTAGTTAGCCCAGATGTCAAATTCTCCTTTAATATCTAGCCATACAGAAGTGTTTACATAGCATGTCTGACATAGTACTTCATCCATGAAATATCCAGCCAACATTAATTTCTCGTGAGCGTTGTTGCGTGTTTCTTGTAACACAGTCTTGTGTGGCCTTGTTGCTTAGCTTGTATATTGTGCTTCATAGGTGTCATATCTTGCTTGACCTGATGTATTGTCACTCCTGGATTTTTGTAAGAGAGAGGGATAGTTATGTCACTGTTCCATAAATATGGTGGATGCTAACTATTCATGCATCTTTGAACACTCCTAGCCTAGGTTTAAAGAAGGGGAGATATAAAGGATTAGAATTTGAGAAGAAACTGGAAAGAATTTGCTCTAATATGGCAGGCCACTCTAATTTCTACATTTTTGCTTTGAGCTAGGGGGCATAAAGAAAATTCTCTCTAATCAGCAGGAGTCAGATGCCTGCCAAGATGGATCAACAGGAATTGCCCAGAACTGCTACTTTCCTGTTGATCCCTATCACGTTCACATGTATTGCCTTACGATATAAACTAATTGGAAAAAAAGGAGAAGAAAGTATCAGAGAAGGATGAAAACCGGAAGTTCCTGAACTTGATTTTTAATCTTCTGTAGGTTACATGATGAGATGAATAGTGTTTGACAGTTGCTTCTTAGAATTATCATTTCTGTCTGTAGGTTACATGATGACATGAATAGTGTTTGACTCGGTGCTTCTTAGAATTATCATTTCTGTTAAAGGTTAGCATTGGTTTACCTGTCTTCATTAGCTACAGATTTGGAGAAGTTTTTTCCTAAAGTTAATTTGTGTTTTGTAGCTGAGCTTCAGGCTGATCGTTAACTTGTTATATTCCTCTCATAATATTTTTGTAGTTTTATCCTGTTCTTGTTGGTATATTAAAACTATAAGATCTTAACTGATATTCTCTTGCTCATTTGTTGTTATCATTTCTTCCTCCCCAGCATTTAGCTTAAAAGGGGAAGTTTCTTTTAGCAGCTCGGAGGTATAGGCGTGGTGCACACAGTGAGTATATTATATCTCTTGATGCTGGTGATCTTTCTCAAGGGAGCAATGCATATGTTGGCAAATTAAGGTAGAATATTTCTAAATTTTAGCTGAGGCATTTTCTAGTATGTTGCTTTGTCTGCAGAAATTGCCCTATGAGTTTAACATTAGTTTTAATTAATACCAGCATAGCGTCTTTTATTACTTGGGGATAAAAAATTTTCTCAAAATTTCTGTTAGATACGTACACTTGATGATAGTATCTGTTGCTTATTTACTTTCTGGGTTCGTCATGTGACAAGAATGAATTCCTTTCCGTTCATGTTTTTACTTGATATTCTTACTTGACCCCAAAACTTTTGCAGTTCTGATTTCCTTGGGACAAACTTTACAATCTACGACAGTCGGCCGCCCCACAATGGTGCAAAACCCTCGAGCAGCAGGGGTAGTCGACGATTTGCTAGCAAGCAAATAAGCCCCCAAGTTCCAGCAGGCAACTTTGAGGTTGGACAGGTTTCATACAAGTTTAACCTCCTAAAATCAAGAGGTCCAAGGAGGATGGTTTGCACGGTCAAGTGTCCATCATCAGGAGAAACTGCCGATGACATAAAGATGAAGAAAGCAGAGAATACTGGGTGCACGATTTTAAGGAACAAATCACCTAGATGGCATGAGCATTTGCAGTGCTGGTGTTTGAATTTCCATGGTCGGGTAACAGTAGCATCAGTGAAGAACTTTCAGCTGGTAGCAACGGTAGATCAAAGCCAACCTGGAGGGAAAGGAGATGAAGAAATGGTTCTCCTCCAGTTCGGTAAGGTAGGGGATGATATTTTCACAATGGATTATAGGCAGCCCTTGTCAGCTTTCCAGGCATTTGCTATATGCCTTACAAGCTTTGGCACAAAGTTGGCTTGTGAGTAGTATGGTTTGCTTTGTTTATGCTATTTATATATATATCACAGCTACAAGTTTGGGTGGATGTTATATATAGTTACAAGTTTGGGTGTCCTTATTCCGGTCAGTTCTTTTAGATTTGAACAGTTTTGTGAGGAATCATGTGGTGTACATGTTTGTTGTTGTATTATTAATACAACTTGTGTTGAAATGATAACAGTTGCTGTAAAATCTTACTGCCAGCGAGCGCATGTTATGCTTCCAAAGTGTGTGTTTCGCCGTACAACTTTAATTGCCAGTGGTAGGGGTAAGTTTTCTCCTCACTGACTCTTGGGAGTAGAACAATGTCATTTCAAAAAACTCCATAAAAATTAATGGTAGAAAGCTTCCTTTTTGTTTTATTCTATTGAATAATAAAATTGTTTGATATGGTAATACCAGTTATGTATTATTTTCCATTTTTAATGTTTTTGTAGATTTTTTACTTGAAGTTCTCCACATATTATGTATTACACTGTGGTAGAACCGTTGAAGGTTACTATAGGTATAAAACAATGGTAAATGAATGACACAAGTTTTGACTTGTTCTGAAAATTGCTACACCCATCGAAGTGTTACATTTGTACTGCTCGCAGGATTGGCGACGGTGTCTAAAACTTAATACAAGAGTTTATATGATGTCATAGTCGAGGCATCTTACAGTTTTCAACATTTGATGCTGAAAGGCATTTTATCATTTGTTTATTGAATGTAATTGTCAAAATTTTATTAAACATGTTTTTTCTTATGAAGTTTATCATAATCTTAAATGTATATGTTACGAAATTTTTGTCCCATTTAAGATGAAATTTTTGTCCCATTTAAAGTTTTTCAAGTAAAATTATTAAATAAATATAAAATACAAATGAAGAATAAAGATAATCACAAAACATAAAAATTTATGTAAAAAACTCCTAAGCCGTAGACTTTCATCGAGTACGATTTTCCATTGAATTTTATATATATATAGAGATGGGAGAAATAACTACAGTGATGAGCCCCTCGACAATTTCTCTATTTGAAGAGGGTGTGTGGATGATTTTATATTCAATTTTTTTTAGAAAAAGGATAGGGATGAGCAAGAATTACTTCTTATCCTCAGTTTTCCATATCTTTATTTGAAATTTTAATTTGAATTATATTTTTTAGAATTCTTAATGGATAAATAATAAAATTTAAATTATAATATATTAAACGTATAAATAACAAATATCTAAAATATGTATATAAATATATTGTGAAATTTTATACCTACTTAACTAATTGTAGTCCTGAATTACTATTCAATCAAATCTTTTTTAAAAGATCTTGGCCCAAAATTTTCAAATGTTTATCTAATAAAATAAAAATTAAAGCTATAACATGCGAACTTTGTCAAGATATATTATAAAACTTTACTTTTAATTAATTTTTTCATTTTAACATGATTAAATCCAATAATAAAAAATGCATTAGTTAGTCGAGGATCACGAACTCTAGAGGATCTCGTATTATCATTTGGGGAGGGGACAAGGATCCTCTTAAGTAATTCTAACAAGGACATGGAGGAAACTGGACATATGCAGAATACCAAGGATAAATACAGGAATGTGAATCATCTCATCTTCCCTTCCCATTGCTATCCCTATAGGTATCTACCACAGCCACTAAGGACGACAAGAAAATAATAAAATAATTCACTATGTGAAAATTATTACAATTACTTTAGTATTTTCTTTATAGTAAAAAATTTAATAACACTTAAACTCTCAATAGACCTATTGTTTCTCTCATAGTAGAAACTATCTACTTGTATAGAAAACTAAAAGATAACAAGTGAACCTAAAACCTCTCTATATATAGTGATTATTTTTTATAAAAGAAACATTATTTTACTTGTACAAATAGTATTTTTCTTGAATAAACTAGGTCTTAAGAAGAAATTCTTATTAAATATGAACTCTCGTAAATTAAAAAAACTACTAAATAAAAAAATTGAGAAATATCCTAATAATTAAGAAAAAAAATCCTTATAGAAAAAGTAAGCACATTTTTAACAATCTCTACCTCAATAATTTTTCAATTAGATGACAAAATATGATTCATCATGTTTATGAGAATCACTTCCATGAGCAAAGAATTGTCTTCTATTTAGCAACCATAATTTTCTACACCAAGAATTATCATACTCCATCTTATTTAAAGTACATGTATTCAGCACATGTCAATGACCTTACTAAGAGTATCAATCTCTTGTTTGGCTGCCTTAAGAGTTCTCAACTATTAACATAAAAATTCCACCACACACTTTACACAAGTGACAAATTATGTGTTGTGTGCAATTTTGTGGACTTACTAGAAGCAATAAACCCTCATCTATGACATGCCAAAAAAGATAAAGCAATCCCTAATGGAGAAAAGAGATATACCACTTGCTAACACTACAATATCTCCATCTATTGATGTGGACTTACCAAAAGCAATAAACCCTCATCTATGACATGCCAAAAAAAAATAAAGCAATCCCTAATGGAGAAAATAGATATACCACTTGCTAACACTACAATATCTCCATCTATTGATTTAGAATTACTTGTCTCCTACTCTATTGCAATAATCTTTTTAAGGTGCCTTGATTGTCTACACACCTCTAGGGTTTCTACTAATTGGAATAGGATTTTCATCGCCCTTGCTTTTCTTTGTAATCCAAAATGAATCAAAACATGCTTGACTTGAATCCCTCACAAGATTTGAAATTTTATTTGCAAACATAATTGTTTTGCAGAATAGTCTTAAACTGTCATATCATTTGTTAGAAAATTTTAATTGCACCCAACATTTCACAAGCAAAAATATTAAATAAATAATAAATTGAAAAATACAACTGAAAAATAAAGCCAATCATTTGACACACAGAGTTTATGTAAAAAGCCCTATACTGAAGAAAAATGTAGTCGCTAAGGATGATAAGAGAAAAATTTATTATGTGAAAAATTATTATTATTATTACTTTAGTATTTTCCTCACACTTAAAATCTTCAATTACACTCAATCTCTCAATAAATGTACAATGTCTTTCATATTAAGAATTGTTTACTTATAGAGAAAATTAAGTGATTAACAAGTAAATCCAACCTCCCATGTATAGTGGTTATTTCTTGTAGGAAAAGTTAGGGATGACAATGGGGCAAATATAGATTGGATCTACTCTGTTCTAAATCCAGATTCATAAGAAAAATCGAGATTCATATATGCTCCAAATCCGTCATGGATTCATGTTTTTCACTTCATATCAAAATCTAAAAAAGAAATAAATATTTATATCTGCTCTAAATCTAAAAAAAAAAAATTCAAATCTGCTCTAGATCTGTCATGAATTCTAACACTCAACAATAAAAAAGTAATAATTTTTTAGAATCAAAATTAAAAATTAAAATGTATTGATAAAACCAAATTATATCATTTGTCTTAAAAATCTAATAAATATTGTATCTTATACTTTTACAGCAAACCAAGCAAATAAGAAAAATAATAAAATATACTTTTACAGCAAACCAAGCAAATAAGAAAAACAATAAAATATTCTTGGAAAGTTAATTCTGAGACAATTTTGCACTATCAAAATTTTGTATCATTTGTGCTAGTCTATAGGATAAATAACTATATTCTTTAAAAATTATTTGGCCAATATAATAAAATAAATTGCTAGGCATCATTACTTAGCTTGTAATTTGAATATTGCATGTGTATGTTTTACGGGTGGCTAAGCTTAATTATTTTTGTCCTATTATCATTTAAATTTACAAAATTAATATTTGAGTTTTAATATTTGTAAATACATGGTAAATACCATTATATGGTATGAATGAAATTTATTATTATTTATAATTACACAGTTGTTAAGAAATTTTTAAAAGAAAATAAAATTAAAGGATAAATAAATATGAATCTAGATCTAGATATTAAGATAGATCCAGATCTAATTCAAATACATCTTAGATCTATATATCGTTAACCAAATCCAATTTAAAATGATCTAAATTTTATCCAATTGGATTTGGATTAAGTGGATCTTGAATCAAATTGCATTCATTGCCATCTATAAGAAAAATATTCATTTCCTTGTACATGTTATATTACTCTTTGAATAAAAAAATTCCTAAAAAGAAATTACTTACTCTTTAAACAAAAGTCCTTTTGCCTAAGAAATACCTTCATTATTAAGAAACAAATCCTTATTACAAATAAGACATATTTTCTAACAATATAAACCAGAATTTTATTGAACAAATTTTTCACATTTCATACTTCCTTGTTCTAAATTAAAATATTGGTCCGTTCTCTACAAATCTGGGTTGGGAATAGATCCGTAAGTTGGAGCCGATAGAAATTAATTGCTATGAATTAAATCAAAGTGTTGGTGTTGTGTTTCAGAGCTGTTGGGTTCGAGTAGAGAGTGACACTGATATGGTCACTGTCTCTTTACTTGAACACTTGGGCTAACAAATATGTCGTTCAGAGTTACCTTTACCAAACACTCACCAAAAGTAAACTAAAACGTAAGGGGATTTCACACTTAGGGTAACAAAAATGAATTTGGGTCTGCTTTTAGTATATCTATGATTTTTTCTACCATTCAATCCGACTACCATCTAATAATAATATTGTCAACCAGGCACGAAAAATAAGCATCTAAGCTTACACAAAAAAGCAATAACGTTTTCAAGCCTAAGAGGTAAACTTTATTTTCATGCCTAAGCGGTAAACTTTAGGTCTATATCGTTCTATTGCTCTGCCAATTATTCAAAGCAGGGCAGATTGATTCTAATGCCGATTTTATATTCACCAAGAAATGCAATATGCATGTAAAATGCCACAAACTAAAGTCTCCAATGCAAGAAAAACATAAAAGACTTGATAGATTCACAGTCATGACAAGAGTAACAGTCAGGGACACTTGTTATATGCTGAGCCATGACCATAGGAGAAAACATTCATATACAGCACCCATTTTGAAGACTCAACAACAGAACACAACAGGAAGTCCTGGTAGCAGTTCTTATTTATCCCTCCTCCTCACTTCTTTCCTCGGAGCTTCACACCAAGGGCCCTCTCCAGCTTGGTCAGTATCTGCTGATTTGGAATAGCTTTTCCTGATTCATATTCCTGTATCACCTGGGGCTTCTCATTGATCAACTGCACAGAGAAATAAAATATTTGATTTTATTTAGTCAAGCCTAAAATTTAGTAGAAAGTCTGGCAAATCAGTGAAAGGTTTCAAATAAAAAGAGAGTTGCACCTGAGCAAGTTGAGACTGGGTAAGTTTCTTATCATTTCGTGCCTGAACAATGGCTTTCTTGAGTTCACTAGGGACTCGTTCATCTGTACAATATAGAACAGATAAAAGCACTTTAGTAAACATTTATCCTTTTGTTGACAGGTGTTAAAAATCTGCTGAAATAAGTGAAAGTGCCGCAAAGAAAAGTGCAGAGCAACAAAAGTGAACTTAAAGATTAAATACCTAAATCCTATGCCAATAGTGGCCAAGATTGACAGAATCATTAGCATACCCACTAGTGCATAAAGACTTAGTTGTGGTCACAATGAGATGTAAAACACCAATAGCGGTTATGAGTGATTCAAGAAACAAGGAATAATTTTACCATTATGCCCTTAAACGATCTTCAAAATTGAGATGGCAGAGCATACATTGCAAACAGATCATGCATGCACATTTACATACACAATAAAAGCACATCAGATTTATTGTTTCACAGTGAAGCATGGACGCAAACAGATTATGCATGCACATATATATACACATAATAACAGCACAACAGATTAATTGTTTCAAGATGCACAATGCAAAATCACTACAAGAACTCCAAACTCCAAACTCCAAACAAAGAACAAATTTTTCTACCCAATAACTGTATAACAGATGAAAAAAATCCATACAATATAAAGTATAAATACTGATGTCAAATAAAGAAACTTACGAGCAAGATTCTCTGTATCTTCATCAAGCTTCCTTGTGTTCAGAGAAGTGCTACTTGAGGCAGCCTTGTTTGTGCCAGCATGTGCTGTAAGAAAAATTAAGGCATAACCAACCAGACCACAAATCACGAGGACACTTACAATTACAACATAAGTTTGAATGATCACAGATCTGCACAAGTCCTGACACATACATATGAAAACAAATCTCAAGAACTAAAAGAAAAATATAATAAAAAAATTCAAATAAAGCTTCCACAGTGATCAGAAAAGGTTGATGTCTAAAGCTCATTAGATTTAACCCTTTACCCAATGGTAGAAAAAGTCATAGATATACTAAAAAGAAGACACAAAATCATACAAGATCAGCTTATAACATATTTCATACATTACCTTACATGAACTTCTGAATTTATTTTCTAGATATTTTAAAACAAATATACATCAGGATCTCATCTAGAACCCAAAAATTTAAAAATAAAAAATAAATCCCATTATCTTCTATCTTTATCTTTTTCATCAAAATCACAGAAACCACCCCAGTCCGTAAATCCGTCACAAAAACTATTCACAACCCTAGCAAAGAAAATGCAAAATAGAACCTGCAATCATAAAGACACACGCTATTGTATATTCATGTCCACAAAGATTAAATAAAAACAAAAATATAGAGATAATAAAAATTAAAATTACAAAATATAAAATTACTTTCCATGAGATAAGATATCATCAAACACTTCACATGGGTTTTTCTTTAATTAGGAAAAAAAGAACAATTAAATAGAGAAAGAGGACTGATTTGATAAAAGAACACCGAAAAAATTACATTTTCTGATAGTCTCGATATCGGCACCGGCGCGGCGGGCAGCGTTAACGACCTTCTCGTCCTTCTTGGCGGCGGCGTTAGGGGCTTTCTTCCTAATCACCACCGGCTCCCAGTCCTGTGAGATCGGTCCGATTCCGGCCATGTTCACTCCTCGATCAAATATCTCTTCACCTAAAAGATTTTCTTTGGGATTTTGATGAAATTGTTTTATTCGATGATGAGATTGGGCTGTTGCTTACTTGCTTTTATAGCTCCCCTAATATTCCCTGTGACGTGGCAATCTAATCTCCGATGCCCTAACCTCATCATTATGTGTGCTCTCCCTATTTTACCCTTTATTTATTTATTTGTTTATTTACTTTTTAGAGATATTATTATTTTGGATTTACAGTGTTTGCTCGGTTGGGGTTTTTTTATTAAACCTCTAAAAAGGTGTAATTTATTTTTTTTATAAAAATATAAAATTAATTAAATCTTAACCATATATTAAGATACATATAAGTATAGCAAAAAATGATAAATAATTACGCATAGCTTAACATTGGATCCCAATCCTATCATTTTATCACTAACACACATTATTTTACAGTCAATTTTTTAACAGTTACTTATTTCTACTAATTGTTTCAGTTTTCTTTCATTTTACCACCAAATTATTAACTTGGTTATGAAATTGATGATGCGACAATAAATGCACAAATTAATCTTTTAACTTCAATATTCCTAGATAAATCTACTTGAAAACTGCTCAATCAAAATACAAATGGTTAAAAGTAACTACAATTCAATGTCCTTAACAACTAAGAATAACAAAGATTCATTTAATTATATAGTGATAGTTATTATTTTTGGCTCAAACTTGATACATTCTAGCAATGAGGAATTATCATCATCATAAGCAAATACCATGATCCAAATTGACAGCTTCATCATAGGCATTGCCCTGATCTTAGTTTGTTAAAGCATATTCAAGCAACCCAATTAGATTTTACAAGACAATAGATGTATTCAGATTCTTAAATCCACATATTATAATGTACCCCAATAGATATGGAATAAAAAAATATCCCACATATTATAACTTGGAAAAGAAAAGGTACTTTAATAAATTGCTAAATCCCACTAAAAACTTGTACATACAATAGCAGCAGCGCACTAAGTTTTAACGTCAACTATTTTTTTCAAAAATAAAAATACAATCCTAGGAACAGAGAAGAGAGGGCCTATTTCCTTGTGAGCTGTAAGCTCTATCATGAAACATTTTTCCACATGGTTCTCCAGTTCCTTTCACAGGATTTATAATGCAATCTTTCTCCTGAGGTATACAGTCATTCAGGTTCTCTTGCCAAAAGATGACGTCAATGCAGAGTCTCAAAACAGAAAACAGAAGTATCTCAGCCCAACCTTCTTTATGCAGTTGCTCACTTTTACCGCTGCCCATTTCCACATTGAGATACTACTTCCAACTGGCACCCGTTTTTCATATTCTTCCAGCCAAAATGAATTTGCTCAGTCCCCCACTTTCTTCTTTCAAATGAGTTGTGTCTTCAATTTTATTCTGGCGTATGATCATAGCTAAGGAGTGTGAATTTAAGATACGAGAAGCCTTTGTGGGACCATTACAAAATGGGTGGAAATGACACTCTGAAGAAAAATATTAGGTGAGGCATCGTGTAGAAAAAAGCAAGCACATAAGAAATGATAAAAAAAATGAAAAACTGTCCACACTGCATTCTCAATATTAATAACATAATTGCAAAGGAAAAGATAGTAAACTTTATATGTCCTTAAAGAGAAGCATGATCTTACCAAGGTATTTGCTGCTCCCTTTTATTCCCATCCACATCCAAACTCCCATCCTGAACATTATTGAGATGCTTGTTGACATCATCTTCATTTGGAGAAGTCTGCAATACACAGCATTAGAGAGGGAAAAAGGAAAAAGGCAATCATCCCAAAGCACTGAAGTTTGAAAACTGTAACTTGCATGTGTTCACTATCAATCGGTCATTATTTAAGCACAAATCGGAATCCTCTTTTCTAGGTAATTCACAATGGACATTGTTCCAGGGAGCACTTAAATTACCACTAGCTTTTGTGTCAACCTCAACCTACAACATTTCACTTACGCCAGTTTATAGACTTCAAAATTAATAATTACCTGAGAGACACCCAACTTTGACAAGGAATGACTGAGAGGTTCGCCCTTTAACACAATCATTGGAAGACGGTCAATATCCCAACCAAGAACCTTACAAACAACCTGGCCAAAAGCCCTATGAGCCCTCTTCTTTTTTGTCTTTAATATTCCAGTGGAATGCTGCAGAAGCCCATGGCAATCCTTAAATCTCTTCCAAACCTTCTTCCCAACCACACCACAAACCAAACAAAAAAACTCCCCGTCTTCATAATATTTCTCATAATAACTTCTGAGCTCACTATTCTCTATAAAGACCTTCAGAAAAAACTTGAACACTTCACTTTTGTCAGATCTATATTCATCCATTAAATTATCCTCATCTTCATCATCACTTTCATCACTGCCTGAACCTGAACTTTTCACAAAGAATTCTCGGCAATCATCCACGATTTTCTGCTGTAACTGGCATGCACTTAACTTAGCTTGTTCTTCAGCAGAAGCCAAGTTAATAACCAAAGGTCTCTTGGGCTTCAAGGTGGGCCATCCTGAAGCTCTGGACGAGTTCTCATCAACAGGCTTAGTCCATGACCATTCAGAGCTAGTGATCAATGATGGGCCAGATTCCTGCATTATTAATTCCTTCTGTCAAACAAAAAATAAACAAAACAAAATGGCTAGCCATCAATTTCTCATGGTTGGTGCCTTGGCGGACAGAAATGTGTATTTCATAACAAGCTCTTTCATAATTTGCAAACCAGGTACATATGTTAAGATAATGTACGTGAAAATCACATCGATGATGTCAAGAGAGCTAAAGCATAGCACTTTCAGCTTCGCTCCCACTTTTGGTACAAAATCTTAAATACTTACCTTCTATTTTCTCCCCTTCTCTCTTAGCATCAAATGCTTGTGGAGTACTGGGAAGCATCGTTACAGTGTTCTTGAGGGCATGTGATGAAGATGAAGAGATTAAGGTTGTTTGTCAACCATTGGTGAAGAGGAGAAAAAAAAATGTTTTCTTCTTTTCCAAACAACGGCAACAAATTCCTATCTCAACCTCCTTATGCATTTCTCCAATGATAAGGGGCACCTATACTGCCAAATGACGAGCATGTATGGTCCCAAGCTGGTGATTTAGGCAAAGTGATCAGATTATGACAGGTAGATTGTAAATTTCTTCATTTCTCAGCAATGTCATGATTATATTTATACAGCAACCCCCGGCCTTTCTCACTTATAGATTAAACTCTGACAACTTGACATTTACATCAACATAAACTTTGACATCAGAATATTAAGCAAACATTTCAATTGCAAGAACAACATACACCGTGTTGATGTCGAAAAAAAAACTCAATAAATAAATTTGGTTTTTGAGGAAAACAGCACAAAGTGGTCTTTTTGCCAAGCCAAACTCAAATTTCTTCACTTGCTAATCACAGAAAATTGTTGGAATACTCCCGTGAGGTTTCTGGCAAAAACTCTACGATGCTTAAGTTAGATTTTTGTATATCAGAAAACAAATATGAATTGATAAAATAGGGTTTAAACTTAAGTTCTTTAATGGGGATTTGCAAAGTTATTAAATCTCATGTGTTAAGGACGTGGAATGCTTAATCTCTTGTTGATTTTTTAGTTGATTTTGCTAACACCTTTCTTTGATCCATTATTTAGTTTAAATAAGGTTATCTTAATGGGCTGTTGTCTTCTTGAGTTTAGCCCTATCTTCAACAATTGCAGGTAGCTTTTGCCAGTTGAGGATGGTTTACAAGGTCGAGGTACTCATTCAAGTTCTTTCAAAATACGACACGTTTAGAGCATGCTGGACTTATGACTTAGACTAGTAAATTTCCAGGTAGAACAAATAAATTTTAGATAAGTCTAGGAAATTGTTAGATCAAACAAATATGCTTCTACGTCGGACTTATATTTGGACAAATAGAACTTCAGATCATACTTATAAAACCGGCTCATCTTGTTAATAGAGTAGATTCTAAAAGAACTAGGCTAGGCTTTTCTCCTTGGTGACTTTAGAGAAATCCAACCTAAATACTAATTCTCTAGTTTTTATATTGAGAAACTATGATTGATGTTGAAAACTAAATGTGGAAAAGATGAAAATTTTGCCGAACCTGACAGCAGTCCCCTAGTTCCCAATTTTGAGAAGATATGATCGATGTTGGAAACTCACCAAGAACGAAGAAGACAAGATATTAACTCTCTTAAATAATGGTGTTATATATGTCAAGCTAACGAGGGGACTGGTATTAGGTTTGCTGAAATTTTTCATCTTTTTGACGTTTAGTCTTCAACACCGATCATAGCTTCTCGATATTGAAAACTAGAGAACTAATGTTTGGGTTGGAATTTTTTAATGTCACCAAGGAGAATAACTGAGCTGAGTTCCCTTGGAATATACTTCATTAACAAGATGAGCTGACTTTAGAAGTCAGAACTGAAATTCTATTTGTTGGAATGTAAGTCCGGCTAGAAATTCCATTTGTCCAACCTGGAAGCATATTTGTCTAATCTGACAATCTACTAGTTCATCCTAGAACTCTACTTGTCTAAGTCATCAAGTCAAACATACTCTAAATGCGTTCTACTTTTAAGGAAGTTGCGTAAGTGCCATGACCTTATAAACCTCCATCAATTAGCAAAAACTACCTACAACTGTTGAGAGAGTGGGCTAAAATCAAAAATACAACAGCCATTAAGAGAAGCCTATTTAAACTAATCAACGGATCAAAGCAAGGTGTTAATAAAATCAACTAAAAAATCCATAAGACATCAACCATCCTGTTGTCTTACCACATGAGATCCAACAATAACATCACAAATCCTCATTGAAGAAACCCTACTTTCTCAATTCATTTCCCCTTTTCTCACGTACCAAAAATCCAACTTAAACATCGTAGTGTTTTCGCCAAAACCCCCACAGGGTATCCTGGCAATTTTCTACGATTAGCAAGTGAAGAAATTTGAGTTTGGTTCGGCAACACGACCACTTTGTGCTGCTTTCCCAAAAATAAATTTAGATATTGAGGCCGTTTTTCGACATCAACACACCATTATCACAATCTTGTAAAGAAATGGCCAACAAATTAAATAAATAAATAAGGAAAACCAAATGATGGCATTTACACATCAAACACAAAACACCATTCTCACCTGGCAATCAATCGCTATATCTTTATCAACTTCTGGATTCATAAACTTGCAATCAAGTTCTTCAAGATCATTATTGGCATCCTTTGACTTTAAAAAAAAAGGAAAGAAAGAAAGAAAAATATCTTCTGTAATTTCATAAAAAAAGGCGAAAAAAAAAGTTTTATTTGCATATCATAAAGACAATATCCTCACGTGGCAATCCACTGATAGGTCTTTATCTGCCTTCATATTCACGACCTTGCTATCAGGATCTTCAAGATATTTATTGCCATCATATACCTTCACAGCGTTCAGCAACCAAGAGCAATCAATAATAATTACCAACACTAGATTTACCTAGACCTTCCGAGGTTTCCACATAGCACCACACAACAAATAACAGCTAAAATAATGCAAATCACTAACCTCACAAATCATCAATTCACCATCATTCTTATTAACGTATGTGACCTCTGTCTCAATTACTTCAACATTATTTCCACCTTTAGAGCCCCCATTATCCTCAACAACAGTCATATGCTCCACATTAACTTCATCATTTTCCCTTGCCGCTACATGCTGCAAAATTTAACCCAACTCACAAGCTTCAATTTATCTACAGAATTCAAGCAAACTATACACAAGCCTCAAAAGTTCCGACATTACAAACCAATACCAGGGTCAAGCCTGAATTCGCCAAAGATTTTCCAAGAGGCTCACCCTTCAATACAATCACTGGCAACCTATCAATATCCCATCCAAGAACGTTACAGACAACCTGCCCAAAAGCTCTATGAGCTCTCTTTATCTTCGTTTTCGATATAGATATCGAATGCTGTACAAGTCCCAAACAATCTGTATACCTCCTGTTAACTCTCTTACCAATGCCAAAACAAACCAAGCAACTAAAATCACCAATCTCATAATTCTTCTCATAATAATCCCTCAACTTCTCATCATTTACAAACAATTCAAGCAAGAACTTGTACACTTCACTGTCCACAAGCCTATCATTCTCAGTCAAATAATCTTCCTCGTCAAGTTCCTCACTCTCGTCATCCTCGATGCCTTCTCCACCAACCCTCTTAGAAAAAAACTCAATGCAAGATTGAATACCCTTCTGCTGCACTCGCATTGCGAACAATTTGGCTTGGTCTTGGGCTGACAGGGGTTCGGGTCGGGTCTTCGGTTTCTGATCTGGCCAGCCAGTGGCAACTGGAGGAGTCGGGTTGGAGGGCCATTCTGGGCCCGAACCAAGACCCGGTTCCGATTCAGACGTGCCACTTCCACCTAATGGTTGTTTCCTGGAATTCTTCTTCTTCTTGAAGGGCTTGGTGCGGGTGGGTGTGCGGAGTGCTGCTGTTGATGGGGTTTCCGGTCTGGGTCTAGGTCTGGCCCTGGGCATCGAATTCGGGCTAGGGTTAGGGTTTCCAGGTGGGCCCATGTGCCAGAGAGAGTGGAGGTAAAGCACCTCATCTCTCAGCCTCTGTTCATCGTAGGGATTCATAAGCAAAATCCCGAATCAAAAATTCAGCAAAGAGTATGAAGATTACCAAATCGATGACAGTTTTTACCATCCTTGGACATTTTGGTAATATTTAGAAAACAATGATTGCAAACAAAAAAGTAATTATTATTTTTATTTTATTTTTCAATTTTGACAAATTTTAATTTTTTTCCTCTTAGATTTTATCTTTTTATGTTAACGAAATAAAGAAAACTGGATGACAAGTACATATGGCTTCTTAATACAATAATACTACAAAACTGTTGTAACTGTGGTGAATTTATTATTTGTTCCAAGGTAGAAAGTTAATAATAAATACCATTTCTTTTCATATCGTATAAACACGAGTGTTTAGCTCTCGTAGAGTAAATGAATAAAAAAATTATTAATAATATATTATTTTAATAGGGTATTTGTATTATGTTGTTTTAGTCGAAAGTTTTTTATATATTTTATTTATGAGAATAAAATGAGTGTATGGTGAACCGGTGCACCGGTACCCGAAGATATGGCGGGAAAGATTACCCAGAAAACTAGTTTCTCGACTCAGGTCTCGTACCGTCTCGTCTCTTAATGCTAAACCTCTCTACTTTCCGTGCAACCCTCGGTAACGCCATCGTTCCCCAACAGTTAATCCCTCGATTCCACGGCCGGTGCCGGAGAACACAAACACACCTTCACAGTATCCGCTTCCCAATAAAACTAGCGCCGTCGTCTACGCCGCCCCAAATGCCACCCATGGTCGTTGCCGAGTACGCGAAATCGAATAGGTCGTCATGCAAAAAGTGCTCCAAGACTATTGCGGCCAAGGCTTTGAGATTAGGTTCCGTCACCAGAGACTCGCGTGGGTTTCACATGACGAAATGGCACCACATGGATTGCTTTCCGATTGTTTCCGAGCCCATTTATTCCGCTGATTCCATCCAAGGATTTTCTTCGCTTCAGGTGTTTTTCGTTTCATTTTTTAATTTTATGATTTAAGTTTAGGTTATAGGGTTTTATGTCCAAATGGGAGCATCTGGAATTTTTTTTTTAATAAACAATTCCTCTTATGTTTATCTATTTATTTATTATTATTTTTGTTTTTCTTTTTGGCATAAAAATGTCACATTTAAGAATGTTATGTCACTTGAATGCATGAATTTGAATTGAAGTAGGTTTTCGGGCTTTTGCATGTCTGCTGAGAAATTTAGCAAAAATTAAAAAATGTGGAAAGTGTGGTAACACATTGAAAGGAAGCGGAGCCAAAACATTCCCTTAAGTTTAATTTATTAGGTCTTGCTTTTTGCTTCATACGGTGTTGAATATAGCGAAATTCTGAAATATATTACTTACCTTCTTCTCATTTGTTTATTTTGGGCATTTTTTTTTACTCTGTTATTCTCGTAGAATATGCAATGTGCAGCATCATTTGAAGAATTGATTACTTTTCCTGGTTTATATGTAATCAGAGTACTGATCAGGAAGCTCTGAAGAAATTGGTTGCCAAATGCCAGACATCTCTGGAGGAGGTAGGAGTTGATTTTTGCCACATTCTGCAACTTTTTGTCTGGAAAATAAAGTCAATAATTCTCACTAGAAAGGAAAAGTAATGAGTAACTTCTTTTTCCTAGCAATAAAATTAGTATTTTGTCGTTGTTTTTGTCTACATAAGCAATTTGTGGGAATTTTGCAGGCTTCAGATGGAAATGAAGGAAATTCAAAGTGGTTGGCGGTAAATGTCCTAGGTTGTCTGATTCTTAATTGCGTGATCGTTATTTTATTTTTCTCTTGTGTTAAATCTTCTGCATAATTAGGTTCAGAAAACAGACAAAGATGAAGAAGAGGTTGAACTGGAGAGTACAAATTCAAAGAAAAGAAAGGTAGGTAGATGCTATCTCACTGGGTTGCTGATGGTTGATGAAATTTATGAGTGTATTTTCATTGTTTTCTGGTTATTAACAGAAAGGTTTTAACAACAAATTTAAGAATTCAGCTCCGTACACTCTTGACATCTATTTTCTTTTTCATGTAATTGCTTGAAGTTATCAGCCCCTGGTGAGGAAGCTAATCTAGAGATAGCATTGTCAGTCTCTGACATCAAGGACAAGTATAAGGTCTGGTAATTCTGGTTCTAACTATGTATTTTTTAGACTTCATTTTGCCTTAGAAATTTGCTTTTGCCCTAGCTCGTCTCTTTATCTTTTTGTTTTCCTCACCCCCTAACAAACATGTATGCATATTCTTCTTCTTCTTCTTCTTCTTCTTCTTCATTTTCTTCTTTTCCCCCATTCAGAATGCTACGCTGTTACCAAATTGGAAGGCATTCCAAACAGTCATATTTCTTGAGCGGGTGAGATTCTGGTCTTATCAATGAATGGAACTGATTCACTGTCTTTTCGTGTATATTGGATGTTGACCATAATGGATTATAGTGAAATATTCATTATTATTTGTCGGTAAGGATTTCTTAGTGATAAGTATTGTCAAGGATTTCATGTTCGCTTAGTGGGTAGTATTGTTTATCATTGTCTCTGCTGTGTGGATTTTAGTCATTACAGTAATCTTGTCTTATTCTTTATTTTAAATGGTTGTTGTAACTCTGATTATGTTACTGCTGCATATCTGCTGTCTGAACAGTTGCATAATGCTTACATGTCTGAACATGTATCCTCATGTACTGTATTGGACTTGCATTGATAACCTGTTGTTGGTCTGGAGGACTTCACATGGTCTATGTTTTAACATTATCATAGAGTACTTGTGTGATTACACATTCTTATGCACTTTGATCTTTTTAGGCTGATGGTCTACATGATTCAAAGAAAATTGCTGCATTTGATTTTGATGGATGTCTTGTGAAAACAAATGTGAAAAGGTATAATCGTATTCTCCTTTAGGCATTTGTTATTGACATATCTACACTAAAACCTAGGAAGGGTATTCTTCTGACAAAGGTCTTTTAGACAAAAGTGACTAATGAAATGTATTTATCTCATGATTTCCATTACTCTTAAAGCTCCATAATAATTACTAGGTTCATTGCTTTGCCAAAGGTTGTACCCTCTCTCTTTCTTACTTACACAGACCTATCCACACCCACAAAATGCCTTACTGTAAAAGTGTGTTTAGAAGTTTTTGTTTGAAATAGAGACATCTGTTCCAGCTGTTGGTCGAGCTTTGTTATAGTTATGTTGGGAAAAAACGTTTTTGCATTATGGAGCTATTGGCTTATCTCATTTGTATACACACCAAAGCATCATTTTGACGGGTCTGATTAATAGCTTAAGTGCACAAATATGATTCCAGAGTAGGCGCAGATGCTTGGTCCCTTATGTATCCTTCAGTACCAGACAAGCTGCAGAGCTTGTATAATGACGGCTACAAGCTGGTATGTGTCTTTTTCCATTGTTCTCCCCCAAAAACCTTCTGATTATATTTGTATTTATGTACGGCAACGATTACAGTGCTAATACAACTACATTTTCTGATCAGTTTTGTTGATTAAAGGTTGTAGAACTGTTGTATGTGTAACAATTAGGTAATTTTCTCCAACGAAGCTAACATTGAACGCTGGAAGAACAAAAGACAGATGGCTGTGGACTCAAAACTGGGACGTCTCAACAATTTCATCAAGTGTGTGAAGGTCCCCATACAGGTTGTTTAACCGGTTTTTTTAAATGATACATGTATGTAATTTTATTTATGCTGGATTTAATGGTTAAGAGTTGGTGTTTGGCCTATATAATTCAGCATATGAACTTGAATTCTAAATTTGAGATGCATATTATATATGTTTAAATTGTTTTTTTGTTATGGTTGACTTCCAAATTTAGAAGTACTATTAAGTTAGTGTCTTAGCTTGCCAATTGAATAACTTACTTAGGCTGTCTTGAAATATCCTTAAAATATCACAAACAATCCCCACTTTAAAATTATTCAGGTGATGAACTTGTTCTCTATTCAGAATTGCCCTACCATGATAGTGCTTCATGGATTGGTTGGGTTTCTTGCACTTTGCAATCCGTTTATGCATAATTTTGTTGACAATGATGACCTTCAATAATCAACTTGAAAGATAGTGTTAATTGGATTGCCCTCCATGTGTCCTGTTACATAGTTCTGGAGTTTATATGATTCTAAATAAGTTACAAAACTAGCGAATAACTGGTCAGTCAGTTTTCTGGTATGTGAAAATCTTGAGCTGCTGTACCTTTTAAGGGTTCAAATGTGTTGTTTGATTTCAGATAGTATTTGTTCCATTCTGTGGCCAGATTAAAGTAGGTGCTTTAAACCAATTTGTTCCACCTTTTGAACCGTGATTTGTTACACGGTTGCAATCATAAATGGAATTAGGAAAAACATGTAGCTCATTGTTTTTAAACCTAATTATTTTAAGAATAATCTCTATCATTTCTTAAGTATGTAACAAAATTTTTCTCTTTATTGCAATTGAAAATGATTGGGATGCATTTAAGTAGTGGACTTCCAAATTTGTTTACACAGGTTTTTGTTGCATGCGGGATAGCTAGTGGTAAAGCTGAAGATCCCTTCCGCAAGCCGAAACCTGGGATGTGGCAAATTCTGGAGAAATATTTCAACTCTGGCATTTCTATTGATATGGATCAGTTATTCTCCTCTTCTTTCACTTATGCTTTATCATTCTTCTATTATTTCTCACCTATAGTCTTCACATAGAAACATTATCTATGAGCCGTCTTGTCCATCCTATTATCCATTTTGGTAAAATTTGCATTGTGTTACTAATAATCATCACTATTTTTTAAAATAAAATTTTAATTTAATTTAATTTATGGTAAGATTTGAATTAAGGATCTTCTTTAACTGCTCTTTTGTCTGCACCGTGTAGATCATTTTATGTTGGTGATGCTGCTGGGAGAAAAAATGATCATAGTGATGCTGATATTCAGTTTGCACAGGTATTGTCAAAGTTTTATGTCATTATTGTCAAAGTTATATGTCATTGTATTGACTTTATGCAGAAGTTATCTTTGATTCACTTATTGACTTTTGCTAATTTTTTGACATATTGATTTGATTTATACTTGGTAATGATTATCTGAAGTGTATTGATCCATTCTTCTTTCAAATGAAAGAAAAAAAAATTGTGTTTATAACTTTTCGAAATTGCACCATGTTTTCATAATATCATTACGTGGAACCTCATGGGAGGCATCGCTCTTTTGGTGGGTCATGATGATAAGCGTCAGGTTTGGATCTTGCTGAGAGGAGAGTGGCGGTCTTTAGAAACTTAATCAAGAGAACCAGCATTGACTTGTTACCATATGGTGCATTAACACTTAATTAGATTGGGTTTAATTGGTTTACTTCCACCTTCTTCAGTCCATTGACAAATCTAATCTCTCTTGTTTGCAGGCTGTTAGGTTGAAATTCTATGTCCCTGAGGAATACTTTGGCTCTTGAACAATTTCCTGTTAGGGCTCTAATGCAACAGACGAATATTGCTTTTCATTACAATTGGTCCTGATTTGGTGTATCTTGTATGTAATGCTCTAGACAGGTGATGGATGTGATTTGAAGTTGCCATTATACTTAATGTATAGAGTCTACGCAAGTTTAGCCTTCTGTGTCCCTGGCTTACACATCACATAAGTAGGCTAATGAAAAAAATTTAATCTCAGTGTAATCTGCATCTTTTGCTAGTAACTACTGGACGAGCATTGTGGTTTTTGACTGGTCGATTGGCTTTTTGATAGCAATTTCGAATTTCAGCTCATTTTCTGCAGGTGCTAAGAGTTGAAGAGCCTTTGAAACCTTGAGCTATACATGCATGCATATACCTATATACATGTGTGTGTGTGTGTGTGTGTGTGTGTGTTACAACAATTGTTCATGAAAATTCTCACTCAATCACTGAATTTGTGTAATAATTTTAGACAATCATGAGTGTTATCTTAGTTCACAACATGTCCTTAACCTACTGATATTATAGGGAAGAAAGAAGAGGAAGACAAAGCTCTACAGTCTATAAATATAAAATTTGGGTAGTTTGGGTTAGCTCCCTGAAGTTTGTTGTTGTTTCAGTTTGAAATGATTGTTGATCTATTGATACTTTGCACCCTTTCAGGGCTACTCTTCATTAGTCATCACTAATTTCTCAATTTGAAAAACATTTTTACCGTGGCTGCCGGTTGCACGGTGTATGATGTCCGTGTCGTAAGTACAAAAAAGAAAAACGCGCAGAATGCAGAATGGAATCATCAATATCCATGTTGTGAAACAAACCTGTTCAACTTCAAAAAATGCAACGGCTGGCGGGAGATAAACCCTAAGCAACAGCAGCCCCCGCCGGCCAAGTTGCAACTTTCATCCATGGATGAAAAATTGGTGATGAGTTTCCACTACGTGACAAAAGTTATATAACATTTTGTTTTTGTTTAGACTTCGATGATAATGCTTAGTTGTAATTTAGTTGAGACATTCTTATCACGTCCTATCCATATTTTCCTCTATTATTTATTCTTTCAAAGGCGCAGAGCATTCTCATCATCGATTCTCTTTCCTTCTATTGATATTTCTACTCTCTCACCATTCATTGGTTTTTGCCTTTCTCCCTCCCCCAGCCTCACTTCTTCTATTTGTAAGCTTCCCTCTCTCTTTTATACAAATAAAGTGTGCGATGTTAGTTTTCCATTTGTGCAATATTTGAGTCGACAAATTGTCATTTTGGTTAATGTCTATGTACCGATCATGATTAATTTGAGTCTTGAACTGATTCAAAATACACACACGCACACGCACACTCTTCTCCTCTTTCTTTTTTTCTTTTTTTGAGCAGAAAATCATTTGGATCAGAAATCATCAAGTTCTAAATGAAAACGAACAAGAAAAAATTTCTCTTTCACATGAATTTCTATAATTTGCCTTGTGGCATCTAAGTTCAGTGGGGTGGAACATTCTTTTTGAATCAACTGCCTCTAGCCTTGAAACTGTCATCAGGGGCATTTTAGTCCTCCGGTTGAAATACTGTCAAGTGTCTTCTGCTAATTGGAGGGCTGTAAACTGTCAAAAGTTAAATTTTGATAATTACCCTTACCACAAAATTTTTACTTTCGGACAAAATAACTGCTCATGTCAAGGATTCTTCAATTTATAGGAAAATCTAATGGAATTCAACCGATGCAAGGCCATAAAGGACCCAGCTGTTAGTTGCAGAATCTGCAACTTAGCTTAGTCCTTCATCTACTAGTAGAACCTTTTTTTAAATTTTTTTCTTTTCCTTTTCTACAACTCTTATGTTCTAATGGTTTCAGAATCCCTTGAAAAGTTTCTCAACTTTTCATTGGCTTTTCTTGAATTATATGAGACTCTCAAGCTAAATTTCCAGATATGGCCAAACTTTCGCTTGACCAATGACAAGATATAATCACCTAGTCACTAGCATATTCCACGTTTTAATATTTTAATAATTTAAAAGTTCTCATTTATTTTCATTTTAGAACACTGCTAGGACCCTTCTCGTCTATTGAACACTGGCATAACCTCTTAACTGTAGGTGTCTCTATTGTGATTTTTGAAGTCTCTATATAAAGCCTCAAACTTTAGTTGCACTGCAACATGAATATTACCAACACAAGCCAAAGATAAAAGCAAGAAAGAGACTAAGATGGGAGAAAGAATCGTCTCTGATTCAGTTCTTCTTTAATTATGATCAACTCATTGATATAATTTAAGATGGTTTATCAGTATGTATTGCAAGCAGTGGTAGCTGTTGGATTTTTTAATCTAATATTGTTGGTTCATTAATCCAACGTTGGGTTTATATGTGAATAATTATGTATTGCGAACTGTCATATAAGATTAAGTTCAATTAAAAGTGATATATTAAGGTTTTTTTGGTATTATGGGCTTTAATGTATCTAATAAAGTGTGATCCTTTAATGTATAGAGACCAAATAGTATTATAATTCTATGATGGGTAGAATTAAAAATACCTAGTGATAACAAGAAACCGTTGTCTATATAAGTGGTTATGATCCCTAGGACACGTGTATTCTTTTTATTCTTCTTAACATCCCATCTTCATATGTCAACGTTGACCGTTGACTTTGAACGTTGATAGAATTTTGTCCCAAAATTTTTTTAAATTTTTTTTGTGGGTAATTTTTTGTGCAATTTCAAATTCAAATATTAGTATGTTCATATGTATTTTGAGATGAATTAATTGAAACAACATGTCACCAAAATGACCTCTCTTGTGGAAATTAATTTATTTTAAAATACATACAGTTTTGTACATGTAATTTCTGTGAATATCGATAGGCCCAAAGGAATGTCTATATTTAATAGAATTACATTTGCACTTGTGGTAATAAACATGTGATGATTATTTGATTTTTTATATGTGAATAATCAATCGACGCAAAGGAACATTCATTATTTGACATGTTCTTATTATTAGTGTTTGATTATTATACCAAGATATCACTTACAAGTTAATATTTTGTCAAAAGATAGAATATTAATGGAATGTCAAGTATCTTAAGATGGGGTTTATCTTTATTTGAATTTATTTTTTTTAAAGACTAATATGAGCTTTTTTTGTTTGTTTGCTGTTACCTATTCAGTTATGTGTGCTGCTAATATTACTACCAATATCAATTCTATTCCTATGCTAAATGACTCTAACTTTAAATCATGGCACGAGAATCTTTCTATAGTTCTCGCAGTCATGGATCTTGATCTTGCGTTAAAGGTTGATTCTCCCTTACCTCTTATGGATTAGAGTACACCTGATGATAAAAGGAAAATGGAAAGGTATGAGAGATCAAATCGTATGTGCATCATGATCATGAAGAAGGTCATTCCAAAAGTATTTAGGGGCTCAATGACTAGGAAAATAACTACGGCCAAGAAGTTTCTTGCACAGATTAAGCAGAGGTTTGTCAAGAACGACAAGGCTGAAATTGGTATACTCTTGACAAGCCTAATTTCAATGAGGTATACTAGTAAAGGCAATATTATGAAGTATATCATGTAGATGTCTCATCTTGCTTCTAAGCTAAAAACACTTAAGCTTAAACTCTTCGAAAACTTGCTAGTGCATTTGGTTTTAATATCTTTACCAACACAATTTAACTAGTTTAAAGTGAGCTATAATTGTCAGAAAGAGACTTGATCTCTCAATGAGCTCATATCACACTGTGTTTAGGAAGAAGATAGGGTGAAGAAAGATAAGGCAAAAAGTGCTCACCTAGCCTCTACCTCTAAGGGCAAGAAAAATAGTAAGAAAATGAAGAAGGATAAAGAAGCTGCAGATACAGCATCTCAAAAGAAACAACAAAAGAAACCAAGTGATTCAGAAGATATTAGTTATTTCTTCTATGGGGTTGAAGGACATAAGAAGAAGTATTGTATTAATTATCATGCATGGCGTGTTAAGAAAGGTATACTTTTTAGTTTAGTTTATTCTAAAGTTAATTTAACTTTGGTACCTAGACATACTTGGTAGATAGATTTTGGTGCAACCACTCAAATTAATGTGTCTATGGAGGGTTGCCTAAGTTGCCAAAAACCCAGTTATGGTGAAAGATACATCCATATGGGCGATGGCAAGACAGTTGAAGTTAAAGCAATTGAAAATTTTAGATTATTGTTAAAGACTAAATTTTATTTAGACCTTGATGAAGCATTTGTTATTCCATCTTTTAGGCGAAATTTGATTTCTATTTTCGCTTTGGACAAATCTGGTTATTTTTGTTCATTTGAGAATGGAAAATTTAGTTTGCTTCATGATTTAAAATTAGTTGGTTCTGGTTCTTTATTAGGTGATGATAATCTTTATATGCTTGATACAATTGCGTCATTAAATGAATCTCTACAATTAAGTACACGAGGTTTAAAGAGAAAGTTAACCAATGAGAATTCGGCTGCATTATAGCACAGGAGATTGGGCCATATCTCCAAACGAAGAATAGAGAGACTTGTGTTAGACGAAATTCTTAACCATTTAGATTTCATATATTTTAACATCTGTGTTAACTTTATTAAGGGAAAACAAACCAATAAAAGGAGATTTGAAGCCAATAAGAGTTTTGGATGTCTTAGAACTCATACATACAGACATTTGCGGGTCATTCTTTACACCTACTTGGAATGGTCAATAATATTTAATGACGTTCATAAACGATTTTTCTAAATATGGCTACATATATCTCCTCCATGAAAAGGTTTAGTCCTTAAATATGTTCAAAAATTTTAAAACTAAAGTTGAAAACCAACTCAGCAAAAGAATTAAAAGCGTCATATTTGACCGTGGTGATGAATACTATAGTAAATATGATAGTTCAAGTGAATAATGTCCAGGGCTATTTGCTAAATTCCTAGAGGAATGCAATATCATCCCACAGTATACTATGTCGAGTTCGTCCACTATGAATGGTGTTATTGAAAGACAAACGCTTAGAGACATAGTGATTTCTCATTCTACCTTACCAAAATCACTCTGCAGAAGAGCATTTAAGACTACAACGTATATCCTTAATAGGGTTCTAACTAAAACGACTACCAAAACCCTTTATGAGTTTTGGATAGATAAAAATTCTAGTCTAAAGCACATACATGTTTAGGGATGTCTAGCTAAGGCAATGCCTTATAGGCTTAATGGGAAGAAACTGGACTCAAGAACAGTGAGTTGTTATTTTATTGGATACTCAGAACGATCCAGAAGGTATAAGTTTTATGATCCCACAACTAAGTTAATTTTTGAGTCGAGAAATGGTCGTTTCTTTGAGGATGTCAAGTTTGCAATGAGAGATACAGTTAGAGACTTTGTCTTTGAAGAGAAATATGTTAGTATTCTCATAGGTGTTATTGGCATTGATTAAAGTCTCATTCCTGACTCTGTTCAAGACACAATAAATCAAGACAATATTAGAGAACCCTTTATAGAAGAAGTTGTTCTAGAAGAACAAACTCTACCACCTCAAGAACCTATGCAATTAAGGAGATCCAGTAGAAAAATGAGAAGTGTAGTACTAGATTACTACATTGTATTTATCCAAGAACATGAGGTAGATATCAGTATGATGGAAGATGATCTAATCAATTTCCATCAAGTTATGGAAAGTTCTAACTCTCAAAAGTGGATTGATGCCATGAATGAAAAGATGAAGTCTATACAAGATAACAACGTATATGATCTTGTCCTATTGCCACAAGGTGCAAAACCTATTGGTTGCAAATGGATATTTAAAATCAAAATGGATTTGAAAGGCAATGTGGAGAGATACAAAGCACATCTTGTCGCAAAGAGCTTTACTCAGAAAGAAGGCATAAACTATAATGAGACTTTCTCTACGGTTTTTTCGAAAGACTCTTTCAGGATTATAATGACATTAGTGGCGCATTTCGATCTTGAGTTACATCAGATGGATGTAAAGACAGTGTTTCTCAATAGCGACATTGATGAGATTATCTATATGGTAAAACAAAAAAACTTTATGTCTGGAAACCCAAAAGATATGGTTTGCAAACTCAAGAAATCCATCTATGGGCTCAAGTAAGTATCTCGACAATGGTATTTCAAGTTTTATCAGGTGATCATCTTATTTGGTTTTAAGATGAATTTGGTCAATGATTGTATATACCATAAGTTATGTGGGAGTAAGTTTATTTTTTTGGTTTTATATGTCGATGATATTTTGCTTGCCAGTAGTTGTATAAATTTATTGCACAACACCAAGAAATTTCTAGCTAAAAATTTTAAAATGAAAGAGCTTGGTGACATCTCTTTTGTATTGGGCATACAGATATACTGGGATCGCTATCAAGGTATTCTGAGATTATCACAAAAGAAATATATCAAAATAGTTCTCAAGAGTATGGTATGCAAAATTATAAATTAGATGATACCCCTATTGCTAAAGGAGACAAATTTAGTCTCAATCAGTGCTCTAAGAATGATTACGAAAAGAAGGAAATGCAGAAGATTCCTTATGCGTTAGCAATAGGAAGTCTGATGTATGCTTAGGTTTTTACGCGACCGGATATAGCGTACGTTACTAGGATGTTAGGCAGATATCTAAGTAATCCAGGAGTAGACCATTGGAAAACAACCAAAAGAGTTTTACGATACTTACAGCGAACAAAAGACTACATACTCACATATCGGAGGTTGGATAAGCTTGAAATCATTGAGTATACTGACTCCAATTTTACTGGATACCAAGATAATATCAAATCCACTTCGGGTTACATCTATCTTCTGGCTGAAGGTGTTGTTTCTTAAAAGAGTGTTAAACAATCTTTTAAAGCCTCTTCCACAATGGCAGCAGAGTTCATAGTATGTTACGAAACATCCAATCATGAAATATGGTTACGAAATTTTGTCACGGGACTGCGTATAATAGATGGTGTTGATAGTCCACTCAAATTATTTTGTGACAATAAGTCAACGGTGTTGTATTCCAATAACAACAGGAGCTTAACAAAGTCGAAGTATATAGACATCAAGTTCCTAATTGTTAAAGAAAGAATTCAGAGTGAACAGTTGTCTATAGAACACATTGACACAAACTCCATGATTGTGGATCCGCTTACTAAGGGAGTGCCACCTAAGATGTTCTATGAGCATACTGTTCGTATGGGTGTCATGTTATTTAAGGATATTCAATTTTAGTGGGATTTTGTGATTTTAGATGCTCTCATAATTTAAACATTTTCGGTTATTCTAGTTTACAGATATTTAAGATTATTTTCTACAGAAATATTATTTGTTCACACTCTGATCTAGTAAAGTTTGATTTTAATAAGGTTTAAGGTGGATTAGTTTAAATAGGCATATTAAGATTACATTGCATGAAATTTTCATGCTACATATCTACATCATGATCCATGTCATTCAATTATATTAGCATAGTGACAATTGAGGGTCAAGTTACAATAGATGCAACAAAGACCGTTTTGATCGTATGTTGGTGTGATTGATAGACCGGATTGGTTATAAATACATTTCAGTAATAATAATAAGGTTGAACTCATACAAATATAGCCTAAGTGAGGGATTGTTGGATTTTTTAATCTAACATTGTTGGATCTTTAATCCAACATTGGGCTTATATGTGAATAATTATGTATTACGAACTGTCATATAAGATTAAGCCTAATTAAAAGTGATCTATTAAGGTTTTTTTGATATTATGAGGTTTAATGTATCTAATAGGGTGTGAGCCTTTAACGTATAGAGACTCAATAATATTATAATTCTATGATGGACATAATTAAAAATACACAGTGACAACAGAAAATAATTATTTATATAAATAGTCATGATCCCTAAATCACATTTATTTTTTTTATTCTTTTTGACATCCCATTTTTAAAGAGAGAGCGCAGACATAACTAAAAATTTTTTTAAAAGAACGTGTAAACTTAAAAGGCTAACAACATAACTCTAAAAAAAAATTAAACATTATAAATTAAAATATATTTTCGTATAATTTATTATTAATTCCTAGATAAACAACATGAATACTCTTCAATTATAACTAATGTTTTCCCTAAGCTTTTATTATCCCAACAGTAGCTTCTCTCTTGGGGCTGCTTTTCTTGCAATGTTCAAGAGGGAAGGAGAAGAGCAAAGCTTCTTCAATTGAGATTCAAGGAAATAAACATCTGAAAAGCTCTGAAAATGGAGCAGGCCATGTAGATTCTAGTGCAAGTACTGATGTAATCATTGTAGGCGCTGGAGTTACCGGCTCAGCTCTTGCTTACACTCTTGGCAAGGTTGTAGTCTCTTCCAACTCAAACTCTCTAAGGGTATTTGTTTCCATGTCGGATTGTTGTTTTTGAGTATGATCTGAGCCTTGATTTTTGCTATATTTTGCTTCAGGATGGACGCCGAGTGCTAGTGATTGAGAGAGACCTAACTGAGCCTAACAGAATTGTTGGTGAACTCCTACAACCAGGGGGCTACCTGAAGTTGATCGAGTTAGGCCTTGAGGGTAAGCAAAAATTAATAATTGATAGGACTATTAATTAAAATGCATGTACATGCATTTTAATCCTTGATATGTATTTGTAGCAACAGATTGTGTGATTGAGATTGATGCTCAGCAAGTGGTTGGACATGCTCTCTGCAAAAATGGAAAAAGTACCAAAGTATCTTACCCCTTGGAAAATTTCAGATGTGTCCGGAAGAAGTTTCAACAATGGCCGTTTCATTCAATGGATGCGCGTGACGGCTGCAACTCTTTCCCAGTAATATTCTTTTCCTTCAAGCATTGTTTGTTTCCAATTGGTTTTCAGTTCTTACTTTAATCTTAGAATTAATTCTCTAATAAACAGGCATTGTGTTTTTGCAGGCTTTTACCATTATCAAGATTTGATACTTTACTAAAAAGTTTTAGATCAGTATCATATGATAAGACTATAAAACTAACTTAAACTTATTAACTCTACTTGTGGCGATGTTTCTTACTTTTCAGTGTACGACTGGAGCTAGGAACAGTGACGTCTCTGATTGAAGAGGAGGGGACAATTGAAGGGGAATATAAAACTAAGACTGGGGAAAAGCTTACAGCATATGCTCCCCTTACAGTAGAATGTGCTGGCTGTTTTTCAAATTTGTGGCACTCTCACTGCGACCCTAAAATTATGATACAAAGCTTTAGTTCCCAATTATATTCAGGGCATGGATTGCTTTGAATGTAAAATAAACATCAAGTTAGCAACTGTAACATAATAAATAATTTAGCTCAGGATTTCTGCAGGTTGAAACCCCTTCTTGTTTTGTTGGTTTGGTCCTGGAGAACTGTGAACTGCCATACAGAAATCATGGACATGTTATATTGGCCGACCCCTGCACCGATCTTGCTTTATCCTATCAGCAGCACTGAGATTCGCTGTTTGGTGGATTTACCTGGCCAAAATATTCCATCCATTTCCAATGGAGAAATGACTCATTATTTGAAAACTGTGGTGGCTCCCCAGGTAACATCATTGCTTCACATAATCTCCATACATTCATTTTGATACAATCACTAATGATTATGTACCTCAGTTGTCCTATAAACTCAGTGAAATGTGAATTTTGTATTAGCTTATTCAACAAGGTCATCAATGACTTGGCGATAGTTTGATGTTTAATGCTTTTGAAACCAGAGATTTAACTCCGTAGGAAACATTTCCTAGTTTGCTTGTTTAGTGATTCTTTAGACTAATGAAGGGACTTGCGTATTTCAGATTCCCCCTGAACTCCACTCTGCTTTCATATCTGCAATTGAGAAAGGAAACATACGAACAACTAACAGAAGCATGCCTGCTGCCCCATATCCAACTCCAGGCGTACTTTTACTAGGGGATGCATTCAATATGTGGCATCCCTTAACAGGAGGAGGAATGACAGTGGCTTTATATGATATTGTTGTACTAAGGGATCTTCTTAGACCTCTTCGTGATCTCAATGATGCACCTGCCCTTCGCTTTGCAAATATCTCAAATCCTTTTACACCCTCCATAAAGTAAGCAGCATTTATAAATTCCATATCTGATAGTTCATGTGTTTTGCAGCTCTGGTTATGATATTTTTACCATTTCCTTGAATTGAGAAAAATTCACACTTAGTGCCACTACTCTGTACCTCAGAAACATAGTGCCAGACTTTTTACTTCCAAGACCATATATGATCTTGCTTGCATCCAGTGGCATCTACAATAAGTACACTTGCAGGTGCCCTTTACAAGGTTTTTTGTGCGTCGTCTGATCCATCAAGAAATGAAATGCAACAAGCATGTTTTGACTACTTGAGCCTTGGAGGTGTTTTTACAAATGGACCAATAGCTCTGCTATTAGGTCTAAACCCTCATTCTTTTAGCATGGTAGTCCATTACTTTGCTGTGGCAGTCTTTGGAGTTGGTCGCTTATTACTTCCATTTCCTTCACCTAAACGTATGTTGATTGGAGCTAGAATGATTTCAGTGAGTATCTTTGGTGCTCGAAACTTCAATTTATAATTGGCCTGGCCTCAATGATTTCTGTCATTTTGTCCATCACAATGAATACAGCTTTTTTCTTTCTAATGATATCTTGTCCTTACATTTTTAGGGTGCATCAAGCATGATTTTCCCCATTATAAAGGTTGATGGAGTTAGAGAGATGTTCTTCCCTGCAAGTGTGACAACACATTACAGAGCTCCTCCTGCTGAATGACAAAATCCAGAATTCCATATAATGCGGTTGTGTGCAGGTGTTTTTGCCACCATGACAAGTTAAACTTCTAGTACTGGCGCCTTTTTGAAGATTAAACATGAGATCTAGTTTCAGTTAGGTAGAGACATATTTGATACATCATCCATTTTGTATTTCAATTCTGGAATAGGTTTCCAGAATTCAGAAAAAAGTTTCTATTTGCAGGGTTATTTATTTATTTGTTCATTTTCCATTTGCAGTTGAACTAAATATTCCTTGTATGACCTTACCCATTAGCCATGGACTTACAATGTGATTTTATATGTTGGTGGATGTGTATTACTGTGAAGAATTCCTTACAGATACTTGAAAGCTTAATGCTGAAATATTGTGTGTTAGAGAAACAGAATTAGAACTTAATTTCAGTAAGCAAGAAATTTAAAGTTATGGTCATTCAAGAAACAGAGAATCTGATCATGGGAAAGAAGAGCAAAACAGGAAAAAAAATGCAGAAAAATCCCTCATATCATTCCAGACGATGCATAAAAATCTTAATAGATCTACACTTTGGCTACTCTCAACTTCCAAACTAAACTTTCTGCAAACATGAAATACCAAAATTTTGCATAAACATGGACAAGCAATGTATATTGATTTGACATCCAGCGGAATTCATACTTGCTTGATCATTTGCTGGCCGATCATTGTTACTTTTACATGGAGAAAATCCATCACCATAAGTCCCATGCATCATTCTTTTACACCAATATCTCCATCCAAAATAGCATGTCTTGTCAAAACAATTTCCTTCACAAGGTTCCTGTAAGTAAAAGGCCTAACTGCTGATCGCAGAAACAACTCAGGAGGAATTTTGCTCTTCTTAATCCTCTTCCTCCATGGCCCAAACCCAGCAAGCTGCCATTCTTCAGGGGTCACTTTGGCTCTTTTACCCCGCAAGGCAGTTTCATCTCCATCTTCTGCAACATTTTTCTTCTCCTTTGATTTCATCAACTCCAGCTGCTTCTTATAAAACTTAGTAGATGTTTCCACACTTTGTTTTGCAAGCATTTCCATTCTTTCAGAATTACTTGTCGCCTTCTTAAACTCCTCCTCCCAGAACTTCTTACCCTCCTCAGGATCAAATTCCTCGTCACCATCACCACCACCACCATCATCTTCTTCATCTCCCAATTCATCACCTCCACCCTCATCCATGTCCATAAGCACATCATCATTCTCATCAACAAACTCACCATTATCGCTACCATCACTATCATCCTCAATCCAATCAGTAAATTCGTTCTCACCATTACTACCAGCGTCATCCTCATCATCATCCGGGGCATCACAACCCAGCTCCTCTTCCTCCAACTTAGCCTTCCACTCTTTTGTATACGGATGCAACAGCTGCACAGGATGATTTGACAACAAAAACTCCAAACACTTGGACTTCTTCTCCTCACTCAACTTCTCATATGCATTCACCACATCATCCACAAAAGCCTTGGGACTCACCCTCACAATCTTACACAACCCACCAAAATAAGTACACATCTCCACACTCCCATCGTCATCATTCCTCAACTCAAACAAAAAACGCCCCTCTGTTTTCGGATCAAGAAATGGCAATATCGCCTTAAAAAAATTATCTTGAGGCTCAAACCTACACTGATAAACCGGCCTCTTAACATAAATAATATCCGGCCTCATCCAAGCCGCACATTGTGTTATCAAAGACCTAGCTTTATTCCCTAACCTACCCATCAAATTCCACTTGTCCAGTCTTTTTTTGCCCGCTTCAAGAACAACTTCAGCAACCAAAGTCCATTGCTCCCACGGCTTTGCATTAACTCTCCATCTGGGGTGTCTCACAAACACCCAAAAATACCTAAACCCTACACTCTTATCCATTTTCTTCAATCGTTTCCCAAAATCAATACCCATTTCATGCTGCTCAATTTTCTCCCACTCTTCGTGGTCCTTCACCGGACTGTACATTCTCACACGTTCATCACTAAAACGACCGCGTACCGGCTCACCAACTACAACTCCGCGCCACGAGTAGGGCCCATGCTCCCCGTACTTGTACCAGTCATAAGGGTGGCGCAAATCCGGGTCGTCCTTTTCCATGAACCGGACCATCCGGTCGTACCCCAATCCGATCATTTCGAGCTCCGACTCGGTGAAGTTGTCGGCATAGAGGGTTTTCTTGTTGGTGTTTTTAAAGCGGTAAAAGGGGTAGTCTGCGAGGCTGACGGGCCTGTACTTTGGCTTGCGCTTTGATCTGCGCCGAAACGCCGCGTTTCCTTCTAGCCGGCCTGAGGACTCCCCGCCCGGCTTCCTCTTGCTCCGGCCCGCTAAGGCCCGAATGTCTAGGCGGGAAAATTGGGGGAATTGGCGGGAAAATTGGAAACGGGGTTTGGGAAAAAAAGGTACAGGGTTTAAGGTTTTAGAGAAGGAGAGGTCCTGCATTTTGGAGGGAGACAGAGATGGGTTGGGAACGATGATAATTTATTTTTAAATTTATAGTTTCTCCGGATTTTATCAAACGGTGCGTTTTTGGTGGGAAATTATCAGTTAGATACTTTTAGTTTGAGAGAATGACACATAAGCCCATAAAATATGAGGAGCTGTCTGGTGGGAAATTATCAGTTACATTCTTTTAGTTGTCATTGGCGTATTTATTTTATTCATATAATCAAAATGAATTATTATAGGTTATTAAAATAATTTTAATTAATTATTATTATTTATTATAATAATTATAATTATAATTATTATTTTTAGATAAAAATAAATTCTTAATTTTTATTAAAAGTATAAATATCAATTTACATCTTCATATTCATCCTCACTTTATGGGAATGAAATTTTTACTTTTCATTTGTAAATTTATGAGACTCACTTCTAATTTTTTTTTTAAAAAGAAAAGAAATGAGTAAGTTCAAATAAATTTTTACTCCTCTTTCTACCCCAAAGACTCGAACTCGAGTCCACACAAATGAAGGGAGACAGATTACACTGCCAACCAACTCGATTATATCCTTGGGGCGACTTACTTCTAATTTCATTCTAGTTCATTTATAATTAAACACTATTAATAATTTTTATTTTACATTTTCATTCCTCAATCCATAAGAAAACCTACCATAAGACTTTTGAAATTATTGTAAATAAAAACTATTATTAGACTTTACATTTTTTTGTTGCAATGTTTTGTATTATAAATTATGATTATGTAAAAATTGTGTGCTGCTATTAAAAAATAATTTGCACACCACTAATCAAATTCATTTCCAATTTTTTTAATATTTTCAGACAAAATAATAAAATGTATTCCCCAAACAAAAAAAAAAACAAACAAACAAACAAATGCATTTCCGAAAACAATACCAAGCGCATAATGGTTGCTTCGGTGCCTCCCTCTTGGTGGCCCCACGTTCCCCTACTCTTTCTTTGATCCATCCAATGTTGTAAACGAGAAACGGTGGAGCCCAATCAAAACGACAGCAAAAAAATGTCAAAACGCACGCACACGACGGAGGTGGGGTCCATCGCCTGCACGGATCTCAGTGACCTCGGCGCGGGCAAGGAAGGCTGGCTGGTGAACGATCCTAACCTTCTCTGCGCGTTGGACATGCACTCCATCGCTCTGGCCAACAGATATCAAGTCGTGATTATTAACTGGGCCGACCCGGACGGCCTCCTAGCCAAGATCCGACCCGAGCTTTCCCCGATCGCCTCCGAGTACATAACCGCTATTGAGTGGTTGGTGTTTGAAGAAATTAGAGCCCTTGCCGTTGGGACCTCGAGGGGTTACTTTTTGGTTTATGATTTGAAAGGTGATCTGGTGCACCGACAGGTAACTTCATTATATGTTATGTTTTTGGAATTAAATTATATAAATTTTTTTTCATTAATTTCTTGAAAAACGTTGGCATCTTGAAATTTATTTTAATTTTGGGTTGAAAATGATTAACTTATTGGGTTAAAAATGGTAGTTTAATTCAAAGTTAAGTAGAAGCACAACAATTCATAGCATACCCCATTATATAATAAATTTTTTTCCACTTTTTATAGCTTTATGAGTGAGGCAGAGCAATGATTAGGGAGTACATGGAATTAATTCTTAGGGACAAGGTACATTCTACTTTGGAAATGTTTCCTATTAATCTGGCAGGATTGCAGTTCTTTGATAATTAGGTATGAGCAAACTCAGGTGGTCATGCTATTATTGTGTGTGTAGGTGATCTTTGCTATTCTGTGTGTATATCATTGCAATGATCAAGGAACTAATTGATTGAGATTTGTGCTTGCAGTTGATACATCCCGGACGGATTCTAAAGTTGCGAGTCCGTGGAAGCTGGAGAGATTTAACTCAAGATACAACAGAGGAGGAGGTTTGTGTTGTAATGCCTGGAGTAGTTGCCCGTTTTGATGGTTCTGAGATTCAGGTAACTATTGGAATTATAGTTAAAAGTTTTTCTTCAGAAAAAAAGAAAAAAATCATGATGCTATCTTTAAATAAAATAAATAAATATCTTTTGTCCCTAATTGGGATCTATTGCAATATATTTGAAACTTGGATGGAGGGTTAATTTGTGTTTACTTTTCACAGTTCTGTATTTGTTTCGTTTCAAACCTCTAGCCTCCTGGAAACTTAATTTCTTATGATCTAACAGCTTTCCATTCTTGAGATATAGAAAATGCTGCAGCAGTGGTTTCAAGACTCAAATTCTAACTTTTGGGATCAGAAGCCAAAACAGAGAGATTCAGAGGATTTGGAAAATTCTTATGAAAAGTTGCCTCATCAGTTGTGGAATGTCAGCAAGTATGGGCCATGTACCAATGCAGCAATTACTGGTCTAATGCCTCCACCACTGATGGAACTGCAGGTGATAATTTGTTTCCTTAATTCTGTTAACCTACAGTTTCTCTGTTTAGATTCTGCGCTGGGTGTCCAAACAATACATTTACTGAACAATTAATGATCATTTAAATGCGTTTTCTAAAAGTCAAGTTCCTTGATTCCACTTTGTGGTATACATGTTAAGACTTTGGTGGTTTGCCCACTGAATTATGGAAAGTTTCTGAACTTATTCTGGTATTTGAATTCAGCTGCTTTTATTGTTGGGCAGTCAAGTCAACGTTATTTCTGTGCAGTCACTATTGGAGAGGATGCGGTGATTTCAGCATTCAGGTTAGTGCGGTAGGATTTCAAAGGACATACTCCTTTTCTAATCTCTCCTTCTAAGTTGGAATTTAGGATTGATCTCATGTTCCTATCCACAAGTCACTTTGTTGTTTATCATCTTAACAGCTGTTTCATTTTTTAAAAGACTTTCAGAAGACAGAAGCAGGTCCTTGGTGGGAGCTATTCTATCTAAAGTCGTACCTGCTACACTTTCAACAATATCTTCTTTGTCTAAAATGATATGGCGCAGCGAACAATCGCCTAAGAAATCAGAACCAAAGCCTCAGTCATTTGCTCGAGGTAAAGTTAGTTGATTTCTTCTATTTTCTTATCATATTAATTGTTTATAAATTAAAGTATTGACTATAAATTATCATTTAACAGAGAATTTTGAAATATTTATCTTGCTGAACGTGTGTAATCAAAGATGGATGGGCTAATCTATATGTGAGCATGTATGTATAAATGGAAACATGAAAATTTCAATCATCTTGTGAGAAGTGAAAACATTGCTCCTGAAGAAAGTTAGGTAATACTTGGACCCTTAAGAAGTTATTATCTGGCTTCCATACTGGTAAATTTATGTTTTTTTTTTTTTTTGTGTGAATTCTTCTGTTTTACATGATAAATCTCTTTGTTTTATATGTGCTTATAGTGTTTCTCTCTTACTTTTCATAGGAGATTTTTGTGTCACATTCTTGTTGCTTCTGTCTCCTCATTTCCCTACCGCTAGTGTTTCCCTTCTGTTCTTGATTTTTCTGTCTCTTGCCTTTGCATCGTATATTTCAGTTATGGCATTTGTTAGTTAATTAAATTTAAGATAAAGGTGTGTTTCATGAATGAAACTGCCCTTAAAAAGATAAATGGATTTTTAGAGCATGCATAAACTCCTTGTTTTGGGGGACATAAATAAAATTTTAGGTGAATTTGATAATTTCTGACTACTTTTGTCTCTGTGTCTGTCTCTGTCTCTGTACTGATGAAGTTTTTGGAACATATTTACCTGGTCTTTATAACTTTTACTAAAAGCAGGGGCTGAATTTTTTACCATATCTTGTTGCAGCTTCCTCTTTGACATGTTTGAAAGATCATCCTAGGAAGGGTGAAAGGCTCACGTTATCACCTAGTGGCACATTGGCTGCGATAACAGATTCGCTGGGTCGGATATTGCTATTAGACACTCAGGCACTTGTAGTAGTGCGATTGTGGAAGGTTTCCTGTGAACTTCCTTGTATTTCTTTGTTTTTTTATGTCTTTTTTTTTGGGGGGATTTCTTTTAATGATAAACTTCATTTCATTTAGGGTTATCGTGATGCTAGCTGTGTTTTCATGGAGATGCTAGTCAACAAAGATGCCGCAACAACAAGTTCTGCTTATTATCAACCGGTGAAGAGTGATTATTGCCTTTGTTTAGCTATTCATGCACCCCGAAAAGGAATTATTGAGGTATATTCATCTGTATTTTTTCATTTGAAGGAAGTATATGTATCTTGCATTTGAGTATTAAAAGATGCTGACTGATCTGTGTATCCTGCTTCAAAATTTTTTGTTATTGCTTGAGAATTTCTTGTGGCTATTTTCGGATATCTCTATCTTGCTCTTTTGGATTCTTCAGTGGCTAGTTTCTGGCTTGATTTACAATCTAGTGACACATAGTTTACAATTAGGTTTGTGCCTACTCTATAGAGTTGTCGAATATGTCACTTAAATATCCAGCAAATGTGTGTCATGTCCTTTTTTAGAACAAATGTCCATGGTATGAGGTCCTAAGAAACAAAGTATTAATAGATTTTTATTTTCTATTTTCTTCCTTCTAGATTTCTCCCTTTTGGAGTGAGGAATAGTCTATTATTCTCTAGGTTATATAAACTTTTGACAATAATCTGAAGCAATGGGAAAACCTCTTCAGTACCAATTAATGCTGTTCTTAATTTAAATTTTTCAAGAGTTATTTGCAATTTTTATTTATTTTTTGGCAGCATCTTGCAGGTGTGGCAGATGAGAACCGGACCACGTGTCTTAACCATTCAGTGCGACAAAGGTAGCAAAATACTGCAACCCACCTACAGGTTTGGATCATCAATGGCCTCTTCTCCTTATGTGCCTCTGGAAGTTTTCTTGTTGAACGGAGACTCTGGACAATTATTGGTTCTGAACCGTTCCCTTAGTTGAGATTTTAGAAAAGAGAACATTTTTTTCCCTGATTACTTTATACACAATGATATATTTCTCTGATTTCGATTCGCTGTTTATTGTATAGATATGTAAGAACACTAATCTTTGGTTCTTACGAATGCTGGTGAAAATCTAAAATCTCTTCATTCGACAATAACATTTAATCTACATTCTATGACATGAACCCAATGCCATAAACAGAACTGAATTATTATTACTAAGGTTTGTATGATTGTATGCTGTTACAGTGGGTGAGGTTGAAAATGGGGATACAGATGTTTTGGGCTGTTGATAAATGACAAGGAAAAAGGTAGCATTTCATATTATTGTCAAGATGATGCAGACTTCGCTACTTATATTTATTAAGTTTAGTGCCACAAGAAATTTTGATAACTTACCTCTCTATACTGGTGTCACAATCCAATCATATTTTTGCCACTTACGATTTTTCATTTCTCTTCTTCCCATTCTCCCTTGCCAAATCCTCCATGTTTCCGCCTTGCTCTTGGTTTATGAACTCCTGCGTGTATGCATGGGGATGAGATCAGCTATGGCACCTGGATAGCTAGAGCTTGCAGGCACATGCTGGAAACTGGTAATGACCTTCCTATTCTGCAACCTGAAGAATTGATCTTTCTTGCCTTGTCTCCGAAACCCTTTAATTTTAGTCTTTTAATATTTTAGCTTTGCTTCTACTTCAGACCTCTTTACCAGTAAGCATTCTGTTTTACACCAACTCTCATAATCTTCACCTCAAACCATAAAATTTGCCGAAAGAAACAAAACTAGGAGAACCATTCATGGCTTTCTCTCGGTTACCTCTTCTTCAATCTGTTTTCCTCCTCCAACTTCTCTTAACAGATGCCAACCTTCATAAAACAAAGCTCCTCACACCAACTCTCTTTTCCAAACTCTCCGCCACGACGCACCTCAATGAAACCCAACCTACCCGCTACTTTGAAGTTACCAAACCTATCAGGTTACCCAAAACCAAGCCTTGTTCTTACCTTATCCTCAGCCATGACTTCGGCTACACCTACGGACAACCTCCAGTTCTTACTAATTATACACCTCCCTGTCATTGCACAACTTGTCGGTTATCCAAAATTGTCCTTGATTTTAAAGCAACTTGCAAAGGGACACAATATGATCGCATCTTTGGCATTTGGTTAGGCGGGGTAGAGCTTCTCAGGAGCTGCACTGCAGAGCCAACAACAATTGGGATCGTTTGGAGTGTTGAAAAGGACATTACAAGGTATCATTCATTGCTTGTAAAGAACCAAACTCAACCACTTGCTGTTTACCTTGGTAATATTGTTGATAGTACTTACACAGGAGTGTATCATGTGAACATAACCATGCATTTTTATCCTGCTGAAGGGAATCTGAACGATCATAAGCGTGATTTGGACAGTCTGGCATCTAGATTTGATTCTAATCCTGATTTGATCTTACCCATTTCGCGAAATTTGCCATTGAATGATGGGCTGTGGTTTGAAATTAAGAATTCAGTGGATACTCAAGAGAAGGAGTTCAGAACTCCAAAGAATGTGTACAGGGCCGTGTTGGAAGTTTATTTATCTTCCCATGAGAAGGATGAATTCTGGTATGCAAATCTTCCGAATGAGTTCATCTCGATGAATCATCTCAACAGAACGCCAGAGAATGGGCCTTTCAGGGAGGTTGTAGTTAGTCTTGACGGTGAAGTGGTTGGTGCTATCTGGCCATTTACTGTGATTTACACCGGGGGAATTAGTCCCTTGTTATGGGCTCCCATCACCGGCATTGGTTCATTCGATCTTCCTTCTTATGAAATCGAAATTACTCCTTTCTTAGGTAACATATTGGATGGAGAGATCCATAAGTTTGGTTTCGGTGTAACAAATGCTTTGAACGTGTGGTTGATAGATGCAAATTTGCATCTTTGGTTGGACAGTAGAAGCACTAAAACCGAAGGAAAGGTTTTGAGGAAGAATGTCATGCCTCTTCGTGTTTCGTTGAGCGCAGATTTCGAGGGTCTGGGTGGAACAATATTGACAAATGTAAGCAGGTCGATATCTGCAACAGGACTGATCAAATCATCTTATGGGGAGATCACTACTAGTTGGATCCAAAATTTTAGTTACACCAACTCCATGCTGATAAGCAAGAATCTGCAGATTATTGATCAGATGATCCATTTTCATGACAGCATTTGCACTAAAATGCCTCTCTCTTTTGCTTACTCACAGAGTTCGCACAAGGTGTATCCGCTTCACTTATCCAGCGATGTATTGGATAAAGGAAATAGAAGTTTTTCACAACTTACAAACGTTACACTGGGATATTATGAAGAGAAATCTAGTAGTGCTGGTTTTGATTTCTTCTTCAGCTCTCTCAAGAATCTGCAAAATGGGCAAGTTGTTTTAACTGTGGTTAATAATTTTATAGTTGATGCACGGTGGAGCACGCGGCAAGTATACAAATATCACGGTAGTGATCTCTGCTATTTCAGGAACATAAGCAGCTCAAATGACATTATTGCTTATGACATGGTAGAAAATGCATGCAATGACAAAAGAACTGAGTCTCGTTTTGGTTATGAGAATCGCAGATGGTTGCCTTCTACAGCTCGAAAGGATCCTCTAGCATCAGATGAACTCGAGGGAGAAGCATGAAGTCCTATCGTACTAAGATGATTCACCCACTGCTTCAGGGAATGAATAAATAAATAAATAAACAAAGATTTCTCTTGTTGGATGCTTAAGAGGACATCTGAATGTGGGTACAGGGAATAAAATTGTAAATTTGCTTTTTAATAATATTTATTGTGAACGCTGCTCATGACTTTGAACATAAAACAAAACACTCACTAATCTCCTTTTGATATTGAAGTTATTTTAGCTGACCTGACCACACAAGATGAGTACCGCATGAGTCTTACAAAGCTCTCTCAACTTAGAAACAGTCCTGACAGTCCTAGAAATGAAACAGTAAAAGCTCATTGAAGCATACTCTTTTACTGGACAACAATTTTGAGTTCACAATGCTGGATAAATAACTGACTTTTTAAAAATGAGTATCCGGCACTGTTCCAACGAAGTAAATACATAGCTAATAAATTTTCATGATTATAAAGTTGTCTATATACTATATGTTAATTTATATAATCTTACTACATGAAAAACATATTTCCTCACTTGTTAGGTACACTTTTGCGCATACAGCTGGTAATGTATTGAACAATATCATGTTCAAAGAAACTGCGTGATATGGAAGAACAAAATTCAATGTAAAAACCAAAAGTACTGAGAATTTTAGAAATGATAACTATTATAATTATCAACGGACAATGATCTAGCAAGGAAGAGATAACCACAAGATTGTTCCCAGCTAAATTGATAAGGACAGTAGAAGATTGTTCACTCTAGTCATAACAAGACCCTTTACTATTACTGCAAACAGGCAACACTGTTGTTGAAACAATACATGGCATGAATATCCGAAGGGCAAAAAAGAAGTTCTGTTGTCACAACACATCCAACAGAGGTAACAGCCTAGCATTAATTAAATGAAACAGGAAACTAATTTTAAAAATTATCTGAAACCCATGCTTCCACCAGATATCTATCATGATAAAGATCAAACTAAGCATCAAAAATCTGATTCATGATGCTTAAACATCAACACAGTTGCAGTTCTAATTATGAACACATAATATTAACATTAAGATATTAAAAATTATCTGAAGCTCACGCTTCCACCAAATATCTATCACGATAAAGATGAAACTAAGCATAAAAAATGTGATTCATGATATTCAAACCTCAATGCAGTTGCAATTCTAATTATGAACACATAATATTAAAATATGGTGCATTCACTAATATCTTGGAGAAACAAAGATTTTACACTAAACAAGCGATTGGAAGAAAAACAAAACGGGGGATAGTATCGACGAAGCAGATCTGACGACATTACAGATAAAAGCCAGGGGACACATGCAATTTTATTTGTCACAACCACATTGAAGAAACCTCTGGAACATCCAAGTGAATTCCCATAATACTGAAGGATCAATTGTGTCTGATGATTAAATTCCTCACATGTTATTGAACTACTCGGATATCAGAGAAGCCATCCTAGCTGGCAGAGGCCTTTATTTTCAACAAGCTAGGATCTAAATGAGATTCTGTTCTTTTGTCGCACTTATTTCCTACTTTATCATAGAGAATAGTGTAGTTTGAGCTGCTTATGTTCCTAAAATAGCAGAAGTTGTCACCATGATAGTTGTACACCTGTTGTGTGCTCCCCAATCCACTGACTACCAAGTTGTCCTTCACAAGCATAACACCCTGCCCATTCTGCAAGTTCTTGAGAGAGCTCTCTGAGAATCCAGAACTGGCACTCTTTGAATTCTTCTCGTTAAATCCCAACGTGACATTTGCTATGGATAAAGAAGTTCCATTTCCTTTATCTTCATCGTTCAAGGACAAGTAAATGGGAAACACTTTGAATGATTTCAGGAAGTAAGCATTAGAGGACTGCATCTCAGCAGAAACACCGTCATCAAAATGGATCGTCTGATTCACAATCTGCAAATTTCCACTATTGCCTATCACCATTGAGTTACTGGAAGCAAAATCTTGAATGAAGTGGGTTGTAATCTTTCCATGAGATGACTCAACCCAACCAATCGACGATACAGACCTATTTACATTTGTGAGGAATGTTCCATTTAAACCCTTAAAATTTGACTCAATATACACTTGAAGAGGCACAGAACTATGTTTCAGAAGCTTCCCCTCGGTTTTTGCACTTTTACCGTCCAACCAAAGGTGCAAATTTGCATCTATATACCACACATTCAGAGCATTTGTAACACTAAACCCAAACTCGTGAGCCTTCCCATCCAATATATTCCCTAAAAATGGAGTGATTTCAATATCATAAGTAGGAAGATCAAATGAGCCAATTGCAGTAATGGGTCTCCATAAGAGAGGATTAATCCCTCCGGTAAACACAACGGTAAAAGGCCATACGGCACCAACTACCTCACCATCAAGACTCACCACTACCTCTCTAAAAGGTCCATTTCCAGGAGCATCGGTCAGATTATTAGCGGCAATGTAATCATTAGGAACATTTCCATACCAAAATTCATCATTCTCATGAAAAGAAACATAAACCTCCAACACAGCCCTATACACATTCTGTGGAATCACAAACTCCTTCACCCCAATATCTGTCGAATTCTCAATCTCAAACCACAGCCCATCATTCGATGGCAAATTTCGTGAAATGGGCAAGATCAAATCAGCCTTGGAACCGTATCCAGATGCCAAAACATCCGAATCATTAATATCGACATCAACCGGGTAAAAATACAGAGTTATATCCACGTGATACACACCAGTATAAGTACTATCAATAAGATTGCCAAGATAAACAGCAAAAGTTTGAGTCTCATTTTTAACAAGCAAAGAATAATACCTTGTTAAATCCTTCTTAACACTCCAAACAATCCCAGTTGCTCTTGGCTCAGCTGTGCAACTCCTCAAAAGCTCAACGCCACCTAACCACACGCCAAAGATTCTATCAAACTGCCTCCCTTTACAAGTTGCATTCCATTCAAGGACAATTTTTGAGAACTTTTTGGATGAGCAATGTGAAGGAGGGGTATAGTTAGCAAGAACTGGTGGCTTCCCATAAGTGAAAGCAAAGTCATGGTGAAGAATGTGGTGGGAACAAGGGTTGGTTTTGGGGATCTTGATGGGTTTGGTTACTTCAAAGTAGCGCGTTGGTGGGATTTGGGCGGTGTTGAGAGGGAGAGTTGAGAGCTCTGAGGAATAAAGATTTGAGTTTCTGAAGAGGGTTTTGGTTTTGTGAAGATTTGCATTAATGGGTTGTGTTTGATGAAGGAGAAAGAGTGAGATGCAGAGGAATAAAGGGTAATGAAAGGAAGCCATGGATTGTTGTTGTATTGTGTTGTGTTTCTGTTGCTTTTATTTTTATTTATTTTATTTTATTTTTTTTCTTTTGATATTGTTGAGGTTGATTCTTGTTTGGTTGATTAGTTTGGTTACAGTTTCTTGTTTTGTGTCAATGGAAGATTAATGTTTTGTTGGCTGGAAAAACAATGCTGCTGCTGATGAAAGAGACAAAGATGGCAGTGGAATGTCTGATTAAACTAGTCAATTTCTTAAATCAGATGTTTTGCCTATCGTGGAGATTTCAGATTATTTTACTCCAAATAGAATTCTGTTTATGATAATATCTGATTTCTGTGCGGTATTAAATAATATATTTCGGGATCTCTTAAGTCAGGAGAGTAGAGATTGCCAAAAAAAATTAATTTAGGTTTTGGCATTTTGCTCACTCTCTCATCTGCTTTAAAAAAATAGTACAAATTTCTTATTTGGGATTAAAATGAATTAAATTTTCTTTCAAAATATTTAGAAAAAGAAATAAGTCAATGTACATAACTCGATCAAGAAATGATTTGTAGATTTTATGCAATTTTAAAAAAACATATAGAATGCCATTGAGAAAAGGGAAATTTAAGGGGTGTAATTTAAGGTTAAAAGATTAAAAAGGTGACATTGAGAGGATTTTGGCTGTCACTTTTGCTTCTTCAAGTGTAACATATCAATACTTTCCGATTTTATTTGATGATTGTGTTAGGTAACATTTAGGTAACAACGTTTCAAAATGTTAATGTTTTTAGACAATCTTTTTCTTAAATGTCAGTTTAATTCCTCCTGTGATTGGTATGAGATAAGCAACTTTTTGATTTCAAGATCTCTTGTAGAATTATCAATCAATTATAATATGAAATTAATAAACTACAATCAACATCATTATCACAATTTTTATTTTTAACTCATACCGTTGTAGTTAGTTGCAGTCGTCACAAATTCTAAAGTATCAATAAATTTATTATATATTAAATCACCCATTAATAAGGTATTAAATCAGTCCAGTGCGTTTAGCACACTTTATTACATTAAAATGTATTGTATTAATTAATGTAATATGTATTGCATTAAACTATATTACATAAGCATTAACACTGTACTATATTAATATTATATAATGGTTTGGTGTTACATTGTATAGTATTACATATACAATAATATTTTACATTATTATTTATATTAAACTAATTTTTTATAATTATAAATGTCTTAAAATTTTTATAATTTATATTTATCATTTAATTTTATAAATAAATTACTGACCGCTTGGCTCTACGAGTCACCATGAATTGCCGTCGGCATTTATATTCTATATTTTTTAACGCCCATTTTAGTACCACTAGAATTTTCATCAGCGCATCCGCACAACGGTGCATGTCTCATTGACAAGGGTACATGTATTTCAAAACTCTGACAATCAATCTACGGTGAATGAAAACTTCCAATAATAGGGATTCTGTTAGTACTAAAATTAATGTTAAAAGAAATTAAAGTGACATCCATGATGGTGGTCAATATTTTTGCCATTCGAATTTATTATATTTATAAACTACTGATAAATAAATTGAATAAGTTTTAATTGATTAGATAATTTTGTCTCTTAAAGGTGAGTTATACACCCTATACTTGGTTGGACGGAGGGGTTTTGATAATGCGGCAGAAGCTGCCTCAAAGTTTTAGTTAATGTCGTGCGGTGTATTTGGTTCCAATTACCAAATATGAATTTGCGTCAATCAATACTGGACCTACGAAGTTGTGCAACGCAATGGTGCATGGCAAACACAGGCGACGTAATGAAATAATATGTTGTGATCGTGGAAAGTGGATAACACTTATGGGACGCTAAGCAATTAAATATGTTGTAATAATGAACTTTCCACCAGACGAAAGACGGATGATGAATTGTTTTCTTTTCTATACGCATGAGAAGATGCTCGAGTCCATTGTATATGTTGTGGGAGCTGGCCAAGGGTACAGATTCTGTAATTTACAGACCAACTTAGCCGACTCCTGAGCAGATGCATTTGGATGAGTTTTTTCTCCCCCAAATCATGTGTGTTCTTCTCTAATTGGGTGTGTATATTACGGGTTACATAAGATAAAGAACCTCCTATCCTATGTTGTGTGGTACGAATAATTTTTTAAATTTATTTTTGAAGCAAATCCAACAGATTTGGTAGGTTGGGATTACGGGATGATAAAATAAATTTGTCTTTGTCTTTGTCTTGAGATAAAATAAAAATTGATTGATTAAAAAAAAGTAGCTTTGTGTTTGGTAAAATGTGTTGTTGCAGTTACGGTGGGTTTGAAAAATAGAATATATACGTTTGGTAAATTTTATTACGAAATTCTGTTTTATTATATAATGACCAAAATAAACATAAATTTTTATTATTTTTTATTTTTAGAGTATGTTTAATAAATTATTTAAACATATTTTTTTCTTAAATATATAAAATTACATTAAAAGAACTCAATTAAAAAAATCTAAAGAACTTCATAATTTGTTATATAAAATATGATAGAAATAAATGTATAATTTATATATTAAGGTTTATGAAAAAGTATGATATAATTATCTTTTTATTAAAATCTAAGGTTATAATAGGAATTTTAAAAAGGTGTGGCAGCTTATTGAATAAGCTGCTTATGAAAAGCAACCCTCTACTTGCTTTTAAAAGCTGCTGACAAAATGGAGAAAATTATGAAATAAACTGCTTTTACAAAATTTACCAAACACTATTTTAATAAAAAATTATGAAATAAGCAGCTTATTGAATTTTAACCGCAATCTCAAACTGGCCCTCAGTCCATTTTAGAATTAAATATGCGTCATGCTCCACGGCAAAAGGGTGCAAACTCGAGGTTGGTTGGGGTGGGGGTGGGGGTGGGGGGGTGTTAAACAGAAAAAACAAAAGGAATACTCTTGTATCACTTTGGGAATCTAATTACAGTTTGGCAATACAAACTATTTCCTAATCATACAAAATAATTGATTTTGATTTGATGTAAATTGTTGATGATTTAACTTGACAATACCTATTACTAAAATATTAATTTGACCTTCTTAAAAATAATTTGTCATTCTAATTAGATTTGGTAAAATTTGACATAACTCGATTATCTGATATATGAATTTGATATAAATAAATAGATATTAGTCGTCAAATTTAACACTAATATTAGATTGCTGGATTCAAGTTGACACGATTTTTTTCATGTCAAGTTAAAATTAAAGTTGTTGATCCATTTATTCGAATAATGATACGATTATATGTTTTATTTTAAATTAATTTATAAGTTCTCATCAAAATTTAAATATTAGACATAATTATCTCCTTTCTTTTCTTTTTTTTTGGAGAAGGATGAACAAATATGCGATGTTTTATATATAAAATGTTATCTAGATTTAAAACTTTAATAATGTAAATATGTAAAATATTAGTAAATATATATATTTTATAATATTAATAAATAATACATATAGTAGAGTGTAAATATTTAATATAAATCTCATGAAATATATAGATATTAAAATAAATTATTGAATAATTTATTTATTTTTTATATTGAATTAAGATCTCAAAATTTTAATAAAATTAATAAACAGATCATATTTGGGTGAGTGTAAATTTAACACGACGCTAATTTGTTAGCATAGGAACGCAATGTAATGACCCGTTTTACAAGCTCTTTTATCAATTAGAAGCCAACGTTCTGTACATTTCCCCTCTCGCAATCAGTACCCAGAACGTGGGTCCTATGTTATTCAAAGTGAAACGTGGCAAGATCCCTGCCGTTCTCTGTAATTACAAACTAAAGTCAACCTTCTGATGATCATCTCTAAGAGAAGAGATGCACGGGGAGACGAAGAAAAGATAGAAAACAGTACGAAGGAAAAAAATTAAAAAAAGAAACCACTAACTCCTCTTTCTCATACAACAATGAGCTTCTCTTCTTTAACTTGGTGAGCTCACTTATTATTATTATTATTTTCCTATTGCTTTGCTGAACATTTTATTATTTATTTAATTATGTATAATTTTGAGTTAGTTTATCTTCAATTACAACTTTGCTTATTGTGTGCGGTGCGTGCAGTGCCTTGGGAAGCTCATCTATGCAGTTAGGGTTTCATTCTAATTTTTTAACTGATGTTTTACACCCTTCTTCAAAGAGGAAAAAGCTTGCTTTAAGAAAGTTCACTGTATCTTGCTCTTCTTCTTCTGGTATGTTCATTTTTCTTTATTGGTCATTTATTTTATCTGGGTATTTTGTGCTTTTAGTTTTCCTTTTGGAAAAATTGTTAGTCCTTAAACTGAATGGAATTTAAGAATTTAGTGGCATTCTACCGTACTTGTACTTTTTTTGAGAGGGTGAATTGGCAAGTCCATTTGTGTTTAGCGGTGGAAATTTTTCAACCATTTATATATTCTTGTTTCAACTTTAATTAAAGTCGATTGAAGAGGCTAGATTTAGCACTAATTAAGGAAGAATGAGAATTAGTTAGATACGATGGGGTGAGTTTTGTGCAATGAAGAAGATCCTCCAGACTCCTAATGCTTTCTGTTCTGAAACAACATCCAGGCATTTAAGGTGAATGTATTTATGCGGTCATGGTGATTTGTAAACTGAAACAAATGTTGTTGATTGCTAGCATATTCTCATCTTGGTATGCAAGTTTGCTTGCTGTGTGTCATTTAGATGAAAAAAGAATTGCTAGGTTGAAATCTGGATTTTGTGGAAAAATTGACTCCGTTGTATTGTAGAGAGTATAAATCTGGTTAACTGACTTCGTAGGCTATACGGTAAGGTTAATAGGGACATATTCTATTGGAGGTGGAGCATCATAAAGATTTGGGTAAAAATGTGACTGGGATAGAACAAATTGAGAACACATTCTTATTTCTATATCTACTATTAGCTGCAGATACTCCTTTTGCACCTTCATTTATAACTTAATTCCTGAATGTTAAAATCACGGAAAACATGCACAGCTCATTTTAGCCAGCATTTACTGAACATACTTGGCACCATTCTCCTTTTTGTCCCAAAAGGATTAGCATTTGGCTAAGCCTCACATTGCGATGGACATGGATTGCCAAAAGATTAAAAAGGAAGACCAAGATAAGGCTTTTTTGTTTCTTGAACTTTTTCTTTTCATTGACAATATAGGAGATGTGCATCCACATCTTGAGATACATGTATCTCATTCACATTTTTTATTCATATTTTATGTAGATCCACTCTTGGTTAAGGCTGCGAAAGGACATCCTGTAAGTCGACCACCAGCATGGATGATGCGCCAGGCAGGAAGGTATATGGCTGTTTACAGAAAGCTTGCAGAAAAGCATCCATCGTTCAGAGAGAGGTCAGAGACCACTGATCTCATTGTTCAAATTTCTTTGCAGCCTTGGGAAGCTTTCCATCCTGATGGAGTTATCATTTTCTCTGACATACTTACTCCTCTACCTGCATTTGGTGTTCCATTTGACATAGAAGAAGTGAGAGGTCCGGTTATTCAGTCACCAATTCGGTCTGAAGAGGGCTTAAAGGCATTACATCCTATTGATTTGGAAAAACTTCATTTTGTGGGGGATTCCCTCGAGATTTTGCGCAAAGAGGTGATTCTTCTATTTTTCTTCACATGCATTAAGATCAGGTGAAAATACTCCTTTTAATTATGCAATACATAATATATGATTTCATGTTGATCTGTTTCTTCAAATTATTCTTTCTATGTAGGTTGGAGAGCATGCTGCAGTTCTCGGATTTGTTGGAGCTCCATGGACAATTGCTACATATATAGTTGAAGGGGGCACAACACGCACATATACAACCATAAAGAGTATGTGCCATACAGCACCACATGTGTTGAGGACTCTTCTCTCTCATTTAACACAGGCAATATCTGATTATATTATCTACCAAGTGAAATCTGGGGCTCATTGCATACAAATATTCGATTCATGGGGTGGACAACTACCACCTCACATGTGGGAACAGTGGTCAGAGCCTTATATCAAAGAGGTAAATTGCAGCAGACTTTATTAAATGATGAAAAAAAAATCTTGTTCTCTTCATTGTGAACACTATCCTATTGTTTTCTTGCTGTAAAATGAATGAATTAAATGCATGATGGGTTATCTCAAGGAGCTTTTATCTCATTCTTGTTGTGCAGTAGTCTGTTTAAATTGATTGCACTATCTCTCTTAATAAACTATTGAAGTTTTCTTGGGTGATTTTAAGTTTATTGATGATAAAAATATAAATACCAGTGGAGCTCAAGTAGGAATTCTATAAATACAAAATGTTAATTTCCAAAAATGGAAGTATTATGAGTGGAAAGTATCATTACTATTTTATGTTGCTACACTCTTATTTTTTGAAAATTTGTTGTATATGCTATATTGCATGCTGTTTGCCTGTTTAGACTATACAAAATTTATGCTAACTAGTTTTGATGTTTCTGAAAATCCAGATTGTCAGTCTAGTGAGGACGAAATGCCCTGAAACACCCATTGTTCTCTATATTAACGGAAATGGTGGTTTTCTTGAGCGTATGAAAAGAACTGGTGTTGATGTGATTGGGCTTGACTGGACTGTGGATATGGCGGATGGAAGGAAGAGATTGGGCAATGACATTAATGTGCAGGGGAATGTGGATCCTGCTTGCTTGTTTTCTCCTCTTCCTAGATTGACTGATGAAATTCAAAGGTGATGTAGCTTATAATTTTTTGTTTACCCTTTTTAATTGGTATTTGGAGACAGGATTGTTTGATTTTGTTACCCGATGCCTATGTAATTCTGTGGGTTTGTTAGACCTAGGATGTGAGTACCTATCAACATCATGTTAGTGACACGGCAGGGAATCACCATAACCTATCATTTTATGACGACAATTCTTTAGGCTTCTTATGCTTAGTGTTTATTTTACTGAATACAGATTTGAGAAAAATCACAAACAACCAATTTCTCCTCACTCTGTCTCTCTCAATTTCTCTTATCTAGTGCGCTTCTTCCTACCCTGCTCCTTCTTGCTGGAATCCTCTTCACCTCATATTTTTCTTGCTACCCATTTGTCTGCATCTCTTATTTGATATTCAAAATTGAAGTTTAAAGTGTTCTTAATGCTATCTCATTGCTTGTGGTGTAATGCTTTGAGATCTCCTCACAATTTCAACTGTCTTTAACAACTTGTAGTGGTAATCCGTGGGCTATTGCTAGATGCCTTTCATGGTTTGTAGTGGTTACTTGTCAGCGTTTACCTGATTGTTACTTATTTGAGTGCATCCTTACATCCTGCTTCTTCATAATTACATTCTGGTATATGATGATATCTTTTTGGTATTCTGAGTGCTAGGTAGTTCAGATAACAAGAATAGTTGAAACAGGACTACAAGAGTGTCATTTTACAAATAATAATGGCTCGGCTGATGAATCTTGCGGTTTCTTTCTGATCAAAATAGCAACTGAGATATTACCTCCAAACTATGATACAGGTGCTCATACTGATTGATTTTGTTTTCAGGGTTGTCAAGTTTGCGGGATCAAGAGGACACATCCTTAATCTAGGACATGGAGTTCTAGTTGGGACTCCTGAAGAAGCTGTGGCACATTTCTTTGAAGTTGCAAAAAGCATGAAGTATGATAATTCTTCTCAAAATCATGCATTTGAGGAATCAAAATTGGTAGTTTGAGGATTTACTTGTTGCTAAGCGCAAGCCAGCAATTTTGTTTTGTAAATTTGCAGCTCTTTGTCCAGTTACACCTTTTTCCTGCCTGACAACTGGTTGATCTTTGTTTTAACTTACAATTTCTGGAGAGGATGATTAAAGCTAGAGTTCTGTTCATGCTTTTGGTCAGCTAACTTCATTGTATCTGTTATTGAAATATTCACAATGAATCAGTATATTGGTTTATTTTGGGAATTGCTTTCGTAACATTTATCTGCATATGCTAATAATTTGCCTCTTTGGTGCCATTAACTTGCTACTGGTTCATTAATCTGGCTAATCGAGACGTAGCTTTGAAGAACCAACTGAATAACTATCTGAGAAATGTTAGCTGATAAAAGCTGTTATTTTATGGATTCCACTCCACCTGTAATTACATTTTTATTCTGGAATCAGTTTTTTGGTAGAGAGCTGATCAACCTAGTGGCTACAGGAGCATAGAAAGTACTGAGATGTATTAGGTGGGTTTTCACTTATTCTTCTCATGCGGGTGATGGCCTTATTGCTTTCTGACTGTCCTCCCCTCTCCCATTCTCTCTTTCTTACATGTCTCATACAAATAGTTGTGTTTTGATTTTGTGGTATGTGGATGAGCCCTAGGAGAAGTGGTATCGTTGAAGCGTCATGCAGTTAGATAGAGAAACGTGAGACTTAATAATGGAGATGGATATGGTGATAGAGGTAAATAAAATTACCCTATCTCTCTACTTCCTTTTTCCTTCTTTTCACATTTCACTTGCTATTATGTTTTGCAGTAAGCTTACAAATAGTTTTCATGTAAGGTAGAGGTTTAACAAAATGAAAATCGGAACTTAAGCTACATTCATCTTGATTTCTTTTGTAGAATATTTTGAACTTTTTTTTTTTTTGGGGGGGGTTGGAGTGGGGGGGGGAGGGGGGGAGGGGAGACTTTCAGCTAGGGACATACAAGGGTTTGATATTGCAGGTGACTAGGTGTATTCCTTCAATCTTCATGTAAATTCATTGACAGTGAAGTTACTTGTTGACCATTATGAAATCATTCTCGACTAATATCAAAATTCTTAGTTTATAATTTTCCTGCCTTTTTACCCCTTGCTATGCTATGCGGTGGCAACTTTACATTACAATGTTGAACTTCGAAACCATGCCGTGTTGTGGTTGCCAGTGCATTGCTTTTCCATATACTTAGTATGTCAAGAATTGAAATCTACTCTGCATTTTAACTCTTAGCAATATGACTGGTGGCAAGACAATTTCCTGGAGAGTAGAAGGCATAACTTTCGTCTGTTGGTTTCATCTTAAACTTTAATCAGCGATGATGCTTCTTGTACCGGATAATGATAATGCATGCTGTGAATGGCTGCAATATGGGATAGATCATGTCAGGGTGAGGTAAAATTATTTTACCAATGTTTAGAACCAGATTGATTGGCTAGTCATCCACCGTGAGCAAAGTGGAACTAGAAATCCTTCAGGCCACTTTCTGAGTACTAATTTTGAATTGGCGACTGCATTAATTTTCCTTTCATAGAATTGCATATTGTGAGATAACCAGCCGTGTGGTAAGTTGTCAGGCATGGAATATGCTATGAATGACTTTTGCTCTCACTCAACGGCGGCATATAACGATGATTTGACTATTTAATTCCGTCGTCAAAGTATGTATTGTTTAAAGCCAGGGGTCTCTGCAACTGCAACTTTTGGAGCTACTACTGATGATCTCCAGGAAGTTTGTGATGATGCCTATGGCAGGCCACAACCTGTGTGGGCTTTCAACTTTAGGACCTGGTCCACACCAGTAATTCCGTACTCTTGTACGGTATCAAAGTAATTTTGTGATAAAATTACTGGATTTAAGCCGTGTCAGTCATTGATTGGTGACATATAATTTGGGCTGTGAACTTCATAATGGTAGTATTCTCGATCTTTTGCCGTACTTAATTGTGACCGAAGATTTAGCTATTTTGAACTTAGATTTTCGTGCACATGATTTTAATGAACAAAATTATGAAAACAATGTCGTTAGTTTATTTGTCTAAACGACACAGTAATTTTTCTTAGTAAAGTGGTTTTTGAAGCCTTTTTTTTTTTTCCTTCAGTAGACGACATTTTTAAGTGACATTGGCTAAGCTAGCGTAATTTTATACTCTTATATAATCTTAAACTCGATTACCTTAAAGTGACGTTGGCTAAGCTAAAGTCATCTTGCACTATAATATAATCTTAAACTCGATTACATGAACATTAAAAAGTACCATCACTTATATATGCACCATAGGACAGACAAAAGTATATACATATATACATAGGATGAGCTTCAAGTGTGGGATTCCACACTTTTATCAAAGTGCAGGAATACATATTCATATATACATGCACGTGTACATACATATATATAAAAATATTCCAATTCAGGATTATGCGTAATAGAATCTTCTTTTTTCATATCTCTCATTATTTGTTTGGGACTTTATTCACCTCTTTGGGCTTGTATGGAATTGAGAAATATATTTGATTGTTCATCTTTTTTATATAATAGTAATATGTATACGGCATCCTTTGAATAATTCAAATCAGCGCAATTGGATATCTGAATGGGACCTATGTGACATGACCAATCACTAAAAATGCTCTATTCCAACACTCCACCCTTTTCATATATTCCATACATCACACTAGACAGATATCATCCTCAGATTTGTTAAATTTCAGGAAAGCTATTAAATCGAAATGTTTGATAGTGTAATGGTATTATACTACTAAACCACAAGATATATATATATATACACGCGCGCACGCAATACACTGGACTATTACACTTTTGTCATGTTCTTGCGTTTGTTATACTAATATTAAAGCATTTGATTTATTATCATGTGTTTGAAGCCTTGGTGATCGATATGAAGACACCAAACTATTCTAATAAATCAGATCACCAATTTGATGCAAGTTTCTCTAATTGGAGAAGTGAGATCCAAAGTTCAACGTTGTAGCTTGTTGCCGTAAGAAGTAAAACCCTTATTTCTGAATCGCTCGACAATTAATGCATGCACCATGCAGTGATCGTACGTACAATACGTACACGTTGAGAAACAAGAGAAACGGTATAGACTTCAGGATGCAATATATAATCAGAATTCAGAAGCTATTAAGGGTTATCTCTGCGGAAACATATTCTCGTTCTTTGTGATGAATAACTTCAGCTACAGCATTTTATACAAATCTTTCTGGAAAAATGGTTGAAGCAAGCAAATATAGCTCGACTTTCACAGGAGATCTACGGTGTTAGAGTACAACACATAAATGCACAAAACAAATGATAATAGCTAGCCATTAATTTTCTACCTGTTCCATTCATTCTATTGCTAACATTTATTTATTTATTTATTTATTATTATTATTATTATTATTATTTGTGGCATCTAGAGTTAGAAAATAAACATATTCTAACTTTCAATCGGCAGACAGTTTTGCTACGAACAAAAAGTAAAAAAAGACAAGAAATATACAGACGAATGTATCTGACTCCTATCCATGTAATATAGTCTATAGAGACAGGAGTGAGCAAGAAGTTGGATTTTCAATGTTCAAAGCAACCTCATAAACAATGAGAGGGTGGGGATGCCTTTCATCATTGGTCAAAAAGATGGAAAATAGATTTATTCTCAAGTGTTTTAACTAAGAAGCTAGTGGGGCAGCTGAAGAAGTTTTGGAGTGGATTTTAGTTCCTCTAGTATTTCGTGCAAGTTAATCGGTGTAAGGCTACAAAGAATGTTAGATTGATGCTCTCCAACATTGAGAAATTTTAAAATACATCAAAAGTACAATTCTCAATTTATTGTATGTACGAGTCATGTGTGTATCTATTTTGACAATCATCATGTAATTAATATGTATATTTAATTGAACTATACGTGACATGCATGCATTAATTAAGTATAGTACCTTTGATATACTCTAAAATTTCTCCCCAACACCTCGAGCTCCCATGGAACTTTTTTTATCCCCTTTTCAAAAAATTTAGATTATGAACGGATATATCTCCTAAATAATAGTAGAATAGAACTTAGAGCTAATATTTTTTAGGCTGTATTATGAATGAACTTATGTATCCAAATTCTGAGTAAATCTCATATTATAATATGCCTGCAATTAATTGATGCCATGGCGGTCACAATCTCCCGGTTATATGCAAAGTGCTTTCGGTTTTGTTGAGTACTAATGAACTATGATGATATGTTCCAAGTTCCAACTTCCTACATATTATTTTCTTAAAGTAATATGTTCTCAACAACCTTCAATGCATGCACTTTCTGTTTTTTAGTTCAATTAATCGAATCAGATATTCTCGTTGTCTCACTTTAAAAAATTAAAAGTTTCTTTAACATCCATATTCAATTGTTGTATGTAGGTTTATGTTTTTTTTTTTTTTATACACATAACTACTAAAGATAGAGAACAATATTATTATACATTTATACTCCTTTTATTAGCTTATTCTAACAATTTGTATGTATCCATGCATCTATATATTCCAATTGATGTATGCCTATATATGCCGAAAGTTTTTAGATTTCCTTAAATCATATACTAGGGCTTTGGTATAGATAGTTGTTTGGCCATTTTGACTCTAGCTAAAAGGTACAAGTGTATGACTACAGAATATTTGATAAATACTAACAACTCTAGTTTGGAAGTTAAAATGACTTTTACTTTCTCTATGATTGTTTCCTTAAAAAAAATCTATATAACTTATTATTTGTTAAAATTATTAACTTTAAAAGTCATATTTATTACACACTAACAATTTTTATTTTACAGCTAAAACTTATATTTAACTGTAATTATGACTTTTAAGTGACAATACCAGAACACCAAACAAATGCAACATTCAGGGATAGAGAGTTTAAACTATGCAAAGTACACAATGCGTTGCTCAAATTTATGACTGAAGGATAGAGAAAGTAATAATCTGTATAGTTAATGTTGGGCTCAATTTTAAGCTTTATCAAAAGAATGAATTGTAGAGAATATCAGGCCTTTCCACGAAGACAGAGGAAGTGAGGAAACCAATAAGGGAAATTTCCTTTGTGCATTATTATGATTTTAATTAATAGTTACTAACCCTATATTAACTACTATCTTGGTTTAAAAGTATAAAAGGAATGGAAAAGGAGACTATATATATAAAACATAATACAAACTAAATGTGGATTTTAAGCATATATAGTTGGGGACACATTACAACTTCTTTAATGGGAGCCTAGCTAACACGTGCATAGTCGCACATCATAAGATTAAGGACTACACACCTGATCATGTTCGTATATAGTGGTATGTAAATTAGCATGAAAATGTATAGATAAAATAAGAAATAGGGTCAATAGAATTACCAATTAATTTGAAGGAGAGTTTTTGTTTGAGTGATGGATAAATGGGCAGAAAATTGAAAAGTAAATTAAGGAGTTGATGTAAATACCGATGATACACATGAAGAGGAATCCAATGACATATAAATGGTAATTAGTCCAAAGCTTATTTTTTTTTGAATATGTGGGACAACAAATTATGTCAGTGGGGATACCACCAGGGATTCTCAAGAAAATAATTTGATGTCTCAACAATCCGGATTGTGCCATTTTTGTTTTAATATTTGAGAGGGACTTAAAACAAACAATTAATACAAAAATGTCTATTAAATGGGTAAATTCTGGCAACTGAGTGGCTGAGTTTGAAGTATATAACAAATTAGAAAGATGAGAAAGAACATAATACGCACACTACCTATACTCTTCACTGAAAACATTCATATTTCCTTCTCCTTTGAAAATTTATCTATAAAACGCTATATATACAACATACATTTAATATGGTTATTGATTCTTTTCAAAGGCAAGAAAAGGAAACAAAACCTACCATTTCTACTTTATGTAAAATAAATACTTCAACACAAATCCACAACATCCAGTGGTGGCAATGATAGTTTCTTCCCATGGTTTTTATGAATTTACATAATTTTTGAGGATGCAACAAGCTATAGAACAAAATATGTTTGACAATAATAAGTATCTTTAAGATCATGAAAATGGTTAAAAGAAGGAAGAGCAAAGGGACTTACCCAATTCTTCGGCTCCGGGTTTTGTCTTGACCAACTCATATATATAATTCTTGCTTTAATCTCATAATTAGATTGCTTGAGGCGATAAAAAGATAAGGAACTTCATTCAAGCAGTATTGTTTTGCAACATCCAGCAAGATAGAGCTCCGGAACATGAAGGCGAAATCGAGAGCTTGGATTTATTGAGGGCCTAAAAATAGTTGAGTGATCATCAGAACATAAATGAAAGTTTGATACAAGAACATTTATGACTTTTACAGAAGGTAATGCAATTTGTAACTCAATCAGCATATCCAATATTGTATTATGGGACAGAGACAAGCAAAAACAGAAAATCCAAAAAAAAAAAAAAAAGAAGGAATAAAAGAATGAAGCAATTGCCAGGCTGTGAATTTCGTCAGACATTTGAAATTTGAACAATTGGGATACGGATGACGCTTTTGTGAATTTTTAAGATAATAAAAATTTACAAACTTATATATTAATTATTCACAACAAACATTGTCCTAATGCTCCTTATATTATATAATTATATGCAAATCATTTGTGGGTAATATAAATAGCTAGAATGCCATCAGCACTTCTGTAATGAAGACAAAAGGACAATCTTATTCTAAACAAAGGTAAATTACATGTAGCATTATCAAAGAAAGGGACATTCATATATTTATAAATAATAATGCAGACTTGAAAAAAATGATATAAAAATCTTGTAAAAATATGAAAACAGGCAAAGGAGCAGAACGAAAGGATTTAATATATGTAGGATCTTAGTAGCGCATGGTGGTATTACCATCAACAAACAAGCAAACCTGAATAAGCATTAATTTGTTTTATCCCAATTACCGAAAGATCTTTCAATCAAATATTATGAAAAATTGTATTATATGCAATGATACGCACATTCATTGCGAGCACAAGATCGTGTGGACTCTTAAAAGAGCTAGCTAGCACTAGGCGGGGGGGGGGGGGGGGGGAATGAGAGAGAGAAAGCTAACACATATATAAATATAAAATAAAATGTGAATTTTCATATAAGAGAGAGAGAGTGAGGGGGAGTCTTCTATTTTAATCATCGCATCTAACATTGATTGTTTAACATGTTAAGGTAAAGTGGTAATATTGTAATTATGTCTTTTCCTTTTTAACGAAAAATTAGGGTTTTGAAGCCCTTGGCCTAGGGTTTATCATGAAAGGAATCATATGGGGCCTAAATCTCAAAATGTATACACAAATTCTTCAACAATATAAATCATCAATAATTTAGAACTGTATGTAATATATATTCACATAGTGTTTGATAATTTTAATATTATGGTTCTAGCTAGCTTCTAATAGAAGAATCTTAATTATCAAAAAGAAAAATTACCATTTCCTACAGCTAAGAAAGCAATAGGAACCAAGCTTTTATTGCATAGGAAAATTTGAGCTATGATCATTAGTAGCCTTCACAGTCATCCTCTTCTTCTTTTTCTTCTTGTAAGGGATTCCTCGAGCCTTAGCTTGAGAGTCCCTCACTTCACGCAAATAAATCCTTATAGCACCACTTGCAAAAGGGTTTGTTTCTGGCAAGCCGCCGTTTTCTTCATAAGCAGCCCTAAGCCGGCCGATGAGTGCATCAAGGCTGCCCCAAGCTTGCTTAAGAGGGCAAGAACAAGGGCCCGGTGGCTCTGGCTGACCAAAGAAAACGCACCCTTGTAGGTGCACTTTAGTCTTGCCAAATTGATCAAGATACCGGAGAAAATCAAGAACATGATTCGAGTTGCACTGCGAAAGCGCCACTGGAGGCCTCTGGTTCCTCAAGTACTGACCAAAAGTGTTCCAGTCTCGCCTCTTTTGTGATTCATATCGACTAAGAGGTGCCGGACTTTGCTGATCAGAGGTAGCAGCAACAGCAACCGTCGACATCGTCGATGATCTTGATGATGATCCTTCAGCTACCTCTTTCCCTTTGCTGCTAGACATGATCACTTGGCTATCTAGCTCAAAGCAAAGAGGAAGAAGTTTAAAGAATCTTTTTGAGTGTGGAAAGAAATAAGAGAAGAGAGAGTTTTATTTTTTATTTTTTGAGAGGACAAAAATGAAGATCACATCATGGGGCTACTAAGGAGACAAGTAATGGGTCCTATCAGAAGTGCTTTAGCTCTTCTTTTTCTTCTTCTAACATTATTTTCTTCCTTTAATTGTACTGTTAGCATTAACTATTACCTTTTTTTTTTTTCCCTATGTACTATATAATTGTGCTATCCATCATGTAAGCAATCATTATGTATTACATTAGCATAATTAGAGAACTACGGTTTAAATAATAAATCCAGTACAAATAACGTGAAGAGAGAATGACATTTAATTCTCTTATATTTCTTATTTTTATCACTTAGGACCCAATGTTATTTTGAGTAATTAAATGCTCATTTAATACATATGTTTTAGGTTAATTAGTGCTATTCTAGATTTTATGCTTTTTTTAAAAAAAAAATTCCTACTTATAATAATACCTTTAAAAGAACCTTGAAAAATTAATGAAAAGAAAAAAAAATTAATTACCAAATTAGTGAATTAACTCTAAAATTAAAATAAAAACTATTGTAATTCTTTGTTATTATTTTATTTTACCTATTTAAGGTCCTTTGGGAAAGCACCATACCTCGTATCGGGTGGTTGAAGAGAATTCCCTGAATTTTGTTCCTCTAGGTGAGAACTAGTTTGTCTATCATGAGAAGCACACTTGTTGTGTCTAAGAGTCATCTCCCTTTAAGTAGGGCTCCGACATAATTGTTTGATTTCTTCCTCAATCTTCAAGAAAGACTAACTCCTCCCACTCCTCCTTCTCTTATCCGCCATATAGCTCGTCGTTGGCCCTTCACTTTATTTCTTTTCATTAATGTCCCAAAATTGTTGCAAAGGTATTGTTATAAAAGTTAATAAAAAATAAGCATAAGATTGTAATATAATCAACAACATGAGTATTTTGGGATAATTTTTAAAATATAGAGTTAAACAGACACTTATCCAAAATATAGGACTAAATGGGTATTTATTCTTTTTTTTTTTAATTATCTATATTACATCCTTAACATTATAATTTTATCATTTAAAATTTCCTATTGAATGATGTATACGGCATTTTAATTTATAAAATGTTCCCTATCTTTTGATTAGCACATTACATTAAACTAACAGCTGAAGTAAATAGTAAATGAATCCAAAATCTGTGTTTTTTTTTTTTAAGAAAAATTATTTTAACGCCTAAGATGTAATTGATAATTGAAAAGAATCTGGGACCTGAGTGTGAATTTAAAAAAATTAGGGATCTAAGTGTAATTCTGCTTAACCTGTATATAGTGGATTCAACACGTAATTACCAATCAAGAAAGTTAAAATCGACGGATCAAAATCCATGAACAATCCATAGTTAATGTGGACGGAGTGTATGGTATTAATATCTCATTCACATAAGTACAAATTAATTGAAGTAATATACCCTTCACCAAACCTTTAATTATGTTAATAGGAAATTAACCACTACGATGATAAAATTGTTGAACTAAACCGTTTCCCTCTTATTTGATAATTAAAAGTGAAAAATGACTTGAATATCACTAGGAAGGATTTGTATTGACATTATACATGTTTCTTTAATTTAAATAAAAATGAAAACCATGTACATAAATATTTGCTAAGCTTTTCTACAATAGAAAAACTCATGTGTTGAACTAAGATGACTCAAAAATTAGGTCATAAGTTGACGATTGCCTCTAGTTTATAGTCTTATTTACAAAGCCATAACTGATGTGACATATTCTTCGAAACACCCCTATCATGAATAAGTCGTTGCTCATAAAATTTGGTTTTGATATTATACAAAAACCCATGCTTAATTCCCTCCCCGCAAAAAAAAAAAGTTAGCTCATGATTTGAGGATCACCTAAGCTTAAATTCTTAGTTCAAAAACTATTCTCAGCTAATTAACAACCTTAATTGACATTAACTGATTGATTCAACTTGGTTCAATGGATCCATCTCTATACTTCAACAATAACCTAAGTAAATTGAGAAGAGTCTCAAGATCACTCTTGTTCATGTTAATGGTGATGATTAATGTTTAAGTTAAATAAAACGTAATCATTTTGCGGGATTTTGTTGCCTTCCATTATCCAAAACTGTTTATAATTCAGTCATGAAATTACTCCTAGTGTTATTATTAAACGGTTTGATTTTGCCTCTTACAGGTGGAGGATTAGGCATTTATATACATATGTACAGTAATATTATTGATGAGTTTGTTGACTCTCAAAGGTTTTTGTTTCATATTATATATGATATACAGATTGATCATCTCACAGCTTGGTTACAATTAAACATTTTAAATGTCCAAACACTAAAGCTTTTCTTAGCTAAATCATAGCCATGTATTGTATTGTAATTGATTTGTTTGGGAACGTCTTGTAACTATAACAATTTCTTGATATAATAATCTCAATAATTACAAGCACAATCATCACTGTTGATAATGCAGAATGATTCTAAATAATATCTACTTGTACGAATGTTAGTGATGTTTTTGTTTTTTCTCTTCTGGTTTCCTTTTCCCTTCCTTACTTTTGGAATTTTCAACAGAAAAATGCACACAGGCGGTTGGATTAAATCAAAGCCTTGCAGCCTCTTTGAGAAATTTATTTTAATATGTCAATTTATTTTTCAATGCATGCAATTTCTCGTAAACTGAAATTATACTTAGCTGGCTTTGTGGCCATTTATTTGTAGGTGGATAACTGGATGACTATTTTCTGAAGTTTAAAAAAAATATGAAACAAATTAATTTTACATTTTAGACACTCTTCTACCGAATTAAAACAAATATCTGTGTAACCAAACAAAGGAATCATCTTCCATTCCAAGAATGTACTCTTACCAAACGAACGCTTAAAATGTTAAGGAAAAAGGAGCAAAAAACCAGCAAACCAGAAACAGTCAAGGCGTGTGAGAGCACTGTCCTTAAGATCAAATTCCGCACCTCAAGATACAATATCTCGGTGCAAAAAGGACGAAAGAAAGCGGTTTGATCTCTAGGATACAATAACTACTACCGCGATGTTGCACTCAACACGATAGTTAGAACAGCAAACCAATGCAAGGACGAGATCAAAAATAAAGAGAAAGAGAGCGATTTTCTTAATAATAATGGGTGGTGCACTCGGCCCCTTTAAATAGATACGCCTTAACCCTTATAATCACACAAGGATTTAAGAAAATAAATCCCAATTTGATTAAGAATCAAATTCTTAATATGATTCGAATTAAAAATTAAAACAATTAAAATAAAGGCAAAGTTGTATTTCTTAAATCCTAATTTGATTAAGAATCAAATTCTTAATATGATTCGAATTAAAAATTAAAACAATTAAAATAAAGGCAAAGTTGTAAAAAGTGGCCTGCACACTAGATCCCTGTGGGGATAAGGAGAGGGTCCTCCCTTATGCGTGAGTTATTGGGCGCGAGCACTCAATTAATAGATTCCTAGAATGGGTCTTTTCTTAAGCTTAGTTTTATGCGCATGAGACTTTTCGTTATGAGCTTGTTACCACTCCATATTTGGTTTTTATATATAAACAAATTATAACTCTTTTATTTAAGCAATGTGAGATATTGATATTTTAAAATACCAACTTAATTTCTAACATAAAAAATCCGTTTATAAAAGGAAAAAAAAATTAAAGAGCTGCTAATTTTAGAGCTAATATTCTCCAATTAAATTTTGAACAAGTTGGTTAATACGGTGTCCATTAGCAAATTGCCAAGGATCAAATTATTTCAATTCAATAGCTGAGGATCATTATGCTTAATTTCCTACTCAAATCTATTATTGGATCTTGTTGTAGACTTTTGTCTTTCACATTAATTTCATATGGGTCTGGATCTACCTTTTGTAATCAGTGAGATGGGTTTGATTAGAGCATTGATAATGGGAAAATATTTGAAATCAATTTCCATTGTGCTAGAGGGGATCTTATGTCCTAACAATCTTAATTTTCTGTGTTTTTCCACCGCCCCCCGCCCCCCTTTCTCTTGTCCTTTATTTGTGATAGAGTACGAAAAGAAATTATGGATTTAACTTTAAATTGATGGTAAAAGGATTGTATAAGGAGTGAACCTTCTATATCGCATTACAAGAGAATAAGTAAGGAAACTAGATGAATATAATTTAAGTAACAAATCTTGTGATTCTAGAATTATCTAGAATCATAGTCTTAGAGATTTATGGAGATTGATTGTTTCATTGATTGGAGATTATTTTCTTAAACTTGAACAGTGCTTTCTTTAATTTGATTCTTTCTTTCAACATTATTAATGAGTGAACCATACAAATAAAAGCAAAAAACTGTTGTGCCCATCAAGTCAGATAGACTAAAAACACTACAAAAGAAGAATGATAGAAATTCTTTTTCTTTTTTGACTTATATATATATATATACACACACACACACACAGAGGGAAAAGTGAAAAGCTCCCCTCTTGTTTTACAAAATTAATTATTGTTTCCTTATATTTTAAAACCCTTTGAATCTTCTCTTAATGTCATTAACTTCAAATTATAGTGGTTTTTGGTCATTTTTTTATATCTTAATTAATCTACGCTTTCTAAATGATTTAATAAAATCTTATTTGAAATAAAGCCCAAAATTCTTTAATAAACTTAAAAAAAAATTAAAAAAAAAAGTTTGGTATTAAGTTATTATTATTTTTTTTGAAAGGTTAGTTTGTATTAAGCTATTAACTGTTAACAACAGTTTAGTATTAAGTTATTAGCAACTGTTTTCCCTAAGAGAGTAGCAACTCTATTGCATGGATAAATTTATGCACTTGAAATTGAAGGGGTTGCGCATAAGTAGCCCTCTATAGGGAGATTACCTATGACAATAATTGAAAACGAATGATGATATATAGCTAATTGTTATTGGTATATACCTTCAACATAATTACCCCTGCATTATTTTAAAGAAGAAAAATCTCAACATCATGGTCTGATAGACCTATAATGAAATCAATGGTTAGACTAATATTCTTTTTGGTAGTGAAAGGGGTAATATATAAAAATATTCCTAGGTGAAAAAAGGTAATCTACCTTTATAATCCAAATCCTTGAGAGATTTGAGATTGGTTAAAATTATATAAAAAAATTAATGTATCAAAAAATTTATTGCGAATTATTGGGGCTTGTAACTTTTGGGTCAATCAACATTTTAAGTAGGGTTTTGCCATCCATGGTGATTAATTCTTTTTTTTAACTCCCATTTTTAAGTGCCTACAAATGTAAAGTAATTCGACATGGTGAATTTCAATTCTTTATCAAATTAGGTTTTAACTTTTCTATATAACATTACTAATGTTCTTAACAAATACATTTTAATAATGTTTGAATAATTGTATAAGTATACAATAATGTGAAGAGACTGCAAAGTTAAATCTCTTTTATTATTCTTAATGATCTTATCAATTGAACGAATCTTTTTACGAGTCATTCTATGCTCCGTGATCAAAATCACGGCATCAATATTGTATTAAAAAATGAATTATATAAATAAAATATAAAACATGTAAATTTAATATAAAATTTGTAAATCAACATTAAGTATAAAATAAAACATAAAGTATGTAAATGGAACATAAGACTTGTAAATAGAAAACAAAATAAGTAAATTAATATAATAGCATTAAATTGGTGTATTAATGTTAACAAAACAAAAACTTACAAATATAAAATAAAACTTGTAAATAAACAATAAGTGTCAAATAAAACAAAAATTAAGTAAACGAAACACAAAACTTATAAATAAAAAGTATAAAAAGTAAATTAAAATCGTACAAAAAATTAATGTATCAAAAAGTTTTATGCGAATTATTGAGACTTGCAAGTCTTGGATCAATCAACATTTCAAGTAGGGTTTTGTGTCCCTAGTGTTTAAACCCTTTTTCTAGCTCCCACATTTTTTTAAGTGCCTGCAAATGTTAAGTAATTGGAAATGGCAAATTTCAATTCTTTATCAAACTAGGTTTTAACGTTTCTACATAACAATGTTAATGTTCTTAACAAACACATTTTAATAATATTTAAATAAGGCAAAACGCCACTCACACCCTTAAAGTTTGTTTAAATGGTCATATAGAGCCTCTTCGTTTCATTATATCCTTTGACTATAACAATCGAAATAAATATAACTATAGTAATAAGATAAAAATTAGAAATAAATATCAGATAATACAAAAAGAATATTACAATAAGTATGCTTAATGAAATAATGTATATAATAAAAAATTATTTTTAATACTAAGTTATTATCAATCCATCCCAACTAATTTTATTAATACTAGCTAATATCTATTAATAAAAAAATTGACTTTAAGATTTATACAAATATAGAAATAATTAAAAAAGATATTGTAAATAAAATCATATACAAATAATAAATTGAATGTTAGGTATAATTATTTTAATATTATTAATATATCAAATAGATTTTATTTTTAAAAGAATACGACATATTAATAATGTTAAATAATTTTCTTAATATTCAAAATAATTTATAAATTTTATCTTATTTTAAATATTTTATTATTATAGTTTTAATTTACATTTATTACAAAAGTTTATAAAGTCAATCAGTGGGTTGTTGTAACGAAGGGTATACCAATCAAAAAAAGGTCTATGTGACCATTCATAAAACAAAGGAGGTCTATGTGATCATTTAAACAAATCTTAAGGTGTTGATGGCTTTTCCCCTTTAAATAATTGTATAAGTATAGAATAATATGAATGATACTACAACGACGAATCTCTTTTATTATTCTTAATAATCTTATAAATTGAACGGATGCTGTGATTTTGATCAGGGCCTCAATGCTGTACTCAAATATGAATTATATAAATGAAACATAAAACATGTAAATTTAACATAAAATTTGTAAGTCAACATTAAATGTAAAATAAAAAAATAAATTAAGTAAATGGAATATAAGAATTATAAATAAAGTATTATATAAGTAAATTAACATAAGAGTAGTAAATTGATGTATCAATAGTATCATGACCCAACCCAGACCTAACAAGGTGCCCAAACACCCCAAAACGCGTCTTGCCAATTAAAATGTAGATCACCCTTTATAAACCCAGTATTTCTTCTGTGCTTTAATGATGTATGATTCTCCTAAAGTGCTACATACACCCTCCTTAGGGACTTAGGGTCCTCACTAAGATTTGCCCCACCATCACTCAAGAGAACACGCGAAACCACTTTGATACCATTTGTCATGACTCAACCCAGATCTAGCAAGATATTGTCCGCTTTGGACTGTAATAAGACCTGAACATGTTTGTTTTTGGGCCACTCATGCACCCCTAAACGTATCTTGCAATTAAGGTGTGGATTACCCTTTATGAACCTAGCATCTCTCTCGTATTTTTCCGATATAGGATTCACCTAGGGTATTACAAATGGTAACAAAACAAAAACTTACAAATATAACATAAACTTGTAAATCAACAATAAAAACACAAATTAAATAAATAAAATATAAGACCTATAAATGGAAGGTAAAACAAGTAAATTAACATAGGAATAGTAAATTAGTGTGTTATTAGTAAACAAAATAAAAATTTACAAATGTAACATAAAACTTGTAAATCAATATTAAGTGTAAACTAAAACATAAATAATGTAAAAATAATAATACTAGTAAATACAGGGTAAAATAAATAAATTAATATAGGAATTGGGGTGTTATTACTAAACAAAATAAAAACTTACAAATATAACATAAAACTTATAAATCAATATTAAGTGTAAAATAAAATATAAATTGTATAAATAGAACATAAGACTTGTAAATAAAATATAAAAAAAATAAATTAACATAGGAGTGTAAATTGGTATATTATTAGTAACAAAACAAAAACTAACAAGGAAACAAAAACTAATAAGTGTCAAATAAAACATAAATAAGTAAACAAAATATAAGACTTATAAATTGAAGATAAAATAAGTAAATTAACATTAGAGTAGTAAATTGGAGTATTATTGGTAAATAAAATAAAAACTGACAAATATATTATAAAACTTATAAATCAACATTAAGTATAAAACAACGCATAAATTATATAAACGAAATATAAAATTTGTAAATGGAAGGTAAAACAAGTAAATTAATATACAAATCATTAAAAAATAAAAACTTACAAACATAAAATAAGAATTCATTATAATAATGATTACTTTGTATATTTGTTGATTTTGCTTCTAAATTTGAATAATAACAGCTGTGGTTTGTGCAATATATGTGATGATATATATGAAATTTTATTAAGGATAAAACTTATTCTCAAAATTAAATTTTGAAAACTATATTTTTTATGCTTTTCAAAGCTATTTGTAAGATAAGGTAATATTGCATTCTTCTAAAATCTCCTCAACAGCAACTTCAAATGATTTTTAAATACAAATAAAAGGCAAAGTTTAAAACTATATGAAATATGTATAAAACAGAAAATTACATCTAATTGTATTGATATATCATATATGTCTAGTAATATAATAATATCTTTTTATTTTGTTTTGGCTTGATCCACCTCAAGAAAAATAATTTTACTTAATCAACCTATGCATTAAATTTTACTTAATTAACCTGTGCAGTAAATAATTAGGGATAACAATAGTACCTGTAAACCCACCCAAACTTGCCCGCCAAGGATAATTTTGTGGATTGTCGGTGGGTTTGGTGTTATAAATTGAAACCTACACTAGATTGCGAGTGAATTTGGTATTAACCAAATATAGGGTTGATACTAGCATGGGGTGATCGTAGGTTTTTTAAATTTTTTTTAAAATTTGATTTTAATTGAAAAAATATTTAAATCTAAAAATATACTTATATACTTGTTATAATTTTGGTTAAATTTTCTTTAACACAATGCATGGAGTATTATATACTTATTAAATTTTACTTATGATAATTTTCTATGGACTATTTTTCTTTAACTTAATGCATTGATTATTTTATTATTATAAATTTATTTTTTGAATTAGTATTTAAAAAGTATTATTCTTTAAAAAATATTAATCTTAATCATTATTGTAAGAATCGTGTTGGATAGGTGCTAATGGTGCTGAACGAAATAAAGATCTTCTCTTTGTGCTTGTGTTGAATGGTAGTATAAAATAATAATTGTTATTTTTATTTGTGGCTTTTTTTTGGATTTGTATATTTTATACTTAAAATTGAGAAATTGTGTTGGATTGATGTTGAAATTTTAATTTTCTATTTACATTAGTTAAATTTAGAATTGAGTATATTATGTGAAATTTTAGGTTATTATTATAAATTTATGTATTAAACATTTGCAATTTTAAATATGAAAACTTGCAAAAAAAATCCGTCGGATACCATTGTAAGTTTGGTAATTATCAAAACTCGCATCGGGTGAGCTTTTTTAAAAAAATAAAAACCCCGTAGTGGGATCAGGGTGGGTTATTTCAATTTTGTGTGGGTGCGGGTTTGGTGATGGTGAACCTGTTGTGAGTAGTGCTCATTGCCATCCCTAAAACAATATTATGATAAAAAATGAAAAAAAAATTATAATGTCTTAAAATGAATATAGAATTTATGGTTAAACCAGCTCAATAAAATTTATTTTAATTGTTTTCAATACAATTATTTTGTTTTCAATTGATAAGTGACTTTTTTCTTTGTTTAATTAAATTAAATGAATAAACTTTTTTTTAAATGAAAGTTTATTATTGATTTACAAGTTTCATGTTATTTTTACAAGTATTTGATTTTCTACAGTTTTCAAATACCAATTTACCAATGTTATATTAATTTTCTTATTTTATCACTCATATATTTATTTATTTATTTTATCTTTCATTTACTAGTTTTACTTGTAATTTATATTTATGATGGCATCAATGATGTAATTTATTTATGGCATCATAGATTTTCCTTTTTACATTATATTTTCGAAATAAAAATTTTGTTCTTTTACACAGTGCTCAATTCTTGTTTTAGGCATATTTGATGCTGAATTTATGATGACAAATGTAAAATATGTCAAAAGAAAAACAATTCAAAGGAAAATTCCTAATTCATCTTTTGATTACACAGTACAAATGAACAAGTTCGCAGAACTACACTCCAAATTTTGTTTGTCGATGAAGTCACACTGGATATTAGGTGTGGGCACCCTCACTTTTTTAATGCGGATATGTTGTTAAAATGTATAGTTTAATTTATTAAATTGCATGGTTTAACCACGTATCTACATAAAAAAATGAAAACATTCACATTAGAGAGAGAGAGAGAGAGAGAGTTATAACACCCCAATCAATTATCCTTTTAAAACCCCCTTTGCAATTATGCTCTATTTAATATCAAAAATATCATTTCTTTCTAAATTATCATCCTTCATTTACATAGGTTTTAATTTTTAACAGTTTTATTTTATTTCCAACAATTTTCTCACTCTTAAATTTTTTTATAGTCTATTTATCTTATTTTTTACATAAATAGTTCTTTGAAATTTTGTTATTTCTATCTCTCCAAATTTTCTCTCTCTACAAAATTAAAAAAAATAGTTTCCCGAATATTAAAAATAATTCATCTGAGAAAATAAAGAAAAGGAAAAAAAAGATAATTTTAAGGGAAAATGACATATACACCCCAAGATTTGGAGAAATGGTCACCAACACCCCAAAGTTTTCAAAAAGGGACACCAAAATTCTCTTTTGACCATTACACCATTTACCTCTATTATCCCAAAAAAATTGACTTTAAAATTTTTATTAAATACAAATATTATATAAATAAAGTAATCTATACAGTAGACTAATAATATTAAAATATTTTAATATTTTGATAAATTTAAATATATAAATTACTATATTTATTTTAGTAATATATTTTTACTTATTGAAGAGATTTAAAATAAATATTTGCATTAAATACATTTTTACAATTACAAAAAATCTGGCATACTAATAATCTTAAAATTATTATTTTATATTTAGAATAATTTAAATTTTAATACATTTATTCTATTATTATGATTCTATTTATAAAAGAAAGTTTTGCTTTAATATAATAAAATATAACTAATAGATTGTAAAATATTAAAATATTTTTTAAACGTATTAAAATTATGATAAAATGTTATATTTCAATTTATTATGAGATATTATAGTTAATTTTTTTTAGGATTATAGAGGTAAAGGATATTACGGTCAAAGAGAGGTCTTGGTATCCCTTTTTAAAAACTTGAGGATGTTGGTAAATATTTTTCCAAACTTTAGAGATATAGATATCATTTTTCCTAATTTTAAATTTGAATTGACAACAGAGTAATAGATTGAAAAAATCATGAAAATGAATTGACCATGAATCTAAAGGATTTACAGAAAAAGACTGGGAAAAAAAAAAAAAAAAGACGGGCCAGAGCATAAAAGGAGGGAGAAAATAATTGGGATGAATCATATATTTGTGTTTGTTTGTTAAAGTTAATTTAGTAGAAAAGGGGTTTTATCAAGATATTATAGGGGTGTTAAAAGCAATACTCAGAATATCTGGTCTCGTTTCTATCCAAGCCGATTTATAAATGTATGAACACAAGGGTCGTGGGAAGTGACAACTCCTTCCACTGACGGGGGCTTCTGCTTCGATGAATGGTCTTTCTCGAGTGGAGATTCCTACGAATGGGATCTCATTCTAAAGGTCGGCGAGATGGGGCCCCATCGAAACGGAGTCTAGTTACACCCACAAACAAGGGTTGTTGGTGTAAATTTCAGTGAAATAAAATTACAAAATGCATAGATAGTGCTTGGGAATTTAGGATAGCACAAGAGCTCCGGACCTGATCGGGCTTGAGCCTGGCCCAATGGTTCGAATTCTTGAGGTCGACAATAAAAAATATTAAAATGTGTAATATAATCCATATTACACTAAACAGAATAATTTGCTATAAATTTAACACACCATAATATATAATAAGCTAATGATGCCTCTTTGAATTAAAGAGAAGTTTCCGCTAATAAACCATAATTAACTGAAGCATCAATTGACCTTTCAATTAATTCACTTAGTTAGGTACTAATAATTAAACCAACCTAAATAAAAATAACTGTACGTTTCAAAAAACAAGATTGGAAGCCCTAGACTCTGCTAATCTAGAGTCGGTAATTAACCAAGTTTATTATCAATTTTTATATGCAGATTCATTGCGTAATTTTTTTTTTTCAATTTCTTAATTTATCCTTCACGTAGTTCCTCACACGTACAAGAAGTGGGACACAACTCATGAGTGTCAACTTTTTTACGGCTACTACATTGCCGTCGACAGCAACGCACAAAAGATTTTATCGAATATTTACATTATCAATTATTTGTCTTGTTCTATTGCTTTTGATAAAGACACTAATAATTATAGGCCTTGCGTGGTACCTTCTCGACCTCCTTCAGGTTGCAATCAACTAATATTATTTAATTGGGGAAAAATTTGTGTCGAACTGTTTCACCGTCTCAGTCTATTAGGGTGATGTGATAGCTGAGTATTATTTTATTATAAGATTTAATTACGTTAAAATTTTTTTAAAATAAGTAAAGTATGCTTCCATAATCATTTCATTAAAATTATAATATATTTTTTATTATTTATTATTTTATGTATATAATTTTGATTTATATTTTACTTTGGAATAATTTTAAAATAATCACCACCTTTATTATATGATAGAATAATAAATTTTACTGTTTTTTAAATATTAAATTTAATAAATCTCAAAGTGAGGCACGTTGATGATCTTATTTTGAATCCGTTACTCTGCCGGATAATAGAATACTAGTAGATCATCCCACTGCCTGGGCGTTATAAACTGGTGAGATAATTCCGCTGAAGTTTTTCTCTATTTATTGCCTAGATTGGCTTTGCTTGCGGGATACAGGAGACGTCGCAAGAGTTGTAATCAATAATTTAATTTAATTTTTCAATTGTCTTGTTTTCAATTAAGTCAATTCCGTTTGTTTTGTTAAAGATGGCCAGATCAAACTGTCCATTTCTGGACAAATTTATTAACGGATAAGATGGATAAAGGATCATCGATTATTAGCGTAGCTCAATTGAAGGTGCATGCTTCTTTGTAATTAATTAATATAGTGATTAGACACCTTACTTAATTGAATTATCAATAATTTAATTTGTCAAGATTCTTGCTTAATTTGCATGTACAAAACCATTATGAAGTTTGCTAAAGATAGCCAACTCTCACAATCCTTAATTTTGTGGAGAATTGAGGAGCGGGATGGATCATCCTTGATTAGCTTATAGATGCTATTGAAGATGCTTCAATTGAAACATTATAATCTAGTGATTAGACGTCTTAAGTAATTGAATTATCATCTTGATATCAAGTAAAGCAAGCTAGCTAATTAAGATTTCTTCGGTGTTAAGGTGTTTTGAGTAGGTGTTAAGCCTTGGCTGATCGATGTGAAAGAAAAAATTCTAGCTGTCAATAAAAGTCGATTGTGTTTGGAAATTATGACATTTAAATAATATTTTTTAGAAAATTAATAAAATTATAATTTTTTTTTGTTTATTGAATAGGCTTTAGATAAAAAATTACATTGACTTAAACATTACGACTATGAATGTTTACAAATAAATTTTACAATAATAATTTTTAGGCTACAATTGACTAACAGTAATATCAAACAAACTCTTAATACTTTCACATAAAGGTAACTATTTTTGCCATTCATCGTTGCTGGTAGTGTATCTGTGATATGAAGTTTTGGCATATAAATCTTAAAAAAAAAAGAAACCAAAAGAAAATAAAGGAACAAAAGCATCGAGCAAAACAATTAATTTGGGGCATTTATCATACATGTTTAGATCATGGAAACTTGTTCATGTAATTGCTGTCCGCACGTAATTAGTAGGAGCTGATTTAAACAAAATCATCCACAAATTTAAATTACCAAATCGTTATATATGAATAAAGTCAAAAATTGTGGTCTACACAATGAAGAAATTTTCCAATTTCTGCGTAGAATTATGATATCAAAATTTTCCAGATCAAAGCAGTCTATTTTTTTTTAATACATATTCATTTGTAAAAGGAAAGGGATGGATAAAATTCGAAGGGTGGGCTATTTACACTTCAAAAATTATTCTAAAAATTTTAATTTTAATAAAAATATATTTTACAAAAACACCCATGATGTGAATTAATATTAAGGATAAGTTATTATAAGTCAGTATTATATAATTACTTTGAACACTCATATAATATACTTATTATTCAATTTATAATTCTCATACTTTAAACACTAAAGCTTTTATTTCTAACATCTCAATTAATATTTAGATGAACAATGAAGAAATTAATTTTGATAGAAATTTTGTCTACAAAGTATATGTGATATTTTTTATTTTTAAAAAATAAAATGAAACAAAATTACTATAAAAGAACCTTTTTTTTTTAATTTGCCTTGGCCCCTCTCTTCATCTTCTTCGCCTTCTTCTTCCCCTTTTTCATCTTTTTTATTTTTTCAGTATTGTTTAATGAAATATCATCATGTTATCATTATAAGTTATTTTGGGTGCAAAATTCATTAAAGAACATAAATAAACAAAATATTAATAATAAAATATTTGTTTACAACTTAATCTCATTATATTCTTGTAACTATATGTTAAATCTTAAAATTAGTAGCTAAATAGTTTTATTAGTGTTTTAAATAAATAAAATTTACGTAGCATAAATAGTTTAACCAAAAATATTTTTAAAATTATTAAGAGTGTACGAAGTGAAATTTAATTTTTTATGAGTAGTGTATGAATATGTAAAGTAATATAATGTTTAAAATAATATTTAGAATCTAAATATCTTTACCCATTTTTTTTTATTCTTTTACCTAAAATTTAAATTTACTAGTCATTCATATAAAATTATTTAAAAATGACTCAATCAAGGCAAAACAGTACAATTTGATGAAGTGCCTCACTCCCGTTATTATAAATAGAGCCTAGCCTCAACGCAAACTTCATCGCATAACATTTAATTAAACTACCAAAAATGTCATCTTCCTCAGCATTATTATTCTCCTTGTTCCTCTCATCACTCATTTTCTTCATAGCTAATGCTCAAGTTCCTGCCAATGAAACTTTCAAGTTTGTGAATGAAGGAGAATTTGGTCCATTCATTAATGAATATGATGCAGATTACAGAATAATCAGCATCTTCAATTCTCCGTTCCAGCTAGGCTTTTACAACACAACGCCAAATGCTTACACCCTAGCCCTCCGGTTGGGTATCCAAAGGAACGAGCCGCTTTACCGTTGGGTTTGGGAAGCAAACCGCGGCAAACCGGTTGGCGAAAACGCGACCTTTTCTTTGGGGACTGACGGGAATCTTGCCTTGGCCGAAGCAAATGGCACCGTCGTTTGGCAATCCAACACTTCCAACAAAGGTGTTGTGGGGTTCAAGTTGTTTCCGAATGGAAACATGGTGCTTCATGACTCAAAGGGTAACTTTATCTGGCAGAGTTTTGATTATCCGACTGATACTCTCTTGGTGGGCCAGTCTCTTCGCGTCGGTGGGGTCACCAAGCTCATAAGCAGACTCTCCATTAAAGAAAACGTTGACGGCCCTTACAGCTTTGTAATGGAGTCTAATAAATTGTCACTTTATTACAAAAGCGAGAATGCCCCCCGGCCTGTTGCTTACTTCACTTTCCCTGTTTAGTTTAGTGGCTTAAAGAATGTAACGTTCAATTCTGCCGCGGAAACTGATGAAGCTTTTGCTTATCAACTGACTCTAGATTCTTCATCCGGTGGCGGTCTCATTTTGGCAAGGCCAAAATACAACGCCACAATATCGTTTCTTCGGCTAAGCATAGATGGGAATCTCAGGATCTTTACTTATTACAACAAGGTTGATTCGCAGCCAACGGAAGAAACATTCACTCTCTTTGATAGAGATTTAATTTGGGAAACTGAGTGTCAGCTTCCGGAGAGATGTGGCAAATTTGGACTGTGTGATGACAATCAATGTGTTGCTTGTCCTACAGAGAAAGGCTTGATTGGCTGGTACAAAGAGTGTGCACCGACGCAAGTGAATTTTTGTAGGACAAAGGCTTTCCATTACTATAAAGTTGAAGGGGTTGATCATTATATTAGCAAATATAATAATGGAACTGGACCCATAAGAGTTGAAGATTGTGGCAACAGATGTAGCGCGGAATGTAGATGCGTGGGGTATTTTTACCATCAGGAGACATCGAAATGTTGGATTGCTTTTGACTTGAAGACTCTTACCAAATTCCCCAACTCTACACATGTTGGATTCATCAAGGTTCCCAGCAATCAAGGTTCACAGCAATTAAATATCAAATAAGTGGATAAGCTTATGTGACATTGAGTTTAATTTTCTGTGATTGAAATAATAACAGATAGAGATGGGGGCTCTCAGTGCCACCACAATAATAACTGTTATAAAATAATGAATGAATAAGTGAAGTGTTTGTCTAGATTGTTCTCTGATTAATGCTTTGTATTACTTTCTGCGCTTTTTTTTTTTGTCGTGGGGGGAATAAAACAATAGTCAGCAGAAGAAAATGCGATTACTTAAGCATATAGTTTAACCAACTATGTTTACTTAGGTGGCGTTTGTTTTTTAACTTAATAACTTAAAGTGACTTAATTAATTAAGTTAATTAGAGGTGTTTATTTTTATAACTTAATAGGACTTTTCAGATAATTTTAACTTAATAAAAGAAGCCAATTTTTTTAGCTTTTTGCTGAATATAAGAATCTAAATTAAGTCAATTAATTTATAATGTCAAAAATATCCCTATTTTATAATTTATTTTTTATACATATTCCAAAACTCACCCATAGACGTTTATCCTACATAATCTCATCTTTACATGAGACAACTTCGAAATGAAATAACAAATCAACTATTTCAATCATTTTGTTAGTTTTTTTCTTATATTATGTATTATTATTGAGAATTAGTGATAAAATTTAAAATTTATAGTATTTTATATATTATAATTCTAAAATCATTATGTATTCACGTGAATATAATTTTACTTATAAATATTAAAATATTATGATATTTAGTGTATTATTTATTTGACATTTAAATTTAATAAGGGTACAAATGTAAAAGTATATATTTTTAGATTTTTAAGTTTAAAAACAAACAACTTAATACTTATTTTCAAAGATTCAGATAAAAAAAACAAACACATTATTCAGATTCAGACATTCAGATATATTCAAAATTCAGATTAATTCAGATTTCAGACGAAAAACAAACGCTACCTTAGATAGGAACTACAAAAGTACAAATCAATTTGGGATTTTTCCTCTTTCTTGAGGTTAAAGTGTAGTTCTGTGATAAGAAGCGGTCTCTCTCTAAAATTCAGGTCCGAAGTTCAAGTCTCACTAGTATATCCATGTGAAAAAAAAAAAGAGAGAGAGAGAGAAAGAAACACATACTAGCATCGCCCTCTCTTTTTTTTATTTTTTCCTTCGTTCTCTCTTCTTTAGAGTTAATGAAAAACTGAAGGTGATGAAATCACTTTTTCTCTGACACTTGGAAGCTCCAACAAAAACAATATTCGAGATTTTAAGAAAAGAGGGCAAAAGCTGATTTATTTATACAGAAACACGTTTAAAGAGGTAAGAGGCCCAAGCACATGAGACCAAGTCTAAAGAGAAGTTTTCATTTTAAAAACCTCTCCCACCCATAAACTCGCAAACAGGGCGATTCCTCAGAGGGATGGGGGAGTCGTACATGCGCCTGCTTGGTCCATTATCCCGGAGATCAATCCACCTTGTTCTTGTTGTGTTTGGTATATTATCCTGGAGATCAATCCACGTTGTTATTGTCTGAGAAATCGTCTCTAAAGAGGGGAAATTATTGACCTTTGGGACAATGCGTTCATTGTTCTAAAGTTGCTGTTCCAGGTTACTTCTTGTTGTTTTGCTCGATTCTTTTCCAACAATCAGATGATTCTAATCACAAGCTGAATTTAAATCTTTCAAGTTTTTTCAAATTTTCGCCAAATTTCTCGTGAAAAATTGCTAATTCCCCCATGATGAATGGCAAAGTCAACAATTCATCTTAAAAAAAAATTGTCCAACTTTATTGACTCCTCCTGTCAAACTTTGTTTGCCAATTTAGTGAGCACATTATTTTGTTTCTCAATAATTGTCTTGTTTATTGCTATTTATAGATCGTTCAAATCCGCCAAGCTAGAATGAGTTCATTTGAGGACATTGCGTAGCACGTTCTTGATCTTCCACACGTCCCGATTATTACTATTGACTTTATTAACACTGCTTTGCTTTGGGGACACAGAAAACGTCTCAAGAGCCAGCTGTAATCGATGCTTTTAATTAATTTGTCAAGATTCTTGTTTTGCATATAAAAATTGTTAATAACGGTGGCCGAATCACGCATCATTTTCTGGAAAATTGGCAAATATTATATTTTGATCATTAATTTCGGCCTTTTGTTCAGTGGCTGCACCCTTTAATTGCTATAGCATATGTCATTGAAAGATACTCCAACAGGACAATTATGGGATAATTTTTTATTTCAAAATATTATTTTAAATTACAGGACAATTATGGGATAATTTTTTTATTTCAAAATATTATTTTAAATTATGTGAAATATTATAACTAATTCATTTGAAATATGTACCGTTACTCGATCTTGTAAAGAATTATCAGGTATTTAATGAATGATACATCTGTTGAGATGAAATTTAGAATTAAAAAATTTGAGATATTTATCGATATCTTTTATAGTATCTATTGTTCCACCAATTATAATCTAATGATTACTGTAAATAATCCAATTATCCAATAGAGTAATTCTACACATTCTAAATTTTTTATCCCAAAAAATTATTCAAATGATGAGGCATTCATCAAATGTTTGATGAGATAATACAAATTTACTTAGATCTTGTAATGAATTATCAACTACCTAATGAATAACACATCATTAAAATTTAAGATATCTGTCATTTCTCTTATCCAATATCATCTTCTTCTTCTTCTTATTATTATTATTATTATTATTATTATTATTATTATTATTATTATTATTATTATTATTATTATTATTATTATTATTATTATTATTATTATTATTATTATTATTATTATTATTATTATTATTATTATTATTATTATTATTATTATTATTATTATTATTATTATTATTATTATTATTATTATTATTATTATTATTATTATTATTATTATTATTATTATTATTATTACTACCACCCTTTTTTCAATTAAAATAAATGAAATTTATTAATGGAAAGGGGGATGTATGTCTTTTTTTAAAAAAAAAAACATTAGGAAGTTTTATGTCCCTTTTTCTAAATATTGGGGAGTTAACAGTTATTTTCTGTGCATTTCGTTGTAACTATACAATATTACACTTTTTTCTATTAAAATAAACAAAATTATTAGTAGAAAAGAAACTTATATATATATTTTTAAAACGTTAGGATTTTTTATATCTATTTTCCCAAACGTTGGGGACTTAACAGTTCTTTTCCCATAAACAAAAGCTACAATTTGCTTTAATATTTTTACATAAAGCTAATATTCACATAATTTTAATTTATTAAGGTCTCCAATAATTAATTTATTTTGGTAAAAGATCATACTACTTAATATTCAACATTGTGATTTTTTATTCATTTGTTACTGTGTGTACTTTCAACCAATTATATGTCAAAATATTCAAGCACATATGAAATATGTCAACGCAAAAGAAAAAACAATGGTCTTGCAGTGGCCTAAATTTTCACACCGATTAATTGTTATTGGATGCAGTAAATAATACAGAACTTAACATGTCGCCTTCTCTATATTATTATCGGAGGCGATATCATATGTAACTGTTATCGGATCCAATATTTAACAGAAACTGATATTCACCTAATTAAGGTTAGGGACATAATTAAGCTAACTGTTAAATAAAATTTTAAAAAGGTCAAAACTTATGAGTCAACCAGACAGATTTTCTTTTACCAGATGATGAATAAATTTTGGAATTGAATCCACATAAAAGTTAATGAAGATGAGGATGGAATTATTATTATTTTATATTAGTAAGAACAATTATATTAGTATGATCTTTTAGTGAGTAGAAATTTAAGTGGCGATTGATGGTTAATAAATGAATAAATAAAAAATTAAATTTTATTTATATACTATCATTTAAAGATGCATAATAAAAAAATTTTAATACTCCAAAAAAACTCAGATCATGAGAGTGCTTAAATTATAACTTGAGTAGCTAATAAGAAAATAACAAGGCGAAGCATTTATGGCTATAAGCGCTAAGTGATCATGACACTGTTTTAAATTAAGGTTAGGTAGCTGTATCTTAAAAACTAACACTAAAGTATTTGATAAACATTAGCTGTTGTAATTTAAAAGCTATCTTGATATAATTTTTTACTTATATGATGAAAATATATTATATCTTTAATAATTTTGTCAAAATTATTATTTATTATATTTATATATACTATTAACTTTTGTTTTATAATTACAATTTTTTTTATAGTAGTTGTAACTAAGTTACAGTACCTCAATCTCTAATAAGACCAATCTTATATATCAAATTTTGTCAATTCATTGAAAGTGTTCTAAATCATAGCTGTCAAATTTACTTGGACGAACTAATTAGCAACAAGCAAAGAACAACAATTAAATTTGCACATTGGCTATCATGCTTTGCTAGCTTTAAATTGAGACCAATCTCAGCTCCATAATCATCACCCATTAAGCAAGCAGCATGTCATCTTCTTCAGCAATATTCTCCCTCTTCTTCCTCTTTTCACTCATTTTCTCCATTGCTAATGCACAAGTTCCCGCCGATGAAACATTTAAGTTTGTGAATGAAGGAGAATTTGGTTCATTCATTAATGAATACGAGGCAAATTACTGAATAATAAGCATCTTCAATACCCCATTCCAGGTTGGTTTTGACAACACAACGCCAAATGCTTACACCCTTACTCTCCGCTTGGGCCTTCAAAGAAACGAGCCAAATTACCGTTGGGTCTGGGAAGTAAACCGGGGCAAACCGGTTCGGGAAAACGCCGCCTTTTCTTTGGGAGCCGACGGAAACCTCGTCTCGGCCGAGGCGGACGGCACTGTCGTCTGGCAATCCAACACAGCCAACAAAGTTGTTGTAGGGTTCAAGTTGCTTCCAACTGACAACATGATGCTTCATGACTCAAAGGGCAACTTCATCTGGCAGAGTTTTGATTATCCGACTGATACTCTCTTGGTGGGCCAGTCTCTTCTCGTCGGTGGGGTCACCAAGCTTGTAAGCAAACTTTCCATTAAAGAAAACGTCGACGGCCCTTACAGCTTTGTAATGTAGTCTACTAGATTGTCACTCTATTACAAAAGCAGCAATGCCCCCCGGCCTGTTGTGTACTTCAATTTCCCTGTTCTGTTTTGTGGCTTAAAGGATCTAAAGTTCAATTCTGAACGGAAACTGACGAAGCTTTTGCTTATCAACTGACTCTAGATTCTTCATCCCCGTGGGGGGGGGGGGGGGGTGTGTCTCAGTTTGGCTAGGCCAAAATACAACGCCACAATATCGTTCCTTCGGCTAGGAGTAGATGAAACCTCAAGATCTACACTTACTACGACAAGGTTGATTCGCAGCCAACGGAAGAAACATTCCCTCTCTTCGATAGAGAATCGATTTGGGAAACCGAGTGCCAGCTGCCGAAGAGATGTGGCAAATTGGGGGTGTGTGACGACAATCAATGTGTTGCTTGCCCTAAGGAAAAGGGTTTGCTCGGATGGATCAAGGAGTGTGAGGCAAAGAAAGTGACATCATGCAGGCCAAATGGCTTTCATTATTATAAAGTTGACGGGGTTGATCATTATATGAGCAAGCATACGAGGGGAACTTCAAATAAAATCGAAGAATGTGGCAGAAATGCACCTCGGATTGTAAGTGTTTGGGTACTTCTAACACCGAGAGACATCAAGATATTGGATTGCTTATGACTTGAAGACTCTCACCAAATTCCCCAACTCTACACATGTTGGATTCACAAAGGTTCCCAACAAGTAAATATAAAATAACGGGAAGCTCAAGTAATGTTTGATGATCAACGTTATTTTATTGTTCGCGTTCTTCATTATGGCTATCGCGCCTTGTTTAATTCTCTGATTGAAATTTCTTTTATCTTATTTATGATAACGTATGAAGTTTTTGTTTACAATACCAAAGGTGACTAAAAGGCACCAACATAAAATATATTGGGTCTTTCGTTGTTAAAAGGCCATTTACACGTCTTAGCTACCCTTCAAATGGATGAAGTAGTGTTCATGCCGACAAACATGTACCGATTGGGCTCAGTGATATCTTACTTGGTAGAAGGCCCAAGACATCCTCCTGTAAATCGTGTTAATCTGGCTTTTTTTTTGTTTTTTGACTAGATAGTGATAGCGTTATAAATATACTAATTCAGAAAGAAGAAATTGGTTGTATAAAAATATTATGACCCATATAATTATTTTCATTAACTATTATCACTTTTTAGTCAATCACATCATGTCACATTAATTTGTACACACTTGTTCATTTAAATTATTTGTGGATCTATTACTATTATTATTTACAGTAATGTCATTGCAACAATTATGGGGGTATTAATGAAAAGAAAAGAATGTTATTTTTTAAAAAATGAACCCTAGAAGTAAAATAATAATAATAATAATAATAATAATAATAATAATAATAATAATAATAATAATAATAATAATAATAATAATAATAACGAATCTACAACAATTTTTATTTCACTTTTAAGGTTAATTTTGGTAAAATTAACATTTTTTTTAATTAATGTCCATGATTGGTGCAAGAGTATTATTGTAAAATTTTTTTTAAAAAAAAAGTAATGGCAAGAGGGCAAGTAAAATTAATAACAAGAATGTCTAAGAATATTTTTTAAAATATAAAGACTAAACCAGCACTTAACTCAAAATATATGGATTAAATGAACATTTATCCAACATTACTATATCTTACATTGACCTATAATGGATGAGTATTTTTGTCTTTACACTTGAGAAAGTCTTTATTCTCACCCATATATAAGGTCTAACCCATTGAGAGTTACACATTTACTTAATGTGTTCGTGTAAGAGAGCAGAAGAATACCTAAACCCTCATTGCCCTCCTAGGTTTGTCTACACACTAGTAGTAGTGGCAGTGGGCATGGATATGGGTTGTATAAGGTTTGTTTGTGGACCAACCCAACCCAACTGAATAAACATATTTAGCTCAATCTAATTCAACTCTTTTTCATTCAGTTGGGTTGGGTAGAGTAGATCGAGTTGAAGATAAAATCAACATTAAAAGTTAAAATAAAGAAAAAGATAAGAAATTTAAAATGAAACTTATTAAAATCAAATATAAATATATTATAACATGAAAATGCCATTGACTACCTAGTGTTTGATCAAGAAAACTAAAACCAACCATCTTAAAATTAAGAAACTTTTGACAATGAACTTCTAGACATGCATGTTTTGTGAAAAATAAATAAAGCAATTCAATATTATAAGTTAAAAGTAAATTTAAGAATGAATAAATATGTTATTTTAATTGAGAATTGAGATTTATGAGTATAATTTTAGTTCTGGAATTATAATCTAGAGCAGAAGATACAAGAAAAAGAATAGTCTCTTTAATAAAAGAATAAAAGGAAGTTAAAAAGTAGGTTAGGCATTTAGGTTTTAGGATTTTGCAATTGAGGATTAACATATTTTTATCATTATTATTTACATGGGTTAGGTTGGGTTAAACAAATTCATCATATTAATAGAGTTTGCAAAAATTTGATCCAATTAACCTACAATGACTCACTCAACTCATTAAATTTATATTAAATCAGATTGGGTTGAATCAGGTCCATGCATTGGGTTGTGGTTATCCACCCTAGCACATTACAGATCCGACTTTTAGAAAGGAAGCAAGCGGAAACCACAGCAAAATCATAGATTCATTGAGAGTCTACATCCGATAAGATGACTATGTGGCCCAAAATTTTGTTTGAAGAACAGAAGGCTCTACCCTTAGTGCGACATTGGATTTGGGAGAGTCAGCGGAAGTCGATAATTGAAGCTCTGCCCCCAGTGACTGCATTCATTCCTTTAATTGTTTTATTGACAAACAAATTAAAACTCTTCATTCATTTCATGTTGACGTTGGATATAAAATTTCTTATCTTATTAAAACAAGCTATGCAATCGCTCCAATCAGAAAAATAAGGCCGAAAACCAAGCTACCAAAAATCAACAAAAAAGGAAGATACAATGGGTAACCAATCTCTTCCCATAAAATAATTACTGAGTACTGATATTTGAATCAAAGATTCTGATGTAATAGTAACAAAATGACAGTAAAATCATATGGTGTTATAATATTAAGTAAAAAGCTAGTGCTATTTTCAATTAACTCTATAAAACTGCACCACTTGTACTGTTATTTTTGTCACTGCCGTGTTATACCATTAAGATGTTTTTTTAATCATTTTTCGATAATTACATGTTGGGAACCTTAATGAATCCGACAAGTGTAGAGTTAGGGAATTTAGTCAGAGTCTTCAAGTTATAAGCAATCCAACGTTTCGTTCGAAGTCTCCTGGTGATAAAATTTTCCCATACTCTTGCAATCCAAAGTACATTGTTCCCTTGTATACTTGGCTCATGAAATGATTGACTCCTTCAACCTTACAAATAATGAAAATCATTTGGCTTACAAGAAGCCACTTTCTTCGCCTCACATTCTTTGTTCCAGCCAATCAGATCCTTTTCGGTAGGGCACACTACACATTGATTGATCACACGGTCCCAAATTACCACATCCCTCCTGCAGCTGACACCCGGTAATGTCCCAACCCGAATCTCTGTCAAAGAGTGTGAATGTCGTTTGCGTTGGATCAACACTTACATCGTAAGTGTATTCTTGAGATTTCAAGAGAGTATCCGTCGGATAATCAAAACTCTATCAATTGAAGTTTCCCTTTGAGTCATAAAGCACCATGTTGATATTTGAAAGAAACTTGAATACATCATAAAATTAAGGGTTTTGAAACTAGATAAAAGATGATAGGGATAATTAAAATTACTATTAGCTAGACTTACAATTTAGGGATTAATATTGAAAAACTAAATAATTGAAGGGAAGTTCTTTTGATTTATGAGAATTGGGATGTAATTACATCCCATGCACTGCTTTACTCAACTATTTTATTACCGCCGTGACAAACAAAACAAATAAAGAAAATACTTTCGATTCATAGCACTCAAAAGAAACAAGAAAAACAAAAAGAGTTAGGTGAATCCTTATTTTTTTAATTTTGTTTTAATATCTATTATCTTTTACCTTTATTTAAGTTTCATAATATTGTCAATCAAATTATTTAGAATTAGATATCTACACAAGAGGTAACATAAGATCTTTTAAAATTAACTGGAACACTTTCATAATTTTATATTTCCATTGAAGCACCTTTTAAATAATAAATAAACTACTTTTTTATTTCCCTAGGATAAGCATGAAAAAAATTTCAAAAACCAGCTGGATCCAGCTGGTCTTATGCTGCATACGGCCGCTAGTGGAGCAAAGGAGAAGTCGACAATGCGCACATGCATCTTTTATTTACTCGTGGCCGATTGCGTGTCTTATCCAATGCAATGCAATTATAGATGTCGTTCAAAGCCGCCCAAAATGAATGAAATAAGTGGCTTTGGAGGCCTTCGCCACTGCGGGAAATGGAAAACGTATGACGAGCTGTATTCAACACTCCTTTAGTTTCTTTAATTTTGACGTTTTTTATTTGTTGCATACATAAATAATTTTGAAAGAATGTTAAAAATGGCCCAATCACACATCGTTTTGTTAACAAGTTGTCGTAAACTATGAGCACAGTGGCCGTCTGTTTACGGGGGTGCGTTCATCTTCATTTATTAGCGCTTATATCCGCCAATAAAAGATGCTTCAAGAGGCATAATTATGATCTAGTGATGATTAAGCATCTTAATAAAATGTAATTTTTATTAGTAATTAGTTGATGAGTTCTTGTACTTATGTTGAAAGTATACTTATAGACTTCGAATTTCCGGGGTGTTAATGACACCGCTCAAACACTAGACATTTCCTCAAGAAAACGCCATCTATTAGACCCCATTTACTACCTTTGTTTGAAGAGTTGGACTATTCCTCTTAAAATTTCTTTTTAGTAATTTGTAAATCCGTACATTTTAAAAATACAAAAACTTATTATACATGTTGGGGTTAGACATCTAATTCGGAAAACTAACATATTAGGTGAAAGAACCTATGCTACTTAGAAAGTTAGGTTATTTCCTTTATCAACTAATAAAAGATACAACTCAATAATATCTATTTAAATAAAAAATTAAGTTATTTTCTTTACCAACTAATATAAGACACAATTTAATAATATGTCTTTAAATGAAACCACCCGACCTTAATTCCAATTATTAAGATATACATAGATAACTGAACTACAAAGACAGCTCCGTAAAAGCTAGCCCATTTTGTTATGAAAATTTTTCATCAAGTACTTCAATTATACGTCGGTGTTTGTGCGACAAAATTTCTAATCTCAGTCTTTAGATTAATTGATATGTTTTTAATTATTATTAATTTTGACTTTGATTAACACCGTTTGTTGAGAAGAATGCGTCAATTTAATTATTAAGAGTAATAATTTAATCTTTTTATAATACGCGAAGTGAGTAAAAAGTTCATCAATGACTTTAGTGCATTTAAAAAGGGGAGATTTTATTCATAGTTTAGATCGATAAGATGACAATATGATTAAAAAATCTCTTGGAAGTAGACATGTATCTACCCTCAGTAACAGTACATCAATCATTCTTTTTTTTATTTCATTGGCAAACAGGTTAACAACTTCATGTTAACCTTGAATTATTCCTCCAAATCTCTTATTTTTAAAACAAGCAGTACAATCTTGATAATTATTACATGTTGGGAACCTTGATGAATCCAACATGTGTAGAGTTGGGGAATTTAGTCAAAGTCTTCAAGTCATAAGCAATCCAACATCTCGATTTCTCTTGGTGGTAAAAGTATCCCAAGCACTTGCAATCCGAGGTACATTTCTTGCCACAATCTTCAACTTTAATGGCTGTTCCAGTTGTGTACTTGCTCATATAATGATCCACCCCGTCAACTTTATAATAATGGAAGTCATTTGGTCTACAAGATGTCACTTTCTTTGCTTCACACTCCTTGCTCCACCCAAGCAAACCCTTTTCAGTAGGGCAAGCAACACATTGATTGTCGTCACACACCCCCAATTTGCCGCATCTCTCCGGAAGCTGACACTCAGTTTCCCAAATTGAATCTCTATCAAAGAGAGTGAATGTTTCTTCCGTTGGCTGCGAATCAACCTTGTCGTAATAAGTAAAGATCCTGAGATTCCCATCTATGCTTAGCCGAAGAAACGATATTGTGGCGTTGTATTTTGGCCTTGCCAAAATGAGACCGCCACCGGATGAAGAATCTAGAGTCAGTTGATAAGCAAAAGCTTCATCAGTTTCTGGGGCAGAATTGAACGTTACATTCTTTAAGCCACTAAACTGAACAGGGAAAGTGAAGTAAACAACAGGCCGGGGAGCATTGCTGCTTTTGTAATAGAGTGACAATCTATTAGACTCCATTACAAAGCTGTAAGGGCCATCAACGTTTTCTTTAATGGAAAGTCTGCTTACGAGCTTGGTTACCCCACCGACGCGAAGAGACTGGCCCACCAAGAGAGTATCAGTCGGATAATCAAAACTCTGCCACACAAAGTTGCCCTTTGAGTCATGAAGCACCATGTTGCCATTTGGAAGCAGCTTGAACCCTACAACACCTTTGTTGGCTGTATTGGATTGCCAGACGACGGTGCCGTCCGCCTCGGCCAAGACAAGGTTTCCGTTGGTTCCCAAAGAAAAGGTGGCGTTTTCGCGAACCGGTTTGCCCCGGTTTGCTTCCCAGACCCAACGGTAATTTGGCTCGTTTCTCTGAAGGCCCAAGCGGAGAGCGAGGGTGTAAGCATTTGGTGTTGTGTTGTAAAAGCCAAACTGGAATGGGGCATTGAAGATGCTTATCATTCTGTAATCTGCATCATATTCATTAATGAATGGACCAAATTCTCCTTCATTCACAAACTTAAACGTTTCATTGGCAGGAACCTGTGCATTAGCAATGGAGAAAATGAGTGAATAGAAGAAGAAGAGGGAGAATATTGCTGAAGAAGATGACATGTTGTTTGCTCAATTGATGATGATTATCGAGCGGAGGCACGTCGCTATTTATAATGGATAAAGGGGGACAAGTGGCGTGTTAAACTATTAACGTTATCTGTTCACGATCGATGGTTTGACTGTTTTTTTTTGCTTTGGGCAAAGATTGAAATAAGAAGGGAGAGGACAAGCACCCCTTTTTAAGTCTGTCTTATTGAAATATATGGTCAGTATTAAATTTTAAATTCTGATATTGATAATCAGATTAATTTTTATTATTTTATTTATAATGAACCCAATTTTTTCACTAAATGTAGAAGACTATCAGATATTAAAAGAGAAAAAAAAATACTAAAGGAAGATGTTGATCTAAAAAAAAAATTATATTCTATCATATTTCAAGCATTTCTTCTGGATGCCGATGTTGATATCACGATTCAAAGTTTCCAGAACAACATTTTTCTGGTTCAACCCAAGTTTTTTATTACTTCATGTACGCGCGGATTAGGTGATAGTGTTGAATTAATGAATAAAAATAATGGAAGGACGAAAGAGAATATGCATCAATCCAAATTACAATTAGTGAGAATAATTAATTTATTACTTTATTGGGAACACAATCATTGAAGCTCTTTCGTTTTGGGGCCACGTACGTCCTTCATCAATAATCAGTTCCCATTGTCTGTCTTCCATTTATGGATATTAGATCGTTCAAAGCCGCCGAAAATGAATGAACTCATTGGAGGATAGGGGCGGTGAAATGAATCACAACACGGTTGCATAATACAAATACACTATAATTTATCGATAAATATTGATGTGATTAATAAATAAATTATTATGATACGATATGATAAATAATTTTATCGTATTTAGTTTGAATCATCTCACATGATCACAAATTTAGGACACAAATATCATATAAATATATATGATAATATTAGTGAAAAATTTAATATATATATATACTAATACGAAATAAATTATTTAAGTCGCCATCAACTTATTCATGTCATATTTATATTATATTAACTTATTTATAACCTATTTTAATAATAATATTGACAAATTTATTATTTTAAATTATTTTTTAATTTTTTAATAAATATGTTAAATTGGTCAACATGATTAACAAGATTAATAAATAAATCATAACTGTATTTTGATGTTTTGACATAACTTATAAATGGGTCATATCTTTGTTTGTTTAAATTTAATGTGGCACAAATAAGACAAAAGACGAACACAGTATGATTGTATGATTTGATCAATTATCATGACACCCTCTAACCTTATCTTTGTTGAAAGATAAATCGACGGTGGGTAAATTTTAAATAAATTTTTTTGTTTCCTCTCACTCTCATAACTTAAAGCTCAGTTACCAATAAAATAAAACTATCTTAAAACCATTTGATCAAATCTCTAACCTAGAGCTGCCTTCAGTTATAGGATATAGACAACGTACGAAGGGCTGTGTTCAATACATTTCTTTGTTGGTGACCATGTTTTGCATTCATGTATTATTTTGTAAGAATGTTAAAAGTGGTCTAATCTCACATCATTTCCTATCAAATTGGCACAGAGTTTGAACATTGTGCCCTTTTGTTCTGTGGCAAGCATCCTTTATTATTTTAAGTAATGATAGAGAATCAACTCCAACACCACTTGAACACCAAATAAATACAGATAAAAGTTGAAATACCTTAATAAATATTTTTAAAATTTTGAATTAACCATAAAATTACACTAAAATTTTACTTTAGTGAGATTAAGATGCGGTTTATTGGTTGGTGTCAACTCAATAAAATATGAATATTATTGTGCCTTTCTGATTATTGGGGTGCCTGCACCACCTTAATTTCTGCTAAATTAATGTTGCCTAATATTTAAGCTCGATATTCATCACCTAGCAGTGAGAGCAACGCTTAATGAGAAAAAGTTGGGTCAGGGCATTTTGTCGAACGAGTAGCGTTACTGCTTCTGCTTGTAAAGATATTTTTACTTTAATAAAATGAAAAGTAAATTAAAAAATTAACAAAACACATGTATTTTATTTTATAATGTATTAAAATTTATATTTTTTAATCTTTTATTTTATTTCTTACTTTAATAAGATAAAAAAATTTCTTCCTGCAAAATTACTCTTACTTTGCAAATTATTGTATCCCTTTTTTGTGTCTTTTGGTCTGTATCTTATCCATTGCAATTTATCTGCATATCGTTCAAAGCCGCCGAAAATGTATGAAATTATTGGAGGCGGTCAGCATGTGTGGTATCCAGAACAAATTAAAGCAGTCTTAATGGGGCATTCATAAAGAAACACACGCAATTTGTTGGTCCCAACATTGTAAGAAAAATTGCTTAAAAGTATCTACTTGGTTTCTTCCTATAAATCATTAAAATATTATTTTTTTTCTTTACTTTTATATTATTGTTGGTGTAAAGATTATTTGACATAGCGGGGAATAAATCTTAAATTATACATATAATGATTACTTTAGCCATGTCATTATGTTAATTGCAATGATATGGGGTATATTAGAGTATTTCTAAAAAAAATTCTTTAAATAATATTTTATTATTTATTTAAAGAGTCAGATCAATATTTAAAATTTTAAAAAATATTTTAATTAAGATTTTTTAAATAAAAAATAATTTTCTTTTTTTAATTTTATAGAATTATTTTTTTCTTTTCAATTTATATTTTATTATTTTTTATTAAAGAGAAAAAAAACTTTAATTATTATTTACTTTTTTAAAAAAATTATTTAATTAAAATAATATTAAAATATTTATATTTAAAGAACCTTTTAAAAAATAATACTTTTTTTATTTTTTTTTACTACATAAATAAATAAATATTTAAAAAATAAAATCAACAAATACTTTTAGAGATGCTCTCATATATTTTATTATTTGTTAACGTGGTTTGTTGGATTTAATAGATTTTGTTACGAAAGGTTTTCTCCGTTTTATTTTAATTAAACTTGGGGAAGAGTAAAATATGTGGATTTAATTAAATTGGACAGGGCAAAAATTAACCTTTGTACCTTACAGATATGCATGTTTGACTTTCGCACTTTACAGATATGCATGGCCAGCTTTACTTGAAATTAATTGTCGGTCATATCGACTGCAACCTTTTTGAGATCGTTCAAAGCCGCCGAAAATGAATGAAATTTTTGCAGGCTATCGTCTGGATTTCCTTCCCTTGCGGGAAATCCAGATGAGCTGTATCGATCTATCGGGTTTGGTATTATTTTGATCTAGTTTACGGTCGTTCATGCTAACTGCAATTCGAGGAGCACAAATGCCTACCGCTCGCTTATTAGACGACCCGACCTTCGCAACAAATGGCTGCCGCTTAATTCTCCGTCAATTATAAAATAAAAATTAATAATATATAATAAATTTAATTCTTAAATAAAAATTTTAATAAAAACAATAGACATCCTATAAGTTTTAAATCATATAAGTATGAGATTAACTCAATTTAATTTTTATGTTACAACAAATATTGTTTATCAAAGATTTAATAATATAATTTTTAAATTACAACTATTCTACCTCAATGTTAAAAATAACCTTAAATAAGAGATTTCGAGTGTTATAAAAGTATTTTTTTTCTTTTTTATTTATATTTTTTTACGACGTGTATATTTTTTTGTGATTAAAGAATATATACAAATGATGATAAGGAGTGAACGAAAAGTAACACTGCTCTTGGCCTGGAGTGCGGTTCTTCTAGTTTAATTTGTCAAAAATACAATGCTCTTGGCCTCGAATGCTTAAGGGTTATTCTAGTTTAATTTGTCAAGATGCATATTTTGCACATATAAATATAAATAAATATGAAACAATGTTAAAGATCACCACATTACCTGTCATTTTCTTGAAAATTGACATAAAATTTGAACTTCTGGACTTCTGTTTAAAGGGATATGCATTATCCCTTATTAGCATATCATAAACAATAATGCTACATATCTCAAATATTAATATCAAAACGCATCTCAAGTAAACGTGCATCCCACTTATAAATTTATTCTAAATTGGAATAGAGCCCTCGAAAATAATTTATTTACTCCTTTACTGTCAAACGGCTTTTAATTAAAAGTCTTTTCAATCTATGTTTTTTGGCTTGGCTGTAAACTAAATAAACACGAGAGAGGATGTTTAGGAAAAATAAAACTTTCGGTTTCTTCTCAATCATGACAGGTTTGTAATTTCTCCTAAACTATTTTACTATCACTCAACAATCTGCACTTCTCAAAATCGAAAAAAAAAATTATGCAAGCTATTGTAAAATTAAATTTTTAAACGTGTTGCCTGTATTGATTGATTCTTTTTTGTTTTTTTTTTTTTAAATTATTTAGTAGGTATTTCATCTGCATTATTTTAATCTGGTGTTAGCGTCCAACCAATATTGTTGCGTGACATTAATCTGTATACATGATTTATGGTTATAGTATTATTGTTTAAAGATTTTGTCGACTACACAATGTTTATTTAGTTTCTTCTCGAGGAAAATGGAAATGCTTTTTAGACTGCTTATAATAATTGAATGAAAGAAGATTTTGTTAACGACGAGTTGTTTGAAACGGGTAAAATTTCAATTCTCTTACGAGTCGGAGCTTTTAACACCCGGAAAAAATATCCTTATAACACTCTTGTTTAAATAAAAAGTAGTGATATTTGACTCCCTTATTATATCTCATCAGCCCCCATTTTTTAGTTAACCCCATTAAAATTTTTCAATTAATCTTTATATCTCAACATACCCCACCAAATTCTAATTTCCGTTTATTATAATTTTTATCATTTTTTTCAAGTACTCACCATATAAAATTTATAAAATCTATTTTAAAAAGGGAAAAAAACTCTCATAATCACTATAATCTCTCGCTTTGTTTCTAAAGGTTTTATCGATTATTGTCATAATCATAAAAAAGATTTTATACTTCTTCATCATCCTCTATTGAGTATTATAAATTAATTTCTTTTATGATTACAAAAATAGAGTATACAATATTTGAAAAAAGATAATAATTTTTAAAAAATTTAAAAAAATTAGGAAAAATAGGGTTTAAGAAATTAGATTAGCTAAATTAAATAATAATAGAAATTATCATGTAGATGTACTTAAATGCTATTTACCCTTTTAAGTAATTTTATATAGGATAAACTGTGTATTAACATAAAAGTGATTAATGGGGGTAGGTGAGATATAATGAGGGTCAAATATCACAACTCTTAAGTGAATTTTATTTAAAATAAAAAAGGAATTAATTTATTTTCCGTTGCTTGAATAATTTCAATTAAAGAGTGAGTTTTATAAAGAATTTAAAAGGGTGTAAAAAACAAGGATGGCAATGTGTTGGGTGAGACTCAAGTTTGGCCATAGAAATAAAAGGCTTGACACAAAAAAAAAAAAAAAAAAAACCCGATCATTTAAATTTAGGGTCGAGTTTGATTTGGGTCATGGTTGGATCAAGCTTTTTGTTCGAGTTTGAATTCCATAATTTTTTAGATTTTTTTAATATTTAAGTAATTTAAATTTTTTTAAAAAAAGGACAAAACCTCCCTTATTTATATTCAAATTTAACATTAATATAAAAATTACTTAATGTCTCAATTATATAATTATATGAATAATAAAATAAACATAATCTAAAATCATGTCTTATAAAAATATACAAATAAAATTATATTTTAAATTTTAAATTTCGAGTTAGGTCATGTTGGGGCCAAACCCTGACCCAAATTTTAATTGGGCCCTCATATTTAGGCCCGAGTCTGACTCAAAATCCTTAAATTTAGGTGAAAGATCGAAAAATTTAGGTTAGATCAATCAGGCCAATATTTGGGTTGGTCTTTTTGTTAGCCTAGTTAAAAAGTTTACAGATTTCTTAGTTAATTAATTTAAGCCCAACACATGAAAATCCTAAAATGCCCAAGAGACTAGGGTCAACAAATTAAGAAAGCCCAACCCAGGCCCAAGTTATTGAGAATAAGTTCAGGCCCTATAAAAGCCCATCCAAAATTAGATGGGTCAAGCCAAGCCTTCATTAATTTTAAAATAATTTTTTAATAAAGTAAAAAGACATTTAAATTAAAGATAATAATTTAATACATAATAGAATATTATGAACACAACATAATAAATTACAATTACTAATATAAAAAAATATATTAATATAAAATTTTGAGTTTTTTTAATTTGATATATTTTTCATTTATAAATAAAAAAGCCGGGGCTTGATATTAGTAACACAATATAATAAATCACAAATACTAATATAAAAAAATTAATCTAATATTTTGAGTTTTTTAATTTGATATATTTTTTACTTATAAATTAAAAAACATGGGCCAAGGCTGGGTTTTTTTTCCTAATCCCTTATCTAGGCCCAATATATGCGGGCTTCATATTTTTCATCCTATATCCAAATACAATCCACGTGGACTGGGTCGGCCCGAGCTTTTTGTCAACCCCCAAGAGACTAGAAAAAGCCACATATGTAACAAAGCCTAGAACCTCACATTCATATCAAAGCCTAAAACCTACTTCCATGAACCCTTGAATCAAGAGGGAAAAAAAAAAATAAGGCTTGTCATAGTGCTACGTCCTATAATTTTTATGTGGTATTTATTAATTGATTAATAGGATAACACAATTAATTCATTTATAAATTATAAAAAAATATTTAACACCCAAAAATTGATACATCACATAACACGTCATTTGGGATATAATTTAAAATAAATTTTTGGGATATCTATTATTACACAAATAGCCAAAACTTATCATTGTAAGAAAAGTATATATATTGAGCAGCATAATTTTTAAATAAAATGAAAAACATACTAACTTTCCAATTTTAATGTGAAAGAAAATGAGTTTTCTAAGGATAAATGTATATTTAGTCCCTAGAGTTTTAGCTAATTATCAAGTTAGTTCTTAAAATTTCAAAAATTACTTAAGAGTTTGTTTGGAACATAGCATTTTATGATATTATATTACTGTTCACATTAATTTGTTACCAAGAATGTATTCAGTAAAATTTAGAAGCTCATTGTGGTGTAAAATGCACCACAATTCGCCATTTAGGCGCATTACGCAAATCCAAGGGAAACCTTGGATTTGTGTAATGCGTTAAATTTTGCGTCAATTGAGGCAAATATATTTTAATTATATTTTTATTTTATTATATGAATAAAATATAGAAATAAATTATATTATAATATTATTTTATTTAAGAATACTATATTTTACTATATTATTATATAATATTATACTTATATATTAATATTAATATAAAATAATTATTTAAAAAAATATTAATTTAATATTAATATAAAATTAATACAATACAATGTAATACCAATTATTGTATAATATTATTACAATATAATACTAATATAATATATTATAATATAATGTATCTATATTAAATAATATAATACAGTGTGCTAAACGCACCTTAAAATATTTTTATTGTATATATCATTTTGTTAAAATTTATTTAAAAAATGTAGTATTCAATTAAAATTAAGTCGTAAACTTTGAAACAAACTTGTTCACATAAATCGGGTTATAATTTTATGACCCGCAAGTCAAAATCTATGCCCAGTCAGGCCCGCACGCGACCCCTGCCAGGCTCACACATGTGCCTGATGACCTCTGCTCTGGTAGCTCCGCCCACTGGACAACTTTAGCTTTGGTCAATGGTAAAGGGGTACCACTAAATAATTGTGGTCAACTACATAACGTTTCTATTTTATAAAGAAGACATTTTCAGCTTCGTTTACATTTTTACAATGAGCTATGTTGATTTTTTTAAAAAATAATAATAAATTTATTCAAAAAACAATGAGCTAAGATTTGAATCAAGATACCGAGCCACTGCGTACAACAGAAATTCTTGAAAAGGAGGCAAAATGTATTCAAAAAACAATGAGCTAAGATTTGAATCAAGATACCGAGCCACTGCGTACAACAGAAATTCTTGAAAAGGAGGCAAAATGTAATTTTGCTTGGTTCCAAAGCTGGGTGCTAATGATGGGAATCAAGCAGCAGGGTGTTAGAATAATAGCGAAATGTATAATTGATTGAAAGATTTTAGATTACATTAGATATATTATATCTAATTAATATATATATATATATATATATAATATGTATATTTATTTTAAAAAATACATAAAATTAGTAGTTATATTTAATTAAACTACCGATGTTATTTATGCATTAACTAACTGAATATAGTAATTCTAACGTACTCTAAAATTTCTCCAATAGACAACAGCTGGGAGACTGCCATTGCATTGCATTGCATTTGCATGGCCGATTAGCCTTGTAGCTGCAAGCAGTATAGTTTGACGAGGGTTTTTACGAAAGAGGAACAAAATTGTAACGGATGCAACTTGTCTCTCTTTAGCCATTATAAATAAGTAACGACTTGCCTCAGCTCGATATTCATCACCAAGCCATGAAGATGTCATCTTCCTCAGCAATATTCTTCTTCTTCTTCTTCGCCCTCTCACTGTTACAGAGCATGATTAGAATTATGCAGAGAAGTTCGAGAAGTTCACAAGCTGACGTGGATTAGTTAGTTAGCTGACTCAGCTCAGCTGTTAACAAAGTCATTAAACATGTGTTGCATGTATATAATCTCCAGCTGTCATTTATGTTATATATAAATAGAAAGATTCTCTTATGAAGTCAGTTAAGATGAATAAAATGATTTCCAGAGTTTGTTCGATCTGTTCTCTTCACTTTCTCTCATTATTCTTTTAACTTTCTTATCAACCAAACACATAGCAATACAAAATCTTTCACTCACCTTTCATTTTCTTCATAGCTCATGCTAAAGTTCCTCCCTCTGAAACATTTAAGTTTGTGAATGAAGGAGAGTTCGGGCCATACGTTAATGAATACGACGCAAATTACAGAATGTTAAGCATCTTCAACTCTCCATTCCAGCTTGCTTTTACAACACAACCCCAAATGCTTACACCCTTGCTCTCCGCTTGGGTCTTCAACGGAACGAGCCGGTTTTCCTTTGGGTTTGGGAAGCCAACCGGGGCAAACCGGTCCGTGAAAACGCCACCTTCTCTTTGGGAACCGAAGGGAATCTTGTCTTGGCCGAAGCCGACGGCACCGTTGTCTGGCAAACCAACACTGCCAACAAAGGTGTTGTAGGGTTTAAGTTGCTCTCAAATGGCAACATGGTGCTTTATGACTCAAAGGGTAAATTTATTTGGCAGAGTTTTGATTATCCAACTGATACTCTCTTGGCGGGCCAATCACTTCGTGTCGGTGGGGTCACCAAGCTCGTCAGCCGACTCTCCGCTGAAGAAAACGTGGACGGCCCTTACAGCTTCGTGATGGAGCCCAAAAGAGCGGCAATGTACTACAAAAGCAGCAATTCTCCCCGGCCGGTTCTTTACTTCACTTCATATGACTGGTTTAACGTCCGAGATGTCCCTTTACAGAATGTAACATTCAACTCCGGCCCAGAAACTGATGAAGCGGTTGCTTTCGTACAAACCCTGGATTCTTCAGCCAACGGTAACATTTTGGCTAGACCAAAATACGACAGCACAATATCGTTTCTGCGGCTTGGAATTGATGGAAATCTCAAGATCTACACTTATTACGACAAGGTTGATTGGGGCCCCACGGAAGTAACTTTCACTCTCTTCGACAGAGATTCGAGTTGGGAGAATGAATGTCAGCTGCCTGAGAGATGCGGCAACTTTGGACTGTGTGATGAAAATCAATGCGTTGCTTGCCCTACAGAGAAGGGTTTGCTTGGGTGGAGCAAGGATTGTGAGCCGAAGAAAGTGACTTCTTGTAGGCCAAATGATTTTCATTATTACAAGGTTGAAGGGGTCGATCATTATATGAGTAAGTATACAAGTGGAGCAGCCATTAAAGTTGAAGATTGTGGCAGGAAATGTACTTCCGATTGCAAGTGATTGGGATATTTTTACCACCAAGAGACGTCGAGATGTTGGATTGCTTACGACTTGAAGACTCTTACTAAATTCCCAAACTCTACCCACGTTGGATTCATAAAGGCTCCCAACAAGTAAATATCATCAAACAAGAGGAAGCTATTGTCTTGTCTTGTTTTGTTTGTTTATTAATAAACTAATAAATTTATGATTTTTTTTTTTCTATGGGACCTAATCGAGCAGCGATTAGTTTTCATTTGTTGTGATACCTTGTTTGAACGTACAATAATAATCAGTTCAATAAAAAGTGGTTTTGGCATATATTTACAATTTTATCCTCTCTAAATCTAATTTCTTTGCTTTTTTTTTCTAATTTAATTTTTTCTATTTTAATAAGACTATGACACATGACAACTATGATATTGAATGGTTGAGAGTTAGATATTTATTACTTGCCCCCAAGGGTGTAGCCGAGTTAGTTGGCAGTGTAATTTGTCGCCCCTCACTTGTGTGGACTCGGGTTCGAGCCTTGGGGGTGGGGAGGGAGATAAAAATTTATTTGGGTTTGCCCACTCCCTTTCTTTTTTTTAAAAAAAATATTTATTACTTCTTCTCTTTATTCGGTAGTAAAAGACATACACAATTTTTTGCTTCTATTATTGTAAATAATTACTTTCCAAGTTTATTTTACTTTTTTTTTTCATCATATCGATTTTTCCATCAAAAGAAAATAAATGTAAAATTATATCTTTTCTTACATTTATCTTACATTTATCTGCTGAATAAATGTAAAAATTATCCCAATGGGATTGAAAAGTTGTTGGCTAGCTTTGACAAGAGCATACAAGAACAGGAATTTTTATGCAAGATTGGAATTCTTGTATGCTGTTAGATTTGTTTTTTACAACTTTTTTTTGCGTTATTCTTAAGAAAAAAGTAAATAAATGAATCCAAGAGCTACAACATCATAGTTGTCATGTGTCTTAATTTTATTAAGAAGTTAGGAAAAGATCGTGATATATTATATTGTTTTGTGGGATACATGATGCTTTAATCTTCCCAGCACCCCCCATTCCCCTAAGGGAAGTTGCAGATACATACACGATTGATTCGAGCTCCAAACACCCACCATAATTCCCTCGGTCTCTCGGGATCCGCGAGAGTTAGGTGGCATCGTATCCCATTGGCTTACCGCGCGGTGTTTGTATCGGTGACTCGTTCTAATAGACTTGCTTGTGCATCTTGTCTTTGGTTGACTATGACTTGGCCATACGTAGGCCTCTGCCATAACGCCCATTGAACATATGACCATGCTATGATTTCTTTTAGACAATGACTTGGTCACATCTTGGCCTTGGCCATACCCGAGACCGGAGACTGTGATTCAACCACACTTGAAGTTGAACCTCCAGCATAACGCCAATCGAACACGCGACCATGATCCAATCTTATTTATAACATACTATGAGGTTTGAGGTAAAAACTGTCGTTTCTTCAGAAAATAAATTGGATAATTAGTGAAATTAGGCTAGAGGCTAGGGCTAGGGCTAGGGCCTCGATTTAGGAGACCTGTTTTGGCTTGCCTAGACCATGTCTAACAGAAAACAAAAAAAACATATGGTTGGCCCGACTTAGTTTTTTAATTACAACGTAAATTAAAAAGTTCCTTGTATTTTTTGTTTTAAAATTACAAATGAAGTTAAAAATTCATTAACTTAATTTACAAAACAAACCCTAAACCTAAGATTCTCTCACACCCAATACCAACCCCACCAGCCACCGTCCCATACCCTCAAATTACAAGCCCAGCCAGCCACTATTTTCAAATTCCCACTGTTAAATATGACTTGCTTAAATTGAGGTTATTATTTAGCGGATAATATCTATTTTATAGTGACAAGATTAATAAAAATTTTTGTGGATAGATGTAACTTAATAAGGCATTGACACCTGTAAAAGATAAACTGAAAATTATCTATAGAAGGGCAAGATTATGACAGTAATGAGGAGGCAAAAAAAAAACAGAGAACAATCGAAGAAAAAAAGGCAAAGCCAAGCAGCGTAAAAGCACAACAAGAAATTGAAGGAACAAAGCAAGAAAGAAGCCAAGCAGCATAGATGCAAAAGAAACCAAGCGACATAGAAGCCAAGGCAAAGGAGAAGTTAAAGAAGCCAAAAGCGAAGCCGAAGAAGACAAAGAGATAAACAAACCCAGCAAGCTCCATTCTACATAACAAACTTCATCATTTACATTTTCCTTTGAAAAGCTTAATCAAGCGGCTTAATTTTATGTCACAACAGGCACCCACCACTGATCGGAGTGAACAGGAAAAATACTTTCTGTTCCAAACGGTTAACACTTCAAATTGAACTTTCTAGGTTAATGAACATATGGAATTTTATATGGATGAAAATTTTGCAGGAGTTACAATGCTTGCATAGGTACAGCAATTGTTGCTGTTCTCTGCATTTTACTGCTTGCTTGTGTTTTTCTGGATATCTAAGTCTTCGTGGTACCAATTCTGAATATGGCCTCAACATAAAATCTTGGGAATTTGACTTCATAAAGGGACTGCAACAGCTTTTGAACTTACTTGCAAGCTCTCTGTTATCTTAGAGGATCAAGTGGAGTTTCTTTTACTTCTACAGCTTTTGATGAATATAAGCATTATAAGGATATAGGCTGTTTAGCTATTAATATTTTATGCAAGTACAAGATGGCATAGGCGTAAAGAAAAAGTTAAAAAGGATTAATTAATTTATATTTAGCTTCTGTTCTGATTTGTTTATTATGTTCATTTACATTCTTGGATTATCCCAAGCACAGTGAAAAGTTTGCTAGATTTTGTCTTACTATAGAACTACGAGGATTTAATTGACTTGGAAGTTGTAACAAAATAGTTCGAAACAGGGACATTATTTTTCTTCCAAATAGTCTGAACTTTCAAGTTTCAAGTAGATTTTTCTTGTTCCGAGAATTTGGAAGATTTTGATAATAAATATCAATAAACTGTATTGTATAAAATTAAAAATAAAAAAAAGAAATCAATCTATTTATTTTTTTATTATTGTAAATATCAGTAGACTTATTATTGTAAATATCAATACATCATATTGTCATTTCTTTTAAAAAATATTAATCTATTATGGATCTATGTGGAAGTATACAAAGTAAATATTTGAGGACTAAAACAACGAAATGTTTATAACATTGGAAAAAAGCCAAAGCCTTGGGATTATGAAAATGGAAAGAGAGAGGCCGAGAAGAGATGTATTGAAATCCTGCTTACTTTTCTTTCATAATTGTAGGTGTAGGTATTGTTTACATGGCAATCAATCAAGCCTATTTATAGGAAAACATCCACCGTCCATTTGCGTTGCAATTTAAGCGGTGCAATAGAACATACGCAGAGCACAATTGGAGTATAGAGCAGAACAAATTTGCACTTCAGAATAGATGCACCAATGAGAAAATTAAAGAGGGGATAGGATAGACATACTAATCCACAACATAATCTGATTTTTTAAGGTTGAATAATCATTTATCACATCCAACAAGATGCCCTTTTCTATCCATCCAAAGTCCTTTACATTAAAAAGCTAAACTATTTGTTGTATTAAAATGCAATTTGCAGTAATATATAGCCAAAAATTGTAAGCTATTTCACTGTTAAAGTTAGGATAATAATTTTTGAAGAGTGCTAGCAACGCGCCCCCCCTTCCCAAAAGGGCAATTCAGACAGTCGCTAGTTTTTTTCTCTCACCATCTGTTTCATTATTTTGATTTCTGTATAATTTTAAATCAATAACAAAATATTGACAACATTTAATTTTATTTTAATATTATTATTTTTTATGTTGAGGAAATACCCTCATCCTCTCTGTCTCTCCAATTTTCCGCTACAACTTCTTCAATTTTTTTCATCAACTTCTTTCTTTCTTTTTTATTTTTTTAAAGTCTGCAAAAAAAAAAAAAAAAAAATTCTACTATGGTATTTTTATGGGTGTACACGGTCATATCTATATGACTAAGATAATTTTGTTGTTTACTTTTTAAAATAAAATATTTTTTAAATTTTATTTTTTAAAAAGAAGGCTATTGACCCAATTGGGCATTAAATTTCTAGTGAACCTAATAAAAAAATTGTCTAGCTAAATCATCCATCACTATCCTTCTTCCACAGGCCAAAAAAGAAATTGATGAAAAAATTGAAGAAGAAATTGCAATGGGCAGGAGGAAAAAAATATAGAGATAGAGAATGAGGATATTAAAGTAAATTCTCTCAGCATAAAGATAATAATATTAAAAATTAGGCTTGGCAAAAAAGTCCGGATTGGCTCAACCTGGTTCGGCCTGACCCAGGCCCGCAGGTTTTAAGCCCGACTCATATGATGAGTTTGAGGGTATGAGATCAAAAATTCAAAGCTTATTAATAGTGAGCTTGGTTATGGGCTTAATCTATAAGCTCGAGCTTTATATTATATAAAATAAAAAAATTTAAATTAAAAAAATTAAAAAAAATAAATAAAAATATTAAAATCTAATACTGGTTTACTTTTTATATTATTGTTTATGGTTTATTATGTTATATTGTTAGTATTTTCAAGCTCAGGCTTTATATTATATAAAATAAAAAATTTAAATTAAAAAAAGTAAAAGAAAACAAAAAAATTGAATAAAAATATCAAAATCTAATATTAGTTTACTTTTTATGTTAGTGTTTATAATTTATTATGTTAAATTGTTTGTATTTTGTATGTTATATAATCATGTATTGCATAATCATTTATAATTTAAGTTTTTTTTAACTTTATAGTTTTATATTTTTATTAAAAATTTATTTTAAAAAAATTATAAAAGTCTGAGTTCGCCCTAGGCTCGGCTCAAGCCTGTTGCAGGCCTAGTCCCACTCATAACTGGATAGGCTTTCAGTGGGCTTGGGCCCGTTTTTGGATGCATGGACTTGAACCTATTTTTGAATGCATGGACCTGGGCTTACAAAAGCACAGCCCAGGCCCGTAAATTACCAACCCTAATAAAATTAAATTATCAATTTTTTATTATTTTAAAATTACATAAAAATCAAACTAATAGAACACGCGAAGTGAAGCGAGAAGGAAAAAAAAATCTCATTTTGTTGGTACACGTTGTTATTATGATAATTTAAATGGTTGTGATATCTGTAAATAATGTAGAGATTAGAAATTATATGTGTAGCAGTAGTAGCACTAAAATGCAATTTGAAGTTAGAGCCTAACTGTAAGGTATCTCATGGTTAAAGTTGAATAATAGTTTATTTGCACGTACATGTGGCTACATGTGATTATTATGATGATTCTATGCTTGATGTGAATAATAATATGGAAGTTAATAACTTTAATTCTTTATCCTCAATAAAATAAATAATAGTGCACTACGAACAAAGACTTCCAGGCTTATTCTATTAATTAATATTTAGTCTTTAACTACTAGTATATGTACATTGATTGAAAAAAATATCTCATTTTGTGGAGTGCAGCTTTGGAGTTAATAATATAAGTCTTAAGCATCTTAATTCTAGAATTATCCTTTGAGTAAGAGCTTACTTGTTAAACGTAAAAAATCTAAAATTTTATAAATTTTAAACTTTTTTAAAATTTGATTGTTGCTGTTTGTAATTTATATTTGATTTTTAAATATTTTTATCTGAATAAAAAAATAAAATTTTGTGGCTTTTATCTGAATAGAAAAAAATCTAAATGAGAAGTAAATATTAAATTCTAAAAGTATCTCTATTAAATACACTTATTTTCTAAACTATAAAACTTAGAGGTTGTTTGTTAAATATCTGAAATATGAAATTTTATTAATTTCATATCTTTTCTAAAATATGCTTGTTTGTTTTTTGGAACTTATGTTTAATTTTTAGACATTTACATTTGATTAGAAAAAGTAAACTTTTGTGACTTTTATCTAAATGAGAAAAGGTCTAAATAACGAGTAAATATTATATTCCGAAAATATCTCTGTAAAATAATTTATTTCCTAAACTATAAAATCTAATCCTCCTTTTTGTTTTAATTTACAGGGATATAAATGTCAAATAATCAAGTTTAAGATTTTTTTATTGTAAAAACAAATAAGATGCCACTTATATTCAGATATTAAAAAAAATAAACAAATATATCATTCATATTTCTGTATCCAGACCTATTCAAATTTTAGAAAAATTCAGACCCATTTAAATTTTAGACAAAAAAAAATAAACGATACCTTAATCCTTTTTTTGTTTGACTTATAAGGACATAATTATTAAATAATAATTTAAGATGTTTTTATTTATAAAAATAAACAATATGTCGCTTATATTTAAATATTAAAAAAAATCTATTATTTAAAAATTTGTGCTCAAATCAATTCATACTTTAGTCAAATTTAAACTTATTCAAATTTTGGACTAAAAAAAAAAAGGTTACCTAAGTTACACTAATCATGAACTTCTAAAATCTCCCATATCACATTATTGGGAAAATTCACCTCATGTTACATTCTCGTGGTTTGACACTAAATAACTTTTAGCTGTCATTGTATTTTCAAAAAAAAAAATTCATAAATTAGAATTATGTTATGCTTAACATTTTTTTATTTTTTAAATTTAAATCCGTATTTTTTATTGTTTATTAATTCTTATCTATTCCAACCTTGAATTCTTTCTATGGGAATCCTTAAAAAAAAATCTCATTATATTGGATATGAGACTATAAATCATTCTTTAGTACAAGTGCTAGTATTTTTTAAAAAATATAAATATAAGGTTTTATAATTTTTATAATACTATAAAACTTTGAATGTATTAAAAAAAAACCAGCACTAATGACTAACTAGATTATTTTATAAGGTCTTATTAAATTACTGTTTATTTAACTTACAATCCTCAATGAAACACATGCAATTACCTATTACTTTTTATATTATTTTCAAAGATTATAAGTTACATCGGCTGTAATTTCACAATGACCTATTATTTTATATGGATAGAAAGACCAAGCAAAAGGGCCTAGACAACATTTATAATATATTATTTTCAAAAAATCTTATCCCTACTCTCACTGTTCACCTCGTCCTTGCACATGGATGGCTAAAAAGACATTTTAACCAATGAGATAATGTTTGCCTTGAAAGAATGTTTTTATTTATTTATTCAATATAAAAACATTGATAAGATTTTATTTAAAGAAATAAATAAATCTTATCTCTACTCTCAGTGTTCGCCACATCCTTGCACGTGCAAGACTGGACACAATCACATCTGGCCAAAAAAGGCATTTGCCAGTGAGATAATGTTAATTTGAATCCAAGAGACTGTTTTATTTATTATTTATTCAATACATATACAAGAGGTTGTTTGATTAGGATATATAGGGTCATAAATCATATTTTATGTTTTTGTAATCCAATCATTGGATCTAATCAAGAGTTGTAAAAACTATTTCAACAGTCTTGATGGAAGGTTATTAATAATGTAGTTCCTTTTGTTTGCTAAAAGAATAAAGAAATATTAAGTTTCAAAATTTTGACACATTAGTCCATCAAAATATTTTATTATCAAAGTTAATTTAGTAAATGAACATATTTATATATTAAAAATATGGATGAATTATTTTATCCCATTTACTTAAAATACCAATTGGATTATAATAATATTATTTTGTGTTTAGTGTAACACAAGATTGGACAAGGTTTTAATAAATTTTGATAATATTAAAATGAAAAATAAATAAATATTAAATAAACGCTTGGATAGTCATTTAAATTTCATTATAGAGTTTATAAATAATATTTTCAAAATAATAAATTTCTATATGTAAATTTGAGATTATGTAAAATTACTTATATTTATCAAGCTGATCAATTATTTATTTAATGTGAAAAAAAATAAATTATATAATATTTATTTAAAGAATGAAACTTAAATTTAAAATCATAAAGAATGAGTAATAACTTAAATTAATAGATTATGGGAGAATACCTTGCAAAAAAATTAAAATTAACTAACTTTTAGGGCTTCTAACATAACCCTTTTATTACATAAAATTATTAAAACTTATAGTTTTTATTATTTATAGAAAATAATATGGATTGTTGAAGAAAATGCCAAATAATTTTTTTAGAATTTTAAAATTATTATATTTTAATTGGGGTTTACTATACAAATTTTTGAAATTTATAAATTTTATTATTTATAAAAAATAATAGGAATTGTTAAAAAAAAATATTAAAGTGATGTTTGGTACAACGGGGCAAGATAGTTTTGCCCAGGATTATATAATATAATTTGTTTTGTGGAGGTAATGGATGCTATATATATTCATAGTTGATAGCGTATTGGTATTCGATTAAACAAAAAAATTATATGAAACGCTGATAAAAAAAAATTAAAATACGGTAAAGACAATCAATAATCAGTAGGTGGTGTAAAATTTATCATATTGATACTGAAAAAATAAAATTAATTAACACTATACACAATTAACTAGTGCAACTGATCATTTATAAAATAAATTATGCACTCCAACAACATAAGTACAGTAATTTTTTAATATTTTTTTATCCAATTCAAAGCAATTTAATTAATTTGACAGAAGTGGTACAATAATTTAACATGCAACTTGCCATTCTTAGCCATTATAAATAATGACCTGCCTCAGCTCGAAATTCATCACCCAGCCACGAAAATGTCATCTTCTTCAGCAATAATTACCCTCTTCTCCCCCTTATCACTCGTTTTCTCCATAGGTAATGCTCAAGTTCCTCCCTCTGAAACTTTTCAGTATGTCGATGATGGAGACTTTGGGGATTACATAGTTGAAGACGGCGGAGATTACAGAATGTTGGGCATCTTCAATACTCCATTCCAGCATGGCTTTTATAACACAACACTCAATGCTTACACCCTTGCTCTCCGCTGGGGTCTTACTCGACAGGAGCCCTTTTTCCGTTGGGTTTGGGAAGCCAACCGCGGCAAACCGGTTCGCGAAAACGCAACCTTTTCTTTGGGAACCGACGGAAATCTTGTCTTGGCCGAAGCGGATGGCAGTGTCGTTTGGCAAACCAATTAACCAGCACTGCCAACAATGGTGTCGTCGGTTTCAAAGTTGCTATAAAATGGCAACATGGTGCTTCATGACTCAAAGAGCAACTTCATTTGGCAGAGTTTCGATTATCCTGTTTGATTTTAGAGAGAAGATGAAGAAGAGAATAAATGCAATGCTTTTTTCATCACCCCTATCCAGACTACATTCAATATATATATACATATGTTCAGCTGAGTTAGCTTTTACATTTACACTTTGATTATTGTAAATAACTCAAAACAAGATGAAAATTCTGGAATTATTCTTTTTTCACTTACTTACAAGCTAAGCATTTTCATTATACAATTGTAATGGGATCTCTGCATAACAGTTTTGCCAACTGGAATATGCTTGTTTTTCACGTGTGGTTTTCAACTTGTAGCATATGTGAGCTACTGACTTGTTTATCAACCAACTTCCATATGCTATTCCTTCATGACTATACTCAAGTTCAGCTTCATTTGACATTTCAACACCCCTTCTCAAACTTAAGTCATTCGGAGAGACTTTAAGTTTGTCTCTAAAGAAGTTAAATTTGGGATAAGTAAGTGGCTTGGTTAACACATCAGCAATCTGATCATTATTAGAAACAAATACAATTTTAATTTCTTTATTTTCAACTTTATCTCTGACAAAATGAATGTTTATTTCACTATGTTTTGTCGTGGAATGAAGAACTGGATTGGTGGCTATGGCAGCAACACTTTTACTGTCACTCAAAAGTAGAGGAGTGCATGCAAGTTTTATATTTAATTTTTTAAGAACAGAATATATCCATGTTACCTCTGCACAAGCTAATGCCATTGCTCTGTACTCAGACTCTACTGAAGATTTTGATACTACACTCTACTTATTTGAACTCCAGTTGATCAAATTATCCCCTAAATACACACAATAACCACTGGTGAATCTTCGGTCATCAGAATCACTACCCCAATCAGCATCTAAGTATATTATCAGATCAAGAGAATCAGACTTCTTAAATGTCAGGCTATAGTCAATTGTTTTCTTTAGGTACCTTAACACTCTCTTACAGGCTATCCAATGTGGTTGCAATGGATTAGCCATGAATCGACTTAATTTATTCACTGCATATGCAATTTCTGACCTTGTGATTACATCATATTGTAGACATCCAATTGCTCTCCTATATGTTGTTGGATCAGAATATTTCTCTCCCATGTTCTTGCTTAACTTTTTAGTTGTTGCAAGTGGTGTATCTACTCCATTGCAGTTTTGAAAATTAAACTTAGCAAGCAATTCTTTTAAGTACTTGGACTGGGATAAAATTAGAGTTTCTTCATTCTTTATGACTTCAATGCCAAGGAAGAAGTTAAGTTGTCCTAGATCCTTGAGAGCAAATGTATTATCTAGGTTGTGAATCAGTTTTTCAACCTCAGCATTATTACTTCCAGTAATTATGATATCATCAACATAAACCAACAATATGATCAAACCAGTACTATCTCTTTTGAAAAATAAAGAAGTATCTGACTTAGCTCTAATGAATTCCCATGACTCAAGAATTGATATGAGTTTATCAAACCAAGCTCTAGGGGCTTGTTTCAAGCCATAAAGGGCTTTCTTCAATTTACAAACATGATTTGGATATATGGAATCTGCAAATCCTTATGGTTGAGGCATATAAACGGTTTCAGTTAACTTTCCATTTAGAAATGCATTATTGATATCAACCTATCTTAATTTCCAGTTCTTTATAACAGCAAGACTTAGAACAATCCTTATAGTTGCAGCCTTTATCAAAGGACTAAAAGTTTCTTGATAATCAATTCCTTTAATTTGTAAAAACCCCTTTGCCACCAATCTGGCTTTGTACCTATTAATTTATCCATCTGAGTTTTGCTTCACTTTAAATATCCATTTGTTTCCAACTAGTTTCATATTCTGTTTTGGTAGAACTAAACAGCAATTCTGATTTTTCATTAGAGAATTAAACTCATCTTGCATAGCTAATTTCCAATTTTGATCATTTAAAGCATTAGCAACACTAAAGGGAATTCCAAGAGATAAGGCTTTTTCTGTAGTATAGGCTTTAGGTTTGAAAATTTCAGCTTTTGCTTTGGTTATCATGGGATGAGTTGATGTAGGCTGAGTTTTGACTTGTGGAGTCATAAGAGTCTGAATTTGAATTTCAGTGTTTTTAGGTTCAGGCAAATAGTCTGAAGTGTTTTGAGCTTGGGTTTGAATTTGAGTATTTGAAACATTGTTGGTTATTGATTGTTTGTGATCAGTATTGTTGTCAGGAACTTGATCATTAGAGAGAGTATTCATTCTATTTGAATTATCAGATGAATTTAAATCAGCTGCTCTTGCCTCATGATTATGACCATCAAAAGAAAAAGATATTGTAATGCATCTGCTGAAAGTGGTTGTAGATTCTGATGATGAAACAGATTTGATGTTCATGAAATTTGGATCAGATTGAAATGGAAATGAACTCTCATTAAAGTTGACATGTGGACATATATATATTTTTCCATTTTGATTTAGACACATGTAGCCTTTGTGCATATTACTGAAACCCAAATTTACACACTTGGAAGTATGGAAATTGAATTTTTTATGGTTGTAGAGTCTTAAGAAAGGATGACACTCACAGCCAAAATTTTTTATAAGAGAGTAATCTGGTTTCTTTGAATAAAGGCTTTCAAATTGTGTTTTGTCATTTAAAGTAAGTGTGCTGGTTCTATTAATTGGTTTTGTCATCTATAAAGGCTACATAGTATCTAAATCCTTGATTTGATGCTACTGGTGCAAGACCCAAAAGATCACTGTGAATAATTTCAAGAACATTAGTTGATTTTGAATCACTGGTTTTGAAAGACAACCTATGCAGTTTTCCATATTGGCATGCTTTGCAGAAAGATAGATCAGACATTTTTTTTTTTTCAAAAGGAATGTTACAAGCTAACAAGGTTTTTCTAAGAATATTGACATTAGGATGACCTAATCTCATGTGCCATATATCAAACATTTTGTTGCTTGTACACTTATTACTGTAATTAACAGATATCATAGACTCAGGTTTATTTATTCTAGTTACTGCAAGTAGGTTAGGAGTTGATGTAGATGATAAGAGAATTGATTTAACTCGACTTAAATCATGAGGCAAACTCAGCAGCTTGTATAATCCATCTTTAGCCATTCCTTTCATAAGAATTCTCCTCCTTCTTTTGTCCTTAACAACACAGAAATTTTTATTGAACTTAATGTTAATATTATTATCATGTAACCGTTTTGAAATACTGATAAGATTTTTGGTTATTTCTGGTACATAAAGTATATGATTGAGTTTAAGATATGGTAAAATGTGTGGTTCAAGTGTGCTAAGCAATGAATGACCAATAGAAGCAATTTTGAGTTTAGCTCCATTACGTACAGCAAGCTGATCATTTTCTTTATATTCTGAGCTAATACTGAGGTTATTGAAATCATTTGAGATGTAGTTTGTGGCACCACTGTTAAGATACCAAGCTCCATCTCTAGGTCCTCCATTTTTAGCAACATAAGCACTTCTTCTGTTTTGCATAGGATTTGGCACAAAGTTCTTTTGAATCTGAACCAGCAATGTGCTCCTGTATAATTCTTCTTGAAATAGATTTGACATGGTCCCTTAAGTTCTTCATCATCAGTAGTGTTTTTGTTTTTGGTTTTATCCTGAAGATTCATAATTTGATTGAATCCACCACCATTAAACTGTTTTCCATTAGAACCAGAATTAATTCCACCTTGATTTCCAGATTGTCTTCCAATATTGAAGTTAGATTGCCAGTTTCTTCTTTGATTTCCTCTGTGATAAACAAAATTTACTTGATAATCCATGTGACTAACAGAATGTTGCTGTTCAATTCTGTTTTCATGACTCAGCAACATGCCATTTACATCTGAGAGAGTTGTGCTTTTAGTTCTTGTATTTATTGTGGTAACAATTGAGTTATATTCAGATCAAAGACCAGCAAACAAACACAACACAAAATCATCATCACTCATACCATTTCCAGCTGCTTTTAAAGCATTCAAAATAGTTTTCATCTTAGTGTAGTATTCATGAATACTCATAGATCCTTTCCTTGTAGTTTGTATCTGAGTTCTTAAATGAAGAACTTTAGATCTGGATCTGACACCAAATTGATTGGAAAGAATCTGCCATACCTCAAGAGATGATCTAGCTCTAACAACAGCACTCAAAACTTCTTCACTTAAAGTTGAAAGTAACCAGCTCATCAACTATTGACCATTTCTCCTCCAGATCTGAAACTGAGGATTTGAAGTTGTAGCAACAATTTGATCACTATCAATATCAATCACAAATCGATTTGGAGGACTCTTTGTGCTGTCAATCAAATCTTCAAGTTCATTAGCATTGATTATTGCTATGACTTGAGATCTCCACAACAAATAATTATTATTGGTGAGCTTGATAGGTGTGTTGAAAACCAAAGAGCTAAGAACAGAGTTGCTGATATTTGAGTTTGAAGATGTATTTATTGTAGAGCTTGAAGCTCCATTACTGTTTGATTGATTTTCATTGCTCGCCATTGTTGTTTTAAGATGGCTCTGATACCATGTTTGATTTTAAAGAGAAGATGAAGAAGAGAATAACTACAATGTTTTTTTCATCACCCTTATCCAGACTACATTTATTAAATATATACATATGTTCAGCTGAGCTAGCTTTTACATTTACACTTTGATTATTGTAATTAACTCAAAACAAGATGAACATTATGGAATTATTCTTTTTTCACTTACTTACAAGCTAAGCATCTTCATTACACAACTGTAATGGGATGTAATGGGATCTCTGCATAACAGTTTTGGCAGCTGGAATATGCTTGCTTTTCATGTGTGGTTTTCAACTTGTAGCATATGTGAGCTGCTGACTTGTTTATCAACCAACCTCCATCTACTACTCCTTCATGACTATACTCAAGTTGAGCTTCATTTGACATTTCAACATCCAACTGATACTCTTTTGTTGGGTCAACTCTTTATGCTGGTGGGGTCGCCAAGCTCATCAGTCGAGCTTCCGAAAAAGAAAACATCGACGGCCCTTACAGCTTTGTGATGGAACCTAGGAGATTGGCAATGTATTACAAAAGCAGCAACTCTCGGGGATCTGTTCTCTACTTTACTTCATCTGAATGGTTTACTGTCCGAGAAGGCTCTTTAGAGAATATAACATTCACATCCGAACCAGAAACTGAAGAAGCTTTTGCTTATCATCTGTCCCTGGATTCTCCAGTCGTTGGTGTCCGACTGGCTAGACCGAGATACAACAGCACAATATCGTTGCTACGGCTAGAAATAGATGGAAATCTCAAGATCTACAGTTATGACGAAAGGGTTGATTGGGGTCCAACGGAAAAAACATTCACTCTCTTCAACAGAGATTCAGATTGGGAAATTCCTGAGTGTCGGCTGCCGGAGAGATGTGGCAAATTTGGGCCGTATGATGACAATCAATGTGTTGCTTGCCCTATGGAAAAGGGTCCGCTTGGGTGGAGCAAAGAGTGTGAGGCGAAGAAAGTCACTTCTTGTAAGCCAAGTGATTTTCATTATTACAAGGTTGAAGGGGTTAATCATTTTATGAGCAAGTATACGAGGGGAACAACAACTAAAGTGGAAGATTGTGGCAAGAAATGTACTTCGGATTGCAAGTGTTTGTTTTGGATATTTTTATCACCAGGAGACTTCGAAATGTTGGATCGCTTATGACTTGAAGACTCTGACTAAATACCTCAACTCTACACACATCAGATTCATAACGGTTCCAAACAATCAAACAATTAGGAACCTCGTCAACTCAGTTTGAAGTTCAAGTATACGCTGCAGAAGGTTTTCTGCTTTTTCTTTATTTTAAAAAAAAATGTGCTTGTTTTTAAATTGTCAGAGGATGATTTAAGTTAGTGGGATGTTGCTTCAAGTGTTTTAAATCTTTCTTTTCAAGGATCTTCTTTGTATCGTTCTAGTAAGTTTTTTCCCTTTTGGGGTTAGCTTGCATTTCTGTAATTTCTTTTTAGCTTGAATAATTATGATCATATTTCTCTTTTTCACTTAAAAAAAGAAAGAACAAAAAAGTGACAAATCCATTGTCAAGTAAATATCACCAATGAGGACCATGTGAAAAGTGTTCAAATATTGTACTAAAAAATCATGTACAACTAATGGATATAAATTTTAAAAATTTAAATTAAATGAGCAACAATAAGTTGCACAATTTTTATTATAAAATCTTTTATCATTTTGATCTAGAATATAAATATCGACATGTTATCTAGTCCACATACTGACATAAATAAATCTGCATAAAAGTAAATGTGAATTAAAAAGAATGAAGAACACTTACAAATCATCTCGTTTTTAAGTACCTTGCACCTAAATCTTAAGCTAATCCTCACAAGTTTAAATAGAAGAGATGGAAATCAAGGTTTTCGGTATTTACATTTTTCTAACTAAATCTAAGCATAACTTTAATTTCTCCCCTTCAAATATGGCCAGGAATGTAGAAAAACTTCAAGCAAGCAGCTTCCAACTTTCAAATTAGCTTTCTTCAATTTATGCACAATGAGATCAGCCACTTTTGAATTATCACTCGCTGAGCCCCTTTAATTTAATTTTTCTTCAAATGGCTTCCCTAAAATAGGGGTGGCAAAAAAGCCCACCAGGCCTGGACCCGGGTGATTTGGGCCAAGTACAGGTGTGAAGGCGAGCTGGGTATAGGCATTACTTAATAAACTCGGGATCCGGCTCGGAACCCGGGTTTTATTAAAAAAATATTATAAAATATATTTTATTTTAAATATTTATATTTATTTGACTCATTTATTATACAAATATAAATTTTTAAACACTTAAAGTTTATAATTTCATGTCAAATTTCATTAAAATGAATTTAAAATTTATAAAATTACAAATAAAATTACAAAAAAATAAAAATATATATATTATAATATTAAAAAATATAAAATCCTAGTACCCAGATTAAAACACGTCCCGGTACAAATAAAATTACAAAAAATAAAAAAAATATATTATAATATTAAAAAATACAAAATCCTGATACCCGGATTAAAACTCGGCCCGGTACCGGGCTTAAAATACCCGGCCGGGGCAAAAAAAAATTGGCATCCAATACTCAGACCTGGCCCGGGATTTGCTTAATTAGCGGTCAACTGCATTGGGCTTGGCTCTGTTAGGGCCTTGCTTAATTAAGAGCGACATTGAGTCAAGGTCCTCATCCAGTTGGCACATGGGCCGTCATTTCGTTTTCAGGTAGTTGATGGTCTAATGTACATCTTTTGAAGATTTTCCACGATCATTATCTTTGAGTTTTTTTCCTAATTTAATGAAAATTATTTATTCAAAAAAGTTTAGTGAATCTTAAAATTAGAATCATGTGATATAGCAGCACTAGATCATCTCACACCTCAACATTGAAGTGGTTAGACAACCCTATTTAAATTTCTCTCTTAAATAAGATCCTTACTTTATTCAAGGTCTTTGTGTAATTAGAATCACCTAGTTAGCCTCACGAATTGTTTTTTAAGAATAATGCTATTTACACAAGATATTACACTCAAAATTACATCAGACCACTAAAAACAAGAAATATTTGACTGCAAAACAAACTCATTCTCCTTATCAATTTTGTCTTTATCTACAAGTGTCCTCACTCTATTTTTCATGTACAATTTTGTATGTAAATGTTATGCACAAATAACATTTTTCATCTTTTAATTAGGATTCTCATCTAGGTTGATTTTACTCAATCAAGAACCCTTATCATTAATAGTTCAAGAATCGAGGTTTGCAAAACTTTTAAAAGATCTAGTTTGTCTCACTTCATCCTTACGTGCATGAACGTACACAAGCATACAAAAATTTTTTTCCCCCACACGGGGAATTTAGCTTGAAAAATGATATTGAGACACCAAGAAGATGTCATCAAGATAGAAATGACATCGTTGTAGTATAAACAGTCTTATCATTTTGTGTGATGTAGTAATACTATAGCCTGAACAATTACCTCATTTCTATCTCAATGGTGTCTCCTTGGTATTAAAATATCAGCCCCCAATTAACCTACCAATTATCTGTCTCATTTAACGATAACATTTAGTGCTAGCTCAAAGCTGCCGAGAATGAATGAAATCAATGGAGTCTTGCGTGACACTTCTTTTTCCCATTGAGCCAATCGCCATGCCGATTAAACTTGTCCCCCTTTAGCCATGATAAATAACGATCGGAATTTGTTGGAAATATGAGTCAATATTGCTTTTGTGAATTTAGAAACCAACCAAATTAACAATTTTAACATGAAAAATTAGAATTCTATAAATAGTAGTTGGGGGTACTGTTTACGTCACCGTTCACAAATACTATTTATGTCACTATTCACAAGTAATGTTTATAGGAGCTGTTCATCCAATAGTATTCACAAATTCATCAAGGCATGTGCAATTCATTGTCCTTAAAAGGGATTTTTGCTCCTCTAAAAAGATTTTCTGATGTAATAAGGATACCAATAACACATATCAATATCTAAGATTCAATAATGCTACTATTGTGAGACTACACTAAACAACAATGTAGAACAACAAAAGAAAAATTATAAAGGAAACACAAGATAGAAAGAGAAGTCATACAGATTGTTGTCCCTTAAAGGCTTTTTATGTCTCCTTTATATAGAGAAATCCTCTATAATAATCCTTTTCCTAATTCAACTTGAATTCATCATCCACTTTCTTTATTTAATTTAAATGAGTTATTCATATAGATTGTAGTTCCTTGAAGGCTTTTTATGCCTCCTTTATATAGAGAAATCCCCTATAATTCTTCTCTTAGTTCAACTTGAATTCGTCATCCACTTTCTTTATTTAATTTAAATTAGTTATTTACATATCTCATAATCTTTTTCCTAGTTCAACTTGAATTCACCATCCACTTTTTTTATTTTATTTGAATTAGTTATTCACGTCTCATAATTTAATTCAAATAATATAATCTAAATGACATCTAGATTTGACTTATTTAACTTTAATTTATAATTAAATTAAACACATCACTAATTTCAAATCAATTATAAAAGTGATTGTGAGATATTAGTATTTTGAAATATCAATAAAATTCCTACAGCTTCAGCTCGGAATTCGCATCACCAATAAGCAAACAACATGTCATCTTCCTCAGCAATATTAATCTTCTTCTCATTCCTCACATCACTCTTTTTCTTCGTAGCTAATATCCAAGTTCCTGCCAATAAAACATTTAAGTTTGTGAACGAGGGAGAATTTGGTCCATACATTAATGAATACGATGCAAATTACAGAATGTTGGGCATCTTCAATGCTCCATTCCAGGTCGGCTTTTACAACACAATACCGAAAGCTTACACCCTCGCTCTCCGGTTGGGCCTTCAAAGAAACGTGCCAAATTACCTTTGCCCTTTGGGTTTGGGAAGCAGACAGGGGCAAACCGGTTCTCGAAAATGCCACCTTTTCCTTGGGCACCGATGGAAATCTTGTCTTGGCTGAAGCGGGCGACACTGTCGTTTAGCAGTTTGGCAGTCCAACACTGCCAACAAAGGTGTTGTTGGGTTCAAGTTGCTTCCAAATGGCAACATGGTGCTTCATGACTCAAAGGTGTAACTTTTATTTGACAGAGTTTTTATTATCCAACTGATACTTTTTTGGTGGGCCAATGACTACGTGTCGGTGGGGTCGCCAAGCTCGTCAGCCGACTCTCTGTTAAAGAAAACTTCGACGGCCATTACAGCTTGGTGATGGATCCTAAGAGATTTACAATGTACTACAAAGACAGCAACTCTCCCCGGCCTTTTCTGTACCATGATTCACCTCTTAGTGGAGAAGACGACCCCTCTGTACAGAATCTGACATTCAATTCCCGCCCCGAAACCTATGAAGCTTTTGCTTATGAACTAACGCTAGACATTTCCGACAGTGGCAGTGTCATTTTGACTTGGTCAAATTACAACACCAGATCATCTATTTTGCGGCTAGGCATGGATGGAAATCTCAAGATCTACACTTGTTACGATAAGGTTGATTCGCAGCCAACGCAAGTAACGTTCACTTTGTTTGACAGATATTCAGTTTTGGAAAGTGGGTGCCAGCTGCCGGAGAGATGTGGCAAATTGGAAGCATGTGACGACAATCGATGCGTTGCTTGGCCTACAGAAAAGGACTTGCTTGGGTGGAGCAACAAGTGTGAGGCGAAGAAAGTGACATCTTGTAGGCCAAATGATTTTCATTATTATAAAGTGAAGGGATTAATCATCTATGAGCAAGTATACAAGTACAAGTGGAACAGCCATTGCAGTTGGAGATTGTGGCAAGAAATGAACATCGGATTGCAAGTGCTTGGGGTACTTTTACCACCAGGAGACTTCTAAATGTTGGACAGCTTATGACTTGAAGACTCTCTCTAAATCCCCAAACTCTACACAGGTTGGATATATAAAGGTTCCCAACCACTAAGCTATCGTCATGAAGTACAGTGAATTTTTTTTTTTTTAATTTTATTGCAGCTGACCTTGGTGGTTTTAAGTTGTTTCCTTAAAAATGTGATACATAGAGGAATCTGTAACATTGCCATGTCAATTTGTGCAAGCAGAATTTGCACAATAGTTTGTCAACGTATCATCACTTTTTTTCTATGAAATAAATGATGTCTATAAGTTGAACCCTTATTTGTTGAAAATGAATGGAAAAACAACCACGTGTTTCAATAATCTATCATTTGAGTTGTCCATGATGGTAGTTTTTGTCAGTTAAATCCTTCACTGAGTTTGACTATTAACACAGTAAAGTTATTTTAGTTGAAAGAAAAGAAGCAGATTGATTCATTTGGCTTTTTAGGTGGCAAGAAAATCCAACCCATCAAATAGATATGGTAAAAAGTCTTGTATTGAAAAGAAAGGTTCGAAATTCAAACCTTACTCATATAGATAGATGGGAAGAAAATTGAATTTTTCTTAAGTTAATTTAAAAAAGAAAAAAATTAAAAGAAGTATGATATCTAGATACAAAAAGAAAAGGCCTTAACATTTTGAAATATCTCATATCTTTTTCTTTAAAAAAAAAAATACAAAGATCTTACGTGTGCCCCCAAAGTTCTGATTAAAAATAATCCCAACTCCTTGCAGAAATGTGAAATCATGGATGATGGACGTGTCAATTTTGTTAGCCAATCCCTAAAACAATTTCTAATACGATTGATTGCTGCTGCAGTCAGGCTTGGGTCAATTTTGTTAGCCAATCCCTAAAACAATTTCTAAAACGATTGATTGCTGCTGCAATCAGGCTCCATGTAGTAATTAAGGCTCCACGTACTAATTAATTAAGCATAATTCAATTAACTTGAGTTTAATTTTTAATGTTATCCTCATAATCAATCTCAAAAAACATATGCATCCCACCAATGAATCCCATCTCAACCCACTAAATCAAATTTTTTGTATAAATTTGTTACTATTAAAAAATTAAGATAAATTTATTATTATTTTTATTTTTATTTACTCTTGAATTAAATTGAAATGAAATTGAAGTGAACTCTCTATCATTACTCATCAATCTTTCTATAATCTTTTTACATTTAGAATCGTGACTTGTTAGGTCTCTTATCCTATAAGACTATATAAGTTTTGAAAAGCTTACAAAAAAAAAGGGGGAAAGAGAAGAAAAACTCGCTGGCATAATAGTCTCTTTCTACATTTGCTAACTGCATTATCAAGTCCCTCTACCGGTCAAACTTATTCAAGGAAATAAATGGCATCAGATGGAACTTAAGTGTGGTATTTTCAGAGCTTTTGGTTTTAGAATTCGTTTTACCAAACTATAAGAACAATTATGATTTTCTCATTATCTGAATTTTTAAAATGTAGGTGGACAATTTAATAAATAAAAGTTTTAAAATAATTAAATTAAAATTATAGATCATAATTAAATGACACGTGGTTTAAAATCTTTAAAAACTCAAAAATAAATGGCGAGTGGATGGAGCCTTGGCGGATGAGGACGCCGCCACTCTCTGAAAGGTCTGCTTTCTTTCTACGATTCCTCAATGTCAAAAGAAGCCCATCCACGGCTGAGGTCCAAGCTATTGTTCGAGTTATTGCTTGTTGACACTTACCAAATCACAGCCCCACATTCTATTGTACTGAAGCCCATTTCTAAGTACAAACCAAATGAATCCCAAAATAACGCTATAGTTCCCACTTTTCTCTACGTCTTTGGTTCGGCCTCCATTTTTTTTTTTTTTTATAAGAAAGTAAAGCTTTCAATTAAAAAAAAAAGTCAAATAACAACTGAATATTGACTGGAAAGTTTTCCAGCCACAGAGCAGGAATTTCGAAAGCTACAGCTTGTTTGGCTAGAAAATAAGCTAATCTATTACAGTCTCTGGACACATGCTGGATTCGTGAAAGGTTGTGACTCCTTAAAAATGCCTGAATCTCCGCAATTGTCCAAGCTATTTCTGTCAAGCTATCTTTAATCTGTTGTTTACGCCACAAACCGTCTGTATATATGTGTGTATATAGGGTCCCGATCTGATCCAAGATCTTAAATCCTACCAAAGCTTGAAAAGGTATTAAGTCGTGCAATTTAATTGCTATTATACTATCAAACAGCACGGATTAATATTTTCTCAAATTATAACAAATTTAGGATCTTAAAGTGAAACACACACACACATCTTTTAGGTATAGACTTCTTCATTTTTTCAATATGTGGATTAGAGTTTTTACAACACTGTATACTATTGAAAAATCAATTTACAACATTGTAAAACTTTTCAGGTTTTATAATGTTACAAAACCTAAATTCACATTTTAAAAGTTGCAAACTTCTACAATAGAGAAATATATAGATATATATATGTATGTATATATATATATGTGAATGGTAGAAAAGCCTTTGCCTTGGGCTTTCCACATAAGGGCTTGGACAAGAGCTTAAGGAAAAAAAGCTTAGGCCAAGTCTAAGCCCTTTATTTTTTTTAAAAAAAAATTTATAAATTAAAATTTAAAAAATAAAAAAAAAATCAAAAAAGAAAGTTTAATCTCCTAATTTATGTATAATACTAAATAAAAAAACTTAAAATTATAATATCAAATTTTCTTTTTTTAAGTGTTAATTGATAAAAAAAAGTGTTTTAATTAGAGAATTCAGTAATAAAAAATTAAATTTTTAAATTTTTATTTGTTTCATTTTATTTTTTTATTGTTTTGAAATATTGATTTTTTTAAAATTTATTATTGATTATAACAACTTAATTATTATTACCTCATTTCAAGTTTACAATAATTAACATTTAAAAAAAATTAAAAGCCAAAGCTCGACCTAGGCCCACAATGGATTCGGCTCTCACATTTCCACTCTAATGGGCTTGGGCTTGGTCTTGAAAAAGCCCAGCCTAGGCCCGCATTTTGCCATCCTTGTATATATAAAAGTGCAGATGCGCTTGTCTTATTTTTTTTTTTTAAATGCGGACATGCTATCTCAAGTTGTACGACTTAATAAAGTTTATTTTCAATAAACTATAAATCCGTGCTATTTAATAGATTTAAAAACTAATTTTATTAAACCCCATAACGTAAAAGTGTGTTTACACTTTGCATAAATAAAAAAATGAGAGTGACCGTATTAGAGAATGACTCTCTCTCTCTCTCTCTTTATATATATATATATGTATAATTATTCTCAAGTGTAGATATTCAAGTGTGGATGTCTGACTAAATTTTAATGCAGATACCGTACAAAAATTCATACAAACATCCGCAATTATGAATGACTCTATTTATTTCATTCTTCTTTCATAGTTGGATGGAACAAAAGTAATAATACAAAATCCAGCAATCAAATATGGCGTTACTCTTATTATTTTTACTCTTATTATTTCAATAAATAATTAAAAATACAAAACTTCTCCGACTTTGGACCTGCGACATTGGACGGTCGTGGCAAGTTCCGGGAATTGCAAGTGTTCGGGGCTATTTTATGTTGGCTGGCTTATGAATTGAAGACACTCACTAGAGTATCAAACTCGAGACATTTGGGATTCAAACCAATTATTCAAAGAAAATGAAGTGTTTGTTGAAATCTCTCATACCATTTTTATGTATTTTCATTAAATACAAAGAACTAAGGAGTGCCATAATTATTGTAATTAAAAATAAACCTAATTGCTTGTATAAATGTAAAATCATGGATAATGGATGATTCGTTTTTGTTAGCCAATCCCCTAAAACAAATTTCAATGCAGTTGATTGTTAGTGTAGCACGTGGTAATTGGCCGATTATTCGATTGATTTCAGATTTGCTTTCAATATCATGCACATCAAACAATCTTTCTGGTAATCTATTTCACATAGATTGTGAGATCTCTTTTCCAATATGGCCAAAATAAGTTAAAACGTAAAAATAAAAACATAAGAGTAGTCTCTCTAACGGTCAAATTTAGTCAAGACCTAAATGATTTTATTTATTTATTTATTTCTTAATAATTTTGGGATAGAAAATCTCCCACAGGCTATACCCCTGTAGCTAATTTGTCTCCCTGCTCCCTCTATCCGTAGCAGAATCTTCAGACTACAAAATCCTTGAATTGATTTAGAATCCTGATATACATTTCTGGTTTTACTTGCTAATACTTCAACAACAACAACATAAGAAAATAATCAGTTTACAGAAATAAGTTTGGAATGAATCTCTTTTTCAAACAATGATTGTGGTGTGCAGTTTTATTTTTATATTGTATGTTGTTGGTCACCAGGCAACACGGGTGACACTCAGGGATGGTAAAATATCTCAAAGACAGTACCCCGGCCCATCCATAGCTAAGTTGCAAGCTATTGTTTGAGTAAGAGATACTTAAATCCTACTCCCATCATTTTGTCTCACAAATAATATGCAACAATAGCCAACGGATATTATGCTTGGCACTAGGCTTGGCAAAGGGTCAGGCTCCGGCTTGGCGAAGCCCGAGCTCAATCCTATGGCTGTAATAAAGAGTCTTAGTCTTTAAAAAGTTTGAACCTAATCTGAAAATGGTTGGACCTAACTTTATGTGAATCCGGTCATTCGATTTTTTTTTTGTTTTTGAAGAATACGGCTCCTATTCTTGATTCTTATTAACATATTATATTATTGTTCCATTTTTATATTTGAATTAATAGTAAGGGTACCACCATATACAAAAATAAAAATTCATGCTTGATAATTAATAGTGTATATTCTCTTGCCAAAAAGCAAAGTCTCCATAGTTGCAATGCAATGAACAGATATTACAATACTTGCAACAAATTATGGGCTTGTATACGTAACTTTACATATTTATCCCCGGAGACTACATACTTCCATAATGCACTCTTATCTTAATACTGGGTCTAAGCCAAATATTCAGCCAAATTGAAACATAAACCAAAAAAGAAAAGAGAAAGAAAAAAGAAGAAAGAAACCCACTTCTAGGAACCAAGGGCAGTAAGCTGAGGTTTGTTGGATAAAATATCATCAGGGAAAAGCTTTTTGAGAACAGGCAACACTATAAAGATGTAGTGATTGGGAATGGCGTCAGCGTTGCTCGGCTTAAGCCTCTCTCTTTCCCTCGTGCATAGCTGGGATTATTTTGGTAGCTGGATGGCTGGTGGTGCCGTGGTTGTGGGTGGCTGGATGTAAATCACCAAAGTGAAGACGCGGCATTTCTCTTTTTCACTACTCTTTTCTGTTTTAAGCTTTAATCTTTATTCTAATTGTTAGGTGGTCTTGAGCCTCTCTCAACCCTAAAAACTAAATCAAGAGGCGAGACTATCCCTCACACTTATAAAGTCATCACTAACCCCTTTCACAACCGCCTAAAAACTAAATCAAGAGAAGAGACCTTCCCTCACACTCATAAAGTCATCACTAACCCCTTTCACAACCGATGTGGGACAACTCCAACAATTTCTCCCTCACACATTAAATCTTGGGTTAGAAGAATAGGCACATGCTCTCCCTGTTTGAATGTTGGGCTAAAATGTTCATGAACCTGGGCTTTGATACTAATGTTAGGTGGTCTTGGGCTTCTCTCAATCTTAAAAACTAGCTCAAGAAATGAGACTTTCCCTCATACTTATAAAGTCACTGTCAGCCCCTTCCACAATCGATGTGGGATAACCATAACACTAATGTTAGATTGTTAAGGTTTGTAAGTTGTGAATTGCATTTGACATGTGTGTGTCTTAAGTATTTTTTAAAACTAATTTAGTGTGCATTTGGAGCTGCTGCGCTGTGGCACCCTTTATTCTATGAATATATGTATATATTCCTTATCCCTAAGGAATCTTACTTTACATATAATTACTACTCTATATCACATCATTTTTATATTGTTCAAGGGAATCTTCTTTCACCAAACACATCATTATTCTTTATTCTTAAGAAATCTTACTTTACAAATAATTATTATTTTATGTCACATCACACAACTCATGTAAATAACTCACTAGACTCTCCTAAAATATTGGGTGGGGAGCAATTGCATTGTGGTAGCACAGTTGCGCCAAACATACCCTTAAGGGTCATTGGTCAAGTCAAGCATTTAATAGGACCCAAGGCCTAACCCCAGTGTAATCGAGTGCGAAACTTGAGCTTAGCCCAACCCTTAATCCTAAAATTCAAGACAAAGCCCAAAAAATTTGAATTGAGTTAAATCAGTCAAGGGTCGGGTCAGACCTCTTTACCATCCCTATATGGCACTTTGAAGCAATGTTTCATAGATTTTCCATCAGCCTATATCTCCGAAATTGACCTCCCAAATTACTATGATTTCTTATTGTATCTATTATTGTTTGTTACATATTTATGGGTCTTTTGTATTATATAGCTCATATATGTAGTTTCCTTTTATTCCTTCCTAATATATATATTCATGAAGGAGTCTTTAAAACTACAAAAATATTATTTGTTATCCATTTACTATTTGTTGTGTCGTGTGTATGAATATTATCACAATTTGTTGAAGTATATTCATGCCAATGAGTGAATAAAAAGAGAGTAATACATCAGGTGCACCCAAATTCTCTCCCACATTCATTATTACATGTCATTGTTATGGATTATCAAGCAAACTAAACATATTGAGAAACAAATCTTTAAGACTTTAACCAAGACTGTTTTTCTTCCGCAAACAACCCTTTATACAAAACCTTGAAAAATGAGTGCCTAAACAAAAACTTCAACGATTCATTTTTTTAAAATACTTTTGGGAACAACTAACAAACTCGTATTATTGCTTATTATTGTGGTCGCATTTAAATACCCAATAACACTCATGGAAATTAATAACCTTCACACAGTATAATTGTTGGGAAGCTTCAAAAATCCAACAATTTTTGAGTCGGGTACTTTGGAGAGAGTCTTCAAGTCAAAAGCAATCCAACATCTCGAGAAATTCGTATCATAGAAATAGCCCACACATCTGCAATTTGAACTGCATTTTCTGGCACAATCTTCCATTGTAATGGATCCAATTCCATCATTATATCTGCACATATAATGCTCAACACTTTCAAGCTTATGATAATGGAAATCTTTTGTCCCACAAAAATTTACTTGTTTTGGCTCACATTTCTTGCTCCAACCAATCAAACCCTTTTCCGTAGGGCAAGCTGTACATTGGTTATCTTCACACAGCCCCAATTTGCCGCATCTCTCTGGCATCTGGCACTCATTTTCCCAATTTATTGCATTGCTACCTGCGGAGTCTTTGCCGAAGAGAGTGAACCTTTCTTCCTCAGGAAGCCAAAACCTTTCTCCCTCAGGAAGCCAAGCCGCCTCTCTGGGGAATGTAAAGACCCTCAGATTTCCATCCATACTTAACCGAAGAAACGATATTGCGCTGTCGTATTTTGGCCTGTCCAAAACGAGACTGTTACCGTCTGAAGAATCCAGTGTGAGCTGATACATAGTTTCTGGGGAAGATTTGAGCGTCAAATTCTTTAACCCTTTATACGAAATTGGAAAAGTGTAGTACACAAGTGGCCGGGGAGCATATCTGCTTTTGTAATACAACGCCAATCTTTTGGGCTCCATCACAAAGCTGTGAGTGCCGTCTACATTTTCTTTAATGGAAAGTCTGCTTTTGAGCTTTGTGACCTTACTGATGCGAAGAGACTGTCCCACCAAGAGAGTATCAGTTGGGTAATCAAAACTCTGCCAAATAAATTTACCCTTTGAGTCACGAAGCACCATGTTGCCATTAGATAGCAACTTGAAGCCCACAACACCTTTGTTGGCTGTGTTGGATTGCCAAACGACAGTGCCGTCAGCTTCGGCCAAGACAAGATTCCCGTCTGTTCCCAAAGAGAAGACGGCGTTTTCGCCAACTGGTTTTCCCCGGTTGGCTTCCCAAACCCAACGGAAAACCATTGGTCGGTCGATGCTACCAAAGAGGAGAGCAAGGGTGTAAGCATTCGGGGTTGTGTTGTAAAAGCCGAGGTTGAAAAGATCATTGTAAATGCCTGACATTCTGTGATCTGCATTGTATTCATTATGGTAAACAGAACCTAATACTCCCTCATTAACAAACTTGAGTGTTTCATAGGCAGGAACCTGAGCATTAGCTATGGAGTAAATGAGTGATGTGAGCAATAAGAAGGAGAATAATAATATTGCTGAGGAAAATGACATTTTGTTGGCTTAGTTGGCGATGAATATCGACCGCTGAGGCAGGTCATTATTTATAGTGGCTCAAGCGAGACAAGTTGCTTGTTAAATTATTGTTAATTACTTCTTTATGAATCACCATCATCCCCTTTCAGATTACACTACTTTGTTATTGTGGATCTACAAAAATTATATTTTATATCGTTTTCAAGAATATCTCTTTTATGCATGCACATTGATATGATCTGGATTCAAACCTTAAGTTTTTCTAGATTCAACAATATTTTATACTTCAAGCACGTGAGATAATAGTTTTAATTATTGTGCTGTAGAAAAGAAACCAAAAAAAAAAAGTCTGTTTGTTTCGGTAATTAATCTTGATTAAATTAAGTTGTAGGATCCTATTAGTTGGATATCTTCCGTGGTTTATTTCCCGCACATTTCATAAAACTGGAATATTATTTATTCCTTCCAGTTATTAAAATGGCGTTACTGTTATTATTTTTTTAAATAAAGTTCTCTTACATCGCTGGCAAAATAAATATATGCAAATTCAATGGTATATTAAAATGCAGAATCCCAACTCCAGCTGCGTCATTTGAATGCATAAAGTCTTTTTTTTTTTAAAGGTAAGAGTGGATAAGTCCAAACCAATTTTTACTCCTTTTATCATCTTCAAGAATAAACTCGAGTCAAAACAAGTGTGAGGGGTAACAGTTACAGTGTCATCCAACTCCACCATGGGGACACCATAAAATCTATTTATAATAGAAAGTCGCCAAATATATAATTCTTGACTCATCTTTCAAATTGGATTAAAATTAGGATATATATGAAGCTTCCCCAATTTGTTCGGTGGCAGCCAGCCAGCCAGCCATGGCTTATTCTACTAGATGGGGGAACACATTAGTGTGTGGGACCTGGTTGCCATTTGAAATGAAAAAAAAAAAAAATTGGATCCAGTGTGGATAAGGCTAACGGTGTTTTATTGTATATATATAATTTTTTTACGAAAGTGTACGTTCATAGTATTGGAGTAATTTTACGATAAAGAAATATGTTATTTTAATAAAATAAGAGATAAAATAAAAAATTAAAACATTTAAATTTAATATATTATAAAATAAAATATATTACATTAAAATATTATTATTATTATTATTATTATTATTATTATTATTATTATTATTATTATTATTATTGGACCCCCTATCTTTTAACTAGACTTTATTTGGGAAATTGACAAAAATAGCAAAAAAACTTATGTATTTTTCAAAGTTAACCACTCAAACTTTTTTTTATCATAATTAGCCAAAAACATAGGTGTTTGACGAAATTACCCTCGTTATTTCATCAAATTTTCAAACCGTGCCATCCGCACAACTCAAAACGGCAAGTTATATTTCAACACAATTAACACCCAAAAAAATCTCAACATTTAATAGATCTCAACACTCCCAACAAAAGAGAAGCATAAAATCATTCATTAGAAATGATATTCAAGGTTAGTTTATGTGCTAACACAAAATAAATTTTTAATGTTTTAAGGCTACTTTTTAGGTTGCAAATTGATGTAGATTTTGTTGTAAATGTTGTTATTTTTTTGTATAAAGTAATGTAATTTGTTAAAAGTAGAGTTATTTGAGTTGAGAAATAAAAAAAAAAGTTGAAAACAGTTGAAACTCGACTGAGAATCGAAACCCAGATTATGGGCGACGGGCTGGGCGACAGGTGCCTGTCGCACATAAATATAAGCGGTCGAAGTTGCTGTATTTTTGTGCGACAGGCGCCTGTCGCACAAAATTGAGCCTGTCGCTCAAAAATACAGCATGTACGACAGGCTCATATTTTTGAGCGACAAGAGCCTGTCGCCCAGCCTGTCGCCCAAAATTGAGCCTGTCGCACAAAAATACAGCATGTGCGACATGTTCATATTTTTGGGTAACAAGCGACTGTCGCTCAACCTGTCGCCCATAATTGAGGCTGTCGCACAAAAATACAGCATGTGCGATGGGTACATTTTTTGACATGATAATTTTGGCTACATGTGTTCATTTTGTTTGTATAATATACCGTTTTAAAGCTTGTGACGAGACGAATAAAACTCATAACTTATTCGCCGATCTCATCCATAGTTAAATAGAAAATTTACCTCGATTTAAGTGTGACAAACATATGTTATAACTATTTGTGCGACATCCATATAAAATGTATGGTATATTCACTTTTACATGTTTTGCAATGTGTAACCACATTTGATTTTTTTTAATATTTTTTAGGTTTAATGGATTTAGTTGTGCTTCAATTGTGTTACAACGGTTGGTGGGAAACGTTGGCAGATGGGCATATGGAGTACGTGAATGGCAATAATACAGCTTTTCTAGTTCAGAAAGATTGTTCATTTGATCAATTTGTGGCAAGAGTTCATGATGTTTTGCAAATAGATCGTAATGAATGGAATATCACGATGAAGACAACTTTGAGGTCTAGTAATACAATGTATCGTACATGTTCATTACCTATGGAAATATTAAATGACGAAATGATCAAGGTTGTGTTACATATGGCTTCTGATGTGGTCAATTACGGATGCATCCTATATTTGTTACCACATCTCCTCGAGTTCAGAACGAAGATGGTGAGCCACTTGTACACACTGAAACTTCTTCTAGAGGAAACGTCTCTGGTCCGGATATTGAAAAAGAGGTTTTACCACAGACAGTGTCCATCCAGCAACGTTACTCTCCACTCCACGACTACAATAACACCATTAATGACAATGGCATAACAGAAGGAGATATTGAAGAGGAGGAGTTACCACTAACAATGCCGTCAGAGCAACGTTACTCTCCATTCTACAACAATGATTTCCGCAACAATGATGATCCTATTAATGACATCGGCAACACAGAAGCAAATAATGATTGTGGGGAACTATATAATAATACAACATATAATCATTTTAATTATTCAGATCATGATGGGGGTGTCGGTCCTTCCAAAGATTCCTACTAATGATGAAGATGAGGATCGTAACGATATTCCCACTAATAATGAGAGATGACCCACCCATTCCTTCAATGGCTCGTTCAAGAAGAAGGACAACAGTTGACCACCTCGCAACTCTTGCTCCAGTTATGTCTTCGAACTTGGTTGCTCCAGATATGGTTAGAAATTATAATCATGATGATATTGGTGTGGGAATGTTGTTTGTTGAGAAAAATGAGTTAATCCTAGAACTGCGCAAAGTTGCCTTGAAGGGTAAGTTTGATTTTAGGATCACACGTTCCACAACGAAACGCTCGAGGCCCGGTGTTCTTGAAATCATGTAAATGGCGTCTCGGGCAACAAGAGCTTCGAATGAGCAAAATGTTTCGTGGTTAGTGAAATGAGTTGACAATGTACACACTTGTTGTAATGAGGTGATGGCGGATGGTGTTCGTCAAGTGAGGAGCCGAGTTGTTGGTCATATCATCGCAGATAAGTTTGTCCAGGAAAAACGGATATACACTCCGAATGACATCGAGTGATATACAACAGAATACGGTGTCCAATTATCATATCGGCAGCGTATAGGGCAAAGGAAGTTGGTCTTCAAATAGTACGAGGGAATCCTTCAGAGTCATACAATTTACTTCCTAAGTACTCATACGTTTTGACTAAAGCAAATGAAAGTACCATTACTCACCTCGAACGAGATGGAAATGACAATTTTCTATACTACTTTGTTTCTCTTGGATCTTCCATCAAGGGTTTCATGCAGTGCATCAGGCCTGTGATCGCTGTAGATGGCACTCATCTGAAGGGGCAATATCGCGGAAGTATGTTTGTGGCAACATGCCTAGATGGAAACAATCAATTGTATCCGTTGGCTATTGGAATCATGGATGCCGAAAATAATGATGCTTGGGAATGGTTTATGATGAAATTACATGGAATGATTGGCGATAAACCAGATTTAGTGTTTATATCTGATCGATGCACTGCTATCAAAAGAGCTGTTTTGACAGTATTTCGCACTGCTGGCCATGGAGTTTGCTTTTATCATGTGAAAGGTAATATAAAGGCAAAATTCAAGATGTCCAAACTTATATGGGATCAATTTGAGCCTGCTTTCATAAACGCAGCAAAAACATATGGACATGAAGAATTTAAAAACCAACTTGAAGGGTTGTGGCAGCTTCATGCGGGCGCGGCAGACTATTTAGAGAATAATGTCGGCACATGTAATTGGGCAAGGTTTGAGTTTGACGGTCGGAGGTATAGTATTCTTACCACCAACATTGCGGAGAGTGTTAACTCTTTCATGAGGGAACCGCGAAAATTTTCAATTACTCATCTTATCGATCACTACAGAAAAACACTGCAGCAATGGTTTTATGATAGAACAAATGTAGCTGAATCGATGAGTACCCGTCTAACAACATGGGCAGACGAAATTGTGTCTGACAGGAGAACTGTGGCCAAAAGACTGACTGTTCGTCCTGTGTCCCAGTTTCGATTTCATGTTCTGGGTGGTGGTATTAAGGAGGGGATTGTTGACATACGTGAGAAGACTTGCTCATGTAGAGTATTCCAACTTGATAAGCTTGTCTGTGCACATGCAATTGCTGCTTACCTAACCGTTCGAGTGGATTACATAAGTCTTTGTTCTGCTTTTACACCAAGGATTCCTTAGTGATGGCTTACGCACAACCAGTTGAGCCAGTTGGCGACATGACAGATTGGGAGATTCCGGAGGAAATCGAAGGAATTAGAGTTAACCCGCCAATTGAAGCACCACCATCTGGTCGTCGTCCTGAGCGCAGAATACCCTCCGTTGGTGAGGATGGAAATAGGAGAACTGTTAGATGTGGGCGATGCAATGAAATGGGGCATAATCGCAAGAAATGTAAGAATCCCATTGCGTCAAATCAAAACTAATTGTATCATGATAAATACTTTTGTGTTTTCAACATTTATTATTTATTTATTGCAACATTATATATGGTGAGACATCTAGTCTCAATTATATTATATGAATTATGTGTACAGAAGAAAAATGACATGTGCGTAAATATTCAAATGAAAACAATGGTCTAAAGTGTAATATCACCATTAAATATGTCAACAGCAATCCTTTTCCTAAAGTATTGTCCATGGCTACTACTAAAATTAAGTTTGAGCCCGAACATTAAATACATTGTAAACATCAATAAAAACACTCCGCAATCCCCAGTTCCAGGCTCTTGTTGTGGCACATTTTTTACTACTTTCACCTTCCATTGTTTGGTACTTCGTAACTCATGTCGGATGTCGTAGAATCCAACATATTCCAACCAGCGAGGAAAAACAACTTCAAATGGCTTGAAGTTGTGCGCATACGTTTTATCATCCCGAGACTCTGCCAACGAATCATAAATCCAGACATTCTTTTTTCGCAAGTCCACTCGGGCTACTATCCAATGGTCGCTAGCCAAATTGACAGGAACAAATACCTGAGTAAACACATCAACATAAAAAAAAACTTACATATTTACTAACAAAATTATATAACTTTAATATTATATATTAATTCTTACCATATCAACGTCGGTGAACCGTTTCGACATGATGTCCGACCGCCCATCAATATAGCTATTGAAGTTGTAGCTATATTGTAATGAAGTCAAATCACAATCACCGTCGTTCCATAATTGCTTCAAGAACACCTAGTACATATATATTACGTGGAATGAAAGTTCAAATTAAGGATTGAAAGCATTAAGAGATATAACATTGTAATCAATTATTGTAAGCTTTTTGAACTCATTACCCAAAAAAAGGAATCTGCGTGCGTGACACGTTGAGATAAGGCATTTGGGTATTGTCTTTGCTTTGCACTAATTAACCGGAAGTACTCATGGATATGTTGTAGGGAAAAAAAAGGACAATTGTTAATAATAGAAGATAGTACAAAGAAGTTGAAAAAGTAAACACCAACATCACTTACCTCATCCCCCAGCCACCCAAGTGACGAATGACCCAACAAAATTTGAAAAAATTCGTGTGACTGTTGGATTGTGCGATCCACTGTGATTTCACCAGCAAACCACTGATCGAACTCATGAAAATGTGTTGGATCCTCAAGTCCTCTTAGTGGATTTATATCCACACTTGTTTTTTCGTCAATGTCATGGTCAATAATTTCGATTCTGGACTGCGGATTCACGTTCCTTCCTCTCTTGAAAGGAGGAATCATGTACGGACTATGAACCATATACGATGGCCGATAAGGACGTCCGAACTGACTTATGCCCGGAGGTGCCTTCGTCAAAATTTGAATGCTATCACCACTGAGGTCACCGCAAAAGCTGTACAATGACAACGGATTGTGAGCAGGATGACTAACATCAGTATGAACTCCACGCGTCATCGGGCTGTCAAATGGTCAATAAAAACATATTGAACTCATGTCGCACAAAAGTATAGTATAAAGAATCACAAGATACAACGCGATAAAGTTGCTCACGGTGTACGACCGTCCAATTGGGGATTCGTCGTGCGACCAATTGGATGTACTCTCGCTGTTTGAACGAAAAAGTCCCATGACGAGTTTTCTAAACTCCCTTTGTTCTTTGCGCTCTGCATCGAATGCGGACTTAAGCTCTAAGAGGTTACGATCAATACTGTTCATCCGCGTAATGAAATACTCGTTACAGAACTTTGTGCTTGACTGTTATCAACAAACACAAATGCAACGACACTTTGTTAAAGGCATATATCAATTTGCATACAAGAAATGAAAATGATCGTTGATGAGGGTGTTACCTCCCCATCATGCCTGTGACTCTGTTCATGTGAGCGATCGTCATTTTCAGCGGCATCAGTCTCTTGTACTGGGTCTTGCTGCTCATGATCGTTAGTTTCGTCAGGGAGTCGGTCTTGCTGCTCATGATCGTCAGTTCCGTCAGGGAGTCGATCTAGCTGTTCATGTGTTCCACCTGTGTACTCCTCAGGCTCTTGTACTAGGCTTGGAATAGCTGTCGCATTGATTGTAGGTTCATACTGCACAGAATAGATAACAATAAACCACTGTTTACAAGGTATCATATTGAGTTGCAATGTTATTTGTAAATTTTTACTCAATGAAACTTACGTTAAGAACCCATCTTGGGACGTGTGGCACTGTATCCTCCACGGCCTTCCAATACCCTTTTGCCATCTCATTTGTACTTGGCTTGATGGTTTGTATAACATTCCCCTTGCGTACAGTAGACATAATTTAATGTTCAAATATTTATATAGTCATTAATAATATAATGAAATCCTTTTTTATTCATGTAATACTTACAATACGAGTGTTGTCACTGAGATATGCATGCACGACCCCATAACTTATTTTCTACGATGAAAATGCCTTCCATTTTAATATGCGGGGAATTTTCTTCCTTGTCTGCACGGCCCACTCGGATGGCACCCTCTCGATAACTTCATAAAGCCAAGCCTGCAATAATCAATGTGACACAGTTAAATAAAATTAGTTCGTATATATATAAGTACACAAACGAACTTAAATTTCTTTTCCTACTCACCTGTACTCCATGACTAAAGCCGTAGATATTGTATTTCTCAATCTTATGAGAAGGATCTTTCTCGTGCTCGGCCTGAAATTTCTCAGCCTTTTGGTTCAATGCATTATCAATGCTGTTGTATACCGTTTCCCATGATATTCGACCCCATGGAAGACTTCTAAAGTGCTCGACATTATCAACATGATTCAACAATTGGAAATCAGCCTGACTGTTATCCTTTCTACCATTCAGCACCCTATCGGCAAAGTAATATAATGCAATTTTCAAGGCATCAACGTCGTCCATGATATCAAAGTTCAAATTGGCAAAAGCAATATCCAATTCTTTTAGATTCAAGTGTTTAAATCTACCATCAAAATACTGACGGAGTAACCTATGATGCACTGGTGGAAAAAGTGGTATGATGTTTTGACCACCTGACAGCCCCGTAACTAAACACCATTCCCCAATCGATAAGCGTGTTAATTGCTCTCCTATTTGAAACCACAATTGATTCTCATCGATTTTCTTATGTGCCACTTGTCTAAGCAATAAATTGTGGATTATAACACCACTGAATGCATAACTCTCTAAACTCAAAAACTGTCCGAAAACATCATTCTTGAATAATGACAACTGTTTTTTCGTTAACTTACGACGGATCGCTTCGATGACTCTTTTAAATTTTGATGTCTCAGTAATACGTCCCGGAAAATGATTATCAAATCCTAACTTCATTACGCCTGCATCCTTCCTCGGGCCTAGCGGATTACGCTTCGCAAAACTCTTTTTCGCCATTTATCTATAACAAATTGAAATTTCGATCAATTATTAGAATTCAAACTTATTAATAAAAAAAAAACATAACAAAATTTATTTATGCAAATTACGCAAAGGAAACATGATCACACAGTCTCAATGTTTTGGTAAAACTAGCAATGCGAGGGCCAAAAACCTATTGGACATGGGTGCTGTAATTTTGTGCGACGGGCTGTCCGTCGCACAAAATTACATCACCTATGTTTCTACGTTTTTGGCCGTCGAACTAATTTATTAGTGACGGGAGCACCGCGCTCTCCGAAATTTTGTCGCGCGACCATCCGTCGCTATGCAAAGACATAGAGAGCTCATGAGTCCCATCGCACGTTATTGTGTGTGGGACGGCCAAAGACCTATTGGACATGGGTGCTGTAATTTTTTTGTGCGACGGGCTGTCCGTCGCCCAAATTTTTGGGCGACGGACAGCCCGTCGCACAAAATTACAACACCCATGTCCAAAAGTTTTTTGGCCGTCCCACACAATAACGTGCGATGGGAGAGAGGCGCTCTATGTGCTGCATAGCGACGGATGGTCGTTGCACAAAATTTCGGAGAGCGCTGTGCTCCCGTCACACATACATTTGTTCGATCGCCAAAAACGTACAAACATAGGGTGCTGTAATTTTGTGCGACGGGCATCCGTCGCCCACAATTTTGGGCGACGAACAGCCCATCGCACAAAATTACAGCACCCATGTCCAATAGGTTTTTGGCCCTCGCACAAACTTACGAGCGATGGGTGAGAGGCGCTCTCTGAAATATTGTGCGACGGACCATCCGTCGCATAAAATTTTGGGCGACGGGTGTCCGTCGCACAAAGTTACAGCAACTATGTAAAAAAAATTTCGGCCGTCGCCCAAATTATTGTGCGACGGGAGCTTACCGCTCTCTGAAATTTTGTGCGACTGGCAGCCCGTCGCACAAAATTTCAGAGAGCGGTAAGCTCCCGTCGCACAATAATTTGGGCAACGGCTGAAAATATTTTTACATAGTTGCTGTGATTTTGTGCGACGGACACCCGTCGCCCAAAATTTTGTGCGACGGATGGTCCGTCGCACAAAAACACAGCCGGACCCACCCAATTGGCCATACCCGCTAGCGCAAGGCTTGCGCGCGAGGATGGGCGACAGGCAGGGCTGTCGCCCGCGCGCGAGCCTTACCTCCCTCCCACCACAATTTCTTCGCCTCCCTCCCACCCAAATTCCTTCTCCTCTCCTTCAACCCTCCACCAAAACAACATCAAACAACATAAACCACCACCACCAAAACAACATCAAACAACATAAAACAGCAACAACACACATCCACAAAACAAGAAAACACAACACAACAACAACATAAATCATTTATTTCGAATTTCATACCTATGGGTTTTTGAAGTTGAATCTTTGATTTTTAGATTTCTTCACTTCTATTGGACTTGATTTTAGTGTGATTGTTGTTGTTCGACGTGAGATCTAGTGATTGCCGCTGATGCTTGACGCCGTCGTTCTTCTCCGGTGCCGGCGATTGGTGAGGAAGTTGTTGAGAGATATGCTTCCGTTTGCCAAAATTTGGGTGAGAATGAGAGGGTTAGAATGGTCCAAAATTTTGTGGTTTGGCTAATATTGAAAGAAAAAAAGTTGTGTGGTTATTTGTGTATTTTATATAAATTATTTGGCTAATATTATAAATTTCCCCCTTTATTTCCCTCATTGTACAATCACTCTGCAGCAGTGTACAATAATATTTAATACTTCTTATTTTATTTTATAACTGCCATCAAAATATTCTCATCACAAAGTTCAGCTAAAAACTGAAGTAAATCAAAGGTTTATCATTTATAGCATATTGACTTCACATTATGAAAAAAGTACTACCTTGATCTCTTCATGATAGTTGTTAAAAGAATAATTATACATGAACTGAAAATAGGACAAAATTTAATATAAAAGTCACAAAAAACAAAAAACAAAATTCATGCTGTAGTCAACTATTTTTTTTAATCCCGAAATTAATTCTCTTATCTTTTAGTAATGCTGTGCTATTTTTTATACTACTTTTTATCCACATATTATTAGACGTTGCAATTAAAAATCTCTTAATGTTGATAAAGGCATGCGTTCAATAATTAATTAATGGGACTAAGTGGACGTTCAAGGTCAAACTTGGACTCCTTTAATTAGATCGATGAAAATAAAAATAAAAAATAAAAAGATCGCTATCTTAATAATGATAACGTGGTATCTTTTGCCCGCGGCATAGTTATATTCAATTTATAGTATCACAATAATAACGATGACAATTATAATAATAAATAAATGCTTCTTGGTCTTTATACATTACAAACATTATAAACCTTGTGACATATATATATATATATATATATATATATATATATATAATTCATATCTTGTCGCCTATTGCATTTAGTCAATGAACATGCGCGGCGCGGCGGCGTATTTTTTAATCATCACATGGTTTTTTCCTTAGTTGTACATATTCATGTTCATATTTGTTACCTAGAAATTGTATAACTGAAGTGGCAGATTAAAGTTTAAACCATTTCTTAAATAAATAGAGGGGATAAGTCATTAATGATAATGACACTTAACTATTTGGTACCTTATGTTTTTTATCTTTTATCACTTAGGTCACTTATTTTGGTAATTACCTAATACATCGTTAATGTGAAAACAATTATTATACTACACAATTGTTGCTAGTCTAATGTCTTGTGTTTGTTAAAAGGTATAATGCATGGTTTTGTATGCTAAAAAGTTGTATTTGTCCTTCAACATTGAAGTTCGAAAGTTAAAATTAAGCCAAGTTCTTCCATTGAAGCCAGTGGTACTCGACGAGTTCAAGGATGTAATACTTCCCAAGTTTTCGAAGAAGTTCCCACCTACATGAGAGGTGGATTATTAAATCGAGTGTGAACAAGATGTCTAAACTCCTACCTTAGTGTCCTATTGCCGCATGATGCCATCCGAACTTGAAGAGTTGTGAAAAAAGCTCACAGATTTACTGGATGTCGAATACATCCACCTTTCTAAGTCTCTGTTTGATGCACTGATCCTTTTCCAAAAGAAGAAAGTATTGATCTCTTCGGATATGCATCAACTATCATGAGTAATATATCCTGATTAAAAAGTTAGGATATAAAGTTTGTACTTCAAATGATGTGTCATCAATCAATGAGTCCTATGTATTAGGTAATAGTTAGCTTTTTACATTATCATTAATAATATAAATTCACAACAACAATGAGTTAATGACACGTCAAATACCACTCTATTTGGGCTAAAAACTAATTTGTATCTCAATTTTGCAAGCATGTTATTACTTTAAAATAATGACATTATGCATTAATTATTAACTAGATAATTAAAAAAAAAAAGGAACTAAGTGGTAAAAGCAAGATATATTAGGGACCTAAGCGCCATCTTTTTTAAGATAGGGTAAATAGACCATTAAGCACCGTACAGTTTTAATTTAGTGTTTCCGACCAAGATAAATTTGTTTAAAAATAATATTACGATGTCACGTGTATATGGCAAGAATCATTGCCAATAGAATATGCATATAAGGTAAGATATCCTGGCGTTTATGGATTACAAATATTTGGAAGACAAATCATTATTTATGATGATTGGTTATTTACTTTTATGTTATTGAATCTCTTAAATTAGGCCTTGGAGCAATTAGAAATAATGAGAGCATGAAGTTTTCTATTTAATACTATTCTTCATAGTTAATTTAGTTTGAAGTCATGACCACAATGGACTACATATTTGGAAGATGGATTCCTAATTAATTATTGATTATTGATAATTTGCTTTTATTTCATTGAAGTTATTGTTCTTCATAGTGTACTCTTATGTATAAATCAATCCTTAGAGCCATTTGAAATTATAAGAGAGTGAAGTTTTTCTTCTTAACACTATTCATTAATTTTGTCTGAAGTGATGACCATAATTAATGGATTACGTACTTAAAAGATGAATTCCTAATTTATGATGATTGAATATTTATTTTGATTTCATTAGATCTCACATATAAATAAGACATTTGAGCCATTCGAAATAATAAGAGCGTGAAGTTATTTTTTTTATATTTTTTTTCATGATATTCATTAACTTTGTAGTGGTTCACCCAACCTTTTCATATGAAAAAGATCAGACAAATAAATAAGCTTGTACGTGATGGAGGAACTAAGAGTTTTTTGCTAATGCTTGAGGCATATGAACTTCTATACATTACTATGGTTTCAAATTCATGGACTTATGAGCCCGTGCTACGTAACAAGGATCAAGCTAAAGATCAGTTTACATGTAAGTGACCCTAAAAAAAGAAAAAAAGAAAAAAAATTCTCACATCAGCTTAGATATGTTACTAGCATCAAACTGTTAAAACTATCCATTTACTAAAGGCAGGGCCTGAAGGTAGTATTTCCCAAGTTCATAGAGGATCAAACTGTCTTTGTAGCAATTTCTAGTGTAGCTAGGTATCATCTTCTGCCTCTTTCATTTCGTAGTGCATAGTCGCCAGTTATTGCCATATTTTCATTTCATAATGGTTACATAGAAGTGTTTACTCTAAATTTTGATGTTAATTGTGTATATTTGGGAAAATAGTACTTCCGTTTTGCTTAAAATACACATCAGTCAAAATATTTATTAAACTAGTCTTAAGATTTTCTCAATAATAATTAATGCATGATTTATTAAACTAATCTTAAGATTTAATATCTCGCTGTCTTGCTGGTACTTATCTATAAAAAAAAAATTAAGTTACTAAATTAACCCTAAAAATAAAACAATAATAAATTTATTTTATTTTTATCTTACTTTTAGTGTTAAATAAAAATAAAAAAAATTAATTTCATTTTTATTTTTATTTTGGCGTTAATTTGATAACTTAATTTTTTTTTATTAATGTCACCAAGAATATTATTGAAAGGATATTATTATAAAAGCAAAGAAAAATAAAGAAAAGAATGACACATAATTAATAATAAGAGCGTTTTGAGGTATTTTTTAAAATATAAAAACTAAACAAGCACTTAATTCAAAATATAGAGATTAAACAAATATTTATCTAATTTGTTCTATTTGGCAACTGTTTAAACGAAACAATACAAAGCAAAACAAACAAACTCTTATTACTGCGGTATGCATCTCTATCTTCTATGTCATAAGAGATAGAAAAAGGTGAAATGAAACAAGCTGCTACAGCCATAATAAACCTTGTGAGACAAGAAAATTATGAAATAATCTTCTCATACAGAATTTCCCATTCTCCCCTCGTTACAACAATTATTTTATATTTTATTACTGAGTAAGTCTTTAATTAATGCCCTTAGGGCATTGTTCTTTAACTATTCATTATTTGTTATGTATACAAATTAACAAAATTAGATGAAGCATACACATACCAAACAATGAATGCAAAAAAGAAGAGTGCTTCAGGAACACTCAAGAGTTTTCCTTTATTACTTTTTGGAAACTTTTATGAATCCAACTATTGTTGAGTCGGGTGCTTTGGTGAGGGTCTTCAAGTCAAAAGCAATCCAACAGTTCGGGAAACTCGTATCGTAGAAATAGCCTACACATCTGCAATCCGAGCTACATCTTTTGCCACAAGCTTCAATGGATATATTGGCTCCAATTCCATCAAAATAATTATACGTGCACATATAGTGTGCAACTCTTTCAAGCTTATAATAATGGAAGTCTTTTGTTCCACAGAAGTTCACTTGCGTAGGCTCACAGTACTCCTTGCTCCACCCAATCAAACCATTTTCAGTAGGGCAGGCAACACATTGCTCATCTTCGCACAGCCCCAATTTCCCGCATCTCTCTGGCATCTGGCACTCATTTCCCCAACTTATTCCACGATTACCTCTAGAGTTTTTACCGAAGAGAGTAAATCTTTCTTCCTCAGGAAGAAAATCTACCTCTTGTGAGTAAGTAAAGACCCTCAGATTTCCATCTATGCCTAGCCGAAGAAACGATATTGTGCTGTTGTATTTTGGCCTGTCCATAATGAAACTGTCGCCGTCTGAAGAATCTAGCGTCAGCTTGTAATGCCTCGTTTCTGGGGAAGATTTGAGCGTTAAATTCTTTAAACCTGCATACGAAAATGGAAAAGTGTAGTATAGAATTGGTCGGGGAACATTGCTGCTTTTGTAATAAAACGCCAGTCTGCTGGGCTCCATCACGAAGCTGCAAGGGCCTTCAACGTTCTCTTTAACGGAGAGTCTGCTTACGAGCTTTGTGACCCGACCGACGCGAAGAGATTGACCCACCAAGAGGGTATCAGTTGGATAGTCAAAACTCTGCCAGATAAAGTCACCCTTTGAGTCATGGAGCACCATGTTGCCGTTCGGAAGCAACTCGAACCCCACGACACCTTTGTTGGCCGTGTTGCTTTGCCAAACGACGGTGCCATCGGCTTCGGCCAGGACGAGATTTCCGTTGGTTCCCAAAGAGAACACGGCTTTTTCGTGAACCGGTTTGCCCCGGTTGGCTTCCCAAACCCAGCGGAAAACCGGTTCTTGCTTTTTGATGCCCAAACGGAGAGCAAGGGTGAAAGCATTTGGTGTTGTGTTGTAAAAGCCAACCTGGAACGGATCATTGAAGACGCCTGACATTCTGTAATTTGCATTGTATTCATTAAAGTATTCCCCTAGTCCTCCTTCATTCACGAACTTAAATGTTTCATTGGCAGGAACTTGAGCATTAGCTCTGGCGAAAATAACTGTTAAGAGGAAGAAGGAGACAAATGCGGAGGAAGATGACATTTTGTTCGCTTAATTGGAAATGAATATCCATCGCTGAGGCCGCTCAGTATTAATAATGGCTAAACAAAGACAAGTTGCTTGTTACATAATTGTTAATTCTTAATGAATCACCACTTTCACATTACACTACTTTGTTAAGGATCTACAAAATTATATTATATCGTTTTAAGAATTTCTCTTTTATGCACGTTGATTTGATCTGGATTCAAACCTTAATTAACTCATTAAACCTTTTAGCTAGAGCCGACATTTTTTTTCTTGAATACATAAAATTTCCTTACATCGCTGGCAAAATAATATATAAATATGAAAACTGTCTCCAAATATATTTATAGTATATTAAATTGAAGAATGCTTAATCGAGAAGCATCATTTGAATGCATAAAGTCTATTTAAAATAGAAAAGTTGGCAAATATATAATTCTTGACTCATATGTCAAGACAGGATTAAACTATGAAATTTCGCCACATTTTTCAGTGGCCTGTGGGAGCCATTGCTTATTCTACTGGATCGAGGAACGCGCGCTAGTGAGAGCTGCTTGCTGGTTCAATCGTCAAAACTTATTTCAGATTTTAAAAAAAATATAAAAGTTCCATTCATGGTTGCTAAACCGATCATCATATATATCATAAGTAACATGAATTTAGATTAAGTGTTGATGAAGTCAATTGTGTTGAGCTTTTTATAATCTTTTATGGGACCTTTATACTTACAGCATTATATCATTAATATTTATTTATTTTTTAATAACTACCAATCACAATGCTGAATACAAAATATATATACGCTATCCAGAATTCTAAATCCAAAATTCGTAATATATTGATTTCACATAATGAAAAAAATTTCCAAATTGATCTCGTCATGATAGCTGTTATTGACTTGAGAGTTTCACGATAATTTTTTACTTGAAAGATATTTTGAAGTCCAAAACTTGTAAATAATTATATCCTGTGTCAAATCAGGATCTTAATCACTCCATTAATGGTTTACATTTTAGGAGAGCTGTAGTGGGAGTCACCATAAGGAACTCTCATATTCTCACCCAATTGAAAATTGGACAGAGGTAGGTATCTTTCTATTCGTGGGTTAAGTTTCCTTACAATATTTATGAGGTCTCCATGGAAAACTATCACTTCCTCTTCTAATTAAAAATTGAGTAAAAATAGACATTCCTTTATTTGTAGATGAAGCAAATACCCTTCTAATATTTATAAGGATAGAATTTTAGGCTGCACTTGATTTCAGTATATATCTGAATCTGATTATACAACCAATATCAGCAACTTAAAAAAAAACAGGGGGAGAATTTTTTTTAATAAGCAATGTAAACCTATCATAGTTTAAAATTTGTTCATCTATCCCGGTAAATATGTAAAACGCTCTCAGATAACGATGGGGGGCATACAATGCAGTAATGAGTGGGCCTAAATGGGTATTTAGCGTCAAACTTCGACTGCCTTTAATCGTCTCAATAAGATAATGTGTTTTACTTTGGAGATGCCGTATCTTTCTTTTTTATTTTTTAAATGATATCGTCCGTACCTTTGCCCAGGCGCAGCTGTATTCAATTTATTATAGTGATATAACGAAGACAATTATAATAATAAACATAGTAAAACCTTTATAATTTAAGGGGGGTTTGTTTTTTTTTTTTAATGAATTAATTTTAATTAATTAAATTATTAGATTTATTTTTTTTAATTTAATGAAAATTTTTAAATATTAAATTATTAAGTTAATTTTATTAACTTCTTGCTTGATCTAAAAAATCTTAATAATGTCATTAAAAAATATTCTCTAAAATATCTCCATCTAATTAATTAATTTTCATCCTTACCTTAATAAAATTTTAATAATTTATATTATTATCCATCTTTACAACTTATGATAATATAATAGTAGAATATTATTATTCTTTTTATTTTTTTTATCTTTATAATTTTTTTAAAAATATTTTTCATATAAATACATCATGAACCGCAATAAAATTGATTAACATACACTAATTTAGAACATAAAGAATTGTATTCAATTAAATATGATTTATATTATGATAATATATTATTTTATTGAAGCTCTCTGAAATGTTTATTATTTATTTAACATTTATAATTTGTAAGAGTATAAATGTAAAAATACTAATTTTCAAATTTTTTTAAGTTAAGAAAAAAAAAACAACTAAGTATTTGTTTGCAGAAATTCAGACAAAAAAATGCAAGATATTATCGAGATTTAGACATTTAGTTATATTCAAAATTCAGACTAATTCAGGTCTGTTCAGTTTTTAGACAAAAAGACAAATGTTACCTAATACTCAAGAAATTAATAACTTCTATTATATGATAATTTTTTTCGATCTCAGTTTGGGCCAAAGGATTAAATTAATAATTAATAAGATAATATCTTTTTGAAAACTCTTATACAACTTTGTGGTCTCATTCATATCATAAATTAATAATTTATTGAAGTTACAAATATAATTGTTGTGATGATCTATCAAATAAAATTTGACCCGATTGTTACTTGCTTTTCTTGAAATTTAAAATAGTTGGATGTTTCATCTCTAATTTTGCTTATTACTTCTAGAAGTTCCATGGTTAAATTCTAAAATTACAAGAATTTTAAATTTCTTTTGTTAATTTAATTTATATTTAGTGGATTAAATCTTTTTTAATTGATTAAATTGGTAAACTACATTAAAATTTGGAAAATTCTTAGTTGATTAAAATGTATGTTCTTTCAATTGTCCATACACTCTAAAAATTAATAAATTACTAAAAATTTATCAATTAATTAAATACCTCTTTAAATTAATAAATTCTGAATGATCTTAATGTTATTAATTTATAGAAAGTTTACTGTACTTCTCCGTCTTTAGCACTCTTTACACATTATAAATATTATACTCCTCGTGATATTTGTTATCTATTTAATACATATCTTGGGTGGTAGCCTATTCTATAGCATTTAGTCAGTGAACATGTGGGTCGGAGTATTTTTTATTTTTAATCGTAGGCTTTTTCCTTATGCTGTTGTTTCATATTCTTTCATTCATTAATTGGTACTTTGGAATTATCTATATATTTAAAGTGGTAGAACAAAGTTTAGACAAAGTTCCTTCTATTTTTCTTCAATAATTTTTAAATTACCTGAACGCAAACGCACCGCTGATGCGAAAATAGTTACTACTACACTACAATTGTCAATCTCATGTGATGTGTTTGTCAAAAGATACAAGTATTTTGTATGTTAAAAATTCACATTTATTCTTTAACAGTAAAGTTTAAACATTAAAATTATAATGTCGGGAATATATAGGTAAGTAAGAAAAAAAATAGTAACTGTAAAATTGAGAAACACTAAGGTCCCTAAATGTAGTAACTATACCATTAAGCATTGTACAATTTTAGAATTTCCCATCAAGATAATTATGACTAAAATCAATAACACTATGACATGTATTTGTACAAGAATCATTGCATTATAATATGCATAAATGGTGTATTTGGCATATTGTATTGTATTAGTATTGTATTATAATAATATTATATAATGTTTGGTGTTACGTTATATTGTATTAATTTTATATTATTGTTAAATTAATATTATTTAAATATATTATTATTTTATTAATAATTATTTTTAGATTAATTATTAACATATAAACATAAAATTTAAAAAATATTGTAACATAGCATTATTAAATAATATTATAATATTATTTATTTTTATATTTTATTTATTATAATAAAAATTAAAATGCGTTTAAAATATATATAATGCCTCAATTAAGGCAAATGTTGGCCCATTGGAGTGCATTATAATGCGCCACAATGTAACTTCCAAAAAAAGTAATAAATTAGTGGGAAAAGTATTATAATAATATGTAGGGCAAGTCTGATGATTTTGTAAATTTTAAAATAATTGATTGTTAACTATACTATAGAAATAATAAATTGTGGAGAGAATTAGTTAAAGTTTAGTAAAATATATTTTTAAAAATAATGTATGTTTTAAAAACAATTGTATATGTTTGGTAAGTATTATTGTTAAACTACTTTAAGAATGTAAATTATTGAATTGGACATAATTTTGAGTAAAAACTATTTACATATTTATCAACATGCAATTTTTTATAGTGTCTATACAATAATTATAATACAACAAATATTTTATATTATTAGTTTTTTTTTATTTTGTTATCTCTTTAAAGTTAATGATTTTTTTTCTTAATTAATAAGGATAATTTTATATTTTTATAATATATATGAAAACATAAATGGAATTGTATTAAATATCAAATTGATTCTCAAAATCAGATTTTGAAAGAGATTCTTTCCCTATTTTTTCAAAATATGCTATAGAATGGGTTGTGATTTCACAAAAAGTGATTTCTAAAAAAATTTACTAAATATCAAAATTAAAATTAACTTTTTAAAATTGTATTAAAATCTTCCAAAAGCAATCCCAAACTAGATAATGCCTTGTTCCAAGTACACCCGTAAGATAAAAATCATAGCCTTTGTGGGTTACATATTTAGATGATGAATCATGATTTATGATGATTGATTATTCACTTTTGGGTGGGACTATTTGTACCCTTTAAAACTATCCTTAATGCCTAATCTCTCTCTCTCTCTAAAAGGTAATTTCCTACTAATAGTAGAGATGGCAAAATTACCCACCAAATCTACTCGTTGCAAGTAATTTTGTAAATTTCTAGTATAATAAGCTTTTATTAAGTAGAAAGTTTATAATTTTCAAGTTTAATATTATTGATATTTCATTTTAATTTGATTGATTTCGTTTTTTTTTTTTTGCTTTAATGACTCGAACCTAATGATTGCTTACTAAAGTTGGGTTTTTATTTGCTTAATTAATTGTTAATGGCAGTTGTATAAAATTACTTGTTAATATTTTTTATACTTGATAATACTTGTCTATTGATTAAAAGATGAAGAAAGGCATTGATGCTAGTAATGATGATTTGCCTAGAAATATTTTTATGTTAGATTAATATATTTTGTATATTTATTTTAATGTTGAAATTTTTGTTTCTTATCAACATTGATAAAATCGAGGATTGAGTATTCTATGTGGATTTTTCAGGCTATTGTCATAAATTTATAGTTTGAATTATATAATTTAAGTTTTATGAATTACTAAAAGTAATTTTTAATATTTGTGAATCTAAATGACAAAGCCCACAAAAAATCTGCTGCAATTACAATTGGGTTTAATAATTGTTAAAACCCGCAACAGACATTTTTTTTTTTTAAATAAAAATCCGTTGTGTGGTGCAGACAAGTTTGATAATTCAAACATATTGTGAGTGTAGATTTAGTAATGGTAAACGCGCAGCGGGTGGTGTTCATTGCCATTCCTAATCAATAGATGCATATCACATTGACATTGTTCAAAATAATATTTTATTTGGTGGGATAGATGAAAAATCAACTAATTGTATATTTCTCTAGCGTTAAAGAAGACTCCAATGAAATGAAGTAATAAAACTAATGGTCTGTTGTGCATTTTTTTTTTTTTTTTTGAGTAAGCCTTTTGATGCCCTCTTAAATTCAATATAAAACTCCTTTTTAATTGAAATTGCTTAAATAATAAGAGATAAAATATTTTTTATTTCAAAAAAATTCAATCTAACTCTTAATCTTCGAACAAAATGTTTACACTCAACCCATTTCATAATTTGTAGTTATATTTTTATTAATTGTTTTAAGAAACTTATAAGAGTTTAGAGTTATGGAGATAAAAATTATATAATAAAAATAAAATAATTTACAATTCTATAATTTGCAAGAAGTTATAAATAAAAACTTAAAAGAAATTTTTTTAAGATAAAATTTTATAGCAAGATATTAATTTTAATTTATAAATTTATATGTCATCAATTAAATTGGGGGTATTTTAGGAATAAATTTAAAAAGGGTTATTGCAAGGACTGTAGTAGGGTTAATGTTTGTGAACTATGACTTACATGATCAAGAAAATCTGGAGTTGTGAGCAAAATTGTTAAATATTTGACATTATCATACGTTGTAAATATTGCAAAGGATGGGAACATCCATCCAAGGTAGAAATTGAGACAAGATCATGTATACGAGATTACCAAGCATCAACGTACTGAGACTCTCTGCATGTGCAGGCAATGTTGCTTCAACATTACAATCATATATAACTCTCAAGCGATTAAACAAGAAGATCAATAACTAATGTTATGTTTTATAACCGCAACTCTTTGAATAAATTAAGATTAAACAGTTGTCCACGAGTATAATGATAAATAATCTAAAAGAAGACGGAATGAACTATATTACTTTATGGTGTTGAATTGTTAATTGATTATTTTGTCCTTTTTTTTTTTTTCTTACACTGTGTGGTGTTGTAGTTAATTCTGTCTTGTTTCTGTTTTAAATACGACAACTCTTTTGCATATCTACCATTAGTGTGAAGAGATGCTTGTCTGATGTGGGGACTAAAGTGAGATTGAATGAGAAATTTGTGGGTTAATACGCAGATTGCATTCAGTTGAAGGGTGCTTTTGACAATTTGTGCTGACGTGGCCTGAGTTGTAAAATATTAGTTGGATGGTTTCTGGAAATTTTCCAGAAGCGCGATGCTGGTTTGCAGCATCTGATATATAAACCCTTTCTCACTCATCTCTTCTCTATTCAGCATAATTCTTTTTTCTGTGTAAATATTGTAAACTCTTCTTTAAATGTGATCTGTTTGTACTCAGTTTTGATTAATGAAAGAGTGTGAATTTTTCCTTCAAATCTGGTAGCCTGTTCTCAGCAATCCAGTTCTGTTTCTTTGTTCATTGTTCTGGTTTCTTATCAATCTTTATTCCACTTTAATTCTGATCCATTAAAGATTGAAGATTGTGTCAGTTCTTGTGATTAGTCATTACAAATTATAGGAATTAGCTTGCATGTAGCTCAATGATCTTAGGATGAACCACGGGCGGACATAAACAAGAAGATCAATGCCTCATGTTAGGAACTATAAATATGAGAACCAATTAAAGGCATGTTTGTAACTATTATGCTTCTAATTTGAAAGCACCTATGGTAGCTGAACACTAATGATTAGTAACTACATGTATACTTATACTTGACATCTAATGATTCTGTTCCACAGCTCTGTCACTTGATTCTCGTTTTTCTCCATTTATTTCGCCAGAAAATCCTTCAGATAAAGATGCATTTTCCGGTGAAGGAGCAGGCTGAGAAGACACAACAACAATCCCAAATCGTCCATTTTCTAGGAACTGAGAAATGACCTTAGCCTTACGCAGTGCCTGCTTACTGAATCTGTAAACTGACCAGACATCAATGCACCATCCTCTTAAACGAGTCTTATTTGCTTTAACTTCATCATCTAAGAATTTTCGAGCTTCTGCAATCTTTTCATCCACATCTTGTATCCACTTCTGAACATCAGTTTTGATCATTTCTCCATTTCTTTCGGCAGTATCAATTTTCCCTTGCACCCTTTCTCTCCTACATGCAAGTAGCTGAGTTTGCTCTTTTAATGTCTTGATGTTATGGCTGTAGTGAACCAAGTAACCAAGCTGACGAAGCGCTGCATGAAGCAGAAACGCTGCAATCCTTCCTACAATTGCCGAAACAATATCCATGTAAAAGAAGAAATTTCTCTTTTCGAGGGTTTAATTTCAATCGCTTGATTTAGTAACTAAAAGGCATGCAAGGCCCAATCATTGGGATGTATACCAACAGCATAAGAAAAGTAAAGCATCTAAGGTTGCAAGGCAGAATAAAGCAAAGGAAAACCCTATAGCTAGCCACATGCTTATTAATGGGTTCACTTGAATTCTATGGTTCACATTGAAGCGTTTGAATCATTCTTTTCTTTTACCACTCTTATGAGTTAGAATCTGCTGTTAAGAGTATTAAGGTGTGCTGAAGCCTCCAATTTAAATGATCAAAGATAAACCGTCCCATATCACGTTATTCTCTCAGGCTGGGCCTTGATTTTGCAGACATCCACTAATGATCATGAAGCCACTAATGATTTAAGTACCATTCTGTGGTCTTTTGATTCATGAGAACATAGTAGCTAATTAATTACGAAATTGGTTTATAGCGAGACAAAGAGTGCAAAGCATCAATGCGTCATTGGATTTACTCCATTAATATGGATATGCTTAACAATTAGCTACATTCCACAAAATTAGCTAATTCCAAGGATTCATATTTCTTTGGGACATTTCATCGAACAGTTCTAGTGTCACTATTAGCAGAACTCAGGTGCTCCAGATTCCAGAAAGCAAATTCACCATTATAGCCTTTAGGCCTAGGAGGCATCCGTGTATCTGCACCTAACTGACCCACTGCTGATTTATTAATTAAGGATGGGTTATTTGTACTCTAAATAAATATACCGTGTGAGACTGCGAGTAGGTTTTCTTAGATTTTCTGTGTTGGGCCGTCTTTCGGGCTTCCAAATTGGACCTTAGCTATTATTTGTTGGGTTATACACCTACTTGTAATGTACATATCATTATCTCATACAAAATAAAAATAGTAATTATGTCAAGGATTTTGTTAAGTTACAATTACTATAACTTACTGTCTTTTTAAAATTTATATGTATTTTACTATTAGTTATTATTGTTTATATGATTTTGAAGGGGCTGTGAGTTACATCAACTGTAACTTAGCAGCCCCTATTGTCAATATTAGAATGTTGTATATCAGAAAGATTTTTATAAACTCTCTGTTAATGGGGATATTTCTATTTTAATATGGGATACATTTACAATGCAATACAAAATTTAACATTTTACCATTGCATTGTAGGCTACAAAGTGTTCACCTAGACTAACTTATAAATTAAATGCAATTATAGGGTGGTCTACGCTTCAAAATTCAAATAGGTTGTGGTTACTCTCGATGTGATCAAATTTCTAAATAAAAAATAAATATTGTCTAATGAGACTTAAAGGATAAAATCAGTCTAATATTTAATTGAACCTGTTTCGATATGGTATAAAAAAGTGTCTACTACTAAATCAATGTGTGATTTACATTCTCTTTTAGATTTCAAATATTAAAGAGTTAAATCACCTTGTAACCAAATTAATTATACTCAATAACTCCCCCTTTATTTTTATTTTTTACTTTTAACAGATAATTTTCTAACAATAGCATGAGGCCTTTCAAATTAGACATTGTTTCGACATTCTAAAAAATTTGCAAAGATTGAAAGGCACCACCTATCATGAACGCACCAACCATGCATGAGAGTGGACGTTTCAATCGAACAAACTGCATATGCCAATCTTGATCGTGTCGGTTAAAAAAATGGGCATAAAAGTATTTGAAATTTGAATCAGTCATTTTAGATTATTAAATAACTTATATGTGATATCTTCCTTATTTATTTATTTTTTAATAATCATACTCAAGCGGACAAAATTTTGAACAGAAAAGTACTTTCATATCTTTTTTTTTTCCTTTCTTTTTTTTTTGGAATCAACTTTGCCGCACTTTTGTTTTCAGCCTCAAAATTTGCCGCCCACGTGTCATGTGTTCCGATATAAGTGGATCTGCAAATCACACCATTCAATTTTGACTAGTCTTTCCCTGCCTTATTTGTTTGTATTGAGAGAGTCAGTCATTTGACTCAAACTAGTACCAAATATAAAAACATTTAGATTATGTGTTGAAAATAAAAATAGTAGTATTAAATAGGGTACAAAAGTGTTTATGAGAAAGTTTTAGGTACCCTCCTGCTACGCATCTTATTGTTAGATTCTTGATTTACAACCCTTTTAAGTTTTAACTAATTAAATAAGATATTCGGCAAGAATTCAATTATACAGATCACCTGAATAGTGTTGAGCTATCGGTATACAATGATCATTATTCATCAATGGGTGTCATTTAAGTTGGATACAAATTTTGTACTTGCATATAGGTATCGAAATAGATAATAAGTCGAGGCAGTTTCATGCTGGGCTATTATCACGTCATGCTAAATTTTGTTTCTTCAAAACCAACCATCAATTTATTGGATCTAAAAAAAATAATATTTTGCTAGGAAATTTAGTCTCTATAATTTAAGTGTTCATTTAGTACTTATATTTAAATATATATATATATATATTAAGACACTTACGTTTTCTCTTCTTTTATAATAATACACTTACTCTAATATTTTTGGGATATTAATAAAAAGAAAAAAAAATAATTTATCAAATGAAACTTTAAAAATGACATAAAAGTTTACATAAATTTTTATATTATTATTTTACTTCAATGATCAATTTAGTAAATTAATTTTTTTATAAAATAATTATTGGTAAAATTATTATAAGGATATTAAACATTACTTTAAGTTGGTCGATATTAATTTATTTATAAATAATTATTAGTAAAATTATTGTACATGTATAAAAATATTAGTTCTTTCACACTAATATTTATTAGTTGATTTACTTATATATAATTATTAGTTAATTTGATAATTATTTTTATAGATAAATTAATTAATACCAAAAATATTGTTAGAAATAAATTATTGTAAAAGAAAGAAATAAAGATAAGAATGTAACATTTTTAGCTACAAGAGTGTTTTAAAATATTTTTAAAATATAATAATTACAATGGACATTTAAATAAAAAAAATAAAGACTAAATAAGTATTTACTCATAATTTACTTATAAAATTAGAATTCTAAATTACAAAACCTGTCTCCATCAAGATTTGTTGTCGTGATTTGTTCGACGGATGTATAAAAATAGCACATAATTCAAGATACCTTTAGTATAATTCATGTCATAAAAGCGAAGCGTGAAACGTTGAGCTAAAAATCGAGCACATGTCAAACAAAGTATGTAAACATCAGAAAGTTTATTTGACTACGCAAACTAAAATTATATTTGTCCATCTCCGGAATCAATTGGAATATACCAAATCAAAAACCATTAAATTGCGACTTTTAAGCTTCAAGATGGTGGATCAAAAAAGTCAAAAACGATTGCCGTATACCAAACAATAAGGGATGAGTAAAGCTGAACACTCATAATTGGTCAAAAAATAATGTCCCTACACAACATGGGATCATGCTAACATTCATTGTGTTCCAAAATTTCAAACTTTTGACCTTTAAAACTTTCAAAGACAATAATTCTATTTCTCTCAAAAGAAAGATTTGTTTTTAAGATTTGTATATATGATGAAAATTTGCCCATTAATTCGGAGTAATTATTTAACCTGTTTGATAGATTGAGAGTTTGAGTCTCCCATGCGTGTAAAAAGTAAAAACATATGAGCGAACTTTAATTTTTGATAGATTAAGACAGATTCTGTAAGCATTGATTCAGATTTAAGGCCCCAACTTGACTTCTTTCGATGCACTACCGGTCAATTGGTACCATCTCATGTAAGACTCAAAATGAAGTATTCAAATGTGTTAGATTTTTGTGCTACTTATTTTATTTAAAATCTTGTTGTATGTGTAAATTGATTTTTTAAATAATAGACCTTGAAAATTTGAAATTAATTAATAGCTACATTTAAGACCACTTATTAGTCAATTAACCAAATAAGTCAATTGCGGATATTCTTCATCAGTATTTAAATAGAAGAATATTCTTTATAACACGAAACACACATTAACGTAGCTAGACGTGGATCCATTGAATTCCGCAAGAATCATGCCATAATGTCATAAATGAAACCTTTCTAAGTCAGTTGAGCCTTTTTTCTTTTTTCTTTTTTTAAAATTACCCCGTACTTCAAGTTGCTTTGACAAAAGAGGAGTTCAAGATTTCCGGGTAAATTTATAAAATATGTATAATTTTTATGTAGCATGTTCTGAGAACATTTAAACCTGATGCCCCATCTCCACCTAACAAGCAACATGATCCCAATGTCCCACTTGACCTAATAATAGGATGCCTATTTTCTATAACAAATAAGTCAAATGTTAAAATTTCTAACAAAAAATCTCATATTTTCCAATTTTCGTCACCCTTCGTTCCCTTCTTATGAATAAATTCTAAAATACGTAAAAGGTATTATATTATTCGTACAACAAGTAAATGATACTATGATGCGTGTACATTTATTTTGAAAACTCATCATACAAGTGATGGTTATATTAAATTTAATTACATGAATCATGCATTAATTAGTTGATTATATTACCTTCAATGTATTTTAGAATTTCTCTTTCTTGTGACACGTTAAGTTACATATATAGCATAACATGACTCTAATTTGATTGGATAGATAGATGTACCAGAAAAGAAGAAGAAGAAAAAATATTCCTTAATGCATGGGCAATAAACGTCCTTAATAATTAGATGAGGAAGTGATCATAACTCTATCAATAATTTCAAAAATCCCTTTTAACATGCCTAAAAGCATATAATTTTTATATTTTAACGATAATTACAAACAAGAACCTATAATGAAATTTTAAGGAAACGTTACATAATTAAAATTCATTATGGAAGCCTAAAATTCAGAGCTTCTCAATTAATAAATGGAACGACTTAAAACTCAGACTCTCAACCTTAAAGTACTTTCATTTAAAAAGCTAATTAAGATATGGTTTATTAAAATTTTACCATAAAAATTCTCCTCCAAACATTCCTGTCTCGTTGTAGGAAAAGCATGGATGAAGAGTGATCCATGCATGGAATCTTTAACTTCGTTAACAAAAAGTATGAGAAGCACTTATTTTGAGAGCTTATCATATTGACATTAAACTGATAAGTTATCGACTGTAGTATTTTATTTAATAAGCCACCGCCTCTATAATATCATTTGGCTGATCTTATTAATCAGTACGAGCACCTTTCATATAGTCAAAACTCTCCAGTGCTTCGGATAGAATTTAAAAAGTATCCAAAATTAATTTCCAAACCGGCATCCAATTTTTTTTTTAAAAAAATTAGATCTAAAACACGAACAAAAGTCAGAAGTTGATATCTAATGATACAGATCGTGCTTTAAAATTTAACTGGGTCTACGTCTATTTTAAAAAAATTAACTTCTAATGCGCTTAAAACAAAAGAACCATCCACTTAAAAAATGAGATAAAAAAAAATACTCATTACAAGATAAAACAGCCGTTTATAATTAAAAATCCTTCAAATTAGCGTTGTAGGTGTCTAAAGTTTTAGTTGAAAAAATTTATAATAAATTTAAAAATATTACTACAATTTAGGTTATTTTAATTGAGATTTAAAGTAAAATTATAAGTTGCACATAAGTCGAAGATCACTCAAATTAACATATTAATTTTATTTAAGATAGTTAAATCTTTTACGTTGAAAGTAACAAATTTACGGTTTGAACTCAAAAGACTCACGTGAACGATAAGGATATTAATTTACCCTTTAGAAATCAAACACCGGATTTTGATTATTCGATCAAACCCTCGTGATGGGACCAAAATTACTAGCGTTAAAAAAATTTAATATAAAAAGTAATTAATAATAGAGAAATGGTATAATTCTTGTGGTGGTATTATAATCAGAGTAAATGCATGTTGTTCTCGGAAAGCTTCTTACTCACAAGTCATAACCCATGCGTTGCGCGGACGCTTGTTTTCAACAATTATTTTCGACCGGAACTGGCGTGGATGGTGATGCATCACCCACTTTGATTACGGGAGGGTATTAAAAAACTTAATTGTGTGACTCGTCAGTCATCATCTCATGTAACACAACACGCCTAACTCAATATGATGTCTTTCATAAATTAAAACAACTTCTCTTAGGTTTTTCGTGAAGTCACTAGAGCCATGTTCGGTATTAAAACGAATAATAATTGTCTCAATCATGTGTCGTTATCGACAATTCAATTATTTTGAACAAGCCACGAATCTAGAATAGCCTTTGATAAGTAATTACTTCATTGAAATAATAATAAAAAAAAATCAAGTGTTAAAAAATATTAATTCGTCGAAGTAACAAATACTTTTCTATCTCATTCTTAAGATCGAAAAAATATTAACTTCAAAAAATAAGAGATTGATAATTTCATTAGGTTTTTATTAAAAAAATATACCCCGATTCTCTTTATTTTATTTTAAATAAAACCGGCCGGCACTGAAGCGTTCTTCAATCGAATAAGGTAAAAATTAATTAAAAAAAAATATAGATTAATTTTTTGAAGCATGGAGGAATAACTTTGTTGGTAGCCTAATTAGGGCATAAATCATACGATCATACAGTTGACTTCATCGTGTTTTAGGCTTATTATCTCTTCTCTGTTGCATAATCTACTCAACAAATTAAAACAGCTAGCAATTTAATTAAAGCTTTGAATCACATGCAGGCATGCGGGATGATCAGTTATGTGCATTATTGGTATAATGTGTCACAGTTGATGCTGACACCATATCCAACAGCAACATGCGTTTATATTAAATTGCAAATTATAGAACCCACTCACTTCTTCATGTGAAGCAGAAAAAATAATTAGCAATTAAAATGTTCATGTCTCCTTCCCCAATACCCCAGATTTCTGAGCAATCAGTTCATTAATTTTATCCATAACGTGTACAAACATTGTTTTATAATGAATTTATTTATACGTTTGCTTTTCGTCCAAAACCAGGGGCGGAGCATGTAGTGTGATAAACCTTTGAATCTGCAAAATGAAATACACCTCAAAATCTTATTTTGTTCACAATTCTCTCTCTCTCTCCCTGCTTTTTCTTTTTTTAAATTCAATTTTTAATCCAAACTCATTTTTTCAACTCTTCTTAGTTAATTGTTGATTTCTGAGAATGTTAGTTCACCATTTAGCATTTTTTTAAAAAAAAATTTTCAACTAACATTTTATATTTGTAGATAGTTATTTGCAGAGCTTAAATTATTTTAGATCTTACGTACGAATTTGATTCTTATGAACGCTGCTTATAATATTCATCTTTATTTTCAGTAAAATTGAGTGTAAATTAAAAGCTGAGTTATACTCTCGGATTAATTGCACTCTTTTTTTTTTTTGATATATTGATATGTTACAATCCGAATTCTATTAATATTTCACAACTAGAAATCAATCCGGACTTTTCTTAATAATTCAAATTGCGTTCTAAATTGAAGGATTGGTGGAAAATCACATTGCTGTAATTTATTTTATAAATTAATTCGTCTTATATTGACACTTTCAGCTTTTATATCAATTATTGAAAAAAAAATGAAAGTTTAAAATAAGCCTCCATAATACAATGAGAGATGGATTTCTTTTAAATTATTTGGTTATTTACATCGAAAAGAAATTTGCAGAAAATTTCAATTTTAAATCAATATAGATAATCTTCACTTCTTTATTTGACTAGACGCTTTTGATAGAGAAGGAAGAAACTTTTTAAAATAACCAAAAAGAAAAATGAAAACACTAGAACTTTTTGTAAAGTATTTTTATTTTCACAAAGTTAAAAAATCATTATTTAGAGTATAATTTTATATTATTTCTTAATAGTAATGCACTCTAGCCCTGCAACCAAGTTTTCATGTTGCATCCCTAATCCAAATAGCTTTTTTTTTTTTTAAAAATAAAATTAAAATAAAATAAAACCTTAAAAAAATATGGGTAAAAATTATTGATTGTTGATGCTTTTAAAAAATACATTTCAAGTAATTTATGAGGTGCAATTTTCCCGACAATCGTTTCTTATCAACATGTTCAAAATTCAAAAGCATTATCATATATAGGTGTTATCTACACCAGCTCTTTCAAAGGCATTATCATACACAGACGCTATCTACACCAGCTCTTTCTTTACCATAAATTGTTTTTTGATAATGCCCCTTTATTATGTATATATAATTTAACTTTCATGATATGCGAAAAAAACTTATTTTAAGAATATAACTTATTTTAATTTGTCGAAGCAATACTCTGCATCCTAAAAGCAAGTTCTAAGGAAAACAAATTAAATGTTAATTATTTGCGTTAGGTGAAGGCACACCATGTGATATTTTTGCTCAATGTGCAACAGATTCTTTTAATTATTAGGGCATTACTTGGAGCAAACAGGAATTTGGATGCTCTAAGTAACTGATGAACCAAGACGATTGGAGTCTCATTCTTTAACGATTTACGTATTTTAGGGAATACATATTTATGTGCTCAAAAATTGGCGGAAGATCATAAGGCCATAAGGCCTGCTTGAATATTCAACCCCTTAGCCAGAAAATTCCTAGAAAAATCACTAAGGATTTTAAATGGAAAAATGATGATGCCCATAACTAGTCGTGCAAATATGAATTGTCGAGTCCAGTCAAACAAAGTTACAATAATCTTGTAGATGGATGCAAATACAATGTATTGGTTAATCGTATTGATAATTTAAATTAATATTTTTTTCTTTTTATTAATGTTCTAAAGATTATTAAAAGGTTCTTACTGTAAAAGTTGAGAAAAACATGAAAATAAAAATTAAGAAAAATATAATTAATAACTGTGATATTTTGAGATATTTTTCTAAAAATAAAACCAATGATTAACGTAAAATATAGAAACTAAATGAATATTTACACGAATATATAACTAACCCCTAGTGAAGTCAAATCTTTTAAGAAAGTACAAAATTTACATAAAAAAAATACTTGTTATTTCTATATCAAATCTTTAATTCTAAACGTTTGTCCTTTCCATAAACAAGTTTTAGTGAGATACGAGCCATATATTCTTTTTTAGAATATTTCCTTGTACTAGGGTTGAGGTTTTAACAATATACAGTGAATAATACCTTGACGAAAAGTCTTATTTTATTTTTTCAAAACTGGTGAATAAGAAACAATTTTAGCTTGGTCTAAAAAGAAATTACGGCTTCACTCGGTACTCCTAGATTGAAAGTGACTTTGTTGTTATTTTACAAGTCAAATAAAGTCCAATATAATTAAAATTCACTTAAATGTATAAAGAACTTAAAATATCAAAGTTTAATAAAATTGTATAAAATTAAAGGACAAATATAATATTAGATTCTTATTATAATTACAGGAAAAATCGTACCTTCATATTAAAATTAAGAAGTAGAAGTGTGGGTTAATTTTTTTTTATATAAATATTACAATTAAATTATAACTCATCTTTATTATGAGAGCTCAAAGTATTGCGCTCACGACCGCTCTTAGAACTGTCGACTAACCTATGTAACAAGTTACTGACATTTTGTCACCGTTTTGTTTGAAGGTAACATTAAAAGCAAGAAAAAAAAGAAGCAACAACAGTTTCGACCAATGAGAAGTGATAGGAGTATCCCACAGCATATTCCATTCTCTCGTATTGGAAACTCAAGTGAAGCCAGATGAAAAAAGGGTGGTTAATACCTCACATAAACTCACAAGTCATCAGTCGTCACCTCTCAATTTGGGCACAAATTTCGCCTCCCATCGAGAGAACTTAAAAAAAAAAAAAAAAAGAGCGAGAGAGAAGCAAAGGCAATTTTTTATTTGCGCTCTTTCACTCTCTTTCTGTCTATATAAACCACACTCTTCATCATTTTCTGCATCTCCTCCGCTCACCCTCACTATCTTTTCTGAAAAATTCTGATTCGACTCTCTGTCTTTTCTTCTTCTAATCTCGTTTGCCTAGATTCAGGTACAATTTTTTGCACTTATCCTGTCCTCTGCGTCCCTCTCATAATCCGCCATTTCTTAAGTCCACGTGTGCCTGTGTGTTTTTTTCCTTCTGTTTTTAGATGAACCCAAGTTTTTAGATTTCATGAATTTACATTTTAGAGTATTTACTCGTGGCTTCTTTTTGTCAGATCATTGTTTTGTAAGATTTTCTTATGTGGGTGGTGATCAAAATGTGATTGTTTGGCTGGCTGTTGAGTCAAGTTTTGAACTTTTATTTTGTGGGCAGAGTGAAGCTGAGCTGCGAGGAAGAGTGAAGGACAATGGCGGCGAATAGGAGTTTAGAGAAGATGGCATCGATTGATGCGCAGCTGAGGCTTCTGGTTCCTCGAAAAGTGAGTGAAGATGATAAGTTGGTTGAGTATGATGCTCTTCTTTTGGATCGGTTTCTTGATATTCTTCAGGATTTGCATGGAGAGGATCTCAAAGAAACGGTGTGTCATTTTCTCTTTTGACCTTTTGTCAATCTATTCTTTCGATTAATGGTTGACTTTTATTGTTGCCCATGTGACCAAAAGTTAATATTTTTAATGATTGTTGATTGATTCACAGTTTGGAGTATGAAAAGTGTGAGACTGACGTGATTTACGACTTTTTTTTTTTAAAAAAAAGGGTCTGGTGACTGAGGTTCTAATTGATACCCGGGTCGCAGTTTTGTTTGGATTGAAAGGATCAGTAAGAATCACGGCCTATGATGATAAGTCAATGTGTTTGTTGTTGGTATGGAGTGAATGTTTTAGTGTTTGGGTTTAAAAAGCAAGCTGTTGTTTGCAACCTTGGAGCTGTTTGAATTGATTTAAAGCCACATTTCGAGTGTTCAACGGGCTCTATGGACCTGTGGTCAAATAGCCCTTGGATCTCTCTTTTGATATTGAAGATTTTTTGCAATAGTTTTAAAGAAGATATGCTTTGTCTGATTGAATTGCTTGACTAATGATGTTAAGGTTGTGTAGGTTCAAGAGTGTTATGAGCTTGCAGCTGAGTATGAAGGAAAGAATGACCCCAGCAAACTTGAGGAGCTTGGAAAGGTCTTGACAAGTCTGGATCCAGGGGACTCCATTGTCATTGCCAAAGCTTTCTCCCACATGCTTAACTTGGCCAACTTGGCTGAGGAGCTTCAGATTGCCCACCGTCGAAGGATCAAAAAGTTGAAGAAGGGTGATTTTGCTGATGAGAACTCGGCAACAACTGAATCAGACATTGAAGAAACATTCAAAAGACTTGTGGGAGAGCTGAATAAGTCTCCTGAGGAGATTTTTGATGCTTTGAAAAATCAAACTGTGGATCTGGTCTTGACTGCTCACCCTACTCAATCAGTCCGCAGATCTTTGCTTCAGAAACATGCTAGGTTTGCTTTCTGACTCTTGGAGTAGTTGTACAGTATCATTCAGATATTTAAGTGTATTGGAATGTCCAAGTTAGATTGATTTCTACTCCTCATTTGAAGATCTGCATGAATTGCATAGGAAAAGTGCTCCTGTCCTTGGAGAATGGGTTGGTTTTTTTCCTTATCTCTTCTTTTTCCTGCCTATCTCAAATTTTCAGGATTCGGAATTGTTTAGCACAGTTGTATGCCAAAGATATTACTCCTGATGACAAGCAGGAGCTTGATGAGGCTCTTCAGCGAGAGGTAGAATCTCAGTTTCTTGGTTAATCTGTCTTCAAGCTTCTATTTTGGATTCTGATATTGCTACTGAACATTTATACTGAGGTTGTTTGGTTGGTAAAAAATTGGTGTGAAATTTTTTTATGCTAAAGTACTGATGTCAAAACTCTTGCTTTTAATATGCTTACAGTATAAGCAATTGTAATCCTTCTGATAGGAGTAATTTTCTTCTTAATGGACCTTGAATAATCTGCACCATGGAATTTTCTCAAAGGATGTAATATAAATGTTGACTTAATAGCTTTATTAATTTTATTCATTTTTTTCTCTATGTTTATTTCTTGTCTAGATTCAAGCTGCATTCCGTACGGATGAGATCCGAAGGACCCAACCAACTCCACAAGATGAAATGAGAGCTGGAATGAGCTACTTCCATGAAACAATCTGGAAGGGTGTCCCTAAATTTTTGCGCCGTGTTGACACAGCTTTGAAAAACATAGGGATCAATGAGCGTGTTCCATACAATGCCCCTCTTATTCAGTTTTCTTCTTGGATGGGTGGTGATCGTGATGGTATGATCTTTTCTCCAATTGAAAATATGTATGATATCATTTACATTATGAATTATTCAAATTAATAGGAAGGAGCCAAAAACATCTGAATGCTGAATTTCTTGTTTGTTGGTATCAAAGGTTTATGCTAGAATTGTTTCAGTTGCTGCTCGATTTCTGTATGCGTCGTGCATTTGGGTGGTTCACTATTTAATGGCAGTCACTAAAATTTGGGTTCTTTACGACTCTCTATCCCCAAGTTTAACATTTGCTTGATATTAAATGCAGGCAATCCAAGGGTAACTCCTGAGGTCACGAGGGATGTTTGCTTATTGGCTAGGATGATGGCTGCTAACTTGTACTATTCCCAAATTGAGGATCTTATGTTTGAGGTACTTAATGATCATGATGCCTTAATGTCTTTTTTACAAGGAGCTTCATATGAACAATGCATTTGACCAGCATATCCTTGATGCAAGATGTTGTCTTCAATATGTTCATCTCATTTTCTGATTTGTCTTGGCAGATGTCCATGTGGCGTTGCAGTGATGAGCTTCGTCATCGTGCTGATGTACTTCACAGATCCTCAAAGAGAGATGCAAAGCACTACATAGGTAATTGCTACAGGGACTTGCTTTAATGCTCCTTAATTCTATCTAGATCTTTCTGTTTCTTTGGATATAAAGGTTTTGAAAATGTGTTCCCTTCTAAAGTGGACATCAGATATAACAAATACTGTTTTTTGGTTGTATTATGTTTTTTTGCTTAAATGTTGGTTTCCTTGAAGCATACACAATTGGTTGAAATATTCTATTGAACATATATTTTATGTGTTCTTATGTGAATTTGTCAAAGTTTGAAGGAAAAAAGATGCATTTTGGTAAACAAAGTTTTGATGACTGACAATCATCTTTTTAGCCTGGTGGTCGTCATCTCCTTACCTCATGATTGAGGTCAAGGGTTCAATCCTTCCCAGTGTGTGCTGCGAGGAATGAGTGAACCCCTCCTTCTGTGTGGTAGATTTCCAAGCTGGGCTTTAATGGACTTGTAATGTAATAATAATGAAAAAAGAAGAAGCAAGTTTTGATGACTGGCAATCAAAGATTTTATGATAACTGTTCACATATTTATCCACTTAGTATTCGTAAAAGAGACTGTTCTTCCAATGGTATGTTTACGTAACGCATTCTAAATGTATTATCCTGCTAATGTTGTGAAACACCTAGCACTACCTGCAACAGAGTAAAGTGCTTCGTTTTTGTTTATTTTTCTATTCTGAATTAAAAAATCCAAGTGGTTGCTGTTTTGAATTTGACTGATTTGTCTTTGTGGTTACATTCTCATTGGATTCATTTCAGAGTTTTGGAAACAAGTTCCTCCAAATGAACCCTACCGTGTGATTCTTGGTGATGTGAGGGATAAGCTGTATCAAACCCGTGAACGTGCTCGTCAGCTATTAGCCCATGGAATCTCTGATATTCCAGAGGAAGCAGCATTCACCAATGTTGAGCAGGTATCTCTTTAGTGTGCTTCATTTTCTTTTCTAAAATCTTTTATTGTAAATGAGGGTTGGGCTATTTGCACTCTAAGTTATACTCTGAATACTCGATTTCTTTGCACACTCATTTATTAATTTTAATATTTTAATTTTTACTCTACACACCCTTGTAAATACCAAAAATAGTCCTCAATTAAATTATATGCAATAAATATTTTATTTTTCTCTCTATTGCCATAAAATTATTTACTGCACCTAATAATTTTCTTCTTCTTCGTCTTCTTAATCTTTATTTACTCTCCACATTCCTAAAATTAATCAACATCCCATTGCAGGTGAAGATAATCAAACATTGCAAAGTGATTTAGATTCTTGAGTGTTAATTTTTTTTGCCAATAAGAAGAGTAACAAAACAAATGCTAATTGTGAATGGATTAATTAGGCCATTAGAGCTTAATTTGGTGCAACTTTTTATAAGAAAAAGCTCGGATTGTTTGCTTGCCGAATGCCAGAAGCTGTTGATATGTAGATGAGGTGTTTGAGTATGATTCTTTACTCACCTAGTCTCAATGTGCGGCATAAAACAACTTTAACAATTAATTGCCAATAAATTTCATCTAGAATTATTATGGCTATTATTATTTTGAATAATCAAAAGGGTCACAAATACCTTGTTGCAATCAAAATCTTCCAAAATATTGATTGCTGATTATTCAACTTGGTATTGGCTAAGATGCTGAACCAAAATTAGGGTCTATGGGGAGATAAATATAAGTTGAATGGGTGTGCAAGATGAGTGTTCAAAGTAATTTTATTATATTGGCTCATAAAAGATTGTCCTTAATAGTAATTCACATCATGGGTATTTTTGTAGTAAACAATTTTATTAGAATTAGAGTGTTCAAAGTAATTTTTAGAGCGCAAATAGCTCCACCCTGTAAATTATTAGAAGGTCACTAGTAGGAACACACTAGTGAATCGTCTTGTTATAAGATCATATTTGTGTCGATTTGGATGTTTTGAGTTTCTATGTAATCTTTTGAAATATCTTTTTCTCATTCACTTTCCATAAAACCTCTGTTTAACTTGATAACTACTCATTAACTTTAAATTTCATGTAGTTCTTGGAACCTCTTGAACTCTGTTATAGGTCACTCTGCTCTTGCGGTGACCGAACCATTGCTGATGGAAGCCTTCTTGATTTCTTGAGGCAAGTCTCCACCTTCGGACTCTCACTTGTCAGGCTTGATATCAGGCAAGAGTCTGATCGTCATACTGATGTCATAGATGCCATTACCAAGCACCTGGAAATTGGTTCCTACCGAGAATGGTCTGAAGAAAAGAGGCAGGAATGGCTTTTATCTGAACTCAGTGGCAAGCGTCCACTGTTTGGCCCTGACCTTCCTAAAACTGAAGAAATTGCTGATGTTTTGGAGACATTTCATGTCATAGCTGAACTTCCGGCTGATAGTTTTGGAGCATACATCATCTCGATGGCAACAGCACCATCTGATGTGCTGGCTGTTGAACTCCTACAACGTGAATGCCATGTGAAACAACCACTTAGAGTTGTTCCACTTTTTGAGAAGCTTGCAGATTTGGAGGCAGCTCCTGCTGCTCTGGCCAGACTCTTTTCAGTTGATTGGTACAGGAATCGGATCAATGGTAAGCAAGAAGTCATGATTGGGTACTCAGATTCTGGTAAAGATGCTGGGCGATTCTCGGCTGCCTGGCAGTTATACAAGGCTCAAGAGGAGCTTATAAAGGTAGCAAAGCAGTATGGTATAAAACTAACCATGTTCCATGGTCGTGGTGGAACTGTTGGAAGAGGAGGTGGTCCCACACATCTTGCCATATTGTCTCAACCACCAGATACAATTCATGGCTCACTGCGTGTTACCGTTCAAGGTGAAGTTATTGAGCAGTCATTTGGGGAGGAACACTTGTGCTTTAGAACACTTCAACGTTTCACAGCTGCAACACTTGAGCATGGCATGCATCCCCCAATTTCACCGAAACCAGAATGGCGTTCAATGATGGATGAAATGGCAGTTATTGCTACAGAGGAATACCGCTCCATTGTCTTCAAAGAACCTCGATTTGTTGAATATTTCCGATTGGTAAGCAAACCACACTCACAGATTTTTCTTTTCCCTTCTGTGTAAATCGATCACATGCTTCTATTGAACTAAATAACCATATTCTGAATATGATCATAGGCTACACCAGAGTTGGAGTATGGGCGTATGAACATTGGAAGCCGTCCATCGAAGCGAAAGCCAAGTGGGGGTATTGAATCTCTTCGTGCAATCCCCTGGATCTTTGCCTGGACGCAAACGAGATTTCATCTTCCAGTGTGGCTTGGTTTTGGGGCTGCTTTCAAACATGTCATTCAGAAGGACGTTAGGAATCTCCACATGCTGCAGGAGATGTACAATAATTGGCCTTTCTTTAGAGTCACTATTGATTTGGTTGAAATGGTGTTTGCTAAGGGAAACCATAAGATAGCTTCATTGTATGACCAGCTCCTTGTTTCTAAAGACTTGCGGTCATTTGGAGAGAAGTTGAGAGTCAACTATGAAGAAACCAAGGGCCTTCTTCTTCAGGTAACTTTTACTGGAATACCTTTAACTTCTTGATTACCACTCTTTTTAGTCCTACCCGGTCTTTGATCTTGTCAAATCTCCATCTTTTCTGTGGAGTTATTTTTTAGCTTTTGAAGAAAAGAGTGCTGGAATATTCCAACCTTATCAGTATTTCAAGTCCTGTCTTGTTTCTCTGAAGTTTTGGCAAACTAAACAAAATAAGTTGTGCATTATTTGTATAGGCCTGATTGTTACTTAGCAATAGGGGGATGTCAAGCTTTCCTTGCTAACTATATTCCCAGCCCAAAAGTTGTCTTTTTTAACTAATTTTGTTTCTTTCTTTTTGCCCATTACTAAAAAAAATGGTTCTTTCTTTCACATTTGTAGATTGCTGGACACAAGGATCTTCTTGAAGGAGACCCTTACTTGAAGCAAAGACTCCGTCTTCGTGATGCATACATCACTACTCTCAATGTGTGCCAGGCCTACACACTGAAACGGATCCGTGATCCAAGCTACCATGTGAAGGTGCGGCCACATATCTCAAGGGAGATTATGGAATCAGAATCTGTCAAACCTGCCGATGAGCTGGTGAAACTGAATTTGTCAAGTGAGTATGCCCCTGGTTTGGAGGATACCCTCATCTTGACCATGAAAGGTATTGCTGCTGGCTTGCAGAACACTGGTTAAACAGCATGATCCTGTGCTTTTATTTTGTTTTCTTTACTCTTCTTTCTGCAGAGAATATGCCCAATAACTGTATGCGCGGGAATATTTCTGTGATCCTGTCTATCTGTATGATAAGGTGGTTGTGCTCGAATACTAGAAGAGCCAGCATTGTTTACTTCACTTTTGCAACAATAGTGTCGAGCTCAATAGAACTGATATTATTATACTTTAATACGAAAAGTGGCCTTGAGCCTTTTAATAATTTGGTGTTTGTAAGATTTTTTTTCGTTTTCCCTTCGATTATTACTAATTTAACTATCAATACCAGCGCTATTAGAAGATGCCTGAAAGCTGAAATTCGAAGGATTGCATTACATGTTATCTCATTAGAAAAGAATTTACATGAAAAGAATTTACATTTTTCAAGAACATTTCAAAAAGAAAAAAAAAAGAAAATGAAAGATCAATGGATCAATTCTTGATGGCTTCGTCCATGGGAAGGAACCCAGGTTCCATTCTCCCATTCTTGATGAACTCTCAGCAAATAACCGGGATAAACAAACTCATCCCCGGTGCTGTCAAAGTGCACAAAGTACTTATCTTCGCCGCACTCTTTCCCGGTAACTCTTCCGACCCACCACCCGCCTCTGTCGTATGCGTCCACCTTCTCCATCACGTCGAACTCAGCCACCGTTATCTGCGGTGGGCAGGGCCGCACCTCAGTCGCGTCCACCACCTCCCTCAGCTTCTTATTCTCATCTTCCTCCGACACCAGCGTCAAGAACTCCACCAAGAACTTCTCTTCGCTGACTCGCCGCACTAGTTTGGCCTTAAAGTATGAGCCGAGAAACCCGTCTTCTTTGCTGCATACTTCCACTAATCTCCTCACGGAATTCGCCATTGTTGTCTGATCGTTGTTTGTGTTTTTAACCTTTCTTTGATTGATTGATGGGTTTGTTTGCCAGTCCGTGAAGTGAGTATTATATTTATATTTAGTCCGCTCGGACTTTAGGAAACCCTGTTGGAAGCGGGAAAATCAACTGTTTCCAAATCCTTTAAACGCGAAGAATCCTCAGTAAACTAAGGATTTTTGTTAATTAAATTAACTGATTTTTTCTTTTAACGTTCTTTAAATACAAAATGATTTCTGATAATACTACAAATTTTTTTTAAAAAATGTTTATGTTTTTAATTATGTTAAAAGCGTACATTTTACAATAATAATAAAGAAACCAAATGCCACAACAATTAATGTGCTAGTAGTAATTAAATGCTTACGTATACCTAAATTCGTAATTTTGGCGTTATTATCTGATACAATGAATATAATAAGTACTTTTAATCTTATTGTTTATATAATTTCTACAAACATTGTTCACATATTAATCTAATTAAAAATTACAAAAAAAAGAAAAAGAAAAAGAAAAAGACTCCTAATATATCCTTCGGGTCGAAGCAACGAATCGTCTAAAGATATTCAGCATTTCATTTCTCTTTCAATCATTTTCACAAACACTCAAACAGTGAGAAACGATGGCTCTAACGACGCGGCAGAGGCGGCCGCTACCGTCGGATCCTCCGCCATCATCGCCGAAATACACGAAATACGACAAGCCGTCGAGGCGATTGGACGACGGCGACGGCGGACGCGAAGAGGAGAAGTCCCTGGGGTGGTTCGTGCCGGTATTCGCATTGGGAATGCTTCGATACATGAGCGCTACGACGAACATCATTCACGACTGCGACGAGGTGTTCAACTACTGGGAGCCCCTTCATTACTTGCTCTATAAATCTGGCTTCCAGACTTGGGAGTATAGGTATCTGCTTTTATGTACCACTGTTTTTTTATGCTTACTTAGGAATTTGATCAAACACCTTATAGACCAATCATCAAATTCGGCTGTTTTATGTCTTTCTACTGTGCATGTATTAATTTTACGTGTAATGATAAGAATCCATGTATGGAACTCACTCTTAAATGCAAGGGAAAGATACCCATGAGCTAATAATCTTTGCATTTAGATGATTATTATATTTAGCACATGTGTGGATCAAGGATTCTAACATGTGAGATGATATCTTGGTGTAACTACAATTACAACCTCATTCATGCAAATTGATTTGGCATGGTATGATTGGAAGAGTGAAAGTAAAAATGGTCAAGCTGATGTATGAGAATGGAACATTCATTTACTTTCTTTGAATTATCATGTCATTTCCGTTTGTAAAGATGTTTGCTTGCTGTAGAATATAATATACATGATTCCTGTTTTCTCTTCTCATTTATTACCTTGATATAGATAGGTCGTATGTGTAGTCTCTGTCCATGTAAATTTATGATGATAGCAATCTAATGGTTTCTAGAGAATGAGATAGTGAATTCTTTCAAAGGAATTGGTTGAGACATTGAACATGTTTATATATCCATTTGCAGTTCAGAGTTTGCACTTCGGTCATATTTGTACATTCTTTTTCATGAATTAGTGGGTCGACCAGCTTCTTGGTTGTTTGCTGAGGATAAAGTAAGTTTTAATTTTTGTCTTGTGATATATTCTCCTGATTATTTCATGATTTGACAGGCCTTTACTTTTTTCATCTAATATCTGGATATTTTTACTTCTTTTAACAGGTGAGAGTATTCTATGCAGTGAGGCTCTTTCTTGGTCTCCTTTCTGTTACTGCAGATGCTGTTCTGGTAGTTGCCCTTTCCAGAAAATATGGAAGGCGTTTAGCCTCTTATACACTGGCAATGCTATGCTTAACTACTGGTTGTTTCTTCGCTAGCACAAGTGAGTCAACTTTTAATTTGTCTTTAGTTTTGTGTCCAGAATATTATTTTATTTTTTCCTGATTTTGTATGGTGTTTCTTGGGAATGAAGTCTATTCAGTTAGCCATGCTTCAGTTATCTGCAGTTTCTGTTTACTATTTTATGGACTAAAGTTCTAATATACTCCATTTTTATGAATTTCTCTAATTTCCAACATGTTGTGGTTATTTTCTAGGTTTCCTTCCTAGCTCCTTTTCCATGTATGCTATCAGTCTTGCTTCGGGATTTTTTCTATTGGAGAAGTACGCAATGGCTGTTGCTGTGTCAGCTGCTGGAGTAATCCTTGGCTGGCCATTCGCAATATTGGCTTTTCTGCCAGTTGTATTCTACTCTTTAGCTAGAAGATTCAAGCAAGCATTTCTTGCTGGTGCTGCTACTTCTGTTGCTCTTCTTGTAAGTTAATTGGCTTGCTATGTTTCATGTTTTCATGCATATTTTCTCTGGATCGGGGATTTATTCACTTTCCTATTAGCTGATGGCATTTACTGAGGTGTAACCATCTCACAATGTTTTTAAGTAATTGTAACTGTCTCATGTCGTTTTTATTGATGTTCAATCACAAGGAATTGAATTTTGCAGGCACTCTCTGTATGTGTTGACTACCAGTTTTACGGAAGGTGGATATCATCTGTTCTGAATTTGGTGGCATATAATGTCGTAGGAGGTGGTGAGAGCCATTTGTATGGGATTGAAGGTCCACTGTATTATCTGAGGAATGCATTCAACAATTTTAACTTTTGTTTTGTTCTTGCTTTGCTCTTTGTGGGAATCTTGCCAATTGCAAGGAAAAAATATGCACCAGATCTCGTGGTTGTTGTCTCATCTGTTTATATTTGGCTGTTATTTATGTCCTTGCAGCCACACAAGGAAGAAAGGTATGATCAGCAGATGAAATTGGGTAGTCCTTCTAGGTCTTTCACTATTTATCCCTGGGTATGATCAGTGGATGAATATACCAGTGGATTTTTCTTATTTGGAAAGCATCAGCTCTTTTTTATTGATTTGTCATGATTTCAGTGATTTCTTGATGTCTTCTCGGTTCTGAGATAATATTCTGATGATCTTTTAATTCCACCTAGCCTGCAGCATGATTATTTAGGAGTGGGAAGTTGTAATTGGTGATTAGATCTTTCAGTGATTAGATTCTGGGAGGATGTTTAGGTGTGAGAGGATTCTTAGTGAGTCTTTTCCTCGGTTCTGTGGTCTTTTTTTGGGTGATAAATTTTCTATAGCTGGTGTGGTGAGGTTTTCATCAATGCAGTGGAGTTGAGACTTTAGATTCTTTAGAAATTTGAATGACAGAGAGCTTCAACACTGTTCTAACTTGCTTGGGGTTTTAGAAGGAGTTCATATTGATAGCATGAAAGGAGATAAGAAAGCTGGGACTCTAGGGAAATTAAGAATATTTTCAACCAAACGGTACTTTCTCAGTCTTATAGGTGACTCTACCCCTCTTTTGGCCCCCTCTTGTCTGATTTAGAAAGCGAAAGTTCCCTCAAAGGTGAAGATGATGGTGTGGGCTGTTGCTCATCAGAATATTAATACCACTGATGTAATTTAGAAGAGAAGACCAAGCATGGCTTTATCCCAGGATTGGTGTGTCTTGTGTAAAAATCCTTTCGAAAGTACCGACCACTTATGTCTTCACTGCTCAGCTGCTTTCTTCTTGTGGTCCAAGCTGTTTAGAATTTTTAAATTGAGTTGGGCATCACCTGCAGCAAGCTTTTCTGTTCTCTTGGAAAATTTTTTGAGTTAAAGGTAGGGTGAAGGCTTCTGTCTTATGGGATTGTGCAGTTACTACTATATTTTGGGTTCTATGGATTGAAAGAAACTTAAGAATGTTTTAGGACAAAGCGATGGAGGATTACATGTTTCTTTGGGACAGAGTTAAATTCTGGGCTTCTCTATGGGCTTCTATCTCTCTGGAGTTTAAAGATTTCTCTTTCATCTTTATTTTAATTGGTTGGGAATCAGCTATGGTGTAATATCATTACTTAGAATTTATGATCTTATAGGATTTGTAGTTCTTGGGCTAGGGGATTTTTGACTTTTTTCTTTGTGGATTTGTTTGTCCCTCCTATAGGTACATTTCTCGCATCTGATATACTTATTTTGTTTCTGAGCAAAAAAAAAATGATATCTTTTTGTGATCACCACTGCAGGTTCCTTTATCCAATATACCCACTTATTTGTGTTGCTGCTTCAGCTGTCATTGAGAGCTTTCCTGATCTTTTCCGGGACAAGTATGATCCAAATGCTAATTTTGTGGTGGTTATGGTAGGCTTCTCTGGTATTCTTACAGTTCTTTCTTTCTATGTAAGTGAACTCTCAGGATGGCAAACTTTAATTGATTCTATTTGCAGACAGCAAAAGTACTCAGACCTTTTGTTCTTGGTCTCGTATTATGTGCTTCCCATTCCCGAACATTTTCGCTGGTTAATGGCTATGGTGCTCCTATTGAGGTATACAAGATTTTGGAGCACCATGATGATGCGGGACCAGGTAATAACTATCATCTAGCTTTATTTGGTTGTGTGAGGCATTAATGTTGAGATAGTTACTGACCAAAGAAAAAGGATATATTGAAATAGTGTTGGGTATTGATATTTTAGTTAAACTCTCAAATTATAGTTGGCTTTGTTATTGTGATGTGCTTTGTTTGGAAAAAGTTTAGGGGAGACGGGCTTGGAAATATCATTATATGTAAGAATGCTCTGACATTTTATTGACCACAATGCTAACTTTTGTTCAAGTTTCAGGATGTGGCATTGAAGTAACGACTTGAAACTTGTTCAAATTTATATCTTGTTATGAATAATTTTTCGCAGCTGAAAGACAGATGGCCTCTAAACAGCAATGACACTTTTATTGTGATCATTTGTTGAGGATCTTTTATTTTCTATGCTTTTCATTTTATTTAGTCAAACTTTATCAATTGCTGTTTATATTCCTTGAGTACACTGTCACTGTTGTTCATCCTCTAAATCATTTGCTCTATATTTCTGATTTCAATCGACATACTTCTATGCGTGAAAGTGTAATCTTAGCAACTGGGTCAAACCATTTTTAGCATTTCTTAGAAATTTTCTTATTTTTTGAATTGCATACATGCAGGTTCTGTAGTTTGTGTTGGAAGTGAGTGGCACCGATACCCATCGTCATTTTTCATTCCTAATTATGTTCGTGAAGTTCAATGGCTTGACGATGGGTTCCGCGGACTTCTTCCCCTCCCATTTAATTCCACCTTGGGTGGGACTTCAGCAGCACCATTGTATTTTAACAATAAGAATAAGGCATCAGACCAGCAATTTGTAATATTAGCTCTCCCCGCTTAACTAATAGAAATATATACTGCTTTTGCTTGTGCTCTTTCACCCCTTGTTTCCTTTCCTTTGTGAAGTAACTTAACTGGTCATCTACATTGCAGCTCCAGGATGTTGAAGCATGTACTTTCCTTGTTGAGCTGCAGCTCAATCGACCTTACCCTTCGCGTGGGAGTGACTTGTCAAAGTGGGAGGTAAAATTAGTATCTTTCTCTCATTCTCTAATATGTTTCTTCAAATATTGCTTTTTCTTGCTTGATTATTATTCTAAAATTGTGTACATTTCAGCCTATTGCAGCACTGCCTTACCTTGACAGGGAGTTCTCACCTCCCCTCTATAGATCATTTTTCATTCCATACCTGTGGCAGCAGAGGAATGTCTTTGGAATGTACAAGCTGTTTAGACGAATACGCAATTGATTAGATGAAATTGTAATGATTCCTCGGCTTGGTTGTTTTGAGTTATTGGACAGTTCATATCAACAGCTTGGTGATCTGTTTGTGATTGACCCGTACTCGGCTAGAACCTGGAAGTATATGGACTCATTGATCTGTTCTTGTGACAAGATGACAATGTTCCAACTACAACTAGCTTCATTCTGATTGTTCCTACTACAACTAGCTTCATTCTGATTATGTAGTAGTATGTTCTAAATAACTAGTAGTTCTTCAGTTTTTTGCTCGTCACAAGATTTTGATTTTTCAGATACAAACCCTGATAATATGATTGAAAATGGGTTTCGTTAGCCATATGTACTTTTCATTTTCTAGCACTTCCTCATTCCCTGAATATGCAGCAGTCATGTAATTCAGTTTATAAATTAAAATAAAGAAATGTGATAATAAAAGGTTTCAAATCTTCTATTCAACTGTGATAACAACTATAATGAGAGAAGATGCCAATAGTAATCATTTGGGCTATCCAATCTCATCTCGAGGGCAGTTAATGCCATTTCTGAAGGCAAATGCAACTGGAAATATGTAATTTTTGGTTTCACAGAGAACAACGTCAGCTATGAATTTCATCATGATTGCTGTTGAAGAAAGAATAATGTTAAATGAATAGAAAGTTTACATCATACAAATAATGTATTATGACTATTATTCCAAGTTAATATGGATATTAATTTCAGAGCAGAATCCTTGAAATACATTAGAAAAAATCAACTAATAAGTGAAATTATTACTACCCTTTTAAAGGTAAAGTTGGCTGCTATGCTACTACAATACTCCTTCCATCCTGCCCTCTAAATTTCAACAGTTAATAGAAGCTGCTCTGTAATATCTTTGGAACCTTGCTGGGAAGAACATTTCTCCAACTCCTTCAGCCTTTGTTATGGGGAATATTATTGCTGATGCGCCCTGGAAAATGCACGAAAACAACATATATCAGAAATCGATATTCAGGTATAAATTGCAGAAACTAATTATGGATCATTGACTAATAGCTTACAAACAGCGGGGTACTTACTGAAATGAGTGTGGCTCCAATCAACATGCGTTTGGGAGAAGGAAATGGAAGTAACAAGCGACCCGACTTCAGAGACTGCCACAGCAAAGAAATGGATTACCAAGCTCAATGGATGAGGATTTAGACCAGACAGTAGAGCTATTTGTCCATTCGAAAAAATACCTCCAAGGCTCTAGTAGTCAAATCATGCTTGTCGCAGTTCATTTCCTGATGGATCAGATGATGCAAGGAAGACCTTGTAAAGGGCACCTGCCAATGTGTTTTTATCATAGATGCCACTGGCTTCAACCAAAGATCACAAACGGTCTAGTGAGTAAAATATTACAAGCCAGAGTGCATAAGAACTATTAGATGTGAAGTTTATGAATGCTGCTTACTTGACGCAGGATGTAGAAGGGTTTGAGATATTTGCAAAGGGCAGGTGCCGAATGGAGATCACGGAGAGGTCTTAGAAGATCTCTTAGTACAACAACATCAGACAAAGCCACAGTCATCCCTCCTCCTGTTAAAGGATGCCGCATATTGAACAATTCACCAAGTAAAAGAGCACCTGGAGTCGGGTATGGAACTGCAGGCATGCTTCTATTGGTCATTGTTCTGATGTTTCCTTTCTCGATTGCAGATGCGAAAGCAGAGTTAGGTTCAGGGGTATCTGAAAAACAGCATTTTCTTTCACTTAAGGGCATGCCGTGATGAACATAATTATGCATCGGCAATAATATGAATCAGAATATGTAGAGTGCGTATCAAGCTAATGACTTAAATGCCCGGGAAGCCACCACTGTTTTCAAATAATGAGTCATTTCACCATTACAAATGGACGGTAACCTTTGGCCTGGTTCATCCGTCAAACAGAAAATCTCAGTGCTACTGATTGGATAAAACAAGACTGGTGCAGGATTGGCCAGAATAACATGCCCAAGATTTTTATATGGAAGCTGACAGTTCTCCAGGACTAAACCAACAAAACAAGAAGGGATTTCAACGTGCAGAAATGGTAAGCAACTTGTATTAGCCTCTGCTGCAAAAGAATTTATAACGCTAGAGTTGCTAACTTAAGGTTCATACTTCACCTTAGGATTGCAGAGAGAGTGCTGCAAATTTGAAAAACAGCCATCACATACTGTTATTTGGGTGAGGGTACATATGCTGTTAACCTTTTACCAGCTTGTTTTTGTATTCCACCTCTTTAATAGTCCCCTTTTTTTCAATCAGGGATGTCACACTTCCTTGCTCCAATCTTACATTGTGAAAATAATAATAATAATAATAATAATAATAATAAGTAAAAGGATGCAATGTGAATTATTTTGAACAGAAAACCAACTTCAAAATGAAGGATGTTTGAAGGCCAGTTAAGAGTGTTTATTACTTGGACAGAGTTGCAGCCTGTTCACGCATCCTTTGAATGGAACGGCCATTGTGAAAACTTCTTCCAGCTACACTTGAATTGAGATTTTCTGAAGGGAAAGACACTTTGGTACTTTTGCCATCCTTGTAAAGAGCATACCCGAAAACTTGCTGAGCATCAATCTCATTCACACAATCTGTAACTAAAAACACATAACACAGATTTTATAAAATGCATGGACATAAATGGTCACTTGTATTGTGTCTATTAATTATACTTTTGCTTACCCTCGAGACCTAACCTGACCAATTTCAGGTAGCCTCCTGGTTGTAGGAGCTCACCAAGAATTCTGTTAGGCTCAGTTAAGTCTCTTTCAATAACACGAACTCGGCGTCTATCCTCTGCAAGAAAAAGCAAAGACAACAATTCAATGGCAATGGAAATATTCTTTCAATAAGGCTCAGATCATACTCAAAAACAACAATTGAAAGGCAAGGGACATATTCTTCATTCAGCCAATCTACATGGGAACAAATAGCCTTAAAGAGTTTTGAGTTGCAAGAAGCTACTACCTTGCCAAGAGTGTAAGCTAGAGCTGAGCCGGCAACTCCAGCGCCTGCAGTGATTATATCAGTACTTCCATTTCCAGAGGCTTTCAAATGCTCATTTCCTTGATGGTTCATAAATTATTAAATCCATCTAAGCTACTAAATTATTTTTACGTTAAATCTGATGGTTTATAAGAGTTGATAAAAAAAAATGACAAAAAGTGAGATATAGTATCACATGAGCACCATAGCCGGACCCGCATCTTAATGGCACTGGTTAGAATACAATCTTTGTGTTTATATAGCACAACTCTTCAAAATGTCTGAAATGGATATTTTGCCTTCCTCCAAATAAATGCGACTACGAAACTTTTTCGAGTGTTTATAAGTTTTTCTTAAAACAGTTTCATTAATGAATACCCCAATCACAAATTACTTCAGTGCGTTATCAAATTGTTTTAAATTAAACCTTAATGACAACGGCTCTTTCCGAAACTATGGTTCACTGGCACAATAATTTCAAGTTAATATTTAGCTGTCACATAATTTGAAAGGTGGAAAACAAACAAGCGCTAAGGCTTTCAACTTCTTTTCTTTTCACATTTTTAGATAGCAGATTAAAATTTGAGCTGATCCCAAACAGAATTTTGAGCATGTTTTGAACCTCATATCTCTTGCACCATCACATGAGATCTTAATGGCAGGTATCCACACTAATTTACTGGCACGTATTCATGCTGATGGTACATCTACCAATCAATAATCGGAATAGTTTGAAATTATAATTTATGATTAACTGAAATTGAAATGTGCTGAAATCATAATGGAAAATTAAAATTAAAATAAATTATTTACTTTAATAGTAAGTTTCAAAATGGAAATGAACTAAATTACCATTAATGAGTTTATTTTATCTTAGCATCGAAATAAATTATTGCAAGTTACCAAGTCACCTTTTTTTTATTATTGTTATTATTTATTTTAATAATTATGATTATTATTATTATTACTACTATTATTCTAAATAATTATTGTTAATAATAATAACAATAATTATTATTATTACTATTATAATCGAGTAGTACAATTATTATTATCATTATTATTATTGGTTAAAAATGTGTTTTTAATTTTTACTAACATATAAATATCAATTCACTCTTTTTTTTCCATTCTCTATTTTCATTGCCACCTCTCTTCATAAGAGATTCCTATATCTCATTTTCAAATTTGTAAAACTCACTCCAATTTTGTTATCATTCCCTTATATTTTTAACAAATAAACATTGTCAATAATTCTCATTTTCCATTCCCATTCCTCAAATTCCCCCGATTAAACACAGCACAAGAGGATTTGTGTTAAACTAAGATGAAGTGGATAGCCCAATAATTCTCTGTAGATCCCATTGTGGGACCAACGGTATGAAACTCTCTAAATTTAATGCTAAAAAATATCGAAGGCAGAGAACCGTTGGACCGTCCTAGCTCAACACAAGTTTTTTTTCCCATAGTGACACCAATTGAAGTCAAGGTTTCTTGATAATAATCGGTATTTCCAGATTACCACATGGCAGACAATAAACATTGCTTCGAAATTTAAGAGTTGAGAAACAATGTATATCATCTAATCATACAAGTTCAAAGACATGGCTTCCATAAGAAGAAAATAATTGACATGTGCAGTAACAAGGAAGCTTTCAGACTGTCAAACTCCGAAAGTTCAAACATCAATTCAATTCTTCTCAAATTTTCCATTTTAAACAGACAGACAGTGAATAGCATACATTGCACAATTGTTATTTGAATGGAGTGATTTTTTCCACCATGTCATCAAGCACCACTGGCATATAAACGTGTCCATTCCTTTGCTGCAAGATATCATAAAAATGAGCACAGTGAACAAGAAGAACAGCAGAGTGTATTTAGTGATTTACAATTTCAAATGATAAGCTCAACCACAGTACGAATTAAGGAAAGTCCAAGCATTATACCTGTTTCAACCGCTTCGGCCTCATTTGTTTTCCAGTGTTTGGCAATGTTCTCGGAGAGAGGATCATCGGGGTTAGGAGCACTCCGAAGTGCTTGCATGCAACTAGAAAAATTTGTCCCAATAATGTCAAGTCAATATATGATTATTTTAACTCCATAAAATATAAACTGAAAAATCATTGTTCAAACTGTTCAAGTTCTTCCCCTCGAAAACAAAAAGTATTCTCCCCTGAGATGTGGCAATCCAATAAGCCCATAACAATAGAAATCTCCAACCATAAAATCACAGCTCAAAGTACCTCAAAAGTACAGTTCGAATCTGGAGAGCTGGACTCCACTTGTCTTTCAGAATATCAAGACATATCCTTCCAAGCTGCATTTAAAATCCCATTTTATGAGAAGCAAGAACCAGAAGTCACAAATTGTGCAGATTAATACATGCAGTCTAGAAGGTCAGGCTAACTATATAACAACCAACCTTATCAATGTTAGGATGATATATCTTGGTAAGAAATCGGACCTGCGACAAGGAAAATTGACATAAAGTAAAAATTAAAGACATTGTTATTGGATTCGCATTGGTAAACATAGTATAACCTGGAGTAATTGCATCACAAAGACAGCAGAAATTGTGTTTCTTAGAGGAAGATAATAAACAGAATTCATACAGTTAGGTATAGTTGTAAGAAAAATAAAGCAAATGTCTCAAGAAAATGAATCAAACATGGACCACATTAACCATAAGACATTTTGAGGGGAAACAATTTTCAATAGACCTGTCAAACACCTTTGATCCTATTCAGTCCCAATAGAATAATTTCAAACTATGTTGTAATGAAGGACTTTAAGCAGCCAAAGCCCATTATAAAGATACTGTTTATTCAGATTAAATAAGCAGTTTAAGCACCTGCCATATTTTAAGCATCCTGTACCACCTGAGGCAAGGGAATATCCAGGTTTATCTAGACAAAGTTTTCCGGGAAGCATAAGACACTGCTATCAATGTAAATCTTCAACAATTTAGTCACATTACGATCAGGTCTGCACATATATTCTGATTAGTGAGCCATTAGATTCAAATTCATAACAGTCAGCCAGCATCATTTAAAACTTCCCTTTTGCTTTTTAATTTTTTTTATTGGGGGACGGGGAGAAAGAATTGGCTCCTAATTCAGCTAGTATTATATAATAATTCATTTTTCCTTCTCAATTTTTGTACTACAAATCAAATACCATCATGAGATACACCAGAGTCAAACATTGCTGGGGCGCAGAGAGAAAAGACTCAATGTATAATAGCAAAAGAAATCGCTCAAAATTGTAGGACAGTAGCATGCAGATTAAATACCCTAAATTCAAGTAAACATACCTTTGGAGCAGCCATTGGATATTCTTCAGGCAAAAATAATTCCAACTTGAAAACCCCTCCTAAACAAACAATGGAAAGCCATGACATATTATTCTGGAGAGCAAATATATTAGTGAACAAGTATAAATGAAAGGGAAACAGGTAAACCAGAGCTAATAATTCCAAACAACACATTAAAATTCCTACAATTGACAACATCCAAACAAACTAACAGATTGGATATCTTTGCTTTAGCAAATATATGCAAACAAACAGATAAGTTATTTAGTGGCCAGATGGATGAAGTGCGTATATTTTCATTCACTTCTGTTATTTAAGTCTCAACCAGACAGACTGAAAACAATAGTCTCTTGATGCCTGTATAAGAGGCAGGTCCCTTTTTGGAATAATTGAAAACCAAATCTGCTTTACCGTAAAAGAACAAGGCTAGATCTAACAACATAATACTCACCTATAGAAGCCAAGAAAAAAAAAAGAGAGAGGGGGGCGAAGGGGGGAGAGGGGGGGGGGGGGGGGTGGTGGGGGAGAGAATAAAGCTGATAGATAAACTAAGCCTCTCATTCCCACCTAATACCCATCACCTGTAATGTAACATTTTTCACTCTTAATAAGTATTTGCACCCAAACCACTCATAGCAGACTTCACCATGGAAACCCAAAAAAGAAAAAGAGCATTCTTTCCCATTAAAAACACCAATTACAAGCAGTGTTATGAAGTACATCATTGAGCCCATGAGGCCTTTGATTTACACTGATGGCCATGTTCTACCCTTCAAAACTTAAATAAAGTTGTGACAAAGATATAGCATGAAACCGTAGCTATATATTGATTACTTTGGGTAATACACCATAACACACCTTATACATACATATTAGTTGAATAACAAAATTTGGACCTTTAAATGGTTGCACAGCTATGCTTTCACTAGCACATGTTTTCAAAATGTAGTGATTGAAGAGACCAATAGGCAACAAGGTGAGAAGCCTCATTTTTTTACAGTCTAATAAGAAGTTACCAATAGAACTGGACCATTTATATTAACTAGTTAGTAAACACACAGCCAACAAGATGTATGATACCAAGGATATACCTCAAATGTTTATGACATCTACCACAATCGACAAGAAGATATATAATCATCATCATTTGCAACAAATAACCATATAAGCATATAATCATGAGAACTGAAACAACGGAGTACACTAAAAGAGTCACACAACTGTCTACTAGAAATATATACTTTTCCATAAGTCTAGATAAAATGCAAGAAAATTATCATAATTTTTTAGGAGCACTATTGACCTAACAGCCTGAAACAAATTAGAAGCAATGAAGCCTAAAAGGTTGTTAACATATAATGTATTGACAAGCGCGTCACCATGAACAAACCCCTGAAACTAAAATGGTCTTCCACTAGACATTTCTAACATCACAAACAAAAAGCAACAAACCAAAACAACAAAAATAATCTAAACACAATCCAAATTCACACAGCAACTTACCTTCATATGGAGATTGTGTCGGACCAAGGATCATCACATTAAAGTATCGCATATTATCTTCTGAGGGAGATGCACTTATTCCTGGTGCTGTATCCACAAACCATAAAATTAACGAACACATAAAAGACCCAAATTTCACAGCTGAACGGCAACAAAACACACATTTTCAAAATCTAAATAAAAAGGTACTTACCTGGTTCACTGAGGAGACGCTGTGTTTCCTGTTTGGATCAACAAAGAAACAAAAATCAAATACAATTTAAAAAAAAAAACAATTTCTCTATTTATTGTCGCTAAAGCTCTTAATTAAGCTAAAGATTCTTCGACTGAACGATCAAATGAGCAAAGCAATCAAAACCCATCACTCGATAACCCTATCCAACAGAATTTGAGCATCTAACACACAAAACAACTATTACTCCCTACACCAAAATTGTCAAAAAATAACAAATTGGAATTTTTGTTTCACAAACCAACCGATCTGAAAATTTGCAAGGATAATCGAGAACTAAAGAGAAAGAGGGAAAACCTTGATGATGCGTCGAGGGAGATTACTGTTTGCCATTTCCAAGATCGTTTTTTTTTTCTTTTTTTTAACCTTCTTGTTGCTGCAGAGAAAGAATGCCAATAGGGTTTTTTTCTTTTTTTTTTTTAAGTCTAACAGAATAGCAAATGGAACACAAGATGCTTTAGTGAAATAATGAATCGGAGTGGTTTTTTTTTTTTTTTTTTATAATAAATTTAATTTAATTTTTATTTATTTATTTATTTATTGTTATTTATTATTTTTTAATGCGAGAATAATACTATAGTCTTTTTAGAAATTATCATTGCAACACCTATATTTTACTTTATATTCATTCAACACTACAAAATTCTAACATGTTCTCAGCACTATTTTTCTTTTTTAATTTATATCAATTAGTCACTTTGGCATTAGCACAGTTAAATAATTTAAACAAAATAACAATTTTAACTCTAAATAAATTAAAAGATCATTTTATCTTATAAAAGTTTTAAAAAATAAAAAAAAATATAATTATAAAAATACTCCTAAATTTAATAAAAAAATAAAATCCAAATGGAGGTGCTCAGCTCATTTTTATTAAATTTAGATTTTGCAAAATTTTAATAATTACTTTTATTAAAAAATTATAATTTTGTAAAATTTTATTAAAAATAAATCCCAAAAATTTTACAGTTATTTTTATCATTATAATTTTTTTATTAAAATAATTTTTATTAAAAAATAAAATTTATAATTTTTGGGATTTTTTTATTAAATTTATCGATATTTTTATAATTATAATTTTTTATTTTTCAAAGCTTTTATAAGATAAAATGGTCTTCTAATTTATTTACAGGTAAATTTGTCATTGTATTTAAATTATTTAATGATGTCAGTGTAAAAGTGTCGAATTGATACAAATAAAAAAAAAAGTGATACAAAAAATATGTTAAAATTTTATAGTGGTTGAATGAATATAAAACAAAACAAACACGATGAAGAAATAATTTTCCTAGTCTTTTTTTAGAAGTTGTTTTTACATTTTTGTCCCTTATAGATTTTCACTACATATTTCATTTGATTTCAGTATTTTAAATGTATAATGTTTTAACTTACAATTTAGCTACTTTTAACTTATAGAAATTAAAATATTCATGTGTACGGTAAAAATGTTTCTTCATCAATGTTTTTCTCTTATTAGTCTAACTCCATAGACAAAATACTAGCGTTTTGCTAAAATTTGGGTTGAACTATTATCTTATCCAAAACATTTAGAAAGAATTTATGAAGAAAGGCTAGCTAGAGTCTATAAAAAGAGGAAGATAGCCGTAAGAGACATCATCAACGACGTCATTTCAATAGTCGAATTAGTAAATAGTGTAGAGAAGGTTGAGTTTCAGCGAAAACCCTAAAAATATGCATAAATAAAGTTGAAAGAGTGAAAGGAGACCTCCTTTTGATAAGACAGACTTAGCCTTATATAATAAAGTGTCTCTAATGTGTCTTTAGTTCTCTAGGACATGTGGCGAGCCGTGGTTGGGTGTTATTCTCGTCAAGTAGGTTTTTTTTTTGTTAATAATAGGATGAAATTCAAATATCTTAGGTTTTTTCCCGGTTGGGTTTGACACGTGGTGTTTCCTCAATTGGAGATTCTATTTGAACCATGTGATTATCCTTTTAAACCATCCGATGAGTGGATATAAACTTCTTGGCGGGTGGTCTCCCCGTATAACTCTTTGCAATGGTTTATTTGTGAGGTTTTTCAAGTGGAGCTCAGCTGACCCAATGGGGGAGATCTTCCCACTTTGACATGGCAAATATTTGTGGAAGTCCTATCACTATTGTTGTAGTCCCCATTTGACAAAACTTGGGCAACAAGTAGGAGACATCCTCTTTGATTCTTTTTAGATATTAGAATTGCTCACACTATTTCACCTTATTTTTTACCATATTGCTCTCAACTTTTGAACCCCTTTTTTGGAACTTGTCAAGGATTTTTTGGCTAAACTAATTTATTATATGTGTATCACCCTTTCATTAGTTGGTTCAAATTTTTTCACCAATATAAAGGAATAAAAACTATATGTATACCATGAACTAAGAAGTCAAAAACCAACTCTCTATGGAACCAAAGTATCTTTTTACCTTTTAAGAAGTCAAAAACCAACTCTCTATGGAACCAAAGTATCTTTTTACCTTTACTCTATTTTTTTTTTTTTTTTAACAATAAGTTACTCTAAACAAGATTTTCCATTTTGGCACTATGTAGGAGTATCAGGTATGTTCAACAATCATGGCTTTTAAGCTTTAGTTATAAAGTGTTTTGAAAATTAAGATCATTTTATTCAGTAATTATTTGATAATTTATCATCTTTGGTTCCCCTTTTTCAAATTATTAACTTTAGAGATCATACTACTACTATCAACTTTTAGATATACATGTTTGTCGGGGAATAAAAGATCATTTACCTTAATAAAATATACTCATTTATTTCTATATTTAGTTTTAAAGATTCATTCAGTCACGCCAATTTCATATAATTACAATTGCCATGCTAAATGGTTTAAACAAATAAGTTTAGGGTTACCAACTTTACGTAATGCTACATGTAATTAATTTATGTACTAAAAGATTTATGAAAAGGCCATTATACTAGTTAGATTTATTATATTGCAAGCAAGCAAGTTGCTAATTCTTTACAAGTTGACAACGGGCGAGATTCATTATGCAAGGAGTTTCCTTGCAATAATTGTTTGCAAATGAGGTAACGAGATGGCGTTGTTGTAACGCTAGAAATCACGGGCTTGGTTCGGTGAGCTGTTGGCCCACGTGGCCTCATGAATCAAAGATACGAGAATAGATTATTCACATCGTCATTTCCTGACTTCGCGTATGGAAAGTCCATCTGTAATACAGCGGCCGCATGGGATACCGCCGCTTTTTATTATTTTTTTAATTCTTCACATAACCGGCCACTGGTTACCCTTCATTTTAATAAGTGATGGTATCTTCACCCACATTTCTTCGTAAATTCACCTTATTTTTAAAAAATAATTATAAAAATTATACATAATTTTTAAATTAAGAAAAATTTTAAAAATTAATTAATTAAATCTATCTTAATTCTTTTTTTTTTGTGACATAAATTTTTTTAGTATATTTAATTAAAAAAATTATTTTGACATAAATTTAAATTTACTATTTTACTCTTATAAAGTAAGATTATCAAGAATTTACTTTAACTTCAATATTTTTTTAATTTGTACCAAACTCATTGTTTCAAATACTATTTTATTAGTATGATTATTATTTTTTAATTAAACTAACATAGTGTCTTTATGGCACAATTCTCATGTAAATTATTAAGCCATCAAATTTATGTTATTTACAAGAAAGAGTAGTGAAATAATAATTATGTTTCATTTAAAAATATTAGATTATAAGTTGCAAAATTAAATAAATTATTAGATACAATAACTCATGTTTTATGAGGGCAATCTAATAATAAAATAAAACTTATAATAAAATTTATGACCAAAGATGGTCAAAGAACCTAAGAAAAAAAATTAATAGAAGGATTTAATTGATTAAATGTACAAAAATTTAATTAATTTTTTATTTTTTAAGAATATAGTGAATTTATTGTAATTATTTTTTAGAAGTACGGTGAATTTACAAAAATAATGTGGTGGAAATATCTTCATCCCATTTTAATTGGTTGAAGGAGCAAATAGTAAAAGGTAACTGATTAGTGTTAAAAATTATATATTTATTAAAAGATAAAAATGTTATTTTGTGCATATATTATAATTTATATTTGTATTCATGTAATATATTAAGAATTATTAATTATGTTTTAATTATATTTAAGTTTGAGTATTTTTGTGTATTTATTATGTAAAATATTAATTTCACATAATTCGAGGCTCCAAATGAGAAAATGAAGGTCAAATTTGGATTCCGGAGGTCTGAAAACCTTAGGATTGGTCAAGACCGGCTTAAAATCCAGCTTTTAGAAGAAAAATTAACTTTTTCAGTTGACCAATGATTGATTGGATGATAAAATGAGCTTACAATAGATATGGATGGATTGGATAGCTGTCAATTTTGACTAAATCTCAACTGTTCATTATTCAATGGCAAAGATTGTGCCACGTGGCAGTGGTTGATGAAGCAAGTTGAAGGATCCGAATCTTTGTATTTAGGTTGACCCAATCCACCCATTAACCCACCAAATCTCAACCGTTCTTTGATCAAATCGGACGTTTCATATGATGCCACGTGTAAGGTTGACTTTTGAAGTTTGACCAGTCGTTGGATCTTAATCTAATGATTGTGTGGAGCGCATGAATCAAGCTTATCATAGACCGCAAAGCATTAGATTATGAATTTATTTTTCTATAAATAAAGCCTCATTTTTATGTTTTTAATCATCCATTTTCTTCTCAAATTCTCTTAGTCCCCTTGTAATTCTCTTTGCCATGTGTGTTTTAATATTTTGTGTAATTATTTTCATAAATAATATTAGTTTTATTTTTAATTTTAGTTGTTTTATTTTCTTTTAATTATAAGTAATTTAATTTTAAGAATTATTTTTATTTCAATCATACTTAGTTAAATAATAATAGTTAGGGTTAAAATATGATTGAAGGATGAACTCTGCTTTTAACACTCAACATAAATTTCAGTCGAAAAGAGATACAGACTCTGTAATAGATAAAGAGATAAAGCAAAAGATGTTGTCTTCGACACAACATGTGAAGCTACAGTAAAAGAAAGAAAAGCAAAAAGCAAAAGCTACTGTCTTCACGTGACAAGGAAAAGATGTTGTCTCTAACATCGCATGTGAAGCTACAACAAAGAAGCAGATGAAGCCTATAAAAAGGATTGAAGCCAAAGGGAGAAGGCAGATTTTTTCTTTTAAGACAAATTTTCACACTCCTGTAAAGAAGAAGAACTCTCCCATAATTATCATTTTTCAATTTTTAAAAAACAACCTTCCATCTACCATTCTGTTTTGCTTTTTAAAGCAATTGTACTAAAATTTCTTGGATTGAAGCAGAACAAATAAAATTGTAAGATTTATGTTTATTTGAATGTTTATTTACTTAAAGCAAATTTATAAGTATGCTCTGCAGTTGCGGCCTCGGCTGATCTTCTACATCAGAAAATTTGTTTTATAAACTGTTACGTTCCTCTAAGGTATAGAGACCAGATCTCTCACCTTAGTTGTATTTCTCTTCTCCCTCCATAAAATCAGAAGTACTAGTTTTGGGATCCAGATCTAGTCCTTTAAAATTAACTATTTCTAAGTTTTAAATCCCGATCTAAGTATATTGGCTGGAATACTTAAGAATGCGAGCTACTGGTCCAAAGAGAGTTTAAATATCTGTTCTAAAACAACTGAACAGGACTCTGCTTCTTAGATAACAACGCCACGTACAGATCTTATAAATAACACACACACTCCACGATCGCTGAGTATTTCTGGTATCAAAGCTATAAGGTAAAACCAAAGACTTTTCCCGCTAACTTTCAAATGCTTCTAAACCATAGCTCATCCTTTTCCTACTGGGATTACCAACAAGCATGATTAAACACATTTTTTATCCAAAACCCTAAAAAGACCTCTTCTTGGTTGTTTTTCTTCAATTCAAAAATAACTGTTTAAAGCATTTCAGACTGGTATCAGAGGGAAAAGTCCTACCACATAGAGTCTGTATCCTACAAAACATTACTAGAATTTATGTTGAGTGTTAAAAGCAGAGTTCATGGCTTTGTATAAAACTTTTAAAATTAAGGTGACAGGAATAGATCCTTCAATCATATGATAATTATGAGTTTTGATCTGTAATATCATGATTTTTAAAATATTTTTATATTTCAAAGAAACTGTTATGTTAGGGTAACAGCTACAGGAAATTGGACCTTTATAGAAACTTGATTCTATGTTGCTTAGCAAGAAATCATCAAAGGAAATGAATCTCCCATCTCTGAGGACAGCCAGAATAGAGGTATTTAGTCCTTCTTTAGTTAAATGTTTTATTCCAACTTGTATTAAACCGATATGGACATAATTAAAATTCTTGTCTTTTAGTTTCTTTATAGATAGTTAAGAGAAAAATGGAATTGTTTCAAAAGGCTTTGAAAAGGTTATATCTCTTTCTTCAATTTTTATGACATAATCAGTTTTTAAGAAATCAAGCCTTTTTGTTTTATAAATCATATCTTTAGAGATTTTAGGTAATTCCCAACAGTCTATTGCTTTATTAAAATCTTCAATTATGAATTCTTCTGAATTCACAATATTCTTTGAATCACTAGTCTTCCCCGAAGAAGAGCTAGAGAAAGATGATGTTTTATAGAGTAGAGAATCCATGTTTGTTTTACCTATATGTGATCTAATTTTTCAAGTATGGCTACAATCCAAGGTTAAGAGTTGGTTTTACTGCCCTTCAACCAAATCGGGACTTACGACCAAATACTACCAAGGCACCCAAAGGTAACTCCTTCACCACACAAGCAAAGTTTCAACCAAACATAAGTCCTACCACACAGAGTATTATATATATATATATATATATATATATATATATATAAGACTTAATTGTTAGAAGAATATCTATAAACAAAGTACAAAAGTTCTAGTTCTATAATAACGATGCCGTTAATAATTAATTGTTAGAAGGATGTCTGTAATCAAAGTACCAAAAAAAAAGTTCTAGTTCTATTTCACACGTGGCACTAGGGGTGTTTGTGGATCGGATTTTACGGATTAGACATTAATCCATATCCAATCCACGATTTTGCGGATTTTGAATTTTCAATCCAATCCAATCCACGGATCAGTAAACTCAATCCAAATCCAATCCATACATCTGCGGATCGGATGCGGATTTAACTCAATCCATATCCAATCCACCATTTTGTGGATCTTTTTGAGGACTAAAAAATTATTTATTTTGTCCAATTCATGAACTAACTAAATAAAAAAAATTAATATAAAAATAAATTTACTACTGATTAAATTTAAAATTACATAAAATTTAAATAAATTAATTGTTTAAATAAAGCTAGAAAATACATTCAAAGTTTTAAAGTACGACGCAAAAAAAAAAAAAAACTCATTTGTTTATAAGTATGTGAAAATTAACTGCATTTAAAAGTTTATATTTGTTTATTTAATTATTTTTTATTTTATATTATTATTAGTAAGTACTAATGTCATATTTACAAGTTTAATTATTGAATTAAATAAAAATTTTTGTGGATTCTGATTTTTACGAATCTACGTAAGATTTTTCAATTTATATCCAATCCATGATTGATTGCGGATTTTTAAAATTTCAATCAAAATCCAATCCATCAATCCACATATCAAATTTTTACAGATCGGATTTCTATGGATCAGATGGATTAAGCGGATTAGATTGGATTCTGAACACCCATACATGGTACACCTCGTGAGATTATTAGAATATTTATTTAATTATTAACTTGGCAAATGCGTAACTAGTTATAAAAAGCTTAATTAAACACGAATAAAGCCCATTTCTTTAAGAACCTGATAGCAGCCAGCAACTGACTCCGTGCTCATGAATCAAAGATCAGTTGCCCATAAGGTACAAATCTATAGGTCTCTCCCCTGTATCACACCCACCAGGCAACCCATACCAGCGAACCGGGCCAGTAGCGGCTCGATAACAAAAAAACCCACGTCGAATTTTCCTCATTTCCTGTAAACATGGCCCAACACGCCCAAAAAAATCAGTGTTAACCAAAATTTCCTTATTCGTATCGTTAAACTCAATCTTGGCACCTAACAAGCGTAAAATTGAGAGCATTGCTTTGGCGTCAGACAGGCCCGTGAGCACATTGTGGAGTGGACAAGAGTTTGAGCGGAAGAGAGTAGCAGGGAGGAAACAAAGAAAAGAGTTCTTGGACTCCGAAATGGGAATATGGCCCGAAAGCTTTGTGGGTATGGTAAGAGTTTTGAGTTTCCGGAGCTGGGTTTTTTGGGTTGGGATTAGGGTTAGTAGAAAAGGCCAGGCCAGCCCAAGCTCGCTCGGTAAATTTCTGATCAAGGCTTAGAAATATAGGGCCACACGTAATTGGGCTTGGATAAAGACCTTTTATGATATTAAAAACAAAATTCAAATTAAAAAAAAGAAGGAAACTCAAGGAATAATTCATTAACGCAAAATACCTAACCCAAATTGAGTAATGCCTACACGATTCACACACACCCACCCAAAAACAAGTGAAGCAACAACTGTCCGCCGACCTTCATTGCAACCACCACCGTTCAATTGAGTTTGATCCAGTGCCAACACGACGCAACCACTCAACTTTCAAAGCGACGCAGCAACTAGAAGCGTGACGCAGCAGCAGCCACTAGAACCCGGGCGATGCAACAGCAGCCACTTGATTCTCTAATCTGCACGACGCAGCAACAGTAGAACCTAGCTCCAAAGTGACCCAAACCAGCGCCCGCGCAACTGTAATTAGCAGCAACCATCATCAACTCCACCGCAAGTAAGATTTAAAATTTTTTTATTTGTACAAATTCTGAGAAATTATCGTAGAAATTATTATAGAACTTGAAGTAAGGTAAGATTATATAATTCTATTTGAAATTGAGATGTTGTGATTTTTAAATCACAGCTGCCATGAAAAAAAATATAATTATGAAATAAAAGTTATGTTATAATGTAAATATAATTTATAAATAATAATTTTGATAAAATTAATGAAGATATAATAAATTTTTTATTATATAAATATAAAATTAAATCAACTTAATTTTTAAAATACAGTAGATAGTGTTTACCAAATGTCGTAATTAAAAAAATTATTTAATTTTAATCTCAAACAGACTATATATGCACAGTTGCTGAGTATTCTATTCATCGGCCTAGTAGAGTATTAAAACTTTTATGAGTGATTTTTCATTTTCTTCATAATAGCTTGTATTCTATAGCTTGATCAGCTTGAGATCTCCTCCTAGTTGCAAACTTGTGATGCTGTTTCTTTTTTTAATTGCCTATTATTATGTGTCCTATTTTTTCAGCTTCTGTTTTTAATTCATTAGTTTGAATGTGTTAATTTACATAGAGGTTTTTACATATCTTCACACAATGGGATTAGTTGTGTAATTGTTGTTGTGCCAATATTAACCATCCAGAATTTGTAGATTGGTATTGACTTCCATTTGTCTGTATACTTTTCAATTTATTGTTAACTTATTGCTACTGAATTGTTAACTTGCCTTATGATGTGGATTTTAATTTTGTATAAGATTATAATGGAAAATGCTTCTAGATCTTGTAATTTTTCTCTGAATTCAATTGCAGAGACAGAAAATGTTCAAGAAAAAACACGGAGTGACAAAAAATGAAAACAGAAGGTTGTCACAAATATTGGATTAGTTTATTTTTTATATTAGTATTTGTGATTTATTATGTTGTATTGCTAATATTTTGTGTATTGGACCATTAGTTTATTATGTATTAGATAATCATCTCTAATTTAAGTTCTTTTAGCTTTATTAAAAACATTAATTTAAAAATTCATGGAAGCCCAAGTCTGGCCCGTCCAAACTTGGATGAGCTTTTAGAGGGGTTGGACCTAATGACAATAACATGGGCTTGGGTCTAGGCTTGAAAAAGCTCGACCTAAGCCTTTAAATTGCCAACCCTAGTTGGGGATTTTTGGGTTTTGGGTTTGTGGGAGTGAAAATGCTTTTTTAGTTCGTATATGTTTAGTTTAATTTCTATACTTCAAAAATTATCTCAATATAACCATGTTATTAAATATGTTATATTGTTGCGCTTACTCTTTCTTTACTTTTATGATAATATCCTATCAACAATATTATGGACATTAATTAATTTATCTGTAAAAAATTTAATTAGTAATTAACTTATAATTGTTTGCTAGCAAATTAACTAATGAATATCAGTATAAAAAAAGTCCTAGCCTAAACTAGATCAATAAAGAGTGTCTTTGACTTTTAACTTGGTGGAAACATTGATATTAACACAAAATTAATTATGGTCATCTCTTTCATTGATACAACAACAGACATTAACCAATTATTTAAAGAAAATGAGTTTGTGGATCCACTTTGCAAAAGGTATGTTTTGCCAAATTTAAATTTAAGTTTATTTTAAGTAAATTGCACAATTTTGATTTGTTCAACTTTCATTCATGTGGTTCAACATGAAGAATATTTAGGAAATGAAGTTGGCACTTTTATTTATTAGTTAATACATGTGATCATCAATGGATATTATACACTCTATTTTATTTTGTTTAATTGTTGGTTTATGGCTCATGGCTCACTTTGAGAGTAATGAAGGTATTGTAGATATGGAAGTTAAAGGATTAAGTGATGATTGAAAGAGTGCTTAGCGACAATGAAATTATGATGTTATGTATTTTTTTTGTAATTTGTAGTGGATTTTAGACTATTTTCAGACTTTATTATGTTTTTTTATTTTTTATTATGTTTGTGGATTTATGAATTCAAAATTACTGTTGTAGTAATAGAATATTACTATTATGTCATTTTATATGAAATATGCAGGTTAAAATTACTCCAACTAAATCAAACCATAGAAACAAACCAAACTGAATTAAATTAAATTAGCTCAGCTTGGTTCTGTTCTAGTGTTTGGTTCGTATTTCACTCTCAAAATCACGAAACAGTTAATTTAGGTTAGGTTTGGTTCCAAGTCTAAATCAAACCGAACCAAATAGTGCTAACCCCTACTACTAGGCACAGGAGGAGGTTTATTTGTCTAGCGAGTTAATGTGCGATTATTTTTAAAATTAAAGAGCCTCCTTGTTGCTGTCTTTTTTTTTTTTTTTCACTTTTTTCAAAATTGTTTTGTATTCGATATTTCTGACGAGTACAAAAAGATTAAATTTCAGTTGATACTCTGCTTAATCGGAAAAAAAAAATTCTTAATTAAATGGATATCATAATGTGTCAGCGGCAATTTGAATTGGACAATTAGTATCGGTTTAAAATCAAGAGAAATTTCCTGCTCGGTCATCAGTATGAAAAGATTTTGAATGACATGGGTGATTGACGTCTGTCACTTCATTCTTAAAGTTGAGTTTAGAGTAAAAATTTTGGTTGTACGGAGTTTGATTTTCTTGTAAATATTTTAATTAAAAAATTTTAATAATCTGCGGATTGAGAGATTTGAGGTTGTGTAACATGTTTAACATGTTAAATATATCTTAATATAATTTCTAAACTTATACTATATTGGATGTGGTCATTCGTGGGGTTTTTCGAGTGAGGCTGAGCTGGCCCAATGAGGAGATCTTCCCGCCTTGACATGACAAACATTTATGGAAGTCCTATTACTACTAGGAGCCCTCTAAGTTACGGTAACCGTAACTTACGGCTCCTTGTTTTTTTTTTTATTTTGTTTTCTTATAAATTTTCATTCAAATCCCTTATACTCTACTTTATTTATAATTTATTTATAAATATTATAAAATTTTTAAATTTATTCATATAATTTTTAAATTCTTAAAATATCCTCTATTTAATTAAAAAATATAATTTTTATTAAATGAATTATAATAATAATAACTATTATTATTATTATTATTTTAAATAGATTATTATTATTATTATTTATGAATAAATATTATTATCAACAACATCAACAACAATAAAATTATAATTATTTTAAATGGATTATTATTATTATTAAATTCCTAAAATACCCCTATTTTATTAAAAAATATAATTATTATTAATGGATTATAATTATAATTATGATTATAATAATTTTAAATGGATTATTATTATTATTATTATTATTATTATTATTATTATTATTATTAACAATAAAAGGTATTATAATTAAATAATATATTAACAATAATTATTATTAATAATTATTTTTTTATTAATAATAATAATAATTAATAGTAATAATTATTATTAATAATTTAACTAAAAAATTATTATTAATATATTAATTAATTATAAACCCATCTTCAAATCTATATCCTCTATTTTTCCATCACACTTTCTTTCTTCCCCCATCCTCCGATCAAGATCATTTTCACTTTGTAAACCCTATGTCATCAAACTCATCTATTACTTTTTTCAACATGACACTGCATCAACAATACTCCCAACAAATTTACCGTCACCACCTCCACCACAAGGAACGAAGGTACTTTCCTTCGTTTTCTCTATCTCCATTGGCCTCATCCTCCATTTCCTTATCCCTAAATAAATAAATAAAAATAATTATTATTGTTAATAATTTAACTAAAAAATTATTATTAATTATTATTACATTATGGGTTGAATTTGAAGTGTTTTACTAAAATTCAATTCAAATAAATTGGATTTGAAGATAAGTATATTTACATTATAATTTTATATTTTAATTATTTTGATTATTATTATTATTATTCAAAAATTAATTATTATTATTATTATTGTTAATAATTTAACTAAAAAATTATTATTAATATATTAATTAATTATAATACCTTTTATTGTTAATAATAATAATAATAATCTATTTAAAATTAAAATTAAAATTAAAATTAAAATTAAAATTATATTATTATAATCATAATTATAATCCATTAATAATAATTATATTTTTTAATTAAATGGAGGGTATTTTAAAAATTTAAAAATTATGTGGATAAATTTAATATTCTAAAAATTTATGAATAAATATAAAATTTTTATAATATTTATGAATAAAGTATAAATAATGTAGAGTATAAGAGGCTTCAGTAAAATTTTGTAAGAAAACAAAATAAAAAAAAGACATAGGACCGTAAGTTACGGTTACCGTAACTTAGAGAAATCCTTACTATTAAGTGTAGCTGGCAATACTACCGTAACTTAGAGAAATCCTTACTATTAAGTGTAGCTGGCAATACTTTGGCAACAAGCAGCAGACATCCTTTGATTTTTCAGATATTGGGGTGACTCATACCATCTCACCTCTTTTTTTCTTCCTTGATGCCTTCAACCTGTTAAACTTGTCAAGGACTTATTAGTTAAAACAATCATGATTTTTAAGCTATAGATGCAAAGTGTTTTGAAAGTTAAGAAAAGTTTACTTAGTAATTGTTTGATGATTTATCATCTTTATTGTTATTTTTTAATGATTAGCTTTAAAGATAATAATACTATTATCAGCTTTTAGACATACATAGTTGTAGGGAATAAAAGAACATTTAATTACCTTAATAAAATACATTCACTTAGTTATATTTTTAGTTTTAAAGACTCATTCACCCACGATTATTTAGTCTAATTACCATTGCCGTGCAAAATGGTTTAAAAAAATAACTGTATGTTTATCAACTTTGCATAAGGCTATATGTAATTAATTTATGCATTAAAAGACTTATGAAAAGGCCATTATACTAGTTAAATTAATTGTACTACAAACTAGCGTGTTGCTCATTCTTTACAAGTTGACAATGGGAGAGATTCATTGTGCAAAGGGTTTCCTTGCAATAATTGTTTGCGAATGAGGTGACGAGATGCTGTTGTAACGCTAGAAATCAATGGCGCGGTTTGGTGTTTTGGCCCACGTTGCCACATGGACCAAATATACGATAATAGATTATTCATACCATCGTCCGTGAATGGAACAAGAGCCATTATAACAAAAAAGAAATTAATCACGGGTTCCTTATTGTATTAAAATCAGAAATGAGCTAAAACATTAAAAAAAAATTTCAATATAATGTATTTTGTCAGGTAATATATTAAAATCTGTTATTTTTTTTTATTTTTAACTTATCTTTAATTCTAATATAGTTAGGGATTCTCCTTGAAAGTTCACTATATATATATATATATATATATATATCTTAATTTTCATAAAATAAAGATGCCACTAATAAATAAAAAAACATGGTCTTTAATATGTTGAAATCTACATTATATTGTATTTTAATTGCATGCTTACTTTAATAAAATAAGAATGTCTTCATTATGAAGACTATATATATATAGTATAGATTTTATCCAGATCGTGGACTTTATTAAAGTTTGAGAAAGCTATTAACCTATATAATTTAATAGTGTTATGTTATTACCCTATTAAATCATATGACTTAATAGTTTTCCTGAACTTTAACAAATTTAGTATCTTGGATTAGAACATATATATATATATATATATATGGTATTTCTCTAGTAAAGACATACTAACTTTAAAGTGAGGATGTCACTGAAATACAAAAAAACACATATTTCAATATGTGTGAGATCGTATTTTTTTGTCTCCTAGTATATTGAAATCTATTTTTTTTTATTGGCATCTTTATTTTAACAAAATTGTGTTGCAAATCACAAAATTGACATTTTAAAAAATGAATGTGTTTGTGCCTAAGAATGATTATTCATATGTAGTCTTTTTTTAGTGCAAATGTTTGTATTTTTTAAATATAGATTCGGGGTTTTATGACATTGTCAAAGGGCTTTTATAATGCTGTAAAATGATTTTTCTATAGTGAAAAAGACTTTTACAATGTTAAAAAATCTAAAATTCATATTTTAAAAAAAGAAAACATCCACATTTGAGAATTATTACATGTATACAAGCCTCTATCCAAGATCTTGATTTTCATTCAAAATGTTACAACACTATAAAGTACATTTACAATGTTGTAAAAATCACACCCAAATTTTATGAAAGTTCGTCATTCTGGACCAAATTTTATTTTTTCATAATGTTAATAAGAATTTTTCCAGCATCGGCTTTGGCCAATTAATACTTAAGAAACAATCAATATTACAGGAGCATTACCCTTTTTCTTTTTTCTTTTTTAACAATTCTAGCTAAATTTAAATAAGAAAAAACATAAAATCCGGTGTGAATAATTCTATGTAATCAAAGTTTACGCCAATCATTCTAGATTGGAACCATATTCTAAGTCTAGTGTCAAAGAAAAGGAAAAATATCAATGCCATTAGTGATGCATTTACTTTATGGATTGCAGAATTGAAATCCAAAATCAAAATTATTGACCACATTTACCTCACAAAGTAGAGTTGAAATCAAAATCAGAATCATGTGGTCTACTCTAATTTGGGAAGAGGAATAGGAGCTTGACTTCTAAGGGGGTGGGAATGAATCTCACATTCCCAAGAATGACCATTTTGCCCGCACACAAAATAAAAAGTACCTATTTTGCCCTTAATTATATTTAATTTATATATTATTATCATTAAATAATATATTATTAATTAATATATTAATATAATTAATTAACATATTATTATAATTAATTAATATATTAATATACTATTAACAATAATTAATAATAATAATTTTTGAATAAATAATCACTATAATTAAAATATAAAGTAAATCATTAAATACTTTTTAGTAATTTATTATAATATAACTTATTGCGATTCAAATTCCAAAATAAAATAAACACATTAATGACAATCCACATCATTTTGATTCTGATTCCTACCGTTCAAATAAACAACTTATTCTCCCACTCCCTATTTTCATTCTAATCCATTTTGACTCCAGTTTAGTAATTGCACCATAACAATTAATTATTTGAAGGATATGTATAAACAAAGTACAAAAGTTCTCGTTCTATAATAATGATGCCATTAAGAATTAATTGTTAGAAGGATACCTAATGGTGTCAAATATAACAAAGACAAATTTAGTTGCAAATTTCAATATAGCAAATGAAACACATATTTATGCACGACCTATTAAAAGTGAACTAGGACATTTCCACTGGAAATTTCGATACATTGTTCTCATACAATTCAACGGTGAGTAAATTGTCATCACTAAAGTTACATTGACTTTTGATTAACATCTACCACGATTGTAAAATCAATGACTCAATATTTATGTAAAAATTTTAAATTAAAATAATCCCCAATTCATTAAATCTCAAATATAAGGAATGCAACCAGTCGCAAGTTTTTTATGGGACAAGAAAATGTTAATTAAGAACAAATCAGTCATTAAATTACATGTTTGGTTAAGTTTAAAACTTAAATTTTAAGTGGTTGATTTTGTTTTTGTTTTGTTTTTCCTTTTAACCGTAAAAAGAATTCTTGTTGTCATCTTTATATATATATATGCATACATACTAACATACATATACGTAAACATGCGTAAAAGAGAAGTTTTTGATTCTTGAAAAAATTTACAATTCTCTCTTGAATCTTGAATTTCTAATTTCCATACCATTAAGTAAGCAATTTATATTCTAGCTAAAATATAATCTAGATCATGCCACATTTCGCTTAATCTACTGGATCTTACAAAGCCTACTCATGTGCGGCTTGCTTGGGGCTAATCATAGAAAAAATTGTTTTCAATTGAATCAACCTATCCTTTCTTTAGGGTGCCGGTTAAAACAAAGATAAATTTACTTACGACTTTCAATTTATTAGATTTAAAATATATTTTTTGCATGACTAGACTATTTCAACTTAAAATTTTGGGACGTTGATCTCACACAATCCAATAGTGGATAAATTGTCATCTCTAAAGCTGCATTGACTTTTAATTATCATCTACCATAGGATTATGCAAAATCAATAACTTAATGCTTATGTAAAAATTTTAAATTAAAATAATCCCCCATTCATTGAAATTTCAATTCTAAGGAGTGCCAGTAGTGGCAACCTTTTTATTGGGGAAGCAAATTTTAATTATGGATCAATCATTCATTAAATTACATGTACGATTATTTTTAACATTTAAATTCTAGATGGTTGATTTTGTGTTTTGTTTTTCTTTTAACGATAACATAACTAGTTATATCAATATATCCAAATTTCAATTTTTTGAATAAAATAAAAATAATAATAAATGCTTTTAAAAGAAACATTTTGCCGCCATTATATATATGGACAAAACTGTGGTGCAATTGTTGCACGGTACTCAGTTTTGTCTTTTATCTTTGATGCCCTACTTTATTTTTTATTTATAATTTAGTTATAAATTTATGATAATTTTATTTTCTCATCCTCTTTCCTCTCTTATATATTCAGATATTCTATTCCCTTTTTCTCCACTTAGATAATAAATCAATCATTAGTTAGCAACTCCTTTCAAATTAAAATATCATTAACTAATCAATTACTTTAATTATTTTTTACATCACAACCCAACAATTTGATTTGACTATTTGGATCACAATTGTGAGGCTATGGCAATTGAATAAATTAAAATAATAAATCAAATCTATTAGCTATAAGTGATTGATATCATATTAGTTTAGATTTATGGATGAAGTTTAAATTTTGTTATTTTTGAATAACTAATAATTTTGAAATTCAATTATATTGTAGTTATTTTTTATTTAAAGTCCAGTCCGCATATATTTTAAAGTGGGGACTAAAATGTAAGGAAAAAACTAAATATATAGTTTTTATAATTATTTATTTAATTTTTTTAGTAATGTCATGCTAGTTGTGTTTTTTAAGCTAATTTATTAATTAAATTTTAATGTGAAGTCATTACTTATCTAACTCCTTAAATTACAAAAAAAGAGTTAGATATTAATGTTTAGTTTTATGTCAAATTTTTTAATTTGAGACAACATACCCATTTTTTAATTGTTTAAATTATTTACAAATTTAAAATAATCTAAATTTATGTATCAAACTTTAAAATATTTAATTTTTTAAAATTTCGATATACAGCAGGGGGGTAGAGCATTAATTACTCCAACCGTTGAGTCAACTCTTACATTAAATCCAATCTTTCCCGTGGTATATGTATATATATAACGGGAACGCGCTAAAATGGACACCGACTCTCAGCTTCCTTTGTGTACACAAGTCGCTCTTGTTTCTGTACACAACTCTTTTGAATTGTGATGAAAATGGCGCCGACAGGGAAGGGAAAATCGAAAATCGAAATCAAGAAAATAGAGAAGCAAAGAGCCAGAATGGTTACTTTCTCCAAAAGACGACAAGGTCTTTTCAAAAAAGCCGCAGAGTACGCTAACATCACCGGCTCTCAAATCGCCGTTCTTGCTTTCTCACCGGCCGGTAATCCGTACGTTCATGGGTCACCTTCATTTGACGCCGTTATTGACAAATTCTTGAGCGTTAACGGCCGTGCAAGCAGCAGTGGCCAGGTGGGTGCCCATCACAATGAAGCTGATGTGTGCCGCGGATTCTTGATGGTTCTGGAGGAGAAGATGAAACGGTGTCGGAGCGCGGAGGATTTGATGGCGGTGAAGGAGGAGTTGGAGGAATTGAGAGTGAAGGTTTTGCAGAGACTTAAGCATATTGAAGAAGACGAATTCGTCACTTCTTTGCTCAATTATTGATTCAATTTTGATGCTGGATATTAATTAAATTAGGGTTTCACTTTGCTTCGATCAACTGATAGTTGATCAAGATTCGATTGTTTTATTTTTTTTCCGTTGGGTGTGTAGTTTAGATTAGGAGATTTTTAGGGTTTACAAAATGCATTCTTTTTTACTCACACATTTTGTAATTGATTATAATCATTCGTGGGTTTAGGGCTTAGTCGATAACTTTAAAGAAGTGGGTTCTTGAATTCAATTTAATTAATTAACCATCGTTAATTTTAATGACAAATTTTGCCAGTTTTGTTCAATTAGTTGTCGTTTTATCAATCTTTCTTGCATATCACATTTATACTCTGTTCATTCTAATTCGTAATTAGAAATCACAGAAAATGTGATAAAAACAGAAGAGAAGAGAGGGTGAGAGAATAACTAAATGAATAAACAGGATTAAGAAACAAAGAAAAATATGCGCGGCACAAATTCAATGAATTGGATCTGTCTACACAAGCAGAAATTAACAAGGTCTTTCAACATCGCTTTTCTGTTTGAGACCAGGAGAGAGCTTCCAACAATGCAGCGATCATGCATTTTCTTCGGCTTTGGCAAATGCCAGACGTGTAAGTTGACTGGATATGAAAGCTTCCTGGTAAATATCCATTCTGAAAGTGAGCAATCGATAAGTGGTTAGGTGGTGGTTAAGGGTTTAACCAATTACTAGAAGATCTGGATCCGAACCCCAATAACAACACCCCCGGAGATATCATAATTGTCAATGAGGGAAAGGAATAAAGGACGGCTTCCCATTGTGTTAGGCCTAAGAACCCTAATGGGTTGGTGGGTAATGCAAATAAATGAACTCCAATTGACAATGCCATGCTATGGAAACCTATTTCTAATTTAAGAAGATATCATAATTGTCACAGCTGAGAGGCCATGGACATCGATCTTTCGATATCAGCTCCCAGTAACTGAAGCTTGGTATCTAAATTCTCTTAACTATGGTCAATATGACCAATGCCACTGATCTCCGTAGTTCCTTCTGCTGCCGATCCAGCTAATACCAAGGCAACCCAGGTCAGCAGCACGAAGCTGAGGAACATCCAGGGCCTTGAGAATGGAATTTAAAGGAATTAGCCGAATCAAGTTTGATTTTATAATACTCATTGCATCTAAAATCTCACTATGGAAAGCAGTGTACCTTCGTGTCTCTCTTCCCAAAAACTAGTGCAGTGCTCCCACAGACCTTAATTTTTGCTCCAAGCTTCTGCAATTCTCTTACAGCTCAAACACAAGTATAGAAATTAGATATATATACAGTTAATACAGATAATGAAACAAAAACACTACAATCTGCTTGTGGCAAAGCAAAAAGGAAGCAGATGTGGAGGGTACATTAGGTGCCAGCTTTTGGAAAAATTTAAGATCACCACAAAACAATGTAATGGTGGTGTAATTCCACAATTTATCATCAAAGCATGAAGACAGAAACTCATAAACACAAAACAAATAAGGGATATCATAACGGATCATGCTGCTTGAAAGAAATCTGCTTTGGAATAAACCAATGAGATTATTTTTAAAGCCTTCAATCAAAATGAAGAATATTCTCAGAAATATACACTCTGAACAGAATGCACTCTACTGGAGAAATCGTTCTGGTAATAAAGATAAAATATAAATATGGAAAAAGTTAAGGTGAAAATAATTGTTGGTCAATAGCAACACCATGGCCCATGAGTTTGTGAAACACAGATTCCTCCAGTATACCTGAACCACTCTACATGTGGTGAGTAGTGCCATTGTTCGAAGTTGGAGATCTGTAGGAAACCCAGGAAATGGACTTGTTCTGACATTGAAACCTTGCGAATTTTCACAAACATTTTCAGGGATTGCTGAAACCTGGAATGCCAATATTTATAATGCCTCAAGCAGCAAGAAAGGGGGGCAAATGAAAAACAGAATAATGAGCAATTATACTTGCCTCCAAGGTGTGTTATACCTTGTAATTTTACAGCCAGCAATTTTTAGTTTGTCTATCAGACATGATAAGTGAGAAGGAGTGTCAGGTGATATCAAGATGAGTGAGTGAGTAATTGCAGCAGCAAGCATAAAGGTGCCTGCTTTTATTCAATCTGGTGGCACATAACATTCACAGCCACGCAATTGGCATTTTCCCTTAATCAAAAGCTTCCCAGCTCCATACACACACGCCCCACTGTTATTCAGAAAACGAGCAAGATCAATCACCTCTGGTTCTGGTTCCGGCGGCAATATTTGGAGGAAGAATTGACTTAAATAATTCAATTAGTTCTGTCATATAAGAACGCTAATTGCCTCAATTCTCTCAAAAATGAAAAGTAAAATGCACAATGAAATGTATCAGATCATATTTTGGCAACATTTGAACGCACAGTTACTCCATCAGCCATAGAAGCTGCCATCATAAGAGTTTCGGTTGGCCCAACACTAGGGAAATCTAGGTGGAAACTGCCCCCAACCAATCCCCTGCCATTTGCAGAATGTGCCAGCTCTTTCACATCCCCGTAATTTTGAAGAATTTACTACTTTCAGCCAATTCCTTGCATATTCGGTCAGGTGGCAACTCCAGACAGTCACAAATGCACACATATATACACGGTTAAAGATCCTGCCATACCCTACTTTTTCTTGCCTGATTGCAGCGTCTTGACTTAGAATTGGCAGAAAAGCAGACAAGAACACTTAAAATTATACCATAATCAGTGCTGGCTGAAAAACTTTACCTCATAAAATGCCTCACCAAAGAACTAGTCAACTTGAGCTATAATCCAATCGGTGACTGATTTTTACAAAGTAGAATTATGTTAATAAGTTTTCCTGCTCATTAACTATAACAATATCAAGGTTTTTCATCATCATCAAAAGATGCATGATCCCTAAAAGACCTCTCAAGCATAGCATCACTAGTGATTATGGAAAAATTTGCAATCCCCTGCATCTTTCCTGTGTTTGAGTGAGACAAATTAGGCTTACATAATCTGTTCCTATAAATCAGAAACTGCCAAGGAAACATCTTAAAAGCTGCACATCCAACAGCAGAAGCTTCAGTTCTGTTCTAGCCATTGAAGAAAAAAATTTAACAGTGATGCTAGATCTCTTGAGGTCAAGCTAGAATGCTTCAATATGGTGAAAAATTCACATAATCATCAACCTCATGAGACATACCATTTTCTTATTTTTCTACCAAGTGTCACTCTTCACCGTCGAGTTTTACTCTTTTATTATCCCCTAGACAGTTTATTACATTTCCGATTTGAATCCTATTACCTAATATTTCCTATACTCACAAGTGCTACATATCAGACTGACATCCTTCTGCAAACTTACGAGTTCCCTGCATACTGGTATTACAAAATAATCCAATACTCAAAATAATAACATATTGGCTTAAAGTAAACTAATGGAATCAATCTTATTGAGTACACAATATGTCTTCAGACTAACTTCTTCACCTACACATGTGATTAACAATAATATTCCAAGGAATATCTATTAAAAAAATAAAAGATAATTCTCAATGAAAACATAATGCAATTAAAATCAAGAAAAAAAATAAAACCATAAATTATCTCAACAGCCCCAAGAGCTCTTACCCGCGAACGTACAAATCTACAAGTCCCCTCGCCAACCCACCAGGCAAACCCACAACAGCTTCACTGAACCAGGCCAGCAGCGGCCCGATAACCCAGAAAAAAGAACACGTCGAATTTTCCTCATTTCCTCCGAACACGGCTCAGCACACCCCACACAATCGTTGCTAACCGAAATTTCCTTGTTCGTGACGTTAAACTCAATCTTGGCGCCTAACAAGCGTAAAATTGAAAGTATTGGTTTGGTCTCAGACAGGTCTGTGGGCACATTTTGGAGTAGACAGAGTTTGAGCATAAAACAGTCGCGACGACGGGACAGAGAAGAGTTCTTGGACCCGGAATGGGAACAGGGCCCGAAAGTTCAGTGGGTTCGGTGTTGGTAAGAGTTTCGATTACAATATTAAGGGGTGTGTTTTTGATTTAATGATTTAAGTGAATAAATTTCAATTAGTTATGAGTAGGGGTGGCAAAAATATCTGTCAGGCGCAGACTCGGTCCGTACTCAGGTGATGTAGCCTTGGTATTACCTAATTCGGGTATGAAGGCGGGTCGGTTTTGGACATCACAGGATAAACTCGAGACTTGACTTGAAACTCGAATTTTATTAAAAAAATATTATAAAATATATTATTTTAAATATTTATATTTATTTAACTCATTTATTACACAACTGAAAATTTTTAAACACTTAAAATTTAGAATTTCATGTCAAATTTTATTAAAATAAATTTAAAAGTTATAAAATTACAAATAATATCACAAATATATATATATATATATATATATTATAATATTAAAAAAATACAAAATTCGAGTACCCAAATTAAAACCTGGCTCGGGTGAAAACAATTTGCATTCGGGTTGGGTCTGGGAATTGCGATACTCGGACCTAGATTTTGCCAACCCTAGTTATGAGAATGACTACCTACTCTCTTGGAATGTATCCGTGTTTCTGCTCCTATGCGTATGCTGAATTGCAATTGGGCGAGTGATTCAACGTACTCAGATGCTCAATATCCCTTACTTGATTAATTTTGAATGGAATGCCAAGTCATTAAGTCCGATTGTTTTTTTAACTTAATGAAAATTCTTCATTATTAAATAATTAATATTAAGCTATTTTTTTGAACTTTTTCTTGATCTACAAAATCTGAATGACATTATTAAAAAATATTCTCCAAAATATACTTATCTAATTAATTAATTTTCATTTTTATCTAAATAAAATTTAATAATTAGCATTATTACCTATCTATATAATTTGTGAATATAGTGGTAGACTATTAGTATTTTTATTTATTTATTTTTTTTAAATTAGAATTATTTATCTTCATAAATTTTTATTAATATTTTTCATAAGACAGCATCGTGAACTGCAATAAAATTAATTAACATATACTAATTTATAATACAAAGGGTTGTATACAGTTGAATATGATTTGTATTATGATAATATATTATCTTATTTAAGTTTTGTAAGATGTTTATTATTTGTTCAACATTTTTAATTTATGAGGGCACAAATTAAAAATATTAGTTTTTAAAATTTTTTAGTTAAAAAAACTTAATATTTACTTTTAGCAATTTAAACAAAAAAACATATTATTCAGATTCAGATTTAGACATTTAGTCCTATTCAAAATTCAGACTAATTCAGGTTTATTCATATTTCAGACAAAAAACAAATGCAACCTAAGATATGATGCATCATTGTAGTTGCTACAATACGAGAAAAAAGAAGGAAATAATTTAATAAAATAGGTATAATAATTTAAAAGAAACAAAATAGAGAACTTATTAAGTAAGAAAGTAAAAGAATAATTTATTTTTATATGTGGATCCACGACATTAATTTGTTAGTTGTTAAAGCAAAAAGAAGTCATGTCAGCTTCAATATCAACCCTTGATTAGTTGTAATCTAATGATCAAAATATAATATCTAAATTTGTAGATATATACATACATTTATGTGTGTGTGTGTGTGTGTGTGTGTATAAGAGTTCTTCTTTAGCGTGGACGCCCTCATTTTTTTTTTTATGCGGACACATTTTTAAGCCATAAGATTTAATAGAGTTAGATTTTAATGCTATTAAATTATGCTACTTAATATCGTATTTGCATTTAAAAAAAATAAGGACGCCTGCACCTAAAGATGATTGTGCGTATGCATGCATGTATGTATGTATGTATGTATGTATGTATGTATGTATGTATGTATGTATGTATGTATGTATGTATGTATGTATGTATGTATAGAGAGAGGTTTTCTAATCTAGGATCCCTAATAGAAGTAATAGTGTGGGAAAGTGCTTGTGGCCGCTGAATTTGATCCAACGATCACTTTTATAATTTGTTTATAGTACATTGCTTCTCGACATATGGGCCCCACATTATAAAGTTTTTATAATTTTTGAGAACTAAAAAAAATAAAAGAGGAAGCTCTATTGTCACAGTTCTATAGAGAGAATAATTTTTTTTTTTTACATAACGTGATTTAAGCAAAAAAAAAAAAATCCTAATTTAACAAATTAAATTTAGTTTTGTGGCAATGTAAAGGTTTCATCAAATCCCCTTTCAAAAGTTAAATACCGTCAGGATTTAGCAACCTGTTCATTGTTGAATTGAATCATTATTTAGAATTTGTAGCTACTAGAGCTCTGTCATAGTAGCATTATAGTCAAGCTTCTTTATTCAATTGAGTTGCATATTGATTCATATTCACCCTTTTTCATTATTTATTTTAGATCCTTAAATATGTGTTTGAATTTGTGTTTTATATCAAACTAAACTACTTAACTCAAAAGTAGAACTTTAAAAGATACAGCTTTCTAAGCTTATAGCATCATCAGCAAGAGAGAATGAAGTTTAAAATGGGAATATATGAAAAATATCTTATTTTTTTCTTTTGTCTTTTTCCTTTACTTCAGTTGTATTAAAATAAATGCGCAAAATATGGTCGGCCAATCAAACTGTGAGGATACTCTCTACGTACTAGAAGTAGCACTTGGTCTTAACATAAAAAGGTCAAGAATTTGATACTTTAGATGATGCTTATGAATTTTACAAAAAGTACGCTAAAGAGGCTGGTTTTAATTTATGAATTAATTCTACTAAGATATGCAAAGAGAGGAATGACATAAAAAGGAAGGAATATGTGTGCTTTAAAGAAGGACAACTAAGACCATCTAAAGTTGTTGAATGTAAGAGGCATCGTGGTATAATACGAGGTGGTTGTAGTGCATAATTAGTAGTGTTTAAATCCAAATTGGGTAAATGTTTAGTTCGTATATTTGTTGAAAAGCACAATCACACATTATCTTCACCTCGAAGGGTTCACTATTGAGGTCTCACCATTCAATGTCGTCTATTCAGAAAAGATTAAGTCAATAATTAGTTATAGTAAACATACCAACATATCAGCAAATTAGTCTTTTTGAATCACAGGTAGGGGGCTTGCAAAATTTGGGATGTGTACAGAGAGATTTTTATAATAATAATAGAAATTTACTGAATGAATTGATGGGTCATGATGCAAATATGTTGTATGAGCCTTTTTAGTCTAATAAGGAAAAGAACTCATCATTCTTTTATAATATCAAAAGTGGATGTGATGATCAAATTACACATTACTTTTGGGCTGATGCAGTTTGTAAGTGGGCATATAAGTTTTTGGTTGTGGTTTTCTAAGTGATGAGACAATAGCATCATTTCTTCAGTCGTTCGAGCAATTTAAAGAGGCCATGCATGCTCGATGATGACCAAAAAATGGTTATTACTAATCAGGATCTAGTAATGGCAAAAGCTATATCTTTAACCTTTCCACTCACTTTTCATAGATTTTGCATTTGGCATATATTGAACAAATTTTCAAAGAGATTAAGTAAAACTTCTTATACAAAAAATTATAGACATCTTCAGAAATGCATTTGGGAACCAAACACTATGGAAGAGTTTGATGCAATGTGGAAGAATGTTGTAGATAAGGCAATATTAACAGAGAATGAGCGGCTACAAGGTGTGTATGAAATCAGATCAAAATGGGTGCCTGTATAAGTGAACCATGTGTTTTCAACTAGGATGTCAAGTAGCCAACAAGCCGAAAGCAATCATGCAATCTTCAAGAGGTATATATATAAAAAAAAAAAATCACTTCTCGACTTTGTTTTTCAAGTTAATAGAGCACTTTCACAACAACGTCATAAAGAGTTGATTGTTGATAACAAAAATTTGAATGAAAGACCAATGTTGAGATTACCATTACAAATTGAAAAGCAAATGTCTGAAATTTATACATATGAGATTTTTTATATGTTTCAAGATGAATTATGGAATAGCCTATTATATGCAATTGAGCACATTAGAGAAAATGAAGATTGTTTGGTATATTATGCTGTGAATCAAGAAGATGGTTTCAAAAGTCTTTGAAGTAATTTATGATAAAAAGTTAGATTTTGTTTCATGTATTTGCAAGAAATTTGAAAGTGAAGGCATCTCGTGTACACATATGCTAGCTTTGTTTAATAAATTGTAAATTTGTTTTATGCCTAATATTTATATTCTAAAAAGATGGACTAAAGCCGCCAAACTTGACAAGGTTATAGATAAGGATAATGTTGAAATAAATGATTGTTTAGACAAATCGATTTTATTAAAGAGGACTTAGTTATTTTAGCTTGCTTCAAATGTGATTGATAAAGTTGTTTTGAGTGAAGCAACATCTAAAATTGTTGTTGAGAACTTAGAAGATGCCCTGGAAAAGGTTAAGTTAGTCATGGAAAGTTGTGGAAGTAAGGGAGTGTCAGAAAAGAATAATAGTGTGTAACAACCACACTTTAATGAACCACTTTAGGTTAGGGCTAAATGGTGTGAGAAAAAACTTAAAAGTAGAAAGGAAAAAGCAAAGGAGAAAGCGAAAAGGAAAAATAAAGGTAGACTTGCAATAGATGTGGTCTAGTTGGCTAGTCACACAATAAAAGAAACTGTCCTTTGCTTATGAAAAGGTAAATACGTCTTTTCATATTTATTTTGTATTAAGTTATCATGAATTTCACTTTTTTTAATTTTTTAATAAGATGTTGTGTTATATGGTTTAGATTCGAGCTGAATACAAAAAGAAACATAAATTCATCAGATTCTGATGATGGAAGCTATGTTTCAATAGATAATATGATTTCATTCAAATGTGTATTCATTATACAATTTATTTTTTACTATTAAAAGTAATTGAATAAATCTATCATTAACTCATTTTTTTCCTTTATTTTTCCCTTTTTTTAACTTATTGTAATAGATTGCCCATGAATTTATTTTTTGGATAGGTGTTCGATCCTCTTCTTTCTTATTCTTTTTCCTCTAGCTGGCTCCCTGTAAAGTAAAGACCCTTGCTCATATCTCTGTATCTCTATCAATTCTAGACCCGTTAAAATGGTTGGGGGTTAAGAAGAATTAGGAGCAATAATGCTGCTTCAATTATTATAGCAGTTTGTGTTCTTTTGATGCTACAATGTGAGTACTCTTGTTCATCAAAGATGAGAATTCGTTCAATTTAACTTTTTGAAGATGTAATTTGATGTTAAGGCCTATAATATGTACATGAGAACTCATTGGCTTTACTTTTTGATTTATGAAAAATTTGATGTCAAAGTTTTTGATAAATATTCTAGTTTGATAAGATGGGAACTCTTTTTTGGTAGATGCCACTATAATAGCATTGGTGCTCTAGCAAATGTGACCAAACTGAAAAAAAATAGCAATCCAAATTGCATTTTGATTTCCATTACAAGCATATGGAAGCAGTGGTTGCTGCAACGCCTATCGTGAAAGCATAAAATTATACACTTATCATAAAAGCCAAATGCACAATGGAAAATACAGTATATGCACCAACAATTCCATTTGCAATGACTGAAACCCAGCATGAAGGAAAATGACATTAAAAAATGCCATACATTTGAACTGATACAATAATTTCTATGATAAAATTAAAATTAATACAACATGAAAACTTCAAAATCAAATTGATTGACAATATTGACTAATATTTTAACTATATTTTCACTTTAATGAGGAAACTCGATGGCTGCGCTACTATAATAAAGCTCTATTTCTCTCTTATTGATTAAAAAGCTGTATTTTCATTTCCGTTTTGGGTTAACTAGTTTAGTTTAGGGATCTGAAAGCAAAATTCAAACAAAAATTTAAGAATCTACAATAAATTATTAAAGAGGATGAATATGAATCAATATGCAACTCATTTGAATAAAGAAACTGACAGTAATGCTGCTATGACAAAGCTTCGGTAGTTGCAAATTCCAAACTGTGATTTAATGAATAGGTTTGGTGCAACCTAGCACAATTTAACTCTTGAGAAAGGCTTTTAGCCAACCTTTAGGCTGCTGCAAAACTAAATTTAATTTGTTAAATTTGAATTTTTTTTCAAGTTGCAAATTGCTTGAATTGTGTTATATAAAAAAAAAAAAAAATTCTTCTCTCTCTAGAACTATGACTACAGAGCTTCCACTTTTATTTTTTTCAGTTCTCAAAAATTATAAAAACTCTGTAATGTGGGGCCTATATGTTGGGAAGTAGTATACTATAAATAAAATATATTGTGACTGTTAGATCAAATCCAACGGCCACAAGCACTCTCCCATACTATTACTTCTATCCATAATCATGGATTAAAAAGCCACTCTATATATATAGAGAGTGCAAGCACTCTCATTTTTTATCTTGCAGACATACTTTTAAAGCATGAGATTTAAAAGAGTCATATTTTAGTGCTATTAAATCATATGACTTTATAATGCATTAAAAAAATAACTCTAAATAATCATACAACTCAAAAGCATATTTGCATTAAAAAAAATGAATGCGCTCACACCTAAGAATGCTTATATATGTGTGTGTATTTTAATTAGGGATCACTGACCATGTTAAAGTCAAAGACAAACTAAAAGACAAGAAAAAAAATTAATGCAGTGTATTTGTTTTGTATTGTGTTAATGTCTATATTTTTCTGTCTTTTTATTTATCTCTGATTTTAATATGATTAGGGATCTCTGATTCAAAACTCACTATGTATATGGTGCTAATTTGGTCCAAGATCTTGGACTTTATTAAAGTCTAAAAAAATCAGTAAATCATACAGTTAATAGTATAATGTCATTTATTGAATGCTGGAGGATGCATATTTACAAAGGACAAAATCATCATTTTATACTCTAAGACTCACTAACATTTATACTTTTATGTATTTAAGTTCATCAAACTTTAATTATGTGTTTTGTTATAACTTGAGTATTTTATATATTTTATGGATATTTTGGTCATTTCATGATTAACGAGAAAATAGACAACAAAATGAATAGTATTTTTGAGCTTAGAATAGCTGAAAACCTTAGGAAATGCATAAAGGACAAAATTATAATTTTGGAATTTTGTTTAAAGCCACATTATTAGCTAACATGGCATTGACTAATGATTTGGCATTGCCTGATGACAGTGCGTTGAACAATAATGTGGTAGCTCTTATTAGACCATAAAATACTAATGTGGTGTCGATCGATGATGTGGTAGCATGTTATTGGATCTAATGATGTATTCCAACCAATCAAATCTTGCCATGTAGAGCAATCTTGAGTATCTAAATTGTTTGCATTTGATGATTATGATTTAGTCATTATATCTATAAATAGAGGGTTCCCCCTAATTTGACAACTCTAAATCAAAATTTGAGCTCTATTTTCTATAATTCTCACTGTATCTTATATTCTCTACGTATTTTAGAAAATTATCATTTCATCCATTGTTTAATTATGAGTGGTTAATTTAGTTTTAAGGTTAAATTAAAGGTGAAGCCTTAATATGATCCACGAGCCTAATTTAATAAGTTTATTTTCTTTTCCTCTCTTATTTATGTGATTGTTTTGACTCATTTTCGACAAACAATGTCTAGATTTTGCATAATTTACCGACTCCCAAGAGAAATATCGTTATTGTCTAACATAATAAGCACTTTATATCATATTTATTAGAAAGAGACTCCCCACTAAAATTTGTGAGTCTTCTTGACTAAGGGTGCATCTAAATTTTTTGGTGGACGGTCTCGTTGTGCTATTGACAGAAGGATTATTATCATTTGGCATAACATGTAATTGACACCACACTTAGTGAAAAATCATTACTCTTTAGCACATTGAGTGCTTGATAGCATATTTGTTAAAGTGAGATTTCTGAAGAATGGAAATACTCCCTTATAAATTAATTAGAATTAAAAAAAATATTAAGCTCATGGTGAAGTGTTGAGTTTAAGTTTGGAGACTCAAGTTTTTTATTTAAATTATTTTCATCATTAATTTATTCATGTTATTTTTATTTTAAATCTTAATACTGCCCAAAAATCATCTCTAACCAATTCACGTACACAGAAAGAGAATAAAAAGAATAAAATGCCTTGCCTTTGCCAATAATATGAGAGAGAGAGAGAGATCAGCTTAAAAAAAAAAACAAAACTAAAGAAAGAGGAAGAAAAGAGAAAAGAGAGAAAAGAAGAAGAGAAGAAAAAAAGTCTTTTTTTTTCATATGACCCATGAGTAACACATGAGATCAAAGTAGTGTCTTTTAAATTGGATATTGTGTTGGGAGAGAATTGGAGGTGACTTTCAATTCTTGATCCTTGTTAATTACTATAGAAAAGCACGATTAGTTTATAGTAATGGAAGTAGAACTTAAGATTTTGTAGAAAATATGTTGACAGTGTGTTATTTCAAAAATTCCAATAATTTGTACAAATTAATTTTGAATCTAGGTTTTGGATATGTTAAACTAGACATTTTCAAGAATTTTTTGAAACTTGTTTCAAGCTACGATTTTTTAAACTCAAGTCTGAAAACTTAGAAATTTCTTATTTCCATGAAGAACATGAATTACAAAATTATTTTACCATAGCTAGACTTCTTCAAAAATTGTAAAATTTGGATCAATGATTTTTATATATGTCTAGTGTGATTATGAAATTATGATAAAACAATAAATTGTTTTATACTTTTTAAAATAGGTATGTTCAAAATAGAAAACTGTTTAATGGGATTAATGATGTCTGAATCATAAATTGTTTTCAATAGTTTTTTAAGGAATTAAGCTGTGAAATTTTAATCAATGAATTTCTAGTATGTCAACATATGCTCTATAAAATTTGAGATTTTTCCAATTAGGTAATAATTTATTAAAAATTAGAGAACATAGGTTGTTTTATTTTGGGGATCGAATATTGAGAGTTTTTGAGGTTGAGTTTACGAGATGTTTAAAATGAGGAATTTAGGGATATTGGAGTTTATGGTTATAACTTGATTATATCTTACGAGAGTTTTATTAATGATTTTTAGGGCAATGATATCAATATGCATTTGTTACAAGTGGATGACAAGAGGTAAGTAATTTAGGCTTTTAAATGAATCACAATAAAAAATATGTATATGTTTGACATGTTTAAAAAGCCTATTTTTAATATGTATAGATATGAATTTGTACATTTCTGCCCATGCGTTTATGTGATGTGTTGTTATATGTTGAGTATGATTATATTCATGGGCATATGTATGTGTATAAGCTCACTGGCATAAGTACAAATATGCAAATCTTTTATAAAAAGTACGTTTATCAATATTGCATTTGTAATTTTATGATTTGTGCATGAATACTTAGTTTTATGAGAGTTTGCATGATATGTGAGGGCGATCTCTTGAAGGCCAACGTGTTGTGCAGTGCCAAGCATAGTGTAAGGTGTCATGTATAGTATAAAGTGACATGCATAACGCAAAATGCCACATGCACTACAAAAAAAATGACTTTTAGGGACAAATCTTTTGTGACAAATTAAAATAATTGTCTCTGTTTATGATATATTGGGACCAATGTTAGCATTTGTCACTAATATTTAAGAAATTTTTTCGCGCATTAGTTTGGCGCCACAATATTTAACCTTTTAGGGACAATGTCGATAATTTATGTCACAATAAATTAAAAAGACTTAATTTTATTTTTTTTAAGACACAATACAATCGTCCCTGTCAATAATCTAAATTAATTATGTCACAAATCATGCATATTTTTTTTCCCCAAATCACTCTTCCTCCCTAATTGGGGCACTGATCCTTCTATCTTTGTATTATAATCGAATTTCAACACTATAAATTTTTTTTAAAACCTAATCAAGTATGGATCTCTCTTATTTTCTTTCCTTATCCCAATCGAATTTCACCTTTTTATTTTTATTTGTCTATTACAAACCCTACGGCAACTCTACTTTCTCGCCTCCATCATTTCACAAAAACCCAGCAATTTTTTTGTCCTTTTGCCGAAATCTAAAGCTTCAATTTGCTCTGTTTTTAGTTTTAAGAGCAACAAGGTAATCAAGTTATGGTTTATTGCTTTTATTTTTTTGTTCTTTTTAATCCCCCACTAAGTTTTTTATTTTACTCGCTAAAATTTGTTGTTGGGTGTTGATTTTGATAGATATTTGCAATTGACAACAACATCTTGTTTTTATACTCCACAATCGGTAAGCCGCAGTAGTCTCAAACACTAAATTTCTTTAAATTTGTACTTTATTTTTCTTTTTTTATGCTGAATTTATATTTTTTTGAAAATTCTTACAAGCTGTCCAAAATCCTTTCTATCTCAGGAGTACTTATTTTTGCTGTGGGTTCTCAGATAATAGTAAAACAAAACAAATTTTAGTGAATTCATTGAGTCTACGCTTGATTATTATTCATTTCTTCTTCATATAGAAAAGGAAAAGGAAGGATTGAAAATGTTGGGGTTGTTTAAAATAGTGTTTGATTTATGTTGGGCTATCGTTAGTGGTATTATAGAATATTACCCTAGTGTTCTTGGACCATAATAATAGTGTTGAGTAGATATATCCTTTATTTGTCCTGATTAACTGTTAATGCAAATTTTGCTTGGTTTCATATAGCATGATTGTTTGGTATTATTTAGAATTGGAGTATTTTGATGTTCTAGTTTAAAAATTGAAACTAGATGAAATTATCCCAAATAGTTGGTCTTTGGTTGAGCATGTTACATCCTGCAAAAGATAACTTATTTATTATTTAGTTCCATTTTGGGATTATTGTGATATTACTCAATATTTTCTAGTGTCAATTTGAATTTCGTGTGATTTTTTTTCTTCTCTAGAATTATATGCGTGTAATGACGAAGTATTTATTTCTCTACCATGTTCTTTTCTACATTAAGAATAAGCAAAGCAGATACCATCAAAAAGATGATTTGACAATGTTATTATACAAGTCCAATACACAATCAAAATTGAATTCTAATAAACTCTTCAAATGTAAAAAGCTACAAGCAAATAATAAAGTTTTATGGTCAAGAAGTTAGTGTTCATACCAAACGAGAATACAAAGCTTTGACAAGTAATATAAAGGATATAGCAGCATATGGTGTTCTTATCTAGATTGCATCATTATTTCTAGAAGTGTTGTTAGAGAATTTTGGAAGAGATGTAGTGTGCCATTGTCTAATTGTCACAAACTCTTCTATATTTTCTCATGTGATTTAATGATATAAATTAATTAGTTGGGAGGTGTGTAAAGGTTGATTAGGCCTATTAGAGGGGTGATTGGTGATTGGGCATATTCTTGTCTAGCAAAACAAATTTAATTTTTTGCTTACTTGGTGGATAGTTAGTCCATAATTTTTTAAAAGCCTAATAGGATAATAATTTGGAGGTGTAAACGAAAATCAAAAAGTGTCTTTTAAAGGGGTCAAAATGCTTATTTCTTTTTTTTTTTTCTAGATTTTAGTGGTTCCTTTTGCTATATTATTGAAGTCCATTAATTATTTACTAAAAGTGTTTTCTATAAAATCCGAAATTGACTTCTAATCTAGAGATCATGTTTGCATATTTGAAGAAATATTACTTTATTTTCCTTTAATATACATTTACTTGAACAAAAGAATTTCACTGTTATATATATATAGTTTTTTAATCAAAGCATTTGAAGGTTTTAGGACTGCTTGAATTCTTTACTATAATTAATCTATTATAACTCTTTATAATGATCGTATTTTTCTTAATTTAAATTGATGCTCATTTCTTTATTATTAATTCATTGGTGGTTATATACATTGTTTATCCAGTTAAAGTGGTGTTAATAAAGAAGTTGGTTCTACATTGAGCATTCTTCAAGGTACCTCTTATCTGTAAGTGATTTATTTTTGTCAATAAATTTTGCTCAGATGCAATTATCATTATTACTTGTGGAATGCTACTTAGTAATTAGATACATTGCTTTTCTTTTTTTTTCAAAAATATCCATTTTTACTTGTTCTATTTTCAACTATTATAATTTTATTATTTTATTCCTTTTAAATTCAGGATTGTCTACTAGAATTCTCAGTTATATAATGGATAAGAGTTGGATTCATGAGTCTAGGGCAAGTCCAGCATTCAAATTGGGAGTTTCTAAATGCTTGAAATTTGCATTTGAAAATACTACTAATGATGGGAGATTAAAATGTCCATGTAAGAAATGTAGTAATAGATTTCGTCACGATAGAGAAACTATTTATGGACATATGATATGTTTTGGAGTAGGCACTGATTATCTTAGTAACAAGTGGATTTACCATGGAGAGCTTAAGAATAGGCAAACAATTGTGAATAAAGGAGTAAGTGAGATAGGCAATATGCACGACATGCTACGTGATGCTTTTGGAGCCTCTAATGATGATGTTAATGACCATGACAATGGTCCTAATGACATGATGGGTAAGTGTAATAAAGTTCCTAATCATGATGCTTAGACATTCTACAAACTATTGGAAGATGCTGAGCAAGAGTTATACCCGAGATGTAAAAAGTTCACTAAATTTTCCTTCATTGTTCGCTTATTTCGCATTAAGTGCCTTAACGGACTAAGTGATAAAGCAGTTACAATGCTTCTTGAGTTGATAAAAGAAGCATTACCAGAAGGGGAAACTTTGCCCAAGTCTTTTTATCATGCCAAAAAGATTATTGGTGGTTTAGGTCTTGGGTATAAAAAAACTCATGCATGTCCTAATGATTGTATGTTATATTGGAAAGAAAAGGAGCATGATTCTTTTTGTTCAATATGTGGTGCATCTCGATGGAAACCCACATCTGATGACCCATGATATAATAATATAAATCAATCATCTGCAACTACTCGTAGAGTTCCAGCTAAAGTGTTGCGTCACTTCCCTTTAAAACCTAGACTTCAAAGATATTTCATGTCAAAGAAAACATCTTCATTTATGCAATGGCATGAAAATGATCGTGTCAAAGATGGCATATTGAGGCATCCAATTGATTCTGAAGCTTGGAAAAGCTTAGATCAATGTTATCCAGAGTTTGCTTTAGATCCTCGTAATGTGAGATTGGGGTTAGCAAGCGATGGTTTTAATCCATTTGGTACAATGAGTTTATCTCATAGTACATGGCCAGTTGTTTTGATGATTTATAATTTGCCTCCTTGGATGTGCATGAAGCAACCAAATATTCTTATGTCTTTGCTTATTCCAGGACCAAATGCTCCTGGAAATGACATTGATGTTTACTTGCAACCTTTAATAAATGAATTAAGGGAATTGTGGGAAGATGGTGTGAACACATTTGATGCCTCATCAAATCAGAATTTTAATCTTCGTGCAGCATTATTATGGACAATCAGTGACTTTTCAGCATATGCTAATCTGTCAGGATAAAGCACTAAAGGTCGTTTTGCCTATCCTTATTGGAATGTAAACACATCTTATCAAAGGTTAAAGTATTGGCATAAGTATTGTTATTTAGGGCATCGTCGTTTCTTAGAGGGAAATGCTCCAACTCCACTAACGGGGATTGAGGTTCTAGAACAAATGAACCAAGTGCACACTATATTTGGAAAACACAAATTAAATACTAGTGGAAAACGTAAATGGGATGATATCAATGATGAGGATAATGTGATATGGAAAAAGAAGAGTATTTTTTTTATGTTGCCATATTGGGAGCATAACCTCATTCGCCATAACTTAGATGTTATGCATATTGAGAAAAATATTTGTGATAGCATTATTGGGACTTTGTTGAATATTAAAGGTAAAACCAAAGACAATTTAAAAGCACGTCTTGATATGAAAGAATTGAGAATAAAGCAATCTCTTCATCCTCAATCTAGAGAAGGAAAGACAGTGCTACCACAAACATGCTACTCAATGACTCAAAGTGAAAAAGACATCTTTTGTAAAGTATTATCAAATGTCAAAGTTCCTGATGGTTATTCAGCAAATATTTCACGATGTGTGAACCTTAAACAACGTAAAATTCATGGATTAAAAAGTCATGATTGTCACATATTAATGCATCAACTTCTTCCACTGGCAGTGAGGAAGTCCTTGCAAAAAAATGTTAGCTCAGTATTGATTGAATTAAGCAATTTCTTCAGAGATCTTTGTTCTAAAGTTGGAACAGTTGAAGAGTTTGCTCGACTTAAATCTCGTATCACTTTAATTTTATGCCACCTTGAAAACATATTTCCACCCTCATTCTTTGATATTATGGTACATTTGCCAATTCATTTGGCAGACGAGGCAAAGATTGCTGGACCAGTACAATATCGGTGGATGTATCCAATTGAAAGTAATTATATGTGATGTTAATATTTTAAAAGAGTATCTTTTCTCATTATTTATGTAAAATTAACAAATATTTGCTTTTATTTATTAGGGAATTATGTAAATTAAAGTCATATGTTCATAATAAATGCCATCCAGAAGGTTCTATAGCAGAGGGGTATTTGGCAGAAGAGTGTTTGACTTTTTGCTCTCGTTATTTGTCTGGAATAGAAACAAAATTCAATCAACCATCGAGAAATGATGATAATGAGGAAGGAAATAATGAATCATTATCAATATTCTCAAAAACTAGACGTGGAATGGGTAAAGAAGAGATTATCTTTTTAGATCCTTTAGTTTTATCCCAGGCATATAGATATATATTGTTTAATTGCGAAGAAGTTACCCCTTTTATCAAGTAAGTTTGTTATTCTATTTGTAATTGAATTTTAACCCAAAAAAACTCTATAACTCATAATTTAAATGTTTAATTTAATATAGGAAGCATCTCTAAATAATTAAAATTGCAAATCGTCGTGCTAGACAAATTGATATTACTCGTATTCATAGTGAGCAATTCCCTAAATGGTTTGAGACAGAGGTAACTATTGATATTATTATATCCACAAAATGGATATCTATATTACTTTTTTCTTTCATTTATTATCATTAACTTGTGTTATTTAAACAGGTTAAGAGATTACAGCAAGAAGGAGACAATGCTGTGTCAAAAGATTTGAAACGACTAGCTCAGGGACCTAATAGAACGATTTCAAGATTTAAGAAATATATGATAAATGGGTTTAGGTTTCGAATAAAAGAAATTGACTTGAAAAGTAAAACTCAAAATAGTGGTGTGGTTGTTACAGTTAAAACTTCAAGTTTCGCTAGTGCAAAAGACAAAAATCCTATTTTAGGAGATGTTTCATACTTTGGAAGGTTAACAGATGTTATTGAACTAGACTACTATGGAGCGAGGAAAGTTACTCTTTTCAAGTGTGATTGGGTTGATGTAAATTCTAGTAGAGGAATAAAAAAAGATGAGTTAGGCTTTACACTTGTTAATCTTAATTCTTCGCTTAATACCGATGAACCGTTTGTTCTTGCAACTTAAGCAATACAAGTATTCTATGTGGCAGACCTTGTTGAAAAGGATTGGCATGTTGCGGTAACAACAAAACCTAGAGATTTGTTTAATATGGAAGAGAATGAGGTTGGAGATGATGGAGAATTACTTGTAGCTAATGAATCATATAATGGTCAAAGATTGGAGGAACTTCCTGACAACTTTGACAATACTACTTTGGTTAAAGATAATGTGCCTGGGACAGTGATCGATACTCCTTTAGATGTAGCAGAAGAAAAATCAAATGCCTCTAGTGATGATTTTGACAGTGATGATGATAGTATTTACTAATAGTGATTTTGATTAATAAGTTAAGAGTTGAATTGCATTTCATGTTTTCTTTCTTTTAGTTGACAAAAGTTTTGCTGTTTAATAACTTATTTTATGAATAAATAATTATTTTTGTTTATCATTTTTTCCATATCTGTCGTCATATTATATGAGTGTAATATGTATGACATCTATGGTTTCATTATTTTGCTAACAATATGTAGTAGAGAATGGTTAAGCGCAAGAGACTAAATTATCACACATCCTTTATGGTTGAAAGAAGTCCTATCTCCAAGCAGAGTAGTAGAAACAAAAGTAATGAGATTGAGAAAATTCATAGCAAAGCTTTAAGTGAAAATCAAGCTCGTACAGGTTAGTAAATATCTTAATAAATACAATTTGTGATTTTTATTTTTAGTTGCTCAAGTTCATTTAAGCTCTTAGCATACATTATTGAGATTACTTACAAAAAAAAAAATTGATATTATTAGAGGAAAAAAAATGTAGTTAACATTTGTACCTTTTATTTTTAGATACCCAAGTTCATCAAAATGGCCAAACAGTTGGTCACGGAAGTGCTTTTGAAGATCTTTCAAGTATATTTTATTAAGTTACAATTTTAATTTTTTCTTCATTTTTTATATGGTTATTTAGCATACAGTTTGCTTATGTAATTTTTTAGCAGACCTTTTTTTTCTTTTTAAATAGCCATGATAAAAGGAAAATGGAAAACTTTTACAATTTACATTTAAGCTATTAGTAATACTATTTAGATTACTTACAAAAAACAAGAAAATTTGATATTACCATAAGACACATCCAATTTCACTTCACCATTGTTGTTTTTAGGTACTCAAGTTCATCACAATAGCCAAACAAGTGGTAACATAAACACTGCTCAAGATCTTTTAGGTATATTTTATAAATGACATTTTTAATATTTCCTTCATTTTTGAAATGGTAAATTACTATAAATTTCTCTAAGGTAATCATTTAGCAAATATCTCTTTTTTCAATATTTTCTTGGGTTGTCATTTAGATTTTTTGAATATATGTGTGTGTGATTATTAATTTTTATTTGTTTATAAAAGGCACTTCTATTACATCCAAACGAAAGCGTGGACCAACAAAATTACAGTTTATACATAAACAAATTGAGCCCATTCAAGTGGATTTTAACCCTAATGGAGAAGCTATTGGGCAAGGTGGTAAAGCATTAGGGCAATATATTGGATACCTTGCACGTGATTCATCAGTAATGCCACTTAATTTTGATGATTGGAGACATGTATCGGCTGATGTTAAGCAAGAAATCAGAAATTTACTAGAGGTATGTCAATCCTACTGTAAAACTTATTATAAACGTATATGCAATTATTAATTTTTTTGAAATTTTTTTAACTCAATGAGTTTTATTAAAATATGTTGTAGGCAAAATTCATTGTCAACTGGGCTGTAAGGGGTAGATGGGTTAATGAAAAATTAGCTCATCGTTGGCGAAATCAAAAATCTGCATTAAAGACCAAGTATTATGAGTCAACAAATGATGAAGAGACGATAAATGGTTTAAAAAATGAGGTGGGTGAAAATCAATGGGATTGGCTGGTTAAATTTTGGGAATCTGAGAAAGGACAAGTAAGAATATATATTATTTATTTATTTATTTTTGTTTAGGTTTATATTTGTTCGCAAAAATTATACATGGAAGATAACTTTTTCATTTTTATTACAGCAACGTTCTGCAACAAGTAAAGCTAATCGTTCAAAATTGAAGACTAATCACACTGCTGGAACAAAAAGCTTTGCTAGAATTCGAGATGAATTAGTTAATTGATCATTTGACCTTACCTATTATTACATATTTTGTTTGTAATTACATTAATATTGATGTGTTTATATATTTGCAGCAATCAAATGACTCAGAAAGAAAAGAACCAGACATGATAACTATGTTTACAGTTACTCACACAAAAAAAAAATGGCCAGCCTATTGATTCGAACTCGAGAGAGGCAATTGTAAGTAAGACTTTTATATAACAGTTACACAATTTCTAGTGCTTTTTACCTTATTTTTGTTATGAACATAAAGCACTACAATTTTAAGTACTATTATAGTTTCTATGATTGATGAACAATTTATATATATATATATATTACTCAAGTAAAAGTCTATTCATACTTATATGAGACATCTATTGAAACCAACTAGATTAAGTTCTATCATGGCATATCCCAAGTGTCTACTCTCACAAGTATTGGAGAGATATCTACTCCACCCATAAACTAACGAGGCAAATACCTATCTCTACCCAAATTTTAGTTAGGAAAGGAATGCAAACAATCCCAAAATGGACATTGAATTTATGCTATTTGTTTATTCTAGCACGTATGAAAAGGGATCTTATATTATAATTTTAATTTATTTGATTCGTTGTGTATTTTATGATTTTTTTTTGTTGCTTCAGAATCAAATGAATGAGCTTGTGAACCAGCAACCCAATGCATCAAAAGATCAAATCTTTAATCAAGTTGTAGGTGAGCATTCAAAATCTACTCTCACTTATGGTCATGGGATTCGTAGAGTAGATGTCTTTGGAACACAATCTTTTTGAAATGAGAGTTTGAAAATGTTAGAAGAAGAGCGAAGTCGTAGGCAAGCTGCAGAAAATGAACTTAAGAATATGCAGGAAGAGATGAATGGAGTGAAATCAACCCTTGCAGAAGTTTTGAAATACGTTCGGGCACAAAATGAGGCAAATGCAACTTAAACTTTTGATAGTTGATGTCTTATGATTTTTGAAATTTTAACAATTATTAGAGTTGTTTACAATTTTCAGTAGTTCTTTATCGGATGGTAATGATATTAATATTTGATAACATTTTTTTTTATGAAGTAGTATAAAATACATTTTTAAAATCGTTATTGTCATTACTAAACTATGCATTTGTTAATAAATTTTATGATCTAGTTTCCTCAAATCATATTATTTATGCTAAATTACTTTATGAATTATAAATGTAGCAACAAAATTAATTGTCTCTAAGATTAATTAGTGACAAATTTAATAGATAGATCATTATTTTTTGTAACAATAAAAATGTCACTTTTTTTAATTGGAGATTGAAACAATGTCACTATTTACATTGTTGGTTGCTGAATAAATTGTTACAGAATTTACTAATTTAGATATGTAATGACTGATTTAATGTCACTAATATATTCATTGAGACAAAGTTTTACATCGCTATTGAGATCATATTGACCAAATTAATTGTCACTAATTATACCAATAACAACACATTCAAGTGTCAAATTTAATTTGTTAATGATTGAATAAATTGTCACTAACTGAATCTATGGTGGCACATTTCATTGTCAATAATGATCATCAATGACTAATTTAATTGTCCCTAATTATATAAATAATGACATATTAACAGTCATTAGTATCAACACAGTGACACATTAATAGCCACTAGTATCAAAATAGTAACAGATTTATATGTCTAAAAATATGCTTTGTGACAGATTTTTTCTTCTGTCCCTACTTGTCATAAACTTATATTTGTCACTATAAGGTGTGTATTAGTGACACATAATACTTGCGACTATTTATTAATTGTCACTTTATGTTTTAGTGACGGTGGCAAATGCAACACATAAATAATGACATATAATCTGTCACTAAATGAATTTAGTGACAGATCTTATATATATAGAGACAATTTTTTTTCCATCACAATAGATCACTTTTTTTGTAATGATGCATGATATGTATTTTGATAAAAAAAAAAGTGAAAATTTGAAAGTGATCAAAAGAGATTTTGATGAATTTGTTTCATGATTTTTTTTGTTTAAAAGATCATGGCATATCATCCATGTGCATTATATGTAAGTATGTATGCAAATTGGTAAAAGAAAAAATGGTTTGCTTATTGAGTTTTGTACTCATTATAGTTTATTATGATTTAGTTTCTAGAAATCAGGATTAATTCATGACGAGTGAGGAGAGGTACTTGAATTGAGGACAATAGATGATTTGGCAAATTTTTGAAGTCTTTCACTATTTAAATATGATATTTGAGCTTGAATTGTTATTGATTATAAAGAGATATTTAAGTATACGAGTGAATTGTGATTAGATTCACCCTTAGAGTTCGGGGTAAGGTGTTAAAGTAGTCCTATCATTCCAAAATTTGAATCAAATTCTAAGTTTTGTCTCCAAGAAAAGGAAAAATATACAGTGATGCCATTAAGAATTAGTTGTTAGGAGAATGTCTATAAATAAAGTCCAAAAAAATTCTAGTCATATTTCACACATGGCACTACATTACATTACACCTCATGAGTTTATTAGAATATTTATTCAATTATTAACTCGGCAAATGCCTAACTAGTTATAATATATATATATATATATATATAAAAGCTTAATTAAACAGGAATAAAACTATTTAAGAATTTGCGGGCAGCCAGCAGCCCGATCTGTCCTTATGAATTCGAGATCATTGGCATGGCGAACCAGCTCAGCAACTTCGGCACTGGGGCTAAGAACGATACTAGCATTGTCAAGTCCGCCCATGATTTGGTTGCAGTCAGAAATATGGCTCTTGATTAAACGAACTTCGCATATTAATTCAGCATGACCACCCTGTGCAGGTATCTTATAGGCTCCGGACTCGTCAGTCACAACCTCATCAGAATACACAATGTCGCTATCTTTATGTTTTTGGCATTGGAAGGCAACTGTAGCTCCTGCATTACATGCGCAAGATAACGAGGCTTGTGGAGTCATAATAGAAAAGGGTCAAACTCAATGATGTAATAAGTTAAATAACATAAACATTTTAGGCCACAACATAGTATATAATTTAGGTTATTACATACCTTCAATGGGTTCATTAAGCTTCGTCTGCAACTTAACGCCATAGGATCGTGCCTTGGATGTACAAGGTTTCTTTCTCGACGAAGGCAGTCCTGATGAGGAGGGAGGAGAAGTAGAGTGTCGTGGCAACTGCCGCTGCTAGGTTGAAAGACTTGGCATCCTCTGAAGATTCTTTGAAGCTGGAAAGACCTTATTGTATTTAATTTATATGAAAAATATATAGATATACATATGTTCACGGTTATTTTTAAACGGCAGCACTTATCCATTTTTCCTACTTATAATGCCTTGTTTAGTAAGAAAAATGCACTGGCAACTAGCTCAACATTAACTACTTGGTTATCTGCTTCAACTAATTTGAATTAAAATAGTAGAACTTCGTCTAAGGTGACAAAGGAAAGTTAATATTCACATTGCAAAGGAACGCTGAAACACATAAAGTCCTGAACGTGCGAATTGGTCACCATGGATTATATATAACTCAGTTTCCTAATCAAAATTTAACACAGAAGAAAATGCCTACCTCATTTGATAAAGGGTTGCACATCATTGCGCACGTTATGGTACACGACTGCTTGTTTGGCAAGCTCTCATCGAGGACATTGAGCCTCATAACAAAGCTCCCTCAATGGGAGCTTACCACAGTCCACGACAGCTCATAATAGATCAAGCTGCTTTGATAAAAGAAATAATAAAGATTTTATAGATCATAATACTATTCCTTTAAATTCAGGTAGAATGGCACCTTCATTTCTATTTCCTTTTTTTGTTATTTAGGTTTGTCATAGATTTTTTTATGCTGATCCATTTTGTTTCTTTGATGTATTTGTTAAATGGTAATAGGAAAAATGCATTAGTGAAAGACAAATTTGGCTTTGTTTTTGTACACATGCCGCGTTTTTATTAGATATCAATTGCATACTATTAAGTAAAGCATTTAGATTTTAGCTAAAGCATAATCTAGATTATGCCACATATCACTTATTATTTTATTGGATCTTACGGAGCCTGTTTATACGACAGTATGTTTAGGGTTTATTATGGAAAATATTATTTTCAATAGATTCAACCTTTCCTCTCAATGGGGTGCCAAATAGAATAAAGATACATTTAGTTGTGATTATCAAGATAATATATTAAAGACACATTTTTGCACAAGCCATTAAAAATGAACGAGCCTATTTCAACTTAAAATTTTGAAGCACTGATCTCATAAAACCCAATAATGGATAAATTGTCATCACTAAAGTTGCATTGACTTCTAAACAACATCTACCATATATATAATTATATAAAATCAATGACTCAACATTTATGTAAAAATATTTAAATTAAAATAATCCTGCATTCATTAAAATCTCAATTCTAAGGAGTGCAAGAAGTAGCAAGTTTTTTTATGAGGAAGAAAATTTTAATTAAGGATAAATCAATCATTAAATTATATGTTTGGTTACCTTTAAATTTAAATTTTAAGTGGTTGATTTTATTTTTTGTTTTTCTCTTAATGGTAACAAAACTGGGCAATATTTCAAAAAAAATTTAATAAGATAAAAATAAATAATAATAATAAAATAATTTTCGTCCTACCCTCCAAATGTTTCAATATTTTTCATAGAGCCCTCAATTGTTTCGATAATTTCTACTGCACTCCCATTTTCGTTAATTTGATAACTAATTTTAACGAAGTTGTTTGAAGTTTGATTAAATGTCAGAAATGCCCCTTATATTGAATTGAAAGAATTAAATGACATAAAAAGCTAATCCAATAATTGATATTCACCTTAAAATTTCTTAGTTAAAGATAATTACACAATAATCCCATCTATTAAATTGTCAAATAAATTTAATTTATCACCATCAAATAATATTTAAGATATGAACTTTCAAATTTACCCTTTGACCGTTAGAATAAATGGTCAAACTAACGGATTTAGGGGCGTGGTGCAATGAGTCAAAACTCTTGGGGGTACAGTAGAAAATGCCAAAACATTTAAGGGCAGAGCGGAATTAACCCTAAAAAAGCTTTGTGAGTGTACGTGTGTGTTGTGTGTATTGGCGGGCACACGTCCACATGTGTGTGTGTGTGTGTCAGAAACTTTCTCAAAATGACGACAAGATCTTTTTAAAAAAGCCCAAGAGTACGCTAACATCACTAGCTCTCAAATCGCCATTTTTGTTTACTCACTAGCCTGAAAAAATTTTAACTAAGGATAAATCAGTCATTAAGTTACATGTTTGGTAACTTTTACATTTAAATTTTAAGTGATCGATTTTGTTTTTTGTTTTTCTTGTAACAGCTTTGTTAAAATTAGCTGTCAGATTAGCGGAAATGGGAGCGCAATAGAAATTATCAAAACATTTGGGGGTACAGTAAAAAATATTAAAATATTTTGGGGTAGGATGAAAATTCATTATTATTATTGTTGTTGTTGCTGTTGTTGTTAACAACAATAACAAATTTTGAAATATTTTCTTGATTTCGATTTTGGATTTTCCTTTTCTTGCCATTATCATCAAAATGTCAATGTTCTTATTTTTTTCCTTTCCTGTGGCGCTAGGCAGTATATATATAAGGCGGCAAAAAAATTTTTTTTTTTGGGTTTAATCTGCTTTGTCCAAATGTTTTGGTAGTTTTCTCTGTGCTCCTAAATATTTTGACTCGTTACATAATGCCCCTAAATTAGTTAATTTGATGATTTATTCTAACGGTCGAAGGAAAAATTTAGAAGTTCATGCCTTAAATATTATTTGATGGTGATAAATTACATTTATTTTATAATTAATTGATGAGATTATTGTGTAATTATATTTAATCAAGTTTCTTAAGGTAAATATCAATTGTTGGATTAGCTTTTTATGCCATTTAATTCTTTTAATTCAAGATAAGGGGCAGTTCTGACATGTAACCAAATTTCAAATGACTCCGTTAAAACTAGTTGTCAAATTAGTGAAAATTAGGGCATAGTAGAAATTATCAAAACATTTAGGGAGCAGTAAAAAATATTGAAACATGGGGTAGGATGAAAATCCATTATTATTATTATTATTATTATTATTATTATTATTTATTTTCATTTTATTAAAAAAAATTTTGAAATATTGGCATCATCAGTTTTGTTACCGTTAAAAGCAAAACAAAAAACAAAATCAACCACTTAAAATTTGAAATTAAAAGTAACCAAACATGTAATTTAATTATTGATTTATCCTTAATTAAATTTTTTTCTGACCAGTGAGAAAACAAGATCGACGATTTGAGAGCCGGTGATGTTAGCTTACCATTGGGCCTTTTTGAAAAGACCTTGTCTTCGTTTTGAGAAAGTAACCATTCTCCTCTTTGCTTCTCTATTTTCTTGATTTTGATTTTGGGTTTTCCCTTTCCAGTTGGCGCCATTATCATCAAAATTTCAGAGTTCGCTGTCGACGCCAGCGTTTCCTCTCTCTCTTTATATATATATATATATATATATAAGAGGCGGCAAAAAAAATTTTTTTAGGGTTAATTCCACCCTCCACCCATTATCATCTAATAAATGACATAAGGCATGAATCTGTTAATTTGATCTTTTATTTTAATGGTCAAAGGGCAAATTCAAAAATTTATGCCTTAACTATTACTTGAGGGTGATAAATTAAATTTATTTGATAATTTAATTGACAGATTATTATGTAATTATCTTTAATTAATTTTTTTACGGTAAATATAGATTATTAGATTAGCTTTTTATGTCATTTAATTCTTTCAATTCAAGATAAGGGGCGTGGTACAACGAGTAAAATAATCAGTCACAATAATTGATATTTAAGGCAATTGAATATAATGCATGGCGTTAACCGTAACAAAATTGCCGAAACATGGGTCGCCGTCATTTGATGCCAATATTGACAAATTCTTGAACGTTAACGGTGGTGCAAGCCAAGTGGGGGAAGAAAATTTTAAATTTAAATAATCCCCCATTTAGTAAAATCTCAATTCTAAGGAGTACAAGTAGTGAAGACGTTTTTACGGGAAAAGAAAATTTTAATTAAGAATAAATCATCCATTAACATTTTAGATCGGAGTAGAAGTACTGAAGAGTGAGAATATTGAGATTAAGAGTAAGTTGTTTACTATTGAAGAATGAGAGTGTGAAATTAGAGTCAGAATGTAATTTATGTATTTAATTTATCTTGGATTAAGAGTAAATAATTTTAAATTACGGTTTTATCTTTATTTAAAGAATTGTAGTTTTAGTTACAAAATTATTTGAAAAATAAATTATTTTATTTTATTATATTTGTAAATTAATAATAATAATAATAATTACTATTATTATTATTATTATTATTATGTAAATCAATTTTTTTAAATTTTGATTTTAATTTTAATTATGTAAATTAAAAATTATTGATATGAGTAACACAAATGAGTTATTATTAATATTGTAGTACAAAATTAATATTTTCTTAGAATAAACTATTTATTATTAGTAGTAGTTAATATTAAATAAATATAATACTATTATATTTTTAAATAAAAATAGTATATAGTAATATTATTAATTTTTTATGAATATAATAATATTATTTTTAAGTAATTTTAACTTAGAATTAATGTAAGTTATTTTTTAACTAAATATAATAATATTATATTTAAATAAGTTTAATAATATTATTTTAATAAATCTAATTTATAAAATAATATAATAATATTATCTAAATAAATATCAAATTATTTATAAATTACATTTATTTTATTAAATTATAGCTACATTGAAGTTAATAAAATAAAGATAAAAAAGTGAGATGTGAGGCTGGATTCTCACTTCCACCTCTCTCCATTGGAGTGGGAATCCCTCTCCCCACTCTAAATATAAATATGGGTGGAATTACTAAGTGAGATTCCCATTATTTCTTTAAAATATGTAAATAAATAATAGAGTAAGAGAAATTCACATTACTCACTTTCATTCTAGTAAATAAAATCTACACTTTTATTCCAGTAAATAAACATAGTATAAATTAAATGTTTGGTTATTTTTAAAATTTAAATTCTAAATTGTTGATTTTGTGTTTTTTTTTTCTTTTAACAGTAACAAAACTAGTTATATGAATAAATCCAAATTTTCAATTTTTTTAATAAAATAAAATAATAAAAATTAGTTATATGAATAAATCCAAATTTTCAATTTTTTTAATAAAATAAAATAATAAAAATTTAAAAAAAATTTGCCGCCATTATATAAATATAACGGGAACGCGCTAAAACGGACACCAACTCTCAGCTTCCTTTACACACACAACTCTTTTTTGAATTTTGATGAAAATGGCGCCGACAGGAAAGGGAAAGTCGAAAATCGAAATCACGAAAATAAAGAAGCAAAGAGCGAGAACGGTTACTTTCTCCAAACGACGACAAGGTCTTTTCAAAAAAGCCGAAGAGTACGCTAACATCACCGGTTCTCAAATCGCCATTCTTATTTTCTCACCGGCCGGCAAACCGTACGTTCATGGGTCTCCTTCAATTGACGCCGTTATTGAAAAATTCTTGAGCGTTAACGGCGGCGCAAGCAGCAGCGGCCAAGTGGCTGCCCATCACAATGAAGCCGATGTGTGCCGCGGATTCTTGATGATTCTGGAGGAGAAGATGAAACGGTGTCGGAGTGCGGAGGATTTGGCGGCCGTGAAGGAGGAGTTGGGGGAATTGAGAGTGAAGGTCTTGCAGAGACTTAAGCATATTGAAGAAGACGAATTCGTCACTTCTTTGCTCAATTATTGATTCAATTTTGATGCTGGATATTAATTAAATTAGGGTTTGATTTTGCTTCGATCAACTGATAGTTGATCAAGATTCGATTTTTTTTTTCCGTTGGGTATACAGCTTAGATTAGGAGATGTTTAGGGTTTACAAAATGATTTTTTTTTTCGCTTTCAAATTTTGTAATTGATTGTAATCATTCGTGGGTTTAGGGGTTGGTTGACAACTTTAAAGAAGTGGGTTCTTGAATTCAATGTAATTAATTAACCATCGTTAATTTTAATGAGAAATTTTGCCAGTTTTGTTCAATTAGTTGTCGTTTTATCAATCTTTCTTGCATATCATATTTACTCTGTTCTCATGTTCTAATTCTTGTATAGAAATCACATAAAACGTACTAAAAACAGAAAAGAAAAGAGAGTCAGAGAATAAATAAATAAATAAAGAGGATTTAGAAACATAGAAAATATGTGCCATCACAAATACAAAGAATTATTTCTATCTACACAATGACCTTTCTATTTAAGACAACAATGCAGCCATCATCTGACTAATAGGACAGCAGCTGCTGCTTTTGCTTCGGCTTTGGCACTACCAGATGTGTAGGTTGACTGGATATGAAAGCCTCCTGCTGAACATACATTTCTTTAAACAATCGTTTAGTAGTTAGCGAGTGGTTAAGGGTTAACTGATAACTAAAAGATCTGGATTCGAACCCCGATAACAACACCACAGAAGATGCGGGGTTAACATTAAGGGAAAGTAGCAAAGGTCGGCATTCCATTGTGTTAGGCCTATGGACCTATAATGGATTAGCGGATAATGCAAATAAATGAACTCCAACTGGCACTGCCATGTTATGGAAACCTATTTCTAGTTTAAGAAGACATCATAATTGTCATAGCTGCGAGGCCATGGGTATCGATCTTTCAATATCAGCTCCTAGAAACTGAAGCTTGGTGTCTAAATTCTCATAACCACGGCCAATATGACCAATGCCAGTGATCTCAGTAGTTCCTTCTGCTGCTAATCCAGCTAATACCAAGGCAACCCCACCTCTCAGGTCAGCTGCATGAAGATGAGAACCATGCAGGGCACTGATGATAGAATTTAAAGGAATTAGCAAAATCAATTTTGATTTTATGATAATCATAAAATCAAAAATCTCACTATGGAAAGCAGTGTACCTTTGTGTCTCTCTCCCAAAAACTAGTGCAGTGCTCCCACAGACCTGAATTTTTGCTCCAAGCTTCTGCAATTCATTTGCTGTCCAAATATGAGGATAAAAATTAGACATATATACAGTTAATACAGATAAGGAAACAAAGACACTCAATCTGCTTGTGGCAAAGCAAAAAGGAAGCAGATGTGGAGAGTACTTTGAAAATAAAAACGTAGTTTTCCAGTTTCTGCTTTCACCGAACATTAGGTGCCAGCTTTTGGAAGAATTTAAGACCACCACAAAACAGTGTAATCACAGTGTGAGACAACATTTTATCATCAAAGCATGAAGACAGAAACACATATACAGAAAACAAATAAGAGATGTTTGAACGGATCATGCTGCTTGAAAGAAATCTGCTTTGAAATAAACCAATGAGCTTATTTTCAAAGCCTCCAAGCAAAATGAAGAACATTCTTGGAAATATAAATACAGAAAATGTTAAGGTGGAAATAATTATTGGTCAATAGCAATACCATGGCCCATGCGTTTGTCAAACACAGATTCCTCCACTATGCTTGAACCACTACATGTGGTGAGTAGCGCCATTGTTGGAGGTTGGAGATCTGTAGGAAATGCAGGAAATGGACCTGTCCTGACATTGAAACCTCGCAAATTTTCACAAACATTTTCAGGGATTCCTGAAACCTGGAATGCCAATCATTTATAATGCCTCAAGCGCAAGAGAATGGGGAAAAAAATGAAAAACAGAATAATGAGGAATTACCCTTACCTCCAACGTGTCATTGTTACACATTGTAATTTTACAACCAGCAATTTTTAGTTTGTCTATTAGACATGATAAGTGAGAAGGAATGACAGGTGATATCGAGATGAGTGAGCGAGTAATTGCAGCAGCAAGCATAAAGGTGCCTGCTTCAATTCGATCGGGTGGCACATAACATTCACAGCCACGCAATTGGTATTTTCCCTTAATTAAAAGCTTGTCACTCCCAGCTCCATACACACATGCCCCACTGTCATTCAGAAAACGAGCAAGATCAATCACCTCTGGTTCCTGTGGTGAATTTGGGAGAAGAATCCACTTAAATAATTCAATTAGCTCTGTTGTAAGAGAACACTAAATTGCCCCAATTCTCTCAAAAACAAAAAGGCAGAGTGAGATGTATCAGATCATACTTTGGCAACATTTGAAAGCACAGTTACTCCATTGGCCATAGAAGCTGCCATCATAAGAGTTTCAGTTGCCCCAACACTAGGGAAATCAAGGTAGAAACTGCCCCCAACCAATCCCCTGCCATTTGCAGAATGTGCCAGCACTTTCCCATCCCTGAAATTTTGAAGAATTTACTGATTTCAGCCGATTCTTTACATATTCAGTCAGGTGGTAACTCCAGACAGACAGACAGACAGACACACACACACACACACATCAACAGTTAAAGTTCTTGCCATACCCTGCTTTTTCTTGCCTGATTGCATGGTCTTGATTTAGAATTGGCAGAAAAGCAGACAAGAACACCTTAAATGATGCCACAATCAGTGCTGGATGAAAAACTTTCATGATAAAATGCTTTGCCAAAGACCTACTCAACTTGAGCTATGATCTAATTGGTGACCAATCTTCACAAAGTAGAATTATGTTAGTAAGTTGCCCTGCTCATTAACTATAAGAATATCTATGTTTTTTGTCACCAACAAAAGAGGCATGATCCCTAAAAAAAATCCCCTGAAGCCTAGTGTCATCACTAGTGATGATGCAAAAGATTGCAATCTCCGGCATCTTTTCTGTATTCGAGTGAGATAAAGTAGGCTTACATAACCTGTTCCTGCAAATCAGAAACTGCCAAGGAAATATCTTAAAAGCTACCGATCCACACCAGAAAATCCAGCTCTGTTCTAGCCAAACAAAGAAAACATAAATAAATAAATAACGACAGTGATCCTAGATCTCTTAAGGTCAAGCTAGAATCCTTCAATTTGGTGAAAAGTTCACATAATCATCAACCTCATGACACAGACCATTTTCTTATTTATCTACCAAGTATTGCTCTTCACTCTCAAATTTTTCACTTTTATTAACCCCAGACAGTTTCTTAAATTTCCCATTTGAATCCTATTACCTAATAGTTCGTATATTCATAAGTATTATATATCATGCTGATATCCTTCTTCAAACTGACCAGCTCTCTGCAGACTAGTATTACAGAAAAACCCGATCCTCAAAATAATACGGTATCGGCTTAAACTAACGTAATAGAATCAATCTTATTGAGTACACAATATATCTTCAAACTAGCTTCTTTTCCTACACAGGTGATGAACAAATATATTCGATGAAAAATCAATTAAAACAATCAAGATAATCTTCAATGAAAACATAATGCAATTAAAATAAAGGAAAACAAAAACCATAACTTATCTCGACAGCAGCCCCAAGAGCTCTTAGCCCACGAACGTACAAATCTACAGGTCTCTCCCCAATATCACACCCACCAGGCAAACCCACAACAGCTTCTCCGAACCGGGCCAGCAGCGGCCCAATAACAAAAAACCCACCTCGAATTTTCCTCATTTCCTCTAAACATGGCTCAACACACCCAACACAATCAGTGTTAACCAAAATTTCCTTATTCGTATCGTTAAACTCAATCTTGGCGCCTAACGAGCGTAAAATTGAAAGCATTGCTTTGGTGTCAGACAAGCCTGTGGGCACATTGTGGAGCAGACAAGAGCTTGAGCATAAAAGAGTAGCGGCGAGGAGACAAAGAGAAGAGTTCTTGGACCCGGAAATGGGAACATGGCCGGAAAGCTGTGTGGGTCCGGTGATGGTAAGAGTTTCGGCTTCCCGGATCTGGGTCTGTTGGGTTGGGATTCGGGGTTTTTGGGTTTGTGGGAGTTTAAGAGAGAATGGTTGAAGGGGTTTTGCATAACAGAAAGAGGTCGCCATTTTCTTGTCGAACAGGGAGAAAAGCAACGATGCTTAACAAGCACTTGACCAATTCCCGCTTTAATTGTCGATATTGAGTCACTTTCACCTTTTTCACTTCTTTCGTAGTCTAACCAACTCCCGCTTTAACCCACATTTTATGCGTTGTGTGATAAATTTTTTTGTGAATTAATTATATTATTTTATTAAATTAAAAAATAAATATCATATTATTTAAAAAATAAATAAATAAATATGGGTTACGTGTTTATTTCTAACAGCACATGTAGATGCAGGTTTATGGCCGCACATATTTCTTTTAGAACATATTGGCATTTTCCTAGGATAAGCTGTGGGCTGCCAGATTATTTCTAGACATAGGAGGAGGTCAACTGGTCTAAAAGTGTGTTATGTTGAATATTTTCAAAATTAAAGAGTCTTCTTGTTGCTGTCTTTTTTCTTTTTCTTTTTTTAATTTCTTTAGTATTCGATATTTCTTGTTAGTGCGAAAAGATTTAGGACCAAATTGGTAATGTTATAATTTTTAAAATAATTAGTGTCATCTGTACTATAAAAATAATTAATTGTGAACAAAATTAATTAAATATTTAATAAAATTTATTTTTAAAAGTATTGTTAGTTTTAAAAACAATCGTATGTATTTGATAAATCTAATTACTAAATTAATATAAGAATATAAATAACTAAATTATAAATAATATTGAATAAAATTCATTTAAACATTTATAAACATGTACATCAAATATTTTTTATTGTGTCATATAACAATTGATAACTAAGATAAATATTTTATTTTATTTTATTTAATTTTATTTTGTATTTTGTTATCACAATATAATTAGTAGTAATAATAATAATAATCTCTTTAAAGTTAATGATTTTATTTCTTAAATAATAAGTATAATTTTATATTTTTATAACATATATGAGAATATATATAAAATTGTGCCAAGTATAGAAGTGATTATCAAAATTAAATTTTAAAAATTTACTTTTTTCTTATTTTTTAAAATCTTATCTGTTGCAGGGTAGAGTGATTTTGCCAAAAGTGATTTCTAAATAAATTTGTTTAGACACTAAAATTAGCTTTAGTTTTACGAAATCACTTTTAAATCTCTAAAAAACAATCCCCTGTAGGCCCTTAATTTCGGTTGATGATTTGCTTAATTTAAAAAGTAATATTTCTTAACTAAATGGATATCATGGAAATCATTACATATGGGTGACATTTTGAATTAGACAATTAGTGTTGGTTAAAAATAAAGATTTATTATTAAAACTAGGATAAATTTCTCATTTGATTGATCGTTTTTAAAATTTTGAATGACATTGATGATAGACACCTCTCATTTCACTAGAGTTAAGAGTTTAGCTGTGGTCAGGTTGATTTTCTTACAAATATTTTAACTAAAAAAATTCTAATATACTTCTGATTGAGGGTGTGTTACATGTTTAATATATTAAATAATCTTAAGATATAATTTCTATAACATTCATATTTTAACGGTAGTGAATTGTACAAAGATACCTTATGGCTTATTCTAATTATAGAGCGATGAGGAAAATGAGAAATGCCCTAAAGGTGTTCATAAAGATATTTATGATCCAAATTTACCTCCTCCGAAAACATTTGAAGAAAATAAATAATGTTGAGCGGGTCTTTCTCCTTCGGAACATCAAAAGGCCTAAAAATAGAAAGGATCAGTAAATGCCACTAAAAAATATAACCTTTATTTTCATATAAAATGGCACCTCCTAGCAGCCACCACTCTTCATCCCAATAGAAATGGCAAAATCAATGAAGCTTGTGGCCGTTGTTGCCACAGCTCTATGCTTCACCTCCCTCCTCAGCTTTGCCTTTGCCGCGGAAGATCCAAAGACCGTTGAAGGTTTGGTGTATTGTGACTCGTGCCGCGTCAAGTACAAGACCGAGCTCAGTGATTACATTGCAGGTAATTAACAATATTAGTGTACGTATCATTTTAGCTACAGCATCAATGGACAACTAGCAGTGGCCTCTTTTCTTTTTCTTTTCTTTTTTTTTTTGTTTCCTATTTAAGACAGGAGGATCAAATCTATATTTTAGCTTTCTATTTCACCAGGATTTGAACCTAGTAGCAAGCCAGAGAAAGCTGCTTGAAACCAATAGCATAATCAGTGCTATTCTTAAAATGCAGGAGCTACCGTTGCCTTGGAATGCAAGGAAAGTGAGGACGGCGAAATTGTGTACTCTCGTGAGGTTGTGAGTGACCAGTCCGGTACTTATAAGATACCTATCGAGGGTTGTCATGCTAAATTATGCCAAGTTCGCTTGGTCAAGAGCCCTAAACCGGAATGCAGCGAGATCGTTGCCGACGGACTCAGTAGTGCCAGGATTGATCTCACCCCCTCTGTTGGATCCGATCCTGAGCTGATTCGCTATGCCAATGATCTTGGCTTCATGAAGAAGGAATCCTTGCCCGAGTGCGCTAAAGTTCTTGAAGAAATGTTTATTCATGGTTAATTAAGTCATCAATGTATTGATTGATTAATTCATCGGATTTTGCCAACTTAACAACAATTTTTTTTTTATAATTTCATAATTATAATTTTTTTTTCTTCAGATTAACATAGTTCGTGACACAAATAGTTTTGATACAGTCAAAGGAACACAATTTGATCACTGATTTAACTTTACCAGAAAAGTAAACTGTAGTTAAAAAGGAGAATAGAATAAGGTTAACTTTAGTCCCTTATATGAAATTAGATAATTTAGTGTTAGTCCCCAATTATTTCGATATTTTACAACGCGCACCCATATTTTTCGACCATGTGCGCTACACCTCCATTCCATCAACCTGCCGTTAACTTAACAAGAAAAAAAGGTGAAATGATAATTAAAAAAAAAAAAACTCTTTTATCGTTCATTCTTTTTTTTTTTAATATATTTTTTCTTTCTTTTCTTTTTCTTTCTCGTCATCTCCTTCACGTCTTTTTTCCTTCATTCTTTCTTCTTTCTTTCTTTCTTTCTTTCTTTCTTCTTCTTCTTCTTCTTCTTCTTCTTTCTTTCTCCTTCTCCTTCTCCTCCTTCTGTTCTTGCCTTTCACTACTTCTGCCTACTGATGTGATCTGTCGCCGTCTTGAATCGATAACAACAAATTGGCGCATGCTGCGTGATCTGCCACCGCTCGAAACCGTCGCCTCCAATGCTGCACGAAGCCACCGACACCACTGCTTGAAGCTGTTGCCGTCTCGGCTGCCACTATAATTTAATTTAGGGTTTGATAACTTTACTTTTGGTTCCTTTTTGTTAAATTTTCTTGGTTTGGGTTTCTTTTGTAATAGAATTTTATAGTAAAATTTACAACAAGGGTTTCGTTTAATTAGCTTAGGTTTCTTTCTTATTGGGTTTTGTGTATTTTGGTGGGATTATTGGAATTATTTTGTAATCTATTGATGATTTTGTGTTTGATTTTCTTCTTTCCCTTTGGAATCATGCTTGGTCTCTCATTTTGAAATTTATTGGTTTTACAATTTTGTTATAATAATAAAATAAGAAAAAATCATTTCAATATAATTCTTAAAAAATAAAAACAAATATTATTATAATTAATTTTTATTTCTTGATGTAAATTTTATAAGTTGTAAGGGTTTTTTTAGTACGTACATACTTAATGCAATTCAAACTGGGGGCAGTATGATCTTTTAAGTTAATAACAGCTTAAACAGTTAGAATTAACGAATTTTTTTTCGGAAATGAGGGGTGCAGTGCACATTGTTGAAAGATTGTCGGTGCGCGGTGCAAAAAATGGACACAACTAGAGACTGACGCTAAAATGCCCCATAAAATTACGCCGTATTTTTTCCATTAACGTTGTTTAACAGCACTTAAAAAAATACAAAATGGATCAGTATTAACTTAATGTAGAAATGGACGTGCCATTCTGACTAAATTATAAAAGGAATTAATACAATTATCGGCTTTGAATATGTCATCTCTTTATCTAATGTGCTAGGAATTTTCTTCTTAAATTTTTTTTTTTGGACCAAACTAAGTTAATTCATGGTGTCCTATTTGACACAGCTCATGGTGTCTCACTTTTTCTTGGCAAGAACTGCTGCAGAGGTGTGTAGCCACCCATTTAAAGAAATCACTGGAGATTATATATGCATTTAGCCTCAGAGCATTGCAACTCCAAACAAATTAAGGAGATAATTTATCTCCGCTGCCTCAGAGCAAGTAAAGCTTTAGGAGTCCATCGAGTGTTCGCATCTGGGTGCGCAGTACAGCATCTCAATTCTCGGATGAAGCTCGTTTTCGGGATGGCCAAACCCGCAGACTGTTTAAACTGCAATTCTCCGCAAGTGCTTTTCTACCTGGGCTGAACCTATAACCTTTCCTTCGTGACGGAGTGGGCGGGCCTGCCTTTCCAGCTATTGCTGGGCTGTGTGTTTGCTTCTCCGAGGGGACAGGTGGTCACACTCTTTAATTTTACGGCACAGTTATTTGGTCGTAAAAGATTTGTGGTCCCACGCTTTAATGTTACGGAACTATAACTAACGGGAAAATTTATAAAAATAACTTTAAAATTTTTATAAATTTTAGATTTAACCTATTGAATTTTTTTTTTCTATTATAACAAACCAAACACTCTATTATTGGATCAAATTATTCTCATTACTTTCAATAAATTTTTAAACATATCTCACTTAAGAAATTCCAGCAAAATTAAAAGCTTCCAACCCTTAACAATTAACCAAAACTTTCATCACTCTCAACAAACTTTATCACTCTCAATAAATTAACAAATTTCATCAAACAAGCATTGCATAACTGAATATATATATATATTTAGAAAGCTTATTAAGGTTAGTATATGTTCTAACATAATATATACTTTTAATGTATTGAGTTTAGCAAATAAGTTCAAAATTAAAGTATATTTTGTTACAAATGTTATTATTTTTCATTCACAAAACAATTGGATTTGTTAAAGTTCTAGTTTGAGTTGAGAAATGAAAAAAAATTATAGGAAACAACAAAAACTCGAGCAAAAAATGAAGCCCAGAAATTTAGTTTGACAAACAGGGGAACAGTGGTACAAGCACCTGTTCCGCTATTTGTCTCAACAAATTAGCCTATTTCACTAAATTTTAAAAATTTTTCAAAAGTTATAACTTGGGCTACATGTGTTTATTTTGAACGATAATATACCGTTTCGAAGCTTGAGACGAGACGAATAAAATCCCAAATTATCTCCTCCATTCTATCACACGATCGAACTAAAAATTTGCCTGAACTTATTATATAGCATGTAATTTAATTTATTTTATTTTTTTAAATGATCTTTAGGTTTAATGGATTCAGTTGTGCTTCAATTGTGTTAGGACAGTTGATGGGAGATGTTGGTAGATGGCCATATGGAATATATCTCCCACCAACCGTCGTAACACAATCGAAGCACAACTGAATCCATTAAATCTAAAAATCATTAAAAAAATAAAATAAATTAAATTAGATGGTACATAATAAGTTCAGTCAAATTTTTAGTTCGACTGTGTGCTAGAATGGAGTAGACAATTTTGGATTTCATTCGTCTCGTCGCAAGCTTTGAAACGGTATATTATACGTTCAAAACGGACACATGTAACTTACGTTATGACTTTAAGAAAATTTCTAAAATCTAGTGAGACAAACTAATTTGGTGAGACAGACAATGGGACAGAAGCATGTCTCACATAAAATCAGAACTAATTAATGCAATAAACACCTATCCCATTGCCTGTCACATATAATTTAGTTAGACATACTTCTTCAACAAGTGGGACAGACATGTCTATCTCACTAAATTTCTGGGCTTCGTTTTTTGCTCGAGTTTTTGTTGTTTCCAATGATTTTTTTTTCATTTCTCAACTCAAACTAGCAGTGGGACATTATTTTATGAATGAAAAATAATAACATTTGTAATAAAATATACTTTAATTTCGAACTTATTTTCTAAACTCAATTTATTAAATGTATATATTATGTGAGAACATATACTAACCTTAATCAGCTTTTCAAGTATATATATCTTCAGTTATACAACGCTTGTTTGATGGAATTAATTGATTTATTGAGAGTGATGAAGTTTGTTGAGAGTAATGAAAGTTTTGGCTAATTGTTGAGGGTTGAGAACTTTTAATTTTGCTGGAATTTCTTAAGCGGCATATGTTTGAAATTTGTTAAAAGCGATGAGGATAATTTAGTCCAATAATAGAGTGTTTGACTAGTTATAATAGAAAAAAATTCAATGGACTAAATTTAAAAATCGTAAAAGTTTTAAAGTTACTTTTATAAATTTCTTGACTAAATGGGAGGTGTATATGTTATAAATTCTGTAACATACACCCCGTATTCATGCAATCCACATATCCTTTATATTAAGAAAAAACATGCAAATAGTTCTTGGGTGGAGCAGGCTAAAGTTGGGGTGTAAGTTACAGATTCTGTAACTTACACCCATAAATGACTTGTAAAAAAAATATTTATGAATTTTTTTGGTATTACTAATAATTTTTTATTCTCCATTGCATTTATGGGCAATAATCTCCACCTATGATCTTAAGAATTAGAACTAATTAATTATATAGGTAATAGGTAACTTCCTTATCTTTTTAATCTTTAAATCAAAATTACTCTTTTCATTTTTTGTAGAAATTTTTTTTAACGTTCTTTGTAGAAAAGAAGTACTAATCTGGTGAAAATAATTTTTATAAATTGAAATATAATTTTTTTTAACTTAAAGCTTTTTTAAAAAAATTTTTAGTTGTATGTATTTTTAAACGTCAACTATATGAATACTAAAACGATTTTATTTTTAGATATTGTAATTTAAAAACTTAATATAAATTAATCATGAGTGATGTATCAAGAAATTCATGCTAATATATTAATGCATTTGGAATAAAATTATGAATGAATTAACATATGAGAATTAATTTATGTATGTAATCTCTAATGAAAATATAATATTGTAGTATATTAGTATAACTTATTTTATTTATATTTGAATAGTGAAAATTAAAGGAGTTGTAATTTTTTTTATTACTATCATATAAAAAGATATATTTTAGTGGGTTCTTTATTTTAGTTAATTAGTCAAATATCTCCATCCAATCTTCTTTAACTGGCAAAATTCTTTTTACCTAATAAATTTTAATATTTTAGTTAATTTTGATTAACTACTATAATGATATGGGGTGGACCCTGCTAGGGCCCATGAGTGGCTTCAATTGCTTTTGGGTCAGTATTTTTTTTTAAATGTGCCGCAAGCCCATTCTAGAGGAATTCAACAAAAGAATTTGAGTACTTTTTCAATAAAAAAATTACTTGTAGTTTAGTGGTAAAAGTATAATTTATTGGTTTAGAAAATTTTATTCAAATATCAATAACCATATAATTTTTTTAGATATTTGCGGAGATTATTTACAAAATGATATTTTCACAAATATAGTCACAATGAGCTCTAGAGTTGAAAATAAATAATATATTACTATCATTTTTTAAAATTTAAAAGAAAATTATAGAATTTGAATTTGTGAGACACTAAATGTGTTTAAATGAATAGTCAAAAAAGTAAAGTATCCCAAATTAATCAAAATTTGTGATACTTAATTAAATGTGTTTAAGTGGATAGTAAAAATAATTTAACAACCCAAATTAAATTAAATTTTTTTATAATTAAACTCCCGGATTGAATTGTCTGGGTCTGCCATTGACTGTGGACCATTTGACCTCATTCAATGGCTTACTTTTATTCCGTTATTAGTACTGAACTTTTGGCCCAACACCGTTAATAACTATGTTTTAGCTTTTTACATGTGCATGGAGCAATTTATTTATTTTCATTATTGAATGTGCTTTCAACGATAGTTGATGGTAAGGATAAAATTTGAATTTTTGAGACCTTAAATGTATCTAAGAGAACAGTAAAAAAAATTAAGTATCCTAAATTAAATTAAAGTTTTTTGATTCAACATCACCCAATTTAAGTATCTGAATCCTCCATTCACTTTGAATCATTAGAACTCATTCAGTGGTTAACTTTTATCCTACTATTGATACTACAGTTTTAGTCCATCACCATTGATAACTATGTTTCAGCTTTTTACATGTGCATGAAGCTATCTTCTTTTTCATTATGGAATTTGCTTTTCAACGATAATTGACAGTAAGGGTAGAATTGGAACTTTTAAGATTTAAAATGTGTTTAAGTGAACAGTAAAAAATTGAGTATCCTAAATTAAATTAAATTTTTTTAAATTAAACCCCCTAATTTAAATGTTTGAGTCCTCCATTGCCTATGAACCATTTGATCTCATTTAATAGTTCGCTTTTATCGCAATATTGATACTGAAATTTTAGATCAGCACCAATAATAATTACATTTCACCTTTTTATATGTCCATGAAGCTATCTTGTTTTTTATTATTGAATATGCTTTTCAATAATAGTTGAGGTTAAATGTAGAATTTGAATTTTTGAGACTTTAGATGTGTTTAAGTAAACAGTAAAAAAAAAATATTCTAAATTTAATAAAATATTTTTGGAAGTAAGCCTCCCTAATTTAAGTGTTTAAATCCACCACTAACTATGAATCATTTGATCTCATTTTATCATTTTATGGCACACTTTTATCACACTATTGACACTAAAGTTTTAGGCAATCACAATTAATAATTATGTTTCAACTTTTTACATGTGCTTTTCAATAATAGTTGATGGAAAGGATTGATTTTAAATTTTTGAGACTTCAAATGTGTTTAAGTGAATAGTAGAAAAAATTAAATATCCTCAATTAAATTAAAATTTGTTGAATTCAGCACCCCAATTTAAGTGTTTGGGTCTTTGAATCATTTGAACTCATTCAATAATTTACTTTTTTCCTATTATTGACAGTGAGCTTTTAGTCCACCACCATTAATAACTATGTGGTCCATGTTTCAGCTTTTTACATATGCATGAAGCTACCTTCTTTTTTCATTATTGAATGCTGTTTTCAATGATAATTGATGGTAAAGGTAGATTTTGAATTTTCGAGACTTTAAATGTGTTTAAGTGAATAGTTAAAAAAAAGTATCTTAAATTTAATAAAAATTTTTTGAATTAAACCCTCCTAACTTAAATGTCTGAATCCACCACTAGTTATGAACCATTTGATCTTATTTAATAGTTCACATTTTTGCCAATATTGATATTAAAGTTTTAGACTAGCACTATTAATGATTACATTTCAACTTTTTACATGTGCATGAAGATATCTTCTTTTTTTTTAAAAAAAAATTGTATATCCTTTTCAATAATAGTTGATGTTAAGTGTAGAATTTGAATTTTTGAGACCTTAAACGTGTTTAAGGAAACAATAAAAAAATTAAGTATCCGAATTAAATTAAAGTTTTTTCAATTAAGCCTCCCTAATTTAAGTGCCTAGATCTACCACTAACTATGAACTATTTGATTTCATTCAATGGTACACTTTTATCGTACTATTGACACTAAAGTTTTAGGCCAGTTCAATTAATAACTATATTTCAACTTTTAACATGTGCATGAAGCTATCATCTTTTTTATTATTGAATGTGCTTTTCAATGACAGTTGATGGTGAGGATAGAATTTGAAATTTTGAGACTTTAAATGTTTATAAATGAATAGTAAAAAATTATTCAAATAAAATTAAAATTTTTTGAATTAAGCATTTTTTTATTTAAGTGTCTAGGTCTGTCACTGATTATGAACCATTTGAACTCATTCAATGGTTCTTTTATCCCACCATTGATACTGAAGTTTTAGCCTAGCACCATTGATCACTAAGTTTCAGCTTTTTTTTTATGGGCATGAAGCCATCTTCTTTTTCATTATTGAATGTGCTTTTCAATGATTATTGATGGTGAAGGTAGAAGTTGAGTTTTTGAGACTTTTAAATGTGCTCAAGTGAAAAGTAAAATAAATAAATAAATATATCTAATTAAATTAAAGTTTGAGATACTTAATTAAATGTGTTTAATTGAGTAGTATAAAAAAAATTAAGTATTCCAAATTAAATTAAATTTTTTTGAGTTAATGCCCCTCTAATTTAAGTGCTTGGGTAGGGATGGCAAAAATATCCGGATTTGGCCTGAATCAGTAAAGATATGAAAGATCTAAATTTGAGAAAATACAGATCTACACATTAAAAAATATGGATCTAGATCTTTAAATTTAGAATCCGTGTGAATATGACCTGAATTTGGATGCAAATGAATTCAAAAAATTAGATATTCATATCAGCATTATTTTGTTAATTAAATTATTTATTTAATTAAATGAAATGAAAAATATATAAGTTAAATGCAAAAACATAATAGGATTAATTTAAAAAATATAAAAGTTTAATTAAATTTAGAAATATATCGGGATCAACATTATTTTATGTGAATTTGTGGTGATTTTATAATTTTATTTGTGGATTTGTGGTGATACTAGACTTGATTTATGCTATTCTTAGTGTTTGATGTATGTTGTGGTATTTTTATTCATAACTTTATGGTGTTGTATGTTATTCTAGGTATTGAATCATTGATTGTTGAATTATGATTGGGTTTTATTTGATATTATTAGGTAAATTGTTGAATTTTAAATTATATTTTAAATTATTAAATTTTGATTTATGTTGATTCGAATATCTGAAATATTTGCTCACAATATGTGTGGATATTACTCATTTTTGGATTTGCATATTTTTTTATGGATTCGGATAGGATCCAGATATAAAAATATCAATGTGGATCTGGATCCAAATTTTGCCATCACTATGTTTGGGTTCACCACTAAAGGCTAGTTTGGGAATACTATAGCTTTTAAAATAATTATTGTTAGCTGTACTGTAGATATAATCATATGTTAAGGGAATCAGTTAAGTTTTTAATAAATTTTATTTTCAGAAGTGTTGTGAATTTTTAAAGCAATGATAGACAATTGGTAAATCTTACTATTAAATTGTTAGGAGAAAATAAATGACTAAAATGTACATAATGTAGGATAAAATTTACTTATACATATATAAAAATATATACATACGATATTTTTAATTGTGTATTATAATAGTTTTAACTAAAAATAAAATTTATAATATATTGATTTTATTTTTTTATTTTTTATCTTAAAACAATTGATAATTAAATTTATAATATAATGAAATAAATTTAATAATAATTCGACCAATAAATTCATATTAACAAATTTATATTGATGAATTATAATAAAAATTTATTAAAATATTGATTTTGTTTCCAATTTAAATAAAGATAATTTTTAGTTTAGGTAATAATTTTAAAAATATTTATGAAATTATATTAAATGATAAAATTTATTCTCAAAATCAGAATATAAAAGTTGCTCCTTCACTACTTTTCAAAATCAGCCATAGAAGAGACTGATTTTAACAAAAGTGGTTTTGATTTTTTTTATCAAATTTTAAACTTAACTTTTTAATTTTAAAATCACTTTTAAATCTTTTAAAATCACTCTCAAATATGTCCTAGAAATATGAACCATTTGATCTCGTTCAATGGTTCTCTTTTATCCCACCATTGATTTTAAAGTTTTAGGCCAGCACCATTGATAACTACCTTTCAACTTTTTACACATGCATGAAGCCATTTTCTTTCTTATTGTTTAATGTGATTCCCAGCGGTAGCTGATGGCAAGGGTAGAATATGACTAATAATTAGTACTGATGAAATTAATATCCGTACGAGTTCTCTTGCTATAAATACTTACGGGATCGTTTAGCTTAGCATAAGTTTTAGTTGAAGGAGAAGAAACAAATGTAGGACAACAGTTGCAAATGTTTCTTGTGTACAATATGAGAAAGCTTCCACATTTTTATCTGCATTCCGCTACTGCCCAACTTGTTCCAGTTTTGGGCAAATAAGTCCTTTCTCAGTTTCATTTTCAACGCTTTGCTCATTCCTTAAACGGTTCAATCTCTGCAATCTTTGTCTTTGATTCCTGAGAATTAATCTAAGTCCTTTTCCCTTAGATACAGTACCAAATTTTTCGATGGAAAATTCTAAAAATCCTTCGGTTGCAGCAGAAGAGAAAGCCAAAGAGGATCAAGAATTGTTCTGGACTCAGCTTCCGAAAGTGAAAATTTGCAATGGTTTTGATCTTTTTCAATACCAAACATTTTGGTGCCCATCCATAGCCATTAATGGCGTTATCTCCTTTCAAAAGCACTTTCAAGCAGAAGAAAGTGATATAATACTAGTCCCTTATCCGAAATCAGGCACCACTTGGCTCAAGACCCTTACATTTTCCATTGTGAACCGTTCACGTTATGCAATTGAAAATAGCCCCTTGCTTACTACTTCCCCTCATCAACTTATACCTTTCGTTGAGTTTAACCTCTATCACAATAATAACCATTCTCTGGATCTTGAATGCTTTTCGAGTTCAACAAGAAGGATGTTTTCAACGCATGTCCCATACGCTTCACTACCAAGTTCTATTCTGAGTTCTAATTGTCGAATTGTGTACATCTGTAGGAACCCTTTGGACCAATTCATCTCAGAATGGCAATTCATAGCGAGACGCAACAACTCTCATCTTGATCTAGATGAAGCTTTCCAGAGGGCTTGTAGTGGAATCCAAAGTTTTGGACCCATTTGGGATCATGTGTTGGGTTATTGGAAAGCCAGCAAAGAACAACCTGATAAGATATTGTTCTTAAAATATGAAGACCTCAAAGAAGATGTTATCTTTTACATCAAAAGAATAGCCGATTTCTTGGGATTTCCTTTCTCAGAAGAAGAAGTCACCCAAGGTGTGGTACAAGAAATCGCCAAACTTTGCAGTTTTGATAACATTAAAAATTTGGAAGTCATCAAAACTGGTAGAGTGAACCCAACAGGGACTAAAAATTCTCTCTTCTTAAGGAAAGGGGAAGTTGGAGATTGGAAAAATTATTTAACCACTTCAATGTCTCGACACCTGCAGAAAATTGTGGAAGAAAAGTTGGTTGGTTCTGGGCTGACCTTTAAGACATCATTGGAGGAACCACAGAAATAATATTGAGTGAAGTTGATATGTTTCAATCTTTGTTTGTTCATATTTGTAAGCGAGTTTCGATTTTTTTTTCTTTTCTTTTATTGAATTCTCAAATCTTCTGTGTTGATTATGTTGTGATCATGTTTTCCTGAGCGGTTAGGTTTGTAAATATGTTCCTTCCCCAATCCGCCATGCTTCAATCTACTTGCGTTCAAATTCGATCCTGATTTAGTTGATCTATGCTTGAAATAACAATCATATATCTGTCAAATCAATCTAATGATCAGATGCAGATAGTACAAGTGCAACCATTGCCCGTTCATCAAACATCTAGAACAGTACAAATTTATTTGCTAATCATGAATATGGCTTCAATCATAACCCCTGTACACATAGAAAAGATTTCATATAATTATTTACATGCTATCCCGTCTAATAATTATAATTGAGAATCCTGGATTTGAAACCTTTTCTCTCTCTTTGTATATTAGAGCTTCTTAAGAATTTCATGCGAATTTATTTTTACATCATATGGCATTATAGTGTTTATGTTTAAATAACTATTATATCATATGATGTAATAGTAAATTTTCACGAAATCCACATTTAAGCATCCACTTGAGAACTTATATATATATATATATATATATATATTCATTTAGGGAAAATGATAGCCACAACCTTAAGGTTTGGCGAAATGATTAAGCTAACAATTTGGTGAAATGATCAAGCTAACTCTAAAATTTTCTATAAGGGACACCAAGATCTCGTGTTAATCACAATATTATTTGGCTCTATTAACTAAAAACAATTGACTCTAATGTTTTTAATAAATTAAAATATTATATAATATTAAAATAAATGTAACCATATACATACATTTCAAAAATAATTTCAACATTTAAGAAAGATTTAATGTTTTAAAATCTATTAGACATATTTAAATTAATTAAAATAAATTTTATAATAAATAGAAACATAATATTAAAATAAACATATAAAAATTTTAATATCATATAAAACAATTTTAATATTATTAATAAGTGACATGTATATTAAAAATTTTAATATAATATAAAATTTTTAATATTATTAATAAGTGAAATGTACTTTAATGATTTTAAAATCTACTTAACCCAAAGATTTGTTCAAAATCCTTATGATAAATACAAATATATATTAAAATAAATACAGTAATTTATATTTTTAAAATTATTTTAATATTATTAGTCTATTACACATATCCTATTTGTATTTATTGAAAAATTTTAAAGTAAATTTTTTTAGTTAATATATTCAAAGAATATTATCATATATATATATATATATATATATATATATATCTTTGGAACAATTGAAAGCTGGCCAACGGGCGAAGTCTATTTACTTTTTGTTTTTCATTTAGTCACTTTTAAAAGGATAGTAGGGGTGGGTAGAGTTAGGTGGCGTTTGTTTTTCCGTCTGAAATCTGAATAGATCTGAATTAGTCTGAATTCTGAATAGATCTGAATGTCTGAATCTGAATAATGTGTTTGTTTTTTTCATCTGAATCTCTGAAAATAAGTATTAAGTTGTTTGTTTTTTAAACTTAAAAATTTAAAAATATATATTTTTACATTTGTACTCTTATTAAATTTAAATGTCAAATAAATAATAAACTAAATACCATAATATTTTAATATTTATAAGTAAAACTATATTCAAGTGAATACATAATGATTTTGGAATTATAATATATAAAATACTATAAATTTTAAATTTTATTACTAATTCTCAATAATAGTATATAATATAAGAAAAAAAACTAACAAAATGATTGAAATAGTTGATTTGTTATTTCATCTCGAAGTTGTCTCATGTAAAGATGAGATTATGTAGGATAAACGTCTATAGGTGAGTTTTGTAATATATATGAAAAATAAATTATAAAATAGAGATATTTTTGACATTAGAAATTAATTGACTTAATTCAGATTCTTCTATTCAGTAAAAAGCTAAAAAAATTGGCTTATTTTATTAAGTCAAAATTATCTAAAAAGTCCTATTAAGTTATAAAAACAAACACATCTAATTAACTTAATTAATTAAGTTAAGTCACTTTAAGTTATTAAGTTAAAAAATAAACGCCACCTTAGTCATTGGTTTAGTTAGATTTGGTACAAAATTGAGCAAAAAAAAAACTGAAGTAAATTATGAACCGAACAAATATTGATTTTGCATCTTATGTCCGCTTATATATATCATTATTTTATTATAAAAAATATATCTTTTTTTTTTGGGTTTTTTACGAATGGAATTTAATAATTTATTTTTATATTGAGGATAAAAAATACAAGAACCAAAGTGAATAGTACAAATTAATTTTTTGCTCTCTACCTTTTTCAAAATTGAGATTTGAGTGAATAGTAAAATAAAACTGTTTAAAAACTAGTCGATTAGGTTGTTAGTGGCAGAATTTTTGTAAACTAAAAGATTTTTACAAACTTACAGTCTTATTATCCTTTTCGCATTAAAAAAAAAAATACAATCTATCAAAAATTAACAATTTGGCTAGATCATACATACTTGAGGTGATTTAGCAATTATTAATAAAATACTTATTTGCTCATTGGCTGAAAGAAGCAAAAAAGTTGATGAAAAGTCGGCAAGAGAATAGTTGATTGATAAGACTCTCGAGTGTCGGTGAGGATATGTAAATATAGGAAGTTTGCCATTTTTTTTTATTATCATTGATATATATCATTTATCCTAACATTTGCCCTAACATTTATTCTAATATTTTTATAATGGTCAATAATTTTTTTAAAAATATAATTTTATAATATTTATTTTTATTTTTAAAAATATTTTTATTTATATTTATTATAATTAAATAAATTATATAAAAGAAATCAAAATAAAATATTAAAATATTAAACATAAAAAATATATATTTTAATGTGAATAAAAAAAATAAATATTTTTTCATATTTTCTTATTTTATATATTTATCATAAAAAAATATTTATAAAATAAAAAAGTATAAGAAAAATAAGTAAAGCTTCAGGAGTCCATCGAGTGATCCCATCTAGGCGTGCAGAGCAATAAGTGATACTTCTCGATTCGCAGATGAATCTCATTTTTGGGATAATCAAATCCACAGTTCTTTTTGAGCGGTCAAAATCTCAGCAAGCCTTTCCACCTGGCCTGACCCTACACCTTTTCATTTGCGACGTGCTGTCGTCGGCGGGGCCGCCTTTCCAGCTATTGTTGGCCGTCGTGTTCTTTCTCGGGCTGTGCATTTGAGACTTATGTGGGAAAACAGGTGTCAGTGTCACACTCCTGAATGCTGCAAAACAATTATTTAATCATAAAGATGTGTGGATCCCACTCTTTAATGCCTAGAGGCAATTATTTAATTGAATCATTAAAAAAATGCTATAAAAATTTTTACAGTATTGATATTATTGTCTATTGAATTTGATGAATTGAAACCAATCAATTATATGGGTAATAAGTAAAGTTCTTATCTTTTCGATCTTTAAAAAAAAAAATTCTTTGATTTTATGCATTTTTTTTTATTGCAGTTCATTGAAAAAAAAAATTAATCTGGTGAAGATAATTTTTGTAAATTGAAATATAATACTTTTTTGACTTAAAACTTTTTTTCAATTTTTATTCGTAAGCTTTTCTTTTTTTCTTTTAAACTTCAACTATATGAATACTGAATAAAATTTATTTTTAAATGTTGTAATTAAAAAACTTAATACTGAATTGATCATGGGTGATGTATCAAGAAATTCATGATAATATATTAATGTATTTGGAATAAAATTATGAACAAATTGACATATGAGTATGAATTTATGTATGTAATCTTTAATGTAAATATAAGATTGTAATACATTAGCATAACTTATTTTAATATTTGAATAGAGAAAGTTAAAATAGTTGTAATTTGTTAGATTATTATTACATAAAAAGATATATTTTTTTGGGTGCTCTATTTTATTTAATCAGTAAAATATCTCAATCTAATATCTTTTAACGGGGAAATTTTTTTGTATCCAATAAATTTTGATATCTTACTTAATTTTTATTAATTGCTATTAAGTATTAGATCTCATCCAATGATTCATTCACTTTTATCCCACTATTAATACTGAAGTTTTAACTCAACACTATTGATAAGAAGCTACCTTTGTTTTCATTATTGAAGGAGCTTTCAACAATTCTACAATAGTTGATGGTATGGGTATGGGTAGAACGTGACTAATAATTGGTATTGACGAAATTAGATCCGTAAGAGTTCTCTTACTATAAATACTATAGGATCGTTTGGCTTAGTGTAAGTTTTAGTTGAAGGCGAAACAAATATAGTACAGCAGTTGCAAGACGTTTCTTGTGTAAAATAGGAGAAATCTTCCACATTTTTAGCTACATTCCTCTATTGCCCAAATTGTTTCAGTTTTGAGTAAATAAGTCCTTTCTCAGTTTAATTTTCAAGCTTTGCTTATTCTAAGTCGTTTTCCCATTGGTTTTCGTACCAAATTTTTTCCATGGAAAATTCTACAAATCCTTCGGTTGCAGCAGACGAGAAAGCCAAAGAGGATCAAGAATTGTTCTGGACTCAGCTTCCAAAAGTGAAAATCTGCAATGGTTTTGATCTTTTTCAATACCAAACATTTTGGTGTCCTTCCATAGCCATTGATGGTGTTGTCTCCTTTCAAAAGCACTTCCAAGCAGAAGAAAGTGATATAATACTAGCCCCTTATCCGAAATCAGGCACCACTTGGCTCAAGACCCTTACATTTTCCATTGTGAACCGTTCGCGTTATGCAATTGAAAATAGCCCCTTGCTTACTACCTCCCCTCATCAACTTATACCTTTCGTTGAGTTTAACCTCTATCACAATAATAACCAATCTCTGGATCTTGAATGCTTTTCGAGTTCGACAAGAAGGATGTTTTCAACGCATGTCCCATACGCTTCACTACCAAGTTCTATTCTGAGTTCTAATTGTCGAATTGTGTACATCTGCAGGAACCCTTTGGACCAATTCATCTCAGAATGGCAATTCATAGCGAGACGCAACAACTCTCATCTTGATCTACATGAGGCTTTCGAGAGGGCTTGTAAAGGAATCCAAAGTTTTGGACCCATTTGGGATCATGTGTTGGGTTATTGGAAAGCCAGCAAAGAACAACCTGATAAGATACTGTTCTTGAAATATGAAGACCTCAGAGAAGATGTTACCTTTTATATTAAGAAAATGGCCAATTTCTTGGGATGTCCTTTCTCAGAAGATGAAGTCACCCAAGGTGTGGTACAAGGAATCGCCAAACTTTGCAGTTTTGATAACATCAAAAATTTGGAAGTCATCAAAACTGGTAGAGTGAACCCAACAGGGACTAAAAATTCTCTCTTCTTAAGGAAAGGTGAAGTTGGAGATTGGAAAAATTACTTAACCCCTTCAATGTCTCGACACCTGCAGAAAATTGTGGAAGAAAAGTTGGTTGGTTCTGGGCTGACCTTTAAGACATCATTGGAGGAACCACAGAAATAATATTGAGTGAAGTTGATGATGTTCCAATCCACCATTGAGTTTGATCATGTTTTGGGATTAAACTTGTTTTGATATGTTTCAATCTTTGTTTCTTCAAATTTGCGAGCGTGTTTCGAATTTTTTTTTTCTATAAGGATACCAAGTCATCCTTTTTATGACAATATCTTCTATCTCTACTAATACAAAAAATTGACTCTAATGTTTTTAACAAGTTGAAGTATTATATAATATTAAAAATGTAATAATATACATATATTTTTAAAATAAAAAGTAATTGAGACGTCGTATCTAACTTTTGAATAATTGAAAGTTGGCCAACATTATACACGAGCCAAGTCTATTTACTTTTGTATTTTATATATTTATTTTAAAGAAATTTAATGTTTTACAATCTAGTAGATATATTTAAATTAATCAAAGTAAATATTATTTTAAAAATAGAAACATAATATTTAATAAATATATAAAAAATTAAATTAGTGTGGAGATTATATAAAACAATTTTAATATTATTAATAAGTGAGATGTATTTTATTAATTTAAAAATATATTTAACCCAAAGATTTGTTTAAAATCGTTAGGATAAATACAAATATATACTAAAATAAAATAATTATTTATATGTTTTAAATTATTCTTATATTATTTGTCTACCACATAGATTAAATATTTATATCATTTTTGTATTTATTAAAAATTTTAAAGTTATTTTTTTTTTTTGTAAATATAGGGTAAAAGCTTGTTTCATCCCTATACATTGATGTTAGCATCTATTAATCCATATATTTTTAAAAGTATCTCAAAACAACTATTGACACTCCTGTGTTATTTTTTGTTCATTCTGCTTTATTTTTATAATATTATCCTCTTACAATAATTTTTTTCTTTTTTTATATTAATAAAAAACTTTAAATTATCAATTTAACCATAAGAAAAAAATAAAAGCAAAAAGAATATATATTAACTTTTGTAGAACACTCTAATGAGAAGTTAATATATTAATTTTTTTATTAGTGTCTAAAAAATTGTTAATCTAATTTTTTTTTACAATATTAATTTTTTAACATATATGAGCTTCGAAAAAAATTAATATATATACCTTTTATTTTTTGAGTTTAAATTAGTAATCTAATGTTTTATTGTAAGAGAGTAATATTATAAAAGTAAATCAAAAGAAACAAAAAGTAACAACTAGGAAGTCAATAATTTATTGGCAGAGATATTAATTTTTAAAATACAGAGATTAGACGAATACTAATCTCACAATATATGGACTAAAAAAATTTTACCCATAACATATTCAAAAAACATTATAGTTAAAATTGAGTTTTGACGTCCTTTATTGAACATTTGAGTTATCAAAATTTAGAAAAATGATTATCGATAATGTCAAATTTTCTAAAGATAAAAATATAACCTAAATAATTAAAAAAGTAAAAGTGTACTCTTTTTCTTTTTACTATCCATTTAAAAAATAAAATTAATTGAGACGTCATATCTAACTTTTGAATAATTGAAAGTTGGCCAACATGATACATGAGCCAAGTCTATTTACTTTTGTTTTTTATATATTTATTTTTAAAAAGATAGAGGGGTGGGTAGAGTTAGACATTTATTTAGTTCGGTCTAGTAAAAAACTAAAATAAATTGTAAGCTGAACAATTATTGATTTCTCGATTATATCTATTATTTGCCTTTTATATAATTTAATAATTTTACGATGTGAAATTGCATCTTATGTTCTCTTATATCATGTGACGTGATATTATTTTATTATGAAAAATATTATCATTTTTTTTTTATTTTTAGTTTGACAGCTGTTCAAAGAATTTGAACTAAGAATTATTAAAAGAGTGAGCAATTAAAGAGTGTGAGCATTTGAGAGGTTATTTTCTTTCAAGTATACGTGTGAATATTAAGTGTATTTAGGTTTTAATAAGTGAGATTCCTTTACTCAAACATTGTACTCTGATAATTGTTAATAATACAACTATTTTCTTTTGCTCTCGTGAACATGGGCATAAATGCAACCACGTTAAATTCTAGTGTCCTTTATTTTTTTGTGATTATTTGGTAAGCTTGATTTTGTATTTTACACAATAAGTGGTATCAAAGTCAATGATTCATACTTTAGGTATATGGTACTATTCACGTGTACGAGAATGTCACCATAGAGCTGTCAATTCGTACTTAGGAGTATCAGTAGCTTGTGTAGTAGTGTGGATTTATGCATGTCTAGAAAAATTCTTTCAAAAGGGGTGGTGTCTGAGAAGTTTGGGTTCTAAAAAGGACCTCTATGACTCCTTCAATCTTTTCTAAGACTTTTCTTAGTGCATTTTTTCATGCGTACAGCCACATAGAAACTAATCAGTCAGGTGAGAATAGCTTATTGAAAAAATAAAAGAAGGTAAAACTTCTAGAAATAGAGAGAGATCTACAAAGACTATTTCAAGAGACACTTTACGTGGAGGGTGAGACTTGTCACAATGTCATTTAGCACCTAAAAGACTAGAAGATTGATGTTGAAAAGTTTGATGGGAAAATCAACTTTGGCATGTGGAAGTGCAAAGTTACGAATGCCCTTGTTCAAATCGATCTTGAAGTTGTTTTGAAATATAAAAGACAATTGCATGACGAAGAAACTTGAGACCATGTGAACATGAAAGCTTGTGCACAAATTAGATCTTGCTTGACCAAAGAGGCGAAATATTTGGTGAAAGATGAGGAGTGTGTAATGACTTTATGGCATACATTGAAGGAAAAGTACTTGCTGAAAAGTCCTAAAAATTGCTTTTATGTAATAAGCTAGGTAAATGGCTTGCGAATAAAGCTTAAGTTGTCAATGCATAATCATGTCTCAAGATTTGAAAGTTTACTTGCTAATTTAAAAAATCTTGATGAAAATATTAAGAATGAAGTCAAGGCCATGATCTCAAGTTTGCTTTGCAGTATCAAGATTCATGAGCTTTAGTTTTGTGAAAGCTGTATCTTTGGTAGGGCAGATGGGTTCAAATTCTCAAAGGGCTTACACATGTCTAAACAAAGTCTTAGATTATGTACATGTTGATCTTTGGGGGCCTGCACAGATTCTTTCTTTAAATGATGGAAGATATTTCATTTCTGTAATAGATGACTACTCCAAGAAAATATGGATAAACATAGTCAAAACCAAAAGTCAAGCTTTGGTGGAGACTCATTCGGGTTTCAAGCTCAAATATCTAAGAACATATAATAGATAAGAATTCTATAATAAGAAGTTTAAGGAATTCTGTAAGGAATATGGAATTACAAGGTATAAGATAGTGAGATTCACTCCTCAGTAAAATGGTTTGGCTAAGGAAATGAATAGAACTTTATTGATAAATTAAGATGTTTGTTGTTTATAATTTTTTTAAATAAATACAAATACACATTAAAATAAATATAATAATTTATGTTTTTTTAAGTTTTTACATATTATTAGTCTTTTAGACAATTAAATTATTTATATTATATTTGTATTTATTAAAAAATTTTAAAGTTAATTTTTTTAGTTAATGTATTTAAAGAATTTTATGGCCAAAACAAAGTCTAACTATCCTATTTTGAAAACTTGATAATATCCATATATCCATTACTATTTTCCGAAGGATTTAACTTTCCTTTTTCCTATTCGTCTTTAAAAAGATAAAAAGTAATTGCTTTTTGTTTTTCATGTATTTATTTTTAAAAAGATAGAGGGGTGGGTAGAATTAGTCATCAGTTTAGCTCGATTCGCTACAAAATTGAGCAATAAAAAATGAAATAAATTATGAACCGAAAAAAGTATCAATTTTTCAATTATATCTATTATTACATTTTTTTCATTATTTAATAATTTAGGATATGATCAAATTGCACCTTATGTCCTCTTATATCGTGACATTATTCGAATATAAAATATATTTTTTTTCTTTTTGGGTTGGCATCAGTTCAGAGAACTTGAGCCGACCACTGAATAGAATTTTCAATTTTTTATTGGTTTATTTTTATCTATGTTTTTTCGGAAAACAAAAGAACCGATTCACTAAATATATATAACCCAACTAAATTTTTTTGGAATCGATTTGTTTTTAAGGGTTGGTAAAGTGTTAATTAATTTTTTATCCCCTATCTCTCTTAAAATGTTAAACTCAAAAGGATAGTCAAATAAAGTGCTTGAAAAGAAATCAACTAAATTTCTGACGGCAATAATTTTTATAAACTAAAGGATTTATGCATACATGCATTTATATAAAACATAAGGTCTTATTATCTTTTTTGCTGTTAAAAAAAAATACACAATCCATAAAATAATTAACAATTTGGCATGATCATATATACTTGAGATAATTTAGCAATTATTAATAAAGTACCTACTTGGAGGTTGTCTGCCTATTGGCTGAAAGAAAGCCAAAAAAAATACCTAGTTGATCGACGAGACTTCTCACCTTAGGATATAAGCCTCCATATCTTCCTTTGTTTTTCTTTTCTAAATCTGTCGTAGCTATGCCCTGCTTGATTGAATGCTAACTTTATGAGGATTAATAATTTCAAATTTTAGTTGGTTCAGTTTTAGAGAAAAGAGAAGGACCATGCTAACTCACACCTTAAATGTTTTGTGCGCGTGAGTTTGAACTTCTACGGGGACTCATTTAAATTCCCTAATTATCTTAGAAATCTGGATTACGATAGGTTTTTTCCAAATTTAAGCGAGAGTAGATTTTTTAACTAAGTTTTGTCAAACTTCTGGGCTACGCAGTATTAATATGATACTTGCAAAGAGCACCGATATAATACTTGACTCCCACGCTCAAGTTAACAACTTGAATGAGAACTTAAAAAAATAATCAAATTAAATTGTTCAGGGAATTTCAAAACAAAAAAGTTAAAAATTTGAGAATAATATTGAAAATTTGGCTATCTGATATGATCTAGAATGATTCTTCCCAAAAAGACCGCCATTCAGTCCTTTCACCAAATTGTTTTACTTTTACAGTTCTTATATTACTAAATAGAAAATTACAAATAACGTTGATAGTAGGTTAATCTTCAGGGTAACCTAAAATATATGCACATGACGCACAGTAGATATATAGTGCAATTTTGTGTTATCCATCAGAACCAAGCCCAGCAATGTGTATGAAAGATGCTGTCGGCATGGCAGATATTAGTTAAGTCTTGTTAGATATAATTAGCAAAAATTATTCTTGAATTTAATGTCAAATTATAGTACTAATGTGACATTGAAGAATCACTTGAGAGAATTAGTTGAGAAATCGAATACAAACTAGGATGGCCAAATTGTCAGCGAGAACAATGAGGGCTTGCAGAAGCTTTGCCACCTGATGACTCGTTGCACACCAAATGACAAAACTTGATGGAATTCTCACGTGAACCACCAAGAAAGTGAATTACACAAATAACACAAATAACGGTGACCATGCAAGCACCGGATTCAATACCATGCTTCAGCTTTCCCATGTGATGCTCTGTAGCTAGCACCGGCTGAATTCTGAGTCAAACCTGTTTTTCAGCTTTGTTCTTGGCCGATCAGCTTCAGAAAACAAAACTGAAAAACAATTCAGTGGAAGAGGATCAAGAATTGTTCTTGACTGATCAGTTTCAGAAAGTGAAAATCTGCAATGGTTTTTATCTTTATAACACCAGGCATTTTGGCGTCTGTTAATGGTGTTACTCCTTTCGAAAGCACTTCCAAGCAGAGGACAGTGATATAATACTAGCCCCTTATCCAAAATCAGGCACCACTTGACTCAAGGCCCTCACATTTATCATTGTGAACCGTTCACGTTATGAAATTGAAGATAGCCCCTTGCATACTACGTCCCCTCATCAGCTTTTAGCTTTCATTGAGTTTATCCTCTATCAGAATATTAACCAATCTCCAGAACTTGAATGCTTTTCGAGTTCAACAAGAAGGATTTTTTTTCAGCACATGTCCCATATGCTTCAGTACCAAGTTCCATTGTACAATCTAATTGTCGAATTGTGTACATTTGCAGGAACCCTTTGGACCAATTCATCTCAGATTGGCAATTCATAGCGAGACACAACAACTTGGAGCCATCTCAACTTGATCTAGATGAAGCGTTTGAGAGGACTTATAATGGAATCCATGTCTTTGGACCCATTTAGGAACATGTGCTGGGTTACTGGAAAGACAGCATAGAACAACCTGATAAGATATTCTTCTTGAAATATGAGAATCTCAGAAAACCTTTGTAATTTTGATAACATCAAAAATTTGCTAGTCACCAAAACTGGTAAGAGTGTACCCAATATTGCCTGGAAATTCTCTCTTCTTAAGAAAAGGTGAAGTTGAAAATTGGAAAAACTATTTATCCCCTTCAATGTCACAACATTTGCAGAAAATTGAGGAAGAAAAGTTGAATGACTCTAGTCTTACCTTTAAAACATCATTGGAGGAACTAAGAATTCATATTTAGCGAAGTTGATCATGTTCCGATATGCTTCACTACCATTGAGTTTGATTGCCCTGTTTTGATATGTTTCAATCTTTTCTTCTTCAATTGAGTTTGATCATGTTTTTCTGAGTGGTTACGCTTGCAAACATGTTCCATCCCCAATCTCCATGCTTCAATCCACTTGCATGCGAATTTGATCCTGATTTAGTTTTTATTCAGAAGCTTCCTGTGCCGCAAGTTATTGATAGAGTTAATAAGCATTTGATCTATGCCGAAATAACAATCGTCAATCAATATGTGATATTACAAATACAACCAATTTAGGTGTTAATCAAACTTGTCCATCAGATAATTTTTTTTTTCCTAATTAGTTTCTGCATTGAAAATAAACTCTAGATATGTGTCATCTAAATAAAGAAGAAAAGTTGCCCATATAAACTGCCCTCTGGCAAGAGCTATAATGTTGCATTGGGTCAATTCCTATGGTAACAGCAGGATTCAATTTCGAATGAAATAATATGTCCGGCGAGGAAAATAACAGCGTTGTTCAGAAAGCTTTTGCTCAAATGTTTCCTAAAGTGTTAGCTATCATGCATGACCCCTCATATAAAAAACATAGGTCTAGTGAGTACTGTCTCATTCTACATTCTCAATCGACGGCTGGCTACAAGCTTACAACAGGTTTTTCTCAGTTTAATGCCTGGAAAAATATACAGACCTTTCTAATATACACCCTTCACATGATCTGATAATCATCATAATTCCAAAATTCGAACAGCGAGGTATTATTGAAAGAAGAACAGAGTACAACATGCCAAATTTCGTACTAAATTAAAATCCGATAAAATTTCTTACTAAATTAAAATCAACAGAGCCTGGAAAATTGTATACACCATACCATTAAACTGGTCCTTCGTTTGACAGGAAAATTTCTGTCCAAAATAAAAGCTTGGAAAATTCAAAGGCTGTGCCCAGTACATCTTTATGAAATATCTGAAAAGGAATTTTCTGGCAAAGTCTTGAATTTGAAAAGCTGAGCTGAAAGTTAATCCAAGTGGGAAGGTTCCTTGGTTGAGAGCTTTGAAGGTTAATGATTTTTTGTATGAAGAGGAGGAAGATGAGGAAGCCATAGCGATTAGAGGAATCGTATGGATGGTAGTGATTAATGCTGGTGTATTTATAGAAGGTCTGGTGAGAAAATCTGGGATGAGGTTTTTGTCACCTTTTATGTGCTGGACATGGAAATCATATTTAGCAAATCAATTTTTTAAATTGAGCAACTGTTTGTCAGGAAGTAGCATGTTCTTGAAGTCAAGAATCTTTGGAAAAGAAGAATTGTCCATTCTGACAAGAAAGTTGTGGCTGTGATATGTAGGTTTTTGACTAAATGAAGGAGATCAAATCTAATTGCAAATTTGGGGATGACTAATAACTATTTATATCTCGACCTGAAACACAAAACAAGTGACCTTCTCAGCAAATAACCAAAATTTGCAGGAAAAGTTTTTATCTCTAAGTGCCTTTTACAACTATAAGCATAGACTCAAGTCCTCACATGATCATCAGCATAACCGCAAAACAGACATGAAAGTAACAATAATATTATCGGAGTCTTCGGTGCTCTTGTTGCACTAGTCATTTTTCCATTAATTTTTTATCACGTATATGCTCCGACCAATCATATAATATGTATAAAAACAGAGTACAGCCCCGCCTTCACCGCCGCCAAATCCTCAGCACTCCGACACCGTTTCATCTTTTCCTCCAAACCCATCAAGAAACCGGTCACATCGGGTTCATTACCGGCACCCACTTGGCCTTGGCTACTACTGCTTGCACCGCTAATGTTTAAGAATTTGTCAATAACGGCGCCAAACGAGGGTGACCCATGAACTAGGGATGGCAAATTTTGGATCCGCATCCGGATCCAGAAAAAATATACGGATCCGGATGCGGGTAAGATCCGCACGGATTGCGGGCGAATTTTCTGGATATCCAGATCCGCATATTTTTAAATTTAAATATAATTTTAAACTTAATAATTTGCTTAATAATATCAAATAAAATTCAATTATAATTTAACAATTAACAATTTAACATCAATTCAATATAAATAATGTACAATACCACCATAAATTCACAAATGATAATTTCACAACATAAATCAAAAATAAAAAAATAAAAAAATCTAAGGTAAACCGATTCATTACAATATTCTCTAATTATTATTATTATTATTAGTTTTTTAACATACTTTTCATAGTTAATGAAGATTATAGAATTAATTATGCTTATAAATATTTTAATTTATATATTTTTCAATTGAAATTTAATTAAATAAATAATTTAATTATATAATAATGTAGATCCGGATATTCGGTTTTTCGGATGCACTTACATCCCGGATATTTGGTTTTTTGGATGCACTTACATCCGGATTTGGATCCGCACGGATCGTAAAAGTTAAGATTCGTATCCGTATTTTTTAACATGCGGATCTAGATTTTTCCAAATCCAGATCTTCTAGATCTTTGTAGATCCGGGCTGGATCCGGAGTTTATTGCCAACCCTACCATGAACAATATTGAACATAGGGTTCCCACCGGTGAGAAAACAAATTTTAGGCCTTTTCGAAAAAGACCTTGTCATCGTTTAGAGAAAGCAACCATTCTCTTTTTCAATGGCTGAAATCTGAGTGGAATTTTGATAAAACTATAAATTCTTAGTCCAAATTTATAGGTTGGATAAAAATATAAATTTTTAAAAAATAAATAGTGTAAGTCAAGAGTTATTTAATTAAATTAGTTAAATTATATCACATTTATTTATATAAAATAACTTTATACAAATATTTATAGTTTTATCTTTATTTTTTGAGCGGAACCAATTTATTAGAAGTGAAAGATTGTAAATGATTGAATCATTTTTTTAAGTACTTCAAAATGCCATAGTTATATGCTCTTACTCGGTGAATGATAAATTATCACTAATATTTTTCAATCAATTGAAATTAAATGAAAATGTTGTTAATTTTTTTTAATAGTTCCTACAAAATCAAATTGATGGAAGTGAAACAAAATATTATTAGATTTAATATTATTGTATTCATTCAATTAAAATTAAGTAATAAAATTTTAATCAACCATATTATTGTATTCATTCAATTAAAATTAAGTAATAAAATTTTAATCAACCCTGTTTGGACGCGTGCCATGCTGAGTAGCCCGGCCCAATAGACATCTCTATCAAAGCCCAAACAATCTTTTCTGTTTCAATTTTTTTTGGGTGGGGCGCGGGGGGGGGGGGGGGAGTTTTAAGTTTGAAGAAAGTAATTAAATTGCTAAATAATGATAATGTGACTCACACTTAGGTGGCATTTGTTTTTTAACTTAATAACTTAAAGTGACTTAACTTAATTAATTAAGTTAATTAGAGATATTTGTTTTATAACTTAATGGGACTTTTCAAATAATTTGACTTAATAAAAGAAGCCAATTTTTTTTTTCTTTTTACTGAATGGAGGAATATGAATTAAATCAATTAATTTCTAATGTAAAAAATATTCCTATTTTATAATTTATTTTTCACGTCTGTCCCAAAATTCACCGATAAACGTTTACCCTACATAATTTCATCTTTACATGCGACAACTTCGAGATGAAATGATAAATCAACTATTTCAAGCATCTTGGTAGTTTTTTTCCCCTTATATTATGTACTATTATTGAGAATTAGTGATAAAATTTGAAATTTATAATATTTTATATATTATAATTCCAAAATCATTATGTATTCACTTGAATATAGTTTTACTTATAAATATTAAAATATTATGGTATTTAATATATTATTTATTTGACATTTAAGTTTAATAAGGATACAAATGTAAAAGTACATATTTTTAAATTTTTAAGTTAAAAAAAATAACTTAATACTTATTTTTAGAGATTCAGATAAAAAAAATAAACATATTATTTAGATTCAGACATTTAAATTTATTCAGAATTCAAATTAATTTAGGTTTATTTAGATTTCAAACAAAAAAAAAAAAATGCCACCTTACCTGTATACCTACCTATATAAAAAGAAGTTGCTGTGATGATAACATAATCCAATACTGAAGCGACTGAAAGCTTGTCGACACTATTCTGAAGCACAACCATTGATTCTAAATTGATATTGTTAACCAAATTATATTTCTAACCTTTTAGAAGGAAATTAAAAATTAAAAATAGCTTTCATGCACATGAAAATAGCTAAAAGAACATTTTCATGGCAACTATTTTCTTTTCCATTTTTGGAGATTTGAATGGTACTTTCATGTATATCTTTAGTTGGGATTATTTGAATCCTAACAAATATTCTAAACCTCCTCATTCTAGTAAAATTTTAAATTATTAGAATATTTATTACGTAATTTACCATTAAAGACAACTAATAAATAAACAATTTTTTTTAACATTCAGATAAACAATTAAGGCTTCCTAAAACTATTTGTAATTGAGTTTTTTCAATAAGTTGATCTGAAATTTATAACAAAAGCTGTTGATCTATTTTTAAATCCTAAAAATAAATATTTAAAATAGATTTTTGGTGCAATTTTCAAGCTTTTAGTAATAGTTTTCAAGTTTTTGCCATGATTCACTGAATAACAATCAGATGATAATTTCTTCCTGTTACTTGAATACTTCAATTCTTTCTTCCTTCATTTCCCTAGTTTTTGGACAGTCCTTAGTTTTTAGATAGTAAAAGCCCAACGAAGTCATTTTAATTGAATAATTTCTGATGAAAATTATTTGTACGTAGTTTAGTGCATCTATTGACTTAAAGGGTTATACAAACTTTTATTTTGATCATAAAAAATCATTTATTATGAATAATATGGAAAAAATACTTTTAATCTCACTAGGTCTTCAAGTTCAAGATTCATGTATATGTCTATGTGAGAACAAGTCAGATATTCACAACAATTGTTCATCAACATAAGACTCAAGCTTAAGACACTAGCTTTAGGTGATATAAGACTTAAGCTCAAGACACTAGCTTAGGTGATATTCTCCTTTTTAATCTTTCTTGTAAAGCTAGTTTGTCTAGATTTATGCATAATTATCAAATGAAAGCTCAAAGTCTTTTATGTGTTACATTTATCAAAATTCTTAAATTTTTATTATATTATGGTTTGGTGAAAAATATGCTTTAAATTTGCTTGAAGAAAATGAAATTTCAATTTCTTTAATTAAAAATATTTTCTATTAAGCAAATAGACATATTTGTAAATATTTCGAAGCTTTGGGTCATTCTGTAGTTTAGAAAAAAAATTTATGAACTAAGGGGCAAAAGCATGTAATAGGCATAACAGGCCAGCCTATTTTGACAACTCTTAGAAGTAAATTTTTTTCAAAAGCTGAGCAGACCACCTGTTATGAATAACAGACTGAGCTATTAGCCCAGAAATTTGAATTTTGTGTCTAACGACAAGTTTTTACTTAAATCTATATAAACTCATTTTTTAACCATTAGTACCATGGTTAAGAATGAAAATTTGTTAATTCTCTCAATTTTGAAGTGCTCTTCAGCTCTCACTTGCTTTAGTTTATAGTCATATACAAACTTGTGTTTAGATTGGTATATCTACTCTTGTAAAGAGTTTATTATTTGTAAAATTCATTTCTTTCAAATTAAGTGAGTGTTAAGAAATAGTTGGGTGAAGAAGGTGAAGGATATACACCTTATTTATAAATGTGTGTATTGATACTTTGAAGTCAATTGTAATTTTTAAAACCTCAAGATATGAGGCTCATATTAGTGGAATCCTCACCTTGGAGGTTATGATGTAGGTTGGTTGTCGCATTACATAAACATTTGATGTGTTTGTTTTCTCTATATCCTTATCTTTTAATTTATTTGTTGTTGTAGTTATTGCTATCGTTGTATGGTGGTAGTTGTTGGTGTTGAGTTGTGGTGTTACTATATTGAAGAAAATTTTTAAATACTAGTTCATCCCCTGTTGTGTTGTGGAAGCACATTTTGTTGTGGTCTAATACAACTTGTGTGCAAATGCAAAATCAATATGCACTAACTATTCATAAAAAAATAAAGGATACAAGAATTTAATGTGGTTCGGAAATAAAGCTTACGTCCATGGATGAAAGGGAGAATGATTTTTCATTAACAAATGATTTTTCACTAACAATGAACATAGTATAAATTTAAGTAACAAAATCTTACTTCGCAAATACTCATATACCCAAATACACCCAACATTCTCACACACTCTCGAAGTAAACATTTTCTCCAAGATACACATTCTCTCAAGGAAACACTCTCCTAACTTTTTAAGAGCTCACTTGCAAATGCTCCTTTTCTATGCTCTCTCTCCTAACTTTCTAAGGGCTCACTTGCAAATGCTCTCTTTCTCTACTCTTTCTCACAGAAAGTTGAATTTATTAACCTTTCTATATTTTAAAATGCTTTCAAATGAAAAATTGCTTTTCCATTCATAGCCAAAATTTACCATGCATACATTTATTTTCATAGCAAATGTCTTAGTCACCTTTCAATAACTCTTTCAAAATTTTCAAATTTAATGGCTTAAGTGCTGACTTTTAAAGATAGCAATAAAATCCAGATAAGCTTGCATTCACAGAGAGTAGGAAGATTTGAATCTTAAAATTTCATATTTGTATATTAAAAATGTGGATCTGAATGTTGAAAATTAAAACCTGAACAAATCTAGATCCGTATCCGGATGTAAGTACATCTGGAAAATAGGATATTCGAATTCGATTAAATTATATATTAAAGTAAAAAATATATATAAACTAAATTTTTTTTAAAAATTTAACCTAAGTACCTAAACCTAAAACAAAATCACAACAGCCATGCACACACATAGAGAGACAGCCATACACACATTCACAAGTTTGGTTTAGCTTCACCAATAGTCACACGAGCAGCCAAAACCCCTAAATCTGTATTGGCACTGCTGTCATTTGCCTTGCCTAAGCATGCTACACACTGTACACGTCATTATCGTCAAAGTCTCACTCGAGCTGAGTTGTTTGCCTCACTTTAACTAGTGAGCACACTACAAGCATAACCGACCACTACATCACTTGTTGGCTGCTGCCTTGCTACATTTGAATTTTAAATTATGCATATCTAAAAATCTGAAAAATACACTTGTCTTCCGTACAAGTAATACCCGCATCCGAAACAACATATTTTTTTATAGATTCAAATATTAATTTGGATATCAAGATATTATTGCGAATCTGGATTTGGATGACCTACATCCTGTTTTGAATTTTTCCATCCTCACTGAATTTAATGCCAAAGTCAAAAGTTGCATGCTAGCCAAATGCAATTAATTGCTTACCACATGCATGAACATTCTTAACACCCCCTCCCCCCATGGGGTTGTTTAGCTAAAATTTCAATAGCCAATGAAAATGTTTTTTAAATATGGATTCAAATTTGATGTTGAGAGAAAAATGTTAGTTTAACATTCTATTCATTACTTTAAATGGGTGTCAAAAGTAATAATAGGCATTGTGTAATTTTCATTAAATTGTCCTTACTGGTAAATTTAAATATAGGTATGTTAGTATTAAAATTTTTAGTAAAGATGATTATGGGAAAAAACAAAACAAAACAAAACAAAACAAAACACCTTATTTTGGGATGCAAAATCTATTTTAGAGTGTTCAAATTGTCACCGTTTTAAATTTATTATATTGATGTTTTCAGTAAAAAGGCGTTCAAAACCTATTTTAAGTTGCAAATAGCACCTTGCATTCGCTGGGGAAGATGAGGGCGTTGGGGATGTTTTGGGAGAGGTGTTGGGGGGTGGGGGGGGGGGAAGGAGGGAGAGGGAGAGGGAGAGGAGGAGGTGTGGGGTGTGGGGGAAGAAAAAAATCAATTAGTATATCACGAAAGTCGAGGTGTACGAGATATTCTTTAACACTTTTTTTTTCCTTTTTTTCCCCTTTTCTTAAAGAATTGGCTAACAACAAAGGATAAAAATAAAAAACTAGGATACAAGAAATGTTGTATGATATCAACTTAATGTGTCACTATTGTCAGTTGTCTTTACTCTTTCATTCTTTTTTCCCTAGTTTACTTGTTTATTTGTTTTCTTTCCTAAAACTTTTCCATGGAAAAATCAAGAGTTCCTTTTGTTGATGCAGCAGGAGAGAAAACGAAAGAGGATCGAGAATTCCTGGTGACAAAGCTTCGGCGAGAAAAAGTAAAAAATGGTATAGATCTTTACCAATACGAAGGATTTTAGTGTCCAGCAGAATGCATTCGCGGATCATTCATTTCAAAAGCATTTCCAAGCAGCAGAAAGCGACATAACACTGCACTAAACCAAAATCAGGCACCTCTTATATCAAGGCCCTTAGTTAAAACAAAGGAATTTGTAATAAGCACATAAGCTATATGATGTATAGCTGCAGTGAATTCAATTCTGGAGGGAGGCTTAAATTGAAGAATTTAGAAGCTTCATTGGATCAACGGCTGAGATTTAAAGAAACAAGATGAATGGCTAAGAATGTGCAGCAAATAGAGACAACAGTACAATAATGATTTTGTACGTATTCACCATTTAATCTAGCCTATTGATCTTGTGATGTTACAGCTGTAAACATAGTACAGCAACTCTGTATAAATATGAAATGATCAGAGGAATAACATTGTGTGCTGGTTATATCAAAAAGAATATTGCACAGTAGCCATATATTTCAATATTCTAACTTGGTATCAGAGCACTCTTATCCAGAAATGAAGGTGACTCAAGATCTTGGTTCAACTGAGTAGGCAGTGCCTATTGAGCAAGAAACACCAGCAAAAGCATAAGAAGCATCATATTTAATCACTGCACATACCCCATTCAACTTTTCCTTTTCAGTGCCCACAAAACTTGATAGAATTAACTATGTCATTTGGAGGACCCAGGTCATGCCTGCTATACGTGGCAATGGTCTGGAACACCTCATTAATGACACACAAGATATACCAGCCAAACACATAACTAGTGTTGAAGATGATGGCACAATCAAAACAATAACCAACTCTGCTTTTTTAATGTGGCGTAGACAAGACCAACTGCTGCTTAGTTGACTCCTTTCTACAATCACAGATAGTATAATATGTACTGTGACCCATTGCACAACTTCTCTTGAGCTGTGGACAGTGTTGGAGAGAATATACTCCTCACAGTCAATGGCTAGATCAACAGTGCTCAGGATGCAACTGCATAGCACAAGAAAAGAGAACATGACAATTAATGAATACTGCACCAAGATGAGAAATCTGGTGATAGAACTTGCTACTGCAGGAAAGATTGTATCAAATGAAGATCTTTGCCACCACATCATTATCGGACTTGACCGAAGTTACGAGTCTGTGGTGGTAACCTTGACTTCAAAGCTTTAAGAGATTTCTTTTGAAGAGCTTTACTCAATTCTTTTAAGCCATGAAGCGAGACTTGAACAACAAGCCACTGCTGAAGCACAAAATGCCTTTGAGGCAAACGTGGCTTTAAAACACAACAAGTATGGGATGAATGCAAGAAGAAATGATCTTGGAAGAGGTCAGAACCCAAACCAAGGCCATGGTAACACTTATGGAAATAGAAGAAATCACAACAGCTCAAGAGGAAGAGGTAGAGAAAGAAATGGAGGAAGAAAATCAACCTATAAGCCTAACGTCATATGTCAAATCTGCCTCAAGGCTGGCCACACGGCTGATGAGTGCTGGCATAGACATGAAGAAGACTTTGTGCCCAAAAAAGATAACCAACAGATACAAAGATCTACCTTTGTAGCTGCAAATGAAGAAGCCTCAGAGCAAGGATGGTATCTTGATAGCGGTGCCACGAACCATGTTACTAATGACCTCAGCAACCTGAACACAAAATCTGAATACAGAGGTAACTCTTTTCTTGTTGTTGGAAATGGACACAAATAAAAAATCTCACACATTGGCACAATGTCATTTCCTATTTTTGTTGGTAAGAAAAGAGGTTTCATAACACTAAAAAATGTTCTTTTTGTGCCTGATATATCAAAGAATCTCCTTAGCATATCAAGTTTAATCATACACAACAATCTTAACATACTTTTCACTGACAAATACTGCATTGTTAAGGACAAGCTGGGGAGTGCTCTTCTTCAAGGGTTTAATCGTGGAGGATTGTTTCTGGTCAATGGCACTGATGAGAAGAAAGTAGAGAGGGCTGCTGTGAAGTCTCCTTTATGTTTTCAGTCTTTGTTTGCAAGGATAAAAGAATCAAGTGAAATTGAGCATGGTTTTGAGTCAGTGATACCTAAGAGTGTTAAGTCTGCAGAGTTTGTTGAGTTTAATAAAAGACAAACTGAGAGTGAAAAACAATTAGACCTGTTACATAGGAGACTAGGACGTCCTAGTGATGCCGTTTTTAAAAAGATAGTGTCAAATTGTAACAATCTCTCAGCTATAAATAAAAATGCTTTAATCTCTTTTTGTTCAGCTTGTCAATATGGAAAGAACCATAAACTCAAACACCAAAACTCTCAGACCAAGAAACATGCACCTTTAGAAATACTCCATACCGATATTTGGGGACCAGCACCCCTTACATCAGGAAAATGATACAGATACTACTTAAGCCTAGTAAATGATTTTACATGATACACCTGGGTTTTTCCTCTCACAGCCAAGTCAGAAACAACAAGAACCATAATAAATTTTATAACTCAGATAGAAAGGACCTTAGAAAGAAGAGTAAAATGCATACAAAGTGACTGGGGTGGTGAGTTCAAACCTCTTAAAGATCATCTGGAAAGAAAAGGAATATTTTTTAGGCACTCATGTCCCTACACTTCAACATAAAATGGCAAAGTAGAAAGAAAACATAGGCATATTGTAGTAGATCGCTCGACATCTTGTTAGACAAGCACAAATGCCTATGAAATTATGGTGGGAAGCTATAGAAACTTCAATTTACTTGATTAATAGGTTGCCAACCCCAATCATTGATCACATCTCACCATTTGAAAAACTTTTTAAACAAAAACCAGATTATGACTTTTAAAAAATTTTAGGTTGTGCTTGCTACCCTCACTTGAGACCATACAACAAGAACAAGCTACAATTTCATACATCAAAATGTGTCTTTATTGGTTCTGATTCGAAGACACAAGGGGTATAAATGTCTTCACATTGATTCAGGTAGAATTTACATTCTTTAGGAATGTTATGTTTGATGAGAATGATTTTCCTTTTAAAACAGATGAGTCATTTGGTGTGAAAAATAAAGTATCAAGCAGCAGTCCTATCTATAATTACACTCAGTTTCTATATGTGCCATATCCTACTGCTCATACAGAGCCATTGATTAGAACTAAGCCACATCTAATGAAGAAGAGACTTCATCAAGACAAGACCTGAACGGACCAATTCAAACACACAACCCCATAGTTACTGACACATATGCACCAGAACTCATTGAGCCTTCTCAAAACACAAACCCATATGACCAACCAAATCATAATGAAACACCAAAACCAGAATAGCCACCAGAAATTCAACCTGAACAAACTCTTTCCACACATCCTATAGTGACAAGATCTAAGTCTGGAATATTTAAACCTAAGATATACCTTGCACATAAGGAACCTGTCAACAAATACAGAAAATGCTTTGGCCAGTGAGGTTTGGAGGAGAGCAATAGAGGAAGAATACAAAGCCCTCATGAACAATAACATATGGGAACTTGTGGAACCCGACACAAACATAAAAGTGATTGGAAACAAATGGGTGTATAAAGTTAAATACAATCCAAATATCAAGATATAAGGCAAGGCTGGTTGCGAAGGGATATCACCAGAAAGAGGGAATAGACTACACTGAAACCTTCAGCCCTGTGGCAAAATCATCAACAATAAAGGTCATCTTGAGTCTTGCGGTAACTTATGGATGGGACATCAAGCAAGTAGATGTGAATAATGCTTTCCTCAATGAGGAGCTAAGTGAGACAGTCTATTTGTTTCAACCAAATGGTTTTGAAAATAAAAGGAAGCCAAACCATGTGTGCAAACTCAAAAAGGCACTTTATGGTTTAAAACAAGCTCCACGAGCTTGGTATGAAAAGTTAAAGGGAGCCCTGTTGAGCTGGGGTTTTAAGAATGCAATCTCAGATACTTCCTTGTTCTATTGGAAACATGAAGAAAAGTCAGTCTACCTACTGATTTATGTTGATGATATACTGTTAACCGGAAATGATGGCATGATGATAGAAGCTGTAATAAAAAAGTTAAAGGAAAATTTTGCACTCAAGATGTTGGGGGACTTAAATTACTTCTTGGGAATCGAAGTTAAAAGAGATTGCAGGGGAATGCATATATGTCAAGCAAAGTATATACAAGATGTTTTAACTAAAACAAACATGGTTGATTGTAAACCATGTCCCACACCAATGAGCTCATGTCTGAGGTATAGTCAACATATTGAAGAAGACGAAGGAGGAATAACATTTAAAGATAAAACATTATATAGGAGTGTAATTGGAGCACTTCAATATGCAATAATAACAAGACCGGATATAGCATATGGTGTTAACAAGCTGTCTCAATTTGTGCAGGATCCAAGGGAAATGCATTGGCAGGGGTGTAAAAGAATATTAAGATACCTCAAAGGAACTGTAAACCATGGTCTCCTTTTCACTCCAGCAGGAAGAATAGAAATCACAGCATATACCGATGCTGATTAGGCAGCTGACCAAGACGATAGGAAATCAACAGGTGCGTATAGCATCTTCTTGGCTTGGAATCTAGTGTCATGGAGCTCAAAGAAGCAAAAAGTTGTGTCCAAGTCAAGTCAAATCATCAAGCAGTAGATGATGAGCACTCTCCCACGGAGTCACAGAAATTAGTTGGATGAAGTCACTCCTTGTAGAATTGGAAATTAAGCTTAATCAAATTCCAGTGGTATGGTGTGACAACAAGAGCGCTATTGCTCTTGCTGAAAACCCAGTATTTCATGGAAGAACAAAGCACATCGAAATCGATGTACATTTCGTTAGGGATAAAATAACAACAAAGGAGCTAGAAGTGAAGGATGTAAATAGCAAGAATTAAGTGGCAGATATCTTGACCAAAGCCTTACCGACAGCAAGCTTTGAATACATTAGAAGCAAGCTTAATGTCTATCCAGAGAGTTGAGCTTGAAAAGGGGAGTTAAAACAAAGGAATTTGTAATAAGCACATAAGCTATATGATGTATAGCTGCAGTGAATTCAATTCTGGAGGGAGGCTTAAATTGAAGAATTTAGAAGCTTCATTGGATCAACGGCTGAGATTTAAAGAAACAAGATGAATGGCTAAGAATGTGCAGCAAATAGAGACAACAGTACAATAATGATTTTGTACGTATTCACCATTTAATCTAGGCCATTGATCTTGTGATGTTACAGCTGTAAACATAGTACAACAACTCTGTATAAATATGAAATGATCAGAGGAATAACATTGTGTGCTGGTTACATTAAAAAGAATATTGCACAATAGCCATGTAATTCAATATTCTAACTCCCTTGCATTTTCAATTGTGAACTGTTCACGTTATGTATTCGAAAATAGCCCTTGTTTGCTAACTCTCCTCATCAACGTTTACCTAGCTTTGAGTTTGATCTATATGATCTGACCAATCAATCACCCAAACGCATGTCCCTATGCCTTGCTGTGAGGTTCCATTCTGACTTCTAATTGTCGAATTAGGTACATTTGTAGGAATCCTTTGGACCAACTCATCTCAGAATGGCAATTCATACCAAGAGTTATGAGCTCGGAGCCAACTCAAGTCGATGAAGCTTTCGAGAGGGGGTGTCAGGGAATCCAAATGTTTAGACCCATTTGGAAACATGTGTTGGTTTACTGGAAAACCAGCATAGAACAACCTGACAAGATACTGTTCTTGAAATATGAAGATCTCAAAGAGGATGTGACCTTTAAAAGCTTGGCCGATTTCTTGGGATGTCCTTTTTCGAAAGATGAAGTAAACCATGGTATGGTATAAGAGATCTCCAAGTTATGCATATTTAATTATATCAAAAACTTGGAAGTCACCAAAACTGGTAAAGTGCACCCAGACGAACCTTAGAATTCTCTCTTCTTAAGAAAAGGTGAAGTTGGAGATTGGAAAAATTATTTAACCCCTTCAACACTTGGAGAAGATAATTGAAGAAAAGTTGGCTGGTTTTGGTCTTACCTTTAGAACATTATTGGGGGCGGAACCAAAGAATTAATATTGACTGAAGTTGATCATGTTCCAATTCACTATTGAGTTTGATCTTGTTTTGGGGTTTGGCCTGTTTTAGTATGTTTCAATCTTTGTTTCTTAAAATTTTGTAAGCGAGTTTCGATTTCCCTTTTTTTTTTTTTTTTCAATTTTTGTATTTTCTTGACTTTTGAATTAATCTATTGTTCGATTGTGTTATATAAATGAAGCAGTGGACAATACAACCATCCTAGTATCCAAAACCATAACAACACTTTGAATATGAATAATGTTACTAAAATGCCAAATTTAGCAAAAATATGAATAAGGTAAGATCTATATCAGTCACGAGGAGTGCTGCACATTCTGAATTTTTTAATTTCAAAAATCTATTTCAAATGATGTGGTATTCATCAATTGATTGGTGAGATAATACAATTAATTCACTTGAATTTTATAAATAATTATTAACCACACACATTATTTAGGATGAAATATGAGATAAAAGATTTAGGATGCCTATCAATACTCGTCAATCACATAATTGGGAGATTCCTCCATGTACTTGTGCACTTGGCCATACCATAACATTTGTCATAATAAATATCATCATATTTATATTTTCTAATTCTCATGATATTTTGATCTTAATTTTATATCAAAATGGTCTTGATATTTGTCTTAATTGAAAAGGATCAGCCAAATCCCTATTGTTTAGAGAATGTTTTCATAGTCTCCTTCATGTTTTAGACCTATACAAATCCTTTTGATATTAGTTAGGTATCGATTTTATTTATCATTTTACTATCTCACTTTTGTTGCCTATAAAACTTAAGCATTTTGGAAATTAGATAAATGACTTAATACTCTTAATGACTGAATGAATATAACAACATGATACAAATTTGCCCATGTATTTATGAGAGCCATGCATATAAGAAAATTAATTGATCAAGGTAAAAAGAAATGATATTAAGATTAACTGTTAAGCTGAGTTTTTATTAAGCATTAAATTAATAATCATGATTAATTTTGATTTTATTTTTTTCATTCCATATCCAATATCGATGCTACTAAAGTCTGGCCACGAATGTGCATTAACTATCGATTGATAGTATTAGTTATAACTAAAATTATAGTTCTTTAATTCAACTACTAAGTTTTAGTTGTAAGTCTTGACAAGGCCGGCGGAATCATTTAATTTGTTAAATAATGATCATGACTCATATAAAAAAGGAGCTGTTGTGATATCATATTTTTATATCCAATATGATGCTACTGAAAATCTGGCCAATATCATTATGACGCATGATCATTATCAATTGCTAGCATCAATTATAAGTTATAACTAGATTATATTTCTTTAATTTAGTTATTAATTGAAGTTTCAGTTACAAGTCTAATAAGATGAGATTTAAACATTAGCATATTATTGGCGAATTGCTAAATAAGAAAATACAGACATTAATAAAGAAGACCAAAGAAACCTCGTTTCATATTTAGTAATCCATCAATCAGGATATCGAACACATTATTTAAGTATTTTGTTAATAATTTAAATAACTATAAGTCCAACATATACTTGCTAGTTTGTTCATGTAAGTTGTGTCTTTAGATGCTTTTTCCCAATTGGTTCAATTTTTTATAAAAGTTTCCTTGGAAAAATAAAAAAATCCTTAGCTAAATGCAGAAGAAGTGAAAGCCAAAGAGGATCAAGAATTGCTCTTGACTCAGCTTTCGAAAGTGATACTCTCCGATGGTTTAGATCTTTACCAATATAAAGGATTTTGGTGTTCATCAATAGCCATTCATGGATTTATCTCATTTGAAAAGCACTTCCAAAGTAGAAGAAAGTGATATAATACTATGCCCTTATAAGAAATCAGGCACCACTTGGGTAAAAGCCTTTACCATTATGAACCGTTATAGTTTTGCTTTACAAAACAGGCCCTTGCTTACAAAATCTCCTCATCAATTTGTACCTATAAAAAATGGCTACTAATGTAAAAAATGGCAGTACCAAATTTGGTGCTGCCAATGTCAACAATGGCAACACCAAAACTTAAAGTTCGAAAAAGAAAAAAAAGAGGCATGAACGATAGCCAACTTTTGTCTATAAAAGGAGGGTGCTCCTCCTCATTTTAGCATTCATTCTTTAGCTCTCAATTTTATTTTAATAGAGAAAAGTCAAGAGTTAAGTGAGAGAGATAAGAATAATAATAAACTCTTAAGTATGTAGTGAGTGAGAAATTGAGTGTACTGGGGTTTAGGTAGTGAGCTAAAATATTATAATATTTGTAATCCTTATTTCACCAGTAAAGTTTTATCCTCTTCTGTTCTCTTTGTGTGCTTGTTTTTCATTTCCTCTAATTTCGTTTTAGCTATGCCCCTACTTTACCCATTAATTTTCTAACAGTGGCATCATAGCTATTAGTTGTATTTTTGGAGTCAAGGGTACAGTTCACATATATGGCATTGTTCCCATATACAGTACTGTTCACATATACGATTACTGTTCACATGAAATGGTGGGAGCCGATTCTAACAAAGGCAGTTCATGGTGAAAAGCAATGGAAACAAAATAAAAAATTGAGAAGTTCAGTGGAAACAATTTCTCTTTATAGAAAATGAAGATGAAGTTTATTTTGACAAAAAATAATTACTTGGCAGCAACTAGAGAAAGACCCATGGAAATAACTAATGATGCCAAGTGGAACAAGATGAACGGCAATGTAATTGTTAATCTGCATCTAGCACGAGCTGGTGAAGTTTTATCTTGTATGGAAGAGAAAAGGACAGCAAAGGAAATATGGGATATTCTCATAAAATTGTATGAGACTAAGTCACTACACAATAAGATCTTCTTAGAAAGGAGACTTTAACTATTCGAGTAACAAAAACCACATTGGTGACTGACCATATCAACACTCTGAAAACTCTATTTTTGCAACTTACAATGTTGGGTTATAAAATAGAGGAAAATGAACATGTGAAGCTTCTACTTCAAAGTCTATCAAATTCGTATAATGAACTTATCATCAATCTAATAAACAACAACCAAGTTGACAGTCTAGTCTTCGATTATGTTTTAGCCTCTATATTAAACGAAGAGAGCAGGTGGAAAAACAAGGAAGATAGACAAGTGAGTTCATAGCAAGCGAAAGTGCTGTCAATGACAAGAGGAAGATCGATGGAACCTGTCCTCAGTGAAAGTAACAATCATGATAGATCAAAATAAAAAAGTAAGAAAAATGTCAAATACTACAACTGTGACAAGAAAAGGCATATCAAGAAAGAGTATTGAAACAACCAAAAGAAAAGAGATGGTAAAGATCCTAAGTCATTAAATGTTGAAGGGTGTATAGTAAATACCTCAGATGATGACGAAATTCTCTACAGTGAGGCAACAACTGTTGCAGAAAGCAAAAACCGATTAGCTGGCATCTAGCTTATAGACTTAGGAACAACATGGCACATGACCTCTCAGAAAGAATGATTCCACAGATATAAACCTATTTCAGAAGAATCCATATACATGGGTAATGATCATGCCTTGGAGATTGCTAGTAATGGTACCATCAAAATAAAAATATTTTATGTATAATTCACATAATTAAGAAGGTACGACATGTCAAGGGCTTGAAAAAGAATCCATTGTCTTTAAGACAATAAATAGTCATAAGTGTAAAACTCATGTAGAAAATAGGATCATGAAAATTGCTAGAGGTGTGTTTGTATTGATGAAGGTGAAAAAGATCGGTGCTAAGCTATTCATGCTTAAAGGCTGTAAGAAGCTAATGCGTGTATTGCGTCAAATGAAAAAAAGTCAGTGATGATGTGGCATCTTAAACTTAGCTTTATGCTTTAACAAGGTTTGAAGATTTCCTCAAAGTAAAAGTTGCTTCTGGGGCTCAAATCAACGAACTTATCATTTTACGAGCATTATGTTACAAGTAAGCAATATAGATTGAAGTTCAGTAGATCCGCCGCCAAAACTAAATGCATTCTAGACTTAATTCATTCTGATATTTGGAAATCACCAAACATGTCTCTTGGAGGTGAAAAGTACTTGCTAACTTTTATTAATAATTATTCTAGCAGATGTTGGGTGTATCCAATAAAAAAAAAGTCATGTGCTTCCAATGTTTAAAGAATCCAAAGCATAGGATGAACTTGAATCCTAAAAAAGGATCAAATGTTTAAGAACAGATAATGGTCAAAAGTATACAGATAGTGAGTTTTTGCATATTATAAACAAGAAGGTACACAGAGACAATTCACAGTCGTATACACTCCTCAGTATAATAGAGTGGTAGAGCAAATGAACAAGACTCTTACAGAAAAATTAAGAGCTATATTGAGTATTGCTAGTTTATACAACCAATTTTGGGCAGAAGTAGCAAAAATTGCTTGCAATGTGGTAAATCAATCTCCATTCATAATAATTGGGTTAAAGACTCTGATGGAGATATGAACTGGAAAGCCAACTGATTACTGTTATTTACATGCATCTGAATGTCCTATTTACGTAATGTACAAAACCAAGGAAAGAACAAAGCTTGATCCAAAATCCAAGATATATCTTCTTGGGATATATTGATAGAGTAAAGAAGTATTATCTGTAAGACCTTGCGACCTATAAGATTGCCATTAGCAAAGATATTATCTTTGCAGAAGATCAACTATAAAGGAAAAATAGGGATGATAGTATTGTAAAAGAAAATTCAGACAACATATTGATATATAAAGAAAATAATTCAAGAAAAAAAGATTCATATTTTTCTAAAGCAACACTAGAGCACGAAGAATAAGAACAAGTAGAGCAAGACTGTAGAAATTTGTCAATCAACTTGTGAGAGATGACTACTAGTATAGCACTCAAAGTATATTATAGAGATCAATGTTACATACTATCTTTTAATAGTGGATAGAAAACCAACAATTTTTAATGAAGCTTTAAACAACCTAGACGTTACTTTGTGGATGACGACAATGTAAGAAGAAATTGAAGCTCTACATAAGAATAAGACATGAGTGCTTATGCTACTACCACGTGGAAGAAAAGCCATTGAAAACAAATGGGCTTACAAGATCAAGCATGATGGCAGTGATCCCGTAGAGCTGTATCATGCAAGATTGATGGCAAAAAGATATTCTCAGAAAGAAGATATTAACTTTAATGAGATATTTTTTCTAGTGATTCAACTCACAACAGTTAGAATAGTCTTATAATGTGTGCTACATTTGACATACATCTGAGCAATTAAAAGTAAAAACTACATTTATTCATGGAGAACTTGAAGAAGAGATTTATGTGCTCTAACTAGAAGGTTTTACTGAAACAAAAAAAGAAAATTTAGTTTATAGATTGAACAAATCTTTATATGGTCTCAAACAAGCACCAAGGTATTAGTATAAGAAATTTGATTCGTTGATCATGAGCCTTGGATACAATAAACTTAGTTCAGAATATTGTACGTATTACAAAAGGTTTGAAAATAATGACTTCATCATTTTGCTGTTGTACGTGGATGACATGTTGGTAGCAAGCCTTAACAAAGATCGAAATTTTGCTGTTGTACGTGGATGACATGTTGGCAGCAAGCCTCAACAAAGATTGAATCCAAGAATTGAAGGTACAATTAGTTAGGGAATTTGACACGAAGGACTTGGGATTAGCAAACAAGACCATAGGAATGCAAATTCACTGAGACATAAATAATAAGAAGATTTGGCTTTCTTAAAAGAATTATTTAAAGAAAATCTTGCAATATTTTAATATGCAAGATTGTAAGCCAATCGCTACCCCATTTTCTGTTAATTTCAAGTTATCCTCAAGTATGTGTCCTAAGAATGAAGCAAAGAGGAATTAGATGTCTCGAGTACTGTATGCATCAGTAATGGAAAGTTTGATGTTCGCTATGATTTGAACAAAATCGGACATTGCACAAGTAGTGGGAGCGATCGATCGATACATGGTGAATCTTGGTGGAGAACATTAGAAAGATGTGAAGAGGATTTTGAGATACATCATCGGATCCTCAAATCTTGCATTATGTTATGGAGGATCAAATTTATTGTCAAGGGTTATGTGGATTTAGATTTTGCAGAAGACTTTGATAAACAGAAATCCATTACTAGTTATGTGTTTATGCTTGTAGGAAAAGCTGTAAGCTGGGTTTCAAAACTGCAAACCGTTGTGGCTCTATCTATAACAAAAGCAAAATACATGGTAGCTACACAAGCTTGTAAGGAAGCTATTTGGATGTAAAGGTTATTGTAGGAACCCAGGTATAAACAAGAAAAAATTCGAGTGTTTTTGGGACGGTCAGTGTGTTTTCATTTTGGAAGAAATCCAGCCTTTCATTTCAGGACAAAACACATTGCGGTACAACATCACTTCGTTCGAGAAGCAGTGGAAGATGGAAGTGTAAATTTACAGAAAATCCATTCTAAAGAAAACCTAGTAGATGTTTTGATCAAGCCAATCAATGTTGACAAGTTTGTGTGGAGTAAATCCTTTTATAACCTAACAAAAACGTAAGCAACATGACAATGGAAGAGCAGCAAAGATGATGTGGAAATTGATTAGTTCTCAATCAAATCTCTAGGTGGGAGAACGCCAAAAATAACTGCTAATGTCAAAAATGGAAGCACTGTCAACTATGCAAAATGAAAGTCAAAATAAAAAAGAAGGCATGAACAATAGCTAATTTTTTGCTATAAAAAGAGGGTGCTGCTCTTTATTTCAACTCTCGTTTTTATTTTCATAGAAAGAAGTCAAGATTTTATTGAGAGAGATAAGAATAATAATAAACTCTTAAGTATTTAGTGAGTGAGAGATTGAATATATTGGGGTTCTAGGTTGTGAGCCAAAATATTACAATAATTGTAATCTTCATTTCACTAGTAAAATGTTATCTTTCTATCTTTGCCTGTGAACTTAAGTTAAAAGTTGTACCACATAAATTCTTGTGTCTCTTTGTGTGTTTATTCTTCATTTTTTCTCCAATTTCATTTTAGCTATGGTCTTACTTTACTTATCAATTTTCCAACAGTACCTTTCCTAAAGTTAAACCTCTATTGCAATAACTAATAGCCAAATTCTGAACACTTTTTGAGTTCAACCCATGTTCCACATGGCTTACTACTAGATTTTATTTTGAATTATGACTGTCAAATTGTACATTTGTAGGAACCCTTTGGACCAACTCATCTCAGAATGGCAATTCATATGAAAACTTATGGACTCAGACCTGCAGCCAACATGAGAAGACAAAGCTTTCGAGAGGGCATGCCAGGGAATGGATATTTTTTAACCCATTTCAGAACATGTGTTGGGTTATTGGAAAGCGAACATACAACAATTGATATGATATTGTTATTGAAATATGAAGATCTCAAATAAGATGACACCTTTTAAATTAAGAGATAGGTTGATTTCTTGGGTTGTCCTTTGTTAGAAGATAAAGTCACCCAAGGTGTAGTGCACATGTAGTTTTAATAACATCAAAAATTTGCCAATCACCAGAATTGGTAAACTCTCACATAGGTCAGAAATCTCTATCTTCTGTAGAAAAGCTAAAACTAGAGATTGGAAGAATTATTTAAACCCTTCAATGTCACAACATTTGGAGAAAATAATTGAAGAAAAGTTGGTTGGTTTTGGTCTTACCTTTAAAGCTTCATTAGAGGAATCAAAGAATCACTACGTTTACTATGTTTCAATCTTTATTTCATCATGTTTTAAAGCATATTCCATTTGCTTTCTTCTTTTTCCCCCTTTTTGTCAAATATGAATAATCTATTATTGAGTTGGGCCATGTTTTAAAGCATATTTCCATTTGCTTTTTTCTTTTTCCCCCTTTTTGTCAAATATGAATAATCTACAGTTGAGTTGGGCCATGGAATTTATTGGAAGTTAAATAGAGAAGCATCAAAGAACCTCTTGTGGGAACAAAATTATTGCTCAAAAGTCACTTTTACCAGACACTGTCAATTTTTGCTTTGTAGATATAATTTTTTTCCACAGTAATTATAGCTTAAAATCTATAGTATCTCAATGCTATATAAGGTCTTACATTCAAATTGGGGGTTGGTTTTTCTTCAAAAGATTCCCATGTGGTAGGCTTTTGATAGAGTTAATAGGTCATTTTTTCTAGAATAATATAACATCATCAACTATCTAATTCAATCTTTTTAGATCCTAATAATAAAAGTAAAAACCATTGTAGGGATGTTTATCAAACATGTACATCAGATTAAGGCTCCATTTGATATAACTTTTTAAATAGAGTTTATTTAAGTAGAGTTTTTATTAGTAGAGCTTTTATAAAAAAATTTCAGCTCTTTGATTGTTAATGAGAGCTTTTGTTAAAAACTATAAAATTACATTAATAGGTAAATTTTTTAAAGTTATGTTATGAAAGAAATGGAATAAGACTATCAAATAAGTAAAGGATTTTTTAAGCACTTTAACATTTTAAAAAAGCTTTTCAGCCTTCCTCTCAAAAACCAAACATTTGAGCTTACTAGTAGAGGTAAAATGGTTTATTTAATTTTCAAAAGTTCTACTGAAAAAATAGTCAAACAACAACAAAAATTTAAAACTAACTTATAAAATTAAATAAATACTTATAATATTAAATATGCCATACTAAATAGGTACTAAGTGATTACAACTTAGTTTCTAATTACTTAATAATTCAAAATAGAAGTCTGCAGATTTGTCATCTGCTTGAAGAAGAAGAGTAGCTGAGTTTGGGAGACTTTGGAGGCATGTTTTCAAAAAGTGTTTATTTGAATGGACAAAAAGAAAAACACATTTTCTTTATAGTTCTCTGTCAACAAGAAATGCATCTGCATGCATATTTAACACAAGTTTTCACCTAATGCAAATCAAGTCACTGTACCAATGACAACAATGATCAATTTGCAGGAGCAAAACTAGACATAAAAAAAATACCACTTCTACTTTTGGAAAAGTTTTCTTAAACTTCCTAGGATATATTAAGTCCACATCCACCATTGAATTGATAATGCAGGTGCTTTTAGAACAATAATGAAATAAAACAAAAATTTACCAAACCCCACAAACTAAAAAAAAAATCACGAAATAACAAAATAACAAAAAACAAAAACAAAATCTTAACAAAAACTTTACATTAATTTTTATTTTATTTTTAGGGTTCATTTGATAAATTACTGTTATATACAGGACCACATTATTAAACAAAAATTATTCACTGCTTTGCTTCCAACATCTCTGAATTGGACAATGAACACTTTTCCCAGTTAGCGAAGCTGTCGATATCTAAAGATAAAAAACCAGGAAAAAATTGTTAATTACTTAATTTTTTTTTTACTTAGTATAAACGTAATGTAATTTATTATCAGATGTTTCTTCAAAATTTAAAGATATTGTTCCAAAAACATTTGGGGGAAAAAGCAACTGAAAATTAATTAATAAAATTAAAATTGAAGGATGTGGATGAAATTCTGATGGCTGATATAGAAATGAATAGAGAAGAGATGGAGAAAATAGTGGAAATGACGTACAAAAGAAAAGATAAGGGAAATAATGATAAGAGTGATGCGATGCCTATTTAGTTGGAATATTTAATTTATATCCCAACTGACATAACACTAATAGAAATGTATTATTTAAATTAAAAATGATAAGACCTAATAATTGTATATCACTTAAACGAATTATATAGTGACATATTATTCACTAAATGGGTTGGGATATAAAATGTGTATCTTAGCTAAGTAAGCATATCATTATTGTAATCATAATTTTGCATTAACAAAAGCATTTTAGGTATTAATGTGGATTTATGATGTAAAATTTTATATTTTGGTTGGTTTAATTCAAATATCTCCATCTTTTTTAGAATCAATTATATAAACCCAAAATTATCCTGATTCAACAAAGAAATAAAATCACTGAAAAAAGCAAAAAGGAATTAAGGATATTATCCTTAATCATTTGAGATGATATGGATTTGATTCCGTGAGAGAGAGAATCTCTTGAAACTACCGATTTTCATTTGATTTCTACCGGGTTTGAGAAGATGATCTTTTTTCATTGTTGCTTCGTACTTAAAGGTTGATCGAATGTGTAATTGAGAGATATTGTCGAAATAAAAACAGAGTGTATCATTATATTGTGCAAGAAAGGTTGATCAGCGACTAACAATTGAACAAATTTGATAAAATTTCTTATTAAAATCAAGGGGTCATCTACAGTACATGCATGTATGTGACACATGAAAAAAAAATGGACCAATTAACATGAAACATACACCTTTAACGCGATACCGGGACTATTAAACTTGAAACTTGGGACCATTAGCTTCAGTTTCAAGTTTAATGGTCTCCGATATCACGTTAATGGTGTGTCTATCGTGCGTGTTTACTACCTATGGACATATTTAATGATGAAATGGTGAAGGTTGTGTTAAACATGGCTGCCGATATGGTTAACTATGGAAGCATTCCTATATTTGTCACCATAGATCCTTAAGTTTGAGCCGAAGATCCTGAGCCACTTGTAGAAATTGAAAGTTCGTTTAGAGCAAATGACTCTGTCCCCGATATTGAAGAGGAGGTGTTAGTACAGTCGATGTTGTTGCAGCAACGTTACTCTCTATTCCATAAAAACAATGACACCGTTGATGAGAACGACATTACATTAGCAGAGGTTGAAGAAGAAGTGTTACCACTAACGACATCGTTAGGCCCACATTACTCTCTATTCCATAACAATGATTTCCGTGACAATGATAATCCTATTGATGACGGGGGTATCTGTCATTCCGATATACCTATCAATGATGAAGATGAACATCAACATAATATTCCTATTAATAACAGAGACAACCGACATGTTCCTCTAATGGCTCGCTCAAGGAGGCGGGCAGCAGTTGATCCCCTCGTCAGTCTTGCTCTAGTTTTGCCTTCAAACTTGGTTGCTCTAGATTTAGTTAGAAGTTGTACTTCTACTTATATTAGTGTGGTTAAGTTGATCGCTGAGAAGAACGAGTTAATACTAGAACTGCGCAAAGTTTCCTTGAGGGATAAGTTTGATATCAAGATTGCACGGTCCATAACGACACGCTTTGAGGCCCATTGTTCTTCGGAATCATATAAATGGCATATTCGAGCAATCAAAGGTTCAAATGAGCATAATGTTCCTTGGGTTATAAAAAGAGTTGATAATCAACACACTTGTTCTAATGAGGTATTGCCTAGTGATCTTCATCAAGTAAGGAGTCGGGTTGTTGGTCACCTTATCGCGAATAAATTTATCTAAGATAAACAGATATATATACTCTAAATGACATTAGAGTAGACATGCAGCAGGAATTCAGTGTCCAGTTAATATATCAGCAAACATATCGGGCCAAAGAAGTTGGTCTTGAAATAGTGCGCGGGAACCCTGCAGAATCATACAACTTATTCCCCAAATACTCTCATGTTTTAACCAAAACGAATAAGGGTACAGTTACTCACCTTGAGTGGGATGAAAATGATAATTTCTTATACTACTTTGTAGTGCTTGGATCTTCCATCAAGGGTTTCATGCAATACATAAGGGCCGTGATTGCTGTAGATGGTACTCATCTAAAGGGGCTATATCATGGAAGCATGTTCTTGGCAACATGTCTGGATAGTAATAATCAACTGTATCTGTTAGCCATTAGGGTGATGGATTCGGAAAACAATAATGCTTGGTAATGGTTTATAACGAAATTACATAGAGTGATTGGCTATAGGCCATAGTTAGTAATTATTTCTGATCGATGCACTGCCATCAAAAGGGCTGTTATTTGTTTCTACCATGTCAAAGGTAACATTAAGTCAAAATTCAAGATGTCTAAAATTCTTTGGGATGAATTTAAGCCTGCCTTTATTAATGCTGCAAAAGCATATAGACACGAAGAATTTAAAAATCAACTTAAAGGGTTGTGGATGCTTCACTTGGGTGTGACTGATTACTTAGAGAATAATGTGGGTACATATAATTGGGCAAGATCTGAGTTTAAAGATATGAGGTACAACATACTTACCACCAATATCACAGAGAGTGTTAATTCTTTTCATGAAGGAAGCACGAAAATTTCTTGTTACTCATCTTGTTGATCACTTTAGAAAAATCTTGCAATAATGGTTTTATGATAGGAAAATTATGGCTGAATCGATGAGTACTCGATTAACAACATGGGCAGATGAGATAATTGGCGAGAAGAGAATTTTGGTTGAAAGAATGACTGTTCGTCCAATGTCTCAGCATCGATTCTATGTTTTGGGTAGTGGTATAAAGGAAAGAATAGTTGACATACAAAACAAGACTTGCTCCTGTAAAGTATTCCAACTCGATCAGCTTGTTTGTGCACATGCAATTGCTGCTTGCCTAACCGTCCGAGTGGATTACATAAGTCTTTGTTCGAATTTTTACTTTAAAGAATCATTGGTCATGGTATATACACAACCAGTAGAGCCAGTTGACGACATGGTAGATTGGGACATTCCAACGGATATCCAGGAAATTAAGGTTCATGAAACAAAAAACATAAAGAGAAGTGCGGAAATCAAATATATTTGAAAAAGAAATTATCTTTTACAACAAAAATTAATCTCTGAATTTGGTGTGTCGTCATAATCATGCGCGGATTCATTATGTTCGTCGGCAGGAATTTGATCCTCAATAGGATTTTGCTACACCGGTGTTGGGTTCGTAGTCTCTTGTTCCTCTTCTTTTCTCTTTATAATTGGTGGCGCGTTGATTAAAGGTTGATACTACACAAAGTAACATACAAAATAAGTAAAAACCAAGCAAAAAAATCTCTACAACAAGATTATCTTTTACATGATGGTACGATGCAGTAAGAGATACCCACATCACGGACCCAACTTGGGATATATGACACGTAATCCTCCACACTCTTCCAATATTTTGACACTTTTTCCTTTGCGTCTTGATTGATAATTTGTAAAATATTTCCCTACTATAGAAAATGCCACATTTTAAGTTGGTGTAATTATCTAGTACAGTGTTTAAGATGTAAAATAGTTGTATACATACATTAATAATTATTTATTACTTACAAGACGAGAGTTGTCATTTAGATATGAATACACCTCAGTAAAGTTTATCTTGGAAGACGCCATGGGTTTCCATTGTACGATCCGAGAAATCTTCTTTCTGGTTTTCACAACCCATTCTACTGGCAGTCCTCTAATCGCCTAAAAATTTCATGCCTACATGAAAAAATATATAAATTCATAAAACGTGTCATTAAATATTCATTACTACAAAACAAAGTCGTAAAAAAAATTTCTCCACATACATGCACTCCAGACGTAAAGCCGTAAACATTATATTTTTCAATGTTATGCTTTGGTTTGTCTTTGCAAGCCTTCTTAAATTTCTCGGCTTTTCCATTCAATGCATTGTCAAGATTGTCATATATCGTTTCCCACGACAAACGACCCCATGGACGACTTCAAAAGTGATCAATCTCATCAACGTTGTTCAACAACGAGAAATTAATTTGACAATGATCTTTTCTTCCATTGAGTACTCTATCTGCAAAGTAAAACATAGCGATCTTTAGCGCATCGATGTCATCCATATCCTCAAAGTCTAAGTACATAAATTTTGTATCGAATTGTCCAAGATTAATCTTGCGAAACAAACCGCCGAAATACTTGTGAAGCAACATGTGCACTGTCTTTTACTTTTTAGTACGACATCTTCATCATGGCAAAGTCCCGTTACTAGGCATTATTCTCTAACTGATAAGCGTATCAAATTCTCACAAATTTGAAACCACATTTGATCTTTTTCATTACATTCCCCATGGAACACTTGCCTTAGCAACACATTATGCACAATTACACCACTGAAAGGATACTTTTGGCACTCTAGGAAATGTCCAAATATATCGTCCTTAAATAGTTTCAACTGCCGTTTTGTTAATTTATCTCGGATGGCTTTTATGACTGTATCTAATTTACACATACTTGTGATACGTCCGAGGAAGTGATGGACATAAGGTATTTTCATGATGCCTAGTTCATTTGTGGGTCTAGGTGGATTATCCTCTTCTATTTCTGAATTCGTCATTTATCTGTAATGGAAAACAAAATTAAATTGTTATAACACAAAATTATATGTTAATAAATTCATATTAATAACAACAAAAAAATAAAAAAAAATTTAAAAAAAAACCCAACACGGGATAGGATTGGGTGCCGGTCACACCAATAGACACACTGCCTCTTGGTGCAATATCAAAATCGTCTATAAATACTTCTATGATATTCTCTACATAGTCTGAAAAAATATTGACCATACACCTCTGAAAAGTGGCGGGTGTGTTACAAAGACCAAATGGCATACGACAGTACGCAAAGGTTCCAAAAGGGCATGTGAAGGTATTCTTCTCCTGATCTTAAGGCGCAACTGATATTTGATGAAAACGTGAATAACCATCAAGAGAACAAAAGTGAGATTTTCCTGCCAACCTTTCAAGCATCTGATTAATAAAAGGAATGGGAAAATGATCATTCCTAGTGAGTGAATTAAACTTTCTAAAATCAATACAAACCCTCCACCCATTTTGAACTCGAGTGGATACTAACTCACCATCAGGACTCTCAACAATTGTTATACCAGTTTTCTTTGGTACCACGTGTACCAGACTTACCCATTAGCTATCCGAAATTGCATAAATTATATATGCATCGAGAAGTTTCAAAACTTCTTTCTTCACTACTTCCATCATGAGTGGATTCAAACGGCGTTGAGCTTGTATCGAAGGTTTGGCATCTTCCTCCAATAGTATTCTATGCATGCATGTGGATGGGCTTATCCCTTTGATATCAGCAATTGTCCATCCAATAGCCTTTTTGCAATCCTTTAGCACTTTCATAAGCTTTTCTTCTTTTAAAGCACTAAGCTTTGAAGAGATGATCACTGGAAGTGTCTTACCATCTCCTTAAAACAGGTACTTTAGATGACTCGGCAATGGTTTAAGCTCTATTTTCGGTGCCTGCAAAATAGATGGAAGAAGTTTTGCATGGGAGGTAGGTAATTCAATATAAGACACATTAGGAGTTAAAGTTCTCAAAGAATTTAATTCAAATATTATTTCTCGCAATGCAGAATTTAAAACAAACTCTCTTTCATCTTTTTGCAATCCTTTGAGGCCCAAACTGTTGTTTAAAGCAGCTACTAATGAATCTTCAACATCAAAATCAAAAACTTCATACACTAAAGAATCAATAACATCCACAGAAAATACCGAATGTTCATCCCTAGTATATTTCATGGCATCAATCATATTGAACTCTGTAATCTCTCTATCAAATTCTATAGTAAGAGTCCCTTTATATACATCTATTTTAGTCCTAACAGTCTTAAGAAAGGGCCTTCCTAGCAAAATTGGAACAGAATTAAAGGAGTTATCCTCTTTCATATCAAGTACATAAAAATCAGCTGGAAAAACCAACTCATTAACTTGAACTAAGACATCTTCTAATACCCCATCATAATATGCATTGGACCTATCAGCTAGTTGAATTATCACACCAGTCTCTTTCAATGGACCAACATTCAAAGATGAATAAATAGAACGAGGCATAATATTAATAGAAGCTCCTAGATCTAACATAGCCTTCTCAACTCTAACACTACCAATTTTGCAAGGGATAGTAAACATACCTGGATCCTTGCACTTAGGAGGTAGTTTCTTTTGGAAAACAGCAGAAACATTTTCCCCTATGTGAACTCTTTCATATCCTCTCAACTTCCTCTTGGAGGTGCAAAGTTCCTTAAGAAATTTAGCATAGCGAGGTATTTGTTTTATAGCATCTAATAAAAGAATATTTACCTCAACCTTGCGAAATGTCTCAAGGATGTCTATCTCTTGTTCTTTCTTCTTGGATTTTGCAAAACTGACTTAGAAAAAAAGGAGGTATCACCACAAGTAGGGGTTTCGCTTTGCTGGGTTGCGCATCTTGAGATTGAGGCATCAATTCCTCCTTCTCAAGCTCATTTTCCAAGTGTTTTGTCACTTTCTTGCTAAGCTCTTGCAACTTCTTCCCACTTCTGAGGATGACAGCACTAGCGTTTTGCTTTGGATTCACTTTCGGTTGTGAAGGTAATCTCCCTGATACTTGAGACTCTAAGCGGGTCACTATAGCCTCCAATTAGCTCACTTGGTTCTCCAAATTTTGAATGCTTGTTGTAATTGCCTGTTGAAATTGTTGAGTGTTAGTTGCAAGTGATTTAACAATTTCTTCAAGAGACATACCTGACTTGGAATTTGACTGTGGAGGAACAGGTTGAAATTGTTGTCTTTGTGGGTATTGTTGTGGGAATCCCGATGACCTAACTCCATAGCTGAAGTTAAGATGATCCTTCCATCCTGGGTTATACGTTTGTGCATAAGGATCATATCTCCTCTGAGGCATGCCCGGAAATCCTCCAACTGCATTGGCTTGTTTGAAGGGTTCTTCTTGAAGTGTAGGACACAAATCAGTCGAATGACCTATATTGGAACAAATGCCACATGTCTTCACCTGTTGCACATTACCTACAACAAACTTTTCCACAAAAGAGGTAAGTTTATCTAAAATTTGATCAATAGAAGAAGTACTTACCTCATTCACTTTCCTTGAAGTGAGATCTTGTCTGTTGCCAAATTGCTGCGCATTGGCAGCCATGTTTAAAATCAACTCCCTTACTTGAGTGGAGGTCTTGTTCACCAACACACCTCTACTAGTAGCATCTATCATACTCCTATCCATCAATGATAATCCTTCATAAAAGTATTGAATAAGAAGTTGATCAGAAATCTGATGCCGAGGACAACTGTCACACAATTGTTTGAATCGCTCTCAATACTCATACAAAGTCTCCTTAGGAAGTTGTCTGATACCATAAATGTCTTTTCTGATGTTTGCAGCTCTTGAAGCAGGAAAATACTTTTTGAGGAATTGCTTCTTCAAATCATTCCACGTTGTAATCGATCCAGGAGGCAAGTAATACAACCAATCTTTAGCTAGCCCATCTAAAGAGAAAGGAAAAGCTCGCAACTTAATCTGCTCTTCAGTTACACCTTGAGGCCTTATGCTTGAACACACAACATGAAACTCCTTGAGATGTTTATGAGGATCTTCACCTGCAAAACTGTGAAACTTGGGTAATAAATGAATAAGACCAGATTTTAATTCAAAATTTACCTCCAAGTCTGCATATTGAATGAAGAGTGGTTGCTGATTCAAATCTGCTTCAGCTAACTCTTTAAGATTTCTTTCTGCAGGCGCAGCTTTATCCATAACTTATTCTTCTGAATTGCTAGATGATTCAACAAAATTAAACATCGTATCTGTTTCAGAAAGCAAAGGCGGCAAGGATCGTTACTGATCTCGCTTAGCCTGCTGTCTCAGCCGGTGAGCTGTCTTCTCAATTTCAAGATCAAACAAAAGTGTACCTATACGAGAAGAACGAACCATAAATCAAGTAAAAAGTAAAAATGATTAAATAAATGACATCAATCCCCGGCAACGGTGCCAAAATTTGATGGGTGTCGAAGCCAGCAAATATAAAAACCTACTCTAAATAAGATTGTGTATAGTGATTGAGTAGGGTCGTGTCCATAGAGACTGGTAATTACTAAATCTTTTTTAAAATGAAAATGTAAATTGGGTGATTGTTGACAATAATGAAAATCAATTTAAATTAATAAGAATGCAAATTAAAAGTGTAATTCAAAATGGAAAAACTCTGGTTGAAGGAATTAACTCAGCTTTGATTCGATTACTGATCATCGATATAATGGTAAATCATTACTGCTTATGAATAGACTGGTTATAGCTATGAGACACTTTAATAGCCAATCTCTTCTTAATTAGTCGATAACCAAGGTACGACCATTGGTTATTTCCCTAATCAATAGACAACCCTAGATACAATCATAGGATTTAATCAATTGACAGTTTGAAAATTAGAGAGACCCAAATCCTAATTAACAAACGCATACGATAGTTCATTTAAATTAGATTGTTTATTCCCATAACACAACGCACTGCTATGTTAATTGCTGCAAACATCAAAATATTCATACAATGAATCTTTCAATTGGCAGTAGATTAAATTGATAATTAAATAATGGCTAATTATCTAATTAACAAAGATAATCATGACAATAATTCAGAGAATAAATAAATACCCAAAAAGCAATAAAACAATGAAAGCATAAAAAAGATCTCACAGTAATGGTGAATCAAAGCTTCATTAACCTTCAAACAAAAAAATAAGTTTAGTTCCTCATGGAGAAAAAGAGAAAACCCTAATAAAAATAAAAATAATCAATAATCCAAATTCAATCCTAATCCTTCTTTATCTCCCATTTTTATAGTTTTCTTAAAAAGGATAAAGATACTAATATCTAAAATATTATCTAAAACATTATCTAAAATTTAAATTCAAGATTACAAGAGTAACAAAAATATAAAATACGTTAAGACAAAAATGTCAAGTCCGCAGTTGACAGCACGCGCCCACGCCTTATCAACAAACTTCTTCTAAAACTGACTGTCACACACCCACGCCTTCTAAAACTGACTGTCACGCACCCACGCCTTATCAACAAACTTTTTCTGAAATTGAGAATTTCTCCAGGAAGTCAATTCATCCTCAAACATCATCTTGTATCTCAATTTAGCACTAATCAATAGAATTGCACATACAAAAATAAAGCACAAGTAAATCACAATTATTAAGTACAAAACATTGATATTAAAGGGAGTAAACAATGCAAAACTAGTGCATGAAATGCACTATAACAGCCTGTCACGCTCAAGCATCTCTGCCGTCGGCCTCGCGTTACATTTTTTTTCTAACCACTAATTTTACTCTCTATCAAACTTCATATACAACAAACAATGCATACAACTAAAGAAATTTTCCATCACACCTTCATTGTACAAAAACTAAAGATAAACAATCTAAGTGGAATTTCATCAAACACATAATGTGCAATAGTTATAACTCATCATTCTAATTAAATTTTTTTCATTACACCACTCTAACAACCTATAATCATCTACAATCCCAATCAAATTCACTCAAATCATTATGAAATGTTGAAAATTCCTTACTTAGGGTTTGGGTTTTTTTCAATTTCTTTGATCCGTTTCCAATTTGGATAGATTAAGGTGGATTGAAGCAAGTTTTGCGTGAGTCGTGACTATCGCTCTTGCCGTTGCTATCGTTGTTGCCGTCGCTGGCCGCCGGTCATCGTTTTCCGTTCACGAGCAAAAATTTTGAGTGTTGTTAGTGAGAGCTTAATGTGGGAATGAGAAGGGTAATTTGGGGCCAAAAAGAAAAATTTGGCTAACTATGATATAAAAATATTAGGAAGGTTATGTTTGAAAATTGAGACTTTTTTTTTGTTATTTTTGTAAATTTTCCAAGAAGTATCTAAAAATAGTTCATTTAGGAATGTAGTGTCATTCATTCAAAAATTTAAAAATACAATGTCGTTAATGGCATTGACTATTGAGTGTTATTTGATAATTTTGGTGATCCAACAAATGTTTAATTATATTATACTTGTATTTATGCACTACTAGAAAAATAAGTTTTACTGATATCAATTTAATGTCAGTAATTATTTTTCATGACATTTGTTAATTGTGTCAGTAATACTCAAGCCATAACTCATTGACACTAATTTTTAGTATCAATGATTTTTGTGTCAACAATTCATATTACTATAGTATCACGAAAATAATGACACCATAATGTTAGCACTTAATGATTCTATTTATATGATAGTAATTTATGTTACTACAGTATCAGGAACACCACTGACAGAATAATGTCAAAAATTATTGACATCATTTTAAATATTTAATATCAGTATTTAGTGAAGTTATACTGCTTTTGGTTAATAGTATATTTTTATTTTAATTATACTTTTCTTGTTTGTTTTATAATTAAAAGAAAACTCAAAATATATTAAATATACCAAATCTCACAACACAATTCACATAATAAACATCCAAATACATCACTTGAATTAACATAATTCAATTACAACACTATTTAGAAAAGAAAAACATAAGTACCAACTTAAGTTTGGGACAAGTTCTAAACAATGAAGTATTGAATTGGGTTTCAACAAACATTAACCAATAGAAAGAAGCACAAGGTCACTGTATACATCCACGGCTTCATTCTTTTCCCACCTACAAGTACAATAAATCAATTAATACACCACAGAAAATAAAGTCTTGGATTTTTTAAAGCAAAAATACTCATAAATTACTCATATATTACCTCACGGTTGTAGGCTGTAATTAAGTTGGCAACATAAGTAGTCCATTGATCACAAAGTCGTGAAAGATCTTTCATGGTGTAATACATGTACTACTAGTCGCCATCTCTCCACTCCCACTTCCAAGTAGGTATTCCAAAGAACTCTATCCACCACCAAACGTTACTCAACACCCATTCTCTTATTTTGATTTATAGCTAGCTATATACCATCTAATTAAGTATACGTTTGTGTGTGTGTATAGTCATCATTAATTAAATAAGCTCTACTCTGCATTATTGCACGCACATAATGTATAATGAAGCAATCAAATGCATGCAAATTGAATTTGGAAAATTCAACTAAATAATTAAATTTTAATTTGTTCTAGCTCTGGCATGCATGAATCTGCATGCATTACCAATTCTAAATGCCGGTTGGGCCACAACAAATTTACTTCCATGTATAAACAAAAAGAAGGCTCCACAATTTCATGCTTTGCCATAGGTAAGTAAACCACAAAACACATACACATTGGCAATCATAAACAAATGATTGAACAGAGCCTGCAAAATAAATATTAAAAATTCCCATAAGGAAAATCATAACTTAAACTTGATATTAACATACCTTTCAACTCATCTTCAAAAGGCAGTAAAATTTGTGAAACAAAACTGGGTGGTAGACCCTCTATCAATCTACAAGGCATCATAAGGAGAATCATAACTTAAACTTGATATTAACACACCTTTCAACTCATCTTCAAACGGCAGTAAAATTTGTGAAACAAAACTGGGTGGTAGACCCTCTATCAATCTACGAGGCAGTAAAACTTGATACTATCAATCTACATTCTCAACTCCAAAGTTACATATCTAAACAAAAACAGAGAAGATGCAGAAGAAGAGAATTAATCAATATGTTGAAGATACCCTACTGACTGTTGACCAGAGATATCAAGTTAATGGTTGCTAAATTTCAGCGACACCCATTTCCAAATAACCATATAGATAAAGAGAGGTCTTAATCTGACCTGGTGAAGTAAAAAATTTAAATGATATAGGACACAAAGACAGGGCTCCAGCGAAAAATAAAGTAGCAGCAAGCAATTTTGGGAGCAAACCACACAAAGTAAGAAAAAGAAAGAAGTCGTGTCAATCAGACACTGCAATGTTTTGCTGGAAACTTGTTTGTTAAATGTTGTATCCTCAAATAAATAGAAGTTGTACAGCTAAAATTTCTAGTTTCAACCAGCATATTGTCCTAAAAAATCAACTAAAAGCAGGCCTTAACCCTAAACTAGTTGTGAGTTGGCTACAAAAATCTTTTTCGCTTGCCATTGCCCAACTGTCATAAGTGCCAGAAAATGTTCCCCTGCATTAATCCTATATAACCAATTAGAAGTTACCTGAAAACCTTTGTACTTAATGAGCTCTTTGATTTGGCCAACAACATATAGGTGGCCATCCGATCAAAACATCCAAGATCTCCTATATGTACCTAACCCTTTTTATCTATTGTCAGCTTGGCAGCTTGTTCATTGTCGTAATAACCTGAAATGATTGTGCCAAAATTTTCATATAATCCAACTTAAAAGAAAATAAGATACCTGAACATGTTAAATCAAAGAGTTTACACTAAATTTTCAGAAATCAAACCAATCTTATAATGTTATCAATTTAATTAACCAACGTATTAGTACATTTCTCACAAAAACATCAAAATCATGAATCTACCAAGACCTTGACCTACAATAAAAAATGGTATTGTTTGAGAACCTATTGGCTTGCATAAGATGTATTAAAGCCTGCCTGAGGATTTATGAAATAACCTGGAGCAAGATTGCATCAAATTTCAAAAGGTTTTTTTCTCTTAAATGAAAGAATGCATTATCTCCTAAAACCTACCTGAAGAGAGTATAATTGAAGCAATTAACATTATACCCTGCATCATATTAGGTCCTTGTAGCCATATCTCCCCAACTGATTTGGAGGAAGAGGCTTTTGAGTATCCACACTGACTATTAGGGCTTCAACACCTGAGACAAGTGCTCCAACTGAACCAATATTTTGAGATGCTGCAAATGAATTCTCCATTATGGCAACACCACTAGTTCCGTCAAACCATAGCCTTGAAACCATCGAAATTTTCCTAAATACGGAAAACTAGCTAAAAATAGATTACCTCCCTGGAAATCTGTAACTAATTTATTACCTGTTTAAAGTGTTACTGAATTTAACCATACATGTCAAATAAAAGCAATAGAACATGAATATTATAGGCTGCATCTCACAAACTTTCTACTTAAAGTTAGTCTAAGAGACAAAGAATTTAATGGACAATTTACTACTGTAGGGGTAAGAAACAATGATCAACTTCTCTATCAATCAAGATACTGCACCAGTCATTCACTAAACATATAGGCTGTTCTCTACAAACCATGAGGCCTTTCCTCCCTGATCGGATTATATATCAGTCAAGAAATCAATAAGATAAATTAAATATTTATTTATAATTAAACTATATAAATAATATATTGTGCAAGTTTTTCAACTTCCTAGCTGGTGTAGAACCAAAACTCGAAGATTTTGAGACATAACAAAGATAGTATGATCAGCATCATTGGAGTTCGTATGTCACGCATGTCGTGCAGAAATGAAAAGCTTTGTCAAACTCAAACATCTGCTTTTTTATGGATAATTTTTTTTTTAATTACATGAGACTATTATTTAGATTACAATGCATATTATATAAGATTATTACTGACATTATATTAAATTACTACTAATATTTATAATCAGACAATTATTGAGACTAGTTTACATTGAATCTTATTTAGTATTACTTAGATTTTACCCTCACTAATATTAAAGAGACGTTTATTCTACTCACATTTCAAAAGTTAAATTTTACCCTTACTAATATTCGAGAAATATTTATTTCACTCATATTTCAAGGACTAATTTACATTAAATATTATATAATACTGCTCAGAATTTACCCTCACTAATATTTAAAAGGAACACTCAATTATTTTTCATAATTGATGAAGGAATTAAACCTGTAATACTTTTGTGGGAGCTTGGAGAGCAGGGTTTTGGCCACTTGGCCGCACTCGGCCTTTTGGTTTACACGTTGAATCATTTTAAAATAAAATGAAAAATTTCTCAGCGCTCCACAATTACATTATAAATAATGTAGAGTATAAGGGGCTTCAATGAAATTTTGTAAGAAAACAAAATAAGAAAAAAACAGATGGATGTAAGTTACGGTTACCGTAACTTAGAGGGATCCTTTTAATATTACTTCTCTTATTATTAAAATGAGAATTAATTAAAGCACCATGATTTATTCAATCATTCAATGAAGCTAACTAAGAAGAGATTCCATTGCCTTCATTGAACAAGAGTACAACTGATCACGGCATGGTAAGCAACATGTATAAAATCAAAGTATTTTGATTTGTTGAACAAATTAAGTTTATAAATTGTGTGAGTTTGTTTCTCAACTTTGCAAGTGTCTGACTCTAGTTGTACAAATCTGATTATTGTGTTGATCTTTTTTACATGGTTATGATATATATATATATAATAAATACATAAAATAAAAAAAATAAGAAAAATTCTTATTTTTTATGTATATCAAAGTATATATTTCTTATTTTTAATACTTAATTTTTTTATTTTTAATGTCCATTCATACGGTTTATTTAATTTATAATAACATGAATAAAAGTATATTTAAAAATAAAAATACTATTATAAATTATCTTGTCAGGGATATTGGCTATTATGAAAATAAAAAAGAAATAAATGGTATACGTTAATTATAATGGCAAGGAAATTAGCAATCTTCCCTATATATGTTACGACTTAAAACTCTTGCTCTTTATTTGATTTCTTTTCCTTTTTTTATAATTACATTACAAGTAATTGATGATGTGAAGCAATGGCTTCTTCCACGTTATGCGTATGAATGTTGTTTATTAAAAGCTGGAGTTCTTAGTGACAAACAATAGCGCTAAATTTTTTCGTCAATAGTGTTATAAATATAAAATTAATATAAATACAAAGATACAAATTCGAGGTACATCGGAGTTCACAGCACAAATTTTGATCTGCCAAAAACAATGGCCTTATTCCAAGAGCACAACCAACAAAAAGAGCACATACAAAGTTGATATATCAACACATACATGATCGGCATAATTTATCTATATATCTTTCCTTTTATTATATATTTTCCAGTTAATTTTGTTTCTTATTTTTTAATTAATTAATTAATTTTATGAAACAGGGTAATAAATTGAAAATTGGGAATAAACTGTGCTTTAACTTTTAAGGAATCAAAATTGAAGGGGAATAGAAGTCTATCGAATTGGATGCATGGGCTTGGATAAATTAAATAGGGCAAGATCAAATATGGCCCAATATGTTAATCACGTGAAAAGCACTCAAGATATTGGCAAATTCAACGATTAAAGTAAATTTGATCTTGACTTTAAATTAAGTGCACGTGCATGGCATTAAAAAGGAATCAAAATCCTAATGTGACTCAATTGAGGGCACGTTTGGGATTGTTTTTAAAAAATTTAAAAGTAATTTTAAAAATTTAAAAATTAATTTTGGTGTTTGGTAAAAAAAAAATCAAAATTACTTTTATCAAAATCAACTCATCATACAACTGATTTTTAAAAGCAGGGAATGAGTAGGTTTTAGATTCTAATTTTGAAAATTAATTTTATTATTTAATATAATTTCATAAATATCATTACAATTATTAACTAAACTCAAAATTATCTTTATTTAAATTGAAAAGAAAATCAATATTTTAATAATTTTTATTATAATTCACACATTCCTTTCATTTCCTCTATTTATTTTTTATATTTTACATTACATCAAAAGTTCTCTATGGCTATATAGTCTAAATTTTATTTTTGGTTAAAATTATTATAATACACAATTAAAAATATTATATATACATGTTTTTATGTGTAAGTAAATTTCATTATACATTATGTATATTTTAGTCATTTATTTTTTCACAGTAACTAACAATAAAATTTACCAAACAATAATAACTGCTTTCAAAACTCACAGTACTTTTGAAAACAAATTTTACCAAACACTTAACTGATTTTCTTCACAACTGATTATTTTTACAACACAACTAACAACAATTATTTTAAAAGTTATAGCATTTCCAAACTGACCCTAAGTGGTGGCGGTGGCACAGCCATGTACAACCATCATCATGCCCACAAAAGGGGGGGTGTTTGGGGAGACGGACGCAGCAAGACAAAGTGGAGAGATCGCACCAGCCGCATCATGGGTTATATTGGTTTTATTATACTCAATCTCCCTGTGTTTAACTAAATCTTTTATACTAAGATTAAAGATGAATTCCTGTTTGATAAAATAAATTATTTTTTATTTAATTAATGCTATAATGTACTTTAATATTTATGATTCTTGTTTTATGTGATTCGTTGAATATAATTAAATTTTTTCACTAACTCAGTCATGCATTATTGATTGTTAGAATTAATATTTGACTAAATTTTTGCTTAGATCCATGTTTATATGTAATTATTTTTTATTCTTTGTCTTTTATTAAATTGTTTATACAAAATGCTTATGAAAACTTTAACTTTTTATTTTTCAATATATTTACGTAGAATGCTTAAATATCATACTATTAAATAGAAAAATAACCCACATAAGATTAATTTTAATTGGGCTTAATTGTTATATTCATGACTAGACATACATTGATTTCGATTTGTCACTCTAAAATTAGGAATTAATTGGTAATTAGATAATAGCTAAGTTGAACTTTGACGGATTCTAAACCCTAATAGCTTCAATCTCTTAAATTCTTGTCTTAATTTACTCATTTAATTTTAACAGTGTCTTTCGTTTAAATCTTTTCAAACAATATATATATATATATATATATATATATATATATATATATATATATATATATATATATATATATATATATTTAATTAGGGTGGAGTTATAAGTAGTTTAGATTAAAGTTTACTTTTCCAAAATTGACAGTCCCTGTGGGTTCAACCTTGTTATTCTTAGTCTACATTTCAATAGATTCGTGCACTTGCGACTACATTAAAATTTACGCAACAATACACATATAGTACATGTTACATTAATTAGTTGCAGCTACATCATCCAGAAATTTCACTTTAATTTTCATGAGCTTTGCAACGGCATCTTTCATAGATATCCTTTGTTCCGGTGACTCCATGCAGCAATCCAACGCCAAATGCATGATGCTTAATAAACAATCCATTTTGGCAGAAAAATTTTGTTCTTCTTGAAGCAAATTTACGTCAACAACTTCTATTAATCCATCAGGTAATGACTCACTCACCCAGTTCTTTAAATTTATTTCTTCGGTGAACATTTCATTTGTGGGCTTCTTTCTTGTGAAAGTTTCCATCAATAAAACTCCATAACTATAGACATCACATTTGACTGAAACAATTCCCTCTGATCCGTACTCTGCATTTTTTAATATCAATTTATCAAATGGATGTGCTGTTATGAAACAAATGCTAAATAAAAATTCTTTTCATAGTAATGTACCCAAACTTTGCATGTAGTTGAAAAAAAAAAAGAACCACAAAATTTGAAATTATATTTCAAACCTCACCTGGTGCCATATAACCAATCGTAGCCATTGTCATGGTTTGTATCACCGAATCATCTCCTTCACCTAAGAGTTTGGAAATGCCAAAGTCACTCACATGTGCCACCATATCCTCATCCAAGAGAATGTTGCTAGGCTTCAAATCACAATGAACCACAGGTGTTGATGAATGACCATGATGGAGATATTCAAGAGCCAACCCCACATCTATCATTATATTCAACCTCTTTAATATGTCTAGGAAAAAGTCGTGAGAATACAACCATTTCTCTAGGCTACCATTAGGCATGAACTCAAGCACCAAGGCTTTAAAATCTGTATTACAACAACTGCTAATAATCTTTACAAGATTTCGATGACGAACATTCCGTAGTACTTCACATTCAGAATCAAAACTCCTAAAAGCTCTCTCAAGTTGTAGATTGAAAACCTTTATTGCAACATTAGTCCCATCAGTAAGCGTCATTTTGTATACTGATCCAAAACTACCTTTACCAAGCAAGTTGCATTCATTAAATCCATTTGTTCCTCGCTGAATATCTAGATACGATGTTCTTCTGCATGTTGCTGGAGATAACGAATTTTCTTGATTCAATTTTTTTGCAATCCTCTTGTTTCGACATCTTACAATGAAGATAACGAAAATTGCTATTAGTATAGAGGATATTATGGAAGGAAATATATATCTCAGGAAAAATAGAGCAGCACTCTTGGATCCTTTATTGTTATGTTGCTTGCAAGGTGGGACTTGGAGTCTAGATGGACCACAAAGTGCATAATTCCAAAAAAAAGATCGAGCTGAGAAGTTTCTGAATGGCCCCTTGGTAGGAATTTCCCCTTCTAGCCTATTGTGAGAGAGATTAAGTAGTTTGAGTTGTAAGAGTGCCTCCAATGTCTTAGGAATTTCTCCTGAGAGATCGTTTCTTGAGAGATCCAAGGATTTCAAGCTTGTCAAATTGCCAAATGATGGTGGGATGGGACCTTGAAATTGATTACCAGCCAAGGACAAAGTTGCTAGAGTTTTTAGGTCACCGATGGTTGTTGGAATATCACTTGATAATTGATTTCCTGACAAATCTAAATCTGTTAAGACCTTCAAATTTTGTATATTTGAAGGGAGAGAACCACTTAATGAGTTTGACGACAAGTTTATCTGCAAGATGTCCTCTAGACTCCACAAGGATGATGGTATACTAGAAGTGAGCTCGTTGGAGCCTAAGTTGAGATCTCTCAGAGATATCAAAGCCACCAAGCATTGTGGGATTGGACCAGACAGCTTATTTTCATTTAACCACAAAGTATTCAACACCTTCAAATGGCAAAAATAGTCGGGAATGGATCCTTGTAAATCATTACCATAGAGAAATACCCCTTGTAGTTGTTGTAATCTTCCCATCGTTGTTGGAATAGTTCCATTCAAGTCATTGAAGAAGAGGCTTAATTCTATCAGCCCACCTAAATTTCCAATTTCTTGTGGAATGTTGCCCTTGAGTTTGCAATCGTATACAAAAAGTTGTTGAAGAGAAGTAGAGAAATTTCCAATTAATGGTGGAAGGATGCCACCTAATTGATTTGATTCTAAGGCTAGATATTTTAGATTTCTACAATTTGTCAAAGAAGAGAGAAAACTCCACTCTACGGTAGATGATTCGGTCATCAAGTGATTAATTCCTAGGTTGAGAGCCCTAAGGAATCTCAAGTCTCCAAAAGTTTTTGGAATAAGGCCAGATAAAGAGTTTCTGCCCAAGTCTAGGAGAATGAGTTTAGAAGCATTGGTGATAGAGTTGGGAATTGTTCCAAAAAGTTTATTGCCCCACAAGGTTAAATACTTTAAGTTCGAATGTGAGTGGCCCATCGTTGATGGTAGGTGGCCTGAGAGTTGATTTTCAAATAGAGCGATTTCTATTATGCTTGAGATATTGAAGATCGTCGGTAGAATGGGACCACTTAAATTATTCGCAGCAAGAAGTATAGACTCCAGGTTTTGTAGATTCCCTATCTCTTTTGGAATTTCACCTGCCATAATGGAGAGTTAAAATATGTTTGTAGATATGTGTTCTTTGTGATGGCTTTTTTGTAGATTTGAAGCTATTACTTATAAAAGCTGTGAAAATGTACTATCTACACCCCATTAATTGATGAAAATGTTGATTTCTAAGTACAAATTCAATAACTTTCAATGTCTTTCAGAAGAAATCTACTTGCAAAACCTGACTAAAACGTAATTTGGTTCAATTGCGAACTCCGTTTAACAACTTTTAGACTGGCAGTGGACAAGGGGAACTATGACGGGCTGACGTAGCCCGTCATAGCTAGCAGTAAGTTATAAATATGTTCTTTCGTATAGATTTATTTATAATATATTAACACTAATTTTTTATTATAAAAAAATCTAATCTAAAGAGCATATAGATTTTATGGTTGGCAAAAAAATTTTGATACTCATTTTTCAGTTTTAGATGGTGGATTTTGCAAAACAATAATAAATTTGACAATTCATGAGAGACAATATCAAATTTTAAGGGTAAAATATTCACTGCAAAAGTTGGGTGGGAAAAGAAAGAAATAAGGGAAAGAAAGAGAAGCGGAGTTAGTTATGTAATTTCATAAAAACTTATTGTGACAATACAAAATTAAAACATAAATAGGGTGTGGAGAGGAAAAATTGTGGGTCCAAATAAATGAATAACTTTTTTTTTTTTTAATGTAATAAGTGATTAACCCTATCCTAGATTATATCAAAATTATAATTATAAAAATTGTTTTCTTGAAATGCAGCATATTACGCTTTTTTTTCCCCAATTGTACATGAAACAAGTTGTAATAGCGGACACGCTTCATGTATCTTTTCTGTGGTAATGATTTACTGCATAGTTAAGCTTCAACTTTTATAGTCAAAAAGTTCTTACCAGTTTAATGCTATTAGGTTTTTAATGCGTTAATATGCTGAACTTATTTTTTTAGATAATTATATCATTAATCATAAAGGATGCAACTGAAATTTTCAAAAGACATGATACATATGCAAAACTAGTAACCTATCTAACATATATCACTTTGTCTCTTTTTCTTGTTGAGATTCGAATGAAGGAACAAAACATCAGCAAAAGAAAACATTAAAGAAAGAACGAGAAAATAATATTTGAAACATAGGAGCTGCAGAGAGTAAAATTTAACTTTTAAATTTTTGTAATAGATGTATTTAATAGATGGGTGTAAGAGTTTAATGGGTTCAGAATTTTCTCCTTTGAAGGGCTCTTCCAATAATTGTTGCACAGAAGATGATTAGGCCTCAAATTGCAATCAGCTGAAGTTAAATATTTTTCCAATCTTTTGGGTTTCTTTCTATATATTTTTTCTTTTCTTCTAGAATTTGGATGATAGTATCTTTGTTTCCCTTATTTTAAATATTATAATTTTATTAGGTCAAATAATTTAGGATTTTCCCTTTTTGGTTAATTCACATATTAGCATTTAGTATAAAATGGGTAAACCCTAGTTGTGAGACCGTTAATTGATTTTATAAAATTTTCCGTTTGAGAATTTGTGTGTTATTATCTATTTTCTGATGTTTTGCGTCGTCATGCCCTTTCAAAATAGTAATCAAAAGTAAACTTAAAAGTTGATTAAGTTCAATCTTATAGTTATATATACTGATAATTAGCTATATATCAATATTAATTGGGTTGTACATTATTAACAAGTTTTAGTTGTGTATATTATTAAGTTTAATAATGTATTAAACTTAGGGTGCATTTGACATGGAGGATAGGAGTTGATTGGATACGATTGGATAAGATTGTACTATATTTAATACTATTTTGTGTTCGATGTAGTTCAAGATTAGATCAGATTGTAGCAATAATTTTATTATTAAAGTTAATTAGAAATAAATAAATATTTATTTTATCATCACTTAATATAAAATTAAATTTTTTAAGTAAAAAATATTTTAATAATTTATGTTATAATATTACAATTTCATAATTTTTAATATTATTAACTAAAAAATTTTGTATTATTAATTCAGTTATTAAATATATTTTTGATATTTATATTATAATTATTTAATAAGTTATCATTTCATCAAAATTTAACTAAATATTTAAAATAGTAGTACAATTTAATGTGAAAAAAATGAATTTTAATATTAAACATATTATTTACATTAAAAAATTAATTATTTTAAATTAATATGGTTTTTAAAATATTTTTTATGTGTTTTTACAAATTAAAAACGATTTTGAGTGAAATTTTTGTTTACATTACTCAATTTAATATTTTTATTTTATATATATATATTTTTTAATATCAATAAATAATTATGTTTAATTGAGTTAACAATATAACCCTATCCTAACGAATTCCAAGGGCCCCCATGGGATAAACTTTCTTTTGTAATTGGTATTATATGGTAGGCTTAGAGATAAGCAATCGTAATCCACTTTATCTCACAACCAAACATATCCTAATGTACTAATAGATTTTTCTTCGATGAAAATTACAAAAAAGGATAAAAAACTTACACATGAATAATTTTACTATCATCTAGAATAAATTAACTAAATTATAAACATACTTTTCCTTACAAAATTCTTATTATTAGTAATTTATTTTTTCATTGATTCAAAATTTTATTAATTTTTATAGGAGAAACTTTAATTATATTACATATTAGGATTTAAAGGTAGTTAGGGTTCATGATTTATAAAGTCATTTTAGTTTAGTTAAATTCATAATAATCCTTTTACGTAATTTTCTCTATAAACAGAACTATGGTTACAATATATGATTTTATGAAGATATTAGAAGTGCGTGAAAAGCATTACTCATGTATTAAAATTTGATGAAATCTACCCCACCTTTTGGATTTTGACAACCTAATTTGTAACTTGGGTTTTGACGTCGAAACCTACCAAACCAACTCATGCCCACTCCATCTCTAACAGGTCTCGAACCTTCGGCCGAAAAAATACCTATTCACAACTAGGTCCAAAAGAGCCTAAAAAACAAAGGTCTTCCATGTAAGTAAAATAGCAAACTATGGATTACTGATATCAACATCAAATTTGTGTGGATTCTACTCGTATTCTAAGGAAGAGGTCCCAATGAAAAAAAATAAATAACTAAACATGCAGCTAACCGATCATCGATTAAAAAATTAAAATGTTTGCATAACTTAAAAATGAATTCTGCAGACATTCAAACTCACATATATAAAAAAGAGGCGGTGGAACGTACCTTGTAGGTTATTGTAAGCAAGACCTAGGAACCCAAGCTTACTTAAATTTCCAATCTTTGAAGGAATGCTTCCACCAATAGAATTTAACTCTGCATCCAACCTCATCAGCTTTGATAAGTTGAAGAGAGAATTTGGGATGGGACCTGTGAAATTGTTATTATGAAGATTCAATTTTTGGAGTTTGGATAAAACACCAATCCCAGATGGAAGGCCCCCACTCAATTCATTGTAAGCGAAACTAATGAATCTGATTTGACGTAATTGCCCTAATTCATTAGGCAAATGGCCATGAAAATTGTTCTTACTAATATCAAGAGACACTATGAATGAGAAATTTCCTATGTGTGGAGGAATTGTGCCTTTGAGACCCATATTTGAAACATTTAAAGCTGTGACTCTGTGATGACGTCCACCACAAGAAATGCCAACCCAACCACACACTGGGTATGAAATGGACCAATTATTCACCAAGACACCCCGAGGATCAGACACACGCGCTTTGAATGCAAGAAGAGAAGATTGATCAGCTGTTATGTTTTTTGCAGACATCGCTAAGCTAGCCATGAAACAGTAGTGTAACAATAACATAGGAACGAAGAGGTATAATAAGTGCATATTGATGTTTTTAATAGATACTGCAAACTAAGTACTAATAAGAGAGAATGATTTATATAATTTTAAAATGAATGGAAATGGCATACTTACTATATATACAATAGCAATAAGGATACATGTAAAGCAGATTAGATAGTGCTGCTTAATTTCCTAGATCCGTGATCAGCACGCTATTGCTTCGGTCTTTCGTTGGGATTTATCAAGGTAGGACTTAGGACTTGGAGCCCAGATGTAAATAGTTTTGCCCCTTTCTTTTTGTTTCTAAGAATCAAACTGCATTTGCCCCTGAGGACAATAGCAAATCGTTGAAATTACAAGAATTAATTTGAAATTAATACTCATTTTCGTTGATTACTAGTTGGGGATGAAATATACAAAAGTATAGTATGAAATACTGGCAGTGGATGCTTATGTTTGTCAAATTCACATTTCCTTCCTTATTCATTATCAAGTGTCTACTTTTATTGTAAGATATTTATAATTATTTGGAGATTTTAATCTTTTAATATGGTTTGTCAAAATTTTTGTAATTTTTTATCAAAAATTAAAAATAGTATTTTTGTGCACAATATATGGTCTATGGAGACCTCTAATAAAAGTAAATGAAGAGTGTTTGATGACACTTTCTTTCTAACGATGACCAAGACAACCTTCACTTAATCTGTATGATATGCTTAGAAAGTTGGACATATAATTTGTATTCTAAATGACATGACATTTGGCGTGTAATTCATTCAAATTAGTGTTGTGAAATTTATTATATGAGTAATAACATTAAAAAATTAAATACTACCTAAAACATGACACTCATTGATTAGTGATAGATTATTTGAATATAAACTTTGTTTCCAAACTTTCTAAACATGTCATTAATCATTAAAAAATTTACATGTCAAATTAAAAAAATTTGTAAATATATCATTACTCAAATAGTAAATTGATATGCTGTTATGTATTTTTATTGTCATTGCTAAGCTACATAGATTTAGCATATTACTTAAGTGCTAAGTGAGACATTGATAAATATTTTTTTTGTGAAGAAAAAAATTGCATGCATGTATATATACAAGGGATTCATGAGTCTTCTCCCATATATATTAACTATGGCGACTTTGTAATGAAAATTACAAGGGCTTGTGGCGCTTAATTTCAAAGCGTGCATAGACTTTCTTTTTGTTCGAACAAGAATAAAATAAAGAAGACGACCTTGACTTATTAGAAACCACAAATTTTGCTTTCACGAATTTTATTTGTTTCAAATTTTCTCCACTTTCAGGTCCCCCGGCCCCGCAGCTCCTGCTATCAATGTCTTTGCAAAATTTCCACAATAATTAATAAAAGAGACAAAGAATACCAAGACCAGCTTACTCGAACAACCGTGCTTCACGCATAGTTTGCCTTTGCCAAATATATCTCAATGTTTTTTTTTTTTTTAATTTTTTGGCTCAAATTACATGGAGGTATATATGTTCCCATACATTAATTGCATCCACATATTTTGGTTCAACACACCAATTCATTTCTATATTGGAGATTATTTGTCAACCATGTGGAGAAATGATATTTTTGCCAAAACGAGAACAAAATAGGTTTAAGAGTACTAGAGTGGGAGAAGCAATATATTTCATATTCACAATTTTTGTTTTAGATAGAGAGTGATTTGTTCTCGTTCTGGTAAAATGTCAAACAGTTCATGTTATAGATTTATGACAATAGCTCTTACCCACATCAGTTTTGCAACTTGTGTTGAGTAAACTTGTAAAAGAAAAATGATATATGTCCCGAAGATTAATGTAAACCGAATCGCCTCCAAGGGTGTAGTCGAGTTGGTTGGCAGTGCAATTTGTCGCCCCTCACTTGTGTGGACTCGGGTTCGAGCCTTGGGGGTGGGAAGGGGGGTAAAAATTGATTTGAGCTTGCTCACCCTCCCATTCTTTTTTTTTTTTTTAAAATAATGTAAACCAAATCTACCAAATTGCATAAAGGATAAAAAGTTTTGAAGATTGTTCATTAACACCCCTTTGTGTTGATCTTCGGTGAGGTTCCACAAAAATGGTATTAAAGCCAGATGCTGATTCAAAAGATTTTGAAATAACAAATGGTACATTGTCCGAAAACTGACGACATATATACATATATATTGATGGTTAACTCAAATGGGAACTATATCAGTCTATACTATCGATATAACAAGCCACGTACTAAATTATTTCAAAATCAAAGATATAAATGAATGGGGGATTTGGTATAATAATAAATAATATAACCATGGATTTGCAATATTATTCATTACAACAACATGATTTAGATATTAAACAGCTAGTGCAACTGTATATGTCACTTGCTTGTGAATTTAGAGTTGGAAAACTCAATAATAAAAAATAAAAATTTAAATATAGATTCTATTCTACTAAGTAGAATCCAAGAAGAAGTTTATAGAAATAATTTTTCATGGAAACAATGGAATATCAATTCTGTTGATAATTATATTGATGATCTCATAATAGATTATAATAGATTTCTATCCATTAACTAGAGAGGAATATAATTGGAATAGCAAGAGAATTAGAAGTAAAATCTACCCTTCTAGTAATATGTTGATAGGATGTAAAGGATTAATCATGAGAAAATTCTACCTTATACATAAGGGTTTAGAGAAGAAAAATATTCCCAAGGATAAAAGAAATACTTTATGTCACAAATATTTGAAAGAATGTAATGAGACAATATACAAATGGTATTATGAATAGATTATCTGGGCCATTAGTGATCTCACAAAACATAGAAACCAATGGGTTACCACCTTCTAGCTACAACCAAAAAGGATTTACCCATGCAAGATTTCAACCGTTTGATTTAATCAATGATTTAGATATATAAGGAAATAATCAATTAAACCGTATTTCATTATATTTATTGAATAAATTACAAAACCCTATTTTATCCATAAATGATATTGAAAGTGCAAATGAAATACTAGGAATTAAAAATTTTAATGATGAAAATAAAAAACAAATTAAGAAATTATGAGATCAAATGAGTAAAGAATTTGATCAAGTTAAACAAATGATAAAAGATCTTATGATTGAAAATCAAGATATATTAAAATAAGAAATCATTAATGTTATGAATAGAAATTCAATAGATATAAGATTGAAAAATAGAAATTCAATTAAATAAGATTGAAAAAATTGTTGAACAACTTGGTAATAAATTTGCCATAAATTTACATGGAAAGCTTTAAGAAAATTGAAGTACAAAAGATTAACAATAACATGGAGGAATTACTCATTGTATTTCAAGGATAGAATAAAATCCTATAGGATACCATATTTTACTTTAATAAAAAGAAAAATAATGAAATTCAGTCAATATTGTTGAGTACTGGAATATGCATATTTATAAAGGATAAAATTACCATTTCATACTCCAAAACTCACTGACATTTCTACTTTTATATGTTTAAATCCTTTAAGTTTTTATTATGTGTATTTTATTATAATTTAAGTAATTTATATATTTCAGTGATATTTTGGCCTTTCCACAACTAAGGAGGAGTAAAATAGCAAAACAAATGGCATTTTTTAACTTAAAATAATTGAAAACCTTAGGAGGAGGATAAAAGGGTATTTGACACTATTCACATATATAATACTATTCATATTTACGGTACTATTCACCTATATGATATAATGATGTGGCATTGACCGATGATGTTGCAGCATCCTATTGGACTGATGATGTGGCATTAACTAATTATGTGACATTAACTGATGATATGAGGTTGATCGATAATATGACAGGATGCTATTGGATTGAAATCCTGATGTTGCGTTCACCGATGACGCGATAGCATCTTATTGGACTGAAATGCTGATGTGGTGTTGATTGATGATGTGTTTTAACTAATCAAAACTTGCCACATGGCTTAATCTTTAGCATCTAAATTTTTTTCATATGATGGCCATGATTTACCTATTGTATCCATAAATAATGGGCTCCCCCCTAATTTAAGGCCCTTAAATATATTTTTGAGCTCTATTTTCCGTAATTCTTTCTTCATATTGTATTTTTTATGTATTTTAATAAAATCACTATTTTACCCTTAGTTCATTTATGAGTGAATAGTTTAGCTTCAAGCATGAGTTGAAGGTGAAGTCTCAACATGATCCGTGGGCTTCATTAAGTAAGTTTATTTTCTTTCCTCTCTGATTTATGTAATTGTTATGACTTATTGTCGACAGATAGTGTATCTTTTCTAGATTTAGCATGATATACCAACTCTCTAGTGAAAGATCGTTACTTTTTGGCACAATGAGCACTTAGCACCATATTAATTAGAGAGAAAATTTCCCTCTAGTATTTTATGGGTCGTCTTGACTCAGTGTCGACAGAGAGTACATCTAAGCTATGTAGTGGATGGTCTTGCCATGTTATCGACAGAAGGATTATTATTATCTGGCACGACGTGTTCTCAACAACACACTTAGTGGAAGATTATTATCCTCTGGCACACTAAACACTTGATATCATATTTATTAGAGTGAGGATCATGAGGAGTAGAAATACCCCCTTCATGAATTAATTAGAACTAAAAAGGAACATTTAAGCCCATGGTGAATGTTAAGTGTGAATCTAGAGACTCAAGTATTTTTTTTTTTGGTCTTTAATTCATTCTCGCCATTTTATTTTAAATCTTAAGTTAAAAAAATTCACTTCTAACCAACTCACATATACACTTAGAAAATTAACTCTACGTATAATTAAATATAACTCCTCGTGGGATTGACACTCATTACTACAAAATCTATTCTACAATAGATTCGTGTGCTTGCGATTATAATAAAATTTTCACAACAAATATCAAGACCAATATTTAACAAAATAGATGGAAACAAAAAAAAAAGTTTAAGGATGATGAGTGAAAACACAAACAATGGATTAAATGAGCTATTTGATAGGAATGAAGAACTTGAAACAAGTGAAGAAGTTGAAGATGTCTTTATTAACCTAGAAGATATCAAGAAAATAATAGAACATCTAAAGACGAATGAGGCACAACCAAGAGTTTATGAACAAGAAGAGTCTAGCAATAGAGCTTCTTATGCTAGGAAAGAAATACCAACTTATAGAAAACCACAAAGTCAATATTTTAGAACTAGCAAGTCCAAAATAGAATATAAAACTACGAGTGAGTATAGAAAAAGACCAATCAGCCAAGATGGGGTTGGAAATAGATTGTTCTAAAGATAGAGATAAAATAATAACTGCTTCGATAAAATCTATGAAAATGGCTCTTGCGTTTCACAAATTAGATAGAAATAATAGCGTAGAATTCCTTAAAACATCATTTATAGGAATAGTAGCATAATGGTTCATGGATTGAAGGATACAAGTAAAAATAGAATATTATATCCAGAAAATAATGATCCAAGTCAAACTTAAGAGCAGATCTTAAACAGATTTGAAAATGAAATAAGAAAAGGATTCTTAGGAAAAGATTGGGAAGTTGATTTTCAGCAAAAAAATAAAAATAAAAAGAGTAGAAAATGTAAGGAAGCTAACTCAACTTGAAATATGTAATATGTGTTACTTAAAAGCATATACTTGTAGCTTTGAAGAACTATATTATAAATGTGAGTTTGATAATGGAGAAAACACAGTAGGATATTATAATGATTTATATTTTATGAAAACACCAGATTTTATGAAAACACCAGACCCATGGGATAAAAGGATTATGCTAGAATATAGCAAAGAATATGGAGATAGTATAGACACTTGTATCCTTGGAAATAAAATCAAATTTGCAAGAAATAGGATAAATCAGTGTTGTGCTGAAATAAGAGATAAAAGATTGATGAAGAAACAATAATGAGGATTACGTTGTTCTAAGTTAGAAGAACCTCCAAGATTTGGATGTTTAAAGAAAACCTATAAACATAGGAATAAGTTAAAAAAAAAAAGAAATTCTTTAAAACCACTAAAAAATATTATGAGAAAAATAAATATGAAAGAAAGTTTTCAAAAAAGTAAATTGAAAAGATCTAAGGCAAATACACCCCAAAAATGGAAATATTGATTATGTAATGAAGAAAGGCATTATGAAAATGAATGTCTTAAGAAAAAGAAAGAAAACATCAAAATTTTCAAAGATTTTAATGATTTAGAATTAATCACTGATAGTGAAGACATTAGTGATAATAATAGCATATACTATCTATCTGAAGACACTTTAAGTAGCTCATATTCAAAATGAGAGTTGAAGAGATAGATAATAAGATCTATATCAGGATGTGGAATTAGAAGAACAAGGTTCTTTTAATAAAGAATGAATTCTTTGATAAAAAAACAATACCTTAAGATTAATAAATAGGGATAAAAAACATCTATGACGTTAGCCAATAAGTTAACACGATGAATTGCAAACATGATCGAGAAAAAGAATATTGTATTTTAATGCCAATATAAAAGCAGAACCTATGGAAATTAGGCACGCAAGAGGAAACACAAATATACCTTTGTTTATTAAAATCATATATAGAGGATAAAATCAATAGGATAAAATCTAGTGGTTGACCGAAGATTGAATATGCTCGTATTGGAGGAATCCAAATTATGACAAAAGCTCAGTTTAGAGAAGGCATAGATAGTCCAATAAATTTGGTTGTACTAGATAATAGAATAAAAGATAAAAAACATACTCTCTTTGAGATAATACAAGGAAACCTAAGTTATAAAAAATTGATATTTAAGATATACCCCAAATATTCCATAAGTCAGAAATATAATACATGATGGATCTTATCCATATAGCATAACATATGCTATAGAATATGCTTTCACAAATTTAGCTAACAGTGAAATGTTTGTTGATAAAAAAATTATAGAAATTGATAAACTTTTCAACAAAATTGGAAGAATACAATCCCCTGAGATTTTAAGAGAGATAGATTTATCAAAAAAATTGGGAAATGGATTCGAGTAGTCAGCCTGCTTTGATTAAAAGAAATACTACTAAAGCCATAAAATATACACCAAAAGGAAAAATCATTACAAGGAGTAAGAGATCATTCTCTATACCTAAAAAGGAACCACAATTAAGCAGAATGTGAAGTTTTACAAGATTTAGCCATCTAGTGATACCATCATCACGTGAAAGTGGCACCGGTTAGAAAAAAAAATCAAATCTAAAAATTAGATTGAATACAATAATAAAGTCATGGCATGGGACTTTTGCTATGCTTGATACAGGAGCTGCAAAATCTTATGTAGATGCCAAAATGGTTAAATATTTAGAAAGAAACATTTTAATTAAACCCCATAAGTATATGGGACATAATGGAGAAAGAAAGAAGCTAAGTAAATATTGTGAAATACCATTAAAGATTAAGGGAATATAATTTGTCTTTTTTATTTTTTCATAAAACCTAAATATGAAACAAAAATAAGTCCTTTGTTATTAGATGAACTTTCTTGAAAATTTTTCTCCTTATTGCATAAGAAATAGAGAAATAAGCATAACAATTGATGGGATTAAACAAATCATGCCAAGATATGTTTAATCCTTTTATAGTATATATAAAAGTGATTATACTATATTATAAACACAAGCCAAAACAGTTCCATGATATTGGTTCAGAAGTTAGCTTAGCTAACTCAAGGATTTAACAAAGTCTTATTGGAAGATTATAAGCCCCTTAACAGGACAAGGAATAAATGCTGAACTTTATGATCTTTATGATGGGCTTGCCATGATTGATGACGCCCAGGAAGAATTGAGTAAACTTTGTCTAGACAAAAGCTTACAAAATCATCTAGAAGTCCAGACTTCAGAATAATATATTAGCAGTATGCTAAAAAATGTCCACTCTAAGGATCATAATAAAGGGTAGATCATCTAGAATTCTTCACAAAATTCAAAGATCACAATCCAAAGTGCTTTCTCACAATTAATGATCTTAAAGATCAGTATAGGAAGAGAGAAGGTTAGTAATTTTGAACAATCTTCTTATATTTTAGCAACAAATGGAAGCATGTTAGGCCTTGTTTGTTTTCTAGGGTTTATAAGAAAAGACGTGATAAGAGTAACTCAAATTTAGAAAAAGAAAGATCAATTAACAAATTTTTAGATGCAAATTATAATTTAGACTATAGTCAAGAATGTCAAGTAATTTATACAATCTCTATCATTAAAACTAGATTAATTACAGGAAGACCCTTGTATGAAGAGATGAAAAAGATAAACTTTGAAGATACCATAGAAATATTCAATTCATTTAAACAAGAAAATAAGATAGTATTAATGGAATCTATTTTAACCAGTCATGAAAAAATTCAAAGACTCAAAATCTCAAAATATAAAATCATAGATGGGATGTACCTTAGCTGGGAAAATAGGTTATATATATATATATACACAGAGAGAGAAAGAGAGTCTTGTTCTAGTGCAGGCGTCCTATTTTTTTTTCTCATGTGAACACACTTTAAAACTGTGGGGTTTAAAAAAGTTAGCTTTTAACTCTCTTAAATAGCACAATTTTATAGTTCATTCAAAAACTAACTCTTTTAAACCACATGATTTAATAGTGTTTCCACATTAAAAAAAAAATACGGGAGTTTGCACTTGAGAATATAATATATATATATATATAAACAAACTTAGATCTTATATAGGTATAAATGCATGGATTCTTTATTTTGTAGAACATCTTCTTTCTCTAGCTCTTCTTCTGGAAAGACTAGTGATTCAAAGAATATTGTGAATTCAGAAGAATTCATAATTGAAGATTTTAACAAAGCAATAGATTGTTGGGAATTATCCAAAATCTCTAAAGACATGATTTATAAAACAAAAAAGCTTAATTTCTTAAAGACTGATTTTGTCATAAAAACTGAAGAAAGAGACTAACCCTTTCAAAGCCATTTGAAACAATTTATTTGTTCTCAGAACAATCTCTAAAGAAACTTAAAGAAAAGAACTTTAATTACGTTCACATCGGCTTAATACAAGTCGGAATAAAACCTTTAACTAAAGAGGGACTAAATACCTCCATTTTGGCTGTCCTCAGAGATGGAAGATTTATTTCCTTTGATGATTCCTTGCTAAGCAGCATAGAATCAAGTCTCTGTAAAGGCCCAATTTCCTTTAGCTGTAACCCGAACATAATAGTTTCTTTAAAAGACAAAAATATTTTAAAAAGCATGATATTACAGATCAAAACTCATAATTATCATATGATTGAAGGATCTGTTCCTGTCGCCATAATATTTAAAATATCCTACAAAGCCATGAACTATGCGTTCAATACGCAACATAAATTCCAGTCAAAAATTACAAAAAGATTTAGGTTTACAAAGAATTGAAAGCCAATTACAAAATGAATTTATAAAAAGAAAAATTTCTGATTTTAAAGCCTTAATTGAAAAAGAAATATGTCCCGATCTACCATCTGCCTTTTGGAACCGAAAACAACACTTGGTTGATTTGCCTTATGAAAACTCTTTTGATGAAAGACAAATTCCCACTAAAGCTCGTCCTATCTAGATGAATGTGAAATTGGAACAACATTGTAAAAATGAAATCAAAGACTTAGAATCTAAAGGCCTCATTGTCAAATCTAGATCTCCGTGGTCTTGTGTCGCTTTCTATATTAATAAGAACTCAGAAATAGAAAGAGGAACACCTAGACTTGTTATTAATTATAAACCTCTTAATAAAGCGTTAAAATGGATAAGATACCCTATACCTAATAAAAACGATTTACTCCAAAAACTGCATTCTGCTTTCATTTTTTCAAAATTTAACATGAAATCAGGTTTTTGGCAAATTCAAATTCATCCTAACGACAGATATAAAACTGTATTTACTGTTCCTTTTGGCCAATATGAATGGACAGTAATGCCTTTTGGTTTAAAGAATACACCTTCTAAATTTCAAAGAATAATGAATGACATCTATAATCCTTTTTCTGAATTCTGTATGTTTATATTGATGATGTGTTGATTTTCTCCCAATCTATTGATCAACATTTAAAACATTTAAAGACTTTTTATCTAGCAACTAGGAAAGCTGGTTTAGCTATTTTCAGTTTTAAAGTTTCTTTGTTCTAGACTAAAATCAGGTTTCTTGGCCATTATATTTCCAAAGGAACCATAATACCAATCGAAAGATCTCTTGCATTTGCAGATAAATTCCCTGATAAAATCTTAGATAAAACCCAATTGTAGAGATTTCTAGGCAGTCTGAATTATGTCCTTGACTTCTTCTGTCCGAATATTAACAGGATTTCAAAACCTTTGCATGATAGATTAAAGAAAAATCCTATTGTCTGGACTGATGAACACATTGAAGTTGTTAAACAGATAAAAAATTTTGTTAAACAAATTCCTTGCTTGTTTCTTGCAAATCCTATTTTACTTAAAGTTGTTGAAACTGATGCTTCAGACTTAGGATATGGAGGAATATTGAAACCATAGATCATGGTATGCCTCCAATTCAGATTAAAGCCCCACCGTATAAAATCCATAAACTATGTGATCTAGAGACAAATTTAGGGAGCATTATCCAACAGAATAATTTCTGTAATGCTAATCTAAATACATTAGGAAAACAGTTAACTAGAATAGAAAATCAATTCTAAAAGCCAACCATAATTGTTTCTCCTAGTACTTCATCAAAAGCCGACCTTGAAAAAAAGCTTAAAGAACTTATTTTCAAACCTTTCCAGGTTTCAAAAACTAGTAAAAAGCTTATTCAAGAGTCAAAATCAGATTTTGCAAAAGCTATTAGAGATCAATTAGGTAGGATAGAAGCTTCTTCTTCCTCTAGTAAAGTCCAGATAGCCCCAGACAGTGCTCAATCTAGAACCATTGGAGTACTTGACCAAGACCAAATGTCTGTTGCCTCCTCAGACATAGAAGCCTTTAAAGACAGATCAATCCCTAAAGCCAATAAAATCCATTGGGAATTAGCCCTTCTTACTAATTCTCCTCCTGATCTTGCCATAGATAATAGGCCTAGTGCACTAAACCAATCAAGGTTTAATGCCTCTTTTTTCTATGAATGGAACATAAATGGAATGTCTAAGTATAATATACTTGGCCTATTACAACAAATGACCATGGTAGCTAATGCCTATAAAACTCATTCGGGAACTTCTGACAAAGCCATTGCAGAAATTCTCATTGTTGGTTTTACTGGTCAACTAAAAGGTTGGTGGGATCATCTTCTCACAAAACAGCAACAATTAGATATCCTAAATGCAATTCAAACAGATAAGTTTGGAGCACCCATCTGTGATGAATTTAATAATCCCATTCAGGATGCAGTTGCTACTCTAATCCTTACAATCTCTCTTTATTTTATAGGAGATCCTACACACCTTAGAGATAAAAATGCTGAGTTACTTCATAACTTAAGATGTAGGAAACTTAGTGAATTCCAAAGCTATAAAACTACTTTCTTCACTAGACTTTTCCTTAGAGATGATGCAAACCATATTACTTGGAAAGTTTATCAAGGTTTAATCAGATCTAGTCCTATCTCTGTGCCTATTGGTATATCGGCTGGAAACCTGAACGTGCGGGATATTGATCTGTTCTAAGTCAGATTTGATCCCTAAGGCAGATTAAGTTCTGTATCGATCTGGTAAAACAACGCCACGTACTAAAGCATATTGCTTTATTTAACTCATATTTCATTTATTCTTCAATATATATATATGTTAGAAGAAAAGATTTGGTCAATGTCTTAAGAGAGACAAATATCTGAATATATATAAAAAAATATATAAATGTACTAATATTTGATTTAAAATTGCACAAAAAATTATCCCTAAAAAATTTGGGTCAAAATCAAAGTCAACGGTTAATAATTAAGTAATAAATGATCAATTGTTGACCAGAATGGGTTGGACCGAGTGGATTGACCCGAACTGAATCCTAAACTAGACCCCAAATCTTTGTTAAAACCTTGATTTTTTATTTTTTGAATTTTTCTTCTTTGATGCAGTCACTGCTGCTTTTATGCAATTTGTTGTGCCTACCCTTGCTTATGTCAATGGTTGCAACCACGACGTAGCCTGATGGCCGTGGCTAGCTTTTTGCCACTCACTGGTGGCTTTTTTCTTTTTATATGCAGCGGCAACTTTTCCTCAACCATGCCACGGCTTGCATGCTGCATTTTACCTAGCCAACAACCTCAACGTCAATGGTTGCCATTGTCGTCGGCCACAAAAATGTTAAATCTAAATATATAGATCTTGAACCTTAAATCCGAATTTATTTGCTTAATTCTTAATTGTTTTATAAATTATGAATTTCTAAATTTTCTAATTTTAATTCTACAAAACAACCACCAATTGTTCTTAATAATTCAATATGAAAAGGTTTTGCTACGACTTGTTAAAAATAATTAACTTTTACTGAAGACTATCAATTATAATATAGGAACATTCATGTTGTATCACTAAAAATCAATAAACGAATATGTGAAAGCATGTCTATGATGATGAATTACTCTCAAAAGCTATGCGGTTAGCCTTTCGGATGAGCATATTATTCAAGAAAATCCTTTAAGTTTCTCTATGTACTCTCTCTGATGATGGGATCTTAGAAGAGAATTGAATGTTACGTGTGATCTGAAGAATATAACCACTTATATAGATAATTTTTCCTGTTACCATTAAGCATTCTATTTTAGACCAACATAAAAATAGAAATTATCTTTAAGTCTCCATATATTAAAGGCCCACACCCTATTCTATCTAATCTATATGCGAACCATTCCATGTTTGAGTAAAAAACACAGACTAAGTTAGGATAAATCCTCTCCTCTAAGTCTAATGTAGACTCCCACGGTAATAACATCTCCTTAACACTCCAACCACAAACAACCAACTCCGTAAAATCATATAAGTCCACAAAGTAAGAATCGATTACCTTGCGACCCATGAATCAGGTTTTGAATCGTTTTGCCAGTGGAGCTGTTGGAAAATGAATCCTCTGGAACTCGGAGGGCTCTCTAGGTGGTATCGGGTTGCTACTAGGGACTGATTTTCTCTTACGACCGGTTTGTGATGATTCAGCCATGGTTGAAGTTTGAGAATTTGGGATTTTGACAGAATGATGAAAATGAATGCAATGAAACCAATTATAAGAATAAGGAAGAGTAGAGAAAGGGATTTAAAGGCTCAATTTGGTAGGAAAACGTCAAAAATTGAGCCAAAAATGAAAAAATCAGTTCAGCTGCAGTTAGGGTTTGAAATTGCAATTGTTTGATTCGGGCCTCAATTTGATGTTTTGAATGGATAAATCTGTTCTAAAGATGATGGGAAATGTTTCTATGACCTTGATTTGGCAAGGAAAACGAAAGGTTTTAGAGAGAGAGAGCTTAGGGTTCGCTAGTTTGAGAGAAAACGATGAGGGGGTAAGTAGAAATGAGGAAGAAGAACTGAAACAGTTTATATCGTACGAAAAAGGTGAGCTTTTTACCTAAATCGGTTCACCGATAATTTTCAGAGAGCTAGGTAAGTGTAAGGCTGTTATCGTTTATCAGAGCAACCTCTCTGTTTTTAATCGGTTAACCGTTAGTAATAAACGGTTAACCACTAATGTCCAACAATTTTTCTAATGTTTCTGTAATTAAACGGTAAGCCGTTTGAGCTTAAACGGTAATCCGTTTTTCTTGACCATGATTTCACAGATATGTTTTAATCTACGGCCAATACTCAATACATTTCTAAATCATTTTATTGATAAAAAATGTCTTGAAAGGCTAATATGATGCATGATTACACAATTTAAACACATCCAAATCAAACGAATATCATATTATAGAAAAACAAAGAAGATATTGTATAAATCACTACTATTATGCAACATTTATCATTTCAAGCTCATGTCTTATCTTGGAACATTGTTCTTTGCCAAGAGGTTTAGTAAAGATATTAGCTAGTTGTTTTTCAGATGAAATAAAATTTAATGAAATATCTCCTTTTTTAACATGATCTCTTTAAAAATGATGTCTTATCTTTATATGCTTGGTTCGAGAATGTTGAATGAGATTCTTTGATAGGTTTATGGCACTTGTATTGTCACACATGATAGGTATACAAGCAAGATTGATACCATAGTCTCTAAGGGTTTGTTTCATCCAAAGTGCTTGTGCACAACAACTACCGGCTGTAATATATTCAGCCTCAGTGGTTGAAAGTGCAACTGAGTTTTGTTTCTTACTAAACCAAGAGACAAGTGAGTGACTTAGAAAGTGACAAGTTCTACAAGTACTCTTTCTATCAACCTTATAACCAGCAAAATCGGCATATGAATAACAAGTTAAATCTATATGAGTTCCTCTAGGATACTAAAGGCCAAGATCTATGGTTCTTTTTAAATAAGGAAAAATTCTCTTGACAGCAAGCAAATGAGATTCTTTAGGACATGATTGAAATCTTGCACACAAACATACACTAAACATAATATCGAGTCTCCTAGCAGTTAAGTAAAGTAAAGATTCGATCATACATTAATATATTTTGACATCAACATCTTTACCTTTTTCATCTTTGTCAAGCTTGATTGTTGAGCTCATTGGAGTACTTTTAATCTTTCTATCTTCAAGTCCAAATCTTTCAAATATTTGGCTTGATTGATGAAGATTCCTTCTTCGTTTTGTCTTATTTGTAATCCGAGGAAGTACTTCAACTCTCCCATCATGCTCATCTCAAATTCTTTGCTCATACAAGATGAAAAATCCTTACACAAAAACTCATTAGTAGAACCAAAAATAATATCATCAACATAAATTTGAACAACAAGTATATCTTGATTCTTATGCTTGATAAAAAATGTATTATCTGCTTTAACCATTGAAAAACCGTGTTCCAAAAGAAATTTACTAAGCCTATCATACCAAGCTCTAGGTGCTTGTTTTAATCCACACAAAGCTTTTGACAACTTATAAACATAATTTGGAAATTTTCCATTTTCAAAACCAGGGGGTTGCTGTTGAGTGCTAGAAAGTGTGTATTTATAATGGAGAAAATCATCATTTTACACTTCAAGTCTCACTAACATTTCTATTTTTATATCTTTAAGTCACTTGTGATTTAATTATATATGTTTTATTTTAATTAATTATTTTATGTATTTTAGGAGATATCATGGTCATTTCATAATGAAAGAGAGATCAGATAGAAAAACGGACAGCAATTTTGAACTCAGGACAGTCGAAAACCTTATGAGAAGCATAAAAAGATAAATGGTACTGTTCACATATACGGTATTGTTTACGGCACTGTTCACCTATATTGTACGATGATGTGGCAGTATTTGATTGGACGAATGATGTGGCATTGACTGATGATATAATGTTGACTGATGACGTGGTGTTGACTGATGATGTGTCACGATCCTATTGGACTAAAATCCTGATGTGGCGTTGACCGATGACTTGGTAGTATATTAGTGGACCGAAAAAACATGCGTACGGTACATGCATATACACAGAATGACAGCCCTGATGATGTGTTCCATCCAATAAGAACTTGCCACGTGGCGCAATCCTGAACGTCCAAATTGTTTTAATCCGATGGCCATGATTTACTTATTGTATCTATAAATAGGGGGCTCCCCTCCTAATTTGACACCCCTGAATCCATTTTTGAGCTTTATTTTCTGTAATTCCATCTCCATTTTATATTTTCTACGTGTTTTAATAAATTTTCTATTTTACCCCTAGTTCAATTATGAGTAGCTAATTTTCGTTCAAGCTTGGGTTGAAGGTGAAGTCTCAACATGCTCCATAGGCTTAATTTGGTAAATTTATTTTTTCTTCCCTTTTAATTTATATGGTTGTTTTGACTTTTCGTAGATAGATAGTAATAATCTTGTCTAGATATCGGCTAGTATAACCGCCTCCTTAAGCAAGGTTATTATTATTTTGCACAGGAAGCACTTAGCATCATATCTATTAGAGTGAGGTTCATGAGAAGTGGAAAATCCCCGTTCATGATTTAATTGGTATTAATAATGAATGTTAAGCCAATGGTGCATGTTGAGTACAGATCCGGAAATCCAAGCATTTTATTTTAATAGTTTATTCCCGCCACTTTAATTTAAATTAATAGATAGCCTACGTCATCTTTCATTATAAATCCAACCACCAACTCAGAAATTAATTCTACATACAATTAAAATTCACCTCCTCGTGGGATCGACACTCGTCAACGTTGATATATTCTACAATAGATTCATGCGCTTGCGAGTTTAATAAAATTTGCACAACTGTTGTTTCACATAAACTTCTTCCATGATATAACCATTTAGAAGTGCACTTTTTACATCCATTTGATACAAAACAAAATTCTTATGACATGCGAATGCTAAAAGCATCCTAATGGATTCTAATCTCGCTACGGGTGTAAAAGTTTCATCAAAATCAATTCCTTCTTCTTGATTATAACCTTGAGCCACTAACCTAGCTTTATTCTTTACAACCACACCAGATTCATCCATTTTATTTCTAAATACCCATTTAGTGCCTATGATGGATTGATGTTCCGGTTTAGGAACTAATTTCCACACATTGTTCTCTCAAATTGATTTAACTGCTCTTGCATTGCCATAATTCAAGATTCATTATTTTCCGCATCCGCAAAGGATTTTGGTTCAATTTGAGATATGAATGCTGTATGGGCACATGTGTTCCTAAGTAATGATCTAGTGGTTACGCCTCGTGAAGGTTCTCCTAAAATTAAGTCTTTAGGGTGAGAAGAGACATACCTCAACTTCTTGGAGAGTGTTTGAGAATTACCTTTATTTTGCTTCGTACTATTTTGTTCTTCTTGTTGCTTCTCTCAATTCTCACAAGATGAAGCATCTTGTTTGACGTTTGAAGGTTCTTCTTGTTGCACTTCTTCATCTACATCAATAATAGCTTTCTCCATAGAGGAGGGGTTAGACTCATCAAACGTAATGTGCATGGATTCTTCAACAACCAAGGTTCTTTTATTGTATACTTTATAAGCTTTGCTAGTAGTTGAATATCCAAGAAAAATACCAACATCCAATTTTGGATCAAATTTACCAAGATTGTCTTTAGTATTCAATTTAAAACATCTGCATCCAAAAACTTTGAAATAACCAATGTTGGGTTTTCTATCTTTCCAAAGCTCATAGGGAGTTTTATTAAGAAGTGGTCTAATCAAAACATGATTTAACACATAACATATGGTATTTACGGCTTCGACCTAAAAGTATTTTGGTAATGCATTTTCATTTAACATGGTCCTAGCCATTTCTTGAATAGACCTATTCTTTCTCTTAACAATTCCATTTTGTTGTGGAGTCCTAGGTGATGAAAATTGATGTATAATGTTGAAATCATTACAAAAACTCTCAAATGCATGATTTTCAAATTCTCTACCATGATCACTTCTAATACAAGTAATGAAATAGTCTTTTTCATTTTAAACCTTTTTACAGAAAATTTTAAATGCATCAAAGGCATCATCCTTATTAGCTAAGAATAATACCCATGTTTATCTAGAATAATCATCTACAATTACAAATGTATAATATTTACCACTTAAACTAGCATATCTAGAAGGTCCAAACAAATCCAAGTGAAGAAGTTGAAGCGGTTTTGAAGTAGAAATATAATTTTTGTTTTTGAAAGAAGTTTTGATTTGTTTTCCAAATTAACATGCTTCACAAATTTTATATTTTTCAAAACCAATTTTCAGAAGACCTTTAACTAAATCGTTTTTGGAAATCTTTGAAATTAAATCCATGCTTGCATGTCCTAGTCTTCTATGCCATAACCAACTATCATTATGTAATGTGGAAAAACATTTATCAAGAATGGATGCACAATCTATATGAATAGTATAAATATTAACACACCTATTTCCAACAAAGAAAATTTTACCATCACATGTATTTTCAATAACACATTTTGTTTTATCAAAAATAACTCTATATCCTTTATCATACAATTGACTAATACTAAGTAAGTTGTGTTTTAGATTTTCAACTAAGCATACATTTTCAATTAGAGTTAAGGAAGCTTTACCAACTTTACCAATACCAATGATTTTTCCTTTTGAATTATCTCCAAAGGATACATCCCTACCATTTTCGATCTTGGTAAAACTTGAGAACCATGAATAATCACTGGTCATATGTCTTGAACATCCACTGTCCAAATACCATTTATTTCTCTTTCCCTTCTTCTTTGATTCCTGCAGAGAAGATCTCAAGTTTTAGGTACCCAAAACTTTTTGGGTCTTTGAGTGTTAGTAATGATTCTTTTTGGAACCCAAACACATTTAATTCCATAATATACATTTTTCTTAATAAGACATCTATAATTCATGTGACCATTTCCATTGCAATAATGACAAACAATTTTATGATTATTAGTAGAGGTAGCCTTAACAAAGTAGTTTTTGCAATATTTTTGTTTCAAGTTAGGTTTATACCCAATTCCTCCTTTTTCAAACACACATTTTTTAGAACTAAGTAATTTTTGTAAGTTCTTTTAACCATGTGTGAATTTTAACACAATCTCATTGAGCTCATTGCTCTTTTTTTTAAGTTCTTCATTTTCTTTGATCAAGTCATCAACATGTAAATTTTCAAGCTCATATGAAGTACTTTGTTTACCTTTTAAGGATGCAATCCTACCATGTAATATTTTATTATCCACTTCTAGTCCTTTGATCTTTTCATTTAGCAAATCATTGCATTTTTGCAAGGCATCCTTTTCACTTGAAAGTTCTAACATTTTCTTCTTAAGACATGCATTTTTCTTACCAATTTTCATCATATCACTATGCAACTCATTAAAAGCATCATATAATTCATTATAGGATGGAAGATCACTTACCTCATCAAGCTCATCGTTTCCTATTGCCATGAGTACCAAGTTTGACATTTCTTGTGATTGTTCATCTTCATTTGATTCTTCATCACTATCATCCTATATTGCCATCATGGCTTTCTTTTTGAATTTGTTGATAAGAGGGCATTCCGATTTTACATGGCTAGGCTTCTTGCATTCATAGCTTATGATTGCTTCATTTTTCTCCTTTTGATTTTTGAAATTTCTGAACTTTCTTCACTCACCGGTTTTCCCAAAAAACTTCTTAAATTTTCTGGCTATCATGGCCATCTCTTCATCTTTAAGTTTGCTTTCCTCATCACTTTCAGATTTTGATGCTTTCAAGACAATACTTTTCTTCTTCTTATCTTCATCTCCTTTCTCGGCTGCCAAATCTTCTTCATAAGAAATAAGTGAGCCAATTAAATCATCAATAGATAAAATATTTAAATCTTTGACTTCCTCAATGGTAGTTCTCTTAGGTCTCCACTCTTTTGGTAATGACCTAATGATTTTCTTTACCATCTCGTTATTTGAAAAGGTCTTACCAAGTGCCCCTAGAGTGTTTATAATGTTCGTAAATCTAGTATACATAGAGTAGACACTCTCATTTTGTTCCATTTGGAACAATTCGTATTGCCTAGTATATCTACTTATTTTAGATTCTTTGACTTGATTTGTACCTTCATAAACAACTTCAAGTTTCTTCCAAATTTCATAAGCATTAGAAAAACTTGAAACTCTATGAAATTCTTTCTTATCTAAAGCACAAAATATGGCATTCATAGCTTTGGAATTTAGAAAAGCTTTTCTCTTTTCCAGCTCATTCCATTCACATGAAGGTTTCGGAATATCTTCTTCTTCCTCATCTTTAATCATAGGCATGAATGAACCATTGTTGTGCAAATTTTATTGAACTTGCAAGCGCACGAATCTATTGTAGAATAGATCAATGGTGACGAGCGTCGATCCCACGAGGAGGTGAATTTTAATTGCTTGTAGAATTAATTTTCTAAGTGGGTGGTTGGATTTATAATGACAATGATGTAGGCTATCTATTAATTTAAATTAAAGTGGTGGGAATAAACTATTAAAATGAAGTGCTTGGATCTCTGGATCTGTACTCAACATGCACCATCGGCTTAACATTCATTATTAATACCAATTAAATCATGAAGGGGGATTTTCCACTCCTCATGAACCTCACTCTAATAGATATGGTGCTAAGTGCTTTCCGTGCCAAATAGTAATAACCTTGCCTAGAGAGGCGGTTACACCAGCCGATATCTAGACAAGATTATTACTATCTGTCTACGAAAAGTCAAAACATCCACATAAATTAAAGGGAAAGAAAAAGTAAATTTACCAAATTAAGCCCATGGAGCATGTTGAGACTTCATCTTCAACCCAAGCTTAAAAAGAAATTAGCTACTCATAATTGAACTAGGGGTAAAATGAGAATTTTATTAAAATACATAGAAAATACAAGATGAAGACGGAATTACAGAAAATGGGGCTCAAAAATGGATTCAGGGGTGTCAAATTAGGGGAGAAGCCCCCTTTTTATAGATACAATGAGTAAATCATGGCTATCGGATCAAAACAATTTGGACGCTCAAGATTGTGCCACGTGGCAAGTTCTTATTGGATGGAAAATATCATTAGGGCTGTCATTCTGTATATATGCATGTACCGTACGCACGTTTTTTTGGTCCACTAATATACTGGCACGTCGCCGGTCAACGTCACATCAATATTTTAGTCAAATAAGATTATGACACGTCATCAGTCAATGCCACATAAGTGGTCAATGCCACATCATTTGTCCAATCAAATACTGCCACATCATCATACAGTGCCACGTCATCGTACAATGCCACGTCATAGTATAATATGGGTGAACAATGTCGTATATGTGAACAGTACTGTTTATCTTTTTATGCTCCTCCTAAGGTTTTCGATTGTCCTGAGTTCAAAATTGCTGTCTGTTTTTCTATCTGATATCTTGTTCATTGTGAAATGACCATGATGTCCCCTAAAATATATAAAATAAATAATTAAAATAAAACATATATAATTAAATCACAAGGGACTTAAAAACATAAAAGTAAGAATGTTAGTCAGACTTGAAGTGTAAAATGATGATTTTCTCCATTATAAATACACACTTTCTAGCACTTAACACACCCCCCAACCAGTTTTTTGCTAGTCCCTAGCAAATTTAGCGAAAACAAAATTCAAATAAAAATAATGATGATTTTTTTTAAAACAGTCGTATTTATTCAATCAAACTAATGATAATAATCAAATAAAAGTATAAGCATTATCTCCAGTCTAAAAAAATATCATCCCCACATCAATTCTCCTCATGAATCAGTCCAGAAAACTCACAGCTATAGTAATCGAGTCACTTTCAAGAATGACATGTCAAACCCCAAAATCTCACTGGTAGTAGTAATACGCTCACAAAGAAATTAAACCAAAAAATAATCACTCAAGTGAATGGTAATTTGAGTGAAAATAATAAAGAAGTAATATCACACACTCTCACCAAGATGACAAAAATATGCCCTCAGCTTAGAAATAGTATAATTTTAATTTAAACAAAATGCTAATCAAACCAATGTATTCATCATTTTTTTTCTCTTTTTTTTTATATAATATGCATTACCACATCTTTTCAGCACATATAACCAGTTTCTATTTCAGACTATAGTTCCCTAAAATCAAGAAGGACTTTTATTAGGACGTAACGTAGGTTAGGGATGTGGCTAACAAAGAAAGGATAATAGGAAAAATAAAATATATGTTTGAAAAATAGAGAACTTTGGAGATTGTTAGGTGCTTTTCACTTGAATTCTTTTTTTTTCTTTTTATTTTATTTTATTTATTCATATATATATATATATATATATATTATAGCACCTTTTTCGTGAATGTAAAGTTATCTCTATTTTTAAAAATAAATGGGTGGTGGGAAATACAAAATATAAGGTGATACTCTACATTGGAGTGGGACACGATAATAGGTTACCAAAGAAAAAGTTTTTTTTTTTTTAAGGCTCAAAAGGGTTAACTATGGATACATATTAATAGGGTTGGCTGGAAAGGATCAAATGGACCAAAAATGGCCTTTTTGTCATCTTTTAGGGTTCTAAATAATCTTCTATATCTACTAGTTAGATGGACCTTTAGATGTGGCAACACATTTTTTTTTTAATAGAATGTTAACTCCAAGGAAATCTAGAGATAATGTATAAAGCAATAAACTACTAAGCTGAACGAAGAATGGGCAAAAAGGGTTACTCTCCAAGAAAAATAACATACTCAAAAACTCACTTGGAAATTATTATGACATGTGCATTCTTTCAAACAACTTATATTTGTTTCCAACATCAACATGTAGAGTAACAAATATGGTGTAACATAACTCAAAACCAAAGATAATACAAATACTAAAATTTAAAAGTTATCATGTCATCTAATTATGAAGAGATTACACAAAATACTTTTTTTTTTTAATTTCTACCCCCAAACCTATTCTTAGTTATGAAAATTATGCATGCAGAATGGTGAAAATGACATAGAAAAATTAGTTGGTAAAAGAAGTTAGAAAAATCACACTTAAAATGACTGTCAAAGCAAGAAATGTCTGAATTTTTTTTTTAGGAAGGAGATGCGTTTCTAGAGTCACTACACTTTATATTTAGCCATCTTCGACTCAAAAATTTATCCACAGTTAGTTCCTACAACAAAAATTAGTAAAAACTACACCAAGATTGAGATATTCCACAATTGTCGACTATTCCCTCCCCCCAACCAGAACGAAACATTGTCCTCAATATTGGAAAGAAAATAGGGTTTAGAAGACATCACCTGAGTGCCGCATCACAGAAGAAAATATTTACAAGCAGAGAGTTAAATCTAATTTGCACTTCTTACTATGGCTACTGTTACCACCATTAGTTGGCCATTCCAACACGAGGGTCTTGGGATCTGGATTTGGTCTATAAACTTGTAACAGATCAAGTAACTCATTAGTAGTATGAGCATAAATAAAGATTTTTTTTCACTGTAAAATGGATGAAATGATGTTTTATTGCATGGTTAAAAAATGCGATAAAGCCATTATAAAAGTTATTGACATTTAACAAACCGATGGGTTTCTGATGAATTTTCAGATGGGCCCAAGATGTTAATGTGATTAGTGCTTCTAGAGTTGCAAGATCTCCTGGTAGGAAAATAAAAGCATCAGCATGATTTAGCATTTCAGTTATTATTTCTTGCATACCTGAGATGGCTAACTCTTCTCCAGTTGATGAGTAAGACACACAGCCCAACGGTTTTAGGCTTCTTGGGCTGATGCCTAACACTTGGCTCCCTCTAAGATAAGCAGCTTCTGAGACCAGTTTTGACAACCCTCGGTCACCTCCTCCATATATCAAATGTAAATTTCTTTCTGCTATGCGTTGGCCAAGATCTATGGCTGCCTCAACGAACTCTTTATGTTTGCCATAGTTAAATTCAGAGAGCACACAAATGTTCTTGAATTGTTTACTAGGAGTAGCTGCCATTGGGATGCTTCTCAAAAATAATTTGTGAGTCTAAAAGAAAAGGATCATATATCAAGGATCTTGGTGACAATGGTTTACAGCTGTATATGAGGTAGCATGTCTGTGTTAATTAACGCGTAAAGCACATGGCTCGAGAGTAAAAAAGGAAATAGTAAAAAGAAAAAGCAAACAATTATTAAAGACAAGAATGCAATTAATGAAGCAACAGTGAAATAAAACAACAGTAAAAGGATATTTACAGGTAGTTGTGATTGTGGCTCACATCTTTCTCTGGTTTTACATCCAGAAACGACTTGAACACCCTCTATGGGTCGAGGATAGGCTTTCCATCCAGTTTTCTTATAAACTGGCAAATAGGGTCGTTTATAGTCAGATTCCCAAGACTATATCGGACACGCTCTTTCTGAAATAATGGCCATAACTAGAGAATTGCTCTTTGTACGTATCCATTAGGATGTGTTTCGAGAGACAAAAGGACATCATCCAATGAATCTTTATTCAAGCCATCCTTAATGAATTAAATTTTATCTTCCCTGTTATCAGACATCATTCCGAAAGAACAAGGATTTTTATCGCATTTTATCATGGCACACTTATGACAATCAACATGAAGTTTTTCAGCTCTTCGTTTTCTTAAGTAATTTCCTTTACCACAACCAAGCATGTATGCAATACATTTAGGAGATAACTCACCTGCCAAACGTACTTTGGCCTCGATTAACCAACGGATGTCAGCAGGGATGTTATTTTTCATAAGCAATCGCATGCATTCAGACCGAGCTTTATAAATTGTAAAAAGGGCATTCTTAGAAAGTGAAGGAAATCGCTTGTGAAGCTTTGCTAGAATCGTGTTTCTATCCATACCTTCCTTTCAGAATATCAGTTATTGTGGGAAACTGAAGTAACTGACTTTGATTGTCACGGAGTACCGTTATCCACCACTTAACCGGGGTAACAAACTAAAGAACATAAAGAAGAAAAGAAAAGAAAAGAAAAATAATAATTTCATAATCGTCCTCTTATTGAGTTTACCTCAAGTTCTATTTGAGTGTCGCAGATACTTCCCTCAATTTCTTTGAGTTATCTTTCTAGATCTTCAACATGGGATACCAACTCTGGAGGTTGTAGCTTCTAAATATGATGTGTTTTAAAGAATCGTATCTGGCTTCTCAGATGAGATTGTACATGTTGAAGTTGTTTGAGAAGGTTCAAGAGGATCTTTTTTGTTGAGGCACACATGGTTAGAAGTGATAAAAGAAAACCGAATGATTAAATAAACTCACTTTCACAAAAATTTAAATCACCAAAAAGAAGAAAGAAATAAGAAAAAAAATCTCAGTTTAAGTTTAGTGGGTCACTTAAATCGATTTCGGTGTCCTTTTTCATGTGGTTGGTACTTTAGATATGGCTTTAATCTTTGACCATTAACTTTAAAAGTTACACTATTCTTTGGATCCTTAATTTTAATTGCTCTATGTGGAAAAACAGTGTGAACTATAAATAGACCAGTCCATCGAGAGCGCAACTTATCTGGGAATAAGTGCAAGTGAGAATTGAATAAAAGCACTTTCTGACCTGGTGTGAAAGATTTTCTCATAATTTGCTTGTCATGAAAGACTTTCATTCGCTGCTTGTAAATCTTTGCATTTTCGTATGCATCATTCCAAATTTCTTCAAGTTCTGCCAACTGTAATTTTCTTTCTGAGCTAGCTTGCTGCATGTCAAAATTGAATTTCTTGATGGCCCTGTATGCAGGATGCTCGAGTTTTGGTGGTGATTCTAATGATGGACTCAGTTTCTTCTCTGATGGTGCTAGTTGTTCCACTCTTGATTTCCATTTGTTAATGTCCATGGATGGTGCTGAATTAAGTAGGGCATTAACCTCATCTATTGATCTGTCAATATCAAAATTCAAACCAAAGTGAGTTAAACATATTTGTAAAGGGTCATCACTAAGGTTTGAAAGAAAGCATTATCGACTAATTCTTCTATTAAACCAACATCAACAATTTCATCATCTGCATTGTGAGGTTGGTCAGCAATGTTGAAGATATTTAGCTCCATCGTCATATTGCCAAAGGACAACTGCATATTTCCAGTTCTACATTGAATATGAGCATCGTCGGTTGCCAAGAAAGGTCGTCCTAAGATAATGGGGATGTGCTTCCTTGAATCCTAGACTGGTTGAGTGTCAATTACAATGAAATCAATAGGAAAATAAAACTTATCTACCTGTATAAGCACGTCCTCTACAATACCATGAGGTTTTTTCATGGACCGATCTGCAAGCTGTAACACCACTGGAGTTGGGTGTAATTCTCCCAGTCTAAGTTTCACAAATACTGAATAAGGCAACAGATTTACACTAGCTCATAAGTCCAACAAAGCATTCTCAATTGTGTGGTTCTCTATACTACATGAGATGGTTGGGGAGTCTGGGTCTTTGTATTTTAGAGGAATTTTGTGCTGGAGTATAAAGCTCACGTTTTCTGTTAAAAATACCTTCTTTTGAACATGAATGTTTTTCTTTTTAGTACAAAGGTCTTTAAAAAACTTAGCATAAGATGGCATTTGTTTTATAGCATCAACCAAAAGGATGTTAACACTTACCTGTTTAAAAATTTCAAAAACCTCACTCGTGGATTTTCCCTTCTTTGCTTTAGCTAGCCTATGGGGAAATGGAGCTTTAGGAACGTATTCTCATGGGTTGGTTTCTTCTTTCTCCTCTGATGATGAATCTTCAGCATTTACCGGTACAATTTGAGTTGTTTTTATCACTAGCATCTCCACTTTGTTGTCAACTTCTTTTCTTTTTCGTAAGGTCATGACGGCTTTGACCTCTTCATGCTGTTGAGGTGAACTGGTGCCTACTTCATGCACTCCTTTAGGATTAGGCATTGGTTGAATTGGGAATTTGCCTTTCTCAACAGTCATTTTCAAGGTTTGAACTGAAGAAGCAAGCTGTCCTACCATTTTTTCAAGGTTTGAAACTGTTTGGGTTTGTGAGTTAAAGCCTGCTCTCATCTCGTTTTGCAGTTCATTAATGGTGCGGTTTTGTTGCTCGATTGTGGAGTGAATAAGATTTTTGAAATTCTAGAATGCATCTTCCCATGGTCTAGGTTGAGAATAGTTTGGGTTCTAATTGTATGGTCTAAATGGTGGTTGAGAGGCTTGAGGATTTTATGGAATTGTTTGCATTGGTGGAGCTGGAGCTACTGGTCCATTCTGTTGGAATCCTTGAGACCATGAAAAATTGGGGTAGTCTCTCCATCCGGGATTATACGTGTTGGAGTAAGGGTTGTAGTTTTATTGCTTTCTCATTACATTTATGGCATTGGCTTGATCTGAGTATGAGTCTTGGTCATGTGCCTCTGTCAATTTAGCAACTGTTAATGATGCTAGTTGTCGGGAAAGACCTTCAACTATCTCTTTGACTTTTTTAATTTCTGAACTTGACTCGCCAATGTGAACCTCATTCACTCCCTTAACTCTTCTAGTATTTCTAAGTAAACGACTCCGTTGTTGGGAATTATTCGCTTGTCGCTGGAAGAAATCCCAAATCTCTTATGCACTTTTTGACATTAGCTCTCCTCCACTTGTTGCCATTAGCCATTCTTGTACATGCGGTAATAATTCCTCCAAAAAGTATTGGCATTGGTGCCATTTCTCGTATCCATGATGTGGACACTTTAGGAGTAGCCCATTGAATTTCTCCCATGCTTCGAAAAACTGCTCGTCTTCTCTTTGGATAAACTCTGAAATTTCCCTGCGAATAGCATTGGTTTTATGCACTGGGAAATATTTATTAAAAAATTTTGTTATCATTTGTTCCCATGATATAATGCTATTAGCAGGCAATGTATTAAACCATGAACGAGATCTATCCTTTAAAGAAAATGAGAATAATCTAAGTTTAACATTATCATCTGAAAAATTTTCATATTTAAAAGTTTGACATATAGCATAGAAATCATTCAGATGATTATATGGATCTTCATTTTCTAGGTCATAGAATGCTAGGAGACAATTTAGCACACTAGGTTTTAACTCAAAACTCCTAGAAGCTACATTTGGGTATCGTATGCATGATATGCTCAAGTTAGCTAAGGGACTGAAGTAGTCCTTAAATGGCCTCTCTTGTGGTGCTGGCTGCAAATCCATTTCAATTTTATTTTTAATTGCAACGTGTTTGTGTGTGCGAAGTGTTTTTTCCAATTCAAAATCTATAGACTCAAGATTAGGTAATTGTGACCTACGACCATACATGCAAAGAAAAAAAATGGTAACAAAATTAATAAAAATAAAAAAGAAGGAGAAATTATGATACTAACCTTATCACGCTGTTACAATTTTGCTATAAAAATAACTCAAGTGCTATAAAAAAAATGCGTGAAACAAATTAAAATAAATTAATAGGCGGTTGAACTTGCCAATTTAATAAAATAAAAAAATAATATGAAAATTAAATTACGGAAATTTAAAGAAGAAAACAAAAGAAAAAAAAATACCTACTTCAAAATGCATATTCACTTCTTTTTTTTATCTTTTTTTTTAATAATAAAAAAATTACAAGGAAAAAAAATAAATAAAGAAATTGAAAACTTATTCCACAAATTAAAATAACTTACCTCCCTGGCAACGGCGCAAAAAACCAATTGTGCAAATTTTATTGAACTCGCAAACACACGAATCTATTGTAGAATAAGTCAACGGTGACGAGTGTTGATCCCACGAGAAGGTGAATTTTAATTGCTTGTAGCATTAATTTTCTAAGTGGGTGGTTGGATTTATAATGACAATGATGTAGGCTATCTATTAATTTAAATTAAAGTGGTGGGAATAAACTATTAAAATGAAGTGCTTGGATCTCCGGATCTGTACTCAACATGCACCATCGGCTTAACATTCATTATTAATACCAATTAAATCATGAAGGGGGATTTTCCACTCCTCATGAACCTCACTCTAATAGATATGGTGCTAAGTGCTTTCCGTGCCAAATAGTAATAACCTTGCCTAGAGAGGCGGTTACACCAGTCGATATCTAGACAAGATTATTACTATCTGTCTACGAAAAGTCAAAACATCCATATAAATTAAAGGGGAAGAAAAAGTAAATTTACCAAATTAAGCCCATGGAGCATGTTGAGACTTCATCTTCAACCCAAGCTTGAAAAAAAATTAGCTACTCATAATTGAACTAGGGGTAAAATGAGAATTTTATTAAAATAAATAGAAAATACAAGATGGAATTACAGAAAATGGAGCTCAAAAATGGATTCACGGGTATCAAATTACGGGGGGAGCCGTCTTTTTATAGATACAATGAGTAAATCATGGCCATCGGATCAAAACAATTTTGACGCTCAGGATTGTGCCACGTGGCAAGTTCTTATTGGATGGAAAATATCATTAGGGCTGTCATTCTGTGTATATGCATGTACCGTACACATGTTTTTGCAGTCCACTAATATATTGCCACGTCGCCGGTCAACGCCACATCAGTATTTTAGTCCAATAAGATTGTGACATATCATCAGTCAACACCACATCATCAGTCAATGCAAAATCATTCGTCCAATCAAATACTACCATGTCATCGTACAGTATGGGTGAACATTGCCGTGAACAGTGAAATTGGATTGTTGGGGGACTCCCCTATTGTTGGAAGTTCTGCTTCAGCCTGTGCTAGAAAGGTTTACTTTTTTTTAGATGCACTGCGCAAGCATTTCTTAGGTGAACTTATGGGTGCAGCAACTGGTTGTTTCTTTTTCTTGCTCTGAGTTAGACTAATTAGAGGGTTTCCAACAACTTAAGTAGTTTTAAGCTAAGCTTGTTTTGTTTCTTGTGCTCTGGCTCTTCTGGTGTTGAGCACCTCTAGATGATTGTGCCCTTTTACATTTGTTGGATGCCCTGGGAGTTGTGACTGGCGATTTTGCTGGTGTTGGCTATGTAGCAGCTTGTGCAAGTGTTGTTGTCACTGGTTCCTCAACAGTGATGTCTCTTAGACTACTTTTTATTTTTTCTGTTCTAACAACTCTTCTAATGGCTTCCTTTATGGCTACATCCATATTCTCTTCCTATTCAATTTTAGACACTTCTTCAACCACAATTTTATCTTTTTCTTTACTCGCAGGAGTTACCCTTGAAGGTTCCTCATCCTTTTCCTCTTCTTCTTCCTACTCTCTCTCTTCTTCTTCCTCTTCTTTTTGTTCTTCACCTTCTGATTCCTTCATTGCCTCAGCATCCTCTGCTTCACCTTGCTCTGGTTGTTGTTCCTTTTCAAATTCTTCTTTAGGTTTTATATCTTCAGTTATTTCTGTTGGAGTAGAATTCTTAGAAGTTTTAAAGTTAAATTGTTGTTGTAATGACTCAGAGAAGTTTTCATATTTACTTCTTAGGTACAGGGTGAATTGATACTTTTGCACTTCCAGATGTTGTAAGTAGGCCTAAAATCTTTGATTTTCTTCCATTTGCACTTGGACACACTCCTTCACAGTTACACTGAGTTCTTATAACACACTCTGAAGGCCTGTAGACTGTTCTGTTTTAGTTGCAGCAGGGCGTTCTGTGGTAGCTACAGTTGTGGCTTCTTCAGCAATTCTGTCAACTATTCTCATTGTAATACCCCTTCATTCTTTGTTCTCACATCACTTTCTGTAAATTTCACTCTCGAGGCCGCACATAGACCTATGATCAGAGAAGAGAATAACAATGCAGTTGATTTCTATTTCCTCTTTGCACACTCTTTAATTTCTTTCTCAATGATCTTGCCTACATTTATGGCTAACCTTTTGACTATAGCATAGAGAAGTAAGAGTTTATCTTGTGAAACTGTAGTAGTGTAGGTGGTTGGCATTAACCTAGATTTTAAGAACTTGACCCAGACTTTGGCAATGGGTTTTAAATCTATCATACTAGCCACGCATCCTTTCTCATTAATCCATTGAATACTCAGTACAATTAAGGTTTTAAAAACTTCACACCATTTCTTGACCGTCATATTCTCAACAAATTTTGTATATTCATAATCAATAGTAGTAGGCAATTTATAAAAGGCATTAATAACTTGAGAGTTTAATTGTACCTGTACTTGCTTCACAAAGATATTACGCTGATGTTGCTCAACATGTTAGAATAAAACTCTTTGACAACTGGGATAACTGGGTTTTTTGGGTGAAAATAAAACCTGACCCATCCTCATCGTCTGCAGCAGTAGAGATGTTGTTTATTACTCCCGTTGGTTGTTTTGGGAATATAAAGCCTTTTTCTTCTAAAATTTTACGAGGCTCAATGAATTCTTCAAATTTATCCTCGGCATTGTAATTGTGAAAGCTTGCTGGGTCCTTCAATTTAATGACATGTGATTTCATTTTCACCATTGTTGTAGCAACTCTTAGTAAATAGTATGACGCTGAAAGAAGAAGACAAACAAATCATGAAATGTGATTGTAATTATGTCGAGAGTACCACACATACAAAAAGTTATTGTTAAAGGGAAATAGCCGTAGTAAATCTCTAATTTATAAATCAAAGGAACGTAAAAAGTGAAAAGTAATTAATTGAATAATCTTGAAATAATTTTGAATTTAAGAAAGAAATCCCAAATTGAAAAGGAATGATCAATGTCATAAGAATATAAGGATTGCATAATCTCTTACTCAATTTATGATTTACTAACATCAGCATGTTAGCTCTTCTAACGATAAAAAATCAATGGTTGAGCATGTAACGATAAAATCGTTTATCTAATGATTGATTTGTTGCTGCAATAAAGAATAATGCCTCAGTTTCTGTATGCCATGTTGAACCGATGTTGTAGCAATTCCTTTTTTACTTCTTTGCCTTTTTTTTTAAAAAAAAACTTATTGCAATATGAAGAAATAAAATGAATAAAATAAAAGAAGTTAGATGGATGAAATAAACACGTCAAAAAGTTAAATTAAAAACGTACACAACTTCCCTAATTGGGTTGCCTCGTGATCGGCACTTGATTTTAGGTCTTTCAACTTGACCATCCCTGATTGCTCTTGTTGGATCTTTTAGGAACAGATACTCCTTTGGTTGGTTCTTATTCGCTTCTATTTAATACTTCACCTGATGCCCATTGTCATTGAATTCTTGACCTGGTCTTATCTTGAAGGTCAACAGCCCTATGTAGCTAAACTCTAATAAGCTTGAAGGTCCCTGACTATCTAGACTTTAATTTACGAGGGAAGAGTTTTAATCTTGAGTTGTAAAGTAACATTTGGTTGCCTAGAATGAGCTCCCTTTTGTGGATTAGTTTGTCATGCCATTACTTGGTTTTCTTTTTATAAATTCTTATATTTTCATAAGAGAATAACCTCAACTCTTTCAACTCACAAAGTTGTAACTTCCTCTGTTCTGTTGTGGCAATCATATTTACGTTCAATTGTTTGACTACCTAGTATACTTTGTGCTCCAGCTCTAATGACAAATGGCAAGCCTTGCCATAGATAATTCTGTATGAAGACATTCCAAGTGGGGTTTTATAGGCTATCCTATATACCTATAAGGAGTCATTCAATCAAAGCGACCAATTTTTGTATTGGGATTCGCCATTTTCTCCATAATCTTCTTTGTCTCCTTATTAGACACTTCTGCCTAACCACTGGTTTGTGGATGATATGTTGTCACAACCTTATGCTTGATCCCATACTTAGTCATTGTTGTAGCAAACATCTTGTTCCAAAATGTGCTCTTTCATCACTAATGATGGCTCTTGGGGTGCCAAATCTCAAAAAAATATTTTTCTAAAGTAATTTCACCACTGCTTTGGCATCATTTGTTGGTAATGCCATGGTTTCCACCAATTTGGATACATAATCTATAGCAATTAAGATGTATACATTACCACAAGAAGGTGCAAATGGTCCTAGAAAGTTTATCCCTCATACATAAAAAAGTTCCAGTTCCTAAATGTTTGTAATTGGTATCTCATACCTCTAAGAGATATTCCCTACCCTTTGACACATGTCATAACATTTAACAAATTCATAAGCATCTTTAAAAATAGAGGGCCAGTAGTAACTTGATTGAAGAACTTTTACTGTTGTCTTGTGTTCTCCAAAGTGTCCATCATATATTGCACCATGATAGGACTACAAAATACTTGAAAATTTTTCATTCAGTACACATCTTCAGATTATATGGTCCGAACACAACTTATACAAGTCACATCTTCTTGACAGATTTTAATATCATGAAGAAACCTCTTTCTTTGTTGGTAGTTTAAATCATGCAATAACAGTCCACTCACTAAATAATTTACAAAATCTGTATACTATGGGAATCCCAATTTTTGTAGCATCTGCGAGTGCTATAGTATTCATAATAGCTCATCCAAAAATGTTTTTGTGATGTCCTGCTTTGTTAGATTGCTTGCATCAGCTTCCAGTCTTGATAAATGGTCAGCTATTTGATTCTCAATCCCTTTTTTACCTTCGATCTCTAATTTAAACTATTGTAACAAAATAATCCACTTAATCAGTCTTGGCTTGGCATCTTTCTTAGAAATCAAATACTTTATAGCTGAGTAGTCTGTGTAAACAATCACTGTGGTGCGAACTAAATAAGCTCTGAATTTGTCAAACCCAAAAATAATAGAAGCAACTCTTTTTCAGTAGTGCTATAGTTGAGTTGTGCATCCGTTAAGGTTTTTCTTGCATAATAAATAAAGTGAAAAATCTTGCCTTTACTATGTCCTAACACTGCTCCAACAAAATGGTCACTGGCATCGTACATCAATTCGAAAGGCATACTCCAATTTAGTGTTACAACAATTGGCATAGTAACAAGAGCTTTCTTCAACTTAGCAAAGGCCTTCAAATAATTCTTATCAAAATTAAAGGGTTTATCATGCTCCAGTAACATGCATAAGGGTTTAGCTATTTTGGAAAAATCCTTAACAAATCTTCTGTAGAACCCGACATGTCTTAAGAAGCTCCTTATTCCCTTCACTGAAGTAAGTTGTGAGAGCTTATCAATCACTTCTAATTTTGCCTTATCCACCCTTATTCTTTTTTTTTCTAAGACTGTCATTTCTTGCACCATCTGTAAGGACAAGTGAATGTTGTCTTCTTTTGATCCTCTGATACTATAGCAATTTGGTTATAGCCTTAGTAATACTCTTTTCAAGCAAATCTATCTAGTATTGGATCTATGAAAGGTAATGAAAAGTGATTATTCCTTATTGTTTTGTTTAACTTTCTGTAATACATGCAAATTCTCTAACTCATGAACTTTCTTATGCGAATAAGCTCATTCTTTTCATTTATTACAACAATTACTCCACTCTTCTTTGGAACACATTGTAATGGGCTTACCTATGAGCTATATGATTCCAGCGTCAAGTCATTTGATGATCTTTTTCTTCATAACTTTCTTCATGATGGGATCTAGTCTAGTCTGCTATTCTACCGAGTTACTATAGTAATCTTCTTACAGAATCTTGTCTATGTATATGGAAGGGCTGATTCCTTTTATATCTGCTATGGTTCATCCAATGGCCTTCTTATATCTCTCTAATACATCCACTAAGCTTTTCTCTTGATCTATGCTTAAAAAAGATAAAATAATTACAGGAAGCGTGTCATTGTCACCAAGATATGCATATTTCAAATATGAAGATAAAAGCTTTAATTCTAAAATAAATAGTGAGTCAATAAAGGGAACGGAAGATTTTATTTTCTTATTTGAGAGATCTAAAGGTTCAAAGCGTTTGTTTATTTTGAAGGGTTGCTTTTCTCCTAGCCATGTTATGTCAATTGTTTCAATATCTTCCAATAGAATCTTGTCCATGTAAATAGAAGGGCTAATTCTTTTGATATCAGCCATGGTCTATCCAATGGCCTTCTTATATCTCTCAATACATCCACTAAGCTCTTTGCTTGATCTGTACTTTAGAAGGATAAAATAATTACAAGAAAAGTGTCATTGTCACCAAGATATGCATATTTCAAGTGTGAAGACAAAAGCTTTAATTCTAAAATAGGTGGCAACTCAATGGAGGGAACATAAGGTTTTACTTCTCTATTTGAGAGATCAAGAGGTTTAAAGTGTTTGTCGGTTTTGAAGGGTTGCTTCTGTCCTGGCTATGCTATATTAGCTATTTCAATATCTTCTAATAAAATCTTGTCCATGTATATAGAAGGGCTAATTCCTCTTATATTTGCCATGGTCTATCCAATGGTCTTCTTATATCTCATCGATACATCCACTAAGCTATTCTCTTGATCAGCATTAAAAAAAAGATGAAATAATTACAAGAAGCGTGTCACTGTCACCAAGATATGCATATTTCAAATGTGAAGGTAATAACTTTAATTCTAACATAGGTGGTGACTCAATAGAGGGAGTAGAAGGTTTTACCTCCTTGTTTGGGAGATCAAGAGGTTCAAAGTGTTTGCATGTTCTGAAGGGTTGCTTCTCTCCTAGTCATAATATTTCAACTGTTTCAATATTTTCCTTTTTAAGTTCTTTAAACCTTATAGCTTTGATTTTTTTATTATTGCAACAATTGTTTACTTGTTCTATTACAACAAAATCTATAACACTGATAAAATTACAGCCTACAATCTCATTGGGACTCTTCATTGTATCTAGCACATTGAATGTAACTTGCTAGTCATTAACTTGTATAGTTAATTCTCATTTTTGCACATCAATTAAAGTCTTTCCCGTGGCTAAAAAAGGTCTTCCTAGAATGATTGATACGTTTTTGTCTTCCTCAAAGTCCAATCCCATGAAATACGCTAGAAACAAAAATTTATCTACCTTCACTAATACATCTTCAATTGTACCTTCTGGATAAGCATAAGATCTATTGATAAGTTGTAAGGTCACGGTTGTTGGCCTCACTTCTCTAACTTCTGATTGCTTAAAAACTGACAGAGGCATAAGATTGGTGTTGGCTCTCAAATCACAAAGTGATTTGCCATAGTATTTAGTTCATATGAAACATAGGACTGTGAAACTTGCTAGATCCTTTAGTTTTTAAGGTATTTTATTATGAAGCATATATTTTCACTCTTGTGTTAAAGTAATGGTTTCAAATTCTTTAAGCTTTCTTTTCCTTGTAAAAATATCCTTTAAGAACTTCACATAATTTGGCGTTTGTTTCAACGCTTCCATAAAAAGAATATTGATATGTAGTTGCTTCAATACTTCTAAGAATTTACTAAATTGCTTATCTTGTTTTTGCTTTTAGAATCTTTATGGAAAAAGTGGTGGATGCCTAAATTGCTATGATATAGCATATTGTGCAAACTGCTTCTCTTTTGCTTGACTCTGGTCTGCTGTAGTTGGTAAGGCAGTATCTTCCCTAACAGATTCTGAATAATCATTTTGTGCAGATGTTGTAGCTTGGCTGTTCTCACCAGTGTGTTTGATAGTAGAAGGTTGTGGCTCTTCTTCGACTTAAGTTTCTTTTTGTATTTAGGTGGGTTCAACTCTTCTCTTTGGTACATCAACTGGATATGAACATCCTTTCCAGATCTTAGATTAATCATCTTGTAATGTTCTTTTCTTTCTCTTCTAGGATCCTTTGTGTTGTTGGGTAAACTTCCCTGAGGTTTGTTACTTAATACTGTAGTAAGCTGTCCAATTTAATTCTTTAGGTTTATTAACGATACAACTTGGCTTTCAACACTTACATTATTCTTCATGATATATTCTTTAGAGAATTTATCATTATTGGTGTTCCTTTGCCCTTAATTTAGCTGGTAAAATCCAAGTAGGTTTTTAGGCCTTTTTTGTCCACTGGTTACAATAGTATATTTGTTCTGATTGCTCCATAGGAAACTTGGGTGTTGCCTTCAACTAGGGTTGTAAGTGTTAGAGTACGGATTATTTTGGTTCTATCTGTTGTAGTTGCCCATATAATTGATTGAGACAGGATTTATAAGACAATTTTCTGACAGATGCCCTTCTCCACAATATACATAAAAGACCTCAATAACTTGTTTAACAATTGTTGGACAGTATTCAGAGCCTTCACTATATTTGTTAATGAGGTTACTTGGGCTGATAATGCTGTCAGAGCATCTGCATTATGAACTCTTTCTACACTTCTTACTGTAACTTGTTTGGTTGATGGCAATTGATAATTGTTATTAGCTATTCTTTTTAAAATTTCATATGCTTCATTGTAAGACTTAGATAGCAAGGCTTTATTTACTTGGGTTCAGCCCATTGTAGAAGGTTTCCAACTCTATACAGGAAGGAATATTGTGATGAGGACATCGTTAGAGTAACACTGTGATGAGGACATCTCTAGAGTAACTCCTTGAACCTTTTCTATGAATCATATAAGCTTTCATCTTGCACTTGATGAAAAGATGTGATCTCATTTCTCAATTTTGCATTCTTAGTAGGTAGGAAGTCAACCAAGCCATTTTAGGTAGTGATGGAGTTTGTCGGTAAAGAATTCAACCATGCCCTTACTCAATCATATAAAGAAAATGGGAAGAGCCTGAGTCTTAGTGCTTTCTGTGATACTCCAGCAATCTTAAAAGCATCACTCACCTCCAAAAATAGTTTAAAATGAAGATGAAGATCTTCTAATGGTAGTCCATTGAACTATCTCACTGTGTATAACATTTGAAACATCACTGGCTTGAGCTCAAAATTATCAACTTGAACTTCAGGTCTGACTATTCGAAGATGGATAACTTGAGGATTCAACACTACATAGTGTCAAATGGCTCTATCTCTATCATCTGCCATGTGAATAATATTGTTGTTCCCTGGTTGCCCATAAACATGTTGTCCATTCTGACCTTCTTATGCATTAATTGGTCATAATTCTCTACGAGGGTTTAAAATTCCCATCTCTTGCAAATCATCCATGTCTACAGTAATTCTTAAATTCCTATGCTATTTTCTCAATTTCTAGATCAAACTGGAATTAAATTGACTTGTTTTTGCGCGTATAAGTGTTATTAGAACACTTGTCAACACAACAAAGTAGTTAAAAGACAACTAAAATTGATACCACTAAAAGTAATTTCCCAAATCACAATAAACAATTAATCCCTAGCACCGACGCTAAAAGCTTGATTTGTTTTATGGAGGCTATATATGTCAATGTGAAAGTGTACACAACAAGTAATATAATGATGAGTATTCAGATCATCTCTAAAGGGATTGATGTTATCAATTTTGCTACAACAATCTTAGCAGTGCAATTTCAATCTAAATTAAAATAAAATAATTAACAAAACTAACGAACTAATTAACGTAAAAATGCAAGAAATAAAAATGCACTTAGAAAATTCTTTAACCAAACACATGGACAATGTCAATAGGAAAAGAGCAGTTAACTCCCTTAATGGTGTTGACTGTTTTTCCAATTAGGATTTTATTGCTACAACATGTACCACAACACTGGGCAGAATCTCTCATTTATCCTCAGTTGTCACCTATTAGATATCTTATATGTATACGCATCCTAACAATAACCAGTTGTTATGCCAAAATATGATATAACATTATATGTTCTAAGCTCCTTTTGCCCTACAAGGTGAATCTTTATGTCTAGTTCTTTACAAATTTTAGATCAAGCATGGCCCTATTCAAATCGAGATTAACTCAACTTGGTAGACTAAATCTAAAATCATGTATTGTCTTAATTTGTTCAGTCATTCCTTTTTTAGGCACCTTCGTAGTTAGTATTTATTAAATGGATCGTCAGCCAAAATAGAGAATTGCAATAAATAAAATTAAAACAAAATGCTACAACAAATTCAAAGCAACACACATATCTTAGTCAAATAACCATTAAGTTTGTTTATCACTCAATCACAATGAAATTAGTTCATGTTAAAAGATAAAACAGAAACAAAAACTGTTTTAGCCATCAAATACATCCTCATAGATAGAAAAAAAATAAGAAAATAAAGATAAAAACTTAAGTTGTACTTTTTCTTGTGATTGATCCTCTTTTTTCTCCTTGAATCCTCTGTTGCAACCCTTTAAATCTCTCCTCTTCTCTATTTTTCTTTTTGTTTGTCTCTACATCTTTTTCTTCAATGATAGCTCCCCTTCGTTTGTTTTTCATGTGTGCTCCTTTTATACCTTAAAATTAAGGTAACTAGAAGCGAGTGACTGTGTATCTGCCACTTTTAAAAACCTTAAATCGTAATTTTTTAATTATCTTATAGGAAATCTCCTTGGCAATTGCAACAGGATTACTGTAGCATTGACTACAACATTCTCATTGTTCCAGATTTGCTTCAATTCGTCTGCAACACAACTCTTTTGTCATCTCTATAAGTTTATTGCGGCAGCCTTTCGTCCATGAAACTTTGGGTTTTTTATTACCTAAAATTCACATATAATCAAAGCATAAGTAAACCTAAACAAGATTGATTTATTAAAAAATAAATCTAACTAAATGTTTATGCAAAATACGCTAATAATGCAATGAAAACACATAATTTACTCTCTAAGTAATATTTATTTAAGTCTAAAAGTGCAATGATAACTCTCATTTCATAGAGTTATCAACAATTCACATAACTATCAAAATCTGTAAAATCTAAAGGTCGAGAATTTCTTTTAACACAAGCCTCTTTATTCTTCGTCTAAAGATACAACCCAATCTATTATGCCATAGCGTAGCTGATTTGTTATTCATTAATTGTCTCTTTAAACCTCGTGTAGTTAATTGTAAGGATTTATTAAATAAAGATTATCATATTCTGATAGAGAATTGGAACCAACCAACTTTGAATCGCGAAACAAATTAAATTTTTTATTTCCAAATAAAAAGAAAAACCAGATTTGTTTAAAGCAGAAATAAAAATCAAATTTTATCTAAAAGATAGAACAATAAACGTTTCATCAAAATCCAAATTAAATCTAATCTTTAATAATAATCTAAATTTTTCAATTGCTTAAACTTTAATTGTCTTGCCATTGCCTACATAGATGTATCTTTTAACAGCATTTAGGTTTTGGCAACTCAAGTAATACTGCATAGACAAACTAATGTGAGTGGCTACACCAGAATCTATCCACTAAGTGTGTCTAGGTACTGAAGTTAAATTAACCTTAGAATAAACCAAATTAAGAAGCATACCTTTCATAGCACGCCATGTGTGATAATTGGTACAATGCTTCTTTCTGTGCCCTTCCAATCTGTACAAGAAACAACCAATATCTTTTGAATCACTTGGTTTCTTTTGTTGCTTTTTTTGAGTTGTTGTATCCATAGTTTTCTTATCCTTTCTTGCTCTTATCCTTGCACTTAGAGATAGAGGTAAGGTGTGCACTTTTTGTTTTATCTTTCTTCAGTCTATCCTCTTCTTGAACAAGGTGTGATATGAGCTCATTAAAAGACCAAGTCTCTTTCTGACAGTTATAATTCATCTTAAACTAGTTAAACTATGTTAGTAGAGATATTAAAACTAAATGTACTAGCAAGTCCTTAGAGAATTCAAGCTTAAGTGCTCTTAACTTAAAAACAAGATGAGGCATCTCTATGATGTACTCCCTGATATTATCTTTACCTGTATACCTCATTGAAATTAGACTTGTCAACAGTGTAACAATTTCAGCCTTTTCGTTCTTAACAAACCTCTATTCAATTTCTACAACTCACTTCTTAGCCATAGTTGTCTTTTCAGATATTTAGCCCCTAAATTCTTCCAGAATGGCCTTCTTTATGATCATGATACACTTGCAATTTGATCTCTTACACCTTTCTATTTGCTTTGTATCATTAAGAATACTTGTATCCATTAAAGATAGTGGAGAATCAGCCCTCAACGCAAAGTCAAGATCTATAACTGCGAGAACTATTAAGAGGTTCTCGTGTCATGACTTAAAGTTAAAGTCATTTAGCATAGGAATAGAATTGATGTTAGCAGTAATATTAGCAGTAGACATAGCTAAGCATAAACAAACAAAACAAGCTTATATAAATCTCAAAGAAAAATATATTCAAATAAAGGTAAAGCCCATATCAATAAATTGGACACTCAATTAATATTTCGTCTTTAGACAAAAATATTAACTTGTAAGTAATATCTTGAGATATTAATCAAACAATGATAATAAGAACATGTCAAACAATAAATCTTCCTACGGGGCCAATTTATTATTTACATGTTAAACCGAATAATTATCAGCATTTATTATCATAGGTTCATTTGCAGCCCTATCAAATACGTGCCTTCCTTTAGGCCGATCAATATCAACAGAAATTAAATATGCACAACCATTTATATTCCAAAATTAAATAATTTCCACAAGAGAAATCACTTTGGTGACATATTACTTCTATTAATTCATCAAAACACATATACACATACTAAAATTGAATATAAAAGTACATCAAAATTACCGTTAAAAAAAAAAAATTCGGTCAAAGCTTGGTTAATGATCATTGGTCAACTGTTGTTTAGTTTAGGCTAGACCGGGTCTAACTAACTTGATTCCTAAGCCAAACTAACTTGGATAAACCAAAACCCTAATTTTTTTTTCATTTTCTTCTTAGCTTAGGCAGCAACCACCAAGCCAATCTGGTGTGGTGGTTGTAGTTGGCTTGTTGGCGCAGCCAATGGTCGTACCATGCCTGGTTGAAACACAGTCGTTGTACTTTTTTTTATTTTTATGGCTGCCACTTTTCCTTCAAGTAGCGGTAGCTGTTGTGCAAATTTTATTGAACTCGCAAGTGCACGAATCTATTGTAAAATAGATCAATGGTGACGAGTGTCGATCCCACGAGGAGGTGGATTTTAATTGCTTGTAGAATTAATTTTCTTAGTGGGTGATTGGATTTATAATGAAAATGATGTAGGCAATGTTTTAATTTAAATTAAAGCTGTAGGAATAAACTATTAAGATGAAATGCTTGGATCTCCGGATCTGTCTCAACATGCACTATCGGCTTAACATTCATTATTAGTACCAATTAAATCATGAAGGGGGAACTTCCACTCATCATGAACCACACTCTAATAGATATGGTGCTAAGGGCTTCCCGTGCCAAATAGTAATAACTTTGCCTAGGGAGGCGGTTATTCCAGCCGATATCCAGACAAGATTATTACTATCTGTCTACGAAAAGTCAAAACAACCACATAAATTAAAAGGGAAGGAAAATTAAATTTACCAAATTAAGCCCATGGAGCATGTTGAGACTTCACCTTCAACCCAAGCTTGAAAGGAAATTAGCCACTCATATTTGAACTAGGGGTAAAATGGGAATTTTATTAAAATACGTAGAAAATACAAGATGGAGATGGAATTACAGAAAATGGAGTCCAAAAATGGATTCAGGGGTGTCAAATTAGGGGAGAGCCCCCTTTTTATAGATACACTGAGTAAATCATGCCCATCAGATTAAAACAATTTGGACGCTCAAGATTGCGCCACGTGGCAAGTTCCTATTGGATGGAACACATCATCAGGTCTGTTATTCTGTATATATGCATGTACCGTACACACATTTTTTCGATCCACTAACATTCTGCCACGTCACCGGTCAACATTTTTTGTCCAATAAGATCGTGACACGTCATCAGTCAATGCCACATCATTCGTCCAATTAAATGCCGCCACGTCATCGTATGGTGCCACATCAGCATACAGTACAGGTGAATAGTATCGTGAACAGTACCGTATATATCAACCGTACCGTATGTGTGAACAGTACCGTATGTGTGAACAATACCATTTATCTTTTTATGCTCCATCTAAGGTTTTCGACTGTCCTGAGTTCAAAAGTGCTGTCTGTTTTTCCATCTGATCTCTCGTTCATTGTGAAATGACCATGATATCCCCTAAAATACATAAAATACTTAATTAAAATAAAACATACATAATTAAATTACAAGGGACTTAAAGACATAAAAATAGGGATGTTAGTGAGACTTGGAGTGTAAAATGATGATTTTCTCCATTATAAATACACACTTTCTAGTACTCAACAGTAGCCACTTGCGTGTGTGGCATGGCTCAACAGTCACACCTTATTTGGCCAACAAGGCCAATGCGCAAACTTAAACCAAGAAATGCTTTTTTTTTTTTTTTGATAATCCCTAAAAAGAACATAATTTTTTTCCTTAAATTCAATGATACCAGATTTGAAAAGTCCAAAACTTAATTTATTTATCAAAAATAAATTCAATTCTCAATGATTCAGCATAAAAAGGCTTTGATACCATTTGTTAGAAAATAAATATTTTGACAAAAACCATCACCTATAAACTAGAAACATTTAAGTCGTATTATCAAGAATTAATAAACGAATATTCTCTAGAGTCGTGTGGTTAGCCTTCGAGATTAACATGTTCTCCTAGAGAATCCTTTAATCTTCTTTGTGATGTCTCTCTTATGATAGGATGTTAGAAAGAATAAAATAATCCTTGTGACCTAGGGAAAATAATCATTTATATATACAATTTTTCCTATTATCTTTACGTATTCCTATTTTAGCCCATCATAAAAATAGAAATTACCCTTAAGTATCTACACATTAAAGGCCAACATCCTATTAAAACCCAAATTATTAAAAACCTTAATAAATCACTTCTAAATGAACTTAATATTATATGACAGTCGGGAACATATAATTATTCACATATAAACTCAATGTTGGATTAAGAATCCAACAATGTTGGATTATTTAATCTTATATGAGAGTCTGCAACACATAATTATTCATATATAAGCTCGACGTTGGATTAAGAATCCAACAATATTTAATTAAAGTCCAACCGAACAAACAAGAAAGAGCACAACCATCTAAAAATTCACAAACACTGATAAAAATTCAAATTAATTAGTTCGGAGACATCATCTAAAAACTTCATTTATAAGGGCATATGGCTCGGATTTTTCAAACCATGCATGCATATACACTTTTCTTTTTGTTTAAAGAAGAAGAAAATAAAGAAAATGACCATGACTTACACATTCCACATGTTTTTCTTTCATGAATTTAATCTGTTCCAAATTTTCTCCATTTTCAGGTCCTGTGCTATCAATGCCTTCACAAGAGGAACCAAGCCTCCAAGAAAAAAAAACTTAACACAGTGTTTCAAGACTGTGGTTACAATGTTCTAGTGTCTTGATAATTTAGGTATTTATTTTTTTACCTATATAATTTAATAATTTTAAAAAAAAATTCAATAATTACCTATATAACTTTCAATAATTTAATATAGATTTAATTTTCAATTTTAATAGCTCAATAAATTTCATTAGATTTCATGTCACAAAAATATTTTGTCAATTTAATTATAGAGTAATAGTGATACTAATATAGCAATAGTCTTAATAAATTATTTATAAATATTGATTTTTTATAAAATAAAAAATGTTGAAGTTAAAAATATTTTGTAGGTAGTTTGGTATTTTTATCTTATAGAATAAAAATTGTCAAATTAAACTTATATTAAACTAACTTTAGTTTGAATTTCCAAAGAAAAAAGGAAAATAGCACAATTTTTTCATGACATAATCTTGTACTAAGCATAATTTCAAGTGTTGATGGGTGGTTAATAAAAAAAATAAAGAAATTAAATCCCATCCACTACCACTAAAAGATACAAAGCAAATGATCTTTAAAGGCTCAAGAAAACTCAGATCAGCAGAGACTTCTAATCCAAAAAGTCTAAGTCACAAAAAAAAATAAGGAAAAGAAAGATTTAATTAATTATTTATTCAAACTAAAATAATATGGATTTCATTTTTTTTTCCAAAGTGAGTTGTGTTAAAAAAATGGTGTGGAAAAAAATCATATCCTAACAACTAGGGTACTACGTTTTCATGTTTTTATAAATGGAGACATAGCTTATCGACCTATTTTAAATAGTACACTAACTAGCAGCCACTTGTAATGCCTATATTACAAGGTGTGTACTCTGTAAGAAGAATGCTTGATCAATTGGAGTTATAGTACTAATTTTCAACATCGATATGAATATCATAAGAAATTAAGAAATTGGGTTGGTAAAAACTTACATGAATGATTTATTTTATTTGAAAAGAAAGTGTAATACATAGTCTTATAAAAATATACATAAATTTAAAGATACAAATTCAAGGTACATGCATCACGGTTCAAATTTTGTAAGTCTAAAATGATCAATTTTTCACTTATAGTGTTGATTAATGCAATCATTATTTCTAAATTATTTTAACGCTCCCCTAATAAATTTTCATATTAAAATTAATTTGTAGTATGCTAATTTTTTATATTGTGAATATTTTAGGAATAAAAAGGAAATTGGAATTGAAAGAGAGAATAGAGAAGAATTGATGGAGCCATTAAAATGTATTATTGAGAAAATGTAAAAAAATAAAAAAAAGAAAAAGAAGCAATAATGGTGTGATGGTCAGGTGGCCATTGCACCACCTGACCAACACGCCTTTCAATGTATATATATTATATAAAATAAAAGAAAAATGAGCTATTAGTTGGCCTATAAAAGGCAAACGAGGGAGGAGAGATAAAGGGAGAAGAGCTAGGGGCAAAACTAAACAGAGGAATTCATTTTCTTATTCTTTTTGTGTTATCAATTCTTTTGTAATATATTTCAAAAGTTTGTTAAATAAAATAAGTGTTTTGTTTTTCAATAGGAGTGGCTAATTTTCTAAGCTGAGGTGAAAGGTGAAGCTCTTGGATTTAAGTTATTGATTAATTATTCTCTCAAGTGAGTCTTAAAGCTTATTTTATTTGCTGTATTTTTCTTTCTTATCAATTTCTTTTATGTCATATTAATTTATAGATCTAGATCTTTTTTTCTTTTTATTTATATGGTATTTTAACATAATGTCGACACTTCAATATAGTTGTGGCAGATTAAGTATTTGGTCCCATATTTATCACATTTATGGTTAGTCAAGAATTAAATGACATAATAATTAATTGACAAGATAAATGCAAAATATAAATATGAGAGAGTTATTATAATCATAATTTGAAATTTGAGAGTGGATCTCGTAACCTTAGCATATTTTTAGATTGATCCCTATTAGTTTCTTTTTCTATAGTTAATTTTCTTTATTACAACAAATTGACTACTAGATTTTAAATTCTCTGTGGTTTGACCCCAAACTCACTAGGTTATACTATAACTAGACACTCTTATACTTGAGAGTAATAATACTTTTGAGTCATGTAAGGTTTTTGATGCCATTGTAAGGAAGTTTTCTAAATTTGGTATCAATTTGTTTTCTTTTTTTTTTTCATTTTTGCTGTCGGCTTTTTTCTTTGTCTTTTTATTTTATTTTTTTATAAAATTTATGAAAATTTTCATTTTGACCTAAAAAACTTTGTAAATTAGTCCTTAAAATCGAATTGAACGTGAATATTTGGACTTTCCCATATTCTTTGGACTTTTGAATATGGATGGCAAAAAAGCCCAGGCCGGCTCGCCCATTTATAAGGGCTTTGGCCCAAGCTTTCCACATGAAAGCCTAGACAATGGCTCAAGGAAAAAACAAGCCAAGCCCAAGCCTTTTAATTATTTTTTAGAAAATAAATTTATAAATTATTAATAATGAATTAAAATTTAAAAAATAAAGAAAAAAAACTTAATTGCCTAATTTAAAATATCTCTTTTAAGTGTTAATTGATAAAAAAAAGGTGATTGATTTGGAGAATCCAGTACAAATAAATTAAATCTCTAAACTTTTATTTGCCTCATTTTCTTTATTTATTATAAATTAGAATAATAAATTAAAATTTAAAAATAATGAAAAATAAAAAATTTAAATCTATAATTAAAAAGTTAAAATTATAATAGTAAACTCTCTTTTAAGTGCTCGAATTGGAGAATTCAGTACTAAAAAAATTAAATCTATAAATTTTTATTTGCTTTATTTTCTTTAATTCATTATTTATTATAACAACTTAATTATTATTAACTCATTTCAACTTTACAATAATTAAAAAATTTTGAAAAAATAATTAAAAGCCCAACCCTAGTCCAAGCTCGCAATGGCCTCAACCCTCACACTTTCAATCTAATGGCCTTGTCCAAGCTCGCATTTTTCCATCCCTACTTTTGGACTTAAAGACTAAATGCACTTAGACCTTTGGACTTTGTGGATATAATAGACAAGGACTTGAACCTTGTGGACATAAGAGATAAGGACTTAGACCTTTAAGATAACCATTAAGGCCCAATAATCAAAATTTATTTCGTTGGGAATTCTTAAAATTTGAGAAAAAAAAACAGCATTTTTTTCTTTCTTTTAATTTTTGCAATTTATTTTTTGGATTTTTTGGATTTTTTTATTTTATTATTTTATATGGTTGGTTCGATAGCCTAAATTTTTATTTAAATTTTGTTATTTTTATTATGGTTGGTTTAATTGCTTATCATTTCAATTTCTGTTTAATTATTCTTATAAATTAATTTGTGTTATTTTTATTATATGGTTGGTTCTAAAATACCACCTAAATTGTTTCTTTTAATTTCTTTGTTTAAATGGTTAGTTTTAAAATAGCACTTGAATTGTTAATATTGTGTTAATGTGTTATTTTATTATTTTCAGTTAATTAATTTTTAGTTTATTTATTTTTATTTCGCATTTATTTATTTTTAATTTCTATTTATTTATGTTCTTTGCTTATTTAATTTTTATTTTATTTTTAACTGTGTAACTTTTATTTTTTGTTGTGAGCATTATTCATTTGTTTGTGCATCTTAATTTAATTTGGCACATACTCACACATCATCAGCATTGCATGTGTCGTTAGTCTTGTACAGATAGTGGTAGACTAATTAGAAAATCACCCTCACCACCTTTAGATTTGGCCAACATCAGAGTTGATAAATTTTCTAAGCATAGAGATAACCATGTTAGCCTAGAGGGCTATACAAATTGTAATTTTGATGATAATAAACATGTGTTATTATATTTCACAATTTCATTAGTTTTTGAAAAGAAAATTTTATTCAAGTGAATCAAGTGAAATTGAGCTCAAAACACTCAATGGATAATGGCTCAACCAAGAACGAGTATTAGCGCAAAGTGCCTTCATTGCTACAAATCTTGTAAAGCTGGTATGATTTAATGTATGCATGATTTAGCATTTGAAAAGCTCAAGATTTTGTTTAATAAATCATTATTTTTCATAAACCAAAGGTTTTATAATTATAAGCTAAGTATTTTATGAAATTGGTTATTTTTTAAGATATGTATTAAAATGAAAAAGTTTTACAATCTTTGATTTCAACAAGTATTATTTTAAATTCTAGATTTTGACCTTTTTGCAAAACTATAAAACATGTTGGGCTATGGTGTAATTTTAAAAATTATTAGACCAAAGTTTAATTTTTAAAAGTTTTAGGGCTAAACTACAAATATAAAAAATATACTTGGAAGATAGAAAGGTAGCATCTATTTGCCTGAAATTAGCAGCTAACCACCTGCGGTAAATTTTCAAATTTTTAGAGCCAAAATTATTACAGTAACTTGTCACAAAAGTCTAAGCGACTAATCACTAAATCAAGTAGCTATCTGGCTATTTTTGGAAGGTCAATAACGGCTAATTTACTTATCCAATCTATATAAACTCAAATCAAAATCAAATCTAACATGTTTTCAAGCAAAAATCAATTCATACAATATCTCTTTAGCTTTCATTTTACAAATCTTTATACATTAAGTTATTATTGAGCTATCATTTGTACATCCACTCTAAAAGAGAGTATTTGTTATAATCTTCAAATTTATTATCAAATTTGTGTGAGCATAAGTGTGGGAAACACTTGGGGAAATGTGTGTGTGAGTGAAACACCACTTGTAAAAGTTTATTGACATCTTGGAAGTTAATTGTAAGTACTTGAAGTCTTGGTGGCTTGGAAAGTGAAATCCTAAAGCTTGGTTTGCTTAGAGGCATGGACATAGGCCGATTTTGCTGAACTACATAAAAGATCACGTGTTTGATCTCTCTTCCCTTATCCTTTTAATATTTTGCATTGTTAAATTTATTATTTTTTATTTTATTAAGGAATTAGTTTAAATTGTTGTGTGAATTTATTTTCTTAAATTTTAAAAACCCAATTCACCCCCCTCTTGGATTGCTTAGCTAGAATTTCAAACCAAGCATCGCAAAATCTTCATGAACAGCCTAGGACACTTAGAGATTTCATGCGTCCTGCTAAAATAGGGTCATGCATTGTTTTTTTCTCCCGATGCATCTCATTTTAATTTCACACTTGGTATCATTCAACTTTTGCCTATTTTTCATGGTTTTGAGTTTGAAAATCCATACTTGCATTTGAGAGAATTTGAGGAAGTTTGAAACACTTATATTGATCAAAATTGTAAAACAAATCACCACCTTCACTTAAAAGCAAGGAGAAACCCTTTACCAATTTGGAATAGGCACAAGGAGCTACTTAACATTTGCCCACACCATGGTTTTAAAATATGGAGACTAGCATCTTATTTCTAGGAGGGAATAACGTCTAAAAGTAGACAGTTGCTGAAATGATGTGTAATGGTGAGTTTAAAGACAAAAGTTCAGAAGATGCATTAGATTATCTTGACTATATAGTAGAGAATGCACAACACAGGGATATAATTGGGTTTTATGAGTCATTGAGTAAATCCCAGTCATCTTTATCTAATGGATGCTTGTACAACCTTTGGGAAGACCATGACCTTCAATCCAAATTTGCATCTTTAGCTAGAAAAGTTGAAGTTTTAGAGTCCAAAAAGAATGATCATATAAAGTTTGTTCAAAATATTGTATGTTATTTTACGATTTTACTGATCATTCTACACAGGACTGTCCGACCTTACCAACTTAGAGAGAAAGTTTGTATGAACAGGTAAATGTCGTCAACAATTTCAAAAAGCCAAATCCCAATTTATACTCCCAAACTTACAACTCTGGTTGGAGAAACTACCCTAATTTTAATTGGAGAAATGACAATCATGCACAACCTTCACAACCAGCTCTTCCACGTCAGAATTTCCAAAACTCCCAGAATTACCCACTACATGTCCCACCTCCAAGAAAAACTTTGGAAGATACTTTGTATTCATTCATTGAAAAATAAGAGTCGATCAATAACCAAACAATGCAAACCTTGTCCAATTTGATAGAAAGTATGTCCAAACTTACATCAGCCTTCACCTTGCATGAAAAAGGTAAGTTTCCTGCTCAAACTGAATCAAACTCCAAGAGTTAACAACATTCTTAAATAGGTAATATAAGAACCCAAAATGTGAGTCAAGTTAAATCGATTATAACCCTTCTTGGTGGTAAAATTATTGAAAAACACATTCTAGACTCTCATGAAATTAACAAGGATTTAATTTCAGAGAATAGGGAAGAGTTTGTTGAACCTTTAGCCTATGAAGAAATAACCAATTCTCCTCTTGTAATCCCATTTCCTCAAGCACTAATTAAGTAAAAGAAACCAAACCACAGTCTAGAGATTTATAAAGTCTTTAAACAAGTGAAGGTCAACATTCCTTTGTTAGATGTCATTAAACAGGTACCTTTCTATGCTAAATTTCTGAAAGTTTTGTGTATTGTGAAAAGGAAATATAAGGTGTAAAAGAAAGCTTTTCTAGTAGAATAGGTAAGTTCCATTCTCTCAACCAATATTGCTTTGAAATACAAAGATCCTGCTTGTCCAACTATTTCGTGCATTATTGGAGACTATAAAATTGGACATGCTTTACTTGATCTTTGTGTCAGTGTAAATTTGCTTCCATACTCAGTATGCCAACAATTTAATCTTGGTGAGTTAAAACCAACCTTTATCACTTTTTTACTCGCTGATAAGTCGATTAAGGTACAAAAATGAATAATTGAAGATATACTAGTCCAAGTCGATAAATTCATATATCCTATGGATTTTATTGATTTGGAAATAGAACCGATTGCTAATGAATGTAGGCAAATTCATATTATATTGGGTCAACCATTTTAGCTACTGTTAATGTTTTGATTATTTGCAGGAATGGAGTAATGAAATTATCTTTCGGCAACATTACGTTGGAATTCAATGTATTCAACATGTGTAAACAACCTCGCAATACAGAAGATGATGATAGTGAGAATAAGGAGATTGATCTCATTGAATCAATCATAGAGGAACAAATTTATGATGAGAAACTAAAAAACTCCATGGAAATTTATATTGCTGATTCTTTCGAATCAAGTGAAGAATTAGAATGTAATATTGTTAACATATGCTCAATATTTGATTCTACTTAGGTACCTAAGATAATGCTGTCCAATTGTGTTAACCTAAAGCGCTATACAAATTGTAATTTTGATGATAACAAACATGTGTTATTATATTTCACAATTTCACTAGTTTTTGAAGGGCAAAATTTATTCAAATGAATAAAGTGAAATTGAGCTCCAAGCACTCAACGGATAACAGCTTAACCAAAAAGAAGTATTAGCGCAAGTGCCTTCATTACTATAAATCTTGTAAAGCTAGTATGATTTAATGTATGCATGATTTAACATTTGGAATAGCTCAAGATTTTGTTTAATAAATTATTATTTTTCATAAATCAAGGTTTTATAATCATAAGCTAAGTATTTTTTGAAATTGGTTATTTTTCATGATATGGATTAAAATGAAAAAAATTTTCAATCTTTGATTTCAATAAATATTGTTTAAAATTCTTGATTTGGACTTATTTGCAAATGTATAAAATATTTTGGGCTATAATATAAATTTTAAAAGTATTAGACCATATTTTAATTTTTAAAAGTTTTAGGGAAAAAATGTAAATTTCAAAAATAGGCCTAGAAGACAGAAAGTAAGCAGCTAGTCGAATGAAAATTAGTGCTAACCGCCTGAGATAATTTTTTCAAATTACGAAGCAAAATTTGTAACGGTAACTTATCATAAAAGTCTAAGCGGTTAATCGCCAAATCAAGAGGCTAACCGGCTATTCTCCGAATGTCAATAATGGCTAGTTTACCTATCCAATCTATATAAACTGAAATCTAAATCAAATCTAGCAAGTTTTCCAAGCTGAAATTAATTTATACAACATCTCTTGAGCTCCATTTTACAAATCTCCATACATTGAATTATCATTGAGCTACCATTTGTATATCTACTCTAATAAAGAGTGTTTGTTGTAATCTTCAAATTCATTATCAAATTTTTATGAGTATAAGTGTGGGAAACACTTGGGGAAAGGTGTGAGTGAGTGAAACACCATTTATAAAGGTTTATTGACACCTTAAAAGTCAATTGTAAGAACTTGAAGCTTTGGAGGTTTGGATAGTAAAATCCTCAAGGTTAGTGTGCTTGGAGGCATGGACGTAAGCCGGTTTTGCCAAACCACATAAAAATTCACGTGTTTGATCTCTTTTCCCTTATCCTTTTAATTTCGAGCATTGTTAAATTTATTGTTTTTTATTTTATTAAGGCATTAGTTTAAATTATTGTGTGATTTTATTTGCTTAAGTTTTAAAAAAAACCCAATTCACCCCCCCTCTTGGGTTGCTTAGCTAGAATTTCAAAGTGAACTTTGAAGACATTATATATCTTGAAGAGCCAAAAGAAAAGGAAGCATTAAAATTAGAATTGAAATCTTTACCAGAAGAATTAAAACCTATGTATCTCGGAGATTAGCAAACCTATTCAATCAACAAACCTATCTAATGGTAACTTCCCCCAAACTCACAAGTGACCAAGAAGAAAAAAATGTCAACAATTAAGAGGAGCTGGTGAAAGTCTTTTATGACAAACGTATTAAAATGAAATCTCTTACACCAGGACAAAAAAAAATTTTATTCAACTCTTGCCTACATCTATTTCCAGGTCATCCATTTCAACTTTGGTCTATTTATTGTTCACACTATTTGTTCATGTGAGGCTATAGAAATTGAGAATCTAAAGGACGGTGTCACATTTAAAAGTTCATGTTAAAGATTGAAACCATATTTGAAAAACCAACCACGTAAATCATACACTAAAATCAATTCGAATGACCTACCAAATCTTGATTAAATTGTTTGCTTTTAACTTTTTGTCATTTTTGTTTACTGTTACTTTACCGTTTGAATTATTTGGTTTTTTTCTTTCTTGAATGAAGTGCATTACATTGATTTTTTTTTTTGTTCAAGTGTGCTTATTTGACAATTGTATTTCATTTCACCATTTTTAATATTTGTCATGAGTATCTTCATAAAAAGGATCATTTTCAAATATCTTAGAGAACTTTTACATGTAAAATTTCACCTAAGAAGTTTGATCCGAGTTTATAAATCATATATTATTTGGGACTTACAACCACCATAGTTAGTATCCCATGTTGAGGATCCAGAAAGACAACTCAAAGAAATAGAGGCTGGTATTTATGAACTTTAATTGGAACTTGAGGTAAATCAATAAGAGGACGAGGTGTGTTACATGTTTGATTATAGTTATTATGTGTTTTTATTTTATTGTTTGGTTCTCTATCACTTGTGACTTGATTTTACAGATTTGATTTGTATTGTTTGATTTACCTTCCTATATAAATGTTGGATAACGGTACTCCGTGACTTTTTAAGTTGGTATTTTTAGTTTTCCATAATAACTGAACCCCCAAAATCAAGTATGAAAGAAATACAACATAAATTACACAAGCATTTTCCTTTTCTCCCTCAAAATGCTCTCAAGAAGATTTACAAAGCTTGTTGTGAACATTTGCATTTGTTAATGATCAATGAGATTTTTGCCAACATTTATTAGTTAATTAAAGTAAAGGTTCGAATGGCAGGTGAGTTTTCTAATTCATTTGTTTCTTACATACTTAGTTTTGGTAAAAGCATATTTACTAACAAAAGAAGAGCTAAATGATTTGGCTCTAAATTTCCTAACTATGTAAGATTTGCTTCCAATAAATCACGTTGTAAAACTTTGGGAATGGTTTCTATAAATCATGAAGATAAAATTAAATTCGTTAAGGATGGCATGAGTAAAAAATCATTGCATGATATCTTATGATCTCTTGAGACACATCCGAGTGGATATGTGCAACGTGAGATTCATAATTTATGGAAGTTGTTCAAAAAAGAAAGCACACAGTTTAGTCTTAGGAAACTGACTCTAAAAGAACTTGTTTGCTAGTTTATAAGAAAACTGGATGGGAAGCCTATCCTCGACCCATAGAGGATGTTGAAGCCATTATTAGACATAAAACCAGAGGAAAATATGAGCTACAATCACAACTACCATTAAATATCCTTTTATTTTATTCATTTTCTACATTATTATTATTTTTGTGTGATTTTATATCTAGTCGTTGTTGTTTTTTCTTTTACTCTTTGTTTGTTTTTCCTTTTTGTTTGCTTTTGAATTATTGAACCACCAGCTTTACGCATCATTTGAAAAACACACCTTTTTATTTACAGCTATGTATCATTGTATCTATCACCAAGATCATTAAATAGGTTCTCCTTTTCAGGCACTTACAAATTTTTTTTTTAAGAACTATTTCAATGGTAGCAACTTCGAACAGACAATTTAAGAACATTTGTTTCTTTTCTGGATTTCGCTATGGAAAATATAAGGAGTTTGTTTAGGCAGTTGTAGATCTTGGTCATGTTATAGCAGAGAGAAAACTACATCTTGTATATGGAGGAGGTGAATGAGGGTTATCAAAACTTGTCTTAGAAGTTGTTTTTGTTCGAGGAAGCCAAGTGCTAGGTATCATTCCAAAATCCTTAAAACCTTTTGGATGTTTGCCCGTTTCAACAGCTGGAGAAGAGTTAGTTTTCACAAGTATGGAAGAAAGAATATTCAAAAAGTTAAATCATGCTAACGCTTTCATTTTCTTGCAAGGAGATCTTGCAACTTTAGAGGTACTAATTACATTTGCTTCTTAGGCTTATTTAAATATCCATCAGTTTGTTAAATGTTAATAAATTTTATAATGGCATAATAGCATTTCTTAATCATGCAGTAAAGAATTATTTCATTTCATCCTCAACGAAAAAAATCTTTATTTGTACCCCTACTGCTAAAGAGTTACTTGATCTTTTTCAAGCTTACAAACTAGAGCAAGATCCCATGACCTTGGCATTGGGTTAGTCAACTGATAATGATGGCAATAACCCTCATAAAAAGCGTAAATTAGATTTAACACTTCACTTGTAAAAATTTTCTCGCAGTGACCAAGTAATGTCTTCTAAGCTTTACTCCTTTCTTCTAAGACATTGAAGACAATGTCTCTTTCAAGTTGGAGAGAGGGAATTGTGGACAATTATGGAATGTCTCAGTCCTGATGATATTTTTACTAATTATTTTTATAAAGACTAAATTTAGATAAAAATTTGAGTTGAAGATGGTTGAATATGGAGGGTAGTGACTCTAGAAACACATCTTTTTAGTTTTAGAGTTTTGTTTCTTAAAAAAATTTACTTTCTAATATTTTTTTTCTTCTTTTCTTTTTCTCAATTATCTTCTTTAAGTTTTTTCAATTAGTTCTAACTTCTTCTTTTATTATGTCTTGTTAAAAAAAAAATTTGTGGAGTTTTTTGAAAAAAATTTTCTTTAAGCTTAAAAAAAAATTGTGATCTTTTGACATTGGATAACATGATGACTTTCAAATTTTGGTATTTGTATTATCTTTGGCCTTGAGTTTTGTTACACAATATTTTTCACTTTGCATTTTGAAATGTAAATTGGGAAATTTGATGAGTGAAACTGATTAAGCCATTTGAAGAAATGAATATGTCATGGTAATTCTAAGTGAGCTTTTGAGCCTACTATTCTTGGAGAGTAACCTTATTTGCCTATACAGCTTCATAGTTTATTATACAAGATCTTTATATTTTTCTTTCAAAAAAAAGAGTAAAAAAAATAAAAAAAATTATGCAACTGCATCTGAAAGTCCATGAAAGATTATTTAGAGTTTTAAAAAATGACAAAAACACCATCTTTGGTCCATTTAAGCCTTTCTGGCTAACCCTATTATTAAGTATCCATAGTTAACCTCTTCGAGCTTTAAAAAAAAAAAAGCTTTTTCTTGGTAACCTATCATCTTATCCCACTCCAATGTGGAGTATCACCTTATATTTTATGTTTTTCCACCACCCAATTATGTTTGAAAATAGAGATGATTATGCATTCATGAAAATGGTGCTATGAAAAAAATACAATAAATAAATAAATAAAATAATAAATAAATAAAGAAAAAAAGAAAACGAAAAAAAGAAAAAGAAGAAAAGAAAAAAAATCCAAGTGAAAAGCATTTTACAATCTCCAAAGTCCTCTATTTTTCAAACATATATTTTGTTTTTCCTATTATCCATTCTTTGTTAGCCATGTCCCTGACCTACGTTACATCCCAGTGAAAGTCCTTCTTGATTTTAGGGAATTATAATCTGAAGTAGAACTTGGTAATATGGACTAAAAGATGTGATGATGCACAAAAATATAAATAAATTAGTTTGGTTAATAATTCCTTGACTTGAGATCATTTTATTTCTAAGTTGTGGGCATTATTTTTTCATCTTGGTGAGAGCGTGTGATATTATTTTATTATTCTCTCAATCTACCACTTTTTAAAGTGACTGTTTTTCTAGGGTTTATTTTTCTTGAAAGAGTCACTCATAACTGTGAGGTTTTGGGTTTGACATATCACTTTAAAAAATGGCTTGATTAATGTAGTTTTGATAATTGATCATTTTACATGATTTTACTTAACTAATATGTGGATGTGTGATTTTTTTTAAGCCAACGATAATGCTTATACTTTTATTTGATTATTTTCATTAATCCGATGAAAGAAATAAACTCAATTTAAAAAAAAAATTCAATTTGGGTTTAAAATTTTGCTAAATTTTTATCGCTTAAATTGTTAGGGCTTAGCAATAAGCTAGTTGTGGGGTGCGATTAACACAAAAAATTGTACATTTAATAAGTCTAAAATGATCAATTTTTCATTTATAGTGTTGATTAATACAATCATTATTCCTAAATTATCTTACGCTTTCCTAATAAATTTATATATTAAAATTCATTTGTAGTATGTTAATTTTTATATTGTAAATATTTCAAGAATAAAAAAGGAATTGAAATTGAAAGCAAGAACAAAGAAGAATTACTTGAGCCATTGGAATGCAATATTGACGAAATGTAAAAAAAATAAAAAAAAATAAAAACAAAAAAAGAAAAGAAGCAATAATGGTGTGATGGTTAGGTGGCCATTTCGCCACCTGACCAACACACCTTTCAATGTATATATAGTATATAAAATAAAATAAAATAAATATTAATAAAGTAAAAGAAAAAAAAATTGTGAGTTGGCATATAAAAGGCAAACAGGGGAGGGGAGAAAGAAAGGGGGAGAAGAGCTAGGGGAAAAACTAAATTGGAGGAATTCTTTTTCTTGCTTTTCTTGTGTTATCAATTCTATTGTAATATATTTCACTAGTTTGTTAAATAAAATGAGTGTTTTTTTTTCAATATGAATAGCTAATTTTCTAAGCTGAGGTGAAAGGTGAAGCTCGTAGATTTAAGTTATTGATTAATTACTCTCTCAAGTGAGTCTTAAAGTTTATTTTATTTGATGTATTTTTCTTCCTTATCAATTTCTTTTGTCATATTAATTTATAGATCTTGATTCTTTTTTTTCAATTTATATGGTATTTTTACATAATGTCAACACTTCAATATAGTTGTATCACATTAAATATTTGGTCTCATATTTATCACATTTATGGTTAGTCAAAAATTAAATGGCATAATAATTAATTGGCAAGATAAATGCAAAATATAAATATGAGAGAGTTGTTATAATAATAATTTAAAGTACAAGAGTGGATCCTGTAACCTTAGAATAATTTTAGATTGATCCTTGTCAACATCTTTTCCCACAGTTAATTTTTTTTGTTATAACAAATTGACCATTAGATTTTAAATTTCTTGTAGTTCAACCTCGGACTCACCGGGTTATATTATAACTAGACACTTTTATACTTGAGATGTTGTAGAAGAAGGACTACATTGTTGCAGCAATAGGCTTGTAGAAAAAGACAAAAGACTCATCGGCATATGAACAAAAATAAGTCTGAACAAAAGTGAATGTTGTAGCACTTACTGCTGCAATCCAAGATCAAAAGAAATGGCAAAGATTTTCCATTCCATTTATTTTGTTAGTAATGCCCTAGTTGATGCATAATTCAACTACACCACCATTGAAAAGGAGCTATTGGCAGTTGTCTTTGCATTTGGTAAATTTAAAACCTATTTGGTTGGTACCAAAGTGACCGTTTACATAGATCACTCAACCATAAAATATTTGACTGCAAAGAAAGATGTCAAACTAAGCTTGATCAAGTGGATCCTCTTGCTACAAGAGTTTAACTTAGAGTTGAAAGACAGAAAATGAACTGAGAATTAAGTAGTAGATCATCTTTCAAGGCTTGAAACAAATACAAACACTCTGACCAAGTAGGACATCATATAAACATTTTCTAATGAACAATTGTTAATGCTATAACATGCACAGATGCTCTAGTAATCTGGATTTCCATGGTATAAAAATCTTACTAATTATTTGGTGAGTTGATTACCATCACCTAACTTAAGCTACTAGCAAAAGAAGAGATTTCTCCATGATGTCAGAAGCTATTAGTGAGATTAACCCTACTTGTACAAGATGTGTTCAGAATATATAATTAGAAAATATGTTCTAAATGAAAAGACTTCAAGCATTCTGTAGTTATGTTATGCTGCAGCATATGGTGGACATTTTGGTAAGTATAGAACAGCAGCCAAAGTCCTTCAGTCAGGTTATTACTGGCTCTATATCTTTAAGGATGCTTATAAGTTTGTTAAGTGATGTGATAGGTGTCAAAGAACAAGAAAAATTTCTCAAAAGCATGAAATGCCACTGACCAATATTTTAGAAGTTAAGCTTTTTTATGTATGGAGGGATAGACTTTACAAGACCATTCTTGCTATCTTTTAGAAACTTATACACCTTAGTTATTGTAGACTATATGTCCAAATGGGTATAAGCTATGGCACTGCCAATAAATGATGCTAAGGCAGTGGTAAAGTTCCTTTAGAAGAATATTTTTATGAGATTTAGCACTTAAAGAGCCATCATTAGTGATGACACTTTTGCAATAGGATATTTGCTGCAGCATTAACTAAGTATGAGATCAAACATAAAGTTGCTATAACATATCATTTATAAACAAGTGGCCAATCAGAATTATCAAATAAAGAGATAAAAAAAATTCTAGAAAAAGTGGTGAACCCTAAAGGAAAAGATTGGTCTACTAGACTAAATAATTCATTATTGGCTTACAAAACTACTTACAAGACACCACTTGGCATGTTTCCATGCAGACGTTTTATGGCAAGGCCTACCATTTGCCATTAGAGCTATACGATATGAATGCTATAGCACAACAAACAAAGCTATAGCTTTGTGAGCTAGATGAGTTTATGCCATTCTCCTATGAAAATGAAAGAATCTATAAAGAAAGAACCAAGTGATGCCATGACAAGCAGATCCAGCAAAGAAAACTCATTCTAGGCCAACAATTATCGCTTTATAATTGTAGACTAAAGATTTTTTCTGGAAAGCTAAAATCTAGATAGTCAAGACCATTCAAACTCATTAAGATTTACCCCTCTAAAGTTGTTGATCTTAAAGATAAAAGGTTTGGACAGGATATCAAGGTTAATGGGTAAAGAGTGAAGCATTATATAGGAGGTGAGGTGAACAACCTAAATGAGAATCTGTGACCGTTCAAACTCATCAAGATTTACCCCTCTAAAGTTGTTGATCTTAAAGATAAAAGGTCTGGACAGGATATCAAGGTTAATGGGTAAAGAGTGAAGCATTATATGGGAGGTGAGGTAAACAACCTAAATCAGAATTTGCTCCTGAAGGATCTAGTTTGAGCAAACAAGAAATATCAAGCTGAAAGATCTAAAATCAAGCGCTAAATAGAAGGCAGCCCATTGAGGGAAGTTTATTTTAAATTTTAAGCACTTTAATTTAATTTTTGTAGTTATTCAATTTGTTCCTCTATCTTGTTTTAAAATTATACAATCAAATTTTATGTGTTTTTTGTTGTTTTCTTGTCATTAAACTTGTATTAATAAGAAATTGAGAGTGAAAAACCTAAATGCAAAACTTGAATGGGGACAAAACTGGATAATGCCAACTAGGAGAAAATGCTACAGCATTACTTGCAGCATTATAGAAGACAATTGGTTCTCAATTGAAATGTGCATTTAATACTCATACTGCAGCAACTTCTTTAATGCTACAACAACCACATCATCCAACTGAATTAGCAAACACTTTCTAGTTGACAGTTACCAATGTCAAAAAAATGAAAAATTTACTGTTGGTGATTGATATGCCCACGTCAGCACAACAATCTTTTTGAATTTCAAAAGAAGTGCAATCTTTAGTTTTATTAGTGAACAACATACTTTTTATTCTCTATCTTGTTAAGAAATTCAAAAATTTTCAAAATTCTTTATTGAACTTGTCTCTCTCTCTCTATCTTCCTTCCTCTATAAATTCAAGATCTTTATTGCCTCACTTTTCATAACCAACCTCTTTTCTTTTACTGTAACAAATTCCTGATTGTTCACTCTAACAAAAAAACCCCTCAAGTGCTATAGTACTGTGGAGAGCCAAGGTACTTGCTAAAAGTTTAAAAGACGAGATAATGACGAAGAGCCACCAGCAGTAACTCCTAACGGCAAGGGCAAAAAAGAGGATTCTACTTTATGAGGATTCTGATGAAGAGGACCAAGAAAATGATGATGTAGCCATTAAAAAGGCCATAAGCAGGACTACCATGATGGAAAAAGAGAAGAAAATATTAAAAGAGCTCATTGTCGATATAAAAATTAAGGAACTTGTAACAACACCTCCTCCTGCATCTGCAACAAAGATACCTCCTAAAAAATTTATTGTCAAGGCTCCCAGATTCTCCAAAAAAATAAAAAGGCATAGACCTCTAAAGATGCTCTAACATCATTTATAGTACTAGAAAATCCATAGTTAAAGAAAACAAAGCCTAATCTGCCCAAATCCACTAACATTATAAAACTCCACAAATCAATCCAAGCAAAAGAACAAAGAAGAAAACAGAAGCTATTCAACCAGGTTTATAGAAAAAAAAGCTTAAGAAGTAGAACTAAGGAGCAATGCAGTTGTAGAATTGATGTTGTGAAATGTCTTCAACACTAGGGGAGTCTCCCCTGGTTGTTCAAGTTTATTTTGCAATTTCTAAAGCTTATTTTTTTTATTATGCTGTGTTGTTTGTTTTTAAATGCTTTTAAATTTAAAAACTATGTGCATGAATATTGTTTATTTGTTTATGTGGGTTTGTGAATGTGAGGGCACAACACCTCTCAAGTTTGGGAGTGTTATGCTATTATGAAATGTGTTTATATTGAATGAATTTGTTGCTTTATGGAATTTAATTCCAGTAGATAAATGAATGTGATTTAATTTGCTTGTATAGTTATTCCTTATTATATATGTGAATGTGATGAATGTTAATAATAATAAAAAAATTAGTTGTATGAATGTTTATTTGAATGTGTTTGATTGATTGTGTAGCTCTAGTTATTTAGTAGTTTTCTTTGATGTAGGAAACCTAATAAGGATTACTTAAATGATGAAACATAGGATAAGTTACCCTTAAGTAGAGAAGTTTGCAGATAAGGATTGAAATTCTATCTTAACACTAAGATTTTAGTTAAAGTTTTGTGAGTATGTTGTAGCAAAACAAGTTGAGCAGTTTAGAAAATTTTCAAGAATTTAAACATAACAACAATTCAAGTTTGGGAGAAAAAAGGAAATCTTTCAAGGTTATTGCAAATTGTGCTAGAAATAAAATAAATTTTCCTCCAATGGCTTGGTTGCTGAGTAACCAAGGCTGTGTATGTAACCAATATGCAAACTTGAGTAAAATGGTAGTAAGAGTTATGAGCATTACTGCAGCAACCAAAAAGAAAAAAACATCCATTGTTCAAGAAATTTAGTAACCAAGTCTGCTCATGAAGCCTATTGACACGATTTAAAAGTGTTATTTCTCCTAAGTATAAGAGTGTCTAGTTATAATATAACCTAGTGAGTCGAAGGTCAAACCACGAGGAATTTAAAATCTAATATTCAATTTATTATAGCAAAGAAAATTAACTATAGGAAAAGAAATTGACAGAAATCAAGTTTAAAAATACGCTAAGGTTACAGGATCTACTCTTGGATTTCAATTTATAACAACTTTCTCATATTTGTATTTTATATTTATCTTGCTAGTTAATTATTATGCCATTTAATTCTTAACAAATCACTAATACGATAAATATAGGATGAAGCTCCTAATGTGCCATAACTATTTTGAAGTGTCAACATTATGTCAAAATACCATATAAATCGAAAAAGATCTAGATCTCTAAATTAACATGACATAAAAGAAACTGGTAAGAAGAAAAATACACAAATAGAATAAATTTTAAAACTCACTTGAGAGAGTATTTGAATCCTTGAGCTTCACCTTTCACCCTGGCTCAGACAATTTAGCCACTCATATTGAAAAATAAAACACTTATTTTATTTAACAAACTTTTGAAATATATTGCAAGTGAACTGATAACACAAGAAAAACAAGAAAAATAATTCCTCAGCTTCAGCTTAGCCCTTAGCTTTCTCCAAACACTCCTCATTTTCTCTCTCTCTGTGGCTCCCCCCTCAGCTCGTTGCATCTCCTCACCTTTTATAGGCAAGGAATGCACATTTATTGTATTATATTATATTATATATAAACAAAAAGTGTGATGTCACGTGGCGAAACGGCCACATGACCATTAGACCTTACTTTCTTAAAATATTTATTTTTATTAATTACATCTCCTCTATGATGGCTTCCAATGGCTCCAACAATTTTTCTCTATTCTCGCTTTCAGTTCTAATTCCCTCTTTATTCCTGAAGTATTTACAATATAAAAAAAGTTAACATACTGCAAATTAATTATAACATAAAAATTTATTAGGGGAGGATTAAGATATTTTAAGAATAATGAGCACATTAATCAACAATATAAGTGAAAAATTGATAATTTTAGATTTATTAAGTGTACACTTTTTAGTGTTAATCACCTATGTTTTAACCTTGAGTTAAAAGTATCTAAAGATAAAACCACAGTTGTAGCAATTTAGGTGATTTTGCTATAGCAACTCTAATTTGTGTATTGATGGAGTAAATAGGTACCATCATCACAAGTGATAGGCATTTACATGAAAAATTGATGTCACATTGAAGGGTATAAAAAAGGGGGGAGAAATGAGAAAAGAAATAGAGAAATCTTCTGATGAATGAATGCATAAATGATAAATACTATAGCACAATTTGTAACTCTTTATGACTCTTGTCCTCCAATGAATGGAATTGTTCATATTGTTTTATTTGTAAAATGTATTTGATGCTTTAGTGATACTACAATAGCTCTAAAACTTGATCAAAGTGACACATACACACACTGGACATAATGAAACCTAAGTCTAAAACTAGAACTGTTGATGGTAACTTTGCATGTTTAAGAAGAAAATTTTAGGGTTGATGTATACGAGCAAAATATATAGCAAGAGCTAAGTTGTTTAGTGTTTAATTGTATGATTGAAGTATTTGTGTTGTTGTTATTACTTGAGGACAAGTAATGGTTTAAGTTTGAGGGTGTGATAACTCTATGAAATGAGAGTTATCATAACATTTCTAGGCTTAAAATAAAATTACTTAGAGAGTAATTAATGATTTATTCTTATTTTTAACTATATTCTGCATAAATATCTATTTAAGTTTAGTTATAATAATTTGATGTGTTTTTTACCATTTTGTTAATTGATTAAGTGCACTACTATAGGTGACTTAAAAGCTCATGCCTTGTTAATAAATGTGGTAAAAGAAGGACTATATTGTTGCAGCAATAGGCTTGCAGAAAACGACGAAAGACTCATCAGCATATGAACAAAAACAAGCCTAAACCAGAGGGAATTTTATAGCACTTGCTGCAGCAATCTAGGATCAAATATAGACAAAAACCACCCAGACTATTTACGTGCTAACTAAAAAAATCTACTATAGCCATCACTGTAATACCACTATCATATGCAAACAAAACAGTGACAGACAACACAAAAAAAAGAACGAAATATGGTCTTACTATGTCAAGAAAAGACAAGTGTCCTCTTGCCTTTAGGTTGCCTTATTTCTAAGATACATAAAAAAAAGCATATGTTTAAGGAAATACATCAACAGTCGACATCTGTAAGGAGAAAAATAAAAGAGAGAGATTTCAGAGTTGCAACAGAGGTATATTTTATGGACAAGAAGGAGAGATACTTGAAGATTAAAGCTTGACACTTTGAGTCTTTTGTATCTCAACTTATTTTTATTGTATTTGCTTGTTTTGTTCTCTCTTTGATAATCTATTTAATGGCAAACACTTGTGTTGTTATTGATTTAAAGCTTATCCTGAGCTAAACTTTAAGTTAGTTGGATTTTGAATAAGCTTAATTGTTATTTGACTAACAAGTGTATGTTGCTTAGAACCTGTTGTAGCATTCTATTTTTAATTTATTTATTGTAAATTCCTATTTTTGTTGACTACCCATTTAGTGGATACTATCTAAGAAGTAGCCTAAAAAAGGTCTGACTTAGTGGAACAAATTAAGACAATACATGATTTTAGATTGGGTTTCTGAAGTTATGTTAATCTCAATTTGAATAGGGTCATTCTTGATCTAAAATTAGTGAAGAACTACACATGCGGATTCACCTTGTAAGGCAAATAGAGTCTAAAATGTATAATGCTATATCTACTGTTAGCTTAACAACTAGTCATAGATTGCATATAAACATAAGATATCCAAAATACGACAGCTGAGAATGCATTAGAGGTTCTGTCTAGTACGTGGTAGTTGTTGTAAGAACTATGCCTGAATTGAAAGATAATCAATAACCATTAAGTGAGTTTAGAACCTAACTACCCTTTTGCCATTGAATATATCTTGGTGTTTAATTTTAGAATCTTTTTATCGTATTCTGCTTGTTATACTATTAATTTTATTAGATCATTAATCTCATTATTTATTGTGTTTTATTTAATTTACTAAAGTTGCACTATTAAGATTGTTGTAACTAGTTCTATAACATCAATCCTTGTGGAAACGATCTTAAATACTCATCATTATATTATTTGTTGTATACACTTGCACATTAACATCTCTCATCACAACAGATAGTTAATTCCTACTCAAATTACACTTTTCTGCTTCTATAAGGTCTAGGGTTATATCTTTATATAAGGGTTACTGTTTAAATCATTTTTCTCATTCTTTCTCTCTCTAATAGCATCCTATATCTGCAAAACTTCTTTGTTTCAATTTTATGTCATAATTTCAACAAGATCAAGCTCAATGAAGAAGAGATCGAGGATGCATGTTGAGCAAGCAAAAGAAGTAAATGCCATTATTGTTTGAATCATGCATGGATCTGATTCAGTCAATGATTTACATGCTGCTCTTGAAGAAGGGAAGGAACAAAACCCAGAACTATAACCAAAGCCATATTGGAGCTCATCAACACACAAGAATAGGGTACTTATATTGATATCCCAAATTCAAGCGACGATACTGTTGCTTCATATAATGGCAAGACTGATTTCGTCGAAGAGGATCCAAGTGAAGCCAATTCTAGTAAGCATGCTCCAGAGACCCTAAATAATAATAATGGAAATTACTTATGTTTACTTATTGGAGTAGGAGTAAAGAGTGTAGATTCCTTCCACTCTAGTGTTTACTTATATATTTTAAAGGAGGAATGAAAATCCCACTCCGTGGGCCCTATTGAATTTTGGAGTTGGGAATAGGATTCTCATTTCCGTGGGGGAGGTTAGAGTAGGAATCCAATCCCACATATTCCTTTTTACCCTTCTTTTATTAAATTTAATATAATTATATTTAATAAAATAAAATAAATAATATCATATTTATTTAAGTAATATTCTAATATTTATTTAAAAATAATAGTATTATATTTATTTAAAAATAATAGTATTATATTTATTTAATATAAATCATTAATAATAATAAATAGTTTATTTAAAGAAAATATTAATTTTGTACTATGTTGTTAATAATAATGTCTCATTTGTGTTGTGCTTATCAATAATTTTTAATTTACATAATTAAAATTAATAAAATATATTATTTACTTAATTAAGAATGTTAATAATTATTATTAATTTATGAATATAGTAAAATAAATATTTTATTTTTGAATTATATTTTTTATTAATTTTGTTATTAAAAACTACAATTATTTAAATAAGCGTAAAACTATAATTTGAAACTATTTACTCCCAATCTAGGAGAAAGTAAACACATAAATTGGATTCTGATTTTAATTTCATACTACCATTTTAGTGTAAGTAGATAACGTACTTCTACTCCCACTCCACATTCCCAATCTCAAGATTCTCATTCCTTAGGATTTCCACTACAATTCAAAATGTAAATGCTACCTTAATCTTTAAGCATCCTTTACATCATGCTTATAGTAGAAAGTATTATACATGTCCTTTTGGTGTTAGTCTTGGTTTAGGAAATACTGTTGAATATATCTCTCTATATGTGACTAGTTTAGTTTATAAATTTTATGCTAATTTACATGAGAGTATTTTTGGTAAGGCTAAGCCTGGTTTCCTTTATAAGGATTATGCAAACGGGCTTGTCTTAGAATTTCTCCCTCTTGAATCAGTCATCACTCTAGGCGTAAGGATTTTGATAATCTAGATATTTGGGATTAGATGAATACTATTTATATGACTGAGATTGCTATTCAATTATTAGGAAGGTATTCTACTTGATCTAATAAAGACCTTTGGGTTCCAAAACTTGCTCCTAAATGTCAAACTTTAAATCATATTGGAATATACAATTGGTATCCAATGAAAAATTATACTATACTGGACACTTTATTTGCTCAACTTTTATACCTAATTAAAGCAAGAGTCTCTTTTAACTTAGGCAAGTTGGCTTTTGATTTGATTGTGAAGAATGTAGATGTCTTTTAGGAAAAACATGCTTTACCATTCCTTCTTTTGATTCATCAAGTGCAAACATATCAAGTTTATAATCCAATTGAAGAAGATGAGGTCTTTACTTCTATACCAAACTATATTGAAACAATCTTTCATATGTAGAAGTCAATTGGTATTGTTCGTGACCAAGGTGATGATAATCATGCTACAATGCTTCCTTAGAAATGGCCATCATCATTTTTAAGCTTCATGAGATTTATTTGATTTTATAATGTTTTAGTGCACAAAGAAAGATAATTTCAAATTTCAAATTTATTTGGTCGAGTTGAATAGATTAAACACACACTTGATGGTACTAGGCATGTTTATTTCAATTTCAATTTATATTATCCACCTTTTCTTGGCACCTTTAGTTAAAAAGGGAGATTGTTGCATTTGACTTTCTTTTTTTAAAGAAGAATAACAAATGGTATTTCAATTTCTAAAAAAATAGTGAAAAAAAAATTGAATCCTATTGCACTTGTTTGTAATTCTAAAAGTAGTGAAACAATAATAATGATTTACATAATCACATGAAACTTGTATTAATTTATATCTTTTGTTTGTAAATCCATCATCTCTAAAATGCTTGAAATTCTTTATCCACACCAGCAACAAATGCCTATAGTCAATCTAACCACCATTGGATCAACCATTGTGATCACAAAGAATCAAGAATCGGATAAATTAGACCCTTCCCCAAAACCGCCAAACTATCCGACCTTGGTGAATGCCTACCACTACCGCCATCTTCATCCAAGCCCCTACCAACCTTTAAATCTGTAGCCGATTCTTCCAAGCCTTCTCATCTAGCTCTGTAACACCACTACACAACCAACCATTTTCTTCAATTCCACCATTGTTACCCAACGAGAGTTTCACAGTTGTGCTAGACCAAGTCCTTGTGATCCAAGGCAAGAATGTAGCCCCTCTCACAAACAAAAAGCATGTGAATAGTAGGATGCATGATCAAAATCTCAACATCAACCAATGCACACAATCATTGTCGGCAACGGAAGAACAACTATTGCCAAGAACTGACATCACTCACCTTTGTGTGGATCAAGTGTTGGATTTTTTAATCTTGCATTGTTGGATCCTTAATCTAAAATTAGGCTTATATGTGAATAATTATGTGTTGCGGACTATCATATAAGGTTAACTCTAATTAAAAGTGATCTATTAAGGTTTTCGTTATTATGGGCTTTAATGTATTTAATAGGTTGTGGGCCTTTACTGTGTAGAGACCCAATGGTTTTCTAATTCTATGATGGGTAGAATTAGGAATACCTAATGATAATAGGAAAAGGATGTCTATGTAAGTGGTCATGGTCTCTAAGTCACATGCATCTTTCTGTTCTTTTTCACATCCCATCATCAAAGAGAGGGAGAAGAAACTGAAAGGATTCTCTAGGAGAACGTATAGATCTATAAGGCAAACCATATGACCTAAAGAGTAATTTAGCATTATGGATTCAGTTATGCTTCCACATAATTCGTTATTAATTCTTAGTAATACAACATAAATGTTCCTAGGTTATAGGTGATGGCTTTTCACCAAAAGGTTTTATTACCTTAGCAAGTGGTATCAAAGCCTTTTTATATTAAATTTTTGAGAATTTATTTTCAATCAATGAATTAAGTTTTAGTGTTCTTGAATTTAATAATTCTAATATTATTAAATATGAGAACAAATTTGTTGTTAACTTGTGCTATTAAGCAAAATAAATCTAGAATTTGAGAGAGATTAAGGCTATTTTTATTTTTTTTAAGGATTAAAAAAAGAGTAATTGATATTTTGAGAATTCAAGCCGGTGGTAGCCTAACCACCGCTGGCATTTAATAAAGACAAAGCCGTGACTAATTGGTTTAAAGTGGCAGCCATGGTCATCACCTAAAAGAACAAAGAAGAAGTGGCTCTAACTTAAAATCATGGCACGAGAACCTCTTAATAGTTCTTGCTATCATGGATCTTGATCTCGCATTAAAGGTTAATTCTTCCTTAGCTCTTACGAATGAGAGTACCCCTGATGATAAAAGGGAAATAGAAATGTGGGAGAGATCAAATTGCATGTGTATCATGATTATGAAAAAGACCATTCTAGAAGCATTCAGGGGCTTGATGCCAAAAAAGGCAATTACAACTAAAAAGTTCTTTGAAAAAATTAACCAAAGGCTTGCTAAGAATGAAAAAGCTAAAATTGGTACACTCTTGACAAGTCTAATTTCAATAATGTATCAGGGCAAGAACAAGGGCAAAAGAATTAGTAAGAATAAGAAAGATACAAATTTATTACCTCAAAAGAAACAACAAAAGAAATCAAATGATCTAGTATGCATTAATTGTTTCTTTTATGGAGTTGAAAGGCATGGTTTGGTTTGTTCTGAAGTTAATTTAACTTTGATACGTAGACACACATGCAAGATAGATTCTGGTCCAACCACTTACATCAGTGTGTCTATACAAGGTTGCTTGAGTTGCTAAAAATCCAGTAATAGTGAAATATACATCTATGTCGGCGATGGCAAAACGGTTGAAGTTGAAGCAATAGAAAAATTTATATTATTTTTAAAGATTAGAATTTATTTGGATCTTGATAAAACATTTATTATTCCTTCTTTTAAGCAAAATTTGATTTCTATTTCTGCTTTGGAAAAATCTAATTATTCTTGTTCATTTGGGAATGAAAAATTTATTTTATTTCATGATTTAAAATTGGTTGGTTTTGATTCTTTATCCGGCGATGATAATCTTTATTTGATAGATATGAGTGCTTAATTTAATGAAACCCTATAACTAAGTGCACGACGTTTAAAGTGAAAATGAACGAATGAGAATTTGGCTATGTTATGGTACAGGAGATTGGGTCATTTCTCCAGACAAAGAATAAAGAAACTTGTGTCAAACAAAATTTTCAACCTCACAGAGTTCACAGCTTTTGACATCTATGTTAACTGTATCTAGGAGAAACAAACCAATAAAAAGATATTTGATGTAACAGGACTTTGGATGTTTTAGAACTCATACATACTGACATTTGTGGGCTAGTCTCTGCACCTACTTCAAATGGTTAATAATATTTTATGAATTTCATAGACGATTTTTCTAGATATGGCACAATCTTTAGATGTGTTAAAAAATTTTAAGGTTAAAGTTAAGAACCAATTTGGTAAAATAATTAAAAACATAAGATCTTATCGTGGTGGTGAATACTATAGTAGATATGATAGTTCAAGTGAACAACATCTAGGACTATTTGCTAAATTCTAAGAGGAATGTGGTATCGTCCTATAGTACACTATGCTGGGTTCACCCACTATGAATGTTGTTGTTGAAAGACAAAATAGAACACTTAAGGACATGGTGAGTAATATGACTTGTCATTCTACCTGACCAGATTCACTATGGGGAGAAGCACTTAAGATTGTAGCATATATCCTTAATAGGGCTCCAATTAAAGCGACTGCCAAAATCCTTATGAGCTTTAGATGGGTAAAAAGCCTAGTCTAAAGCACTTGCATGTTTGGGGATGTCTAGCTGAGGCAAGGCCTTATAGGCCTAATAAGAAGAAACTGGACTCAAAGACGATACTCAGAATGATCTAGGGGGTACAAGTTTTATGATCTCATGACTAAGTCGATTTTCAAGTCGGGAAATGCTCAATTCTTTGAGGATGTTAAGTTTGTGGGGAAAGATACAGTTAGAGACGTTGTCTTTGAAGAGGAATATAAAAATTCCCATTGGTGTTAATGGCATGTTGGAGAATAGGTCAAGACAATATTGGAGAACCCCTAAACAAGAAGTTATTCCAGAAGAACAAACTCCACTACCTAAAGAACCTATGCCATAAAGGAGATTCACTAGAGAAAAAAGAAGTGCAATACCAAATGACTACATTGAATTTCTTTAAGAACATGAGGTAGACATCAGCGTGATGGAAGATGATCCAATCAATTTCCATAGAGACATGGAAGGTTTTAACTCTTAGAAGTGGGTTGATGCCATAAAAGAAGAGATTAAGTTTATGAAGGATAATGGTGTATGAGATCTTGTCCCATTATTAGACGGTGCAAAGCCTATTGGTTGCAAATAAATATTTAAGACCAAAAGGGATTTAAAAGGAAATGTGGAGTGGTACAAGGCGCGTCTAGTTGTAGGGTGTCATATTATTTAAAACTATTCAATTTTAGTGGGAGTTTGTGATTTTAATCCTCTTATAGTATAGACATTTTTAATTATTTCAATTTATGGATATTTCAGGTTATTTTCTACAGAAACAAAGTGTTGGTTATTCACACACTGATTTTAGTATGGTTTGATCTCAATAAAGTTTAAGGTGGACTAGTGGGCAATAGGCATGTTAAGCTCTCATTCCATGAATTTTCCATGCTACACATCCATATCATGATCCATGTCATTCAATTATTTAGGCACAGTGACCATTGAGGTTCTAGTTACGATAGTTGTAATGAAGGCCACTTTAATCCTATGTTGGTATGATTGATAGACCGAATTGGTTATTGACACATTCTGGTAATGACAATAAGGTTGAGCTCATACAGTTATTTTTACAAAACATAATTATAAGGTTACACATATAGCCCAAGTGGGAGATTATTGAATTTTTTAATCTAGCATTATTGGGTCCTTAATCCAATGTTGGGCTTATATGTGAATAATTATATATTACAGACTGTCATATAAGTTTAAGCCCAATTAAAAATGATCTATTAAGGCTTTCAGTATTATGGGCTTTAATGTATCTAATAGGGTGTGGGCCTTTAATGTGTGGAGACCCAATCGTATTCTAATTCTATGATAAGTAGAATTATGAATACCTAATGACAATAAAAAAATGTTGTCTATATAAGTGGTCATGGTTTTTAGGTCATACGTGCCTTTCTATTCTTTCTAACATCCTATCGTCAGAGAGAGAGCATGGAGAAACTTAAAGGATTCTCTAGAAGAACGTGTAAATCTAGAAGGCTAACCACATAACTCTAGAGAGTAATTTAAAATTATAGATTTAGGCACGCTTCCACATAACTCGTTATTGATTCTTGGTCATACAATATAAATGTTCATGGGTTATAGGTAATGGTTTTTCACCAAAAGGTTTTCTTACTTCAACATTAAGATCAATTTTGCCACCTCCAACCATCACCAACGCATAGAAAGAACGTGGAAAAGTGCATATACACGTATCAACCACCGCCGGAACTCTTTGCTGCCGTTACCGTCACTGCCACAACAAAGGGATGCTGTTGTCCAGGATAGCCAACTCTCAAAAGACAAACGCATGTCTTTTATGCATAAAAACACTATAGATGACTTCTACAATCCATTGTCACCGTTGTCGTTGATGGAATGACTAGCAGCCACTACACTTGACCAAGTGAAAAACTGGGATGCATTTAATCCTCACAAGTTGTTGATGATGCTGCCTCTACCATCGCTAACCATACGGCAGCCGCAAATTGTGAGGGAGGTTGAAATTACAAACCATGAACATGACTTGCTTCTAGTTCCCACACAACAACCACCTTCATATTTCGTGTATACCACATCCAATCATGATGGCCACTACTCACGCACACACACATGCAATCATGCATGTTCCATCAATAAGCATGCCACTTTTGACGCTACTTTCGAGTTTAAATGAATATTTGATCTCCACTGATGTTTTACCCCCTATTCAACTTTCACGCAATATCCCACCACATGTTCATTTAACTAATTCAAATCCATAACCGCCCATATTGTAGCCGCAAACTGTGAGGGAGCTTGAAATTACAAAACATGACTATGACTTGCTTCCGGTTCCCACACAACAACCACCCTCACATGTCGTGCATACCACATACAATCATGATGCCACCACTCACGCACGAACATATGCAATCATGCATGCTCCATCAATAAGCATGCCATTTTTTCCACTACTTTCGAATCCTAATAAATCTTTGACCTCCACTGATGTTTTACCCCATATTCAACTTTCATGCAATATCCCACCACATGCTCATTTAACTAACTCAAATCCACAACCACAAAACCAAAAGCGAACCCAACCTGCCAACATCCTAATTCCTTCATCTCCAACAATCCAAAACCAAGCCAATTATAAGCCCACCTTTGCTCCCGTATATGCCTCGGCTTTAAATTCTACCCCAATTAAAATTAAAATAGGGCTTCACATAAATTTTTTACAGATTTTATTAAGGGGCCCTCTGTCCCAAATGACTCTAATCAAGACTATCATATCTTTCGAGGGAGAGCCTAACGTGCAATTTTCTTTCGCGGAAGTTGATATAATGGCTACCTCTTTTAAGCTATTACCAGTCGATAAATTTTCAATAACCGACCACGCATATAATTGATATGTAAATTTTTTTAGTTCATTAGGATTGAAAGGAAATTCCTAAGTATCCCTTTTGGGTAATCGTCACGTTTTAATTAAACTAGAATTTAAGGAAGATTACTCCTGTTTATAAGTCAGGTAGTTATGGTATGTTAATGGGAGTGCCATAAGGATATTTAAATGGACCACCGATTTTGGTGTTTTGAGGAATCTCCTATAGTTCCATTGTAGATCTCATTTCCTTACTTGTCTAACCACTTCATGCATTGTAAGGAAGCTTTGTACTCCATTGCCTCGGTAATTAGTACGCCATTACAAGTCGACCAGGCTACTGCATCTTTATCTCGCCCTTCTATTGCTAGGGTATTAATGGAACATGATGTCACTTAGCCTCCACTGTTATGGATTTGAATTGGTGTGGGTGATTACGGATTTTGGTATAATGTAATTTATGGGAAAATCGCACTCAATTGTGCTTTCTACAAGCAACTGGGTATTGTTTGATTTGCATATGATCTTTATTGATATTATGTATTCTTTGGTATGCATTATTGTTCTCTTAATATATTAATAAGAGATTGTTTATCTTATGGGGAGAGACTATTTTTTTCATTAAATATTAGACATGAGCATTTATGTTTTAGAGGAGATTCTGATCTTGAACTAAAAGTGACTAATGATTTTCGTTTTCATTAATTCTTTGATTGTTTTGTTACCTATGTACAGGTTATTGCAAGTGGTTTTTCTTACTTCTTTGCACACGCTATTTAAAGACTAAGAAATTACATAAACAGACAAATTTGAAGACAATTGATACACAGCAATCAAGTTTAGAAATATCGAAGTCGATGAAGAAAATATTGTTTGCTCGTCTTTCCCGCAATAGATGAGACTGTAATTGTAAATGATCTCCTAGCGTTACTGTAAACAAAGACAGAGTTGATGATAGCCTCAGTTCTTTTACTTGTTCCATAAGTAAATTTCTCTAATACAGCATACTCCTATTGGGTTTCAAATTAATTCAGTTTTGGTCATTGAATTGATAAGAACAACTATTAATTTGTTAATTCCAAACAATAATATGTTTGCATACTCAATTATTTGTGTGCATATGTGTAAATGATAATTATAGAGAGGCCATCAATGAACAAAAGAGACCTAAAATATATCATAATTTAATGGTTTCTGTTTGTCCATCATATATCTTAATTAAAAATGGGCATTTCAAAAAATTAATCAACCTTGTTAAGACAATGCTTAAGCAATAGACGATTTTACCTATTGAACTGCATAATTCTGCTACTTGCATGGTAGTGAAATTTTTGTTAGGAAAAATTTAGATCTATTTTAGAGACATCGGTCAATTATTACCTTAAATTAAAATAATTTAAATGCAAGTAATTAAAATTGTAGAAAATAAAGTATTTTGAATTGCAATCCTATACCCACTCCTATATCCATGGGCCATATCCAGATATTAAGTAATTTACTAAGTATAAGAAGATTACAACTTATTGAATTTTTACACAATTTTAGACTCCTTTCTACTTTTGCCGCCACCTCATTTGAATATACATAGTCAAACTTGCTTAGCAAACACCACTTGTTTTTTTCTTACTCATAACCTTGATATGAAATCTCTTTATTGCTACAAATGACCCTTTTTTTTAAGAAACCAACCAGCAAACAATGTCTAACAATAGATTGTGAGGAATAGAAAACTTGAATATTAAAAATACTGTTCATCCACTTCAAAATTATAATTCTTTGCTCTTGGTGAACTATCTTCAATATGTAGAATACATCTCCATTTATAGAGAAGGTTTATATTCCTAAAACAAGTCATGATAAAATTTGTATTCTTTTTCAATTTTGATTTACTTTCAAAATAAGACTCTTGAATGACATTTTTAATCCCACATAATAAAAGACATTAGAAAGTAAATACCAAATTGTATAGGAAAAAGTTCCACTAAAACAAGGTAAAAGTTAATATAATAAGGACAACTAGATTATTTCTTGAATAAATTAGACTTGCCACAAGAACAGTATAGATAGTTGACAACTATGATGTTCTGCCTTAACTCACTGACAAGTTAAACAGTGTGATACAAATTTTGCTATCTCTCTCTTCATCCCCTACCACTAATAATGCTCTCTCAAAATAGGATACATCTTTGTGCCACCTGGGTGCATAGCATATACTGAACTATGTGCTTCTTCTAAAATCTAGTTCTTCAAATTTGAATTATTCGGCACACAGAGTCTACTGCTTATAACTAAAGTACCATCATCTCTCAGTGAAAAGGCAGTTTGCAGTCCAATCTTCACATCATCTTTTATTTTAATCAATTTCAAATCTTGATCCTGCATCTCTCCAATCTGATCAATCATAATAGGCCTAACCTAAAAATGTGCTGAAAGTGCTCCATTTCAACCCATTGCCAATTCTATACTTAAAGACCTCAATTAAATCAATATCGAAAGGTATGACACTTTTAAGTGGGAGACCAAATTCGAAGACTTCCTATTGAGAGCATCAACTACTACATTTGCCTTTTGTGAATTGTAATCAATAATAGAATCATAATCTGCAATCAACTCAACCCATTTACGTTGTCTCAGATTTAATTCCTTCTATGTGTATAAGTTCTTTAGGTTTTTGTGATCTATATAAATCTCACAAGTAACCCCACTAGATAATGTCTCCAAGTCTTTAAAGTAAACACCACTGCTACAAGCTCAAAATCATGTGTCGGATAATTCAGTTCATGTTGCTTGAGCTGTCGAGAAGCGTAAGCAATTACCTTTCCATGTTGCATCAATACACAACCTAATCCCTTTCTAGATGCATCATTGTAAACTATGAATCATTTTGTATTTGATAAAAATGTAAGAATTAAAGCTGAAGCCAACCTTTTCTTGAGTTCTTGGAAACTCTATTCATAATTATTTGTCCATTCAATTTTCACTTTCTTCCTTGTCAGTTTTAATAGAGGTAAAGTTGTCTTGGTAAAGCCTTCAACAACTCTACATTAATAACTTGCCAAGCCGAGAAAACTCATAGCATCGGATGCACTAGTCAAAAGCTCCTAATTCACTACAACTTCTATTTTCTAAGAATCTAGATAAATATCATCAGTGGAAATCACATGGCCAAAGAACGCAACTTTGTCTAACTAGAATTGACATTTATTAAATTTAGCATAAAGCCACCAATGTCTCAAGGTTGTAAAGCAATCCTCAAGTGTTCTACATGTTCCTTTTTGCTGCATAAATATATCAGGATACCATCAATAAGTATAATAACAAACTGATCTAAATAAAAATGAAACATTGAGTTCATGAGATCCATAAATGTTGCAGTGGCATTAATTAACCCAATTCGCATCCCGAGAAACTCATAATGTCCTTAACAAGTCGTAAATGTGGTTTTTGGTACTTCAGCATCTCTAATCTTCAATTAATGATAACCCGAGTGTAAATCTATCTTCGAGAAATTGTCGCACCCTGTAACTAATCAAATAAACCATTAATCCAAGGAAGTGGATATTTGTTACAAATAGTGGCTTTATTTAACTGCTTGTAGTCTATACATAATATTATAATTCCGTCATTCTTTTTCATAAATAATACTGGTGCTTGTTGAGTGTTAGAAAGTGTGTATTTATAATGGAGAAAATCATCATTTTACACTTCAAGTCTTACTAACATTCCTACGTTTATGTCTTTAAGTCCATTGTGATTTAATTATATATGTTTTATTTTAATTAATTATTTTATGAATTTTAAGGGACATCATGGTCATTTCACAATGAACGAGAGATCAGATAGAAAAACAGACAGTAATTTTGAACTCAGGACAGTCGAAAACCTTCGGAGGAGCATAAAAAGATAAATGATATTGTTCACATATACGATACTGTTCACAGCACTGTTCACCTATACTGTACGATGACGTGGCAATATTTGATTGGACGAATGATGTGGCATTGACCGCTTATGTGGCATTGACTGATGATGTGGTGTTGACTGATGACATGTCACGATCCTATTTGACTACAATGCTGATGTGGCATTGACCGGCGACGTGACAGTATATTAGTGGACTGAAAAAATGTGCGTACGGTACATGCATATACACGAAATGACAGCCCTGATGATGTGTTCCATCCAATAAGAACTTGCCACGTGGCGCAATCCTGATCGTCCAAATTGTTTTAATCTGATGGCTATGATTTACTCATTATATCTATGAAAAGGGGGCTCCCCCTAATTTGACACCCCTGATCCATTTTTGAGCTCCATTTTCTGTAATTTCATCTCCATCTTATATTTTCTACGTATTTTAATAAAATTTTCATTTTACCCCTAGTTCAATTATAAGTAGTTAATTTTCTTTCAAGCCTAGGTTGAAGGTGAAGTCTCAACATGCTCCATGGGCTTAATTTGATAAATTTACTTTTTCTTTCCCTCTAATTTATGTGGATGTTTTGACTTTTGTAGATAGATAGTAATAATCTTGTCTAAATATCGGCTGGTATAACCGCCTCCCTAGGCAAGGTTATTACTATTTGGCACGTGAAGTACTTAGCACCATATCTATTAGAGTGTGGTTTACGAGGAGTGGAAAATTTCCGTTCATGATTTAATTGGTACTAATAATGAATAGAGCTGGCAAAATTTAACACGACCCGATTACCCGATACGAACACGACATGAATAAATGGGTATGGGTCGTCAAATTTAACATGATTATTAAATGGGTCGGGTCCGGGTTAACACGATTTTTTTCCGTGTCGGGTTAGGGTTAAAGTTTTTGACCCATTTACCCGATCAATGACCCGATTATATTTTCTATTTTAAAATAATTTGCAGGTTCTTATCATCAAAACTCAAAATTAGAGATAAATTTCACTTTTATTTCTATTTTTTGAAATGATGAATATAAACACAGTGTTTTATTTATAAAATTTTATATACATTTAGAGTTTCAATAGTAAAAATGTGTAAAATATTGATAGACATGTATATTTTATAATATATATATATATAATTAAAACTTCAATAGTGTAAATGTGTAATATTTTGGTACATATGTATATTTTATAATATCGATAAAGTATGTACGCGTGTATGAATGACAGCGTATAAATATTTAATGTAAATTTTATTTAATATGTAGAAATTAAGCGGGTTATTGGGTAACCCGATTATTTTTCCGTGTCGGGTTTGGGTCTCAATTTTTGACACGATTATTAAATGGGTCGGGTTTGGGTCGACCTAAATTTGACACGACACGAAGCTGACCCGACACGAACACGACCCGATGACCCATTTTGCCACCTCTAATAATGAATATTAAGCTGATAGTGCATGTTGAGTAAAAATCCGGAGATCCAAGCACTTCATTTTAATAGTTTATTCCCGCAGCTTTAATTTAAATTAATAGATAACCTACGTCATTTTCATTATAAATCCAATCACCCACTTAGAAAATTAATTCTACAAGCAATTAAAATCCTCTTCCTCGTGAGATCGACACTCGTCACCGTTGATCTATTCTACAATAGATTCGTGCGCTTGCGAGTTCAATAAAATTTGCACAACAGTGTTCTCCACAGAGATATACTAGCTCTAATGAAACCCTTATCGACTAATTCTTGTAATTGCATCTTAAACTGTTATAACTCTAATGAAGCCATTCTATATGGGGCCATAGAAATAGGGATTATGCCCAAATCAAATCAATAGTGAACTCTATATCCTTATCTGGTGGGGCAAACCAGGAAGGTCGTTAGAAAACACATTTTGAATACTCCTTCACCATAGGAATATCTTCTAGTTTCACATCATTGACTTTACTATTAGTAACACGAGCCAAATAAGCAAAACAACCATTTTTGAGTAATCGTCTAATAAAAATAATAAATATCACAAAATAAGGCAGGATCTATCCTTCTCCACAAAAAATGATATCAAATTTTCTAGATTTCCTCAAAGTTACCTCTTTTGAAAAACAATCTACTGTAGCATGATGGTTTGCTAGCCAATCCATCCTAAATATAATATCAAAATCATAAATTTCTAATGGAATTAGGTCTATTACCATATCTTTATTACCCAGTCATATAAAACAATCTCGAAATACACTTTTAGCCAACAAAGAATTACGAACCGGTATAGCCACTACTAAAGTACAATTTAATGGCCTCATCTCTCTATCAGCATGTATGGAAAATATGGGAGAAATAAAAGAATGGGTAGACCATAAATCAATTAATACATATGCCTTACGACCCAAATAGTCAAAATACCTATCAAAACATCTAGAGTAGCATAGGCCTTATACAGGTTTACAGTAAATACACGTGTCTAGGTATGTGGTCTACTTGGCTAGCTCCTCTATTGACTATCACTAGTCTCTCCTGTACTAGATTAGGACCTACTGGAAAATGTGACTACTGCAACTCTAAAGGCCGTGAATGTCTCGACCTAGCACAAAACTACTACTCGACGTCAAGTTTGGACATTTCTTCTTCAAGTGCCCCAGTTGTCCACACTGAAAGCTAACATGACGAGCCACTCAAACACTGTCCTCTGTGAATTTTTCCACAAACATTACATTAAAGGCAATTGCCTCTACCTGCATTGTGACTTTGTTGAATACTATTATAACTACTAGAACATCTCCTCCTTCCGAGAAACTTTGATCATTGATTAGACAACTGCCCAGTTAAAAACTCTCTATGCTTCACTTTCACCTTTGAGTTCTATTACTAGGTTCACTAACTAGCCAGATAGGGCCTCGCTTGTGCTGTTGTGGCTTAGCCCTTCGTGCTTCTTTATAACTCTTCTCCATTCTCATAGTAACTCTAATCATATGCCAAAATCTGTACATTCTATTCTGATTACTATAGTCCTTTTGTCTTCTTAAAGGTCCCGTTCGAACCATTTACATTTTTCTCTCTTGTTCGATACAACAAATAGAACAAATCTCAATAGCTCAGAAAATTTATGCTTATACTCTTCCACTATCATAGATCCCTATACGAGTGTCATAAACTCATTCATTTTGTCCTCCTAGTTAATAATAGGAAATAAGTTATCAATAAACTCTTTCTAAAAGTCTGTCTAGGTAATAACTCCATCCCCTTATATCAACATAACATCACCATCCACCAATGATACGCATTACCTTCTAGTAGGAAACTTAGTGAAATATAACCTTTCCTTATTAGTACATCTCATCATATCAAAAATCCTCCACGGTCTAATTAACCATGACTCTAAACTCACAGGGTCAGTTATGCCCTCAAAAGTCGTAGCCCCTAAATCACGAGGATGCTCAATGGTGTTTTGTGTACTTATATGAACTTCAACCTCCCTCCAAGCAACACTAATAATAAACCGTTCACATTTAACCTTAAACTGATCGATAATAAGCCTCGAAACTAGTTCTTGATGAATATCTGGGTTTTGTTAGGGTTGAGGTCGTGGCTCATAGGCATGTAGTATTGACTCACCATCAGTCTCTTTTAAGGATTTCTCTTTATTCTCCAATCGTAGAGGTGAACCTAGATCCACCATAGATCTCATGCGAGGTCGGCCATGTCTACACATGTTGATATCTATAAAATAGTGTGATATCATTTTATGACATATAAGTATATATGCATCATGAAATAGTCTACAAAATTTATAACCATGCTTTGAACCCAAATTGACAAGCCTGCCTTGACCTATATGTTAAATTTGAGGTGAATTTATACATGATAGCCTCTGCGACTCATCTAAAAAGATATACATACATATATATATATATATGTAATTACAAATATATACATAAAAACATAAGTAATATAAACGTGCTCAAATTGCAAGACATGCAACAATGCATTTTTATGGCCCACGTCAATTAACTATAATTGATCTGCATGAAATCTTATGGAATCCTAGGAAAAAAGGGATAAATCGGAAAATAATGAGCTTGTGGCTCAGTGAGTGGATATAATTTATAAATATAAAAGAAAATAAAGTAGTGTACTAAGGTATATACGTAATCATGTGACATAACTCTGTATTGAATGTAATGCATTTACTAACATAGAAATCATACAACACAACAAAACTACACCAAATAGTACACATGGGAAGTAACTCTCAATACTCATCGGGATCAGCATTAAATGAGTAAAGCAGAGGAAAAACCTCTCAATACCCCATGGAATTTAACTACCTTGCACAAGTAGAGTAACCTAGGGTTGGGCAAAATCGGATTCGGATCAGGTTTAGATCAATCTAATAGAATTTCGGGTTGATCGGATGGAAAAAAATTTCACCCAAACTAAACCTGTTTTGCAATCCGATCCGATCCGAATATATTCATATCAAATCAGATCGAATTACAAAATTGAGTTGAGTTCGGATAGAGTCAGATTTATATTAGAAACAGTTTAGATAGATAAGATATATATATGTGATAATAACATTAAAAAAATATATATGTGATAATAAATAAAATTTAGCAATTTATATTAAAATTATTCCTTAAATTAATGAAATTTACATTAAAATTAGTAAATTACCATTGTTGTGCAAATTTTATTGAACTTGCAAGCGCACGAATCTATTGTAGAATAGATCAACGGTGACGAGTGTCAATCTCACGAGGAGGTGAATTTTAATTGCTTGTACAATTAATTTTCTAAGTAGGTGGTTGGATTTATAATGACAATGATGTAGGCTATCTATTAATTTAAATTAAAGTAGTGCGAATAAACTATTAAAATGAAGTGCTTGGATCTTCAGATCTATACTCAACATGCACCATCGGCTTAACATTCATTATTAGTACCAATTAAATCATGAAGAGAGATTTTCCACTCCTCATGAACCTCACTCTAATAAATATGGTGCTAAGTGCTTCCCGTACCAAATAGTAATAACCTTGCCTAGGGAGGCGGTTACACCAGCCAATATCTAGACAAAATTATTACTATCTGTCTACGAAAAATCAAAACATCCACATAAATTAAAGGGGAAGAAAAAGTAAATTTACCAAATTAAGCCCATGGAGCATGTTGAGACTTCACCTTCAACCCAAACTTGAAAAGAAATTAGATACTCATAATTGAACTAGGGGTAAAATGAGAATTTTATTAAAATACGTAGAAAATACAAGATGGAAATGGAATTACAGAAAATGGAGCTCAAAAATGGATTCAGGGGTGTCAAATTAGAGGGGGGAGCCCCCTTTTTATAGATACAATGAGTAAATCATGGCCATCGGATCAAAACAATTTGGACGCTCAGGATTGCACTACGTGGCAAGTTCTTATTGGATGAAACAAATCATCAGGGCTGTCATTCTGTGTATATGCATGTACCATATGCACATTTTTTTAGTTCACTAATATACTGCCACATCACCGGTCAACACTACATCAGCATTTTAGTCCAATAGGATCGTGACACGTCATCAGTCAACACCACATAAGCTGTCAATGACATATCATTTGTCCAATCAAATGTTGCCACATCATCGTATAGTGCCACGTCATCGTATAGTATGGGTGAACAGTACCGTGAACAATGTCATGAACAGTATCGTATATGTGAACAATACCAAATACTTAAACAATACCATTTATCTTTTTATGCTCCTCCTAAGGTTTTCGACTGTCCTAAGTTCAAAATTGCTGTTCATTTTTCTATCTTATCTCTCGTTCATTGTGAAATGACCATGATGTCTCCTAAAATACATAAAATAATTAATTAAAATAAAACATATATAATTAAATCACAAGGGACTTAAAGACATAAAAGTATGAATGTTAGTGAGACTTGAAGCGTAAAATGATGATTTTCTCCATTATAAATACACACTTTCTAGCACTCAACACACCCCCTAACCAGCTTGTTGCTAGTCCCTAGCAAATTAAGGGAAAATAAAATTTAAAAAAATATTGATGATTTTTTTTTTAAACAATCGTATTTATTCAATCAGACTAATGATAACAATCAAATAAAAGTATAAGTATTATCTATAGTCTAAAGAAATATGATCCCCACATCAACTCTCCACATGAATCAATCTAGAAAACTCACAGCTATAATAATCAAGTCACTTTCAAGAATGACATGTCAAACCCCAAAATCTCACTAGTAGTAGTAATATGCTCACAAAGAAATTAAACCCAAAAATAATCACTCTAGTGAATAGTAATTTGAGTGAAAATAATAAATAAGTAATATCACACACTCTCACCAAGATGACAAAAATATGCCCTCAGCTTAGAAATAGTACAATTTTAATTTAAACAAAATGTTAATCAAACCAATGTATTCACCATTTTTTTCTATTTTTTTTTCAAATAATATGCACTACCACATCTTTTCAGCCTATATAACCAGTTTCTATTTCAGACTATAGTTCCCTAAAATCAAGAAGGACTTTTATTAGGACGTAACGTAGGCTAGGAACGTGGCCAACAAAAAAAGGATAATAGGAAAAACAAAAGATATGTTTGAAAAATAGAGAACTTTGGAGATTGTTATGTGTTTTTCACTTGAATTCTTTTTATTTTATTTTATTTTATTTTATTCATATACATATATTTTTTTTTGTTTTATTTTTTTTATAGCACCTTTTTCGTGAATGCAAAATTATCTCTGTTTTTAAACATAAATGGGTGGTGGGAAATATAAAATACAAGGTGATACTCCACATTGGAGTGGGACAAAATAATAGGTTACCAAAGAAAAAGGTTTTTTTTTTTTAAGGCTCAAAGGGGTTAACTATGGATACATATTAATAGGGTTGGCTGGAAAGGCTCAAATGGACCAAAGATGGCCTTTCTGTCATCTTTTAGGGTTCTAAATAATCTTCTATATCTACTAGTTAGATGGACCTTTAGATGTAGCAACACATTTTTTTATAGAATGTTAACTCCAAGGAAATCTAGAGATAATGTATAAAGTAATAAACTACTAAGCTGAACGAAGAATGGGCAAAAAGGGTTACTCTCTAAGAAAAATGACAAGCTCAAAAACTCACTTGGAAATTATTATGACATGTGCATTCTTTGAAGTAACTTATATTTGCTTCCAACATCAACATGTAGAGTAACAAACATGGTGTAACATAACTCAAAACCAAAGATAATACAAATACTAAAATTTAAAAGTTATCATGTCATCTAATTATTAAAAGAGAACACAAAATATTTTTTTTTTTAAAATTCTACCTCCAAACCTATTCTTAGTCATGAAAATTATGCATGCAGAATGATGAAAATGACATAGAAAAACTAACTGGTAAAAAAAGTTAGAAAAATCACACTTAAAATGACTATCAAAGCAAGAAATGTCTGAATTTTTTTTTTTTAATACGAAGATGCGTTTCTAGAGTCACTACACTCCATATTCAGCCATCTTCGACTCAAAAATTTATCCACAGTTAGTTTCTAGAACAAAAATTAGTAAAAACTACATCAAGATTGAGATATTTCATAATTGTCAACTATTCCCTCCCCCCAACCAGAACGAAACATTATCCTCAATGTTGGAAAGAAAATAAGGTTTAGAAGACATCACTTGGGTACTGCATCACAGAAGAAAATATTTACAAGCGTAGAGTTAAATCTAATTTTCACTTCTTACTACGGCTACTGTTACCATCATTAGTTGGTCATTCCAACACGAGGGTCTTGGGATCTAGCTCTGGTTTATAAGAATGTAACAGATCAAGTAACTCATTAGTAGTATGAGCACAAATAAAGATTTTTTTCGCTGTGAAAGGGATGAAATGGTTTTTTATTGCATGTTTAAGAAATGCGATAAAGCAATCATAAAAGTTATTGACATTTAATAAACCGATGGGTTTCTGATGAATGTTCAAATTGGCCCAAGATGCTAATGTGATTAGTGCTTTTAGAGTTGCAAGATCTCCTGGTAGGAAAATAAAAGCACCAACATGATTTAGCATTTTAGTTATTCTGTCTTGCATACCTAAGACGACTAACTCTTCTCTAGTTGGTGAGTCAGACACACAGCCCAACGGTTTTAGGCTTCTTGGGATGATGCCTAACACTTGGCTCCCTATGAGATAAGCAGCTTCTGAGACCAGTTTTGACAACCCTCGGTCACCTCCTCCATATATCAAATGTAAATTTCTTTCTGCTATGCGTTGGCCAAGATCTATGGCTGCCTCAACGAACTCTTTATGTTTGCCATAGTTAAATCCAGAGAGCACACAAATGTTCTTGAATTCTTTATTAGGAGTAGCTTCCATTGGGATGCTTCTCAAAAATAATTTGTGAGTCTAAAAGAAAAGGATCATATATCAAGGATCTTGGTGACAATGGTTTACATCTGTCTATGAGGTAGCATGTCTGTGTTAATTAACGCGTAAAGTACATGGCTCGAGAGTCAAAAAGAAAATAGTAAAAAGAAATAGTAAAAAGAAATAGTAAAAAGAAATAGTAAAAAGAAAAAACAAACAATTATTAAAGACAAGAATACAATTAATGAAGCAACAATGAAATAAAACAACAGTAAAATAACAGTAAAATGATATTTACAAGTAGTTGTGATTGTTGCTCACATCTTCCTCTGGTTTTACGTTCAGAAACGGCTTGAACGCCCTCTATGGGTCGAGGATAGGCTTCCCATCTAGTTTTCTTATAAACTGGCAAACAGGGTCGTTTATATTCATATTCCCGAGACTATATCGTACATGCTCTTTCTGAAACAATGGCCATAACTGGAGAATTGCTCTTTGTACGTATCCACTGGGATGCGTTTCAAGAGACAAAAGGACATCATCCAATGACTCTTTATTCAAGTCATCCCTAATGAATTGAATCTTATCTTCCCTGTTATCAGACATCATTCCGAAAGAACAAAGATTTTTATCGCATTTCATCCTTGCACACTTATGACAATCAACATGAAGTTTTTGAGCTCTTAGTTTTCTTAAGTAATTTCCTTTACCATAACCAGGCAAGTATGCAATAAATTTAGGAGGCAACTCACCTGCCAAACGTACTTTGGCCTCGATTAACCAACGGATGTCAGTAGGGATGTTATTTCTCATAAGTAATCGCATGCGTTCGGACCGAGCTTTATAGATTGTAAGGAGGGCATTCTGAGGAAGTGAAAGAAATTGCTTGTGAAGCTTTGCTAGAATTATATTTCGGTCCATACCTTCTTCTCAGAATATCAGTTATTATGAGAAACTGAAGTAACCGACTTTGATTGTCACGGAGTACCGTTATCCGCCACTTAACCGGGGTAACAAACTAAAGAACACAAAGAAGAAAAGAAAAGAAAAGAAAAGAAAAATAATAATTTCATAATCGTCCTCTTATTAAGTTTACCTCAAGTTCTATTTGGGTGTCGTTGATACCTCCCTAAATTTCTCTGAGTTGTCTTTCTAGATCCTCAACGTGGGATACCAACTCTGGAGGTTGTAGCTTCTAAATACGATGTGTTTTACAAAATCGTATCTGGCTTCTCAGATGAGATTGTACACGTTGAAGTTTTCTGAGAATGTTCAAGAGGATCTATCTAGTTGAGGCACACATGGTTAGATATGATAAAAAAAAACTAAATGATTAAATAAACCCACTTTCACAAAAATTGAAATCACCAAAAAGAAAAAAAAAATAAGAAAAAAAATCTCAGTTTAAGTTTGGTGGGTCACTCAAATCAATTTTGGTGTCCTTTTTCATGTGGTTAGTACTCTAGATATGGCTTTAATCTTTGACCATTAACTTTAAAAGTTACACCGTTCTTTGGATCCTTAATTTTAATTGCTCTATGTGGAAAAACAATGTGAACTATAAATGGACCAGTCCATCGAGAGTGTAACTTACCTGGGAATAAGTGCAAGCGAGAATTGAATAAAAGCACTTTCTGACCTGGTGTGAAAGATTTTCTCATAATTTGCTTGTCATGAAAGACTTTCATTCGCTGCTTGTAAATCTTGGCATTTTCGTATGCATCATTCTAAATTTCTTCAAGTTCTGCCAACTGTAATTTTCTTTCTGAGCTAGCTTGCTGCATGTCAAAGTTGAATTTCTTGATGGCCCAGTATACAAAATGCTTGAGTTCTGGTGGTGATTCTGATAATGGACTCAGTTTCTTCTCTAATGGTGCTAGTTGTTCTACTCTTAACTTCCATTTGTTAATATCCATGGATGGTGCTAAATCAAGTAAGGCGTTAACCTCATCTATTGATTTGTCAATATCAAAATTCAAACCAAAATGAGTTAAACATGTTTGTAAAGTGTCATCACTAAGGTTTGAAAGAAAAGCATTATCAACTAATTCTTCTATTAAATCCACATCAATAATTTCATCATCTGCATTGTGAGGTTGTTTGGCAATATTGAAGATATTTAACTCCATCGTCATATTGCCAAAGGACAACTGTATATTTCCAGTCCTGCATTGAATGTGAGCATTGGCAGTTGCCAAGAAAGGTCGTCCTAAGATAATAGAGATGTGCTTCCTTGGAATCTTGGACTGGTTGAGTGTCAATTACAATGAAATCAACAGGAAAATAAAACTTATCTACCTGTATAAGCACGTCCGCCACAATACCACGAGGTTTTTTCATGGACCGATCTGCAAGTTGTAACACCACTGGAGTTAGGTGTAATTCTCCCGGCCCAAGTTTCACAAATACTGAGTAAGGCAATAGATTTACACTAGCTCCCAAGTCTAACAAAGCATTCTCAATTGTGTGGTTCCCTATACTACATGAGATAGTGGGGGAGCTTGGGTCTTTGTATTTTAGAGAAATTTTGTGTTGGAGTATAGAGCTAACATTTTCTGTTAAAAAAACCTTCTTTTGAACATGAATGTTTCTTTTTTTAGTACAAAGGTCTTTAAGAAACTTGGCACAAGATGGCACTTGTTTTATAGCGTCAAGCAAAGGGATATTAACACTTACCTGTTTAAAGATTTCAAAAATCTCATTCGTGGATTTTTCCTTCTTCGCTTTAGCTAACCTTTGAGGAAATAGAGCTTTAGGAACGTATTCTTGTGAGTTGGTTTCTTCTTTTTCCTCTGATGATGAGTCTTCTGCATTTACTGGTACAATTTGAGATGTTTTTGTCACCGGCATCTCTATTTTGTTGTCAACTTCTTTTCCTTTTCGCAAGGTCATAACGGCTTTGACCTTCCTATGCTGCTGAGGTGAACTGGTGCTTACTTCATGCACTCCTTTAAGATTAGGCACTGGTTGACTTGGGAATTTACCTTTCTCAACAGTCATTGCCAAGGTTTGAATTTAAGAAGTAAGCTATCCCACCATTTTTTTTAAGTTTGAAACTGTTTGGTTTGTGAGTTGAAGCCTGCTCTCATCTTATTTCGCAGTTCATTAATGATGTGGTTTTGTTGCTCGATTGTGGAGTGAATAAGATTCTTGAAATTCTGAAATGCATCCTCCCATAGTCTAGGTTGAGAATAGTTTGGGTTCTGATTGTATGGTCTAAATGGTGGCTGAGAGGCTTGAGAATTTTGAGGAATTGGTTGCATTGGTGGAGCTGGAGTTGTTTGTTCATTCTGTTGGAATCCTTGAGACCATGAAAAATTGAGGTGGTCTCTCCATCCGGGATTGTACATGTTGGAGTAAGGGTTGTAGTTTGATGGCTTTCTCATTACACCTATGGCATTGGCTTGATCTGAGTATGAGTTCTGGTCCTGTGGCTCCGTCAATTTAGCAGCTGTTAATGATGCTATTTTTCGGAAAAGACCTTCAACTATCTCTTTGACTTCTTTAATTTCTGAACTTGACTCACCAATGTGAACCTCATTCACTCCCTTAACTCTTCTAGTATTTCTGAGTGAACGACTCCGTTGTTGGGAATTATCCGCTTGTCGCTGGAAGAAATCCCAAATTTCTGATGCACTTTTTTACATTAGCTCTCCTCCACTTGTTGCCATTAGCCATTCTTGCACATGCGGCAATAATCCCTCCAAAAAGTATTGGCATTGGTGTCATTTTTCGTACCCATGATGTGGACACTTTAGGAGTAGCCCATTGAATAGCTCCCATGCTTCAAAAAACTGCTCGTCTTCTCTTTGGGTAAACTCTGAAATTTCCTTGCGAATAGCATTGATTTTATGCACTTGGAAATATTTATTCAAAAATTTTGTTACCATTTGTTCCCATGATGTAATGCTATTAACATGCAATGCATTGAACCATGAACGAGCTCTATCCTTTAAAGAAAATGGGAATAATTTAAGTTTAACATCATCATCTGAAAAATTCTTATATTTAAAAGTTTAACATATAGCATGGAAATCACTCAAATGATTATATGAATCTTCATTTTCTAGGGTATAGAATGTTGGGAGACAATTTAGCACACTAGGTTTTAACTCAAAACTTCTAGCAGCGACATTTGGGTATCGTATGCATGATGTGTTCAAGTTAGCTAAGGGACTGAAGTAGTCCTTAAATGGCCTCTCTTGTGGTAATGGTGGGTGTTTCATGTTTATTGGTCTATTTTTATTTTTTTTGCATGTATGTAATACATACATGTATTTTAGTAATAGTCTAAAATCAACGTTAGTTAATTAAATAAATGACAAAAAATTCAAGAATCCCTTTCAACTAAACCCTAAACTTGAAATGAGAATACCTAACAAATTCTCTAATAAAATAATTTTTTTGTTTCCCTCAATAAAAAAATCAAAATATCCACAATTATATGCTCAAAATAAAATTAAAAAAATTAAATTTTGATCCACAATAAACATGATTTTTCTTCGTGTAGTTTAGAAAGGGTAATTTTAGAATTAATAAGTGGGGACATATTATAACTTTTAAATAATAAATCCATTTAAACGCTCCCCGTGGGCCGTCACATATAATAATGTGCACAACAGCGCATATCTTAGATAAGCCGTCCTTAAATAATTTTGGCGGGTATTTAATGGAAATTGTCTATTGAATAAAATATGGGAGTGCAACCCCACTTCTTTACTTTTGATATTTTTTATTTTTTTTTGGTGGTGTATTTTTGACCCCTCACATGATGCCAATTTTTTCTTTTCTTTTCGAAAATTAAAAATTTATCAACAGAAAAAAGAAGAAGAAGAAGAAGAAGAAGGGATGAAGAATTGGTGATGTATAAATATCCACCTTAATGTGCCATTGCTGCAAGTTGTCTTTAGATAACTTTTCCCTTGGTTTAATTTTTGTCTAAAATTTCCCATGGAAAAATAAAAAAATCCTTCAGTTGATGCTGCAGCAGAAGAGAAAGCCAAAGAGGATCAAGAATTAATCTTGAGTCAGCTTCGGAAAGAAAAAGGCAATGGTTTTTATTTTTATGAATATCAAGGATTTTGGTGTCCAGAACCTGCCATTAATGCTGTTAGCGCCTTTCAAAAGCACTTCCAAGCGCAAGAAAGTGGTGCAATACTAGCCACTTGTCCCAAATCAGGCACCACGTGGCTCAAGACCCTTACTTTTACTATTATGAACCGTTCCCGTTTTGAATTACAAAATAGCCCCTTGCATACTACTTCTCTTCATCAACTTGTACCTTGCCTCGAGTTTAATCTTTATCTCAACCATCAATCACCCAATCTTGAATGCTTTTCAGCACCAAGGATTTTTGCAACTCATGTCCCGTATGCTTTACTACCAGGTTCCATTCTGAATTCTAGCTGTCGAATTGTGTACATTTGCAGGAACCCACTGGACCAATTCATCTCAGAGTGGCTATTTATAGCAAGAACTCAGGACAAGGAGCCACCTGAGCTAGATGAAGCTTTTGAGAGGGCCTGTAAAGGAATCCAGATTTTTCGACCCATTTGGGAACATGCATTGGGTTACTGGAAAGCCAGTATAGAACAACCTGATAGGATATTTTTCTTGAAATATGAAGATCTCAAAGAAGATGTCGCCTCTTGCATTAAAAGATTGGCCGATTTCTTGGGATGTCCTCTTTCTGAAGAGGAAGTGACCCAAGGTGTGGTGGAAGAAATCTCCAAGTTATGTAGTTTTGATTATATCAAAAACTTGGAAGTCACCAAAACTGGTCGAGCGCGCGCAAATGGGGTGAAAAATTCTCACTTCTTGAGAAAAGGTGAGGTTGGAGATTGGAAAAAATTATTTAACCCCATCAATGTCAGAGCGTTTGGGGAAAATAATCGAAGAAAAGTTGGCGGGTTCTGGTTTTACCTTTAAAACTTCATTGCAGGAACCAGAATTGATATTGCGTGAAGTTTAATTACTATGTTTCAATCATTGCAGGAACCAGAATTGATATTGCGTGAAGTTTAATTACTATGTTTCAAGCTTGGTTTCATCAAGTTTTGAAAGCATGCATGTTTCCATTTGCCGCCTTCTTCTCCTTTTCTTTTTTTTTTCCCTCCCCATCGTTTGAATTCTGAATAATCTGCTGTTGTTTGTTCCCCAAGTGGTTTTTCGATGCTTCTCCATTTTGACTTTCAATAAATCCCCTCGCAGTGAATGTATTGGTTAATTTGAATATTACAAATATGTGCTTTTATTGGTTAATTTGAATATTACAAATATGTGCTTCTATAAATTATCATCCCACCTTACTTCGAAAGCTTCCCGTGGCGGTAGGTTACTGCTAATAAAAGTAAATTGGCATGTGATCTTGGCTGAAATAACATCACCAATTAACAGAATCTTCGTTATAATATGATCAGACATAATAAATACAACCATTTTAGGTATGTTCACCAAGGATTAGGATCATCCCTTTGATTTTTTTTTTTTTCTCTCTTAACGTCTACTTATCTTTATAATCTAGTTATCTAAAAAAAAAACTGATTTGATAGTAAATAAAGTGAAAAATAAATTTAAAATATTCAACCTTAACCATTCACTTAGTAAGAAAAAATAAAGAGGGAGAAAAAGATAATAAAAGGATCATCACCTGTTCATCGCACATTAAATTAAGTCATTTATCCAACTGGATTATAATTTTTTTTTTTTGACAAAATGAGGAGACTTTATTGAAATAAAAACAACAAATAAATCAGGCAAAAGCAGAATAAGGTGTTAAACCCCTCAAAAAAAATGTAGGAAAAAGAAAGATAAGAAAATGTATATATCCAAAATAAGCGAAAGTAAACACTAATAGAATAATGGAGGCTAATGTTTACCAAATTATCAGCATCAGTACTATTATCTATATACGTGCGAGTAAAATAAAAGGTCATGTGATGAATCAAGCAGTGACTATTAATCCAATTATTGTGAAAGGACCACGGGGAAGCCAAAGGAGCATGACTGAGCAAAATGATGATAACCAGTCAGGAATCAATCTTCGGCCACAATTTAGACCAACCCCTTGCTGAAGCTATTTCAGTAACCTGGATCACAGCCATAAAATAATTTCCCCAAAATAAGCAGTTTGAATACCCAAAGAGCAACCAAAACTACCTAACAAAACACTATTTTTTTTCTATACACAAAGCCTGAGACAAGTTACAAGACCTGGATTACCCTTAGAAAGACCATTAGAATTTACTTTTCCAGCAAAAGAGTAAGATAGTTTTTGTTTTTTTTGTCAGGAATCTAAATAAACCTAAATTAGTCTGAATTTTAAATAGATCTAAATATTTGAATTTGAATAATATATATATATATATATATATATATATATATATATATATATATATATATATATATATATATATATATATATATATATATATATATATATATATATATATATATTTTGAATCTTTGAAAAAATTATTAAGTTCTTTATTTTTTCAACTTAAAAATTTTAAATATATACTTTTATATTTGTATCCTTATTAAATTTAAATGTCAAATAAATAATATACTAAATGCCATAATATTTTAATATTTATAAGTAAAACTACATTCAAGTGAATACATAATGATTTTAGAATTATAATATATAAAATACTATAAATTTCAATTTTTGTTAGTAATTCTCAATAATAGTATATAATATAAGGAAAAAAAAACACTTGAAATAGTTGATTTACCATTTCATCTTGAAGTTATCGCATGTAAAGATGAGATTATGTAGGGTAAATGTCTATGGGTGAGTTTTGGGATAAGCATGAAAAATAAATTATAAAATAGGGATATTTTTTACATTAGAAATTAATTAACTTAATTCATATTCTTCCATTCAGTAAAAAGTCAAAAAAATTAATTTTTTTTAAGTCAAAATTATCTGAAAAGTCCTATTAAGTTATAAAAACAAACTCCTCTATTTAACTTAATTAATTAAGTTAATTCACTTTAAGTCATTAAATTAAAAAACAAACACCACCTAAGCATCCTTGGCGTGCCAGGAACCAAGAGCAGTAAAAGTTTCACGTTCATCGTCAAACTGGGCAAACCTCGGACAAAAACTTCTTGGTCACGATGCAATGATTGATAATGACTATTAATTAATTGAACAAATTTGCTAAAGTTCTCATTGAACCAACGATGGTTTATTAGTTACATAAAACTCAGCCATATTAAATATTAACAGTGAAGGTGAAGTTTATTTCGTTTTTCTAAATTTTATCATGGGCATCTCTTTTCATAGATTGTTAACAATTTTTATTTTTCCATATCTACGTGCATGTATGAAGGAGTGGATTTGATATGATCATATCTTATTGATCAACTTAAAGCAGGACAAGATTTTTCTGACGCAAGACCTCTATATATATTGTTCGTGTTAATTATAACTAAATTATATTTCTTTCAGTGATAGAGACAAACTTCGCACATGTGTAATAAAGAAAAAGTTGTTGAGATATCATATTTAGTTGGAATAATTGAATTAAAGCTGGCCAAGATGATACACGAACCAAATTTAACGAAGTTGTGATTAATTAGCTTTAATGATATATTATTTAAAAAATGGAGGTAAAAAAACAAAAGCTACCAACAATGAAAAGTGAGTTGTCTTGGCCTTCTCTCATATTTGTTGAAATATCTGATGAAGCTGAACTTAGCTCATTTCACATTGGAGTTACTGCAGAATTATGTTCAGCAAACAACTCAGCAGCTCATTCCATATTTGCATTGTTAGCCACACGTGACAAATTGGAAGCTTGCAGATGGCAAAACAGTTTTACAAATATTCCCATGCAGCTAAGCTATGAAGTTAGTTAGAAATAAACAAAGTGTAATTGTGCCATATGTATGCTAGTTAATTAGCTGTGTTTAGCAATCTGTTATTTAGTTATAGATGAAAATAAGGTGCTCTACATCTAGAAACGAATCTAGAAAATTCCTTTAGTTACTATATAAACTCTGGTCTGAATCTATTGTACAGATGATTGATCAATGAAATTAATTCTTCTTATGTTCATCATTGAGTCACAAATTGTGAGTTGGTTTCAGAGCATAGTTGTTAAAATGGTTAGCTATGAATATCAAGCCACCAGCATTCGAGCTTTAAGCTCAACCACAAATCCAACTTCTGATTCAAATCATAACTCCTCTATGCTTAATTCTCTAGTCTTCAACACTCCTATTAAGCTCACAAACAACAATTATTTGTTACAAAGATCTCAAGTCATAGCAACAATCCATGCTAATGAGCTTGAAGATCTGTTTGATAACACAAAGAGTCCTCCAAATCGAGTAATAATCAATGTTGACAGTGATCAAACTGTAGTCATAATGCCAAATCCACACTTTCAGATTTAGAGGAGAAATGATCAACAGCTCATGATTTGGTTACTTTCAACTTTGAATGAAGAGGTTTTGAGTGCTGTTGTTGGAGGAAAGACATCTTTGGAGGCATGGCAGATTCTCTTTATATAGTATGGTGCTAGATCTAGATCTAGAGTTCTTCATCTAAAAACTTAAATTCAAACAACAAAAAAAGGATTCATGAGCATTCACGAATATTATACTAAAATGAAAATTACACTAGACTTACTGAGAGCTGCTAGAAACAATATGAGTGAAATTGATTTTGTGCTATGTTTACTTACTGGACTTGGATATGAGTATGATTCAATTGTTACAACAATCAATGCAAGGTCAGAAAGCACAACTTTATTAGATGTCTATGGCATGTTGTTAAGTCATGAAAACAGAATTAAGCATATTAACTCTATCAGTAACACTGACTATCAAGCTAAAATTGCCTATAACAGAGGAAAAATTAGCAATCAAACTTCCATTTTGATGGAAATGGAGTTAATTATAGTGGAAGACAGTTCGAAAATCCAAATGGCAATAATGTTGGTGTTAAACAATTTAATGGTGGAAATCCATACCAAATGAATGATAGAATTAAAGGCAAACCTCTAGCTGATGAGGAAGCTCCTAAAGGTCCTTGTCAAATTTGTTTCAGAAAGAATCACATTGCTGCAAGATACTAGCACAGGTTTAAGAAAAACTTTGTGCCTACCTTCAATCCAAACAGGAAAGTGCAAATGTTGTTGAAGAATGAGAGTCCAAAGATAGAGGCTGGTATCTTGATAGTGGAGCCACTGATCATGTCTTAATTGATTTCAATAATCTTAGCATAAGCATTTATTACAAAGGTAACAATCAACTTACAGTAGATAATCGCTCAATACTTGAAATTGTTTCCATTGGTCATGCATTGCTCAACACACTTGATCCTAATGTCCTTAAATACATCAAACTTAATCATATGCTCTATGTACCTAAAATAACCAAAAACCTAATCAGCATATCCAAGCTTTTGCATGACAATAATGTATATATTGAATTTGACAAATACTCTTGTGTTGTTAAGGATGAGATAAGGGGGATTGTTCTCATGAAAGGTGTGGTTAAGATGGATTATACAAGCTACTGAGTTTGCCTCATAATAACACTCAAGTCAAGTCATTTTTGTTGTCTTCAATCTCAATTCCTGGCTTCATTCCAGTCAACACAATAAACAAACTAGAGTCCATGGTGTTTGTTAGCACAAAAGAAGATTGTTCAAGCAATAAACATCTAAGAGCAAATGCAATACTTGATCTATGGCATATGAGATTTGGACATCCTAATATTGTAGCTCTTAGAAAAACTCTTTTAGCTTGTAATATCTCTTTTGGTGATAAAATGTCTGAGTTATCATTTTGCAAAGCTTGTCAATATGGTAAACAACATAGATTACCTTTCGAAAGTAGTGAATCCAGAGCTTCTACTGCACTTGAGATCATATATAGTGACCTTTGAAGACTTGCGCCCACAGCATTAAACCAAGGATTCAAATATTACATAGTTTTCATTGATGATAAAACCAACTATACCAGGATTTATAGATTAATTCATAAATCACAAGCACTGTCAGCTTTCATTTCCTTTTAAAAGCAAGTTGAAAAGAGCCTGGAACTAAAAATTAAAACACTGCAATGTGATATGGGAAAAGAGTATAAAGCTTTTGAACCTTATCTTATAAGTGAAAGAATAATCTTAAGATATTCATGCCCTTATACCCATCACCAAAATGGAAAAACAAAAAAGAAACACAGATACCTTATAGAGATCGGTCTTACACTACTTGCTCAAGTAGAACTTCTTTTAAAATTTCAATGGGAAGCCTTTTGTAATGTTACTTATCTCATTAACAAAATCAGCACACCCACTTTGTAAGATAAAACTCCTTTTAAAACTCTTTATTCAAAGAAACCTAACTACTCTTTGATCAAAACCTTTGGATGTGAATGCTATCCTTTCTTAAGACCAAAAAACAGTCACAAATTTGATTTCCATACTTCTAAATGTGTACATCTTAGTTTCAATAATATGTACAAAGGTTATCTATGCTTGAACTCAAATGGTAGAATCTACATTACAGGACAGGTCAATTTCAATGAATACTCATTTCCTTTTTCAACTGATCCAAAGTTTATGACATCAAAATCAGTTCATTCACCTGAATCAACAAATTCTCTTAGTAAATTCATCACCATATCATTTCCCTTTGAGAGTCACAATAATGAAACACCAGCAGCTGGTATAAATAATTTTGAAAATGCAACCAATCCACATACTTTCCCTAATTATTAAAATCCTAATAACAACACAAGTCAAACACATTCCCAAGACACTCATGTTTCACCTCAAGCCTTATCAAATCAACTTGAACCAGAAAATTCAAGTCCTGTAATTCATCAACCTACACCTCAACCCCTCTCTACATATACTATGATAACCAGAGCCAAAGCAGGCATATTCAAACAAAAAATATACAGCATTGAAAAAGCCCTCTCACTAGAAACTCCCTCTAGTGTTGTGTTGAGTGCTAGAAAGTGTGTATTTATAATGGAGAAAATCATCATTTTACACTCCAAGTCTCACTAACATCCTTACTTTTATGTCATAAAGTCCTTTGTGATTTAATTATGTATGTTTTATTTTAATTAAGTATTTTATGTATTTTATGGGGCATTATGGTCATTTCATAATGAACGAGAAATCAGATAGAAAAATGGACAGCAATTTTGAACTCAAAACAGTCGAAATCTTAAGAGGAGCCTAAAAAGATAAATGATATTGTTTACATATACGGTACTATTCACACATACAGCACTGTTCATATATATAGTACTGTCCACAACACTGTTCACGGCACTGTTCACGTGGCACTATACGATGACGTGGCAGTATTTAATTGGACGAATGATGTGGCATTAACCGCTTATGTGGCATTGACTGATGATGTGGCGTTCACTGATGACGTTTAACGATCCTATTGGACCAAAATGCTGACCGGCGACATGGCAGAATGTTAGTGGACCGAAAACACGTGTGTACGGTACATACATATACACGGAATGACAGCCCTAATGATGTGTTCCATCTAATAAGAGCTTGCCATGTGGCGCAATCCTAAGTGTCCAAATTATTTTAATCTGATGGCCATGATTTACTCAGTGTATCTATAAAAAGGGGGCTCCCCCCCTAATTTGACACCCCTGAATCTATTTTTGAGCTCAATTTTCTGTAATTCCATCTCCATCTTGTATTTTCTATGTATTTTAATAAAATTTCCATTTTACCTCTAGTTCAATTATGAGTAGCTAATTTTCTTTCAAGCTAGGGTTGAAGGTGAAGTCTTAACATGCTCCATGGGCTTAATTTGATAAATTTACTTTTCCTTCCCCTTTAATTTATATGGATGTTTTGACTTTTCGTAAACAGATAGTAATAATCTTGTCTGGATATCGACTGGTATAACCGCCTCCCTAGGCAAGGTTATTACTATTTGGTACGGGAAGCGCTTAGCACCATATCTATTAGAGTGAGGTTCACAAGGAGTGAAAATCCCCCTTCATGATTTAATTGGTACTAATAATGAATGTTGAGCCGATGGTGCATGTTGAGTACAGATCCGGAGATCCAAGTATTTCATTTTAATAATTTATTCCAACCGCTTTAATTAAAATTAATAGATAGCCTACATCATTGTTATTATAAATCCAACCACCAACTCAGAAAATTCATTCTACAAACAATTAAAATCCACCTCCTCGTGGGATCAATACTCGTCACCGTTGATCTATTCTATAATAGATTCGTGCGCTTGCGAGTTCAATAAAATTTTTACAATATGTTGCTGAAGCTTTAAATTAAATTAAATGGAAAAATGCAATACATGAAGAGTTTAATGCTCTAATGAAAAATCAAACCTAGAGTTTAATGCCTTCAAACCAAAATATGAAGCTTGTAGGAAACAAATGGATTTTTAAAAGTAAAACAAAACTCATATAGGTCTATTTATAAGTACAAAACCAGACTTGTAGCAAAGGGGTTCTTACAAACTAAAGGTATTGACTTCCTGAAAACTTTCAGTCCAGTAATAAAAGTAATAACTCTATGAAATGAGAGTTATCAATTGCACTTTTACACTTAAATCAAGACTACTTAGAGAGTAAATGGTGTGTTTTAGTTGCATTTTAGCTTAATTTTGTATATTTATCTATTTTTAGTTATTTGTAATAAATTAGGTAATTTTGGAATAAATTGTGTGTGATTAGATTATGTGTTTACATTGTAGGCAACTGAAAGTGAAAATTCACAGAAGAAATGCTGTGCAATGGGCTTGGAAAATAAGGAAGGAAATTGGCTATAGAAAAGTTGAAACTAGTCTGAAACAATGCATTGTTGTAGCACCATTGCTGTAGCACTATTGCTATAGCAATCCTGAAACGACAAAGGAGAAAACTTTGCACGAATCTTAGAAAAAATCTCTGATCTGTAGTTTCCAAATATGGAATATACATGCCCTAGGCGTCTAGTTGCTCTAGTTTTCAATTATAAAAGGAAGCACACACAAAAGAAAGGGAAGGCCGTCAACTATAAGAAAAAATTCTAAAAAGAAAAGAAAAAACAACGAAGAAACAGAAAATTCCAGGGCTAAACAAGAAGATTGCAGGCGTGAAGAAGAAGAAACCAATAATCTTAAGAAGCCTTGCATCTCTATCTTTATCCTTTCTTGTTTCTCTAATTAATGGTAATGTATTTTATGGCTGAACTAAATTTTATTTTTGTTATGTCACAAATTATGAACTAAACTCTTTGGTTGTTGAGTGATAGACAAGCTTAATGGTTTATTGACTGAAATTATAAATTGTTGCATAATTGCTATAATATTTTATTTTGATAGTACTTAATTTCATTCACTATTTTGGAAGCCCACCCATTTAGTGATATAAGCTAAGAGAGAGCCACAAAATGGCCTGTTTTAGTGAAAAATATCAAAGCAATACTTGGTTTTAGATTAAGTTTCCCAAGTTGGGTTAACTCAATTTGAATAAGGCTATATTTAATCTAAAATTAGTGATGAACTAGACATAGAGATTCACCTTGTAGGGTAATTAGGAACCTTGATTGCATAATGCTATATCTTATGTAATTTATCAACTAGTCATTGTTAAATTGCATATAGATATAAGAAATCCAAGAAGCGACAACTGATGATGCATTAGAATTCTACCCAGTGTTGTAGTAATTTTTGTAGCAACGGTGCTATAACAGAAAAGAAACAGTCAATACCATTAAGTGAGTTAATTTACTCAACTACATCATTTTTAATGATTACGTCCTTGTGTGGGACGTGTGATTTAAGTTAGTGCACTTTATTTTCTGTCATTTAGATTTTCTAGTTTAATTTAGTTGTTAAAAAGAATTTAATTTAATTGAAATTGCACCACAATTGCTTGTTGTAGCAATTCTTAGAGCATCAGTCCCTGTGAACATGATACTCAAATACTTATCACTTTATTACTTGTTGTGTATACTTGCGCACTGACACATATATATTAAGAAACTACCAAACAAAAAGTAGCAACCATAAGAATTGTATTAAGTCTTGCTGTTATGAATAACTAATAAGCACCAAGAGCCTAGTTTGAAAAACTCAAATCAGTTCTTGAGTCTTAGGAATTCATTAGAGCAAAGTCAAACACTTCTTTACTCTTCAAAAGGAATCATACTGATTTGACTATATTACTAATCTGTGTTGATGACATTATTGTAACTGGTAGCAATAATGTTGAAGTTGAAAAGTTCATTCATAACCTGGGGAATGCATTTGTTTTGAAAGATTTGGGACAACTTAACTTTTTCCTTGGAATTGAAGTTATTAAAAGTAACAATGCTTTAGTTCTGTCTCAGACAAAATATATTAAAGACCTGCTCACTAAGTTTGGTTTACAAAACTGTAATAAAGTTGACACACCACTTGCAACCATTGAAAAACTAAGCAAAAACATAGGAAAAGTTTTTACTGATCCAACTCAATATAGGAGAGCTATTGGAAATTTATAGTATGATGTGTTAACCAGACTAGAAATTGCACATGCAGTGAACAAATTAAGCCAATTTTTGGCTAATCCATTGCAACTTCATTGGATAGCCTGCAAACGAGCGCTAAGGTACTTAAAGGAAATTGTTGATTATGGTATGGTATTTAAGCAATCTAATTTTCTTGATCTAGTAACCTACTCAGATGCTGATTAGGGCAATGATCCAGATGACAGAAAATCAACTAGTGGTTATTGTGTATTTTTTGGTGAAAATCTCATTAGTTAGAGCTCAAAAAAGCAAAGTATAGTATCTAAGTCATCAGCAGAATATGAATACAGAGCTATGGCTTTAGCTTGCTCATAAATAACTTGGATTTGCAATTATGAAAGAACTAGATATAAAACTTCAAGGCACGCCTTTGCTATTAAGTGACAGTACAAGTGCAGCAACCATTACTACAAATCCAGTGCTTCATTCAAAAACAAAGCACATAGAAATTGACATTCATTTTGTCAGAGACAAAGTTGAAAGCAAAAGAAGTTGAAATTGGTTTTGTATCTAGCAATGATCAAACTGCAGATGTGCTAACTAAACATCTCACTTATCCCAAGTTCTGCTTCTTTAGAGATAAACTTAAAGTGTTCCTAAAAGACTTAAGTTTGAGGAAGGGTGTTGAAATATCTGAACTTAACTCATCTCACATTGGAGTTACTGCAGAATTATGTTCAGCAAACAACTCACAGCTCATTCCAGATTAGCATTGTCAGCCACACGTGACAAGCTGGAAGCTTCCAAATTGCAAAACAATTTTACAGATATTCCCATGCGGCTGAGCTATGAAGTTAGTTAAAAATAAACAAAGTGTAATTGTGCCATATGTATGCTAGTTAATTAGCTGTGTTTAGCAATCTGTTATTCAGTTACAGATGAAAATAAGGTGCTCCGCATCTAGAAACAAAACTAAAAAATTCCTTTAGTTACTATATAAACTCTTATCTGAATCTATTGTACAGATGACTGATCAATGAAATTAATTCTTCTTATGCTCATCACTGAGGCCCAAATTCTGAGTATATTGAAACGCCATTGAAAAAATAACAACATAAAAGTCGTCTTCATTCTTTGTCGAGATTGCAACTATGAAAAGCTGGGCAGCCGGCCCCGTTGTTTAATATTAAGAACAAAGACAATATCAAGAATAGAAATTTAACAATAAAAAAATAAATTGGTGCATAGGTGTATCTTGGAATAACTTTTTTCCATTAATAAATTACTATTATTAAAGAAAAAGAACAGAACTAAAAAGGAAATATTAGATTGTGTAAAACTATCCAACCTAACCTGCTCAGCCTCAAAGTTACCCTTTCTATGGAGCACCCAGAAAGTCCCTCGGTTGAGCCAATAAGCAAGGAACATGATCATGAAGAACTACTCTTGAGCCAGCTTCCAAAAGCGCAACGCTGCAATGGCTTTGATGTTTACCAATAGCAAGAATTTTGGTATCCGTATGTTTGTTTCCATGGCATAATCACTTCTGAAAAGCACTTCCAAGCAGAACACAGTGACATAATACTAACATCCTTTCCGAAATCAGGCACCACTTGGTTAAAGGCTCTCACATTTGCCATTGTAAACAGATCTCGTTATGGATTACAAAATAATCCTTTGCTCACTACAAATCCTCATCAGCTAGTGTCTTTTTTTGAGCTCAACGTTTACATGGAAAATCAACCATCACATAATCTTGAACACTTGTCTAAACCAAGGATTTTTTCAACGCACGCCCCTTATGCTTCACTTCCACTTTTCAATCTTACTTCTAATTGTCGCATTGTTTATCTTTGTAGGAACCCTTTAGACCAATTCATCTCGGATTGGCAATTCATACCAAGACTTCGAGTTTTGGAGCCATCTCGATTAGACGAAGCTTTCGAGAAGGCTTGTTATGGCAGCCAAAGTTTTGGACCCATTTGGGAACATGTGTTAGGCTACTAGACAGCCAGTTTAGAACAACCTCACAAGTTATTTTTTTTTAAAAAAATATGAAGACCACAAAGAGGATTTAGATTTAACCTTTTGTATGAAGAGATTGGCTGATTTCTTGGCATGCTCTTTCTCCAAGGATGAAGAGGCCAAGGGGTAACTGAAGAAATATCAAAACTATGCAGTTTTCATAACCTCAAAGATTTGGAAGTGACCAAATTTGGGAAACAGCCCGACGGGACTAAAAATTTTCTCTTCTTTTGGAAGGGTGAAGTGGGAGATTGGAAAAATTATTTAACTCCTTCAATGTCAGAACATACGGTAAAAATGATGGAAGAAAATTTTGCTGGCTCGGGTTTGACTTTTAAAACTATAATAGGAATTGCAGGAAATTAAAGTACATGACTCAGGGATGCACAGAAGCTTACTACCGTATTGGTTGTATACTTCAATCTTTGTTTTGTCAATAGCATTAGACCTTATATGCTTCGAAAATGAATAATAAGATGATCGTCTATTCATATCTTTGTGGAGCAGTATCAGAATATAAACAAATAAAATCCAAGGTACGCTAGTTTTAATCCTGAATAGTATGTCTTTTGAAGTCTATTATTACCTATCTCTTTTCACGTGGATCGTAAAAGTGCTCTGGGACTTGGATATATAACAATTTTCCAAGTTTTTATATTAAAGGACCCGAAAAATTTGTAATATCTAGATTAATGTACGTATTCACGTCAAGGATGTTATTATGATTTTATTGAATTGGGGCACATTTAAAATCAAGAGTCAGCTAAGTTATGGTTTCTGTAACTTGCACACTCCATCGAGAAAGCCTAGCTTCAATACAAAATGCATGCTCTTCCTCTCTCCTTCAGGACATGTGTAATTATCCCATTTGATGTGAAAGTAACATAATCTGTAATATATCCAGCTCTTTAAAATCAAACGTGATCAAGTGCGCAACTATGCACATAACAGTCTCTCGTTGGAGGGCCTGTGCTCTAGGCCTAAAACCCTCAAATGAAAACTTGTCACGCCCGTAGTCATGCCCTATAAGGTGTACGGCTGCATGGACTTGATTACAGCTCATTGAAGATATAATACAATTTAAAAAATTTAGATAGCAATATATAACATCCCATCTATAATATTTATTAATAATAAATTTACTTATTACGATTCTCCTCGTCAAAGACTTGCTGAAGGGATTTCATATATTGAAAATAATGTAAAATAGTTTCATTATCAATACGATTGAAAACATGTTTTTCAATATACACTACTAAGTTATCACTAAATTTGTTCTTAAAATCTTGTAATAATAGCAAAAGTATTCATATAATACAAGATAAAGAGCAAACATGAATCCATGACAAATTACTTGCATCTAAATCCACATATATTTTTTTAAATTTGAATACAAATTTGGATTTCAAAATATTAATGTGAATTCATATCCTAATCCACCTACATCTAGACCTAGATTCAAATTTTGTCAGCCCTCATAACTCCACTCCAAAATTTTCTAAACAAAGCTCAATTTCATTATATCTTCGAAAGAGAAAGCCCAAACAAGACAATTTAGAAGTTAAACCCAATGGCACCAATGGTAATATGATCCTTTCACTTCATTAGCTTCCAATTCAGAATTTACCGAAATTATTACTTTTGTTATCTTTGTTAACGTCTTTAAATCTAATATCCCGATCAACAACTTTTTGCTCTGCAATATCTGAAGAACTAATTATTTTTCATCCTCTTTTTCTTATAAATGGACTTGAGAGAGAAGTTTTATTTATAAGAAATGGAACTCATAACTTCTGGTTGGAGAAGACACAATGAGTCTATAAACTGACAAAGAAAGGAAAACCTAAAGAACAAACCCAAAAACAAGGACACTGCTATCCATTTCGCTTTTTCATATCTGTCACTACTTGATATCCAATCTATTATTCATCTTTTTTCTCACTGAATGTTACCATCATCAAATCATACCATAACTCACTCAATCACTCACAACTCAATAACCAAAAAAAAAAAAAAAAAAGCCAACGACAACATGAAACTAATAATAAATAAGTGCAACATTAGCAGAACAGCCGTTTCAAGTTAAGCCAAATCTTCGACCCATAGTTTGCTCTCATTAATTTTTCATGTTGAATTCTTACGTACACTTTTAACTTGATTTGAAATAAGATTCACTCCTGTTTAAGCATAAGCAAGACCCAAATGCGTTTATTGTAAACATTAGTTGGTGGGGATCCAAATAGTTTATTTTTAACTCGAGTCTCAAATAACATGATGAATTTCGTAACTTATAAAATTATTATTCTACCATCTAATCGATAAATACCACATAAGTGACGCAGATGTTGAGATTGCTAATATTACTTTTAGTGATTTACAAATACACTACTTCTAATAAAGATGATTTAGCGAACAACCATGCCCACTATGTCATACACATCTGGATATGTGACAAAATCTTATAACTATCTGTAAATAATATTTAAACTGTGAATTAATTATATAGGACCACATCGTAACGTTGCCCACCATTAAAAAAGCACCCTTGCCAACTAAATCAGTATTCCTCCTTATAAAACTTTTCACATCTTTAGTTGTTAACTGGTCCACTAATGTCATTGTTGGTCATAAGTGGGATTTAATGCCCAGACGCAACTCTAGCACTCTACCTTTCTCGAGGTCCTTTCGCCTTTTTCCCCATAAATTTATTTGGGTGGGTGTGTGTTCTATGTTTCGACCTTTTATTGTTGTCACTCTTAAATCTCTTTCGAGTTATCATTATCGTTATTATTACTTTTATAATCATTGTCTTCACCATTACCTTATCCACACAATCAAATAATCCAATGAGATGAAGAGACAGAAAGTAAGCTTGTTTAATATTCTGCATTGTGGTGGTCCACGTCTAGCTTCACTAGAAAGGAACAACTTTCTTAAAACCCAGGTCTCGAATTCGCTTGAATTTCACCAATATACGTGCTTTTATGTATATAACTCGATTGAATTTTAATCAACAGTTAAATTAAACTTTAATTCGTTGACTAACCCGGCCCATTATGTAATGGGCCCAAATTTAGATCCGATCCAATACATCCAGCCCATTTTAACACCCCTTGTGTAAAACACATTTTATATCAATCAGAGATAGAATTGTCATTATCAAAAAAAAGTATCGCATAATAATAGCCAAGGGGAAAAGGATCCGCAAAATCAACCAATCAAATTAGCAAGTTCTAACGTCGAATTTAGATCAAAGTAGTCATTGTCGACGTGAGAACAGAAGCAGCCTTCACAAAAAGTGGGGATTTAAGTCTAAGATGGACCCGAGTCTCAACTATTGCTTTATTCCATGTCGTAGTAAAAAGCCGACTCAAAGGCAAATGTCGCATTCAATACTTTGACATTTGTTTTTCCTTTTAAGATAAAATTAATCACTAGTTTTATTCTCATCATAAATAAAAAATTATGCTGCTGTTTGTTTTTTAATCTGAAGTTTAAAATTATTTTTAAAAAAATTTAGTTATTTTGAATTGTTTGTTTTCTGAACTTAATACTTATTATCAAATAATTTTACTTGAATAGAAAATGTAGAAAATATTCATTTTTATCTTATGTTTGTGATTTAAATAGAAAATTTTAATTTCAAATCTCAAAAAAAAACCCCTAATTTAGTATTTCCTATATTATGTATAAACTTAAAATTTTTGCATTATCAAGTTAATTTATTTTAATTGCTATAAATTTTTATTCACATGGTAACATTAACTAAATAAACTATTGAACAAATCAGATTATGTCCATCATGATGAATGAAAACTAAAACAACAGTATTGACTTTACAAAGATATATAATTACATCTTTTATTATAAAATTAAATTAAATAACATCGAACTAGTCAACTTGTTAAATTTTTAAATTGTGAAGAATAAATATATGCACTACTTAGAAGATATTTATGTCAAACTACTCATTTTTAATTATTTTTCGTTCATATGTTTAAAAAAAATAAATGTCATTCAAAAATTTTCATTTGAACCTATTTCAGACTCAATTAAATTCCAACTTATTCAAATTTCAAGGAAAAAAAATACAACTTGGCTAAACCAAGTAACTAATATATGATGTTTCATTTATAAAATTGTATATAAATTTAAAATTTTAATAGTTACTTAGAAGATATTTATGTCAAACAACTCATTTTTATTTTTTTTTTCTGCTCAGATGTTTAAAAATAAATAAATATGTCATTCAAAAATTTTCATTCAAACCTATTTCAGACTCAGCTAAATTCCAACTTATTCAAATTTCAAGAAAAAAAAAATACAACTTGGCAAAACCAACTAATATATGATGTTTCATTTATAAAATTGTATATAGATTTAAAATTTTAATAGTGTGAATATTCAAAATATTGGTAAACGTATATATTTTATAATATCAATAACTAAGATATAAATATATATAATGTAAATGTTTGATGTAAATCTTATTAAATACACAGATATTAAGCAGATTATTAAGTGACTTATTTATTTTTTATGTTGGATTAGGATCTCAATTTTTTTTTTTTTTGGTACAAGAGGAGCTCTTAAAACTGAACTAGAAAGAAACTAAACGAGGATAAGTTACCCCATACATATCACAACGAAGAAATGGGATGACGCTCGACAGAGGACTACTAAGATTATGAATTGTGTATTGTTCAGATGCCGAAAAATTCTTTAGAGATGGCCAATGAAGTTTCTCACTTAGTAAGGATAATTAAGGAGCTCATGAAAAGAAGCTGGCACATCACTATAACCCAAATATAAAGGGAGGACTACTAAGATTATAAAGTCCATAGGGAAGATTCAAAGCATAATTAACAAGGTGGTCAGTTGCAAAATTCACCTCCCTTTATATTTGGGTTATAGTGATGTGCCAGCTTCGTTTCATGAGCTCCTTAATTATCCTTACTAAGTGAGAAACTTCATTGGCCATCTCTAAAGAATTTTTCGGCATCTGAACAATACACAAGTTATCAACTTCAATGTACAGCCACCGAACACCGTAGTTCCAAGCTATGACTAGACCTTGGTATAGTATTTAAATTAATTAATACTAAAGAATTCAATATTTTTATTTAAATTAATTAATATTAAAGAATTTAATATTTTAACATAATTATTAAATTAATTATATTTAAATTAATTTAAATTTAATACGACATCAACACGATATTGCCAACTCTAGTTTAGAACGTTAGCGACCTCATGAAAAATGAATCTAAATGACCGAATTTCATCACTAGGCAGACTAATTCAACTAGCCGTTAAAATTTCATACAAACAGATAAAATAAATAATTAAAATTCCACTAAACGACACAGTTTTTCAGCCGATACATCAAATCTAAATCTAAATCTGAATCTCAGCCGCGAGTAACGGCTATATCTAGCGTGTCTGTAAACGAACAAGTTTGACTCACGCCGTACAATTATACAGTACTTTGTATTTACAGCACAGTACGATACGCGTCCCGCCATGATTGCTTGATTTTTTTTCGGGTTTATGCCTTCCTAAAATTAGAAAAAAAAATTTACTTTTTCAGCGTGCTTGTAAAAAATTGAGGAGTGGTCGACAGTCAATCGCGGACTGGAAAGCGTACCCACGCGCTTCCGAAATCATCCTTTTTTTTTTTATTTAAATTTTTTTCTGGTCTGTCATCGTTTGTCAACAACGTTCAAAGAATTATTTGATGATGACAATACCTCTGTCACTCTCTCTCTCTCTCTCTCTCTCTCTCTCTCTCTCTCGGGTAATATTAGGGTAATAAATCGATTCTTTTAATCAACACCTTTTACTATTATATTTTCAGCAAAAAAAAAAAAAGGAAAAATAGTCTATACCCTCCCTTTCACAACTCAGACATGGATCAGAAAATTAATCAGAATTAATAAAATTTAACAATCACAACTTAGACGTAACCAAAAGATCAGAAAATTTACTAAAATTAATAAAATCTAATTATCTAACAGTAACAGAGACACCCATAAAATATGGCAATCAGCCAAATAAATAAGTATAATTGTTAATACTGATCTTTTCCATCTGATGACGCGTAGAATTCTTTAAAGGAATCTCACAACTACATATTTGCAACTTAGATAGCATCTTTATTTTTCTTTTTCTTTTTTAAAAAAATATATGTACGTGTATATTTTGTCTCCTACGCAATCAAGAACTTTCTCAGAATTTCCAACAGTGTCCCTAAGCATACATCGAAACCGCAACACAGTGACGCTGACGGCATTCGTCATTTATTACAACGGCAGAACACGTGGCGAGTGCTGACCAAGGTCCCACAAAACCAGAAAGGACGGTCACCTCCGCCGTTGGCGTAGATGAGCACCGACCACTTCACTTTTGGACCATTTGGTTTTCTTTTCTTCAACTTTCTTGTATATTTGGGTTAGGTGGGTGCGATGTGGGGCACTTAAATGCTCACATGTGATTTGAAATTAGAAGAGAAGCCCTTCAAAATAAGTCATTTTGCCCCAACAACAAGGCAATAAAGAACTCACTAGAAATCACTTCCAGCCAAAAAAGTGCCCATCAAAAGCACATTTTATAGAATATTAAAGTTAAACGAGGCATTAATTGCACTTAATCTAGAAACAATGATAACATTGTTATTACAAATGTTGACAAACAAACAGAGTGGGCTTTCAAGGCCAACCTGGCCTCTTTTTAGGTTGGCCCCTATACCTAAAAAGGACAGTGTAGATGGAGAAAGAGTAATGAATTGTGTCAACTACTCTCGTCCACTCCTTAATAAGAAAACCAACCCTTCATTAAACAATACATGTACTTTTCTAACTCATCTGTACTAATATCAAGTCAGGTTTCTCACGCCATCACTAAATGAACAAACAGATGCATGTATATATATGTATATCATGTATTTAGGGTTTCTCAACAATGCTATGCTGACTGGAATGCAGATGGAAACTCAAAAAGTATATTCAATGAAACATTATATCAATAACACGAACACAATAAACTGATAACATAATGAATGAAAACACCAGTGCATAATGATCGGACATAATATACAGATGGGAAAATGAAATCATGGTCTTAATTTGATAGAGGATTTGACATACTACAAGTGCATATTTAAGAACGGTGAAGTGCGAAGTGAGGGAAGAAAAAATGGGATTTTTTTTTTTATTGACGGAAATGGTTGAGAAAAAACAACAATATTAATAACAACATATTCTTCCTTCTTTCACTAACCCAGTAACTAAGTACCCACCAGACATCCAATCTCCCTCAGGGCTTCCAATATTTTGTATATATCATCACATATATACATGTACAGATCAATATTCTAAGAGCCTGCCAGTTCTCTCTCTCTCTCTCTCTCTCTCTCTCTCTCTCTCTCTCTCTCTCTCTAAAATTCAGCTAAGTACCAAATTTAATTAAATTGTACATACTTTTCAATAGTTTCTCTTAACGGAGATGGGGAATGGGGATACAAGAACCAGGCTGGCCTACAACAAAATGGAAATGAAGTTCCAAAAAAGAAAAGCGAAGCAACGAAAGGAGATGGCAGAAAGGTAGAACCACAGAGCAATGAGGAATGAATGAATAAATAAAAACTGCAAAAGGGACTAAGCTATCTCTCTGGGTTCCTCTGGCTAGTGAGATTATTATGTGGCTCTGATTTATGTCACAGTTATCTAGTAATAATTTTATGGCCGGAGAAATGACTGGGAGGGCAGTGGAAGAGTGTTCCCCATCAAAATGGGGGTTTGGGTAGCGAGAAATCACTAAAAGAAACAAGTACGGTACAGTCTTGAGTTCTAAAAGCTGTAATGCCTCACCGAGTGTTCCAACATATCACGACTAGGGCAGACAATTTCCTTCATTCGGCTACCATTTTTGTATATCTTGAATGTTGGTACAATCCTCACATTCTCAGCATGTGCAACTCCCGGACTCTCATCAATGTCGACCTGTTAGTTAAACAGCACCAGATACAGGTAAGAGACTGACATTGTTTCTCATTTTCACATGGACAAATAAAATAAGTCAGCTAGATATTAACTGAATTATTTACCTTGAGAAAATTTATGGATGGGTAGCGGCCACATAGTGTTTCGACATATGGAGATATTTGTTTGCAATGCAAGTTAGAAGCTGATTTGAAATGGACTACTGAGACACCTGCAATTATTTGAATAACATCTCAAAACTGTTCTTTTGAACACAGCTTGAAATGACCAGATGAAGACCATTTGAATCTGAAAATTGCAGGCAGAAGGCTTACCGGGTAAAGATACTGCAGCTCTGAACTGCTCAAGACTTGACGCTTCCTCTACTTCACCACCAAACTTCATGTTATAAACTTCTTCACCGCGAGATTTCTTCAACGAAATCTGAGCGTGAAAGAGGGATTCTGCAATTTCATTGTCATTTGGAAGTTCTCTCCTCAAAACCTCATAATCTCCGACAGCATCTACCCACCTTTCTAGCTGTTGTTTAAAGCAATTATCATTTTGTGTATTCTACAAGTATCAAAGGGAAAAAAATAGAAGATAACTCTTAAAGAAAACTGTACCTTGCTGTTTGAGGCAGCCCGTCGAAGAAGTGCTTTTGTGTAATTGGGTTGAATAAGTAAAGCTTGGTTGCTGTCCTCAACAGACCGGTCCCACTGCCCCAGCTTGAACCAACAAGCTGCTCTATTGCAATAGAGAACAGAGTTTGATGGATCAAACCTGAGACCTTCACCATATGCTTGGCAGGCTTCAGTGAACCTTTCAGATTTAAAGAGATCATTGCCACGGGCACGAGCTCTAGCAACCAACTTGACATTGTTAAGCAGTACTGCAACTTCAACATTCCGGGGATCAATTTGCCCAGCTTTTTCAGCAGCTGTAACTGCATTCTCAAACCTGCAAGACATCCATCATCTATTCTCACTCTCCTTTAGTGTATCTGATTTCTGACAGCCTAGATTTTAGAACTTACCTTCCCAGTGCCATCTCAATCTGAGCTTGGACAAAGAAGGTATAAGCTTCAGAAAGCATCCCAAAAAATCTAGTTTGTGAGCTAGAGACTGTCAATGGTACTATTTTAGGAATGTTTGATAGGCTTGACTCAGCATCTTCAAGTTGGTGAAGCTTCAAAAGGGCTTCTACTCTACACATTGAGAGCTGAAATTTCAAATTGAACCAGTTAAGCCAACTGTTACTTTTTTATCTGCACCAAATTCACTAGGAAAACATTCAAGCTAGGGTTTTACCTGAGGAGAAAAGTCAGCTCCAGCAGCAATGGCTGCATCACCTTCCCTCAGCGCGCTTTTCCAGTCGCCAACCTTCCGGGCATCTGTGCATTTGCTGAGATGCTTCTCCACTACCTGCAACTTCTGCACCTCAGTTTGATCTGCCTGCTGCCCAGACAAACAAAGGTGCCTCCGGGCATTTTCAACTTGCCCTAACCTGTGACAAAATGTAGTTAAAGATGCAGCCAAAACTTTTATGTGAATTTGATTTTGTGCAGCTTAGGACATGACGAAGAAACCGAGATCCAACTAAGCTAAACTAAGATAAACAAGAAAAAGACTGAGATCAATGAACCCAAATCAGATAGAATATCCAAAAACTGAGACAATGGAGATCAAATTGCCATAAAAGATGAGAGATCATGAATCCGTAATGAGAACCAGAGTCACCAAAAGAACGAAGCCTTTTAAATAAGAAATCCAGGTAACATTGTGCAGTCAAGCTACGAACAAAAGAAAAAAGGATTGAAAAGAAAAACAGTAGATTAGATTAAGATAGCAGATCTGGGTATTACAAGAGCAAAAGACAAAAAGTGTCATCAGCTAACACCGACGCATGAACCAGACCTAAAAATCCAATAAATAACCACTAAAATTTTTAGCCAAAGCACATCAACGATCAACAAAACTTCTATTAACCCACCAACAATGCCAAAGTTTCCACAAATCCAGCATCTTAGCAATAAACTCAAAAGCAAAAGCCAAAACTAATTCCATTCAGCCATACACAACAACATAGAAAGAAACAAAGAACCATCCCTTTACTCACATTGACCCAGCAAATTATTTTCAACATACTCAACATCTAACGGGATAAGTGAAGTAATATGACAAACCATTTTAGCTTAAGTCGATGAAAATCACACATTCCCACAGATAAAACCCATGCATTATCAATATCAATACAATCAACAAATTATCCAAAAGCCCAGATTTACTTCAAACATCAACCATTCTCGCCAATGTAGCTCAAAACATCAATAAAACTGACCAAATGTAGATCAAAAGATCATCAAGATTACACAAACCCCTCAAAAATCAAGCCAAAATTATCACAAAAACAAGCACAAAACCCCTAGCCAAACCAACTTTCCTCACACCCTCACCTTACAAGTAAAGAACCCAAACGTTGATGAGCCCTCCAATAATTAGGATCCAACCTCACCGCCTCCTCGCATTCCTTCACCGCCTCCCCAATTCTCCCTAACCCCGTGAGTGCCGCTGCTCTATTACTCCTAAACGCTGCATTTCCCGGGGCTAAAGATATTGCCTTATCGTACATACTCAATGCCTCACCAAAACAACCCTTTCTATAAAACTCATTCCCCATTCTCTTCAACTCCTCCGCATCTCCGCCGTGGGTTCCGCCTCTATTCCTATTCACATGTGCATTCTCCAGGCCCACAGCCAAACTTCGTCCGCTTTTGACGGAAGCGGTAGAACCTGCACCAACAATATGATTACTTCCTCCACGCATTATGCTTCCGTGACCGTAATGACCCATCCCGGATCCGAGCGTGTCCGTTCTGGAGCTCCGGTTCGACGTTAACCCAATCCCCGTTTTCAAAATTTTCCCAGAAGGACATATATTCCCCGTGGGAAGCACATTGGGCGGCGGTGAGCTGACAGAGCTCTGATGGCTGCTCTGACCAGCGTATATCAACGGGTGACCGGAAACGGATACGGATCCGGAGTCTGATCTAGCGTGACCCAGCTTCCGCGTTGGAGCAGTTGGGCTGGTTTCAGAAGAGCCGGAGAGCTCACCGGAGTGGCTGTTCGGGCTAGAATCGTGCCTTTTGTTAACTGGGTTGAGTCTCGTTTGGCCCGAAACGGATCCGGATGAGCTAGAACTGGAGCTCGTCGTCGTTGTAGTGGTCGTACTAGTTGCATTGAGTCCACTCGGGCGAGTTCGCAGCGGCGAAACGGGCGAACCCAGATCGAGTTCTCGAAAATCGGGCTTGTTGGCCTCGCAACTCAATGCGTCATCACATAAGGAGAGATTATGAAACCCTAACTCGGTAATGTTGGTGGTGGTGGTAGTATTGTTATTTTTGCCAGAATGCGACATTTTGAATTTAGTTTTTTTGTTTTTTTCGTTTTTCCCAGTAACCAAACAAGAAAAACGAAAACAGGGGAAAGCACTTATAATATCAATTATTCTTCAATCCTCTTCTTCTTTCTCTTCTCCTCTCCTCTCCTCTCCTCTCCTCTCTCCTCTCTCCTCTCTCTCAGCAGCAATGTGTGTAAATGGAACTCAACAGAAGCGAGTGTTGCTTTGAAGAAGACATGAGAAAGGAAAGAGAGAAAGAGATGGGGATCTCGTGATATAAAAAGAAGGAAGCAAAGAATGAATGTGAAGCTTTGAGAGAGTTTTTTTTTTTTTTTTTCTTTTTCAGAGAGGAAATGGGGTTTTTACACTGGGGAGAGAAAGAAAGACAAAGCAGAAATGAAATGAAATCAAATGAAAGAGCTTTTTATTTTCTTTTTTAATTTATTTGTTTATTTATTTATTTTCTCTTTTCATTCACCTGCTGCTTCACGAGACAGGTTTCATTTCATTTCCGTTCTCTTCTCTCTCATTTTCTTCTGATTTCTCTATTTGCTTTTGCTTTTTACAACACAATTTTAATTTTTAATGTCAATAAACAAAGTTTTATAGAAATTAATTATTTTATTATTTTTTTTGTTCTTTTGTGATTTGCATTTAGAAGGGCCACCGGTTGGATTGCTTTGCTTGGACACTCTTCTCCCTATCTAATATTCTCTCTCACTTAATTGTCTGTAAAATTGGCTTTTCTTGATGAATTGTATTTATGTAATTACAATGCCCACTCTCTATCTATGGAAATTGCATACACTCGCGGCTTTTGTTTTATTTTGTGTCAATTCTTAGTTATATCTAGATTTTGGTTGTGACTTTTTATGTAATTTTCTTTTGTACTGTGACAACGCTACTACAGAGTATTAAATTTAAAATGCTCTGAATTTTCCTTCCCAATGATTATATATAAATTCTTAATTGCAAAGACCATTTATGAAGTCTATTTCCATTTGGAATCCAATGCTCTTAACTACTATTTAATTTAATAATTACATGAACATGTTCAGAACTATCACAAAAATATGGCATAATAAAAACAAAAATGAATCAATATTGATCAATAGAATTTTTCTCCTCATTGATGCATAAAAAGTATAAATTTATAGAAATAAAAACTTGTACTTTTTTTTAAAAGAAGTTGAAAAATAACAACTGCATTACCATATGTCAAACTGATTGATTTACCAAGCAAGTTAAATAATGCATAAAAAATTAAGAAAAATAAACATAAGACTGTCACTCCATTAATTATAAAATCCTCTTCATTGAAATGTTAAACCTCTTCATCATTAAAACCCAATGTTCTCTTCAATTTTTGTATGGAAAGATTTCGTTGGAAGTGAAAAAAAAATAATAATAATTTACATATTACTATTTAAGATTTAAATAGGGAATATCTCAGATCCAAAATATAATGGTTTTATTCAAGAATAAATTAATACTAAAATGAAGTGATAATAGAAAAACTAAACTAGAGAGAGACACACACACCCACACACACACACAATCATCCTCGCCAAGATAAGAAAAATCTTAATACTATAAGACCAACTACACACAAAAAATCTCTCTTATCAAACGATTAATTATAGACTTAACACAAAAATCATTGCCACAAGACCATCAGAGTTGTATGTCGATAGGCATAATCATCACCAGCATAGAATCCTCTTGAATTTCACAAATAGGCAATATTATTAAGAGATCGCATATTTAAATAGGTATTCACACATATATAAATTAACAAATCCAATTTTAAGTACAAGTTTATTTGAACCCCTTAGCATATGTGGAGAATATTTAATTTTCAGTATATTATGCATGCTTAAAAAGATTAACAAATTAAATTGCAATTTAAAGGAAAGAGCCAAGTATTTTATTAAAAAAAAAATGTCATATAAAGACTTGGAACAACAATTTCAACCAAAAAAAAAAATCGTAACGTGGACGCGCGAGAATGCGCGTGAAAGCAAGAAAACATTGCACGATTTCTAATTTTCGCAGTAATGGAAGTCATTAAATAGCGCGGTGCGAACGGGAGAGTGCGTAGGTTAAAGCGGTGTGCGCAGGGAGGTCGTGTTCGACTTTTCACCCCTGAATGAATGAATAATTACTGCGTTGGTGCACGCCTTCACAAAGCCACGTGTCAATCGAACAAGAGTTGATGAATCTAATAAATTTACAGCTGGGACACTATCGACAGAAATCACTCGAAATCGGGACGACTCCTGTACTTCGTTATCCTACTCTTGTGAAACTTCTTCACTCCAATTGAAACATACTACTAGTTACTGCAAATTTGATTTTGTACTTTCGAAAGATCAAAAAAGTCTGTTCTCCCTTTTGTTTTTTAAAAACCAACATTATATAATATGTATGGATTAGTCTCCGTCTTTAACATTAAATATCAATGCTTACTATTATTAATTATTAAATATGGCATTTGTATTCACTAATTAATGTATGACTTAGGTGGCGTTTGTTTTTTAACTTAATAACTTAAAGTGACTTAACTTAATTAATTAAGTTAATTAGATGTGTTTGTTTTTATAACTTAATAGGACTTTTCAGATAATTTTGACTTAATAAAATAAGCTAATTTTTTTAGGCTTTTTCTTTGAATAGAAGAATCTGAATTAAGTCAATTAATTTCTAATGTCAAAAATATCCCTATTTTATAATTTATTTTTCATATATATTCCAAAACTCACCCATAAACGTTTATCCTACATAATCTCATCTTTACATGAGACAACTTTGAGATGAAATAACAAATCAATTATTTCAATTATTTTGTTATTTTTTTCTTATATTATGTACTATTATTGAGAATTAGTGATAAAATTTAAAATTTATGGTATTTTATATATTATAATTACAAAATCATTATGTATTCACTTGAATATATTTTTACTTATAAATATTAAAATATTATGGTATTTAGTGTATTATTTATTTGACATTTAAATTTAATAAGGGTACAAATGTAAAAATATATATTTTCATATTTTTAAGTTTAAAAAACAAACAACTTAATACTTATTTTTTAGGAGATTCGGATAAAAAAACAACATTATTGATTGAGACATTGGATCTATTCGTAATTGACTAATTGGATCTATTGATTTGACAAAAAACAAACGCCACCTTAATCTCCATCGTTAAAAATATATTATTAGATGGCCTGAAAATTTTGTTACAATTTGTGTAGAGAATAAGGTCATAAAATTAAATTTTACGAGCATGTAATATCTTACAACTCAAACATTTTAAAATAGCTAAATTTTATTAGTTTTTTTCTATTTTTTTTATGATTTTCAAACTGTCCTTGATCCAAATATATATAATTGAAATGTGTAAGTGATTTCACGCAAGAATAAGAGCGTCTTTATTTAATAAAAATTTAGTCATGTCTACTTTGGAGTTGCTCTAAAGTAGAGCATGAATTATAAATACATATCTAAAGCGATAAATAATAAAAAAAATACGTTATAACTTTAATCATGTGATTACGATTCGTGCTCTATATTGAAGCAACTCCAAAATAGTCAAATCCTAAAAATTTTTACATGTACTACAATTATTATTATCCTAAATTCCTGTACTTTCTAGTAATTTCACTTTCTTACACAAGCAAGAAGGTAACACAAAATTAAAAGAAATCACCAATACTAAATACCTCCCCTTTCTCGATCTTTCTCAGAGCTCCTAACTACCTTTCCTCTATGCCATTATTTACAAAAATGCTTCAAACAATGTGAAAACACAAATTCGATTGCTTCAAAAGAGCTCTAGACTATTTTTGTTGTATATAAAATTTCGATAAAGTGAATTTGGAGTTCATTAATTAAGAAATATATTCGTAAAACGTTATGTCAAATTACCCAATATTCACAAAAATGCAACAAAATTTGATATAATTAATATTTAAATAATTTTTAATGGAATTAGCAAATTGATGCGTAGAATATTTCTTAATTTTTTAATATCTTAATGCAAGTAAATTTAAATTTCAAATAACTTATACTGTCCACAAAATAATTTTATTAATAGAACCAACCAACAATTAATTATTATTTTTATAAAAAAATATTTATAAAATAATAATGAAATATTTCATTCACAATTTATATTTAGGGATGGCAATGATACCAGCAAATTCGCAAATCCGCCAAACCCACCCATTGTGAGTAATTTTGTGGGTTGCAAGTGGGTTTGGTATTATAAATTGAAACTCACACTAGGTTACAGGTGGGTTTAGTATTAATAAAAAATTCGATGGATACCTGCATGGATATTTGCCAAACCCATAATTTTTTTAATTATATTTTAATTGAAGAAATATTTAAATCTAAAAATATAGTTACATAATTATTATAATTTTGATTGAATTTTCTTTAACTTAATGCATGGATTATTTCATTATTATAATTTTATTCTTCGGATTAGTATTTAAAAAGTATTATTCTTTAAATTAAGTATAAAATAACAATTATATTTGATTGATGTTGAAATTTTAATTTTCTATTTATATTGGTTAAATTTAAAATTAAGTATATTATGTAAAATTTTATATTGTTATTATAAATTTACATATTAAACAATTATGATTTCAAATGTAAAAATCCATAAAAAATCCGCCGGATACCTACTGCGTGTTTGATAATTGTCAAAACTAGTAACGGATGAATTTTCTTAAAAAAATTAAAACCTATAATAAATTACAGGTAAATTTAATAATTTGAATTTTATACCTGTAGAAATTTAGTAATGACAATCTACTGTGCGGATGATGCATATTGCCATTCGTATTTACATTATAGAAGAATTTAATTTTACGGTTTAGTACGAAAATACTGCAATATCATTATAGACAGAGGAATGTGACAGCAACCGAATGCAAAGAATGGGAAGTGGTATTATAGCACATACGGCGTAAATAGGGGTGTTTTCGTGAATTGAAATGAACTCACGACAGGAGTAGCTGGCCATGTGCCAGATACAGAGGTGTGCCAGCTGGCCCAGTCAGAGGAAGCCTCAAGAGTGACAGTGGCATCCAGCTAAGCGTTTAACGGCGAAATCCAAACGCCGTCGAGTGAGTCCCGTCGTATTCCCATAAACGGTAAAGATTCCCCTTTAACGGACGTCAGCGAGATTGTGACAGCGGAGGAGGAGACCATCCTTCAGTGGTGGCAGCAGAGTAGTGGGGAGAATGATGACCGGGCGATCTAATTCATAGGCCAGGTAAGCAAAAGCGGCAGAATCATGCTGTGTTATGCGGTGCACCGTAAACTTTGGAGTACGTAGCTAGAATATTCCACGTGGCTATCAGGTGGCAATTTCGCGATGTGATGTGGGCACGAATGGACCCGTTTTGTTTTTTTCTTTTTGTTTTATTGGAATCTTTCGTTATCAGGGACAGTTTCGGTCTGAAATTGAAGGGGAGATTAGGCAAAATAGCAGCTGTACGAATAATTATTCGGATCGTTAATTGTATTAAAGTTATAATAAGTTAAAAAATAAAAGTTTTTTTTTTTTTACATTTTATCAGGAATTTCTAATTAAAAATTCACTTGCTGTCATAAATGTAGTTTATTTATTTATTTATTTTTTAATCAAATCAGAAATTTTATTCACAAACCAAATAAGTTTACAGGAAATTTAGAAATTCAATTGAAAAATCTTTTAACTAAACTACCAAAAATCACGAATCTTTAATGAAAATCTGATCATAATACGAGTCATTTGATTAGTACATTTAAAAATGTGTAAAAAAAGGTATTATTAATTATTTTTTATTTTTAGATATCTCAAATCATTTAAAAGATCTCTTACTGAACACAACAATGTTTATAAACTAAACGAACGACATTCAGATAATCACATTGTTTGAATTTCACATTCGATATTGGTGCATCTCCAATAAGTGCACATTTTATTAAGAATATCAAACGGGCCGATTCTTATTCCTGGTCAATAATATTCGGATATTGGATAGTGTTACGTAGTTTGAAAGGAAACAGTTGATTTAAACGTGACATTAGTAAGAAACCAAGCCTCGGCAATTGGCGCGGCGTCTCTTTTAAATTAAAAACAAATAATTCAAAACAAATAGCGTGGATCCAATGGCTTTTGGAACCTCTTAAGACCCCTTCAACGTTGCACGGTCAAGCAGCGGTCACCTCGATACACAACCCAAATAAAAATATCTAAAATACGATGTTTGAAACTGCTCCAACAATATTTAATTTCTCACCAATCGCCATCATGTATTAAGGGCACGTAGTAAATGGAATCCAATATAAATTTATTATTATAGCCATCGTTTCGTTCATGGCTTGCTTGAATTTTACAGTTGGTATCTTTTTGAATTCTTTGTGCACAAACATATATATTTATATATGGATATATATGTATATATATATATAGGGCAATCTTATATCACACTTAATTACGTACCAACGTCACGATTCCTTTCTTATGTTGACCTCAACAACTTGATTGAAACTCTATGGGCAGTCTTTGTTTTATGTAAGGCTACGAATGTCTTATGCTGACTGTGTTGTAGCAAAAATCTTCCTTTCTTCTTCTTCTTCTTCTTCTTCTTTAAGTAGACTAGTCTTGCTCTTTCAAAATTTTGAGTCATTAATTTTTTGGCAATAGATCAAACAATCTCGTGATATTCCAGCTCAATCGCTACTATCTTAATCTTTTTTTTTTTTTGAGTAAATACACTCATACAATTATTAGTTAATAAATAAGAAAATAATAAATAAATAAATATCGACCGTATATAAATAAAAAGTGCATGTGTGTCAAAAAGATCTTTCAAAACTTAAATACAATCAGGGTCATTATACTTTTAAAGGACGAACAGTTGTATCTTTGAAACATGCCACAGCACCATGAGTCAATTATCTAATTAATAATTGTATTTTAAAAAATTATTGAAAAAAGACTTTTTTGCATATATGTGTCTGTTAAAATGTTATTTAATTATTCTTTATTTTTGACTTGTTGCATTGGAGATTTAGTTGAATTTTAACTTAGATAACATACAATTATATTTTTATCTTTGAAAAAAGTTAGATTTAACAGCCACCGAAGTAATTAATGACAGCCATAATAGTATGCTTTAAATAATTTTTTAAAATACAGAGGCTAATTAAAGTTAATTAACTCAAAACTATTGAGAATAGAAAGCAATCACCCTTAATTTCAGGTACACGGCATCCGACAAGGGAAAGGGCCTGCTGCCGGGAGAGCACTGGTGGGATCTCGTATACGGGTGAGAGTTGCTTGTCGCCATAAAATGATAAGGTCAAATTGCGTAGAAGCAAAAGCCTAACGACCCATCAAACTGTTGTATGGGCAAGGCACATTTCTTTTACTTTTAGGTATGTTGTTTTAATTAAGTCTTAATTTCCCCCCCTTTTTTTTTTTCTAATTCTTTTCAAAGGTATCAAATATAATAAAGCTGCTTGAAAGAAAATTTTAATTTCTTTCAAAACAAGTAAACACATATATCCTGCAGGAGAACGATGGTGCTCTGAAGCAGATGGTGATGTTAGTGTCCCTCATAGTTCTTCACTGTTTAACAGAGCTCATGTGATGGATACTAGTGAATGTAGCCACACGTTGCACCAATTACATATGTATAGTATAAAATTTCAACACATGCCACTTAACATGGTATTTTATAATCTAATCCAATCGATTTTATCTTATATACGGTAATTCGGTGTGGCGGATACCTTAATATCTTACTTGTGTCATTTCAAAGTAAAGTATTAAAAAAATGAAATGAAATAAATTAAAGGAAAAAAAATTATTAGAGGGAAGATAGAATGCTTTTTTCTTTTAAAAAAGAGCATAAAGAAGAGAATATGGCCTTTCGTATAGAGGACTTTTGTATTTCAAATGAAAAGTATAAGATTAGTTTAATTATAGCTATATGCAGATTAGAAGAACTGGGGTTTACTTCGTTTCCTTGGAAGAAGAACAGAATCAATTTTTCTTAAGCATTACATGTTCTAGGGAAAGTTCGCTGTACTATGCCAAAAGATCAAAATACGATTAAATTAATTACAACACCTAGTTTCCATCAATTCGCCATTAATTTAATATTATATTTCTTGTAATTCAATGCATACATAGAAGCAAGGCATCTTTGCAACTTATAAATCTGATATTCTATTTTTAGCATGTCCACTAACTGAGTGTTTGATTAGTGATTACACACGCATTTAGAGACACATAAACAAACACAAAGGGACACAAATTTTTAATTATATATTAAAAGTTTGATTTCTTTAATTTTTTGGTCGGTGATATATACAAATTAATTACGTCACCAGCAAGGAGCTTGTGTTTGACCCCATCTCCACTCTCTCTTTTTTTTTAATTATTCTTTTTTAAATTTTAGGTACTAAAATCAGAGTGAATTTACACCACATTAGTTTATTTTTTATTATTTTTTATTTTCATCCAACTAATGAATTTATGTTACATCAATTTATGTAAAATAAATTTGTATAAGAGTTTAAAGTTCTATCATTATTCTTAAAATCAATATTAAATACATTATTCCCTCGGTAATTGTAATTTTACAAGTAAGGCCTGAGAGTAGTTTAAGGTCTAATACTTCTCGGCACCATTTTTTTTTTCCTTTTCAGTGATAAGTGATGCGATTAATAAATTAAGCGATTTGAACACGAAGCTCTTGGTGGCCAATTAGATTTTTATTATATAATACTAATATACCATGCGGAAACATTATTTGATTAAAAAAAATTAAACTTATAGGAAAGGACCCTATAATAATATTTAAATGCTAATTAAAAAAGTTCATAACTGAAGTGCTCTTAACACTACACGAATGGCTTTTCTACCAACTTAATTGATTTGTTAATATGAGCTATTTGATCTTTTTGTTAGGCAAAATGGATATTAGTTATTATTAACTGGCAACAGAAACCTAATCCGTGTACTTAATTTTATAGATTGAAATCTTTATTCCAAGTGTCTTTCGGGAGCTTCATTTGCTTATTTAATAAAAGATGATTGAAATATGGAAATTTTTATTCTTAAAAAAAGAGTTGGGTTAGGTGGAACCATTCATTTGGTAAAATAATTTTCATAATTATTTGCTTTGTTGGTGCTTAACGCACGCATGAGACCATCATATGGGATGGATAGTTGGTGCGGTTATGAAGTTAGATTTGTTGATTCCAAGTGAGAATAATGTAAAGTTAATTTATCAATCATTCAATTTTGGCTCAATATGAATCAAGGCTCAAGAGTCAAAGCCATGAATACAAAATTATCGCTGGAGAGAATTTAAAGAAGCCTATATAGCTTTGCATGATTAATGTTGGATTCTGTCTGCCTTTCACGGCGACCGGACCAAATTACTCAACAATCAACAATATTGACTATTATTTTGGCCACAACTTAAACCACATCATATTCTTTAGCGGCCTTTAATTCACAAGCTCAAAGTTCTGTTACTTATTTGTCTTCGTGACGTAATTCTCTTCTCATCACACAAATAAAAATGTGTGATTTATTCTTAACAAAATAAAAAAAAAAAAAAAATGTAACATAGGAATCGTAACCTTGACTATGTATAGCGTATGATACACACGTGGGACAAAATTTATAGAGCTTCAAATCGATTCGGACATTTATTATCACTAACAATATTATGGAGAAATATACTCTTATGCCGTATTCCGTGTTTCTGTGGAATGGGGAAAGTGCTCCCACTACAGCTAAAATTGATGCCCTCAGCAACAGGACTACAGCAGTGGAGCTGCCAATGCCTGGCCTAAAATAAATTATATAAATTATTATATAAATCTAAAATTTCACCTTTAAAAATATAATTCTTCTTATGTAGGACCAATAGTTTTAAAAGGTATCATTTTATCCTCAATGACTGTATACTTTTTTTTTTTTTTAATTCTAATTCTAAAATACGTCCTTTTATTGTATTGACCCTGTAAATTTTCAATTACGACTCTGCCTCTGCTGAACAATCGCCTACCATTGAGTTACAAGGCCAATGACAACAACCAGATTATTATGAATACAACAAAAAACCAACAATAAATTAATTTACGGGCAAACCGAAAAACTAATTGCACTATTTCTTTCTCACTTTGATGTGAATCTTTCGGAAACCCTACATCGATATTTTCAGGCCATCAATGAGTATTGTGGTGCATTTACTTTTCCGGCTATGGAATTAAAATTTGGATTTAGAATTATTGACCGTGTTTGCTTCACAAAATATAGTCGAGAATTGAAATTAAAATCGTGAGCCTCACCTAATATTAATAATGGAGAATGAGAGATCGATTCTCAAAGGAGGTGGAGGAATGAGTCTCCTATTTCTGAGAATAATCATTTTGTCCCCCATCCCACAAAATAAAAAATACCTATTTTATCCTTAGTTCAATAAAAATTTATTATAATTAATTAATATTTTATTATAATTAATTAAATAATATATATATATATATCAATAAATGAATAATAATAATAATACAAAATAATAATTATGACAATAGTTAATTAAGAATTTTTTAGTTATTTGTAACAATTTAACTTATTCTGATTCTAAAATAAAGTAAATATATTAATAGCAATCCAGTTCATTTTCATTTTAATTTTGATTCCCATAATTAAAATAAATAATTTATTTTAATTTTTGTTTTCTATTTTCATTTCAATTCATTTCAATTCTTATTTATTTCAATTCTTATTTATTTCAATTCTAACCCATTCGAATCCCCTTTTAGTGAAGGCACCATTATCGCAAGAGGTTATGCAAAGCAAGCATAAAGCATTACTGTTCGTATAAATTAATAATCTTGAAATATTAGTTACACCATGACGTGCACAGAACACATTTCACGGTACAAAATACAATGATTAATTGTCATTTAAAAAAAAAAAAAAAAAAAAGCCACAAATATGATTGTTTCCGTTCGGATGACCTCTTTACAAAATGGGCATCACGTGCCTCTTTCTCCTCATTTCTTTCAATCACCATGTTTGTTTTACATACGAAAGAGACTAAGAACTTGCACATGAACGCCGAAATTATGGATTATATATATATATATATATATATATATATGTTACGAAAATGTTATTATTTATAGCATACGGACTTAAAGACTAACTTTAATAAAACAAAACAACTGTCAATTAGTTTAATTTATACCTTGGAAAGGGGTAAATAATTTCCTGAAATATACACACGCGCGGGCGCGCACACATGTATACCCACTCAAAATTTAACTCAAAATAACCAAACTTTGTTGCGAGGGATCTTTTCGCAGAGTACACAGCTCCAGCCCGTACAGGAGAGGGAAAGAAATAATTGAGAAGAAGATAGACAAGCGCAACTGCGCAAGCTCGGCTAGCCGATAAAAACAAAATGGAGTGAGGTCATTGGACAAGCTTTCTGCCAAATGAATGAAACTCGTCAGCCTTTCTTTAAACAACTCACGATCATCTCTCTCTTTCACTGCGTCTGTGAGGAATCCAAGGTGCTAACTTTATCAGACACACAAAAAGGCTTGGCTCATATGTGCACCACTTTTGCATGTTGTATCAGCATGCATGTTCTAATTACGCATTAGATCTCTCATCACATGGACCCGTAAATAAAGTACCCACTTTTAATTAATACCCATGTTTTCTTCCCCCAAAAAAAAAAAATTCAATAACGTTATGCACCATTATATATGACTGCGTTTGGTACTTGCAGTGAATTTCGTAGGATTAGTTAAGATAAGACTGAATTAGATTGAATTCACGAATGTTTGATATGATTTATCTAATAATTATAAATATTTATTTAATTTCAAAAGTTTCTTTTAAATTTTTCATTTGGTCGTATTTTGAGTATAATTTTTATGAATTTAAGTTTTATTTAAAAAATTACACTAAATGGAGTTTTTAAATACATTTGCATTGTTGTTTGTTTCGTGGAATCAAATATTGGATTAGATTTTTTTTTTATATAATTTTAGGATAATTTATTTGAAAATAAATAGAAATTAAATAACTGTTTGGTATGATGGGATTTAAAATGATAGATTTTGGTGGACAAAAGCTCTCTTGAGACTAACAGATGCCAGTAAGATAGTAAATACCCTGCTAATCTTAAAAAAATTACATAAACAAATGTAAGATATTTAACTTTTAGAAAAGATTTTTTTTAAAAAAAAATGATTTAGCCCTACAAATTTAATATTCTAATAATTTAACTCAATAATTAAATACATTTTTTCAACTTTAACCCCTCAAATTTACTTTTCTAAAAGTTTGGCCCCTACAAGTTTAATATTTTAAAAATATAACTGAATTTAACCCCTAAAAAATTACTTTTATAAAGTCTGGGCCTCCAAAATTTTAATCCTAGCTCTATGCTCGCTGATGGAGAAAAAAATATGGAGAATGTTTAAGCTAAAAAATGAGCTTTTTGTTTTTGGAAAGATTTTATTTTCTTCATTTTTCTCAGAATTAATTGAAAAATTATAGCAATCCCTTACTTTTTCCATAAATTTTCATTTAATTATGATTCAAAATTATTTAATTAATTAAATAACTAAAGCTATTTATATTCCTAAAATCAAATAATTACCAAGATAAAATCATTTAATTATTCAAAATAATAAGATCACCAAAAAAGTTGATATTCAAGGAGGTTTGAATGTATTTTAAAACATTAGAGGGGGTTTCGATTATTTTTGTCAAACAACAAGGGATTTTTATTCTTTTTCCTCTTATCCTAATAGTTTTCTTTTTTCTTTTTTTTTTCACCAAATAATTTGGATCATTTTCTACATAAATAACTCAACACCGAAATTTGTAACTACTGTCAAACAAACTATGTATATATATATATATAGATTTTATCACTTACTTCAATAAAATAAGTAATAAAATAAAATAAACAAAAAAAATACACACTCTAATAAAGTGTAGTTTATTGTAATGTATAAAATTTATGTGTGTGTGTGTGTGTTTTTTTAAATTTTTAAACTTGTCCTTATGGTATTAAAATAAGAGAATTCTTACTGAATAATGACTGTATTGTATAACATAAAACATACTAACGTAAAGTATAACATACATGTCAATCGAAAGTAAATTGTAACAAATACGCAAAGCTAGATGAGGTTGTATGTTGATGTATGTAGCCATAGAGGAATGGGCCAAAATGCAAAATGTGGGGGGCCAAAACAAGCTGTGTGAAATGATGTAACAGGAAAGCCTGGAGGAGTGGTTTTGGTTGCTTTATTTATGAGACATTGCAAGCTATCAACTGATCCCTCCAAAATTTGATCTGACACCCATCATTATTTCTGTCCCAAACACTTCCTTAAAACTTTTCCGATCCGTACTTTTCTTTCCACTTGAGGTTCCTCACAAGCAGACATTCCAATTCTTGTAAGCCCTCTCTAGTTTCACTCACATGGCGTTTATCAAAAATTTTAAGTTGTTTTCAAGTACTTTAATTTTAATCAATTTCCCAGGATTTATATTGCATTGGCTTGGAATTTGAGAGGGACATATATAGCATATGAATTGTAAGGAACGACTAGAACGGTTTAATTACTCGTTGTATTTGCGAAAGTACTAGAAACAGATTGAAATTTCCCTCTTGCTTCATGAAATCAATCATTTTTTTCTTTTTTCTAATGTTTTTCGATTTATCACTGTTAATGATTCTTAAAAATGCCCCCCTTTTTTTTTTTAAATTATAGATTTTTAAAAAGTTCACTTTTTTTTTTTTTTTTTTTTTTTTGGAAATATTATCACTGTTGATTAGTTTATCTTTTGAAGATGTCACGTGTGTTTAAATTTATAATTTTATTTAATAAAATTCTCTGCATAAAATTTCCATTGTTAAAAAACTTTCTTTCCAACTCTCCACCTTCCTTAAGTTTCCTCTCATAATTTTAATTTGGGTAGTGATATATCATATATTTTCTCAAATATTAGTGGGATTTTATATAACATCTTGAGTGCGGAGATAGAAGCCTTACCTCTAATTGATATTGATTTCTGTGCTATTCTCAATAAACCCATAAATTGTGCTATAAATATACGAATTCATACTCTCAATGGACCACCTATTTTATTGGCCTGTACGTGGAGTTGCATACACCAGATATACAAGGAAATGGCACAGCCATGCAATTAAAGTACAACCCAGCCTACAGCTAAAACTAGCTAGCTAATATATGAAATTTAAAAGGGACTGGAGCCAACAGGCTGCGGCAATCAGGTGCTAGGCTTCTAGCTAGGAGTGCAAGCTTGCGTGCAGCCATTCAAGGTAGCATAAATTTTGGAATGGCATTGGTCCAAGAGAAGACAAAAGGCACGAACGAGGCTGCTAGCAGTCGCAGAAGACGAAGTTGAAGTGATGAAATGAAATGGCTGTCACAAAAGCATGCATGGTGATGGGTACGGAAAGGATTGATCATAGATATAACCAAGATGATGATGATGATGATGATGAGAAATGAGAAAAGGAAATAATGTCTGCTTGTTATAATTTGACAGAAACCCCAAAGCTCTAGCCTAGCCTCCTGCTTTTTTTGGGCTTCGGCGAAAAGGATCTTACACTGCCAAAGTCGCCCTTAAAATCATGGTTCATCTTCCATTTTCATGTGGGTTCTGCTCCGTGACAAATTTCCCTTGTCCATCACCAATCCAACACTGTCTACTTAGATGGATAGATGAATGAGAGACAACGCATTATCATTAGTCACTGCTGGAAGGCCATCAACCAAAAACCAATAATGCCCATTTTTGGTCACCGCGATGAAAAAGTCTTACATTAAATTTCTCATATAACTCTACGTTCATGTGTACTCGCAGCTGCAGATATATTTTTAACCATTGTCACTCCAAAATTTTAATTTAATACTTAGCTTAAAGTCCACTTTCAACCGTTGTGAGATTTCTCTTATATTGCATTCTCATATTTATGTACTTAGCATAAGAATTATTAACCATTAGCCAATGTGAGATTTCTACTTGACCCCCTCAATTTTTATTTACTTGAGAATAAAAAAAATATTTGCAAAACTTCTATTCGAACTTTATAAATATTAGGTATAAGAACTATATTAAAAATCTTCGTTGTATATGGTTTAGTTTTTTTGTCCTTATTATGTTGGCTATGTATATTTTCAACTTTTGACACTGGAACCACATATTTACGCATGAGTTTGACGCTATTTGCGCATCAATTGACTATGATATCATATTTTCTTACGCAAGAACTTAACTTTCTCTCAAAATCTTGTGAGATTAATATCGTCTTGATAGTGTGGATCGATACAATGCTGATAGAATTTTAAAAGTTAATTGCTAAATAAAAAACGTTTTACCAAAATAAATTGATTGGTCACACTCTGTAACTCCTTGATGATCGATGCATTATATATCAAGCATGAGACTGACCTCCTCCTTTTTTGCAAACTATACAACTCTCATTTTTCTACAAACATCTTTGATCTTTTCGAATGACTCAAAATTTTTGCGTTAAAAAGCTAAAATCAGCCTCTGCCCTTTCTGAATTTTTTTGTTTTGAATCTGTAATAGTGCAATGACAGCAAAAAAACAAAGAAACCCCATAAAAAAAATTATCAGAAAATAAACAAACGTACAAGTTAAAGACAAATGTATATGTCACTGAGCCATGAACATTGAGGAAAATTCATCACCCTTTCCCCTTCACCAGAATCAAAATTTATCTTTTTTGCTAGATCTATCTCAGCTATTGGTCTCGTGTGATGAACATGGTGGTGCTGAACCCATGATTATTGGGTTGTATTATAAAACCTTAAAAGTGTTTTTGTGTGTCCGTACTCTTACACACTCGCCGTCACTGCTTAGATAAACCAAACTTCGAGACATTCTAGGCTGCAGCTGTCTTTCTTCATGACTCTCACATGCCAAAGTCAGATACCATTGGAAATTGCAAAAAACCCTTATGTTCAACTCCTTTTTTTTTTTAATTCATTTTTGTTGGATTTAATTAGCAATTTTTAATCAATCTGTGGGCAGATGAGACGAGATCAGACGTCTCAATAAGGACGTAAGGTTATATAATAAATATGGAATCACGTATGTGCTGAGTATTTTATTAGTCATTGCAGAATCAATTTGCTATTCTTTAGCTTACTCAAATTTTGTTTTTATTGGGAAGATTAAAGTGTTAACCAGAAGCAAGACGGTGGCTGTTATTACAAAGCGTGACAGTCATCAATTTTCTTGTAGTTAAAAATTTTATAGGTTATTCATTGAATAAGCGCCGGTGGCAATTTAGTCTGACATGCCTCGTTAAAATTGAGTACAGCTAAATAAATTAAAATTAATTTGTTAATTGTGTTAAGAATCTCAAATAATAATTCAATCTGTTTACCAATTTTATTAACCTTTTAACACATTTTTATGACATTTTTTTTTTTAAAATAAATTCTCTCATTTGAAACATGGAACATATAACATAGATCTATTTGATAAAAAATGAGTTAACAAAATATAATTATTCAAGTAGTTAATTGTATCACAAATGGGTTTGAGATTTAGGAACTTCTTTAAACTCGAATCTGACACAATTAAGAAACACACAAGCTACAGCAATTCAACACAATTAATAATTGTATCAGTTTTAGATCAATCCAAATCCATTATTCTAGGTCACAAGCCATATCATTAATTGCCACCCCTAAATATAACAATTATTGACGGTCGAATCTAACAATTGAAAGAGTGAAATTTCAGTAATCTTTTCACTGTGGGGAAGAAAAAGGTTCCTATACTTTATGGATGATTGAGGGACAGATAATGCACTGAATTAGTCGTGGTTCTAACTTCTGACCCAAAATCGGTGAATATTCATTACTATGTTTTTCATGTTTTAAGATGCTTTGCCAGAATTTTACAGACACTTCAAATTTTTCATTGAATGCGAAAATAAATATATTGGCAACCAATATGGGTTGATCGTATGGTGGTTGTTGCTATCGTTTTCTAATAAGTGCTCACATGGACTGTATGAATTATGAATTATGAATTCAAGCACAAGAAACTAACCGATTTTATTTAAAAGGAATATTCTTTTGTAAACTGAAATTAGAAAATCCTGTCCGTTGTTTAAAGTTTTAGGAACAAGCTTAATTCGAGAAGAATTAAAATGTGTTAAGGCTTGTCTTAATTAAATATTATCATTGTCCCATTAGTTATCAATTTATAAGTTTTGAGATTAAGCGGTTTCTGTAACACGGTATTGAAACAAAAGTCTCAAATTCAATTTTCTTGATGTACAAATTCTTTTAAATTTTTTTCTAGTTTTCTGACTCGCTTTCGGCTCTTATCTTTAAAAGAGATTCGATCTTAGACCACATTTTATACGAAGAGAATTACTATTGGATCCTTATCTATCAGCATAAACTTTTGAATGAAGTAGTTTCTTTAACCTTGAGAAACTTTTATGCAATGCGAGAACATCAGCTCATACTTTTAAATGGTGTTAGGGGTACTTGGAAATGTTTGACTGATTTGATGCGGCTTGCATTTATAGTTGCCAATGCTTGCATAAAAACTGGCCGAGTGGCCATGTAATTTTCTTCAAGTTTCTAATTAAATTGATATAAAGAAATTAATTTCATAATCAGGTAAAGCTGTAACAATCTATTAAAAATTCAATTTTGAAAACTTCAACCCAAGTTGAAATCCTGACTCAAAAAATCTAACACAAAAATAGATCTTTAGAGCAAAACTTGACATTTTATCCATCTTCTAATGGTAACAAACAATTTTGTTTAATTATTAATTTACTTTTTGCAAAGATTTATACAACCAATAGAGTAGTCTTTCTTTAGAGTATTGGTTATACTAATTATTAAATGATTAAATAGTTTTTTAGGATAGATTAAATATTAATCATCAGTGGGATGGTATTTTTATTGTAAAGTTCACTTTTCATTTGCCGCTTTTTTTCTTTAAAAAAAAAAAAAGCCACATCACTTTTGTTGGTGCAACCTTTTTTTTTCTTTTTTTCAAATAAGATGGAAATCATAAAATAATTATTAAGCAATAAAATGGAAGAAAACGATTACCTATAAATGGGCCAATTAGAAGGTGAATCATTTTGTAGGCCCACAATGGCATTAGCTTTCTTTGACTTCAAGAGCACTACTATACATATATATTTTTTGGCACTATTGTGTCAATCATTTTAGGATCATAATAAGCTCGCTCCTTAAATAAATAAAGTAAAAATAAACTTCACTTCAACTACACTCTTTTTAAGTTTTTTTAAATTATTAAAGCTTAGTTCTAATTACTCAAATCATAGCTCAAACTTTTAGGTTGGAATACACTGATTCCCACCAATGATTTCTTATTATTTGAATCTCAAATCCTCATAATTGGACAATTCCTTATTTTAAATCGTATTTGATCCGATACCTTCCACTTTCACTTTCGCTTAAAAATTGTGTGGCAGCAAGAAGCATATATAAATTATAAAATAAATTAATATGCTCAAGGTGCTACTATGGTAATCATTATTAATTGATTCAATTGATAAAATCTCTTAAGATAATATAAACGATTTTAGAACAAATTCATAAACTTTATTTTTTTTCAATTAAGTAATTCATTTTATTATTTCACTTCTCTCAAGAACATTGGTGAGTTGTTGTGATTAGAATATGAGATCTTATGTTAACATTTTTGAGTTCATGAATTATCATTTAAATCTTCTAACAAATTCTTTGAAGGATTTGTCTTCAATTTTTTTCCTTCCCCACCTCATGGGAGAATTTGAACTTGAATGAAAGCACAAGGATAGTATGACCAACACACCTCCAATAATGTTCTCTATAAAGCAATAATACTATGGATCCGATCTGAATGACAACAAATTTAATGCAAAATCTTGAGCTGCTTAAAAATAAATCTAGCTTGGATTGTGTGTATGGTGGGAACCAACATGGCAAATGCAAATCCATAAGTTGAGGCATTCAAATATATCATTAACAAAAATGACTTTTGTGTATGTCAACCACATGCCTTGACAACTCTAAGATTATACTTGGTTAATCAGAACATGGGCAGCCATAACATCAAATTCAATGAAAGAGAGAGAGGGAGAGATCTCACATGGGGTTTTTGATTAAACCAAATTCCTTCAAGCTATTGGCTGTTAAGTTTGACCTACACTCTGCAATACATACATACATACATACATACATACATATATTGGTCCAATTTATCTTTGTTCCAATTGTCTGTCTCCAATTCAAGTAGATCAATCCAGTGGGAAGTTTAAATAATCCGTGTTGTGTTAGGGTTTGAGTTGGGCAGAGGACAAAGAGGGCAGGTATCAACTGAGCATCTCACATGTCTGCTAAAGATACTTTATAAGTATTTGTATTGGTTGGATGAGGCTTAAGAATATATGGTAAATAAATAATAGTCTAGCATCAGAAAACTAATAATTATCTTGCTCTGGCTGTTACCCTTTGTACATCAGCCAGAACTAATCTTTAACTGTATATTTGACCCAAATTTTCCATGTTCCAGTCTTTAAGAGCAACCTTATACTATTTCATTAGGGAAAAAAAAAAGGGGCTGTTGTCTGTCATCTCAAGGCCTAAAATGTAGGCAAATTTGTCTTTCTAAATAGCAATTGACTCTTCTGAACCTAAAATCTAAAAGGCTTCACTTTTTTTTTCATTTTCTGGGTTTTTGGGTAATACTGAAACGCTTATACCGCGAGAGACCTACAGATATTTATAATCAAGAATCTTCTAGAACTAATGTAGTTTGATTCTATTCGGATACAATTCCGACTAATATATTCGGGAGATGTATGTAGTCTACTTACATTTATTGGGGAGATGTCTAGCTAATCATGAGAGAAAATAGCATTCCAACATTATGCCGGAACCCAAACGTGTACCCCTCAACGGCCTCAAAGGCGAGAACCAAGGTGAGGCAGTTGCCAGTGGGTTTTTAGCCCATGGGTGGCCTCGCCCTTTCCCGGGACTACCTGTTCCTGTCCTGCTGTTCAAGATTTGGGCCGATATTTCATGTGCGTTGGCTCATCAAGCATTGGGTTTTCATGGGCATTTGGGATTTTACACAAACTCAGTTGAAATTTATACAATTAAGCCATTTAGAAATCCTCATACTTTTAAATCCCACCAAAGTAATGGAATACTGATGCTAAAGCTTTTGGTCAACAGAACAAGGAGCGTACAATGTACATATCCAAACTTGGTTATGAGCTCGTGATTGATTGATTATTATTAGTTATTATCATTCTGAAACAACTTTGCAATTATTGGTTGGTATTGTAGAATTAGAAAGTAAACAAGTCTTGACAACATACTGTTGAGAATGATCGGACATTTTCAAATCTTTTAGGTAATGTTTGGTTGAGAAGAGAGAATGGAAGAGAGGAAAGTAATTTAAATTTTATTTTTATTTTTATTGTTTGGTTAGACAAAATGTATAAGAATCTAATTTCTATTAAAATTTAATATCCATCATAATGTGAAATCTGAATTCCACCCCCAAAGAGTGAAGAATTCAATTTCCTCTTATGTTAGAAACCAAAACTTTTCAAATTACCCTTCAACTTTTTAACTTATTGAATGCCATTAATAATTATTATTTATAATTTTATTTTATCAAATTAATATTATAAATCATTTTATATTAATTAAATTTAATGAATGCTTTAAGAAACTTAACAAAATAAATAGACTTATTTATTTATTATGAAAACATAGAAATATAAATTACCAATACAAGAGAGATGTAATTACAAAAATATAAACTTCAGATATTCACTTAATTAATTAATCTTTTTTTCTGAAAAACAAAGATAAAAATAATTGAGGAAAGAAAACTAAAATTTCATTATTTTAATGTTGAAAACTAACAATTGAGGAAAGAAAACTAAAATTTCATTATTTTAATATTGAAAACTAAATGAAGATTATCTTCTATATGATGTATATTTATTTATACTTTTATTTATAAATTATAACCGCAGAAAAATTAACAAAAATCAAATCAGTTCATAATAATTTTTTTTTTCAATTCTACTTGTTTAATTTTCTATTTTTAAATTAATTTAATTTATAATTTAATATTTTTTCAAAAAAATTTCAAATCCCTAGATAATATAATTGAATAATAATTTAGACTTTTTTTCTTATTATGATTTTGTAGATTTATTTTGATTTTTTAACTTCACTTAATATCAAATATTAAAATCTTAACACAAAGGGTTAAACTGTCTAAGTAAAAAATAATCAATCCCTTTCCATTTAGAATTTCTTACCAAACCAAACAATGAAAATTGAATTCACTCTACTCTTTTCTCCACTCCTCTCCTCTCCTCTCCACTTCTCTCCTCTCCAATCATTTCTTCAAACCAAACACCACCTTAAAGCTGAGAACAGCTAACACCAACAAAGAATCCAAATCCTACATATGTTTCCAAATTGATGCACCATTGAGAATTAACAACGTACTGATAAGAATGTTAAAAAATTTGGAAATCTTTTAAAGCTGAGAATAGCTTACGTCAATAAAGAATCCAATCCTATACACCACTGATTTAAACCCAGAATATGATTAAACAAAAGGACTGTCAACTGTCACTACCCGAATGCTGCTTACAAAGCTTCAGATGGGCACATAAAATGAGCCTTTAGAACCAAGTAACTCTATGCACCATTATTTATTTTTAGACTGCCAGACAAAAATTTTAACAACAATAATGTAATAAACAATAATTTTCAAGATTAACTATCTTGTTGAAAAGAATACAGTTTACATGGGTATTTGAAAGGCAACCACCGGTATTCGTAAAATCTACAACCTAATGAAAGAAACTGTGATGTAAAACTCCCGCTCAGTAAAAAAAATCTCATGAAGAAATGATATGCTACAAGGAAAAAAGATGGGTTTGGGTGAAGTGGGGAAGGAATTGTGAGGAATAGAATCGTATGAAGGTATGGCTAAATAGGTGTACCTGATATCAAAACAATGGCTAAATAGATGTACCTGATATCAAAACAACAGCCTTAGAGAAGTGGGGTAGTTGTGCAAGTACCTTTTGAAAATTTTAACAAAACTGGGAAAGATCTAGGAAAAAATTTCTAGTCGTCAGACACCATTGTTGGGCTCTTTGAGCAGCTCTCCTGTTGGTGAAGTTCCAGTAACCTCTTTTCCGGATTGCAGAGCCCTAGACAATGAGAGTAATATCATAATACCATTTCTATCCAATTTTTTGAATTCAGCATGAATATATCTTCATATAAAAAGCATCTGGAAAATCCATGAAAAAGACATAAATCCGTTGACTATGCATGCAACATATTGAAATGAGTCAATTATCATATCAATAGCTTTTGAATGAAGCTGTTTTAATGATGTAATAGACAAGCAAGTTCAAGACACTAAGAAAAGATGCACCTATTTTTATCATTTTCAGTCAGCCACTTCTGCCACATGTTATACTGTAAATCACATGGCAAACATAAAGTTTTACCTGTAGTGATTGCCAGATACAAATTGCCATCCCACTGCATTCGTAAAGGCTTCAAAGATAGATGGTTCAACTAAAATGCTATTCACTCTGTTGAATAGCTAAACAGTTTTGTTGAATTTCATATTCTAGTGCACAGGTCGTTATGAAGATGAGCTTCCAAAATAAATTTCCATGAGAAGGTAAGAAACCATACCTAGCTTAGAACTTAATCCTATTGACCATTTCACCTCTATGTTTGTTTGGTTTAGATAAGCCACCAACCTGAACATTTAGGAATATCCCAGACAGCAATAAATGATGATGTACAATCCGATTGACACAGTTCTTTGTTATTTTCGTGGTTGACATTCATTGCAAGCATCCATGAACCAATTGTAACATCCTCATTGCTGAACATCCGAAAGCTGTAATACAAACAACACAGAAATCATCATATTCAAGGCAGAGACACCAGAAGAACTACTTAGTTTTAATCCCTATAGCCATCTTAAGTTAAGAAAGGAGCTCTTCAAATTCCTTAGGACATGTATCATGTAAGAGGATTGTTTCCTGTTCATTTTCCAACTTCTAAACTCCAAATTCCTTAGCAGCCAAAAAACTAATCTACCATACTTCACAGATTTCATCCCATGCATTTTCTGTTTGCCAGAAACAGGGATGTAATTTGGCCATGGGCCAGTGGTCTCATCCAGAAAGGGAAAAACTAACCATTCTTAGGAGGAAGCAACAGATTCCACACAGGGTGTTGGTTTTTTTTTTCTGTTTTGCTTTATTTTGTTTTTTCATTTTTTCCATCATGGAGTAGAAGGTCAAACCTTGCACAACACTATCAGTAACTCACCAATTCAATGGAATTCTCTGAAGAGATCAGCCGTATCAAAATTGTTGATAAATACAGCATCATAAAGAAAAATGAGAAAAAAAGCATTTGTTATAACCAGTGCATTTCGGGCAGTACGTTGCTGAGAAAGCAGACAAACCTGTTGTTCTTGAGAGCTACCAAACTTACAACAACATCTGCTGAAAGAGCATATAAAGGTCCATAAGCATGGAGGAAGTACTCTTTCCCAAGTAAATAGGACTGTGGCTCATACCTGCATGAATTTAGTAGGTCTGATTAATTAATAACTACTCCAGTTAAGTATCAAATTCAGAGACCATCCTACACGAAGCCCTTGTAACAACCCCATAGCAACTAATCAGAAGTTCAAGAAAAAATGTTTCAGGGTCTATGATTCTGTTAGGATAGGATTATTTATCGAACGTATTTAGACTATAGGCGGGCAACATAGCTTGTTGAGATCAAGTCATAGTTTGCTGTTTGCAAAATACTCATCAAAATTAAATCTGCCACTGTTTCAGCATTGATCTGAGTTTCATTCGTGGTAAGGTAATTTTTGAATCATAAAGTCTTATCCTAGGCCCAAAATTGTTTATAAATAGGTATAGCCTAAGCTCTGCATCTAGGCATCTCTTGGTATAATTAGCCATTTTCTCTTTATTTTTAATATCGTATGAAGGGAAACTAAAGCCCTTCCCCCCGACCGTTTCTATTATCCCAAGAGATTTAACCAATTGAACTAAGTAGAACAAGATAAAATTAGCTCATTTGCACAAAATCTCTCTGAAATGCTATCTAATAAAGTGTATTAGAATCATTCACCAATAGTAAATATGTGGGGACTATCATACACTTGTGGAATAACTAGTTCACATGGTTAACAGCTTTTATATCAGCAAGTGACTGAATCAATTTTAAATTCAAAATTGTGATGACTACATATGTTCATTTACATTCATTAAGAAGAGCTCCAATAAACTCCTTTTGTACCCAATAGCTTTGACCTGTTTGATTGAAGACATAGACGACAGAACTAGCACTTCCATTTTGTTTCTATTTATATTTAACTAAAAGGAATTTGCATCAATGGAAGGTGAAATAATCACCAGAAACTCCAAGCAAGAAAGAAGCTAAGAAAAAGTGAAGTAAATAACGTGCTAGAAATGAACAGCTTAGACCTAACCATTTGAGATGTGGATCAGTAAAAACTGGACCCTTCTTCATGCATCCAAGATAAGTCTGAGAGTGAGGACGTTCTTTTGCCAAAAGCAGTGACAAGCGATCTACGAGTACATAAACAAGAAAGCAATGTCGTGAGAAGAAACTTCAAGTAAAAGAGAGACGAGAAACAAAATAACTTTTCCAATTCTACTCTTCTTCCGGCGCGATCATGTACCAAGTATAAATAAATATTTTGTAAATTTAATCACCTGGTCTCAAGTATATGTCATCATCAGCTTTGACATAAAACTCGGAATCATAGAGTGCATAAGCTGCTTTGAAGAATGCTAACCTGTAACAAGGACCCATATAAGAATGATTTTACCACTACCCTTTTCTTAAAGTAACATCGACAAATTTACTGTGACCACTAACGTTTTGTAGGGAAGCTTACTATACTCCTCCTCAATATCTAACAAAATGAAATCATCGTATTCTGCAACCTCCATTCTGAGCTCTGCCATCTTGGACTGATCATTGGTTCTTCCAATAATAAACCTGAAAGCCAAACCAGTAGCTTCTTCCAACCTGCAAAGGGGCATATTTCATCCAAATTAAATCTTTACGGCAAAATGCAAGACATAAACATGCAATAAACAAACAATCTACATATGCTAATAACAATTTTCATGTGTCTGAACAACTAGTAGATTCAGAGTATGAGTACTAGAATATCCAGTACATTCAAATTAGACTGATAATTTTGACACGGTAAAAATTCTAAAAAATTAACAATTTCTACATATTACCCCCCAAAAGAAAAATCCGATAATTACTAGAATATTCTTATCAATATTTCATTTTACCACATCCAAATTAGTCGGATAAATTTGGATAGTGTAAAAATTTCTAAATAATTAGTCAGATAACTACAAGAATATTTAGCTAATAAAATGTTTCTAAAAATATATAATACGCATATTTCATTTTTTTTAAAAAATAATAATAACAAAAAAAACATAAATCAAATAAATTAAATTAAACGAAAAGTGAGAAGGTCCGTTACTGTTGGAGGCCTTGGCGATCAGACGGCATCCACGTCATCCTTAACGATCTTCGCCGATCAGGGGACCCGAACCCGGTTTGAATCCCGACAAAGCCCATAACTTTATGCCTCTTAATATTATTATTATTATTGTCGTTGTCTTGACTCCCACTAATTCCATTACTGCCCTCGCCGTGGTTGTCCCAGAGGACTCTGACCGATGTCGGGTTGAGGTTGGAGCAGCGGTGGGCGCCGCGGCTGGCGTAGAGAAAGGCGGAGATGCCGAAGACGAATCCGGCGATGCCGATGATGAGGCAGTAGAAGATCAGGACCGTCGATTTGCGAGGTGACGGCGACGCTGCTGATCGCGCGTGGAAGAATTTGGGAGATGAAGGCATTGTATTGTATCGCGGTATTTGGTTAAGTTAGTTAGTTAGTCAAGTTGTTGGGTGAAGAAGAGAAGCAGAAGCAGAGAAGAAGAAGTAGAAGAAATTTGAGCTCATTGTTTTGGTGTAAGAGAAGCCAAAATTAAATCAAACCTTGTCGGTTTCCATAAAACTGCTTTCAGTTTCTATATGCTTCAGTGATTCTTTTAGAAACCAATTACTCATTTTTTGTTTATAAATAATTAATTATAATTTCTTATGTCTCATTTTGATTTTTTAATCAAATATTAAATTACGAAACTATTTTAACCATTTTTAAGATTATTTTTACTAATGCTTAAAGCAACTCTAATCTCAGAACCATTATGAGAAGCCTTATTAATTTTTTTCCCATTTATTATTTTTATACATACATTGCCACATATATGTATATATATATATATATACGGCGAAGAATCGAAGATGATACATGATGAAATTGAAACCTGTCGGAGGGAGGAGAAAGAGACATTTCAGCCTCTTTATCTTCCTCAACCAAGGAGGCAACGACAATTATAAAAGGGCTATGATTATTTTGGAGCCGCTATAATCATATCTCCATACATAAAGTGATAAATCTCACGTAGAGTAATAAATAATAAAAATTTATTATAATTTTAATTGTATGGTTATAAAATGATACTTTACTTTACAGCACTTTCAACATAATCGACCCCTAAAAAATTGAGATATTATCATTTTTCTACCTGAGTTTTTTTGACATATGAAAATAGTATTATTATGTTGGTAAAAAATGTATTTTATCACCAAATATTTATGTTATTACTTTGCTATCATTTCGCTAACATAATTAAAAATTTACTGATGTCATAGGGTATTTAAGAAATTTTACGTGTTAAAGCCAAAACAAATCATCTAATTGTGAAAGAAATAGTATCATTTATCTACCAAAAGTTTTCTGACATATCAACTCAGTATTAAAGTTTCCTAAAAATTATATTTTGTCATCTAATGTTTAAGCTATTATCACTTTATTACCAAAACATTAACAAAGTAAAAAGATCTGCTAATATCATAAGACATTTAAGGAATTTCACATTCAAGTCAAAATGTTAACATAATTTTTTAATGATGAAGTGATAAATTTGGACTATTTGGTTGTTGTTGTAGTGTTTGAAATAGTTTAGGGTGGTTGAAGCTAAATTATATTATCAAATCAGAAGTGTTTTGCTTGTATTATTTAAAATTTGATATTTACTTGTACAACAATATATTTATATAATAAAAAAAAGTAGCTTTTTTTTTAATATAATGGCTACTTTTCTAAGATAATTTCTCTTATATATTTTTTTTTTTCAAATGAAAAGATTGTCTTTTACACTTCAAGTTGGATATTTAATTATTTTTAATGTATTTGGTAATGAGTGATAACAATCTAAATATTAGGTAGTCAAATGTAGTCTTTAAAAAATCTTGATATTGAATTAATATATCGGAAAACTTTTGATGGACGAATAATAAATTTCTCTTTTTTGTAAATTTTTTTTTTCAATGGATGACTATCATCTTTCATATTCCAGGGGAAAAATTAACTTTTAACTCATATTTTGTCAAATATTAACTTATTTTTAATAGAATAGCAATACAGTACTAACAACTGAAACATATGATGATAAAATATAATTTTCATTAAACTATGATACCAACTTGATGCCAAAAAAGAATTTCAGTGAAAAAATGATAAAATCCCTAGAAATTTAGGAAAAACTTTTTACGACTTCTAAAATTTCATAATTTTTTTAAAATAATACGTAAAAAGGCAATATCTTATCTCTCAGCAATTTTTGTAAGAGAATTGGTCCATTCAACTCCTGAGCGAGTACGGTATCCATCCAACAAAATCTGACCATTCAACCGATTCTACACGGTTAAATATGGCACCATACTCGGGGCACCGAAAAAATGGGTCTTTTTGTTCTATAATTTTCCGATTTGGATATTAATTTTTATTTTATTTCCTTTTGTTCTTATTTCTTTTTAACTTCCATTATCCCCCAATTCCAAAGCTAACATGTAAAACTGAACTGTCTAAACTGGTTTTGCTTTTGGGCACACTACACTACCTACGGTTTCTAATATATACACATTTCATTTTTACTTCCTCATCTACACAGAACTTTCCTCCGTCTGTTTGTCCGAAAAATGCTGTGTCTCATCGCACATACATGGGGATGATTCGAGTTCAACATTACAAACGATTTCAGCTTTGCTTTCCCCTGAAGCAGAAGCAGACCCCGGCTTTTCGCAGGACAGCTTTGAAAATTGTTCCTGCGTATGCCCCTCTCCACCATCTACACTATCTCGAAGGTACTTGCATTCACTAAGCTTGTTTGGCATTTCAGCTCCAACTCCATCATTGCTTTGATCAGATTGAAATTGTTGTAGGCCCTCTGAGGCTCCATTCACTGAATCTGCAATAGGCTCTACTTCAGAAGAAGTTCCCGGTTCAGTTAATTCGTTGATTCCCAACTCTGCTGATGGATCATTGGAGAAGTTAAGCTTATGTTTTGAGAAAATCGAACAATAGAGAAGAAAATTGCATTCCTGTCAAAGAAGAGGCTACCAGATTGTGCGTCTGTTTTTTGATCTCCATACAAGGTCTTTTTAAGAAGTACTGTTCCAGGAAATACCATCAAGTTGACATTGTTTAGAGTTTTCTTTTCGTCTTTATCTACTGGCTTAAAGCCAAAACCCTTGGTCCATGTTTCAACTAAACTGGGAATAGCTGATATGATGAGCTTTTCCACCTTGAAGGATGTTAGCATCTACAGGCATCATTGAACAGAAAGGAAATACGTAAGTCACAGATATAATTATTGAAAGGAAAATGCAATGCAATGCAGCAGTATAGTATCAGAATTTTAGTTGTGATGCTCCTCCAAAGCTCAGTGCTTAGAGAACTCAAAATGAAGCAAAAGCCCAAAGATGGTAGTGTGAGATTGGTCCTCTGTTTCTAAAACACTAATATTTTTCTCAATTAAGAAAGTAATAGGTTAGCTATACTGGGAAACAGTTCAAGAAAACATTCTCGATATGGCCCAGCTTTTGGAAGCAAATGTTACTCTATGGTGTTCCCAGAACTGTGTTGCATGATCACAAAACGATTGTTTTCAGGTGTTTTTTGCTAATGTGAAAAGGAAAAAGAATGTAATTTTCATGAATTGAGAAGAAAATAAAATTGTTTTTATCATTCTTCACAATATGACTTTGAGAGTAAAACAAAATGGTAGCAAATCTTATGCATTTTATGCAAGGCTTACTGAACTAAATGTCAATATCATATAGCCATTACAAGGAAAGCTATCTTTTCAATAAGAAGCAGCCAGAAAGTTATCCTGCTGACGGAGTGACACAGCTGAAATGAGTTGAAAAATGAACCAAGGCAATGCAACAAAGAAATTCAAGGAACATCACCTATTAAGGGTGAGATGAGCATAATTCGAGGATAATCAAATTTGTTTAGTTTGACAAAAGAATACAGCAAATTACCATATAGACAGAGCATCTAAGCATGGTAATGTAATTATACCTCTTCTATAGCAGCCATAAGGCGTCTGCACATTCCCTTCCGACGGTAGTTACTGCAGGTAGCAATTAGGGGCATCTCTGCAACTGATTTTCCATGCACCCTACGAACAAAAATATTTTTCTTTTAGCTGCAATAATGGTAAAAATATAAAGAGAATGGCCTAAATCTAAGGAATTAAAACACCAAAAAACTGAAAATCTCTTAAAGTCTTTCACAGTAGATTCCCAAAGATTGTCCATTTATATATAATACATATATATACCAGACAATTGCATGCAACAATGTCCAAGTAGAGTATCTATCAAACTTATATTTCCAGAGTAATTTTATTCCTATAATTCAGGAAGCTAACTGCATAGAGTTCACATGCAGCATCCCATGAAGTTAAGGCCTACATAACTTCTTATGTCAAGCCATAAGGAGTAAAGCCAGTGTTTCATTCGGGTCATGGGATCAATGGTTAAGAGTTCAAAGTATTACACGCAAGAATTGCACCAAGTGACAACTAATCAAAATGCACTAAGTCATCAAGGAAAATAACGAGTATGAAATGTTTTGGAGAAATGTTTTATTATGTTGAACAACTGCATGCAAGAATCAATACTACCTGATTGATGCAACAGATATTTTCACTGAATGACAACTAATCAAAATGCACCAAATCATCAAGGAAAAATAACAATTATGAATGGTTTTGGAGACATGTTTTATTATATGGAACCACTACATGCAAGAATCAACACTACCTGATTGATGCAACTGATATCAAAACATCGTCTTTTTCCAAGACTACTGCATAAAATCCATGAAAGTTTAACCGTGCAAAATCTGACCTGCACAGAAAGAACAAAAGCAACAAAATAACACAAAATTTGAACATTTTCTTTTGAGATCAGATTGCACTGAGGCACAAAAGAAGGATGATGTCTCACACCAGGCAAAGAAAGCATGTAACATTACACAAGGCATAACTAATCTCATATCAGTGCTAACAACAACTTTAAGAACAAGGAACACTGACTTTTACCTTTCCTAAGTAGCCTATTATGTATAATGTGACCAAAGTCTTGCCTTTCTCCACCAACATATGGATCAAGCAAGGTTTTTGGTTTAAGGAATCAATTCCAGACGACAGCAAACTATAAGATGTCCCATACAAAGGGGCACGAGATTTGAGATAATGCCAAATTTGAGATAATGTCAAATCTGCAGGACTATACCCAATTACCTATGCAATGTATTTGGTACAATGTCCAATAATCATTTGTCTGATTGCCAATTGAAATCTGCCCTTAATAAAAGACCACAACCAAAAGAACCAAAGCATGGCTTGTCCAAGTTCCAGGCTCTGTAGTTAGTTTTCTAGCAATAATTAAGTAATAGATAAAGTACCATAACTGTATTTATCAACAAAACTGAGAAGAGAAGTGTAACTGTATTTATCAACAAGACTTAGAAGAGAAGAATTTATAAACAGAGAAGGGTTAGCTGAGCTTCAGAAAACAAAATATCCACAGCTCATAAAGGTCTCCAAAAATGTAAAGATGAACAGCCTTCTGCAGTTACACCCTCTTTGACCCGGACTATGACCCCACACCTACAGAGCAATGGACCTAGGCAAATGCACCAAATCAGTTCAGGAAATTAGACTTCTTTGCTTCTTGCCATTGCTAGCTAATAAAAGGAGAGGTATTGTCTTCAACGGAAGTATCTTTACGGTCTCTCCCTCGACAAATTTAAGACCCATAAAAGAACCCAACCTAAGGGCTCTTGCTCTACACGCTAATATAATAAAACAAAATTATTAGTGCAACAATTTACTAATCTGCATAGCCTAATAAAACATGTGGTCCCTTCAATAAGCCCTTCCACAATAATAATGATAATTACAACAGCAGCAGCAGCAAAACAATAAGTGAAGCACCTACCTCCAGTTATACAAGAGATGGGGTATCATATCTATTCCTGTTCTTGGGTCCACCATGGACAGAAAGCATTCCTCCATAATTGTGAGAGCAACAGCTAACTTTGAGTTGCATTCAGCCTTTAGGGCAAACCGCTGAGCAGAATGAACCTTTTGGTCTTCATGAATGCATCTAAGGAGTGTCCAAGAAAAGCCATCAGCAGTATGGTTAATGATCCCAATATGAGAATGAAGACCAGAATAAACCTGTTGTAGATACCAGAAATGCAAGTATTTGAATCACAATTAAAAGGTTGAAAAGCAATAATATTTGTCATTTGAATGAAAAATAAGAAGATAGATAAAATAACATAATTATCAACAATTCTGATGAAACAAAAGAAGAAACACCACAGACAGGGATTGATTACAGAAGTTTTGCAAGACTTTCAGTTGTAACTTCCTTGAGGGATGTATTAGTACGCTAATGTTCATTCATTTTCTTTTCCATGATGTTGAGTGCCAGCTTGGCAATTTAGTTAGACTGAAAAAATAGGGCCATGCTTTTTGGACTCTTCTGATAGTTAGAAGGCTACTACAGTTAGCTATATGGGCCTTTTTGTTTTAGCATTAACTAGTTAGTTATATGGATCTTTTTGTTTTAGCATTAGCTTCTTAGCTCTAGGCAGACCAGCTATAGAAATGTCTTATCAAAAGTTAATGAAGGAAAAATGAGAACCAGTAGCTGTGTTTGATGTCTGATTCTATCATTCTCTAGGCAGTGACATTCAAGAACCTTGGTTCTGTTGCCCAAAAGTTTTTCAGGTGTTAATTAGGTTATCCTCTTCTTTATTCTCCATTTAATTCTCCACTTTAGGTTTTTATATGTTTAAAGTTTCTATATAAAATCTGATTCTGAAGCTATTTTCTGCTTCAGACCATGATCTAGTGTATCCTAAAATAGAAGAGCAACAGAGGACAAAAGAATAAAAGAATAGAAACAAATTAAGAAGTAATCAAATGTAATGCACTAAGCTACTAATTAACTAGACACACAAACCTCATAATACAAACCAAACTTACTTCACATCTAAACAAAAACTTATTTACTGCTCAAGGAAGCATTAGCAACAATCCCTAGAAGTAATTAAGATACCTAAAACATTTACACAAAATTTTCCTTCTTTCTTCTCCTTTTTTCCTTTTTTTTTTCCAGGGGAAGAAACAAACAGAACTTTTATTAGCACATAAGATTGAAAGCATTTTCATAGTTATTCATCATTAAATTTGAAGGCTATGAACTTCTTGCAGAATTGTGTTTAAGAGAGGTGTATGTGCAAATGTGACCATATGTTAAAACCTAACAATCAAAGAGCGGCCATGATATATGGTAAAATGCAAGGAATTGAGTTATATGGAATTTGTAAGCAAAAGAAAATAAAGGTGAACAGAGCCTTTACAAAAAACCTACTGTTGAAAGAGTATTTCAAAACTGGTGCGCCTAATAGTTTCAGAAAAAGTACTGAATTCTTTATCAATATCTTCTGTACTGGTCTCCTTGGCTAGATATTGAAGACAGACAATGAAAGGAAGGATTTCGAATCCCACCTCTAGAATGTTGATATAAAAGTTTCTACAGTAAGGAAAGTTCTGAAATACGACTCTGTTTCAGTGAATCTAAATACGTGGAAAGCATTACAACAGGTGCAACCACTGTGGAAAAATCTCAAAATAAATGTAGAAGCAATCTAAATGCATAGGAACACATAGCATCTGTTTATTCCACCTCTAATACATTGAAATGCATTGACCTCTTGGCAGAGAGTGAGCAAGAACTATTTCCCCAGACCTGCACAACTAGAGCAGACCTATTCTGGTTGAGTATTATTGGTATTGTAATGCAAATACCTCTAAAAAAGGTCATAGCTATTAAAACTATCAGGAGTAAACAGCTATCGTCATGGCTATTACAACTTAAGTACTGGTCAATGGATTTTGTAGATTTAAGGCTCAAGTCATTGTTTTACCTCATATAGAAATACAAGGCATATTCACTGGCATTGTTGTACCAGATGAGGAGCAGAGATATCCCATAACCAGCCTCATCCAGTCACAACACTGCTAGGATTTCATGGGGTATGCAGATAAGGAACAGGAATTCAGAGTTTCTAAGAATGACCTGCTGGATAATTATTTTCCTTTTCTTTTTTGAGGAAAAGAAAAATACCATCTGCTCCAACCAGCTCCAATTGTTTTATTTGTAGGTGATAAAAGGTCAGGGGAGATTATCAGTTTTCTCAAGAAAAGTTTGGCAAAGCACTGACCCTCCCCTGCCCCAGCTTGTTGCCAACCTATGCATGAACAGATACGCATTCAAACAAGATGCAAGAAAAAAATATGACAAACACTCATGCACCAAAAGCTGTACCCTGAAAGCCTAAAAGGTCTTGATTGCCATAATCGAGAGATAGTCATGAGAAAGAATTAGAATGATTGACAATCAAGCAAACATACCTCCTGACAGCTTTGATCACAAAACCAAGCTTCAGAAACAGCTCCTTTGCTCGTATCTTTCAAGCATTTGCCATGATCTGTTTACAAGCATTTTTAACTAATAATATCAGGTACTTAGAAACTAATTGCCAAGAAAAGCTTCATGGGGAAACGTGAAAATGATAGGATATCCGCACAACTCAGAGTCACATTAGGTTATTTTGTACTACTAAGAAGAAACATATGGGGCAAATGATCATATACTACCTCCCGTCAGGGATAATGCATTCAACCTTATTTATTTCAGTCCCCAGAACCCAATTGACTCATTTTTGGCAAATTTCTACTTCCTTTTTTGAAAATAGTATAAAGATAAAAATAACCAACTGAAAATGTACCAAAAGGTATAAAATATTTATATATGCAATTACAATTATTATATCTAGTTGGTTTCCTACAGAAAATTGCCTAAAAATTTTGCTCTCCCATCATAATTTAAGTAGAAAGAAGCAAATTTGGTTTTCGTAAACCTATTTCCTTTTTTACTGTTTCCTTCTTGGCTAACAAACAGCAAGACCTGAGTACACGAATTAAAGCTGTTATTGATTTGCTTTCTCTGAAATTTGACTTGCTAAGATATACTGTATTAGCCAAACTCTCTATGGTTTTCATTCCCTACTTTCTCATGGTATGAATTACATTCACTTTTAGCATTTATTATTATCTATCTTTGCCAAAATATTACTTGCTCCCCCCTAGATCAAAATCCTGATATCATCCTTGCTTCATTCTACAGCCTAAATGATATGCTTATTAGAGACATTAACTAAAACTCAAATCCAAATCACAGCTTCACTTATCTACAGAAAAATTTTGAGCTGCCACACTTTTAGAAACATATTACACAAGAAACAGAAATAAATGTAAGAAAAAGAGTGAGCAAATTGTATTCTCAACAAAAACTATAAGGTATTAGCTAGTTTTACATTTAAAATTTAATACTCAAGTCCAATTTTAATGGGCTTACGTCTTTCATTCACAGCAGTGACATTCAAGCTCTCCACCAGATATGGAAACAATTTTAGCCATGCAAAATAATCAAACTAAAAATGAGGAACAGAAATATTACATTTATGCTCGCATTGAGAACATTTTAAAGCATCAAAGGAACTTGAAGCCTCTTTATCATTAACCAAATCCCCGCATATCCAGCAGGTGCAGTTTGAGCAAAACCAACTGCCAGTGGGAAGATCCTAAAGTATAATAATTAATAGAAAAAGGACAGAATCAAGTTTAGTCCGGGCATCCAAAGCATGTAAAGAATCCAATGTTAATAAAATCATATTGTGAATAGATCCACGAAAGTAACAATTGGGAAAACAAAGATGATTTTTAATAAAGTACTATAAAAAGAAAAGAAAAGACTGCAACTTCAATTTAAAATAAATTCATCCTCTAGAATGCCAGGAGGGCAATTTGCGTAGGCTTTTAAATCATAGCGTGGGTTTTACACATTGTGGAGCAAAAAATAAATAATCATCACACGTTAGTGAACACAACTTAATAATCTCTACACACTTAATTAGATGCATATCAACTAAATTTCAGCAATATGGAGTAGAGAACATAAGGCCGTCAAGACTGCCAAAATATGAGCAAAGAACATACCTGGACGGACAAGCAAGCCTGATGAAAAGCAGAAGGGCAGTTATCACAACATATCAACTCACCCCCGTCACCACAAATTCCACAAGAATCATCATTTTTATCATCTTCATCAGTTTCCACAGTTCCAGCTCTAGTTGCACTCTTCCTGCTTTTATATTCATCTGACCATGCTTGCAGCTGACATAAAGTAAAGGGCTTACCAGATTCCATGACAAGATTTAAACAGGGCCGGTTTGGCTTGAAGCCAGCATGAATCTTGAACTGAGAAACTGAGAACACTAGGTTGCAGCACTTGCAAATAATTCCATTATTGGTTACTAGACCATCTTTTATCACAGCATCATCCTTTGGGTTCCGATACTGGATCACATCATTCAGAGATATGATACCAGCAACGATCAACCAGGACAAAACAGTTCTTGTCCCTTCCATGAACCACATGCCATTCTTAATCAGCTCACCCCTCTTAACCAATGTTTGCGGAAGCAACCTGCAACCTCCCTTTCGGTTCTTGGGATGCACCCTTGCTCTTAATTTGCGGGACTTTATTTTAGAATTAGATTTGGTGTTCTTTGGGCTGTAATCTTTGTTCTTTAAAATAGCTGAAACCAGCAAGTCATCATCTTTGATTCTGCATGTAACTGGTCTCTTTCGTCCATTTTTAGATCCATCACAATCATGATGAATCTTCTCAAACTTTGAGCCTCTTTTTGCAATCTGAAGCTGGAAAGAGCCAAGAGAAGAGGGTGTTTTCTGACTTCCTTGAACTGCTGCATTCGCAAGAAACTGCTTCTGAGCTTCTTTTGGCTCTAACCGAACACCACTTGCATCAGCATCCTGCACCTCAGCCTTATTATCCAAAGTCAAACTCTGAATGTCACTTTGACTGAGTGTGGTCAATCTCATTTCAGATATCTTTCTGGACTTCCTGTGTGTCTTCTTTTTCAGTCTAAAATCTGCAGCAGAATAATCATCCTCTGTATTGATCTCTGAAGCCTTAATGCACTTCCTGCCCTCATCCGCACTTTGCCCAGGCTGCTCTGTGACCCCTGAAGATACAAATTCATGTACAGAGGGACCAAACTGAGGGCAAGCTCTATTCACGTTGTCATAATGAACCACACCATTGTGCCTACAGTTTGGACAGTCATCCGATCCATGCAAACGATTTTCCTCATTTTCAGTATTTTGGTCTTCATATATTTTTTCCCTTTCATTCCAAGACTGCATTGATATGTCTCCCGCATCTTCCTTAGGTGCTTCCACATCATGCACAGAAGTTTTCTTATCAAAGCTTGGGGAATTCGGGTTGCTGTCTTGATGAGGGGAAGCAGTATCAGACCCCTGAGGCAAATTGCTAAAATCTCTAGGAGCAACATGAACATGTGGGCAACCACCTATCTGGACATAATTACTATCCGACCCACAAGGAGGTAAAGAAGTGTGAGCACTGTTTTGTTTGTTCCCAGAGATTCCAAAGCACTCACTTCTCGTTGCATTGGTAGTATCTACCCCATACATGCCAACTTTATCAGCTGTACAAATATATAAACCAGTTAAACATTTAGTTGCACTGTCATTTGTCTGTTTGCCACTTTTTGAGAAACTCTGATTGCCAGATTGCCCATCACAAGAATGGTAGCTGCCTTCAGAGACTTTGAGAGCACTTTTAGTGGCCAGAGTAGCATCATCAAAACGAACCGGCAAATCTCTCTGGGAACAGTGGGTTTCAAAACTACTCACATTTTCCAAGGCCAAAATAGGATCACTTTTTTCCCTTTGGTCAACTATTAAACTTCTTGCTGCTTTAACCACATCTCCCTTCCTCAGTGAACCAATCTTTCTGTCAATAAAGATAACTAAAACAAAAGGATCTAAAAGACACCATTGACAAGCCAATTCATTAGCAAGATTTGACTTACTCATTACTTTCTCCATGTTTATCAAAGTATCTAACAGATCAGTATGGAAGTGATTAATGTCAGTCCATTCCTTATCGTCATCTGCTGGCACCACATAAGATCCATTGGCAAGTAAATTTTCACCACAATCTCTCCAAACCTTGGGAAATTCACGAAATAACCTCCCCCCAGGTGATCTATAAATTGTATCCATATATTTCCTACTAGGCCTTTTACGCCTCTCGATAGCCCAGCCTGCTGCTGTGAGCAAGTTAAAAATATGATTTTGAAGAAGAGATCGAGGATCTGTCTTGGCATCTAGCTTGAAAGAAATATTAGATGCTCCCAGCCCAACTGAAATGGATCCATTGACTCTCTCCACAGCACATTGAGCAAATCCAGATTTCTCAGCAACAGTAACAGACGGACTTGCAACTGTCAGCCTGGTGGCAGAACTCTCCTGGGAAATAGGAGAAGCAATAGCTTTACATACAATTGCTTCCTTCCCATCATGTCCATCCAAGCTTGGCAAACTTTGCTTTATAACATCCAGGTCACCCACAATACTACTGTCCACATTTTGCTTTAACAGATAGCGACCAGATGTAAAGCCCTGATTTGACGATTCAACTAAATGAAGAGCAACAGTTCGAAAAACAGAGTTTGTAGAGGGACATGATGTACCAGCGACAGTTCCTTTCAATATATCTGTCGAGGTCAAAACCTGCCTGGATTCAGGTTTGATATAAGTAAGGTTGTCAACTGAAAACTTCATCCGCTTAGCACTCAAACTCTGGTCATTCCCACCTTCCAACGAGGATCTTTCTGGATAACATCTTGATCCACAAGCACCCCCAGAATTCTGGGTTGCATTACAAGAATCCTCGACATTTAAATTTTTAGAAGAAGCTTGACTTGTTATCGATGAGTTGTCACTGTTTGAACATAACAGTACATCGGAGATCTTACTGTCATCACATTCAAAGTTAATGACTCCAGTAACAAGACACCTCTTACTCGTGCCACCTGGATCATTTCTGAAGAAGACCTCTGAGAAAATTTGGTGCTCATCGCGAGACCCCTCAAAATCATCATCACACACATCCTCAATAACTGCATTGAAGGACATATCCATCAACTGATAGCAATCCCACTAGCGCTACAATGTATAACTTTGGTCTGCAAATAACTTTCGCCAAGTAAAAGGGATCCACCAGTTAAATCTCATCTGCCGTCAATTTGGAGCAAGCACCAGTACCAAAGGAGGTCAAGACATTTGAAGTGAACAATCTTTTTCCATTTAAACCATCAAAAGGATGCTATAACTCCTGCAAAGGAAGCAGGAAAACATTGAAGAAGGTGCACATATCACATCCTGTAATCATAATAGCAAGTAGACTATAAAGCCTAAAATCATAAGATTGAGTAGACTATAGAGTATTAACCTAGTTGCTAAAATCTTAACAATATAAAAGGAAAACATGAAACTTGAAAGATGCAAATATGGTAAGGATCTCAACAAGCCTTTTATAATATAGTTTAGGAAAACAACAACCAGTAATTAGTAAATTCATTTAATACAACAACCAGTAGTTAGAGAGAGAGTTTCATGGGATCAAAAACTGAGTTTCTCAGCAAGTGCACTTCGTTATAACTAAATACAACGAGAATAACGCATCTATTTGTCTTTGATTTGAAAGTAATGCTGCGAATACAAGGCATCCATGGTATCTCCGGGAACATTTTAGTATATGGGCTAGAGGCCTAAAACAAATTGATGAAACTAAATACTTTAGCATGCATGGTATTCCACACACACTATGCTCATCTTTTTTAATAATATGTGGAGATGATCTAACCAAGGAAATAAGTGTATAAGTTGACCAAAGTTTTGAAATCATTTATCAAAAAATTTATTGGCAATGATATACTGAAAGATATCCTCAAACTCCAATTCCTATCCAAAAGATTTCTAAGCAATCCTATAAATCAAGACCCATGAATTACAATTGATTTGCAAGTGTACCAGGATTCATACTATCATGAGTAGAGCAATATTAAACACACCTCACCAACACATCAGATCATCACACAATCTATGATTTTAAATATAGGATCTTTCAGCTGTAACAGGTGGATCTCCATATATGTTGGCATAAAAGCTGAATAAATTACAAATAAGCATTAAATATTATTCTTTAGTTTGTCAACTGTCCTAATTGATCAACGCACTAATAAACAAGGAAGTGAATGCAGATCTGGCATTGGAAGGTGCAAACTAAACAAGGCTATGGCCGGTCATAGTTAATTGACTGTTATGCTCATCAAGAGGCCTAACCTTTGCATTTGGTTTGGGAAACAACCTCATGCAGCAAACTATTATGCGCAGACAACAGGCGTAACTTACTGCAGCACCATCCCAAATAAAAAATGCACCTTCTCTACCTTGCTCAGCCACTCAATATCTGCATCAGCAGTGTCTTCTGAGCTTCACCTACTGATCTCCATGCATTATCTGTCTGCTGGTTGAGAAAAAAGAAAGACCTCAGAAGACTGACGCTAATATTTTCTTCAAATAAAGTGGAGCTTAATTCATGGTAAATGGAAGTGAATATACCTAAAAAAATATCTCTTTCACAATTAACCAAGAATACTAGGTATTACTCAATACGCATCATTCATACAATTTATTTTTTTTCTTCCACCTGCAAGTAATATCTGTCAGCCCTAGGAGAACTAGTTGATGGAAAAAAATATCGTGTTGCTAATTAGGAAAGAGGAAGCTACTTCTCAAGCATTTCTTTTGCTTTAAGATTGAGACTTCATCGGACATGGTAATCACACAAACAGACCCCACAGCATGTTAAAATATGGCAATGAATGGTTACAAATATAGAATGCAATTTTAGAAATTTGAATCAAAAAGATGCTGAAGGTGGTCATAAAACAGATAATTTGGGTTCACTACTCTTAGACTAATATCTGCAGCTGTTTCAATAGTACTGACAATCAATATAATTTCTCAAACGAGGTGTGGCTGCACTTCATTGGTTCAGTTGTATATCTCACAGGACGCAAGAAAACATGTGCCACGTGACTCTTGATCTTACTGAAAGTAAATGTAGAAAATACAAGCATTTCCAAATCACTATTTCCAGAGAATTTGGCGAATTAACACATGTTGAGCCACAATAACTAGCGATCCTAATTTGAAATATTAAACATAAAGCATACCCAACCTTTCTCCTTAAGATACCCACACACATAGACACTACTGAACTATCTTCTATTGTGCTTGAACTGCAACATATAAAAAGACAAAATTATTCCATTTGAATTATGAGATTATGGATGCAGGATTTTATGAGTTTATAGAATAAATATAATGCAGACCTAATTTAATTGTGCATTGAAAAAATTATATAATTCCTTTAGCTGTTTCCTTTATGAGTAAAAAATTTATTAGAAGCACAAAATTATACTGTTGTAGCGCACAATAGAATGCACAAAATAGAGAATAAAAGAGAAACACTGAAAGCTAGAAATGAAAAACAAAACCACGTAAAATGGATATATATCTATATCTATATATATATATATATATAGATGTCTCATCTGTCTCTGATGTTCATTTATTTTTCTTTTGCCTTTCCAAACTTCGATGCATGCGCAGAGAAAAACTTAAGCTTTTTTATTTGCCACCATTGTGACAACCAACCAACATGACTTTAGTCACTAGACACACCATTATATGAAGACAACTTAATGAATGAATATCAAAGTCCAATGAAAATTAAACAATAAAGCGAGTGAATATAAATTTTAAGAAAAATGAAAATAGTTAACCAACAGACTTATCTTATTTAGAAAACCCCATTTTCACTGTTTAGGTGATGAAAGTATGATCCCTACGTAAATGGTTCAATCTAATATAAAGCAACCAGCTCACCAGATTCCGTTTCTATGTCGATTTCCTAGTTATCATGCCATAACTATGCTCTAATGGAACAATGGAGCTTAAAAGTCACCAGTATAGAAATATTTTAAAAGTTTCGGGAAGGCTTAGAGCCACTACATTGCCTCAGTGTCCATGCAAAAAAGACAAAATTGGAAAATGTCTATTATGAACTATTCTCCTACAAATTGCATGCAGGATAGAGTAGACCACGAGAAACCCTCCTCAGCTGACATCCCCCACTTTAAAACCACTGCATTGCCTCAGTATGAAAATCCACAAAATAAAGAAAAAAGCTTAATATATGAGAAAAAAGGGGGAAAAACAGGATTTCTCAGCGATTCAAAATGTCTATTATGAACTATTCTTCTACAAATTGCATGCACAATAGAGTATACCATGAGAAACCCTCCTCAGCTGACATCCCCCGCTTTAAACCACTGCATTGCCTCAGTATGAAAATCCACAAAATAAAGAAAAAAGCTTAAAATATGAGAAAAAAGGGGGAAAAATAGGATTTCTCAGCAATTCAAAATGCATAATGCACAATAAATTAGACTAAGAAACCCTCTTCGGCTTGCACCAAGTTTGCAACTCTCTGGCATGGCTTTTTCCACAACACAAAACCCTCACTGCTTTATACAGCTTCCAAAAAAACATAAATGAATATCTATCTAATGCATAGAAGTAAATGCAAATGTACCAAATGAAGAAATTTTGAATGCATGATCTAACAGTAACATTCAAAAAAAAAAATTGTTAAACCGAGTAGCATAAACTTTTAATCTCAGAATCTATCAATTAACAGTTACAAGAGTGTTTGCAGATTAAACAGCAATCAGAAATGTTGAAACATAAACATACCCACAAATTCTCCACAAACAAATACCATAAACCGTCCAGGCATTGAATCAAAAGAGCATGAAATCACAAAAACAACAACCCAATTACCCAAAGAAACCAAAAAAAAATGAAAAATAAAAAAAACACCCACTAACATATCACAGCAATTCATTAAACCCATTTCCAAAACATGCATGATAAACCAAAAACAACACCAACCCAGAAACAAAAATTTCACACAGATCAAAACCCACATAACCAAATCCAAAAAATCACATACAAGATAAAAAATTCAACATTAAATAACCAAAATTACGCCAACAAAAAAAAATCCATTAAATGAGCTCACCGTTGCAATGCACGTTAATTACAACATGCAAAACAGGATCAGTGAGAAAATGCTAATTGAATTAGGGTTTGAAAAGCTTAATGGGTTGGTTTCAAAGAGAGAAAGGGAAAGAGAGACATCAGGAAATGCGTTTTTTTTTTTTTTTCTTTATACATATATATATTTTCTTTTGCTTCTTTGGCCTTTATCAGCTGAAAAACTGAGCAAAAGACCAAAGCCCCACCAGTAAGTAAAAAGAAAAGGTGGCTTCGTAAAACCCGAATTTTGCTCCCAGCTATTCCAGATGTCATGTACCCATCTTTCTCTCTCTAGCACCACTCTCTTTCTCTCTCACTCTCCGTCCACATCTCATCTTTTCATGCGAGTGTGTGCGCGCGCGCATATGTTGTTATAATAATAATATGTCAGGTACATTTTGCAAATTCTCTTGCTTCTCTCACTCTGGTTTAGTTAATATTGTCTCTTTGTGATTCTGTTTGACCGATTGTGTTTGCGTTCACACTCTATTCACTTTTGCATAAACCCCTCAAAGCTGAAACGGGGTTTTTCATTTATTAATTTGTTGTATTATAATATATTAGATATCGCAACGAGATTAAATTTCTTACTTATGTTATTTATACACAATTAGGTAAGATCTTTGAATGCTCTACAAGAAGATTGTAATAAACCTTATTATAATTTTATTTGAATTTACCATTTTTTTCAGTTTTTTTAGGTAGTTGAATTTACACATATGAGTTTTTCAAGATGTAATTAATCCGTTCCAATTTTCTTTCTTTTTCTCCTTCCTTTATTATATTTATATATATTGACAACAGAAGAGTATTTCTTAAAAAAAGAAAAGAAAGGAAAAAAAATTAACACTCTTTTCTCTTTCATATTGTATTATTTTAATATTGGTTAGACTGCTTATAATAGAGTCACAAAGATAGAACGCATACAAGATGGCAAGCCATGGAAAGATGGAGGGAGAATTTTAAAGGAATGGAATAAGAAAAGAGCTTTTAACGGCTGCTTAGTCTTAATATTAGAAAAAAAAAATTATATATTCGCTTAGATGTTTAATCTCTTGTCTAGTCAATAAAGTACATTAAATTATGTCAATGTGATGCATCGAAAGTAACAATTTAATATTTTTTCGTTTAACTCTTTAAAGTGTTGAGTTACGGAATCAATGGACAATGGCTGTTTAAACAGGATTTAATACATTCTCAATAACTTATGTGTTGCATCAATGGTTTATTAGTCGTCAACAAATTAGTATAACCGCACAAAACAGTGTAACACATTGTATAATACGTTATATTGGCAGGGCTCGTAACGAGGAAATCTTTTAAGCTTTTTAGCAGAATATTCTTGTAGGGTCGAGGCATAAGAGATTAATAATTTCTCTCGTTCATTAGAAGATGGTTTGTTTAATGTTGATAAATTTTGGAGTACGATATTATAGATGTCGCGAATGTGGCAAAAAGTAAAGAAGCTCAAACTATATTCTACATCTAAACTAATCATTAAGATTTATATTAACTAATGAACCCTAATAATGCGAGCGTTCATAAAATCTTCATATGAACATCGAACTAGCCGGTAGTATAAAAGTGAAGAAGAATAGAACAATGGAAAGGTTTGGGGAGTGGTGTTTGGGTGCGACTGTTTAGATGAATTTCAAATGTGAACATCTATGGTAGGAGCATTCCAGAAGTCTCCAGCAAGTTCCAGATTGTTCAAGAATGCAGTCGTTGCCACTGGAAGCTTAGCTGAAGGTCAGCAAGCTCAATATTTAGTTATTGTTCACGCGAGTGTGTGTGTGTGTGCGTGTAAACCAGCATGGCATCAGATTGTTAGAAGTTGTACAGCTGTCAATCTCTTATTAGTCAGATATACTCTGAGTTCGTTACATGAATGTAGTATAAATATCATACTCTGTACACATTCTTAGTTAGTTAATTGAGTAAAATTTTCTCTCCTTTGCTCAATTTTTAAGTTATCTTTTATACTGGGGGCAAATAATATTTTCCAACTCAATTTAAAATGTTAACAAAATGCTTTTGACTATCTCTCTCTCTCTTAAATCTCATGCACGCCACTCTTTTCCCAATTAAAGGAATAGAACCCTCTTAAATTCTATCTGAAACTGAGGTGCTGTGCTTTTTAACTATACCTGCTATGGAAAAAAATTGTAATTAAAAAAAAAAGGTAAATAGTATATAGTAAATATAAATTTTAAATAATAATTTTGAAAAAATTATTAAAGATATAATAGATTTTTTATTATACAAGTAAAAAATATATTAATATAACTTACAAGTTACGTAGTTAGTGTTTACCAAACACTTTAATTTTGTAATTTTTAAGGTATAGCCGTCCAACCTCAATCTCAAAAACACTCTTAATCAGCTCTCATTTCTCACCCTTGATCAACACAACCTTCTTTTATTTTATCAAAATTCTACCACTTTCCATCAAAATTTCATGGATCTGCCCTTATGTATAATCATATGAGAGTATAATAAATTTAAATATGCATGTTTGGAGCATTTTTTGTATCCTTAAGCTGATTTTATTTTTATTTTACAGTATATTATCAAAAGTAAATGCTATAAACACTTTTGGAAAAAAGATGAAGGGCGAGTTTGGAGTAATTTTTTCTATAGAAACTAATAAAACAACTAAATGATGTATGTATCTCTAAGATTTTATTATTACTACTGTTATTATTTTTTTCCTATAGTTGACAAAACATTGGGACTGTGTTGGATGCTAAGATTAAGGTTAGGATTGGACTAATTTTTTAGGATAAAAAAAATAATTCAATCCTAGGCATGTTTGGCTATCGAAACTAGTTGATTAGTCTAAAGTTTAATTCAAAAGTAACGGGACTATTAATCCTTAATTCAACTTAGGTTTAAGTAGCATAAAATCTTCTTTATCACTCTTTTCATTTTTATTTAGATTAAAATTCATATAAATAAATATAAAGAATTAATTTTGTAATTTATTTAGACTAAAATCTTATACTATATTAAATATCCAAATTTTAATTCAATAATTTATTAATACTAGAATTTAATATAACATTAAATACCAAAAATTTATTTAATAATTTATTTACAAAATAATTAACTATCAAATTCAATAATTATTAATATAATTTAAAAATAATTACACTATTTCAATAGTTATTTAGCTATATTAAATTAAATTTAACATATTCTTGTCCGATACCAAACTAAACAAACGAGAGTAATTTATACAGTGCGGTCAATCTATTCTAATCTAATTTAATCTAATCTTAAGAATTAATTCAATTCGATCTTGGTTGGCAAAAAAGTACGCTTTAGAAAGTCATTTTATAACGGCTTTAAAAAAGCATTTTTTCAGTTACTTTTACAAAATGTGCTTTCTCCGAAAGCACTCGTGAAATGCAAATTCTCACAAAACACGTGGTGTGTTCAATTGGGCCTCAGACCATTAAAACTACTACCAATGAAAGCAAGCAATGGCCATTGGGCTTTGTTTTCTCGAGAAAACTGACACACGTAGCCCACCATCGGAGCCATAATTTGTCTTCACCTCTCTAAACCTCTTTCCCGGTGCTTAACCCTCGGCAGTTCCCCGGGAGTTCAGTCGTCGGTTCTTCGTCTTTCTCTCACAAGCGGTGAGCCCTTCTGACCCTCTTTCTCAGCTTATTAATGAAGTGGAAGCATAGAAAAAAACTAGTAACTATTTTTTTAAATTTAAAATGCTTCTGAATTAGGTACTTTTCTGGCCACATATGCTGAAATGAACTGTATATTTGTGTTTTCTGAGAACTGGGTCGGCTCGGACCGAACCCGAAATTTATTTCTGGTTCGGTTCGGTTCGGATTAACATAATAAAATCCGAATAGGTTGAAAATTGCAACCGATCGGTTTAATTTCGGTTCGGGTGCATTAAAAGCCGGTCGGGTTGGGCCTTAAAAACACAAAAGAATATTTATAAATCTCTCCCTCGCCACTCACTCGCGCTGTCGCGCACGCCCAGTTCCAATTTCAAAATCCCTAATCTAACTGCCTAGCCTTCTATAATCCCTCTCTTCTCATCTTCATCCACAACGGCAGCACAGCCCTCCTAGCGTAGCCCACAGCCGTCCAGCCGACGCCCAGGCGCCGGCTCACTCTCCTCACGGCCGACTCACTCTCACAGAGTCGAAGTCTCACTCACACACTCCGCTGACACCCGTTCGCTTCCAATCCAGCTGCTGTCGCTACCATCTCTGCCACCGCTTCCAGTCGCTTACAATCCATCTCTGCAGTCAGGAGGTTACTTAATATTTTTTGTTATTGTTATTAATTATTATTATTGTTATTATTATAAACAATCACCGAGCACTCCTGGTTCATGCTTTCTTCTTTTGTACTCTCGATTGGTTTGTCCTGAAGCAAAATATATTAAATATTATTGATTGATGCATATGTTTCACAGCATAGAGTGGCTTACATTGGAGCTTTTCTGAAAAAGTGAAAATTTCATTTAATTATTTATTATTCACGGAAAATAAATAAACTTCTTCTTCTATTTTCTAATGCCACACGTCTGGTGAGCTTGCCTAGCGTGTTTTAGTTGGATAAAAATTTTGGAAAATGTTACATGGCAAGGAAGCTTAAACAGTTTAACCCGCATTTAACCCCGAGTGAACCTGAATTATCAAACCGAACCAATCCGAATTGTGAATCTGAATTTTGGTTCGGTTCAGTTTGGTTCAGGTTTGCATTTTCAACCCAATTGGGTTCAATTCTCCAACCCGATCGGGTTGTAACCCAAATCGAAACCTGAACAACCCGAACTGAAACCCGATTCGCCCACCCCTACTGAGAAGTACCCAGATCATAAAAGAAAGGTCTTGATAATAATTTTGGCTAAAAATCTGTTTTTTAACTTTTATTTTTAGTTTTTTATGCTGTATTTTAGTTGTTGAATAGGTTATATATAGAAGTTCAGTTAATTTTGTTTTGGATGAAAAATCAATGAGTGCTCATGTGATTAACTAGTGAAATTTTGTTTGCATCATATAGTCAGCTATAATGCATTGGATGGCTTTTACTCAGCATGGTAGAAATGCTCTCTGGCAGCTTGCTAAAGAGAGCTCTGATCGTGTGTTGCATCACCCATTGTTATTTTCTTGTCAAGGGGTCAGATACAGACGGTTGGAAGTGATTCTAACAACAGTGAGTAAATTGATCTTTTGTTTTCCCTTTTCACCAGTTTGGATCTCTGGACTAATCAGCCTGTTTGAGTTTTAACTTGTGTATTAATGATTGGTTTCATATGTTTAGAAAGTTGATAAGCTTGGTAAAGCTGGTGAAACTGTGAAGGTTGCTCCAGGGTATTTCCGCAACCACTTGATGCCCAAATTGCTTGCTGTTCCAAATATCGAGAAGTTTGCTCATCTCATTAGAGAGCAGCGCAGGGTATTTGTTTTTCATGATTTTTCTTGGTTGAAATTTTTTCTGTTTGGGTTGAGAATGGTTAATTCTAGTGCTATAGAAATTTGCTCATTTCCTTTGGATACTTTGTTTAGCCATTTTGTCAATTAATTTGACTCATGGTTTCAAATTATTGCTAAATTCTCGGTTTGGAAATATTTGTGATTTTTGAAGGTGCATTACAAGTTATTAATATTTGTTGTGCCTTTGTCTTATTTTTGTTAGATTTGCCAGCCTGAGGAAGAGGAAGAGGTTAAAGTTATTAGGAAGTCTGAGGATAATACGGGCAGAGAATTTGAGAAGGCAGCTAGGCGCCTAGAGAATGCTCGACTGGTTTGTGGCCTATATTTTAATTTTTTCAGATTCAGGACAAATTGTCTTCGAGTGAACTGATGTGTTGCCTTTTCGTTTTTTTAAGCTTGAATGATCTATTTGCTACAGTAAGGAGTGAACTTTGTAATGAATGTTAAATTATGCCGTTTGTTTCAATCTACTTTTCTATCATAGCTCCATGTGATTAGCGGAATGCTGGTCCTGCGAGTATAAAATGAACTCCTTAAGTCAAATTCCTTCTTGGGGTGTTGGAGAAGAACTATATACATGTAATCTTGCTTTCGGATATGGATTATTTGATGGATGTTGTATTTTCTAGGTATTGAGGAGATTCCCCAATATTGAAAAATTACGTTCCCGTGCATCAAAAGATGATCCCATAGAATTGCGTTCACCTGTGACAAAAGACGAGCTTGTAGCTGAGGTATGGATTTTTATCTTTTTTGGTTGTTCTTTATAATTGTTTCTCATCATAATAGCAAAAGCAGTTTGTTCTGAGTGACCTGTGTGGTCTACCATCAATCACTGCCGTTTCTATCATTTAATACCATTGACTATGCATGTATAGATATTTTGTTTTTACTATGTAATTTCATATTTGATACATTTCTAATGGATTGCATGGCATCCGGGAACGGGAATGATAAAATAAATTTCAAGCGTGTTTAAGTAGATGAAAAAACTTGGTATGATTTGGAAGGATTTACTGATTAAATAATTTTCCAATTTGTTTGCCTGGAGGAATTGAACAGTAATTGATTAAAGGATTGCAAGGTGGGTAGGTCCAGCTGGGCATTGTCAATATTAATGATCATTATGAATGTGTAATTCCTATATGTGAAATTGAATTTCCATGATGGCATGGTAAATTTTTGCTAGGGTGTGACCGTATGGTAGCCAATTGTGAGCAACAGATCCACATGGTAATATTGATTGAAATTTTGCGTCTTAATCCATGAAGATATAGATTTTGGCAATATAATACAAGCACTGTGGGTTACCTTAAATATTCTGGACTTGTCATTGATAGAGTTTCTTTTACCTAGTTATTGATGTTTCTTTCAATTTTCTATTTTACTGTTGCCATTTATACAATTTTAGGTGGCAAGACAACTATCGATTTCTATTGAGCCTGAAAACCTGCATCTACCATCACCTCTGTCTGCTTTCGGGGAATATGAGGTTCCTATGCGCTTACCCAAAGCCATCCCCCTACCGGAAGGAAAGGTCCAGTGGACTCTCAATGTTAAAGTCCGGGGCAAATAAACAATCATTTCATTTGTTTTGTTTTACTCGGTTCGGGATCCAAATTCGATTGTAGAACAGTTTTTGGTTTTTCTTCATAACATTCTGGAGACAATACAGGCAACATTGTTTGCAACGCTACAGCTAATTTGCAGTAGCATGAAACAATCAAAATTTTGCCTTTTTTGTGTATAAAATTTTATCTTTTTAATTGTGATATTACAGTTTTGCCCATCAAGCATTATGAAGCTTAATATTTGGGTAAATGTTGGTTTAATCTATATATTTTATCTCCATTGTTTATTTAGTTTTATATTTTGAAAAATATCTCAAGACACTCTTATTATCAAATATTATCAAATATTAGTTTGATCCATATACTTTAACTTAAGTATTTATTTAGCTTTTATATTTTGAAAAGTGCCTCAAGGTATACTTATTATCAAATATATTATGCTCTTGCCCTTATTTTTTTCTTATTTTTATAATAATACTATTATAACAATATTTTTTACATTAATTTTTTAATCAATGAAAAAGGGTAACTAGCAAATTAACTGATAAATTAATTTGTTAATATTTTTTACATTAATTTTTAATCAATAAAAAAAGCTAATTAAAAAATTAGTTATTATCAGATTAAAAAATAAATATTAGCATAAAACAATTGATATTTTTCATTCTCTTACAACAATTTTACTAATTATTATTTATAAATAAATTAATACAAGTTAATTTAAAGTAATGTTTTTAATATTCTTGCAACAATTTTATTAATTTTTTTGTAAAAATTAATTTATTAAATTAATCATTAGAGTAAAATAATAATAATTAATTTGTGTTTTACTTTTAAGGTTAATTTGATAAATTTAATTTTTTTTATTAATATCTCCAAGAATATAGTTGCAATGATATTATTAAAAAAGTAAAAACAAAAAATAAATATGGAACTGTAATATAACTATCAGTAAGAATAATTTGAGATTGTTTTAAGATATAAAAATTTAATATATGGACTAAATAAATTTATATCTTCTAACATTTCAACCTACTGGCTAATGGTCATACAATCGTGGTGCGATCCGGGATGCCCGGCCCAGCCCATCATGTAAAAAGCGCTGTCACCCATATCCTTAAGCTCCTACTGCAGTGCTACTTTGCCAGTTGCCACGAAGCTCGCCACATCACACCGTACCGATGCCTCTAGAAAACTAACTTCAAAAAATGGTATTAATAAGCGTACGCCACGTCACTCCTCACTCCCTTCTTCGTCACTTTCCTCTCACTCAACATTTTCGCCCCAAACAAATTCCTTCTTTGAAAAATCGCATTTTCTCCTTCACAGCAACAGCTACAATGTCTTCAACCTCCAAAAAGGTAATTTTTTTAATTTTAATTTTTGTTTAGTTTCTTTTTGTTGTCTTTTTGTTTCGTTTTTTTGAATTTTCTGTGTCTTTGTTTTTTTCAAGGTTTTGGTGCCTGTTGCGAACGGGAGTGAACCGATTGAGGCCGTGATAACGATCGATGTTTTGAGAAGGTCTGGAGCTGACGTAACGGTCGCGTCTGTGGAGAAACAGCTTTGTGTTAACGCGTGTCATGGTGTCAAGATTGTCGCCGATGCTCTCGTGTCTGACTGCCGCGACGCCGTTTTTGATCTTATAGCTCTTCCCGTATGTATTGCAGCTATCATCAGCTATAATTATAGATGATAATTGCTGGTACTGAATGTTAAGCTAAATAATTCATTATTAAGTCATCTTCAATTAATTTTCGATTGAAGATGAAGAAATGATAATTTTGAGCAAAGAAAAATATAGAAAATGTTTATTTTGTTTTATTTTTATTTTTAAATTTTTTGGGATTTCCTTATTTTCGCTGTTCTCATTCATTATGTGGTCCTAGTTAAATATTCCCAGTTGTTGAAGTCTGTGAAATTCTTTTCGATATTTATTCTGGCATGTATATTTTTCCTTTTTAATTTCTTTTGTTGCTGATTCTTTGATTATGTTATATCCTGTTTTGTTTCCCTTGTAGGGTGGCATGCCCGGTGCTACCAATCTGAAAGAATCTGAAGTATTAGAAAGCATTGTGAAGAAGCAGGCTTTAGATGGGCGTCTTTATGCTGCTGTCTGTGCGTCACCTGCTGTGGCATTAGGGTCTTGGGGTCTGTTGAAGGGATTGAAGGTAAGAATTTGATAAACCATTTTCATGATTTGTTTTCTTTTGGGAATTGGATTCATGTTTATGTTATAGGTCAGTTTTCGTCTCACTGATGATTTTTAAGTTCTAATTTATGGGTTATTCATTTTTTGTAGGCTACTTGTTATCCATCATTTATGGAGCAATTAGCTCCTGCTTGTGCAGCAACTGTTGAATCAAGAGTACAGCAGGATGGTAAAGTTGTTACAAGTCGTGGACCTGGCACTACCATGGAGTTTGCCGTTGCACTTGTTGAACAGTTGTATGGGAAAGGGAAAGCTGATGAAGTTTCTGGGCCACTGGTATTAACTTTTATAGATTATGTTGTTTAAAAAAATTATGAGTTATATAATTGTGGAAATCCATTCTAATAGGGTCATCTGGCATATCCAACTGGAAGGTTCAGATGCTAACGTATTCAAAAAAATTAGTTCAGGGGAAAATTATGAGCATTAGTTGTTCATTAAATGAAGTTGTATAACCTGCTGGCACATCTTATGCGGCTGAAAACAATGTCTGATATAATTAATGGAATCTTGATATGTGCATTTGTTGAGCTTCAATGTCTCAACTGATCAAATTCCCTTTTATGTAATTTCTTTCTCTTGATATTTGTCTTTAAATTTCTCTTCCTCATGCTTTCATATTTACTGTCACCTTGTGCCTAGGTAATGCGTGCAACTCATGGAGATGAATACGCTATTGCTGAATTCAATCCAATTCAGTGGACATTTGACAATTCTCCTCAGGTGGGATTGGACTTTTCATGTATTTGTTTATCTTCTTCCGATGTTTTCAGGCATATTCATTTGGCAATATATAAAAGTCTGTGATATCTTCTATAAATATACATATAAATCATTGGCTTCACTCATTTGTGAACATATTGGAGGTAATAGATTTATTGTTATGATATCTCTAATGAAATCTAAATTTTGATGCAACTACAAAAGAAGAATGAGCGGTGGTGGACCAGAGAGAAAAAAATGTTGGGGTTTTTCTTTTGGAGGGGGTGGGGGGGTTGGGTGGGGTTGTGCGGCAAAGGGATTGAGAGGGGTGAAAGTTCAGGCTATCGACATTTTGCTATGGACAAGCTGTAAAATGGGGACATTAGAGATTGTGAGGTCCTTAAGATTGCTTGCTTGTGCTCAAAATGGAATTCTTGACAACTTCAAATGTTAAAAGTTCTTGGTGAAATTCTGTACTTTCTTTTCTTTCAGATTCTTGTGCCTGTTGCAAATGGTTCAGAGGAGATGGAAGCGGTTATAATAATTGATATTCTGCGACGAGCCAAAGCAAATGTTGTGGTTGCATCAGTTGAGGAAAAACTAGAAATTCTGGCTTCTCGTCAAGTTAAATTAGTGGCAGATATGCTCATTGATGAGGCAGCTAAACTTTCATATGATTTAATTGTCTTGCCAGTAAGTGGGGGTGCTTACTCATGCTTCATAGTCTCTACCACATTATTGAATTACTAACTACAGGTTATCCATGCACAGGGTGGACTTGGTGGTGCTCAGGCATTTGCAAAGTCAGATAAATTGGTAAATATGCTAAAGAAGCAAAAGGAATCAAATAGACCTTACGGTGCTATATGTGCATCCCCAGCTTTAGTGTTGGAGCCCCATGGCTTAGTCAAGGTATGACCATTTCTGCTTAAATATTTACTCTTGATTTGGTTATCCTTATCTGAACTTGATGAAACATTATGATCTTGTGTGATATTTATGAACGTGGTCTTGTCTCATGTAAGTCTGTAATGAATTAATTGAAGTTTGCTGATAAATTACAAACTCAAAAACTGCTGCTGCTTCTTTAGTTGCATTATCCAAAGAGTTATGATGGACATCCCAATTTTTTTTATCCGAAATTCCATCTCAAATGACATGGTATTTATTGATTGGTTGGTAATTTTTTTAAGATCCAAGTGAATTAATTGTATTATCTAACAACCAATTCATGAATGTCATATCCTTTGAGATGATTTTTTGGGATGTGTAGCAAAATTTTATGCTGATTTATTTTGGCTTCATTATGTAACAATTTTTCCCCCAAATCCTAAGAACTTCCTGCAATATTGTTCTTGTGTATTTGTTTTCCCTTTAGACAAGTTTAACTTTGGTTCAGGGTAAAAAAGCTACAGCTTTTCCTGCCATGTGCAACAAGCTGTCAGATCAGAGTGAAATAGAAAACAGGGTTGTGGTTGATGGCAACCTTATCACCAGCAGAGGGCCAGGAACTTCCATGGAGTTTGCACTGGCAATTTTGGAGAAGTTTTTTGGCCGCAACAAAGCACTTGAGCTTGCAAAGATAATGCTTTTCACTCGCACCTAAAATTTGTACAAAGACCTGACTACTGTTAAACTAGAGTCTTTATTATTACAACTACTAGTAGAGAGGCAAACTGGAAACTTGAATTGATGTTTGAATATGGATTCACTGTGGGGGTTTGTAAAGAGTTTGTTTATAAATAAATGAGTTCTTAAAGAGTCATTTTAAATATTTGGAATAAATGTGAGTGCTGTTTAGTTCTGTGCTCAATGTACAGAGTCCAATTCTAGTCGAGAATAATATAATTACCCTCACCGGGAATTTTAATTATGAAGTTGAACCAAGAATTTGATTTATTAAATTCCACCTTTCTACAGAATCACTTGGAAAATACTCACACACATATAGATTTGTGTATATATGGTAACTCGATTTACCGAGTAAGCAAGAAAGACACCGGGAGGGAAGCAGAGGTTCAAAGACTTAACCACTTTGTAGGAGGATCAATTACATAAATCTGCAGAACATTGAAATCAAACGCATATCCTATCTAGGGCCTTTGCTGCTCTACATGCAAGTATCTGATACCTGCATCTAATAAAAAAATGAAAAAAAAGCTTCTCAATTGTTTGGCTGCCACATTATAAAAGTGAAAAAAAAAAAAAAACAACCAGAAGTAACCGGTTGGATAGTGAATAAAATAATAATTAAATGTAATGAAATAGAAAGTATATAAAATAACATAATAATAAAAAAATTCGTTTCATATTAAATAACAGTAATTTCAAGTTTGATGGTATTACTTTCATGTTTATTATACTTGAATTGACTTAATTAATCATTGCAGATTTATGATCCCATTTTTAATGTTCCTTGCAGCAAGTTTTAAATTACATTGATTTTTGTTTAATGGCCTGTATGTGAAAATTAATGGTAAGTCCTGATTTGCATGATTTTTACGATTTATGATCCTGTATTTCATGTTTATTGCAGTATAAACATATAGCTCACTCCTTTGTTTAAGCACGTGAGGCTCATCCTTATCGCTCCTCTTTGCAATCAAAAACCATCCTTCTTCCCCTTCCCTATGATCTGTCGGTAATTAGACTGCTCCTGGGATCAGTTTCCAGACTGTTGCTCAACTCATTGATTCTAAGAGTAGTATCGAGTCCGGTTGAAGTGCTTGTCAAAGAGCGGTTACCAAACAGATTCTTGAACATATTTTTGTCTAGTAAGCTGCAAAAGCAATTTCTCTAAAGAGCTACAGGCAAATAAACCACCATAAATGACACCCCAAGATAAGTGAGTGCAAATGGTCGCCAATCCTCAGTGAGAATTTTCTGCAGAAAATAAGCAGGATGAGTTGAAATTCTAAACTCTTAGTTATGGATTAATCCTCTATACCAAGAATTAACAAATGAGTAGTTCAAAGAGTAATAAGTTCATTCTTGAAAATCACATTAATTCTAATTTACGATTGTACAAATTTTACTCCTCCATACCAAGAATGAACTAATTTTGTAGAGTAAAATGTATATATTATGCTTATGATAAAGTTATAGCTCGTAACAACCTAAGTCTATTTTGAGTCATTACATTGAATTTACAACACCAGTCCTTCAAACTTATTACATAAAAGGACTTATCTAGCCACAATCAATATTAACCTAAATCCATTCCCTTAAAACTGTTAAAATTACTTTACATCAATACCGAAACGGCAAACACTGTTCAGGACTTTAAATGCACTATTCCTAGCTCTCATTCCAACATACATATTGCTTATAAACAATAAAAGGTTCCATTGAAAAATGTTAATACAATAACATCATGAGCAGTTCATGCAAAGAAACATGGCAAAGTTAAGGAAATAAAAAGACTTTGTGGAAACCAACAAACAAAACCAAAGAATCAAACGAAAAGGGGAAAAAAACTAAAAATAAATCATTACTTGAGTGATTTCAGCAGAGGTAACCCAAATCAACATAAAAGCGCTAATCAAACCTAACCCAGCTTGATACTTCCAGCCCCCCACCAAAAACAGAGTCAAATCCAGTAGCACCATCCTCCACTCTATATCCACAAACAAACAAAATAGCTAACAATTGACATAAATAAATAAACAAAAAAAAAATTCCAAGTACTGTAAATCAATTTAATTGTTGTTAATGGATGAAGCAAAAGTTTGGGAGGGTGTTGAGGCGAGATTGCGGGAGAAGGAGCGCCAGTTGCGGCCAGATCCAAGGAGGCCATGGAGAACGAAAGCGGTTGATGTGCACGGTCTGCCCAAGGAAGATCGGACTTCTTCGTGGGCTAGGGTTTGGAGCGATCGTGCTGTAGGTGAGTTAAGGAACCGAGTCAGCAGGCCCGTGCGTGAGGTGAAAGAGTGCGCAGTTTTTTTTTTTCATATATATATGTTGAGGCTAAACTCAGTGAGCAGGGTTGGGAGTTGTGCTTGTACCGTTTCTGCAGGTTTCAAAGTTTTGTAAAATTTTTTAATTATTTAATAATTAAATTCATCTCAGCCGTTGGATTCGCTATATTGAATCCAACAGTGATTATTTACCCCTGTTTGAGATACATGTATGTGCAGTAGCTATGCGTATTAAGTTTGTATATGTACAAAGATACAAATTCAAAGATTAGTTTTCTAATTTCAATTTATGTTCTGCTCAAAGCAATGGCTTTAATTCCACAAGCACAAGCAGGAGAGAGCACGCACAAAGTTAACAAACACACGTAGTGAAAAATACGTTTAACTGGTTGCAGCAACATCATCCGGGAGCTTCACTTTAATCTTCTTGAGCTTTGCCGCAGCGTCTGTCATGTTTATCCTCTTGTCAGGTGAGTCCATACAACAATCCAGTGCCAAATCCATGATGCTTAATAAACAATCCATTTTGGCAGAAAAAGATTGCTCTTCTCGCACCAAATTTGCGTCCACAACTTCAATCAATCCGTGGGGTAATGACTCCTTTACCCATCTCCTTAAACTCATTTCTCCTGCGAACATTTCATCGGTGGGCTTCTTTCTCGTGAAAGTTTCCATCAATAAAATACCATAACTGTAGACATCACATTTGGGTGAAACAATTCCTTGTGATCCATACTCTGCATTTTTTAATTTCAATGTATCAAGTAGATATGTCATTATGAAACAAATGACAAAACAAATACTTTTTTGATAATTAAGGTAACCCAAACTTTGCCCGTGCTTGAAAAAAGAGCAAAAACTTTAATTACAATTGAAACTTTACCTGGTGCCATATAACCAATTGTAGCCATTGTCATGGTTTGTGTCACAGAATCTTCTCCTTCACCTAAGAGTTTGGAAATGCCGAAGTCGCTCACATGTGCCACCATATTTTCATCCAAGAGAATGTTGGTAGGCTTCAAATCACAATGAATTATAGGTGCCGACGAATGACCATGATGGAGATATTCAAGAGCCGACCCTACATCTATCATTATATTCAACCTCTCTAGGATGTCTAAGAAATAGTTCTGAGAATACAACCACTTCTCGAGACTACCATTTGGCATGAACTCAAGTACCAATGCTTTAAAATCTGGATGAGAACAGCTGCTAAGGATCTTTAGGAGATTTCGATGACGAACATTCCGTAAAACTTCACATTCAGAATCAAAACTCCTAAATGCTCTCTCTAGTTGCAGATTGAAAATCTTTATTGCAACATTAGTTCCGTCGGAAATGGTTCCTTTATAAACTGATCCAAAACTACCTCTACCAAGCAAGTTACATTCATTAAATTCATCACTTGCTCGTTGAATGTCTAGGTACGATGTTCTTCTCCATGTTGCAAGAGGTAGGAAATCTTCATGATCTGATTCTTTTGTACTCCTATTTCGGCATCTTATGTAGCTAAGGATGGTAATCACTATGAATACAACGGATACTATTGGAGGCAAAATATATTTAAGGACAATTAAAGCAACTTTCTTGGTTCTTTTGTTGTTAACTTGCTTGCAAGGTGGGACTTGGAGTCTAGGTGGACCACAGAGTGCATAATTTCCAAAAAACGATTGAGCTGAGAAGTTTTTAAAAGACCCCTTAACAGGAATTTCCCCTTCTAGCCTATTATGAGACACATTAAATTGTTTAAGATGTGAAAGTGTCTCCAATGACTTGGGAATTTTTCCAGAGAGATTGTTGCCGGAGAGATCTAAGGATTCTAAGCTTATCAAACTGCCAACTGATTCAGGTATAGGTCCCTGAAATTGATTACCAGCCAAGGATAGAGTTTCTAGATCTATGAGGGCACCAATGGTTGATGGAATATGACCTGATAATTGATTCTTTGATAAATCTAAATCTCTCAAGACCTTTAACTTTTGTACATTTGAAGGGAGAGGACCATTTAAGGAATTTGACGACAAGTTTATCAACAATATGTACTCAAGGCTCCACAAGGATGGTGGTATACTAGAAGTGAGCTTGTTGGAGCCTAAGCAGAGTTCTCTTAGAGACGTCAAACTCGCTAAGCATGGTGGTATATGTCCAGAGAGCTTATTTTCACTTAAGTCTATTCTATACACCGCCTCCAAGTGGCAAAGATCATAGGGAATGGATCCTTCCAAATTATTACCTCCAAGATATAGCCCTTGTAACTGCTCTAATCTTCCTACCGTTGATGGAATAGTTCCATTCAAGTTATTGTTGAAGAGGCTTAAAAGTGTCAGGCCACGTAAATTACCAATTTCTTGAGGAATGTTGCCCTTGAGTTTGCATTCATATGCATAAATTTGTAGAAGAGAAGCAGAGAAATTTCCAATTAATGGTGGAAGGATGCCATCTAATGGATTAGAATCTAAGACTAATACTTGTAGATTTCTGCAATTAGTCAAAGAAGAGAGAAAACTCCACTGATCTGCTGAAGATGATTCTGTCGTCAAGCTATTTTCTCCTACGCTGAGCACGTGGAGGTGTCTAAGGTTGCCAAATGTATTTGGAATATGGCCCGAGAATGAGTTATAGCCCAAGTCTAGGCCAATGAGTTTGGAAGCATTGGCAATAGAGTCAGGAATTGTTCCGATAAGATTATTGATCGACAAGGTTAAATACCCTATGTTTGGAAGCGAGTGGCCAATCGTTGATGGTAAGTGGCCTGAGAGTTGATTGCTATGTAGATTAAGGAGTCTTAGGGTTGAAATATTGAAGATCGTGGTTGGAATGAGGCCACTTAAGTTATTCGTACCAAGAACAAGAGTCTCCAAATTTTGTAGATTGCCAATCTCGGTTGGAATTTGACCTGTCATAATGATTAACCCCAACATTGATGGGTTATTTAGCTTTTTATTTTAACATAAACTTAATTTCATAATGCATGAGAATCAAATTTGCCCGCAAAATATGTGCTACTAGTTTTATAATAATTTAGGGGGTGATGATATTTCTGCCCCATGATTTTTGTAAAACCCACGTGCTTTCATAAAATGATTACCACAAGAGCACATTATTCTTAAAAAATTTAAATAAAGAAGAAGTTTGTAGAATTAATTAATTAAATCCATCTTAATTTATTTTTGAAACTTATACTCTTTTATTATATCTAAGTACTAAGGTTGCTTTAACATAAATTTAATGTGAATGTGACCATCTTACCCTCATAAGGTAAAAGTACTAAAATCCTAACAAATTTACTTTAACTTCAACTAAACTAACAAAATGTATTTATGACATATGGGGCATTAAAAATATTGAATTTTATTTTGAAAATATTATATTACAAAACATAAAACTTAATTTTGAAACTATATGCTAGATACTATAGTACATGTTTCTTGGGGTAAGATAGTTATTTTACATTATAAGGATGAAATAGTCAAATTAAACTTTAACTTGAAGCAACCGTAAATGCCAAAGACTGTTAAAAGACCTAAGTCATAAAAGAAAAATATTATAAGAATAATTTATTTAGTCAATTATTAGAGTTATTGTGAAATTATAATTTTATAAGATAACGTGAACCTATTGTAATTATCTTACGGAGATGAGGTGGGTTTACAAGAATAATAATAATTTTTTACGTGAACCTATTGTAATTAAGAATAATAATGAGTGGCAATATTGTCACTCTGTAAAATAAAAAGAATTCTACAAGAATAATGAGTGAACGTACCTTGCAAGTTGTTATAACGAAGATTCATATTAAAAAGGTTGCTCAAATTTCCTATCCCTGAAGGAATATTTCCATCAATATTGTTGAAGCTTGCATCTAACATCTCCAACTTCGATAAGTTGAAGAGAGAATTCGGGATTGGACCCGTGAAATTGTTATTATGAAGTCTCATCATTTGTAGTTTGGATAAGACACCAATCCAAGTTGGAATGCTTTCAATCAATTTATTGAAAGCGAGGCTAATAAATTTGAGTCGGCCTAATTGGCCCAATTCATTAGGTAGATGGCCATAAAAATTGTTCAAAGTAATATCAAGAGACACTAGGAATGAGAGATTTCCCAAGTGTGGGGGAATGGCTCCTCCAAGACCCATATTTGAAAGATTTAAGACTGTTACTCTTTGATGGTGTGAACCACAAGAAATACCAACCCAGCTGCATATTGGATGAGACATAGACCAATTATTTGCCAGGACACTCCGATAATCAACGACATGGGCTTTGAATGCAAGAAGAGCTGATTGATCTGTTGTTAAATTGTTTAAAGTCGTCATAGCTGAGTTAGCTATGGAATATTGTAACAACAACATAGGAACAAAGAAGAATGATAAGCGCATATTGGGCATATTGGTATAGATACAGCAACCTAATTGCTAGGTGAGATTGATACAAGTTTTTAAGGGAAGGAAATTAGCATATACTTATGCAAGAGACATATGAATTTGAAAACAAAAAATGAAAAAATATACAGGAGACTTGCAAATTGTTATATTTTGTCATTGAGCGAGTCGTCCAAGTAAACGCATATATAGACACATAAGTTGTTAAATGCCGCCGTACTTGACCCGTAAATAATGTGCTTATACTTAACTTACCAAAAAGAAGAAGATGCTCAACATTGGCAACGCGCATGCATGCTGTCCATTTGTGCACGCTCAACATTGCCGGGGCTTATGGCAACCACAATGTGTTCTTTTTATTTTCTCTAAAAATTAAAAAAAAAATAAAACTACCTTCAGTTAACTTGGTCTAATAATTATCACTAAATAATTAATAATGCTAAGGGTGCAGCTTTGAAATAACTGCTTTTAAAATAACCTTAAGGGGAAAAAGATAGTTACACCCTTATAATTTGATGAAATAATCATGCACACTCTCATATTTCCAGAGTTTTAAATTGAATTAAGAGCATTTTAATTAACCTAAAAATATAAAATAAAACTCATCCAATTTTATATACATATGCACAATAAGCACAAATAATTAGAGCACGCAAAATCAGTAGCTAAAACATTTGCCAAAGCCACGGATTATGGGTTAGAGATTTTTCAAATTCAACAGTCACTGGTCATCATCAAAACTACGGATTGCTCGCATTTCGAAAATGATAACTGGTATGGTTTTTTTTTAAAATAAAATACTGGAGAGAAGACGAAGAATGTGAAAGTGAAGAACAACAAGATGGCGCATGAAGGGAAGTGGTGGTGGCTGTTAGGGTTTTTGATCAATTGATGGTGCGTAATTATTATATTTAATTTGTTTTAGAATTGAAGTCTATATGTTGTGGTTTTAATGTTGGATATTAGTTTTAGTTCTGATTAGCTTAATTGCTACCACTGTTCCTGCATTTTTTTAACCATGTGGATTCTTTCTGATTAATTACTTTAAGCCATTTTATTTCTTTGTTTTTTTTGTTTATAATTATTATTGGCAAACTAGGTTAGTTTATCCAAAAAAAAAAATGCCAAAGTAACAATAGGCTCATTTTTAAAATTCAAAGTCATCACAAAGCAAAAGTACCTAAATACTCTTTTTTAAATCCAAATAAATGGCAAAAAAGTAAGGATAGGGGGTTTTAGTGTCTATTGTTGAAAATTTAGGGGTCTATATGATTATTTAGCCAAATTATGGGGCGTAGTTGATACTTTTCTTTAAAAGTAATCAAATGTAAAGAAAATCATTTAAATCTCTGGTAAAAATTTACTTTTAAATGTTTGTGAATTTCAAAATTAGTCAAATGTATTTAGTAAATCTAAATGTTAAATTGCTCTAGAATACAAATTATTGAAATGAATATAATATTAAACAAAATATTACTTATACACTTATATACATGCATATATAAATTTTTTTTTATTGTGAGTATATAATAATTGCTAATAATATATATATATATATATATATATATATATATATATATATATATATATTATCAATTTTATTTCTTTTTTTATAATAATAATAATCTCTCTAAATTTCATTATTTTAGTTCTTAATTGAATAAGAATAATTTTGAGTTTTTGTAATATATGTGAAAATATACATAAAATTATATTAAATATAAAATTATTCTCAAAATTAAATTTTGAAAAATTATTTTTTCTGTATTTTTCATTAGGCATATGGCCATATAAATAGTTCTCACTAATATCCAAATACATTAGGAATGAGAAATTTCCTAAGAATGGAGGAATGATGCCTTCCAAGCCCATTAGTGTAAGATTCAAGGCTATACTCTATAATAATGAGCATCACACGATATGGCAGACATGGACCGATTATGTGTCAAAACACTTAGGGCGTGCTTGGTGGCCCGCGTAACATTGCATAAAGATAGTGTTTTGTATTCAATTAACATCGACTCATGTTTGGCACTAAAACTAACTCACACAGCACTGCACTGAAGGGGTGAGCTAATGCAGCAACTGTCGTATTACCTCGCCTCTTTTTTCTTTTTTTTTTTACTTTTATAATAATAATAATAATAATAATAATAATAATAATAATAATAATAATAATAATAATAATAATAATAATAATAATAATAATAATAATAATAATAATAATAATAATAATAATAATAAAAAATAAATAAATAAATAAATCTAACTTTTAATATAATGTAATATAATGTTAATTTTTATTTTTTATTTTTACATTATAATTTATTATTAAATTTATATTTTAATAACTAATAATAAATATTAAAAAATTGTTAAATTTCTAAAATTTAAAACTTCTATATTTAGTATTTTTTTAAGTATTAATAAATATTATTTTTAAATATATAATTTAAATTAATCACAAAAAATTAATTCAATACAGTGCAACACCAAATATTGTATAATTAAAAATTAGTGATATGAGTTTTGAATATGAGAGAAGAGTTGATTGATCCGTTCTTATGTTTCTTGCAGACATAGTCAAGCTAGCCGTGAAATAACATAAGAACAACATCGGTACGAAAACAAAGTATCCTATTGGTCTTTTTAATAGATACAGCAAACTAAGTATATTTGCAAAGTGAGATGGATATAACTTATTAATGAGAGATCATACTTAATACAAGAGACGCATGATCCTTCGCAACAAGAAATAAAGCAAATTGGAAGGCGGTGGGTCAATTTTTTTTCCGATGTGTGATCTACATGCTATTGCAACAGTCTCTACACTAAGTGCAATTAATGACTTGTCGACATTATAATAGGATGCTGTCCGCTTTAGGATGGTGGTGGCTCAATTTTGTCCCTGAGTCAACTTATAGGTAATTTGAATTAATTAATAAGAGTCTCTCATTTTCGTTGATCACGATTCGTGATCGATGACATGCGCGAAAGTAATCAATTTACAACTCACTCAAACGGTTTCTGAATGGATAGCTGTAACGTAAATTAAGGGCTGATGACTCTCAACTTCTATCGACGAGCAACGACGACGGCCTTGACTTAACATGTAAGCACACATTTCGGTCTCATACATTTTGTTCTAAATTTTCCCCATTTTCCCGATCTCTGCTGTCAGCCTTACACGGTTTAATTTTGTATATTCAAGACCTCATTGTTTCTAACATGCATAGAGCCATAGACCATATTAATTCCAATTACATAAATCTTCATTTTTATCATGATTTTAGATCTCGACCAGATCCGCCACATTGGCATCACGACATATTTTAGAATTGGAAGAGTATCAATGAACGTGTAATTGTAAATTTGTAATGTTTAATTCAAATTTGAGGACTCAAATGAATTTATCCCATAATATCTCCTTCAATTAATATTTAATAAATTAATAATTTTTAATTAAATAATAAATTTTGTCGGTCCCAACTTAAGATCAACGTGGTAGTTAATAATTTGATAAATTTATTAGATAATAATTTTTTTTAAAAAAAATCTTATTTTTTTATTGAACCCAACTGATATATAAATTAATAATTAATTAATTTTAAAACTAAATAATCAAATGTTATTGCAAAGAAGCGGACTAACTAGCAGTGATGCTTTGAAACGTCCACCAAAGCCTTTTGCATCTTCTCCTCCAAGACCCCCAATGGATACTTCCACCATTTCAACGTCATGACATGATGATAAGAACTGAATTATAGGATGTTTGTGAGTTTCTTTTATGGAATTTGTGAATTGCTGCTGGCAAAAGTTAATGCTACATATGGTATGTGAAAGTTAATTCTTAATGAATTTTGAATTGAGTGTTAGCTATTTTGGGCTTATTAAAACTAGGTTATATTGTCTTTTAATGAATTTAAGATTCAGTGTTGGTACTTTGGGACTTATCTTTTAGTAACCTTTTACCACGCGTGCATTTATATCATTGCATAGTTGTAGATTCAATTACTTTTAGAGTAGAAAAAATTACTTTTCTTGAAAGTGTGAAAGTGAAAGCAGGGCAGGCATTGCAATGCAGCTGCTATTTGAAGATGTTAATTATCGCATGAAATTTACTGAAGTATAGTCTTGTGACACTACAAGAATAATGGTTATTTCTGAGAGCAAATACCCTCAGAAATATACAAACACCCTTAGAAAAATTCATTTTCGATAAACTCATGCCATCGATCGTTGTCGTATTAAGTCAATCAGAAAAGCACAATTTCCGATGGGGCATTGGAGAAAAAGATTATTTTCAACAGTAATTCCATTAGAAATGACGTCAAATGTCCTTGGAAATAATCCCTATAAAACCAAAAATTACATATTTCCAAATGCATTTTCCCTTGGAATGACATCAACTACCCTTGGAAATGAGATTGGATAACACAAATAATTACTATTCCAACCGTAATTTGTCCTACAAAATGCAAGAAACACGTTGGAAATATGCTTCTTTTTTATTTAATGACCCATTTAATTTATTTAATATTATTAATTCTTACGCTTTTTCTTTTATTTTTTTTAAGTATTTGTAATACCAAAGCAACATATATAATCAACAAAATAGCAATACTAACATGCAAAATACATTAAGTGTAGCTTCATTAATTTCAAAAATTCATAGAAATCACATTTACCAATCAAAAGTACAACACAATCAATTTTAATAGTATATTTTGAAAAAACAAAATCCCAAATGTATACGCAATATGATCTCATAGCTTGAATTATTTCAAGTATCCTCCAACATGTCTTCTTCAGTCTCTGAGACATACGTTTGCCTCAACCTCATCTTCTCGATTCCCATCATCATCTTCATTCAACCAAATAATATCCTATATAAATCAAAAAATATTAATCTGCTCCATCCCCCCATCATCATTAGTAGACCAAATAGTATCCTAGATGAATGAAGAAATATAAATCAGCAAATTATCAAATCAGTAACTAGTATAATAATATGTTATATTCGAACAATCACTTTGTATAAAGCTGAGCATAAGTATTATAACCAAGATATGCTTAATAAGCCTAACAAAATATGAGACTGAAGTAATGGATAATAATCATTAGAGCAATATTTTGTATCAATAAGCAAATAAGCTAATATTTGGAGTCAACGGCAGGAGTTGATTCTAAATTTAGCAATTATTTACTAACCTACAAATTTGGACATTAGTCCTTATACAAGCTTAGAGAAGTCGAAAAACGCAACGCTGCCGTTAGAAGATCTATGCGCTTGCGATAATCTAGTCTATCAGTTACAAAACCCTGCTATGGTTAGTTTCTATAGATTAGAAAGTGAAAAAAAATTTTGACAACAAAGCTTGAAAGTAAATGAAAATTAACAATCTGTAAAAAAGTCCATGAACCTGATAGTTTAATATCTACTGACTAAGCCCCAGGCGTATTTAAATAACATTGCTTTTTCTATCAGGCATTTCAACAAATAGCTTGAAGACTCCATTGAAATCAGAAAGAGATTCAAAAAGAGTAGATTGATGCATTTGAAATCAGATCAAGGAGACCTTATATTTTTTCCATTAATATGTTTTAAACATCAATTGAGCTAAATAATAATTTTAGATCAGTGAGCGAGGCTTTATTAATCTAATTGAAACAAGCTAATATGTGAATATCCTAAGCTCAGGTTCGTTAATTAAATTTGCTCAAATTGAGTAGCTAATTGCATCAGGATCATAAGGTAACTTATTAATTTAAAAGAGAGAGCTAAATGTTCAACATTATGATAATAAAATTAAAGAGCATTGAAATATGGAAATTGGACCTTGATCTGTGATTTTAATGACCAATTTGAATTCGGATCGTTCGATGTGTGTGTTGAGGAAGGTGAAGAGATCTTTGATTAGAACCTTAAAATTCATCAATTGATGGAAATCATAAACTAATCTAAAACTAACTTGAATCTAACCTTAAATTAATTTGAAAAAAATAAAGAAATCGACTGCAAAATTAAGAGATCGAACATGGAGAAGTGAGATAATTACGAAGTGAGAATAATGGAGATGTGAAAACGATAGGTAATTGTCAGATCTTTGTGTAATTAAAAAGTTATTGAGAGGGAGAGCTGTGATCTTCTAGTTGCCTACTTCTCCACTTTTTTTTAATAAAATCAATTTTAGTGGACTAATGATAATTTAATTAGCGACTGAGTTCAAGTTCGGGCTTTTAATTAGGCAAAGCCAGTGCATAATTTAATTAGGCACTCATTCATTTTTAAACATATCATTAACATTAGGTTTAATTTGAGAAGATTTAACATTAAATGTGCCCTTGCATTTTGGACCAGTGTATTATTTATTATTGACAACAATTTACCCTTGAAAAAACTAATGTGTTTTTTTATGTTTATTCCACAGCTATCTTTTACTTTTGTAATAAGTATTTATTACCGAGAGTAAATAAAGTTCTCGAAAATGTCTCGTTAGTAATGTTATTATTTGTTGTAGTGTGAAACAACTAATTTTCTTAAATTGTAAATGGTCCCGCTCAAAATTAATATTTTCAATTCTTTGCAAGTGTTCTTTCTTGAAGTCTCATCTTTCATAATGTTTGTGAAATCAAGGTATTACCATCTCTGATTGAATAGTTACTCTTGATTTGGATCACCCAATCTGAACTTGATGAAAGATTATGATCTTGTGTGATTTTATGAATGAGGTTTTGTCTCATGTAAGTCAGCAATGAATTAATTAAAGTTTGTTGACGAATTACAAACTCAAAAACTGTTGCTGCTTCATTAATCACATTACCCGAATTCAGTGTAGAACTTATCATAGGTTTTTTGAAAATTATATGAACAGTCATTTTGTGAACAGTTTGATGATAAATAAATGAGTTGATAAAGGGTTATTTTAAATATTTGCAAAAAACGGAGTGTGATGTCTCGTTTTGTTTCCAATGCTTAGAGTCCAATTGTGATTAGACAGTAATATAATTACCCTCACTGGAAATTTTAATTATTAAGTAGAATTAAGAACTTGTTGTAATATATTCCACCTTTTTGTACGGTCATATGGAATAATAACATATATAAAAAAAGAATAATAATAACTCGACTTAAAGGGCAAGAAAGAAGAGAAAGATGCTAAGAGAGAAGGAGAGATTCAAAGACTTGACCACTTTGTTGGAGGAACAATTACATAAACCTCCAGAATATTTAGTAAATAAAAAACGTACCATATGTAGCATTAAGTATATGCATGTCCAAAGAAACAAATTAGAAGATTGGATTTCTAATTTCAATTTATGTTTTGCTCAAAGCACTGGCCTTTATTCCACAAGCACAAACAGGAAAGAGTACGCGCAAAGTTAGCAAACACGCATAGCAAACATGACATTAACTACTTGCAGCAGCAGCATCCAGAAACTTCACTGTAATCTTCTTGAGCTTTTTAGCGGCATCTTTCGTAGATGCCCTCTGTTCTGGTGACTCCATGCTACAATCCAATGCCGAATGCATGATGCTTAATAAACAATTCATTTCAGCAGAAAAAGCTTGCTCTTCTCTCACCAAATTTGCATCAACAACATCAGTCCATGCATGAGGTAATGACTCCTTTACCCAGTTTCTTAAACTTATTTCTTTGGTAAACATTTCATCTATAGGCCTCTTCTCAAGAAAAAGTTTCCATCAATAAGACACCATAACTATAGACATTACATTCGACTAAAATGATTCCTTCTGATCCATAATCTACATTTTTTGGTTTCAATGTATCAAATAGGTAAGACATTATGAAACAAATGATAAACAAATACATATGCTCGTGAAGGTGACCCAAACTTTGTTTATTAAAATATTTTGATAATCAAGGTGACCCAAACTTTGCTTCTGCTTGAAAAAAGTGCAGAAATTTGAAACTGTAATTGAAACCTTACCTGGTGCCATCTAACCAACTGCAGTCACTGTTGTTGTTCGGATCAAAGAATCATCTTCTTCATCTGAGAATTTGGAAATGCCGAAGTCACACACATGTGCTCCTCATGAATATAATAGTTCAGGCTACGGGGAAATAGATCCAAACTTCCCTTCTCTTCTCTAGCTGTACCGTATATTCAAGTGCTGACCCCACGTCTATCATTATATTTAGCCTCTTTAGAATATCTAGGAAATAGTTGTGAGAATACAACCACTTGTTAAGACTAGTATTGGGTATAAACTCAAGCACCAGCGCTTTAAAATTTGGATTACAACAGCTGCTAATGATCTTTATGAGATTTCAATGACAAACATTCTGTAGTACTTCACATTTGGAATCAAAACTCCTAAAAGCTCTCTCTAGCTACAGATTAAAAACCTTTATTGCGACAATAGTCCCATCATAAAGTGTGCCTTTATATACTGATCCGAAGCAGCAGGTACCTAGCAAATTACGTTCATTAACCCCTCAGTTACTTGTTGAATATTATGATAGGATATTCTTCTCCATGTTGTCAGAGAGAACAAATCTTCCTGATCTAGAGTTCTTGCTTTCCTATTTCGACATCTTTAACAATTGTTACTAGTACACCGGATATAATTGAAGGCAAAGTATATTCCAAGACAAGAAGAGTAGCTTTCTTGGATCCATTGCTATTATCTTCTTTGCAAGGTGGGACTTGCAGTCTTGGTTGATCGCGGAGCGCATAATTCCCAAAAAAGATCGAGCTGGAATGTTTTTAAAAGGTCCTTTGACAGGAATTTCCCCTTCTAGCCTATTGTGAGACACATTAAATTGTTTAAGATATAAGAGTGACTCTATTGATTTTAGAATTTCTCTAGAGAGATTGTTGCTAGAGAGATCCAAATATTCTAACCTCATCAAACTACCAAATGATTCAGGGATCAGACCATAAAATTGGTTTCCAGCCACGGATAAAGTTGCTAGATCTTTGAGGAGACCAATACTTACCGGTATATCACCTGATGATTGATTTCTTGATAAATCTAACTCTACTAAGACCTTTAAGTTTTGTATATCTGAAGATAGAGGGCCACTCAGAATTTGTTGACAAGTTTACATACAAGATGTACTCAAGACTCCACAAGGATAATGGGATACTAGAAGTGAGCCTGTTGGAGCTTAAAGAGGGTGTTCTTAGAGAAGTCAGACTCCCCAAGCATTGCAGTATATGTCCGAAGAGCTTATTTTCATTTAACAAAAAACTAGTCAACCGCTCTAAGTTGCAAAGATCATTATGAATGTATCCTTGCAATTTATTGGCATCGAGATATAAAACTTCTAGTGTCTTTAACGTTCCCACTAATGTTGGAATAGTTTCGTTCAAGTCATTGTTGAAGAGGCTTAAAAGTATCAAGCCACGCAAATTACCAATCTCTTAAGGAATGCTTCCCGTAAGTCTGCAATCATGTGCAAAACTCTTTTGAAGAGACTTAGAGAAATTCCCAATTAATGGTGGAAGGATGCCACGTAATGGATTAGAACCTAAACCTAAAAATGCCAGCATCTTGTAAGAAGTCAAGCAAGGGAGAAAACTCTACCCACCAATAGATGATTCAGTCGTCAAGTAATTATGCGCCAGTTTGAGCAGGCCAAGGAATCTCAGGTTGCCAAAAGTGCTTGGAATAAGGCCAGAGAAAGAGTTGTAGCTTAAGTTTAGGACACTGAGTTTCGAAGCGTTGGCGATGAAGTTGGGAATTGTCCCGCTAAGTTTATTCATCGCCAAACTTAACCAGTCCATGCTTGGGAGCGAGTGACCAATCGTTGATGGTAAATGGCCTGAGAAGTGGTTATTAGCTAGAGTAATTCATGTTATGGTTGAAATATTGAAGATTGTGGGTGGAATAGAACTAGTTAAGTTATTAGAATTAAGAGCTAAAGAGTCCAGATTTTGTAGGTTGCCCATCTAAGTTGGAATTTCACCTGCCAGAATTAATGCCCACACTATGTTTAGAGTTATTTAGCTGAAAGCAGAAGGAGAGAAATGTATGTTCAAATGCATGAGAGTTGCAAGTTTTGTTTGACAATTAGCATATGAATTATAATCTCTCATTTTGAGATTATACTAATCGGTTAAAAAAAATATATATAGGGATATTATCAATCGACCACCTATTTTTCGGACTTTTTAAAAAATACACAATTTATTTTTTGGGTTGAATTTCATCTGAAGTTACATTTCTTTATATTTTTCTACTTTTGTTTGTTGACTGTTAAGATTTCATTTTTTTTAAAAAAATGACAGTTTTGCCCCCCAAATTAATGTTGTAGGATAAAATTGTAATTTTACATTTGAGGGGTAAAACGGTCCTTTTGTTTAAAAAATAACAAAATCTTAACGGTTAACAAACGGAAGTGAAAAAGTGCAAAGAAATATAACTTTAGGTGGGATTCAGCCAAAAAAAGAAGAATTGTGTATTTTTAAAAAAGTCCGAAAAAATAGATGATCGGTGGATAATTTTCCATATATATATACATGATGGAGAACGTTTAAACTAGGCCTTTAATTAAAATAATAGACTAAATTAACTAATAATTTTCATGAGAAAATATTTATATCCACGATATTATTCATGCTTTTAGAAAAATTAAGAATTAAAAATATTCTATGCTGAATTTGTGTTATCAAATGTTAATGGAGAAACAAAATTTTTTTTCTTAGAAAAAAATATTATCTAAACATTCACACACGTTGTAAGAGATTCGAACTAAGACCTAAGCCTTATTGGTTCATGGGAAAAATAATGTTAAACTAGGTCTTGGTCTCATAGAAAAAAAAAACAATTTGTTTATTATACAAATTGAAAGAACCAGCACGCATTCTCTGTATTCGTAGGATCTAGCTAGTTTCCTTGATTTTGCTCTCATTCTTTATTTTGGTATGTGCTGAGGATAAACAAAAACAATAGAGATTGAATTTGATTGTTAAAAAAAACTATGTTCAGAGACAGACGAGGTACTTGGTGGGGTGAATAGTTTGATTTTGGGGAAAAATAAAATACATAACATTGATAGAGGACTATAAGATTTCTCCGTCCCGTTTATGCTATGATCAAAACAATTAGCTCCTATTCCACAAGCACAGACAAGACAATTGGCTCCTATTCCACAAGCACAAACAAGATAGAGCAGCAAGCTGCAAGCTGGCAACATTAAGGGTGTGTTTACTTCCCGGATTGGGGAATCGGAATCCGGAATCGGAATGATTGACCATGTTTACTTCGCAAAAAATGAGCCGGAATGGGAATCGGAATGGTGGGACCCACAAGAATTTGGGAATGGGGAATGGGGAATGGGAGATTGATTCCCAAGGGGGAGGTGGGAATCAATCTCCCATTCCCTGAACTTCCATTTTTATCCTCACTGAAATTTTGATATTCCGAAAATACCCTCATTTAAATAAAAAATATAAATATAAAAAAAAAAACCCAAAATCCCTGGATCCCGATTCTCTTCAAACCAGACCCCATAGCCACTGCTCTTCCTCTTCGGCTCTGATATCAGAGTTTATCTTGGTCACTGCTGCTCCGGCCACCGTCGTGCTTCCGTCGTGCTTCCTTGTGTTACCGATTTTTGGCCGTTTGACCTCCGTTTGTCGGCCATCGCGCTGAAGCTGTACACGTCTCAAACAAGCCCAGAATTTAGTTCTTTGTTGAAATCTGAAGCTGTACACCGTCCTCGCGCTGAAGCTGTACACGTCTCAAACAAGCCCAGAATTCAGTTCTTTGTTGAAAGCTTAAGCTGTACACCGTCGCAAGCTTCTCGTCGTTGTTGTTACTGTTGCAGGTAACGATATTGTGATTTCGGTTCTTAGTGGTTGAGTTTTGCTTTTGCTTTTGCTTTTTGTTTCTGAACTTCTTTGTGCTTGAATCTCAGGATAATGTGATGCTAGATGGTTGATTTCATCTGGGTTTTTTTTTTTTATTTGCATTAGTTTGTTTTTTCCCCCTTGACTGAAGTGGGAAATGGGTTGTCTGATGAATTGTTAGCTTTGTAGAATAATGCTGCATTTTCTGGGTTTGTTTTGGGCACTTTTGTGGGGGTATGTGGGACTGGGAGTTTTTGTTCCCCTGCTTTAAAGATGGTGCGTTGGTCTCTGGCTCTTGTATCTCTGTTGGGTATGTTCAATCATTGCCTTTTGCTTTCTTTGAACTGGATTTAAGTTTTTATTCATAAAAATGTAGATGTTTTTCGGTGTAAAAATTGTTATATCTGATTTTTTTTCAGAGCTGAGAGATACTTGTTGCAAAGGGATTTACGAGTTACTAATTTAGGGAATTAAATTTTAGGCTTCAAAGCGTGTTCTACTCTACAAATAAGCTCTTTATGCAATTACACGTCTCAAACGGCTTACCGATTAATTCCAGAGAGTGTCCAGAACGATACCGGCTAATAGTTTTTACGTTAGCGAACGCCACCGTTTATTTCCAGAGAGCGTCCAGAACGATATCGGCTAACCGTTTTCTGTTAACGGCTTACCGATTAATTCCAGAGAGTGTCCAGAACGATACCGGCTAACCGTTTTCTGTTAACGGCTTACCGTTTAATTCCAGAGAGCGTCCAGAACGATACCGGCTAACCGTTTTATGTTAACGGCTTACCGATAAAGCCCAGAGAGCATCCTGAACGATACGGGCTAACCGTTTTTTGTTAACGGCTTACCGAATCATTTACAGAGCAAAGTGAATTTCACTTTTATTATTATTATTATCATTATTATTATTATTAGTAGTAGTAGTAAATAATTAATTAATATAATTATTATAACTAATTAATATATTAATATATTATTAACAAGAACTATTAATAATTATAGTTTTTTAATAAATAATCACAATAATTATATATGTTATTATTATTATAATTAATTAATTTATTGTTATAATAATTATTAATATAATTATTATAATTAATTCATATATTATCATCAATTAATTGATATAATTATTACTATTAATTAATCTATAAATATATTATTAACAATAATATATTAATATTTATAGTTTTTGATTAAATAATCACAATAATTAATATATTACTATTATTATAATTAATTCATTTATTATTAATTAATATATTAATATAAAAATTACCATTAATTATTATATTAATACATTATTAACAATAACTATAAATAAAAAATTTATTTTGACTAAATAATCACAATAATTAATAATATAATTATTATAATTAATTAGTATATTATTATAATTCATTAATTAATTTTATAATTAATTAATATATCAATATATTATTGACAATAATTATTAATAATAAATTTTTTTGAATAAATAATCACTATAATTAAAATATAAAATAATGATTCTGAAAATGATTCATTAAGTACTTTTTGGTAATTTATTACAATCAAATTCATTCCGATTCCGATTCCAAGACAAAGTAAACACATTAATGGCAATCCAACTCATTCCGATTTCGATTCCTATAGTTCAAGTAAACAACTTATTCTAATTCCCATTCCTTATTCTCATTCCAGCCCATTCCCATTCCTGCCCATTCCGATTTCAGCTCATTCCGATTCCAGTTTAGTAAACGCACCATAAGAATGAACTCTAACCGATATGGATGACATGTCACTCCGAGCTTGGAATGTCTTTGACATGTCATTCGGACATAAACGACGTTGCATATAATAAGTGTATGACAAGTGACTACAATGGTTACGACTATTAAATGAAGCACGTGATGCCACGTGAGCAACTAAATTAGATTGGCTCAGAAATGTACTCAGGACGTCGTTTTGGTCATCATCAAGTTGCGCGCCTGGAGCACGTGCAAGAAGCAGCTACAGGCTGTTATTTTTTATGGGAAAAAATCTGGGCAACTTGCCCAACACCAGAAAGGTCGTAACAACGTTTATATGAAGGCTGATTAACAGTTATTGTTAGGAACGATGCAACCAGGAACTCACCAGCAGAGTGTGTTCTAATCGTCCTGGGATAGCTACCTAAGGAAGTAATGTCCGACGAGGCATGAATTGGTCGCACAAATACAGTAGGTTAGAGGGTGTGTGAGGACAGGACAAAGTCGGGCCAGATCAAAGACTTGGTCAAAGGTTGACATGTGAGTTACTTCCAAAGAGCTCGGACACGAAGCACACTCAGCAACCGCCACTAAAACGTGTTTTGTCTCTAAAGGGCTTTGGCATGAAACCCACTTAGTGACAGTTATGTTGTTCATTCACCCACAATAGTGCGACTAGCTTAGTAAAAATTGTGGGGAGGGGAAGTCGGATGTTCTGGTTTAGGCATAAATGCTTTGGGGGACGAAAGTAAAATGGTTGGACAAAATTTCCTTTGATTCTCATTTATTCTCTCTCTGGTTTACACTTTCTACTTATTTTTTCTTCTTTTTGAGAATTAAGCTTTCTAACTTTGAATTAATATAATTAAGTCACGAGTTTGTGATGCAAGGTTTTCTAAAAGAGGCCCAATTACTGACTTGAGCGTTGGAGGATTATTGTCGGAAAAACATCCCGCGCCCCTCTTACTGGATATTGTGAATGCATGTGATTCAAACTAACAAGATTGTGGCCGAGTTTATCTGCTCAAATGGATAGCTGTAGCGCCAGTCAATTCCCTAGCAAGCAAAATTTAAACGTTGGTGCAGATAGCCTAGTTGTAAATTCATCGACCAGTTTCCTGCATCAACAACTATTATTTTTAGAGGTTGTTGAGAGAGCTTTAAGAGAGTTAAAGAGAGAAAGTCATATTGATTTGTTCTCTATAATGCCCTTGAGGCTCTTGTAACCTTGTCCTCTTGAAATTCGTGAAGCCATTAATTTGATCTTGATCCACTGTAGATGTAGTCATGTTTGGTGCTGAACTACTATAAATCTGTGTTTCTTTGTTTATTGATCTATATGCTGATGGTGAAATCTATTTGAGTTAGTTTGCAGCTTTATACTAAATCCTTGAGTCATCACTAAATTTATTTAATGGGGAAGTGGCTTATTAATCTCTAAGAAAATCTTCCAACCATGAGCAAAAGCCACCTGAAAGCAGATAATTTGCGAGGTGCTGATCAACAAGCACTTGAAATCACATAGAACAGTAAGAAACCATCTAACGCTCAAGTTAGTTTATGGGTTTAAGGGAAAAACAAAATATGTAATTTCTGATTTTTATAAAGAATAATCTTAAGTAAATATAATAGAAAAATAAAAATTGAGAAAGAAGTTGAATCTCTCCATTTATTAATTCCCTTAAGAATTTTTGTAGAGGTTGAAGTTTGAACCTTCTAGTGTGTCTTTGAGACTATGATCCAAAGATTGAATTAAGGAAAAGGTTTTTTTTATTCCCCCCTCCTTTCTGCCCAAGAAGACCCATCTCAATCATAAAGGAGTCCCACTTGGTTTGTTGACCATTTTTCTTATTTGTTCTCCCACACCCCCGAAAGTTAAGGATATGAGATTCAAAACTGAAAGTAACCCCTTCTACTTCTTTTTTTCGTTTTTTTCTCACCAAACACTATTTATTGTTAATGTCCATTTCAAATCAGTGTTTGTGAATCTTGAGTACTTGTTGTTCAAGCATTATGGTCTTGGGGTGTTAATTTGGGATCAAATCACAACGCCTATAAACATATATCTGTCGGCTTCTTTCTTTCCACCAATAAACGCCATAGCTATAGACATCGCATCTGAAAGGAATAGTTCCCTCTGTTCTGCAGTCTGTATTTTGTTTTTTAAATTTCAATATATCAGAAAGGTGTCTCTTTATGAAATAAATTGTAAATGAATAGTGCTTGGAATAATTTTTGCTTGGGTTTCAAAAAAGGGGGCAAAGTTTGAAACATGCTTGAGACATTGCCTGGTGTCGTGTAATTAGTGTCATCGTTGTCGCAGAATCATCTAATTAAGTATTTACTCCTGATTCGGATCACTTAATCTGAACTTGATGAAAGATTACGGTCTTGTGTGATTTTATGAATGTTGAACGACCCATTCTTATCTCATGTAAGTCAGTAATAAATTAACTAAAGTTTGTCAGCAAATTACAAACTCAAAAATTACTGCTGCTTCATTAATCACATTACCCAAATTCAACTCAGAACATATCATAAGTTTTCCCAAAGCATTGGAGCTTACAAAGATAATGCTTTTCACTCGTGTCTAAAGTTTGTACCAAGACCTGACTACTATTAAACTAGAGTATTTATTTATGTATTACTTACTACTAGTAGAGAGGCGACATGGAAACTTGAATTCATGGTTAAATATGAACTCACGATGCGAAGAGTTGACCAGTTTGTTGAAACATAAATCTCCAGAATATTGAAATAAAACACATGCCATAACTAGTATTAAGTATGTATATGTACAAAAATACAAAATCGAAGAATAGACTCCTAATTTCAATTTACGTTCTGCTCAAAGCAATGGCTTTTATTCCATAAGCACAAACAAGAAAGAGTACTCACAATGTTAACAAACACACATAGCAAACATTCCATTAACTAGTTTCGGCAACATTATCTAGGAACTTCACTACAATCTTCTTGAGCTTTGCTGCAGCGTTTGTCATATGTATTCTCTTGTCAGTTGAGCCCGTACAATAATCCAATGCCAAATCCATGATGCTTGATAAACAATCCATTTTGGCAGAAAAAGCTTGCTCTTTTTGCAGCAAATTTGCATTAACAACTTCAGTCAATCCGTGAGGTAACGACTCTTTACCCATCTCCTAAAACTCATTTCTCCTGTGAACATTTCATTGGTGGGCTTCTTTCTCGTGAAAGTTTCCATCAATAAAATATCATAACTGTAGACATCACATTCGGGCGAAACAATTCTTTGTGATCCATACTCTGCATTTTTTAATTTCAATGTATCAAGTAGATATGTCATTATGAAACAAATGACAAAACAAATAATTTTTTGATAATTAAGGTAACCCAAACTTTGCCCGTGCTTGAAAAAAGAGCAAAAATTTTAATTACAATTGAAACTTTACCTGGTGCCATATAACCAATTGTAGCCATTGTCATGGTTTGTGTCACAGAATCTTCTCCTTCATCTAAGAGTTTGGAAATGCCGAAGTCGCTCACATGTGCCACCATATTTTCATCCAAGAGAATGTTAGTAGGCTTCAAATCACAATGAATTATAGGTGCCGATGAATGACCATAATGGAGATATTCAAGAGCCGACCCCACATCTATCATTGTATTCAACCTCTCTAGGATGTATAAGAATTGTGAGAATACAACCACTTCTCGAGACTACCATTGGGCTTGAACTGCAGTGCCAATTCTTTAAAATTTGGATTAGAACAGCTGCTAAGGACCTTTAGGAGATTTCGATGACGAACATTCCGTAAAACTTCACATTCAAAATCAAAACTCGTAAATGCTCTCTCTAGTTGCAGATTGAAAATCTTTATTGCAACATTAGTCCCATCAGAAATTGTTCTTTTATGAACTGATCCAAAGCCACCTGTACCAAGCAAGCTATATTCATTAAATTCATCAGTTGCTCGTTAAATGGCTATGTGCGATATTCTTCTCCATGTTGCAGGAGGTGAAAAATCTTCATGATCTGTTTTTTTTTTTTTGTTACTCTTATTTCGGCATCTTGTGATGACAATCACTATAAGTATAGTGGATCCTATTGGAGGCAAAATATATTTAAGGACAAATAACGCAACTTTCTTGGTTCTTTTATTGTTAACTTGCTTGCAAGGTGGGACTTGGAGTTTAGGTTGACCACAGAGTGCATAATTTCCAAAAATAGATTGAGCTGAGAAGTTTTTGAAAGACCCGTCAATAGGAATTTCCCCTTCTAGCCAATTATGAGACACATTAAGTTGTTTGAGATGTGAAAATGTCTCCAATGATTTAGGAACTTTTCCAGAAGGATTTTTGTTAGCGAGATCTAAGGATTCCAAGCTTATCAAACTATCAACTAATGTAAGGATAGGTCCTTGAAGTTGATTACCAGCCAAGAATAGATTTTCTAGGTCTTTGAGGGCACCAATATTTGATCGAATATCACCTGATAATTGATTCCTTGATAAATCTAAAACTATCAAAACCTTTAAATTTTGTACATTCGAAGGGAGATGACCATTTAATGAATTTGACGACAAGTGCTCAAGGCTCCACAAGGGTGCTGGTATACTAGAAGTGAGCTTGTTGCAGCCCAAGTGGAGTTCTCTTAGAGAAGTCAAACTTGCCAAGCATTGTGGTATAGGTTCGGAGTGCTTATTTTAATATAAATATAGTTCATTCAACCGCCCCAAATGGCAAATCATTTTCTTGGAGATATAAACCTTGCAGCTTTGATACTTTTCCCAGAGATGCTCATATGGTTCCATTGAACTCATCGGTGAGAAGGCTTAAAAGTATCAAGCCACGTAAATTACCAATCTCTTTAGGAATGCCGGCCTTGAGCTTGCACCTGAATGCAAAGAAATTTTGAAGGGAAGCAGAGAAATTTCCAATTCATGGTGGAAGGATGCCACCTAATGGATTAGAAGCTAAGACTAACTCTCATAGATTTCTGCAATTAGTCAAAAAAGAGAGAAAACTCCACTGATCTGTTGGAGATGATTCTGTCGTCAAGTTATTGTCTCCTAGGCTGAGTGCGTCGAGGTGTCTCAAGTTGCCAAATGTGTTTGGAAAATGGGCTAAGAATAAGTTAAAGCTCAACTCTAGGCCAATGAGGTTAGATGCATTGGTGATGGAATTGGGAATTGTTCCGATAATATTGTTCTCCCACGAGGTTAAATACTTTATGCTCGGAAGCGAGTGGCAAATCGTTGTTGGTAAATGGCCTGAGAGTTGATTGTGAATTAGGGTTGGATATTGAAGATCGTGTGTGGAATGAGGTCACTTAAATTATTCACTCCAAGACGAAGATACTCCAAATTTTTTAGATTGCCAATCTCAGTTGGAATTTGACCTGTTATAACGATTAACGCCAACATTGATGAGCTATTGAGCTTTTTACTTACCACAAATTTAATTTCATAATGCATGAAAGTCAAATTTTCCCACAGAATGTGTGCTATTAGTTTCATAATAATTTAGCAGGGTAGTGATATTTCTACTGCATAATTTTTGTAAAACCTATCCCCTTTCAAAAAACCATTGCCATAAGAGCACATTATTCTTAAAAAAAAAAATCAAGTAAAGAAGAAGTTTGGAGAATTAATCAATTAAATTCATCTTAATTTATATTTGAAATTTATGTTCCTTTATTATATTTAGTCACTAAGGTTGCTTTAACATAAATTTAATATGACTAGTTTACCCACATTAGGTAAAAGTACTGAAACACCCAAAATTTTGTTTTAACTTCAACTAACCTAACACAATATATTTATGACATGTAGGGCATTAAAAATTATTGAATTTTAGTTTAGAAATATTATATTACAAAACATAAAACTAACTACTGAAACTCTATATAAGATACAATGGTATATGTTTCTGGGGCATTAAAATTTATTGAATCTTAGTTCAGAAATATTATATTTCAAAACATAAAACTAAATGCTGAAACTATATATTAGATAAAATAGTATATGTTTCTTAGGGTAATGAAAATTACACATAGAACTAGTAAATGTAAAGTAAAACTAATAAATTCATATAAGACTATTAATTATTTAAAAAATTAACATTATTTTTACAGAATTTTAGTGAAAAATATTTTATTCATTTAAAAAATATTTTATTTAATTAAACAAAAAAATTACTCATTAATTAAACAAAAAAATTATACTAAAAAAAGAGGAATAAGTTTTATTGAATTGGTTACCGAAAATTCTATGTTTATTCTAGGACATTTGTATATTTTGTTTTTCTCATTTTCTATAATGATATCTATTTATTACACTTGTTAATTAAGTGCAATTATTTATCTTGATGTGGATCAAGTAAAAACAAAATAAAAAAAATATTCTTAGATTACTAGACACATATATGATATATTAATAAAATTAGATCTAATTTTGAGTCTTATGCATACTTTATGTAATTTCAAATATTTTACTTATATTTGGAGATCATTTAAGGTTGTTGATGAGGAAGTGTAGAAAGATACGAAATAATCTCATCTTACAACAAATACGAAAGATATTAAAATAATATTTTTTTTCAAAATCTGATTTTGAGCATAAATTTCATCCTTAATAAAACATCACATATATTACATAAATGCAAAACTAACATTATTCAATTTAAATAAAAAAAATCATTAAATATATAAGGTAATAAACATTGTAAAGAGTTTTTATTTTACAATTGGAAATTTTTTTTGGCAGTAACTCTTATATTAATTTACTTATTTTATCTTTTATTCATAAGTTTTAGGCATAATCTACAAACTTTATGTTTTATTTTGTACTTAATGTTGATTTACTTGTTTTATGTTGTATTTATAAGTTTTCATTTTATTTATCAATAATACATTAATTTACCAGTTTTGTAGTAATTTACTTATTTTAGCTTCGTTTCACAAGTCTAAGTTTCTTTTATAGAATTTGTGAATTGGTGTTGGCAAAAGTTAATGCTACATATGGTACGTGAAAGTTAATTCTTAATGAATTTTGAATTGAGTGTTAGATATTTTGGGCTTATCAAAACTAGGTTATATGTTCTTTTAATGAATTTAAGATTCAGTGTTGATATTTTGGGACTTATCTTAGTTAATCTTTTACCACGCGTACATTTATATCATTGCGTAGTTATAGATTCAATTACTTTTAGAGTAGAAAAAATTACTTCTCTTGAAAGTGAAAGCAGGGCAGGCATTGCAATGCAACTGCTATTTGTAGTAGTTAATTCTTGGATGAAATTTACTGAAGTATAGTCTTGTGAAAGAACTAATTTTCTTAAATTGTAAATGGTCCCACTCAAAATTAATATGATAAATTCTTTGCAAGTGTTCTTCCTTGAAGTCTCATCTTTAGTAATGTTTGTGAAATCAAGGTATTACCATATCTGATTGAATAGTTACTCTTGATTTGGATCCCCCCAATCTGAACTTGATGAAAGATTATGATCTTGTGTGATTTTATGAATGAGGTCTTATCTCATGTAAGTCAGTAATTTTGCTGACGAATTACAAACTCAAACACCGTTGCTGCTTCATTAATCACATTACCCGAATTCAGTGCAGAACTTATCATAAGTTTTTCGAAAATTGTATGAAGAGTCATTTTGTGAACAGTTTGTTGATAAATAAATGATTTGTTGATAAATAAATGAGTTGATAAAGGGTCATCTTAAATATTTGCAAAAAACGAAGAGTGATGTCTAGTTCTGTTTCCAATGTTCAGAGTACAATTGTGATTAGACAGTAATATAATTACCCTCATTGGAAATTTTAATTATGAAGTAGAACTAAGAACTTGTTGTAATATATTCCACCTTTCTGTACGGTCATTTGGAATAATAACATATATAAAAAAAGAATAATAATAACTCGATTTAAAGGGTAAGAGAGAAGAGAAAGACGCTAAGAGAGAAGCAGAGATTCAAAGACTTGACCACTTTGTTGGAGGAACAATTACATAAACCTCCAGAATATTTATTAAATAAGACACGTACCATATGTAGCATTAAGTATATGCATGTCCAAAGATAGAAATTCGAAGATTGGATTTCTAATTTTAATTTATGTTCTGCTCAAAGCAATGGCCTTTATTCCACAGTACTTCACATTTAGAATCAAAACTCCTAAAGGCTCTCTCTAGCTGCAGATTGAAAATGTTTATTGCAACAATAGTCCTATCATGAAGTGTGCCTTTATGCACTGATCCGAATCTACCTGTACCTAACAAGTTACATTCGTTAAAACCATCAGTTGCTAGTTGAATATCATGATAGGATATTCTTCTCCATGTTGTCAAAGAGGATAAATCTTCATGACCTGGAATTCTTGTTTTCCTATTTTGACATCTTATGAAAAAGATGATAACAATTGTCATTAGTACACCGGATATAATCGATGGCAAAGTATATTTCAGGACAAGCAGAGTAGCTTTCTTGGATCCATTGCAATTATCTTCTTTGCAAGGTGGGACTTGAAGTCTTGGTGGACCGCAGAGCGCATAATTCCCAAAAAAGGATTTAGCTGAAATGTTTTTAGAAGGTCCTTTGACAGGAATTTCTCCTTCTAGCTATTGTGAAACACGTTAAGTTGTTTGAGATATGAGAGTGCCTCCATTGACTTTGGAATTTCTCCAGAGAGATTGTTGCTAGAGAGATCCAAAGATTCCAATCTTATCAAACTACCAAATGATTCAGGGATTGGACCAGAAAATTGGTTTCTAGCCAAGGATAAAGTTGCTAGATCTTTTAGGCCACCGATACTTACTGATATATCACTTGAAAATTGATTTTTTGATAAATCTAACTCTATTAAGACCTTTAAGTTTTGTATATCTGAAGATAGAGGACCACTCAGAGAATTTGTTGACAAGTTTACATAGAAGATGTACTCAAGACTCCACAAGGATGATGGGATAGTAGAAGTAAGCGTGTTGGAGCTTAAAAAGAGTGCTCTTAGAGAAGTCAGACTCCCCAAGCATTGCGGTAAATGTCCGAAGAGCTTATTTTCATTTAAAAATAAACCGGTCAACCGCTCTAAGCGGCAAAGATCACTGGGAATGTATCCTTGCAAGTTATTGGCATCGAGAGACAAAACTTGTAGTGTCTTTAACCTTCCCACTGATGTTGGAATATTTCCGTTCAAGTTGTTAGTGAAGCGGCTTAAAAGTATCAAGCCACTTAAATTACCAATCTCTTGAGGAATGATGCCCTTAAGTTTGCAATCATAGGCAAAAATTTTTTGAAGCGACTCAGAGAAATTCCCAATTAATGGCGGAAGGATGCCACGTAATAGATTAGAACCTAAGCTTAAAAATGCAAGCATCTGCAAGAAGTCAAAGAAGGGAGAAAACTCTACCTACCAGTAGCTGATTCAGTCGTCAAGTAATTATGCGCCAGTTTGAGCAGGCCAAGGAATCTCGGGTTACCAAAAGTGCTTGGAATAAGGCCAGAGAGAGTTGTAGCTTAAGTTTAGGACACTGAGTTTAGAAGCGTTGGCGATGAAGTTGGGAATTGTCCTGCTAAGTTTATTCATCGCCAAACTTAACTAGTCCATGCTTGGGAGCGAGTGACAATCGTCGATGGTAAATGGCCTGAGAAGTGGTCATTAGCTAGAGTAATTCTTGTTATGGTTGAAATATTGCAGATTGTGGGTGGAATAGAACCAGTTAAGTTATTGGAATTAAGAGCTAAAGAGTCCAGATTTTGTAGATTGCCCATCTCAGTTGGAATTTCACCTGCTGGAATAAATGCCCACATTATATTAACAGTTATTGAGCTGAAAGTACAAGCAGAGTAATGTATATGTTAAAATGCATGAACGTTGCAAGTTTCGTTTGACACCAAGCATATGAATTATGATCACTCTAGTTCAGCGATTTTGTGATTTTGTTAATTAGTTGAAAAACAAATATGATGGAGAATGTTTAAATTGGGCCTTTTATTTTCATTATAGAATAAATTAACTATTAATTTTCATGGGAAAAATACTTATTTCCATTAAATTATCGAAGCTTTTAGAAAGATTCAGGATTAAAGATCAAACTTTTGTACTGTAATAACTTTGCTAGTACGTTCAATTAGTAGTTTGCTTGAGGAAAGAAGATAAGGATAGGCTATGGGGTAGGGTAGTCATGCGGTACTTTTTTCGTAACCTTAGCGTAGTAAATGTTTGACTTTTCTTATTCGAAAGTATATCATTAACAATTCTGTCGCTAATTGAATAGAGAAAAAGGGGAAAAAAATTAACACATATCGTAACTACAAACAATTATCTTTTTCTATTAATAATTTGAGCGGATTCTAACAATTGAATCCCAAAGTCATTATATTGTAAATTTTATAGCAGATAAAATTAATATTCTGCATACTATCTAATTGATTAATATTACATGAATTGAGACTTAAGGTAGGGTCAATTGTTGGGATACCTAACATTACTCTCTTTCTAAATATAAGATAAATGTTAATGATAAAAGCATTTGGAAACTAGGTGAATCCCCTATTAGGGATCAGTTTTGGATTGTGATGCCTAATGAAGCTGCTTTTTGTTGTATGGGTTAAACAAGATACTGATTTAAAAAATAACTTATTGTTTTAAAAATTGTGTTGTTATGGTTATTGTAAGTTTGTAAGCAGAATACATGTGTTTAGTAAATTTGATTATGAAAATGCTATTTTGTTATATAATGACAAAAGATAGACATAAATTTAAATTACCTTTTATTTGTAGAAAAATAAGACATAATTATCTTTTTGTTAAAATTTTAAGGTTATAATAGAAACTTTAAAAGTGCATGGTAGCTTATTTAATAAACTATTTATAAAATGCAATCTTGTACCTTCTTTTAAAAATTCAAAAAGGACACACACACCCCCAAAGTGTAGAAAAATAGTCATTTAAACACCAAGTTTTTAATAAGGGACACTAAGACATCTTTTTTACTATAATACTCTTTGGCTCTATTAACTCAAAAAAATTAACTCTAATGTTTTATAGTAAATAGAAATATAAAATTAAAATAAATGAAATAATATATACATTTTAAAATAATTTTAATATTTAAAAAATATTTTAAAACTCTACAATCTTATATTATATTAAACAAAATTTTATTATAAATAGAATCATAATATTCAAATAAATATATAGAAAGTTTAAATTATTTTCAATATTATGTAAAATAATTTTAATATTATTAATACATTAGATATATTTTATTAATAGCAAAATTTGTTTAACCCAAATATTCATTTAAAATTTTATAATAAATAAAAATATATTATTAAAATAAATATAATAATTTACATTTTAAAAAATTATTTTATATTTTAATCTACTTGACAAATTAAACTATTTAAATTATATTTGTATTTATTAAAAAATTTTAGTGTCAATATTTTTAATTACAATCTAAAAAGTATATTATAGTTAAAAGAGGGTCTTGGTATCTTTATTGAAAACTTGAAGATCTATATAATTATTTCTTCAAATTCTAGGGGTGTAGGTGTCCTTATCCCTTAAAAATTACTATCAAAATGGATAAATTTATTAAAAAAGCAATTTTTAAAATTTTTTACCAAACACCCATTTTATTAAAACTTATGAAATAAAGAGTTTGGGTCTAACCTGAGTTTTTTTTCCCTAAACCCTTATCTAAACTCTTTTGTGGGGGTTTGGGCCAAAGACCGTGGGAATGAGCCGAATCGAACTTTTTTGCCAACCCTATTCTGCATAAATGCAAATACAAATATGCTTCAAGTAGAGGAACTAGGTGGAACATACCTTGTAGGTAATTATCACCAAGATATACAGTGCTTAGCTTACTCCAATTTCCAATATTTTCTGGCAGCCGTCCAGTGAATTTATTGTTATCCAACATCAAAGTATGAAGAGTGCTTAGCTTACTCCAATTTCCAATATTTTCTGGCAGCCGTCGAGTGAATTTATTGTTATCCAACATCAAAGTATGAAGATTGCCAAATCTTGATAAGTTGCAGAGAGATTTTGGGATGACACCACTGAAATTGTTATTAAAAAGGATCAAGCGTTGAAGCTTGGATAAAACACCCATCCATGTTGGAAAGCTTCCACTCAATTTATTGTTAGCAAAATTTATGGATTTGAGTCAGTGTAGTTGTGCCAATTCATTAGGCATATGGCCATAGAAATTGTTATTACTAATATCCAAATACACTAAGAATGAGAGATTTCCTAGGTGTGGAGGAATGGTGCCTTTTGGACCGATCGCAGGAAGATTAAAGACTATGACTATATGATGGCGGGAGCTACAAGATATGTCAACCCAACTGCATATTGGGTAAGACATGGACCAATTATGTATCAGAAGACTATGAGGATCAGTGACATGAGCTTTGAATGCAAGAAGAGTTGATTGATCTCTACTTATGTCTCTTGAAGACATAGCAAAGCTGGCCATGAAATAACATAAGAACAACATTGGTACGGAGTAGAAGTACCCCATACTGGTCCTTTTAATATACACGGCAAGCTAAGTTTATTTGCAAAGTAAGATGGATATAATTTTTAATGAGAGATCATACTTATACAAGAGATTTATGAGCCTTCGAAGTGACCAATGAAGCAAATTATGTGGTGGTGGGTCAATTTTCTTTGTTGCATGATCTACATGCTATTGCAACAGTGTCTACATTAAGTGAAATTAATGATTCGTCCACTACAGTAAGACACCGTCCGCTCTAGGGTGGTGGTGGGTCAATTTTGTCCTTGAGTCCACTTACAGTAATTTGAATTAACTTTTAAGAGACTCTTATTTTCGTTGATTACGATTTGGGATCGATGACATACACGAATGTAGTCAATTTACAGTTCCGTATTCACTATGTATGTTCTAATGGATAGCTCTAACGTGAATTAAGGGCTGATCATGACCTTGACTTGCATGTAAACACACATTCCGCTCTCATACATTTTGTTCTAAATTTTCTCCATTTTCCAGGGCTCCGCTGCCAACCTTACACTGTTCAATTTGTATATTCAGGACCTCGTTGTTTCTAACAAGCATAGAGACATACGCCATATCAATTCCAACTCGATAAATCTTCATTTTTTACATGATTTTTGGATCTCGAGTAGGGTGGATATATCCAACCACATCGGCCTCTGTGCCATCCCAATATATTTTGGAATTGGAAGAGCATTAATGACCGCGTAATTGTAAATTTGTAATGTGTAATTCCAATTTGAGGACTCGCTCCCAAGAGCGTTGCCGAGTTGGTTAGTAGTGTAATCTGTCGCCCCTTATTTATGTGGACTCAGGTTCGAGCCTTGAGGTAGGGAGGGGGTAAAAATTGATTTGGGTTTGTCCACCCCTTTTTTTTTAAAAAAAAGAAAAAAGAAATTTTTTTTTCCAATTTGAGGACTCAAATTAATTTATTTTAATATTCCATAAATTTTTAACTGTAATTAAATAATAGGTTTTATCAGTTGTGACTTGGATCAACGTGGTAATTAATAATTCAAAAAATTTATTAGACAATAATTTTTTTAAAAAAAAATCATATTTTTCTATTGGACCTAACAAATTTACAGATTAATAAATAATTAATTTAAAATTAAATACATGTAATATGTCATTGAAATGTTATTGCAAAGAAGCACCCTGGCAGAGACGCTTGGGAAAGTCCACCAAAGCCTTTTGCATCTTCTCCTCCAAGACCACCAATAGATTCTTCCACCATTTCAACGTCATGATAACATGGTCAGAATTGAATTGTAGGATGCTTGCAAGTTTCTTTTATGGAATTTGAGAATTTTTGCTGGTAAAAGTTAATGATGCATGTAACTAGCTAACCCGCGTGGAGTCCGCTTGACTCATAAATCTTTGTCGCTTTCAATCTTTTCAAAAAGGGTCTTGCTAACACGTGAACGCAAACCTTTAAATAATTTTGAATTCAGTGTTGATATTTTGCACTTATCTGTAAGTAATGTTTTACCATGCGTGCATTTATATCATTGTACCGTTATGGATTCAATTACTTTAGAGTAGAAAAAATTACTTCTCTAAAAGTGAAAACAGGACAGGTATTGCATTGCAGCTATATACTATTTACAGTAGTTAATTCTCGGATGAAATTTACTAAATAAGGTCTCGTGAAAGAACTAGTTTTCGTAAATTTTAGATGATCTTATTTACGATTGGGAGATTTTGATCAAAATTAATATGATAAATTCTTTGTAACTGTTTTTTCTTGGAGTCTCATCTTTCATAATGTTTGTGAAATCAAGCTATTACCATCTCTGATTAATTATTTACTCTTGATTTGGACCACCAAATCTGAACTTGATGAAAGATTATGATTTTGTCTGATTTTATTAATGTGGCCCTATCTCAAGTAAGTCAGTAATGAATTAATTAGAGTTTGCAGACAAATTACTCAAAAGCTCTTGCTGCTGCTTCATTAATGTCATTTATTTTGGCTTCATTCACGGAATTTTTTTTCCACCCAAATCCCAAGTACTTCCTGCAATATCATTCCTGTGTACATGTTTTCCCCTAAGACACGTTTAACTTCGATTCAGGGTAACAAAGCTACAATTTTTCCTGCCGTGTGCAAAAAGATATTAAATTAGAGCATTTATTTCTGTACTACTACTACTAATAAGAGAGGCGAAATGGAAACTTGAACCCAAGTTTGTGTAACAGCTTGTTAAAAAATAAATGAGTTGATAAAGAGTCATTTTAAATAATTGCAAAAAACGGAGAGTGATGTCTAGTTCTGTTTTCAGTGTTCAGAGTCCAGTTATGACTGATAGTAATATAATTACCCTCACTGGAAATTTTAATTATGAAGTTGAAATAAGAATTTGTTATAATATGTTGCACCTTTCTATACAATCATCTGGAATAATAACATATCACAAAACAATAAAGCACTTGTATAAACCTGCAGAATATTGAAATAAAGCACTTACAATATCTAGCATTATGTGTATATATATGTATATGTCTGTTTAGGGAAGAAATTGACTCTCAATAACAAAGCGCCATGTGTCAATGAAGGGTGCCATGACTTTAGGTGATCACTATAAGCATTTGGGGTACCCGACCTACACCATAATCTCAATATCCAAAATACCCGACCTACACCATAAGCTCAGTACCCGAGGTAGCCGACCTACACCATAATCTCAGTACTTGAGGTACCTGACCTATACCATAATCTCGGTACCTGAAATACTCGACTTACACCATAATCTTGGTACTTGAGGTAGCCTACCTACACCATAATCTCGGTACTCGAGGTACCCGACCTATACCAAGTAGACCACATTAGGATGGAAATATCATAAAAATATCCATAAAGGGAACAAGAGATGAAATGGACAAAATCTTAAAAGATTGGCTGATTTTCAGTCAAAAAGTAAGGAATCAGCGGAAAAATACCATGCTGCAAAAAGGAGGATAACGGCTTGTTGTGCCAGCGAATAAGCTAAAAGTTGTTGCTAGGACAGTGAGGACAACATACTTTCTCCTGCCTTGCCCACAAATTTTTAGCAATAGCAGCAGAGGTACGCGGGACCACCCACTGTGATAAAAATGGATATACCCTTGAAAAGTGCTCTCAAAGCATATTTTTAAAGCACTAACGCCGCCACACGTGTGGGGTATAAGAATAATCCCAAAATGACAGTAAGAAACGCCAATAAAATGACGCCACGTGGTATGGCAGCTGGGGTACCACATATATAATGTTCAAGTTTTTTATTATTATTCATTCATAACAGAAAAAAGACACACATACACGAAAAGGCTGGGGTTTTCTTCTACCTCCAGCCATTATTACAGAGAGCTTGCAAGTTCTCTAACCTAAAGTACCCCAACTTTGACTTGAGCATCGGAGTGTAGTCGCCGCCATCCCCGGCTCCACCGCTGACCCTTTGCTTGTTGTTTTGCAAAGCTTGCTGAAGTCAAACCTCAGCCCCTCACTTTGACCAATCTTCTCACTCTCCTTCCACTCCCTACAAACCCAAAAATCACCCCCACACTTCTTCCGAACAAGCTAAGCATCCTTTTCTCTCAAACCTAAAAAAATATTTATTGTTCTTACTTGGTTTCATGGCTTTCACCCACACACCGGAAATTCGGTAAAAAAAATTGGCGACGTCTATGGGGAGAGCACAAAAAGCCTCCCCACGGTGCTAAGCTTGTCGGAACGTGAGCTCCCACTACCATGGCACCCGACGTACCCCCCGACAACACAATGATGGATCATGGAAGGCTAGAAGATCATAGTGATGATGAAAGAAGTGATTTGTCAAGGAGGGCGCTCCGACTTGACAAAGGAAAATCTGTTAAACAATTAGCAGGTATTCACCCCGACGAAGAGGCTGTCACTTACAAACACTTCAAGGATTTAGCCCACGCGATCCTTAGAGCAGTGGGATCTCGGGTACCTGAGCAAGTCACGCCTCAGGTTATCCGAGGTACCCAACCTTCATGGGGTGAAAAACAGATCATCCCACAATTTGACATTCCTGAGGAGAGTAGACCAAATTATGGGACGTCGGGCACCCGTTTGAAATTCCAAGTCGGCGCTTCTAGAGAAGAACGATCCACCGTCTCCTACCACTCTCGTAGTAGCCGAGGTACCAAGCGCAAATAAAAGGCTTAAGAAGACCTCCGCCATAAGTTGAACGCTAAAATAGCCTCTCAAACAGCGGCGGGTTCCTCGGGTGTACCTAGGGTACCCCACGAGTTTGTGGAAAAAATTGAGTACCTTGAAACTCAAGTGAGGCTCCTCTCCGAAAAGCAAAATGTCTTCAGTGCTCCAACACCAATAACGCATAATTCACTATTCACCAAGGAGATCCGGACGGCAGCTGAGGTACCCCAGGGCTTTAAAAAGGGGTTTATGTCCGAATGATAGCAGATGGTCCTACCTTGGCCAGAGAATCAAGAAAGGCCATTAAATGTTACAGCAAGTCGCCAATCCCAAGTGCTCACACTAGCATGAGAATCAATTTCACTCATCAACATCTGTCTCGGGTACCTGAGGTACCTCACCATCCCATCACGATACTTTTTACAAAGAAAAGTCTACTACTAGTAAAGTGATAACACTCTACCTGCTTTTGCTTATTTTGTTTGTTTTCTTTAATGCTTTTATATTTGAAATATATGGTTAACCATGTGGGGTACCCAGAGTACCCCAAACTGGCAAGTTACACTTTTTAATTCCCTAAGTCTTTAATGACAACAACAAGTGATCCCATGATCCCCTATATTCTATATAGGATAGCAAAATAGTGCCCTGTAATGATCCATATCTTCACTCTCTATGAATGCATTTTCTTTACAAAATTTGATGATATGTTCCCTTTTATTTGCTTTTTGATTATTTGATATGGATGAAATGCTATAAGAATATGCTCGGCATTAAACTAACTCCATATGTGTTGTTGAGCATTGTTTGTTATGATGATATATAGTGTCCAAAGATCATCTTGTTTCAGAGTAAGCTGGGGTACCTGGCCAACTCCAATGAAGATAATTTACTCGACGTTAGAACCAGTAAAAGAACATGCTAGTAGCTGCCATTGTCATTATTTGTTCGCCATATTTGACTCCACGCAAATGGCATATCATGAGGTTTTCGACCATATCGCATAAAGGTAGGCGAGCAGCCACCTTTAAAACTATCTTTTGTGTCTAAATTGACTTTATGCAAATGGCGGATCATGAGGTTTTCAGCTATTTTGCATAAGGGTAGGCGAGTAGTTGCCTTTATCTCTATCTTTGTTGTTAATTTGACTCCATGCGAATGGCGGATCATGAGGTTTTCGACCATCTCACATTAGGGTAGGCAAGCAGCCGCCTTTATCTCTATCTCTGTTTCTTATTTGATTCCATGTGAATGGCGAATCATGAGGCTTTTGACCATATCGCATAAGGGTAGGCGAGCAGCTGCCTTGATTATTATTTTTGTGTTTAAATGGATTCAGAGGGAAGGACAGATCATGAGGTTTTCGATTATCTCGCAAAAAATATTGCTACAATTTTGCTAAGATTTGCAGCAAGCATGTCTAAATATGTCACCATCCACTGAAGAGTTAAGATTAAGGGGTACCTTTCTGAATAGGGGATGGATGGAAGATACAAAGGTATGAAGTTCAGTGGCAAGAACATCTGATTGGAGCTTTGGCTGCGGTAGGTGAGGTACACTGGATAACCTTTGTGGACTACTAGACTGGAGTACACGGGATTCATTTTCTGCCTTGGTCACTGTCAAGATAGCTGATTTATCTACCCATTTCTCTTCCTTAAGCACTAGCCACCTCGGTCTTACAATTTAAACTCAGTCATTATGCAGTCCGCAACTCTACATGATCTATTGGGTACCCAGCCTTCTCCTCGGACAAATCACTAACGTACCACTTCAAAGTTTTATTCTACTTGTTAAACTTCTCTTTATAAAACTTTCGTCTTTGAAGTTCAGCTTTCAGCTTCTCCACCTTAGACTAAGTGTAAGAGGCAGTATTGAGGTCTTGGAAATAATGACTCAGATAATAAGTCACTCACAGCCAGTAAGAGGTACAACAAGAAACACAAGCAAAAGGTCACCTATGGCACCCGGTTAACCTAACCTATCTGAACCAAGACAAGTTTTCGTTCAATAAAATTCTCAAGTCAAGAGAAGAGAGATCTCAATTGTCTTTCCGGGTAGCTGAGGTACCTTGAAACTATCAGTAGAAGAGCTTTGTGCTTAAAATTTTGCTTTGAGGCACGAGAAGGCATGGTACCCTTCGAGGAAGAAATGATGTCTGGGGAATTTCATCAATGCCCCCTTTTTTGCACTTGGAAAACAACATAACCTGCTCAAAGAGGAGGTATCCCTTCTTTAATTAGCCATCCATGAAGAGCGGCCAAGCATCGCCACGTGTCGTTTATTATTCTTTTATGAGTTTCTTTTGCCTTAAATACTTTTGGCATAAAGAAACTATGGGGATGTTGCTTAGGGAATAAATTGACTATCAATAATAAAGCACCACGTGTTAATGAAAGGTGCTATGGCTTTAGGTGATCACTATAGCCACTTGGGGTACTCGACCTACATCATAATCGTGGTCCCCGAAATACCCGACCTACACCATAAGCTCGGTACTCTAGGTAGTCGACCTACACCATAATCTCAATACTCGAGGTACCCGATCTACACTATAATCTCAGTACTCGAGGTACCCGACCTACACCATAATCTCAGTACTTGAGGTAGCCGATTTACACCATAATCTCGATACTCGAGATACTCGACCTACACCATAATCTCAGTAACTGAAGTACCCGACCTACACCAAGTAGACCATATTAGGGTGGACATATTAGAAAAATATCCATAAAGGGAACAAGAGATGAAAGGGACATAAAATCTCAAAAGATCGGCTTATTTTCAGTCAAAAAATAAAGAATCAATAGAAAAATGTCATGCTGCAAAAAGGGGGACAGCAGCCTGTCATGCTATCAAATAAGCCAAAAGTTATTGGTAGGACAGTGACGACCACCTGCCTTCTCCTGTCATGCCCACAAATTTTCAGCAATTGCAGCAGAGGTATGCGGGACCACCCACTGTGAAAGAAACGGATATACCCTTGAAACGTGCTCTCTAAGCATATTTTTAAACCACCAGTGTTGACACATGTGTGGGGAATAAGAATAATCCCGAAATGACAGCAAGAAACACCAATAAAATGACGCCACGTGGCATGGCAGCTGGGGTACCCTATATATAAAGTTCAGGTTTTTTATTATTATTCATTTATAACAGAAAAAAAACACACATACACGAATAGGCTAAGGTTTTCTTCTACCTCCAACCATTATTACAGAGAGCTTGCAAGCTCTTTAACTTGAAGAACCCCAACTCTAACTTGAGCATCGGAGTGTGGTCGCCACCCTGAAATTCTATATAGGTACCCAAGAGGGGGGGTGAATTGGGTTTTAAAAACTAAGTCAATAAAATTACACAATATTCAAACTAATGTCTTAATGAAAATTAAAAGCAATTAATTCAACAATGCTCAAAATTAAAAAGGATAAGGAAAGAGAAATCAAACACTTGATTTCTACGTGGTTCGGCCAACCGTGCCTACATCCACGCCTCCAAGCTCACCGGGCTTGAGGATTTCACTATGCAAGCCTCCAAGGCTTCAAACACTTACACTTGACTTCCAAGGTGTCAAAGGACCTTTATAATAAGAGATTAACCCCAATCTCTCAACCCAAGTGTTTCCCAACACTTACAATCACTCAATGAAAAAGATTTTACAACAAATAATCTCTCACACACTCCAAATGATTACAATTTAAATTTTAAGGTGTGAGGGAATGAAATGAAACACAATTGAAGCTCAAAGAAGATTGTTTCTCAGTAGGAAGCTCAAATATCAAAATGTTGGATCTCTCTTATTTGAATTTGATTGAGCCTTTTTATAGTTGGAGTTGAAAACTAGCCGTTATTGACTTTCTGAGCCTAATCGGTTCGCCGGTTGTCTCAATCGGTTAGCCGTTTTGAATTTTCAGCTAGTCGTTGCCTTTTGATTTCAAATAAACGGTTTACCGTTTACAATTATCGGATCACCGTTTATTTCCAGGAACCTGCAAAACAGAACTCGGCTCTCCGTTTTTGCTAAACGGTTCAAGAGTAGAAAACTTTCTCTTTACTGGAACTTATCGGTTAGCCGTTTTAAATAATTGGTTCACCGTTAATTTCCAGAACATTTAAAACAAACTTTACTCTCCATTTTTGCTAAACGGTTCAAGACTAGAGAACTTACCCTTATTGGAATTTATCGGTTAACTGTTATCCATAAATGGTGTGCCGTTAATTTCCAGAACATGTGACACATATTTAGCTTACCGTTTGTGCTAAACTTGTTCACCACTGTAAATTATCGGTTCACTGTTTTCCAATAAACGGTTCACCGTTAATTTCCAGTTGCATCATTTTTGAACTTTAAACATGTGTATTGCTTTAGAAAATTCCTTTTAATAGCCTCAACGCTTTAATCATGAACATATAATTTTTGTTATCATCAAAATCATTATTATAAGATTAACAATCTCCCCCTTTTTTATGATGACAAATTTTATATGTGAAGGACAAAAAAAAAATTTGTTTTAACTCCCCCTGAAAATAAGCTCCCTTGAAAAATAAACAAATTTTTTTGTTAACTTCCTTTTTGAAATATAACCGAAAACTATTCTCCCCCTTCAGCATCAAAAAGAAAAAATAAAGGAAAATAGCCACGTTTTTACAAGTAAAAATTTCGACAGCATCTCCCCTGTATTTTAAGCATCCCCAAAAACATACATCCAACAAATCAAGAATAAGATACAACCAATTGAACCAAGCAATAAGATCAAGATCAAAATGAGAAAACAATAATAGATATATAACATAAGCATCCAACATCATACATAAATAATCAAAGTCATGAAATGTTTGTGCGAAATCAATATGTTCGAAACACTAAGAAACTACTGCGGAGGAGGAGGAGGAGAAGAAGAAGAAGAGGATGGAATGCCGAGTGCAGAAAAGATACGCTGCTGTCCTTCCAATAACTACTGCTGCTGAAGCTAGAAGGATGCAAACTGATCCTGAAGCTGCTGCTGCCGCTCGGAAAGTGCTCGAACATCACTCACGAGCTGCTGAAGATGATGATCAGAAGCAGATGGAGCAGCTGAAGTGGATGGCCGAGCAGTCTCCATCTCATGTGCCTCAGAATCAGATTCTGCCGGAGGTTGAGATGTAGATCTGCGACGAGGGGGTGGAGGTCTAGCACCAACCCTAAAATCTGGTAGCTGATCAGAAGTGAAAATGTCGTTTAGAAACCGGTTATCCTCTGGAGCTACGAGTGTGTCTTGGTTTTTTGCATTTGGCGTTTTGATTCAATCCTGACGCCTTTGAGAAAACCCAATCGCTGAGATAGCCTCTTTCCCAATCTTTTTCGTCTCAACGTATACCGAGTCTCGAAGAGGTACTCGAAAATGTTGCAGAAGCTTGGAAATAATGCTACCGTATGGAAGCAACCTATGGTTAACCGTAGGAGTATTCAACATATGTCGTAAAATGATATACCTGAGATTAATACGACGTCCACTAAGAAGACTATCAAGAATCCCTACATCCAGCCTAGTGGCCTCATCCGAGTGTCCCTTCCTAGGGGTGACAATATGCTGCAAAATGATATGTAGAATCCTAACCTGCAGCGGCAAAAGTTGGGCTCTAAATGGAAGGGTGCAGATCTCATCAGTGAGATCCCGACGCCTACAAATGTTCCTAACCCCTCGAATATGGTTAAAATCGGCAAAGGATAATTCATTTCTATAGGTATAGATGTTATGTCCAGAAAATGGGAGTCCTAAAATGGTGTTTAAATCGATAACATAAAAATCAATAGGAACACCCCCGACATTTGTAACTATTATATCTATTCTATCTGCCGATAATTCCATGTTCGAGTAAAAAACACAGACTAGGTTGGGATATATCCTCTCCTCTAAGTCCAATGTAGACTCCCATGGCAACAACATCTGCTTAACACTTTTACCACAAACAACCAACTCCTCAAAATCATCTAAATCCACAAAGTAAAAGTCGATTACCTTACGATCCATGAATCGGGTTTCAAATCGTTTTACCAGTGGAGCTGTTGGAAAATGGATTCTCTGGAACTCGGAGGGCTCCCTAGGCGGTATGGGGTTTCTACTTGAAGCAGATTTCCTCTTCCTACCGGTTCTAGAGGATTCGGCCATTAATGGAGCTTTGAGAATGTGGGATTTTGTCAAAAAGATGAAAATGATGAAAACTGGACCAATAAAATGAATGAAAAAGAGTAGAGAAAGGTTTCTGGAGGCTCAATTTGGTAGGAAATCGTCAACAAATGAGTCAAAAATCGAGAAATTTATTCGGTTGCGCTTAGGGTTTCAATTTGGGATTTCGGGATTTGGGCAGCAATTTGATGTTTTGAATGGTTAAAACTGTTCTAAAGATGATGAAGAATGTTTCTATGATCGTGTTTTGGCAAGAAATGGCAAGAGAAACGAGAAATTTTAGAGAGAGAGAGCTTAGGGTTCGCGGGTTTCAGAGAAAACGGTGAGGGGGTAAGTGGAGACGAGGAAGAAGAACTGAAACAGTTTATAACGCACGAAAACGGCGAGCCGTTTAAATAAATCGGTTCACCGATAGCGTCCAGAGAGCTAGAAAATATAATCGGTTAACCGTTAGTAATAAACGGTTAGCCGCTAATATCAAAAAATTTTTTTTAGTGTTTCTGGAATTAAACGGTAATCCATTTTAAGCATAAACGGTAATCCGTTTTCTTGACTTTGATTTCGCACATATGTTTTAGTCTACGGCCAAACATTCAATACATTTCTAAATTATTTAATTGATCAAGAATGTCTTGTAAGGCCAATATAATGCATGAATACACAATTTAAAACACATCCAAAGACAAACAATCATCATACTATAGAAATTCAAAGAATCATTATGAGACATTTATCATTCCAAGCTCATGCTTAATCTTGGAAAATTGTTCTTCGCTAAGAGGTTTAGTAAAGATATCAGCAAGTTGTTTTTCCGTAGAGATAAAATGTAATGAAATATCTCCCTTTTAAACATGATCTCTTAAGAAATGATGTCTTATCTCTATATGCTTGGTCCTAGAATGTTGAATGGGATTCTTTGAAAGGTTTATGGCACTTGTGTTGTCACACATGATAGGTATATGATCAAGATTAATACCAAAGTCTTTAAGGGTTTGTTTAATCCAAAGTGATGGCGCACAACAACTACCGGCTGTAATATACTCAGCCTCGATGGTTGAAAGAGCAACTGAGTTTTGTTTCTTACTAAACCAAGAGACAAGTGAGTGACCTAGAAAGAAACAAGTTCCACTAGTACTCTTCCTATCAATCTTATACCCAGCAAAATCGGCATCCGAATAACAAATCAAGTCTAAATGAGTTCCCCTAGAATACCAAAGGCCAAGATCTACGGTTCCTTTCAAATATTAAAAAATTCTTTTGACAGCAAGCAAGTGAGATTCTTTAGGGCATGATTGAAATCTTGCACACAAACATACACTGAATACAATATCGGGTCATTGGAGTACTTTTAGTCTTGCCATCTTCAAGTCCGAATCTCTTGAGTAAATCTTTCAAATATTTAGCTTGATTAATGAAGATTCCTTCTTCGTTTTGTCTTATTTGTAATCCAAGGAAGTACTTCAATTCTCCCATCATACTCATCTCGAATTCTTTGCTCATACAAGATGAAAAATCTTTACACAAAAACTCATTAGTAGAACCAAAAATGATATCATCAACATAAATTTGAACAATGAGTATATCTTGATTCTTATGCTTGATAAAAAGTGTAGTCTCCGCTTTACCCATTGAAAAACCATTTTCCAAAAGAAATTTACGAAGTCTATCATACCAAGCTCTAGGTGCTTGTTTTAATCCATGTAAGGCTTTTGACAACTTGTAAACATGATTTGGAAATTTTTCATTTTCAAAACCAGGGTGTTGTTTCACATACACTTCTTCCATGATGTAACCATTTAAAAAATCACTTTTGACATCCATTTGATACAATATAAAATTCTTATAACATGCAAACGCTAAAAGCATTATAATAGATTCTAATCTTGCTACGGTTGCAAAAGTTTCATAAAAATCAATTCCTTCTTCTTGATTGTAACCTTGAGCCACTAACCTAGCTTTATTCCTTACAACCACACCCGATTCATCCATTTTATTCCTAAATACCCATTTAGTGCCTATAATGGATTGATGTTCTGGTTTAGGGACTAATTCCCACACATTATTTCTCTCAAATTGATTTAACTCCTCTTGTATTGCCATAATCCAAAATTCATCGTTTTCCGCATCCGCAAAGGATTTTGGTTCAATTTGAGATATAAATGCGGTATGTGCACATGTGTTCCTAAATGATGATCTAGTAGTTATACCACGTGAAGGTTCTCCTAAAATCAAGTCTTTAGGGTGAGAAGATACATACCTCCACTCCTTGGGAAGTGTTTGAGAGTTACCTTCATGTTACTCCACATTGTTTTGTTCTTCATGTTGCTTCTCTTGATTCTCGAAAGATGAAGAATCTTGTTTAGCATTTGAAGTTTCTCCTTGTGGTACTTCTTCATCTGCATCATTAATAACTTTCTCTATCGAGGAGGGGTTAGTCTCATCAAACGTAACGTGCATAGATTCTTCAACGACTAAGGTTCTTTTATTATAGACTCTATAAGCTTTGCTAGTAGTTGAATATCCAAGAAAAATACCAACATCCGATTTTGGATCAAATTTACCGAGATTATCTTTAGTATTCAATACAAAACATTTGCATCCAAAAACTTTAAAATAACCAATGTTGGGCTTTCTATCTTTCCAAAGCTCATAAGGAGTTTTATTAAGAAGTGACCTAATCAAAACACGATTTAACACATAACATGCGGTGTTTACGGCTTCGGCCCAAAAATATTTTGGTAATGCATTCTCATTTAACATAGTCCTAGCCATTTCTTGAATAGACCTATTCTTTCTCTCAACAACTCCATTTTGTTGAGGAGTTCTAGGTGATGAAAATTGATGTATAATGCCAAAGTCATTGCAAAAATTTTCAAATGCATGATTTTCAAATTCACCACCATGATCACTTCTAATGCAAGTAATGAAATAGCCTTTTTCATTTTGAACATTTTTACAGAAAACTTTAAATGCATCAAATGCATCATCCTTACTAGCTAAGAATAATACCCATGTATATCTAGAATAATCATCTATAATCACAAATGCATAATATTTTCCATTTAAGCTAGCATGTCTAGAAGGTCCAAATAAATCGAAGTGAAGAAGTTGAAGTGGTTTTGAAGTAGAAATATGATTTTTATTTTTGAAAGAAGTTTTGATTTGTTTTCCAAATTGACATGTTTCACAAATTTTATCTTTTTCAAAACCAATTTTCGGAAGACCTTTAACTAAATCATTTTTGGAAATCTTTGAAATTAAATCCATGCTTGCATGTCCTAGTCTTCTATGCTATAACCAACTATCATCATGTACTGCGGAAAAGCATTTATCAAAGGTAGATGCACAATCTATATCAATGGTATAAACATTAACACATCTCTTTCCAACAAAAATAATTTTACCATCACATGCATTTTCAATAACACAACTTGTTTTTATAAAAAATAACCTTATATCCTTTGTCATATAATTGACTAATACTAAGCAAGTTATGTTTTAGATTTTCTACTAAGCATACATTTTCAATGAGAGTTGAGGATACTTTACCGACATTACCAATGCCAACAATTTTTCCTTTTGAATTATCTCCAAAGGATACATCTCCACCATTTTCGATTTTGTTAAAGCTTGAAAACCATGAATAGTCTCCGGTCATATGTCTTGAACATCCGCTGTCCAAATACCATTTGTTTCTCTTTCCCTTCCTCTTTGATTCCTGCAGTGAATATCTCAAATTTTAGGTACCCAAAACTTTTTGGGTCATTGAGTGTTAGTAATGGTTCCTTTTGGAACCCAAACACATTTAACTCCATAATATGCGTTTTTCTTAATAGGACATCTATATTTCATGTGACCATCTCCATTGCAATAATGACAAACAATTTTATGATTGTTAATGGAAGTAGCCTTAACAAAGTAGCTTTTGTAGTATTTTTGTTTCAAGTTCGGTTTATAACCAATCCCTCCTTTATCAAACACACATTTTTGGGCACCAAGTAATTTTTCTAAGTTCTTTTGCCCATTTGTGAATTTTGAAACAATCTCATTTAGTTCATTGCTCTTCTTTTTAAGTTCTTCATTTTCTTTGATCAAGTCACCAACATGTAATTTTTCATGCTCATATGAAGTACTTTGTTTATCTTTTAAAGATGTAATCCTATCATGCAATCTTTCATTATCTAATTCTAGCCCTTTAATCTTATCATTTAACAAATCATTACATTTTTGCATGGCATCTTTTTCATTTGAAAGTTTTAATATTTTCTTCTTAAGACATGCATTTTTCTTCCCAATTTTCATCATATCACTATGCAATTCATTGAAAGCATCATATAATTCATTATAAGACGGAAGATCACTTACCTCATCAAGCTCGTCTTCTCCAATTGCCATAAGTGCTAAATTTGACATTTCTTGTGATTGTTTATATTCACTTAATTCTTCATCGCTATCATCCCATGTTGCCAACATAGTTTTCTTCTTGAATTTGTTGAGAACGGGTTATATAAATTCTATATAGGCTACCCAAGAGGGGGGGTGAATTGGGTTTTAAAAACTAAGTCAATAAAATTACACAATATTCAAACTAATGTCTTAATGAAAATTAAAAGCAATAAATTCAACAATGCTCAAAATTAAAAAGGATAAGGAAAGAGAAATCAAACACGTGATTTTTACGTGGTTCGGCCAACCGTGCCTACGTTCACGCTTCCAAGCTCACTAGGCTTGAGGATTCCACTATGCAAGCCTCCAAGGCTTTAAACACTTACACTTGACTTCCAAGGTGTCAATGGACCTTTACAATAAGAGATTAACCTCAATCTCTCAACCCAAGTGTTTCCCAACACTTACAATCACTCAATGAAAAAGATTTTACAACAAATAATCTCTCACACACTCCAAATTATTACAATTTAAATTTTAAGGTGTGAGGGAATGAAATGAAACACAATTGAAGCTCAAAGAAGATTGTTTCTCAGTAGGAAGCTCAAATATAAAAAATGTTGGATCTCTCTTGTTTGAATTTGATTGAGGCTTTTTATAGTTGGAGCTGAAAACTAGCCGTTATTGACTTTCTGAGACTAATCGGTTCGCCGGTTGTATCAATCGATTAGCCGTTTTGACTTTTCAGCTAGCCGTTGCCCTTTGATTTCAAATAAACGGTTTACGGTTTACCATTATCGGATCACCGTTTATTTCCAGGAACGTGCAAAACAGAACTCGGCTCTCCGTTTTTGCTAAACGGTTCAAGAGTAGAAAACTTTTTCTTTACTGGAACTTATCGGTTAGCCGTTTGAAATAAACGGTTCACCGTTAATTTCCAGAACATTTGAAACAAATTTTACTCTCCGTTTTTGCTAAACGGTTCAAGACTAGAGAACTTACTCTTACTGGAATTTATCGGTTAATCGTTATCCATAAACGGTGTGCCGTTAATTTCCAGAACATGTGACACATATTTAGCTTACCGTTTGTGCTAAACTTGTTCACCACTGTAAATTATCGATTCACCATTTTCAATAAACGGTTCACCGTTAATTTCCAGTTTCATCATTTTTGAACTTTAAACATGTGTATTGCTTTAGAAAATTTCTTTTAATAGCCCCAACACTTTAATCATGAACATATAATTTTTGTTATCATCAAAATCATTATTATAAGATTAACACGCCCATCCCTGGCTCCACCTCTGACCCCTTTCTTATTGTTTTACAGGACTAAGGTAGCTCAGTGAAGCTTGCTGAAGTCAGACCTCAGCCCCTCACTTTGACCAATCCTTGCACTCTCCCTCAACTCCTTACAAACCCAAAAATCACCCCCACACTCCTTCCAAAGAAGCTAAGCATCCTTTCCTCTCAAACCTAAAAAAAAATTTATTGTTCTTAGTTGGTTTCGTGGCTTTCACCTACACACCCGAAATCCGCTAAAAACAATATCCAAAGACAAAAATTCAAAAATTAGATTTCTCACTTCATTTTATGTCATGCTCAAAGCAATTGCTTTTATTCCCCAAGCACAAACAAGAAAGAGTATGCACAAAGTTAACAAGCACAAATAGCAAATATGGCATTAACAAGTTGCAGCAATATCATCCAGAAATTTCACTCTAATCTTCTTATGCTTTGCAGCGGCATCTTTCATAGATACCCTCTGTTCTAGTGACTTCATGCAACAATCCAACGCCAAATGCATGATGCTTAATAAACAATTCATTTTGGCCGAAAAAGTTTGCTTTTCTCTTACCAATTTGCATCAACAACATCTGTCAGTGCATGAGGCAATTAGTCCTTTATCTAGAGTCTTAAACTTATTTCTCCAATAAACATTTCATCTGTGGGCATATATCAAATATGAGGTTATGAAACAAATGATAAATAAATAATGTTTTGATAATTAAGGTGATCCAAATTTGAACCTATAGTTGAAAGCTTACCTAGTGCCATATAACTAATTGTAGCCATTATCATGGTTTGGGTCACATAATCTTTTCTTTCACTTAAAAATTTGGAAATGCCAAAGTTGTTTGCATGTTCCACAATATTTTCATCCAAGTGAATGTTGATAGGCATCAAATCATAATGAATTACAGATACTAATGAATGATCGTGATGGAGATATTCAAGAGCTAACCCCACATCTATCATTATATTCAACCTTTTTGATGTATTTAGGAAATAGTTATGAGAATAAAACCACTTCTCGAGGCTACCATTGGGCATGAGCTCAAGCACCAATGCTTTAAAATCTGGTCTACATCAACTATTAAGGGTCTTTAGGAGATTTTGATGAAGAACAATCCCTAGCACTTCGCACTCTCTAACTGTATATTGAAAAATTTATTATAACAACAATCCCATCATGAAGTGTGTGTTTGTACACTAATCTGAAGTACCTAGCAAGTTAGATTCATTAAATCCATTAGTTGCTCGTTGAATATCATGGCAGGATATTCATCTCCATGTTGTCAGAGAGAACAAATCTTTCTGAGCCGGAGTTCTTGTTTTCCTATTTCGACATCTTATGAAGATGATCATAACAATTGTTATTAGTATACTCGATATAATCAGAGGTAAAGTATATTTCAAAACCAACAGAATAGCTTTCTTGGATCCTTTGCTATCATCTTCATTGCAAGTGGGACTTGAAGTCTTGGTGGGCAACATAGTGTGTAATTCTAAAAGAACGATTGAGCTAAAAAGTTTTTAAAAGGTCCCTTGATAGGAATTCCCCTTTCTAGCTTATTGTGAGACACATTAAGATGTTTGAGATATGAAAGTGCCTCCAATGACTTTGAAATTTCTCCAGATAGATTGTTGCTAGAGAGATCTAAAGATTCCAACCTTATCAAACTTATCAAACTACAAAATGATTCAGGGATCGGACAGCAAAATTGATTTCTAGCCAAGGATAAAGTTGCTAGATCTTTTAGGCCACCAATAGTTACTAGTATATCACCTAATAATTGATTTTTTAATAAATCTAACTTTACTAAGACCTTTAAGTTTTGTATATCTGAAGGTAGAGGACCACTTAGAGAATTTGTTGACAAGTTTACATATAAGATGTACTCAAGACTCCACAAGGATGATGGGATACTAGAAGCGAGCGTGTTGGAGCTTAAAAAGAGTTTTCTTAGAGAAGTAAGTCCCCCCAAGCTTTGCGGTAGATGTCGGAAGAGCTTATTTTCATTCAAAAATAAACCAGTCAACCACTTTAAGCGGCAAAAATGATTGGGATACTTGCAAATTATTGGCATCGAGATATAAAACTTGTAATATCTTTAACGTTCCCACTAATATTGGAATAGTTCCGTTCAAGTCGTTGTTGAAAGGCTTAAAAGTATCAAGCCGCGTAAATTACCAATCTCTCAAGGAATACTGCCTTTAATTCTGCAGCCATGTGCAAAAATTTTTTAAAGAGACTCAGGGAAATTCCTAATTAATGGTGGAAGGATGCCACGTAATGGATTAGAACCTAAGCTTAAAAATGCCACCATCCTGCAAGAAGTCAAAGAAGGGAGAAAACTCCACCCACCAGTGGATGATTCAGTTGTCAAGTAATTATACGCCAGGTTGAGGAGGCCAAGGAATCTCAAGTTGCCAAAAGTGTTTGGAATAAGGCCAAAGAGAGAGTTGTAGCTCAAGTCTAGGAAACTGAGTTTAGAAGCGTTGGTGATGGAGTTAGGAGTTGTCCTGCTAAGTTTATTCTTCGCCAAAAATAACCAGTCCATGTTTGGAAGCGAGTAGCCAATCATTGATGGTAAATGCCTCGAGAAGTGGGTTTCAGCTTGAATAATTCTTGTTATAGTTGAATTATTGAAGATTGTGGGTGGGATCGAACCAATTAAATTATTGGAATGAAGAGATAAATAGTTCAGATTTTGTTGGTTGCCATCTCAATTGGAATTTCACCTACTAGAATTAATGCCCACGTTATGTTAAGAGTTATTTAGCTGGAAGTACAAGCAGAGTAAGGGTCAGTTTGGGATTGCGCCGGCTAATGAAATAAGCTACTTGTGTTGTGCAGATGAAATAAACTGCTAGTTAAAAAAAGTAGCTTTGTGTTTGGTAAATTATGTTGTTATGAGTGCTATGAGTTTTAAAAGTAGAGTAATACGTTTGGTAAATTTTATTACGAAAGTACTGTTTTATTATAAAATGACTAAAATAGATAAAAGTTTTAGTTTTTTATTTTTATTTTTGGAGTATATTTAATAAATTATTTAGGCATATTTTTTTTCTTAAATATGTTAAATTACATTAAAAAACTCAATTAAAAAAAATCTAAAGAACTTCATAATCTCTTACATAAAATATGGTAAAAATAAAAGTATGATTTATATATTAAGGTTTATAAATAAATAAGATATAACTGTCTTTTTATTAAAATCTAAAGTTATAATAGAAATTTTAAAAAGGTGTGATAGATTATTGAATAAATTACTTATAAAAAACAACCCCTACCAGCTTTTAAACTTTTAAAAGTGACGGTATCTAATTGTAAGCAACAGATCCACATAGTAATATAGATTGAAATTTTGGGTCTTAATGCATGAAGATATAGAATTTGGCAATATTATACAAGCACTGGGGGTTACCTTAAATATTCTGGACTTGTCATTGATAGAGTTTCTTTTACCTAGTTATTGATATTTCTTTCAATTTTCTATTTACTGATACCATTTATACAATTTTAGGTGGCAAGACAACTTTCCATTTCTATTGAGCCTGAAAACCTGCACCGACCATCACCTCTGTCTGCTTTCGGGGGATACGAGGTTCCTATGCGCTTCCCAAAGCCATCCCCCTACCGGAAGGAATGGTCCAGTGGACTCTCAATGTTAAAGTTCCGCGGCAAATAAACAATCGTTTCATTTGTTTTGTTTTACTCGGTTCGGGATCCAAATTCCATTGTAGAACACTTTTTGGATTTTGTTCATAACATTCTGCTGATAACATCGCTTGCAACGCTACAGCTAATTTGCAGTAGCATGAAACAATCAGAATTTTGCGGTCTTTGTGTATAAAATTTTATTTTTTTAATCGTGATATTACAGTTTTGCCCATCAAGCATTATGGAGCTTAGTATTTGCGAAAATATTGGTTTAATCTATATATTTTAACTTCAGTGTTTATTTAGTTTTATATTTTGAAAAATATCTCAAGATATCCTTATTATCAAATATTGGTTTGATCCATATATTTTAACTCCCGCGCTTATTTAGTTCTTATGTTTTGAAAAATATCTCAAGATACTCCTATTATCAAATATGTTATACTATTGCCTTTATTTTTTCTTTGTTTTTATAATAATACTTTTTTAACAATATTTTTTACATTAATTTTTTAATCAATGAAAAATGGTAACAGCAAATTAACTAATAAATTAACTTGTTAATATTTTTTAGGTTAATTTTTTAATCAAAAAAAAAAGTGAATTAAAAAATAAATATTAGCATAAAACAATTGATATTTCCATTCTCTTACAAAAATCTTAATAATTATTATTTATAAATTAATTAATACAAGTTAGTTTAAAGTAATGTTTAATATTCTTGCAACAACCTTACTAATAATTTTTTGTAAAAATCAATTTATTAAATTAATCCTAAAAGTAAAATAATAATAATTAATTTGTATTTTACTTTTAAGGTTAATTTGATAAATTCAATTTTTTTTCATTAATATCTCCAAGAATATAATTGCAATGATATTATTAAAAAATTAAAAATAAAAAGTAAATATAGAATTGTTATATAACTATTAGTAAGAATAATTTAAGATATTTTTTAAGATATAATAATTTAATACATGGACTAAATAAATATATTTCTTTTAACATTTCAACCTAGTGCCTAATGGTCATACAATCGTGGTGCGGTCGGGGATGCCCGGCCCAGCCCATCATGTAAAAGGCCATGTCAACCATATCCTTAAGCTCCCCCACACCATACCGTACCGATGCCTCTAGAAAACAAACTTAAAAAAATGGTATTAGTAAGAGTACGCCACGTCACTCCTCACTCCCTTCTTCGTTACTTTCCTCTCTCTCAGCATTTTCTCTCCAAATAAATTCCTACTTTGAAAAATCGCATTTTCTCCTTCACACCAACAGCTGTCGACAAGCTGTAAAATGGGGACATTAGAGATTGTGAGGTCCTTAAGATTGCTTGCTTGTGCTCAAAATGGAATTCTTGACAACTTCAAATGTTAGAAGTTCTTGGTGAAATTCTGTACTTTCTTTTCTTTCAGATTCTTGTGCCTATTGCGAATGGTTCAGAGGAGATGGAAGCGATTATAATAATTGATATTCTGCCACGAGCTAAAGCAAATGTTGTTGTTGCATTAGTTGAGGATAAACTAGAAATTCCGGCTTCTCGTCAAGTTAAATTAGTGGCAGATATGCTCATTGATGAGGCAGCTAAACTTTGGTATGACTTAATTGTCTTGCTAGTAAGTGGGGGTGCTTACTCTTGCTTCATAGTCTACCACATTATTGACTTACTAACTATAATTTATCTATGCACAGGGTGGACTTGGTGGTGCTCAGGCATTTGTGAAGTCAGATAAATTGGTAAATATGCTAAAGAAGCAAAAGGAATCAAATAGACCTTACGATGCATCCCAACTTTAGTGTTGGAGCCCCATGGCTTACTCAGGTATGACCACTTCTGCCTAAATATTTACTCTTGATTTGGTTCACCTTATCTGAACTTGATGAAACATTATGATCTTGTGTGATATTTATGAACATGGTCTTGTCTCATGTAAGTCTAATGAATTAATTGATGTTGGCTGATAAATTACAGACTCAAAAACTGCTGCTGCTTCATTAGTTACGTTATCCAAAGAGTTATGATAAACATCCCAATTTTTTTATTTCCAAATTTCATCTCAAATGACGTCGTATTTATTAACTGGTTGGTAATTTTTTTAAGATCTAAGTGAATTAATTGTATTATCTAACCAACCAATTCATGAATGTCATATTCTTTGAGATGAGTTTTTGTGTGTAGCAAAATTTTATGCTGATTTATTTTGGATTCATTCATGCAAAACTTTTTCCCCCAAATCATAAGAACTTCCTGCAATATCATTCTTGTGTATTTGTTTTCCCCTTAGACAAGTTTAACTTTGGTTCAGGGTAAAAAAGCTACAACTTTTCCTGCCACGTGCAACAAGCTGTCAAATCAGAGTGAAATAGAAAACAAGGTTGTGGTTGATGGCAACCTTATCACCAGCAGAGGGCCAGGAACTTCCATGGAGTTTGCACTGGCAATTTTGGAGAAGTTTTTTGGCCGCAACAAAGCACTTGAGCTTGTAAAGATAATGCTTTTCACTCGCACCTAAAATTTGTACAAAGGCCTAACTACTGTTAAACTAGAGTCTTTATTATTACAACTACTAGTAGAGAGGTAAAATGGAAACTTGAACTGATGTTTGAATATGGATTCACTGTGTGGGTTTGTAAAGAGTTTGTTTATAAATAAATGAGGTCTTAAAGAGTCATTTTAAATATTTAGAATAAATGTGAGAGCTGTTTAGTTCTGTGCTCAATGTACAGAGTCCAATTTTAGTCGAGAGTAATATAATTACCCTTACTGGGAATTTTAATTATGAAGTTGAACCAAGAATTTGATATATTAAATTCCACCTTGTTGAAATATCTGATGAAGCTAAACTCAGCTCATCTCACGTTGGAGTCAATGCAGAACCATGTTCAGCAACTAACTCAGCATCTCATTCCAAACTTGCATTATCAGCCACACATGACAAATTGGAAGCTTCCAGATGGCAAAATAGTTTTACAGATACTCCCATGCAGCTGAGCTATGAAGTTAGTTAGAAACAAACAAAGTAAATGGTGCCATATTTATATGATAGTTAATTAGTTGTTCTTTTTAGTGATATGTTATTCAGTTATATATGAAAATAATGTATTCTGCATCTAGAAACGAACCTAGAAAATTCATTTAGTTACTATATAAACTGATGCAGACTAGGAAACCATACCATACTAGGATTAATTTTCTTATTATCTAAAGTTTAGGATTTTATTGTCCTTTCTAGTTTAGAACTTTTATTTTCTTTTTATTATATGATTTAGGATCATTACTACTAATATAAATAGGCCTCTCTTGTAGCCTTTAAAGGCAAATTTCTTAATTCAATAATATTCTCATTTTCAAATCTCTGTGCAAGTATTTGATCTAGTTAATCCTCAGTATTTTGTGGAATCAACGAGAATAATTTGAATACTAAACTTCCGTCACATCAGCTTGGTATCAGAGCTAAAACTTTGGTTCCGAGTTATCCTTAATACCTATACTTTTCTTTTCCCTTATGTTAAACTTAGTAGCTTACAAAAACAAAAAAAAAACAGGCAGCAGAAAAAGTCAGCCGAGTCGCGCACCATTCAAGGGTTGCCGGCGTCAGCTTTCCGTCACCTAATCGATCACAACCACCGCCATCTGAGTCAGAACAAGCCGGCCATCAAACCTCAGGCATCGACCACTGCCGACCGGCCACAAAATGCTAAAAAAGTAGCCAAAACAGCTGCGACTGCCATCGCCTTGTTCATTGATTTCCACTACGTTTAGGCAAACTTTGGCAGTATGATTGAAACGTAATGCATGATGGGAAAAGAAACACCTATAGCTTTGTGTTTAACAATACTAAGATCGTTTTTCTACCTAATAAGGAGCTCACTCTCAAGCAGGACTTGGGTAAATATTTGTTAGGTAAGAAGCAGTTTATAGATGTCATAACAAAGACAAAGAGGATCTATATTTTATTGGGGAATGAGAGTCATATTAATTTGAAGATTCCAAAAGCTGTGACATCTATATTGGAGGAATTTCGAGATTTGTTTCCTAGTGAGTTACCGCATGGTTTACCACCTCTCAGAGACATACAACACCAAATTGATTTGGTACCAGGTTCAACTTTACCAAACCGACCTCATTATCGTATAAGTCTTATGGAACATGAGGAGTTGAGGCGACAAGTATAAGAGTTATTAGAAAAAGGATTCATTCGTGAAAGTCTCAGTCTCTGTGTGGTCCCTGCTTTGTTGACTTCAAAGAAGGATGGTTCTTAGAGAATGTGCGTGGATAGTCGAGCTATCAATAAAATTATAGCTCGATATCGTTTCCCAATACCGGGACTAGATGACTTATTGGATCAGATCAGTGGGGCAACAATTTTACTAAACTTGATTTGAAGAGTGGTTATCATCATATTCGAATATGACCGAGGGATGAATGGAAAACAATATTTAAAACTCTGGAAGGGTTATACAAATGGTTGGTAATGCCATTTGGCTTATCCAATGCTCCGAGTACTTTTATGCGAGTTATGAATTAGGTTTTTTGCTTTTTCATTGATAAGTTTTTGGTTGTTTACTTTGATGATATACTTATTTATAGTATTAACCACGAGTTACATTTACAACACTTAAGGGAAGTACTTTTGGCTTTAAGAGCAGCAAGTTTATATGCTGCAGTAAACAAGTTTACTTTCTTGACCGAGAAGGTATTATTTTTAGAACATGTGGTATCAAAGGATGGTATATCTGTTGATCAATCAAAAGTGGATGCTATTCGAGATTGGCCACAACTAACTACTTTGTCTGCCATAAGAAGTTTCCATGGGTTGGCATCTTTTTAGAGGCGATTCATTCCTCATTTCAGTACTATTATGGCACCAATCACAGATTGTATGAAAGGAGGGCAATTTTCTTGGACAGAAAAGGCTACTAAGGCATTTAAGGTTGTCAAGGAGAAGTTGATTATTGCCCCAGTACTTGCCCTACCAGATTTTTCGTTCACTTTTGAGGTGCTTTGTGATACATCCAAAGTAGGCATTGGAGCTGTTCTTAGCCAGCAAAGTAAGCCTATAACTTATTTCAGTGAGAAGCTGAGTGGTGCAAAGACACGTTATAACACTTATGACATGGAGTTTTATGCAGTGGTCCAAGCATTAAAACATTAGCGTCATTATCTGATTTATAGAGACTTTCTTTTATATACTGACCATGCCGCGTTGAAACATCTCAATAGTCAAGACAAGCTTTCTCAGCGACATGCTATGTGGACAGCATTCATTCAGTAGTTTGTTTTTGTAGTAAAGCGTATTTCAGGAGAATTCAATAGAGTAGCAGATGCACTTAGTCACCGATCTTATTTGTTGACACAAATACATAATCAAGTTCTTGGATTCGATACATTTCAAGAATTATATGCTACTGACCCTTTATTTGTTCCTTTAATAGAAGACGTTGCTGTAGGATTTCGCTCAGATTACCATTTATAAGACGGATTTTTTTCAAAGATAATCAGTTATGTGTTCCAGACTCAAGTCTGGGATTAAAAATCATTGTAGAGTTACATAATGAAGGGCATATGGGTCTTGACAAAACTCTGACTCTAGTAGCCAACACTTACTTTTGGCCTACTATAAGGCGTGATGTCTATCACTATATTGAGACTTGTCGCATTTGTCAGGTTTCCAAGGGCACTGTAACTAATGCCGGCTTATATATGGCATTGCCAATTCCAACGCAACCTTGGACTGACATTAGCATGGATTTTGTTTTGGGATTACCCCGCACTCAGAGGGGTATGGATTCAATATTTGTTGTTGTGGATCGATTCTAGAAAATGGCACACTTTATTGCATGCAAGAAGAATATAATGCCTTAATTATTGCTTGTCTATTATTTAAGGAAGTCCATAGGTTGCATGGTTTATCGAGTTCTATAGTGTTTAACCGAGATACGCGATTTCTTAGCCATTTTTAGAAGATATTATAGAAGTTGATTAATACTTGTCTGAATTTCGAAAATGTATACCAGCCACAAACCAATGGTCGAATTGAAGTTGTCAATCACCCTTTAGGAAAACATCTATGCAATCTAGTTGGTGATAACCTGAAGACATGGGATCAAAAGTTATACCAAGTAAAGTTTGCTTATAATCGTGTAGTTAAACGTAGTACTGGTTTAAGCCCTTTTCAAGTGAATTACGAATACAATCCATGAGCTCCCATTGACTTAGCTCCAGTTCCAAATTTAGTTCACAAGAGCAGTAAGGTAGAAGATTTGATTGAGCAGCTTCAAAAGATTCATGCAGCTACACAAGAGTCTTTGAAGAAGACTATCGAAGGCTATAAACTTTATCAAAGGCTATAAACTTGAGGCTGATAAAAAGCGTCGAGCTTTAGTGTTTTAGGTGGGAGATCTTCTTTGGGCTATTCTAATAAAAGACAGGTTCTCAGTTGGTGACTACACCAAGCTTTCTGCTGGGAAAATTGGACCTTTGGAGATTATAAAAAAGATAAATCCTAATGCCTATAGAATCAAGCTTCCTAGTCATATCCACACTGCAGATGTAATCAATGTCAAGCATCTTATTCCTTACAGAGGTGATCATGATGAAGATGCTGATACTGACAATTCGAATTCGAGGGCAAATTGTCTCCAACCTGTGGGGAATGATGCAGACTAAGAAACCATACTATACTAGGATTAGTTTTCTTATTATCTAAAGTTTAGGATTTTGTTTTCCCTTCTAGTTTAGAACTTTTATTTTCTTTTTACTATATGATTTAGGATAATTACTACTAATATGAATAGGCATCTCTTGTAGCCTTTAAAGGCAAATTTCTTAATTCAAAAATATTCTCATTTTCAAATCTTTGTGTGAGTATTTGATCTAGTTAATCCTCGGTATTCTGCGGAATCAACAAGTTTTAACCCTTAAATTCGTGGTATTCTTTTGAATCAACGTGAATTTAATTTGTTCATTTATTCCAGTATTCGTTAGAATCAACGTGAATTTAATTTGTTCATTTATTCCAGTATTCTTTAGAATCAATGGAATAATTTGAACACTAAACTTCTGCTGCATCATAAACTCTGTTCAGAACTAATTGTAAAATTGATCAATGAAATTAATTCCTCTCATGTTCATCACTGAGTCCCAAATTCTAAGTTGGTATTAGAGCTAGTTGTTAAAATAACTAGCCATGAATATCAAGCCACCAGCATTCGAGCTTCAAGCTCAACCACAAATTCAACTTCTGATCCAAATTATAACTCCTCAATGCTTAATTCTCTAGTCTTCAATACTCTTATTAAGCTCACAAACTATAATTATTTGTTATGGAGATCTCAGGTTATAGCAGCAATCAATGTTAATGCGCTTGACGATCTAATTGATAACACAAAAAGTCCTCCAAATAGAGTAATAATCAATGTTGACAGTGATCAAACTGTAGTCACAATGCCAAAGTGACGATTTCATATCTGGAGGAGAAATGATCAACAGTTCATGAGTTGGTTGCCTTCAACTTTGAGTGAAGAGGTTTTGAGTGCTGTCGTTGGAGCAAAGATATCTTTGGAGATATGGTAGATTCTCTCTATATAGTATGGTGCTAGATTTAGATCTAGAGTTTTTCATCTGAGAACTTAGATTCAAACAACAAGAAAAGGATAAATGAGCATTTATGAATATTATACTAAGATGAAAATTACATTGGATTCACTAAGAGCTGCTGGAAATAATATGAGTAATGATGATTTTGTGCTATGTTTATTTGCTGGACTTGGATCTGAGTATGATTCTATTGTTACAATAATCAATGCAAGGTAAGAAAGCACAACTTTATCAGATGTCTATGGTATGTTGTTAAGTCATGAAAACAGAATTGAGCATGTCAACTCTATTAGCAACACTGACTATCAAGCAAATATTGCCTATAACAGAGGAAATCAGAGGAGAAAATGGCAGTCAAACTTCCATTTTAATGGAAATGGAGTTAATTACAATGGAAGACAATTTGAAAATCCAAATGGAAATAATACGGGTGCTAAACAATTTAATGGTGGAAATTCATATCAGATGACTGATAGAATTAAAGGCAAAACTCCAGCTGATGAGGAAGCACCTAAAGGTCCTTGTTAAATTTGTTTAAGGAAGAATCATACTATTGCAAGCTGCTAGCACAAGTTTAAGAAAAACTTTGTGCCTAACTTCAATCCAAATAGGAAAAGTGCATATGTTGTTGAAGGAGGAGAATCCAAAGATGGAGGCTGGTATCTTGATAGTGGAGCCACTGATCATGTCTCAAATGATTTCAATAATCTCAGCATTGAAATTCTATATAGGCTACCCAAGAGGGGGGGTGAATTGGGTTCTTTAAAAATTAAGCAAATAAAATTACACAACAATTTAAAACTAATGTTTTAAAACAATATAATTAACAATGCTTGAATTTAAAGAGATAAGGGAAGAGAAATCAAACACGTGATTTTTACGTGGTTCGGCCAACCGTGCCTACGTCCACGCCTCCAAGCTCACCGGGCTTGAGGATTCCACTAAGCAAGCCTCCAAGGCTTCAATACACTTACACTTGACTTCAAGGTGTCAATGGACCTTTACAATCAAGAGATTATTCCCAATCTCTTAACCCAAGTGTATCCCAACACTTACAATTGACTTCCAAGGTGTCAATGGACCTTTACAATAAGAGATTAAACCCAATCTCTCAACCCAAGTGTTTCCCAACACTTACAATCACTCAATGATAGAGATTTAATAACAAATAATCTCTCACACACTCCAAATGATTACAATTGAAATTTTAATGTGTGAGGCAATGACATGAAACACAATTGAAGCTCAAAGAAGATTGTTTCTCAGTAGGAAGCTCAAATATCAAAATGTTGGATCTCTGTTGTTTGAATTTGATTGAGCCTTTTTATAGTTGGAGCTGAAAACTAGCCGTTATTGACTTTCTGAGAATAATCGGTTCGCCGGTTATCTCTATCGGTTAGCCGTTTTGACTTTTCAACTAGCCGTTGCTCTTTCATTTCAAATAAACGGTTTACCGTTTAAATTATCGGATCACCGTTTAGTTCCGTTCGGTAACTCGCAAAACAGAAATCGGCTCTCCGTTTTTGCTAAACGGTTCAAGAGTAAAAAACTATCTCTTTACTGGAACTTATCGGTTCGCCGTTAAAAATAAACGGTTCACCGTTACGCCAGAATGCTCTGAAACTTTTCTGTAAATAAACGGTTCGCCTTTTATAATAAACGGTTCACCGTTAGTAATAAACGGTTCGCCTTTTTTATAATAAACGGTTCAAGGGTAATTTCAGAATCTATATTTTGTTAACTTTTTGTAGAAAAATGATTTTCCAACTCAAGTTAACGGTCATTAAGATTCTTTAAACATGTTTATGGCTTTAAGAAATTCATTTTAATAACTCAAACATTTTAATCAAGTACATATAAGTTTTGTTATCATCATATTCAATATTATAAGATTAACAATCTCCCCTTTTTGATGATGACAAACTTTGTATGTAAAGGACACAAAAATTTGTTTTAACTCCCCCTGAAAATAAGCTCCTTGAAAAATAAACAAAATTTTTGTTAACTTCCTTTTGAAATATAATGAAAACTATTCTCCCCTTCAAAGATCAAAAAGAAAAAAAAAAATAAAGAAAAATAGCCACGTTTTTGACAAGTAAAAATTTCAAGTAGAATCTCCTCAGTATATTAAGCATCTCCTCAAAAACTATTACCAAAATTTATACCAAAAAAAAAAAAATCAAAATCAATATTAAAACAACTACAAGCAATGCTAAAATCATAGTAAAATCAATGCTAAGTCTCATATATAACACAAGCATTCATAAAAACAAGAAACAATCAAACACACATAAAAGTATCCAAAATATGAGAATATTGTGCGAAATATCCAATACTTAATACATATCTAAACCATTTGGTTGATCAAAAATGTCTTTAAAGGTCAATATAATGCATGATTCATAAATTTACACAATTTAAAAACATCCGATTATCATATTATAGAAAAACAAGGAAGATAGTGTATAAATCATCATAAGTAGATGCACAATCTATATCAATAGTATAAATATTAACACACCTCTTTCCAACAAAGCATACATTTTCAATGAGAGTTGAGGAAACTTTACCGACATTACCAATACCAATGATTTTTCCTTTTGAATTATCTCCAAAGGATACATCTCCACCATTTTTTATCTTGGTAAAACTTGAGAGTCATGAATAATCATCGGTCATATGTCTTGGACATCCGTTGTCCAAATACCACTTATTTCTCTTTCCCTTCTTCTTTGATTCATGCAGAGAAGATCTCAAATTTAGGTACCCAAAACTCTTTGGGTCCTTGAGTGTTAGTAATGGTTCCTTTTGGAACCAAACACATTTAACTCCATAATATGCATTTTTCTTAATAGGACATCTATATTTCATGTGACCATCTCCATTGCAATAATGACAAACAATTTTATGATTTTTAGTGGAAGTAGCCTTAACAAAGTAGCTTTTGTAGTATTTTTGTTTCAAGTTAGGTTTATAACCAATCCCTCCTTTATCAAACACACACATTTTTGGGCACCAAGTAATTTTTCTAAGTTCTTTTGCCCATTTGTGAATTTAGAAACAATCTCATTTAGTTCATTGCTCTTCTTTTTAAGTTCTTCATTTTCTTTGATCAAGTTATCAACATGTAATTTTTCATGTTCATATGAAGTACTTTGTTTACCTTTTAAAAAGCAATTCTATCATGCAATCTTTCATTATCTAATTCTAGCTCTTTAATCTTATCATTTAACACATCATTACATTTTTGCATAAGATCCTTTTCATTTGAAAGTTCTAATATGTTCTTCTTAAGACATGCATTTTTCTTTCCAATTTTCATCATATCACTACGCAACTCATTAAAAGCATCATATAATTCATCATAAGATGGAAGATCACTTACCTCATCAAGCTCATCTTCTCCTATTGCCATGAGTGCCAAGTTTGACATTTTTGCGCTTGTTCATCCTCACTTGATTCTTCATCACTATCATCCCATGTTGCCAACATAGCTTTCTTGAATTTGTTGAGAAGGGGGCATTCCGGTTTTTATATGGCCAGGCTTCTTGCATTTATAACATATGATTGCTTCATTCTTCTCCTTTTTTGATTCTTGAAGTTTTTGAATTTTCTTTGTTCACCGGATTTTTGAAAAATTTCGTGAACTTTCTAGCTATCATATCCATCTCTTCATCTTCAAGATCGCTTTCCTCATCGCTTTCAAATTTTGATGCTTTCAAGGCAATGTTTTTCTTCTTCTTATCTTCATCTCCTCTTTCATTTTGTCAAATCTTCTTCATAAGAAATAAGTGAGCCAATTAGATCATCAATAGACAAAATGTTTAAATCTTTGGCTTCCTCAATAGCAGTTCTCTTAGGTCTCCATTCTTTTGGTAATGACCTAATAATTTTCTTTACCTTTCGCATTATTTGAAAAGGTCTTACCAAGTGCCCCAGAGTATTTACAATGTCAGTAAATCTAGTATACATAGAGTAGACACTTTCATTTTGTTCCATTTGAAACAATTCATATTGCCTAGTGTATCTACTTATTTTAGATTCTTTGACTTGGTTTGTACCTTCATAAACAACTTCAAGTTTCTTCCAAATTTCATAAGCATTAGAACAACTTGAGACTCTATGAAATTCTTTCTTATCTAGGCACAAAATAAGGCATTCATAGCTTTAGAATTTAGTGAAGCTTTTCTCTTTTCTAAATCATTCCATTCACGTGAAGGTTTAGGAATATCTTCTCCTTCTTCATTTTTAGTTATCGGCATGAATGGACCATCACATACAACTTCCCATATTTCATAATCTAATGCTTGCAAATAAATTCTCATTCTAGTTTTCCAATAGGGATAATCATTTCCTTCAAAGAATGGTGGTCTAATAGTGGATTGTCCTTCCCTAAAACTAGAATCATTTTGGGTTGCCATGGATCTTTTACTCTAGACGATTAAGTCCTAACAAGAGAACCAAGCTCGATACCAATTGAAATTATATAGGCTACCCAAGAGGGGGTGAATTGGGTTCTTTAAAAATTAAGCAAATAAAATTACACAACAATTTAAAACTAATGTTTTAAAACAATATAATTAACAATGCTTGAATTTAAAGAGATAAGGAAGAGAAATCAAACACGTGATTTTTACGTGGTTCGCCAACCGTGCCTACGTCCACGCCTCCAAGCTCACCGGGCTTCGAGGATTCCACTAAGCAAGCCTCCAAGGCTTCAATACACTTACACTTGACTTCAAGGTGTCAATGGACCTTTACAATCAAGAGATTATTCCCAATCTCTTAACCCAAGTGTATCCCAACACTTACAATTGACTTCCAAGGTGTCAATGGACCTTTACAATAAGAGATTAAACCCAATCTTCAACCCAAGTGTTTCCCAACACTTACAATCACTCAATGATAGAGATTTAATAACAAATAATCTCTCACACACTCCAAATGATTACAATTGAAATTTTAATGTGTGAGGCAATGACATGAAACACAATTGAAGCTCAAAGAAGATTGTTTCTCGGTAGGAAGCTCAAATATCAAAATGTTGGATCTCTGTTGTTTGAATTTGATTGAGCCTTTTTATAGTTGAGCTGAAAACTAGCCGTTATTGACTTTTCGAGAATAATCGGTTCACGGTTATCTCTATCGGTTAGCCGTTTTGACTTTTCAACTAGCCGTTGCTCTTTCATTTCAAATAAACGGTTTCGCTTAAATTATCGGATCACCGTTTAGTTCCGAAGAACCTCGCAAAAGCAGAAATCGGCTCTCAGTTTTTGCTAAACGGTTCAAGAGTAAAAAACTATCTCTTTACTGGAACTTATCGGTTCGCCGTTAAAAATAAACGGTTCACCGTTACGTTCCAGAATGCTCTGAAACTTTTCTGTAAATAAACGGTTCGCCTTTTATAATAAACGGTTCACCGTTAGTAATAAACGGTTCGCCTTTTATAATAAACGGTTCAAGGGTAATTTCCAGAATCTATATTTTGTTAACTTTTTGTAGAAAAATGATTTTCCAACTCAAGTTAACGGTCATTAAGATTCTTTAAACATGTTTATGGCTTTAAGAAATTCATTTTAATAACTCAAACATTTTAATCAAGTACATATAAGTTTTGTTATCATCAAAATCAATATTATAAGATTAACAAGCATAAGCACTGATTACAAAGGTAACAATCAAGTTGCAGTAGGTAATGGCTCTAAACTTGAAATTGCTTCCATTGGTCATACATTGCTTCCATTGGTCATACATTGCTCAGCACATTTGATCCTGATGCTTTTAAATACATCAAACTTAATCATATTCTCTATGTACCTTAAATAACCAAAAACTTAATCAGCATATCTAAGTTTTTGCATGACAATAATGTATACATTGAATTTGAAAAATACTCTTGCGTTGTCAAGGACAAGAAAAGTGGGGTTGTTCTCATGAAAGGTGTGGCTAAAGATGGATTATACAAGCTGCTGAGTTTGCCTCATAATAACACTCAAGTCAAGTCATTTCTGTTGTCTTCAACCTCAATTCCTAACTTAATTCTAGTCAACACAATAAACAAACCAAAATCCATGGTGCCTATTAGCATAAAAAAAGATTGTTCAAGCAATAAACATCGACGAACAAATACAATACTTGATCTATGACATATGGGATTAGGACATCCTAATATTGTAGCTCTTAGAAAAACTCTTTCAGCTTGTAATATCTCTTTTGGTAATAAAATGTCTTAGTTGTCATTTTGTAAAGCTTGTCAATATGGTAAACAACATGGATTACCTTTCAAAAGTAGTGAATCTAGATCTTCTACTGCACTTGAGATCATATATAGTGACCTTTGGAGACTTGCACCCACAACATCAAACCAAGGATTCAAATACTACATAGCTTTCATTGATGATAAAACCAACTATACCTAGATTTATGGATTAATTCATAAATCACAAGCACTCTCAGTTTTCATTTCTTTTAAAAAGCAAGTTGAAAAGAACTTGGAACTGAAAATTAAAACAATACAATGTGATATGGCAGGAGAGTATAAAGCCTTTGAACCTTATCTTAGAAGCGAAAGAATAATCTTGAGATATTCATACCCTTATACCCATCACCAAAATGGAAAAGCAGAAAGAAAACATAGACACCTTGTGGAGACAGGTCTTACACTACTTGCTTATGCAGAACTTCCTTTGAAATTTTGGTGGGAAGCTGTTTCTACTGCTACTTATCTTATTAACAGAATTAGCACACCCATTTTGAAAGATAAAACTCCTTTTGAAACCCTTTATTCAAAGAAACCTAACTATTCTCTGATCAAAACCTTTGGATATAGGTGTTATCCTTTCCTAAGATCATACAACAAGTCACAAATTTGATTTCCATACTTCTAAATATGTACATCTTGGTTTTAGTAATATGCACAAAGGTTATCTATGTTTGAACTCAAGTGGTAGAATCTACATTACAGCACATCTCAATTTTAATGAATACTCATTTCCTTTTTCAACTGATCCAAAATTTATGACATCAAAATCAGTTCATTCACCTGAATCAACAAGCTCTCTTAGTAAATTCATCACCATTTCATTTCCCTTTGAGAGTCACAGTAATGAGGCACTAACAACTTGTATAAATAATTTTGAAAATGTAACAAATCCACACACTCTTTCTAATGATCAGAATCTTGACAACAACACAAGTCAAACACCTTCCCAAGATACTTATGTTTCATCTAAAACCTCATCAAATCAACATGAACCATAAAGTTCAAGTCCTATAATTCATCAACCTACACCTCAGCCCATCTCTACACATTCTATGATAACCAGAGCCAAAGCAGGCATATTCAAATAAAAAATATATAGCATTGAAAAAGTCCTCTCACTAGAAACTCCCTTAGTGTTGCTGAAGCTTTGAATGACAGTAAATGAAAAAATACAATTCAGGAAGAGTTTAATGCTTTAATAAAAAATCAGACCTGGAGTTTAGTGCCTCCAAACCAAAATATGAAGCTTGTAGGAAACAAATGGATTTTTAAAGTGAAACAAAACTCAGATGGCTCTATTAATAAGTATAAAGCCAGACTTGTAGCAAAGAGGTTCTTACAAACAGAGGGCATTGACTACCTGGAAACTTTCAGTCCAGTAATAAAAGAAACAACCATAAGAATTGTATTTAGTCTTACTGTTATGAATAACTAGAAATTGAGACAAGTGAACATCAATAATGCATTTCTAAATGGGGAACTGACGGAAACTGTGTATATACCACAACTAGAAGGCTTTGAAGATCCAGTTCATCCAAAACATGTGTGCAAGTTAACAAATGCTTTATATGGATTGAAACAAGCACCAAGAGCCTGGTTTGAAAAACTTTAAATCAGTTTTTGAGTCTTGGAATTTCATTAGAACAAAGCCATACACTTCCTTATTCTTTAAAAGGGATGGTATTGATCTGACTATATTATTGATCTATGTTGATGATATTATTGTAACTGGTAGAAGCAATGTTGAAGTTGAAAAGCTCATTCATAATTAGAGAATGCATTTGCTTTGAAAGATTTAGGTCAACTTAATTTTTTCCTTAAAATTGAAGTCATTAGAAGTAGCAACACTTTAGTTCTATCTTAGAAAAAATATATTAAAGACCTACTCACAAAATTTGGTTTACAGAGCTGTAATGGAGTTGACACACCACTTCAACCACTGAAAAACTGAGCAAAAACATAGGAAAATTTTTTACTGATCTAACTCAATACAGGAAAGCTATTGGAGGTTTATAGTATGTTGTGTTAACCATACTAGAAATTGCATATGCAGTGAACAAATTAAGCCAATTTATGGCTAATCCATTGCAACCTCATTGGATAGCTTGCAAACGTGTGTTAAGGTACTTAAAGGAAACTGTTGATTATGGTACGGTATTTAAGCAATCAAATTTCTTGATCTAGTAACCTACTCAAATGCTGATTGGGGCAGTGATCCAGATTACAGAAGATCAACTAGTGGTTATTATGTATTTTTAGGTGAAAACCTCATTAGTTAGAGCTTAAAGAAGCAAAGTGTAGTATCTAAGTCATCAACACAATCTGAATACAGAGCTATAGCTCTGGGTTGCTCAGAAATAACTTGGATTTGCTCAGTTCTGAAAGAACTAGATATAACACTTCAAGGCACACCTCTACTATTAAGTGACAACACAAGTGTAGCAGCCATTGCTACAAATCCTGTGCTTCATTAAAAAACAAAGCATATAGAAATTGACATTCATTTTGTCAGGGACAAAGTTGAAAGAAAAGAAGTTGAAATTGCTTTTGTGTCTAGCAATGATCAAACTGCAGATGTGCTAACTAAACCTCTCACTTATCCTAAGTTCAGTTTCTTTAGAGGTAAACTTAAAGTCTTCCCAAAAGACTTAAGTTTGAGAAAGGGTGTTGACATATCTAATGAAGTTGAACTCAGCTCATCTCACGTTTGAGTTAATGCAGAATCATGCTCAACAACTAACTCAACATCTCATTCCAGACTTGCATTATCAGCCACATGTGATAAATTGGAAGCTTCCAGATGGCAAAATAGTTTTACAGATACTCCCATGCAGTTGAGCTATGAAGTTAGTTAGAAACAAACAAAGTAAACGGTGCCATATATATATGATAGTTAATTAGTTGGTTTTTTTTAGTGATCTGTTATTCGGTTACAGATGGAAATAATGTATTCTGCATGTAGAAACGAATCTAGAAAATTCATTTAGTTACTATATAAACTCTATTCAGAACCAATTGTAAAATTGATCAATGAAATTAATTCCTCTTATGTTCATCATTGAGTTCTAAATTCTAAGTCACCTTTCTACAGAATCATTTGGAAAATACACACACACACACACATATAGATTTGTGTATATATGGTAACTCAATTTACAGAGTAAGAAAGAAAGACACCCAGAGGGCAGCAGAGGTTCAAAGACTTAACCACTTTGTAGGAGGATGAATTACATAAATCTGCAGAACATTGAAATCAAATGGATATCTTATCTAGGGCCTTTGCTGCTCTACATGCATGTATCTGATACATGCATCTAATAAAAAAATTAAAAAAAAAGCTTCTCAATTGTTTGGCTGCCACATTATAAAAGTTAAAAAAAAAAACAACGAGAAGCAACCGGTTGCATAGTGAATAAAATAATAATTAAATGTAATGAAATAGAAAGTGTATAAATAACATAATAATAAAAAAATTAGTTTCATATTGAATAACAGTAAGTTCAAGTTTGATGGTTAGTTTCATGTTGAATAACAATAATTTCAAGCTTGATGGTATTACTTTCATGTTTATTATACTTGAATTGACTTAATTAATCATTGCAGATTTATGATCCCATTTTTAATGTTCCTTGCAGCAAGTTTTAAATTACATTGGTTTTTATTTAATGGTTTGTATGTGAAAATTAATGGTAAGTCCTGATTTGCATGATTTTTACGATTTATGATCCTATGTTTCATGTTTATTGCAGTATAAACATATAGCTCACTTATTTGTTTAAGCACGTGAGGCTCATCCTTATCGCTCCTCTTTGCAATCAAAAACCATCCTTCTTCCCCTTCCCTATGATCTGTCAGTAATTAGACTGCTTCTGGGATCAGTTTCCAGACTGTTGTTCAACTCATTGATTCTAAGAGTAGTATCGAGTCCGGTTGAAGTGCTAGTAAAAGAGGGATTACCAAAAAGATTCTTGAACATATTTTTGTCTAGTAAGCTGCAAAAGCAATTTCTTTAAAGAGCTACAGGCAAATAAACCACCATAAATGACACCCCAAGATAAGTGAGTGCAAATGGTCGCCAATACTCGGTGAAAATTTTCTGCAGAAAATAAGCAGGATGAGTTGAAATTCTAAAATCTTAGTTATGGATTAATCCTCAGTACCAAGAATTAACAAATGAGTAGTTCAAAGAGTAATAAGTTCATTCTTGAAAATCACATTAATTCTAATTTACGATTGTACAAATTTTACTCCTCCATACCAAGAATGAACTAATTTTGTAGAGTAAAATGTGTATATTATGTTTCTGATAAAGTTATAGCTCGTAACAACCTAAGTCTATTTTGAGACATTACATTGAATTTACAACACCAGTCCTTCAAACTTATTGCATAAAAGGACTTATCTATTTACAATCATTATTAACCTAAATCCATTCCCTTAAAACTGTTAAAATTACTTTACATCAATACCGAAACGGCAAATACTGTTCAGGACTTTAAATGCACTATTCCTTACTCTCATTCCAACATACATATCACTTATAAACAATAAAAGGTTCCATTGAAAAATGTTAATACAATATCATCATGAGCAGTTCATATGCAAAGAAACATGGCAAAGTTAAGGAAATAAAAAGTCTTTTTGGAAACCAACAAACAAAACCAAAGAATCAAACGAAAAGGAGAAAAAACCTATAAATAATTCATTACTTGAGTGATTTCAGCAGAGGTAACCCAAATCAACATAAAAGCGCTAATCAAACCTAACCCAGCTTGATACTTCCAGCCCACCACCAAAAACAGAGTCAAATCCAGTAGCACCATCCTCCACTCCATATCCACAAACAAACAAAACAGCTAACAATTGACATAAATAAATGAACAAAAAAAATCCAAGTACTGTAAATCAATTTAATTGTTGTTAATGGATGAAGCAAAAGTTTGGGAGGGTGTTGAGGCGAGATTGCGGGAGAAGGAACGTCAGTTGCGGCCAGATCCAAGGAGGCCATGGAGAACGAAAGTGGTTGATGTGCACGGTCTGCCCCAGGAAGATCAGACTTCTTTGTTGGCTAGGGTTTGGAGTGATCGTGTTGTAGGTGAGTTAAGGAATCGAGTCAACAGGCCCGTGCGTGAGGTGAAAGAGTGCGCAGTTTTTTTTTTTCATAGATATATGTTAAGGCAAAACTCGGTGAGCAGGGTTGGCAGTTGTGCTTGTACCGTTTCTGCAAGTTTTAAAGTTTTGTAAATTTTTTTTATTATTTAATAATTAAATTCATCTCAGCCGTTGGATTCGCTATATTGAATCCAACAGTGATTATTTACCCCTGTATGAGATACATGTATGTGCAGTAGCTATGCCCCTGGTCTAGTATTAAGTTTGTATATGTACAAAGATACAAATTCAAAGATTAGTTTTCTAATTTCAATTTATGTTCTGCTCAAAGCAATGGCTTTAATTCCACAAGCACAAGCAGGAGAGAGCACGCACAAAGTTAACAAACACACGTAGTGAAAAATACGTTTAACTGGTTGCAGCAACATCATCCAGGAGCTTCACTTTAATCTTCTTGAGCTTTGCCGCAGCGTCTGTCATGTTTATCCTCTTGTCAGGCAAGTCCATACAACAATCCAATGCCAAATCCATGATGCTTAATAAACAATCCATTTTGGCAGAAAAAGCTTGCTCTTCTCGCACCGCACCAAATTTGCATCAAGAACTTCAATCAATTTGTGAGGTAATGACTCCTTTACTCATCTCCTTACTCATTTCTACTGTGAACATTTCATCAGTGGGCTTCTGTCTCGTGAAAGTTTCTATTAATAAAATACCATCACTTTAGACATCACATTTGGCTGAAACAATTCCTTGTTATCCATACTTCGCATTTTAATTTCAATGTATCAAGTAGATATGCCATTATGAAACAAATGACAAAACAAATAATTTTTTGATAATTGAGGTAACCCAAACTTTGCCTGTGCTTGAATAAAGAGCAAAAATTTTTATTACAATTGAAACTTTACCTGGTGCCATATAACCAATTGTAGCCATTGTCATGGTTTGTGTCACAGAATCTTCTCCTTCACATAAGAGTATGGAAATGCTGAAGTCGCTTACATGTGCCACCATATTTTCATCCAAGAGAATGTTGGTAGGCTTCAAATCACAATGAATTATAGGTGCCGACGAATGACCATGATGGAGATGTTCAAGAGCCGACCCCACATCTATCATTATATTCAACCTCTCTAGGATGTCTAAGAAATACTTGTGAGAATACAACCACTTCTCGAGACTACCATTTGGCATGAACTCAAGTACCAATGCTTTAAAATCTGGATTAGAGCAACTCCTAAGGATCTTTAGGAGATTTCGATGTCGAACATTCCGTAAAACTTCACATTCAGAATCAAAACTCCTAAATGCTCTCTCTAGTTGCAGATTGAAAATCTTTATTGCAACATTAGTCCCGTCGGATCCAAAACTACCTGTACCAAGCAAACTGATCCAAAACTACCTGTACCAAGCAAGTTACATTCATTAAATTCATCAGTTGCTCGTTGAATGTCTAGGTACGATGTTCTTCTCCAAGTTGCAAGAGGTAGGAAATCTTCATGATTTGATTTTTTTGTGCTCCTATTTCGGCATCTTATATACATAAGGATGGTAATCACTATAAATACAGCGGATACTATTGGAGGTAAAATATATTCAAGGACAATTAAAGCAACTTTCTTGGTTTTTTTGTTGTTAACTTGCTTGCAAAGTGGGACTTGGAGTCTAGGTGGACCACAGAGTGCTTAATTTCCAAAAAACGATTGAGCTGAGAAGTTTTTAAAAGACCCCTTAACAGGAATTTCCCCTTCTAGCCTATTATGAGACACATTAAATTGTTTAAGATGTGAAAGTGTCTCCAATGACTTGGGAATTTTTCCAGAGAGATTGTTGCTGGAGAGATCTAAGGATTCTAAGCTTATCAAACTGCCAACTGATTCAGGTATAGGTTCCTGAAATTGATTACCAGCCAAGGATAGAATTTCTAGATCTATGAGGGCACCAATGGTTGATGGAATATGACCTGATTATTGATTCCTTGATAAATCTAAATCTCTCAAGACCTTTAACTTTTGTACATTTGAAGGGAGAGGACCATTTAAGGAATTTGACGACGAGTTTATCAACAATATGTACTCAAGGCTCCACAAGGATGGTGGTATACTAGAAGTGAGCTTGTTGGAGCCTAAGTGGAGTTCTCTTAGAGACGTCAAACTCGCTAAGCATGGTAATATATGTCCAGAGAGCTTATTTTCACTTAACTCTATTCCATACACTGCCTCCAAGTGGCAAAGATCATAGGGAATGGATCCTTCCAAATTATTATCTCCAAGATATAGCCCTTGTAACTGCTCTAATCTTCCTACCGTTGATGGAATAGTTCCATTCAAGTCATTGTTGAAGAGGCTTAAAAGTGTCAAGCCACCTAAATTACCAATTTCTTTAGGAATGCTGGCCCCGAGTTTGCACTTGTAAGCATAAAATTGTAGAAGAGAAGCAGAGAAATTTCCAATTAATGGTGGAAGGATGCCATCTAATGGATTAGAATCTAAGAATAACACTTGTAGATTTCTGCAATTAGTCAAAGAAGAGAGAAAACTCCACTGATCTGCTGAAGATGATTCTGTCGTCAAGCTATTTTCTCCTACGCTGAGCACGTGGAGGTGTCTCAGGTTGCCAAATGTATTTGGAATATGGCCTGAGAATGAGTTATGGCCCAAGTCTAGGCCAATGAGTTTGGAAGCATTGGCAATAGAGTCAGGAATTGTTCCGATAAGATTATTGATCGACAAGGTTAAATACCCTATGTTCGGAAGCGAGTGGCCAATCGTTGATGGTAAGTGGCCTGAGAGTTGATTGCTATGTAGATTAAGGATTCTTAGGGTTGAAATATTGAAGATCATGGGTGGAATGAGGCCATTTAAGTTATTCCTACTAAGAACAAGAGTCTCCAAATTTTGTAGATTGCCAATCTCGATTAGAATTTGACCTGTCATAACAATTAACCCTAAAATGATGAGTTATTTAGCCTTTTATTTTAACATAAACTTAATTTCATAATAAATGAGAATCAAATACATAAACTTAATTTCATAATAAATGAGAATCAAATTTGCCCGCAAAATATGTGTTACTAGTTTTATAATAATTTAGGGGGTGATGATATTTCTGCCCCATGATTTTTGTAAAATCCACATGCTTTCATAAAATGATTACCACAAGAGCACATTATTCTTAAAAAATTCAAATAAAGAAGAAGTTTGTAGAATTAATCAATTAAATCCATATTAATTTATTTTTTAAACTTATGTTCTTTTATTATATTTAAGTACTAAGGTTGTTACTTTAACATAAATTTAATGTGACTATTTTACCCTCATAAGGTAAAAGTACTAAAATCCTCAAAAATTTACTTTAACTTCAACTAAACTAACAAAATGTATTTATGACATATGGGGCATTAAAAATATTTCATTTTATTTTAAAAATATTATATTCCAAAACATAAAACTAAATGCCGAAACTATATGCTAGGTACCATAGTACATGTTTCTTGGGGTAATATAGTCATTTTACAGTATAAGGATGATTAACTTGAAGCAATTGTAAATGCCAAAGATTGTTAAAAGACCTAAGTCATAAAAGAAAAACATTATAAGAATAATTTATTTAGTTAATTATTAGACTTATTGTTAATTTATAATTTTATAAGATAATGTGAACTTATTGTAATTATCTTGCGGAGATGAAGAGGGTTTACAAGAATAATGAGTGGCAATATTGTCACTCTATGAAATAAAAAGAATTCTGCAGGCATGCAAATGCAAATATGTTGAATGTACCTTGCAAGTTGTTATAACGAAGAGACAGATTAAAAACATTGCTCAAATTCCCTATCGGTAAAGGAATATTTCTATCAATATCATTGAAACTTGCATCTAACGTCTCCAACTTCAATAAGTTGAAGAGAGAATTTGGGATTGGACCTGTGAAATTGTTATTATGAAGACTCATCATTTGTAGTTTGGATAAGACACCAATCCAAGTTGGAATGCTTCCACTCAATTTATTGAAAAGTGAAACTAATGAATTTGAGTCGGCCTAATTGCCCCAATTCATTAGGTAGATGGCCATAAAAATTGTTCAAAGTAATATCAAGAGACATTAGGAATGAGAGATTTCCCAAGTGTGGGGGAATGGTGCCTCCAAGACCTATTTCTGAAAGATTTAAGACTGTGACTCTTTGATGGCGTGAGCCATAAGAAATACCAACCCAACTGCATATTTGATGAGATACGGACCAATTATTTGCCAAGATACTCCGATAATCAATGACATGGGCTTTGAATGCAAGAAGAGCTGATTGATCTGTTGTTAAATTGTTTAAAGTCGTCATAGCTGATTTAGCTATGGAATATTGTAACAACAACATAGGAACAAAGAAGAATGATAAGCGCATATTGGTGATACAGCAACCAAATTGCTAGGTGAGATTGATACAAGTTTTTAAGTGAAGGAAATTAGCATATACTTATACAAGAGACATGTGAATTTGAAAAAAAAATGAAAAAAATATACAGGAGACTTGCAAATTGTTATATTTTGTCATTGAGCGAGTCGTCCAAGTAAATGCATATATAGCCTCTTAAGTTGTTACATGCCGCCGTACTTGAACCGTAAATAAAGGGCTTATACTTAACTTACCAAAAAGAAGAAGGTGCTCAACATTGGCAACGCGCATGCATGCTGTCCATTTGTGCACGCTATGCCGAGGCTTATGGCAACCACAATATGTTCTTTTTATTCTCTAAAAATTAAAAAAAATAAAACTACCTTCAGTTAACTTGGTCTAATAATTATCACTGAACAATTAATAATGCTAAGGGTGCAGCTTTGAAATAACTGCTTTTAAAATACCCTTAAGGGAAAAAGATAGCTACAGCCCTATAATTTGATGAAATAATCATGCACACCCCATATTTCTTATAATGAACATTAAGACCCTTTCTGTTATTTTTTACCCTTTATTTAAATGTCAAATGCTAATTACTATTATGCCCATATCATGTCATCACTTGCTTGTGGACATGGAATGATATATTGACTGTTTTTCCAGAGTTTTAAATTGAATTAAGAACATTTTAATTAACCTAAAAATATAAAACAAAGCTCATCCAATTTTAGATACATATGCACAATAAGCACAAATAATTAGAGAATGCAAAATCAATAGCTAAAACTGATCATAAACATAAAAAATGACAAAACCCTCCAACATTTGCCAAAGCCACGGATTATGGGTTAGAGATTTTTCAAATTCAACAGTCACTGGTCATCAAGAAAACTACGGATTGCTCACATTTCCAAAATGATAATTGGTATGGTTTTCTCTTTTTTTTTTTAATAAAATATGGGGTAGAAGAGGAAGAATGTGAAAGTGAAGAAGAAGATGGCGGCATGAAGGAGAGTGGTGGCGGCTGTTAGGGTTTTTGATTAATTGATGGTGCTTAATTATTATATTTAATTTGTTTTATAATTGAAGTCTATATGTTGCTGTGGTTTTGATGTTGGATATTAGTTTTAGTTCTGATTAGCTTAATTGCTACCACTGTTTCTGATTAATTACTTTAAGCCATTTTATTTCTTTGTTTTTCTTTTTATAATTATTATTGGCAAACTAGGTTAGTTTATCAAAAAAAAAAAAATGCCAAAGTCACAAGCGGCTCATTTTTAAAATTCAAAGTCATCACAAAGCGAAAGTACCTAAATACTCTTTTTTAAATCCAAATAAATGGCAAAAAAGTAAGGGAAGGGGTTTTAGTGTCTATTGTTAAAAATTTAGGGGTTTATATAATTATTTAGCCAAATTATGGGGGTGTAGTTGTTACTTTTCTTTAAAACTAATCAAATGTAAAGAAAATCATTTAAATCTTTGGTAAAAGTTTACTTTTAAAAGTTTGTGAATTTCAAAATTAGTCAAATGTATTTAGTAAATCTAAATGTTAAACTACTGTAAAATACAAATGATTGAAATAAACAAAATATTAAACAAAATATTGCTTATACACTTATATACATGCATAGATGATAATTTTTTATTGTGTGTATATAAAAATTGCTAATAAAAAAAAATATATTATCAATTTTATTTCTTTTATTTTTTTTAAAATAATAATAATCTCTCTAAATTTCATTATTTTAATTCTCAATTGGATATGGATAATTTTGAGTTTTTGTAATATATGTGAGGATATATATGAAATTGTATTAAATATAAAATTATTCTCAAAATTAAATCTTAAAAAACTATTTTTTCTGTATTTTTCATTAGGCATATAGCCATATAAATTATTCTCACTAATATTCAAATACACTGGGAATAAGAGATTTTCTAAGCATGGAGAAATGATGCCTTCCCGACTCGTTAGTGTAAGATTCAAGGCTATGAGCATCATAAGATATGGCAGACATGGACCAATTATATGTCAGAACACTTAGGGCATGTTTGGTGGCCCGCGTAACATTGCATAAAAATAGTGTTTTGTATTCAATTAACACCGACTCATGTTTGGCACCAAAACTAACTCACACAGCATTGCATTAAAGGGGTGAGCTAATGCGGCAATTGTCTTATTACCTCACCTCTATTTTCTTTGGGAAATTTACAAAAATAGAAAAAAGCTTTTGTGTTTTTTAAATTTGATCTCTCAAACTTTTTTCTATCATAACTAACCAAAGACTAATGTGTTTGACGAAATTACCCTTATCACATTTTTTAAATTTTCAAATAATGCCACTCTCACAATACCCAAATCGGAAAACTAACTTAAATGCACTCAACACATTTCACACCCAAAAAAAAAACCCAACACTCTCCAAACTCTCAATAAATCTCAACACTCTCAACACTCTCAACATAACAGAAGTATAAAATCATCAATTGGAGAGCATATTAAAGGTTAGTTTATGTGCTTACACAATATGAATTTTTAATGTATTAAGTCTAGTGTTTAAGTTCAAAATTGATGTAGATTTTGCTATAAACGTTGTTATTTTTATTCATAAAGTAATGTAATTTGTTAAAGTATATCTATTTGAGTTGAGAAATAAAAAAAAAATATTAAAAACAGTAAAAATTTGTCTAAGAATCGAAACCCAAATTATGGGCAACAGGCTGGGCGATAGGCATTTGTCGCACATAAATACAACATAAATACAAAGACTGTATTTTTGTGCGATAGGTGCCTGTCGCCCAACCTGTCACACATAATTCAGCTTGTAGCACAAAAATATAGTATTTGCAATGGCTACATTTTTTGATGTCATAATTTCGACTACATGTGTCCATTTTTTATGTATAATATACCGTTTCGAAGCTTGTGACAAAACGAATAAAACTCACAATCTTTTTCGCCGATCTCTCTATGGCTAAATAGAAAATTTTCCTAAATTTAAGTATGACGGGCACTTATTATGATTGTTTGTGCGACATCCATGTAAAATGTATCGTATATTCACTTTATCATGTTTTGTAGTACGTAACCACATTTGTTTTATTTTCTAAATATTTTTCAGGTTTAATGGATTCTATTGTGCTTTAATTGTGTTACAACGGTTGGTGGAAGACATTGGCAGATAGGCATATGGAGTACGTGAATGACAATAATACAACTTTTTTGGTTCAGAAAGATTGTTCATTTGTTTAATTTTTAGTAAGAGTTTATGATGTTTTACAAATAAATTTTTAAATGACTGCAATATCACGATGAAGACAACTTTGAGGTCTAATCATACAATGTATCGTATATGTTCACTACTTATGAACATATTTAATGATGAAATTGTCAAGGTTGTGTTACATATGAGTTCTGATGTGGTCAATTACGGATCCATCTGTATATTTGTTACCACATCTCCTTGAGTTCGGAATGAAAATAATGAGGCACTTGTGGAAATTAAAACTTATTCTAGAGAAAACGTCTCTGGTCTTAATATTAAATAAGAGGTATTACCATAGGCATTGTCCTTATAGTAACGTTACTCTGCACTCCACGACAACAATAATATCATTAATGAAAATGGCATTACGATAGCGGATGCTGAAGAAAATGAGTTACTACCAACAATGCCGTTAGAGCAACGTTACTCTCTATTCTACAACAATGATTTTTGCAATAATGATGATCTTATTGATGTCATCGGCAGCACATAAGCAAATAATGATTGTATGGAACTATACAATAGTACAACGGGCAATTATTTTAATAGTTCCGCTCATGATGAGGGTGTTAATCCTTTCGGTATTCCTACTAATGATGAAAATGAGAATAAGAACAATATTCCTACTAAAAACAGAGACAGCCAACCCATTCCTTCAATGGCCCATTCGAGAAGAAGGACAACAATTGATCACCTCGCAAGTCTTGTTCTAGTTTGACCTTCGAACTTGGTTGCTCCAAACATGGTTAGAAATTGTAATTATGATGACATTGGTGTGGGAAAGTTATTTGTTGAAAAGAATGAGTTAATATTATAAGTACGCAAATAGTCAACCACCAATTGAAGCACCACTATCCGGTCGTCCTCCAAAGCTTAGAATACTCTTTGTTGATGAGGATGTAAACAAGAGAACTATAAGATGTGGATAGTGCAACGAAGAGGGCCATAATGGCAAGAGATGTAAGAATCTCATTGCATCAAATCGAAACTAATTGTATCATGACAAATACTTATGTATTTTGAGCATTTATTTTTATTTACTGCAGAATTATATATAATGAGGCATTTAGTTTTAATTATATTGTAAAATAATTATTTTAATTGTCTCTAAAAAAGAAAAATTTCACATACATCAATATTCAAATGAGTACAATGGCCTAAAGTGTAATATCACCATTAAATATGTCCACAACAATCATTTTCCTAAAGTACTGCCCATGGTTACCACTAAAATTAAATATGAGTCCAAAACATTAAATACATTGTAAACACCAACAAACAAACGCCGCAATCGCCATTTTCAGGCTTTTGTTGTGGCACATTCTTTACTACTTTGACTTTCTAAGGGTCAACACTCTGTAACTTCTGTTGGATATCGTAAAATTCAATATTTTCTAGCCATCGAGGGAAAACAACTTGAAGTGGCTTGAAGTTGTGCTTGTACATTTTATCGTTGCGATATTCTGCCAACGAGTCATAAATCCACACATTCTTTCTACGAAGGTCCACTTGGGCTGCTATCCGGTGATCGCCACTCGGATTCACAGTTGTCATAATAAGTTATGGATTATACCACCACTGAATGCATAACTCTCCAAATTCATGAAGTGCCCGAAAATATCACCATTGAATAAAGAGAATTGATTTTTCGTTAACTTACACCAGATATCTTTGACTACTCTTTTAAATTTTGATGTCTCTATAATACGGCTCGGGAAATGATCATCAAATCCTAACTTTATCATGCCTGGATCCTTCTTCGAGGTAAGTGGATTACGCTTTGCCAAACTCTTTTTTACCATGTATCTATAACAAAATTAAATTTCTGTTCGTTATTAAAATTCACAAAATTATTATAATAAAAATATGTAACATTTTATGAACACAAATTATGCAATAGAATACACGATCTATGCACAATTTGTGTTTTTGTGCAACGGCCTATCTATCGCACATAATTTTTTGCGACAGGAGCTTGTCGCACAAAAACACAGAGATTGAGTGTGTTGCACAGTGCTCCTATCACACGTAATTTTGTGTGATGGGACACAAAATTGCACAACATAGGCACTGTGTTTTTTGGCGATGGACTCCTGTCGCACAAAAACACAACGCTTATTGTTTGCAAGGGGAATAAAATAGCACAACATAGGTGTTGTGTTTTTGTACAACAAGCTGCCTGTCACACAAAATTATGGGCGATGGGCTACCCGTAGCACAAAAATAGAGCCCATGCTCTGTGTTTGGTGCGATGGCCAGCCTATCGTGTGAGTTTCGCGTGATGGCTGCAACTGTCTATCATACCAAAAATACTTGTCTCTTGCAGCCATCCGCCACCCATCCAAATTTGAACACACAACCACCATCAAAACAACAACACAACCACAATACAGCACAACAAAAGAATAAAATAAAGCATTTATTTGAAATTGCTAACCTAGGGTTTTTTATCTTTAATCTTTGATTTTAGAGGTTTTCATTGCTACTGGACTTGATTTCGGTGGGATTGATGTTGTTAGACATGATTAGGTGAGATTGGTCGCTGATGATGGGCTCCGATATTGTTCTCCGGTGCTGGCAATTGGTTAGAGATTTTGATGAGAGAAATGCTTTAGTGAGTGAGTTTGGGTGAGAATGCCAAGAGTATTTTAGTCCAAAATTATGTTGTTTGGCTAATTTTGATAGAAAAAAATTTTGTGTAGTTATTTTTATAATTTATAAAAATTTTGTCACTATTTTTGTAAATTTCCCTTTTTCTTTTTCTTTTCTTTTTAACTTTTATAATAATAATAATAATAATAATAGTAATAATAATAATAAAATAATAAATAAATCTAACTTTTAATATAATGTTAATTTTTATTTTTTATTTTTTCAATTATAATTTATTGTTAAATTTATAGTTTAATATAACTACTAATAAATATTAAAAAATTGTTAAATTTCTAAAATTTAAAACTTCTATATTTAGTATTTTTTTAACTATTAATATTTTTCTGAGTATTAATAAATATTATTTTTTAAAAATAGAATTTAAATTATTTACAAAAAATTAATACAATATAGTGTAACACTAAACATTGTACAATGTTATTATAATATAGTATTAATATAATACAAAATAATACAATACACCATTATTAAAATAATATAATATAATACAATACATTAGCTAAACACACCCTAACGAAATTAGTGATACGGGCTTTGAATGCAAGAGATGAGTTGATTGATCCGTTCTTATGTTTCTTGCAGACATAGCTACAACATCGGTACTAGGACGAAGTACCCCATATTGGTCTTTTTAATAGATACAACAAACTAAGTGCATTTGAAAAGTGAGATGGATACAACTCATTAACGAGAGATCATACTTAATACAAGAGATGCATGAGCCTTCGAAGCGAGCAATAAAGCAAATTGGAAGGCCGTGGGTCAATTTTTTTTCCGTTACGTGATCTACATGCTATTGCAACAATCGCTACTCTAAGTGCAATTAATGACTTGTTGACATCATAGTAAGATAGTATTGAGTGCTAGAAAGTATGTATTTATAATGAAGAAAATCATCATTTTACATTTCAAGTCTCACTAACATTCCTACTTTTATGTCTTTAAGTCCCTTGTGATTTAATTATATATGTTTTATTTTAATTAATTATTTTATGTATTTTAGAGATCAGACAGAAAAACGAACATCAATTTTGAACTCAGGACAGTCGAAAACCTTAGGAGGAGCATAAAAAGATAAATGGTATTGTTCACGTATACGGTACTGTTCACGATACTGTTCACCTATGCTGTACGATGACGTGGCACTGTATGATGACGTGGCAGCATTTAATTAGACGAATAATGTGGCATTGACCGCTTATGTGGCATTGATTGATGATGTGTCACGATCCTATTGGACTAAAATACTGATGTGGCATTGACCGGCGACGTGAGAGTATCTTAGTGGACCGAAAAAATGTGCGTACGGTACATGCATATATACAGAATGACAGCCCTGATGATGTGTTCCATCCAATAAGAATTTACCACGTAGTGCAATCATGAGCGTCCAAATTGTTTTAATCTGATGGCCATGATTTATTCATTGTTCTATAAAAAGGGGGCTCCCCCCCTTAATTTGACACCCGTGAATCCATTTTTGAGCTCCATTTTCTGTAACTCCATCTCCATCTTTATCTTTTATTTTCTACGTATTTAATAAAATTTTCATTTTACCCCTAGTTGAATTATGAGTAGCTAATTTTTTTTCAAGCTTGGGTTGAAGGCGAAATCTCGACATACTCTATGGGCTTAATTTGGTAAATTTACTTTTTCTTCCCTTTTAATTTATGTGGATGTTTTGACTTTTTGTATACAAATAGTAATATCTTGTTTAGATATCGGCTGGTGTAACCGCCTCCCTAGGCAAGATTATTACTATTTGGCACAGGAAGCACTTAGCACCATACCTATTAGAGTGAGGTTCATGAGGAGTGGAAAATCTCCCTTCATGATTTAATTGGTACTAATAATGAATGTTAAGCCGATGGTGCATGTTGAGTATAGATCCGGAGATCCAAGCATTTCATTTTAATAGTTTATTCCCGCCACTTTAATTTAAATTAATAGATAACTTACATCATTTTCATTATAAATCCAATCACCCACTTAGAAAATTAATTCTACAAGCAATTAAAATCCACCTCCTCGTGGGATCGACACTCGTCACCGTTGACCTATTCTACAATAGATTTGTGCGCTTGCGAGTTCAATAAAATTTGCACAACAGATACTATCTGCTTTAGAATGGCGGTGGGTCAATTTTGTCCTTGAGTCAACTTACAAGTAATTTGAATTAATTAATAAGAGTCTCTCATTTTTGTTGATCACGATTTGTGGTCGATGACATGCACGAAAGTAGTCAATTTACAACTCATTCAAACGGTTTCTGAATGGATCGCCGTAATGTAAATTAAGGGTTGATGACTCTCGACTTCTATCGACGAGCAACGAAGACCAGAAGACGACCTTGACTTAACATGTAATCACACATTTCAGTCTCATGCCTTTTGTTCTAAATTTTCCCCATTTTCTCGGTCTTCTCTGTCAGCCTTACACAGCTTAATTTTGTATATTCAAGACCTCATTGTTTCTAACATGTATAGAGCCATAGACCATATTAGTTCCAATTACATAAATCTTCATTTTTGTCATGATTTTGGATCTCGACCAGATCCATCACATTGGCATCACGTTATATTTTAGAATTGGAAGAGTATCAATGAACGTGTAATTGTAAATTTGTAATATTTAATTCTAATTTAAGGACTCAAATGAATTTATCCAATAGTATCTTGTTCAATTAATATTTAATAAATTGTTAACTTTAATTAAATAATAAGTTTTGTCGGTTCCAACTTAAGATCAACATGGTAGTTAATAATTTGATAAATTTATTAGATAATAATTTTTTTAAAAATCTTATTTTTTTTATTGGACCCAACTGATATACAAATTAATAATTAATTAATTTTAGAACTAAATTCATATTATATATATCAAATGTTATTTCAAAGAAGTGGACTGACTAGCAGTGATGCTTTGAAAAGTCCACCAAAGCCTTTTGCATCTTCTCCTCCAAGACCACCAATAGATACTTCCACCATTTTAACGTGATGAAATGATGATCAGAATTGAATTGTAGGATGTTTGTGAGTTTCTTTTATGGAATTTGTGAATTGGTGCTGGCAAAAGTTAATCCTACATATGGTATGTGAAAGTTAATTCTTAATGAATTTTGAATTGAGTGTTAGATATTTTGGGCTTATCAAAACTAGGTTATATGGTCTTTTAATGAATTTAAGATTCAGTGTTGATACTTTGGGACTTATCTTTCAGTAACCTTTTACCACGCGTGCATCTATATCATTGCATAGTTATAGATTCAATTTTTTTAGAGTAGAAAAAATTACTTCTCTTGAAAGTAAAAGCAGGGCAGGCATTGCAATGTAGCTGCTATTTGTAGATGTTAATTATTGCATGAAATTTACTGAAGTATAGTCTTGTGATGGAAAGAACTAATTTTCTTAAATTGTAAATGGTCCCGCTCAAAATTAATATTTTAAATTCTTTGCAAGTGTTCTTCCTTGAAGTCTCATCTTTCATAATGTTTGCAAAATCAAGGTATTACCGTCTCTGATTGAATAGTTACTCTTGATTTGGATCACCCAATGTGAACTTGATGAAATTGTGTGATTTTATGAATGAGGTCTTATCTCATGTAAGTCAGCAATGAATTAATTAAAGTTTGCTGACGAATTACAAACTCAAAAACTGTTGCTGCTTCATTAATCACATTACCTGAATTCAGTGCAGAACTTATTATAGGTTTTCCGAAAATTATATGAAAAGTCATTTTGTGAACAGTTTGTTTATAAATAAATGAGTTGATAAAGGGTCATTTTAAATATTTGCAAAAAATGGTGAGTGATGTCTAGTTCTGTATCCAATGTTTAGAGTCCAATCGTGATTAGATAGTAATATAATTACCCTCACTGGAAATTTTAATTATGAAGTAGAACTAAGAACATGTAATATATTCCACCTTTTTGTACAGTCATCTGGAATAATAACATATAGAAAAAAAGAATTATAATAACTCGACTTAAAGGGTAGGAAAGAAAAAAAAGAAGCTAAGAGAAAAGTAGAGATTCAAAGAGTTGACCTCTTTGTTGGCGGAGCAATTACATAAACCTCCAGAATATTTATTAAATAAAGCACATACCATATGTAGCATTAAGCACATGTATATGCAAAGATACAAATTCGAAGATTAGATTTCTCATTTCAATTTAGGTTCTGATCAAAGCAATTGCCTTTATTCCACAAGCACAAACAGGAAAGAGTACCCGCAAAGTTAGCAAACACGTATAGCAAACATGACATTAAACTTAGAATTTGAAACTTAGTGATGAACATGAGAAGAATTAATTTCATTTATTAATCCCCTTTACAATTGGTTCTGAACAGAGTTTATATAGTAATTAAATGAAGTTTCTAGATTTGTTTCTAGATGCAGAGTACATTATTTCCATCTGTAACCGACTAAGAGATCACTAAAACCAGCTAATTAACTATCATACATATGGCACAATTTACTTTGTTTATTTCTAACTAACTTCATAACTCAGCTGCATGGGAGTATCTATAAAACTGTTTCGCCATTTAGAAGCTTCCAATTTGTCACAGGTCATTGATAATGCAAGTTTGGAATGGGCTACTAAGTCAGTTGTTGAACATGATTTTGCATTGACTCCAATGTGAGATGAGTTGAGTTCAGCTTAATCAGATATTTCAATACCCGTTCTCAAACTTAAGTCTTTTGGGAAGACTTTAAGTTTGCCTCTGAAGAAGGTAAACTTAGGATAAATGAGAGGTTTAGTTAGCACATCTGCAGTTTGATCATTGCTAAAAGCAATTTCAACTTCTTTTCTTTCAACTTTGTCTCTGACAAAAATGAATGTTGATTTCTATGTGCTTTGTTTTTAAATAAAGCGCTGGATTTGTAGAAGTGGCTGCTGCACTTGTGCTGTCACTTAATAGCAGAGGTATGCCTTGAAGTGTTATATCTAGTTCTTTCAGAATTGAGCAAATCCAAGTTATTTCTGAGCAAGCCAGAGCCATTGCTCTGTATTTAGATTCTGTTGATGATTTAGATACTACACTTTGCTTCTTTGAGCTCCAACTAATGAGGTTTTCACCTGAAAATACACAATAACCACTGGTTGATCTTTTTTCATCTGGATCACTGCCCCAATCAGCATCTGAATAGGTTACTAGATCAAGAAAATCAAATCGCTTAAATACCAAACCATAATTAATAGTTTCCTTTAAGTACCTTAACAAACGTTTGCAGGCTATCTAATGAGGTTGCAATGGATTAGCCATAAATTGGCTTAATTTGTTCATTGCATATGCAATTTTTGGTCTGGTTAACACAGCACACTGTAAACCTCTAATAGCTCTTCAGTATTGAGTTGGATCAACAAAAAGTTTTCTTATGTTTTTGCTCAGTTTTTCAGTGGTTACAAGTGATGTGTCAACTCTGTTACAGGTTTGTAAACCAAATTTGGTGAGTAGGTCTTTAATATATTTTGTTTAAGACATAACTAAAGTATTGTTGCTTCTAATAACTTCAATTCTAAGGAAAAAATTAAGTTGACCCAAATCTTTGAAAGCAAATGCATTCCCCAAGTTATGAATGAGCTCTTCAACTTCAACATTGCTGCTAGCTGTTACAATAATGTCATCAACATAGATAAGTAATTAAGGAAGTGTCTGACTTTGCTTTAATGAAATTCCAAGACTCAAGAATTTATTCAAGTTTTTCAAACCAGGCTCTTGGTGCTTGTTTCAATCCATATAGAGCCTTTGTTAACTTGCACACATACTTTGGATGAAATGGGTCTTTAAAGCCTTCTGGTTGTGGCATATTCACAGTTTATGTCAGTTCCCCATTTAAAAATGCATTATTGATGTCCACCTGTCTCAATTTCCAATTACTTATAATAGCAAGACTTAATACAATTCTTATGGTTGCTACTTTTATTACTAGACTGAAAGTTTCTAGGTAGTCAATGCCTTCTGTTTGTAAGAACCCTTTTGCTACAAATTTGGCTTTGTACTTATTAATAAACCCATCTGAATTTTGTTTAACTTTAAAAATCCATTTGTTTTCTACAAGATTCATATTTCAATTTGGAGGCATTAAACTCCAGGTCTGATTTTTTATTAGACCATTGAACTCTTCCTGCATTGCATTTTTCCATTTACTATCATTCAAAACTTCAGCAACACTGGAGGGAGTTTCTAGTGAGAGGGCTTTTTCAATGTTGTATATTGTTAGTTTGAATATGTCTGCTTTGGCTCTGGTTATCATAGGATGTGTAGAGAGGGGGGCTGAGGTGTAGGTTGATGAATTATAGGACTTGAACTTTCTGGTTCAGGTTGATTTGATGAGGTTTCAGTTAAGACATGAGTATCTTGGGAAGGTGTTTGACTTGTGTTGTTGTCAAGATTCTGATCATTAGAGAAAGTGTGGATTTGTTACATTTTCAAAATTATTTATACTAGCTACTGGTGCCTCATTACTATAACTCTCAAAGGGAAATGAAATGGTGATGAATTTACTAAGAGAGTTTGTTGATTCAGGTGAATGAACTGATTTTGATGTCATAAACTTTGGATCAGTTGAAAAAGGAAATGAGTATTTATTAAAATTGACATGTGCTACAATGTAAATTTTACCAATTAAGTTCAAGCATAGATAACCTTTATGCATATTACTGAAACCAAGATGTACACATTTAGTAGTATGGAAATCAAATTTGTGACTGTTGTATGGTCTTAGGAAAGAATAGCACTCACATCCAAAGGTTTTGATTAGAGAATAGTTAGGTTTATTTGAATAAAGGGTTTCAAAAGCAGTTTTATCTTTTAAAATGGGTGTGCTAATTCTGTTAATGAGATAAGTAGCATTATAAAAGACTTCCCACCGAAATTTTAGAGGAAGATATGCTTTAGCAAGTAGTGTAAGATTTGTCTTCATAGGATGTCTGTGTTTTCTTTATGCTTTTCCATTTTGGTGATGGGTATAAAGCATGAATATCTCAAGATTATTCCTTCACTTCTAAGATAAGGTTCAAAGGCTTTATAGTCTCCTCCCATATCACATTGCAGTGTTTTAATTTTCAGTTCCAAGCTCTTTTCAATTTTCTTTTTAAAGGAAATGAAAGCTGAGAGTGCTTGTGATTTATGAATTAATCCATAAATCTAGGCATAGTTGGTTTTACCATCAATGAAAGTTATGTAATATTCGAATCCTTGGTTTGATGCTGTGGGTGCAGGTCCCCAAAGGTCAATATGTATGATCTTAAGTGCAGTAAAAGCTTTAGATTCACTACTTTTGAAAAGTAATCTATGTTGTTTACCATATTGACAAGTTTTGCAAAATGACAACTCAAACATTTTTTTACCAAAAGAGATATTACAAGCTGAAAAAGTTTTTCTAAGAGGTAGAACATTAGGATGTCTTAATCTTATATGTCATAGATCAAGTATTGCATTGGCTCTTAGATGTTTATTGCTTGAACAATCTTCTTTTGTGCTAATAGACACCATGAATTCTGGTTTGTCTATTGTGTTGACTGGAATGAAGCTAGGAATTGAGATTGAAGACAACAGAAATAACCTGACTTAAGTGTTATTATGAGGCAAACTCAAGAGATTTTATAATCCATTTTTAGCCACACCTTTCATGAGAACAATCCCCCTTCTCTTGTCCTTAACAACACAAGAGTATTTGTCAAATTCAATGTATACATTATTGTCATGCAAGAGCTTGGATATGCTAATTAGGTTTTTGGTTATTTCAGGTATATAGAGAATATGATTAAGTTTGATGCATTTAAGGGCATTAGGATCAAGGGTGCTGAGCAATGTATGACCAATAGAAACAATTTCAAGTTTAGAGCCATTACCTACTGCAAGTTGATTGTTACCTTTATAATCAATGCTTATGCTGAGATTACTGAAATCATTTGAGATATGATCAGTGGCTCTACTATCAAGATACCAGCCTCTATCTTTGGACTCTCCTCCTTTAGCAACTATGCACTTTTCCTATTTGGATTGAAGTTAGGCACAAAGTTTTTCTTAAACCTGTGCCAGTAGCTTGCAACAGTATGATTCTTCCTAAAACAAATTTGACAAGGACCTTTAGGTGCTTCCTCATCAGCTAGAGTTTTGCCTTTAATTCTATCATTCATCTAATATGAATTTCCACCATTAAATTGTTTAGCACCAGTATTATTTTCATTTGGATTTCCAAATTGTCTTCTACTATAATTACCTTCATTTCCATTAAAATGGAAGTTTGACTGCCAATGTCTCCTCTGATTTCCTCTGTTATAGGTAATATTTGCTTGATAGTTAGTATTGCTGATAGAGTTGACATGTTCAATTCTGTTTTCATGACTTAACATCATGCCATGGACATCTGATGAAGTTGTGCTCTTTGGCCTTGCATTGATTGTTGTAACAATTGAATCATACTTAGATCCAAATCCAGCAAGTAAACATAGCATAAAATCATCATCACTCATATTGTTTCCAGCAGCTTTCAGTGAATCCAGTGTAATTTTCATCATAGTATGATATTCATGAATGCTCATTGATCCTTTTCTTGTTGGTTTAATCTGAGTTCTCAGATGAAGAACTCTAAATCTAGATCTAGCACCATAATATGTAGAGAAAATCTGGCATACCTCTAAAGATGTCTTTGCTCGAACAACAACACTCAAAACCTCTTCACTAAAAGTTAAAAGCAACCAACTCATGAGCTGTTGATCATTTCTCCTCTAGATCTGAAATTGTGGATTTGGCATTGTGACTACAGTTTGATCAATATCAACATTGATTATTACTCGATTTAGAGGACTCTTTGTATTATCAATCAGATCTTTAAGTTCATTAGCATTGATTGTTGTTATGACCTGAGATCTCCATAACAGATAATTGCTATTTGTGAGCTTAATATGAGTGTTGAAAACTAGAGAATTAACTACTGAGGAGTTATGATTTGAATCAAAAGTTGAATTTGTGGTTGAGCTTGAAGCTCGAATGCTGGTGGCTTGATATTCGTGGCTAGTCATTTTAACAACTAGCTCTGATACCAACTTAGAATTTGAAACTCAGTGATGAACATTTATTAACCCCCTTTACAATTGGTTCTGAACAGAGTTTATATAGTAACTAAATGAAGTTTCTAGATTCGTGTCTAGATGTATAGCACATTATTTCCATCTGTAATCGAATAATAGATCACTAAAACCAGCTAATTAACTATCATACATATGGCATAGTTTACTTTGTTTGTTTCTAACTAACTTCATAGCTTAGCTGCATGGGAGTATCTGTAAAACTGTTTTGCCATCTGGAAGCTTTCAATTTGTCATGTGTGACTGATAATGAAAGTCTGGAATGAGCTGCTGAGTTAGTTGCTGAACATGATTCTGCATTGACTTCAATGTGAGATGAGCTGAGTTCAACTTCATCAGATATTTCAACAATTAACTCCTTGCAGCAGCATCATCCAGAAACTTCACTGTAATCTTCTTGAGCTTTTCAGCGGCATCTTTCGTAGATGCCCTCTATTTTGGTGACGCCATGTGACAATCTAATGCCGAATGCATGATGCTTAATAAACAATTCATTTCAGCAGAAAAAGCTTGCTCTTCTCTCACCAAATTTGCATCAACAACATCAGTCCATGCATGAGGTAATGACTCATTTACTTAGTTTCTTAAACTTATTTCTCTGGTAAACATTTCATCTATGAGCCTCTTCTCATGAAAAAGTTTCCATCAATAAGACCCCATAACTATAGACATTACATTTGGCTAAAATGATTCATTTTGATCTATACTCTACATTTTTTGGTTTCTATTAAATAAATAAGACATTATGAAACAAATGATAGACAAATACATTTGTTCGTGAAGGTGACCCAAACTTTGTTTATTAAACTATTTTGATAATCAAGGTGACCCAAACTTTGCTTGTGCTTGAAAAAAATGCAGAAAATTCGAAACTGTAATTAAACCTTACCTGGTGCCACATAATCAGCTGTAGTCATTGTCATGGTTTGGATAAAAGAATCATCTTCTTCATCTAAAAATTTGGAAATGATGAAGTGACATACATGTGCTCCTCATGAATATAATAGTTTAGGCTACGGGGAAATAGATCCCAAATTCCACTCACTTCTCTAGTCGTACTGTATTTTCATCAACGAGAATGTTGTTTGGCTTCAAATCAAAATGAAATACAGGTCTTGATGAATGACCATGATGGATATATTCAAGTGCCAACCCTGCGTCTATCATTATATTTAACCTCTCTAGGATATCTAGGAAATAGTTGTAAGAATACAACCACTTCTCAAGACTACTATTGGGTATGAACTCAAGCACCAGTACTTTAAAATCTGGATTACAACAGCTGCTAATGATCTTTATGAGATTTCAATGTCAAACATTCTATAGTACTTCATTTAGAATCAAAACTCCTAAAAGCTCTCTCTAGGTACAGATTGAAAACCTTTATTGCGACAATAGTCCCATCATGAAGTGTGCCTTTATACACTGATCTCAAGCTACCTGTACCTAACAATTTACATTCGTTAAATCCAGCAGTTGTTAGTTGAATATCATGATAGGATATTCTTCTCCATGTTGTCAGAGAGAACAAATCTTCGTGACCTGGAATTTCTCTTTTCCTATTTCGACATCTTATGAAAAAGATGATAACAATTGGTATTAGTACACCAGATATAATCGAAGGCAAAGTATATTTCAGGACAAGCAGAGTAGCTTTCTTAGATCCATTGCTATTATCTTCTTTGCAAGGTGGGACTTGAAGTCTTTGTTGACCGCAGAGCGCATAATTCCCAAAAAACGATTGAGCTGAAATGTTTTTAAAAGGTCCTTTGACAGGAATTTCCCATTTTAGCCTATTGTGAGACACATTAAATTGTTTGAGATATGAGAGTGCCTCCATTGACTTTGGAATTTCTCCAGAGTGATTGTTGCTAGAGAGATCCAAATATTCCAACCTTATCAAACTACCAAATCATTCAGGGATCGGACCATAAAGTTGGTTTCTAGACAAGGATAAAGTTGCTAGATCTTTAAGGCCACCAATACTTACTGGTATATCACCTGATAATTGATTTCTTGATAAATTTAACTCTATTAAGACCTTTAAGTTTTGTATATCTGAAAGGAGAGGGCCACTTGGAGAATTTGTTGGCCATTTGGAGAATTTGTTAATAAGTTTACATGCGAGATGTACTTAGAACTCCACAAGGATAATGAGATACTAAAAGAGAGTGTTCTTAGTGAAGTCAGACTCCCCAAGCATTGCGGTATATGTCCGAAGAGCTTATTTTCATTTAAAAAAAAACCAGTCGACCGCTCTAAGTTGCAAAGATCATTGGGAATGTATCCTTGCAAATTATTGGCATCGAGATATAAAACTTGTAGTTTTTTTATAACGTTCCCACTGATGTTGGAATAGTTCCGTTCAAGTCGTTGTTGAAGAGGCTTAAAAGTATCAAGCCGCGTAAATTGCCAATCTCTTGAGGAATGCTACCCTCAAGTCTGCAATCACGTGCAAAATTTTTTTGAAGAGACTCGGAGAAATTCCCGATTAATGGTGGAAGGATGCCACGTAATGGATTATTACTTAAGCCTAAAAATGCCAGCATCCTGCAAGAAGTCAAAGAAGGGAGAAAACTCCACCCACCGGTATTCAGTCGTCAAGTAATTAAATACCAGGTTGAGCATGCTTAGGAGTCTCAAGTTGCCAAATGTGTTTGGAATAAGGCAAAAGAAAGAGTTGTGGCTTAAGTCTAGGACATTGAGTTTAGAAGGGTTGGCGATGGAGTTGGGAATTGTCCCGCTAAGTTTATTCTTCGTCAAATTTAACCAGTCCATGTTTGGGAGTGAGTGACCAATCGTTGATCCTAAATGGCCTGAGAAGTGGTTATCAGCTAGAGTAATTCTTGTTATAGTTGAAATATTGAAGATTGTGAGTGGAATAAAACCAGTCAAGTTATTGGAATTAGGAGCTAAATAGTTCAGATTTTGTAGATTGCCCATCTCAGTTGGAATTTCACCTGCCGGAATAAATGCCCACATTACATTAACAGTTATTGAGCTGAAAGTAATGTATATGTTAAAATGCATGAAAGTTGCAAGTTTCGTTTGACGCCATGCATATGAATTATGATCTCTAGTTCAGCGATTTTGTCATTTTGTTAATTAGTTGAAAAAAAATGATGGAGAATGTTTAAATTAGACCTTTTATTTTCATTATAGAATAAATTAACTATTAATTTTCATAAGAAAAATACTTATTTCCATAAAATTATCCAAGCTTTTAAAAAGATTCAGAATTAAAGATCAAACTTTTGTACTATAATAACTTTGCTAGTACGTTCAATGACACGACTCACTCCGAATCCATAGGGCGAGTCTGCCTGATTTTATTAAGTTGTTCTAACATAATCTAACTAATAAGGATTCTGTCGAAAATTTGGCAGAGTCTCCCTTAAAATTATCACATAACAAAGCCTGCAATTAATAAAAATAAACACTCTCAAAATAATTATAAATACAACCAACTTCATCAATCAATCTCCTCAACAAAATACAAATCACTCAGATATTCAATATCAAATAAAATACATAGATTTGTCCACAAGCACCGAAATGTATCAATTATACAATCTCAAAATATCTCAATAAAACATCTACGACTTCTAACTCTATCACGTGGCCATAACTTTAAAATAATTATCATTACTATGTGGACTGTTGTACCTGTGATTCTCTTTGGGGGGGAGAAATATAATAAAATGGGATGAGTATAAAACTCAGTGAGCTCAATGAGTGGATGGTAGTTTTTTAACATAACTTTACTCTAAAATAATTAATCATATCAAAACATAATTTCATCAAAATATCATACAAACTTAAATAACTTATTAAATTCAAATCATGTACTCAAATAACAATATCGCCAATATATTGCATAAATCAATGAAATCCATAATACTTATAACATCAATACTGAATGCTGAAAACTATCACCAAACAAGTACCCAGGGGAAAAATCTCATCATATCCAAACCTCGACGGATGGGCAATGAAGTACTATCTAGGTACAATCACACCCCAGAGCTACACAAATAGACAGGGAAGTACCATCTCATATCTCATCATATCCCGACCTCAACGGACGAGCAATGACGTATTATCTGAGCACCGTCACGCCCTAGAGCTACATGGATAGATAGGAAAATACCATCTCATCTCTCATTATATATGTGCATGCATAATCTGGTCCCCAAAAGACAAAGTCACCCAAGTACACGGCCTAAAGCCTCCGTGTGTACTTAGACAGGCCCCAAAAATCTGTATCTCATCTAGATCATATGCATCTCAATATCAGTATCTCTGTATTCATCATAATACATGCATTTCTCATCTCATCTGTATTACTATATTTGGAGGGGAATGGTACTGTCTAATGATTTTAAAAACAATCATTATACTCGTATTTATATACCTTTGTACATATATACATAAACGTATAGTCTAATCCGAAATCTCATTTCCTTTTTTATTTAAAATGCCTTAAATATGCTTTTCTTTTCTTTAAAATATTATCATGTATAATCGAAATTGGTAACCAAAATTATTAATCAAACACATTTTTGTAATAAATACCAAAACGCAGATAAAATCTATTTCTACAAAATCATTTAAATCAAAGCATTTGAAACTAATTTCGTAAACATGCTTTACTACCATAATAAACTATGAAATTAGGTTTTGTATATTTCACTTACAGTGACGATATCCGAACTTAGTATCGACAACGTCCGTGGGTTGTTTCTCGTTTGCAGATCCTCTTAATTAAAGGAAATAACATAATTACTATATGTAATTACGAATTATAACTAATATGCTCGAAATGACATTTATCCGCAATAAATATTCCTGAATCCATAAAATTACCAAAATACCCTCGACATCAAAATTTACCAAATTATCCTCATAATTATAGATTACCAAATTACCCTCAATTCCGATTACAAAAATATTCACACGTTTTGAATTTATAAAATTACCCTAAAAAAATAAAATTACCAAAATACCCCTGACGACATAAATTACTGAGTTACCCCTAAAATCTCAAATTACCTAACTGCCCTAATATGAAATTACTAAAATATCCTCTAATTTCAAAATTATAGAATTACCTTAAAGTTTAAGAAATTATCGAATTACCTCTAACCCAAAGCTCAGTCAACGGTGATAGGAAGCTCAGATCTGGTAGTTCTGACCTCGGTGAGTCCAATGGTGCCGGCAGTGAAGGCGGATTGAACTCTCAAAGCCGTAAACTTTTTGGCGGTCAGTCAGTGGCAATCCAGCCGTTTTAGGTGACAGGGTTGGTTGGACAATGATGAAGGGGAACTGAGGAACAAGATCCAAGTGGTGGCACGGCCTAATTACAGCTAGATCACGGCGGTAGTGATGGGTGGATCCGTGGGTTTTCAAGCTTCAATCGTCGGCGTTTTGTTAGTTTTTTAGTGTCGGTTACAGCAAGGGTATGTAGGCCGACTCACAAGCTTCATATCGGTACCAAGCGTGGCTGGTAGGGTGGCCGGTGGGGTGACTGAAAAAGAGAGATCCGGTCAAGTCAGGCACGCAGATCTAGGTTAGTCAAATTGGGTCAACGACAGCTTCTTTCCCTCTCTCTCTCTCTCTCTCTCTCTCTCCTTCCTTTCTATTTTTGGAAAGAAAATGGAATGCTTCTCTCTCTCATTCTTTCCTTAAATAGAAACCGACACCTTTTTCTTTTTCCTTTTTAAGCTTAATACAAATTAAGCTAATACCGGACCTAAGTGCCGAAATAAAATTCGATTACACGGCTTGATTTGCATGACCTAATCTGAACTCGATGAAAGATTATGATTTTGTGTGATTTTATTAATTTGGTCCAATCTCTTGTAAGTCATTAATGAATTAATTAGCGTTTGCAGACAAATTACTAAAAAAGCTGCTGCTGCTTTTTCATTAATGTTATTTATTTTGGGTTCGTTCATGTAATTTTTTTCCACCCAAATCCCAAGTACTTCCTGCAATATCATTCCTATGTACATGTTTTCCCCCAAGACGTTTAACTTCGGCTCAGGGTAACTTTTCCTACCGTCACGGTAGGGTCTGTGGAGAAACAGCTTCGTGTTGACGCGTGTCATGGTGTCAATTTATGTGATGTTTGTAGCCATATTTCACCCATAAATGTCCTAACATTAACAACGAATTATTTAGCTGAACATTTAGTATCAGCAATAATAATCTATAATTATACATATTTTTGACACATTACCTAGAACCCCAATACACCCAAATCTCTCACCCACTAATTTTAAGGACTTTATAATTTAAACTCTTAAATCTCACAAGTACTCAACTTTCTCGATTGGAAGAACAATGGATGGATGAAAATGAGGGAAATGTCCCTCCATATATAGCAAAAATTTGGCTATTATTTATTTCTTTATTTTTTTTATTTTTTTATTTTATTATTTTTCTTCAATTTTTGCAGCTTCAAACTTTGCTGCTTTCCATTTTGGAGTGTCAACTATTTCCCTTCAAAGCTTCTAGATTTGTTAGCTTTTAGATGCAACATATTTTGACAGTTAAGTCCTCTTCATTTAATTTTTGATTGAAAATGAAAAAATAATAATTTTGAGCAAAGAAAAATATAGAAAATGTTTATTTTTATTTTTTAATTTGTTGGGATTTCCTCATTGTGGCTGTTATCTTTCATTATATGGTCCTAGTTAAATATTTCAAGTTGTTGTAGTCAGTGAAATTCTTTTCGATATTTATTCTTGCTTGTGTATTTTTCCTTTTCAATTTATTTTTTTGCTGATTCTTTATGTTATATCCTTTTTTGTTTCCCCTGTTGGGTGGCATGCCCGGTGCTACCAATCTGAAAGCATCATCAATTTTAGAAAGCATTGTGCAGAAGCAGGCTTCAGATGGACGTCATTATGCTGCTGTCTGTGCTTCACTTGCTGTGGCATTAGGGTCTTGGGGTCTCTTGAAGGGATTGAAGGTAAGAATTAGATAAGCCTTTTTTTATGTTTTCCCCTCACCAATGATTATTAAGATCTAATTTATGTGGTTATTCATTTTTTGTAGGCTACTTGTTATCCATCATTTATGGAGCAATTAGCTCCTGCTTGTGCCGCAACTGTTGAATCAAGAGAACAGCAGGATGGTAAAGTTGTTACAAGTCGTGGACCTGGCACTACCATGGAGTTTGCTGTTGCACTTGTTGAGCAGTTGTATGGGAAAGGGAAAGCTGATGAAGTTTCTGGGCCATTGGTATTAACGTTTATAGATTATGTTGTTTAAAAAAATTATGAGTTGTATAATTTGTGGAAATCCATTCTAATAGGTTCATCTCGCCTATCTAATTGGAAGGTTCAGATGCTAAATGTATTCAAAAAAAATTGTTACGGGGAAAATTGCATTAGTGATTCATTAGATGAAGTTGTATACCTGCTGGTCCGTCTTAAGGTGGTGAAAATAATGTCTGATATAATTAATGGAGTCTCGATAAATGCATTTGTTGATCAGATTCCTATTGGTGTAATTTCTTTCTCTTAATATTTGTCTTTAAATTTTCTCTTCCTCATGCTTTTGTCTTTATTGTCACCCTGTGCCTAGGTAATGCGTGCAAATCATGGAGATGAATACGCTGTTGCTGAATTCAATCCAATCAAGTGGACATTTGACAATTCTCCCCAGGTGAGATTGGACTTCTAGTTTCTTGTAATTGTTTATCTTCTTCCAATGTTTTCAGGCATACCCATTGGCAATATATAAAAATCTGTGATATCTTCGATACATATACATATAGATCATTAGCTTCACTCATTTGTGAACATACTGGAGGTAGCAGATTTATTGTTATGAAATCTCTAATAAATCCAAAGTTTGCTGCAACTACAAAAGAATTTGGGCCGCGCGGGGAGGGGGGGGGGGGGGTTGGGGGGCACATGAACAAAAGGAATGATGGGTGAAAGTTGAGGCTATCGGTAAGCTGTAAAATGGGGACATGATATTTCAAATTAGAGATAATTTCAAATGTTACAAGTTCTTGGTGTAATTTTATACTTTCTTTCCTTTCAGATTCTTGTGCCTATCGCGAATGGTTCAGAGGAGATGGAAGCTGTTATGATAATTGACGTTCTTCGACGAGCTAAAGCAAATGTTGTGGTTGCATCAGTTGAGGATAAACTTGAAATTCTGGCTTCTCGCCAAGTTAAATTAGTGGCAGATGTGCTCATCGATGAGGCAGCTAAACTTTCGTATGATTTAATTGTCTTGCCAGTAAGTGGGGGTTGCTTATCCTTTCTTCATAGTCTTTACCACATTATTGACTTACTAACTACAATTTATCTATGCGCAGGGTGGACTTGGTGGTGCTCAAGCATTTGCGAAGTCAGAGAAATTGGTGAATATGCTAAAGAAGCAAAAGGAATCAAATAGACCTTACGGTGCTGTATGTGCATCCCCGGCTTTAGTGTTGGAGCCCCATGGCTTGCTCAAGGTATGACCATTTTTGCTTAAATATTTACTCTGTGGATTTGGATCACCTAATCTGAACTTGATGAAAGATTATGATCTTTTGTGATTTTATGAATGTGGTCTTGTCTCATGTAAGTCTGTAATTAATTAATTGAAGTTCGGTGACAAGTAGCAAACACAACAACTGCTGCTTTATTAGTTGTGCTACCCAAAGAGTTACGATAGACATCCCAAATTTTTTATCCTGAACTCCACCCCTATAGATTTGGCATTTATTGAGTGGTTGGTAATTTTTTACAAGATTCAAGTAAACTAATTGTATTATCTTACTTGTTGATGCTGAAAATCTTATAATGAACTCTAATCTACATGAATGTTTTTTTTGCACTCCAATTCCCAAGCTCTCAGAACAATTCTGCTATACTCTTGCACAAAGCAATCAAATCGACTTTACTACAGCATGGTTAGCGTATATACCTGCACCCACAACACACAGTTAGAGGGTACCGAATGTTTTTGTGGCGATAACCCTTCGATGCTCAAGTTAGTTTTTAGGTTTTTTTTACTCTTGAAAAATTTAGGCCAAAGATCTAGGCCTTCTATCTCTATTTCACAAAATAAGTAACTCGACTTCTCAAAAGAAAAAGGAAATCAAAGAATTCAAGCACAATGTCCCTTTTAGAGAAATTTTGTCCAATCCATTTACCTTCACTCTTTCTTCCTTTTATACATTGTCCGAAACCTTCAATACATCCTTTCTCTCTTCCTTTCGGGCCCATTATAGATCGTGCGAGAACTAGAGTTTAACTACCCTGGTGTGGGTGTCATGCTCGTATTTCTCGGGAGGTACCCACATCCTGGTAACTGTCACTGGTCATAACTTTAGACTCGTATATGAGTAGAATCCTTGGTTGACCTAATCAAACAAAGGGAGAGTTTAGGTGACCAAAAACCTAGACACTGGTATCGAGGAGACCATTGCCAACCTAGTGATGAGAATCGGTTTGGCTAAATGACCAGAAGTGTGGACTTGTAGGCGGCTCTCTTTTGTCTACTCAATAGGCAGCTCAAGGCGGTATGCTCACGATCATGACAATGAGCTCCTAGTTGAGGTGGTCTGCTTATGATGACCACAATTACCTCTTGGTCGAGATGGTCTATTCATGGGTACCACAATTACTTCTTGGTGGAGATGGTCTGCTCATGGTTCGTAAGGACTACTCCCTGTTCAAAACTTGCTCGAGATGGTGTGCTAATGATTATCACAATTACCTCCTGGTTGAGGCAATTAGCAAATTATCTTCCGATCTCCTATCAACTCTTTGCTCATTTTTCACCTAAAGGAGATCGTAGTCACCATATTTTATTCTCCAAACATTACCAACTAATTCATGAATGCTCCATCATTTAAGAAGATATTTTGAGATAAAAAATTTGGGATGTGTTGCAAATTTTTTTGCTGATATATTTTGGCTTCATTCATGTAAATTTCCCAGTGTCGAACAAGTAGGTGTTATTGCTGAGTTCTATGGTGGTCAGTTGAATGGCGTGAGTTATAGTGATCCTACTACGGTGAAAAAATATGCTAGACGTTTATCATTCCTGTGTATTTATTTTCCCCTCAAGACGTGTTTAACTTCGGTTCAGGGTAAAAAGGCTACAGTTTTTCCTGCCATGTGCAATAAGCTATCAGATCAGAGTGAAATTGAGAACAGGGTTGTGGTTGATGGCAACCTTATCACCAGCAGAGGGCCAGGAACTTCCATGGAGTTTGCACTGGCAATTGTGGAGAAGTTTTTTGGCCGCAGCAAAGCACTTGAGCTTGCAAAGATAATACTTTTCAGTCGCACCTGAAGTTTGTACCGAGACCTGACTACTATTAAACTAGAGTATTTATTTGTTGAGAGGTGAAATGGAAACTTCAATTCATGTTTGAATATGGATTCACTGTGCACGTTTGTACAACAGTTTGTTTATAAATAAATAGAGTTCATAAAGAGTCATTGTAAATATTTGCAATAAACGTGAGTGCTGTGTAGTTCTGTTACCAATGTTCGGAGTCCAATTGTGATCAAGAGTAATATAATTATCGTCCCTGGGAATTTAAAATATGAACTAAAAAGTTGTTATATTATATTCCGCTTTCTACAGAATATCAAATAATAGATCGATTTAGAGGATAAGAAGGAAAAGAAAGATGAGCAGAGACTCAAAAAAGAATTGACCACTTTGTTGGAACATAAATCTCTGGAATATTGAAATAGAACACATACCATATCTAGCATTGTGTGTGTGTGCGCGCGTTTATACACGTCCACGTCTATTAGATTTCTCATTTCAATTTATGTTCTGCTCAAAGTAATGGGCTTTATTCCACAAGCACAAACAAGGACTACACATGAGTTTAACAAACGCAAATAGCAAACGTTACATCAACTAACTGCAGCAACATCATCCAGGAACTTTACTTTGGTCTTCTTAAGCTTTGCTGCAGCATCTGTCATGTTTATCCTCTTGTCAGGTGAGTCCATACAACAATCCAATGCCAAATCCATGATGCTTAGTAAACAATCCATTTTGGCAGAAAAAGCTTGCTCTTCTCGCACCAAATTTGCGTCAACAACTTCAGCCAATCCGTGAGGTAATGACTCCTTTACCCACCTCGTTAAACTTATTTCTCCTGTGAACATTTCATCAGTGGGCTTCTTTCTCGTGAAAGTTTCCATCAGTAAAACACCATAACTGTAGACATCACATTTGGTTGAAACAATTCCTTCTGAGCTATATTCTGTATTTTTTAATTTCAATGTATGAAGTAGATATGTCATTATGAAACAACTGATAAAACAAATAATTTTTTGATAATTAAGGTAACCCAAACGTTGCCCTTGCTTGAAAAAGAAGCAAAAACTTTAATTAAAATTGAAACTTTACCTGGTGCCATATAACCAATTGTAGCCATTGTCATAGTTTGTATCACAGAATCTTCTCCTTCACCTGAGAGTTTGGAAATGCCGAAGTCGCTCACATGTGCTACCATATTTTCATCCAAGAGAATGTTGGTGGGCTTCAAATCACAATGAATTATAGGTGCTGACGAATGACCATGATGGAGATATTCGAGAGCCGACCCCACATCTATCATTATATTCAATCTCTGTAAGATATCTAAGATACAATTGTGAGAATACAGCCACTTTTCAAGACTACCATTAGGTATGAACTGCAATATCAATGCTTTAAAATCTATATTAGAACAGCTGCTAAGGATCTTTAGGAGATTTCGATGACGGAGATTCCTTAGAACTTCACATTCAGAATCAAAACTCCTAAATGCTCTCTCTAGTTGCAGGTTGAAAATCTTTATTGCAACATTAGTCCCATCAGAAAAGGTTCCTTTATAAACTGATCCAAAACTACCTATACCAAGCAAGTTACATTCATTAAACTCATCAGTTGCTCGCCGAATGTCTAAGTACGATGTTCTTCTCCATGTTGCACGAGGCAAAAAATCTTCATGATCCAAATGCTTTGTACTCCTCTTTCTGCATCTTATGTACATAATGATGATAATCACTATAAGTATAGTGGATACTATCGAAGGCAAAATATATTGAAGGACAATTAGAGCAACTTTATTGGTTCTTTTTCTGTTATCTTGCTTGCAAGGTGGGACTTGGAGTCTAGGTGGACCGCATAATGCATAATTCCCAAAAAATGATTGAGCTGAGAAGTCTTTAAAAGGGCCCTTGACAGGAATTTCCCCTTCTAGCCTATTGTGAGATACATTAAACTGTTTGAGATGTGAAAGTGCCTCCAATGACTTAGGAATTTTTCCAGAGAGATTGTTGTTAGAGAAATCTAAGGATTCTAAGCTCGTCAAACTGCTAACTGATTCAGGAATAGGACCCTGAAATTGATTAGCAGCCAAGGATAGAATTTCTAGATTTTTTAGGGCACCAATGGTTGATGGAATATCACTTGATAATTGATTCCTTGATAAATCTAAATCTATCAAGACCTTTAAATTTTGTATATTCGAAGGGAGAGGACCCTTTAATGAATTTGACGACAAGTTTATATGCAAGATGTATTCAAGACTCCACAAAGATAATGGTAAACTAGAACTGAGCTTATTGGACTGTAAGTAGAGGCTTCTTAGAGAAGTCAAACTTGCCAAGCATTGTGGTATAGTTCCGGAGAGCTTATTTCCACTTAAACTTAATATATTCAACCTCTCCAAATGGCAAAGATCATGAGGAACGTATCCTTGCAAATTATTCTCATCGAGATCAAGACCTTGTAGCTGCTGTAGTGTGCCCATAGATGTTGGGATAGTTCCATTCAAGTCATTGAAGCTGAGATTTAAGGCGATCAAGCCACTTAAATTACCAATTTCTTTTGGAATGTTGCCCTCGAGTTTGCACTCGAATGCATCAAGTTTTTGAAGAGAAGCAGAGAAATTTCCAATTAATGGTGGAAGGATGCCGCCTAATGGATTGGAAGCTAAGGCTAAATGGGCTAGATTTCTGCAATTAGTCAAAGAAGAGAGAAAACTCCATTGATTTGCTGAAGATGATTCTGTCGTCAAGTTATTCATCATAAGGCCGAGCATGCGGAGATGTCTCAAGTTGCCAAATGTATTGGGAATATGGCCCGAGAATGAGTTGAAGGCCAAGTATAGGCGAATGAGTTTAGAAGCATTGGTAATAGAGTTGGGAATTGTCCCCATAAGATCATTGACCGCCAAGGTTAAAACCTCTATGTTCCGAAGCGAGTGGCCAATCGTTGATGGTAAGCGGCCTGAGAGTTGATTGAAAAATAGAATAAGGATTCTTATGGTTGAAATATTGAAGATCGTGGGTGGAATCAGGCCACTTAAATTATTCGGACCAAGAGCAAGATACTCCAAATTTTGTAGATTGCCAATCTCGGTTGGAATTTCACCTGCGATAAGGCCAACATTGAGGAGTCATTGAGCTTTTAGCTTAAGGTAAATTGAGTTTGACAATGTTACCCTTCAAAATGTAAATGGATCAAATTAAATTTATTACATAATAATTTCAGCCATTAATGTTCTTTAAAATATTTCATAGATAATTCTGCAAAATATGCATGCAATTCGAAAAATATGCTTCAATTACAAGAGGTTGTGGAACGTACCTTGAAGATTGCTAGAACTAAGATCCAGAACCACGAGCTTACTCAAATTTCCAATCCTTGAAGGAATATTTCCGCAAATAATATTGGACCGTGCATGCAACTTCTCTAGCCTTGATAAATTGAAGAGAGAATTAGGGATGGGACCTGCAAAACTGTTATTATCAAGATTCAATATTTGGAGTTTAGATAAGACACCAATCCATGATGGAAAACTTCCGCTCAATTTATTGTAAGCGAAACTCATAACTCTAAGTCGACATAATTGCCTTAATTCTTTCGGCAGATGGCCATGAAAATTGTTCCCACTAATGTCAAGAGACACTAGAAATGAGAGATTTCCTAAGTGTGGTGAGATGGTGCCTCCGAGACCCATATCTGAAAGATTCAAGGCAGTGACTCTTTGATGGCGTGAACCACAAGAAATACCAACCCAGCTACATATTGGATAAGATATAGACCAATTATTTGCTAGGGCACTCCGATAGTCAAAAACATGGGCTTTGAATGCTAGAAGAGCTGATTGATCTGTTGTTAAATCGTTTAAAGTCGTCATAGCTATGCTAGCAATGAGATATTGTAACGACATAGGAACAAAGAAGAATAATAAGCGCATATTGGTCGTTTTTAATAGTAGTTGCAAGGCGAGATTGATACAAGTTTTAAGTGAAGGAAATTAGCATATACTTATACATGAGACATATGAATTTGAGAATAAGACCACAAGAAATATACAAGAGACTTGCAAATTGTTATATTCCGTCATTGAGCGAGCCAAGTAAACGCATTTATACTTGACCGTAAATAAAGGCCTTTACGGCACTTTAATTGCCAAGAGGGAGAAGATGCTGAACATTGGCTACGCGTTTGCATGCTGTCCATTTTTTCACACTATGCTAAGGCTTATGGCAACCACAATATGTTCTTTTTCTTTTCTCTGAAAATAAAAAAAGGCGACCTTCACTTGACTTGGTCTAACGATTATCACTAAACAATTAATAATGCTAACTGTCAGTGGTATACAGCTTTAAAATAATTATCGTTAGTTGTTAGTTTTCTTAGAAATAAAAGAAAAAGATAGTTATACCTCCATAATTTAATGAAATAATCATGTAGGTTTCTAATTTTTTTACAATGGATACTAAGACACTGTTCTGTTACTTTTTACAGTTTCTGTCAAACGCTTTTTTTTTTTTCTTTTTTCCACAGTGGATGTCAAATGCGAAATTTAATGTTATTCCAATATCATGTCATCACTTGCTTCTATACATGGAATGATATATTGACTGTTTTTCCGAAGTTTTAAATTGAATTAAAAGCATTCTAATTAACCTAAAAAAAAAATCATCCAACCAGATATAAATCTTCTAATCAACCTAAAGATAAGCTACACCCCCATATTAATTCCAGTTAAATAAATCTTCATTTTTGTCATGGTTTTGGATCTCGAGCAGGGTGGATATATCCAACCAGATCTGCCTCATTGGCATTCCAATATATTCTGGAATTGGAAGAGTTTCAACGAATTAATGTGTAATTTTAAATTTGTAACGTTTAATTCTAATTTGAGGATTCAAATGAATTTATGTGGGTCTAAAAATGGACTGAAGATTGGCAATATAACATTCTTTTTTATGAAGATTTTTGTCCTAATAAGATCTCCAATTTTAGACTGGCAAAACTTTGCCTTCAGAATTAAAGAGAGCAGGTAAAAGGATTGTTCACCCCTTAATGTTTGGGGGAAGAGATATAAAACATTGTAATATTTTAAAGGGGCATATAACCTCCAAATTCTATTAATTTTTGGTTTATTTTAACTGAGGAAATGATAGCATTGTATATTAAAAAAAAAACACTTGTATTTACAAGAAATGACAGATAAAATTTTTAAAATTGTCTTTCTCCCTAAAACTCTGACTGCCACAGCCTGAAAATTAATAGGCTTTGAGAATTATATGTCTTTTCTAAAATATTCAGGGGTGCTCATTTCCTTAAACGTTGAGGGCTAAAAGAGTATTGTGTCGATGTTGGAGGCTAGAAGGACGATTCGTCACATTGCTCCAGAAGTGCTTAATAGAAATTTTGGTGACGCATCACATAATTTAAATTACTGGAATTGGCGATATATATACACACAAGCATTTCGACCAGGATAATGAATTTAAATTACTCGGAATTGTAAGCAGCGATGAAAGTGAAATTGCAAGGAAGATGATTCTTTTTGGTTTGTGGTGTATATAGAATCGTCTATCGGAAATAGAGTGATAGAAATGTTATTTCAAAGAAGCAGACTAGCAGTGACGCTTTGAAAAGTCCACCAAAGCCGTTTGCATCTTCTCCTCCAAGACCGCCAATACAGTCCGTTTGACTTGTAAATTTATTTCACTTTGTGAATGCTTATCAAAAGGACCCCCAATATTTATAGAATTTGGATGGACGATCACTCTTTTTAAAAGGACCACGAATCTTTAATGAATTTTGGATTCAGTGTTGATATTTTGGGCTTATGAAAGCTAGAGTCCGTTTGACTCGTAAATTTTTCACTCTCCGTCTTTTCAAAAGCATGTTAAAGCTAATTTTCAATGAATTTTTTAATTAAGTGGGGAAATTTAGGGCTTATCTTTACGTATTCTTTTATCTTTTATCACGCAGGCATTTATAAAATTACACGGTTGTAGATTCAATTACTTAAGTAGAAAAAATTGCTTCTCTTGAAAATAAAAGCAGGGCAGGATGCAGTTGCTATTTGTAGCAGTTAATTATTGGATGAAATTTACTATAGCCTTGTCATCGGAAAGAACTAGTTTTCTTATATTGTAAACGGTCCCGTATATGATTGAGAGATTTTGATCAAAATTAATATGATAAATTCTTTGCAAGTGTTTATCTTGCACAATGTTTGTGAAATCAAGGTATTACCATCTCTGATTAAATATTTGCTCTTGATTTGGACCATGTAATCCGAATTTGATGAAGGATCATGATCTTGTGTGATTTTATGAATATTATCTTATCCCATATAAGTCAGAAATGAATTAATTAAAGTTCGCCGACAAATTGCCAAGTCAAAAACTGTTGCTGCTTCACTAATCACATTACCCAAGTCCCAAATATTGCTCGAGTTGGTCTTTTCCCCGAAACATGTTTAACTTTAGTTCAGGGTAATAAAGTTGCAGCTTTGCCTGCTGTGTAACAAGCAGTGAGGAAAGTGAAATTGCAAAGAAGACAATCGACTATTGATGATGCGGAAAATAAAGATTTATACACCTTAGAAACAAAGTTTTTGAATAATTAAAATATTATTGATAAGTTTGAATTAATAAAATTGAGATTTTGGATTCTTTTATACTAATTCTAAATATCGTGAAATCTAAATAAGGAGAATAAAATAAACGGCACTTAAATTTAATATTTAAAAAAAAGATGAAAATTTTAAAAGTAATAAAAAAAATTGTATGATGACTTAAAACTGTAAAGTGACAAAAAACGAAATAAAATTTTGCATGGGGCTGAAAAACTTTAACTCCTTTTAATTTGGCTTGCCTCATCGCAAATTTTGAAGAACATATTTTATGCTCAAAGCAAAGGCTTATAAACGGAGGTATGATCTCCGTTTATCTCTAAAGGTATCATGCTCATCCTACACAAAAGGTATCATGCTCATCCTACACAAACCTGGCTACATTAATTATCGTTGGCTTGTGGTGTATCTAGACTCGTCCATCAGATAGGCTGTCCATGAATAGAGTGATAGTAATGTTATTGCAAAGAAGCAGACAAGCAGTGACACTTTGAAAAGTCCACCAAATCCTTTTGCATCTTCTCTTCCAACACCGCCAATAGAGACCGTTTGACTCACAAATTTTTATCGCTTTCACTCTTTTCAAAGGCACTTGAAAGCCAGATTATAGAATTTTGGATGGACGATCACTCTTTTAAAAGGGGCCTCCAATCTTTAATGAATTTTGAATTCAATGTTGATATTTTGGGCTTATCAAAGCTAGAGTCTGTTTTACTCATAAATTTCATCACTTTCACTCTTTTCAAAAGCATGCTAAAGCTTATCAAAACAAAAAAAAAAAAGCATGTTAAAGCTATATCCTTCATTGGATTTTAGGGCTTATTTTTAAGTAATCTTTTACCACGCATGCATTTATACAATTATATGATTATAGATTCAATTACTTTTAAAGTAGAAAAAATTACTTCTCTTAAAAGTAAAAGCGGGTCAGGTATTGTAATTTGTAGCAGTTAATTCTTGGACGAAATTTACTAAAGTATAGTCTTGTAAAAGAACTAGTTTTCTTAAATTGTAAATCTTGTTTATGATTGGGAGATTTTGATCAAAATTAATATAATAACTTCTTTGCAAGTGCTCTTCTTGAAGTTTCATCTTCCGTAATGTTTGTAAAATCAAGGTTTTACCATCTCTGATTAAAAATTTACTCTTGATTTGGACCACGTAATCTGAACTTGATGAAAGATTATGATCTTGTGTGATTTTATTAATGTGGTCTTATCTCTTATAAGTCATTAATGAATTAATTAAAGTTTGCTGACAAATTGTCAACTCAAAAACTAATGCTGCTTCATTAATCACATCACCTAAATTCATTGCAGAACTTATCATAAGTTTTTTAAAAATTTTATCTAACACCCCAAATCTAATACGCATGGAGCACGTGACAAAAGAGGTTACTTACAAATAAAAAACCTTACACAAAAATATCAAATTAAAATATCTCAAATTTTATTTAAATAAATCCACGGATCCATATGTTTAATATTAAACATTTACTACTGAAGACATAACAAATGTATCAACTCTCCCTAATTACAAGTTCATAAATTAAACAAATGTAAAGGAAATATGAGTTTATCATTCTCTTATTCAACTAGTAAAAGTAAATGAATCTTTAGCTCCAAAGATAAGCACACCTCTCAACAAGATACATAATCTGCAAAAAGTAATGACGATGGGTGAGCAGTCAACTCAGTAAATAAAACCATTCCTAACACACTGGGCTTATCAGGTACTAAAAATATTATAAGCCTTCTTTTTATCAAAACATAGATTATAAATAATAAATTTTATAAAATAACATATTATAACAAGATGGCATAAATTCGTAGTAATTCACTACAAGAAAACAATCATAAAAGGGGGTGCATGACATAAAGCTTATTTGTCATCTATGGCATTGACATTGATTTATGACATAATTTTTTCCATCATGAATTCATGATGGTTTTTTACAATCATGTAGCTATCACATAATATTTTAATGTGAAAAATGATTAAATTAAAATTATTTAAATTTTACCACTTTTTTTTTATTTTTTGGCAGAAAATTAAATTTCATTTATAAATTTATTATTCAACTTTGTCAAGAAATTATTTATGATAGAATATATGATGGCTATTTCCCATCATAAAATTTTGATTTTTTTAAAATATATCATAATTATAATTTTTGATGAATTCCTGTTCATAAATTTAATTAATTAATAAAATGAATATCATAAAAAAACCAAAAACAATTTTACATTAATTAACATCCATTGAGTCCAACAAATTAATTTCAAAAGAAATCGATCTAATACCCAATGTAATCACCACCAATAGATAATAAAGCTTCCCAAATTGAAAATACCATCCCAAAGTAGAAAATAATACTTAAAATTCCAATCAAACTCTAAGAAAAGCAATTAAATTCCAGCCACCAAGCCAAATTACCCAATAAAACTTCCAAAGTTTAATGCAAGTATTCCAACAACAAGACCTCTAGCAAAACTTCCAGCAACAATACCATCTTCCAATAGCACTCTAATTCCAGCCATATACCCAGCAACATTCCAAAGCAAACTCAGCAAACCAATCTATGTAGAATCAATCAAAATACCCAGTGTTATCAAATGCATAACATCTACACTACAATCCTTAACAAAAACCATTATGGTTTGACACTATGAATTTAATTTCAACAAATTGTAACAACTAATATCTATAGTTTCATACTCATACTTTTGCTGATGCGACAAGGATGTCGGAAAAATGGTTTGCACACTCCAAGCGAACATCATCTAATTCATCATGAGTGTATGTTTTCTTTCCATTAAACTATTAATCACAAGATTAATATTGTCATACTTCAAAAATAATGTCACATATATGGAATAAAAGAAAGTTAAGTTATCTTGTCATCCACTTACATTGTTCATTAACAAACTAACGTCTGCTATTGTTTCCTTCTTGTACCTTAAGACATAATAGCCGCACTCTAACTTTGCAATATTTTGTTTCGAAACCTGGTCACACAAAAAAAAAATAAATAAATAGCTTGCACAATCCATATATTTTAGTTAAGGTAATTGATAGGCACTATGGTTTCCATAGGGTTACATTTACCTTCACAAATCTCATCTTCATATTATAATTTCTTTCAAAACTGAACTTCAATTCCAACACCAACATTATCATATGCAACTTAATTTCTAATCTTAAGCAATATAAGAAACCAGAACAACTATCTCTTCAAAACGAACAGAAACATTGGCACTGTCCAAATTCTAATTATTAGTAGAATTGTTAATAAGTTCTGGAATGTTGTTGAGTCACATACACCAATTTCAATCAACACAACTTGGATAAATATTAATAAAGGCTGAATGTAAAGAAATAAAGAATAAAATAAAAAGAAATTGCAATGGAAGTTTTTAGATATAATTTTTACAACTGTTTTGGTAGCAAGACAACCACCTGGACACTATATAATAAGCATAAACAAGTTAACATATGATATATCTGAAGCTGAACCATTAATATTAGATAATGTTTCTCAAATCCTCTTATGGAAGAATGAAAAATCATGAAATTCATAGAAGACGGTTGAATATTCCCAAGATGAAAATTTTCCTTGTCAAATAAGATCAAATGGCGAAGAAAATACTTTAACACTGGTATGAGAGTGGCATTTCTTCATTTCAAATAAGAGGCACAATTAAGTCCATATTCCTCAAGTACTCAAAAGCAAAAATGATAATTTATGACATTAATTTATGCTCATTGAATATTAGATTCTAGCAAGATGGCATGGAACATTTAATTTCCACATGATGTCAAGGTGCACACTAAAATACTTGAGGTTTATGATAAGCTTCAACGAACATGACATCTATGGTGGAATCTCCAATAACTATAGATCCACTATTATATCAAAATATTAAACTTAAAAAATACAAGAAATTCCATACTCCATGTCAATGATCATATAGCTACCAACAAGAGAGATATGGTATTGCTATAAGGAAAAGTTTGTAATTAATTACTTTAAAAGGCATGTTGTTTTAGTATTTTCTATATATTTCTTTTCACTTGTTAAAAAACGTTATGATAAAAACAATTAAGTTTATGACTATGCCAACGTAATTACTACTTAATTGAAATGAGAAGTAATGAGACCACAAAAAAGATAAAGATAGGCATACTTTAATAAAGTTTCTATAGATCATTCATAGGATATCAAATCTTTAAACTACTTAAATGTTAAAATAAAAAATATTGAATTAAATAGCTTACTAAAAAAATATGGCAACGCTTTCTTCTTCTTTTATTTATTTTATTTTCTTTAGTAATAATAAATTAAATCAAAATGGTGAACAAAAATTGTAATTTTAATTTAATACAAAGACTAATAGATTTTGTGAGTGACATCAATTTTATAAACATTTAAAAGAAAAGGAAAAGTTAATGCAAACAGATGTAGAAATCCTAATCACAAGTAGAATCTTACCTCACAAATTACATAAGCCTGCAAAGGTGTAACAATCAGAATGATTGCAGCAATGTGTTCAAAACAACAAAAAGCAATGTCGGATCACCTTTGATTTCTCCTCCTACAAACTATAGGCACTATGTACCAATCATATTACATAATTAGAGGCTACTTATCTTCAGAGAAAGTAAAATAATTAAATCCAAGGGGACTCGTTCATTTTTTTCTAGTTATTTTCGCAGGCCTTACATTTCCCCCGCTCATTTGAGGAACATGAGAAGTCAGAATGAGAATCGTCGTGCCAAGCATAACAATGTAGTTTTGAAAACCAAGAAGAATAGCTTGAGCTACATCAGAAATGCACCAGAAAGTTTTCAAAGCAAAAATTCTCCCTGAAAAATTAAGGTACTCAATAGAGCAGTTACTAAAAGTGACACATAACATTGTATGTCAAGTTCCCAATATATCCAGACACAAAATTAATCTGTAAAATAATCGTTATTGTTAAAAGTAATATTATTTTTAGAAAAGAATAAAAAACATCTTAATATTTTCTTTCAGTGATGTGGTTACAATATGCAGTATTTAATTAGAAAAAATACCAAATTACTTTTACATGATGTCAACTACAAAGAGAAGAGGAGTGGTAAAAACTGCTTTCGGCTAACAAAAAGAACACAGATAAAAGCATATCCTAAACTATTAAAATACCAAAAACTTGCTTAGGATATTGTTGGGTGATTTCTTAATATATAGGTATCAGTGCGCAAGTGTACACAATAAGTAATAAAGTGATAAGTATTTGAGTATCGTCTCCACATGGACTGATGCTATAAAAATTGCTATAGCAAGTAATTGTGGTGCAATTTCTAAAAAATTAAATTCTTTTTAACAACTAAATTAAACTAAGAAATCTAAATGACCGAAAATAAAGTGCACTAAAATAAATCAACACGTCTCACACAAGGATGTAATAACTAAAATGATGTAGTTGAGTGAATTAACTTACTTAATGATATTAACTGTTTTTTCTGTTACAGTACCATTGCTACGGCAATTACTACAGCACTAGGCAGAATCTTAATGCATCCTCAGCTGTCGCTTGTTAGATTTCTTATATCTATATGCAACCTACCAATGACCAGTTGATAAATCACACAAGATATAACATTATGTGATCATGGTTCCTAATTACCCTACAAGGTGAATCCTTATGTCTAGTTCATCACTAATTTTAAATTAAGCATAGCTCTATTCAAATTGAGTTAACCCAACTTGAGAAACCTAATCTAAAACTAAGTATTGCTATGATATTCTCCATTAAAAAAGGCCTTTTTGTGGCTCTCTCTTAGGTTGTATCATTAAATGGGTGGTCAGCCGAAATAGTGAATGGAATTAAGCACTATCAAATCAAAATGCTATAGTACTCATACAGCAACATAATAATTTCAGTCAATAAACCATTAAGATTGTCATTCACTCAACCACAAATAGATTTAGTTTATGATTTGTATTAAAACAAAAAATAAAACGAGTTTAGCCATCGAATACATCATCATTAATTAAAGAAACAAGAAAGAATAAGGATAGAGATGCAAGGCTGCTCATGATGATTGGTTTCTTCTTCCTCACACCTGCAATCTTTCTTGTTCAGCCTGAAATTTTCTATTTCTTTGCTATTTTTCCCTTTCTTTTCTGAATTTTTCTTGTGGTTGACGGCTATCTCTCCCCCTTTCTTTTTTTTTTTTCTTTTGTGTGCACTTCCTTTTGTACTTGAAAACTGTTGAGTACTAGAAAGTGTGTATTTATAATGGAGAAAATCATCATTTTACACTGCAAGTCTTACTAACATCCCTATTTTTATGTCTTTAAGTCCCTTGTAATTTAATTATGTATGTTTTATTTTAATTAAGTATTTTATGTATTTTAGGGGATATCATGGTCATTTCACAATAAACGAGAGATCAGATGGAAAAACGGACAGCACTTTTGAACTCAGGACAGTCGAAAACCTTAGGAGGAGCATAAAAAGAAAAATGGCACTGTTCACATATACAGATCTTGTTCACACATCTGATACGGTTGATATATATGGATCGCAGACACGACAATCGCATTCACGCCGCTGTTCACCTGTACTCTATCTTTGACGTGGCATGCGATGGCGTGGCGGCATTTGATTGGGCCGAATGATGTGGCATTGACCGCTTATGTGGCATTATCGATGATGTGGCGTTGATGATGGCGTGTCACGAGCTTATTGGACCAAAAATGTTGACGGTGACGTGGCGAGAATGTTAGTGGATGGAAAAAACGTGTATGGTACATGCATATACACAGAATAAGAGCCCTGATGATGTGTTCCATCCAATAGGAACTTGCCACGTGGCGCAATCCTGAGCGTCCAAATTGTTTTGATCCGATGGCCATGATTTACTCAGTGTATCTATAAAAAGGGGGCTCCCCCCCCTAATTTGAAACCCCTGAATCCATTTTTGGACTCCATTTTCTGTAATTCCATCTCCATCTTGTATTTTCTACGTATTTTAATAAAATTCCCATTTTACCCCTAGTTCAAATATGAGTGGCTAATTTCCTTTCAAGCTTGGGTTGAAGGTGAAGTCTCAACATGCTCCATGGGCTTAATTTGGTAAATTTACTTTTCCTTCCCCTTTAGTTTATGTGGTTGTTTTGACTTTTCGTAGACAGATAGTAATAATCTTGTCTGGATATCTGGAATAACCGCCTCCCTAGGCAAGCAGGTATTCTTATTTGCACGGGAAGCCCTTAGCACCATATCTATTAGAGTGTGGTTCATGATGAGTGGAAGTTCCCCTTCATGATTTAATTGGTACTAATAATAAATATTAAGCGATGGTGCATGTTGAAACAGATCCAGGAGATCCAAGCATTTCATTTTAATAGTTTATCCCAACAGCTTTAATTTAAATTAATACATTGCCTACATAATTCTCATTATAAATTCAATCACCCACTTAGAAAATTAATTCTACAAGCAATTAAAATCCACCTCCTCGTGGGATCGACACTCGTCACCATTAATCTATTCTACAATAGATTCGTGCACTTGCGAGTTCAATAAAATTTGCACAACAAGTTTTTGGCGCCGTTGCCGGGGAGGTAAGTATTTTAATTTGTAGAATTTTTTTTTCTTCTTCTTTATTTATTTATTTTATTTGTTTCCTTGTAATATTTTTTTTTATATTTATTATTATTAAAAAAGAGAAAAAAAAAGTTAATTTACATTCTGAAGTAGGTATTATTTTCTTTTCTTCTCTTCTTTAAATTTCTGTAATTTAATTTTCATGTTATTTTTTTTTTATTTTGTGAAATCGGCAGGTTCAACCGCCTCTTAATTTATTTTAATTTGTTTCACGTATTTTCTTTTCTATATATAGCACTTGAGTTATTTTCATAACAAATTGTAACAGCGTAATAAGGTTAGTATCGTAATTTCTCCCTCTTCTTTATTTTTATTAATTTTGTTATCATTTTTTTTTTCTTTGCATGCATGGTCGTAGGTCACAATTACCAAATCTTGAGCCTATAGACTTTGAATTAGAAAGATCACTTCGCACACACAAGCACGTTATAATTAAAAATAAATTTGAAATGGATTTGCAACCAGCACCACAAGAGAGGCCATTTAAGGACTACTTCAGTCCCTTAGCTAACTTGAGCACATCATGCATACGATACCCAAATGTAGCTGCTAGGAGTTTTGAATTAAAACCTAGTGTGCTAAATTGTCTCCCAACATTCTATGGCCTAGAAAATGAAGATCCATATAATCATCTGAATGATTTCCATGCTATTTGTCAAACTTTTAAATATGAGAATTTTTCAGATGATGATGTTAAACTTAGATTATTTCCATTTTCTTTAAAGGATAGAGCTCGTTCATGGTTCAACGTCATTCTGCTAATAGCATTACATCATGGGAACAAATGGTAACAAAGTTTTTGAATAAATATTTTCCAGTACATAAAACCAATGCTATTCGCAGGAAAATTTCAGAGTTTACCCAAAGAGAAGACGAACAGTTTTTGAAGCATGGGAGCGATTCAATGGTCTACTCCTAAAGTGTCCACATCATGGGTACGAAAAATGGCACCAGTGCCAATACTTTTTGGAGGGATTATTGCCGAATGTGCAAGAATGACTAATGGCAACAAGTGGAGGAGAGCTAATGTCAAAAAGTGCATCAGAGATTTGGGATTTCTTCCAGCGACAAGCGGATAATTCCCAACAACGAGTCGTTCGCTCGGGAGTACTAGAAGAGTTAAGGGAGTGAATGAGGTTCACATTGGCGAGTCAAGTTCGAAATTAAAGAAGTCAAAGACATAGTTGAAGGTCTTTCCGTCAAAAAAGCATCGTTAAAGAAACTAAAATTGACGGAACCACATGACCAGGACTCATACTCAGATCAAGCCAATCCCATAGGTGTAATGAGAAAGCCATCAAACTACAACCCCTACTCCAACACGTACAATCCCGGATGGAGAGACCACCCCAATTTTTCATGGTCTCAAGGATTCCAACAGAATGGACCAGCAGCTCCAGCTCCACCAATGCAACCAATTCCTCAAAATCCTCAAGCCTCTCAACCACCATTTAGACCATACAATCAGAACCCAAACTATTCTCAACCTAGACCATGGGAGGATGTATTTCAAAATTTCAAGAATCTTATTCACTCCAAAATCGAGCAACAAAACCACACCATTGATGAACTACGAAATGAGATGAGAGCGGGTTTCAACTCACAAACCCAATCAATTTCAAACCTTGAGAAAATGGTGGGACAACTTGCTTCGTCAGTTCAAACCTTGGCAATGACTGTTGAGAAAGGAAAATTCCCAAGTCAACCAGTGCCTAATCCTAAAGGAGTGCATGAAGTAAGTACCAGTTCACCTCAGCAGCATGGAGAGGTCAAAGCCGTCATGACCTTGCGAAAAGGAAAAGAAGTCGACAACAAAGTAGAGATGCTGGTGCAAAAAAAAAACTCAAATTGTACCGGTAAATGAAGAAGACTCATCATCAGAAGAGAAAGAAGAAACCAACCCACGAGAATACGTTCCAAAAGCTCCATTTCCCCAGAGGTTAGCTAAAGCAAAGAAAGGAAAATCCACAAGTGAGATTTTTGAAATATTTAAACAGGTAAGTGTTAACATCCCTTTGCTTGATGCTATAAAACAAGTGCCATCTTATGCCAAGTTTCTTAAAGACCTTTGTACTAAAAAGAGAAACATTCATGTTCAAAAGAAGGCATTTTTAACAGAAAACGTGAGCTCTATACTCCAACACAAACTTCCTCTAAAATACAAAGATCCAGGCTCCCCCACTATCTCATGTAGTATAGGGAACCACACAATTGAGAATGCTTTGTTGGACTTAGGAGCTAGTGTAAATCTGTTACCTTACTCAATATTTATGAAACTTGGACTGGGAGAATTACACCCAACTCCAGTGGTGTTACAGCTTGCAGATCGGTCCATGAAAAAACCTCGTGGTATTGTGGAGGATGTGCTTATACAGGTAGATAAGTTTTATTTTCCTGTTGATTTCATTGTAATTGACACTCAACCAGTCCAGGATTCAAGGAAGCAAATCCCCATTATCTTAGGACGACCTTTCTTGGCAACTGCCGATGCTCATATTCAATGCAGGACTGGAAATATGCAGTTGTCCTTTGGCAATATGACGATGGAGCTAAATATCTTCAACATCGCCAAACAACCTCCCAATGCAGATGATGAAATTGTTGATGTGGATTTAATCGAAGAATTAGTTGATAATACTTTTCTTTCAAATCTTAGTGATGATCCTTTACAAACATGTTTAACTCACTTTGGTTTGAATTTTGATATTGACAGATCAATAGATGAGGTTAACGCCCTACTTGATTCAGCACCATCCATGGACATTAACAAATGGAAGTCAAGAGTGGAACAACTAGCACCCGTCGAGAGAAGAAACCGAGTCCATCATCGAATCACCAGGAACTTGAGCATTGTGCATACCGGGCCAGCAAGAATTTCAACTTTGTCATGAAGCAAGATAACTTAGAAAGAATATCACAAGCGTAACTTGAAGAAAGTCGTAATGATGTATACAAAAATGCCAAGATTTACAAACAAATAACGAATGAAAGTCTTTCATGACAAGCAAATTATGAGAAAATCTTTCACACCAGGTCGAAAGTACTTTTATTGATTCTCGCCTTGCTTTATTCTCAGGTAAGTTACGCTATCGATGGACTGGTCCTTTTATAGTCCACACTGTTTTTCCATATGGAGCAATTAAAATTAAGGATCCAAAGAACGGTGTAATTTTTAAAGTTAATGGTCAAAGATTGAAGCCATATCTAGGGTACCAACCACGTGAAAAAAGGCATCGAAATAAATTTGAGTGACCCACAAAATTTTGATTAAGTCTTTGTTTTATTTATTTATTTATTTATTTTTAAAATAATTTATCTTTTTGCTTCACTTTATTGATTGAATTGTTTGACTTTTATTTACGCGTTATTATGCTTAAGTGTTGAATTATTGTATTCTCTTTTCATTGTACATCATGACAACCTCGATGAGAAAATATCTTTTAAAACATCTTGGAGAATTGTTACGAGTGAAATTTCACTTGAGACGCATGATACAAAGTTGTAAATCACATCCAATTTGGGATCAAAGACCACCAACATTTGTGTCTTATGTTGAGGATTTGGAAAATCAACTCAGAGAAATAGAAGATGGGATATATAACTTCCAATTAGAGCTTGAGGTTAACTCAATACGAGGACGAATGTAAGTTCATTTTTCTTTTTATTGTGTGTTTTCTTATTTTGTTCACTTTCATGTTTGATTCGATTTTACAGATTTGATTTTCTTTGTTTAGTGTGTTTTGATTTATTTTCCCGTATAAGTGGCGGATAACGGTACTCCGTGACAATCAAAGTCGGTTACTTTAGTTTCCCATAATAACTAATATTCTGAGAAGAAGGTATGGACAGAAACGCGATTCTAGCAAAGCTTCACAAGCGATTTCCTTCACTTCCTCAAAATGCCCTCCTTACGATCTATAAAGCTCGGTCCGAACGCATGCGATTGCTTATGAGAAATAACATCCCTGCTTGACATCCGTTGGTTAATCGAGGCCAAAGTACGTTTGGCGGTGAGTTGCCTCCTAAATTTATTGCATACATGCCTGGTTGTGGTAAAGGAAATTACTCGAGAAAACGAAGAGTGAAAAACTTCATGTTAATTGTCATAAGTGTGCCAGGATGAAATGCGATAAAAATCCTTGTTCTTTCGGAATGATGTCGATAATGGGGAAGATAAGATTCAATTCATTAGGGATGGCTTGAATAAAGAGTCATTGGATGATATCCTTTTGTCTCTTGAAACGCATCCGGTGGATACGCACAAACAAAGCAATTCTCCGATTATGGCCATTATTTGTAAAGAACGAGTCCGATATAGTCTTGGGAATCGACTATAAACGACCCTTTGCGGTTTATAAGAAAAACTGGATGGGAAGCTATCCTCGACCCATAGAGGCGTTCAAGCCGTTTACGGACGTAAAACCGGAGGAAGATGTGAGCCACAATCACAACTACCTGTAAATATCCTTTTACTGTTGTTTTATTTTACTGTTGTTTTATTTCACTGTTGTTTTATCAATTGCATTATTGTCTTTAATAATTGAGTGCTTTTTCTTTTACTATTTCCTTTTTGACTCTCGAGCCATGTGCTTTACGCGTTAATTGACATAGACATGCTACCTCCTATACAGCTGTAAATCATTGTCACCAAGATCCTTGATATATGATCATTTTCTTTTAGACTCACAAATTGTTTTTGAGAAGCATCCCAATGGCAGCTACTCCCAATAAACAATTCAAGAACATTTGTGTGCTCTCTGGATTTAACTATGGCAAACATAAAGAGTTCGTTGAGGCAGCCATCGATCTTGGTCAACGCATAGCAGAAAGAAATTTGCATCTGGTTTATGGAGGAGGTGACCGAGGGTTATCAAAACTAGTCTCAGAAGCTGTTTATCTCAGAGGGAGCCAAGTGTTAGGCATCATCCCAAGAAGCCTCAAACCGTTGGCCTGTATGTCCCGACTCACCAACCTGGAGAAGAGTTAGTTGTCTCGGTATGCAAGAAAGAATAATTGAAATGCTAAATCATGCTGATGCTTTTATTTTCCTACCAGGAGATCTTGCAACTCTAGAGGCACTAATCACATTAGCATCTTGGGCCCATCTGAACATTCATCAGAAACCCATCGGTTTGTTAAATGTCAATAACTTTTATGATGGCTTCATCGCATTTCTTAACCATGCAATAAAAAACCATTTCATCCCTTTCACTGTGAAAAAAATCTTTATTTGTGCTCATACTGCTAATGAGTTACTTGATCTGTTACAAGCTTATAGACCAGAGCCAGATCCCAAGACCCTCGTGTTGGAATGGCCAACTAATGATGGTAACAGTAGCCGTAGTAAGAAGTGCAAATTAGATTTAACTCTTCGCTTGTAAATATTTTCTTCTGTGATACAGCACTCAGGTGATGTCTTCTAAACCCTATTCTCTTTCAAACATTGAGGACAATGTTCCGTTCAGGTTGGGGGGAGGGAATAGTTGACAATTGTGGAATATCTTAATCTTGGTGTAGTTTTTACTAATTTTTGTTTTAGAAACTAACTGTGGTTAAATTTTTTTGAGTCGAAGATGGCTGAATATGGAGTGCAATGACTCTAGAAACGCATCTTCTTATTAAAAAAAAAAAAAAAATTTGTGTGATCTTTTCATAATTAGATGACATGATAACTTTCAAATTTTAGTATTTGTATTATCTTTGGTCTTTAGTTATGTTACACCATGTTTGTTACTCTACATGTTGATGTTGGAAACAAATTTAAGTTGTTTGAAAGAATGCACATGTCATAATAATTTCCAAGTAAGTTTTTGAGCCTGTTATTTTTCTTGGAGAGTAACCCTTTTTGCCCATTCTTCATTCAGCTTAGTAGTTTATTGCTTTATACATTATCTTAAAAAAAAAAAAAAAAAAAAAAAAACTAAAGTGTGTGTTGCCACATCTGAAGATCTATCTAACTAGTAGATATGGAAGATTATTTAGAACCCTAAAAGATGACAGAAAGGCCATCTTTGGTCCGTTTGAGCCTTTCTAGCCAACCCTATTAATATGTATCCATAGTTAACCCCTTTGAGCCTTAAAAAAAAAAAATAATAATAATAATAAAATAAAAATAAAGACTTTTTCTTTGGCAACCTATTATCTTGTCCCACTCCAATATGGAGTATCACCTTATATTTTGTATTTCTCACCACCCATTTATGTTTGAAAATAGAGATAATTTTGCATACAAAAAAAAAAAAAGGTGCAAAGAAAAAAAAAAAAAAAAAAGAAACAAAAGAAAAAAAAAATGTATACAAATAAATAAAAATGATTAAAAAAAAAAATCAAGTGAAAAGCACCTTACAATCTCCGAAGTTCTCTATTTTTCAAACATATATTTTGTTTTTACTATTATCCTTTCTTTGTTAGCCACGTCCCTAGCCTACGTTACGTCTTAATAAAAGTCCTTCTTGATTTTAGGGAACTATAGTCTGAAATAGAAACTAATTATATGGGTTGAAAAGATGTGGTAATGCATACTAAAAAAAAAAAAAAAAAAAAAAAAAAGATGATGAATGTATTGGTTTGATTAGCATTTTTAAATTAAAATCGTACTATTTCTAAGCTGAGGGTATATTTTTGTCACCTTGGTGAGAGTGTGTGATATTTCTTCTTTATTATTTTCACTCAATTTACCATTCACTGGAGTGATTATTTTTGGGTTTAATTTCTTTGTGAGAGTATCACTACTACCGGTGAGATTTTGGGGTTTGCATGTCATTCTTAAAAGTAACTAGATTACTGAAGTTGTGACAAAGTTTTCTAAACTGATTCATGTGGAGAGTTGATATGGGAATGATATTTCTTTAGACTGTAGATAATGCTTATACTTTTATTTGATTGTTATCATTAGTCTGATTGAATAAATACCACAGCCTAAAAAAAAAAAAAAAAAAAAAAATTCAGTTTTGTTTTCGCTCAAATTGCTAGGGACTAGCAACAAGCTGGTTGGGGGGTGTGTTGAGTACTAGAAAGTGTGTATTTATAATGGAGAAAATCATCATTTTACACTGCAAGTCTTACTAACATCCCTATTTTTATGTCTTTAAGTCCCTTGTAATTTAATTATGTATGTTTTATTTTAATTAAGTATTTTATGTATTTTAGGGGATATCATGGTCATTTCACAATAAACGAGAGATCAGATGGAAAAACGGACAGCACTTTTGAACTCAGGACAGTCGAAAACCTTAGGAGGAGCATAAAAAGAAAAATGGTATCGATCTTCATTCACATATCTGATCGTTTCACACATACGATGACGGTTGATATATATGGCTGATCTGCACGACGACACATAATCGCTTCACGCCACTTTGTTCACCAGCTCTATCGCCGACGTGGCACATGCGATGACGTGGCACTATACGATGACGTGGCGGCATTTGATTGGACGAATGATGTGGCATTGACCATTGACTGATGATGTGGCGTTGACTGATGACGTGTCACGAGCTTATTGGACCAAAAATGTTGACCGGTGACGTGGCAGAATGTTAGTGGATGGAAAAAACGTGTGTACGGTACATGCATATACACAGAATAAGAGCCCTGATGATGTGTTCCATCCAATAGGAACTTGCCACGTGGCGCAATCCTGAGCGTCCAAATTGTTTTGATCCGATGGCCATGATTTACTCAGTGTATCTATAAAAAGGGGGCTCCCCCCCCCTAATTTGACACCCCTGAATCCATTTTTGGACTCCATTTTCTGTAATTCCATCTCCATCTTGTATTTTCTACGTATTTTAATAAAATTCCCATTTTACCCCTAGTTCAAATATGAGTGGCTAATTTCCTTTCAAGCTTGGGTTGAAGGTGAAGTCTCAACATGCTCCATGGGCTTAATTTGGTAAATTTACTTTTCCTTCCCCTTTAGTTTATGTGGTTGTTTTGACTTTTCGACAGACAGGATAGTAATAATCTTGTCCGGATATCTGGAATAACCGCCTCCCAAAGAAGGGTATTCTATTTGGCACGGGAAGCCCTTAGCACCATATCTATTAGAGTGTGGTTCATGATGAGTGGAAGTTCCCCTTCATGATTTAATTGGTACTAATAATAAATATTAAGCCGATGGTGCATGTTGAAAGTCTGATCCAGGAGATCCAAGCATTTCATTTTAATAGTTTATCCCAACAGCTTTAATTTAAATTAATACATTGCCTACATAATTCTCATTATAAATTCAATCACCCACTTAGAAAATTAATTCTACAAGCAATTAAAATCCACCTCCTCGTGGGATCGACACTCGTCACCATTAATCTATTCTACAATAGATTCGTGCACTTGCGAGTTCAATAAAATTTGCACAACAAAAACTAGGGCAACTAGACATCTAGGACACGTATCTTCCATATTTGGAAACTACGGATCATTAATTTTTTCTGAGATTCGAGTAAATTTTTCTCCTCTGCTATTCTAAGATTGCTACAGCAATTATGCTACAGCAATCTGGTGGGAATTATTATTTTGTTATTCCAACACAGGAGTGTAGTCACATGCTCTAAAGTAAAATACCTCAACAACTGAAAGATCCAGGCAGCTTTACAATTCCTTGTTCCATAAGAACCAAATATACTGGAAAAGCACTCTGTCATCTCGGGGCTAGCATCAATCTCATACCTCTTTCAGTTTTCAAGCAACTAAGAGTTGGAGAATGCAGACCAACAACAGTAACTTTGTAATTAATAGAAAAATCTCATGCCTATCCGGAGGGGAAGATTAAAGATGTATTGGTGAAGATGGACAAATTTATTTTTCTAGTGAATTTTATTGTGTTGGACTTTGAAGTAGATAAAAAGGTACCAATCATCTTAGAAAGACCTTTCTTAGCCACGGGAAAGACTCTTACTGATGTGCAAATAGAAGAGTTAACAATGAGGGTCAATGATCAGCAAGTTACATTCAATATGTTAGATGCAATGAAGAATCCTGATGAGATTTAAGACTGCAATTTTATCAGTATTGTAAATCTTACTGTAGTAAAGCAGGTAGATAGTTGGTGCAGTAACATGCAACCTGATACTGTAGTTTTTTATGATGAAGATGTTGAGACAGTTGATATAGCATGGCTAGGAGAGAAGCAACCATTCAGAGCAAACAAACATTTTGAATCTTTGGATTTATTACACAAGGAAGTAAAACCTCTTGTACCTTCTATGGAATCCCCACCAATTTTGAAATTAAAAATCTTAGCTACACATTTAAAGTTTTACAGTTACTAAAGTGGGAATTATTATTTTGTAGGCACCATTATGATTCGTTATAGTAATAGACGTGGTCGAGGCTATGGCTGTTGTCGTACTAGGCTAGTAGCTGGGTTGACTCTAGGCGTTGTACCTGCGGAGAAAATGAACCCGTGAACGAGGGCATAGTTGAGTCCTCGACACATGAGGTGGCACAACAGGCACCAGAGAATGTGCCGAATATTGAGCAGTCATTTGATAGGCTAGCGTAAATTATGACAATAGTGGTCAGAATCAGACTTATGTGCATGCCGGTCATGCTAATAATACCTTATCAAGCTTCTCATGCCACTGTTTTGGTGCGTTTTTTAAGCTGCATAGTGACTTGACCAATTTGTATATCTTTTTTTCTCAATACTTGGAATTGCACAACCCTCTAATTGTCTAATGTAGTTTTCCTCATCCAAGTTTATTTTTAGATAACCAGTTTTTATATCTATCTAATAAATATATCAGTTATGAATTATAGCTATGCAATCTACGTCATAAGAGTATAGGTATCAAAATAATCTATGTCTTTCTTTTATGAGAATCATATGGCAACTAATCTATTTATCCATTGATCCATCTACTTTAAATTCTCTTTAAAATTTCACTTGCACCCAATACGTTTTGTATTTAAAGGCAAGACAATAAATTCTCATACATGATTACTCATGACATAACTTAATTCACTATTGATTGTCTTTATCCATCGAGGTGCATCTTGTGAAGCCATAGCTTCCTTGAAAGTTTAAGGATCATTTCAATAAGAAAAACATAAAAGTCTCCACTAAAACTAACAAGCATTCTCGTCCTTTTTTCCTACTACATTCAACATCTAAATTCTCATAAGGATTATTTAATTAACTTTTTTAAGTGTAAATAACCAATCTTAGCTTGCTTAAGAAAATAGAATCAAAGAATTCAATATTCTTAGACTTAATAATGGATGTCTTTCATTTTAAAGTACCAAGAATCTATAAGTAGCACTGCTCTAGACATACCATATATATAAACAATCAACAATTTAAAGTTCTGACCTGGTCTTTTTGGGATCAAGTACAATAACCTTCGCAATGCAACCCAATATTTTAAGGTATGAGAAATTAGACTTATAGCCTCTCCATAACTCATAGGGTGTCTTTCCTGTTTTCTTATAAGATATTCTATTTTGAATATGGCTAGCTAACAATGTAGCTTCCCCTTCCAAATTATGCAGTGCTTTATAAATTATTACCATGGCATTCACCATGTTCTTTAATGTTCTATTTTCCTTCCAGTTACATTAAATGATTAAGGTGAATAGGAAAGTGTTACTTCATAGATGATACCATAATAATCACAATAAGCATTGAATATGCTTGAATCATATTCACCTCTTCAATTCATGACTTATTTTAAATCACCAAGGTCATTATGAACTAAACTAAGAAATTCAATTTCACTATCTAGAACTGTTTTACATGTCTTCTTTGTGAATTTTTTATTCTAGACACATCATATTTGTCATTTGACAAGCTCAAATTAGATAGTATACCAAGTTGTCTCATTTTCTTAATATAAGAAAATTTCACACGACCACGTCTCCCATGTTGTAGAGTCAATAACACAAGTTGAGATTATTCACCTTTCATCTTTAACTAAAGAATTATAATCTTGAAGAATTCACTAGAAAAATACACTTGTCCCAACAAATATCACATTATTTGACAATGTAATTTTATCACTCTTGAAAAGACATTTTCATTCATGGCTTACTTGGTAAAAAGACGTAATTCAAATAGTATTGTATTGTATAAACATGGCATATATTATTCAATGAAAGAATTCTCTCAAAAATAAGTCCAAGAAGAATTTTTCCTTGCTCAAGACTAGTGTAGACTACAAGTCAACAAGGAAAACAAATTCTTCTCATTCTCTCACTAGAGTATAATCAACCATGTTTATCTTAAAGACAACCATAATAATAAAGTCATCTTCTTTAGCCAAATTGGCTTATGATGGATTTTTTCATCTCTATTTCTTTGAGCTTAATTGCTATGTTGGCTAACATAGTGCCCACGTTTTCTAAATACAATACGATTTCCTTTCCTTTAATAATGAGATTGAAATAACTATTAGGATTTTTGTTCTACTTTTGCTATGAGGAGCATAACTCTTAAATAAATTTACCTTGGAACTTAATTCCTTGGTTCTTCTATTATATTAATCAAATTATATCTTCAAGACTTAAATAATATCACTATCCATTCCTCAGTAGAATAGACCTTAGTCTCTGAATTTTAATAATTTATTCCTTCATTAGAAAAATCTCAAATTTTACATAGAGTGTGCTGACATATAAGGTTTTCAATAGTAAAATTTTCATAGCTAGATTCCATCTAAAAGAATTTAAAACAATTTTCGTTTTAGCCCTCAAGAACCTATCACACAAATTTCTGCTATGGAGTCATTGAATTGAAAAATTCAAAACAATTTATTCTTTAATCATAAAATCATGAAATTTTTCAGAAATATACTAGACATATATAGGGTACAATTATCCAAATTTCACGATTTTTTAACAAGTCTAGGTTTGGTAAAATAGTATCATAACTCATGGATTGTGCTAAAACAAGAAATTTTCAGTATAGCAGTGCAACACACTGTCCTTAAGACTAATTTCCGCTCTTTTAGGAGGATTTCCCAATGCAATAAGAATACAAATAATGTGGATTGATCTGCAAGATTCAATGACACTACAGTTATGAGGTTGCACTCCAAATTACAGTGTAGAACAACAAAAAAAAATAATGCACGAAACACGAAATAAGAGGTAATATAGGTTGTTCTTCCTTGAATGTGTTTATTTCTCCTTTATATAGAGAAACCCTCTATAATTCTTTTCCTAATTCAAATTGAATTAGTCACTCACTTTTCTTATTTAATTTGAATTAGTCATCCATGTGTCTCACAGTTTAATTCAATTGAATAATCCATATCACATTTAGATTTGACTTATTCAATTATAATTTATAATTAAATCAAACACATGACTAATTTCAAATCAAATATAAAAGTGATTGCTCTCACTTCCCTCCATTGTGGGAAATTAGTATTTTGAAATACCAATAAAATTCTAACATAACATTATAAAACAAATATTCTTCTCATAATAGTGGACCCAAACTCTGGATGTACTTAATAAAAGAACATAATTTGAAATTGGATTTGAAACTTTACCTGGTGCTATATAATAACCAATTATAGCCATGGTCGTGGTTTGTATCACTAAATGATCTCCTTCACTTACGAGTTTGGAAATTTTGTTCAGGAGAATGTTGCTGGCTTTAAATCACTATATAAACCATAGGTGTCAAATGACTATGATGGAGATATTCAAGAGTTAATGCCGCATCATCATTATATTCAATCTTTGTAGGATATCTAGAAAATAGTTGTGAGAATACAACCACTTCTCAAAACTACCATTGGGCATGAACTTAAATACCAAGGCTGTAAAATCCATATGACAATAGCCATTAATAATCTTTGTGAGATTTCAATGATGAACATTTCATAAGATTTTACATTCAAAATCAAAAGTCTTAAATGTTCTCTCTAGCTGCAGATTGAAAATCTTTATTGCAACATTAGCTCCATCAGAAACATCCCTTTATATACTGATGCAAAACTACCTATACCAAGAAGTTGCATCCTTTAAATTCATTAGAGTTTTCTCCATGTTGCCAAAGATTACAAATCTTCTTGACTTGCAATTGTTATACCCTTGTTTTGATATCTTATAAAGAAGGTGACGACAATTGCTATTAGTACAATGGATATTATTATTGGAGCCAAAACATACTTCAAGACAAGAAAAATAACCTTCTTGGATCCATTTCTATTATTTTTCTTACAAGGTGGGACTTTTAGTCTTGGTGAACCACAGATGTAGTCTTGGTGAATCATATAGTGCGTAATTCCAAATAAACGACTACATGAAGAAGTTTATAAAAGGCCTCTTGATTGGAATTTCTCCTCCTAGTCTATTGTGAGACACATTAAAGTATCTCTAATGACTTGGGAAATTGATTACCAGCTAATAATAGAGTCATTAAATTTTTTATGCCACTTTTATCAAAAAAAAAAATTTATGCCACTTACGTTTTTGGCATGTCACCTGATAATTGATTCCTTGATAAATCTATATCTACTAAGACCTTCAAGTTTTGTTTATTCTGAGGGAAAGAACCACTTAATAAATTTGACGAAAAGTTTATATTCAAGGTATACACAAGATCCAACAAGGATGATGGTATATTAGCTCTGAGCTTGTTGGAGCCTAAGTTGAGTTCCCTTAGAGAAATCAAAATTGCCAAGCATTGGTATATGTCTGGAGAGCTTGTTTTCACTTAACACTAATCCATTCAACATCTCCAAGTGACAAAGGTCGTAGGGAATGGATTCTTGCAAATCATTACTAGAGAAAGCAAAATCTTGTAGCAGCTGTAACCTTCCATCGTTGTTAGAATAGTTTCCATTCAAGTCATTGTTGAAGAGGCCTAATGTTGGATTAATATTAGATCTTTAATCCAACATTAGCTTTTATATGAATAATTATGTGCTGTGGAGTGTCATATAAGATTAAGCCAATTAAAAGTGATCTATTAAGTTTTTAATAGCTTGGACTTTAATGTATTTGATAGAGTGTGGGCCTTTAATAAGTATAGGTTTAAAAGTAATTTTTATTTTTATGATGTGCTAAAATATAAATATCAAAAGATAGCAAGGAAGTTATCTATATATAACACGATTATAATTCCTTGACACGTTATGTTTTATTCTTTTCTGATATCCCATCATCAGAGAGAGTGCAAAGAGAAAGTTGAAGGATTCTCTAAGAAAACATGTTGATTTGGAAGGCAAACCGCACGGCTCTAAAAAGCAACTGATCATTATGAATTCAAATACACTTCTGTATATTTCATTATTGATTCTTGGTGATACAACAAAAATGTTCTTGGAATTTATGGCAAATGTTATTTTCTAACACTTAAAACTATCAAGCCACGTAAATTACCAATTTCTTGAGGAATGCTACCCTTTATTTTGCAATTGTATGTGTAAAATTTTTGAAGAGAAGAAGAGAAATTCCTAATTAATGGTGGAAGGATTCTAGTAATGGATTATTTAACCTAAGGTTAAAAATGTTAGATCTCTACAATTAGTCAAAGAAGAGAGAAAACTCCACTCTGTTGTAGATGAATTTGTCGTCAAGTAATTAAATCCTAGGAAGGGCTCGTTAAGGAATCACAAGTTGCCAAAAATGTTTGGAATAAGGCCAGAGAATGAGTTTGATCTCAAGTCTAAGCCAATGAGTTTAGAAGCATTGGTGATGGAATTGGGAATTGTTCCTATAAGTTTATTCATCCCCAATGCTAAAATCCCCAAGTTCGGAAGCGAGTGGCCAAGGGTTGATGGTACATAGCCCGTGAGTTGATTGCCAACAAGGTTACTGAGTGTTATATTTGAAATGTTAAATATAGCGGGCGGAATGAGACCACTTAAGTTACTGGGACCAAGAACTAGAGTCTTTACCTTTCGTAGATTTTCAATCTCGGTTGGAATTTCAGCTGTCATAATTTCTACTTTCTTGTTGATTAAAAGTGTCAAAAAATGCCTGCAGTGGAATATGGAAAAATTCTTGCCTTGCTCCATTTGGCAAAAAAATTTAATCATAGCAAAAACGTCGTACATTTAGGGAATAATCAATTTATGAATTCACATAATTTGGTTGTGGCTAACAATTATTAAAAACATAAATTGAAATATATACAAAAATTCATGGGTATGTCCAAAATTTTGTATTTTCATATATATATATATATATATATATAGAGAGAGAGAGAGAGAGAAGGGGGGATAGCTTTAAGGGAAATAATTTTAAATAGAACTCTCACAATTTTATAACGATAGATTAGACTTTTTCCAAAGGAAAAAATTAAAGTTGCTATTAATTTTTCAATTAATAAACCAATAAATAAATGTAGGTCCCCATAAGAGCACTACTTTTTTCCCCATTATGATAATAGATCATTTTTCTTGTTATTTTCTCTTACTTTTCCCCGTTTTACTCTCCCAATACTACCGTGCTTTATAATTTAGATTGAGTTTCTCTACTTTCATTCAAATAATACGAAAATTGAGCGAACACTTTTCTCACTATGGATTGAATTGAAAAGGTGTAAAAATTTAAAGAAAATTTTGTTTAATCAATGTTTGGGGAAGAAATTGAAGATTAATAATGAAGCGTCACATGTTAATGAAAAATTACATGATTAAAAACAATCACCAGAGGTACCCAACTTGCACCAAGTACAATTGATAATCAAGCTGATATGCGGGTTATGCCAATATTAAAACAGATTGGCTAAAGATGAATCTCCAAAATGTTGGTCATGTGAAATATTTCAATCACGCAAAGAGAATATTTGATTTTGTAGGATCAAATATGAAATATCTTGCTGGAAAAAAGGGGACAGCTAGTTGTCACACCTACAAAAAGTAAAAGACGACATATCAAGGATAGTGGTCACTCAAAAGCTGCTAAAAAGTCTTTGCAAAGGTGTATTGGAGCACTCACTAGCGTACACCACGTACATAAGAAAACAAACTGCGCCAAACAACGTTCTTCTTGCTCCTTAAGTATGCTTTTAATGGCCCAAAAATCATTATATAGGTGAAAAGATAAAAGAATCTTGGAAAGGTGAAAAGATAAAAGAATCTTAGAATGGACAGCCAAATCACCATAGAAACACGATGCGTGACAGAACAGTTAGGGTACTCCATTCATAAAGACACTGAGGTTTTACTTTTCTCATATACAACAAATCACACACTCAGTAAAAAAGCGATAGGTCTCCTTCAACCTCCAACCACCATTTTCAAGAGCTTGCAAGCTCTTAACTCTATAAAAAGTTTAAGAAGCTAACCTCAGTGTCAGAGTGTGATCGCCATCTTGCTTACCAGCAATCCCAGCTTCACGATCCAAACTTAGTCATTATACAACCCACAGCTCCACTTGATCTATTGACCACCCAAGCATTTTCCTTGGACGAATCACCGAGATACCCCTTCAAAGTTTTGTTCTACTAACTAAGCTTCTTTTTACTGGACTTGCGGCTTTGGAGTTCACCTGCGGGCTTCGTCACCTTAGACTGAGTGTTGGAGGTAGTATTAAGGTCTTGGAAGTAGTAAATTAAGGGCTCATGCCTTGTGTTATGGCACTTTACCCTTTTTTTTCCCAGAAGAATAGGGGGAGAAAAAAAAAACAAAACAAGACGACCTTGACTCACTAGTAACCATACATCTTATTAATAAATTAAAGGCAATTCCTAAATTATATTTTTTATAATTTAAAACTAATAAAAATAAATAACAAATGAATTAAGTAGAATCAATATCTTATTTTTACTTCATTTTTATTAATTGTAAGTTACTAAATGTAATTTAAATGAGACCCAATTAAATATTGTTCCAAATTTTCTCCATTTTCAGACCTCCGGGCTCGCTATCAATGTCCTCACGAAACCCTCCTCAAACTGTTCCTCTGTTTCGTCGAATTTTCTCGCCAAAATGTCTCCTCCTCCCATACCATCTGATCAAATCTTTGATCCATTGTCATTCCATTATCAAAAACTTCAATCCCTATATCTTAGTTGGTACTGGCAGTTACGTTTGTTTCTGAGCAGCTTTGCAAAGAATCAAAGTTGTTGTTCAAGGACAGTACTCTGTTCCCGGTATTGCCATACCAATATCAATAAATTCTTTTGTGTATTCAATTCAACAATTGAGTGTTTCCCAAGAAAGGAGGAGTGTGTTGTGTGAGATTGTCATCGGGCATGTATTCTCTTTATTCATGGATCTAGTTTCCTTTAGTTTTCAAACTATAATCTTTATCTTCCTAAATTAAGAGGATTCGTGAAAAAAAAAATGTTTGTTGATTTTGATTGTGATTATTCTCTTTGTGGAAATTCCGTAAAGATGATGAATAGTTTGATTCTAGAAAAAATAAAATACATGACATTGATATGAGACTGCCAGATTTCTGTGTCCAATTTCTGCTCTGCTCAAAAAAATGGCTTTTATTCTAAAACCATAAACTCAGACAAGATAACAAACAAAAAAGGTAAAGTTAATTACATTAAGCAGTTGCAGCAACATCATCCAGAAACGTCTGTTTAATCTTCCGGAGCTTCACAACGACATCTGTCATACATGTCCTCTGTTCTGGTGAATCCATGCAACAACCCAATGCCAAATCCATGATGCTTAATAAACAATCCATTTTGGCATAAAAAGCTTGCTCCTCGCGCACCAAATTTGCATCAACAACTTCAATCAATCCATCCGGTAATGACTCCTTTACCCACTGCTTTAAACTCATTTCTCCAGTAAACATTCCATCAATAGGCTTCTTTCTTGTGAAAGTTTCCATCAATAAAATACCATAACTATAGACATCGCATCTAGTTGAAACAATTCCCGCTGATCCATACTCTGAAATTTTTAATTTGATTCAAAATAAATATATATTTCATGAAATAAATGATAAACAAATAATAATCATAGTAATCGCCCCCAAACTTTACCTATGCTTGGAAAAAGGGAAAATTTAGAGAATAGATTTGAAACGTTACCCGGTGCCATATAACCAATTGTAGCCATTGTTATGGTTTGTGTCACAAAATCGTCTCCTTCGCCTAAGAGTTTGGAAATGCCAAAGTCACTCACATGTGCCTTCATTTTTTCATCTAAGAGAATGTTGTTGGGCTTCAAATCACAGTGAACCAAAGGTGTTGAATGACCGTGGTGCAAATATTCAAGAGCCGACCCCACATCTACCATTACATTTAACCTCTCTAAGATATCTAAGAAATAGTTGTGAGAATACAACCACTTCTCCAGACTACCATTAGGCATGAATTCAAGCACTAAGGCCTTGAAATCTAAATTACAACAGGTGCTAAAGATCTTTATAAGATTTCGATGACGAAAATTCCTCAATGCTTCACATTCAGAATCGAAACTCCTAAATGCTCTCTCTAGTTGTAGATTGAAAACCTTTATTGCAACATTAGTTCCATCTAACAGTGTCCCTTTATACACTGCTCCGAAGCTGCCTGTACCGAGTAAATTGCATTCATTAAATCCATCAGTTGCCCGTTGAATTTCAAGATATGAAGTTCTTCTCCATGTTGCCATAGATAACAAATCTTCTTGTCCTGGATTTTTTGTACCCTTGTTTCGGCGTCGTACGAAGAAGATGATCAAAATTGCTATTAATGTAATGGATATTGTCGGAGGCAAAATATATTCCAAGATAACTATAGCACTTTTCTTGGAGCCTTCGCTATTTTCATCCTTGCAAGGTGGGACTTGGAATCTTGATGGACCACAAAGGGCATAATTCCAAATAAATGATTGAGCTGAGAAGTTTCTAAAAGGCCCTTTGATAGGAATTTCCCCTTCTAACCTATTGTGAGACACATTAAGTTGTTTGAGATGTGAGAGTGCCTCCAACGACTTGGGAATTTTTCCAGAGAGATTGTTATTAGAGAGATCCAATGATTCCAAGCTCATCAAACTGCCAAATGATTCTGGAATAGGACCTTGAAAGAGATTACCAGCCAAGGATAGAGTTGCTAGAGCTTTGAGGCCACCAACAGTTATTGGAATATCACCTAATAATTGATTCCTTGATAAATCTAAATCTACCAAGACCTTCAAATTTTGTATATTTGTGGGGAGAAAACCAGTTAGTGAATTTGACGACAAGTCTATTTGCAAAATGTACTCAAGTCTGAACAAGGATGATGGTATACTAGAAGTCAAGTTGTTGGAGCCTAACAAGAGATATCTTAGAGAAGTCAATCTTGCCAAGCATTGTGGTATATCTCCGGAGAGTTGATTACGACTTAAATCGAAGACATCCAACCCTTCCAAGTGACAAAGATTATCAGGGATGGACTCTTGCAAATTGTTTTCAAAAAGGTATAACCCCTGAAGCTTCCGGAGTCTTCCCAACGTCGTTGGAATAGTATTCAACTCATTAGTGACAAGGCTTAAACGTATCAAACCATGTAAATTACCAATTTCTTGGGGAATGCTACCCTTGAGTTTGCACTCGAATGCATAAAAACTTTCAAGAGCAGCAGAGAAATTCCCAATTAATGGTGGAAGGGTGCCACGTAATGGATTAGAACCTATGTTTAAAATTCTTAGACTTCTGCAATTAGTCAAAGAAGAGAGAAAACTCCACTCTGAGTCAGTGGTCAAGTAATTATACCCAAGGTTGAGCTTGCTGAGAAGTCTCAAGTTGCCAAATGTATTCGGGATATGGCCAGATAATGAGTTTGAGAAAAAGTCTAGGACGTTGAGATTAGAAATATTGGCGATGGAATTAGGAATTGCTCCAGTCAGTTTGTTGTCGCCAGAAGTAAACCACTCTAAATTTGGTAGCTGCGAGTGACCAATTGTTGATGGTAGATGACCTGAGAGATTATTGGTAACTAGGCCAATGCCTACTATGGTTGAAATATTGAAGATCGTGGGTGGAATGGGACCACTTAAGTGACAGGTATCAAGAATTAGACTCTCCAGATTTTGTAGATTGCCAATCTCATTTGGAATTGCACCTGCAAGAATGCCAACGTTTAATTGAGAGTTTTTGAGCTTCTAAATTTTATTCAGTGAAGAAATTACAGATTTACTAATAGCTATCTTCAAAAATTTTGTAAGTGTTCTAGTTTTCATTTTTGTGTCATTTATTTCTTTATAACATCGTCGTCTTCAAATGAGCAACTTCTCAAGGTTTAGGTTATCTGAATTTGCATGGTATAAATATACTCAAAAATTTAAATTAAGCAACCCAGCCCACCAATCCCTACTCGTACTTAAAATACTGATTTGTTAAAATTAAAAATTAAATTTAAATTTGTTCTTTTTTTGTTGATTTAATGTTTTCGATTAGTGAATTGATTTTATTAGTCCGTTGTTGGTTTCTTCACATCCTAGTGCTATTTGATATGGCTTATTTTATATTATAAGTACATATTTAATCCCATAAATTTTTATTATAATTTTTTTTATTGTTTGGTTGTTTTTCTAGTATATCTTCTGAAGCTTAAATAAGTTATTTTATCTCTACTAGTAAAATCTTAAATTTTGGGCTTTTGGGAGTAGAGGTTGAAAAACTTTTTTTTAAATATTAAAATATCTAAAATATTCTCTACATATTTGATAATCTTATTTTATTATTTTCATAACATAACTTTAAAAGTCTTACCTATTAAAGTAATTTTATAAATTTTTAATAAAAGCTCTTATTGACAACAAAACAACTAAAATTTTTTTGATAAAAACTTTATTTATAAAAACTCTACTTAAATAAACTCTACTTGAAAAAGTTATCCCAAACGAAGCCTTAAGATACTATTTGACAAATCACTACAATATAATATACTAATTGTTCAATGGACCTTGTTAAGTTACATAATGTTGTAACTGACAATAACCCTAGAGTTGTACTAAATAAAAAGTATTTGACAACTGAACTACGCTTAATTGAAGTAACTCTTAAATTATTGTAAGATACATCAGCACCACATTACACATTGTAATAAATTTTCTTTTCTATTTGAAAAAAAAAAAAAACTCTTAGTTTTCTTTGTACGTGTTCTTTACATTTTCTTTTTTTTTTCCAAAAAAAAAGATCTTTAATATAAATCATTTCTTCAATATGTGAAAATCGTGATTGAATCCAAATAAAGCCTAAAGTACATCGAACCATGGGTGTCTGGCATCAACGCATTGGTCATCCTCAGTTGAAGTCAATAAGCAACTACTCACACATATAGCCAATTAATATGGTTCAGGACTGAGCATTTCACTCCTAATTTTGCTTTTATTGACTTCCAACATTCTTGCATGTGGAAAACACTTAATGTAAAAATAAACAATAATAATAATAATAATAATAATAATATATAAATAAACATGTTGGTTGACTAGCTAATAACTGGAAATCTTTTGCATCATCCACTGGCGTTGGATGTATAAAATGAATTCCGCAGACACGCAAAATGCAAATATGATTCGAAAAGACGAGGTAGAACGTACCTTGAAGGTAGTTATCACCAAAATTTAGAAGCCTAAGCCTGCTCAAATTTCCAATATTTGAAGGAATATTTCCATCAAAAATATTCACCCTTAAATCCAATTCCACTAACTCTGATAAGTTGAAGAGACAATTATTTATGGGACCTGTGAAATAGTTATCACGAAGAACCAATGTGTGGAGTTTGGATAAGATACCGATCCATGATGGAAAACTTCCACTCAATTTATTTTTATAGAAACTAATATATCTGAGTCGATGTAATCGCCCCAATTCACTTGGCAGATGGCCACGGAAGTTATTATCCGCAATACTAAGATACACGAGGAATGAGAGATTTCCCAAGTGTGGGGGAATTGTACCTCCAAGACTATTAGATGAAAGATTCAAGATTGTGACTCTATGATGGCGTGAACCACAAGAAATGCCAACCCAACTACATATTGGATAAAAAATGGACCAATTATGCATTAAAACACTACGAGGATCAACGACATGGGCTTTAAATGTAAGAAGAGCAGATTCGTCTGTTGTTATGTTTTTTACCCTGGCCATAGCCAAGCTAGCCATGAAACACGGTAACAACAGCGTAGGAACAAAGAAGAATAATAAGCGCATATTTTTGTTTATAATAAACACAGCAATCTTTTGAGCCAGGTGGGTTGGAAACATGTTTAAAGGGAAGCAAAATAGCATACTTATACAAGAGACACATGACTTCGAATGCCAAAGGAGAAAAAAAATTATTTATGACTGATAAGCCTCCCAGTAAAATGCACACCCCTTTCCGAAAGGAAAAACGTAGACGCTTGTGCTTGTCAATTGTTATTGTTGGCACCTTATTTCTAACCATGCATATTGGCTTTTTTTTTCTTTTTTTTTATACAGAAAAAGACGACCTTGACTTAGTAGTAACATCACATTATATTATCATAAATAGTTTTCCAAACTTTCTCTACTTTTTTTCTCTAATAATGCTACATTGACGAGAAATTGAGTTACAAAATTTTCTCCACTTTCAGGCCCGCCACTGTCAATAATTTTCTAAAAGCAAGTATTGAAAGGGACAAGACAGTACCAAATCCACCTAACCGAACTTTATCGTTTGCAAAATTTTCTCTCATTTTTTTCCCCTTCTGATTTAAAAAATTTGGCATCGGTGTCCATAGTCTCCATATCCTTATGCATATATATCAGCCGATTTGCGATGTAAAAAGCATAAAAAAAATAATTGGATCACAAAACACCATGGAACCCACTTCTGTCCCGTCAGCCGGCTATGCTTTCGTCTGTCTCCCCACGACTGTTCCTCTATTTCTTCCCAGAAGCCTCCTCATCCCTTACCGTTTGATCAAATCTTTAATCCAATGCCACTCAGTAATCAAGGATTTAAATCCTGCATTGTAGTTGGCAGTGGCGGTTACGTTACGTTTCCCAATGGAGTGTTTCCCAAGAAAGAAGAAGAGTGTTGTGTGTGGGACCTGGGAACCCTGTGAGACCGTCATTGAGAACTTGTGCTGTGAATATTGCTGCGCTTAATTTGCATTATCAGATGTTGATGGATAAAAAAAAATTTGTTTATTATTGTCATTAGGAACCATCAGGCATGCATTCTCTGTATTAATGGGAGCTAGTTTCCTCTAGTTTTCACTCTTTAATCCATATCTTTTAAATACAGAGGATTCATAAGCACAACGTTTAGTTTTCAGTCTTTAATTAATCTTACTCTTTTCAAGTACAAAGGAATCATAATAACAACGTTTGTTCATTTTGATCGTGAATAATCTCTTTGTGGAAGTGTCTGTAATCGTACGGATAATTAATAATTTGATTCTGACAAAGAAAATTAAATAAATAACAATGAGATAGGACTATAAGATTTCTCTTTCTAATTTCTGCTCTGCTAAAAACTATGGCTCTTATTCCACAACAACCACAAGCTAAAACAAGATAACAAGCACACAAAATAATTATGTTGGAGTAAGTTTAGAAAAATGGAGGCAAATAAGGGAAAAAGAAAATAGAAAGGTTTGAGGCATGTGTCTACACTTTCCTTTAAAGTTTTATTTACCCTCACCACACTTGGTTTGCTATAGAGTTGAATGGTAAATTACCTCCAAGATACAACAAACCTTGAATACAATCTTTAGCAAATGAAAATTGTATTCTCAGAACACCTCTATCTTTAATCTGTAAATCTGTATATATATAATTGTAATTCATTGTTTTCTTTAAGAAGAAGGTGTCTTTTTAGTGAAAGATCACAACCATTAACTATGACACACCTTCACAAGACCAAAACTCTTCAAAAAGACACAATTCGGTTTGAAATTTAACTGTCTTCAGGAAATAAACGGTTAGCCGATTGAAGTTATCAGCTCACCGTTAGTTTCCAGTGACTTCAACATTGCCTTTGGATGTTATCGGCACACCGGTAATACAAAACAGTTCCCCGTTAACATACAACATGCTCTTTGGAAATTATCGGTACACCGTTAACATGAAACGGTTCGCCGTTAACATACAGCATGCTCTCTGGAAATTATCGGCGCACTGTTAACACAAAACGGTTTGTCGTTAACATACAGCAACAATTCTATTATTCAAACTTCAATATTTATAAATATTACAATCTCTTTTACAATCCCCCACTAGATTGTAATATTTTTCCAGATTTATCAATGATCAACTTATACATATAATAAGGTATCTTTCGATTTTAACCTTCAATTAGTGAATATAATTCAAAATATTTACAAGACAACAATGTGCTAAGTATTAAACTTTGTCTCTTAAGTAAATATCGGAAAAATATCACATATAAGCTATCTCAGATTTTAAATTATGTCCTAATTATTTAGCACTATTCCAGCCTTGTGCTCTATCTTGGATTCATGAACATTTACAAGATTAAATCATGATCTTGTTAGAAACGACACCATTTCTTATGTTCACTTAGGTGAAAGTTCAATCATGTCTTTAGCTACTATAAGACTTGAATTTCATTAAAAGCAAATACTCATCCTCAACCACGTAGTTAATTTGCACCGAACATCTCAAATGGGATTATTTATTTTCGGTGCCAAACCAGTCACATAACAACAATTTGTTATTTCCCATTTAATTATAGAATAGTGGTATAACTATTATATAGTTGGGTTACCATCATTGGTTACTTTATCAAGAAAAGGTTTCAATCCCATTCTAATAGATGTATCCTTAACTAAGTCTCTTGAAAGACCTTTTGTTAAGGGATCTGCTAGGTTTTTGTTTGTCCTAACAAATACAATATTAATAACACCATCTGCTATTAATTGTTTGACATATTCATGTCTCAAGCTAATATGTCTAGACTTTCTATTATACACTTTGTTATAAGCTCTAGACAAAGTAGCTTCACTGTCACAGTACAAAGAAATAGATGGCATCGGTTGTGGCCACAACTCAATTTCAAATAACAAATTTCTTAGCCATTCTGCTTCCTTGCCTCCAGCTGCAAGAGCAATAAACTCACTTTCCATTGTTGAGTGAGTTATGCATGTTTGTTTTTTTAAAGCCCAAGAAACGGCTCCTCCAGCAATTGTAAAAATCCTTTTTTAAAGCCCAAGAAACGGCTCCTCCAGCAATTGTAAAAATCCAACCAGATGTGGATTTATTGTCACTTGTATTGGTTATCCAACTAGCATTTGAATATCCTTTAAGTACTTCAGGATAATTATTATAAAACAAACCCAAATTAATGGTTCTTTTAAGATAACCAAATATCCTTCCAATTGCTTTCCAGTGTTCAATGCCAGGGTTACTCGTGAACCTAGACAATTTGCACACCGCAAAAGCTATATCCGGCCTCGTACAATGCATAGCATACATCAAACTACCAATAGCACTAGCATATTCAAGTTGTGCTACTGCTCGGCCTGAATTCTCTGGTAATTTACTACTATAATCATATGGAGTATTAACTTATTTAAATTTCAAGTGATTGAATTTAAGAAGCACTTTCTCAATATAGTGAGATTGACATAACGAGTAACCCCCACTATTTTCCTTTACTTTTACTCCTAAGATTGTATCTACTTCACCAAGATCTTTCATCTTAAATTGTGAAGTTAAATACTTCTTTGTATCATTCACTCCTTCCATGTTTGTTCCAAAGATAAGCATGTCATCAACATACAAGCATATAATCACACCAAAATCATTTGTGAACTTAGAGTATATACATTTATCAGCATTATTATGCTTAAAACCATGAGATAAGATTATTGAATCAAACTTCTCATGCAATTGTTTTGGTGCTTGCTTTAAACCATAAAGCGACTTAACTAACTTGCATACCTTTTTCTCATTTCCAGGCAAAACAAAACCTTCAGGTTGTTCCATATAGATTTCTTCATCAAGATCACCATTAAGAAAAGCGGTTTTAACATCCATTTGATGCACATACAAATTGTTCAATGAAGCAATTGCAAATAACATTCTAATAGATGTTAATCTTGCCACCGGAGCATATGTATCAAAATAATCAATACCACTTCTTTGCTTAAACCCTTTGGCTACTAATCTAGCTTTAAAAGTTTGCAAAGAACCATCATTATTGTACTTTCTTCTAAACACCCATTTGTTGCTAATTGGTCTAGATCCTAGAGGAAGATCAACCAAGATCCATGTTTGGTTCGATATGATCGAATCCATTTCATCATTTACCGCCTCTCTCCAAAAGGAAGCGTCTCTAGAAGACATAGCTTCACAGAATGTCTTTGGATCTTTTTCAACATTTAACAACAATGGCACTTTATTAAGTACATTCTTTCTATCCCCTTCAACTAAGAAGAGTAATGCTTGTGATGAAATAAAATCCAGTGCTAAATTCTTTTCTTTCCTTTCACGTTGACTTCTCCTTGGTTCGAAAGATGTCATAAACTCTTTCCCTTTATTAATATTTGTGGAGATACCAAGAGTATTGTCACAAGATTGATTAATCATAAATTCTAATTCAACATTAGAATTATATTGAAATTTATTTTCAATAAATTCAACATCTCTAGATTCTACAATCACATTAGAATCTAAATTTAACAATCTATAAGCCTTGGAATTTTCAGCAAATCCTACGAAAACACTTTTTATACCTCTAGCACCTAACTTTGATGATTTAGGATCATTTAGTTTATAAAAAGCTCAACAACCCCAAACCCTTAAATACATCAAATTTGGTTTTCTTCCTTTCCAAATCTCATAAGGAGATACATGTGTTTTTAAGGATGTAATTCTATTATGAATGTGACATGCAGTGAGTAATGCTTCCCCCCATAGATTATTTGATAGTTTTGCATTAAGGATCATAGAATTTATCATATCCGTAAAAATTCTATTTTTCCTTTCAGCTAATCCATTTTGTTTAGGAGTAAATGGAGTTGTTCTTTGATGAATAATTCCATGTTCTTCACAATAATTATCAAATTCATTTGAGAAATATTCACCACTTCTATCAAAGGCTTCATCTTTAGTTCTAAGTAAATACACATATGTGTATCTTGAACAATCATAAATAAAAGTGATAAAGTATCGCTTACCTCCTCTTGTTAAATTGCCATTATACTTACAAATATCGGTATGTATCAAATCCAATATTTGAGTATTTCGTTCGGCTTTCGAAAAAGGTTTCTTAGTTAATTTAGCTTGGATGCATATTTCACACTTATAATTATGGATAATATTATTACAATTAATTAATCCATGCTTAGACATGTATTTCAATGATCTAAAATTTAAATGTGCTAATCTAGCATGCCAAACATCACAAGACTCAACAATGTAAGCTAAATTGATACTATTATTATTAATGCTGAGTTTGTACATCCCATCACAAGAATACCCTTTCCCAACAAACATTTCATTCTTTGATACAATACAAGTACTACCCTCAAGTACAATTTTAAGCCCATGCTTACACATACAACTAGCAGAAATAAGATTCTTCCTAATGGAAGGTACATGAAAGACATTATACAAAGTAACTTTCTTTCCAGAAGTGAAGTTAATCTCAACCATTCCCTTTCCTGCTACCATGGCGGCATTATTGTTCCCCATGAGAACCATTTGTCCTTCCTTTTCTTCTTTGTACGATAAGAAAAATTTCTTATCATTACAAACATGAATGGTTGCTCCTGAATCGAGCCACCACTCGCAAGACTTAGTTTCAGCCATATTGGTTTCAGTAATCATGCCAATTTGCATCTCGGAAACCATAGCACAAATCTCTTTAACTTTCTCCTCAATGACATTGGCTTTTTAAGTATTTACTTCCTCCCTTTTCTTCTTGAATCTACAGTTACTTTGGCGATGGCCTTTCTTTCCACAAAAGAAACAATTTCCAGAAAACTTTTGTGTGCTATTAGCCTTTTTGAATTTCTTGTCATTATTGACTTTGAAATTCTTGGTAAATTTACTAGCTTCAACAACATGAACCTTAGTGGAATCATTCTTATCCTTAGAATCTCGAGACCTTGTCTCTTCTTCAATTACCAAGTGTTTTTGTAATTCTTCTAAAGTTATGTTTTCTCTACTATGTAAAAGTTTCTTTCTATAACCATTCCAACTTTGAGGCAATTTAGCAATAATAGCCCCAACTTGAAATGATTCAGAAATTTCAACTTTAAATTCTCGAAGCTTAGTAACAATGATTTGTAATTCATGTATTTGATCAAGAATGGATTTTGTATCTACCATGACAAATTCAAAATATTTAGAAACAAAAAATTTGCCCGTACCTTCTTTCTCTGTTTTATATTTGTACTCCAGTGCATTACATATTTCAACAGGAGAAGTCATCGAGTTGTAGAAATCATAGAGCCTGTCAGAGAGAGTGTTGAGTATGTGACCTCGACACATCACTTCATCATCTTCACGTTGTTTCCTTGCAACCTTAACAACTTCGGTATCATCTTCTCTTGATTCTGGAAATGGTTCCAATTTTGAATCAAGAATATATGCTATTTTGAAAACGGTTAGAAGAAAGAATAATTTCCCTTTCCAACGAGTAAAATTAGTGCCATCAAAACGATCAAAGTGGACACTAGGATTTAGGAATGAAGATAGAGTCTTTTCAGCCTCCATTACAAACAAAGACAAAAAAAACTAAAACCTTAAAGATTGTTGGAGTAAGTTTAGAAAAATGGAGGCAAATAAGGGAAAAAGAAAATAGAAAAGTTTGAGGCGTATGGCTACACTTTCCTTTAAGGTTTTATTTGCCTTCACCACACTTGGTTTGCTATAGAGTTGAATGGTAAATTACCTCCAAGATACAACAAACCTTGAATACAATCTTTAGCAAATGAAAATTGTATTCTCAGAACACCTCTATCTTTAATCTGTAAATCTGTATATATATAATTGTAATTCATTGTTTTCTTTAAGAAGAATGTGTCTTTTTAGTGAAAGATCACAACCATTAACTATGGCACACCTTTAAAAGACCAAAACTCTTCAAAAAGACACAATTTGGTTTGAAATTTACCTGTCTTCAAGAAATAAACGGTTAGCCGATTGAAGTTATCGGCTCACCGTTAGTTTTCAGTGACTTCAACATTGCCTTTAGATGTTATCGGCACACCGGTAACACAAAACGGTTCCCCGTTAACATACAACATGCTCTCTGGAAATTATCGGCACACCGTTAACACGAAACGGTTCGCCGTTAACATACAGCATGCTCTCTGGAAATTATCGGCGCACTGTTAACACAAAACGGTTTGCCGTTAACATACAGCAACAATTCTATTATTCAAACTTCAATATTTATAAATATTACAATCTCTTTTACAAATGATGCATTAATTAGTTGCAGCAACATCATCCAGAAACGTAAGTTTGATCTTCTGGAGCTTCACAAAGATGTTTGTCATATACATCCTCTGTTCTGGTGAATCCAGCAACAATCCAATGCCGAATGCATGATGCTTAATAAACAATCCATTTTGGCAGAAAAAGCTTGCTCTTCTCCCACCAAATTTCCGCCAACAACTTTAGTCAATCCATGAGCTAATGACTCTGTTACCCAATACTATAAACTTCTTTCTCTGATAAACATTTCATCGGTAGTCTTCTTTTGTTGGGAAAGAAATACACACAAGCAGTTGTAAATTAAGCAAAAATAAATTTCTTTCCCTCTTTGTGTGATTAAAATAAAATGTATACTATAAATTAATAGGCAAAAAAATAAACCAATAAAGTCTAAAGCAATAAATCAACCACAAGAGACATATTTTTATGTGAAAAACTCAAAACAAAAAAAAACCACGGGACTGTAGTCTGATACAATCTTCTACTATATTAATGAGATTACAGTACAAATTCTTCTCTAGATAATATTAGAGGCTAACAATATCAAGATTCTCAATATTCTTAGATTACAGTAACAATCTAATATTTGTTTCTCTAATAAATTAGTATTTCAAATAACAACCAATAAAAGGATAGAACAAAAATCAAAGCTAGTAGGATTGTAGAGGGCAATACTAGAAACTTACCCTCCAAATTTGAGAGAAATCGAAACTAAATTCATCCTTCTATCGTCCAATCAAAAATTAAAAGTCCTTGCCCCCAAAATAATCTCAACACCACTGTTTCTCTCTCTCCCATCTTTTTCTTCTTTTTGCCCTTTAATAACAGCGGCCACTTATTCTTTTTATATAGTGCTTTCAAAACCTAATTTTAATGAAAAATTTCATTTAGCCCCTCAATTTTTCTTTAATTACAATTTATGTGGGCTTTCGGCCGATTATATGAGCTGAACCCAACAAATCTCCCCCTTCAGCTCATGTGGGGGACACCACTAAGCTTGCTCCCTGCTTATAGCTTTTTAGCTTCTCCTTGGGCAAAGAATTTGTGATCATATATGACCTATTCTCCATTTTACGTATCTTCTTAAAGCACGTCTCATATCTAATGATAGCTCACATCAATATACTTGAATTTCTAATGATATGTCGAATTTTTTGTCAAATGAATGGCTCTTTAACTATCGCAATACACAATAAAGCTATCTTGCTTCACATCTAATTCTTGTAGGAAATTTTTATCCACAAGATTTCTTTGCAACCTTCAGTGATTGCAACATACTCTACTTCAATGGTAGATAAAATAACATTGATGAAGTCTGGATTGCCATGAGACTGCTCCATTTGCAAAGGTGAGAGAATATCCTAATAAGGATTTTCTAATATCAACATATCCTACCATATTTGCATCTGTATACACTTATAATATAAGTTTGTCACCACCAAAACAAAAACATGCCTTGGAAGTACCTCTGAGATATATGAGAATCTACTTTACCGTTATCTAGTGTTCATTGCCTAGATTAAAAAGAAATCGATTGACTACACTAACTACATGAGCAATATTTAGTCTTGTATAAACCATGGTGTACATCAAATTCCCAACTGCTGAAACATAAGAAACTCTTTTCATCTTTTACTTCTCTCTTCCACTTATACAACAATGTTTAGAAATAAGCTTGAAATGACCTGCAAGTGGAAAACAGATAAATTTTGCCTTGCCCATGTTAAATTTTTCAAGAACCCTTTCAACATATACTTCTTGAAATAACCATAACTTCCTTGATTTTCTATCGTAGAAAATCTTCATGCTAAGAATCTATTTTGGCAGTCCCAAGTCCTTCATTGCAAAAAACTTGTTAAGCTCTTTCTTCAAATTGTTAATCTTACTAGCATTTTCCCCAACAATCAATATATTGTCCACATAAAGTAAAAGAATGATGAAATCATCATCACCAAACTTCTTCACAAAAGCATAATGGTCACACATAGTCTTGCGAAAGCCATGATTCTCTATAAAAAAAAATAAATAAAACTTCTTGTACTATTATCTTAGTGCCTGTCTCATTCCATATAAACTTTTCTTTAACTTGCGTACAAGTTCTTGTTTGCCTTTGGCACTAAACTCTTTAAGTTGCTTTATGTATAACTGTTTAAAAAGGTGTTATTTACATCGACCTATTCTATCTTTAAATTCAAGTTAACTGCTAATCCCAAAACTAATAAGATAAAAGACATCTTTAACACGGAAGAAAATATTTCTTCAAAATCAACACCTTTCTTATGACCAAAGCCCTTAACAACTAATTTAGCCTTGTACTACTATTGTGAGTTATTTTCAGTCTTCAACCTATAAACTCATTGGTTCTTTAATGCCCTCTTTCTCTTAGGTTTCCCTTAGGAAGCTTCATCAAATCATAAGTATGGTTTCTCATACAAGAATTTCATTTCTTCTTACATGACTTTAACCCACTCATTTTTACGTTAGTGAGACATAACATATTCAAAACATCTGGCTTCCATCCATCGATAACCATCGCATATTCATGCGAAGGATATCTAGTAGAAGGTCGTTGTTCTCCAGTGGATCTTTTCAATTCTACCTCAATTAATGGTGCAGGTGGCTTTAGAGGGGCTTGCTTAACTGGTTCTGCAAGACTATCATTATTATCCTATTTAACTCTCCTATGATCATCATTAATTACAAGTGAAGAAACTGAAGTTGGAATAATAGGAATCTCTGGGGATGACTGTGATTCATCACTCTTCTTTATATCACAAACTATCTAATTTTCAAAAAACACAACATCTCTACTTCTGATCAATTTTCTTGCTACTGGATCCTATAATATGTACCTAAATTCTTCACGCCCATAGCTTAAGAAAATGCCTTCCTTTGCTCTATAATCAAGCTTTGATATTTCATCCTTAAGAATATGAATATATGATATGCAACCAAAAACTCTTAAGTGTTTATATAAGACATATTTCCTAGTCTAAACTATCGCAAATACATTGCCATCTAATGAAAATAAAGAAGAAAAGATAATAAAGTCAATTACAGTGCACGTAACTTAAATGCCCAGAAAAATTTAGGAAGTTTGGGATTAAAAAGCTTACATCTTACCCTTTTTTCAATTGTTCTATTCATCCTTTTTGCAGCACCATTCCACTAAAGAGTTTTTGGTACAGTCTTCATAAGTCTTATTTCATGAGATTCGCAATACTACTTACATAGTCCTTTATATTTACCACTATTATCTGCCCTGACACATTTTAATTTTCTACTTATCTCTCTCTAAATATAAGGATGGAAGAACTTAAACGTATTAAGTACCTGGTCTTTAGATTTCAAAACAAAAAGCCCATACTTTTTTACAACAATTATTAATAAAAGTCACAAAATAAAATGTACCTCCTATTGATCTACTTTGCATCGTGCAAACATCAGTGTGAATTAAATCAAGGATTTATGACTTTCTAGATGAAGAAAAGCTTGTAAAAACTATTCTATGTGTCTTTCTAGCTAAGCACAAACACAAGCCTTGAAGGACATATTTACAAAGCTGGGTAGAAATCTTTTTCTAGCAAGAGTTTTCAATCCTTTCTCACTAATGTGATCAAGCTTTTTATGTCATGTCTTAATGTTAGAATCTTTTACAGCCATATTCACATCTTCTTTCTTAATCTTAGCTTTTAACACATAGAGGGTATTCAATTTCCTCCCCTTAGCCAATACTAAGGAGCCTTTTGTGAGCTTCTATTTCCTTTACTAAATTTGTTAGTATAACAATCTTTTATAAATCCATTGTAGCAGCATTCCATCATGAAACTTAGACTTTTGGTCACCTATAATTTACACATAATCAAAGCATACCAAATGATCTAAAACACAATTGATTTAATGAAAATTAAACTTAACTAAATGCTCATGCAAAATACATTAATAATGCTCTAAAAACACATCATTTACTCTCTAAGTAACATTAGTTCAAGTCCAAAAGTACCATGATAACTTTCATTTCATGGAGTTATCAGTAGATTCTAAGGAAGAGGATGAATGAGAAGAATGATTGGATAATGTAATTGAAGAAAAATGTTGGATTGAAACATGAGTTGATACATGGGACAATGTTGGAGCCGAGATAATAGCTGATGATCCTCTATTACTACTATCCTGCAGATTTTAAAAGAAAGAAATTGAGCAGGTGATGAATTTGTTGAATTAAATTCAAGTAGAACAGAAGATGATTGTTTAGAGAATAACTTTGAATATGGAATTTCTGATTCATTAAATGTAACATGCCTAGTAATAAAAACACTTCCAGATTTATCTAAGCATTTATATCGTTTATAAAAGAGATTGTAACCAATGAAAACACACTTTTGAGTATGAAAATCAAATTTATGATGGTTGTATAGTTTGAGTAAAGGAAAGCAAGAGCAACTAAAGACTTTAAGAAATTTATAATCAGGTATTTGATTGTGCAATTTTTAAAGGGAGATAGGTTGCATAGAACTGATGTTGGCAATCTATTGATTAAATAAGAGGCTATTTGGAATGCTTCTGATAACTCTATGAAATGAGAGTTATCTATCGCACTTTGAACTTAAATCAAAATTATTTAGAGAGTAATTGACATGTTTTTATAGAATTTTAGTTATATTTTATATATTTATCTATTTTTAGTTTATTCTCAATAAATTATGTTGTTTTAGAATAAATTGTGTGCTTAGATCATATGTTTAATTGTAGGCAACTGAAAGTACAATTTTCAAGGAAAAAATATTGTGCAATAGGCTTGTGAAAATGAGGAAAGAAGTTGGCTGTAGAAAAGTGGAGACGAGTCTGAAATAGTGCAAATATTGTAGCCAATGCTGTAGCAACCATTACTATAGCAATGCTGGAGCAACAAAAGAGAAAATTTCGCAAAAATTTTAGAAAAATGTCTCAATTTCCAAATCTAGAAAATACATTTTCAATTATAAAAGGAGCACGCACACAAGGGAAAAGAGAGAGCCAACAACCACAAGAAATAACCAAGAAAAAAAGAAGAAAAAGAAAAATCCAGGGCTGAACAAGAGAGAGTGCAAGAGTGAGGAAGCAGAAATCAAGAATTTAGATGGGCTACTCATCTCTATCTCTATTCTCTTTATTTTTCTTTGATTTGTGATGATGTATATGATGGCTAAACTTATTTTTGTTTCTGTTTTGTCATAAACCATGAACTAAATTCATTTGTAGTTAAATGATAAACAAGCTCGATGGTTAATTGACTAAATTTTAAGCATTGCTACATAATTGCTATAGCATTTTGTTTTGATGGTACTTATATTAATTCATTATTTCTGCTAACCACCCATTTAGCAATACTAATTAAGAGAAAGCCTCAAAAAGTCTTGTTTTAGTGGAACATATTAGAACAATACTTGGTTTTAGATTAGGTTTCCCAAGTTAGGTCAAATAAATTTGAATATGGCCATGTTTAATCTAAAACCAGTGATAAACTAGATATAGGCATTCACCTTATAGGATATTAGGAACCTTGATCACATAATGTTATATCTTGTGATGGCGTAACAACTGGTCATTGTTAAGTTACATATAGATATAAAAATTTCAACATGCGATAATTAAGGATGCATTAGAGTTCTGGCCAATGTTGTAGTAATTATTGTAGCAACTACTGTAGCAACAATACTGTAACAGAAAAAATAGTCAATGCCATTAAGTGAGTTGATTCACTCAACCATATTATTCTCAGTGGTTATGTTCTTATGTAAGACGTGTTGATTTATTTTATTGCATTTTATTTTCTGTCATTTAGATTATTTAGCTTAATTAGTTGATAAAAGAATTTAATTTAATTGAGTTTGCACCATATTACTTGTTGTAGCAATTCTGATAGCATCAATCCCCGTGAAAATGATATTTGAATACTTATCATTATATTACTTTTTTAAAAAGAAAAAAGAAAGCGGGGGTGAGCAAGCCCAAATCAATTTTTACCCCCCTCCCCACCCCCAAGACTCGAACTCAAGTCCACACAAGTAAGGGGCGACAGATTGCACTGCCAACCAACTTGGCTACGCCCTTATAGGCTATCATTATATTACTTGTTGTGTACACTTATGCACTGACATCCATATTTTAGGAGATTAGACCCATACGACAACAGCTTCCCACCAAAAAGAGAAAGGCAAATGAGATTGAGCAAGAAGAGTGAGACTAGTCACAACAATATGTATATGTCTTCTTTCAACAACACTATTTTGATGTTGAGTATGTGGACAACTAAATCTAAAATGGACACCCTCTTGTTGAAGAAAAGATTTGAAACTTATAAATTCACCCCCTAGCTCTAATTTTAAGGCTATAATAGGCAAAGAAAATTGTTTTTCAAGAAGAACTTTGAAATGTTTAAAGGTATCAAATGCTTCTAATTTGAGAGTAAGAGGAAATATCCAATTGTATCTTGTAAAATCATCAACAAAAGAAATGCAGTATTTGTAACCATCCATAGAACATTCAAAGGCTAATCCCCATAGATCAGTCTATATAAGTTCAAATGGAGACGTAGATTTTATTTCAGTAAAAGGAAAATAAAATTGATGCATTTTTCCATACTAGCAAGCATCACAGAAATCAAGAGATTGATTTGAAACATAATGCAAAGGAAGCTTTCTTATTATTTTTTGTAAAGCATACTTGTTTGGATGCCTAAATCTATTGTGCAACAAGTTTATTGAAGTAAGAAAACTTGCAAGACTAGGAATACTTGACTCTTGATTACTAGAATTAAGAAAAATTAAACTGACTGACACAAGACCACTTGACTTTTTCATGGAGTTTACAACTAATTTATTTTGAAGCACTGACAACATTGAGCTAGGCTTTGAACTTTGATTTCCAAAATAGATGAGAGAATTAGAATTATCTTGAGACAGTAATTTGTAAATGCCACCTTTAGCAATCCCCTATGCCAACAAGATTCCATCCATTTTGTCCTTGATGAAACACAAATTAGAAGAAAATTCAATGATTATACTGTTATCAGAAAGGAGTTTAGATATGCTGAAAAGATTCTTGGTAATTTTAGGTGCACACAAGACATTATTTAGGTTCAAAGAGTTTCATAAAGATGTGCAAAAGCATGCATAGCCAATGTGTGTAATATAAAGACCTTGACCATTACCAACTAGTAATAATTGAAAGCCAATATAACGTTTACCTTCATCTAGATTATGCGCATTGTTTGTAAGATGATGAGTTGTGCTATTGTCCAAATACCATCCTTGATCTGCAACTCCTTTTGAGGTAACCATATAAGTAACTCTAGAGTCTTGATTCTAATGAGGAAAATGACCATTCACTAGAAAATTTAGGACAAAATTCCTTTTGAACCTATCCTTACATTCAGCTACAAAATGATAATGCTTAAAGCAAATTTGACAAGCGATAAATCCTTTGCCACCTCCTCTTCCAAATCTAGAAAAACCACCAGAATAACCATTGTTGAAGTTATCATAATAACCACCTCTACATTGATTATTATTCCATCCTCTTCTAGAATTTTATCCCACGTATCCACCCCTTTTAATCCATAGCCTCCTCTGTTACCATTCTAATTACCATTTCCATTCTTATTTTGTACAATTGCCATTCTAGTTCCCTTTATTGTTATTATTATTCCAATTTGCATTATTTCTTGGTTTCTTCTGAACATTTCTAGCCTAAGCTACGTTAGCTACATAGTTCAACTTTGCCTTTTTATTAGCATTAGACGGAGCACTCTCTAATGTAGCTTCATGAGTCAATAGCATAGAATAAGTTTCATTAATGCCCATCTTGAGAATATTAGCTTCAATATAAATGTAATAGTCAACAGTGACCTAAGCCAGAAATTAAATGTGTGATTGATGTGTTTTATAGAAGCTATATATGTCAGTGTGTAAGTGTACATAATAAGTAATATACCGATGATTGTTCAAATCGTCTCCATAAGGATTGATATTATCAGTTTTGCTGCAGTAATTCTAGCAGTGCAATTTCAATCTAACTTAAAATAAAGTAACTATTTAAAACTAATAAACTAGCTAAATTAAAAATGCAAGGAATGAAAATGCAAAATAAAGCCTTAGCTTTGGCGTTGCTATGTACGATTCCAATTGAGCCAAACATAATGATCAAAACCAAACAGTCTGATAATACTTTATTAATTACCTCTTGCTGTTAAAACTTTTACAATCACATCATCCCAGACCACAAAAAAAAATTAGGAGGGAAGGTGTCCATCTTTCTAAATTTGGCACTCTTTCTAATGATACCTTCTACATGTTTTGTTTGGGCAACCAAAAAAGACTAAGGTGTTGATGTATTGCAAACTTTTCAAATAGATTTTTTACTATTAGTAAAGTTTTTACCTAAATATTTTTAGTTATTTAATTGTCAATGAAATCTTTTATTAAAAATTATAAAATTATTTTAATAAAAAATTTAATTTTTTAGAATATGTAAGGAAAGCAATCTCCAAATATGCATGCAATTGCAAATATACATGCTTCGAAAAGACAAGGTGGAAGTGGAACATACCTTGCAGCTTGTTATCAGCAAAATTCAGATGCACAAGCTTACTCAAATTTCCAATTTTTAAAGGAATATTTTCGTTAATAACATTGAATCTTGAGTCCAATCTCTCCAAACTTGATAGGTTGAAGAGAATTGAGGATGGGACCCGTAAAATTGTTATTACAAAGACTCAACACTTGGAGTTTATAAAAGACACCAATCCACGATGGAAAGCTTCTAGTCAAATAATTATAAGCGAATCTCAGGAATTTGAGCCATCGCAACTGTCCCAATTCATTTGACAGATAATCGTGAAAATTGTTCGTACTAATATCAAGATACATTAAGAATGAGAGATTTCCTATATGTGGCCGAATAGTTCCTCTGATACTCATATATGAGAGGTTGAAGGTTGTTACTTTATAATGGCGTGTACTACAAGAAATACCAATCCAACTGCATACTAGGTATGAAATGGACCAATTATCTGCCAGGACATCTCGAGCATCACTAACATGAGCTTTAAATGCAAGAAGAGCTGATTGATCGGTTGTTAAGTTTCTTACGGCTGTCGTAGCTAAGCCAGCCATGAAACAGTGTATCAATAACATAGGAACGAAGTAGGAAAAACGCATATTGGTTTTTATAGGCTAATTAAGTGGCAAGGGAAATAGACAGAAATAATTTTAAAGCGAGAAAAATAGCATACTTCTGTGTACAAGAGATTCCTCATTATACAAGAGATTCATCATGATGAGTTTGCTATTTTTCTTTTTTCTTTTCTAACTTTTAAATTATTTATATCTATTTCCTTTTTTTTATACAAAAAGAACCTAATTCATGCTTAGGTTAAACAAAAATGAGGGAATGTAGTCCCTAGCCCATCACTAAGCAGCCAATACTTCATGGGGGAGGTTGTTGAGAGAAATGGAAGTCAAGGGAGAGGATGAGAACCATGCCCGCAAGAAAATCAGCAGCAAAATTCGCTTCCTATAGGCAGATTTGGTGCAACTTTAAAGATAAGAAAATTAACATATTTAGAGAGACACAGGAGACTCCATGATAAGTCTCTTCCAAAGTTGAAAGTTCCAGATACTCAATGATGACTATTGATGAGTAGTCTTCCAATTAAAGTTGAAATTTCCAGTAAACGCATGTGTGCTTGTCAATCTTTTGTTATCATAATATATTGATTATTAAAGGATATAATAATAACGGTATGAAAAACAGTTTTTGTGTGTCTATTTTTAAAACCACGGTCTATTGGCCATTTTATTAAATCTTGAGATTGTGAGTACAATAAATTTTAAATTGTATGAGATTAATAACTTCAAATTTTAAAATTTTAAGTGAAAAACTTAAGTTGAAATAACCCAATTTTTTTTCATAATAATTATAATAGTCAACAGTGACTGCCGGCCAACTCGTAAAGTAAATTGAGCGGTTCATGCACTTTATCTGACCAAATCTATTACCATCTTCAGCTCCCGTTATTAATGTCTTCACAAAATTGCAGCAAATAATGAAATTAGATAAGCAATAGTGCAGGGAACCTGAACTACCCCTGTAATGAGTTGATATCATGAGTTGACTCGGCCTTCATTTTCATTCTCATCCGTATTGCCAAATAAACATTCTAAATTATAAGAAGTTTTAACTCCAAGTTCATTTTCGTTAAATTACATGGTAGATAATTCACATTGCTTCCTTATATTTTCATACGCAAATTCAGTCCGATACTCACAATGAGTAATGATAGAGCCATTAATTTTTGTACAAATTAATGTGCCATATTTACGTTGGATGAGAAAAAACATCTGATAATCCGCATGATTTTTTTTTTCTTTTAACCAGTGGGTTGATGCCTCAATCACTACTCATTTGGGAACAGTATATCCTGTCTTTATCACTATTTTTATTTGTGCAGTTATGTGGCGTTCTGTTTGCATTCGTTTGCATTTCTATTCTTCGGCTGATTGACGCAAACCACTCCCGATAAAAATTTTAGTCCTGTTTGGTCGCCGCTTAATAAAACCAGTCCAAACCAAACTTCAGACGCTAAACAATAGGGCGATGATGGTATTTAGCTTTACGTTAAACTGCCTTTATAATTATATCTTTATTGAAATGGCAGCCAAACTCATTATATTGCAAATTTCTTGCACTCCACCCCATATATCATAAATTCTTCATAAATTATTTAAAATTCATCACAAGAATATCTTAAAGCAGACATTGGGGTTTTACGATTTGTGTGGATTGGAAGTTGAGCGCCGCTGTGCAGGTGATATTCTGGTAACAAGGACGTGTGTGGTTTAGTTAAACTTGTCCTTTTATGGAATTTTATTTAATGACTCAGCCATAAGTGCAGAAATGGGCTTCTTCAGGATATTGGAGGGGCTGTCATGGCTCTATCCTATGTCATATTGACGAGATGACAGATTTCGAAGGCTCACTTTCTTTAAACATTGGGCTTTGATGGGCATAGGTGATTTCTCTTCTCTATCTTTGGCAGCCTCGCTCTCCCTGGCCTTTTGACTTAAAGCCCAATGCTTTACTTATTCACAGAATCAATCAAACTTTGTTTCTTTTCAAGTAACTTTAAGGGTTGCAAATTCTTCAGGTCGGGCCAGGGTTTTTAGGTGAAGCCTGAGCCTGATTTAGGTATTTTTAAAAATATAGCTAAGTTGGGCTAAGTCGGGCCCAAAACACCTGATCTCGGGCAAGGCGGACTTCTTCTGCCTTCCCTAATTTCACTCGCGTCATGTTTGATATCCAACATTGGACTGAAATAATTATTAAAATTAAATTATATATAGTGCTTCGGATTTGATTATGTTAAATTAAATTTATATGAAATTAAATAGTATTTATGTTAATATTTGAATTTAAATATCAACTATTTATAGATATTTAATAAGAAATCTTATAGTTAATTAAAAATAAAACCAATAAGAAAATTAAATATATTCAATTAGTTATTGGGTGGTCATAATTATAATAAAGAAATATAAATTATTTAAGTTATATGGTATTTCAAATGAGATACATCATTTCATTAAACAAAATAAATAAAATTATTCAAATAATAAATTAATTAATAATTTTTAAGTAAATAATGAATAAAAAAATAAATACTTAAATAAAAGTAATAAATAAATAAATAAATTTTTAGTTATAAATAAAAATAGTGTAATAAATTATGGAAGATATTATGAATGGACAATTATTTTTCTTCACATTATCTAATCCTAACTAAACCCACATAAAAATTAGGATTAGCAATCCCATGAATTTGGGATTAAAATTTGAATTTAGTCCATTAATTCAATCCAATTGAGCATACCAAACATAGTATTAATATTTTGTTCCAATAATTTGTCCAATCCTATATTTAATTCTGGCTCCCAAACACAGACTTGTATTTTTTTCTTTCGCATTCTATTATGATTTAACGTCAACGACTGTAGTTAATTTCTAATGATGTGCCATTTTTTGCAAAATCACGTGTTGATAGCTATTTCCTCTCGATACTAGCTAAGGTGTGAACAATAGATGGAGGTCATATCTGTACACACACAATCAAAAAGAAATTATTGAAATGGAGATGAAAATGGGATTTTCAGCATCCAACTCTGATGCTTAAGCCAGTAGGCTGATTTGGTGAGTTTGTGCTGTTGATGGTGATTGTGATTGCCTGTTTACCGCGAATGTTTCGCCTCTTATCTTATAAATCTGGACTGGCGATTAGAAGATGTGTTTTTAGGCGTGTGGGGTTCTCATACTCCGAAGCCTTAGGGTTTAGCAGACATTATGTTTGAACTTGTCAACTGCAGTATTCGTGTTTGGAATCATCTTTATTACCTTAACCTCCCCTCTCTAGATTTTAGACTCGTGGGCTGCCTTCCTTTGACTGATGCAATTACGCACACAATGAGTAATACATTTTGCCTGGGATTCTTTCCCTCAAATAGGGCACAGTCCAGATACCGTCCAATTGTTGACCACTCATATGACGACCACATGAAAAAACCCACCGATGTTATTTTATCTACTATGAAAATGTGTCACGCATACTTGTGACAGATCTAGTTTCTCACAAAATAATTTGTAATTAGTAATTACGCACGTGGTATTGGTGATATAAATATCAATAATTAATTGTTGATAAATTAGTGTTCAAAAGCATCAGAAGGTGCTCTCGACAACGATGCGGTATTGTGGTTACAATAAAACCAGAGACGAATTTTAAAACGAACTCTCAAGGAGGAACCGAGCGTTCGCAGTTCAAAATCACGGGATTGGATAATTTTAATGTAAAATAATTCTCATCTTGTCTTCGATGCAAAAAAGTAGAAGTGTGATAAAAATTATGGGTCCACCGTTTAATGGTAAATATTGACAAAATTTAATTTTCAGCTAAAATTTTATCTCACAAGTATTCGCGGGATTAGGGGATAAACATCTCTAGTCTCTCTTGCTCAGCTGTTCACTAAAATCAAATGCTGAATATTACAACTTCACGGATATGAGTTCCTCCATTGATGTTCATACTATTTTATCATTATAATGAGTGAAAAATAAAATAAAATAAAATAAAAACACTGAGCTTTTTTTCCTCAATTTTTGGCGTAATAATTAATTTAAGATAATTTTAATAAAACTAATATATAAGACATTAGTTCCTAACCACTCCCATGACATATCACACATAAGAAAAGATTATTTATAATTAAATCTAATATTGTACTAAACATGACATATTAATATATATAATTCAATATTATCTAATATTTTACTGTTTGTAAATTGATTCTACCCAATTTAATTTGTAGGAGATAAAGTGAACACAACATCTACCATATGGTGAGCTATGAACACGTAATAGAATTATGGCATTTTAAACTGTGGATTAACCATCTTGCCTCATTTCCCTACCTATTGGTAATTATTAATTAAACAAAAAATCTTCTTTGAAAATGAAGGCAATATAATAACCGCCCCCTTTGTCTCACTCTTTCAACTCTGTGTCGGTCCATTTTTCCCAACTGTGGTATCTTTCTCAGTTCCCCCTTCAACTGCACACTTCACAAATTCAACTCTGCAGTTTTCAGGACACTAAATTCGGCTTTGAAACAGATATTTTTTTTCCTTTTCTAAAGAAATCATCAATGCATTCACCTTAACATCATCTTCAATGGCCTCCATCTCCCTCTATCCCCACCCTTCAACTTTACCATTCCACCCCTCAATCTCAACCCCATCAAACTCCAGTCTCCCCCATAGAAACTTCCGCTACAGAACCTTGAAACTCAGTTGCTGTCTCTCCATTCATCAATCCAATGACTCAAGAACAGACACCAACATCAAAAACAACAACACTCTCCGTATCGTTTTCGCTGCTGGCGGAACCGGCGGCCACATATACCCAGCTGTAGCCATAGCCGATGAGCTCAAGATCATCAACCCCACAACCCAAATCCTCTTCATTGGGTCACAGAACAGCATGGAATCCACTTCTGTCCCGTCCGCCGGCTATGATTTTGTCTCCGTCCCCACAACTGTTCCTCTGTTTCGCCCCATTTTCTCCCCACAAAACCTCCTCCTTCCTTACCGTTTGATCAAATCTTTGATCCAATGCCATTCCATTATCAAAAACTTCAATCCCCATATCGTAGTTGGCACTGGCGGTTACGTTTCGTTCCCCATTTGTTTGTCAGCGGCTTTGCAAAGAATCAAACTCGTTATTCAAGAACAGAACTCAGTTCCTGGTATTGCCAACTGGGTTCTTTCGTTTTTCGCTCATAAAGTGTTTGTTGCGTTCAATTCAACAATTGAGTGTTTCCCAAGAAAGGATAAGTGTGTAGCGTGTGGGAACCCTGTGAGATTGTCTTTGAGGACTTATGTGTCCAAGCTGGTCGCAAGGTTGAATTTTTTTCCGAGGTTGAAGAAGGAGGACGAGGCAAATGCGAGGGTGGTGTTGGTTTTGGGAGGGTCGCTGGGTGCTAATGCTGTAAATATTGCTATGTTGAATTTGTATTATCAGATGCTGATGGAGAAACACAATTTGTTTATTATTTGGCAGACAGGTGTTGAGGCCTTCAATGAGATGGAAAGCCTTGTTAGGAACCATCCACGTTTGTTTTTGACACCGTAAGTTACTAGTCTCTGGCTCTGTACTGTTTTCTCAATCTGTTTTTTCTTATATACTGGGATTCATATTGTTTGTGTTGTATTTTGATTGTGAATAATCTCGTGTGGTGCAGTACCTTGGTTTGATGAATAATTTGATTCGGGGAAAAATAAAATACATGACATGACATTGCTGGAGAAGAATGGAAAGTTAATGAATTAGTGAGCTAGGTTATGCTTTACCTTTTGTTATCTGATGATAATATCAGCAGTCTTTTCAGCTCAAAGTTTTGAGAAAATTAATCCTTTTTACCCTGGGAGAAATGTTAATTGGCCATTTTGATTGTGAATTATTGTGTAGGTTATTTCTTAGTCTTTTTTCTCCTGAACTTGGACATGCCGAGCCCACATTCAGCATTTGGGTTCCATTAGGCAAAAGGAGAGACTTGTCAATTCTAGTGTAAAGAAAGATGGTTGACCTGATTTCTAAAGTAGTGATTACTCACATGAAGGCAATATCCCAACTAAACAACCTTTTGCTCATTTTCTTATGGAGTAAAGTTCTCATCACTACAAGTCAAAAGAATGGCCCTCGGGCCTATGATTTCTATATGACTGAGGTAACGATCATATGTTCCCCAAAATTATAATTTGGTGGAGTGAGTATCTATCTTTAGGAAGATAAGAAAGATCTGGTGTTACCTCTTTGTGGATTAGTCTAGAACCATATGGTGGGTGTAGAAAAGATATTGCTGACTTTGGGTCTTTGACTGTAGAATCTTCCAATCTATTACACCAAGGGGGATTCTCAATTAAAGAAGAAAATAAGACTTTTCAAACTATAGGAATTTCAGCATAAAGCAATACAGCTACATCGTTGTGATAAAGGATGGTGGATGACCATTCTAACAGTGCACTGTTTGGCCAATCTTATACTCTGCCTTTTTACTTACTCCTGACAGTAAATTGCTTCAAACATCCAATTCCCTGACAAGAAGCTTTTTGCACAATGTTCCTGGTTTTCCTTGGACAGTGCTTGAACTCAAGAAGGTGATCTCTCCTGATGAAATTGCTGTGGACATAATGAATGTAGCAAAAGCCCTCACTATGGCAGAGTTCTACCAATGAGGTTCAATAATGTTGATGTTGAAAGAACTGATCCCAAAATCAATTTACATTTGCTACTTTAATTGGCCTAGGTTTATTTTGTTTTAATTTTATTAATCCATTTGTTCTTTTAACTTTCACCTTGTGTTCCAAACCATGGTATATTTTCTAAATTTCATTTTGAACTTAAAGCTTCCAATTTTTTAAATTAGTTTTCTAAACCCCTTCCCCCCCCCCCCCCCCTCTTTGTTGTAGTTATTTTCTAAGTTCATTTTACCTAGGTTTGTATTTCCTTGTTATTGACTATGTATGCAATTATTCATTGAAGGTTTTTGCGTTCTATGGATTTGGCATATGCAGCTGCAGACCTCATTGTGTCAAGAGCTGGTGCAATGACTTGTTATGAGATCTTGGCTACAGGGAAACCCACAATCCTGGTAATGGGGGCAACAAATATTTTCGCCTCTCTAATAACATAAATCTGAGTTATGAGCTCTTTTGTGTGATATACCAGTTCAATCATGCATTTTTTTGATAAATTTTTAATTCTTTTTTGGTTGTACTTCATCTTTCCAGTTTAGTTTTTTTTCCCCCTCCTTTTCCCCCTACAGACATGATTAGCTATCTTGATGGATCGTATAACAAAAAATTCCCTCTTTCAATTTGTAGATACCATCCCCAAATGTTGCAGAAGGACATCAATTCAAAAATGCATCGTTAATGGCAGATGTTGCGGGTTCAAGAGTTATTACTGAAGATGAACTTGATTCGATTACCCTTGAAACCACTATTGAGGAGATACTAGGTACATTTTTTATGTTGCTTACAATGCTAATTACTGTATATGGATACTTTATATCCTGCTTCTGTGTCTAAATACCTTTGAGACTGTATAAATTCATAGAAATTTAGGCTGGGAAAGGTGATTTTCTACTTGCAAGAAATAGGAAAGGCTTTTCCCACATTATATGAGATTCTTGTTAACTGACTTGTTACAGTTTCAGTTACCTGTTTCTGTGACAGCATCTTATGATAACATAATTATATCCTTCTTGTACAAAGATTTGGTGCTGTTATGAAAGAATGCAATAAATACATATAGCCTTTGTGAAACCTTTCTGTATACACCTTGATGAGGCATATAAAATGTTTTGTCATCTTCATAGTCTTGCTTTTTTTAAGTTAAGACGCTGTTGTAATCTTTCGTCTGTTTTTATGACACTGTATCTGATTTAGGTATGCACGTTAAAACAACATATTGGGCCACAGATTAAACACAAAAAAATGGAAATAATAATAGACCCCAGAAGAAGCACATTTCTCAGAGTTGGCATCAATCTGTTGTGTGCATGTGTCTTATCCCTTTGTTTCAGATAATAACATTTTCTTCATTTCCTTTCTTATTCAAGATGTTTTACTGGTGATCCCTTATTCTAAAAACGGAAGACATGGAAATTAAGCTCCACTTTCATCAAAAAGTTACAAATTATATTATACTTTTCTTTTTCAAGTTCTTATATTGTTTTGGTGACAGGCAGTGAGGGTCTAATGGCAGAAATGTCTGAAAGGGCTCTGAAAGTTGCAAAGCCAGGTGCCTCCGCAGATATTGCACAACACATTCTTTCTCTGGTTGAATCATCAGTATCAAAGACAAGCAACAAAATATAGTTGATGGATGAAGTTTCTAATGCGTGAAGGTTGCCCTGGATCTTGGGAATCATCACTTGTATGCTTCGCCAATTATAGCCATGTTCATAGCCATACAATTCCACACATGCTGTTCATGAGGCAAGGATTGTAGGGTTATTTCTTCTTCCACTAACTCTGGAAGTGATTTTGACAAGTAGTTTTCACAGAACTGAAAAACTTGATAAAAGAAAGTAGTCTGGTTAAGAAAGATTTTCGAAAATTCCAATACAAGGGAACTTGATTGTTACAAGTGGAAGACACTGGAATACTTATTTTCTTGTGTGAGGAATAAAGTTGATAGATTCATTTTCTGTCTTGTCAGAACCTTATGATTTGTATCGACTTTCGATTGTAAGAACCAACTGTATCGGCCGAAAATAGATCACAGCAACTCTATGACAATAATCTTTCACATTTTTGTTGGCTGCTGCTCATTCATTGTTATATACAAAGATTCTAATTGATATTATAATAATTTTCTTTGAAAAAATGTGAAATAGCATAAATCTCTCAAAAGCTAAAATATCCCTAACATTGCAGTTTATTTTAAAAAATAAAATGGGTCCTGTACTGAATTAAGTTCTGCTGACATTTACATAATTTACGTTATGAGTGTGTTTATAATAATGTATAATTAAGATTTAATTAAAAAGTTCGGCTCTTCCCTTCCGATTAATTAATTTTTAAAACAATAACGATATACTCACAACGTTTAGTACCGCACATAGCACCGAACGAACGGTGCGTTCAAGGCAAATATAAATGGTCACTGTAAATCTCATTTTTGCAGCACACACGCACCAAGTAAAAGCACGCGCTCTCTCGAAAATCACACATGCTCTGTTGCTCCTCCCTCAATTGCACCAAGCTACCAATCTGCAGAATCCATTCTTCCTCACCATTCTCACCATCGGCTTGTCTCTCTCTCGCCCGTCCATTGCATCCCTCGCGGCGTCTCAAGCCATTCGCAAGCATCGTTCAAAGCACACGCTCTTTCTCTCCCTCTCTCCCTCTCTCCCTCATGACACACGGCCAAATGCTCTCTCGCTCTCTGCCTCATGGCTGACTGCCACAAATCTCACCAAACCACCAATCTCCCGTTCATCCTCACAACGATCCGTCGGCGGCTCCCTCTCTCCCCCCCATCCAAATCCAGTAGTCGTGGATCACGGCTTACTCTCTCTACCCCTCTAATTCCAGCAGCTGTGGGTCACTCTCTCTCTCCCCTCCAAATCCAATAGCCAATTCACTTGCGGTGCTAATTTGCTTCATTAATTTCAAAATTAGTTGGTTGATTTTTTGATTCATGATGCTGAGGTCACTGGGCAAATTTCGTTGGCCATATTTATTGATTCTTTATGTTGAGTTTACTAGGCAAAATTGGTTTGCTTCATATTTATTTATGGGAAATTATTTACGTCCATATCCTTTTTTGAGTTTTTTTAAAATATATAATTTTTTTTATGTTTGGACTGAATTTCATCAGAAATTATATTTTTTTTTACTTTTGAAATTATATATTTTTTTTATTTTTTTAATTTCGTCTATAATCGTTAAAATTTTATTAATTTTTTTAATAAAATAATAATTTTATTCTTCACATGTAAAATTATAATTTTATTTTATAATATTAATTTAAAAAATAAAATTATTATTTTATTAAAAAAATTAAGTGAATTTTAATGGTCAATAAATAAAAATAAAAAAATATAAAAAAAAATATAACTTTAAATAAAATTCAGTTAAAAAATAAAAAAATTATTTATTTTTTAAAAAATAAAAAAAAATTATTGGTAAATAATATCTCTTTATTTATTAATTTTTATTTTAACCAGACAAATTTGGCTTGACTTATTTTTTTGATTCGTGATGCTGAGCTTACTAGGCAAATTTCGTTGGCCATATTTATTGATTCTTGATGTAGAGTTTACTAGGTAAAATTGGTTGGCTTCATATTTATTGATCCTTGATTCTTGTTTTAACCGGACAAATTTGGTTGGCTTGATTTTTTGATTCTTGATGCTGAAAGACAGGGAGCCTGAGTTGTCAACGACTCTTACGAACAGTGCGTGTGTGTTGAGATGTCTATAATTAACAATTATAATATATAGGGAAACAGCTACCATACATGTGTGTACGTAATACATGTATAGAAATAAAATAATTTTAAAAATATTACCATTGTGGCAGCCAAACACAAAAAAAAAAAAAGTTCTTGGAGAAAGGGTTAAAAGCAACCGTTTGCTCCTTGAATCAATAAAAAATTATAAAATAATATAATAAATAAATATAATAGATAAAATAATAATAAAATTATTATTATTTTAATAATAAAGGACACATTAAAAAATTTATAAGAATAAAAAATGAGTTTCATGGTTCTAATATCAAATTAATGATATGCATCTCATGTTTATTGGTCCATCAATTGCATGATTTTTATGGTTGCAAGTTAATGATCATAGGTTTCATGTTCAGTGTCCAAAGTTTTAAGTTTTTTTGGTTTCAAGCATAATGGTCAATATATCACATTAATGTTTATTGTTTGATGTTTATTGATTTATTCCTTACATGATTTTTGTTGTTGCAAGTTAATGATTGCATTGTTGCACGTTAATGATTCCAAGTTTCACGTTTATTGAACTAAGTTTCACGTTCCTATAGTTTCATATTTAATGGTTCTAGTATTACATTAATGGTGTGTGTTTCATGTTTATTAGTTCATAAATTGCATGATTTTCGTAGTTGTAAGTTAATGATCACATAATTGCAGGTTAGTGATCATAAGTTTCACATTCATTAACATAGGATTCATGTTTCTATAGTTTCAAGTTTAATAGTCCCCATATCTTGTTAATGGTGAGTGTTTCAGGTTTATTGGTCCATCAATTGCATGATCTTCGTGGTTGCACGTTAATGATCGCATGGTTGCATGTTAATGATTCTGAGTTTCATGTTTATTGAACTAAGTTTCATGTTCCTATAGTTTCATGTTTAATGGTCTTAGTATCACGTTAATGGTGAGTGTTTCAATTTTATTTGTTTATTCCTTGCATGATTTTCGTGGTTATAAGTTAATGATTCCGAGTTTTTCGTTTATTGAAGTAAGTTTCACGTTTCTATAGTTTCATGTTTAATGGTCCTGATATCATGTTAATGGTGTGTGTTTTATGTTTATTGGTCCATCAGTTGCATACTTTCGTGGTTACAAGTTAATGATTTCGGGTTTCATGTTTATTGAACTAAGTTTCACGTTCCTATAATTTCACGTTTAATGGCCTCGGTATTATGTTAATGGTGAGCGTTTCAGGTTTATTGGTCCATCAATTGCATGATTTTCGTGGTTGTAAGTTAATGATGGCATTGTTGCACGTTAATGATTTCGGATTTCACGTTTATTGAACTAAGTTTCACGTTCCTATAGTTTCACGTTTAATGGCCCCGATTGCATGTTAATGGTGAGCGTTTTAGGTTTATTGGTCCATCAATTGCATGATTTTTGTGGTTGCAAGTTAATAATCGCATGGTTGCACGTTAATGACTCCGGATTTCACGTTTATTGAACTAAGTTTCATGTTCCTATAGTTTCATGTTTAATGGCCTGGGTATTACGTTAATGGTATGTGTTTCGTGTTTATTGGTCCATCAATTCCATGATTTTCATGGTTACAAGTTAATGATAGCATAATTGCAAGTTAATGATCACAGGTTTCACGTTTATTGACATAGGATTCATGTTTCTATAGTTTCAAGTTTAATAGTCCCCATATCATGTTAATGGCGAGTGTTTCAGGTTTATTGGCCCATCAATTGAATGATTTTCGTGATTGCACGTTAATGATCGCATGATTGCATGTTAATGATTTTGAGTTTCTCGTTTATTGAACTAAGTTTCACCTTCCTATAGTTTCACGTTTAATGATCTCGCTATCACGTTAATGGTGATTGTTTCAAGTATATTGGTTTATTCCTTGCATGATTTTTGTGGTTACAAGTTATTGATCGCATGGTTGCAAGTTAATGATTCTGAGTTTCTCGTTTATTAAAGTAAGTTTCACGTTTCTATACTTTCATGTTTAATGATCATGGTATCACGTTAATGGTGTGTGTTTCATGTTTATTCATCCATCAGTTGCATCCTTTTGTGGTTACAAATTAATGATTTCGGGTTTCACGTTTATTGAACTAAGTTTCACGTTAATATAGTTTCACGTTTAATGGCCTCGGTATCATGTTAATGGTTAGTGTTTCAGGTTTATTGGTCCATCAATTGCATTATTTTCATAGTTGTAAGTTAATGATCGCATAGTTCCACGTTAATGATTCTGGATTTTACGTTTATTGAACTAAGTTTCACGTTCCTATAGTTTCACATTTAATGGTCTGGTATCATGTTAATGGTGTGTGTTTCATGTTTATTGGTCCATAAATTGCATGATTTTCATGGTTACAAACAAATTGATAACAAGTACACTTACTAAGATTAAAAAAATTTGATTGTTATAAAATTGACGACATGTGCATGTTTTGTAGGGGGATTAATTGAGGGGAGAAGGAAAAAAATTACATGAAAAAGAAGTAAACGAAGGGCCAATTTCACTAGACTATTATTACTCCAAAGTTCAGAAAGTTTGGAGAGAAAATGAGATTGAAGAAAATTTAAATTTGATAGTAACAAGCGGTACTAAAACAAGTTACATATCATGGTGCTGAAATCACAAAAAAACATAAAACAACAATAACAACATATAAAGACACGAAAATAGAAAAAAAGTACTGAGGCAACGGAGATCGTGGTGGAAACAGATACGGAATCCCAAAGTGCTCGAACGGGAGGCGCTGGCCTTCGAGGATTTTTTTCGATCTTTGTTGTTAGATATCTGTGGTGCTCATCCGAATTTGCTCGAAAAGTTGGTTTCTTTGCAAAGAAAGTGTCCTTACCTTGTCCATAAGCTGCTAAAGAGTAACATCTCTGAACTCATGAGGTTGTGGAGGTGGTACAGTAGATGCAGAAGCATCATGAACAGGATGGCGAACATAAGGGTCCTGACGTGTATTTTGACCCTTAAAAAGAAGAGAAAAATCAGGCAGCTGATCAGCAGGAACCACCTCATTCAGAGAACGATCATCGCTCGGAGCAATTATAGTGTACTTATTTCCCAGTAATCTTCATCCATGCTCTATTACGCCACTCAAATCTTAAGGCACACACGGCTTCATCCCCTATACTCTTAGAGGGTTTGCAAGATGGTTTATTAATGGGTACTCTAAAGTATTTAAGGATCCGAGTGATGAAGTTACCATATGGAAGGAAACGGTTAATCAAATTGGGTATGAAAAGCATGTTGCGTACAATTATGTATCTAATGTTAACCTGACGATGCCTAAGGATACAATCAATGAAAGCAACATCCATATGGGAAACCCCGTCCAAGTGCCCTAACCTAGGAAGGATAATAGTATGAATAAACCGATATAAAATGCGGGAGTGGAGGCATAGACATTGAGCTCTGAAATGGATATTACATACCTCATCAGAAACATTAATGCGCCTACATATGTTTCTAACACCATCAATATGATTAAAGTCATCAATCTCAGGGGCTTTCCTAGTAGAAAAGATTTCGTACCCAAAATTAGATATTCCTAAGATGGAGTTCAACTCCGCATCATCAAATTCAATCAAAACTCCTCAAACATTGGTGATTACTCGATTCTCTTTCTCCGCGGAAGTATCCATATTCGAGTAAAATACTCTCACCAAGTTGAGATACACAACCTCATCAAGCATAAGGGCACTAATCCAACCAACTTCCTCTAATAACTGCAACAAAGTTCTATTGCTAATACTAAAACTACGAAGCCAATCAGGCAAGATATAAAAGGTAAGAAGTACCATGCGAGTCATGAATCTTTCGCGAAAATGCTTGGTCAAACACTTGTCAGGGGAGTGTCTTGATTCAAAATTAGGCCGTTTTGTAGTGCCTCCTTCCTGTCGTGGCCGTTTGGATGGTGCAGCAGTTTCCTTCCCTTTCCCTTTCCCTTTGGTTGGCCTCGAAGTTGACATGATGAAAAGGGACGAAAATTGTTTGTATTTAGACGAGAGCAGAAAGTGAAATTAGGGTAAAATTTCCCAATAGCTTTGATATCATCTACCGACTGCCCCAAACTCTAAATCCAAACCCACGATTTGGGATTTTAAGGTTTAGATAACTAAATTCAATTATTGAAAGGTTTTTTAAGATAAACAAACTATGGGGATTAACAATTTCGGTTCCAATGCGTACATAATCACATGAAAATGGTGGATTTTTAGAATGAGAAAGCTATTGGGGAGAAACGATTTTTTGAGAGAGAAGCGATTTATCGAATTCTGAGGTAGAAGATGAACAAATATTTATATAACCCCGAAACTGGTTAGCCGTTTATTAATAATCAGCTAACTGTTTATGTTCCAGAGACAAACCTTTTCTAACCGGCTTGCCGTTTTAAAAGAAATAGTTAGCCGATTTTCTACAGAGGGTTACCTCACAAAATCCGGCTAACCGTTTGAATATCGGCTAACCGTTTCTTTATGAATATCCGGCTAACCATTTGAATATCCGGCTAACCGTTTCAATATCGACTAACCATTTAGTTCCCTTACGAATTCGGTTAGTCGATTCCAGAATAAACAGCTAATCGTTTTATGTCTAGTAAGTTCCCAAGATAATTCGACTAAACGATTGCAGAATAACCGACTAGTCGATTTATGTCCAGTAAGTCCCATTACAAATTCGGCTAGCCGATTCAAGAATAAACGGCAAGCCGTTTTAAGTCCAGTAAGTCCCATTACGAATTCGGCTAGCCTATTCCAGAATAAACGGCTAGCCGTTTTATGTCTAGTAAGTTCCCCAACTAATTCGACTAACCGATTTTAGAATAAACGGCTAGCCGGTTTATCCATCAAAGTCCTATTACGAATTCAGCTTGTTGATTCTAGAATAAACGGCTAGCCGTTTTAGGTCCAGTAAGTCCCCCAACAAAGTCGGCTAACCATTTAGACAATAAACGGCTAGCTGGTTTATGTTCAGTGAGTCCATTTTTACTCAGTCTAGCTGTTTTAGGTCCAGTAAGTCCCTGACTGCAGACGGCTAACCGTTTTCAAAATAAGCGGCAAGCCAGATTTTGTGCCAAGAGTTCCTTTACAAATGCGGCAGACCGTTTCAAAGTAAATGGCTAGCCGGGTTTGTCCTAGAGAGTTCCCTTACAAATCCAGCATACCATTTGTTATCAAGCGGCTAACCATTTTAAAAAAAGTGGGTGACTTTAAGTTATTAATGGTATTGATCTAACTAATTTCATGTGACTACCAACCACGTACCAACCAAATGCAAGCATTTAATCACGACATTAAATGCGTCTACAAACAAAACCCAAACAACACAATTTTATAGAGATAATAGGGGGACCAAGATAATTTTCATGTTCTTTGTTTGGTAGAATATTGAAGCGAGATTGACAACCACCATGGCAGCCAGATCGGAAGTTCAAAGCATTTCTGCATGGGGATTGGACCTTAATGATGATGAACCATCACAACAGGAAACCAATGAAGTAAAAGATAGTGAATTTCATTATGGTTGACTCAAAAATGGTGTAACTACAAGTACGTCAGTACCGAAGTAAATGGTTGCGTACAGTGATGAGTATCTTGGAGATATATCTGCTACAATATCATCTATGCATACAAGGCAAACTATTCCCAAAAATAGTCAACAAACTTCAATGAGCGTCGAATCATATTTTGATACCGTAAATGACACACATGTATGGTATAAAAATTATGCTAAGTCTGTTGGATTCTCTGTCAGAAAAGATAAGCTCAGTCGTGACATCAAAAGTGGTGAAGTAGCAAGTCGAAGATGGGTTTGCTCAGGTGAAGGATATAGGTTAAAAAAATGGATAGAGAATACAGAGAGAGTGAGGGAACTGAGGGGTATAACTCGTAACAGTTGTCATGCTCAACTTCGAGTGAAGTACGACAAGTTGAAAGGGAAGTACGTGGTTACTAAATTAGTTGTTGACCACACTCATTATTTGGTTCAATCGCATGAGACATAATTTCTTCATTCGCACAAAGTTATGACTGATGCTGATCTAGCACATGCAAAGACGCTGCGACAAGTTGAGGTTAAAATGTGCCAGTTCATGGATTATAAATCTGACCAAGCTAGAGGATTCTAGAATGTTGGGTATATGGGTAAGGACATGCAAAACATAATAGACGCAAGCCAACATGCCCAAATTATTGACACTGATACAGAAGCTGTCATCGCGTACTTATCTACGAGAGTTGAATATGATACTAGAATGTACTTTGAGTATACACTGGATGAGAAAAACAGACTACGTAATTTGTTCTAGAATGACACTGTTGCTCGATATGACTACGAACAATTTGGTAATATTTTAGCTTTTGATGCAACATACAAGAAAAATGCTTAGAACAAACCATTGGTCGCATTCGTGGGTGTAAACCATCATAAAAGAACCACCATTTTTGGATTCGCAATACTCATTGATGAAACTGTTAAATCATATGTATGGCTTCTACAAACTTTTTAATCGGTGATGAAACAAAAAAAACCTACAAATGTGATAACTGACAGTGATAAAGCAATGTCCAAAGCTATTAAATCAGTCATAAGTGGATGTGTGCATCGATTGTGCTCTTGGCATCTTGAGAGAAATGCACAAGCAAATATGAAGAAGGAAGAATTTGCATCAAAATTTCGACAGTTAATGCTTAATCCAATGTCCCCGAATAAGTTTGAACGGTTATGGCTCTCTGTAGTGTACGATATGGGACTGGACCAAAATCTTTGGATTCACAAAATGTATACGAAACGGGCCAAATGAGCAGAGCTTATTTGAAAGATACATTTTTTGCTGGGATGCAGACCACATAAAGGTGTGAGAGCTTGAATTCATACTTGCATCGATTTGTTCAACATAAGCTTAAATTATATGATTTTATTAGACAAATTCATCGTACAATGCATTGCATAAGGCACAAAGAAGTTCAAGATGAGTTTGATATAAACCACATAACCCCTGTTCTTACCATACACCTGCACAGCATTGAAAAACATGCATCCGAAATATATACAAGGAATGTATTTCAATGAGTTAGGACAGAGATCCTTGGTGAAGCCACACTGATTATGCTTGACTGTGCGAAGACAAGTGAATCCCATATGTATACCTTGACAAAATTTCAGCACCTGGAACGAAGATAGATAATGATGTTTTATAACAAAATAGTTGATATTAGTTGTTCATGCAAGATGATGGAATCTGCAAGTATTCCGTGTAGGCATATATTTCACGTCATAAAGTAGAGCAACTAGTTCGTATGCCTGCAACTTTGATTCTTGGTCGATGGACCAAATCAACGAAAATGGATAAGGTGATGAAAATGACAGCTGCAGCCTCACATATCAATAAAGAAGCCTCCGAAACTGCGAAGTTTGCCTCACTATCAGCATCGTGTAACAATCTTTGTCGAATCACCGCAATGAATGAGGAAAGTTATATGATAGCATTGGAGGAGATTCAACGGCTTATTTTTCGCTTTGAACAAATGGTTGTCGAATATCAATTAGTGAAGTGAGCCAAGAAATGCGGACTTCGAACAGATTTGAAGTTGAAAGACCCTGTTATGGTGACCAGTAAAGGATATGCCAAAACTATTAAACGTGATAGGCCAAATAATCAAAAATACAGTAAATGTTTTCAGTCTGGCCATAAAAAATGGACTTGCCAAGTATATACATCAAAGTTTGTACAACATAATCATGGTGACTACATGGTTGGCACTAGAGATTGTGTGGTCAATGACGTTTCCGGACTCAATGTGTTCACACTAACTAAGTCAATAGCATCGACTGCACCAGGCTTCACAGGATTTACCTTTAAGACAACTTGTCCGTGTATACATGACATTTCAGAAGGAATTGATGGCCATTACGCGGATAGTAGTGCCCTTGGTATAACCTCTAAAACTGATGTCAGCACGCACTATAATTGGTGGCATTATTATAACCTATAATTGATCTGCTTCTTATTTTAATTTACTTGAGTAACTTTCCCTTATTTTTTAACTAACTTCGAGTTATATTGTGCATAATTAGAGATGGTACATCACGTTAGAGGATGTGAGATGAGCCACAGTGCCCAACCTTTTCGACTTGGACCCCCAGTGGGAGAATGAGCTTTTTCGAAATTAATGATTTTGCATTTTCACATATGAAATGAACAATGACAATTGTTTGACATTATGTGTACTTGATGATAAACCAAAATGACACTAGTTATCTTACTTCGAACATAAATTAATTAATATCATAACTAAAGATACATGTTTTTTCCCTGTTTGTCAAATGTTTTTTACACGAACTAATGTTAAGAAAACAATGAGAACCGGCGTAAACTATCGGGTGGTCATGGTTTCAAGTGGAAAAGCACGCAATGCTAGCTTTCTAACATCGTTAATGTGTTCTCAGCTATCTTATAGTACAAACAACAATAAAAACCTATTCACAAAAAAAAAAAATTCAAAGCAGTACATGATCATCAAAATAATGTTCATTGAACTGCTGTAAACTCCAGTTGGACGCAAAATGTAGCAGAATATAAATAATTGTGTTAGACAAGTTAACATTTTGGAGTCACTTGTATTTTCAACATTCATCACCTTTTTCGTCTTGAACAACCTTCTCTGGAATGGTTCTTATGGCCTTTTCTAGTGGAAACGTTACGGGTTTTGATAGTTGATACCAACTTCACATCATGTACATAATTAGCAGCATTAGTGTACTTTGCATTAGTCAACGTCAACAATTGCTATCGTTGTTCGTTGAACGGAGAGTCCATCAACTGTAACGCAAGCTGAGCCCAAACATCCTGTAAGTCATGCTACCGAAATAAGCATACAATGTCAGCATGTCAATGGTCCAACAACATTAGTAACATCAACAAAGTTATCATCACATGAGAGTTAGAAATCATACTACATACGATTTGTTGGTAATGATTGCAGGAGTATCCATAAATTTGATAACATAAACTCCACAATAAAAACCATTAGGTTGCCGAGGAACGACCATCCCATGTGTCACTGTAAATGACAAGAAACTCGAAGATGCTTGATATGTAGCATCCACGACGCCACGAAGTATAGCATCTAATGAGTGTAACTAATTTGAAGAGAAAGCAACTTCGTACTTTAATAACATAATACACACAAAAGTCAAAATGCCTTTAAGCAAAAGATGATCATACTTACAATGGTATTAGCTTGGATTTCACGATCTCGTGTCCTTCACGCATCTGGTAGTGGATCCCAAATCTCAACCTGTTTTTCTCCCATTTTGACCAATAGTGGCCACCATCATGCATGGGAACAAAGATTTATTCAATAACATTCATCAGTTATACCACACAGTACAAATTAATAACATAATAATTCAAACACATATGCACACACTACCTGCTGGCAACGGTGCAAGTCATACATATAACGTTTACGGTATTGGGAAGAAACTTTGAAACCATCTAAGTGTGCATTAGCCATTGTAGCAAATTGCTGCATATGTATAACATGAAATTCATATAAAATACTAGTTAAATTTCTGAAGTTACTCATAAGTAAAAGGATGTGAAAAAAAAAAGAGAACGAGGAAACACTAACTGCATTTTTGGTTGGTAGAAACCAGCTGATTGGTTGGCTGTGGCTTTTGTATGACTCGCGTCGTGTTAGATAATCACTCATCTTGCAAATAATCTATCCATAAATGTAATTACAAATCATTTAATGATCTAAAATTTCATCAATAAAGTAAAATTAAGAACAAACCTCATCGTCAAATGATGCATCAGGCAAAAGTGATAACAAGCCTCGGCGAGTGATATCCTTACGACTCGATCGTACAATTATCTCACTACAAGTAAAGCACATGATATATTATCATACTCGAATAACTATAACATATTTGGAAACAAGTTGATGTGGGAGTATGAGGGCATTGTTACTCTAAGCTAGCACTTTTGTCGAATCCATACTGGAGCATCTTTAATTGATCTAGGGTCATTGGCTCATTCACAAAAAAAAGTCTCGCTCAATATGTTAGCTTTGGACCGTGCGAGACTTGATCGTATGAGGATAGTTGATACCCCCCTGACTTTCGATTTCTGCATGGTCGAGGAGAAACTAAAGACAGCGGATTAAAATTTTCGGCCCGTTCAAAACTTTTCACTTGTTGCGCCGAAGATTGCATATTTATTAAAGACAAAGAAAGAATAAAGATACCATTAGGCCTAAATCATTTTCAATTATCTCAATCAATTTCGACAAAGATTAACAAACCATTAGTGTATATATACCTCGTCTTGAAGTTCCAGTACCAATTTAGGCTTCATCACGTTTTCCAGTACTCCTACTAGCTTTTGCTTTAACAAACCATTAGTGGCTGGAGTGGGACACAAAATAGTTCCAATTGCAAAAAGACTAAACATAATACAGAAATCCTCATCTGTAGAAGTGCTTATCTTTAATTTTTCAGCTACAACACTTATTGAGATGCCTTTCTTTATCATGCAGTACTTCGTCCGTAACTCAGTTATCTCATTATCTTCTCCACTAAGTACAATTGGCATTCCTCCGTCTTCAACACCCATAACACTTGTAAAAGTTTCTAAGGTTAGCTTATATTCCCTTCCATGTAGTGTTATAGACTGTCGATCCATATTACATTGTTTGACTAACAATCAACATAAATCTTGCCTAAGTCGCCCACATCTTATACCCAGTAAGCTTCCGAATCCAATTTCTCTTACAGCATTCTGTTGCTCAACAGATAGAGAAGATACAATGTTGGAGAACCGCAAAATACCATATCGAGATAGGGGATTACCCTTATCAGCATTGTTCTCCGCTGTTGGAATTGATTCGTGTAACAATCCACAAGCCCCTCTCGTGTTAACTTCTACATTTTTATTATAACTGTTGACGAATTTGATTTTCTCCTTTGAGCTGAGTTTTAATCATTTATCACGTATATGCCTCTTAACCTGCACCCACAAAAAATATTCATTCATCAATCATCAATGAAACTATCATTAACTACGATGTATTACAGAATCGTGGTCTACAAACCGTTTCATCCATCTTCACACCTTCTTCCTTCAACTTTTGGGATTATATTTTGCTGTGGATAAAACTAATATCAATTTCTTATTTGCCAACTCAAATTCTTGTTTTATTACACTCAAATCATTACAAACTGTAAACAACAAAAATATCAACAATGAATTACTAACTTAAAAGTAGTATGTGTATGAATGCTTGCCCGGCCTCGGAGATTCGAGCTTCTCAGACTGAATATCAATGTCGCTTGCGACATTGACCTTCTGCTTAACCATTGTACCCAATAGGCACTAATAATGTCGTGTAACTATCTTTGTGAATTCTAAATGTATATAAATTATTACATAACCCAACTTTATGCACTAATAAGCTTACACAGTAAAAGTTAAAATTTATAAGATCATATTCATAGAAAAAAATATCCTGTATGCCTAACTATAACAGCAAACCTAGATACCAAGTTTGGGAAACTTCATTCAGAAATGCGATATCAATATAGATAAATGAATTAAGACAAGCATGAACATAAGTAACGAATTAGAATGAGGAAAAAAATTTTTGCATTTATTTGTTACAGACTTTGATTATCAACACAGACAATACCATATTTACACATTCTATGAAAACAAGGCAAGTTCAAATGATAGTTTCATAAGCATGCCAACGTATTAAACTAATACATTTTAATCAAATCACCCAAATTAATATAACCCTAGCTGGATTAATATGCTCATGCTTCACTCTTAATAGACCAAACTCCAACACAACAGATTCATTCTTCAATTAATCTCTCTACATGCATAAAAGAATGAACTCTTTCCTAATAAACTTAAGGTTTTCAAACTAATAATGTTTCCCAATGTATCAAAATCATATGGATCTACAACAAGAATTCAATTAGCAAAAACAAAGCAAATTAATAAATGAAGCAATAACTTTCATCGTCGCTTGCGCTAAAATTACAAATAAACAAAATATTAACATGAACAAACGGTAACTTCATAAACAATAACCACAAACTTCAAATATAATTCATCATGATACAGGACATTAAAAAAAACAATAACATTGACAGGTGATTTAAGCTTATTAATACACTAAATCAACAATTATAATCATACAAATCAAAACTCATAATGCCCATGTCAATACCTTTTGTGAACTGTGCAAACAATCTTAGGACAGTTGGTAATGGGTTGAAAGCAGCTAAGAATGGCAAATCTAGATCAGCCGCCGCCTTCAATTGAGCAAATGATACTGTTGATTGCCTTAGTAAGGCTTGCCGTGAAATAGTAGAGGGGAGCAAATAGTTGCAGAGGGAACCATGAGGTAAGGGAGAGAGTGAACCATGAGAATGGTGAAGAGGAAGGAATCCAATTTTTGTTCCCAACCATGGGTACTCGAAAGAGGGAAAATGAGTATTTTTTTCTTGTCAAGAGGGAGGGAAAGAAAAGGTTTCGATGGGTGTGAGGTGAGGGAGAGAGTGAAGAGGGAAGATAGTGAAGAGGGAGGAATCTAATTTTTTTTCTAGCTGTGGGCACTGAAAGGAGGAAAAAGGAGTATTTTTTTTTTATCAAGAGGAAGGGAAAAGAAAGGTTTCGATAGGTGTTTGTAACCGATTCTATAAGTTTCAAATTTTTTGAATTATTTTAACTGTATTTTTGTTAAATTTATATCAACCGTTAGATTTATTACTTTAAATCCAACGGCCATTCTTTCTGCGTGTATGACATACATACAGGTATGGTAGCGGTGGCCAATATATAGTATTAATAAAACGCTGCGTTCGGGGCTTAGTGTGGGGCTTAACGTGTTGTCAATGTCATTTTCCTTTTTCAAAATGTCATGAAAACTTATCACTGAAATCTGATTTGGCGGGCACTTATCAGAATATATCTTGCGTTGCGTGTCATAATTTTTTGTCGAATGGGATAAAGGCGAGAAAAAAAAATGGCCACATTTAGTCAACAATTAATAACTATCGCTTACACGTCACGCCAGCATATACCTAATAGTTAATATAAACCATTGACAAAATGAAAACGGAAAACAGAAATATCTTTTCGTTCTTCAAATAGGAAGCAAAATTTGGAAAAGAACGAAAACAATCAAATCAAAATGTTCGTTCTCGGATACCAAAACGGCGCCGTTCTTAACATTAATAATCCGGCGCACTCCAACCCGTGCCGTCGGGTCCGGGTACGAGTCCGAGTCGCTCCATTGAAAGCATTGTACACGCATGGTGGCGTGACAGAGAAGAAAACCAGCAATGTCGTCACGAAGAAGCCTGAAAATAAGATCTGTACGGCCGACGAGCTCCATTACGTCGCCGTTCCGAACTCCGATTGGCGGCTCGCTCTCTGGAGGTACCTTCCTTCGCCGGTGGCTCCGCAGCGGAATCACCCGCTGTTGCTTCTGTCAGGAATTGGAACTAACGCCATTGGCTATGACCTTTCTCCTGAGGTCCCTGCTTCTCTCTTAAGTGTCTATTTATTTCCTTTTTTGATAAAATTTTTGTTAGTCTTTTTGCATCAAATCGGATATTCAGGTGCCGTGGCTTTTAACCAACGGTTTCTGAAATAATAGAATCAGCAGCAATCAAGAAAAAGTTAAGCAGAAGCACACCAAATACAAATAAAGAACAGAGTTTCCTACTATTTCAATTTGAAAACTTGCACTCAAATGTAGACTTACACAAGCAGCAATCTGTTTATTTCTGTGGGGAAAATGAGATTTTATTTATTCATTTTTTAAAAAAATGTAATAATTATCTGTGCAATATAAAGATCAGAAAAGATTCTTGATGTGAGAGTAGGGTGTTATCGCCTGATTGAGCATAAAAGCTTGTGTGCTTGGATCAAACCTATTCTATAAAAGCTAGTGTGCTAGATCAAAGCTATTGTATCTTGTTTCATGTATGGAGAGTGAGAGGACGTTGCTACTCTTGTCTTTGTCTACTTCCGATATAACCCATGGCTTTCTCTTTTTGGGAAATTGATTTTGCATGTTGTCGTTCTCAGTACTCTTTTGCGCGCTATATGTCTGGCCAAGGATTTGATACATGGATTCTTGAAGTTCGAGGTGCTGGGCTGAGTGCACACATGGTGGAGTTCGGAGAAGGTAAGAAGCCTACATTACGGTTACGTGAAACCTGACTTATTCTGCTGCTAAAATGATGAACAAATGGATTTTTGTTAACACAGATTCTATGATCGCTTCCGCCAATGGGAAAAGGTCACGGGGGGCCTCTTTATCCAAGGAATCACAATCAAAGTCTCAGTTGATGGAAAATGTTATGCAATCATCCCAAAGACTTTCAGGCTTTTTGGGTGAAGGTTTGTGGCTTAATTAATTGGATATTTCACAATTCCATCTTTGTGAAATTGAAATGCCAAATCAGGGGGTTCTGACTTACAAGTTTAATGTTGTTATTCTAAAAGGTGAAGAGCCAGATGCACCACAGTTTTTTGACTTTCAAGAGAGGCTTTCGACATCACTAGAGGATTTCCGGAAACAGCTAGACCTGATTGTAAAGAATGATTGGGACTTTGATCACTACTTGGAAGAGGATGTGCCTGCTGTGGTGAGGTGACAATTCTTTGGTATAAATGAAAATATATAACAATTTATCTCTGAGATATTTTTCAAAATTTCATCTTTTGTCATATTTCTTGCTCAACATTATTGAATTACTGATGATAAATAAACTGATTACCAACTATTATTTCTGTCATCTTAGATGGAGTATATAAGAACCCTAAGCAAACCTAAGGATGGCAAGTTGCTTGCAGTTGGTCACTCCATGGGGGGCATCTTGCTATATGCCATGCTTTCACACTGTGGTAAGATGTCAAATCATGCTTGTTTTTTATATATTATTATGTTATTTAATGTTTGTTAACTAAACTATCTGCATGCTACTGAAGCAGAATACTCCTGGAGCATTACTTTTTATACTTTTTATACCATTTGAGTTGATGTTGACATAACTTCTGGCTTTGATTTTTGTCATTTAAGCAGAGTGCAGAGCATCTAGTTTATTGTTTCTTTCTTGTTTTCTCGTGATTGAAATTAAATTAGATGGGATCAAAAGGTGACTTCAAAATTTTGTTGAAATCTGGAACTCATAAAAATTTCTTGAATTTAAAAGAGAAATAAAATGAAAGGGATAGAAAGACAAGTACTAATAATGCTAATTGATTAACTCCTTTAATCTATGTATTTGAAACCTCAGAACAAAAGAGTATGACTGAAGTTAAGGTCATTTTGGAAGTCATTCACACAATTTATGTTGTTCGTTCACACAATTTAAGGAGATAATTTAAATGTTTTAACTTTTTTAATATATGTATATAAAAACTAAAAAAATAAAAGAACTCAGAAAAAAAGAGTGTGACTGAAGTTCAGGTCATTTTGGAAGTCACTGAAGATAATGCTTTGAGTTCTGAAGTCGACAATATGTATGGGCATTTAAATATAGAAAAATTGTCCAATTTCTCAGGAGAGGAAGATTCTCAAAAGCTTGAGGAAAGTTTGAATTATTTTGTTAACTAAAAGCTCTGGAAGTATGACTGCCAATGAACCAAGCTGCATATGCATTTTCTACGATAGAGTTCAAGTACCTGTTTTAGCTTTAGGTTTCAAGTCTATTGCTTAATAAGCGAAGTCAGTTGGTAGGTGTTTGGCCATTGTATTAATGTGTTGAAGTTATTTGCCAGCTTTGATTTCTTTAGGGTCATAAATATTTTCTAACTTTGCTATATAGTATATACTGAATGAACATTGTATTGATATGTTTGTTTTAACCTCAACAAAGTCAAACAAATATTAATCATTTGAGAGTTTGGTTCCACGGTCATATTGGTCCTTGAATAATAATTGTTCATGTCTTCTGAACTGTGTCAATTTTAAAGGTTTTGAAGGAAAGGATTCTGGATTTGCATCAGTCACTACTTTGGCATCATCACTTGACTACAGACCTTCAAACTCATTACTGAGATTGCTCTTACCTCTGGTAAGTATTGCAGAAAATTGATTGGTTTAAACAGCCTTGTGAATTTAGTGACCAATATTTCACATCTGAGCTAATAAAATACCGGGAGCTGATGTTAATTCATTCTGCTGAACAGTCAGACCCTATACAGGTCCTAAACGTTCCAGTTATCCCCCTGGCGACTTTGCTTGCTGCAATTCATCCTTTTGCATCTCGTCCTCCCTATGTCTTGTCTTGGTTAAAACCTCTAATATCTGCACCAGACATGATGCATCCAGAATTATTTGAAAAGCTCATTTTCAACAACTTCGGTTGGTACAAAACTATTTATTTTCCACAAATTGTTTCAGCATAGAACTTTAAGATGGTTAAGTTCTCAATAGGACTCAAACTAACTTAAAAAGATAGAAAAGAGAAATCTCTTTTCAGACTTCTGGCTAAAATAGCAGTATTTCCTGTGCTTTTTAGTTTTGAATTCTTTTTTTTTTTTTCAAGGAATTATGTGTTTGACATTATGATATTTTTCATAGGCAACATACCCACTAAGCTTCTCTCCCAGCTAACAACAGTTTTCCAAGAGGGTGGATTATGTGATCGGAGTGGAACTTTCTTCTACAAGGATCATATAGGCAAGAGCAATGTCCCTGTGCTGGCACTTGCTGCTGACCATGATCTAATTTGTCCAACTGAAGCTGTCTACGGTACAATATTAGACACGACCTTTACATAAACCTATGCTCTTCACTTACCCGTGAATGACTTTTTTTCCCCTTCTTTAACGTTCCTCTTTCCTTTTTTTCTTTCTCACTATGATACATCAATCGAGCAGAAACTGTGAAGCTTATTCCCGAGCATCTGGTCAGTTTCAAAGTTTTTGGAGAACCTAGAGGTCCACATTATGCTCACTATGATTTAGTGGGAAGTCGTGTGGTATGAACCAAATCTTATGCCCATATTCAGTAAATTTATGCGGACAATAGCTTTCTTTTCTTTTTTTTTCATTCTGTTTTTTCCCTTTTTCTTGCAGGCAGCACATCAAGTGTATCCATGTATAATTGAATTTCTCACACGTCATGATAAGACATAATTTCTCACTACTTCCCTCCTTTTTATCCACGAAAGTAAGAGGCAGGAAAAGAAGACCTCCATGGCAGAAGTTCTCATTCTTTACCAGTACATACATAGTTTGTTATATGAACTTCGGCTTTATACATTTGTATACGAAATAGCACCCCAGTTAGTATAGCAAATACAACAGAAAAAGAAAAAATGGCAGCAAAATTCCCATCTGCACAACATATAGAAACTTTAGACGCTTCATTGGAATGTCAATTCTAGCCTTGAACAATTGTTGTCTGAAGTGTATTATATTTATTATATCCAGCTCTCTTTTCAATTAAGGCATAGTTTTCTTATTGAAGCTCTAAAATTGCCTGAGATTGGATTCCTCAATCTTGTTGGCGTGCTAATACTACCAAACACACAATTGCGGACTGATGGAATTCAATCATTAATCCAACTGTAAACAGTCGGTGCAACCGAAATATAATCATATGACTAATGTAAATGGACAAGTATGACAATAATTTTCAATCAATTCCATTCTCATAAACTCAATAATTTCAATCACGTCATATTGCCAGGTTGCTAAAATTGGCCCATCATCAAGAGGCAAATAGAGGTTGAAGCTTCACACAAAAGAATGAAGAATTCTTGCTTATGTATTTAAAATAAGAATCTATACATTGGGTAGAGAGATAACATCATTCATTGGAAGAACACCTGCACCAAACGAGATGCAAGAAATCCTCTGGGTTCTAGCATCGGTTCACCACTGCAGCCTTGCAGACAGGGCAAGCATTTTTCCGGGAAAGCCATTGTTTTATACATTGAATGTGAAAGCTGTGCCCACAATCTAGCTTCCCCATCTCATCATCTGCTTCGTATTCCTCCTGTATAGGCATACAATGAATCATTAATAGCCAAACAAATAAAACTTAAAAGGAAATGCTCAGATGCATATACAATTTTACCTGACAGATGGTGCATTTCTTATCAACGTGCAAGGGCAAATGAGATGATAGATCATTTATAATTGAGTTCTTAAGTTTTCTAAGGCACTGGCCTATCTCATCTTCTTTCAGTCCAGTACTCACATAACCAATTCTGTCACCCAGTTCAAGCAGTTCCTGCATAAAGGCATCCGGAACAAGAAAATTCCGATGATGACATGGGTATTTTGTCATGCAAACAAAAAATAAATAAATAAAAGAGGTTGAAGATGGATATGTTCTGCAAGGAAAAAGAGCATACCTCATACGACATGTTGTCAACATCAAGCCTCCAGTCACTAAAGTGATCATAAGAATCTACTCTTCCTCCCATCAGCAAACTATTCTGCAGCATCATTATCTGCATCCAGCAAGCACCAACTTAAGATGCATCTTAGAGGCCAAGAACCACATAATCATACTTCACATGAGGGATGGCAGTAACCAGTAGTTTGCTGACTTCCAAGCATTAGCATCATATTTCCATATTTCCATGCAATTAATAATATATCTGCCTTTCAGTTCTCACTTCATAACGTTAAAGCTCACTCTACCCTTTTCGTTTTTGGTTGTTTTTTGAAACCATCAAAGAATATTTATTGTCATTTTTAATAATTTTATGCACAAGATGTACAAGATACATTTTGATAAACTGGACAAAAGGGGATCCAGCAACCCATCCTTCATTTCCCGCTCAATTTCTTCTCATTTACCATATAACTCCTCAGAATACACCCAGTTGAAGACTAGCTAAAGAATGGATTTGAGCACAGACAATCCATACCTCATTGAAAGAGAGGGCCGACTTTCACTCATAAAAGGGCAACAAACAATCACCTTTCAGTTCCTCAAAAGTCCACTTCAATCCTTCAGTAATCTATGATTATGGATGTGAAGTGTCCGTTCGACCATTAAGTAAAATCATTCATCACTGTCACTTCCACAGCCATAATAGAAGTTTCAATGGAAAAGTATCAACCTATACTGAGTATTCATCCAATCCTGTTCTGTTTCTGAAGACCAATGGCCATGGGGGTATACATCACAGCTCACTGTGAGACAAGAAACTAAGGGCATCTCTATGATTTAACAGTCAAATTTATCTAAATTGAGATTCTGGAATTCATATTTTATTGTATCCTGCTTGTAAGAACTAAAATCCTACTTTCTAATGCAAATGGAAACTCTACCATATTGAGTACCAGCAACTATTATTGCGCAAACACCACCCGTAGGCAATTAACATGCAACCCAAGGGAGCTTTTCTTTTTCAAGAAGCCAAGCTCTCTGTAGCTTCAAGGTAAAAGGCTTCCTATTTGGGAACAAAACTTAACAAATTACCTCAATCTCTTTAGAACTAAGAAGTAACAGGCAACACATGTTAAAGACCATATAAAATGGAAAGGTACATAACTGCCAAACCAGATACATAGATCATACAAAAAAGAGTCATTAATGACAATAAATTAACAATCAAAATTATGTTGCAACATACTCTACTAGATTAATAGAACAGTGGAGAAAGAATCAATAAAATACCCACCTCAGCAAGGCCATCGGGAGAAGGATGTCGGACATGGCGATAGTACCTAGGTCCAAATACATCCAATTCAGGTCGTGCCAACGCAAAGGGAGAGTCAAAATCCGGAAAAGGAAACTCGGAGTTCACCGTCCGCCTTGCCAAACAACGCTGCCAAGATTTATGGGGCAGGGTAAAGCTTTTTGAAACAAACTTAAGTAAACAAGGAAGCTGTCAAGATCCAACTATAAACTGATAAAAACAAACGCACACACATAAATATAGAATCAAAGAGAGTGTCATTCCCAATTAAAATGCTAATAAAAAGTACCCATCAAGAGCTCCTATTGCCAGCTCCTAATTTATATGGGTCCACAAAGGGACCATTTAATCCAACTAAAGGATTTTCATTAGTGACCAAGCAAAACCATCCGTGCACGCATTTAGAAATTAAAAAATAAATGTTGCTTCAGTTTCCAAATGACATACTTACATTGATGCACCGAGTATATATTTAATATACCCAATAAATCAGAAACCAAATTAAAAAATCCAAACACAAAGGCTCCTGATGCAGGAGAAAAATTAAGAGTCCTTAAAGATTAAAAGAGCCCAAAAAAAAAGGAACAATAGTAGTGTTAGGGTTTTGGCAAGAAAAAGAATTAACCAATTATTTATAGTGGTTTAATACAGTCCTAATTCTAATATAACTATAACTTTAATCTCAATAAGAAAACAAAGAATTTGAGATAAGCAAGAATCCTAAAGAGTAGAAACATATTAGGGTTTACTGTACTCGCCCCTCCATAATAATAATGGCTTTTATTCCCATATGCGATTCAGCATCCATTAAAAAACAAGGTAATTTCTTAAAATGCAATATTGATGAGAAAAGAAACATATTTTGGTAAATCATCCACAAAATCTTGAAAAATTAACAGCAGAAATGAAAATAAAATAAAATTCTAGAATTAAAAGTTCAAAAGTCAATGAATTGGATAAGCAGGATTCTATACACAATCAGCATTAAATGAAAAATGATTGAAACCAAGAAAAAGAGCCAAATTAGCAACTAATATAAGATCCCAAAAGAAAAAAAAACATTTCTTCTATCATCACAAGGACCGAAATTCGGCATCCACCACCCACAAGAAAAAAAGAGAAGAAAGAATGCAGATGGGAAAATTACCTCTCTGTCCCTCTCTCTTTCTCTTTCTCTTTCTCTATCTCTTTCTCTTTCCCTCGGATGATGATTATCAATCTTTCCTCTTCCAGGAACAACATTCCTTCTGGTTGTAACAACACAATCTACGGAACCAACCACTGCATCTGAAGCTGAAAACCCAATTCCAGGGCCACACCACACATCCTGACCAACTCCACATGAACTCAAACTATTATTAAGATTATTATTAGTACTATTATTATTATTATTATTACTACTACTACTACTACTACTAATATTGTTGTGGTTGTTGCTGCTGCTGTAATCGTTGTTGCAGTTACTGTTACTACTACTGCTCTTCTTGTTGCTGTTCTTGTGTTTCTTTTTCTTCACTTTCTTGGCATCCCAGTCAGCCGACGACCGTATCACCGCCGGCAAAGACACCTGCTGTGAAGCAGCCGCCGTGCAGCCAAATCCCCTGAACGTGTTGTTCAGTTTCTTCTTTGGGGTCAATTTGGCTGCTGCTGCTTCTTGTGGTTGTTGCTGTTGTTGACTCATTTCGTTTCTGGGTCTCTCTTTTATTTGCTCTGCCACTGAATTTGAAGACTCTCCAACAAGAACCGGCATTTTATTGGAGAGAAAATAAAGAAAGAACAGATTTTTTATTTAGCTTGGAGGAGCTTTTTCTTCTTTTTTTTTTTTCTGAAAAGAATTTTTATTAATAATTTATTATTTAAGTTTGGATTTGTTAGGTGAGTAATGAGTTTTGATTTTTGTCTTTTAACTGAAAATTTCACAATTTTTTTATTATTTATTGTAAGACTTTTTCTGATAAGTGCTTTGGAATCTGTAAATTAACTTTTACTTTTTGGTTTCTTCTTTACTGCTTTTTTAAGCTAAGTTTAGATGCTCAGTTAATTAAATGCTTATTATGCTTGTGCTTAGCTGCTTATGCTAATCTATCCAAACAAACGAAGAAAGATTTTAATTATTTTATCAAATTCTTTGCCTTACAGATTTTTTATTCAAATCTATGAATGGAGAAGGGATTTGATTTACATTTATGTGATACTTGTTTTAAAAGGATTTGTGAAATGAATTTTGTGAATGAAAAAAGCTAGATTTGTTGGTAAGTGTAGTGGATGCTGCGTGAAAAGACCCCACAAAAGAAAATTATAAGGTCAAAAATCAATTTTTTTGGGTTGGAATTACAACCACTGTAAAGTGCAAAGAAAATGGCATTCCATCAGGCCGAAAACAGCAGCAATCATGTGGGGGCAAAAGCAAAATACCAAGCTTTAGATTTGACTCAAGGGATGCCTTCAATGAAAAGCATCCAATTTTATCATGGTTGGTGGGGCCTCTTTTCAGTCATTTTGCTCTATTCTGTGCACCCTTTAAGTATCATTTTGTTTGGTAAAGTTTGTTCATTATTGAGAATTCATCTTCAGTTCTCCATGTTGTGCCCTTTAGCAGAGAATGTGATACACACAACGCAATGCTAATTAGTGCAATTGATAGATGTAATCACTAAATCCCCAAGGTTTCGATTATTAATAATCACTAAATATAAAAAGTTTATATGAAATCCCCAAGGTTTCGATGAAATAAAAATTAATAATAATAAATATAAATTTTAAATAATAATTTTGATAAAATTATTAAAGATATATGATTTTTTATTATCGTTAAGTTAATAATTTTTAACTTCTGATAGAATTAAGTGTTTATTAAATATTTTTATCAGTTCTATCCAATCTCAATCTGAAACGCACCCTAAGTCTTTTTTTCCTCCTTCCAGTAGAACTAAAGGTTTACTATGTGGTTTATTAACCAACCCATCAAAAGGTTTAAGCAATAGTGTAAATTTTTTCTTTATTTGTATTTTATCGAATATCCCACATTGCACCAACGAACACATACATTAATTCAGAACAACATTTTTTTTTTTCCTTACAAATTCTGATTTCTAAATCTCATACTCAAATTAGATTAATTATCCAAACATATCTACAACATTTTAAAGTTCTCCATCGTGTCCTTTGTATGACTGCGGGAATGACAATTAAGCATATTTGTTGGGCTAACGGGCTCACTGAAAAGAAATTATTTTATATTCCCTTTCAACAAACTTGAATTAAACAAAATAAATTAAAAATGTTATAACCTTTCGATTTTCTAAAATTAGTGAGATCTAGTGGCTCCACATCGTCCAGAAACTCTGCGAAAATGTTTCAGAACGAACAAAAACAAAAAGCCAAACATCCAAAAATTAAATAATTATGGTTAAAAAAGAACAAATATATGAGGACAAGATACCAATTTTTATTTTTTTCATTTTTATTTTAAAAAATTTGAAGCACACTTTTGCAGAAGGAGATAAAAAATTGTCAAGCAACAAATAGAAGAATAATTTGTCACATGAGAAAGAGTGTTAATTAACTAACAGTCCCTTTAAATGTTTCTTTTGACTAAAGCCATTGATTAAGCTGCATAAACTATTGCCCCAATGCGTTAATGGCCTACAACATCTTAGTTAGTTATGGTGATGAATGCATGGAAATTACACCGACCCAGATTTGTTATATTATTTTTTCAGGTAATGCTCCGTTAATATATTTTTTTTATCCACTTGATCACTGAATGTCATTGTAACAGAAACTTTGGATTAAAAAAAAGGAAGAAGAAAAGAAAAGAAAAGGATTTTCATAGTGTTTTCACTTATTCATTCACATATATTGGGGCTGACTTAAAAAAACTGAATAAATAATTAATGATAAACAAATTATTATAACGGATTGATTCAAGAGCTGAGACTACGATATCTAAGGTTATTGTTCCCCATAATTATGTAAATATTATTAAATAATTATATTTTATTAACTTTTAATCATCTGATGGTATTTTTACAGAGCTGTATTTAGACCCTCATTTAAAAAAAAAAATCTTATTGAAATATGAGCCTTTGTAATCGAGCACATAACAAAATTATTGTATTGTATAATATTTATTTGTGTACGAATCATCTCCGTATGAAAGATGCATTCCACAGTTTTTATTTATTTATTTAATTTTGTCTATAAAATGATGGAATTGTGATATGATTTGAGGGCTGCAAATAAAACATGTTTGCCTATATTTGCTAGCCAAGTTGCGTTGGATTTGCTCAGCACATCCTTTTTTTTTTTTAGAGTGAATTGACTTTGTTAAATTCAATTATTAATAAGGTAGTGGATAAGGACTTGGAAATTTTATTTGAAGTTGCTCTACAGCTTAATCATAGAGGTGGGTGAGAAGTAAAACGACCTCGTCTAATTTATGTTACTAAAAATAAGGTGACAATGCATTTTTAATTAAGATTCATTAATTGGAAACATAATTTTTCTTTTATTAACATGGCCTAGCCCAGCTTTTTTTTTTAATCAATTTATACATGGCAAACATAGAGAATACTTTTAAGTAACATCCCTCAAGTTCCCTTTCATGAAGAAAGGGTTCCTTCGTTTGAGCAATACGACCACAGAATTAAAATTTATTAATAATAAAACTTTTGAGAGCAATCACCACATTATGATGACTTTATTTTTGTTGAATTTTTTGTGATTAACCCAAAAAAAAAAAAACAGAGGAATCTGATTTGTATTTTTGACTTTGCTTCCTTATTTCTACTCATTCCCATTATTTTTCTTGATTTTATTTTTGTTTACGTAAAGAAATTGAATTGGTGCAAACAACAAAGCCACTAAGACTTTTTTCTATTAGTAAATTCATCTTAGATCTAATTAAATATTGTCGGTGCTACATAGTGAACCTGTTTAGCATTTTATGATATAGATTATAAAAATAATTAGTCTTAAGTTACAAAAATAGTATCTTTGTCGTAAATTATTATTTAATCGAGGGGTGTACATCTCTTCGTATCATTTTAAAAATTGATGATTGGAGTTCTCTTTTATTCATTAATCATTTTCTCCCTTTTTAAAAATTCAATCGTATGAGCAATATAACTGTTTTAAGAGGTTTGAGTTGATTCTGAATATCAATATCAATAGATTATAATATAACTTAACAAAGATGATTTGAGGAATTTTGATAAATTTTTAATTAATTACGAATGTTGATAGATTTCATTGGAAGAAAAAAATCACAAATTTCATGCGTTGCAAATTGTAAATATCAGATAATCATAATGTAATTAAATATTTGTACCAAAACGGATAAGCTATAATAAATCCATGTATAGAAACCTTTGGCCCCCTAAAATGGATACATCAATTATAGAGTGGAACGTACTTGGGAGGACAGAGAAATTTACAAATTGTTTCACTCAATTAAATTAAAAGCTTGAATTTGCCTTGGAGGAGGCAAGATAACGAAGGCTAAAACTTTATCCCATAATACCTGCCTCAATTGCATAATTAATGGTTTATGAATTAAATTGTTTGGGTCCCAATAGCAAAGTTTTGCAATCAACGCACTAAATGGGATGATTGTCCCTTTCGGAAATCATAAAATCAGCTGTTAACAGTGAGCCAATGAAACGAAAGCAAGGAGTTCCCATTGAACCCAACATAATTATTCTTATTGGATAATCCCATTAACTTAATTGTTTTGGAATTTCAAAAAATTTCAGTGCATTAATTTCATAGAAATTATTATTATTATTGGGGTTTCCAGCTGCCCACAACACATCATTTCCGTATTTTTAAACGGAGTATTCAATGCGCTAGGACAATAATGCTAGTCCCCACTGAAAATTTAAAAAACGTGGTCTTTTCAAAACTTATCCAAGGAATTATTTCATGTGATGTGTCGTTGATCCGGTGGATGATAATTTCGAAAATTTTTTAAATCATGATGTTTCCCCTTCACATTGATGAATATCAAATAACGCAACTTAGATGTTTGGGCTAATTTTGTTTACAGGAGGGATCAATTGAATAATTATATTAATAATTTATTTCTTATCTAGATTTCAGCCCTCCCTACTAACATATTGCGGGTTTTTTAGTTTTATAAATATGAACAATTAATACCCCTTATCCTCTTAAATTTTATTTTTTAAAATGATATATTACAATCAAGAATCAATTAAAAAGTTATATATACACGAATTATAACATTATCGCAGAACTGATAAAATGTGTGGTATTATGAATATTCTTTCTAGTGGATGTATAAATATGTAAAGAATTAAAACAGAAACCATGGTAACAAGTGAGAAAATAACGTTTTGAGAATTGGCATCATGAAAGCAACAAACAAACGGTGGGGATGGGTTTAGAATTGGGAAAGAGCTGTCCAAAAACAGTAAGTTGATAACAAATATTCATAAATTAGGAATAGCAAAGAACATGCAACACATATAATTTGAAGACAAAGAAATGAGTTGATAGTACATATGGACCCCGAAAATGTTTAATGGCACTCGTGATATTTTAGTACAAATGGAAAATCAAATTAATTAATGGCTTTATAAGACAAAAGAGACCAGAGAGATTCTAACAAACGAAAATGATTTAGTGCCAATTTGCCATATTTATTATGGTGAGTGTCCAGTAGTTTCTAATTAACAACCAAAAGAATTGCTGGATGATTGAAGGATGTGACGATAGCTGATTAATTGATCGAGCCACACCATGTGCAACTAATATATTCATGTGGTAATATGTTAATATTATTACTTAGTCTAAGAGTTTAAATTCTTAGAGCTAGTATAGCTAGCAACATCCTTTCAAGTAGAGATGATAATTTTTTATGTTGGGATGAGATACTGCGGAATCTCATTTTGTTTGGGACGGGATTGAAATATTTTTTTGTCTCAAAAGAAAATAAAGGGACGGGAGTGAAATATTTTTTTTATCATACTTGCATAAGCGGGACAGGACTAGGATTCTCATCCCATCTCATTCCATTGCGAACCATATTGTTTTAGTTTATTATTATATTATTGAACTACTGAATATTTTAACATGGTTAAAGTTAGTTACTGTCCAAATCTATAATTTTTGTAGCATAAGTTTTAATATTAATATGCAATTGAAGTAAATAGTCAATTAAAAATATTAGTATAAAATTATATTTGAACATACATTTAGTCAAAATAAAATTATTATATAATTTTTTACTTTATATTTATTTAAGATTTTTGCTATATTGAATTATATTTGTAACTGTTCAGGGTAATGGGGTGGAACGAGATATTTAACAGAACGAAATTAAAATAAAATTTTGTCTCAAATAAAATAAAAAAATCAAAATAAAATATTTTTTAATCTCATTTATATATATATTAGATACGACCAAAATTGATAAATCTTATACCATCGCATCCCCTTACCAACCCTACTTTCAAGTATAAAAGATTGAACTTATTCGTGTGACCTCAGTTTTGTTTTAAGTAAGGAAAAAATTTTGTCATTAATGAATGAAAGAGAGTGAGAGCGTTATTATTTGATATTGTTGTTTAAAATGATTAGATTTGCATAAGAGTCCGCGAAAGTATTTTGATTGCGACTTAAAAAGCAAGCAAGGCGTTGCCATCAATTGCGGATGAATTAACGGGGGAGAGAGCTGGCAGCGGGTGCGCAATTTGCAAATCCTGTGAAAAGATGTTCATCATTCTTGAATAAAGGAGAGGCTGCGAAATGAATTGTAATTTGGGATGTATCCAATCAAATAAATTTTGTGTGTATAAATCATGAGTGATCATTAGTGGGTAAAAATTTTGCTTGACGCATTTAGTTAATCTGGAATGTAAAAAAAAATAATAATATATTAATGATTTAGTTAGTGTTTGATCAAAGAGAAAGAGAGAGAAAATAAAGAGGAAAGTAGAGAGACATAGAGGTGGGTTGAACCCAATTGGATCCGAAAAAATCGATTCGATTTGATTTTTTATTTTGGTTCAATATATTTTAATTAAAAAATTAAAATAATTTAAACCAAAATCAAACCGAACCTCTCGGTTTGCTTTTTGGTTCAAAATTTCAGAACCAAAACCGAACCATGTTCAAATGGCAATCTTTTTTTAATTTCATAATAATACGCGCGCGCGCACAAGTGTGCACATAACATCTTCGACTAATTTTCTAGATTCCAATCGCCGCTACCGCTTTGCTTCTTTCTTCCCTGCCACTGCCGCTTCCTTCTTGCTTCAAGTCCGCTACTGCCGCCGCTTCCTTCTGGCTCTGCTGTGGTCACTGGTGCAGCCGCTTCCTTCAAGGCAGTCGACTCTATTGTGGTCGCTGGCCACCTAGCTCCCTAAGCTCCTCACTGCCGATTTTGTTTTTGTTTTTGTTTTTATATACACTTGTTTTCGCCGATAAATGTTTTTGCAAAGTAATTATGCATGGAGAATATATATATTTGCTGTAAATTTTTTATATTTAGTTTTTCTTCACAAATAATTGAGTGTGTGTGATTGTGTTCTGTGCATTCAATAAAAATGGTGAAAACACATACTTGTCGCAGCACAGAGGAGATTCTCCACCTTTCGTTGCCGATCCATTACCGTACCGTTAAGCAGAACCGTTGCCGAACTGAACCGAAGCTATCGGTTCGAATTCGATTATTACTTTACTTGTGTGATTCAGTTTTTAAAATTTCCGTACCAAACCAAACAAAAAATTTTGGTTTTGCTACCGAACCATACCGAATCGAACGGACGCCCACCTTAGAGAGAATATTTTATAAATTATTAGAATATTTAGGAATGTATGAGAATAGTACTTCTTCATTGAATGTTCTTAAAATGACCACAAATACAAGTACGTTGAGTAAGAAATTAGGTGGTAAATAACCAATTTCCTCTTTCGAATCTTTTCTGAGATGTAGGATCAAACCTCACAGCGTTTTCTTTTTGGGGATAAGAAAAGATTCTTTCATTAATAATAAAGAGGAAGAGACAGTATATCCGCTGGAAAATTATCCAGCCATATGACAGACTTATAGCTTGTCAAAGTTCTTTTAGCCAGGGGGTGAGCAAAATTGTTAGAAGATCTTGAAACATATTACACTTCTATTCGATTGAAAATTTGTCTGGCTGTCTTGGATCTCTGAAATTGTCCATGTGATTTGTTTTCTGCTGCTGCTGTTACTCTTGCCTCTATTGCCAATTCCATTCCTCATTTGACGGCCTCGGCTTCTGCTACTAACACATCTTCTTTGAGTCCTGTATTTTTAATTGCTGCAGCAATTACTTGACCTTGAGAATCTCTGATGACAGCCCCTAACCCTGTAATTAATTGCCGCAGCAATTAATTGCCGCTCATTTTGAACGGCTGCATCTACATTAACCTTGTAGTGGCCTATAGGTGGTGGAGACCATTGCTCATGCTTGCTGACTTCACTGTTTTCAGCCTTCATCTGTTCCTTTCTTGGCTTTCCATGCATTCTTTGAAAAGCCTCCACAACAGTTGTAGCTTTTGCCATTAAGATCAAGGGGTTTAACTTCTTCCCCTAAAAAAGAACTTGTTCCTCGCATGCCATATTACCCACCCGACTGCTACCACAAATTCCAGATCACTCTTGGTCATCTTTCTTCTCAAATTCTGCAGAACACTCTAAGTGTAAAAGAGATTGTAATATTTTGAAGTTTGAATAATAGAATTGTTTCTGTATGATAACGGCGAGCCGTTTAATTTAAACGGTTTGCCGATAAGTTCCAGAGAGCATGCTGTATGTTAACGGCGACCCGTTTATTGTTAACAGTGTGCCGATAAGTTCCAGAGAGCATGCTGTATGTTAACGGTGAACCGTTTATTGTTAACGGTGTGCCGATAAATTCCAGAGGCAATTTTAAAGTCACTGGAAACTAACGGTGAGCCGATAATGTCAAATGGCTAACCGTTTATTTCCAGAGTTAGTTAAATTTCAAACCGAATTGTGTCTTTTTGAAGAGTTCTTTGTCTTTTGAATATGTGTCATAATTATGGTTGTGATTTTTCACGAAAAGACACTTTCTTCATAAAAGAAAACACTGAATAACAAATATATACATATAGATTTACAGATTTAAAATGAATATATATGTTCTGAGAATACAATTTTCATTTGCTAAAGATTGTATTCAAGGTTTGTTGTATCTTGGAGGTAATTTGCCATTCAACTCTATAGCAAACCAAGTGTGGTGAGGGCAAATAAAACCTTAAAGGAAAGTGTAGATACACGCCTCAAACCTTTCCATTTCTTTTCCCTTGTTTGCCTCCATATTGCTACAAATTTAACCAACAATCTTTAAGGTTTTAATTTGTTTTCAATGGAGGCTGAAAAGACTCTATCTTCATTCCTAAATCCTAGTGTCCATCTTGATCGTTTTGATGACACTAATTTTACTCGTTGGAAAGGGAAGTTATTCTTTCTTCTCACTGTTATGAAGATCGCATATATTCTTGATCCCAAATTGGAACCATTTCCAGACCCAAGAGAAGATGATACCGAAGTTGTTAAGGCTGCAAGGAAACAACGTGAAGATGATGAAGTGATGTGCCGAGGTCACATACTCAATACTCTATCTGACAGACTCTATGATTTCTACAACTCAATTACTTCTCCTGTTGAAATATGGAATGCACTGGAATACAAATATAAAACAGAGAAAGAAGGTACGGATAAATTTCTTGTTTCGAAATATTTTGAATTTGTCATGGTAGATACAAAATCCATTCTTGATCAATTACATGAATTACAAATCATAGTTACTAAGCTTCGAGAATTGAAAGTTGAAATTTCTGAATCATTTCAAGTTGGGGCTATTATTGCTAAATTGCCTCAAAGTTGGAATAATTATAGAAAGAAACTTTTACATAGTAGAGAAAACATAACTTTAGAAGAATTACAAAAACACTTGGTAATTGAAGAAGAGACAAGGTCTCGAGATTCCAAGAATAAGAGTGATTCTACTAAGGTTCATGTTGTTGAAGCTAGTAAATTTTCCAAGAATTTCAAAGTCAAGAATGACAAAAAATTCAAAAAGTCTAATAGCACACAAAAGTTTTCTGAAAATTGTTTCTTTTGTGGAAAGAAAGGCCATCGCCAAAGTGACTGTAGATTCAAGAAGAAAAGGGAGGAAGTAAATACTCAAAAAGTTAATGTCATTGAGGATAAAGTTGAAGAGATTTGTGCTATGGTTTCCGAGATGCAAATTGGCATGATTACTGAAACCAATGTGGCTGAAACTAAATCCAGTGAATGGTGGCTCGATTCAGGAGCAACCATTCATGTTTGTAATGATAAGAAATTTTTCTTATCATACAAAGAAGAAAATGAAGGACAATTGGTTCTCATGGGGAACAATAATGCTGCCATGGTAGCGGGAAAGGGAATAGTTGAGATTAACTTCACTTCTGGAAAGAAAGTTACTTTGTATAATGTCTTTCATGTACCTTTCATTATGAAGAATCTTGTTTCTGCTAGTTGTATGTGTAAACATGGGCTTAAAATTGTACTTGAGGGTAGTACTTGTATTGTATCAAATAATGGAATGTTTGTTGGGAAAGAGTATTCTTGTGATGGGATGTACAAACTCAGCATTAATAATAATAATATCAATTTAGCTTACATTGTTGAGTCTTGTGATGTTTGGCATGCTAGATTAGCACACTTAAATTTTATATCATTGAAATATATGTCTAAGCATGGATTAATTAATTGTACTAATATTATCCATAATTATAAGTGTGAAATATGCATCCAAGCTAAATTAACTAAGAAACCTTTTCCGAAAGTCGATCGAAATACTCAAATATTGGATTTGATACATACCGATATTTGTGAGTATAATGGCAATTTAACAAGAGGAGGTAAGCGATATTTTATCACTTTTATTGATGATAGTTCAAGATACACATATGTGTATTTACTTAGAACTAAAGATGAAGCCTTTGATAAATTTAAAATTTACAAGGCTGAAGTTGAGAACCAAAAAGATAAGAAAATCAAAATGGTTCGAAGTGATAGAGGTGGTGAATATTTCTCAAATGAATTTGATAGTTACTGTGAAGAACATGGAATTATTCATCAAAGAACAGCTCCATTTACTCCTCAACAAAATGGTTTAGCTGAAAGGAAAAATAGAACTTTTACGAATATGATAAATTCTATGATCCTTAATGCAAAACTACCAAATAATCTATGGGGGGAAGCATTACTCACTGCATGTCACATTCATAATAGAATTACATCCTTAAAAACACATGTATCTCCTTATGAGATTTGGAAAGAAAGAAAACCAAATTTGATGTATTTAAGGGTCTGGGGTTGTATAGCTTTTTATAAACTAAATGATCCTAAATTATCAAAGTTAGGTGCTAGAGGTATAAAAAGTGTTTTCGTAGGATATGCTAAAAATTTCAAGGCTTATAGATTATTAAATATAGATTCTAATGTGATTGTAGAATCTAGAGACGTTGAATTTATTGAAAATAAATTTCAATATAATTCTAATGTTGAGTTAGAATCTATGATTAATCAATCTTGTGACAATACTCCTGGTATCTCCACAAATACTAATAAAAGAAAAGAGTCTATGACATCTTTCGAACCAAGGAGAAGTCAACGTGAAAGGAAAGAAAAGAATATAACACCGGATTTTATTTCATCACAAGCATTACTTTTCTTAGTTGAAGGGGACAGAAAAAATGTACTTAATAAAGTGCCATTGTTGTTAAATGTTGAGAAAGATCCAAAGACATTCCGTGAAGCTATGTCTTCTAGAGACGCTTCCTTTTGGAGAGAGGCGGTTAATGATGAAATGGATTCGATCATGTCGAACTAAACATGGATCTTGGTTGATCTTCCTCTAGGATCTAAACCAATTAGCAACAAATGGGTGTTTAGAAGAAAGTACGATAGTGATGGTTCTTTGCAAACTTTTAAAGCTAGATTAGTAGCCAAAGGGTTTAAGCAAAGAAGTGGTATTGATTATTTTGATACATATGCTCCGGTAGCAAGATTAACATCTATTAGAATGTTATTTGCAATTGCTTCATTGAACAATTTGTATGTGCATCAAATGGATGTTAAAACTGCTTTTCTTAATAGTGATCTTGATGAAGAAATCTATATGGAACAACCTGAAGGTTTTGTTTTGCCTGGAAATGAGAAAAAGGTATGTAAGTTAGTCAAGTCTCTTTATGGTTTAAAGCAAGCACCAAAACAATGGCATGAGAAGTTTGATTCAATAATCTTATCTCATGGTTTTAAGCATAATAATCTTTGATAAATATATATACTCTAAGTTCACAAATGATTTTGGTGTGATTATATGCTTGTATGTTGATGACATGCTTATCTTTGGAACAAACATGGAAGGAGTAAATGATACAAAGAAGTATTTAACTTCACAATTTAAGATGAAAGATCTTGGTGAAGTAGATACAATCTTAGGAGTAAAGGTAAAAGAAAATAGTGGGGGTTACTCGTTATGTCAATCTCACTATATTGAGAAAGTGCTTCTTAAATTCAATCACTTGAAATTTAAAGAAGCTAATACTCCATATGATTCTAGTATTAAATTACTAGAGAATTCAGGCCGAGCAGTAGCACAACTTGAATATGCTAGTGCCATTGGTAGTTTGATGTATGCTATGCATTGTACAAGGCCGGATATAGCTTTTGCGGTGTGCAAATTGTCTAGGTTCACGAGTAACCCTAGCATTGAACACTAGAAAGCAATTGGAAGGATATTTTGTTATCTTAAAAGAACCATTAATTTGGGTTTGTTTTATAGTAATTATCCTGAAGTACTTGAAGGATATTCGGATGCTAGTTGGATAACCAATACAAGTGACAATAAATCCACATCTGGTTGGATTTTTACGGTTGCTGGAGGAGCCGTTTCTTGGGCTTCAAAGAAACAAACATGCATAACTCACTCAACAATGGAAAGTGAGTTTATTGCTCTTGCAGCTGCAGGCAAGGAAGCAGAATGGCTAAGAAATTTGTTATTTGAAATTGAGTCAGGCCACAACCGATGCCATCTATTTCTTTGTACTGTGACAGTGAAGCTACTTTGTCTAGAGCTTATAACAAAGTGTATAATGGAAAGTCTAGACATATTAGCTTGAGACATGAATATGTCAAACAATTAATAGCAGATGGTGCTATTAATATTGTTTTTGTTAGGACAAACAAAAACCTAGCAGATCCCTTAACAAAAGGTCTTTCAAGAGACTTAGTTAAGGATACATCTATTGGAATGGGATTGAAACCTTTTCTTGATAAAGTCACCAATGATGGTAACCCAACTATATAATAGTTATACCACTATTCTATAGTTTAATGGGTAATAACAAATTGTTGTTATGTGATTGGTTTAGCACCGAAAATAAATAATCCCATTTGAGATGTTCGGTGCAAATTAGCTACGTGTTTGAGGATGAGTATTTGCTCTTAATGAAATTCAAGTCTTATAGTAGCTAAAGACATGATTGAACTTTCACCTAAGTGAACATAAGAAATGGTGTCGTTTCTAACAAGATCATGGTTTAATCTTGTAAATGTTCATGAATCCAAGATAGAGCACAAGGCCGGAAGAGTGCTAAATAATTAGAACATAATTTAGAATATGAGATAGCTTATATGTGATATATTTTCGGTATTTACTTAAGAGACAAAGTTTAATGCTTAGCACACTGTTGTCTTGTAAATATTTTGAATTATATTCACTAATTGAAGGTTAAAATCGAAAGATACCTTCTTGTATGTATAAGTTGATCATTGATAAATCTGAAAAATATTACAATCTAGTGGGGGATTGTAAAAGAGATTGTAATATTTTGAAGTTTGAATAATAGAATTGTTTCTGTATGATAACGGCGAGCCGTTTAATTTAAACGGTTTGCCGATAAGTTCCAGAGAGCATGCTGTATGTTAACGGCGACCCGTTTATTGTTAACGGTGTGCCAATAAGTTCCAGAGAGCATGCTGTATGTTAACGGCGAACCGTTTATTGTTAACGGTGTGCCGATAAATTCCAGAGGCAATTTTAAAGTCACTGGAAACTAACGGTGAGCCGATAATGTCAAACGGCTAACCGTTTATTTCCAGAGTTAGTTAAATTTCAAACCGAATTGTGTCTTTTTGAAGAGTTCTTTGTCTTTTGAATATGTGCCATGATTATGGTTGTGATTTTTCACGAAAAGACACTTTCTTCATAAAAGAAAACACTGAATAACAAATATATACATACAGATTTACAGATTTAAAATGAATATATATGTTCTGAGAATACAATTTTCATTTGCTAAAGATTGTATTCAAGGTTTATTGTATCTTGGAGGTAATTTTCCATTCAACTCTATAGCAAACCAAGTGTGGTGAGGGCAAATAAAACCTTAAAGAAAAGTGTAGATACACGCCTCAAACCTTTCCATTTCTTTTCCCTTGTTTGCCTCCATATTGCTACAAATTTAACCAACACTAAGTATCTTCTCTAGCTACTCCCTGTATTTCAGCATTTACATGAGTGTTCTTCCAAAGTTTTTTAGCCATCTTACACTCTTATGAGCACATGAAACACATCTTCAGTTGCCATTTTGCATATTTGGCACACTGGTTCCTGCACAATTTTCCTTCTCCATAGATTCTCTGAAGGTGGCAGTAAGTTCTTGGCGGTTCTCCAAAGAAAAAACTTTAATTTTCCTTGGGAGGTTGAATTCCATATCGTATGCCAATCTTGAGCACCCCCTGTTGAGCTTGTTGCTGAATCAGCAAATTGGATTTTGAGGACTAATTGATAATCACACAGCTTTCTTGAACGATTATGTTTAAGTAATCGCATGCTTGTTAAGTACATATTTTCACGCAATTTCTCCTATTATACCTGTCCTTACTCTGTTTTGTCCAGCCAGATTCCTCAAAAAGGATTTTTAGTAATATCTAATAAACCATGGGCAAGCGGCATTTCATTGTCCTTTGTTCACCATTAAGAATCCAATATTCACACACAATAAAATCAAACTGAATCTAATCAATTTGAAGGAACTTGTACCGAACTGAACCCAAAATTTGGTTCATATTGTTTCATTTCCACTTAGTTCGATTTGAAAACTTGGTTTTCTTTGTATTTTTTTCACTTTTTTTTTTTAATCGAACTGATAATTGAACTTCGAAAATTTCAAATCGAACCTACATGATTCCATCCAACCGCCCTATGCTAATTCACATGGAACTACAAAATTATACTACATCCCAATTACAATATTGCTCATTAGATCATTTAAATGTACAAATGATATGGTACACAATTGTTTTATTATCACTAAAGGTGGGCAAATAAACCCTAACTCCAACAAGAACGAATTGAACTAGTCATTTAGTTAGGTTCGTAAATTAAAAAACCGATTTAATTAATTAAACAAAATTTTTTTCCTGAAAATCAAATAATTGAAAAAACAAAATTTCAAAGATCCAAGAACGAAAAAAAACATAATTCAACCAATCGAGTTTGGTTTTAGTTCATAATTTTAAATAAGTTTATTCCATTTATCTTGATTTGATAAAAAATCGAACTGAATCCAACCAAGCCAAATCAGTTTTAATATGTTATAAGCTTTTTAAACTTCACTTTTGTTATGGACCGAACATATTTTCTCTCAATTAATTCAAAGTACCAAATCAAATATTTTTGGATCCATCTAAGAAAAAGAAACGAAAATAGTTTACAACACACATATCCATGACATCGACTATTGTTTGAAATTAAATCCAAACGAGCTTAATAATCAAATGTTGTGCGCGGAATGCAGAAACAAGTGCACCAAATAATTAAAGAAAAAATAAAAGACACCGAAATTTAACGTGGTTCGGCAATTATGCCTACGTCCACGGGAGCAAGAGAAAAATAATTGTATTAATAACAATTATTTGAGTACAATATTTGAGTAACAAATCTCACTCTCCAGAACCCAAATACACCCAGTACTCTCACATACAATTGAAAGGAAATGCCTCTCAATTGCTCACACTCTCCGATTGCTCTTTCTCAACAATTCACTTGAATTGCTCTAAGCTTTGAAATACTTCTCGCAAATATTTTGGGATGCTCCAGCTCTTGATTTGCACTTCTATTTATAGCAAAATAATGGTCAAGAAAATCAACAATTTCAGCCCTTAAATTGTGGCTTCAATTTGTCAATCAACTTTTGTCAATCTCAAGTGTCAAAAGTTGTGGGCTATTGTTTCCATTTTCTTCAATTTGCTACCAAAAGTCTTCAAATTGCTAGCACCAAAGTCAAGCACCAAATTCGGTGCTGACTTTTCAACAATTCTCCACCTCGGTGAAGATTTGTCAAAATCTGAGCCGACTATCAACGAACCATCATCCCCAAAGTGATCGTATCTTTACGATCGCCACGTACCCAAAATGGGATCAAGCCAACCGTAGTTCTCAATTCTCCAAACTCAACACATTGAAGAATTTGAATTAGTTTCAAGCAATGTTGAAACTTAATTCCGTAAATCACCTTTCAACATATCGATGGGTTATCCTTAGTATTGACTTTTTCAATAACACATCACCGCCTCGATAATCTCTCTGACATAATGATATTTCACATCTATGTGTTTCGTCCGAGCATGATACGTTTGATTCTTTGCAAGGAATATTGCACTTTGATTGTCACAGAACACTTTAATGTCCTCCTGGATTACTCCCAAATCACCTAGCAAGCCTTTCAACCAAAAGCTTCCTTTACGACCTCGATAATATAAGTAGTGGATAGCAATTGTCGATTCAGAATCGACCTCCCTGATCGGACCTCCACCCAATGTGAATACATAGCCCGTTGTTGATCTTCGCTTATCTAGGTCTCAAAAATCGAATCACAATACCAAACACATTGTTGACCACAATCTTTTTATACAATAACCCAACATCAATCGTCCCATACAAATATCGAAGAATCCACTTTACCGCAAGCCAATGGTCTTTACCCGGATTATGCATGTATAACCATACTAACGGCTTGAGAAATATTTCCATACACACCATCGCATACATAAGACTACCCAAAGATTTGCATATGGAACACGAGCCATGTAGTCGCGTTCTCTTGGGATGAAGGACATGAAGAAGAGCTTAATTTGAAATGAGGAGCTGAGGAGTACATACCGATTTAGTTTTGTCATCCATGCCAAAACTCTTCAAACCTTTCAAATAAGATGAGTTAACCACACGCTCTATTCTTCCATGAATCTCCATCCCGAGTATTCTCTTGCATTTCCCAAGTCTTTCATTGAACTCGAAGCCAACCGCTTCTTTAGTATCTCAATCTCACCTCTATTCTTCAAGCTATAAGCATATCGTCTAGAGTAACAAATAGATGAAAGCTCCATCTTGTAGTCTTTTAAAGTAAACACAGTGATCATTCTTCCTTGTATGAATTGATCAAACCTTTTGAGCCATCTTGGTGATTGTTTTAATCCGCACAAAGATTTAATCAAAACACATGATTCTCCTTTCAAAGAACTTTGCCATTTTGTCGAGTCATATAGATTTCTTCCTCCAAATCTTTAAGAATGCCGTCTTCACATCTAATTGAGCCAACTCTAACTCATATTTGCAAGGCAAGTAGGATACGAATGGAAGTATGTTTCAATGGAGAGAAATCATCAGAATCAATACCTTCGAGCATAACCTTTTGCCACGAGCCTTGTCAGATCGAAGAGTTGATTGATTTGGAGATCCTCGCTTCTTAGTGTAGACCCATTTATTGCCAATAGTCATTTTTCCCTTAGGTAACTCCACGAGTTCCCAAGTCGATTTTGATGAAGAGATTTTATCTCTTCCTCCATGGCTAACTTCCATCGATCAAAACTTTAATGTTTCACTTGGAAAGTGTTGGGGATGTCATCATCAATAACTGGAAGTGCCAGGCTACCACCATATCTTTGTAAGCACCCGGGTTTCTTTATCACTCGTTTTGGCCTGAGCTTGTTGCTGACTCATTTTCATCTTCAATCTTCTTCGGTTGTTTTCCTCCTCGTGTGGGACATCAACAAACAATTTTGCCACCTCCAAAGTTGAACTCTTATCCGATGTAGAACTAATACATATGGAGTTGATCAAACTCAATCCCCTCTTTGGTCGTGAACGATTAAGCCTTGAATAAGTCAAAAGTAACATCTCTCGCTTATCACAAACTTTTTATCTTGAGATCCCAAAGCTTGTACTTTAATTCCATTTGAATCCCACAAAGATAGCTTTTTTCACGGGATATTATCATTCTTTACATGATAATAAGCTAGACACCCAAACACACGAATGGAATTTTGCTTTCCATCACATTTCCATAGGAGTTTTACCTCCAATTCAAGGCAACCGATTTATTAAGTGACTTTTAGTAGCTTACATTACCTCACCCCAAAACTTTTTATCTAAACCAAAGATTAGATAACATACAACGTCTTTCTCCATGGGCAAAGCAACCCACATTTCGGAGTATGTCCTTGAAATGTCTTTTTATACCATTATAGCAAGAATGGATCAAATATTCACCCCCATTATCAATAAACTTTGATCTTTTTCAAACCGCTGGGTTTCTTCCATTTCACGAAAATCTAACCTCATCCTTTGCTCGCATGGTGAAGAGAAATCATCAACAAATGAAACAAAATAATGGTTTCCACCAATTGATGCGAGTCTTGGTTGGTCCCCATACATCATCATGTGAACATATTCAAGGAATCGTGATTAAACAAACTTGACCCTTGTTTTCTTTACCACAATGCTCGAAATTTAAAGGTTTTTACCTTTTAAAAGTCCATGCCCTCGTTCCGCAAAGACTTCTTTTTACTTGATGGTGTCACTATTTTCAAAGAACATTTTCATTAGTTGTACCTCCTTTAAATAGTACAAATTATGATTGCCAGGACTCTTGCAAAATCACCATAGCTCCATATGTGAACTTTAATCTTCAATGGTAATCGTAGAACCTAGAGCACCCACGTAAATTAGATTTTTCTTTATTTGGAACATATCTAACCCTTTTAACTCTCGATCATTCCATCAAAACATCTTTATTGTCCCTATCCCCATCAGGCGACAAGGTTGATCATTTCCCATCACAATCGCACCGGATTCTAAATTACGAAAATGGTAAACCATTCCTTTACAGGACATAAATGATAGGTTATCAAGTATCCACTCATCCGAACTAACGCTGTAGGTGAAATACTTAGTGAATAATCGAGTTTTCATCTTTGTATGCCATGTTCACAAGCATCTTGGTTTCTTCCCATCTTTCTTGAGCCGGACAATCTTTCCTCCAATGGCCCTTTTAAATGCACACTCATCTCAAATGACTTATCGAGAGTTCTTTCCACAATTTTTTTTTTCCATCGCCCTTCCTTTGGCTAACAAAAGACGATGTTCTTTCGGAATGTTTATCATTAAATTTCCAAATTGGTCAATCTTTGCCGATGACATCTTTAAAAACAATCACGCTTTTCCCATATAACAAGTAGTCAAAATGGCTATATTCTTCGAAGTTGAATCATAGCCTTGACTTCATCCTTTATATCTTCATCAAGATTCTTTAAATCAGCAAGTAACTTTTCAAATCTTGAGACATGGTCATGCATTGAGTTAGCTTCATTCGAAAGCCATATAAAAAACGGACTTTTTAGCAAGTACTTTTCTTCTAATTTACACTTCATCTTTTAAACAAATTTGACCACGAGGCTTTTTCATTTTTTTCTTGAAAGTGTCTTTTATTTTTAGAACAAAATCAATTTGAAAAATCCAAAATTTCAAAGTTGATTTTTCCAAACTTTTCAAATCGATCTTACGGCCTCCAAAAAGGTCATAATTTCAATTCCCTCCTTCCCAATCTAGGAGATTTCTCCACTTTTACTATTTACTTGAAAACAATATGATGTTTTTGAATAAATGCAGGGAAAGTTAAAGGGAGAATTTATCGGCCCCACTTAAAACAGATCTTGTTTGAGAACTTTGCAAAAATACACACTACTTAAAATTGTCTCCCAAGTATAAATGTCTCCACCGTATTCCAACCAAGAACCCAAATGCGAAAAACAGTGCACCAAATAATTAAAGAAAAAATAAATATGAAATTTAACGTGGTTGAATTTTAAAAAGAGAAAAATAATTCATTAATAACAATTGTTATTTGGAAATCTCACTCTCCGTAACCCAAAACATATTTTCTCTCACATTAATTCAAAGTACCAAATCAAATATTTTTGGATCCATCTTGATTTTTGACTTCTATTTAAGAAAAAAGAAACGAAAATAGTTTACAATCAACACATATCCATGACATCGACTATTGTTTGAAATTACCAAAAAATCACCAAAGTCAAACAAATTCGGTGCTGACTTTTCAACATCAAACACATGCATAAATAAACTAATAGTTCTTTTTCTCCAATTGGCTTCGATCCCATGTCCAACTAACTTAATAATCCAACTATCTTAGGCAGCATGTGATTGGCAGATGGCAAGCGACGGATGGATTGAAGTCGTAAACAACCGAGCCCAGAACCGACCCGAAACTAAAAAACCGAAGCAAAACAATTCGAGTGGGGTCGGCAACGGAGTGTCTGTTTTCCGCACACTCCTACTGGATGACGCGATAAATTTACTTTGTCTTTATCAAAGAAATGGCTATGGGTTGTGACTGTGAAGCTGCACACGACATGAGGCTTCATCAAATCCTTTTGGGTTGGGCTTTCATTCCACAAACCCATAAGAGACCCAACAGCCTTATTAGAAAAGTGGAGCGAAAAATTGCAAGGCGAGTGGCGTCGGGGCGACCATGACTTTGATGAACATGAACCGGGTGGTGTTGCATGCTCGCAATTTTCTTAAGAACACGAACCCTAACTGTTCGTTTGTCAAATTCACCACTTTCAGTCAACCCAGATTCAGGTTCTACGCCTCCGAGTCCAATTCTTCAAAGCTGCTCAATACCCAAAATAATAGTGGCTCCATTAATGTTGAGGATGTCAACAGCCAAGGTAAAAGCTTTTGTTTTGAATTCAGTAATTGAGCCCGAAAAATAAAAAATGGATTAGTATATGATGATTTCTGGTTATCTTTGATTTGGGTTTTTGGTTTCTGTTAATTTAAGTTAATTTTCTGGGTTAGTTTGTTCAGATGTGCTTATGCGTTATTAGTTAATTACAAAATTTAAGTTAATTAATTTTAGAGCTGAAAAGGAGAATAGAGGAGTATTTAGAGGGTGATGAAGATGCCATACCATCAATCTTTGAAGCCATTTTGAGTAGAAAGTTGTCTGGGAAGCACGATCAAAGCGACGATGAATTGATGGAAGAGCTTCAAATTAGAACCAAGACTTCAGACAGAGATGCTAATGAAGAAGATGAGTTTGGTTCTGGGTCTGACTCATGACCAAATCATCCTTACACTATTTTTATTGTTTGATCAATGTATTTTAGTACTTAGATAAAACCCAAATCATCCTGACACACTATATGTATTGTTTGATCAATGTATTTTAGTACTTAGATAATTAGTAAACTTATTTTTAACACTATTACTTTTGGGATTTACATATAATTGACTTTTGTATCTTGTTGATGATCCTCATTCATCTTCAATTTTGCTTGATCATGTGGAAAGATACCCAAGTTTCAAACTTTTGTTTACTTGTTTTTGGTGGTTGAGATAATGTGGAATTACAGTTGTCAACTGTAGATTGACAAAATATTACTAGGGATTTGGATACAATAATAGTAATATTAATCACAAATAGTTTTATACAAATTAACGTGTACAAACTTACTTGGCATCAATGGATTGATTGAAAATTGATAATAGTTATTTTTTTTTCAATTATATGAGTTAGTGATAGTTTTATAAAATTACTTTTTTTCATGTTATATCAATTTATGCAAGTTTATTTATATAAAATGATTGAGTCTACATCATTATTCGTTTGGATGTATTGATCATCTTTCATGGGCCATGAGCATTAATGCATTGCCATTGATTTTAAATAGAGGAAATAATATGTTTTCACTTTCCAAAAAGTCGTTGCAAAAAGTTCTAATCTTCTAACTTCACTTTAGCTATTGAAGCAAAGAACTCCAAATCGCAATGTCAAACGCCAAAATGCAATTCAAGTACAACCTCAAACAATCATTTTCTCTCTGCTTCTTGTATACTTGATATTGATAATCATAATTGAATGAAGAAATCTATAATATGAATGAAAATGAAGTGTTGATTTGGAAGTTAATCACTTGCACCACCTTAAGGTGGTCAAGATCTCCAAAGGAAAAAATTGGATCCATTAAAGGCAGGAACAAAGATTAGGTGAGAATTAAGATTTACCGAGATGAGAAATAAGGAACCCTTGATTGAAGTTATAAATTGGTCAAAAATATTGGGATAACAGGGTGAGAATATCAGGGTAATGTTTATCAACAACAAAGAATCACAAAAACATAAGGAGAATGGATGAGGAAGTTGATTACATGATCGCCATGCACCAAAAAATAGGGGCATAGACCCCAATGCTAAAAAATACTCCACTTTCTTGTCTTATCACCTTAAGGGCTGGATTGTGCTAGCTGCTCCACCATCATACGACCTCTTAAAATAAATGAGACGAAGCTATAACTGCCATGCAGCACTTCATTAGCATAATGGATAAGGTGAATAACTACTCATATTCTCCTAAATAAGGGGCTATTCTACTAAATATGTGGTATATTATTAATATTCTATTACTCTCTCAAATAGAGGTAAGTTCACTAGAATTTCAATTTTATAAATCAACTCAAATTCTCCATCCATTGACTTTAGCATTAGAGTGGGATCCTCAAAAATCTCTATTTGACTCCATTTCGTTGATTTTTGTTTGTTATTGTGTGTAGGCATACTTTTATCTGTTTCACTTAATTCAATTTTAAGCAAGAAAAAAATCAAGCATCAACATAAAGGATAAAAAAAATAGTAAGCGTACTTCAACTTTGTGGGGGAATTAATATGCCACCTAATTTCAAATTGGGTATTTTTTCCAATTTATTTGGAATAAATTCCTTTTAAAAGCTAATTTGTTCATTTTTTGTTGTGTTAATCAATATCGATTTCAACGCTGTTTTAATTATATTATAATATATTAAATTTAATATTAGGAAAAAAATCAAGAAACACTGTCCAACTAAATTTTAAGTAGTAGAAAGTAAGAACTTACATTAATTAGATTTTTACGAGTAAAAGTCTCCATATTAAAAGAAAACAATAAAATTGAGGAGAAATCTTTGAATTGGTTATTTGACAAACACCCAAACAAGCCCTTAATGCGCTAATAAAATTGACAAACCCCTAAATCTAAAACCCTAGAAAGTGAAGTAACCATGAGACGAAGTCTACTGAGAAATGCTTCCCTTATCACTCGCAACCTTCTTCGCAATCCAAACCATAATCAACCATTCATCCCTTTACTCGCTGCTTCAACTCGGACCCAGCTCAGACTCTACTCGTCCGACTCAAAGGACTCCTCTAGTGACCAACATGCCCCTGACCCGGCTCCCAAAACCGCACTTACAGCACAAACCCAGAAGAAAGATGTCTCTATTGACGCTGAGGATGTGAGTAACAAAGGTAAATGAAAAAGCCCAGAAGAAAGATTTGGGCTGTTAGTGATTTGATGTGCATAATTTAGGAGTGATTTGTCAATTTGTTTGATTAATGTTTTTGAAATAATGTGATGTTTATAGCCATAGCATCGATGAGTATGTTTTATTTTCTACCGAATTTCCATTTCTCTGGGTCAAATTCTCAGCTTGTTTATGTTCTTACGTGTCACTCGGGGTTTTATAGGTTTTAAGTGTTTGATCTGACACTTGTTTGGTCTCTCAGAGCTGAAAATGCGGATAGATAAGTATTTCAAAGGGGATGAAGAGGCGCTGCCATCAATTCTTGAAGCGATATTGCAGAGGAGATTGGTGGGAAAGCACGAGGAAACGGATGATGAGTTGACAGAAGAACTACGGTTGAAGCCTTTGGATGACGTCAAGGACCAAGAGTTTGAATCAGATTTTGAGGAGTTGTATGAGACTGATGAGGAGATTGATGATTTGTATAGCGCTAGGGACCATGTTGTAAAGAAGATGGTTAAGGATGAATACTTCAACATGGATGACAAGAAGTGGGACGAAATGATTGGTGAGGCGGTTCAGCATGGGTATTTAAAAGACACTAGGGAATGTGAGGAAATTCTTGAGGATATGCTGAGTTGGGACAAGCTCCTCCCTGGTATTTGTTTCTCTCCTAACTTTCTCATTGCCATATTATGAGATTTTTTCCCTGTTCCTTAAATAAAAAGTAGTTCATTCTATTGTTCTTCATCCTATCAATGTTTAGCAGTAACTTTTAAAATAAGAATTTATTTACTTCAATATTGAATTTGGTGAGAATATATTTACTTTAATATTGAATTTGGTAATCTTAGTATCTTAATGTTTGCTTCAAATTAATGCTGAGAATCCTTGTGTTAATATGTATTCCACAGTTTATACTTTTGTATATATTGCTTAGTAGTCTTGGCACTGTCTTGCTGGTCATGTAGCTGTAGTTAACTGTTTACTACATTGCTATCTTCTCATACAATTAGCTTATGATATTCTGAATGTAATACAATTTAATTTTTAATCCGGTTAATGTAATTAAGAATAATGCCTGTTATGAAATCCTTTCTCATAAGGGGGAGAAAAAATAAAGAAGAAAAAGACCTATAATGGTTTATGTTGGCAAATATATATCGGTAGAATAGCATGTTGTCTTTGTACTCTTTATGTTTTGATGATGTAGTGTGTCAACCAGAATCTGCTATGCCAAGGACAATGACATTATGAGTTATAGTTGTCATGCATTCTACGTGATTTGCTTGTTGTTTATGCTTCTGATTTTCTACTATTTAAGTTCGTTAGTGTTGGTGATAGTAATGCCATTACAATCTTTCTCAAAACTTGAGATTCTGCTCTAATTTCATGTTCTCACACTTCCACTGATTTTCATATATTTGCTGTGTTCTGTTAAATGATTACAGTTTTCAGTATTTTCTGCATCTGATGTTGTGAGCACATAGTATATAGTTAAAAAGCATTAACTTCTTTAATTATTTTTTTGTTCATACTTCTTTTTTTTGAAAAGTTATACAAATTTCAATGACACGGTAATTGCATTAGTAAATTTACATTTGCATTCAATGGGTTTTCTCAAACTTCAATTATCTTACAGATGATATGAAGAAAAAAGTGGAGCAGAAGTTCAATGAGTTAGGGGATATGTGTGAAAGAGGGGAACTTGAACCAGAGCAGGCATATGAGCTATTTAAGAAGTTTGAGGATGAGGTAGTTGCTGAATATATGAAACAGGTGGAAACAGAGGAGCCCCCAAAGTATGATTTTCCTGCTGTGCCTGACACGAAAAAGGACATTGATGATCCACCTGGAGAGGGGCCAATTCTTAGGTGGGTAACACGGGCAGTCTTTGCTCCTGGTGGTGATGCCTGGCATCCCAAAAATAGAAAAGTAAAAATGTCTGTTACTGTGAAAGAACTTGGGCTTTCAAAACATCAATTCCGTCGCCTGCGGGAACTGGTTGGGAAAAGGTATCATCCAGGGAAAGATGAGCTTACCATCACTAGTGAGAGGTAAAGTCAACATATGACTAATCATTATGACACTTTTTTTTTTTTGGTTTTTTGGTCTATGTTGCTCCTTTTGATTTTTCTGCAACCTCAATACGAAAGTACTTCCTATACTAAATCATGTCTCTTTTGTCATAACAAACCGAAATACCGAATTTACTTGTAACTGTCAAATTCAATCATGAGCCAAGGGATTTTGCTTTAATGAGCAACTAATGCACCTAAAGAGTACTTGCTGTCTTGATAGAAAATTCTAATGCTGCTGCCTGCTCATTTGCTTCCCATCTTGACATTGGCAGTGACATTATGTTCATTTTTATGCAGTAGGAATAATGATAAAACCATTTTTTTTTGTTTTCAGGTTTGAACATAGAGAGGAAAACAGGAAAGATTGCCTTAGGACTCTCTTTTCTCTCATTGAAGAAGCTGGGAAAGCAAATAAAATGGTGGATGATGCTCGTGCTTCTTATGTTAAGAATAGACTCAGGGCCAATCCAGCATTCATGGAAAGGTTGCGTGCAAAGGCTTTGAGTTCAAAAGGGTCTAACTCAATCCATGCATAAATTTTTGAATACCAACCTCTGGTATGTGGAGAAACATTTACATGTTGACAACATTAGTTTCTGAATATTAATTTTGTGGCAGTATCTCCTCTTGCAAATTTAGGTGCAAGACATTTTTCCACATGATATACAGGCATCAATATATCTTGTTTCTTGTTATGGGCTAGTTCAGCTTATCGGCGTATGTTCTATTACTGAGTAATTTGGTGGGATGCTTTCATTTCTTGTTAAGGTTAATGTGCTTTATGTGAAGTATGAAGCTTCCTACTTTATTCTTTAAGGTTAAGAGATGATTTTATGTATATTATTTTATTTGAATAAGATTCTTTTAACCCACCAAGATCGATGGAAAAATGTTTTGTGGTAATTGTTGCAATTATACTTGCAAATATTGTTACAAGTTTTACGGTAGGTATAACACCATTTTGGTATACATTGCATATTATTCTCGGACATATAAATCTTTTTGAAAGAATGGAGGTGCTGTTCATGGTGTCACCTTCGATAACTGTCTTAATTTATACAAAAGAAGTTAAAAAGAAGCAAAGAAAAGATTAAGAAAGAGAAGAAAATTGCAGCAAGCTGAAAGATTCAACACATATATTACGGAATAAGATTGCTTGGAATTCTGGAATAGTATAATTGTATGGTACTTGAAAGAGAAACGGAAAGTGGCCTAATTCTCAAGGAATCAAGCATGTGAACAACATTAAAGACATTCCCCAACTTAGGTACCAAGTTTCTGATAGAGGAAAAAGAAGCTTTTGAAAGAAGGGGTAAAGAAGAACAGGGAGGTGATTAAGCTTAGTTTTACAGAACGCCTCTCAAGTTTGCACATGTATTCAGAGCTATAAATACAGGCAACCGTCTGCTGCGGTGACTATGCAGCAGTGGTTTCTGCATGTTTCTGGTGACGACAGTGAAAATGGAAAGCAGGTTTCTCCTACAAGAGGAAAGTCAGTGTCGAATGAAGGCAGCAAGACCTAAAGCTACATCTTGTTCTGCAGCATTCAAGAATTCCAAATTCTACAGTAAAGTTGCGGAGTTTACATGTAGTGCTTGTTTATTTTGTGTTTGTTGCCCGTTATCATTTGCCTGCTGCTGCATCAAGCTTCCGTGCAAGATTGGATGGCGAGCTACACAGCGTGCAATGCAATGGGCTTGTTGTGCATCGAAGAAAAGGATTTTTGCAGCATATTCATCATTTTCCGATATTGATTCCGATAGTATGGTGCATAAATCACATACATGCTCTAAGGATTCGGGTCCTCCGATCCAAAGAATAGGATGACAAATAGGCTTGAATAGTTGCAGGGCAAAGTTTGTTTTTGATTATCAGTTCAATGTTACCGAATTTTTGCCACTTTGGTACGTTTTCCTCAGCAATTAGGTTGATAAATTACTTTAAAAGAGAGATTCTTGCTTTGATAACTAATATTTTCCAGATTAAGACAGAGATATTCGTGTAGTAGGTGCTAAGAATTGCTTAGCATCTTCATTCATATTAGTAAACTAATTTTGATATTGTAACAAGCTGATATAGATACTTTCAAAAGTGATTACCGGGAGAAATAAAATTAATGAAATCTACTAATTAAAGTATTTATGAGAGAATGAGTTTAATTTTTTAAACGTTACATTTTTTTTCCTCTTTTTTTGTATATATTAGTCAATAAAATTAAAATGGGAACATGTGATGTGACCCACCAAAAACTTAAAAAAAAAAAAAAAGTCATTTTGTCAAGAATGGGATTCGAACCCATGCCCTTTCGGACCAGTACCTGAAACTGGCGCCTTAGACCAACTCGGCCATCTTGACTTTGTTAGTAAACTCTTGCACATGTTTATAATTATTTAGTTAAAAATTATAATATTTTCTTTTGACTATTATAATACTTAATAAGATAAATTCTTCCATACTCTGAAGACACGGGTTCACAGAAGAAAGATTAATTTTATGAAGATATTAGTGCACTTGTTGGCTATGGCCAGAATTAAAATCTTTTATTCTTTTCTACTTTATTGATAATCAATCATTCTGTTGTATTTGTCTAGATAAAACTTATAAAATAAGGGACAATAATAATCAATTTACATGTGATAATGTTTAAATGTATTTTAAAAAAAATAAAGAATTTTTTTTCTTGGTTTTCTTTGGTTTGGTGTGACATGCGAACCAAAACTTTTGGCTAACATGAATTGGGTGAACGAAACAGACCCATGGAATTGATGATACGGATTCAAAGAATATGGAATGCTCATCAATCATCATAGAACATGGAGCCACATTAGCTTTTTTGATCAGATCATAATCTTCACCAGCACTATGCTGCTTTGGAAAATTTTTAGTCTTCGTTTTGTTTTCTGAAGCATTAGAATAAAATACAAAATTGCGTAAGCTTCTGGAAGCACAAAAAAATTGATTGCAATTTAGAATTAGTTACTAAGAACTTTTCCGTGATGACAATCACATATCATTCATTATTTCATTGACAAGGATTCAATGCTGATATTAGTTTTATGCTTGATCTTATATAAAAAAAGATGTGATTTATAATTAGATAATTGAATTTCAATTTTAAAATATTATAAATGCATTCAAGAAAGGCCTCCGGCTACCAAAACAAAACAAGTTACATTAACTTCAACGCTTTGAGCGAGGTTTATTTGTATATTATGAAGAAGCTGTAAAAATTCATGCACCGCAACCTGCACCGCAGCCGCCGCCACAACCAGCAGTGCAACCGGCGCCGTAAAAGTTGGAATCCTCGGCTGAAGAAGTTTTTTCTTTGGATGCACCTTCTGCACAAGCAAATATTATAGCTGATAACAGAGAAAGAGTGAGCAAAGCTGATAAGATGAATACACAAGCTCTTGCTAGACCATTGGCAGCACCTTCTCCATTCACAGTGATGATATGCTCTGTCAATAATTGTCTCACCATCTACTCTATCTCTTTGTGATGATCACTAGTGATAAGCTTTGTGCGTGGAGAAGTGAACTTCTCCTACAACAAAGGCCTTTTTTATAGGAGCCATTAAGTCAATGAGTCAAGCAATAGATGTGGCTATGATATAATTGCACATGTCAAACTTTATATTTTTATAAAATTCATAATCCCAAGTGTCCTCAATACTGTAGTTGTTACGTACACAATAACCTGTACTCTTTGCTCAAAATTCTAATTTTTCAGTTATACTTAAAACGTCGAAGTTAATTTTTTAATTATCTATCCAAAATTTTGTGTGTGTATAATATACCATAATTTAGAATTTGGATTCAATGCTGCACTGACCTTTTTATTAATCTTTTTTTTTTAAAAAATACATTTGTTACTTATTGGATAAAAATATTAAACTAATAAAATTTTAATCATATATTATTATGCATGCACATGTGGCAGAAGTTTATAAAGAGTTGAGCACAGCTTATCATTAGATCTAAATCCCATAATTTGCGAGTCAATAGCAAAAAATTAAGGTTTTAAATAAAAGATTAATTTTCAATATAGAAAGAGTATTGAGAATTTACAACCAATAGTAGCTACATTGTAGTTATTTTTTTTAATGAATTTGACATATGAAAAAACGGTCAGAACTCGAAACATTATGCTTATAATTTTGTTTTGTACCTTCTGGCACAGTATCTCAAGTCCAAAAAGAAGAAATAGTGGCTTTAGGGTCCAAAATCACTTAGGTCTCAATCACTCTCAAACTGTATTAGGATTTAAAAGCTTCATTGATGCATCTTGCGTGCGCTTGAATTGGCAGACATAACCATCGGAATTTTGAAAATGGAGATGGTGGGGTCAACATAGCCACTCTTACTATGCATGCACATATAAAACTTTAATGATGGTTGGCAGTGCATATACCCCCACTCTTTCTTGTCACAATATTGGTCAATAATAAAGTTCTAAGAAACAGTGTTTTTTCCCCCCAAAAAAAAAGAGAATGACAGTCCAATTTGTAAATCTGTTTTTACATGGAAGTTTGTGGCCATGCACTTACAGCCAACAAATATTGGCCACAATCTTCATTATTTAATATTCACAATTATTAAATTAAAGACTCAACTTTAATTTTTTTTGCCCTTTTTGATCTTGCCCTGGGAAGGCTCAAACTAGGCCAGTCTCATCCTTTATTTACTTGTGAAAAGGGTTAAAATAAACCTTATTAAAAATGCAATTATTTGCCGAAGTGGGGTTGTGTTATAGCCTACAAAAGAATAATATTACAATAATATTAATTGCATCGTGGGAGGGATTAAGAATTATTTTTTGCTTCTATTAGTGTTAGAATTGCGATCGAAAAGGTTATTGTACATTCATTTTCCTCCATGTGTTTTCAGATTTTTTTTTTCTCCTTTGTTTTCGTGGAGCATCAAATGACAAAAAAGGTGCCACTTGTAAGTTCTAGATCTAGATTAAGCTTTGAATTTAACGAAACGGCACCCACTTATGACAAGATTAGTAAAAGGAATTAATAATTAACTAATTAGCAACATTAATCCTTAAATGACAGCCTAGTTGGTTGGCCTCTAATCGTAAAAAGTAAGAGGTTGGCATGTTCAATTACAAGGAATAATTTAATTTACGGTGAGATGGGATAGGGTATGTATGATTGAAAAAATGTAATATTAACCGATGATCATTTGCTAAATATTTAAATGTGCACCGAAAGTTATGAACACCACTGCTGTATATTCTGTCTGGGCAGGAAAATCAGTAGACTTAGCAAAACAATTTTATCGTTTTACATTGTTCGAGACTTTTTGTTATTTCAATGGATAACAAATCACTACCTATAGTATTGGAATAATGCTACAATTACATAGTTGTAAAACATAGTTTGGTTTATATGTGGTATTCGACATGTTATTAATTTCATTATAGATGATGTGATGTTATCACATTAATATTTAAAAAATTGATTATTGGGTAAGTATTAATAATATTAATACTCTTATTATTAAATCTCCTCTTCCCCCTTGGTCTGTTTTTACGATATTTGTATCACATAGACCAAAGAGGAAGAAGAAGATTTGCCCACAACAAAGTTCAACTACAATAAGAATGAGGTGAATGTTTTTATGTTTTTGGTGATAAGAACAAAAAAAACATCTGGATGATCGATTGAAAACCGACGCTGATTTGCAACTGTGATATGTGCCTATTTTCTATATGTTGGGGATTACTCTATTAGGTGGTGTGAAGCATGGTCCCATTTTTCTTATCAATGTGGGACAACTTAACAACTTAACAATTAAAATCATCGTCATTAGTGATATCGGTGACCCATTTATTTAACGGTGAGTCCATTACATCACAATTATTAGGGTTGGCTCCGATACCACTTCTTAGGATGATAGAAATGTGACATTGTCCATTTTTATAATGTTAAGTATATTACATCTTGACTATTAGGATCGTGTTTTGCTACTAGCTATTGGGAGATGACATATAACATTTAGGTTTGTAACTTGAAAGATAAATTTTTTAGATGGAGTGATTCATTATATATTTAAGCCATATTACCCATTTTCTAATTAATATGAGACAACTTAACTCTAAATATTTTCAACATAAAAATCTTTTTGAAACTATTTATTTCACTTAATTTGCCAGTGTACATATAGTTAGAGTTGAAAATGATCAAGCCCTTTATGCCAAGGTCAATTGCATATAAAATGGCCTCATTTTATTAATTTTTCTAAAAATTCTGTTTCTCCTTACTTATTCGATCATACGTTAAAGGCTTGTAGTTGCATATTAGCAAATAAAAATACATAGAAACAAAGTACATATTTACACACCATATACACATTTATATGTGTCTTACAATATCCATGAAATGGATCAATCTGTATTTTCCGAAAAGTAAATAACACATAAATTCCACAGTAATGTGAGCCATAACAACTTCGATTATGTGGCTTAATTCTCTTTAACAGGCCCTAAAATTCCACAGTAATGTGAGCCATAACAACTTCGATTATGTAGCTTAATTCTCTTTAACAGGCCCTCTTGGAATCTTGTTAAGAAACTGAGAATTAAACCTTCTGACCATCTTCTTCATTCGACGGAATTCTCTGTAAGCAATATAATCAACATGTTCATCATACCGCTCATACAGAAACGGCAGCGTTAAAGTGCATATGAAACCTTCAGGCACACAAAAAGTAAAAACCATCGTATTAGTCCGCTGCCCCAAAATTTCAATAATCATCGATTTACATTATTAAATTATAGTGGCAAATTCTTACCAAGATAAAGGAGATTTAAGAAGCTGAAGTAAGTTCCGATCACGGAAAAAATATACAGAGTGGCTATTACCTGTAACATAATATGTATATAAGAAAACATAAGTTATTTAACTGATTTAATTGAAGGCAAGGTCCAGTTCCAGTGGTGAGGAGCAGCCTTCTTAAGATTCAGGTCTTGGATTCCAGCTTCAATCCGGACCTCAGTAATTAATAAAAAGAAAATAACTTGTTAATAAAATTTTTGATGGAAGCTCTACAGATATTATGATAGTACCAGAATGAAGAGTCCGGGATCTTTCCCGCATGCCACATCGAGGAGCTTTGACAGGATTTTATTGAATCTTAGTCGGAAGGTTGAAGCAACCTCTCTGAATGTTGATTCCCGTAATACTATTTCCGGGATTTGGGGGCGCTGCCTGAGAATTTAAAGTTCAAATGTCAATATATATAGGCAACAAAAGTAAATAAAAAAAAAAAAAATTGTTGCTAATGGTATAGTTTGTGAAGAAATAAACAGGTCGATACCAATCGAAAAAATCTGCGCCCTTGGACCATATAAAGAGTACAAGCATTGATGTGATGGAAATGTGACAGAGCAAGGTCACAAAATTGTACTCCACAACCTCAAATAGAAACCAAATCACTGTCATTCCGATCAAAAGCGAGGCTGACACCGTTTTGTTCTTCCATAACAAAACATCCGCAACTGTGAATTAGGTGAATCTTGTCATTAAAATTAACAGTACATACAACAAAACGACAATTTGAAATTAAATAATCTAAGTACCTTTTCCTCCTCCGAGGATGTCATGTACTGGCCTTTGGCGTCCGAACAGCCTCTGGGGGCGTGACCGTGGGGTGGTTCTCGACGGACGTGTGGGTTCGTTGTCGGACTCGGATGATGATGTGTAAATCGGCATGGTTGTTTTGCAATGTTAATTACAGGCTAATTGATTATGTGTGCTGGTGAATGGGGATGTTGATTTATTTTGCACCAGCATTAGTAATATGTGCGTATGTATATATACATATATATACAAGGACATTGGATATATATATGTGGGTTTTGTAGCTAGGCTTGGTAGCAAGTAATGCAAAGAACGAAGTAAGGAATGGCTTGGGGCTTCGCATTGAAGGTTGCTTTGCATGCCCGCTTCTACAAATCAGAAAAATTGCAGATCTTTTCATAAAAGCCTTCACTTGTTTAATTAGCCAACGCTTGCAGAAAGCTTACGTGCCCATCTTGATCTAATTAAAAGCGTACCACTTGAGACACGAATAACTTTAAGCCAGCAGCATCTTGATGACTCGCTAGCTCCACGCGCTGTTTTGTCAATTATCTAGACCTTTTTTAGGGGACTTTATCGATGTGTGATCACGGCTGAAGTTCTGAACTTGAAACTATGTATATAAAATTTAAACGCCCAAATGACAAAAAACTTGGTAATTTCGCTCCACATTTTAGAGTTAATTTTGTCTTTAATTCCAACATTTGAAGAACATCATTGGTAATTGATCAATCTGTTTGAGTCGATTCGTTTCCAAATAATCATTTCCTTAATGAAAATGATTAAAATTGGGTGACTATACGTCTAGAAATCACTGGCATGTAAAAGTTGATTGTACCGGAAGTCGCTTTTGGTTTTGGGGTTTAATGGATTCTATTATTGTGAATATTTGCTACATACAGTTTCTTCTACAATACATCAAAAAAAGAATGAACAATGTGGAGTAATTAGTGGCTAGGCCTAGCTAGTTAAACCACAGAGCATTAGCTCCGCCACTCCCCTGGGAGCTTATGAGACATAAATCTGTTTATGATACAATCATCCATTCGATTAAAGATTTAATATTCATTTTTATCTAATAAAATTATGTTATTTTTGCCGTATTTAAAAAAACTATTAGTCATATTAACCAAAATCAATAAGAATTTGAGTGGGCAGTGCCACAAATATTTTAAAAATATATTAAAATCAAGTAAAATGAGTGATATTTAAAAATTAAATAATAATAATAATAATAATAATAAGGATTTTTATTTTACAGGTGAAATTGCTCAGTTTATGATGAGAAACGACCCACATGTCAAGCTCTCATTTAAAAGATTGGTATATCACATTGATAAGCTCTCTCAATAATAGTTAAATGCATGGGCCGCGGTGAGCGCCTACCAAATCCATTCTCATATTAAAAATATGTTAAAGAAGTGAAATAAATAATAATTTGTTAAGAATTAGTTTAATAATATTATAACTTTTAAAATAATAATCAGCTGTAAAGAGAATTAATTAAATATTTAGTAAAATTTATTTTAAAGCAATTGTATTTGTTTGGTAAATTTTACTGTTAAGAATATAGATGATTGAATTGAACATAATATTAAATAAAATTTATTTATATATTTATTAACATGTCTAATAAAATTTTTTTATTGTGCATATATAATAATTGATAACTAAAATAAAATAAATATTTTATATTATTAATTTTATTTTTATTTTTATCTCAATATAATTTGTAATAATAATAATCTCGTTAAAGTTAATGATTTTATTTCCTAATTAATGAGGATATTTTTGAATTATTATAATATATATGAAAATATATATGAAATTTGTATTGAGTATAAAATTGGTTCTCAAATCAATTTTGAAAAATGACTTCTTCCTTACTTTTTAAAATATAATGTAGGATGAGTGAATTTATCAAAATTAATTTTTTTTAAAATTACCAAATATCAAAATTAACTTTTACTTTTTCAAACTCATGTTTGAGCATCCAAAAATAATTTCAAATGGGCACTAAGGTAGCATTTTTTTTTTTTTTGAAATCTGAATAGACTTGAATTAGTCTAAATCTTAAATAGAGTTGAATGTCTAAATTTAAATTATATATTTATTTTTTTGTCTAAATTACTAAAAATAAATATTATTTAGCTTAAGAAATTTAAAAACTAATATTTTTACATTTGTCTCTTTACAAATTATAAATGTTAAACAAATTAATAAACATTTCAAAGAACTTAAATAAAATATTATATTTATCATAGCATGAATCATGTTTGACTGAATACTACTCTTTATATTCTAAATTAGTATGTTTTAATCATTTTTATTGTAGTTCATGATGTTTTATATGAAAATCATATATAGAAAATTATGAAGATAAATAATATTAATTTGAAGAAAATAAAAAAATAAAATAATAATAGTCTACTACTTCATTATTATAAGTTATAGAGATTGGTAATAACACTCATTATTAAATTTTATATAGGTAAGAATGAAAATTAATTAATTAAATAGGTATATTTCGTAGAATATCTTTTAATAATATTATTAAGATTTTTTAGATTAAACAAAAAGTTAAAAAAATTGACTTAATAACTTTATTATTTAATGACTGAAAATTTTTATTAAATTAAAAAAAATGAAATTAATAACTTCATTAAATTATTAAATTAAAAAATAAATACATTGTTCGTGACTTAATGAATTGAAATTAAATTATTTATGTCATTAAGTTAAGAAAAACAAAGACCCCGTGAGTCAATGTCAAACTTAAATTTTGCACGACAGGGGCATACATAACTCGACACGTCAACTTGAATTGTGATATGCTTAGTCATCACCATCGTACGGAGCATCGACTGGCCTACACCACTTGTGGCGCGGAAACCCCACTTTTCACCGTCAAATTAAGTTGATCAAAACTTTCGGTGTCAATTTGTTGGCGGTTGGAAACTTTTATATGCTCACGATGATCGTATTGCCACTGCCCAAGATTAGATGACACGAATTTCATTTTGGTGTCATCAATGACATGGCTGTCACCGGCGGTGAATGGCTGTCGGCGACTGTTTTTAGCAATATTTTTTCAAAAAAGTATAATTTTAATTATTTAACAACAATTACGTAACTTTTTCTGTCAAATATACTTAAGAAAAATAATATTTAACTATTACTGAAATGCCAGTGTGATAAAAGCAATAATATTATATTATAAATAGTACTGTCACTTTTGTGTACTAGTAATACTGTAGTATAAATAGTACCAGTATGATGTTTAAAGATCAGGGCTCATATATTTAATTTATTGTGAATAATTTATGCGCTAGTCCTACATTAGTGTGCCGCACCGGGGAGGGGGGGGGGGGGAATCATTACATAAATTTATGTCAATTTCATAAATACATATCTTTTATAATATTTAATTCAATAATAGTGGCTAGCAACACTTTAGTTAAAAAATTAAAATACCTTAAATACCCTAATGACGTCTATAATTTTGAAATGGAGTTAACATTTTGATGTTAAATCGATAAGAAAGGAAGCATTGGGTGGGGAGAAGTAATGGTTTTTGACAATATTAATAAATTTATAAATTACACGTCAGTAAGATAAGAAAAATATAAAATAAAATAATTTCCGACTCCAGAGTGTTTTGATCAGAAGACGAGTCTGACAAATCACACACGCACCCGACTGAGGAAGAAACAAAACTGTCCGATGGGCATTATTAAAAAAATCCAAAACGAAACATAAACAATGGAAAAAATGGACAGCAGTTCGTTCGAGTCAAAGACTTTTGGAATCAAACTTGCAACAGCGACATTAACGACGGCAACAAGATTCCCTTCAACTTTAACAACAACTGCTTGTTTCACTGAGAATCCAATCAAACCCCATCACCAATGGTCTCAGTTGGATTATATCTCCCTTTCAATAGCATCAAACTCCAAAAACCCATCTGCCAGATGGCGTCATCACCACCACCAGCTGCTGCCCCGACCAGCTTCAGCTTCAAGAACTTGACGCAAACGTTCACAGTGGACGTCCAGAGAGCAGAGAACAGGCCCTTGAACGTGCCACTGATTGCCCCTTTTACGATTGCTACTTCGAGGCTTGATCAAGTGGAGAATGTGGCTATCAGAATTGAGCTTAGGAATGGGTGTGTTGGGTGGGGTGAGGCCCCTGTTTTGCCTCACGTGACTGCTGAGGATCAGCAGACTGCGATGGTCAAAGCCAGTGAGGCTTGTGAGGTTTTGAAGAAGAGCCCTGCCATGGTTTTGGGTTCTGTTTTTGGTGTGGTTGCTGGCCTTCTCCCTGGTCATCAGTTTGCTTCTGTAAGTTCTTCTTTTTCTTGGGATTTCAAGATCCTTCCGGAATTTTTATTTTGATTTTTTGATGGATTTTTATGTGAAGATGTTTAGTTGGGAGTGTATTGTTTGTTCAAATGATGAGCTTTTATTATAAGCTTTTGATTGGAATTGAGTACCATTGGATATTCTGTTGCCTTGTTCTATGATTAAGGAGTGTTGTGACCTTCACCTATGTATGAAATTAGGCAGAAAATTTAATTGCAAGTAGTTATTGGTATTCACATGTTTAATCATCAATTTGTAGCCCAAATAAATATTGACCTTCATCCTTCGATATTTAAGAGTAAAGTTACCGTCTGGCTTTGGCCTCTGGCTTTCTGCAAAGACATGCAACATCATCTGATTGGGTCTAGAAATTGTGTTCTTACAATTAGGTGGTTTGGTATTTTTCCTAAAAATAATTTGGTTGCTAATAGATTTGCTCACAAATATGAGTTCTTTCTAAATATGACAGCATATTATTTAGTACATGATAGAAATTGAAGGTTTTAGTGAGCTTTACTTCTACCAGTATTTGGTTTGCTTGAGCCAAGTTCTCTGGAAATCAAAGAGAGAGAAATGACATCATTTGAAAATTATTCTCTCTGTTTCTTTTTCAACTTCCTATAAACGTTTCCATGCATGGTTGCTCATACCTCCCACATTGAATTAGTTTTTACTTTGAATTGATTTTAGGTGACCATAATGAGACTGGGGCTTCAGGTACTGGTCTACATTCATGGGTTACTCCTATGCCTTGAGTCTTATGGATATTCCATATAATTCTCCTTGAAACTTGTTAGCATTTTTGCTTGCAATTCACTTGAAAGTCAGTGGAAAACCAAACGTGAATTTGAATGATTACTGTCCTCCATGTCTCGGTAGTTTTATTCATTACCGTTAAAAATTTATGTGCCTTATTTTGTTGACAATAATTTCATTATGCAGATACAATCCAGATTATCAGTTTAAGGGAAATTACATGTTTCATGTCTCTGCACATCTTGTCATAGGTCTACTAAAAGTTTATTTTACTCTTTATTCAGTTTGATGCTTGTATCTTAAAATGTAGAAGTGTTTTTTCTTTTTCTTTTGGTTTTACTCATTAAACTGTTCTGGCAATTGAAGGTTAGGGCAGCAGTCGAGATGGCACTGATTGATGCAGTTGCAAAAAGTGTCAGCATGCCTTTGTGGAGACTCTTTGGTGGAGTTTCAAATACTTTAACCACTGATATAACAGTTAAATTCCTACTTCAGTGATTCTAACTCTGGAGAACACTTCACTCTGATAATTTTTTTTCCCTATTTCTTCTCTTGTCTTTTATATTTTTCTTGAAAAAAGTAGGAACCACGTGGTGGTGCTGGTGATTTCAGTAAAATTGAAAAGTTTTATATAGCGTAAGGCAAAATATTACTTTTTTTGTAAGCAAAAGTCAGGCTCATCTATTCTGTTATATTTGTAGATTCCAATTGTTTCCCCCACTGAAGCAGCTGAACTGGCTTCAAAGTATCGCAAACAAGGATTCACTATCCTGAAGCTTAAGGTGGGAAAGAATCTGAAGGAAGACATAGAAGTTCTACGAGCAATACGAGCTGTCCACCCTGATTCTTCCTTCATCTTGGATGCCAATGAGGGTTACAAACAGCAGGAAGCTGTTGAAGTTCTTGAAAAATTATATGGTAAAGTGTGTACATAAAGTGCTCGGTTGCGTTTTTTTCATGCCTGCTATAAAGTGCTCAGTTGCTTTTTTTTCATGCCTGCTATAAACAAAAAACTGTTGTAACGCTAAGAACTCTTGCTTGGGCATGATCTTACACTGAAGTCCTTTTACTCTTTCGTAAACAAATTAGTACCTTATTATATCTTAGGAATTGGTAAGTATTAAGGCTCCTATGATTATTGAAGCTTACATTTTTACTATTTTCTTTCTTCTAGAAATGGGGGTGACTCCAGTTCTCTTTGAGCAACCAGTTCATAGAGATGATTGGGAAGGCCTTGGCCATGTTAGTCGTATTGCCAAAGACAAATTTGGGGTATCTGTTGCAGCTGATGAGAGCTGTCGGAGTTTGGATGATATCCAGAAAATTGTCAAAGGAAATCTAGCAGATGTTATTAACATTAAGCTTGCAAAGGTTGGAGTCCTTGGGGCCCTTGAAATTATTGAAGTTGTAAGGGCTTCAGGACTAAGCTTGATGATTGGTGGTATGGTTGAGACCAGACTAGCCATGGGCTTTGCTGGTCATCTCGCTGCTGGCCTTGGGTGTTTCAAGTAAGTATCTTGATTCTTGGTTGTTGAAAGAAATGTTTTCAAAAACTTGGACATTTATGTATGAACAAATATTTTTGTTGGTTATTATCTTCAATTTTTTCTTTGAATTTTAACTAGTATATTGTCTTTGCAGATTCATTGACCTAGATACACCTCTTCTTCTGTCTGAAGATCCAGTTCTTGATGGTTATGAAGGTATCTTAGCTAATCTCCTGAATCTTGGCAATATTTATAAAATTATAATTTATTTTAATATAAAATATTATGCTACCACTGCAATTTGACAATGCTTTAATAATTTGCCTTAGTCTCCGGGGCAGTTTACAAGTTTACGAATGCAAGAGGCCATGGTGGTTTCCTTCATTGGGACAATATTGCATGGTAAGTCCTTGACCACTTATATTCTTTCTAGATCTGCACAAGTGTCAACTGTGCTTCTGCTTCACTGCTGAAGTTGTTTTAAAGGGGTTGTCAACACTCTTGCTTATAACCTTGAATCATGAAAGATAGCTAGCCAGTTTTTGGTTTGACATACCTATAACAACAATAACAAACTATAAGAACTTGATTATGTGACGGTATTCGCATCAGTCTCTTTGTCAAGGATAAAATTTGAAAAGTTGGCAAAGACCATAAAAGTTCTTGCTAGGTTGGCATTGGCACCTTAGAATTATAATATTGATACCAATTATTGTGGGGGACACAGTTTTTATAGCAAATATTAATAAAGGTAATAGGGAAAAGTATTGACAATTAAACAAAAACTTGCAATGATACTTGATCCAGCTTTTAGCTTGTGTCCACAAGCATAGACAAAAGAGTTAAAATTTCACTAACAAAATGGAGTTTACAAATATTGGAGTCTAATTCTTGCGGCCCTAAGCCTCCACATACCAATCATTCTATTCAAATTGTAGCAAACAATTAGTTGACCCGAAGACTCTCTTTGTGAATCAATTGGAGAGTCGTTCCATAAGCCAAAGTGTGGGAAATGAAAAGGAGAGAGTTGAAAAAGTATACACTCTTTGTGAGAGAATATTGCAATTGGACTCTATTGTGTGTTTTGTGTGGATATTACTATCTTTCTCTATTATTCTCATTAAAATTGCCATAAAATATTTATTTTTTAATTTGTGTTACCCCTAAGAGATTCTTTGACTCCTTTAAAGCTTTTCCAAATTTCATTTCAGGAAACAAGGCCTCGAAAGAATTCCATGCCATCTGTGGAAACCCAGGCAATTGAAAAGTGGCTTTACCAGCCATATCAATAAGAAGTGAAAACAATGCTTTAATTTCAAGAAATAATTTCATAATTAATTCCTCGTGCTGCATGTGCCATAACGATCATTCTATAATGAGCAATCATATTGTGAAGATGTTTGAACCTCTGTCTTCTGCTTTTGTCTTAGAGCACTGATATCTGAACTAAAGCCTGACAAAAGGCTATCAAAAATACTCTCAAATGACGTTGATTTGCATGAGTTTAATTTTTTTTTTAATTTAAAACACTCCCAGTCATTGTTTTGAATTTGTTTTCGTCAGCCTTTTGTCGGGCTTTGGTTCCTCAATCATTTCTCTTTGTCTTAATCAGACCTGTTTGCATCTACTGTTGCTATATGCGTACATCAAATTTTAACGCCCTATGTTCCATTATGAGAAACTGGACTTGATAGTGGTTTCCAACAATATATCTCTATCAACTCATCACCTTTTTTGATACTATTTTGCATTAACCAATCCTAACCATATCATATTAAATGCAGAAATTACTTGGCTTGTTGCTTCCATACTTCTGGCACACCAAACGGTCAAAAGTTTACCTCATTTTTGTGTTTGCCAACCTCTCTTGTTGGTAATATGGCCTGCGGATCTCTGATTTTGAAGGGGCTTGCAAACAAGTGAATGAGCAGGGGATGAAAAGTCTTTGGCTAGCATTTATGAATTTGCTGGTAAGATTCGCAGTTTACTTGGCCATTATTGTGACTTTACAACATCAGACAAAAAAATTTAATTTCATAATGATCTGTGAAGACAATTTACCTGTTTTGAGTTTGCCTTTCCTGATTATTATTGCTTCTTAGAATAGTGCTTTCTACACCATACATTTCCTGAACAAGTCTGCTTTTCCTGTTTGTATCAAACAGAAACTATCTCTTTTTGATATAGTACTTTTTGCTTGATGATTTGAGCCACTGGTCACTAAACACCATCCCTCATCTTGGTTTTATAGCAGAACATGCCTCTGTCATTTCTTGACCATTCTTGAACTTCCATCCTTCAATATAATTAATATAATTAAAATACGCCGGACATAGAAGAATTTGATTAAAATAATTTGTGCCACTGGTCGCTAAACACCGTCCTTCATCTTAGTTTTAAGCACAACATGCCTATGTCACTTTGTGACCCTTCTTGAACTTCCATCCTGCAAGATGGTTAAAATATGCCAGACATACAAGAATTTGATTAAACCATGCAGGGCATAGAAGAATTTGATTGTATTATGATTTTATGATTATATGTCCAACAATTCCAATAGTCAATATTCCATCGCACATCAGTATAGTTGTATCGATGGTTAGATGATTATATTGATTATAATGATGTATAATAAATACATTTATGGATAGTTTATTATAATTGTATCCTAAATTTTTCCTCTCAGGCAATGATGTGGCTAGCTTTTGATCAATTTGACATGGGAACAGTGATGGTTGAACAATAAGAAATGAAAATGGAGGGTAAAAGTACAATCGAGTTAAAATGAGCTGGTCTTTATCACGCCAATTTAAAGGAGAAGCCTTGACTTGAGTTATTTATAAAACAACATTGCTTAACAAGTAACGTGAAGATTAAAAGTTAAACATTTCCATGATTTAGTTTGCTGACCCACGTTATGATATCAAAGCTCTCTTATTTTGACAACAATTAGACCACATAATCCAATTAAAGACTTACAAATGTTCATATTGCCTGATTTGAGATCTTCTTATCTTCAACTGGAGAAAATTTGCATCCCAACACTATTTAAATTTGCATCCCAACACTATTTAAATTTGCATATTGGATATTTTGGTGCATAAAACTAGTATATATCCGAAATTGAATAGTTCAACTCTTCAGTTACTTCCTAAATTTGATCTCTCTAAAATTTTTTTCAAGATGTTGGTTATTTCTTGAATCCCTTTTTCAATATATGATGTTCTTCAATGTTTAGTTTTATGTTGGTGTGGAGGTATTTCACTCGTAAATCTTTTGCTCCATTATAAGATATCTTATCAACTAAACCATTCTTTGAGGACAAAAAATTAGATTAAATTGACATTGCACTGTGAAACTTGTGCCGGAAAAAGGAGATTTTATTTACAGGTTTGCTGCGCCTTCCATCCCTAGCGTGGAAATTCCCTTGCGCGTTAAAGCTAAATGAAATGCATTTCCTCCATATTGATAGCTCACCAAACATGCGCCTACAACGTCCAATGAGCACATTCTTTGGGCTGCCTTTTTTGTCCTGTCACTTGTGGTGATCATACATTGGACGAAAAATGTAAAGCCTATAATCGTCCAATCAATTTTACATGTTGTGCGTGCCTGTTGGTTTAGTTGGTAAAGCTTCTTGCATAATACAGGAGTTATGTGATTCAAACTTTACTCACACGGACAAAGAGGTGAACTTATTTTCATTCATGCAATACTTGAAGGTATTAAGATATTGAATTATATATTACATTGATCATGATAAAATAAATTTCAGGAGCTGGTCAAGTTAACGATGACAATTGAGAAGTTACGTGTGTCCCCGTAAGGATTTGTAAAATGCATCCTTTATTTTCATGGGCAAATGCAAGTAATAGCTTTTAACGATAAAATCTATTCCCCATCCTTCCTATTCTTGATTTTATTGTTTAATTTGTCAGATAAAAGGCATTATCATTGTTGAGTTATATTTCACGTTGATTAATAAAGAAAAGTCACTTGAATTAATAATTAGATTATGGTCCTCTGTTTAATAGTACAATAATCTTTTTATGGAATGATCATTGAGACTTTATAATCCATTTGAGATTATTTTTGAGAAGTTTAAGAATGATTTTAATAAGTTAAAAGTTAATTTCAATATTGGATAAAATTTTTAAAAATCATTTTTGTGAAAAATTACCCCATTTTACTGTAGATTTAAAAAAGCAGGGAATGAATATTTTTTAAAATTTGATTTTGAGAATAAGTTTTATACTTAATACATACATACATACATACATACATATATATAAAATCATTTTAAAGTGAGGACACACGTATTTTTTTAATATGAACACATTGTTAAACTGTACGGTTTAAAAGAGTTAATTTTTTTAATAAACTATAAAACCGTGGGGTTTAAGAGGGTTGATTTTTAAAGTATGTCCACATCAGAAAAAAATAAGGACACCCGCACTAAAAAAGAAATATATATATAAAATAACATCTGTTACATGTGTGATTCTTTTTTTTATAAAGATATCATATAAAATAGTTATGAGTTCTAGAGTATATTCCTTAAAGATAAAGATCAATAATGTAAACAATAGCCCCTTTGTGTCTATAAAAGATAGTCTTTGGTATGTAGGCTATAATAATAATAATAGCCTATATAGGCTATAACAATTGAGTAAAATAAAGTAACATGGGTTATTCATTTTGGATAAGGATGTCTTCTAAAGTAGTTATGAATTGTAAAGTAGATTCCAAATATATATATATATATAGGAACCCAAAATTATATTTATTCAATTAGGAAATAAAATAATTAAATTTAGAGAGGTTATCATTATTACCATTTATATTCATATAACAAAATAAAAGAAATAAAATTTATAAAATCTAAATATTTTTTTTAGTTAGCTTTTTTTATATACACAATAAAAAAATTATATATACATGTATATAAATGTGTAAATAATTTTTTTTCAATATCATGTTCATTTTAGTTATTTTCATTCTTATAGTAGTTTAACATTAAAATCTACTAAATATATACGACTAGTTTTAAAATTTATAGACATTTAAAAATAAATTTTATAAAATATTTAACTTATTTTCTTCATAGTTAATTATTTTTATAATACAACTAACAATAATAGTTTAAAGCTACATTACCATACTTGTCCTTAGGACTATCCACTGTTTACTTATAATTATTAGCCCAAGTCAAGTGAAGGTCGTCTTTTTTTCATTTATGGTGAAAAAAAAAAGAAAGAACATATTGTGGTTGCCATTAATCCTCGCATAGTGTGTCCAAATGGACTAAGCATGCATACGCGTTGTTGAGCATCTTCTTCGTTTTTGGTAAGTAGGACTAATGGGTTTACTTGGACGACTCGCTCAATGACAAAATATAACAATTTGCAAGTCTCCTCTATATTTTTTTCTTTTCTTGTTTTCAAATTCACATGTCTATTGTATAAGCATATGCTAATTTCCTTCACTTAAAACTTGTATCAATCTTACCTAGCAATAAGCAATTAGGTTTCTGTATCTATTAAAAACCATCAATATGCGCTTATCAATTTTCTTTGTTCCTGTGTTGTTGTTACAGTATCTCATAGCTAGCTTAGCAATGACGACTTTAAAAAATTTAACAACAGATCAATCAGCTCTTCTTTCATTCAAAGCTTATGTAGTTGATTATCGGAGTGCCTTGGCAAAGATTTGGTCTACGTCTTATCCAATATGTAACTAGATTGGTAATTTTTGTGGTTTTCGCCATCAAAGAGTCATGGCCTTGAATCTTTTAGATATGCGTCTCAGAGGCACCATTCCTTTACATTTAGGAAATCTATCATTCCTAATGTCTCGTGATCTTACTCTGAATACTCTTCATGGTCATTTGCCTAATGAATTAGGGCAATTACATTGACTCAGAATTATTAGTTTCACTTTCAATAAATTGAGTGGAAGCATTCCAACATGGATTGGCGTCTTATCCAAACTACAAATTCTTAAGTCTTTGTAATATCAGTTTCACAAGTCCAATCCAAAATTCTCTCTCCAACTTATCAAAGTTGGAGATGTTAGACGCAATGTTCAATATTATTGATGGAAGTAATATTAGGGCTGCGCAAAAAAATCGACCCGGCCCGACCCAACCTGACCTGATTTGAAATTGGCTAAAAAAATAAATAAAAAGTTCAATTACAAATTACAATCAAATAATCAATTGATCAAACACAGCACACATCATGCCATCACACACACAACACAACAAACAGCACTTCACGTCTTCACACACAGGCACATGCAGTGGTAGCCAGTAGCACTCACCAAACACAGCATGGTAGATGGCAGTCACAGCACGGCAGACACAGATGCTAAGATGCAAAGTCGCAGACGGCATAGTAGCAAAATAGGCCTTACGCAAACACAATTGCACAAAGTCATCGCAATTCGCCATGCACCAACGCGATCTGCTGCCCTGCACCGTGACCGCTGCTGCCACTTGATCCACTGGCCATTGCGACCGCTGCTGCATTGAGATTTGTTGCCCTCTACTCAAGCATGATTCTGCTCTCCTAATACGTAATTTATGTATGTATCTTTTAATCTTTTTTTTAAATTTTTTAGGTTTAGGGTTTTTTGTAACTTATAAATTAATTGAAAAATTGATGCTAGAAATATTATATTATAGGCCATGGTGAGGGGAAAAATTCAAACGAAGAAAATAGAGAATACTACAAACCGACAAGTGACATTTTCAAACTTTTATCTCTCAATAGCTATGTGACTTCATATTTTACCTGAATCTGATTTGATTCGATTTCAACTCAAATTTTTGATCTGATTCAAATATGTTCAAATTAGATCGGATTGGGTTACAAATTTGGATTGAGTTTGAATGAGTTTTTCTCTAACCCAATTAACCCAAAACCAGATTGGGTTGATATGAACCCGATTTTTCCCACCCGTATGAAGTATTCTTTTAGGGATAAGAAATTTGAGCAACCTTTTCAACCTCAATCTTGGTTGTAACAACCTAGAAGTACATCCGTTGTATTTGTATTTGAATTATGTAGGATTCTTTTTATTTTATTTATCTATTATTCTTGTAAACCCACCTCAATACAATTACAATATGTTCACTTTATCTTATAAAATTATGAATTAGAATTAACAATAAGTTTGAACAATTAACTAAATAAATTATTCTTATAATACTTTTCTTTTATGACTTAGGTCTTTTAACAATATTTGGCCATTTACAATTGCTTTAAGGTAAGTTTAATTTGACCATTTTACCCTTATAATATAAACTAACTAGATTGCCCCAAGAAACATGTATTATTGTATCTAATATTTAGCTTTGGCATTTAGTTTTATGTTTTGTAATATAATTTTTTAAAATAAAATTCAATAATTTTCAATACCCCACATGTCATAAGTACACTTTGTTAGTTTTAGTTGAACATTAATAATACTAAGAAGTAGTACTTATACATCATTTAGATGCAATAAATTTTGTATAAAAAAATTATTGAAATGAAAGTAATTTTTTTTTTTGTATTTTAGTAGTTTTACTTATGAAGGTAAATACATCAAATTAAATTTACGTTAAAGCAAACTTAGTGATTAAATATAATAAAAGAACATAAGTTTCAAAGATAAATTAAGATGGATTTAATTAATTGATTATCTAAATTTCTTCTTTGCTTGAATTTCTTAAGAATAATATGATCTTGTCACAACTTTTAAAAAGGGGGTGGATTTTTTTAAAATTATGAGATAGAAATATCATCACCTCTAAATTATTATATAACTAATAACACGGATTTTGTAAGAAGGAATTTTATTCTTATGCATTATGAAATTAAATTTATGTTAAGTAAAAAGCTCAATAACTCATCAGTGTTGGCGTTAATTGTTATGGCAGGTGAAATTCCAACCGAGATTGGCAATCTAGAAAATTTGGAGACTCTTATTCTTCGTGTGAATAACTTAATTAGTAACGTTCCACCTAAGATCTTCAATGTTTCAACCATAAGATCCCTTAATCTTCTTGACAATCAACTCTGACGCCACTTACCATCAACGATTGGCCACTCGCTTTCGAACATAAAGTTTTTAACCCTGTCAACCAATAATCTCGTCGGGACAATTACCAACTCCACCACCAATGCATCTAACCTCATTGGCTTGGACTTGAGCTTTAACTCATTCTCAGGTCATATTCCAAATACACTTGGCAGCTTGAGACACCTCAGCGTGCTCAACCTTGTGCTTAATAACTTGACGACATAATCACCTTCAGCGAATTGGTGGAGTTTTCTCTCTTCTTTGACTAATTGCAGAAGTCTAGCCTATTTACCTTAGCTTGTACTTTTAAGCCTCAGCACCAACGACTTAAATGGAACAATTCCAGCATCGGTGGTTACATTGAAGCTGCTACAAAATTTAGATCTTGTAGTAAGTAATTTGCAAGGACTCATTCCTTATGATATTTGCCATTATGAGAGATTAGGCATATTATTTTTATATGAAAATAAGACCTTTAAACCTATAACACAATGTTTGGGGAGTTTGAATTCTTTAAGAATACTCCACTTAGCCTCCAATGAGCTCACTCTTATTATACCATCATCCTTGTGGAGTCTTGAGTACATCTTACAGATAAACTTATGCTCAATTTCATTAAATGGTTCTCTTCCTTCAAATATACAAAACTTGAAGGTCTTAATAGGTTTAGATTTATCAAGGAATCAACTATATGGTGATATTCCAATAACAATTAGTGGCCTCAAAGATCTATCTGCTTTATTTTTGGTTGGTAATCAATTAAAAGGTTCTATACTAAAATCATTTGAAAGTTTAATAAGCTTGGAATTCTTGGACCTTTCATCTAACAATCTCTCTAGTGAAATTCTTAAGTCATTAAAGGCACTTTCAAATCTTAAACAACTCAACGTGTTTTACAATAGGCTAGAAGGAAAAATCCCAACTAATGGGCCTTTCAGAAACTTCTCAAATGTATGCTACTACATTCAAAGTTGTCAAAAAACGTTTTGGTAGAAGTAATGAATATTGTCTGCTATTTAGTGAATAGAAGTCCTTCAACAACTATAGAATGCAAAACACCAGAAGAGTTGTGTACGGGAAAAGTTGCACATTATGCAAAGCTCAGAATTTTTAGATGTTTGGTATATACACAAATGAAACAAGGCAAATTAGAACCTAGAGCACTCAAATATAAGTTTTTAGGCTACCCTAATAGGGTTAAGGGTTATAGATTGTAGTGTGTTGATTTTAAACCACCAAAAGGCATTATAAGTAAATACGTGACCTTTAATGAGACAAAAATACTACAGCAAAACAAGAGCTTTTAAGATGATGATAATAAAACATAAGCCAAAATAGAGAAAGTTCAATTTGAGGTGGAGCCATATGAACCTAAGAAAACTGAAACAATTATAAAAGCTGAAATAGATAGTTCTTGTGAAGATAAAGATGTCAATGAAGAATCTAAAACAATTGATAGTGATGGAGATACTTATCAGTTGGCAAAAGATAGGAAAAGAAAAGTAATAAGACCATCTAGAAGATATGCAGCAGCAGATCTTGTAGCTTATGCTTTAACAGTTGCTCACGAGGTAGATTCTGATGAACCTGAACTTATAATGAAGCTATAACCAACAAGAATAAGTTACAATGGTAGAAAGCTATAAAAGAAGAGATTGATTCTCTAATGAAGAATAAAACCTGGGTACTAATAGAGAAACCTAAAAAGAATAAGATAGTTGACTGTAAATGGATCTTTAAGATAAAGGAAAGGACAACAAGTATTGAGCCAAGAAAGTTCAAGGCAAGGTTGGTTACAAGGGGTTTCACTCAAAGGGAAGAAATTAACTTCAATGAAGTCTTCTCTCTAGAAGTGAGGCATGCATCAATCATGATTATTCTTGCACTTGTAACAACCTAAGACATGCACCTTGAACAAATGGATGTTAAAATAGCTTTTCTTTATAATGAGTTACAAGAAGAAATTATAATATAGCAACCTAAAGGTCGTGTGGTGCCTGGAAAGGAAGATCATGTGTGCTTGTTGAGGAAGTCACATGATAATTTGAAAAAATCACTAGGCAATGGTATCAAGTTTTGACAGCTTCATGATTAAACATGCCTTTAATAGATGTAGTTATGATTATTGTGTTTACTTAAGTGAAAGGAAAATGATATACCTTTTGCTGTATGTGGATGATATGCTGATAGCATGTTAGGATAGAGGTGAGATTGATCAGTTAAAGAAACTTTTGAGCAGTGAGTTTGAAATGAAAGATCTTGGGGCTGCCAAAGGATTTTAAGAATGGATATTGTCAGAGATAGAGATTAAAGTATTATATTTTTTACTCAGCAAAGTTATATCAAGAAAATGTTACTCAAGTTTGACATGTATGGGTTCGAACCAATTCAAACTCTATTGGTTGGTCATTTTAAATTGTCAAGTGCTCAGTGCCCTAAGACTGAAGTAGAACAACTGGGAATGACCAATCTCCTTTACTGAAGTGTAGTTGGAAGCCTTATGTATGCCATGATACTTATCAGACCTGATATCTCATATGCAGTGAGTGTGGTAAGTAGATTTGTAGCTGATCTAGGTTATGAACATTAGAGGGAAGTTCAATAAATAATGAGGTATTTGAAGGGGACTTTGGAGTGTGGTTTGATCTATAATGGATAAAAAATTGAGGATTGTACTTTGATGGGACATGTTGATTCTGATTTTACTGGGAATCTTGATAAGAGAAGATCACTAACAAGATACTTATTCATTTTGGGTGGCTGTGTTGTAGAAAGCCATATTGCACAATGTGGTGGCACTGTCAACAACGGAGGTTAAATACACAGTGCAACAGAATCTTTCAAGGAGGCCATTTGGTTAAAGGAAATGATCACTGAATTGGGAGGAAAACAAGAATTAGTTGTTGTGAATTATGATAACCAGAGTGCAATACATCTCAGAAAGAACCAGACTCATCATGAGAGAATAAAGCATATTGATGTGAGGCTGCATTTTGTAAGGCCGGAAGTCTCAGGAGGAAGATTAAGGCTGCTGGGGTTTTTAGGTTTTAATGATTAAAAGAGTAGAGGAAGATAGCAAAATAGAATAGCTTAAATTTGAGCTCAAGGTGGAGATTGATGTAATATGAGCTCAAAATCAAATGACCGACCTGTCATTTGAAGATTCGAGATCCGATGATATGTTATCTCCAAAGCTGCAAAACACATACCAACATTGGTGGCTTTATCATCTAGAGTGTTTAAGTGAATCACGTGTATAACGTGTGATTATCAATTGAATATAAGTTGCCTTAAACGACAGAATTACATGTCGTTTTAAGGAGTCTCTAGTAAGCATGTGTAGCATGCATGTTGAAGCTGTTAAAAGCGGTTGGTTTTGGAGGGAAAATGCTAGCTAATGTAACAAACCTAGAATAAGTTGTATAAGCTGATTCTGGAGTGTTCTGTGGATGCATATCAGTGAGGAATCAGAGTGTGTAGAGAAGAGAGAGCTTGTTCTTGGTTTTTTGTGTATATACTTGATGATCTTGTACCATTCTTGAGCTTAATTAGTGAAAACATTAGCAATCTTCCTCAAGTGGATGAAGGCACTGTGCTTAAGTGCTGAACCACTATAATCTATGTGTTCTTGGGTTGTTTGTTTTGTTTTCTATTCTTATTTTTGCTAAAGAGTCAATTTGTTGCTGTTTGTATGTTCATGGATTGATCTTGGGTTAGAGATAGGTCTTGGTTTAGTAGAAAAGAAACTTGGCAGAAGGGAATTCTTTCTCTACAAAGACTCTATGACACAGACCATGACAATCGCTACGATTGGTTATGACCAATATGACACCTGATAATGCTCCAAGTCTAATTCCTAATTTTGTTCTTTTTTCAAGCATAGGCATAGTTTACGTCGATTATTATAATAACCATATAATTTGTTTATCATTTATTTGATAATGAGATATTTTACTGACAAATTAATATTAAAAGCAGAGTACGGGTCAGCGGGAAATGCTCCCGTCAAATGCGATGTCTATGGTTGTGGTGTTTTATTGATGGAAACTTTCACTAAAAAGAAGCCTACGGATTAAATGTTTACTGAAGAAATGAATTTAAAAAATTGGGTGAAGGAGTCATTACCTCATGGATTGAGGGAAATTGTTGATGCAAATTTGATGCAAGAAGAGAAAGCTTTCCGGCCCAAAATGGATTGCTTATTAAGCATCGTCCAGTTAGCATTAGATTGTTGCATGGACTCGCCTGACCAGAGGATATATATGACAGATGCTGCAACAAAACTCAAGAAAATTAGAGTGAAATTTCTGGATGCATGGTGTCGTTGCAACTTAGTGCAGCACTGAATGGGTGTTGACTTGTTCATTTTATATGTGCTTTATTTTTATTTTATTTTTTATCGTTTGGCTTCCGTAATAAGAGCCATTACGTTGAGCATAGCAGAAATTGTATTGCTAAATCTTTGCATTTTCGCATTTACATTTAAATTCTATAAAACTATGTATAAAATTGATACTAGTTTCGGCATGTATCCATTTCAATTCTCTAGAGATTATGTACAGAGTAACGATCATAATATTCTTAAAATTAAGCAAAAACCCCAAGCATATCTAATGGTAAAACAGTTCAAATAAATCACATTACATATTGGTGTCAGAACTGAATTACAATATATATATATATATATATGAGTCCGGCTATGAATGTTTTTGTCTTTTTCGGTAAAATATCATTTAGCTCCCTTACACTTTTTATAAAATAAAATAAATAGAAAATATTATAAATATTTATATATAAGTCCTCTTTCATATTTATTTTAAATAAAATATTTTATAAATATTTACATATAAGTCCTTTTTCATATCTATTTTTATTATTGATTTTTTTATTAATTATATTTAATTATTATTTTATTAGTTATTAATATATAAATATAATATGATATAATAAAATAATTTTCTAATATAATTTATTTTTATATTATAATATTTACATATAAATTGTTTTTTGATAAAATGACATTTGAAAAGAATTTTAATAGTTATTGTTGTTGTTTTATTATTATTATTATTATTATTACTATTATTGCTATTAAATTTTTTTATTTTTATTTATTTTTATTATTATTATTAGTAAAATTTATTACTTTTATTATTTTAATATTTATTAGATTGTAATTAATTTATTATTATTAGTATTAATATTTCTATTATTAAAATATATTAACCGTATTATTTTAATTACTATTAATTATTATTATTAATAAAATTTATTAATAATTTTTTATTATTTTAATTATTATCATCGTTAATATTTTTATGCTATTAATTTCATTGTTATTTTATTTTTATTATTAAATTTTATTAATTTTTTTCTAATATTATTGCCATTATTAATAACTAATACAATAATAATTAAATATAAAAAAACTACAAATAATAAGGAGTTTGAATTATAATAAGTTATTTATTTGAGATATAGAATTTGGAATTATTCCCATTAATATTTTTTTATTTTATAATGAAATATTATTGCAAATAACAAAAATACTATTTGTTAATTATGTCCCTAATATTATTTGTATATATTATAATTAAAATAATAATAATAATTAAAATAATAAAAAATTATTAATAAATTTCATTAATAATAATAATAATAATAATTTTAATGATTGTTGTTGTTGTTGTTATTATTATTATTATTGTTATTAAATTTTGTTATTTTTATGTATTTTAATTATTATTATTAATAAAATTTATTACTTTTATTATTTTACTTGTTATTATACAGTAATTAATTTATTATCATTAGTATTAATAGTTCTATTATTAAAATATATTAACTGTATTATTTTAATTACTATTAATTATTGTTATTATTAAAATTTATTAATAATTTTTTATTATTTTAATTATTATTAATGGGAATGTTATTTTATTAAAATAATAAAAGTAATAAATAATTTTACTATTAATAATTAAAATAATAAAAAAATTATTAATAAATTTTAATAATAATAATAATAATAATAATTAATAGTAATTAAAATAATACAGTTAATATATTTTAATAATAGAAATATTAATACTAATAATAATAAATTAATTACGGTCTAATAAAAATTAAAATAATAAAATTAATAATTTTAATAATAATAATTAAAATAAATAAAAATAATAAAATTTAATAATAATAATAATAATAATAATAATAATAATAATAATAATAATAATAATAATAATAATAATAACAACAACAACAACAACAACTATTAAATTTTTTTTCAAATGTCATTTTATAAAAAAAAAATTTATATGTAAATATTATAATATAAAAATAAATTATATTAGAAAATTATTTTATTATATCATATTATATTTATATATTAATAACTAATAAAATAATAATTATATATAATTAATAAAAAAATCAATAATAAAAATAGATATGAAAAAGGACTTATATGTAAATATTTATAAAATTTTTTATTTAAAATAAATATGAAAGAGGACTTATATATAAATATTTATAAAATTTTCTACTTATTTTATTTTATAAAAAGTGTAAGGGAGCTAAATGATATTTTACCTAAAAAGTTGCAATATAGAGTATATATATATATATATATATATTTCAAATTCTTTGGACTATGCATTAAATATTGTAATTTATTTACATTTTGGTCAAATTTGAATAGAACTTTGATGGCAGAACGATAAGAAATGAAAATGGAGGGCGGCAAAAGTACAGTCACGTTAAAACGAGCTAATCATTCCCACACCACTCTAAAGTAGAAGCCTTGACTAAAGTTATTGAATATTACTTAACAAGAAAGCGTGAAGATTAAGTTTACATTACCATGATTTACTGGCCCACATTATGATATCAAGCTGTCTAATTTTGACTATAATTGGACCACAAAATCCAATAAAGGACCTGCAAAGATTCATATTTACCTGTTTTGATTTCATCTTATCTTTCACCAGGGAAAATTAGCATCTCAATGTAATGTGGAATTGTGCCTTCAATACTTCGTGCATAAAACTAATATGTATCCAAAATTTAACAGTTTCTCTCCAATTATTTCAAGTACTTTCTTTATTAAATCTTGTTCTTGCCTCATGGGTTGTTATGGTTGAATCTTGTTTTCGATATATGAGTCCCTTAAAATTGATTTTTAAGTTGCTGTGGCGGATTTAATATATAAATCTTTTAGTCTTTTATAAGAGATCTTGTCATCTAAGCCGTTCGGACAGAGAAAATGGATTAAATTGACAATGCAGTGCGAAACTTGTGTTGTAAACAGGCGATTTGATTTATAGATTTGCTCTGTCTTCCACTCATTACATAGCAATTCCATTGAGCGTTGGAACTAAAGATGTGCATTTCATCCGAATTGATAGCTCAAAAAACATGCGCCTCCAAAGGCAAAAGATCACATTCTTTACATTTTTTTTTTTGTTGCCCCAAGTCAGCTTTTGGTGATTTTCATTGGACCAAAATTGTAAATTTTATTGATGAATTGTGTCTCATATTGACTAATAAATGAGAGATACTTAGATTTATAAGGAGAATAAGTCATTTTACGCAATATGCTAGTTTTTTAAATTAAATATCAAGAAATCCTAGGCCAAACCCCCCAACATTTACAATCATCCATTTAATTTTATACATTTTAAATATTAATTGGTTCAGTTGGTAAACTCTTTAGGGAGGTACAAGATGTATAAGCCTACTCACATGATAAAAATTAGATTTGATTTGACAATTTTTTTTTAATTTCACCTCATTCTTTTCTAACAAGGCTCGGATCCAAGATCTTTTATCTTAGATAGATTGCTGTCACAGGATGAGTTTTGCACTCAGCAAAAATGTGCGGCACTTAGATGACTTCTAACACATAAGTCACTAAATATGCTTAGAATACTTTTTAAACTAACTAAACAAGAATGCTTATGATAATGCTAGAGAGAAATAAGAGTAATATAGTCAAATATAATTTTATTACTCACAAAGAGTAAATTACAAAAGAGTTTTTTACAAGAACTTGAGAGCTTGTGTGTGTGTTGGAAATTGTTGGTGTGCGGTGTAGTGGTGAGCAAGTGAGGAGGGCTCACCTCTATTTATAGGCTTGGGTGCTAGGTTCTTGAAGTTTTTTAGCAACTTGCATAAATATCTCTAGGACTTAAATGCTCAATACTAAAATATTCTAAGACATATACAATTGTAGAAAAGTCTAAAATTTAGACCGGGCTTAGTTGATCACTAAGCGCACCATGGTTGGTTAGTTATGTGAGGTTGCTTATTGATAAGTGCATCCCACTTCTAATCACAACCCGTCTTTAGTGTTAAACATACTCTGCTTCTAAGCTCATTCTGCATTTAGGAAGACTTCTATTGAACGAACATGCGCGTAAAAGTAACCTCCAACTATTGGAGATTTGAGTTGCCCGTAACACTGCACTTTTACTACTTAAAGGTAGGCCTTCACCTAACTTTCATATTCTTCATCTTGATATGGTCTCGGAAGTCTTAGCTCTTGAATCACAATGGAGATTTTTTTCAAAGTAAAATGCGGCATTTGCTTTTGTGTTAGAGGAAATTTCTATCGAGATGGAAAACATGCTCCACAAAATATATGCATCAAAAGTCTTCTTTCTTATCATCAAGACTGCTCATATGATCATTTCACCACTAAGAATATACGTGGCCTTTGCATATATGCTCATTTGTACAGGAGTTCAATGAAGGACTATAATAATATTGCAATCATGATCAAATAAATCACAAATGCAGGTCAAATTAATGCTTAGAAGTTGCATGCGTCCACACTAGACCGGAGTTGTAATTTGTAAAATGCGCCACCACCGAAAGCAAAACAGTGCCGTCACTGTCAAAGTGGGCACCATTATTTTTATGCATTGCAATCAAAAGGGGACGAAATGAAATTGATGCTTAATTAGTGGAAATCGGTCTATTGCTCCACTACTTATGATAGGGATGTGGGGTTATGTCCATGGTCCATTTGCATCCTTTATGCTATTTTTATGAGCAAATGCTAATTATCGGTTTAAGCTACAATGTTTATTCCCCCACCTTCCTATTCTTGATTTTATATATTTGATAATTACTTATCACTTGATTTAAAAAAAATTAAGTTATTAGATAATGGTCGCCATTAATATTAAAAATTAAGTCTAGAACACTCTTTTCTGTGAAAAGTATTGGATAAAATTGAGATAATCAAGAATAAAGCTACACTCTAGAAATTGGCGATTTCAAAATTGATTGAAAAATAATGAGTTACGAGGTCTGAGCATAGATCTTGACTCAAATACCATGTTTATGAACCATTTGACCTCTAAAGATTTCATAGCAAAGTGGGTAGAAAGATTAGGTTAATAAATTTAGTCATTGTGAATATCATGCTAATCATATTGGATTCAAGACAAAATGGGGCAAAAGACTAGGTTGCTATATTTAATCATTGTGAATATCGTGCTAATCATAGTGGATGAAGCAGGCCTGCTGCATTTTGGAAAATGCTATTTCTTCAGAAGAGGGAAAAAAATATAGTCGATATACATTACCAATGTGGTGATACTTTCTGAAAACTGCTAAATTATAATTACTTTGCGATCTGAATAAAAGAAAGCTTATTGATACAATCATTTAATATGGTTGATTACCCTTTGAGATTTATAACACTGTTCTTGTTATTATAGTGTGCATTGACAAATCCAGTGGGCAATTAATTAAATCGGAAAAAAAAAAATATAATCATGACAACAGATACATATTATGCTAATAAATATGTACACTACTTCATTCTTTATTGGTATTCATCACAGAGGCATTAAGTACATCTCACAAGAAAAAGTTTCCTTTGCTATAGAAACTACATAAGAAATGAATTGATATCATTGAGCCTAGAACTTCATTTGCATGCTAAGCTTTTGCAGTCAAATGATTGCCCTTTTTAGAAAATGCGCCGAATTTGTGGGGCCAAACCCCATGTTTTTACAATTGCTTTTACTTTGATGAACGCAAACAAAAAAATTAATCATATGAAAATGCCTTCCGCTCATGCTTTTACTTCTCTTCTACAGTTTCTTTCCACCTATAAATTGAGAGCAAACCAAAGCCAAATCCACAACATCACCCATCTAACAATCACATTAGTCTAGAGCTTGCAAGTCCATTTGATTCATACGAAATCGAAAATGAAGGCCTCGCATGTAGCAGCAATTTGCACATTGGTGGTTCTTCTTCTGGCAGCTGAAACACAAGTCTCAGTGGCAGTGACATGCAGCCCAGCCCAACTGAGCTCTTGTGTTAGTGCCATCACATCTTCAACTCCACCATCAGGGCTCTGCTGCAGCAAGATCAAAGAACAGAAGCCTTGCCTTTGCCAGTACCTTCGAAACCCGAGCCTCAAGAAGTTTATCAACACCCCGAATGCCAGGAGAGTTGCCAGCACTTGTGGCACTCCCTTCCCAAAATGCTAAATTTCTCTTCTCTTCCATTTCTCTTTGCTGCATTAATCTCGTTTAATGCATAGTCTAATATCGAGTGGTGATTGAAGAGAATTATGAGCTAGTAGTTCAATTGTGCTGTGTTTTATGTTGTTGTTGTGATACTTGTGGAAACAATGTTGGGGGTCAAGGGTTACATCACATGGCACCAACATCTGTCTTAGCTAGTGTGTTCTGTTTGTTCCGAAGGCACTGTTATTATTTAAGGGAAGTCACTGTTGTATCGTCTTTCTTTCTCTCTTTGTCTTGTATCCTACGTTATTGCAATTTTATTTGCAGTAAATCTAAACAAATCAGTGGCAATAGAAACTTTGGGAGTGTCAGCTCTTGGGTTGTGCCTCTCAGGGGCAAACTCAAGATCTTTGAGAATGTATGACTAAATTATAATTTATTGTATTCGTTTGCGTGAATGACAGTACATATAACAGAGTAAAAAGATATATACATTGAAATTGTAACATCAAGAACTTCGTTTTAAACAATATATATGTGTGTGTATTCAATAAAATAAGTCTTTAACTCCAATTAAAATAACAAATTATTCTTTTAATATTGAACTTCAAACATCCCAATGTTAGAGTAACTTAAGTATTTTCAGTTGGTCTTGTAGAAATTGCTCTAGTGACATGGACTTGAGAAAAAAGTAAAAATTCTATTTTCACATAAAAAGTGATAAAACTTTTGGCATTTTAAAGAATGTTTTGGGTTTGGCCAGACAATATAACCCGGTTTAGCCCTCACGAAGAACAACCCCTCATGTTTATACTCTTGGGGTGTGCTTGGAATATGATATTAGATACATTGTTCTCACTGAAATAATGCTATCACACTTTTGCACTCCCACCCCCCCCCCCCCCCCCCACCCCAAAGTTAAAAAAAAAAAAAAACAGTGTATTGCATTATAATTCAAATTAATGTAGCTTTGACGGCATTAAATAATCTCGACCTCGACGAAAACAAGCTGCATTGCGTTAAATTCCAATTTGTTATTTAACTAATTCTAATTTTTATATAAAGTTTTATCTTAAATATTAATGGTCAATTGTAGCAGTTCTAAATCATTGTTGCCGCCACCATTGCCACTAATGGCTGTGTTTTGGATGTCAATTGGAGTTCATTTTGATACCATTGAAATCTTAATTAGAGATGATAAAAAAGCCCAGGCCTAGCCTGACCCATAAAGAGCCCCATCCAAGTCCATGGGCTTTAAGCTCGGTCTGCAATGAATAGGCTTAGTCACGAACTGAAAATTTAAAAGCCCAAAGTGGATGGGGCATGGATATGGACTCCTACGGCTTTATATTTTATAAATAAAATTTTTATTTTATATATTATGGGCTTTATATTTTAAATTTTATATACTTTATATATTTTATATTTTGTATTTTGTGTATTTGATTATTAGTCTATTATATATTTTATAATCAATTAATCATCTTTAATTTAAGTATTTCTTTATTTTTTCTCCCATTTTAAACTCTATTAAAAACTCATTTTAAAAAATTTAACTAAGCTTAGGCCACGCCCAAGCTCGGCCTATCTAAGTATGGACAAACTTTTGAAGGGCTTAGGCCTACTATCAATAACTAGAGCTTGGGCTTGGGCTTGAAAAAGCCCGGCATAGGCCTTTGAATTGCCATCCCTAATCTTAATTACTTGAACATTGTAATGATACAAGTTTCATTGAAAATAGAGCTTTTGTTCATAGTAGATGTGTGCTTAAAGTTTTGAGATCAAAGACTTTGAACATAAATATACAATGACAAGTTTTGAGATTTGAGACTTTGAACATAAATATACAACTATCAAAAGCTTCGTTTATGGTGAAACTTGTACCATTTCAAACTTGCAAAGCTCCATCAATAAGGATTTTAATAGTACAAAAAATGTCATAAAATAAAACTGAAATGCTATGTCAGAAAAGGTTCAGGTGGTTAATAGTAACAATGGTTGATGCGATTGTTAGTGAATTATTTATTTTTGTTTTAAATTTTATATAATAACAATATAAAATATTAACAAGCATACATAATATAACTTCATATAAATAATAATATAAAATATTATTATATATAGTGTAATACTATGTAGCACCAAGCATTTGTAAAATATTAATATAATACAATGCTTATGCAATACAATTTAATACAAAATACATCCTGTTTTCACCACATTTTTGCAAGAATATGATTCGAAACAATTGGGTAGCTCTCACCAAATCTAATTGAAATATGATTTAAACAAATAAATTTATATTAGAGGGGAGCTTGTGTTAAGTTTGGATTTAGCTGTATTTTTCTTTTTATGTTTGGGGCAGGTGGTTTATCTGAGAGACACTAGATGATTAGTTAAGGTGGTCATATAAAGAATAATAAATAGAGCTCAATGGAGCTTTGTGGAGTTGATATGTAGGGCTAATATGTGCTTAGGAGTAGCTCAGATGTACTCGGGGGATAGCTTAGGTGGTCTCAAAGAATAATTAGCATAATTAAGGTACCTTAGGTAAGTTCATATGTGAAACACAATCTTGAATGCAAATAGAAAAAGTAGTAACACAAATATAAATCTAAAGAACACATAATGTTTACGTGATTCAATATTTTGCTTATGTTTATGAGGAGCAAATTGTTGTGGTATAGATTTAATCTTTTATAATATGGGTGTCAGTGTATAAGTATACACAATAAGTAATATAATGATGAGTATTCGAGATTGTCTCCACAGGAATTAATGCTATTAGAGTTGCTATAATAATTAATATAGTGCAAGTTCAACCTAAGAAAATTAATCTCTTTTGTTAACTAAATTAAACTAATTAATCTAAATGATAGAAAATAAAATGTAATAAATTAAATTAACACATTTTACACAAGAATATAACCATTAGGAATAATGTAGTTAAGTGAATTAACTCACTTAATGACATTGATTGTTTTTTCTGTTACATTACCATTGCTACAACAATTACTACAGCATTAGACAGAACTCTAATTCATCATCATTTGTTGCATGTTGGATATTTTATATCTATATGCAACCTAACAATAATTAGTTGTTATGCCAATACAAGATATAACATTATATGATCGATGTTCCTAATACCCTACAAGGTGAATTCCTATGTCTAGTTCTTCACTGGTTTTAGATTAAGCACAACCCTATTTAAATTGAGTTTAACCCAACTTGGGAAACCTAATCTAAAACCAAGTATTGTTCTGCTATATTCTATTAAAATAGGTCTTTTTTAGGCTTTCTCTTAGCTAGTATCACTAAATGGGTGGTTAGCCAAAATAGTAAATTAAATTAAGTGTTATCAAAATAAAATGCTATAGCAATCTGCAGCAACATATAAATTAGTCAATTAACCATCAAGCTCGTTTATCACTCAACCAAGATGAATTTACTTAATAAATTGTGACAAAACCAAAATAAAAGTAGTTTTAGCCATCATATACATCATCACAAATAAAAAAAAAAACAAGTAGAATAAAGATAGAAGCGAGTGATCCTTCTAGATTCTTGATTTCTTTTTCTTTTCACCTGAAATCTTCTGTTTAGCCTTGGAATTTTCCTTTTCTTCCCTGTTTTCTTTTTTTTTTCTTGGTTATTTCTTATAGTTGATAGCTCTCTCTCTTTCCTTTGTGTGCTTGCCTCTTTTATAGTTGAAAATTAAGGCAAACAGAAGTTTAGGGTGCTTATCTTCCAGATTTGGATATTGCAGGTGATAACTCTATGAAATGAGAGTTATCATAGTACTTTTAGCCTTCAATCAAGATTACTTAGAGAGTAAATGACATGTTTTTATTGTATTTTAGTTATATTTTACATAATTTCTTATTTTAGTTATTTTTAATAAATTATGTTATTTTAGAATAAATTATGTTCTTAGATCATATGTTTAATTGTAGGCAATTGGAATTACAAATTTCAATGAAGGAATGTTGTGTAATAGGCTTGCAAATATGAGAATAGAACTTGGCTATAGAAGAGTGGAAACGAGTATGGAATAATGCAAATACTATAGCCAATGCTGTAGCATCCATTGCTGTAGCAATCCTAGAGCATCAAAAGAAAAAATTTCGAGCAAATCTCAGAAAAAAAAACGCGATCTACAGTTTTTAAATCTAGAAGATACGTGCCCTAAACTTTCGTTAGCCTTAATTTTCAACTATAAAAGAAACACGCACACAAAGGAAGAGAGAGAGAACCGTCGACCACAAGAAATAACTAAGAGAAGAAAAAGAAATCAAGAAATTAGAAGGGTCACTCACTTTTATCTTTATTCTACTTGTTTTCTTTGATTTGTGATAATGTATATGAGTGATAAAACTATTTTTGCTTCTGTTTTGTCACAAAGCATGAACTAAATTTGTTGTGGTTGAGTGATAAATGAGCTTGATGGTTAGTTGACTGATTTTATGTATTGCTGCATGATTGCTATAGCATTTTGTTTTGATAACGCTTAATTTAATTCACTATTTTGGTTGACCACCCATTTAGTGATACTAACTAAGAGAGTCTAAAAAAAGTCTATTTTAGTGGAACATATAAGAACAACTTTGTTTTAGATTAAGTTTCTCAAGTTGGGTTAAACTCAATTTGAATAGGGCCGTGCTTAATCTAATATTAGTGATGAACTGGATATAAGGATTCACCTTGTAGAGTATTATGAGCATTGAGCGTATAATACTATATTTTGTGTTGGCATAACAACTGGTCATTATTAGATTGCATATAGATATAAGATATCCAACAGGTGACAATTAAAGATGAATTAGAGTTCTACCCAGTACTGTAGTAGTTATTGTAGCAACGGTAGTGTAAGATAAAAACATTCAATGCCATTAAGTGAGTTGATTCACTTAACATCATTCTTATTGGTCATATTCTTGTGTGAGACATGTTAATTCATTTTATTGTGTTTTTTTTCTGTCATTTAGATTAATTAGTTCAATTAGTTAATAAAAGAGTTTAATTTCATTAAATTGAAATTGTACCATATTAATTGCTGTAGCAACTTTGATAGCATCAATCTCTGTGGAAACGATCTAAAAAATTTATCATTATATTACTTATTGTATACACTTATACATTGACATCCATATTATAAGAGATTAAATATATACCACAACAAATTTTTGGCGCTGTTGCTAGGGATTGGTTATTTATTGTGATTTATGAAATTAATTTTTGTGGTGTTTATTTAAGTTATTGTTTAATTATTTTTCTGTGTTGACAGAGTGCTCAAGTAACCATTACATGCATAAAGACAAGCAGATTGAGTTTTACTTTGATGCAGAAATTGAAAGAACTGTAAGGAGATTAATAAGAGAGTAAAGAAATTTAAAAGCTGCTATATCAATGGATGATTTACAAGACATGAGAGATTTGAATAACCAAGGAGAATTGCAACCATTGAATGCACAAGGAGGTCAGAATGGACATTATGTTTATGAGCAACTAGGAAATAATATCATTCATATGGCAGACGATGGAAATAGAGTCATTCGAGACTATGCTGTGTTAACTCCGTAAGCCATATATCTAGGCATAGTTAGACCTGAAGTCCAAACATATAATTTCGAGTTAAAGTTAATGATGTTTAAGATATTATATATTGTGGGTCAGTTCAATGGATTGCCATCAGAAGATCCTCATCTTCATCTCAAATTATTCTTGGAGGTGAGTGATGCTTTTAAGATTGTTGGAACATCACAGGAACAATGAAGGCTTAGACTCTTTCCATTATTTTTGAGGGATTAAGCAAGAGTATGGCTGAATTCTTTGCCACTAGATTCCATCACCATGTGAAATGATTTGGTTGATAAGTTCTTAATAAAGTATTTCCCGCCCACTAAGAACGCAATTAAGAAATGAGATCACATCTTTTCATTAATTGGAAGATGAAAGCTTATATGATGCATGAAAAAGGTTTAAAGAGTTATTAAGATAATATCTTCATCATGATATTCCTTGTTGTATATAGCTGAAAACTTTTTATAACGGTCTCAACCCAAGCACAAGATTGATGGTGGATGTTTTAGCAAATGGAGCTTTGTTATCCAAATTCTATAATGAAGCATATGAGATTTTGAAAATGATAACTAATAACAATTATTAGTGACCATTGACTAGGCAAGCTATAGTAAGAGGTGCAGCTAAAGTACATAATGTGGATGCCCTAACAGCTCTATCAACACAAGTAACTTTATTAACAAATATGGTTAAAGCTCTAACCACTGGTCCATCAACAGTTGACCAAGTTGTAGAAGTGTCATGTGTTTATTACAAAGAAGGACATTTGTTTGATAATTGTCCTAGGAATCCAGCTTCAGTAAATTATGTGGACAATTTCAGCAGAAAAAAATCAAAGTAACCCATACTCGAACACTTACATTCCCGGATGAAGGCAACATCTAAATTTCTGATGGAGTAATCAGAATCAGCATGCTGCAACAGCTAGCGGACAAAATAGACCTGCTCAACCACTTGGATTTCACCAACAAAATAAAAGACAAAAAAACACCAATAATGACCAGATCAATTCTTTTGAAACGTTAATTAAGGAGTATATTGTGAAAAGTAAAGCAGTTGTCTAAAGCCAAGTCGTGTCATTAAGAAACTTGAAGAATTAAGTTGGACAGCTTGCTACTGCCCTCAGCAATAGACTTCAAAGAAGTTTACCTAGCAACACAGAGGATCAAAGAAGAGAAGGAAAAGAACAATGCAAGGTGATCAATTTGAGGCCTAGAAAGGATGTGTACATTCTAGTAGGCATACCAAAGAATAGAAATGAATCTATTCCAATTCAAGAAGAATTTTAGAATGAAAAAGAGCCTAATCTTTTACTAATCAATACACTGGTGAGAACAGTAATGTTGTAGCACCTGCAGCAATAGATGATTCATCTTCTGTTAGGAGTGATGCAACAACATCAACTGTAGCAAAATAAAACAAAACAAGTCAAAGATAATCTATACAGCCTGCGATAACACAGCATTTTAGACATCCACCATTCTTCCCTCAGAGATTTTAGAAATAAAAGCAAGATAAACAATTCAGCAAATTTCTAGAGGTGTTGAAGTAACTTCATATCAATATACCATTGTAGAAGGTTTGGAACAAATGTTCAATTATGTGAAATTCTTGAAGGATATTTTAGTAAGGAAAAGGAGGTTAGGAGAATTTGAAATCGTTACTCTAACACCAAAATGTAGCCACATGCTTCAAAGTAAAATACCTCAGAAATTAAAAGATCTAGGAAGCTTTACAATTCCTTGTTCCATAAGAACCAAATAAGTGAAAATACACTCTGTGATCTAAAGGCTAGCATCAACCTTATGTTGTTATCAATGTTTAAGCAATTAGGAGTTGGTGAATGTAGACCGACAATAATAACTTTACAATTTGCAGACAGATCTCATGCTTATCCAGAAGGGAAGATTGAAAATGTATTGATGAAGGTGGATAAATTCATTTTTCTAGTTGATTTCATTGTGTTGGACTTTGAGGCAGATTAAAAAGGTATTAATGATCTTAGGAAGACCTTTCTTGACCACGGAAAAGACTTTTATTAATGTGTAAAAAGAAGAATTGACAATGAAGGTTAATGACCAGCAAGTTACCTTCAATGTGTTATATGCAATTAAAAGTCTTGATGAGATTGAGGATTGCAATTTTATTAGTGTTGTGGATCTGGCTGTAGCTGAATAGGTAGACAATTGTTGTAGTAACATGTAATTTGATGCTGAAACATTTGATGAGAAAAATGTTGACATAATCGATATAGTATGGCTAAGAGAGAAGCAACCATTTAGAGCAAATAGACATTTTGAATCTTTAGACCTATTAAACAGGGAAGTAAAACCTCATATACTTTCTATAGAGTCTCCACCAGTAGTAGAAGTAAAACTCTTGCCTTCACATTTAAAATATGCATATCTTGGTGACAATGACACATTACTAGTAATTTTTTCATTTTCTTTGAATGCAGGTTAGGAGTAAAGCTTAGTGGATGTGTTACGAAAGCATAAGAAAGCTATTGGTTAGATTATGGTAGACATTAATGGAATCAGTCCAATAATTTGCATGTATAAGATTCTACTGGAAGATTGCTACAACAATTCAGTAGAGTAGCAAAAAAGGTTTATTCCAATCATGAAGGAGGTTATGAAAAGAAAAATTATCAAATGGCTAGATGCTGGAATCATATACCTTATATCAGATAGTTCATGGGTAAGCCCAGTACAATGTGTACCAAAAAAGGGATGAGTGACTGTTATAGCAAACAAAAAGAATTATACCCACAAGAACAATCACTTGTTGGAGAGTTTGTATGGATTATAGGAAGCTAAACAAAACTACAAAAAAGAATCACTTTCTACTGCCCTTTATAAATTAGATGTTGGATAGGCTTATTAGAAAGGAGTATTATTGCTTCCTAGACAGGTATTCAATTTACAACTACATTGCTATAGCACTAGAAGATTAGGAGAAGACGATATTTATTTGTCTTTATGGCACCTTTGCATTTAGAAGGGCGTTATTTAGATTGTGCAATGATTCAGCAACATTTCAGAGGTGCATGATGGTAATTTTTTCAAACATGATAGAGCAAACACTCGAGATATTCATGAATGACTTTTCAGTTTTCGAAGAATCATATGATGATTGCTTGCAAAATTTAGAGAATGTGTTAAAAAGATATGAGGAGATAAATCTCATTTTTAATTGGGAAAAGTACCACTTTATGGTGCAAGAGACGATAGTTTTAGGTCATAGAGTATCTAGATAAGGTATTGAGGTGGATAAGGTAAAAATAATGGTCACTAATAAACTTCCACCACCTATCTCGATTAAGGGTATAAGTAGTTTTTTGGATCATGTTGGATTCTATAGAAGATCATTAAAGATTTCTCAAAGATAGCTAAACTATTATATATCTTACTTGAGCATGATAAACCGTTCAAATTTGATGACCATTGTTTAAAGACCTTTGAAGAATTAAAAAGAGTCCTTGTTACAACATCAGTTGTTGTAGCGCCAGATTAGAGTATGCCATTTGAATTGATGTGCGACGACATTGACCATTTCGTTTGAGCAGTGCTATGGCAGTAGAGGAACAAAATTTTCACTCTATTTGCTATGCCAACAAGACATTAGTGGATGCTCAGCTTAACTATACAACCACAGAGAAAGAGTTGTTGGCTGTTGTGTTTGCATTTGATAAATCCAGGGCATATCTAGTTGGCACCAAGGTGACTGTCTATACAGATCATTCAGCAATAAAATACTTGATCTCTAAGAAAGATGTCAAATCGAGATTGATTAGATGGATTCTTCTACTATAAAAGTTTGACTTACGGATTAAGGATAGAAAAAAGATTGAAAATTAAGTGGTAAATCATCTATCAAGATTAATGGTAAATGTAAGCAATCAGACCAAGTAAGCCATCATAGAAACCTTTCCTGATGAACAATTGTTATTGCTATAGCATGCACAAATGTTGTAGTAAGAAAGGTTCCCATGGTATACAGATTTTACTAATTACTTAGTGAGTGGACTGTTGCCACCTAACTTAACCTACCAGCAGAAAAAGAGGCCCTATAATGTCTGAAGATATTAGTGGGATGACCCTTACTTATACAAAGTGTGTTCAGACCATATCATTCGAAGATGTGTGCTTGATGAAGAAATTCCAAACATATTACGGGCATGTCATGTTACAGCATATGGAGGACATTATGGAGGATATAAGACAACAGTAAAAATCCTTCAATTAGGTTATTATTAGCCTTCATTTTTTAAGGATGTTTATGAATTTGTTAAATGTTGTGACAAGTGCCAAAAAATAGAGAACATCTATCAGAAACATTAGATGCCGCTTACCAACATTATGGAAGTCATGTTGGAGCATATGGAGGACATTATGGATGACACAAGACAGCAGTAAAAATCCTTCAATTAGAGTATTACAGGTTTTCAATTTTTAAATATGCTTATGAATTTGTTAAATGTTGTGACAGGTGCCAAAGAACAGGGAACATCTCTAAAAAACATTAGATGTCGCTTGCAAACATTATGGAAGTAGAGCTTTTTTATGTATGAGGGATAGATTTTATGAGACCATTCCTTCTTTCTTTTGGCAACTTATACATCTTAGTGGCTGTGGACTATATGTCTAAATAGGTGGAAGCTGCAGCCTTGCCAACAAATGATGCCAAAGATGTAGTGAAATTCCTTTAGAGGAATATTTTCTCAAGGTATGGGACTCCAAGAGCCATCATTAGTGATGAAAGTATTTATTTTTGCAATAAGATATTTGCTGCAGTATTTGCCAAATATGGAATCAAACATAAGATTGCTACAACATACCATCCTTATTCTGATGGTTAGGTAAAAGTGTCTAATCAAAAAATAATAAGGATTTTAAAAAAAGTGGTGAGCTCTACTAGAAAATATTGGTCTATTATATTGCATGATACTTTACAGGCCTACCATACAACCTACAAAATACTATTGGGCATGTCTCCATACAGAATTGTTTATGACAAAGCTTGCCATCTACCGTTGGAGTTGGAGCATAAACCATACTAGGAACTAAAACAACTTAACTTGGACATGTATGTTGCAGCAAAGCATAGGAAGCTCTAACTATGTGAACTAGAAGAGTTAAGGTTGTTCTCTTATGAAAATTTAAGATTCTACAAGGAAAAAACAAAACAACGGCATGACAAACACATTCAGCAAAGGAATTTAATTTTAGGCCAGCAAGTTTTGCTTTACAACTCGAGATTGAAACTTTTTCCAGGGAAGTTAAAATCAAAGTGGTCAGATCCTTTTAGACTTATAAAAGTCCATTCTTTTAGTGTTGTAGATTTTAAAGATAAAAAAACTAGTTAGGAGTTTATAGTAAATGGGTAACGAGTTAAACGTTATATTAATGATGCCATGCATGACTCAAGAGATGATTTTTTCCTTCAAAATCCAGTTTAAGCAAGCAAGAGAAGGTTAGCCTGAAAGACTTTAAATCAAATGCTAATTGGGAGGCAATCCAATAAGGGAAGTATTTTGAATTTTTATTGTTGCTTTGGTTATTTATTATTTTATTATTTTATTTTATTTATTTATTTTATTTTTGTTGTGTTGTATTTGATTTTTTTGATTTTTTTCTTTGACTGATTTTTTAAAAGGACTTTATTGTAAATTACTACAACATCAGATTACTTGTTGCAGCAGGAGTTCATGTAGTTAGAGAGGACTAAAAACAATGGATTTTAACTATTGGGAGTACATGTGACAACTGGCCTAGCAATTTAAAATAAAGATAACAAAAGATTATATAATCCTTAGATTTTCGATTTGATACTCTTTCCCTTTTAAATTGATTTCGTTTTAAACTTAAAATCTCTTTACTTCCAATTTTATCTCATTAATTAATTTATTAATTCTTTTTTTTATTTTTCTATTTCTTACCGTCACTATATATATTAGGGTTTTTCTGTGCCTCTTGCTTTCTCACTTACAATCTTTGGTTTCCTCATCAATAGCTTTCGAAGGACCACCACCCTTATTGACAACTTGTTCTCTTGTTACCCTACAACATAATCTGGACCACCACCCTTATTGACAACTTGTTCTCTTGTTACCCTACAACATAATCTTTCTTGCTTTAATCATGACAAAATATAAGACAATTGTGGCTCGATTAAAAGACCTCTCTCGCTTTCATATTTACAAAGTCGATGATAAATTTGAAGAATTTATTGAGCCGAGGAAGATTTTGAAGGAAAAAGGGTTTCCAGTTCCTACCACAACTATTTGGAACATGCAATACTATTTATGCTGCTGTAGCAAAGAAGGGTTGGTTAGCTTTTGTACCCACCCAAGGGGCCCTGTGCTAGCACTAGTTAAAGAATTTTATGTTAACATGCTACGACAAGATCAACGTACAATTTGGGTAAGGAACACTAAAGTCCTTTTAGAACCAAGGGTAATTAATGCTTTTTACAATTTGCCATCTGATGTTGATTGTGAAAACTCTAAAATGGTTGAGAGTATGACAAATAAAATTGGAATGATGTGTGTAAAGCGCTTATGGTGGAAGGTAATTCATGGGCAAATGAAGAGGCTAGAGTAGTGAATATGATTGACCTGAAACCAATTGCCAAAGTGTAGGTAAAATTTTTAAAATCTAGACTGATGCCCGCCACATACACCACCACAGTGTCCTCTTTAAGGGTCTGCCAATTAATGCTGGAACAATTATCAAAATGGAGATTAGAGAATGTGCTATGAAAAAATACAAGACTGTTGTTTTGTTGTTTCCCTCATTCATCACAAGTATTTGTACTGTGTCTGGAGTGTACATTTTTGCTAAACCCTAAACCTTAAACCCTAAACTCTAAACTCTAAACTCTAAACTTTAAACCCAATTTTGAAACAGAAAAAGATGAGGCTCTAACAACTGAAGCAACAACAGCTAGTAAAGAAGAATCTGAATATAAGGAAATACTATAACCAGCTGAGAAATAGATAGAAAATGAGGAAGAAGAACAAAAAGAGGAGGAAGAAAAAGAAAAAAAGTGCATATAACAAGTTAACAGAGGAGCAAGATGAAGCACCCCTAATGGTGCCTCTTAAGTAAAAATGGAAACACATCATCAGAGAAGACAATGATGAAATAGAGGATGAGAAGGATTATGAGTCATCGATACTCTCTAGAAAAGGCAAAGAAAAAGTTTTTAGTGAAGAAGACTCAGAAGATGACCAAGATGAAATTGATGCCAAAATTGAAGCAGTAGTCACCAAGACTACTTGAACAGTTGCATAAAAACTAAGTTTACTCAATATAATTGTTGAAATCACTACTAAAGACACTGCTCCCACTACTTCACAACAAACTCCACCAAGATCTTCAGCCATAACTCCAGCCAAAAAGAGGCCTAGTAAATGAAAAGGGGTACAATAGTCTAGAGGTACTACGACTCCAGAAGAGCCACACCAAAAGCGTACAAGATCCCATCAGCCCAAAATGCCTGAGGCCACTAGCACCCCTCTAGTTAGTCCAACCACAACCAACAATCATCCACCATAATAGTTGTCATTCTACAAGGTTCACCAAAGAAACGTCTTAGAAGTGCATATAAGAAGAAGTGACCATGTACTGAGCATGTTGTAGCAGCTCTGGAACAGGGGAGTTCCTCTGTCAAAGTTAATTTTTCATACTTTTTAAAAATTTACTTTGTTATTTCTTTATTTTGTGGTTTTTGTGGTTTTTCTTGTTTGTGACCTTTTATTTATCTGATTACATGTCTATCTTGTTTGCATTTAAATGTTTTTGTGTATGTAAGGATACAACACCTTTCAAGTTTTGGGAGGGGACAGTGTTAGAGTATAATGTGTTTTGTTATGTATGTGAATGTGTGTGTGAAGCTCTATTATTTAAAATTTGTGTATGCATTGAAATACTTAATAAAAATAAATTGAGTGTCAAGTTTTGTAACTGTCAAGTAGGGATAGTTTAGAGATGAGGGTTGAATTTTTGTCTTAACACTTAGGCTTTGATTGAGTTTTTATGAGAATGTTGCAGCAAAGGCCATATTTGAAAAAAAAAAAGAAAAAAGAGAGTAGAAAACATCTCAAGTTGGGAAAATTTTTTATTAAACTATGCTTGTTATGAAATAAACTCTGCTCCAATAGCTTAAGTTGTTTAGTAACTCGGGCTAAGTATGCACCCCATATAAAGACTTGAATCCAAAGGCAACAAAAGTTATGACCAATGCAGTAGCATCAACTGAAAAAAAAAAACAAACTTTTCAAAGGTCCTAAGTCTAGGATATTCAGTATCTAGGTTTGTTCACAAATCTCATGTTCATGTTGTTGTCATTACTTGAAGACAAATAATGGTTTCAGTTTGGGGATGTGATAACTCTATGAAATGAGAGTTGTTGTCATTACTTAAAGACAAATATGCATTGGTTTAATAATTATGTGTCATTATTTAAAGTGATAGACATTCACATGAAAAACCAATGATACATTAAAGAGAATTTCATTTAAAAAAAAATATTTTTTATTGCATTTTAGTTATATTTTTCATAATTTCTTATTTTAGTTATTTTCAATAAATTATGTTATTTTAAAATAAATTGTGTGCTTAGATCATATGCTTATATGTAGGCAATTGGAAGTGCAAAGTTCAAGGAAAGAATGGTCAAATATTTGTAAACACCCACTTTGGATAAAATGATGCATAAGTCTAAAATTGAACTACTATGGCAATCTTGCATGATTGAGAAGTGCAATCCCCGATGGTAAAAAAGAAAAACTTTCACAAATCTCAGAAAAAAAATGTGATCTCCAGTTTTCAAATTTGGAAGATACGCACCCTAAACTTCTATTTGCCCTAATTTTCAACTATAAAAGAAGCACACACATAAAGAAAGAGAGAAAGAGCCATTAACGCAAGAAATAACTAAGAGAAGAAATAGAAAACAAGGAAGAAAAGGAAAATTTGTTGTCATTACTTAAAGACAAAAATGGTTTCAAGAATTTGAAGGGTGTACTTAATCTCTATTCTACTTGTTTTCTTTGATTTATGATAATGTATATGAAGGATAAAATTGCTTTTGTTTTTTTTTGTCATAAAGCATGAACTAAATTATTTATGGTTGAATGATAAATGAGCTTGATGGTTAATAACTGATGTTTTTATGTGTTCATTTTAGATTTATATTTTTTATAACTTTAATTTATTTTAGTTTTTTAACCAATAATTTAGTTATTTTAAAATAAATTTTGTGAAAATTAGAACAATACTAGGTTTTAGATTAGGTTTCCCAAGTTTGGTTGAACTCAATTTGAATAGGTCATACTTAATTTAAAATTATTGATGAACTAGACATAGTGATTCACCTTGTAAAATAAGGATAGATACTTGGCATAAAATGATCATTGTTAGTTACATATAAATATAAAAGTGCAAATTGAGAATGCATTAAAGACAAATCTAGTTTAGTAGTAGTTGTTGTAATAAGCAATCCCCGAGCAAAAAGAAAAACAATCAAATCTCATTAAAAAATTGATTTACTTAACTATATCAAATTTAGAAGTTATACGCGCCTAAACTTCCTTTTTATTGCATTTTATTTTCTGTCATTTAGATTAATTAATTCAATTAGTTAATAAAAGAGTTTAATTTAATTAGATTGAATTTACACCATATTAATTATTGTAACAACTCTGATAACATCAACTAAGAGAAGCAAATTTTAAATAGAAAACAAGGAAGAAAAGGAAAATTTCGAGGAGGTGGATTTTAATTGCTTGTAGAATTAATTTTAAGAGTTAGTGGTTGATTTATAATGAAAAAAAAGAAATCAATTAATTTAAATTAAAGTGGTAGGAATAAACTATTAAAATGAAATCTCTATTCTACTTGTTTTCTTTGATTTATGATAATGTATATGAAGGATAAAATTGCTTTTGTTTTTTTTTTTGTCATAAAGCATGAACTAAATTATTTATGGTTGAATGATAAATGAGCTTGATGGTTAATTGACTGATTTTATGTGTTGCTGCATGATTGATATAGCATTTTTTTTATAACTCTTAATTTACTTTAATATTTTGGCTAACCACCCATTTAGTGACACTAGTTAAAAAATTCATGTTTTAGTAAAATGGGAATTTTATTAAAATACGTAGAAAATACAAGATGGAGATGGAATTTTTAGATTAGGTTTCCAAAAATGGATTCAGGGGTGGTTGAACTAGCCCCTTTTTTGAACAGGAGTAAATCATGCTTAATTTAAAATTATTGATGAACTGGCAACATAGTGATGGAACACATCATCGGGGCTGTTAGGGTATATGCATTAGCATATAACTATATTTTATGATCCACTAATAACAACGTCACCGATCAACATTTTGTTAGGTTACATATAAATATAAAATATCCAACAGGCGACAGTTGAGAATGCATTAAAGTTCTAGTCAGTGCTGTAGTAGTTGTTGTAATAATGGTACTGTAACATAAAAACAATCAATGTCATTAAGTGAGTTGATTTACTTAACTATATCATTCCTAGTGGTTATGTTTTTGTGTGAGACGTATTAATTCTTTTTATTGCATTTTATTTTCTGTCATTTAGATTAATTAATTCAATTAGTTAATAAAAGAGTTTAATTTAATTAAAATAAAATTTACATAATTAAATTAATTATTAAAAATAGGGATGTTAGTGAGACTTGGAGTGTAAAATGATGATTTTCTCCATTATAAATACACACTTTCTAGTACTCAACAGAGACGATCTCAAATACTCATCATGATATTACTTGTTGTGTACACTTGCGCATTGACATCCATATTATAAGAGATTAAATATATACCATAATAGCAAGTCACATCTTTTTTCCTAAGATTCGCACAAAATTTTCTCTTTTGATGCTATAGGATCGCTACAATAACGGTTGTTACAACAACGGCTACAACATCTGCACTATTCAAGACTCTTTTCTGCTCTTCTGTAGCCAAGTTCTTTCCTCATTTTTGCAAGTCTATTAGATAGCATTTCTTCCTTGAAATTTGCACTTCCAGTTGCCTTTAATTAAGCATATAAACTAAGTACGCAATTTATTATAAAAACAACATAATTTATTAAAAATACTAAAATAATTAATTAAGCAAAATATAACTAAAATGCAATAAAAATATGTCATTTACTCTTTAAGTAATCTTGATTTAAATCTAAAAGTGCTATGATAACTCTCATTTCATAAAGTTATTACAAATCATCACCAATCTACTATATAAATGAAAGATTATATTAGTTTTTACATTATCCAAGATGAATAACATAAGTTAGATAGCTATATAAAGATATTTAGTGTTAATGACAATGATGAATAAATATATGAAAGGTGATAATATGGTAAAGAAAATGGTGGAAATGAAGAATAGAAAATAGCCTCCCAAAAATGGAGAAGTGGGTAACGATATAAGAGATGGAGAAAGAAACAAGAGAGTAAGTGAGAAAGAGTCCTAATATATGTGAATAAGACATTTATATAGTGGAGACTAGTAGTAAGAAGAGTGCATAAAAGTTAAGGCTAGATATCATTCTTAAGTTAAAAAGAGAGAATATTTTAAGGCTATATGTCATACTTTGAGGAAAAAAGATAAGAATATTCCTTTTGTGCTAGGTTTATTCTTTTCCATAAATATATGGATTTGTTCAATCTTAACCATTGATTTCTAATGTAGCAAATTCTTTATATCGCTCCATGTATTATGCTCATTTTGCCCTTGCAATTTATTGAGTGCTAGAAAGTGTGTATTTATATTGGATAAAATCATCATTTTACACTCCAAGTCTTACTAACATCCCTATTTTTATATTTTTAAGTCCATTGAGATTTAATTATATATGTTTTATTTTAATTAAGTATTTTACGTATTCTAGGGGACATTATGGTCATTTCACAATGAACCAGAGATCAGATAAAAAAACAGACAGCAATTTTGAACTCTAGACAGTTGAAAACCTTAAGAGGAGCCTAAAAAGATAAATGGTATTGTTCATATATACGGCACTGTTCACATGTACTGTACGATGACGTGACACTATACGATGACATGGCGGTATTTGATTAGACTAATGATGTGGCATTGACTGATGATGTGGTGTTGACTGATAACGTGTCACGATCCTATTGGACTAAAATGCTGATGTGGCGTTGACTGGCGACATGGCAGTATGTTAGTAGACTGAAAAACATGCGTACGGTACACACATATATACAGAATGACAGCCCTGATGATGTGTTCCATCCAATAAGAACTTGCCACGTTGCGCAATCCTGAGCGTCCAAATTATTTTAATCTGATAACCATGATTTCCTTATTATATCTATAAAAAGAGGGCTCTGCCTTCTAATTTGACACCTTTGAATCCATTTTTTAGCTTCATTTTTTGTAATTCTATCTCCATCTTATATTTTCTATGTATTTTAATAAAATTTCTATTTTACCCCTAGTTCAATTATGAGTAGTTAATTTTCTTTCAAACTTGGGTTGAAAGTGAAATCTCAACATATTCCATAGGCTTAATTTGATAAATTTACTTTTTCTTCCCCTCTAATTTATATGAATGTTTTGACTTTTCGTAGACAGATAGTAATAATCTTGTCTAGATATCGACTGATATTACCGTCTCCTTGGGCAAGGTTATTACTATTTGGCACGGGAAGCATTTAGCACCATTTCTATTATAGTGAGGTTTATGAGGAGTGGAAAATCCCCCTTCATGATTTAATTGGTATTAATAATGAATGTTAAATCGATAGTGCATGTTGAGTACAGATCTGGAGATCCAAGCACTTTATTTTAATAGTTTATTCCCGCTGTTTAAATTTAAATTAATAGATAGTCTATGTTATTTTCATTATAAATCCAACCACCAACTCAAAAAATTAATTTTACATACAATCAAAATTCACCTTCTCATGGGATCGACACTCGTCACCGTTAATCTATTTTACAATAAATTCGTGCGCTTGTGAGTTCAATAAAATTTGCACAACACAATTGTCCACATGTTATTTATTTATTGGCCTACCAAATTTACCTCCAGACAAGATGCCCCTAGTTTGTTTTGTGTTGAAAGAATTAAAGCACAAAAAACTCTACGAAAAAATTATGGTCTTGATGACACGTCACTGCTTGTAAGTGCTAGTTCACTTGTCTTATAACCCTTTGGGCGCAAATGAGGTAACTAAAGGAGCTTAGCCACTCTAGGGAAAACAAAAAATTGGCAATAAATATCATTCATGGAGACTTATTTTGGAGTTTTCCTATCTCTTTAATTATTGTGATTCCTTCAAGAGCTTTCTTACCTTTTGATTATAGTGATTTACTCAAGAGTTTCTTAGCCTTTTGATAATGGCGATTCCTTCAGGAGCTTTCTTATCCCTCTAATCATAGTGATTTCCTCAAGAGCTTATATAGCCCTCTGATCATGGCGATTTACTCAGGAGCTTTCATAGCCGTTTGATCATGGTGATTTACTCAGGAGCTTTCATGGTTGTTTAATCATGTTGATTTACTCAGGAGCTTTCATAACCCTCTAATTATTGTGATTTATTTAGAAGCTTTCTTAGCTCACTATATGACAATAAAAATGTGGCTATAAAATTTGGCAATATATATATATATATTTCATGGGAGAATAGTTCTCAAACCCATATATAGGTAATCTTACTAAAGTACTCTCTTGTTGGCAACTTGTTCATGTTCACAAATCTTTAGTGGTAATCAATATAAGTCAACTAAAACATGAATACCTTAGGGCATCTTGATCTAGACTCTAAAAGTTCAACATGGTGAGTCATAGATGAAGATAAATTGCAATCAACAAATCATAATGAACAAGAAGTAAATCATTCATTCACAATCATATGGTGATAAAAGTAAATCATCCCTATAAATTATCCATGCATGATATATTAGAGAAGACAAGTTAATGCATCATACTTCAAACATAATTAGGTTTTTAGTAAGGCGATCTATATCCAAGTGGATAAAAAATAAATCATCCATTCTTAAGTGATAATTAAAGAAAGAGAAGCTAATACATTATCTATTAGAAATATAACTAAAGGCAAGTAATCCAATCACATCTTTGTGAGGACTTTAGGTAGGTAAGCTATATGTTTTTAATTTCTAAAGAGATAATAAAATCTTTAAAAATGAACGAGCAACCTTTGTAGGATACCTTTAACCTTTAAGGTCCCTACAAGGTCTTCACACAAAATTTACAAACACATATTCACAAGTAAAACTGACTACTGCAAGGTACCCTTGTGGTCCCTAAAGTGATGACATAAAATATACAAATCTATATAATAAGGTGAGAAATAAATAAGATAGAACATAAGAGAATTCTTGATCACATGTTGACCATCATCTCTTATTCTTCTTTACGTATTTCCTTGTTTAGGTACCTTAGAACTCTAACCTAGCAAGTCATTGGTGAGTTTAGATATTAAGTTATTGATGACTTGAGTCTAGATAGCTAGCAATATCTAGTTTCTCTTGGGTATTTAAGTTGAACTCTCGATCTAATAGGTATAGCTCTGCTTGCTTGCTCCTCTCAAATACCTCCACTTAATGATGTTTACATGTGAGGGTACCTCTAGGGGTGGGCGTTCGATTCAGGTGAACTGAATCTGAAATTTATTTCAATTTTCGGTTCAGTTTGGGTTGAATTTTGCAATCCAATAGGGTTGAAATTCGGTTCAGGTTAAAATTGAATTGAATTAAAACCCGATCAGGTCACTCAAAATAAAAAAAAAATCTTAAATTTCTAAATCTAATTCAATGATTCTCAATCTTTTTACCTCTTATTTTTCAATTCACACAAATCCATCTCTCTCTCACTTAAAGTTTCAATATTAAAATAAAAATTAAAAAAAATCTCAAAAAACGAATTAACAATGCTATTGATGTACTGGAAAAATCTAGCCCACATGAATATTATTAAGATGATGATGATTATATGGGTGAGATGGTAACCAACATCAACATGGAAGACAAGCCTAGATCAAAAGGAATCCCAAAGCACATGAGGATATGGGACTTTGACGGGTATTCGTTCTTGCCTTCTTGGTCACATCGTCATCCTTAGATCGTGTTGTTGTTGGATTTTTGTGTTTGTTGGGTAAAAAACACACACAAAACAATTTCCAACTAGCTAACCATTCTTTGCACAAGTGCACGCATTGCAGCCACCATTGTCTACTGTACCTTGCTCGCTGCTGCATGCCAATCAATCACCACTGCCCCTTGTTTGTGGAAGGTCAACTTTTAATCCTAAATCCAGGCATAAAGCTTCCATGATAAATTTTTGTACTTAATCTTCAGACTTTTTTTTTCCTTTTTTAATCCGTTACTATCTTTATTTTTTTAATTTTCTCAGCTTTATGGGAAACTACAGGGAAAAATAAAAAAAGAAATTCTTGCCAACCCAACTTTGTAACCTGAACCAAATTAAACTGAATTAAATTCGACTCAGTTTGGTTTGGGTTGGAGTTTCAAACCCAATTGGGTTGAATTTTTCAATCTGAACGAGTTGCAACCCAAACCGAAGCTCGAACAACCCAAACTAAAATCCGATATGCCCACCCCTAGTTACCTTTACTACCTTTTATTTAAATACAACCCAAACCAAACTAGCCACACTATAGAAACTTTTTGTACCACTTGTTATAGATTATGCCAATTAGTTTCACTAAATTTTCGCTAGAATTTGATTTGAACTAATCAAAGGTTACAATTAAATTGATTTGTATTATTGAAATAGGAGGTTACAAGAAAAATAAAAAAAAAAGGTCCCAAACTGTAAGTAATGATAGAACTGTAAATTTGGAGATGTAACTTCAATTTTCTTTATCTCAATTTTGTTTCCATCATTCTCCAAAATGAAAATATAATAATGATAATGGCATGTTTGGTTAACAAGAGTCCCTCAGTTGCCATAAATTGCCTAACACAAGAAGAAAAGTGGTGTGGATGTTTTATAAATTATGCGAATTTGTTCATGTAAAGTAAAGAAAGTTAGAACAAGAGCCTTGAAAGGAATCTTTATAGGCTATCTTGAGCAAGTAAAAGGCTAAAGGTATGGTGAACTAATTTTAGGCTTCCAAAGTACATCATAAATAAAGATTTCACATTTTATGAAGCAGTTATGATAAAGGATGCTACTAATCATGATAAGAAGAATCATGAGGTAATTGATAAAATGAAAAGTGTGGAGCTTGACATGGAGCTTCTTGGAAAAAAAGCTTAGAGTACCATAGGAGCATCCAAAAGATCAATAGGGACCCTAACATCCTTAAACTAAATTCTTAGATTGTCAATTAGTAAGGGTTAAACAGAGAAAGCCAATAAAACCACCTAAAAGATACGGTTTTGCTAAGATGATCTCGTATTCATGGTCTATTATAGAGGAGTTAAACTAGGACAAACCAAAGACATTTGCAAAAGCAATGTTAAATAGTGACAATAAACATTAAAGCTAGGCTTTATAAAAGGAAAGAGATTTATTGGATAAGAATCAAACCTGGACACTTGTATAGAGGCCTTTCTAGAAGAAATCTGTAGGATCTAAGTTGATTTATATTCGTCATACTTTATACATGCCAAAACAAAGTGTCATTTGTATAAATCCTCAAAACCACGTGTCATACATAGATATTAATATAATAAAATGACTTGTCATTCATTACACCAAAATAGCTTGACATACATCATACATTATAAAAACTACTTATGATACATACAATTTCTCAATACAACGTGTTATACATGAATGTAAATGATAAACAATACATATAATTTACAAAACAACATGTCATATACTATTGAAAGAAACGACTTATCATACATTATAAATTTCAAAAACGACATTTCATACATTAAACTTATGAAAAAGACATGTCATACATAAATATTACCTGTAAAACAACTTGTCGTACAACAAACAAAGTGTGTATTTAAAAAACGACATGTAATACCAATATGCATAAGAACGACATTTCATACATATGTAAACAACTTGCAATACATCAATTTTTGACAAAAACATGTCATACATTGCCTGTAATTAACAGAATGACGTGTCATAGAATTTCTCAAAATAACTTGTCAACCCAGTGCTACAACTAACATATGTGAATATTATTTCACAACCTGGCTTGTCATACATTGATATGAAATAGCAAAACAACTTGTTATTCACACAAAAAAAACAATTAGTCATTATATATTTATAAAACAACTAGTCATACATATAATTATCAAAACGACTTGTCATACATATCTGTAAACGACATGTCATACATGCAATTAATAGATGACTTCTATACTCATAATATTTAAAAACGATGTGTCATAGCTACTCATGAACAACGTGTCATAGACATTATATTTTTAATATGACTCATCATACGACATGACATTTATGTAATTTTCTTTGAACTATTTGTCAAATGCATCATATTCTCTAATGAATTGTCATACCCATAGAATAAATACAAAGTGTCAAATGTATAATTTCTTAAAACAAATCTTTTTCCAAGGAAACAACGTGTCATACATGTTTAGTTATTAAAACAACTTTTTATACATTGTGTATTCTAAAAACAACTTGTCATACATATTTCACAACACAACTTGCCATACACTGTTTATTGGAATGACATGTTGTACACATAATTGCTCAAAATGACATGTCACCGATGTTATTTAGAAAAATGACTTGTCATACATTATCAATAAAACGACTTGTCTTACATTTTTTTGGACGACATGACATATAGTTTTATTATCCCATAAAATGACATGTTGTACATCATGTATTCCTTAAACGACCGGTCATACTTTTTCTGGAATGGCTTGTCATATATTGAATATGCCCAAAATGACTTATCACACCTATATATCAAAACCACGTGTCACACATATAATTTCCCAAAATGACGTGTTATTACAAATAGACTGATAATCACTCATTTATATATTAAAATAAGTTGTTTTAAGAAATTAGATACATATATGATCCGTTGTTATGATAAATAATATAACCCATGACACACAATATAGTTTCCAAAGTATCACAATAACAAAATGTAACACACACAATTAAACTGCTAACTTATAATTCTAATATCCCTTCTCAAGATGTTGTTTAATTGCAACTGAAGTAAATTATGTTTATTTCTTTAGTAACTGCATCGAATCTTCAAAAAAAATTTCACTTGTTTCGGACTTTCTATTTTTAGATTCTAATTTTTACGGAATCTCCATAAATGAGATTAACGACACAATAAAAAAGTGAGCCCTCCTTAGTCCTTACCTGCATTATACAACAAAATTGTAACAGTTTTTTTTATTTCAACAAAATTTTAACAATAAGAACTTCATTTTAAACAAAATACACACACACACACACACACACACACACACATACATACATACATACATATATATATAATAAAATAAATCTTTAACTCCAAATAAAATAAAAAATTACTCTTTTAATATTGAACTTTAAAGAGTAACTTAAGTATTGTTCTAGCCTCTAGGGACATGACATGAGAAAAAAGTGAAAAATTCTACTTTCATATAAAAAATAATAAAACTTTAGGCATTTTAAAGAATGTTATGGGCTAGACCAGACTATATAGCTTGGTTTAGCCCTCACGAAGATTAGCCTGTTATGTTTGGAATATTCATTAGATAGCTTGGTTTAGCCCTCACGAAGATTAGCTTGTTATGTTTGGAATATTCATTATATACTATTATAACACTATTTTCTTTAAAATAATGTGATCACATGTTTGGTTGAGGAAGAAAATTAAAAAAAAAAAAAAGACTGCATTACATTATAATTCAAATTAATTTGCCTTTTAACACATTAAATAATCACGACCCCTGCAGGAAAAAAAAGGGTCACATTAATCCTATTTTTTTATATAAATTTTTATCTTAAATATTTATGGTCAGCCATAGCAATTCTAAATCATTGTCGCCACCACTAACAACCGTTACTACCACCACAGATGATTGTGTTTAGATGTCAATTGGAATTCATTTTGATACCCTTGAAACCCTAATTACTTGAATGTTGTAATGATACAAGTTTCATCAGAAATGGAGCTTCTATTCACAGTAAGTGTCTACTTAAAGTTTTGAGATTTAAAACTTTGACCATGGATATAAAATGATCGGAAGTCTATTTTTTGTGAAACTTGTATTTTTGCAAACTTGCAAAAACTCCACCAATAAGGATTCCAATAGTACCAAAATATCATCAAATAAAATTGAAATGTTATGCCGGAAAAGGTTAATGGTGGTTGATGTTGGTTGATGTTGTTAGTGAATTATTTATTTTTGCAATAAAATTTAATTAATAAATGTTATATAATAACATTATAAAAAAATATTAACAAAATATATATAATATCAATTTCATATAAATAATAATATAAAATATTGTTATACATAGTACAATACTATATACAATTTAATATGATATACACCCTAAATTAAATATTGCAATGTACCGCCAAACACACCCTTAATAAACACATAACAACAAAATTAAATTTCCTAGGATTCATGGGAATCGATTCAAACCCCAAATTAGTATCACCCAAAAAGTTTTGCCCCAACCTACCTACTTTCGGTAAACATCTTTCACCTTATTGAATTCCTACCGAAATAAATGAATTAAATTATGTTATTGAAACAGGAGGTTACAAGAAAAATTTAAAAAAAAATACAAAAACAAAAAGTCGCAACCCATCAGTAATGACAGAACTGTAAATTTGGAGAAGCAACTCCGAAGTTCATTTGCATTTACAAAATGGAAGTACTTCAACAACAGAATGACTTTCTCACAAAAGAAGATTTGAAATTTGGTTCCAGCCCATCATCCATGGCCTCTTATCAGCTGGTATTGCAAAATTGAGCTCAAACATCTCCTTTGACATGTTCCCACCTTCACAAAATCCTACAAGCTTTGCCACTATCTCAGCACTCTCCTGTACATGCTTGGGATCATGGGGGTCTGTCCAAAGCTTGCTTACAAACTGCAGCCTTCTATGTTTCCCGTCAAGTGGTACGTCCCATTTAATGTACAATGAATCCCTTTCCTCTGGTGTCAAACGCGAGCTCAACCTTTTCGCGAGGAACTCCCTTTCGCGCTTTAGAGCTCTAACACTGCAAGTCAGGACAAGATAATCGTTCAACTTCATGATTGTGATGTTTAGCAGCTAAAAGGTATACATTTTCCTATTCTATAAGTTTTCCAAGCAAGAGTAGACAAGAACCTTGAGGAAAGAGAGATGTTGGGCTCCCCGCCTCCAACAGGAAGCGGGCTTGCATTCCCAGGTTCTGACAAATGCTGCTGCAACCAAGTCAGTCGCCTAAGCTCCACTTCCATGTATATTTGATCAGCTGGATCTCCCTTGAATAACAAATAAAACTGTGTCCTATGAATGATGGAGACAAAGCACACATCCCATAACTCAATAATCTGCTGCCTTTGCTCCTTAAAAGTTATGTGCCATGCAACTTCAGGTTCCTCGGTCTCAACTATGTTCTCATCATTCTCCATATTGTATCCAGCTGATTCGTTTGCTTCCATCTCAAGCACCTAGAGGCAAAATGCAGTTTTGCGTAAGTGGAATAAAAATGTAATGCATGAGTGAAATACATTTGATATTTAGGGGAAACCGCCGTACCTGGCAAACAAGCAGCTGCTTTTGGTATTGCAATTTAGCCACACGTTCTTTCAGTTCTGTTACATATGCTCTTATGCTTCTTACATTTTCCTCTGCTGCATTCTGAAACATTTTCTGCATTTTCTTCATATTAACTGAACTCGAACGTCTATAGCCAGAGCCAGGAGTGCCTTCCCTTGATGAGACAGCTCCACCTTCTTCACTCTTTGTGGGAGTCCCTTTCTCAGACTCTGGAAGATTCTCAACGGCCATATTATCATTCTCTGGAGGTCGATTTTCAGTCTCAGACTCCAAAATTTGCCGAGATGTTGATAGAGGAGAGCATGGAGATTTTATAAAATTTTGCCGGTTAACATTACTTGAAGCCAACGGAAGTAACTTTTTCTTTTTCTTAGCCTTGGAGGTTGATTCACTCTCAGGTTGTTGATTGTTGCTTGGAAGAGACAGTACCAATTTGTCTATAGACTTCTGAACATTTTCCAGTTGTTCCTCAAGATCTTCAATGGTGCTTCCTTGTGAATGAAGTCTTGTTATCTCTTCCTTAAGGTTAGCACAAACACTCTTGTTGGGAGCTATTACAGTTCCAACTTCAACTTCTTTAGAAACCGATCGAACAGCACGCATTTCCCTTATTTCTGCTTGCAGCCTAGCAATTGTCTCGGCTGCATCTTGATTGCCTAGTCTATGACAAGCCACTTCCTTTTGTAGCACTTCCAAAGCCCGATTTGCTTCTTCTCCCAGCTGCTCCTGAAGTTGTTCAAGTTTGCGGATTTCATGCATGAGTGTGAAGGGAGCAGTTGATGATTGCCTCATAGACTGCCTTAACATCGTTTTCCTTATTTTATCAACACGGCCCAGCTCTTTGCCATCAAGTTTTGGTGACAGTACATCAGAGTAAGAGAGGCACTTCTTCACTGATGGACAGGGCAGCTCGAGTGGATTTGAAGTCTGAATTGTTATTAAAAAAAATGAATTAGTAAATTGCAGCTGACCAAGAAAGGGAGAAAGGAAGAGGAAAAAAGTTGACCTGCTGATCCTCCTGAAGCTTTCTACGTAACTCATCCACCTCAGACTGCACCGTGTCTCTTTGCCGTTTTAATTCTTCAATTTCCATCTCCATCTAGACATGATAAGATAATGAGATACATGCATCATAAATTTGTGATTATGCAAATTAGACATCCCTAATCAAGCCAAACTTGGATGAAAATTTACCTGCTGAATTCTCAGATCCTTTTCCCTTGATGGATCCGGAGTGCGCAGCTCTGCTTCCAGCCTAGCTACTTCCTTTTGTAAATGTTTGACTAGTTGCTTATCAGAAACAACCTAATAATAATAATAAGTGTCAGTATTTGATGTTTGTTTTTATTAAGAATTCTTTAGTAAATGCGTCAAAAGAATCAGTACCATGTTAACTTGGGCATTATTTGTTACTTCCTTCGCGCGGGTGGCAAAGAAGAGAGTATTTCGAGATTGCTCAAAATGGCTCAAAGCTGGACTTAAAGTACATATGATGGCAGTACGTGCATTCCCACCAAGAGAGTGCTGCAATATGCGAGTTAACTTCGAGTCTCGGTAGGGTATATGGCCACTTCTTTTTCCAACACTACAAGCCGCAGCAGTTCACCAAGAGAAAAAAGGGAAAAGTAAACACTTTGTGCCAGAATAGGAGAAGCAACAAGTCACAAACATATCTTGAGACAGTCCTCAACTTTCTGATTAGTTCATTAGAATTCTTTTAGCGTCTTGAAATGGCGCATCCAAACTAAAACGTGCAGAGAATAGTTTTCGAATATGTTACTTAATTGAAGGTGGATTGAAACATGCTAGACTGAAATTGAAGAAAGTTAACAAGCATCTCAATTAAAATGCGGACTACTGTAAGCTTTGTTAAATTCTGACCTGAGCTTTCTGATAACCGTAGTTAGAGTCATCAAACTAAGGTTAATATGGCATCCTTCCCTGAGCCTAGCGCCATCTGCATGTGTCTGTGAGGCTCTCTCACTTCCAGCTAAATCTACAAAGTTCTGCAAGTAATAGACCCCGAAAGTTACAATCACAGAAGAGAATGAATATACAAAATCTTACTATTCATGCACAAGTTGAGCATCATATGATATCTTACCAGGCTTGCAACAAAAGATCTCACACAATCTGAATTTTCTCGGAGTGTACTTTGTATACTCTTCATTGTCAGAGCCCAAAACACTAATCAGCTTTAGATAGAAAATTGTTTTCTCCAAGGATCAACAAAAACAATAATCAATGAAACTTACCAGCCTTATAATTTGATGTGACCGTGAGCTAGTATCGTTCAGGGCAGTTTCACCAACTTGCCTTTGAGCTAAAAATTGCAACACACAACAGGGCTAAATTAGTCAAGTTCTCTGCACATTTTGGAAGAGAAAGCTAACCAAAATCAATTCACCAACTTCATCAAAGTACCTTCACAAATACTGATCAAATGTCTCAAGTGCTGATCATTATTTGCTGTTTCCTCCACTAACTTCTCAACAACAGTACCTTTCTGCAAACAGAAATTAGCTATCACATAAGAATGTGTGATAGAAGCATAAATCCATTCTTGCAAGTGAAAAGAACCTTTAGAAGCAGTACCTCGGGATCATCTAGAAGCTTGAGATTGCGGCCAGACTCAGAATTTAACAGATCCCTGACATTCTCATTATAGATTTCTAGTCCAGAAATCTTAATGGTAAAATCTCTTTCTGGGGTCTGCAATTATCCAAATAAATAAATAAATAAAAACCTCATTTGAACAACAGCAATAACACAATACAGAACCAACTTAAAATCAATATTAGAGATGAACAATATTACAATCTTATTAAACTTACATTCATTATATGGTTGTAAATATCAACAACAGCTTTCTCTGTTATCCCTCTCATAGTGTAAGTCTTCCCACTGCTGGTTTGGCCATAGGCAAATATAGTCGCTAAAATTCGGGAAAAAATCACATTTAAACCAACTATATTAGAATCTGATAAAATGCCCTCTTAAACGATATGTTCATCCAAGCAAGCATATAAAGATTCAGTACCGTTGATGCCCATTAAAGCAGACAAAGCAACATTCTTCACTCCTTCCTCATATACAGTTTCAGTTAAACAAGAAGGACCAAACACTTTATCTGCATAAAAAATTTAAAAAAAAAATTAAAAATCAACAAATTTATAAAATTTTTACTTCAAAAAAGGAAATGAATGAGATAATTATTAAGAAGTTACCAAAAGTGAAAGAAGAAGGCTGAGCCACGCGCTCATGAGGCTGCGGTTTATAAACAATAGTGTGATCATCAACACAGTCCCAAGCCACTTGATCTTTGGCTAATTGTTCCCTTTTGTTTAAAGGCCTAAGCCTCACCGTAACCACAATTTTCTCTTCCCTTGGTTTCTGCCCTCCAGGCGTCGACGCCGGCGTCTGCGTCGGCGTCACCCTTTCCGATTTCGAAGCTGGCGTTCCTGGTGTCCTCACTGTCATCTTCTTCTTAAGGTATCCTTTTAATTGCAACCACGATAAGCTTCTAGATCTGGAATCTGATAGTATATGGAAACTTTCGTGATCAAGATCAATTATAATTTGGTAATTTTAATAAGGGAAGTTCATAAATGAAACCCGAACAAAAATTCAATTGTTTCTACCAAAAAAAAAATTGAAATATTACTCACAGAGATCTGAAGTGAGCTTGTGAGAAGCCGAGCGAGCAGAGGGAGATTGTGAGGCGTCGGTTTTGTGAGCGTTAATGGGGAGAGAGATAGAGAGAGACTTCGATTTTGTCTTTACGAAATGTTATTTGAAAAGCTCTTTGTATTTGCGGGTGTGACTGAAAAATGTGATTGATTTGAATTTAGGTTTCCAACGGCTAGTTTCTTATATCTCGGGAAGTCTCTTTCATTTTCTCGTCGGGTTTATTGATTAGAGTGCGATTTGTTTAATGTTTCGTCATTTTATCGCAGAGAATAGCGGGACCCGGCTCATGTTTTCAACGGTTTTGTCTCTTGCTATAGAATTTTTCAATTTTTCACATCGACTGAAACCCGACATGAAGACAAAAAGAAGCAAAGAATAAATTTGCTTCCCAGGGGCTTTGTGCTTTTGAACCCCCCAATTTTAGGCCAATTGATTAGGACAAAATGCTTGAAGTTTTTTTTAAGAATAATTTAATTTGGAACATGATAAAAATTTAATTTCACAAAGATTACAAGATTTTTATTTGTTATAAATAAAATATGTTTAATATAATTCACTAGTCAAAAAATAAAATGTTTATACTTTTGTTTCAAAATATTCTTAATAAGTTTTTAGTCGCATAAGCAGAGAAAGAGAAAGAGAGAGATAAATTAGAAATTAATTAATTGCGGGACTTGACTGAATGCTTTTTAAATATTTTTATTTAATTATTCATTTAAATTTTAAAAAATTAGGGGTTAAAAAAATTATTTGAACTTTGTCCGTCCTTTATATTTTTAAGAAAAATAAAAATAAAAACTTAGACAAATTAATTTTCATTTTAAATAAACTTATCCATATCACTTCATATTACAAAAGCTATAGAATTAGGTTCTGGCTCACATCAGAGTTCGCATGGAATGTGGTTTCATTTTTTTCAACATTGAAAAAAGATAAAAACGAATAAATTCCAGAAAACCTAAATTATGAAGTCCACATGACTATGTACAATCCAAAACTCTCACCTCACTTTCTTATTGTCATATTTGCAACGAGACACCGAAACTACCAAAAGTGTTGTTTAGAGATAAGCCGTTAAGGAAAAGCCACGGAAATTCTTTTTGAAGGCTTCCCTCATCAAACGAAATTGATGAAGGATTTAACAAGTTTCTGTAGCAACTGAACATGGCATACAAAGTAACTCCATTTGCCCCAGAAAATGGAAGAACAGTTACGTTGACATAGATTAAATTTATAGGAAAATAAAAGGTAACGTGCATAAATGAAAACTTGTTGCATCTGAAATCCAACGCCTTTATGACTACATCTGCTACCAAAACAAAGCTGCTTCTACTTAGCTCTTACGTAAAATGATGTTCACTTTTCACCAATGGCAACTGCTTCCTCCCCATATCAGAGCTCCTACTTTCAAGCATTTTCAGCTTGAAGTTGCCTCTCTTAAGACCTGACTCTCAGAAATTATATTTGATGACCTCGAAGCACACTCATTGCTAACTAAAAGGGTGAGGCAATAGCCCTATCTCTAAATAACACATGGGACTATTAATGAACTATCTTGGTTTACACACCCTGAATTTTTATCTATGATTAATGAAATTTTTCTATATTTACTTCTTTTAACACACCACTTCACATGTCATGTTTCAGAGCACAATGCACCTCAAACATGAAGACTGCATACAAAGGAGCGCTAACACAACATGGCATAGCAAAAGTAATATCATAGTCACAACGCCATTTTTTTCATTGATAATTGAACATAAAAGTTAGTACATCAAAATGATCATCCAAATTCACACATGTAGTTCATCAAAATCAATATCAAAATCCAAAAGGGACCTGTAATAAACCTATTTTTCTCCTCTAGTCATAACACTTACATTAACATAGACAACAAAAAGTTCAAAAGCAAAGCATGTCGATACATTAACCTTCAGAGTTGTTCTTAACTTCCTCTTTCTCTAGGGTCAATTTGGCTTCCTCTTGTGCTATAAACTCTTCATTCTTTTTATCGTTTTCTTCTTTTGTATAATCTTCATCACTTGAGTTTCGCTTTCTCAGTTTCTCACAACAAAAAACTGAAACCAGGTAAATTCCTGCAAATAGTATGCCTCCATATTCTCCAAATAGCACTTAACTCAGACCACTTCATATTGGTTTTATTTTTTGCACTGTGATAGTTCAAGCAATTACTAATCTCAGTTTCACCTGTGATACATTCCATGAGATGCAAAGAACTGGAAATCTGGGTGATTGACATGTAACAGTCTTAGCCAGTTTTCTGCAGCCTGTGCAAGGGAGTTTGCCAGTTGGTGTTCGCTTACCCCATTTTGTATCCACATGGGTCCTTTGAATTTATAAGAGGCCATTCCAAAAATAGGCAAAGAAAGTTTCGGGACACCATCAATCTCGCTGGGATGGACAAAAACTGGAGCTTGGCCACTTCCAATGCCTGCACACACAGATAAGAGGTAATTTGAAGAAACCAAAATATGATGAAATAAAGTAAATTATCATACACAGTACATCGTCTGATATATTTTAACTATTTCCACAAAAACAGAGATAATAGCGATGGTCGTGTTAAAGGATGTGTAACTCCCAGTAGAATAAACCAAAGAAGTAAAATCTAGAATTCAGTTATGACTCAAAATTATCTTTTATGCCAAAAACAGTGAGGTTGAATTATCTCAGATCACTTCCTGGAACTGTATGACAAATAAGTGTCATGTACTTTTTTTTTTCATTTTAGAAAACATTAAAAACTAATATGGAAAGGATGAGATATCCTTCAAAAAAACGAATTAATAGGAATATGACAAATATAAAACAGGAAAAAAGCATCAAACGCAGAACAGATACAAAATGCATTGAGCATATACAGGATAAAAAGAGTATTCTTGGGTAACAACTCAACATTCAGCTCAAATATGAACATCCAAGTGGAAACAACACGCATTACCTACAATAAGTAATACCTAAGTGGGTGACACTGAATGAATATCCCTGGCATCATGCCAAAACCTCAGGAAGCCAAGTACCTATTATAAGCCTAAAAATGACCATGGAAAAGTTGCCCATGACACAATGAGACACAAGATTTTATCATATGGTTGACACTAGATGAATCTCCCTGGCAACATGCCAAAGTCTCCAGAAACCAAGTAGCTATTATAAGCCTAAAAATGACTGGAAAGTTGCCATTGATGCAATGAGACAAAATTTTATCATATAACATATGCCAGTAAATGGTTATAAGCAAAGGTCTCAGAATTCTTTTATTGGAAGGCATTAAGAGTTCAAATACTTTTGCTAAGCTCTTTCAGGTAAGCTTAAAATTTTGAGACTAATGGCTATTCAAAATAGAGTTGAAGCCTATTTGGGCAAAAAAGTCTTGTGCTAAAATTCTAAAAATTTTTCAATTAATTAAATGACAGTCAGTGATATCAATTTATGTGAGCTGAGATAGGGTCCCAATTTTCTAAACCAAGGCCAAGACTACCAGATGAGTCTTTATACTTTCGTTTTACTTTTCATCCCACATTTGTAAGGAAACAGGAACTAAAAGTCAAGCTTCCCAAAATACTATAATAAAATAAAATACTGTCCCAATCAGCCAAAAAAACGATTTTTGAGCATTAAAGTTACCTTTCAAAGGCATGGCAAGGGAATGGTAAGTCAAAAAGCAAGCATCCAAATCTTTTAAAGTTGGCCCTGTAGGTATTCTGTAAATAGGATACCTACAAAAGTTCCACCAGGGAAATAAATCCATGTGTCATAGAAAGCAAATAATTGTATATCCACCACAATAATCCTACCATGCCACAGACATCCAACTGATAGGCTGCAAATCACAACTTCTTAATGTTGTCAGCCCAGGATACCGATCTGCAAGATCTGATATCTGTTGCAACAGTACGATTTTACAAAATAAGGAAACTAATATAAAGGTCAAACCAAATTAGTCAAGAAAACAGAAATTTGACAAATAACTAGCCTTGTCAGCTAATGGTTCGCGACTATAAGGAGTATTCTGCTCAAGATATTGAAACAACAAGTGACCTCTGGAACTCCCAACTTCGTTATCATCACTAGAAAAGCCTTCCTGCATTGTACTATTTTCATCACTTATTGACAAGCTGCCTATTCTAGAAGGGTCATCATTTGTAAGATGATAGCGACCCTGCCGCACCCTTGAAAATTTAATGCCTTTTTCAACTTCATAGTCACTGCTTCCATCACTACTTGAGTCCCTGTAGTATTCACCATCACTGTCCTCTGCAGATTGCCTAGCAAAGTGACAGTCTCAAATTGGTCATAAGCTAATAAACTAGAATACAAGCCATTAGTTGACAACCTATATTATCAAGTGTCATGCATTACTTGATTATTTTAACAAGGTTTTAAAGAAAACATCACAGTTGAAGATATATAATTAACCTTTTGGTCATTAGGAAATCCTTATTTAAATGGTTATGAGTGCCTCAAAGATAAAGTGTGAAATAATATAAGGTTTGATAAATTTTAACAATAACAATTCTGCAAAAGAAAAATAATAACCGTAACATAATTGAAGAAATAATAATAATAAGTCAATATGAAAAACTAATAACATCTCCTGCATAAAAAACCTTAAAATATGTGGACGGGTGATCCCAATGCAGTAGCTTCTAAATGATAAAAACAATATCTGCTCAAAGAAACTATAACCCCAACCTCTACTGGACCGAGATACATGTAATATTCAGGTAGCTGGACAAGAAGTTGGCAGTTCTATGTAATTCTGAACTTTACTAAGTCAGGGTTAAATGAGTTCTAATTTAGATAGAATGGCTACTTATGGGTATTATTGTACACATAGTTTCCCTTCTTCTAACTCTTTAGTGATTTCCAACAACGACGCCCCACCCACCCTCCCCCACCCCTCAAAAGGCCCAAACTCGAAGCTCAAATTTACCACTGAAACCATGAGTAATGCAATACTAACAAAATTTGCATTCCCATCCTTGAATGCAAGTTGGAAAGGCTTCCATTCAAGACTGTCACAGGATTGATTGGATAAAGTAATAAAAGATAACACAGTTCCGATGGCGTCCACCACCAATTTGTATTTAAGATTTGGCATGTAAGCGTAGCATTACTCTTCAAAGGAATCAAGGTACCACTTACTGTTACTATAAATAGTCAGTTTGAGGAAAAACAGAAGGGGAAGAGAGGCATAAAACAACAATAGCTGACCAGAAAATAAGCAAAAATTAAGGAATAGGCTGGAAAGAGAAGACCTATCAAAGTATGTTATTATTTTGCCCAAAAATTAAGACCACTGATCATCGCATGAAAAGGTCCACAAACTTGGTCATAGCATAATGTAACTGAACTTCAAGCATCAATGTCGTGAAGACAGACAAACAAACATATTGTAATCATTGAAAGTGTCAAAAAAGAAGTCCAAACAAATAGTAACAATTGATACTTTATACCAAGCACATGCTGATAGATCAAATCTGCATTGCCTTCCCAAGAATATACAATTTCACATAGATCTATATATCCAACAGAAAAGACTTATACCTTGACTTGGCAGCAGGCTCTGTAGACTCACCATATAATTGGATCCCCGACAAGTATGGTACATAATACTGAACAACACAATCACTTCCATCAAGTACCAACGGCACTCCTGCCCCATACGCACTCCACTCCTTAAACGACTCCCACAGATCGCCCAGCATGAAGTACGGCTGAAACTCTATATCACAAGTCTTCCAACCTCTCATTGTTGTCTACACCAACAAATGCATTTAGTTGCTGTACACACTGCCAAACTATCATATTATACTTGCCTATGAAGTTAAAACACAATTCACCATAACCAAATTCACTCGTGGGGCTTAAAAAGGTAGAATTCAACTAGGCATAGTTAAAAATTGTAGCTAATATACAACATTCCCCGAGCTTTGTCACATTATCAGAACAATTAAATTATCAAAATGAAATTAAAAAGTATCATTAGAAGAAATAGGACCTTAGAGAAATACTGAGCGGGGACCAAAGGCGTGGTGGATTTCAAGAACCTATCGAGATTACTAACAGAGACTACAGATTGCGCAGAAGCCGCCTTCTTCAAAGCTTCACTCTCCGGTGAAATTATACTTTCGTTTTCATCAATCTTTGCCGCCTCTGCTTGTTTTTGCTTCTGTTGTTGCTGCTGCTTTTGGTTTTGATTCTTTCTCGCCCTCAATGGAACATAAAACCGATCCTCTCCGCATACTCGCCCGAACTGCAAATTCGTCGGCAACATAGTCCTAAAATTCTCTGTTGTTTGGTTGCGGAGAAAATGAAAGAAAATCAAATAAAAATAACAAATAACAACAACGCTATATCTCTATTCTCTCCTCGTTTTACAAATCTCAATTAGAAAAAAGTTCTCATTAAGTGAAGATATAAGTTTTCATATATTAAAGATTCAACTAAAAAAAGAAATTGGAAACTGAAGAATCTCTTCCGTTTTTCCTTCGCTTTCTCGGGAAACAAACAGCGTGGAAATCCAATTTTTCAAATTTTATGTTTCGATTATTTATTTATCAGAGACTAACAGAGAGTGAATGATTAATTTGAGAGAAATGAAAGTTGCGTGAAGGAAAATGAAGAACAAAGAGTGAACCAGTCTGTAATATATTTTTAAAGTGAAGAAACAGTGTGAGATAGTACAATTATTAATTGGATTTGATTAATTAATTGATTACCATTTGTTTATGGGAGTAAGATTAAGTCATGAGAGGTTAATTATCTTTTACTAATTAAAAAATTTCAACTAGTTGATGAAGGGAAAGATTTCAAAGAAAGAATTGAAAGGCGATGTTTTATTGGTGGACTTGTTGACAAGGAAAATTAACTCTTACAAAAAATGGATTCGCACGTGTGAAGCAAGAGTAGGTGAGCCATCAGACACGTGCACCGCAGCTTATCAAATACCAGTATGCCATCAACTACCCGCTCGGTGGTGCCCGCTTCTTGAAAATAAATTCTTTTATTTTTTCTTTATTTGCAAAATAAAATATCTTAATCGATAAATTAATTTTGAACTCTTGTCCAAAATGGCACGTGTATTATTTTTATGTCATATTAGTTAATATCGGTCTTGTGTTGTATTTTCATTATGATATCATATTACCATAAATAAAATAATTTTATATGTTTATAATAGTATTGAAAAATTATAAATTTATTTGCAATAATTTTCCCACCATATAAAATTTGCATTTAGAAATTTGTTTGGATAATCTCTCTGTCTATACATATATATAAAATGTATGTATATGTGTATTAATGTCTTATGATTAAGTGACTGATACCTAACGGCTTATTTGATCACTTCTTATTTAGTAAGAGATTTTTTATTTTAATATAGCAAGAAATAAAATAAAAAAATAAAAAAAAATACAAATTCTAAACTTATTTAATACACTATGAAACAAAATACACTGTATTAAATATGTAGTTTTTTTATATTTATCTTATCCCTTATTTTAACAAAGTAAAAAATCTTGAAAAACTAATATATATATATATATATATACCTTATAACATATGATATCAGCTAACCCAATTTGTGCATACTAGCTTAGCTAACATGTTATACCAAACGTATGTTGACTAATACATGAAATAAAAAGAAAAAAAATAATTCGAGGAATTGATTTCAATTCATTTCTATAGGAAAAAGAATTTTGATTGAATCAATTGATAGGTTTGATTTTTATTTTTCTTTTTGATAAAATAGATATGCGATCTAACATAAGCGTATCCATTTGAAAATGATTAAGTATTTCTTACGAGATTATTAATGCTGGAGTAGACAGAAATTTGAAACGGCACATAACCCAATGGTTTTGAATGTAAGTAAAAATAAACATTAAGCAACCCAAAAATTTAAAATTTAAAATTTAAAACGTGTGTTGTGCCTACAGGACTCTATGGGTACCGCACCCCTACAACTACAACTTGAGTGTCGTTAAATTATTATACTCAATTGACTTTTACTGAATTTGACCATCGAATAATTTCTAAAATACACATAAGTATGGTAACTTTGAGACATCGAAGTTGCACCCGTTAAGGGGTATAATTATTTTTTTTTTCTAATTCCTTTGCATGTGAAAATTGGGAACATGTTCCATCCAAAAAGCTAAAGAGGATATTCCTTGAAAGAGTGGATGATTTTGATTTCCTTTATTGTCCAAGTGAAAGCAAATAATGAAAATTAATTTACAGAAATAAAAATAAAATAAATAAATAAATCTCATGTCTCTCACATTCCATATACATGTATGAACGATGCCAATCCGCAGGATCTGTAAATGCTTCAAGCAAAACCATGAAACTTAGCGGCAAATATAATTGGAAAATCAACACACACCACCAACCACTACCCAAGACCTTAGTGGCAATTTAGTATGTATGTATGTATATTTGGTCAATTTACAAGTATCTCAACTTAAATTAGAAATTATTGTTAAAAAGAGAAAATTAGGCGGGTCACATTTAGAGCTAGCAAAACGAATCATCGGGTCGTGTTCATGTCGTGTCAGCTTCGTATCGTGTCAAATTTAGGTCGACCCAAACTCGACTCATTTAATAATCATGTGAAAATATTAATGCCCAAACCTGACACGAAAAAATAATCGGGTTACTTAATAATCAGCTTAATATCTATATATTAAACAAAATTTATATCAAACATTTACACGATGTCATTCATACACACATACGTACTTTATCGATATTATAAAATATACATATGTACCAAAATATTACGCATTTACAATATTGAAATTCTAAATGTATATAAAATTTTATAAATAAAACATTGTATTTATATTCATCCTTTCAAAAAATTAAAATAAAAGAAAAAATCATCTTCATATTTGAGTTTTGATAATAAAAACCGGTAAATTATTTTAAAATAAAAAACATAATCGTGTCATTAATCGGGTAAATGGATTAAGAACTTTAACCCTAACCCAACACGGAAAAAATTCGTGTTGACCCGAACTCGATCTATTTAATAATCATGTTAAATTCAACGACTCATACTCATTTATTTGTGTCATGTTGGTATCATGTAATCAGGTCGTATTAAATTTTGTTAGCTCTAGTCACAACACTAAGAAATAATGATTAGAGTGATTCCCAATTAAGAGCGTAAAGGAAAAAGAAAGAAAGAAAAAAAGTAGCTCTCAAGAATCTAGATATTATAATTTATTAGAATAAATGATGATACAGTCACAGACTCTTGTACAAACTTATTTTGTACAAACTGTTTTGGCATTAACTCATTGGTCAAATAAAAATATAAAATAATAAAAATAAATTATGTAGACTAAGAGATACTTAATTCAACCGATTTAATCATGCTACATCAGTTTGTACCAAAAAAATTTATATAAGATTTTGTATCTATATTGTTGCTGAGTGGGGATACAACTATAAACTTTTATACAAACTTATTTTGTATAAATTATTTTGACATTATCTCATTGGTTAAATAAAAATATAAAATAATAAAAATAAATTATATGGACAAAAAAATATTTAATCTAACTAATTTAATCATGTCGCATCAGTTTGTACAAAAAAAAATTGTACAATAATTTGTAGTTATATTGTTACTTTATGAGAAGAGAATGAATAATTCATCATTTGGACCCAACCTTTGTACTGTCACGTGGTTTCATTTTAATTACTAGCATAAAAGTTTGTGCTTTTATAGTTTTATTTGGCTAATTTTTTTTTTTTCATTTCATATCGATTTATACTTAATAATTTTTACAAATTTGTATCCTTACTAATTCATACGATTTTTTTTTTGGAAACAGTAAAATTTTGTTCAAATTTGTAGGGGAAAATCAGAATTCTAAACAATTTCAGATTTTCAATTACTCTATTTACGTGTAACAAATATCTCATTTTAAATTTTCTTAATGATAAGAGTTCATAAGATCTAATTTGGATCCCATTCTAGTAACATTTGTAATAGTTTGAGCTCAATAACTAAATAAATATTACCTATATTTTAGATCTATATATAGTTAAAATAAGTGAAAGCCTATAAGAGTATCCTAAAGTTGAGTTGCAAATGCGGAGACAAACAGAGATCGCCAAAATGAAGTACTTGTTTCACAAAATGATCCTACTTTTTACAGTACCTAAAAGATTAGGTCAATGGCCTGAGACGAAGCTAGCAAAAAGCAAAACTAATCCTTTTAAGCCGGATTCCCCAATTTGGGATGCTTGGTTCATTCGTTTCTCATCAATAAGTACGTTTCATTTGAACCATCCAAATATGGATTGTTAGTGCTTTGCTAAAAAAGGGTTGGTCGTGACCATGGGCTGAGTTGGTTTCTGTTGTTTTTGAATTAGGAGTTTAGGATTTGTTGAGAGTGGATGGTTCAACCTTTATATGTTACATAAATAATTAAGTTAATGATTGATAGGTGTTAAGGAAACCATCTGACTTAAAATTAATTTAAAAAGTAAGAGCTTAAAAGAGTCCCTTCGTACGAAAACACTTTAATATTTGAGACATGAATTCACTGATAACCCTGAAACAAGAGAGTTTAAAAGTGCTAACTAGGAGTATTAAAGACATGTCTTATTAATGAACTACGGCACGTAAAACATGAATTCAGACTCGAGAAATTGAGACAATAACTCAAAAATGATCTGAAGGACAATAGAGGAAAAAAAAACAAACAAAGAGCTTGAAAATTGAAATAATTAACGGAGAGAATCAAGTACAGACGTTGGCTCCAATCCGTACAAGAGAAACGTTTGGCCAAAATTTAAACTAATAGGTAAAGCTCATTAATAATAATAAAGATAATTCTTAACAATATAAAAATTACACACGGACTCACCTCTTACATTATTATTTTTACATGTTTTAGCTGGGATGTAAGTTACAATAAATGTAACTTAAGAAAATCCTAATTAATATAATATGAGTATTTACCAGTTGAAAAAAAAATTATTATTTAAGTTTTTTAAAATTGTTTTGTCCGGACTTGCAAATGTAGCATACTTTCGTACTTTCGTTTCAGCAATGAAATAATTTAATATTGTCGTTCAACTAGTGGGATTATGCTGACTTGACCAGAAAACCATCGGGGCCAGCCAAAACGAACCCATGCAACTTGAATTGACCAACGGTTTAGGTTGAAAGACCCCGGGTTTTTAAACTTTTTAATCTCTTAATTAATTACCATGGAATTTTATTTATTTAGTGTTTCAAAATTTTGAACTCCCCCTGTTACACACACACAATAAATATATTTGATTGGAACTTGAACCTAATCCAATGTAATTTGTGTTCTGTATCACAATTTGGAAAAAGACCCCTCATTAATCACAATTACGTTTGACCAATATAAATGTTTTGAATAAGACACATTGCTATCATGGTAACTAAATGTTAACTAACGTTTTGTTTTTAAGATGTGATGGTATCCTAATCACTCATTTCTTAAGAGAAAAATTTTCATAAGATCTACATTTACTAGACTAATTTAAATTAAAATATCTTTAAAAAGTTCTTCAAATGAAATTAATTTCACTTCTCATTTTAAGAGTTAAACTATTAATAAGAATTCTAAAAGATTCTTTAAATGAGATTCTTCATATAAAATTATCTTTCTTTTTTTTTTTTTAATGTTGAAAAGTGGTTTCTCCCTCTTTAAATAATCTTATGTTATTGTTATATCACTATTATAGAAAAAAAGAATTATTATAAGTATATTATTAAAAAAATAGAGGGTATAATTAAATTTAATAAAAAAGAATTTTATGAAAATTATATAAAAAAAATTTATTGCAATTTTTTTATTAAAAATAAATTATTTTTTATTATTCTCTTTATCATACAAATAAGTGAATAATTATTTTAAAAAGTAAAATTAGATAAGTCTTTTTCAACGACGCTCCAACATTAAGCATTAAAAGAGAAAATTTTCAGATGAGAAAGGCGTATCATACTATCACATCATTTAATACATATGTTGAGAATTTTGAAAAAAAAAAAAAAAAACAGGCATATTATGAGTCCAAATCAAATATGGGTAATGGGTGACTGGGTGCCCACAAAAACAGTGGCAGAAATGAGTGAAAATTGGTGGCCCATTTAATGCATCTAATTTTGGATACAAAAAGAAGATAAGGACAGGCGTCCATGGTGATCGTAATTTACGAATATGCTCAGAGATTGTGAATTGAAAGATGTGGTGGAGCCATGGTGTTTAGGATTGGTTGGATTTTGATATACGTCTATCTGTTGTAGGCTCACAAGAGCATTCCCAGAGCATATTCCAAAAAATAATTCAAGACAATTCCAATTGGCATTCAAATAAAGTCAAGTCTGTTCTAATCAAATAATATGAGGCACATGAAAAAATGTTATGAATTTCAATTTAATTTATGCTATCTTATGATTCATCTCCTTTGATTTTGTCATCCACACTTTAATTTTGTAATGTGGCCTCTATTGCCAAAATAATGTAAAGGGCCGAAAGAGCTTATTGTGATTGATGTGTTTTTGTCTTTTAATTCATGCACGACTATGAAATTGAATCGTCGTGATGTAAAATGTCAATTAGATTTGATTAATAATATTATTTATTACTAAGAGGCAACTTTACTTTATCCAACAAATAAAAATTCTTGTGTTTTTTTTTTAAATGAAATAGTCATTGTCAAATTGTATTAATTTTAGAGGCGAGCAAAATTGGTTTGGATCAGTTTGGGACAAATTATCAAACCGATTTGAAACATTTCCAAACCGATGCTGCCCCAAAAAAATTTTAAACCGAATCAATCCATCGGTTTAGTTTGTCGGTTTGAGCCATTCGCCAAAAGCCCACCCGTTTTATCGTATTGTACCTAAATTATTTGTTATTTTTTTGTGTCCACGATCCAAATAGATATCTTTTTTGACAATGCAATCCATAAAAATACATAATAATTAGAAGAAACATCCATGCAAGTTCACAATACATCCTAATAAAGAAGTTCATAACCTGTCCATTCAATACAAGCTCTTAAATGAGGCCAAACCTTTGAACCTCTTTCACTGTCATGAAGATGACCACGCCCTCTTTTTGATTTCCTACGTTTGGGTTTCAAAAAATCATCCATCAATGTTTCTGCATCTTCCATGGTATCATTCACATTGGAATCATCTTCCATGTTAAGAGCTTCTATGATTAATGAAGATTAAAAAATTAGTTAAGCAATCAAATAAATTATCATCAATGATACCAAAATCCAATTTAAATTCCGACTAAAATGAAATAAAATTGTACAATGACAAATCAAATCAAGCATTATAAATAAAATTAACATTCCTCAGGTTTGGATTTTTTAAATTGTGACTATGGGACTTAAGAATGAGAGCTTGAGATTGAGCGAGTTGAGAATGATGGGGTCACAAGACTGACTAACACACCGTGTGTTGTTGTGTTTATAAGTGTACATATCTTTTCTTGATAATCCAATAATAAATTGACACATCATATGTTATAAAGCTTTTTAGATTCCCTGGATTGGATCGATTTGACTGAAATCCAAACCGAGTGATGTCGGTTTGCAATCCAATAAACCGAAACCAATTTCTTTACTAATGAAACCGATCCTAACCGATTCAAATGGTCGGTTTGCGTTGGTTCCGTTAAAATATGCCGGCCCCTAATTAATTTTAGAATAAAACAAAATAAAGCACGCAAACAAAAACCTAAACAGCAAAAAATAAAACAAAATACTGAATTTGTATGATGATTTCAGTTCATTTTCCCATTCTGCAATTGAGGCCCATCAGCTTAGACCCAATTTTATTTCGCATCAAAAATGTGCTAATTAGTTTCCTCTCAAAAATAAAAAAGTGCTAATTAGTACACGTTTAAGTCTTTCGCATCACCAATGACGAATTGAGATCATTTATTTCTCTAAGTCTGAAAAAGTCATTAAATTATGTGGTTTAATACTATAATATCAATACATTATTAAACTGTATAATTTAATAATTTTTCAGGACTTTAACAAATCCAATATCCTAAATTGAAGAATATGTATATATGTATACACACTTCTTTCATGCAAGCACTCTGTTTTTTTTTTTTTTTTAATCACGTAGACGCGTTATTAAGGCATAGTTTAATAGAGTAAATGTTCAATTCACTATTAAACTATATAGTTTAATAAAATCAGAGTTTAATTAACTAGAAAATTATATAATTTAATAGCATGTTTGCATAAAAAAAAAATGAAGATTTCCATACTTGAGAATTAATATATATATGTTTTAGAATCATGACTAAACTAAAAGACAAAAAAAAAATACAAACTTTAATGCAACATATTTTAATTTTATCTTAAAATCTAAATTTTCTGAACATGTAATGAGTTCTTGATTTTATTACAATCACGTATACATCTGATTGAAAAGACTATTCAATATATTAATTGCACTTCTTATTTTCAACTTATGGTAGAGCGTTCGAGTCTGGCAGTGAATAAATATTAGAGTTTATTTTTTTATTCAAAGGGAATATCTCTAAATAACAATAAAAATATAAAATATTTATTAGTACATGCCAGTACAGTACACATAATTCCTTGAAACACAGACCAAGGAACTGAAAATATTATTAACAGAACTAGTCACCAAAAATAGAACGTGGTCTCCTAGCAAAGATGCAATTTGGGCTTTAATTAGGTAAGAATGAGCATAGCCGTCATCGTCTTTGTAAATAAAATCAATTGCACAAGCAAGATTAAGAATCGTCTCGAGCAGCGGCCGGCAACGACTTTTGGCTTCATCACCAACTCCTGGTTAATCTCTCTCCATGCATTTGCAAATTCTTCTTCAAACAATTGCCTCTTCCTCAGAGACACCATGCTGCTTCGTGTAACATTCAATAGCCGATGCAACATGTCCTCTCTTCCGCTCAAACTACATATATAATAGCATATGGTCTAGTAATTAGGGCTGTTTAGAATTGGTATTAGAAAAATTATAAGTAATTATTCGAGAAATTAAAAATTAATCTTGATGTTTGATAATTTCTTTTTTAAATCATGTTCGATTAAAATCACTCCATTTTTTAGTGTATAGATTTTAAAAAAATATTATAACATTTATTGGAGGGTTTCGATAATTTTTCTATAAAAATACGGGATTACGTAAGTAGTGAAATAAAGTATAAGGGGATCTAGTGCCGCTTTCTCTTAATTTAATTAGTAGTTGGTAACGTATTTTTCACTTTGTATAGCTCATGACCTTGTATGTCATCCATAAGTCTGCAGATAACTGATGCTGCTTTTACAACCTTAGGGTTATCGGAGATCCATTGAAACACCTCTTTAGTTGCAAAATCACCCATGCCGGGGAAGGATGTTACTATGACCAATGTGTAAGCACAGCTTGTTAATTAGTGCAATGGGCATATATTGCTCAGTTGTTGGAACATGACCTTCACTGAACCATTTGGCTTGAACATATTGGTTTAAAAATAGTTTTGCAGCGGAAATATTTAGATTGCAATTTTAATATAATATATAAAATTACTATAATTTAAAAATAGTACCTTTACTTTTTTGTAGAAGTAGTTTATACTCTCAAATCACGATCTGTCACCAGCGATTTTATTAGATGACGATTTATTATCAACGATCTTTTAAGTTATGATTCAAGTTTGATCTGTACTTAACGTGAAGGCGCTTTTATCACTACTGTAAATAACTAGCCATAGAAAACTTTTTCTCTCAAAATTAGAGAAAAAAATCTTCTTTTTCTCTTTCTTTGTATATTTGGCTCCTTTCTTTTTTTTTTTTTTCCAGAGAAACAAGCCTTATTATGTGCGCTTGGTAGAAACTCTAAACTCCTTATTTATCACCATTTTTTTAAATCTATTAAATCAAAATAATTGATTTAAATTAAAAATAAGATTAAGCCCAAAAGTGGCGTTACTTGTTCTTGTTATAGGGGCTACCTTGTAAAATAACACAAAACCCCTTACATACAAACGTATTAAATGAAGCATTCTACCAAATAATATATTTAGCTTTTTAAGCCAAATAACTAGTTATTTTATTTATTAATTCTGTAGTGGTACCGTCAATTAAATGAGCTAACCCAGGAGATCACATGGATATATACAATAGTGGCTACAATAATTAGGCCTGTAATTAAACTAGCCCAATTATTCACTTGTAGCTAAAGTTTTACAAGCCAAATATTTTAAGTAAGAAAAATTTATGGAAGCAACATTAGGTTCAAACCCTTCTTTTGTTTGGAAGAGTATTTTGTATGGCAGAGAGATTATTTTCAAAGGCTACAGATGGTAAGTTGGTGGTGGTGATCAGGTGATGGTTTATAAAGATAATTGGATTCCTAGACCAATTACTTTTAAGCCGATATCCTTTCCAACTCTGCCAAGTGATGCTACAGTCTCTTAGCTAATAGATAAGGATAATCAGTGGAAAGAATCTTGCTTTATGAACAATTTGTGAAGGAAGATGCAGATACAATTATGAATATTCCTTTACCCAGAAACCATAACAGAGATCAAGTGCTTTGGCATTATGATAAGAAAGGAGAGTACTCTGTCAAAAGCGAATATCAAATGGCGCTCAAACTAAAGTTTCCAGACACTCCGAGCAGCTCAGAGAGTAGAAGCAATCAATGGAAGGTGATTTGGACTCTCGACATTCCAGAAAAAATCAAGATCGCTTACGGAAAGCTACTCAAAATTTGCTGCCAACAGCTGTGAACTTGTGGAAAAAACAAGTGTTGCATGAGCCTTTTTGTCAGATTTGTGGCAACAGCTTTGAGAACATATTTCATGCCCTGATGGAATGTAGGGCAGCTCAAAATACTTGGAGACTTACCAACTTTGCAAAAGCTTTTAAAAGCTTGGCAGGTCCAGATATGCTTACTGTCTTTCAAGGATTAGCAAGGAAGATGAGTTGGACAGATTTTGAACTGATGGCTATTATTTGCTGGACTATTTGGAAAGCAAGAAATAAATACTTGTTTGAAGCAAAGAAACTAGACACTCAGATGTTAGTGGCAAAGGCAGAGGCTTTAATCGAAGCCTATCAGAGAGTAAAATTTTCAGGGCTGGTTCATGGAGCTGCAAAGGAGGAGAACAAAACCAAAGCATGGCAACCCCACCGCACAATTAGTTTAAAGTGAATGTTGATGCTGCCATAAATAGTGAGAAACAACTCTCAGGCTTGGGAGTTGTGATTAGAGATTCATCTGGGAATGTTATAGCTGGTGCTGTCAAAACTTCCAGGTTCTATGGGGATGTAGCATATGCAGAAGCAGAAGCAACAAACTGGGGGTTACAAGCGGCCGAGAATGCAGGTCTAGCCTCTCTAATTATTGAAACTGATTCTCAAATGGTGGCTGACTTAATTAACAACAGGAAGGGCAGCAAGAATGAGATTTATTGGGTTATTTCAGAGATCCAAGACAAGATTAAGGACCTGTCATATTTCAACACACCTCGAGATCTTGTAATGTGATTGCCCACTCTTTAGCAAAATTAGCTTTTGATTACTTTTGATTACTTAGAACCTGTTGTTTGGTTGGGTTCATTTCCAACAAAAATTATGAATGTATTCACCTTGTTGAATGAATGAAAATTTTATTTTCTATATAAAAGAAAAACTACTCTACTAAAAGATTAGAACTAACCTTCATAATTGTATATTATCTACAATAGTGTTCTCAAATAATAATTCGATCCATACCATATTAATTTCTTTATTGATCAATCATTTGTACCACATCGCTAATTAAATTTATATCTCAACTGTCTAACCAATTTAATTATATCTTGTTCCTTAATACTTACTGATTTTCTCTAATGATAATTTTCACTATACTAATTATGTTGACTCACGCTGGCCAGAAAATTTTATGATCAAGTATTGAAAACCTATCAAGAGACGTGTTGTACAAATTCTATATTGTTGATGTATAATCTCATTGCTCATAATTGCTCCCACCAAGATATCAGTAATTTTGACAACAAATGTATGGTGCGCCTATTGATAACTCAAATGAAATGATAATCACAAATATAAAAATTATATTTAACTCAAGATTGAGGTTATAATAAAATCAATGCATGTGAGATTTAATAAGTCTGACAGTCATTTTAAGGTTAATTAAATCTCATATATGATCTAATTCAATTTAGTTAAACTACATCAATAAATTCATATATGATTAAAACAAATCATTCAATTAATTTACTATAGTTTATAAATAAATAGAGCGCTCAACTTTATTTATCAACTGCGAACTCAATTTATTTAATTATAAAATAATTTGTATTTATGTATTCTGCCAATCCATATTATTAGCACATAAACTACATATAATATAATTAAATAGACCTTATTCAAAGTATTTGTGTAATTAAGATATTTGAAAATATCTCAAATAATTTATTAATTAGAAAATAAATAAATAAATATACTTTAAAGAGCACATAATCCCAACAAAACAAAATATGCTCCGATTGCTTTTTTATTCTAAGAAGGAAAACCAAACTCAACCTTAGCCATTATAAAACCAATAACAAGAAAAAAAGTTTTTAAATTTTAATATACCTATTATGATATAATAATTTGACCTAATTACTTAATTTAATAATATTTTTAGTTAATGAGTGAGATTTCTCATCTTCATATAAACCATTAAAAATTAATAAAATTATACATGCAAATAATAAATTAAAGAAGGCAACAACCTCCATTATAAATGACACTTTGATGAGTTTTATGTAACCTAACATACAAGAATATATATTCCTTTATTCCCAAGGGTTTAAGCTAGTTATCCAATTAGTCATTACATTTGTAATTATAGTTAAGGAAGGTATGTGTTAAAATTTTAGCAAAATTTTAGGAGTAGTGAATAAAATATTTTCTAAACTTTTGTGAAACTTTAATGGGTGAGAATATTTCCAAATCATTCTTTGTGTAAATCCACCCCACTTTTAAAAGATATTTAGAACAAATTCACATTATTTCTAATAAATAAAAATAAAAAATATTTATATAATTAATCTATTAAATAATTCTTTTTTTTCTTGTTTAGCTTTTTACCTATTAAAGTTGCTTTAATATAAGTTCTATTTAATTATTTTACTTTATGACATAAAATGACCCAATTGCCCCAAAAAAAATATGTTCTTGTATCTCATACTATAGTACTTAATTTTATGACTTATAATCAAAGCTATGTTCGGAAGCTATGACCAAATGTGGGATTAGACTAACTTTGGGATCAAATACTTATCCTATGTTTGGCAACTTTGCTTGGATTAGAGAGCGGATTAAATTCAAATTTCATCCTTAAATCATGGGATTAGTAATCTCAATTTATAAGCAGATTTATATGGGATTAGAATAAGAAAAAAAAAATTTATCCATTCGGAGTATTTCTTTCATTTATGACACCATTTTTTATTTATTACTTAAAATTTAATTAATCAATTAATTATTTTATTCATGATTTACTTAAACTTTATTTTTTATTTGTTTTTATAGTCCAATTAAATTGGCAATTTTACTTCAATAAAATTAACTATTTAATAATTTATTATGGTAATTGATTGTATCAAATTTAATAATCACTAATTTAATATTAAAAATAATCATGAAAATTAATTATAACAGTAATTAATTGATTTTATATATATTATTCGCAAACTTTGGGTAAAATAAAATATATCTGAAATATATGATAAAAATTAATTAAATAATTAAATAGTTTTACTAATTTATATTTATTTACTATAATTGTGACTACCCAATAATGAATTTACAATATATCTAATGTTCTTATTAATTAACTTTAAACTAGTTTTAATAATTACTCATAAATATTCATAAATAGTTTTTTGTTTAAATATAATTTAACATTGTCCAATCATCTATAATACCAAACATAAGACAATATTGTATAATTTAATTTAATCTATTCCAATCTAATCCAATCCAATCATAATATTTAGTGTAATATAATCTTATATGCCAAATGCAACCCAACTTTTTAAATGAAGTATAATAATTTTCAATATTTTACATGTGAGTAACATAAATTTGACAGCAACTTTATAATTTACATGATTATTGTCTCATAAAGGCATTATGTTAGTTTAATTAAAGGTTAATATTTGTATAATAAAGTAGAATTAACCATTTAGAAACAATGAATTTTGTATAAAATGAAAAGAATGTCAAAATTAAAGTAAATTTTTGATACTTTTATGTTTTAAGGGTAAAATAGTTAATTTAAATTTAGGAGAAAGTGATCTTAATAGTCAAATATTATAAAAAAATCTATGTCACAAAAAAAAATTAAGATAGATGTAATTGATTAATTTTTCAGTATTCTTTTTTATTTAAAAATTTAAAAAATAATGTGAACTTTTTATCATTATATTTTAAAAATAGAATGAATTTACAAAATTTGTGAGGTTGAACTATCACCACTCAACTTTAATTTACTTGTAAATAACTTAAAAAATTTTGTAGGTGAAACAGATATCCCTCCCGTGTATGATATACATACTAGTAATTAAAAAAAAAAAAAAGTTGGAGATGATGATGTATACCACATCTTTTGCACAATGTACGCAATGTGATCTTCCTTGCTCGACCTTATCTTCCTCAATTTCATTGAAAGCATCTAAAACCGTCCTGTAAATCAATTTCATGTTCCCTGGAAGCATATCTACGGAATCAATATTTCATCTGAAAATCAAATTAATAATCGTTTTATGATAAATTGCAGCAAAAATAAATTCTGAAATTCAAAATTAACTTAGTTATACGCAAGGAATTAACCTTTGAACTGCTTCAGTAAAGAGGCTGAGTTATTTAAGCGTACCAATCTTTAATGATGGTATAAAACCGTCATTAAAAGAATATCTTTAATGATGGTTTTTTTACAAACCATCATTAAAAATGTACCTTTAATGACGATTTTTTAACAAATTGTCATTAATTTTCATTTAACTTAAAAAAAACATAAACTTTTAATGACTGCTTTTTTTAAACTATAATTCAATGTTGATAGTTAATTTTGTTTTATAACCGTCCATTTATTGAGAATAATATGATTATTTTTAATGACGGTTCTAACAAAAACGGTCACTGTATGTTAAATTTAATGATAGCTTTTATATCACAACAGTCATCTTTTTGTTGTTGATTATAAAAATAATAATAATATTTTGTAATTTAAGAGCCATTTCAATTCTGTTTCAATTGCAATTTCCTATTAAATTCACTTAGATGTCTCATGAACAAAAGATAGCTTTACAAAAAAAAAAAATATTTAGCACAACAAAATACAAATTAGCTTCTACGTCAAAATTTCAATAACTCTACCATTTCAAGCCTGAAGTTTACTGCCTCATAACCAAAGAATTAACATGCTGAGATGTCTTGTAAAAATCTGTTAATTACCAAAGGGAAAAAAAATTAGTACGTAGATAATAGAAAAAAATATAGAAATAAAAAGTAGAAAAAGAGGAAACAGCACTCATAAAAATTTCAGGTACTATTTGTCTTTGTTAGTTACTTTTTTCCTTCTAATTTTCTATCACTTTCTACCTTATCAAACAAAATATTTATATAATTTTTTCGTTCTCCATTGCTCAAACTACTATACTTAGAAGGCAAAGAAAGAAAATTACGAAGTAACAGAAACATACAACAATTTATACAACTTATATTAAATCAGTGTAGGATCTTGCTTTTAATAATCCAATTCCACTTCTCAGTCTTCCAAAATTACATCAAACTGCATCAAAATAAAATAAGAAATAGAAATAGAAATATATATTCCATACCTTTCAGCTAATTTTTGAAAAAAAGCAGACGATCCAGTTTAACTTCTGCAAACACCATTATATGCTTTTAGATCAAATATTAAATAACAGCTAAAAAAATGTATGGGTTGTAGAGTTTCAAAAATCTAAAGATAAATATACAAATTAATCTTATATTATGAGCCAATGAACCGGGACGAGAATAATTAAGTACTTACTCTATTGGAAATAAAAAGTTTCTTATAAAAAATTATAATATGTGGGGTGTATAGAGGCTCTTTTGCTAAAGCATATATCTTAATATATATCAACTAAAACAAAAGGAAATTTATTCCAAAATGATATAATTAATCTTAGGATCTCTGTAATCACCAAGATCATGATTTGCAAGTATCATACTTAGTATATAATTAAGTATATATTTAGTTTCCTTGATTAGCTACTTTAAATGCTATATTTAAAAAAGGCTTATTTATTCACTTGCAAAATAAAATAAGCAGTCTACCAAATTAGAATTTCCTATTAGAATAATAAAGAAACAGAAATATGTATTCCATGCCTCTTAGTTCTCTTCTGAAAGAAAGCAGAAGATCTAGTATAACATTTGATAGACACCATTATATGCACTTGGATAAAAGATCAAATAACAACTGAAAAAATATCTGAGTCATAGAGTTTCAAAAACCTGAAGATAAATATATAAATGCATGTGGTGTATTCTATTTTGATTCCAGCAACCGTCTTGCAATAACCTGCAAAATAACCACTTACATAACTAAATCAACATTTTATTTTATATATTCCCCATTCACTCAAATTAAAAAGCATTTTACAAATTTAATAACTCAATGAAACTAACCTTGTCTCTTTCATTTTTTTCTCCCCTTAGTGATGTTACCTTATTTCTGCTAAACAAGACATTTAAGACAATTTTAAGCTCTAAGATAAAGGAAATAAAGAAAGAATGGAAAGGAAAAAAAAAACAAAAAGAAAATCAGCATAGGGAAGCCAAACAATTTAAAAAATCTGAACACAAAAGAAAACGTCCAATTCACATAACCTAGCTGCTGAGCCATTTTCCCATACAACCAACAGATACGCCAAAAAAATCTTCTATTAACTCCACATAGTAATCACTCTGTTACTCTCAGGCACCCAACAATTGGTATCACCTAAAGCAAAGGCAAACTGCTAACATGATTAATCCTCCCACAAGTCATTGCCCATTGCCCATACCATTATACAACAGACTTAACAGGCACGCTTCTGAACAAAAACAACAATCAAATCAAACATAAATTAGCTCAAAAAAATCAAACATAAAAAACAAAATCGATCCCAATAATCTAAATTAAAGCTACTCATCTGGGAATCTCCTCCTCTTTAATCACCAAAGGAAAAAGAAAAATGTCCTGCTGTGGTGGAAACTGTGGATGTGGCTCTACATGCAAATCCGGCAGTGCCTGTAACGGATGCCGCATGTACTCTGACTTGAGTTACTCCGAGAGCCCCACCACCACCCATACCCTCATCCTCGGTGTTGCTTATGCCAAGATGCACTATGAGGCGTCCAAGATGGGATTTGGAGCTGAGGGCGACTACAAGTGCAAATTCTACAAGAACTTCTACTAAATTGACATGTAAGAGAGATAAGAAAAAAATTACCTGTTTTCAATTAGGCTTAATCGACAGTGCGTTCTTAGTTAGGGTTTTGAAATTCAAGGGTGGCAGCACATGCGTTCGGTGGATACTCCATATGGTTCTTGGTGAGGGCCAAAATCAACGGCAAAAGACAAGAAAATGTCCAAGGCAATTCACTGCTAGCGCAAGGATTTCAATCGTAGAGGGTTTTCTGAGTGTGCGAGTGACGAGAGCGAGAGACGAGAATGTGAGGAGAGCACCAGACTTGGAAAAGAAAAAATGATGACCGGGCTTTGTTGATTTAGTTTTCAAAAAATGATGTCGTTTTTGTTTTTCTATCATCAATGACGGTTTTTTAAAAACCGTCATTAAAATTTTGGGCATATAACGATGGTTTTATTTGAAAACGGTCATTGAATAATTTTACTTTTAATGGCAGTTTTTTAATAATCATCATTAAAAATAATATTATTTTTTAATAATAAATATAATGACCGTTAGATTTAATAACAGTCATTATTATTTTTTTATTTTTAATGACAATTTTTATAAAGAATGGTCATTAAAAATAAAATTATATTTTAACTTTACATTTAATTACTGTTATATAATAAAATCGTCATTATAAGTACTGTACTTTTAATGACCGTTTTTATACAGAATTGTCATTAAAAGTAAAGCTACATTTTAGCTTGACATTTAACGACTGTTATATAATAAAAACGTCATTATAAATGTTAGATATTATGACAATTCATGTAATAATAATCATTAAATACTTTTAATGATGGTTGTTAAGAAAAACCGCCATAACATATAGGTCATTATTTTGCATTTTTGTAGTAGTGGGTGGTGAGGTGGTATTGGTACACAACAGTTTTATTTATTCATATAAAAAAAATAACATACAAAAAAATCTATTATATGTATTAAGAGATCTTCTAAGTTTTATTGAAAAAGATTTGCCCTCACACAACTAACAAAGGATACGATAGTATACATCCTTTTTATTTGATTAAAGATAACACAAATGAGTAACATTACACTTACAAATTCTGCATCCTAGTATTAAACAACATTTTAAGTGCCACAACATCACTTTGTTTTCAAGACACAAACTTTTTAAACATAACATTACTCCATTCATATCTAGCAATTCAATCTGTCATGTTAGGATTTCTTCTGTATTGAAAAATTATAAGAAGATCAAAATTATTATTTATTATATCAGCAAAAGTACCCTCATCCCAGTACCAAATAAAAGCCTCAGCCATAATTACAGACAGCTTTGAACATTCGTTCTTACCTAAAAATTTCGTATGAAAAAAAACTTATTTCATAAATAATATATATTAATATAATAAATAAACGTCATACTCAACTTAACTTACATAACCAAAAATACCTACTTTTCCTTGTGTGGTCTTTATAATGTTCAATATAGAAAACAACTCTCTCTTTAGTGTAATAAAAAGTAATTGAGTGGTTGAGTTCTCGCGAGATCTTGCTGATAGTTTGATATAGTATTTATAGATATAGATAATCGAGTTGTTGATCAAGAGTGTTACCCTCACCATGATACTTGTGGCACTGCCACTTATCGGTACAACAAAGTTGTGAGTTACACATTACAAGTATGGAGGTTGCATTGTGACCTGCGTTTGAATGGGCATAAGCTTGTGGGTGACACATCGCAAACATGCAACTGTTTTAGCATTGTGATTGAATAATAGGGGTGAATGTACATGTTGTTAAAATAAGTCCAAAACCACCTTTTATTGTAAAGCCCAACTTATGAATGGTTCCATGAGTAGGTGTGGTTGATGGTACATTTGAATTATTGGTGGTAGATGTGTTAGGTGAAATTATTAGTGGTAGTTAAAAAAAAGAGTTATTAATTTTTTATTTAAATGTTGTAGATTTGTTCTCATGTACTATAATGACCCCCTTTCATCATTTGATTATGCATCAAGTGAGGAGTGAAGAATAAGAGAGAAATAAAAAGTGTGAGCTGTGAATATTATAGTGTATCTCTTGTAAAATATAAATAAAATCATTAAGTACACCTGCACATGCTTAAAGCTTAGGAGAAAATCTAGTTTTTTATGAAAGAACTAAGCATGTGAAGGTGCACTATCACTTCATTGCATATTTGCTTACATTATGAAAAAGATCTTACAAAATGAAGTTAAAATGTGGTATATAAGACAAACAACCGAATTGTAGATTTGCTTACAAAAAGTCCTAGAATTAGAAAGTTTGAAGAATTCCACCAAAAGGTCAATATGGTTCCAAGGATGAAAGTTAGTGTTGAAGGAGAGTGTTAAAATATGTCCAAAACTACCTTTCATAAGTAAAGCTCAAACTAATAAGCCTAACTCATGGAAGGTTCCATGAGTAAGTGTGTTTGGTGTTAAGTCTAAATTATTAGTGATAGATGTGGTAGGTGAAATTATTGGTGATAAATGTGGGAGGTGAAAATAAATTGTCATTAATTTTTTGTAATTTTTTTTATTTGAATGATTTATATTTGTTCTCATGTACTATCAATACTCTCTTATATCATTTGGTTATGTATCAAGAGAGGAGTGAAGAATAAGAGAGAAATAAGAAGTGTGAGCCGTGAGTGTTGTAGCGTTTCTTTTATAAAATATCATTAAAGTCTTTCAATTTAGCCAAATTCTTAAATTGCCCAAATAGTTTCAATTTTGAACAGTTTAGTGCTCCTCAGTTTTTAACACATGTGAGAGATTCCTCCCAAGCATGCACGTAATTCTTAAAAGACATGAAAAAAAAAATAAACAAACTACAACAACACCATACCTCTATCCTCTCTTCCTTTAATAAATTTTAGAAACTAAAAAAAAGTTTTAGTGAAGTAAAGATAAATGTAATACTAGAGATTCAAAAAATTGATTAGAATTTGAGGACTCTCTTTTGTTTTCCTTCGCTTTCCTATAGTTTCAATTAAATTATAAGAATCTCTACATATTATTCTCTCTTCTTGTAAATTATTTTCTTTTTAATTAAATTATAATAAAATTCAATTTTTAGTAAAAACATCTCAATTGATAAATTAATTATATGAAAATTAGTCTTTTTTTTCAGATATAATTTAAATTAGAGCAGAAAATAAACAAAGAAGGCCTCCATGATTTCCTCCAATGGCTAGTGTCCTTAATAGAAAGTATTATGATTATAGTTTTCATTTAAATCACACACACACACACACACACCCCGTATATATACTAATTTGTATTATTCAACATAGTAAATGAAAACGAGAACGATTTTCTTTTTTGATCAAAATAACAATTCTTATTCGTTTATGGATTTAAAACTCAATTATATCAATCATATGAGCAAATGTTACATGTGCTTGGTTCTTATTGAGAGAGCTATGGGTCTCACTTCACAAATCTCTTAATTATAGTTAGACATGTGCAACATCACTCCATAAGGCGAACGATGCCACTCACTCGATCAAAATTCTAAAACTCCAAGATAAATAGGAAAATGAGAATTACCCCATGTTATTTGGAGATCTTAAGCAAAGCCTCCTTATATTAGTCCAAACCCCTGTAGACTTATAATGGGATTAACTTTATATATCATTTTATTATTCTATCCATAGTCTTGATGTTGGCCATCAAATTTAAATATTTTGAGAATATAAATCAAGTAAAATGATTTATATACCCTTAATTATCTAAGTAATTTAATAATAAATTATAAACTGTGGAGAAAAATTACAGGCAGAAGAAATGTCATAATTACCCATAATAGTTGTATAAAGTATCCATTTAAATTGCAAGAACATTTGGCTATATGTGACCATTGGAACACCACATAAATTATAATCCTCCATAAAGGGGAGGCAAATGTTGTATGCTCATATTTAAAATTACAGTAACATTTAGTCATATGTGTCCATTACAATATATGTGTTTGAATATGACAAAAAGATGATTAAATGGTTACCAAAAATACACCATTGTAGGTATATGTATGCATTCATTTTATTTAATCTTTTGCCATAAAATCCAATGAACTCCATCTTATACAATAAAGTTTCCTCTTCTAAACACAAATACCATGAACAAATGACTTAGTACCCTAGTAAATCAGCTAAATTTTCTCCATAATTATTAAACTAATTTAATCATTAAGGATATATAAGTTTTTTATTTATATTCTCAAAATATCTAACTTTTATGCCTAACATCAACACTAAGGGTAGAATAGTAAAATGATAGATAAAGTTAGTATCATTATAACTGCAGGTGGTTTAGACCTATTTTCAAACATACGAGAGACTCAAATAAGAAAAGTAGCACAATAAAAAGCAAACTTAGTTAGCGCATCCACAACCTTGATAATAAAACTCAAATTTTATTAACTAAAATTCTTTTAGAAATGAAATAAAATAATGTTTTCATATTTATGTAACCATACTTATTGACATTGTGCTATATTATCAATAACATTTTTAACCTTTCTTTGGGGTAAATGCTCGTTTAATCCTTATATTTTGATTTAGGTACTTTTTAAATCTCTATACCATTTAATATATTACACCCCCATCCTTGTTTTTATTTCTTTTTACAATAATATCCTTGCAACAATATTTTTAGGGATATTAATGAAAAATGATAATTTATCAAATAAACCTTATAAGTAATAAAAACATTTACACAAACTTTTATATTAATATTTCACTTTTGGGATTAATTTGGTAAATTAATTTTTTAAGAAATAACTATTAGTAAGATTGTTGGAAGGATATTAAATATTGCTTTAAGTTGGTTGATAGTATTTATTTATAAATAATTATTAGTAAGTTGTTGCACATGTACAAAAAATACTAGTTCTTTCACACTAATGTTTATTAGTTAATTTGCTAATAATTTTTTTTATCAATAAATTAATTAATATTAAGAATATTTTTGGAAGGGTATTATTATAAAAACAAAAGAAAAAGTAGGGTGAGAATGTAATATGTCTAACTGTAGGGGTATTTTGAGGTACTTTTAAAATATAAGAACCAAACAGACACTTAAATGAAAATATAGGGACTAAATGAGTATTTATTATTTTTTTCAAATTTAATTATACTTCTTATCCTTTGTTTTGGCATTGAGAAAATTTGCATGAGACTGACTTGTTGAGTGGTTTTAACTGAGTATGATAGATTAATGGTTCTCTGCCACATGATAGAATACTGGTTGCTGTAGTTACATTATTGGTGAATCCCAAAGTAAATTTCAATGGGTCTCAAAGTAAGCTTAGGGCATACATGATATTGAGCTATGTACCAATAACTTTAGGAATCTAAAATATCTTTTATGTGAATGGGCATTTCTACTGGCTCGCGGAAACTTATCATACATTTAATATCGTTCATCAAAGATGACTTGAGATTTACCTTCATTATTTTTGAACCATTCAAACTTATCTGATGATCACATTTAAAAATTAAATTACTGAAAGCTTATATGATTATGTAATTGTAATAATGTTAGAGCCATGAATTCTTGGTATAGTACAAGTACAATACAAACTTATGAAGTGACATAATAATTTTAGTTGGATGAAAACACCACATGACACATGATTTATTTTCATTATTTTCTATTTTTATTAATCAACCAATATTATTAAAAAACGCTAGGGCAAGGATATAACCCAAATTGATTTTTAGTCCCTACCTCGCAAGATTCAAACTCAAAGGGTTTACTGAAGAAAGTTGCTTGAAAACCATTCGATCAAGCTCCTGTGGACAATACTATACAAAGTATTTGTGGCTTTAGTATTATTCTTGCTTAACCGAGACTACTTGCCAAATGAAATCTTGATTCCTTATTGCTTAACCAATTGAAAATGAAGAGAAACAGTATAGAGATCATGGCTATCACTATCAATATTGTCTTGACATAATTTTTGTATCACATCTTCTATTTCTTTCTCAAAGATGTAAGCCACCCCTAGGCGTTGAACTTCATCAATCAAGCGTAACTTCTGAGCATGCGTATTTGCATTATCCGTTATCACTCTTCTTACCTCTTCATTTAGTACCTTGTGTCATTCTTGAATTGTAGTATGATCAATTGTCTGAAGCACAAAATTTTTTTTTTTTTAAATTCATACAATAATTTTCAAGCTACATGCAACTTTTTTTTTAAAGATAAGGTTTAGATAATGTCTAAATTAGTTTTTTAGTCTATATCTCGTATAAGATTCGAAGACCGATGGTCATTACAAAAGAGTCATTTTAAAACCACTCGGTTAAGCTCCTGAAGACAAGTTACTACATGCAAATTAACAAATCAAATAATAGGAAGTTTAGGTTCATTACCTTGAAACCAAAAGCACATGTGGCGATTTCATCATAAAGTAGGATGAAAATCTGTAGTATGATGAAAGTTTTCTTCATATTGATGTAGGGTGTTGTGTGTCGCAAGTAAGATACATTTTGAAGGCCATAACTTAGGCTATGGGTGTCAGTTTTCGGCGTACAATATACCATTTCGAAGCTTGCTACGAGTGGAACAAAACCAAAAACCATTAGGCTGTTCTACTCTATGGTTAAGCTAAAAATTCCACTTCTCTCCTAATCATTTTCTAGTTTCAAAAATCTTTTTTTATTTTTCTTGAATCTTCTAGGATTTTTATCTTTTTTTCCAGAACTTGGATTTGATCGTCGTTTATTTTCCTTTTCTTACTTTGATTAGAAGAATTTAATTATCAAATTAAATTTTATATTTGCCTATTTTGATAAATTTATGATATTTAGCCTTATTATAAAAGGGGATTAAAACTCTAGTTTTATTTCATTAATACTTTTAGTCAAATTTATCATTATTTAGAAACTTTATTTCTTCTTCAATCTATTTTCAACATTTCTATTTTGTCAGTTGGTATCAGAGCAAGTTTACTTGTCATCATGTTACAACCATACAAACAAAGGAATAATTATCTTGACGACGATAATCAAGGGTTGCAGGCACAATCTATGGAGGCTGCCAAACAAGCAGCTATAGAAACAACCTTGTAAGCTATAAAAGATGTCTATAACTCAAAATTAATGGCGACAGAGTGGGCAATTGGGAGTCTTAGACTTTCCATGAATGAAGATTGAGAGAGGCATCAACAACAAAGAATTTATTGTGAGGCAGAAATTCAGAGTGGCAATCATGGTGAATAGCTTGGAGATTTCAAGCATGTAGAGATACCTCAAGGGATTAATCGTGAATTAGTGCCTCAAAATTTAGGCTCTGTGCAATGAATACCAGTGTAAGTGTGTGAAGAATCAGGCAACGATTCTGAAGAAGAAAATTCTGTGGAAGGAGATAAAATGTGAGAAAAGAGTTCATATTATAAGATCAACTTTGATATTTTAGATTTTCATGATGGGATGTATGTTGAAGAACTTTTAAATTGGATATTAACAATAGATGGTTTCTTTGAGTATATGGATATTCTTCCTGAGAAATGGGTCAAGTTGTTGGCATTTAAATTGAAGGGCACGTCTTTTGCATGGTGGCAACATGTGCAAAATCGAAGAAGAGTTATGGGAAAACATTTTATCAAGTCGTGGCCTAAGATACAAAGGATGATAAAAGAATAATTCCTTCCAACAGATTACCAGGAGTAGTTTTTTTTTTAAATATTAGACAAAAAAAATTTACCGTCTACACAAGGAATAACATGGATGAACCCGAACTGCAGACAATTATAAAATCTATTAAAGGTTTGAGGAAAGAGATACAAGATGAGATAGTGGATACAATTTAGGACTTGGGCTCGAAATTCGCTAGGGCTAAGAAATTAAAAGAACAAAGGTAGTAATTTGTTTCTAAAACTCAACAGTGGCAGCATACTGGCTGGCAAAATAGACCCACTAACCTTGAGGTTGAAAACAAACAAAAAATATGGGCTAGTAATAGTCAGATGTAACAATGCCACAACAACAATTAAGGCAGCAGCCATCCAGGCAGCAATAGCCACCTAGGCAATAGTAGAATAACTCATATGTCAAACCTATGTTGAACAAATGTTTAAAGTGTGGAGAACCATACCATTGATCGAGCGGCTGTTGTAAAAAAAATTTAAATTTGTTAGAGGCTAAAGTCGATGAAGCAGAGGCAAATAGTGTTGAAGATCAAGTTAATGAATAAGCTTTTGAATTAGAAGCATATGAAGGTGGGATTCTGAATTGTATTGTGCAAAAATTTTATTGGCACCAAAATATAAAGATAATTAGCATAATAATATTTTCAGAACATATAGCATCGTTGACAATAAAGTGTACAACATGATAATTGGTAGTGGCACTAATGAGAATATAATTTCAAAGTCGCTAGTCAACGTGATAGGGCTTTCAGGGCTTTCCCCAGAAAAGCATCCTACATATTATAGAATAAGATAGATAAAGAAAGGGACAGAAACATGAATGATAGAAGTGTGTCATATTCCTTTCTCCATTAGGAAGATTTATAAGGGTGATGTGGAATGTGATGTAGTAGATATAGATGTGTGCCATCTGTTATTAGGTAGACCTTGGCAGTTTGTTATGGATGCAGTACAAAGAGGAAGGGATAATATGTATGAGGTTTCATGGAATAGCAAGAAGGTTTGTTTAGTGCTTTTAACGAACAAAAAAAAAAAGAATTCTAAAGTTAAAGGGAAGAATTTTTTTGCTATTGTGAAGGGATATTTAGAAGAAGATTGTAATGATTGCAAAAAGCTACAAAAGAAATGTGTTTAAGGTGTAGTCTATTTCTAAAAAGCTGCAGCCATTGTTAGCTGAGTTCACTAACATTACCCCATAAAAAATCTCAGATGGGCTACCACCTTTACGAGATATCCAGCATCATATAGACTTAGTCCTTGATTCAAGTTTACCCAATTTGCCTTGTTACCTCATGAACATTCGATTTTACAAGGACAGGTTGATGAACTATTGCAGAAAAGATTTATTCGCGAGAGTATGAGTCCATGTGCTATACCAGCTTTATTGGTGGTGAAGAAGGATGAGAGTTGGCATATATGTGTGGACAGCAGGCGGATTAACCAAATTACAACGAAACATCGATTCTCTATTTTGACGTTTCAAGATTTACTAAATTAATTAGATAGTGCTCCGGTTTTCTTGAAAATAGACTTGCGTAATGGGTATCATTAGATGTAGATTAGGCATGGAGATATCTGGAAGTCAAGACAAAAGAAAGGCTATATGAGTGGTTGGAAAGGCCATTCGGATTATCAAACGCGCTGAGTATTTTTATGCATTTAATGAACTAGGTTTTTAAACATTTTTCTTGCAAATTTATTATAGTATATTTTGATGATATTTTGTTATATTCTGTTGATGTGGTGACTCATTTAGAGTATTCAAGAACGGTTATGGAGGTGTTGTAAAGAAAAAAGCTTTACATTAATCTAAAAAAGTGTAGCTTTTAGCTAAATAATGTAGAGTTTTTGGGTTTTATAGTTAGTATATATGGGATTTGAGCAATTGAGTCCAAGATACAAGCCATTAGAGAATAGCATAGGCCCACGGCAGTAAGTGAAGTTATGAGTTTTTATGGACTGGCAATGTTTTATAGAAGGTACATTCGTAGTTTTAATACTATAGCTGCATCTATTACAGAGTGTTTAAAGAAAGGAAAGTACAAATGGGGAGAAGAAGAAAAGATGAGCTTTGCTTTACCCAAGGAGAAATTGTTTACCACCCATGTGTTAGCCTTGCCAAATTTCGACAAGTTATTTAAAGTCAAGTGTAATGCTTCCGGTAAGGGAATTCAGGTTATTCTTTCCCAAAAAAAGCAACCAATTAAATATACGATTGAGAAGTTAAATGAGGCGTGGCAGAAGTGATCTACTTATGACCAAGAGTTTTATGCCATCCTTAGGGCATTAAAAACATAGGAGTATTACTTGATTAAAAAAGAGTTTGTGCTTTACAGTGACTATCAAGCTCTGAAGTACTTTAACAGTCAGGAGAACTTAAGCAAGATGCATGCGAAATGGGTGAGTTATATATAGAAGTTCACTTTTGTTCTGAAGCACAAGTCTGGGCAGCATAATAAAGTGGCAGACGTGCTAAGTAAGCGAGTAATTTACTAGTAAGTCTAGTTAATAAACTCACTAGTTTTGAGTGCTTAAAAGAGTTTTATGTTGAGGATGATGACTTTGCGCACATTTAGGATTGTTGCATTAATTATCAAAATGCGAAGGATTTCCTTATTCAAGATGAGTATTTATTCAAGACCAACCAATTATGTGTGTCTCGAAGTTTTTAAGTGAATAGATCATCTGCGAATTGCATAAAAGATTGGACGGACATCTTGGATGAGATAAGACCAAGGCGCTTACGGAGGAGCATTATTATTGGCTGCAGTTGAATAGAGATGTGTGGAAAATTGTACAGAGATGTCGGGTTTGCAAGGAAGGCAAAGGGCACACTCAGAATACGGGTTTATACTTGCCATTACCTGTCCTCGAAAATATTTGGTTAGATCTGTTCATGGATTTTGTGTTAGGGCTTTTGTACACAAGGATAGGTCGAAACTTTATATTATTTATGGTTGATAGGTTTTCAAATATAGTACATTTTATTACTTGTAAGAAGACTGAAGATACTTTTTCAATGGCGCACTCGTACTTTTGAGAAGTAGTGTGTTTGCGTGGCATTTCAAAGGCTATCACTTTTGATAGGGACGTAAAATTCATCAGCAAGTTCTATCGTCATCTCTAAGATAATTGTAGTATAAAGTTTTAATTTAGTAAGGATTTCCATCCACAAACAGACAGGCAAACGAAAGTGAGCAATTGAACTTTAAGCAACATGTTGCACTGTGTTTGTGGTGACAAGCAATGGAGCTAAAAAGCTGTTTTGCCTCAGGTCAAGTTTGCTTACAATAGCATGGTAAATCGATTTATTGGCAAGACTCCTTTTGAGATTCTTTACACTTGTCTCCCACACCAAGTTTGTGACTTGGCTATTATGCCTACAACAGTTAATACTGGAGAAAGCAAAGTAGCAGATAATGCAGCAGAAAGGGCTTTATGAATTTAGGGTTGGCATTAAAATCTGAATCCGGCCCGGATCTGCAAAGATGTGGAAGATCCGGATTCGGAAAAATTCATATCTGCATGTTACAACATGCGGATCCGGATCTTGAAAGTTCAGATCCGTGCGGATCCGGATCCGGATGCAAGTGCATCTGAAAAACCAGATATCCGGATCCACATTATTATATAATTAATTAATTAAATTAAATTAAATTTTAATTAAAAAATATATAAATTAAAATATTTATAAGCATAATTAATTCTATAATCTTTATTGACTATAAAAAGTATGTTAAAAAGTTAATAATAATAATAATAATAATAATAATTAGAGAATATTAAAATGAATTGGTTTACTTTAGTTTTTTTATTTTTTATTTATGTTGTGAAATTATCATTTGTGAATTTATGGTGATATTGTATGTTATTTATGTTGAATTGATGTTAAATTGTTAATTGTTAAATTATAATTGAATTTTATTTGATATTATTAAATAAATTATTAAAGTTAAAATTATATTTAAATTTAAAAACATGTGGATCCGGATATCCGAAAAATCCGCCCGCAACCCGGGCTAATCTTACCCGCATCCGGATACGCATTTTTTTCCGGATCCGGATGCGGATCCAAATGTAAAAAATTCAATGTGGATTCGGATCCGGATGCACCTACATCCGGATCAGGATCCGGAATTTACCATCTCTATATGAATTCATGCTGAGGTACAAGCTCACTTAAACGCTACCAAGGCTAAATACAAAGGTGAATTAGACAAGCATAGTCGTAAAAAAGTGCTTGCAGAAGGTGATTTGGTGATGGCATTTCTGTGGCAGAGTCGTTTTCCTAACATTCACACTAAATTTGAGAAACACAAATATGGACCATTTCGAGTGGCACAGAAGATTAATGATAATGCTCATGTGTTTCAATTACCGGACAATTGGAACATCTGTCACACTTTTAATGTGATTGATCTGTTCGAGTATCACCCGGATGATGAAAAATTGTATGAGCCAAACTTGAGAACAAGTTTTTTTCCAACCATAGGGGACTAATGTACGGTGTTGTGTGTTGCGAGTAAAGTACATTCTGGAAGTCATAACTTGGGTTACAGGTGTCTATTTTCAACGTATAATATATCGTTTCAAAGCTTGCAACGAGAGGAATAAAATTTTGAATTGCCTAAGCCATTTTACCTAGTAATCAAGCTAAAAATTCTACTTCTTTCTTGGTCATTTTTAACTTTCAAGATTCTTTCCTATTTTTCCTAAATCTTCTAGGACTTTTATTTTTTTTTTTAAAATGCGAATTTGAGTGTCGTTTGTTTTCCTTTTCTTATTTTAATTAGGAGAATTTAATTATCATATTATATTTCAAATTTTCCTATTTTAATAAATTCGCGATATTTAGACTTATTATAAAAGGGACTCAAAATCTTAATTTTATTTCATTCAAACTTTTAATCAAATTTATCATTATTCAAAAACCTTTGTTTCTTTTTTAATCTATTTTCAAGATTTCTGTTTCGTCATAGATGATATCCTTGTTTGAGACAAACCTAAGAGAATGTTGGGCTTTATGGAATACAAATTGAATTTCTACTATTGCTAACTTCACCCTATATTCCACTTAAAGAGTCTATATGTTTGAGCTCTTGGTTCTATTTAGAGTTAGGGTTAAACGGGTTCAAGAAAGTATTTGTAGAGTTTACATGCACAAGATCGTAAGAAACATAGGAACTTCTCAATTGAAGAGCTGACTTGGTTTAGAAACGAGATATCTTGATAAAGTTCACAAACATATTGTACAGAAAAATATATATTTATTAGAAAAGAGGAGGCATAAAACCATTAATAATTTTTTTGGCTTAGGAATAAAAATTTAATGAAGATCTAACATCGTGAGCAAAAATGGAATTAAATAAAAAATCATGAATTTTTTAACCAATAGTCCATAAGTTGAGTTGTTTTTTTTTTTTTAATTCAACTCAATCTTCCAAGGAAGGAACAAAATTTGATCCGATTTTATTCAGTTTAAAAATTACTATTCTAAATCAAAATAAAATAATACTTTAATAACGGTTCAAATCAAATAATTAATGTTAAATAATAATATTCTAATAAAAAAAACTCTTAGATATGATAGTTTTAAGCTTTTTATTCTATATAATAGATGATAAAGTGGCTAAGGTATAATTTCTATTATTCCACACTTATTTTTTAATTATATTTTATAATATAAATATAGGTGATCTATGTTTACTTTTTTTAATGAGTTATCTGAACCCATTAAATTGCTCTCTAAACTAATTTACTTAATAAACCTTTATTAAAATTTAAAAATAAAAATATACCCACATAACTGCCCGTTTACGTTTATATCTTTATAATATTATTTGAAAAGAAAAATGAAGAAAAAAGAAAAAAACTTGAACATGATTCGGAGAGAAGTTTGATTGTTGAAATACAATAAAATCTCTATATTATGATACTCTAAACTTTATATAAGAATAACTCCCATGTAGCTATAAAAAATTTTGGTCTCAATTTGGGCCGTTATGAATTTTCTAGATCCCAATTAAATTCTAATTGCGTTATGAATTTTCTAGATCCCAATTAAATTCTAATTGCACTTCTCTTCCCCTCTTCTTCCCTATAAATCCTTTGGCATATGGTGAAGAGTACAAGTCTTTTGTGCGAATTTTTGTTATTCTATTTTAGAAAAAAAAAAGTGATGTGACATAAAATAATAAATGAGTAAAAATAAAAATAAACAAAAAGAGTTAAAAAGGATGATGTAAAGTGATAAAAAAAATGATAAAGAGAATAAATGTATACAAAATTAGCGTGTGCATCTGATCGGAGGTATTATGTTAGCCATTAAGTGCACAAACTAGCTGGATTAACGTTGTTTTTTGAAACATTTTATTTCATTTTATTTTATTTTTATATTAGTGCTCATAGTGATATAACGATTAATGATAACTTGTCCATTAGTATTATTAAAAGTTTCTTTGCTTGGCATTAATACTATTTTAGTGTGGAGAGAAAAAAGGCGTCAGATTTGTTTGATGAGCGTGGAGTTAAAATAAGACCATCGCGGCAACAACTCAAAAAAAAAAAAAAAACATAAGTACCAAGACCAAACACAGTTATTATTATTATTATTACTATTATTTTGTGGAGAGGAACAAGGTGTTGATGTGTTTGAGTGCTTTAGATGATTTAAAGGAAAATCAATAGCATGAATTTGGGGCAATTTACTATGAGAATTTTTTTTCCTCCAACCGCAATTGGATATATTTGATGGAAATTGTAAGTCGAAAGCTGAAGGACTAGCCTGCATAATCACATCCTATAAAGGTTGAATGGATTTTAATTTAGCTAAAATTTGGATTTATTTGAATACATGTTTGGATTAGAGCTGGCAAAATTTAACACGACCCGATTACCCGCCATGAATAAATGGGTATGGGTCGTCGAATTTAACACGATTATTAAATGGACCGGGTCCGGGTCGACACAATTTTTTTCGGTGTCGGGTTAGGATTAAAGTTCTTGACCTATTTACCCGATCAATGATCCGATTATATTTTCTATTTTAAAATAATTTGTAGGTTCTTGTTATTAAAACTCAAATATTAGAGATAATTTCTCTTTTATTTTTATTTTTTGAAAGGATGAATATAAATATAGTGTTTTATTTATAAAAATTTATATATATTTAAAGCTTCAATAATATAAATGTGTAAAATATTAGTAGACATGTATATTTTATAATATTGATATATAATATTATTTACATATATAATTAAAACTTCAATAGTATAAATGTGTAATATTTTGATACATATGTATATTTTATAATATCGATACAGTATGTACGTGTGTATGAATGACAGCGTATAAATATTTAATGTAAATTTTATTTAATATATAGATATTAAGTGGGTTATTGAGTAGTCCGATTATTTTTTCGTGTCGGGTTTGGGTCTCAATATTTTGATACGATTATTAAATGGGTCAGGTTTGGGTCGACCTAAATTTGACACTACACGAAGCTGGTACGACACGAACACGACCCGATAACCCATTTTGCCACCTCTAGTTTGGATGACAAGTGTGTCACATTTTTCTTTTTCAACATTTTTCAGTTTTCACCACGTGGAATTGAATCATTGAAACCCAAATCTTAAATTATAAAACGAAGGGACAGTCATTAAAAATTGTTACATGCATGTATGATTAAATAACGTAATAAAGGAATAGATTAAAAGTTGCTGCCGGAGAAAAATTGCCTATGTATGAAAAACGAAACGCGGCGTTCAAAATAGGTTTGCTTGCCTCCTCTTAAGGAGTCTAAAGAGTGTGGAGCCATTCAATTTACCTAAGACTTTCTAGAATCTGAATATAGCGGCGCTTTTGACTCCACATTTATTTGTGAATTGTGAGTTCCGGTAGACCCCTTGGCCCCTGTCCTGTCTTCCACCAACAGTTTGTCTCCTTCATCGTGTCATTCCTTTTTATCGCGTGTCTACCCTACAAACCATTGAACTAACTAATTAACTAAATTAATATATAACTTACCATTTGTCCCTCACTTCTCCCTCCCTCACTTCTCCCTCCATAGCCTTTGTACAAAAATGAGTAATCAACTGATCATCATCTTCTGCATCGTGATCACTGTTGTAAATGTCCCAGCAGCTTACGGCCGTCATGATCAGCCGTACGAGGCATGCAGTCGTCGTTATTCCTGTGGGTCAAGCCTACAGGATATAGGCTACCCTTTCTGGGGTAACAATAGGCCTCAGTATTGTGGCCGTGCTGAAGGATTCGAGCTCAAATGTCAAGGCAACCAATTCCCCATCATACAACCCGGCCCTCAGAAGTTCAGGGTTTTGAAAATCAATGCTTCCGAGAGAATAATGACGATTGCCCGGGGTGACCTTTGGGATAATCTTTGTCCTGGAATATTCAACGAAACAACTTTCAACCATTCCCTGTTTGGCTACAGCCAAAACAGCGTCGGATTTGTCACTTTGTTCTTTAATTGTGGTGATGAGATAATTCCTGAGAGATCTCCGAATACTGTCAGCTGCAACGTAGGAGGCAGAAAAAGAGTTGTCTTTTACACAAATATTACAAATTTTGATGGGCCTTTGGGGGTCGTTCAGTTTCCTAATCTTACAAAGACGTGTAAATCGAGTATCAGAGTTCCAGTTTTGTTGACTGCTGTTAATTATATAAAGGCCGGAGAATTGGGAAAAGCTTTGAAACAAGGGTTTGATGTGGGCTATCATAGGCATCCCTGTTCTAATTGCACGTCTTCTGGAGGGATCTGCGGATCTAATCACTCGAATTCAGAGAAATTTGTATGCTTTTGCCATGACGGACCTCAGGCGAACACCTGTTCTAGTACGTATATGCTTGTCCTTTTCTTTTGAGAAAGTTGAGGCTTAAAATAGTTTGAAGTATATTTTGTTAATTTTATTGCATATATTTTTTAACTACGAAATCTAATGAAAGAGAGGATATACTAGTAACATATTTTATTTCAATACAACATATATGTTAGATTGGTGTAGTACAACCTTGTCCTTAATTTATCTAAATGCTCAAAAATTTTGTTTGATTTCACCAACAAAGTTTCAAAACTAAGTTCTCCCTTTCGAACCATCACCTGTACTCGATTTCAATCAATCAATTAACTTTAGATATGTCGTCTGAATTCCACAATAATTTATACAGAAGTTCTTTGATGATCTAACTTTTCAATAAACTTGAATGGTTGTCTTACAGGCAAGGGTTGGAACTTGGGACTGAAGCTCGTTATAGGTAAGGTGACAGAACAGTATGTTTTGCTTGCTCATTCTGGATATTTTTTTTTCCATATATCATTGTCCTTAATTTTCATAGGCATGCAGTGTTTCACTGCGTTTCTTTTTCAAATTAAATATCGGAAATTTGACCCCCCCTCGTACCATAAGCTTGTTCGAGTAGATCCTCTATAAATTAATACTAAATAAATTAATAATTTCTATTATATAATAAATTTTCACTATCCCGACTTCGCCAATGGACTAAATTAATAATTTAGATAAAATAATAAAATAGTACTTTTCTAAAAAAATTTTATATAATTTTGTGGTTCCATTCAAATCATAAATTAATAACTTGCTGAAATTACAAATACTGTTTGACTATGATATTTTAATTATATAAAATATCACTCTATTGTTACTTGCTTACATAAAATACGATTATGTTATAATTTACTTTTTTTTTCTTCAAATTTAAATCTAGTTCGATATTATCTCTTATTTTTCAATATTAGTAAAATACATTGAATGTTTAGTTATTAAATGTATGTTAATTGAGTTGTAAATAACTCTGTAACTTAATAAATTATTAATTTATCAATTATTTAATATCTCTTTAATTAATAGATTTTAAATGGTCCCAGCCCTATTAATTTATAGAGGTTCTTCTGTTGAATTAATGTATTTTATAAGAGTAATATTATTTTCATCAAGTTGGACTATTGGCACCCCTCTAATCTCCCATGAAAACCCTTTCTCAGTTAGGTTTATTTTATTTCCAAAAATGTCCTTCCTTTTTTTAATACACCTTCTAATTTTTTATTTAATTTTTTTTTGTTAAAACTAAAATTAATATTGTGCTATTTTTTTTCTCTGTTGCAAGCCTATCGTTACCTTGCACACAAAATAAAAAGTTTTCTAGGTGATAAATTTTTTACTGTTAACTATTGACTTGAATTACACATTTTTAAATTTTTATTTGAAAGCAATCTTAAGTATAAAAATATTTAATCAATAAGAAATTGAAAAAGGATTGTAGATTATTCTAAAATTATGTAATTTATTTTAGTTTGATAGGAAGTAACAGGTAGAAAATTAAAAAGAAAAAAAAAAGATTCATTATAAATGTCAGTGATTTGTTAAAAAATAAAAAAAAAATTATATGTACTTAATTCTTATTTGTCCATAATTGTAATTTTACTTGAAGTGGGGTTTTATAAGAACATGGGGGGTGCCAATAGCTTTACCCTTTCTCTGAAAGGATATCAAAGTAATGTTATTAAAATAAAAGGAGTTCGTTTGAAAGTCTCAGTGTCTCAGGATACAATTATATTAAAATACCATATGGATTGTGTGTGGTCATGTAACACGTGATTGAATATCTTGGCCAGCTAGTACGTATATCCTATGTTGGTTAAATATACAAAAAAATTGGGCATATATTATATTACAAACCAATCATGCATTTTTCTTTACTTCACCCATCTTATATACATGGTCCCAACAACTATTGCTTCATTGCTCTACTCACCGAAACTTTTTTTTGAAGTTACTCTTTGAATTTTGATACAAAGGCTTTCCCTATCACAGAAAATAATACGGTTGTGCATGAATGGACTTGGCAACAATGAATTGATTAAGAGATGTTGAAGGAACCAAAATACGTTTAATTTTAAATGATCAAAACACTCAAAGCAGTTTTGGCTTATCGAACTATTCTGTAATATTCTAAACTGCAACATTGAATATGGCCTCATGAATTATTACTTATTTTTGCAGGTGTTGCTAGCGCAGGAATCGGCGTATTAACAGTTGCATGCATCATTATTCGCTGTTGCGGATTTAACATCTCATCAATTATATCAAATTCAATTTTCAGGAAGTTATCAAAGGATGATCAAGATCTTGAATCTGTCATTAAAAATTATGGACCTCTAGCTCCCAAAAGGTACAGCTTTTCTTATATCAAGAAAATGACCAACTCATTCAAACATAAATTAGGCCAAGGCGGCTACGGCAGTGTGTTCAAAGGGAAGTTGCCGGATGGTCGTCCTGTGGCAGTGAAGCTATTAAATGCATCGAAAGAAAATGGACAAGAATTTATTAACGAGGTTGCAAGCATTAGTAGAACGTCGCATGTTAACGTCGTCACATTATTAGGGTTTTGTTTAGAGGGTAGCAAGAGAGCTCTTGTTTACGAGTACATGCCTAATGGATCACTTGAGAAATTCATTGACAACGGAGACACTTCAAAAGTACACCAACACTTGGGATGGGAAAAATTGTACCACATTGCAATAGAAACGGCAAGAGGGCTAGAGTACTTGCATCGCGGATGCAACACCAGGATTTTGCATCTTGACATAAAACCTCATAACATTCTTCTCGACGAAGAATTTTGCCCCAAGATCTCCGATTTCGGACTTGCGAAGCTATGCCCTCGAAAGGAGAGTAACGTATCAATGTTTGAAGCTAGGGGGACAATTGGCTACATTGCTCCAGAAGTTTTTATTAGAAGCTTTGGAGAAGTTTCACACAAATCCGATGTGTATAGCTATGGAATGATGATATTGGAAATGGTTGGATGCAAAAATAACCTTGATGCTGGAGTGGATGAAACAAGCGACATATACTTTCCTTATTGGATATACAATCATGTTGAGCAAGGCAAAGTGTTTAAATTGCCTTGTGTTATGAGCAGCAACGAACATGAAATTGAAATTGCCAAGAAGATGATTATTGTGGGATTGTGGTGTATACAGACACGTCCATCGTATAGACCGGCTATGAATAAGGTGATAGACATGTTGCAAGGAAGCATTGAGGCCTTGCAAATCCCACCAAAGCCTTTCCTCTCTTCTCCTCCAAGATTTTCTCCAGTGGATTCTTCCTTCACATCCATGTCTTAGTAATAGTTAGTCATTAAATTAAACTATATGCTAGCTTCCTTTTTTGTGGTTCATGTATTATATTAGTTTGTAAAATTATATATTCATGTGTAAATTTAACTACGAATAGTCAACATAGGATATTTCATATATTTGTTTCACGTAATAAGGAGGCATATTGAAGAAATCATGTTTCTCATTTGGATGTTCTCCATTCCGATAAAAATCACGAAAATAAACTTATTAGTGCTAGTTGCGCTTCAAGAAAATAACGTGATGGGCCTTCGTTGATATCATGCCAAAGCCCACTGTAGAAATCAAAGCATAGAGGCCCATCACTGTTCCATTTCACCCTAATAGAAGAAACGTTTAAGACAAGTTAATCATGCCTTGTTGGTGAAGAAAAACAGGGAGCTGGATATATGAAGACAAATTGATTTCTGCATATATAGTTCACATTACAATGAAGGCTTTGTGACGTTTGGATTAAGGGCAAGATGATCCACTGTTAGACTGAGAGCATAGGTTACTTGGAGAGAACAAATAAAAATACTTAATAAATTGATGCTTTGTAAAGAATTTTGTAAAACAAAAAACTTTCACAAACAAAGGCATAGTCTCTACACTTAAAATTTAATTCCACTATCACTTCAGAGAAAGATTTGTAACTATAGATTGTGAGGAAAGGAGTTCAAAAGGGTTTAAAAATCCCCTAACTCACCCGTAGAATATCTTTAATGACAAGCTATTAATTTAATTTAATAAATTTAAGTGGGATCTAAATATGAGTTTTCCTTTTCTTTTTTTTTTTTTTTGAAAATGATCTAAATATGAGGTTGAACAATTTGAATTAGGGGATCTTTATTTCTTGACTTCCAAGCTAAGTAGGAAGTTGGCCGTGTTTTATTTTTTAAGACTAGGGATGGCAAATGTCAGGACTATTTTTTGTCGGGCTTGGCTTGGTCAGGCTAGGCTCTTTTTTTTTTTTTTTTTTTTTTAAGGCTAGGACTAAAAGCCTGAATTTCATGTTTGTATTTTTTAAAAAAATTATTATGTTTTTCAAATTTATAATTCTGGTTAAATGATTTAAAACTTTAAATATATATTATGGATAAGTTAAATAAATGTTAAAAGGTATATTTTAATTAAAATGAAATATTTTTTTATTTTTTATTTATTTTTGAAGCCAGCCTGAGTGTAATTTTCTACCCTCCGTAGATTTTTTTTTATTAATATTTTTTTTTTCAAGAGCCCAATAGCATTGGACATTGGTTAATTAACTCATATTTCTCTAGGTGCCACTCTCCATGTAGGATGTACGTCGAGAGGACTAGTCCAATTTTAGTTATTAACAAAATTGGACGCTCTGTTTTCTTACTTCTATGAATTTGTTTTGATAAATATACGTCCAAAACACTCATTCAGTGACAACTGACAAGTGATGGAGTTTGTGGACTCAGGGCCTCTGGCCTATTCCTTAATTAATATTGGCGACAAAGTCCAAATAAAGAATGAATCTATCACTTCAAAACCACCACAATCAATAACCATTCGATTGATTTCATCATCACTTGCGTATTAAAAACAAAAAAATGTCCAATAAGGCAATTGATGAGTTGTCAGAATATATCAGCTGTTCACACAGGACTTCGCAAATCTAAACAACGGCAGGCAAGCAACGGATTTCAACTCAACTCTTGTACTCGGGCGGATTGTCTCAGTTACTTACTTCAAATTGGGCCTCGTTTACTTCCAATTTCCGTACCTTAAGTCAACAACTGAGAAGAGTTGTTTTATTTTAGTAAACTAATAGTGGCACTATCCTCTAACAGCTAATCTGTCTTTGAAAGTTTCCACTGAATTATCTGGTGTTCATCAATTTGTAGATCATGAGTTCCTCCATTTTCAGAATCTCTCTTTTCATCCTTATGATCAGCCAGCTTTAATTCCAACTAGTTTTCTCAGGATTTGTTAATGTCTATGAGGAGGGACATTCCCAGTGTTATGCTTCTTTAAGCTGCGGAAATTTCACCGGTATTAGCTATCCTTTTTGGATAAATGAACAGCCTGAATATTGTGGACATCCAGGCTTCAAGCTTGATTGTCAGGGAGATAAAGCCACGATTGATATCAATTCCCACAAGCATGATATCATCAAAATCTATTATGAAGATCAAATCCTAAAGATTGCAAAAACAGATTTAATGAGATGAACCAGCATCCTTTGCTCCAGTATTGTAAGAAACAATTAATAATGAAGACCTTTTTTAAAAAAAAGAATTATATACAATATAATCAGAATCCAATAAAATTAAATTGTGTAATCAACCCAATATATCAAAGTATACTACAACTGAAACCTAGCATAATAATAAACTCCCACAATAATCCTTCATCTTATAGTTAATATTAGAGTTAAGAGGAGGCACAATAGACTAATAAAGAAGTTGTTGGTAATTAATAATTAGGACTAGATTGATGAGAATTAAAATCCTGTACATACTAATCTATACTCTGAATTTTTAATATGCTTGTGCTGTGCCGCTATTTATATGGTTTAGGGGACATTACTTTTGGGCGCATCATTCAGCCCAAGCCCATTTGTTGAGGTGACACGGAAAAGCAATGGAATACAAGGAGTTTATTATTCTTCCAATTGCTTTTTGATTCAACTAAAGAATTAAAAGCTACAAACGATTGTGCAATTTCCTCGAAGCTGCAAATGGGTCCAAACTTATTGAAAGGGGGATCGATTAGGCAAATCTTGTTAAAAAATTTAGCCCGATTTCCAATCCAAGATCCAACCCATGTATTTATGAGTTTCCTGGCAAACACTCTGTAAAAGTCAGAGTCAACACCCAATGGATTTCAGTCTGGCTGCTGGTGGAAAATTCTAAATGGGGTTATTCACCTTTTAATTAATTTCTTTGTCATGAGAACTTGTTAGTCTAACGTTACAAAATTTTCTACAAATTGCTTTCACAATTGCTTTTCAAAAAAAAAAAAAAAAAAATTTCTTTCATTGAAATGTTGCAGTAAACAATCACCTCTTCGTATAAGCAAACAAAAACCCATATAATCTTTACCAAGTCCTTGTTTCTTCCAAAGAGATTATAGTTGTACAAAATCATGAGTCATCTCTTCCCTTCGCCAATTCTCAACTCCATCCTCACCTTCATCTGCATCTTGACCGCCGTTCCGGCATCTCGAAGCGATGGCAACGTTGATGAACACTACTCGTCATGCAACAGCTCCCAATCGTGTAGGCACTTACAGAATATCACGTATCCATTCTGGGGAAGCAACGTTAGGCCTCCGTACTGTGGTCGCGATGGATTCGAGCTCCAGTGTCCTGAAAATGGGGAATATCCTTATCCTACCATACAAATTGGAAATCAAAGTTTTCGAGTTTTAGAAATCAACGATACTCATCAAACCATGAGAATTGCTCGAGCTCACTTTGTAGAAAGAGATTGTCCTGTACCCTCGGGGGAAACCGCTATCAACGACCTTCTATTTAATTACGCCAAGAACGTTCGAAACCTCAGTTTATTCTATGATTGCGATAGTGATCTCTCGGGTAAAAATAGATTTAGTTGTCCCTCAAAACCTGATTTTATGAAAGGCTTTTACACGATCGACAACGACGACAAGAATCATCAGCTTCGAAATCTCAGCAACTCATGCAACAAAGTTCTCAAAGTCCCCGTTGAACTAACACCAACAAATACTGAGAATCTTTCGGAAGGTAATTTGAGTGAGGCTCTGAATGAATGGTTCGAAGTGACATATCTTGCGGACGGTAATCTCTGTTCGGAATGTAATTCTTCTCAAGGGATATGCGGATCTTATCAGCATTCAAATGAATTTTCGTGCCTTTGCCGTGATCAACCACACAACGTTACCTGTCCTTCTGGTTCTGGTATGCTCGCCCTTCATTTTCCGTATTATCATTACAAGGCTTTTAATCCTGAAAACTTTGCCAATAAACTGATTTTTTTTGGCAGTTCATGCGGCTTTCCTTCCCAAGTAAACTGATTTTTTTTTTTTATTTCACACTGTTTTATTATTTATTAAAAATTAGTTTTAAAAATGCAACCAAACTTGAAAGTAAACTGTGTGTAAATACCTTAAACCTTTAACAACAGTAGACTAACTGATTTAAGTGGAAGCGATGAAGGGTTATTGCATAGTTTGTTGTTGGATTCTGAATTTTGAAAAATTTTAGAATATATTAAAATATCATATCAAGTATATAAAATTAAATAACATTAATTATATTAAATTTAATTATACATATTAGATAATTACATTATCTCTCGGGTTTAGTGGCTTTTATATTAGCAGAAATTATACAATATATATTATTTCTGTCTATCGTAATTACTTTTCTGGGTCTTTTTTTTTATTTATTAAATGAGAAAAAGTCACATCCAAAGGCTAGTCAATGGTCATGATCATCGTAATGTACGTAGTTGACCAGGCTTTAATTTAATTGGGTGTCGAGTTTATTTCCACGTTAACGTCTTTGAACAGGTCAACCGTCTAGTATGCCTTCGCTGGTGGGCCCCTCCTCCTCCATGGCCAATGTGATCTTTGTTTCGTGGCCAATTAAATTCTGTCAATATTAATATTTTTTGCTCGACAGGCTGGAGCATTTGTAAAATGTTCGATTAGTTTTATTTTTTAAATATTTATTTATTTATATAATAAAAAAGATTAAAAAATATATTATTATTTAAATTTTTTTAAAATAAAAAAAATTAATATTATTTTAATTAAATAAATATTTTTTTAAAAAATAAATGATAATTAAAATATTCCTTTCTTTCTAATAAAAGATAATAAAATAAAAATTAAAGAGAAAGAAAATAATTTACAAGATTAAATAAAAAGAATCATTTCTTATTTGAAAAATTTTAATTAGAGTGTTTTTTAAAATTTTAAATTATAATATTCTTAAAAAAACCTGCTTTTATCATATATATATATATATATATATGTATGTATGTATATATGTATATGTATAATTCCAAATTCAAGTGTTCTAAAACGGGTTTTTAGAGAAAGGGATGAAAAATCTTCCACAGCTGTTCAGTTTGACCACAATTTGGGCTCAATATTGATCTGTCTATGCAAATTATTCAACCTCAGCTCAAATTGAAATTCTTACTATTTTTGCGTTTAATGGTTAATGGTGATGATTCTACTTTGGATTTTTTCCTCTCTTCGTTTCGAGTACGTAATAGATTTGAGATTGTTTAGGGTTGGTTTTAGAATTTGGAAATATAAAATTTAAAAGATTGGCCTATGAGGGGAAGAGATTTGTTATTTTTGTAAGTCAATTACTCTTTTCTTTATTAGCCTATAGAGAGCTGATCAAGTGCGCAACTTATGTCGAGCTTTCATTAGACAGTTGTAGGGTCCATTGCAGAACTGCTCAATAAAAACTTGAAGCCTTGCAATCGCGCACTTAATCGTAATTGTTAGTTTACAAGACATGATTCAACGATTTTCTCTTACGAAAAAAAAAAAACACTATAAGTGCCATTCCTTTCTAATATCATTTATTGCAAGCCAAACATAAAATTTTCAAATATCTAACCCAAAACATACGTAACAAGAAAAATGATTATGAAGCTACACCTTAGTCGTAGATCTTTGAGATCTGGGCAACAGCGTTAAACCAATAAATCATTTTCATCCTCCCTCTAAGAGTCAAGCCAACCACAATAGTTACTCTCTTTTTGTCCACACGTTTTCGTTCAGCCAACCAAAACTCAACAAGTCGCGCGGTGAATCAGAATCATTAATATTTTGGCAACAAAAATGCCCCCACCCGTTTGCTCACAGCAACAGGACCTTAATCATTATCCTCACATTGTCATTTATTGTCTTTAGCTCTATGTAGGATTAGATGACGCATCTCTAAAAGAATAGCGCATAATACCTTGTTTGCTTCTCGTAGTGGAAAGGAGATGCTAAGAGTTCGAATTTCTCTTTAAAAAAAAAAAATTTAAGAATTAAAAAAGAATTTAAAAAAAGAAAACTAGGACTAGGAGATTTCTCTTGGCTAGAATTTTCTAACACCCATATGAATTTTTCAAATATTTAATGAACTATCGAAACAGCTTATTAGCCCACAAGCTAATCTTGCCCATAATCTGATGTCTTTGCTTTATTTTGGATCTATGTTTCTCTTTTCCACTTTCAAACTCAGATCACACAGTTGACAATAAAATATACAAGTTTATACAACTAATAAACTCAAAAGCCTCCGCTGCCAACCACTACCAACTACATTAGAATTTTCTTCCATTATGCTTCTCTCCATTTGCTTACCCTGCTTCTCTTCTTCCCTTCATTTTCCAAATCCATATGGATCTCCAAAACATCTTCATACTCAAAACAACTCTTCTTCGATGTATCATCATCATCATTTTTGCCAGCCGCACTCTTTCTCTTGACCCTAAATTCGAGGCTTGTGCCCCAAGAACATGCGGCAACGACCTCATAATAAGCTACCCTTTTTGGATTTCTGAAGAACAAGAACCCTTCTGTGGCTATCCAAACTTTGGGATCACCTGTAATGACAAAAACCCTGTACTTGCCATTTCTCATGATGATTACATCATTAAAGATATCTTCTATGGTAACACTTCACTTCTTGTAGCCAATTCTTTGGTCTATGAAGAATCATGTCCAACTCCTCTTCAAAATCTTACTCTTGACCGAACTCCATTCAATTTTAGTACTAATACAGGTCTTTTTATCTGGTACAACTGCACTGAGAATCCTCCTCAGTACGGTACGTATCCCATAAATTGTTATAGTAATGCTACACTCCAATCTTTTGCCGGTTTCCACAAGGATGTGTTGGTGGATGCAAACTATTCATTCAAGTCGTGCCAGTCTTTTGTGTACGCCCCTGTGCATCTAGAGAATGGTGTTGATTTGGCTAGTTTAGGGTCAATGAATTACACTGAAATTTTAAAGATGGGGTTCCTCTTGAACTGGACTGCACATAGTTGCAGCAATTGTGAGGCAAGTGGTGGACGCTGTGGATTCAATAATAATGAATTTGTTTGCTTTTGCCAAGATAGGCCTCATCTCAAAACATGTGATGATGGTAAATCCTAAGGACATTTACATTTTTTTTATTTTTCCTTTCGCTAGATCTTGTTCCTTCAGTTTTATTTTCTTTACTATGGTTATCACTTACTGCACAATTCCAGTTCTATTTTTGCTATTTTGTATCTTGTTATTATAACGCTACTATGATTCTAAAATGATTTCCATTTGAAATGTGGATAGCTTTGAGAATATTATTCATTCGGCGAAGTTTGAGTTCTATGATTAGAACTTTAGAAAGAACTAAAGGTGTCAGGCCTGGAAGGAGAAAATCTTAGGCCCCCTCAAGTTTCTAGGCCAAACCAGAATAAGATTTTCTGTTTCTCTTGTCTCATTTTCTAGTCTAGAACTAAAAACTTTCTGAGTTTCTGAGCACTAAACCACTTGGAGAAGTGGGTATCACTTATGATTCCTAGCTATTAAGCATATTGTTCATCAAAGACAATGCAAGAAAATTTGTTCATGGGCTCATACTTAAACTTTCCTTTTCTTCCATTGATAATGAATGCTCTTACTCTGTTTCCTCTGTTCTAAATTATATTCGACCTTTTGCTTTTAATTTTGTACATAATCAAAGAAAGCTGAAAGAATATTCTGTCAGTTGTGAATCTGTCATTGGGAAACTGATATACGGACCATCCCATCTTCTATCTTGATGTTATTGATAATTTTCTATTACTTGATATATTCTGATTCACCAACTCTTGACCTAAAAAGCTTTGGCCTGTCATAATGTCTGAATTTTGTGTAATTCCAACTCAATTGGAATTGAGGTTTTGAGTTGATTTGAATTTTAATTTCTATATTCACGTAAATGAAATTTCTGAAGAGGTTATTTTACCGTTATAATTTTTTTAATAATAATTTGTGCTGTTGTCTTGTTCTCAATCTTTGCTGACACAGGTGGTGGTGCAAACGTGAAACTGAAGGTTGGTATAGGTAATACGCAATACGAGTCCTTCATTTGTTTCAGTTACATATACAAACACATGCATCAAGAATTGATAATTGCTCTCACTACGGTAAACAGGAGTTGGTGCAGCTTTCGGGGGTATGGGCCTCATGGCTGCTATTTTCTTGATTTATCTACATCGTAAGAAGAACAAACATTCTGCTTCAACTCTGTTATTTCGCAACACATCGTCTGAACCCTCTTCAAAGGTGGATCTTGAGAAGGGAGGTAACTATCTTGGAGTTCATGTCTTCAGCTATGGTGAACTGGAAGAGGCCACCAATTATTTTGATTCAGCCAGAGAACTTGGTGATGGAGGCTTTGGCACTGTATATTATGGTAAGTGTCAAGACCCTATGTTCCCAACTTTCTTTAATTATTTCAATGAATAAGTTAAAAGGAAAGCTCACATTTTAATTAATCAGGTGAACTCCAAGACGGGCGAGCTGTTGCAGTCAAGCGTTTATACGAAAACAATTACAAGAGAGTTGAACAATTCATGAATGAAGTTGAGATACTAGCTCGCTTGCGCCACAAAAATCTTGTCTCTCTTTATGGATGTACTTCCCGTCACAGTCGTGAACTCTTGCTTGTGTATGAATTCATCTCCAATGGCACAGTTGCTGATCATTTACATGGGGAACGTGCCAAGCCCGGTGCCCTACCTTGGCCTACACGTTTGAAGATTGCCATTGAGACAGCAAGCGCACTGACATATCTTCATGCTTCTGATATCATCCACCGTGATGTGAAGACCAACAACATTCTTCTTGACAACAACTTCTGTGTTAAAGTTGCAGATTTTGGACTTTCCCGTCTCTTTCCAACTCATGTCACCCATGTTTCTACTGCTCCACAGGGGACTCCAGGATACGTTGATCCCGAATACCACCAATGCTATCAACTTACTGACAAGAGCGATGTGTTTAGCTTCGGAGTTGTTTTGATTGAGCTAATATCATCAATGCCAGCGGTTGATATTACTAGACATCGACATGAGATTAATTTGTCAAATCTGGCAATCAACAAGATCCAAAACAAAGCATTGCACGAGCTCGTGGATCGAACTCTTGGATATGAATCAGACAACAAGGTAAGGAGGACGATAAATGCAGTGGCAGAGTTGGCATTCCAGTGTCTGCAAAGTGAGAAGGATCTGAGGCCTTATATGGTGGATGTGTCGGACACTCTAAGGGATATAGAGAGTGATGGGTACGATGACAAGAAGACAGAGGAGATGATGACACAATCCCCAGATTCTGTCACTCACAATTGGACCAGCACGAAGACGACGCCAACTTCCAGTAGTTAAGTTTTCTGTTTCTCATTTCACCAAATTTTCGAGTGCAAAGGAAGAGAATGCAAAGGATTGGGTGACTTCATTTTCTTTTTCCCTCTGCCATTAGCTATGATCTTTAGTGGGATTATTGTACATATGTAAGAGTTTACTTTTAATGCTTATACAGTTATACTGAGGCCATCATTTGCACAATGCCTTCTTATTTTTTCTTGGCGTTTCCTTTGATTCTTCCTTCTACTATTTTAGGTTGCATTTGGTAGAGCTGTGCTGTGAGTAGTAGTCTGAATTTTTTTCCCCTAATTTTACATAAAAAAAATTGTTTTAGATAATTTATTATGGGATAATAAGGGACATCATTTCATTAGATTATACCCAACAATGTTTAAAAGTACTCAACATGATCATTACTCTCAGTAAGCAGTGCCCAAAACAGACCGCTTATTTTCGTAGAACTGTACTTGTGTCCTTTATCTATTGGGCCTAACTAAAATCATATCCAAAAAAACATCAAGCTAGATCATTTTTAAGACTTGATGACACACCTTTGCCTTTGTCTTTCCTTCCGGACGCTGAGTCGCTGACTTGAGAAATTTAAATAAACAATATTGTTCTTAATTTCTCCATGAAGTCATCATAATTCCTCATGATTAGTAGCAGTGGCGGTGCCAGGAATTTAAATCTAGCAGAGGCTAAATTTAAATGGTAATATAATTTAAAATATAGTTAACAACTAACAAATACCAAAATAAATATTAATTAATATATTTAATTTAATACATTTATAATTGACTTTAACTTGTTTTCATATGTTAAAAAGATTGAAGAATAACTTTATTATTAAGAGTATAAAATAAATCTTTTTCTATATATACAATAATAATATCACCAATCATTAATCTCTCATCTGATTTCACAGATGATTTTTCACAAAATTCATAAGTTATATTTTTTTATTGTAGTTATGACAACTAGTAAAATGAATAAATAAATTAATGAATATAATTTTTTCTTTTTAATATTAACTATTTTTCTTATTAGCTTATCAATTCCTTTGAATTTTGAAAATTTTTTTTCAGAACCTACTTCCACAATATAAATATTAAGTTGAATTTTAAGTGCCTAAGATTTATCAAAGAAAAATCATTTGGATAAACTCATTAAGTTAAAGTAATTTTTTTTTTTTTGTGTGTGAGGAGAGTTAGGGCCCAAGAAACTTCAAAATAATAATGTTTCTTTATGGGTTGGAAGTGTAAAAATGCATACTTAATATATTGGTTGTTTTTAAATTTAAGCATGAATTTTTATGGTGAATCAAATTAAAAATAGAATAAAATCTTATGAAATTTGTAAATTTTAAAAAGTTTAGGGGGGCTGAAGCCCCCCTAATCCTAATGTGGCACCGCCACTGATTAGAGGTAATCCTACATTGTTATTAATGCTTGCAAATCTGGGCAGAAAGGTAATTATGGCTAACTATAGTTTTGTTTCCCATTTTTATCACCAAAAGATTTTATTATTTTAACCATCGCTAATATCCCAAAATTCTTTTTATATTTTTTTCGCAATGAACTTGATATTATATACTGGGCTCAGTTTGAGCTCTAAAATCGTGATAAACTCGTCTTAGTCCAATAAGTACTTGAATTGGACTGTTAGCACCTTTAATCTTCTTTTCAAGCCCCTTCTCTATTAAGATTTGCATTCATTCCCAAAATTTCCTCTTCAAAATTCAGAAAGGAAAAATATTTCAGTTTCTTCCACTCAACTCCAATTATATTTGGTTAAAAAAAAAAACCTTTTGAACGGCGAAATCATATATATTTAACTCCAAAAAAATCATATATATATATATATTAAGTACAATTAAAAGTGGACTCAAATAACTATGATATATTTTTTAAAAAATAAAAAGCTAGATAAGTGAGATAAAAGGAAAAAAGCTTTTAAACGCAAAATGTTTGTGAGGACACAAAAAAATATAAAAGACTTTGGAGTGGTTGCGTGGATGCAAATAATTAGAGAGAGAAATATAGGGGTTAAATATATTTATTTTGTCCTTTAATGTAATTATAATGGGAAAGTGGTATTATAAGAATTATAGAGGGGTGCCGGTAGTTCAACTCTAAGTGATTTCGTGGTAATATGTGCTTTCTACTCTTCTATTTAGAAGGTCCACGGGTCCCCTAGTGGTGATGAACAAAGTTTTTATTTTAATTTTAACCTTTGTTGAAGAAGTGGTTAAAGTTATATTTAAAATAATTTAAATCATTATTTTTTTTCTTTTAAAAGTTAAAGGGTAGGCAAACCCTAAATTTATCCTTTATCTTCCCTAAAATTTAAACTCGGTAGTTAACTAAATAAAACTACTTAAAAACTACTTGGTAGTGCCTTTGGGACAATTTTAATCATTATTTAGTACCACTAAGCTTCCAGCTTTTGTGTATAGAAATCAACATGCTTGATGCTTGAGTTCTTGCAAATAAAGAAGAATTTCTTATTATAAACCATCAAGAGGTTTGTTTATTTCGACGTAGGATTTAGTATTTTGAAATACCATCACATAATCATGACACGACTCCTTTAAAGTCTCCTTCAATCGCTAGCCTGTAATCCGAAGTTCATTACGACAGCAGTTGCTCAACATTTGGGTACTACAAAGCTGCTTAAAGATGACACTTAAAACAGGCTTATGATGACTCGTCCGAATGTGTCATCTTTGTAGTTGTCATCTATAATGGTCAATAAAAGATGACTCTGTTTTAAACGTCATCCATTGTAATAAATAGATGAGATATGTTAGGAATGCTTGTCGTGCAGTGTTGCTCTGTTAGTGCTTTATAAATTTTATGTGGCAAAAAATGACTCTTTATTTCATGTTGGGCGTCTTCTTTTATCATAAATATAGGAAATGAATCATAACGTGGAAATCAATTAAAACCTAATTAATTTTATATCAATTGCACCATAAACTACTTTCACCTTTAAATTTTAAATTAAATAACAATAATGACAGAAGCTAGGTAATATCCACCAAACTCAAATCACAAATAGTTTACATAACAATTATGGAATATAAAAATACTAGAATATCTCATGTTATAAAAAAAATAACTATATAACCTTTTTTTACAAGTGAAGGAAGTAACTCAAGAAAACTTACTTTTACAATATATCCATCTGCAAATCCAAATACAAGAAAATCGCGGGGGGGCGGGGCGGGGAATCAAAGCTTTTTTACTTAACAAGGGGAAAAAAGCAATTGTAGGAAAGACAAAGGAAATGAACATATAGTAAACAAAAGAAAAACATAGTATAGCTTGGATATATTTAAGGAAAAAAAAAAAGAAAAAAAAAGACTGATGAGAACAACTATACTTACCCGAATAAATGGCCAAATAAATCTGCACTTTAATAGCCGTAAATCCAAAAAACTGGTTCGGCCAATGAGAAGCAAATGAAACAACAATAATCTTACAGTTACATACTTGTTTAAAGGTTTGCGAAGGAAAAAAAAAAGTACTTTTTATACATTTACTTACCTTACCTCTGCTTTTCTGATGGTTCGGGCACAAATTTGAATAGAAAACTTCTTTAAAGTGGTTGTGTCGTTAGATTTACTCTTGTTTTCAAAAATTATTATGAACCAAAGCCATTTATTGAGTGGTGGTGAATAAAAAATAAAGATGAAGATATGATTTGATTTGTTATTGAGAACAAATGCATGATAAATTTGTAACGTAAAATAAGTTGATCAATGGTGTTAAGAGAAATAAAAAGGACATTTTTGAGAAAGGAAGATAAAGAGGGAGAAATTGTCGACATCTTTGGCGCTGGTACTAGAAGGGTCAGATCTCAAAATGGGCTGGCTCTTATTTTGGAAAATATGACTATATTCATATTACTGATTTACCTTGATTTGATATTTTTTATGTTTTATTTGGTTTTTTTTTAATGTTTTTAATATATTAATCCTGAATCCCTAATCCGCTTTGATGATAGACTTTATATTAATGTGTAAATTGAGGGAGAAATAAACAATCATTGTAATAATAGAGATATGATTATAGGATACATAAGATCTCTTCGAGTGTGCGGAGTAGGGCCTAGATCATTGTACGGTTCAACTAAGGTTGGATTTTGTTCTTTAAGGAGAAGTAGTTGTTGGGTTACGAGGACAATCAGTCACTGCAATTGAAGAATACTAATTAATGCTTGCAAATGTGGGGAGAAAGATAATTTTTTGTTTGGGCAGTGGAAATACCATTTCTAAATATTAGCGATGCGAAGCCTACTCATCATATTTTCAAATTGACACATGATGATTTGAAGTATTACGGAGGAGGTTATCTTGTCGCATGTGCATAACTGACCAGAAGTCTACGGGAGACTAGAACCAGGTCGGATACTTCGTAAATCTCGATCAGCCTCTAACCATTGAGTTTTTCTCAAAAAAATCAATCATAATGCCTATGCACGAATGGGCGTTGTAACCACAACTTAATAATTACCTCATAACGGATGCCCCATTAACCCATGATTTAAGTGGTGTATTCAATCTATAAATGGTCACACATTAAAGAAGACGTGGTAATCCCAGGTGTCTATAAAAGCTTGGAGGAATATAGAGAAAGGGACTTTTTTCCTAGAAAAAGAAAAGAAAATCATCCTAAAAGAAGAAAAATTAAATGAAAAAGATAATAATCCAGGTCAAGAAAATGCCAAACCAAATTTTCCCTATAATACACGATTATTGACGTGAGCATTGGAGCCTTGACAGTTTTTTGTGATAGTAGGAGATAGAGACACAGTTCAATCAAAGTCGTCCATAACAACATTGCTAAAGCGGTAATAATTTATTCCTAGTAAAATAAATACAAGTGTTCACAAGACAACCTGGTCGCACTTTAATCTTGACCAAATTTCTATATCAACATTGTGTGTAACTACAATTTTATTTCCTTGTTTTATCTTCAAGAGATTTTGATCATCAATAACGTCTTAGAAATTCTTTCTATTGTCGAAAGATTTTAACCGTCGATAATATCTAAAAAATAGCTTAGTTTGGGCTATAAAATGTTGATGAACTCGTCTTAACCCGACAAGTATTTTCATAGCAAAATGTGCTTCGTATTCTTTCTCATGACCAAAATCCTTTTTATCAAAGGTTATTTATAACGAAATTTAAACATAAATCGTAAAGAAAACTGATATTGAGAAGGGTGCCACTTAGGCCCCGCACCGGGGGCCTGTTATTTGGTTCACTATGGGACAATTTTTTTTTTTTTAATTTTAAATGATATGATATTTTGGGTCTCACCGACGAAATCTATCACACTTGCCATCTCAAATTCTCAATCGACCGACAATGTGCCCAGTCCACGTAAGTTCTTCTCTAATTCAAATATGGTAACTAATTGGACACGTGGTAAACTTTCCTAACGTCCAGTAAATACCAAATATTTTTGCAACTACGACTTAATAAGACAGTGACAAGTAATCGTACAATTCATTAAACAATGTAGCTTGCTAAATCATTACTCAAGAGTATCTCCTCAAGATCACGCCATCAACCACTTATTTCTCAGAAATTTCATATGAAATTGATTTCCAACCTAAAAACCGCCTGCTGCTTTCCGGACGTTTGATTGCAAAAGTCACGTCAACAGAGATGGTGAACAGAGTAGCTTTCAAAATGGCAATTCAACTTCACTTGATTCACATAAAAAATCAGAACCTTGACAAATTACAATGTCATAACCTCATTTCCTGCACATAATTTGACGATTATATCACGACGTTGAAATGGTGGAAGAATATGTTATTGGTGCTCGCGGAGGAGAACAGAGGAAAGGCATTGGTGGCTTTTGCAAGGCTTCGTTGCTTTCTTGCAACATTTCTATCACTCTATTCATGGGCGGCCTATTCGATGGACGAGTCTGTATGCACCACAAGCCAACAATAATCATCTTCTTGACAATTTCACTTTCCTCACTGGTTGCAACACCAGGCAATTCAAATTCTTTTCCCTGCTCCATATGCTTGTAAATCCAATGCGGAAAGTATATCTCGCTAGAATGATCAATGCCAGAATCATGGTAATTTTTGCATCCAACCAATTCCATAATCATCATTCCATAGCTATAGACATCAGACTTGTGTGAAACTTCTCCAAAGTTTCTATTGAAAACTTCTGGAGCAATGTAGCCGATTGTCCCTCTAGCCTCCAACATCGACACGATGCTCTCTTTCTTAAGGCAAAGTTTTGCCAGGCCAAAATCGGAAATCCTAGGAACAAAATCATCGTCAAGGAGAATGTTTTGAGGTTTTATGTCAAAATGCAAAATCCTTGTGTTGCACCCGCGATGCAAGTATTCAAGCCCTTTGGCTACGCCTACAACAATATCATACATTTTGTCCCATCCCAAGTGCTGACTACTAGGCTTCGCGGTATTCCCATTATACACGAATTTTTCTAGGGATCCATTAGGCATGAACTCATATATAAGGGCTCTCTTGCTACCCTCCAAACAAAAACCCAGTAATGTGACAACATTAACATGGGATGTTCTACTGATGCTTGCAACCTCATTTATGAATTCTTGTCCATTCCCTTTGGATTCATTGAGGAGCTTTACTGCTACAAGACGACCATCAGATAACTTCCCTTTGTACACACGGCCATAACCTCCCTGACCGAGCTCATCTTTGAACGAGTTAGTCATTTTCTTAACATTTGGAAAGCTGTACCTTTTGGGAGCAAGAGGTCCATAAGTTCTGATGAGGGCCTCAAGATCTTGATCACTCTTTGTTACCTTTGTACAACAGACGGTCCATATAGTAGAAGAGTTCTTTTTCCTTATGAATATGAGGACAATTGTGCAGGTGATTATTGTACTCATAATTGCGGTACCTAAACCTGTCAAAAAAAACAGGCAAACAAGTATTGATTAGATGCTGGAAAAATAAGTGTTGTATTTCAGAATGTTCACAGTAAACAATAAAAAAGAAAATCTGAGCAGCTTGTATCGCGTATCATCCTCCTGGAAAATGGAAAATGAGAAAAATTAAACGAAAAGAGGCAACAGCATCTGCTGACTACAGTCGTTTCTCCACACTCATCGCTATCTATGTTGCTAAAATAATTTTATGATGCTTTCCTTTCTTTTAATCAATTTCAATCAAATGATGAACAAACTTTAGTGAATGGTCAATCAAGATTAATCCTAAGACGACTTTGACATAAGTCAGATTCATTAAAGATGAAAGAAAGACACAAGATGTTTCTTGTACTTCAGCAAGATTGCTTGCTTCCACTCTAAGAAACAGCCACAGCAAGCTTTATTGATGATCCAGAATCATCAGATAAACCCAGCTTGTGTTAGAGAACAATTCTTTTTTACTGGACTCTTCCTAATTCTGATTCAATAACAAAATAATCGTGTCATATTACCCTGGTCATCAACTTGATACCCGGCTTCAGTATCTGTTTGCTGTTACAACCGGCTTTAACTAACTCCGCAAGTCGGTCCAGCAGTTGCCAACTAAGCAATTGACACGTCAACTGTTCCTTTTAAACATGCATTTGGATGCACAGTTTCTTTTAGTAATTTGATTCATTTTTATTTTGTTATTTCATGTCAAGAATTAAAATGTAACCGCATACTAATTTAATATATATATATATATAAAGATTTTAAGACTTGACGTAATGTGGTTCAAAAGAGTATAGGTCGAAATCTTTTTTAAGTAATATTATGCTCTCTATGTGGTTAGGATAGAATATCCCATTATACTATCTTTTTTATTTACTGCCAGTCCACAGAAAAAAAAATGCCCTCTGTCAGTGACAGTTGATGGAAATGATGTTATTCATTGTGTCAACAGGAAATGCAAATGAAAAAAGAAGTAAAAGAATGGGTCGGTTATGTTACCTATGCCAAACCTCGGTGTCCAGTTATAACCATTGTCTGCAAGAGTAATAAATCAAGAGAATAAAGAGTCAGAAAGAACAGATATCTGCATATTGCAATAACATGGCTGTGCATACTTCATGTGCTAACTCTAATTCGAAGTCAAACAATCTAGAAATTTAGATTCGCTAGAACTAGCTACAAATTAGACACTTGTACATACTAAATTAGTGTCAATTATACGAATATTGCAGGACTCTTTAAGATTTCTTTACCATTTAATCTAGAGATTCAACAGACAAGAAACAGTATTATATAATTCTACTAAGGTAAATTTTAAATTATTCCTCATGAATTGATTATTTTCAAATCAACCCCTTACTTTAAAAAAATTATAATGTATTTCCATTTTTGTTCAAAAGAAAAAGAAAAAAAATAAGAGTGGATTGATGAAATTTTTTTGTCTTCTTAGCTCTTACAAAAATAAAGAGTAAACTAAGGTTTTCACAAATAAGAGAGTGATTTAAAGATAGTTAATTCATGAGAAAATATTGAAAATAGGAATTTGGAATTCAGTAAACTATGCAATAACCCTTCTTTGTTTCAACTTAAGTAATTAGTTAGTCGTGAAAGTTTACCAGTGCCTAAACATAGTTTAAGATTAAGTGAAACTTGTTTGGAATCATTTTTAAAACTTAATTTGTAGGTAGTGGCTATGATGAAGCTGTTCCATCGTGGAGCATCAATGATGACTGTCAGATAATGACAATAAATGTAGGTTTAATATTTATTTTTATAATTATACAGTCATCATCAATACTCCATCATGGAACGGTTCTAATGTATTTAGACCCTAATTTGTGTGATAGGATAAGGATATTCCTCATATTCATGACGATGGAGCTCGAAACCTTTGTGACCACGATACGGAGGCCTTATACTTGTTCCCCAAAATGGATACCGGATATCCCATAAGTTCCCACACGCCATCGCCTTGAGATGCAGTAACGGCAATCGAGATGCAAATCATGAAGGTAAGGATGAGGTTGAGAATTGGCGGAGGGAAGAGAGGTGCCTCGTGATCGTGTACAAGTAGTCTCTTCGTCTTGTAGAGGTGAACGTAGCCTTGGTAAGATTATATGGGTTTAATTTGCTTAATTTCAAATTTGAAATGAAATTGCGAGAGCGATTTATGGAAATTTTATTAGGTAAACACAGAAAATAGTGCTCAGACAAACAAATTAATTAAAGGTGAACCCAATTAGAATTTTCCACGAGAGAGACAGAAAATCGAAGGGAGTTGACTCTTGACTTTTTCGAGTTTTGCATCCGAAATCACTAAAATGAACGTATGGCTTGAACAAGGGGAATTAGTTAAAAAACAGATGGCCCCTAAGTTGCATTTCTATGGTCCCTTTCAACAAGTTTTGGTCCAATTCGTAGCTACATGGAAGTTTCTCAATCGATCAAAGCTATTCAAGACTTATTTGGCATTGTGGTTCGATAGTTTTCATTTCAAAGTTACAGCGTGTTTAGTAAATATTTATTGTTGTAATTTAGAAGTTCAGAGCTAATTTAGTAATATTGTAACTTTTAAAATAATTATTATTAATTGTATTGTAGAAATAATTAGTTCTCAAGAGAATTAGTTAAATATTTAGTAAAATTTATTTTTGAAAATACTTTGAGTTTTGAAAACAATCATATATGTTTAATAAATCTTATTATTAAACTGTTATAAGAATACAAATAATTAAAATAAGCATGATGTTGAATAAAATTTGTTTATACATTTATAAAAATGTATATATAGATTATATAGATTTTTTTTTATTGTGCATACAAAATAAATAATAAGTAAGATAAATATTTTTATATGATTAATTTTTGTCTTGTTATCTCAACATAATTTGCAATAAAATAATCTATTTATGTTTAATGATTTTATTTCCTAATTCCTGAGTAATAATTCAAGGCAATAAGAGTCAGAAGAGATATTCGCATATAGCAAAAATATGATTGTGCATGCTTGTGCCATCTCTGATTCAAAATCAAATAAACAATCTAGAAGTTAGATTAGCTAGAATTAGCTCAAAATTCAGACACTTGTGCTTGCTATATTAGTGTCAATTGTACCTATACTACGTGCCTCTTTTAGATTTCTTTATTATTTAATCTAAAAAATAAAAATTCAATAGACAAGAAACAGTGTTGTAATTCCTCTAGTACCAAAAATGTTACAAGAAACATTTCAACGCAAGTTATTCTAATATTGTCAAAGTTTAGGAATGTCTGAACACAATTTCTTAGTGAAAACTATTTGGAATCATTTTTTAAAACTAATTTTTAATATATAAACAGCGAGAAAAAAAAATCAGTTTACTTGGGAAGGAAAGCCGCATGAACTGCCAAAAAAAATCAGTTTATTGGCAAAGTTTTCAGGATTAAAAGCCTTGTAATGATAATACGGAAAATGAAGGGCGAGCATACCAGAACCAGAAGGACAGGTAACGTTGTGTGGTTGATCACGGCAAAGGCACGAAAATTCATTTGAATACTGATAAGATCCGCATATCCCTTGAGAAGAATTACATTCCCAACAGAGCTTACTGTCTGCATCATATCTCACTTCGAACCCTTCATTCAGAGCCTCACTCAAATTACCTTCCGAAAGATTCTCAATATTTGTTGGTGTTAGTTCAACGGGGACTTTGAGAACTTTGTTGCATGAGTTGCTGAGATTTCGAAGCTGATGATTCTTGTCGGTCGTGTAAAAGCCTTTCCTAAAATCAGGTTTCGAGGGACAACTAAAACTATTTTTACCCGAGAAATCACTATCGCAATCATAGAATAAACCGAGGTTTCCAACGTTCTCGGCGTAATTAAATTGATGGCCGTTGATATCGATTTCCCCCAAAAGTACAGGACAATCTCTTTCTACAAAGGCAATTCTCATGGTTTGATGAGTATCGTTGATTTCTAAAACTCGAAAACTTTGACCACCAATTTGTATGGTAGGATAAGGATATTCCCCATTTTCAGGACACTGGAGCTCGAATCCATCGCGACCACAGTACGGAGGCCTAACGTTGCTTCCCCAGAATGGATACGTGATATTCTGTAAGTGCCTACACGATTGGGAGCTGTTGCATGACGAGTAGTGTTCATCAACGTTGCCATCGCTTCGAGATGCCGGAACGGCGGTCAAGATGCAGATGAAGGTGAGGATGGAGTTGAGAATTGGCGAAGGGAAGAGATGACTCATGATTTTGTACAACTATAATCTCTTTGGAAGAAACAAGGACTTGGTAAAGATTATATGGCTTTTTGTTTGCTTATACGAAGAGGTGATTGTTTACTGCAACATTTCAATGAAAGAAATTATTATTTTTTTTTAATTTTTGAAAAGCAATTGTGAAAGCAATTTGTAGAAAATTTTATAACGTATAGACTAACAAGTTCTCATGACAAAGAAATTAATTGAAAGGTGAATAACCCCATTTAGAATTTTCCACCAGACAGCCAGACTGAAATCCATTGGCTGTTCACTCTGACTTTTAGAGAGTGTTTGCCAGGAAACTCATAAATACATGGGTTGGATCTTGGATTGGAAATCGGGCTAAAGTTTTTAACAAGATTTGCCTAATCGATCCCCCTTTCAATAAGTTTGGACCCATTTGCAGCTTCGAGGAAATTGCACAATCGTTTGAAGCTTTTAATTCTTTAGTTGAATCAAAAAGCAATTGGAAGAATAATAAACTCCTTGTATTCCATTGCTTTTCCGTGTCACCTCAACAAATGGGCTGGGGCTGAATGATGCACCCAAAAGTAATGTCCCCTAAACCATATAAATAGCGGCACAGCACAAGCTTATTAAAAATTCAGAGTATAGATTAGTATGTACAGGATTTTAATTCTCATCAATCTAGTCCTAATTATTAATTACCAACAACTTCTTTATTAGTCTATTGTGCCTCCTCTTAACTCTAATATTAACTATAAGATGAAGGATTATTGTGGGAGTTTATTATTATGCTTGGTTTCAGTTGTAGTATACTTTGATATATTGGGTTGATTACACAATTTAATTTTATTAGATTCTGATTATATTGTATATAATTCTTTTTTTTTAAAAAAGGTCTTAATTATTAATTGTTTCTTACAATACTGGAGCAAAGGATGCTGGTTCATCTCATTAAATATGTTTTTGCAATCTTCAGGATTTGATCTTCATAATAGATTTTGATGATATCATGCTTGTGGTAATTGATATCAACCGTGGCTTTATCTCTCTGGCAATCAAGCTTGAAGCCTGGATGCCCACAATATTTAGGCTGTTCATTTGTCCTAAAAGGATAGCCAATACCGGTGAAATTTCCGCAGCTGAAAGAAGCAGAACACTGGGAATATCCCTCCTCATAGACATTAACATATCCTGAGAAAACTAGTTGGAATTAAAACTGGCTGATCATAAGGATGAAAAGAGAGATTCTGAATATGGAGAAACTTGAACACGAGATAATTCAATGGAAACCTTGAAAGATAGATTGGCTATTAAAGTTGTTGAAAAGTCATTGGCAGTGCATGCAATTGGCAAGCTTGCATTTAAATTGAAAAAATTCATTGGCAGTGCATGAAATTAGCAAGCTTGCACTCAAATTGAAAAGAAAAACACATGCACGCATTAAAAAATGGAAGCCAAATTTGTTGACAAATTGGTGTAATTTAGGTGCCAAATTTTGTTGACAAAATTATTGGAGTTGGTGCAATAGTGCACCTCATTTTCTTATAAATAGAAGGCAATCCTTCATTTGTTATGCATCCTAAAAATTAAGAAAGTAGAGAGCAATTGCAAGTGAAGCAATTTGAGAGTTTGAGAGAGCTTTTACTTAAGTGCTCTAGTGAGGACACAATTGGGTGTATTGGGGTTTTGAAAGAGTTTTATCCACTTTTGTAAATTCCCATTTATTATAAAATTATTTTCCAATTTTTGCTCGTGAACGTTGGTTTTACGCCGTACTACGTAAATTACCGTGTCCTATTTTCTTTGTATTTGTTTATCACCACATTTACATTTCTCCAAAAGTCTCAGTCATGATAATATTGATAATTACTCAACCCTCGCTTCCGTAACAATTGGTATTAGAGCAATAAGAAGTTCGTGCTTGGCGTATACGGAATTGTTCACGTATACGGTACTATTCACAAATACGGTAGAGCCAACAGTTTGTGCTTTGGAGTATCATGAGCCTATAGTGTGGTTGTATAGATAAATGTATGTCTAGAAAAGTTCTGTCAATAAAACGATAAGAGTTTAAAGAGTCTGGATTTTAAGTGGGATCGTTGTGACCTCTCCATTCTTCTCAGAACTTTCCTGGTGCATTATCTATACAAATAGAAACATAGACATTGTTTGTCCAGGTTAAGAAATTAAGAAAGATGGTAGAAGCATCATCGTCATCTTCATCAGCTGGGACTACTATGACTAATGCAAAGTTTGAAGTAGAGAAATTTGATGGTACCAATAATTTTGGTATGTGGCAATGCAAAGTGTTAGATGTCTTATGTTAGCAAGAGTTGGACCTTACCTTTGAAGAAAGGCTTGAAAACATGAATGAAAATGAGTGGATAAAGATCAATAGACAGACATGTGGTACTATTCGCCTATGTCTGGCTAAAGATCAAAAGTACTCTATCATGAAGGAGACATCAGCAAAGAAATTATCGAAGACACTGGAAGAAAAATACATGAAGAAAAGCCTTGAAAATAGGTTTTATATGAAGAAAAACCTATACCGATTCACGTATACACCTGGCATGTCGATGAATGACCATGTAAACTCATTCAACAATATATTAATGGATTTGCTAAATTTAAATGAGAAATTTGAAGATGAGGATAAAGCATTGTTGTTGTTGAATTCCTTTCCTGATGAATATGACCATCTCACCGCCACTTTGCTTTATGGGAAGGACAGTGTCATATTCGATGTTGTATGTAGTGCGTTGTACAATTTTGAGACTAGAAAGAAAGACAAAAGGGATCACAGAGATACAGTTGTCAAAGCATTGACAGTAAGAGGTCATTCACAAAGCCACAAATCTAAAAAAAGGAACAAGTCTAAAAAGAGACATGCTAAAGATAAATGTACTTTTTGTCACAAGAAAGGGCATTGGAAAAAGAATTGTCCTAAATTACAAAAGGGCAAGGCTATTTTTGATGTATGTGTAGCAGTGCATGATAAGGAGTCAGACTTTAGTCTGGTTGGCATAACGTTGACATGTCATTCAGATGAGTGGATTTTGGATTCAAGTTGTACTTATCATATGTGTCCTAATAAGGACTGGTTTTCTAGCTTCAAGGAGTTAAATGGTGGAGTTGTTTTTATATGCAATGACAATGCTTGTAAAACCATGGGAATAGGTTTAATCAAACTAAAAAATCTTGACGGATCAATCCAAGTCTTGACGGATGTGCTCTACGTACTAAGTTCGAAGAAAAATCTTATCTCGCTAGGAGTCTTAGAATCTAAAGGGCTTACAATTTCTCTGAGAGATGAATTCTTAAAGGTAGTAGCCGGTGCACTAATAGTGATGAAAGGCGCAAGAAGAAATAACTTGTACTATTTTCAAGGGAGTACAATTATTGGATCAACATCAACAGTTTTTAGAAAATATACAGATTCAAAAGCAACCAAGTTGTGGCATATGCGTTTAGGATATGCTGGTGAAAAAGCTTTGCAAACTTTAGTAAAACAAGGCATATTGAAAGGTGTAAATTCTTACAAATTAGAATTTTGTGAACATTGTGTTTTGGGCAAGTAGACAAGAGTAAAGTTTGGTTCAGTAATTCATGATAGAAAAAGAATTTTGGACTATGCTCACAGTGATGTGTGGGGACCTACCAAAACAGCTTCTTTGGGAGGTATGCATTACTTTATTATTTTTGTTGATGATTACTCAAGAAAATTGTGGGTGTATTTAATGAAGAATAAGAATGAAGTTTTGGACACATTTCTAAAATGAAAAAAAATGATTGAGACTTAGACCAATCAAAAAGTCAAAAGACTTCACTCCGACAATGGTGGTGAGTATAAAAATGATCACGTCCTACAAGTATGCCAAGATGAGGGTATTGTGTGACACTTCACTATTTGAGATACACCACAACAGAATAGGGTGGCAGAATGCATGAACCAGACTATACTGAAAAAAGTTCAGTGTATGTTGTCCAATGTTGGATTAGGCAAGGAGTTTTAGGATAAGGCAGTTGTAATACGTGCCATCTAATCAACCGTTTGTAATCAACTACAATTAACGACAAAACACCTATGGAGATGTGGATTGGTAAGCCTGATACTAATTATGATTCTTTACATGTTTTTAGTTCCATTGCCTATTATCATGCAAAGGAGTTTAAGATAGACCCAAGAGCAAAGAAAACATTGTTCATGGGTATAACTGGTAAAGTGAAAAGATACCGTCTTTGGTGTCCTGTTACAAAGAAGATTATTTTCAGTAGAGATGTGGCTTTGGATGAATCAGCTATGTTAAAATAAAAGGATTCTCAAGAGAATGACAAGACCAGTAGCATTTTACAACAGGTGGAGTTTGAAAAGGTTAAAACTGATATACTTGGTGTCGAAGAGACAGATAGTGATTCACCATCGACTGAGGAAGAAGAAGCGGTTCTAACCCAGGAACCTTCACAACAACAAGATTTAATTGCACATAGAAAGTCACGAAGAGAGATTCGTAGACCTGCTCGCTTTGTTGATATGATGGCTTGTGCGCTTTCAGTTGTAAATGATGGTGTGCCTTCCACTTATAAAGAAGTAGTAAGTAGCCTTGAAAATATATAGTAGAGGCAAGCAATGGATGAAGAAATACAGTCTCTTTATAAAAATGGAATTGGGAAGTTGGCTACATTGTCCAAGAAAAAGAATGCAATTGAGTGTAAATTGGTATATACAAAGAAGGGAGGATTTCCTCAGAAAAATGAATTTCAATACAAGGCTAGATTAGTAGTGAAAGGTTATGCTCAGAAATAATGAATAGACTACAATCAGGTATTTTCTCTAGTTGTAAAACATTCGTCTATTCAAATTTTGCTAGCCATGGTTGTGCAGTTTGATCTTGAATTAGTTCAGCTTGATGTGAAAAATACATTTTTACACGGTGATTTGAAAGAAGAAATCTACGTGACTCAGCTAGATAGATTCAAGGTTGCTGGAAAAGAAAATTAGGTTTGCAAATTATCAAAGTCACTTTATGGATTGAAACAATCTTCGAGGTAGTAGTATAAGAGATTTGATCAGTTTATAAAAAGGCAAAGGTATACAAGAAATGAATTTGATCATTGTGTGTATTTTCGCTAGCTATAAAATGGATCATTCATATATTTACTCTTGTATGTCGATGATATGTTAATAACATCCAAGAGCAAAGATGAGATTGAAAAGTTGAAGATTCAACTCAATCAAGAATTTAAAATCAAAGATTTAGGAGAAGTTAAAAAGATTCTTAGCATGGAGATATGTAAAGATAAAGCTCGTGGCAAAGTTAGCTTGTCTCAAAAGCAATACTTAAAGAAGGTACTACAACAGTTTGGCATGACTAAGCAAACAAAACCTATGAGTACTCCATTGGCTTTTCATTTCAAGCTTTCTGAACAACTATCACCTTCGACAAATGCAGAACGAGATTACATGTTACAAGTTTCCGTACTCGAATGCAATAAGTTGCTTAATGTATATAATGGTGTGTACAAGGTCTGACATTTCACATGTTGTAGGTATGGTAAGTAGATATATTCTTAATCCTAGTAAAAGACATCGGCAAGCTGTGAAATGGATATTACGGTACATTCAGAAAATCACAAACATCGGTTTACTATTTGACCAAGATGACACCGTTGGTCAAAGTATCATTGGGTACATTGATTTTGATTATACTGGTGATTTGGATAAACGACAGTCAACCACAAGATATTCATTCACTTTTTCTAGAGGGTCAATTAGTTGGAAGTCTACACTATAGTCTATAGTTGCACTGTCAACTACAGAGGCCAAATACATGGCAATTACAGAGGCTGTTAAAGAGGTTATTTGGTTACAAGGCTTGCTTGAAAACTTGGGATTAGTATAGGAGCACATTAATGTGCATTACAACAGTCAAATTGCTATTCATTTAATAAAGAATGAAGTTTATCATGCATGTACAAAACATATTGATGTACGATTTCACTTTGTGCGGGAAATTATTGATGAGGGGAAGATTCTTCTACAGAAAATCAAGACTGCAAAGAATCCTGCGAATATGTTGATTAAGGTGGTGATGGTGATCAAGTTTGAGCATTGTCTAAACTTGATCAATATCCTAAAAGTTTAAAACATTGAGGAAGGCAGAAATTGGAGGATGATTTAACGTACTGGAAGTTTAGTATTCAGCTCAAATTTATATAAATCTTTGCCGAAATGAAGAATTGTTAAAAAGTCATTGGCAGTGCATGCAATTGGCAAGCTTGCATTCAAATTGAAAAGAAGTCATTGGTGGTGCAGGCAATTGGCATGCTTGCCTTCAAATTGAAAAGAAAAACACATGCATGCATTCAAAAATGGGAGCCAAATTTGTTGACAAATTAGTGCAATTTAGGTGCCAAATTTTGTTAACAAAATTGTTGGAGTTGGTGCAATAGTACACCTCATTTTCTTATAAATAAAAGGCAATATTTCATTTGTTATGCATCCTAAAAATTGAGAGATTAGAGAGCAATTCCAAGTAAGGCAATTTAAGAATTTAAGAGAGCTTCTAATTAAGTGCTCTAGTAAGGATACAATTTGGGTGTATTAGGATTTTAGGTTTTAAGAGAGTTTTACCCGCTTTTGTAAATTCTCATTTGTTAGTAAAATTATCTTCCAGCCTTTGCCCGTGGATATAGGCTTTACGCTGAACCATATAAATTATGTATCCTATTTTCTTTGTATTTGTTTATCACTACATTCATATTTCTCCAAAAGTCTCAGTCATGATAATATTGATAATTACTCAACCCTCGCTTCCGCAACAAAAGTTTAGTGCCACTATTGCTTTACTAAAACAAAACAACTCTTTTCAGTTGCTAACTTGAGGTACAAAAATTGGAAGTAAACGAGGCCCAATTTGAAGTAATTAACTGAGTCAATTTGCCCAAATACAAGAGTTGACTTGAAATCCTTTGCTAGCTTCCTAGTATTTGGATATGTGAAGTTTTGTTTGAATGGTTGATATACTCGGACAATTCATCAATTTATTTTTAGTACGCAAGTGATGATGAAATCAATTGATTGTGGTGATTTTGAAGTGATAGATTCATTGTTTATTTGGACTTTGGAGCAAATATTAATTAAGGAATAGACTAGAGATCCAGAGCCCTTAAACTCAATCACTTGTCACTGAATAAGTGTTTTGAAAGTATATCTATCAAAACAAATTCACAAAAGTAAGAAAATTGAGTGTCTAATTTTACTAATAACTAAAATTTGACAAGAGCCCGATAACATTGGACATTGGTTAATTAACTCATATTTCTCTAGGTGCCACTCTCACTGCAGAATGTATGCTGAGAGGACTTAAAAAAATGATAATAAAAAACGTTGTGCAGATGTTAGGAAATTACACTCAGGCTAGATTTAAAAGTAAATAAAAAAATGTAAAAATAAAAATATTTATTTTAAATAAAATACACCTTTTAACATTTATTTAACCCACCTATAACACATATTTAAAGTTTTAAATAGTTTGAACCCAACTTTTAAAATCTAATCTAATAAAAGTAATTTTTTAAACTACAAATTTGTTAAACATAATAAAAATTTTTTAAGAAAATGTAAAACATAAAAAGTTAGCCTTAAAACAAAAAAAAAAACCAAGCCCGACAAAAAATAGTCCGACATTTGCCATCCCTAACTTAAACAATAAAACATAGTCAACTTTCTAATTAGCTTGGAAGTCAAGAAATAAAGATGCCCTAATTTAACTTGTTCAAACTCATATTTAGATCTTTTTTTTTAAAAAAAAAAACTCAAATTTAGATCCCACTTGAATTTATTAAATAAAATTAATAGCTTGTGATTAAAGATATTCTACTGGTGAGTAAGGGGATTTTTAAACACTTTTAAACTCCTTTCCTCACAGCCTACGGTTACAAATCTTTCTTGTAAGTGATAGTGGAGTTAAAGTTTTAAGTGTAGAGACTATGCCATTGTTTTTGAAAGTTCATTGTTTTACGAAATTCTTTACAAAGTATGAATTTATTTAGTATTTTAATTTGTTCTCTCCAAGTAACCTATGCTCTCAATCTAACCGAGGATCATCTTGCCCTTAATCCAAACGTAACAGAGCCTTCATTGTAATGCGTACTATGTATGCAGAAATCAATTTGTCTCCATATATCCAGCTCATTGTCTTTCTTCATCAACAAGGCATGATTAACTTGTCTTAAACGTTTCTTCCATTAGGGTGAAATGGAATAGTGTTGGGCCTTTATGCTTTGATTTCTATAGTGGGCTTTGGCCTGATATTAGCAGAGGCCAATTGTGTTATTTTTTAGAAGTGCAGCTAGGACTAAGAGGCTAATTTTCGTGAATTTTATCAGAATGGAGAACATCTAAACAGCCCTAGTATGAGTTTGTGTGACAACTTCATGAGGATCACAATTTCAGTGTATCTCTGCAGCACCTCGTCTTTTAAGATAATTGAACTTTCCTTGACCTGCTTGTAGGTTCTTTTTTATACTTGTTATTGCCAATATGGAGTTTTGCAGTTGTTTATTGTCATTAAGAATTCCTAGAGTTTATAGGCCTAAATCAAGCCTAGAGATTGCTGTTCATTAGAGAAATTTGGTGAAAAGTAGTTTTCAAGGTTTGTTAGAGGTATTACAGAATTGGTTTAATTTGCAATCATATTAATATCATCATTGCACATGTGCATGCGCGCGCATACACAAAAAAAGATTTCCATGCATAGATGTTCAGACTTGGAGCTTTCTCGCAGCAGCAAAATTACATATATTTAATTGCTTTTCTCTCTTGATTTCTTTTTGTCCCTTGTTTTGGCCTTTAATCTAGTTTTAGTATTAATTCTATTATTTATTATCTTTGCTTAGTTTTAATTTTCTGGTTTTACCATTCATTGTCAACAATTTTATAGAGTTCAAGTTTGTATACAATCACCAAAAGGTATCACAACTACCCGGGGATATTGCAAAGATTTTAGTGACTTCCTAAATTTATATAATTTTAGACTTATTATTGTTTTGATGACTTATGAGATATATTGTTCTTTTGATGTATTGTTGTTTAGCACTCATTTTAAGTTTACTATTGTGTATGAATGTAATTTTAGACTTATTGTAGTATTGATATACTCATTTTCTGCATATTTTTATTTTGATTTTTCTTTTAATTGTCAAAATTTAGAAGCATCTAAAATTTATAAGGCTATGTTCCACTCCATCCACACTTGAGATGAGTGATGGCTTATGATTTTATAGAGATTATAATAAGATTGGCTCATGATTTTATAGAGAGTATTGCAAAGGAAAATCATAAAATAGGTGGGTTGGATCTTGGATGCAAATCGGGCAAAAATTTTTAACAAAAGATTTGCTGTAAAATATTTAGACTTAAACCCAAAATCATGTAAATCTATTCGAACACATGCTTGAGGGAGAAATAAAATTATGTACCTTGATTAGCCATAATTGATCATTGCCGTTCAGCTCCCTTCTCAGCCTCGTCATTTGATCCAAATCTACAAGTTGCTGCCTTGATCCAATTTTAAAGATGCATACTCCAAAACCAAGCAAAGCAAAAACGGGAAAACGCTCTCTACACTCTTGGCCAAGGTATCAAAATGAGTTAACAGTAAATTTTAATGAATCAGAGTTACTTAAATACTATAATTGATTGTAAAAATCTCTGATATGTTAATATAAAAATATCTATTTTATTATGAGTTAAAATAACATAATTAAAGGTTATAATTGTCCTTAACATATTTCTATATAGAGCATAACAAAATTAGACTTATTAACATAATATTTACTTAATAAATGAGTCTATCAAAATTGTTGCTTAATATTTAACATTAATCGCATACCAATCTGGTAAAACATGAAATAATTACAATAATTTACATTAGTCCACAATATGTAAAAATAAATATAACAAGATTGCCTAACCGATCCCATTTCAACAAGTTTTGGTCCAAATTGTAGTTCAAGGAAATTGATCAATCGATCGAAGCGAATTAATTAGTTGGACACGAGAGCAATTGGACGAATGGTAAAGGTCCCTGTGAATTGACAACGATAACAGCAACATCAGATGGTTTTAGAATCTATTACGTACTCAAAATGAGGAAAGAATAAAATCCAAAAAGGAATCATAATCATTAAAACCAAAAATAGCAAGAAGTTCCATTTGAGCTGAGGGTAAATATTCTGCATAGAGAGATCAATCTTGAGATCTAATTGTATTCTAACTATACACAGCTGTACTTGGATTAAGATTCGTGCTTATTTTTCACAAAGCAAAGAATCAACGATCAAGATTTATTTTGTATTTTTATTTTTTATTTCTCATACCTAACAACCATTTTTTTTCAATAAAAACTCAACTCAGCTCCGAATCTTTATCCGCTGTACTTAGAAGAGTGCTCTCTTTTTCGTAAAGCCCTGAATCTTTATCCACCGTACTTAGAAGAGTTTGATCCCTTTTTCATAAAACCTAGTTTTGGAAAACAGGAATTTGGAAATATGAATAATAAGAGCAAGTTTTTCTAAAGTGTAGAGCAGAATATCTGAATGTTGACAGAATTTAATTGAACAGGAAGAAAAAATCACACTGGCTATGGAGGGGCCTACTAGCGAAAGGCAAATACGCAGGTGCTTCTCGCATTGAACTGGACCATTTGCATGTTCAAAGACGTACATTATGATGATCATGACCAATCATTGGACCCAAAAAAATGACCAAAAAAAGTAATTGCTGATAAAAAAGAAAGAAAGTTAGGAAATATACGATTCTGAAGAGAATTTACAAAAGCTTTAGCTAAACCAATGTTTTGTATGTGTTACAGATAAATAGATCTCCTTGGGCAGACCTTTTGCAGGCTCACTCCCTTGTCGATTGCCCGTGGCTTGTTCTGGGAGAATATAATGCAACTTTGTGGGTTCATGAGCAGCAAAGTGGCGGAATGCCAGGTTGTATTTTGATAAAGATGAACTAAAACTCAAGTGAAACAAGTCGTTTTACGGGTGCACACTCATATGAATTGTCATTTGAGGAATTTCAGAGCCAAACCGACATGTTTTAATTTGTCAGCTGGAGTTGTAAATGCTTCACGTGCAAGACACATGATATGCTTCTAATTCAAATAGTTGGAATGACGTTGATGAGTGTCGTTTTACACGCACTTACAATAGTTTGTGAGTTGCAGGTGCAGAATCTGTTAAGCTCAGTTAGTTTTGGCGGGAAAGGTTTGTTAACATAACAAACCCAGAAATAGAACAAAGCATACGTGTATATATACAAGGCTGCTTCTGGTATATTCTTAGCCAGTCAAAAAGAGAGATGGGAGTGTAGAGGGAAGATTGAAAAGTTGATCTTTGTAGTCTTTGTACACGGCTTGTGATCTCTGTAACTTTGAATCTTTAATAGTGAAGTCTCCATGGTTGATTCCTCAAGTGGATGTAGGAAACTGCAATACGCGCTGAACCACTATAAACACTGTGTCTTTGTTCTTATTTGCTCCTGTTCTTGATTTGTTTGTTGGGTATTTTACAGTTCTTGGTGGTGTTCTTAAATCTTGTACGTAGATTTTAGGTCTTGTGTGAACTTAATCCTGTATATAGAAGGTTAAGTTCCCAACATATTTCTTCTGCTGATTTCCATAATTTTTTGGATTCTTGTTATCTTATGCAGGTCCCTCTAGTCTCTTTTATACATGAGGTTTCAGGTCGTTAACTTTATCGCGCTGTTTATAATGAGTTGTGGTCTTCTCATTGGAATATTTCTTCTTGCCTTGTCATGCCAAGAACTATCTCCGATCACTCTCTACTAATCGTTTCTGCCTCCACCTCTCAGTTTCGGGAGCCAAGACATTTTGGTTTCCTAAATTTGTGGTTAAAGCATGCTGATTTCAAGTTTGGCATTCTCAAGCTGTTTCTGGTTGTCCCATGTATATGGTATCTCTCAAGCTTAAACTTCAACAGCGTCTTCGTTCCTGGAGTAAAGCTGCATTTGGTAGCATTCATGAGAAGGTCGAAACTACTAGAGGCAAGCTCTCTGATAATTATAATTAGAGATAATTATACAAGTTCTAAGTCTTAACTTAGGATAAAATTTAAAAAATGTAAACAGGTAAATGCACATTTGGTTCTTAATGTTAGGAGTTAAATTGTTCAATTTCTCCCTTTATTTTTTAAAATAGATTATATGGAAGAGAAGGGCGTGCAGCAAAGTTCTATCTGAAGATAGATTGTTTCCACATATATATCCTTTGAGAATTCCTACGTGCCGAACAGTATGTGTTGTCTGCATGATATACGACCTCAAACCCTTGATTCAAAACCTCTCCCCATTCTCCGGCCAATAGGTGACCAATAATTAATCAAAAGATCAGTTAGTAGAATTAGGACTTTCATAACACGTTTACATTTACTGTTGGTAAGATTTCCAAGTCGTGAGTGGCCATCGATTGTTTGGAGGACAGCTAAAATAATTTTGACCAAGCCTCATAAATCATCACTGCATTAATCAAAGAACAAGCTGAGATTTCGAACGTTCTCACCGTAACTACAGAGATGGTCGTTAATACTCGTTTCCGTGAATGATACAGGACAATCTCTACCGAAATAATCATCTCTAGAAATTTTCATTATTTAAGTGGTATCATCAGTGTCTAGGGTTACGTTTGGTATTGTATTTTAATGATGTTATTGTTTTTGCTCTATAATATAAGAATAATTAGTTTTTGTGAATATGAAAATGCGTTTGATAGCTTAATTTGAAGCTAATATCTAAAATGAAATCATTGAAAATATGTTTAGTAATTTATCTGAAAAAAATATTATTATATTATTGATGAAAAAATAAAAATGCAAAAAAAAAAAAAAATTGTTACAAACGGTAGTGTATATGTGTGCATAGTAAAGCAAATGGCTACATGTCATATTTCGCGAGCCCCATTTAATTTGATTGAACGGATGGAAAGTTATACTTTTGGTTAATGTGGGGCCCAGGGTGATTTCCTTTGATAACTTTCGAAAAAGAGCTGCACTCATTTTTTACGGCTATGTTGATGAGCATCTCTCTAACGTATAGCAAGCGCACCAACATTGGTTGGCTGTATATGAAAATTTTTAAATAATTATAACAATATGCACCCAACAAACATTGTGTGGCTGCTCTACGTTGGATATGCTCCAACATAGCCAGCGTAGCCAGACCCATTTCTTATTCAGCTTACAGCAACATAAAAATGATAGTTATATATAAAATTAATCTCCATATTTCATACATATATTAATTAATTATATCATTTGTAATGTATTCTATAATTATAAGTATGCCAAGGGAAATCACAGAACATATGGGTTAGATCTTGGATGCAGATTGGGCGAAATTATTAACAAAAGGTTGCCTAACTGCTACCTGCATTACTATGAATCACGTACCGTGAACTGATTCCTTTTTAACAAAAGTTTTGGTCCCATTTGCAGCTACATGGAGATTGCACAATCGAGCGAAGCGATTTTGAAACGAAAAGGTTTTACTAATCTTATATATTCAGGGTAAAAGCAATTGGAAGCATGATAAACTAATCATATATATTCTCTAAAGCTTTTACATGTCCCTGAAACGAAAGGTTTTCAGTAACGTACCCAAAAGTCGGGCTCCCGGAATTCACCAAGACGTCAACAATTCTAATGGTTTAGAGATTGACATCATGTGAATCGACATGCAACCAACCATTGCGTTATAAAATATAATGGGAAATATTGTAGGCGGTCCAGATCCTGAACCATTGTCTCTCTTAGATCTAATCTTAATTATTAAATCTAAGCTGAAATTATATAATAGTATAAATTTGTGAGAGGTTATTAACATCCACAATGCATACCACTCGACCAAAAAGTAAGTGACTTGGTGATGGGCATAATTTATCTACATATTTTATCATTTATGATGTTAGGAAATTAATGTATGAAGCAGAGTTAGGAAATTAATGTATGAAGCAGACACATAACTAAAGTGAAATTAAAAAATAATGATCACACATGAATATTAGAATTTACGTAGTTTAGTTTTTAACTTACATTCACGAGCTAAAACAAAAAAAAATTTCTAGTGAAAAAAAATTACAAGTATTGTAAAATTTTATCTTACAACCCAAAATCCCAATACACTCAAACTTTTAAAATACTAGAACAAGAGCTCAAAGCTCTTGAGACAATCTCTTCTAACTCTTGGCTTCTCTTAACTAAATTGAAGAATGCCCAAAAATCAACAATTGTGAGCATTAACATAATATATATATATTTTTCACTTTAGTGTCAATGTCAGAAGTTGCATGCTAGCCATATGTAATTGCTTGCAAATGTTCAACATATTATATATTTATTAGTTATTTTTATTAGCTATTTTCAAGTGATTGAATTATTTTACTGAACAGGTAATAAATTAGAGATTAACGTCTTATTTGGTATTAAGATACTGTAACTTTTAAGTTATAACTGTTGTGGAAAAAAAATAATTATGAAACAAAAGTTAATAATACATAGTAAACATAATTTTTAAATAATAATTTTGAAAAAAAATTATAAAAAAATTATAAGTTTTTTTTATAATAAATATGATTAATCAAATTAACTTAACTTATAAAGTACAATAATTAATATTTATTAAATATTTTAATATTGTATCTTTTAAATTATTATTGCATAACCTCAATACCAAACGAATGTATAAAATAAACAATCCTTGAGGGAATCAAATTGGAGAGAATTAGAAATTATCGGAATTAAGCGCAGATGTGGAGCCGCACGCCAAATAAGAGAGATTAAACATAAAGCCCAATCCATGCTGATGATAAAGGAGTTACACGTGCAAGTCATCAAAAGGGCTTGAACGTGCAAAGCCTTTTCAATTTGTAAAAGATTACGGGCTTTTAAAATTGTAAAGCCTTTCGGCTTTAGGAACAGAAGAGATCTGTGGCTACATTATAAAAGCCAACCTTCGGCTTTGACACGGGCGAATAAAAGGGACGGAATCCGCCGAAAGCAATTAGAGGGTTGGTAAAATTCGGATCTGGATTTATAATTTTTTTTGAATTCAAATGTAAGTAATATATGTATTAGATACGGGTGGATATTCTGAATATTCGGATTTGTAAAACTTAGAATTAAATAATTTAAAATATTTTTTAAAAATTCAACAATTTAATTAATAATATCAAATAAAATTTAATTATAATCTAACAATTAACAATTTAACATAAATAACATACAACAAATAAAAATATAAAAATATAACAACATAAATCAAATATAAAAAATAATTAAATTCAAGTGCACAACCATTAAAAGTTAAAACCCACAAATAAAAAACATAACTAAATTCAAGTACACAACCATTAAAATCTACAAATAAAAAACACTACAAATCGATGTAGATTCCAAGCTTCCAATCCAAAATGTCATGCCACGACATCGCCAATCATCATGATCCTCCACCCCTTCAGTATTCATAATTTGTTCTGCAAATTGTTTAAGCGACTCACAATCTAACAATGAAAACATAAAAAATAATTATTAAGTGCTATGTTAGTACAAAAATATAAAAATGTTATAATATATGAATAAATAAAATAAGTGATTTTACATTTGATTTTAATCCAATACCAATTTTGAGTACGCATCAATGCCTCCACAGTGTTTTGATGAAGTCTATTATGGTAAGTACTCAAATGCTTACCTCCAATACTGAAAGCGAACCCATAAGCAACAGTAGACACATGAATGGCTAAGAAATCTCTAACAACCTCAGCAAGTATAAGATATTTGCCCTTATTATTTTCCATTAGGACAAAATATCAAAATTGCTAGTAATAGGCCAAACTCCCTCATCTAAGTAAGTCTCCAACTTAGACTTAACTTGCTTATAGTTGACTTCTCTGGAAACAAATGAGTCTCATTCATCAACCATACTTGAATCCTTAAAAATAAGAGCTTGTCGCATATCTCGAGAAGAACTGTCTATCTCAAAATCTCCTCCATCTTCACTTGTTGCATGCTTTGATTCATACTCTTTTACCACTTCATCGAGAAGGTTAAATACCCTTTTAGCTTGGTAGGTAGTGTCATCTCCATAAATCTTAGGAAAAAAGAAGTGAACCATTATCTTGTTAAACCTAGGATCTAAGATAGTCCCTATAGCCAGCACTCCATGAATAACATTCCAATACTTCCCATACTTAGCAATCATATTTTCAGCCATTTGTCTAATCTCCATATTGGGTGACACCTTCCATGAATTCATTAACAATTTAATATTATAAATTTTAGGAAAAAATAAGTTAGAGGTGGGATATTGAGATCTAGAAACAATCTCGGTTAACATACAAAACAAATTCAAATGGTCATATAAAACTTTTGCCAAATCCCACTCCGACTCATTAGGCAAACATTTATATTGTTTATCAAGCTTACTCAACAGAACAAATACATCTTTGTACAACAAAGCAGTAGTGAGTATTAAGTAGGTTAAATTCCATCGAGTCTTACAATCAAGAACCAAACTTTTGAACTCTTTAGTATCTATTTAGTGCGCTGCAACCTTAAATTTTTCAACTCTTTCAGGTGCGTAGTCTGACTAGAATAATCATCCTTGCATCAGTAATCCTCACCATCGCCATATCACATTTTACTTCAAAACAACTCTCAACAGTAATGGCTCCATCACTTTTCTTAGCAAGAAGCATTTGGCCAACATCCTTAAAATTCCTTCTTAAACAACTAGTGAAATGATTTTTTAGGTGCGTAGTCTGACTAGAATAATGTCTTGTCAATACATTATTACTACAATAGTTGCAAACCGCCCGATAATCCCCATCTGCGTCTTTGTTCCTCTTGAAATGATTCAATATATCAGAAATTAGCTTACCCACCACTAGATTCTACTGAAGTAGACCCTTCTGCTACAACTCCATTGTCATTACCTCCTTTTTGTTTAACACTACGCGTATGGCCATGGCCACAGCCACGACCACTACCACTTTCTACTTCTGGTTCAACTTCAACAACATTGTTATTTTCAAGTTTGCAGACATCCTCCAATCTAACATCGGTATTATTAACACTATTTGGAGAGAATGAAAAATTATTTCTTTGTTCCTCTTCGGCCATGTTCAACTAATTGCAAAGCCTAATTAAAGTAATTCATAAAGTGAGCTACCATGTGTGAAAAAAAAATGAGATTAAGCATTTACATTATATTGAAAATTAATGCATTTAATTAAAATAATTAAACAAATTAGTGAAGACAATCAACAAAGAAATTAAATTAAGCCAGCAACATTTTCAAGTTTAAACAGATTTACATTAGATTATACTCATTAAATTCAATCAAACAATTAACCACAATACTAAATTATTAACAAAAAAAAACCATGTAATTAATAGAAAGAACAGAAAATTAATTGAAACAAGGGAGCAAAATCAAATTACTGTCAAATTAATTCCAATCAAGCAAGGCTTGGACGACAAGGGTTCAGGATGGTGAGGCTTTGACGAGCATCGCAAGGCTTCTTCGATGACCGCGAGTAGTGGCCTAATGGGATATTGATTAAATCAACGAGTACCGCAAGGCTTGGACAACGATGCTTTAACAACAGCACAGACAAGCTTCGACGTGAGGCTTCGGTGAGCTGTGATGAAGACGACGACTGGTTGATAGGAAGATTTGAGGGTTACGAGTTACAGCTACTAGTGAGGTGAGTGTGTGTGACAGTTGAATAAAGCGAGCGATACAGATTAGGGATTTAGTGATTAGATTTTTTTTAAAGTTAATATATATTTTTAATTTAATTTTTAATCTTAAAAAAAACCAACAGGATCCGAATATCCAGTTTTCTGGATGCAATAGCATCCAGATCCAGATCCGTGCAGGTTTTATTTTTTCAAATTCGGATCCAAAAGATCTGAATCCTTGCGGATGCAGGCCAAATTCGGATTTTATTGCCATCTCTAAGAGCAGCAACCACGAATAGAGAAAAGCCAGCTGCTTTGATTTATTTCCCACGATTGGTTTTATCTGCTCTTTCATTCTCAATTTAATTATGTGTAACTAAATCTTCTATATTAGGGTCAAGAGTAAAGTCCTATTGAATGAAAAAAATTACTTTTTTACTCAATTAATTCCCTACTTGTGTGCTTTAATGTTTAAGGTTCTTATTTCACATATTTAGTTGAATATTATTAAATGTGTTCACCAATTTTGTCATGCATTATTGATTGTTATGATTAATATTTGACTAAACATGTGCTTGGATCTATAAAGTTTACATATAATTATCTTTAATTTTATGTCTTTCATCAAATTATTTACAATTACACATAATGTTTAAGAAAACTTTTAACTCTTTATTATGTAATATTGTGTACATGGGGAGGCTTAGATATCATATTATTAAGCAAAAAAAAAAACCTACATAAGATTGAGTAGGCATAGATTAATTTTGAGTTGTCACTCTAAAATTAGAAATTAATTGGAATTAGATAATTATTAAGTTAAGTTGTGGTGGATTTTGAAAATCTTGGTAGCCTGAATATCCTGAATTCTTATGTTAATGCACTTATTTTAATTTTAATTGCATCTTTAGTTTTAATGTTCTCAAACAAAATATTTTATTTTTCAATTAAGGTAGAGTTATAATTAATTTCAATTAAATTTTACTTTCCTAAAATTTGACAGTCTTGCGGGTTAGACCTCGTTATTCCTAGTCTATATTACAATAGACTCGTTAGCTTGTGAATACATTAAAATTTATGTAATACTTGCTTACTTAATACATCTCTAAATCCTATCAATATAAAAGAGCCAAGGTTGTCAAACTTCCCTCATCAATCTTAAGTCTCATAAGTCATAACTAAGCCCTAAAGAATTTGTATTATAGAGTAGCTTGAAAAAGATTAAGAAAAATAATGTATATATCCCTATTTATCATTTTAAAATATATGAATAAAAAAATATTAATGTACTACATGCCTTGGTTAGGATTAGCAGTTGCAACAATGTTTGCTGGTATCTATTGTTAGAAAATAACATTTGGTGAAAACTATCATTTAAATTTCAGGAATATTCATGTTATATCACCAAAAAGTAATAATTGGATATGAAGAAGTGTACGTGAATCCATAATAATCAATTACTCTTTAGATCCGTATGGTTTGCCTTTCAAATCAACATATTTTCTTAGAAAATCATTTAACTTTTTCTCTGATGATATGATGTCAAAAAAGAATAGATGTTACGTGTGATTTAAAAATTATAACAATTTATATAGACAACTTTCTCTATTATCTTTAGTATTTCTATTTTAACCCATAAAAAAAATAGAAATTATCCTTAAGTTTTTAAATATTAAAAGCCTATATTCTATTTGATATATTAAAGCTCAAATTATTAAAAACCTTAATAAATTACCTTTAATTGAATTTGACCTTATATGATAATTCATAACACTTAATTATTTGTATATAAACCTAACATTAAATTAAGTATTTAATTTGTCTTGGGACATGTCCTTGAAGAAGGTTGATCGAGGCAAAAGCAAGTAAATTAATGACAATAAGCAAATGGTGAAAGTCATGTGGAAGATGATAAGGTGATGGGATAATTTACTGTCGCTATATCATGTGACAGAATAATGAGACTACAGTGAAACTTATTAAATTTAATATTAAAAAAAATCAGTAAATTGCATACTAAAACTAACTGCTGTGCCACGTGAACTGTCTTCATACAACTTTTTATCCAAACAATAAAATGTAATATCAGTTACATTTTAATTTAAGAAAATGATTAGCAGAAAATTAATTTCAGTTAGCCGACGACTTGGAGTCTTGGAGTCAAGTTTTCTTGGCTGAAGATAACGTCACGAAAGGGCATGCCACATTGAACTTTATTTTGCCTCAGGGGCTTTCACATTCTTTTGAATATTATGAAATGACAAATATTTATGAGTCAAATGGAGTATACACGGATTAGCTACTTAATAATTGAGAAGAATTATCGGCTGAGGGTCCTGCCTCTTTCATTTATTTATTTTTCTCTCCCCTTGCTTCTCTTTGTTATTAAAATTAACTTATCAATTTAATATTGACAATCAAGTTACTTTTTTATTTTATTTATAATTAAATTATTTTTTCAATAACTTATGAAAACAAAAAGATGCAAGAAAAGGAAAAAGAAAATAAGAAGAGATTCCTAATTGAGAATTATCACAAGTATAGGTGCATGAATTTACTTGCACTTAAAAATAATGTAAGAGAGAGTTAGTTATTTCCGTGCGAATTCATGCACCCAAACCGTTTGATTCTAATTTTTTCTCACATTCCTCTCTTTTCTGTCCCCAGTGTCCGTCCCACCAAACCGTTTGATTTGAGATCAGGTCGAAAACTATTTTCAAAAAGAAGAAATTGATTTTAAGTTGAAATACAATATCGAAAGCGATTTGTGGAAGTTTTGCTCAAAGCGATTTTAATTTGCTACGACAACAACTTAATGAAAACCGGGAGGGTTTTTCCATGAGTAGTGATTATCGATTTATTTAATGGGTCTTATGTATTAGCGAGTTTATATTGTAGTTGGTTGTAGGTAAATACATCGAAGAGTCAATGTATTGATAAAGATAGTTATTTTTTATTTTTTAAAATCAAAACAACAATTGGACCGAAAAAACAAAAGATTTCTAACATTTAGTTATACTGTAACTATAACAAACATAAACCATAAAATAAATTGAAAAGGAATCCATTTGATTTTTCCACGAGTGACACCGAAAAGCTATGGAAAGTCTTCTTGGCTGGAGAAGAGACGTGGGGAATAGGCATGGAAATTTTCTGTTTTTAAAAAGGGTGAAAATGACAAAAATTTGCAGACTCAAATTGAGTAAACACCGATTAGTTATTCAAAATCGATAAAAAGGATGAAATTAATACAAGGAATAAAGGTTGTAGAAGACGGAATAGCTTTTAAATTATTTTATTTAGTTAGTCACAAAGAGAGTAGTTAGATAAAAATTGATTTAACTTTGTCCGTTTCTTAACCTTTAAAAAAAAATCATAAATTCCCATGCTCTCGAGGATTGGTTATCAAGCATTTTCCATCCGTATGAATCTGGGGATGATCGGGGGGCGAAAAGTAAAAAAATATCATTAAAAAATTTCTGACATTGACGGGAAGAGCCCAGTATAATTACTGTATTTAGGTCATGTTTGGATCCGAGAACATGAGGAGAGGAATCAAGATGAGAAAGGAATGAAGAATGAAATGAAATAGGAGGAATGCTAGAATAGAATCTGATATATGATCAATTCAAATTGCATGTATCGTTTGTTTCGCTAACACAAAGAGACGCAACATAAAAGAAATTTAACTTGAATCAATATTTCGACTCTGGTCATCATGCCATAACGTAGAAAAAGTGGAAGAATCTACTGGGGGTCTTGGAGGAGATGACAGGAAAGGCTTTGGTGGGATTTGCAAGGCTTCAGTGCTTCCTTGCAACATTTCTATCACTTCATTCATTGGCGGTCTATCTGACGGACGGGCCTGTATGCACCACAAACCCACAATAATCATCTTTTTGGCAATTTCATTTTCCTTTCTGGTTACAACGCCGGGCAATGTAAATTCTGTGTCTTGGTCGACATGCCTGTAAATCCAATGTGGAAAATATATCTCGCTAGAATTATCAACTCCAGAGTCGAGGTTATTTTTGCATCCAACCAATTCCATTATCATCATTCCAAAGCTGTAGACATCAGACTTGTGTGACACTTCTCCAAAGTTTCTACTGAACACTTCTGGAGCAATGTAGCCGATTGTCCCTCTAGCCCCCAGTAACGACGACACTATTCCCTCTTTAGTAGTGCAGAGTTTTGCCAGCCCAAAATCAGAGATCTTAGGGCAGAAATCTTCATCAAGAAGAATGTTATGAGGTTTTATATCAAAATGCAAAATCCTAGTGCTGCATCCACGATGCAAGTATTCAAGGCCTTTGGCTATTCCAACAACAATCTCGTACATCTTTTCCCATCTCAAGTACGGACAGGGCTTTGAAGTATCTCCGTTGTATACGAATTTTTCAAGCCATCCATTGGGCATGAACTCGTAGATAAGAGCTCTGTTGTCAGCCTCCAAACAAAAGCCTAGTAGTGTGACAACATTGACATGGGATGTTCTACTAATGCTTGCAACTTCATTAATAAAATCTTGTCCATCCCCTTTGGAAGCGTTTAGGAGCTTTCCTTTGTAGACACAGCTACCAAACGACCATCCAACAGCTTTCCTTTGTAGACACCGCCAAATCCTCCTTGGCCAAGCTTATCTTTGAATGAGTTGGTTATTTTCTTAACATCCGAAAAGATGTATCTTTTGAGAGAAAGAGGTCCATAGTTTCTAATGAAGGCCTCAAGATCTTTATCACTCTTTGTCATCTTTCTACGAACGGCCGCTGACAGAGTTGATGAGAACTTCTTCGATGTGAAAATGCAAATAGTTATGCAGGCGGTTGTTATGCCAATTATTCCAACGATTAAACCTATATAGGAAAAGCAACGTGACCAAGCATGAAGTAGATAGTGTAGAATAATTGATGTCCTTAAGAATATTCACAGTGAAACCATAACAAAACTCCGAACTGTCAGAAAGTGGCAGACAAATAATCTGGAACATATGAGAACAATTGTTCCCCATTTGCAAAATTAATTACAAAAACAAAACTGAAAAGTTGCCACAGTCTCTGCAGCTGCAGTCGTCTCTATTGTCAACATCGAATAGCCCCTAAAGTGTATGATGCTTTTTATATATCTTCGGTTCTGTTAATAACTAGATTACTATTGTTTTGCTTAATAAATTCTATTACTCACAACTCCGCTCTCAGTGACGAATATCACTATAGTATAGATACTAGTTTTGTTTCTTTTAATAATTTGATAGGGATGAAATGAACTAATTCAAGATTAGATTTATTGGTTTTCGAAGTTTTTGATTGTTTAATATTAAAATTTATCATTTTCTTGCACTATGTTGTCTACCATCTTCGTGGAATCTAGGGTTACACTGTAAATTTTCATCATCTAGTCACAAAACTTCACAAGAGTGTATGACACACTAAGTTGGCAAGTTTAAAATACGGTGAAAAAGATCAAGCTAAAAGAATTAGGTCGTTATTTTGCGGTTACTTATCACAAGCTTCAGTCTGTTGCTCTGAACTTTGCCTGTAATTCAAGGTAAAAAAGGAAGAGTCAGCGACAGCACCCATATGTACTGCAGTTATTTTGTTGTGCAAAATTCATGCACCAACTCTCACTTCAATCAAGCCTCATTTAGAATAGATAGAAGAAGCTCAAAATTCTAACCCTTGTACTAGCAGAACATGCATCAGTCAAAAAGAGGAAACAGAGTAAAAGAATCCATAACCAATAGAGGCCAAACAGAAAAACAACCAATATTCTGAATTTTTAGTAACGAAAACAGAAACCAAAACTAACTCTAACCAGCAAGAAAAACCAGCATGTGACTGCAAAAACAAAGTTCAAAAATCAATTTGAACGTTGCCCGCTGAAGCAATTGGAGAAGACTGAATCAGTTTTCATAAATGGCTTCGTTATTCAACCAGTCTCAAGCGCATGCAGAAAAGTCTTGGGTGCTCCTAAAATACTGCCCATTTCTTATCATTCCTTTCCACTTGTATGTTTTAACCAATCATGATAATATGCATACTTACGTGGCAAGCACTGAATAGATAAAGAGCAGTGCTCCAGAAGCACCAAAGACCTTCTCAGCTCATGTACTTCTTTCTTACAAGCTTATTAACCTTCTCAGCCCATGTTAAGAACTTAATTTCATATTCTTACCTCCTACCGTAATATTTAGGAGGATGAACATGAGGAGGAAGCAAGCATACCAGTTGGACAGGTAGGCATGTGGGGTTTATCACGGCAAAGACACGCAAATTCGTCTGAAGACTCATTGGATCCGCATATGCCTTGAGAAACCCTTGGATTAAAACCTCACTCAACTTTCCAGCTACAAGATAATCAAAGTTGAAAGCTGTCAATTGAAGGGACTTTGATAACGCTGCCACAAGAGCTGCTACGATTTTGCAGTGAGCCTGAGTCATCATCGATGGTATAAAAGCCATTTATAACTCCATCTTCTGAAGGACAACTGAAGTTATTTTTACCCGCCGATGTGAACCCACCACTGCAATTGAAGAATATGCTGAGGTTTCGAACGGTCTCAGTGTAACTATAGAGAGTGTGGTTGATAATTGTTTCCGGCCATTGGACTGAAGAACAATATCCACTAAGCAAATCAAGTCGAGCAGGGATAATAGTCATCGTTTGACAACCATCATCAATTTCTTAAACTTGAAAACTTTCATTTCCCATAAATACTGTAGGACTTTGACCCGGATTCACATAGCTTTGACAGTCGAGATAGAATCCTCGGCGACCACAATACTGTGGCCTAAAACCCATTCCCCAAAAAGGATACCCGATTTCAATAGACAGTGTCCCACAATCGAACTTCCTACTGCATACTGCATAGCGTTCATCTACGTCGCTATGAGATGCTAATACTGCAATCGAGAAGCAGAGGATTGTGATAATGCAGTGCAGAATATGTGCTGGGAGGATACTTTTGCTCATGAGTAAGTTTTGCAAAAGGTCATGGAGAGAGCTTAGTGAAGACTTGGTAAGCAAAATATAGATTGAGTTTACTAGTTCAATGACTGTAAGCAAACCGTGAAAGTGACTAAGAAGAAAAACAGAGCAAAGCAACCTTACCAACGGCCGGAAAAGGGCAACATCAATATTAGTTAATCGAAATGGTAGACGACATTTTAAATTTTTATCTTAAATTTTATTTTAAACGAGATGATATGTGATGTATTATTTACTAAATTATTAATAATTTTTTAACAAGATTTAAGTAAATCAATGAAAAATGTTAATTGTACTTGAAATCTTGGAAACTACTCTAGTAGGATATATGGGAGTTTTTGCATGCACGAAGAGCAATAGCGAAAGCGATTTGCAGAGATTTTTTTCTGGGAAATACTAAATAGAGAAACAGCTTGTTTTGACAAGGGATTTTAAGTTCTTTAGTTTTATTTGAATTTTTCACGATGGAAACAGCAAAAAGACGGCAGCTGATCACGGAAACAGAAAATGGAAGTTGGACTTTTTTTGAGTGTTGCATGGGTAATCACAAAATAAATGGTCGGCTGCATACCCAGCGAAATTAGCAACAAAATGATGCGATAAGTTGCATCTGCATGGTCCGTTCAACAAGTCTCGGACCCTCTTTCATACTAAGCTTAGCTGTAACCTTTTAAGTATTTGCTAAATATCTGTTGCTGTGGTTTGAAAATTAAGTTGATTTAACTTTATATAATTAAAAACTAATAACATCTTTATTATTTTTATCAAAATTTTTATTTAAACAATTGTTATAGGTTTTAAATCACAAAACCTTAATACTGAACAAGGCATTGGTCCAACTTACAGCTACAAAAAAATTACAAAAAACGATCATGCGCTATCTTCATTTTTTATTTTTAAAAAAGTAGATTTAAACAAATTCCAAATTGATTTTTTAAGCTCCTTTCGTCCCTAGGATTTCCACTAAATGAAACGCTTCCATAGAAGAGTAAGAACTAATAGGCTGTCAATACGATAACGATCCCCAAAGTAGTTAAGTCAATTGACAAAGATGGCAAAAATTCTAATGGCTTTAAGATGGACATCCTGTGAATGACAAGCAACAGACCCTCGTGTTAGATTTAATCTTAATTATTATTTTTCTTCTGGTAATAATGTAACAATAAAAATTGCTAGCTAAGTGACTTGGTTACCTAATACTCTTTATACACACACACACACACAATGTATGTATGTATCCTGACAATATTAGAGGTGAGGTTGTCTGCTGGTTATTGTCATCAATCTAATGTCTCATATCTAGCCTCGAAAGAACTAATAGCACAGAGTAGCCTTTGATAAGATCAGAAAAAGTAAGATGCATATATATCTTCATAATATATCTTTATTTTATATTCATGCAAAAGTGAAATTCAATTCAGATTCAAATTGTTGCATCAATAACTTTTAAACTAAATCTTTATTTTATGCATATTAACTTCTTCATATTTTAAAGTGTGGATATGAGGTTAGACACTTCTATTTAGCAATGTCAATGGAAGTGTCTAACTCAAATCCGCAACTTGAAATGAGCGAAACATATATTCACACCTGAAAATTTTCATATTGGATATAACGTGTCTTTGATCACGACCGTTACATCTTAATTCCCGTTGATGAAGGACCTTGAAGAAGTTGAATTACCATTTGATGATGATTCCGAGATGCTATATCCAATTCCAGGAGCACTTACATATGCAAACTGAATTTGCGAATCGTTGCTTCCGAATTGCGAATTGCTGCTGCGTGCCAGGGACCCACGTCTTGAGATTTATAACTTGCTGGCAAAAAATCTAAAGCTTGTTGCCCATAACACATGTTCTTGCGTGCTTCGTTGTCACCTCCCACGTTTTCTCGGACATTCCAGCGCCCAAAATCTGACACAAATTTACATAATGGAATTAATTAGATTCTAATTTAAGAAAGACTTAGAAGTGGATATGTAACAAATTTAATAGGAAAATTAAAATTTATTTACCCTTCTAAGCTTCTGGGGTTCCACAATGGACATTTTCAAAAAGTCTTGAACTGTTTTAATGCCTGAAACCGTCAGTTTTTTGTAGAAAGTTTCACCTCTCCCAATCTTCTCAAGAAGCCATACTTCATCCTCTAACATTGGTGGATGATGCTTCTTGTACACTTTGTTTATGGTAAAAATTAATTATATTAGCGGGTACGTAAGCAATTAATTAATCATTATATATTCAAGTGTATATACTTACATTCTCACTGATGATCTTTGACAACAAAAGCTTCAGTAACGGCTTTGCATATTCTAACACCATGATAATTCCACTGTGCCACCTTTGCAACAATTCTGAATTTTCGGCTCCTAATCCAGCTTGAATTGTCCGTAAACTCAATATCTTCAGCTGGTACAAGCCCATTTCTCACTGTGACATTGATGTCACCGGTAAGCAATGGCCGCTTCCACGTTCTTTCCTTCACAATGTTGCTTTCAAACTCTTCTTGACTCCAATCATCACGGTCTACTGGAGGAAAGTCTTTGTCCAGAACCACCATCACTATTTTGATTCGCTGAGAGAGGTTGGCAGTGTAACACCTTAGGCAAATCCCACATCGGCAAAGCACGAAAAAGATGCTAGGTTTATAAGAGGTGATCCACACCTTAATTGGCAAGACGCGTTTTGAGGTGTATAGGCGCCGTAGAACTCCTGCGGGCCTTGTTAAGGCCCAAAGCAGATAATTTCTTGCCAGGTCTGGGTTAGGTCATCACAGATGGTATCAAAGCGGCTCCACGTGTCTTCTTAAGCCAGGTCGAGGTTGGGTCATGACAGATGATATCAAAGCGGCTCCGCGTATGTGGATAATATCTTGCCATGTCTTGGTTGGGTCATCATAGATGGTATCAGGGCGGCTCCACATGTCCTCTTGAGCCAGGTCTAGGTTGGGTCATGACAGATGATATCAGAGCATACGCGTACGTGGAGCATATCTTGCCATGTCTTGGTTGGGTCATCATAGATGGTATCAGGGCGGCTCCACGTGTCGTCTTGAGCCAGGTCTAGGTTGGGTCATGACAGATGATATCAGAGCGGCTCCGCGTATGCGGATAATATCTTGCCATGTCTGGGTTGGGTCATGACAGATGGTATCAGAGCGGCTCCACGTGTCCTCTTGAGCCAGGTCTAGGTTGGGTCATGACAGATGATATCAGAGCGGCTCCGCGTATGCAGATAGTATCTTGTCATGTCTGGGTTGAGTCATGACAGATGATATCAGAGCGGTTCTGCATGTCCTCTTGAGCGATGGTGGGGCAAACCTCAACGAGGTTGTGAGCGGCTCCGCGTATGTGGATAATATCTTGTCATGTCTGGGTTGGGTCATCATAGATGGTATCAAAGCGACTCCACGTGTCCTCTTGAGCCAGGTATATGTTGGGTCATGACAGATGATATTAGAGCGACTCCACATGTCCTTTTGAGCTAAGTCTGGGTTAGGTCATGACAGATAATATCAAAGCGGTTCCGCATGTCTTCTTGCGCGATGGTAGGGCAAACCTCAACGATATTGCTGAGTCCCTAAGGGAGGGTGTATGTAACACGTTAAGCGAATCCCACATTGGCAAAGCACGGGAGAGATACTGGGTTTATAAGGGATTATCCACACCTTAATTGGCAAGGCAAACCTCAACGAGGATGCTGAGTCCTTAAGGGAGGGTGTACGTAACACCTTAGGCGAATCTCACATTGGCAAAGCACGGGAGAAATGGTTTACAAGGGGTTATCCACACCTCAATTGGCAAGACGCGTTTTGGGTATATGGGCACTAGAAATAAACCCGTGCGGACATTGTTAAGGCTTAAAGTAGACAATATCTTGTAAGGTTTGGGTTGGGTCATGACAGGCAGAAGTTATACAGCTGCCTGATCTTGTTTCTACAATGACAATTTGAAAAGGGTTGCTTTCGATGTTGGTGATTTTGCTACCGATAAAGATTGGGAGGGAAAGTTTCTTGCTGAAGGTAAGTTTGAGGCTTGATGGTTCGAGTGCTTGGAAACACAATGGAGGAGACCAAATTAAAGATTGAAAATTATGGTATTGTCTTAGTCCACGCTCCACTTCATTCACCTAGAATATATTCCACAAAAGTAAATCATGAGAATTATCAACACAAATAATCAAACTGTTCTTTATTAAGTATATATGCTTGTCCCTAGTGGCTTTCGAACAACTTTTTGTGGTTGGCAGTCAATGTTTGAATCCTTGGAAAGATACGGGCTAGCTAAAAAAAGGTATATTCATTACTTTAGGTTGCGTAGGGTTTATTTACTGATGTGGCTATGCAAAGATTTTTGCCGATAAAAAAATATTTGTCCGTATAATTCTGTTATAACTATCAAATATCAAATTACCATATCTATGCTGATGCCTGAACATGAATACTTGTAAGTTGTTTATATAAAATTTGTACATGAGTGATTGAATTCAAAAAGCTAAGAACATATTATTTCAAAAAGTGAAAATATTATTAGAACTAAGCATACCTCTTGTCTCAGCAAAGGCTCTAACACGGAAAAGAAGTCCTTGAGGGAATTCACCATGAATGCTTCTCCAATTGCACTGTCAAAGGAAAAAGAAAATTGATAGTTGCTATAATTGTAAAGCATGATTAATTCAACGTAAGTAATTAAAACTTTAATCAAGTTTCAAATTGAGATTAGCACGATCAAAATTAAGAAAGAAAGTTAATAAAATTTGATCACTTACGAAGAAGCAGGGGGTCTAGTCCTTGTTTGGTTCTCGAGAGGCTGGTCCGAGTCTGAGCTTATTGATTCGGTAAAAGGCTGTTTAGCTGCCATTTTTCTTAAGAATTATTTGCTAAAGAATCAGAATAAGCAGAAAGCATTCTAGTTGTTATAACTCAAGAAATGAGAAAAAAATGTGGTGCTTTAATTTGTTGGCGTTGGTGTTAGGGTTAGGGATATGTATGTTAAGACTTTGTCTTAAAGAATAGGAAGAGTATAATGATTGAATAGTTACTAAAATAATATTAAATGAAGTTTCTGAGAATGATAAAAGAAGCAACCAAGCAAATGAAACGTAGTGACCAACGTAATGAATTGACTTATATGTCAATCGTACAAAAAATGTATCGACATTGGAATTACCAAATCATTAACTATCTCTTTTTAATCTTTCTTTTTCTTTCTTCACATTCTCTCTCTTTCTCTTCCTCGATCGTCTTCTTCATCTATTTTTTTATTTTAAAAAAAATGTTTTATATACCAAAAGAGTTTCTAATTAACTTTTAAACTCAACAAATACACACACACACGCACACAAAGATATGCCTACATATATTACTATTGTTGGTGTTGTGCATTATGATGAATCACATAATAATGTCATTCTGACATACACAAATAGTGAGAATCAACACTATTATGTAGTATGCTACGGTGAGAATTAAAGTCATTATATGATACATGTATGTAGGAGAACTAGATTTTGGTTTCGAAGTGGATAAAAATAAAAATATGATAGAATTAAGAGAATATCTTAAAAATATTATACACTTGAGGGGGCTAAAACATAAATTTTACATACAGACAGGCTAAATTTCAATAATAATCCTTAACTTTTTGAAATTTCACATGCAAATTAATTAATATCCTTTATGTGCATGTAAATTTAGAAAATGAATACTTCATTTTTAATATTTGACTATTGTTGGTTAATTTCTTAATATATGAGTGTCAATACGCAAGTGTGCACACAATAAGTAATAAAATGATAAGTATTCGAGTATCGTCTCTATAGAGACTAATGTTATCAAAGTTACTATAGCAATTAATTGTGGTACAAATTCAATTAAATCAAATTGAGTTGTTTTATCAACTAAATTAAACTAAGTAATATAAATAATACTAAATAAAATGAAATAAACTAAATTAACACGCCTCACACAAGAATATAATAACTAGAGATAATTTAGTTGAGTGAATCAACGCACTTAATGGTATTGACTGTTTTCTTGTTACCGTACCGTTGCTACAGCAATTACTACAGCACTGGGCAGAACTCTAATGTATCATCAGCTGTCGCATGTTGGACCTCTTATATCTAGATGCAACCTAACTATTATGCAAATTTTATTGAACTCGCAAGCGCATGAATCTATTGTAGAATAGATCAACGATGACGAGTGTTGATCCCACGAGGAGGTGAATTTTAATTGCTTGTAAAATTAAATTTCTGAATAGGTGGTTAGATGAAAGTGACGTAAGCTATCTTATGATTTAAAATTAGAGCAGAATGAATAAACTATTAAAATGAAGTACTTTGGTCTCCGGATCTGTACTCAACATGCACTATCGACTTAACATTCCTTATTAGTGCCAATTAAATCATGAAAGGGGATTTTTTACTCCTCATAAACCTCACTCTAATAGGTATGGTGTTAAGTGCTTACCATGCCAAATAGTAATAACCTTGCACTAGGGAGACTGTTATACCAGCCAATATCTAGATAAGATTATTACTATCTGTCAATGAAAAGTCAAAACGTCCACATAAATTAGAGAAGAAGAAAAAATAAATTTACCAAATTAATCCCATAGAGCATGTTGAGACTTCACCTTCAACCCAAACTTAAAAGAAAATTAGCTACTCATAATTAAATTAGGGGTAAAATAGAAATTTTATAAAATACGTAGAAAATACAAGATATATGAGAAATTACAGAAAATCGAGCTCAAAAATAGATTCAAAGGTATCAAATTAGGTAAGGGAACCCCCTTTTTATAGATATAATGAGTAAATCATGGTCATCAGGTTAAAACAATTTGGACGCTCAGAATTGTGACACGTGGCAAGTTTTTATTGGATGAAACACATCATCAGAGCTGTCATTCTATGTATATGCATGTACCATAGCATATTTTTTTGATCTACTAACATACTACCACGTTGCCGGTTAACGCCACATAAGTAGTTTAGTCCAATAGGATCGTGACACGTCATCAGTCAACACTACATCATCAGTCAATGCCACATCATTCGTCCAATAGAATGCTGCCACATCATCATACAATGCCATGTCATCGTACAGTATATGTGAACAGTATCGTGAGCAGTTCCGTATATATGTACAATTTTGTGAACAATACCGTATATGTAAACAGTACCATTTATTTTTTTTAGGCTCCTCCTAAGGTTTTCAATAGAGATGGCAAGAAAATTCGGATCCGGTCCGCATCCGCAAAGATCCAGAAAATCTGAATCTGGAAAAATCCGTGTTCGTATTTAAAAAAATACGAATCCGGATTTAAAAATTCAAAATCCGCACGGATCTGGATCCGGATGCACTTGCATCCGAAAAATCAGATATCCGGATCCGGATATATTTTAAGTAAAAAATAACTTAAAAAATATATAACTTAAATAAAAAAAAATCCCTAACCCCAGTTCCCCACCATCCCCCTCGATTTTGACTGTCACACACACTGACCTCACCTCAACTCACCAGCGGCTTTGTCGATCACTGGTCGCCGTCTTCTTGCAGTTCGCCAGATCCTCAAGTCGAAGCAGTTCGCCGGATCCTCACGTCGAAGCTGAAGCATCGTAGTCCAAGCCTCGCGATCCTCACCGTCTTCTTGCAGCTCCGTGTTCTTGCGGCTCGCCGGATCCACGCCACTGCTCGCGGTCCTCATGTTGTCGAAGAAGCCTCGAGGTCACGGTGAAGCCAGCCGATGCTTCTCCTCCCCGTCGTGAACCCATGCCATCCAAGCCTCACCCACAAGGATCCGGATCCGGTCATTTTGTTTTGCTCCCTTACTTCAATAAATTTTCTATTAATAATATTAATTACATGGATTTTTTTTTCTGGTTAATAATTTGATATTGTGGTTAATTGTGAATTATATTTAATGAGTTTAATCTAATGTAAATTTATTTAAACTTGAAAATGTTGTTGGATTAATTTAATTTGTTTGTTGATTCAATTTTTTTTTTCTGATTAATAATTTGCTGTTGTTGTTAATTGTTTGATTGAATTTGAATGGTTGTGTATTTGAATTTAGTTATGTTTTTTTATTTGTGGATTTTAATGGTTGTGCACTTGAATTTAATTATTTATATTATGTTTGATTAATGTTGTTATATTTTTATGTGTTGATTTATATTTTTTATTTGTGGATTTTAATGATTGTGCTTTTGAATTTAGTTATTTTTTTTGTTTGATTTATGTTGTTATATTGTTATATTTTTTGTTATGATGATGTTATATTTTATTTATGTTAAATTGTTAATGGTTAAGTTATAATTGAATTTTATTTGATATTATTCACTAAATTATTGAAATTTTAAAAGATATTTTAAATTATTTAATTCTAAGTTTTCTGGATCCGGATATCCGGAATATCCGCTCAAATCCGGTGCGGGTATTATCCGCATCCGGATCTGCAAAAAAATTTATGGATCTAGATCCAGATTTTGCCAACCCTAGTTTTCAATAGTCCTGAATTCAAAATTGTTGTTCGTTTTGTTATATGATCTCTCATTCATTATAAATGACCATGATGCCCCCTAGAATACATAAAATACTTAATTGAAATAAAGCATACATAATTAAATCATAATGGACTTAAAGACATAAAAGTAGGGATGTTAGTGAGACTTGGAGTGTAAAATAATGATTTTCTCCTTTATAAATACACACTTTCTAGCACTAAACACTAACAATAACCAGTTGTTTTGCCACACAAGATATAACATTATAAGATCTAAGTTCATAATATCCTACAAGGTGAATTCCTATGTTTAGTTCATTACTAGTTTTCAATTAAGTATAGCACTATTCAAATTGAGTTAACCTAACTTGGGAAACTTAATTTAAAACCAAGTGTTGTTCTGATATGATCCACTAAAACAGGCCTTTTTGTGGCCCTTTCTTAGCTATTATCACTAAATGAGTGGTCGGCCGAAATAGTGAATTAAATTTGGCACCATGAAAACAAAATGCTATAACAGTCATACAGCAACGCAATAAATTCAGTCAATAAACCATTAAGCTTATTTATCACTCAACCATAAATAAATTTAGTTCATGATTTGTATTGAAACAGAAATAAAAACCAATTCATCTATCATATACATCATCATGAATCAAAGAAACAAGAAAGATAAAGATAGGAGTGCAAGGCCCTTTGTGATTGCTTGATTTCTTCTTCCTCATGCCTGCAATCTTTCTTTTTCAACCTGACTTTTATGTTTCTTTGTTGTTTTCCTTTTTTTTTTCCTCAATTTTTCTTGTGAATGGCGACTTTCTCTTTTCCATTGTGTACGCTTCTTTTTATAATTGAAAACTAGGGCAATTAGACTTCTAGGGCACGTATCTTCCAGATTTGGAAATTGTAGAGCGCAGATTTTTTTTGAGATCGCGCGAGATTTTCTCCTCTGTTGCTCCAAGATTGCTATAGTAATGGTTGCTACAACATTGGCTACAGCACTGCACTATTTCAGATTAGTTTTCACTTTTTTTGTAACAAATTTCTTTCCTCATTGTTCCAAACCCATTGCATAGTATTTCTTCTTTGGAAATTGCATTTCCAATTACCTTCAATTTAAGCACATAATCCAAACACATAATTTATTCTAAAATCACCTAATTTATTACAAATAACTAAAAATAGATAAGCATGCAAAAATTAAGCTAAAATGCAACTAACACACATTCATCATTTACTCTATAAGTAATCTTGATTTAAATCTAAAAGTATCATGATAACTCTCATTTTATAGAGTTATCACACCCCCAAACTTAAGCCATTACTTGTCTTCAAGTAATGACAATAACACTCAAATTTGAAACACACAATTATACAACATACTTAGCTCTGTCACACTGTTTGCAAGGATTTTCTAACCCTCATATCAAAATTTAAAGCATGCATGATTACAATGGTAGTTCAGTTATAGAATTAAGCTTCATTCTATCCAAAGTGAGTGTGTGTTATTTTTTACCAAGGCCAGAGATACTACAGCATTGTATAATTATCATTTCATACTCAAGGGCAGAAGTTAATTCAATAATATACAAGGACAAAAATCACAACACATTTCAACTGTGCTACATCAACTAGTTTTTTTTTTTCCATGCTCTCTTCAATGTGTAATTAGTTTTTCATGTGAATGTCTATCACTTGTGGTGATGACATCCAATTACTTACCCAATGTACAAATCCGAGTTATTACAGCAATACTCATAACATGGTCTTATCTAAAGATACATTTGACTCAAGGCTGAACATGAGGCTCATGAACAGACTTGATTACTTAACATCTTAGACAGAGGACCAATAAATTTTTTTTTTTACTGCTACAGCAATGCTCATAGGATCTATTGCCTTTGGACTCAAGTCAGCATATGGGGTGCATACTCAATCCTGGTTACTCAGCAACTTCAGCCATTATAGCATAATTATTCCTAACCAACACAGTGTCCTAAAACTTTTTCCTCAAATTTAAGATATTTTCTACCCTTCTAACACATAAGGCTTTGCTACAGCATTCTTATAGAACTCAATCAAAATCTAAGTGTTGAGACAAAAATTCAGCCCTCATCTTTGAATTATCCTTATTTGATAATCACAAAATTTGACACTCAATTTATCTTCATTAAGTATTCAATCCATACACAAACTTATATAACAGAGCCTTTACACACACATTCACAAACATACACAAAACACACTAAGCTTAAGATTATTCTTATTCTTACACAACCCCCTTAAACTTAGGAGCTTCTGTGTTTGCACATGCACAAAAACACAGACTGTAAACAAAATAAACAAACCAAACATACAACAAAGAAACAAAAACTCATATACCAATAAAAGAATAAAATAAAAATAAGAAAAACAAAGCAAGTTTTTTATGAAGACTTAAAAATTTAAAAATGGCAGGGGCACTCCCCTGTTGGGCAGAATCGTTGCAGCGAATGTTGGTTACTAGATGACATCACTTCTTTTTAGAGCTACTCCGCAAACGATCCTTGAGGGAACTCATTGGGGTAGCAGTTAACAGCTTTTTCTTTTTGCTGGGTGTTAGGCTGATGGAAGGGGTGCAAGCTAGTTTAGAAATCTTAGGCTGATGGAATCTCATAAAATTTGGGTCTGCCTCTTCTGGTGCCGTAACACCTCTAGATTGCTGTGCTCATTTACGTTTGTTGGACTTTTTTGTAACTGATGTTGAAGTAGAATGTTTCATTGGATTTGGTTGTGAAGTGGCTGAAGTAGATTCCTTGGCGGTAATTTTAGCAATCATATTGACCAAACTCCATTTTTTGGCAAATGTTCTGGTAGCCTTACTAACTGCTACTTCAGTTTCAGCGTCAATCTCTGCTTGGTCATCATTAGATTCTTCCTCACTCACAACTTTCTCATTTCCTTTCTAGGAGAAAACTGATGGCTCATCCTCCTATTCCTCCTCGTTTACCTCTTCTGCTTCTTGGTCGGTTTGCTTTCCTCGTCGTTTAGGAGGTACCACTGGGGGTGCCTCCTCCTATTCATCATTGTTTTCTTCTTTGGCTTCTTGGTCGTCTTCATTTTCTTCTTCCTGCTCTCTTTCTTCTTCCTGCTCGTCTGTTTCTTCCTCTTCTTGTTGTCTTGCTATTGGTAATGAGGCTATCTCAAAGTTAGACTCTTTTTTACTGGCAGTTGCTGGAGCTATTGGGGCTTCCTTTGCTCATGCTTCAAAGGTGAACTGTTGCAACAATGACCTTGGGATGTTGGCGTCCCAACCTTACAAGTACAACACTAGTTGATGTTTTTGTGCATCCAAGTGCTGCAAGTAAGCCCAGAACCTCTTATTCTCTTCTCTTTGCGCCTAGACACAATTTTTTATCATCATCTGAGTTCATGCAACCTGGTGTTCAGGTCCGGAGATGGTTCTGTATTGACTCCAGCATGTTGTTCAGCAAGTACTGCAGCAGTTGCTTCTCCTGTAACTATTTCCATTATTCTTACTGTCATTGCCCCTTCATTCTTAATTCTTTTCTTATGTGGTTCAAATCTCATGCCCGAAACTCCATATATTCTAGTGATTAAAGACAGAAACAACAGAGCTGCTAACTTCTATTTGCAGATTGCACATTCTCTAATTTCTTTCTCAATTATTTTTCCTATGTCTATTTGCAATCCCTTAAGAATGGCATGAAGTAGGGCTAGCCTATTCTGAGATACAATGGTAGTCTGTGTTACGGGCATGAGTCAGAATTTAAAAAACTTGACCCATACCTTTACTATGGGTTTTAAATCAATTCTATTAATCACTCTTCCCTCCTCATTCTCTTACATACTCTCCTATATAGTTATTGTCCTAAAAACCTTTTTCCACTTCTTATTGGTCATGTTTTCAACAAAGGCAATATATTAACACTCAATAGAAGTAGGTACATTGTAGAATATATTGATAACACGAGAATCTAAAGGTACGTAGACATTCCTGACAAAGATGGTCTGTTGTTCTTGCTAGAGTATATTAACACAGAATTCTTTAACCACTGGAACGACAGGGTCCTGAGGGTGAGAGCATAACTGTAGCCATCATTTTTGTCTTGCAGTAGCATTTATGGTTCTCATCACTCCGGTTGGTTGTGTTGGAAAGATGAAGCCCTTTCCTTCGAGCAGCTTCCCAGGCTTTATAAATTCTTCGAACTTATCCTCGGCTCTGTAACTGTGGAAACAAGAGGGGTTTTTCAGCCTCATAGCATGGGATTTGATCTTTACCATTGTTGTAGTAATGCACCAAATTTCGTTTCACTGAAAAATAATTAAGCAAAATTTCGAAGGTGCAAGTAATAACATTAAAAGTCTTAAACAAAAGAGAAGAGTTATCTTGAGAATAGGATTTGAGGAACGGAATCCCTAATTTATAGTGTATGAAGCGTAAAAATAGAAAGTAAATAATGAGATAAATGCTACCGTAATTAAAAATTGAAATCAAATCTAAATTCAAAAAGGGTAAGGAAGTCATGATTTTATAGGGATTCCAAATTTCCCTTATCCCAATTTATCTCTTTACTGTTGTTAGCATATCAGTGAAATTTTAAATTATTTCTTGGCTGCAAAATCAAGGGAAAGCTAATTGCAACAATAAAGACTTTGGCAAGCTGCTTGTTAGCTCCAATGCTGCAGTAATTTTGCATAACTCCCCTTCATGTTAATGTTCAATTGTTTTGCCTCAAGCCTGAGCTTGTGCTATATCAAATCCTTGTCTCTTGTACTGCCCCCCTTTTTTTTAAAAAAAATTTACTACAGAAAATAAAAATCAAATACATGAGAATATTAACATTGGCATAAAATAAAATGACAAAAGTAACAAAATAAGATAAAAAAAACTAGCTAGTAAAATAGCCAAAACAACCATAAACATTTAAAATAGTTCCCTTACTGGGTTGCCTCCCAATCAGCGTTTGATTTAAGGTCTTATAGCCTTACCTTCTCTAAATTACTCAAATTGGATCTTTGAGAAATAAATCCTTTTTAGAGTTATGCATGGTATCACCAATATAATGTTTAATTCGCTGACCATTGACCATGAACTCTTGACCAGTTTTCTCATCCTTCAGGTACACAGCACCATAAGGATAGACTTTGATAAGTCTAAAAGGACCTAACCATCTTGATTTTAACTTTCCTAAGAATAGCTTTAATCTTGAATTGTAGAGTAAAAATCACTGGCCTGGAATTAAGTTCCTTTGCTAAATCTGTTTGTCATACCATTGCTTTGTTTTCTCCTTGTAAATCCTTGCATTTTCATAAAAAAACAACCTTAACTCTTTTAGCTCACATAGTTGGAGCTTCCTATGTTCTGCTGCAGTATACATGTCCATGTTAAGTTAATTTAATGCCCAATATACCTTATGCTCCAACTCTACTTGCAAATGATAAGCCTTGCCATAGATAATTCTGTATGGAGACATGTCAAGTAGTGTCTTATAAGTTGTTCGGTAAGCCCATAGAGCATCATGTAGCCTAAAAGATCAGTCTTTTTTAATACGGTTCACCATATGTTTTAAAATCTTTTTTATCTCTCAGTTGGATAGTTCTACCTGTCCATTTAACTGAGGATGATATGTTGTAGCAATCTTATGCTTGATCCCATATTTCATCAATGCTGCAGCAAATACCTTATTGCAAAAATGAGTGTGTTCATCACTAATTATGGCCCTACGAGTCCCAAACCTTGAGAAAATATTCCTCTTGAGGGATTTTACCACTGCCTTGGCGTCATTAGTAGGTAAGGTTGCAGCCTCCACCCATTTGGACACATAATCCACAGCCATCAAAATATATAAGTTGCCAAAAGAAGGTAGGAATGGTCCCATGAAATCTATCCCTCGTACATCAAACAGCTCTATCTCTAGAATGTTGGTGAGTGGCATCTCATGTTTATGAGAGATATTTCCTATTCTTTGACACCTATCACAATATTGAACAAATTGATAAGTATCTTTAAAGATAGAAGGCCAATAATAACCTATTTGTAACATTCTTGTTGTTGTTCTGTGAACTCCAAAATGTCTTCCATATGCTGCAGTATGACATGCCTGTAATATGTTTGGAATTTCTTCATCAGGCACACATATTCAAATGATCTAATCTGAACACACCTTATATAAGTAAGAGTTATCCCATTGATATTCTTTGGCATCATGAAGAAACTTCTTCTTCTGCTGGTAGGTTAAGTCTGGTGCAATCCACTCACTAGGTAATTGGCAAAGTCTGTATACTATGAAAATCTTGACTGCTGTAGCATTTGTACATACTGAAGCATTAACAGTTGCTCATCAGGAAAGGTTTATGTGATGGCTTGTCTGTTCTAAGTGCTTGCATCTGCCTCTAATCTTAATAGATGATCTACTACCTGATTTTCAGTTCATTTTCTATCCTTAATCCCCAAATCAAACTCTTGAGGCAAAAGTATTCATCTGATCAGTCTTAGTTTGGCATCTTTCTTGAAGATCAAGTATTTTATTGTCGAGTGGTCTATATAGACAATTACATTGGTGCCAACTAAATATGCCCTGAATTTATTAAATGCAAACACAACAACCAGCAGTTCTTTTTCAGTGGTGGTATAGTTGAGCTAAGCATCTGCTAGTGTCTTGCTTGCATAATAAATTAAATGAAAAATCTTATTCTTCCTCTGTCCTAGCACTACTCTAACAGAACAGTCGTTGGCATCACACATCAACTCAAATGGAATGCTCTAGTCTGGTACTACAACAACAAGCACTATAATAAGGGCTCTTTTTAGTTCTTCAAAAACCTTAAAACAGTTGTCATCAAATTTGAATGGCATGTCATGCTCAAGTAGCATGCATAATGGCTTGGCTATCTTTGAGAAATCTTTAATGAACCTCTTATAAAAACCAGCATAACCCAAAAAACTTCTTATGCCCTTAACTGAGGTAGGTGGTGGAAGTTTGTCAATGACCTCTATTTTTGCCTTATCCACTTTAATACCCTTCCTCGAGACTCTATAGCCTAATAGTATCCTTTTTTGCACCATGAAGTGACATTTTTTCCAATTAAGAACTAAGTTTGTCGCCTCACATCTTTTAAATACATTTTTCAAATTTTGCAAGCAACCCTCATATGATTCACCAAATACTAAAAAATCATCCATGAATATCTCTAGTGTTTGCTCCACCATATTGGAAAAATTTACCATCATGCACCTCTGAAATGTTGCTGGAGCATTGCACAAGCTAAATAACATCCTTCTAAATGCAAATGTACTATAAGGACATATAAATGTTGTCTTCTCCTGATCCTCTAGTGTTATAACAATCTGGTTTTACCCAGAATACCCATCTACGAAGCAATAATACTCATTTCCAACAAGTCTATCCAGCATCTAATCTATGGAAGGTAGTGGAAAGTGTTCATTTCTTGTAGCCTTGTTCAGTTTCCTATAATCCATGCAAACTTTCCAACCTATGACTGTTCTGGGGGGTATAAGTTCATTCTTCTCATTTGCTACAACAGTCACACCTCATTTTTTGGGTACACATTGCATTGGGCTCACCTGTAAACTATCTGATATAGGGTATATGATTCCAACATCCAACCATTTGATGATCTTCTTCTTCACAACTTCTTTGATGATTAGATTTAACCTTCTCTGTTGCTCTACTAAATTACTGTAATTCTCCTTAAATGGAATATTATGCATGTAAATAGATGGATTGATTCCTTTAATGTCTGCCATAGTCCAACCAATTTCTTTCTTATGTTTCCCCAACACATTCACTAAAATTTTCTCTTGACCTGCATCTAAAGAAGATGAAATAATTATTGGTAATGTGTCATTGTCACCAAGATATGCATATTTTAAATGTGAAGGCAAAAGCTTTAATTCTAAAGCTGGTGGGGATTCCACAGAAGGTTTTACTTCTCTGTGTAATAAATCTAAAGATTCAAACTTCCTATCTACTTTGAATGGTTGCTTCTTTTCTAGCCATGCTATGTCAACTGTGTCAGCATCTTCATCATCAAATGTCACGTCATCAAATTGCATGTTATTGCAGTAATTATCTACCTGCTCAACTACAGCAAGATCTACAACAATGATAAAATTGTAGTCCTCAATCTCATCAGGATTCTTCATGGCATCTAACACATTAAATGTAACTTATTGATCATTGACCCTCATTGTTAACTCTCCTTTTTGCACATCAATAAGAGTTTTTCCCGTGGCTAAGAAAAGTCTTCCGAAAATGCTTGGTACCTCTTTATTTGTCTCAAAGTCCAACACAATGAAATCCACTATAAAAATAAATTTATCCACTTTCACCAATACATTTTCAAATTTTTCCACTAGATAAGCATGAGATCTGTCTGCAAGTTACAAAGTTACTGTTGTGGGTTTACATTCTCTAACTCATAATCACTTGAAAACTGAAAGAGGCATAAGATTGATGCTAGCCCCCAAATCACATAATGTCTTTCCATTGCATTTGGTTCCTATAGAACAAAGAATTGTGAAGCTACTTGGATCTTTCAACATTTGAGATATTTTACTTTGGAGCATGTGACTGCACTCTTATGTTAAAGCAATAATTTCAGATTCTCCTAACCTCTTTTTTCTTGCCAAGATATCTTTCAAAAATTTCACATAATTAGGTATTTGTTCCCAAGCTTCTACAAATGGAATATTGATATGAAGTTACTTTAAAACCTCCAAAAATTTGCTGAATTTTTTTATCTTGCTTCTACTTCTGAAATCTTTTTGGAAATGGTGGTGGATGTCTAAAAATGGTGGTGGATATCTAAACTGTTGTGCTACAGTTAGTTGCACAGGTTATTTTTTGCTTGCTCTCTTTTTTCCTGCTGCAGCTAATGATTCTACAACATTCCTTCCGACAGATAGTGACTCATCTGCTTCTGCATCTCTCATGTGCTTTACCTATGTGGGATTCACCTAAGGTGTTACATACACCTCTCTTAAGGACTCAGCGTTCTCATTGAGGTTTGCCCCACCATCGCTCAAGAGAACACACGGAGCTACTCTGATACCATCTGTCATGGCCTAACCCAGACCTGGTAAAATATTGTCTGCTTTGGGCCTTAACAAGGCCCTCGCCGATTTGTTTCAAGGGTGCCCATACACCCCAAAGCACGTCTTACCAATTAAGGTATTGATCACCCCTTATAAACTCAACATCTCTCCAATGCTTTACCGATGTGGGATTCGCCTAAGGTGTTACAGTAAATTGTTTACTTACATTGGGATAGGATTGTCAAATAGGAATTAGAATCTCATTTATGTGTTTATTTTATCTTGGATTAGGAGTGAAATATTTTAAACTTACAGTTTTACCCTTAGTTAAAGAATTATGGTTCTTAATTACGAAGTGAATAAAAAATATATTTCTAAAATAAATTATTTATTTTATTATTAATTTTAATTACTACAACAAAAAATGCTTTAGAGATGAACAATTTTGTTGTTAAAACATTCAATTTTCATTGCTAAACAAAATGACTTTTAGTGACAAATAATGATTTTTCATCGCTAAAATGTATTGTTTTTCTTTCATTTATTTATTTATTATTATTATTATTAAAATATTATCATTTTTAATACTAAATTACAATGAAAATTAACACCATTATAAAAACTGAATTAATTAATGTAAAAAGTATTATTATTATTATTAATGAACAATATAGAAATAATTATAAAATTTGATATCTCTTTTTTGAAAAAAAAATGGTTATAAATGAATATGAATTTTTTTATTTTCTTCATCTTGGTATAATTGATCTTCAATATTCTCTACAAATAAGCACATAATAATTAGTTAACATAATAAACACAAATATAATAATAATATAAGTTAGAACAAATAAGAGAAGTAAAAAAAATTACACCATGTTAAAAACAAATGAGAGAATGAGAGAATGAGAGAAAGAAAGAAATGAAGTAAATGATAGATAAATAGACTATAGGAGTTTTTACCAACAAATTTAAAATTCATAGCTAAAACTTAATTTTGATGGAAAATATCTTGCCAAAATTTTTAAAATTTTGACATTTCTTGGTGAAATTTTTTAAATTTTGACATTTTTTGGTGACAAAATATTTCGCCACTAAAACTACACATTCAGTGACGAAATCTAATTTTCATCTCGAAAAGTATACATTTAGTAATGAAATTCAAGTTTGTCGCTACAAGTCTTAAATTTTGGCAAAAAATCATTTGCTAAAAATTTTTTAAATTTTCACATTTTTTAGCAATGAATAAATTTCTCACTAAAAAATGACATATCAAAGAGTTTTAGTGATAAAAGTTATTAATCACTAAAACATGCTCTTTTGGCATAAAAAAGAGTTTTAATGACGAATCGATTTTGTCGCTAAAATAATTTTTAGTGATGAAATTTATTTTTATCACCAAAACATATTCTTTTAGCATATCAAAGAGCTTTAGCGACGAAATTTATTTGAAAACTATTTGTCATAATATATCAAATTTTGGTCACTAAAGGCTTGGGCACCAACATTTTTTTTTGCCCCCTTAATTTTTTAGTGACAACCAAAAATTTTTGTCACAATATGTACTCTTTAGAGACGAATCTTTCATCGCTAAAAGTGGTAATTAAATATTATTTTTTCTACCATGAATTTAATGACAAAAGTTTATTTTCATTACTAAAAGGTACTCATAGTGATGAAAATATTTTCGTCACTAAAGATTAACATTCTTGTAGTGAATCATATAAGTTAATAATAATTATTAATATTCTTAATTATGCAAATAAAAAAAATTGTTAATTTTAATTATGTGAATTAAAAATTATTGATAAGAGGAACACAAATGAAACATTATTATTGATAACATAGTACAAAATTAATATCTTCTTAGAATTACCTATTTATTATTATTAATTATTAATATAAAATAAATATAATGATAATATATTTTCAAATAAAGATATCATATAGTAATATCATCAATTCTATGAGAATATAATAATATTATTTTCAAGCAATTTTAACTTGGTTACAATGTAAATTATTATTTTTCATAAATGTAATATTATTAAATAACATAATAATATTATTTAAATAAATATGATATTATTATTTTTAAATAAATGTAACATTATTTTATTTTAATACATATAATTATATTATATTTAATATTATCTTTTAATAAATATAATTATGTTATATTTAAAGGGAATGATAAAAAAGCAATGGATGAGAGTGGATTTCCACTCCCGCCTTCACCATGGGAGTGGGAATCTTACTCTTCACTCCAAATGAGGGTGGGACCCGTAGAGTGTGATTCCCACACCCACCTTTAAATAAGTATGTCAACACTAGAATTAAAAAACTCTACACTTGATCCTCACTCCCACTCCAGTAAGTAAACACACTATAAATAAAAGTATTAAGTGAAATTAATCATTCATCTTATTAAAAAAATCCAAAAAATATGGTTCCTTTTCTTTAAGCTATAATTTAATGGCAACTCAATTTCCTTTCCATTTATTTGGTGAGTTTTGAATCCTATACTTTTTTATTTCAACACGAAATTTTACTAACTAGTGCCATCCATTAAAGATATGACTAATCAGTTATGTAATTAGCCACATATATACAAGTTATTATATAAAGACAGTGATTAAATAAAATGAAAATATATGTACAAGTGCAAATCACTCATCAATTGAGTGGTGAATAATTGATATTCTCTTATTTTCTCTTCTAGCTTGAATGTTCAGGTCTTTGCATGAGTAAGTGTATTTATACTTTTTTATCTTTTATTTTTTCCGTTGATTTATATTTTTGGGGTAAACTTCAATTAGAGAGAACATGGGTTGATGATCTGAGAAGGGGGAGCATGAGGTTTATAAAGTTGAATTAATTTTATCTCATACTTCTATGGTAAAAAGACAAAAATTATAATATATTTACTATTTTTATCAAAATTATTATTTACAAATCATATTTGCCATACACTATCAACTTTAATTTTATAGTTATAATTTTTTTTTCACAACAACTGTATTTTAAAAGGTATAACAATTCAATATCAAACAAAGTTTGAACCGGGTATGTTTTACTACAGTATTAATTGATTCACAATGACTTAAAACTACTTTTAAATGGGGAATCTTTGAAAACGGGGTTTGACAAGGACTTTTAAGGGGTGTAAAGAAGCACAACTCTTTTCGTATATGGACGCAGAGTTTGAGGCCGAAATGTTAGGGCTTGATTATTAATCTCAAATAGCTCTCTCACATGTTAATTCACATCAAACTTGAGTTTTCGAATCAGAGTTTGACATAAAGGACAAGTAAAAACACAATTTGAGAAAAATCAAGCGTTAACTTCAGTTATTTTCCCAATTTTAAATATTGTGAGGGCTGTTAATTGGACAATAACCTTCACATAAAGACAAGTAGGTAAAGACAAGTGGGTTGTCTCCAGATTAAAAAAATGAGCACTTGCAAAGTTGCAATGCACTTTTAGTGATGGGGTGGTCTATTTTCATGATGATAAAGCTGAAACAGAAGAGGTAAAAATTCATTGGCAGCATACTTGATCCTATCAACCGAATTTCAAGCAAAAAAGGTCAAATATATCAATTTTATTGAGGTTTAAAGTAAGTAGGGAAAAAATAGTCATCTAATTCCGTTAATCTCTAAACAGGATTTCAAAATTTTTCAGTTTACATTTCATTTCACTGTGAATTTGAATTTAGTGCTATTATGATTAGTATTTATTTGATAAATATACATAAGCAATTGAAAATTTTGAATTGCAATTGATTATAAAAGATATCTCTAATGGATTAACAAGAGTTTCAAATTCACACCATCGAGAAAGACTTATGAATTACACAGCAAATGTGTTGAAGGAATTCTAAGTACATTGCAGTTTGTTTTATGCCATCCATCTGCCTATACATTTCACAACAGCAGGCAGGGAAAAAGGAAAATAAAAAAAGAAAGCAATTGGGAGGAGACTTGCCTTTACGGCAAAAACCATCACATCTTGGATCTTCACAACCCAATGCCAAAAACACTTTACCCTAGGCTTGACTCTAGCTAACTGGACTCTTGTATCCCTTTATTTCCTTTCCATCTGTACAAGGAGCATACATCATAAATATTCTTTATGTGTAAACTTAGCTAGTTTTAAAAGGTGAATTTGGAATTAGACACTTCTGATTCAATGCACATTTTAGAATCCATGAAACGTTCGCACCTGATAATTTTTATATCATAAACAACGTGTCGTTAATCAGTATCACTAAATCTTAATTCCCATTGATGAAGGACCTTGAAGTAGTTAAATCACCATCATCAGACGATTCCGAGATGCTGTAACCAATTCCAGGAGCACGACTTATGTATGCAGAGTGAATTTGCCAATCGTTGCTTCCAAATTGCGTATTATTAGTACTGCTGCTTACCAGGAACCCCACGTCCAGAGATTTATCACTTGCGGAACCATTTTGTTGAAATGGCTTGATCATGCTCTGATTATGATTCGAATATTGATCCACCAAATCACCTATATATAAATTTTCAATTAACAAGTTGTTAATATAGGACTAAAAATTCTGCAATGGTAAGTAATTATCTAATTAGAAGTTGCAATGAGACATAAATATATACCTTGTGTTAACAGGGCCATCTCATTCAAAACTCCTTCGGCAACTTCTAGTTTACACCAATTTAGATATGCTTGTTTCACCGTATTCTCGATATAAGTCTGCAAAATCCAAGGAAATAATATTAGTAAGATTTTACATTCAGTGTTACAAATCACGCATATGTTATAAAAAAAAAAATCGATTTTATACCCTATTAAGTTTACTGAGATCACGAGTAAGGTACGTTTGGCCGTTAATCACTGCCCTAACAACTTGACAAATGGGATTTAGCAGGATGATGCAATTATGTCCACGAAAAATGTACAGCTTGTTGCCCATAACACATGTTCTTGCGTGCTGCATTGTCACTTCCCACATTTTCTCGGACATGCCAGCGCCCAAAATCTGAAAAGAATTTACGGTAAGAAATTAGTTTATATAAAATTTAAGGTAGATTTTGAATTGGATTTAAAGGAAATCTTATTTGAAAATTAAAAACTAAATACGTACCTTTCTAAGCCTTTGGGGCTCCACAATGGACAATTTCAAAAAATCTTGGACTGTTTTAATGCCCGCAGCCGACAGCTTTTTGTGGAAAGCTCCCTCTTTCCCTATCTTCTCAAGACGCCATACTTCATCTTCTAACACTGGTGGATGATGCTTCTTGTACACTTTCATTTGTGTAGAACAAAAAAATATCAAGTCTTGAATGAAATGCGATTTGGACAAAATGAATCCTTGACTCAGACACAAATAAGACACAAGATTTTAACAAAAATCTAATGTAATTGGTTAATCTAAAACTTTAAATATAAGATAATAGAAGAAAATAATTTTAAAAAAAAATCAAGTCAAAATATGATGATTGTGTTCCTGTCATTATTGATGCTGAGATCCATACAAAATTCTATATGACCAAAACTAAAACTTAATAAACCGTTGACTAAAGACTACGTACAGCCTGCCAGATGTGAATGGATTATAGCAATTTTTTTTTCCCTAAAATACTTCATTGGCCTGTGGGCATAGCTTTGTAAATCCGTTTATACCGTGGTCATGTAAGTTCGAATAATAATGATTAACATATAAGGATTGGTTTAACAGACGAGGTTACATTTAATTTAAAAAAAATTAAAAAAAATACTTTACAGAAAATAATACTTTCTCCCCTACAATTTTAAGATTTTATCACTTATCCCTACAATTTTTGTAATACTCAATTAATTTCATGTTAAAACTTTTACGAAAACTTCTCTCAACAACAAAAGCTATGGAGAAAAGTATCAATCTCCCTTTACTTCGTGACATCAGACGGTGAGGATAATCATCATACGGGGACTTAACCAGTGGCTCTATGATTGCATCAATGGGACCCCATAAGTTTGGCATAATTGTAAGCACAAACAATAAAGTAATGGAGCTTTAGCAGTTTGTTTGACTGGACTTGATTGAATAGTTTGAATGGAGAAAGGGAAATGCAATTACTCTAACCTAAAATGATGGTAAGAATGGTGATGTTCAACTGTTTCATGTGGTACCACCAATTTCACTAGAGATTAAAAGCCCTAATTAACCAATAACTATTGGGTTTCTAACTTATAATGTTGAATTATATAATAAACACAACATATAGACTCAAATATGGGACCGTAAATTAGCACACACATACGTATATATACGTATACCCATACCTATACACACATATATATGTGTTGTGTGTGTGTACACACACATGCAAAAACATATATAACTAAGAATATATGTATAATCTACCAAAAAAATATTTACTAAAGTTTTCAACAAGTTTTAATTTGTAATTTAAACGCAAAATTTATAATTAAAATTTTTTTCTTTAAGAAAAGCATCCAACAGAATAGAGTATATACAGAAAGAATACTCAAGATTTTTTTAACTATCCTAATTTAGTATTCAAATCAGACCAATTGTGTCAAACAGTTAATTTTGAGATCTATTTCAGACAGGAAGCTGCCCAAGATACAAACAGGCTTATTTGGCTTATGTGTAGAAAACCAGATGGGAGGAAACGAGAACAGGCGTGTGGGGTTTTGCAAACATAAGGGTGGCTTGACTAAAGATACATATTATCATTGATTTGAATACGAATGACAAGAGTAGTCATCACCAACCATCTATTCAACAAAGACAACAAGGTCTCAAGATTACCAATTGATAATATATAAAACTCATTTGGAGCTCACTTTTAGAGAAAGGACATCAACTAGTTAACGAACACATCATTAGAGGTATAATTAAAAGAGAGGAGATGAATTATTTTAACATAAATGCCAATTATTCTATATATATATTAACAAAACAATTAGATGATATGTTCATGAATTAATGCATTATTCTTAATTTTATATGTAAGTAAAGATGAGATATATGTACTTACATTCTCCACGATGATCTTTGACAACAAAAGCATCAGTAATGGCTTCACATATTCTAACACCTTCATAATTCCCGCCTGCCACTTTTGCACCAATTCTGAATTTGCGGCTCCTAATCCAGCTTGAATTGTCGGTAAACTCGATGTCTCCGATCGGCGCAACAGCGTCCCTGGCCGTGACATTCACGTCACCGGTGAGCAACGGCCGCTTGCCGGTTCTCTCCTTCACGATATTGCTTTCAAACTCTTCTGGGCTCCAATGATCCCGGTCCCCCGGAGGAAAGTCTCCATCGAGAACAACTAATTCTATTTTGATTGCCTGAGGGAGACTGGCCGGAGCAATATGGCCTTTCGATCTTGTGTCCACAACAACAATTTGAAGTGGGTTGTTTTCGACGTCGGTGATTTTGCTTCCGGTAAAAATTGGGAGTGAAAGTTTTTGACTGAAAGTAAGCTTGAGGCTTGATGGCTCAAGGGCTTGAATGCGCAATGAAGAAGACCTTGTTAATGAACGGCAAGGATTGTATTTGCTTACACCAAGCTGCACTTCTTCATTCACCTGATCATATCATAAAGTCAACCATGAGAACTATTACCACAAATTATGATCAAATATTAAGTTTCATAGAAGTAGATATGTTATTTCATGTTGCTTAGGGTTTATGTGAGTACAAGCAAAATAGTTGTTACATATGCAAATACATAATAAACATGCACGGATTAGAATATTTATATGAATACTTAAACTAAAATATGTTTTTATTAAAATAATCCTGCTAGCCATTCTTACGGTTGTGTTGTACAAATTATATTAAACTCCATTAATTTTAAAGAAAATAATAGTAGCTCAAGTTAAATCTTTATAATTTTAAGGATATGATTCTGCAATCATCAAGGTTTCGTAATATTAGAGCTTAGCAAATACCACTCGTCTAAGCAAAGGCTCTAACGCTGAAAAAAAGGAATTCACCATGACTGCTTCTCCAATTACACTGTCATATAGAAAAAGGAAAAAGGTTAATTGAAAAGCATGAACAATTGTAATTAATTAAATTTCATAAGATAAGAAATTGACTCGATCAAAAAAAAAAACAAGAAGAAGAAGAAGAAATTAAGTTAATGAAAAAAATTTGATCACTTACGAAGCAAAAGAAGGTAGCCTCCTGGTTCGCTTTTCGGGAGGCTGTTCCGGGTCGGATCCATTAAGAAACCGTTTAGCAGCCATTTTTTTTTTTTTTTGGCCCCTTCTAAAAAATGAGAATCAGCTGAAGAAATCTAGCTGCTGAGTAAAGAAATTAAAGAGAGAGAAATGAAAGGGGGGTTGTTGGTTTAGGGTTAGGAAAGAAATGGGGGGTTTTATGACAAAGATTATAAAGAGTATAAAGATTGAATACTTATTATAAAATAATATCGATGAAGCTTCGAGGAATGATAAGAGAAGCAACTTAGCAAGTGTTTAATTTGTAATGACCTAATGCATATGATGTATCGACTTTGACGTCAACACTACTCCTAAAAGTCAACCAAATCATAGTCTCCTCCCCCTAAAGTTCAGCTTAATCATATGAAAATTATTTTGGATTCAATGTTAACTTAAATTTCGTGTCGATTTTTTCGTAAATTATTAGTGAACAAAAAATGTATATGTAATTATATTTTATTTGTATATTTCTATAACAATAATACTCAGGTGACATGGAAATTTTAGAAGATCGGCACAATTTATATAATTAGAAAACATGAATTCCTTTTGAATATACCATGCAGAGAATAGAGATTACTTTAAATGGAAAAAATTGGCAGGAACAGGAAAAACCTCCCCGCGTGAACATTGGTCAAAAGTTTTTTATTTCTGAGAAGGATCGTAATGGTATTAGGCCGTAATGCTAATGGGTCCGCAGTACCTCTGTTAACTATTTACGGCCACACGATTTGTGTACACGTGTTTCGCTTTCACCCTCACCACCATCATGACCAATTGATTGATAATTTGATACAAACAAGTTGAGGAGGCTTTTGCTATGTATAGCAATCAAGAAAATCTTTGCAAGTATTGTGCTTTTTATGTACAATTTATCAACTCTATCAACTCAATTAATACCACCAGAATTATGGAATTTTTCCTTCAATAAATGGACCATTTAATTTTGTATTGCTTCCTTTTGTGAATGCTACAAGAGATATGATGCCTAATTGTGTGACACAATGAGCCTAAGACCAGTCATCAAAAGAAATTTGTTTTTATCTTTTGGGACAAATGGCCAGCTGGTTCTTTCCGGGAAACTTTGGAAGCATTTCCTAGCAAGTTAATACCAGTCAAGAGGGCCCCAATTGTTTCTTGCTAAAAGTTAAATTGACCAAGATTCAGGGAAGAGGGGAAAAAAAGAAAGAAAATTAATTACCAAAATTATGACCATTAGGGGCTTTTTGTTTTATCCTTTATACCCTTTTGCTTGGTTTCATTTTCCCTACCACCAAAGCTTTCAATTTCTAATCCAGGTCCTTGTGTAAAAAGTTTCATTTCTTTTTCAGCAAATAGTGGCAAGTTTTCTAGAAGTGACAATTAGTGCTGCGGTTGTAGTTATCTCTCTATTTCAAAATCTTTGATTTTTGTTTTTAAAAAAAAAAAGTTTGAATGGGAATGACACCTCATTCACTAAGAACCAACTTTAATCTTTTATTATTAATTATTCAAGTTCAGGCACATTCATGGCTAATTGAACTATGTTCAAGATAAAATGTAAATTATATAAAAATTTTGAAAGCCACCCTGGTAATGATCTTTCAATTATACATCCAGTCAAAGAATGAAATGAACCAATGTGAAGTTACAAATAATTGAAAAAACAAATATTTACCAATCAAATAATCAACACAAAACCAAAAAAAAAAAAAATCATATACTCAAATCAATTGAATCCCATAACCTTAGGAGCAAACCTTAGCAACCTATCAAGAGCATTAGGCAAGAACTTTCTTGCAAACAAGAAGCAAATATTAGTCCTTTTCCCATTGTAGTCGCAATGGCTACCCCTCCTTAGCCTCTTCAAAAACTCAATTGTCACATCTCTTCTTTGAAATTTAGCCGGGTGAGGTCCTCCCTTGGACCAATCAACCCATGTCAAGCTTCTGTTTGAGTTCCTCTTCCAAAATTTCACACTCACAAATGTTGGCAGGTAGTGTTCATCAGCGTAGCATGAAGACTTGCAATATCTTTTGAATGTCGTAAAATACTTTTTATCGGAAATTACCTCGAGGGCGAGGGCCCGGTCCATCTCGAACCACTGCGAGCCCTTTCGCCATTGTTCGAGCCGGATCATGGGCCTCATTCGACTGTTGTACCGCCCTCGGCCCACTGGGCCGGGTAAATCGTAGGCCTCAATGAAAGCCTTGCTTGAGTTTGTGAGATAGTTGTAGATAGTTGAGAAGTTGAATAGAGGAATGCACGACTCTGAGAGGAGAACAAAACGTTGGTTGGTGATATCCAGTAAAGCGTTGGCTAGCAGGCGACGTTCTGCTTCAAGCATGCTAAATTTTCCCCATTGCACCTCCTACGTTGTTGAATTAGAAAAATAAATAAATAAAAATTAATATTTGGGGTTCAAATGAAATTTTATGTTCATGGGCCACCCAACAAACAGGCCCAAGATAATTTAGGGGAAGCTAACCTGCAAGAATATTAGAGAGAAAACACTTTCCAGTTTCCCCTGCATATATTTTTTAAAAAAAAAATTTAGGTGGCATTTTTTAAAAAAAAATTTAGGTGGCATTTTTTTCTGAAATCTAAATTTTAAATAAAGTTAAATATTTTTTTATTCTTTTATCTGAATCTTTGATGATAAGCATTACGTTATTATTTTTATTTAAAAGTTTGTTTTTTCAACTTAGAAGATCTTAAAATCAGTATTTTTACATTTGTGCTCTTACACATTTTAAATGTTAAATGTTGAATCAATAATAAATATCTCAATGAATATAAATAAAATACTATCATGTTCAACCGAATACACCCCTTTAATAATCTATATTCAAACATGTTAATCAATTATTTTTTGTGGTTTATGATGTATTATATGAAAAAAAAAATTGTAAAAAATTGTAAAGATAAATAATGTTAATTTTAAAAAAATCTAAAAAGATAAAAATAAAAATTGGTTAATAACTTAATGATTAAAACTTTTTATTAAGTTGAAAAAAATACTTAGTTGATTGAAATTTAATCAATTAAGTCATTAAATTAATTTAAAAAAAAAAAACAAAATGCCCCTTTAGTTTTACAATTTATCTCTTATAGTTTTAAATAATAATTCATTTTTTGTAATTAAAAAACGTACTTAGTGTGGCTGAGATAAATTTTCCTATGAAAGTTTTGACATCAAACGTCAATTAAACGTTATAGAAAGCGTAGGAGATTGATTAAATCTAATAACTTTAGGGGAAGATTGTTATTTCCCAAGTAAACTTTTACTTCTTTAATTTGTTACTTAATTTCTTTAATTTCCAACAACTTTTTGCTTCGTGTCTATACCTTTTTTTTTATTTTTCTTTTGTGCAAGTGGTTATGGAGAAAGCATGAAGAAAGGAATGTTAAAAAGTGGGGCAAGAATGTAAAAGAAATGGAATCGGGAACTATCTGAAAAGAGTTTTTTAATGAGTTGGAAAAGGAGTAGAATCAAAGTAATGCTTGAAACTCTAACAGTGAAAAATCAAAATAGTCAAATAATGTTTGATTTATTTTTTTTTCCTAATTGGAAAAGGGAATTTTTTTTTTCTTTTTCTAAGCATAACGATAGCACATATTAGAAACTATTCCTCTCATTTAAGTTTATAAAACAATGATTAATGAAAGAAAATTATGCTAAAATGGTTCAGTCATCTACACCCTTTTTTTTTTCTTTTTTGGTATTACAAATAAAAGAAAAATTTTCCATTAAAAAGTAAAAACTAGGACAAAATGGAGGAAAATTCAAAACAATTGAGGTAATTGCAATGACCAAACGACCTTCGCTTTGTTGAATTTTGACTCATTCTCTATAAGAGAGAGAGAATCTGTCTAGCATGAAAGTAAAGTGTAATCCAGCTGTCGTGTAATCGTGTTCATTAGTAGGGGACCTATTTGATAAAAATGGACAAACTATGTCCTTATTTGTGAGAGAGTAAAAAATGAGGGATCTAGATGTTACCACACATTGAAATGATTGAATAATTTCCTTCCCTCTTTCAGATAGGGTTCCGACTTCCGAAGAATCCATTTACTTCATTGATACTGTAAGAATCAACTCTCCGGTAATATTCCAGAGGTATGCTAAGCAAAATATTTATTCTTCATATATATATTTTTTTCGTTTTGAATGAATTTATTCTTCTTATGTTATAATTTCTAAACGACTAGAGGAACACGGAATTAATGCCAATCCATGTTATGCATGTGTTACACTTGTTCTCATAATAAACCACAAATTTGTCAATTAATGTCACCCAAACAACTTAAACACTTTCAGATTTTTTTTTAATAATTAAATTGTGTTAAATCTTTAAATCTCAGGGTCAGATTCTTAGTTTCTAAAAATATTTTATCTTTCCAAGCTAGCTCATGCAATCAAATTCCTCGATGCAAGCATGAGCTTATCATGGCTACTCCTGTCACAATTTCATTGGCCTATATATGTCAATTTCAAAAGTGACACGAAATAAATTATTAACAAGAAAAGTTGTTAAAAAATCGTGACTTGAACTGGACAGCGTGATCACCAATCACCAACGTTCATGTCTTTCAAGTCAGTCTGGAATATAATGTATAATTTTAAAATTAATTAATTAATCCTTTTACGTGTTTGATTAATGATCTTTAATTTTTTTTTTTTAATCAATTACTATCTACAAACATGTGCTGGTTCAGTTCCCTACTGAACCGGCTTATCCCTCTGAGTTAGAAATACGGATGCATTAATTACGACAATGTAATAAATTTATCCCAATCTTAGAAACTGACCAGCGATTAAGCTTTTCAAAGGAGTGAAGAAATGAAAAACGTTGGTATTATCATAATATTTCACATCAATTAATTTTGTGGGTAACCTATTAATTAATTTATGAACATTTAAGGATTCCATGATGAAAAATAAATAAATTATGCATGGAGTACTTGTAGGGATAATGATCTCAAATTAATAGGTAAAAATGAAAAATAAAATATAAATGTTATTTACTAACCTTGCTGGGGATTCTTCGGCCATGAAAGACTGAACTTTGAGGCACTGTTTCATTGAAGGATGGACTTGAATGAACATAAATGGAGTAAAGCCCTTCATGTCCATGAAAGAATTTTTCCCAAAGAGGAGCCAAAGTCACAGCACCTCTTGTTAAAAACAAGAACGCAACTTTTGGGACACGCTTGAATGGATACTCATGAATATGAGGAGCCATTGATGCCCTCCACAGCAACTCTTCTTCAGTCATATCATGCATGGCATTATTATTATTATTAGGCCGCAGCGAAACGTAGTCGTTTAACCCTGTTCGAGGGGTAGTCACTGTCGTATGATTTCTTGTTGTCGTAATAAGATGTAAAGTTGGTGAAGAAGGTTGTATATTTGGTGGAGGAGATGATGATGATGAAGAAGAAGAAAGTTGGTGGAGTTGATCATCAAAGCTGAACAAGGAAATGTTTTTGAGATGGAAACTTAGGGCTATGCCTAGGGCTACACCGAGGCCGAAGATAACAGAATATGAGAAGAGATTTGGGAGATGCATTTGGAGATTCGAGAACAACTTTGTGATTGAAAATGGCGGTGGGTGTTGTTGTTGATGTTGAATTGTGTTCTTCATTGAGAGAGAGATATTGAAGAACGAATATGGGTTAATTTGGAATGGGAATAAATGTCTGGGGTTCAAGGTTTATATATGTATATGGTATAAGAGAAGAAGGGGATTCATTGTAAGTTGTAAGCTTCAAGAACCTTGTGCCGACTGCCGACCCTGTAAAATGTTCTTGTAAGGCGTTCTATATACAATATTGTGTGTATGAATAAGAAGATTGACACATCCTATTTTGTCAAAATTAATTAATAAAAGATTAATTTGGGGGAGTTTTAAACTCGTGATTATCAATAAAGACATATCAAATATGTACTCCATTGTTGATAAATTTTCTCAAGTCAATAATGCAAACTTGGGGGAGTTGAATAAAGGGTAACCGGACAGATTTTATTTGAGCTAGGGGCGCCTAATGGATCTCAAGTCTTCGTAATGAGATAGAAAAGTGCAAAAATTTGCCCAATCTAAGCCACCAACATTAGCATAATTAATATTAATATGAAAGAGAGAGGCAAGCTCATCAAAAACAGTAAAACTACTCTTTTTTTCGTACTTTGAACTTTCGATTTATACCTCCCGAATCAAGTGAAAGGACTTGATCAAACAGTTCATAGCTTCGCAATTATAAATGTTAGAATGATCTGGTACGAGATGCGTAGTTGTTGCCGCTCATTAAATCAAGTCCAATGAAGGTCAACTTGGATAGTTACTCAAAAAAGGGGGAGGCCAACTACAAATATTTGGGTACCTCAATATTCTGGTGACATTTTTTTTATTTCTTTTTCAATTTTCCGAAAGAATCACTTCTTGCTAATATTTGATTACCTCTAACCCAGCTGCCAACCCCAAATGACATGAAAATCAAAGTATCTGTAGGGGAAGAATTAACTGATGATAAAGTCGGGCAAAAATGTTGCAATAGTCAGCCAATTTATCTAATTAGTTAGGAGATTATTGAGTAACGCACTATGCACTTTAAATTTAGTTTAGCACTTAGGAGCCCTCATTGTTTAAACTAATGGAGTAGCAGTCAAAAATTGTGTAAAATCCGGCCATTCAGTCAAGGTTTCAGATCTATCCTGCAGTTCTCTTCCTTGTAAGCATCAAGTTCTTTGAATCCAGTACCGAATTTCTCTCCACAAAATATGCACGAACTGATCAGAAATGAGGCATTATCCGGCAACTAATGAATATAACAAAACTATGATCGGATTTCTGTTCAACAAGTTCTGGATCAATACTAGCATCTTCTGGAATTATATTGTGTCAGGGAACACTAAAATGAATGAATATCAACAAGCTAATAACAATCAGTCTCAAATTTTGAAACTTTTACTGAATGAACCAAATTCACAAAGTATCAGATGTAAAACCACTCCCAAAGATAAAACTTCAAAACAACCACAAGCCCCAACCCAAAAAAAAGAAAAGAAAATTGTATAAATCTACAGAAGAACTAACCTCACAACTCAGGGTGTTAGAATACAGGAAACAATATTAACTGAGTTCCATTGAATTAAAAAATTTAGTGCTACAAAAGGAAATCAGGAATCACTGGTGTTTCTGTAACCACATTTAAGGGCTCATCGGCTCTTTGGCGAGCTTTATGCTTACCACGGTGATGATTACTCTTCCGCTTTTCCTTCTGACCGTTGCCTTCTTTCTCTTCACCATCCTTTCCTTGACCTTTTTGTCTTCTCTCTTTTCCATGACTACGGTGCTTGCTTCTTTTTGAGCGAGTGTTGACATGATCAGGCATCTCCTCACCTGGCACATTTTCTTTTGATTCCAGAGAAAGATCGGTATTCAATTTCTCCTTCCCTTTGCTCTTGCCAGATGGATTCTCAGAGTGGTTACTTCTTGATGAACTAGGTAGAACGTCATTGCCTAAAAGAACATCCCGCACTACACCTGAGAGCAAATCACCCTTCAGCTCAGGCTTCTTGGCTGCTATTGATATCTCATCTCCATCTAATTTTAGCACCACAGGCCTAGGCTTTGCCTGGTTTGGCTTTTTCTTCGGGGCAAGTGACTGTTCTGTAAGCTTAAGTAAATCTTCAGCATCATCATTGAGTTTATCCTGTGACATAGGGTCATTGGCAGCAGGATAATCATTTGATGCAACTTCACCCTTCTCAGATGCAAGATAATATAAGCCATGCCGTTTACGGTGTTCAGAAAGCAAAGAAGTGGACTCATGTGATGGTTCGGTCTCATCTTTGCTCTGGAGATTAGTTTTCAAAACACCAACAGCTTCCCCATGAGGAGAAATGCTGAGAGAAAATGAACTTGACAAAGGCAATTGGATGTCACCACAGATTGTTTCCAAGTCCGCTAGGTTTTCCTTAAGCAGTAATCCATCTGGTACAGGAACCCTATCCTGTGCACTTGTTGAGACTAGACCAAGCTCCTCAGAAAAGGCATCACACATCAATCTCACAACCCTAGAAGCTTCTGTTTCAGCCCTCACTAAATTCTCTTCCCCTTGGACTACAGGATTCAGTATTTCTTGCTTTATTAAATCAGTGAAGCCAAGTACATTCCTTGCTCTCTCTTGTATTTCTACATCATGGCTTCGGGACAGTGGACCTAAAGCTACTTCAACTAAATTAAACAGGTTTACAATAGATTCCTGTGTGAAACTGTTCCTTCTCAGAGAAGCAGACATAGATGCCTGACCATTAGAAACAGTTGCATCCCCCCCATTTTCAATAGAAAGATCTCCAAATGATTGATTTATATTTCTTGGGTTGAAGCTATCATGCTGTTCACTAAAAGCAGGCGCTTCAGATGTTGCTAAATCAGAATTTTCACAGCCCTTCCTTGCGGGGGCTGATTCTGGAACTTCTGATGCAAGATTATCGGTATTGACAGAGGAAATATTTTCCTTGTGCAAGAGGTAAGAGTGAACGCAAAAGATTAACACCTTGAAAGCAGACTGAACATACACTGCCCTGATCGAGGGCAGCAAGAGATTAGTACGGGGTTGTAATAGTGCCTCCATTAGTTCAAATGGATTCCTTGAAAATTCAACATACTCCCCTGACACCCAAGCAGCAGCAGATAATATCCTATGTAAGAAAGAATTACCAAGTAAAGCAGGATCAATAAGAAGATTACGACAGACATGCACAAGCTCTGCTCTAACATCCTTGACCCTCATAGCAATATCAATTATCTGATGCTCAATTTCTTCCCCCTTTTGGCAATGTGGAATTCTCACCATTTCCCCAAGAAGTGATGCATACCAATCAAAGTCAACAATAACCTCATATAGATTTCTACAACAAGTAGACAAAATCGAACCAAGAATCTGATTGCAAAACTCAGGGTCAGATTTAAGCGCATAGTTAACTAAAACCCTGGATATTTCAGCCACATTACTCTCAGACACCATTGACATCAAAAGACGCAAAGACTCAAGCTTAATATTATAATCCCCATCACTCAAAGACTTAATCACAAAATCCTTATTCTCCAACACTGCCCACAAGTGTTTCGGTGCAATGATCGAAAGTGCTTGCAACCCAAGATATTTTAAATTTGGATCATCATCAATCAAAAACTCCCCAACCTTAACAACTGCAAGCTTCACTGCAGATTCATACTCACTCAAGCTACTCAACACAGTCCTAATACACTCAAAAAGCAATGACTTGGCCCCAGTCCTCCTCATATGTTCACATATCGGCTCAACAACCCTCTTAGCCAACCTAGGCTCTAGAGTAGCCAACTTAGCAAATATCTTCAACACCTTAATCAACAACCAATTATTCTTAGAATCAACCAAAATCTTATAAAACTCTGGTGCTAATGGTAAATATGATCTGGGGTCTTTCAAACAAAGCTCACAAAAGACACCCACAACCGCAGACACAATAACTGGATCAGAACTCTCTAAATTCTCAACTAAACGCTTAAAACAAACCCTAACAGCATCTGGGTATTTCTCAAAAACCTTTAAAACAACCGCAATAGCTTTCTTTTTTATAAAAACCTTACTACTGGACAACAAAGTAAAAACCTCAGGAGTTAAATCTCTAGCAAGATCAATATTTCCGATTCTCGACAAGCATTCAAGAGCTAAACTGACTTCAAACTGATTGCTACTATTCAGATCTTTCCTCAATTGATTGGTGATCAAGAGAATTACCGGCGTGTCGTCGTTGAAAGACTGGGTGACGGCGTGGTACCCGATCTTCTTGTAGAAGAATTGGGAGGACGACATGACTTCCACAGCGTGGAAGGCGGCGAACGACATGTCGGCTCCGTGGAGGGAGGAGAGGTAGGAGAGCTTTTGTAGGGCGGCGGATTTGGTGGGGAGGTCAGTGGATTTGATCTCCCGCCGAATCTCTTCGATGGCTTTGGAAATGAAAAGGGATTCTTTGATTTGTTGCTGGCGAATGCCCTTTATCAGGTCGTCGAGATCGCGCTGGAAGAGGGTCTCCATTATCGAAGTGCCCGCCATTCAGCAAACTAACAAAGCAAATTAAGCAAAGCCAAAGAGTTTGTTAGTTTGTTCTTGCTATGAATTGAATTTGAAGGGAGGCATATTTGTTTTTTGAGGAAATTTTGATTTTGTTGGAAGGAATTTTGGCTTTTGGGTTCAAGGAGACTGCTGTGTACGTTTGTTTTGATGGTCTGCAAGTGCATGAACAAATGATACAAAAGAGGCGACAAGTTGATGGCGAATGTATTTTTATTTGAAATGATAATGTAATATTAAAAATATTTGTATTTTCTTAGAAAATACAACAATAACAATTAACAAAATTATACATCAAACAAACATGAAGAGATTGACTTTAACAAAAAATAAAAAAAATTGAGGGAGTTAGGTATTCATAGCTTAATTAAGAAGTGATTTAAATTTTCCGTTAATCATAGCTCCAGCGTTCTTGACAAGATCTATTGTTTCTATTCCAATTTTATAGAAACATATTATCTAAATTTTTATTTTAATTGAATTCTTAAATAGCATAAGTTTTTTTTTTTCTTAATAATTATTACTTCAGTTCACAACAGTCGTAACTTAAAAACTACAATAGTTTAAGGAAGGAGTTTAGATTTTAAGTGGCTCGATTAAAACATTTGAAACTTATTATATGATTCGTTTAATTATATAGTCTGTAACGTATAAAAATTTTATTTTCATAGTGCAAAAGTTCTTTTCTTATTAAAAAATAATAATATAAATTTAAATAAAACAAAGTCTATTGAGCATCAATAAAAAAGTAGGCTCACTTGTTTCTAGCAAAGGAAAGAGAAAAGAATTTGTTAAAAATAAATTAATAATTGGAAAGTTACACATTATTATAGAACTAATATTTGTGGGATCATATAATTTAAACGACATTTTTGTCTAAAGTTTAATAATTTTGAGAGAACTTGCAGTCTTATAAAGACTAAAACAAAGATTTTAAACTTAAAACCCCTAATATTATCATTTTTTATTTAACAATTTATTGATTCTAAAAAATCTGTATTACAGTGACATCCTCTAATCTGAATTGGACTCTAGAGCTAGCGATAGTTCACTATCAAATTGACCCTTAACCTACTAAATGTGCGCTTTAAGAACATGAAAAAATAGTTAGCAACATACTGTTAGATCAACGTCAAACACTTAAAACTGACCCATTTTACTTAAAATGTTATTATAAATCAAAGAGAAGGAAGTACCGTCACTTAACAGATTGGGAGCATCATTTTTCATCGCCATTGATTTAAATTAGAGGACGTAGGAGTGGATGTGTTTTCCATTTAGCCTTTTTTCAGCCCAACTTAGCGTCTGGTCCGCTTGGGCAGAATAAGGCCTTGAGTCGGGCTCATGCTGAGCAATTCTATAACAGGCCGGGCATTGGGTTTCATCCTATTAAACAACACTCTAGATTGGCTATTCACCCTCCGCCTTTTATCTCGTAAAACCGTAAGTCCCATGGAAGTAATTATACCCTAAATATCTCATTAAAAAGTATTTCTAAATACCTGGATCTTGTGTGTCTTGCCATTTCACTATTTTAAAACTAAGAGCAAATGATAACTGTCTGGAGGAAAATCCGAGTTCTAACGTGCGCAAATAATGCAGTGACACATGGTAGTTGAAGCTAATAAAGCGGAATGGGTTTGTTTGACTAGGTCATCAGAATAGCTCGTATAGAACTGAAAGATAAGCTTTCCAAAGAAAATGGGTAGTTTTGGAAGAATACTCGACGTTGATAGGTGTTATCGGAAGACAAATTTTGATGGTTAGAGCCTCACACACAAGCAGTGAATGCCATCAAATTATAAATAAAAATATCTCTTTTTTATCTAAGAATGAGGAATCAATAGCAATGATGATTCCTTGGTAGAGCAATAGGAGAGCACCACGTGGGTTGGATACCCTCAGCAATATCCTGAAAAGCAGTTGGACTATAGAACTAGGAGGTTGCCACGTGCTCAGTTATAAAGGCAAAAAGGTGGCTAAAGGTTTTCTTACTTGCCAAGCACATGAATGTCACCATTGAGGGATCACAGAGCAAATTACCCCAATGTCCTCATTTAAGGGAGGATAGCTATTAAATGAACGACGCATGTCCAAAATTATTGAAATGACCTTCAGCCACACCCCACAAAAGTTTAAGGTTTGCTCCAAATAAGAGTAGCATCTCTTCACCACAAAAAAGGAATGAACTCATCTTCTCCTTTTTAAGAGCAAAAACACCATTGCTAAAGTTTTAAGGTCTCTTGAATCTTGAGGCCACCATCTATTGTCCAAAATCTTATATGAGCATCGGAGTGTCGTTACTAGCCTTCGTTGGCTCTACCTTTAACCTTAATTGGTTATGTATTGTAGGTTTACATAGCTAAACTCAATGGTCTCATGTTTGAGCTCATTCAATTTTTTCCTCCCCCCACCGAATGTTCAATTTCTTTAGCTATCCTCCCCTGTTTTGCTAAAGCATACCTTAAGCTTAGCAAGGCAGCTATAACCCCTTCTAAACTAATTTATTTGTTCTAGATGGTCCCCCAAATCTAGCTAAGACAATAACTATAAATTATTTTGTACAGCTTAATATGACATCAAATGAGTGATTTGACCATCTATGTGGCATGTATGTTTAATAAATTTTAAGTAATATATATATATATATATATATATATATATATATATATATATATATATATATATATATATTATTTTCAATTTTGGACTTTTTGGTAAGGCCTCAACTCAAATGTAATCAGATCTTGATTCTTGAGCTCTACTTTAATCCTTGGAACCTTTAAATTCAAGCTAAAATCCTAAAAATTAAGGCTGAGTCAATTGGGGCAAAAGGTGGGTCGTGCCTTTTTACCCCTAATAATCATATATCATTCATAGCAAGTTTACACTTCTTTAAATCAAAATGATGTATGTTAACTAGCTTTCTATCTAGGATATGAAATCTTCACTAATGAAAATCACTTTTCTAATCATGATTTGAGTCATGTTTACGAGAAATTAATAAAATACTCCTATGCTTAAGTAGTATTATAACCTTAGTTGTATGAAAGAAAATTAGGAGAGAAAGTAAATATATTCCTATAATAATTGTTCTGAACAAATGAAATGATATACCTAGCCTTAAACTCTTTGAACATTGTATACTATCAAATTATTTTACCAAAAGCACGTTTTGTGTATCAAACTATTATATATAATGATTCCTTGATCCTTTAAATAGGCAATATCTTTTGATTAATTAAATGATTAGATAATAATGCTTGTCATGTGTGAGGATTATAACTAACTAGATCTGGAAAGTTTAGAATAGGTATGGTTGGCTAAGGTGTAGCTAAAAAGTTGAGCCACAGGGTAAATCTTTTACCGATATTAAATCTAAAGAAAAGATGGGCTTTTACCGATATTAAATCTAAAGAAAAGATGATGCCCATGCGTCAAATTTGAGTTTTAACTATCTATGGCCAACAGATAGGGCAACAAGTTGTTTAGCATGACATAACATGTGTTTATATAGCATGACACGGCACTAGCACATTTTGGTGGGGCAAGTGGGATAGCATGGCACACATACAAGTTGGGCTGAGTTGAGAATTTTAAGTATGTAGGCTTTAAAAGCATAGCGCGATTAGAGTTAGGATAAAACACGACACATGAAAAAATTTACGATAAGTGCATTTCACTTTTTAATGAAAATAAACTTAACTTTTATGATTTTACAAATAATTATAAATTGAATCTTCGAATATATTTTATTAACGTAAATTTTTTATATTCATTTAATTATTGGTTTAAAAAAACTCTAATGCTCTATGTTTATAATTTATTAAATAAATAGATGATATCATGATTTTAATAAATAAAATTATAAATATCATGCTTTTATAAAAATGTATGCATGAATGTTATTATAAACTATGATTTATGACTCTAGATAAGTTCAAGTTAGTAATTAAGTTAACTCTTAATAAAACTTTAGTACTATTATTGTTGTTATTGTTAAATGTTAAAAAAAAAATTTAATATCGTAAAATTTATTTTAGAAGTTATTATTACATTCTCTGACCATTTTTAATTTATTATTATTAAATATGCATTTGAGTTTTGAATTTTTTATTCTGTTAAATTTGATTAAAGGTATATGAACACAAAAAAAGTACACAAGCTTGAAAAACTCACGTTTTGCAAGAAAAAGTTTGTTGTGTTTTTTTTTAGGCACGGCCCAAAATACAACACATGTGTCGGGCTAAGTCTAGGGAAAAAAAAAGTCATGGCACAACATGGTATAACATGAAGCACATGGTAGGTACGATATAGTACGAGCACGAATGAGCATAAACCTCCCTTGGACTTTGCGAGCACGGCACGATCCATTGGTTATCTCTAACTTTAGCTATAAATTAAGTCTTTAACCCTTGAGAGGAAAAGCAAAATGTCTAAATCATGAAAAGTTAAAACATAATTTTAGATAGTTATTTTGTTTTGTTTTTTAATAAGAGTTTATGGATTCCAATTCCATTGGTCTTTTGTTCAATGGATTCTATTCAATTGGGGGCGCTTGTGCTTTAATTTATATTTTATAATTGCGCTAAAACTTATAAATAGATGAGATATTTTTAAAAGAATTTGAACTTAAATTAATCAAATAATTAATCCAACAAGAGCAAGTTTGAAATTTCAACTGTACCGGATAAAACACATGTTCTGAAATTTTTAGGACATGTGAGGGCAGCTGCCCCAATAGCAGCAAGTCCTTAGTGGCTCCACCATTGCTTGCTTTCAGTTTTGCCTATTAAATTTAAATGAGTTCAAATCAGAAAAAGATACAAATTTTAAGTTTGCATGCAAATTTATTTATTTTTTTGTTGTATCTCACGTTGATTAGTAAAAGAGATTTACCTTTGCTAATAGGCTAGTGTAAAATATAAAAAAATTTAGGGATCGAGCTTTCCATTTTAATCTCCAACCCATTTAGAAATATCTTCGAGCTATCCTTAAATACAAATTTTTAGATATGAGGGTGGGTTTGAGATAGCTTCCAATTAAGGAATGGGGGTGGGGATCATAATCCCCGGCTTAAAACCTGCCCTCTTGCCATTCTTAGTAGTATTTTTTACTAAATATTCACGTACAATATACTGTTGTTTTGATGTTTACTCAATAGACTTGTATTTTTAGTTCGATATATAACTAGACATCCTAGGTCCAACTCTCTGAAACTTTTAATCAGATTGCTAATAGTCCAAATCATCAGGCCTCATCACAAATTCTCTTTATATCAACCGGAAATGCTTTCAATTGGCACCGTATAAAATATTCCAATTGCTTTCAAAATAATTGAATTGCTGATTCATCAACTTTGAGCAATAGAACAAAGTGAATGGTCTTTTCACTGCCAACAAATTAAACAAAATAGGTACTGAAATGACCGAAATCCAATCGCTGATCAAAATAAAAACACATTATTTTCCAGAAAAATTACTTCCTTTTTGTTAATGGTGTAATCGTAATCGGACCAGTCAGGGTCTCATCTCTTTAACTATGCCAATTCCCGACTAAAAGTTCTGAAATTTGATGATTGTGAGTTTGTGACATTTAACCACAATAATTCAGTTTTCGCATTGAAGCATATCCTTGCTCATCTATCAATAAGTTATCTTCTTTTGAATCTTGCTTTAGTATATAATTGATGATGATAGGTCAAAAATCAAAATCAAACCGACCCCATTTTCTCCACACAAAAGCACATTGGACACTGAGTAGCCCCAACGCAATCACCAATCAACCCCATCTGGAAAGAAACCACACGTTTGCATTGGTGAACCCATAAAGAAGAGAAAAAAATGGTAGAAATTTTGCCTCACTTTGGGGTCACCTGAGTGCTGTTATTTGCCACATTAGCCCATATAATTGAATCTAAAGCAGAATGCCATGACAAAAACGGCGACATGAGTAGATGAGCATTAATTTAATTGTCCATTGTCATTTTACTCTTTTGACTGAAAAAGCAGCGTCAATCTTATTTGTTCAGATGTGTATTATTTGGTTCTAGTGACATGCACGTAAGAAGAAATGGATTCTCTTTTGAAAGCACTCACTTCATGCGCCCAGATAAAGAGCAACTTCTGCCCCTCCATTTTCGATCGATTTGAATGTCCACTTGTATACAATACTGGCCACTTTGATGAACGTTTGGCACAACTTTCTTTGTGATTCTCCAACGAGTTCGTAGTTTATTTAACATTATTGGTATACTTGGCAAGCACTCATTGGTCGAGTAATGAACACCTCATATACATATCGTTTCATTATGAAAGTTTGCGGCCTATTCAGGCCTTTCCGTGTGCTGTAGGAGATTTTCTCCTGACCGGAGGCCGTCCGCAACACATGTTAACGCGAGTTAAAATATTACTGTCTACACAAGGAGTCCCATGTTTTGAGAAGAGAAGACACTTCTTTAAGATTCACTGTGTTTAATTTATTAAATTAAGCAATAGACTATGAGCAACCGTGCATGTTAAGGCATTAACAAATACATCTAAAGTATCTTTATAAACAATAGAAGATATCAAGATAGTGGCAAAAGGAGTCAAGGAAAATGATATGGCTTGACTAAGATAAGAAAAAAATCATATTCAAAAAAAGATTTAATCACAATGTAAAAGCCTGTACTGATCCAGCAAAAGTGGAGAGATCTCGCATGAAAAGTGGCTTTTGTTGGTCAGTCTTAGTGGATCAATGTAAAGATCATCGATTTGTTTAATTAATTGCAAGGAGATGTCTCTTGTACGTAATAATAAGTTTGAAGGAAAATTTTATAATGCCGTAGTAAAAATTACGGTATCAATATCGTGATATCGTGATAGATATAAATATTATAAATTACATATAGAAACAGTAAATATAAAGTAAAATTAATAAATTTATAAAAGATTATTAATTATTTAAAAAATTAACATTGTTTTTACAATATTTTAGTGAAAAATATATTTTATTCATTTACAAAAAAAATCTTTAATTAAACAAAAAAAAGTACTCATTAATTGAACAAAAGAATTATACTAAAAAAAAGTGAAATAAGTTTTATTGAATTGATTTAACCATAAATTCTATATTTATTCTAAGATATTTTTAAACTTTTTTCCCATTTTCTATAAAAATATCTATTTATTACACAAGTTAATTTAGCACAATTATTTATCTTGATATGGATCAAGCAAATACAAAAAGAAAAAACATTCTCATATTACTATACACATATATGATATATCAAAAAAACTAAATCTAATTTTGAGTCTTCTGTAGTTTCAAACTTTTTACTTGTAATTAAAGATTGTTTAGGATTGCTGTTGAGAAATTATAGAAAGATAAAAATAGTCTCATCTTACAACAAGTATAAAAGATATTAAAATAATATTTTTTAAAAATCCGATTTTAAGAATAAATTTTATTCTTAATAAAATATCACATGTATTACCTAAATGCAAAACCAATATTATTCAATTTAAATAAAGAAAATTAATAAATATATAAGGTAATAAACATTATAATGAGTTTTTATTTTATAATTATAATTTTTTTACAATAACTCTTATATTAATTTACTTGTTTTACCTTTTATTCATAAGTTTTAGGCATAATCTATAAAATTTATACCTTATTTTGCATTTAATGTAACTTACATTTTTTATGTTATATTTGTAAGTCTCGTTTCATTTACCAATAATATATTAATTTACCAGTTTTATAGTAATTTACTTATTTTACCTTCATTTTATAAATCTTATGTTCTATTTCTAAAATTTATGTTTCATTTTACGGTGTGTGTTGATTTACTTATTTATATTATATTTGCATGTTTTTGTTTTATTTACCATTAATGCACTAATTTACCAGTTTTATATTAATTAACTTGTTTTACTTTCCATTTACAAATCTTATGTTTTATTTCTAAAATTTATGTTTTATTTTGCGCTTAATTTGATTTACTAATTTTATATTATATTTGTAAGTTTTTATTTTATTTACCAGTAATACATCAATTTTTCAGTTTTATAGTAATTTATTTATTTTACCTTTTCTTCACAAGTCTTTTATTTCATTTTCAAAATTTATGTTTTATTTTGCAATTAATATTGATTTATTAGTTTTAAGTTATATTTGTAAGTTTTTTGTTTTGTTTACAAGTAAGATATCAATTTATTAGTTTTATATTAATTTACTTATTTTATCTTCCATTTACAAATTTTATGTTTAATTTCTAAAATTTATGTTTTATTTTGCACTTAATGATGATTTACGAGTTCTATGTTATATTTATAATTTTTTATTTTATTTACTAATAATATATTAATTTATTAATTTTATATTAATTTACTCGTTTTACCTCCAATTTACAAGTCTTATGTTTAATTTTTAAAATTTATGTTTTATTTTACAGTCAATGTTAATTTATAAATTTTATATTAACTCTACAAGTTTTATGTTTCATTTATATAATTTATCTTTAGTTGCAGTATTAATATCGTAATTTTAATCACGGCATCATATAATGAATAAGTTTGATGCAAGAACTCAATAGTCAGTACCTTAATTTTAATAATTAATTACTCTTGAAGTCATATTAAAGAAAGAAGAACTTTAAAAAAATGAAAAAGAAATTTCATCCCATTGATTACACAAATAAATTTCATAATAGATATCGGCATTAGTTTACGAGCAGCCCAATAGACTTGTATGAAGATCTGATTAACGAATATGGAGGAAAAATCAGCGCATTGACATATCCAGAAAAGACAGTGGCAGAGCCAATAAAATTTTTGAAAATATGTTTTGTCTTGTTCGGCACGAAATTATAATTTGTCTTCACTGGAATAATTATTTCATTAATTTAAGTTCAATTTTTTTTCTCGAAAAAATTGATCTATTTATAATTTTTAGTCCAATTATAAAATTTAAATTAGACCCAATTACTCAATTGAACAGAGTCCCTTAAACAAATGCTCAATTGGATGAAATCCATTAAATTCATTCTGAAAAAAACAAAATAAATATTTAAAATCATATTTTCACTTTTCACGATTTTGACAATTTGCTGCCTAAAAGCTAAAAAGTCTTGATTTTTAGCTAAAATTTTGATACAGCATGGTAGCATACAGACATCACTGTTTCTTTGGAGCAGAGAGGAAAACCAAAACGACATCCCAGAAGCCTATAACACAAAGTCAATTGTAAATGTATTAAACAAAAATATTGATACACAAACATTACTGTAAATAGAGCGGTGGTTCGCACTTAATTTTCTTTTTGCAAGCCCTTCTTAGAAATAGAAAGCACTTATTGAGTAAATTACGGAATCTCAAATCTCTCTCGATGCTGATATATTTTTTTTTTTTTTTATATGTTTAGATCGATTAGAGGTTTGACTTGTTTCTCCATTTATATTTTATTCATTGTTTGGATTTTTTTATTGAAAAAGAATTTTGTCCCCATGAGTTCGATTTTCTAGCCATGCCACTAAAAACGGACATATGGTCACCCAACATGCACGATCTCGAAGCTAGAAATGATGAATTTTTTAATTTGTTTCCTAATTAGCTCTTATCTGGGATGCAACAACCTTGAATGTTGAATATGGTTCATGTTTGGTTTTCAAGGGTCGATTAGTCAAATAATCAATTACTTAAAGGAAGGAATGTGTTGTCCAAACGACGACGTGAGAAGGCATGAGATGATCAAGTGCCGACTAATACGTGACACGCTCCGCACACAATCATCTTGTGCCCTCTTAGTGCCACACTTGACCACCGTATCCATTATTATGCTTCATTTTCAGTCAATCCTTACGTTGGCGACCTTCAATATGACAATAATTTAATCCCTTCTTGTTTCCTCAAATTCATAATTTCTTTGAAGGACTAAGTTGTTTCTCTCTTCCGTTGTATTAGGAAACTTTAATCAAAGAAGCCTGCATGTACATTTGAGCAAAATGTGGATGTTGTAAGTGTGTTTTTCCCTCTATTTATAAAATATCACACACACACACACATTTTAAAATTGATAATTCTTTCTTCTTTTTTTTTTAACTAGAATTCACACGTGATTTGAACTTCTATTAAATAAAAGGGAAATAATCTTCTAAATCCTTTAAGAATATCCAAAAGTGCAAACACATATCATGAATTTATGATAATATTTTAGAACCATCTTAAGTTTTAATTTTGTATCAAACTTATCATTTTTTTTTGTTAAATTTTTGGTAATTACTTATACTTTAACTATTCTTAAAATGGTTGTGAGATAATTTTTATAATTAAAATTTACGTCAATAATTGTAGATTAAAAAATAAAATTATAATAAAATAATTAATATAATTATATACTGTCATTAAAATATACATCGCTTAATGTCAGCTGCTTCGCAATTTCACCTTCCCCACCTTTTAATTTTTCCCATTTCTTTTGCACAATATTCGCAACCTAACAAGTGGTCTTTTCACACGCACTTGTCTCTGTCTCTCACTCACACAAAACGACGTAGTAATCACGCTTTTTCCTGCTTTATGGGTTTATCCAAAACTCTCCCTCCTCACGTGCTCTCCACCTTCGCTCCCCCTTGACCCCCCTCTGCTTACATCAGCATCCCCGTGGCAACACCTCTCCACGTGGCACCAGTCAACTATATAAATGTTACAAATTGTCATCAGTTTCGTAGGCAAATTAAAATTAAAAAATAAAAAAATAAATTTATTTTACAACCAAACCAAACAAACACCTCAGCTTCTCTCTCCTCTCCTCTCCGTATTCGAACAAAAACAGAACGGAAACTATTTGCACATAACGACAAAATAAAAAAATGACGACGTTGTCGCCGGAACTGCAGCGGAGAGACGCCGTCGTGGCGGAATCTGTCGAAACGACGTCGCCTTCGTCTTCGAAGAGCTCGGAGCAAGACGAAGAAGTCGACGTCGACTCGCCGATTTTGATCTTTTGTTTCTTCCACAAAGCCGTGCGCAATGAGCTCGACGCGCTTCACCAATTGGCCATGAACTTCGCCACTGGTCACCGCGTCGACATTCGCTCGTTGTTCGAACGGTACCGTTTCTTGCACTCCGTTTACAAGCATCACTCCAATGCTGAAGATGAGGTACCATTTTTTGAAAAAATTTAAAATCACTGTGGCTGTACAAATATTGTAAGATTCTTGTTTAGTGTTAAATTTTTTTTTGGATATTAATTTTAAATTAGTATGTGAGCTGCTTTCTGATTGCATTTAATTTCTTTTTTTTTTTAAAGTTGTAAGTTTAAAATCATATTTTTAAAATTGCTGAATTTTAAAATATTTAGCTTTGTTATTATATTTTACATTCTTGTTGATACACGCATGTCGCAAAAAATTTTTACTGTGAAAGCTGATAGTGTGAGTCGTTTAATTGTGTGTTCGTTTGTTCTTTCAAAATTTCAGGTTTAGTTAAATTGAATGATAGAACTAATTCCATATTTTTAAATGGATAATGCAAAAGAAAAATGAAAATACGGCTAGTACTTTTCCACTGCTTTTACTTCATTTTCTTTATAAACTCTCTTGTCTGTCAATTTTCATTTGGGACTTATTTTACGTTCTCCCTTTGAAATCTTGTTTTTCCTAAATTCATTTTTATTACATTTCCCACCAAAAGAAGAATAAGAAGGAAACACAAATTTAAGGAAACAAAAGTTTAATGTTTTTATTTTATATTGAAGTGAGATTCAATAGTACTATGTCTTTGGATGTTGTATATCAATACATTTATTTTATTTGAAAATTCCTCTATATATTTGAAGAGCATTGCAAATTTTCTTAATAAGGTCAAACTATGCGGGAAAGTGGGTGGTGAGGGGCATGTTTGTAGTTTTTGTTTTTTGTCAAACAAAGGGCATATTCCTCTTGTTTGACTTGGGTCATACCTAATTTTTCGATAGCAAATAATACTCCTATAGGATGGTCACTTTTGGAATTTAGCAATGCAAACTTCTGTTTCTGCATGATATTTTACGTTACTTGAAGGTACATATACATGCCGTTAGGTAACACACTCCTAGTGTTTCACATGCTACCTTTCTTCACTAGGTATATTTGGTTTTCTACCTTTTCAAGTTAATAAACATCGATAGGCAATTAACAACTACGACACTACGTTTTATACATAATGTAATGCTTGATCAGCTGTTGAGCATAAATGTGTGTTGTGTACTCTTTTTCCAATTGAAACCGTATTTATAACATGAAAACTTTTAGTAACTGCTGCTTCTTGTGCTTCTCGAAGTGAATTTAGGAAAGTTCTCTTCGGCTCTTGTTAATGGTAACAACATGGAGCATATGTGCTATATTTCTATCACTTTTACCCTGTTGTTGAGAAGGGATCTTATAGTCACATGACTTATATTCCCTATCCTAATCTGCTGTATCCACCTTTTGGGATAAAAAAGAAAATCTAATATATCAGAATTTATGACTGAATGATTTTTCTGAAAAATGCAGGTCATCTTTCCAGCTCTTGATATACGTGTAAAGAATGTAGCAAGAACATATTCCCTTGAACATGAGGGTGAAAGCAATCTTTTTGATCATCTTTTTCAGCTGCTAAATTCTTATACACAAGATGATGAAAGTTTCCCAAAGGAGTTAGCATCTTGTTCTAGAGCCCTTCAGACATCAATCAACCAGCACATGTCAAAGGAAGAACAGCAGGTACAGCTCCTTCTGGTGACGTTTGCCTTCGGTTCTAGGTATATGCAAAATTGTTTGATTAAACTCTTCTTACCATAATGAAGAAGTGCTGCAACAACAAAGAGCATAGAAAATTCACAAATTTTAGTGGGAGTTAAAATATTTCTTATAGAAATATGCTGGGGTTAGATCCTAATCAATAGAAAAGTTGTTTTTTTTTAATTCTCAAAAAAAAAATATAACTAGTATATCTGTCATTTTTTATTTGGCATTTATATTGTCATATGTTTCTTTATTAGAGTTGTTATCTTGTTATCTTTATTTAGTTTGTATGGCATGGGCTGAGTGATCCAGTAATTGGAGCGACTTTTGTTGTACTCTTGGCATCTAAATATATACTATCTTGTAGATACACATTTTTCCCTTTCCTTTTTTTTCCTCCCCTTGCACTCTGTCTTAGTGCAGGTTTTTGGTTATTTGTCATTGGAATTCTCAAGCTTCTATGGATTACCCTCAATCAACAATTTCTATCATTTTTGGCTCCATCTTACTTGTTTTAGAAAGACAACCCATTTTTCCTGCTAATAACGGAAATAAATATATTAAAAAAGAATTAAATTTTTCTTTTCCTCCTAGTTCTTTTTGTTCTTCTCTATTCTCTCTCTCTCACGCTTTATTTTTATTTCTTTTGAAAAAAGAATTCTCCATATAAGGAATTGGATCTTTTATGGGAATATTTGATGTCCCTGGAATCTGTGTTAGTTGATTGGTTACAATTGGTATGTGTAATACTTTTGTGAACAATAAACTTTATTTCATTAACACAAGACACCACCTAAAATGATCTGGCAGACTCATTGCTATAGTACGAGGTCGGGTCAAAATCCATCTTCATGTAAATTGTCATTAGAAAATGAAAAGTCAAACAAATTACCGAATAATTTAATTATTTACCCCTCCCTTTTCATTTTGTTATGTTATTATAACAAAAAAATACAAAATTTATTTTATTATTAATTAGTTTATATAGTAATTGATTGAAGGAGTCATTCTTATCATATTTTGATAAAATTAATTCATATGTTTTAGAGTGTTTTGTCCAAAGAGCTATTTATTTTGAGTATTTTCCTTAAAGCAGAAATTAATTAATTTGATCCTCTTTGTTTATGTCAGGTTTTTCCCTTGCTTATAGAGAACTTTTCGCTAGAAGAACAAGCATCTCTCGTGTGGCAGTTTTTCTGTAGCATTCCTGTGAATATGATGGCAGAATTCCTTCCGTGGCTTTCGTCCTCTATTTCAACTGATGAATATCAAGATATGCGGAAGTGCTTGAGCAAGATAGTCCCAGAAGAAAAGCTTCTTCAGCAGGCAAGATTTCAGTTTGTTCATAGGATTAAGCTTTTTCTGAATATCTTTTGGTGGCTGCATGCAGCTGATTATATTACTTTGTTTGTTGAAGGTTGTATTCACCTGGATGAAAAGAGGAAATGATGCTGTCGACACGAGAAGCTGTGTAGATCATTCTCAGGTCCAATGTCCTTTAGATTCTACTGCCAACAGATTGATTCAACGAATGGATAGAATAAACTGTGCATGTGATTCACCGAAGTCTGGAAAAAGGAAATATTTAGAACCAATTAATGAAGTTTCCAGCATCCATGGGACATATCCTATTGATGAGATACTGCTTTGGCATAATGCCATAAAACAAGAGTTGAACAAGATAACCGAGGAGTCTAGGAAGATACAACTTTCTGGTGATTTCACAAATGTTTTGGCCTTCAATGAACGGTTGCAATTCATTGCTGAAGTTTTCATCTTTCATTGGTAACCCTTTATTTTTATGTTATACAGTTATGGAATATTTTCTCATTCATATGATCACTCAGTGATGTTGAGTGACCATAATTTTCAATCTTAGTATTTATATTTTTCCAAGGGTGTTATTTTTTTTTTAAATTTTTTTTTTGAAAGATTAATAATCAGTATACTGTAGTTGATATTTCTGCTCTGTTCCTCAACTGGACCATTTGCCCTTGCTGCTTGCAGTATTGCTGAAGACAAGGTTATATTCCCTGCTGTAGATGGAGTATCCTCTTTTTCTCAGAAGCATGTCGAAGAAAGGCGATTTAATGACTTTAGGCTTTTAATTGAAAGTATTCAAAATGAAGGAGCAATTTCTACATCTGCTGAATTTCATGCAAAATTGTTCTCCCATGCCGATCAAATAATGGAAACAATTGAGGGGCACTTCCACAAAGTAGAAGTTCAGGTTAGCTTTCTCTGTCTGTATAGGAAATTTTTATCTATTTTTGTTTGCTGGTGCGAGTTTTGCTCTGCAAGTTTCTGTGATACTGAATTAATGCTTTAAGGTTTAAGGAATACTTTTGGGTAACCAGTAGTGTGGTTAGACAGGAAATTACTCTAGATTCTATATTAAAATTTCCTACCAGATTTCATACTAATGTAAAGAAATATATAGGGCCTGCTCTCTCCAATATTTAATTGGTATGGTACCGTAATAAATCTCAGGAGCCAATATCCTTTTTCCTTGCTCGTATAGGTTCTCCCGCTTGCCCGAAATCACTTTAGCTTCAAGAGACAGCGGGAAATTTTGTACCAAAGCTTGTGTGAAATGCCATTAAAATTGATTGAGCGTGTCTTGCCATGGCTTGTGGGGTCATTGACTGAAAATGAAGCTAGGAGTGTCCTCAAAAACTTGCAATCTGCTGGTATTATATTCATCCCCTATATTGTAACATGATACAAGGTAAATTATATCCGAGAAAATTACCATTATGCATATGATCTAATTTTGCATACTTCTTTGATTCAGCTCCTGCGACAGATTCTGCTCTCATCATACTTTTCTCTGGCTGGGGATGCAAGGGCCGCAACCAGAGCCTATGTTTGTCTCCAAATGCAGCCGGTTGCTGTCCTGTGAAAAGGTTCACTGATATTGAAGAAAATTTTTCTTGTTCATGCTGCACACGCACTGCGACATTGTGTACTAATGCAGGTCTAATATCTATTCATGGAGATGAAATAACAAGGCCACTCAAAAGAAACATCTCTCTTTCATGCAAAAATGGCAATACCCTTCGCCCCTCAGAATCCGTAACTTTGCATAAAGGATCTTGTAGTGATCAATCTTGTTGTGTCCCGGGTTTAGGGGTAAACAGTAATAACCTGGGTTTGAGTTCTCATTCTACAGCTAAGTCTCTGCGGTCCTTGTCTTTCAGCTCCTCTGCTCCATCTCTAAATTCAAGTCTGTTTATCTGGGAAACAGATAATAGCTCTTATGATGTTGGAGCAGCAGAACGACCAATTGATACAATATTCAAATTTCATAAAGCCATAAGCAAAGACTTGGAGTATCTGGATGTGGAATCTGCAAAACTGAACGATTGTGATGAGACATTCCTTCGACAGTTTATTGGAAGATTCCGTCTTCTATGGGGCTTATACAGAGCTCACAGTAATGCTGAGGATGAAATTGTTTTCCCAGCACTGGAGTCCAAAGAGTCACTTCACAATGTGAGTCACTCATACACATTGGACCATAAGCAGGAGGAAAAACTATTTGAAGATATTTCATGTGTTCTTTCTGAAGTTTCACAACTTCATGAAAGCTTGCCGGACGCTGATTCAGAGAAGGAAGATAAATTTTCAGCGGACTACGGGGGTGAAAATAGAAGAAAGTATAATGAGCTAGCTACTAAGCTTCAAGGGATGTGTAAATCCATAAAAGTTACTTTAGATCAGCATATCCTTGGGGAAGAACTTGAGCTATGGCCCTTGTTTGGTAAGCATTTTTCTGTGGATGAGCAAGACAAAATAGTCGGCCGCATAATTGGAAGCACAGGTGCTGAGGTACTCCAATCAATGCTACCATGGGTAACTTCTGCACTTACTGAGGATGAGCAGAATAAACTGATGGACACATGGAAGCATGCTACCAAAAACACAATGTTCAATGAGTGGCTTGACGAATGCTGGAAAGGACCTCATGAATCATCTTCTCAGATTGAAACTCCTGATGCTAATGTTTCTCAGAAAGGTATCTGCTTAGTGAGTTTCCTATTGATTTGAACAGCTGCAGTTTTCTGAATAGATTGTGAACTTACTAAAATTTTTTATTCTTAATCTTGTATTCCCTGTAGACATTGAGTGCGCATTGTGTTGGGTCAAATGGTTTAAATCATTTCAACTTTTGGTTTCTAGATGGTGATCTCCATGAAAGCTTGGACCAAAGTGACTCGATGTTTAAGCCTGGATGGAAAGATATCTTCCGTATGAATCAAAATGAGCTTGAAGCTGAGATCAGAAAGGTTTATAGGGATCCAACTCTTGATCCAAGGAGAAAAGCATATCTAGTTCAAAATCTAATGACAAGGTTCAGTTCAACGACTATTATCAGCTTTATATGTCTCAAATCAACTGAATGTATTTTGTGTTGTGATTTCTTGTTTCTTTTATATTTTCTTTTTGTTCAAAACTTTTATCTATGAGTCCTGAACAATTAATCAGTATATGTTTTATTTTAGTCGCTGGATAGCAACTCAGCAGAAATTACCGCAAGCTTCAGGCTGTGAAAGTTCTAAAGTTGAAGAAGGGCTGGACTGCTGTGCATCATATCGAGATCCAGAGAAACAAGTGTTTGGGTGTGAGCACTACAAAAGAAACTGCAAAATTCGTGCTGCTTGCTGTGGCAAGTTGTTTACTTGTAGATTTTGCCATGATAAAGCGAGTGATCACTCAATGGATAGGTAATAATAATCTATACTCTTTCTTACATTAAAAGTGAGGTTTTACTGTCTGACTTTTGGTTTAACATTGCAGAAAAGCAACATCAGAAATGATGTGCATGCGTTGCCTTAAGATTCAGGCTATTGGGCCAAACTGCACGACTCCTTCATGTAATGGTCTCTCTATGGCCAAGTACTATTGCAACATATGCAAATTTTTTGATGATGAAAGGTACATGAGTTCCGACAGAAACTTCATCATTCAAATTCCTTATTCCTAGGTTATGAATGATCAAAAGCACAGAGAGTAAAGGCAGTTGATATGTTATATTATTTAAACTAAAATTTGTTGTTATAACCGTTAAGAACTGCATATAATTATTGTCAATATCGTAAGTGTGAACTAACTTATGGGTATATAATGAAGTTAATAAAGATTATTTATTGTTTTGTAGATTAAAAATGTGTTATTCTTATGATAATAAGTTTTATCTCATACAATTACCCTTTTCAATAAATTGATCCTGTAAATTTTTTTTTTTTAATACAAATCCTTTTCTTTTTCAGTAAATGTATGGTCTATGATTTATTTAGCAAATTTAGATAGATTGCTTTCAATATAAAGAAAATGAATGAATATTTGAATTTATTAATTTCTTCATGAATTTTAATATTTATAAATTGAGATTGAGGAGAAATTATTCATTTTATCGGTTGATTGGGTTAAATTATATAAAATATTTAGTATATAACCATGGAGAACTCCAAATTAATGGTGTGTTGGAAATTCTTATTTCAAAAAAGAAAAAGATTTTTGGAGCAATAAAAGTTTTGGTGAGTTGTGAAGCTTGCAGGATTAAAAGAAATAAACTTGGTAGTCAATATGATATGGTCTGTTCATACTGCTCTCACCATATGTGCTGAATCTACATTGCATTTTTTTAGAATAATTATAACAATGGTTGATTTTAATAGCAACTACTCCAGTTCTGTCTTTAAAATCTTATAAAACAACATTGTAAGCTTCATACTTTGCATTTGTGAAATGTTTTTAGAGTCTAGGCCCGTGTATCCTTATCTTCGAAATGAAAAAATATGTGCTGACTCAGTTGCAAATTCTGTGTTTCTGTTTCAGGACAGTGTATCATTGTCCATTTTGTAATTTATGCCGCGTTGGTGGAGGTCTCGGTGTTGATTTTTTCCATTGTATGACTTGCAATTGTTGCTTGGGATTGAAGTTACTGAACCACAAGTGCTTGGAAAAATGTCTAGAAACAAACTGCCCTATATGCTGTGATTTCTTATTCACATCAAGTGAAACAGTCAGAGCTTTACCCTGTGGCCATTACATGCATTTGGCTTGCTTTCAGGTCTCCATTTTACTGATACTCGCAATTTCAATGCATTTTCTTTCATGTAGTTTTTCTTCTTAAAAGGCATCTCTACTACAGTAGTTTTTCTGATTACATTATTATCTGTTAGGCATACACTTGTAGTCACTACACCTGTCCTATTTGCAGCAAATCTTTAGGAGATATGGCAGTAAGGAAACTTTTTCTCATATTTCTTATTTTTTGAGGCATACTGTGGAAATGTAGTTGAAGCATGACCAAATATATTTTTTTATTGTTTCTAAATCAACTCAGATTTACTTCGGCATGCTTGATGCTCTGCTGGCTGCGGAGGAACTTCCAGAGGAATACAGAAATCAAGTTCAGGTGCATTTTCCTTCCATCTTCCTGCCTCTCACTCTCTGCTTCAATATTAAAATGCTCTTTCATTTGGTTATTTACTAGAACAACTTTGTCTCAAGTTGGTATGTTTGCATTTCGTTTTTTCTTTAGTCAGCATATTTTATGTTTACCCTTGTGGATAAGAAATTTATAAGTAAAAAATTCTGTATCCTTTTACAACCACTGCTGTCACCATAGTTTCTTCACAATTGTGATAAATCTAGCACCAAAAGTTCCCCTTCCCCCACAATTTTTTTTTCTCACTAATTGATATTGGTAGAAACACAGCACCTGAGCAAACATCTTCCATTTTCTTTACACAGTGGTTGTAACATTTTCATGAAAATTATAATTATACCTCATCTGGTAGAAGCAATCCTTTGTCCAGGTTATCTCCTTTTTAAGTACTCTAATTTCTATATTGCATCCCAGGATATACTTTGCAACGATTGCGAGCAGAAGGGTATCGCACGCTTCCATTGGTTATATCATAAATGTGGATTCTGTGGATCCTACAACACCCGGTTAATCAAGAATGAGACAACAGTTTCCAACTCCTCTATATCACACAAATGAGAGGTTTTGTCTATAAATATGTATACAAATTTAGCTTGTACATACTAGTAGAGTCAGTCCAGTTTTCTGCAGACTAGTTCATACAGAAAGCCCTTACAGGTCATACAGTTTTGGTCGAGTTCACACCCGAGAGTACAGAGACAATTTAAAAACACGAAGAGCAGCCAAAGGCAAAAATGTATAGAATTTCTGCATCTCATCAGCGGAACCTTAAGCAAAATAAGTTTATACAAGATTTTGACCCCAGAATCAATCGGTTTTATTCAAATAGTCTCAATGCTTTAAAGTGCAATGCGGCGTGGTCCACATGCTTCTATGCGTGATAGTTTCTATTTACCTCTTTTTCCTGCTGCCGAATAAAAAAAGATTGCAAAATTTGCATTCGCTGCTTATCTGTTGCATCAGTCGCATGTAACGTAACAGCATGACATCTTGTCGGTGCTGGGTGTGGCTTCGCTACTTTCAGAAAATAGAATTAACTCGGCCCCTTTTTGATAAATGCAATTAGTCATCGTTACATTTACGTTACATCTTTGTGATGACACCAATATGAGCTTCCAAAATGGAATATATCCATTTACAGGTGGTGGAATGGACCACCAATAATGCTTGCTTCATCAACATTGTAGGCGTAGCTGTTCAATTTCTAGCAGTAGCCTACTATTATTGACAGTCCCCACATCTTTACGGTTGTGGTTCATATTACTATCACGAATTAGGTATCTCTACAAGTCCAATCTTGTCGGTCGTGAACTTACTGCCATTTCACTGGAGTTAAAGAGCATATCTTATGCAATGACATATTAGCATCTGTTATTACAAGAGAACCAAAAGAATTTTGGGGTAAATTTTAGAATCCAATGTTGATCGGGCTTGTAGGGTCACACAGCACAATTATTGCCAGAAAAATTGCATCACAATCTACTGCTCCAACGCAAAATATGTGAAGACTATGGTATTGTAAGGGTTGTTCACAGAAAGTATTAATGCAATATGGTTTGTGTTTAACTTTCAATGTGATTTGTATTGAGAAAGGGGAAAAGGAAATTAGTTACATGAGAAAAGAAACTGATCTCACAAGCAAATCCCATGAATGAAAATGCCTTACTGTTCAAGCAAAGTGAAATTGTACATGCTGCATGCCTGCATTTGTAATAATAGTGTCCGAATTTTTAAATTGAATAGAAACCAGGCATCATATTAGATAAGGATAAGCCCCGTAATTCGGGCATATCATAAAATCAACAAAATTCAACTATTTAAGGTTGTTCAAAGCGTAAGGCACGACATCCATAAAATAACATAATCACAACCATTAGTTAGATTAGATTCTAAAGAAAATTATATTTATGACTGGAAGTACATTCTTATTTGAAGTAATTTTATTCTCACATGTATATTTGAAAACCAATGGGTATTTAATCTTCTATGAAAATAATTTATGAGCGCATGGCAGATGTCGAAAGGTTGCTAATTCGACAATGATGCTGACCCCAATTTTGTATTTGAAACACCAGACAGCCAATGAGGGGACAGGGGTGGGGTTAGTGTAGGGTCGTACCCTAAGAAAAAAAAGACGTAAGATTAGATTTAGATTTGATTAGGTGGGGGCTTAAAAGGTAATGGAAACAGAAAAACAAAATGAGAAAGCAAAGGCAAGGGATTTCAATGTAGATTTGCTTTTCAAACCCACAGTCCCTCTCTGATTATTAACATTGCCTAACCTCAATAAGAGACAAAAGTTTACCTCTAAATCGAAGACAAATCTCGTAACGATGGACAACAAATTCAAAAGTTTATGTACTTTGTGTATGTCCATTAGCAAAATAAAGACACCCAAAAGTTGCTTTTGAAGAAACCAAAGTCCAAATGACATTCATCGTCCTTCTAACTAGGAGAAATAAATCAAAAAGACAAGGTAGAAGGGGACAAGCCATGAATGAAGGGTAGCCTGCCCTTATGTCCCCTAAACCATTGACATTTTCATATGCATTGAGACTGCCACATAACACCCTCTTCCATCTCTCGTCTTTTCCATAATCATAACAATAAATATAGCCTCCCCAGTATTAAAATCCCAAAGTCCTTTTCTTTGGCTCGAAAGGATAGACTATAAGGTAACACCTTGAATCCAGTAATTAAACACAATATATTGATTGATTGAGATAAACATGTAAAATTCCAAACACAAGATATTGACTTTGCTACCATTTTATTAATTATTTAACAGAAATGAACTATTATAAATAAGATTAGATTTTTTTAAAAAAAATTACAATACAATTATTAATCTATTGATATTTACAATCAAAAGTCTATATAAACAACTTAATAAATAAATAAGCTATGTGGTGGCACAATACGACCGTCTTGACTCAAAATACAAAAATGCGAGGAAGAGGTATGAACTTATGCACCACTTGACACAAGATTGGAAAATGAATTAAATAAAAGTAAGTACATAATCATTTCTTGCTCTTCTTGCGTCTTGAACCACTAGTACGCAAGAGGGAGCCCAAACCAAAGAGATTTGCGGTTCCTTTAGAAATGTATGGAGGAGGCACGTTCAGTACAGGACTAATCTTGACACCACCATTCCCATAAATTTTCTTTTTTTGCTGCAACTGATATGGATGACCTGTAGAAGAAGGATTTGATGATGATGCCTGCAGCTTCTGTGACCCTTGCTTATTCTGAAAATCCTTCAATGAAGATTTTTTATTAGGCACTGAACCTGTTGAATTGCTGCGTGACAAAAGTGATAATGAGCATATTAAGCCCTTCTTAGCTTCACAATTTAGACTGCTGCTTCTCTTAAAACCCCACAAAGATTTTGACTGGCGAGGCTTCTCTTCCAAATCTTTATTAACCTCCATTATTTGAAGATTCTTCTTTGAATTCTCATTAGAGGGAGGACGAGGAAGAGGAGGCAACGATACAGTTGGTGGAGCTGCACACTTTTGGACGTGCTTTGAGGTTTCTTGAAATTTTACCGGAAGAATCACACCGTTGGCGAAAAGCTCATCTGCTGAACACGATTCTAGCTCAGAGGTGCTTGCAATGCTGAATTCAAACTCAGAATTCATGTCCAAGAGCGTGTTGTCTCTTCGAGGGACAACGTCTGCTTGGCCTGGATCATGCGAAAATGAAACTCGCGGAGGACTTGTCTCCGAGCACATCATGATCAAGACTCAAGAATTCAAGAAAGTTGATGTTTAAGGGCTTGAAGCAAATTTCAAGAATGTGATGTGGCTTTAAACAGCCAAAAAAAAGGTAAAAGAAATTCAATTTTGATGAGCCAAGAAGAACCGAAAGTGAAAGACTTGGAAATTTGACTAAATTTTTCTGACTAAGGAAGTCAAAAAAGGAGAGGTGTTAAGAGATTCATTGGTGAGAATCTCTAGGAAAATTTGGTGATCAGAGATGGGATGCCTTCCTCTCGGTCAATGAAGCAGAGGAAGTTTGTCAGTTTTATCCTGAAAGAAGAGACGGTACAAGAATCTTTGTATCAGAAACTGCAGAGATACGTAACATAAGCCAAGAAACAAAAGTTGATGAAGAAAAAAAGTATAGAAGCTGGTAAAGGGTATAGCTATATATACTAAGAGAAAAATGACAAGAGTTTTTGTGTGGATTTTGGAGGTCGCAAAGAAGTTAGAGGAGATGAGTTTGTGAAATTGAAAAGATCAAAAATGGAGAAAACGAGGAAGAGAAAGAGAAAGAGTTAACTTGAGCAGATTGAAAGAGTTAAAACTTCATTGAGAGGCAAAGAAAATCCGACCACTAAATTTTTCTTTCTATTTTCTTTTTCCTTTTTTACTCCCTTTAAGAAAATGGTAAAGGGGATTTAAGAAATTGAAAAAGCAGCGATGAGCATAATTTGTGGGAGTTGAGGATTAAGACAAAAATGTCCTCAGAGATAAAAAATTGTTCTGCTAAAAAAAGATGTGAGCAGAGTTGTCTGGTGAATTGGTAAACTACATCGGTGAGGGAATTTTGCTTTGGCTTTTTCTAGAAGAGATAAACCTCTCAACAGATAATTGACATTTTCTGGTAACCATCTCAACAACCCAAAAAATCTCTAGCATCTTTTTGGAATAAAAACTAAGGTTGGGCAACAAATCCCCCAATTCTGGTTTGAACAATTCCTCACTCAAGTGCGATTGTAATTGATGAACTTTCTAAGGTGGTTGGTAACTTTTCTATTAGGACTTTCGCATTTTTAATATATATATATAATTATGATCTAGGTGGCCTCATATGACAAGTGGGACATTCAATTTTTGCTTTGCCTTTGTTTTCAAGCTAGGATGAGACTTTTCCTCTGATACATTTTTTGATTCTCTGTCTCTTCTGAACTTCATTTTTTTTTTTTACCTTTTTTTTTTAATTTTATTTTTCCCAAACTCAACATAATGGTTGGTAACCACTAGGTTAAGGGGTATTGCAATAGGATTTCACATTAAGGATTACCTAAATTGACTCCTAAGATTATGTTGAAAAATATTTTTTACCAAAAATTAAACATACATATTTTTTAATATATTAAATAATACATAATTTACTGAGAGTCCATACTAGCTAGCGTGAGTCCTATCGGTAGTCTTTTTAACTATTGAAGTTCTGGATTGTGAGATGATTATGTTGATAATAGCTTATCATCTTCACAATGCCACAACTTGCTTGCTCAATTTAGATATTATATTATTTAGTCATTTTCTTGAAGTGCTTAATTATTTGAATATAGTGCATAATTAATTCTTTAGGCTAATTCTTATGCTTAGATTGTTCTAAAACCTAGGCATAAGACTAACCAATAAATTGATTCAGCACATAATCAAACTTGGTTCATTTGTCAAAATATGTTTGTAATATTTTATTTTATTGTTTAGTATTTATCCATCGGATATAAAGAATTTTTTAAAAACGATTGAGATATCTCTTTGTTTTTTTCCTTCCATACCTCTCTTACCTTCGATAACACGAGTAAAAAAAATTGGCTTAATTGTCAACATTAAATATAAAACACAAATAAACAAACAATGAAATGAACTTTATCTAATATATTAGAGCAATTTCTCATTATTGGAAATATACATCTGATCAAGAATTAGGTAAAAAGTCAAGTGGAAGTTTAGTTTCATCAAATTATATTAAAATCTAGATGAATTTTCATTTTCTAGCTAGACTTCTAAATTGGCTTCATCTGTTATTTTTAGTTTGGAAAACTATATAAAAATACGATGGACATTACCACATTTTCAAAAATAATAAAAGCTACTTGATAAGCTGAAAATGAACAAGAAGACACCAAATTAATTATATTTTTCTCCAACTGTATTAAAAATACACATTAGTCATCGAAATACAATCCCATCATATTCTTTTGCATCGTTTGACATGACCCATTCAACAACCTAATTAATGCATCCATAACATGGTCAAATTCAGACAAGTGGTTAATGTAGAGATGCAAATTGTTGACCTGTAATTTCAGGGCTAAAGTGCAAATTCCATACAGCGGAATAACACAACGCGAGCTTTATATCATCAGTAGAATAACTCAACACAAGCTCGCAATTAGGGTATTAATTTTATAGAGGTAAGTAAAAGATTTATAACCCATAGATTGAGAGCCAAAATCTAAAATTTATATAGTTGATTAACATAATACACAGTCTCACGAGTTATAATAGTTAGGATGGTCATATCTTGTTGGGTTCATCTCATTTGAATGGTTTAAGTTTAAAATTTTATAAATTTAGGTAATTAAATAATTAAAAGAAATTTGAAGGAGGTAAATAAAATTTATCATGAAATTTGTCAGTACATAGAGCATAAAGTGGAGGCGGCGTAGATTTTTCAATGGCAAAAGCAAGGAGAGGGAGAGAGAGAGAGGCAGGGGGAATTTTTTAGAATTTTAATCTTTAATTAGGTGATCGAATGATGAAATTAATTCTGTGTTTTTTTAGATTTTGAGGGTAAATTTTTTGTATTATTCTCTACAATTTAATTAGTCTTAATTTTTATTTTATTGTCTTGTTGGCTATTATTTGAGATGCCTACTTGTTAGAAAAATAAATATTAAGCTGTTACTATAAGCAAAGAATATTGAGATTCTTTATGTGGTTATCCTCTAGTATTATCTAGAGAAGAATTTGTTCTGTAATCTTATTAATATAGTGGAAGATTTTATGGAATTACGGTCCTGTGGCTTTTCTCACTTTAAATTTTCTACGTAAAAATCTATGTCTCTTGTGGTTGGTTTATTGCTTTGAATTTTATTGGTTTATTTTTCTGTCTATTTATTTGTGTTATACATCCTATTTTAATCACGCAAGAAGGGAAAGATATTGTAATTGCTTGTGTGAATTCTTATAACTTAAATTACTAAAAAGTACTTTATAAATTATTGTCATAATTATTTTTTACATTTTAATTATATTGATTATTTATTCAAAAATTATGATTATTATTAGTAATTATTGTCAATAATATATTGATGTATTAATTAATTTTAAAATTAATTAATTAATTATAATAATTATATTATTAATTATTATAATAACATATTAATTATTGTGATTATTTAATCAAAAACTATAACTATTAATATATTATTGTTAACAATATATTTTTATATTAATTAATAGTAATAATTATATCAATTAATTGATGATAATATATGAATTAATTATAATAATAATAACATATTAATTATTGTGATTATTTATTCAAAAACTACAATTATTAACATATTATTGTTAATAATGTATTAATATAATAATTAATAGTAATTGTTATATTAATTATTGATTATTAATAATAAATGAATTAATAATAATAATAATAATAATAATTATTATTATTATTATTATTATTATTATTGTGATTATTTAATCAAAAACTATAACTATTAATATATTATTGTTAACAATATATTTTTATATTAATTAATAGTAATAATTATATCAATTAATTGATGATAATATATGAAATAATTATAATAATTATTATAATAGTAAATTAATTAATTAATAATAATAATATATTAATTAATTATAAATGACGGTAAAGTGAGTATTTTTATTTTTATAGAGAGGTAAAATGTGAATTACAACGAAAAGGAGATTGATTCTCACCTCCTCCATGAGAATCAATCCTCATTCCTCATTTCCAATTAATGATGGGCTTCATAATTCTGATTTTGATTTTGATTTTGATTCTTACTCCATTTTTATGAAGTAAATGCCATCAATCATTTCGATTTTGGATTGCAATAGTTTAGTCCAGAAAGTAAATCCAACATTAAAATTTAGTAATTTAGTAACTCTTAGTGGCATTGCCTTTGACTGTTGAGAATTGTATAATCATATATAGGACGATATTGTGCTCAGTTGACTTCTTGACTTGACGAATACATTGACAAATTTGTGTTATTTGGCTCTTATTTGTGGGACATGGCATCCACGAGCCATGATCATGGAAAAAATTAAAGATAATCAACTGGGTATATACTTGAAATTTTGAATATTTCATCCTCCAATAGCTAATGTTTGGCGTTGCTCAAGAAAATTCAAACCTCTTGTTTGCTGTCTTTCATTGTAAATTTACAGATTCTTCCACTTTTTTTAAGGTCATCTTAATAATTTTATAGAATAATGAGCACATTAGAATTGTTTTCTAAGAAGATCATTCTTGCAATTGTTCTCCTAAAACTTTTAATAAATCATAAATTAAACTAATAAGATATCACTAATACTACGTTGAGGATGAGTCGACAATTTCCTTAAATGGAATCAAATCTCACTGGTTAAAGTGTCCGGATCAATTGATCCACCATCCGCGACCAAACCTTAAATGCCAATGCCATGGTAAGGGAAGTAGTACCCGCCCGAAAATTTGGCTTCACCATGAATCCGAGAAATAAAATATTTAAATACATCGGGTGCTGAGGTGACGCACTCAACAGTTATAAAAAATCTAATAAATTCTGCAGTCAGATCCACTATTTTTTTATTTTAAGAATGATACACTTGGCTCAATTAAAACGGGTGGGTCCCACTAAAAGACTCACTGCACTGGCCAAGTGGTAGGCTCCTACTGGTCAAATGAATGCCTGACTCGTCTCCATCCACAAAGTTTACCGATAAAGTTTGGTGTAGAGAAAGATGAGAAATTTACTGACGATAGAAATTTACTCTCTCTTTCTACTCACCTACTCTCTCTCTCTCTCTCTACCCTCTTTCTTTTTATTTCTCTCATTTTTCACTGACAAATTAGCAATGTTTAATCCCTCTGTCTTTCCACAAAACAAATGCCTAGAGACCACAAGTAGTCAGTTTATCGGTGCATGTAACAACAATGTGACAAACAGTACTACTGGTAGGCTCTCCAGTTAAATCAGTTAGTGAACAAACATTTTGCTAGCGCTCAAATTTTCGGTTAACACAAGGAATCCACCCGTTGCTCATAAAGAAGCCACTTGTTATCTTCCATTAACAGCGTCGGGAACTCACTTCAAATCAACCAGCATAAGGTTATAAGAAATTCTGATCTCAATTCATGTTAATTAAAAATAAAAATAAATTTCATATTGAATAAATTAGAATTTTTTTTTTTAAAATCCCGTCTTAAGAATTTTTACTGTATATTGTAAAATATATATGTTTTATTATATTAAAGATGTCTAAAATCTTTTAGGGTAATAATTTATTCTTTAGAATGATGCCAAATCATTTCGTGGTATTTATAGAATTTATATTGAGGAAAAAACATTAAAGAAAATAAAAATATTTAAACGCATAAGATTACTTGCATATTCTGAATGCTACATTATTATATGTAATAGTTTTTTGAACTATATTTATTTTTTTTTATCAACGTCCGTACATTAAATCTGACATTAATTATTAATGTAATACATACTCTACCCGTATATAATGACGAAATCATGACTTTAATTTGGAAGTTTCCAAAATATATTGCAAGTTTGTATTTTAAGAAGATTGGATAAAAATAAGTTAAGGATCAACTTGAAAACTTTTTTATTTCTACCTTATTTAAAAAAGAAATTAAAAATTTAGGGGTTGCCTTGGCTTATATATTACTTGTATTAAGAATAATTTCAAAATAATATATTTATAATTACATTTCTATTATGTTATAACATCCTCCTAGTAATAAAATTTATTATTCTTAACATTTAGAGAGATTTTACTAGATAATATATTTGCTTTAGAAACCATAGAAATAATAATATATTATGCATATGTCTCTTCAGCAACATTAATCGCGTTAGATAAAACAAAATTCACATTGCTCCACACATGAAAACAACTGCCAGATATGATAGACGAAATATTGTGTCATAACTTCGTTAAGTGTGTGTGTGTGTGTATGTGTATTTTAGTGCTAATAATATGTTAAATAATACTAGGCAAAGAAGAGAAAATACAAACAAAATAACAAATGTAATTAATTCAACCATCTCATTCATCTGATTATTATTTGTCATTAATTCAAGCGACAACACATATGTAACTAAGCTCTCCTTAGTTTTATTATCGAAGATTCTTAGTGAGAGGTGTCACGGACAATACACATAATACAAGAGAAACTGGTCCACAATTTGGGGAGAAAAAGAGTTGTAAGGTCTACACGTATATGTATGCGATGGACACCCACAATTATCAGAAATTAATTTGAACTTCTATTTTAAGATTTTTGTGTTTGACTCAAACGTGTCTGTGGAAGAAACTAGAAGGCCCGTAGTTTAGCTCTTCACAAAGACTCGAGCTATCGGCACCCCTCTAATACTCTTATAAAACCTCTCTTTCGGAAAGTAGTAATTTTAGTCCTAATTAAATAAATCGAATAGGGCAGGCCTTTTGACACCCCTCAAAGTTTCTGATAAACCCCTTTTTGGACGGACATTACTTGTGCAGTCTACCACAACTTAGCTAATTTCTTGTTTTGAGTGGAAATTTAATTCAACATTTAGATAAATTATTCTCTTAACAAATTTTTTATGCCTACTCCATTTCATAATTTATATTTATATTTTAATTTCAATTAAAAAATATTTTTTGAGAAAATTATAAGAGTTTAGAGTTATAAAAATAGAAATGATACAAGAAATTTTATGATACATTTAATATTTTAGGATTTGTATGCAATTTAAAAAGAAATTTTATTTGGACTAAAATTTTATGGGAAGATGATTAATTTTACTATATAGATTTTTATTTTATCAAATAAACTGAAGGTATTTTAAGAAATACCTTATCATCACTAGATTTAAACATAAAAGCTCAAATCTAAGACTGAGTGACTTTATTATACTAACAAAATATTAAAATAAAAAAATATATAAACCCCCAAAAGTCCTTAAAAAGCCACCCCTACAAGGTGTTTCATTAGATAACCTAAGGGATGAGCTCCCAGGCCATCAAAACCTTTATGCACCACTAGAGCAATCAACCTACGACGCCAACGCATACATACCCACCCATGACCCAATCTAGATACTAAAGCAACACGATCAAATGTCATAACAAGACCTTGAGAAGTAACATAAAAGTAACAAACAACAGGGGGGCAAAAAATTATATATATAAAATAAAAAAACCACCGCTAGAATGTTGAATTATTCTATATTTAATTAAGCTTTAGGAACGTTACTCTTAAAATTTTCGAGTTGCTGAAAAGAAGTGTCAACGTATCGTTGATGCAGATCCTTATCTGCAACTATCTTGCCCATCTCTCTTGATCAGTCCCCGTATATCCGTCCTTCATCTTCTGTGATCGTAAGCCTGAGGGTCCTAGCCACTTTATCGGCCAATGACTCATTTTGCTCATCTCTTGGGATTTCAATTCCTACCACTTTCTCCTGAAAAACTCTGGCAGTCAGACCAAGTCCAATTTACAAAACAGCATAACAAGTGCACGTCCCGAATTTAGTCCTTCAATAAGTGAACACCAACCACAATAAGTCGAGAATCCGCCAATTAAATCGTGAGCAAATATCCTTAGTTGAGGTGCCCAATATATTCGAGCGAACTATCCCTCTTCCCTTGATTCTTTCCTCGAACCCGTCCTGTAAAACCAAGTGATGTTCATGATCATGATGATGCAGTTTCCTTAACGCCCCCCGCGCCCCCCCAAACAAAAAAAAAAAGGCAACCCTGATAGCTCTAACCCTAGAGCCAACTCGTTTAGTTGTTCTTGATTCAGTGTCACTTCATTCCTAGGGCAACGTGAACCACTGATCCTATGTTTTGTCTGTTTGGCCACTCACTGATCATGATCCGAGCATCATTATCATGATCGTGATCATTAGGAGTAACACTCGAGCAGGGTGGTAATTATGCTGAAGGGATGACATGTTTATGGTGCAAATCCCCGCGGAGTTTTAGCCATTCTGATTCTAGCTCGAAGCAACGTCCACAATAAAAATGTTACAGCCTGATATGGCCCACCCGGATAGAGAGATAGCCGAGAATCCCGAAATATTTGTTTCGGCACTCATGTCAAAAACTTTCTTTACCTCGTGGATGCGAAATACATCATTGGCAGTAAACGGAACCCACTCGGGCGGAACAGTGAAGTTCTCAGGCTTGTACCCTCGGAGATCATCACCATTGATCATGGCCGAAGTTGATGGTCCGCAGAAACGTACGAAGCATGCATTGTATGTGGAGAGGGGAAAAAAGTTATAACTTGATAAAAATAATCCAATCAGTTGGAGATGATATTCATGATGATGCTTCAAGGAACTCAGCCAAAGGTATCTCACAGACCGTCAAAACTTAGAAAAGGGTCTTTCTCCCGAGGAATATCAACATTGGTTTCAGCATTTTCATGGAGATTTTCATCACGAGGCAAGGTGAGCTTCACAAAGTTTACCAGAGCATCTTGATTTTGAGGAACTTTTGGGAACTGATCGATGTTTCTTTGGGTGGATATAAAGGAAGTTTTGTGACCCTTTTGAGCTATGAGCTTGGCTGGCTCCAAGTATGGGATCATATGACCGAAGGCTAACCATGGAAATATTGCTATGTGAAGCTTAGTATCCCGGCCCATGGGATCGGTGCTAGCTAGCCTAGTCCTCAAATCCAAGAATTAAAAAGCAGAAAAATGTTTGTATAAAGAAATATTAATAATATTTGTATAAAGAAAATTGATAGTCGATTATTAATTGTTGGGTAGGCAAGGATTAAAGCAGCCTTTCGTAAAAGCATTACTTTTGATCAAATGAAGCAATAAACTAGTCTTTAAAAAAAAAATCTTTAGAAAAATCATAAACAGTATCTTTTGCGTTTTCTATTTGTCTTGGATGATTTTATAGAGCGGCTTCTAACTATTTTCCAGCGCAGTAAAATCTCTCTAAAATTACAATATTGAGACCAAACAAATTTTATTATTAAGAAAAAGTTATAACTTCATAGAACTTAATAGAATTATAGTTATAAAAGCTATCGTTTTAGCTTAATTATCCTTGGTGGAAGTGATATAAAGGAAAAACATTCTCTGCATTAATAATTAATTAATTAATTAAGCATATTAAATCTAAATGTACCAATATTAATAAAAGCAATAGACATAATTTCAAAAAATTAAAATATATTTTAGTAATATACAGATAATTATTGCTATATAAAGGAAAGTTCCTTAAAACGAGATCTAAAAAAATTATAACTTATTATAATACGAAGTTTATTCTTGTTAATAAATGGTCAAATTGAGACTAGAATTTTTTATGGTTACATAGAGATTATTCTTATATATAGTATCACTATAGAGAGTTTTTACTGGGTTAGAAACATGGTAACAACAATTACGGCTACCAAAACAGCTTTTCTTGATTCCTATTTTTGAAAAAAAATAATTAAAAAATGATTTCCAACAAGCCCTATTGTCACTTGATGAGTACGTTGCGCACCACACCCTTGCGATACTTAGACAACTCTTTCCCGAAAGTTACTAAGCCTTGAGCTTTTAAACTAGCTGCGGGAAAACACCTAGCTATATTTTAATGTAAATATTGGTAGAAGATCTTGATAGTTGTCAATCCCTAATTTGTAGGATTTGATTTAGTCTCTAATTTGTAGGGATTTGATTTAGTTTTCTCTCTTGTTGTCCTCTACATGTATATATTAACCTAGAACTATACTGTTAGAAAGATCAATAAAAAACATTACAAATTTCTCCACATGGTATCAGAGCTGTGTTAAGCTCCCTTGGGATTTTTTTTTTCTCAACCTTTGTAACACCTCAATTCCACTACCAATGCACCAGAGTGAAATTTGAGTGAAATTGCATTTCATCACTCTCTTCTCTAAAATCATCAAATTGAAAACCACAATGAATGTTCTGAACCTTCAAAAATAATAAGTAATGAAATAAAAGAAAAGCTCTCCAATAATATCATCCCAACAGAAGCTAACATTCGTACCTAATTAATGTAACATTATTCCCCAAAATAACATCACGCTCTTATTTTTCCTCCTAAGACCCCTTGCTCACATTATCTAACTTTATCTGCAAAAAATGTAATAACGAGGGGTGAGCCATTAACTTGGTAAGTAAACTCATGCATAATACTAAAAAAACAGTTACAAATATAATTTAATAAAATTTCTTACATATGCATAATAATAGTGATAAGAGAATATACCTTTGTAAACCATCATTTCACAAAAATAAATCAAAGTATTATAAAGTCATTTAAATCATTTAAACATAACATTAGCCTTTGTAATACATAAAACATAATTAACTTTTTAAAACACATAAAACATACTTAACCTTTCAAAAACACATGAAACATGGTTAGCTCATACCACATAGTATCACCTGTAAACCCGGTGACCCGGCCATATAACATCATTCAGGGTACTATACCCCGTGGGAATCATTAACATCAACATCGTATGTGCACATAATCCGGCTAACCTTTCGTAACATAACATAACATAACATTACTACGGACAATGAGTCAAAACATTTAAAATCATCCTTAAACTTTTAATAATTTGTAAGCTTTTGTAAATTGCATTTAAATAATTTATAATTATTTCAAAGTATTCGACTTATAACAATTTAATAAAAATTTTCATTTTTAAAATAATTTATGACACAAGTTTTTAATATATAAAGTTTTGTTATAAATAATTTTAAATAATAAATTTACTATAACAAATTATTGTAATAGACTAAAACATTTCAGTTTCATATATTTTTCATTCAACATAATAGATACCTCGAATTAAAAGTATTTTAATAGTAAAATACGTGTACAATGCATGAATCTACTTACCTCGATCCTCAGCAATAAAGAACGACAACCTCAACCTCAAGCTCAATCTCATCCTAAACATCAAAACACACCCTTATCAATATCACTACTCATTCTGACCTTGATATAACTCCAATATAATCAAACCTAGTTGTAAGCACTAAACCATTAAAGCTAATCTAAACTTGATCATCCTACATAAGCTGATTTTTACTAAGCTAATCATATGTCAGAAAGTTGTAAAAACTACCAAAGAAATCATAAACATGTGTAGCATTTCATATAAAACTTCATAAAATGAATGAAGATTAGAAACATATTACAAACAGAATTTTACATGTACATACGCACACTGTCCAGCAGTGGTAAAAACAGAGATAGCTGAACTAGAAAATTCGTAAAATATTTAATAGAACTCATAAAAATTAGATTAATTAATTTAAAAACATTAGAGACATTAAGAAACAATAGATCAACGTTCTAGAATTTTTGAAAATGAAAAACTATTTTAAACGAATTTACATCAAGAGACTAGGAAACCTGTCTAGAAACATTCAAGTTTAGGTTTTGCACTTCAAAAATTCATAACTTAATGCTCACTCAATGAAAATTAGTGAAATAAACTTTTAATCATAGAGGATTCATAATATTATATGAAAATTATTTTTATATGTCATTTTAAAGCCTTTTATCAAACTAAAATAGTCTTATCCCTAGCCATCGCAATTCTGGAAAACAGTTTCCAGAACTGCAGCAGCCTAACATAACGAATTTTTATTATTTTTTGTACTCAACCAAAAATTATGAAATTAAACATGCGGTAATTAGACATAATGAAGATTAGACAGAAAAATCAAAAAAAATTTTAGAGAGCATTTGGATAGTCCGAAAAATCGGTGAAATCCGACATGCTGCTGAAATCAGAATTTTCCAGTGCCACTGTTCCAACTTCAAAAGTTCACCACAAATTGGCTACTTGAAATCTCTTTGCATAAAATATATCATTGAAAAAGTTAGGATGTCTAGTTTAATTTTATGAAAATTTTCTTTCAGAAATTGTATAAAAAATAAGGAAAACTCGTAATGAAATCACAGTACACATGCCTATCAAGTCATTCATGATAAAAAGAATAATTCATGTATTCATCATCAAACACATAAGATTAGAGAACATAGATTAGAGAAGGATAATTACCTTAGAAATTCTTTCAAGCATGCATAAAATAAAACCCTAGATTCCTTTGCTTTTATAAAGTTATTAGGTTAAAAGTTTTAATCGTAGGGAGATAAAAAGAGTTTAGGTTTTATAAAAATTCTTACCTTTATATATAATAAATGAATAAATCAATAAAAATAAAAAGAATCATACCTTGACTTAAATAATGCTAATTAATATAAAACCCCTCATACAAAAGTTAAATAATAGAATAGAAATTAAAAAAAAATTAAATTTCAAACATACATGGAACGGGTGTTACAACCTTCATTGCTGAATTTTTTTAAACATTTTTTCTCCATTTTGAGATTATTTTCAAATTCCAACCATGTTTGAAATTGTTGATGGACCCAACCCTACTCAATTGAGTGACAACCAAAATAGTGACAACATAAATACTCCATTAATAGGAGATTTACAGAACATTCCAGCAGCCCATAGATTGAATGGGAAGAATTATTTAAAGTGGTCTCAGTTTATTTGAACATTTCTGAAAGGAAAGGGTAAAATCAATCACCTACTTGGTACTGGACCCAAACTAGGGGATCCTAGATTTGATGTTTGGGATGAAGTAGACTCTATGGTTATGTCCTGGCTGTGGAATTCAATGGTCCCAGAGATTAGTGGCACATGTATGTTTCTCACCATAGTCAAAGAAATATGAGAAGTAGTTGAAAAAACCTATTCCAAAGTGGGTGATGCTGCTCAAATTTATGAGATCAAAACCAAGATCTCTACAACTAAACAAAGAGGTCGTTTTATTACTGAATATGCTAATTTATTGAAAATTTTGTGGCAAGAGTTGGACTATTATCAATGTTTTCAAATGAAGTGTAGTACTGATGCTGCCTTGATGAAAAGATTTCTTGAAAAAGAGAGGATTTATGAATTCTTAGCTGGATTGAATGGGGTGTTTGATCCTGTTCGAGTACAAGTATTGGGGAAAGAAGATTTTCCATCATTGGATGAGACCATTGCTACAATTCAGGGCGAAGAAAGTAGATCATTGGATGAGACCATTGCTACAATTCAGGGCGAAGAAAGTAGAAGAAGAGTCATGGTTGAATCCCAATTAATGGAAAGTTTAGCCATGGTCGTAAAAAATGCTATAATGAAGAACTTTGGTGCAAATCAGCAACCTCTTGGTGAAAGTGAACAAACTGATTTGTCCAAGGTGACAAATAAGGATTCTTTGTGGTGTATCTATTGCAAGAAGTCTCGACACACTCGAGAACGATGTTAGAAACTACCTGGAAAACCACCAATGTCAAATAAAAATTCGACTATACATAATGGACAGCTGAAGGGATAAGGGCAAGCTCATATGACCTCTACACAGTCTGGTGATGAAGGTAAGTCTCATGAACATGACAAGTTCAACAGAGAAGAAATTGAGAAGCTGAAGAGTTTGTTGGGAGCATTGGAGAGGCCACCAAAGATAGGTACTTGTTCTTTGGCATTTAAAAGTAAGTTTCCCTCTTTATATGCACTAAATGTCTCGTGTACAACCTTTTTGAAGTCTTGGATCAGAGACTCAGGTGCCACCGACCATATGACCCATTCCTCACACAAATTCATCACCTATGACCCTTGTCCAAGCAATAGGAAGATAACCATAGCTAATGGTTCCCTATCAACAATTATTGGCCAAGGAAATGTCTTAATAAATCAAGCCCTCACACTTAAAAATGTCTTCCATGTACCAAATTTATCTACTAACCTTTTGTCCATTCACAAACTCACAAAAGATTTGAATTGTAATGTTACTTTTTATCCTTCATATTGCATGTTTCAGGACCAGGGTACGAGGAAGATGATTGGACATGCTAGAGAGAAAAATGGGCTTTACTATCTTGAAGAATCAAGTGGGCAAACTAGAACTGAAAATTATTTACCCCTGTCATTTTTTTCTAAGTCTCCTATTTCTAATAAAGACAAAATATGGCTTCAACACTTTTGTCTTGGGCATCCTTCATTTAGCATTCTTAAAATAATGTTTCCATTATTGTTTAAAGGAAATGATGTAGAAACCCTTCATGTGATACATGTGAACTTTAAAAACATAAATGTGCTTCATTTCCTATTAGTAATAAAAAAACATCTATTCTTTTTGCACTCATTCATAGTGATATTTGGGATCCTTCCATAATTCCTAATGTCTCAGGAGCTCGCTGGTTTGTTTCATTTATTGATGATTACACCCGTATGTCGTGGATATTTCTTTTAAAACATAAGTCTAATGTGAGTTTCATTTTTCCTATTTTTCACAACATAGTCAAAAATCAATTTGGAGTTGGAATAAAAAGGGTAAGATCAGATAATGCTAATGACTTTTTCAACCAAACCCTATCACTATATTTCCAAAAAGAGGGTATAATTCATGAGTCATTATGTATCAATACTCCTCAACAAAATGGGGTTGCAGAAAGGAAAAATGGTCACCTTTTAGCCATAACCAGAGCTTGTTTGTTTCAAAGAAATGTTCCTAAAAATTATTGGGGAGAAGTAGTTCTAACTGCAGCCCATCTTATAAATAGGTTGCCTTTTCGGGTTCTTGGGTTTAAAAGTCATATGCAATTTTTTTTAAAATATTTTCCAAACTTTCACACTACTAATCATCTTGTTCCCAAAATTTTTGGTTGCATATCTTTTGTTCACATTCACTCTCATAATAAGGGAAAATTGGATCCACGAGCACTTAAATGTGTATTTGTTAGTTATTCCTCAACTCAAAAAGGGTAAAAATGTTTTCATCCTCCAACAAGAAAATTCTTTGCGTCTGCTGATGTTACATTTGTTGAAAAAGAAAGCTATTTCGCTCAACCTTATCTTCAGGGGGAGACATCACTTACGGAAGATACGGACAAAGACTTATTTTTTTTTGCTGGAACTTGACTCTGATCCTTCTCCCTCATCTACAAACATAAAAAGTCCTCTAGCTCATACCCTTGTTAATTCTCAAGGTTCTCCAAATCCTAGTTCTGTTTCTATAGAAGTTGAAACCCTTGTACTGTCGATTCTAAGCCTTTTGGATTGGATAAACAAGTTCAAAGTTCTATTCACTAAATACTGACTTATTTAAGGAGAAAAGCACCCATTGTTCAACCTATGCAAGTCCAAGAATTGGAACCAGCCCTTGGTAATCAGGTAATTGACCACACTATACCTTCTTAAGAAAATATTTCTAGTTCTAATGAAGATAATCACAATGATCTTCTTATTGATATTAGAAAAGGCACCCGAAAAAGTACCCAACATCCTTTATATCCGTTATCTCACTTTATGTCTTATGAAAAGTTGTCACACACTCACAGAACATTTCTAACACATCTAAATACCATAACCATTCCTAAGACAGTATCTAAGGCATTAAGTCATATGAAGTGGAGAAATGCTATGAAAATAGGAATTGAGGCTCTTAAAAAAATAAGACATGAGATTTAGTGGAGTTACTAAAAGGGAAGAGTCTAGTAGGCTGCAAATGGGTGTTTACTGTTAAATATACGGCAGATGGGTCCCTTGAAAGGTATAAGGCTAGGTTGGTAGCCAAAGGGTATACTCAAACTTATGGGATTGATTATTTGGAAACATTTGTTCCAGTTGCCAAAATGAACATTGTGAGAGTATTACTATTTTTAGCTGCTAATCTTAGGTGGAGTCTGCAACAATTTGATGTCAAGAACGCCTTCTTACATGGTGATCTTGATGAAGAGATTTATATGGAAATTCCTCTTGGTTTTGGTTTGAATTTAAAAGGAAACAAAGTGTGCAAACTTAAAAAGGCCTTGTATGCCCTGAAACAATCCCCTAGAGCTTGGTTTGGACGATTTGCTAAGGTCATGACAGCCATGAGATATAAACAAAGTCAAGCTGACCATACTTTGTTTGTCAAACATTCGGGTTCAGGAGGAGTAACAATATTATTAGTGTATGTAGATGACATTGTGGTAATAAGAAATGATTTGGAAGGAAGGGAAGCTTTAAAGAGATGTTTAATTAAGGAATTTGAGATAAAGGAGCTCGGTAGATTGAAATATTTTCTTGGTATTGAAGTTGCCCACTCAAAGCATGGAATCTTCATATCACAACGAAAATAAATATTGGATTTGTTGAAGGAAATAGGAAAAATAGGGTGTAAGCCAATTGACAGCCCTATAAAACCAAACCATAGACTTGACGAAGCTCATGAAAATGCAGCAGTGGATAAAGGAACACATTAGAGGCTTGTAAGGAAACTGATTTATCTTTCTCACACTAGACTTGACATAGCTTATGCAGTCAATGTTGTGAGTCAATTTATGCATAATCCCAAAGAAGTTCACCTTCAAGCTGTATACATGATCTTGCAATATTTAAAAGGAACACCAGGGAAGGGAATTTTGTTCAAGAAAAGAGAAAGATTGACACTTAAAGACTATACTAATGCAGACTATGCAGGGTTTATTGTTGATAAGAGGTCAATATTAGGTTATTACACCTTCCTTGGTGGCAACCTTGTGACTTGGAGAAGTAAGAAACAAAACATAGTTGCCAGATCAAGTGCAGAGGCTGAGTTTAGAGCCATGGCAATGGGTATTTTTGAGCTATTATGACTGAAAATTGTACTACAAGACTTGAAGATTTAATGGGAGGCACCTATGAGACTTTATTGTGACAACAAATCAGCTATTAGTATAGCACACAATCCAGTTCAGCATAATAGCACTAAGCACATTGAAGTTGATCGGCACTTTATAAAGAAAACACTGGATAGTGGGCTAATTTGCACTTTATTTGTATCTATTGGTGGCCAGCTAACAGATGTGTTAACCAAAAGTTTGAATAACAGGGTGTTTCAGAGTATAATCGGCAAGCTGGGAATAGCCAATATCCATTCACTAGCTTGAGGGGGAGTGTGGGAAAACACCTAACTATATTTTAATGTAAATATTGGTAGAAGATCTTGATAGTTGTCAATCCTTAATTTATAGGATTTGATTTAGTCTCTAATTTGTAGGGATTTGATTTAGTTTCCTTTCTTGTTGTCCTCTACATGTATATATTAACCTAGAACTGTACTGTTAGAAAGATCAATAAAAAAACATTACAAATTTCTCCACACTAGCGAAGGTAAAATGTTTGTGGAAGAACTAGAGAGAATAGATAACAATTAAGCTAAAAAGAATGTGTATTAATTACAAGAGTGTGCATATAAGAAAGCTTGCTTCAAGTTGCTTACAAGTTTACTTGCTTAATTCTATACTATTTTTTGTCTAGAGAGTCTTCATGGCTTAGAGAGAGCTCTTATTTTCTACAATATCCTAGAATGACCTAGAGTATTTTATAGACAAGCTACATGCTACAACACGATAACAATATCTAGAGATTTTCTAGTTATGTACTAGTAAAGAATGTGCTATAGATTGAACTTTTTAGAATCAAGATAAGCTAATACAACTTGACTTGTCTAGTTAGCCTTTTTGACTTGCAATTTAGGCTGCCTCCGACATCCTCCCATATCTAAGTTCGTAGCGCCATCACTGTGCTCTCATACTTAAACCTCTGAATGTGTTCCATGAATTGCCAAATGTGTCTTTGCATTCTTAACTTGTTACACTATTGGGGAGGTTTTTCCATTTTACCAAGTATTAGTATGCTAGTACACTCTTTCACCGAATCATGTGGTTAACAAGGATGCACTCTACATTTTTATTGAATGCTGTGACAAGGACTATTGGTGCACGTTTTGATTCTCCATGGATTGGGTCTCCCACATCTATAGTATGGCTTGAGGAGGTTTATATAGAAGACTAGATGAATCTTGAGCCTCGATAGTAGTTGAAGTTGATATGAGATGTTGCCTACATGTTGGATAATTGGAAAGGCCCTTCGTATCTCTTTATTAACTCCTTGTGTACTTTTCACAAAGTCTCAAATTGTTAGGGTAGGAGCTTGGTCAAGATTTGATCGTCTTCTTTATATTTAATATGGTATCTCCTTGTATTTGTCCTTTTCTTTATTTCTTTTGCGGTTTTGTGAAGAAAGGCTCTTATAATGTCTATTTCTTCGTGCCATTCGGGGGGTAGCTTGAAAGTTGCACAATTGTTTCCTTTGTAAGTCGAGACTACGATTGGAACACCATGATAGTCACGAATGTGCACTTGCCGATTGCCTTACTCCGCTAGAGGTTGTACAAGAATTGCCTCACATCATTGGTAAGTGCTTATGTAATACCTTGGTATGCTCAAGATGTATCTCTCGACAAGTTTCCATCCGCAAACCAATGGATAGATTGAGCACATTAACAACCTTCTTGAGATGTACCTAAGGCATTATATGAGCAATCAACAACAAGATTAAGCAAAGTTACTTAATGTGACTTAATTCTCGTACAAACTCCAATAGAGCAAAAGCTTTCAGCAAGACCAATCTGAGATCATCATAGGATTCCAGCCTATGCTTCCAATGCTATAGCCTCGATATAAAAAGAAAAAAGTCTTGCAGCTCATAAGCTTAGCCGCAAATGGCATAAAGAAGTGAATATTAAGTGAGCTTATCTTCATAAAGCCGTGAGAAAAATGAAAAAAAAAGAGTAAATACAAAAAGAAACCAAGATGAGTATAAAAAAGGCCACCAAGTGTTAATCAAGCTGCTACCCTAGCAATTGAAGACCTTGCTAAAAGTGTATAAGGTGTTAGTAAGGAGATGCGAAGGACTTTTCTCAATCATTCGACAAGTAGGTAATGTCTCTTAGCAACTCCAACTTCCACTACGACTCAAAATACATATGATCTTCCATGTGAGCCTTTTCAAACCATATAACAAAGATACAGAAGACCCAAGCAGTAGAGAATTGAAGCGTGCAACAATAGCCGTTGTCACCGTACTCAACAAGATGTAGAGTGCATCTTTGCCGACCACTTGATTTAGAGAAAGGCATAATAGTTTACAATGAGTATTTGGTGAAAAAAAAATCTCCTAGATAGTGAATCAAGTTGGAAATGCGAAGACACTCTTTGGCAATTTGCAGAGCATATTTAAAGGTTCAAATATGAGAATGTGACGAGGTTGTAGCAAGCTTAAGTGGACTAAGATATCACAAATCACCAAAGTTTCAAGCCAAAGAGGCCAATTAAACAAGCCTAAATTGTGTGAGCTTGGTTTGATTCTAGAAAGTTCCATCGCTAGCACATTTTTTATTTGTATGTAGTAAGGAAATCTCTCGATATTAATAAAGTATTCCATGTCCAAACTATATGCTACAATACCTTTGACTACTCTAGGATGTTGTAGGAATGGGAGCTCTCTCCAAATTATTAGAACTCTCTGCACAAAGAAGATTCCAAAACTAGACAAGCATTATATAAATAACTCTTAACAATTGCCATTTCTTCCAAGCAAGCAACTCAAGCAAGTAGTAACCAAGCTCTCAAATCTCTGTTGTATACACACTCTTGTGAAAAATACACACTCGATTTGGCTCAATTGCTCATTTTTCTCTCTAATTCTTCTGCAGGCATCTTAACTTATGCAGCCGAAAAATTCAAGCTCATTTTTCTCTCTAATTCTTCTGCAGGCATCTTAACTTATGCAGCCGAAAAATTCAAGGCTTATTTAGCAACTTCCGGAAATAATTATCTAAATGCTACATGGGAGTGCTACGCACAATGCTCGTGTCATTACACTAAGCAGCCCGAGTGCCCAAGGAAATGCTAAAATCGTGTGCAAGTCGAAAGCCAAAAAGGAGACAATTTTAATAATTTGTGATTGAGATTTGATGATGATTTCTTGTTTTTATTTTACAAAATGTTCAAATATTTGGGAATATGAAGTATCTTCTAAGTCGCCATTACCCCGAACTCCCAATATGCTAAGGGCACCCATTTAAGCCTCCGTGAAAACTCTCTCCTCCTTCCATAAAATATATATAATAAGGATAGAGTTTCCATTAGTGAAGGTAAATTTCTGAACTAATGTCGGTAGATTATTATAAATGTATGAATATAGAGTTACAAATAGACTTCATATTGTAATATACCTATAGATTATAATCATTTAAAAGAAAAAAAAAATTATCTTCCGAGACATGGATTAGAGAACAAACAAGCGACCAAAACAACTTTCAAGGACTGCCCTAATGATCATAAAAGATAGCCTTAAATAGCCTCCCAAGTGGCAACCTCCATGCAGATTGTATAGTTTGGCTACTTTTTCCGGTATTCCTTTTTCCCCACATTTGATGGTTGATACGACAGACCATGCAACGCTAAAAAAAATTCATAGTAAAAGAAACTGTAATATTCACACAGGAGGGACAAGAGTCCCTGATCTTAAATCCATGAACCTTAATGAAAGGAACTCTAATCAGGTGAACTTTTGACTCAAATGCTGGTCACAAGAGGATCTTGAAAAACTCTTCGAATATATTCATGATCGAGAATTCTTCTCAATATAACAAATTTCTGACAAAAACAAAGAACCTCGACTGCTCGATGCAGTCAAATGTCATGAACAATTGATTCTTAATAATAAAGCATAGCATATACATTGGCCTAGCAATATCCTTTTCCATTTTCAAACAATTTTTCACTTTTTAAAAAGCCAACCCTATTGGTAAAGCCTACAAGTGTACAACAACGATTAATGAATGATTGCATTGGAAAAAGTATTACCTATCCACACAGCAAGATTGCAATCACCGGAGATCAATGACATCAAATTTTAGATTGGGATTCATATATACATCTGTACAAGGCTTATAAATGGGCCCACCATCAGGAGGTGGATCATGCGGATGAAAGCCACGTTGCTGACACTGTCTTATTACTGACATGCCACCTGGGCTTGTCAAACGAAAAATTCCATGCTTTCTGCAAGTCAAAAAAATAAAATAAAATAAAAAGTCACCATATAAATTACCCGAAAAGGACACAAAATAATGTACACAGGAAGGACAAAATTTGTTCAGACATTCTAACCTTGTAGCATCTTGAGGCGCCATGACAATTGCAACAGATTCTGGCAGCATAATCTGAAAAGGCAGAAAACATAGTTATACCAATTTAATATTAATTTAATGGAAAATGGGAAGAAAAGTAAATATGAAGGAAATGTGAACAGTGCAAAATAGCATAGCCACTCTGAACTTCAGAGTAATCATTTCTTGTAAATAACACAGGACGAAGTGTAGTGGTAACACCAACAGAACTTTTTCTTCACATGAACATTCCCCCATGGGGGAGGGGGTGGGGGGGAGGGGAACACATTCCTGCTCCATTTAAGAAAGTCATATTAGAGAAGGAAAGCAGGAACGAAATGGATGGGAGGCTAAATATTCAAGGTATTGTCTCTTGATTACTCCTATGCTTCTTGACATATAATCACATTCCTTTTCTTTCCAATTTCTCCTCTTTTCTTCCAACAACTTCTAGCATCAGGAACTACATTCACCACCAGAATAACACGAAACGCAACATAATTGTATGAAACTCATGCATGGTCTAACCAGTTTTGCAACCATCAAACAAACTTAATGAATTTCATTTGTAGCAATGGTAACTTTCACCAAATTAGGATGAGGCAGACCAACCTGATATGAGTAGTGGGTGTGAACATCAATCGATGACATGAAACAAGACTGCGTAGGATGTGTCTGGAAATTGCACCATCGTTGATAATTAATTTGTCAGCACAACTTACATAATATATAATCATCTTCAAACATTATAAAATATACAAATAACTGCAAGTAATTACACTTGGACAATCACAAAACGAAAGAGACAAAAGAACCCTGCAGAAACTTATCCCAAATTGAATACACATCCAAGTATGACCTTTCCTTAAACCATGTAGATAATACTAATAAAAATTATCAATATAAAAATTGGTTCAGTGCATCAGCATAATAGCAGCATTAATAATACTAAAAATAAATAATAATATTATTAATAATAAGAAATAATGCGAGGACTTTGAGCATATGCATGGTGGCAGATTTATTTATGCTAAATAAATCTACAGAGATCATAACTCCCACATACTGGCAAATTCTTGCCCACCTTTACTAATATCCAAAACTCAGATTCTTCTTACCCTTGCTATAACTAGGTATTATGGTTTTCCATAATTGACAAAAAAATTGTTGCAGTTTGAAATTATAATCGTAACATGGTTAAGACATTATGCATTCAAGGTCCACAACTTATCAGACAGAACAAATTCAACCCTCTATCTAGGGAAAAATAGGGAGGCCAAGAAAAATAGTTAATCAGAAAACTGAGTTAAATGTCACACTTCTTTACCAAGTGACAGCTTGGTTACTAGAGATCCCAAGATGCTATAAAGCAATGTATGTCGATGACAAAAAATCCAACAAAAGAAGAATGAATATGTTTGTGGTAGTTATGAACAAACACGGAAAAGGAATAATCTAAACATTGCAGCAAGTATGTTAGAAGATTGCAGGGTGATTCCAAATATGCAACAAGTACTGGATTTGCCAAGCAAACATGAAGAAAAGGGACGGAAATAATGAATGTATGGATAGATGGTCCAATACCGAATATTTTCAAGCCTATTTAAATACGGACCACAAAATAATTCTAGCCACTTTTAAACATGGACTAAATCTGAGTAGATTCCCATCTAATTAAGGCACGATATACATATGTGTGCATGGGCTTCAACTTTATAAAACCGCAAAAGCTTAAAATGTAACCTTTTGACCAGTGATCACATCATAAAGTAAAAGCACTCACATGAATCCACCCAAGGGGAAAAAGAGATCGCTTGTCTTGCACTTCAAATATTTCTTCTTCGTTTGTAGCCTGACACTGCCACAAAGCACAGATTTAAAAATCACCATAATAAGAACTATGTAGAGATTTATTATAGCTTTGATCAATGCATCAAGACACAAACATACTGAATCTGATGTTGATTCCTGCTTTGGTATAATGAGAGCAGTAATGTAAAATTTTCTGTTTTTCTGCAGGGAGGAAAGATTTGAACCATTAGCATCAGACATCGTGAAGATTAATAAGCGTAGTCTTAAATTGTCAGGACTTACAAGTGAACCTGCAAGAATACCACAAGTTTCTAAATTCTTATCAGTATTTGACTTTGCCAACTTCATGAAGTTATCCATCATTGTGGTCGACTGCAGACCAGGTAATTGTTAGGACAATTGATCAAAGTGACTCATTGTAACTGATCACACTAACAAGATAAATTTCAGAATAAAGCAGTAAAATTGTGTATCATCAGAAAAGAATTTCCTGACACCAATTATACTTGGCCAAAAGCTGAATCAAAAGAAGACTAAAATATCCATAATTCTAATAGAGAAAGAAAAAAAAAAAGAGTAGAATAAAATCTTACAATGTGCAATTGCAGGGGTTCAGTACGATCAAAAGCATCTGACAAGGAATTCCCAACTTGGCATTCTGTTTCAGTAACTTGAGGAGACATGGCAGCGATCAAATCTTGTACTTCAGTAAGTACAGTTGGAGGAGAAGGTTGTCTAATGATGTCTGCAGAAACAGGGGCTTCTGATGTTTCAAAGGAAATCATGGAACAAGGTTCCTCAGTGCGACGCATCTCAATTTCATCATTTGGAGTAGAAATTGATTGCACGCTTGATTTCTCAGGTTCAACATTGGCACTGTCTGTTTTTATTGTAATTGAGCTTTCTGAAGGCTGCTGTAGGCTGGTTTCCAACAAAGATGACCAAATAACAGTAATTGGCAGCCAAAAAAATTCAAAAAACTAAACAAAGCAAATAGCAATACAAGTCATTAAGATGGGGCAAAGACTGCTTGTAGTGTCCAGACTTCAAATTACATATTGTCTTCAGCTTGTAATCAACATGACATCAGTAGGCTCATTACTAGATGCACAAGTAGGGAACAAAAAATACAAGTAGGGAACAAAAAAATAATCTCCAAATTCAAGTAGGAGCCAAACCTGGGAACATCAACTGGAGTCAGGTCTATGTTGTTAGGATATTTGACCTACACCAGCAAAAAATAAAAATAGAAAGTCAGCATGATTAGTGCATGAGGCACCCAGAAAAAGAGCTGAATACATTCATACCAGTTTATCACTCTTTGGAGGCTGCCAATGACCATAGAGACCATTTGGCCCCAAAATAGAATGCCTGGACAGGGTTTCAGCATTTGGACGTCGGAAGTTTAGAGACCTACAGGAACCAAGCGAACAAGCTAAGATAATCAAGGGTGACACTTCGTCAAGGTCACATGTATTATACCTTGTCAATTAAAAAAATTCTAGTCCAGAGGAGAACTAGATGCATAACTCTATGAAATTCCTCACACAGAATGAATCTCAAAACAAAATTAGGTTAACACACCAGATGTGTGTAGTGCAATAGCAGAGCATCAAACATATGTAAAAATAAGAGATGAAGTCTGAACCGTTATACGGAAGACAGAACTCACTCTCAGTTCATAACATACAAGCACTTCTAATTTAAAATTACCTTCTCAGTGGCATCAGTTTCAAAGGCCCCAAATTCATTGGAATGATTGATTTCTCATTCCCCACCCCCCACCAAAAAAGAAAAAAAGAAAAAGGTGCTTTATTTTCTCATCTACAAAACTTACCTAGCTATCTGTTTCCGTTAAAAGCTTTCACAAGAAAATGTTCTTAAAACACCGTTATTTCCTATAACAGTTATTATTATTATTTTTATTACGAAATAGTAACTGAACTAAGATTAATCTTTTATGGATGTTGTGCAAACCTCAGGAATGGACTGGAATGATTTGGATGGGACTATATGTAGCACAGTACACTAAATTGTACGATAAATGGTGATAAGCTCAGTTTCACCATTAAAGCTAATTAAAACAAAATAACATGAAAATTTATAAAACCTTTATTTATTTGATTCAAATTTAACTACTAAATCTCTAGGGACACTGTTTCTGTATAATTATAAAATTAATAAATATAAATAAATATTATTATATTTGCATAACTATCTAAGTAAATCAATTTCAATAAAAGTTATGAAAATGTTGAATCAAATCGATAATTAATATTAACCAATATTAAATTCATAATTGTGAATATAAACTCTACTATAGTTTAATTAATTACTTACATTATTAAGACAAACTTATCATTTATTATTGTAAATAAATATATGATCAAATTATAAACGCAGCAGTTAAGTAATTTGGATTTGTAATCATAACATTTAGATTATAACATAAAATTCAGTCCCATGAATATCAGATAAGTTAACCCATGGTCACTCATGGGATTAATTGTCCATATATGTGAGACCAAATGGTGGACGTGGGATTAGCTACCCAGTCTCCTCTACCAAAAAAATGTCCAATCTCATGTACAAAATGTGGGTCCACCTAAAATGTACGAGAAGACAAGGCACAAGGGGTTGGAGTATTTCTAGAATTACATATGCAGTCCAAAGTCCCAAGTAAACTTCAGAGCACCAATTAATCCAGATGCATTGGACCATGTGTTTTGGACTAAATAACATCCTCTTAAGTTATACAAAATTAGTAAAAAACTTGATAATTCCAAATATTCAAACATAAATCATTTCTACAACTGACGGAAAATTAGCATTCTCATTCTTTGGATGTTCCATTAGAATAGAAAACAAAAATGTTCCCAACTTCTCCTATTTTACTGTTATGATATTGAAAGCAGCTTCAAGTTTCATTTACATGTATATCTCACTTGAACTCTCCAACCTAGTCATGATCTCAATGGTTGGGACTGATATCAGCAGCATAAGGCCTCACATACTTTTTTGCAGGCTACTTATATGGCTCCATCACACCTGTGATTCTAATTACACCTCAAAAAAGTCACACCACAGATTCACTCTAAGCTCTCCCAGATCAGTTCAGCAGACCATCTTAAGATGCTGATAATATAAAAATGATCTGGTTCCTGATGCATGGAAAGTGAAGAAGGTTTGTGCATGAATAATTAATAACATTTTCTTGAAATTCACAATGTTATGCTGAGATGGTGTTAAACTAAACATATGCATCATATCCTCCTTTTTTCCCTTAAACATATTAATTCATACAGTATAGATTCTTCAATTCTTTTTACATAGCTTTACAAGAAAGGAAACTGAGGAAACAAATATAAATTTCATAATAAGTCAGCATAGATCACTGATCCCTGGTCACAATTTAAAAAAGGTGGTGGTAAATTTTGAAATTCTTTCCATTCCTTACCAGCAAATGATGTTCAAGCAACCACTCACTTTGCCACCATGTTGCCAGTCTATCAGCAATTGGCATAATTCTAATGGTATGCTCATAGTTAAAATATTCAGGAAAAATACTAAACTATTTCCAATATTCAACTTCAGATTGTAGCAAAATGAAAGCACCTGGCTATAATAAAGTCTAGGGAGCAAGTACTCCACATGGTACCTGGAAAACCTTTAAGAAAACACTTACGTTCTTTGGAACTGTTCATCCACTGGTCTGGTATAGGCAAGCTGTTGAGGCCTTGAACCTTGATAGGCTAATTCTCGAGGTGGGAGTCTGACTGCCTGTCAATGTAGCACAGCATATAAGTGAAATGTTTTATCTCAACATCAAGTAAAATCGGAGTACGTATAAGGGAATTAAGGATAAACCGAGTTATAAAAGGCTACAATAACTGCCATACCATTGACTGAATAAACATGGTCACCGACTTTTTTCGACAACAAACTAAGAAAGATATAATCATTGAAGAAAAATAAGAGAAAAAATGGTAAACTAGCAGGCCCCAGGATAGACAAAAATAAAAAAGAAAATTGGGAAGGGAAACAACCAGTAGAAAACATATCCATAAACCCCAAAGAGTATCCATCACAGGCGCCACCAAACAATGCATACAGAAACTAACCAAAAACCCCCATGAAGCTGAGATGTTTCGAGAAAAATAGACGGTCTTGAGAGTCATTTGTAACCAAAGGCAGTTTCTTATCCCCATATATGTTTATTTCATTATTTTTAGCAACACCATAAGTGACTGAAACAATACAATCCCAAAAGATTTTAGCTTTCTTCCCTTCCCAAAAGGAAAAATTATAGCTGTGAAACAAAATGTCACCAAGTGTTCAATACCACAACTAATCAATCAAAACCAAGCAGATTGAAAGAAACAAAAACCTCCTACTATATGATGAGCATCAGACCTTTGTTACATCATAGTTAGTGAAAGTCTGCTTTTTGACAGAGGGCCACTCCAATGAACTATTTTGAGAAGCATGGCTCCAACCAATCACTTGATTTGTTTTCTTTCTGTTCAATTCATTGATCTTCTGTTGTACAGCTGGCTGCAACTCCTCTAACTCACTCAAGGCATTCAATAATTTCTACAAGAAAAATGAAATTGACGCTTAAACCTTAAAACATTTACTGAATATTGTTTGAAGCAATGCATAAACACAAGTAAAAATACCTTTTTCAAATAGAGTTTTTGGCTCTGGAATGATGCTCGATAATCTCGATGGCATGGAATTGTCTCTGTGACCAAACTGAAGCAAATGAAACCAAGTAATTTAAGCAACATTTTGGATGTTGTTGAAGAAAAATGAATTAATACCAGCATTGTCAATTCTGAAAGCCTTGGAGACTGCATACAAGATTGGCTTTCTATTGTACATAAAAAGTTGAAACACGAAACAATCTTAACAACTTTCTTTCATACCTTGAAAACCTTAGGAGCATCACATAGAGATCTATAATATTATTTTCTTCACGGAAGATGTCAGCCTACAATATCAATACCATATTACGAGCCAAAATGTCAGTTAGCACGGTAGAATAAATGAGAACAGACAAAAATATTACTTATTAATCATTCAAAAGTATAAGACTACATCATGTGAGCACCGTAGCATACAAACAGCAAAAGAGATGCATTATCACATATTTAATACACACAAATAAAGTGAAAGCATAAATAGTTTTTGCTTCATCATATATCAATCAATACACAAACAAAAATTGCTCTTTTTTTTCCACATACTCGGCTCATTAGCAAAAGTTTTTATTTGTAACACCAAAAATTTCTCTTCCCTATCAACAACAGATTGTATTAACAAGAGAAACAACTGTAAAATAAATTTCTTTTGCTTATTACTTCCTTAATAAATTTTCATAAACTAAGGCAAAATGATCACTTGAATTAAACTCGAATTACAACCAAAGCAATCTAAAATTATGTAACTCAATATAATCAGCGAAAATTTTACAGTAAATTAATGGTGGCAGAAACCGTAAACAAGTGAAAGAATCAAACCTGCTTGAGAATATTATCAGCGATCCGATAGTAGTATCGGAGGGCGATACGGTTGTCGACGTCGAGTCGCCGAGCACTGGCAGCGATGTTAATTCCCTCAGAAGACGACCTCATGATTTTTACTTCCGCTTCTCTCCTTTTCTTTCGTATTTTCTGGTCATCCAAACATCATTTCTGGCGGATCGGATGGCGTTTTGTTCGCTCAGGAAAGAGATGACGATGACGATCACAGTAGAGGTCTTGGCGAGGAATCGTCGATTACGGCTGAGGGCATTATACCTACGAGGAAGTTATTTTGGCGACAAACGGAGGGCAATTATGGTAATGTAATAATTTGTTTCGCTTGCTTCGACGCACTTTCTTCATGTTGCTGTTGTTAACTGTTTGTTTCGTCCAATGGGGTCATGGTACCTTTTTTCTTTTATTTAATTCATTTACATATGCTTTTTAAATTTCTTTTGTATTTTTTTGTCACGCAAGGATTAAAGTTATGGTATTAATATCATGACTAAACATAAATTATGTATATAAAATATAAAACTTATAAATTTAATATAAAAATTATAAATTAACATTAACTATAAAATAAAACATAAAATTTGTAAATAAAAGGTAAAACTAATAAATTAATATAAAACTAATAAATTGATGTATTATTGGTAAATAAAATAAAAGCTTATAAATATAATATAAAATTCGCAAATCAACATTAACTACAAAATAAAAAATAAATTTTAGAAATTAAACATAACATTTGTAAGTGGAAAATAAAATAAGTAAATTAATATAAAACTAGTAAATTGATATATTATTAGTAAACAAAACAAAAACTTACAAATATAACTTAATACTAAAAAAATTAACATTAATTGTAAAATAAAATACAAATTTTGAAAATGAAACAAAAGACTTGTAAATAGAAGATAAAACGTGTAAATTAATATAAAACTAATAAATTGATATACTATTAGTACATAAAACAAAAACTTACAAATATAACATAAAACTCATAAATCAACATTAAGCACAAAATAAACATAAATTTTGAAAATAAAACATAATAATTATAAATGGAAGGTAAAACAAATAAATTAATATAAAATAATAAATTAATGGATTATAGGTAAACAAAATAAAAACTTGCAAATATAACATAAAACTAGTAAGTCAACACTAACTGTAAAATAAAACATAAATTTTAGAAATAAAATATAAAACTTGTAAAAGAAAGATAAAATAAGTAAATTACTATAAAACTATTAAATTGATATATTACTGATAAAAAAAATAAAAATTTATACACTTAACATAAAACAAATAAATCAAAATTAAGTGCAGAATAAAACATAAAATTTGTATATTATGCCCAAACTTATTCCACTTTTTTTAATATAATTGTTTTTGTTTAATTAATGAGTAATTTTTTTGTTTAATTAAAGAAAATATTTTTCCATCAATGAATAAAATTTTTTCACTAAAATTCCATAGAAACAATGTTAATTTTTTAAATAATTAATAATCTTATATCAATTTACTAATTTTATGTGTAATTTACAATATTTATGTCTATTACGGTATTGATGTTGTAATTTTCATTGCAACATTATAGAATTTTCTTTTTTTATTTATTTTTTTTTTTGCAATGGAAAATTAAATTTCTTTTTTTGCCAAATACAACTTGCAAATTCCAAGATTGAGTGCAATTTATTTTATTTAACACAAAAACTCACTGAAAAAAGTTTTTGTTATTTTTATTTATTCTTCAGATTATAAAATTCAAAGTTCGTATAAACTTTATTTTATAATTAACAAATGCCTAATATAAATATTAATAAAATATTTTTTAGAAACTCCTTTATTCACTTCAAAATTTTTCTTTTATGATTGTCATTAGTAGTCCTTATTAAAAATATCGCTTGAGCTCCTGGTCAAATGTTCAACGAAAGAGTCTTTAACCTTTGGATTAGATGAAAATTATAGTCTTAATTAAGTCCAATCTTTTTTTATTTTTATTTTATTAAATTCTTTAAATTAAAAATAGCACCACTTGTTCTTTTTTTGTCATATCAAATTTTGATTAATTGTGTGTCCTAAGTATCAAAGCATGCATTGCAATGGGGCAATAAAATCCTCCTCCAACTACGATAAAAACATCATTTTCAAATAGGTGCAGCTTATAGTACACCGCTATAAAATTTTGTGACACCCTTCTTAAATTTTAATTTCTAAAATACTCCGATTTAATTTACAAAATACAAACTCATATATAATACAACCTAAATATATTAATAAATTTGAAACCATGAAAAATCTATTAATTTAATGAATATTAGTATATCAATAAATTAATTAAAAATAATATCACGTTCATAACAAGAATTTTCATGAAATATGAAGATATTATAATTATAGAATTTAATGATTCTGTCAAACTACATAACACAATTATGATTTGATCTTATTGAGTGAATCAGTCACTTGACAATTTTTTGGCTAGATTTCATGACTAGATCACATTACATGATAATTCATCATAGGAGACATTTTAAAGACAATATAATATATTAATATCTCTCTATTAAAATACAACAATAATTTCTTATCAGAAAGGTGTAAAAGAAATAACAATAAGTTATGAAATGTATAAAGCATTATGATAGTACAACAAAGAAATCATAGATATATCGTATGTATTTAGTTACAAATTAGCTCACTATTAATTTATATATTAGTTGAGTCCTAGAGAAAAATAAAATTTTTTACAATTATTATCGAATAAATTTATCGATTATCAATTTATTACATTGGCCTCAAGCAAGGATTGACAAAAGCTATTATTTAATCAATGCTATCAAGTTATTGATTAATAATTTGATGAGGTTCTACAGTATTAAAATTAACCATCTTCTCATAAAATTTTACCCTTAATAATTTTTTTTTTACTTTTTATTTATAAAATACATACAAAATAATCTTCAATTGTTTTCCTTTTATTATATAATTTCTATCAACTTTTATAATTTTCTTTAAAAAACATATTTTTTAAATTAAATTTAAATATAAATATAAAGTACGAAATAGGTTGGCGTAGAAATTTATTAAAATAATAATCTGTTTAAGTACTTAATTAAAATTTCATTCAAAATAAGAAATTCATTTAAATAAAAAAGGTTTAATGAGGAATTTTGAGGGTGTTAAAGGAGATTCCGTGAACCATACTAAAAAAGATTCGGCTTTGTAAACGTGTCTGCAACCCACCTGATTTTTTTTTTTCAAAGGAATTCATCTTCCATTTAAAAAAAAACAAAACAAAACTTTGATTTTAACCATAATATGGTCCTCACAACAACATGGATAAAGTCCTACAATCTTTAATCTAATGATCAGGAAAGCTGAATTAATTAGCTTTGTCAGAAAAAATGATAATAATAATCATAGTAATAATAATAATAATAACAGGATCATGAGGCTGCGAAGAAGTTTATAAAGTTAAATTGTTAGGTTAATAAGGGATCGCTTGAATTATTTTTAAAGGTACAAAAGTAATTTTGAAAAATTAAAAATTAATTTAAATATTTGGTAAATTTTTTAAAGATTACTTTCGGTGAAATCACTTATTCTACAATATATTATGAAAAATAGAAAAAGAGTAGCTTTCAAAGTCTGATTTTGAAAATTACTTTTATACTTAATATAATTTCATATTTATTCTCATATATATTATAAAAATATAAAATTATCATCATCAATTAGAAAATAAAATTATTAACTTTAAAGAAATTATTAATATTACCAATTATATTAAGATAAAAATAAAAAAGAATAATATAAAATATTTATTTTGGTTATTAATTATTATATATACACAATAAAAAAATTTATATATGTTTATAAACATGTAAATAAAATTTATTCAAAATTATGTCCAATTCAGTCATTTATATTTTTACAGCAGTTTAAAAATAAGATTTATTAAACTTATATAGCTATCTTTAAGACTCACAATACTTCTAAAAATAAATTTCTCTAAATGTTTAACTGATTCTCTTCATAACTAATTATTTTTATAGTGTAGTTAATAATAATTTTTTAAAAACATATAGCATTACTAAACTGACCCTAAGAACATAAGCTTGGGGTAGAGATGCATATTTAGTTTTAACTTATATAAGCCTTATTAACGTCTCTATACCCACCTAATTTTTTGCTATATGTGTATTAATGTATTATACATTGATTTTCATTTTTTTTTCTATGTACCAAAATAATAATAATGATTCCTACCATATGTACATGTTAAAAGGGCATCTTTATTGTGATTCATGTCATGAAGAGCTGAAGTTTAAAGGTTCTTTAGTATTAAAAAAGAATGACTATTAGGGATGGCAAAAAATCTTGACTCGAATTTCTACTTGATTGACCTAACCTAAAATTTGTAGGCTTTGACCTAAATTAAGGGTCAAAATTCGGGCTCAGGCTTAAAAATCAAACTTCGTTCAAATTGAGGCCAGGATTCAGATAGTTTCATATTTCTACTCTGTAAAATCAAAATTTCAATCAAATCACACATTGGAATATACTAGGCCTTCTAATTCTTTAAGATAAGAGGTTTATCAATGAAACCCTCGCTTGAGCTTCTTATTACTTAAATCAGAGATCTTTGGGAATAGACTTCCTTTTCCTTTGGTCGAAAGCATAAGTGTACCTCTTCTAAAGGTGCCATAGCCGACCCAGCTTGACCCAACCCAAACATTTAACAATTAAAAAAATTATGTGTTTTTATTTGAATTTTTGTATTTTTATTTGAATTAGACATGGTTTTTATTTATATTTAGTCATTTATATGATTTGTAGTTGAGATGTCGATTAGAGTAATTTTTATGTTTATGTTACTTTAAACAAGTTTTAAATTTTTTAAAGCATGAGGAAAGTTATTCCCAACATCCTATGATGACAAATAAAATCTATGGTTGGGTTAGGATGGATTCACTGACTTAGAAAGCCTGGCCTCTGATGCATATACATAGGCAACTGATATACATACATAAAAACTGCACCAACATCATATAAATTAAACTCAAATAAAATTACAGGTGGTAAAAAAACAAAATGAGTATTACATCCATTATCCAGAAAATGAAATGATAATTCTAGTGTTTTCTAAAGAATTTTCATGTCATCTATCTACTTGTTGTTTATTACTACTAAAAAATTAACCATGAACCTTCTAATAAGAAAATGACTCTAAAGACCCAAACACCAGATTTTTATAAAAAAAAAAAAAAAATAACCATGCACCTAATAATACTTATGGATGCCACTGCTGCAATAAATAATCCATTATCTTACTATTTAAACATCAAATATATTAGAAAGAGGAGAAATAAAACAAAACAAACAAAAACAATTTGCCAAATACACTGAGCAAGGAAATATATTATTGTGTTCATATTATTAAATCTTTGGTGAAGTTGATGGGATATTCAAGTATTCAACATGTGCAGAACATGACTACGAAGCTCATAATTCACAAACCTAATAGTTTACGAAAGCAGATAAAATAGATAACAAATAATAAAATAAAAAGATCAACAAGCAAGAATTAAGCTCTTCTAATTGCACCTAGTTTTTCATTTCATCAAACACCTTTAGAAGCCAGTTGGTTCCTTAACCCAAAAAAATAAATCAATAAATAAACAAGTAGAAAGAATTAGAAAAATATCATCAATAACATGTATATATGGAGAAGACAATTTATCAGAACATTAAATTCATGTTATTTTGAAACTTCAAATTAGAAAAATATCATCAATAACATGTATATATGGAGAAGACAATTTATCAGAACATTAAATTCATGTTATTTCGAAACTTCAAATCTTCTTCATTAACTTCAGCATGTACAAAATAAAAACACCCCAGAAAATGTTTCTGCAACAATTAATTAAATAAATAGCAACAGCAACAAAGTAACAGCTTGTGAAGCAGCAAACGTACCTGATGAAAATCAAAATTAACAACTTGGAAAGCTCTATACAAAGTTTTTTGAACATAAACAAAAGAATTTTGAGCAAAATAAAGGCAAAGAGAAAGTTGACAGCTATGATGACACAAACACATCATGGAACAAACAGCCTATAGCACATTGATTTCGAAATCATCATACCTTACAAAAAATTAATTTCAAAGTTCAAAGTTATACACGCATGCATATTATGTCTGACTAACAGGACATGTACATTTTTCAGCGAATGGCTTGTGTCAACTAACAAGATTTTCTGACCATTAAAAAAATCTATAACACAGCTCATGATTCCGTAGCAGTGAAGGCCATCACACTTACAAAAGCGAAAGCACAATCAATTTACAGAACAAAACCCACAAACAAAAGCAAAAGCAAGACGACATAAACACATCATGGAACAAAAGCCTATATGACATTGATTTTGAAATCACCGTAACCTTTACAAAATCCAATGCTATGAATCATAATTTCATAAACACAATCGAACCAAAAAATCGACACTAAATGTTATTTACACATGACCTTGAAAATTAAATCATCAATGAGAGAGCCTACCTTGCAACTTGAAAGATAGGTAGAGAGATTGAAGCTGCGACTGCTACGGAGGGATTGAAGCCGAAAGTGAGAGATCAAAAGCTGAGACTGAGACTGTAAGCAAGATGATGAGATGCTGCCGAAGCTGTGAATGGTCTCTAACGCTCAAAAGTTGCACTTGCGCTCTTCATCGTTGGTGAAAGCCATCGGAAGTTCAGAGAATCCGTTGATTTTGGGTGAGATTTGATCGACATTCGAAGAAAGTGAATTACGGCTTTTTTTTTTTAAGTTTAGACTTGTTTAGGGATAAAATTGGAAAATCAAAATTAAATAAGGTTAAAATAGGAAGACAAATCTTTCTACTGGTGTGGAATCCGAATTTCCCTACACTTCAACAAAGAAATTGAATTCCTCAGCCACTCAACCTTTTGGTAAGGGTTGCTGCCCTCCAATTTGGAGAGCAACAATTCAAACTTTTACAAAAGTATTGTGAAGATTTTTTTCTTTCTAAAAGTATAAATAAAGGCAGTCTTTTTTCTTATTAAATGTAAGTAGAATAGACATTTTTTAAATATTAGAGAGAATTTAAAATCTGAGCCGTACTTCATAAGAATATTTGTAGTAAATAAGTCCTAAATAAAAAAAAAAGAAATCAAATTCTTCAAATAACAAAAATTGGGTACATAATGGAATTTAATTCCTAATTCACTTTGGAAAGGGAAAATCTCTCTTTTCCTGTTTTAATTTCCTGGAACCGAACATTGCCTTAGTCTTAATTATTATATCTTTTGTATCTTTAATACACATCACGATTCACACACACACGACTAAAGTTTTTTCATGTTTCACATTCTTAGGACATGTTTGTAGGAGGAATTGATACTAGTGTGGAAGCACTAGAGTGGGCAATGGCAGAGCTAGTGACAAATCCTACTAGGATGAAGAGAGTTCAGGAAGAGGTTAGAAGTGTGGTGAAAGGGAAATAAAATGTACACATGAAGGATATGGAGAAGATGGACTACTTGAAAGAAATGTGTCTTCAAAGAAACTTTGAGATTACATTCGTCAATTCCTCTTTTGGTTCATCGAGAAACAACAGCGAGTCTTAAATGGAGAGGCTATGACATTCTTTCAAAAACTAGAGTGTTCGTAAATGCATGGGCAATCCAAAGGGATCCTCAAGTATGGGCCAAAAGATTTCTTGCCAGACAAGTTTTTAAATAACATGGTGGATTGCAAAGGCCAAGACTTCAAATTCATCCTCTTTGGTGCTGGAAGAAGAGGACGCCCAAGGATGTCATTTGCATTATGCTATTGAGTATGTGATTGCAACCCTATTGTACTAGTTTGACTGGAAATTGCCTCTTGGTGAAGTTTAAGAGAGGTCGGACATGATTCAAGCTACTAGGTTTACGGTTTATAAGAAATTAGCTCTTCATCTTGTGCCAACAATTTATTCCTCTTACCCTTAATCTTGATATGTTTATCAAAATATTCATGGTAATTATGTATTATGTTTGGTGTTATTTATTGATTTAGTTTTCCATGATTTCTGTTTCTAATTAGAATTCTCTTCTAGTCTATATTTTTATCCGAAAAAACACAATCATGTGATTGGTAGTTCATAAATGAAAATAGAAGTAATAAATGAATAGTGAATATCATTCAGGAATAAAATTGGAACGTGTTAGAAGATTCTTTGAAACTTAAATAAGTTCAAATTATGAGTGGAATTGTCTATTTCCATGACATAAATTTTTTTCTTTTATTGATAAATTAATAATTTATTAATTTATAAAAATAATATCATGTTCATGATTGGAATTTTCATGAAGTATAGAGGTAATATAATTAGGTAATTTAATGTTTGTATCAAGCTGTATATCATAATTCTAATTTGATCTTGTTGAATGAATGAGTCACTTAATAATCCTTTGGCTGAATTGTATAGTTGGATCACATTGCATGGTAACTCATTAGACAAAAAATTTTAAAGGCTATATATTAAGTTAATACTCTCTTATTTCTCTTAATATAACACGTAGAATACAACAATGGCTTCTCATATGAAAACTATAAAAAAAACCAACCGTAACCAATGAAATGGGTAATTCATTATGCTAGTACAATAAAGAAACCATAAATATATCATATGTTTAGTTTCAAATTAGTTAATTATTATTTTATGTATTAGTTAGATCCTAAAGAAAAAAATTAAGATTTTTTGAGAATTTATTATCGAATAACTTTGTCAAATTATTAATTTATCACTTTGACCCCAAGTTGGGATCAACATTAATCGATGTATGATCTCCAATTTAAAGGGCAAAGATTCACGTGGTCCCAGGGCCCACTTTTTAAAAGATTAGATAGGGCTATATGTAATAAGGAATGGGTGTATAAGTTCGCGGATAACTCTGTACTTCACCTTCCAAAGATTACATCAGATCATAGACCTATCCTTGTCCGGTTTGAGAAGACTGACCGGATACATCGAAGTAGAAATCCATTTTGATTTCTTGCGGCTTCGATTACTCACAAAGATTTTGATAAATTTATGGAGTCCAATTGGAAGTCAACCGCGCCCTATCTTCATGCAGCCCAAGAATTTGCGAAGAACGTGTTCGACTGGAATTATAATACTTTTGGTAACATTTTTCAGTGAAAGCGTAGACTATTGGCTCGTATTGGTGGTATTCAAAAAGCGCTGGAGCAACACGAGGGAAAAGGCTTGCTTCGTCTTGAATCGAAACTAAAGAAAGAGCTCGAGGATGTTTTATCTCAGGAAGAATTGTTGTGGTGCCAAAAGTCTAGAAAAGATTGGCTTATGCATGGGGATAGGAACACGGCATACTTTCACAAAAAAACAATTACCAGGAGAAGGCGAAATAGGATTGATGCTATAATTAATGAAGTTGGGCACTGGCTGTATGACACTGAGGATGTTAAAAAGCATGCGGTCACTTTTTTCTCTGCTTTGTATACTGAGGACAACAATAACCTTAAGCAGTATTTTCCTAGAGGATACTTTCCCATTTTAGGTGATGATATGTTTCTTTCTCTTAGTCATCCCATTGATGATGTAGAGATTAGAAACGCTCTGTTTAGTATGAAGCCTTTGAAAGCTCCCAGGGCTGACAAGCTTCACACTATTGTTTACCAGTCTCAATGGAGTGTTGTTGGCCCATCGGTTTACTGCTTTGTGAAGGAGATTTTCGGCAGTGGTGCCATTCCTTCGGAGATCAATAAAACTTTGCTTGTCCTCATTCCAAAAACGGAGAATCCTTTGAACTTATCTGTGTATCGCCTTATAAGTCTCGACATTGTTATATACAAGACTGTGACAAAGCTCATCGCAAACAGATTACAATCTGTCCTCCCCCACTTAATTGGTCCACAACAAACTAGCTTTGTCCTTGGTACGCACATTGTGGTGGCTTAGGAAGTTATTCACTCTATGAGAAAGAAGGTTGGGAAGAGGGGTCTAATGGTCATTAAAGTGGATTTGGAGAAAGCGTATGATAGACTTAGTTGGAGTTTCATTTATGATACATTGCTATAAGCAAAGTTCCCAACTGCCCTAGTCCAGATAATTATAAAATGCATCACCACAGCCCGGATGAGTGTTTTGTGGAATGGTGAGCTCACTGAGGAGTTTTTCCCATCAAGGGGAATCAGACAAAGGGATCCAATTTTGCCTTATATTTTTTGTGCTTTGTATTGAGAGACTTAGCCATGGTATTCAACAAGCTGTGGATGTAGGCAAGTGGAATCTAGTTCGATTATCCCGTAATGGCACACCCCTGACAAACCTTTTTTGTGTTGATGATCTCCTTCTCTTCGCTAAAGCATCACGTGAACAAGCAAAAATACTTAATTCTGTGCTTGATAATTACTACGACAGCTCAGGAGGTCGAGTAAGCAAAGCAAAAACTCGATTTTTTTTCTCTAAAAATGTTAATTTGGCGAAGTCTAGTAAGATTGCTTGCACTCTCGGTTTCTTTGTTACTAATAATCTGGGCAAGTACCTTGATAAGCCCCTTCTACATTCCCGAATCAACAAGGATACTTATAAGAGCATTATCAAAAAAGTGGATAAGTGACTCTCGGGATGAAATGCTGCCCACTTATCCCTAGCGGGGAGAATCACGCTTGCACAGTCTGTACTCTGTAATTCAATCTATACCTATTTATGCCATGTAGTATATGAACCTCCCATCACGTATCAAGGCTGAAATAGATAAAACCTAAAAGAGATTTATTTGGAGTGGCGCAAATCATCAGCGGAAGTTGAGCCTTGTAAACTAGGAAAGGGTTTGCCAATCAAAAGACTATGGTGGTTTGGGACTAAAAAACCTTGAGTTAATAAACAAAGCAATGCTGATGAAAGTTGGACGGAACCTTTTGACTTCGCCAAATAAATTATGGACTCAGGTATTAGCTACCAAATATGGCATCGATCATGCTAGACTTCCTCTTTCTCTTCCGACAGGTAATGGATCGCATTTGTGGAAAGCTGTTGGTAAAGCTTGGTATGGACTATGCTTGGAGCCCGCTGGTCGCTTGGTGATGGAAGATGAGTTAGGTTCTGGTGAGATTGCTGGGCTACTAAATCTAAGCCGCTGATTTTCTACGCCATTGCTCCAGTTCGCGAGGATATAATAAATGAGGTAGCTGCTGGATTTGCGGATGACCATGGTAATTGGCGATGGGATCGATTCAGCTATTTACTCCTAAATCACATCCTTTTGAGGATCGGTTCGGTCCTACCCCGCTCGCAAGACCACGATGGAGATCAAGTGTATTGGGCGGAGTCGAAGAATGGCATCTTCACGGTAAAGTCTACTTATAATGCCATCTCTAGATCTCACATTAGGAATGAAGATTTTCGTTGGGATATTGTTTGGCGCTGGAAGGGCCCTTAAAGTATCTGCACGTTTCTTTGGTTGGTGTCACATAATAGATTGAAAATAAAGGCTGAATTCGCAAGAAGACATATTATGTCTGATGTTGGGTTTGGCCACTGTGGTTGTGTAAAGGAGGATACATTGCATGTACTCAAGGACTGCATGGCTGCGAGCTAGATTTGGCGTCATTTTATTCCTGCAGAGGAACATCAATAATTCTTCGGTCCACCTTTAAAGGAATGACTTTGGTCTAATCTAACTAGCAAACGAAAGATGGCCTCAGGCTTGGAATGGACCATTTTATTTGGGGTGGCTACTTTTTTTTTTTTTTCTTTTTTTTTAAAAGGAAAGGGGGGTGGGCAAGCCCAAATCAATTTTTACCCCCCTCCCCACCCCCAAGCTCGAACCCGAGTCCACACAAGTGAGAGGCGACAGTTAGACCGCCAACAACCTGGCCATTTCTGAGCTTGGGGGCTATTTTTAAATTAATCTCCATACTATCCTTATGGAGACTCGAACCCTTACTCTGACAGTTGTAAGTGCAAGAGTTCTCCCACTGAGCCAAAGGCCCATTGGTTTTGGGGTGGCTACTTGGCGCTTGTGGTTCTGGTGTAATCAATTTCAATTTAAAGGTGGATGTATTGATGGCATGAGCCTAATCACCGACATTATTGCTAGAGCTTAAGAAATTCAACACTTCAATATCTCATCTCTGGGCATAACTCACAAAAAAGCAAAACACTGGATTTGCTGGAATACCCAATCTTGGCCTTGGTGTAAGCTTAATACTGATGGGGCTCGTAAGAAAAATGGTGCCGTTGGCGCGGGTGGATTGGTTCGTGACCATAATGGAAATTGGATCATTGGATTTGGCATCAATATTGGGCACTGTTCAGTTAATATGGCAGAATTATGGGGACTTTTTCATGGGCTTAGCATAGCATGGAAACATGGGATTCGAAGAGTTATGGTGGAAATTGATAGCCAGTGCATGTTTCATTGGTACAAAAGCTGTTGGAGGCTATGAATGAGTACACCCCTCTCGTCCGCTCCATTAGAGATCTTCTACAATGTAATTGGAATTTCACGCTTCACCATATTTATCGTGAAGCTAACTCCACTGCAGATTTTCTAGCCAATTATGCATTGTCTCTACCCCTTGGTTTTCATCTTTTCTCTACCCCTACTGGTATAGGATCATTTATAACTTATGATATGTATGGGGTCACTACCCCCGTTTAATTTCTTGTTAGCTCTCTTTAGAGCCCCTTTGGATAAAAAAAAAAGGGGGGTTAATGAAGAATTTTGAGAGGTGTTAGAAGAGATTCAATGAACGGCTCAAAAGAGATTCGGCTTTGTTAATGTATCTGCAACCTGCCTCATCTTTTGTTTTTTTCCTCGCTCCAAAGGAATTCATCTTCCATAAGAAACTTTGATTTTAACCATAATACGGTTCCCGCGACAACATCGATTGGGCCCTACTATCTTTAATCTAATGATCAAGAACATCCGACTTAATTAGCTTTCTTAGAAAAATAAAATGATTTTGCTTCTTTGCAAAAAAATAGGATGAAGTGGGTATAGAGAAGTTTATAAAGCTAAGTTCCAAGGTTGAGACAAGGGATAAGAATTCAGTGTAGAACTTAAAGTTTTTGTTGAATAATGAATCAATGGTTGTTGGGTAAGAGAAGTAAAAAAATAAAAGCACAAAATAAAATATTGACCATTTTTTTACTTAACAAAAAAATAAGTTCAACATTGAATCTTAATATGAGACAAAGATGCATATTTGTTTTTTATTTATATCAGGCTTATAAACATCCCTACATCCATCTAATTTTTTGCCATTTTTATATTACATATTCATTTTAATTCTATCATACTTACATAACATAATAATAATGATTCATTACCATATGTACACATTAGAATGGCATCTTTATGTGGTTCATGTCATGAAGATTGAAGTTTGAAAGGTACTCTAGTATTAAAAAAGAATGGCTCTAGCTAGCAGTGACAATGATCAGTAACTATATAAACGGTAATTATAATTAAGTGAGAAAGCAAAAATATGCTCTTAAAATTATTAAATTTTAGAAATAACTCAGTTTACTTAAGAAAAATTACTAATACGACTGGAAGGCTAATTTATGAGAAACAAAAAAATGAACTGGAGTTGGTCGACCGAATTGAAGAAGAATCTACTTACAGTATTGTACGTACCATAGATCCTGAAATCTTTCTTCTACACAGCTATTTCTTGGCCATTTGGTATCAATGCATTGTACAGATTACAAAACCAAAATTCACTAATACTTAATTAATAATCATGGGAAAATTTGAAAAAGATAAAAATTAAACCATTAAGGGTCCTATTTATCACTTGAGTACTTCATGTCTAAAACAAAACATCGATCCTAGTGACGAACATTAAAATCGGTCATAATTAAAATAAAAACTTACCCATGCATAATTTCCTGATTCGTCGTGTAGATTTGTTACTTGCAATGGCCTCTCAACGTTAACAGATTTCATTCTCCAACAAACTCCGAAATTAAAACCGAAATTAGAAGAAAATACAATTGATCAAAAAAATTAAACAGAAGAAAGTTAAAAAAATGCAGTGAAGAGAACATAATCTAAATATTAAAGTTGAAACTTTGGTGATGAATGAATAGTTCTAGTTGAGCCTTGTTTAGAAATAAGCAGGGTGCCCGTGGATTTAATCAAACCAAACTTGAAACGTGAATAGTGAGTTATCTACAAAAGAATTAAATCAGAAGCACCAGGGATCAGTGTAATCTCATCCTATTTGGTATTGACGCATTGTATTTCAGTTTTTAAGTTACAACAGTTATAGAAAAAAAAACTATAAAAGTAAAATAAAAATTAATAGTACATAGTAAATATGACTTTTAAATAATAATTTTAATAAAAATAATAATGATATTATAAGTTTTCAAAATACTAGTACAGATCAAATTAATTTAACTTTTAAATTATAACTGTTAATGCTTATCAAACACTTTAATATTATAGTTTTAAGTTATAATTTCCCAAACTCAATACTAAATAGTGCCATAGTTGGAAACAAATGTTCTATTAAATGGCTATGCAGGGTGAGTTTATCTTATCTGAAAAAATCACCTATAGAGCTATTTCAATTTAAACAGAGTTTAACCACCTCTCTAGGCTCAGATCCATTCCTAGTACCAATAATTTAGCTTTAGCCTCCTCACACTCGAATCTAAGATTTTATAGATAATTGGCGTTCAAGATGAGTATCATGCAACTACAACAGCTATTACAATTTAAGCATAAATGAACATCTTTTACAAGATGTTTGCATGAACATCACATCTTTATTAAATAATTATGGATTTATGTTGTTTTGATTATGTATATGGCATATTAAAACTCATAATATTAATTAACTAATCTTGAAAATTTTGTTTAATTATTACATTGTCTTCTCACTCACCAATAGTCTCGCTTATTCCACAGACAACTAGCAATAAGAGTTAATTACACACCTAATTAACAATCTAATTTCATGGAAGTTGAAATAGCAGGAATTAATTAGTTAATCACACAGCGATAATAATAAGATTGATCGGTAGACAGCCGAAGCAATTGAAAGTAAATGGAACAGATTTTTAGCATATTTCATTAACATTCTTACAAGTATGTATGCAGAATTACAAACTATAAAAGGAAACTGCAATCAATAAAATAAGGGAATCGCTATGCACAAGCAGTAAATCAAGACTAAGTTTTGGTATTCACTGATCTTTTTGAGGATAAATGATCTTCTTTCCTAATATGCCCCCACAAGATCGTGCTTCCATCGGAAAAAACCAATCTTGGACCAAAGAAGAGCGAAGCTAGACTTGGTCAGTGGCTTTGTAAGAACATCAGCAAGCTGGTCATGAGTTGAAACATGGACAACAGTAAGAGAGCATTAGAGACATTGTCACTAACAAAATGGTAGTCAAGGGCAATATGCTTCATTTGAGAGTGAAAGACAGGATTAGCACACAAGTATATGGCACCAATATTATTATAGAGGAGATGTGGAAGCCGAGGAGTTTAAGTGTCAAGTTCAACAGGAAGGTCGGTGAGCCAAGAAAGTTCAGCAGTAGTGGATGTGACAGAGCGATATTCAGCTTCTGTAGAAGAGCGAGCAATGGTCTGTTGCTTTTTCGAAGAAATTGGACTAAACCCAATAAATCTAACATAAGTTGAGACAGAGGTGCAATCATCGTGATTTCCAACCCAATCAGCATCACATTGACGAACAAATAACCTATATGAAATAGTGTGCTTCAAGTACCGGAATAGTCGTTTTGTTGTAGTCTAATGATTCTGAGTGGGAGCATGCATAAATTGGGCTAGCTCGTTGACAAAGCAAGCAATATCAGGTTGAGTGAGAGAGAGAGACTGTATCCCACCAATTAAGCTACGATAGTTGGTAGCATTAGTAGCAGAGGTGCCATCTTGAAGAGTGAGGCACAAAGAAGTGCAGATACAGTGACAGATTCTTTGATGCCTTCCATATTAAACCTTTTGAGAAGGTCATGAATGTAGTTATATTGAGACAAAAGGATGCCGTGGTTATTGAGAATGACTTCAACTCCTAAAAATAGAGGCATCACTCTTGGAGTTGAAAAACCCAAGAGAGAGGACAAAGGCTTTAAAGGCCATCAATTCGTGAAACCAAGTGCATGGTGTTTGCTTGAGGCCATAATGGGAGCGGTGAAGTCAACAGACATGAGATTGAGAAGAATCAACAAAGCCCAGATGCTGAGACATAAAAACTTCTTCAGATAAATGCCCATGAAGAAAAGCATTATTAACATCCAGTTGCTGAACCTGGCAACCACAAGATAAAGTAATGGTGACAACAGTTCGAATGGTGGTAGGTTTAATGTCAGGACTAAATGTCTCATGATAATAAAAACTGGGTCACTGGTTGAAATATTTTGCAACCAATTGGGCTTTATAACGTTCTATGCTTCCATCAAGTTTTTTTTTTACTCAAAAATCCCACTTGTACCCAATGATATTCTAATTAGTTTGACTGGGAACAAGCTCCCAAGTTCCATTACAAATAAGAGCATTAAACTCAACATACATGGCATCTCTCTATTCCGGGCGTTGTAGGGCTTGAGAGACTGAGATAGGTTCAGTAGTGGGGGGAACCGGATGTTTTGATGCAATGAAAGAGAATTTGGTGGATGGCTTGAAAATATAATTTTTGAAACGTGTTATCATCTTGTGAGTGTTAATGGGATTGATATTTAGGGCGGGGGAGATAGAGAAGTGGAAGGATCGCACTTGGAATCCCTTTCACATGTAGAGGAAACAGGAGATGCATCGTTTGGAGAAACTGATAAAGGGAGGTCCATAATCACAGGATTGTCGCTAGCGCATATAGTGTCATGATCGGAAGGTGAGGTGGACAAAGAGGGTGTTGACTCGGATAGGACATGTGCCTGGGAAGAATCGGCCACTAGTGTAGAAGAGACACGTTGAGATAAGGAAGGCGTGCGGGAAGTAATGGCAGCAACATTAGAATTTTGAGGTAAGGAGGATTGTTGTGGGAATTTAGAGAAATGAGATCATGTTGCAAATTTGGTGATAGAGATAAAGTGGGAATAATATTTCTCGAATTATGGGATTAACTGTGTATTAAAGTAGTAGACGAGAAGACCAAATTGGAATGACTAATTGACGACAAAATGGGTGGATTATTTGGGGAAGGATTTTCAAGATGGAGGGATTTAAAGGAAGGAGAAATCATAGCCCATTTGGTAAGTATAAAGTCATTGATTTTGTCTTGTTCATGTAAAGGAAGCAAAGATGGAAAGTAAGATTCAATAAAATAAACATGGCAAGAAAAATAAACTTGTGATTCGTGGGTTCAAAGCAAATATAGGAATTGTGAGTAGCGGAATACCCCAGAAAAATACATGGTTTAGAACATTGTTCTAATTTATGATTATTGCAAAATCGAAGCCTTGGCTAAGTGAGGCACCCGAAAACCCTCAATTTGGAATAATTGGGCGGAGAATGAAGCAAACATTCAAATTCTGATTTATTATCAAGTATTAACATAGGAAGTCTGTTGATAAGATATACCGCAACATTAAATGCATTATGCATAGAACCAAAAGGAGAGAGGAAGAGACACCCGATGTAAAAGGGTAAGACCCGTTTCAACAACGTGACAATGATGTCGCTTGGTGGAAGCAATATGTTGTGGCGTATATGGGTGAGAAATTAGGTGGGTAGATACCAACAGCTGCAAACATTGTTTTTCAGCCTTGATATTCCTTACAACTATCAGAATAAATTGTGTTTATAGAGGTTTTTAAAAATTTCTCAATCATGAGTTTAAATTTAGGAAATAAACTAAAAAACCAGATTTATGTGCCATTGGAAATAACCATGAATTTAGGAAATAAAGTAAAAAAACCAGATTTATGTGCCATAGGAAATAACCATGAACACTTGGTATAATGATCAACAAAAATGACATAATAAGAATAACCATCGGTTGAATGAATTGGAGATGAACCCCAAACATCCATGTACAATAAGTCTAAAGACATCGACTTTTTAATCTAGACACACCAAAAGGAAGTTTGTGACTTTGATTGCACCGACACAAATCACAAAATGACAATGTGGACAGATTCTGCCTTCATAGCACAGAGAGTGTAGCAACGGAAGGGTTCTAATGCCTTAACACCTTCAGTTGCTGCCCAGGATCCTTGAATCAAATTAACCAGATGCTATAAAGATGATTAGAAGAAATCTTTGACCAAGAATAATTGCTCACCAAGATGATAACAATCTAAGAACTTAAGCACAAACCAGAATCTAAGTAAACACAATAAAACTCAAAATCAAAGAACAAAGAAAGATAACATGGTTCAGCTAATTCACATTAGCTTACATCCACAGAGGAAAAAAGTGATTGACCTTTTCATTGAATTATGAACAAGATACAGAGAGTTTTTCAGAGTATTAAAAAAAATGAAAGATCCCCCCAGATTATAAAGTATCTCCCCTTTTATACTCTTTAAGTGTAACTACAATTAGTTGCATCAGAATCAGCTGCATTTTGTAACCTGTAACAACCTTGATGCATTTTCTGGAAACTCATGTGCAGAGCACGAGTCGTAACGGCTTCTAACAACCTAAAAATACCAGTTCCTTCTTCACGTGCTGCTCGTGTGCTTCATTTAAGCTGAAACGGCAACATCATAAGTTATTTCAATGAATGTTTCCTTTTCACATCAAAACGCACAATGCAGAGGTTGTTTTGAAGCCTTGAATTTGTTTCACAAGTTACACAACAAATCTCCACCTTGAAACAATTCATCCCAAATCACTTTTCTCCTTAATATCATGTTGATTCACAATCTGCATAGACTAGCTATGTCTAAGCAGGTCTTGAACTTAGCTGTAAGGACCATCTTTGTTAGTGTATCAGCTGGATTGTTGCTGGTATGTATTTTTACTATTTTCACAGCTCCTTTTGATACTACATTCCTCATAAAATGTAGCTTAATGTCTATATGTTTTGTTTTCTCATGATAAACTGGATTCTTGCTCAAGTAAATGGCACTTGAGCTATCACAATGAATGTCAACAACTTTTTGAGATATGCCTAACTCACTGACCAAGCCTTTAAGCCATAATGCTTGTTTTACAATTTCTGAGGCTTCTGTGTACTCAGCCTTTGTTGTTGACAAGGCAATAACATGTTGTAGGCTTGCTTTCCAGCTTATTAGACACCCATTTAACATGAACTTATATCCAGTTAGAGACCTCCTCTGGTCCAAATCTCCAATAAAGTTAGAGTCAACATAACCCTATAGACTAGCACCATTTGCTTCTCCTTTCCTTCTAAACATCAACCCATAATCCAAAGTTCCATTTAGATATCTCATCACCCACTTAACAGCTTTCCAATGCTTCTTTCCAAGTGATACCATATACCTGCTTGCCAAGTTTAAAGCATATGAAATATTCGATCTTGTGAAGACCATTGCATACATCACACCCCACAACATTTACATAAGGTATTTTAGGCATCTCATGCTTTTCTTCACTTGTTTTTGGGCATTGTTGACTAGAAACTTTGAAGTATGAGGCCAAGGGTGTCATAACAGGCTTGTAGCTGCTTATGCCAAAGGTTTCAAGGACCTTTTTCAAATACTTTTTCTAAGATAAGAATATAGTTCCCTTCATTCTATCTCTTTTGATTTCCAGGCCTAAGATCTTCTTAGCATGACCTAGATCTTTCATATCAAACTTAGAGCTCAGCATCTATTTTAAGGCTTCAATATCACCCTTGCAATCAACATATCATCAACATATAGTAATAGGTATATATGATGATCTGAGTTTAACTATTTAAAGTGTACATAACAGTCAAAATTGCACCTCCTGAATCTATAAGAAACCATGAACTCATCAAACCTGAGGTATCATTGCCTTGAGGACTGTTTCATGCCGCATAAGGATTTCTTTAATAAGCAAACAAAATCAGGGTTTTCAGAGCTTATATACCCTTTAAGTTGAGTCATCAAAATCTCCTCTTATAATCTGCCATGCAAGAAGGCAGTTTTGAAATCGAGTTGATCAAGTTCCATGTCATATACTACAGTTAAAGCCAATAATACTCTTATTGAAGCATGTCTAACCACAGGTGAGAAGACTTCCTTAAAATCAACTCATTCCCTCTATATATACCCCTTTGCTACTAGCTTAGCTTTGAATCTCCTAGGGTCATCTGCTGTCATACCCTATTTTATCCTGAAAATCCACTTATAGCCAACTACCCTTGTCCCTTCATGTTTCTTTACCAATTTCTAAGTGTTTTTCTTATGTAGGGACTCTATTTCTTTATTCATAACCTTCTGCCACTCTGATTTAAATGAACTCTACATAGCCTTTCTGTAAATCTTTGGTTTATTGTCATCAATCTCATGAACTGCAACCATTACATAAACAATGAGGTTAGCATAGCCATATCTCTATGGAAGTCTTATATGTCTTCTCTTTTTATCTCTAGCCATATGATAATCCCTAAGTTGAGTCTGTGTTTGCTGTTGAGGTTGTGCTTCAGTAGTCCCACTACTTTCATTTTCACTATCATTAGAATCTGTAGCTTCTTGGGAGGTATTTAAATTTAAGTGTTCCACCTCAAACTGTACACTTCCAGATGGTTTTGCTTGAGATTCAGCATGCTTAATAGATGGCCTTTTGTCAAGCATAAATTCCTCATTAAAGATCACATCTCTACTGATGATACACCTTGGTAGATTTAAGTATGTGCACCATAATTTAAAACCCTTTACACTTTCTGGATAACCTATACACTACCCCTTCAAAGCTCTTGGAGATAATTTACCTTGCTTAATGTGTGCATAAGCATAACATCCAAACACTTTGACATCATTATAGTTACCAGGTTTTCCAGACCACATTTCAAATGGTGTTTTGGAATCAATTGCAGTAGAAAGACTGAGATTCACCAGTAGGCATGCTATCAGCAAGGTTTCTGCTCATAACCCCTTAGGAAGATGTGATTGTATCATCATGCATCTGACTTTATCCATTAAAGTCTTGTTCATTCTTTCAACCAACCCATTTTGTTGTGGAGTTAATCTTACTGATATATGTCTTGCAATCTTTTCACTTGCACAGAACCTGGTAAACGCTTGGTTACAATATTCAAGGCTATTGTATGTCTTTAATTTTTTAACCCTTTTTCCAGCTTGGTTTTCTACCAAAACCTTCCACGCTTTGAATTTCTCAAACACCTTATCTTTACTCTTCATCACATAGACCCAAACGTTTCTTGAATAATCATCTATTATGGTCATAAAATACCTATTCCCTCTTAGAGATAGTACCTGAGATGGCCCCCACAGGTCTAAATGCATATATTGCAGGATATCAGTGGTCTTATGGATGGATTTCTTAAAGATGTTCTTTGTTGATTTCCCTAAAACACAATCCTCACAAAAAACCAACTCACCAATCCTATCACTACCTAGAACACCCTATTTCTTTAACTCTTTCAGACCTTAATACTCATGACCTTAATACTCATGTGTCCCAACCTTAAATGCCATAACTTTGTAATATCTTTTCTTACATTTTCAATGATATTAGAGACACCAGTTACTGTTTCCCCTTTCAGGACATACACCCCATTCCTTTTAATCCCTTTCATAACCAGTGTTGATCGATTAAGAATCTTCAGCTCTTTTGATTCAAGCGTAACTCTACAACCCATTTGATCCATTACTCTCAAAGAAATCAAATTTCTTTTGAGATCTGGAACGTGCCTAACCTGTCTAATCTCCCTAATAGACCTATCATGCATTTTAAGATAGATTTTGCCTATCTCCATGACTTTACACACTGAATTATTACCCATTATTACTCTTCCTCCATCAATTTCATGATAATTATAAAAATAACTCCTGTTTGGATTCATATGAAACGTACAACCATAATCTAAGATCCACTTGTTAGCCTAGAGGGCTATACAAATTGTAATTTTATTGATAATAAACATGTGTTATTATATTTCACAATTTTACTAGTTTTTTAAAGGTAAATTTTATTCAAGTGAATCAAATGAAATCGAGCTCAAAGTACTCAACGGATAATGGCTCAACCAATATCGAGTATTAGCACAAGTCACTTTATTGCTACAAATCTTGTAAAGCCGGTATGATTTAATGTATGCATGATTTAGCATTTGAGAAGCTCAAGATTTTGTTTAATAAATCATTATTTTTCATAAATCAAAGGTTTTATAATCATAAGCTAAGTATTTTATGGAATTAGTGATTTTTCAAGATATGGATTAAAATGAAAAAATTTTGCAAACTTTGATTTCAACAAATATTGTTTTGAATTCTAGATTTGGACTTGTTTGTAAAAATATAAAATGTTTAGGCCATAATATAATTTTTAAAAGTATTGAGCTCAATAAGTATTGTTTTGAATTCTGAATTTAGACCTATTTACAAAAATCTAAAATATTTTAGGTCATAATATAATTTGTAAAAGTATTAGGCCATATTATAATTTTTAAAAGTTTTAGGCCAAATTATAAATATAAAAAATATGCCTAGAAGACAGCAAGTAAGCAGCTAGCAGGATGGCAATTAGCGGCTAACCACCTGGTCTCAAGTTTTTTAAAATTTAGAGCCAAATTTGCAGCGGTAACTTACTACATAAGTTTAGCAGCTAACTGCCAAATCAAACAGCGATCTGGCTATGCTCTGAAGGTCAATAACGACTGGTTTACTTATAAAAACTATATAAACTCAAATCAAAATCAAATCTAATAAGTTTTTGAAAGTTTTTCAAGCTGAAATTAGTTCATACAACATCCCTTGAGTTTCCATTTTACAAATATGCATACATTGAGTTATCATTGAGCTACCATTTGTATATCTATTATCTATTCTAATAGAGAGTATTTGTTGTAATCCTTTGAGTTTTTTATCAAATTTGTGTGAGTATAAGTGTGGGAAACACTTAGGGAAAGGTGTGTGTGAGTGAAACACCATTTGTAAAGGTTCATTGACACCTTGAAAGTCAATTGTAAGAAGTTGAAGCCTTGAAGGCTTGGATAGTGAAATCCTCAAGCTTGGTGTGCTTGGAGGCGTGGACGTAGGCTGGTTTTACCGAACCACGTAAAAACGCTTGTGTTTAATCTCTCTTCCCTTATCCTTTTAATTTCGAGCATTGTTAAATTTATTGCTTTTGATTTTATTAAGGCATTAGTTTAAATAATTGTGTGATTTTATTTGCTTAAGTTTTAAAAACCCAATTCACCCCCTCTCTTGGGGTTTTTAGATAGAATTTCACCATTCACCCATCTTCATGTCCTCAATAGCTACACATACACTTGCTGACTCATAGCCTTTTTCTTCTTATTCAACAGTGGCTGTAGCCCCATTTTGCTCCCTCTTCTTGTTCTTTCTTTTAGGGCAATCTTTCTTGAAATGCTTTTCCTTATTGCATTGGAAACATTTCAAGTTCTTAGGTTTAATTTTAGTTTTGGACTGCTTCTTTTTCTTTGCTTTATTCTTTTCAATTCTCCTCTTCAATGTTAACCCTTCTCCACTTTCCATATTACCAGATTTTTCTTATAGCTCTTTGGTATTCAAGGTTGCCTTGCCTTAACCTTATCTAATGACAAGGTCTGTCTTCCATACATAAGGGCATCTATAAAATTGAAGTAAGATGGTGGAAGAGAACTTACCAAAAGCAATGCCTTACTTTCATCATTAAGTCCTTCATCAATGGTTTCCAAAGTATCACAAACTCTATTGAATTCATCAATATGATCATCAAGAGAGGATCCCTCAGCCATCTTTAGAGTAAACATCCTTTTCTTGATATGAAGTATGTTGGCAAGAGACTTTGTCATGTAGATTGTTTTAAGTTTTGCCTACAGATTAGCCAATGTTTTCTCCTTGGCAACCTTTCTACTAACAGAGTCTCCAAGACTCAAAATTATTGTGCTTCTTATCCTCTTATCAATATCAGTAGCCTGTTGTGGTGTCAGTGATGATGATGCTTCTTTCTCTTCTTTCCTGGTCACTGGCTCTAAAGCATCTCCCAGTCCTCGAGTTATTAGTAAGGCCTCCATCTTGACTTTTACATATTAAAATCATTCTTGCCTGTAAATTTCTCCAAATCAACCTTAGGGTTAGCTGTACTTAAACCTGATTACAATATCTCGCTCTGATACCAATTGTAGCAACTGAAGGGTTCTAATGCTTTAACACCTTCAGCTGCTGCCCAGGATCCTTGAATCAGATTAACCAGATGCTATAAAGATGATTAGAAGAAATCTTTGACCAAGAATAATTGCTCACCAAGATGATAACAATCTAAGAACTTAAGCACAAAATAGAATCTAAGTAAACACAATAAAACTCAGAATCAAAGAATAAAAAAAGATAACGTGGTTTAGCTAATTCACATTAGCTTACATCCATGGAGGAACAAAGTGATTGGCTTTTTCATTGAATTATGAACAAGATACAGAGAGTTTTTCAGAGTACTAAAAAAATGAAAGATCCCCTCAGATTATAAAGTATCTCCCCTTTTATACTCTTTAAGTGTAGCTACAATTAGTTGCATTAGAATTAGCTGCATTTTGTAGCTTGTAACAACCCTGATGCGTTTTTCAGAAACTCACGTGCAGAGCACGAGTCTTAACGGCTTCTAACAACTTGAAAATGAAGTTCCTTCTTCACGTGCAACTCGTGTGCTTCACTTAAGCTGAAACAGCAACATCATAAGTCATTTAAGTGATTGTTTCCTTTTCACATCAAAGCGCACAATACAGAGGTCATTTTGAAGCCTTGAATTTGTTTCACTAGTTACACAATAGAGAGTTTATTGGATGAAAAAAATTTCACTCATGAATTTTGACGACGGGTGACCAAAGTGATCATGCCAAAGATGAAGGGCGGTCTTTGCACCGAAACACAGTTGCTTCAGCACCAGAAGGATCTTTCTTGCACTTAACCATTCACAATCATTATTCTTACTCTGTCCTTGAGTCAAAGGTACCTCACAGGCTAGATTTTAAACACGAAAAGAAGATAGGTAACTCTATTAATCTTTGGCATGGGAGACTTGGTCATGTGAATTTTTCTTATATTAAGAAAAGAAAGAACTTGGTTTACTGTCTAAGATAAGCTTGTCTAATGACAAATGCGAGGTGTATGTGGATGCCAAATCCACTAAGAAGACATGTAAACAAGTTCAATAGAGAGAAACTGAACTTGTCAGTCTGATTTATAGTAACTTAGGTAATTTGAAACAGACCATGACTAGATGAGGCAAAAGGTATTATATTACCTTTATTGACGATTTCTCAAGTATACAAAAGTATATCTGTTGAGACATAAAGATGAAGCAAGAGAAAAATTCTTAATATATAAAAATAAAGTTGAAAATCAACTTAATAAAAAGATTAAAAGGTTAATAACTTATAGAGGAAGTGAATACGATTCAAGCATGTTAAATGCTTCTTGTGAGAATCATGGCATCATCTATGAAGTGACACCTCCATATTCACCCAATTCTAATGGCGTAGCTAAAAGGAAAAACAGAACTTTGAAGAACATGGTAAATACTATGTTGATAAGTTTTGGGGCACCATTGAACTTATGGGGGGAAGCGATGTTAACTGCTTGTCATGTTCAGAACAGAATACCTTATAAGAAGATAGGTAAGACGCCCTATGAATTGTGGAAAGGGTATAAGCCTAACTTATCATATCTCAAAGTATGGGCGTGTCTTGCCAAAGTTCTTAAACCAGATCTTAAAAGAATAAGGTTGAGACAAAAAACTTTTGACTATATGTTTATAGGGTATGCCCACAATAGTGCTGCGTATAGGTTCTTAATATTAAAGGATGAAGGTATCTCATTTGAGGCAAATACCATTATTGAGACCAAGAATACTGAGTTCTTTAAATTTATTTTTCTTAAGAAGGCCAGTATTTAGAAACAATTATCCTATACTAAGTCCACAATTGATACTTGTGAAAGTTCAGATGTTGAACCAAGGAGGAACAAAAGGATAAGAAAAGCCATTAACTTTGATGATGACTTCTTTGTTTATCTTACTGAAAATGATCCTCAGACTTATGCGGAAGCTATGTCTTCTCGAGATGCACCTTTGTGGAAAGAAACTGTCATAATGAATTAGATTCCATCATTAGCAACCATGTATGAGAGTTAGTTGATTTGCTTCCAGGTACGAAACCTATTGGATGTTAGTGGGTCTTTAAATGAAAATTAAAGGTTGATGGATCTATTGATAAATATAAAGCATGACTAATGGCCAAAGGATTCACACAAAAGAAAGATATAGATTATTTTGACACCTATGCTCTTGTAACTCTAATTGCATCCATAAGAGTTTTGATTGCTCTAGCAGCAATCAACAATCTACATATACATAAAATGGATGTGAAAACTACCTTTCTCAATAGAGACTTAGATGAGGAGATCTATATGAATCAACCGGAAGGTTATGAAGTTCTAGGTTCTGAGCATAAAGTGTGCAAATTGGTTAAATCTTTGTATGGCTTAAAACAAACAGTGAAACAGTGGCATGAAAAATTTGATCAAGTATTAGTGTTCAATGGATATACGATTAATGATTTTGATAAATGCATCTATTCTAAATTCATTGACACTGATACTTTTGTTATCATATATCTTTATATTGATGACATGCTTATTCGAATTCCAACATTGGAACTATTGATCAGACTAAAATGATACTTCCCTCTAACTTCGACATGAAAGATATAAGGGAGGCAAATGTTATTCTCGGCATCAAGATTATAAAGACTAATGATGGTCTTATATTGTCACAAGAACACTATGTTGAAAAATTATTGAGGAGATTTGGATATTATGACTGTAAGTCAGTTTCCACTCCATACAATAGTAATACCCATATGAAAAAGAATAATGAACATTGTGTTGATCAAACAATATATGCCTAGTTAATTGGTAGCTTAATGTACTTGATGAATAATACAATACCAGACATTGCATATGTGGTAGGCAAATTGAGTAAGTATACTCAAAATCCTAACAAGGATCATTGGATTGCAATAGCCAAAGTAGCAAGATATTTGAGAGGCATCATTGGTTACAGGCTTAAGTATAGTAAATCTCCACAAGTGCTTGAAGGGTACAGTGATGCAAATTAGATCTCTGAGTCAAATGAGCTCAAATCCACTAGTGGTTATATCTTCACGCTTGTTGGAGGAGTAGTGTCTTGGAAATCTTTAAAGCAGACATGTATAGCTCGTTTTACCATGGAGTCCGAGCTAATTGCCTTAGAAAAGGCTTGTTTAGAGGTTGAATGGTTGCGAAACCTCTAGGCAGATCTTCTCATTTCTTGTCATCCTCCTACTGTTGTGTCAATTCATTGTGATTGTCAGGCCGCTATTGCGAGAGCTAGGAGTAAGATATATAATAGAAAGAATAGACATATCCGAATGAGACATAATATTATTAAGCAATTGCTAGAGTCGAGTGTTATGAGCATAGACTTTATTAGGTCAGAGTTGAATTTGGTCGATTTTGACAAAACCACCAAACAATAGTTTAGTAGCGATCATGTAGAGGGGGATGGGACTACTGTCTAAATCAAAAGACAATAGTGATGGTAACCCTACTTAAGTGATTGGAGATCCCATGAATTAAGTTTATAAAAGTAAAAACAAGTTACTTATTGTCTTGTAGCATTATCAATATGTTGTAATTTTAACTTATTCAATAAAGATTTTCTTTATTTATGAGTCCTCCCTATGGCAAAATAATGTTTATTGCAGTGATGTAGGTTAAGCAATTGAGTTCTTAATGAACTCTATAGCCCACATATTGTGTATGGTAGTGTGCAAAATTACATGACACATTTGAAGGAGGTTCATTGATAACTCTATGAAATGAGAGTTATCAATGGCACTTTTAAGACTTAAATCAAGATTACTTAGAGAGTAAATAGTGTGTTTTAGTTGCATTTTAGTTTAATTTTGCATATTTATCTATTTTTAGTTATTTGCACTAGATTAGGTGATTTTGGAATAAATTATGTATGCTTAGATTATGTGTTTACATTGTAGGCGACTGGAAGTGAAAATTCAAAGAAGAAATATTGTCCAATGGGCTTGGAAAAATAAGAAAGGAAATTGGCTGCAGAAAAGTATAAACTAGTTTGAAATAATACATTGTTGTAGCATTATTGCTGTAGCAATCTTGAAACAACAAAGGAGAAAAATTCGTGAGAATCTCAGAAAAAATCTACAATCTGCAGTTTCCAAATATGGAAGACGTATACCTAAGTGTCAAATTGTCCTAGTTTTCAATTATAAAAGGAAGCACACATAAAAGAAAAAAGGGGAGCCGTCAACCACAAGAAAAATTCAGAAAAGAAAAGGGAAAACAGAAAAGAAACATAAAATTTCAGGCTGAAGAAGAAAGATTGTAGGTGTGAGGAAGAAGAAACCAATCATCACGAGCAGCCTTGCATCTTTATCTTTATTCTTTCTTGTTTCTTTAATTAATGATGATGTATTTGATGGCTAAACTCGTTTTATTCTCTAATTTGATACAAATCATGAACTAAATCTATTTATTGTTGAGTGAATGATAAGCTTAATGGTTTATTGACTGAAATTATTATGTTGCTACATGACTGCTATAGCATTTTGTTTTGATAGTGCTTAATTTCATTTATTATTTCGGCTGACCACCTATTTAGTGATACAAGCTAAGAGAGAACCACAAAATGGTTGTTTTAGTGGAAAATATCAAAGCAATATTTGGTTTTAGATTAGGTTTCCCAAGTTGGGTTAACTCAATTTGAATAGCGATATACTTAATTTAAAATTAGTGATGAACTAGACATAGGGATTCACCTTGTAGGGTAATTAGGAACCTTGATCGCATACTGCTATATCTTGTATGATTTATCAACTGGTCATTGTTAGATTGCATATAGATATAAGAAATCCAACAAGCGGCAGCTGAGAATGTATTAGGATTCTGCCCAGTGTTGTAGTAATTGTTGTAGCAGCGGTACTGTAACAGAAAAATAGTCAATACCTTTAAGTGAGTTAATTCACTCAACTATATCATTTTTAGTGATTACATTCTTGTGTGAGACGTGTTGATTTATTTTAATGCACTTTATTTTCTGTCATTTAGATTTTTTTATTTTTTTTAAAAGAAAAGGGAGGGTAGGCAAGCTCAAATCAATTTTTACCCCTCTCCTCACTCCAAAGGCTCGAACCCGAGTCCATACAAGTGAGAGACGACAGATTGCACTGCCAATCAACTTGGCTACACCCTTGAGGGCTTTAGATTTTTTTAGTTTAATTTAGTTGTTAAAAAGAATTTAATTTAATAGAAATTGCACCACAATTACTTGCTGTAACAATTTTTAGAGCATCAGTCCCTATGGAGACGATACTCAAATACTTATCACTTTATTACTTGTTGTGTACACTTATGCATTGACACATATATATTAAGAAATATCCCAACATTCACCTAAGTGAGTATGGAATTGGGCCAATTCCTACGAGAGCTAGACATGCTTCTTTAAAGCACTCATGAATCCAGGGGCACAAGGGCATTAAAGTGTCAAACCGCAGAACAACTAAACATAGTAAAAGTTTAGTGTGAGCCTCTAGTACTCTGCCTTATTCAAAAAGAATATTGGTTCGTAGAAATGTTAGATTTCACCACATTCTTGTAAGACACGATTAGTTGTTTAGTGGCTTGTTTATAGCTTAAAGGCACCAATTCATTTACATTAAACTTTATGGACAAGGATGATGATCAATGAAATTGGTATTTTGAAATATGTGAGGAATTGTTAGAAATTAATTTGGTATTTTAAAATATCAATATCTCACATTGCTTAGTTATAATTGGTTTATATATAGAAACCAAATATGGGGTGGTAACAAGCCCTTATCAAGAATGTCCACTGGCACGAAACAAGCCCAAGAGAGGACCCATTCCGGGAATCTATTAATTGGGCGCTCGCACCTAATAACTCACGCACAGGGGCAAGTAGGTTTGGCCTTTTTTACGATTTTGCCCTTTACTTTAATTATTTTAATTTTAATTCGAATTATGTTGAGAATTTGATTCCTAATCAAATTGGGATTTAGTTTTATTGAATTCTTAGATGATTATAATTCATATTTATAAGGGCTAGGGTGCGACGCATCTATATAAGGATGCCAAGGGCATCACCCAAATTGTATTCTCATCACTCTCTTCTCTTCGTCCTTGGTTTGCTATTCTAAACTATTGCGTTGAGTGCAGCATCGCAGTAATAGTTATTGTATTATGGAGATCAAACCGCTTTCCTTCGTCCTTCTTGCACTGAGATAGTTTCTTGAGGTGCGGAATTTAATCTTAAGAGGACAGTGCTTTCGTGCATGCCTTGACTGCTTCTTGGTTTTCTCTATTTTTCCAGTCCTTTTTCCATCAAATCCAAGTAAATCCTAACCAAAGAGAAAGGAATCAAATTGAGCCTTCCATGAAGGATATTTCTCTGGAGTTAGCTTAATATAAGGGTGTTCGCGGATCAAATTTTACGAATTAGGCATCAATCCATATCTAATCCACGATTTTGTAGATTCTAAATCTTCAATCTAATTCAATCCACAGATTAGTAAAACTCAATCCAAATTCAATCCATACATCAGCGGATTGAATGCGAATTTAACTCAATCCATATCTAATCCACCATTTTGTGGACTAAAATTTTTTTTTATTTTGTCCAATTCATGAACAACTAAATAAAAAAATTTAATATAAAAATAACTTTACTACAAATCAAATTCAAAATTAAATAAAATTTAAATAAATTAATTGTTTGAATAAAGCTAGAAAATACATTTAAAGTTTTAAAGTACGATGCACTAAAAAGAAAAAATCTCATTTGTTTACATCAATATGTGAAAATTAATTGTTTAGGAAGCTATATTTATTTATTTAATTATTTTTTATTTTATATTATTATCAGTAAGTACTAATACCATATTTACAAGTTTAATTGTTTAATTAAATAAATTTTTTTTATGGATTTACAGAAGTCAATCTATATCCAATCCACCGATTGCGGATTTGTAAATTTTCAATTTAAATCCAATCAACAGATTGGATTTTTACAAATCGAATTTTTACGGATCAGACGGATTAAGCGGATCAGATTAGATTCTGAACACCCCTAGCTTGATGGGTGGTTGTGTTAAGTTGAGAGCAACAAGATTACTTGCGAAAAAAATTGGATATAGTTTGGCTAGAGGAGGAAATGGCTGTACTATGTTCAGTCATGATGGTAGAGGGATTTCAACAAGGATCGTTTAAAGAGCTCGTAGGAGCGAATTTGCTTTGATACCATAAACAGCCGAAGCAATTGAATGTATATGGAAAAGATTTTGGGCATATTTCATTAAAATTCTCACAAGTATATATACGGAGTTACAAATTATAAAAGGAAACTAAAATCAGTAAAATGAAGGAATGGCTATACAAAAGCAGTAAATGAAGGAGAAGTTTTAGCATTCGCTGATCTTATTGAGGACAATTGATCTTCTTTCCTAATAGTGAGCTATTTTCGTCATAATCATTTGATATTTAAATGCCTATTGCTATCCCAACTGGGATTAATTATAAGAGGGGGAAAAAATAAAAAACAGGGCCATAATGGGCCATAATTCCAAATTTTCAGTGATGTGGTGTCGTATAAGCTCTAATTCACCGGAACCTTCAATATTACAATACATGAAGCCATGCAAGCAGCAGCGAAGTCAGGATTTGATATTAGATAATAGATAGGGTTAAACTCAAAAATTATAATTAATTATACTTGAGGGAAGATCAGGTGAAAGTGGTTATTTTGTAAAATTATATTTTAATAGAGGGATCTACATGGTTTTCCGTGCAGCCATTGCACGCGGGGGCTTTAAGGCCTTAGGCAAAACTATAAACTAGGTTTTTATCAATTTATTATTAAAATTTTATTTTATTTTTTTTCACTAAAACCAAATAATCATTTAGATTAGAATTTCATATTTAATTTTAGTCATTTCATACATAAAAATCCACAAAATTATTTATGATACACAAATAGTGCAATAGATGACTATCTTCTATTCATAATTTTCTTGACATTTAGAAATAAATAAGACTAATTATTTAATAGAATTACTGTTGTTCATTTTTAAATTTCAAAAGAGGGTTTTAGTTTTTCTTATTGAAAATTTGGATACGCACATAAGCATTTCCCAAACTTTAGAGCTCTAAGTGTCGTTTTCCGGCTTTTAATTAATAACTAAAATCTTGGTTTCTCTTTCTTGATTATTATAGGTTTCAGCTACTAATCATGCTCATTATTCTATTACATGGCTACCGAAGAAAGCTCCAAAACAGAAGAAAACGAAAGAGCAGACAGACGTGCAAATTAAATTTGCGGAATCGTTGTCTTTAAATTGAATCTCATAGGCTTGTAACAAAAGTAGCATTGACTTTGTCTGGTGTTTTAAGTTCAATTATTGTGGATGTTGGCACGTTGATGTGAGTCTATTCAATCCATGTCATCCGCTACCGCTAGGAGGGATTAATTTCTTAATTAAGCTTGATAGAGTTGAAAATTCAAAGAGCAAACCGTCATTGAACGTTGTGAAATTCCAACTTGAAATGGCCCTGCTATCAGTCCTGATAAAGCAACTGGTGCAGCCATGCATGGACGCATCAGAAATTTACAACCAACCTTTGTCCATCTCTCTTCTTCTTCTTATTCTCTTGCTCACACTTTACAGTTGCTGAAAATCACCAGACATAGTAGAAACTATAGGAATTTTAGATCTAATTGTAGATAGATGTAAGTAGTTAAAACCCTTATAGTAGCAATTTAACTAATTCTCGAAAATACTGTTTACCATTACTGCTCACGGCGAGCACTGTTCAAGGATACTATTCACGATGAGCATTGTTCACGAGCACTGTTTGTCCGCATAAACAACATTGATTTTCTAAAAACAAAATAAATTACAAAAATTAAATGACATGGAGATTTTTACATGATTCAGATTAATCAATCCTACATCCACGAGGCCACACCCAGATAAAAGCAATTCACTAAGTTGAGATGTTACAACCTATGGATTTACCAAACTTAAGACTCTCACTTACAATTTATCATCATAAAGTTTACTCAACCTTACACTGAATTAACTTCTCTTGAATCACCGCTACCCCTCTTTATCAACGATCCTCAAAGCACTTCGCAAAGTGATCAATAACGATTCTTCAATTCTTCAATGTCTAGTTATCCAAGATCCACATAGACTCTCCACAGAGATGATAAGAAAAAAATCTCATGACAAAACAAATCAACACACCATTATGTGCCAAATCCAAATTCTCTAGGGAGGAGGTCGAATTTTACTTCTCTACTTTATGCTCTGTGTTGTATCATCTTCAATTATGAAATATCTCTCTATAGGCACTAGAGTTTCACAAAAATTACAAGTCTTAAAAGACTTGGATTCTTACCACATAAGAGTTTATTTCCTCTTATAATTCTTAAGAATCTGAATAGGAATAAATCTGATCTTCTTGCCTTACTTATCTCCTAAGAAATATTTATATCATTTAATATCTTCCTGTTTGAACTAACTTCTTGCTCTTAAATAAATCTCATGCGCCAATCATAAAATCCCATCATTAATTGACTTCCTAAATTAGACATCTAATTAAAAAAGGAAACAAATATTTCTAATAAATTGGAATCTCACTAAATTAGGGAATTAATAATTTAATCGCTATTACAAAATATGCAATAAATAGAATTCCAATTTAACTAGACTTGCCATAAAATGTCAACTCTATAAACCATCTCAAATTACCTCCTTCCCCACCAAAGCTTCCAATTCTTGTCAACCTTCACCAGCTTCTTGGAACTCTCCCTCATCGCTCTCTCAAAGCACTTTCGGAGCGTCACGGCCCTTTGATGTTCGTTTACTTTGGCAATTCTCCAACTCTTGTGGTTTCATCGGCTGAGTTGGCTAGTGAAATGATTAAATCCCATGACATTGTTATCTCGGACCGGCCCAAAACAACTCCTGCTAACATTCTCCTATATTAGTGCCAAGATATCGGGTTTGCTAATTACGGCGAGTACTGGAGACAGGTTTGGAAGATTTGTGTTCTTCAACTCTTGAGTATGAGAGGAGTGCAATCTTTTCAGCATACTAGAGACGATGAAGTTTCAAATTTGGTCAATAAAATTCGAAATTTATGCCTCAACGGAGGCTGTATTAATCTAACGGAGATGCTACTCGCTATTACCAACAACATAGTTTCCCGCTGTGCTCTTGGGAGAAGAGCTGAAGAAGAAAATGGAAAGAGCAACTTTGGTGAGGTATCAAGAACGCTGGCAGAGCAGCTCACAGCATTTTGTATAGGAGATGTGTTTCCATTGATCTTTGGGATGGATAGATGCTCTTTCAGGACTCAATGGTCGTCTCAATGCAATTCCTCAAGCTTTAGACGATTTGCTTGATCAGGTGATTGAAGAGCACATGAACAAGGTATCATCAGAAATTGATGATGATGATGGTGACCAGTCTGATAAAAAAGACCTTGTGGATATACTCCTTCAACTATGCTTGGGGTAGGGCTCACCCAGGACAATCTAAAAGCAATTTTACTGGTCTGCCTTTTCCTCTTAGTGTTAATTAGTAGATCTTTCAATATCTTTTATACACATCCCGGTTCACGCACACATGACTAAAGTTTTTTCATGTTTCAAATTCTCAGGACATGTTTGTAGGAGGAACTGATACTACAGCGACAGCACTAGAGTGGGCAATGGCAGAGCTAGTGAAAAATCCTGCTAGTATGAAGAGAGCTCAGGAAGAGATAAGAAGTGTGGTGAAAGGGAAATCAAATATACACATGAAGGATATTGAGAAGATGGACTACTTAAAATGTGTCGTTCAAGAAACTCTGAGATTACATCCATCACTTCGTCTTTTGCTTCCTCGAGAAACAGCAACGAGTCTCAAATGGAGAGGCTATGATATTCCTGCAAAAACTAGAGTGTTTGTAAATGCATGGGCAATCCTAAGGGATCCTCGAGAATGGAACAACCCAGAAGATTTCTTGCCAGACAGATTTTTAAATAACACAATGGATTTGAAAGGCCAAGACTTCCAATTCATCCCCTTTGGTGATGGAAGAAGAGGATGCCCAGGGGTGTCATTTGCATTAGCTGCTATTGAGTATGTGATTGCCAATCTGTTGTACTGGTTTGACTGGAAATTTCCTCTTGGTGAAGTTGCGGAGAATTTGGACATGACTGAAGTTAGTGGGTTAGCGGTCCATAAGAAATTAGCTCTTCAGCTTGTGCCCACACTTTACTCCCCTCACGCTTAAATCCTGATCTGTCTAGCAAAATATACATGGTAATTATGTATGATATTCGGTGTTATTTAGTGATTTATTTTAAATTAGGATACTCTCCTAGTCTATACTTTTATCCAAACATATGACATCATATAATTGTTAGTTCATAAATGAAAATACAAGGAAGAAATAAATATTGACTATTCATGAAAGATAGTGCATATATGTCAAAATATTCTTCGAAACTCATATAAGTTTAGATTATGAGTGGAACTGCCTATTTCCATGACATAAATTTTGGCCTTTTTTGGACTAATTTTGGGTTAAGACTTTAAAAATGGCTTGGGGGACCTCTGCTTATGCTTGTTCCACCTCCTTTAGCTGTTCTTTTTTGCTTCATATTTTATCATCTTCTTGGAACGCAGTGATTAGCAATAATGCAGCGCAAGCGTTAAAAAAAATGCTTAACAAATCTCTTGATCGTCAAAGAATCTTTCAACATGATAGTTTAGTTCAGAGTAAAGGACAAAGTTCATTGACATTTCCCATATGTCGACAAATACTAGTAAATAATAATTAATATTAGTAATCAACTTCCTGGGAGATTAAAATAATTTTAAGTTTTTCAAGATGACGTTATTAAAGAGGGAAATGGAATCGGTAAGGCGTTAATTTATAACTACTAAAGAACTACCAATTAGGAAGCCGGCTCCCATTATGAAGAAAACAAATTAGAAAACAAATTATAATTTGCACATGTTGACAAAAAAAATTAGTATATCAATTGGGTTAGTAGGAGATTAATGACAACTAAAATAATTTATAACGGCAAAGCAATTAATTAAAATGTTTGACAGAGTTGAGAATTGAAGAACGAACCTCTATTGAAGATTATTGTCAAATTCCAACTCGGAATGGCTCTGCAATCAGTCTTGACGGAGCAGTTGCTGAAGCATTTCATGGCACATCAGAAATCTACAGTCCATTGTCCATCTCTTTTCTTCTTCTTATCCCCTGGCTCACATTTGTACAGTTGCTGAAAACCATCAGACGTAGTGACAAACTCAAATTACCTCCATCCCCGCCAGATTAGAGCTTCCGATACCTGGCAACCTTCGCCAGATTCTGGGAACTCTCCCTCATTGGTGTGTCAAAGCTCTTTCGGAGCGGTACGGCGCTTTGATGTTCGTTTACTTTGGCAATTCCCCAACTCTTGTGGTTTCATCAGCTGAGTTGGCTAGTGAAATGATTAAAACTAGTGACACTGTTTCCTCGAACTGGGCCAAAATTAAACCACACCTGCTAAAATCCTCCTATATGAATGCCAAGATATCGGTTTCGCTAATTACGGTGAGCACAGGAGACAAGTTCGGAAGATTTGTGTTCTTGGACTCCTGGGTGTGAGAAGAGTGCAATCATTTCAACATATTAGAGATGATGAAGGTTCAAGTGTACTCAATAAAATTCGCCGTTCATGTTCTAATAAAGGAGGCCCTCTTAGTTTAACAGAGATGCCACTGACTGCATGTTTCCAGCAATATAGTTTCCTGCCGCGTTCTTGGGAGGAAAGCTGATAAAGAAGAAGAAGATATTGGAAAGAGCAATAAGTTTGGTGAGTTATCAAGAAGGCTGGAAGAGCAACTTGCTGCCTTTTGTATTGGAGATGTGTTTCCATCTTTCGGATAGTTAGAAGTTCTCTCGGGACTAACTATATGCTGTAAATTAACAAAAACTAAAATAAAAGATTAACCAATTAAAAAAAGTGGCAATTTGGGGCAAAATGAAGTTTATTGAAAAGTTTGTGTGTTATCGAATTCCTGAAATAGTTGAGTGTAGTGCTATTTAAAAATTTTCTCTTTTTTCCAATTAGTTAGCTGTGACGAATATGTATAAGGGTGGTGGTTTTTCTAACCCACAAATTTGATAAGCCCACCCCATTTTTAAAAAATCATTACAACAATTTCATATTATCTTTTAAAAATTCAAATTGAGAAGAAATTTAAAAAATAAATAAATTAAATCCATAATCATTTTTTAAACTATTTTTTATAATATTTGATCAATAAGGTTGCTTTAACATATATACTTATTTTACCCTCATAAGATAAAATTACCAAAATATCTAAAAATTTACTGTAATAAATTTTATACAAATTTTTTTAATATTTTAATGATGTACAAATAGTAATTTATTAGTATGATTATTAATATTTCACTAAACTAACAAGATATAATTAGGTCAAGTGGAGTATTGAAAATTATAAATTTTATATAAAACATATTAGATTATAAAACATAAAACTAAATGCCTAAACACTTAGTTACAATAATATATATATTTCTTAGAGTAATTTGGTGACTTTATATTATAAAGGTAAAATAGTCAAATTAAATTTATCTTGAAGTAATCTTAAATAGTTAAAGATTGTTAAAAGACTATGTAAAGGAAAATATGTTATAAGAACGATTTTATTAATTAACTGTCCAAACTTATTATTGATTTGTAATTTCATAATATAATGTGAATTTACTGTAACTTTTTATGGAGTTGGGGTGGACATATCCACATCCTAGGTATAAAGTGCAATGTTGCACTTTTGATTGTTAAAATTAACAAAGAAATGACAGAATTTAAGGATAATTTGATGTTTTCACACTTTTAAAAAATAAATTATAGGTAATTACTCTAGGTACAAGATAATCTAAAATTAATGGTTCTGGAACCCTTTGGAAAAGAACTAAAGAAAAAAATTATTACAAAATAGATATATTGAAATAGCAGACTCGCAGCTAATAAACCCACATAAAATATACTCTCACAAACACCAATAGACTCCTTACAAACATTATCATAATCCAATGTTCCAAAATTAATCAGTTGGCTGATAGTTTATATTTGCGACCACATAGGCACCTTGAAACAAATTTTTTTAAACATTTATACTGGGTGTGAGAAATTGATTTTATGATGCAAGAAATTAATTTTATGATTAGGAATAATTGAGACATTTTTTTTTTACCGTTTTGATAACCACTAAGTTCTCAGTGCACATATATGAAACAAGTTTTTATTTAACTTAATACCATATATTTAAGTAGCTTGTACATGTTTAGCGTAAGCTTTGAGATGATTGTGTTTTAGCTATACTTCAAAAATTCTTTCATGTGATTGACTAAAATTTTATCATAATTATTTGATCTTCTTACGAGTAAAATTCAACTGGAAGATTAGTGATTAATAAATAAGAATATAAGAATATACAGTTAAATATTAGCCATATAAGAAATGTGAGTATTCCTAGCTAGTAAAAGAATGAAAAGCCTAGTAAAGTGAATATATAAAACGTAAAACTTTTGAAATGTAAGGTTGTTCTCATGCCATATCATGCACGTGCGTTTGTGTATATTATGTATCATTTTGGTGTATTAAAAATTAGTTTGCCTGCTAAATTTATGCCTCCTATAGTTTTTTATGATTCCAAAGATAAATATTGATTCACGACAAATAAAATAAGTGCACTCACAAAATTGAATTACTTGATTTAAGAATCGTAGATGATTTAGCATTATGTCTTTCTTCTGACACTTAGGTCTTTGAATGGATTAGAAAGTTTTTAAATTTTGGATTTCTAAGGATTTCTCAAAACTTATCATGTATGTGATGTAGGAACTTTGTTCAACCAATACTTGACAATGAAAGATTATTTACCACGCTTTAACACTTCTACCACGTTCGTAAGTGTACGAATTGCAAGAAAGGATGCTCCTCGGATCCATCTAAGTTTGGAGTGTGATACTGCAAGGACACAAGATTTATAGAAACCTCAAAAAGCTCAAATCTGAAACTAACGACTGTTACACTAATTACCGATTAATTAGAAAATTCCATACTCTTATAGCCAGGTATAGAAAGCTTTTAAATAATTAAGAAAGAAAAACCAAGCTTATTTGTTAATGCTGAATAGTTTATTGTAGTTTTGCGCTATTATTAATGTTCATATTCTATTACATTGCAGTCGAAGAAATTTCCAAAGCAGAAGAAAACGAAAGAGCAATGAGACGTGCAAATAAAATTGGCGAAATTGGATCTCATAGGCTTGGAATAAAATTAGCATCGAGCTACTAACAGTGGTCGTATTCTATTACATCACCATAGAAGAATTTCCGAAACAGGAGACAACAAAAGAGCAATCAGAGGTGCCAATTTAAATGGCGGAAACCTTATCTTTAAACAGGACCTCATAGGCATGTAACAAAATTATCATTCATGTTTTATTCCATTTTAACAAAATTATAGTAGGCATGTAACAAAATTATTATTCACATTTTAATTTCAATTTTTGTGGAAGTCGGCACGTTGTCGTCAGTCTATTCAATCTGTGCCATCTGGCACGAGGGATTAATTCCTTAACTAAAAAGCTTGATAGAGTTGAGAATTCAAAGAGCAAACCACAATTGAAGCTTAATTTGGGAAATCCCAACTTGAAATGTCTCTGCTATCAGTCCTGATGAAGCAACTGCTGCAGCCATATATGGACACATCAGAAATTTACAACCACCCTTTGTCCATCTCTCTTCTTCTTCTTATCCTCTTGCTCACAATTGTACAATTGCTGAAAATCACCAGACATAGTAGTAACCATCTCAACTTACCTCCATCCCCGACAAAGCTTCCCATTCTCGGCAACCTTCACCAGCTTCTGGGAAATCTCCCTCATCGCTCTCTCAAAGCACTTTCGGAGCGGCACGGCCCTCTGATGTTCGTTTACTTTGGCAACTCTCCAACTCTTGTGGTTTCATCGGCTGAATTGGCTGGTGAAATGTTTAAAACTCATGACATCGTGTTCTCGAACCGGCCCAAAACCACACCTGCTAACATCCTCCTATATGAATGCCGAGATATCGCGTTCGCTAATTACGGCGAGTACTGGCGACAAGTCCGGAAGATTTGTGTTCTTGAACTCTTGAGTGTGAGAAGAGTGCAATCGTTTCAGCATGTTAGGGATGATGAAGTTTCAAGTTTGATCAACAAAATTCGCCTTTCATGTTTTAATAAAGGCGGTCCTCTTAATTTAACGAAGATGCTACTGACCGTTTCCAGCAATACAGTTTCCCGCTGCGTTCTTGGGAGGAAAACTGATGAAGAAGAAAATATTGGAGAAAGCAATAAGTTGGGAGAGTTGTCAAGAAGGCTGGAAGAGCAGCTTGCTGCCTTTTGTATAGGAGATACGTTTCCATCTTTGGGATGGTTAGACGTTCTCTCGGGACTCATTGGTCGTCTCAACGCAACTGCTAGAGCATTAGATGCTTTGCTGAATCGGATGATTGAAGAGCACAGGAACAAGGCATCATCAGGAAGTGATGATGATGGTGAACAATCTGATAAAAAAGACTTCGTGGATATACTCTTCCAACTTCGAAAGGATGGCATGCTTGGGGCAGAGCTCTCTCACGACGATCTTAAAGCAATTACCCTGGTCTGTCCTTCCTCTTAAACTAGCTAGTCTTAATTATTATAATTATTAGACACATCGCGCACGCAAAAGCGCACACTTGCATATACATATACGTACACATCAATACTAAAGGTTTTTCATGTTTCGCATTCTCAGGACATGTTTGTAGGAGGAACTGATACTATTGCGACAACACTAGAGTGGGCAATGGCGGAGCTAGTGAAAAATCCAGCTAGTATGAAGAGAGCTCAAGAAGAGGTTAGAACTGTGGCAAAAGGGAAATTAAACATACACATGAAGGATATTGAGAAGACGGACTACTTGAGATGTGTCATCAAAGAAACTCTGAGATTGCATCCACCAGCTCCTCTTTTGGTTCCCCGAGAAATAGCAGAGAGTGTCAAATGGAGAGATTATGATATTCCTGCAAAAACTAGAGTGATTGTAAATGCATGGGCAATTCAAAGGGATCCCCAAGGTTGGGACAGGCCAGAAGATTTCTTGCCCGACAGGTTTTTAAATAATCCGGTGGATTGCAAAGGCCAAGACTTCGAATTCATCCCCTTTGGTGCTGGAAGAAGAGGATGCCCGGGGACGTCATTTGCATTAGCTGAAGTTGAGTACGTGATTGCCAGCCTTTTGTACTGGTTTGATTGGAATTTGCCTCTTGGTGAAGTTGAGGAGAATTTGGACATGTCTGAAGTTAATGGGCTAGTGGTTCATAAGAAATTACCTCTTCTTCTTGTGCCAACACTCTACTCACCTTACCCCTAATCTTGATACGTGTAGCAAAATGTCCGTGGTAATTATGTTATAATCATGATTATCCTCTTTTAATTTCCCTCTTGTGAAAAATTGTACCAGTATTGGCTATTTTCTTCTATGTTCATGGATACCTTGACGAGCAAGGTATTAACAATTTTTTCACCTGTCTATACTAAGGTTTATAGAAATACAATAAGTTGACAATTACCAACGGTGCTAGTAGTCGGTGGTTGCAAAATGTTATATTGATCGAGTTGATGGGAGATTAATTACAACTAATCAAGAACAAATAATTATGAAGATGATATTATGAAAATATATATATATGTATGTATGTAATGATCGAATGTTGACAGTAACGGCAAATATATATAGTCATAAAACCAATGGTGTTGATGGGAGATTGTTTGACAAAATTGTTTTTTAATTCCTATTTTCTATTCTTGTGGCTTGAAACCTATTGTATGCCGATCATTCATTTATTTTTTAATTTCTGTTTTATATATACAAATTGTCATTTAAAAATACCACAGTTTCGCATTGGAAAGGAAAGAGAGCAAAGTTAGTTTATAGAGTACGACAGGTCTACAATAATAAATAAACCCATAAGGAGGAAGCTCAAGCACGCAAGACCAAACCCATAAGGAGGAAGCTCAAGCACGCAAGACCAAATCCAAATGAATAACCTCATAAGGAGGAAGGTTTTTTAATTCCTATTTTATATTCTTGTGGCTTGAAACCTATTGTATGCCGATCATTAATTTATTTTTTAATTTCTGTTTTATATATACAGATTGTCATTTAAAAATACCACAGTTTCGCATTGGAAAGGAAAGAGAGCAAAAGTTAGTTTATAGAGTACGACAGGTCTACAATAATAAATAAACCCATAAGGAGGAAGCTCAAGCACGCAAGACCAAATCCAAATGAATGACCTCATAAGGAGGAAGCTTAAGCACGCAAGACCAAACCCATAAGGAGGAAGCTCAAGAACGCAAGACCAAATCCAAATGAATAACCTCATCTAAGAATCTTGTGATTGGGTTGTCTTACATAGAGGAGTTCAAATAGCATGTATTTGTTGGGTCCATCTCATTTGGGTGGCTTAAGTATAAAATTTTATAAGTTTTAGTAATTAAGTAATTAAAGGAAACTTGAACAGGGCGAATGAAATTTACCATGAAATTTTACTTTAAAAGCAAACGACAGCCCTAGTTTCACTATCACAAAAAGATGGTGGAGAAGGAAAAAAAAAAGGCAAGATAAAAAAAGAAAAGACAGTGGCTGACTATTACAACTTGAGGGCAAGATTTTCAATCTTTGATTGGATGATTGGAAGGCAATTTGAACTCTGATTTCTCCCAAATTTTGAGGGTAAATTCTTGGCATCGTCTTCTACAATTATACCGATCTTGATTTTTATTTTTTCCTCTTGTTGGTTTTTGTTTGAGATACCCACTTGTTAGAAAGATAGATATTAGGCTGTAAGTCAAAAATATTGAGATTTTTTATGTTGCTAGCTTCTAGTATTATTTAGAGAAGAATTTGTGCTGTAATCCCATTAATATAGTGAAAGATTTTATCGGACTACGGTCCCATGATTTTTCTCGCTTTGAGTTTTTCATGTAAAAATCTATCTATTGTGGTTGGTTTATTTGTTTATTTTTCTGTCTATTTATTTGTATTACACATCCTATTTAAATCACACAAAGAGTGAAAGAGTTTGTTTATGTTTAATTTTCAACTGCTTGTGTGAGTTCTTTTTCTAGCAGAATGGTATCAGAGTAAGGTTGTGTTTTTCTGTTACTTGTTTGGTTGAGATAGAGGAATCTTTGGCATGAATGATTAAATTAAAATTATGAAATAATGGTATTTGGAAGTCTATAATAGAGAATTTGTTATACATAAAAGACTTACGTAAACCCATTAAAGGCAAAGAAGCTAGACCCGCCGATTTAAATGATAAGAAATTGGCTCAATTAAACTAAAAGACCATGGGTATTATTAGATCATGGATTGATCAGAGTGTATACCACATGTCGTGAAGAAATCTAGGGCTAATATTCTTTAGAGAAAATTAGAGATAATTTATGAGCTGCCGACAGCACAGAATAAAATCAATTTGATGAAAAGACTTGTTAACTTGAAATGCAAGGAGGGGCATAGTATAATTGAACACACTAGTGAGTTTTAGGGCTTGGTTGATCAGTTGACTACTACAAAATTTATTTTAGATGATAAGTTACAAATATTGTTGTTGCTTAATTCTTTGCCTGACAGTCGGGAGACATTAGTGGTGTCAATGAATAATTTAGTACCAAATAGGAAATTAACCTTGGATATGGTTACAGATATGCTACGAAATAAAGAATCTAGAAGAAATAGTGTTGAAGCAGTTCCCTCTAAGTCAAATGCACTTGTTTCATGAAAGCAAAAAAGGCGGGGGAGAAGCCAAAGCATAAATTTCCACCAACAGAATAATGATAACCCTAGAGGAAGATCTAAGTTTCAGAGGAGAAATATGAAGTGCTTTTATTGTTAGAAAATGAGTCACATTAAAAAGGAGTGTAGATTGTAGACAAGAAAACAAGTGAAAGAAAAGGGTAATGTTTAGAAAAATGACAACGAGAACACTACAGCTATAGTTGATGGTAATATGGGTATTATTTATGATGAGAGCTCTGTAAATCTCACTTGCCACACCAATGATTAGGTGATTGATTCGGGAGCTTTGTTTCATGTTACTGCACTTTGTAATTACTTCACATTCTATGTTAATGTTGATTATAGCCAAGTTCGGATGGAAAATAAAAGGGAATCCAAGATTGTGGGTATAGTAGATATTTGCTTGGAAACTAATGTAGGTTGTAAGTTGTTATTTAAAGATGTCAAACATGTACCAGTTATTCGCCTTAATTTGATCTTTACAAGTAAGCTTGATGATGATAGTTATACTAACCAATTTGGTGAAGAAAAATGAAAATTCACCAAAAGGGAGGAAAGTAAACACTGTTTATATCATAGAAGCCAAAATCAAGAAAGAAACTATGAATGTGGTTGTAAAAGATTCTAACATTGAGACATGGCATAAGAGATTTGGTCACATTAGTGAGAAAGGGTTGGAAACTCTTGTAAAAAAAGGATTTTTACCCAGCTTCGCTGGTATGTCCCTCAAGACTTGTGTTCATTGCTTAGCTGAAAAAGCACACAAAATAGCTTTTAAAAGCTTTTCTCTATAAAGTCACAAATACTTGATTTGATTTACACTGATGTTCGCATGATGTAATGTAGATCAATAGGAGGTGTACTTTCTTTTGTGACTTTTATTGATGACTATTCTAGAAAAATGTGGGCTTTTATTTTGAAATATAAAGACCAGTGCTTAATAGGTTTAAGTTTTTCCATGCTCATGTTAAGAGAATGACAGGAAGAAAATTAAAATATGTTAGAGCAGATACTGATGGTTAAGTACAGAGGACCATTTGAGCAGTATTACAGATCCCATAGAATTAGATTTGATAAGACCCTACAGTAGAATGGTGTTGCAGGAAAGATAAACAAAACAATTAAAAAGAGGGTCAGGTGTATGCTTTCTGATGCCAAGTTTCCGAAATCTTTATAAGCAGAGACTATGTGTACTGCAGTTGACTTGATTAACATTTTTCCTTCAGCCCATTAGATGACGATGTACCTAAAAGAGTTTGGACTAGGAAAGATATTTCTTATAAACATTTAAGAGTGTTTAGTTGTAGAGCATATGTTCATATTCTTAAGGATGAAAGATCAAAGCTTGATGATAAAGCCAATGAATGCATTTTCTTAGGCCATATGCATGAAGAATTTATGTACAAATTATGAGATCTAGTGGTAAGAAAATTAATTGGAAGTAGAGATGTTATGTGTTTTAAAGATTAAACAGTTGCTGATGCAGAAAAAAGTGATGAATCTTAGTCATCTCTAGAGATTCCTATTATTCCAATTTCAGTTTCTCCACCTATAGTTCATGATGATCATGAGGGAGCTGAAGATGATAATAATGATGGTCTAACAGAACCAATTGAACAAACACCTTTAGAGTTAGCTGCATCACCACTTAAGCCGGAATTAAAAAGATTCACCACAGAACGATGACTTTCTACCAAATATCCTCCACATGAGTATGTGTTGCTTATAGATGGAAGGGAGCCAAAATGTTTTAAAGAAGCCATGTCTTCTCAGTAAAAAAATGAGTGGGTTTAAAGCCATGCAAGAGGAAATGAAATTCTTGAATGAAAACTACACTTATGACTTAGTGAAGCTACCTAAAGGAAAGTGGGCACTGAAGAATAAATGGATTTACAAGTTGAAGATTGAAAATAACTCACAACAATGGTACAAGGCTAGATTGGTTGTAAAGGGTTTCAGTCAGAAGAAAGGTGTTGATTTTGAAGAAACATTTTTTCCTGTGGTGAAAATATCTTCCATCCAAGTTATTCTAGGATTAGCTATCTTGAACTTGGAGATTGAACAGCTTAATGTAAAGACAGTTGATAACTCTATAAAATAAGAGTTATCATAGCACTTTTAGATTTAAATCAATAATACTTAGAAAGTAAATGATGTGTTTTTATCGCATTATAGTTACATTTTGCATAAACATTCATTATAGTTTAATTCTTTTTATAAATTGAGTTATTTGAGAGCATTTTTTGTTTAGATTATGTGCATAATTATAGATGACTGAAAGCTCACCGAAAGCTCAAGTTTTAAGGAAAGAATACTGCTACAACAGAATTGTAGAAACAATGAAAAACTTGGCTACAAAAGAATTTAAACAAATCTAGAACAGTGTAGATGTTGTAGCTGTTGCTGTAGCAATCTTGGAGCATTGATAAAAAAAGATTTCATGAATGATAATTAAAAGATTACAATTTAAAGTTTTCAAAAATAGAAGATGCGTACCACGCACTTTCGGTTTCCCTAATTTTGAGTTATAAAAGGAGCACTCATAAGGAGAAAAGGGGAGAGTCGTCACTTGAGGAAAAAAATCACAGAGAAAAATAAAAGAAAAATAGAAAATAAGAAGGATTTGAGGGCTGTAACAAAGGATTTGCAGTGACCAAGAAGGAGATATCGCAAGATTAAGCAAACTTAAATTCTTTCTATTATTTTCTTGTTTTCCATGGGAATGTATTTGATAGTTGAAACCATTTTATTTACTATTCTATCACAAATCATGAACTGAATGTGATTGTGGTTAAGCGATAAACAATCTTAATGGATGTTTGACTGACACAATTGTGTTGCTCTGTATTTTCTAAAACATTTTGTTTTAATTGTATTTAATTCAATTCCCTACTTCGGCTGACCACCCATTTAGTAGATATTAGCTAAGAAAGAGCTTCAAAAAGGTCTGACTTAGTGAAACCGATTAATACAATATTTGATTTTAGATTGGGTTTCCCAAGTTGAGTAAATCTTAATTTGAATAGGCATGCTTGATTTAAAATTAGTGAAAAACTAGACATAGAGATTCACCTTTTAGGGTAAGTGGAATCTAAAACGAGTAATGCTATATTTAATGTTAGCATAACAATTAGTCACTGTTAAATTACATTAGATATAAGATATCCAACAGATGATAGCTGAGGATGTATGAGGGATTTTTGTCAGTGTTGTGGTAGACGTTATAGCAACAGTACTATAATTGAAAAAATAGTCAATGCCATTAAATGAGTTTATTCACTCATCTACACTATTCCGATTAATTTCATCCTTGTATTTGACGTGAAACTTTTCTTTATTGCATTTTAGTTATCATACTTTTAGTTTAATTAATTCTTTAGTTTCATAAGTTGTCCTAATTCAACTAGAACAAAACTGCACCGTTAAGATTGTTGTAGCAATTTGGGTAACATCAATCCCTGTGGAGATGATCTGAATACTGACTAGTATGTTACTTGCACATTGGCATCTATAATAGCAGAAATAAAATCCAAACAACAACTTTCTTACACGGTGACTTAGAAAAGGAAATGTACATGGAGCAACTTGAAGGATTCAGTGTTAAAGGTAAAGAAAAACTTGTGTGCAAGTTGAAGAAAAGTTTGTATAGGTTGAAACAGGCTCTAAGACAATGGTTCAAGAAGTTTAATTCCTTTATTATGGCTTCCATAAGACTGTATGTGACCATTGCATTTTTGTGAAGAAGTTTGTTGATGATGATTTCATTATTCTTTTGCTTTATGTGAATGACATATTGAATGTTGGTCAGGATGCTAGTAAGATTGACAATCTAAAGAGAGAGCTTAGCAAGTCTTTTACAATGAAGGACTTAGAACTGGCAAAACAGATTCTTGGCATGAAGATTTCCCAAGATAGAAAAGTTGGCGAGTTACTGTTATCTCAAGAAGTATATATTGAAAGGGTTTTTGAAAGATTTAACATGAGCAAGGAAAAATCTATTTCTTCTCGACTTGCAGGCCATTTTAAGCTTAGTTTCGAACATTGTTCTACAAGCGAGAAAGAAAAGCAAGAGATGAAAGGAGTTCTTTATACTTCAGCAATTGGTAGTTTGATGTACGCTATGGTTTGTACAAGACTAGATATTGTTCATGCAATTGGTGTAGTCAGCTGGTTTCTTTCTAATTCAAGCAAAGAATACATGATAATGGTAAAGTGGATTTTTAGATATCTTAGAGCCATTTCCAAGGCATAGTTACGTTTTGGTGGTGACAAATCTGTGTTACAAGTGTGCACATATGCAAATATAGAAAAAGATGTTGATTCTAGAAAATTCCTATCAGGATATTTGCTCACCTTTGCAGAGGGAGCAGTCTCATGGTGGTCTAGACTTCAGCAATGTGTAGCCTTGTCTACCACTGAAATAGAGTATATTGCAATAACTAAAAGTTGTAAAGAAACCTTATGAATAAAAAATTTCCTACAAAAGTTAGGTGGGAAGCAAGATAATTTTATTGTATACTGTGATTGTCAAAGTGTTATTCACTTAGCAAAGAATTCGACATATCATTTGAAATCCAAGCGTATTGATGTGAGGTATCATTGGATATGAGATGTACTTAAGAAGAAATCGTTACAGTTTTAAAAAAATTCACACAACAGAGAAATGGTCAAATATGTTGACAAAGACATTACCTAAGGAAAACTAAAAAGTTGTATATAGAAAGCAAGGTTGGTGGTGCCCCCTATATGATCTGGAGGGGGAGATTTATTGGGTTCATCTCATTTGGATAGCCCAAGCTCAAAATTTTATAAGTTTGGATAATTAAACAATTGAAGGAAACTTGAAAGGGGCAAATGAAATTTGTCATGAAATTTGGCTTTAAAAGCAAGCAACAGCCTTATTTTCACTATCACAAAAAGACAAGTGGAGAAGAAAAAAGAGAGAGAGAGAGAAAGAAAAAAAAAAAAGATAGTGGCTGGCTATTACAATTTGGGAATAAGATTTTCAATCTTTGATTTGACAATTGAAAGGCAATTTTAACTCTGATTTCTCCCAAATTTTAATGGTAAGTTTCTGGCATCGCCCTCTACAATCTTACTGGTCTTGATTTTTATTTTATCCTCTCATTGGCAGTTATTTATATGGTAATCCCATTAATATAGTGGAAGATTTTATCGGACTATGGTCCCGTAATTTTTCCTGCTTTGTATTTTTCATGTAAAAATCTGTCTCTTGTGGTTGGTTTATTGATTTAGATTTTATTGGTTTATTTTTCTGCCTATTTATTTATAGTACATATTCTATTTTAATCAGATAAAAAGAGAAAAAGTTTGTTTCTACTTAATTCTTTTTTCAATAGTATATAACTATTCTTTTTCTTTTGTTAATTTACCACTAACCACTGACCTGAGTTTTGACTCAATGATATGCATAACTCACGTACAGTATTGCCCATTGAGAACATATTTCAAATTAGAAGTCCAATACATAGCGTAATGTATGGAAAAGGCCACACATGGCTTAATAAACAAAAGCAACAAGCTACATGCTTCATGTAATAAGACTTGTATGCTTAACCATTTCTTTACATGCATGCTTCACTTATTTCACCTGTCAGTATCGATTGCATGCTTAAATTCGGTTTGTCTATAAAGTTAAAAATTGAGAGCTGCTTGATGTTAAGTATTGGAGAATACATATTTATAAAAAGTAAAATTATCATTTTGTACTCTAAGTCTCACCAAGATTTCTATTTTTATGTGTTTAAATCCTTTAAATTTTAATTGTGTGTGTTTTATTATAATTTAAATATTTTGTATATTTTAGGAGTATTTTGGCCATTTAGCGATTAACTAGAAGTTGAATAGTAAAATGTACAATATTTTTGAGCTTGGAACGATTGAAAACTTTAAGAGGAGCATAAAAAAGTATACAATACTATTCATATATATGGTACTGTTGACATATGCATTCTATTGGACCAATGATATGGCATTAACTAATGATGTGACATTGATCAAAGATGTAGCAAGATTCTATTAAACCAAAATGATGATGTGGCGTTGATTGATGATGTTTTCTAACTAATCAAAACTTGCCACATGGTGTAATCCTAAGCGTCCGAATTGTTTTCATTTGATGGCCATGATTTATTTATTGTATCTATAAACAAGGGGCTTTCCTCTTAATTTGACACCTCATAAATTCAATTTTGAGCTCCATTTTCTATCATTCTCTTTTTATCTTGTATTTTCTACATATTTTAATAAAATTATCATTTTACCCCTACTTTAATTATGAGTGGCTAATTTACTTTCAAGTTTAGGTTAAAGATAAGGCATCAACACAATGCATGGGCATAGCTTGGTAAGTTTTTTTTTTCCTCTTTGATTTATGTGATTATTTTGACTCATTGTCTACAAACAATGTATCTTGTCTAGATTTGAACAGTATACCAGCTTTATAGTGAAAGATAGTTACTGCATAGTATAATGATTACTTTACAATATATTTATTATAGAGAAATTTTCCTCTAGTATCTTGTGAGTTGTCTTGACTCAATGTCGACAGAGAGTGCATCTAAGTTATTTAGTGGATGATCTTGCTACGTTATCAATAGAAGAATTATTATCATCTAACACAACGTGTTCTTAATATCACACTTAACCGAAGATTATTATCCTTTGCACACTGAATGCTTGATGCCATATTTATTAGAGTAAGGATTATAAAGAGTGGAAATATACCCTCATAAATTAATTGGATCTAAAAGGAAATATTAAGCATATAGTTAGGGTTGGCAATGGGATGGGATGGGACGGGATTTACTAATCCCAGTCCTGTCCCGTATATGCAACTGGGATAAAAGAAAGTCCCATTCCCATCCCTTTATTTTTTTTGGGATAAAAATTTATCCCAGTCCTGTCCTATTAAATATCCCGTCCCATCCCATTATCCTGAACAGTCCCGAATGTAAATAAATAAATTTTGATTTGTTTTTAAAAATCATCATAACTTAATATAGCAAAAATAAATCAAAAATTCAAAGTTCAGCGCTAAACCAAATCAATCTAAATTCCAAACTTTAAGTAAAAATTAAAAATTAGCAAAAGCTTCCAAAAGTTGACTTCAATTCTAGTTCCCACTTCATTTGACAAGAAAACTTCATTTTCTAACTGCACTTTCAAGACTGCACTTTCAAATTTCTGTATAAACCTATAGGAATTAGTAAGGAAAGGTATTAGTAAGACTAATAATTTTGATAATTACATAATAACTAATCACTAATGTTCAAAAACATTAATAAAATCAATTACCTCTTCAATCTCTGCATCAATTTCTTCTTCCTCTGCAAATGTAAGAATTTCACTAGAAGTTGTACGCCCATCATCTTAGAAAATAAAAAAAAAGATTAAAAAACTAGAAAAGAAAATAAAAAAAATTTGAAGATTTAAAATACACATAAATTACAATAAAATAATTTACCTCTTGTGTAAGCATGCAACCAACTTTGTGTGCACATCAATGCCTCCACTGTTTGTGGGTGTAGTCTATTGCGATGTGGGCTAATGATTCTACCACCAGTGCTAAAAGCTGACTCGAAAGCAATTGTTGACACTGGGATTGCTAGTATATCTCTAGCAATAGTAGATAACAAAGGATATTGTATTGCATTTATTTTCCACCACCCCAAAATATCAAAATTTTTGTCTTTGGTAATCAAGACATATTCACCTAAATATGACTCAAGCTCAGTCTTACAGTTCTCAACCATATCAACTTTCACAAAATCATCATACCTAGTTGAAACTTGTTCCTCAACATGAGACATAACAACTGATGACTCTCCCATATTAGAACTAAAAGCACCCATGCTAGAATTACTTACAGATAATTTGGCTTTAAATTCATACTCCTTTATTAAGTCCTTAAAAAGCATATGAACTCTCTCAATATAAATATTTGATTCATCACCATATAACAATGGAAAGTAAAACTCTATCAATTTCATTTTATATCTATGATCCAACAATGTTGCCCTTTGTTAATATCCCATTAACATCCTTCCAATATTTTTCAAATTTGTCAATCATATTAAATGCCATTTGTCTAACTTCATCATGCTCACATATAAGCCAACTACTCAATGATAATCTAATCTCACAAATATGAATGAAAAACAAATTGGATGTAGGGTACTTAGTTCCAGAAAATACCTCAGTCACATTATAAAATGATTTTAAATTGTTTGACAATATACGAGCTAACTCCCACTCACTTTCACTTGGCAAACACCTATATTGTGCCTCCAGTTGATGCAATCTATAAAAGACATTTTTATACTCCAGGGCAACAGAAATCATGAGATAAGTAGAGTTCCATCTAGTAATACAATCAAGAACTAACTCCTTACTACATGGAATATTCAACCTACGAGAAATCTCTTTAAATGTTTCCTTTCTTTGAGGGGTAACTGTCCAAAATGCAACACTAGCACGAATTTTAGCCACACCCCCACTAATGACACTTAACCCCTCTTTGACAATCAAGTTTAAAATGTGAGCAGTACAACGCATATGAAACAACTTGCCACCCATAAGTAAATCATTTTTATCAAGTTTATCTAGTAGAAGTTGAATCATTCGATCATTAGTAGTGCAATTACCAACAATTAATGCAGATAACTTACGCTCAAGATTAAGATCCATTACACATCTCAATACTACATCACAAAGTACTTGAGAAGTATGTCGAGCTTGCACATGAATAAACCTACATAGAAAATATACAATTAATTATAAATATATTCAATAAACAAATATAATGCACTAAATATTTCAATGTTAATTAGAAATGAATATAGTACCTCAAAATTTGACTTCGGAAGATCCAAGAATCATCAATAAAGTGTGCTGTAATAGCCATGTACCCTTTTGTTTGGGAGCTACAAGTCCACATGTCGGTTGTGATTGCAACTTTACTATTGTTATTCTCTATAAAACTCACAACCTTAGCCTTTTCCGTCTGATATAGCTCTATAATATCACTTTTTATAGTATTGCGAGACACGTTTTTCCACATTGGATTTAAAGAAGACAATACTTTCCTAAACCATTCATGCTCAACGCAACTTAATGGGTACTCATGCATAATGATCATATGTGCAATCAATCCCCTAGTGACATCAGGATCAAAAGAATAAGTCTCTACCTTCACATTTCCTTGATCATCCTCAACTGTTTTTAACTTCTTTGAATAATGTGTTATCTCAATTTGTTTTCGCCGAGAGCATGTTTTCATGTGATCGTTCAAGTGTCTTGTTCCATCTCTAGGGCCTCCAACATAGTCTTTATTGCAGTACTTACAAAAGGCTCTTATTTTTCTATTTTTTGTCTTTCTCTCAAAATGTTTCCATACCACTGATCTTAATCTTGATGTTAAATCCTTGTCTTTGACGTTTTCTTCAACAACATGCACATCATCATTATCTAAACTTTCATTGTCCACTACTGGAGTTGCCATCCTTTAAAGCAAAAGCCAAACAACAAACCATAACTCAAATAAATCAATTAAATATAAATTAACTTTTTACAAATATCAAACCATATAAAACAAAAGTTATAAAAATATGGGACCACAAGAACCTTTATAAATTTAATAATATTTAACTTCAACGAGAATTTTGTAATGTAATACGGAAGTGAAACAGAAAGAGCCATATAAAATAATCATTGTCATATAATAACTTCAACGAGATCACCATATATAATATAATAACATTTAACAAATATAAATTACACGGAAAAGAGCGCAAAATTGTAAAAGCAAAAAACAATAGAGCCAAATTATGAATGTTGACTTACGGTGTGGAGGTTGAAAAGTGAGATTTTTGTGGATAAACTTCCAGCAGAGGCGTAGTGGGTGGCTCCTTGGGAACTTTTGTGTCAGCGTGAAATTTTTATGGTGGCGATCGGGCGAGGGGTGTTGAGCGGTTGTGATAATGGTGCAGTGTTAATTTGAGAAATTAGTTGAGTTTTAAAGGGTAACTACTGTTATAAATTATTAATTTTAATTGTGACTTTTTAACTTTCTATTTTTAATTATAATATTAATGGGATATACAGGATGTGACGGGATTTTATAATTGGTCCTCCTCCCATCCCATAAATAAAAACGGGATTTATTTTTGTCCTTATCCCATCCCACTTTAATTTGGGATATAAAAAAATGTCCCAATCCCATCCCAAACGGAACAGGATCCCGCAGGATCCCATCCCAACAGAAAAAATTGCCATCCCTACATATAGTGAAATGTTGAGTGTAAATTTAGAAACCAAGTGCTTTATTTGCATTGTTTCGTCTATAATTCATTCCCACCATTTTATCTTAAGTTAAAAAAATCACTTCTAACCAACTCATATACACACTTAGAAAATTAATCTTACACATAATTAAATTATAAGATCGACACTCATCACCATAAATATATTTTATAATAGATTTGTGTGCTTGTAAGTACAATAAAATTTACACAACACTTGATAATTGGACTGCAACTGAGAGCGAAGCAAAGACTTAGGAATTAAAAAAAAGAAAAGGAAAAAAAAAAGAAAAAGAGAAATAAAAGAGAAAAGAGAAGCCAGAGTGAGGAAAACAGGAAAAAATTTAAAAAAAAAAGAAAAGAAGAAAAGAAATTAAGAAGCTGAGAATGAAAAAATGGTTGAAAAGTGGAATTGAGAAGAAACATTATAGGAAATGGAATTAGGCAGTTAGATTAATAATTAATAGGTAATAGATTCATGAAGTTTGAACAATTATTTTATAGTTTTCATGATACATACAAGTTTTTATATCATTTCAAACGAATAATTTTTTAACCCTGTATTTTTAGAGAAATCCATGTATACAGCAACTCGCAGGAGCCTCAGCCAACCTCAGAGTGAACCAAAATCTACTAGGAAATTACTATTATTACTATTATATATTCTGTGAAGCATTTATATTTGATAATATGATTTTTAATATCATGTTATGATTATATATACGTACAGTATATCATTGATTGAGTCATGAGATGTGATTGATAGTCATCATACCTATACCCTTCCTTATAGGCTCTACGCATACATATTGAGGGTTAGATTACTCTGCCAATGTGATATAGTTAAATTCCACCCGGTATTGATAGGATTTCCCCTGCTCTGCTTCCACAATGATGATCCTGGCAAGTATGATAGTTACTCCCCTGGGTACTACTTGGTGTTGTTTGCAATATATGTATATACAATTTTTCATGTTTGCTTATTATGTATTATGTTAAATGTAAAGTTATATCATATGATTATATATAAGCACTAGTACATTACTTTACTTTTTTATATATATAATTATATCGACTACATAAGTTGTAAGCTCCGTACTTTTCCTATTTACCCCATTTCTCCTAGCTTTCTACAGGATTTCGTACAATTTAGTTTCTCATTAGTTGAGATTTAGCCATGACACGCATTGCTACATGACTTGTATTTTTTGAGTGCATTTATACTCATATGTATATATTTAAGATGTATATATGTATAGTGACATACAAATGTGCAAGTTTCAAATATGTTTTCAGTTGAGCCACAAATGTTGTTATAAGTTTATAATAGAGGCATAAGGATAGTTTTATATATTCACGGATTAAGTTTATGTCATGTGCTTTAGATATAAGATCACATGATTAGCCTCAAATCCGACAGATAGGTCAAGACGAGTTGCATCACATAGAATATTTCAAAATGTAGCCAATTTTCTACAACATAAGTAGATCAACATATTATTCTATCATATGAGATTTTATACACCCATTAAATAATGGCAAAACTTATAAGTTTTCATTAATAGAGAATTAATTAAAAGGTTTGATAGAGCTGAGAATTGAAGCCTTTCATGGACATATCATAAATTTACATCCCATTGTCTATCTCTCTTCTTCTTCTGGTCCTGTTGCTCACACTTGTACGCAATAACAAACTCAACTTACTTGCGTCCCCACCAAAGCTTCCTATACTTTGTAACCTTCATTAGCTTCTGAGAAATCTCTCTCCTCTCTCAGAGCTCTTTTAAGAGCGGTACAGCCCTCTAGTGTTTGTGTGCTACAGTAATTCTCCAACTCTTGGGGTTTCATCAGTTGAGTTGACCAGTGACATGATTAAAACTCATGACATTGTTTTCTCGAACTAGCCCAAAACCACAGCTGTTAATATCCTCCTATATGAATGCTAAAATATTAGGTTCTCTAATTACGACGAGTACTGGAGACAAGTTCGGAAGATTTGTGTTCTTGAACTCTTGAGTGTGAGAAGAGTTCAATCATTTCGGCTTATGAAGTTTCAATCATAAGCACTCTGGTCCCATGCCTTCATGAAACCATGTTACCCTTGGCTTAGACCCTATTCCTCTCAGAAGCTTGAAATTCATTCCAAACCATGTGTGTTTCTCGGGTACCCTCTCACTCAAAGTGCTTATTTATGTTTTGATTCTTGCATGTCAAAAATTTTTGTGTCTCGTCATGTTAAGTTTGTCGAGTCAATGTTTCCTTTTGCTCTTCTTTCCAGTCAATCACCATGTCCATAACCTAACACAATTAATGCATAGATCCCTCCAAGTATTACTGCCCTCAATCAAGTACTACCATTATCCCTCCATCTAATGAGCCAACTTCCCAAATGCCCTTATGTGACACTCCTCTAGCTATCATCATCTCCATGTAATCTACACCTGCACTTGTATCTCAACAACCACTCTCATCAACTCCTCTCATTTCCACTGACTCTACACCTTTGCGTTTACCTCTACAGAGACCTATATCTCAACCCCGACAAACTTTTATAGAAATATCTCCCCTGCCTTCTTCGAACCCTACCTTAATTCCATTTCTATCACCAAGCTCTAATTCATAACATGACTACTAGAGCAAAAAATAATATCTGTAAACCAATTCAGAAATTTAACCTCTCCACTCAACTTTCTTCGCCTATTGATCTTAAACCCAACACTGTAACCCAAGCTCTCAATGATCTAAAATGGCATCGAGCCATGTCTAAGGAATATGATGCTCTAGTTCGAAATGGGACATGAGAGCTAGTACCCTCTGTTTCGAGTCACAACATTATTGGTTGTAAATGGAATTTTAGGACTAAACGTCATTTGGATGGTTCTATTGACAAGTTTACAACTTGTTTAATGGCCAAAGGATTTCATCAATGGCCCCGTATTGACTATCATGACACTTCCAGACCTATTGTAAAAACCACGACCGTTCAACTTATTCTTAGCCTTACTGTTAATCGTGGATGGTCTGTCCGCCAACTTGATGTCAACAATGCATTCCTATAAGGTCATCACTCAGAGGATGTATATATGAGTCAACCTCCTTTTTTTTTTTATTCCAGATTTCCCATTTTATGTCTGTAAGCTTCAAAAAAGCTATTTTTAGGCTAAAAAAAGCTCATCGAACATGGTATCATGAGCTTCGTAACTTTTTGATTTCTTCGGGTTTTAAGAATTCTCATGTTGATACATCTCTTTTTGTTATGAACACTCATGGTCATCTCATATATCTTTTGAGTTTATGCTGACGATATTGTTGATGCAAAAATATGGTCAAGCTTGAAGTGCAACCAGGTTATCTCGCAAACACTTGTCTTTGTTTTGGTGGGAACAGATTGCCGTCACTTGAATAAAGTTGTTACTAACTTCTTTACTTAATCAGTTTCTCTATCTCATGCAATCACAGAAAACTGTCAAGAGGTACTAGATTTTTTACGGTGAAAACCCCATGACACTTAAGTTAGTAACAAGGAATTATAGGAAAAACTTTGCTCGGTCCTTTTTTAACCTAGATTTTTTTATGTTTTTCAGCTAAGTCTTTTATCTTCCCTTTAAATGATTGTTTTTCTTTTAAAAAAAAAAAAAAAAAACCCCTTCCTCTAGGTTCCTCCAAGTTTTTATAGACACCTGGGATTATTACGTCTTCTTTAATGCATGGCCGTTTCTGGATTGAATGCACCACTTGAATCATAGGCTAATAGGATACTTGTTATGAGGTAATTATTGAATTGCAATTACAATGCCCATTCGTGCGTAAGCGTTATGATTGATTTTCTGGGAAGAGCCCAACGGTTCGAGGCTGGTCAGGGGTTTACAGGGTGTTCGACCTATCTCTGCTCTCCTTGTCAAATTCTAGTCGGTTATGCACATGTGACCAAATAACCTCCTCCTTAATACTACAAATCATTATATGGCAACTCAAAAATGTGACGAGTAGGTTTCACTTCGCTAATATCTAACAATGGTGTTTCTACTCCTCAAACACCAGTCCCTCAATTTTTAGTGTTTGGAGTGAAACGAGATAAGACTACAAACTATAGATGTAAATAGGGAGGGGTGACTTTTCAATTTTATGGACGTTCAAAGATCTGATCTTCAATCACCTTGCCTTAAATGCATGTGACATGGCCAAACCTCTACCAAGTATTTGAACTTTAAAGTGTCGATTTTTAGGTTTCCTAAGCACGTCGTTTGAAATCATCGCGACATCACCCCAACACCTTCCTCTTCTCTTTATAAATCCCTAATTTTCCTCTTTTCTCTTTTTCCTTTTATTATTCTACAAATCACAATTGAATCCCAACTTTTATTTTCAAATAAGAATCTTCTTCCTTGTTACTACGGTTGCGATACTCGTCCTTCCAACTTCAAATCCTCTCAGGTATTTTTTCTTGAACTCCTCACTACATTAATCTTGCATAGTCATTTTCATCCTGATATTTTTGCTTGGATTTTCTGGTTTTTACTACAATGTCTAAGAAAAAGGATATAGTGATAGAAATTGATAATAGGGATGAGTTGGGTATTTTAGCCAACTCGTGTAAGGAGTCCAACTCTAACCACTAAATCCCTGTAGAGGAAATCAAACCACCTAGGTTTAAGGATAACCTTAGGATAATGTCTCTTGAAGTTTCCTCTTCATCTGAAGAAACTGAATCTCGTAAAGGGAATGGTAAAGAGGGTACCAATTCTAGTAGTAGTTCTAATATTAGGGTAGCAGCAGGTGCTGGTGGGGACATGAGTGGTGAAGAAAGTTCCCCTGAGAAGTCTCAATAGTGAAAAGACCTCAAACGAGCTACAGAGTAGAGGCCGAGTCTTACCGTATTGATCTTATGGATTATGAGACCACCCAAAAAGACTTAGATAAGCTTCAGGTAATGTACAGAATCTCCGATGATATTGAACTAAGGATACGTAGTAAGGTCAACATCCTTAACCGACCCCCTAAAGGGATATGTAACCTTATACCTAGAGTGTTCTTTTGGTCAATTCAATCCCAACGGGCAGAAGGTTCTTTTGGGTTTATATGTGTTATACCAGAAGTGTGGGATGGGTAAACCCACTATGGAAGAGGAGGCAAGAAATCTTTATCAGCTAAGAAGTAGTCCTAAGGATGCTAGCTGGTACTACTTCATGAGTAGCTCCAAGAAAAAAAACCCATAGTGAATCTGCCCACCTCTACGCCAACTGGAAAGGCAAATTCTTTTTTGCTGGGGGTAACTAAGGTCAAGTGGCCTCTACATCCCAAGGAGACATTCTCGTCCCAACTTATTTTTGTACCCCAAGTTGCTCGATATCTGTTGCATTTCTTTTTTATGTCTTTTTCTTGCTCATCTTACCAACTTTTTTTTGTTTTAGTCTCTCAAAGCATGGTTTACGATATAAGAGAGAAGGCGAAGTTGCGCGTCAAGACAACCTTGGTTAACACGAGCTCGTACAAAGGCCTGTTATTTATTACTAGCTTGGTCCAATCTTGTCTGGTGTCCAAGACAGTAAAAATGAGTAGCATCCTTGATAGAATGAAGAAGCGCAGTCACATCAACAACACCTTGAATAACTCATCAGCTCCCCCCAAAAAACCTACCACCACTAAGGGCGCTTCTTCTTTTTAAATGCTTCCCCTTCCTCCTATTGAAAGTGGGCATCTCGTCGAGAGGTCTTCGACTTAAGCTCCCATCACCCTCACCTCCATGAAGACTCAATCAAGGTCTAGTTGTCAAAATAAAAAGGCTGGCCCTCTAGATCCTTTCTAGAAGAAACTAGTAAAGTATGTAAAGTAAGAGTACCTTTCAGACTTGAGTGACCAAAATTTGGGTAAGCTGCTCAACACCATCTAATAGAGCGCTTACTAGCTTTCTGTTGCTTTCTCTCTTTACAAATCTCAGGTTGCTAATTATGACAAAAAGTTGAGGGGGGAGACTGAAAGATTAAAAAAAGAGTTGGATCAAGAGAAAAAATAATCTATTAAGCTTCATTCCAATATCTTTGGGTTTGAGGAGAAGGTGGCCCTGTCCGATTCCAAAGCAGAGCAGCTCAAACGGGAATCGACAAATGTAAGGGATGAGCTAGTCAATGCCAGGAAGGATCTTAATACTCAAAGGTTTTCCTTCGAGCAACATCTTCAAGTAGAAACATCTCGAATAGGCCTTTGGGACTCCGAGCCCATTTTTTTTTGCTAAAATTAACATTAATTATTATTATTTATTGACTGGCTGTTCACATTTGCCAACCAAGCTAGTTTGAATGAACTTTAACTCTTGTCTCGCCTTGAATAGGCTTTGAGACAGTAAGCTTTTCGTTCACCATAAGATATTCTTAGATTACAAATAAGTTAAAAACTTAATTTTCATGCAAATAGTTCACTCTTAATAAATAGATTACATGCTATAGACATCCAACAACATAGACTGCAAATGTGAACAACCGAATTTTTACAAGAAAGCTTACTGGAAGTATTTCACCAAATGTTCTACACTCCATGAACTTTTGACATCTTGTCCATCCGCGTAAGCTAACTTGTGCGCCCCTAGTCTAATTGCTCGCTCAGTCTTATATGGCCCTTCCTAATTAAGACCAAACACCCCATGATTTGAATCCCTTGCACTCTGATCTACTCTTCTAAGCACATAATCCCTGCTTTTAAATTGTTGTACATGCACGTTCTGATTGTAGTGATGAGCTACCTTCCGTTAATACTCAACTACTCTCCTAAAAGCTAACTCACTTTTCTCAGCCAACAGATCGAGGTTCAAGCACATCTGCTCGTCATTCTAATCCTCCTCAAAATACTCTGTAACGTAAGTTCCATCCTAATTTTTGCTAAGACTGTCACCTCATACCCAAAGGCTAATGCGAAAGGCATTTCTCTAGTGGCGATCTTATAAGTAGTCTTATAAGCCTATAACATACCAAGAAACTCATCGACCTACGTTCCCTTATTCTCTCCAAGCCTGGTTTTTAGAAGCTTCTTTATTGTTTTGTTTATCGCCTCCACCTGTCTATTTACCTGTAGATGTATTGGTGAGTAGGATTTTAGCTCTATTCCCAAATTCTTACAAAACTTCTGAAAGTTGTTATTATCAAACTATTTGCCATCGTCTATAATGAAGGCATAAGAGATCCCATATCTGCGCACAATATTTCTCCAAATAAAACCAGTCATCTTTTTCTCGATTATCTTACTCAGGGTTTCAACCTTAACCCATTTCGTGAAGTAATCTACAACGACAATGGAGTACGCTACTCCTCCACGCCCTTTAGGAAAAGGTCCAACCAAATCAACCCTCCACTGAGCAAATGGCCATGGGATGACATTGAAGTCAATTTCTCCAATGGCTGTGTTAGAATATTGGTGAAATTCTAACAAGTCTTGTAGTTTCTTGTTTTCTCTTAAGCATCTCAATTCATTGTTAGCCAAAAATATCCTTGTCTCAATGCCTTAAAGGCAAATGATCTTTCTCCAGAGTGATTCCCACATACTCCCTCTTGTATCTCCCTTAGAACGTAATCCCCCTCTTTATCGTTTAAGCATCGCAAAAGGAGCAAGGTATATCCTTGTTGGTATTATACCCCATCGATTAATGTGTACCTGGTTACGTTACACTTAACTCTCCTCGCTTCTCCCTTGTTTGCAGGAAAATTTCCACCTCGGTTGTATGAAGTTATAAGATCCATCCACTACTTCACTGCGTCTAGACATATCAGCTTTGCTTTTAGCTCAATACTTGGAAAAGCCTTAACCTCTCCTCGAATAGATTTGGGCATCTTCACATTTGAAGTTGCTACCATCCTTGCCAAGATATCAGCTCAGAAGTTTTATTCCCTTGGTATCTATTCGACCTCTACTCCTCTAAATTTGTACATCATTCGTCAAGCAAACCTAAGATACAGTTCCATCATTCAATCCTTCATCTACAAGCTCTCACGGAGATGGTTGGCTATGAGTTGGGAGTCAATTCTTACTTTCATTTTATCTACTCGCAGTGCTAGCGCTAACTTTAACCCTACAATGAAAGCCTCATATTTTGCTTTGTTACTAATTGTTTTGAACTCGAACCTCACCATATAAGAAATCCCCATGCCCTCAGAACTAATGATGATTATACCTACTCTTGCTTCTTGTTCCCCATTGGAACTATCTACTAACACTATCCAGACTTCGTTGGTGTTTTTTCCACCTATTTCATTGCCTCCACCAATGTCTTTATCTACCTCAGTATATTCGGCAATAAATTTCGCCAGTGTTTTGACGTTGATCACAACTCGAGGTTGATAATTGATGTCAAACTCACTTAATTCCACCAACCACTTCATGAGACATCTAGAGGCCTCCGGCTTGTGTAATACCTTTCTTAAAAACTCGTCTATCATTACAATCACAGAATGTGCCTGGAAATAAAACCTCAATTTTAAGTTGCAACGACCAACACCAAAGCCCATTTATCCATCTTCGGATTGTTCGTCTCTACTTCAAGTAGCGCCTTGCTGGTATAATCCACTAGATGCTGGACTCTTTCTTTTTCCTTCATCATCACTGCGCTCGTGGCCTATTGAGATACTGTCAAATATAAATACAACTTATCACTTTGTCGCGCCATTAATAGTAGTGGAGCCTTAAGAAGGTACTCTTTTAGCTGTTAAAATTCCTGCTTGCACTCTACAGTCAACTCTATATTTTTCTCCATTTTCTTATCACTTAGAAGAAAACATAACACTTGTCTGTCGCTCGCGAAATGAACCGATTAGAGCAGTTAATTTCCTGGTGAGGCTTTGTAACTCTTTAATCGTGCGAAGGGACTTCATCTCCACAACCGCTTAGATCTTTTCGATGTTCACCTCAATTCCCCGTGGCTTACTATAAATCCTAAAAATTTTCCTGAGCTTACCCCAAACATACATTTCTTAAGGTTGAGTTTCATTTTATACTTTATGAGTAACTCGAAAGTCTTTTTTAAGTATAGTGCATGATCGATCGGCTCGTAGATTTCATATTCATATCATCAACATATACCTCTATCATACACCCAATGAGCAATTTGAAGAATTATTCACAAGCTTCTAATATGTTGCACCCGCATACTTAAGACCATATGGCATCACCTTATAGTAAAATAGACCTACATTAATGATGAAGGCAGTATGCCGCTCATCTTACTCATACATCAGTATTTAGTTATATCTAGAGAAAGTGTCCATAAAATTGAGTAGGCCGTGACCAGCTATGAAATCGACCAGCTGATTAATTTTTAACAATGAGAAGCTATTATCTGAACATGCCTTGTTGAGATCCATAAAGTCTACACACATCTGCCACTTCCTATTAGCCTTCTTCACTAAGACCACGTTTGAGATCCACTCAATTTATAGCATCATACCTCTTTTGGTTGGAACATTTCCTCTTCTAGTTCACTAGCCGAACATTTTTTTTCACTGCTAACCTGTGGCCAGCTACAAATAGGTCTATCCCTTACATGTCATTATGCGACTAGGTGAACACATTGACGTACGCTCACAAGCAGTCCACCAGCTTTTGTTTTAATCCTTTTTTTAGCTCGCATCTAACTAACAAGCTTTTCCAAGTCTTTTGGCCTTATGGTCACCATTTTGACTTCCTCTACTGGCTCCTGCCTTTTTTTTTTTGAGTCACCACATATTATTTCCTTTGCTACGATTGTCCAGCACTCCCGAGCAATTCTCTACTCATCATTTACTACTCTTACAACTCTATTTACCCGGTATTTGAAAGCCATGTAATGATTAGACATCATTACTTTGTAGATTCTCAAGAAATGTCTGTAAAACATTATCTAGTACAGACTATCCTCATCCACTACCATGAAATTTAGCATCATCATCTTCTAGAATGACAGAGAGCCTATGTGATAAATAACTTGACTACTCCAACCGAAGTCAATCTTTTCCTACCAAACCCTTTTAAAGACGTGCTAGTATTCTCAAACTTCAAGTCTGCAATCCTCATATCGTCTAAAGTAGACCTGAATAGAACATATATCGAGCTCCTAGAATTTATAAGTATCTAATTAAATTTTTTGCTTGCCACAGTTGCGTTGATCACCAAGACGTCTTCATGTGGATATAATACCCCCTCCTCATTGTCGTCTATCCATATAATGGGCACCCACCTAGTTAGTCTTTGCTTGGTTTACTACCAGCATATTGAAAAAGACATCCTTACTAGTCATCACATACCTTGAGTAGTTTTTCTTGGATATTTGTTCGAATCTCCAGCAAGTGTCAAACCTCCAGCAATGACCCTATCCATGGGCTATTCGCATCTTGCGTCCCCAACCTCCTTATTTGTTCCATACTGCAAATCTATAGTCGGATGTGTTCCATTTATAAAATGGTCCAAGTAGTGATTCCTTACCAAATCCTCAACCTGATTCTTAAGATCTCAATATTAAGCTGCAGCATAACAATGGATGTTGTGGAATTCAAAGAATTTGTTCCTGTCTCGCTTGTTGGCGTCTTTTCCTATTAGGGTTAGGGGATACAACAGGCTGCGATTCTTGATGGTGTGATATAATTCCTCTAAGGTAACTTTTAAAGGAGTGTTACTATTTGTAAACTGGAGTTTGTTCGATCATCTGCATTGTTCTCTCCCTGTGGAATTTATTGTGTACATGGTTAAAAGATGAGAATTTGATCAAGGCAGCCTAGCTTTTAGTGGGTAATGAGTTACCGAACTATCATAACGAGGGCGATTACACGATTAGTTAAGCTCTTTCCAGTGATCGCGACTAGGAAAGTGAGAAGATAAAGCCCTTACCCATTGAAATTGAGATTATCACAAGCGAAGCTGGTATAGGAGTAATCGATTACTTGCTCATCTAGTCGATGATGGCTTGTCGCTTCTACTAATGGGCCCTCCCACCTTCTGAGCCTTCTTTTCTTTCTTTTTCAGTTCCTAAAACTGCTCAATTCTTATTCTTGCTACCTTTTTTTCCTCGATCTCAGCATCCCTTTTTCCTACTCATATGCCATAGAATATATCTACATAGCCAGGTTCCTTAGATTATACCAAAGCCGCCCTATTCTCACCATTTCCTTAAGTCCTTTCAAGGCTTGTGGATGGTTGAAAGCTCCAAGGTCAAGAACGATACGATGATGCCTTTTTAGGTACTCCCTCAGGATCTCATTTTCCCCATGTTTGATCCCCGTTAGCTCTATCATATCATTTTCTGGCACTACTGCCTCGTTGAATTATTTTACAAATTATTGGCATATTTGTTCAAAGCTCCAGATATTTCCTCGAGGTAATTTTTTATACCATTCCCATGTCCACCCTTCCAAGATCAATGAAAATGCTCTACACCTCTGAGCTTGCATCAAGCTTTGTACTCCCGTCACGTCATTAAAGCGCTCGATGTGAACTAAGACGTAGCTCTTCCTAGAGTACTTGAGTTCCAAAAATTAAAAATCTCGTAGAATGATTGTGCTAATGATCTAGGAGAGTGGGGATTTATTATCCAATATAATCCAAAACGCACCTTTAAAGCTTGTCGATCACCAGAGCTAACCCGCGCACCTCTTCTACCAACTCCATAGCACGATTAGGATTTCATGCTGCGACCTGACAACACATACGTTCAAAGTCATTCGGGTGTTATCTCAATTCTCTCTCCATAGTGCATGTTCATCCCTCGCTGCTCACCTGTCCTTGACTTCCCCCTATTTGGTCTTCCAATCGAAGGTTTTGTTCACTGCTGAACTCATTAAGACTTCATTTGCCTAGGTGACTCAGTTATTAAGCTTGAAAACGCTTAGATTCTCTACTAGAGATTTCTTCACAACTCTCCTCTATCTTTCCCTTAATTCTTGAAGAACAACAGTGAGAGCTTCTATTTATTTCTCCACTCGCTCCATTTGCTCACATATTAACCTCTCCCTTTTTTTTTTGTCTCTTCTTATGAACGGCAAGTTCATTTACTACGGTGTCAATTTCGTGAACTTTTTGTCTTTCTGTATTCATTTTGCCTATTCCTTCGTCCACTTTCTTGGTTGGCAATAGCTTTTTACTCGTTCCCCACAGACGGCACCAAAATATTAATGTAGAAATATGGTCGAGTTTAAAGTGTGACTAGGTTATCTCGCAAACATTTGTATTTGTTTGGTGGGAACAAATTGCAATCGCTTGAATGGAGTTGTTACTGAATTCTTTGCTTAATCAGTTTCTCTATCTCCTGTAATCACAAAAAACTGTCTGAGGGCGATGGATGTTTTTCCAATGAAAACCCTCCGACGCTCAAATCAGTAATCGAAAATTATAGGAAAAACTTCACTTGGTCTTTTCTTGACCTAGATTTTTTTATCTTTTTTGGCTAAGTCTTTTATCTTCCCTTTAGAGGATTGTTTTTTCTCTAGAAAAAAAAAAAAAAAAAACTTTCTCTGGGTTCCTCCGAGTTTTTTTAGATACTCGGGATTATCGCATCTTCTTCAATGTGTGACCGTTTCTGGATTGAATGCACCACTTAAATGATAGGTTAATAGGATGCCCATTATAAGACAATTATTGAATTGCAGTTACAACACCCATTCGTGCATAAGCGTTACAACTGATTTTATGGGAAAACCTCAACGATTGGAGGCTGGTCGAGGTTTACAGGGTGTTCAACCTGGTTCTGGTCTCCTTGCAGAATTCTGGTCGATTCTACACATGTGACTAGATAACCTCCTCCGTAGTACTACAAATCAGTATACGACAGTTCAGAAATGTGACAAATAGGTTTCACTTCCCTAATATCTGGCAATGGTGTTTCCAATCCCCAAATAGATATAATTCTCACTGGTGACAATAATGATCTAGTTTCTAGATTTTTTACTTTGCTTGTTCACCGATTCTCTATCAGAGATCTTGGGCCATTATCTCATTTGCTTTGTGTGGGAGTTGTTCCTCATGCACATGGTGTTCTGCTTTCGTAAAGACGTTATGTTATTGATGTTCTTGGCCGCAAAAATATGCAGGCAACCAAACCAGTTCTGACACCTTTACCTACTAATTACGATTACTTTGCATTCGAGTTCTGCTGTTTATGATTCTACTGACTACCAGGCTGTGGTTGGAAGTTTGCATTATCTTTTACTTACATGTCCAGACATTGCTTTCGTGGTAAACAAGCTTTCACCATTTATGCATCGGCCGACGACTGATCATTGGGCTCTTGGAAAACATCTCTTGCGTTATCTCTGTGGTTCATTCAAAGATGGTATTCTTCTCTATCGGGATTCTCTGCTTCCATTACATGCCTTTTCTGATGTTGATTGGGCTGGCAACAAGGATGATTTTATCTCTACTGGTGCTTAAATTTTTTATCTTGGTCGTAATCCAATCTCCTGGAGCTCTAAGAAGCAGCGCACTGTGGCCCGCTCTTCTACTGAGGCTGAATATCGCTCTGTTGCTGCTACTGCTGCTAAACTCAATTGGGTATTTGGGTTTGTTATCTGTTACACGACCTTGGTGTTTCCCTTTTCTCGGCTCCTGTGATTTATTGTGATAATGTTGCGGCCACTTCCTTATGTTCCAATCCGGTCTTTCACTGTCGCATGAAACATATTGCTATTGATTTTCATTTTATTTGTGATCGAGTTCAATATGGCTCACTTCATGTTGCTTATGTTTCCTCCCATGATCAACCCACAGATGCTCTGACAAAGCCACTTCCTCGGTCTCGGTTTCTTTCCCTCAAAACCAAGATTGGACTCTTCCATCGAGCTCCATCTTGAGGGGCCCTGATAGACTAAGTCAATATCGATCCTTATTCATTTTTATATTTTTCTGTTGTAAATATCTTTTATGTATTTTTTAATTACGAGTGTACACATGGTACTAGGAATTAGTTGGCACTTATCTAAGAATCAGTTGAGCAAATTCTTCTCTTGTATTATAAATATTCAGTGAACTCAATGAAAAATTGTGGAGTCATATTTTTTCAATCCTGATATCAAACAATACATGCACAAAGACATATAGAATTCTAATCGAAAAAATATGTCACAACTATTTTCGTATTTGGTTTATACTAAAGACGTGTAAGGTCAGAAAAATAGCGTATAACAAAATTAAATGTAGATACGAAGGATATTGAGAAGATGACTACTTGAAATGTATCCTTACGGAAACTATGATTTTACGTCCACCAATAATGAAAACATTTGTTTACTGCAATTAGATTCTTGAAGATTGAGATTCAAGCTTTATTGGTTTTTTAAATAATAATAATAATAATAAATGAAGGGTAATATGGTCCATTCAACAACTAACTATAGGCTTAAATTAACGGAGACTAAAATAAAAAAAAAAATTAACCAATTAAAAAAGGGTAATTTGGGGCAAAGTGAAGTTTATTGAAAAGCTTGCATCTGTTATGAAATTCTTGAAACACTTGGGCATGGCGCTATTTAAAAATACGAAAGATAAATTTTCCCTTTTTTTCCGGTTAATAAACTGTTACGAAAATGTATAAGTGCAATGTTGCCCTTTGGATTGTTAAAATTAACAAAGAGATAATGGAATTTAAGGGATAATTTGATGTTTTTATACTTTTGAAAGATAAATTAAAAATAATCACTCTAAGTATGAGATCATTTGAAATTAATGGGTGTCGGCCCTTTGGAAAACAATAAAGAAAAAAATATTACAAAATAGGTGCATCGAGAGAGCAGGCTTGCAACTCGTAATAAATCCACATAAAATATACCCTCACAAAAACGAGAAGACTCCTTACAAACATTATTATCACATAATCCAGTGTTCCAGATTTTATTAATTAGTTGACAATTCATATTCACGACCACTTAGGCACGTTGAAACTAAACTTTTTAAACATTTATATTGTATGTGAGAAATTGATTTTATGAAGTGAGAAATTAATTCTATGATTCATTGATTTTTTTTTTTTTTGGATAAACATTAAGTTCTTAGTGCACAAAGATAAACAAGTTTATATTTAGCTAGATACCATATTTTAAGTAACTTATGCATGTTTAAGGTAAGCTTTGAGATGATTGTATTTTAGCAATATTTCAAGAATTTTTTAATTTGATTGACTAAGATTTTCTCATGATCATTTGATCTTCTCATGAGTAAAATTTCAGTAGAAGATTGGTGATTAATAAATAAAAATATAAGAACATATGGTTAAATATTAACCATATAAGAAGTGTGAGCATTCCTAGCTAGTAAAAGAATGAAAAGCTTAGCAAAATGAATACATAAAATATATAACTTTTGAAATATAAGGTTGTTCCCATGCCATTTCATGCACATGTGTTTGTATGTATTATGTGTCTTTTTATTATGTTAAAAATTAGTTTGCCCGCTAAGTTTATGCTCATTATAATTTTTTATGATTCCAAAGATAAATATTGATTCATGACGACTGAAAAAAATGAACTCACAAAATCGAATGACTTGATTTAAGGATCATAGATGATTTAGCATTATGTCTTCTTCTGACAGTTGCATCTATTGGATTTCCAAGGATTTCTCAAAACTTATGATGTATGTAATGTAGCAACTTTGTTCAATCAATAATTAATAATGAAGGTTTATTTACTAAGCTTTAACACTTCCGCCACCTTAGATCCCGACAGCAGGGTGATAGATTTAATTGATGAAAACCAGCAGTGGAAGAAAGCTTTGATACACCAGCATTTCAAGCCTGAAGATGCAGAGCACATTCTGAAAATTCCACTACCTATCAGCCCAAAACCGGACCAAATTCTGTGGCACTACGACAAGAAGGGTCAATATTCGGTCAAGAGTGGATACCAGGTTGCTTCGAGATTGAAACATTCGGACTTCCCAAGCTGTTCCAGCAACAACCACCGTTATTGGAATGTTATTTGGTCCCTTGAGCTTCCCGAGAAGATCTAGAATTTCATGTGGAGAGCCATCAACAATCTGCTCCCAACAAATGAAAACTTATGGAAGAAAAAAATTGTAAAAGATCCCATTTGTCCAGGATGCAGGATGAGGGCTGAAAATACCATACATGCTGTCATGGAATGTAGAGTAGCAAAGAAAATGTGGAAATTGACTCCTTTCAGAGATGAAGTGCAGTTGTACAGCTCTTCGGATCTGCTAGGACAGGCGCATGAGATAGCAAGAGGAAGGAATAAAGAAGAGCTAAGACTGATGATTACACTATGGTGTGTAGCCTGGCATGCAAGAAATCAGTTTGTTTTTGGGATGAAAATAATTGATCCAGAGAGAGTAGTAGGTAAAACGGAAGCTGTAGTGGAGGCATATGCTAGAATTAAAATGCACAAAGTGAATATGGCAGCTGAATCAGAAACAGGAAGAAATTCAGGCTGGCTCCCTCCTGCTGAGGGTAAATACAAAGTAAATGTTGATGCAGCAAGAAACCAAAGAACACACCCGGGAGGACTCGGGGTAGTGATCAGAGACTAAAATGGAAGAGTTTTGGTGGCAGCAGTCAAAAAGACAAAATTCAATGGTGATGTGGCTCAAATAGAAGCTGAAGCTGTTGACTTGGGGATTCAAATGGCCAAAGATGCAGGATGGGCTCCTATGATTATCGAATCGGACTCAAAAGAGGTGGTTGAGTTGGTGCTTTGCAAGCGGAGCAGCAGAACAGAGATTGGATGGATCATTGCTGACATCCAAAACAAAATGGAGGGTGATAATATGATTGCAATCCAGCATATCCCAAGGGAATGCAATGAAATGGCTCATGCAATAGCCAAATTAGCCTTAGAATGCAGTGATGTCTGTATTTGGTGGGGATCTTTTCCCCCACAAATTATGAATGTAATCACCCACCCAGTTCATTTAATGAAAGTTTTTCTCTCAAAAAAAAAAAACACACCCGCCACGTTCGTGAGTGTACGAATTGCAAGAAAGGTTGCTCCTCAGATCCATCTGAGTTTGGGGTGTGATACTGCAAGTGATACAAGACCTATAGAAAACTCGAAAAGCCCAAATTTGAAAAGAATCCTCAATTCATATTTGGTAATTAACTAAAAACAGTTACAGAAATTACCAAGTAATTAGAAAATTCCATGCTTTTATAGCCAGCTGTAGAAAGCTTTTAAATAATTAAGAAATAAAACCCAAGTTTATTCGTTAATACCGAAAAGTTTATTATAGGTTTGAGCTACTAATAATGCTCATGCGCTGTTACATTACTATCGATGAAATTTCCAAAACAGAGGAAAACGAAAGAGCAATCAGACATGCAAATTAAATTGGAGGAAGCCTTATCTTTAAATTTGATCTCATGGTAACGGCCATATTCTTTTACATCACGATTGAAGAAATTTCCAAAACAGAAGAAAACGAAAGAGCAATCAGACGTGCCAATTAAATTGGTGGAAACCTTATCTTTAAATGTGATCTCATAGGCATTGCATCTGCTACGAGGGATTAATTCCTTCATTAGAAAGCTTGATAGAGTTGAGAATTCAACGAGCAAACCCAAATTGACGCTTAATTTGGGGAATCCCAACCTGAAATGGCTCTGGTATCAGTCCTGATGAAGCAGTTGCTGCAGCCTTTTATGGGCATATTAGAAATTTACAACCCCCCTCTGTCCATCTTTCTTCTTCTCCTTATCCTCTTGCTCACACTTGTGCAGTTGCTGAAAATCACCAGACGTAGTAGTAACCATCTCAACTTACCTCCATCACCACCAAAGCTCCCCATTCTTGGCAACCTTCACCAGCTTCTGGGAAGCCTCCCTCATCGCTCCCTCAAAGCTCTTTCGGAGCGCTACGGCCCTTTGATGTTCGCTTACTTTGGCAATTCTCCAACCCTTGTGGTTTCATCGGCTGAGTTGGCTGGTGAAATGTTTAAAACTCACGACATTGTGTTCTCGAACCGGCACAAAACCACACCTGCTAACATCCTCCTATATGAATGCCGAGGTATCGGGTTCTCTAATTACAGCGAGTACTGGAGACAAGTTCGGAAGATTTGTGTTCTTCAACTCTTGAGTGTGAGAAGAGTGCAATCATTTCAGCATGTTAGAGATGATGAAGTTTCAAGTTTGATCACTAAAATTCGCCTCTCATGTTTTAATAAAGGAGGTCCTCTTAATTTAACAGAGATGCTAGTGACTGCTTCCAGCAATATAGTTTCCCGCTGCGTTCTCGGGAGGAAAGCTGATGAAGAAGAAGAAAATATTGGAAAGAGCAATAAGTTGGGAGAGTTGTCAAGAAGGCTGGAAGAGCAGCTTGCTGCCGTTTGCATAGGAGATGTGTTTCCTTCTTTGGGATGGTTAGATGTTCTCTCGGGACTCATTGGTCGTCTCAACGCAACTGCAACAGCATTAGACGCTTTGCTTGATCAGGTGATTGAAGAGCACACGAACGAGGTATCATCAGGAAGTGATGATGATGATGACCAATTTAATAAAAAAGACTTTGTGGATAGACTCCTCCAACTTCGAAAGCATGACATGCTTGGGGTCGAGCTCTCTCAGGAAAATCTTAAAGCAATTATCCTCGTCTGTCCTTCTCAACCAGCTAGTCTTAATTATTTTAATTATTAGCTCTCTCTATATTTTTACATCTTTAAACATACGTCAGGCACGCAAAAGCGCACTCTTGCATATGCATAAACATACACATCAATACTAAAGGTTTTCATATTCACATTCTCAGGACCTGTTTCTAGCAGGAACTGATACCACTGTTACAACACTAGAGTGGGCAATGGCAGAGCTAGTGAAGAATCCAACTTGTATGAACAGAGCCCGAGAAGAGGTTAGAAGTGTGGCAAAAGGGAAATTAAATATAGACATGAAGGATATTGAGAAGATGGACTATTTGAAATGTGTTCTTAAAGAAACTCTCAGGTTACATCCACCAGTTCCTCTCTTGCTTCCACGAGAAGTAGCACAGAGGGTCAAATGGAGAGGTTATGATATTCCTGCAAAAACTAGAGTGATTGTAAATGCATGGGCAATTCAAATGGATCCCCAAATTTGGGACAGGCCAGAAGATTTCTTGCCAGACAGGTTTTTTGCAAACCCGGTGGATTGTAAAGGCCAAGACTTCCAATTTATCCCCTTTGGTGCTGGAAGAAGAGGATGTCCGGGGATGTCATTTGCGTTAGCTACAATTGAGTATGTGATCGCCAACCTTTTGTACTGGTTTGAATGGAATATGCCTCTGGGTGAAGTTGAGGAGAATTTGGACATGTCCGAAGTTAATGGGCTAGTGGTTCATAAGAAATTACCCCTGCATCTTGTCCCCACACTCTACTCACCTCACCCCTAGTCTTGGTATGTGGTGAAAAATATTCATGGTAGTTGTGTTCTAATCATGATTATCCTCTTTCATAATTTCCCTATCGCGAAAAATTGTACCAGTGTTGTCTATTTTCCTCTATGTTCATGGATACCTTGTGGAGCAAGTTACTATCAGATTTATCACCTTTCTCAATCATATTGGTCCTCTTTTTGATCTTTTCTATAAATTCCATCGATCGTTTAAGATTTAGAGAAATACAAAAAGTTAACAATTACCAATGGTGCTAGTAGTCGTGGTTGCAAAATATTATATCTATCGAGTTGATGGGAGATTAATTACAGCTAATCAAGAACAAATAATTATGAAGCTGATAGTATGTTGCCAGCAATGGCGAATATATATAATAATAACACCAATCGTGTAGATGGGAGATTATTTGTGAACAAACCAATTTTGGTGTGTTAATCTCTACTCTGCCATTCCATCTTATATATATATATATATATATACAAATTACATCTCAACTATCTTCTACAAATCAAGTTAGACCTCCTACAATTAATCAACCTTCCCAAACTATTTGATTTACATACCAAGAATAGAGAAGAGAAGATTACAAGAATATTATGCCAACTAAATACAATCCTAACACCCCCCCTTCAAGTTGGGGCATGCAAGTTTCGTATACCCAACTTGCGAAGAAAATTGAAAGGTCGACCACCCAAAACTTTAGTGAATATGTCAGCCAACTGAGCTTGAGCAGGAACATAGGATGGTCTAATGGAACCATTTTGAATCTCATCACGAACAAAATGACAATCAACTTCTATGTGTTTTGTTCACTCATGGAATACCGGATTTGCAACGATATACAAGGCTGCTTGACTATCACAAGAAAGTCTCATTGGAGTGTGATGATGCACACCCAACGACATTAAGAGCCTTTTCAACCATAGAACAATACTCCGCTTCTACGGATGACCAAGAGATAGTGTGTTGTTCCTTGGTCTTCCAAGAGATGGGCGAATGACCGAGCAGAACTAGCCATCCAGTCAAGGAGTGACGTGTCAAATGATAGCTCACCCAATCCGAGTCACACCAACCATACAAGTTCAAGTCACAATCAGTCCTTAACAGAATTCCTTACCCAGGGTTTCCTTTTAAATACCTCACAATCAGTAATGTTGCATCCCAATGAGCTTCTTGTGGCTGTTGCATGAATTGAGCCAACACCTGCATAGAATAGGACAATTCTAGATGAGTTGTTGAAAGATAAATCAATCTGCCCACCAGACGCCTGTAGCGCTCAGGATCATCAACATATGGTCCATTTGCTAAAGCAAGATTGTGATTTGGCTAGAATGGAAAGGAAGCTGGTTTTGCCCCAAGCAAACTAGTTTCAGCAATGATGTCTAAAGCGTATTTGCATTAACACAAAAAATCCCATCTGGACCTCAAGCCACCTCAATCCTAAGAAAATATTTTAGCACCCCCAAATCCTTCATATGGAAGCAATCACTCAAGTATGTTTTAAATTTCTAAAGAGCAACTTGATCATTTCCTGCGATAATGATGTCATCAACGTAGACAAGAACATGAATCTATCTCGCATGTTGACGAAGACTGAAAAGCGAGTAGTCGGAATACAATTGTGAAAAACCATAATTTTTCAGCACAGCAGCTAACTTAGCGAACCAACATCGAGGGGCTTGTCTAAGCCCATATAATGACTTTCGTAAGCGACATACCAACCGTCGTTGTTGAGAATGAAAGCTAGGAGGCATAAGCATGTACACTTCTTCATTCAAATCACCATGTAAGAAAGCGTTATGCACATCCATTTCATGAAGTTCTCATTTTCGAGCAGCAGCCACTGTTAGGAAGGTTCGAACAGTTACCAATTTCGCCATGGATGCAAAAGTCTCCGTATAATCAATTCCTTCAACCTACTTGTTGCCAAGAATCACCAAACGAGCCTTGTAACATTCAATCGTCTCATCAACTTTATACTTGATTTTGTACACCCATTTACACCCAATAACTCGTTTCCCAACTAGTAATGGTTCCACTAACCATGTGTTATTATTTTCTAGTGCCTGTATCTACTGCTGCATTGCTTCCTTCCATTTCTTATCTTTAACAACCTCAACAATGAGCGTGGTTCAACACCTGCAATTATAGCTGCCAAGAAAGCACAATGTCTCGAAGAACATTTGTCACCGTTCACATAATGTGTTATAGGATGAGAGCTACCTAAGGAATGTTTATGGCCAAATGAGCATGCAGGGGGGCTGACAAAGGGGCCAACATCTGTGTAGTGTGAATCACATAGTCCTTCAGCCTTGTGGACATTTAGCGTTGTCTATGTCCTCGTCCTAATTGTGGTGGTGCACCAGTACCCCCCTTACTTCAGTCACCTCATAAGTCGCACCATCAGAACACCCCTCCCTTGTTTCCTCTATTTGTCCAGCCATTTCATATTCCTTCCCAACAGGTTACTCACTTGCATACTCTTTACATTCTACAAGCACAACCTCGTCTACAAAAACATCATCAAATCTTGTTCTATTCCCTATTTCTGTCTCATGAATCACATTCTTCACATAAGGAAATTCATGCTCCATAAATACCACATCCCAAGTGACAAAAATCTCTCGTCTCTAAGTCATACATAGTCCATCCTTTCTTCCCAAAAAGGTATCCAACAAAGACACATTTCCTGCTTCTACTATTGAATTTGTCTCCTCTATGCCCACAGTTATGAGCGTAGGCCAAACAACCAAACACTTACAAATTGTCATATAAAGGTGGCTTTCCAAATAACATTTCATATGGTGTTTTTCCACCTAAAAGACGGGTTGGAGTTCAATTTATCAAATAACTTGTTGTCAATATGCACTCTCCCCAAAACTCAAGTGGCAAACTTGCCTGGAAATGAAATGCTCTAGCAATATTAAGAATATGACGATGTTTTCGTTCGACTCTCCCATTTTGCTAGGGTGTTCTGACACATGAAGTTTGATGAATTATCCTATGGGCAGCAAAAAATCCATCTAAACTAGTGAATTCAGTGCCATTATTGTTATGAACTATTTTCACAAGGGTATTAAATTGTCTGTCCACCATAACTAATAAATTGTGAATAATTCGTCTCACTTCTACTTTATTATTTACCAAATAAATCCACAATTTCCTTGAAAAATCATCCACAATAGCCAAAAAATAATAAGCACCACAAAAGGTTGGCGTACCATATAGACCTTATAAGTCACAATGAATCATTTCCAAAACAGTAGAAGCTTTATTATTACTAGAAACAAATTCATCACGACATTGTTTTGCACGCAAGCAAACATCACAATTCTTAAGATATGTCTTATTTGTTACAGTATCAACCATTGGCAACAATCTAATAACTTTATCAGAAAGGTGGCCCAACCTTTGATGCCAAAGATCAATTGTCCCTTTTTGAAAGGTCTTTAGTGCTCTAGCAGATCCAATTCCTCGAAGGTAGTAAAGCCCCCCGCGTTGCTCACCCGCATCGATTAGCATCCTCAAACTGCGGTCTTATATAATACAAAATTTATTCGTGAACTGGATTATACAATTCAACTCCTCAAGCAATTGCACACTGAAATCAAATTGCAATTCAAACCAGGCACATATAACACATTAGTTAATTTTAGGCATCTATCAAGGACTATGTTCCCTTTCTTCTCTGCCATTACTTCTTTCCCATCTGGTAGACCAACTAGGCATGCAATTACAGTCTTCATGTCACATAATAAGTTGAGACTCCCTATCATATGATGAGATGCTCTAATATCAATTATCCAATCTCTCATGTTACATTTATGACTTAGTTTTTCTTAATTCTTTTCCTTTTGCAAATTCAAAATTTCAAAAAGCACACTCTTCTACTTGTTACTCAGCCCATTAACTCCAATTTTATTAGCATCTGAGACCTACCCCTGTGTTCCACTTCTTTGGCCTGTCATGTGGGTTGCGTTGGCCTTGATCTGACTATCTCGCCCCTTTCCTCCTTATGCTATGCCCTGACGTTGTCCACCTTGACCACGACCCGCTCCACGCCCACTAGTCTGTGGTCGATCACCCTACCATTTTGGGTACCCAAACAATTGGAAGCAAAAATCTGCTTCATGCCCCATTTTTCTGCAATGTGTACAGATTACACCAAATGTTTCTTTGTTCTCTATTCGCCCTTTCGCTCCTCCTTGAACCGCAAACGCCACTAGTTCTCCACGAGCTTATAGTCTGCACCCTCTCCTCTTAAATAACCAAGGAATATGCTCTGTTTAATGGGGGCAAAGGATTGGTGCTTAAAATATTAGAACGTACAGACCCATATACGGTATCGTTTAGGCCCATCAAAAATTAATGAAGCCTTTCTTCTTCACGTTTTTTGTTAAGCTTGGCCTCTAAGTCACACGCACATCCTCTACAGCTGCATAACAGGCATTGTTCATAATTCACCAATTCTTCCCAAATCAATTTCAGCTTGCCATAATAACTCATGATGGTCATTCCTCGTTGCTTACACTCAGCTAGTTTAGATTTGAGTTGACAAACACGCAGTCCGTTTCCAATCGAGAACCACTCGTTTATATCATCCCATAACTCATTCGTCACTTCCATATGAGTCATGATGGAGTGCAAGGTTGGTTCAATTGTGTTCAAGATCCATGACACTATCATGGAATTGATTGTCCACCAATCCTCTAGCTCAGGTTCCTCCGAAGGTTCTTTCATGCTTCCATTAACAAAGCCGAACTCTTTTTGGCTTGTAGCACCATTCTTATCTCTTGTGCTGATTCATCGTAATTGTCTCCCTTTAGTTGAACTTGTGTGATAATATTCCCAGGATTATCACTTACTGAGAGGTAATATGGCGAAATCTGATTTTTCACTTGGTCATCACTCACCTTCGATGTGTCTAATTTGGTCACCATGGCATATGCTTTGATATCATGAACAAACCGATTTTGGTGTGTTAATCTCTACTCTGCCATTCCATCTTATATACATACAAATTACATCTCAACTATCTTCCACAAAATCAAGCTAGACCTCCTTCAATTAATCAACCTTCCCAAACTATTTGATTTACATACCAAGAATAGAGAAGAGAAGATTACAAGAATATTATGCTAACTAAATACAATCCTAACAATTTGTCAATATTGTTTCTTAATTCCTATTTTATATTCTTGTGGCTTGAACGCGACTCTATGTCGATCATTTATTTATTTGCTAATTCTTATTCTATATAAACAGATTGTTATTTAAAAATTCCACAATTGCGCATTGGAAATGAAAGAGAGCAAAATTTGGTTTATAGAGCAACACTTAGGTCTATAACAATAAAGCCATAAAGAGGAAGCTCAAGCATGCAAGACCAAACTCAAATGAGTAGTCTCATCTAAGAACCTTGTAATTGGGTTATCTTACCTAATAACAGGCATTTGACTATTGTTTTTTCAATTAACCGCTGATCACTCACCTGAATTTTTACTCAGTAATCTGCATAACTCACATAAGGTAATGCTTGTCCAGAAAATATTTTAAAATAGCAGTCCTGCAAGTTGAGTATTTCAAAATGTTGCAAGTTTCCTAAAACACAAGTAGATCAACGTATTATTTTATCATAAGAGTTTTTATGCACCCATTGAACCAATTAACACCCAAAAATTAATTCCTTTACATGTGAGCTAGATTAATTTGAACTTCAGACCTCTTCTTCCATAAGAGATTTTATCCATTGAACCACCAATCCAACACCCACGCAAATTAATTGAAGATAAAATGAGATAGCCCACAGGCTACAGCAACAAATTACCTAGATATTTACTGAACAAATGGAATTCCACAAAGTGTTAATTTCTATTATACAGATGGCATTAAATTAAACCATATACACCAAATTAGAGAACAAAATTCACAAAAATAAATCATCTCCTGTCCAAACTGTTTCCCAAATGTCACTCTTTGCCTTACATGTTGACATTAATTTATCAAGAAACACCTGACAAATTTCTTACCTTTGACTCCATGCGGTGGGACAATAATGAACCTATAAACAGGTGAGCAAACATACTCTGAAAAAAAGTGAGAAATTAATGGTATGTTTACTAATTGATAATAAGAATTGGCTGGAATCAAAATTGACCAGAATCAAAACGGGAAATGAAAATCAGAATAGATTGTTATAAGTTATTAAAATGTCCTTAATTGATTGTTGTTGTTGTCATCGTCATCATCACCATTATAATCATTATCATCATTGTTATTATTAATTAATTAATTAATTAATTAATTAATTAATAATAAAAATAATTAATAGTAATAATTTTAAAAATAATATTATTATTATTAATTAATGATAATAAATTTAATGATATTATTATTATTATTATTATTATTATTATTATTATTATTATTATTATTATTATTAACAACAATTACAAAAATTAAAAAAAATAACAATAACGTAACATAATAAAATTAATTGAGGATAAAAGTAGAATTATGAAACTTGGATGAGGATAAAATGGAGAGTTTAAGGAATAGAACTTGATTCCCAGCCCCCCCCCCCCCACATGAGAATCATGTTCCCATTCCTTAATCCAAAAATTTAATGAATTAATGATAATAAATTTAATGATATTATTATTATTATTATTATTATTATTATTATTATTATTATTAACAACAATTACAAAAATTAAAAAAAATAACAATAACGTAACATAATAAAATTAATTGAGGATAAAAGTAGAATTATGAAACTTGGATGAGGATAAAATGGAGAGGAGTTTAAGGAATAGAACTTGATTCCCAGCCCCCCCCCCCCCCCACATGGGAATCATGTTCCCATTCCTTAATCCAAAAAACGTATGGGCCTCACATGTTTCATTCTTATTCCCACTTCTATTTTCTATTTTAGTAAGTAAATATTATCAATCATTTCCATTCCATATTCTAATTCCCTAATCCGATAAGTAAACACACCACAAGAGAAATTAGACAGCATGAGAGCATGTGGTATCTTAAGCTCAATCATGGCCAGATTTTGTCTTAGACATGCTCGAGGACCAAATCCAACTAGCATGTCTTATAGTTTAATCCTAAATGTTATGAGTACTCAAGTAGGTGGACTATAGTGATTCTCTATGTTGAGAATCATGGCTGTTGTAAAGGATGAGGTGAACTGATTTATTGTCAAGGTGGAATTACTACTATTCAGATCAAAGTGGAGACTTTTTAAATAAAAGTTATTTGAATAGTTTAATATTCATTTGTAGTAAAAGTTGAGAAAAGGAACTAACAAATTTGCATGCATTCCATGGAAATTTTAGTTTATTTGGTAGTTTGCATGGGCATTAGATATTGACATGAATTTTTTTTACTTTTATACCATGTGAATAAATGCATGAATACCAAGAAATCTTTACATGCATTAACTTTCATGCATTCATTCACATGCTATAAAAGTCAAAAAATTCACACCAATATTTAGTGCCCATGCAAACTTCTAAAGAAACTAAAACTTTCAGCAGAATGCATGCAAATTTGTTAGTTCCTTTCAACCTTTTTTCTAACATTTAGTGCAAATGAATATTAAACTATTCAAGTCATTTTTATTCAGCAGCACGTACAAATGCAAGTGCTTGCAAGCAACTGTTATTCCTAATTTGTCTAGAGTAGCTACCAACAATTTTCTAATTTCCTTAAGCATTAAAAATAATGTTAACAGGAATATCCACTAAAAAATGCAAAATTAGATTGGAAGCTTACCAAGATGACCCTACTTGGCTGCCACATGAAATGAATCATATCCGTTCCTGGCTGCAATAGATGCAGTTTCAAGGTTCATATGTTGAAGCATCTCTTCAACCATTAAAGTGTGCCCACTCTCTGCAGCCACATAAAGGGGAGTCTCCCCTTCTTGATTTTGTTTCAACAACAACTCCTTAGCTTCACTAGACTCACAACCCTGCAAAATCTCTGTAACTCTACTTAAAATTCCCTGTTCGAGCTGGCAAATGTAGCTGCAAGTGACTTTTTTCCTCGCGAGTCCTTATTCTTCTTCCTCTGACCACCACCTATAAAACTCAGCTGTCTCTCTGTCACTTTGCAAAAACTCCTGTTTTTCCTTCACAAGTACTCAGCTGTTTATCAATAGTCACACCATGAAAACTCTGCTGTTCTTCCATAACCCTTTGAATACTAGGCTGTTTTTCAAAGGTGATGCCACAAATACTTTGCTCTTTCTCCATTGTCTGTGTCCTAAAACTTTGTTTCTCCATTATCATGGACAGAACTAGACTTAATAACCAAAACTCGCTACAAATATCACTTACACTCATCATCCAAATCCTTGATATTCAAAAAATTGAAACCTCAAACCTTGAATTCCAAAAACCCAGAAATCATTTCTTTTCCTCCACGATCATCCACAAAGCTTCACAAAGATTAATATCAAAATCAAATCATTAACTTGCTTGCAATCACAACTATGATTCCCTGTAATTACAATTTCAAGTCTCTAATTCAAGAACCAAATTTTTCCCATTTCCGCAAAGATCAGAACTGTTGCTCTACACATACATTCAGCAAACATACCAAAAACCCTACTCATATAGCAATATATATCAACAACGATTCAGGCTCAAATCAAACAAAAAAAAATAGAACCTTGGAATTGGATACGTTGCTTTTTGAGCTAAAACTCAAGTCTTTGTGGTTACCAGGGAAAAAAATTTGAAAATAAACGAACCCAGATCAGCAATCCACTAAATTGACGAACCCAGAAACAGATTTGTAAATTTCAAAAGATCATGACCTCAATCAAACCCTCAGTTCTTTTGGCCGCTGGGGCGTACCTTAGAGTGAAGACAACTGACAGATAACAAGCACTTTAGAATTTAAACCGCTACCAGACTGCCACTTGCTTGTGACGTTATTTTGTTTTGTAATCTTCAACAATTAAGATGCTTTATCTTTTTAATTTTGTTTATTTTTATGTTCATTTTGGGCCACTAAGTCGCATTTTCTGAAACTTGCTGAAAATAGAACACTTCCTGTCTTTTATTATTTTATTTATTTTGTCAGATAAATTTTGGTCCTCGTTGTATATTAGAGTAATATTTGTGTGCGTCGGCCTACTCATCAGGGACCCACCATTTGGTAAGTTTATTAATTTTTGGGTGTCATTATCGGATTTATTAATCTAGTGTTTATATTTTAGGTTGGAGTGAGAATTTTGAGATTGAGGGTGAGAATTTTAGGATTGAAAATGTGGAGTAGAGTGGGAGTACGTTGTTTATTTACATTGGAATGAAAGTATAAAATTAGAATAAATAATTTTAAATTATAATTTTATCCTTGTTTAAAAAATTACAGTTTTTTATTATAAAATTAATACAAAAATATATTTAAAAAAAGTTTATTTTATTATATTTTTAAATTAATAATAATTATTAATATTTTTAATTATATAAATTATTATTTTTTATTAATTTTAATTATGTAAATAAAATATTAGTGATAAGAGTAGCATAAATGAAATATTATTATTAATAATATAGTACAAAATTAAAATTTTTAGAATAAAATATTTATAATTATTAATTAATAATTTAAATAAATATAATACTATTATTTTTAAATAAATATAATAATATTATATTTTTAGATAAAAATAGTATATAGTAATATTATTAATTTTTTATGAATATAATAATATTATTTTTAAGTAATTTTAACTTAAAATCAATGTAAATTATTATTTTTAACTAAATATAATAATATTATATTTAAATTAATTTAATATTATTATTTTTAATAAATATAATTTATAAAATAATATAATAATATTATTTAAATAAATATATAGGGGTAAAAAAGGAAGAGGAAGAAATGGATTACCACTCTCACCTCCCTCAATAGGAGTGAGAATCCCACTCCCACTCCCACTCCCCACTCCAAAAATGGGTGAGACTCACAGAGTGGGATTCCTACTCCCCCTTAAATTATGCAAGCAAACATTGAAGTGGGAAGAATCCACACTCCTCACCCCTACTCTAGTAAGTACACATACCATAAATGATAGATCTTCAATGATCAAATACACCATCTTAAAATATTCACTTAGCGTATCCAAACCCACCACACAAGTCCCTCTTATTATTAGCGTAAGTACCATTTGGAGAAAAAAAAAATCTTATTGATTTCATTGTTTGTTAACTTTGTAAAAATGATATGAAACCTCCCAAATTTTCAATTACAAAAGTTTTTTTTTTCCTTAATTATTTTTAAGGAAAAAAAAATTGTTTTCAAATAAGTCAGAATTTAGTATTATAAATTTATTTTCTAAACAAATTGAGCTATAATGAGATGGTTTGGCGATGGGGACATCGTAGTTTCAATAATAGAAGAACAAAATGATTCGTCAGTTGCCTTTTGATTGAAGTTACTGCTTTTGGCACTCTCAAGAACCATTTGCAAAAGATCCTTCTCTTACGCTGCTTCTTCTTGTGGAAAGATACCTACAACTAGTCATGGCATAAATAAATTGATAGTGAGATTATTGCAAGAAAATACTGTGCTTTTCACAGGAGGAGTTGCCTTGTAGACTAATGGAAGTCTCACCTCATGCCAGGAATCTTTAATACTAGACTTTGCTTGGACAAATTCTCTCCAAGAGTTATTAGTTTCAAGAAAATCTGTTCTCTTTTAGAATGATTATTTCTAAAACAAACTCTTGAAGTAACATCTCCGGAGAAATTTCTCATATACTCATCCATTTTTATATCAGTTATTCCATCTTTTGTCACTATTTTGCTCTTCCATGACTCTTCTTAACTTGTTTGTTGACTCACTAATTAAGTTCATCATTCCCTAAAAGGATTTTAGATATCAATTTATGTTTTTATTACCGTGGTAAAACAAGTAAAAACATATATAGAGCGATTCTTATGTGTTAACATATGTCCACGCTTTATAAAGCGCAGGCAGAATTATCCCTTTACGGCATGCCTTAATCTTGTCTAATTTCACCTAAAAAAATTTGTCCTCTATACTCTTTCCAAGCCTAAAATACATTTCGTTCGGGTGGCCAATTTTCTGCCCGCCCCTAACGTTAATGTGTTAGTTTTTACAATTTGTAAGTGTGGAACTTTTACCAACCCGGCTGTTCCAAATATAAGCAAAAAATAATTACTTTTTTTTTCATAATTAAAGTGATGATATTCATTTATCTCTACCTCACTACTTGCTTTCCTTTCTATTTTCCTCCGTTATTATATACGGTCACCAATTATACGAAGTTTCGATGCAAAACGTTTTGGGAAATTGGAATAATTAACTTCGAAGTTCAAAGTTATGCCATGCAAGTTCAAAAGCGATTGTGACGAGAGTACGGCTTCGTGCGGAAACTCTTGGGCCGGGCCCTTGAACAATTTAGAGGGACTTGTGCAGCCTATGCGTTTAACGAAACCAATAAAACTTACATGTATTTTGTAATTTTTGGATAATACAATTTATATCAATTTGTTTAAAAAAATTCTATGACCACAATCATATGAAAACCTCCCCTAACTTAACATGGAAATTCTACGTTTCAGGAGCTCCCTCATGTTTAGTAAAACATCAAGTACATCCATTTAGATTATATTAAAAAAAAATTAGAAAAAAAAATTACTTAAAAAAAAAATTAGAGGGGTAGACAAAGTCCTAATCTATCTTTTAATATCCTTTTAAGATTCAAATTCATGTAACTAGTCGAAATAAAATTACTTAAAAACTATTTGTAGGTCGGTTGCATTCAAGTTGGCATCAAACACCTACTTGTTCCACAACTTGTCTTTTTACTTAAATAGAGACGTAAATTTCCATTATTGATTACATGCAAAAGAGTAGATGTATAATTAATTATTGAGTACATTCAATGCTATATAGATCTAAAATTAAAATGTTCCAAATTTAGTGAGAGAGCCATCTTAAGCTTATCCTCTTTTCAAAAATACATTTAATTTTCTACATTAAGTTTGTAACTAGTACCCATCCATCAAAACATTAATATGGTTAGAATATTTAATAGAATCTAAGTAAAATGGCTAATTTATCCTCAAATATAAGAGAAATTATCTGTCATCTACCTCAAGTTGACTTTCTTGTAAAAAATATATATAGAAGTATGAATTTATTCAATTTTTCACCATAAGTTTGTAATTCATATCACTCATCCACTAAAAAGTTAATACTTTTAGAATATTTAACATAATATAAGTAAAACAACCATTTTATCCTTCTAATCACAATTTGTATCAAATCCTTAAACAACCATTTTACCATTTTAATCACAATTTATATCAAATTCTTCTCAACCACATAAAAGCAAAACAAAATACATCACACTTTCTTCTTCCTTATCTTCTCTCTATATAAATTTTTGGGGTTCACAAAATCAATAGAGATAAGTATCAGATCATTTATCACCAATATCCTTCATCATTGAGTCCTTCAACCACCTACAGTAATTGACAAAAACATGCATTGGGCTATGAAGATATGCAATTGAGGAGTCTTGTGGTAGTTGAAGTTGTCCATGAGGCTAACTAAAGCAGTAGCGATAGTTATGGTCAACGGCAATGATGTCCGTGAAACTGCAAATTGGGTTTAATTGGGTGTTTACAAAGTCAAAATTAAGGACTGGATTGATTAGATGTCTATGAGTTATGGTTTAGAGTAATTTGTGGATTGCGTATGATTATGTAATTTTATTAAGAAAATAATTAGATATTTTTAAGTAAGGATGAAGTCAGTATGTTTATTATATTTAATTGAATATTGGTTATAAAAAAAAATTTCTATTAAATTAATATTTTATTTTTATTTATTATAAAAAAAATTTAAATTACCCTTATGATGTCATTAAATATACAGGGCAATTAATATTTTAGTGAACAGTTGATACAAATTACAAATTTAGGGTGGAAAATTGAATAAATTTGAACTTTTACAGTATTTTTTATAATTGAATAAACTTAAGGTGGATGGGTGATAATATTTTAATATTTAGCAATGTCAAAATTTTAAATTTCCCTTGTAACGTCATCAATAATGAACAGCAGTTAAAGTTTTGGTAGTAGGTCGACACAAATTGCAAATCAGATTTGCTGAAAAGTACTGCAAATTCAAACTTTTGCAGTATGGAGTTAATTGTATGACGAGGGATTAGGCTAATTTTACAATTCACATGTAAAAATAATTAAGATTTTATGTTGCGTGAATGATATATAGTTTGCCAAATTAATCTGTAAATTGTTTTGTTTAATGTTTGCCACACACTAAGGGCTTGTTAAAATTAATTTTAACTGTTTATGTATCAATTTCAGTATCTAAGCATTCAAAAATTTGACTTTGCCATTGTCTTCCTAAAATTCTACGAAAAAATTTCCATCAAGACATCGTGAAATTAAATTTTCATCCACGTACATCCACAAAATAAGGACTTTACATAGATTGAGTCTAATGTTACTGTAGAATTATGAAAAGGAAAAAACTGAAAATATCAGAATGGTTGATTCATAAGACTGCAATAACAATTTAAAATATATTGTGGAACAATTTAATTAACTCAAAATCTAAGAACATGCCACAATATAATAGAACCTTATCATTAATTGCTCATTTTCATGCTCACACAACACAACAGTTGATACAATATTATAACCTAATAAATTCCTTGATATTAAGACCCGAAAAGCATTTGAGTTTACCATCTTTGGCTCCTCATTTTTGGCTTGATCGTCTGCTTTAACCTTGTTAGATTTCCTTAACAATAATGCCCTATAATCACTTGCATCAATTCTCTTTTTCCCCACAGCTTGGACCAGCACGTTCTGCATCTTCTTGTTTCCGACTTTCGTTGCTGACTTCTTTGGTTTCCATACTCTCTCACTTTCGAGGACTTGAAATTCTCAGGAGAAGGTGAAATGGAGACAGTTTGGTTTGGATTTTCACGGGAAAATCTTTGAATTTTTTTTTTCCAAGAAAATGAAGGAAAAGTTTTGTGAACTTATAAATGCAGAGAGAGTGAATTCAAAATAAAAGAGCTACCGCCTACCCACCAGCCAAAAATGTAATGAGATGGTTAAAGCCTCGAAGGACATTAATGCAAATCTCTACGTAACCTGTTAACCATCCGCCGCACCGCACCGTCGCTCAACCGCTTAAAGTTGTAACAGCAATTTATATCGTCTTAATCTTTGGATAAACTAAATAAAAGGAGAAGTATATATATATAGTCACTCCATGTGTAACGAAATAATCATAGCGATCTTCTTTGTTTCAGATTTGATCATATAGTCTTTTGAGATAACTGTGCTTGGATGAAATCCAGTTGGGTTAGTATAGTCGAAGGAAATTGCCCAAAAGGGCTACGTGACTATTCTTGAAAATAAAAAAAAATCCAAGTGATTTATTTCGCCAAACTATGGACGTTTAAAAATTAAGTTTAAGTATTATAATAAAATGGTTGGTGCTTTGTGAGCGAGGCCTAAACCTTTAAAAATAATTAAAATAATAAAGCAATGATAAATAATTAGAATTTATTTTAACCGTTGAAACAAAATTGAATGAATGAGTAGATAAATTGAATATGAGATGAAATATTACTTCAATTCAATAATCGAATCAAAGATACGCAATTAGAAATGATTTTTTTGGCGGCGGGAATATGGAATGAATAGACTCAAATTAAAGATGATGAGTTGAATTATCACCTAACTTTTCTTTCCAGTTAACGCGTTCGGCGGTTCCATTTTAATTTCTGTCATCGTTAAAAGGTCAAAAGTGATAAAATCCTGGGGGGATGAACTTATCGCAATTCAAACAAGCAGTCACCAAGAACAGAAAATTTAGAACACATTTGACGGATCATAATAAGTAATAATACTACCCCATATATATAAAATGGAACCCCATTTTATTGTACCATGAAATGTCTAAAAAGATTTTAATTAATTTCTTTTTATAAAAAAAAAATTAAAATACAGTAAAGATAATATAATTAATTAATATATACATAACATATATAATTAAATTTAATATAATTATTATTTTATAATATTTTTTAAAATAAATAAATACACACACGCACATATATATATATATATATATATATATATATATATATATATATATATATATATATATAGATATAGATATATATATATATGTTGCGTTCATATCTCATTTTTTATTTCTAAGTAAGTCAAGGTTTAGTGGGCCCCTTTGTCCCCGTTTGACCACACATTACTGTTTTCTTTCAAAACAATCAATACGTGAACATCACAGCTCATAAAACAATCGGTACACAATCAAGGCTGTTTTTGGCCCTTTTTTGTATTTTTGAAAACGAAACATAAAGAAACAACAAACATGAAAAAAAAAAAAAAAAAAAGAAACCACAAACCGCGGAGGCCCTAGCAAATTAGCATACAGATGCGCACGTTTAATATGATGGGGATTTTCCCACTTGAACTTGACTTTACAAACCCTAATTTAATGAGCTTAAATATTTTACAAATTGGATGTCCCACGTTAAAGATAGATACTTCGTGGTACAGTAAGCATGGACCGAGTCGCGTAATTTGGTAGTGGTGAGTTGAGAAGTTGCTCAGCTTCCGAAATTAAAGTCCAAGACTTATGAAGCCTACAAGAAATATGTCTGAAGCCTTACAGGACGCATGACGATGAATAAGTTCACTAGAGGGATTTTTGGCCCCAAACAAAAAAAAAAAAGAAGTCATAATCTGTATATTGATTAGGTTAGTTGGAGAATCTATATTCAAAACCTGTGACCTAAAATGTCAACCAAAATTAATGCAGCCTCTGAACTAGGAGTTTCGTATTTAAATTGCTTAAAAAACGTTAGCAGCGACCAGCGGTTGTCATTTATATAATATCATTGAACGGTCATGGCTCGAGGTGAAACTTCTATTCTATCAGGATTCATGGAAAGTGCACCATATGAAACTATCTTATTCAATATGAAGCACAACTTTTCAAATCTCTTAATTAACTCAATCACATAACACTTGAGACGCAGCCAGGTGCTGTATGGTTCTTGGCTCCTTATGAGACTTTGCCCCTCTTGAGAAGAATATATTGTACTATTATTTTGACCACCATCCCAATAAACGTGACACTAAAATATTGGTCAGGCAAATACATAAATTTATTATTAATGATGAAATTTGAATAGGCTTAGAGAGAGCCGTGGGCCTTATTAGATAGCGATTTTATAATAAAAACTGGACACATGAACCGCCGCTCGCTAGATCAATTTTCTGCTAATGGATAATTTAACGATAATAAGTTTAATAATTGTATATATGTATAGACGATAAAGATAGAAAGTAATAAGATAATTGTGAATGACACCTTAAATTTGGACACTATTAATTATTTTATTTTAAAGGGTCAATGATTTTCATGTTAAACATAAAATATTATACCCACTATCTATTACAATATTTTTTAAATGGTCGTAAATTATACCAGTTGTAACTTACCCGATTGTCATATTATTTTCATTAATTTTAAAAAAAGAATAAAAAAATTATTGCAACAAAATCCAGCTGGGTAAGGCGCAAGACTAGTCCGTTGACTGACTCAAAACAAAAGTAAAATCAGCCGGCTTCAACATTCCTTGCCAAATGCCAATTGTACGACGTTTTCTTCTTCACTTCACAACTCTCCATGCTACTTCACCTCTCTCGCATTCTCCGCCGTCCGATTTTGGATGATTAATCACCAATATCATCATAATCATAATCTGTCAGTCGATGAAATGAACTTGAAGGACTTTATGTCCAATCTTTTTTCCTGCTTGAAGAAGAGCCTCAGAGCCGGAAGAGCCGCCAGCGAATCAGCCGAAGAAGCCGATGGCTCCGGGCCCGACTCATGGGACCTCTTCTTCGACCTCCGTACTCTCCAAGTTGCTACCAACTTTTTCTCCGACTTGAATCAGCTCGGCCACGGCGGGTTTGGTCCCGTTTACAGGGTACGCTTATACCGCAATTTCTTCTTTTTGAAAAAAAATAATTTTATTAACTTTTTGGTTAGTTTAATTTTAAATTAATGATTATAATTATCATATTTATTTATGATTTCTTATATATATATATATATTATATTTTAATGACAGTTTGATAGAAAAACTAAAACTACGTAAGAGAAATAAGATTATGTTAAAGCCCAAATTACAGTAATTAAGCAAATCCAATAGGCATGTAGTGTTTTAATATTATACAAATTTCTTTGCCTTTTAGGCTTTGTACGGTATTGAGGTTGGACAGCTGTGATTTTATACTAGACTATTAAAGTGTTTGGTAGACGCTCCACTGCTAATTATAATTTGGTATGTTAATTTGATCTCGCACTTATATGATGAAAAATTGATATCTCAAATATTTTTATCAAAATTATTGTTTAAAAATTATATTTATTACATACCATCAATTTTTATTTTATATTTGCAGCTTCTTTTTTCCCACAATCTCAACACCAAACTGGGCTTAGTTTGTTAAATTAGTAAAATCTAAAAATCAAATTTATTTATTTATTTATTTTTGTTGCAGGGGTTGATGCCAAATGGTCAAGAAATAGCTGTGAAGAAGCTTTCTGTAGACTCAAGGCAGGGTTTGAGAGAGTTTACTAATGAGGTGAAGCTGTTGTTGAAAATTCAGCACAAGAACTTGGTCACATTGTTGGGATGTTGTGCAGAAGGACCTGAGAAGATGCTTGTTTACGAGTATCTGTCAAACAAGAGTCTTGATTACTTTCTCTTTGGTAAGAGAGAGATGAGCTGAATCTCTTCGTATCGTAGGGCAAGACTTAGGACTTGTATTTATTTATTGACTGATTAGGTTTTCAAATTTTGGTTAGATTGTTTGGTGAGAGTAGGACTAATTTGTTTGAACGGTTTAATTTTACAGATAAAACCAAGTCTTCTTCGCTGGATTGGACAACACGATACAGAATAGTTACAGGCGTGGCAAGAGGTCTTCTATACCTTCACGAGGAGGCTCCTGCAAGGATCATTCACAGAGACATTAAAGCAAGTAATATTTTGCTGGATGAGCAGCTGAATCCAAAGATATCTGATTTCGGCCTGGCGAGACTATTTCCTGGGGAAGACACCCATGTTAATACATTCAGGATTTCTGGTACACAGTGAGTGGTTTCTTCGCTAATTTGATCTTTTCTCATAAAACAATCCGTAATGTCTTGTTAATCTGGTGATATTCTAAATGATCCTTGGTTGATTTGTTTCTTTGAGAAGTGCGATTGATAAAAGGATTTGCTCAATGCAGTGGTTACATGGCCCCTGAATATGCGATGCATGGATATTTGTCAGTGAAGACAGATGTTTTCAGCTATGGAGTTCTGGTCTTAGAAATTGTAAGTGGAAGAAAGAACCATGATAGACGTCTTGGCAAAGAAAAAGCAGACCTTCTGAGCTATGTAAGTTAATACCCGAAGAATTCAAATGCTGTTATTCCCCAAAATAACACTTAATATGAACTTTCAATTTTGTGAATGTGGAATGTGCAAGCCAAAAAGCAATGTTATTATTGATGCTTCTGTTTAATGATCTAAGCCTAATGATTGCCTAAATCATCATAATCTGAAAATACGAAAAAGGAGACACTTAGGAATTTTCAAATTGTTTCACAATTTCAGAGAAATTAAATGAATGTGTATATAGTCCTCTGATCCATGATGAAAACTTATGGAGGCCACTGAGTTTTTGTGAATTTTGCCTGTGCTTGATGTGCTTTTGCTATCCATTCAAGCTGTCATCTACTCATCTTTCTCCCATGCTATAAACAGATAATATTTACTGAAACCTTGGCCTGGATTCAACTGTAATATTATATTTCACAACTAGTTTTCTTCTAATCTTCTAACCTCATTGTATTGAGAATTTGCTGCTCTCAGCTGATTTGATTGTGTGGATGAAAACGTTGGATAGAAAGTGCTAAGTTCATAAGATGAACTTCTTGCACGCAAGTTTTAGAGGACAAAGAATTACCATAAATTCTTAATTCTATGGTTTTATAGTAGGCTAGTACACTCTTTAACAACAACTATAGTTAATGACATGGATTGTTGGGGCAAGTAACTGTGAGCTACTTGTACCGTTTATTCCTAATTTTGTACAAGGGAGAGCAAGCAAACTAGTCAGCATGCTTAACTTCTTTTTGGCGATCGTATTACAGACATGGACTCTCTTTCAAGACGAGAAGGCATTGGAATTAGTGGATCCGAGCCTTACCAAGTGCAATCGTGACGAGGCAGCAATGTGCATTCAGCTCGGCTTATTGTGTTGTCAACAAAGCGTTGCAGAAAGACCTGACATGAACTCTATTCATCTCATGCTTTCTGGTGACTCGTTTACTTTGCCTAAGCCAGGTAAACCAGGAATTCAAGGTCGTGGAGGACGTTGGACGACTACCACATCTTCTGCTTTCACTAATACTAATACTAAAACCAATACTAATACTAATGCCAGTAGTAGTACCAATACTGGTGTTACCAAAATTTCTGGAGGCAGCAGTTTTGTTGAGGAATATTCTAGAAACTCAATCTCATATTCTTCTCTTGATGAGGGTAGATGACCTCCATTTATTTTTGTGGGTAATAAGTGTATATTTTTCTTATGTACAGCATAAAATGATGTAATTCTTTCTATTTGTTTGATGATTTTATTGATTTAGGTTTCTTTGTGCTATAGAGGGGTGTAGTGGACATAAAATTAGGACAAACGACAGTTTTGATTGAATCAATTGCTATTGACTTAAGCAATAAGTGATCCACATGCTCAATTTATGATGTGTGTGTATGCATATATATATATATTTGAACTCCAGAGCTCCCATACTGGGCGTCGGTCGGCCTTAATAAGCAGTAACAAAGGTATTGTTTGCCCATTTTTGCAAATCACTATGGCATCCTCTACTTTAAGAGGTTTTAAGGTTTTTCGTCTTAGCAATTGAAAAAAAAATAATTAAAACCTCTTTAAATTTGCATTACATAAACACAGTAATACAAGTTCAAATTACATAACTTTAAAATAGTACAATAACAATGAAATATTTAAAGAATGCGGCATTGGATTCGTATTTCTCTTAGTTTTTTCTTATTTGTTTATTTATTTCAACGACCATGCGTTTGAGAGGGATAATCCATACAGGCGGCCTAAACTCTTAATATTTGACTTCTAAGAGATGTGGTCACAAATATCGGAGTGAAGTCACAGTTCAGAGGATCAGAATTCATATATTTGACAACCCTCACCGTTTCATTACCAAGTATGTCGATAGGCAATGAAGCTGCGGGTTGTGTCGGACAATTTGATTTCAAAACAGTCTTCACCGTAATGTAATATTCATTGGAATTTACCTTAAGCACCTCACACACCCTTGCAATGAATTCATCAAAAGTTGAATCTTTCCGAACAGAAAACACTATATTTTTTCCATCCTTGTATTCCACGCAACCACTCGCCAAACTCTCCCATGATCCACCAAAACTGACATATCATTGAAGCCATTAAGACTGATGCAATATTGACAATAACAAAATGATTAGTAAACATAAATAGACTAAATTTAACAAACAAATTAACAAAACAAACCTGGAACTGTGTTGGAAATGTTGAAGAAAGGAAATATGGGTTCAAGTATCTTAAGGATTTTGATGTTTCAAGAGAAGAGCTCAAGTTTTGGTCTGAGATCCGAAATGGATAAGATAAAGAAGGTGAGTCAGAGAGAAGCAATATTTAGATTTTATGTGGGAAAGAAGAAAGAGTTGTGCTTTGGGAGTTTTAGAACTAAGGGCATTTTGGTCCTAAAATATTTTAGGAATTTGTGACGGAGAGTCTATAAAGGGGAATTTGTGATTGTGGTAATGGAAACTATTTTTAGGCTTTTTCATAAATCTCTTAAATAAAATTTACTTAATGCATATATTTATTTGAGGAGTAATGATTTAATGGGTGATGAAAAATGAAAAACTTAATGTTATCTAGTTAATTAATAAGTTACATGTAATTTACAAATAAATTACAAGAACATCTATGCTTACTTGATATGTCATCAATTAGGTGAGTAATAATATCGTGTATAATCGTTTTCAAACATGTTTTTTTTCCGCCTTTAAAGTATTATTTTTGCACCGGCTCAAAAAGAACTCTTTTTTACCAAGCGTTTATTCTTAATTGTAAAAAATTCACTTTTAATTTAAAAAGACTATTTATTATAGTCTCCAACCAGCCAGCGAGTCCATTGGACTCTACAAACTGGATTAGAAGAAGAAGAAGACGGATTGGCAGTGATTGTTGGATTTTCCATTTTTATGGGTTCACGCCATTTCATTTGATTGATAAGCATTAAGCAGAGAATGAATATGAGACCCAACTGGGAGCTGAAGCAGTGCTGCAACCATGAACAAGTTGTGTTTCTGGTTACTGTCTCTGTTTGCACTGTTATTATACTTGCTGTATGTCTTGACTCTCTCAAGTACTATCCTTTACTTTCATTTATGTTCGCTCCCTGGATCGAAACCTTGACTGCATTTTATCAATGAAGCAACCACATCTGGTTCAAATAAGATGACAGCTAATGTTTTTGTTTTGGTTCTTTGCAACCACTTGCCTTTGTGGTGCACTGCCCAGATTTGGATTATTTGAGTTTCCGATTTGAAACCATTAACTGATTTGATAAATGAGACTATCAAATGTGTTCTCTAAATGCTGTCTTTGAATTGACGTTGAATCTTGCTTCAATCCTTTCAGTTATGGAGGACAATTCTGCTGAAACCACTCAAGCTTGTGACAGTATTTCTTCACGAGTCGAGCCATGCTATTGCTTGTAAACTTACATGCGGGAAGGTAAGATCGAGGACCTTCTATAATTTAAAGATTCTATTCTTAAAGATGAAATGCGCCATCTATATCATTAATGTATCTAGGTCTGAATTTGGATTTGTAGTGTTAATATACTTAACTCTTGCAAATCGCAATCAATTAAATGACTAATTTATGCTAGAAAATAAAAAAAATCTATAATTCACTTTATTCTAGGAAACAAGTCAAAGGCCCACCCCACTGTGGATGCATGACACTTGTCTATTTGATAAGAGATACTATTTTCCGTTCCTAGATTTTGTGTATACATAAGCTGTATAATACTTGTATTTGGTACCCACGTTTGGCCTCAAGTTGCTTGATCAGTTGTCTAGGATGATTGTTGAGTCAGTCAGACACACATAATTGTAAACCGAAGATTTTGAGTTCGTTTGATTCCAATCAGGTTCTGATATACATTAGCTTGCAGGTGGAAGGGATCCAGGTTCATGCTGATGAAGGTGGCACCACACAAACACGTGGTGGCATATACTCGTTTATCTTGCCAGCTGGATGTAGAGTCTTTTACCCTTGACCAGTTTTCTATTTAGTGGTACAAATAGCTTTTGTCCGATGTGGACGTTTCAAATGTCTGAATGTAATTGGTTCTTTCATCCAATATGTTCATATTAGTAATGTGTGGACCTTTTCTGTTTGATATTTATGCCTAAAATTTTAAGGTGTCTTCATTTGTTTCTTTGCGAGCAATAGCTTTTAGAATTAATATGGTTCTTCTATTTCACCATTATTGTACTCCAGATCTTGGTTCATCTTTCTGGGGGATGCTGCTGATTCTTGCTTCCACAACTCTTCTTACCGCAAGAATTGCTGCAGGATGTCTTGTGGTTGCTCAGTTGTGCTCTTGGTTGCTAAAAATGTAAGCAGATATTTATGAAATCATTCAGTGTATTACAGATTGAAATAAATTATTTGCAACAAGTTGCCCTTTTTTTTATTGTCCTTTCACTTCTCTTTTAGATCTAATATGTCAAAAATATTTCTCTGCTTATTCTTATCATCTGATTCATATCTTTCTACAGTGGACACTTTGAGGACTTTGTATGGGTAAGTGTTTTGATAACCAATCTAAATCTGGCTTTCTATGATGGCATCTTATGATATGCACACTCTGAGATATTGCTATCTAAATGTTGAATCATCAGGGTTTTTAATTTTTCTTGGTGTAATATGGGTTCTGCAAGAAACAACTAATATCCACATACTTCGGTATATCATTCTGTTCATTGGTAAATGTAATTCTGCTCTTTTTCTTTCCGTCCTGTTCAGTGAAGTTTACTATAGTGCTTCATGTGTGCGCAATGAAGAATCACAGCTTAATAACTGCAGGTGTGAACAGCTTGTTTTCTGTTCTTGGTATGGTTTCTGAAACAAAAATTAATTGTACCTGATTTTCACCGAGTGTGTTTGTTGTTGTATTATTGATGCCCTCACTGCACGTATGATGGTGCAGATATATACGACGATCTCATATCTCGAAGAGTTCACTCAAGTGATGCTGAGAAATTCGCAGAAGTGTGTACTTGCCCCTGTAATAGCATTGGATGGGGCATCATTTGGTAAGAATTGCTACTATAGTCAATACGGTTGATGTCAGCCTGGTGATTCTGTCTCTGTTGTGTAATATACAAAAGAAATTCCAATGAATCGTACATCCAATGTTGTTTGCTTCACTCTTAATGAAAAACTCTTACCTGCGGGGGATTAATATCTTTCTTTTTCTGTGTGGAGCCATGTACTTTTGTCTTGTGATACTGTCTTGAGGTATGCTTTGCTACTGCTAGTAACTGAAGTCATGATTTTCATTGCGCCTCAATTTCAATTGGTATAATCATGTATTATAGTTGACCTAATAGTCCATGAAGCGCCAAGGATTGTGGTTTAAATAAAATGATCTTAGCATTTTTCATTTTTTCCTTTTTTTGTGTTAGATTAATTACCCTTAAACTCATTGAATTGCTTTGGACGCATGTTTGAAGCAGCATTGTCAATTTATGACTGACATAAATCTAGTTTAAGAGATCATGAATCTGAATTGGTTTCACTGTAGTTCACTCAATGTTGGATTGTTTTAGCATATTTAGTTTGCATTTATGAGGATCAACCTTTGCGTGAAGATAATGTGGATTGTGCAATCTCAGATGCCTGTCACATCTTTACAGGCGAATTATTTGATGCTAAGATGCCCTGCCATAGCGCATCTGCAGTTTCATACACTTAAGGAGTGCCATCTCATTTTTCTTTGGAGATGACGATACTATTCTCTAAAGCTAATTTCATACACTCAAGGTGTGCCATCTCATTTACCTTTGGCGATGATGATTTTAGTCTTTATAGCTATACTCTCTTGTTGCAGACATTCCACTTCAAAGTAATCAATTTTGAGCTCTGATGTAACGGTGACCTTTTGAATTTTCATTTTTAAGTCAGCCAATTGAGCTGCAGCTTGATTTGGGAAAATGGATTTTGTAATAGAGGACCTAGGTTCTAATGTTACTGCTCGCATTTTGATACTGAGCAATGAGCATATTACTGTGGTTACAAGTATAAAAACATGTCTGATAAGAAAGATAGCATGGTGCTTATTCACTCTGCATTTACCTTGAGCCTACTAATAATGGTCATGATGTATTGAATTACGTGTTCATGAGGCAGTTTAATAATAGATTCTACATGCCTTGGGGCACTCTTTTACATCTTCATGTTAGAGTTGAATGAGTCCATTATGCCCACCTACACTATATTTTTACTAAAAAAATTTGCAGATACAAGATTCTAGACGAGCGTTCTCACTGAGGTTTTTTTTTTTTTTTGGGGCGGGGGGGCGGTGTGTTGGTAGAGCTTTCTATTTCAAATGTTAATAAACTTAAAGCACTTGCAGTGGCAGTACCAATTAAGCTTCTTGCTTTGCACTAATATCACAATGAAAACGATCCTTGTGAAAGAAATTGACTATTACAGAGATGCCCACTTCAGCATCATATTCTACTTGATCACGACAATCTTTGTTTCCCACCTATAATGCTAGAGAGACGGTCAAATTGCTCCAAAAACATCTGAACATTCACAACATGGGATCACAACAAAGCACTTAGGCACTATTTTAATCATGCTGATTTACAAGAACATAACAGAAACAAACAAGGGCTAACAACACATAGGATCAGAGTTCATCTCAAGGATTACAAGGAATTTTGTAGAAAGCATACTCTTAGATTTTGTAGAAATCCAACATTCAATAAAACCATGATTCAACATTAAACAGAACAAAAGAAATAAAATCCATGGTAACAGTTTCTGCCTGCTATGCCTAAAATATCAAAATTTTAAATAGGCAACCAATAAGGAGGACTTTTTTTATGGGTGGGGGGCATTTGAAAAGGTTGGATGGACCTTTTGATCTGTTTAAGCCTCTGTTACTGGGAAATCAAACACAACATCTTTGCCCGAAAGCTTTCTGTAAACACCAGAAAATGTATCCAGTTTGTACTCAGTATTGTTCCGTTCCTTGGGATCCAAGAAAACCTGCCCATCAGAGGATATAAAATTAGGATGTATGTGAAATTAAAGGGGGCAAAAAAACTTTTAATTATAATCACTTGTTTTAGTGAAAACCTCAGAATTTCAGGAAGCACTAAGGTCACTTAATCAACCAACATATTACAAAACTCATGCCCAATCTCCTTTTATTTTTCAATATATTCATAAGCATTAAAACTTAAGTAGGTATATAGATGGTTATGCTGATGTACCTTCATTATCTTAGATCCATCCAATCGGTATCTTATGCGCTTCCCAACAATCTCAGCAGGCAACACAACATCTTCCAGCATTGCCTCATGCACAGAAGTAAGCGTGCGGCTGCGAGGCCTCTGAACAGCAGATCCTTTCTTTGGAGGTCTCAATATCCTCCTAGTAGCAATCATGATCACATCCTACAATATGTAAAATATCTAATTAAAATCAAGGAGATTAGAAAATAAAAATTTATGACATATAGGGTATATGATAGTTTTAATCATGAAAATTAGAATAAGTAGTTATTATCAGGTATTCTCACACGTGCACAATTGACTTAATACTAAAAAACGATTCATACGGAGATGAAATTATGTTTAGTCACATGAGCAACCAACACTTATTCCCAATGCCAATTAAAATATCAACTTTATCCTTCTGAGCATCTAAAGAATGCATCAAGGAAATGATACTTCATATCTAAAAGCAAGCATTGACAAATCACTTCCACACACATAATAGCAATTTTCAGGAGAAATGATAGACCATGAATAAGAAAAAAAGAAAATTTGAAAGAACCGAGTAATCTTTGATCACCTTTCCACTAAACTTCTTCTCAAGTTCCCTCACAAGCTTAGTATGAATCTTACGGTAGGCCTTCCTTAATCTGTATGGAACATGGATAACAACAGCTTTCCTGTTACCAGAAACATCGATTTGCCTGTACGACAAAGAGAGACAAAACAGTTACAAGACGAAAAAAAACAAATTGAATTAACCAAGCGAGCACAAAAAGTGATCAGTCTTACATAGCAGAATTAATGTATAGATCCTTCAGCTCACTTTTAAGCTCCTGATTGGTATTTTCCAAATCAAAGAGAGCCTGTTTTAAATAAAAATTAAAAAAAATAAAAAAAAAGTATATAGACCTTAAAGTCTTAAATCTGCAATAAGTTAGGGAATTGAGTATTAAAGGACAATTTATACCTGAGCAACCGACTCCTCGAATTCAGTAGGTTCGGCATCCTTATCTTTGTGAATCTTCTTCTGTGCAGAAAACATATTCACTGATCTGGGCAAACTGACCCATTACCGGCAGAGAAGGTGAAGATGAATCAGAAACAATACTATATGCAGTAAATATTTCAAGGCATCAAGTAAAACGCGCAGACATAATATAGAGGCTGTGACCCCCTCTGTATAACACAGCCTGGGCAAGGTAAGAAATTTGTAAACTTTATAACCATCTGATGGTACACAGACTGAGGGGTAGGATACATTGTTGGACCTTAATATAGATACAAGCTTATAGCAATTTTACAGCTCTGTTACTGTCCCATTTTTAGGTTTTAGCATACAAACAAAGTTAATAGCAATTGTAAAGCACCAAAATCACGAACAAAATTATCGGACACTTTTACATCTCCTAAATTACTTTAAAAAAAATTCTAAAACACAACAAAGAATCTCTTTTCATACAAATAAAAATCAACTGAACCACATAAAAAACTGCATACAACCAAATATTTAACTACTAATAAAACCCATGTTACAGAAAACTGATTACATCATCTTAAACATTTTTTCCCCACATTTTACCGGTAAACAAACAGTAAAAAGAAAAACTAAAAGAATGTATAAAAGTGAAATTAAACGATCTTTATTCTGTTTTCTTACATTTTCCTGGTAGCCAAAAAGGGGGAACGAATGAGATTAGGGATTAGGAGCTTACTTCGAGAAGAAGAAGAAGCAGGGGCCAAAGAAGACAAAGAGGTTTTGGCAGACGAGAGAAACCCTAGAGTTTGTTAGAGGGAACTGCCGAGGGATTATAATATTCATATTGAACGGCTGTGATAATATTCTGATTTAGATCTACGGCCAAAGATTAAGATCGCGGAATTATGGGCCAAATTTGAGCGACCCAAGTTTTGTTGAACTGAAGCCGACTTAAATTCTTGTCTATGTCTTAGGCTCTAATTCAATTGGGCCGGATCAAATGTACCACGAACACCGCGGCCATTATCTTTGTAATTCCTCTTTTTTTTTCTTCTTTGTTTTTTGCATTTTCCTATTCATCCTTATCTGAAATTACATTTTAAGAAAAATAATTACGGTTCTAATTCAATTAAAATTTTTTGCTGAACTAGAGGGAGACATATTTATTCACAGATTGGGCACTTTAAGATGGACGAGTATTGCTTAGCAATGCATGGAGATACCAACGATCGATCGAGATTTATTTTCAAAGTATCCATTGAATTGTCTTTCTTTTACATAAATTAAGTTATTTTTTTTATCTTAGAAAAAAATAATATTTATATTACACAGAAAAAAGCTTGGGTGTAAGTTTGCAGCTCTATTTAGACTAATTTTCGAGTCTCTTTTCTTTTAGTTTTTTTTTTTACTTTTACAAATGACACTTGTAAGAGTAATATATCTGTGATTTCTAATTTAAGAAAATTTATTATTTAAGTATAAACTGTATACATAGAATATTCGTTGAAATCCTTATCAGTGTAGTTGTTGCTTGTACAACTATAAGAGTAGAATACTTTTCTAGTGTAGACGTATACACTTTTTAAAATGTTGAAATTGTATTTTCAGAAATTTAGATGTTAGGATGTGAGAATGACTATTAAGGAGCAATAAAAGGAGGGGGGGGGGGGGATAAGAGATGAAATCGTAAATTTATTTTATTAATTATTGCCAACTTATGGTGTGACAATTTCAGCCAATACACCACTACATAGCACAATTTTTTTTTTAACACTTAATACGACATACACAAGTATCATTCGTCGTTTTGGCAGTCAAGCAATATACACTAACTACTAGTTCAGGTCCAAAATCCTTCACACATAGTGATTTACAACCAGCTTCATTGCATACACCTCCCGGAGCTTTAGGATTTGTTATGTCACATGTTTGTTGAGCATTTCCCATCATCACCTCATTTCCTGCATTTACAATTAGAAAAGAAAAACACGCACATGATCTTGAGTTATTTATTGATAGAAAATGGGGAAAAAAAGTGCATTAGAAAAATTAAAACAATTAGTAGCTGAGGACTTACCAGAAGTAATGAAGAGAAAAATCATAAGAATTACAAAAGTTTGGAAGATTTTCATGATTAGAATATCTATTTTCTCTTCTTCTCTCTTTCTAAATTAAGGATAGGCTTTGAATGTTTTATGATAATTCTGTTTGTCAGAGTGGTAATTTATATAAAGAATTAGAATTAGGATCATTGCTTGTATTAATTAATCGCTATTATCTTTATTTGGCAACTAATATTACAATCAAAGTAATTAGATATGTTTCCAAATCAGCCAATTAATATTTTTGTAAATAAAAAAATGCATTAGTATCGTTAGGTGTTGGGTCTATACACTTTAAAATGTAATACAAACGCTCGAAATTTTCTTTTCAATTGATCAAATGCCTTTTCTATCGGTAATTTGTTTCCTAATTTTCTTTTTCCACGTTTGTAATGCCATAATCTTTTTTGTGTTTTTTTAATTTGGTAACTATGCTTGAAATAACTATGGCAACGCACTGAAATTTAAATATTAAGATATCTAACATTACGTATTTGTAAACACGATTGTTATGTTAACTTCATGTAGAAAATGTATATATCTCACTAATTGGATTATCAATTATATCTGATATCCTTAGCAAGCCAAGAAGTACGTTTGTACTAATTAGTGTAAGTAAACTCGTTTAGTTGAAATAATCAAATATATAAAACCTACTAATCTTGGAATTTGAATCAGAATCAAGCCTATCTATGGCCAATCAAAATTAGAATTCAAATTTGTTGAAACAAAAAAAAGAAATTTAGGAGTTGTAACTAAGAGGATGTAGGTGAAGGAATGAAGTATTAATTCATTCCGTCCTTTTAATTTAATTTATTACACAAAAATGAATGCTTTTATTTACACGGCGGTTTATAAGTGCATTTACAGACGGTGTTTGCGTTTATGCATTGTGATTTAACAAACGAAATAATTCCATACTCGTCAACACAATCATCAAGGCAATTTTATGGCACGCAGAGACCAGTAGTGGGCAAAGTTGCCGTGCATGAGACTTGAGCATTTGCCATCGTCACCTCATCTGCTTGCAAAAAACAAATAATAATTAGCAATTTATTAATATATCTCACACTAATTTGAAATCCAAAAATGTGCAACAAAAAGTTTTTCAGGTAATTGATAGAAAATGAATAAAGAAAAAAATGTGTGTGTGTATTTAAAGGTTAAGTAGAAGTGGCTAGCTAGATAAAAATGAGGATTTACCAGAAGTGATGAAGCAGATAAATATAAAAAGAAAGGCAAAAGTTTGCAGGCTTTTCATGACTAGATTTTAATGGACAGAATTCTGAATTTTTTATGAGGATTTATATTAATTTATAGGAAGAAGAGTTGGACAGACCAGTATATTGGTGTAAATAATTATTATATGGAAACAACATTGCAAAGTAAGACATAGCTTCCAAATTAATTTATGTAGGTATAAGATAAAAGACGTGTCTTACTGTCTCAGCTCTTAAGGTGAATAAAACTATAAAAGTGACATCTATGGCAACACAACTAAGAGGCTAAGTCACTGCTGGATCCAAATTCTCTCTCTATGTGTATATTCACTAGTCATGAATAAGACTGGTCACAGACCAAGGAAAACGAAAGAGACCAAACTCACAACCTTTAAAAAAAAATTTGTTGTTTTGTTTCAGGAATGAATTATCTTTTAATTGCAATGGCCTTTATGAGGTGAGTACATGCATTCGCAAATACTGATTGGGGCAGCTGAGCCTCCGAATTTGCATAATGCATCAATAAGGTCGTCTCCATATTTTGTCAAGACATGGTCCTGCACCAAGATTGCAGTTTATTTTCTCGTCGCAGGGTTCTTTTGTTCTCAATTCTTTCATACAATATTGATCATTCGCCATCGTCACCTGCATTTGAAAACCCACATTATTATGATGTAAAATATTATAGTCTTAATTATGCTAGAGAAGTAGATATATAATGGGACTAATTTACCTGAATGAGAATAAAAAGAAAGCCAAATGTTGGTAAACTTTTCGTGATTTGATTATCTCAAAGGTTATAATATATTCTGGTGTTTTCTGATAATATATTCTGTTGTTTAGGGTGTTAATTAATTTTATAGGAAGAATTGGGTTGATCAATAATGATGTAAACAATTTTTATATGGTAACACAAGATTACATTATCCCAATGAAGTTGTTGTTTCCAAGTTAACGTATGTTGGTGTAAAATAAATGGCAAGACATGTCTGTTATTTTTTTAATCCATATTAATTTGTAAACAATAAGTAAATAATAGCATTATATATAGTCACTACAGTATGATGAAGTAGTTGTTTTCGAATTGCCGGGCACCTAAGTTTAATTTTTCGGGAAGGTAAGGAACCATCCATTTACCTATAATATATATATATATATATATATATAGTATATATATATATATAGTAACTACTTCATCATACGATTCGTGTATGATTAGGATATCACAGCTGGTTACAGCTGTATGTGTAATAATTGTAAGACAACTGTTGTAACAGCTGTCCCTTGTAATAGTGTTTCTTATGTGGCTCCTAGTAATGCCACGTGTACAAATATCGCCATTGCTACCACTGGGTCCACTAGGCTTCCGCATCATCCAAGCTTGGAGGAGACGGGACATTCATGACCCAACCTGTTGGTGCAGGCGCAGGGAGTTCATCTGGTATAGCATCGAAATAATCAGTGATGTTAGACTCAGCTGATACTACACCCTCATCTTCCTCATCCGGAGGAGGTTCTTCAATTGGGCCCATGTTAGGGTCAACTTCATCCCACACTTCATCTTCCCAATTGACCACTGGTTGGAATTGGTAGTCCAATTCCATCTTCCATAGTCAAACCATCTTCCACAGTCATAACGGCGACTAGTGTGGATTAGATTTGGTTTGAAGAGTATGGCCACAGGAAACAAGTTCAGCCAACTTCATCCCACACTTCATCTTCCCAATTGACCACTGGTTGGAATTGATAGTCCATAGTACAGACTAGGAGGCTCTATTTATAGCCTCTAAGAAACACTATTACAAGGGACAGCTGTTACAACAGTTAAGATTCACAGGTGTTGCTGACAGAAAATAAAATTGAATGCAATATCCAATATTTGCTAAGAAAATAAAATTGTATATATATATATATATATATATATATAGTATCATGAGTTTATGCGTCACACAGGGGTATACAGCAGTCTCTTCCTTTCAATGTCCGACACCCCTTTTTTGTCTATCCTGAAGCAAGAGAAGATCTCCTCCTTGGAACTGATTTTCTCGAACATATCAGCCCCCTGTGTGACGCATACCTATGATTCCTAGCGGATGGGATGATGTTGAGCTCCAAAGAGCTCCACACCTAACTCCTCGTGCTTTGATTGATACTGGATTACAGCAGTCTCCCATTAGGGCTCGATGATTTCCGTTGAGTTGGACTAGTATCTGTATTGATTCTGGGAGTGTTGGTCTCATTAGATCCAGAGTGTAGTTTGGCTCAATTTGTAGAACAATATGTCCGTTGTTGAGTCCAACCTCAACCGCAAGCGAATGGCAGGAGCCACAGTATTTTCAGGGACAGCTGTTACAACAGCTGTCTTACAATTATTACACATACAGCTGTAGCCAGCTGTGATATCCTAATAATATAATATGTGGCTCCTAGTAATGCCACGTGATTGGAAGGCAATACCAGAGTCTATTTTTGCCCCATCCAAACGAAGATCAGATGCACAAGATAGTCTTTAAGAATTGGGTGCCAGTTCATCTATAGTGTAGATGAAAATACTAATTTTGGGCACTATACAATCTGTGAATGCACTCCACAAGCATACTACATATTTTGGTATTGGCTGAACTTGTTTCCTGTGACCATACTCTTTGAACCAAATCTAATCCATACCAGTCACCGTTATGACTGTGGAAGATGGTTTGACAGAAGTGGGTCCTTCGAGGTATAGGATACGAAGTTTGATGATGAGGAGTTTGATGATAGATGGTATGAATGGAGCACAAAGCCTGGAGGAGCAATTATGGCTTTTGAACAGGAAAACGAAACCACCACCGAAGATAGCACTACTAATACTAATGACGGTATTACTGAAGATGAGGGTGGTCCTGTTGCAACATTTCAAAAAAAATTCATTTCCAAAGTTTATTTAAAAAAATAAGGAAATAATTGAAACATATTTAAAAATTTCTTCATATTTGTAAAAAAATTTGTGAGAATGATTCTTCCACTTTTGCCTAATTTAGATGAAATTACAAGTGTGATATTATTAGGATATCACAGCTGGCTACAGCTGTATGTGTAATAATTGTAAGTATTTTGTAATCCAATAAAAATATGGGTGGAAACAACTATATATATATATGAAAAACATGAATATTTATGAATGTATTTTGTATATATAAGTTAAATGATATTAAACGTATACTTAGAAAATGCTTGTCAAAGTTGGCAAAAGAGCCCGATGGCCTATTATTCTTATGTTATCTTACATGGCAGTTATAAATACTTAGTGGTTGTTTGTTTTTTTAACTTAATCGCTTAATTTACTTAATTTCAATTAGTTAAGCCATTGAGTCCGTTTATTTTTTCAACTTAATAAAAATTTGAAGCCATTAAGTCGTTAAGTTATTAAGCCCATTTTTTTAGCTTGTTACATAATTTAAAAAGACCAAATGATACCATTAAAAGATATTATCTAAAATATCCCTACATAATTAATTAGTTTTCATCCTTACTTAAATAAAATTTAATAATTAATATTATTACCCATTTGTATAACTTGTGATAATATAGTGATAGACTATTATTGTTTTTAGCTTTTTGTTTTCTTCAAATTAGCATTATTTATCTTCATAATTTTTTTGAATATTTTTTATATAAAAACATCATGAACTATGATAAAATTGATTAACATATACTAAGTTAGACTATAAAGGGCTGTATTTAATTAAATATAATTTATATTATGATAATACATTATCTTATTTAAGTTCTTTGAGATGTTTATTATTTATTTAACATTAATAATTTGTAAGTGCACAAATGTAAAAATATTAGTTCTTAGATTTTTTAAGTTAAAACAACAAATAACTTAATATTTTTTTAGCAATTCAGACAAAAAAATAAATATATTGTTCAAATTCAGACATTCAATTTTATTTAGAATTCAGACTAATTCAAGTTTATAGTTGGGACTTAAATACTAGACCCTTGATATTACATACGAACTATATTATAGACTTTTCATGTAGATAAGTATCCTTATTGTAATTATCCCTTGGATTATCAATTGTATTCAAATGTTATAGAAAAAGAAATTTATGAGTTGGAATTAAGATGGTCGTATAAGTAGGTGAAGAAAGTAAGAAGGATTGATTAATTCATTCAGTGCTTTTAGTTTTAATCACACGCGGTGGTTAATAAGTAGTAAGAATGTTGATTCGCTAAAGGGGCGAAAGCCCTCGAAATGCCAACAACATTAGTTAATAGAGTGAGAGAGCAAGAAAATGAATGAAAGAGACCGAAATCACAATCCTTTCTTTTTTAAAAACATAAGAATTGTTTAGAGAATTTAAGCAAATTGACTGCTACATTTAGCAACCATGAATGAGTGCCTTTATTAATTATTATTATTGTGATCATGTCATCGGTCGCATGCAGTAAACTCAGCAGCTGAAAGTGCATTCACAAATATTGTTGGGGCCTCCGAACCTGCAACTTGCAACCAAAAGCTTTTGTCCATATTTGTCATGACATGGGCCAACACCACTGTTACAATTATTGTTGCCGCAGGGACCTTTTGTTTTCAAATCCTCCCTGCACTGTGCTTGAGCATTCGCCATCATCGCCTCATTCTCTGCATCCAAAAACACATAATGCAACGCATGCATCATAAATATGCGCAATATTTTGAAATCCAAACACGTGCTGCAATGAAAATTTGATATGTAATTGACTTGAACAAATATAAAGTTATTAGTGTTGAAGTAGATAATGGGACTCGCCTGAAGTGACGAAGAGAAGAAGAATCAAAAGGAAGGCAAATGTTGGGAAGCTTTTCATGATTGGATTTCAAAAAGAATAGGAATTCTGAATTTCTGAAATTGAGATTCTGCGGGGGGTAATGCCCTTTAGAGTGTTAATTTATAGGAAGAACTGGGTTCGCCAATAATAGTTTAAATAATTTTTTATGTGGTAACCGCACTACACAAATTTAAAACGAAGTTTTTGTTTCCAAATTTGCGTATATTTGTGTGTGTAAATAAAAACCGTCCTTATATATCTTTATTGGATTAGTTACGTATTCTTTACGATAAATCTTCACGCCCTCTACGGCTCTGCCTCTAATTTCATACAAATCAGGCAATAAAAGTCTTAGAAGGAAAAACAATAAAAACAAATCTTTTGTAGATTTTTTTGTCTTTTTATATTCGTTATAAAAACCTTATCAATTCAGTAATAAAAGTATTTCCTTATTTAGGGATTTTCTTTTATTATACCGGGATTCTCATCTCATCTCCTCAAGGATGGGTACGACAATATCAATTCCCTCTCTCTCCTCTCTCTTCTTTGTTGTCAACCCTAGTTATTCATATGTTGAGATTTTTCTATTATAATTCTAAATTTCTTTTAAAATTATGAATAGTATCTATGCAAACAAAATACCACATAAGTTGTGCAAACTTCTTTAATATCTTTATTCTTTTAGGCTCCATCTAAAATGCACTCATTACACTAGAGCTAGCAAAATGGGTAATCGAGTTATGTTTGTGTAGAGTCAAATTTAGATCGACTTAAACATAACCCCTTTAATAATCATGTAAAAATATTAAAACCCTAACTCAAAATTGAAAGAAATCTATATAAAATTTTATAAATGAAACAATATATATATATATATATATTCATTGTTCCAAAAAAAATAAATAATATTCAATATTTGAGTTGTGATGATAAGAAAAAAAAATATAATCGTATTATTGATTAGGTAAATGAGAACATTAACCGTAACTCGATAACCGAAAAAAATCATGTTGACTCAAATCTAGCTCATTTAATAATCGTATTAAATTTGATGACCATACATATTTATCCGTATCGTATTCGTGTTGAATAATTAAGTCGTGTCAAATTTTACAAACTCTATGTTATACTATGATTGTGTTTTTTATCATTTTCGAAAATAACCATTGGACGAGATAAGAATAAACCTAAGATGCAAAAGATCACACGTATACAGCTAGATAAATTTGTCAAACAGGTAAAAAAAAGGTAAGCATTTTTATAACGAGTTTTAGGTAAAATCTAACAATATATAGGTTAGAAATCAACTCAATGTCCATCAGTAGCAATATTTAAATCAGATGTTATTAAAGGAAACAAGACGGTTTCACTTTGTTTGCCTTCATAACAAATAGAAACCCAAACCAATATTTCATTTATCTAGTAACCATAATAATATGAGGTGAAAAGAACAAATGATTTGTGAGAAAAACAAAAAAACTTGACATTACAAGCAATTTGTATGTTGGATTAGACATGAAGGATGCTGCAGCAATCCTAAGTTGGGATAATAAAACCTTTAGTGAAAACTATTACTTATAACCCAGGAATATTCATGTCATATCATCAAGAATCAATAATAAATTATGCGGAAGCGTACCTGAATCCATAACGTTTAATTCCTCTCTAGAGTTGTGTGGTTGACCTTCCAGGTCTACACGTTCTCCTAGAGAGCCCTTTTTAATTCTCTCTGCGTTTTCTCTCTGATGATGGGATATCAGAAAGAATGTAAAGATTTCTATTCTTCTTCTTCTTCTTCTTAACGTGTGACTTGGGGATCATGACCACTTATATAGACAACAGTTTCCTGTTGTCACTGGGTATTCTTAATTCTGCCCATCATAGAATTAGAATACTATTGGGTCTCTACATATTAAAAGCCCACATCCTTTAAATACATTAAAGCCCATAATACCGTAAACCTTAACAGATCATTTTTAATTGGGCTTAACCTTATATGATAGTCTGCAACACATAATTATTCACATATAAGCCCAATGTTGGATTAAAGATCCAACAATGCTGGATTAAAAATCCAACAATCTCCCACTTGAGCTATATGTGTAACCTTATAATTATGTTTTGCAAAAATAACTATATGAGCTCAACCTTACTGTCATTACCGAAATGTATCTATAACCAATCCGGTCCATCAATCATATCAACATAGAATTAAAGCGGCCTTCATTACATTTTTTTCGTAACTTGACCCTCAATGGTCACTATGCCAATACAACTAAATGACATGGATCATGATGTGGATGTGTAGCATGGAAATGTCATGCAATGTGATCTTAACATGCCTATTTTCAACTAGTCCACCTTAAACCTTATTGAGATCAAACTATACTAACATTAGAGTATGAACAAACCAAAACTTTATTTTTGCAGAAAATAATCTTAAATGCCCAAAAACTGAAATAACTGAGAATGTCTATATTATAAGAGCATATAAAATCACAAACTCCCACTAAAACTGAATATCCTTAAATGACATGACACACATACGAGCAGTGTGCTCATGGAACATCTTGGGTGGCAGTCCCTTAGTAAGCGGATCCGCAATCATGAAGTTTGTGCCAATGTGCTCTATAGACAACTGTCCACTCTGAACTCTTTCTTTAACAACTAGGAACTTGATGTCTCTATGCTTCGACTTCGTCGAGCTCCTGTTGTTATTAGAATACAGTACTGCTGACTTATTGTCACAAAATAACCTGAGTGGTCTATCAACACCATCTACTATACGCAGCTCCGTGACAAAATTTCGTAGCCATATCCAATGATTGGATGCCTCATAACATGCTATGAACTTTGCTGCCATCATGGAAGAGGTTATAAGAGACTGTTTAACACTCTTCCAAGAAACAACACCTCCTACTAGCAGATAGATGTAACCCGAAGTAGATTTCATACTATCTTGGCATCCAGCAAAATCAGAGTCAGTATACCCAACGATCTCAAGCTTATCCTACCTCCGATATGTGAGCATGTAATCTTTTGTTCTTTGCAAATATCGTAAGACCCATTTGGCTGCTTTCCAATGGTTTACTCATGGATTACTTAAATATCTGCCCAACATCCCAGTAACGTACGCTATATCCGGTCGCGTACAAACTTGAGCATACATCAGACTTCTTATTGCTTATGCATAAGGAATCTTCCGCATTTCCTTCCTTTCAAAGTCATTCCTAGGGCATTGATTGAGACTAAACTTGTCTCCTTTAGCCACAGGGGTATCACCTGGTTTACAGTCTTACATGCCATATCTCTTGAGAACTGTTTCGATATAGCTCTTTTGTGACAATCCCAGAATACTCTGAAAGCGATCTCGGTGTATCTGTATGCCTAATACAAAAGAGGCGTCACCAAGAACTTTCATCTCAAAATTCTTAGTTAGAAATCTCTTGGTGTCTTGCAATAAGCCTATATCGCTACTAGCAAGCAAAATGTCATCGACATATAAAACCAGAAAAATATACTTACTCCCACAAAACTTATGGTATATACAATCATCGACCAAATTCATCTCGAAACCAAATGAGATGATCACTTGATGAAACTTGAAATACCATTGTCGAGATGCTTGCTTGAGCCCATAGATGGATTCCTTAAGTTTGCAAACCATATTCTTTGGGTCTTTGGACACAAAGTTTTCTGGCTGTACCATATAGATCGTCTCATTAATGTTGCCATTGAGAAACGCTGTCTTTACATCCATCTGATGTAACTTAAGATCGAAATGCGCCACTAATGCCATTATAATCCTGAAAGAGTCTTTCAAAGAAACCGGAGAGAAAGTCTCTTTATAGTCGATGCCTTCTTTCTGCGTAAAGCCTTTTGCAACAAGACGCGTCTTATACCTCTCCACATTACCTTTCGAATCCCTTTTGGTCTTAAATATCCATTTGCAACCAATAGGTTTCGCACCTTGTGGCAATGGGACAAGATCCCATACATCATTGTCTTTTATGGACTTCATCTCCTCATTCATGGCATCAATCCACTTTTGAGAGTTAGAACTTTCTATAGCTTGACAGAAATTAATTGGATCATCTTCCATCACGCCGATGTCTACCTCATGTTCTTGGAGAAATACAATGTAATCATCTGGCAATGCACTTCTCCTTTCTCTAGTGGATTTCTTTAATGGCATAGGTTCTTGAGATGATAGAGTTTATTCTTCTGGAACAAATTCTTCTATAGGGGGTTCTCCAATATTGTCTTGATTTGTTGTGTCTTGAACAAAATCAGGAATAAGATCCTGATCAATGCCAAGAGCACCTATGAGAATATCAACATATTCCTCTTCAAAGACAAAGTTCCTAACTGTATCTTCCCCCGCAAATTCAACATCCTCAAAGAACCGAGCATTTCCTGTCTCGAAAATCGACTTAGTCGTGGGATCATAAAACTTGTATCCCCTGGATCATTCTGAGTATCCAATAAAATAGCAACTTACCGTTCTGGGGTCCAGTTTCTTCTCATTAGGCTTATAAGGCATTGCCTCAGCTGGACATCCCCAAACATGTAAGTGCTTGAGACTAGGCTTTTGACTTGTCCAAAGCTCATAAGGGATTTTGGCAGTCGCTTTAGTTGGAACCCTATTAAGGATATACGCTGCAGTCTTAGGTGCTTCTCCCCAGAGTGATTCTGGTAAGGTAGAATGAGAAATCATACTCCTCACCATGTCTTTAAACGTCCTATTTCGTCTTTCAGCAACACCATTCATAGTGGGTGAACCCGGCATAGTGTACTGTGGGACGATACCGCATTCCTCTAGAAATTTCGCAAATGGTCCTGGACGTTGTTCACCTGAACCATCATATCTATCATAGTATTCACCACCACGGTCAGATCTGAAGCTTTTAATGCTTTTGCCAAGTTGGTTCTCAACTTCAGCCTTAAAATTTTTGAACATATCCAAGGATTGTGCCTTTTCATGGAGGAGATATATATAGCTATATCTAGAAAAATCGTCTATGAACGTTATAAAATATTGTTGACCGTTCCAAGCAGGTGCAGGGAATGACCCACAAATGTCGTGCAGGGAATGACCCACAAATGTCTGTATGTATGAGTTCTAAGACATCCAAACTCCTATTGGCTTCAAATCTCCTTTTATTGGTTTGTTTCCCCTTAATGCAGTTAACACAGATGTCAAAATCTGTGAAATCTAAGGGGTCGAGAATTGCATCTGACACAAGTCTCTCTATTCTCCGTTTAGAGATATGACCCAATCTCTTATGCCATAACGCAGCTGAATTCTCATTGATTAACTTTCTCTTTAAACCTCGTGTACTTAATTGCAGGGATTCATGAAATGAAGCAATTGTATCAAGTATATAAAGATTATCATTGCCTGTCAAAGAACCAAAACCAACTGGTTTTGAATCATGAAACAAACTAAATTTTCCATTTCTGAATGAACAAAAATAACCAAATTTGTCCAAAGCGGAAATAGAAATCAAATTCCGCCTAAAAGACGGAACAATAAATGTTTCATCAAGATTCAAATAAAATCCAGTCTTTAACAATAATCTAAATTTTCCAATTGCTTCAACTTCAACTGTCTTGCCATCGCCCACATAGATATATCTTTCACCATCATTGGGTTTTCAGCAATTGAGACAGCTCTGCATAGACACACTGATGTGAGTGGTTGCACCAGAATCTATCCACCATGTGTGTCTAGGTACCGAAGTTAAATTAACCTCTAAACAAACCATGCAATGACTTTCAACTCCGCAAAAGAAACAACTAGTGTCGACTATATCATTTGATTTCTTTTGTTGTTTCTTTTGAGGTAGTGATTTTGCAGCTCTCTTATCCTTATTCCTTTTGTTGCCCTTGTTTTTACCCTTATACCTTATTGAAATTAAACTTGTCAAGAGCGTACCAATTTTAGCATTTTCATTCTTGACAAAACTCTATTCAATTTCTGTAAAGAACTCCTTAGCTGTATTTGCTTTCTCAATCATTGAGCCCCTGAATGTTTCTAGAATGGTCTTCTTCATGATCATGATACACATGCGATTTGATCTCTCCCATGTTCCCATTTCTCTTTTATCATCAGGGGTACTATTATCTGTAAGAGGTGGGGGAGAATCAACACTTAACGAAAGATCAAGATTCATGACTGCAAGAACTATCAATAGATTCTCGTGCCACGATTTGAAGTTAGAGCCATTTAGCATAAGAATATAATTGATGTTGGCAGTAATATTAACAGCAGACATAACTGAATAAAGAACAACACAGCAGACATAACTGAATAAAGAACAACAAACAAGCAGAACAAGCTCATATTAGTCTTAAAACAAAATTAAATTCAAATAAAGGTAAACCTCATCTCAAGATACCGGGCACTCCATTAATATTCTATCTTTGGACAAAATATTAACTTGTAAGTGATATCTTGGTGCAGTAATCAAACACTGATAATAAGAACATGTCAAACAATGAATCTTCCTTTGGGCCGATTTATTGTTCACATGTAAAACCAAATAATCATCACATATTTATTACCACAAGTGCACATATAATTCTATTAAATATGGATCTTCCTTTGGGCCGATTAATATTTGCAGGAATTACATATACCAAACCGTTTGTATTATAAAATAAATTAATTTTCACAAGAGATGTCACTTTGGTAATATATTGCTTCAATTAATTCATCTCAAAATGCATATAAACCAACTAATATTTGAATTTAAAAATTACCCAAAATTTTTTTTTTGTCAAAGTCAAAGTTTGACGTGTCAACGGTCAACTGTTGACCGATCAGACTTTGATCGGTTTAACACCGCTGACCGGTTCTAAATTGGACCGGCTCGGGTCAATTGACCAGACTGGTCCAGACCGGCCCCAAATTAAAAATGAAACCCTAAATTTTTTTTTTCTTTTCTTTGAGCGACGGCTATGGCCACCGTTTCTTCTTTGTAAGCTGGCCGCGGCTTCCTGCTGGCGCGGCCATCTGGCCACGCCTTTCCCGGCCGAAAGCCACCGCGACCCCCTTTTTTTTTTTTCTTCTTCGCCGCTTCTTCTTTCTTGAGCGGCGGCCATGGCCGCCATTCTTCTTTCTTCACGCAGCGGCCAGGCCGCGGGTTGCTGCTGGCTCGCCCGAGAAGCCGCATCCTCTTTAGCATGGCAAGCACGCTGCAACAACAAAATCGCGCGGCTTCTTCTTTTTCCTATGGCCGCCGCTTCTTCTTTATCTGCCGCGGCCAGAAGGCCACGGCTTGCTTGGCGGTGCAACCGGCTAGCTGCACCTTTCCCAGCCGAAAGCCACTTTTCTTTCCCAGCCGCTTTTCTTTATTCCAAATTTCTTTAATTTGTCTTTAAACTTAATAATTTTAATTATTCTTGTATTATGAAGTTCAAGAACACCAAAGATCCAATCATAAAATAAAAAATAATTTTGATTTTTAATGATTCAACATGAATTGGCTTTGATACCACTTGTTGGGATAATGAAACCTTTAGTGAAAACTATCACTTATAACCCAGGAATATTCATGTCATATCAGCAAGAATCAATAATAAATTATGTGAAAGCGTACCTGAATCCATAACGTTTAATTCCTCTCTATAGTTGTGTGATTGGCCTTCCAGGTCTACACGTTCTCCTAGAGAGTCCTTTTTAGTTCTCTCTGCGCTTTCTCTCTGCGCTTTCTCTCTGATGATGGGATATCAGAAAGAATGTAAAGATTTCTATTTTTCTTCTTCTTCTTAACGTGTGCGAGGGATGTAATTACTTATATAGGCAACGCTTTCGTTGTTGTTACTGGGTATTCCTAATTCTGTCCATCATAGAATTAGAATACTATTGGGTCTCTACACATTAAAAGCTCACATCCTTTAAATACATTAAAGCCCATAGTACCGTAAACCTTAACAGATCACTTTTAATTGGGTTTAACCTTATATGACAGTTTGCAACACATAATTATTCACATATAAGTCCAATGTTGGATTAAAGATCTAATAATGCTGGATTAAAAATCCAACATCCTATTGTCAGTAACAACGAGAAAATGTTTTTATATTGATAACAATAATTAAAGTCAGAAAATAAGTAATAAGAATTTCATTAACATTATGCACACACTGGGTAGAAATAAGAATTCATCTTTAAAAACCGGCTTGAAAGGAGGAGTTAAAGTACCTATGAGCCCACCGATGCACGCGGCAGTTCATATCTCACCTAGATGACACGCCAAGTTTCTGATACCATCGTTATGCACACGTGAGGTAGGGTAGCCGGCCTACACATCATTATTCCATGACCAGACCACAGCCATTGGATTAAAGTGATTAAAATCTGACGACTACACCGGAAGTGGACAAAAAGTGAACTATCGTACCCGGGGGGCACCGTAACTAAACCTGTTTTTTCATATTCCAGTCCTTTATTCATCATCTTCTTTAGAAATTATGCAACGTATATCACATCGCCGTCGTTTTATAAGTTAAGTGAATTTCCCTGGAGGCCTCTTGAGCGAGATGCATCATTAGGATTGTTACTTCTTTAATCACTAGGATTACTCCAATTGAAAAAATAATATCTAGAATTTTTACATATCTCATAAGAACAAATGAGATAAATCATATGTTAATGATGTTTTTAGTTTCACAAAAAAAAAAAATGATGAAGACGAACCCATCATGACTACAAAAAGTAACATTAAGCCAAAAATCAAACTCGACAAGTCGTCTCTCAATTATGCACTTCCCAGAACTACATTACTTGTATTCTATTCTATCAAAAGTTTTAAGAAAATAAAATTTCTACCATACACTCAATTTGACTAGAATGGTTAACAGATATTTGAAATGAGATTAAGAATAAAAAATTTCACATTCTCATTGTTGATCATTGTTCGGTAAACACAGCAAAGAAGCATTGTTTCCAGCTTCACCATCATCTGAAGCATTAGCACTTCCTTCATTCTGAGCAGAAAAAAAAAAGAATAATTCACATTAGGCGAACAAAACTATTAGATTAACCCCTTGCCTAAATTTGAACAATCAAGGCAAACCATCAAAAATTGCCAAAAACATGGACCACAATACAACAATGAAACCCTTTTAACTCATCCAAATTGATTTTACACCAATTGTGAACAGATGCCTATAAGAAAGGATGTGCCAACCTTGCTATACAAGCAGCCCTCCAATTATTTCAACTAAGTTGTTCTAAGCTCAATTTAACTTAATTATCCATGGTAACTAACTTAAATCCAAAAGTGAGCAAGAAAAACTGCCAGATCTAGATATTGGAAAATAGTTTAGGAAAACAAAACCAAAGATATGCTGGTTTCTAATCTCTCAACACAGTGCAAGCGTACCTTTTTAGTTAGACCGTGTGCAGTCATAAGCTCATAAAATTTACGCATAAGCATCTCCTCCTCAACCTGTAAATCATCATAAAAAATGAGATTTCAGCTAAGAGTAAATGAACACATGTTGCAGGAAGATTACAGCTACGTAGTTTAAAAGTTCTGTTACCATATGTAAATTAAAAATTACCCAGTTTTTCACTGGATTTTTAAGACCACTAAATGTTAGCAAGGTATTCCCAAAAAATAAAAAAATAAAAAAATAAAAAGAACCTGAAGTTTATGCAATTCATGAGACATTGACCGGTGGATCTCAGTAAGAAGCTCATTCTGTTTCTCCAAATGCCTGCAAACACAAAATATAACACCAAATTTAATACAAATAATAGTCCGCAAACACAAAATAACTTCAATTACAAAACACATCGTTCCAGTGGACGCACTTCAACATCTCTCCAGTGCAACGCGGATCCATATTATACAATATCAAATCTTTTCGTTGATGCGCAACAAACTGCACAGAAATAAAAGCATATAAGATTGTGCAAAATGATCATTCGCAAACAATACAAAGAATCACAACCTAATGCCAAATCAGTGAACTGATCCCCATATCTAATCTAATCCTAATAAGGTAAAGTAAAATTTTACAAAAGAACACACATGGTGGATGTAAAATGAAACACCTTACTTAATTGAAACCTAATAGCCTGCTAATAGAACAAGTGATTCTAAAAACTCTATAAATTAGCAACAAAATCTTAGCCAAATACAGAACATCAATTTACCACGACTACAAGGATGTTTGTGAGTGCATAAATAAATCAATTTACAAGTGAAAAAAAAAAAGCAATCTTTATTTTTTTTCACAATCTTTTATGATATGTTCGAATGACCACACCAAAATTTATAAAAAAAAAAAACTAATTATCATAATTAAATTTTACTTAAGCATATTTAATTTATATACTAACTGAATAATCACCTAAGGTCACAAGCTTGGCTCTTTGGGGGGCAAGGCTTCTCAACTAGTCTCAGATTTGGAAATTGGAAGTCATTAATGGTTTGGATCTGCCCCAGCTGCTGGTATGTTGGCGAGTCGGCGCCAGCGACAGAAACAGCGGTGGTGGTTGGCAAGAACACAAAGACGAGACAGGAGTTTCGCGTTTTTGGAGCTAGAATTCGGATGTTCCGGTTCGGATTGGGTTCACGTTTCGGAACGGTTCGGTTTGAAAATTCGGGTCTAAATTTCGGTTTGGACTCAATTCCGGTTACAACAGTTTAATTTTCCAAAAATTCTTGCCAGCAGCCAGCCACCAATAATTCCAAGATCTCGAATCCCAGCCCAGATCAATGCAGAATAAAACAAATATCAACTACCAAGCATCCTCAACATTTCAAGAAGTCTTTCTAAGAGTTAAGAAACTTATATCCAAAATAAAAACAGCCAATGCCATTATATAAAAAATACATATGTATTGCATATGGTCCCAGAAAACGTACAGAATTAAATTAACAATATCTACCCTGTCCTAGTCATCGCCACATCGCATAAATAACCTTAACGTCATTACCTTGTGCGGCTGAGGACGGCGAACGAAGAAGGAGGCAGCGAGCCAGCAACAGCAGCAGCTGGATCGGAACTGACAGCAGTGCACCCGAACGGATATGACTGCAGCTCAAGGAGCGGCTAGAAGCTGTAACGCCGGTGAATCTAAACGGAACTGACAGTGCCGGCGTCGTGTGGATGCGTGTGAGTGAGACTGAGCCTGTCTGTGCTCTGTGGTGTGCTGGGCCTGGGGTTGTGCGTGCAGCGTGTCTGCGCGAAGCCCGAAAGCGATTACCCGAAGAAGAGAATTTGGGATTTAGGGATTGTGATTTGATTTTGACGTTCTGTCCTCTACATATATAATTTCTCTTTTTATTTTTCAGGCTTTAGCCTTCGGGTCGGTACATCGGTTGGGGTCGAAATTAAAACCGAACGGGTTCTCAACTTGAACGATTTTAAATGTTAAAACCAATTAAACTCGAAATAAATTTTAAATTTAGTTCGGTCGGTTTAGTTTAACCCAATCCAAACGTCCACCCCACTAGGTGTTGAAACTGATTTTTAATTAGTTTTTTAAAAAAAAAAAACGTGCCTTTAAAATTTCTTTAAAAAACAACGTGCATTTAAATTAAGTAAAAAGAAACGTGAATTTTGTACAGCATGTTTATTTTAAATTCTTAGTCATCCACGTACTCTTAATAGTATAATAATAAGATTAGTAAATATGACTAATTTTTTAAATAAAGCTTTTAAATATAAAACTTATCAAACTAATTTTTTTTTTGAAGATGAAGAATTTGAGTTTTTATGCTTGGCTTTTACATTATGATTTGAGCTTTTAATTGTCCATTTATACTATATTAGACTTTGATTGTGTTGTATTTATAAATAATATTAAAAAATACAAAATAAAATCAACTATCTGATTTTTTTTATAACAGATTCTTTCTATAATTTTTATAATATTACTAAATTGGCCTTGAACCAAATTCAACTGCAAATGTACCCAAAATACATTGGCCAAGAAATTCATTGAAATCGAAATTGTGAGGTTAATTACCCATCACATCTTTATAAATAATTTAATTAATCTTCGGCGTATAGAGACATACTGAAAATGTAAAGAAGACAACCCACTTCAAACTCTTTTGGCTTCGAGACAGATTTACATTGAGACTAAACCAAGGCTGTAGGTGGACCTTACCTTAAACCAAATAAAAAAATAAAAAAAAAATCCCTATAGACACCCAAACACCTTTACATAAGAATAAACTTCTACTTTTTCCTCGAGTATTTTCATAAATCAATCTCTATTAAAATATTGAAAATAATCTTTATGGTTTAATCTTGAGTTGAGACATTAAAAGTATAATATTAAAATAATAATTTATCAGTTTAATTGGAGCAAAAAATTATTTTATTAAATACATGCATTCTGGTTAGCTTATTGGCAAGCGCACTCCTTTTGCCGAAGGCACCGGCAAGACGGCGTGCAATGGATCGTCACTTTAAAAAAGGCTTGTGGACTCACGACGAGTAATCAAGTCACTTTCGATCGAAAGAAAAAGCCAGCCTCTTATCTTGATCTGCAAAAGTGCCAAGAAAATTACTGAAATAATGATTACGATCAACACGTGCTAACTATCGCGATTGAAGCCCCACGCCACGGCCAAAGGAGTGATTTTTGGAGCTTAACAAGAATTTGATCTGGAAAAAGAGACGTCTGTTTTATTTCTGGGGCTTTAATCTCTGAAAAAATTACTTATAAATTCTCAAGATCTAGAAACTTAATTCGCAAAGGACAATACCATAATGATGTATAGCAATTTATAAAATTGACCCTAATTTCAAATTTTGTTTACAAAATTGCCCCCGTTCAAAGATAATTTTCCCAAAAATTTCAAGAGAATATAATTTTGAGTGGGGTCAATTGCCCGCACGCCCTTAATGTATTTCCGTCTCTGAAAATTCTTTCTTGAACATCTGCATTCGTCAAAATCTACTATATATCATTTATTCTTTAGTTGTTGCGTGTCAAAATTAATTTGAATTTTATGTTTCTTCCGAAATGATAACTAGTAATTTGCTCTTAATAAAATAGACTCAACAACTACGAAAGTTATGATATCGGTATTTTAAATAATTTTTAAAAAGATAAGAATAATTGAGAAATTTAATCAAAATACAAGGATTAATGAAATATTTATCGGATATTGCCACTTTACTCTCCCTAATTATACGATTGATGCCCCCCCCTTTTCATTTCTGTAGTCCTGACTTTGATATATACTCTCAACCATAATGGTTGGTCACCCAATAATGGAGGTCTTATTTATGAGCAAGGGCGGTGCCGTTTGGTGTTTAGAAGGGAGTCCCTTGCTGACTTTTAAAAAAAGAAAGTTGAAAATATTTTTGTTTGGGTGGAGAAATTTTCACCCAACAATTTTTGCAAATCTATCCCATTTTAAAGAATTATTTGTAAAAAAATTTCGAAATATTTTTTTAATTTAAAATAAAAAAATTTAAACAATTAATCAGTCAGATCCTTCTCATTGCCAATAAATCACATTATTTGAATAGCAAAAGTTTCATAACCAATAAATTTCGTGAGATATCATGTCACAAATACATGCAGTTAGTTTTTTTTAGCTTAATTGAAGCTTAATGATCACAATAATGAATATTTAATTGGTTAATTATTCAAATTTATTCTTAATTTGAAGTTGTAATAAATGATGTGAAATTTTTATTATTAATTTTTAAAATTGGTGTGGGTTTACCCAATTTGATGGGTGTAAATAATACAACTATTTTTGTTTTAATAATCCATTTGTAACTAATTGCCTTAAAAACTTCTCTAAGTTTATTAAATTTTTAAAAACTTAGAGAAGTTTTTAAGGCAATTAGTTATAAATGGATTATTAAAACACAAAGATTATCTCTCCTTAGTTCCGCTTTACTCATTTCTTCTCTAGAAAGAATGGATTTTTTCATTTATGTGTCAAAATAGTTTCTCTTATCTTCTTCTTATTTGTTAATCTTCTTATCAATTTAAGACAATCATGATAATTTTCTATTTTATCTCTCTTTTTATTGTTAAAGAATTTATTATCATGACCAAATTTACCAGCTAACTACATCTGTTAGTTCATATTAGAGCTAAAATTAAAAGTTTTCAAGATTTTAAATATAAATGAACTTGCGAGTTCAATCAACCTCATAAGATAAATAACAAAACATTTAGAAATTCTTAACCCATATCTAAATATAATTGTTAATATATAAACTAGCAAACCATGTGTTTGAATAAATTTTGTAATTTTGATACTTTTCTCTTAAAAAAACATATATTAAATTATGATTTTATATAATTTAGTCCCTTGTGTATCAAATTTCCGGCACTGCCACCAACTATGTATAAATATTATAAAAGAGCACAAATTTAGCAAGACTTTTGACGCCTATTTTTAATAAATAAATAAATGATTTTCAATGCATATAAATTTTATCTTTTCTTGGTATCCTTAACAAGATGTTTCTAGGACACACATGAGCATGGTCATTCCTAGTATATATAAAAATCGAAACTGCAATATAGTTGCATTAAATCAATAAAAAGCTGTCCAAATTACCTGGAAAAGTCATGAAATGCCTGATTTTTCAGTGAAGCTTACCTTAAATTAATTCAATTTTGAGCAGCCATGTTCCATGTGTGAACAATGAAGTCCACATAACATAGGCATATATTCTACAGACAAATAAAAAATAGTTGGTGAATAAAAATAGAATAGTCAACTTCTTTTTAACGGATTTATTCGTTAGCCTGGTTGGATCATCTCTTTTTTTTTCCAAATCTTCCATCAGAATTTTTGGATTCTTGCATGTATTCATTTATGATAACAAGAATTAACAAGACGCCGATTGATTGACGTCTTGTAGTCAATATTAGTTAACCGACTATGGCTTTTTTAATTGGAAAATAAATTTAACATGTGTATCGACATTCCAATCACTTAAGTTAGCTATTTTGACTGGTCCAAGTGTAAGAAATTGATCGAAATCATACACCATACGGCACATGCGAAAATGGGCTGTCGACGGAATGAAATGAGCTTTGCTCAAAATCAATTTAATTTCCACGGTTGCTTCTTTATCACTTTGAAAAATGGCGACATTTTTTTTTCTTTCCCTATCATCGAACCCAGTTAATAATTTCTTGTCATGTTGTTAATGATTCCAACGGAAGTGGGGTCTCTTCTCTTCTAACACAATACGCAAGTTGTTTTAAAGAAATTTTGTTTCCTAGACTTGGCTCAATTGGTTGGTAGCTAGGCATCTAGTTGCACTCAAATTTAAACAAATTAATGAAATCGATTGATAAATGTTCGAATAAAAAACGATTAAACTTTTGAACTTCCTTTACCAATAGCAATTTATTTTTATTTGCATAAATGCTCGGATTCAAAAGTCACAAGATAATGTTCGGGGTCAAAGTTTTGCTCTAAACATGAAGAACGGTTTCTTAAATTTCAGATGTGGATTCGAGCTCCAATAAGCACGTGAATTTTTTTTATTTAAGGAAACAAAAAAGCTCAAAAATTATTTATTTTGATAGGATTGTAATGCTACTGACAAGACAATTAAATTGTGACGATACATTTACTTTTGTGAAGTTACATTTAATTGTCAAACAACAAACGAACACAGAAAAGAACACTGATAGATATATGTTTGATTTTTGAAATTAGAATAAAAATCAAACACTTGATTAATCTCATATTCTGAGTAGAGAATTAATTAACAGTTTCTAATGACGCCGTCCTAGTAATTAATACCTAATTACCTCTTGACAAATGACTAATTGAACTCGTTAATGTCCGCAAGAGTTCCTGAATTGCCAAAGCTCATCCATGTTCCACGTGTTATCTGCTAAATCATATTCCTGAAACCAGCTGTTGAAATCTGCGGCCACCGGCACCGGCTGGCTGATGTTTTCCATGTCGTAGCAATTGTTGTCAAATTGACAGAAATCTTTTGCAAAAGTGTTGTACTCACTGCAATCGTTATTATTAGCATGAAAATGGTCGCCGCCAGTTGGGTACTCCGAAAACTGAGACATTTGGGAAAAATTCATGGATTCGGATGAAGAAATGCAGGAAGTGCTGGTGCCAATGCCATGCTCCGAGTCTGATGATGAATTCAATTCTTGATGATCAATCACTCCCCGATCATAAGGAACTTGATGGGATATTATTTGTGCTGCCGCTGAATTCTGATGATGAAAAGCATGATCAAACGGCTGAGAATTAACTGTAGGATTTTGAGATAAAGTTGATGATGATGATGATGATGATGTGTCCATCTTTTGAAGCAATCTCGGCATCCAAAAACACCGAATAATCTCTTGAAATGCCGTGCTATTTGCGTCTATCTTTAGGTGCCGTGCTTGTTTCTGAACACGAGTTCTCCAATAGTTCTTGATTTCATTGTCAGTCCTTCCTGGTAAATGTTGAGCAATCTTCGACCACCTAGAATTATTAAAACAACAAGGTAATTCATAATTTTTAAAAAAAAATTTCTCAATTGTTTCCATTAGAAATGCTTGTGTATTTTGTAATTAACTATTGGCATGTATTGCGATAAACCTCACGTCCCAATCCACAGTAATTGATTGAACTTGACATAATATATCAATAATAGGAAAAGCTTTACCTATTACCCCACTTAGAATGGAGTTCAAGAATTGACATTTGTTCTTCTGGAGTGAGATTGCCTCTCTTCACATCAGGTTTCAGATAATTTAGCCATCTCAATCTGCAACTTTTCCCAGTTCTCTTCAAGCCTGATAAAGAAAATTGTTTTAAAAAAGATTGCAAAATTAACTCAAAGCATCGATCAAGATTAAAGATTAATTTAGTAATGTTAATTAACTAAATCTACCCGAACGTTTTGCTAGCAAATTCCATCGGCCTTCGCTGTGCCGAGATATGTACTGAATGAGTAGAGTGTCTTCTTCAAGTGTCCATGGCCCTCTCCTTAGCTGATCAGAATCATTTTCGCCATAAATAGTTGAACTTGAGCTCTTACTGAAAGAAGACATATTTGTTCTAACCTTAACAAAGACTCCTTTTTGGAGTCTTATTGGAGCTAAGCAGATAATACTGCAAGTATGGAACGAGTGAAAGTTATATATTAGGTTCAAAGCTAGCCTAGCTTTCACCTAATTTACTGTACTCAAAAGCAACTTTTCAAAGAGCAGTTTATGGAGTTTCTATTGAACATCCATAATTTCAAGAAATTCAATCATAGGGGTCAAATCAATATGTGTGCTAACAAAATTATATATATAGAGAGGGAGAGAGAGAAATTGTTTATCTTTCATTTTACAGCCTAAAAGTAGAAGAAATGGAAGCACTAGTATTCTTCGTAAAGATGGCTATAGTTACCTTTATTAAATGAATAGATTCTTTGTCAAAGAAATGGACATCGGGCCAATTATTCAAACTGTTTTAAGCCATCATAAAAGGGAGGAAAAATAATAATAATAATAAGATTCAAATGGTTTACGAAAATTCGATAGAGAATTTGGGATATAGATGAAGATGTGTAGTAGGTCCCAAATTATTGACAGTTCTAGCTAGTGCATGTATAGTGCCTTAAATGTGAAGCAATAGCATGATTTATGTGTGTGCGTGTGGGTTTTTTTTTTTTTGTCTAATTTCATATTTTCAGTAATACAAAACATGCACGTTTTTTTTTATGGGGATTCCCTTCATTTCATTATTTTCATGAGGACAGATGAATGGATCCCCGAATTCTTTCTATTTCCCACGATAGCTGTGATAGGGTATAATTATTATATGCATCAATGAATCTACTCCTCACATTTATTTTTTATACTTGAATTTCTTAAATATATGAATTTCTTTATTCATAAACTATTGTTAAATAAAACTAGTTTTTATACTTACCCATTACAAGTTTTTTAGAATAAAGGATGTTTTTTGAAAAATAATTATGCCTCCCATCTCGATCTTTTATCATTTAAATATAGCCAAGAAAATATATTTTTTCTCCATTCAAACTTAAATGTTTGACATAAGTTATAAAAAAATAAACAAATTAAGTCTCTTAAATGTTTGAAATAAAGTGAAATTCAAACTTAAAAAAAAAAACTAGGTCTTAACAAATATACTCCTCATATGAAACGTGAATAGAGATAAGATTTTACTAGGGATGGCAATAAACTCTAGATCCGGATCCAGATGTACGCGCATCCAAAAAATTAGATATTCAGATCCGTATTATTTTATAATTAAATTATTTATTTAATTAAATTTCAATTGAAAATATAGAATTTAAATTATTTATTTAATATATATAAGCATAATTAATTCTATAATCTTCATTGACTATGAAAAATATGTTACAAAACTAAAATAATAATAATTAGAGAATATATGTAATGAATTTGTTTATCTTAATGTTTTTTTATTTTTTATATTTAATTTTTGTTGTGAAATTATCATTTGTGGATTTATGGTGTTGTTGTATGTTATTTATGTTGAATTGATGTTGAATTGTTGATTGTTGAATTATAATTGGATTTTATTTGATATTATTAGGTAAATTGTTGAATTTCAAATTATATTTAAATTTATTATTATGCGAATCCAGATATTTGAAAAACCCACTCGCAATCTACGCGGATATTACATGCATTTGGATATGTATATTTTTTTTTACAGATTTTGATGCCAAAAGTTCAATGCAGATTTAAATATGGATGCACCTACATCCAAATCCATATCCAAATTTTGCCAACCCTAGATTTTATAGATCAGTTGATAATTATTAATATAGAGAATTATGGGTGTTGGATAGAGGATAAGATTTTATCTATGATAGAGCGATTCTCATAATCCCTATGTGAGTGTGGTTTTGATAGAGTAAAGAAGGTAGAGAGGACATAGCCGTGTAGAGACATGGTAAATCATGTTTTGTCGTTTGACTGAAAAATTCACCAAGGATGAGATTGTTAGAAAATATGTTTTCTTTTATCAACAAGAATTTTTAGAATATTTTTCTCTTTTGGAGAAATCCTATTTAAGAAATAAGTTTTTTTTTTCTTTTGTAATTTAACTTATTTAAAAAAGAATACAACTTGAATAAGAAAATGAATATTTTTCCTATAAGAAATAATCACTACACATATATAGGTTGGGTTCACTTATTTGTATAATATAACAATCAATTTTTTTATAAGTAGACAGTTTGTAGAATGTGAGAAACAGTGAGTCTATTGAGAGTCAGATACTATTGGGATTTTAGCTATGAAAAAAATATTAAAATGATTGAATTAATTTTTCACATAGTATATTTTCTCTTAACGTCTTTAATGATAAGCGTTTTTTTTTTGTATAAAAGATTTTTATATAAATTCTTTTATTATGAGATTAGTTTAATTCTCTATATATTATTTATTTGATATTTTTATCTGTAAGATTTTGGATAGGATTAAAAATTCCTGACATAATAAACTAAAATAATCCAACAATGTTGCACAATTTTAGTATTAGTTCAAATGCGTATTTTGTAAGATCTGAAAGTTCAAATTTGAGAACGACTCTATATTTAATAATTTTTTGAAAGAAAAAACAGAACGACTTGCATGCATATGTTTGATATAATAAATAACAAACACGAAGGTCTGAGCAATTCTTGATGTTTCAAAGAAACATGAAGATCTAAGGAAAATCTAAAGTAAGATAATAATAAATTCTTGAAAATGAAAACTTGTTTTTTATTCTTCTTTTATAATAGGCCAATTAGTTTTTCCATGGTTTCTTCTTTGCAGGTAATCAAGAAAAGCTAAAACATGAAACGTGCTTGACTGGACAAAATATATTTTCATTAATGGCCATAACAACGTGGCCTGTGCTCATTTGTGATTCTGCTGAATGAGGCGGCATTTTTTATCTTTTTTTTTCTAGGAATCTCAAAACATGACTCCCCGTTTTATGTTTCCATCGACGTGTGGTCTCAATCAGAGAAAAAGCATCAACGTGATTAATCTCGCATATAGCTATGTGGTTCCCGTTGCTTCAAGCCCCATTATCGTTCGAGAAAATGACAAAACTAGAAAAAGAATAAGTCAGATGATTTTATCAATGCAGCTATTTTTGACCCTTTAATCGTGTACCGTTCCTTTCAATATATATACATATATATGCATTAAATGCCGCTGTTCCATTGAAACTGGAAATTCATGCAAGACAGCGCTGCATAGGCTGTTGAGCAGCTAAAATATGTGAATAGTTTGCTAAGGCTGGGCAATGTGATCATAGTCTTGTCAAGTGGTTTAAAAGTCATAACTGCAGTAATAATATATATAAACACAATTTTTTACAATAAACTTGATTTATTAGATTGAACAAAAGTAGATGGTGAAGACTAAATGACATGGCTTTTTCAATTTCATTAATATTTTTAGTCTTTGCTCATTAATACTCGATTCTCCTCTTCCTTCCACTGTATTTGTTATCTATCTCTCCTAGTTCTTCACTTTAAAAAAAATACTTTTCCTTTCCAAATGACAAATCTTTTGTCCGAAGAACTCGTTCACTGATTAATTTGGCCATCAAATCTGAGGCATACGGGAACCATGAGTAAGGAAAATAGCTAAAGAATTTGTCGCCTATATCTATATCTATATATATGGAGAGAGATTAGAAAAAAGTTGATAACGTGTCGTAATAAAATATGATTTTAAAATAACAACTTTAATAAAAACGACATATATTAAAATTTTTTTATTATAAAAATATGAAATAAAATTAATTTAATTTTTAAATTACAACAATAAAAATTTACTAAATATTTAAGTAATATAACTTTCAAAGTACAAGTGTCCAACCACCATATAAAATATGATCAATACCTTTAAAAAATGATTAATCCAAAAGCATTAAATTAACACCGTTCATCTAATGTACATGACTAATTTTTTAAGGACGGTTCTCATCTTTGCCAACCAAAAATGAGTGAAAGAGTCTAATTTTCTCTTGTAACAACGTGATACAGTTAAATTTATAATTTTAAATAAATTATATCTAAATCTCTTGTTTTGGACGCAAGATCTGACCAGTTTTAAATACTCACAACTTTATGTGGAACAAATAATTTTTTTTTTAATTGAGGTGCTATTACTTTTAATCTATAATTATTGTAAAAAAAAACTACAGTTATAAAAAAAATTATTAGTATGTTATAAATATGTCTTTTAAATAAAAAATAATAAAAATATTATAATTTTTTTATCATTATATAAAGATTAAATTAACTTATTTCTCAAACAACAAAAATGAGTCTTTATCAAAATACTTTAATATCTACCCAATCGCGTTACCAACGAGGATTTTAATTGATTAGAATAACACGCGGGCGGACAACATTCGGAGGGAGGGGAATGTCTAGAGAATGTCCAAGAGTTGACGCATTGCTATAAGCTTATCCATTGTTCTGAACCCCAAAGCAACCATTAAATTCACCGCACAGCTCAAAAGACATCATTGCAGGTCCATGTACAGTTGTGTTTTTGCAAGATCTCATCCCCATTCGTGGTATGCTTATCCTTCCCCAATAACGCTGATTACGACATTAATTGATAGGGACACAACAGACACTTAAAACCCATCCAACTGAATTATCAAAAAAGGCATGACGACGCTGATGACGAGAACTGGCTAGCTTAGCTAGTAGTTCCATTAATGGCGACTAAATCTAGTAGTGTCATCGAAGATCATGCTGCGTGATTACCGGCGGCGGCAGCTCTTAAAAATTTTAAAAATTTTACTTACCACATTGATTATGGTATTGAATATTACCAGATCGTAATCTGTGGCGCACGGATACAATCATGGAATAGTGAATTCTTCTAATGCGCGAAGCAACATTCTAAAATCCAACTGCGCATTTCAAAATGAAAACGTGTACGCGTCTGCTAGCTAGCTTAGCTAGTTCGTACGTTCCTATCTTTCAATGATGGATCCATATGCCAGTGATTAAAATAATTCCATGTGCGATTAAAATATGAATCAGCCATTTTTCAATTATAGTTTATTTTTCACTCAGTGTTTCTTTAACCGATGGGAAATTGACATGTTGATCCCTTCTTTCATATTTTTTTAATCTTTTTTACTATTTTAGTCTTCGATAGAATTTTAATGCCTCATTTTATCCCTGGCGTTTAAACAGCAACGTAAAAGTGAAAAATATGTTGAAGGATAAGTGTGTGATATGTTTTCATTCAAATTGATCATTCGAGGCCTCTTGCTAATAAAAACTAATTAATTTCTATTAAATAAATATACCTACCCTTCAACGGTGCATTTTTGTCGAGACCATTTTGACTCTAGAGATGAGTTAATAATGCATTTAAATTCTAAGAAGGAACTAAGTGTCGTTCATCCCAATTATACACTATCGGACCAAATTAAGCTTCCCATTTTTTTTTTTTTATCTCTGGCTAAGTGCAAACAATAATATATTAACTTATAGCATGTGATCAATGTAAACACAAATTATAAGATCTGCTATAAAAAGATAAGAAACGAAGCCAAATTCAATGAGATGATGTCAATCGTTTCACTCAATTATTCAACTCTCGATCTCTAAACTCAAAGAATCTATTAATTTCATTGTATAAAATCAAATGTTAGTGGATTTTTTTTTATTTTTTTATTTTTGGTAAGTTTCAGGGGGGACGTCAAATTTTTGTTGAATAGGGAAAAAAAAAACGCATGAATTATCGGAAATGAAATATTCGTCAGTCTTACCCTACAAAATAGTACATGAACATAACGGGGAAACGATGCATGCTAATTCAAAAAATTAATGAGTCTTTGCATATGCCTTGTTTTCTTCTTTTTTAGGGAACAGATTTTTAGACTGGATTTTAATTATAATTCGTTCAAGTAGGTTCAAACATGTGTTCAGCTTAACTTATTGTACTAATGCACTATTTAAGAAAGATTATCCTTATTATTATTATTAATATGCTAACCAAATGAAATCTAATCAATTATGTTTTTAAGACATTTTTCAACTTTATAATTATAATATGAGTCATGCTAAGTTGCAATTAATCTAACTTACAATCTTAGCGAAACATGCAAAAATTATGCACTGCCAAGTTATAAAGGCTGTAAGTTATATTGATTGTAACTTAGCAAAACCCAATATGGATCATGGATCATTGTTAATTATCATAACCTCATCGTACTTGCTACCATGAGCCTGCCATCTATATTCTGTAGCACAGGTAGTCACCGGGGATATTATCATATTTCAACAAGAGCCTGGACTCCATACGAGGCCCAATCCCACATGATTGAGCCTGGGTTGCAACCCTCCCAGGACTTATTTTAGACTGGCTCCGAGTGTAAAAGCCCAAAACATTGGGCCTGGTTGCAACTCTCACAGGACTTTTTCAGTTTACTTCTTAAAATGCCCGCAGTTTTAATTTATAAAATACAAACTCATACAAAAAGTTAACCATCTTCCGACTGGATTTAACCTTAAGAAAAGTATTTCTTTTTAAGTTTCTATTATAAAATGGATAAAAATCCTCAAATCTTTAATTATTTTCTTTTTATTATATTATTTATATCTTTGTAACTTAAAAATTCATATAATTATTCTTTAAAAAAAAATTTTCAATCAAAATTTAAAATATAAATATAAATAATGAAATACGGCGGGCGTAAAAATTTTATTAAAAGAGTATTCTCTTGAAATGTTTAATCAAATTTTCATTTAAAATAAAAAATGAATTAATTTATTTTCAAATATTTAAGTAATTTCACGAGGAATTTTGAGCGATCTACTGGTGTAGAAAGAACTACTTACTAGCTTTTTAGTAGAGGTGGCTAATGGGCTAGTAAGGAGGCTCATCCATGCCGTGGGTTGGCATGAGCATGGCCCACTAATTTCATGGGCCTCAGCACGGCTAAAAAAATTGAGGCCCGACTCGGTCCATGTGCAAGGCAAGCATGGGCAATGGGTCGTGCAGGCCCGTCTTGCCTCTTGCCTCATGCCTCATGGGCCCAATGATTTTTTTAATTGTATTTAATTATAATTTGTTTAATGGCATTAATTTTTAGTTTTAAAAATATAAAAACTCTAATTTGTTAAACAAATTCAGTTTTGATTGTCATTTGCAAATTAATTATATTTAAAGTTACTAAGTTGATTACAATTAAAATATAATAATAAGAATAAATACTGATATTTGATAAATGATAGCATAAAAACATCTTAGAAATTAAAAACACTTAACAACTTCAATTCAAAATATAAATAATACACGATAACAAAATATTTTTAATGAGGTATGTTAGCACCACCTTTCATCCTTCGATTAAACTCGTTAATACCTTCAAATATGAGTTGACAACAATTAATATGCCGCTTTAAGGATCCCATGCCATTAAAAACTCTATAGCAAAATATGTTTTTGCAATAGTTGCACTGAAGGTTTCGCACCTCGTCCCCTGATTCAATTAATGTAAAATGATAAAAAAACTTTTAGGCAAGGATGAGGACTTCAAAATTCATTACCTTGTGGAGGATGGTACTCATTGCCTTCAGGCTCAAGATGAGGATACTTATTTTGATTGTTATTATCTTCTATTGAAAATTCAAAGTGACTGAGTGATAGGATGAACGAATGAGTAATATGAGAAGTTGAGGTGAACGTATTTATAGTAAATTTAAAAATGTGAGTGTTTGTGTGTTTAAACATATGAACTATGTATGGTATGCGTATTTAATAATATAGGTTATATTTAAATTACTAAATATAACCCATTTTTAGTAATTTAAAAGCATACGTTTTGAAAATGTGTGTTATAGTTATAACTTATAACTTATATGTATAATGTATTACTATCACATTACTCGTGTCTTAATTTTAAATGTTAAAAAAAAGTGAAAGATGACAAAAAAAAAGTGAAAGTCACTTTTTGTTATTTTAACATGTCATTGTCACTTTATTACATGGTTAATAGTAATTGGCCGCGTGACATTGTGACAATAACTATTCGAATTTGACTTGCTTTTTTTTTTTTTCTAGAAATAAGTTAGAATAAATGTTAGCTAAGTAAATTTAGCAAAAAAACAATACTTTACTAACATTACACATTTACACAATTACACATGCTCTTTTTCTTTCTTTCTTTTTTTTAAAAAGAAAAAAATAAAAAAGTGAAGTAAACCCGGGAAATCATCATTTTTTTTTATTTCATGTTTCATCAAATCATCATTTCGTCTCCCTCTATCTTTCTCTTTTATGTCTTTTATGGCTTCTAGCCGTTTCTACCAGTTGCAACAAATTATAGTCGTTCCCAAATTTCAATATTTTAAAATTTGATTGAACCAATTTTCCAACACACATTCTCAACTTATTCTTGAATTCATCCTTTGCCATTACAAAACATATGGCTCATTCTGGAAATTATGACCTTGACCCAATTTTCAATTTTGTTCAAGTGGGGCAAGATGTAGAAATGATAAGGGATCTATATAATCAATGTTTAAATGAATCTCAAGTCCAAAGTGCTCAAAGTGCATGTGCAACTATTTATACTATTGTTGGTGCTTCAAAGTCTAACAAAAGAGCAAAAACTTCAAATGTTTGAAAATATTTTATAATTAAGGAAGCTGTAAATTCCAAGGGAAAAAAAGAAAAAAAAGAAATGGCGTTTTGTGTATTTTGTCATAGTTTTTTGTCTTGCAAGTCTAATGGTGGCACCGAACATCTCAAGTGCCATTTCGATAAGTGTTGTGCAAAATATGGTACAAAAGACCCACGACAAAGTAAGCTTTCACAACATGGATATGAGGGGGAGATGAGGCCATTTTTATATAATCCCAAGGAGAACCAAACTGGTTTGGCACTATACATGGCACCTGCTGAACAACTATTGTTGTTTTTAGAGGACGTGCACTCTAAACATTATATGACAAGGTACGTTCAATCTCAAGTTAGAAGAGTTCCTAGAAATACAATTAAACGTAATATGGAGACTGTTTATGCAAAAAAGAAAATGAATTTGGTTTCAAATTTTTCTAATTTTAAAGATATTATTTTTGTTACTTCGGATTGCTGGACCAATAGTAATAATATGGGTTATATTTGTCTGACATCGCATTTCATTAATGAAAATTGGAATTTGGAGAAAAAATTGTTTGCATTTCGTGAATTAGATTACCCTCACACTGGAGCTCATATTTTTAATGCTATTTTGGGTATTTTTCAAGAATATAATGTTATTGACAAAATTTTTAGCATAACACTTAATAATGCTTCTGCAAATGATGTTGATGTGGACTATTTTTTGCACAATATCACACCCGCATGTGGTTCACAATTTTTTCATATTAGATGTGTTTGTCATATTATTAATTTGATTGTTCAAGATGGTTTGGAATTTATGAGTGGTAGTTTCTCTAAAATTAGAGAAGTAATGCGCATGTTGAGATCACCTTCTAGATATCAAGAATTTTGTAAGAACACATTACCTCTTTATGGGTTGAAAAAGAGAAAATTCAAATTTGATATTAAAACTCATTGGAACTCCACATATTTCATGTTAGTTTCTTGTGCTGATTCAATGATTCCTTCACTGCTTATACTAATTATAAGTTAGGTGAGGGTAGTGTTACTGCTTATGATTGGAATATTGCATTTAAATTTTTGAAATTTTTATAAGTGTTTTACGATGCCACTCTTGCATGTTCAACAATTTATGATATGGGTGGGCAAATTGGGTTTCGGTTTGCGTTACAACCCAATTGGGTTGAAAACGCAAACCTAAACTGAATAAAACTAAAATTATTTTGGTTTGGTTTAGTTCGGATTCACAATTTGGATTGGTTCAGTTTGATAATTTGCGTTAAATTTGGGTTCATTTATATTATAAATCCTAAGTGTACCTCTATCCAAAAAAGGAATTAACTAGATATCAAACAAATTTATCATAATCTTATTCACAAATTAACTAATTAACATAAATAATTCTACATTTAACAATTAACAAAAAAATTAACAATAGAAAATTAAGAATTAACTAACAATTAAAAAAAAGATTACTAAATGATTAATTAATGGGAGATCACAAGCAGAAGAAGAAGAAAAAAAAGAAGAGAAGATGAATTGAAGAAGAAGAAAATGTTCGTCAGTGGCAGAAGGGGAGAAGAAGACGAAGATGTTCGGTAGTGGCAGAAGGAGTGAAGAAGAAGAAAAAGAGAAGAAGAAAAAAAAGAATGATATTTAGCAACTGGCAGTGGCGGAAGAAAATGAGGAGAAGAAGAAGAAAGAGAAAAAAAAAAGAAAAAGAAGTGGTGGTGGCTAAATAGTGAATGTTTGGGAGTGTAATATGTTAGGGTTGTGAATATGTTTTTAAATTATTATTTTTTTTTTAATTTTTTTGGTTAACCTGATCAGGTTGACTATCAACCCAATTGGGTTGTAAACTTCAACCTAAACCCAACTGACCCAAACTCGAAAGTTCAGTTTGGTTTGGTTCGGGTCAACCCTATTCAAATGCCCACCCCTAATTTATGAACCATCTTCATCTAAAGTGTTAAGTCATTTATATAATATCAATGATGTTTTAGCCTAGCACAAAAATGATGGATATCTTGCAAATGCATGTGAAAAAATGAAAGAAATATTTTAATTATTGGAAAAATATTCCACATTTGTTTGTTTATGCATCTCTTATGAATCTTGAGTTTAGTCTACATGGAATACAAGCTTTAGTTCAAGGTATAGCTGAAAACTTCAACACAACACTTGATACTAATATGAGTGAATATTTAACATTAATAAAATATTTTTTTCATGGTTATGAACTAAAATATGGATCGACCTCAAATAGATCACAATCAACACCATCTGAAGCAGCTCCTAATTGATTTGAAAATGCAGCAATATATTTGATCTGAAAAGGTAAGGCCTTAATTGGTAGTGGTACAAGTGATACTTGCATTGTTTAAAATAAACTACAAAAATGGTTTAAGTTTTAAGAGATATTAAATACACAATTTACAATATATAGATGTTTTGGCATTTTGGAAAGAAAAGGTCACCATGTTTACTGTGTTATCCATAATGGCTCGTGATTTACTAATCCCTCCAGTCTCAACCATAGATTTGGAGTCTACTTTTAGTATAGGTGGCAGAGTGTTAGATGATCGTTGGTCAGCTTTAGCCGAAAAAGTATTAAACCATTTGATGTGTCTTCAAGATTGGGAGGTTGCAGATCGTCATACACAATAACGTTGGCATAATGAATTAGTTAAGAAGATGTTATTTTTTAATATGAAACTAATTACAATTGATTGTGATACAAATGCCGATGACGACGACGATGACGATGACGACGACGACAATGCTCATGTTGAAATTGATGACAACGAAGATGAAGATTAAAATTTATGAATAATTTTAACGTTTGAAATGGTTGTAAATTGCAAATGATGAATAGTTCAATAAGTGCTAATGTGCTGTAAACTATAGTGATGCAAATTATACCATATTTTATTTTACTTGTAATTTGAAACTTTTATTTTATAAAAATAAATTTTATTTATCTCTCAATAATATTATCTTTTATTTAATTGAGTAATATTTCTATTTGTGCTTTAAAGTTTAAATTATTAATAATGATTAAATCATTCATCATTTTAAATGTAAATTCATTCAATTGAATTTAAATTAACTCATTTAATACATTTATCAATGTGAGAATGTATTAATTTTAAAGAAATAAATGTGAAATTAGAAATTTTTATTTCAAAATACAATATAAAATTTAAAATTTGTATACTATTTTTTATCTTTTATATGATAAAAAATAATAATAATAAGTAAAAAATTAAATTTTGGCTACCTAGTGGGTCGGCATGATGAGCCCTTAATGGGCCCGTACTCGTGCCGTGCCCACTATTGTATCAGACCACGTGTTTATATAGATGCAAACCGTGTGCCCAAAATCCTATAAATCAGCATAGTTCAATGGCCATCGTTACTTTTTAGAGATTACTTAAGAACCATGAAATTTGATTATTTATTGCTGTTTTTTGATTAAATTAAATTTCCAAGCGTTGGTTGCTATTTTAAACCAATAAAATTTTGCTGAGTGACACAAGATTTGTTTCTTTACGCTCAATCTCACTTCAGTCGAAGTAACCTAATTCCTTTCCCCGTCTTGAGTTAAATTACCTAAATACCCTTAGTTCTATGAATCAGGGCTAACTGTCGATTGATAACAGGGGTGTATGTGATTATTTCAAGATTGTCTCGATCTAAAGTGCTAAAGTACAAAACTACAGGGAGATGAAGAAAATTGATAATATCAAATCAACGTAGCCGATGATTGAACCATTTTCTTTTTCAATCCGACGACAATAACGACAGCGACTTATGGAGGAGTTGAAAAATGGCAACGGAAATCGCTAATCTGAATCTTATCTATCCAATCCAACAGCAACAGCTAAACTAAACTAAACTTATCTTTCTTCTCTGCTGTTGCATCAAATGCAGAGTTTGGATGTGTCTTCTCATTCTCTCTGTACAAGCCAGCGCCGTCTCATGGAGTCGGTCTCGCTTGTTGGCTTCTGTTCACATCGCCTCATGACTCACTCTTTTCCAATGAGTTTAAAGAAACGCAGGGCTGGGCTCGTTAGAGCTTCTCTTCCTGTTGAAACCAAAGTAGCCATTATCAGAATTGGCACCAGAGGAAGGTACCTTTTATTTCTTTTTCCTTTTTTTTTTGTTGTGTGTGCGTGTTGTTTTACTTGTTTTTGTTTAATTTGCTGACATGGGTTTGATTCAGCTATGTGAATCATCGATTCTAATGCTGTTTAATAGTTACTTATAATGTGGAAGCTTTAATTTAAGTGGGATTTTGTTAGTTGTCAAATGCATTGTTTGATAATATATTACTCTCGGATTCCTTTACCTTTTGTATTTTCTTCTATGTTTTGGTTATTACGTAGGACAGCCCTCTAGCACTTGCTCAAGCTCACAAGACGAGACACGAAACAAACTCATGGCTTTGCATCCCAAGCTAGCTGAAGGAGGGGCTGTTCAAATTGTGATAATAAAAACGACAGGTGATAAAATACTATCCCAACTACTTGCGGACATTGGTGGGAAGGGCTTGTTCACCAAAGAAATAGACGAGGCCTTGATAAATGCTGAAATTGACATTGCTGTACATTCAATGAAAGATGTCCCTACTTATTTACAGGATAAGACAATTCTCCCTTGCAACCTTCAGCGGGAGGATGTTAGAGAAACATTTATTTCATTGAGTGCATCCTTACTTGCTGAACTACCTGCTGGAAGCACGGTTGGTGCTGCTTCACTTAGAACAAAGTCTCAATTACTTTGCAGATATCCATCGCTTGATGTTAGTTAGTTTATTGGGCTTTTTTATTGCAAAATATATGTGGTAATAACCTATTGCATTTCACAGGGACTAGCAGGTTATAAGTACTATATATTGTGCAAAGCATGTTACTTCATGCGAGATGGATGTTACTGCAGTTATATGCCCTGTTGCTGTTACTCTTCAATATTCATCTACTCTTTTAGTATATATTTTGGACCCCTGATGTTTGGAAGTTGTCTTTTGTTTATGTTTTTGCTTTTTTTGTTTCAGGTTTTGGAAAATTTCTGAGGTAACGTCCAGACTAGGTTGAGAAAACTTAATGAAGGGGTGATCCAACCAACATTGTCGGCACTAGCTGGACTTAAACACTTGAACATGACAGAAAATGTGACTAATATTCTTCCAATTGATGATATGCTCCCGGCTGTTGCTCAAGGGGCAATTGGAATTGCCTGTGGAAGTAATGAAAAAAAAATGTTGCCTTTTTACTACTCTACCCATGCTTCCATATTGAATCATTTTATATATAGTGGAAAAGTAGACTAAAAACTGCATGTCTATTTCTTGCTTTTGGATTCATAAATATAATGGTGATTGGCAGCATTATTGCAGCTTGTTTGATGGCAGGCCACTGATGTTCAATTTGACCTAGATGGTTGGTACCTTGATCACAAAAGCTAGAATAATGATTAGGAATAGTAAGCCTTTCGATCCTGAGAGAATTTCAACAATATGTGAAAGGTCTGAAATTTTGAGTTATTGACGCTGTAGGATAAATTGAGCATTCTGTTTTCTTTTTCCTTTTATATTTTCTTTTGCTGAGCAATGAAATGAATCTTGAATAATGAACATTTAGATTAATTAATTGTGAAGAATCTACATGCTGTGAGGATATGAACAAACATTTGCATGTATTTCATATTTAAACACAAAAAAAAATTTATTAAAATAATTTGAGTTGAGAGAACTGAAAACTGGAAACTACGAGATGTAATTTAAAAACATTTGGATCTCCTAGCAAACATTCTCTGTATGAGTGTATTCTACACGTACAACCATTGAGGGCCTAAACATCTAGCTATAGAATGCAAATATGAACCATATGCAGATAGTGATTTGTTTTTGCTGTTAGTGCGGTTAGCTAGTGAAGGAGTGGTCACTGTTGCTATTGCTAAGCTGGAGGAGGGACTTTTGTTGGCTGTACAATGAAACTTTGGCTGATTGGTCTTTGATCTAACTGGAAAATGAGTGGGTTATAGGCTTTTGTGAGTGAAATTTAACTTCTGTCAGGGGTTACGTAGGTTTTCCGGTCAAGGTTGCAATAGTTGACGAATGTTTGAAGTTGATTGCTTGCTGGAATGAGATAAAAATAAAAAATATGGCGTTTGTAATTATTAACACCCTGGGTATTTTGGTCTTTGTTGCCCCTTGTGCCTTGGCATAGATATAACAGAGGGGAAGCATAGATCTTTGGTTTGAACCTGGCTTAGCATAAGTGAGTTCTGTACATTGGCTTGGATGATGATGGCCTCGTTTATTGGCATTCAACATTAGTTAGATATCCTTGTCATTACCCTTGTTCCTTTTTCTTTACCTTTCCTTTAATAAAATTACTGTTCATGAAGAAACAAAATATCCAAAAAAAAGAAAATAATAATGTATAAAATCCATAGTGTTATTGTGTTTCCCTGTGGACAGAACACATGGCTCAGAAGGCTTACATACTGACACCTCTTCTTTAATTGTTTCACTGCTTGCATCATAAAGCTAAGATGTTCATTTGGATTACGCTTTAGGATGACAAACTTTTCTTACTTATATTTATTGCAGTTGGCTTAGACAATGATTCTAAAATTTTTGTCCTAAAAAACGAATATTTATCATTTTCCTAATCCATTTGTAATATTTGACAGAGGGATGGGCAATTTGATCATTTGTCCCCTCACAGTCCTGTAGGTTTATAGTTGTGGCACAATATGGTTCTGGCTGCTAATTTATTTTTGGTTCATTAGAGATACTCATGATTCTTTGCTTATAGAGAAAATTTGTGCATTTGGAGCAAGTAGTGAGCCATTGGTGCTATGGAATTGTGTTGTGATGTCATTTTCTTGGGTTATTTGGTTGGAAAGGGAAAGTGAACATTTGTGGACGCTAGGGACGAAGATGCTGATTTTGATAGGATAAGTTTTTTTTTTTTTGTTCAGTTAAATTGTATTCAAGGATATTCCTATATTTTTAATGTTTAGAAATTGGGAATTAGTTGGATGATCTCTGCTTTGGTGACTTCTGGTCCATCTTTTAATTTTCTTCTTGTTGATTTTAAGAAAACATGCCCAAAAAAAGAAAAAAAAGTCTTTCCCTTGGTTATGCTGTTCTTATCTGGCTTATTTTTGAGATTTTTTGTGATTTGGAACATTGTTTTGCTGTGGTTGCTATATCAAGTTTCTCTTTTAATTTTTGTGTTTATTTGACTGCACCCTGCAGGCTAAATACTTAGGATCATTAAATGATGAGGAAACAAGACCAGCTTTTGTCTGTGAGAGAGCCTTTCTTGAGACCTTGGACAGCTCTTGCTGAACTCCTATTGCAGGATATGCTTGCAAAGATGAGAATGGTGACTGTATATTTAAGGGACTGGAGATGGAACCTGTGGTATGATTTTTTTTATTGTTTATTATTTAGCTCATATTAAGAAGTTTTATTAATGCCATGTCTTCTCTCTGTTTCTGTCTTTCAGTTCTTGAAACATCCGGAAAAAGTTCTTATACTCTGCATGAGATGATTCTGATGGGAAAGGATGCTGGCGAGGAAACCTCAAGTCTTCATGTTTAACTTAAAAAGGGGCTGCATCCAAATAGTTCAATTTTCCTCCTGGGCTGATAGAGAACGATAATTTGATTGATTGTAATTGTAAGCTAGAACAGAATGCTGTGAAAGGCCCCTAGATTGCTTTCTTCTTTTGTAAGATATAATGAAAACAATTTTTATTCATTCTGTGGCCTTGTTTATATGTTCATATACTTTGATTTGTAATCTTCTTCAGTAACCAGTTTTCTTGTGAATTCAAATTGCATCCTTCAGATTCATTTGTTTATGCTGCAGATCTTTGTTATTCGAGATTGTCAGTCTCTTTCTCAATTCTCCAGCTGGTAAACATTCTCTGTTTCATTATCTATCATGCTTCTGCCATTCAGGCTTGTACTTACCGTTCCTTTTCAACTATGATTCAGATTTGTATATCACTGTTTGGACAGACTTGAATTCCATACATGGAGATATACTACTAATTTCTTCCTCTGTCTAGCTCTTTCGTTCCATTGTAATGCATTACTATCATCAAAAAGAAGACACAAAAAATGGCTAGGCACCTCCACATAGCTAGCCGGCTCCCATCATGATCCTGCCTTCAAACCAATCAGCCTCTGGAAACTGATAATCATGTCATGTGTTTCACTGTGATTATCATCAGTTGCCAAAATATTTACTGTCCTTGTTAACAAAGAACAGAAGTTTTGGTAGTAGGCGTTTTGTATTGCAGGTAGAAATAACATCATCCCAGGAACCAATAACCTACATGTGCACATGCTACAAATTTGGATTACAGAAAGAAAAATAATACAAGAAATCCAAAAAAAAGAAAAAAAGAAAAAAAGATATTAGAGCACCCTCTGAATATACCTCCACATTTGAGTCACTATGCTGAACATAATGTTCATGCTGATCATCATAAAGAAAGCAGACAGAATGTTTTCGATCATAACAGAGGCAAACCTGGAAAATGGATGATAAAACTTTTAATTGCAGCATGAGCACACAGCTTCAATTTATAACTTGAGGAGGCTCAAGCACATGAAATTTACCATTGAAACGACGAAATATGTGTAATCAGGCAGGTATCCTTGAAATAACTTGTTTAGATCCAACTCACAAGAAAGAGCACTCAAGGTTGTTGATATATTTTCTGAATTCTTGTCACCTCTCTGCCAATCTATAAGTGATATGAAGACATGTGGAAGACACCAAGGAGCATAGTAGATACGGTTTAGTTGTCCGCAGCCACAAGTCATTTGCCCGTCCATCCCGCTCACCTCTAAAAGCTGTTTACCAGACATATCCCTATGGTCATTCTGGGTTAAAAGGACAATGCTTAAATCATCAGAAACAGAGACTAAAAGCATTTGTATTCCAAGAAATAAATGGGGACTTCTGTCAATGAATTATTCCAACTGAACCTACCTTCCAAATTCTGAGATCGTATGCAGATAGAGTGAGATAAAGGAGAGTACACTTCTGATATCTCGATCTAATATGACAGTTTATGCATTCTATACTTTCAAAAAGATCCATTCCAAATATTCTATGCACCAAACAATTAGAGTTTGTACAATCCAAACGGCAACTGTACATGTCTTCTGGTTTGTCATCAGAATTGACGGCATAAAATGACTGGTGAAGAGCTTTGAAGATAACAAAAAGAAATAGAGAAGCATCCTTCACTTGTCCCTGGAAAGTAAGCATTTGAATGAGGGATAGTATATAGATACAAAGGAGGGAACCAACATAAGTACAACAAAGAACAGCAATGGCTTATCCATTATTTCAAGTTCTGCAGTTTCATGGAGGTGAAAATTTTTCAAAACTGAAGACTGATTTGCAACAAACCTCCTGGAAGTTGCTTGGATTACAGTAGCAGGTGCTCAAAGCAATTCTTAATTCAGTAGGATCAACAGCTCCTCCGCGATTCTTGGCAGCAAATATGTCAAAAAAGGCACAGACAATGCAGGGATTTTCACCATGCTTTTGAACTTCATCTAATTTCTTTTTGCAATCCTCTTGAAATTCTCTTAGGTTCCATAGTGACTGCATTACCACATAACAGAAAAACAGCTCAGGAGGGACAGAAAATGAAACAAGAAGTGACTATCATTCCAGTAGCAGTTGACAGAAAATCATCTAGTTGTCGAATGATAACCCATCATTCCAGTAGTATATGACAGAAAACATTTAGTTATGGAATGATAACCTGTATAATCATATATAGAAAGCTATTAGCAGCTTCTTTTCCAAGTCCAGTTCCAAGCACATTGACGTTGAGCCTAGCCTCATGCTCAAATTGAAGCTGATACTTCACATTTTCTTCAAGCGATTTTTCGTCAGTTGCAATCGATTGTTGCAGATCATCAGCTCTTTCATCCTTCTCAGAATTTGGGTTGTCACTGGGCACAGGTGAAAACACCTCAGACTCTACTTAAAGTGAAAACAATTCAATACCAAATTAGGGACTAACTTTTGAACTGCTTTCTCCTGAGGAAGCGAAGGCTGCTGAATATCTCCAGTTTCCGAAGGCTGCTCAATGTCTCCAGTTTCTGAAGGCCGATCAATGTCTCCAGTAGCCTAGAGCATAAAAATATTTGCTTAGTTAAAACAAATAACAAACAGAACAACTTACAAAGCAGCAACAAAAACAAGAAGATCACAGTTCAGAAACCAAACGTTAAAATCCGTATGCTCCCCTTGATATTTCCTTTTCTTGTTCTTGTTCTTCTTGTTTTTGGATTTTCCTTGTGTTTGTCCTTTACCATCGGTTTGCTCTAAACTTTTTTCCTTTTCGTTAGACTTCTTCTCACCCTTCTTAGTTGCAATCGATTGTTGCATATCATCAACTCCTTCATCCATCTCAGAATTTGGATTATCACTGCACACAGGTGAAAACATATCAGAATCTACTTAAAGTGAAAACACTTCAATACCAAAAAAAGGAACTAACGTTTGAGCTGCTTTCTCCTGAGGAAGTGAAGGCTGCTCAATATCTCCTGTTTCAGAAGGCTGCTCAGCATCCCCAGTTTCTGAAGATTGCTCAATGTCTCTGGTTGCCTACAGTATAAAAATATCAGCTTACTTCAAACATATTATAAATAGAACAACCTACACAACAAAAACAAGAAGATTACAGTTCGGGAACCAAACCCCAAAATCCTTAGCCTCTCGTTGATTTGTCCTTTTCTTGTTCTTGGTCTTCTTGTTTTTGGATTTTCCTTGTTTTTGTCTTCTATTATCAGGCTCCTCTAAACCTTTTTGAATTTCATTTAACTTCTTTAGAGCCTCCTCATCAATATGACGTTCCAGTCGTGACTATGAAGCACAAAATTTCATCATGTAAAGATGTAGTAATAAACATCAAAGAACTGTTAAGAAAACACAAACCTTAATGAATGACCTGAACATGGGAAGCACAATTAACTGATACTCATAAGCAGATAACTCTCCGAGTTGCAGGTTAAATAGTTTCATGCTGACAATACTTGTGATTATCCGTACATTTTCTAGCCAAATCTGAGGGATTGAACATGGTCAGACGAAAAGGGAACAAAATGGCATAATAATTAAAGAATCGTTTGGCTGAAGGAATGAAAACCAATGGTACTCACATCATTTCCCAGTTGATTTGTCCACGACAATACTTTTTCTCCCACATACTCATCTGATCGATTCAAGTTTTCGTGCATTGTTGACGTGTTCTCAAACTGATAAGCAGCCACAGCTCTGTCTGTATCCAGAACATTCAAAATAAATTCTAACTCAAACAGATAAGCTGCATCAGCAGCATCAATCCTCTCTTCTAGCTCTTTTAGCCGTTCTCTAAGAAGGGATTCAAAAGTTTTCCACACATACTCTGGCTTTTCCTCCCTTAGCTTCTTCTCATCAGCAAATATACCATTCACGGCCTCTAGTGCGTTCCATTTTTGGGAAAGCTTCCATCTGTCCTCGTACATTTTCACAAACTTTGAACGTTCCATTTTAAAGGACTCAGACAACTTAACTCTTTTCCCTCTATTAGATTCTCTTAGACTTGCCCATAACTTTATTGCTTCCCCAACCTCATGGCCCAAATATAACCATGACACTAAATGAGTGCCATAAGACAGGACGTCATCCAAAATCAGATATGATGAGCTGTCGTTAAGTACAACATCCTCTTTGATATCAAAAGTCTTAGCACCAGTAAGTTGTTCATCTGTGGAGTCACCAATCCCAGTGGTTTCACTTAAAGTGCCAGACACATGCTGCAATTTATGGATGATGCTATTAAGTTGTGAAGATTCCAAAAAGCAAATTAGCTTAAGTGTTTCTGGGCCCAGATTCCTCAAGTGTGAATCAGAAAATCTAGTCTTAAGCATGGCAACGGCATACTTTATCACATCATCAATTTCAACTTGTATAAGAAAACTATAACTGAGAAGAAATTGAAACGTGCCGCGGAGACACTCAAGAAGTGCAATACGTTTGTTGTCATCACTTAATGGCCAATCTGTGGGTGCTCTAGATGATGCTTCCTTATCACTTTCACTTCCCAACTGTTTTGTGAGCAGGACATCTTCATCAGAACAACCTTTATAGTTACCTTGGCCCTTTTCTGCATGCATATCACTGTCATCGGTATTATAAGATTCTGCTTTGGATTGATTTTCCAAAATCTTGATTGCTTCCTCTGTATCAACAGGCTTCCACTCACCATTAAAAATCATCTCACGTGAATCCTCATCAACTATTTTTGGATGGATTGATGCGAGATCTTGATGAATTCTCAAGTCATGAAAATCGCAAAGGTGCTTCATGTAAGACTGCCAATCACCAAACTTCTCAGAACAATCACAACACTCCCAAAACTTCCATGATCGATGCGCCTTGGCAAATTCTATAGCTTCCGAAAGAAGATCCTTCTCTTTGCGATTAGTTAAATGTTTTTTGAGCTCTTCTATTTTTACTCGGAACAAACTTCTTTTTTGCTCAGCGCTCATTTCATTGTTCCAGAAAGATTTTGCCACGTTTTCTTTTTCCAAATTGACTATAAATTTATCCGCAAATTGTTTCTTTCTTTTCTCTTCTAGCTTTTGCCTCACAGGATTTGGCTCCATTTCCTCCTCCTCGGGCGAATCCCTCAATCTCGCTAGCTGGGCTTTTATCTCATCTACCCTTTTCACTGCTGCCTTTATGCTTTCCTGTATCGTTTCAACTGAACTGATGGCAGCCCAACTTTTCTTCCTCTCACTTTTCTTCTTCAACTCCCTCAATTCTTGCTTTGTTTTCTCAATTTCCCATTCTTGGCTCGGATCTTTGAAAACGAAAGAAGATCTGTCAGGCTCCATGGGATTCTCAATTCCTAACGCTCTGTTACATTCTGTAATCACCGTGTAATATTCTCGGTTGAAACTTGCCAAATCATACAGTGCACAGGCGCAAAAGTAAGCTATTATGGTGGAACGTGAGAGAAGAAACGATGCTTGAAGAGCCGACATGGCTGCTTCTTCGATGTAATTGCGAATTGTGCCGCCATCATGATCGTTATTTTGCAAAGCGATTTTGTAGAGAATAAAGGCTTTTGCATGTTGGTAAAAAGGACATTTTCTGTAGCGTGACTCAGAGTTTTTGATGCATTTCAAGGCTCCAACGTTGTCTCCTTCGTCATATGCTGCAATGGAAGCCCTGCCTTCGGCCGTGGTATCGAACGGCGGCAGCGGCGGTTGTTCGCTTTGAACTTTCTTGCTCATTTCGGTGATGGGTTTCTTGTTTTTCTTGACAGAGAACTAGTAGTGCTTGCGACTGTTTCTTTTTCTTTCTTTGCTTGAGAAAATGGAGGCTTCTCTTGCTTATGGAGGGAAAATAGCAGTTCAGGGCTAGGTGGGAAATAAAAAAAAATGTAACTGATTTGCCGTTAGTTGGTTGGAAAAGCTGTTACATGAATTGTTAAGGCAAGAAGACAGAAAACAGAAATGGCGGGAAATCTTCTCCAATATGCCCATCAAGCCCATACTTGCAGAACCCTCGATGAAGCCCATCAAGCCCATAATTACAGAGCCCTCGAATGAATAGGAAACCAGGACGTGCAGTAAGGCCTAGGCATTCCATTGTGTCACTGTTACACGCTTCGCTGGGGAATTTCCTCGAACAGTTTCCGTGCTGTCCAACCGAGGCTGCATCCTGTATACAGGTGATGGTCCAATAAACTAAACCCATTCTAGCACCCAATTAAGAAGATTATACCTTCTAAAATCTAGAAGTAAGAACCACCGAACACGCAATTAGACTCGCAAAGAACACAGAATCTAATGAATAACTAACGAGTCGTTTGAAAAGTAGGGGAGTTTATGAAAATGTCCATCTAAAACTATTAATATTAAGGTGAAAATGTCCATCTAAAACTATTAATACACGAAGTCCAAACTATTAAGGTAGATTAGAATTGAAATTGTAAGAGGAATTATTATCTTAAGGATAATAATAAATAGAACAATTATCTAGATAATAATCCTATTAAAAATAATTTTTCTTGATAGACAAAGAGAAGGCATATCTAGAAAACTACATGATCAAAAAACAGTATAAAAGATTTTGAGAGAAATTTCTCTCCCCTATTTTTTCAACTGCCCTAAACTTTTTTTTCCCCCCTCAACATTTAAATGGTATTTGCCAGTTAGCTATTTGGACTTAATTTTCCACATCACATGCTCGCAAAAGGAGATCAATCCACCAAGTCTATGAAGTACATTTTATGTGCCTTTCTACTTTGGGCATTACATTGTCATCAATTCAAAGCCTAAGTTATGGTACAAAGGCAGTTCTATACGAAGTTATTATGGCCAATTTTCATCACATTTTTTTTATGCCACAATCGGTAGATCAAAGTTCTTTGACTTTACGAACATCATGGGGTATAAAATTCTTCCCCTTATTAATTGTCGTAGAAACTTTATGACAGCCCCTCCGAAAATAACTTTTAATAAATATTATTGTACATACATATAAGTTTTTCATATAATTTAGATGAAAAAATTAAGTCATATTTTAAAACCAAAATAACATTTTCAATGTTCAATTTTCTTGGACTCTAGAAACTCTAGCAATATGGAATGCTAAATGTAATGTCACGTGCCTAACACACATTTCACATGCCTTCAATTAGCCCATTTTCGTAATGAACTTTCCTTTTCCATTTTCAAGTCCAGTAGTGAATACGATTCAGATTCAATCACTAAGCTGTTTTTAAGTACGTTTATTTTATTTTTTGAGATTAAATATTTAAAAACGATGTTTTAAATATATTTCATTTAGACTTGAAAAAAAAATAAAAATAAACATATTTGTAAGATTTATACATTTAGATCTTCAATTATATCCAGATTTTTTCCGATTTCAAATGCAAAATAAACCGTACCTAATTTATACAAGAGTGAACAATATGAAGACAATTCAAAGAATTGAATCCATGTGTTTCGTGTATATTTATGTTTTCTTATAAAAATATAGTGTGGGACTTTTGATTTATAAGTGGTGAACAATTTTCTTACATATATACATATATATAATTATTCTCAGATGTGAGCGCCCTCCTCATTTTTTTTTTAATACGGACAGCTCTTAAGCTGTGCAGGTTAATAGAGTTAATTTTTAATATAATATAAAGTGCGGTTTAATATATTTAAAACCTGATTTTATTAAGCCTCAATGCTTAAAAGTGTGTCCGCATGAAAAAAAAAATAGAGATCCCTGCATTAGAGATAGAGAGTGTGTGTGTATAAATGTTTGAATCTAAAATTTTAAAATGCAGGAAAATCCGAGAAAATGCATAAACCTTATAGTTTTATCGCTTTAAGTTTTAGGTTTCTAAAATCCCGTGTTTTAAAATTTTCTTGAATTTTTCCTACACTTTAAGATTTTAGACAAAAAAATTACTATATATATATATAGTAAAGTGATATTGTCCTACATACACATACAAAGATATGTGAAGTGGTATTGTCCTAAAAATTGAAGAAGTTTCCAGTGGAGGCATGTCATGTGAAACAAGAAATATATATATATACACACACATACTACATACACATACAAAGATATGTAAAGTGATATTGTCCTAAAAATTGAAGAAGTTTCTAGTGGAGGCATGTCATGTGAAACAAGAAAATTGCACGATACTTAATTCATCATTTTGCCTTCATATGTAATGCAAGTGTAAGCCAATGCACACTTGTACCTAATCGTTTTGAAAAGCTCATTTTATGCCTAAATTCGGAGATCAGCTGCAATCATCATGACACTGGTTGTTGCATGTAGCAAAAATATGTGGAGGAGAAACTGGTCATTATGAATATCAATTTATTGCCTTCGGACCCAGAAAGTAATTTTTTATTTTATATTAAAAAAAAAGATGAAAAGAAAAGGTGACACTATTAATCTGGGGCCAATTCTCTTTCAACACACAAATAATTATTTAGCCATGAACTCATCCCAAATGATATTTGATCTTCTAGTTGTAAATAGAAATTGACTACTTGACAAATTACAATCCTTGATCTCTCAATTTTTATGTCGTTTCCTATTGAATTTTGACCTTATAGTTTATCTTGTCATATCTTATTTTTATGCGTAGAGCAATAATTTAGATTCAAAAGTGCCAAGTAATGCATCTTGATTAATCTACGGATTTAACATAACTTAAGAAATGCTGATGAATCACATCACATATAAATTATTCATATAATAATTTTTTTATAGTGTGTAAACCAACAAATACAAGTAATAAAAAGTGTCTAATAAATTAAAAGGTGGGGACTGAAAATACACCTATTTTATAATTGTTCTATAGGAACTTTTAGTAAGCTTTCGAGAAATGTTAAAATAAGATTCAAAAAGAATTTTTCTCCATTACGTGAAAGAACTTTTGATACAACTTCAGACTTCAGCTATGGGTCCAAAGGCTTGTTATACGTATGGCCCCATACTATTATTGGATATATCTCCTGATTATGGGACCTATTTGGGGAACACAATTAAAGAAGGTGGAACTGCCACGTGGTCTATCAAAATACTTTTTATTTTCATTAAACCAAAAAAAGAAAAGAAAAAGAAATTACATGTAATTCCTCAATATAAATTTACAAGCTTCAAGGCTCAAACTTGGCTCAATAACAACAACAAAGCTTTAAAGAAATAACATCAATGGCTGATTTCACACAAGATTTGCAATACTTTAGAGCTTCATCATCATTCCCTTTCCTTGATATTGATCCAAACATTGAACAAATAAACCACTTGAGTGTTTTAGATAACACAAGCTTGTTAAATTACCAAAGCGTCATGCCTTTCTCCAATCCCGACAACTTCTGTGAATTTCCCGGAAACTTGGCAGAAAATTTTCCGGAAAATTTTCTTCAAAGCAATATGTTGCCGGTTTCTCAATGTACTGTTACAACCACAGAGTGTGAAAGCAAGAAGAGAAAAGCTGTGGAGATATCCGAGAGCAGTAATGAGAACTCTTCCCCAGTTTCTGAAATTGAACCTAATAAGAGAAAAAATGTAAGCAGTTCATATTTTTTGAAACTTTCCTTTTTCTTTTTTCCTTTCCAGGATTTGGTTTTTGATATTTTATTTAATGGGTTGTTTTTTGTTTTGAGTTCTCAGAATTCAGGGAGAAGAAAGAGAGTGAAAGGAAATGAGAAAGAAGAAGAGAAACCAAAGGAAGTGGTTCATGTTAGGGCTAGAAGAGGACAAGCTACCGATAGCCACAGTTTAGCTGAAAGGGTAAATTTAATTTTAATACATATACATGTACACACACACACACATATTAAGTTTCTTATAATACAAATAAGTTATTTATTATTGAACATTATGTAAAATTCATCAATATTCGATGATATATATGTTTGTTATGATTCATTCAGGTTAGAAGAGGGAAAATAAACGAGAGACTGAGATGCTTGCAAGATATTGTACCAGGATGCTATAAGGTAACTAATTAACAAATTTTTTTTTATTTCAATTTTTATTTAATTATAATACACACGCACACGCACACACGTACACACACAAAATGACTTGCTTACAATCCTTAAATTCATTAAAAATTTATATGCAGACCATGGGAATGACAATGATGTTGGATGAGATTATTAATTATGTCCAGGCCTTGCAGAATCAGGTTGAGGTTAGTTGATTCTTAAACAACTATAATTTTTTTCTCTTATTTATAAATTCTTTTACTGAATTCAATTCGTTTTCGATTCAGTTTCTGTCTATGAAGCTTACAGCAGCCAGCACATTTTATGACTTCAATTCAGAGTCAGATGCTATAGAAACAATGCAGGTATATTCATTGAAATTTAGTTTTGCTAATTCAAGCAAGAATCATTTATTTTATTTATGGCTTAAATTTTTTTCAGAAATTTTAATTCATTGATCTCATTCTATCCAGTGGTGGGTGAATTAGCATTATTAAATGCTACTTGAACTTTCAATAACTATTATTGGTTTGCTTGAAATCAATGGTTCACATTTTTTTCTGTACACAAAATTTTAAGTTAAAATAAAGCCTTTCTTATTTGTTTTATTACTTTTGCTAATGTGTGAATGTCTTAAATCTGCAGAAAGCAACGGCATATGAGGCAAAAGAGATGGAGAGAGTGATGAAAGAAGGAAACTTTGCTTGCTCCTCTTCTTCTTCTCTCTTGACAAGTACAAGGCCGTTCTGACGATATTTTACTTTCGGATGTAATTACTCCATTATTGTAATCGAACGTACACAAAGATGGTCCATTTTCCTAAAATTTTAGTTTTAATTCTAATTTTTTTTTTAAAAAAAACCTAAACTTGTCCCCTCTCCCCCTTGATCATGCTTTTGTCTGACTGGCACAAATGGAGTTGATATGTATGGTACTTGTAATTGCCACTCAAACGTGTGGGAGAAATATTGAATCAACAAGTATTAAAAACAAAAAATTTTCTTATCAATTCATTTAACTTCTGCTTCCATGTGGGTGAATATTTTTTTTTTTCATTTATTCGAGTAAAAACTAATATCACGAGATAATCTTAATTCTTAAACATGATAGCATGGTTATATCATTATATAAAAACAAAACTTCGCTACTGTGTATTTGATTGCGATTTTTTGAAAGTATTTCTTGTTTGAATTTGGGCTCAACTTGACGAGATGTTTGATATCACAACAGCAAAGTGGTTGTGAGACGGCCAAAAATGATGAAGACATTAGAGTCACAAAGATTAAGTTTCATGAACGTCGGCGTTGATGCTTCGAGGATTCAACTAAAGAGATGTCAATTAACCAATACTCTTCGCTAAATAAGTCAAGGTTTAGTTGAAAACTAAGTCCAATGAGTAGAGATTCTACGGTTTACAGAGATTCAATTATTGTGCTTGTAGGAGCAAGAAATCACTCTAAGACTTCATCGTTCACATGACAATATAATCAAAGAAGAAACATTAAAGTTTTTTTTTTTTCCCAAGTATTCATATGAGGAATACTATGATATAGTGTTGCCGGAGAATCTTAAATTTTGGAAACTTTTTATGTTGATTGACTTAATAAGCTTTTGTTTTTATCTTTCAACTTATAATATATTTTATACACTAATGTAAAACTTTCGGGTGTAACAAAAAATTAAGAGTCTCCAATGCATTGTTAAGGGCATTATACCAAACAGCGTTATATTATAAATATACCCTGACTCACTTGAAAGGATTTTCTCAAAAAACATTTATTATCGGTATAGCTTCCAAGAAAAATGTCTTGCAATGACCTACTGATGATAATTTCTCTGCAATTTTGATACGTAATTCTTTTCATATTAATTAATGATGAAAGGAAAAAAATTTAAGAAAAGTATAGCAACTCTTAAAAGCGAATTTAAATTCACTGTTGACTTGAATTATACAAATATTTTTTTAAAAAAACTCGTGTAATGCGTACATTTATAAAGCTCAACACGAGCTTGCTGGATTTGCACTAAACCAATCTAAATCTAAATCCCTCCAACACACCTATAAAAACTTTCATAGACTTACGTTTTGTTATTATTTTCCAAATGTGAAAAAAAAATTACCTAATAGCCAATTACAAAAGGCCAAATTTAGCATCTATGGATCAATAGACATCCCCATATTGCGTAGGACCATTGAGATAGCAAGTTGTAGAAAAAATCCCAATTGTCTCTAAATTAAGAAACTGCTTAATCCTTTGTGGCACTATAACATTTGGAATCTGTCCCATGAAACCAAAAGGGCCTGATCCTAATACGCGCATACTCTCACTCAAATGCCAACAAAATTAATTTCTAATAACTCACTTGTCGAAAATCCCTGGACCCCCCAAAATAATTTAGATGGATACATGAAATCTCATGGGTTTTGCCAATTCATGAACTGAATGATTAGTGAGAAGACGAGATTATAAAGAACAGAATTCCTCTTCTTTTATTTTTTTAATATTGAAAGGGTGACAGATACAATGCATCCATGAAAACGGGAGCAAGAGGAGGACAGCTGAAAGGGGCCAAGGCATGCTCAAAAGAAAATGGGTAATGTGGTTCATCAACAACAACAACAACAACAAATCATACGAGCTAAACGAACCCATCAATTATCAAATCAACTTCAACTTTTTTTTTTTTCACAATCAAAATATTTCTTCTTTGACTCTCTTTTGACCCAAGTCTTGTTGTTGCTTTGAATCGTCTCTTGGAGAAGCAAGCATATGCATGAACTAGGAGGGAAAGAGAAACTCTTTCGGGGTCCCAATGGGGGAGTAAGTGGATAATGTCGTGTGTTCACAATTTTGGATTGGGTGATGTTGGACAGAGAAATTGTAACTAATATGGGCAAGTTCAAGGATTCATATAAAGTGGGATCATATCATCAAGTTTTCGATCAAGTGGAGAAACAGGAATCTAATTTAATTCCACTCACTAAATATGCATGCCTATGTTAGATTTTTTAAAACTCAAAAAGTTGATTACAGCAATTTTTTAATCCAAATAAATTATTATCATGTCAACACTCACTATACATACAAGATTTTCCATTATTTAATTGATTTCAAATTGCCAACCACTTTAATTAACTAGCTGAATCTGAATTTTTTTATTATTATTTACACAGATAAAAGGGGTGAGCAAAGCACGTGTAATTTCTTTCCCTACTTCTAAAATTTGCATCTAAATGGGTAGGTAATTAAAACTGTTTGAAAATTACTAAGCTATGTCCTAAGGGCAGTTCAATTTGAAGTTTATAATTCATGAACTTACCATTCTTCTTTCCTTTAGAATAGATAAGAAAATGTCGGTGTTGTCCAAACTGCATTGTTAACATAAACGTCAAAAAATAAGACATGTTTTCACAATCCCGGAAGATGAGATGCCTTTTCTTTTAAACACTGTGTCTATTAAATTTTTTGAATGAAGAAATAAAGAAAATAGATTATATATATATATATATATATATAAATGTGACATAACAAGAGCTGAGAAAATAAAATAAATAAAAATTAGAGATTGTTTGTCTAAACTAAATATATACTTTCTGTTACCATAGCTAGTTCCTCTCCATATTTTCTCCGTAAAATGGTGTCTAATAATGTGAAGAATATAACTCCAAATTTTGTTAGCAGAGCAGCTGTGAACCTTGATGGCAACGAAACTATAGAAACCAACAAAAAGCACTTCATGTCAGTGAGTCTGGAAATGTCGTGTAAATGATAGTGATATAAATATCACCTTTGATGTGCTGTGATGTTGGTGATCATGATAATCAGGTTAAGATGTGGCTAATCAGGATAATCAAATTGAGACTTGGACAATCCAATGTGATAAGGCTATCATCAACGGTAACAAAATCAACTGAGATAGTTAAGACCACACAGAATCAAATTAAATGTTTTATGTCACAAGAGATCTAATCCTTGAGATCTGATTGACTCGTGATTATTTTAAATAGGACCCTCCTTCACCTGTAACCATAAAAAAAAAAATAAAAAATCTTGAATTCAAATTCTGTGAGATAATAACATCCCTCCACATAATTAGAATGCTCTTATGATTGTGGGCCAGAAATTCATGTCATACTACTTCATCTCTCGTCACCTGACTTCCTAAGAAAGCCCATTAGATGCTAGAAGAAAAAAATGGGTTGCTTTCTAGAAATCCATTTGCAGAATATCTTCTAAAAAATTAAAAATACAGGTGTGTTATAAATAAAATAAAAGGAAAGAAAAGAAATAAAAAAGAAAATTTTATATATTAAAAAAGTACTTATATATTAGTACCTTGATAATAAATTTATAAGAAGCCAATTCTTATTACTTTCAGAATAATTATATGCATCACATATAAACATAGTTATTGGAAGTCATGGGAGATTTCACATTTTCGATGTGAAATTTGAGATTCAGTGAAATGGTGCACCGCTTCGCGACAAGGTGATATTTATGACATACTGACATATAACATTAGATTAACAAATCTTGATTCCCATTTACTTTCATTATATTTATGATCTCGTGCTGTATTCTTAATTCAAAAGCTTAGTAGGGTTTAGCTTAATAATAGTATCTAGATTTAATTCAAATTTGTGTTTCGCAGATGACTAGAAAGGATGGAGAAAATTTTTATTTTGGTGACCAACTATATTGTTAATGATCGTATGCTTTTGACTTATATGATACCAAGAAACAAAGTTAGCATCCTAAACTCTCGCTGCTTCTAACGGAATTAAAAATATTCCCAAGAAAAGTCTAATAGATCCATCCGATAAACAACAAAATTTGGCATGTCACGGGAGATGAGGTTCTTTAAAGATTTAGGAACATATTTTTCACAAAAGTGTTTTACCAAAAATATAAGGACAAATCCTATATTTTTTAAAATTATCTAAAATGTTTAAATCTTTTTTTTTCTTTTTTAGTAATGCTATGCTTATTTTTAGGGGCATTTCGTTTTTTTTTTTAAAATTTAATGACTTAGGTGGCATTTGTTTTTCTATCTGAAATCTGAATAGATCTGAATTATTTTGAATTCTGAATAGACCTGAATGTCTGAATCTGAATAATATGTTTATTTTTTTTTATCTGAATCTCTGAAAAGAAGTATTAAGTTGTTTATTTTTAATTTAAAAATATGAAAATATATACTTTTATATTTATACCCTTATTAAATTTAAATGTCAAATAAATAATAAACTAAACACCATAATATTTTAATATTTGTAAGTAAAACTACATTCAAGTGAATACATAATGATTTTGGAATTATAATATATAAAATACCATAAATTTCAAATTTTATCATTAATTCTCAATAATAGTACATAATATAAAGAAAAAAAACTAACAAGATGCTTGAAATAGTTGATTTACCATTTCATTTTGAAGTTGTCGTATGTAAAGATGAGATTATGTAGGGTAAGCCTCTATGGGTGAGTTTTGGGATAGACATGAAAAATAAATTATTAAATAGAAATATTTTCGACATTAAAAATCAATTGACTTAATTCAGATTCCTCCATTTAGTAAAAAACAAAAAAACAATTGGCTTCTTTTATCAAGTCAAAATTATCTAAAAAGTCTCATTAAGTTATAAAAACAAACATCTCTAATTAACTTAATTAATTAAGTTAAATCACTTTAAGTTATTAAGTTAAAAAACAAATGCCACCTTAATTGACTTAATTTTAATAAGTTAAGTAATTAAGTCTATTTATTTTTTCAACTTAATAAAAATATTCAGCTACTAAGGTGGCGTTTGTTTTTCCATCTGAAATCTGAATAGATCTGAATTAGTCTGAATTCTGAATAGATCTGAATGTCTGAATCTGAATAGTGTGTTTGTTTTTTTTATCTAAATCTCTGAAAATAAGTATTAAGTTGTTTGTTTTTTAAACTTAAAAATCTGAAAATATATATTTTTACATTTGTACCCTTATTAAATTTAAATGTCAAATAAATAATACACTAAATACCATAATATTTTAATATTTATAAGTAAAACTATATTCAAGTGAATACATAATGATTTTGGAATTATAATATATAAAATACCATAAATTTTAAATTTTATCACTAATTCTCAATAGTAGTACATAATATAAGAAAAAAAACTAACAAGATGCTTGAAATAGTTGATTTACCATTTCATTTTGAAGTTGTCGTATGTAAAGATGAGATTATGTAGGGTAAGCCTCTATGGGTGAGTTTTGGGATAGACATGAAAAATAAATTATTAAATAGAAATATTTTCGACATTAAAAATCAATTGACTTAATTCAGATTCCTCCATTTAGTAAAAAACAAAAAAACAATTGGCTTCTTTTATCAAGTCAAAATTATCTAAAAAATCTCATTAAGTTATAAAAACAAACATCTCTAATTAACTTAATTAATTAAGTTAAATCACTTTAAGTTATTAAGTTAAAAAACAAATGCCACCTTAATTGACTTAATTTTAATAAGTTAAGTAATTAAGTCTATTTGTTTTTTCAACTTAATAAAAATATTCAGCTACTAAGTCATTAAGTTATTAAGCTAATTTTTTTTAGCTTTTTGCTTAATTAAAAAAATTTGAATGATATCATTAAAAGATATTCTCTAAAATATTCCTACCTAATTAATTAATTTTTATCCTAACTTAAATAAAATTTAATAATTAGTATTATTATCTATCTCTATATAACTCGTGATAATATATAGCAGTAGACTATTATTATTTATATCTTTTTATTTTCTTCAAATTAGGATTATTTATCTTCATAACTTTTATGAATATTTTTCATATAAAAAAATCATAAAGTAAATAAAATTGATTAACATACATAATATATAATATTAAAGAGTTGTATTCAATTGAATATGATTTACGTTGTGGTAATATATTATCTTATTTATATTCTTTGATATGTTTATTATTTGTTTAACATTTATAATTTGTAAGAGCATAAATGTAAAAATATGGTTTTTAGATTTTTTTAAGTTAAAAAAATAACATAATATTTATTTTTAGTGACTTAAACAAAAAAAAAAAACATATCATTCAGAATTCAAACTAATTTACATCTATTCATATTTTAGACAAAAAAATAAATGCCATGTTAGTAAGAATATGTAATAAGTATTTCAATTGATATGTCATCAATAGAAATTCACCAATTGATGTGCCACCAATAACAATTTACCATTTGACATATCTAAAAAAATTAAACTTTTTCAATGATAAAATAATACTTTTGTTTGATATATCTAAAAAATTAAACAAATTAATCGCAATGTGTGAAAGGTAGAAAATATTTTTAAGTGCTTTTAAGAAAAACACACATAGTGCTTGTTTGTCATAGTTTATCTAATAGCCACTAGGGCTTATTTAATCTCGTAAGCTCTTTTTAAATTTTTTGTTGTGGTTGTTGTTTGAGTAAAGCTTTTGCAGTTTAAATAAGTTATTTTGTCTTTATTAGCAGAGCTCAAATTTTGGGTTTCTAAGAGTAGAAGTTAAAAAGCATTTTTAAAATATTAAAATATTTAAATTATCATTTACTTATTTCATAATCTTCTTTTATTTCTTTCACAACATAACTTTAAATAACTTGTCTAAGGTAATATTTATAATTTTTAATAAAAACTTTTATTGACAACCAAACAACTATTTTTTTTTGTAAATGATCTATTTGTAAAAGCTTTATTAATAAAAACTCTACTTAAATAAACTATTTTTTAAAAGTTATATCAAATGGAGCCATAGTCTATTGGCCCAATTTATAAGATTTTGGTTTATATGTAAAATATATAGTTTGAAATGCAAAATTTGAGAAATCATATATAAAATCTATAATGCAAAAAAAATTATGGATGTAGTTTCTCTTGTAGATATCATCAATGTTTCAATTTTCATTTATTTTTATATTTCTAGATTTTGCATGCATTGGATTGTGGACGTTGCTTTTTCATGATGGATTCAAGAAATTTTGGAGATTGATATGTTGATGTTGGACTATTAAAGCTCTATAAATTAACTTAAGACTTATTTGAAATTACCTTTTAGAGACTAAAAAGTGATTTTGAAAAGTTAAAAAATAATTTTAATTTTTTATAAATCTTTTAAAAAATTATTCAATCTTATAACAGATTTTGAAAAATAAGAAAATAGTAGCTTTTCAAAATCTGATTTTGAAAATAAGTTTTATACTTTAATAAAATTCCATATATCCTCACACATGCTATAAAAATATAAAATTATCCTTATTAATTAGGAAATAAAATCATTAAATATAAAAAAAAATCATTATTGCCAATTATTTTGAGATGACAAAATAAAAAATAAAAAATAAAATTAATAAAATTAAAGTACCTGTTTTATTATTAGTTTATTATATATATACAATAAAAATATTTTATATACATGATTATAAAATGTATAACTAAATTTTATTCAATATTATGTCTATTTCAATTTTTTACATTCTTATAGTAATTTAGCAATAAGATTTATTAAATACATAACATTGCTTTTAAAACTTACAATGTTTTTAAAAATAAATTTAACCAAACATTTAATTTACAGCTGATTAACTTAAGAGCACATTTAATAGTAATTATTTCAACAACTACAATATTATTAAACTCATCCTAAGATTTGTTGGATTAATAAAAGTAAAATTGTCAAGTAATTTCTTACGTTTGAGATTAAATTAGTCAACCTGAGGGTGATTTCATCCTCAAAACTTTTATTTAAGGGCATCTTTGTTTAAAATTGAAAAAAGAAAAATGCATCTAACTTGAACAAACACTGCTCACGTAAAATTGTGTGGCAGTGTTAAATGATCGACACATGTCTCTCATAATATCAAGACTTGTGACAATGTTAAATAATTGACATATTTCTCTCATTATATCGGGACTTGTGGCAGTAAGAGGTAAATAAGTCATTTCATATTTTCACGTGATAAACAACTTTTGTACTGGAACTAGAAGTAAAACGACAATCAGTATCAGGCGAAGTTTGTAAATGTTTTAAAGTTGAGGGGAGTCAATGACATATTTAAATAGCATTTGGACCGGTGTCGACTGTTGCTGGGGTACATGGGGACTTGCAAACGACAGGGGTACGTATGGAATTATGCCAAAACAAAATCTAGGTATCGGGGCAAAGAGTTGGTGGAATTATCTCAAAACAAATCAATGTAAAAACTGTTTTTATCAATTAAAATAAATAAATATTATTAGATATTTAAAACGGATTTTGTTTTGATAGTGAACGAGTAAATTGATCCCACTTTAATATTTGACTTTGACCACTGAAAGTCTCATCTGGTTAGCCAAAGTTGGATTTGTTGGGTAATAAAACCAATAAAAGACTGCCACGTATTTTTATTCAGTGAACCTGAGCACGTCTGATCATCACCCAGAAAGAGAGGCGGCACCGAACGGAACAGAATTTACTTCGAGATGACGAAAGATTTTTAAAAGCCACCTCAATCTATTACTACACTGCGCGTTATTCTTTCTCTCTAACACTTCAGAATCTTTTTACCCAATCGAACACAAATCTTTTTTTTTTTTTAATTAAATAAATCCTATATCACGACAGAATCATGTGTGTTTCTTGCTTGAAACTCGTATTCTTTGCTTTGACAGTTGAAGCAATCTCGTGAAGTTTGCTATTTCGTGAAAAGGGTTTGTGGCAGTTGGTCCAACGAAGCTAATCTGAGATGGTGTTGGTGAAATATTGAGGTTATTGGAAGAATTTTATTTGCAAAATCGACATTTGTTGAGGTTAGTTCTTAGTGGCCTGGTTAGCCCGAGTTGTTGGCATTGTGTTGCTTTGTTTAGTGAGATTTGGGTTTTGAACTGTTTTGATCAGTTAATTTGTGATTGATTTTTGAATGGTTGAAGAGTTTAGAAGTGGTAGATAATTGGGTTTTGAATGAATAAGTTATATTTTGAGTTTTGTGATGATTATGATGGAATGGGAGGTTGTATGCGTTTGACATATTTCATTGGCAAGGACAAAAATTTTATGCATTGAGAGTAATGCTGTAGAAAAAAAAAAATCTCTTTTTTGGGTTAAGGTAGTAATTTATTTGCTAACATTCTAGTTGTGTTCCACAATGTGAGATTTGTATCTGAATGAACATATTGCCACAGGGAACTCAGTTCTGGGTGTCTTCAAAATTTTGTTATATAATAAGGGGAAGAGACTTGGAGATGGAAGTGTCAAGCAAAACAAGAAATATGCTTGAGGGTCTGGTAAGAGAGGGGTCATTCAAATGGTTGCTTGGAAGTCGAAGTTCATTTGATGATGAATTTGAAGAAATGGGAAGGTCCCCATCTGCTGGCAGGAATTGGATACAGGAGCTCTCTCCACTTGCTAATATAGTTGTTCGTAGATGCTCAAAGTAAGTGAGATACTTTTTTTCTCTGCTTTAATTGCTGGTTTTTTCCCTCTCTTTTAAGTACATTATTTTGGTGAAATTTATATTTCAGTTTGATTAGAATTTTTCTGGTTGATTAGTTTTCGAATTGTACCTATTCTGCAGGCCAGTTTCAGAAACATCTATTTCTTAGACACTAGTTTATCTTTTTTATTCCTTTATTACGGTCTTTATGGAAACTAGAAATTAATAATGCAGAATTCTTGGTATTTCCTCGGGTGAACTTCAAGAAAGCTTTAATGCAGAGGCTTCTGAAGCCATAAAGCATCCATCACATTATGCAAGGAACTTTTTGGAGTATTGTTGCTTCAGGACACTTGCTCTTTCAACCCAAGTAACTGGCCATTTAGCTGATAAAAAGTTTCGACGCCTAACATATGATATGATGCTTGCTTGGGAAGTTCCTGCAGCTTCCAGCCAGCCTTTACCTAACGTGAGTCATAATTATTACATTGTTGCCAATATTAGTGAGGAAGTTTTTTCAGCAATTGACAATTGTGTAATTAGCAGGAGTTTCGAATTTGAGAGACACTTCCATATAATTGTTGAATATATAAATACATGTTATACAAACACTACATGGTTGCACCTTGAGGGAATCATCTGATGAAAGATAATGATCATTTCTTGATTGAGAATTTTCTGCACATTTATACTTAATTGAGCTATTGGCCATGATAAATCTTTTAATTACTTGCAAAAGCATTTTTTCTATTGCCAATTGTAGTTTCTTTTAATGGGTTAATTTGCTTAAGCACAAGGACCAACCATGTTGTAGTTGATTAAACAGGAGGAGGATATCTATGTCTTATGTGTGTAGTTACAAATTGTTGATAGAGAGTGTATATACCGTGCAGTATAAGCTGCCTCTCTCTCTCTTTCTCTTTGTTTGATATAATATGTATCTATGTCTAGTGCATGAATGCACTTCTGTCTCCTGAAGTTGGCATTATTGGATGGTCCTATCTAATTTTGTGGTCACTTAAGTAGCCATAGAAACTTTTCAAGTAGTGTCTATAGTATCTGGTGAAACTTGCTGTCCGTGGGTTGACCATCAATTTTCTTGTAGATAGATGAGGATGCAGTGGTTGGGGTATATTTTTTTTATAAGTTGAAAAGACGTATTAACTCTGCATATTTGTTTATGATCTATTTGTCTATCTCTGTGTCTTTCTGTGAGTAATCATTTGAGTTGATATTGGCGGAGGGTCCTTTAACCTCAGAGGTCTAATTACTTGGCCATATTATATGAATGTATAGGTTATAGTATCTTGAATATGATGGTGAAACTTGCTATTGATGTGGGTGTATTGGCTTGATCTTAATTGCAGGTGGATGAGGATGCGATAGTTGGGGTGGAGGCCTTCTCTAGAATAGCTGCAGCAGTTCCAATCATTGCCAATGTAGTTATCAGTGAGAATCTTTTCGAGGTGCTAACATCGTCAACTGGCGGGCAGCTTCAATACTCCATTTTCGACAAGTACATCACTGGACTGGGAAGGTACCTGCAATGCTTAACATAGGGGGAAAAAATAAAATAAATTCTTTATCTTTGGAAACATAAATAAACTGATACTATATCTCAGTTGGAAATGCTCTCCAAACATGCTCAGTTGAAGCTGTATTCTGCTTGTCTTTTTAGATTTTATTTGGAATGGAAGTATTGTTTTTTCAATTTGTGAATAATATTTACTAGCTTGCTGGACTATTTATCTTTTTTTTTTTTTAATTAATGCACCAGATAAATAATTGGACTGTCAAGAGACTTGGTATGAACTGTCGGTCTCCTTAAAAAGTTGTATACAAATATAGTAATTCCAAAGTATATTGATATATGATCAATATTGATGCTGGTTGTTAATTTGTTATTTAATACTCAAGAAACATTGTGGATTTGTTGAACAATGGCATTCTTCACAGGAGAAATACTTGGTTAAGATATTGTGGATTTGTGGAACAATGATGCGAGAAATACTTGGTTAAGATATATTTATCATTAACAAATTTTGATTAACTACTGCAGTTCGAATATTTTTGTTTTAGGGTAAACCCACATTCTGTGTCAAGGTTTATTCGGTTTTCAATTTTGAATATAACATATGGATTTATTTGTCTTAGTTCTTCAGTATCAAGTTTTCATGCACATTTTCATGCTTTATGAAATCATTTTCCAATTTATAGCCACACTTATCTAGCCATAATATTTTAATTCTTCAATTCCATAGAGCCATGAAAAAGATGAAGACTCAGTCAGAATCATATATCCTTTCTGCCATTCGTTCATCAAGAGGTGAAAGGATTCTGGAGGTGGATGGGACAGTCACCACTCAGCCAGTTCTAGAGCATGTAGGAATATCCACGTGGCCAGGTTGGTTCATTTGATAAATAACTTTTGTTAACAGGTTTTAGGACTATATTTGTAAAGAATGTATCTAATGCAAACCTGCATTTTAGAGAAATTGGAGCACTAGTTAATTCCTATGTCCTACAGTGTACTATTGTACTAGAAAAGAAAAATATAATGTCACATTTGCCAACTTATAGGTATCATGGTTTATATGCAGGTCGGTTGACTTTGACAGATCATGCACTGTATTTTGAAGCCCATCGTGTTGTATCTTATGAGAAGGCAAAAATTTATGATTTAGCAGAAGATCTAAAACAGGTTGTTAAACCTGAGTTGACTGGACCATGGGGCACTCGACTATTTGACAAGGCAGTCTTTTACAAATCTGTTTCCTTGTGAGTCACGATGCATATGATTTCTCATTGTTTATAGCTGTATGTTTCAGTTATTTTCCACAACTAAAAGCTTTTCTTGAAGCTTAAATAGCTGTTAACTCTTAATCATGTTTTTCTTGTAGATCAGAACCAATTGTCTTAGAATTCCCAGAGCTTAAAGGGCATACACGTCGTGATTACTGGTTAGCAATAATCAGGGAAATTTTATACACACACAGATTTATAAATAAGTTTCAAATTACAGGAGTTCAGCGGGATGAAGTGCTCTCTAAGGCTGTACTTGGAATTCTGCAACTACAAGCCATACAAGAAATTAGTACTGCAAATTCTGTACGTTGTGAGAGTCTTCTCATGTTTAACCTTTGTGATCAGCTTCCGGGCGGAGATTTGATATTGGAAACTCTTGCAAACATGTCAAACTTAAGGGAATTAGACCGGACTAATAAATCTGTGGGTGGGGTTGGAATGCATTCCATTTCAGCCATGGCCATGGTTTCTAACTTAGGGTTCGTGTTTGGATCAAGTTCAAGTAATAATTCTAGTGAGGCTGTGGCTGGGCTTGTAGTGGGTGAGATAGCTGTGGGGGAGATGAGTCCATTGGAAAGAACCGTTAAGGAATCCAGAAATAGCTATAAAAAAGTTGTGCAGGCACAGGAAACGGTTGATGGAGTTAAAGTAGATGGTATTGACACCAATTTGGCCGTCATGAAGGTATTGCCACTGATAATTAATATGTGGTTTTGCATTCTACTTGGCAACCTTTGTTTACTTTAAATTCCTCCCTTCTTCTGTCTACTTGATGTAGAATGATATGATAAGACTTATTTCGAGTTGTTTTATTTTTGTTGGTTTAGGTTTCCTTTACTTGTTAGGAGTGTATTTCTAGTTTCCAGTTTTATTTCTGTCTTGGCCATCATATGTAGGTCTTAATTTATGTTGATGATGATTACTGAAACGAGATAATCATTGAATTGGCATGAATATAAATCTTATCTTATCATCCTGCATCAGTCTTTTTCCACTGATTATTTAAACAAAGATTATGAGTTGCATCAACTGGAATCTTGGTATTGGGTTCTGGTTGCTGACCATATGGTTGCAGAAAGATTTATGAATGATATCTTTCATCATTTCTCTCCATCTCCCTTGCTAGGGGTATATGATATGTGTGTGTGGTGGGGAAGGAGGGGGAGGAGGGAGTATGGGGAGGATTATCATGTGTCAAGCTAAACCAATAATAGAGTGAGTAATTCATTTGAAGCATCAATAGAACTTATTGTAATTCTCAACCTTATATATACTTGTAGGAGCTTCTGCTTCCTGTCACGGAAGTTGGAAGGTGGCTTCTTTCTCTAGCATATTGGGATGATCCCCTGAAGTCTTCAGTGTTCTGTTTAGTCTTCACATTTATCATTTGCAGGTAAGAAGCAAATTTAGTAACTTATATCTGCATAACTACGTAGTTGGTGATCAGCTGGCATTTTCAATTTTGGTATTGAACCATGCTTATAATTACTTAAAGCACTGGACATCAAAAGACCTTATGTAAAGTTGCAACTAAGAAGGGTAGATATTTTTAGATGTTGGATTCTTCACCTTTAGGGTTTTTATTTTTTCATTTTTGTTTTACAGAAGAGTTAATGTTGCATAGTTGATTTACTTGTAATTCTGATCATTTAAATTGTTTTCTTGCACAAATCATACATGGTTGGTGGCTTTCCTGGAAACTTAATTGGATTTTCATTGTAGGGGATGGCTGGGCTATGCTGTGGCATTACTGCTCATCTTTTTTGCAACCTTTATGGTACTCACAAGATTATTGAACCAAGGCAAGCCTGTTGATGAAGTTAAGGTAATAGCTCCACCACCTATGAACACAATGGAGCAGCTTTTGGCTGTTCAAAATGCAATTTCCCAGGGTGAACTGCTTATTCAGGATGGAAACATCTTTCTTCTTAAGCTACGTGGATTGCTGCTCACGATTTTCCCACAGGTTTAGCTCTCCATCTTTTTGCAAACCTTTTTATCTAAGCACAGGAAAGGTCTTGTGCATACTGTTATTTGGTGGCGTTGGGATTATAGTTTATATCTTCAGTTCAATTTTATTTGGTGACGTGCCAACACCAGCTGTTTTGATGTTTTATAATCCAGGCAAGTGATAAATTCACAGCTGGTCTTTTGTTAACGGCGTTGATTTTGATATTTGTACCCAGTAAGTACATAGTTCTACTTATGTTTTTGGAGATATTTACAAGATATTCTCCCACAAGGAGAGCAAGCACCGAGAGATGGATGAGGAGATTGAGAGAATGGTGGTTCAGCATACCGGCTGCTCCTGTAATTTTGGAAAGAGAAAATGAAGAGAGAAAGAAAAAGTGATGTGTATATCTTTGTACAAGTGTATATGATGTGTTTTTTGTACTACAGACATACATCTATGAAGTGTAAATCTTAATTATCAACCGAAAGCGGAAACTAATGGCAAGAGGAACAGGAAAATCAATAATTTGTACAGGAAAATATGCCTCATTAGTTGCAATGTGATGATTGTCTGCAACCGTTATGAGTTTGTCGTTGTAAAAATTTCAATTCAATCCCAGGTTCAGGCATGCAACATGTGTAATTTCTAATGCAGACTTTACTAATTATAAGTCAAGCTGGTCAAGGGATTCGTGAGGCATTTGGTAACTTATTTCTTCATCATCAAACAGCAAGCCGCAATTGTATATGATCGAAAACAGCCGTTTTAACCAAAGAAAGGATAAAGTGTAGTGTGAGGGAACCCTGTGAGAATAACTTCAGTTTGTATTCTTTATTTTGTTATGCATGCCGAGGATTCGTAAAGATTGTTTGTTGAATTTGATTGTGAATAAGTCTGTTGTGGAAATGACTGTTAAGGATTAGGTAGACTTGGAAAGTTCGTAAATATTCCAAAACTATGGGAAACTTGGTATAACGAATAGTTTAATTTCGCGAAAAATGAAAATTCGTGACGTCGAGAGAGGACCATCAGATTTCTCAGAATAATTTCTGCTCTGCTGAGAGCAATGGCTCTTATTTCACCACCACGAACAAGAAAGAGAACAAAGAAAGTTCACAAATGGACAAAACAATGTTACATTAATTGGTTGCAGCCACATCTTCGAGAAAAGTGAATTTAATCCTCATGAGTTTTGCAGCCGCATCCGTCATATCTATCCTTTGACCTGGGGAATCCATGCAACAATCCAAGGCCAGATGCACGATGCTTAGTAGACAATCCATTTAGGTAGAGAAAGCTCGCTCTTCTCGCAGCAAATTTGCATCAACAGCTGTCAATCCATCAGATAATGACTCATTTATCCCCAGTTCTTTAAACTCATTTCTCTGGTAAATATTTTCATATGTAGGTTTCTTTCTCGTGAAAGCCTGCATCAATAAAGTACCAAAGGGTTCGGAAATGCCAAAGTCACTCACATGTGCCACCATATTTTCATCCAAGAGAATGTTGCTAGGCTTCAAATCACAGTGAATCATAGGTGTCGAAAGACCATGATGGAGATATTCAAGAGCCAACCACCTCACATCTGTCATTATATTCAATCTCTCAAGCATATCTAGAAAAACGTTGTGAGATTACAACCGTTTCTTAAGACTACCATTGGGTATGAACTCAAGTACCAAGCTGTAAAATCTGGATTAAAACGGCTACTAAGGATCTTTATGAGATTGAACATTCCGCAAGACTTTCAAAATCAAAACTCCTAGCTAGCCACTCTCTCCAACTACAGACTAAAAACTTTTATTGTAACATCAGACCCATTAGAAGGTGTTTCTTTATATACTGATCAGAAACTACCTGTACCATACAAGTTGCATTCTTTAAATCCGTCAGTGGCCCATTGAATATCTAAATAGGATACTCTTCTCCATGCTATAAGAGACAACAAATCTTTTTTATTAAGATTTTTTGTACTCCTGTTTTGACATCTTATAAAGAAGATAATGACGAGCGCTATTAGTACAATGGATATTATCGGAGGCAAAACATATTTCAGGAGAGGTGGAACAGCTTTCTTTTGACCTTTTGTTGCTCCTTTCCTTGCAAGGTGGCACTTGGAGTCTTGGTGGACCACAAAGTGCATAATTCCAAATAAATGATTGAGCCGAGAAGTTCTTAAATGGCCTATTGTTAGGAATTTCTACTTCTAGTCTACGGTGAGACACATTAAGTAGTTTGAGATTTAAAAGTGCCTCCAATGACTTAGGAATTTCTCCATATAGATTGTTACTATAGACATCCAAGAACTCCAAACTTGTCAAATTGCTAAACGATTCAAGGATATGACCTTCAAATTCATTGCCGGCCAATGACAGAATTTGTCATTCCTTGAGGCCACGAATGATTATTGGAATAACACTTGATAACTAATTCCTCAATAAATCTAAAGCTACCAGGGCCTTCAAATTTAGTATATTTGAAGGGAGAGAACCACTTAATGAATTTGACAACATGTCTATTACAGGAGGTACTTAAGACTTCATACAGATGATCGTACACTAGAACTGAATTTGTTGGAGCTTAAGTTGAGTTCTCTTAGAGATATCAAACTTGCCAAACATGGTGCTATTTGTCCTGAGAGCGTATTATCACTTAACATTAATCCATTCAACGCTTCTAAGTGGAAAAGATCGTAGGGAATGGAACCTTGCAAGTTATTATTATCGAGGGCTTGTAGTTGCTTCAATCTTTCCACTAATATTGGAATAATTCCATTCAAGTCATTGTATACGAGATTGACAATTATCAGTCCACTTAAATTATCAATTTGTGGAGGATGCTACGTAACGAATTAGAACCAAATTGTAAAGTTGTTAGATTTCTACAATTAGTCAAAGAAGAGAGCAAGCTCCACTACGAGTCAATCGTTAAGTAATTATAAGGAAGATCGAGCCTTCTGAGGCGTCTCCTATTAGTTAATCAAATATTACTTGAATGCAGAGCATATAATTACTCTGTAGTCAGGAACAACAGATTAGCTCCTGAGCTGATGTGGTCGAATTAGTTACTTAATTTAGCTTGTGTCAAGCAAAGTACACATGTGCATAACAAATTTAATAGCCTATAGATTTCATTACTATAAAAATGCAATATGTTTTCATTTTGAGTTAGCTAATTGAGAATCTTCTACATGTTTCTTCTAAACATTTGCTCTCATTTTCCTGGTATTTTCTAGCTTGCCAAACACTATTACTCAATATTCAAACATGGTATCAGAGTTTGTAATGTTGAGCATTACTCAAAACCATCATTCTTGTAGCTTTATTACTTTTGTTAAACTTGATCAAAACAGTTTTATTCTATGGCGCACACAAGTTTTGGCGTCAATTAAAGGCAATGGCTTAGAAGGCTTCATTAACGAAGATCGCAAGTGTCCTGAGCAATTTCTTTTTCTTTTTCTTTTTCTTTTTTTTTTAGAACAACTTGGTGTTAAAAATTCATTTGGAAATAGATCTAGATCAATTAATCCAAAGTTCACAACTTGGATCAAGACTGATCAACTCCTTTTAAGTTAGATGATGTCATTAATTCAGCAGAATATGCTTTTAATTGTGATCAATTGTGCAATCTCAAACCACTTTAGGAATCACTTACTAATATGTTTATCTTTTGATCTCAAGCTTGAATTCAAATTCTTAGAATGTATGTTCAAACTATTAAGAAAGCTAGAATAGTTGAATGATCAAGCATATAGTAGATATGTTAGTTTTAACTAGAAAGCCAGATTAGTATGTTTATCTTTTGATCTCAAGCTTGAATTCAAATTCTTAGAATGTATGTTCAAACTATTAAGAAAGCTAGAATAGTTGAATGATCAAGCATATAGTAGATATGTTAGTTTTAACTAGAAAGCCAAATTAGTTGAATGATTTTGTCATGCATGTATTAATTGGACTTGATTCTTCAAATTATGAGACTACTGTTTTAAAATTTTAATGGTGGCTTCAGACCTAATTAAGGCCAGTATGGTGGAGGAAGGTCTTTTAATGGCATTGATAAAGGGTTTGGGCCTAATTTTGGAGGTTTTGGACCTAATCTTGGCAACATCTGTGCACCAAGGAGTTTTGGTTTTCAAGGAAGTATGGTGTACTCTGATCACACTTTGATGCTCTTTCTACTACTCTTTAATCCTAGTTCATACTGTTTTGTATTTATTATTGAGAATGGTCTTAATGGCTTTATTGGTTTTACTTCCTTTGCTCCATCAATTCCAACTCCAGCTCATAAACTTGTTGAAGATCTTTCTTGATATATTGATAGTAGAGCCACAAATCATTTCATCAATGATTTAGATAAGCTTCTTTTTTTAAGTTTATATTGATGATGCAAATTTTTTGTTGGTAATGGACATGCATTGTATATTAAACATATTGGATCAATTCTACTTGACACTAATATTTCTGACTATTTATTTCTTAATCATATCTTAAATGTCCTATATATCACCAAAAACTTGCTTAGTGTTTCTAAACTTTTGGCTGATAATCATGTTATTGTTGAACTTGTTGGCAATCTGTGCTTTATCAAAGCCAGGAGCACAATGATTAACCTACTTAAGAGAGTTGCTAAAGATGGCTTATATAGAGTTCAAAGTCTCTCATCCAATTCATTGCAACAAGTTCAGCATTCTTTAGTCATGTTCCTTCAAATACATTTGAGTTACTTTTTGTTTACTATTTTGTTTCTCATTTTAAAGAGTCAGTTATTGTTAGTTCTTCTAAATAAAATAAGAGGTTATGTTTGTTTGTTTATAAAATAAAGTCAGTTGATGTTAATCTTCTTCATAAAAAGGCTAGACTATTTAAGAGTTTATACTCTTAAAATTGCACTCTAGATTGTAATACCTTTAATGGTTTCAATAAAGTTGATAATTTGATTGTAGGGAATACCGATTTGATTTTTACATCCGATCCGCATTCGATTTAATGGCATATTTTTTCTAAATATAATTTTAAGTTGATAATTTAAAATTCAATTATAATTTAACAATTAACAATTTAACAAATTCAATATAAATATACAATTGCATTTAACAAATGATAATTTCACAACATAAATAAAAATATAAAAATAAAAAAACTGAAACCAAAACTTTTTAACATATTTTTATAGTCAATAAAGATTATAGAATTCTTATAAATATTTTAATTTATATATTTTTTAATTAAAATTTAATTAAATACACAAATATCTTTGTAGATTTTGGGGACTTTTCCGGATTTCTTTTTCCGATCCGCATTTTATAAATGCGGATCCGGTTATATCCTAGATATTTATGCAATCCTAGATAACCAATTTAGCAAATTGCATATATTGCATTTTAACTCAGTTGAAACCAAAACAACAGCTCCTTAATTGATCTTTGTAGATTTTTGGGGACTTTTCCACATTTCTTCCACACAAGGTTATACTGCATCCTAGAAGTCTAATGCTGCCAAGTCTAATGCCCTTGAAGTATTCTATACTTTTAAACACTTTATTAAAAAACATTTGCAACTCTATATCAAAGCAATTCAAATAGATTGGGGAGGGGAATTCGGAACCTTTTTCTTTCTCACTACATTAGGCATCCATATAGTTGAAATTGGTCTAACCTTGCTAGCACAAGCATATTTACCTTTATAATTCTGATAGAATGCATTTCATATTGTCGTCTTTGTAATAAGTAGACTTTCCACTTCAGTTTTGAACAACATTTCTCCTTTTTAAAAGTTATTCCACCAAAAACTAGACTATTCAATGCTCAGAACCTTTGGTTGTGCTAGTTATCTTTCTCTTAAACCATATAACAGACATAAGTTTGATTTTAGAACTAAACTAATAGGTGTGTTTTCATTGGTTATAGCCTTCATCATAAAGGATATCACTGTCTTCATTCTTCAAGGAAAGTTTATATTTTAAATCATGTTACATTTGATGAATTTTCTTTTCTTTATATTTTAGATTTAGACTTCTCTTTAGTTTTTTAAAAATTGTCTATCCATTTCAACTAGTGAGTCTATTTTCGAGTCTTCTCCTTTTTCTGTCTCTTTTTAATGAATTACAAGCTCCTTTAGCAACACCCCTAACAACCATCTCTGATGCTTTTCTTTCATTACCACATATAAATTCTTATCAATTTGATACAATTACTCTCTCTTCCTCACATTTAGTTCACAACCACTCACTTCATTCAACTCCACACATTACTCCACTTTCACCATTACATGTATTACTTTCATTTTCAATAATTGGTCATCCTATGGTCATTAGGTCTAAAGTAGGCATATATAAGCCCTAAGTTTACTTATTAACCTTGCTTACTCAACCTTCAGAACCTACCTCTGTTTCTCAAGCACTCTATGATCCAATGTAGCTTAAAACAATGCAAAAAGAGTTTCAAGGTCTTCAAACTAATCAAACCTAGGATTTAGTCTTGCCTACTACTCCTGTTAAAGTAATAAGAAATAAATAGGTTTTCAAACTTAAGTATGATTAGGATGAATCTATCTCAAGATACAAAATTAGGCTTGTTGCAAAGAAGTTTCACCAGACAGATGAGGTTGATTAATCTGAAAATCTTAGTCCAAATTCAACGCCTCTACAGTTAGAATTATTTTGAGTTTGACAGTGATGAATCACTGGGTGCTTAGACAGGTGGAAGTCAATAATGCCTTTCTAAATAGTATATTCATTGAGGATGTATATATATACAACTTGAGGGCTTTATAGATCCTAGTAAACCTTAGCATATTTGCAAGTTAAAGAAGGCTTTGTATGGTTTAAAACAAGCACTTAGAGATTGGTTTGATAGGTTTAAGACTATTATGCTTTCTTAGTGGCATTTTCAAAACTCTAAATCAAATAACTCTTTTTTCTTCAAATAGGACAGAGGTTAGTTGTTTTTGATTTTAGTGTATGTTGATAATAATATCATCAGTGGATCTAGTTCCCTTATAGTTCAACATGTAATTCATGATATAAACCACATATTGGCTTTAAAAGACTTGGGAAAACCTTATTATATTATGAGTATTAAAGTCATGAAGTCTTAAAATTGGGTTCATCTGGAGCAAGCCCAATATATTGCTGGCATTTTAACAAAGCATGACATAGCTAGCTACAATCTAATGTCTACTCTTATGTCAACTAGTCATTATCTTACCAAAGTGACGCAGTGCAGAAACGTTACTAGATATCGTTCTTGTGTACGTTCTTGAAACTTAAGAAAGATGGCACTCACAATAGAGAAAATATCTCAATTGAGAAATATTGAAAGTTATTAATAAGAAAACTTATTGTTTAGAAATAAGCATAACAAGCCTATTTATACTAGCTAGAATTATCCTACTCCTAATAAAATTATGATTCCTTATAAACAAATGAATATGACTTAAAAATATAAATTAAATCCTAATTAGACTAGAATTACAAATATAACCCAAATAAAATAAGATAATCCTAATAAAATATTGAATACCCAAATATTATAATTCCTAATAAATTCTAATTTATTTTATCTAACATGCTCCCTACATCAGTCTCTCCTTCTTCGAAAAAAACTCGTCCTCGAGTTTTGCTGAAAATAAAGACAATATGGAGGATAAAACTTATAAGAGAATAGCAATGAATCTTGAAGCTCGAACTCATAATCTTTGATATCAATCTTCTTTGAAACTTTAAATACTCCATACTTCATCTTCTTCTTGCTTTTAAATATGTCTCTTCTAAAAACTTTAGAGACAAGATTAATTTAATGCTGAATATCCTTCATAGCAGATAATTTGTTAAGAACTTCTTTAGTCATGACGTCTTAAAATTTTGAGAGTAATGGTTGAACTTGTTTAGGAACCGATTCTGGTTCAGCTACTTCTTTCGACACTAGAAAGTAAGTTTCTTTGACTTTTGACTTCATTGGTGCCAAGATAATCTCCATGTTATTTTTATAAAACATGTATGTATTATCTTTCCCATAATGTATTGTATTAAGATCAAATTGCCAAGGTCTTCCAAGTAGCATATGGCAAGCATTCATGTCGACAACATCGCAAATTATTTCGTCCTTGTACTTTTCGATAGAAAAAAGAATACGACATTGCTCAGTAACTTTACTTTCTCCAACATCTTTTATCTATCCAATGCGATAAGGAGAAAGATGTTTGTGAGTTTTAAGTTGTAACTTGTCCACCATAGTTTTCGAAACTATATTCTCGCTACTACCACTATCAATAATCAAATCACGTACCTTCTCGTTGACTGTGCACCTTGTTTTGAAAATAATATGTCTCGGAGTGTCTTTTTCCTTCTATGGTGTGTACAACAATCATTTTGTTACTAGTGATACTCCTGTGTCTCGGTATGTCCACTCTCCCTCCTCCTCTATGTTATCATTGTCTTCATATGATTCATCTTTAGGCTCTTTATTTACCTCTGCATAAGTTGCCAAATTGACTGTTTGGCGTCTTCATTTCGGACATTGGTTTGATGTATGGCCTGGTTTCGAACAACGAAAACATTTGTCGCCTCGTGGAACTGCATAAGGATTATTATTACTTCTTAAATCTTTTATATGCCGTATGTTTTGCCCATTCTAATTTTGTGTTTGCCTTCTATAGTTTTCCATAGGAGCTTTCTCGTTATTAATCTCGTACCTCTGCTCTTGTTGTTGGCCAGGAATGATTGAGCATGAGGTGGCTTGATTACGAGCCTTTCTTTTCTGAAGTTGCATTTCAAACTTTTTGGCTAGTTGAATGGCATTTTGTATTGTGTGTACTGGTTGTAACCCAACTTTATCTTCTATTTTAGGGCGCAAACCATTTAAGAATCGACCAACTATCTGGGCCTCTGTCTCACGAAGGTTATTTCATTCCATAAGCCTTTGAAATTCAAGTGCATATTCTTTGATCGTTTTAGCTCCTTGACAGCAGTTGTTGCACTCACGAAACAAGGTTTGTACATAGTCAAGAGGCAAAAATCGTTCCCTTAACAGGTGATGCATGCGATGCTATGGCTTGACCTTACTTTTTCCTTGCAGTATACGAGAAGTTTGTAGATTGTCCCACTAAACTGCAGCAGCACCTTTAAGTTTATAGACTTTTACCTTAACATTCTTTGATTATGAAAAGTCTATTGTTTCGAAGAATCGTTCAATGTCGGATAGCCAATCAAGAAAGTCTTCAATGCTTAGTTGTCCATTAAATGATGGAAGGTCAATTTTGATGCGATAGTCACTCTGATGTGTTTCTTATCGCACTTCCTCCATTTCCTCTTCATCTGAATTGTCAAAACTTGAAAAAGGTAGAGTAGCTTTTGTATTCCTACTAAAGCTACCTACTTCTTTTGTCATATTAGTCTTCTTTTACTCACTAAAATTATTTCTCGAATAAAAAATGTCAATACCTTTTGCTTTTTGATTACTCCTTTAGGCGAGCTTAATCATCTTCAATTCTTGTCTCACATCAAGTAATGATTCTTCCATTGCCGTAATATGAGCTTGTATTGATTCTAGGGCTGTCATTATTTCTCGCCATGCTTCTGTTGAATGAGTTTGAGATTGTTCGAGTCGCTCTATCTCTTTTTGTAATTTGAGTCTCAAATGAAGTATTGCTTTCTTTAGAAACTATTTTGTTTAGAATTTTTATTTTTCTTGGGTCTTTTTTTTGGGTTTTTTGAAAAAGATAAAAAATTATAGGGGAATACTGTAATTAAGGAAAAATAATGGGGTCAAATTAAAAATAAGCAAAAGTTTTGTTACTGACGACGGTGATCAGGAAATTAGGCAAGAATGGGTGGATTTGGAATATTTGAGGTCGATGTGTGTGATGGTGGTGGTTGTTTGACTCAAATCGTTATGGATTGGCCAAAAAATTGAATCTAAGTTGTGGTTAGAGGTGGTTTTGATTACCGGTGAACGGAGTGGCGATTGACAGCAGGTGTAGGTTCAAAAGAAGGGGCTAAGGATGCTGAACAGATTGAAGATGATGCAAGCTGGCGATTTGCAGTGGAGAGCCACAAATCGAGTAGTAGGTGTGCGGCGGTTTCAACAGTTGTTTTTGGTGCTGTTTGGTGCGTTGCGGTAGCTTATTAGTGGTGAGGGGTGTTGAATTTTGATCGCCAGCTTCCTCTGATTCCTTTGGCTGTGATGGTCGACAGAAACGATGAAGAAGTGGTGGTGATGGCAGCCATGTGTGGTGGCGTGCTAGTGGCTGCCAATTTTGTGGCTTTTTTTTTTTTGGCTGATTTCCTTTAATTGATGGAATTAATGGATGATAGAGGGAGGATTTGTGTATAGAGGGTAGGTGATGGTTGGAGAAGCTCTATTTGGTAAAGAGAAAAACTCTGATACCACTTGACGTAGTGCGGAAGCGTTACTAGATATCGTTCTTTTGTACGTTCTTGAAACTCAAGAAAGATGGCTCTCACATCGGCGAAAATATATCTCAATTGATAAATATTGAAAGTTATTGATAAGAAAACTTGTTGTGTAGAAATAAGCATAACAAGCCTATTTATACTAGCTAGAATTTAGGGTTGGCAAAATCCGAATCCGGATCTGTAATTTTTTTTACGGATCCGGATGCGGTTAATATCTGCACTGGGATCCAGGCTGATATTCAGGATATCCGGATCCAGAAAACTTAAAATTAAATAATTTAAAATATCTTTTAAAAATTCAATAATTTAATTAATAATATTAAATAAAATTCAATTATAATCTAACCATTAACAATTTAACATAAATAACATACATCATTATAAATAAAAATATAACAACATAAATCAAACATAAAAAATAACTAAATTCAAGTGCACAACCATTAAAATCCACAAATAAAAAACATAAATCAACAAATAAAAATATAACAACATAAATCAAACCTAAAAAATAATTAAATTCAAGTGCACAACCATTAAAATTCACAAATAAAAAAACATAACTAAATTCAAGCACACAACCATTAAAATCCACAAATAAAAAATACTACAAATCCATGTAGATTCTAAGCTTCCAATCCAAAATGTCGTGCCACGATATTGTCAATCATCAGGATCCTCCACTCCTTCAGCATTTATAATTTGTTCCACAAATTCTTTAAGTGCCTCACGATCTAACAATTGAAACATAAAAAATTAATTATTAAGTGCCATGTTAGTACAAAAATATAAAAATGTTATAATACATGAATAAATAAAATAAGTAATTTTATCTTTAATTTCTAGAAATACCAATTTTCAGTTAACAATACAAAATAAATCCAAATGGTCACATAAACTTTTGCCAAATCCACGGTAAATCCGGGAATGGCTAAGAAATCTCGACTCATTTTGCACTTTATTATTCTTCCACCAAGACAAAATTCAAAATATTGTTTATCCAACTTAGAAACAAATGAGTCCCATTCACACCTATACTTGAATCAATCGAGAAGAATTGTCCACAAATATCTTCATCTTTGTACGAGAAGGTTAAAAAGTGAACCATCATCTTCTTAAACCTAAGATCTAAGATATTTCTTATAGCCAAAGTTGAATAACATCCCATCAAGTCTTACAATCATATAACTAAACGATACCTTTGAATTTTTAATCTAATCTCACAAATTTAGGAAAAAATAAGTTTGAGATGGGATATCGAGATTAAAATTTTCAGTTAACTACAAAATTCCAAATGGTCACATAAAACTTTTGCCAAATCCACTTCGACTCATTATAACTAACATTTATATTGTTTTCAACACCTTTCTCCATTATGAACAAATCCCATCTTTGTACAATTAAATTCAAGATATGAGCATTAACAAGTTGTGAAAAATTCTCAAGTCTTAAATTCAATGAACTACGTTTGAAAATTTATCCAACAACATATTTATCATTTCAACTCTTCATTGTAGCAGCACAATTATCCATATCTCATATTTTCAACACTTTCTCCATTAATATTCCAATCCATCAAATAATCATATAACACATTACATATTAAATTCACCCGCCTAAATTCAATGAACTAGGAGAAAATTTATATAAACCTAATAATACAAAGAAAAAAGAAGAAGAACGTAATTAAAATCATTAAAATAAGCATAACATAAATAAACATAATAATAATATAAATAAGAATAATATAAATAAGCATAATATAAATAATCATGATATAAATATTAAAATAAGCATAATATAAATAAGTATAATAAGAAAAATAAGCATAATCATTAAAATCATTAAAATAAGCATAATATAAATATTAAAAATGTTACCTCATAATGCGACTTCGTAGCACCCATAGATTGTCAATATAATGCGTCGTAACAACCATATAGCCCTTTTTTTAGTTGCTAGCAGTCCACATGTCAGTAGTAATTGCAATCCTACTCTCACAAGCATATAACAAATTCATTGTCTTGGACCTCTCAATATCATAAAGCTTCAAAATTTCATTCTTGATGTTGTTTTTACTTATTGTATCAAGTGATGGTTGAACCAACTTCATCAAATCTCGAAACCCTTGATATTCAACAAATGAAAGTGGAAGCTCGTGCAAAATAATCATCCTTGCAACACTAATCCTCACCGTCGCCATATCACATTTTACTTCAGAACAACTCTCAACGGTAATGGATCCATCATTTTTCTTAGCAAGAAGCATTTGGGCAACATCCTTGAAATTCTTTCTCAAACAACTAGTAAAATGAGTTTTTAGGTGTGTAGTCCCCCTAAAATAATGTCCTGTCAATACTTTACTACAGTAGTTGCAAACCGCTCGATAATTCCCATCCGCGTCTTTGTACCTCTTGAAATGATTCCATACATCAGAAGTTAACATATCACCACTAAATTGTATTGATGTAGACCCTTCCACTACACCTCCACTGTCATTACCTCCTTTTTGTTTAACACCATGTGTACGGCCACGGCCACGACTACCACGGCCACGATTACAACGGCCACGACCACTACCACTTTCTACATCCGGTTCAACTTCAAAAACATCGTCATTTTCAAGTTCGTGGACCTCCTCCAATCTAACATCGGCATCATTAACAATATTTGGAGAGAATGAAAAATTATTTCCTTGCTCCTCTTCGGCCATGTCCAACTAATCCCAAAGGCTAATTAAAGTAATTCATAAAGTGAGTTACCATATGTGAAAACAAAAATGGGATTAAGCATTTACATTATATTAAAAGTTAATGCATTTAATTAAAGTAATTAAACAAATTAGCAAAGGCAATTATTCAAAATTAAATTAAATTCAATCAACAAAGAAATTAAATTAAGCTAGCAAGGCAGCAACATTTTTAAGTTTAACAGATTTATATTAGATTATACTCATTAAATTCAATCAAACAATTAACCACAATACCAAATTATTAACCAGAAAAAAATTGAATCAACAAAGAAATTAAATTAATCCAACAACATTTTCAAGTTTAAAAAATTTTTCATTAGATTAAACTCATTAAATATAATAAACAATTAACCACAATATCAAATTATTAACCAGAGAAAAAATCCATGTAATTAATATTATAAACAGAAAATTTATTGAAGAACAAAAAAAAAAGCCATCTAATTAATATTATTAATAGAAAATTTATTGAAGAACCAGAAAAAAAAGCCATTTACTTAATATTATTAACAGAAAATTTATTAAAGAAAGGCAGCAAAATCAAATGATCGGACCGGCTCCTTGTGACCTTGTGGGTGATTGGGTGAGGCTTGGATGGCACGACCACACAGGTTCACGGCAGGGATGATGAGCACCTACTGCACCGCGACCGCGATGCTTCTTCGAAGAGGTGATGACCACGAGCAGTGGCGTGGATCTGACAAGCTGTAAGAAGACAGAGAGATTCACGAGAACTGCGAGGCTTGGACGGCGAGGCTTCAGCTTCAACGCGAGGATCCGACGAGCTGAAGAAGACAACGATTGGTAGGTGGCGGCTGCTGCTGGTGAGTTGAGGTGACCTGAGGTAAGTGTGTGTGTGTTGCTGCCGTTGGCCCGTTGCAATCGAATTGAGAGGGATGATTTGGGGATGACTTAGACTTAGGGATTTTTTTTTAATTTAAGTTATATGTATTTTAATTGAAAAATATCCGGATCTGGATATCCGATTTTTCGAATGCAAGTGCATCTGGATCTGGATATCCGATTTTCGAGATGCAAGTGCATCCAGAACCGGATCTGGATCCGTACGAATTTTAAATTTTTAAATCCAGATCTAGATTTTTCAGATCTTTGCGGATGCGGACCGGATCCGAATTTTCTTGCCATCCCTACTAGAATTATCCTACTCCTAATAACATTATGATTCTTTATAAACAAAGGAATATGACTTAAAAATATAAATTAAATCCTAATTAGACTAGAATTATAAATATAACTCAAATAAAATATTGAATACCCAAATATTATAATTCCTAATAAATTCTAATTTATTTTATGTAACATGCTCCTTACATCACAAAGACTCCAGTGATGAAATTGATAATGCATCTCTGTACGGAAGCAACATTGGAGCCTTGGAAGCAACATTGGAGCCTTGATAACCTTCTCAGTTAATGTTTACATAATCAAGGACTCATCAGTAGGAAGGCCTATGATTTAACCTTCTCAGTTAATAAGTTGAGTAAGACATGTTAGGAAGTCAGTAACTGGGTTTACTATTTTTGTCATAATCAAGGACTCATCAGTAGGAAGCATACAAAAGACTTTTTAGATATTTAAACGTACTTTACATTTTGGACTACATTTTTATAATTATAGAGTTATGCAGTTGAACTGTTGTACAGACTCTGATTGGGCTTATGATAGACATGTTAGGAAGTCAGTAACTGGGTTTACTATTTATCTAGGTGCCAATTTGGTTTCCTAATCATCCAAGAAGCAGTGTCTCTTGATCAAGTACAGAGACAGAATATAAGGCTTCAGCTCATGCTGCATCAAAGGTGATATGGATACAGTCTTTGCTAGAAATTCCAGAATTTATAGATTGCCAATCTCGTTTGGAATTTCACCTGCCAATATGCAAACGTTAAATGGAGACTTATTGTGCTTTCCATTTTTTATTTCGATTGAAATTCAACTGATTGAATAGCACCATGCCTATAAAGTGGTGTGACAATCAAGTGATTTTTAGATACAAAAATTTGATTTTAAACTTTTTTTAAAAATGCCATTTTATTTTATTTTATTAGGTATTTTTATTTTGTCTTTAATTTTGATAACTTTATTTTACAGCAAACTTTGAAATAGTAAAACAACATTTTTTAAATTAAAAAAAAAATCAAATTCTCATTATTCAAGTAGGAAATAAAGACCATTATCATAATGATTTTTCTTACACTCATTTTGCTATCAATTATTTTGATATAAAAAAAGAAATAAAATTAATAAAGCACAAATATTATCTTTTTAATAATCAAGAGTTTACAACTCTATCATCATTTATAATAATTATTTTAAAAGCTATAACATTGTTAAACTACTAACAATTAACCTCTTTTGCTCTATTTGGGGAAGTTTTTAATCAAAGCAAATTTGTGGTTCTATTAGGACAATTTTGGAATACACAATCGGGTATTGAGAAATAGAACTGAGATTCAAACAATAATAAGTGGAACGTACCTTGTAGGTTGTTATCACTAAGATGTAGCTGTACACGCTTACTCAAGTTCCCAATCTTTGAAGGAATATCTCCACAAAAATGATTGACCCATAAATGCAACTCGCGCAGTTTGGATAAATTGAAGATGTGGGAGGAGGCCTGTGAATTTGCTAATTCAAAGATTCAACTTTTGGAGATCTAGATAAAACTCCAATCCATGATGGAAAGTTTCCAACCAATTTATTGTTTCTGAAACTAATTAATTTGAGTCGGCACAGTCATCCTAATTCATTTGGCAGATGGCCACGTAAATTATTATGACCAATATCAAGAGACAATAGGAATAAGAAATTTGCCTGAGTGTGGGGGAATGATACCTTAGAGACCAATAAAAGAAAGATTTAGGGCAGTAACTCTATGATGGCGTGTACCACAAAAAATACGAACCCAATACGTATCTGACAAAATATGGACCAATTCTGATTTAAAACATTATTATGAGGATCGATAACACAGTCTTTGAATGCAAGAAGAGCAGATTGATCTGTGGTGATGTTTGCTACACCCGTAGCGAAGCAAGCCATGAACCATTGAAACAACAACATCGGAACAAGGTAGAATAACAAGCGAATATTGGTTTTAACAGATGCAGCAAACTAAGTGCTAAGTGAGATGGATATAATTTTGAAGTAAATGAAAACAGCGTACGGACTTGAATATAGAAGAGACTCGTGATGGTCTTTAAAAGCGAAACAGGTAAGATTTTAAAGGTAGAGTACAAAGGATTCAGTAATGATACTCACTCAATTTTCGAACCCCCATCCCACCGGAACTTCGGTTTCTACGTTGATTGATCTTTGTAGACTTTTGGCAACGCATTTGTTGTGTGGTTAGTTCACATGAATTGTTTGCAGCTTCATTATAGATTTCTCATTTTCTTAAGCACTAATTAGCTGTTTTGAAATTACTGTAAGTTATTTTCGTCAATAGTAAATTGCATTAAGGTTAAAATCTATGATGTTTAAAGTAAATTTTAGAGTATAAATAACTCTACTCCAGTATTATTTATTTAGGTTAATCATTAATTTAAAGATATAGCATCTTTATAGATATATTTTTTAAAATCTTTAAATATTACTAGAAATTATTTCTTTAAAAAAAGGTATGAAAAGTCTGAGCCCCTAGAAGATTAATATACATTTATAATATAACTAATGTTAAGGATTTCAATATTTAAGTGTCAACTTTATACTTAAATGGTTAAATGTTAGGATATTCAACCTTGAAATTAATATTTGTTTATAAGTAATCTCTCATTTTTATGGATTTTTATTCCAGAATGACTATATTTATTTATTTTAAAAGGTAAAGAGTAACTGAAATCAAAATCGATTTTTTAGGTCCCCACCTCTTCAACGTGTCAAATCGATGAAGTTTCACCATTTGAGGATGACTTAAAATAGTATGAATCACTTACAAAGCATACACTACCTTGTCAATCACTTAATTCTAACGACGACGAAGACGACCTTGACTTACTTGTAAGTTGTAACCCCAGAACCCACGTTTTTTTTTCAGTTCTAAATTTTCTCCATTTTCGGGGCCCTACTATCAATGTCTCCACAAATTTTCAACAATATATGGTATAAAACAAATTGACGATTGAAGTTGATTTTCTGTTTGGTTGATAAGAAAGTGATGAGAATGTTATTTGGATCTAAATCTAAGATATTTTCATTAGAACTAAAATAAGCTACAAAGCTGGTAGTTGTACAAGGGGCTGTTATTTGCTAAGCTAAGGGCCTACTTAGTATTGAGGTTTGGCACAGTATAAAAGTTACAATACTAGAATATTTAGTAAATAACAATTATTATCGTTTAGAAATTAAGTTAATTTGATTTCATAATTATATAATGAAAATTTTATAATATCTTTCTATTATTTTTGTTTAAATTATTATTTAAAAATAATATTTACTATTATTATCAAATTTTATTTAATAGTTACATTTTTTTTACAACAATTATCGTTTAAAAACTACAACACTTTAATGTTAAACAGGTCCTAAATAACAAAGCATAATCTCTAAGCTAACGAACTTTACACCCTATTTACAAAATCAACAGATTGCTGCTAATGAGCTGGAAATATCTTCCAACCAACTTCGTGGGTGATCAGCACACGTTAGTAGCTAATGAGCTTCATTAATATTCTTTTCAAGCATAAGGGCCTAGGGATTAAGTTGGATCTAAAAATGGTTGAAATATGAGTATGACTAGCTTAGCAAGGTCCTATCTGAGATTAAATTGGGCAACTGTAGAGTAAAAAGTATAGCACTAAAGTATTTGATAAATATTAACTGTTATAACTTGAAAGTTAATTAATTTTATACTTTTCTAATTTTATAAAAATTATTATTTAAAAATTATATTTACCGTATACTATTAACTTTTATTTTATAGTTACAGCTTTTTTTCCAACAATAACTTAGCACTTCAATCCCAAACATGACTTAAGTACATTAGTTTCTTGCTCTTGTGTTGGTATGTATCATGTATCTAATGTGATGCGTGCAAAAGCGATACTGATGTTGTTCTAGCATATTTCTTCAAAATCCAAGAAAGAGGGGTTCTACAAAGGAGAAAATATTTCAATTGAGAAAATAGTAAATATTATTGATAAGAAGCTTAAAGGTGTTACCACAAACTATGAATCGCAAACCTATATATATTAGTAGCTAACTTAATCTTAATCCTTCTCAAATAAGAGAAATAATAAAAAATCTTTATTAGACTGAAATTACAAATACAATTCAAATAAGCTTAATAAAACAAGATAAATTTTAATAAATTACTAAATACTAAATTGACTCAAAATCTAAAATTCTTAATTTATTCTAACTTATATGCTTCGTGTATCATGATGTGATATTTCAGCTTTTTGTTTTTAACAATCCATTTTAATATGTTTGGTCTTGCAATGGAAGACCGAATTCTTGGCTAAGGCTGCAGCACTCTGATTGTCACACCAGTGAATAGGACTGGAAGTTTGATGAGATAATTGAGCTCATCAAATAAGGATTGCAGTCATGTACTAGATTTTGCAACCAATTCTGCTTGCTTTCTAGATAACGAAGAGATAAGGTTATTGCCAAGGTATATGCAACATGCGGACATCCCGTCATCCAAATCACAGGCCCAGTCTGCATTCGAGTAACCTGTATTTTCCAATGTCTCCAATCTTCCTTCTCTACAAACTTATAACGAATGCCGGTTATAATGTTTTCCAGATATCTTTTCACTTTCTTGCCGGCTGACCAATGTTGCAAGGTATAGGGGCTGCTAGGTGCTGGCTCAGCTTATCTGGACTGGTTAATGTCAGATATTGCAGACAGCCTACAAAGCTACACAGAGAACCACTGCAAATTCCCCTAACTTCCTCCCTGCACTAAAATTAAAGGAGTATCCCAACCTCTGCCGTAAATACATAGTTCTACTTACGTGTTTGGAGACATTTACAAGATATTCCCCACAAGGAAAGCAAGCACAGAAAGATGGACAAGGCGACAATTGAGAGAATGGTGGCTCAGCATACGGCTGCTCATGTAATTCTGGAAAGACAAAAGGAAGACAAAAGGAGAGGTGATATGTACATTCGTATAAAGTGTGTGTGTGTGTACAGACAAACACATGCTGTAGAGTAGTGTTTTCCGTACCAGAGACATAAATCTGGACTGTAAACGTTAGCAATGCAATAAGAAAAAAAATCAATTGCTCTGGAGAATATGCCTTGATAGTTGGTAAGTGATGCATCATCAATATCTGTAAGTGTTGTGATTTTGTGAAGTAATAATTTTAATTTTAATCTTTATTCTTAACAGACTCTCATGGTAGTAATCCAACCATTAATTGAGGTCTGATAAGTTCGGGATTTTTTACCTGGGGGCTGTCAAATCCTTTCTTTCTCTTTTTTATTCTTTTTCTCTTTTTTCTTTTTTTCCTTTTTATTCCAAAGGAAACTTAATTTATTAGAAACTGAAAATTACAAGAAATCTTCAAATTCAGTTGGGAAATATTCCAATCAAACGTGATACTTGTGCACCGGAAGAGCAAGACTGGCTTGATTTAAATTCCTGGAAACATGACAATATTGAAAAACATTACCAGGAATTAGACACTAACAAGTATCCTGAGTTAGCCAAAATTATCTTCTTTCGGCTGTCTCACTTGTATCGAATTAATTATCTTCTCGCTTCAGCATACTCTAGTTCTCAAATACATTAATAGCAGCTGAAGGTGCTGGAAATTAATTACCTTCACACATATTTTGACTTTGTGGAGAGCTTGTAACGCGTGCTGATCTTGGATCTGGCGGGGTGGGTACCTGAAAAAGGCACTCCGGCGCCCAAGTCAGTGTGTGATTGCGATTTGAAAGGAGAAAAAATGAAGAAGACAAGGTTGATTTCTCCTTTTTTTTGTTGTGAACTGTGTTCCTCTTTATTGTTCCAAGGGGTCCTCTATTTATAGATGATGGGTGTCATGGGTTTAGGGTTTTGCTTTGAGCTCTTCCCTTAATGACACGTGTCACCTACGATTGTTGTACACGTGGATGTGAATTTTATCGTAGGGAAATAAGCATATTTATTTTGGACCTCTATTTATTTCCGTACCTATGTTTATTTCTTGACCTCTGTTTAATTCCTGACCTACGTCCTATATTCCGTGCTTACGAGCTCTATTAAGACTTTGGGCGTAGTTTCCTTACACCTCGGAATCTCATATTGGAATAAATTTTTTCTGATTTTAGTTATCTCCGTAGGTTCCCTAAGATTTTTATCTTGAGCGTTATCTCCCCGGAATAGGTTGGAAGTTATTCTTATTTCGGACTAGTTTTTCTCTTATTTTTCAAATGAATACGTGGCGTAATTTTAGTGCCTCTAAGATATGGCACCTACACCACTCCCCCCATAAGTGTATTTTTTTAAAATAAAAATACATTTTTTTAAAAAAAATGGCAGTTGTGATATATTTTCCATAGTAATAAGATTCACCACACTCATAAAAATGCACACAAATAAGTTGATGTGTATATATATATATATATATATTAACTGAAATAAAAGTAACTTATGCTCAATCTCATAAGTTACCTTCTAAGCAATTATTAAAAATATCTTTTTTACTTTATTTGGGCCTTTTGACCTTTTAGGGATCCGTTTAAATACCCTTTTTGTGTTTCCTAGGTCATCGACCTTTCCTCTGCTTTTTCATTCTTCTATCTTGCTTTTCAACTTTCAAGGCTTCTCTTTCTTTTACGATTTCTCTTTTGCTTCTTCCTGCAACTTTTTGCTCTTGCTTTTTGCTGTAAGTTTCATACTTTTGTCATTATTCTCTTTTCAATTTTGCTTTACCTTTCATCTTTCATCATCAATTGTTTATTACATATACATATATTTTTCTTTTTCTTTTTCTCTTTTGGCTTTCCTTTCTGGCCCTTGTTTGCTTCTTCTTTTTTTTTTTTGGAATATCTTTTTGTTTCCTTTTGCTTTCTTTTCTTTCTTTCTTCTTTTTTTTTTTTTGGGAACATCTTTTCGGTTCCTTTCGCTTTTTTTTTCCTTTTCTTTTTTCTTTTTTGTTTTTTGTTCAGCTTTGAATTTATCCTAAAAACTCTCTCTTTTTTTTTGTAGGAATATGGTTGCCCCCAGAGTAGAGAGAATTTCCTTTTATCGATTTGTGGAAAATATGGGTCTTGGCCTTGATATTCAGCTAAGAGAACTTGCTGACGATGTTGATATTATGGACCCCGGAATTAATAGGGAGTCAATTTTACTTTACCATAAGTAAATTGAGGTATTATCATTCCCTATTCCTCTTCTGGTCATGGAATTTTTTGCTCGCTGTGGAGTTTCGCCATTAATGATTAATCCCTACGTTTTGGTATTGTTACAAGCTTTTGCCACCATTAATTTGGCTCTTAAGGGGTCCCATTTCCTTTCATTGTATATTTTTTAATCTACTATAGACTTAAATTTTATCGTGGTCCTAAAAATGAAAAGGGTTCATGGTTTACCACCATGAGGTTTGAGGATAAGGGGGTTTTTTACAAAATTCCCGCCGCAGCAAAAAGAGACCAATTTAGGGAATGGTCACTTAATCGCCCTATAATAGTTACGGGCTATTGGTGTAGGCAGAAGCACATGTAATCTTATGTTCTGAGCTATGCCTTCCGGAAAGATCTTCGTGAGTTTGTGTTGTTTTTGGCTTTAGCTCATAGACATATGGATTCCTGCTATTTTATTATTTGTGTTGCTCGCTTTCACCCTCTTCTTTCTTTTTTTTTTAGCTGGGCCTATTGTTGATCCTTCTTTGTTGGGTGCTCGGGTGGCTTATCTGGAGAGGAATTTTTAGGGAAAGGATTTTCCTTGTGTTACAGAATTGGTTTCGCATCATTGTTGAGACGCGTTGGTTGATTCAACTATGTACGTCATGTTGAAAGCTTGTGTTTAGGAGGAGGTTATGTTGTTTTCCCCTTTGGGTTGGCTCGCCTTTCCGGCAATGCTGAAATAAATGAGGAAGACGCGAGGAAAATACTTGACTCATATGTGGTCAGCAAATATGAGAGTCTCGATATTCCTCTTCCGGAAGAGATTCCTATTGACATAGCGGCTAAAGAGCTTATACCGGCTAAAGAGCTTATACGGAGCCCAAGGTCTCCCCCCTATGGTTCTGCAGAATTATACATCCCTCGGAAGATTGATAAAAAGATAGCCCAGCCAAAGGAAAAAATTCCAATTGAGAGACTAAGTGGTGGAGCAACCGAGGTTGCTAGGGAGCATCCTATGGAGAGAAGTGACGCTGTTGGGCAAGGGACTTTGTTTAGGGGCAAGAAGATGATGGCTATCTCTACATAAAAAATTCATGGCAGTAAGCATAGGAATGTTAGTCTTAGGAAGGGGGAGCATTCCGACTCTTTGAGGCATGTGCATAGGGAGGAATCAAACAAAGTTCTTTTTCTAACAGACTCTGATCAATCGGAATCCGATGGTATGTAAGTTTCTTTGTTCCTACTTATATTATTATTATTGTTATTATTTTAAATACTTTTATGATTTCCAGGAAATCATGATGAGTATTTTTTCCAATCTACTAAACGAGCATTGACAAAGGAAGCTCATGGGGATGGTGGCAAAGAGGCCTCATCTAAGGGTACGTCGGGTAAGGAAATTTTTTCCATTGCCAAGGAAGGTATTAATGTTCGCGTACGAAAAAATCCGAGAGGAAGGAGTGATGGTAATGGTTGGGACTTTTTATGACTTTTGTTGTAGATTTTTCTATCCGCCCTTGTCTGGTTCATGTTTTGTTTTTAATTGTGTAGCTGCTTTCCTTCTCGGAACTTCTCCTTCTGGGAACATTGATCGTGGAAAGCAGAGCATAGTTGTGGAGGAAGTGGCTCCTACTATTATAGGAATTTCTGAGGAAGGTGCAGCTGTTCTGGCTTTTGGTTCAACTAAGGTGCTTGCTTCCGAGCTTTTGAAATCCAAAATGCCGAAGCTTCCTTGTCCAAAGCGTAAAGCCGGCTCTCAGAATGATCGTGTTTCAAAGAGAATGAAATCAGGTGTTGAATTCATTCTTTGATGATTTTTGCTAGTGATGATTTCCTTTCTATATTTTAATTTGGGTAAATGGTGGTATTTAGTAGGAAAATTCTTTATTACCCTTTGGTTTTGATTTCAGTGGATATTTCCAACATCGGGGAGGATATGTCTTAATCTTCCTGTAGTCATCATGAATCCATTCTTGATGGGAAGGAGAAGGTTGTTTTAGATACGGAAGACCCTTTCTTTGCGAATGTATGTGCCATATCTTAAAGACACTAAAATTACGCCACGTATTCATTTCAAAAATAAGAGAAAAATTAGTCCGGAATAAGAATAACATCCAACCTATTTCGGGGAGATAGCTCTCAAGAAAAAAATCCTAGGGAACCTACGGAGATAACTAAAATCGAAAAAAAATTCATTCCAGTTTGAAATTCCGAGGTGTAAGGAAACTACGCCTAAAGTCATAATAGAGCACGTAAGCACGGAATTTAGGACGTAGGTCCGGAAATAAACAGAGGTTGGGAAATAAACATAGGTCTGGAATAAATATGTTTATTTCCCTACGATAAAATTTACATCCACGTGCACAACAATGGTAGGTAACACGTGTCATTAAGGGAAGAGCTCAAAACAAAACCCTAAACCCATGACACCCACCATCTATAAATAGAGGACCCCTGGGAACAATAAAGAGGAACACAGTTCACAATAAAAAAAGGGAGAAATCAACCATGTCTTCTTCATTTTTTCTTCTTTCAAATCTCAATCATACATTGACTTGGGCGTCAGAGTGCCTTTGTCAGCTACCCACCCCGCCGGATCCAAGATCAGCACGCGTTACAAGCTCTCCACAAAGTCAAAATACGTGTGAAGGTAATTAATTTCCAGCACCTTCATTGGCGCCGTTTGTGGGGAAATGTTGGCTGAAAAAGTCTTTCTCTCACTAAAACCCAAATGAAAACTACCTTACAATCATCTTTTTAGATTAGATCTAGTTGGTTGTGGTTGAAAAAAGAGATGAATACTTACATAAGCTTATGAAAAATGGGTTTATGTGAGAGACCAAAACCTCAAACACGCTTTAAAAAAAAAGGGCATTAAAACAACAATCCAAGAGTAAAAATGGAAGGCTTTCTTCCACTGTCTTGCTGGAAAATGAAGAAAGAATAAGGAGAATAAGGAACCCACTTGATCAACATAAAACTTTGACCAGAGATGGAAAGTCAATAATAGTAAAAAAGGCTTAAAACTAGTGAACACTGCTAAATCTAAGACTAATTTATCATTTATATTTTTTTTTCTTCATTTCCTTTTATTGTGCTTATTCCTAACAGCCGTGCTAACTTATTTACATTCTTGCCATCCCATTTATTCCATGGTACTTATTTATTCTTCCACGAGTGAGGCTCAGCAAAACCAAGCGTTCACCTCATCCGGGTGAATACACGCAAGGTAATATGCCAACGTAGACTGACATAACTTTATGTTCTAACCTAACAATTGTGATTCCGCATCTAACATATTAACACGAGTGACAAATTATTCCTGGCTTTTCTAACATATGACAGTTTTTTAATTTTCCTATGACATTCCTGACTTTACTTGGCTCACTGGAATAACCTAACTTTTCTTACATGTTATGTAACCAATGATTACTTTTACGCATCTAACTTTTACATTTCCACATTAATTATTCCAATTATTTATAAATTTTATGATGTTAGATGCTGACTCTGGAGGGAAGTGGATATTACACACTCCTCTTTTTCTCTTTAGACTTAGGCTTTTTAAGCCTGGAACAAGTTTCCATACAATAATTCCCAAGATCTCATAAATGCTATAGCATAACTTTTCTTGAACAATCAAAAGAAATAGAACAGAAAAATGCTTAAAAGCACAACAATTTCCTCATTAAAATTTCTTCCCTAAGATCCAGCCACCTTTGAATTTTGTTTACAAACAAGTAAAACAAAAGGCTAATGAAGGGAAAAAATCGATGTAAATGTAGGAAATCAATGGCCAGACCACCTAAGAACAAGTTTCCTACAGCTTCTTTTAGTGAACTTCTCCTCGAGGAAAATCAAGAACCGGAAGAGCTCGAAGTTTCTGCTGAAAGGCGAGAAGCGCCACCCGATGATACCTTTGCACAAATCTTGCAGCAATTAGAAGAAACCAAGAAATAAAATCAGCAGCTAAAAGCCAAACTCCTTGCATTAGAGCAACAACCAAAGGAGCCAAAAGGAAGCTCGGAACGAGGGGAACGGAACCTCAGCCCCCCTACAGAAAGAGTAGCAACCTACACTGATCATTTCTTAGAAAGCCAGCTAGGAGCTGATGCAAGTGAGGAGCAGCGGTTCCAGGAACGTTTGCAGAAAATAATTCAAAAAGTTCTAGGCGACTCTAGAAAAAAATTTTCGATAGCTGCAACTGCAAACGATGCTGCCATGGCTGCTTTTAAGATTAATGCCACCCCTTTTGTGGAAAACATCATTTTCGCTCCTAAGCCGGAGAAATTTCAAGCTCCTAACTTCCAACAGTTTGACGGAAAAACAGATCCCAAGGATCATCTATATTATTATAAACAAAAGTTGGCATTCGAAACTGATGATGATGCCACCCTTTGCAAAATGTTCCCTACTAGCTTGATCGGACCGGCACTGAATTGGTTCTGCAGCTTGCCTCCTAATTCTATTAAAAAATTCCATGACTTGTGCACATAGTTCTTGGTACAATATTTCCGCAACCGAAAGCAACCTAGGACTGCATCTCATCTCTTTAATTTTAAACAGAGGGAGAACGAGAAAGTAAAAGACTTCCTCTTTCGTTTCAATCAAGAAATGACCTTGATAGGAAAAGTTGATACAGAAGTTGCTGCGGCCGCTTTTGCCAAAGCCGTGAATTTGAACACGGAATATGGCAAATATATCCTTAGAAAGAATTTTAGAACCATGGTGCTAATCAATTTGAAATCTCAGCAATATGTGAGATTGGACGACAATAAAGCCTTACAACAACAAATGGTTGTAAAAGTCTCCATAGCCCCATCCCCAACACCTTAAAATAGTATAAAGCGCCCTATTCCGTAGCACACGGAAGAAGCCAATAAGAGAAGGAAACCTGATGAAAGGCAATTTGAGCCTTTGAATGCCTCATTATATCAAATATGGATGGAAAATAAGGACTTTGGAATATTTCGTATTCCAAAGCCTATCAAAGCGCCTTTGGAAAAACGAAATCAATCCAAGCATTGTCTCTTCCATAATGATAGGGGACATGTCATCAATGAATGCCGGACCTTGAGAATCCAGATTGAAGCCTTGATAAGAAAAGACATGCTCTTAAAATACAAAATGGCTACTGAGCAAGGCACTATCCAGCATACTATTTCTTCTGCCCTTGAGGCAAACCCGGAAGAAGAGGAGGCACCTTCAACTGTGCATCTGATACATAGCCCGGAAAAAAGTAATGACATCTCGGAATCAGACTCCTCTTACCAATCAGATTTCGAGATAGAAAGTTTCTCCAACCTATTGTAGGAAAATAGTTTTACGGAATCGCAAGCAGGGGATGACAATGCTGAGTCAGAACCCAAATCCAAAAGGACAATTCATGCAATCCACGGTTTCATCTATGACTACCTTAAAGAACTTGAGAATGGGGAAATTGCACGCATTGCTGGGAAAATGATGCAAATGACTCTTAACGAGCTGCACTCTATGGCAATCCATGGACGCCCAGTATCAGATTCTGGAGGGGAAGGGCCTATTGTTGATCCTCCTTTGTTGGGTGCTCGAGTGGCTTATCTAGAGAGGAATTTTTGAGGAAAGGATTTTCCTTGTGTTACAGAATTGGTTTCGCGTCATTGTTTGAGACGTATTGGTCGATTCAACTATGTTTGTCATGTTGACAGCTTGTGTTTAAGAGGAGGTTATGTTGTTTTCCCCCTTGGGTTGGCTCGCCTTTCTGGCAATGCTAAAATAAATGAGTACGCGAGGAAAATACTTGACTTATATGTGGCTAGTGAATATGAGAGTCTCGATATTCCTTTTCTGGACGGGATTCCTATCGACATATAGGCTAAAGAACCTATATGGAGCCCAAGGTCTCCCCCTATGGTTCTGCAGAATTATACATCCCTCGGAAGATCGATAAAAAGAAAGTCCAATCAAAGGAAAAAATTCCATGACCAGAGGAGGAATAGGGAATGATAATACCTCAATTTGCTGACGGTAAAGTAAAATTGACTCCCTATTAATTTCGAGGTCCATAATATCAACATCGTCAACAAGTTCTCTTAGTTGAATATTAGGGCCAAGACCCACATTTTTCACAAATCGATGAAAGGAAATTCTCTCTACTCTGGGGGCAACCATATTCCTACAAAAAAAAAAGAGAGAGAGCTATTAGGATAAATTGAAAGCCGAACAAAAAACAAAAAAAAAAAGAGAAGAAGAAAAAAAAAAAAGTGAAAGGAACCGAAAAGATGTTCCCAAAAAAAAAAGGAAAGAAAGAAAAGAGTGCAAAAGGAACCGAAAAGATGTTCCAACAAAAAAAAAAGAAGCAAACAAAGGCGAGAAAGGAAAGCCAAAAGAGAAAAAGAAAAAGAAAAATATATGTATATATAATAAACAATTGATGATGAAAGATGAAAGGTAAAGCAAAATTGAAAAAGTGAATAATGACAAAAGTAAGAGCAAAACGTTGCAGGAAGAAGCAAAAGAGAAATCATAAAAGAGAGAGAAGCCGTTGAAAAGCAAGATAGAAGAATGAAAAAAAAAAGGAAAGGTCAGTGACCTAGGAAACACAAAAAGAGTATTTAAACGGATGCCTAAAAGGCCAAAAAGCCCAAATAAAGTAAAAAAGATATTTTAAATAATTACTTAGAAGGTAACTTACGAGATTGAGCATAAGTAACTTTTATTTCAATTAATATATATATATATATATATTTATATATATATATATATATATATATATATAGATATATATATATATATATATATATATATTTATATGCATAGTGATACATTTGTATCACGTAGTAGCATTATTAGTGTGTGATCCCAAGGGGACAGGTGTGATGTAAAGTGAAGTAGCATTGCATTATTAAAGTAATGCAATGATCGTGTTTAAAGACTAGGTCCTTATGAGGACACGTGTAACGGTATACATTATTGATCCGATATATATATATATATATATATATATATACATACATATAAACTTATGCATATATGAATATATGAAAAATATATATAACTTTTTGAAAAAAATGCATTTTTTTTTTAAAAAAAATACACTTGCAGGGGGAGTGGTGTAGGTGCCATATCTTAAAGGCACTAAAATTACGCCACGTATTCATTTGAAAAATAAGAGAAAAACTAGTCCGGAATAAGAATAACATCTAACCTATTCCAGAGAGATAACGCTCAAGACAAAAATCCTATGGAACCTACGGAGATAACTAAAATCGGAAAAAATTCATTCTAGTCTGAAATTCTGAGGTGTAAGGAAACTATGCCTAAAGTCATAATAAAGCACGTAAGCACGGAATATAGAACATAGGTCCGGAAATAAACAGAGGTCGGGAAATAAACATAGGTCCTGAATAAATATGTTTATTTCCCTCTGATAAAATTCACATCCACGTGCACAACAATGATAGATGACATGTGTCATTAAGGGAAGAGCTCAAAGCAAAACCCTAAACCCATGACACCCACCATCTATAAATAGAGGACCCATGGGAACAATAAAGAAGAACACTGTTTATAACGAAAAAAGGGAGAAACCAACCTTGTCTTCTTTATTTTTTCTCCTTTCAAATCTCAATCACACACTGACTTGGGCGTCGGAGTGCCTTTTTCGAGTACCCACCCCGCTGGATCCAAGATCAGCACGCGTTACAAGCTCTCCACAAAGTCAAAATACGTGTGAAGGTAATTAATTTCCAGCACCTTCACCGAAGAAGGCTGCAGACGATTTACTAAAGGGCCAGCAAATTTTTGAGGCAACGGTGGTGCCTGGAGTTTCCGTTACGTCCAAGGCTGGAGTGTCCTCTGGTACTACTTTTCCCCCCTCATTATTGGATGCACGGGTATGTGGGATTCGCTGGAGGTGGAAAAATTCCTTGGCTATAAGCCTGAGGCAAAGGTAGGGGAGCACTTCACACGTTGTATACAACAATACATGAAGGCAAGCGCTCCAATTTTTCGCTCGTATCTTCTATGGAATTAAAGATCGCGGAATTGCGGCATTTGAACGATGATTACAAGGGATCCGCGAAACTTTGCAAGAAGTTATCATCCGAATTAGAATGCGCTAATTCTAATATTATGGAAAAGAATTTCCTCATTGCTGAATTAGAGAGGAAGGTTAAGGAGGCAGAGCAGGAGCATTCCGAGTTGCTTCTTTTGAGGCAGGAAAAGCAAAGGTGGGAGGGAATAGAGAGTTCTCTCCGGGAGGAATTGACTAAGGAGCGAGTATGTCGTCATATTGCTGAGGAGAATTTTTCTGTGGCAAGAGAAGTTTTTGACCAAGCATTCAATGCATATATGGCATTGTACTATCGTCGTGGGTGGCGTGGTGGCCGTTATAAGAATGATGTGAAGCCTCTAGAGTTTGACAGGTCGGTTGGTTATGAACCCGGTTGGTCATTACGTCATTTTGGCAAGGATGTTTCTGCTCTTGATTTAAATGAAAAGGGTGGGATAAATTCTGATGATGACGAGAATGGTTATAGAGAAAGTGTGATTCCTGACCCGAATCTAGAAGATGGTGATGAAGGAGGTACCGGTGACAGTACTTTAAAGGGTGTGGAAGGTGGAGCTCTATGACTTAGTCATTCCTTCGTATTTGCTCATGAAGGAGATTATATTTATTATTATTATTATTATTATTATTATTATTATTATTATTATTATTATTATTATTATTATTATTATTATTATTATTATTATTATTATTATTATTTTCATATATAGTAAGTATTCTTCTTTTTCTTTGTTATTTTTGGTTTTCCGGAGCTATTTAGAAGCGGTAGTCGTCTGTGTAAGACTTATCTTTGTTAAAAGAGAAATAGTCTTTCTTTGTTTATATATAAGAATTTGTTGCTGTAATACCTTTGCATCTGGAATGACTCCCTTAAGCTCTATGCATGTGCATGTTTCCGTAGAGCTTTTAAAAGCTTTACATTTTTTTTTTGGATCGTAATTTCCTTATGCTTATCGGAAATAATTTCGCTCAGAAAAACTAATTAACAGAATGATTTGTACGAAGGGATCGTATTGTTTTTGTATTGGATGGAATAATTCTTGTGTGAGAATTATTATTCCTTAGCTTACATGGAGTAATTCATACTACGAAATTACCTTTCTTAAGCTCGGAACAATCCTTGTTAACGAATTATTTTCCTTAAGTGTGGAATAATCCTTTCTAGGAATTCATTTCGGAGTAATTCTTGTTTGGGAATTATTTCCTTTACACACAGAATAATTTTTAGGAGTTTATGTTCTGAAATTCCAAAATAAGTTTTTGTTGACAAATTCTTTTGGTTAAGTGCGGAATAATAATTTTAGGAGTATATTTTCCTTAATCTCGGAATAATTCTTACTCAGGAATTATTTTCCTTTAGCTTATATAGGATAGGTTTCCTGAAAGAATTATTTGACTTAAGCTTATATGAGATGGTTTTTCTGAGGGAAGTATTTTCCTTTAGCTTATATGGAATAGTTCTTGCTTGGGCGTTATTTTCTTTTAAGTCCACAAAGGAACTGTAGTTTTGATAGAATGGTGATACCTTGGAAATTATAACGGGCTTTCCTGAATAACATCTTTCATTGATAGTCCAAGCAGAAAGCTCGGAACAGCATGTCTGCATTGGCATAGCCTTTAGGGAAATGAAAGCGGCAATTTAAAATAAAAGACAAACAAACAAACTAATGGATTGTAGTAGGAATTGAAGGAGACAAAATATGCCAAGTGAATTTCTTTCTTAGCCATATAACTTCTTCGAGTGAATGACGTTCCAAGCAGTAGGGACCTTTTTTCCATCAAGTGTTTGAAGCTTGTAAGCTCCCTTGCCAAGTACCTTCTTGATTTGGTATGGTCCCTCTCATTTTTCCGCCATCTTTCCAGCATTAGCCTATTTCATAACATCCATTGTTACTCTGAGGATAAGTTCCCCTTTTTTGAATTGCCGGAACTTGACATGCTTGTTATATAACATTTCGATTCGTTGCTTATAAGCAACCATATGCACTGCGGCTGCGTCTCGAGCTTCATCAACCAGATCTTTTTCCAATGCTACGGAAGCATTGTTGTCAGCGAGTTAGGCGAGTTTAGACCGTAAGGTTGGGAAAGTAGTTTCCGTTGGGAGTATAGCTTCCATGCCGTATACGAGGGAATAAGGAGAGTTCCCTGTTGGTCACCTTTCCGATGTTCTATAAGCCCACAAGACGTTCGGAAGCTCCTTTAACCATCGTCCCTTCCGACTTTCCAACTTCTTCTTCAAATTGTCAAAAATGGTCTTGTTGGTGATTTCCGCTTGTCAATTCCCTTGTGGATAGCTGCGAGACGAAAATCTGTGCTATATTCCTTGCTCCTGACAAAATTTTTCCATATCAGCATTCTGAAACTGCTTTCCATTATCGGAAACTATGATCCGGGGAAGACCAAATCTAGTGATGATGTTAGACTTCAGGAATTTAATCACTTCCTTTCCTGTGATACTTGAGTAAGCTGAAGCTTCCACCCACTTAGTGAAATAATCAGTTGCTAGAAGTACGAATTGTACTCTTTTTGGCGTAGGTGGTAGTGGACCCACAATATCCATTCTCCACTAGAGAAATGGCCAGGGACTTGTTATGGAGTTAAGGAATTCAGATGGTTGATGGATTAAGGGACCATGTTTTTTACATTTCTCACATCTACGAACAAACTCCTCGGAATCATTTCTCAGCGTAGGCTAATAATAGCCTTGCTTTAACACCTTGCGTTATAGGGCTTTAGCTCCGGAATGGTTTCCAGCCTGTCCTCCGTGGATCTTTGATAGTACTTCCCACCCTTTTTGCTTAGTTAAACATAAGAGCAAGGGTCCAGCAAAGGATTTCCGGTAAAGCTCATCATCAATAACCAGGAAACGATTTGCTTTCATTTTGAGCTTTTGCGCCTCACTTTTATCCTCCGGAATGTGTCCATCTTTGATGTAGGATATGTAAGGATCCATCCAGCATCCATTCTGTTGAATTGACAAGACTTCTCGACCTCCTTCATGTATGGAAGGGAAGTTAAGAGTAGTAATGTATACCTGTCAAAAATTGGTATAAGCGCCTTCGGATGCGGTCGTGGCCAATTTGTCAGCTTCTGTATTTTCATTCCTTAGGATTTGCTGGATGGTGATGCTTTCAAAATTGCTTGCCAAGGTCCTTGCCAAGGATAGGTAATTGATCATACGGTCGTCTTTTGTGGCGAATTCCCTACTCCATTGGGAGGCCACTAGTGCAGAATCGGTATAGATCTTCAAATGCTTTATTTGGAGCCCAATAGCTAACTTAAGTCCGGCGATGAAAGCTTCATATTCGGCTTCGTTGTTGGAAGCACGAAAATTTAATCGGATGGCATCCTCAATAATGATTCCTTTCGGACTCTTAAAGTACAGACCGATTCTGGCCCCATTATTTTGTTGAAACCATCAATAAATAAAAGTCATTCCTCCCCTTCCATTGCTAAGACTCGCAAAGATTGGTCCTCAATCGAAGGTTCACATTCGAGGAGGAAGTCTGCAACGGCTTACCCTTTTTTTGAAGTTCTAGGCTTAGATTGAATATCAAAGGTGCTCAAACTCATCGCTGCTTTGCTATTCCTTCCCACTACGTCTGGCTTGGAAAGGATAGCTTTGAGCCGGTAAGATGTCATCACAATGATGAGATGGCTTTCAAAGTAGTGCCGGAGTTTTTCCTCTGCATGAACCAGGGCCATGACCAACTTTTCCGCAGCATAATATCTTGTTTCCGGATCTAATAAAGTTCTGCTAATAAAAAAGATAGGCTTTTGTATCCCCTCATCTTCTCTTAGGAGTACTGCACTGACTGAAACATGGGACACAGCGAGGTACAAATAAAGTTCTTCCCCAAGTTTTGGTGCGGAAAGTATGGGTGGCTGGATAAGATAACCTTTTAATTGTTCCAGGGTTTCGGATTGCTCCCTTCCTCATACTCCAGTTTTTCCTGCTTTCATAATTTTGAAAAAGCTTTTGCATTTATCTGACATCCGAGAAATGAACCTACTCAAGGCTGCGATTCTTCCTGTTAGCACTTGAATTTCCTTGGCAGTTTTCGGCTCGGTGGTTTCTAGTAGTGCTTTCACTTGCGCTAGATTAGGTTCGATCCCCCTTTGACTAACTATATGGCCAAGGAAATTACATGAGGAAACTCCGAAAGCGCACTTTGTGGGATTGAGCTTTTGTTAACTTATGTAATATGGTAAATCAAGTCCGAATAGCTAACTGGCAAATAATATATATTATATACGTAGTGGAAAAAGTTTAGGGCAGTTGAAAAAAAAAATAAGAAAGATAAATTTCCCCTAAGATCTTTTATTAATAATGCTTTTTTAATTAATAATTCGCGCACCCAAAATCCAAGTCTTGAAAAGACTGCACTTTATCTCTAGAGCTAAACTTGAATTAGCTAATAGAAAAATCAAGTTCAAGTAGCTAACTAGCAAATAATATATTTTATGATGCCGAAAAAAGTTTAGGGTAGTTGAAAAAAAAAAAAATAAGCTAAAGAAATTGTCCCTACTTATTTGACCTAATTGAACTAGTCATAAACTTAGTTCGCCTTCAATTCACATGCAATTTCGGTTTTAGTTATTTTAATTAATTAAATTTTATAAAACTATTCTTTAGTTGAACGGTCTTGATATTAAAATCAAGGATTCAAATCTTTACATGTATTATTGCACGTACCTATACATTTCATAAACTCCCTGCTCTTCAAAACTACTCGTTAATTATTCATTTGATCCTGTGCTCTTGGGCATTAGCGAATCTAATTGCGTGTTTGGTAGTTTTTACTTCTCAGTTTTAGAGGGCATAATCTTCTTAATTGGGTGCTCAAGATGGAATTAGTTTGTTGGATGATCAGGTGCACGCGGGATGCAGCCCCGCTTGGAGTGCACGGAAACTGTTCGAGGAAATTCCTTAGCGAAGCTCGTAACACGGACACGATGGAATCTGCTCACAAACAGGATTGCTTAAGCCCTAATGGGCCTACTACACATGATGGTTACGTATTCATTCGTGGGCTCTGCAATTGTGGGCTTGATGGGCTTCAACTTCAAGACGAAATGATTTCCCGCCATTTCTTTCTTGCTTAACAAACTCATACGACAGCTTCTCCAACTGACTAACAGCATACCCGTTACATTTTTGTGATTTCCCAACTTGCCCTCAACCGTTATTTTCCCTCCATAAGCAAGAGAAGCCTCCATTTTCTCAGGCAGAAAAAGAAAAAGAAACACTGACAAGCACTACTAATTCTCTGTCAAGAAAAACAAGAAACCCATCACCGAAATGAGCAAGAAAGGTCAAAGCAAACAACCGCCGCCGCCCCAGCCCCAGCCTCCGCCGTCGTTCGATACCACCGATGATGGCAGGGCTGCCATTGCAGCATATGACAAAGGAGACTACGTTGGAGCCTTGAGATGCATCAAAAATTCTCGGTCACGCTACGGAGAATGTCCTTTTTACCATCATGCAACAGCCTTTATACTCTACAAAATCGTTTTGCCAAATAAATACGATGATGGCTTAAACAATAAATTTTTCCAAGACGCAGCCATCTCGGCCCTTGAAGCATCGATTCGGTGCTCAAGCTCCACCACAATAGCTTACTTTTGCGCCTGCACCCTGTACGATTTGGCAAGATTCAATGGAGAATATGACGAGGTGATTAAAGAATGTAACAGGGCGTTAAGAATCGAGAATACCATTGAGCCAGAAAGATCTTCTTTCGTTTTCAAAGATCCGAGCCAAGAATGGGAAATTGAGAAAACAAAGCAAGATTTGAGGGAGTTGATCAAGAAAAGTGAGAGGAAGAAAAGGTGGGCTGCCATCAGTTCAGTTGAAATGATCGAGGAAAGTGTAAAGGCAGCAGAAAAAAAGGTAGTTGAGATTAAAAATCAGCTTGCGAGACTCACGAATTCGCCAGAGAAGGAGGAAATGGAGCAAAATCCTATGCGGGAAAAGCTAGAAGAGAGAAGAAAGAAACAATTTGCTGACAAATTTAAGGCCAATTTTGAAAAAGCGAACAATGCAAGATCTTTCTGGAACAATGAAATGAGTGCCGAGCAAAAAATAAGCTTGTTTCGAGTGAAAAGAGAAGAGCTCGGAAAACATTTAACAGATCGCAAGGAGAAGGATCTTCTTTCAGAAGCTATCGAATTTGCTAAGGCGCAGGGAGAATGGAAGTTTTGGGAGTGTTGCGATTGTTCTGAGAAGTTTGCTGATTGGCAATCTTGCATGGAGCACTTTTGTGATTCTCATGACTTGAGAATTCATCATGATCTGGCATCAATCCTTCCAAAACGAGTTGATGAGATTTCACACGAGATGATTGTTAATGGTGAGTGGAAGCCTGTTGATACAGCAGAAGCAATCAAGATTTTGGAAAACCAATCCAATCCAGAATCTTGTAATCCGGATGCCAGTGGCACGCGTGCAGAAACGGGCCAAGGCGAGAGCAAAGGATTTTCTGATGACGATGTCCCACTCACGAAACAGTTGGGAAGTGAAAGTGATGAGGAAGCATCATCTATAGCACCCAAAGATTGGCCATTAAGTGATGACAACAAACGTATTGCACTTCTTGAGAGTCTTCGTCGCACGTTTCAATTTCTTCTCAGGTATAATTTTCTTGTGCAGGCTGATATTGATGATGTGATACGGAATGCTGTTGCCATGCTTGAGACTAGATTTTCTGATTCACAGTTGAAGAATCTAGGCCCAAAAACACTTAAGCTAGTTTGCTTTTTGGAATCTTCAGAACTTAATAGCATCATCCATAAATTACAGCATGTGTCTGGTACTTTAAGTGAAAACACAGATGAACAACTAACTGGTGCTAAGACGTTTGATTTCAAAGAGGATGTTTTACTTGACAACAACTCATCGTATCTGATTTTGGATGGCATACTGTCTTGCGGTATTGATGTAATGTCATGGTTATATGTGGGCCATGAGGTTGGGGAAGCATTAAAATTATGGGCAAGTCTAAGAGAATCTAATAAAGGGCAAAGAGTTAAGTTGTTTGAGTCCTTTAAAGTGGAACGTTCAAAGTTTGTGAGAGCGTATGAGGAAAGAGGCAAGCTTTCAGAAAAAATGGATGCACTAGTGGCAGTGGATGGTATATGTGCTGAAGAGACTAAGCGAAGGGAGGAAAATCCAGAGTATGTGAGGAAAACTTTTGCATCCCTGCTTAGAGAACGGAAAAAAGAGCTAGAAGAGAGGATTGATGATGATGCCGCAGCTTATCAGTTTGAGTTAGATTTTATTTTGAATGTGCTGGAAACAGAACAAGCTGTGACTGCCTATCAGTTTGAAAATACGTCAAGGGTGAACGAAAACTTAAATCAATCAGATGAGTATGTGGAAGACAAAATATTATCGTGGAGTGATCAACTGGGAATTGATGTGGGTACCATCGGCTTTTATTCCTTCAGCCGAACAGTTCTTTAATTATTTTGCGATTTTGTTCTCGTTTTTCTTAACATTTTCAATCCCACAGATGACTCTAAAAACTGTAACGATAATCGGAAGTATTGTCAGCATGAAGCTATTTAACCTGCATCTAGGAGAGATATCTGCTTATGACTATCTGTCCATTTTGTTGCCCATGTTAAAGTCATTCATCAAGGTTTGAGCTGGAATCTCTCAGATTTCTTAAAGGCTTTTTTCTTCTTGATGTTTACTATGACATCTTCACATGATGAAATTCTGTGCTTTGTAGTCACGACTGGAACGTCATATTGATGAGGAGGATGTGAAGAAGTTAAATGAAAAGTTAAATGAAATTCAAAAAAGTTTAGACGAGCCTGATAATAAAGGACAAACACAAGGAAAATCCAAAAACAAGAAGAACAAGAAGAGGAACAAGAAAAGGAAGGGTCAAGGAGAGGCCAAGGATTTTAAGGTTTGGTTTCTGAACTGTGATCTTCATTATTATTATTATTATTATTTTTTGGCTGTCGTGTAAGTATAATTTGTTTGAAGTAAGCTGATATTTTGTTACTGTAGGCAACCGGAGAAGTTGAGCAGCCTTCGGAAACTGGGGATATTGGGCAGCCTTCAGAAACTGGGGATATTGGGCATCCCTCGCTTACTCTGGAGGAAGCAGCTCGAAAGTTAGTCCCTTATTTAGTATTGAGGTGTTTTGACATTAAGTAGAGTCTGATATGTTTTCACCTGTGCTCAGTGACAATCTAAGTTCTGAGATGGATGAGCGAGCTGAGAACAAGTCCAGTGAAATGAAAAGTTTAGAGAAGCCTAATAATAAGGGACAAACACAAGGAAAATCCAAAAACAAGAAGAAGAACAAGAACAAGAACAGGAAATGGAAAGATCAAGGAGAAGCTGTGGATTTTAAAGTTTGGTTTCTGAACTGTGATCGTTTTGGTTTTGCTGCCGTGTAAGTTTGTTTTGTTCATAATTTGTTTGAAGTAAGCTGATATTTTTATGCTTTAGGCAACTGGAGATATTGAGCAGCTTTCAGCAACTGGAGACATTGAGCAGCCTTCGGCAACGGGAGACATAGGGCAGCCTTCGGAAACTGGAGATGTTGAGCAGCCTACGCAAACTGGAGATATTGAGCAGCCTTCGGAAACTGGAGACATTGAGCAGCCTTGGGCAACTGGAGACATTGAGCAGCCTTTGGCAACTGGAGACATTGAGCAGCCTTCGGCAACTGGAGGTATTGAGCAGCCTTCTGCAACTGGAGGCATTGAGCAGCCTTCCACAACTGGAGGCGTTGAGGAGCCTTCGGCAACTGGAGGTCTTGAGCAGCCTTCCGCAGCTGGAGACGTTGAGCAGCCTTCCGCAACTGGAGATATTGAGCAGCCTTCGCTTCCTCAGGAGACAGCAGTTCAAAAGTTGGTCCCTAATTTGACATTGAATTGTTTTCACTTTAAGTAGAGTCTGAGATGTTTTCACCTGTACTCAGTGACAATCTGAATTCTGAGAAGGATGAAAGAGCTGATGACCTGCAACAATCAATTGCGACTGACGAAAAATTGATTGAAGAAAATGAGAATTATCAGCTTCAATTTGAACATGAGGCTAGGCTCAATGTCAATCTGCTTGGAACTGGACTTGGAAAAGAAGCTGCTAATAGCATTCTATATATGATTATACAGGTTATCATTCCATAACTAAATGTTTTCTGTCTATAATACTGGAATGATAGGTTATCAATCCATAACCAGATGATGGTCACTTCTTGTTTCATTTTCTACCACTCCTGAAATGTTTTTCTGTTATGTGGTAATGCAGTCACTATGGAACCTAAGAGAATTTCAAGAGGAGTGCAAAAAGAAATTAGATGAAGTTGAAAAGCATGATGAAAATCCCTGCATTGTCTGTGCTTTTTTTGGCACCTGTGCTGCCAAGGATCGCGGAGAAGCTGTTGATCCTACTGAATTAAGAATTGCTTTGAGCACTCGCTACCGTAATCCAAACAACTACCGGGAGGTTTGTTGCAAATCAGTCTTCAGTTATGAAAAATTTTCACCTACATGAAACTGCAGAACTTGAAATTATATACAAGCCATTGCTGTTCTTTGTTGTCTATATGCTGGTTCCTTCCTTTGAATCTATATATTATCCCTCATTCAAATGCCTACTTTCCAGGGACAAGTGAAGGATGCTTCTGTATTCCTTCTTGTTATCTTCGAAGCTCTCCACAAATCATTTTATGACGCTAATTCTGATGACAAACCAGAAGACATGTACAAGGGCCGTTTGGATTGTGCAAACTCCAATTGTTTGGTGCATAGAATATTTGGAATGGATCTTTTTGAAAGTATAGAATGCATCAACTGTCACCTTATATCGGGATATCAGAAGTCTACTCTCCTTTATCTCACTATATCCGCATACGATCTCAGAATTTGGAAGGTAGGTTGAGTTGGAATAATTCATTGACAAAAGTCCCCATTTATTTTCTGGAATACAAATGTTTTTAGTCTCTGTTTCTGATGATTTGAGCATTGTCCTTTTAACCCAGAATGACCATAGGGATATGTCTAGTAAACAGCTTTTAGAGATGAGCGGGATGGGCTGGCAAATGACTTGTGGCTGCGGACAACTAAACCGTTTCTACTGTGCTCCTTGGTGTCTTCCACATGTCTTCATATCACTTATAGATTGGCAGAGAGGTGACAAGAGTTCAGAAAATATATCAACAACCTTGAGTGCTCTTTCTTGTGAGTTGGATCTAAACAAGTTATTTCAAGGATACCTGCCTGATTACACATATTTCGTCGTTTCAATGGTAAATTCATGTGCTGGAGCCTCCTCAAGTTATAAATTGAAGCTGTGTGCTCATGATGCAATTAAAAGTTTTATCTTTCATTTTCCAGGTTTGTGTCTGTTATGATCGAAAGCATTCTGTCTGCTTTCTTTATAATAATCAGCATGATGAACATTATGTTCAGCATAGTGATTCAAATGTGGAGGTATATTCAGAGGGTGCTGAAATTTCTTTTTTTTTTTTTTTTTGATTTCTTGTATTATTTTTCATTCTGTAATCCAAATTTGTACCATGTGCACATGTAGGTTATTGGTTCCTGGGATGATGTGATTTCTATCTGCAATACAAAACGCTTACTACCAAAACTTCTGTTCTATGTTAACAAGGACAGTAAATATTTTGGCAACTGATAACAATCACAGTGAAACACATGATATGATGGTCAGTTTCCAGAGGTTGATTGGTTTGAAGGCAGGATCATGATGGGAGCCGGCTAGCAATGTGGAGGTGCCTAGCCATTTCCGGTCTTCTTTTTGATGATAGTACATGCATTACAATGGAATGAAATAGCTAGACAAGGGAAGAAATTAGCAGTATATCTCCATGTACCAAATCTTTGTGGAATATTTTTTTTTTTTCATTTTGCCTCTATTATAAGCACATGTAAGAGGATTAATTGCTGTACTGAACTGATGAAGCAAAACCAACACAAGTTATTCATTCAACACTATAAGCTTCCAATATTCTAGGATCCTATCAAGTTAACAGCCTGTGAGGCAGATTGTACAAAGTAATTAACAACTATTAAGGTTCAAATTCCGAAGCAGTACATGATTAATTGTGATCACTGTTTTTATTACATAATCTGTTTTGAAATTGAAAACAAAATTTGCCCATTTTCGGTGGATTGATAAAGAATCAAGTTACAAAATGGGAAATTTATAAAAATAGCCAAATTTTTTTTGTATTTTTCAAAATTAACCTCTCAAACTTTTTTCTATCATAATTAGCCAAAGACCTAAGTGTTTAACGAAATTGCCCTTGTTACTTTCTTCAATTCTTCAAATCATACCATTCTTACAACTCAAAATGAGAACTAAGTTAAACACATTTCAACACAATTAACTCCCAAAAAATCTCAACAATCTCAATAAATCTCAGCACTCCCAATAAAAGAGAAGCATAAAATCATCAATTGGAGAGCATTTTAAAGGTTAGTTTATGTGCTTACCACAATATGGATTTTTAATATTTTAAGACTAGTGTTTAAGTTGAAAATTGATGTAGATTTTGCTATAAATGCTGTTATTTTTTTTATAAAGTAACGTAATTTGTTAAAGTACACTTATTTGAGTTGAGAAATAAAAAAAAAATGAAAACAGTAAAAACTCTACTGAGAATCGAAACCTAGATTATAGGCGACGCCTGTCGTCCAGCCTATCGCACAAAATTGAGCCTGTAGCACAAAAATACAGCATGTGTGATGGGTACATTTTTTGAGATGATAATTTTGGCTAAATGTGTTCATTTTTTGCGTATAATATACCGTTTTAAAGCTTGTGATGAAACGAATAAAACTCATAACTTTTTTGCTGATCTTGCCTATAGTTAAATAAAAAATTTACCTCAATTTAAGTGTGATAGGCACTTGTTATAACTGTTTATGTGATATCCATGTAAAATGTATGGTATATTCATTTTATCATGTTTTGTAGTGTGTAACCACATTCGATTTTTTTAAATATTTTTCAGGTTTAATGGATTTAGTTGTGCTTCAATTGTGTTATAATGGTTCGTGGGAGACGTTGGCGGATGGGTATATGGAGTACGTGAATGGCAATAATACAGTTTTTCTAGTTCAGAATGATTGTTCATTTGATCAATTTGTGGCAAGAGTTCATGATGTTTTACAAATATATCGTAATGAATGGAATATCACGATGAAGACAACTTTGAGGTCTAGTAATACAATGTATCGTATGTGTTCACTACCTATGGACATATTTAATGACGAAATGATCAAAGTTGTGTTACATATGGCTTCTGATGTGGTCAATTACGGATGCATCCTTATATTTGTTATCACATCTCCTCGAGTTCAGAATAAAGATGGTGAGCCACTTGTAGAAACTAAAACTTCTTCTAGAGCAAACGTCTCTGGTCTTGATATTGAAGAAAAAGTATTACCACAGACACTGTCATTACAGCAACGTTACTCTCCACTCCACGACAACAATAACACTATTAATGACAATGGCATAATAGTAGCATATGTTGAATAAAAGGAGTTACCACTAACAATGCTGTCAGAGCAACGTTACTCTCTATTCTACAACAATGATTTCCGCAACAATGATGATTCTATTGATGACATCGGCAACACAGAAGAAAATAATGCTTGTAGGGAACTATATAATAATACAACAGATAATCATTTTAATAGTTCAAATCATGATAGGGGTATTGGTCCTTCCAGTATTCCTATTAATGATGAAGATGAGGATTAGAACGATATTTCCACTAATAATAGAGACAGCCGACCCATTCCTTCAAGGACTCGTTCGAGAAGAAGGACAACAATTGACCACCTCTCAAGTCTTGCTCCATTTTGCCTTCGAACTTGGTTGCTCCAGATATGATTAGAAATTATAATTATGATGATATTGGTGTAAGAAAGTTGTTTGCTGAAAAGAATGAGTTAATACTATAATTGCGTAAAGTTACCTTAAAGGGTAAGTTTGATTTTAGGATATACGTTCCACAACGATACGCTTCGAGGTTTAGTGTTCTTCTGAATCATGTAAATGGCGTATCCGAGCAATAAGAGCTTTGAATGAGCAGAATGTTCCGTGGTTAGTGAGAAGAGTTGACAATGTACACACTTGTTGTAATGAGGTGTTGGCCGATGGTGTTCGTCAAGTAAGGAGTCGAGTTGTTGGTCATATCATCGCAGATAAGTTTATCCAGAAAAAACGGATATACACTCCGAATGACATCAGAGTATATATACAATAGGAATACGGTGTCCAGTTATCATATCAACAGGAGTATCGGGCAAAGAAAGTTGGTCTTTAAATAGTACGAGGGAATCCTGTAGAGTCGTACAACTTACTTCCCAAGTACTCTTACGTTTTGACTAAAGTAAACAAAGGTACCATTACTCATCTCAAACGGGATGGAAATGATAATTTCCTATACTACTTTGTATCTCTTGGATCTTCTATTAAGGGTTTCATGCAGTGCATCAGACCAGTGATTGCTGTAGATGGTATTCATCTGAAAGGGTTATATCGTGGAAGTATATTTGTGGCAACATGCTTAAATGGAAACAATCAATTGTATCTGTTAGCCATTGGGGTCATGGATTCTGAAAATAATGATGCTTGGGAATGGTTTATGATGAAATTATATGGTGTGATTGGCGATAAAATAGAGTTAGTGTTTATATCTGATTGATGCTCTACCATCAAGAGAGCTGTTTTGAATGTATTTCGCACTGCTGGCCATAGAGTTTGCTTTTACCATGTGAAAAGTAATATAAAGTCAAAATTCAAGATGTCTAAAGATGTATGGGATGAATTTGAGCCTACTTTTATAAATGCAGAAAAAACGTATGGACATGAAGAATTTAAAAAATAACTTGAAGGGTTGTGGTAGCTCCACGCGAGTGCGGCTGACTATTTAGAGAATAATGTGGGCACATGTAATTGGGCAAGGTCTGAGTTTGACGATCGGAGGTACAGTATTCTTACCACCAATATTGCGAGAGCGTGAATTATTTCATGAGAGAATTGCGGAAATTTCTTATTATCATCTTATTGATTACTTTAGAAAAATATTGCAGCAATGATTTTATGATAGAACAATTATGGCTGAATCGATGAGTACTCGTCTAACAACATGGGCAGATAAAATAGTCTCTGACAGGAGAACTGTGGCCGAAAGAATGACTGTTCGTCCTATATCCCATTTCGATTCCATGTTTTGGGTGGTGGTATTAAGGAGGGAATAGTTGACATACGTGACAAGACTTGCTCCTGTAGAGTATTCCAACTTGATCAGCTTGTCTGTGCACATGCAATTATTGCTTGCCTAACTGTATGAGTGGATTATATCAGTCTTTGTTTTGATTTTTACACCAAGGATTCATTAGTGATGGCTTATGCACAACCAGTCGAGCCAGTTGGCAATATGACAGATTAGGAGATTCCGGAGGAAATCCAAGCAATAAGAGTTAACCCACCAATTAAAGCACCATCATCTGGTTATCGTCCTAAGCTCAGAATACCCTCTATTGGTGAGGATATAAATAGGAGAACTGTAAGATGTGGGCAATGTAATGAAGCGAGGCATAATCGCAAGAAATGTAAGAATCTCATTGCGTCGAATCGAAACTAATTGTATCATGATAAATACTTCTGTGTTATGCGTTTTGAGCATTTATTTTTTATTTATTGTAAAATTATATCTAATGAGGCATTTAATCTCAATTATATTATTTTAATTGTCTCTACAAAAGAAAAATTTCACATGCATTAATATTCAAATGAGTACAATGGCCTAAAGTGCAATATCACCATTAAAAATGTCGACGGCAATCGTTTTTCTAAAGCACTGTCCATGACTACCACTAAAATCAAGTCTGAGCCCGAACATTAAATACATTGTAAACACAAATAAAAAAACTCCACAATCCCCAGTTCCAGGCTCTTATTGTGGGACATTTTTTACTACCTTCACATTTCAATGGTTGGCACTTCGTAATTCTTCTAACCATCGAGGGAAAACAATTTAAAATGGCTTGAAGTTGTGCTCATACGTTTTATCATCCCGAGATTCTACCAACAAGTTATAAATCCACACATTCTTCCTATGAAGGTCCACTTAGGTTACTATCTAGTGATCGCCACTCAGATTAACAGGAACAAATACCTGAGAACACAAATCAACATAAATTAAAAATTTTAGAAAATCATTGACAAAATTAGATAACATTAATATTATATAATAATTCTTACCATATCGACGTCTGTAAACCGTTTGGACATGATGTTCAACCACCCATCAATATAGCTATTGAAGTTGTAGCTATATTGTAATGAGTTTACATCACAATCACCGTCGTTCCATAATTGCTTCAAGAACACCCAGTGCATATATATTACTTAAAATCAAAGTTCAAATTAAAGACTAAAGGCATTAAAAGATATAATATTATAATCAATTATTGTAAGCTTTTTGAACTCATTACCCAAAAAAAGGAATTTGTGTGCGTGACACATTGAGGTAAGGCATTTGGGTATTGTCTTTACTTTGAACTAATTAACCGAAAGTACTCATGGATATGCTGTAGAAAAAAAAATGACAATTGTTAATAATAGAAGACAATACAAAGTATTTGAAAAAATAAAACCAAACATTACTTACCTCATCCCTTAGCCATTCAAGTGAAGCATGACCCAATAGTATTCGAAAAAATTCATATGACTGTTGGATTGTGCGATCCACTGTGATTTCACCAGCAAACCACTAATCGAACTCATGAAATTGTGTTGGATCCTCTAGTCCTCTAAATAGATTTATATCCACACTCGTTCTTTCGCCAATCTCATGGTCAATTATTTCGATTGTGGGTAGAGGATTCACGTTCCTCCCTTTCTTGAAAGGCGAAATCACATACGGACTATTAACCATATATGACGGCCGATATGGACGTCCGAACTGACTTATGCGCGGTGGTGCCTTTGTGAAAATTTTGACGCTATCACCACTTATGTCCCCATAGAAGCTGTACAATGTCAAAGGACTGTGATCATTATGATCACTAATATTAGTATGAGCTCCACGGTCATCTAGGGCCTGTCAAATAGTCAATATAAACATAGTAAACTCCTGTCGGATTAGAAAGTAAAGAATAATATGATACAATGCGATAAAGTTGCTCACTGTATACGAGTATCCAATCGGGAAATCATCGTTCGACCACTTGGATGTACCCTCGCTGTTTGAACCAAAAAATCCCATGACGAGTTTTCTAAACTCCCTTTGTTCTTTGCGCTCTGCCTCAAATGCAGACTTTAGCTCAAAAATGTTACGATCAATCATGTTCATTCGTCTAATGAAATAGTCGTTACAGAACTTTGTCCTTGACTATTATCAACAAACACAAATACAATGAGACTGTGTTAAAGGCATATATTAATTTGTATACAAGAAATGAAAATGATCGTTGATGAGGATGTTACCTCTGACTCTTGTGGGTTATCGGAGTCATGTGATCGATCGTCACTGTTAGCTGCAGCAGGATCGCCCTCGAGTGGGATTTGATGCTCATGTGTTCCACTCATGTACTCCTGAGGCTCTTGTACTTCTTTTGAAAAAGACTACGCATTGATTGTAGGTTCATACTGCATAGAATAGATAAAAAAATAAAGAGAAATTATCTACTGACCACCTAATGTTTTGGGCTTTTTCAAAAATATACAATTGCTTTTTTTATTTGCTTGAGTTACACCTGAAGTTTCAATTTTTGCATTTTTCCACTTTCGTTTGTTGAGCGTTAAGATTCTATTAGTTTTTTTAACAAAATGACGGTTTTACCCCACAAAATTAATGCTATAAGATGAAATTATAATTTTATATTTGAGGGGTAAAATTGTTATTTTGTTAAGAAAACTAACAGAATCTTAACGGTCAACAGACAGAAGTGGAAAAGTGAAAAGAATTGTAACTTCAGGTGGAATTCAGCAAAAAAAAAAAGAATTGTTTATTTTTGAAAAAATTAAAAAAATTAGGTGGTCGGTAGATAATTTTCCAAAAATAAATAATAATTTGTAAGCATATTGAGCTTCAATGATGTTTTAAATTTACTACTCAAGGATACCTACGTTAAGAACCCATCTTGGGACGTATGACACACTATCCTCCACAGTCTTCCAATAATCTTTTGCCTTCTCCTTTGTACTTGGTTCGATGATTTGTATAATATTCCCCTGCCGTAGAGTAAACAAAATTTTATGTTCGAATAATGATATAGTACTTAATAATATTAACGGTTATTTTATGCATATAATACTTACAATATAAGTGTTGTCACTAAAATATGAATGTACGACCCTATAACTTATTTTCAAAGAAAAAAATGCCTTTCATTTTAATATGCTGGGAATCTTCTTCCTTGTCTTCACAGCCCACTCTGATGGCAACCTCTCAATAACTTCAAAAGGCCAAACCTGCAATAAAAAAAGTCACAAAGTTAAAGAAAATTACTTCGTGAATACATAAGTACACATACAAACTTAAATTTTTTCTCATACCCACCTGAACTCCATGACTGAAGCCATAGATATTGTATTTCTCAATATTATGAGAAGGATCTTTGTCTCGCTGATCCTTAAATTTCTCAGCCTTTTTGTTTAAATGCATTATCAATATTGTTGTATACCGTTTCCCATGATATATGACCCCATGGAAGACTTCGAAAGTGATCGACATCATCAACGTAATTCAATAATTGGAAATCAGATTGACTGTTATTCTTTCTACCATTCAATACCCTATCGGCAAAGTAATATAAGGCGATTTTCAAGGCATCAACGTTGTCCATGACATCAAAGTTCAAATTGCTAAAAGCAATATCCATTTGTTTCAGTTTCAAGTCTTTAAACCGACAATCAAAATACTGATGGAATAACCTATGATGCACTGTTGGATTTTTTGATACGATATTTTCACCACCAGAGAGCCCCGTAACTAAACACCACTCCCCAATCGATAAGCGTGTTAAATGCTCTCCTATTTGAAACCATAACTGATTCTCATCGGTTTCATTATGAGCCACTTGTCTAAGCAATAAATTGTGGATTATAATACCACTAAATGCATAACTCTCCAAACTCATAAAGTGCCCGAAAATATCATTCTTGAATAATAACAATTATTTTTTCGTTAACTTACTCTGGATAGCTTCAACGACTCTTTTAAATTTTGATGTCTCTGTAATACGGCCCTAAAAATGATCATCAAATCCTAACTTCATTACGCCTACATCCTTCTGTTATGCAAATTTTATTGAACTCGCAAGTGCACGAATCTATTGTAGAATAGTTCAATGGTGACGAGTGTCGATCCCACGAGAAGGTGGATTTTAATTGGTTGTCGAATTAATTTTCTTAGTGGGTGATTGGATTTATAATCAAAATGATGTAGGAAATGTTTTAATTTAAATTAAAGCTGTTGGAATAAACTATTAAAATGAAATGTTTGGATCTCCGGATCTGTACTCAACATGTACCATCGACTCAATATTCATTATTAGTACCAATTAAATCATGAAGGGGGATTTTTAACTCCTCATGAACCACACTCTAATAGATATGGTGCTAAGGGCTTCCCATGCCAAATAGTAATAACCTTGCCTAGGGAGGCGGTTATTCCAGCCAATATCCAGACAAGATTATTACTATCTGTCTACGAAAAGTCAAAACAACCACATAAATTAAAGTGGAAGGAAAAGTAAATTTACCAAATTAAGCCCATGGAGCATGTTGAGACTTCACCTTCAACCCAAGCTTGAAAGGAAATTAGCCACTCATATTTGAACTAGGGGTAAAATGGAAATTTTATTAAAATTTATAAAAAATACAAGATGGAGATGGAATTACAGAAAATAGAGCTCAAAAATAGATTTAGGGGTGTTAAATTAAGGGGGGAGCCCCCTTTTTATAGATACACTGAGTAAATCATGGTCATCGGATTAAAACAATTTGGACACTCATGATTGCGCCACGTGGCAAGTTCCTATTGGATGGAACACGTCATCAGGGCTGTTATTCTAAGTATATGCATGTACCGTACACACGTTTTTTCGGTCCATTAACATTCTGCCATGTCACAGATCAACATTTTTGGTCCAATAGGATCGTGACACATCATCAGTCAACGCCACATCATCAGTCAATGCTACATAAGCGGTCAATGCCACATCATTCGTCCAATCAAATGCCGCCACATCATCGTACAGTGCAGGTGAATAGTATCGTGTACAGTACTGTATATATCAACCGTATCGTATGTGTGAACAATACAGTATATGTGAACAATACCATTTTTCTTTTTATACTCCTCCTAAGGTTTTCGACTGCCCTGAGTTTCAAAATACTATTTGTTTTTTCATCTGATCTCTCGTTTATTGTGAAATGACCATGATATCTCCTAAAATACATAAAATACTTAATTAAAATAAAATATACATAATTAAATTACAAAGGACTTAAAGACATAATATAAGGATGTTAGTGAGACTTGGAGTGTAAAATGATGATTTTCTCTATTATAAATAAACACTTTCTAGTACTCAACACACCCCCCAACCAGCTTGTTGCTAGTCCCTAGTAAATTAAGCGAAAACAAAAATCAAACAAATTATTTTTTTTAACTGTGGTATTTATTCAATCAGACTAATGATAACGATAAAATAAAAGTATAAGTATTATCTACAGTCTAAAGAAATATCATTCTCACATCAACTCTCTACATGAATCAGTTTAGAAAACTTTATCACAACTTCAGTAATCGAGTCACTTTCAAGAATGACATATCAAATCCCAAAATCTTACCGGTAGTAGTGATACTCTAACGAAGAAATTAAACCAAAAAATAATCACTCCAATTAATGGTAAATTGAGTGAAAATAATAAAGAAGTAATATCACACACTCTCATTAAGGTGACAAAAATATGCCTTCAGCTTAGAAATAATACGATTTTAATTAAAAAAATGCTAATTAAACCAATGTATTCATCATTCACTTTTTTTTTTTTTAAATATGCACTACCACATCTTTTCAGTCTATATAACAAGTTTCTATTTCAGACTATAGTTCCCTAAAATCAAGGACTTTTATTATGACGTAACGTAGGCTAGGGACATGGCTAACAAAGAAAGGATAATAGGAAAAACAAAATATATGTTTGAAAAATAGAGAACTTTGGAGATTGTAAGGTGTTTTTCACTTGATTTTTTTGTTTTTTCTTTATTTTATTTATTTATTTATATACATATTTTTTTCTTTTGTTTCTTTTTCTTTTTTTTTTATAGCACCTTTTTTTTTGTGAATGCAAAATTATCTCTATTTTCAAACATAAATGGGTGGTGAGAAATACAAAATATAAGGTGATACTTCACATTGGAGTGGGACAAGATAATAGGTTGCCAAAGAAAAGTCTTTATTTTTATTTTATTATTTTTTTTAAGACTCAAAGAGGTTAACTATGGATACATATTAATAGGGTTGGCTAGAAAAGCTCAAACGGACCAAAAATGGCCTTTCTGTCATCTTTTAGGGTTCTAAATAATCTTCCATATCTACTAGTTAGATAGACCTTCAGATGTGGCAACACACACTTTAGGTTTTTTTTTTTTTTTTTACAGAAATTTGGAGATAATGTATAAAGCAATAAACTGCTAAGCTGAATGAAGAATGGGCAAAAAGGGTTACTCTCCAAGAAAAATGACATGCTCAAAAACTCACTTGAAAATTATTATGACATGTGCATTCTTTCAAGAAACTTATATTTGTCTCCAACATCAACATGTAGAGTAACAAACATGGTGTAACATAACTAAAGACCAAAGATAATACAAATACTAAAATTTAAAAGTTGTCATGTCATCTAATTATGAAAAGATCACACAAATTTTTTTTTTAAATTCTACCCCCAAACTTATTCTTAGTCATGAAAATTATGCATGCAAAATGGTGAAAATGATATAGAAAAACTAATTGGTAAAAGAAGTTAGAAAAATCACACTTAAAATGACTGTTAAAGTAAGAAATGTCAGAATTTTTTTTTAATAATAAGAAGATACGTTTCTAGAGTTACTACACTCCATATTCAGCCATCTTCGACTCAAAAATTTAGCCACAGTTAGTTTCTACAAAAAAAACTACACTAAGATTGAGATATTCCACAATTGTCAACTATTCCCTCCCCCCAACCTGAACTCAACATTGTCCTCAATGTTGAAAGAAAATAGGGTTTAGAAGACATCATCTGAGTGCTATATCACAGAAGAAAATATTTACAAGCGGAGAGTTAAATCTAATTTGCACTTCTTACTACGGCTACTGTTACCATCATTAGTTGACCATTCCAACATAAGGCTCTTGGGATCTGGCTCTGGTCTATAAGCTTGTAACAAATCAAGTAACTCGTTAGCGGTATGAGCACAAATAAAAAATTTTTTCACTGTGAAAATGATAAAATGGTTTTTTATTGCATAGTTAAGAAATGCGATGAAGCCATCATAAAAGCTATTGACATTTAACAAATCGATGGTTTTCTGATGAATGTTCAGATGGGCCCAAGATGCTAATGTGATTAGTGCTTCTAGAGTTGCAAGATCTCCTAGTAGGAAAATAAAAGTATCAGCATGATTTAGCATTTCAGTTATTCTTTCTTGCATACCTGAGACAACTAACTCTTCTCCAGTTGGTGAGTCAGACACACAGCCCAACGGTTTGAGGCTTCTTGGGATAATGCCTAGCACTTGGCTCCCTCTGAGATAAACAGCTTCTGAGACTAGTTTTGATAACCCTCGGTCACCTCCTCCATAAACCAGATGTAAATTTCTTTCTACTATGCATTGACCAAGATCGATGGCTGTCTCAACGAACTCTTTATGTTTGCCATAGTTAAATCCAGAGAGCACACAAATGTTCTTGAATTGTTTATTGGGAGTAGCTGCCATTGGGATGCTTCTCAAAAATAATTTGTGAGTCTAAAAAGAAAAGATCATATATCAAGAATTTTGGTGACAATTGTTTACAGCTGTATAGGAGGTAGCATGTTTATGTCAATTAACGCGTAAAGCACATGGCTCGATAGTCAAAAAGGAAATAGTAAAAGAAAAAGCACTCAATTATTAAAGACAATAATACAATTGATAAAACAACAGTGAAATAAAACAACAGTAAAATAAAACAATAGTAAAAGGATATTTACTGCTATGCGTTGACCAAGATCGATGGCTGCCTCAACGAACTCTTTATGTTTGCTATAGTTAAATCCAAAGAGCACACAAATATTCTTGAATTTTTTATTGGGAGTAGCTGCCATTGGGATGCTTCTCAAAAATAATTTGTGAGTCTAAAAAGAAAAGATCATATATCAAGGATCTTGGTGACAATTGTTTACAGCTGTATAGGAGGTAGCATGTTTATGTCAATTAACGCGTAAAGCACATGGCTCGAGAGTAAAAAAGGAAATAGTAAAAGAAAAAGCACTCAATTATTAAATACAATAATGCAATTGATAAAACAACAGTGAAATAAAACAACAGTAAAAGGATATTTACAGGTAGCTGTGATTGTGGCTCACATCTTCCTCTGGTTTTACGTCCAGAAATGGCTTGAACGCCCTCTATGGGTCGAGGATAGGCTTCCCATCCAGTTTTTTTATAAACTGGCAAACATGGTCGTTTATAGTCAAATTCCCAAGACTATATCGTACCTGCTCTTTCTGAAATAATGGTCATAACTAGATAATTGCTCTTTGTACGTATCCACTAGGATGCGTTTCAACAGACAAAAGGACATCATCCAATGACTCTTATTCAAGCCATCCCTAATGAATTGAATCTTATCTTCCCTGTTATCAGACATCATTCCTAAAGAACAAGGATTTTTATCGCATTTCATCATGGCACACTGCTAAACGTACTTTAGCTTCGATTAACCAACAAATGTTAGCAGGGACGTTATTTCTCATAAGCAATCGCATGCGTTCGAACCGAGCTTTATAGATTGTAAGGAGGGCATTCTGAGGAAGTGAAGGAAATCGCTTGTGAAGCTTTGCTAGAATCGCATTTCTGTCCATACCTTCTTCTCAGAATATTGGTTATTATGAGAAACTAAAATAACCAACTTTGATTGTCACGGAGTACCATTATCCTCCACTTAACCGGGGTAACAAACTAGAGAACACACAAAAAAAAGAAAAGAAAAGAAAAGAAAAGAAAAATAATAATCTCACAATTGTCCTCTTATTGAGTTTACCTCAAGTTCGATTTGGGTTTCGATGATACCTCCCTCAATTTCTTCGAGTTGTCTTTCTAGATCTTCAATGTGGGATACCAACTCTGGAGGTTGTAGCTTCCAAATACGATGTGTTTTACAAAATCGCATCTGGCTTCTCAGATGAGATCGTATACGTTGAAGTTGTCTGAGATATTTCAAGAGGATTGTCTAATTGAGGCATACATGATTAGAAGTGAAAAAAAAATTGAATGATTAAATAAACACACATTCACATAAATTTAAATCACCAAAAAGAAGAAATAAATAAGAAAAATTCTCAATTCAAGTTGGGCGGGTCACTCAGATTGATTTTGGTGTCCTTTTCATATGGTTGGTACTCTAGATATGACTTTAATCTTTGACCATTAACTTTAAAAGTTACACCATTCTTTGGATCTTTAATTTCAATTGCTTCATGTGGAAAAAGTGCAAGCGATAATTGAATAAAAGTACTTTCTGACCTGGGGTGAAAGATTTTCTCATAATGTGCTTGTCATGAAAGACTTTCATTCGCTGTTTATAAATTTTGGCATTTTCATATGCATCGTTACGAATTTCTTTAAGTTCTGTCAGCTGTAATCTTCTTTCTGAGCTAGCTTGCTGCATGTCAAAGTTGAATTTCTTAATGGCCCAATATGCACGATGCTCGAGTTCCACAGGTAAGTGGCAAGCTTTTCCATATACTAGCCTATAGGGTGACATCTCAATCGGGGTCTTGAAAGCTGTTCTATATGCCCATAATGCATCATCCAGTTTTAATGACCAATCGTTTCTATCTAGTCTCACCGTTTTTTCTAATATGTGCTTTATCTCTCGATTGGAGATCTCAACTTGGCCACTGGTTTGTAAATGATATGGGGTCGTCACTTTGTGAGTAATGGAATACTTTATCAAAAGAGCTTTGAATGATTTGTTACAAAAGTGGGCTCCACCATCACTGATTATCAGTCGAGGGAATCCAAAGCGTGAAACAATGTTGCTTTTTAAAAATCTGATCACCACCTTGTGATCATTGGTTCTACACGGAACTGCTTCTACCCATTTCGATACGTAGTCAACAGCGACCAATATGTATTGATGGCCAAAAGAAGGGGGAAAGGGTCCCATGAAATCGATACCCTATACATAAAAAATCTCAACCACTAAAATTGGGTTTAGTGGTATCATGTTCCTTCGTGTAATGCTCCCCATTCATTGGCACCTATTACATGAATAACAAAAAATGTAAGCATCGCGAAATATGGTTGGCCAATAGAAACCACATTGTAATATTTTAATAGCTGTTTTCTTAACACTGAAATGGCCTCCGCATGCTTGTTCATGGCAGAATGAAATGATATTTTGAAATTCATTTTCTGGGACACATCGTCTGATAATTTGATCTGCACAATATTTGAACAGATAGGGGTCATCCCAGAAGAAATTCTTTATTTCTGAAAAAAATTTGGCCTTCTCCTGCTTAGTCCAATGCTTCGGAAGTTTACCTGTAACAAGATCATTAACTATATCAGCATACCATGGTAATACTTCCACACTCATTAGTTGTTCATCTATGAAATGATTCATTTAATAGAAATGGTTCTGTAATTGTATCAAAATTAAGACGAGAGAGATGGTCTGCAACAACATTTTTTGTGCCCTTCTTATCCTTGATTTCAAAGTCAAATTCCTGCAAAAGTAACACCTAATGAATTAATATAGCTTTTGTATCTTTCTTTGTGAGAAAATATTTAAGAGCAGCATGATCTGTGAAAACAATTATTTTACAACCAATGAGATAAGATCGAAATTTCTCTAATATAAACACTACTGTTAGCATTTCTTTTTCAGTGGTTGAATAGTTCAACTGTGCATCATTTAATGTCATACTAGCATAGTAAATGACATGGGAATTCAATCAACTCTTTGTCCTAATACTGCTCCTACTGCATAATCAGATGCATCACACATAAGTTCAAATGGTAAGTTCCAATTTGGGGGCTGAATGATGGGTGATGATGTTAACAACTGTTTTAGTTTCTCAAATGCCACAAGACATGAATCATTAAAGATAAAAGATACATCCTTAGCAAGTAAATTGCATAAAGGTCTAGAAACTTTGCTAAAATCTTTAATGAAACGTTTGTAAAAACCCGCATGCCCAAGGAAAGATCTTACTTCTCTGACTGTTTTAGGTGGAGGAAGATTAGAAATGAGATCCACCTTAGCCTTATCAACCTCAATACCTTCACTCGAAATGATGTGACTGAGAACAATACCTTGTTTTACCATAAAATTGCATTTCTCCCAAGTTAGGACCAAATTCTTCTCTATGCATCTCTGCAGAACTAGTGTTAGATGATGTAAACATTGATCAAATGAATCACCAAAAACAAACAAATCATCCATAAAAACTTCAAGGAATCGTTCAACTATATTAGAAAATATGCTTAACATGCATCGTTGAAATGTAGCATGTGCATTACATAATCCAAATGGCATTCTCCTATATGCAAAAGTGCCAAAAGGGCAAGTGAAAGTGGTTTTCTCTTGATCTTTTGGTGCTATGAGAATCTGATTATATCCTGAGTATCCATCTAGAAAGCAATAAAATTCATAACATGCTAATCTATCAAGCATTTAATCAATAAATGGTAGAGGAAAATGATTTTTACGTGTGACATAATTCAACTTTCTATAATCAATGCATACACGCCATCCTGTAGTTACTATAGTAGGTATTAATTCATTATCAGCATTGGTAACTACTGTGACTCCTGACTTTTTGGAGACAACTTGCACAAGACTAACTCATGAACTATCAGAAATTGGGTAAATGATACCTGCATCTAATAGTTTAAGGACTCTAGTTCTAACAAATTCTTTCATGTTAGGGTTTAACCGACGTTGTATTTCCCTGGTAGGTTTAGCATTTTCATCAAGGTGAATGTAATGCATACAATCCACTGAGTTTATACCTTTTATGTCGACTATGGTCCATCCTAATGCTCCTTTGTGCACTTTCAAAACTTCCAACAACTTACCTTTTTGTTCGTCATTCAGGGATGATGAAATGATTACTGACAGAGTGCTTTCTTCTCTCAAAAATGCATATTTCAAAGTGTCAGGTAATGGTTTTAGCTCGAGTTTTGGTGGTGATTCTGATGACGTACTGAGTTTCTTCTCTGATGGTGCTAGTTGTTCCACTCTTGACTTCCATTTGTTAGTGTCCATGAATGGTGCTGAATCGAATAAGGCGTTAACCTCATCTACTGATCTGTCAATATCAAAATCCAAACCAAAGTGAGTTAAACATGTATGTAAAGGGTCATCACTGAGGTTTGAAAGAAAAGCATTATCAACTAATTCTTCGATTAAATCCACATCAACAATTTCATCATCTGCATTGGGAGGTTGTTTGGCAATGTTGAAGATATTTAGCTCCATCGTCATATTGCCAAAGGACAACTGCATATTTCCAGTCTTGCATTGAATGTGAGCATCGGCAGTTGCCAAGAAAGGTCGTCCTAAGATAATGGGGATTTGCTTCCTTGAATCCTAGACTGGTTAAGTATCAATTACAATAAAATCAACAAGAAAATAAAACTTATCTACCTGTATAAGCACGTCCTCCATAATACCACGAGGTTTTTTCATGGACCGATCTGTAAGCTGTAACACCACTAGAGTTGGGTGTAATTCTTCCAGTCCAAGTTTCACAAATACTGAGTAAGGCAACAGATTTACACTAGCTCCTAAGTCCAACAAAGCATTCTCAATTGTGTGGTTTCCTATACTACATGAGATAGTGGGGGAGCCTGGGTCTTTGTATTTTAGAGGAATTTTATGTTAGAGTATAGAACTAACATTTTCTGTTAAAAAGGCCTTCTTTTGAACATGAATGTTTCTCTTTTTTGTACAAAGGTCTTTAAGAAACTTGGCATAAGATGGCACTTGTTTTATAGCATAAAGCAAAGGGATGTTAACACTTATTTGTTTAAAAATTTCAAAAATCTCACTTGTAGATTTTCCCTTCTTTGCTTTAGCTAACCTCTGGGGAAATGGAGCTTTGGGAATGTATTCTCGTGGGTTGATTTCTTCTTTCTCCTCTGATGATGAGTCTTCTTCATTTACCAGTACAATTTGAGCTGTTTTTGTTACCGGCATCTCCACTTTGTTGTTGACTTCTTTTCTTTTTCGTAAGGTCATAACGGCTTTGACCTCTCCATGCTGCTGAGGTAAACTGGTGCTTACTTCATGCACTCCTTTAGGATTAGGCACTAGTTGACTTGGGAATTTTCCTTTCTCAACAGTCATTGCCAAGGTTTGAACTGACGAAGCAAGTTGTCCAACCATTTTTTCAACGTTTGAAACTGATTGGGTTTGTGAGTTGAAGCCCGCTCTCATCTCATTTCACAGTTCATCAATGGTGCGGTTTTATTGCTCGATTTTGGAGTAAGTAAAATTCTTAAAATTTTAAAATGCATCCTCTCATGATCTAGGTTGAGAATAGTTTAGGTTCTGATTGTATGGTCTAAATAGTGTCTGAGAGGCTTAAGGATTTTGAGGAATTGGTTGCATTGGTGGTGCTGGAGCTGCTGGTCTATTCTGTTGGAATCCTTGAGACCATAAAAAATTGGGATGGTCTCTCCATCCAGGATTATATGTGTTGGAGTAAGGGGTGTAGTTTGATGGCTTTCTCATTACACTTATGGCATTGGCTTGATCTGGGTATGAGTCCTGGTCATGTGGTTCTATTAATTTAACAGCTGTTAACGATGCTATTTATCGGGAAAGACCTTCAACTATCTCTTTGACTTCTTTAATTTCTGAACTTGACTCGCCAATGTGAACCTCATTCACTCCCTTAACTCTTCTAGTATTCCTGAGCGAACGACTTCGTTGTTGGGAATTATCCGCTTGTTGCTGGAAGAAATCCCAAATCTCTAATGCACTTTTTGACATTAGCTCTTCTCCACTTGTTGCCATTAGCCATTTTTGCACATTCGACAATAATCCCTCTAAAAAGTATTAGCATTGGTGCCATTTTTTGTACCCATGATGTGGACACTTTAGGAGTAGCCCATTGAATTGCTCCCATGCTTTGAAAAATTGCTCGTCTTCTCTTTAGGTAAACTCTGAAATTTCCTTGCGAATAGCATTGGTTTTATGTACTGGGAAATATTTATTCAAAAATTTTGTTACCATTTGTTCCCATGATGTAATGCTATTAGCAGGCAATATATTGAACCATGATCGAGCTCTATCTTTTAAAGAAAATGGAAATAATCTAAGTTTAACATCATCATCTGAAAAATTCTCATATTTAAAAGTTTGACAAATAGCATGAAAATCATTCAGATGATTATATGGATCCTCATTTTCTAGGCCATAGAATGTTGGGAGACAATTTAACACACTAGGTTTTAATTCAAAACTTCTAGCGGCTACATTTGGGTATCGTATGCATGATGTGCTCAAGTTAGCTAAGGGACTGAAGTAGTCCTTAAATGGCCTCTCTTGTGGTGCTGGTTGCAAATCCATTTCAATTTTATTTTTAATTTCAACGTGTTTGTGTGTGCGAAGTGTTTTTTCTAATTCAAAGTCTATAGGCTCAAGATTAGGTAATTGTGACCTACGACCATGCATGCAAATAAGAAAAACAATGATAACAAAATTAATAAAGATAAAGAAGAAGAAGAAATTATGATACTAACCTTATCACGCTGTTACAATTTTGCTATGAAAATAACTCAAGCGCTATATATAGAAAAGAAAATACGTGAAACAAATTAAAATAAATTAATAGGCGGTTGAACCTGCCGATTTAACAAAATAAAAAAAATAACATGAAAATTAAATTACAGAAATTTAAAAAAGGAAAAAAAATAATATCTACTTCAAAATGTAAATTCACTTTTTTTTCTTTTTTTTTAAATAATAAAAAAAATATTACAAGGAAACAACTAAAAAAAATAAAGAAATAGAAATAAAAAAAAATTCTACGAACTAAAATAACTTACCTCCCCGGCAACGGCGCCAAAAACTTGTTGTGCAAATTTTATTGAACTCGCAAGTGCACGAATCTATTGTAGAATAGATCAATGGTGACGAGTGTCGATCCCACAAGGAGGTGGATTTTAATTGGTTGTAGAATTAATTTTCTTAGTGGGTGATTGGATTTATAATCAAAATGATGTAGGCAGTGTTTTAATTTAAATTAAAGCTGTTGAAATAAACTATTAAAATGAAATACTTGGATCTCCGGATCTGTACTCAACATGCACCATCGGCTCAATATTCATTATTAGTACCAATTAAACCATGAAGGGGAATTTTCCACTCCTCATGAACCACACTCTAATAGATATGGTGCTAAGGGCTTCCCGTGCCAAATAGTAATAACCTTGCCTAGGGAGGCGGTTATTCCAACCGATATCCAGACAAGATTATTACTATCTGTCTACGAAAAGTCAAAACAACCACATAAATTAAAGGGGAAGGAAAAGTAAATTTACCAAATTAAGTCCATTGAGTATGTTGAGACTTCACCTTCAACCCAAGCTTGAAAGGAAATTAGCCACTCATATTTGAACTAAGGGTAAAATGAAAATTTTATTAAAATACATAGAAAATACAAGATGGAGATGGAATTACAGAAAATGGAGCTCAAAAATGGATTCAGGAGTGTCAAATTAGGGGAGGAGTCCCCTTTTTATAGATACACTGAGTAAATCATGGCCATCGGATTAAAACAATTTGGACGCTCAGGATTACGCCACGTGACAAGTTCCTATTGGATGGAACACATCATCAAGACTGTTATTCTATGTATATGAATGTACCGTACACACATTTTTTCTGTCCACTAACATTCTACCACGTCACCGGCCAATATTTTTGGTCCAATAGGATCGTGACACGTCATCAGTCAACGTCACATCATTAGTCAATGCCACATCATTCTTCCAATCAAATACCGCCACGTTATCGTATAGTGCTACGTCATCATATAGTGCCACGTCATCGTACAGTGCAGGTGAACAGTGCTGTGTATAGTACCGTATATATCAACCGTACCGTATGTATGAACAATACCGTATATGTGAACAGTACCATTTTTCTTTTTATGCTCCTCCTAAGGTTTTCGACTGTCCTGAGTTCAAAAGTGCTGTCTGTTTTTTCATCTGATCTCTCATTTATTGTGAAATGACCATGATATCCCCTAAAATACATAAAATACTTAATTAAAATAAAACATACATAATTAAATTACAAGGGACTTAAAGACATAAAAATAGGGATGTTAGTGAGACTTGAAGTGTAAAATGATGATTTTCTCCATTATAAATACACACTTTCTAGTACTCAACACATTCCTCGGGCCAGGTGGATTATGCTTCACCAAACTCTTTTTTGCCATGTATCTATAACAAAATTAAATTTCGATCAATTATTAAAATTCATAACTTTATTATAATAAAAAAACGTAACAAAATTTATTAACACAAATTACGCAACGGAAACATGATCACACAGTCCCTATTTTTTTGTGTGACTAGCAGTCGATCGCATGAAAACACAGAGAGCACAATGCTCCCATCGCACATAATTGTGTGCGACGGCTAAAAAAATTAGATGCATAAGTGCTGTGTTTTTGTGCGACGAGGATCCGTCTCCTAAAATTTTGTGCGACGGACAGCCCTTTGCACAAAAACACAGCCCATTTGCATGTAATTTTTTGGCCGTCGCACATAATTACGTGCAATGGGAGTACCGCACTCCCATCAAAACAACATCAAACAACAACAACCACTACCAAAACAACATCAAACAACAGCAACACAACCACAACACAATAAAACGCAACACAAGAACAAGATAAAGCATTTATTTCAAATTTCTAACCTATGGTTTTTTAAATTCAATGTTTGATTTTTAGATCTCTTTACCGCTATTGGACTTGATTTTAGTGAGATTGATGTTGTTGGACATGAGCCCTATAGATTGGCCGCTGATGATTGACGTCGTCATTCTTCTCCAGTGCCGGTGATTGGTGAGAATTTTGTTGGGAGAAATGCTTCCATTTTGGAAAATTTTGGGTGAAAATGGCAAGGGTAGTATAGTCCAAAATGTTATGGTTTGGCTAATTTTGATAGAAAAAAAGTTGTGTGATTATTTGTGTAATTTACAAAATTTTTATGGTTATTATTGTAAATTTCCCTTAGAAAATTAACATAATCCAAAACAAGGACAAATCTCCTTTTGTTCTTTTTTAACTTTTTCTCCCTCCTCTACCTTTCTTTTTTAAGATTTTTTTAATATTCTTTTTTTCATTAGATGGTTAAAAAAAAAAAAAGGGAGAGGGAGAAGGATTAGAAAGCTTCCAATTAAGACTTTGGGCCAAGAAAAGCTATTATATACTTTTTTTATCGGCGATGATTTTCATTGGAATCTATAGCACTTCAAATCTTTAAAAAAAATTGTAGTTACAAAATAACAATTTGATCCCCTATCTAGGTTCATTTATTTACCCATTTTTATACTCTATCTGTCTTTGATTTAGGAGATTTTAGAGTACATCAAAAACATACACCTAACTAATACATATATGTCATGCGTGCATTCCATATAATTGGTAGTTATATCTAATTAAACTACACATAATATACATTCATTAATTAGATATAGTATCTCTAATGTACTCTAAAACTTCTCCATCAATTTCTACAAATTCTAAAAAATATATATACTCTTTACATATCTCTTTGGCTATTCAAACTCTACACATGTCCCTTTGCCAAGTCAACTTGACAAGAAAAATGTTAAATGGACATTTTATATAATTTTTTATCTTGTATTTCAATTGAGTAAACCGAAATCAATTTTTTGAGAAAAAAAAAAAAAAGGATAGAGAGAAAGAAGAAAGAATGGAATATAATGTTTTCAGGTAGGACTCTATGCCATGAAAAGTTATTATGTACCTTTTTATCGGTGATTATTTTCATTGAAATTTATAGCACTTCAAATCTTTGCAATAAAAATTTGTAACTACAAAATAACAATTTTATCTTTTATGTAGGTTCATCTATTTATGCATGATTATACTCCATCTGTCTTTGATTTGAGAGATTTTATAGTACTTAAAAAGTATGACATGTGCTTTTCTTTTAAAAAATCACCATATAATTAGTAATTATATGTAATTAAGCTACCCATAGCATATTTGTATTAATTAGAGATAGCACCTACTCTAAAATTTCTCCTTGGATTTCGACAAATTCTAAAAAACCAACCTTTATATACTCTTTAGTCTTTACATACCTCTTTGGCCATTCAAACTCTACACATTCCCCCTTGACAAGAAAAATGTTAAACAGACATTTTTTTACAATTTTTTATCTTGTCTTCCAATTGAGTAGCTCCATGCCAGTTTAAAAAATAATAATAAAGAGAGAGAGAGGAATAATGATTTTATTGTTTGTATAGATTCATCTATTTAGATATTTTTATACTCCATTTGTCTCATATTTAAGAGATTTTCAAGCGCATCAAACGTGTTGCACCCAATTAACTCTAAGAATTGGATATTGTTGTTTGCTTCGTAAGGAATGTTAGAGAAAAGTGGAAAAGAAAATTAATTACCTTTGTTTACTGGAATGATGGTGACTTCTTGTTTCTTTTTCTATCACTGCTGAAATGTTTCTCTGTTATGTGGTAATGCAGTACCTATGGAACCCACGAGAATTTCAAGAGGAATGCAAAAAGAAATTAGATGCAGATCAAAGGCACTTGGAAATCCCTGCATTGTCTGTGCCTTTTTGGGCATATTTGCTGCCATGAGTCGCGGAGAAGCTGTTGATCCTACTGAATTTAGAATTGCTTTGAGCACTTGCCACTGGAATCAAAACAACTTCCGAGAGGTTTGTAGCAAATCAGTCTTGGGTTTTAAAAAATTTTCACCTCCATGAGACTGCAGAACTTGAAATGGTATATAAGCCCTTGCTATTCTTGATTATACAAGCCATTGCTGTTCTTTATTGTCTTTCTGTTGGTTCCTTATACTATCCCTCATTCATATGCTTACTTTCCAGGGACAAGTGAAGGATGGTCCTTTTATCCTTATGGTTATCTTCAAAGCTCTTCACGTGGCATTTTATGCCGTTTACTCTGACGACAAACCAGAAGACATGTACGAGGGCCGTTTGGATTGCGTAAACTCTAATTGTTTGGTGCATAGAATATTTGGAATGGATCTTTTTGAAAGTATAGAATGCATCAACTGTCACCTTAGATCGGGATATCGAAAGAGTACTGACCTTGTTGTTTCTCTACTTGCAGACAAACTCAGAATTCTTAAAGGTAAGTTGAGTTGGAATTATCCATTGACAAGTCCCCATTTATTTTTTGGAACACAGATGTTTTAGTCCTTGTTTGTTATGTTTTGGGCATTTTTCAGAATAAACACAGGGATGTGTCTAGTAAAGAGCTTTTAGAGCTGGTGGGGATGTCAGGGGGAATGACTTGTGGCTGCGGACAACTAAACCGTATCAACCATGCTCCTTGGTGTCCTCCACATGTCTTGACAGCTAGTAATGTTTGATCTCAATTGTCATAAAAAGGCAGAAAAATTGTCATATCATCAAGAATTTAGTAATTCTTAAAGTTATATATGGATTGAAATTGCAGGTATAGATTGGCCGAGAGGTGACCAGAGTTCAGAAGATATATCAACAGCCTTGAGTGCTCTTTCTATTGAGGTGGATGTAAGCAAGTTATTTCAAGGATACGTGCCTGATTACACATATATTTCATCGTTTCAATGGTAAATATCTTGTACTTGAACCTTCTCAAGTTATAAATTGAAGCCGTGTGCTCATGTTGCAATTAAAAGTTTTTGTCTTCATTTCCAGGTTTGCATGTCTAGTGATCGGCAACATTCTGTCTGCTTTCTTTATGATGATCAGCATGATAAACATTATGTTCAGCATGGTGAATCAAATGTGGAGGTACATTCAGAGGGTGCTGAAATTCCCTTTTTTTTTTTTTTTGATTTCTTATATATATAATAAACATTATGTTCAGCATGGTGAATCAAATGTGGAGGTACATTCAGAGGGTGCTGAAATTCCCTTTTCTTTTCTTTTTTTTGATTTCTTATATATATATATATATATAATCCAGGTTTGTGTCATGTGCATGCGTAGGTTACTGGTTCCTGGGCTGATGTGATTTCTGCCTGCAGTAGAAAACGCTTACTACCAAAACTTCTGTTCTTTTTTAACAACAGTAAATACTTTGGCAACTGATGATAATTAATCACAGTGAATCACATGACATGATCATCAGTTTCCAGAGGCTGAGTGGTTTGAGGGCAGGATCATGAGGGGAGCCGGCTAGCAATATGGAGGTGCCTAGCCATTTTTTGTGTCTTCTTTTTGATGATAGTATATGCATTACAATGAAATGAAATAGCTAGACACAGATGGAAATTAGTAGTATATTTCCATTTACCGAATTTTTGTTGAATTTTTTTTTTTTTTTTCATTTTGCCTCTATTATATGCATGTATAAGAGGATTCATTGCTGCACTGAATTGATGAAACAAAAACCAACTCAAGTTATTCTTTCAACACTATAAGCTTCCAATATTTTTATCATCACAATGTGCTTTGGAGTTGAAAGCAAAATTTGACCGTTTCAATGGACTGATAAAGAATCAAGTTAGAAATTAACATAATCTAAAACAAGGACGAATCTCCTTTTTTTTTTTTTTTCCCTTCTCTGCCTTTTCAAAGATTGTTTTAATATTCTTTTTTCATTAGACAGTTGAAAAAAAAAAGGTGATTGAGAAAGGATAAGGAAGCTTCCAATTATGGTTGTCAAAAAAGTCCAGACTGGCCCGAACTCAATCCAATTCAGTCTAGGCCCGCAAACTTTAAGCCCAGTCCACTGATTAGAAGTATGGATAAGAGCTTGTAATTTGTAAAGTACATATTCGATGGGCTCAATTAAGGGATTCTCTTTTAAGCCCAGGTTTTGTAATATAATATATATATATATATAAGAAAAAACTTTATAATATATTATAAAATTAAAAAAAAAAGAAAAATAAAAAAACACTGTAAAATGCAAAATTGAACTTGCAACCGAAGTCAAATAGTCAATAACCCCTTACCCTTCATTTCCAAAATCCATAATTTCGCTTCTCACAATCTCACTATTCTTGTCGCTGGCAACTAACAACGGCCACCAACAACCAACGTCCAACAGCCACAGCGCCTCTCAACTCACGCGCGACTCCAGCCTCTCGTACCTCTCGCGTAACGTCATCACTGTAGCCACAACAGCCCATCTCTCGATGCCAGCCACCCAGCAAGCCATCACGTGCAACTCCAGCAACCCCAGCACCTCGTGTGCGACTCCAGCCTCTCCCACCTCTCACGCGACGCTAGCACAGCAACCGCAGCACCCCATCTCTCGACACCAGCCACCCAGCAAGCCATCACGCGCAATGCCAGCAGCCACAACACCCCTAGCACAACGACCAACCACCCAGCAAGTCAAGGGCACTGCCATTGCTGATTTCCATTTCAGTGAATATGATCAACTGCTGGCGTTAGAAGCAGAGGGTTTTCTCATTTGAACGATTGATAAATGAAATTTATTATTATTTGTTTTTGGACAAATCCAGTGGCCAAGCCTTAAAGGATATGGATAATATGTAGAGGAATTTTGGGGTGTGGTTTCAAATTCGGCCACGTGGGATTGGGAATTCAGTTGTCTGGAGATTTTGTGGTGCATTTAGTCATTTATCGGTACTGGTATCAGTTTTGGGGAGGGTCACTTTTTTCAATTTCTAATTCTACATTAAAAAAAAAAATCCCTATATTTTGTATCGTGTAATTTGAGAGGTCCACTGGTTTCAAAGTTGCAAATATTTGTAATTTATCGTAAATGAAAGATAATTACGTATTGGATAATTATTTTAAAGGTTTTTAATCTATTGAAGTATTTTGAATTGGATAATTATTTTTAAAATTTATAACTTTATTTTTAAAAATTTAAAAATTTGTAAAAAGTCCAAGTCCGGCCTAGGTCATTCAGATTGGACAGGCTTTAAAAGGGCCTGAGCTTTTTACAAATTATATGGGCTTGGACCTAGGCTTGTGTTAGGTGATTTCTTAATATATATGTGTCAGTGCACAAGTGTACATAACAAGTAATAAAATGATAAGTATTTGAGTATTGTCTCTATAGGGACTGATGCTATAAGAATTGCTATAGCAAGTAATTGTGGTGCAATTTCAATTAAATTAAATTTTTTTTAACAACTAAATTAATCTAAGAAATCTAAATGACAGAAAATAAAGTATACTAAAATAAATCAACACGTCTCACACAAGGATGTAATCACTAAAAATGATGTAGTTGAGTGAATTAACTCACTTAATGGTATTTATTTATTTTTTTTCATTATAATAAATAAAATTCTTCTAAAGATCAAGCAGTAATCCTAATGCATCATCAGCCGTCGCTTGTTGGATTTCTTATATCTATCTGCAACCTAACAATGACCAGTAGATAAAATCACACGAGATATAGCATTATACAATCAAAGTTTTTAATTACCCTACAAGGTGAATTCTTATGTCTAGTTCATCAGTAATTTTAGATTAAGCATGTGCCTATTCAAATTGAGTTAACCCAACTTGGGAAACCTAATCTAAAACCAAGTATTACTCTGATATTTTCCACTAAAACATGCCTTTTTGTGGCTCTCTCTTAGCTTGTATTACTTAATGGATGGTCAGCTAAAATAATGAATTAAATTACGCACTATCAAAATAAAATGCTATAACAGTCATGCAACAACACAATAATTTCAGTCAATAAACAATTAAGCTTATCATTCACTCAATCACAAATAGATTTAGTTCATGATTTGTATCAAAGGAAAGTGGGAATGGTCCCATGAAATCTATCCTCCATACATCAAAAAACTCTACCTCCAGAATATTAGTGAGTGGCATCTTATGTTTCTGAGAGATATTTCTTATTCTTTGACATCTGTCACAACATTGAATAAATTGATAAACATCTTTAAAAATAGAAGGCCAATAATAACCTGCTTGTAACACTTTTTCTACTATTCTGTGACCTCCAAAATGTCCTCCATATGCAGCAGTATGACATGCCTGTAGTATGCTTGAAATTTCTTCATCAGGCACACATCTTCGAATGATCTGATTTAAGCACATCTTGTACAAGTAAGGGTCATCCCATTGATAGCTTTTGACATCATAGAGAAAATTTTTCTTTTACTAGTAGGTTAAGTCAGGTGGCAGCAATCCACTAACTAGGTAATTAGCAAAGTTTGCATACCATGAAAACCCTGACTGCTGCGGCACTTGTGCATGTTGAAGCATTAACAACTGCTCATCAGGAAAGGTTTCTGTGATGGCTTGTCTCAAATGAGTGCTTGCATCTGCCTCTAATCTTGATGGATGATCTGTTACCTAGTTTTCAGTCTCTTTTTTATCTTTAATCTCCAAATCTTGCAACAAAAAATCCATATAATCAGTCTCAACTTGTCATCTTTCTTGGAGATCAAGTATTTTATTCCTGAGTGGTTGGTATAGACAGTCACTTTAGTACCAACTAAATATGCCCCGAATTTTTCAAATGTAAACACAATAGTCGGCAGCTCTTTTTCAGTGATGGTATAGTTAAGCTGAGCATCTGCTAGTGTCTTGTTAACATAGTAAATAGAATGAAAGACCTTGTTCTTTCTTTGTCCTAGCACTGCTCCAATAGAATGATCACTGCCATCAAATAATAACTCAAATAGAATGCTCCAATCTGGTGCTACAACAACAAGTGCTGTGACAAGAGCTCTTTTTAATTCCTCAAAGGCCTTCAAACAATTGTAATCAAATGTGAATGGTCTGTCATGCTCAAGTAGCATGCATAAAGACTTAGCTATCTTTGAGAAATCCTTAATGAATCTTCTATAGAAGCCAGCATGACCCAAAAATATTCTTATGCCCTTAATTGAAGTGGGTGGTAAAAGTTTGTCAATAACCTTTATTTTTGGCTTATCCACTTCAATATCCTTCCTCGAGACTCTATGGCCTAATATTATCTCGCCTTGCATCATGAAATGACATTTTTCCTAATTAAGAACTAGATTTGTCTCCTTATATCTTTTAAGTACATTCTCCAGGTTGTGCAAGCAATTCCCATATGATTCACAAAAGACTGAAAAGTCATCCATGAATATCTCTAATGTTTGCTCAACCATGTTTGAAAAAAATTATCATTATGCACATCTAAAACGTTGCTGGAGCATTACACAAGCCAAATGACATCCTTCTAAATGTAAAGGTGCCATAAGGACATGTAAATGTTGTCTTCTTCTGATTCTCTGATGTTATAGCAATATCTGGTTGTACCTTGAATACCAATTTAAGAAGCAATAATACTCATTTCCTGCAAGTCTGTCCAGTATCTCATCAATAAAGGGTAGAGGAAAGTGATCTTTTCTTGTAACTTTGTTAGTTTCCTATAATTCATGCAAACTCTCCAACCTGTGACTGTTCTTATATGTATGAGTTTATTCTACTCATTTGCTACAACAATCACTTCTCCCTTCATGGGTACATATTGCATTGGACTCATCCATGAGCTATTTGATATAGGGTATATGATTCCAACATCCAGTCATTTAATGATCTTCTTCTTCACTACTTCCTTCATGATTGGATTTAACCTTATCTGTTGCTCTAATGAATTGCTGTAACTTTCTTCCAGCAGAATTTCGTGCATGCAAATAGATAGACAGATCCCTTTTATGTATGTCATAGTCTAGCCAATTGCTTGCTTATATTTCCCCAACATATTCACTATGCTTTTCTCCTGACCTACATCCAAAGAAGATGAAATAATTACTGGTAATGTGTCATTGTCACCAAGATATGCATATTTTAAATGTGCAGGTAAGAGTTTTAATTCCAAAACTGGTGGGGATTCAACAGAATGTACAAGAGGTTTTACTTCTTTGTGTAATAAGTCTAAAGATTAAAAATGTTCGTCTGCTCTGAACGGTTCCTTCTTTCCTAGCCATGCTATATCAACTGTCTTAACATCTTCATCATAAAAAACTATAGTATCAGGTTGTATATTACTACAATAATTGTCTACCTGTTTTGTTACATCAAGATTTACAATACTGATGAAGTTACAGTCCTCAAACTCATCAGGATTCTTCGTTACATCTAACACATTGAATGTAACTTACTGATCATTAACCCTCATTGTTAACTCTCCTCTTTACACATCAATAAGAGTTTTTCCCGTAACTAAGAAAGGTCATTATAAGATGATTAGTACATTTTTATCTGCTTCAAAATCCAACACAATGAAATCCACTAGAAAAATAAATTTGTCCACCTTCACCAATACATCTTCAATCTTCCCCTCTAGATAGACATAAGATTTGTCTACTAATTACAAAGTCATTATTGTTGGCCTGCATTATCCAACTCTTAATTGCTTGAAAACTAAAAGAGACATGAGATTAATGCTAAACCCTAGATCACAGAATGCCTTTCTACTATATTTGGTTCCTGTGGAACAAGAAATTATGAAACTGCCTCGATCTTCTAGTTTTTTAGGTATTTTGTTTAGAGCATATGATTGCACTCCTTTGTTAAAGCAACAGTTTCAAATTCTCCTAACCTTTTTTTTCTTGCCAAAATGTCTTTCAATAACTTCACATAATTAGGCATTTATTCCAGAGCTTCCACAAATAGAATATGGATGTGGAGCTGCTTCAAAACCTCTAAGAATTTGTTGAATTGTTTATCCTGTTTTTGTTTCTGGAATCTCTGTAGAAATGGTGGTGGATGTCTAAACTGTTGTGCTGTAGTTGGCTGCATAGGTTGTGTTTCACTTGCTCTCATTTTTTTCTGCTGCAGCTAATGACTCTGCAGCAACCTTTTTTATAAATAGTGACTCATCTGCATTTGCAGGTGTTACAGTTCTGCTACTCTCACCAGTATGTTGATTGGTGGAAATAACAGGTTCTTCCTCATTCTGAACTTCTTCTTGAATTTGAATAGGCTTATTTCTCTTCTTTGGCATACCTATTGGGATATGCACATCCTTTTCAAATCTCATATTAATCACTTTGCATTGCTCTTTACCTTCTCTTCTTAGATCCTCTGTATTGTTGGGTAGACTTTCCTGAGGTCTGTTGCTGAGTGCTGTGGCAAGCTGCCCAACTTGATTCTCCAAGTTTCTTAATGAAACAGCTTGGCTTTGGACAACTGCCTCATTCCTTACAATATACTCTTTCATTAAGGCTTCAAGAAAGCTGATCTGGTCATTGTTGGTGTTTCTTGGACCTTAGTTTGCCTGGGAAAATTCAGGTGGTTGTACTAGTCTGTTTTGTCCATTTGTTGTTGTAGCATGCTGATTTTGATTACTCCATGAGTAATTTGGATGCTGCCTCCATCCTAGGTTGTAAGTGTTTGAATACGGGTTGCTCTGATTCTATCTATTAAAGTTGCCCATATAATTCACTGAAGCTGGATTCCCTAGACAATTATTAAATAAATGACATTCTCTACAATAAACACATGACATTTCTGTTCTACCACTTGATTTATTGTTGCTGGAGCTATGGTTAAGGCCTTCACCATGTTTGTCAAGGAAGTCACTTGTGCTAACAAAACTGTCAGGGCGTCCACATTGTGCACTCATGCTGCTCCTCTTGCTGTAGCTTGCCTAGTTGATGGCCCCTGACAGTTGTTGTTAGTTATTCTCTCTAAAATCTCGTAAGTTTCATTGTAGGATTTGGATAACAAAGCTTCATTTGCTGAAACATCCACCATTAGTCTTGTACTCGGATTAAGATCATTGTAAAAGGTTTTCAGTTGTATACAGCAAGGTATACCATGATGTGGACATATTCTCAACAACTTTTTAAATCTTTCCCGTGCATTATACAAGCTTTCATCTTTCAATTGATGGAAAGATGTGATCTCATTTCTCAACTTGGCATTCTTAGTGGGAGGGAAATACTTCATTAAAAATTTATCAGCCAAGTCATTCCATGATGTGATAGAGTCTGATGGTAGGGAATTCAACCATGCTCTTGTTCGGTCCCTCAAAGAGAAAGGGAATAGTTTGAGCCTTAGTGCTTCCTGTGATGCTCCAGCAATCTTAAAAGCATCACTCACCTCCAAAAACAACTTGAGATGAAAATGATGATCTTCTTATGGCAGTCCATTAAACTGACCCACACTTTATAACATCTGAAACATTACTAGCTTTAACTCAAAACTATTTGCTTGAACTTCAAATCTAACTATACCCGGATGTATGGCTTGAGGAGTGAACACAGCATAATCTCGAATGGCTCTTTCTCTGTCATTTGTCATATAAATGATATTGTTTCCTGGTTGCCCATAAACATGTTGGCTATTCTGACCTCCTTGTCCATTTAATAGTTGCAATTCTCCTTAATTGTTCAAATCTCCCATATATTGTAAATCATCGATTGCTACAGCAAATTTTGAATTTCTTTGCTCCTTTCTTAATCTCCTAACAGTTCTCTCAATTTCAGGATCAAAGTAAAATTCAACTTGTTTGTCCTTGCACATGCAACAGTTGCTGGAACAATCTGTCAACATAATCTGTCAACATAGAGAAATAAGGATTAAACAAATAATTAAATAAAACACCATAAAAATTGATTTCATAAATCAAAATAAACAATCAGTCCCTAACAACGGTGCCAAAAACTCGTTGGGTGATTTCTTAATATATATGTATTAGTGTGCAAGTGTACACAACAAGTAATAAAGTGATAAGTATTCACGTATCATCTCCACAGGGACTGATGCTATAAAAATTGCTACGGCAAGTAATTGTGGTACAATTTCAATTAAATCAAATTCTTTTTAACAACTAAATTAAATTAAGAAATCTAAATGACATAAAATAAAGTGCATTAAAGTAAATCAACACGTCTCACACAAATATGTAATCACTAAAAATGATGTAGTTGAGTGAATTATCTCACTTAATGGTATTGATTGCTTTTTTTTTATTATAGATCCGTTCTTCTGATTATTACTACAAAGACTAAGCGATAATCCTAATACATCCTCAGCTGTCGCTTGTTGGATTTCTTGTATCTATATGCAACCTAACAATGACCAGTTGATAAATCACACAAGATATAGCATTATGTAATCAAGATTCCTAATTACCCTACAAGGTGAATTCTTATGTCTAGTTCATCAATAATTTTAGATTAAGCATGGGCCTATTCAAATTGAGTTAACCCAACTTGGGAAACCTAATCTAAAACCAAGTATTGCTCTAATATTTTCTACTAAAACAGGTCTTTTGTGACTCTCTCTTAGCTTGTATCACTAAATAGATGGTCAACCGAAATAGTAAATGAAAGTAAGTACTATCAAAACAAAATGCTACAACAGTCATGCAGCAACACAATAATTTTAGTCAATAAACCATCAAGCTTATCATTCACTCAACCACAAATAGATTTAGTTCATGATTTGTATTAAAACAGAAAATAAAACCAATTCAGTCATCATATACATCATCATGAATCAAAGAAAACAAAGAGAATATAGATAGAGGCGAGTGATCCTTTTAGATTTCTTGATTCTTCTTCTTCAGGCCTGCAACTTCTTATCAGCCCTTGAATTTCTCTTATCTTTGCTGTTTTCTTTTTATTTTCTCGTTATTTTCTTGTGGTTGATGACTCTCTCTTTTTCTTTTATATGCGCTTCCTTTTATAATTGAAAACTAGGGCAACTGAACGCCTAGGGCATGCATCTTTCATATTTGAAACCCGCATATTGTAAATTTTTTTTGAGATTCACGCGAAATGTTTCTCCTATGTTGTTCCAAGATTGCTACAACAATCGTGCTACAGCAATGATGCTACAGCAATGCATTGTTTTAGACTAGTTTTTACTTTTCTGCAGCTAATTTCCTTCTTCATTTTTCTAAGCTCATTGCACAACATTTCTTCCTTGAATTTGCACTTCCAGTTTTCTACAACGTAAACACATAATCTAAGTACACACAATTTATTCTAAAATAACCTAATTTATTGCAAATAACTAAAAATAGATAAATATACAAAATTAAGCTAAAATGCAACTAAAACACATCATTTACTCTCTAAGTAATCTTGATTTAAGTCCAGTGTCATTAATAACTCTCATTTCATAGAGTTATTAACTTGACAAAGCCTGGTCCAAGCCCTTAAATTGCCAAGCCTACTTCCAATTAAGACTTTGTGACATGAAAAGCTATTGGAAAATTATCTTTGCACCACCTTTAGTTTATCATATATACATCAAATTGCCACAAAATTTTGATATATTCTTTGCACCATCTTTTTATTTAAACCTGTATCAATTAACCAATTTGACACTAAGAAATGATCATTTTACCTCAAAATGAATTAAAAGACTATCTTATTTTACAAAATTTTAAAAAATAAAAATATTATAATTACAAGAATACCATGAATTTAATAAAATAAATAAATCTTAAAATCTAACATGTTAAATTTTTATAATTATAAGTTTTTAAAAATTATCATGTTAATTTTTTTAATTATAATTTTATTTAATTTTTTTCAATTAAATTAAGTGTAGGGAAGTTTTTTTATTTTAATTACAAGGAAGTTTACAAAAATTATAGGGAGTTTTTCTCTTCATGTTACTTTTTGTAAACTATCTTATACTTAATTTAATTACAAAAATTAAATAAAATTATAATTACAAAAAATTAGCTTGAAAATTTTTAAATGAAATTATAATTATAAAAAAATAACATCTGGAATTTGAAATTTTTTTTTAATTAATTCATGGGTATTCTTATAATTATAACATTTTTATTTTCAAAATTTTGTAGAATAAAATGATTTTTTAATTCATTTCGGGTAAAATGATCATTTATTATCGTAAAAGCGATTGATTGGACAAATTTAAAAACAAAGGTAATGCAAAGAACATATCAAATTTTTGTGGTGGTTAAATATATATTATAAAACAAAGATAATTCATAGATACTTTACGAAGCTATTATATAGCTTTTTATCGGCAATGATTTTCATTTGAATCTATAGCACTTCAAATCTTTAATTAAAAAAAAATATAACTACAAAATAATGATTTTATCCCTTATCCAAGTCCATCTATTTACGCGTATTTATACTCCATCTGCCTCTGATTTAAGAGATTTTAGAGTACATTGGATGCGTACACTTAATTAATACATATATGTCATATATTCATTTCATATAATTAGTAATTATATTTCATTAAATTACACATAATATACATACATTCATTGGATATATTACCTCTAATTTACTCTAAAATTTCTCCTCTAATTTCTACAAACTCTAAACAGCCAACATATATATACTCTTTACATATCTCTTTGGCCATTCAAACTCAACGCATGTCCCTCTGCCAAGTCAACTTGACAACAAAAATGTTGAATAGATATTGGGCTACTTTTGCCTATTTATCTTGTGTTTCAATTAAGTAAACTAACAGCAGTTTTACGAGGAGAGAGCGAGAGAGAAGGGAATACAAAGTTTCCAAGTAGGACTGTATGCCATGAAAAGTTATTATATACATTTTTACCGGTGGTTATTTTCATCGAAATTTATAGCACTTCTTGTAACTACAAAATAATAATTTTATCTTTTATGTAGTCCATCTATTTATGTATTTTTATACTTTATCTATCTCTGATTTGAGAGATTTTAGAAGACTTTAAAGATATTATACTTAATTAATACATATATATCATATGTGTTTTTCTTTTAAAAAATAACCATATAATTAATGGTTATATTTAATTAAACTATGCATAGCATATATGTATTAATTAGATATAGTCGTTACTTTAAAATTTCTCCTCGGATTCTACAAATTCTGAAAAACCAACATTTATATACTCCTTACACATCTCTTTGGCCATTCAAACTCAACACATTTCCCTTTGCTAGGTCAACTTGACAAGAAAAATGTTAGAGAGATATTTTTTACAATTTTTTATCTTGTCTTTCAATTGAGTAGCCCGATATCAATTAGAGAGAGGAATAACAATTTATCCTTTATATAGATCCATCTTTTTAGGTGCTTTATATTTCATTTGTCTCCAATTTTAGGGATTTTAGAGCACATCAAACATCTTGCACCTAATTAACATTATATATATAGATATAGATATGTTATGTATGCTTTTCTTTTGAAAAATTACTATATAACTATTAGTTATATTTAATAAAATTATACATAATATATATGTATTAATTAAATATTACCTCCAATGTAATTTAAAATTTCTCCTCTAATTTATGCAAATTTAAAACAACCAACATATAGTCTTTCCATATACCTTTGGCGATTCAAACCTTGCACGTCCCTTTGCCATGTCAACTTGACAAGAAAAAATGTAAAAGGGGCATTTTTTTTATAATTTTTTATCGTGATTTTCAATTGAATAAACCGACACCAATTTTGAAAAAAAAAAAAAGAGAGAAAAAGAATGAGAAGCTTCCAAGTCGGACTCTGAACCATGAAATGTTATTATATACTTTTTAACCAGTGATGATTTTCATCGGAAGCCATAGCACTTCAAATCTTAGTAATTAAAATTTGTAATTATAAAATAATAATTTTGTGCTTTATGTAGGTCTATCTATTTACTCATCTTTATACTCCATCAATATTTAATTTAAGAAATTTTACAATGTATCAGAAGTATTACACCTAATTAATACATATATATCACTTGTGTATTTATTTTAAAAAATTACGATATAATTAATAATTTTATCTAATTAAACTACACATAATATATATGCATTAATAAAAGATAAATTTATGATGTATTCTAGAACTTCTCCTATGATTACTACAAATTCTAGACGGCCAACCGCCAGCATATATACTCTTTGCTTATCCCTTCGGCCATTCAAACTCCACACGTCCCTTTGCCAGTTCAAGTTGACAGGAAAAATGTTAAAGAACATTTTTTTAAAACGTCTATTTTGTCTTTCAAGTGAGTAATCGTTGAGAATATCTTCTTCTTTTTTTTGGAGTAATGAACATTATTATATCAATAATAATTTTCAGATCCGAACGATTTTATGAACTATGATCAAGTCTGCACATATATTTCATATACTGCCAAAAAAAAAAAAAGCATGCAGAAAAGCGAGAGATCAGAAACATTTTGAACTAGAACCAAAAAAAAAAGGCAAAGAATTCTCATCTTATGCATATGTGATTTGAAAAAAATTACAATGATATATTTCGAATAAGAAAGCTACATAAATAAACAAAATTTTGTTTTTCTTCTCTGACTATCATCAAATGAAATAATAAAGGGCAGGAATAAACAAACATTGTTCTGTAAAACCTTATTCCTAAAGGTGGGGGAAAAAAGCTGTCTAAATTAACAGAACCCTTATTATCATCAAAAACAAATTAAACGAGTTCACCTAAAGAAAGAAAGAAAGAAAGAAAGAAAGAAAGAAAGAATGAATGAATGAATTTAATAATATATAAATAATATAAATAATATTATAATAATATGTATGCCTCCAAAAATTTTTTTAAAAAAAAAACCTCTAAAATTCACGAAAACCATTCATGCCTTCAGCTGCTGCCGAATGTGTTGACGAAATTGCCCCTCTGATATTCGGCGAGAAAAGCAGCGAATCAGCTGCGTAATTATAAAACTGCTGATGATTCGAGCACAAAAAATCTACAGAATTCGGCGTAAACACTGGAATATTACTCGTCAAAAATGGATTCGGCGGCTCAAATATCGGCGGCGGAACAAAACAAGAATTCACCTGACCGTCGCCGATGTTTCCTCCGCCGCAGTTCTCATCCGTCGTTATCACCGACGTCGACTCGTCGTCGTTTCCGGCCATCTTACCGCTCTTAATATTGTTATTGTTGCTATTGTTATTCTCCTCCGACGACGATCCGTTGCCGTTCTCCGTCGAGTTATCGTCGCTCGATCGCGACAATCCGGTGAGTTTCTGCACCAGTGCCATGAAGTCTCGCGGATGCGTGTGTATGATCTTCGGCGAATGAGTGTAGATGATCACCGGATGCCGGTGCGACGGCGGCGATGACGATGACGTCACAGCCGCCGCTGCCGCTGCTGATGCCGACGATTTCTTGATGAAATGTGAGTCCTTATTGATCTTCAATGTCGGAGGGTTATTATTGTTATTATTATTATTCTGATTATTATGGTTATTGTTATTGCATTGCTGTGCTGCTGTTGCTGTTGGCCTCATTTTTTATTTTTAAAAAATTAAAAAAAAATGGAGACACGGAAAGAGAAATTGAATGTTGTTTTGGTTTTGCTTTTATAGGCATCGGTGATAAAAATAAAAGTAAAAAATTTTAAAAAATTAAAAGAAAGGATAATGAAAATAATCTAATGCAAAAAGAACTAAAAATAGAATTTAACTGCATGGGCAAGTGAAACAACGCCACGTCACGATTTGGCGGAGGGAACTGGCACGTGAGCAAAAGGAAAAGGAAGTGCCAAGTGGGGTGGGCCGTTGTAATGTATGCTGACGTGTTGAAATGTGAGTGGTTGTAGGGAGATCAGTTGGGAAGGCGAGTCTCCCAGGTGCTGGTTTTGGCTGGTTTTAAGGTTGGGCGGTGACGGCGCGTTTAGTGGAAAAGCATGGTTTGGATTTCTTTCTGTTTTTTTTCTGAAAAGCAGGTATTAACTCGAGCATGGGTACCACTCGCGTGATGTGGCGCGTTGGCATAATCTATACACGTATAGTATATAGCATATGCTCAGTACCCATTTATTATTATCAGTTTTACGTTCTACTTTTTGTGTTATGCGCGCTTGAAAATTTTGTTTTCAAAAATTATAACAGAAAAAACTTAAAATTCAATTGAAACTTGAGCGTGCGGGTGCCACCCGCGTAATGTGGCGCGTCGATATAATCTATACACGTATAGTATATAGTATATTCTCAGTACCAGTTTATTATTATTCGTTTAACGTTCAACTTGTTGTGTTATATGCACATATGGAAAACTTATTTTCAAAAACTATAACAGAAAAAACTTAGAATTCAATTGAAACTCGAGCACGGGTGCCACTCATGTGATGTGGCGCGCCAGTATAATCTTTATACGTATAGTATATAGTATATTCTCAATACCAGTTTATTATTATCAGTTTAACATTCTACTTGTTGTGTTATGCTCCGTAAAGTATTATATAACTCACAAAAGCTTGTAATTTTGGAGATGAAGATAATCGCCTAATAGTAATAGTATTAGTAATAGAAATCGTTATTCATATATTTAGCAATCTTTTTATGCATATTGATAATTTGTACCACACAACATGCAGTGCGATAAATAAATCATTTCTTTTATTTTTATTTTTTTATAATTTGATGGATTTTAACGAATGAGATAAATTCATATTAGCTGTCGAATTTTTAAATACGGGATCCTTCACAATCTTTATTTGATCAGATTGAGTACGACATGGCTAACTTGGCGAAGTTCTTTTACATAAGCTGGTTCCCAAATGGCACTCACAATTAAGAAGGGATAGACAAGACAAATACCAAACAAAAACTAGAAGAACATTCTCTCATTTGGCAGGTCATTCTTCAAGAACTCATTTACACTTAAAAGAAAAATTCTAAGCCACTAAAAAATAAAATAAAAAGAACTCGAATATTTGAACACAACATGTTGAAAAATCAACTTCTATTTTGCATATATATGAATTCGAATGAGGCAATGAAGTATCTACCATTTAACCAATAAATAATTATTTTTTGAAAACCATGATACACAAATATATAAAAAATATTTTCAATATGTCTTCTTTCATGGGAATCACTTGCTTCCGTTTTCAAGGGTTGCCCAAATGGTAGCCAACCATTTTCAGTGCACTACCTCTTCGAGGACTCCAAAAATCATTTTACCATAACGGCAACAGCCAACGGTAGAGAAATCTTTTTGTATTTTTTTTCTAAATTCAACAAAAAAAAAATAGTCTCCCACCACAGAGCTATTTTCCATATTCACGAAATCGAACTCTGAAAATCCAATCAGACTTTGGCTTGTAAAGCCAAACTCATTGCTTAATTAAAGCTCAACAGAAAATAATACTTTCATTTGCTGAAGATTTTCCTCTAGTCCTCGTATGTTTCTTGGTTTACTTGTCTACAAACAGCAAACAAGAATTTTGCTATTTCATATCAGCGTCACACAATGAAATAATTAATTAAGCAAAATTACCTCATCCACTTTTTTCATTGAATATCCGATTAGTCCTTTCATCTACAAGTAGCAAAATAAGCCTCTTGAATAATCCTTTCAGTTGTTTTCATGCAAACACCATCAATTGACTCTTATCATTCTCCCTTCGGGAACTGAAAACATGTACTCCAAAGTACAAATGCAATGTTTCATCAACAAAACAAATAGCAGCAGAACTTGCTAATTGCTGCAAATGGATTTTACATCATCTGCAGAATGTGTAGATCATATCAATCGTGCCTTTTTAGAGAACTTGCTCAGGATTTTCTATTTAAAAATGCGATTACAAACGTCCTTTGAACAAACAGAACCCTAACAAGAAAAAGAGAGTATTCATAATGTTTTCCTTTTTCCAGTATAACAGGAAATTCACCTTCACAACAATGTGAATGCCCTTTCCATACAGCAAGAGTTACATGGTCCCTCCACATTGAATGGGTGCCGGGGGGATCAAAACAAAAATCTTAATAAATCATCAACCTCTAACAGCTTCAAAATCGCAACCAGATTTGAAGGTCATCTAATCATAAGCCTTCTCCCAGTCATCAACCACTTCTGCCAGCTCCATTTCACTAAAACTTGAAGCAGGCTGCCCAGCCACATTCACACTGCTTGCATTTGATTCACCCCCTTTATTGGATTGACTTCCTGACTGTTTTGCAGGTTCTTCAGTTCTCATAGATACAGGAAATGAATAAGACGATGTTTCAGAGTCCAGGACACTCCACCGGTTTATTGATGCCGCAATTGGAGCTCCTTTACATTTCCAGGCAGACGCCTGCACATCTCCAGAACCATCAGAAGACTCTTCTTCACCCCATGAATCTTCTCTCCAAGCCATCTCTTGAACTACAGCCTTTTTCCACGGATTTCCTCTCTGGAAAGAAAGCGCTCCCACTTCCTTGACAGTTCCAGGTCCTCCCCATGCATTAGCAGTCGAAGATGCACCAACATTCTGAACCACAACAGCTCCATAATAAACTGATCCATGATCCAATCTCCTTGCAGCAGTTGCTGCTCGTGCAGGATCACTAAATACAGCCAATGCATTCTTGTCGTTCAACCAAACCAGTTCACATTCCCCTCCAAATCTCAATACCAGAGCACTTATATCTGACTCCCTAGGCAAATCTAGAAAGGAAACAACAAGCCTGGGATCCATGTCTACTAGTGGATCAAACACCGGCGCATGAGGAGCGTTTACAGTGGTGGCACCCTTAACCCCAATCACCCGAGGTGGAGGCTTGGACTTGGGTGTAACATGAACCACAATAAAACGCTTTGGCTCCCACCCTGCAGAATTGACAGCTAGCTTCCATCTCTCAGCTATCAGCCTTACTGCATCCCTCTTATCCTTCAGCATTGGACAGAAAACATGAACCTTAAGAGCATTTGTAGACCCTCTGTTCTTGCCAAGCACCAAGAATTTGCATCTTTCCTCCACAGAGAGCACCCACTTTGGATCACGCCTATAAAGATCAGCAAGCAACTCAGTCACAGCACTCTCTCCAAAATGAAGTGCATCCAAATTTGGGGTAGTGATTTCAAAAGCATCTGCAAGAACCCGTTTACGCTCCAACTTAGCACATTCATCATCGCACATAAGCTTCCTCTGCCCTAGGGGAATCTTCATGCCTGTCGATTCCACTGGTTGAAGTGCTGCTGGCAACTTCTGGACAATGGAGGCTTCATAAACAGTATCAGAACTATAACCAGAACTGCTCCCTCCAGCATCACAGGGAACACTTGCTGTAATCCGGCCACAAGAACAAGTGATTGTGACAGGAAATTCACATCTTACATCAGGACAAAGAGCAGACGGATGACATAGTGCAGTGCATGTATGCCGGCAATCCCTCCTTGGAGCACCACATACCTGCCCACAAGAAGCCTTTGAGCCTGGTTCAGAATTGCAGGCAGTATCACAAGGTGGCGGGTGACAAGTTCTGCCACATGCATGCATACCACATTGCCTCGTCTTGCCACAAAGCTTGTTACATCTAATATCCTTTGAGCCACAAGGTACATTCCTTAGAACCACATGCCCACCAATGCACTCCTTTGCTATAGGCACAGAACAAGGTGGGCAGTCCCCAAAATGGCAACTGTGAGATGCTGAATGGCCACAGGGCTGAGGAACGGAGCATGGGAGCTGACATGAAGGAGAAGGTGTACCACAAGGCAAAGGAGGAGGAAATGAAGTTCTCCCACATGCACATGTCAGATCAGTAAAGATTGTTTCAAGGCAAGGAGGACAATGGCCACTGTGACACAGTGATTCACAGGAATGCTGTCCACACCTCAGCTTCTTTCCACAAGCCATTTGACATAAGTGTGGATCCCAATCTCCAGAGAGAAGGCTATTAGAGCTAGAGAGAGGGCAGCACCGCTCACTACACCGGTGCCTCCCACAATTCTTCTTTCGTCCACAAGCTTTCTCACAGGTGAAATTCTCACCCCCTGTGGTTCTGTAACATTCTACAGTTCGGGAAGTTGATCCACAACGACACTTTTGGGTGACTTCAGCCAAACAAGGAGGACAATTCCCAGCATGGCACAACTCATCACAATAGTGCAGCCCACAAGCAAGAGGTTTGCCACATTTCTCTGAACATGCTGGAATTGGGTCCAAACAACTCTTCCTTTGCTCCTGCAAGCTCATCTTTCCACAAAAGCAAGACTTGATCTTGCTTGGCAACAATTCACAATCTCCACAAGGACCAGGATGGCAAATTTCTCCACAGCTATGATGACCACAACTATGCTTTTTTCCACAAGTTGAACTACATGACAAAACTCCAGCTTCTGCTTTCACCTCCCCCTTTACAGCCATGTCTCCACAAAGTACAACCTCCACCTTTTTCTTGCAAAAACATGAGGCATTGACAAGAACCTGACAAGTACCACAAGGACCCACATGGCATATCTTCTCGCATTTGTGACGCCAACATTCAAGATGCTTATTGCACTGCTGACCACACGTTAGAACAGACTTCCGATCAGAGCATCTAGTTGTAATCATTTTCTTTCCACACGGACACAAGCATGGTGGAGCAAATGCCTTACAAGGAGGACATGGACCAGGATGGCACTGCAAGACACATTTGTGAGGACAAAGATCCTCCTCACTCCCACCGTCACTGGAAATCTTACTCTCAAGTGGCTTCCCACAAGGTTCTCCACATGAATGCGGAGTCAAATAAAAATCAGAAGCTGGGTCTGTCCTCTTCCCACAGAAACAAACATATCGAATCTCCTTTGATGATGTGAGCTGCACAGATTGACAGCCAGGGCAGCGCCAGTTAAAGCCTTGACTCCTCTCCGCTGACAAATCAGCAGATGTGGGTGCACGTGCCCATTTCTTGATGCAATTCAGATGAAAAATCGAGAAACAACTCGAACAAGACCATATTGGTGCAGACCTCCCAACCATATCATAACAGATCATACACTCCACTTTACTTTTCATAAGCTTGTCTTGAATCTCTTGCACAAGCTGCGGCAAATCCAGGTCCTTCGGTACCTTCTTATCCTGATTCTCACCCCTTGCCCTCCCCCTGTGATGATTTGTGAATTGCCCATTTTGACCTCTAGAGGCAATGTTTCTGCTATGTTGATTATCATCCGGAGTGGCCATATTTCTACTATTTTCAACCACACCATTCATCGTATAAGGATTGATGATCTGAGGTGGTGGATTCACAACTGCAGCTGGGGATCCTCGTGGGACCCATTCTTGGCGAGTGCTTCGGGCAGGATTTCTAGTCCTATCCCTTCTATCAGAGCTCATTCTTCTGGATTCAGAAACGACAAATCTCTTATCCGTATCCACAAATGCTAACCAAACTGAACTACACTATCCAATTGCAATTGAATCAAACCCCGAGCTTTAACTCCTCAGAAGCTGCAAGAAATGATAAGACAGAAAAAAAAAATTATATTGAGGTCGATTACCCCATAAAGAGAAGCCTAACACTCAGTTTTTTGCTAGCCTCACCGCATTAAATTCGAACTTCAAACATTAGATGATTATACGAATTTGAAGTTCAAATTAAGAAAAAACGCCTCATAGTTTTCAAATTAAAATCAGCAAAAAGAAATTAAAAAAAAAAATCAAGGGCCCAAAAAAATTGCAATCCCTAAATATATTCGCAGCCACATATCACAAAAATAAATTAAAAAAATGAAAATCAAAGCTACAACAAAATATAACGAGAAAATACCTGATCAATCCAAAGAAGTTTTCCGAAGCGATTAGACGCCTGTCTCTACTTTCTCGATGATATTATATCGGTGTGGTTTTATTATTTACTTATACAGCCTGCCTCTGTGGAGACACAGATTTTTTGCTTGGGCCTTTTCGGGGGCTCGGGGCTTCTTGTTAATAGTTTTTCTTTTTTATTTATATAGTTTTTTAGAGGTTGCTGAAAGTAAAATTAGAATTAATCTGGACCGTCGATTTGCGTTTGTTGCTAAACCGCCATTGGGTGAAATATATAGACAATAATAGTTTATAGATTACGTGCTGCGCAAGCCGGTGGGACCCGCTTCAAACCGAGCATTCTACTTGTCACACGGATGAGCTTAATGCCCCCTCCATCGCAGTGGACCGGAATCAAGATGAGATAAGAATGAAAAATATTATAATAAATTATTTATTTAAATTATAAGAATTAAAATTAAAATTAAAATGAATTATATTTTTAATAACGTATTAATTTTGTCTGAGAATATAATGGATTGTTTTAAATTATTAGAATACTCTGATTAATTATTATAATTTTTATTATTATTTATATAATAATTGTGATTATTATTAACAACAATAATAATAATAATAATAATAATAATTTAAGTGATAATAAGAGTGAAATTATAAAATTTAGTGAGGTAAAATTGTGAGTTTAAAGAAATGAGATTTCCAACTCCTACAAAATTTAAAGTTTCATTTCTTAATCTTAAAAGTACATGCGCCCCGTATGTTTCATTCTTCATTTTTTTTAATTTACAAATAAATGCTATTAATTATTGTCATTCAGCTTCGAACCGAACATTGTACCGGTCACATGCATAATACGCTATGAATGTCTTTTATTAAAGCCAATGGGCGTCATGATGATATACTGTAATTGTGATTTCAACCGAACTGATGTTATAACCTTGCATTGATCTTGTAGAGCTAAAAATTTCACACTCTAAACCACTAAAATTTTCAAAAGTAAATAAAATTTGTCATTACATTATGTTATTATTAAATTTCATAATCTTACAATCTTATGACAATTTTTTTTTTGGAGAAAATCTTATTGTTACTTGTTAACATTTTCTCTTTTTGAAAATGTCAATTTGTTTAGCAAGTTTTTTTATTTGCTTTTGTAAAAAAAAAAAATTTATGATATCACTTGTATTAAGTTTAACCTAAACATAACTAACTAAGCACTTTCTGTAAAACAAAAAAAGATGATTTTACTTGGATAAAAAAAATAATCGTTAACTAAATAGTTTAATCAAAATATCAAATAATTCAAAAAAAAATAGAATATCAAATAGTTAATCAAATCATAAATAAATTTACGAGATAGAAATTTTAAATAATAAACACATGGTGTATTAGTGCGAAGCGGATGCGTGATGCTCACTCAACGGCGTACGATACGAGGAATCAACGGAGAAAGCCACTGCGATGACTGATGAGTGATGCCTGTGATGCGAGCCTAGCTTGCGGAAGAAGCACATGGGCCATCGACGCTTCAAAGCACGGAATGCTTTTATCATTATTATTATTATTAGTTAATTGTAGTCGAAAAGTCAAAGCATGAAAGCTTTGAACCAAGAATTTTTAAAAATAATATTTAAAAAAAGAAAGTTATGCATGAAATGGATTAACATAATCGCAAAAAAATTCCAAATCTTGGTTCAAACAATCTTATTTTCCTGCTTCCATATTTATTAAAATAAATAAATAAATCAGCATCCATGAATGCTATTGGTGGATGCTCCAAGACGGCCCATTAGATCGGAGGTACAAGTCTAAGACCCTTTTTCAGGTCAAATTCTAAGGCCCATTATACCTAAAAATTATAGATGTCATTAATACATAGATTTTAAGGTCTTATTTTTTATAAAGGTATTATAATTTTTAAGTTATTTTTATTGTAAAAAAATTATAATTATAAAATAAAAATTTAATAGTATGTAATAAATTAATTTTGATAAAAATAACAAAAATATTTTTTTTTATCATATAAGTAGTGGATCAAATTAATTTACTTCATTTAAGTTTCAAGACACAACAATTAATACTTACTAAACACTTTAATATTATAGGTTATCAAATCAACTTACCTTTTAGTTTAAAACCTTAATAGAATGAAAAATGAGTACAAAACTAAAAAGTTTAACTTTTTAAAAAAAAATTAAAACTACACTAAATCATATCAAAGAAAAACCTATAATATTTTCAATATTTAGTAAACAATAATTATTGTAACTTAAAAGTTAAGTTAACATGATCTCATGCTTGAACAATGAAAACCTATAACATCTTTATTATTTTTATTAAAATTATTATTTAAAACTCATATATATTACATGCTATCAATATTAATTTTAAAAAAGTCATTATTGTATATAAAAGATCGTTGGGCCCCCCTATATTTACTTGAGCCTTAGATCTAGGCTTGGCAAAAAAGCCCAGCCCGCATGATAAATTTAAGGATATGAGCTCAAAAATTCAAAATCCATTGATAGTGGGCTTGGTTATGAGTTTAATCTATAAAGCTCGGGCTTGGCTTGAGCTTTATATTATATAAAATAAAAAATTTAAATTAAAAAAAAAAGTAAAAGAAAAAAATTAAATAAAAATATCAAAATATAATACTAGTTTATTTTTTATATTAGTATTTATGGTTTATTATATTGTGTTGTTAGCATTTTCAAGCCTGGGCTTTATATTATATAAAATAAAATAATTCAAATTAAAAAAAGTAAAAGAAAAAAATTAAATAAAAATATTAAAATCTAATACTAGTTTACTTTTGATATTAGTGTTTATAGTTTATTATATTGTATTATTAGTATTTTGTATGTTGGATAATCATGTATTGCATAATTATTTATAATTTAAGTTTTTTTTAAAGTTTATAGTTTTATACTTTTATTAAAAATTTATTTTAAAAAAATTATAAAAGTCTAAGCTCAGCTCGGGCTTGACCCAAGCCCGTCTAGGCCCAGCCTGAGCTCATCCCGCTCATGACTGAATGGCTTTCAATGAACTTGGGCCTGTTTTTGGATGCTTGGGCCTAACCTTGAGCTTGCAAAAGCCCAGTTCAAACCCACAAATTGCCAACCCTACTTAGATGAGAAGACAAACCTGTGTGAAAGCCTAAACGTATCAAGCCTTTCGCAGGTTTTTTCCATCTCATAAAAGGAACTTATGTGTTCCTTGAGTTTCAGAATTAGACAATGCAATTCAATTTCTATACCAAAACTTAGCTTCTTGTTTCTTATTGCTGCTATTGTACACTGGAGAAGGAAGAAGAACGAAGAATCTCTCTTATGGGTAGAATGAAGGCATGCAAAAGGTGAGAAGATAGCTTCGCATCCGATGCAGAAAAGAAAATGGTGTCTTAATGAGCCGCAGTCCCGTCATTTCGATAAGACCTTGATCCCATAGGAATTGGAAGCACGAGAAATTTTGACAAGGAGACTCCTGTTCGAGAGTTTGGCCCAAAAAAAGAGTGAGAAAAGAGAAATTGGTGTGACGAATTCGAGCACGTGAGATGAGCTCTACGTCATTGATTTGTTCGGTGTTCTAGGACAATATGAGCATATTCTTTTAGAAAAATAAAGCATATACGCGCGCGAAGGCGGCGGTGGGATTTATTTGTCTTGTTATTATTGGCACGCAACTTTATGGTGGTTACAATGAGTCAATGACTAAAGACACTAAGACAGCAAAATTATTCCCCTGTCGAATTGGTTCGTGCCAATGGCCATTGCTCCTGTCATGTGAATGTGCCGATTTGGCGTCAATGTCTCTAGCTTTGGCTGCATTAAAATCAATTTATTATGTTCATACCTCCAAACGGCTTATTAGGTTTCAATTAGAACAACTAATTTAGAAGATTGTAATCTTATGGATTGTCGTTGAAAACCATGCATTCAATCTATGCGTGCGTGTGTGCATATTGTTTGAAGAATATCCTCTAATGTTTAATAATTAAGAATTACATTTTGACATCATAAGAACACGCTATGATGGTGTAACCCATTTGATCATTAAGTTAAAAATTCTATAAGATGTATAAAATCATATATATTCAGTAAAATATTGATAAATTAATAAAAAAAAATTAATTTTCAACCAAAATATATATATATTAATTAAGTTAAGATTATTGGCACGCAACTTTATGGTGGTTACAATGAGTCGATGACTAAAGATACTAAGACAGTAAAATCATTCCCCTGTCGAATTGGTCCGTGCCAATGGCCATTGCTCCTTTCATGTGAATGTGCCGATTTGGCGTCAATGTCTCTAGCTTTGGCTACATTAAAATCAATTTCTTATGTTCATACCTCCAAACGGCTTATTAGGTTTCAATTATAACAACTAATTTAGAAGATTGCAATCTTATGGATTGTCGTTGAAAACCATGCATTCAATCTATGCGTGCGTGCGTGCATATAGTTTGAAGAATATTCTCTAATGTTTAATAATTAAGAATTACATTTTGACATCATAAGAACACGCTATGATGGTGTAACCCATTTGATCATTAAGTTAAAAATTCTGTAAGATGTATAAAATCATACATATTCAGTAAAATATTGATAAATTAATAAAAAAAATTAATTTTCAACCAAAGAATATATATATATTAATTAAGTTAAGATTATTGGCACGCAACTTTATGGTGGTTACAATGAGTCGATGACTAAAGACACTAAGACAGCAAAATTATTCCCCTGTCGAATTGGTCCGTGCCAATGGCCATTGCTCTTGTTGTGTGAATGTGCCGATTTGGCGTCAATGTCTCTAGCTTTGACTGCATTAAAATCAATTTCTTATGTTCATACCTCCAAACGGCTTATTAGGTTTCAATTAGAACAACTAATTTAGAAGATTGCAATCTTATGAATTGTCGTTGAAAACTATGCATTCAATCTATGCGTGCGTGTGTGCATATAGTTTGAAGAATATCCTCTAATGTTTAATAATTAAGAATTATATTTTGACATCATAAGAACACGCTATGATGGTGTAACCCATTTGATCATTAAGTTAAAAATTCTATAAGATGTATAAAATCATACATATTCAGTAAAATATTGATAAATTAATAAAAAAAATTAATTTTCAACCAAAGAATATATATATTAATTAAGTTAAGATTAATTGATCAGTAAATTAGCATCCATTAACTACTGAATTATTAAGTTATCAAGATATTTCTTATTTCTCCAATATAACATAACTAATATCTTTATGGTAATTAAGCGGATTAAATTTTCATTATATGAAACTAATTTTTGTTTTAATTTATTGAAGTTTATTGTGCATAAACTAGCCAATGACGACTAGTATTTTTTAACCTAATGGATTGTTGACACCTCCTTACCTCATCCTAATGTGGTTGTGACTGTGATATTATAATTGTGTTGATTTGGGAACATGCCTCTATATTTTTTATTAGAGCAGATTTTTGGATTGAATTTTAAATCAACTATATGAAACCAGTTCTCATCATATATCTAGGGTTGGCAATGGGACGAGATGAGATAAAATTTATCAATCCCTGTCTTGTTCTGTATATGCAAATGGAATTAAAAAATATCTCATTCCCGTCCTTTTATTTTATTTTAGGTAAAAATTTATCTTAATTCCGTTCTATTAAATATCTCGTCTCATCTCATTATCCTAAACAGTTCTAAATATAATTCAATATAGCAAAAATCTTAAGTAAATATAAAGTAAAAAATTATATAATAGTTTTATTTTGACTACATGTATGTTCGAATATAATTTTATGTTAGTATTTTTTAATTGCCTATTTACTTCAATTGCATATTAATATTAAGACTTGTGCTATAAAAACTATAAATTTAGACAGTAATCAAATTCAACTATATTAAAATATACAATAGTTCAATAATATAATAATAAACTAAAATAACATGGTTGATAATAAGATGGGACGAGATAAAATTTATCAATTTCAATCTTATCCTATTTATAAAAATGAGATAAAAAATATCTCATTCTCATCTATTTTTTTTTTTTAAAATAAAAAAAATTCTAATCTCGTCCCAAATAAAATAGAATCAAGCGTAATCCCATTCTAATGAAAAAAATTACTATCCCCACGTGTATCTAATTAAAAAGAAAAAAAAGAAAGACAGCCAATATTAGTACTTTTTGGTTAGCATTTTCTCTATAGGTATAATTGCCTCTGTTGACGATGTCCCATCACGTAACATGCTTGAACATTCCACAAGAACACATTCTCAAGACACGTAGCAAAATAAAGTTAGTGCGCGCCCCTGCCTGGTCCAATCTACCTGAAAAATATGCTCTCTTGTTATTAAGTATTAACAGTCGTCATTAGAGATGGTGATAGATGCTTTTGCCATATATTTTTTTAGTCTGATATATCTGATTTGGTAAATAGAAATTCTTAGAGCTAGAAAGCAAATATATTTAGGGAGCACGTAAGTTACGTTGATTTACCAATTCTTAGATCTAGAAAGCAAATATATTAACGTGCGTTGTCTTATCCGGGTTTTGTTTTTTTGTAACACTTCATTCAAGCCCCTTATATTTTATTTTATTTATAATTTATTTATAAATATTATAAAATTTTTTAAATTTATTCATAAATATTTAGAATATCAAATTTATTTCTATAATTTTTAAATTCTAAAAAATCATTTATTTAATTAAAAAATATAATTATTATTAATGGATTATATTATTATAATTATGATCATAATAATATAATTTTAATTTTAAATAGATTATTATTATTATTAACAACAATAAAAGATATTATAATTAATTAATATATTGATAATAATTGATAATAATTTTTTAGTTAAATTGTTAACAATAATAATTATTATTATTAATTAATTTTTGAATAATAATAATAATCACAATAATTAAAATACAAAATAATAATCTAAATAACTTATATTCAAATCCAATCCATTTGAATTAGATTTTGATACAACACTTCAAATCCAATCCATAATAGGAAAATAATTAATAATAATTTTTTAATTAAATGATTAACAATAATAATTATTTTTATTTATTTATTTATTTAGGGACAAGAAAACGGAGGATGGAGTCAATGGAGATGGAGAAAACCAAGGGGAGTACCTTGGCTCCTTGTGGTTGATGTGGTGACGGCAAATTTGTTGGGGGTATTGTTGATATAGTGTTATGTTGAGAAGAAGAGTGAATGGATTTGATGACGTGAGGTGTAGAGAGTCAGAGTGATCTTGATCGGAGGGTGGGGGAAGAGAGAGTGTGTGATGGGAAAATAGAGGTTGTGTATTTGGAGATAGGTTTACAATTAATTAATAATATTTTTTAGTTAAATTGTTAACAATAATTTAACTAAAATTTTTTTTAGTTAAATTATTAATTAATTATAAACCCATCTCCAAATCCACAACTTCTATTTTCCCATCACACTCTCTTTCTTCTCCCACCCTCCGATCAAGATCACTTTGACTCTCTACACCCCACGTCATCAAATCCATTCACTCCTCTTCTCAACATAACACTACATCAATAATACCCCCAACAAATTTGCCGTCACCACCTCAACCACAAGGAGCCAACGTACTTCTTTTGGTTTTTCCCATCTCCATTGGCTTCATCCTCCGTTTTCTTATCCCTAAATAAATAAATAAATAAAAATAATTATTATTGTTAATCATTTAATTAAAAAATTATTATTAATTATTGTCCTATTATGGATTGGATTTGAAGTGTTGTATCAAAATCTAATTCAAATGGATTGGATTTGAATATAAGTTATTTAGATTATTATTTTATATTTTAATTATTGTGATTATTATTATTATTCAAAAATTAATTAATAATAATAATTATTCTTGTTAACAATTTAACTAAAAAATTATTATCAATTATTATTAATATATTAATTAATTATAATACCTTTTATTGTTGTTAATAATAATAATAATCTATTTAAAATTAAAATTATATTATTATGATCATAATTATAATAATATAATCCATTAATAATAATTATATTTTTTAATTAAATAAAGAATTTTTTAGAATTTAAAAATTATAGAAATAAATTTGATATTCTAAATATTTATGAATAAATTTAAAAAATTTATAATATTTATAAATAAATTATAAATAAAGTAAAATATAAAGAACCTGAATGAAGTGTTAAAAAAAAAATAAAATCCAAATAAGACAACGCCCGTAAATTACGTTAAACGTAACTTAGGGGCTCCCATATATTTATTATCAAGCATCCAAAATCCAATAATATTGGTGCGCATCAACGTCATGGATAGACCTTTCCCATGCACGAAAAGCAGTGTTTTGCACGATTAATTAATTAAAGTTCTTTCCTCGAAAGGTCTATGGGTTTGAACTTTGAACGATCAATATTCTTTATTATTGTGTAAACATTATATTTTGGCACTTCTTCTGTTTCTAGGAAAGTCACTTGGGTGTTAGTTTCTCAGCATCCATTCTTATTTTAGTCAAACTACGGAGAGGCACTGTTGAATAAAATTCGATTTTTTTTTTGGGGGGGAGGGGAATTATAATAACTTCATTGCTTAAAATTATTTTGCTTAATTTTGTTTACTTCAACATCTTATTTATGTTTTTAATGAATCTTGTTGAAGTATGTCGCTGCCATTCTAATTCAAAATCTCACCAGCAGGACCGGACCAACGACAAAATGTACAACAGCTGCACTGCACAGGAGCCGACGTGTCATTGTCTCAATTTCCCCCATTTCTACAAAGTACAAATCTTTAGATTTCGGTGAACAACAACCAACCAGGCAACAAAATTAGTTAAAAAGTTGTGCTACCCATCTGAAGACATTTTTGCGAGGTGCGGGGTTTTGTACGAACGGCTTTTACTTTTCAAAAGTAAAAAAAAAAATGAAAATATTGCAATTATAAATGATTTATTTTCAGATAAATTTATTTGAATAATCACTTATGTTTTAATTTTGAAAGAGTAAGAAGTTATATTTTTAAATAAATAAATAAATAAATAAGTAAACAGGACTCAAATTAATTGTTTATTTTCTTAACTCTCTAAAATTTGAATTCCAGTGGTCAGTTAAGTTAATTTGAGTTTACCAGCACTATGCCTTGGGAAAGCAGAAGAATGAAATTGGATCTTTGAAGCATACTTGCATGTTTAGATTAGTTTACAACTTTCATAATCTCATAGAGAATTTCTTTTTTCGTTTTCTTTTATTTGTGTAAATTTTTCCAATTTAAAAAATCCAATGCACCACCTGTACACCACATGAAGTTAGTAGTGACCCCACAATTTGCACAGAGACATCGAACGAATAATATTACTTTTGTTAAGATGCATCGGAAGCAGATGAGAAGTGGCCCCCGTGATTTATTTTTGTCTTCGACATGATCAAGCGATCTCCAGCCCGTCCGATGTAATCAATGCGATCTTCAATTTTGGGTCAACGTCAACGAATCTGCTAATCCAATCACAAAGGGATAGATCATGAATGAACTCAATTAATTGGCAAGCTGATTGATATATATCATCATAACCGTCCGTTTTAGATATCAAACATTAACCGTCAGCCAAAAATGAAAGCAAAATCATGAGTCCAGCTGGCTATGGAAAGTATTTCTATAGCCTATTTAACGATGCGATAGGTAATTATGTTTTTATCAACGAAAAAATTATTCAATACCAGTTTAGAAATATTATAATTATATTATTAAAATAATTAATTATAGAGAGAATTAATTAAATATTTAATAAAATTTATTTTTAAAAATATTTTAAGCTTTAAAAAAAAATATTTATTTTTAGTTAAAAATATAAATAATTAAAATTGACATAATATTAAATAAAATTTATTTATATATTTATAAATATATATATATATATATATATATATATATATATATATATATATATAATATTTTTTTTTATAAAAAATTTAATAACTAATAATTAAATAAATATTTTTATTTTATTAATTTAATTTTTATTTTATTATCTCAATATAATTAATAGTAATAATAATATTTTTATTAATTTAAAATTTTTAAAATTATTTTTAAATCTTTAAAAATAATTCCAATCGATCCTCAGTCAAACTGACAAATGACAGAAGTACTTGGGTTATTTAAACTATTTAGGAAAAGTATTATCGCTTTTTAATAATAAAAATCTAGAATCATACGGACAATTAAACCGGTCTTGTTTTTAACTAAATTTTGTGGGCAAATCCGCAAGTGCTGACTTTTAAAGACTGGTTCGTTCTTGTCTTAGTCTTCGCTCTCTTTCTAAATTGGGAAGGCCAAGGCCAGAGCCGAAGCCATTGTACTCTTCAAACTTCCCCTTTTACCGTTTAAACTTCTGTTCAGGTAACTGAAGCCTTCTCGTTTACGTCTCAAATTAATAATATCCCATCTTTCTTTTTCATTGTTTGAAGCCATGGACGTGAAACTCTAGTGGGTTGTTGTTGAATCAAAAGTCAAATACTCAAATGGGTAGAAGTAGAAGAAAGAGGAGAGCTGGTTCTTTTGCTCTGAATGTAGAACAAGTTGTAGAGTTTTGGACAAATTTATTGGAAGAGAAGCCTCTGCTTCCTTTTGTGATCCCATTGGTCTTGTTGCTTTGGGCCTTTGAGAGATGGCTCTTCTCTTTCTCCAATTGGGTTCCTCTTGCCATCGCCGTTTGGGCCACCGTTCAGGCTAGTCACTCTTTATCTTTTGCTACATATTTATTGTGTAGTTGGTTACTGGGTATCAGCAATTTTTTTCTTTTGTTTGGAACTTGCTGACTTGATATTGTATTTTTTGAATCTAATTTGTATGTTGCTGTTTTTTTTTGGCCCTTGTTTTGGTAATTTTGATTAGAGTTTTATTAATATGAAATGTATTGTTAGTTGAGTATTTTATTGTTTTTTTTTCTCCTTTAACTATTTTTAGAATTGTGCCAACTTTTCTATTATCCCTAGCGTTTCATGTTTTATTTATTTATTTACTCTTTTCCACCATTTTTATTTACGAATGAATTAAATTGGTAGAAAACTATACATAAACTCTTTGAAAGAAAATATACTTTGTTCGTAACTTTGAAAACAAGAAGTTGAATGATCTGCTAGCTTGGTGGTGTTTATTGTAAAATTTTAGATGGCTAATCTTCTGGCAGGTTACATAATTTACTTGACTGCTGAAAATAATGAATGTATTCTTTTTGTGCATACCTGATGTCAATCTGTGAGTGAACTGCTTGTCAATTCATTTTTGTATACCTATCTGGAATTTTTTATGCTAACTTCCATGTGCTTGGGTGCAAATGGTTTTGCCGGCAGCTTAGTTTATTTTATACCTCCATAACACACATCTCTTGTAGTGATTGAAATTTATGATCTGTTGGAAAGTTCTCATTCAAAGGAGCAGCAGTAAGTAGGAGGATGAGATCATACAAAATGAAAATTCAATGAATTCTTGTGTTTATATTACTGCTAAAGATTCAGTAATTCCTTGCCTTTTAGGAATTTAAGGTAGGAGACAAGGAATACAAATGAGACATTTTTTTTTTCCCTCTTTTCCCTGGGGTGAGGTAATTGGTCTTCTTTCTAGTTGATTGAGGTTCACTGCAAATTAATGCTCTGAACCCACTGAAAGATATTGTTTTTCAATTATATTTGCTCTTTTTTGCTTACATGTTTTTCTATTACACTTTCTCCTTTTTTGCCTTTTCCTTTTGGACTTGGCTCAGTCACCCAAGCATCCAAGGTCCTTGCTTTATTTTTGTTCTTACCAATTCAAATTATTTCCAGCAGGGATATCAATTTACTGATAGTAACATGAACTCACTCTTGCCTACAGTATGGGGATTATCAACGTCGAAAACACGTGGAAGAGTTGAATAAGAAATGGAATCAAGTCATATTGAAAACCTCAGTATTTTTTCTTACACTTTCTTTCCTTTTTGATAATGTGCAATTCTAGATTTATTATGCTGTTTTCATTTTTGATGAAAAATATCTTTTGGAATTCTTTATACAGCCAATAACCCCACTGGAGCACTGTGAGTGGCTGAATAAGCTGTTGATGGAAGTTTGGCCTGGCTATATAAGCCCAAAGCTTTCAATAAGGTTTTCACAAATAGTAGAGGTGAGAATATAGTGGTTGACTGTTGGTTGTTGCTGAGCTTATAATTTGATATTGAAGATGTACCTCCACCTTTTGCTTGAGGTCTTTTTTCTTGCCTGTATTTTTATGTTTTTGTGACACAGATGGTCATAAACTGATTCTTTTCTAATTGGTTAACATATTCAGCTGGCAATTTTCTCTAATTTACAAATGCTGTATTGGCTTTCTAGCATTTCTCAGAGCTTTCAAATTTCTTGCTGCTCGGTTTTGGCCTGCCAACCAGATCATATTTAGGATATATTCGAGTTCAATTTGATTATTCACAATGTCAATGTTAGTTACAGGTGTATTGGATCCATTTGATTTGGATTTCTTCAATAGCTTTGGATCCATTGCCATGCTCTAGAATTACGTAGACCAGGCCTATTAACTGTCATAGGTATTCTGTGTTTAAATGTTGATTTATGCGTTTAAATTTTTATTGGCTCCATTGGTTAACTAAATTAATTACCCTCCTAAGGCACTGAGCCCCACTTTTTGTTCAGTTTCTTTGATTTTTATTACTGGATTACAGTTGCTTTCTTCCTTTTTAGAAGATCTCTAAACAGATGGATCTGGAATATGATTGATTAATTGGCAGCATTCCTCAAGCTGAAAAAGTAAAAGAGAAGTGTTAGCATTCATTTTGTACTACTTGGGAGGGAATTGAGAACACTTCTCTTTGTTTCTCCATATCAATCTGTCTTTTTCTGGATCTTGTTTGCATGAAATGTTTAATTATGAAAGAATTTGGGATTGTTACCATCTCCGGTATTTTTGTCCATTTTTCTACGTTTTCGTCTGAAATTTTTATGTAGTCGAACATTTCATATGAAAACACAAAATCATTTTACATTTTATTTTTTCTTATTAAATTCTTTTAACAGAATCCTCTCTTATGCAGAAACGGCTAAAGCACCGAAAACCAAGGCTTATAGTAAGTGATCTCCTATTATATTTATCTATCTGAATTATTGGCTTGACAGTAATTAAGCTTGACAGTATATGAACTTTTTGCAACAAACTTTGTGTAGCACCCTCAGGTTGTCACTTACTTTAGCCATACGGGTGAATCTCCTATAACTTTCTGTTTAAGCATTTGACATGGGAGGACATAAGTGTTATGTCCTCAAGTGTCCAACAGTTGGAACTTTTGAGCTGATGCTAACAGCATGATACGTGTTCATTGAGTAAAAAGTAATCTTTTATGCAGGAAAAAATAGAACTGCAGGAGTTTTCACTTGGTTCAACCTCACCTTGCTTGGGTCTACATGGAACTCGCTGGTCTTCCACAGGTGATCAGGTTTGATTCCTGGTTTTACTTTTGAAATTCAGAAGACAACGAGTTGATTCATTTTGTAGGATTATGTCCAATTTATGTTATCTCTCTGGATATTATTAGGTTATTTTGGAATGAGATAGATATGCCTAAGCAAGATGGGGAACCCCCTTTTTTTCATATTAAATGCCAGCGAACTAGATATAATGCTAATTTTGAGATTTATTTATCAGTTTACATTCTTTGGTTTCCTTTTTTAAATGATTGATGCTTCTTAAAGCTACTGTTGTTGCTAATCCAAGAACCAAACAGCATGGATAATTTCTTTCACAAATATTTAGGACGGTGACATGATAAGATACAGACCAGTGAATTGTCAGATAGGTTTACCAGCTTTCCCTTTTATTATTTAAGATGTTTTAAGAATAGATGGATTTTATCTGTCTTCTTGAATCCGTGAGAAAAGGAAAAAATAAAAAGAAAAATGAAACTGAAGGGGAGTCTTTCATTGAGTAGTTTTTGGGCCTCGGGGGTAGGTGGATTGTCCTGGGCTTATAAGGTGGATAGGCCACTCTAACAAATAGGCTGGTCTTTTGGTTAAACCCCAGGTAACATTCTTATTTGGATACCATTAACTTCCTGGAAAGTTTTGTAACATCACATAATGCTTAATGCATGGCCTGTCACACATTATCTGGTGTCTGCTGCAGGTTGGATGGGAATGATATTGCATAATCAAATTCTGCATATCATATAGTTTGATACTTATGGATTATTTATATTTGCTACTGCTTCGCCCCCCCCCCCCCTTTTTTTTTTTGGCTTGATAGACTACTTCTTGAATTCCAGGCTGTAAATTTTATCTTAGCTTTTGACAAGGTGTCACTTGTGCATATTGGCAGCGGGTTATGCAATTGGGTTTTGACTGGGACACTAATGACATGAGCATCTTGTTGCTTGCAAAGTTGGCCAAGCCATTACTTGGAACTGCCAAAATTGTCATCAACAGCCTCCACATTAAGGGAGATGTATGTTGAGCTTGTATTTCTGCGGCTATTCTTTTTCTTCTTTTTATTTATTTATTTATTTTACCTTTTTGAAAAGGAAAGCTGTAATGAATTTGACATTCTAATCAATTATATGGTTTCGTTGCGAGAACTAGACATCATGGAATGAATGTTTTTTGCTTTACATTTTGCAAGAGATTATATTTCCATTCTATTGTCATTTCCACAAGTTCTTAAAAATGAAAAAATTGGTTTCAGTTCTAGTAAGGAAATCTGGACAAGCGAAACAGTCCAACATATAAAACCTCATTTCAATGTGCCTTCTGTGTGAATATGAGCTTTTATTGAATGAAATAGCATTTTCTTGTATTTTATTTACAGAGGTCATGCTTCTATTTTCTATGGAGGATACACCTGGTAGACATGGGAGCCCAGAACTTGATGCATCTTATTATGTTTCTTTGATTGTATCTGTCATGTTGGTGGTTTGTCCATTCGAACAGTGTCATCATGGTCTAAATCTTGATATTTGCTGTTTCTGAATTGTAGGTATGTTGTGATTTTGATTATTGTTGAATATAGCTTATTTAATTCCTTGATTTTTTGCAGCTTTTAGTGATGCCAATTCTGGAAGGGAAAGCAGTTCTGTATTCATTTGTATCCACTCCAGATGTGAGAATAGGAGTGGCTTTTGGAAGTGGTGGAAGCCAATCTTTACCTGCCACGGAGCTGCCAGGCGTTTCAAATTGGCTGGTGTGTTTGCTAAATGGTTTCACCTTTATTTTGCATTTTAATTTAATTTTCTTCTGTGATCTCCATTTTAAGCAGCTAAACAATTTAGTTTGCTGCATATCTGGAATGATGGTGCTGCTATGCTGCCTTTTTCTATACAGAAAACCTGTTTTAGATATGGTTCCACAAAAGCCCCCAATTATATAGTAATTGAAGTGCATTAACATATCTCAAATTTCAGGAAATTAGGCTGGCTATTCAATATACACCTGCATGTAACATCCTTTATACTATTTATAATTAGTCAATCACATTAATTAGCATTCTAATCTTCTATGTGATTGAAGATTTTTAATAAGTTTCTATTTTATTTACCCAAGTTTATATTGCAGTAGCAATTACAGAGCCTTGGAATACTATATTGCAAGCATAATAGGTTGTTACATTTCTATATATTTTGAGTGTCAGATATATATATATATATATATATATATATATATATATATATATATATATATATATATATATATATATATATATATATATATATATATATATATATATATATATAGAGAGAGAGAGAGAGAGAGAGAGAGAGAGAGAGAGAGAGAGAGAGGGATGTATGATGCAGCGATTTCTTTTAACTTTACTTCAAATTCATTATTCATGACGAGTAGCATTAGTTTTGACTGTTCCCCTTGTCCCAATTGTACTGATTAAACAAGAAGATGAAGTTTCTTGTTCCATTTTCTTTAAAAATCCTCATTTATTGGATCTAACCGTGCAGTTAGTTTTGAGCAATACTCCTTTTTCTCTCTCTTTCCCCATGGATATCTGTATATATTGACTCTTATCAACCTCACTAGTGTTGCAAGATTAGGTTAAAAGCCTTATTGTGCTTCGGGTGACTTGATGGACTAGGTAAGCCATATGAGAATCGTCCCATGTCCAATACTCATATGTAAGTCCTAAGCAGAGCCAGTTTTGCCATGCACCCCAAGGCTTCTTAGAGGATGTAGTTTAGAATTTTATCTACCGAGTTTGGAGCAATATTTTTCTTTCTTGTTCATCCCATATTTAGCATATGCATTCCAACATACGGATTTGCAATAGTGGCATATTAAGCTACAATTATGTGGAAAATGCTGATTTTTGGTAATCCTATAATTTGTTTTTTTCTTTTGCCTCATGCAGGCTAAACTTTTTAATGAGACCTTAGTTAAGACATTGGTTGAACCTCGCCGCCGTTGTTACTCTTTGCCAGCTGTGGATTTGAGGAAAAAGGCTGTTGGTGGTATTGTTTATGTGAAAGTCATTTCTGCGAGCAAACTTTCCAGAAGTAGTTTGAGAGGAAGTCCATCAAGAAGGCAACAAAATTACTCTTTGGACAGCAATTTAGAAGAGCATTATGAGGATAAAGATTTGACAACTTTTGTGGAGATTGAACTTGAAGAGCTAACCAGGAGAACAGGTGCTAGACTAGGCTCAGATCCTAGATGGGATTCAACGTTTAATATGGTCTTGCATGAAGAAACTGGAACTGTTCGATTCAATCTTTATGAGTGTATTCCCAGCCATGTCAAGTATGATTATCTGACAAGTTGTGAAGTCAAGGTATGGCATTATGTGTTACTTTAGGTGGTTTCTTAGTGTCAATTGGAATGCACCACAGCATGTTCTGTACAAAAGCCAAAGATTAGATCATGAGCTCTTTTCACTGAATTTATGTTGTAGGGTTTGTTTTGCTATTTGATATGTTTAAATTATTTAACCATATGCCGATTATAGGCTGAGACATCTAATAACCTGTAATTGTTTTCTAAGCTTGCCTTCATTTTCTGCCATCACCATCACTCAACAAACTTCCAAAAAATAAAATAAATTATTGGAAAGTAGCTACAAGACCATTTTGTAAATTAAAAATGAACAATTTCTGTGTTCAATTCTGGTAGCTTTCAAATAATTCTATGCATATTGCAAACTAGGTAATTTATCATTATATGGTATCAACTAAGTTAATATTTCATTTTTGGGCTCATGTGCAGATGAAGTATGTTGCAGATGATTCAACAACATTTTGGGCAATAGGACCCGACTCCAGCATAATAGCCAAGCATGCTGAGTTCTGCGGAGATGAAGTTGAAATGACAGTTCCTTTTGAGGGTGTCAATTCTGGGGAGGTATAAATCACATGCTTTCTTAGCAAGTAATAATTGGCGCCAAGATTCCACCCATAACAGATGAGCAGTCATCTTGGTGAAAAACTGAACTCAGATCATGCCGTCTTTTGCTGCATGAATCACCAGTGAATCTATTGTCCCTTCTTGCCAGTTACCAGATTAGTGGCAGACTAACTAAACGGTTTTATGCAATTACTTGACTTGTTTTCTGTCACAAGCTGACAGACTGATGTTCTCTCCCATGAAAAAGTATGTTTGGGTGTCCCACCTGCTTTTTGGACCCAAGGATTGCTTTTAGGACTTCAACTATTAAAAACCAACAAATTTCATAAATTTTTGTTTTGGTTATCATTAAATTAGTGATGCATGACTCATTCAGTTGGCAGCAATGCAAATATATGCCCAGGTGTAACTTAAATTTTTCTTGTTCATATCATTTTGCAGTTGACAGTGAGGCTTGTGCTGAAGGAGTGGCAATTTTCTGATGGTTCTCATAGCTTGAATAACTTCCATTCCAGCTCTCAACAATCGCTCAGTGGATCATCAAATTTTATTTCAGGGACTGGAAGAAAGATTAATGTAACTGTTGTAGAAGGAACAGACCTCATGCCAAAAGACAAATCTGGAAAGTGTGACCCATATGTTAAACTGCAATATGGCAAGGTAAGGTTTTCTTCTCTACCCTTGAGACTATAGTCTGGTCTGATGCTAAGGTTACTAATTTTGCTAAGTCATTTGTGATTCATTCTATATGTGTAATAATTATGACAAATCGTGCTTATGATGTGAACCTTCCTTTCAGATTGTCCAAAGAACAAGGACTGCACATTCACCTAATCATGTCTGGAATCAGAAGTTTGAACTTGACGAGATAGGAGGTGGTGAATACCTTATGGTAAAATGCTACAATGAAGAAATATTTGGAGATGAAAATATGGGTAGTGCACGAGTAAATTTGGAAGGGCTTGTAGAAGGGTCAGTTAGAGATATATGGGTCCCCCTTGAAAAAGTAAATACAGGAGAACTAAGGCTTCAAATAGAAGCAGTGAGAGTTGATGACAACGAAGGATCAAGGGTATGTTTTTACTATTGGAAAATAAAGGAACTGTTTTATGCTTTACTGAAAAGGAAAAGAAGAAACAGTAATAAATGGAAATAAAAGCTCTGAATGCATTTGAAATTTTGGTCAGAGTTCCTAATCTGAATATTTCTTTTATGGATTATTCAGCGAATGTGAATGCATGATCATGATTGTTTGCTCAGATTGTGGCTAGGAATGGCTGTTTTCAAGCTGATTTTCCTGCATGGAAGTAGAAAAGCAGGTTTTGAAGCTTAGGTTTATTTTGTGCCTGATGGTTACATATAATTGTAGTTCAATGGGGCCAATATCCATAATGTTTTGGCACTGGTTGTTGACAACCTTTTGGTTGAAAAATGCTTGTTCCTATATATTCATTTTCTTCCTTTCCCTTGAATATTTTCAGGGTCAAAACATAGGTTCAGGCAATGGCTGGATTGAACTTGTTATTGTTGAAGCAAGAGACCTTGTTGCTGCTGATCTCAGGGGGACAAGTGATCCATATGTTAAAGTGCAGTATGGAGACTTGAAGAAGAGATCAAAGGTAAGGACACCTTATTCCTGATTAAGAAAATGATATTGCTCTAATCACAGTTTCATTTGATAGTTTTTTATCAGTGAAATTTTGCTATGATATGACTACTGGCTCTGTGAAAATGAATATAAAACTTTCATTTTCTTTTATTTGTTATTAATATGTACTCTTATCCTGTTTATAGCAAAGAACTTGTATATAGCCTTCCTTCTTCCCCCATCATTCGAATGTAATTGTTCAACGCATACTTAATATCCAGCTGTGAAATACCACTCCAATGATTTTCACAGTGCAGTTTCACCAAATTTGGTAGATATTGACATATATAATTTTCAAATCCCATATCTTAATCAATACAATATGCATTCTTCCCAGATACATGTATTTCATCCTTCTATTTTCTCCCATAGGATCTTCTGCAAATATGTTAATTTGATTAATGATCTGGTAGCTTACTGTGGCTTGCCTTTCAGGTTATATTCAAAACTCTAAATCCTCAATGGCATCAAACCTTTGAGTTCCCTGATGACGGCAGTCCCCTAATGCTGCATGTGAAAGACCACAATGCTTTGCTGGCTGCGTCAAGTATCGGTGATTGTGTTGTTGAATATCAGAGATTGCCTACAAATCAGATGGCTGAGAAGTGGATACCTCTCCAAGGAGTGAGAAAGGGGGAAATTCACGTTCAAATAACAAGAAAAGTTCCAGAACTGGATAAGAGAACCAGTATAGATTCTGGTTCATCTTCAACTAGAGCACACAAAATTTCTAGCCAGGTGAGACTGATATAGATACATATATACATTGGGTATCCTGTTGATTATTAGAAGATTTTGTTTCTGACAAAGATATATGTTGCATGCCAATCTCTCATAAGTTGCAGAATTTATTCATAACACTGCATAATCCCAATCTCCCTTCATATACTCGGTGAAAATTACATGCATTTGGATGACTTATAATCTGATTTAATGCCTAGCATCTTATAAGGGAACAGAAATATTGAAAAGATATGCATCACTCCAATTTATAATGAACAGCTTTGCTTCGTCATAGATTAACCTTGCTTTTTTTTTTCGGCCTCTGAATCTTTGCATATGTTTTTTTTCTCTGAGTCTTTTTCAGATGAAACAAATGATGGTCAAATTTCAATCATTGATCGATGATGACAATCTGGAAGGACTTTCAACTGCTTTGAGTGAGCTGGAAACTCTTGAAGATTCACAAGAAGAGTACATGGTACAGCTGGAAACTGAACAGATGCTTCTACTGAACAAGATAAAGGAACTTGGTGAGGAAATTATTAACTCATCACCTTCCATTAGTAGAAGATCTCCCGGAAATGGATCCGTATCTTATTAAGTTCAAACCGTATTTGATCATTTTTCTCTTAATTTAATTTTGCACATACGAATTGCATCAGGCAGATAACCTACACGGCCCCAACGGATATGTCCTTGTAGTTTACATCACATACAATAGTTTTAGCAGCAAATGGAAGAATTGGCTGTTAATCCTTTTTCCTTCCACATATGTATTTTTCAGTTAGCAAGATTATGGCGTCTGTATAAATAAATATCTTCAAGAGGATGAACAATAAAGAGTAGAGGATTATTCTAGTGAATAAGAAAGAATTAGAGGGTTATGCTCTACTTTTTATAAAATTTTATGGCATTTCGTTTACAAAAGCGACGCCAATATCAATATTAGAAGTAAATGATTGTGAATATCGAATTCTCACTGTCTCCCTGTTTTTTTTTCCTTTTCCTCATTTTACAGAGTCTTAACTCACCCATACGCCATACTGACGTAATGTGATTTGCGGAGGGAAACATAGTTAGTTAAAAGAAATAAAGAAAAGTGAAAAATAAATAAATCAAATCAAATAAAAATTACTGGTGGGTTTTATAGTCCAATAGAAGAGCTTGCGTCTTGAAATTATTTTTTGAATTTGAATGAACCCTACTTAGCGGAGCTACGCTGACAAGGAAAACATAATTTAACCAGTCCATAAGCCATATTGACGTAATATGAGTTGAGGGGGGAAACATAATTTATTAAAAAAAAAGAAAAGAAAAGTGGAAAATAAGCAAATTAAATCAATACAAAAAGCTACCGACGGATTTTGTAGTTCAATGAAAGAACCTATGATCTCGAAGTTGAGTGGTACAGATTAGAGTCCTAACACTAATAAAAAGTTAGTGTTAATGTTTTATTCTCTTCTTATTATTAGATATGGTTAATCTTACTATTAACCAGGTGGGGCTAGATAAAGGGGATTTTTTTTTAATTAAAAAAAAAGTTTAACACAAAAACTATATTAGTATGGGCTGAAAAGATCGATAACAAGGGCTTCCAATGTTCGAGGCCTAATGAGAAATTGGGCTGACAAGAGTGGACCGGCCCAATTAAAAATATCCAGAGATCATGTCTTATCTTCTCCCTCCTAGTGGAAAACAGTCCCTCTCTTCAACCTCTCGTATCTGTCCATCAGCACCATCAGCAACACTCAGCTTTCAAAACAATGAAAACGAATCAACGTTAAAAGAAGAAGAGTAACAAAAAGCCGCTGCTTCGCACAGTCGTACCTGTACTAAAATGGCTTTGACAACGTCCAAATTAACAGAATTGCCATTCCGAAACTCACTCACTCTCACCTCACACACTACTCCTTCACTCCACCATCCCCTTTTCTCTTCTTCTTCACGCGAAACGCCGTCGTTTCAATTACTGAAACCTCTCTCTTCTCTCCGCACGAACCAAAACCCGAGAACCGACAACCACAACCTGCAGTTCTCCAAGCCCCGCTCTCCCTCCACTTCCGCACCCTGGCTCAACAACTGGTCCCGCCCTAAGCCTCCTTCCACCGAAAATGTCAACAAATCCGACGGACGGAATCAAATGGATGAAAAACAAACGGCGCCGGATTCTTATCCTCGGTATTCGGATGGCGACAACAAAGGTCGTAACGCAATTGAACGCATCGTTTTGCGGCTGCGGAACCTTGGGTTAGGGTCGGACGACGAGGAGGAGGGGGAGGAAGAGGAAGATGACATTAACCGTTTGGCGACGGGAGAGGAGAGGTTAGAAGATCTGTTGAGGCGAGAGTGGGTCCGGCCGAACACGGTGCTCCAAGAAGTAGAAGGAGAAGAGGATGATTCGTTGTTGCCGTGGGAGAGGGAGGAGGAGGAGAATTTGAGAGTGGGAGGAGAGAAGCCAGCGGGAGAAACGAGGAGGGGGAGGAGGATGAAGGCGCCGACGTTGGCGGAGCTGACGATTGAAGATGAAGAACTGAGACGGTTGAGAAGGAATGGGATGTATTTGAGGGAGAGGATTAATGTGCCTAAAGCTGGACTCACTCAGGATGTGATGCAGAAGATTCATGATAAGTGGAGGAAGGATGAGTTGGCCCGGCTCAAGTTTCATGAGGTTCTTGCCACTGACATGAAGACGGCTCATGAGATTGTTGAGGTTAGTTTTGTTTTCTTGGGTTTTGATTTGAGAATAGTTGGTTTATTGGTTTGCTAGGAATAGGAAATGCTTGTACTTGTTATACTTCTTAAAAGTGCATATTTATCTTGGACTCTTTTTGAATCATTTGTAGTACATTTTTATGAAAATAGTGACGAATGGTGACTGAGTGCCTGTACTGGTTGTCAGCGGCGAACAGGAGGATTAGTTATTTGGAGGGCAGGAAGTGTCATGGTGGTGTATCGGGGAAGTAACTATGCAGGACCTTCATCTAAACCACAACCTTTAGATGGAGAAGTAGAAACCCTTTTTGTCCCTCATGTATCTTCTACTGATGGTTCAACCGTGAGTAGTGTCGATGAAAAGAGTGAGGTACCTGTCAGGATTCTGGACCATTCTAAGCCAATGACTGAAGAGGAAGCTGAATGTAACAGCCTACTAGACGGTCTAGGTCCTCGTTTTCAGGAGTGGTGGGGCACAGGGATGCTCCCAGTTGATGCTGATTTACTTCCCCCAAAAGTTGATGGTTACAAGACACCTTTCAGGCTTCTTCCTACTGGAATGCGATCTCGACTGACCAATGCAGAAATGACTAATTTAAGGAGACTTGCTAGATCACTTCCTTGTCATTTTGCCCTTGGTATTGTTCTCTCCTGCTAGTAGTTTCTTTATCTCACAGTTTCTATTTGGACAGCGGTATTCATCCTAAATGTATTTGGACAGGAAGGAACAGAAATCATCAAGGTTTAGCTGTTGCTATACTTAAGCTTTGGGAGAAAAGCCTTGTTGCAAAGATTGCTGTAAAGCGGGGTATCCAGAATACAAATAACAAACTAATGGCTGAGGAGCTGAAGGTGTTTTTTTTTTTTCCTTCTTTCCTCTCTGTCTAAGCCAATTCAACCGATGCTTTAACTGCATTTTCTTAATTTTGCAACTAAATGCAATGCCACTCTCATTTTTCATGCAATATGCTGTCGGATGAGTAGGTTTAGTAAATCTGGTGATTTCTAAAATATTGTTTTCACAAGCTTTGACACATTTCATTCCCCCCCAAATCATAGGATTTTGATGTACTGGCTAGAAAAGCATCAAGAATACTCAGTTTTAAATTTTATTTGCTTTACAGAGCTTAACAGGAGGTACCTTACTTCAAAGAAACAAGTTTTACATTGTTTTATACCGTGGGAAAGATTTCCTTCCACCAAATGTTGCCGCTGCTTTGGCTGAAAGAGAGCAATGTGCAAAACAGGTCCAAGATGTCGAAGAAAAAGTGCGGAGTAAAACACTGGAGGCAACTCCATCAGGTGAAACTGAAGGACAGGCACCTGCAGGAACTTTAGCTGAGTTTTATGAGGCTCAAAAATGCTGGGGCAGAGAAGTTTCTTCTGAAGAACGTCAGAAGATGGTTGAAGAAGCTTCCAAAGCTAAGCATGAGAGGCTCATCAAACGGATTGAACATAAACTTGCTGTTGTAAGTACAATCTGATTTTTCTTAACAATCCTTTGTTTCATATTACCATCGAAGAACCACCACAGTTTTAAAAAGAACCCAAAACCCTTGTGCATGGGATGGGCTGTGTTAAATGCTCATGTAATTTTGTTTTCATATTAGGCATTGGGAACTAGCAGCCCCTGGAATTTGGTTCAGGCATTGTATACGAAGATATTGATTATTTCAAAGTTACTTAATGAAGCATAGGCTCTTCCTTTCAATTATGTTTTCATCATGATTCAATGGTGAAACCAATAAAATCTAATTCATCATAACAAAAGAATGAATAACCACCTGAACTGAACTTCCATACTGGAAACAGAATATAATTTTTTATTTCTCTTTTTGCTTTATTGCTTTTTGAAGGAAATTATCAAAAATTGTTTTCTCATTGAAGTATCATTTGACCTGGTGGACAAACATTTGTTGTGTATCCTACACTGAAACTGAGTGAGGAATGTGGGGAAGAAAGTGAAGTGAAGACTAGTGAGGAAGCTATCAATGTGATAATGTCCATTTGGGATTGAAACACAGTTGTTTCAATCAAATTATTCTAGCACTTTAATTAATTTATCAAGTTTTGAATATTAACATTGACCTTCAATTGGATGGCTTGTGGTAGTTGTTACTTAAGAAGTCATATGGACTTTTTTATGCATAACTTACAACCAATTTTACATTGTATCACTATTTCCATTTATTTGTTTTTAAATCGGTTGAACTTTTGAATGCATGAACAGTCCCAAGCCAAGAAGCTTAGAGCAGAGAGACTGTTAGCTAAAATAGAAGCATCCATGGTTCCTTCTGGTCCTGATTATGACCAAGAAACAATCACTGATGAGGAACGGGCTATGTTTCGTAGGGTTGGTTTAAGATTGAAGGCATTCTTGCCTCTTGGTGAGTAATCCTTAGCTTCTTGAATAAAAAGCAAATCTGAACGCAACTTCTAATGTTCTTTGTCTGATAATTGATCAGGCATTCGTGGTGTTTTCGATGGTGTCATTGAGAATATGCACTTGCATTGGAAGTACAGAGAACTTGTCAAACTGATAACCAAGCAAAAGACGCTTGCATTTGTTGAAGACACTGCAAGGTTATTGGAATACGAAAGTGGTGGGATTCTAATAGCAATAGAAAGAGTCCCTAAAGGATTTGCTCTAATTTTCTATCGTGGGAAGAATTATAGACGGCCAATTAGCTTGAGACCTAGAAACCTTCTGACAAAGGCAAAAGCGCTTAAGCACTCTGTGGCCATGCAGCGGCATGAGGTTTTTCTCTTTACCTTTAGTTTTCTGTTATATAAAATGGCAATTGCTATCTGTCAAAGATTCTCATTTCACTGTAATCTGACATGAACTGTGCAGGCTCTTAGTCAGCATATCTCAGATCTGGAGAATACCATAGAGCAAATGAAGAAAGAAATTGTTCGTATTGGTTTTTTTGCTTCCTTCTCTAATATGAACTCAAATTGCATTCTGCATAAAACACAGCAGGCACACTATTTTTAAATTCAAAAGATCCATCTGCTTGAAACTATACTGATCTTATTTTTATGGAACCTTTGAAAAGTTGAACCTTAGTTTATAATGAATTCCTATTATGGCACACACCATAAGTTTTTCTTTCTGCATAGAATAGGTCATTGCATGGGAAACTTGCCTTCTAACTTTATAATCTATTGCATTGGAGTTAATTGTGGTATGTGTTCTGAAGTGGTAGCCATAATCCATACCCTCTTGCTTTTTGGGGTCTACACACTTGACTCAGTGAAGTTTCTATTCTAACCTTTGAGGGTCTTGAATGTAACCAGATTAAATATATAACACTGAAATGACATGGCATTTGCATTTTGGCATCTTGACAACCATTTGAGTTGTCACAGGTCTAGTGGCAAGTAAAATTGATATGCAACATATGTTGGACTACTATGTAGATTGCTTTTGGATTCTTCGGGTTGTTGGATGGGTTTTGTATAGATTATTTCTCTTCACTTTTTTTAATTTTATTTATTATCTATGTGGACATCTGGTCCACCTTTGTACTTTTTATGTTTTTTCTTCAATATACTTATTTTTTTCCCCCTCAAAAAAGAAATAAATGCCAGTTATGGACATCAAAGGGGTACAATAATTGTTTAATGAATAACTGAAAATAAGAAAGACTTACTATTTTCACCATTATCATTATTAATATTTTTTTTTAAGCATTACAAATTCAGCCAGTTGGAAACTTTTTGATGATACTCTTATTTCGTTTCTGTTTATTTGCCGACAGGGTGTTTCCAAGGATGAGGAGGATGGAAATATTAGGTGCTTGGGGGACCATAAGCAGTTTGATCATGTGTCAGTCTTACCTCAAGTGAGTTGTCTGCTCCACTGTCTGCTACTAAAGAATTAGTATTCCTATATATTTTTCAGGGGTGACAATGTCCCTCATTGATTCTCTCTCTCTCTGTCTGTGTCTCCTTTCTCTTTGGTAATGTTTTCATCAAACGATTGTAATCCCCAGCTCTTTATGCCTGATAAAACTTGAACCTGTGAATTTTTTTGCAAGAGGAAATGCCTGCCTAGGGACAAATGATTTTGTTGAGTGCTTGGGTGGGTGGGTTTTGGAGTTCAAGTGATAGCCATGTTCCATTGTGGCTGTTAATATTCTTTATGTTGTTACCAGTAGAGGAATATGCATGTAACTTATATTGAGAAATCATCTATGGAATTCTCCTTTGCAGAGTGAAGATGATGACTATGTTTCTGATGAAGACTTTGATTCAGAAGCTGATGAGGATTCTGAATTATCAAGCTTTGAAAGTGATGACGACCCTCTTAGCAAGAATGGTTGAAAGGTCTGTACATTTTGAACTCACTGGATCCATTTTGTTGCCGGCTATATCCAATTCTGGTAATTATCTGGCTCCATTTTAATTGATTGTCATGTTTTGCTGGTGTAAAGAATTCACGTCTTAGTCTAGATATGTTTTCGTTACATTTGTTTGATACTGCATCCCAAAGTTTCCATACTTATAAAGAACCTTGATATGCATAGAAAGAAATCTGCCTCTGAAATAGTCAAGTGAGGTAGCAATTTTATCAAAATTCTTAGCATTTTTTTCATTCAGGATAATTGTGGTTCTTCTGTCTCTTCCATGACTTTTGTTTGACAAGTAATTGGCATTTGCTCCACATTCCATGTCATATCATCTACATCTCCCCTTTTCTAAGCAGGTTAAGTGATGCAGAGAGTGTGCAGCTTGGTATGGATTGATCATCAATCATCTGTTGTCACAAACATCAAGATTCAAGGGAGCTAGGCTCATTACGTCACTTATGTTTCAGATCTGCAGCAAAGAGAATTGAATAAATCCAAAATGAATGCTCGAGATTGGCCTCATCCATCAACTGGGCGAGTGCATACACACTGCAATAATTTGACGTCGTCACCACTGCTGGCAGTGATCCTTCTTTCCTGAGTAGATGGCTCTTCCATTCTTGTCACGGTTATTGTTCAATATTATGTTGTAATAATCATGAGCACATTTTTTAATTCAATTAAAATAATCTTCTAATTTCATTTGATGAAATTATTTTTAACAGAAATTGTGACGGCTGGGTGTTGCTGCCCTTTTTTTGGTCCTCCTTTTCTTTGGTATTCACGAAGATGTATAAAATTTTGATGATGTATTATTACTTGTCATCTCGTTTAAAGAAACAAATTTTAACATTTTTTTTTATTTCCCTTGACTCCTAAGTACGGTTGCAAAAATCTTCAAAGATTGACATGATCTCCTTTCCTGAAAGAACAATTCCAACCAAATTCAACTCGTTCGTTTCACACGCATACAGAATCTTCCTTGTCTAAATAATTGACTGAATTCGATAACTGTTGTAGCAGGTGCAACCAATAAAGACCCCGATGAATGAAATCTATTTGGATCAAGATATCCTTCAAACAAGTTTCACCATATATCAAATTTTTTCCGGGACCAAATCAATTGATTAATCATCAAATTAAATAATTAATGATCTACAAGCATACATCTGTCCAAGAACGCACTTTATTTTAATGCAGCTATAAAGTCTATCAAACCAGAAGTATTGTTCAAGAAGACATCAACCAAAGAAGATAAACTACTTGATGACAATAATGACATCAACGCAATAAGAGATTAAAATGAAATATTATCCCCAAAATCCATTCCCCAACACTAAACTTTCGGCTTGGTGAGTTGTGATTTTTCTGTGATGAGATCCTAAACCAATTTCACTTGACTCTTCCTTGCAGTCACCCATAGCTACAGCACAATCACTGTAGGAAAAATTGCAAATGGAAGTAACATTTCCTCACTCTTTTCAAAAGAATAAATTATCTTGTCATTGACGTAGAATTTGCTGAAGCTGGAGCACTTGATTCCTTTGCTCTGGAGGCAAGAGACTAATCTGTTCTGGTGACAAGCTCATAACCTGCTGAAGAAGTGCCTGCTCCATCTCAGGACTCAACTGCACGATGAGGAACAAAGGAAGTCAAATGTTGATGAGCCAATTCGAGCCATAATGACAGAACTTAGGTCGACTTGAAATTTGAAAAGGTCAGATAAAATACCGATGATGGGCGCAGGGGCTGATTGCTTGGGCCTATCTGACCAGAAACTGGTGGTGGTGGTCCTGGAAGCTGAGACAATGCTGGATTCTCTGGCGGACCTGATATCCAAGATCCTCTATCTATTTGCATGGAGCTTCCAATTTGATTGTTAAAATCTGACCCCAAATGTGAACCTCCAGCCTGAATAAGCATTGAGTGAACTAATAAATTCTCAAGTACAACAGCCATATGAGAAATAGGCACATAACAAATGGAATTTACAGTTTACAAGGCCCAGATACCAGTGTTGATAAAGTAGTAAGAGAAGATATTAATCAGGCCAAAGACATCAGTAATCATATGAGGACAGTACTTCGTCCATCACACGTGTGCACTCCGCAATTCTGATTTTAGCTATCCTACCATGCTATGGAAAACAACGGATCTTACTGTTCATAAATGCATAAGAGAAGGGCTATATTTTATACCAAAACCAACTGGTAAAATATAAAGGACATTACTTTTCTAATAGGAAAAGAACAGTGCCTGCAGGTGCCAGTAAATATTTCTTCACCAACCCGACACATCGCCATTTTTAAACAACCGCATTCAGAAAGCTAAAGACAGAAGGATCAATCAATTCACAGACACCCAAGAGCATATACATACCTGATAAAGGGATTGAGGTGGTGGCTGACTTGCAAGTGGTGGCTGTCCCTGCTGGAATGAAGGTCCAATGCTAGCTGGAGGATTGGGCCCTGACTGGCCAGTTTAACAAAGAAATTATTGCAGCCTGCATGTGATATACCCAAAATGACAATGAACTATAAACTTCAACTTACATGATACATAGGTTGGGAAGAACGCTGTTGAGCAGCTGGGTGCTGAAAACCCATAGTGGACCCCACATGAGGGGCATACTGATGATGGAAAGATTGCATTGAAGATGGTCTAGGCTGTTGTGGCAATGGAGGTTGCAGCGGCATATGAGGCGGTCCAGTTGACTGCAATGGTGGTTGCAGCTGGCTGGAGGCAGCAGGCATTTGGGGTTGATGAAGTGAAGGTGGCTGTGAAGCAGAATGATGAGAAATTGGAGGAATGCTTGAGTGTTGAGATGGCTGTGGAAGGGACATTGTCGTCAATGGGGCATTTGGACGTCCCTTAAGCTGCTGTGGCACCTGTAGCGGATGTGAATGCATTGGCAGAGACTGAAGATTTGCAGCAGGAAGAGATGCAGTTGAGATTGGCATCGCAGGTTGGTTTTGCTGCTGTTTTCGTATTGAAGTTTGGGTCTGAGATGCACTAGTTTGGTCCTGCAAACCAACTTGACCAGACAAAGCCTGTGTAGCTTGGAGATTGGGCTGCTGAAGTGGCGGAGCTGATTGCTGAGAATGCTGCAACACTGGTGGCTGGACACTTGGTATCTGAAGATAAAATGAAATTTATCATGACACAAATGCACCAACTCAAGCTACAGAGATTAAGTTTGATAAAGAAAAAAGCATACCACTTGTGGAGGCTTTACCATCCCAAGCATAATTTGTGCCTGATTAAACAAGTGAATCATAATAATTTTGATCAGCAATCAATGAAGTAGTTGCTAGTTAAAGAAACCAAGTAAATTTGAATCAACAAAGCATCATTTACCACTGCTAGTGTGGTGATACAGATAAATTCATGAAGAAAATTGTTTTGAGAATCAACACTTTACACAGACTCAGCGACACAGAAACTACAATGATACAAGATGAACTATTCCATACAAAATCGCTTCAATCACGAAGCTAGCTAGTTAACATAAGAAGAAGAATCTTTCAACCCAATATTCACAAAACAGAAACCCTAATTGAACCAAATTATCACAGTGACAAAAGCAAAATTAAATTCCATACAGTAAGCACAAAAAAAAGAAAAAAGCAAGAAAGAAAAATTGAGGCAAATTTTATCCGGAGATAAGACAGAAAAAAGTGATTTAGTAATTTTTAAAAAATAATTGAAACCTGAAAAAGCGCTTTGGTCAAGAGAGGGTTCTGAGTTAGGATTTCTCTCGCCTGTTGCTCGTTCTGCTCAATCAGTGACTTCATTTGAGTCATGATTTCGTAGAGCTGGTTCTTCGACATACCGGCAAGGTTCGCCGGTAAGCCTTCGCCGGCAACTTGCTTTCCCGCCATCTCTCCAGTGAGAAAGAAGAAGACGGTTACCGTCCGATTGAGTTTTGGAGATTTTAAATCAATTAGGGCATTCTGGAAATTATGGGCCCAGATCATTTGTTGATTTGACCCAAAGTGTTTTTTAATGAAAGGGGCCCAAAAATATTTTCATGAGAGGAAAGGGTCCAACAAAAGTTTATAGGAATAGAGAGTCGACAAAAATTGAGCATCTGGCGATGCCAAGTTGTAGGATAAGGATATCATCCTAGGAAAACTAATCTAGAAAGTACCTATCTAGATGGCGAGCGCTTGGACAATAACACATTTTTATGATTTAATGTGAGTAGTGTCGAAAGTATGGATTAATTGTACAATAACATTTAATATTATCACACACCATAAGATAAATATTATTACTCACTAGATCATTATTTATAATGGAATACTAATAACCTCCTTCATGTTCTCCGTGTATGTGTGTGTATAAAATTTTAGGAATGACTCATTTATATTATGATCGTCTCATAAACATAAGATTGTGAACTTCTAAAAATGTTAATAATAATAATAACGAAAAAGATAGGTCTTTGGTTTGAAATGAAACAATCCTCACACAATTCTGTTTCAAATCACCAAATAATCTAAATCCGAAAGCAAGATGAGAGATTTTGAGAACATTCAATTCGATCCATAAATGCATAATACATATCCAACAAGCAATACATATAAGGTAATTTTCCCTTATATGTTGCGTAGGCCTTACAATTAATTCACATTTGCGCATAAAATACATTAATTACACAATTATCGACATATAGACCATTAAACTACAGTTAAGTACAACAATTAACACAGTTGATCACATAAAAAACACCACATAACATAAGCCTGGAAATTTCACATCTAATTAACTGCAATATCTTAACAAACTAAAAATTTATTGTACGAACTAATTGCCCTGTTGGACTTGTGGTAAAGGCAACTTAGCCACCTCCCATCCCTCAAATAGATTTGATGATTAATCGCATAATGTTAGATCAGACTTTAAATGCAGGCTTCACCATATGGAGTCCAAATTAAATGGTTGCTCCTGCTGTGTTTGCTGCGGAACCACAGAATCTAAGATGACCTTTGAAGAAGAGGAAGCTTGGAAATTTGAACTTAAATCACTTTCAAACCGAGAGTTAATCCCACCTTGTTGCTGCAGAAACGAGTTGTGTTCATTACTTGTAGCTTCCCTTGCTTGATAATTCCTAAACTGTAATGCCTTGAGAAGCAAGGAATTCATCGATAGATTCGGACTTAGCAAGCTTGAAGGCCAAGTAAGCGATGGAAGAGATGCCGCCGCCCAATTCATGTTCAAGTTCATATTGTTGGTCATGTTCATGTTATTAACATTGCTGTTATCACTGCTGTAACTTTGTGTGGATGGAATATTTCCAAACCCGCTTGTTAAATTTGCAATGCCATTCAAGTTTGGCAACTCTATATCTCCAAACTCATTGACCATTGAGTTTGTATCGCATAGAGACTCATCTGATGGCTGTGATGATGGTGTATGTTGTGGTTTCTTCACAGCTGCTGCGCTTTTTTGAAAGACCCTACAAACCACCCATTCCTCCTGCATATAACAGTGAACATTTAATATAATTCGGTGACAAATATTAAGATGGTCCTATGATTGTCAAATGCCAAAAATCTTGGGTACTCCCAGTCTATAGCAATGCTCCTACTGTCTATTGAATTCTTGCCACACTCGAATAGAGCTTTAACTCATAAAAACTAATTTATGTACTTAGCTAAAAAATTTATTTTGAGATGATATGATCTTAGCACTTTGAGAGAATATATTTATTCTTAGATGATTTTTAGAGAGACAGATGACTATAATTCAAACTGAAGATACTTATCACATAGTTTTTGGGCCTCTGTCAACGCTTTTGTGATTAATTGAGAGATACACATAACAAGAATCTAACAAAAGACATCTATTAAATGATCTTGGACTCTCACCAACCCTTCCCACAACTGATGTGGAGATTCCCAACAATCTATCCTCACATATCAAGACTTGGGTGGAGAGCAAATAACCTGTTTCCTCCTATCAGGTTGTTCATGAACCTGGGAGCTCTGATTCCAATGTTAAATGGTCTTGAGTCTCTCTCAACCCGAGAAACAAACTTAAGAAGTGAGGCTTTTGTTCACACTTATAAACTGACCATCACATCCAATGTGCATGGGATAACCTAACAAGACAATTTCACTAAGCACCCAAGAATTTCTCTGGCTAAAATTATTACGTACCTTAGAGGATCTGAAGGGATGTTTGTTTTCGAGGCGGTATTCATGCATGACCCAGTTGCTCTTCTCACCCTTAGGAGCTCTACCTTTGTAAAAGACTAGGGTTTTTTTCATGCCGACAAGGACTCCAGCTCGAAAGATTTCTTTGTCTTTGCCAGTGGTTTTCCAGTAGCCAGCCTCAGTTGCCCGGTTTGTTCGGAGCCCAGTTGGGTATTTTCGATCTCTCAGGTTGAAGAAGTACCATTCCTTTTCGCCCATCGAAGCCTTGCCTGTAACATACACAAAATTTGACTCGGTCTTTAGAGACCATGGCGACCCAATAGCGTAGCAGGTACAACAAAATTATTAAGAAAATACAAAGCAAGAAAGAAATCATCTCTGGTTCTCGATTTTGGTAGTTGAATACAAATATACTAATTATCAAAATTTAATTCATGTTTACATATTCATTAATGTTCTAGGAGAATATTCATTTGTTTGCCAATTTGATGAAAGGTGAAGAGCCTTCATTCATTGTAATTTCGTCTAATATCTTCCGAGAGGGATTCGATTACAGCGATAGTTTTAGCAATGATTAACCGGAAAAAGAAACGTGTATGACAATTATTTTTATTTTTATTTTAAGTTATGTATTTAGATTGTTCAAACAAAAATTGGAAAAGGAAAAAAGGAAAAAAATCTAAAATAGAAGCAGTGATATTATCTTTTGATAAACAAAAACCTGAAAATTAATTAATAAGATCTTATACACAACTAGGACAACACAATATATGTTATAAATTCTGAAAAACAAGGGTGGTGCATACATATATAAATTGGAAATTAGCAACACATTAAGAAATGAAATTCTACTAAATAGCTCTTAATTAAACTACCTGGGAGGTCCCAAGGTTCACATTTGTTGATATCAACATCTACAACAGCTTTGGATGTGAAACAGATATCGGAAACTTTTCGCGTTAGATAATAAGTAATGAGTTCTTCATCGGTTGGATGGAATCTGAACCCAGGAGGTAGATTTTCCTCCATTTTGATGAAGACCCAAAATCTTAATTATAACGTTGGCGTAACAAATTATATTAATTGTTTTCTTGAAAGCAAAAACAGCAAGAATCCCTAAGGGTACGGATATGATGTACATAAATGCTTAAATATGTATAAGCTTTTATAACATCGACGTGGTGATGAGTTATAAATGGTGTGTACTTTCACCCTTGAAGAAGAAGCTGCTGCCATGGCTAGCTAGCTAGCTACCTAGTCCTTTTAAAATCTTGATTAACACAGCTAACACTTTGACAAAGATGGTGCATGGAAATAGCGATTTTCTAATGAACACGAGTTATTTTACCAATATGCCATTACTATAGTACCATAAATGAGCTTAAGCATTGACTATATTGAGTTATGACGGCAAGAATTGGTGCACGAGGGGGTTGAGTCTTGTTTACACCTCAAGATTTTAAAGAAAAATTCTTTGCTCCATATGATCCAGTCCAACCACCTTCACCCATTTCTACCCACCAAAACCTAGCTAGTCCAATGGGAACATGGCATTAACAATTTAACACTTTTTCCACCAATATGTTATTGTCACTTGTCCGCCCCCCCACCGTCATCGATCGATATGCTAAATTGTTAATTGCCCTTTTCTTGTGTAGCTTATACATTAACAAAATCCATTAATATTATTCATTGCAATGATAGGTAATATAGAATATATTTGATATGACAGTTTATAAAGGTCGCAAAAGTTCGAATTTGTTGCTATATTTATATATGTGCAAGAAATGCCCATATGCATTTGTCGTCACTTTTGATCGATGATGAGATCATCGTCAATGTATCATTGCAGGTGAAGCTGGAAGCATCAAAATAGCTGGCAGAGAGTAGAGTAAAAATAATTGAATGTTTCATGTTATAATATTGTAATGTTATTAATTATTAAATAAATTAATACGGACATAAGGTTACTGTAGAGGAGTGGTTAAAATGGTCACCAACCCACAAGACTGTGATCTTTTGGTAAGCATTTCTGTTGGATCTTTTCTTTGATGATTTCCGCTGTTTGTCTTCAAAGTTCAAACCATAGCATAAGTTTCAATCCTAACAAAGTCTCTTTACATGTTTCCTACACTTGGAGCTTCTAGAAACTCATCTACAGGTTTCCTGCACAAGCTTATACATAAAACATCATTATATATATTGAGGAAAGAAACTTTATATGGGTTAAAAAGAAAAAAGTTGCATGTTGGCAAATTAACAACTAAAATAAATGATACAATTGGGTTTCTACAGTATTAATCGTTCAGGGGGAAAAAAAGAAAAAATCATGCAGTGATCCTTCTAAACATTCGCATAGAATGAGCTACATTTTGTATGGAGAGAGTTGCTAAACAAAAAGAAAGAAAGGCCAAAAAAATAAGTAATTCTTCAAACAAAAAGGTACTCTTCACCGAGAATTAAGCAAATTTTTAGTTTTATTTACTCCTTATATAAAGATTGATTTATTTGTTACGATTTTGTACAAGGGCACTGCAGTAGCTTTTCCACATAAAATGTAACGATTCTAACACACATATCTTGTTGCATCTTTGAAATGAAGATTTGATAGTGAATTTATATGTAAGTTATTGTTGAACATGAAAACTATAAGATGACTATACCTAAAGTTAATTTTTTGTTTTAGATTTATTAATTATAGAACAACCCATGCATTATAAAGCGTTCAACTTGTTAATTAATTATATGCTTTATCGGCAAGTCTTTTCTGAGTATCCAATAATTGAGAAATTTTCTTAATCTGTCTGTCGTATGTTTGACCATTTCCTAATTAAACCCAAAGATGATTGCATGGTGAGACACTGGCAATAAACTACAAGATCTACACACGCACACGCACCCCTATCGCAACATGTGGAAGCAATCTCATGCGCATATATATTTATTAATTTAAGGAAACCTCATAAACAATTAACACTAATTGGACATTTCACGTGACTAATATTATAATCATAATTTTTTTATAAATTTTAATTTTACGTTGTTGTTTCTGTTGCTGTTGTCATGATGATGGTGGTGGTGATGGTGTTTGGAGTGTAGCTTAAAAATATGTTTCAATTAAAGGTGACCTATTTATCTCTACACTATAATTTTTTTTTTAAGATTAATGGATCATATTATTTACTCCTACTTACTCCTATTAATATTTGAAAAGATTAATCTATTCTCACCTACATTAGTAAGAGGAATAAGTTTATGGAGGGAATTCAAATTAAAGCCTTCAGATATTTTTTAGAGCACCAACCCACTAATGGGCAATAAGCCTTAATGCGAGCGGCAATATTTCATGTTATTTATACATATGTTAATTTTAACATTTTAAGGCCAATATACACATAAACTAAAATTTAAACAATCGTGTTTTAAGATCATTAATATTTGAAGAGATAAATCCATTATCTCCTATATTTGTAGGAGGAAGATTATATCGAGGGTAATCAAATTGGAGTCATTCTTATAGGACTAAAGCTAACGATAGCTGCTAACACCCATAAGAATAAGAAGGCAGAATTGCTTTCTGGGTATTATATGGGCTCATATTCTTATGACAAGTCTTCCTTCGATTGTTTCTCGTCCAATCATGGAACCCTGAAATGGAGAGGGTCGGTCTCTCTATGAATCACCGCTGGAGGAGATTGTTAGGGGAAACACTCAACAGTTCCAAAACCTGGCTTCAATATACATTGTCAACAACACCAATCCACGAGTGGGCAACGAGCCTTAATGTCAATATTTCATATTACTTACATTCGTTAAATTTAAATATTTTCAAGCCAGGGAGAGTTTTTATTTATTTATTATTTATTTATTTTTACCTTCTTTATTATGGTATTAAGACCTAATGTTGAGGAGTCCCTGGTATTTTTCCTTCCCAGTACAGCCAGTGTTAATTAGGTAGTAGTTTAGGGACTATGATGCAATTATATGTAAATTTTCATGGCTGAGAGTTTTAGGCTTTCAGTTGGGGGCCTATATTTGGACTGGGATGAGGAATAGGCCCCAAACATTGGGAATTTAATTTCTTCCAACTTCGCAATTGCACGTGAAAGTTGTCAAATCGATTTTGTTTTTCCTGTATTTCACATTCATATAGAATAATCATAGTCGAATTCATATGCACGGTGTAGGAAATTTTTTTAATCAAACTAGATGTCATCTTCTAAGATTGCACCAAGTCATTGGTTCAGAGATTACCAATCTTAGAATAGTACCATGTATTTGTATTTAGTTGCTCGTCACAGGTGCCTGTATTTGATTTCCTGGGCTTGAGATGACACATCTATCATCCACGGAAGGGTGATATTGGGTACATAAGAAGCCTATGCGCGCTAAAAATGTATATTTATGGCGGTGTCGTAAGTTAAGAAGACTGCTTCCACAACCTCTACGGCAAAGCCTTGTTTGTTTGGAAGAAATCACAGCAAGTGATTGCAGTAACTTGGAGGAGATCTTTGGGAAGAAAGTAGGAGGGGATGGGGAAATGGAGATGGTATCAGCCGTAGAAAAATGGCCAAACCACAACCTCTCAATGCTAGAAACATGTAAAGTGTATGGCTAAACCAATAACAAAAGTTTCGTAAGGGGACCGGAGCAGGCTACCATGAGACAAAAGATCTTCTATTTAAAGAGATTCAATTCGGAATTCTTATGTCCAAGGCCCAATATTAAAATAATTTTAGAGGTTTTCTCTGACTTTGTCTCTTCCAAAACGTTCAATACATATTGTTTGTTGTGGCAAATTAGTAAACCTCTTCACAACCTCCACTGTGAAAAGGGTAGGACAGCTCAAGAAACTGAGAATTCTTTATTGTTCCGTGATGCAAGAAATCCTCATGGAACAGGAAGGTGAAAGGGAGCATCAGCAGAGACATCAGAGAGGATTGTGAGATGACACTTCGGGGTCTACAAGCCTGTCCTATTTTTGCTCAGGGCCTGTCGTGGAGGAACTTGAGATACATGGATGTCCAAACATGAAGACCTTTGGTTGTGGAGACCAAATGATCACCAAGCTCAAAAATGTGATGCTACAAGGTTAAAACAGATGGACGGGTAACCTTAACAACACAGTGCAGTAATTCTTCTATTAGCAAGTATGTTAAACTTGCTTGCAATTCTTATGATCAAGTTTCTGAATTTTGTTTCTGTGGCGAGCGAAAGGATTCAAAAGGAAGAAACATCGTGGGCAGGAAGATTAACTGATAATGCTACTGGTGAAAGAGGTGGTTGTGAATAATATTTTTCCAAATTCCATCCTTAAGAGTCTGCCCCCTTATAAGGATAGTTCCCCTTTAGCAATGTTCTAATTTAAATTGTTGATTTGTTTCCAGAATCATGATATGAGGAGCCTTGACAGGTTTGTGTACATCAGTTTGTTGAATTTCATTTCTTATTTACAAAATGATTTAGTTTCTTTTTTTTTTTAATTTTTTCATTTGATTGCCGCAGATCATGATGTTATTTCAAAATATTCAACTAGCCGGTCTGTATCTTTTAGCATAAGAAACTCAGAATAGATATATAAAGCAACTGAAGAAATACATATTATTACAGAAACAGAATAAACAGTACCTTAGAATATTAGAAGAATAAAAAAATTAACTAGCTGCCCATTGCAACTACTTAAACCATCAAAAGCCACCAGAATATAAACCTTCAAAAGTAACATTCAGCTTCATCATCATTGGCACTGTTATCCCTCTCCTCAGCCAATTCCTCCACTCGTATTTGGTACCCTCTTCAACGTTATTATGAAAAACCCATTCCTGGAATCCATCCCTTTTCCTTAAAGCAAAATTCACATTTATTGTTGCTTTCAAATTCGACAGATCATCATCTTCCATCAGGAAGCAACCACAGAGTTGAATTTCTTGCATTTCAAGGCAGTCATTGAAGAGTCTATTGATTCCATCTCTGTGTATGCAAACACCTTCAAACCTTAGTATCTTAACTCGAACAAGGTTTTCCGCAATCACTGAAGCTGCACTGCCCGTTAAGTAAAAATCACGCATGCTAAGAGTCACAAAGTCAAGTACCACCGAGCAGTTTCTTCCAATTTCTTCCACAATTTGATCAAAGTATCGATATCTAATTTTTCCAATATGTACCGAGTTGACATTTCTCCAATTACATATTGCTTTCGCAAATCCTCTCCCTGTTATTCCTGATGACCCTAACAGGACTAATCTGTCGATACGCTTTGTTCTTTGAGAAACATAAATGAGATGATCGTCTGAAATTTCAAGATCTTCAGGAAACAAAAGTGTTCTTATAGACAATCGCCAATTCTCCAAATAAATATTTCCCAATGTATCATTATCATCTAGTAGACTCTTTAACAGTTTCATCAATACTCTGTCTCGTGACGAAGTAAATTTTGCATTTGTAAGAGCAGGCCTGATTACATCCAAATCAAGCAGGTTGTTTTTGTTTGCCCAGCACAAGATGTACCAACAGGCTAATTGCCAAGAGCAGCATACTGAGGAAATACTGCAAGACAAGTCGGAGAAGGATATGCTGTTGAATATCTTCATCAGAATATCAGGCTTCAATTCTTCCCAGCAGCTTCTCGGTTCCATTGATAGAGATTCATCCGTTCTTTCATCACCAGTGCTGATGTTCCTTTTGCTCTTCTTGCTTGCAGAAGAAGCCATCATTTCGTGTGTATAATATCCTGAAAATTTGAACCCACAATGTCGATAATAACTAATAAGTGCAGGGAAAAAAAATCCCGATTCCTAAGGGATTGTGAGGTTTTAATTTGCAAAATTAGAAGGAAGCGGGATTCCTTTCAAATTTAGGAAACCTGAATCCTGACGAGGGCGAGAGTCGACTCAGGAATCATGATTGATTCGTGTCACCAAAATGACTGATAAATTACCATAATAGCCCCTGGAATAATTTAGTAATTAATCATACCATTTAGAAACAATTATAATTAATAATTGCTGAAGTTTGTTATCAGAAAACAAAAAAAAAAAAAGAAATAACAAAAATATTAAAAAGTTTTTATCATATAAGTGTAGAATAAAATTAACTTAAAAATTTCAAATTACAAGAAGAAATATCTATCATTGATATTTTAATATCGTAACTTTTGAATTGTAAGCGTCCAACTATGATCCCAAATGAAGCTCATGTTCAGATTACTTGCATTCTATTTTATCTCATGGGCGTCTGAACTTGTGTGGTCTTTACCAGTGCTCTCGATCCCTGCTAAATTTTGGGCTCTAGAGTAAAAATGCCTATGAGTAACCAAGCCCATAGAAAGTACTTTGAGATAATAAAACCTTTAGTGAAAACTATCACTTATAACCCAGGAATATTCATGTCATATCAACAAGAATCAATAATAAATTATGAGGAAGCGTACTTGAATCCATAACGCTTAATTCCTCTCTAGAGTTGTGTGGTTGGCTTTCTAGATCTACACATTCTCTTAGAGAGTCCTTTAGTTCTCTCTGCTCATTCTCTCTGATGATGGGATATCAGAAAGAATGGAAAGATTTCTCCTTAACGTATGACCTGGGAACCATGACCACTTATATAGACAACAGTTTCCTGCTGTCACTGGGTATTCCTAATTCTGCCCATCATAGAATTAGAATACTATTGGGTCTCTACACATTAAAAGCCCACATCTTTTAAATACATTAAAGCCCATAATACCATAAACCTTAATAGATCACTTTTAATTGGGCTTAACCTTATATGACAGTCTGCAACACATAATTATTCACATATAAACCCAACGTTGGATTAAAGATCTAACAATGCTAGATTAAAAAATCTAACAAGTACATCCCTCCGTTCCCTCTAAGAGGAATGAAACTTTATCAATGAACACAGCGAAAATGAGCGATCAGTTTGAAAATTTATAATGAGATTAGGTAATTAACTTGTAAATTGAATAAATAATTAAAGTTGCAATACGCAATAGTAGTTGAAATGAATAGAAAAAGGTAAATAGTAAAAACGGTGGTTAATGCTGTTGATGTAGAAATCTAATTGAGGTATATGCGCGACCAGATTGCCATTAAAACAATTGCATTCTCCTTTTCTCCTGCACCCACAATAGAATAGTCAGGGGCACCGGTTGTTTTTCGGGCGTGAACCCTCCAACGCTCAAGTCAGCGAACAATCAATTTAAGGAAACAAATCCAATAATAAATCTTAGAGAAAAGGAAATTATAAGAAGAAGAGAAAAAGCAAGAGTAAGAGTCCCCTTACTTTAGATTTCCTAGAGCTTTTATAGGCGTCTACATGTGTGTCTGTTACTAAGTTAAATGCTCATTTAAATAATGAATTAATGAGTAGTTATTAGACCATTATAAAGTAGTTATTGAGCGCTCATTTAAATTATGAGTTACAAAGTAGTTAATAAAACATTACAAAGTAATTATTGAGCTGGAGTTATTATACCTGCTCATTCTTGCTCGAGGTAGTCTGGTTATGGTCTATGAACTACCTCCTACTCGAGGTCATCAACATTACACCTGATCGACACGATCTGCACAAGAATTTTCTCCTGCTCGAGATAATGTGTTTATACCACTTGGTTAAGGTAATTAGCAAATTACCTCATGGTCATCTATCAACGTTTTGCTTACTTTTCACTTAGAGAGGATCTGGTCGCCATTTTTCACTTTCCAAACAAATGCAAAGACAAAAGGACATGGTCACGGGAAAGAATCTTCGATATATAGGTGACATCAAGGACCAAATCGGCCTTTGCAAGAATGGGGGCCAAGTGACGATTTGTACTTTCATTTGCATATGAGCAGCAGCTACAGCTGCACGCTAAAAATTGTTTACTTCTAGATAATGCTGAGAGACTTTGGTGGTGTCTGGTGTGGAGTGGAGCCACCATTAATCAATTTAGGCTTTAGCTTGGTAATGGAACTACTATGAATGAGTCACGAGAGTATCCAACTTCACAAAAAACCTTCAGCTTTTCTCAATTATTATGTCAGTATATAGGGGTATTGTACTTGTACAAGCTGTTATTTTAAAGGAAAAAATAGTAGCAATAACAAGTATAACACAACTGGTAATTAAATCTCTTCCCACCGAAAATTATTTGTGAGCCGACCTTAACACTTCAGCCTGCTGAGAAGATATGCCCCGTCAATCAAATTCTATCAAATGCAGAGTATGTGGACTTTGTAAAATTTCTTTCACTCTTTGTTTGATGGATCTCATAACGTTAGTAATCAATACTAAACCGTTTATCATAGTGTCACACATGCATTTAATTACATGTCACTATACAATTGCATGGGTATGTATAGTAAGTATTAATTTCTTGTACCCAATTTCCTTTTGCAATCAAAATTTATTTTTAAAAGCCCATTTCGAGTGAGAATCCTAATAATTTTCAATAATTAGTAATCTCTTTTCTAGTCTCATGCATAGAGAATGACATTTTATGATTTTAGCTTCTTAAGTTGAATGAAGATTCTGATGAAATTAAATATATGGTCTACAATCTAGAATTCCGGATATTATGATATAATTAATTACGAATGCGTGGCATAAAAAGGAAAAAAGAAAAATGCTTAGCGGCGAAGTCGAGGACAAGAAGGAACCCAAGGAAATTTCGAAGAGAAGCCGCTTATAATACAAATCCACAATAACCTTTTAGAAAAATATTTCAATAATTATGACTTTATGTCATCAATAGGCAAAGTCTCTCCATCACATATTGTTTATAGCGGATTATATTTGAAGAGGTGAAAAAATCTTTTTCAAAAGTTTTCGTTAATAATTCTTTTAAAAAGTAAAAGGTCGGTTCATCTATATGCACATCTGCAAATGGATGCGTGCGGCAAGGTTTTGGTCTCTTCTTTTCATTTTTGCTCTATTTCTTTAGTGATTATTTTATTTAATTATTTTCGATATGATAAAGCCTTTTCCTTAAGAACTAGAATCTAATTTCTACTTTGTTTACTCCGTATGTTACACGATTTCCATACTTTTAATGCAAATAGTAATCCTAATGATTCTTCTTAGTTTGTTTTATGTACTGTGTAGCACATGCAAAAGAAAACCCCACCGCTTTTCTTTCACCTCTGTATTTATGACAAATTGTTGTAGGAATTATTTCGCCTTAAGCACAAAAGTGAGTAAATAATTGTTTTAGCAATGTGTTCTAAAAAAAAAACCCTTTAGGCATTTTTGTTCTTTTTCCCCCTATAATTTCATAATATGCTATCATTTGTCTTCAGGAAATTAATTTTAGATTCCAAATGTATCAATTCATAAATTTGAGTAGCGGACAACAATCTTCAATTTTGAATCATAATTTAAAAATCCCTCATTAAAAAGGTGGTAAATCAACTTTCTTCCCTCATATTGATTGATAAGAATTAAAATTGAGATCATGATTCTCTTCTAATCTAATTATGTACTGAGCAAATAACTCAACTACTGTTTGATAGATAATAAATACATAAAAACAAATAAGTTAAATTTTACTCATACACTAACACGGAAATCAAGAGAAAATCTATATGAAAGCCAATACAATTCGTTTTAGATTTCAAAAAAAAAAAAAAATACATTCATTTTAAATCCAAATATCTGAAAAGCACCAGGACGTGGTAGAGTCTGGGCAAATTCCTATTGTAATATCACAGTCAATCATTATAACATCATAATTAATTAGTTATAATCTAATTTGCAGGACATATAAGACATTTAAACAAGAGTAATGGATAATTTTGTCTGATGAGTCAGAAGATATGTTAAGAAAGCAACCAAAGCACACACTTTTTCTAGGACTAAACTTTGGCTTTGAGTAGAAATTATTGGGAACTCATTTTGGACAACCCTCCCCAAGAAAATGCAATGTTCAAAAGAAACCCATGCTAGGTTCTTCTACAATATCTCAAGCCTCTCTTTTCTTATTCTTCTCTTCGTCTACTACTCTTCCATTTTTCTAGCCAAGTTCTTTCACTTCGTTGGCAGTTACCCTTTAATCCAAAGGTATAGGAACTATAATCGTCATGAGTATATTTTATCTGTAGCTCTATCTCATTATTGTATTATTTTTTTATTTTTTATTTTTTAATCTTGTCGCAGAACTCAGAATGAATATGATTACAATTTGTTGTCCGAGGAGGAGGAAGAAGAAGAAGAAGATGCGTATGACAACGACAGATATTTTCATGGGGAGAGCACAGAAAATGATCATCATGATCTGGTGGCCGACATAATTCATGGAGGTGAATCACTTGTGTTTTTGCATGACAGCAGCTTATACGGAGACCAAGATCATGTTCAGGAATTTATAAACCCGCATGATGAGCATATTACTGCTGATGACGGTCGAGATGAAAGTTTCGATACTGCTCAACAATCTGAACCTGATGATGATGGTGATTCATCAGACGTCGTCGTACAAGAAGAGATCTCTCCGGCAACAGATTATAACCATTCAGCCTATGATTCCGAGCAAAATCATGGCGGCTCCACTTCTCCAGTAATCATGAACGTTCACAATAGAAGTGATTTGGTTGAAAATGATGACGGTATTTTCACTTTTTCATTAGCATCGCTATGTTTGCTTTGTTACATTAGGCATCACATGTTGTACTAGTAATAATAAGTTCGCTTGCATATCCTGATCATATTGTTAATGCCGTTGCAGAAAGTGCTCGTGATCAGGAAAAAGAAAAAAGTAAAGAGGAGAAAAGCGAAAATATTTTTGTTTTTTCAGCAACTAGATTGGAATCCAAGAATAAGCTTCAAGTCCAAGAAAAGGATATTGACCATGAAGAGATTTTCGGTGATTCGTGTACCGTTGGTTCTACTTCAAAGAGCTCCTCGGACTGGAGGAGCTCCATCACTTACAGAGATTCAGGGACTGAAGATCCCTTTTCTTCTTCGTCACGAAGAAGTTGCCCCAAATGGGAATCCTACACGGTTTTTCAAAAATATGATGAAGAAATGATGTTTTTAGGCCAAGTTAGCGCACAAAAGCTCCATGAAACAGGTAATGTAATCATTGTTTTGAATTTCATATATTTAATAAATTTTTGTATTAGTTTACCCATGCAAGTAATTTCAGAATCATTGCGGTCTATCCACGTCTGTCCGAGATCGATCTCTGAGAGGATTGTTCATAAATTTGCAACAATAAACAAGAAGCCAGCGGCCATCCGGCACAACCCATATCATGAACTAGAAGCTGCTTATGTAGCTCAAATTTGCTTGACATGGGAAGCCCTGAATTGGAATTACAAGTACTTCCAGCGCAAGCTATTAGCTTCGCTTCGAGATCAATCTGACCCCGGCTGTCCAGCTCACATCGCACAGCAGTTTCAGCAATTTCAGGTTCTTTTACAGCGATACATAGAGAATGAGCCTTATGAGCAAGGCAGGAGACCCGAGGTATATGCTAGAATGAGGCTTTTAGCACCAAAGTTACTTCTAGTGCCAGAATATCGAGGTACTTTTTTCTTTTAACAGTTTTTTTTTTATTCATCATAATTTTTTTTGTGAGATTTGCCCCTATTTTTTCCTATTCAAGATATTATATACCACTTACTCTTCTATTATTTTCATTGCTCCTTTATTATTTTCATAATATGTAATAACCACCTAACACTGTAATTTTATAGTATTATCTTTATTTTTAAATATATTTTTATTTATATTTATTATAAATTAATATATCATGTAAATTGAAACTAAAATACAAATTGAAATACTGCAAATGAGAAATTAAAGTTTTGGTGTGATTAAAAAAAATTAATAATAAGATTTTTTAATACTATTTATTATTTTAAAACTTTTTTCATATAATAAATATATATTTTATATTTCTAATATTAAATATCAATAAATAACCCATTTATCTCTCTTTTCATCAATTTTTTTTATGCTAAGGGAGTTATTGAATATTATGAAAAATAGTAGGTAAACAAGCGGTATATATTGATTTTAAAGAAAATTTGATAATCTCTTTTTTTTTTTTTAATTTCAATCGTGCATATTTAACTGGTATCAATCTTTTAGAGATTTTACTTGGTTACATAGAAATTAAATTAGGTCGGCACTAAATCCAAATCTAAATGAATAAGAATCATGTTATATTTAATCATTTGCTAATGTTTCTTAAGCTTATTTATAATCCTTTCTTTTTTAATTAAAGATTGTGAGGATGATAAAAAAGATGAGGGTTTTGCTTCAAGAATTTCATCGGCTGCATTTATAATGATAATGGAAGAAGGGATCCGAACATTCATGAACTTTCTCAAAGCAGATAAGGAAAGGCCTTGTCAAATCATTAAATCTTTCTTTGGGAGAAATAAAAGAGGCTCAGTTGATCCCACCCTTCTCAATCTCATAAAGAAAGTAAATAACAAAGTAAGTTAAATCTCCTTTCATTGCTTTCTTGGAATATACATTTATATATATACGTATAACCCGTCATATATCTTTTCCTTATATGTGCAGAAGAAGACGAAGCTCAAAGATCTCCGCCGTTCACGCAAATGCATGAGGAAGAAAAGATTAACGGTGGAGGAAGAGATAGAGATTTTGATGGGTCTAATAGACCTCAAAGTGGTGTCTAGAGTTTTAAGAATGACAGACATAAGTGAAGAACAAATGCATTGGTGTGAGGAGAAGATGAGCAGAGTGAGAATTTTGGAAGGGAAATTTCAGAGAGATTCTTCACCACTTTTCTTCCCAGCACATTGACCCACCACGCACCTTAATTAATTATATAATTGCTTGATGACTAGATCATGAATGTGCAATATTCTAGCACGCATAAATTTGAATATCCTGGAGGCAACACTTTTGTGTAAATACTGTACAAAAATACATCAAGGGGCCTACAAATCAAACTAAAGTAGCAACATGTGGGCGACACATGGAATTGAAAGAAGAGGAAAAGATGATTGGGTATGTGATTTTCATGGACGTTTAAAGTGATTTCAAAGACCAGAGCCAAAGCAAAGAAGGCGAATGAAGATAGAGACAAGGGTAGCTTTATTTTGCTTTATCATTTTACGATTTTTTTAAAAACAAAAACACTGGGGTTTATCTACAAGTGATTTGTGCTGAATCAAAAGAAGAGAAGAGCAAGGCTGCTACGCATGCAATGGAATAAAAAAGTGCACATGGCACACTCAAAGGATATGATATATAGAGTAGCTAGCTAGTCCCATACGATCCTGCTTTTAGGAATGGGAAAAAATATTTTGATGAATAAAACAGCCATTTAAGATGCATCAGTTTGTATAAATTAAGAGCGGATAATTTTTTTTTTCTTGATTTATGAAAAGTTGTTCTTGTTGTTGATGGCTTACAATAAGATGTATGGATGACATATTACTGACTCATAAAGATATATGGTTGAATAATTAAGAGTGATATTCTTGTCCTGCTTTAGAAAATTTACATTCTCTGATCACTGATGTGATACATCCAATTTCTCTTTTAATTAATTGATAATGAGTAATTGGTCGTCACTTTCATTGATTCTATTATTCTTTGTCTCTGATTCCTTTACAGTTGGAGGAGACTGTGAATCTGTGCTTTCGTGGTGATTTATATATATTTGAAGTAGGGCCATTATCAAAGAAGCACACACTCATCGGCGTTATACATATCTCAGCGCTGTTGCAAATTTCATGTTATTCATTATTTTAGCGCAGTGATGCATTTTAATTTTTATAACGGCATAAAAGGTTTAAATCTCAAACAATGTTATTCATTTTTATTACCAATTACATTGAGATAACAAAACAAAAAATAAAATTGATAATATAAAATATTTATTTTAGTAATTAATTATTTTATTTATACAATAAAAAATATTTTTAAATATATGTTTATATGTTTAAATAAATTCAATCATTATGTTTAATTCAGCCCTTATATTCTTAAAATAGATTAATAGTAAGATTTGTTGTATACATACAACTACTTTTAAAACTCATAGCACTTTTAAAAATAAATTTTATTAGACATTTAATTAATTCTTTTTATAATTGATTATTTCCACAACGCAGATAACAATAATTATTTTAAAAATTACAGCATTCTCAAACTAATAATCAATTATCACATAACTACTTGTTTTCACACAATTTTGATCAATTGAATTAGATGACATCCACACTTTTATATATTTTGTATGTTGGTCTCCTGTTGAGGGTAAGGGTAGCCAACGGACCAAAATTTCCATGCAAAGCCAAGATCTTCATTTATTAGGAATTGATTTGATTATTAGGCCAAAGGCGTATCTCTTCCATCAATATAAAACTCAAGATCCAGATATTTCCTGTAATTATGAATTTATCTATAATTTAATTAGAAAAAAATAATGTAAATCAAAACAGCATCAGGAAACTCGGTTGATATGACCAAATAAAGAGCCGATCTTACTCTGTATGATGATGACAAAAGTCGAAGGAATACTCTCTAATTAATTTGCTTTAAATCAACAATTTTTTTTATGATTTTTGTGCTGATTTTTATACTTTTTGCGATGCAAATAGCATTATTCACCTCGTTTACATGAGTAGATTCAAATTTGAGAACTCTCCCCGCTGAAACATGCTTACCAATCAAAGAAAAAGAAAAAGAAAAAAAAAAACCAAATTTGTTTCGTGTTTTAAAGAAGAGTAATTTTGTAAAATATTTTAGATCAAAGCGGGCTTAACGAATGGTCCATAAGTAGAAGGCTCAAGGCCCGTAGAATGTAAGCAAACCTATTTATGCAATGCAATCCAACTCTCAAGCAACAGAGCAATTTTCCTTTCCAAGCCTGTTCTATTTTCTTGCTCATTTTCTTGGTATACAAACATAAGGTAAAGCTAAAAATATTGAGAACAATATGAAATATCTTTTGGACCTTTGATAGTCGTCCAGTTTATGTTCGATAAAAGAATATCTAACAGTAATGGTCGTAACGCAAAACTTCAATTCTGATTATTTTATATAATCGTTATTAGATGTGAACATCTGCACTTCTTAAAACCCTAATTCACCCTTTTACAGCACCATGAAAATGCTCTGTGTGGCTGCGAGATCGACTCCCATATATATATATATATATTTCTAAATACTAACAGTTTTCTTTCTTTGAGCGGGCTGTATAAGCTGGAGTGTAACCCGACCTGGCCCATCATAAATACCATAAAAATTTGTAGAGTCCAATTTTAGAGTAATTTAAACAATTTTTTTTTTTTTGGCAAATTAGTACTCAACAAACGATATTGATTCTCTAGGCATTCTCTAATCTCTACAACCAACATTTCAAGAACAAGATCCGTATTGTGTGGGGGGCAACAAGAGCGCACAATATACGCAAAATGATTCTCCACTTGTATTTGCAATTTTTATTTTTATTTATTTATTTATTTATTTTAAGTAATCCATCTCAATTTGATCCTTATCCTCTTGCTTTGATATGCAAAATTCCAAACTATAATCCAATTGAATAGTTATCTTCTAGACTTGTAGACCTATAATCCTCAAGTATTTAGTTAACACTTATTGATGTTGTTTGGAAAATAAATTGATTTTGTTCCACATTTATTTAATAAAATATCTTTATTATTTTTTTAAAGATTATTATTTAAAATTTAAAATTTATTATATACTATCAAATTTTATTTTATAATTATAATTTTTCTGTAATAATTATGATTTTTAAGTCAAAGGACCTCAACATTGGATGTAACCTAACTGAATGATTCATTAAAGATCACTTATAGTTCTATTTTATGAGTAATAAAAATGTCATAAATGTGCAAAATTTTAGAACACTAATTATACAATTTTTTTTGTTTCTAATATTTTTTTTTTGGTTTAAGAATTTTCATGAGGTTCACAAACTTGTACTTTACAACGTGAAACTTATTGGTGGAATAAATAATTCACAAAGTGTAACAAAATATTTGCGAGTTCAAAATGAGGACACAATGAAAGTAAGATGCACGGACAAAATATTTTTTAGTTGTAAGTTCATTCCAATGCCGTTTTGATAAACTAAAAGTGTTTAAATTTAACATTTTATTCCATCTCCTATCAAATATTCTTAATTCGTTTATTCAAATTTATGTTAAAAAATTCCTAATATTATGTTCAGATCTAATTGCATACAATTAGAGTTAAAGTTAAAGAACCTAAATCATGTGAATATATAAATATAGAGTAATTTTACTAAAGGAATCAATTAAAGCAAGAGACACATTAAAAACAAAAAAAAAACACACACACACACACTCTTCATTATAATATATTTTATCTTCTAATGTATTAAAATATTTTTTTTATATATCTTAACTTATTCTTTACGACATAAAAAAAATTTTTTATTATAAAATTACTCTCCAATATATCATGCTACTAAATTCACAATTCTTTCATGAAGTGTGACATTATCACTCCAATTATATAAAAGCTAAATCTTCGGGCTGTGCGCAAGTGTATCCCACTTTTGATTCTTCAATTACAGCATCAACTCCCCAACTGTAAAAGCTTTGTGGGGCTCTTTTGCTGTGGCTGCATGTGGAGGGATCAGGCAGGGCCAGCAACAATAATAAATGAATTAAAGAGGGCTTTATTTCTTTCCTAATAATAATAATAATAATAATAATAATAATAATAATAATAATAATGGGTCCACGTTTATTTGATTGTCTCTCTACCTTTGAAATTTTGTTTTGTCTTTGTTCAACTCTAGGGTGGAGCCATGGACGCTCTTTTGCCTTTTCGCCGTTGTTGTCCAAACAATTGAACAGGAGCATCACATGAGAGCTCCATTAATTCAACTGTCGCTCAGTTCTTTTCCATTTATTTATTTATTTTTTCACGTGTTGCACTCGCTTATTATGATCATGTATTTCAGAAAGCACAGATTCAATGATTGATTCTTTTTTTTTAAAAAAAAAGAAAATTGAAATAAGTAATCCATTAAAAGGGTCAAATTGATAAATTACATCGTAAGTCGCATTAAGTTCAAATAAACACTCGATACAATGTCACAATGCTTAAAACTTAAGTGCGTTCAAGTGGTTAAGACAACGCCCAATAAGATAAACACGAAAGAAAAAACACTCGCATGAGATAAAACATAATGTGATAAATAGATTAATTCTAATTTACTGAAAATATATTAAATATACGTGTCAATAGATATGTATTGAATACTTTAGGACGTCGATGTGATGACAATGATTCATTGGGAACATAACAACTATTTTTTCATGGATCCCAAGAGGAACGGATCGAAATCGAAATGTTATTGTTACCCATCCACGTATAACGAATAATCATAGTCCATGTTTTTGTTTATGATATTATATTAGAAAATTGTGCTTTTATAATATTTATATATCACATACAATTGCCACAAATTTATTAAATATTTGCTTGTATTTTTTTCCAAATTTTTTCGTTAAATTTTCTACTTGTGCCTTATAACACAAAATTCGAAGGGGGAAAAAGTGTAGTAAACAATTCAATAAGTTTAACGAATAAATACTTATGATATGTAATAAAAAAATATATATAATAGTTTAATATACAATTATTATAATGTGTATATTTTACTTGTTTTCTTATATTGGACTTCAATTGTATATTTTGAGCTTTGATTGCAGTATATTTGTGGCTTTGATATATTAGGTTTTGATTGTACACTATACCCTATTGGACTTTGATTTTATTTATATAATAATAAAAAATACAACAGTTATAATGTTGACAAACCCATAATTTTACATGGCAAAAAAAAAAAAAAAAATTCTTATGTTCTCTCTAAGTGCTACTTTCAAACGCTGTAAGTGATTGCTTAAATAATATTTATCACACATTTGGATGATTGGTCAAGTAAAATTATTAAGAATTTTTTAATATATTGAGATAATTAAAAAAAAATTCTTTATTTATTTATTCTTCAAAATAAAAAAAAATCAATTTGTGGGTGCTAGACTATTAGTAAGTTTAAATGATACAATATTTTCTAAGTGGTACAAGAAATTTAATATTCGAACATATATAAACACCAAAGAGAGAATTCAATATCAGTTATCACAAAATAATGTGGATGATAATATTTTAGCAATTGCACAGTGGAGTGATTAAAAGCAAGGCCACAAATTTCATCTTATTTTCTTTTTCAAATATTTTGAAGATAATCATCTCAATGTCTTGAAGAGGATAAATCATAAAGAATTAGCCAGCCACAGCTCCTCACCAAATCTCTAATCTAGGGAAGCTCCTTGTTCATAATACACACGCAACTCCAACTCAGCAACCTTGGTATGAACCCATCAACTAATTAAAACTAAATAAAAGTTTTGTCTTCTTCAATCAAGCCAAGAAATGTTTAGTCTGTTTCCTTCTCCTAACAAATTGTTTAGGTAAAAAATTACTCTTAATCGTTGGACAACATTAACGGTCGGCGTATGAAGCTATGCACTCCGTGTTGTTAATGAGAATGATTTTCAAGCACGGGTAGTTGTTCCAAATGGCCAATTGATTCCATCCTTCGTGATTGGAGAGACTCCCGACGATCTTTGGAGTGTCAAACAAAGTTGGACGTACTTGTATTGGTTGCCTAATCGGCCTGCCTATTATCCTAATTCCTAAATTACAAACAAATTCTTCAGGAAAAGTCCAAAATTCTCGCCACGCTAGAAACAAAATAAAACTTTCGTTGGAGATAATCTAGAAATTTTCACACTAACGAGTAGGGAGAAATAAGTGCGTCGGAGATACATACTCGTTCAACGAGTATATATCCCCATTAACCATTCATGCAGCATACTCGAGCCTCATTAGGGATGTTCTTAAACATTTCTATAAATAAAGTATAATTACTTCTTCTAATGTTATTATAAGTTATAATAAGAAATCCGTGAGATGCGATTGGCGAATAAATAGACTTTCTATCGAATCCATTTTACTAACGTAATTTATCACCACGGTAATTATTTTAGCGGCTCGGCCAAATATTCGAAATTCCCAACTCTTCCACTTATGAATGTTAGAGATGTACAGAGGTCAAATAGGATATTTTTTCTTTTTGGGAGGCAAACTTTTACTTTTTTTTTTTTTTCATCATGTTCCCGTTTATCTACTTCTGGTCGCGCAGGTGGAAAGATACGCCTTTTATTTAACCACAAAATTTATTTTATACATGGCAGGAGATCCCTTTTTTTTATTTTTTTTTAATAGGAGTAATTTATCGATATTACAATTAGAAATCTGTCGCACCTTCTAATTTGTGGTGTGATTAATATTATTCAATTTTGTAAACTCTAGTTGGCGAAAAGGGTGGGACAAAAAAAAGGAGCAAATAATAAATACGACTTCTTTTTATAGGAAAAGAATTAAGAAAAATCCTAGTAGCGAAACTAAATATGGGAAAAGTACATAATATGATGTATTTACCCCAAAACAAAACGCTTATTCTATGTGACAAAATTATTTCTTGCCAATTTTATACTTCTTCAATGTATCCGCATAAGTTAATACAAAATTAGAAAATAAAATATTTCCTTTTATTTCTTTAACAAATTTTTATTCTTTCCCATAATTTAAAAAATGATAATTCGATCTTGATATTTAAGCTCCATTTGGTATATCTTTTCAAATAGAACTTATTTAAATAGAGTTTTTGTTAGTAAAACTTCTTATAAGTAAAACTTTTATTAAAAAAATTATATTTATTTAGTTGACAATGAAAAATTTTATTAAAAATTATAAAATTACTTTAATAGGTAAATTTTTTAAAGTCATATTATGAAAAAATAAAATAATATTGTCAAATAAATATTAAAATAAATGATATTTTAACATTTAAAAAAAATTTCAACCTTTATTTTTTAAAATTCAAATTTTGAGTTTTTACTAGTAGAAATAAAATAATTTATTTAATTTTTTAAAAAATTACTAAAAATAATAAAAAATTTTAAAAAAACTTATGAGATTAAATAAATATTTATAATTATTAAATAAGATATAGTTAATACTTACATGATTAATTAATATATATATATATATATATATATATATATATATATATATATATATATATATATGTAGGGGTATGAAATTGAGAACCATTTTTGTGCCAACTGCCGACGGAAAAAAAATATTTATTAAATGCAACAGGAGCCAATAAAGAACAGCCATTTTTTTATTTTTTTAATAAAAATATCAAAATAAAAGCACACGCGTGTAATGTGTATAATGCGGATAAAATCTTATCTTCACAGCAAGCGAATACAAGTGCACACGGTTTCCGTTAAAATTTAAACAGTCAACCGGAGTAATAAAATCAAACGGTTAAAAACTGCGGTCACAGGAAAAACAGATCAGAGTTGACCACGTAGAAGCGGTCTTCAGTCTCTGTAAAAAGCGAAAGCCAACCCCATCATCTTATCTTTCTCTTCCTCTTTCTGCTCTTTTCTCTTCTCTTTAAATTTTATTATTTTTAATTTTTCTTCGCACAAAAATCTCAGCATCAAGATTTGTTCTAAATCCTCTCTATTTTTCCTCCTTGAATCCCTCCTCCTCTTGGGAGGCATCATCCAAGGTCAAATCCAATCCCTCTTTCTCTCTATGTTTTTATTTTTATCTATAGATCTAATTTGATTTTCGGAGGTATAAAGTATAAGCCCAGTTTCATTTTCCGTTTGTTTCCCAAGAAACGTTGGGAAAATACGTATAACGGACAAAAGAAAAAAATTTTAAATCTGGGTATTTTCTGCAATTTCATTTTGTGAGGAAAAAATCTTGACTTGGTTTGCCTTAAACTGACTTTATTTTTTTTTTTTCAAATTTTTGTTTTTGGTGACCAGACGACGGCGTTTCGGGTAATTGATTCTTGAAACTGAAAAAGACAAAAAATTGAACCGTTGCGCCGCCATGGGATTGGAAGGAGGCTGTGATGAAGAGAGGAGGATGGGTTCAATGATTTGCCCTAAACCAAGGAGGTTAGGCCTCATAAATCCTTCGATTAACGATTCAATTAGACCTTTAAGAAGGCCTACTGGGTAAGTTTTATTTTTTATTATAAGTTTTCAATTTTTTTTTTAATTTTTCATACTTTATGTTCTAATTTTTATTTTATTTTATTTTTTATTTCAGTAGTGAGTTCGGAGATTCGAAAGCTGGGACTGAACTTCTGGATATAATTCTCAGCAAGGTTCATAAATTTTCTCTCTAGCCCCCTCAATTTTGTAACTTGTTGGATAATTCTCTCAGTTTCAGTTCTGATTTATTATTATGATTATTATTACTAATTGGTTTGAACATCAGCTAAGTATTAGTGGCTGTGTGTGATTTTAGGGAGGTTATGGTACAGAAAAGACTGGTAACCAAGTGGCTTCATCGCCGCCGTATTTCTCCGGATCTCCGCCATCAAGGGCTTCAAATCCTCTAATACAGGATGCCCAATTCGGCAATGAGAAGTTAGCCCCGCTCACTACAGCACCGCCATCTCCGTCCTCGCGGATGGGAGGCGCCGGATGTGTGAGGGTGAAATTCGCGCACAAGCCTGCTGCGGTGAGAATTGAAGGGTTTGATTGTCTCAGCCGAGATCGCCGCAATTGCAGCATCTCTGCTGTGGCTTAAACAAACGACAATCAAAGGCCCTTCACATAAAAAACCCAATTTTTAGCCAAAAATTTTGATATGAGGAGAAAAAAAGGAGGAGCTAAAGTGATGCTAGTCTTACTATTATTGTATATACAAAGTCCCCAATGGTGGTTGGTTGGGTTGGGTGGTATTGGTTGAGTCTTTTTCTTTTTTGTGTTGCTCTCATAATAATATTGTGCATTGTAATGAAGTGGGTTATTATGAGAAGTTAATTTTGAAGAATAAAAATTGGGGAAGAAAGGGGGCAAGTCTCTTTTACCCTTTATCTAGTTTTTTTTTTTTTTTATTTTATATTTTTGTATATAGAGGGAGTATTGAGAGAGTTGTTTAATCTTTTGGGAGGGGTTTCAATTGGAAAATCTGTAATATAATAATATGGTGCTAGTTTGTCACTCTTAACCGTCCTCCTCCCTTTTGTAATTGTAATTTGGAGGAAAATTTGAGAGATGAATGAATGAATGAATGAATGAAATCTTTTTGAATGATTATATTTTTGTTTTATTAATTACTTTTGTGCCTGTTGCATCGGATGCTGCCTGGCGCCTGCGGCGTGCCTGCCTGCTTGTGTATATCTTCTTTATTGACGTGGGTGTCTTTTTAGTTCTTTATCATCTCAATATTCTATTTGATTCTTTCAAAACAGAAACAGTGAAGCCAAAAGCATAACAACAGATTTTGGTGGACACTGACATTTGGGGTCCTTGCTTTTGTTTGTATGGTTTTGTCGTCGCATACTCTTGTGGGGATGCTAATGTTAGTTAATGTTTTTTTTCTTTGGTTTAGCTAGGTAAATTGTTTAAGTAACTAATTAATTGTCTAATTAAAATTATAAAATCTAAGAGAAAAATAGTAGGATTCACAAAATTATTGTGTTGGCGATTTGCTCTCCCTGTAACTGCCACATCAACCCAACACAAAGGTTATGCACCAAACACATCCAACATTTATAACATAATGGTTTGAAAACTGTGGGTTATATAATTAGGCTCCATATGTATCCAACATTATTAACATAACGATTTGAAATCTACACACTCAATTTGTTTAATTGTGCGTTTATATTAATATTCTTGCTCGTTTGTGACAAACCCTTTCGTTTTTAGTACAAAAAAATAAAGACGGATCCTAATAAAAGATTGTGAAAGGGACAAGGCTTGAAAAAACAGAAACTGTGCCGGTCAGTGGATTGTCCAATTAATAAAATTGAGTGATGAGAGCATATGTTGAAATGGGTGGCCGTCGGTTAGTGGTTGAAAGGTCTTAATGCTGCTGAGTGCTGACTAAGCTCTGGGCTTTCCGTAAGGGTGTGCTATCTTTGCAAATTGACAGCAATTTTACTTAAATAGCATCGGCACTTTCCGTGTGTGGCTTGTCTTTGATTTGAACCAACAAACTTTGCTTACCCATCTTCAATTTTGTCCGGAAAATCTTTATTTATTTCACTTCTCTCATCTATTTTTTTCTCCTTTATCTTTTCCTTGTGGATAGACACTATTCAACTCAACTAAAAAAGATGACCAGCGAAACACCCAATAAAAAAAATGAAAAAGAGACTTAATTTATATTATATTTGAAACTTGATAGAGAATGCGCTAAACACTATAATATAAGTTTCAAGTAACTATTAACTTATGAGTTAGTTTTATTGTCTCAAAAGCGCGCAAGTGATGGGTGATGAAGAAAATATAGTACGGAGTTGATATGGAAAACATCCACGTCCAATGGACTATAAATATTGTTAAAAATCTAACACTAATTTCATGATTTAATCCAACTACATTAGTTTAAGCCTAAGATCAAAGTCTAATCTACGGAAAATTCAAGAATTGAAAAGAGATTGGGAAATACTTTTAATCTAAAAATATCTAATAGTGCAAAAAATATCTAATTTTAAAAATCTCTTGAATATTTTGAAAAATATGGTTATCAAATTTTTGTAATTTAATATTTGTGGGGCTTGTATTAGCTCTAAGTTACGATAAATACCCTCAGCACTTTGTTGTAGGCATCAATTGAATAGTGAAGAATAAGAAGAGAGAAAAAAGAGTGAGTGATGAGTGTTGTCGTGTCTCTTGTGTAAACTATCAATAAAGTCCTTCAATTTAGCAAAATTCTTTTGTTACCCAATAGTTTTAATTTTGGGCAGTTTAATCCTACCCTGTTTTCAACAATTGGTATTAGAGTGAGGTGTTTGGGGACTAGTGTAGCAGTGTTGCTGGAAGTTCACAATAGTCAAGGACTATAGTGGGGAGTACAGTGAGGACAATCAAGGATTGTTTGGCAAAGCTTCATTGAATTGTGAGGAGTTTAAAAGTCTACAAGTTCATTGGTGAAGATCGAGTTTGCTTGGTATTGTCAAAGTCTTGCAAACACGAAGGGTGACCTTCAAGTAGTTGGAGGAGTCAAGAAGCTCAACAACAAAAATTACAATATGTGGGCAATATTGATGGAGTCCTACTTATAAGGCTAGGATCTCTAGGAGATCGTTTGTGGTGGTAACAATGTGAAACCACCAACTGAGGATGTTGCTTTAAAGAAGTAGAACATTAAAGTTAGGAAGACCATGTTCATCATCAAGAGTACAATAGAAGAAGAGATGTTATAATACATAAAAAAGGCTAAAACACCTAAAGAAGCTCGGGACATTTTTGCAACAATTTTCTCAAAGAAGAATAACACATGACTACGGCTTTTGGAGAATGAGCTCCTGTAAGTTTCACTACGAAACATGACAGTTGACCAGTACTTCAACAAGGTAAAACCCTTATGTCACAAAATTTCTAAGTTAGATCCTATTACTATTATTTCTGATTTAGAATGAAGAGGATTTATTGTCCACAATTTGAGACTGGTGTTTAGGAGCTTTTGTTACAGTTATCCAAGGTTGGCCAACTCAACCAACCATTGAAGAATTTGAAAATTTGCTTGCCAATCAAGTGCAATTGATAAGAAAATGAGTGAGGCCTCAGTAAAGAACGAGAATAAACCGCTTTTCGCCAATAAGAAAAGACATCGATTCAAACGACAACCAACTGTATTGGTTATTGTGATGCTGACTACGCTAGAGATCATGATACAAAAAGGTCAACTATTAGGCACATTTTTAGAAGTAGGTCTAGAGTAGTTTCTTGGTGTAGTAAAAGACAACCAACTGTATCACTATCAATGACAGAAGCAAAGTAGAGAGTAACAACGATAGTAGCATTTGGTTGATGCAGTTGAAGAAGGATCTACACCAACCAGTAAATTACGTAGTACCTTTGTAATGTGATAATCAATCGATAATCAGCTTAGTGGAAAATCCAATTTTTCATGGAAGAACTAAGCATGTGGAGGTCCATCATCACTTCATCAAAGAAAAGGTTTTATAAGATAAAGTTGAGATGTGGTACGTAAAGACAAACGATCAAGTTGTAGGTTTGTCTACAAAAGGTCTTAGCACTAGAAAGTTTGAAGAGTTTCGCCAATAGCTCAATATGCATCAAAGGATGAAACTTGGTGTTAAGAGGGAGTGTTAAAAGTCTAAAACCAATTTCGTGACCCAATCTAACAACATTAGTCTAAGCCCAAGATGAAAGCCCAATTCATGGAAGATTCAAGAATTGTGAAGAGATTAAGAGATATTTCTAATTTAAAAATTTCTAATTCTAAAAATCTCTTGGATATTTTGTAAAATTCAGTTATTAATTTTTTAAAAAATTTAAAATTTATGTAGTTTGTATTAGCTCTAGGTTAATATAAATACCCTTAAGCATTTTGTTGCAGGCATCAAGTCAAGAGCGAACAATTTAGAAGAGAGAAGGAAGAATGAGTGGTGAGTGTTGTAGTGTCTCTCTTGTAAAATATTAGAAAAATCCTTTAGTTTAGTAAAATTGTTCAGTTGCCTAAATAATTTTAGTTTTGAGCAGTTTAGTCCTCCTCTGTTTTCAACAAATATAAACTTAAAATAACCTTAATTCATGAATTAATTTTTGACGATGAGTTAATCTCATGGTCTTTGTACTCAGGTATTATAATTTTTGAGTTGGTCCTATGAACAATTCTGGTAGATTTGTAGAAAAATTTTAATTTAGTTTGATTATTGTTAGCAATTCTTGGTAGAGCTCTAGCAAAATGGTGTAAAAATAAATGAACATGTTCATCTTTCTGCCAATTCCCGTCAAACAATAAGGACCCACATTTGATCTGTTCATTCTCCTTTTCAATTTTCTGTATTAAATATCTGTTGGCAAGCTATTTTGTTATTAGATAACCAACCCTTTTCAATGTCCTCCTAAGCCGCAATTGGGCAACACATCAAAAAGGTTTGGCTGTACGTAACTGAAATTTTTTACTTCTTTCACAAACCCCAACACCCCACCTCCTTCAATTCGCTTGCCTAAAATTAATATTTTGATCTTTTACTTCTACAACAAGAGACAAACTAATTGAGTTCCTCCTTAGGATACATACATACATACATACATATACACTAATACACACGCACATAATATTTTAGATTAAAAATCTAAAATGTTAGAATTGTTTGCGGAGTGTAAAGTGGTGTCTAATAAATATCTGGTGACGTGGACTGCTGAGCTGGCAGTTGTTAAAACAAGCACATAAGAGAATGGAAAACAGAGACTAATACATGCTGATGATTGGAGCTACTTCGCGTGGGATTTTATTTTAACTGACTGAGAATTAGATAAATTAATGCACGACAGATTTGTTTATCGTAGCACAATCTTGATTTTTTGCTCAACCATCGTCTTCAGTAAACACTCTCTTAGTGCAGATTTAATGTGGAAGTAAGTAATTAGTTTGGCTGAACTACATTTGTTTTTAATACAGATTTTTAATCTTTCTTGTTCTTTCTCAATCCTTGTTCCAATTTCGTTGTGTTAGATTGTTGTTAGATAAGTAAAGAACACTTAACTATCGAACTTTAGCGATCCAATTTAGATCATATAATTTTTGGCGATTAACGTTAGCTGAACTGATGATTTTTTTTCCTAATATTCCTAATAACTAAAATTGGGTGATACTATTCGCCAATTTATTTTAAAAACGGTTGAATTTTAATAGATTTTATCATGAAAACACCCAAAGGCCAAAACCGCTTCAAAATATGCAAATCATTCGATAAACAAACTATTACAATGTTAACTGTTTTATTATGTTTATCAAATAATCATACAAAATATTTAAAGCTATGCTAGTGCTCCAAGAGATACACAGTGATTATATTATTAAGAATAATAGAAGAGCTAGTATAATATTTTTACAAATTTAGTTTGTACAAATAGATTTGACATTATTAAATTAATTGGATTAAATATTTCTTAGTTAAAATAATTTATTTTTAATAACAGAGCTATTTGTAATGACGAAAATTTTAATATTTTTTCTTCCATTAGATGTTAGTGCATAGTTTACTATCACTTGTGTAGTTGGTAGGATAATTTTAGATATTAAAAATTAGTAGGTTAAAATTTTAATGATGGAGCCAATAATCCTACTTGAGAGATTACCATGAAATAATATGAAAATATTTAAAAAGAGAAAGAAATTTGCTCTATTCATATGTTATGAATTCCATCTTATCGAGCATAAAGTTTATGAGAATTAACTCACACATGATTATTCTTTTCTATATTCATAGCATGTGACAGGATGCATGAAACAAACCAACAAAAATTTACTTATCAAGATTTTTTATTACTTTAAGATATTGGAAGAAATTAATTAAAAAATTGTTAATTACAATAGAAGTTAATTACAATAGAACGTAGATTGAAAACTAGCAAAAGTAAGCAATGGTAATAATAAAAGCTGTTGAAATGAAGATTATTTATTCATTAGCAAAATGCAAATGAATGTCCGCATGAAAATCTGGAGTAAGAGAAAGCTTTGGAACAATATGGTCTTTCTATTGCTAAGTGAGGAACAATACTTGGATAACTTTTAGTTTTCACTTTATTATTTGAGTTATCAGGAGAAATTATATGGGTTCGGGCCAACTTACTCCCAATTTTATTTTTTATTCTTTTAGTTTAATCACATTGTTATAAGTCTTGTCTGTTGAAAGGTGAAACATAATAAAGGTTTCAAAATTTTAACATACAAGTGTTATTTATTATTATCATTATTATTTTCTAAAACTATGGGTAGAATAATGATTTTTTGAAATAAAACTGTCTGTGTGGATAATAATCAAAATTGTTAGTGACTATGATGATTGAGTTTGAGAAATATTGAGCATGAGAATCTTTCTGCACAGCAGCACATTTTTAATTATAGTTCACCAGCTGATGTGTCACTAAGTTGCGCTAAAAAGTTGAAATTATATTTTGTTAACACATATCTTTCAATTGTAACAACCTAGATAGCTAGTTGTAGTTAGTTGAATCAATTAAAAGAATTCTCTAGATTGTTCCATTCAAGATTTTTTCTGTTTTCTTTCATTTCTGCTTCACTTTCTCATTTCCTAAACACACTCAACTACAAATTCTTTCATGGTATCAAAGCCAACTATGGCAAGTTAGAATTTAAATAATAGAACAAATTGATCCTTAAGCTTTGTTACTTCTATTAAGCTAGATAACAACAACTTCGTTATGTGGTACACATCTAGAATAGACAGGTAATAAGAGTAACCCTATGTTGGTTTTTCTAGTATGAATAGTGGTATGTCTTCCATTTCTTCAACTCCTATTCTTACTCTTGAAATAGTAGAGGATCCTTCTTGGTACATAGACAGTGGTGCAACAAAATTGTATTATAAATGATTCCAGTAAATTTTTTAATTTAAAAGTATACACCGATGCTGAAAAGTTACTTGTTGGAAATGGTATTACTCTAAGTATTGCTCATATTGGATTAGTTTTACTTGATACTACTTCTCATGAACCTTTGTTGTTAGATCATATGTTACATGTCCCTCACATCACCAAAAAATTACTTAATGCCTCTAAACTATTAATAGATAATAATGTAACTATTAAATTTCTTAAAAACTTGTGTTTTGTTAAGGCTATGAGCTCAACGATCATGTTGTTTAAAGGCGTTTCAAAAGAAGGCTAATATTAACTCCAAATTGTTCTTCAAATCTTAAAAGAGTGTTCAACTTTGCTTAATCAATTTTGTTTTAATAAATTTCAATATTTGCTTGTTTATTGCCCCACTAATACTAGTGTTAATTCTAATGTTAACACCTGTTCTAAGATGTTTGTGTGTGTGTGTGTGTGTTGTGTAACTCACTCTTTGCAACTAGTATGAGCTCTATTAATGTAACCCTTCTTCATAAAAGATTAGGACATCCAGTTGTTCTTACTCTTAGGTCTTTACTACAGGCTTGTAATAACTTTGTAACTTTGAATAAAACTCAAACTTTGGATTTCTACAATGCTTGTTAGTTTGGTCAAAGTCATTTGCTTCACTTTAATTTTGTTTTAAGTAAAATTACAACACTTTTACAGTTGTTGTATGCTGATTTATGAGAGCCTTCTTATGTTTGTTCAACATAGGGTTACTCTTATTACCTATATATTCTAGATGCTCTTTTAGTTGTTAAGTTTGATGCTCTTTTAGTTTTTATTAAGTTTAAGAACTTTATTAAAAAACACTTTTATAATACATTCAATCTGTCTAGATAGATTATGGGGGGAGAGTTTAGAAATTTTTCCTCTGTACTTCTCAATCTAGTATTCATTTAAGACATCATTGTCTTTATATTCACTATCAAAATGGGAGAATAGAAAAGGAAGCATAGACACGTTATTGATATTAGCCTTATTTTACTCGCACAAGCAATTTACCACTAACCTTTTGGTGGAATGTCTTTTACACTACTGTATTTCTTTTCAATAGACTTCTCACACCTACTTTACATAATATTTCTCCTTATCAGAAACTATTTCATAAAAAACTAGACTATTCACTTTTAAGAGTCTTTCGTTGTGCTTGTTTATCTTAGATACAAGTTAGAATTTATAACAGGCAGGTATGTGTTTCTTAGGTATATCTCTCATCACAAGAGTTGTCAATATATTCACATGATATATTCATTTTTCTAAAAGAGTATATTTCTCCAATCATGTTGTTTTTTATTAAAATTCCTTTCCTTATTTAATGGTTTAAATTTTTCCTCTATAATTCAGTCATGTAAATGCTTAAATAACAGCTCAATTTCAACTTTATTCTCAACTTAAATATTTAGTTTAGTAATACAAGCTCCTTTTCAAGCAACTTCACCAAACAATTCTCAAGCTCCAACACAAGATGAGATGTCTTTTCCAATTCTTGACCAACTTGAGATACATTTATAATCTAAGACAAATTCACCACCATTTAATTCACCATCCTTTCAAACATAACTGCCACCACATATCTTGCCAGTAACTCCACCTATTGTTCATCTTATGAGCACAAGATTTAAGGCAAGGGTTTTTAAGCCCAAGATCTATCTTGGAGCGCTACTAGCTACACCTTTAGAACCAACCTCTGTGTTTTAAGCTCTATCTAATCCAAAATGGTTCTAGGCAATACAAGAAAAGTATCAAGCTCTTCAACACAATCATACTTGGGAGCTAGTTTTACCCACTACACTAGTTAAAGTTGTTGATAATAAATGAGTCTCCCGAATTAAGTATGACTCTGATAAGACCATTTCTAGATATAAGGTATGTTTGGTGACAAAAAGTTATCATCATACTCATGGGGTAGAGTATACAAAAATATTTAGTGTAATAGCTAAAGCCTTCACTGTCAGAATTATTTTGAGCTTGCTTGTTATGAACAAGTGAACACTTAGACAATTTGATGTCAACTATGCATTTCTCAATGGTGTCCTGTTTGAAGATGTATATATGACTAAGCTTGAAGGTTACATTGACACTTCCAAGCCTCATCGCATTTGCAAGCTCAAAAAGACTCTTTATGGCATCAAACAAGCTCATACGGCCTGGTTTGATAGGTTTAAAGATGTAATGGTTTCTCAATGGGATTTCCAAAACTCTAAATCTAACAATTCTTTGTGTCACAAGTGGATAAGTAGTGATATTCTTCTGGCTTTGGTCTATGTTGATGATATTATTATCTCAAGCTCTGGTACTCAAGTAATTTAATGGCTGGTGACTGGCAAACAATATACTTTTGCCTTAAAGGATTTAAAGGAGCTGAATTGCGTTTTTAGAATTAAGGTTACAATGATCCCAAATGGCATACATCTTTCTCAAGAAAAATACATTATAGATCTTCTAGCTAAGTAAAACAAGTCAGATTACAGCCTAGTCTCTGCACTAATGTCAATAGGTCATCATCTTGCTAATTTTTTTGGTATAATTGTAGCTCATGTTTCTCTGTATAAAAGCGTAGTAAGAGCATTACAATATGTAACACTCGCAAGGCCTAAGATAACCTTTTCAGTTAATAAACTGGGCCAATTTTTAGTTTTACTAACATCAGAACATTGGGAGACTTGCAAGAGGCTGTTACGGTATTTGAAAAGGACCATCCATTTTGGACTTCAATTCTATCATTGTGGCAACATGCAATTGAATAGTTTCATTGGTTCTAACTTGGCTTATGATAAGGATAATTGGAAACTGGTGGCAGGACATGCTGTTTACCTTGGTCCAAACTTAGTATCTTGGTCCTCTAAAACTCAACTAGTAATTCAAGGTCAAGTACAGAGGTTGAGTACAGGGCTTGGCATATGCCACATTATAGGTAATGTGGATTCAATTTTTGCTTAATGATTTAATACTCACCTTATCACATTGTTGATTATTAGTGTGATAATCAAAGTGAGATTGCCTTAGTTCACAATCTGCTTTATCATGCTAGGACTAAGCATGTAGAGCTTGATATACACTTTGTTACAAGAAAGTAGTTGCTAAAAAGATTGTTATTTCCTTTATTCTAAATGAAGATCAGACCACATATATTCTCACTAAACCTCTCTCCTTTATTCTAAATGTCCTAGATGGACATTTAGCTTGCTATGGAGATAATGGAATTGGTCCACAATTTAGCTTGAAGGGGGATATTAGTGATCATGATGATTGAGATTGAGAAAGTATTGAGCATGAGAAGCTTTCTATGCAGCAGCACAAATTTGATTATAGCTCACTAGCTGACATGTCACTAAGTCGAGTTGAGGAGTTGAAATTAGTTAGATTCTATTAACACTCATATCTTTCAATTGTAACAACCTAGATAGCTCCCTGTAGTTAGTTTATAAATAAATAAATAAATAAATATATATATATATATATATATATATATATATATATATATATATATATTTATGAAAGCTTACATATGAGCAAAAACAAATATTATAAAAAATCAAATTACTAATTGTCTTGGACATTAATAAAAAAAAATTAACATGTTAACTCCTCAGTAGAGTATTCCACAAAAATTAATATATACTCTTTTCATTTCTATTTTATTTTTTGGGGTCAAATTGGTAATTTAATTTTTTCTTTTTATTAATGTCCAAAAATATTTTTTATTGTCCAAAAAAAGAAACATTATTGTAAGAAAGTAATATTGTAAAGAAAGCTAAAAAGAACAATAAGTGACGGTAGAGTGTCAACAGTTTAACGACAAAAATGTTTTGAGATATTTTTAAAAATTTAGAAATTAAACAAACACTAACCTCAAAATATAAGAACTAAATAAGCTTTTACTCCTCAAAATATTTATTGCAAATCAATTTGATTTTATATAACAAAAAAAAAATTGTAGGCACGTGGCAATTTTTTTTCTGTATTTTAGATTTTTTTTGTGACATTACATTGTCACTCTTACCATCACTGATTTTTATGTGAGATTAAACAATTTTTTTAATAATAAATTTGTTTCAATATACAAATTGCAACAAATTCATTAAATATTGGCAACTCTAGTAACATAATTCCAATTCCAATTTAAATTTGTTTCAATTCGATTGATAATAAAAAATTGTGTTTTTGTTTTTAAAATCAGACACCCGTTGAAAATTAAGATTCCGTGAAAACAGACTAACCAACGTCAGAAGTACTGGGTACTTCCAAAATGTATATCGAGGGAGAATGTGCAATAGCTCAAATGAGTAGGAGGAGAAAGAGAAGATTCCCATAGTACTTGAAGATTTGATATTATCTTATTATTCTTATTTGCTTTTGGGTTTAACATGCCTACACATGATCTATTGCATGTGCGTTTGTCACCAATGGGATTTTAGTGTGATTTGTGAGAAATAACATACATACACGTTTAAAAAGCTAAACAGCAATCAAATTTTGTGAAATATTTTTCCAGAAAACCTTAGTAATGTTATTAAATGTTAGCTTAATTAACTTCATCGGACTTGCAACAAGACCGCTCAATATTTAGATTTCTCCAAGTGTATCTCTCTTCAAGTTACAGTCACAAAGCTCATCAAATTTTTTTTTCACTAATATTTAGTGCATGGTGAGGGGGAAGGCTGCGGTGGACTTCAGGCTGGTGAGATGGTGGCAGCAGAGTCACTAAGGGGCAAAGCTTACTCTAAAAAAATTCAAAATGACACCTTCTATCAAGTTATCTACCTTAAGGAGTGTTTAACCGAACGATTTTTAAATAGTTTTATTTAGTTGACCATTCAAGTTCAAGTCATAAAGAGGTAAAAAATTAAAAAATTAATTTAGACTTGACCTACTTCCCTACATTTTAAAAAAGTAATATTAATTGAAATTACACATTTAAATGCATCAAATTCAAGTTTAAAATGCCCACTTAATATTAAAAATCCATCAAAATTATATGTATTACAAAACAAAATTATCTAAAGCCTTATAAATTTTTACCCCCATTAATTTGATTTTCTTGCTCCGCCACCTTGCACGACCATGCTTGTTTGAGCAACTGCGGTGGTTGTGGTAATATACAAACATTTTCCGTTGAAACCAATTGGGATGTCATTTTTGCCCTCTTCTTTCTACTTAGTACAAGGTATTCTGGTGAATTAATTTTCTTGCTCTACTCCCTTGTTATTTATATGTACTTGTTGCTTTTGTCGGAGTTACATCCTACGGTTGGACTTTGATCAAGAGGAGGTGCCACGTGGCAGATGATGTTCATCTCCTTATCTAATGGCAAAGGAAAAGTGGCAGCACATCACATTCTCTTACGGTTGGACTTTGCCTGCAAATGGACCTCCGAATGCTGTAATTGTCAAGCGAAGGCCCCAGTGACTAGCATTGCGACGGTCACTCGGGTCATTGACTCCTTTAATTATTTTCTTTCATTGACGGTGCAAGCTAATCTCCTCGCCCCGTATTTCACAACAAGAACAATGCACTTTAATTTGCTTCACGAGATTTTATTTACAGCGCAATTTGGGTGCCTATATTTGTTCTTTTATGATTCTGAAATCTTAAATATTAGCCATGAGATTTTGTAATGTAACATTAATTGGTCATGTTTCCAATTAAAAGTAAAAAAAAAAATTATGAAAAAAATTCGAGAATTTATGTATTCTAAGTTATTGTAATAATTATTTTTATGAAAATATAAATTTTTAATCAATTATTAAAATTTAATTAAAAAATATAATGTAGGACAAAATGTTGTATAACACTAATATAAATATACAATACAATATCGAATACACTATAATCCGCTTAAAATAATGCAATGCACTGCAATATAATAATGTACAATATGCATATCCTTGATAATTTGATATACATTGTTATTGAGTAATCCTTTAAGTATGTATTTGACACATTATATTGCATTATGATGTATTGTACTAGTCAATGTAGGATGTATTATATTAAGTTATATTGCATTAGAGTATTGTATAATCTGAATGTTATACTATATTTTATTATATAATAATGTAATATAGATATATATATATATATATATATATATACAGGACAACCAGGAATCGTGGAGTGTGTATGTGTGTTAAGAAGAAATATAATATTAGACTTTAAAGAAAGTGAATTGATTTGAAAGGAAGTGATTACAGTTGATAAAATTTTATTAATATTCTTTTTATTAGCTTGGTACGAGGCGTTGTTATCTAAGAGATAGAGTCATGTCCAGTTTTCTTAGAATAGATTTTTAAACTCTTTTTGGACCAGTAGCCCGCACTCTGTAGTGTTCCAGTCGATATACCAAAATTCTTTATAAATTTATGCAATCCTAAGCAACACAAGGCTTTACAGAATTAAATATACATTAAAGTTGGCTCAGAGATAATATTAGATCTGGATCCCAGAAATAATATTCTGATTGTATGGAGGGAGAAGAGAAGATACAACTAAGGACAGAGATCTAGTCTCTTTGCCTTAGAGGAAAATAACAGTTTTATGACAAAATCTGATATAGAAGATCAGATTTGCAGAATCATACACCCTTAGATCTATGCTTTAAAGAAATTACAGAAGAACATACATGCTTTATTACATAAATTTGCTTTAAAATTAATTACATCAAATGCTTACATTAAAGGATGCTTGAATCCAAAAGCTTTGAAGAGAGTTTTTGAAAATCAAAAGACAGAAAAATTTTCTTGATGTCTTGATTGATCTTCAAACCAGAGAGAGAGAGAAAGAGAGAGAGAGAGAGAGATTTTCTTCGATGCCCTCTAAATGAGAGTGAATGGGAACTATATACCCAACACTCTTTACAAAAAGAAAAGAAATAATGCTATCTTCACGTGGGCGGGTCCCAAGCATTTCCGTGAAATCCGCAAGTGGAGGAGGCATCATTATCTTTTTAGTGCTTTATTTATCCAAAGTCTTTGTAGGGTCACGGTGGTTGGAAAGGAAAATAAAGTTGGATATTTGTCTTCACAGCTTTTTTCTCAATTAGAGAATAGTGAGTGAAGGAAGACAGATGTCCAAAATAAAATGTAAAATGATTGATATACTTTTTTTTTTTATAATTACAAGCACATGAATACAAACTTTAAAATTTTTTGATTGGAGAGAGAATGCCGAAACAATCATCTTCATTATCATCTCCAAGAGAAATGAACGGCTCATCATCGTCTTGATCAGAAGAATTTGCAACAGAAGATTCTGATCTCGAGGCAAGGAGTTGTTCCATGACTTTAAAATACTCAGCTTCAGTTTTGGCACTGGCCAAAAGAGACTGGGCTTTTGAACGCTGAGCCAGGAAAGTGCTTTGGGCTTTAACATCTTCAATGTTGGGTTTGAGGAGGCCTTTAGTGGAGAGCCAAGCTTGAACTGTAGTTTCAGTTAATTTTGACTTCGCATCGAACTTTGACCACCATTTGACTTTAAAGGTTCTTTGGAGAACCAATTGGGTTTCCTGTTTGTGATATTGGAAATTCCACATCTAGGCTCAAGGAAGAAAGAAATTTGTACAGAAACAGAGAAAATGAGGAAACCTCTTCTCGGACTCTGAAGGAATATAATGGGCTTTAAAAAAGTTTAAACAGTGAATGGCATTTGGGGTAAGAATTTCTGGACAGGGTCTAAAATAGGTCCACCACTGTTGGAACCAATTTGGAAGGCTTTGTACGGTTATTTTCGAGTTAAAGAAGAATAACCATGAGTGAGTCTTTTTAGGGTTTTGTATAAAGAAAGTATTAAACCAGGCTTGTTGGTAGTCCTAGTAGGAATAGGACAAGCAATGGTTCAAACTTGTTTGCAATTTAGAAGGAAAGACTTTAGTTTTGTGAAGTTGATCACCCCATTGATTTGGGCTCAAAACTTGTAAAATAGTTGTCGTTGAATAGACGGGTTCTTTATGGGCTTCACTGAGAAAGAAATGTTTAAATTTGACAGACTCAGTATGCTCAAGAATGCTTTGGTAGAAAAACTGGGGTTTGGAAAAATCCCATGGTTTGAAAAACCAGCCTTTCGGGAAAATCTTTGTAATTGCTTGAAATGGATCAGTATGATAAAATCCATCTTCCATTAAAAAAACATTTTGGTGATGGGTTTTATGAAACCAATCCGAAGATTTCTGTGAAAGTTTTGGTTGGGAAACTATAATTTGAGAAGAAGAACTTTCACTGGAAATTATTGCTTTAGAAGAAGAATGTTTTGAAATTTCTTTAGAAATTGATTTTTCTTTCTCAGGGACTTGAGAAAGAACTTTGCTTTGGGAAAAACTTTGTAAAGCAAGCATAAGCTCAGGGGATTTAGTAATGGAATCCATCCATTCTTTTACCTGTTCATTTGAGGCAATGGCTTTAGACTGGATCTCCTGTTCTTCAACCATGTCAATCCAAGATTTGATAGGCATTGCTGAAGAAAGTAATTTTTCTTTAGGAGGAGAGGCTTTTGAATCTTTAGAAGGAGTTTGAGGCATAGGGTCTTTTAGGACGTCTTTGCCTTTGTCTTTATGTCTTGGGGGCATTATCTGTTTTGAAGAAATTCTCTAGTCAGAAAATCAGGAACAGTGTTTTTATTACCTTTGATAAATTCAATGTCAAAATAAAAAATGCTTAAAATGGCTTGCCATCGTGCAAAAATTTGTTTAGATGCAATGTTTTCAACATCTTTTTCTAAGACATGTTTTGCAGCTTTGCAATCAATTCTAAGTAAAAATTTTTTATTTAACAAATCACTTTGGAATTTAAATATGCATAAGACGATAGATAATTTTTTTTTAATAGTAGAGTAATTTCTTTGACATTTATTCTAATGTGCAGAAACATATTGTACTATTTGTTCTTTATCATTATCTACTTGTTTTAATATACCTCTATAACCTAGGTCTGAAGCATCAGTTTCAACTATCTTAGGTAATGCAGGGTTAGCTAGAAATAAACATGGGATTTCTTTAACAAGACTTTTTATTAACTTAACAATTTTAGTATGCTTTTCAGCCCATGCAACATGATTCTTTTTTAACCTATCATGCAAAGGTTTTGAAATCCTATTAACATTAGGACAAAAATCAAGAACATAATTCAAACTTCATAGAAATCTCTGCAATTGTGTTTTATCTAAGATCTTATCTAGAAACTTATCAGTAAATGCAAGAGATCTCTCAATTGGTGAAATAGTTAGTTTAGTGATATAATGACCAAGGAACCCGATTTTTGTTTGGAACAAAGAGACTTTAGAACTGGAAATGGCTAATCCAGCTTTTCTAGTGGCAAAGAAAAAGGTCTTTAAATGTTTAAAATGTTGATCAATTGACTGAGAAAAAATCAATACGTCATCAATATAGACGATGCAAAAATCAGAATAAGGATTATAGATATCATTCATAATCCTTTGAAACTCAGAAGGAGCATTCTTTAAACCGAATGGCATAATTGTCCATTCATATTGTCCAAAAGGAACAGTGAATGCAGTTTTATAACGATCTTTAGGATGAATTTGTATTTGCCAAAAACCTGATTTCATATCAAATTTTAAAAATATGAATGCAGAATGCAGTTTTTGAAGCAAATCTTTTTTATTAAGTATTGGATATCTAATCCATTTTAGTGCTTTATTAAGGGGTTTGTAATTTACAACTAACTTGGGTGTACCTCTTTCTATTTCAGAATTTTTATTGACGTAGAAAGCAGCACAAGACCAGGGAGATCTAGATTTGACAATGAGTCCCTTAGACTCTAAATCTTTGATCTCATTTTTACAGTGTCGTTCCAAATCCACATTCATCTGGATTGGACGGGCTTAAGTGGGTATTTGCTTTTCATCAAAGGAGTTTTCATAAGGCAGATCAACCATATGTTGTTTCCTATTCCAGAAAGCAGATGGTAGATCAGCACAAATTTCCTTTTCGATTAGGGTTTTGAAATCAGAAAATTTTTTTTGCACAAAACCATTTTGTAATTGGTTTTCAATTCTTTGTAAATTTAAATCTTTCTTTAAACAAGATAAATTATTCTGTTTTGTTTTAAGCAAAACATTGACTTGATTTTGGTAAACAGAACAAGCTTTAACAATATTTAGATTTCTTGTTTTAGGCTTTTCAATGAAAGGGAAAACAAGTTTTTTATTCTTTATTTTAAAAGATATACTATAGTAATTGACAGTATAATGACTGATAAGATTTATAAAAGGAGTTCCTAAAATAACAGTATGATGGATATCATTCGTTAAAATAAAGGAAATCCTAAATTCGAAACCACTATTGTGTATAGAGGCATCGACTTTAGAGGTAACTTTTAATTTTGAATTATTGGTGGCAGAAAGTCTTTCTTTTGCCTTCTCATGAAACTTTCTGGGGACAATATTTTCTTTAATGCAGTTTAAATTAGCACCAGTGTCAAATAAGGCAATGGTGTCAATTATGAATTCTTTAGAAAAGATCAGAGTGACTTTAACAAGGTATTTTCTCGTGGTAATCTGTTTTAAAACAAAAAGAAAATCATTAGGTATTAATTCAATGTTTTCAAGTTATTGTTCATCATCACTACCAGAGTTTGATTATTTATCAGAATTTTCTTCAAGTTGTTTTTGCAGTAGCAACTGAATAGTTTCTAAGTCATTTTTCTGTTTTTCTTTTAATTCTTTAATCTCAAGTTTAATTTCCTTAATCTCTTTCTGAAGGTCTTGGATAGAAAGAGGGGTCATTCTTGTTTTCTTTTTATCCAATATTTTAGTAAGATCATATGCATTCTTTTTAATCACAGGGGCTTTAGAAGTTTGAGCTGTGTCGGTATGATCAAGAGTTTTTAAGAGTTTATCTAAATATTCATGTTGAAGTGTAGGGTCTGAAATGTGTTTAACTAATTCAAGAAAGGTTTCTTGTTATTTAGTTAAAACATTGATTTTCTTTAGATAGGATTCTGAATCAAAATCACTATTGCTTGTAGTAAAGGAGTCAGAGTCAATTAACTTATCTACTTGTAAAGGCTCATTGTCTCCTGTCATAGAAGATTCTGAGTCAGAAGATTCTATAAGGAGAGATGCTACTTTGGAAAGAACTTCTTCATCGAGTCTAAGCTCATTAAGCATTTTGTTCATTCTGCAAAATTTTACAGTATGACCTTTCTTTCCGCACTTGAAACATGTGGCATCTTTGTAATTTAAAGGAGGCTTAAAGATGGTTTTTGAATAATTTTTCTTAGGGAAATTGGGCTTTTTATAAGGCCTCGAAGGTTTCTTATAAAAATGTTCTTCAAAACTTGATATGAGTTTTTTACGACTTTTTGATCTGTAATGTTTCTTATAAGTTTTGGAAGAACACTTACCATTACAGTCTTTAAGAGTAGAAGATTTAAAAGGGTCATAATTGAACTGTTTACAGAAACTTCCTAATTCTTGCTTAGATTTTCTAAGCTCCCATTTTAGGCGTTTCCGGAGTTTCAAATCTTGACATATTTTTAAACTTTTTTTATTGACAAAACTGACTAATTCACCATAAGTGAGTTTGTCATAAGGGATACGATTTTCATAAAGAGCTTTAATAGAGTTCCTTACCTTTTCTCCTAAGAGTGTGGGCAGACCTACAAGGAATTTTTCCTTCCAAGTTACGTGATTTGCATCATCTCTTAAGAAGAGTCTGGTAAAGAAAGTGGTTCTGTAAGTTTGGAAATCACTAAGTTTCCTACATCTCAAATTATGTAGTAACTCAGCGTTTTTGTCTTTAAGGTGAGAAGGATCACCTATAAAATGAAGCGATATAGTAAGGATAAGAGTGGCTACAGCATCCTGAATAGGATTGTTGTATTCGTCCAGAATGGGCGTTCCTTCCTCACTAGTCTGGATAGCATTTAGAATATCCGATTGCTGTTGCTTAGTAAGGAGATGACCCCACCATCCTTTAAGCTGACCAGTAAACCCAGCAATAAGAATTTCTGCAATAGCTTTGTCAGAAGTCCCTGATTGGGTTTTATAAGCATTGGTTGCCATGGTCATTTGTTGCAACAACCCTAGGATATTATACTCAGACATACCGTCAATGTTCCACTCATAGACAGAAGATGCATTAAAGCGTGATTGATTTAATGCACTTGGTCTATTGTCAATAGCCAAGTATGGTGGGGAACGGACAATAGGTATTGTTAATTCCCAATGGATTTTATTGGCTTTAGGAATAGGTTCTTCTTTTAAGGCTTCTATGTCTGAAGAGGCAATAGAAGATTGATCTTGATCCTGGTCGAGTACACCAATAGTTCTAGATTGGGTAATGTCAGGAGCAATTTGATTTTTAGAAGTAGAAGCAGAGGAAGAAGATGCTTCTATTCTATCAAGTTGTTCTTTAATAGCTTTTGCAAAATCTGATTTAGAATCTTGAACAAGCTTTTGACTATGTTTCGAAACCTGAAAAGGTTTGAAAATAGGTTCTTTAAGCTTTTTCAAGAAATCAGATGTTGTTGGAAGAGGCTTTGTAATAGGAGAAACGGATATGGTTGACTGTTGGATTTGACTCTCTATTCTGGTCAACTGTTTTCCCATTGTATTTAGATTAGTATATTACAGAAATTGTTCTGTTGAATGATACTATCTAAATTTGACTCTATATTATTGGGTTTAGGGATTTTATAAGGTGAAGCTTTAATCTGAACAGGGGGTTCACCATGGTTAACGGTAACACTCCTAAGAGGAGGATGTTCAGATTCAATGATTCTATCAGTATCTAATAAGTTCCATTCATTAATCTTTCTTTGGGTCGTGATTGGGTTTGATTCTTTAAAAGGGTATTTAATGTTGTTTTCAGAAATATATATTTCAAACCAATCAAAAAATAAGATATGAACTTTATGCAGGTTCACAAATTCATAATAAATTTCTTGAATTTCTTTTCTCTGGTTCAAAAAATGTTTAAAAAACCAAAGTCTTTTTTCTTTGTTTTGATCAGAGTAGAAATCTTTATGCAAAAGAGTTTTATCTAACTCAAAATCTTTTTCAATGACATTTATGACATTTTCCGTGACAGCAGAAAATATAGGAGATGTTGGAAGGGAAGGTTCTTTCTTTTCCTGATTTTGTTCATGTGGACTACTAGTGTATACAGGACGAGGGACACTAGTGGTATAATCTACGGAACGTATAAAGGAGCTAGGGATGTCTAAAGTAAAATGCCTAGGCTGGTCTTTACCAGATTGAAAAGGGAGATTTATGACAGAAGGGATTTTAGAAAATTTTCTTTCCAATGAAGGGATACTGGAAATAGGCTCCTTATCGGAGAATCTCGATGATGTAGATCTCCTAAAGGACAACTTAACTTTACCATCAGAATACTGAGTCACATTTTGTAACTCTGTATTTGGCTCAAATTGTTTAGGAATCACTGATTCAGTGGCTCCATCCAAAATCCATTCTTCTGGAAGATGAACATCTTTCCACTGGATTGGTTTTGGTACGACAGTGTTGGCTTTAGACAAATCAGTCTGTAAGAGAAGAGTTTCATTTTTTTTTTACTGGAATTTATGCTGTGTGTTAAATGCAGAATGCATGGCTTTATAAGAGATTTTGTAAATTAATGCAACTGGAACTGACCCCTCAATCATATGGTAATTATGAGTTTTGATTTGAAGAATCATACTTTTGAGAGTATTTTTGTCTTTAAGAGAAACTGTTATGTTTGGATAACAGCTAAATGAAATGGGTCCTTTGCAGAGACTAGATTCGATACTACTGAGTAAGGAATCGTCAAAGGAGATGAACCTCCCATCTCTAAGGACAGCAAGTATAGAGGTGTCTAGACCCTCTTTTGTTAAAGGCTTTATGCCTACTTGGATTAAACCAATATGCACATAATTAAAATTCTTTTCTTTTAATCGTTTTAAACTTTGTTCTGAAAACAAATAAATTGTTTCAAAAGGCTTTAAAAGAGTTATGTCACGTTCCTCAGTCTTTATAACATAATCAGTCTTTAAGAAATCAAGTTTTTTTGTTTTGTAAATCATGTCTTTAGAAATTTTTGGGAGTTCCCAACAATCAATGGTTTTATCAAAGTCTGCAGATAAAGTTGAAATCCCTTAGTTGTATCTTCTCTTCTCCCTCCATACAATCAGAATACTATTTTTGGGATCCAGATATAGTATTATCTCTAAGTCAACCTTAATGTATGTTTAATTATGTAAAGCCTTGTGTTGCTTAGGATTGCATAAATTTATAAAGAATTTTGGTATATCGGCTGGAACACTACAGAGTGCGGGCTACTGGTCCAAAGAGAGTTTAAAAATCTGTTCTAAGAAAACTGAACAGGACTCTATCTCTTAAATAACAACACCTCGTATCAAGCTAATAAAAAGAATATTAATAAAATTTTATCAGCTGTAATCACTTCCTTTCAAATCAATTCACTTTAATATATATATATATATATTATTAATGTTTTAAAGTTTTATATTGTTAATTATATTTAATTTATTATCTAAATTTATTAAAAAAAATAAAATGATTCACTGATGGTTGCCACAACTATTGTCGACCAACATGAACCATCACTGGCCTAAGAGTAAGGCTTTATTTGATATTATTTTTGGTATCTTTAAAATCCTTATTGATAGACCTTCACTTCGGTACATGTTTTACCAGAAACAGAGCTTTCGTTCACTATATATTTATTGTCAACATTTTGAACCTCAAAACTTTTAACATAGATTTGTGGCGAATGGGTGGTCCATTTCCAATGACACATGTATGTTGCAATCTATCGATAAGGATTTCAATCATACGAAATTTAACTTCAACAAGTACATTAATCCAGGGCTGGTGGCGATGGTAATGGTGGTCGGTGGCGACAACGGTGATTTGGAATAGTGTCTGTTGACTATTAATTTTCAAGATAATAATTTGTATAAACAAAGAATAACACTAATTTATCAAAACCTAATGTAATAACAAATTAAAAGCTAATGCAATGCTGTTGAAACCCGAGGGGAAGATGTGATTATATAATGCGGAAAAAATTAAATTAACTTGAATTTTAATTTAGTGCAATTTCTTCTACTTTTTTAGCCAAATTTGTGATAGTATTTCTTTAATGAGAATAGTGTTTTTATGCTATCTAAGCTGTATTTAAAACACGCCCTAAATGCAAAAGCCTGATATGTATAGAGAGTATGGGCCATAATCTCCAACACAAAAATGACGTTGTCACAGTTTTCACCTTTTGTGTGGTCGAATTTACACTTTCATTTATTCTTTTAGCTGGAGTCTTTTTATACTACAGGGTAGGGTTGGCAAAATCTCGGGCCGGGTCCGGGTATTGCAATATCCGGACCCAGCCCGGTTGCCAATTTTTTTTGTCCGGGCCTGGTATTTTAAGCCCGGTACCGGGCCGAATTTTAATCCGGGTACCCAGATTTTGTATTTTTTAATATTATAATATAGATTTTTTTATTTTTTTGTAATTTTATTTGTAATTTTATAAGTTTTAAATTTATTTTAATGAAATTTGACATGAAATTATAAACTTTAATTGTTTAGAAATTTATATTTTTGTAATAAATGAGTCAAATAAATATTTAAAATAAAATATATTTTATAATATTTTTTTAATAAAACCGGGGTTCCGGGCCGGGTCCCGGGTTTATCAAGTAATGCCCATGCACGGCTCGCCTTCACACTCGGGCCGGGTATTACCCGGCCCAAATCACCCGGGTCCGGGCCGGGCAGGCTTTTTTGCCACCCCTACTACAGGGCTGTATTAACAGTAAAAAGGAAACTTGAACAACCAGTTTTTTACCGTTTGTTCATTTAATAATTTTTAAAAAATTATTTTTAATGTATAAAAAATGACATAAAATAAAATAATTAAGGAAATTTATAAATATTTAACACCAAAAATATTTGAGTGAGAAAAGTATTTTTAATTTAAATGAAAGTTAAAAAAAATAATCATATCCCTACACTTTTAGTTAAATATTAGTATATTAAGTAGACGTTCTAAGTTAATTTCACATTTCCCTATTTTTGGTTAAACTTTCTCACTAATAGGTTCATTGGTTTCCACTTTCCAATCCACTAGTTTTGTGTTTAATATTCATACTAAATTCGTTAAATACTAATATTTTGGGTTAAATTCCAAGTAAATTCATTTCTTATTAGATAAGTTTTTAAATTTCGTTATACTTTCTGTACTTTTGGTTTATATGTTTCAACTATTATTACACTAGTTTTGGGTTTAATATTCCAATTAACTTGGTAAGATTTTAGTTATTCGAGTTAAATATCCAAATTACTTTTTTCTAATAGATTAGTTATTAATTATGGTTAAACTTTATCATTTATAGGCTCATCTGTTTCAACTTATTGATCTACTAGATTTGTGTTTGACATTCCTACTAAATTCGTTAAATGCCAATATTTTGAAATATATTTCAAGTAGCTTTCATTTCCCGTTGGATTAATTTCTAAATTTTGTTACACTTTCTCTCTTATTAGTTTATTAGTTTGAGCTAATTATTCCTTTATCTTTGTGTTGAATATTCCCATTAACTTAGTAAGATTCTAATTATTTAACTTATGTATCAAATTTATTTTTTATAATTTTATTTTTAGTTAGGTAAGTCTCTGATTTTGGTTATACTTTCTCCATTATGGGTTTATATATTTTAACTATTATTCCATTAATTTTGCGTTCAATATTCCAATTAACATAGTAAGATTCTTGTTATTTTGATTAAATACCCTAATTACTTTTTATTTTGGTTAAATTAATTCCTGATTTTGATTTAACTTTTTCATTTATAGGTTCATATGTTTCAACTTGTTAATCCACTAGATTTGTGTTTGATATTCCTACTAAATTAGTTAAATGCCAACATTTTGGGTTATATTTTAAGTAACTTTTATTTCATGTTGGATCAGTTCCTAAATTTTATTACACTTTCTCTCATATTGGTTCGTGTGTTTCACCTAATTATTTCTTTATTTTTGCGTTGAATATTCGCCTTAACTTGATAAGATTCTAATTATTTGGTTTATGTACAAAATTTATTTTTTATAATTTTATTTTTAGTTAGGTAAATCCATAATATTGGTTATACTTTCATTATATATGCCTTGTATAGAGTACAGATTTATACCATTAATATTAGTCACTAGTAAAACTAATATTGAAAATAACAATATTTGATGATTATTTATGATATTTGGTATAATGAATAATTATAATTATTTGAAAACTATCCAATAGTTAGATGGAAAATAAGAAAAAAATATATTTAATTTATACTAATATAAATATTATTCTCATTAACACAGACATTACATATTTAAAGTAATTTTTTTCAGCAGTAAGAAAATGCAAATTTTTCATGTCGAGGAGGGGGTCTTTGACACTTTCCTAATTTAAGTTGATAATTGTGATATTTAGATAACATTGGTGTAGCTGTGTGATAATTACTCCTGATATTTGCCAGTTCCCACTTTCAATTCTTTGGTTCGGTAGCCGGTTTGATGCCCAAAATATAGAAGCCGTTGGATTGCTTATAAAGAAATCCAACGGGCAATAAATTTAAAAAAAATAATAAAAGCGGCTGTATGTCATGCAGCGGCTGTATTATAATCAGACCACTTTTAGCTGCCATTCATTATTTGTCTCTTAAGTTGAAGTCAACAAACCAGCTTAACAAAGGTTCCCAAGGAATTAAGTAATTTACATCTGATCATCAAAATCTATCTCTCATCAATTGAACTGTTATGGCTTCTTCTTCTTCTTCTCATCCATATGCTGGTTTGATTAATCCTGAGATCAAGTATGATGTGTTTCTAAGTTTCAGAGGAGAGGACACCCGTGAGAGCTTTACTAGCCATCTTTATTCTGCTTTGTCGCGGGAAAGTATAGAAACTTTCATTGATAACGATCTTAGGAGGGGAGATGCAATTTCACAGTCTCTTTTGGATGCAATTGAGGCATCAAGCATTTCAATTATCATTTTCTCGGAAAGCTATGCTTCTTCCCGATGGTGCCTCGATGAATTGCTAAAGATCCTCGAATGCAAGAAAGAGTATGCACAGATTGTGATTCCAGTTTTCTATCGGGTTGATCCATCACACGTGAGAAAGCAAACCGGTAATTTTGGGGATTCATTTTTGAAGCTTGGAGAACGATTCCCTGACAAGATGCAAAGTTGGAGGAATGCTTTGACAGAAGCAGCCAATCTCTCTGGCTTTGATTCTCTTGTCGTTAGGTCAACAATAATTCTCTCTCTTAAATTTGCATATCTAGTTTTCAAATTATTATTATTATTATTATTTAGAAAACGGTCTTAACACTCTTGTTATTTATTGAATTTGATAGTTAATGAATGATTAATTTAATAAAACAACTTTGTAGTCTAATCAGTTTCCCTTATTTGATTTGATAAGTAAAGTAACCACTACATTAAATTAGCTAAAACATATACGCTCTGATCTCTCTCTCCTTTTCATACATTTGAACTTATAAAGATTGTTACTTTTTTGCTAGGCCTGAATCTGCGCTTGTAGAGGAAATTGTCAATGCAATTTTGAGGAGGCTAGATGACACATTTCAAAGTGAAAACAAAGACCTGGTCGGAGTTGAATTACCCATGAAACAAATTGAATCATTGTTACGAACTGGGTCAACGAATGTTTACAAACTAGGCATTTGGGGTATCGGTGGTATAGGCAAAACAACCATTGCGGGTGCCATTTTTAACAAAATCTCTAGACATTTTGCAGGTTCTTACTTTGCTAATACTGTTAGAGAGGCTGAAGAAACTGGAAGATTAGGTGACTCGCGACAACAACTTCTTTCTACATTGTTGAATGATGGAAATGTGAAGAGCTTTCCGAATATTGGCCTCAATTTTCAGAGCAAGAGGCTTACTCGCAAGAAGGTTCTAATTGTGTTTGATGATGTGAATCATCCAAGACAAATAGAGTTTTTAGTTGGACGTCTTGATTTGTTTGCTTCTGGGAGTCAGATAATAATAACAACAAGAGATAGACAAGTGCTTACTAATTGTGGGGTTGATGAAGAATATCAGATGAAGGAATTGGTACATGCTGACGCGCTCAAGCTTTTCAGTCGACATGCCTTTAGAGGAGATCATCCCTATGAAAGTCATACAGAGCTGACACGCAAGACAATAAAATATGCTTGTGGAGTTCCATTAGCACTTAAAGTTTTGGGTCGCTTTCTTTCTGGAAAGAGAAGAGAGGTCTGGGAAAATGCAATAAGTAAACTGGAAACGGCTCCCCACAAGGAAATTCAGGAGGTCTTGAAAATAAGTTATGATGGTTTGGATGACAAAGAGCAAAACATTTTTTTAGATATTGCATGTTTCTTTATCAATGAGGATAGAGATACTGTGACAAAATTTCTTGATGATTGTGAATTCTTTGCCACATCGGGAATAGATGTTCTTGTTGATAAGTCTCTTATCACTATATCAGATTACAATAAAATAAAAATGCATGATTTATTGCGAGCTATGGGCAGAGAAATTGTCCGACAAGAATCTATCAATGATCCTGGAAAACGCAGTCGGCTATGGCATCACAAAGAGATTTACAAAATTTTATCAGAAAACAGGGTGAGCAGCAATGATTTTTCATTTATGTTTTTTTTTTTTTTATGTTTGATTGAGATTAGTATTTTGTTTGAACTTTTCTTTTAATTTGAATAACAACAATTGGTGCAAAAAAATTCTGACCCCCATACTTCGTACGAATGGTTTAAAGTCCGCTATATCCTTGTTCATTAATTCTTTTTTACCAGGTTGATCACAAATTAAAGTTAAGTTTTTTACATTATTCATCACATTTGTTCTCCCCTAAACACTTTTATTTCCTCATTTTTATTAGCCTTTTCATCAGTAATTTTCTTTGCACTCTTAATTAACCCAACATTTCTTTCACCATTAATTCATTATGCAATGGTCTCTTCACTTTTAAGATTTTTTAATTACAATTAAAATTTTCAAAAAAAAAAGTTCAATTGGGGTTATAAGTACATTTCCCCATGTAAATAGTAATATTTTCCTGGAAAATTGAAATTAATAGTAGATTTTACATATTAAACATTTTCTTGAATTTTTCTATTTTATATTTGCTAAAATAATTAGCCCCATAGTTGAATATAAGATAGAGAAAATGGATTCACTTGTCGAAAAACTGGCCTGGATGATTGTGAAAGTGTAGCAATATGTTGTTTCAACGTGTATATAATAATTTGTATACAAATATGTCATGTCAACTTGTATATAATAATTTTTATACATACATACATACGAACATACATAAACACGTAAACATATGGTCTATATGTTTAGATTTTCTTGTTCTAATTATGCTTCTTCGTATTTTTACAATTACGAGTTTGACTGCCATACGGTAACTATCAACTTGAATTATATATGAAAATTTGATATAACTTTTTGTTTTTTTCTCCTATTACTGATAAATAGGGGACTGAAGCAATCCAAGGCATCTCGCTGGATATGTCTAAAGTGGAAGACATCAATCTGCATCCCAATACTTTCACAAAGATGCCGAACTTGAGAATTTTGAAATTTTATAGCTCAATGAATGAAGAGAACAAGTGTAAAGTGTCATACTTCCACGGTCCTGGATTTACTGAAGTGAGGTACCTACACTGGCATGGATATCCATTGAAATCGCTGCCTTCAAATATTCATCCAGAGAAACTTGTTTTACTTGAAATGCCTGATAGCAATATTGAACAAGTTTTCGATAGTGTGCAGGTATATATAGATCTGTTTTAATTACAATTTAGTTCCAGTAATAATGTTTAATTATTACACATGCTAATGATTTTTCTTGGTGGCCATTTCTTTTTTTTTTGTTTTTTCTCTTTTCTTCCGAGCAGCATTATCTTAAGTTAAACCAGATAATCAATGCTGCCTTCAATTTTTTTTCAAAAACTCCAACCCCCTCGTTGACTCAACATCTGAACAAGCTAGCTATCCTGAACCTAAGTGGTTGTAAAAGCTTGCAAAGTCTTCCAGCTAGAATTCATTTGGGAATGCTTAAAAAACTCAATCTTTCGGGCTGCTCAAAACTGAAGAGGCTTCCAGAGATCTCATCTGATAATATAGAAACGATGCATTTAGATGGAACTGCACTGGAGGAACTGCCCTCGTCCATCGAATGTCTATCTAAGCTTTTGCACTTGGGCCTTGCAGATTGTAAAAGTCTCCGGAGTCTCCCAAGCAGCTTGGGTAAGTTGAATTCTCTAGGTGTTCTCATTATCGATGGTTGCTCAAATCTGCAGAGATTGCCCGACGAACTTGGAAATTTAGAAGCTTTGGATAGTTTGCATGCTGTAGGAACTGCTATAACAGAAGTACCGCCATCCATCGTCCGTTTGAAAAGGGTTCGTGGAATATATTTCGGGAAAAGCAGGGGTTTATCATTGCCAATCACATTCTCTGTAGATGGGTTGCAAAATCTAAGGGATTTAACTCTAAATGACTGCGGCATCACTGAGTTACCCGAAAGTCTTGGCCTGTTATCCTCAGCAACAGAACTGCATCTAGATCGAAACAATTTTGAGAGAATACCAGAAAGCATCATCCAACTTTCTAAGTTGAGAAACCTCTTCATAAGGTATTGTGAGAGGCTTCAATCCTTACCAAAGCTTCCATGTAATCTAGTTTGGTTGGATGCGCATCATTGCACGGCACTGGAATCATTACCAGGTTTATTCCCAAGTAGTAATGAATCTTATTTACAGACTTTATGTCTGAGCGATAATTTTAAATTAGATCCGAATGAGCTTAGAGGAATTGTGAAAGGTGCTCTGCAGAAAATTCAGCTTTTGGCAACCACACGTTCAAAAGAAGCACAGGAAAAGGTATGTCTTTAATTAACTCTCCTTTTTATTTAGAAGAAAAGCTAAAGAAAGTGATGACAGGATTAACCATAATGCATAATGCGGTGTGTGGTGATATAATGTTAATTGATTATTTTGTCCTCATTCTTCACTGCGGTATAATTTTACAGTTAATTCTGTCTTTTTTAGATTAAATTTTTCTGTTTAAATATTAGTGATCTTTATTCTAATAAGTGTTATTAACAATTTTTTTTTAAAATTATGATTCGTGTGTATATATAGATATCTTATCCATGGCTTGAAGGTGCCGGCTTGTTACCTTGGAATGAAATTCCAACATGGTTTAGCTTTCAAAGTGCTGGATCTTCGGTAACCTTGGAGATGTCACCAGGTTTTTTCAATAATGAAAGTGTAACCGGGCTTGCTTTTAGCGTTATTGTAAATTTTGGTAGAAAGTTTAGCTTTTTCTACACTTGCAAAATAATAAAACAGTTTCACATGGTCTGTGAATATATAGTGAGACCCAAAGATGGCAATCCGGACTGCAGCACGAGCCGGAGGACGTTACATAAGGTTGGTTATTGGGTAGGGTATGATCACTTACTTTTTGGGTACCATTTCTTCAATGATAAGGAATTTAATGATTTTGGGAAATACAATTGGGTTCCTGTGGCAGTCCGGTTCTATGTGAAGGATACTAATAATTTTGAACTTCTGGATTGCCCGGTGAAAAAATGTGGGATCCGTTTATTTCATACCCCAGATTCAAGGGAAAGTTTCACCTCAAAAGACTGAAAATATGCCTTGTTTCGATTGGTTTCTTTTTTCTTTTGTATGTTTTCCATTCTTCCAGTACGTTGTGTTCAGTTGATACTCACTTAGGAATATGACCATTTTTCCTGTGTACGTATTTAGCATTGTAAAATTGTTAGCCATCTTTTTTTTTTTTCTTAATATCCTTTTCCTGCACATTGAATCTCTCTAATTGGTGTGTTTCTTTCTTCTATTTGTTTAAATGCTAGTGTTTCTTTCATGCAATTTCTGAATCTCTATCCATTATTTTTTAATATTCATTGATTTAATGAAATTTCCTCGATGAGTAGTCTCAAGTGGCGTTAGGTCAATAGAACCTCAATGTCTCAAGTTTAGATTATATTCAATCTTAACATTTCTCAATCTCCATCAATTTGTACTCAATAGATTGATAGATTCAATCCTAACATTATTAAAATATTATATATTGTATTTTTAATCCTGCAGAAAGTCATGTTACTCATCTAAAATATAATCAATAAAACTTCTATCTAAATAATTTGAGATAATTGTTTGTAAGAGCATGATTGAATGGTTTTCAGGTAATTTTTTTTTTAACTGGCCCATCGAACTCAAATCTCAAGAAAAATAAGGGGCTAAGAAGATAATTTTGGCTTTTGCCCACCAATACTGGTATTCACGCCACAGTCAACTCCACACATAGCACCGAATGCAGCGTTTTGATATAAGTATGAATTGTCACCGTACGCATCACACCCACACGGGGCAAGCTGACACGCATTCTGCGTTCTTTCTCTCCCTCCCACTCACTCACGCCCAAATCTTACCTCACTCATGCATCTCTCCTTCTGACCGGCAGCTTTCTCTCTCTCACCGTGGGTCTTAAAGCTGGCGGAGGTCTCTCGGCTTGACTACTAAAACATAATCCAAAAACCACTCAGGAAAAATCTGTACATAAGAATTCCCAGGCATCGTCAAGCAATTAGTTTTTTTATCTGAGGGTTTTATAGAGGTATTTAATGCAACGAGATTAGTGTTTTCATCGTGTTCTTTCTCTTAAAATTGGACAAATAAATTATATATTTTGTTATTAGATTCTGATATTGCAGATAGAATTATAGACAGCAGCTACAAGGGTTTAATTTTTGTGCAGGTCTCAATTTGCAGTTCCTCTTAAAACAAAAGTTGCAAGTTTAGTTGAAATTCTCAAAGAAATTGTAGCAACAACTGGAATTTGCATAAAAAGTAGATGGAAGTAACAGAACACCGCTAAGAGGTATATTTATTACTCTGATATACACAATATGAAGAAACTGCAGTTATATTTGAGATATTATATGAAGGAAAGAGGCTGTATGGATTATTCAAAGGCCTAGAATTGTTAGGAAATTGCCGTGTGAAGTAAGCTACAACTAAGATAAAATTGGAAGAAAAAAGGAAGACAAAGAAATTTATGTAGTTTGATTTTTAGCCTACGTCCACGGGCGAGGGAGGACAAAAGAAAAATATTTTTTTAACTTTTAGCCTACGTCCACGGGCAAGTGCAAAAGAAAAATATTTTTACTAATGAAAAGAGGATTACAAATATTGTAATGTTTTGGCATACTTAAATTTTGGCATACTTAACTCTCATTTTCTCTTTAAAGAAGAGGAAATAAAACTAAAGAATGGGATGATCAAATGAGTAGGAGCACCCCCCTATTTATAACTAAAGATTTGGTCATTGTTCATATTATTATTATCATTATTATTTTAAAACTATACAACCTGCCACCCATTCTTTCTTCTTTTTCAAAGACGTGCTACTGCCAAAATTTTTCCTTCTTTTCTTTTTAATTTTAGCAGCACCTATCTTGGCAATTTCCAACATTTTGACTGTGAAATTCTAGCTCTTCTAGAAAGAGCAAAGCCCACATCTTTTGACATTCTTCCACTAGGAGATTTGATTCAGAATCAATCGATCTCCACACTATCCTTTTTATTTCGCCATTGTCATGTTGCTTACATTTCTGCTAAAAGCCACAAGATGATCTACTTCATACAAATATGTCAGTATTGATTGGTTTGGTCAAAACAACTGTTAGGTTGTCCTTGGTATGGATTTTCTGCAAGTCTACACTTCCGTCTTCCACTACTTCTCGAACAAAATGATATTGTACCCTTGTGTGCTTTGTTCTGGAATGAAAGACTGGATTTCTTACAATGTGCAAGGCATTATGATTGTCACAAAACACAGGAATTTTCTCTCGTTTGTGCCCGAGCTCCTCCAATAACCTTTGCATCCAAATAGCTTCCTTATAAGCTTTTGTAGCTGTCATGTATTTTGCTTTTGTTGTATATAAGGTCACAACGGTCTGCAATTTTGAAACCTAGTTTATAGTTTCTCCTGCAAGTGTAATTCTGACTGTCACAAAACACAAAAATTTTCTCTCATTTGTGTCCGAGCTCCTCTAATAACCTTTGCATCCAAATAGCTTTCTTATAAGCTTGTGTAACTGTCATGTATTTTACTTTTGTTGTAGATAAGGCCACAATGGTCTGTAATTTTGAAACCTAGTTTACAGCTCCTTCTACAAGTGTAAACACATAGCTAGTAGTAGATTTTCTTTTATCAAGATCTCCTACAGCATCTGAATCCACATAGCCCCTAACAGTAAACTCTGATTCTTCATAACATAGCGAAACATCTGAGGTTCCTTTGATGTACCTCAAAATCCACTTCACAGTTTTCCAATGCTCTCCACCAAAATTCACCATGTATCAACTGCCTGCTCCCAATACTTATGTAATGTCTGGTCTTGTACAAATCATAGCGAACATCAAACTTCCCACTACTGATGCATATGGTAGTCGAGATATTTCCTTCTTTCTACTTTATTGTTAGGAAACAAACTTGAGGATAACTTGAAATTAACAGGAAATGGGATAGAAATTGGCTTATAATCTTGCATGCTGAAGCGCCGCAAAACTTTCTTCAAGTAATTCTTTTGCAAAAGCTAAATCTTCCTGTTATTTCTGTCTTGGTGAATTTGCATCCCTAGAATCTTGTTTGCTGGTCCTAAGTCCTCCATTTCAAACTCCCTAGCCAACTGTGCCTTCAATTCTTGGACTCGATCTTTATTGAGGCCTGTTATCAACATGTCATCCACATACAATAGTAAAATAATAAAATCATTATCTTTAAACCTTTTGTAGTATGTACAATGGTTTGAATTGAGTCCATTATATCCAAGGCTCATGATGACGGAATCAAATCTCTTATACTAACACCTTAGCACCTGTTTGAGACCGTAAAAAGATTTGTTCAACCTGCAAACCAAGTTCTCCTTGCCTATTTTAGCGAAACCTTCTAGTTTAAGCATATAAATTCCTTTTTCAAGTTTTCCATGAAGAAATGCAGTTTTCACATCTAATTGCTCTAGATGTAAGTTAAATGTAGCACACATTAACAAGACTGTTCTAACTATCGTGAGTCGAACCACCAGAGAAAATATCTCGTTAAATTCAATATTTTCTTTCTAAGCATAGTTTTTACCACTAATCTTGCGCAATACCATTCGACTTGATCATTGCCATCACGTTTGTTTTTGTAGACCTATTTGTTTCCAATGGCTTTTCTTCCATGTGGTAGCGATACAAGTTCTCATGTCTTATTTTTGTATAGAGCTTAAATTTCTTCTTACATTTCTATCATCCATAAAGTAACATCTGAATTGTTTAAAGCTTCATGGAAAGTTGATGGCTCTCCATCCTTTGTTAGAAGACAGTATGCAACATTGATTTCTATAACATACTCTGAGTACCACATTGGCAATCGTCTCTCACAAGTTGATCGATGAATTTCTGAAGCCTAAGACTCGACTGGTACTTGTTCCTCGTGCTCTGATGCTCCTTCAAAGAATCTAAATATTCTTTTCCTGAATTATTTTTCACATATATCGATACAGTCTCTGACTTTTCTTTTACGGTGCTATCATCCTCATCTTTTCTTTGTAATTGATCTTCTACAAAGATAACATTTCTACTTATGACAATCTTGTGGGTAGTGGGGTCCCACAGACGATACCCATTTACTTTATTAGCATATCCTAAGAATATACACCTCTTGGATTTTAGATCCAACTTTGTCATTTCTTGGTCATTGTACATCACATACACGGGACATCCAAATATGTGTAAATAGGAATAATTAGTTGGCTTCCCAGTCTATATCTCTATCAATGTTTTCAACTCAATTGCTATTGACGAAGACTTTTTCACCATATTACTAGAAGTTTTAGGTGCTTCTACCGAGAATGAGTTAGGTAGACCAGCAATTCTCAACATAGCTCTTATTCTTTTTATAAGAGTTATGTTCATCCATTCTACCACTTTATTTTTTTGAGGAGTGTATACCGCTGTGAACTGTCTATGGATACCTTCTTCCTTACAATATGCAAGAAACTCACTATTTGTATACTCTCCATTATTATCTGTCCTTCAACACTTAATCTGTTTTTCGGATTCAAGTTTGACCTGCGCTTTGTATTCCTTGAACACTGAAAATACATTTGACTTTTTCTCAATTTGATACACCTAAAATCTCCTAGAATAATCATCAATAAAAGTTATTATGCACTTTTCACCTCCTATAGACATATTCGGTGATTTCCAAACATTAGAATGAACTAAGTTTAGAATGCATTTACTTTTGGAATTAGATCTATTGAACTTCAATCTATGCTGCTTATTTGTAACACAATGCTCACAAAGTGGTAAGTTAATCGATCCAAGCCCTAAAAATAACTTTTGCTCAAAGAGAATCTTTAAACTTTGTTTTTGCTAGAGGTGGCCAACGAACTGTGTCATGCTGTGCTCGTGCCAGTAAAGGAAAGCCCATGCGTGCTCGTGTCGTGCCATGCCTACTATGCATTTCATGTCATGACTAATTTTTTTTCCTTAGGCCCAGCCTGGCCTACGTGTTGTGCCCACACATGCTGTGCTATGGGTCGTACCGTGCCATGCCTAAGAAAAAAAAACCCACCAAGCTTTTTTTTTTAATTTTCTTAAGAGTACATACCAAGTTATTGGTGTATTTTTTTCAAGCCTATGTATCTTTTTAGATCCATGTGCCTTTATTTAAATTTAATAAAATCAAAAATTCAAAACTCAAGTCCATATTCAATAATAATAAAAGAATGTAATTTTAATTATTAAGTTTGACTCTATTGTATTAAAATTCTTTTATAATATTTAACAACAACAATAATAATAATTTTTTTTAAGAGTTAACTTAATTGTTAACTTAAAATTATGTAGAGTCATGTATCATAGTTCATAAATAATATTAATACATATTTATAACATCATAATATTTAAAATTTTGTTTATTAAAATCATGATATCAATTATTTATTTAATAAATTATAAACATAGATCAATTACAACTTTTTTTAAACTAAGGATTAAACAAATTTAAAAAATTTGAGCTAATAAAATATATTAAAAGATTCAATTTCAAGTTATTTATAAAATTATAAAATTTTAAGTTTACTTTTATTAAAAGTGAAATGTGTTTACTGCGTGATTTTTCGCGTGCCGTGCTTTGGCCCATCTTTATTAAGGTCCGCGTGCCTAAAATTCTAAGCTCGACCCAACCCACATGTGTACCGTACCGTGCCGCGTGTTCCACCAAAGTGTGCTCCTGTCGTGTCGTGCTATACAGAAGCATTTTGTGACTCATGCCATCCAGCCCATTGGCCACCTCTAGTTCTGATATGTGGCCAAGTCTGAGATGCCATATCATTGTCAACTCTTCTCCTTTTGACGCATCACATGCATTAGCTTCCTATAATGTTTCCCCTTTAAGTATGAATAAATTACCACTGATCTTTTCCGCCTTCATCAATACAAGCGCACCTTTGACTATCTTTATTATCCCATTTTCCTCATGAGTTTTGCACCCATGACTATTTATTTGTCCTAAAGACAATAGATTTTTTTTCAGGCCTTTGATATGTCGTACCTCTTCAATTATACGAATTGTACCATCAAACATTTTTATTTTAATAGTACCAATACCAGCGATCTCCAAGGCTTGATCATCACCCATGTATACAGATCCTCCTAAGATAAGTTCATATTTGTAGAACCATTCTCTTTAAGAGGTCATGTGTCAGGTAGCTCCTGAATCTATAAGCCATATATCAGATAGTGGTTTTTACCTTTTACAACAGTAGATATTTCATTATAGAGAATTTCGTCATCATCTGAAGTACTTGCTACACACCCATGAGCATTTGATGTCTTAGAATCTTTACTCTCTCTTCTCTTTTGGTTGTTCCAACACTCTTTTTTAACATATCTTTTATTGCCACTGTTGTATCATTTAACATTCTTCTTACTTTTTAATTTGGATCTACCATGATTGTGACTCCCACTGAAGTCACGTTTGGTTGATCTTCCTCTTGTCATGGATAACGCCTCTGCCTACTGCGAACTCCCTAGTCTATTTTACTTGTTTTTCTGCCCACTCTCTTTATTTAATACAGATGCTATGACATCGTCAAAGACTAAACCATTTGTTTGGTTGTTGTTCGTCAGATTGATGATAAATTGATCATAAGAATCTGGTAAACTTTAAAGTAGAAGCTTCACACATTTATTTTTTTCTATTTTATGACCCAACATTGTAAGTTATGAAAATAAAGTTTTCAAAGTGTTGATATGGTCGATCACCGATGTAGATTTCACCATTCGAAGAGTGTAAAGTCTCTTCTTTAGAGAGATCTTATCGTGTAGTGATTTGGCCTTGTACAGTCTATTGATAGTATCCCATATTTTCTTTGCTGTCATTTTCTCTACCACACTAGATAACACCTTATCCTCAAGTGCTAAGTGTAGATCAGCAATGGCATTGCCGTCCATCTCACTCCACTTATCATCATTAGTTATCTCTATGGGCATTTCTCCAATTGTTGCCAATCAATTATTTTTTCTCAATATAGCCTTTATCTTCATTTTCCACAATGAGAAATTATTTCCGTTGAACTTCTCAATTTTGTACTTTGCTGCTGCTACTTTTCACTACAAACTGCTTTACTAGAATCAGCTCCCACTATTTCACATGAATAGTAATCATATACGTGAGCAGTATTCTCGACTTCAAAAAATACAACCAGTAGCTCTGATACCACTGTTAAAAAATTGATGGGTGAAGAAGGGCCACAACTAAGATGAAATTGGAAGAAAAAAGGAAGAACAAACACACAAAGAGAATACAAAAATTTATATGATTCGACTTTTAGCCTACATCAACGGGCAAAGATAGAATGAAAATATTTTTACTAGTGAAAAGAGGATTACAAATGTTATAATATTTTGGTTCACTACCCAAAAACTAAATACGCCCACTACTACAAAAATAACATTTACTGACACCTAGTTTACTGACATTTTGTAAAAAGTGTCAGTAATTATATACAAATGCACCATTTCGCGCTTTTAACAAGTAGGTATTAGAGATCATTGATATTAAGGTGTCAGTAAATTGAACATCAACGATCACTGACACTAAAGTATTAGAGATAAAAAAAAATTCATAAAACTTGTTTTAGTTTCAACTCAAACCTAAGACTTATAAAGTTTAAAACCTTAATATTTGAAGCCTAGACCAGCAAACTGTGTTGTATTAAGTTGCAATTAATATTTTAAATATTTCAAAAAATGAAATTATAATAAATAAAGCAAAAACCTAAAATGCCAATTTTCCCTGTCTCGTTTTCTTACCCAAACTCTCTATCGCTATCATAACCTTTCCCTCCCTTTTTCTCTTTCATTTTTCTTCTATTCTCTGTTGTGCTTTTACCAATTGAATTCAATTTATTCAAATAGATACTGTAAAGCTTGTAGTCTGTTTCCTTTTTCCATTTTTTCCTAAATTGAAAAACGAATCAAAACCTTAATTGCTTGTTACAGAATGGGTCTCTTCTCTTACTAAACCTCTAGTGCCTTTACTAGCTAAGAAAACAAAAACCATCGACAAGGGTTGAAGTAGCACCATCAATTGCGCATTCAAGCAATCCTGTCGTCAATAAGAAGAAAATTCCAGAGGAAGAACTATTGTAGAGGTAGTTATTAGCTAGTAATGGCTTAGTATTTTATTTTTTCATGAATTTAATTAATGGGCTTGTTTTATTTTAGCTTATGATTAATACTTTTTTAATTTTTAATTTTCTGGATTTTTTTTTAATTAAAACCAAATTCTTAATTCTTTCGTTGACATCACACCCACATCAGTAACCACACATCTTGCATGCAAGCAATATTTTAAATGCCATTACTTAGTATGCGTGTGAATTCCACTTGGATGTTTGTTGTATGTACGTAATCTTTGTATTTTGTTGAGGCATTCGTGGTTCATTTTGTTTGTGTAAGCCTGACACTGTCCAGAAATTTATGATAATTTTTTTTTTTGTTAGAAGAATTTTAATAGAGACATTGACCATGATACAAATTAACTAAGTTCATGCTTGTCTGAGTGTTTCCAGATTGTATAAAGTTCATGAATTGTCTTTAATTCAATCAGGAAATGCTTGTTTTCAGGTAGTTTTACTTGTTGAATTTGAAGTTAAAAAGTTAATTATACAATCTTAAAAAATGACTTGCAAAGAAGGGTGTGTACTGTCCAGAAAATTTTTAAACGTTAGTGTGTATGTTTAGCTTGGCTATGGTTGACATGTTGAAAGAATCTTAGTCTAGGTGTGTTGATAAGAAAGTTAAATTCCGCACCAGAATATAAATGTCATGCCATCAAATGAGAAATAATAATAAGGCTGTAGAGCCTAACCTATGGGGAAGGTTTTTCCAAAACTGAGTTCAATTGATTCTTTCTGTATGTAATTTTGCAGTAGGCATTAAACGTTGCCAAAGCCCAAAGGTACAGTCTCAAGCTGAGTTGGTGCTTTACAACGTAGACAACCCATAGAGGTACTAGACTATTACATATTTCTACCATTTTAATGTTGTGATTTGTGTGTGGTCCACTGATTATTAATGTTTACAAATTAATATGTTTATTGGATAAATTATTGTAATTCATTATTTTATAAGGGATGTCAGAATTATGGATTTATTATCGAAGCTATAATGATAATAACTTTAAACATTTGAAATTAATCATGCAATTGAATTAAACTTAAACTGATAGTATATAATAGATGAACAGGTAAAAATATTTGAAATGGACAGAACTTGGATAACTTGTCATAGACTGTCTATAGAATACCGTACCGGAGTTGCTGAATTCTTAAATTTTTCCATTTTGAATGCTGAAAACCGGATGTCAATTAGATGTCCTTGCACCTCTTGTTGTAATATAGAGTTTCATACTCCTCAACAAGTTAAGGATCATTTATTTGAAAAAGGTTTTCTCGCAACATATAAAGTTTGGACTTGGCATGGTGAGACTGACCCTATTTCTACACCTACAAAGTATCAAAACCATCCACATAGTGGAAGATTTAGATGTCATGATTATAGTGACATATGTGACATGGTTAATAATGCTTACGAGCACTGTGATAGAGATCTTAGTTCTTTGAAGGATATGCTTGAAGATGCTGAAAAGCCTTTGTATCCAGGGGCAAAACATTCAAAGCTATCTGGTTTAATGAGACTTTATAATGTGAAAGGGAACTATGGGTGGTCTGATAAAGGGTTTTCTACTTTGTTAGAAGTCCTTGCTGATATTTTACCAAATAATAATGAGTTACCTAAGTCAATGTATGAGGCCAAGAAAACAATGAAAGTTCTAGGCTTAGATTATGAAAAAATACATGCATGTCCAAATGATTGCATTTTATATAGGAATGAATTCGCTGATCTTACTGAATGTCCAAATTGTAGAGCATCTAGGTGGCAAATAAAAAAATATGGGTAAAAAAAAATTAGGAAAGAGGTTCCTGAAAAGGTGTTATGGTATTTCCCTCCTATTCCTAGGTTCAAGAGATTGTTTCAATCACCACAAACAGCTCAAAACTTAACATGGCATGCTAATAAAAGAATTATAGATGGTAATCTTCGCCACCCAATAGACTCACCGGCCTGGCAACTAATTGACAATAAGTGGCCAGAATTTGCACAAGAACCTAGAAATCTCCGTTTAGCTCTCTCAACCGATGGGGTTAATCCACATAGTACACTTAGCACTACTTATAGTTGTTAAAATTACGTTGATCATATATAATCTTCCTCCATGGCTGTGTATGAAAAGAAAGTTTATGATGTTGTCTCTTTTGATATCTGGCCCTAAACAACCTGGAAATGATCTAGATGTTTACTTAGCACCTTTGATTGAGGACTTGAAAAGTCTATGGGATGCAGGGGTTCATGTTTATGATGCATATAGAAAAGAAACCTTCAATTTACGGGCTGTATTAATGTAGACAATCAGTGATTTTCCAGCATATGGAAACCTTTCCGAATGTACTGTTAAAGGCTACTATGCTTGCCCAATTTGTGGAATTGACACTTATGCATGTTGGCTGCCCCATACTCGAAAAATGTCATATATGGGCCATCGTCGATTTCTACCACTTGGTCACCCATTTCGAAAACTCAAAAAGGTTTTCAATGGGAAGCAAGAGTGGAATGACCCCCCCAAAACTTTGTCTGGTGAGGAAATCTTTAACATGGTGGAAGATATTGACACTAAGTTTGGGGAAAAAGAAGGCGGCGGAAACATGATGATGGTGGTGGTGGTGATGGTGATGAGAACATAACAGAAAAATTGTACAAAAAAAGGTCAATCTTTTTTAACTTAGAATATTGGAAGCATTTACTAGTTCGCCATCAACTAGATGTGATGCACATTGAAAAAAATGTGTGTGAGAACATATATGGCACACTACTTCATCAACCGGGCAAGATAAAGGATGGGATTAATGCTAGAAAAGATCTTGAGCATCTTCATATAAGGGGAAAACTAGTTCCTAATGAAACAAACCAAAAAAACAAAGTTCTACCTCCAGCTCCATACACTTTGAGCAAAAAAGAAAAAAAACAGTTTTGTGAAACCTTGTTAAGTGTGAAAGTTCCTGATGGTTATTCTTCAAATGTCCAAAAACTTGTGTCAATAGATGATTGTCAGCTTCAAGGTCTTAAGTCCCATGACTGTCATACTTTAATGCAACAGTTTCTCCCATTAGCCATTCGAAATTGTTTGCCTATAAATGTCAGAAGAGCCATAATCAGGATGTGCTTCTTTTTTAATTCATTGTGCTCTAAAGTGGCAGATCCTAATACTCTTGACCAATTGCAAGAGGAACTTGTCATCACTTTATGCTTATTGCAGCAGTACTTCCTACCTAGCTTTTTTGACATAATGATTCATTTAACCGTCCATCTAGTTGAACAAGTTAGGTTATGTGGGCCAGTTTATCTTAGATGGATGTATCCTTTTGAGAGAGAGATGAAAACTCTAAAGGATTATGTTCGTAATCGCTACCGCCCTGAGGGTTGTATTGCAGAAAGTTATATTGCAGAAAAAGCACTTCAATTTTGTGCTGAGTACATCTCAGATTGTGGTGTTATTGGACTACCTACTGGTTGTCTAATTGATTTCTCAATCGAAAGGCCTTTGGGAGGTGCTGTAGTTAAGGTGGTTGATGATCTTTTATTGTCTCAAGCACACCGATGTGTTCTAATGAACACCCCTGAAATCCAATCATATATCGAGTAAGTTATTTATTTTTTTCTGATAAATATTTGTATTGTATTATAACATTACTATACTACCTCTTAAGTCTTAATATGGTCTTATTGTAGGGAGCATATGTATTATTTGGCATCAAGAAACCCCTATAAGGCAAAAAGAAATGTATGGCTACATAATGAACACACCTGTACATTTTCTGGTTGGTTAGAAAAAAAGGTTAGAATTATGGTTTAACTAAATACAACATAGGATACAAGCTTTACCTTGAACAAGATTTTTTTTCATGCAACTAATTATTAAACTTATTAATTTAAATTATAGGTAGCATACGATAAAGCAAATAATGTGCCAGTTGAGGAAATAGTATGGTCATTGGCAAACAAATTGCGCTCAAGTGTGGTGACATACCCTAGCTACCAAATCAATGGCTTCACTTTTGCAACAACAGACCGGGATAATCATCGTGTAACCCGAAATAGTGGTGTCAAGGTTGTCGCTAACACTCTACAAATTTCAAGCTTAAAAGATAAAAATCCTCATTCTGGAAACATGACTTTCTATGGAGTCATTGATGAGATTTGGCAGCTTGATTATCTGATGGGTAAAAAAACACTTTTCAAGTGTGATTGGATAGATGATAGAGGGGTTAGTGTTGATAATTTAGGTTTCACTGTAGTTGATTTAAATCGGATCGGCTATAAATCTGATTGCTTTATTCTAGCTTGTCATGCAAAGCAAGTGTTTTATATAAAGGATCAGCTAGATAATAGTAAATTGATTGTGTGTTCAATGGCTGACAAAGCTTATAATTTAAATGAGGAAAGATCTGAAGACTTGGATGTATTTTCACCATTATCCACCAAACTTCCAGTATGTGAGTTGGATGAGAAGGATGACGAAGGAATTTATGACAGAAACGATTGTGATGCTATTCCAGCAGATATTGATTTAGAAATTCAGTAAATACATTATTGTGTCTCGCTTCCAGCACTATTTTTTTACTTTTCCAGTAAGTGATTTATTTATTTTATTATATTCCAATAGTATTGCATTAACTTCTTAATTAAATTGATGTAGTTATGTATTTGAATCATTTTCAAGGTTGTAGGAGATATGACTGAAAATGACGAGTTAGCTCTTTCAGAGCTTGAAGAAAGACCAAGAAGAAGGAAACAAACAAAAAAGAAAGGCTTGTAGAAAAAGTAATTTAGTAGTGAATCTGTAGTTGAGTATAATTCTTACGGCGTTCCAGTTGGACAAGGGAGAAATGATCTTAGGAGTTACATTGGTGTCATCGTACGTGACACAATTTCAATCTTACTTGATGATGCAGGCGTGTGCACTTCGAAATGAAGGAAACTCGGGCTTCATTTTCGAGTTCTATTTAATTGCTTATTTGTATATTTATATATTGTATATGACTTCTATATTTATTTAAACTTGATGTTAATCTTCCTTCATTAATTGGTTTACGAAAAAGTTCAAATTAAGCTTAAAAAGCAAGAGAGTGTTAAAGTGGATGGGGGTTTCATCAAGAAACTTTAGATGTGAGCTGGCAAATGAATTCGTTCTACCTTACAAGAACGATCTAAAGTCATTGAGGCTACCTCCTATTGAATATCCGAGCATTAAAAAGGAAGACTGGAAACTTTTTGTTCAAAAAGTTTTGTCTGAGGAATTTCAGGTGTGTTGTTTGTTAATATTGCCTGATTTATTTGTTACAAGTTACTAATATTTAGTTGTAATCCTTTTGTTCTTTATCATACTATTTGTGTAGGAAAAAAGTAAGAAAGCAAAAGATAACAGAGCAAAAAATGTCTACAACCATCAATTGGGTAGCACTGGATATAGTGGCATGTTGTATAGAAAAGTATGTAAGATAAGTCATTTAATGTAGTTATTGCAATATAACCCAACTAATTCATAAAATATATTAGTATCAATGTTATTTGTTTTCTGTCAATCTAAAACAGAAAAAGGAGAATAGAGTTTCTGAGCGAGAGATTGATCGCAGTGAAGCTTAGTTAATGGCACGGGCTAACCGAGATGGCAAATATGATCCTGAAGTGACTACAATTGCTGAGAAAATAGTTAGTCATGTGTATACTTAATTCTTATGTATTTCAACTAATAATTTGTAGATTTATAACTATGATTATTATGAACTGCCCTTATAATTGTGATTATTATGAATGCAGATTTCAAATTTTAGTATAGTGATAATTGATGCTATTAGGAATTACCCTTATAATGTGTGTGTGTTTTTGTGTGTGTATGTGTGTCCATATATATATATGTATACAATGATTTGCATATAAGAACTGACTTCTTTGCATATAATTATATAATTCCTCTGTTTTGTGTGTGTATTTATAATGTTTTCTTCTTCTTCTTGTGTTTTTTTTTTTTGGTAGAATGAGATAAAGAGTCAAGTTGATCAAGGAACATTTCAGTCACAAGGGTCCCAGGACATTCTAGGTGCAGCCCTACAAAAGCAGCCAAATGACGGCAGAGTACAAGGGGTGGGACAATTCGTCACCCCATCCATGTACTTTCATGTCCCTGAAGCTACTGAGTTAGCAAAAGAAAGAAAGATGTATCAAGAGAGTTTTCAATTTATGTCTGCTCAATTAGAACACATGAATGCAAGATTGAATGCCTACAGTAACACTGAAGTGGGTAGTTCTAATTTTCCTAAGCCCAAACCTTCCACTGGTGTTCAGATTGAGATTGATCAGCAATCCCCTGAAACTGTTGGAAAAAGAACGGTTAGTAAAGGGAATATTACATGTCATTTTTCTATTTCTATTTATGCATGCATGTATTACTACTAGTGGTATGCATGTATACTTTAAATATTTAATAGGCTGATTTTCCATCCGATAAGTCAACTCCAAAATCAGTGAAGAGTAAAATGAAGAATGCTCCTGTTAGAATTTCTGAACCAGCTCATCAACAAACTCCGAAGAAAGTAAAGGTTGAAGTTACTTCAAACCGTACGCCAAGAAGATCTCCTATATTAACTCCAAAGAAAGTGGAGGTTGAAGTTACTTCAAACCATATAGCAAGAAGATCTCCCAGATTAACTCCTAAAGTATTAGATGTGCAGTTCTTGGGGAAAGGTGAGAGAGTTCCAAAAACGGAACCACTGGTCATCAAACCAGCAGCAAAAGTCTTTAGGCAGGGTGTGAAGAATACACGAGCAGCTGCACATGCAAGAAAGAATAATAAAAGTGAATACATGAACATGTTTACAATGTTCATTGAGATTTCCTTGCCTCATATGATCATGATTGGGCATGATACAGCAACTTTTGGTGAAGTTTGGGAGACGCACTTGGATAAAATCATTTGTCATGAAATCATTGAGTTTAAGGAGGTCTCCAACTGCATCATTAACTTATGGATCAAGTACGTAGCTTATGTTTTATTAAACTTGAAGCCATTATTCAGTTTCCTTAATTCCATTATTCAGTTTCCTTAATTTAAACTTACTTTATTATATATGTTTTTTTTCTCTTAGATACTTGTATGAGGAGATGGAGAATAGTAGAAGTGTCAACCCAGTTCAGTTTGGACTTTTTGAGAGGTTACATCCAAAGGTCTGCTTCAAAGACAAGTGTCAATACATTTCAAAACTTTTAGGCTTGGTAGAGTTGGGACAAGTCATCGTATTCCCATACAACCCTGGGTATAATCTTTTTCATTTGCTAAGCATATTCTTTATTTAGTAAATTAATTTGGTAAACAATTTTTACTTGTAATTCATGTTTTCAAGCATTTTTTTTTTATTTAGTGGCCATTGGGTGTTATATGCAATTGATACGGTGAGACGTACAGTCTACTATCTTGATCCTTTGGATGGTAATCCTGATGAAGAGATGATGCAGATTGTGAATCAGTTAAGTGTTATTTTTATTCATGATCATAATATTTTATTTTTCTTTTTTATGCCAATTATTTGCTAACATTTTCTATGTCTTCACTATAGTGGGATTAGAATACACCAATCTTTAAACTCTGATGCAAAGTCCAATGTGCAATGGGTCTCCGTCAAGGTAAAAATGAGAAAAACCTAAGTAATCATTGCTTGTTTCAGAAAAAAAATATAATTCATGTCAGTTTTATTTTGTAGTGTCTGAGGCAAACTTAAGACTTTGAATGTGGCTACTACGTGATGAAATACATTCAAGATATTGTGGCAAATGTGAACATTCTAAAAAATAATGTAAGTATCGAAAACAGTTTCTCCATACAATTTATTATAATGTTTTACTGCATTATGAAATGAATCAACTCAAAAGAATCTTGAACCTTAGATCAAATGTGTGCTGCTTCATTGTTGTATTTTTACCACATTTTGTATGTATTGTATATGGTGTGTGTTGTATGCTGTAAGTACAGGTAATAATAGGTATAGGATATCCATATTTTCTTCTGATTCCTAATTCTTAGCTTGCTGTGGAAGTTTGGTGTGTAAAGTATGTATCTTTGTTGGTTGAGAATCTTTGAGATTGTAGCTTTTTGGGATTAAGATATATGGTTCAGTTGATTAAGCAGTGAAAAAAAAAATTATAGGGTTTTTCTTATTTCGTAGTTATGTAATTTTTGTGATTATGGTGTTCCCCATTTTAAGATTTGGCTTTCTGAATTTTGCATGTTTGTGTTGCTCTCAACTTTGAGCTTGCTATTAAGGATTATAAACCTATAAAATCTGGGAATGAGTATAACTTTTCTATTTGTTGATTTAAGCTTTTTTTTTTGTATTTGTAATTTGAATAAATGTTATACCGGAAATTTATTCCAGCTGCTGCATGTTGCATTTATATAATTTTGATCTTTCAGCTGTTATTTTATTGTGAATGCAAAATGAAAGGATATTGAGTTGAGAATTTGAGAAGTTCTGGTTTGGTTGAAAAAAAAAAACCTTAATGTTTTTTCCGTCCTGGGTGTCATACAAAGTTTTTTTGTGATACGAAGACCAAAAGTTACAACCCAAACTGTAATTGAGTCCGAAAATCCCAACCCGAACCCAAACTGAGTTCGAAACTAAACCGAACTCCAACCAAATTCAAAACTGAACTAATCCGAACCGAAATAACTTTTCAAATCGTTTGGGTTGAATTCTCAAACCTGAATGGGTTACAAATCGAACCGAATCCGTAAAAACCAAACTGAAAATCGAAACGCCCACCCCTAGTTGGTGTTTACAAGTTGCTTCAGCTTCAAACATTACTATATAAGTTCAGTAAAAAGTAGCAATTGATATGATAATTGTTCAAATGTTTTATTATTTATTAGCATAGTCGAGATGTTTGGTGATTGTGTATAATTTTAGATAAAACAGTGATATTCTTGGAGTTCATTATTAGAGTTAAATTGTTTTACATAGATATATTTAAATGAATGATAATTAAATAGGTTTATGAAAGATTTTTGGTGAATAACTTATTGTTTTGAAATTGAAGTTCAAGGGAATTGATGAATACACCATGGCAGACCTCTCTAGACTTCGTGATCAATGGGCTACATACATTGCCAAGTTAATTACAACCTACAATCGTGAGGTAGTATATGAGTAATTTATGATTATTTTTCCTTTTAAATATACAAGATTTACTTTTTGTGGTGTAGTAATTGATTTTATGCACTTGTAGGTGGAAAAACAATCAAAGGCACGTGTGGATGATCAGTGACATTATTGTGCTTCATGTTGGTTGTTCAAACTTTATTTAATATTTTGTTGTTTACAACTTGTCCAAAACTTGATTTAGTACTTATATTTTTTTTTCCAAATACTGTAGTTGAATTATGTTACTTTAAGTAATATATTTAGGATTTTTATTATATGAATTGTATTATGAGATTTTGCGTATTTCTTTTCACCTTTCTTCGAATTGTAAAACAAACATTTTAATTGTAAAACAAACAAAAAAAAAGATAATTAAAACAAAAATATATTATTAATCAAAAACAATATAACATCACTAGACAATGACACTAAATATTTAAAATGACGTTAATAATTTTCGAGGCTATTGAGTCAATGTGTTTCTGATACTATAGTCATATAAATCATTGACATACTATAGTATCGCGAATTACTGACATTTAAATAGTATCAAAACATGCTAACACCATTATGTCACTATTTGGGTGATACCATAGTGACATGAATTACTGATACAAAAATCACTGACACCAAAAATTAGTGTCAGTGTGTTCTGGCGGGAGCATTACTGACACAATTAGTAAATGTCAATAAAAGTAATTACTCACACTAAATTGGTGTCAGTAAAGCCTTTTTTTCTAGTAGTGGCCCAATCTTTTAAATCACTAAAAGAAGAGATTAAAATTTTGACACATTCAACTCTCAATTTCTCTTTAAAGAAGAGGAAATAAAATTGAAGAATAGGATGCTCAAATGAGGAGGAGCACCCTCCTATTTATAGCTAAAGATTTGCCATTGTGCATTTTATTATTATTATTATTATTATTATTATTATTATCATTATAAAACTATGCGGCCCGCCACCCATTCTTTCTTCTTTTTCAAAAATGTGCTACAAGGCAAAATTTTTGTAAATTTTGCCTTGTGTTGTTAATTATTTTAAATTAGAAAAATTATTTTTTTTGTTTTATAGTCATGGTATTGTAATTAATAGAAAGAGAATAAAAATTAAATAAAAAATCAATTTTGACTAGGTCAGGAATAGTCAGGCTTTAATTTTTTTGGTAGGGTCGGGTCGAGCTCAGGCTTGAACTCACCCAAGTATATTCATCTAGACATAATTATTCAAAAAGAGATCTATGTGGTAATGTTTTTAGTTAATCGTATAAATGAATTTTTATAATACTATTATTAATTTATTATTTAACAATAACAAGAACATCACCATGAATTTTTGTTGGAGTGATGAAAAAAAAATTCACGATCATTAATGAAAATAGAGTCACTAAGGGGCAAGGCTTAGTCCAAAAAATTCAAAATAACACCTCCTATCAAGTTATCTGCCCTCAGGGGTGCTATAACCTAGTGATTTTCAAACAATTTTATTTGGCTGACCATCCGAGTTCAAGTCCCATAAAGATAGAGAATTAAAAAATTAATTTGGACTTTAACCACTCCCCTTCCTTGTAAAAGAAAACAATATCAATCGAAATTAAAAACTTAAATGCATCAAATTCAAGTTCAAGTTTAGTTTAAAATGCCAACTTAATATTAAAAATCCATTAAAATTAAATCTATTACGAAACAAAAATATCTAAAACCTTACAAATACTTTCATTTTCCTTTGAAATCATTTGGGACATCATTTTTGCTCTCTTCTTTCTAGTTGTTACAAAAATATTCTAGTGAATTAATTTTCTTGCTTTACTCCCTTGTTTTTCATATATGAGTAACAATACAGGTACAAACTGTTATACAAATTGATGTGGTATGATTTAATTAGTTGGATTAGATATCTTTTGGTTCACATAATTTATTTTTATTATTTTATATTTTTATTCAACCAATGAGTTAATTTTAAATTAATTTGTACGAAATGATTTTATACAAGAGTTTATAACTTTATCATCACTCTCTATATATACTTGTGGCTTTTGTCGAAGTTACATCCTATGGTTGGACTTTGATCAAGAGGAGGTGCCACGTGGCAGATGATGTCCATCACCTTATCTAATGGGAAAGGAAGTGGCAGTGCATCAGCTTCTCCTACTGATTAGTGTTAAAAATTGTATGTTTATAAAATGATAAAAATGTTATTTTGTGTATATATTATAATTTATATTTGTATTTATGTAATATATTAAGAATTATTAATTATATTTTAATTTTATTTAATTTTGAGTATTTTTGTGTATTTATTAGGTAAAATATTGATTTCACGTAATTCGAGGCTCCAAATGGGAAAATGAAGGTCAAATTTGGATTCTGGAGGTCCGAAAACCTTAGGATGGGTCAAGCCTGGCTTAAAATTAAGCTTTTAGAAGAAAAATTGACTTTTTCAGTTGACCAAGCATTGATTGGATGATAAAATGAGCTTACAATATATATGGATGCACTGGATAAGTGTCAATTTTGAATAAATCTCAACCGTTCATTATTCAATGGCCAAGATTGTGCCACATGGCAGTGGTTGGTGAAGCAAGTTGAAGGATTTGAATCTTTGTATTTAGGTCGACCCGATCCACCCATTAACCCGCCAAACATCTTGATCTAATGGTTGTGTGGATGTGAAGGCGACTTTTAAATTCTAATGGTTGTGTGCTTATTATTATCGCAAAACCGCAAAACACTGGATTATGAATTTATTTCTCTATAAATAGAGCCTCATTTTTGTGTTTTTAATCATCCCTCTTATTCTCAAATTCTCTTAAATCCCCTTGTAATCCTCTTTGCCATGTTTGCTTTAATATTTTGTTTAATTATTTTCATAAATAATATTAGTTTTATTTCCAATTTTAGTTGTTTTATTTCCTTTTAATTATAAGTAATCTAATTTCAAGAGTTATTTTTATTTCAATCATGCTTAGTTAAATAATAATAGTTAGGGTAAGGTGAAACTCTTGAGAAATAAATTTGATTTAATCAAATTCTATTTTTAATTATATAAATTAAATTATTTTCTAATTCATTTTATACATATTTTATATTTTGAAATTTTGATTTATTGTAGACAAAAAAATAGATTTTGGCACAATAAATTCTTAATATGTTAATATAAGATATGGTAACATGGTAGTTTGATTTATTGTAGACTAATTAAATTTTGGCACAATAAATACTTAATCCATCATAAAATTAATGGGAAAATAATAATAATTTATATAATTAATCTTTTGGGCAATAAATCTAAATAAAAATGGCAAAAATAATTTGTTAAATTTTATTTACTATTAAGAGTGAATCCATAATCCTAACTAATTCAATTTCATAGTTTCACTTAAACTAAGTTTCATATATTCAAGTTTTATTTTTATTTTTAGAAAAAAAATAAAATAAACAAATTAAATCTTTTCTCTGTTGATCGACCTTAAACTCACCGAGGTATAATACAACAAGACATTCTTATACTTAAGAATTGAAAATCACTTTTAAGTCATGTCACCTACGTCTGGACTTTGCCTGCAAATGGACCTCCGAATGTTGTAATTATCAAGCGAAGGCCCCCGGGACTAGTATTGCGACAGTCACTCGGATCATTGACTCCTTTAATTATTTTCTTTCATTGACAGTGCAAGCTAATCTCTTCGCCCCATATTTCACAAGAAGAAGCATGCACTTCAATTTGCTTCATGAGATTTTATTTATAGCGCAGTTTGGGTGCCTATATTTGTTCTTTTATGATTCTGATATCTTAAATATTAGCCATGAGATTTTTTAATGTAACATTAAAGGTCATGTTTCCAATTAAAAATTAAAAAAAATTATGTAAAAAATTCGAGAATTTATGTATTCTAAGTTATTGTAATAATTTTTTTATGAAAATATAAATTTTTAATCAATTACTTAAAATTTAATTAAAAAAATATAATGTAGGACAAAATGTTGTATAACGCTAATATAAATATACAATACAATATCGAATACAATATAATCTACATAAAATAATGTAATGCACTGCAATATAATAATATACCATACGCATATCCTTGATAATTTGATATACATTGTTATTGAGTAATCCTTTAAGTATGTATTTCATACATTGTATTGCATTATAGTGTATTGTATTAGTTAACATAGAATATATTGTATTACGTTACATTAGTATATTGTATTATCTAACTGTCACCTTACATTACATTATTATAATAATATTTTATATTAATATGCATATTAAATTAATATAAGATATCATTAATGTTTTAAAGTTTTTTATTGTTGGTTATATTTAAGTTATTATATAAATTTATTAAAAAATCAAATAATTCACCAATGGCTGGAACAATTATTGTCGACCAACATGAACCGTCACGCGCATAAAAGCAAGGCTTTATTTGACATTACTTTTGGTACCTTTAAAATCCTTATTGGTAGACCTTCACAACGGTGCATGTTTTACGAGTAACGGAGATTTTGTTCAATATATATTTACTGTCAAAATTTTGAATCTTAGAACTCTTACCGTAGATATACAGCGAATAGATGGTCCATTTCCGATGAAATGTGTACATTGCAACGCTCCGTCAATAAGGGTTTCAACCATACCAAATTTAACTCCAACAGATACATTAATCCAGCGGCTTGTGGCGGCAGTAGCGGTGGTCGGCGGCGACAATGGTGATTTGGAGTAGCTGCTGTTGACTATTAATTTTCAAGATAATAATTTGTATAAACAAAATAATAACATCAATTTAACAAAACTTAATCTAATAATATATTAAGAAGACGTGATTATGTAGTGCGGAAAAAATTAAATTAACTTGAATTTTAATGCAGTGCAATTTCTTCTACTTTTTTAGCCAAATTTGTGATAGTATTTCCTTAACGAGAACAGTGTTTTAATGTTATCTAAGCTGTATTTAAAACACGCCCTAAATGCAAAAGCCTGATACGTACAGACAGTACGGGCCATAATCTCCAACACAAAAATGAGGCTGCCACAGTTTTCGCCTTTCGAGTGGTCGGATTAACACTTTCATTTTTTCTTTTAGCTGTCATCCATTATTTGTTTCTTCAGTTGAAGTCAACAAATCAGCTCAACGAAGTTTCCCAAGGAATTAAGTAATTTACATCTGATCATCAAAATCTATCTCTCAGCAATTGAACTGTTATGGCTTCTTCTTCTTCTTCTTCTCATCCACATGCTAGTTTGACTAATCCTGAAATCAAGTATGATGTGTTTCTAAGTTTCAGAGGAGAGGACACCCGTGAGAGCTTTACCAGCCAACTTTACTCAGCTTTGTCTCAGAAAAGCATACAAACTTTCATTGATAACGATCTTAGGAGGGGAGATGAAATTTCGCATTCTCTTTGGGATGCGATTGAGGCATCAAGCATTTCAATTATCGTTTTTTCGGAAAGCTATGCTTCTTCCCGATGGTGCCTCGATGAATTGCTAAAGATCCTCGAATGCAAGAAAGAGTATGCACAGATTGTGATTCCAGTTTTCTATCGGGTTGATCCATCACACGTGAGAAAGCAAACCGGTAATTTTGGGGATTCATTTTTGAAGCTTGGAGAACGATTCCCTGACAAGATGCAAAGTTGGAGGAATGCTTTGACGGAAGCAGCCAATCTCTCTGGCTTTGATTCTCTTGTTGTTAGGTCAACAATAATTCTCTCTCTTAAATTTGCATATCTAGTTTTCAAGTTATTATTATTATTTAGAAAATGGTCTTAACCCTCTTGTTATTTATTGAATTTGATAGTTAATGAATGATTAATTTAATAAACCAACTTTGCAGTCTAATCAGTTTCCCTTATTTGATTTGATAAGTAAAGTAACCACTACATTAAATTAGCTAAAAAATATACGCTCTGATCTCCCTCTCCTTTTCATACATTTAAACTTATAAAGATTGTTACTTTTTTGCTAGGCCGGAGTCTGTCCTTATAGAGGAAATTGTCAATGAAATTTTGAGGAGGCTAGATGACACATTTCAAAGTGAAAACAAAGACCTGGTCGGAGTTGAATTACCTATGAAACAAATTGAATCATTGTTACGCACTGGGTCAACGAATGTTTACAAACTTGGCATTTGGGGTATCGGTGGTGTAGGCAAAACAACCATTGCGGGTGCCATTTTTAACAAAATCTCTAGACATTTTGCAGGTTCTTACTTTGCTAATAATGTCAGAGAGGCAGAAGAAACTGGTAGATTAGGTGACTTGCGACAACAACTTCTTTCTACATTGTTGAATGATGGAAATGTGAAGAACTTTCCAAATATTGGCCTCAATTTCCAGAGCAAGCGGCTTACTCGCAAGAAGGTTCTAATTGTTTTTGATGATGTGAATCATCCAAGACAAATAGAGTTTTTAGTTGGACGTCTTGATTTGTTTGCTTCCGGGAGTCAGATAATAATAACAACAAGAGATAGACAAGTGCTTACTAATTGTGAGGTTGATGAAAAATATCGGATGACCGAATTGGTACATGCTGACGCCCTTAAGCTTTTCAGTCGACATGCCTTTGGAGGAGATCATCCCTATGAAAGTCATACAGAGCTGACATACAAGACAATAGAATATGCTCGCGGAGTTCCATTAGCACTTAAAGTTTTGGGTCGCTTTCTTTCTGGAAAGAGAAGAGAGGTGTGGGAAAATGCAATAAGTAAACTGGAAACAGCTCCCCACAAGGAAATTCAGGAGGTTTTAAAAATAAGTTATGATGGTTTGGATGACAAAGAGCAAAATATTTTTTTAGATATTGCATGTTTCTTTATCGATGAGGATAGAGAAACTGTGACAAAATTCCTCGACGATTGTGAATTCTTTGCCACATCGGGAATAGATGTTCTTGTGGATAAGTCTCTTATCACTATATCAGATCACAATAAAATAGAAATGCATGATTTATTGCGAGCTATGGGCAGAGAAATTGTCCGACAAGAATCTATCAATGATCCTGGAAAACGCAGTCGGCTGTGGCATCACAAAGAGATTTACAAAATTTTATCAGAAAACAGGGTGAGCAACAATGATTTTTCATATATGTTTTTTTTTTTTGTGTTTGATTGAGATTAATATTTTGTTTGAACTTTTGTTTTAATTTAAATAACAACAATTGGTGCAAAAAAATTCTAACCCCCTATACTTCGCACTAATGGTTTAAAGTCCACTATATCGTTGTTCATTAATTCTTTTTTACCACGTTGATCACAAATTAAACTTAAGTTTTTCACATTATTCATGACATTTGTTCTCCCCTAAACACTTTAATTTCCTCATTTTTATTAGCCTTTTCATCAGTAATTTTCTTTTTACTCTTAATTAACGAAACATTTCTTTCATCATTAATTCATTATGAGATGGTCTCTTCACTTTTAAGATTCTTTAATTACAATTAAAACTTTAAAAAAAAAAGTTCAATTGGGGTTATTTTTACATTTCCCCCTGTAAATAGTAATATTTTCTGGGAAAATTGAAATTAATATTAGATTTTACATATTAAAAGTTTTCTTGAATTTTTCTATTTTATATTTGCTAAAATAATTAGCCCCATAGTTCAATACAAGATAGAGAAATTGGATTCACTTGTCGAAAAGCTGACCTGGATGATTGTGAAAGTGTGTAGCAATATGTTGTTTCAACTTGTATGTAATAATTTCTATACAAACATGCCATGTGAACTTGTATATAATAATTTTTATACATAAATACAAACATACATACACACATACATATAAATGTCTAGATTTTCTTGTATTACTTATGCTTCTTCGTACTTTTACAATTACGAGTTTGACTGCCATACGGTAACTATCAACTTGAATTATATGTAAAAATTTGATATAACTTTTTTTTTAATTACTGATAATTAGGGAACTGAAGCAATCCAGGGCATCTCGTTGGATATGTCTAAAGTAAAACACATCAATCTGCATCCCAATACTTTCGCAAAGATGCCTAACTTGAGGATTTTGAAATTTTATGGCTCAATGAATGAAGAGAACAATTGGAAGGTGTCATATTTCCAAGGTGCTGGATTTACGGAAGTGAGGTATCTGCAGTGGCATGGATATCCATTGAAATCATTGCCTTCAAATATTGATCCAGAGAAACTTGTTTTACTTGAAATGCCTCATAGCAATATTGAACAACTTTTCGACAGTGTGCAGGTATTTTAATTACAATATAGTTTCGGTAATAATGTTTAATTATTATACATGCTAATGATTTGTCTTGGCGGCCTATTTTTCTGTTTTTTCTCTTTTTGTCGGAGCAGCATTATGGTAAGTTAAACCAGATAATCACTGCTGCCTTCAATTTCTTTTCAAAAATTCCAACCCCCTCATTGACTCAACATCTGAACAAGCTAGCTATCCTGAACCTAAGTGGTTGTAAAAACTTGCAAAGTCTTCCAGCTAGAATTCATTTGGAATTGCTTAAAGAACTCCATCTTTCGGGCTGCTCAAAAGTGAAGAGGCTTCCAGAGATCTCATCTGGTAATATAGAAACGATGCGTTTAGATGGAACTGCACTGGAGGAACTGCCCTCGTCCATCGAGTGTCTATCTAAGCTTTTGCACTTGGACCTTGCAGATTGTAAAAGTCTCAAGAGTCTCCCAACCGCCTTGGGTAAGTTGAATTCTCTAGGTGTTCTCATTATCGATGGTTGCTCAAATCTGCAGAGATTGCCCGAGGAACTTGGAAATTTAGAAGCTTTGGATATTTTGCACGCTGTAGGAACTGCTATAACAGAAGTACCGGCATCCATCGTCCGTTTGAAAAGGGTTCGCGGAATATATTTCGGGAAAAGCAGGGGTTTATCATTGCCAATCACACTCTCCGTAGATGGCTTGCAAAATCTAAGGGATTTAAATCTAAATGATTGCGGCATCACGGAGTTACCCGAAAGTCTTGGCCTGTTATCCTCGGTAACACAACTGCATCTGGAGGGAAACAATTTTGAGAGTATACCAGAAAGCATCATCCAACTTTCTAATTTGGAAAGGCTCTTCATAAGGTATTGCGAGAGGCTTCAATCCTTACCAAAGCTTCCATGCAATCTTATTTGGTTGGATGCACATCATTGCACGGCACTGGAATCATTGCCAGGTTTATTCCCAAGTAGTAATGAATCTTATTTACGTACTTTATCCCTGAGCGATAATTTTAAATTAGATGGGAATGAGCTTAGAGGAATCGTCAAAGGTGCTCTGCAGAAAATTCAGCTTCTGGCAACCGCACGTTTAAAAGAAGCACGGGAAAAGGTATGTCTTCAATTAACTCTCTCCTTTTTATTTAGAAGAAAAGCTGAAGAAAGTGATGACAGAATTAACCGTAAGGCATAACGCGGTGTGTGGTGATATATGTTAATTGATTATTTTGTCCTCTTTCTTCACTGCCTTATAATTTTACAGTTAATTCTGTCCTTTTTCGATTAAATTTTTCTGTTTAAATATTAGTGATCTTAATTCTGTTAAAGTGTTATTAACAAATTTTTTTTTTCAAATTATGATTGGTGTGTGTATATAAAGATATCTTATCCATGGCTTAAAGGTCGCGGCTTTTTACCTTGGAATGAAATTCCAGAGTGGTTTAGCTTCCAAAGTGCGGGATCTTCGGTAACCTTGGAGTTGCCACCAGGTTTCTTCAATAATAAAAGAGTAACCGGGCTTGCTTTTAGCGTTATTGTAAATTTTAGCAGAAAGTTTAGCGTTTTCTACACTTCAAAAATACAAAAACAGTTTAACATGTTCTGTGAGTACATAGTGAGACCGAAAGATTACCATCCGTACTGCAGCACGAGCCGGATGACGTTACTTGGGATAGGTGATTGTGTAGTGTCTGATCACTTATTCTTTGGGTGCTATTTCTTCGATCATAAGGAATTTAATGATTTTGGGAAATACAATTGCGTTCCTGTGGCAGTCCGTTTCTATTTTAAGGATAATAATGGTTTTGAACTTCTGGATTGCCCGGTGAAAGAATGTGGGATCCGTTTATTTCACGCCCCAGATTCAAGAGAAAGTTTCACCTCAAAAGACTGAAAATATGACTTGTTTCGATTATTTCCTTTTTTTCTTTTGTATGTTCTCAATTCTTCCAGAACGTTGTGTTCAGTTGGTACTCACTTAAGAATATGATCATTTTTCCTGTGTACGTATTTAGGATTGTAAAATTGTTGGCCATCTTTTTTTTTTTCCTTTTCCGGCACGTTGAATCTCTCTAATTGGTGTGCTTCTTTCTTCTATTTGTTTAAATGGTAGTGTTTCCCTCATGAAATTTCTGAATCTCTATACAATATGTTTTAATATTCATTGATTTAATGAAATTTCCTTGATGAGTAGTCTCAAGCGGTGTCAAGTCAACAGACTTAGAAGTTGTTTATTTAATTTCAGACTTGTTTTAAGATATGTTTGTTTGTTTTTTAGAACTTATGTATGATTTTTAAACATTTATATCTGAATAGAAAAAGTAAACTTGTGTGATTTTTATCTGAATAGAAAAAAGTCTGAATGACAAGTAAATATTATATTATAAAAATATCTAGATAAAATAATTTATTTCTTAAACTATAAAATTTATTCTTTTTTTTTAATTTACGAGAACATAAATGTTAAATAACTAAATTTAAGATGTTTTTTATTGTAAAAACAAACAAGATACCATTTATATTCAATATTAAAAAAAATAAACATAGTATTCAGATTTTTATATTCGGACCCATTTAAACTTTAGAAAAATTCTTACTCATTCAATTTCAGACAAAAAAACAAACACTACCTAATCTCAAGTATAGATTATATTCAATCCTAATGCTATTAAAATATTATATAGGAAAATTATCAACCACTGCCTTTTTTTTATGTTTTTTTAAAAATTACATTTTTTTTAATTAAATTCTACCTAAAATTATATTGTATTACACATGTCCACTTCCATTTACACGCCGTTAAGAGAACTAACGAAATATTAGACAAATAACTTTTTTAACCCCAAAAGTAAAATTGCAATTTTGAAATAAATCTAACTATTTTGCTCAATCTAATCTTCTCCCAAAATTCCCAAACCCAAACGCCCGCAACTTGGCTAAACCCAACCAAATCGATTTCCCCCTAGCCACTCATCCTAATCAATTTCCAACCAAACTAAACCACCGCACACTTAACAGTCTTTTGACATCGTTTTTTTTGCTGTGTAGATAAAATAATAATTTTACTCCTATGACATCGACAAGATTATAATAACATACAAACGGAGGTGGATGAATGTAAGATAATGTAATTTTAGATGAAACTTAATACAAAAAATATGTGTATTTTTTAAAAAGTATGAAAAAATAAATAAGTTTTGGATAATTTCTCCCTATTATATATTGTATTTTTAATCCTGCAGTAAGTCATGTTACTCATCTAAAATATTTTCAATAAAACGTATATCTAAATAATTTTGGATAATTGTCTTAAAGATTTGATTGAGTGGTTCTTAACTAACTTTTTTTTTAACTGGCCATGGCTTTTACCCACCCTTACCTTTTTAAAAATATGAAATAAAAAATTCAAGTAATTAGTAAGTCTCTAACATCCTCGGCCTTGTACTTGTGATTTTCAGCAGATAGATTCTTAACAAGAGTATTTTATGCATAGTTTTTCACATATTGATAAATTACATGTTGATAGCTTCTGAATTCTAGTATCAGTTGTTGGTTTGTCAATCGAGTTGAAGCCCTTTCATGTCTCATTAACTAAAAAATCATCATATTTATCTTTATTTGAACAATTATGTGCTCTGACTCACCCAAGTATATTCATTTGGACATAATTATCCAAAAAGAGATATGTGTGGTAATGTTTTTAGTTAATTGTATAAATTAATTTTCTTAATACCATTATTGATTTATTATTTAACAACAACAACATCAACATGAATTTTCATTGGAATGATGCAATATATATATATATGATCATGAATGAAAATAGAGGGAACTCTTGTTAGGGTTTCGTCAAATTATGTCATGCATTGTTATCTTTTCCTATAATATTTACAATACAAAGGGAATAAGAATTGTACTAATAACTAAGAATGTTACTCAGCCATGAGAGATGATGTTTAGTTATAAGAAATGAGAGAAAATTAAAATAAAAGAGAGGTAAGGAGATGATAAATGAGTAAAATTTAAGTCCCATGCTTAGTTTACTATAGAATTCTATAAGAAAATTTAGAAAGACAATTACTTAATTTTTGTTTAGAAAATTTCGCCCTTTAGTGTTTGTGCCTTCAATATTCGTTATAAAGAAAAATTAGAAAAACCAAGCTTTAATGTTATTTAATATCTTAAATATATAACTAATAAATTAATTATTGCACATTATATTTACATTTATGGAAACCGACAATCTTATAGCATTCCTCCACCTTATATTTGAGATTTTCACCAGATAGATTCTTAACTTGAGTGTTTTATACATAATTGCCCACTTATTGATAAATTCGTTATTAGAGGCTATATTGTTATTAGTATGATAATTAGACGATATTAATTAAATAATGACACATAAATTAGATCAGTGAGATAGTAAGTTTATGTCTTTGTAATTAATCATTTCAGTAAAGGACTTGGTTACGAGAGTTGGTCACGGTTGGTCACGGAATTTGTTTAACTTTATAACATTGGAGATAGATATTAAAGATCATAAGGTTGATAAGCATATTTATGGTTGATAAGCAATCCGTAGACCTTTTTTTTAAATAAAAATTTTAAAAAAATGTACCATTCAATCAAAATTGAATACTATTGAATCCCACTCAAATGTGCAACCAACCGGATATATTAAAATTTAATACAATTGAGATTCGATGGCCTAAATGTGCCATTACAGAGCTATAGTCAAAACATGTTTACTCTTCAAGCTTTATCAATTTTGTTTTGTGGGAAACAAAGAAGTCACTGCAAAACCTAATGCTGGCACAACACCAGGTAAAGGTAATACCTTTCTGCCTCAGCCTCAAAATCATATGTTCAATTTTTATTATAAAAATGGAAAAAAAAAAACCCAATTGTGGATAACACTTTGGTACCTTAGCTTTAGTAAATCCATAAATAAAAAACACAATTTAGATGTTTTTTTAACATGATTCCTATCGTTATACATTATCTTTTGTATAAAATGCATGGGACTCTCATATCATATAAATCAGTAACTAGTGATAATGAAAGGATAAAATAAATAATAACTTGACTTGTGATAATTTTTACTAAAGTCATATATATATATATTGTAGACACAATTAATTATATGTACTTACTATTACTAGTGTCATATTAAGTTAAGTCCTTAAATAAACAGATATACAACAACGTCAAATTGATTTTTTTTTTTTTAATTTGATTTTTTAAAAGTAAACTAATACCAATGCATCTTAAAATTAACTTGATAGAACAAATCATCATTAATATATTATACTCATACTCTCCATTTCCATCCAAATTGGAGACCCCCCAAAAAAAAAATCAAAACTTCGTAAAAAAGTACTAAAACAACAAACTGATCAAACAAATCATGTCAACAAATTGCAATGACGGGTGATCAATGAAGCCCTCAAAATTAATTGATCAAAGCTCAGTAACGAGCAGGCTTGAAGGCAATGAAACTAATGTACTGCACTTGACGAACATTTTCGAATCCAATAATCCTGATAGAGGAATTGGGGTAAGCTTTGATGGCCTCATCGAGCTCATTCAAAACTTGGACTGCATCAGTGCATCCGAACATTGGCAGCTTCCACATTGTCCAGTACCGGCCGTCGTAGTACCCTGGAGACATGTGGTTCTCACGGTACACGAATCCGTCCTGCGCACAACATATATTTACAGCATGTTAATGAAAACAAACTTTATGGAAAAAATAATGTGTAACGAATTAAAAATGTAGCTTATATATAGTATGGGTGAACACATTCAACTGGAATTCCAAGCAAGGAATCCATCCCATGCGGAGAAGGTATTCAACTTCCCCGGCCAATTGTTCTCTAATAAGTGGTGGAAGACAAGAGAGTGTCTCGAATTTTTTCTTGCCAATGGGTGGTGACACTTGCGTGCACTGGACCCTGATGCCATTGCTAGGGAGAGAGCTGAAATCGGCGTTGCTCTTGCGGGTGACCGGGAAGGCTGCGGTGGACTTGAGGCCTGTGAACGGTGGCTTGCCTGAGCTACTGCGGTGGTGGGGGCCGTGGTGGTAACACTTGCCGTTGAAATCATCTGGGATGCCATTTCTGTTTTTTTGTTTCTAGCTAGTACAAGATGTTCTTGTGAATGTGAATGCTGTTGTTGTTACTTATTTATGCTTGTTGGCTTTGGTGGAGTTACATCCTATGGTCGGATTTTGATCTAGAGGAGGAGCCACGTGGCAGAATATGATTTTGTGTATAATAACCACAAAATTGAAAAAATTCACGCCCATGAAGCATTTAGTTTAGAATTCCTGGAGAGATATGAACTACTGAATACATTATCACTAAAATATATATATATACAATTTTATCAAGAATAGTAGAATTCTCATCGTTGTTTGTAAAAAATTGTGGATTCTTATTTGTAAGGAACCGAACAACGGGAGCATCGGGAAACATAACATGTTGCAGGCCGTGGGATGACATAGGATCCCCACTTTTCAGGACGGATCATAGTATCATACCATGCCAATTGCATTTCACATTTCCAGCTTTAAAGCCCACTTGCCGAACCTTGTAGCAAAGGCAGACCAACTAAAGATTCATAATCAAGTGGTCCCTTCCTGTACTTCTCAATCAAGTTCACTGTCCTTAATCACAAGCACCAAATACATGGCTACGGTTATTTATGTTCATTGAAGACACTGCTGTTGGAAGGGAATTAAATCAAGAAAGAAAAGTGGTGAGAAGGAGGGTAGCCAAATTTTTCATCGTAGAGCATACCAGTAATGGGACCTGCTCTTGACTCTTGTGGTGTTTCTTGTTTTGTTATTAGTTGGTGGCAATTGAGGGGAGATCAATTAAGTGACCCATTTTAATTTTATCATTGAGCAATCAGAAAAGTGGTGAGAGGTTGGGCAGCCCACAAATTTTTCATCACGGATCATACTAGCGGTTTTGTTAAAGCCATGCTTCCTCAAAATAAAGCCAAAAAAGAACAAATGCGTTTTTATTCCGGTAATATTTTAGATATTTTTATCTTTATATAAAAATGGGAGATAAAGAGGGATTGAGGAGAATTATAGGGACCAAAGGCACTATGGCATTAGCTCGGCTCGGCTCGGCTCGGCACTAAAGGACATTCTCCATTTCCAACTCTTACCTTCATAAGCCTTTCAAAGATATTAAGAACTCTGGCAAGAATGATTTATTCATTTTGAATTATACTTTTAAATTATATTCTTATTAATTTAAATTGATTTTCATTATTCTCAACAATCCCAATTTACATTTTCCATTTCCTTTATCAAAGATATTAAGAACTTTGGCATTCTGGCTCTCCCACATTTCCTTTATCAATTAATAATATACTCCCCATCCCCCTGTCCACAAAGAGGCAAACTGAAACAAGAAGACACAGAATAGAATGCAGTGGAAATTGTACATCATCAACAACAATTTTCCACAAAAATTTCCTTATCTGTCCACTGAAAACTTTTAAGGGAAACCGTGCACTGATGTAGGAGCTTTTCTGCAACTCATGAAAATACAGGGACATTACAATATTTACACATGTACATACTCCGCAATATAATTACCTAAATTACAGTTTCTGACCAAAGAAAGCATTAGTATTAGAAGCATAAACCTGGTAACCAAATACATAACAGGTGAAGAACTTTCGGGCATAACCTAGTGGGAATTTAATTTGCAAACTATGTATGTTGCAGAAACCAGCTAACTAAATGAAGGAAATAAATAATTTATATGTAACATGTATGTAAGTAAACGCGGTCTAATTCACTGCAACCACTTGGGAGGTCTGAGTAACGTAGATCTCACACATACATTCTTCTTTTACCTGAAAAATGTGATTGTTTAGAATGTTAATGCTACAATAAATGATTAGTTAGTGGAGACAAAGTCAATTCATTCTATGCAATGGGATGGACAAACAATAAATTGGGAAGAATTATTGCTTTAACATACATGTTAACACCTGCAATGAGTCCTTTGCCATTTGACTTTCCGTTTATGTAAGCTATGAATTTTGTAGGTGTCAAGTAATTTTTTATGTTGGTTTGGGCCTGCATAAATTGGATCTGAAGTTATAAAAATAGGAGTTCAAATATGTTTATTAAATGCGGATGATGCATGTATTTATACTGGTATTTCAAAATTCAAATGTCTTTTGACCAGCCAAATGGATATTAACCACAAGCCGCAACTGGTGCTTAAGCACTTTCCTCAACCCTGATCTCAGCCCTTTTTAGATCTCTCTTCTCCCATTTGAATTTTCAGATGAGCATGACTGTGCAATTCGTGTCTATTTATTTATTTTTTATTAGAAAGGAAACTGGACCTATATTAAAAACTCTGCATGCATATTTATTGCCAAGTGAAATTTTAGAATCATGATTTTGTTTCATGAACAGAAAGAAAGTATTGAAAATTCAATTTAGGAGGGATAGTTCTTGTCAAAGTATTTCCTTTTAAAAACAAAAAATGGATAGTGTGGTGCACATAATCTAAAGGGATGCTTGAAAAACAAAAAATAAAATAAAACAAAAAAGAAGTGAAGCTTACATTTCCAAATTCTCCAACCAATTTGTTTCCTTTATGATAAAGATTATATTCTGCAGAGCCATCAGCTTCTGTTCACACAGAAAGAGTTCATCATCAGTAAAATAAGAAACAAATTTATATTAATTCATGCATGGACAGCTGTAAATCAGCTTTGGAATGGCCATATCTGAACAGCAATTATGATACCAAGCTGCTTTCCCAGTAAGCCCTAAGCTACACCTTGATGGCTTTGGGCTTTGCTAAGAGGTATCCCATCTATAGAACCTCTGTTTGGAAAGAGAGATCTATACCTGAATGTATTCAATGCACGCTTCTCACTATTGACACCGGGATACACATTTTTTAGATCTTTAAGTAATTGCAATCGCTCAATCTCATCATCCTTTTTAGCAATTGTGTCTTTAAGCGATGCCACCTGCATAGCTAACAAAATTTAGAAAGGGAATGATGCAAGAATGAAGCAGGATACTTCAAATATGCTCCTGAACATTTTTTTTCCCATTCTGTGTGGCTGTGCAATGTTTATTAACTCTCCTTAATATACAAACCGGGCCTTAGGACAACAAGAGAATACAGGGAGAGTTTGCTAGGGCAATGCTATACCAAACAGAATGTAATGACCCATTTGGAATTTAAATATATGAGACAAACAATCAAAACTAACAACCAACAAGAATTATATCCAGAAGAAGACTGTTAAACTGGAAATTCTTCACAGTTTAATTCTATAAAAACACTCCAAAATCCGTTCTTTACCATTTTTGTTTCTCAATCAGTATTAAAAGACCTTCAAGAAACTCATTATAATGACATTATTCTTTTCCTTTTTGTGCTAGGGAGGCCAAACTACAATTACTAGTTTCTGTGGGACAGAGAAATCTGACAATTGCAAGAAGTGATTAAAGTAGGAGACTGAATGTTGGGAGATGCCTTCTAGATGCATTGAGACCAGAGTCCAGAACTATTCACAGCCACTATGATCCTCATTGAATTATTTTTCAAGAATGATTTCAGAGATCTAGAACTTCACAAAGCGTGGCATCATTCATTATTATAATAAAGCGATATAATATCAAACATAGAAAAGGAGAGAAAAATTGAACCTGCTCCATCAATTCCCTCACATCCCTGCCCTCTTTGCTGCTCCGTGCAGCACCTAGCTCAACTCCAGAGACCCTCTCAGCAAATTTCAGGGTACTCAAACTCTCAGAATATGAATTTCCATCAGGATTGAGCTGCACAAACATAAGAGTCTTTGCTTGACCTCCTATAATACAAGAAAGAAAACATATTTAGATGAATTTTAGTAAGTGCATATCTCAAGATATCAAGTCAGTTTCACCTGGTCAGAGGTACCAGGAGGAAATTTACAATAATTTACGACTAAAGCAATATAAGTAACAAAAGAGATACCTAAAGAGCTTTGAAGGACTTGCGTTAGCTTGCTATTCCGGTATGGTACATGAGGACTCTTTTGTGCAAGAGCAAAAATAACATCTCCAAGGGCCGATAATGACTTATTTATATGTTGTGCTTCCTTAAGCCTATCTCCAGTTGCCTCAGACCGATCCACTCTTTCACTACCTGCAAGATCTACCAGATGGAGATTGCCATGCAAAGGAATTCCAGTCTTCAAGTCCTTGCCACGAACATGAACAGTAACAACACTGCACACAAAATCAAAATTAAGATTGATTACACCTAAAAATATCTACTTATGGAGAAAAATATTTATAAAGATCATTTAAGAACCTGTGAGAGCGGCTACTTCTTTCATTCAGGGCTGTGGCTCCAATAGCTCTATTCTTGAGTCCAATATCCATTAGTTCCAATACATCTTCTGTCGATGTAACAGGATGCATAGAAGCATCAGGTACGGCTAACCCATTGGGTTGAGAGGTGGACATAATCCCAAGTGTGTGCAAATCAAGGAAACAAATAGCCAAAATCCAGAACACTAAATGCTTCATTAAGATAAATGATAACAGGAAGTGATGCAAGGCCAAATTACAAGAGACAAGAGACACCATCAAGCATAAAATAGATTTTTTATGTTAAAAATAGAAAATGTTTGCATAAAGCAAAAAGAGTTTCTTAATAACCAAATCATAACTGAATTTCACGTTATATATTACATAATCGCTTTTATCCAAAGAAAAAGGATATTTTTTTTGAGAACCGTTTGTTAGTAAATCGCGAACTTGTTCATTGTATATTTCAACCATTTGAACTGCAACTTCATACATAATGGAGCTTCTTCTATTTTGAGAGAGATTGAAAAGGTCATTTAGAGCACGATAGTTAACTCCCCAATCTTCTTCATGTAGTCCACTAGGACCACTCTGAAAATGGAGGACAAAATGCATCAATATCTCATGACATCATTGTATGTCTAGAGAAGTTACAGATACAGAGATTGTTTTTACCATTGTGTAGGTTTTTCCCGAACCCGTTTGACCATAAGCAAATATGCAGACATTATATCCATCAAGTACAGATCGTATCAAAGGTTGGGTATCTGAAAAAACCTCAGCTGTGAATTTTGAAAAGAGCATAGTTAGACATTACACTCTTCATCCAATAATAAAAAATTCCTAGAGTTCAAAGAACAGTTATAAAACCAATGGAAAGGAACTACAAATCAGTCAAAAGTTATTTACACAATGACCAATTTAAAAACCGAAGATAATAGATAAAAACCTTGAGTAGCATCTGGACCAAAGACCTTGTTAAACTTGAACATTCGTTGCCCATCCTTTCCAGGTTTTGAGGGGTTTGCAAAAATCAGCTCACCATTTTCACCAATATATTCTATGGTTGTCTGTTTTTTGGTCTGTCCAGGCAGAAATGGCCTTATCCGACAATACACTCTAATATTACCTAAACAGATAATTAAAAATGATGTCAAAATCTGCACCACTATGAAACATATGGATCAAAGATATGCGTAGCACCTTTCAAATCCTGAACTTCATTAAATAACCTCCGGTTCTCAGTGAGAACTGCATGATAATTTTCAGCTGCACCTGCTAATGCTTTAAGCCTTACACCTGTGCAAGATTATGGTTAACAAGGGAAAACCATCATATGTTGCAAAATAAGGTAGAAAAATTCTGATAACCACCCTACCAAGGCAATATAAATCATCTGCATAGCTCTTTTGTGCTTTTGAAATTTCTTGCTTGATGGAATCTGAAGAGAATCTCAGTTCCTGAATATTTTCACTAATTTAGCAAAATAAAGAATGTTAAACAAGAAAATGTAGAGTCAACGAAAAACTCAAAGCGTACCTGCAGGGCACCATGTTGCAAATCCATGAAGCTTCGATAGATGCTCTCTTTCCTGCTCCATCCCTGGTACTTTGAGTCAGAATTTGCCTCAAGCTCTCTCACTTTATTCCTTGAAACCTGCAAGAGGCGCTCAAGCTCTTTTATTCTTTCCTTAAAATCTGACTTAGCACCTTTATATTCTGTTTCCATTTGCAAGCAACGCAGTTCATATGTCTTTTTGGCCATTTCTAGTTCTTGCTTCAATGCCAAATTTTCAAACATCTGTTGATCCTTCTCTTTCATCAATTTGACCGCATCATCATCTTCGAGCTTCTTTTTTTCTTCTAGCTTGGATTTCTCTGTCTGAAAAATGGAAAAAGAACAATTAACAAAAAGGTAGCGTGAAATATGTCAACAGAAGAGTCTGAACATGAGATCGTTATCTAATTTCCTTTGCAAGTTAACCTTTACTTATAACTAGGTAGAAAACTGAAAAGTTCTATATTGAGGGGGGGAAAAGGAAAAAAATAATTGTCTTTATAGTCATGAAACCAGCTTATTCAAGCACTGTCAATTAAAAAGAAGCAGACAACTTAAAGTAAGAAATTCTCCTCATTAGATCTCTTAATAGGAACTCAAACAACTAGAAATTTGGAAACTGTCTTCTCAATAACAAATGACTAATGAATAAATATGGAGCTAAAGAATAATGCCTGTTAGAGAATCAGATATAGGTAGGTCAAAGGCAGACATGCTTGTCTTTGATCTTTACCTTTATTTGTTGAAGCTGGTTCATGACAATCTGCAACAAATAAAGTCAATACATAAGTAAAAGATAGATAAAAACATATCTACAAGAAAAATGATAGGCATTTACCATACCTCAGTTTCCTCGCCAGTACCAGATGCAAGGGCTTCAAGCACTCTGATTCTGGATTGATATTTTTCCTCACGAGTCTTGAAAAGATTGTTTTGCTAAAGGCACAGAACCATAAAGAAATTGGTATAGAGCATCCGCGAAAACTATGTTGAAAGAAACTAAGAAATTGAGAAAATATTTTACAGTTCTCAAGTGATCAGCTTGAGTTGATATACGTCGTTCAATCTCCTGCACGACTTTTCGCAGCAGGCATGCTACACGCTGGACAACAAAGGCAATATCAGAGGATTTTTTTCCCCAAAAAAAAATGTATCCATATGTGGCAATAAGCGTGTGTAGGCTTCCATCGTGTATGCTTGCAAAACTGACAAAGTAGTAAGTGCTTTAAAACTAACTCATATTTCCTTCTGTAACTTACATGAGGTATCTCCCCATTCTTTCTATCAACACTTTCATCCAGAATCCCATTCACAACACTCAAAAGTGACTGAGTTGGAGCATTCTGCAACAAGAGATGCTGAAACGCATTAAATAAGCATTCAGTTGAAAAAAAGAAAGAAAGGAATTATAGACATTATGTCTAAGGTAAATTGAAAAGACCAAGACCAAAAACTTACATCTAGACTGGTTGATTTCATCATTTCTGTAATCTTCGCAGCAGGAAGATCCGAGTAGCGTCCTTGTTTCAGTTGAAAAACCTCATGGAACTTGTGCCCAACATGATGTAATAATGCAGTCGACGGTTCTGTAAGAGCAGAAATAGCATGCATTAAAGATATTCACGATGAAAAAAAATACACATTTAACAAAGGCCGGTAAAATGAACAACAATTAATTAGCTATGTTTGGAATATTAAAACAACATGTCTTAAATTTCTTTCAGTAGTAAATCACATGAATAACCTTATGAGGTTTTTAGAAAAATTTCCATTCCCCATAAGATTTTTGTTGTACAATTTTGAATATAAAATTTCAAGGTGGATCGTTTGGAATAAATGTTTGGTCATTATAAGCAAGTTAACATGTCATTACTGTAGATTTGTGTGCTGAAGACTTCTTGACGTCATTTATACCTGACATGACAGGACTGCGCAAACCACGTTGAACTTGTGAGTCTGAGGAGACCTTCCGCCTTTCTTCTCCAAATAATGGAGAAAGAGGAGCAGGAGATGAAGCACCCCCTTGACGGCTTCCAGATTTTGTAATTATGCTAGTCAACGGACGAGTATCTCCACCCGTAATATACTCTGCTCTAATATTTAAAAGGCAGTTGATAACAGGCTTCATAGAACCCTGAAAGATACAGAACTGAAGTTTAACATAAGAATAACAAAAGTCTCCATGATGCAGAAACCAACGGATGTTTTATAAGTAGTTGAGAGAGAAAATTCTCTTTGCAAAACCATATACAAATAATGCAAATCAATAATTCCATGCAAGGACAAGCAGGGTTGCAAACCTATTTCTTCATATATTATAGAACATGTTCAAAATTTCAAGAATTATGTTTGCATATTGTTAAGCAATTGGATGTTCATATGCGTACAAATCTTTCAGATAAAATGCCAATTCAATTTAAACATCAGTACCTTCTCTAGATCTGACATCTCAAACCTGGATATTCCAAGTTTACCCAAAGTAGTCAGAAACCTTGCTATATTTTCTGAGCGTGACACTGAAGAGTTATAAGAATAATCGGCCTATGGAAACAAATTGCCAATCAGCAAATTAATCATCTAATCTGCATCAATATGGTAACCGAAAAACACTAGATATGTACCAACCTCATCAACAGAAGCAGGTTTAAGCCTCTTCAAAATTTGACATAGAACAGTGCCATCAATCAAACAGGCTCTCAACTCCTCATCTGAAGCCTTAATTGGAAAATTCAAATTAGGAAGAATGCTATTTAACCACTCTATCAACAGTGCCCGTTGCTTGGCTGGAAAAGGAAACAAGAAGGATTAATGAATAAAAAATGCATAAACAAAAAATTTTAAGGATATCAGCTTCCTTTACCTTCAACCTCAGAATTAATGTTTACCGATGACTCAAAGGCTGAATTTGATCTTTTGAGCTCCCCAGCCCCATTCATTTGGGGAGCCGACACTGAGCTCATGATGAGGGTCAAGAAAGGGTCATCAAGCTTCTGAGCTCAAATGGAACACTACAAAAAAAAAAGATAGAATAAACTGAAACTCTTGGCAGCTATTACTTCTTAGATTCCTCTGCTGCAATGATATGTCAAGCTATATAACTATCAGCTTATAATAAGCTATTAATCCGCCCAATCTTATAAGAACCTATAACAGGTAATGAACTGCATTATTATTGTAACACAAATGGGTAATAAATGATAACATAAGAATGCGACTGACTGCCGAAAATGCCATTAATCTGTCCAATCTTATGACAACTTATAACAGTTAATGAACTGGATTATTATTGCAACACAAACCAGTAATAAATGATAACATAAGAATGTGACTGACTGTCGAAAAAGCTGCAGAGATGGTGTATATAGAAAACAATCATGCAGATACCTTGCCATACAAAATGAAGAAGAGGAAAGTTATGAACATGACATGCATAGAACAACAAAGATTTAAACAAAGTTCTGATTTTGAAAAACATCTGTTAAAGTTTATGAGAGGCAGAGGGTAATGTTAAGGGAAAATTTGGCAGTCTTTAAAGCTTCTATACGGCATTACGCATCTCCATAATTAATCATTAATTATAAAGGACAAATACAATTTATTACCTCTAAAAGACAAAATTTGGTCTAATTTTGTTAAAATTTCTCAATTAACTTCCCAATTACTATTTGATTTAAGTAAATGGAGTGTTCAAATCACTAATACTGAGAAATACACTCAGGGTGCCAATGGCAGACATCAATTCGTGGAACCTTGAATAATTTCACTACAATCTATAACCATGAAAAGAAGCAGCAATGCAAATTATAGAAAAACAAATACCAGAATTTCTTGCAGAAGCTGAGAGTTTATGACCTAAACCAACAAAAAGAAAAAAAATTCCCTCTTAAGTGCAATTTGAGTTTTTTTTAATAAACCTTAACTGTAAATTTACGTAAATCACCAATATGTAGGCACAGAATGTGAATCCAGAGTAGAATTTCAAAATGCACAGGACATTTCAGCTTCAAAGCACAAAATGCAATTGAAAAATTGGGAACCTGCATTGCGAAAACTTGAAAAAGCTGACGGTTCATAAAATCTCAGGCATCAAAATTTTCCATAATGAAGATGCAATCAGATCCCAAAATGTGTATCTCTAATTCTTGAAAACAAAGTAGGGAATGTGAGAAGACCAACCTGAGAGAGCACGTTGAGAGGTAAACAAACAGCTAATGCACGTCAATGAAACTTCCTCGTGTCATTGTCGAAAGAGATGTAAAAAATATTAAAATAATGAAAAATGAGTTAGTTTTAATTATTAGCTTATTAACCGCAGGCCATACTTTTTCATTCATTAATTTATTATAATTATTGATTTGATTTGTTTGGTATTCCGTGTGCCGTTGGTCTTCTTAACTACTAAGAGAGAGATTGAAACTTAAAAGATGTAAAATTAAAAGACCGGAGCATGAAAGTAGGAGCTTTAACTTTCTTTTTCTCTTCCACATTTTCTCCTATCAATTGGGTGTTTGCCACGTGTCAGGGACCCGATTGTGACGGTGCATCTTCTGTTACTGCCTTCGGTGCTCAGTGAAATGTGGAAACCGGGCTAACTTTGCAAAGCTATCTTTGCAAGTTGTAAGGCCCATCAAGCAGGGGTTCTGTCGCCATTCATGAGGGTTTGTTGTGTTGGGTTTTGTTGTCGGGTCGTTTGTGGGACTATCCAACCCGTCTTACACCTTTGAGAGAACATTGTTAGGGTGCTATTGCGTCGACCGTATATGAATGATTATAGAAGTCTTGATCAAAATACGACCCTATTTGGTGGAGCAATAACCATAGAGTCACTAATCATTTTGTACAAATTAATGTCTACAAATTAATATAGCATAAAAAGATTGGTTGAAAAGTAATTATAATTATTTTTTTCAATTATGTGAATCCATGATGGTTTTATACAACATCTCCTCATGCTACATCAGTTTGTACACACTTATTTATACAAGGTGGTTGTGGCTCAATCATTACTCTGGTTAAAGTATTTTACCTTATCATTATAAACAAAACAATTCTACATTGACTAAAAATTAAGTTTAGAATATAAACAATTTAAATTTGAAGAAATTGTCTACTTTTGAATTAACTTTTAAATATAAATTAGTTTTACAGACTTCTATATCTACCTAATGAATTGAGCAAGGGTCAAACCCACATAATTCCTTAAAGATAATAATAATAAAAAAAAAGAAAATAAATGTCCATTGAATTTTATTAAGTTAACACTATCTAAATTCGGTGCATCTTCCTAAAGTCATGGAAAGGTAATATTAAAGTCTAATTACTCCTTCCAATAAATTTTTTTTCAACCTAATGTATAACCAAATTCAAAATAAGAGACTTCATGGATAAAAATATCTCTTTTAGTCCCAATGTTGATCTCAAACACTTGCAAATTATAAATGAGACTTAAGATATTAAGATTTCAATCAAATTTAGATGTATTCATATTTCCAAAAAAAAAAATCCGATCTAAATCTTAACAAATATACCGTAATAAAATATAGAGTTAAAATTTAAAAAGTCAATTATCACTCATTCATCGAAAATACTCATTTGAGCCTCTTTACAGAATTTCATCTCACAAACGTGGGTAAGCATATCTTTTTATATATTCATAAAAGTAGATATATCTCCTAAATATGAGGACAATATCACCATTACTAAATGCGGATTTTCAAGATTTACTCATAAAGAGGTGGAAATAAATCGTAAACCCAGCAGTGTTCTTTCATTTTGGTTGGCATTTAGGTAGACAGATGTAATGGACCTAAATTTTTTACTATGACCAGCAAAAAAGATAATGAAAGACCCACATTGACATCTTTTGTTAGTAGACAATGACGTTATATTGTTTTAAGGAAAATTATCCATCAACCACATGATTTTTTCTATTTTTTTTAAAATACACAATTCATTTTTTTTTTGCCTAAATTACACTTAAAGTTATAATTTTTTTTACTTTTCCACTTCTGTCTGTTGACCATTAAGATTCTATTAGTTTTTTTAGTAAAATGACGATTTTACCTCCCAAATGTAAAATTATAATTTCATCATATAGCATTAATTTTGAGGGGCAAAATAGTCATTTTGTTAAAAAAATTAACGGAATCTTAACGGTCAACAGACGAAAGTGGAAAAATGTAAAGAATTGTAACTTCATGTGTAATTCAGGCAAAAAAAAAAAAAGAATTGTGTATTTTTTAAAAAATCCAAAACATTAGGTGGTCGGTGGATAATTTCTCTTGTTTTAATATTGAGAAATGAGAATCTCCTTCAAGCTTTTTTTTTTCCCCTTTCTTTTCCTTTTTTACCTAATGCCAATAACAAATAAATTTTTTTTTTTACGACTAGGGTTTAAACTCTTTATTTCATCATTAAAAAAATTTATTAAATATACCAAAAAAAAAAGATATCAAATTGTCGAGATTTTTCTTGGTCAAAGGTTAAACAACTCATAAAACTATAATACCTAATGACTAATTCTCTCACTATAATTGCGATACATCATAGATGATTGGGAAAAGGAATATCGCGACCAGATAAATGCAAGTTGAAACCAGCTCACAGCAGTCTCGAGCAACAGAATTAAGATCCAGACTTCTTGATTGAGAAAGCGACCAAAGTTGATTTAGGAAATCAGAGATCCCTGATTAAATTTAAGACCGTTGGGCAATAATTTGAAAGTCACCCGTAACGCCTTCAATGAATGTTAAAACCGTGGCTTGGTTAACTACTTCATAATGGGCAACATATTAAAGTAACAATTAACTAGGACATTGAATTTAGAAACTAATGAGCATTAAAGAAGGCGCTAACAACACAATAGCATCGGAAGCCTATAAAAGCTTAATAGAACGAAAGGAAAAGAATTTTTTTTTGGAGGGTTTATGGGTTTTCTAAGGGAAAAAGGTTTCTCCGAAAAAGAAAAGAAAACACCCGAAAGGAACAGAACACAAGAAAAGAACAAAAGATAAAAAAAATCTAAGTTACAAGGCTTTTTAATTTCAAATATTTCGATACTTGAACATTCGGAGGGAGGAGATCGTCGAAACGAGAAAACTCCAGCGCTTGTTGATTATCTTATTATTAGCACAGGACAAGAAAGAAAATGGTTCAACTCAGTAGATAATGGGATATTTCAACTTGTGCAAGTATAAAGGCTCGCGAAACAACCTGGTCGCATTGTAATCTTGACCAGATTTGTGTGACCAAATTTTTCATCAACAATAGAAATATTAAAATTTATGATCTCAATAATAAAGCGGAAATAATGTTCAATACTGCACTCGAAATTGTATGCTCTATACTCTGTATACCTTTTTTTTTTTTTCTTCTTATCCTTTCTTAGGGGGATCCTTGGTTTAATATTTGAAGTGAGGATAAAATATCGCCTTAGATTTTTGTTGGACCGTCCAAATCACGTCGCGTCAATTTGATAAGCAAATTATGTAATAGATGGAAATTGAGAAAGCCACCAAATCAAATGTGAAGAAAAAGTCAAATGAAAAGCAAAGAAACAAACTGCTATTTTTCCACATTAATTGGATAAGCAAGCATGAGATTCATGAGATTCATGCATCACTCAATCGGCAGAGCCTCAAAAACCAGAGGCTGAGTTTAAAGGGGCGCCCACGGTCCTGTCTCCAACCAAAACCAGCGTACGGATTCCGCAAAACCGGGAGGCCAAACATTCGACGTGGCTGTGGGGGCGGGGGAAAGACGTTTTTCACCAGCCAAATTATTCATTCCCACGCGCTTTCTCCATCAAGCCAAGAGATTGCTAAATGAGCCGGATAGCACGAGGCAAGGGATATGTCTATATAACACGGCACAAGATGAGTATGTTTTGATAAAATATGCAATACAGCATGGCATGTGGATTGGATTGAACTTAGATTTTAAGGTACACATACCTTAAAATTAATATATAATTAGAGATAAAGAAAAATAAAACACACAAAAAAAATATAATAAGAATATTTTATTTTTAATGAAAATAAAATTAAAATTTTATAATTTTATAATTTTATAAATTACTTAAAATTAGATATTTTAATATTTTAAAATTTTATAATTTTATAAATTACTTGAAATTAAATATTTTAATATATTTATTATCTCAAATTTCTTAAATTTATTTAATTTTTAGTTTTAAAAAAATTATAATTGATTTATGTTTATAATTTATTAAATAAATAATTGATATTATGATTTAATAAATAAAATTATAAATATCATGATTTTATAAATACATATTAATATTATTATGAATTATGATATATAACTCCACGTAATTTCAAACTAACAATTAAGTTAACCCTTAAAAAAATTTATTATTATTGTTGTTAAGTATTATAAAAGAATTATAATATCATAGAGTCAAACTTAACAATTAATATTACATTATCTTATTATTATTAATTTATTATTATTGAATATGGACTTAAGTTTTAAATTTTTAATTTTATTAAATTTAAATAAAGACACATGAATCCAAAAAAGTATATAAACTTGAAAAAATATGCTAATTACTTAATATGTACTCTTAAAAAAAAATTAAAAAAATTTTAATATACTTTTTTTCTTAGGTAAAACACGACACAGTGCAATACGGCTCATAACACGACATGTGCGGGCACGACATGTATGCAAGACCAAATTTTAAAAAAAATTAATCACGACACGATGCAACACAAAATACATAATAAACACAATACGGTATAAACACGAGCGCGCATGTTCTTTTATGTGCCGAGCCAGCTTATCGACCACCTCTAATCAAGCAAATAAATTTTCACTGTTTTCGGCGCGTGAAATTCAAAGAGAGTGTGGGGGAGTTGCGAAACTTCACGGGCTCTTGTGCCCACCATGTGGCGATTCGTCAGCATAGGAAGTAAAGGAAAGTCCCAACACGTGTTCCCTATTAGCTGTAGTTGTATTTGGACGAGATTGCATCCAGTTCCAACCATCAATTACAATGTTGCCCCCCTCTCTTGCTACTGCGTAAATTCCTCCTTAGGCAAAGTGTCTCGTGACCACCACAAAAGGTAATTTCATTTTTAAGCTGGGTAAATAAATAATTAAATAACATTATCTGAAAATGACTTTATTTGTAATAAAAAAGAAAATGACTATTTTTTTGTTGTCTTTTGACATACATAAAACTACCATGCTTATTTAAGAAAATCAAATATAAAAATAAAATTATATTAATTAGGAGTGCTTATTTATTGTGCTCACTCATTTATTAATTTTCATTTTTATGTTTATTGGTATTCTTTCATTTTAGATAAATTCCTGTTAAGGAGTTTTTTAATGGATACTTATCAAAATTGAATTCTTATGATTAATTTACATATTTATATATATAAAAAAAAAAAATCTATGCCTTACTGCCATTGGTAGCTATTAATATTTATGCACCACTTATTTTAAACTTTTTTTCTTCTCGAATGACACCCAAGGTCCCAAATGAAATGACATTAACGAATAAAAAAATAAAACTAAAATTTAGGGAATGTAATTATATAAAAAATAATACTAAAAATAAGTCATAAACAAATTAGAAGACTCAAATATATAATAAGGGAATCCTATATAATTTTGATTTTTGAAAAAGGAAAACTAATTTTTTTTAATAAGAAGAATGTTCTACCAGTATGATAAATCTAAGCACACATATATTCACAAGTATATGATAGGTAACCATATTAGATACTCAAAAGACATGTAAAAATAATATAGAAATCATTTTTACTTTAATTTAAAAAACCAAAGCAACCAAAAATAGTATCTCAATAAAGCTCATTAAAACAATTGTGAATAAAAGATACAATAAAACTACTATCACAATAAAAGATCAACCTTTTTCAAAGGCAAATTTAATGGCATGTACAATACTTTGAAATTCACAAAAATAACTTGAATAACACTAAAACACTGCAAAAATTATTTGAATGATTACAAAAACACCTACAACAACAACAACAAAGAAATCACACTCAAGTGATTATGCTATTATAATATTTATAATAGCACGTTAAATTTGCAATAGATTGGGAAGCATTTAATTATATAAATCATTTCATAGCTCAAAATAAAAATAAAAACAAAAAGAGAGTTGTTTGAAGGGCAGAACAGGAATTTAATATTGATAAAGACGACAAACTTTGCCAAGAGATGGTGAAAACCAGATATCCCACACACCCTGTTTTCTTGGAAAACCACTGCGCTCCACTTTCAAACAAACCCACGTCCCCACTCTTCTCTTTTCTTTACCCCCTTAAATAAACCTCTCATGCTCCACCGGTCACCGCCACTTCCGTTCTTCACATTTGCTCTCCATTTCTTCTCAACTTTCTTGCTTCCCAAACAGAAAACTCGTAATTAACCATGCGTGTGAGCTGCAACGGATGCCGCGTCCTGCGCAAAGGCTGCGGCGAAAACTGCTCCATCAGACCTTGCCTTCAGTGGATTAAGAGCCCCCAGTGTCAGGCCAACGCCACTCTTTTTCTCGCCAAATTCTACGGCCGCGCTGGTCTGGTCAATCTCATCAATGCCGGTCCCCAAGATCTCCGTCCCGCTATTTTCAAATCTCTGCTCTACGAGGCCTGCGGCCGAATCGTGAACCCGATCCACGGTTCCGTCGGGCTGATGTGGTCTGGGCGCTGGCACCTCTGCCAAGCCGCCGTTGAAGCTGTTTTCAGAGGCGAGCCGATCACTCCGCTTTCGTCCGAGTCCGCTCTTCAAGCCGGTGATATCCGCCACGTGTCCAAAGACGAGAGCTCCGCTGCGGCGGCTGCTGTTTCTGATAAGCTTCATAAGGTTAAGTCTCGGAGATTCAAGCGCTCGGCTCCCAAGCCGAGGTCGAAGCCGGGGCCGGCTGCTGATGCCAAGGTTGTTAAGCCTCTGCTGGATAACTCTGGTGGTGAATCAACGAGTTGCGACCCGGAGCTGACTCAGCGTGACAGCGGAGAAGGTGACAGCGTGTCAGTTGAGACCGTGGAGGCTACGCTAGCGAAGACTGATGGTGGGGCCGATGGGAGTGACGTGGATTTAGAGTTATCTTTGGGCTATGGCATTTAAGCCCGGTAAAAATGGAAGTTGATCTGTTTCTGATGTGCCACGTGTGCGGTGATTGTTTCATAGCATACTGGTGCGGCCGAGACCATGTTATTAGCAGTTTTGCCGGCTTAGATAAGAGGGTTTTAATTCATTCGATCAATTTTCGTTTTGTTCAGTGCTGGCTGCAGAAGTGTACATTGTAGGTAGCACATAGGAAGAGGTTACATACATACATACACTTATAGCATTTTTTGTTTTAAAGATGATTTATTTTCCGAAGTTATTTTTTATATGCAGAAGAAAATTCATTGATTTTCAACATTTAAGCGAACATGGATATATTTCCATTTTTATTTATTTTTTATTTTGAAAATTATGTTCTTCGGAGATTCTGTGCGCCAACGACTCGGTAAGTCAATTTATAAATAAATTATTTAACCTAAATTTAGTTGTTAATCATTATTTTTAAAGAATATATTTAATATTAATTTTATCACCCCGGTAGCAACTGGCAATCAAGAAAGCACAAGAACACATTCAACCTTATGATGGCATTATTTACATTTTAGATTGGAATTGGTGTGGGAATTTTAAGATCCGAGTATAGAGTGAGAATGCAAATAGATTGTTATAATAGAATTAAAATTAGAATTTAATTTATTTGTTTATGAGGCTAAATGATTTGAAATTATAAATTTATTTTTTAAAAAATAATTATATTTTTTAATTATAAAATTAAAATAAATATATTTAAAAATAAAAATATTTTATTATATTTATAAATTAATAATTATTATTAATATTTTTAATTATGTAAATCATAATTTTTTATTAATTTTAATTTTAATTATGTAAATAAAAAATTATTAATAAAAATAATATAAATAAAATATTATTATTAATAATATAATATAAATTAATATTTTTAAAATAATTATTTATTATTAGTAATTATTAATATTAAATAAATATAATATTATTTATTTTATTTTATTGAATATAATAATTATATTTGATAAAATATAGATAAAATAAAAAAAGGAGTGAATTCTTATTTTTACCTCCTTAATTTCATTCTACACTCTAAAAAAATAATAAGAACCACATAATAAAATTTTCACTCTTATACTAAAATAAAAAAATTCACACCCCTCACCTTCACTCTAATAAATAAACATGGCATATATTGCTTTGCACTCCAAAAGCAACTTGCAATGCAGTGGAGAAATAAGTAGGAGAATGTGGTTTGAGAAACTTTTCAATTTTTTTTTAAATCGAAAGTAAAGTGTTATTTTACGCTGCGCCCCAAATGTTTCAATAAATGCCACTATATGCCCATTTGTTTTGACCACTTTCACCGCGTACCCATTCCGTTAGATTCGGCCTAACGGTTGTAGTCCCTTTTCTTTTATCAAAAAGGCAATTTTCCCTTCATTTCAATTTCAAAAATGCTTAATTTACCAGAAAAACCCCTTAAAAATATAAAATTACTAGACAATCACCACACCAGTTCCAAATTCCAGTTGACCTCCTATCAAAAAAAAAATCCAGTTGACCTGCCACCTGAGTGAATATTAAAAAAAAAAAAAAGAAATTAAATTTTTCATTACGATTAAAAAATAATTAACTTTTAGAGAAAAGATTTTGTTACGGAAATAATATATGTGGATTACAGATTGCTCTATTAGATCCCATTTCCAGCGTCCAAAAGTCCCTCTCAATATTTGGAGCAGGCTAAGTTACAGCTTTGATGCTTAATCATCTATTATTTTGACAACCAAATAAAAACTAGAACTGAAAAAAGTAAGAAATCCAATCCCCGCACAATCAAACAACCAAATTTCTTCACAACTTTTAAGTTATTAGTTCTGGCGGTTAAAAAAAATCCAATTTCTAAGACTTAATTATTGCTCTCAGATCCCAATTTCGAAACTTTAATAGTTAAATTTACAAACACAAACTAATCAAACAGCCCGTGAAACCTTACAGCAAACAGACCTGCAGTGGTTCGATCTGAGAGCGGACTGCACAACGCGATGCTCCTGCTATCTTTTGTCACGCCGACGCTCGTGCAACCTGTTTCCGTGCTAACATTCCTGTTGTTGCTGCTGTCGGTTCAAGAACCAGCAACAGACAAAGAAAAACAGAGGAGGAGAAAAGACAAGCATAAAGAAAGAAGAAAGAAAAAAGGAAATGACTTGAAATCTTTTGAATTGTGCCAGCCGTTCAGTATATTATCATTTTTGCCCTTTCGCCGTCAACAATGCTGCTGGCCAACAGTAACGATTTGGGTGCACGATGAAAACGGTCGAAACAAGTGGAGGTGCAATATGTCATATGTTGAAATATTCGGGTGCAGGCATAAAATAACCCAAGAGTTAAAATATGCCCACCTATACAGTTTTTTATTAAAAACATAAATTAAAAAATGTTTGATTTGGTTCTTGTTCGACTTAGTATTAGAATTTTAGGGTTCAAAGCAGAAGAATTATGTTATATTTGTTTATAAAATAATCACTAAAGAATAAATAGTTATTTAAAATTTAAAAACTACTCTGAACATTATAGTATTAACAAAATTATTAAAGTGAATTAACAAAATAATTTTAGGGTTTTTAAATTAACGATGGCTTGGCCCAATGCATAAAGCCCAACAAGAAGCCCAATGACGATCCAGCAATAACAGAAACAGAAACCAAGTGAAGACCACACCCCACCTAGACGACTACGCCACCGGACTAAACAAATCAATCAATCAAATTGCAAAAAATTGAAAATGGGAAGGAAGAAGGCAACGGTAGAGTTCGATGAAACGGCGCCGGATTTCGATCCGTCGGACCCGTATAAGGACCCGGTGGCGATGCTGGAGATGAGAGAGCACATAGTGAGGGAGAAGTGGATTGACATCGAGAAGGCAAAGATCATAAGAGAGAGGCTCAAGTGGTGCTATCGCATCGAAGGCGTTAATCATATGCAAAAGTGCCGTCACCTCGTTCACCAGTACCTCGAATCCACTCGCGGCATCGGCTGGGGCAAGGAGGGCCGTCATCCCTCGCTTCACGGTCAGTTACATTACTTTCCGTTGTTGCTTTTTTTTTTTTTTTGGTGATGGAGTCGATAGGGACTGACTTTGATTTTTGAAATGCTTAGGTCCGAAGGTGGAGGCTGTGGAGTCTGAAGAATGATGATATTTTTGAGGAATGAATAAGGTGTAATTTTATTTTATTTTTAGTACGACGAAAATTTTTTAGTGTTTTTTCTTTTCAACTCCTAATTAAATTACTGCATTTGTATGGTTTCATGCATATTACTAGCTTATATTAGTTTAGAAGCTATTAAAAGACTAATTAGGCCATTTATACGATTATTTTTTGTTTGATAGGACAATAGGTTGTGCGTATCTGAAAGGAATTCATAGTAGTTGCTGTTAGCATTGGTGTAGCAACTACAATTACTGCTAATGTGGACTAAAACAAAACAAATTTTCTAGTAGTGAAATTATTTAAGTTTTGACTGAAGATATATGCTCAGTGAGTCATCTTTGTTTGCTTAACTATCCTGGTGGTGAGTGTTTAGAGCGTTGTTCGGGCTAGGTCAAAGTTGGGTTATTGAAAGTGCGTTTGGGGAAGTGCACATCATTGCTTAGTTGAAGCTTAACTGGTGAACATTGGATATGCAGTGAAATTTTTCATTAGGAAATGAGATCAGTTTGTATGTTATTTGCCAAAATTCATCTGCAAATCTGTTTGGATTACATGCACTTGTACTTGAATGCTGATCAGGTCAGGTGAACTTGTATATCATTGGAATTATATTTTAACGACAGTGAATGGATCTGAGTTGGTTTGTTAACATGTCTATACAACCCTGTGTTGCAGTAGCTATATGTACTTGTTACTAATGGTAGTTGAGATTAAGTTGCACTAAATTATAGAGGTATGTTGGGAAAATAAGATGAGTGGTGATTTGTTGAGCGCCGAACAAACTTCGTATTTGTGAATAATTTTAATCTGGGGGTTCAGATGATCTTGAAGTGGGGACTTGTAGGATTAACTTTTCCTAGAGTTGATTTATGGCCCTTGAACTAGATACCAGTAACTATCAAACCTTAGGTTGTATGGAGAACAAATGATGGTATTTCAACCTTAAACCCTTGGGTCTTATACCACTTCACATTTCATAGTTACGGTATCAATTCGGGAAACATCGATTCTATCCACTAGAACTTGTACAATGGCGAAATAGAATGATTATCTAAACAAAAAGCTTTTAGTTGTTAACAATCAAATACTAATTTAACTAACCATTTTCTTTAGATTCAAAAAGGCTTTTTTTTTTACCTTTTTTTTTTTTTGGCAACAAGGCAAAAGTCTAAAATTTTCTGTATTCAGATGTTGTTAGGTTCATGCTTCAAGCTGTCAGGCATGATGTTTGTTCTGAAACTGAAGAATAGTTATAAATGTAAGAAGTAGCATTCAATCTATACCTGGGAATTCCTTTGAATGCCTATACATGCTAGATATTGATTGGAAACTTATTGCTGTTTGGAGTATAGAACCTAATAGCATAAGGGGTTTTAACCTATTTCTTCTACAAAAATAAGATTAATCTTTTTTTTTTCCTTAAAATACATCTGAGCAAATCTTTGACCCCCTTAAGAGTTCACTGAAGAGAAAATAGAAAAATGATGAACAAGAGGACTGGGTAATATTCAAATCTGCAAGGATACATACTCCTAACATAAAATTTGAAATTTGATAAACAAAACTTGAAATGTGAACACAAAAGTTGAAGTCTAACGTTAAAACTAAAATGAGTTGTAAACCTACACTTGAAGCACCTGAGAAAACTTGAAACATGTTCTATATACTAGTTAGTAACTTAAATTGATATCATTTGGTCCGAAGGATTATTTTTGTAAGCAAGAAGATCATATCCATTGAACTTTTGATTAAAATCATAAGTTCTTGTTTGGTGAAGCCCAATCCAGACTCTCTCTTGTTCATTGATAAAACCTTTTTTGAATGCCTGTTTATTGGGTTAAACAACAGACTTGGACCCTTGGATACTTGATGAGTTTGTACTGGGTATCCAAACAATCATCCAGACCTTTTTGTAGGCCTCACTTCTATGTAAATTGAAGTTGTAGTGCTGTAGTTGCCCCATGTGTACAGTCCAGTTGGTTTGACCATTGTAGTGGAAGCTTGAGGTCAAGGGATTGATTCCCCCTCACACCAACCTTGGAAGGCGAAATGATTTAATTTGAGTTGTGCATGGGTTGGGATGGGTTTAGGGTGTGGGAAATGCAAAACATAAATAAAAAATAAAAATCTTTGGTTGTACTTTTGAGTCAAACTGCTGAAATGTTGTGGGTTGAGAGGAATTTTACTTGATGGCTTGCATAGATCACCATCTGAAAGCATTTGTAGCAGGACCTGAATCAATAAATTAGTCAAATGATAAGATCACTGGATATACATGCACAACGTCTTCTGCATCTAATATATTTATTCATTGTTATCCCATACAAAATATTAAATCCTGATGGGGATGTTATTATTATTGTGTTGTGTAATAGTGGAAGAAGTTGGCATCTGTGATTGTGAGGATATAATAAATAGTAATTCCAATAATTCTTTTTGTTCATTTTGGCATCACTGATGTCGGGTTGTGATGGCATTATTATTTAAACATTCTTTTTCTTCATTGGCATCACTGATTGTGAGGGGATTAGTCATAATAAATTCCAATTATTCTTTTTGTTCATTTCATCATGAGTTTTGTCCACAATGCATGATAACAGATTGGAGAAAGTAACTTTGCTTCTTGCTTTCAGGTCATTGCACTTGGCCATGTGGAGGAATGCCCAAATTGTAGCAGTGGCTGGGCCAGTTCATCTGCTAGTTTGCTTGCTGTTTTATGTCTTGTGTTCTACTTATAACATTATTTATTTTCCTATCTTTTTATGTTAAATATAGCAGCCAGATGATACTGGCTTCTGCTTACATCTTAGATCTTTGCATTGTCATCTGAATATTGGTTGCAATTTGGACAGAGTGAAAAATGAAAAGTACATCAGATAATGACAATTAGCTTCTTGTCATCACTTGGTTTAGTTCTCCATCAATAGATTCTAAATTTTGTGCTCTTGTTGGTTATGTGCTAAGCTGATTTGATGGAGGAAAAAGACATCTTGGTATTCTGATACCCATTGATTCGGGAAGGATGCTAGATTCCTATTTTTTTTAATAGTTAATGACGTTGTATTGCATAATTAGGTTATTAAATTGTATGGCCTTGTTGAATGAGAACTGAACACCCGTTGCTCCATGGTGAAGCCTATGGAATTTGTCAGGCTTGTTATGGATCTTTTGGTCTTTTTCTCTACAAATTTTGACTATTCATGGAAGCATGTTGGGTTAGGACGTTGAAACCCTACTTCTATCAGTTACAAAATTTGGCTGTTTTTGGAGTCTAAATCACCTGACTAATTTGGTCTTTTCGAAGGTTAACCTTTCTCTCGAGGCTTTGTATGCTTGCATGGAGGGGCGGTGTAAGCTAGGTCTGATTTCTTAAAATTCTGGGGAAGTTAATGACTACTTTTCAAATATGTAGGAGTTATGTGCAGGACAATGTTTTGTGGCATTCCAATATTATATTAGAGAGTTCATTTTGATTTTGAATATATTTTGTTTCAGTGGACAATGAAAGAGTGTTTTTTATTTTGTTGTTGAATTATTAAAATGTACTGATCTTTTTCATGTATGATCTGGACGCCTCCCTATGAATGTGATTTGCTATCTCTACTGCGTAAACACCGTGTGAAGGTGGCTTGTTGGAACCAGGAAGCTGGAATTATTAAATTAAAGTAGTGTTTATTTTTAAAAGAATCGGAGATAAGAATCTAAAGCGGAAGGCTCTGCGCAAGTTTTATTTTTCGGTTGGTTTTTTGGCACGACATAAGTCAACCGATAATTTCAATCTCTTATATAAGCAGAGTGGTGAAGTTTTAGCAATCAAATTCGCTTTTGGTGACAAGATTCTAAGCAAGATGTTATTCTTTTTTAAATTCAATTCAAACATATTATTGTTGTTTGTGGTTACTTGAATGATGATCGGTGTTTGTTTTGTATAATTTATCTAATAGAATGAAAAAAAAATTTTAAGCATCAAACTTCTTTACAATTTTTTTTTCCTCTTGATTGGTTGGCTGGTTGGTGGTTGGTTATAATTGTTGTAGAGCTTAAAGATTGTTTTTTTTTTAATTAAAGAAAACTCTATTTTAAAAGAAACGCTGTAATCGGTACAAAATTTACCTAAAGAATTTCTTTTAGACCCTCTTTGGTATCAAGGTTAATTATTATATTATACTATTTAGTAAACACTTGATGATATGAGATCTATAAACAAATGTAATTCATATTTATTTGATGAAAAATCATTAATTTATATATTAATTTTGTCAAAATTATTATTTAAAAAATTTAATGTGGCAAAGTCAAATTCTTCTTCATTAGGTATTTGATTCTTCCTCTTCACAAGATAATCGATTCTACAGCCATTTTTATTGTATGTGATAACTTTTAGTTTATTTTTTCTCCACAACAGCTGTCATTTAAAAACTGTAGCAGGACTTTATAAATTTGAGTAATGATAGATATCTCAAAATTTTTTTTATCCCAAATTTGATCCCAAGTGATGTGTCATTAATTAAATGATTAATAATTTTTTATAAGATTCAAGTAAATTAATTATATTTTCTCGACAACCAATTGATGAATGCCAAATTATTTAAGATAATTTTTTGAGATAAAAATTTAGAACGTGTAGCACCAGAGATTATAACGAATGTAACAACCAGATTAGTGTTAGGTTTTGCGCTTATGCGAATATGTACCGGCTTCTCTTTGTTGAATGGAAGTAGATTTCATTCAAATTATTGTGTGGATGCCACCCAACTGAGCTTGTAACTGGATCAATGCAGACACTTTTACTAAATGTTGGTATTTGGGACACAAATAAATAAAAATTGTAAGTGCGATTGGACATGATTCTTTTAAACAGTTCATTTTTTTTTGCCCTCTTTGTTTTCAAACAGCTTGGTATGTCTTTGTGAAGTTTCATCCTCAAAACACCTAGCTAAAAATATTGAAAAGAAAGCAAAAAGCTTTAGATTTAGCTCCACTAAAATCGCAACTGAACTCATCATATAATAGAATCTTTACGAAATTTAAAAAGAAAAAAAAAGGGGCTCCTTCGTGAAGAATAATACAAAGACAGAAAGCAACAATACTAATACGGCAGCTCCAACTAGGAAGCTGGATGCACTTCTTTTTTTTAAATGGTAACAAAAAGCAGAAATAATTTAGAAAGAAAAGAGACATAGAAGCAGCTGCATCCTGTTGATGTGGGGGAGTTCTTGCTTCCAACTTAAGCTACTCCGCCTGCAAAATAAATAAACAAAAAGGCTAATTCTCTATTTCTGTAAATATATGTCAAGGCCACAATGACCTGACTGGACAGTTATGGAAATTAAAACATGAAGATTGAGAAAAGAAAGTGAAAAAAAAAAAGGAACGAAAAGATGGTTTAACACAAACTAGAAGCAAAATGCTTTCAATTAAGCAGGAGCTCCCTTCAGTCCAATAGGCGGACAAAGCAAAGCGGAAGGAGTTGCTCCCACACCATGCACTTGGCTAAGCTTAACACTCATTGCGTTGCCAAAATATTAAGCGTAACCCAGCGCATGAGATGGCAGCTCTTGCCGCAACTCAGCCCTCGGTATTGGCCTGAAAGGAGCTCCTAATCGTATTCATTTATTGCTTCATCTGCTACATGAAATATATATTTGCTTCCTATGTCTTCTCTCCCAAGTTATTAGGAGGGGATAGCTGTATATTTGGAACACAAGGCTTAAGGCATGTCATGTTCCCTTCACTTCTTGCTTCCTTAAATACAACTGCTTCTCACTCTTGTCCGAAAAATAAAAAAATAATAAATCTCTTTCTCTTCCAGAAGAGAGGTTCCTTAACTGTTAAATACCAAGTCATATGAGATTGAGGAAGCCAATCAAAAGATAAACTATCAATAACAAATCTTTAAATAAGAAAGAATAATGATACAATCACGAACTCTTATTATAAATTACTTTTTTAAAAGTCTACGTGGTGTAATATGATTGATTAGACGAAATCACAACATGACCCACATATTAATTTTTGTTATTATATATATATATTGAATAAATCATATTATATTACATTATTAGTTTGTACCAGGATTTGTAACCGTCTGTCTTATTATTCAAAACGATCCAATGAGTAATGATCCATGGGGTGATGATGCACCGTTATCCTATTAGTTCACAATTTCAACACCATTTATAAAATATCATAGAATTATGTCGAGATCCTCACGGTGTAGTGGAAACCGGTGCTCACTAGATCAGTTTCAACATCTCAATTATTACATAGAGATATAATTTAGAGGCGTAAAATAAATAAACAAGACGATTAAATCTTAAAAGTTATTTCTGCTTTTTGGAGTGGCCTTGCTGAAGACCTTGGAAAAGAACATGTTTTATGAAAAACTGAGAATCTTTTTCATTTTTTGAGGTATTCAAAATGAGTTTTTCGAGGTTTTGTCCTCTTTCAATTTTGCAGTTCGGTCCTGGGTCACCTCCTGGGCTTCCTAAATCATAAAATATCATTTGTGTTTTGCAATTCACAAGATGCCACACATGTTTACAAACATGAAACACTTTTGCTTCTTCCAGAACACAGCTAACTTTACACCATCCTGATGAAAGATACTTAGTTTTGTTTCTTTATTGTTTTTGTTCTTTGGTTTGTGTATTTTGTGTCTTACTTTCTAGCTGGGGAAATGGTCAATGGTTGGCAAAACTATATTGTTTTCGGACAAATAATAGTTCTAGGTTATTGCAAAGACGTGGAACTCAGCTTTGTATGTGACAGTCCTAACAAAAATTGTTGGCATTTTCATGGAGCTGTCATTCATCTCTTTCTAATCGTCCTTGTGTATCATTTTTTGAACTATTGTAGTACCGTAACTAATCAGAACAATTCATGCAAACAGTGTTACTTTTATTTTTATATTTTATTTAAACATAATATAATTAATAATTAAATTGTCTATCTATTTATCTAACTACCTACGTAAGTGAGGTTCGAATCCTAAACCTTCTGTATCAATACAAGACTTTTACTAATTGAGACGACTAACATCCGCAGGTGTGAACCGTGTATTTGCTAATACTTTCTTTCATCAACACAAGATAATCATGATTAGGGGAAAATTTCAGTCTCATCATAGAGTAAGCAACTAAATATGCGACGTGATTTTATAACTTGTAGATTAATCATGCAACATCACCTGACAGCCTTGCACAAATGAGAATAATTACACCAACTTGATCGTTATTGTATATATACCAAAAACATCTTCTTTTGACTTGTTCATTACAAGACAAATTCAAGGTGTTGCAAAACACAAAACACACAAGTTCTGAAATTTAACAGCTAGCTGGCCCTTAAATTTTTTTCTTATATATATTTCAAATCAATGGCATGTGAAGCGTGAAAGAACAGCTAGCTAACCTTTAGGCTTTAGCTTTTATCATATGTCTTTGTTTTGGACTGGATTGTGAAATCTTTGGAGCAGATTCAGCGGTACAGTACTATTCCCTCCCATAAGGTGATAACTTGGTCACGATACAAAACAGAGATCTTTTGGCAGCTATTTTTTTCCGATCATTCATTTCAATCATGTCAAAAGCTTCGAGACAAAGCCGAAACAGTTGAAAGTTGGGACCTGACCACTCCATTGTTTTGGTTGTACCCTTCATCGCTGCCCCAACCGTCTGATTGCTTTACCCACGTGGACCACGAACGGCCTGATCAAAATTGCCAGAAAAGGAAAAGTTTAGTTTTTGTTGAGAGCAAATTTCAATGTGGCTTTTAGCCGTATAAAATGCCAAGCATGGATGACAGTGTTGGTATTTGATAGAGTTACGAGGGGCCAGCCTAGGTACGGTCAGTGAATGTTGTATCATCTGTATTTGTCATGCTCCGACAAGAGATTCTGATTCTCTCTTATGAAAAAATGTAATCAAGAATCGCCATTAGGTTTTATATGAGATTTATTTGGTATTTTGATTGGATAGTCTTATTTTTTAAGTTAAAATATTAAAGTATTTAATAAATACTAACTTTTATGATTTGAAAATTAAGTTAATTTTATTCACTACACTTGTGACAAAAGCTTATATTATCTTTATTAATTTTATTAAAAATATTATTTAAAAGTTATTTTTACCCTGTATTATCGATATTTATTTCATACTTACATCTTTTTTATTAATATAGTTACAACTTTTAAACCACAATATCTTAATACGAAATAATGCCCTACAAGTATAACCAATTTCATTCAAATACACGCATAATCTTTAATTTGGAGGCCATTTTACTTGTATTCTAAATATTGGGGACGTTAAAGTCATTTACGTGTAATATATTACTTATTACAAAATAACCCCTATATTTTTACAAATTTGACCTTTTAGTGGAACCATAATCTTTAATTTGGAGGCCGTTGTACTTGTATTCTAAATATTGGGGACATTAATGAATAAACACCCTTATTTTGAAGGTTAAATTTGTAAAAATATAGGGCTTATTTTGTAATAAGCAATATATTACACATAAATGACTAATGGACGTAGCTATTTGAATCAACCATTTTTTTTCTACACTTGAGAATTTTATTGTTAAAATATTTTTTGATAAAATTACTTAATTATTTATTTCTTCTCTTTTCATTCTCAATTCCTCTCTCTCTCTCTCTCTCTCTCTCTCTCTCTCTCTCTCTCTCTCTCTCTCTCTCTCTCTATCTATCTATATATATATATATATATATATATATATGTATGTATATGTATATGTATATGTATATTTAACTGCAAATAATTGGTTTGGTTATAATCTATCACAAACTTTGAGAAGCAAAATCCATCATTAAAAAATGAATATCAATAAATTTTTACCAACCATAAAAGTTTATGGATATTAAGAAATTAATCTTTAGCAATCATAAAAGCTAGTGAATATTAAGAAAAAAAAATCTTATATATAGAAAGCATGAATAGAGGTTATGATTTACAAAGAGAGGTAAAGAAAAATGAATAAAAAAATGAGCGAATTTGAAAGTTTACTTCACAAAATGTGATAATAGATACTTGAGAGGCTATGCAATCATGAGTAGAGAGGGAAAGAGATTAGTGATGGGTGATTATGAGATTTTTAAATTTTGAAATTTTTTATAATGAATTTTAATTTTTAAAATAGGTATAAAGATGAATTTGGTTCGTTCAAATAGTCCCACTAAAGATCAAATTCACTGAAAAAAAAGAGTTCATTTATTTACTTTATCATTTGAAAAACCAACTATTTCACCCATTGTTTGCGTAATCACACTGGGATGATTTATTTACTTATCCATGTCGCCGTTTCATTTTTTTTTTTTTTTTGAAGGCAATTCACTCTAATACAAAATAATATTGGCATTCATCAACAAGCCCTTATAAATCTATATTATGCATTGTCATCAACGTGAACCCAAGGCTGGTCCAGCGAATTGGGAATTGATCAGTCGTCCATTTCAAAATGTAAATAATGACTTTAACAAGACAGAGATAAATTTTTAAATATAAATTTAGCAACAATTAATTTGATTAAATGAGAATAAATTAATTTATTACAGTATTGGTTTTCGAGGATTTGTGAAGAAACATGCTCTTTTTGACTATGAGAAATTCATAACGTAAGTAGGTGGAGGCAAAGATTTATGTTTGTACGTAGACAACCTGACGCATTGATAATATAATTGACTTTTCCAACTTCTTAAACAATTAAAGCTTCAATTCGAGGATTCTTTTAGGAAACAAATTCCAATGATTTAGCCGCTATGTAATGCGAGCAAAAGGTTAAGGATTTCTAAAACATTATCCCACAACACTTGAGAATGATTCTTAGGCTAAGTATTTAATAACATAAACAATTCTCAAATTTAGAGTTAACTTTTGAGTATATGAATCAGGTCAATGGGCTTCTATACGATTGAGGTTCATCCTACTCTTTCACATGATAAAGACAAGGCTATTATTGGCATTTTCTCATATTCATTGATAATAAATTTTGGGTGAAGTATACAAATTTTAATCAAACCTCAACTCTGTTCTAACATATAATACTTGAGTAATCATCAACTCTTCAACTAATTTTTTAATATATTAAGTTCCACGGGCTTCTATAGATCTCTCTCAAATTAACTTTGAAGCTAGGAAGAAAAGTAATTATTTAATTTATTCTTGAGTTTGGGCTTTGAGCTGCTTTGAAAAAATATAGATGCACAAAATTTTCTCACCGTCTGGGGAATGAATACTATATTATTTGAGATGATGTTTTGGTATAAAATTTTTAAGATGTATGACACTAATCATCTTTTTATATATATCTTGGTAGTGTGCCAATCAAACTTTCGATTAATGCAAAATCCCGGGGCTCTAATTGTCCAGACACTCCAGCAAAATTGGTAGATTTGATTCTACGTTTGAATTAACGCACAATTGACAGATTCCAAAAGGTTGTCCTATTGCTCAGCATCAGTTCATGCTTGCCGTATACGTATATAGCTTCGCCTACTTGTGTTTCAAGGCTTTCTTGTTTCACATTTCAAAATGAATACGAGCCACTATCTTCAAGTTCGACCTTTTTGTAATCACGGGTTAATTTTAATGCCCTCATAAAGGGAATCAATTGCTAATCCATTTAATGATGTTGGACATTCACGGACAGACTTTAAGTCCGCATTATTTCGGACACCAGTACCAAATTTGAACTAATAATATACCGTTTCAATAATGTTAAGGATTCTAATGTTTAAGTTTCAGTTGATGTGTCAATTTATTTATAACCGCCACATCATATTAATGGTTAATAATTGATAGAACTCAGATGCTAAAATTTCTAACATTACTTACGGTTTTACACTCTCATCCACACCAACAGTTAATAACAATCCTGTTGTAAGATATCCCAGATGTTCACTCAGAAATTGCTTCTCTTTTATCTCTTTGACGTTTCTAATACTTAATTATTTAACTTCAGTGGCAGTTCTAGCCCCTCATTGATATTGCTCATGTTAAATTATTTCACTAAGTTTTAGTTTTACATCGACTAATCCTCTGCTAATTTGAAGCTTCACCTGAAATTTATTTAGGTTTGGTTCGGCAGCTAAATATGAAGAACTATTTTAAGAAAGAAACACACTACTAGCAAATGATCCAAATTCAATAACAATATATGTAGATACCACTACTTAAAGAACAAATTAAAGATCTTTGCGTTGAAAAGAACAACATTTATGGATGTATATATAGCAAGAAAATGCAAAAAGAATATGCTAGCTATTCACTTAACTTTTCTGTAACGAGACTTGCTATGAACTTGTATATTCTATCAAGTATAAACATGTCAACGGCCACAAGCTTAATGTACACAATGAGTATCTATCAAAGCTGTTCATGGGAAAAATAAAATTTCATGCACAAGTACAGAAGATTTTGAAACAAGAAATTAACTAATTAAAATTAGCGAAACTTAACTTCTTGACAAAGCGCTTGTCAAGCGAACCCTAAGTGCTTCTGCCTTGTTAACACGGGCTTTTTTGCTTCCTGTTAGAGTGATGCCAAACAGCTTGTCATTGTAAACTATGCAGCTAATTAAGCTAGCCACCGTTTACAGTAAAATTCAAACTTTGGCTGTTAATGGTACTGAAAAGCATCATTAGCGCTCCCCATAAAAGAAGTCCTCTTAACGAACCGGCCTTTCATCCTAGGCCTCTTCTCAGCATTCAGTTTCCTCACTTCGTACCTTATCTTCTTAGAAAACAGCCTCGTTCTTCGCTTCTCTCTGTACCTAGATACTCTGGCTTCCCTTCCGCCATCATCCCCACCACCGGCTCCCACGTGGCACCCTCTGAGCACTACTCCTCCGCAGTAAGTGCGATGATGAACATCTTTGCCACACAAACCCTAAAAGAATGAATTGCACAAAAGTGAGTGATTGTTGATTAAAAGTGTTTGATAAAATTCAGCTTCAATGGTTCGATAAGTTTTATGGGAAAGTTACCGTGCAATGGGGCCAGCAGTAGTTGAGGTTAATATCAGGGCGGCTTCCTGCTGTCCATGGACGGCCTCGGCTAGACCAAGCAGTTACAACAGCGTCATAATTTAGCTTCAAAGACACGTTCCTCAGCAGCTCCGGCTTGCATTCAGTGCTCATTAGCCCCGCAGTATCGTCTCCGGTCACTGGTGAATGATAATCAAAGTTCCAATCTATTGCTTCTCTTGTTGCTGCTGCAAGTACACCTTCTTCCACTTCTTCATCCTTAATCTTCAAATTCAGTGCTATATTTTCCTCTTCTTTACAATCCAACGACATCCCAAATTCTTTGACATCACAAGAATCTTCATCAAGGGCGCCGCCTCCACCTTCCAGTAAGCTCTCAACGTCAGCTGCAAACTCTGCAAGATCCATGTCGGAGGGCAAGAATCCATGTAGATCATCCAAATCACCCATCCCATCTTGTCCATTATAGCCATCATCAATCATATTCTCATCTGGCTCACCGGCCGCAAATGGATCAAAAACCGGGACCTGATAAAGCAACTGCTCATCAATGACTTGATCATCATCCTGCAGCGACCCTTCTTCACTGCTAAACTCAGGAACAAGAGGCTCATTTGCTTTTGCTTGTTGCACCAACATGGCCTTATTATTATTATGCCTAGGCGTCCGGGATTTTCTTGTGAAACCCTGGTGCCAAACTGGCGCCGTATCTTTATTAGTGTGCTCATTGATCAGCTTATTGTTATTGTTACATGATGATGCGGTCTCAAGACGAACCCTTTCATGTCTACTGGCCAGCTGGTTTGCCGAATGAACTGATGCATCACATCCTTGGCAAAGAAAAGCATCATCCGCCATACAATACCAACGTGCACGCTTGCGTAAGCAGCCGTCGCAAGCTCTTGCCGTCTTACCTCCCATAGCATTTGCAGTTCTCTTTTCACCTATCATCATGTGGAAGCAGCTGCAAATTGAAAAACTTGTTAATTGCAATGATGAGATTAACTGTACTGCTGGCTAATGGCTACAAGCATATTTTTTGGGACACCAGTGATTACAATTATTGAATTGAGAATTGAGAATCAGTCGTTGTTCATGTAGTGAACCCCACCACATGGCGGGATGATGCCCTGATACACAAGCACTACATAAGCTACCTTGCCACACATGCACTTTTTGGTGGTATATGCGATACGGAATTTTGTTTGCCCTAATTGGGGCCCAGAAATTGGTCTTATCTCAGTGTTGATTGGCTAACATTCTGAAATCCATCTTAATCTCTGAAATCTGATTGGTTACAAGTCTGCATTAGTGGATTCCTTGTGGCCCAAGCTAGGGTATGGCAAAAGTCACTCTCCTATAGTTCGAGTAAGACCTTTTTGTTTTCTTGTCTCTATGTTTCAATAATTCCTGTTCAAACTTTTATAAACTCTTGTTTTTGGTCCCCTATTGTTGTTTTCAATTCTCTCTTGTGGTGGCTTTCATCTTTCTTCGTGTAAATCATTCTCCACCAGTTGATTAATGACAAAATTTGAACTATAATATATGAACTTGTGACGGGCTATTCAGGGCGGTTTAATAGGTACAGATTTTTGTTACCCTTTCAAGTTTCGAGTAGGTTTTCTTTTTTCTTTTTAATATACATTAGCACAATACAAATTTATGAATATGCATACTGATAGATGCATCAAAAAATCTTATCCTTATTGTGCAATATTGGAAGTAAGGCCTGAAAATATACTACTAAAAAAAATGAAAAAAATATTTTCATAAGGCTTAGAGAATAGTGGAGACCTTCGACCTCTTTAGTTCTCCTTTCATTTTCATACAATACGAACCAGAAAACTTCATAAATGATTTTCTTTCATAAGCTGCCTTTGTCATAGTTTTTGTGACGGAGAGGTTTTCGTGTAATTTGGTATTTGACTTTGTGGATAATTTGTGGGCAATTGCATGGATTGCATTAGATTGTCGTGCAAGTACTTGACATTTTAGCATACCCTTCTAAAAATGTTCGTTAAACTCAGTTTAAAAGTGATTAATAAGATGAAAATCAATTTTTTATTAATTTCTAAAAGCAGCCCCGTCCGAGTGTAGATTTTTAAAATCTAATTAATTGTAAATCATATTTCTAAATGTAAAGCACGGAATTTGCCCTCAATTCAACAAAATTATAAAAATAAATAATGTCTTTAATTGAAAGTGGCCTGACAGCAATGCCACTAGCGACAACGAATTAGAAATTTCGTGACCTAAGAAATAATAGTATCGTTTTCACAAAACAAAATTACGGTGTCAGAGAGCATAGCGTCGCACGCACCCCACACATGTGGCAGCTTTTGTGGTGGCCATTACTCATTCTCAGAAGGCGGCGTCGTTGTCACAAGATATATATATATATGATTTAAATGTGATTTTAAAAAATTAAAAATAAATTTAAATATTTAATAAATTTTTATAAAAATCACTCATCATATAATGGATTTGGAAAGTAGAAGATAATGGAAGGATTAGGGGTTGCTTTGTATCTTTTTTTTAAATTTTAAATTTTTCATTTTTAAAAAAAAAATAGACAAAACCCGTTTGATTGTGGCAATTATGTTCGCACTTTTTGTCATCAAGAAAAACAAGTTGAACTTGTTTTCTATAAGAGAAATTATCTTTGCGCCACTTCTGTTTTGTCATGTGTATATCTAATTATCGCAAAATTTTGACATGTTCTCTACATCATTTATATTTCTAAACTTGTATCAATCAAATACTTTGACACTAAAAAGAACTATTTTACCCTAAATGAATTAAAAGACCTTTCTATTCTACAAAATTTTAAAAAACAAAAAATTATAATTGCAAGAATACCCATGAAACATTTAATAAAACAAATAAATCTCAAAATCCATGATGTTAATTGTTTATAATTATAATTTCATTTAAAAATTATCATCTTTATTTTTAATTATGATTTCATTTAATGTTGCAATTAAATGAAGTATAGGGAAGTTTTTTAATTTTAACTATAAGGAAGTTTACAAAAATTAACATGAAGAGAAATGCTCCTTACAATTATTGCATTAGCTTTATCTACATAAATCCTCACATACAATTCCACATATGTTAAATAAACCTAAAATTATCCTTGAATTAGTAAATTAAATTACTATATTTAAGGAGATCCTTATTATTATGATTTTCTTAAAGAAATAAAATTAATAAAAGTTTTAGTTATCAATTATTAAATGGACAGAACTATGGTACCCGGTTGTAACATACCCTCTTTGGTTTTTTTGTGACTGCACCCCTTATTTTCTTTTATATTTACAATTTCCTGAAGTACATTTTCATTTCCTCCTTCTTCTTCCCCTTACCTCCATAATCCAATAGTTTTCTCATTTTCAAACTATTAATCAACCAATTGCAATGAACTAGAGCCAACTTGATATCATTCATTGCAAGGCTTTGTTTGTATCCTTAAGAGCTATAAGATTCATTTGCTCTATAGCATCATAACAATAATTAACTGAATTTTTGTACATAAAAAAATACATCAATATAAACATTTTCTTATAACCACACACTATTAATCATCTACAAAGATGCAAACCTAGATTCTGAATTATAATTAAAAGCTATCGTAATTTGTCAATAACAGTAACTCACCGATTAATACAATCAAAACCAAACCTATGAAACAAAATAAAGTTGTGGGTGACCAAAAAACATAATGTATTATAATGAAACTATTCTTCAGCATTTTATCAACATCTTATGAGCTTAACTTCATGCTGCTGAAATTTTGCTTGTGCCGAGTTTCATGAAGTTCACTTTGAATTCACATCGACAAATCACAAGCTAATTTCTTCGGTGGTTTCTATGTTTATGAAAGATGTTACCATAAAACCTCGTTTATTTCCTCAAATTGAAAGAATCTGACCTAAAAATTGTTGCTTAGTCTCGAATTATGATTCGCCCATTTATTTGATGCATATTTGGCCACACAAACATTTGGCTACGCTGACATGTCTTTCCTTGGGGAGTAAGAAGTCATGTGGCCAACTCAAGGGGCTCATACGTGTTTCAGAGGCATGGTGAAAACTCATGCAACAGCAATTCTGTAGTCAATGGAGGTTATATGACATTGGCTCAAAATTTTGTAATCTTTTAACTTTTCTAAATTTTTAGCAAACAATATGGATAATAATGTTAATAACCGAATAAACATATGTGCACCATTGAAACTACTTCTCCCTGAGATCTAATGATCAACGCATAAAAAGACAAAATTAGAGGTACTCTCCGCAAGTGCACCGTAGTTAGACTCTTATTATATGTACTTATTTGATTATATACATACGTATCTAAATTTTATTCAACGTCATATTCATTTTAGTCATTGTTGTCTTAGTAGTTTAAGATTAAGAGTAAAAATTTGTTAAACACATACAAAAGAGCTTTTAAAACTCTTAATTATTTTAAAAATAAAATTCACCAAACTTAGCTAATTGTTTCCATAGTTAATACTAACAATAATTATTTTTAAAACTACAACATTACCAAATTTTGTAATATTATGAGCTGATTTTGAAAAAGTGCTTCTCAGTTATTCAAAATATGCTATATTATGAGCTGATTTTACTAAAAATTATTTTAAAATATTTTACCAAACACTAAAATTAGTTTTTAACTCGCAAAGTTACTGTTGAACCTCCTAACAAGGATGATTATATACTAGTCCAATACCTATAGTCAACTAATGTACGGAGTTATCTCCTTCACACACTTCTCACATGCAAGTTGATCTCGTTGATCTAAGCTTATATACTAGACTAAGGATTATATTTGGCCAGTGTAAGATTATATCCTTGACACAGCCATCACGTGCAAATTGGTATTGTTGCTCAGTTCTTATCACATGACAAGTTAGTGTAGACTCCACCCATACATGAGTTAGCTGTGATATCACATACAAAATTATTGGTCTCTTTCTTACTTAAAAAGTAACCCATAAATTAGGGTTATCCTCAGCTTCTAGTATTAGCCAATATCTATTACAAGCGCCTAGCGGACGTCAAATTGGCTCCTATTGATAGATTTAAAATTATGTTGGTGACTTGGGATAATTAAGAAGATTTCCAGCAAAACCAGCCGGCGAGCTACAAAAGAAAACAAAAAACATTTATTTATTTACCGACAGAATCTTCAATCGAATTTCTTCATTGTATTCCTCTCTGAGTTATGGAAAGACAGAGAGGTTGCTGTGAGATTGTCATAATTAGAAACGTGTGACGACAACAAGCTTACGTGTCTAAAAAATAAAGAATCTCAGTAATGTCTTATTAATTTTGATGATGATGCATGCTATAATATCTAAACAGAAACGAATGGAACGATGATAAGATTTTATGATTTTTTCCAACACTTGTTGCATTTCCAATGGCAAGAGGCTAGATCAAGATGTGGAGCGAGAACTTTATTTTAATAAGACAAATTTTCCAATATTTTGAGTTAATTTCGTGTTTTCTCAGTGAAATGGATAACACCTTGGTGTTACTTGATGGATATGTGAAATTTCGTTATTTATTGTATTTAATAAAAAAATTAATATCAATTTCTTTTTTTTTTTTAATTCATACTACTACCCTTTTTTTTGGGGGGGGGTCAAGATTTGGTATAATCTTTTTACTTGACGCCCAAGCACAAGTTGCGAAGGCAATGAGATGTTTGATTCCATAATCATAAACCCATGGAAATGAAAATCTACTGAGACTAATACAATAATTAGTCATGAATAAGCTCAAATTAGTAAGGAAGAGGAAAAATGCGGGGTATGTGTTTTTTGTCCGAAATCTGAATTATACTTCTTATCGTATCTTTTAAGAGTTTTGTTTGTTTTTCCTTTTTAGAACTTATATGTGACTCTAATACATTTACATCTAAAAAGAAAATACAGAAAACTCTCACTTATATAAGAATGGAAAAGATTTAATTTATAAATTAATATTATCTCTCAAAAATATCCTTATTAATACCTACTTCCTTTTATATAAAACCTAATCTCTTGCAATCTGTTCTTCTCTCTCTCTCTCTCTTCTCTTTGTAATTATTGTTCTATTTTTCATATTATACGTTAGATTTTTTTAAATGAACTAAATACGATATTTTGAAGAAGAAATAATAATAATAATAATAATAATAACAACAACAAGAAGAACTAGTTACTATAAAAATCAAAATAATTCCTCATGAATTTTTTATTTCTTATTGAAATTGTTAAATTAAATAATTATTTTGATTGAGGCTGTGAGAGAAAGAGCTTACGAAGCATGAATAGAGTTTGATTTATGTAATTTTACCAAATGCATTTTAATTGAAAATATAGTTTGGCAAGTCGAATAACTGAAATATTTTTATTCCATTTCTTTTAATTTATTTTACTATCAACAGTCATGTGACCTACAATTCTTTTATTAAATTTTGATTTACAAGTTACAACAGTTATATATAATTCTTACGAGAATATAAATATTGTCAAACCATTAGTTTTCTGATGTTCTTTGTTTACAAAAATCAGATATATTATTTAGACATCTACATTCGAATCTAATCAAACTTCAACTAAATTTAGATTTATTAAAATTTCAGATTAAAAAAAAAATGCTACTTAAGTCACAAGATAAAATAAAGGGAAAATTCTAAAGGGAATATAAATTAAAGAAAGATATATATAATTTACTAAGCAATATTCTTCCTGCGCTACACATGTTGTTATGGTGTTTGCTTGTAGAATTATAAGAGCTGTTGATTCCCATAGGTGAAGATGGCGATGGCGATGGCGATGGGGAAAATGTTATAAATGGGACTATGGGATTTGATGGCGATGCCCTTGGTGATATTGAATTATTACTTCGGTTACCTGCATTTGATATATATATATATATATAAGGCAAGAATTTGTTAATTAATTAATAAGGATAGATGCTTCCTTAGTTTCTATAGTTTAAGTTAATTACTTAGTCCCTATATTTTCAAAACTAAACTATTTAAAATACTTATATGGTTACTCTCATCTGTTGGATCTAAGTATTCAGAAGTGAAATCGTATTTATGTCCATTATAATTCAAAATTAAAACAAATCTGACATACCATAGGTGAAAATAAATGATAATTAAATGAATTTTAACATAAACATATATACGATATGTACAAGTGAAGAATTTATGTTTGATATGTAGCATTGGGATAATTTTTTAAAATGTAAGAGCTAGTTAGCTAGTTAACTCGATATGAATTAAACGGATATTTGCCCAATTAATACTTACATTCACAATAAGCAAAAGAACTTTGGCATCTATGGGAGAAGTAACCTTACCAGCACATGGTACGTGCTAATAATTTGATAAACTGCAACGAAGAACAAAAGCACAAGCATAATGTAAAATAAAGCCGGTGCTAGCTTCATTGGACTTATATGGACAAAATTCTGCATGACCTTAATAAACATTCAAATTGTCTCACCTACTGAAAATTTTACCACCATTATGGCCGCGATAAACACAGGTCATATTGCAACCAGTTGCCGATTGCTTCTCGTAAGCATCACCTACGAAAAGGTTTGATCCTTTGCACTGTAGACAAAAGCACGAGGCTGAGACCCCAATATTTCCCGAAATTGCACATTGCAAGCTTGATACAATCATCAAACCACAATATAATTAATGTATAATGCAAGAATTCCAATAAAGGGTTGATACGTTATAACACATGTAATAAGCCAATAGATTTTATGGCTTACTTGAGATCACTTGGTCCACAACTGCATTTGATGCAGTTGCTAGCAGTAAGAGCGTATGAACCATTCGGAACTATAAGGCTCTCGTCGTACCAGTTCAGATTTGCCGATGAACATGCTGCGTGCATAAAAATGTTGTATCTATTAATTGAAGCGTATATATCAATTTTACTTATCGGTTACATATATACGACAAAACATGATGAGAACGTCAGGTCACTTTTCAATATAATAAAACTGCTGCAATCTTATTCCCATATGTACCCTCATACCGTATTACAATTTTATGGGTTATGCAAAAATTTGTATATGATATAGATGGGAGTGGATGTAGGATTAGCAAAGCAGGCTTTAAACCCAACCCACATGATGAATTTAAGGGCATGTGCTTTTATATTATATAAAATAAAAAAATAAATTTAAAAATAAATAAATAAATAAATAAATATCAAAATCTAATACTAATTTATTTTTTATATTAGTGTTTATAGTTTATTATGTTGTATTGTTAGTATTTTCAAGTTCGGGCTTTATATCATATAAAATAAAAAAAAATCAAATTAAAAAAAATTAAATAAAAATATCAAAATCTAATACTAGTTTACTTTTTAATATTATTGTTTTATGGTTTATTATGTTGTATTGTTAATATTTTGTATGTTAGATAATCATGTATTACATAATCGTTTATAATTTAAGTTTTTTTTTTTAGTTTATAATTTTATACTTTTATTAAAAATTTATTTTAAAAAAACTATAAAAACTCGAGCCCGACCCAATTCCGTCTAGGCTCGACTCGCTGATAATTGGATGGATTTTCAGTGGGATTGGACTTTTTTTTATGCATGGACCTAGGCTTAGACTTGCAAAAGCCCGACCCAAATCTGCAAATTGCCAACCTAAGTGGATGCTTGGCTAGCGCTATAAGTATGACCATGACCCTTGATAAATGCAATTATGTGGGTGGTAAAAGAAAAAGTGGACATCAATGTCAAAAGACTATAAACATTTGTTAGTGACAACCAAACACATAATAATAATAAAAGAGATTTCTGGATCACCACTGAAGTAAGAACACATAAAACAAATTGTTTGTATCACATGTTGCCCAAGTAGCTCCAATTTAGTATAAAACACCATGGGAATTGAGCCTGCTTATACTTTTTATGTCTAGAAAGACACTACAATGTCTGATTGAAGTTCAAATTTGTGGTACAAGATCAAGTGAGGAAAGCTTCCCACGTACTTTGTTGTTGTTGTTGTATTTTATATTTTAATTTGATTATATCGATATATACATATATATAAATACACACACTGTAATGACGTAATTCAGAGTACTTAAATAAAAAGAGTCCAATCTGCTTCTCAAATATTAAAAGAAAGCTTACTATAAAATGCATTGTCCTAATAATGGCTTACTAACCTGGAATTGGAACTACCAAAATGTCTCTGAGATCAGCCATCGGTTGGCTAAGCCCGTTAGTGGCCACCAATTCTGCCATTGTTACCCCAAACTCCGAGCACACACTACTCAGACTCTCCCCCGATTGCACCACATGTGACATATAAACCGACGCGATACCATTATTACTATTGTTAAAGTATGTGCATGGCTACAGAATCACGAGGCTCTGCCCACTCGTCAACGGGGTCTTGGCACTGATACTGTTGGTACTCTTAATCTATTCGGCACTAACAAGCCCACAAATCCATCCGATATGGAGTCAACGATGTTAGCCGGGCGGACAGTGTAGGTGGTTGATGTGGACCGTCTGATGCCATCAACGCAGGGGCATGAAATGGGTACTTTGACTAATGACTTGGCTCCACGTATTTGGTTACCAAGTGATGGGGATATTGGGCTTACGGAGTTGGTAGCTAAAATTTCAGAAATGTTAACATGGAAACGACAGGCGATTTCTAAAAGCTTTGAGGCCTAAGGTAAGATATAAAAGAGAAGAGAAGTGCAAGAATATGAAGCGTTGCATGGCTCAATTGTGGATTTTGCATGTGTTTTGGAGGCAAAAATTGAGATTATGATGAGGAGAATAATTGGGATTAGTTAGAGGAGAAGAGCTTGCAATTTATGTCTCATTTTTTGTTGGTACGAAATTTTTTGGAGCGAAATTAATTATAGTGCTGTCGTTGGTGCATGCTTTGTTTTTCTTACTTTCAAGCACAGTGATTGAGGTCACCTAGAAATGGTTGCTGAATTTATTAATTGATAGCATTCTCAAAGAGAAAAAAGATGATTCAATACAAAATGAAATAAATAAATAAATAAATTATGCTGTCGATGCCGAAATCTGTTCATGTCGGTTAGTGGTTTGATACCAGACTCCTTGTGGTTTGATACTAAAATCATAGTAGTTAGATACTAGAATTCTAGTGGTTTGATACCAGAATCCTGGTGGTTTACTACCAGATTCTTAGTAGTTTTATACCAGACTCCTACATCATCGTTGAATTTGTTTGGTGGTAAAGCGACCTACCAATCCGTAAGAAAAGCCAAAGAAGACATCTGGTCGAGTATTTTCTGGTCTAGTTAATAAGTAGATAATTCAAGAGCAGCTTTTCAGTGAGCTCCTGAAACCACAGAAGACAGTAAGTGGCGCTAGAAGTTTTTCCGGCGTGAACCTTTCGACGCTCAAGTCAGCGACCAATTAATTTAAAGGGAAAAAAATATCATAAATATAAAAGAAAGAGAAGTTATAAGAGGAAAAGAGAGTCCCGCCACCCCCCCCTTTTGCTTTAGACTACCTTAGGCTTTTATAGGCACCCATCCCCCTTCAATGTGTCTGTTACTAGATTAAATGCTTGCTTAAATCACGAGTTAATGGGTCAGTTATAGAGTAATTTTTAGACTATTACATGGTAGTTATTGAGCTACAATTATGATGCTTGGTCGTGCGCGAACGTTATGGTTGAATTTTCAGAAGGAATTCTTCAGTTTAAACTTAGTTGAGGTTTATTTTGACTATATCTTACCTCATGGTCGATGTGATCTACTCGAGATCACCAAGTAATCTCATGGTCGAGGTCATGTACTCGAGGTGATTAGATAAAATCTGGTTCAAGTGTCCTGCTAGAGGTCTCCTAGTGTGTCCTGCTCAAGGTGACTAAGTAAGCGCCTAGTCAAGATGGTCTGATCATGGTCTCCAGAACTACCTCCTGGTCGATGTGATCTACTCATGATCACCACAATTACCTTCTGGTTGAGGTGGTCTGCTTAAGATAGTTAGATAAAACTCCTGGTCTAAATGGTCTGCTCGAGGTTTCCTAGTGATATCTTAGTCGAGATGACCTGCTTAAGGTGATTAGATAAAACTCCTGGTGGAGATAGTATGTTCATGGTTTCAAAGACTACTCCCTGCTCGAGGCGATGTGCTCGTTTCATCTGGTCGAGGTGATTACCAGGTTACCTCATGGTCACCTATCAACTCTTTGCTCATGTTTTATTTAGAGGAGATTATGGTCATCCTATTTTATGCCCAAAACAGATGCTATTTGAACATGACGTTGCATATAATATTGCATATCAATACCAAAGATAACAAATATTTTACTACAAAATAAATTCATTCATTTTATTAATTTTATCTTTATGGGCAAGTGTCTTCATTCTACTAGTTAGGTAAAATTTTAGTGTGTAAATATCATGCGCAAATAATTTTTTCAAGAAGAATTTAGGAGGCACAGTATTAAAAGTGCCTCATTTTCATACGCGGCAACGTTTTATTAAATAATTTGATTGGATCAATAATACATATGATGTAATTATTTATACGCTTCATAAGATTAAAACTAAAGATCCTTAAATATATTAGATACACCTCGTCATGCACAAGCTCATCTAATAAAATTATGTTATGTAATTTTTTTGTTCTGAAGTCAATAAATCATGAGTGTAATAAAAAAATATTAAAAAAAAGAAAAAGAACCTTGTTTGGGATTATTTTCAAGAAGTTTCAAAGTAATTTTAAAATATTAAAAGTTAATTTTAATAGTTATTAAAATTTTTAAAAAATTACTTTTGGTAAAATTACCTCGTCTTATTTCAAAAAGCAATGAAAATGTAACTTTTCAAAATTGAATTTTGTAAATTAATTTTATATTTAATATAATTCAATTTTATCCTCACATATTTTATAAAAATTAAAAATTATCTTTATTCAATTAGAAAATAAAATCATTAAATTTAAATTTAAAGAGATTATTATTATTAGATAGGAAAATAAAAAAATAAAAGTAACAAAATAAAAATATTTATTTTAGTTATTAATTATTAGATATACACAATCAAAAATATTTTATACATACATATATACATACACACACTCAAATATTTACAAATGTGTAAATAAATGAATCATTACATTCTTATAATAATTTAACAATAATATTTATCACTCTAAATATACCTATTTTTAAATTTCATTATTTTTAAAAATAAATTTTATTAAATATTTAATTAATTATTTTTATAACGCGGTATAGAAATTATAATACTACCGCACCGGCCCAAGGTAAGGAAAATATGGCACGATTTTATTGATGGTCCCGCAGAGAACCACACGTGCCAATTTAATTCAAAATTAAAATTGATATTTCAATCTTGTATAAATTTAAAAAAGAAAAATAAAAAAGAAAATAATTGTACCACAAAATGCAGTCAACGTAACGAACTGGGAATATAGAGTGACAGTTTGTGAAGTATCACTCACGCGCCACCGCTTTTGGAAAATTACCCGGCAACAACATGAGTCCGAAAAACCACCAATCGCCACCGTCGGAGCATTTACGCGCCACCAAGCGGAGAGGCACTCTGAAATTCGAGCAGCTTGATGAGAATAACAATCAAACGAACCGTCAAACAGTAACGGTCACCGAAACCGAAACCCTAACCTGGAAACCCGACCAGTGTCGAAAGCCGCCCACTTCAAATCGGTTCGAACCAATTCGTTCTTCAAGAAATCGATACAAACGGCGGAAACGAAAGCATAAGAGCGTCACTGATGATCATCGCCAGTGGACCTTCTCTTCGCGCGATCTTTCTAAATTTAAAGGTACAATTTTTGGCCCATTGATATCTCAAAAATGAAACCGTTATTATCATTTAATCAGAGAATTAGTTTTTTAAATAATTTTTTCAAAATATTCTGCGTGCAGATAAATTTGTGGTGGTTTCATATAACATACTTGGTGTTGAGAATGCATTGAAGCATCCAGACTTGTATGATAAAGTGCCACCAAAATTCTTGAAGTGGGAGAGGCGGAAAAAGCTTATACGAGAAGAGATAAGTAGTTACAATGCGAGCATACTGTGTTTGCAGGCAAGTTATAACATTGCATTTATGTTAACATGGCGTAGCGGGTCAATGCAACTTTATTTTCGATAAATATGTAAATTTTTCTTGATTGAGGGTGAGGCAAATGCTGCAAATGATTGTCTATTGAGTTTAACTTTACTAAGCACAATAAGTTGCTGTGGTGGGTTCAGGAGGTTGACCATTTTGATGATTTGGATGATCTTCTACAAATGGATGGCTTCAGAGGTGTTTACAAGGTATATTGAAATATCATATGTACTTGGAGTCAGGCAACTTTGGAGTTCGGCAACTATGCGTTAATTGATTTGATTAACACAGATGATGATTTCTACTTCAGGCTCGCACAGGTGATGCGAATGATGGGTGTGCTATATTCTGGAGAGAAAAACTGTGAGGATTCTCGGCCCTCTTTCCAGCTTTGAATTATTATCAAATGCTATGAATTCCATTAGTATGTTTCATTTAGTTAAGAATTTCACATCTACATCTAATATGTCATAGATGTTTAACTGTAGCAATAGATTTGTATGCTAAGTTCATTACAGAAAAATATAATTTGCTTTTGGACTCTTATACCTGAAAGTGAAAGGGATTTTTGGATATAATGAAACGATCACTTAGGAATCTGGATCTCTCTCTCTTTGATCTGAGAGTAGCAACAACTATTTCAAAATGTTAATAACTTCTTACCAGCATCTTGTCCAAAGTTTTTTTTTTTTTAATTTTTCTCTTTCTCATTATCCTAGTTTAAGTCAGTCATACATTGGTCACAGATTTACCCTTTTGCATGAAGAAAATATAGAGTTCCAGAATTTTGGCCTCCGTCACAATGTTGCACAACTTTGTGTTTTAAAGGTATGTAGGGTCACATATGCTGCCATGTTAATTTCTTGTGTTTTTTCCTAGGCCTTCAACATGCACTATTAATGAGAACAGTCTCATAATGGTTTTATATCTAAAAGCTCTCATTCATGTTGTATGAGATGGCAGTCCTGCAGTCATTTTCTGTTTCTCCTCATTTCTGAAAACCTCAAGTATTCAATTGTTTAGTTATCATTGATCAACTTTATCTGTTAACTTTAACCATTTTAAACACTCCACGAGACCACGTGGATTCTCTCCTTGTAATGCAAAGACTGCCACAGGCCTGGCTTTTTCACCATGACTGTCTCTCTCTTCTTACAACTCAATCCATAATATCTTATCCTACATCCATCCTAAACAGCTTCCTCTTTTTATCTTATCACTGGGCACTTCTCAAGTTGAGCTTAAAGTGTTGCAAATTGGAAATTCTAAGAATAATAATAACTCAAAGAAATTAAGTTTATATGTGAAAGATATCTTTTCTTCTTCATTCACTTTGTTAACAGTTTTGGAATCTCATTCTTTGAGCATAGTTCCTGTTTGCTGGTTTTGTTCATTGCCATCCAGATACATAGAAGGAATCTTCAAGCTAAGCAAGGCTCATTTCCTTTTAATTTTTTTTTATTTATTCACCGTGCATTGCTAGATATTTATTCCTCATGTCTGTTTTCAGGAGAAAAACTGGTCAATGGTAGATTTTTCGGCAAAAGATAATGTTTCAATGGTTTACTCATTAGTCTTTTTCTTTCTTAATAATTCAGATGAACCAAAGCTTACTAGAGTCAGCAGAAGAATCATCATTGTAAGCTCAAATCTGTTCTGTTATCTCTACACACACACACACACACACGCACAACATTGTTCAGCGTATCCACAATGTTTACTAATCAACCAAAGCTCAAACCCTAAAACCCTAAGCCCTAAAAACCCTAAACCCATTTATGGTTGGCAGCCCATGTTACACTTCCCCATAAATGTGGATTAAAATCCACCACACCTCAATCTCAAACATAACCTTATGGCTGGTGCATTTGATATGCTAATTCTTGACACGGAAGAGGCTGTGTTTGAAAGTTAGCCTGTAGATTATTCAGTACTTTTTTTCTTGTTATTGCATCACTAACTTGATTACTGAGATGCATATGTTTATACAGGTCCATGGTCTCCCAAAGTCAAAGCTTAGTCGTTGGAAATATACATGTGCTTTTCAACCCAAACCGTGGGGACATCAAGCTGGGACAGGTACTTGCTGCCCTGTTCATTTTTCAGAACTGAAGTTCTTGCAGCATGAGGCTGTTCTCTTTCGTAACACCACGCAATTTACATGAGGGACTAGGAGCCGGAAAAAAGTTTGGATTCTTAAAGCCTCCATTAATTCATTGTAAAATGAAACTGAGAAATCAAACTTTAATGTAGTGTTCAGATCATAATGACAATGCTGTTGCACAGCTCATTTTATAGAGAAACTACAATTGGCAAAGATAACTTGCCCCTTCTTTTTCTTTCTTGCCTGACTGCTGCTGCTGTCTAGCAGGAAAATTAGTCAGCCATCTTAAACTGTTATCCTTCTTATCGTGCAAATTTTATCTGATTCATTCTATCTCTCAAACCATTCTTAGGGCAGTTGCTTTTTACTTTATTTTGATTGTTTGTCTAACCAATCAAGAAAGAGTGCGTTAATAAATTATGAATGAGTCAACATTGTATATGTAAATTCCAATACTTATTTTATGGGAAGAAAAGGTAAATATGGAACTCAAGTGAGAGAAGAAATCTGTATTGAACTCTAACTGGTCAACTAATGGATAATCATTGTTACAGCCAAATACCTGAAAACTGCTTTCTCTGACACGTAAGAAAATGCCATAATTTTCCTTTGCATGCTTGTATATACATGCTTCTCTTTTCTTTGTGATGGGTGGGGCATAAAGGTTGCATTTATTATAAACCATAGGGTTGTGTAGCCAGTTTTTGGTCGCCAGGGGATAGGAAAACAAAATCTCTATTTAAGTCTTTTTGTTTCTCATATCATTGAACTTGGTGAGGTTTTGACATCATATGCAATGGTGTAGATACGATTATTTCTAGAGAAGGCTTACAAGCTTTCACAAGAATGGGGTGGCATTCCTGTTCTACTTGCTGGTGACTCGAACAGCAGTCCAAATGTAAGATCCAGTAGTGTAATTTTTGATTGACCAGCTTTAAATTACCTTTACTATGTGCTTTTAACTTTTAAGTTCTGTAACCATTTTATGACCTCAGTTTTATTTCATCTCATCTTCAGAGTGCACTTTATCAGTTTCTGGCTTCCTCTGAGGTGAGAATGAATTCTTGGGCAGTTTCAATTGCATGGCACCAAGATCCTCTTCGCTGTACTTTTGTTTGGTTTTTTTTTTTTTTTTAATTTTTGATATTTATGTAGTTGTTGCAATTTGCTACAGTTGGATGTCTGTCAGCATGATCGCAGACATGTTTCTGGCCAGTTTGCAAAATGCAGAGACATTAAATTTCAGAAAAGGAATGCAACTAGGTAGATTTCAGCTTTCTAGTTCCCTTTCTACTAATTATTTTGTGATCCCAAAAATTAGCTTAATGTTTAAAGAAAAAGAATTGGGTTTCTTCGACAAATATGTATTTGTGGTTATCAGTGATTGTAACAAGAGCAAAGTTTTGAAGTTGGTTAATGAAACTGTCAATGGGATGATGTAGTCGGCCAGTCTGGTATAGTCTTAGTTGATTAGATGTCTGAGCTGTCTGGCCTTTTTAACTTATTGATGCATGTTGGATACAGTGATTGGATTTCTATCTCGAGACCATTGTTATATCAATGGACTGAGGCAGAATTAAGGCTTGCAACTGGCTGCGAGGGAGTCACTGAGCTTCAGCACCAATTAAACCTCTGCAGTGCATATTTTGGAATTCCAGTGAGATGTCTATCATTTACCTTGCTCTTCTATGTTTCCTGAGCATTAGATTCGGCAACTTGTTTAGGGTTCTGCAATCCACTCGATTTAATGACAAAAGTTAGTTATGCTGAATACCGATAAAGGCACGTCTCATGCAGACAGAAACAATAATTGGAATCTATATTGAGGAGAATATCTATGATAAATTTGTATAAGTTTGTGGGTATTGACTGCAGAAAAACCAACAAATGTAATTTTTCACATGCTTTTCAGAGTAACTTTTGTAGCTTCTTTTCTTTTCTTTTCTTTTTTAAAAAACGAGTATCATGGTTAAACGTTCAGGGTAGCCACAGAACAAGAGACAATCATGGAGAACCTTTGGCGACATCATATCACAGCAAGTTTATGGGAACTGTGGATTATATTTGGTAGTTCAGTTAAATTTTATCTAAAATAAGAATTAATTGTTTGCATCTGAAAATTTTTACTGATAAGGGTGAATTACATAGGCACACGGGGGAACTTGTTCCTGTAAGAGTTCTTGAAACCTTGCCCATCGACATTTTGAGAAGAAATGGAGGACTTCCTTCTGAGGTACTTATTCATGTTTATAAATGTCAATTTCAAATAGTAACACCTTGTGTCCCTCGTTTTGTCATAAATTTTCAGGGACCTTATATAAAAACATATTATAATGTTTAATAGAGTTAAATATGATTTTTGTGCACATTCCCTGGCTCCTGCCGAGTCACCTGTCTTAATGGAGAGACTAAGTCAGAAAGACATCAAGGATGGGTGCAAGTTTTGCAACATGGACCATACCTCATCTAATGGAAGATTACTTAAATTTGTTGAGGGTGCAACTCAGGTTGCGTTGGGGAATTTATGTAACTAGTTTCGATCAGGCTGCTTCCCAAGTCTAGGATGAAATTTGAGCTTACGTCTATTTTCAACTCTTTTTACTTATTGCCAGTTATTCTAATTTGGCAGTGCACTATTGTGAGATGAATTCATATCTAGTGAAGTGCTAGAAAATTTATATATAATTACAAGTTAGCATTTTAAAACATTTCCGTATTCCATCTATCCAGATATATGATCTTATCAATGTAATTTTTATTATATACGTCTGTGTATTATGTGGTCATGTAACTTGGGTTCCAAACCAAGGACGGAACACAGATGATTTGTAAGATTCTGACTATAATCTCTGGTCACCATTAAAATGGAATCAAAGTGTTTCTAGTATGCCTTATCAGTACTTGGCAAGCTTACACTTCATTTCTTTTAGGAATCATGCTTATGGAAATGATAAGATTATGGTGCAATCTTTCTACTGTTATCAAGGTTTTATGTTACTTTTGCAGAGGTGGGGCAGTGACCATCTTGCCCTTGTGTGTGAACTGGCCTTTGCAAACAATGGTGATGGTACCTGATTACAGGTCCAATTCAAATCCTTTACCAGCATGTTTGCATGGTGAGAAGCTCTGGTTCCGTAAAGAGTTCCAACCACATGGGGGAACAGCTTCTTTGGCAAGTTGCATTACAGTAAGGTAACAAGGCAATGTTTATGGAATACATTTTAAGGTAAACTGTGCTTCAATCCACTTGGGAGATCTGATAATCAAAATCTTTTTATCTTCATAGTTGTAGAAAGTCGTATACAATGTAATATATTGTACGAGTAGATACAATTAGGAGCAATAAAACTTTGATGCTTCGTTCCTCGTTCACATGTTCATAACATTTGATGACTTAACAAAATTGGTTATGAAAAATAATCAAGTTCTTCAAGTATGTTATTTTTAGTATGCAAATGCTACCTATTGTTGATTTTTGAGGCATTTCTGTGTTGAATTTTCTTATGCACTTGGAATCCCCAGTTGAGAATTCCTATATTTTGACTTTAGACATCTTCATGAAGGTTGTGGCATGGAGTCTGCTGATTATTTAAGCCTGTCTCAGACGTTGGCCACGCAGTTGCCCAGTTGTTGAAAAACCGTATTTGTTATGCGGCTGGTGATGATCCTTGCACCTAACCCTATTAATTAATAGGACATTGAGTCAAATAATTATGGTTGGCTTTTTAGTAATTTAGTCTTTTCTTCGGGAAAAGTAGGAGAAAGGACCCCGAAATTCAAGCTTGCTTTTTGTTCTAGAAAGGTAAAGGTCAATTGATTGAACAGAACGATGAGGATCTAAATCAGTTTGAAAATTGTCTTTTGGTTTGGTCCAAAGATAGCACCAGAAGATGCGGTAAAAAGTAAGATAAGGGAACAATTCTGTATTAGAAGCCAAAAAAAGAAAAAAATCGATCCATTATGTCTATTTCCAGCCAAAGGTAAAGACTTAGCACAAATTTCCCATGCTTTAAAGCTAAACAAAAATGATTCCCCCTTTAAAACATATTTTATGATTAAGAGCTTGAGAGTGCTTGTACAAGATTAGGGATGTTTCTACTTGTCTCAACCAAATTAATCTCGCGAAGGCTTGAGAATCTCGAGGGACCATGATTTGACAGGACAGCTCCAAGATTGGTATTAGGTTTTTGTCCGGCTTTTTCCACGCGGAAGGTACTGAATTAAAAAGGGGAAAGAAAAAACCACAAATAAAATATCTTTCATTTTCAATTGCCGCCATTGATTTGCAATAACCCACTATGAATATGAATGTGAATGTGATGTTGCATTGTTATTATTGCAAATACTCGGAAGTGCCTGCAATATTTTAAAATTGATCTTCTCATGGAAATCATCATTATTCATTATTTTTTAAATAATGAAAAGCACGTTTAGCGACTACATCCAAAGCTCAAAGTCCACTCTTTTCTTGCATAACAAGTGATCTTTCTTTCCATTAGTTTCTCCGCCCGCCGCCGCATCACTGTGTGGTTTTTTTTTTTTTTTAATTTTTTGGACATATCTTTTTCCAAGCAACAGTGACTTACTGACTCGTCTCATTCTTTCAACACTTTCACATGGTACAAAATTCAATCACTTGTTCTTGAAGAAAAACTGCATACTTTTCTTGAGTCCTTGCACAAAAAGTTTCAGTTGTATATTTGTTTAACAATTGCCTGCCAAATTTACTTTGAATTTTGTTAACTTTTCATGCATAGCCGTTTTACTTTTGTAAATTTGAATCTATTGTTTCCAAGATCAACACAGGATGAATATTTTTGTTAAGAGAATTCAGTGGGTCTCATAGTCTCGTTGGAATCTCAAATTCTGAATAGAAAATGAATAATGGAATGGGCAAAAACTAACAAAGCTCCTCCATATAATAAATTACTCACATTTGTAAATAAATATATAATATGTCACTCGTATCTGTAGCAGCTAGTGCAGTGCGAGAAAAGAACTTCATTCACTATAATCTCCCTGCCAAAAATATGACAAAACCCCAAGAACTTTTCATCTAGTTCTTCAGTTTTATTAACCAGGTGTACTTAATAATTAATCCTCAACTGCAGACCTTAAAAGCATGTTAAGTCCAGAGTTGCATCAGCCCAAACAAAGTCTTCTAGGATATGCTCGAACTTAGACAAACCGGTAACCTTGCCAATCTCCGATTCATATACAGAAGGATCTTCAGAGAAACTGTAATCAAAACCATCATAATAATGTACGAAATCAGCCTGGCATTGTGTATAAGGATCCAATAACCCCAGTTCTTTTGTGATCGATGGTGATAGATATGGCACTTCCAGCAAACATGAAATAGGTTGCTCTTCTTTAAGATGCTGCTCCACATTGCAAATTTCCCCAATTTTCTCGACGTTGCAATCTTTTGCAACCTTCTCCACGTTGCATTTGTCAAGAAACTTCTCCTCGCATGCATCTTCTTTTTTGGTTGGACTTTCAAGCTCATTGCCAGGTCTGATAGAAGTACCGACATCGAGCACAGATGATGGGGACAGTGGAGACAACGAACCACTTCTCCCTTCGGACACAACAACAGTTGGTGCAATCGGCAAATTCTTATCCTTCGTCAGATCACCTTCACCCATGCTCTCAAACTCGTGCTTCTTCTTCTGATAAGCACTGGAAGCCTCCTCGGCTGTATTGAAAGTACCTAGCCACAATCGAACCCGTCGGAATGGATCTCTAATCTCTGCCGAGTACTTGCCCCATGGTCTTCGCCTAACACCTTTGTACATTGTTGATGACCTTTGAGTTTTCTTACACTCATTTTTCTTATTCTCATCAAACTTAATATCAATATCATGTTTGCTTTGAACATCATTAAGTTGCAAAGCACTTTCTTCATTTGTTTCAGATGGAAAATCTGGAAGTGAAATCTCTCGAATACAGCGCTTAGCACCTGGAAACTGATTTCTCTTGTGATCATAGCACTCATCCTCTTCACTCGAAGAATCTGTGGCCTCAGGATCGTGGTATATGATGCGAACTTTCCTCATTGATGACGAGTTTTTTCCTTCTCTTTTCGGCATTTTTTTACTCTTGCTATAATTTATATCTTCTTCACCCAAAATTTGCCTTTGAAGGCCAGGCATTTTATAGGAAACTAAAATTTATAGACTCGAAAAAGAGAACCCTTTGAACACCAAAAAGCAAAAAATGATGCCAAAAAAAAAGAAAAATTTCAACAATTTTCAACAAACTTGAGTATCAAGAAAAATTCAAAACCTCAAAACCCTTTAAACCCAAAGTCAAAGGTATACAATGTAATCTTAAGCAATCCTCAAGGCACTGCAATAGAGAAGAATCCCTGCAATACAGAAATAAAACCAAAACAGAACATAATTAAAAATTCCAAAACCCATCTCATGAATAATTGAACCTAAAACCCACCAAAAACCCATCTCGTGGATCATGAATCCAACTCATACACAATCGCAAATCAACAGCATGCCAGCGAAAAACAAACATACCCTTTTGACCTTGATTGCAAAGACAAAGTGAAGATCCTCTGTTTCTTTTGGCTCTGTTTCTGCAGAGACCAAGATTGCATGCAAAGGATGAAGCAGCAGCAGCAGCAGCAAAGAGTGATGATATTAGAGAGTTATTTGTAGAGAACCGGAGCTTCTTCAAAGCCCCAGTAATTGGCAGATGATGAATCCCAGAAGACATAAATCCTCTGTTTTCCTTTTATTTTTCCTCTGATTTCTCCGGAAACAAACTCCACTTTCCCGTCCAGGCCTCTTAGGGGAAAGGAACTGAAACTATCAATAGCCAAAATCAAACCAAAAATTCCAAAATAATCAAACAATACGTAGCAAAAAACCCAAAAGCTTCGGGATTTGACAAGATTTGTTTCCCAAAGTAAAATATATTACAATATCAAATAGTAAACAAAAATAAAAATAAAAAAGACTGTAAATTTATCACTTACTCGAAAGAAATCTCCGACCCCTTTAATGACTTTGATGCGCGTTTACAATCTCTTATCTCTCTCTCTGTATATCTTGTGAAGCAACGAGACTTTTGATGGGAGTTGTGGCATGCAGTGAACTGGATGTTACTACGACCACTTCAATCTGACTTCTATACTCAGCACATGCTGATTGTACTCGCGCGTTGTTTCTATTGTGATTTTACCTCCTCCGGAGGGTATTTTTGGTAGAATGTCTGTGGTCTTGTTATGTGAAATGACATAAACAACCTTTGGTTGGGCATCGCGTGACAACTACTACTTCAATCCGAACTATCTACGCTTAGCACGTGCTGGTTGTGCATACTTTTAGTATATGCCGATTGTACTCGTACATTCGCAGTGTGATTTTACCATCTTTGGAGGGTATTTGCGGTAGAATGATTAATTGTTGTCACGTTTTGTGAAATGATCGGTTGGAGGTAGCGTGTCACGTTGAGATACGCTTGATGCTGGGTTCCATGTCGCTTTTCTCAGTCCAAGTTGGATGTTGCTTGTTTTGTCTTGTTCAAATTAAGATTAATACTTCATTCCTGAAATAAAGATTAAAAAGTACTCAAATATAGATTTGGGGTATAAACTTTATATTTTAAGTAATATAGAAAGGGTTAATTTAGATTACTCTCGTAAATTAACTATTTTTAAATCACTTCCTTCTTATTTTAAAAAATTTTTAATTTATTCCTATTTTTGTTAGAAAGATTAAAAAAAAAATTATCAGCCCACCTCTATTTTTTCCTCTCTCTTTTTTAGTTTTAACAAAAATAAAAGTAATTTAAAAATTTTAAAAATTAAGGAGACCAATTTAAAACTTACCAATATAAAAAACCATCATGGTGATAGTAGATTGTTCCTCGATCATATAAGAAATTATGTACATCTAATTTTGTAATATGTTGAGTTATTCTATTCATACCATCTTTTTTTTTTGTATTTTGTATCCAATTTTTCTCACTCTATAATTCTAGTCAATTTAGAGTATGATTAACGAAATTCCTCTTTTTCTCAAAAAACTAAAATGTTACGCTAACAAATTATATAGGCATTGCGAACTAAAAGCTAACAATTTATTCATATTTGTACACTTTTTGGAAAAAAAAAATTTCTAAATCTATTTTTTTATATTATATTCATATTTGTATATTATAGTTGGACTTAAAGAATAAACGTCACCGAAGAATTGGAATTGATAGATCTCTCTCCAGCGTAGTAGTGATCGTACTTTGTTGGAACTGAACGTACTGAGTACTTGAGTAGGATACGCTTGAACTTGTGGAGAAACAAGACCTAAATGGAGGGAAAAGTCAGAAGCATTCTGGTCGTGTGTGTGTGAGTCGTTGAGTTCTGACTTAATGGGCAATTGATTAACATAATTGCCGTGGTCTGAGCCATTAATGATGCAACATTAACTTTAACGTATCATTTGCTTCCCAACTTTGCTTCCCAAAGTCTCATATGTTAAAAAGTTAATACACCATCATTTCATTTTTATTTATCTGGTCTAAGATCCCCTTTGAGATTCAAGTTAAAATATTACGAGCATGTTATTTTATATGTTTTACACAAAAATAATGTTTGATAAATTTTTTAAAAGTTATTTATTTTATAAGTTTCTCCATTTTGATGACAATTTTAAAAGTAAATAGAAGATTACTTTTTATAAGTAGTTTATTAAATAAGCTAGCCATTACACTTTTTTAAGGTTGTTATTATAACCTTAATATCTTAACAAAAAAGTATTATATCTTTTTTTTTTTCATAAACCCTAATATTTAAATTAAAGATATTTTAAATCTATGTTTATTTTTGTCATTATATAATAAATTTTATAATAAAATTTACCAAATAAATATACTTTACCTTTTAAACTCATAGCTACCACAATAATACAATTTATTAAATATCAAGCTATTCCTTTAAGGATAAGGATTCAGTGCTAAGCTCTTTTTTTTTTTTTTTTTTTGGTTGAGCATTAAATCAATAGTTATTTGATAAGTAAAATATAAAAATAAAATTAAAAGTAAATCTTAACCAATGATTCAATGCTCAATAAAAATCATGCTCAGCACTGAATGATAATTCTTCTTTTAATTAATAACTTATTTCATCAACCATAATAATCACAAATTGACCCTAACTTGATTAAATGAAATGAAAAAATATATACTAGGATCACAGACCAATTGCCATAAGCTTAACATATAAACACATGATAATGTGAATATAAGGATATTTGCATATTTGGTTTAAATTTAATCATTTTTTTTTATCAAACATTCTACTAGCTTAATAGGTTTGTCCAGGGTATACCTAGGTACACTGACGAAACCATAATTTCGTCTAATGGGAGCTAAAATGAAGAAATATAAGCTTGGGGAGGTCAAAATTAAAAAAACATGTAAACATAAGAGGTCAAAACATAAAATTGTTTTTTAGCTAGGAGGCTTAGCCTCCAGGCCAGGTAACTGCCTCATTAGGCAGGGGACAAGAATCTCTACATTCTTTTTGTTACTTTTCTTTAACGTTAAGATTGAATTTTATATATTTTTTTTAATTTTATTTTCAATGTAAGTCAATTTTTTTAACTAAATTGTAAAGATAAGGAGAGAGAAAAAAAGAAAAAAGAAGAAGAAGACAGAGAGAATATTCTAATCCTTACTCGAGTGGCAAAACCTTTTCTTAGAAAAATGAATGGAAGGAACTAAAGTCCCTAACAGCAAGAGGCGACCCCAGGCTAGCATGGGCTGCTAGGCTGTTGAAAATTTTTAAATCAATTTTGATATTTGTCCAGTTTTAAACTTAATTTACCACAATAGCCCCTGCTAAATTTGAAAAAAATAAGATATTAAACTTTAAAGACAGACGTTTTGGGTATGATTTTCTTTTTTTAATCTAAAATGTCTATTCTTTTTATGCAACGACTCAACTCCATTATAGTCACTCATGACTCCATTGTTGTTTGTTTCATTTGTATCAATTGAAATTTCCAGGGTACTTAAAATAAATTAGATAAGTAAATAGCATTTTATTTCTACAAATTTTATATTTTTATAATACAACTTGTATTAAATGCCTCAAAGTCTATTTGAATAAATCAGTTTAATTAAATGTACTGAATAAATTAATGTCCTACTGAGATGAGAGATTAATAATTGAATGATAGTATAATTATATATATATATATATATATAAATGTATTTTGTTCTGTTGTTAACATGTTATTTTTTAATATTTTTAACATATGAAAATACATCAATGACAGTTGTAAATATATTGAATGTAATTTTTTAATAAATATTAATTTTGGTACTCATCATTTATTATTATTATTTTTAAATTATATTACTATTCAAACTAAACCCCCTAGGACATAAAAGAGTTAAGTAAAATTATCATCCTCAAATTTATTTGGGTAACTGAATATTCGACCTGATCTGAATTCTAAAGTACAAGATTACAGAGATCGTAGTAAAATCTAGCTACCTTAAGATTAAAAAAAGTATATCACCGGTGGTCCGAATTTTACCAATATCCAGAACCTTTTTACATTACAAAGAATATTATACGTGTCTATGGGAAGTTTTTTTTTTTTTTTTGAAAAAAAATATATTGGTATAGATTACGAATTAAGGAGACTTTAAATTCTGGACCTTAAGAATGAAACGAGTTGAATTTGAAGTCTACAATAACTAATAAGTAAAACGTCTCTTTCTTTTTTCTTTTTTTTTTTTGGGAATATCATAATCCATTTTGTATTGTAACAAATTTTCAAACCAAAAGAATGAGCACCACATATCTGTTACGTGTTAGAAAAGCTCTAAATGTACACCCTGCAAGTTTTGCACCCACCGCAATTATCTTTGCAGGGTACGAGTGGGCCTCGTTCATGATTTTGTCGGTCCAGTAAAATATAATTTACTGGGCAAGCGGCCCATGGACCGACCCATGCGGATTATTCACTACAATTTTGTTTTAAAATGTACGCAAGTTTCATTTCATAGAATCATTTCAAAATATCTTTTAATTAATGAGAATAGTGATTAAAATAAATGATATATTGTACGTGTGAAATACACTTATTGAAAGATTTTATCGAAACTCCTTTCTTATTTTCTTATTTGTAATTCGAAATATCAGTATTCCATAGTTAAAACTTTTCCAACCACCCTCCCCGCACCCACCCCCCCCCCCCCCCCCAACAAAAAAAAAAATAGTGGTAGGGCAAAGCCTAAATTAGTTAATTTATTTAGACTTTTTCATTTTTTTTTTCAAAAGGTAGTGGTTGGGCGAAATCCAAATTGGTTCTCTCATCTCTCCCAATCTTTTTGCATTTAGTGGCTAGTCAAAGAAAATTACTTGAAAACCAATCGGTCAAATCCCTAAGGTCTAATTAGGTTGTTCTTTTATATGTATATGTTGTTGTTACGCCACAATTACATACCACAAATTTATTTTTCCCCTCCTCATTTCATTTTGCTTATTGATTGTTTGATCCGAAGAAATGAAAGAAGAGGGGAGGAGAGAAAAAAGTAATAAAGAAAAAATAGATGAATTATATATCCAATTAAATAATAAAATTGAAATTGACCCGCTTTTTTTCTATGTTTCTTCCCCCTCTCCCCTTTCTTTATTCTTCTCTCCTCTCATTTTTTTTTTCCAACCAAATATGGGTTTAGTCTTAATTGATGGTGTTGAGTCTATTGAGTGAGTTGCACAAGTTATATTTGATGACTCCAAGCAACCCAATCAAATTTAGACCAAGAAACTTTCAAAATTCAAAAATTAAACTAGAAATCTTGAACCGTTTTCGAAAGCTTTTGAATCAATTCAATCAATCCAAATTTTCCATGCAACATTTCCTCGTTACGTACAACTCACAATTCAAAATTCAACCATTTCGTTAGCGCAAGGCATATTATATCCAATACCTCGACCGCCCCGAAGGCCCAAAGTCACCATTATATTCCGAACACCTCGTAATAAAATAATTAATAACTTCCAAACTAGACTTTTTATGCGGACTCAATAGGCAGACTTCTTCTTCTGTCGTAAAATTTTAATTCAACTATTTGAATTTGATTTTTCTTTTGAAAATGAAACTTCTTGACTATGAATGCTTTCTAAAATCTTGTCTCCTACCTCTTTGATGCGAATTGCTATTAAAGAAAGAGCACGAGTCGCTTCTGTTGGTTTAACTTCTAAGAGAGCTTTCTCAAAAATCCTAACTGATTCAAGGAAATTTTCAATTTTTTTAAAAGAAAAGTTCTTAATCACGTGCGTTCAAGAAAAATAATTTGACCAGTAATTCGTTGAAAACTTATATATATTTAATTTTTTTTTTTTTTTAGAAAAAGGGCATTTGAAATGCATTAAATTTACTCTTCAAGTTGGAGAGCAACTAGTTGTAGATTTAATTGGGCAGTCTAGACAGTATGCAAGTGAATAATTGAAATAATGAGGCAAATAATATAAATAATCAAAAACTGGAGGGCCGAGTGAAAATAAGCAAGCCAACTATGAAACAAACGCTGCAGAGCTTCTGTTCACGTGTCCGTCATCAACTTACGAATTCTCTGAATGTTATGATCAATTTACAAATGCACGTCCTCTATTGGCAGTTTATAAGTGAGCAAGTTTTGAGCGGTGGAAGCAATTGCAAATTTGCTTTGCACCACACAATTATCTTTCATCAAATAACAACACATTCTTTGAATCTTAAGTTGTAATATGGGGTGAATGTTTTTTTAGTTAATATGTTTCAAATTAAGTATTTGTTTAGTCTTTTTATTTTGAATTAAATATCTCAAAATATTCACACCGTTAAATATGTTATATTCTTACTCTTCTTTTTTTATTTTTACAATAATTTTTATTTACAAATACTAAATTAATATCAAATTAGCCTTAAAAGTAAAATAATACCAAGAAATTTAGTTTAATCTTTATTTACTTTTATGGTTAGTTTGATAAATTAACATTTTTTTTTCTCTTTATTAATGTCCACAAGATTATTGCAAGGATACTTTTGTAAAAGTTGAGAAAAAAATATAAGGACAAAAGTGTTACGAATTAAAAACATGAGAGTCTTGAGACAAGTTTCAAAATAAAAAGACTAAATGTGCATTTAACTCATAATATGGAGACTAAAAAGTATTTCCTCGTGAATTAATTAGTGTGATACACATAAACATCACAAATTATGTAACTATTGTTGCTATTCATTTTTTAAAGTCATTAATGTAAAGCATATATTATTTTTATCAAAAGATAGATAGACATATCTCATAAGACAACTCATTTTTCTCTTTTATGCTTGTATTTATTTACTTCATTTATTTCCGTTATAAATATCAAAGTCAAAAATAAATTTGGCTTGTAGTCATAGGCCAAGGTACCTTAGGGTGTCACAAATTTTGACAACGTTAGATGGTTAGAGAATTAACAGCAGCCAATAAAATCTAAGTTTTTTATGGTGCCCAGACTAAGGGGTATAATACCCAATAGTTCTAGAGATACAGAAGTAGTTATATAAGATTTTAAAATATATAAGTAATTTTTTTAATATTAAATTAAAATTTTATTGTTAATAGAGTCATAAGTATGTTAGTCTCTGTTTCGATCTATTGTCTCACACAAAAATTTATTTAAAAAATTGCTACTAATAAAATTAGAAGTTTGCCCAAACTTACCTTTGATCTAATTATTAACGTAGCACACTAAGGTGATGTTTGGCTGGGAGGAGAGAATGGAGGAGATGAAAGTAATTTAAATTCTATTTTTATTTTCATTGTTTGGTTAAACAAAATGTATAAGAATCTAATTTCCATTATAATTTAATATCCATCATAATGTGGAATTTGAATTCCATCCCAAGGAATGAATAATTCAAATTCCTCTTATGATGGAAACCAAAACTTTTCAAATTACCCTTCAACTTTTTAACTTATTGAATGCCATTAATAATTATTATTTATAATTTTATTTTATCAATTTAATATTATAAATAATTTTATATTAATTAAATTTAATGAATGCTTTAAAAAACTTAACAAAATAAATAGACTTATTTATTTATTTAATAAAAAAATATGGAAATATAAATTACCAATACAAGAAAGATGTAATTACAAAAATAGAAACTTCAGATTTTCACTTAATTAATTAATTTTTTTTCTGAAAAACAAAGATAAAAGCAATTAAAGAAAGAAAACTAGAATTTCATTATTTTAATGTTGAAAACTAGCAATTGAGGAAAGAAAACTAGAATTTCATTATTTTAATGTTGAAAACTAGCAATTGAGAAAAGAAAACTAGAATTTCATTATTTTAATGTTGAAAACTAAATGAAGATTATCTTCTATATGATGTATATTTATTTATACTTTTATTTGCAAATTATAAATGCAGAAAAATTAACAAAGATCAAATCAGTTCATAATAAATTTTCTTTCAATTCTACTTGTTTTAATTTTCTATTTTTAGATTAAGTTAATTTATAATTTAATATTTTTCCAAAAAAATTTCAAATCCCTAGATAATATAATTGAATAATAATTTAGACTTTTTTTCTTATTATGATTTTGTAGATTTATTTTAATTTTTTAACTTCACTTAATATCGAATATTAAAATCTTAACACAAAGGGTTAAACTGTCTAATTAAAAAATAATCAATTCCTTTTCATTTAGAATTCCTTACCAAACCAAACAACTAAAATTGAATTCACTCTCCTCTCTTCTCCACTCATCTCCTCTCTTCTCCACTCATCTCCTCTCCTCTCCACTCCTCTCCTCTCTAATCATTTCTTCAAACCAAACACCACCTAAGGGTTTGTTTGTAAAACGTCTGAAAATTTGAAATTTAATTAATTTTAAACTTTTTTTATAAAATTCATTTATTTATAGTTTATGTTTAGTTTTCAGAGATGTACATATGAACATAGAAATTCAACTTTTGTGGTTTTATCAAAAAGGAAAAAAAAAAAGATTTGAATGTAAATAAATATTACATCCAAAAAAAATATCTTCCCACTTACATATTCATATTTACTAAATTATATAACCTAATTCTTTTTTCTATTTTGACTTATAAGAATATAAATACCAAACAATCACGTTTAAAATATTTTTCTAGTGTGATGATATTTTCAGCCCAATTTTAAATGTACCCCACAGAAACATCGTAAATCAAGTTATCTTTTAAATAAACCCCCCCTCTAATTATCAAACTACCCTTGCATCAACATTTTTTTTTCCTCCTCTCTCCAGTCACCTCAAACATGCTTCCAAGCTTTAAAAGAAAGCATGCGCACAAAACTAGAAATGGAAGCAACCGGCCACCATCATCATGAAAAAATCTACAACGATCATTTGAGTTTTGGCACAAATAAACATGAATTGTTGAACTCTCTTGCAGTGTTTCTCTTTTTTCTTTTTTTTTTCATATATTTTATTGCCGACCATAGGAATGGCAATGAGGTGAGGTGGGATTAAAGAGGACTATCCTATTTTTTATGTCATTAAAAATTTTATTTTTATTTTTCAGTAAATTTAGTGGGGCGGAGATAAGGTTTTTTTATGTCCCCACCCCATTCCCCATTTATTTATTTTATAGTAGATATGAATATATTATTTCTATAAATTAAAAATTTAAATAAAATCATTATCATATTATAAAAGTGTTTAAATTATTTTTAAAAAAATCTCCAAATATTAGAAACAATATCTTGAAATGATATCAAAATTGAAAAATATTTAAAGAGAGTAGTATCTTAAAAGAGAAAAGAAAACATAATAATGTTTTAGGGTTAACTAAAAATTATATTGTAATGTTTTCTTTTAGTTATAGCCCATTTATATCAAGTAAAAAAATTTTTTTAATTAACATTGTAATTGATAAAACAAAAAATATTAAATAAAAATTAAAAAAAATATTTATATGCAATGGGGATTGGGGTGAAGAGTACAAAACTAAACCTCACCCTATTAAGAATTTGGAGATTATTTTTCTCCCATTTTTCACCCCATTCTCCAAAATTTATTTAAAGTTTATCCTATTTAGGGTGAAGCCTCATGGGGCCCCAAACACATGGAGAATTTTGTCATCTCTAGTCGACCATTTCCAAACTAGTTGAACTTGGGGGTGATTATCTCGGTTAAATTTTTTAATGAATTTTTCATTAGACGGCATGATTCTTATACACTCATTAGGCGACTTTATATTTCATTTATCGACTATAACAATATGGACTAGGTTGCTAATGCTTCTGATCGTCTTGTGGTAGTTTAAGAAAATGAATGGTTTTAAATAAAAATAAAAAGACAAACATGAATATGTTATAGTAGGTCAATTGTGGCACAAATATTATAATCAATAATAAAAATTTTAATTGGCAAGACTAGGGAAAGTCTTAGTCAACTGAGTAGAACGAGATTGAAAATGTGAGGTACAATATATGAAGGATAAAATTGTAACAATAAAAAAAATTAATAATTGAGGTGGAATTATACGAATATTGGGAAAAAAATTACCCTCATCTTGGTTTTTTTGTAAATTTCTACACTATCGTTTCACAGTCCCGTCCCCATCCCGTGGGACGAGTCGTGACGAAAGTGGAGCGTTGTGTGGGTTCTAAGCAAAGTCGTAGTCAAAGCAATGCATTATGTAATTTACAGATGGGCCCAAAACTTTTTGATAAATTGAAAGTTGTGGGCCTCTTGAATTTCTCAAATATATTTGTCATGAATCTCAAACCGGCACTGCTGTATCACTGATCCTGTCAGCAATCCCTTGTTTTAGTATTTTTAATTTGAATAATTATATCATAAATACATATATCATTGATTTTATTCAAACCGATTGACGTGATAACACATGATTCATTAATAAATTATAAAAAAAATTAAAAAAAAATTATGTATACTCTATCATATGTTTAATTAAACCAGTAACATAGTATCTTAGTTTATACACAAGAGTGTGTTAGTGGTTGTATGATTACGATTATTCTTTTTTCCCAATATATTATTATTAAACGCTGAATTATAAATTCAAGTCAAAATAATAATAATAATAATAATAATAATAATAATAATAATAATAAACATATCTGAAGGCCAACTGTTGCTTCATGGCATGGAAGGCGCACAATATTAACTTGCACCGAATCACTATTATTTTATTGTCATAAAAATAACGTTGACACGGGGAGTCCACAATTTGGTCTTTCACTTGGAATCATCATAGCGGGGAACATTCAACTACTACTTCTTTCCCCACCCAAACCATCATTCACACGCGCTCAAGACTTCACTCGCCCGTCGAACCCATTAACCCCCAGCCTAAGGTTCGATTTAGAATTATTTTTGAGACACTCAAAAATTAGTTAGAAGTCAATTTCATTATTTATTAATTTTTTAAACTTATTTTTAATAAAATCACCCATCTTGCAGTAGATTTTACAAAACATGAAAAGAATAACTTATCAACATGTGATTTTGTGAATCGATTTTATAATTAAGTCCGGTTTGGTATTAAGACTGGATAAGTATAACTTAAAATCTATAGTAAGTACTAGGACAAGTATAACTTCAAATTTATAGTACTAAAATATTTTGATAAATACTAACTGTTATGATTTGGAAGCTAAATTTATTTGATCTACTATTTGTTTGATAAAAAATCTATAATATATTTATTATTTTTATTAAAATTATTATTTAAAAATCATATTCACTACGTACTATAAACTTTTATTTCATATTTGTGGTTTTCTTTTTACAGTAGCTGTAGTTTAAAAGTTAAAATACCTCAATATCCAATAGAGGCTTAATAAAATTTTATATATATCCTCACATATATTATAAATATCCAAAATTATCCTTATTAATTAGGATAAAATTAGTAAATTTAAAGAGATTATTATTATTGTCAAATTATATTGAGATAATAAGATAAAAAGGAAAATAATATTATAAAATATTTATTTTAGTTATTAATTATTATGTATATAATAAAAAAATTGTATATACAAATTTATAAATGTGTAAATCAATTTTGTTTAACATTATATCCATTTGAGTCATTTATATTTTTACAACAATTTAACGGTAAAATTTACTAAACACATATAATTACTTTCAAGACTCACAACACTTTTAAAAATAAATTTTACTAAATGTTTAACCGATTCTCTGTACAACTAAGTATTTTTATAGTACAGTTAATAACAATTATTTTAAAAGTTACAAACTTGTCTTGAGCGTAAAAAAATTCACATGACCCACTAGCATAATACGATTATAAGAATCTTCATGATAAAAATTGTTATTGAGTTGATCTTTATTGGGTTAAGCCATTAATGGGTGAATTTATTAAAACTTATTTCATAAGGGGTTAAATTTGGATTTGAGCATCAAAACGACTAATATTAATTGTTTGATGAATGTAATAACTTAAATTATAATTTTTTAAAAAAATGTAAATTGATTTTTTAATATTATATGAAAAAGTTTTCTTTAATTTAACTAATTATATAAAATTATCACAAACCTGAAATCCTTAAGTATTCATTGTAAAATTTAGAGTCATCATTAACTTGTCATATGATTTTTTTCAAGTAACACAAATTTCTTTTTATGATTTTTTGTATCTTAAGATGTTAGTCAATGATGTTGGTGCCTGTAACTAAATTATTGTTTATATGTGGACTATATTATTAGATCACGTTAAACATGAAAAATATTAATATTTTCTTAAGTTTGATATTGTATTTTCAAAAAAATCTGTTTTGTAAATTGCTGTGTGTTTAGACTAAAAATAAATAATAATTACTTTGAATAATTATTTTAAATTTATTAAAAAGAGCTTGTTAAATATATCGGTTCGGGCAATATGATAGTGATAAAAAATGAGTTAGAGCTTACATTCTGTTTACCCAAATAGGTTAATAAATAGATTTAGGTGCATATAATTTAATACGACAGATTAAGAGCACGAAATGAAAACCGCCAGAACACACGACCCGTTATGGGTCTAGGCTCACTCAACACAGTAGCCCGCGTTATCTGCGCGCAACGTAAACATATGAAAACACGTTGATTGGTTACGTCATTAGACCAGCTCACGATGACGTCAAATCTAGGCTTCATCATATCCAACGGTTGAAAATTGAAAAGGGCTCTCTACAACAGTCCATCGAAGCCTAGCTCTCTCGTCGTATCCAATCACACCCCTCGCCAAATGACAATATATACGCAAAACATTCTTCTAAACGAAAAAAAAGAAAAAGAAAGTTAAAATCAACCAAATTTTGAATTCCCGTTTAGTTATGCTTTGATTTGTAAGGAAAAAGAATGGAAGCAGACAAGAGGAAAAGAAGCGAGAGAGAGAAAAACGAAGAAAGGAATAATTACAATAATAACAAGAGGAAAAAGCAAAAGCAACACGCCGTTGAAAAAGCGAAGAAGGAGGTGAAGGAGGCGACGGAGGAGGAAGTGGAGGAGTTCTTTTCGATACTGAGGAGGATCCAGGCGGCCGTCGACTACTTCGGGGGGGAGGGGTGGCGGGCGGCGGCGGAGGCGGCGGTTGTCGCTGACAAAGATACTGACGAAGACAAAGAGGAGGAGATAATTAAGGTGAACGGGGATATTAATGATCGTGTCTTGGATTTGAACGCTGTACCAGAGGCAGAGAGAGATAGTCAAAGTCATTAAGCTAAGTAACTTTTTTTTTTATTATTATTATTTTGTGTTGTTGGGGTTTGTTTGATCTTCTGATTAACTAGTCATGTTGTTTAATCAGTCACTGTAATCTGAATTCGTTAATCTACCTCTCTGTATATTCTTAATTATTAATATTACATGTAGCATTGTTAAAAGGATTTTTCTTTTTATTAAAAAAAAAAAAGAAAAAGAAAAGGACTTGTTAGAGAATAAATTAATTTTAAGAAATGAATAAATTAATAAATACAAGAAAGGGTTGTCCGTATAAAGGAAACATGATAATTGGGCAAGAATTCCGTCGGCAATCGGCATCCATATATAATTGAGTCGTTGCGAGTGAGTCTGGAGGTGGCAATGTTCTATTTGATGATGGCGCTTTGATTTCTTTATAGATTGAAGTTGAAGCATGGACGCCTCTTTGGTCAGGATGTCAATAAAAGTCGGAAATTGTCTATTTATTATTTTGATTATTATTTTTTTATGTTGTTCAAGTTGTGGGATATGATGCCACAGTCGTAATCTGTTTAATTATGCATCTTACGAATCAAACGGCGAGAGAGCGTGTATTTGAATAGTAAAGATATTTAAAAGCATCATGAATTTGGTTTGATATGAAAGATTAATTCTCAAACAAGCATACTCTCACTTTAATAAAGGGAAATATATATATTTTATTTATTAAAATATTTTTTTTTGTATTTTAATGATATTCTTATTTTAACAAAATAAAAATGCTGTCATTGGATAATGATTCTAATATAAAAAAGAAGATCGGAGTTTATTTTATTTCTAAAGATTATGTTAAGATGTTATGTTATGAATTTTAGAATTGTCGATAAGATGAGTCGATTCTTCTTGTATCTCAACTTTAAAATTATAGTTGTCATGCGTATTTGTCCTATCAGATGTTATCAATTTTTTTTTTTTAAAGATTGAAATGCATATATTCAAGATATAAATAATGATCGGGCCTGTGTAGTCATGTGTGACAAATTTTTATTGGAGGAGCTATGTTGTGTAGTCTGATAAATTGACTCGTGTGCAATCGCGCATCCGATCATCACTCTTCAAGAGATAGAAAACCCAAGCATTGGAGAGGTTAATTATTATGGAATTGCGTCATTGTGAGTATATGCATGTGATTGTCTAAGGGCATATTTGGTATTTTGGTTTAAGATACAGTACTAAATCAAACACTTACTGCTGCGATTTAGAAACTAAGAGCCAGTTTGGGATTGTTTTTGCGAGATTTAAAAGTGATTTTGAAAATTTAAAAAATAATTTTAGTGTTTAGTAAAAAACATTAAAATTACTTTTGTCAAAATTAACCATTTCTACAATTGATTTTGAAAAGTAAGGAAATAGTAGTTTTTAAATTCTGATTTTAAAAATTAATTTTATCCTTTAATATAATTTCATAAATATCCTTACAATTATTACATAAACTCAAAATTATCATTTTTTAAATTGGAAACAAAATCAATATTTTAATTTTTTTTATTATAATTAATCCATTTCTTTTGTTTATCCTATTTCTTCTTTATATTTCACATTACATTAAAAGTTCTTTATAGCAATATAGTCTAAATTTTATTTTTACTTAAAATTAATATAGTATAAATTTTATTTTAGTTAAAATTATTATGGTACATAATTAAAAATATTGTATATACATGTTTTTATATATGTACGTAAATTTTATTCTTTATTAAATACATTTTAGTTATTTGTTTTTTCACAGCAGTTTAATAGAAAAATTTACCGAACATAAATAAATGCTTTTAAAACTTACAATACTTTTGAAAATAAAATTATCTAAACACTTAACCGATTTTTTTCACAGCTGATTATTTATACAGCATAACTAACAGTAATTATTTTAAAAGATACAACATTCCCAAACTGACCCTAAGTTATTTTTGTTTTCACATTTTTATTATGAAAATATATCATATCTTAATATTTTTGTAAAAGTTATTACTTAACAATTATATTAACTTAATGCTATCAACTTTTATTTTATAATTATAACTTCCTCTTTCTTTCTTTTTTTTCCATTTTTTTTAGGACAACTGGTTATTGGTTAAGACGAAATAGAGTATAAAAAAAATTTGTGTTTACCAAGCACTACTCTTTGCATTACCACGTGGCAATATAATTTTCTGGATTTTATTTTTTGTAAAAGAATACAATTTACGAGTTGAATTAGACAATTCTCAAATGCATAACGAAAATCTTTTGTCGTTCTTAAACACAATAGTACAATGTTAAAATTGATTTACAACAAACACGGTACACCATTATGAATTATGACTGACAATTAACGTAGGCCATGTTTAGGTACTAGAATTAATTATAGGATTGGATTAATTTAGTATTAAATATTTATTTCATATTTGGAAAGCTTAGTTGGATTGGATTAAGGGAGAATAAATTTGAATTTAATCCTACAATCATAGGATTAATAATACTAATTTACACATGGATGTAGATGGGATAAGATTTGAAGGAAAAAATTGTCCATTAATGAGACTTTTATTTACATCATTTTTTTTATATACCTAATACTAATTAATTAATTATTTTTTATAATTTACTTAAAATTTATTTTTATTTATTATCTATGATCTAATTAAATTGTTACTTTTACTTCTACTAACTCTTGAGATTAAATTTTCATTACTTTTATATTTAATAGTTTATTAATAAAATTAACCATTTAACAATTTATTGCATTATTTGATTGTATTAAATTTAATAGTAGCTAATGTAATATTAAAAATAATCATAAAAACTAATAATATCATTAATTAATTGATTTTATATAATATTTTTAAATATTTGATAAAATTAATTAAATGTTTAGATTGTTTTATGCACTTTTATTTGATTATTATATTATGACTACCCAATAATTTATGTATAATATATTCAAATTTCTTATTAATTACTTTTAAAATTTATTTTAATTATGATTATAAAATTTCATGAATAATTGATATTTATATTTAAACATCAATTTAAATGTTATTTAATATTATCTAAATATAATTTAACATATTCTAATCCAATATTGTACCAAATATTAGGCTATATAATATAATCAAATTTAATTTAATATAACTTAATCAGGTCCAATATTAATAATTAGTCCAATCTAATCATGTGTGTTAAACATAACCATAACGTGCACACAATGCTTTAGAACTCAAACGAGATGCCTCCTTCATTCTTTTACATCACAAAGTAATGAATCCACAGTTAAAGTTGATTTAATATGACCTCGTTTCAGATCTGATACTTGAAGACTTGAGGTCTTGAAGAATGCCTCGAACAAAAATGGGATTGCTTACTTAAAAATTAATAAAAGGAAACAAAAATAGACTCTGTGTATTCTTGGTGTGGTATAGACAAAATCGTAAAAGTTAAAAATTAAAGTGAGTCCTGAATTTTTAAAAAAGAAAAGAGCAAAAAAAGCGAAAAAGAATCTGATGTTCCAAAAATCAAAAAGAAAAAGCGAAAAAAGAGAGAGAGAAGGAAAGGGCGTGAGTTCGAGGAAAGTTCCTCAACATTGTTGAGTAATTTATTGTGTCAACTAAGCAATTTAAACATTGACAAATCACCGATTCAATGCTTCTATGTAAGAGTGATGATCTGGTACACCCAATTGTACGCAATGTTAAATTATTATTTAATGAAACTGTATTGTAAATTCCACCAATAATAATATGATACGCTTATAAATATTTATTCTGTGCGACTGCATGCATTAGGTCGCCGCCCTCTTTCCAAAGTCAAAATATCTGTAATCGCATTGATCATACATGTGAATCTTGACGGTGGTTGGACTGCAACGACATGGACCTGAGTCACACCGAAGCACTTTCATTTTTAACCATAAAATATATTGACCCATTTGTGGCCCCCAATTTTTGGTCGTCTTCCGGGATGGTCACAGCTCCGAACCACCACGCACCTTTTGTCTGTGACTACTCCGCCACGCGCGAGTTCACTCATACGCCAATCACCACCGCCCATGCCCCCCTGACCCACACACCTCATCATAGAAAAAAGAAAACTCAGAGATAACCAGCCGGTTGGCGAGTAGTGTTTGTATCAAATTTGAACTGATTCAAACGCATCTGATTTTATTAATCACGACATGAATTTTAATTTTTAACTTAATTTATCTATTCTCGTATCACATAATTAATAAAATTTAAACTTTTATTTTTAAATATAAATAAATAAATAATTTTTTAAAAAAAACTGTTAAGTTACAACTAACTGTAATTTACAACCGACACAAAAATACATATGAGATCTATTATTACGGTTGTTTATATATATTTTTGTGTCTGTTGTAAGTTACAGTAACTATAACTTAAAAAAAAATTCCTTACAAAAAATCGACATGTTTATGAATATAAGTATAGTAGTATATTACAAAAGAACTATTGCGTAAAAAATTTTAAACCTAAAATCAAAGCGATTATTAATTAAATTGATACACACACTTCATTTAATAATTGTACCCAACTTTATCATCCTGAACCGAACCCGGTTGCTACAAATGCGATAACGTACGTCTTGCTGACCAGCACCCAGTGACGTCAGGATCAGAGGACTCCAACTCCAGCACCAATCCAACGGCTGAAAACGACGCAGCATTAAAATATCAAAGTCTCGCCATGTTTGTCGCTGTACTTACCCACCCACCTGTCCACCGCACAAAATGACCACAATATTATATGTATATATATACACACACATACATACACAGAGAGACATGCGGTGCAAAAACATCACTCATTTAAGCGAGGTAGCATTAGCAAGGCAGGAGCATCGTCTCGTTGGAGTCAAAATTTTAAAAATAAATAAATAAAGTTGACGTCATCATCGTTTGTAGTGAACTTCGGAAAGAAAGTTAATGCAAATCTGACGTCAGCAAATCATGGAAGGAGAGAGGAGGAAAAGGAGCAGCGAGAAAGAGAAGAGGAACGAAGAGAGAGAGAAGAAGATTAAGGTGAGGAAGGAGGAGGCGACGGAGGAAGAGGTGGAGGAGTTCTTTACGATACTGAGGAGGATGCAGGAGGCCGTGAGGTACTTCGGCGAGGGGTGGAGGGAGGCGGTGGAGGCGACGACGGCGGTGATCGATAATGGCGATACGAACGATGAAGAAGAAGAGGAAATTCGGATGGTGCAGAAGAAAAAAGAAATTAATAATAATAATAATGATGATGATGATGATGATGATAATAATAATAGTAATAATGGTGTTCTGGATTTGAACACAGAACCAGCTCCACCTCCAGCTGAGGAATGAGAGTGACGGCCATGCATGTTGCCGATGATTAGCTTTGCTCTGGCCTCTGGCTTTCAATTTTTTTTTTTTTAATTTGATTTTATTTTTATTTTTCTTTTTAAAAAGCTGGCTACGTGGAAACTTTTTTGGACTGGTTAAGATGCTCGCTCTGTCATCGCACGCGGGCGATCTGAATTCTGATGCTGTAACCTGTACCCGACACAGTATTCCCGTTTGAGCAAATGAATTAAACCGTTTTTTGATGATTTTCTTTTGATAAAATTGCCTAAAATTAGGATCAATATTTAAAATTGACATTTTGGCCGTAAATACCGTCAATGGTATGGTACTAAACATATAATCGATAACTGAGAAGGGCTCAATTGATAATCATCGACACAGGAGCGTCTACTTTAAAATGTTTGTTTTTAACTGCTGAATCAAAGAAAAATAGCAAGTGGACTTTAAAAAAAAAAACCTTTAATTTGGGTTCTTTTGTCATAAATTTCTTTTGTGGTTTTTTTTTTAACCATACACCTGTAACCATAATTTGGGGATTTTATTTTCCATATTTGTGATATTATAATAGTCATGATACTTGTCATATTTACATGATATAATGGCAATAATTTTGGCTCATATATTGACTGAAGTGAGAAGTTTCAAGATCATACTCTTAAGGATCTAATATGATCTCTGCTTATCATGTAAGACTCACAATTTTTACTTAATAAAAATTTTTATTAGGGAAGTTATTTGAACCCACCAATTTTTTATATACACTCTCTTTTTAGTTGGGCATTTATTATTGCAAAATTACTTTGATTAACGTTTTCTTATCTTTCTATTCTCAATTCCTCAATTCTAATTAATTCCTTCACACACACACGTATATATATATATATATAAATAATTGATTTCATTATCTGCTTTCATAAACTAACAAATCAAAATTCATCATTAAAAAATGAATACCACTAAATTGTTTCAACTATAAAAATCAAAGAATATTAAGAAATTAATTCCACTAACTACGAAAGCTAGTGGACATAAAAAAAATCTTATATATAAAAAATGTGAAATAGAGATTATAATTTAGGAAGAAAGGAAAAAAAATTCCAAAAGAGAGTAAAACTAGGAGTTTAGTTTATAGAATGTGAAATTAGAGAGAAAAAGAAATTAGTGAAGGATAACTTTGAGATTTTAAATTTTTGATAATGAATTTATTTTTTAAAGTGGGTATACAAATGAATTCGCTAAGTTCAAATAACTCCATCCTTTTTATTATTGACATATCCCTTAATGCAATTACTTAGAAGGCTATAATAAATAAAATATAAATTTATATATTTTTTATTTTACACATGAGTGGGACTATTTACATCTTCAAAAGTATTTTGAACAACTATATTTATATAAATTTTATGTTACAAAAATAGCCACAAATTAAGTACATTTTAACATAAATGAATATAACAGGCCATGAAAAGAATCTACTCCTCGAGTATTCACAAGACAAGTTCAACATTTAAAGAAATACTAAATCATAACAACCCAATTTTCTTTAAAACCCACTCAAAATTGCACATTAAAGGAGCCATATGTAATATCGACTATCAAACCCCAATTTTCTTTAAAGACTCGGTCAAAATTTCTCTAAGGGCCTAAAAATTGTTATAAAGAACCAAGGAAAGGTCAAAACTTACTGCTTTGGTATTGCTTAATAGTTTTCCTACTTTGAAAGAAAAAAAAAATATTTGTATTCCTTTTCTAGTAAGGACATCTCCATTTATAAGAATATTAGTAAAATATAAAAAAAAAAAACACACATATTTCAATATATTAGAGACTGTGTATTTTTTTGTTAGTGTATTAAAATAATTTTTTTTACATTTTATTTTATATATATATATGATATAAGTAAGTGTAAGTGTTTAATATATATTTCATGAATGCTCGCAAATATTGACATCAAATTCAATGACATAAACTAAGAAGGAAAATTTCATAAGAGAACTTGAGCTGTTGAAAGCCATATGTAGAATTAAAGGCCCGTGGGTGGGTGCTTTTATTTATTGCCACCATGAAATGTATGAAGAAGAGTCAAAGAGAGGAAACCCAAAATTAAATAGTTTTATTGCTTGAGGGCATGTTTGGCATTTAATTGTTTAAGGGGCAAAATTCAAAATTGTAAATTTAGTGAGGGGAGACTAGAGTAATGTTTTAGGATGCAAATAACCACCATTTATTCATAATTATCAACCCCGAATCCGCAAAGAGTGCACTGTAAAGTCCAGTGGTGGGAGCAAAAATCACCCTAAATGGATTTTAAGGACACCTTACAAATCACATAATAAAAATACTGAATCCTTGTTAGCTATCGTCCAATCCAATGATTTATAAGTTGTAGTGGCACTGAATTAAGTGAGTGTTCGTAATACAGAAATTTGTTATCGGTAACAAAAATTTTGTGACTAATAATTCTTACATGCATGCGTCATGAAGTAGTCCCTTCTCCTTAGATATGAAACCCACGCATGTCACACTTATTCTTATTTCCCATTGATGGGAACAAAAACAAGTCGCCCGTCGAGAGATTATTCTCACATACTATAAAGTTCATCAAATTGAAATTTGGTGAATCAAACAAATGGTCTATGAAAAGAATAAATCTATATTCTTCAAAGGATTCCATAACCTTAATAATCAAATAGTTCATTTTTTTTTTCCATCTCCCGTTATCGTGTCTCCATTGCTTTCAAAGATTCGTATCTTAGTGTATTGCAAATTGATAGTGGAATTAATGTCCACCATTTGTGGAGATGATTGTGTCATATACCGATACGGGTATAAATAATCGTATTACCACACTATTCCCACAACACTACATATATTATGCCCTAGTGACGCGACGTTAAATAAGTTTGTAATGTGTGATCGACATTATACTTCAGTCGATGATAAAATATAATAAAATTGGAATTTTAGATAATCATTCTACAATTATCCCATATTTAAAGACATCAATATATAACCGATATGGCTTTATTATTTGAACAGTGAGAGAGCATGTATAATGATTATACACATGACATTTAAAGATGGGTGACACATTAGTGAATGTCCCAACTAAATATTCAAGCTATAAAATTATATGAAGGATAGAATTCTCCAAACTAATTTTTTATATATATATAAAACTATTAGTTAATTTTTCATCTACTAAATTTATTTAATTAATCTAATGGTGTAAATGAAAAGTGAAAAAGGAATATGAACATAGGGGACACGCAATTTCTTTTTTTTTTATTGCTTTTTTCTTTAAACCAATTGGCCGCGTGAGCTGATGAGCTGCAGCTTTTTTTGTCCAATATTTTGGCGGTGGGTAAAGCTATGAAGCCATAAAAAATGCAATCCATGCATAGGGTAAAGCTATGAAGCCATAAAAATGCAATCCATGCATAGATGTTGCAGCAATTATATCTCGAATATTAATGGACCACGTGTCATAATTACATGCACAAACTCCAACATCAGAGGATGAAGATAAAATATGTATACCAAGCGAGAATAAAAATTCTGAGGCATTTGGAGCAGTACTATATTCTCAACACGGGACGAATCATGATGACAATCGAGGAATGATCAGCAAAGTCTTTTATTGAAAAAGACTCCGTTCGCATCGATTCAAGAGTCAAAATGAAAATCAAGTATCAGCACAAATAATATTTTCTTCCGTGGGTTCACATCATCACATTTTGTTTCCAATTTCTAAGATACAACGAGTGAGTGGGAATTGTTTCGATTCACAATTAGTGGGATTAATTCGATTGAGGGATTTTGTGGCCCAAAATTAATAAATCGTAAGCCAATTATTCCCCCACTAAAACAACAACATGATTTCTTTTTGTAATTACTGCGGACTGATGGTTTTAACCTATAATTATTATATTCCCAGCTAGCTAGCTCAACAGAAATTATATATTCGAATCTAATTTAATTATGTAATCTCGTGATTTGGCCTCGTTTCAACTTTTGGAAGATCCATTGTGTGAGACATCATATCATTAGTAGCGAACAGCACTGATACGATGAAAACTTTGTCGAATGCTCTCACTTCTGTATCGAGCTACATGTACAACTAAAAGTAAGTGACCAAAAGCTCCTTTAATATACGTTCATCAACTTTAATATTCTTATTTAAAGTTATTCTTTTACATTTGCGTTCTAACTGCCTTCTTCATACTGAATTCCGTCTTTTCCCAAGAGCTCCTTTGATCAAATTCATCACACACAGACGGCTTGTCAAAGTGGAATCTGGATCTTGCAGCTTGAGGTTATCTTGCAATGCCTCTCGATCAGGAAATTAAGCTCTTTTTATGCTGCTTAGCTCTCGTAAATATGAGAGTAATGGTTTGAGTCTTAAGGGACTCACCTTCCTTCTTCAATTAAGTATGATTGAGTAGAGTCGGCTGCAATCTTTTTTTTTTTTTTAAAGAAAAAAAAGATAATAATGGAACGGACAACTCTTAAATATTTGTGAAAATAAATAATAAAATTTCAGTATCATTCGCGCATGTATGTATGTATATATGTAAGTACGTGTGTGTGTATTAATTAAAGTTTGGCTGATGATGGGATCCAAATTTCATTTGATGTATTGATGTAAGGTTTTAGATCTATTCACAAGGAGACAAATTTCGTGAATCGTTACCGTTGATTATATTAATCCAGTCACTCGGATTAATCCATTACATCAGCCTTTCTCTCACATCGATTGGATTTTACTATTTTAGTATGAAAACATCTACCAAACGTCAATTTCTTTTGATGATCCAAACAACCCAAAAAAAAAAAAACAAAAGAATGCCATCACATCCAATCTTATATCATTTCGAATTAGTATTATTTACACTTGGACAAATAACATTGTTTATTTTTTCTGTTTGGAATTCAATAATGCAAATGGACAGTACAACGATGGGGTCCATAACATTGTTGGATACTAAAAATCAAGTTAAAATTTCAAATCGTGAAGATGTATATGTAGTCTTTTAAAAAATCCGTGTGACAAAGACACGATAGATTTAAAGTACAGTCCAATTTTGAACATCTACAATGAAACAGAAATTTTCATAGTTAATAAAAGTACATTTAATATAAATTTTAAAGCGCAGGCAAACTAAACAACGCAAAATGATGGCACGATGGAGTTTTCTTCCACAAATTGTCCATATAAGTTACAGAGCTTAAGCCACAAGTGGGAGGCCATCTGTTAAAAAGAAAATGCCATTAGAATCCCTTAAAAATCCATTAACAAAATCAATCACCTGGCTTTGTCAAGATATAACTGAAATCATTAATAGAAATAAATTTAATTAATTAAAAAGGTGGGGGTCGAAAAAAAGAAATTGAGGCGGTCAAATATCGCCACTCCTATAAATAATTGAAAGAGTTTACGTGTAGGAAGAATTGAACCGGCGACTTTTGTATTAATACCATGTTAAAAAATGCCATTAGAATCCCTTAAAAATCCATTACCAAAATCAATTATTTGGCTTTGTCAAGAAATAACTGAAATCATTAATAAAAATAAATTAAATTAATTAAAAAGTGGGGGCCGAAAAAGAAATTGAGCCAGTCAAATACCGCCGCTCTTAGAAATAATTGAAAGAGTTTGCATGTAGGAAGAATTACACTTGAGACTTTCGTATTAATACCATGTGAAAAAAAATACTTGATTTAAAAGTTAAATCTAATTAGCAAGGGTCCAACAATAATATTTAAACCAATTTTAACACAAAATCATTGGTTTCATTAATATAATCTAATTGTAAAGATGTGTTCGTTTGGGGACAATCCATCTCTTTATCTTTAAAAAAAAAGATAAACAAAATTTTATAAGATGATTAGTTATTGATTTTAAAGAAACAAATTTTAACGTACACTAAGATTTGTGAAATATCATTAAAAATTGCTTTAGAGCCCGGTGTATATAATAGGAGATGTATGGCAAGAAAAACAATTTGGAAATATCTGACAGTGGGGACCCTTTTAACTAAAAAATGATTAATTTCAAGATATCCCTTATCTTTAATTTTCCCCCGTACTTTTGAAAACCTCAACTTTTCATCTATTTTTGAACAAGAACACAAAAATGAATTCATCAACACACTCCTATATTTTTTTTTTCTTATCTTTTGAACAAAAATAAAGGTAATTTGAGATTTTTAAAATAAGGAGTAATTTGAATATAGTTAATTCACGGAAGAGTAATTTAAAATTTACCCATGAAAACTCTAAACAATTATCTTATCTATTTATGATTTTACCAAATTTGAGGACCTAATATTGTAACCCTATTAACAAGTGGATACATAGATGACGGTTTGAACTTGTTGACCTTTCTCCAAACAATAATGATATTATTAGTTTGAATGCTTAGTAAGTATATTTATTTATGATTTTACCAAATTTAAGCACCTCAATGTTATATAAACCCATTTATATAACGATACATAAATAATAGTTGAACGTATTGACTTTTCTCCAAATAATAATTATATTCTTAATTTTGATTTTTAATTAGAATAATGGATCCCATATAAGCTGTCACGTCAATGAATATCTTAATTATGTATTTAAAATGAGTATGTATTAAGTATTCAAAATAAGTAAACGCATTAAAATTAACATAGTATTGAATCATACTATGTATCCCTGCTAACAGGGTTTGTAATAAGTCCTGAATCTGTGTTAAGTAGTTGGTGGTAGGAATCGAACCTGCACCTCTGGATTATCAGGAGGCAAGTTCTTCTATTGGACTACAAAGTCCGCGAACAAAAATTAATTAATTAATTAATTAATTAATTAATTAATTAATTTATTTATTTATTTATTTATTTAACATCTGTATCCCTGCAGGGTTTGTAATAAGTCCTGAAACTAGTATTTAAGAATTAATTATTAGAACAAAAATTAATTAATTAATTAATTAATTAATTAATTAATTTATTTATTTATTTAACATCTGCTGCGCTGAAACTAGTATTAAGAATTAATATTAGACTGCATGCATGCGCGCATGTTTCTAGGTGATCGTTGAAACAATGCCTTTCGTTTTCGTGTCGGAAATTGTATATTAGTGTCCGTAAAATTAAAAACTAAATTTGCGAGGCAAATGTCAATCTTTTGGAGCCACCTATGTGCCACAGTGGTATATGATACCACGTCTTTTATCTTTTGGTGATCTAACCAACCATTGAATTCAAGGCAAGAATGACAAAAATAAATGCAATGATAGGGATGAATTTACTTAAGTTATAATCGATTCCTCTTGTTTTTTAAAATGTCAGGAAAAAAATATAATAATTATTATTTTATTTATTGACTAAGTTGTAAATAATATGAATAAGGAAGAAGTAAGAAATTTTAAGAGGACTTTTATTATTGTTATTGGCCAATTACAATGCATGATTCGGTACTTGTTTATGAGAGCCACAACCCCTCAAATATAAAATAAAGCTTATGTTTACTTCCTAACTTTAAAAAGATAAATCCTTGATTTATTTCACAAATTCATTAATATTTCACAATTCTCCACTTATTGCTATCATTTCCATATCTAGTCTCATTATTTAAATTTATTATTAATTATATTCAATTATTATTTTTATACTAATTATTAATATATAAATATAATATGATATAATAAAATAATATTATAATATAATATTATTTTATATTATAATTATTATAATAAAAATAAAAATATAATTTAAATATATTTAATGTTTCAATTAAGGCAAAAATTGGTGCATTGTAGCAAATTATATAATGAACCACAATCTAACTTTCAAAACTTCCAAACATAGGTAAGTAATAAATTAATGTGAACAATATTATGATACTATACAATATACTATGTTCCAAACACACTTTAATGGTGCATTTAGCAAATAGAAATTAAAATGAGTTGGAATCGTAATAAAAAATTTGAATTAGAATAAATTGTTTACTTGATCTGCAGTAATCGGAATCGGAATCGGAATGAACAAAATTCTCGTTAATGTGTTTACTTTATTTTATAATTGGAATAAACTGTTATAAATTATTAAAATATCATTTTTTAATTGTGCCCCTAATATTATTTGTATATATTATAATTAAAAGAATAATAATAAAATAATAATAAAACTAAAAATAACAAGAATGACAATAATATTAATTAAAACAAAAAAAATTAATAAAATTTAATAATAAGAATAATAATAATGATGAAATTAATGAAAATAATAATATTAATAATGATAATAATTAAAACAATAAAAGTAATAAATTTTAATAATAGTAATTATTATTATTAATAATGAAAATAATAATAATTAAAATAAATAATAAAATAATAAAATTTAATAGCAATAATATTATATAATAATAATGACATTAATAATAATAATAATAATAACAACAACAATGACAACAATAATTAAAATTCTTTTTAAATGTCATTTTATCCACAAAAAAAAGACTTATATGTAAATATTTATAACTTCTTGTGTCTATTTAATTTTATAAAAAATATAAGGTAGTGTAGTGTAATTAAACTACAAAAGGACAAAAGCAGTGGTACGTTGCAACCGTTGCAACATAGGCGGATCCCAATCTTTTATATGTAGACAAAAAATTATCGTTTATTTTAAACTTTTAATTCTCTGTCTGATTACTAAATTACCCTTATACAAGTAACTTTAACTAAAAGAGTAACAAAAATAGGCTTATATGTCACTTAGGGTATGTTTGGTATTGTAAGATAAAAGTTGACCGTGTGGAATAAATTTAAGTTTTAAATAATAATTTTGATAAAAATGATAAATGTATTCTAAGTATGTTTCATCATAAAAGTGTGAGATAAAATTTATTTAACTTCTAAATTATTGTGATAAGTATTTACTAAATACTTTATGGCTATGATTTTTGTACTATAGCTACTCACCCACGATATCAAATAGAACTTAGTTTTGCTCGCGAATATCTGTTTGATAGATCCATAAAAAACTTTGGGGGTCCAAGTATAAATTACCCTAAAACTCGCCACTCTCAAAATATTTTGTATAAATAAATCTCTGTCGAGAAATTCTAAAGCACGAGTCACTCTCAACAAGCTATATTATTAATTTATTATTTCCAATTTTATCTTGTTATACGTCGCGTAGAAAAATTATACTATAAGAGCTGCATAATTAGTGCACGTCTCGCTCTCATCTCATCAATTTCTTAAATGGTTAAGAGAAGATGAATAACAAGACAAAGCACAAACAAGTATCCATCCAATTTGATTGATGGTGATGCCGGCCGAGTTTTATAAACTTCTAAATGAAGCAAAGTTATTCTATTGCATTGTTATCGATTAGGTCCCAGAAACGTCGATAATGCTGACATTCATTCACACACACGCACACGCACACGCACATGCACACATCCACACATATAAATATGTCGTGTGATGTGTCGGTTGAATAAAGTTTTAAATTATTAATTCTTGCTTAAAATAGTTCTTGAAGAGCAAGTCTTACCTACTTTGATTAATTCAATGACTTCAATTATGCACCAGAAAAAGACTAAAGATGCATGCGAAAGGTTAACTATATTCATAAAGACTCATCTCTTTCATGTCAAGTCTGAACCAATATCACTTTTGTTTTTAGTTGGTTTGGTTGATTTTTTCTTTTTCTTTTTTTCTTTTTAATAATTAAGGCCACTTTCAATAAGGAGGGTGTGTTTGGAATTGAAGTTGGACAATTATAATTTAAAAAATACAGCATAAAAATATTTTATAAACACCAACTGTTGTAGCTTTGAAAGTATACTGATATGATTTTTTACTTATATGATAAAAAATATATTATATCTTTAATAATTTTATTAAAATTATTATTTAAAATTTATATTTATTACGTATTACTAATATTTGTTTCATACTTATAGCTTACTAATCTTTGTTTCATACTTATAGTTTTTTTTCCACCGCAGCTATAACTTAAAAGGTACAACACCTCAATTCCAAACATACTCTTAATATATGGAAAGAAGGCTTAATCTTCTGAACGTTGGATTTATTCTTAGTTGGATTAGTTCTCCAAAAAACATATTGAATAAGCATTTATCATTTTTTTTGCTGTCAAGAGATGAAAGGTGAGAGAGTTCAAATCAATCAAAACTCAAACATTATCATTGAATTTGTCTTTAAAATTTTGAAGAAGCAATTTCTAGTTTTATGCAATCAGATGCTGTACATATAAATCAAAATTCAGACGTATTTATAACAAAAAAATAAGTTGTAAATTTGTGTACTCAAATGTTTCTTTCACAAACTTGAGGACCAATTTGCTGATAACTCTTCAGAGAATGTTTCTCCGATGTTGACTTTGGCCATGATTCTATCAAGGGGCAGATGCCACTTTACTTCAGTCCTTAGGGTTTGGATTAATTATCCAATCATCTCCTGTATTTTTAAAACTTATATTAATATCTTTATTATTACTTTTCAAGGTAAAATTAGTAATCCTATCTGATTGAATTAAACTGGAATCAAATTTGACATGCACCAGGTGAAAATAAAGAATAAGTATATTTGAATGAAACTAATCATACAACATGGTGTTTGAAGTATTTTTGAAATACATGAGATAGTTGTGTAATTAATTAAAACTTTAAGGACTAAGGAGTTAGTACCCAACATCCTATCAATTTTTGCTTATCGAAGATGGGATGGCAAGGACTAATTTTAGTACAAGTGGCAAACTTAATTCGGCTAACTCCGTTGGAATGAATTTGATAATAACCCTTATAAGAATTTGTTCGAATTTAATTCGGCTAGGTGCCAATCAAAATTGTGATTGACAACTAATAACCAAAAAAAATCATATTGTGATTGACAATCCATTAAGAGTAAAAATGAAAATCAATTTAAAACTATCTACTCCAAGTTGAAATATTTTAAGCAATTTCATTTGATTGGTTATTGAGTTTAATTTTCTAAAAGAAGTAAGGGAATGAAAATTTAGTTTAGACCTGCTCACCCTCCTATGTTGAAAGAAGATGTAAAATTTTATATTATAACATGTTTTACTATATAGTCTTTGATTTTTCTTTGCAATTTATTGAGGAGATCTTACTGATATCGATAAATACAACTTAGCCCTTACTATTTTTACAATGTCTAAAAATCCTATTGGCATAAAAATATTTAAAGGAAAATAAAGGTAAATGGATCATTTGCTTAACAATTTAACTTGAGAATATAAAATATATATTTATTATAAGAAAAATATTTAAAAATAGCTAAAAGTATCAAAAAATATCTTATTATTAATTTTTTATTTATACTAAAATATATATTTTCATTTTTAGTACTAATTTTTTTATTTTATTTTATAATAAATATGAATAAAAGTGTATTTGAAAATAAGAGTAATACTATAAAATTATGCACTTAGAAAAGTTATTAGCTACTATGGAAACAATAAGAAAGTAAATGATATATAAATTAATTTTAGTAAAGGAAAACTAACAATCTCCCCAATTTATTGATTAATTTGCTATTTCTTTAAATATGTCTTCATCACTTTTCACATGTTGTAACAAGTTTGTTTTCACACTTAAACAATTCTTCAAAGCTTTGATCCTTTTCGATTTGATATCTTTTTTAATTCGAGTGGCAAGTTTTTCTTAATTGGTAATATTAGATTCACACCTACACTTTCTCCTCAATATATATATAGAGAGAGAGAGTTAATTTTTAATGCATTATAAAACTGTGCAGTTTAATAATATTATAAATTGACTGTATTAAAATATACGACTTAAAAAGATATAAGCATAAAAAAAAAAAAATGAGTGTCACAATAGAGAAGGACTATATATATATATATATATATATTTATTTATATATATATATATATATATATTTATTTATATATATATATTGAAAAGAAACATGAGAAACTTGAGATTGAGTATCATTCTCCATAATATAAATGTTGATCAAATGGACATTAACCAATCACTAGGGTAGGGTTGTGTAAGATTTGGGTGCTGATTCCTGACGCTATCTCCCAATAGTGAAATCTTTTGATATCCTGAAAGTGATTTTTTCTTGTTTGCTTTGTGGGGTTTAAACTTGAATGTTCAAATGGACAACGCATTGCTTGGCTGACAGCAACCGAAATGATGATTCATATCGAGACAACTTTAAATTTAAACCACCATAATTATCTTTTGTTCATAGTGATTATACAATTATATATTATGATTAAATTCTGTCAAGCTGTCTTCAAATAATTGCAGTTGTTTAATTCTGGCATGATTCTCGAAAAGCTTAGAAGAAGATATAAATCTACGCTCATTTGAAACCGGTTTGATAGTCGGCAACTTTATACAGAATATATTTTTAATCAAAGAAACTATATTAAAATCAATAATAAATTGAAAGGGAAAAAAATAAAATTTTTTATTTTTCAATTCATCATTGACTTTGATCAGCGATCCATGACAAGAAAATTATTCACATGCTTTATTAAAGTGTAAAAGCATATTTACATTAGATAAAGTGTGGAAATTCTCCTCAGATAAACACTATAAATATAAATATCATTTAGAAGAGAAAGAAAGTGAAAATTCAAAAAGTTTTAAGACTGCTAATCTATATCTAATTTCCTTCAATCACGTCGTCTTCAAAGTTTACTTAATTTAATAGTTTATTTGAGCAGATTGTTTAACAAATACCATGTAGTTGAACCTTCTTGTTATGATTTAGAATAGAACACACGCACCAGGTATTTGGTTTTTTATATTAATGGAAGCAATTAAAAGAGATAAAAAGAAAAAGGGAAAAAAAAATCCATCAACCTCGCCATCGGCTAGCTTATCTTTGCTTTTAGACTTTTTCGTCTAGAGAATTTAAAACTAACAAAGGGAGCAAGATTGCTTATTTCAGTGGGAATCAGCTAGAAGCAACCTTTATGACAGAGGTTAGGTTTGAATAAACCTCACTTGTATAAAGACTTTTAGCTCTAACCTCTAACCTCTAACCATAATCAAGTCAGCTTAATTGCCTTTTAATGCGGGTTAGCTGACGCGTATAATGTAGCCTACATAATTTGAGAAAGTGAAAGGGAGTAGAATGTCGCCCATTATATAATATTCACACACATATATTTGAATTTTGGAATCTACACAAGGTAAGTAGAGTTGGCAAGATAGGTTATTGGATTATATTCGTATTGTGTCAGTTTCATATCGTGTCAAATTTAAGTCAATTTAAATATGACTCATTTAATAATCGTGTCAAACTATTAAGATCTAAATCCGACACGAAAAAATAATTGAGTTATTTAATAATTTACTTAATATCTATATATTAAATAAAATTCACATTAAATATTTACACATTGTCATTCATACACGTATACATACTTTATCCATATTACAATATATATATATACCAAAATATGAAATATATAAAAATAATATTATATATCGATATTATAAAATATACATGTCTACTAATATTTTATATATTTATATTATTAAAGTTCTAAATGTATAAAAAAAATTACAAATAAAATATTGTGTTTATATTCATCATTTCAAAAAAAATAAAAAGAAAAAAGAAAATCATCTCTAAAATTTGAGTTTTGATGACAAGAACCTATAAATTATTTTAAAATAAAAAATATAATCATGTTATTTATTGGGTAAATGAGTCAAGAATTTTAACAGTAACACAACACGAAAAAAAATCGTATCGAATTAAACCTGACCCATTTAATAATTGTGTTAAATTCGACGATCCATATTCATTTATTCATATCGTATTCGTTTCGGGTAATCAGAGCGTGTCGGGAATCAGATAATATCAAATCTAAATACAAATATCTTGTACTTGAGATAAACTTTAAGTTTCTATGGACGTGACTGTTTATGTGCAGATGATTATTATATTTTATTTAAATATTAATAACTAATTTAATATGATTAATAGGTAACATGGAATGACAAAAATAACTCATCACATCAGTTAAAATTTAAATTGGGATTCCTTAATTTACTCGTTTCATCTCTTTGAGATACCGTGCTCTCCGAGCAAATGAAGGATGAAAAAAAAAAAGGGGTGTGTTGAAACATGTAAAAGTCAAATGTATACGTGCCGCGCGTATGAAGCAACCGGTGCGTCTCGATGCTTCTTGAAAGAACTTTCCAAGAAAATGGGTGGTGGAAAAATGAAGTGTGTATGGGCTCCTAATGAGGAATTGAATTACGAAAGTCTTGAATTCAATGCACCCAATTAATTCTGATGCAAGAACAACATTTTCTCCAGAGAAATCCACCGGCTGAGACATACGCCACGCGGAACTTTATGGACCATTTGATTCGGCAGATCTAGCGTACGCAACTCTATCAATTAATTACAAGTAATTTTGAAGGTGTATGTGAGGCGGCCAGGTGGTTGCCGTGGCCATGTTCTGATCCCAAACGAGCCAACAAACATTAAAGGAGAACAGATTTATAGAGGCAAGAATAAAGCGGTGGTTCTTGTTCCTTAATTAAGCCTTAGTCATTAAGGCTGGGGTAGGGCACGTGATTAACTGATATGCATTTTTCAAGCACAGCTCGTCTTTCAATTCTCTATTATTTTAAACAGAAATGGTGTAAAAACAAAACTGGTTTCTTCGGGCCACTCCCGAAATTGCTTCTGACCACTCATTAAATCAGTTCAAGTACTTTTCAATGTGGTTTGTTGTTCGGTTTTAATTTTATTAACAAATTTGTTCGAAGAACGTCCGTTTCGATTGTTTACCCTCTTAAATGCATGTTTCTTCTGTGAGAAGAGGCGTGATATTTTATTTTCAAATGGAAAGAGCAACCATACATATTTAAATTCACTTGTGTTGATTCGACATTTTAGCTGATATAGAAGGGTCGTTGTCAAAAAAAGTTAAGTTTCGTATTTAATCATCTAGTTACGAATTTGTATTAATAAAATCCAGAGCTGATAGAAAAAAATGAAGATATTAATTAATAATTAAATTTTATGTGAGATGTCGTAGGATAGCTGATTAATTCGTGTTCCTAATATTTATTGTTCTCAAAATGCTTACATAATTATTTACATAATTAAAATTTATTTATTTTTCATGTCTTCAGGAGCATTTTACTTATTTTTTTAAAATTAATTTTGTCAGCTCATTCTTTCTTTTCGCAAGTAAAACTAGGGAAATCCATATCCGGGGCCAGGGGCGCACTCTCGCCTCCAACCGAACAAAACTAGGTCTGAGTATAGTCTGGTAATTCTACCTACGCTTTGGGGACATTTACGTAAATCAACACACAAATATCTAACTCTCATGATCATCTCAACAGTGCCAGCGTGAAACGCACGTCACACTAAAGCATTTGATGCTTCACTCACCGCACTAACAGAATCATAAACGCATCGCGTGTGCCTTGTTATCTGGATCATCTCCCACACGTGTCAAGTCAAAAATTGAACTTACCGGTTAACCGGAAGAGCCGGTCTCGGAACCATCTGGACGGTGCGTTGAACAAACGGTAATTTACCGGTTCCGTGGGATGGCAACTGACTGTGGCCGCAAAGCCACGTGGCGCCGTGCATGTACCAGAGCCGCAGAGGCTGACTCACCGGCTTTCTTTTCTTTGGGATAGTAAAAGTTTAAATGGAAACGTTTCTCCGTCGGCGCCGCTTTAGTGAGTGGCTCGGCTCGGCCCTTGCGGTTTCGGCGCGACAAGTTGTTCGTTTATTCGTGGATGCAGGATAAAGTTATTTTGATGTCAAAAACGTGACGGCGGGACCCGCCTAGGTAGATAGGCTTTGGGTTTGATGACGTTGGTTTAGCCCTTCTATTTATCTTCTTTTTTATTTGAACGGCTGTGATGGCTTTACGGCACACCTGGGCCCCATTTTTGTTGCAGAATCTAAAGCGGGACCCGCTAAAGGAGTGGACGAGGCGGTTGGCAAAATTGGGTGACACGTTGGTGTGTTCGTTAGTCAACCGAGATATTTTAATTTTTTGTTAAAAAAGGAAGCAGAATTTTTCGGTTTGCTTCTGGTCGTCTAATTGTCGATGCTGAAATTGCATACAATTGTGGGTCATGAATTCTATAATTTTTAACAATATATTATTATAAAATAAAGCTTCATTATCACAAGAATTTCCTGGTAAAAGAAAATATAATTTGGTAGAAATTATTGCTTTCTCCTGTAAATTCGCTGAAATTCCTTACTTGAGGGATTAAAAGCTTAACCATACTTCAACAACTTTAATTAAAACGAATAAACGGAAGTGGCCGTTAATTCTTTAATTGAATTTGTTCGAGCTCTCCATTTGTTGGAGTCAAAGGGTAACTTTATTCAATGGTTAGATTGCACTAAAGCTCTTTAAAATTCTTTAAATTTTACGATTTTTATGTAAGATTAGAGTTTTTTTCTTTAATAAAGTAAGTTATCATTTTAATTACAGCGTCGTAGTTATATATATATATAAAAGATAAAATTCTTGATGTGGCAATATTCAGTAATGTATTTTTTTGTATTTTTTATACACTAATGGTCAATTATATACACTAAACTTATAATTTAGCTTGACCTAATTAAAGATCTAAATCCACAGCTGTGCGCGAGTAATATTTAAAAATATCAATAGGAAATATTAAAACCATGCTTCCACGTGTCACTACAATGGAATTCAACGTGTCACGCCATTCTCGATTCCTCAAACCTCCAACAGATATTAAATTAAACAAAAGATAAATCTTAAAGAAGTTTGAATGAAAAGCTCCCACCACAAAACTTTTTCTAGATTAGTTAGGGTACGGAAAATTACAATAGAGCCCTCACAACGAAATGGGGAACGTGCCAAATCAAATGTGAAGAAAATTAAATATTGAAGGGACAGCAAAGCAAAATCACTTTAGACGACTGAAACAGAGAGTCAGTGAGCCCAGAGCGCACAAAGCCTACCACATGATTCCGCCCCCTGACTCGGTGGGCCCCGCCCCGGCAACGGATTTCAAAGTCCTCTCTTAAATTTAGTTAATTGACAGAAGAGCAAAATCCCATTCGGCCAAGGAAGAAAGAAAAAATCCGCACAAAAGAATAAGAATAGGAAAATGGGAATAGAGACAGACGAGGAAAAAGAAAAGGCATGAGAAGTCCGTGAATAGAGAGCCTTTACGCCTCCGCCCTACACGCGCCTGTCAGTATTTTCCTGAAACTAATTTTTTAATTAATTAATTAAAAAATTAAATTTAAAAAAGGCCAAATTCCAGATCCTCCCTCTTTTCCCTCAACTATATATACCCGGTTCATTTCTATTTCCCTCTCACCCAACACCTGACATTTTCTCTCTCTATACTCGGAACCTTTCTCTCTCTAAGACTCATTGTTTCAATTTCTTGTAGCCAACCTATTTTTCACATTGGTTATTTCTTCAACTTCAGTTAAGCCCCTCCTATTTTTGACGAATTGCCAAAATAACCCTGATCTCTTTTGAGTCCAGAAAATCCTTGGAGCCCAACTTCAGCTTTTCCGCCCGCTATTTAAAAAAAATAAAAAAAGAAAACCAATTCCATTTTTCTAGACACGATTCCGCTACTAGGTTTGTGCTTGTCCCCATTAAAACTGAAGACGTTAAGTCACATTACGATTTTGCCCTTTAGTTATATTATTTATTACAATGGCGGAATTGAAAGTAGAAGACAGCGGCAACGAGACCAGCAAGAAGAGAGTCCGGGATGAGTTGGACGGCCACTCGGAGACCAACTCGCCTGTCTCGAAACTCGCCCGAGTCGATTCGGTCGCCTCTGACGGGAACTCGTACGACTCCGGCGTGGGCTCGCCGGAGGCGAAGCGAATCCATGACGATTTGCTAAACTTCCTCGACGAGGCAGACTCCGTCCCGGCGATTCAGGACCTGGACTCCGTTATCAGAAGTTTCGAGGAGGAGATTCTCGTTCCGGAACAGGAGCCACCGGCGTTGACGTCGGATGCCGGCGAGGCCAGGCCGGAGCTTGGGTTCCTGCTGGAAGCTTCAGACGATGAGCTCGGGCTGCCGCCAAGCTTTTCGACTGGAGAGGAGCAGCAGAAGATGGAGGCCGTTGATTTGAAGACGAGCGGGTCCGACGCCGTTAAGCTGGATGATATGGCGTTAGGGTTTGAGAACGAGATGCCTAGTTACGAGCCGTACAATTTTGGCATCGGCGGCGACTCGGACGGCGGCAACGTTAATGTTTCTAATGATTTCATAACGTTAGGTGGCGGTTTGTTTGAAAGTTACGAACCGGCGGATATCTCAGATTTTGCATGGCGGCACGAGTCGCTTTCAGCTTCATAGAAACGGTTAAAAAAAAAAAAATCGCTTCAAAGCGTTTTATGTCACCGGAACTTGTTATTAGAAACGGACTGTTGATAAAAATACGTAGGCACGTACGTTATGTGTTGATTTTAATGCAACCTGACGGTAGCTGTACTATTTTAGCTGCAATTGGAATATAAATTTGTTTGTTTTTTTAATGCTCTCGTGAAAATAATTGAAAGATTAAAAATGGGAGTCGTATACTAGCATAAAGAATTTAAATTATATTACACCGAATTGTTCACGTACAAAATTCAAGAAATTTTATTATAAATGAATATTAACCTTTTTATTTTTTATTTTTTGTTCTTGTTTTCTTTTAATTTCTTCAAATAAGAGGGAACGGGTTCAGATCTTTCCAAGTGTGTATGTGACCGTAATACAAACATTTCTCTTCATTTATTAATTTCTGGTAATTCAAAGCCAAATTATTTTAATGAAAACTTAAATGTTAAAATTTTTTTAAAAAAAATTATTAAGATTTTTCACCCATAAAAACAAAATCCCCTAAGAGATACTACGAAAAATTCGTTCTCTTCTCCGCGAATTATTGGGTATTTTGGTTTAGTATTTTGGAAGCTCAAAAGATAACATCCGAAAAAACATATAGATATGAAGTTGGGTGATTCGACTTAAAAAGACGGGGAGGGAAAAACAAACAAACCAAAAAGAAAGAAAAGGCAAGGATATTGGAGGTTGAGTCATCGAGCTTCTATGGGGCGGATATTGGGTTTGCTTTGGAAAGAAATGGATCATCTCTATTCATCATCTCCATTCATGTCTTTGTCTTTCAAGAATCTTGTCATACGTGTGCAAGTCTTTTCTTAAAATGGCACAAATTTTAACCTGAAGGCATCTAATTCGCCCTCATTTTGGTTATTATATTCTATTCCTACTTTCTAATCTTTTTCCGAAATGATCAACTTATTCTTGATAGAAAATGATCTAGGAAAATAAGTTGATCATTTAGGAAAGAGAATCCATTTACTGACCATCTCGTTTGTTAACTATCTTTGTTTATTAATTGTTTTGATAATTAATAACTAAAATTAAATTAATATTCAATTGAATGAAGCAAGTTTCTGTAAACCTTTGGTTACATTTTTTTTTTGTTGCGTAAATGTAAATATTTTTTTTAAACTTTTTTGGACTTTTGATATAATAATGAAACTTATTAAGTTTTATTAGAATTATGCCTTTTTTTTTTTGTTAAAGTAAGGACAAAATTGATATATTATACTTTTTAGTAGTAAAATATCATGGTATAACAATTATTGCACCTAATTATTATTTCACAATAACTTAAGCAGTAAAAAGAAAATAATTTTATTTTTATTTGTGTAAAAATTTTGTTCAAGAGAAACTCCTATTGGAAAAGGATTGTTGATATATTACCCTCCTCAATTTATCTCATAACAATAATGCTATGCTTACTTAAGGTACATAGTTTTTATATTAATTGAGGTGTCACCAATAAAAATTCACCGTTTAGATATGAAATGATAAGACCTAATAATTAACTATAACTTAAACCAATCAAATAATGTCTCATGATTTGCTACACTAAGTGCTACACAAATTAAATATTCTAACTAAGTGAACATAACATTATTGATCCCATAATCGCCCATTTTTCGAATCAACCCTATAAGAATTATAAAATAATTTCTGTCTTCATATAAAACTAATAAAATCTCCTATTTACCCTTATTAAGTAAAAAAGGAGGTGAAGTAGCAATGCCAATTATGGGGCATTGCGATACCATTTTTTTTTCCAGTTGATGGTGATGGTGATGGTGATGACCAACAAAGAAGGTATCATGTGGCTTCTCTTTGACGCAGCACCATTTATGTGTTGAAGGGGCTCTTTCTCATTTTGTGCCGAAGCTATTTTGTTGGGGATCAAGTTCCTTGCCAATTATTAACCTCGATCCACGTGATGGTTATAAGTGTCCACTTAGCCACCCACTCAACAAACTCTAGTGGAAGCCGTGAAACAACCCCCAAGAGTCATAATAGAGGTTCTTGCAAGGGACTAACTATACCAAACACAGAGAATAAAGAACAACAAATATCAAAGTAGTAAGAACAAGCATAATTGCTTTTTATGGAGGCCCCAACCTCTGACTGTTGTATTTTTTAAAATAAAAAAAGGCTACAAATAATTCTAGGTTTTGTGTGCTTAAGGAACTCTACTAATCTATCAAAAATTGGATCCTAAAACACATGCTCACCCTTACTATTTATACATATTGCAAATGACACCACCACAATTCATTTCCCTAAAACTAGGCACCACTAAGTATGATGTGAGGAAGTACATCTCCATTCCACTACGAGTAAGGCAACCATTGCCCATTAATGTAGAAGCAAGGAAGTTGTTGTGCATAACTACCACATTCCATTTACATTGACTCCATTTTTTTAGGCATAAACTTCGATGCCATGTCTTCCACTAGTTGCACTAACAACTAAACATTTATGATTGTTTCTGAGACCCATTTTAGGAGAATTTTCAGCCAATATAATATGCATTTACATTGCCATAGTCCGAACCACTGCATGCTTTTGTGCCATCCTGCATTTTACCCCAACTCGGCTTGTGAATACACTCCATGGGCCTTACACTCGCATGCCTATACAAATGCGAGATATGGCGTGTGTTGTTTTTACTTGTTGTTGCACCCCAGTTTGCACGCCAATCTTACTTTTCTTTCGTGTTCACGCACAGGCACTCCTATGCTACTGTCATCACCTTTACATAAGGCCATAAACAAAGCCTTAACATTGGCCATCATTACTTATATAATGATAAACCTCTCTCACCCAAAAGGCCTGACGTCCTCATCGATAGGGTAACCAAGTCTGCTATAACCTCCCCATCGCATAGCCATAATAAAGTATGCATTTTCTTCTCCTTAACCCATGCTTACATGTCAGCATTGGGCTCTTCACTCACCATTACACTATCTTTAAGTCCCTCCAATGTTTTACCTATATAGAACGATTAGTTGTTTATAATATGATTTCGTGCCTGTGGCTTCTCCACCGATCGTTCTCTCCGAGAATGTATTTGTCATCATTAGTTGTTCCTTATTGACTTTTAACAAGTCGTTGCGTCTAGCCTTTGCTTGCCCTTTTTGCAAACTACATAACAAAGCATTGCCTTTTTTGCAATTTTGTCAAGAAAGTTTGAAGTTTCCATAGATTCAACAACCATATATGCTTTCATCCATTTCAATTCATCTTGCTAAATTTTCCCACCAAACACTCGATGTTCACTCTACCCAAGTGCACACTAATAAATAGGTGACAATGTCACCACTCCAATAACACAAATATGAACCAAAGAGCCATTAGTGAAAGTCTTACCAAATTTTCACTTGCTGCTTTAGAGTACTTAAAGCTCCACGCTCCTTTACTTTTGCACCCTCACTTTTTCTCAAATGGCATAACCTCGCCACAGTGAGTACCCTTTTGAATGGCTTTTGTATTCTCACTATTAACAGCCCTTCGTTAGTTAGAATTACTTGCTAGGGATTAAACCTTCGATTCTAATTCACCTTGGTTCTTTCCTTTGCAGGTGGCTTGTCTAATTAAGGTCATAATGACTCACCAATCACAAGTTCTTTAGATGCCTTGGTGTACTTATTAAGTACTTCTATAATTTAAATGTGGTCTTTAACCATTAGCATCATTGCAGAACTGTCTCAATCTAAATCATTTGTAGTAGTTGAGAATGATGATCTCAGCCTCTATACTCACAATCGACTGTGCACAACCCTTCAATGCCTCTAATTTAAATGCATAATAATTAAGGTAGTACATACACCTCTGCATTATAAAAGAACTCCATTCCTTTAAATCTTGTTATAGCCATAACCACAAACCTTGCTTCTCGCGCCCAAGTATCTAGGTTGATTACTACTATGCCATTTAGGATCACTCGATGATTTGAAGCAAGACTAAGTGACTTGTAGCCCAAGTGATAGCATTACACCAGCCTTTAAAGGGTTGCCATTGCATCCATGTCTATCATTACCCTTACTTTAATCTATTAACCATTATTGTTGCACATGTCTTTCTCGATAGGATTTGCCACTCAAGATACTATCTAACATCTGTTTATCCATACGTTCCTCTTTTACCTTAACATCCATGTTGTTCAATAATTGTAATGGATTTATGAGCATTGCACCTACTTCGATCATTGAAGGTTTTAAAGACTTCTCTGCTGTTTTCTTCACTAAAGCATTTAGCCATTTGTATTTTTGACAAACCTTTGCCTAATGTTGTCAATCATAAATGAAGCATCCTGAACTCTTCTTGTCTTGTAGATTCCCTTCTTTGGCTTTGTTATGCCCGTTATTCTTCTTCCTACCATCAAGCGAAGAATTGTCTTTCTTGTCATCCTTTGTTTTCTTAAATTTGAAAAGAGATGTATTTACAAATATAAAATCCACTAGGTCATTAGTAACTATAATTGCCGTTGGCAAATCCTTCACAGCTTGTCTTCATAATTATATTTAATCCCATGACTACAAATTTGACATGAAATTAAAGAGCTTGTCCTCATCTAACATGTTCTTGATGTACAACATCAATAAATTAAACTATTTAACGTATTCTCTCACTAATTTGGTATGTTTAAACTTGTTCAAGCTCTTCTTCGTGTACCAATTAGTGCTCCCTAATAATAACTGACATTTTAGTTATTGTTTGAGTGTGTCCTATGTTTTAGTTGCCAGTTGATTCATTTTAGCATTCTTTTGAAGCTTATTGGGTCACCATAACTTAGCATGATCTTCCAGGTATGTGTTTTTGATAATGACCCATTTCGCGCTGACTATTTGAGCAGCTTGAAAGTACAGCTCCATATCTTATAAAAAATTCTCTAACTCTTTGGTGTTCTAATCCTATAATAAGCCTTAGGTTCGGGCACCTTGACCTTTGAAAAGTCATCCTCTGATCAAGAAGTGTTGCCTATTGTCTGATTCATCAACCTAACTTCCTCTTCAAGATCCTTAATATTGCTTTTCAACACCTTCGCTAATGCAATAAAATCCTCTATTACCTTGTTTTGCTTCTTCAAAAACTCATTCATAAACTATGTGCTAGTTTGTTTCACATTTACTATCTTAATCGAGTTAATTTTCGCGTTCTTAACCAAACTTTCCAAGTCAGGCTATAAACTACCTACAATAGCTTCCAAACACACCAACTTATACTTTGTTGTCTCCTCTACCATGTTGGTTTCCACAACTAGTCATACAACCCATGGGTTGTTGTCAATTTCCCTTGAATTTGCATAATCTAGCTCTTTGCACCATAACTTCCTTGAAATCACGAAATTAGTTATCTCTAAATCGATTTTAATAGAGTCTTGAAGTCAATTGTCACCCATAATTGATTTTAACTGTGCTTCCATACTAGCTTGGTCTAATAAGTGATGTAACTTTTACTCTTATATCAGGTTGTTCAAATAAATGATACAATATTTGCTTTGATATTAGTTTATTCCAATAAGTGATGTAACCTTTGGTTTGATATCAATTGGCACATGGCTTTTCTCTTTGATACGTCAACCCACGTGACAGCGATAAGTCTCTACTTAGCTAGCCACTCAACAACATTAGCATAAGCAAAGGAAGCAACCCATAAGACTCGTAATATTTTGCATAAAAAATAAAAAATAGCAAAGATCAGAGTAGCAAGTACACACGTAGTTGTCCCCAACCTTTAACTTTTCTATTTTCGAAAATAAGAAAATATTATAAATAGTTGTAAGCTTTGTGTGCTTAAAGGACTCTGCTAATTTTACTAAAAACTGAATCTCAAAACACACACTTACCCTCACTAAATATACATGTTACAAACGACCCCCCTATATGCTAAGGTGAGGTGGCGTGTTGTCGTTGTGCCACCTCAATTCTTTTTTCCAAAACTAAGCACCACTAAACATGATGTGAGGAAGTACATCTCGATTCCCCCAAAGGTAAGGCAACGGTTGGCCATTAACATAGAAACAAGGGAGTTATGAAGTACAACCACTACTACCCACTTTCCTTGACTCTATTTTCTAAGCATGAACTCCAAGGCCAAGTCTTCCATTAGTTGCACAACAATTATCCACTCATGCTTGTTTCTAGGACCTATTTTTGGGGACTTCCAGCCAACATGCTCCATGTTCGATCGCCATTATCTGAATATAGTCGATGTGTGTAATTTGAACGTCTTTCATATTCACATGTTTGGCTCTCGTGTATGCCCCCATATGTTGCACGTTTGTGTGCTACCACTTCTAGGCTTGGTAAACAAGCCCAGGCCGGCCCAAGCCCGATTAGGCCAAGCCTGGGCACGTAAGCTTTAAGCCCAACCAGCATGATGGATTTAAGGGCATGGACTCAAAAATTTAAAGCCCATTGATAATGAACTTGGTTATGAGCTTAATTTATAAAACACTATATTATATCAAATAAAAAAAATCAAATTAAAAAAAAGAAAACCAAAAAAATTAATATAAATATCAAAATCTAATACTAATTTACTTTTTATATTAGTGTTTATATTTTATTATATTGTATGGTTCGTATTTTGTATGTTAGATAATCATGTATTGAATAATCATTTATAATTTAAGTTTTTTTAAATTTTATATTTTTATTAAAAATTTATTTTAAAAAATTATAAAAGCCCAAAGCCCGGCCCTAGCTTGACCCAAACCCAAAGTCCCGGTCGAGCCCGTTCTCGACCCGCCGCTCATGATTTGGATGGGAACTTGATGGACTTAAGCATTTTTATTTTTTGGATCACTGGCCCTGGGCTTGAGCAGGTTTTATAATTTTTTAAAATAAAATTTTAATAAAAATATAAAAATATAAACTTAAAAAAAAACTTAAATTATAAATTATTATACAATACATAATTATCTAACTCGTCCTGTACGCACACCCCAACTCGGCCTATGCGCATACCCCATGTGCCTGCATGCTTGTGCGATGTGGCCTGCACTGCCCTGTGTGCGCTATCTCTCGTCCCTCTGCGCTTGACCAATAGCGTGGGCTTACTATCATGCACTAGTCCACGCGCCACTTTTGATTTACTTTTGTGCAAGCCTATGAGTATGCCCATGCTACTGCCGTCAACTTGGCAAAAAGCCACAAGGCAAGCTTTGGCATTAGCCGTCATGACTTATAGCGGTGACAGCAAGCTCCCGTGAGCACGTTATTCAATTTGTTGTTTCCAAAGACTATATAAGAATAAAATGGCTCAAAACCCGAATCTCAAGAACATAAATAGGAAACAGTTGAACCCATAAGAGATTAACCTCTAGTTGTGATATTGGTGGCGCCATGAGTGATTAGTTTCTTTTTATTTTTAATAAAAAAATTTCATCATCTCTGTAACTGATTGATAATTCTGTAAGAAATAATGGTTTGAGATAAATGTAATAGTATAAAAACTGCAATGAACTTTACCGTTGATTAATCAATGACATATGAGTGTGATTTTATGAAGTATAAGAATGATATAATTAATTAAAGGGTAAATTAGAGATTAAAAAATTGATGATGGCTTAATTAAAAAGTGGAGACTATGAGATAAATGGAGGTTCAAATATATCACCACTTCAACAGAACTTGACGGATCTCGAGTCTTGCATTTGTCTGATAATTAAGAAACGAGGCGAGTATTGGGCCAAGCCCAACCAGTGTGTCCCGGGTAAACCGTATCGGATCAATTAACGCACATAAAATCTCTTTCCTCCATCTCATCCACAACTGGTCAGTCACACACGCAGCTCTCATCCACTCATGTCACTCACCATAGCGATCACTGCTGGCAGTGGCAGAGGCAGCAGAATCCTCTACGGGGATCCCATTACAGACCCACAACACCGTCGCCACGTCATCACCTTCCCTCCCTCAATATGCAGCAGCAGAATCACTCGAGCTTCGTTCAGAACTCTCCACGTCGTTTCGGCTGCCAAGAAGCTCTCCTCCCGAACCGGACGCTTTGACAGCAAGAACAGGAGGGGCAGCACCGGCGCCATCATCACCACCAAAGAAGACCAAAAAGATCAGCAGCAACGGACGGCTGAGATTGGACTAGACGATAATAATAACAAGTTTGAGAATGCTGGCGTCATTGTTGGTGAGGACGGCTCCCCGATGCCGGAGCTTCGGGGCTTGGAGCCCGACTTCTGGGAGGGCCCACAGTGGGACGCTTTCGGGTTCTTTCTCCAATACCTCTGGGCTTTCGGTATCGTCTTTGCGGTATGTGTTCAGCGTAAATTTCATTAACGTCCCCCAGCGTAAATTTCATTACCGTCACCGAGATTATAATAATTATATATAAGGGAAGAGCTTGCGTGAGAATGACAACATTTGTTAGTTTTGCATGAGATTAATGTTGAACTATTTAATCGAGCAAATTTGTGAATTTTTTTTCCAACCAAATTCGGTAGTATAGTTAGGCCTTGTTTGGTGTTAAGAAAAATTTAACTATGAAATAAAAATAAAAGCTAACAGTGTACAGTAAAAACTAAATTTTATATAATAAAATTTAGTTTTTAAATTACAGTAGTTAGTGTACCAACTACTTTAGTATTATACTTTTAATTTGTAGCTATCCAATTTCAACGCCAAACAGAGCTTAGTTGCTTTATGAAAAGGAGTGATAGCATTGCATGGAGGTTTCTCTGTGTGCCCATAGTTTGAGCTATTGCACTTTGCAATCTCATGCTAAGGACATACAAGTGAGTGACTCTTTAGAATTTGGCCGATTGTTGGACCTTGGATCGTCCTGCCTTGTTCCTGGCCTTTTCGAAATTCCTGGAAGAGAAATCTGATTCTTTAGTTCAGTTTTAGCACTCTGTATGTGATTAAAGAGCTTGGTTCAATTATTTGCTTGTGATCAACTTATTTGTTATCAAAAGGTTATTACAGAATTGAACTGAATAGATTATGTTTCTCACATGATCACATGATAATATTTCAAGGTGGTGGCAGTAGTAGTAGTGAAATGCATCTTTCTAAAGGTTGAAATTGAGAATGACAACAACATTCTAGCCTGAGGATATAAAATATTTGTATACATGTTATCTGTTTCTTATGCTTCATGATAATGTTCTATTTTACCGTAACAGCTAGTTGCCTGTGGGATTGCGGTGTCCACATATAATGAAGGAGCAACAGATTTTAAAGAGACACCTGCATACAAAGAATCAGTCCAATCTCGAGAGCTTTTGGAAGGACCGGACGCATCTAATTCAGATGTCTTTGAGTCAAATCCAACTGAGGTAGCGCCTAGTTTGGATTAGTCATTGTAAATGATTTTATATCCCAGACATGATACAGTTCTAGCCAGATGAAATCCCAACTGCACACTCTGCCCTCAATTTATTAGGTAATGTTTGTAATTCTCTTAAATGCATCTCAATGTTTTGTGAGATATTGGTTCATGATACGTAAATCTGTTATAATGCACTTGCTGCAAATTTTCAAGATGTCCATCGATTTGGTCTCATGTGCTTGTACTAAAGTTATCAGATTTGGTTTCCGTGCAACGCCCTTTCTTTCATATCTTACATTTTGGTGTATTTGCAGGCAGGGCTACTCCACTGCCACTTAAATGAACAAAGAATTGTCCATACTTTCAGGAAAAATGTCAACAAATTTTGGGTGCCTAATAGAAATCATAACTGATTTGACTTGGTTGTGCAATAATGCCTTTTGTATCTCCCTGTTTCATGGTCTTGTGAAAGGAATGGAAGTTGCATGTTACTGATTTTGGGAAATCTGCATGTTCCTTTCTTTCCATTCTTTCAGAGAAATCCTGTGATTATTAATTTGTTATTATTTTTTCTACAGTAAATATGCTTCTGCTGCCCTGATTGATAAATAAAACTACTTTATAATGACAAATCCAATAGAAGGATAACATCCAAAATCCAAATACATAAGAATACGGTAAATTACACCATAACTGATTAATAAATCCTAATACTGGTGAGTAGTAGATAAATTCACCAGACATAACATAATTACCTATCAAGAATTGATTACATGTGATAATTCAGACGTAATACAGTGCAAACATAGAGAACCCAGCAGCCATTACAGCTAATTGACGTTCTGTGTTCAACTTTGCACCGGCATTCCAGGCAGAGCCATGTACGGTACCGCTAGCCAACGTCGATGCACCCGGGACCACCATAGGAGAAGCTGGAATTTGAAAGAGAACAAAAATGTGCATTTCTGAGAAGCTTAAAAAAGAAAGAAAGAAAGAAAGAAAGCCAGAAGACCCCTGCTGGAGAAACTAGTGAGAAAAGGGAAAGACTAGAGTATTACACAGAGGATGCAAGAGGTGAAGCAAATCTGCATACCAGCAACAGTAGCGTTTGTGTTTAACCCAAGAGAGAGTTGGGGACCAGCATGACTAGGAGGCACCGGCACACCAACACCTTCATAATAATCTTGGATTTTAATTAAGTACAAAAATGCGATGTAACGAATTGAGACAGTAATGCTATTATGGTTTCATTCAAGAGGTTGATACAGATACCTGAACACTGAGAGACGTCAACTTTAAGGTTACAAACAGCAGGCAGCCGCATGGCAAGTGTGGAGTTAATAGGCATATTACCCACGGAAGTGCCATTAACCAAGAGGCAAAGACAACGCGGATTTTGGGTGTAGACTTGCTGGAGGTTGATACAGCAAGTCTGTGCCGGTGTCTGTGCCTTGCCTTGCACGAAAGGTACACATAGGGAGAGAGGCAGCAAGTGGGATATGCAGCTGGTTATAGTGGGGGCCTGAGAATGGGCGGGGTGAGGGAGGGCAACTACAAGGAGTGTGATCAGAGAGGCGGTAGTGGCAATGGCAGGAAGAGAACGAAGAAGGGCCATGCTGTGGTGTTGGTGTGGTGTGTTGAGAGAAATTATGAGAGGAGCGAAGGTGTTGGTGTGTGGTTTTTCTGGTGGTAGAAACTGGGGTTTTGAAGGTGAAATAGAAATGGAAAGTGCATTTTTTCAAGTGTGGGTTGTTACATGCATTGTGCATGGTGCTTATTGTTGTTCTACATGCACTTCTTATTCTCTGGTAAGTAACTAACCCACAGTACTTTCAAGCTCAGAAAATTTACAACTTGGTCTAAGTTCAAGATTTAAATATTTAATTGCAAACTAATTTAATTCTGGTATCAACTGTAAGGTCACATTTTAGGAAATGGATTTATTAGGATTGAGAATTATTTTCTTTAATTCTCTAAGAAGTTTCCCGATTGAAAAAAGTTGTAAGAGAAGTAACTACTTGTGCTCTACTCAAAAGTTTTAGAAGTATATATCTATCCATTTCATCCAAGTTCAGGGGTGTTTGCGGATCAAATTTTATAAATTAGGCATCAATCCATAATTTTATAGATTATAAATTTTTAATCTAATCCAATCAACAAAATTGGTGAAATACAATTCAAATCCAATACATATGTTTATGGATTAGATGTAGATTTGATTTAATCTATATTCAATCCACCATTTTATGGATTTTTTTGCGAACTAAAAATTTTTAATTCTGTCCAATCCATGAACTAACTAAATAAAAAAAATTAATGTAAAAATAATTTCACTATCGATCAAATTCAAAATTAAATAATATTTAAATAAATTAATTATTTAAATAAAGCTAGAAAATACATTCAAAGTTTCAAAACATAACACACCAAAAAGAAAAAATCTTAATTGTTTAAATTAGTATATAAAAATTGACTATTTAAAAAGCTATATTTATTTATTTAATCATTTTTTATATTATATTATTATCAGATAAGATATAATATAGTGTTAATATAACTATATTTTAACTTATTTATTTATTAGTAAGTACTAATGCCATATTTACAATTTTAATATTTTAATTAAATAAACATTTTTTATTTTTTCAGATTCGTAGATATTTGTGAATTTACAAAAATAAATCCATATTCAATCCGCCAATCACAGATTTTTAAATTTTTAATCCAATCTAATTTATCCAATCCATATATCAGATTTGTATATCAGATTTCTACAAATCAGATAGATTGAGCGGATCGAATTGAATTTTGAACACTCCTATCCAAGTTCATAATCTTCTGTCCCGTGGTGGCCACACTTAAACTTTGTCTGTGACATTCTCCTAGAAGAGAGATTAGGGCAAATGCCAAATGACAGGAACTTAACATTTTGACTGAGCATCTACTAGAAAATAATTTATATCAGCCAAATCCATAGAAATACTAGGCTACATATGGACTTTAAAACTCTTTCATAAAGCCATTGAAATGCGGCATATGGTCCTCAATCATATACGTATTTGAAGAATAACAGAAGCACGTAAAGTGAAAAAAGAGGGATAGTGTTGTATGTATCATTGTCAATATTTATCATGCGATCACAAGCTCTATCTCCATCGCTTTGCTGTTGGCTGAACTGAATTAGCTAAAAAAAAAGGATGCCCTTTCTCAATCAAAAAATGGTCCAAATTTGCGTAAAAAAAGTTAGCCTTAAACTGGATGATTTGTTGGGACAAGAAGGCTAGTCTGCAACTCCAATAGTTCACTACTGTTTCTTCCTCAAAGCGGCATAGCTCTTTGTCTAATTCTTCAGCAATGACTGCTCTGGTTGGTTCTCTTTCTCTTGGTTGATTCAAGATTGGATGCATATAACAATTACTATTGTATGCTTTTGCAAGAGATCATTTGGGATTTTCTTAAACTTTTATTTTAGTCTCAGGAAGTGATTTTAGCAGCTGATTTGAGATGTGACAAGTGCCAAGACAGAATAACCAATGCTATTTCAAGAGTTAACGGTACGTTACAATGCCTAATGAAATTCTGAATCAGAGTTTCAGAAGAAGAATATGTATCACCTTCATTCTTCATGTAACTAAATCATATTAATTACGACTGCAGATGTGGAGTCTATGGAGGTCCTTGTATCGGAGAAGAAAGTGATTCTTTCTTATAAATCTGCAAGCAAAGAATCTTCAGGAAAAGCTGCTGTTGCTGTCAAGAATGATCAATCTAGCAAGGCTATCAAGAGGACTGCATGTTTTCCTTCGTATGGTTGAATCTTGCAAGTCAATGCAATTCAATAATTTACAATTCTATATGTCCCAGCTACAAGTGTTAAAGTGTAAAAGATATTAATTGAAGTGAATTTCATTTTCTTAATTATCTGTGAATTTCATTTTCTTAATTATCTCCTCATTGTTCTTATGTTGCTTGGCGACCAAAAATATATAAGATTTATATTTCATGAACATGTTTGATTATTTTACATGAAATCAATGTTTGATGATTATGAAATTTGTAATTATTATATATATATATGTGTATACAGGGTGACCTGCCTTTATGTGAAAGGATCATTTTGCAGTGGCATTTCATTGGTAACAGTGGACAGCTAGCTAGCATTGAGAGATCCTTCTATTCCCAGAAAAACAAAGAAGATTTGAAATCTTGAATCAGATTTAGGGTACTGTAAAGAATAAAACTTTGTCAACACCTTCAATCTTAGCTTTCGAGCAGCAAGCAAACTGTGCCACTTCAATTGGCCCATATGAAAGGGTTTTTTATGTCCAAACATAATTAATTGAATACACATTGCTCACAGAATCTCGTGTGTCAAAATGCACAAAAAAGGATGCCTTTCAATATTTGATAGCATTAGCCTATAGCTATAGAACAAAGAAAGGGATGCTTTTATCTCCAAGTTCACATGCAATACATTATACACAGAAGTCAAGAATAATGGGCAGGCAAGGCTACGCTACATAGATATATTTGCATTAATTCTCACACTTAGAATTTATAGCAGAATCAGATTCCATAAATCATATTACCAGCTCATACATTGATCCTTATTCTTAATATCCTGCCTTTTAATGAACTCATTTAAACATATTAGCTCTTTTTGCCTATTTCTAACTTCTCCGCCTACCAACCAAATAATGCAGTATTGTTGCATGGTGATGAGGATCAACATCGACTGTAATGGTTGTTACAGAAAAGTACGAAGGGCCCTTATTGATATGCAAGGTAAGGAGATAAATCTGCCACCATTGAAGCAGCCCTCAATTATCTTATATATGCTTTTATCTTATTAATTACTCACATATTCTTTAAATATATACAGAGTTGGAGAGTCATCTGATAGAGAAGAAGATATGCAGAGTTAGTGTGTGTGGCAAATTCATCCCACAGGACCTGGCAATCAAAATAAGAAAGAAGACCAATCGTAGAGTTGAAATACTGGAGATACACGAGTTCTCAAGCAACAATAATAATATTATTGAGGGTCATCAAGAACAATTATTACAAGATCAGAGACGCCAGAACCAGATGATGAGTTCTTGGAATCTCATCCCAAAACAAAACCAATGTGCAACTTACATAACATGAACAGGCCGAGTCACGCGAAAGAAATATTTATCACTTATCAGGCACGGATTACACAACCCTTATTCTTTGATTTCGTGATTTGTGGTTGGCACAAATATATGTGTATATATTTACATTCGTCTTACGGTAGGAGCTATGCTGGATTGTATGTTTGTTCGATATTTTTTTTTTCTTCCCCCCCTTTGTAAGATGTATTGTTAACATAATTTGTCTTCGAGGATGGTAATACTCAATCATTATCAATAGCCAATAATTCATTAGTTTAAAAATGTGACCTCAAAGTGATTTTAATTTATTTTATTTTTGATGTGGTACGGGAGATTTGAGGTTCAAACATCATTCACATATTCATGATATACCATCACAGTCTACTAAATAGAATCGTTATGTGTTCTATAATGGAACCCTGAATACAATACCCACCTAGTTTAATAATTAAAAATATTAATTGGAGAGAAAGATGAGAGAAAAAAAAAGAAAAAGAAAAGCGAAGAGAGAGAAGAGACAAATTTCTCTCATCTTTCTCTGCACCAAGCATTACTCCTTAAAAATATATGATTCCATTATGGGAGGTGACTACACATTAGTGACTGCTGATGATGTATACAATCATATGAAAGCTTTTCTTTATATTCAGTAGATCTAAGAATACGGCAAGCAAAACTAGAAAGTGGAAACTTACCAGTTTAATACGAACAAGTGATTCTCATAAATTGTTTAAACTATAAATTGGTAGCATATCGTGACTGATCAACCAATCCAAAACGTGCTCAGCTGGTTAATTCTATAACCAGATAATTGATCTTTCTCCTACCCATCTTACCCATCTCCTACCTATATTTCCAAAGTACTAATCTTGTCAAGGCCGCTTAATGTAAAAATTATCCAATTAATAGTTTATTGACATATCAATTAGTACATAAAACATTTGTACAATAGTTTTCGATCTTATCACCATTAAACTTATATATATGAATTTTATCTAATGCTCTGGTTACAGATTTGTTCATTTCTTTCCTTTTATTCAATTGTCAAAGTATATGTGTGATTTATTTTAGGCCCCTTGAAAAATTTAAATTTTTACTGCTCCCAATTTAGGAATTTATATTTCATTTCCCATTCAAATATTTCTTGAAATCCCGCCCACCAAAATCGGATAAATGATCGGATAAAAATTTTTAAAATAAAAGAAATACTGAGTATTCTATCCAAATCTCAATTTGAGTCTTAATTGATTTGGTATTCATCTATTAAATAATAGTTAAATAATTTTACAAAACATGGAATCTATCATACAAAACATGAAATCTGAGCAACACATGCCATTGACATTTGAGTTGTAAACCCTGACATTATTATTAAAATAATAGATGCCAAAATGTACAGCGTCTCAATATTCAAACCTAATTAAGATTAAAATAAGAAGTAAATAAGATATACATACTTCAAGAACAACTCAAGATGCTTTTGAGTAGTTCCACCCACTAATTCAATTCAATGTGTTCAGCAGAATGGGGGTACTGCTCTAGAATAATACACAACAGAGTTTTTGCCAAAACACAACAATAGCTACTTCAATTATAAAAATGTCATCCAGCAAGGAGATAAATAATCAATCTTTATAAAGATACTATCTTTCAAGGTAAACTCAAAGCAGAAGAGCAGCTAACAAGTCTGTAAACTTTTGGTTCAAAAAAAAAAAAATCAAGTTTCTCCACTGGCTTGGAGGAATATATATACAATAGGTAATAAATGCCATGAGGCAGTTGTATTTATATATATGTCAAAGCCAAGGTGTCAAACAAAACACATCCTACAAAATCTACTGCCAGACATCATAAAAATGTGCAGATTATTCAAGGAAAACATAAACCAGTACTTTGTAGAGTCAAGGCTCTGAGTCCAGTTGATACACAGAACAACTCACTTCCATTTCTTGTACTTTCCACCCCCGAACATTCCATGTCCGTGCTTCCCACGCTTATATTTGCCTCCATGCTTCCCGTGCTTGAATTTCCCATGCTTCCCGTGCTTGAACTTGCCTCCATGATGCATACCACCATACCCCATGTGGTGGGCACCATGTGACACGTGGTGAGCACCAAGAGCTGCGGCAGCTGCGGCTGCACCTCCTGCTATCACTCCGGCAATGCCACCAGCATGTCCTAAATTACAAGAAAGCAAGGTCAGCATCTTCAAGAAAATTATAAGAATACTTAAATGACAACCACGCTTCTCATGCGTACAAGGACAACGAGCGCACATTGAAAAAATGGGGATCCATATTCAATGACCAATGCCATGTCCAAATCAGAATAAATTCTATGAACTCAAAAATTTATGCCGCAAGTTATGCAAGGATTCACAATTCCAACCCAAGACAAGTACTATAACTGAAATCCAGTAAACAATTATATACCTGAATGATGTGGAGCTGAGGGGCCGGGATGAGCACCATGGGGGTAACCTGATGGCGGGTATCCACCAGGTGGAGGATAACCCCCGGGTGGTGGGTACCCAGCTGGCGCGTAGCCTTGTTGTGGAGGATAGCCCTGCGGAGGATATCCCCCGGGTGGAGGAGGATACTGTCCTGGAGGATATCCGTAGCCCGGAGCACCTTGACCATGATGACCATGTGAAAACAGCCCCTTATCAGACGTCTCGTTATCCTTGCCACCTCCCATGTTTGTTTTTCTAAATTCAGCAAATAACTAGTTCTGCACCAAGGACACAAATATAAATAAATAAAATTATCACATTGACTAAAGAACAATCAGAAACTGATCACTTCCAAATCACAAAACCAAACACGGGATCCATATTTTGACGGGGAAAAATTTTGAATTTTGAAAATTACAAGATTGTTTCCTAATAATCATAAAAAATCAACCTTAAGTAACAAAATTATTGTGAAATTAAGGAATCTGAAACTGATAAGACAACAACAATAAACGTTACCCAGATCAAGTTCATTGACAATTCAACGGCCAATGATCCAAACAAGAGACTTTAACAAACCACTATCAAAGATCTGAAAATAAAATCAAAAAGATAATGCAGGGCGAAAATAAGCCATCTAACCTTCAAAAAAGTGACACCCAACTCCAAAGGGAGCAAAAATTTGGATAACGCAAGCGCAACCGTCTGACTTTATTATACTTATATTGAGAGAGAGTGTGTGTTGCTTAGACGCGTATGCTACCGCGTTTTAAGATCTTTTATCAATTTATTTATTTGCATCCATTTTATTAATTATTTATTTGATATATTTGCAAATTAATTTTATTTTTAATCCAACCGTCCCGTGAATTTCTGTCTCGGTACAACAATTACGGATCAGGATTTTTTCTAAATTTAATTATGTACTCAACAAATAACTCAATTAGTAATTAATAGTTAATAAATAAAATATATAAAAAAATTAAATCTTATTTATATATTATTATTAAAAGATACATAATAAAATATTTTTAAAAATTCAGTAGAACTCAGATAAGGAGAAGATTTTATTCCAATAATTACAGCTTAAAAAATTAATTAGTAACTTTATTCATCATAAATGAGCAAATTAGCCATTAATGTTGAGACACGCAATATCAACGTATTTGTTAATAACTCTCGCCCATTTCTTTCTTCTTTTCTTTTCTTGATTTTTTAGTCCAAAATTAATTTTTTAACTCCTTAGTTCTCAGGATGTCTCACTTGATTAATAAAAAAAATATTTATTTAAAAATCACTGGATTAAACTTTTATGTTATTGAAATATAGGTCTAGCTACAATATCTCATAATATGTCTGAACGAAGCCAAGATGAAATTATTTTTTTGACGGTATTAATTATGAGTTTTTTTTAATAAAGAAATTTGAACTCAACTAAAATTTTGATAAATTAAAACCTTAATTATATAATATTTTTCTAATCATAACTCGGGGGGTCGACATTCTATATTATAATTCAATTAGTTAATATTCGTTTAAGTAATAGATTTTTTAAGTCCTCGTACTAGTAATTTATCGATGTAACAAGTAAGAGTGGATTAAATAGAAAAAATAAATTGAGGTCGAGATTAATAATTGAAAAACATAAAGAAAAATTGAAATAACGTTGAATATAATGAAATATTAATCGTAACATTGTAAATAAAATTATTTAACTAGAAGGACTTATTTGAATTTTTCTTTTTTCGGAATTTTGGATGACTTACGTCCATAGTTGAGTAGAGCTCGCAAAATAAGTTATCGGGTTGTGTTTGCATAATGTTAGTTTTATGTTGTGTCAAAATTATATTTGTCCAAACTCAATCCATTTAATAATCGTGTCAAAATATTAATATCCAAACCCGACACAGAAAAATAATAGTGTTATCCAATAACCCGCTTATATATTAAACATTTACACGCGGTCATTCATTCATTCATTCATACATACATACATATATAAATACTTTGTTGATATTATAAAATATACATATCTACCAAAATATTACATATTTACACTATTAAAGTTTTAATTATATATACGTATATAATATTATTTATCGATATTATAAAATATATATGTCTACTAATATTTTATACACTTACATTATTGAAGCTCTAAATGTATATAAAATTTTATAAATAAAATAATGTGTTTATATTCATTTTTTTTAAAAATAAAAATAAAAGAGAGAATTATCTCTAATATTTAAGTTTTGATAATAAGAACCTGTAAATTATTTTAATGTAGAAAATATAATCTTGTTATTGATCGAATAAATGAGTCAAGAACTTTAACCCTAACTCGACACGGAAAAAAAAACGTGTCAACCCGAACTCGGTTTATTTAATAATCGTGTTAAATTAAAAAATCTATACCTATTTATTCGTATTGTAATCGTATCAAATAATCAGATTGTGTTAAATTTTATCTGTAGAGAGCTCTACTGTTGAGCACCATCAAATGACCATAATTAAAAAATAAAAAATCAATAAAATTTGACCACCAGGGTATCTCAGGCACAATCGTGAAATAAACTTCATGTTTATTTTATTAATATTATACTCGCCAGCAAACCACTAAACATCACTCAAGTACAAATAAATTTTTTTAATAATTATTGTAAATCCATTGCCGACTTAAGAGCACTGGTCTTTTTTTTTTTTTGGGCTAAGGTAAGAGATTTTTTTTTTTTACCGAACGAGAATGCATACTTGAGCGAAGTGTACTTTCAACAAACAACAACGCGAAAATTAATAATAAATATTATTAATTGATTAACATTTTGCTGTTTATACAAAAAGAAATAAAGCAACATAAATATAAATATAACGTAAATAAAATCGATCAAAGGGGTTGACTAACATTTAACATTGATGGGCAAACAAACTTTAAGTATTGTTAGGCACTAAGGGCTTTAAATATCGGTGAATAAGACGATTGTTTTAGGGATAGTAAATTTCGGATCCACATCCGCATCCAGATTCGGAAAAAAAATATGCGGATCCGGATGCGGGTAAGATCTGCACGGGTTGTGGACGTATTTTCTGGATATTCGGATCTGCATATTTTTAAATTTAAATATAATTTTTAACTTTAATAATTTATTTAATAATATCAAATAAAATTTAATTATAATTTAACAGTTAACAATTTAACATCAATTCAATATAAATAACATACAATATCACCATAAATTCACAAATGATAATTTCACAACATAAATAAAAAATAAAAAAAAACTAAAGTAAACAAATTCATTATAATATTCTCTAATTATTATTATTATTTTTTAGATTTTTAACATATTTTTATAGTCAATGAAGATTATAGAATTAATTATGCTTATAAATATTTTAATTTATATATTTTTTAATTAAAATTTAATTTAATTAATTAATTAATTATATAATAATACGGATTCGGATATCCGATTTTCTGGATGCACTTACATCCGGATCTGGATCTGGATCCGCTTGGATAGTAACTTTTAAGATCCGGATCCGCATTTTATAACATACAGATCTGAATTTTTCCAGATCCGAATTTTATTACCAACCCTAGGTTGTTTAATGTCCTATATATTGAGAAGGCCTATTTTTTTAGTATTTTATTAAAAATTCCCTAATTAATAAAGTTTTTTTTAAAAATTACATATTGTAGGAAATAGGAAAGCCTATTAGACATTTATTTAATTAATAATTATCCTACAATTAAGAAATATTTTTTTATAGAAAATCTATATTTAGTAACATTAACGTTAAAGAGATATAATTAATAATATTATTTAACCATTAATTAATTCATTATTAGTCTTCCAAGAAAAAAATTATTTACCTTTTTAATTTCTTAAAAAAAATTTAATTATTTAACGCTATAATCTTTTATTTTTAATATTTCTTTTAATTTATATTGAAAATCTTATAATCTCAAAAATCATTAGATGAATTTTTTTTTTACTTTCTTCTGTACAAATAAAACTATTATAATCATTGGTTCATTTAAAAAAGAAAAAAAATAGTTTTTTGAAATACAAAGTACATATATATTATGTCAATCTGTCATCTAAACTTTTTATGTTGTATCATTCTAAATATTCTATTTGAAAATAATATTGTTCTTATTTATTTATTTGTTTATTTTGTAATGTTTTTAATTGAAGTAAAAGATATTATTTTTTCTTAGGTTTTGTTTTTGGAAATTTTAAGATATTTATTATTATTATTGAAATTCAAGAATTAAAGTGGAATTAATTTTGAGCCTTTTTATATTTCTTTGAATATTGGAATTAAAAAATAAAATAGGCCTCATACAAAAAAAAATTTGCTCAAGGCCCAAAATATTTTGAAGTTGGCCTTGTTAGGTACTAATGTATTGTATATTTTAAGTTATAATTATTATAGAAAAAAGTTATAATTATAAAATAAAAATTAATGATGTATTGTAAACACAAAATTTAAATAATAATTTTGATAAACATAATAAGATTTTATAAATTTTTATCATAAAAATAATTATTCAAATCAACTTAATTTTTAACTACAACAATTAATATTTATTAAATATTTAATATTATAACTTTTAAATTACGGTGAGACTAACCTCAATATCAAATGGTCGGTCCTTAATTAATTCAAGCAAAATTGCTAAGGCTGAGGCCCCAGATATCAATCTTCTTGGCACGTGGAGTTAACCTAAAAATTTCAAAATGCCGCATCGGACAAAGTGTATGCCCAATTTTTCTATTTATGCTGGCACGTGGAACTCGAGGGACTAAGGAGAGGTTACCCTTATCGAGAAATAGAAAATAAAATTTTGCTGGCAATGCCTTAAGTTAATATCAAAATTTAGAAATGATATCCTAATAAATTTTGTCGAATAATATTTTATTTATTTGTTAAAATATTGAGATGGTTAAATAAATAATTTTATAAGTTCAAATTTGGGCCCAAAAGCAAAATAAAAATAAAATTTTGCAATAAATGGTGGATTGGACTAAAATTTGTAAAAGAGAAATTATCAATTGTATACCTTATGTTTATTTCGTTATCAAATTTACTATAAAATTTTCAGGATATATCAATGGTCCACCATAAATTGACAAAATATATTTACCGTCCACCAAACTGTTAGATGACGTTTAAATATGATGACGTCAGAGGGGTAATATGGTATTTTCATATAATACAAGTGATAATTTAATGGTATACAAGTGATAATAAGAGAATTTAAGGGTATACAAGTGTAATTTAAGGGTATACAAGTGATAATAAGAGAATTTAAGGGTATACAAGTAATTATTTTTCTTTACTTTAATTTAAATTTTAAGGGTAAAATCATCAATTCATCATAATTCTGTTAACTTTCAAAAGACAACTAACAGTTTGGTGGTCGTCAGATAGCTTTTGTCAACTTAGGGTGAATGACTGATATACCCTAAAAATTTATAATAAATTTGATAATGGAATAAACTAAAAGTATACGATTGATAATTGCACTTTGTAAAAAAAAAAAGAAAAAACAACAACAACAACACTTTTAACAATAGAAACTTAAGTGTATTAGAACTTTGTTTCGTATGAGAATTTTTACATGGTAATTTTTCTCAAATGTCGTGGTGGTCATACTATTATGTGGGGAAATTATGCTTTGATGTGATTTACATTTTGGGTGTAGGGAAATTTTTCTTTTTTTGTCCAGAACTTGTTTGATGTTATTACTTGGTAAATAGTATTGTCGATATTTACATATTTATATTTAAAACAGTGTGACATCATATCATTCATTAACGTATGTGGCAATATTGACACATTGATGATGAATAACGAAGTTAAAGCTACTTAGTCCAGTAACTCGTGTCTCAAGTTAAATTATATATCACAACTAATAAATGTATATTGTTGTAAATTTAATTTTTGCATTAATTTTATAATTACAAGCAAAAGCTAATAATTTTTTATTCTTGATATTTAAAAAATCCACTTTTCACGCTACAAATGACCATAGATAAATTATTGTTTTATTACGTCATCGAGTCATGACTCGTGTACGCCATGATTTTCTAAGGTCACCTATCTTAATATTGGTATTACCTAAATACATTTAACTACAAAATTATGATAAAATTTAGAGACTTAATATTGGTATGTGACAATTAGAGCTAGTTTTAGATTGCCGTAACTGATAAAATAAGTTATTTTTATTATGTAATTAGATAAACTTGATTGAAAAATACCTTGATGTTTAGTAAGTTATGTTGTTGCAATTGTTGTACGTAAGTTTAATAAATTTTATTATAAAAGTATTATTTTATTATTAAATGACTAAAATAAATATAAGTTTAAAATATCTTTTATTTATATATTATGATTTATGAGAAAATCAAATACAATAATCTATTCATTAAAATATTAAAATTATAATAAAAAATTTGAAAGTATGTGATAATTTATTTAATAACATACTTATAAAAAAATTTACTAAACAAATTACTTTTTTTAAAATTTATCAAACACAATTTTTATTAAAACTTTTGAAATAAATAACTTAAAATATATCAACATCAACCCAAAAATAGCCCCAAAGACGAGCCTTAATTCTCTTGGACATTTTCACAAAATTCTCATATTTATATGATGGTCAATTGGTTAGAATCTCACGGCTCTCCCAATGAGGTCAAGCTTAATCTCGATGTCCAGAAATCACTTTTCATCTTTTTTATCCAAAATATTCTTGATTAGGTTTGTAGGGTCAATGGTTCATCATCATATCGTACAAAGCACATATTGAGTTTAAGCAGGGCCATGATCTTATCAGAGAACACCAGTACGACATCGTTTTCAACTAACATTCTACGTCGCTTGGCCTGCCCCCACGAGTCCCCACCAGATTGGCTATCCTGTATTCCTGTGAAGTGTTTAAATTGGCTTCCCAGGAATTCAGGCGTTTCATTATCTTCTAAATAAACCGACCAACTGAAAATTCAAAAAAAGAAAGAAATAAAGAAGTAATAATAACAAATTCACTTTTTTTTTTGCCTTTTTGATTGTTGTTTAATGGCAACGAGAATTGGGTCGCTGAGAGAGAAGCTGCTCTCAACGAAGGGCTACTCAGAGATAGGCCTAGGCTTGAAGACGACAGTCTCAAGCGAAATCGAAGAACAGCTGGTTCGTTGCTGGCCGTATAGATTCGTTTGCGACAAAGTCACCAGCTTTTTGAAAACACTGCAAGATGGCTTCGTTGGGGCAGTGCAAATGGGCAAGAATGATCCCAGAAAGATCGTGTTTGCAGCCAAAATGAGTCTCGCTTTGACGCTAATTTCGCTTCTGGTTTTCTTAAAAGGGCCCTTTTACGACCTCGGCAGCTACTCCGTTTGGGCTATTCTCACTGTCGTCGTCGTCTTTGAGTTCAGTATCGGTAACTCTCCCGGTTCTTGCTTCATTTTAGAACTCAAAGAAATTTTTTTTTTAATCTTTATCAAATTTTAGTATTTTTTTTTTTTTTGATAACTTTTCTTTTGCGGGTCCAGAAAATGTTTTATTATTTATTTGAGTAAATAATTTAATGTTTTTCTTATGACTTATGATAAGACTCTTTTTACTCTTTTTTCTCTCTTAAGTCTTAAACTTTCTGCGTGAAATTAAATGGCCAATATTGAATTTTTAAATTTTGATATTTTGATATTTACAAGTAAGTCAGCTGGTTTATTTTATTTATAATTAAATCTTTTTTTTTAACTACATTTTGAAGATTTATAAGAGAATCCTAATTCATGATTTATGATACCTCAATTATAGAGTTTCATTTAGTGACGCCTGCTCACATGGGTGAGGAGGGGCTTTAGTTACCATTATGCCACACTTACAATTAAAAAAAAATGCTCTTATGTTTACTCATTGATGTTGATTGCTATTGGCTATATAATTTTTATTATTCAGCTACCTGATGCCAAAGTGTAAAAAAGGAAAAAAAGCTTTCATTTTCTTGATGTTCGGCAGCTTCATTTTTGTGCAGGAGCAACCCTCAGCAAAGGATTTAACCGGGGATTGGGGACATTGTCAGCTGGAGGGCTTGCTCTTGCTATGGCAGAGTTATCAGAATTAGCTGGAGAATGGGAAGAAGTTTCTATTATCATTAGTATCTTCACCATAGGTCTTCTTTTTTCCTCAAATCTCTACTATGTTATGAGAGTTTCTTTGGATTTTCTGGCAAAATTTTTACTTTTGTTCTTTTTGCTGTTTCTTGCATCTTATTCGATTGCCAGGATTTATTGCAACTTTCGCAAAACTGTACCCCACTATGAAGCCGTATGAATATGGCTTTCGAGTGTTCTTGTTGACATATTGTTACATTTTGGTATCCGGGTATAGGACAAGGGAATTTGTTGAAACAGCAGTAACACGATTCTTGCTCATTGCCCTTGGAGCTGCCATTTGTTTGGTGGTGAATATATGCATTTATCCTATCTGGGCTGGTGAAGATCTACACGACTTGGTGGTGAAAAATTTCATGAGTGTGGCAACTTCTTTGGAAGGTTAATTTGCTTAACTTCTTTTCATTGGTTGTCATACTTAGATAACAGAATTGTTCGAATTAGTGAAATTGCATTAAGCAATTTCTTTTTCTTGCTGAATTTGCTTTTTTATGTATGACTAATTCCTTTGAGCTTCTCTTTAGGTTGCGTTAACGGGTATCTTAGCTGTCTTGAATATGAGAGAATCCCTTCGAAAATTCTTACATTCCAGGCATCTGATGACCTAGTTTACAGTGGCTACAGATCAGCTGTAGAATCTACAAGCCAAGAAGATGCTCTGGTATTCTCAGTTGCTATCAAACAATTCATAACATGGGATGAACAAATTAATTGTTTTCTCACCTCTTTGTTTGCCTTCTTCTGAGGTAAAGGTTGGATTTGCTATTTGGGAGCCACCTCATGGTCCTTACAAGATGTTTAATTATCCGTGGAAGAATTATGTCAAAGTGAGTGGTGCACTGAGGCATTGTGCATTCATGGTTATGGCATTGCATGGATGTATACTATCAGAAATACAGGTAATGATGCGTTGCTGTGATGATGTCTACAGAAGTATGATATTTTAAAGCTTTTTATTCTGTATATTTGAGAATGCTCTAGTTTGATTTGCCAACAATGTTAAAATAGCCTCATGGTATATTAATTTTATATTCTATTCTGGTGGAAGATTTCCCATAAATTTCATTTTGTATTTCTGTATGAAAGAGTAATTTTTTTTCCTTTTGAATATGCATAAATGAATTCACTCATGGGTTTGGTCACGTATCCACAACCCCTAATCTTGACAAAGTGTAATGGTTTACTAATATTCTTGCGGTATTCCTTTCTTGCAATTCTTCTTTATGTGTCTCTGTCCTCTCAAACAACAAACGTTCTTCATTTAAAAATTTCTCTAGTCATTATAAAGCATGCATGTTTTGACGTAAAAGTTTGACCTGTGCACATGATTGTTTTGAATGCCTCAACTGATGCTTTTGCCTATTTTGAGTCAGGATGCTCAGGGAGTCATTACTTTGACTAAGGAGTTGCAAGAGATCATTTGTAAAGTAACTCCTTATAAAGTTGCTCCGGGACCGACATAGCAGTTGGGGGATTGTGACATTCAACCATGCTAGAGCGGTCTCGATTCCTTTCATGCTTCCTTTGCTTAGACATGAAGCATGTATATGCTTTTTCAAAGAATTATGATTTAATTTTATGAAAACAAACCCTATATATAGCAAATAGGCAGAGCGTAGCAAGCCAAAATGAACCTAAAAAATGGTCCTCTTGGTGATTGGGTAATTTTCCACCTTTCATGCATCCAAACACCTTCCCTGCCATAGGATGTAAGGGAGATGGGCTGGGTTCAAATTTTCTATGATAACAGGCCTAGTAGTTTTGATGTTGTGCTGTCCTTGTTCTGTATAAAATCAGTTCTCATCCTTTGCACCTAAGAGAAACAAAGAGGGTCATAGCTCTTGTTCGTTGTAAGTTCCAGTGATCACTGGTTACTTTTCTTTCATTGTGACCATCCCTTCAGATGATTATAATTTCATGAAGTTCATATATTTTCTGTTATATACCTGTAAATAGTACATTTTGCATTTTCCAATAACATGTTATCACCTTGGGAACTATTGTTCTTGTACCATAAAAGAGTTGAGAAAGTACTTGGGATTTGTTAGACATTTGGATTCATGACAAGTAATGCTGTGTATTATTTTGATTATTTGTCTCCATTTCTGCACCCCATTTATAAGATTATCCTCAAGAGGTAGCCTTATACTTTTCCTTCAATGGAACCATTTCTATATTTTCTGATCTTGTTATATTCGTGTACATAGGCTCCAGCAGAGCGGAGACAGGTCTTTCAGCAGGAGCTGCAGAGGGTTGGTTATGCAGGTGCTAAAGTGTTACGTGAACTTGGGAACAAAGTTAAAAAGATGGAGAAACTAGGTTCAGGGGACATACTTTTTGAAATTCATGAGGCTGCAGAAGAACTGCAAGACAAGATTGACCGCAAATCATACCTTCTTGTCAATGCAGAGAGCTGGGAAATTGGAAACCGAGAGAAAGGGCATGTAGAGCCCCAGGAATCTCTGACTTTGGATGATGACGAAAATAAGGTCCTAGAATATAAATCCCTCAGTGAAGCTGTTCTTGATCTCAGATCAGTTGCGCTGCCAACAAATTGGGCTGCTCCGAACCACAAAATGGGTTCCAAGTCCACCTTGTGTCCAGATACTCCCACCAAAATGGAGAAACAGATATCATGGCCAGCTCGATTATCATTTGATGCTAATTCAGTTCCCCACCTAGAAAAATCAAAGACATATGAAAGTGCAAGTGCATTATCTTTGGCGACTTTTACTTCCCTTTTGATCGAGTTTGTTGCCAGGCTGCATAATGTTGTTGATTCATTTGAAGAATTGAGTGAGAAAGCAAGTTTTAAAGAACCTGTTGAGCCACAAGAAGCAGCTCGGCCAAATGGCTTTTGGGCCAGATTGTCTAGATGTCTGAAAATCTAGAATCTACGTAGAAGCATCTTTGTGGTTGAAGATCTGGAAAGACGAAATCTTAACAGGAGTGTTGAGTAGTCTCCTGGAGAAATAATAGCATATGACATTGATTCCACCTGTTGAGTAGAATTTCAAGTTGCTTTCAGTTTAGAAATATGAAGGGTAATGGAAAATGATTTCTGCCAACATCTCTTAGAATGTGAGTTTATTACAAAGTAGTATTGTACGTTCCACTATGAAACTGTGGGATGGATTTTCTTTGAATGGTGGTTTATCTTAGTTTGGATGATTAGATGAAGCTGAATTTATATAGGGAGGGCAATGAGGTGGGGTGAGGGTGAGGAGGCTTACTTTGTAAGACTCTAATTTCATCCAAAAATCTCAAAAGAAGTTTGAAATGAAATCTTATAACATTAATCTTATTATTATTCCTAAATAAGGTCGATATTGTTCATTGACAAAGCATATTTTCGAAAATAATAAATAACTTAATAATTCTCTAAAATAAAATTCGGTTCTAAGAAATAATAAAAGTAGTTATAATTAATTCATCTAAAAAGTGTTAAAGTTTTTTAGATAACAAATTCTCTCTGTTAGACTAAAAGCTTACATCTCTAAAATTAATATGTAAAATGTTGGAAACAAAAGATGAGCCGTCATCTCGGTAAGTAAACTCATACATAACGTTACTAATAATGAAAAAATATATAATCATTATTATGAAGTATCATAAATCATATGTCTCATATGTGTACGATAAAACTTATAATCAGCTAAGTTACAACATAATAATCATTTTTAATAAATAATAATATAAAAAAATCTTTTATCAATGAAATATTTTATTCAATCAATTTGCTTATGTCTCATAGTGTCACCTATATCTCAGGTGACCTTGTCAACAGTTTCATATGTCACTTGTACACACGGTGACTCGATCAATAGTTCAATCAAAGTACTTTACCCTGCTATAATCGTCAATAGGTGTGCACAATATAGTTAGCTATTTAATAATATCAATAATGATAACTACGGACAATGAGTCAAAAACTTTAAAAACAGTTTTTAGTTTTTCAATATTAATTGTTTTATAATATTTTGATAAAACGCTTATAAAATATTGAATTGACAAAGCTTTACAAATATTTTTTAGGAAATATATTTTATAGAAATTTTTTTTAAAGTTATTTTTAAAAATAATTTAAGAAAGACGTTTTAAAATAACTTCAAAAACATAGCTTGCCAATTTATTTGAACAATATTATTCTATTTATAAATATTTACATATATACTTATAATAAACATTATGTATAAATTCGCTTACCTCGATCCAAAGTACTCAACAATAACCCTTATCACACGAGCTCACTCTTGGCCTATAATTATCAAGACAAGATTCATATTAATATCCTATTCAATCTTAACCTAGATAGGAAAATTCAAAAATCCTTAAACAATGTACTCTTATTTAAGCACATCGATTCACTAAACTATACTAGATCATTATACAAGAGTTGATTTCTAATAAGGTATAAATATATCAGAAAATCATAAATATTACCAAAAGCTACTGTGAACATGTAGGCATTTAGTATAAAATTTAACAAGATTAATAAGAGTTCATAATCATCTCTGAAAACTGATTTTTCACAAAGACATAAAAAATATCTAGTGATGGTATAAACAAAGGACTGCTGCTTAAAAAATTCATAACTTTAGTTATATATATTCAAAAATAGCGATTCCAGTTTTCAAAATTAGAGGAGACAATAAGAAGTCAGAATTAAATTTTAGAAGGCATTTATTAATGAAAACGTAACACAAACTCGCTTTAATATCAGTCCTCGCAATTCTAGAAAACAGTTTCCAAGATTGCGGCAGCCTAACTCTATGATTTTTAATCATTTTTATATAAACGAAAAAATTACGAAATTAAAACCACAGAAAATAGACACATATGTGTACAGTAATAAAAATTCTCAGAATTTTAAGAAGTTTTTTGGGTTACAAAATAAATTATAGAAGTGAGAATTGCTGCTGAAAATCAGAATTTTCTAGCACCAAGGTTCCAACTTCGAAAAATCAAAACAATTAATATACAATCGTTTCTGAACAATAAATGTACGGTTAAAAAGATAAAGATGTCTAGTTTAATAATCTATAAAGTTTTATGCATGAAACTCAATGAAAACAGCAGCCGTATGATGTTTAATCTATACTGTTCATAATTTTCAAGACAACATAATAGCACACTTCTACTCAATAACACATAAATCAATATATGATCATGCTTTCAAAATTTTATCAATATAATACATACAAAGTCATTCAACCAATCACATAAAATCACAATCAAACCAAAAGTTCAAAGAAGTATAAATTTTTTAGTGGGACTATTGGCACCCATCTAAATACCTCTTAACACCCCCTTTGGTTATTTTACAATTTTAACCTTCATTAAAATTACATAACAGGACAATTTCTAATTAAACCCCCACTCAAAAGAATTTTTTTCCCTTAAAAATCCTTTATACAACATATTTTCATTTAAGAGTTTTAAATTCTTTATGCAACATCTAATATAAATTTCCTTTTTTTTTCTTAAACCATAATTTAAGAGTTTCAAATTTATGGGAAAATAATCGTGCAAACAGATGAAGATAATAATAAAAAAGTAAGTTTACTATTATTTTATTGTTATTTTTGAATTATAATGATAGGGAGAATTTGAATAATGCTGAAAATATATCCCCTTAACAAATATCAATTGTTCGATTGATCATTGTTGAATAAATTGCTATTGTTTGAGTTTTGTGTTTCAAGTTTAGTTGTATTAATTTATGTAATGTACATACAATGATTGTGAAGGAGGAAAAGCTAGAACTGTTTGTTTTATTGTTACTCAAGATGATAATCTGACTCCAATTTTTTTTTTATTTTTTTTAATATTTCCAAGTTTACTCCAATTGCAAACTAATTTATGGATTATGATCTAGATAGTACAAATTTAAGTAATGCTACAAGTGATTGTAAATATTAAAATGTCAGCAGAAAAATAAAAAAATAACTTGATTAAGAGACAAAATGAATAGCACCTGAAAATTGAAATTAAACATTTTGGAAATTAAAGAATATTGATGCAGGTAAAAATAAATAAAAATTAAATAATGGGGTTTATACTAATAGATTTTAATTAAGGGTATTTTTGTCATTGAAAGGGGTGTTAAAAGAATTTTATAATATTTTTAAACATTTTAATGGTGTTAATAAAGAAAAGAGGTGTTAAGAGATATTTAAAGAGGTGCCAATAGTCCCACTCTAAATTTTTTTAACCTATCTTCAAAACAAAATTGAAATTCAAAAACTCCTTTAATGGAAAACAAGAACACAATTAAAATCTTCCATTCTTTTTATTCAAAAACATGAATTTACTCTTATGTTAGCTGTTGTATTCTTTTCTTTATTAGCCTCTAGGGTTTTTGAGAAATAAAAAATAACGTAAGAGGAGTTTTTATAAGCCAAACATTTAATATCCCTACCTATTAGAGATTTTATTTTCCTATTTAAAAAGGTATCAAATAAATTGGTAGAATAGGATAAAAAAAAGTAAATTAAAGATACCCTTAAAAACATTAGCCTAAAACACTATATTCTCTAAAATAAATATATAATATTAATAACAAAACAAATGGGTGTTATATACTCCATTCTTCACCCCATTAAAAATTTTGCCTCCATTTTTCACATCATTCCCCAATAAAATTTAACCTGGAATCGGAATGAAGGTTGGAATGAAATTTGGAATGGGAATAAGGAATGGGAATCAGAATAAGTTGTTTACTTGAACTATAGGAATCGAAATCGGAATGAATTTGATTGTAATAAATTACCAAAAAGTACTTAATGAATTATTTTCATAATCATTAATTTATATTTTAATTATAGTGATTATTTATTCAAAAATTTTTATTATTATTAATTATTGTTAATAATATATTGATATATTAATTAATTGTAAAATTAATTAATTAATTATAATAATATACTAATTAATTATAATAATTATATTATTAATTATTGTGATTATTTAGTCAAAATAATGTTTTTATTAATAGTTATTGTTAATAATGTATTAATATAATAATTAATAGTAATTTTTATATTAATTAATTATTATTATTAATAAATGAATTAATTATAATAATAGTAATATATTAATTATTGTGATTATTTAATAAAAACTATAATTATTAATATATTATTGTTAATAATATATTTATCTATTAATTAATAGTAATAATTATATGAATTAATTGATGATAATATCGAATTATATTATAATAATTATATTAATAATTATTATAATAGTAAATTAATTAATTATAATAATAATATATTAATTATTGTGATTAGTTAGTCAAAAACTATAATTATTAATAGTTATCATTAATAATGTTTTAATATAATAACTAGTAGTAATAATTATATTAATTAATTAACAATTGTATTAATAATTATTATAATAGTATATTAATTAATTAATTATAATAATAAAAATATATTAATTATTGTGATTATTTATTCAAAAACTAAAATTATTAACATATTATTGTTAATAATGTATTAATATAATAATTAATGGTAATTTTTATATTAATAATAAATGAATTAATTATAATAATAGTAATATATTAATTATTGTGATTATTTAATCAAAAACTATAAATATTAATATATTATTGTTAATAATATATTTATATATTAATTAATAGTCATAATTATATCAATTAATTGATGATAATATATGAATTAATTATAATAATAAAAATATATTAATTATTGTGATTATTTATTAAAAAAATATAATTATTAATAGTTATTGTTAATAATATATTAATATATTAATTATTTATAATAATTATATTAATTAATTAACTATAATAATATTATATTAATAATAATAATAATATATTAATTATTGTGATTATTTATTCAAAAATTATAATTATTGATAATAATGCATCAATATATTAATTAATTATAATATATTAATTAATTAATTATAATTATATATTAATTAATTACAAATGAGGACAAAATGGGCATTTTCAGTTTTGGGGAGGGGTAAAATGGGGATTTCAGGGAATGAGAGATTGATTCCCACCTCTCCCATAGGAATCAATCTCTCATTCCTCATTCCCAAATATGGTGCAAAAACGATTCCGAAATTTTTTAAAATCAATCATTCCGATTCCGGATTCCGATTCCACAATCCGGAAAGTAAACACACCATTAGTGAGGTGGAGATGGTGAATTTTTATGTGGAGAATGATTTTTCTATCTCCACCCCATTCCTTGATTACCTGTTTTATAGTAGGTATGAATACATGACTTCAGGAAACTAAAATTTAAAAACTTAAATAAAATCAATATTATATTATAAAATATTTAAGTTATTCTAAAAAATCTCAAAAATTTTGAGGCAATATCTTGAAAATGACACAAAAACTGAAAAATGATTGAAGAGAGAAGCACCTTAAGAGAGAAAAGAAAATATAATAATGTTTTAGGATTGAATAAAAATTATATTGTAAGATTTGTTTTAGTTATAATTGATTTATATTAGGTAAAAATAAAAAAAAATTATTCACCAACATTATAATTGATAAAATAAAAATTATTAAATAAAAATTAAAAAAATATTTGTATATAATAAGAATTGAGGTGAGGATGGAGTGGAAACTACAAAACCAAATTCTACCCCATAAAAAATTTGGAGATTACTTTTTTTTTTTATTATCTAAAAATTATTTAAAATTCACTCCATTTTAGAAGAGGCTTATGGGGTTCCAAACCCATAAAGAACTGTACCATCTCTAAATTTATAGGGAGTCGAAATAACAAGGCAAAGTAGTAGGATAAAAATGGAACTATGGATATAAACAATATGTGATGTGGGGGAAAAAAAACTATTAATAGCTCAATGTGTAATTCTCACATTCTTTTAGCTAATATAATGCTGTTATACCAGTTTGGTCGCATTCTTTGCTGTGATATTCGTGTTCTTACTCTGCTATTTTGATTCCTTTGCTGCCTCCTTGAATATCTTAGAAGTTGACATCCCTATCTTGCATTCCAATTTGGAAATGAATTACGGGTTGCAAAGTTTGGCTTGAACCTCTCAGGTCAGCAATTGAGGATTAGCGGCTGCTTCGCTCTTAGCTTGCCGCTGGAGTGAAATTTTGTAACGTCTTGTGAATAATGTTGAAATTATACATTAATTAGGTCAGATCATCTTGTGCACATATCACGGTATTACGATTAGCATACACAAATTTCTTGCTTCTTAAATTTGTGCATGGGATGAGAGAGAGGGGATAGGGTTGAGGGGGGCAAAGAATAAAATTTCATGTCGTTTATATTGAAGTAGATATTTCTGACAAAAATAATTCATCAAATTAACAAAAGCCGCTATGTTAACTAATAGAAGATCAAAGTGTAATTGAAAAATACAATTAGTAATTATTATGTGCTCTTCATTTAATTCATGATATATTGTATGAATAGCTTGAGCCTTTTAAGACCCTCCACTATACTAGATTGTAATATAATTGGAAAAAAAGAAAAAAAAAACATTGGCATTGGCCAAAATTTTCAAGATTGTTAACATATTTACATTTTTGTATAGTTAAGAAATAACTTTTGTAAAATTAGGAAATATGTGTTAAAAAATGAAAAATAAGTAGTCACTGTAGCTCTGCTGTATGCGCACCACATAAAAATCAATAGACCACTTCTTGTACATTGGCTTTAAAGCCGTTGATGATTGGCGTTTGTGAATTATGATAGCCTATGAACGATATTTTCTGAGATAGTCGTGTATAAAGGATTTTCCTAAGTAACATTTTGTGTAACTTACATTTTAATTAAAACATGCAAAAATAAATAATATGGGAGGTGGGTTAGGTGGATTCCTGTGTGATTTTTACATTATTTTAATTAGAATGTAAATTATAATAAATGTAACGTAATAGGATCCATATATAATATTATATTTTAATGCCGGCAAAACAAAAAAATAAAAATAAAAATAAAAAGAAGAAGTGCAATCGGGCCAAGTGGACAAATTCGGCCGGGTCAACATTTGAATTTCAAAGTCCCAGTTGCATATGGTAGAGTGGTGCTTTTGGCACGCCCCTAACTTACTTGAAACCCCATTTTAATGTTTATAGTTTTATTCTTAGTTAAATTGCATAAAAGGACAAAAGAATTTAATTAAAATCAAATTTTAATTTTTTTTTGTTACTAATTCTTCAAACCCAATTACTTTACAAGGGGTTTTTGTTATTTGGCCTTTAATTTCTGATTATATTTTTTCGTAAATAAAATAATTACACACTTGGTGAAGAAAATTCAATACATATATTTTTATTTATTTTTTCATAAAGATTTGATAAAGTACATACATTTTCTCTTAATTACTTCAAAATCTTTTTGGAACAATAAAAAAATGAATCGAATGTATATTAGACACTGAAAATAAAGGGTTTATGATGTGTGGGGGTGAATTGTGAAGAGATTATATCAAAAAGAAACTATATGGAATATGGATCGGGGTTTAATTAACTTTCTATTTTGTAGTTTAATGTAATTTTTATCTTGTAAAAATGCTGTTAAGGCTAAAAATGGGGTTTCATAAGGATATCGAAGGGGTGCCAATAGTATCACCCTGTAACTGTAATTCTTGGTAAAAAATAAAGCCCCGATACTGAGGTAAAATAAATTCCAGGAAGAAAAGGAATTAACATAATAAAAAAAAAAACAAAACAAAATAAATCAAGTAGCTTTGGATCCCTCTCTACATTTTCACCACTGCGTCGCCAGATCGTGCACTTCGCTGAAGCCTCCCACGGTACAAAGTGTCTTTCTTGTTGTTTGTTGTTTCTTATGGAACATGTTTTCCATTTCGTGAAAGTACGTAGTATAGCCTAGCTTATTCATTCTCCGATCCGGTTCTGTGCTTTATTTTTTCTTCTATATAAAATGAGAAACTGTTAACTTGCCGAATTACGTTTAGATCTTGTCGAGTTCGCGTGTTTTAATCTTTTCTTTAAGTTCAGTTCTCTGTTTGATTAATTAATTAATTTGTTCCTTTTCCCCGTTTTTTAGGCATTTATGAGGTGTGTAATTATTTCGAATTTTTTTTGTCTGTTTGTATCTCCGCAGTGAATGAGTCATTAATTAATCATTTTACCATGGCATTGAAAGAAAATGAATCTTAAGATGCTTGACAGTCGTGTTAGTCTTAGTTAAGTGGGATTATTTATTTATTTATTTTAATTTTTCTTTTTTGCTCCTAAATTGGAGCAAGTTTTGTGATTTTAAATCTTTTACCAATAAAGAAATCTCTTGTTTACATTTCTTTATTCATTTTATGTAAGGTTAAAAGGTATGTGATGTCTTGATTATGTTTTTGTAGCTGCAAGATCTTGTGAGCTAAGATGGCGATGATAGATGAACCACTATATCCGATTGCGGTTTTAATTGATGAGCTTAAGAATGACGACATACAGCTTCGTTTGAACTCGATTCGCCGACTCTCTACAATAGCTCGCGCATTGGGAGAGGAGAGGACGCGGAAGGAGTTGATACCATTTTTAAGTGAAAACAATGACGATGATGATGAAGTGCTTCTGGCAATGGCAGAAGAATTGGGGGTTTTCATTCCTTATGTTGGTGGTTTGGAGTATGCAAATGTGTTGCTTCCACCTTTGGAGACTTTGTGCACGGTTGAAGAGACTTGTGTCAGGGACAAAGCAGTGGAGTCATTGTGTAGGATTGGTTCCCAGATGAGGGAACAAGATGTGGTTGAGCATTTTATCCCATTAGTGAAGGTGAGCTTTCCAAGCTTTATTTGCTGTTTAGATTTGATGAGTTGCTGTCATGTTCTTTCTTGTGTGGTTTACCCGTGTAGTATTATGTTTTTTAGCGGACAAGTTGATGGTTCCTTTATATCACTGGGGTGTTTGGTCTAGGCAACAGGTGTAATTTTCTTTTTTGCGCATTGAGATGCTGTTAAAAGTCATAAAAACGACCTACAGTTTTCTTAAATGTTGATACAAGGAAAAACAAGTTGGAGAAATTTGGTATAGAATTCAATTTTGGGATTCACTGGAAAAATTATTCATGGATAACTCTTTTAAAACCTATAAACCAGATGACGCCACACGTGTTGCACAGATTCTCCTTTTCTACAACATTCTTGTTGTTAGGAGTATCTATTTGGTATGTACTTCCAACAGTTATGATCGTGATTAGCATCTTGTAAATGGTTTGTCAACCTTAACATGGTTAAGTAACGTTATTCACACATTTTGTTATCTGACCATTTAGAGGCTGGCTGCTGGCGAGTGGTTTACAGCTCGGGTTTCATCATGTGGTTTGTTTCATGTTGCTTACCCAAGTGCTCCTGAAGCATTGAAAACTGAACTACGAACAATATACAGGCAGCTGTGTCAAGATGACATGCCCATGGTTAGGAGATCTGCAGCAACAAATCTTGGGAAATTTGCTGCTACTGTTGAAGCTGCCCATTTGAAGTCTGAAATCATGTCTATATTTGAAGAACTTACGCAGGATGGTATGTAGATTCAATAATGTATTTGTTCAATTCCATTTTTTAAATCTAGTCACACCGACAGGTTGTTATTGATAGACAATTTCAATTGACTAAATTGAAGGATTTTTTTTTTCATTTCAAATGAAATATGCAAATTGTTAAGTAGATTATATCTAATCCATAAGTTTCACAATATCACTACGATAAGATATGTAGATTAATGATTGCTGGTGATAAATTTGATATGTTTCTATTGCAACTCTTCCATATGTTTCTATTGCAACTCTTCCATATTTATCCTTGTGACTGACATCCCCCAACAACCGTTACCAAACCCCACCCGGCCCCGGCCGCCGGCCGCCCCCCCCACCCCCGGGGTAGCCACTGAAGTTAGTCATTGCATTTTTCTAAATCCTTTTCCAATTTTGTGTATCTTGCAAGGAAATCTACAAAATTTATTCCAATGTTTCTTGTGTAAAACACAAATATGGGTACTACAAAAGCTTCTAGCTCCGGTTCTTTCATGGGAATGCAACTGGATCTCCCTAAGTTTCTATATTGCATTGTCAATTCTTAATTTTCAGGGTTAATTTATTTCATTATTTTAAATTGATATTCATTTCAGATCAAGATTCTGTGCGATTGTTGGCTGTTGAGGGTTGTGGAGCTCTAGGAAAGTTGTTGGAACCCCAAGATTGTGTGGCACATATTCTTCCTGTTATAGTTAATTTCTCTCAGGTAATCTTATTCATCAATTGTAACACATTTAGCTTAATCAGATTCTTGTTTTACATCTCATATAAGCATGGCATTAATCAATTCTTTTTTGAGATGTATAATTTCTTGAAACTAAAACAATGGAAGATGTTGCTAGAAGTCTTGTTCAAATTTAAGTTCAAAAGCATCACATAGTCTACAAGAAAATTCACCTGATGGTACTTGAATCTTATCTACAATTAGTTTTGGAGATATTGTGCTAGTTTTCTTTTCGAGTACTACTAAATGAATTGCAAATTGATGTTTTTTACTATTTATTTATGTGCACTGTTTATCCTTATCCATTAATGGCTTTTCAAATAATGTATGCCGTTGGCCACCATGCATGAGAAAATTATTTGCTAAGCAGGATAAGTCTTGGCGTGTTCGTTACATGGTTGCAAATCAATTATATGAGCTATGTGAAGCTGTTGGTCCTGAACCTACCAGGTAACAATTTTGATGGGTAACTATGTTGCCTTTTATTTTTTTTGGTTGGGGGGGGGGGGTATAGAAGTGAAGAACTGGCCATGAATGGGAAGATTTCTTTTTTCTCTTTAAGTTTTTAGTTTTTTTCGAGTGTTCTCTTATGCAATTGGATAATTTCCCCTCCTGCTTTGAAACTTTATGCGGATGTTGAGTCTGTGACTTGCTTTTCACTTTTCAGTCACTTGAAGGCACTCCTTTTTCTTCCTGCCACTTTGTATGCTATTGTTTTCTTATTGAGTTTAGTAATCTTTTAGGAAATTATATTCAGCCCACTGGAAGTATAATCTACTCTTAAATTGATGGTTGATATATTTAGGTCAGATGTGGTTCCTGCATATGTTCGGCTACTTCGTGATAATGAAGCTGAAGTTCGTATAGCTGCTGCAGGAAAAGTAACAAAAATTTGCCGAATCTTGAATCCAGAACTTGCAATCCAGCATATTCTTCCTTGTGTAAAGGTAAGTGTATGCTTGATATAACTGGTTTCCTTGATGTAACTACCCTCATTTTGTTGTATTCTTACATTCCAGTTTTTAATACTGTGTTGCTGCTGGCCATCTATACAATAATAGCCTAATTATCAAATACAATTGCCTACTATAGGAGTTGTCATCAGATTCGTCCCAGCATGTACGTTCTGCTTTGGCTACAGTTATAATGGGAATGGCTCCAATTTTAGGAAAGGTGAGAAAGTGTATTGATAATTACGTTGCTGCTCCTTAATTGATAGTTTGAGTTATCCACTCAGCGCATGCATGCAAAAGTTCATCATGGCATGGTGTATGTGATGCTATTCATTGTCAGCAGTAAACATGTGACCAATTTTCTGGATACTGTAATTAATTTTGAGGAGTCAACTAATGGTGTCTTTCTTGAGATCATTTTCTTTCTGGTTTTTCATTCTGTCATTGCTAATGGATTTGCTTTCGTTGTTACAAATGACTAATTTTGTATCAACACATAGGGTTATGTTTATTCACATCAATGTTATAGCTTCTTCTATGGCCACTTGCTTTATCTCCAAATTTGTTTTTCTTTCCTCAAAAGATGTTTTAACTTCTTAAGTCAAGCAAGAGAGTGTTGCTGCACACCATTGCTTATAATAAGTAAACGAACTTGAAGGCTTTAATAACATTGCCCTCCAAATGCATAGCTCTCTCTTATTTTATTTTATTTATAATATAGTAAAAGACCATTATTTTATGTCATGCGTCATGAAGTTTAAAATGTTTGGGTTCTGGGTGTTGCGAAGTTTTGGTTATCATGTTGTTCATGCAGCATGAGCTTCCCTATTATCCTGTTGCTTCATAATTATGTGAATTAGTTTTATATATTTATTTGTTATTCATTTTGAATGCTGGTTTCTCTCTAGCCATTTAGCCTGCTTTCTGTTTATGGTTTCAGGATGCAACAATAGAGCAACTGCTCCCTATTTTCCTGTCTCTTCTAAAGGACGAATTTCCTGATGTCCGACTGAATATTATTAGCAAGCTTGATCAAGTCAACCAGGTTTGTCAATACTTGGATTACAGATGTATTACTTTGGTTTCCTTAGGTATTAAATGCAGGTTCTTGAAAGATGGTAGAGTTTATCATAGTGCAATGTAAAATAATGCTTGATTGCGCTTATTACCTAAATGTTCTTATTTTATTTAAAGCTGATTGTTGTTTTGACTTCCGAAACTAGTATTCTATATTTCTGTCTTGCTATGTGTGTGCTTATATTGTATGGTTTGCTTTTGCAATTCTTGTTGATGTAGGTGATTGGAATTGACCTGCTGTCCCAATCTCTATTGCCAGCAATTGTTGAGCTGGCAGAGGATAGACACTGGAGGGTTCGACTTGCAATAATAGAGTACATACCACTATTGGCAAGTCAGTTGGGTGTAGGTTTCTTTGATGATAAGCTTGGTGCTCTTTGCATGCAATGGTTAAAAGATAAGGTATGTGAAGTACTGTGGTAGCCGTAGTTTGAGCAATAAGTGTCTGAATTCTGAAATTAGTTGTTCTCCCACTCTCTTTATTGTGTAATGGATGATTATGTCTCATAGTTTCCTTGTATAAAAGGCTGCTAATTAGTGGCTGTGAAAACATTGATGCAGTTTTCAGGAAGAATGCTCTTTTGAAGTGTCTGTGTATAATTTCAAATGTTTGTCTGAGGTCCCTGGAGTCTTTGATTATTGACCTTTTTAGAGTGGAGAAGCTATAAGAAACTCATTTTGGTTGGATTATACTTTGTTTCCGGCTTGACTCACATCTCGCATTAAAATTATCCATTATCATTCTCTTTTTAAGTCTAGGAAGATAGCACAAAGTTGCTGGTAACTCACAACTTAGATGCTCACTGTATGAGAAACATGAAAAATCAATAAAAGCATTTGGTTTAATCTCTAAAGGAAAGATCATAAGTAACCTTTCTCGTTTCATTGTTTAAAAGATCTGTAGCCAATTAAATGTGCCATATAGGGCAAGAAGAATAACTATTTTGATGTAATTATCTTCCTCTGTTTCGTACTTGGCTTGTTAAATCATATCAAACATTTTTTAGTAGCTTAATTAACATTATAATTTCTATTTATTGTTTGGTTTTGGTTGTAGGTTTATTCCATTCGTGATGCTGCTGCCAACAATGTGAAACGTCTTGCAGAAGAATTTGGCCCTGATTGGGCAATGCAGCATATAGTTCCACAGGTTGGTCTAATTAAAAGCAGCAGAAATTTAGTTTTAAATTCATTACTTTCCTCACCGAAGAATGCTGGCATTGATGTGGTGTTCTGCCTGGAAACAAGGCATTAGAAATCACAAATTTAATAAAAGCATACTTAAATAAAAGTTGATGATTCTTATGATGGTTCGTTGTGTCCATACATACATAAATACATATGTATACACACACACACACACATCATATGTATGTATGTATGTATGTATGTATACATACATGTAGATATATATGGAATGGGTTTTTGAGGATTACTCTTTGAAGGTTATTTCTTTGATTTTTGTTGTGTATTCCTTTTTCTAACTCGGTTCTCACAAATTTTGTTATCTGTTTGACAGGTTTTGGAAATGATTAACAACCCACATTATTTGTATCGAATGACCATTCTTCAAGCAATTTCTCTTCTTGCCCCTGTTATGGGCTCTGAAATTACTTGTTCACAACTTCTGCCCGTGGTCATTAATGCATCAAAAGATAGGTAAGTTGCTGGTTTATTTAGTATATTATATGTTTTTTAACCTAAAACTTGGACTAAAAGCTGTGGTTGATGTCACAGGGTACCAAACATCAAATTCAATGTAGCGAAAGTGTTGCAGTCACTGATCCCCATAGTTGATCAGTCTGTAAGTAGTTTAACTGTTTTACGTAATTTGAGTTTTCTGCAGTGAAAATAATGTGGGGGTCATTACAATTGCTTTAATATAGTTCCCTATTTGTTGAACTATAGGGAACAATCTGAGAATGTTTGTTTCCGATGGGGCTAGATAGCATTGGAGACTAATAGATGTCATTTTTGCTATTATTCCAAATATGTCTCGTCTGTTTCTCATTTTATCTATGAAGAATCAATCTTGCTAGTTGTCTATGAAGAACCATGATCAATAGGTGACATTCTTAAAAAACTTCCACTGTGCATAGATATCATGACTGCAAGGGCATCATCTTTTTGCCATGCGGATATAACTACATTCTGATATGGACAGACCCTCTCAATATAAATCTTTGGATAATGCTGTTAGAGGACAAAAGAGAAAGATTGCCATGTTATTTCATAATTGGGAATGGTTCTTGAATGATGTAGGTGGTGGAGAAATCAATTCGTCCATGTTTGGTTGAGCTGAGTGAGGATCCAGATGTTGATGTCAGATTTTTTGCCACCCAAGCACTGCAGTCAAAAGATCCGGTCATGATGTCCAGCTAGATTTATGTTGTAATTAGATATTTTACCATCATCATATTCCTCATTTTTCTCATCCGATTCAGAATGCAGATGTATTTGATGTCTTACTAAGTTGCTAGAGTTTTTTACTGTAATCAAACTTTGCCTTGTCTTTTGGTACCCTGAAATCTGTATGTATTTTTCATCCCTTCTCCAGAAAATGTCTTGACATTCAGAGGCTTAATTCGTCTTTCTTCCTTCTCTTCTGCACATCTGTACTCTTTCCCTCGCTTTATATAGATCTTGGCTTTCTGGTTTTTAGTTTGGTCAGGGGGTGCTGTGGAGAAATCGTTTGGGAAACCAAGCATGTAAGAAGCGGAAATCAATATACATGAAAGGAGTTGTACACGAGTTTGGTAAAGCATTCACTTGTCGATTGTACATCGACCTGTCAGGAAACTAGAAACTCTCCCCCAATCCGGGGCTCAATGTAGTTGAAATCTTTATCGGGCGAGGGGATTGCCACCTCTTGTTGATCGGGAACCTGCCTTGCACCTTCGGAATAGACTGGACGTGGTAGATCCTCCGCTCCGAATCTCCCCTTTCTCGCAGCCCAACACGGCACGACTTTTACTTAATTGTCTGAAAGAACTCCTTCCGTACCTGTTTAGTACCTGTTTAGCCGTAAACCACTTGGCTTCTGTGGCGAGAACATTTCCCACTCCACTCTGTAGAGAATATGTAATATTACCTTTTCTTTTGTCTTCCCAGCCTCGAGAATGAAGCGCCAACAAGGAATCGAGGACGAAGATAAAGGTTGGTCTCCTGGTCTTCTATTGAAGAAGCTCGAAGAGCAGAGAAGGAATCAAATAAGAGCACTCCTTAGGATTAGGACCAGTATGAGCTCACTGCTCACTATCCTATCTGGTGGCTGCTTTCTAGGCTTAAGTAATAAAGACAAAGACAACTATTCAGAAAAAAAGACTACTCACTCCACTTGTGAGCTCAGAGCAAATCTTTACTTAGGTTGGGGTTAGATTCCAGCCCGTTATCCCTGTATCTATCTATTGGTTAGCCTTTCTCGAGTTTCTAGGCTCAAGCTATTAGCTGGGTTCGAGACTGAAGGAATTGTTGACGAGACTAACTCAACTTCTTGGCTCATGTGGCTCGCTAGCCTATATAACTTCACCTATCTAACTGAAGGAACTCGTCCAAGGAAGACTTGCTCAAGTTTGTTAACTGACTTACTGAAGATGGTGAGTAACTTACTTATTGCAAAATGCAAAAAAGCTGTTTGCATCCTCTTTTTTGCTTATTTTCTTGTTTTAGTTGGTGTTCAGTTCTACTTTCCTTCGGTGCTCACTGCTTTGAATCCGGAAATAGGAAAGAGTGTGAGTCACTATTTGACCACTAGAGAGGCTAAAAAGCCATATCCCTAACAAGGCTCAACGAAGTTGAGAACGAGGATTGAGGCATTAATGGCAGCTGCAGGCTCGCAGGAGACGAAAGATTTGGAATCCATAGACACAGGTCGTCGATTCTTCTTTATTTTTAGTACAACCGAGCTCATTGTAGGTCTTCCAACTCGAGCAATCAGAAGCAAACGCATCGCTGGGGCTGGGTTCAAAAACAGTTGGAGACTGGTCATTAAACGCCCCGAATTGCCCTTCTGGGCGGAGCTGGGATGGGCCAAAGCCCTGGGATAGGTCGTTCTTGTAGAGTCATTTTTTTGGTATTCTTTCTCTATCCATGAGATAACGCAATCTTTTCTTCCAAATGAAAAATTTTTAGGAAAAGGTTAAGGGAATTTAATCTCACTTTTACTAAGCATATTAACTTTATCGTAAGTGAATTCTTTTTCCTTATAATTGTAAAAATTTACTGCCTCAAGGTTTGAAGAAAACAGAAAGGGGGTTTTTATTATGCATACACAGATGCTGTTTTCTCCTATTCAACCGCCATAATATGTAAGGTTATATTCTGTACATACATTTATACATGTAGGGGTGTCCACACTGAAGTATAATATACGAAGACATAGTACAAAACTGTGAATGATGTACAGATAAAACTGTTGTTATGCTTATTCCAATACCAATCTATCCCTCCAAGAATGGCAGGTTCTTGAATCTTCCAGGCTTGATGCAATCTGATTTTGCCCACCCGATCCTCTTATTAACGTTATCATACACAACCATCTGTCCACGCAGTGAGATATCTGCATGTATAAGATAACTTGATCAGATGCAGCAATTGCCACTAGGAAGAACCCCATATTTCTGGGTCTCCAAATACATCTGCTACAATCAGTGGGGAAGATGGACAATAGAAAATCCAGTATTCTAAGAAGTAGCTGCTGAAGGATCCGAACTCGATCTAGGTTACGTGAAATTTATCCAGTTTGGAGAACTAAGGTCCAGTCTTTCTAGTATAGATGGAACTTTTAGGGAGAATTGTGTGGGATATACTCCATTTCCTCAAAAATACGCAATATATACCTAAAATTATAACACTCTTAAACTTTACACATATATACTTAAAAAAATCTGAGAAAATACAAAAATAACCCCAATTAAATTCTTATAAGACTGATCATATCCTTGAAATCGGGTAAATAGTTGAGAATACTCGACTTCATTTTTTACTTGACTAGATTTACTCTTACTCGACATATTTCTCGACTTAATACTCGACTTACATTATAACTTATTCGACTTACTTCACCTCTTTACTTGACTTCTCGCTCGACTAGATACTCGACTTATTCAACTTTCTCACTTCATTTTTTGCTCGACTAGACTTACTCTTACTCGACTTAATACTTGACTTACATTATAACTGACTCGACTTACTTCACTTCTTTACTTGACTTCCTGCTCGACTAGATACTCGACTAATTCAACTCTCTCACTTTATTTTTTGCTCGACTAAATACTCGACTTCGTACTCGACTTCTTATTAAAAATGTAGATAAATAGTTTTTTCACTTTTATGAAGTATATATATGTAATAGGGTATAAATTTGATATTTAAGGGCAAATGGGGTATATTTAAATAAAAAACCCGAACTTTTAACTAACCAAAAGACAGTTTTAGACTTCTCTAGAACTACCAAGCATACCTCCAAGTATAATTGTGGATCCATCATGTACTTCGCTTCCATCAAGAATGCCCAAGCATATGTTGCCTTTCTTCTGCAGAATAGAGAGGTTTGTTATGCAGCAACCTTTCAGTATTGGACACTAAAACCAAACTTTGAAAAAGTAAAACAACCCCATTTAGTAAGAGTAAGGCAATCTTACACTAATGACCAAGTACCCCTCTGGAGAAATGTGAAACTTTGTGGTAACAATCCGCCATTTGCTCCCAAAATGAAGTGTCAGAGTCTTAAAGTACTGCTTCGCATCCATAATGGACCTGCATGCATGTGGATAAACATTTCATAATACTCCGATTCTTTCAAAATTAAGGTGCTGTGATATAAACTCAGATTGATAAAGAATGTCACACTAATCACAAATCATTCATAAACAGTTGTTATTACTTGAAAAAATAACTACAATGGAAAGGTGAATTTGAGGAGATAATTCAGTATCCTGAAGACACTAGCATTTTTGCAACAGCTTACAGAAATTCACATGTCAAATTCAAGCAATGCATTGGTGCTGTTAATAATTTCAAACACCAAATTCCATGATTGGTCATCATGCTCATCACTTAAAAATACATTTAAGAAGCAATACAAGACGATGATGGCACCTCTTTCCTCATAGCAAAAGGAAGATTGCAGACATAAATAAGGCATCTGGTGGGAACCTGCTCTTCAGATTAGGTTAAGGTGAGCTCACGAGAAGAGAGACACGCAATAACTTTTGATCCCCGAAACTGACAAATTGATTCACATAAAGTATATGATTTATTTTCATCAGCTCTAATCCGAAAGTCTAGAAAGAAAGCATACTCATGAATGTTCGCTGATGCTAAACCACAAAACCAAAAAAAACAACCAAACTGTAACACATTGGTTGGAAAAAGCATCCCAGCACACACGTGGAACCAATTCTTAAATGGTAGTAAGAAAAGGAGATTCTCACTCCATTAGTAGATTACATGAACATTATTGATTCACCAAGAATCCACAATTATAAGTTAATTGATGGTTTATGAAAAACAAATTGGGCGCGTTTTTATGGCATGCCGGCCACGACAAACTTCCGAGAAGATGCTAAAAAACACCACATCAAACAGCAATCTCAGTAGTGAAAGGACTGATTTAAGGGTAAAATGCTACCATACCTGATGGGAAATTTAGGTCGCCAACAGATGGGCAATGTTGGATCAGATTCATCTAGGACAAGTCCAATGCTAGAAACTTCTTTAAGCTGCATCAATGGGTAAAGTGAAAAATGATGATCTTTCTATAATACTTTTCATAGGACATGGATTAAAGTACTTACAGAAGCAATCAATTCAGAATATGCTTGTTTTGTGAAGTAGGTATAAGAACTGCCAGTATCAAACAATGCCCGTCCTACTTGACTGTATCGCGCACCTAAATTCAGTGGGCTACTTCCATAATTTATTTTCAAGATCTCTGTGTGGTAAAGCTCCCTTAACCAGGAAAAAGGAATAAGTCAGAAAAATGTTAGAGGGACAGCTGAATAAGAATATAGAATAACATGTTGAAACTGTTTAATTATAAAACCACAAACAAATCCATCAAAAGTGGAGCAAACAAAAGCAGATGTCAAAATGTGTATACTTGGAACTAGCATCATCAAAAACTATAATCTAATAAAGTTGCATTTCTCCTGCAGAAAACATGACCATATGGTGATTCTTTATTAATGGAGGCAGTGGCGGCCACCTGATGGTGGTGAGTACAGAAACAGAAAATCATATTCCATCAAATGCTGTTCAATTACAGTAAAAACATAAACAACACCTAGTAGCCAGGTCAGAGTAGGGGTCAACGTTTTTTCTTTTTTGTATTTTTTTTTCCATAAAATTCAGTTTGCAAAAGGCAAACAAATTCTTGAAGTATGAAAAGATTTTGCGGAATTGTTTCAAAATCTGTACTCACATGGAAGGACTGTCAAGCATAGAGACCCATGCCATACCCCAACTGGGTACCAGATCATGACCTAAGAACATATATCCACCACCACCTGCATTGGTGGTAAGGCAGTGGCCAACAACATTCTTAATGATTCCCTGGCTTGCCAATTGGGAAGGCAAACTCACTTTAGCTCTGCTTAGTCCAAGGATACCATCTGTCTTTACCAGAGTGTTTAACAACAAACCTTGCTGATCATATGCACACCTTACAAACAAAATTGAATGCACAAATTAGCACTTTGATTTTGACAAATTAGCACTTTGATTTTGCAAGGCACATTAAAAGAACCAAGTATGTAGCAAGAGGGAAGTGAGAATTGATACCCAAAAACAACATTTAACTTAGTCAGTGATCCATTTTCAATCGTTAGATGAAGCTCATCTCTTGCAAGTACCCCCATAGAGGAGCTATGATCTGCATATTCAATCTCATAGTCACATTGTTGGCAAGTTTCACAATATCCTGGCTTATGATTTCTTTGAATTTCCATGCACAATGAGTCCTTGTAAGGTAGTATATTCCCCATTCTTGGTTTGTACAAAGGATTTGCTCCCTACATCAATTGTTTCCATTAGATAGAAGATCAAATCCACCAAAACAATTGGGATAAAGGTTTGGATTTCATCATCTTAAAGATCAGTTGCTCTCTACGATGGCACTCTTGTGTTAATAAGGTTTCTTTCCTCTCCCCATCATAGCTTTCCATCTTTATGCTATGTGGGGCTAGGGTCAGCTTCAAAAAGATAAATCACTTGTTCAGGAAAAGAAAAATAAATGGGCAGCTCAATGGACTTGTGATTTTATTTATACATAACCATTGCATTGACACAAAATGGGGAGCAATAATTGGTTTGATGAGTAGGCTTCCTGACTATATAATCCCATTGATAAAATCCATTCCTTTCAAGAAATAATTAATTCCATAACAGGTTGGGTTTGACGGTACGATAGGTCACTATTCAATACTCATCACGGTCAGGGAACAATTAGTTTCTTGACTTTGGACTTGTTGTTTAGTCCATAATCAGATAAAACTCAAACAAATGAAGGCTTTTGTACTAATTCAGATTCTTTGCAATACGTTGGTTGAAAGGAAACACCATCCAAAACCCCAAAATAATGAAGGAACTAGTCACTTGACAGAGCAAAAGAAAACAGAGGAGAGTTGTGAAAATTCATTCAAATGGTCAGTTGAGCATTTGCAGTACATAAATGCTCTTTAGCAGATGTGTGAAACCACAAAGAACTGTTACCAAATAATTAGCACCAGTTACAAACGAAGTTTACCTTGGCACAACTGCTGCAAGGAGCATCGCATTGAATCCATGTTAAGTCACTCCCAGTATCCATATCAAGATAATAAGGTCTTGGTGGATTTCCGACAATCATATAAGTGAAATACAATCTGCAAAAGAGTTAAAATTTTTAGTTAGAATCAGTATTCACATTTCAAATACCGTTGAGCACTCACAGTTCTTGTCATCAATTATGATAAAGATCCCATATATAGATCCATTCTGATATTCTTCTGCAACCTATCCCACGTGAACAACATCAGCTTCAATGAATACAAATTCTTCACTTCTGCGTCATAGTACTATATCAGACCACTGCACCTCTAACATAATTACTATAATTGTCACCCCAGTGATTTTACCATGGATCCGTACGCATTCTGCTCTCAATGACACCATCCCCAAACACAACTGTCAAAACATTAAGTTTCTAAAGGGTATATCGGTTTTGTTGCTGTCAATTTTATCCTCTATTAAAAACAACAGCATTACCATCGTTCAGACTGAAAGTATGCTTAAGGAAGCAGTACGAATGTGAAAATATATTCTCTCGTCAGGTGTCAAAAATTCCTAAAATCTGTTATAAATTAACGTCAATCAACCAATAACAATCTAAAGCATCAGCTTAAAAAGAAGAGCAATCAAACAAAGCAATAAATTTATACATACCCATCTGGATAAACGTTGCCCCTAACAGGAAAAGTGGAGGAAGAATCAACAGCAACAGCATTAGAAGAAACCAACTTTTTTTTTATCTTACTCTTGTGGGGTTTAATTATCCCATGATTCATTGACGCTACAACAGTTTCTCCATCCAAATCCACAAACCTCCCCAACTTAAACTCGGCATCCCTTTGCAAAACCTCACGAATGCCAAACTTATGATACAAAGGGAAGACAAAAGATTCCTTACTTTCTTCATCATTGTTGGACTTGTATTGGTCTTGAAGAGTATATGAAAAGGAGCCATAGAGAATGAGAGCAAAAATAGAAATAGCCAGAAACAAAAAAAGCTTTCTTGGCAAGCCAGGAAAGAGCATTGGCGATGAGAAGTTAAATTGAGGGTTTTGTGGCGGGTGTAATTGGACTGGAAGTGGGTGTTCTTGCTGTTGTTGAAGATGGGTATGTTGGGATTGTGGGGAATTGTCAGTAAGAGTATAAGCAGTGATGGTTTTGCCTAAAGAAGGGTTATTTGGCGGAGGAAGAGTGATTATAACAACACCGGTTAACTGGGGTGGTGGTGATGGTGACCCATCAGAATCCATCTCTCTGTTACTCTCTGATATGAAAAAGATTGAATTTTGATTGAAGATCAGAAGAGTGATTGAGAGATGGATGATGACGGTGTACAAGAAGAAGAAAAGAATCAAGGTTGATAATCTTCTTCCCACAGGAAGTATAAACACAAACAATGGGATTGGATTCAACTGAAAGACTTGGTTTTGTCCTTAACTGAGAGTCAACGTAATAAGAATGGACAAAGTTTTCAAATCGTCATAGAGGGGTTTTAGAAAGAGAGTAAGAGGGAAGATTCAGGGAACTTTATTAACACGGACTCAGCTGACCGTTGCACAACACTAGGACCGGTACGCGCTAGGCAGGACAGGAGTCTGTTAACCTGTAACATGCAGCTGTTGATTGGGAGAAACTAATCAACTATTTGGATCCACCTACCTTTGCAATAAAAGTTGTATGGTGCCACATTTTTTATCATTTTACCACTTAGGTTTTTTATCGTTGGATTTAATGGAAAAGTAGTGTCAATGGTAAGGATGTTTCTATTTGGTAATTAACATTATAGTCCCTATTTTTTGTTGAAAATTTAAAAAATCAGAGCCGACTGATCAGAGCAAATAAATCAAAGCTGACTGATCGTCTAATTCGAGAAATATTTTATCCGTGAAGGTTGATCGTTGAATCTGACCCCACTTAGCACAATCAGCACCAATGGGACCCATGTTAGCCCAGGTGTCCATGAAATCCGTAGACCACTGGCAATTCCTTATCAAGAAAACGCCGGCGTTTAAGCTGGTCAAGCTCTTCGCCTCGTAAATCAACTTAGGCCAGCCATGAACGACGACGTTGTGATTCTTGTACCTCTCCAACGAAAGCTTAAACTCCATGTCAGTGAACGCAGTGTCTGAGTCAACCTACCAGATCCACTCGACCTCCGGGTGGGCTAGCATGGCCGCTTTAACAACTGATAACTTAGCCCAATACGAGTTCATCTTCGGGTTCATCAACACATTGTTGTAGAAAATGTCATACCTGTGGATTCTATAGTAATCAACTTTGTTTTTAAAGAATCTCAAGAGCAAATGATCGCCTAAAGGATTTTTACAAGGCTTCGGCTGTGAACCTGTGACTAAAACAACGTGCTCGCGAGCTCCGGCGGCAAATGAAGGATGAAGCTTGAGCCACTGCTTTCTTTTCTCGTCCCAGTCTTTGATCTTTTTCTTGATGGAGTAACTCAGTTCTTGGTCGTCGTAAAAGGTTTCATCAGGAGGGTCGTAGCGTAAATTCACAGCACAACCGGGTGATTGCCCCTCGCTTGTAGCTTTTGCTTCAGAGAGTGGAGTGGAGTCAAATCAAGGAGCGGAGTTGAGAAGAGATGAGAAAGACCAGATGATTGAAAGAGCAAAAAAGGCCCCGCCAAGAAACAGAAACCCATCTATTAAACAAGGATGGGTTTTGTTACGCACGTGTTTGCTTTTAAGTGAGGCGAGTGAGACACTGACAAATTTGCTTTCGCCAACTACGGTTGGTTTACTTAATTATAGTTATGAATGAATTGAAAATAAAAAAGAAAATAAGGGGTCAAATGAAATTTAACACACAAAAAGACAAAAAATCTGGCACCATACAACAGTTGCAAGATAGTTGGATCCCAACTATTTGCTCGTTTTCCTTAGGTTTGACACGTTTTCGAAAATACTGTCATTGATTGGTAAAAATCAAATAATGTTTTTTTTTTCATTTTAGAAATTAAAATGGTTATTTTTTTTTTAATTTTCAAGTGAAGAATTTATTATAGATGACTATGATAGAGAGAATAAAAATCTATTTTTTTAAAATAAAAGAGACCCAGTTGTTGAAATAGAGTTTAATAATAAAAATTAGAGAGGGGTTTATACAATAAGTTTTGTTTAAAGGTATTTTTGTCATTGATAAAAGTGTTCAAAGAATTTTATAATTTTTTTAAATATTTTTATGGGATTAATTAAGAAAAAGAGTGTTAAGGGATATTTAGAGGAGTGCTAATTGTTCCACTCTTTGTAAAATTTAGCATAAGATTTGGAAAGTTTTTAAAAATAAAAAAAGGACAACTTATAGACATTAGTGTAATTCAAATGATAAATTTTTTTCGTTAGATTTTTTTAATTATTTGGGATAATGATACAGGGTCTGTTTGGGATTGGGGTTAAATAGCTGTAACTTCTACAACACTAAAATTTGTTGATAGATACTAACTGCTATAGTTTGAAAGTTATTTTGATATGATTTTTCATTTGCGTGATAAAAAATCTATTATATTTTTACTAATTTTATCAAAATTATTATTTAAAATTTATATTTACTACATACTATTAACTTTTATTTTATAGTCACAATTTCTTTTTTCAACAGCTATAATTTTTAAGTTGTAGTATCTCAATTCCAAATAGATTAATAAAAATTTTAACTATAATCTCAATTGATTTAAGTCCTAACTGATGTGACAATAAAAATAAGGAAGGTGTAACATACTTATGGTAAAAAATTTGGATTTCATGGTTTTGTTACTTCTATAAATTATGTCTTTAAAAGAAAGAAGTGTGGGTAATTTTTAAAAACCACCCAGGAGGTTTGCGTTTACTACACATGGAGAGAATGTATGCATATATTCACAGTATCCCCCTTGGCCTTGTATAAGAGTTAGGCACCGGATAGGCAGGTAAGCAAATGTTCAAAAATACCCCTCACAACACATTTCAAGGAATGAAAAGATTATTTGATACTGTAGATGACCTTTACATTTGGTGTCAAATAGGTTAGAGTAGTAAAAAGGCTATTATACTCTTATGAAATTTTTTTGGGCATTACACAATCATATAATAAAACAAATTTGAATTGAGTGTTAAAAAGACCAAAATGCCCTTTAAAACAAGTATTTTAACAGTAACAATAACATAATAATAAGACAAATAGATAAAAATATTTTAAAGTAATTAATATGAAAACAACACTGATATTACTGTTGGTAACCAACAATAATGTCAGTTTTGCTCAACTCTATTTAAATGGGCATCATTTGATCCTTCGTTTGCCCAATACTCTTTGTTTGCAAAGCATTTTAGCTCTCATACTTGCCATGACTTCAGCAAGTTTGCAACAATCAATTTGATCAAGTAGCCAAGAATGCAGTGGATGGAGGGATGAAATTAATGGCAACCTTATATGATTTTTAAACAAGATATGTAGATGCTACAACAGAGCTATTATGAAAGTGTTAGAATTAGATGACAACCCAAACAAACTTTATTATTACTGTATGGATAGCAAACATGACTATGGGTATTTTAAATTATGGATTCCATCTCCAAATGATTTTAAAAGAGGCTATATTTGATGGCGTAGGAACATGTTAAGCAAATTATGAGTTGCTGATGAGTATGTAAAAAGACAGATGAATTGTTCTTAAGCATATCAATGATGCAAAAAGCACCACAAAATAGAGTAAAATGCAGTAGTCTAAAGATAATCTTGTTCCTGAATTTTTTTTTTTTTTCATTTGTGTTATTGTAGTTTCAATAATGGGTGTGCTTATAACTGTTAAGTAACTATCTAGTCAACAAATGCATGTAATATACCTAAAGTAGCTAAATGAACATGCATTAGCATAAAAATGCACCATAAAATGCTCTTTTGTAACGTTTTTTTGTATGAATGCAGTAACTACCTAATTAAGCCTCGATTATACTCAAAATTAATTAAACTTAATCTTACCATCATCAGCCAATATACTTCAAACTAACTTGTATCACTAGCCTACTTCAATCAATAATTAACACTCTATGAATAAAATCATATAGATATATCAAAATCATGAACAAAAACAATACAACAAATTATCACAATAACATTATATCAAAGCATGATAGAGACTTGTTAAACTAGAGCTTAATTAAGTCACTGTGCAGACAAGCTTCCATTTTACTCCAAATCAACTCAAAGTAATCCCAACATCATCGTAGGATTGAAACAACATGCAATCACAACTAAATCATCAGCTATTTAAAAGAAAACATATAAATTGAAAGTGACTAATTAGGCATAACCATATGGATAAATTGCATTCCACCAGAATTTGAGTTTGAATAGGCATCGTTTGACTAGCTTACACTTAGCCCTTATGAGATACAGAAAGCAAACCATATATATACTTACAAAAAGGCGACTATTATAGAAATAGTTTGCAATAACTAAGCCAAGAAGGCCATACATGATGCATTATTTGGCATTAACAACGTTAACCTATGTTTTTAAACAAAATGTAATTTGAAAAAAAAACTCAAACCTATATGTTAGGTGAGCAAAAAATGTTTGGAAATATATCTTATTTTTTAATAAAGATTTCTTATGATATTTTCCTTTTTTTAGGATTCCAAATTAAGAAATAAGTAATTTCTCCTTTGGGACTTGACTTATTCAAGAAATAATACTATTAATATAAGAAAATGAATACTTTTTCTACAAAAAATAATCACTATATATATTTGGGTTTACTTATTTGTATAACATAACAATCAGTTCTTTACAAGTAGACAATTTCTAGTGTGAAAGAAACATTAGGTTTATTGAGAGATTATGTGTTATTAGAATTTTGGGTGTGAGGAAAAATACTTAAGTGATTGTAATAATTTTTCACATACTATATTTTTGTTTCGTTTTCCTTGGCAGCTGTGGTTTTTCTCCATTATAGGAGTTTTTTTTCGTAAATTCTTATGTTATATGATTGATTTAATTCTTTATCTATTTTCTATTTATTATTTGTTTGATATATTTTTGTTTTTAAGATCTTAGTGGGATTAAAGTTTCCTAACAAGTGGTATCAGAGCTAGACCCTAGTAGTTAGAATGTGGTGGTGGAACAACTCAGATGTATTGGACAAAAGGACCAGGGTTCAAAGGTGGTTTTGTCCAAGGGGGGGATTGTTGAGTTGTGTCCTATATTGACTAGTAAAGGAGAGATACTTAGGTTTATAAGGAGAATAAGTTACTCCACCTAATAGGCTAGTTTTTTTGGGTTGGACACTTAGATATCCTAGGCCAAGCCCCCCCAACAATTACATCATCTGATCCCTGCAAAAGAATAGTGTATGGGGATTAGGTTATGTGCTTTGTCTTGCCATAAATTTTGAGCATAATGTTCTAAAAACTACTGCATACTTTAAGTTTTAAATCAAACTTCATTCCTGAGTCAAATGCCCTACAAGCGTATTGCATATATTCAAATTCTAGAATGTTTATTTGGTTACTAAAAAAATAAAGGAAAAGTATAAAGAGTTATAAACTAAGGTATATGAATTGAAACTAAGTGAACTGGTTTTAGTTAAATAAGTTATATATAATGATTTTGAATCTTTTACACAGTATATACTCTTGCTGCATTTATTAAGGTAACAATGTAACTAGCTTAGGAATGGTTAGTTAATTGAACTAGGTAGCAGAAATAAACTTTGCTAATTAAATTTAGTCACATGTTTTTCAATCTAATTATCTTAACATATATTCAACATAAAATAAAGTGATGCAAATAAAGATATTAGATTAGTTGGCAGTATTTTAAGAATTTAAGAGATACCATTATTTTAGGCAGATAACTGTGTTTGGCTGATTTGATTGTCTGTACATTATGAACTCGCGTCAATAACTTGTGCTTGCAAAATGAAATTAAAGTCATATAATTAGGTTAGTATTTTACAAGTTAAAGTATAATTAATAATACATTTAAGTATATTTTTTTCATTTGATCATAAGTTACTCATAGACATGTTCTCTTATTATGGCCCTACTGGTCACATATAGAGCACCTTATGCTTGAGTTTCACTTGAAAGTTGAAGATTCACCCTCTTATTTCATTCTCTTAGTTTGAGGTTTGCCAACAAACCTTATAGTTGTTGGTGGCTATAAATTATTATGAAGTAAAAGTGCACACTTCTTCTCATTAGGAATTAATATGATTTAATGCTTGTAAGTGTTAATATAAGCTACCTTTTTTCAGAAATAGATGTATATAGTCTTCGACATTATACCTCTTTGCATTTATGCAACAGAGGACATGTTTGCAAGGCATTCCAGAAATGGCCCACTTACTACAATCACATTTTTTCTTCCACATATCAACAACAACGATCTTGATCACATCTTCAAGGATCTTAAATGTCTCATTATGCCTAAAGATGATAGAAAGTGATCTTGCCTCTTCTTTTCTTTTAATAATCTTTCTTTTCTTAATTGGTTGAAGATTACTATTCTATCCAAGGGTTGCCTCATGCCTCCTATGAATTAAGCATATAGTTTTCCCTCGTATCTGCTCAAACATCTTTACAATTGGTAAATCTATGAAGTTATTGATCCAACTGTTAAAAGATTTAGTCATATTATTGGTAACATGGTTGCATTTAGTGTGTGAAGGGAATTTATGCTTTGCCCAACACATAGTGGGGATTTTCATGAGCCATTCATACTCTTTAGAAGTTACAGTATTTAGTTCTTTCATATTGAAGTTAAAGTCAGTAATATTTTAAATTCTATTAGCTTTTCGGAACACTTTTTTCAACAACAGCTCAAGAAACTTTTTCTTAAAGTTTGGGTAAATGTTTCTACAATAATACCTTTTCAATGATAAAGGGAATATTCTATTCAAGGCATTGAGCACACCCTTTTGCCTATCATTAATAAAGCATAATCCTTCACCACCATTATAAGCCACTTGATTATATAGTTTATCCATAAAATATTTTCATGAGTTATTGTTTTCAGTCTTAACCACACACATTGCCAAAGGAAAAATGCCATAATTTGTATCGATGCTCATAACTGCCAGAAGAACACCTCTATATGGTCTTTTTAAGTGATATCAACCCTAATCAATGGTTTACACTCTTAAAAAAAATCCCGTTATGTTACTATTGAAACAAATGAAGAACTTCTTAAATGTTGGAAACTCAGTACCATTAAGCCAATCCCTTTTAAGAGATACAATAGAACTAGGGTTTGAATTCAATAAGGTATGCATGTACCCAAATAGTTTGCTATAACTAGCCTTATAGTCTTGACCAAGTAACTCAAGTATTTTTGCCCTATACAGCCTCTGATTATTGCATTCAATTCTATACCTTTGCATTAAACCGGCCACAATAATAGAAATCTTGATGTCAGGGTTGGCTTTGAACAAATGTAGATATATGCATGCTATCCAATTTGAAGTGGCTTTATAATTGTCATCAACTTTAGGACATATATGGTTTGAATAATGAGTTTTAATCTAAAATGACTTTTTATTCTAATTAAGGCTTGCGTGGATTCTCCAAGTGCATTCTGCTATTGCGCACACACATGTCACTCTTGTTTTCTCATGTTTTACCTTTTTAATTTAAATCTATTGCTAATGGCAAACACTTTTAAAACCTTTATAAACTCATACACATTGACAAACAACTGTCTAGGCCTCAACACTATCTCATCACCAATAAAATTGAACTCAAAGCCACCTACACTTTCTTCATATATAATGTAAGCTTGTCTTCAAAATTATCCTCTAAATCATCTCCACTATCATCTCTAGATTCATAATCATCAAGATCTCTATCACTGTCACTTTTATTTAGGGGTGGGCATCGGATTAGATCCACTTTCAAATCTCAAATTATGATTATAATAACTCTCTTATATTTATATTTTACATTTATCTTGCTAGTTAATTATTATATCATTTAATTCTTGACTAACTATTAGTTTGATAATTATGAGACCAAGTACCTAATATACCATAACTATATAAAGTGTCAACATTATGTCAAAATACCATATAAATTGGAAAAGAACTAAATCCATAAATTAATATGACATAAAAGAAACTAGTAAGGAAAAAAACAACAAATAAAATAAACTTTAAGATTCACTTAAGAGAGTAATTTAATTAGTAATTTGAATTGTTGAGCTTTACCTTTCACCTCAGCTCAGAAAATTTAGGTACTCATATTGAAAAGCAAAACACTCATTTTATTTAACAAACTTTTGAAATATATTACTAGAAAATAAATTATACAAGAAAACAAGAAAAGAAAGAAAGAAAGAATTCTTCAGCTTCATTTTCTTCCCTTTGACTCTCTCTCCTCAGCTATTCCTCGTTCTTTCGTACCCCTGTTCTCTTGCATTTGCTTGCCTTTTATAGGCAATGATGCATTCTTTTTTTTTTATTTTTTTTATTTTTTTATAATATATATACATAGAGAAGTGTAATGGTCAAGTGCCAAAATGGCTACCTGACCATCACCGACATTATCAACTTATTTTCTTTTTCTTTTTTTAATTAATTACATCTCCAAATAATGCCCTCCAAATGATTCCAACAATTTTTTCCCGTCTCCTGTTTTCAATTTCAATTCTCTCTTTATTCCTGAAATATAAAAAAATTAACATACTACAAATTAGTTTTAGCATAAAAATTTATTAAGGGAGCGTAAGATAGTTTAGGAATAATGAGTGTTGATTAAGTAAAAAAATGATAATTTTAAACTTATTAAATGTACAATTTTTAGTATTAATCACATACATCCTCTCTAGGTGTAGCAAACGCAAACCTCAGGGGTGCTTTTTTAAAATTACCCAAAGAAGTATTTAAAAAAATTTGAAGTGAGAATTAAAAGACAATAATAACTTTTTAGTTAGGACCTTATTTTAATTAGAGAAATTATTCACTGACCACCTGATATTTTTCACTTTTTAAAAAATACACAATTCCTTTTTTTCTTGCCTAAATTACACCTGAAGTTATAATTTTTTTCATTTTTCCACTTCCGTCTGTTGACCGTTAAGATTCCGTTAGTTTTTTTAATAAAATGACAATTTTGCCTCCCAAATATAAAATTACAGTTTCATCATATACCATTAATTTTGGGGGGCAAAACAGTTATTTTATTAAAAAAACTAACGAAATCTTAATAATTAACAGACGGAAGTGGAAAAATGCAAATAATTGTAACTTCATGTGTAATTCAGGAAAAAAAAAGAATTGTGTATTTTTTAAAAAGCCCAAAACATTAGATGGTCGGTGGATAGTTTTCCTTTTAATTACTTAAGTCCTAATTAATGTGTGAATAGAAATTAGAAAGCAGGTGAGGTGTAGTGTAGCACATTTTCCTAGTATAATAAATGGTAAATGCTAGAATAATAGTTGAAAACATTTAAAAGTTTGAAGCAAATTTTTAGTTGTTCAATTGAATAATAAATACATTAAAATTGGTGTCAAAATTTGTAGTAAAAATTTGGATTATCATTGATTCAATATTTTAAAAATTGTGAAATAGTAAATGAGTCAATGAGTGTAAGAAAGTAATAAGATGTAATACTTTATAACTATAATTTAACAAAATCTTAAGTTTTGTTACATTTTTGCTACCATGGTTAGTTTGGATGCTAATGTCCTTTGTTGACATGGAAAGGGAAACATAATTTTACACAACCAAGATAAAATTATATATATTTTAAAATTTTAATAGCCATATCAAACTACTTGTAATTTTCTTGATATTTTATTATTTAACAAAATTAATATTTTATCAGTTAAGAAGAGGTCATTCTATGATGCTGTGATTAAAGTTAGGTATCAATACTATAATTAAACATAAATTATGTAAATAAAACATGAAATTTGTAAATTTAACATAAAACTTATAAATCAACATTAACAATAAAATAAAATATAAATTTTAGAAATTAAACATGAGAATTGTAAATGAAAGGTAAAATAAGTAAATTAATATAAAACTGATAAATTGATGTATTATTAATAAATAAAACAAAAACTTACAGATGTAACATTAAACTTGTAAATGAACATTAAGTGTAAAATAAAACATAAATTTTAAAAATTAAACATAAGATTTGTAAATGAAAGGTAAAACAAGTAAATTAATATAAAACTGATAAATTGATGTATTATTAATAAATAAAGCAAAAACTTATAGATGTAATATAAAGCTTATAAATCAACATTAAGTGAAAAATAAAATATAATTTTTAGAAATTAAACATAAGATTTGTAAATAGAAAATAAAACAAGTAAATTAATATAAAAATAGTAAATTGATGTATTACAATAAACAAAATAAAAACTTGTAGGTATAGCTTAAAACTAATAAATCAACATTAACTATAAAATAAAACATAAATTTTGGAAATGAAACAAAAGACTGTTAATCTTATAATATTGATTTTGATGATAGCAAAACTTATATATTCTTGATTAAAATGTTGGGGCTATTAAAATGAATTTCTTAAAGCCATAGACATGTTTAAAGAAATTTAATGACCATGAACTTGAGTCGGAAAATCTTTTTCTAAACAAAAGTTGTCAAAATATAGAGTCTGAAAATTAACGGTAGGTAGTTGTCAAAACCGATAATTTACAGACAGGAAATTGTCTTCTTAATCCTGAACCGTTTATTTGACAAGATTTTAGAAATTAACGGTTAACCATTTATTACAAATGGGAAACTGATAATTTACAGAAAATGAGAGTTTTTTTAATATCAGCTAGACTTTGACAAGATTTTGGAAATTAATGGTGAACTGTTTATTAGAAAACATAGAACCGTTAATTTATAGAAAAGAGAAAGTTTTCTAATCTTGAGTCGTTTAGCAAAAACGGAGACCTAAGTTTGTTTTGCAGGTTTCTGGAAATAAACGGTGATTCGATAATGGTAAACAGTAAACCATTTATTTAAAATATGAGCGCAACGGCTATTTGGACAAGCCAAAACGGTTAACCGATAGCAGCAAACGGCAATCTAATTATTTTTAGAAAGTTAACAACGGTTAGTTTTCAGCTCCACCTATAAAATAGCTCAATCAAATTCAAATCAATAGAGATCTAAAAAGTTATCATTGAGCTTGCTACTGAGAAAACAATCTTCATTGAGCTTCAAAATTGTTTTTACTTTATTAATTCACACTTTTAGATTTCATTGATTACAATACACATTGTGTGAAAGATTGTTTATTTGTAATTTCTATTTTTGAGTGATTATAAGTGTTGGGATATACTTGGGTTAAAAAATTGAGAATAATCTTTTGTTGTAAAAGTTTATTGACACTTTTGAAGTCAATTGTAAGTGTTGTTTAAGCCTTGGAGGCTTGCTTAGTGGAATTCTCAAGCCAAGTGAGCTTGGAGACGTGGACGTAGGCACGGTTGGCCGAACCACGTAAAAAATCGCGTGTTTGATCCATTTTCCCTTATCCTTTTACTTTCGAGTATTGTTAAAATTATCCCTATATTTATCACCACAGCACCTCAAGTTCCGGCCGAAAATTCTGAGCCGTTTGTAGAAACTGAAAGTTCATTTAGAGTAAATGACTCTGTCCTCGATATAGAAGAGGAGGTGTTAGCACAGCCGACGTTATTGCAGCAACGTTACTCTCCAATCCATAAAAATAATGACACCGTTGATGAAAACGACATTACATTAACGGAGGTTGAAGAAAAATTATTGTCACTAACAACATCGTTAGGCCTACATTACTTTCCATTCCATAACAATGATTTCTGTGGCAATGATAGTCCTGTTGATGATAGGAGTATCGGTCATTTCAACATACCTATCAATGATGAAGATGAGCATCAGCTTGATATTCCTATTAATAACAGAGATAACTGACATGTTCCTTCAATAGGCCGTTTGAGGAGGACGACAACAATTGATCCATTCGTGAGTCTTGTTCCAGTTTTGCCTTCAAACGTGGTTGCTCTAGATTTAGTTAGAAGTTGTAATTTTTCTTATATTGGTGTGGGTAAGTTATTTGTTGAGAAGAATGAGTTAATACTAGAACTGTGAAAAATTACCTTGAAAGATAAGTTTGATGTCAAGATTACACGGTCTACAACGACATACTTTGAAGCCTGTTGTTCTTCGAAATCATGTAAATGGCGTATTCGAGCAACAAGATATTCGAATGATTAGAATGGTCCTTGAGTTGTGAAAATAGTTGATAATAAACACACTTGTTCTAATGAGGTATTGCTTAGTGGTCTCCGTTAAGTAAGGAGTCGGGTTGTCGGTCATGTTATCACGAATAAATTTATCCAGGATAAATAGATATTACTCTGAATGACATTAGAGTAGACATGCAGCAGAAATACGGTGTTCAGTTAATATATCAGTAAACATATCGTGTCAAAGAAGTTGGTCTTGAAATAGTATGCATGAACCCTGTAGAATCATATAACTTACTTCCTAAATACTCTTATGTTTTGACTAAAGCGAATGAGGATACAGTTATTCGCCTCGAGCGGGATGAAAATGATAATTTCTTATATTACTTTGTAGTGTTTGAATCTTCCATTAAGGGTTTTATGCAGCACATCAAGCTTGTGATTATTGTAGACAATACTCATTTAAAGGGGTTATATCGTGGAAGCATATTCATGGCAACATGTCTGGATGGTAATAATCAACTTATTTGTTAGCCATTGAGGTCATGGATTTGGAAAACAATGATGCTTTGAAATAATTTATGACGAAGTTACATAAAGTGATTGGTGATAAGTCAGAGTAAGTAATTATTTTTAATCAATGCATTGTCATCAAGAGGGCCGTTTTGAAAATATTTTCCACTTCTGCTCACAGCATTTGTTTCTACAATGTCAAAGGTAACATTATGTTAAAATTTAGGATGTTTAAAGCTTTTTAGGATGAATTTAAGCTTGCCTTTATTAATGCAACAAAAGTATATGGATAGGGAAAATTTAAAAAACATCTTAAAGGATTGTGGATGTCCACTCGAGTGTGGCTGATTACTGAATAATGTGGGTACATGTAATTGAGAAAGGTATAAGTTTGAAGTCAGGAGGTACAACATACTTACCACTAATATAGCGGAGAGTGTGAATTCTTTCATGAGGGAACCACGAAAATTTTCTGTTACTTATTTTGTTGATCACTTTAGAAAAACATTATAACAATAGTTTTATGATAGGAAAATTGTGGCTGAATTGATGAGTACTCAACTAATAACATAGGTAGACAATTCTATGTTTTGAGTGGTGGTATAAAGGAAGGGATAGTTAACATATAAAACAAGACTTGTTCCTGTAAAGTATTCCAACTCAATTAGCTTGTCTATGTACATACAATTGCTGCTTGTTTGACCGTCCGAGTAGATTACATAAGTCTTTGTTCTAATTATTACTCGAAAGAATCATTGGTCATGACATATACACAACCAATAGAGCCGGTTGGCGACATGACAGATTGAGACATTCCAGTGAAAATCTAGGAAATTAAGGTTAACCCACCGATCGAAGCACCATCACTTGGTCATCGTCGAGAGCTCAGGATACCTTCAATTGGTAAGGACGTAAATCGAAGGACTGTAAGATGTGGATGGTGTAATGAACTGGGCCATAACCATAAAAGATGTAAGAATTCCATTGCATCGAATCCAAACTAATTGTATTGTTCCAACTAATTATGTGTTTTTAACTCTTTTTTTGTTTGTTTAACAATTATATGTAATGAAGTATTTTATTTTGTGTACAATTGCATATTAACTTGTAAAATATATCAAGAATTATTTATGTTTAAACATATCAGTATAACGAAAATTTACATCTATTAGAATATACTACATTGGTACATCTACATTCGAAAGGCTATAATAGTTTATAATCTAATATTGCCATTAAATATATCTACAATAATTTTCTTCCTGAAGTTCCTGAAATATTGCCCGTGGCTACTATCAAAATCAAGTCTGCGCCCAAACATCAAATACATCGTAAATATTAATATAAAAATGCCGCAATCACTACTTTTCGGCTCTTGTTGTGGTACATCTTTAACAATTCTTATTTTCTAAGAGTTGGCACTGTACAGCTCAGGTCAGCTGTTGTAGGATTCAACATCTGGAAGCCATTGATGGAAGATGACTTTAAGTAGTCTGGAATTGATGTAAGTACGTTTTGTCATTGCGAAGTGACATTAACGAGTCGTAAATTCATACCCTTTTCACGCAAAGGTTTGCTTAAGCCAATACTCATTGATCGCCACTTAGATTCACAGGAATAAATATTTGCATAAAAGAAATCATATAATTATCATATTTTATATGCGTAAATATCATTAAAAAAATATAATCCACAAGATTGAGTAACAGTACAAACCATGTCGATGTCCATGAACCGTTTCAATATTATATCTTCCCGCCCATCAATGTAGCTGTTAAAGTTGTTGTTATATCATAATGAATGGACATCACAGTCACCATTATTCTATAATTACTTCAAAAACACCTAGCACATATATTACAGAAAGATTAACAAATTAATAAGACTTCAAGATATTATAAGATAGGAAATTATAATAAATGATTAATCAAATCGTCAACTTATTACCTAGAAAAACATGTCCCTATACGTGACTGACTGAGGTAAGACATTTGAATACTATCGTTGGTTCTCATTGATCATGCAGAAATATGCGTGAATATGCTGTGGAAGAATAGAAACAAGTCAATTTATATCAACATTTTATACAAAAGGTAAGATGAACAACCATTCAATATTTTGTCCATTAAGAACACTGACCTTGTCACCAAACCACCCCATTGAAGCATTGCCCAAAAGTATTTCGAAGAATTGTTTGAACCGTTGGATGGGACGATCCACAATAATTATGCCAACAAACCACTTATTAAACTCCTTAATGGATTTATATCTACACTCATTCTTTCATCAATCTCACGGTTTGTTATTTTGAGTAGGGAAAAAAGCCTGACGTTCTTAACTCTCTTGAAAAGAGGAATAAAGTAAAGATTACTAAAGGCATATGGTGGTATATACAGACGTCTAAACTTACTTACGCAAGGAGGCATTTTTGTAAGGATCTGCATACTGTCATTACTTACGTTTCCATAGAGACTATACAACGACATCGAAGTTTGATCGTCATGGTTGCCAACATTAGTGTAGGGACTATAGTCATTTGAGACATGTCAATTCCCTAATTACAAAATATTAAACGAATATCGTATTTTAAACTAAAAAAACATAACTGTTGCTTGTTAAACTTACTTACCATATACGACCATCCAATCGGAGAATAACCATATGAGCATTTGGAAGAACCATTACTGAACGAAGCCATAAATCTCACAACTGCTTCTTTATATTGTTGTTGTTCTCTTTGGTCAGCTTGAAACTCTGACCTCAGTTCATGAATAGAACGCTCAATCTTGTTTATGCGTTGAATGAAATAATCATAACAGAACTTTATCCTCTCCTATTGCCATGAAACAAAAAAATAATGAGAGAGCGCAAAAATCAAATATATGTGACAAAAAAAAATGATCTTTTACAACAAAAAATTAATCTCTGAATTCGGTGCGTCGTCGTAATCATGTGCTGATTCATAATGTTCGTTAGTAGGAAGCTCATCCTCATCGGGATTCTGCTGCACCAGTGTTGGGCTCGTGATGTCGTGTTCCTCCTCTTTTCTCCTTGTAATTGGTGGCGTGTTGATTAAAGGTTGATACTGCAAAAGGTAACATTCAAAATGAGTAAATACTAAGGCAAAAAATCTTGAGTTTTGATTATCTTTTACTTTATACTATGATGCAGTAAAGGATACTCAAATCACGAGCCGAATTAAAGATACAAGACACGTAATCCTCTACACTTTTTTAATATTTTGACACTTTTTCCTTTGCATCCGGATTGATAGTTTGTAAAATGTTTCTCTACTGTAGAGAATACTATATTTTAAGTTGGTGTAATTATTTAGTAAAGTGTAATATGAAAAGTAGTTATATACGTACATTAACAATTATATATTACTTACAAGATGAGAGTTGTCATTCAGATATGAATGCACCTCAGCAAAGTTTATCTTGGAAAACACCATGGGTTTTACTGTACGATTCGAGGAATCTTCTTTCCGGTTTTCACGACCCATTTTGATAGCAGTTTTCCAATCGCCTAAAAAATTCATGCCTACATCAAGAAAAGATATAAAGTCATAAAACGTGTTATTAAATATTCATTACTACGAAACAAAGTGATAAAAAAATTTTCTCCACATACATGCACTCTAGACATAAAGCCGTAAATATTATATTTTTCAATATTATGTTTCGGTTTGTCTGTGAAAGCTTTTTTAAATTTCTCGGCTTTTCCTTTCAATACATTGTCAAAACTATCATATATCGTTTTCAACAACAAATGACCCCATAGACGACTTCAAAAGTGATCAGTAAAGAGAAATTAATTTGACAATGATATTTTCTTTCATTAAGTACTTTGTCTGCTAAGTAAAATAGAGCGATCTTTAGTACATCGGTGTCATCCATATCCTCGAAGTCTAAGTCTATAGATCTTGTCTGAAACTGTCCAAGATTAATCTTATAAAACAAATCACCAAAATACTTATTAAGCAACATGTGCATTGTCTTTTACTTTTTTAGTATGACATCTTTGCCATAATAAAGTCCCATAATTAGGCATCATTCTTCAATCGATAAGCGTATCAAATTCTCACCAATTTGAAACCACATTTCATCTCTTTCATTACATTCTCCATAGAATACATGCCTAAGCAACACATTATGCACAATTAGGCCATTGAAAGGATACCTTCGGCATTCTAGGAAATGCCCAAATATGTCATCCTTAAACGATTTCAGCTGTTGTTTTGTTAATTTATCTTGGATGACTTTTACAATTGTATCTAATTCACACATACTTATGATACATCCGGGAAAGTGATGGCCATTAGATATTGTCATGATGCCTAGTTTATTCGTCAACCTAAGTGGATTATTTTTAAATTCACCGTTAATCTGTTACGAAAAATAAAATTAAATTGTCATATTACACAATTATATGTCAATAAAGTCACAATATTAACAGCACAAAAAAAAAAACCAATCATGTGGTGGGACAGGGTGTCAGTCACAGCAAGAGGCAGCCTCTCTTGGTGCGACATGCGCACTTACCTCTTGCGGGCCAGCATCTTTGACGTCGGCCTTGCGTTACATTTTTTTCCCAACTACTAAATTTATTATTCATAAAATTCAGTATACAAAAAATAATGTACACAACTCAACAAATTTCTTATCACACCTTCATTATACAAAAACTAAAGATAAACTATCTAAGTGGAATTTTATCAAACACCTAATATGCAATAGTTATAACTTATAATTCTAACTAAATTTTTTTCATTATACCACTCTAACAACCTATAATCACTTACAATCTCAATCAAATTTACTCAAATCATTATGAAATGTTGAAATTTCCTTACCTTGGGTCTTAGCTTTTTTCAATTTCTTAGATCTGTTTTTAATTTAGATAAATTAAGATGGATTGTAGTAAGTTTTGAGTGAATTGTGGCTGTTGTTGTCGCCGTTCTCTGTTCACGAGCAATGATTTAGAGTGTGGGTGAGGGAGTTTGGACGGTAGAAATGTGGAGGGTAATTTGCGGAAAAAAATTGTGTTGGCTATTTACCACATAAAACTGAAAAATGAGATTTTTTTTTTATTATTTTAGTAAATTTCCCGATTTGGCCGTAAAAAATAATGATAATAATTATCTGCAATCATGGTACAAAGCCAAATGAAAGAGATTTTTCTTTTTTTTTTTCTAATTTAAAAAAAGAGAAAACTTGTCAGTAATTCGTTTTCATCTCCTGCTCGCCGTTGCAACTTGCGGGAGACAAAGCAAGTGACTCTCTCTCTCCCCTTCGGATTCCCCAAACAGAAACACAATGCAAATCAGATCTCAGCACTTCATTTTCTGAAACCAAATAAATGAAAACAGAACTAAAAAAGTAAAAATGGCGCGAGTCTTCGAATACTTCGTCGTCTGCGGAATTGGCCCCGAAATTCGAACGTTAGATGGAAGCAAAGGCTATCACGGTCCGGAATATTACTATTTGTCTTCTGTCCTCGACCAATTCCCTCTCCCTAATCACTCCTTTTGCCCTCCTCCCCCACCTCAGCTCTCCACGGTAAGTGTTTCTCTTATTTTTTTTTTCTGTTTTTCACAAAACATCAAAAACATTTTTCAAAAACTCTTTCTTGTTTTCTCCGTTTCCCACAGTGTGTTCTTCCTGCTGGCGTCCAGTTCTATTCTTCCGGTTTCGATTCCGACGACCCCAGTACATTCCCCCGGACCTATCCGATCGTTTTAACTGGTATTTTGACATTTATTGGCTGTTTGTGCAAATTTTGTGATTTACGAGGATTGCTAATGAGATTTTATTTATTTTGTGCAGAGGGTGATGGGTCGAAGATTTATGTTAGTTGCATAGCCTTTAGAGATCCTGTGAGTGAAGATATTGCTGAAGCTTATCGTATACCTGCGAATTCGTTTGCTGACAAATGTATCTGCCTTGTTTCTCGCTCGCCTAGTTTTCGTGTTCTTAGGAATGCACTTGAAGAGATTTATTCGCTTTGTTTTTTGTCTGATGGAAGTAGGTGAGTTTTGGGTTTTGGTAAAATTTGTTTGTGTGTTTGATTGATTGATGAAATGTGGGAATCGAATGAATAGTGTTGTTTTTATTTTAGTTATGTTGTAATATTTCTCAGCTCTGGAACAATTTCAGCAAGCCATTGTGGGATGTTATTTCGCATTTGGTGTCAAATATACCTTTGCCAACTCCTGGAAAGAATCGAGTGCTGTTTGCTATTGAGAATTGCTTACTTTCCGTGGAGGCTCCACCAAAGGAGGGGCTACCTCATGCTGATGTATTGTCTTTTGCCTTTTGCTTCTTGTTGATAGAATAATTGGTTTAACTGACCGTAGAACATGTTGTATGATGGTTTTATTTTGTTGAATGCAGATATCGTTTCAGCCACTTGTGCAGTTGTTGGATGTTGACAATTTGATTACACTTTTTACAGCTGTTTTGCTCGAAAGGAGGATTTTGCTTCGATCAAACAAGTATGTCTGTGACCGGCTATTGCATTTTCCTTTTGTTGTACTAAGTAATGAGTATCAATCTGATATGGTTTTCAAATGTTGCATCTGTAATCTTTCTCATTGATTGTAGCACAATGATTATGAGTTTAGATCTTTTGTGTATGATCTTGCACATTTCATCATTTTCTCTTATTTTATAAGTGGTATGCACTGACTTAGTCGTGTGTTCAGCTATTTACAAACTATTAACTATCAATATACAGGCCTCTCTTCTTTATGAGAGCTTTATGGGTTTAACATCCATATGAGAAAAAAGAGGAACTCATTGGATTACTCTACTGGGAGTGGGACACAGTACATTGGCGTGTATGAAATCTTTAAATGACTCATTTTGGGCATATTTTATCATGATGAAAATGCCTTCAGAAAAATAAAGGGAAAGTGTTTGTTAACTCAATAATTTTGAACTCTGGTACCAAGTGTTTGCCCCTCACGTTCTAACTTGGTTGTCATTCCTTTTTTTAATTTTCTTTTTTCCTTTTTTATTTTTAGCAGGATGATGGTTTGATGTCTGCATGGTAAGATAATTGGTTCCTAGGTCTTGATGGAGGTCACTGCTTGAGTGAGTTACTATTGTTAGGCTTATGTCACTATGTGCAAGCATTTTTGAATTAGTGCTTCTCTGTAAAGCACTAGCATCCTCATGTAGAGTTCAATTGTAGGTTTGGAGAGAATGGTTGTGTGTGAAGTTTTGTTGACCAGTGATGTGATTTGTAATAATAATATCAACATAATTTAGTGACACTGAAAAAGAGATCTTTTTCTAGGATTTTAAAATTATTTTTTTTTTATTTGAGTCAAGATTTTATTAGGAGCATAAGCAATATCTAATCTTCCGTAAATAGTTTTCTTATTTGATTAGTATTCTTTTTAGCAGGTAAATTTCTTTCGATTTTGTTTTCCAGTTTATTTAGGGTTCAGCCACCATACAGAGGGCCTTGTTTTTCAATTTTTAGGCTGCTAGATGGTGGTGATGATTATGGAATAAGGTTTGCAATGTTTTCACTTTATTTCTTTTGAATTTTTTAGGAGACTTGATTTTATTGATGATTATTTGAATAAAGTTCATGATGCTTCCTCCCTATTTCTTCTGAATTTCTCCACTTTCTTCTGGTTTCTCCCCCTTATTTCTTCAATTATTTCATCCCCATTCTTACTCAGTTATTTTACTGGATGCATCCTACATCAGTTAGACCCTTTGTTGACTTGTTATACACCATTGGGCACATTTTTTGTCAAAAGATCATAATCTTTTCTGTAAGTATGAAAAAAGGCATAACTTTTTAATTGGCCAACTTAATATCTGCTGCATATGTGATTTTAAACTCAAATCAATTTGTTTAGAGGATGCATATGTCAGTGGTTTATATTTCACGTTGTGCAAAGTCCTGGTTATGTTCCTACCCAGATTTGCAGTGCATTGATATCATATCTGTTGTATGAATTTATCCAATAACCTTTTATGTAGGACTTATGAGGGCAATGTTTTTGGAGCAGTTGAACATTTATCAATAACTTTTGACTTTCTTTTCCACCAATTATTTTGTCTAAGTTGTTTGTTGCTTTTGCATTTAGGTTGACCATTTATATTATGATCAATTAGATTTTTATCTTCCTATCAATGTGAGGTCCTTTGTATTTATTGCACTTGTTTTGTCTTTGCTAGGTACTCCCTTCTTACTCTAGTGTCAGAGGCAATATGCCATTTAATTTATCCCTTCCGGTGGCAGGTTAGTAGTTAATATTTGAAATCACTGCCTTTATATTTGATGAGGATTATGTTTTCATGTTGTTCATGTTTGTATTATTATGCCAGGCCTAGCATTGTTTATTGATGCCTATGTATGACTTATACCGTAGACTCACATCTAATCTTTGTATGTTTTTCTGTGCTGAAGCATGTCTACATTCCATTACTATTTTTCAGTGGAGTAGATTATATTGATGCTCCTACGCCATATATGATGGGTCTCCATTCCGATGTTGATACATCTAACCTTGCCATGGATGGTGTAAGTAATTTGTATGAATTTTAGTGTTTAGTTTGCATTTTCATCGCCATGCTACCTTTCTCTTTGTAATTACAAAGTGCTTCCTTAGTCTTCTGTTGTTTCTATTGCTAATTGTCGCTGCAGATCGGCAGCATTTCCTCTTTCACCCTTTGAATCTTGAACAATTACACAGGATACATTGTATGACTTTGGTTCTACTTCTGCTTGCATTGATGGCGCAGAATTATCGGTCTAAGCTGTTTAATCTATCTGGAATTAGTAATGCATGTTATTGTTAGATCATGTTCATTGTCATTGTTTCTTTCTTATTTTTATTATTCTAGAATCGTGGAATTCAGATAGAATTTTCCTTAAGATAGTTATCTTGCTGTACTACTGCGGAGGCAGATGAGGGATGAAGTCCGTGATGTTTATTTATCTCTGACATGTTGTACCCATTATATGCCCTAACTGATGCTTTCATGTGTAAAAAATTGTGGTTTCGATACTTGATTTTTGATAATAAAGTTTTAACTGTCCTCCAAATTTTTTAAGCAAAGAGCTATTCCAGTTGCCAGCATTTCATCTATATCACTTTATCAATTATTTAAAAATAACTCAACTGATTGATGGGTGGAGTTATCTACATACCATAATAAATCATCAATGGTCAAATCAAAATGACAAACTTAATCTACCTAGACGTAATCTGCTCCTTCAGATGTACGCTTGTGCCCAAGAATTAATGTAGCCAAACTTCAGAGTTTTGGAAATGCTGGAAAATCTAGAGGCACTTATACATTTTCGATAGTCTCATCTTTGTCTGTAGATTCCTCATTCTTTTTCATTCAACTATACTGGGATGCAGTTTTGAGTTAATTTTGTTGGCACTTGACCCCCCCACCCCTTTGAAGTTCGACACTGTAGGGAAGATTTTAGTTTCTGGACCTATGGTTCACTTTTGAAATATTTATTCCCTTCTAATTTTCTATAAAAGTTTCTGTTTCCTATAAAAAAAAATTACCTTTAAATTACCCAATCTTCTCTCACATTAACGTAAAATGTATATTTGATCGAACTGATTTTGGACACTGTCTTCATTTGATTAGTCATCACATCATCCGAGGACATCAAGTATTTAGATTCCACTCTCCAGTTGACCGTCTTTGCTTCTTGTTAGGCTAATTTTGTGCCTCTCCCATCAACTAATAATTCTGACTCACTTATTCCTCCTATTTTTCTGTTATAGGTAGTTGTTGTGGATCTTGAGTATAATCGAATTTGTACGACTGAGGAGATACCCCCAATTCCAGAGCCAGAATTAAGTTCTTTGCGTGGTGACATTTTAAAGTTATTGTACCCCAATGTTGTGGGGATTGATCGGATGAATGCAGATGGCTCATCTGAGCATTATTCTAAAGTTTGCGGTAAGCCATGGAGAGAGGAGCATGACCTTCAACTCAGGTGATTATTAGGTGCAAAGTAAAATGTTTCTGAAGCAGACGGTGCTTTGTGTTATATCCAATTTTATTTGATTTATTTTTTAAAGAAAGATAGGGTTCAGCAAAATCCAAATTGATTTTTTAGTGCCCTACCTTCCCTGGAATTTCAAGCTGGCCAGCCAAATGAAGTTGCTTGAAATGACGGGCTCTTGGGGAGCAGCGGCGCTTTCTTAGATCCATTTGTTTTAGAATTAAATGCATTAGAATATACTGTTTAAAACGTTTCTCCGGTTCTTTCCTGTTTTTGCGTGTTAAATTTATGTTGCCTATGCCGTATTTTCTTTTTTTTTTTATTATTATTATGTCATTGCAGATAATTTGGTTATGTGAAGAATTATAGTCAATTGAATGATTTGTATTTTAGATTGTTTTTAATTTTTGTATGCAGGTTTATTTTTCTCAAGTTTTTAGCATCAATTTTAGGTGGCTACCGCAACTTCATAGTATGAAACTTTTATCTTATATCTTCCTTGTGTAAATTTGGCTTTTATGTCTTGTTTATATACTCTTCTTGGTATTGTTTTGGTCTAAAATATTATTTTGTCAAGAAAAGTACTGCCTTTTTGTATTCAACAGAAGCGCTCTTACACAAGTGTTTTCTATGTTAATCTTCTTGGCATTACTTGGTCACTATAATTTTTGTTAGGAAAACACTGGCACTCAGGTTTTCAATGCCCAAGCATTTCTGAAGAAGCGTTCTCGGTCAACCAACCGGCCACCTGATCCTATGGTAACATATCTCATCGCAATCAGTTATTATGTTTTTATTATTTATCAACCTTAAACCCACTTCCTTTTTTTTTTTTTTGGGATTGTTGATAGCTTTTTGGTTTTGGTAAATTTCTAGGCATCTATTACTCTCTTTTACCTCATTTCTTTCACTTTTTTATTATGAGTATTTGCATTTTGTATGGCTGAGTTAAATACTCACTTTTCTGATTAAAAATATTTTTTCCTTCTTTTTGCTTTTTCATTATTCTCCAGCAAAATTTAATGTCTCCATTCAATGATTGATTGCTCATTTATTTCTTGTTTGCAGATAACACAGTTTTTGGATTCTCAAGGATTCTTGGATTATCTGGAGAGAGGTCTTGGTTCTGACGAAAATAATAATAATCTGCTTGATAAATTGCAAGATGCCATTGGAAGGGGTCAAAATCCTATGTCAATTCTTCCGTCATCTTCAGCAGAGCCTGAGATTATAACCATATCAGATCCTGACATTGGAACATCAGGTAAAAATTAGGCCATCTTTTGGTTGGATTTCAATTTCATCCATTCAAAACCAACATGTACAATAATCACGCTTTTTTTTTTTTTTGGGTCTTCTCCAGGATCAGGGGCCAAATATACTTATGATAGATTTCCTTCCAATGTAAGAACGGAAGAGCAGGAAGAAAAGAGGAGGCAAATTCTTGCCTCAGCAAGTGGAGCTTTTGAATACTCAGGAAAGCTTAATAGGTATATTTTTATGCTTGAACAGTACAGATATATATGTCCCTTTTCATTCCATTACTATGTCCTTAACTATTTTCCTCTTAATTTTTTCTAAATTTCTTTACCAGTTCACCTTCTATGCTTGTGAGTAAGGACTCCAAAGATAGTCTTAGTCCAATTGAGAGAGCTGTAAGTTTTTTACTCCATCATTCCAAGTGCTGTGATTAAAGGTTAAAATTGCCCTGAATTGACATTTATCACTGTCTTACAGGCTGAAAGGGAGCGCATGGTTTTGGACATCAAAGTTAAGCTGCAGGTAAACTTATTTGTTTTCATTCTTGAAATAAATTCTCTCCTTTTTGCATTTTATGTGGTAATGTTCAGCAATCACATGGTGATGCTGGCATCTACTTCTATATAATTTGAGTTAGGCAACTGCATGGTAGTGCTGAAATTATTTTACGTGGATCATTGTCATTATCAGTCATACTTTGTGTTTTTGAGTATTGTTGGTTACTTTGTTTAACAGGGTTTGTGGCTCCGCCTTCTGAAATTAGGAGCTACTGATGATCCACTTTCATCATTTGAATATGGCACAATTCTTGGTATGCTTTGTAAAAACTCAATTTCTTTGTTGTTTCTGAGGAGAACTTCTTATGATTTAGATATCTTTATAAATTAACAAATACTAGTGATTCCCTTTACAGCTTTGATTGAGTCTGATGCGGAAGGGATTGGTGGAAGTGGGTTTGTTGAATGTATCAGAGAACACATACATTCAGTATGTTTAGAAATTAATATTATTTCACTGATTTACATTGATTTAAAGTTTTCAGTGAACAGTATGAAGCCACTAACTGTATATTCCCCCTGATAGGGATGGCACTGTCAGTTGACTGAGGAACAGTTTATTGCTGTGAAAGAATTGGTAATCTAATTCCCTTGTGATGTTTATGCATGATTTTGCTCATTGGCTTGCTTTCTCTTGCCCTTTGACACTTCTTTTGGAATGCCATGGTTCATGTTGTGTTGATTATTTGTCCTCTCTTCCCCCTTCTCAATGTTACTCATTCAGCTCAAAACGGCAATCAGTCGTGCAACTTCTCGAAATGATGTGTCAACTATTAGAGATGCCCTTGAAGTGTCTGCTGAGATGTTTAAGAAAGATGCTAATAATGTTTCAGACTACGTACAGCGCCATTTAATTTCCCTCTCTATTTGGGAGGAGCTACGGTACGTGTCATGAACTATTGTGATTTCATTTTCATCCTTTTCATGCTACCTATCACTGAACACTTGGATATTTTGGCTCTCTTATAATTGAAATGCTATGTAACAGTTCCCTTCTCATAAAATTGTTGCTTTTAAGTTCTCTTGGTTTTGTTTTAAAAAAAGGGGGGGGGGGGGGAGGAGAGTTCTGTTGGTTGAGCGCTGTTTCTACTTCTATTAAGAAGCAGAGAAATTGTTACATATCTTGTTCCATTGAGTTTGCCTTGGACAGAAGTTCAGTATCTAGCTTTATTCTAACGACTCTTATTTTATGTCTTAATAAGAGTTGGTGGGTGTAATGAATGATTGTTGATTTAGTTCTGAATAATTGAAGTTTATTATTGATTCAAGAACGGGTAATTCCATCGGTGACCCATTAATAGTACAAAGTTGGATTTTCTTTAACATCTACTATGATTTGTTGCAGGTTTTGGGAAGGGTACTTTGACTATTTAATGGATCGGTTTTCAAGCAAGTAAGAAGCGTACATTTTTAAGTCCTATCATGTGTATGCTAAATTCAAGTGACACTTACATAATAGTCTACTGAGCATGTCAAGGGGTGATTTGGATACGGTCATAAGCTTGAGCATTTTGCATGAAGTTGCCATGTTGTTATCTTGGCTATGCGATGTTACATTGGAAAGATTTAATGCCAACCAGAGTAGAATTCCAGAAACCATGTGTAAAAATTCTGTTGAATGAAATGTCAGTCTCACTGATCATCTTCTGTCCTGGTCATATTCTATGAAATCTTGCTAGGGCCATCCTTATAACAGCCAAAGCTGAATGCTGGTGCAAATATTTTGCTGATAATTTAGGATGCATAAAGATGATAAATTTTGGAAAAGAAAAACTTCATAAAGTTTGGTATTGATTGTGGGTGCCAACTAATTGAGTTTGGGATTTGAACCTGCGTACATGGGTTGGGAGGAGATTGAGTTGCTGTTAGGCTAAATTAAGAGAAAAAAAATATGTTATTGATTCATCCCTGGCTGTCATTTTGTAGCTAATACCTTTTTCTGCATGAAACCAGTCTGAAAAAAAACCTGCCAATTAGATATCTTTGATTTGTCCAAAAGTTTGACTTGGGGAACAAGCTTATCTATTCTGCCTCATGTGTTGTTCTGACAGGTCTGCTAATTACGCCTCTCTGGTTTCAGCACAGTTAATCGTAGTGGCATCACATATGGTAGTATTGTTTTCCCCTTTGTATTAACGCTTCAATTTTACCTCATTTTAACCTCCAATGTCCACATTAATGTTCATCTTTACTCTTGAACTTATTGTTTTCTTATTCTCTGTCATCATGAAGGCTGGGCTGGGACTTCCAGATACTGATGCTTGGTTCATGATCGAAACAATAGCAGAGAAAAACAATATTGGATACAAGCAGTTCGTAAGTTATTCTGCTGTCATTAGTGTTCCATTGCAATTTATAATAAACTTATAATGCAGAGTTTTTCCCTTTTTTTTTTGCTTGGATCTATGAGTATCTGTGTTTGGAATTTCCAATGTGATCAGACCCCTAAATTTCTTTCTGCTTTACCATCTGTGTGATGTCATTCATTTGGTTTTTACCATATCTCTTATCACTTTAAATGACCACCACAGGAGGATATCTGCAGCAACCTGAAGTTTGCTAGAAGATGTAGTAGTTTGTTGGAAAAGTTAGAAAAAGAACTAGATCTGTTGTAACTTGCGGAACTGCAATATAACTTAATTGATGTGCAAAAGGAAATAGATTATTATTGTACCAGCACTGATATGTTTGCCTATGATGGGAACAAAGAGAAACTTCTTGGTAGAACTTTAATTTCTGCTTCTTATGAATGTAGTTTCTAGTGCTTTCATACATTGTTGAAAATTATCCTCAGGAATTTCTCATGAGCATTTCTATCTTCTAAAACACTTTGTTATTATGCAAGTCTAAGAATAAAGTCTGTGACTGGTGAGACCAACTTTTTTGTTATGCAATGTGATTCTGTTAGCTGCAGTTATAATGTTTTCAGACTTCTTCACTTTGGAAAGGTGGATTTCATCAGTCTACATGGAAGCAGGCTTTGCCTTTCTCTTTAATTTTTTTCCCTTTATGTTTGTGCTTGTTCACTCTGCAGGAAAGATATAAAATGCTTTGTTGATAGATTTTGTGCATTTGAGGATGTGTGTTTGAAAGATTCTTCTAGTGTTTGAATTGCAGAATTACTTACTACTTCAGCCTCACATTCAAAAAAATTTATGTAACTGAAGATCTGCTCTGGTGGTTATATGTTTCATTGCTAAAAAGCTTCTTGTGCTCTGATTTGTTTCAGATTCAACTCAGAGGATTTTTGTCACGTATCCAACAACTTCGTATTGGGTATTGGGGATTGTCATCTATAAAGGGTCTGTCAAGTTTGTCTAATGGAATGCCATCTCCGCTTTCGAAAGATGCCACAAATGACGATCAGCAACCTTCTGAGGCTTCTGGTATTGGAAGGAGTTGGGTACAGAGCATGTTTAGCAGGGAAGCAAGTTCAAGATCGCAATCGTTTAGTCGTGTCCGTAAATGGACTTCTGATGGTGGGGCTTTGGCTATGTCTTTTATTAATTTTAGATTCCTTCAAACTGTTTTATTTTACTCATCACCTGTCTTCTTGTCTCCTGAGTTTAGCTGCAAATGAGAATGGCACTCCTCGAAAACAAGATTTAACTGCTGGTGGGAAGAAAATTCAATCCAATATTCGCATAATTAGAGGTCATACCGGTGCCATTACAGCTTTACATTGTGTTACAAAAAGAGAGGTCTGGGATCTAGTGGGTGACCGTGAAGATGCAGGTTTCTTTATCAGTGGGAGCACTGACTGTTTGGTGAGTTACATATCTGATTGTTTTCTTTTAACAACTTTTTAGCACAAGTGATATGCATTACTTGGAAACCTGACTGTAATCTCACGATTAATGGAGCCATTAATGGTAATGTACAGTGGTTGTGACTGCCTTCTCAAGCAAAGCTGGAGATCAGTGACTGCGATTTGCTGAGAATATATCTTGTTCTTTTTGGTAGACTCTAAAATTTATCTGACTGCTGCATCTCAAGAGTGGCATGAATCTTGCAAAAGTTTTGTATTTGATTTGGTTGCTAAATTGAAACTTCTAACCTTGAATGGGTAAATTTTTTGAGATCATTGTATAATTGGTGCATGTTCAAAGTGTCTGATGTTTGATTTTCAAAATTTGCTTTGCAGGTGAAGATCTGGGATCCTAGTCTTCGTGGTTCGGAACTTCGAGCAACTTTGAAAGGACATACAAGGTTTTTACTCATACATTAATTTTCCTTTTTCTTTTTCTATAGTTTTGTGGAAGTAAATGAATGTAAATCACTTTCTTGTAAGTGGCAGTTCTGGTTATATCCACTTTCATCCTTCTATGCAGAACCGTCCGAGCTATAAATTCTGATCGAGGAAAGGTGGTTTCAGGATCAGATGATCAGTCTGTTCTTGTATGGGATAAGCAAACATCTCAGCTTCTAGAAGAGCTGAAGGGCCATGATGCACAGGTTTGCTTACTCGAGCATCATTACTTAAATTCTAGACTTGCATTATACCACTAAGGTGTTTGCAGAATTAATAAAATGGAATATGGAATTATGTAATACACGTTTTGGTTTACTGAATTTACACCTCTACATATATTTAGCTGCCAAAACACTCGTGTGTTTCTTCTAGGTTTGCTTCAAAATCCTGAATTGCTGATAATATAAACTGGTTGTAAAGAGTGGGATCAGCAAAGTTTGTGACCATGGATGCTTCTATCCCTCTGTTTTTAAACTACAATTTTACTTCCCCCAACCCCACAAAAAAAAAAAAAGAAAAAGAAAAAGAACATTACTTTTTTTAGCCAGTGTTCTTATTCTTTATGAATTATGTGCAGTATGCAGTGGTCTAAGACATGCAAACATATTTGACCAATTATTCATCTAATGATGTAAGTTTTATAGGATAACCAAATTACAAATTGCATGGTAAGGATACCTGAAAGTACTTCTGATACGTGGATCGGTTCCTGAAGTTTTCAATGAGTAATTGAGTATCTTACTAAGCTCTGAAAAGGCCTCCTTTCAAAAAAATACAGCTCGGTAAAGGCCAAGAACACACACACACAAAAGCACATGTATGAGGGGAAGGTCATTGACAGAGTTGCTAAGGTTGCAGTGGGTCACTGATCGTTTTTCTGCTTTCTGAGCAAAAATATTTGTTTAAGATAAATGTCGAGGTTCTATCAGATCATCAGTTAGTACATTTTGTCTTTTTCATTGCCCTTGAATGATTATTAAGTTTTTGCATGGAATCTTTGGATAAGATAAGCTACATGGCAGCTTTTTAATATGCTCTCTTTTCCCACTTCAGCCTAGTGAACTTTTTCTTTCAGTTTTCATGTACATTTGTTTTAGAACTTGTATACTTTTTCTTTAATAATTGTCCCTATCAAAAGTTCTTGTTTGTTACATTTTCAAATTATTGAAATTTGAATTTTGGTCTATAAATGAAAATATGAGATAATTCCCGTCACTTATCACTGCAGGTCAGTTGTGTGCGGATGCTGTCAGGCGAACGTGTTCTTACGGCATCCCATGATGGAACTGTGAAGATGTGGGATGTTCGAACTGACACTTGTGTAGCAACAGTTGGTCGTTGCTCAAGTGCAGTTCTGTGCATGGAGTATGATGACTCCACTGGGATCTTGGCTGCTGGTGGTAGAGATGCGTATGTATATTGAATCTTACATCTACATAGCTGGGACAAATTTTAAATTAGTTTTCCTCAACCTTAGTGAATACTTGTGTTTATCAGGGTTGCAAATATCTGGGACATTCGTGCTGGTCGGCAAATGCACAAGTTTCTAGGTCACACAAAATGGATTCGGTGAGCCAAGGAGGCATTCAATTTTTTTATTTTGTTTCTTTGGTAATTCTATAATCATAGCTCTGAAGCTGCCTTGGTGTTTACACGTACCATATCAGGTCAATTAGAATGGACAGAGACACTGTGATTACCGGTAGTGATGATTGGACAGCAAGAATGTGGTCTATTTCCAGAGGAACATGTGATGCTGTTCTGGCTTGTCATGCTGGCCCAGTACAATGTGTCGAATATTCCTCATCAGATAGAGGAATAATTACAGGTTGGCACTTAAAAAGCTTGTTCCTTTTGCCAGAATGTAACATGTGCTCTTTGGGTTCTTTAGTCTTTTTACAAATAGAAATCATATCTGTAGTTCCAAATGAACATTTATCCAAATAACTCTTAACTTGATGCCTTTCTTTCAGGTTCAAGTGATGGGCTGCTCCGGTTTTGGGAAAATGATGATGGTAAGAGCATCAATTCGCATGAGCACTGAAACTTTGTTATTTTTTTTTTCCTGCTCATTTTGTTCAAATTGTTGATGACAATGGGGTTGGGCATATAAAACATCAGGAAACATCAGGACTCCACCATAATCTCAATTTTGCTAATCATCGAGCAACATTAGCTCAGTTTGCTAATCATCGAGCAACTTTAGCTCAGTTAATATAATATCTCAAAAGCAACTGATATCTGCAATTGTTCTGTGTGTGAGCTTCTTTTCCAGACCATCCATTTGTAATGCTGCACGGGACAAACCTTGCTGAAAATATTAAAAAAGAAAAAGAATTCAACCATCTTGAAGTTGAATCTATTCAGTGCACATGATGACATTGTTAATCTGTTAGCTTTCAATTCTCTATAAGTAATTTTATAGATTGTTCTAATCATTTATCTGCCATGCAAGCAGGAGGCATAAAGTGTGTGAAGAATGTCACCATTCATTCATCTGCTATATTGTCAATCAATGCTGGCGATCACTGGTTAGGAATTGGAGCAGCTGACAATTCAATGTCTCTATTCCATCGACCTCAAGAGAGACTTGGTGGATTCTCTGGCACTGGATCCAAAATGTCTGGGTGGCAACTCTACAGAACCCCTCAAAAGACAGTTGCTGTGGTATGCATATAATTGATCATTCCTTTGTGCTTGTATAATTCCTGCTGTTGCCCTACATTTTTCCTCCTGATATGTAGAAAAATTTAATCAGTCTGTTAATTGTAACAATATTTGAGTTAGCATCATGTTGTTTGTCTACATAGGTGTAGTTGGTAAAGTAGATGGAAAACTGTACAAAAGGCAGTTGTCTCTAACTTTTTGCGTTTTTCTGCGTTATGCAGGTAAGGTGCATAGCTTCTGATCTCGAAAGAAAAAGGATATGCAGTGGTGGTCGTAATGGACTTATTCGGCTCTGGGAAGCCACCATCAACATTTAAGTTTTTGTTGCCTTCGTATGTTTGTAGCTAAGCGCTTTTGAATAACATACGGAACACACTTAGGCAGTGGTGGTAAGCAATTTATTCTTGTATGGTTTTGATTTTTTGATGCTCCGGCATGTGTGAGTGTAATTTGTATATTTTTCACTCAACCATAGTGTTTAGTCAATTTCTTGATTCTTTTTAGGAGTTGCCACAATGTATGCAAAGGGTGCTTGTATATTTCAACAGAACTTAAAAGAAACTTTGAGAAATGAGAGGATGTTATTTGATGAGGATCCATCCTTTTTGCTTCATTTAGTTAAACTTTCACAGCATTGAATTACATCCTTAATTTGATGCAGGCATGCTTTATTCAAAGTGCCTGAAAAAATTCAATGGCAAACATTACAGGTTTTTGATTCAATGTAATTTTATCTTTAAAGCGCATGTATTTTCTCGGTCACTGGGGGCATCATGGTTGTTTGCTGCTGGTTCCTGTTCCTCGTTATGTTTCCCTGCCAACCTGTATGTACGAGACAACAAGTGCGGAGAATTTGTCTTCATTATTTTAAAACTTTCAACGGTGTTTGCTCACGACTTTAGCATGAACAAATAATACAAATCACTTACCAATAGAAGGATCCCAGCCTCTACATTTGAGCTCCCTGTATTCTCGACATAGCGCACAGCATTCACAAAAGAAGTGAGTGACGCGGTCGGGTTTCGGAGACTGAGGAAGACCAAACATGTTACGAAGACTTGTTCTCTATGCGCATGACATAATCCATGGCGTCCCAATGAAGCAGTTTATTTCATGTAGAATCTCACTAGTCCCACACGCTACGTTTATATTATGTATTATAGTATATGAAATCATAAAGGTGATTGTGTATAGAAGTAAGTGATGACTAGGGCTCGGCAAAATCGGGTTCGGGTTGGGTTCGAATAAACCCGATCGGGTTTCGAGTTGATTGCGTTAGACAAAAATTAATCCAAATTCAACCTAAATATATATCTCAATCTGATCCGATCCGAATTATAATCGAATTGGATCGGGTTGAAAAATCGGGTTAAAATCGGATTAGATCGGATTCGGATTATAATATATGCCCCCATCAACGGCTCAAACTCAAGCATCAAACATCAAGCATCCAAAACTGAAAAGTCAACCGCCGAATCGGGTTGTAGCTTGCGGGTTCGAATGAAAAGCTTGAATCAAATCAGGTGCAAATCAGGTGATGGTGGAGGATTGGTGTTGGTTATAGATCAAGTGATTCGCGTCGGCTCGCGGCGGTTACTGCGTCTGGTGGTTGGCTGCATCTTGTTCTATGAGCTTTGTGTGTGTGTGTTTATGTTTCATTTGTTTGAGGGAGGCTATGTGTTGGGGTCGTGCGACTATTGATAGTGGGTTACGAGTGAGGGAGGTTGTGGGTAGTTGTGGCGCCGGTCGGCTGTGGGCTACTCACTGCTAGGTGACTTGCTGCTTGTGTCTTGTGCCATGTGCTGTTATGGTGTTGTTAATGGCTAAATCTATTGTTGTGTTTGCTTGTAATGCTTTGTGTGTATTGATCGGTTGGTGTGTGTTGAGCGCTTAGGAAGCTAGGATTACTAATTAGGAGATGTACCAATCTGGGTCGCGGACTTGCAGTTTTTCATTTTTTATTTTCTTATTTTTGATTTTTTTTTCAACCAGATTAGGTTTTTGGATCGGATCGGGTCACGATCCGATTGGGTTGAAACAAATGTATCCGATCGGGTTTAATTAACCCGATCCGATCCGAACCCGATAATTTTGGATTGGATCGGGTCAGATAATTTGCCCACCCCTAGTGATGAACAAAGCACTTACAGGGATAGCCATGATTGACAATCTTAGCAATTTGTCTGAATGTCAACCCTGGGAAGACAACAATAACTGGAGCTACAACATGTTACAGAGAAAATACATCCAATCTCGTTGTTCTGCATAGCCGCATCGTCGGCCCCCATCTGCTTCCCTCTTGACAATTTTAAGCACTCTTTGACTCTTTTCAAAGTACTTATCATCTTTCCCTTTTGGTACTTATTTGTTGTCAGTCACTCGCCCATATTTAACCTTGGACAGAATTTACCACCTGATTTGGGTTGCATTCCCAAACAACCCAACTCGCATACAGCACCTCATGGTGTGACAGGGTCCAAGCAAGACGGGGCTCTCACCCTCTTCGGCTCCCCTTTCCAGGGGACTTGGGCTTGGTCCACCGCTAAGGACACTTCTCCAGGCCACAATTCGGACGCCAGGGGCACCTGATTTTCAAGCTAGGCTTTTCTCGATTTGCTCGCCGTTACTAGTATAAGCTCATGTACTTTGGCTAATTTAAACGTTAAAAAAATTAGTATTAAACAACAGAGCATTGGAAAAAGATAACAGTAATAAGAACTAGTTAATTAATGTGTCACCATTCACTAGGTATTTGATGCAATCAGATAGCCCTCTACTCCAAGCCTAGGACTGCAAAGGGCCAAGAGATTGCAGACTCGGACATGGCACTTCCGTCCTTGGTCGAAAAGGAGATATTGCAGGCAATCGAATCCATGTTGCTATTGGTTGCCGCTGCAGCTGGTGATTGGTGCAACTATATCTATGTGTACAATTGTTGAGCTTGTCATTTATCATTTCTTGGCTCTAGTTATGTTGCTGATATTTGGGTACTTCATTTTTAGTTTTGGTTTTGTACTCTTGATGTTGATGTAACAGTTCTTGTTTAGCTTGGATTCGATCGGCCTCCTCAACACAAGGGACAGTTTTAGGACGTGTTGCAACATAGTTGGACCCATATATAAATATATATATTTGTTGATGCCGAATTTCAATTGAGTTAATAATGCGACTATATCCCTGTAATCACAAAGAACAGTCAAAGGGCGCTAGAAGTTTTTTCAACATGAACCCTCCGATGCTTAAGTCAGTTTTATGGGTTCACAAAAAATAAAAGATAAAAAATATATTTGAATTGGAAAAGACCCCCTAATGAAAAGAGTTCTAAAATATTATATATAGAGAAAAGTTAAAAAAGAAACCCTCAAATCCCCCCACCTTAGATCGTGGCAGTTACCATAAATGAATTAAAATTGTGCCTCGATTTTTTTGGAGGAGATCTGTGGCAGTTCATTTGACTGAGTCTTGCTTCCTGGTAACCTGGTCCAATGTCTTCTCAAACTCATCTACTCATGATCTCAGGAAATACCTCATGGTGGAGGTGATCTGCTCATGATTACTACAATGGCCTTCTGGTCGAGGTGATCTGCTCATGATCACCACAATCACCTTTTGATCGAGATGGTCTGCTCATGATCACTACAATCACCTCTTGGTCTAGGTGGTCTGCTCAAGATAACTAGATAAAACCCCTAGTCCAAATGGCCTACTCGAGGCTTCCTAGTGATATCTTAGTCGAGGTGACCTTCTCAAGGTGACTAGATAAAACTCCTGGTGGAGATAGTATACTCATGATCTCAAAGATTACTCCTTGCTCGAGGTGATGTGCTCGTTTTATCTGGTCGAGGTGATTACCAGATGATCTTCGGGTTACCTATCAACTTTTTACTCATTTTTTATTTATAAGAGATTGTGGTTGCCCTATTTTATTCCCCAAACATATACCACTACTATTTCTTTGCTTGTGAGAAGTAAAGCTCAGTACAAAGCTCAACACGGCCGCAGAGAAGCAATTGCTTACACACCAAAACTAATTAATTGTTGGAAAAACTGGCTTCAATTTTGAAATTGGAATACATTTATATTTCGAAGCTCATAGAGTTGACTTTTCCTTCATGCATAGCAAATGCCAAATGAGTGCATGCAGGTGCAATCCTTATTGAGTACAAAGTGGTGCTGCCTTGCACACCGTCGCATATTTTATTTTATTTTATTTAGTAGGTGTATTATTTTTTTATAAGATTTAAATGGAAATACCATAAGTTATGAAAAATAATTGGAGAAATAAACGCTGACAAAGTTTTGATAAAAATTCACTTAAATCTTGGTAACTTTGGAGTGTATTTTTATCCATGTTTTAGTCAATACTTTGTACATATATCCGTCACTGATATAAACCGACAGTTATTCTGTCAAGAGCTTAAAAAAAAAAAAATCTATTAATAAAGCCATTTTTTATCCAACATTAGCAATCATTACGAATTCATTGCTGCCTGAAAGTAATAATTTAGGACACATAGCTTTCAATTTAAATCGCTCTATTCTTGTTAGTAACCTTGGGAAGTCAAGGTCAGATAAATGGAGAGGAATATCCAAGATACCAAAAGAAGCGTATGGTGGGGATCACGTTTACGAATCCGCAAGAATATAATGCTTTTGAGAGTTGACTTCTTTATAGGTTCATCGTCGTTTTTCAATAAATTATTATCGAAAGGCATCTTATAGGTTAAGAGAACAAATTTATCTAGTCATCCATTTCATATTTAATTTAAAAGGTAAAAAAAAAAATATTGACCTATGAAGAAAATAAGTTTATATAGTTTACCTTGATTATTGTATCCAATCATCCATACAACAATTTAATTTTTTTTTCTTCATTTCTATGTGTAAATTGGCACTGAAAACTTCCAGTCGTGTTGGTTGTTGTAATGAACAATAAGCATACACGGTATCATATTAGCAAAGAGTAGATATGTGACAATTTCACCAAAACGTTACGACCATAGTTGCATACCTGTATAAACTAGTTTTCCACGACTTGCCATAAAGTAAAATTGTAATGCTAATGCACTCACGATCGGTAGCCTATTGCAAGAAAGTATATGCACTGAGAGAGTTTTTGGTACTTCCTGAATATTACTTTTACTGGGTCTCACTAAGTTGCTGTTAATGTAACTTACATTCCTCAATAAAATGTATGTGGATCCCATAACTTATTACTACTTTTTGTATTATTTTTAAAGGCTGTAAGTTACACTAACAGTGACTTAGCAATTGCCTTACTGTTTATTCATTCATTGTTTGCTGCGTATGAATCAATCTTGTCATGATTAGTTGAGGCATATAGGCAGTAAGAAGGGGAATAGAAAATGAACAATGCTACTAGAGCACCAAAGAGATATACGTCATACAACGTTATTTCTTCAACAATTCATTAAGTCTTATCATGTTCTAAGCATTTATTTAATTTGAAAACTGCCATATAAATTGATATTACAAGTCTTTCTAGATTATTATCAATTGATATTACAAGTCTTTCTAGATTATTGGAGCATTGCAATTAAAGGTGTCTGGGGGAAAAAAAATCCGAAGGCTCACATTACAACTTCTAACGAATCAATTTATTCTTTAGTTCACTGAGGGCGACGTAGGGCAGTTTGCCACTCACTCTTGTTCTTGTTTCCATGTCATCCCACAACGAGAAAATAGCCCACTAGTCTATCTCTGAGAGCGTATTACATTCCCTTGCATGGGTTGTGGGCCTGAGCCTGACCATGGCACTTCCGTGCGTGGCAGAAGGGAATGCATTGACTTAACTGTCAAAGCTGTTCTATCTTCTTGCTGGATCTTGGCCTCGGCGAAGGACTTTTGGGCCAGAATCGTTGAGAGAAACAAATCCTAGTCCGGTTCCGCTGCTGAGCTACTGCGGGTGGTTTTGCTGGTTTTTGTGACTGAGATAGCATCTGCTGTTGTTGAACTTTAATTTAAGGCTTGTTATTTGGCTGGTCATTTACAAAAGGGCTGGTTTGATGAGGACGTGCCATTATTATACGCTTTTCAGTCTTCACTTTATATCCTTGCTATTGTTAAAAACAACTTGCGGAAAGAAATTAAGGGAGCAGAATATTTATATGTAGAACTTGGAAACGAAAAATATAAAATCGGATTAGCATATGAATTGTAGGAAGGGTAACACGTGAGCATTATACCACTCGTACAACCGGCACAGCGACAGACAATTCCAACGGGTTTACTTTGACTTTGTCAAAATTATTGATTCTAAGCTAGCTAAATGCTAGCACAACCATTGGTCTAGAAATATTTTCAAGACATAAAGGATGGGATCGGAAATTAAGGACACACTATAATTCAAGAATTTCACACTTTGTTTGATAATATTCATGAGAGCATGGTTTGTTATAATCTAAATAATATTGTGAATTTGTAACATCAAATACATGTAACTCATGTTTTATTTTTAAATCGGGATCCTCTCCTTGTTTTCATCTCATCTACGATCAATTGTTGGTTTTTCAAATATTTAACAACATGTGTGCATATGTCATTGTTAGATCTTTAATAATCAAAGATGGACAAAATTAAGGAGAGGATACAGATTCTTTTATTAGTTAGACATACAAATAAAAATGTTTAATTTAAAATTTCTTGCAAAGGCCTAAAAACTTCTGAAGATTCGGAATAGTGTTTGAGCCTTCGGTCGCCGGCTTTGAAATAGTTGGTATAGACGGTGATGTCACTGTATGCGGGAGTTGTTGTGGGTTTGATCCTGCTGGTTGATAACTTAGATGGTTACTAGGAGATATTTGATTGGTTTGGTTATTAATTTCTGATGGGGACTGTACTGACTGGATGCTACGATCAAAAGTTTGGGAGAAATTACTCTTATCATGGGAAGATACGACACTCGTAGTCATAGCCTTCATGCACTGTGAACCTCGTCTGAAGGACCTAGCTGCCCCTTTTTCTCGGACTTTGGCCATTGGCACATCTGGCAACTTGCCCAACTTTGTCACTTCGATGGCATATGAATCTGTTTCTTGTAGCTGGGATAACACAGGAGTAGTGGTCAGGTTAGTGTCTTGTGGAAATTGAGTCGGCCGCTGCTGCTGAGCTGCTGATGCTGGTTGTGCCTGATCTTGTTGCGACTGCTCATGTGCTTCATCTTGTCGCTCATCTATCCGAGGTTCGCACTGGTTTTTTTCGACATAGACATTAGATTCAGAATAAGTTGGTGAAGAGAGCTCATTAATATTATGAGCGGCCGTCCGTGGTTTCTTCCGTTGCTTGATGTTAGTATATTCTTGAGGTTTTACGTTATCTTCTGTAAGCTGGTTAGGCTTTCCAGGGCTTGTTATATTTGGCTCCTCTTTTATCTATGAGAAAATTATTGCTCATCAACATTAAGGGGCCAGGCATATTCCATAATTACGCACGCAAAGAAGGCAACTTGCACGCCGAAAAAAATATAAAAACTTGAAAGCAAAAATATTTATTCATAGATACTACTAGTAGTTGAAGAACAACAATGATGTTTGATTACTCAGAAACTAAAAGAAAATGGAAGAGAATTAAGAATCAGATCTGAGCAGTTTCTAGTATTTCATTAATTTCTCAATATCATATAGTGTGCTGAATGTTGCTTATATACAAGTGCTGAGATCTAGCTTAGTATCAGTTCTAACTAATTATAGTTATTTAACAAATATATTAACAATCATATAACAAACTCTACTAATTAACAAGTGTGCACTCAATTACATAATCACCAGGCATGACCTGGCATGCCATGTCATCAATATGTAACTGAACACTACTGCTGCTGTCATCCTCTGCTCTGCTGACTCTGCTGCAAATGTGAGCTTCCTTAACACTGGTAGAAGACTTTTTATTTGTGGGTGCTTGTTATTTTAATTGATAAAGTTTTTTGAGAGTGGTATAAGAGATTTGGTGTTCCAACCCTGCTTCACACTAGATCCATATTCAGTTAGATTACCATATTTTTTTCCCCTTTTTTCTAAGGAGACTTTATATTCGCATTCGGAGATCATGTTTTGGCAACAAAAACTATTCACTCAAAAAAATATTTTTTCTTGGTCGTTCAAAAACACCAAATTGTATTTAACGTTACTTTTCAAAAACACCAAAATAAATAGCTCTTCTATGACAATTTGCCTTTAATCGCAAAATTATTATTTTAGTCACTAACAACATTTGATTAGTTAGATTTTCGACTTTCGAGGATTATTTAGTATTGAACAACTTATAAAGAGCTGTGTTTTAGCAGTTCAACTAGTAAAAAAAAAAAATCTAAACAACAAAAGTAAAGAATTTACCCATTTTAATTATCAACTTAATACCAATGAAGTTTTAGAAGGGAAGACAGGAGCTGTTATTACCTTGTATTCAGGTTCATAATTGGGAAAAGTTGATTGTTTTTGGTATTCAGGTTCCAAATTGTACAGCCTGGAGAGCGCCCGTTTACGCTCGGGCTTCTCCCCAACAAGCCTGGTCAAATTCCGGCTGAGCTCCTGGTGTTGCCGGTGATTATGCCTCTTGTTGTGACTCTGGTGGCAGGATCTGCTTCTATTTGATCTTGTTGATCATGTAGTAATTGGTCTTTTTTCATGTTGGTATTCAGGAGATTGTATGTTATAATCTGTTTTGATTTCAGGCTCGGAAACAGCTGCTTCAGGATTTTTCATAGTTAGCTCTTTCTGTGTCTTTGCTTCCGAGAAATCAATATAAAGGACATATAATTGTATAAGCCCCATGTCCTTGAGAGAATGTATTAGGTCCACGAAAAAGGGCAACTTCCAGGAAGAAATGCATAGAATCTAGCAACAAAATATTTTACATGCATACACTGCAAGTAGCCATTTAAAATCTATCCAGAGAAAATGAAGACCGAGACAAACTCGCGTTCTTGTACAAGAATGATCTCTTGCAGAGTCAGCGAGAGTGAAGTTTGACTAATAATAGGGATTACCAATACAACAAAGTCTTTATTGGAAGTTACATTGAACGCTGATTTGCACTTGGAGGAATTTGCTTTTCACTTTGAGAGTAATAGCTTCAAGCTGGAGTGAAACAGATAAAGGATAAGGATCCTCTTATAGTCTTTTTTTCATGAAATAAGTAGTAAAGATTGAATTTTGATTTTTTTTTATCTTAAAAATTATCATCAATTAGCGTGCAACAAATTAAAGAAGCTCAATTACGTACGAAGAAGGGGTATGCTCTCCACTAAAAACATCGTGAATTTGAAGGAAGGGATTGGGTTTATTTAAGGCTTCAACTATATGTCGGCAAGCATCAATTTCAATGAGAAAGAACTTGAAGTTGGCCAATCTTTTTCACTTTATTTACAATTAAATCAGATTATTTTTTTTTACTACATTCGGAATACTAAGGGAGACTAAGATAGAAAAACATTAGGAATTAGGAAATGAGAGTAATCCACAGATCAAATATAAATGGATTGATTCAAAGATACTGTATTTCAGTTTCTTAGCACACTTTAAAACTCTACTCCGTCAAATTGAATGTATCCCTTAAAATTGAACATAAATATTATTTCTATGACGAAAGCTAAATCAATTACTGGGCTATTATTTGAAGATTGCACTCACATTAATTATAAAAGTAACAATTAAAAGCTCAAATTAATACTTGATTTATGTACATAATTGCCAAAACAGAAAGGGATTGGAAAGTTCAAGATAATGTAAACAGAAATATTTAACAGTTCAGATTCTTTTTCAAAAAACAAAAAAATTCATACTCAATTAATCTAATACCTGTGCATATTAGATACTGAACAGGGGATACTTAAAACCAAAATGTTAGTTTAAAATTGTAGGCTGTGGACAAAATTTCCTTGAGTGCATGGCTCTCACAGAAAGCATTGCTGTGAATTAGTTAAATTTAGGTCAGGAAGTGATTCCAAAATTCTGCAAACATATTCTCCACGTGCCGTGAACAACCAGCTCCCTTAAAAAACCCCTCCAACTCTTGTTCCAGAAACTGATGTGTTTGGTCATACTCATAACTAGATACATTTATACGATTGCTCGATGCATTCATCAATATGAGTGTTTACGGTTGGTATTCTTGTTGAGATTGAATTTTAGAATGTTTCTGTCTCGTATATGGGGACAAGGGTCTGATTTAGGACCTCTCATAATTGGCTCTTCACCATTCTTTGCCTCTGGTGAGAAAGCTCAGCTTTAAAGAACTAAAAATATAAGCAACTTGCAGAAAGGAAAGAATACAGAGACTTAGGAACTATGAATGTATTCAATTTCTTTTTTTTTTCGAACAAGTCAAAGCAAAATCTTTCAAATACAAATGATCTGTCCACGGTCTTCCTTCTCCGTCGGCAGAAAATAGAAATGAAAAATGCAAGTGCAACTAGTAGCATTATTGAACACCGGAAGTAATTAAATACACGTTGTCATTATCTATATAAGCTGTTAATATTCAACATATCCCATTAACAAGTTAAAAAGTCCGAACTTTAAAATAATTTTAAATCCCTGGTTGCCAGCACCTGCTGCCTGCTTAACAACTTAGAATAATTGAATGCACATCGTAGCATTTTCACAGTTGTTTGCCAGCACCAACTGCTTTAAAAAGGTTATTATTGGAGAAACACTAATAACCGATACACATAAACAAAATTTAAACTAATGCTCTTATCTTTTCTTCTTTTAAATTGACATTTCAGTTGAACCTTTTCACAGTTCAATGTTTTCGGCTAAGGCCTAAATATTTCTTGAGTCGCCACCACGGGGAGCCAGCTTTACTTTGCATCGGATTTGAGCCTTGGCTTGATACTGAAGTGCTTGGTACATACATCAGCATTGGTAGTGTTGGCGGGATTTCATTTGGGTTTGATTCCGGTTGAGTTGGTGCATTAATGGGAAGAGTCAGAATATCACTTTGCTGAATTTGAGCTGGGGAACGTACTGGCTACAGGAATTAGTCCAATTCAAGGAAAATTCTGATATCGCCTCCGATCTCTGTGACCTTCGTTCAAAGGGCTGAATTGCCGGGAGATCCCAGTCTGGTGACTGGCTGAGAAGTAAATCTGGTGTAATCGGCCAACTTGTTCTTGCGCCGACGGGCCAGGTTCATAATTGGAAACACTTGATTGTTTCTTATAATCAGGTTCCAAATCGTACAGGCTAGAGAGCCAGCCCTTACGCTTGTGCCTGTTGGTGCCTGTCCCCAGCAGGCATGGTGATCAAATTATGTGTTGGTTGCTGCTGCTGAGCTTCTGGTGGCAACGATTCCCGTGGTTGTGGTGACCGTGGTGGCTGGAGCTGTTGTTGATCCTGGTGCTCATCTGGCTGATGTTCGCTCTGTGTTTGTTGGTTTTCTTCATCGCTGCAAGTAGATTCATTAGTTTGTGAAGAAATTTTTCGAGATTGCATGTCATGCTCTGTTTTGATTTCAGGACGCTGGTGAGGCTCCCAAACTTCTGCTTTAGGACTTGTAATAGTTGGCTCTTTCTGTGCCTTGGCATGTGAGAAAACTCGATATAAAGGACCCGGTATTATTGTATAAAGCTATACATCCAATGCAAGAGTGTATGTACTAGCTAGCTGATGGAAATGAATATGGCGTAGCAGCAATATACATTGCAAGTAGCCATGATTTCTATCCAGAGTTCATAGCAAGCATCTTAGACAGAGTGGAAGTGCATAAACAATTGCTTGACTAGGTTTTACCAATAGTGCAAAAGCCTTTATTGTAAGCGATCGATAAGTCCGATTTAACATTATAAAACAAGCTATAATTATTAAATATTAATGCCATGTCTGTACATATATTGTCAATTGAAATTAATTTTGAAATTCCAATTCACTCACCCCTTTCGTAATGTTTGCCATTCCATCATTTTTCTTGATCTCATCTGCAACTTCACCACGGCCATTTCAGCATTAGACCACCTAAGTTAATAAAATTTGACAAATTGAGGAAAAAAAAGTGCGTTTACAGCATTATAAATATTATTTGTAGTACTTTTAAATGTTGTAAATGTATGTCCGCATGAAATTTTATGAGGACATCCGTGCCTTAGCATTCTTTAACCAAAAATAAGACATCCAGTCCCATAATTTACAAAAAGCTTATGAATCCATGGTTACGTTTACTTTCTCTCGTTCCTTGGACACTAGTAACATCATCAATGGCTTCGGTGCAATTCTTGACATCGCATGCCTTTCAGCTTCAATCTTGCAATGAAGTAAGACATCTATTTATCGGAATCGATCTCACATATTTTAAAACTGAATAATTATATAGCTACGGCAGTCTTTCCAACCTTGCACTGCCTCAAAACTGCTGTAGTCCAAAAGCTTGACCCACAAGTCCATTTCTCTTTAATGGTTAAATCCCACGGCGCCCCGGGGGGGGATGGGGGGGGAGGTGGTCTGCTGACTACTATGTAAAATTTTAATTTTTTTTTTCATTTCCATCAATCAACAGTGTATTCAGGAGCAGAATCAAGACTTTAGTTTGGGGTTGTCGAAATATATCACAAATTGGGGGTTTCCTTGAAAACTTAGTTTGGCGATTGCCGAAATTTATCACAAGTTGGGGATTTCCTTGAGAATGTTTTAGTTTTACCTTACATTTCATAATGTTTTAGTTTTACCTTAAATTTCATAATTTTTAAGAAGTTGGGGGTTGCCTTGTATATGGTTCCGCTGTTTAAGATTTGAAAACTTTTTAAGACAATAAGTATTAAAAACCTTTTAAGACAATAAGTAGGAATTGCAATGGGGTAGTGTGGGGTGCGGAGACTTACCCATTTCCCACCACATTAAAAATTTTGTCTATTTCCTATCTCATCTCTCGATAAATTTAATAGGAGTGGGGATGGAGAATCTTCATGTAGGAAACGATTTTTCAATTCCTATTTTATTTTTCATTTACTTATTTTATAATAGGTATAGATAAATGATTTCAGTAGATTAAAAATTAAAGACTTAAATAAAATTATTACTATATTATAAAGTATTTAAATTATTTTAAAAAAAAACTCTAAAAAATTGAAACAATATCTTGAAATAATATCAAAACAAAAAAATATTTGAAGAAAACAACATCTTGAAAGAGAAAAGAAAAGATAACAATGTTTTGGGATTGAATAAGAATTATAATGTAGGATTTTCTTTTGGTTATAATTTATTTATATTAGGTAAAAATAACAATAAAATATATTAACCAACATTTTAATTGATAAAATAAAATTATTGAACAAAAATTAAAAATATTTATATATAATGGAAATTGAGGCAAGAGAAGGGGTGAGGTGGGGAGTAGAAAATCATACCTTATCCTATTAAGAATTTGAAGATTATTTTTCTCTTATTTTCTATTTTATTTTAAAAAATATTTAAAATATATCTCATTTGAATGTGGACCTCATAGAACTCCAAATTCATAGAGAATTTTACCATCCTTAATTATAAAATAAAAAAGAACTGAAAACTTCCAAATTAATGATCATTTAGCTGACACAAACAGTTGTAAACACTAATTAGGATGAAATCTTCTGCTTTAATAATAATAATAATAATAGACTAAAATACTCTTTTGGTTTATTCACTCAATAGATCTTAAATAAAAAGCTTAATTACGTTTTCCAACAAAGGCAAAGATACTTCTTGATTCGCTGCCACCTAGGACAAGCATTCCCCTGCACTGAATTTGATTCGGGCTGACTTGGCCAAATTGGAGTCGTTTGATTGTTTTGCCGAACTTGTGAAGAGTTAAAAATATCTACCATATTGCTCTGCGAACCTTCTTCAAAGGACCAACCTGAATACTCGACCGGAAACCACTATTCTGTTGGTTGTTGCGGAGCTTCTGATAGAGGTTGTGCTTGTGGCCCAATAAGTCGATGGGTGTGCTGATCTTCAGTAGATGTAGATTCATCATTCGGTGAGAGAAGAAGTTCATCAGTATGAGTGGAATAGGCTTCATATTGATGTACTTGAGATTTTATGCCATGTTCTCTATGGATTTTAGGCTTCTGTTTAGGCTCGTACGGGGAATGGTCTCTCTCATGACTTTAAGTACTCATGATTATTTGATCTTCGGTGCTTTATTTGTATGTCTATCTTCCAAGGATGCTTAATATTTGCGACATATATAAGCTACAAAAACTACAGATAATAACGACACGACAACAACAACATACTTCACCTTCACATCTTCCTCAGAATCATATTAATGAAGTTGGTGTGAAACTTCTTTTAAATTTCCACCAAGACCAAGTGATCAAGAATTCTGACTTTTAAATTGATCGAGTCATTAATTATATTATTTTTTAAACCAATACATCGCGCTTGGCAGGCGGCTGAATTGTAAGTTGGACTGCTCTTAAATTATTTTTAGTATTTTTAGTATTGAGGTATTGTAATTTTTAAATATTATTATGAAAAAAATTATAATTATAAAATAAAAATTAATAGTGAATAATAAATATAATATTTTAATAATAATTTTTATAAAAATAAAAAGATATAATAAGTTTTATATAATATAAGTCTTAACTTTTAAATCGCAAAATTTAATATTTATGAAATACTTCAATATTATAACTTAGTTGCACAGCCATAATACCAAGTAAGGCCTTAATTTTAAACTTATAAAGCGCATATTCGGCTTAAATAAGATTTATTAGGCGAAAATTTTGGGCAATCGGACTCGGCTCCCTCTCCAATTGTCATAGATAGGCAACACTAGGTGCTAGTGATATTTTTACTTTTAGACTAATTAATACAAATGACTAATACACCCAATCCTATATATATCACACATAGCATACCCTACTCCATTCAATTTTATAAAATCTAGTGCAACACCTCGAATGCATCCTAACGGTTTTGTTTGACAGTACCGCTTGTAGTTTTATTTGAAATTTCATCCCAATTATGTGTGACAACACCACTTTTTAATTAAGGTAATTGAATTTATTTCTTATATATTATGGATTGGTATAAATTATCCTAATTATTTTATATTTTATCAAATTAATACGTTATTAATGTCAATTATTAAAAAATATTTTTGACAAATTTATTTATTAAATAATTAAATATTATATTAATAAATTTAATTTTTTCATTACTATATAATATATTATAAGTAAGTACATAATTTTATCATATATTATATAATATATTATATATAAATATAATCTTTAATTATATTATTTTAGTTCATAATAAAATAAGTAATTTTAATTTATGCACTCAACTCAAATATTTTAGTGCCTTCAGTCTGTCAAAATTTCATAGATTGAGGCATGAGTATAGGACACTTCTCTACCGTTTGTGTATGTGTGCGCGGTGGTTGTGCAAATCATTCATATCTCGGGTTAAGGAAAGGCAGCAAGTTGCAATGGCTTGGATTCAGTTCGTTGCAACCTGTAGAATCTTCATAATAAGCCCACAAACTGAGATTCATGGCTAATTAAGGTAAATTTCGAATTTTACCTAATGCATGCGTTTACTTATAAATGCAAGATCAAGGGTACAAAGCTCAAATTTATTACAGAAATTGATATCAGAACTTCTGGTTATGCATTTTCTTGCAAACCATGGCGAATTTTGTTGATGAGTCAAACTTTGGCTCTCCCACGTCATTTTTTTTTTATTTTCGGATTTTTTTATTTTAGGTATATTTGAGTAAATGGTTGCTGAATAACACATGGGTGATGTTTGTGGAGTAAAAATATGATTTTTTTATAATTTTTGGTGGCCAAAATCGTGTTGTTTGAACAAAGTTCGCTGTAGCTTACTGTATATTACTGTGGCTATCTTGAGGAAGAAGATGAAGTGCAGTGAAATTATCAGTTGATCCCTATATTTATGTGAATTTCGTTATGATCTAATTTGTAGAAAATGTTTGCATATAAAATTTTTATTATGGCCCATCATGCTTCCAAATATTTCAGAAGGTCAGTCATCGTGATCAAATATCATTGTGTCTATGATGTTTTGAAAAGTTATGTTATGGCATAAATACTTCTTTTATTTTATTTATAGTTTGGGCCAAAAGTTTGATATTAAAAACAGCTCTATAATTTTAAAAATTTTTCATTTTAGTCCAAAATGTTCACAATTTTTAGCAATTTTTCAGAATTTTAAATATACAATAATCCATCATTCTTGTGTGCTATGGGCATGGCATTCATACATTTTGTTGAGGCATATAGATATTTTATTTAATATGATGTCTTGGTGAAAACTTTAATTTTGTTGTATAAAATTTATTTGGTCTCAAATTTATTAATGTATGAAAGTATATGCATGGCAAAACTTCAATTTAGAGTGATTGTGTATCTACCTGTTGTAGGACCAATCATGATAAATTATTTAGTGTTATGGAATTAATTACTCATTTATAATTATTAATTATGGATTATGTGATGGATTACTATTGCTATTGCCAAATCCATACGGTTGATAATATTGCCTTGTCAATAAATCACTAATTGGTAGGATACTTGGGTAGACAAAGATATTTGTTGCATATTTTCTACTAAGTGGCTTAGTTACCCATTTGATAATATGTCAATGTTAGTGTTATATCCAACTGTCTGCTTTATTTCTGGATTAGAGCACTCCTATATTGTTAAAGGATGCTTAACATATTTTGTTGCTATTGAAGAAACTTAAAATGAGGAATCATTGTCTATAGCATGATTTTATTTTCACATGTTTAATAATACTTGTTCTTAATTCCTCAGCTTTAGATATTCTTTTTTTTCTTCAAGTTGCCTCCATCAAAACTCTAATTGGGACAAATTAACGGATGCTTGCTATTGAAAAAACTTAAAATGAGGAATCATTGTCTATAGCATGATTTTGTTTTGACATGTTTAATAATACTTGTATTTAATTCCTCAGCTCTAGATATTCTTTCTTTTCTTCAAGTTGCTTCCATCAAAACTCTAACTGGGACAAATTAATGGATTCTTGCTATTGAAAATCCTTAAAATAAGGAATCATTGTCTATAGCATGATTTTGTTTTAACATGTTTAATAATACTTGTTTTTAATTCCTCAACTCTAGATATTCTTGCTTTTCTTCAAATTATGAGACTGGGACAAATTATGAGGACTGGCATAAGTCTGTTATGTTTTATGTATCTACATTGAATAAAGACTTGGCGTTGAGAGTGGATGAACCTTTCAAGCCCACAGATAAGTGCATTGTTGTCGAAAGGGCAAAATGGATGGCTTAGGATGATTTTAATATAAATTGTTTGGACACAATGAGATATATCATTGATAGAGCAATTAGAGATAGTATCCTTACATGTGAGAAGGTTAAAGAATACTTGATAGCCGTTGGAAGAACTTTCAAGAAGGTAGACAAAGTGGAAAAGGGTAATTATTTAAGACTACTTGCTAATACCCAATATGATAGTGTTTTTGGGGTAAGAGAACACATTATTAAGATGATCAGTTACCATAAGAAGTTGAAAGACATAGAGTTTAACTTGCCTGATAACTACTGAGTCTACTAAATTCTTAAATCCCTTCCACCACAGTTTGGCAATTTGAGAAGCCAATACAACACTTAGAGAGACACTTGGACGATTAATGAATTAATTGCTTATGTGGTACAAGAAGAGGAGTTATTGAAGAAGGACAAATCTTACACTGCCATGATGGCTACTACTCAAGAGATTGAGAGTGTGAAGAAAAGCTTTTCAAAGGGCAGCAAGAAGCCTTTTAGGAAGAAGAAAAAGTGTCGAAAGAAATCTTCAAGTGACAATTCTAATATCATTTCTTGTTCCACTTCTAAAGGCCTTAAGGGAAAGTGCCATTTTTGTAGGAAATCTGGGCAGAAGAAAACTGAATACAAGAGATTCAAAGCATGGCTAGAAAAGAAATGTGTTCCTATAGCTTTTGTGAGATTTGAATTCAACCTTACCGATGTTCCTTTTAATACTTAGTGGTTGGATACTGGTGTGACCATTAATGTAACGAATTCCTCGTAGGAATTTAGAAGTAAGAGGGAGCCCAATGATGGAGAGCTAATGGTTTATATAAGCAATGAAGTGAAAGCTAGAGTTGTCATACTACATCGAACAACAAATAATTTTTTGTTTATATTAGATACAGCTTATATTCCTTCTATCAGGAGAAACTTGATATTTGTATCTATTTTGCATAGATGTGGTTATACTTTTTATTTTAGTGACAAGAAAATTTAATTATTCCATTATTCAGAGCTAGTTGGTTCTAGCACTTTATATGATGGTTTATATAATTAGGTCACATTTCTAAATAAAGGATGGAAAGGCTCATCAAAGATGGTATTCTCCATAATCTAGACTTCTTTGATTTTGACACTTTTGTTGATTGTGTCAAGGGCACATTTACTGCCAAAACTAAAAAGGAGAAGACTTGGAGAAGTCAACAGGTATTGGAGTTTGGTAGATACAAATGTTTATGGGCCAATTACTCTTGCTATTGATGGAGGTTATAAATACTTTATCACGTTCATCAATGACTTTTCTCATTATGGGTTTGGCATTTAGTTGAATTGCTAGATAGATGTATGCCAATTGGTTGTAAATGGGTTTTCAAAACCAAGGGAGATGCGAAAGGTTAGGTAAAAAGATACAAGGTCCAGTTGGTGCTTAAGGTTTTCAATTAGAGAGCAAGTGTTGATTACATAGAAGCCTACTTTATTTTCTACCAAAGACTCGTTCCAAATTATCATGGCATTGATAGCTCATTTCAATTTAGTACTATATTAAATGGATGTAAATATAGATTTTATTAATGAAAGCTTATTCGAAGATGTGTACATGGTGCAACCTGATAGTTTTGTTGAGCTTGGTAAACAAAACATGATGGTAAGCTTAAAAAGGTCCATTTATGAACTTAAACATGCATCTAGACAGTGGTACTTGAAATTGCATAATATTTTCATCTCTTATGGGTTCTAGGAGGAACATTCTTGATCAATGTATGTACTTGAGGGTTAATGAGAGTAGATATATCATTTTGGTGGTTTATGTGGATAATATATTGCTTGCCACTAATGACACTAATCTTTACTTAAGACAAAATAGATGTTGTCATATAATTTTGATATGAAGAAATTTGGTGAATCCCATTATGTATTAAGGATAAAGATTTTTCATGATAGATCTAGATAAGTTTTAAAATTGTTTTAAAAATCTTGCATTGATCGTATTTTGAGTCTTACACTCCTAGAAAAGCACCAATTTCAAAATATCGCAAACTTTCCAAGTCTCAATGTCCAGTTGCTAATGTCAATAAAGCTAAAATACAAACAATCTTGTATGCATCAATTATAAGTAGTCTGATGTATGCTTAAGTCTGTACTCGTCTTGATAATGCTTTTATAGTGTGAGTACTTAGGAGATACTTGAACAATCCTAGATATGGACATTAAAAGGTTGCAAAGAAAGTACTTAAATATTTGTAAGCTATTAAAGATTTTGTGTTGACATATCAACAATCTGACTATATGAATATAGTTGGGTATTCTGATGTTGATTTTGCAGGATGTTTGGAAGACAAGAAATCTATATCTGGTTACATCTTTATGATAGTAGGAGGAGTTATATCATGTAAAAGTGTCAAACAGACACTCATAACTTCTTCAACAATAGAGGTAGAATATTAGCATGTTTTGAGGCTACATGTCAAGCTTCATGGATACAGAATTTTGTCACAGGGCTAGATTTTTTATTGGCTATACCGAGGCCATTAAAAATATATTGTGATAATTCTGGAGCTATTTCTTTCTTTTACAATACGGGTACTTCTTCACGCTCTAAACACATTGATGTTAAATACTTATTTGTAAGAGAGAAAATTGCTCTATCTTATATATCAGTAGAGTACATATTTACAGAACCCATGTTAGCCAATCCATTTACTAAAACTTTAGCTCCAAAAGTGTTTAGGGAGCACGACTCATATGAGATTGCAAAAATCCTCTTTTATATGCCAAGTGAGTGGGAATTTTGGCTTGTATCATTATAAGTTGCGACTTAAATAAGATTATGTATTAATCGTATTTTGTTATTATGCATGCATATTGTTATATGATACTCATATGCTGTATATTGTTATTCATTTGGTTGGATATGACATTATGTATGTTGTGAGGATATTGTGCTCAAAGACATTTTGTTTAGTCTCGATTTGGACATTATAGAATTAGTTTCATGAGACATTTTATTTTAGTTTTATTATGGTTATACGAAATTACAACTTCCTTGAAACATTTTGGCAGTAGTCTCATAATGATATGGAGGTAACTCACTTTTCAAGACATTTTAATCTAGTCTTATTATGGTTATAAAAGAGCGATGGTCTAAGAGACAATTTTGTTTTCATCTTATTTTGCTAGTCATGTGGACTTTGTGGAAATGGGCATGTTAATCACATGGTCGTGCTATTTCTATGATTATACTTGTATACCACTACATAGTCACATGTCTATAGGTGTCTTGTTGTGTAGAGCATCGTGTCGATGCATATATGACTTGGTACTTATGACACATTTTGGACTTGTTTATGTCTTGGGTGATTGCTCATATTTGACCCTCTATTATAGTCATATATTGATTAATTCAATTATTTTCAAAATATTTTATTTTTAAAAGTATGATTATAATGACTTCTGCCGTCTAAGTGGGAGACTATTCGATTTATAGAATGACTTTTGCGGTCCAAGTGGGAGACTATTCAATTTATTTCTCACATATTGTAGCCTGTCATAAATCATTGTAATTGTTTTATGTTTTACCGGATTAATATATGGCTAATGTCAAATGTTAAGGATTAATTTTGATAGACTCATTTATTAAGTGACCAATATTATATCAAATTAGTTTAATTTTATTATATCAAATTAGTTTAATTTTGTCATATCTTATCTAGTAGTATGTTATGGAAAAGTATAACCTTTAATTGTCTTATTTTGCAGTTATTTTACCTCATAATGAGACGGGCAATTTTACATTAACACATGAGGGGTCAGTGCACTCAGTTATATTATTTAAGTGACTTCAGCCCATTGGAAGTTTACTATTCATAGATATGAGGCATGAGTGGTGTGCTTCTCTCTCTTTCTCTGCAGTTTATGTGTGTGTGTGTGTGTGTGTGCGCGCGCGCATGCGCGCAAGCATTGTGGTTGTGAAAATCATTCAAATCTTGGGTTGAGGAAAGGCAACAAGTTGTCGGAATTTAGTTCGCGACAACTTGTAGAATCTCCATAACAAGCCTACAAGTTGAGATTCATGGCTAATTAAGGTAAATCTTGAATTTTTACCTTTTGCATATGTTTACATGGAAATGCAGGATCAAAGGCATGTTGGATATTTTAATTTGGCATTGTTGGATTCTTAATCCAACGATCTATTAATGTTTTTGGTATTATGAGCTTTAATGTATTTAATAAGGTGTGTGTCTTTAATGTGTAGAGACTAAATAGTATTCTAATTCTATGATGGACAGAATTAAGAATATGCAGTGAAACAATTGTTTATATAAGTGGTCATGGTCCTCAGGTTATGTAATTTTTTCATTCGTTTTGATACCCCATCATAAGAGAGAGTGTGGAGAGAACTAAATGACTCTTTAGGAGAACGTGTAGATTTGGAAGACCAATCACACAACCCTATAGAGGAATTAAGCGTTATGGATTCAGGTACGCTTCCGCATAATTTATTATTGATTCTTGGTGATATAACATGAATATTCTTAGATTATAGATGATTGTTTTCACAAAAAATTTTATTGTCCCAAAAGGGCATAAAGCTCAAATTTATTAAAGTAATATCGTCACAAGATTTATTAATTTCTCAAAAGTCATTTACTGATTCCAAATTTTTACCAACTCGTGTTCTTTTTTATTACTTGAAGTTAAATGATAGTGAATGCAAAGCACTTTTACACTTGAGAATAGTCATGCAATGTAGTTTTTAATAATATTCTAATTATTTTTAGGTCAAAATATCAATGGAAAGTAGTGCCACCTTTCATTATTTACTTAAATCTCATTGCTAATGAAAATTTGATTGGTTATATATATATATTAAACTATGATAAGGAGGAGATTGTAAGACTCAATGATTAAGAAACTCCTAAAGAGTCCTTTTTATAAGCACGAAGAGAATTTTATTTTGTAGAATATATCATTGCACCTTATCACTAAGGAATAATATTTTATGACTCATCACCATACATAGAAAGATGGGTCATACTACATCAGACAGCCTCTTATCGAGGAATGTCTCATGATCAGGAATTGTGCAAACAAGAGATCCAATGACTCTTGGACCTTAAGCTCACCTTGTGATTTAGATGCTAATAAATAAGTGACAAGTGTGTGTAGTCATATGATTGTCTAGTGAGTTGTAAAATAAGATTCTTCAGTGATAAGGATGTATTGTTCTATGTATGCATGCCTATTTTTTAGTTTATCATTGTCGATGTCCCAGTATGGCCTTAATGTTTGAGTGTAAAGAATCTGTACACGCATTTCCCATTCTTCCACTTGTTTTGCTAGTGGTTCTTGCTGGTGATGAAACTTGTAGCAAGTTTTGTTGGATCACTAAAGAGATGGTGGAAAAACACACATATCAGAATGCAAAGAAAATATTTATTGAATTAAGAAGATCCCTATAGGCTATAATGGATAATCTTATTTTAGATTTCATGGGAACAGGACCATGAGAAACTACAATGGTAGAAAATCAATTTCTACAAAACAAATGCTACGATGTCTGATAATGGTGGATTTAGCTAATAAATAAGTGACTAGTGTGTGTAGTCACATGTGTTATGTAGTGAATTGTAAAGTAAGATTATTTAGTGATAAAGATATATTGTGACTCTTAGAGAGCTCTTTTTATAAGCACAAGAGAATATACTCTTACAGAACACATCATTACACATTATCACTAAAGAATATTACTTTATTACTTATCACTACTTAATGACTCATCATCGATGATCCACTTTTGAAATAGGAGAACACTCAGTTGTGTCATCATCACCTGAATCGCAACAATAGTAGTCTCAACACACTCTTAAATAGTTCATTTTATAGGCACCAAGGGAATCTTCTTTTACAAAACACATTATTACACCTTAGTAATAATGATGAGTTGTCAAGTAAAAAGTAAATTTAACAGTTCTTAGGAATAATCAACTATGCAGCATATCATATTTAGAATCTTAAAAAAACTAACAAGTTAGATTTCAAAGCATTTAAAGAAGGGATCCTTACCATGGTCGGTAGAAGTGACAAACACTGTATAGAAATTAAAGTTGAATTATCAATTACTTCTACTTTTAAAGATTCCTAACAAAGGATAATTCATCCTGCAAATAGATGCTAATGATAATTATTAGAGAGCCATATTGATTGAAGAATATGAGGAAAAAAAAGATAATTTTTAGGTATAAATTATGACAATTTAATAAAGCTCAACACCTTACCTATCCTTAAATAAGGAGTTCTTATTGTAATCAAAACAATTAAAAGGTTCCAATTCTTCCTCTCTTTTACTCTATTTGTAATTGAAACAAATTACAAATATCTTCAAGGGTTACTTAAGCAAAAAAAAAAAAAAAAAAATTGAAATCCCAGACCCACAGTAGAAAGGTAGTTTGAATCTTTTTTAAGATTTAAATTTGAAGTTAGACATATCAAGGGAGAATACAAGATTGTTGCATATTTTCTTTCTGGACCAATTACAACATTCTTAATGTCCTCAAGCATAATGTTACCTAAGGGATAGTATGTGGAGAGATTTCTTTTTATCTATAAACTTTTAGGGTTTATCTCAGCGCTTCCCTTAGACATCAAGGAGCAGATCTTTGAAAAGATTGTTAATTATCATAAATACTTAGAAAGCTTCGAACACATAATCTGATGCTTATGGACACTCTTACGAATGCTTGAATATAAGTCGATCATCAGAAGAAAAGAAAGCCCTCGTCGTTTTGAACTATTCTTAAAAACAGATTAAATAAACAAGACAATATTAAGAGTTAGTACAACATTTCATAATGTCATCGACAAAAACAGTAACTGAAGACATTTTATGATATGTGAAGCCTCCTCCTTAGCACATTATGCATTTTGGCTATGGATAAATTTATATTCTGTAGCCATATTGTTGAACTATATCTCATTCACAAGAGTTGAGGATATGCTAAACTAATATGGTTTGACAAATTTTTTGCTCCGATATTTGAAGATATCCTTATGCTCAAATTGATCAATAGATCCTATCTAACTTACAGTACTATTGTCATAATGTAGTTAAGAGATATATGGAGAATAAATAGTCACCATTGGTAACAACAGTAGAACATGATCATTTACATGATGATATACAAATTATGTGGAGTAGTTCTCTACATGTTAAAAGAGCGTTAGCAGAAATTTATGGTATGGAACCATTGTATAACACCCACTACCCTCTGTCTCAAAGTGTCTTGGCGACCCTAGATCTCTACTGTAGAAAGAAATTTGACATGAACAAATCCATGGTGATGATCACTATGAATTAAAAATGAAATGACTATATGATGACTAGCTCTGAGAGCACAAAAGAACAACAAAAATAACAACGCCATAAGGACCTCTAGAATTACCTCAATGGAAAGATGAATGGTGGGAAAGTGTTTCCCATGGACAAAAATAGTCTCATGAGGACCCTCAGCCTCTACAGGTGATGCTTCTATCAGATCCAATGGACGACAACAAGATATTTACATAAGAATTCAAAGATTGGGAAGAAAAATAGGTACACAACATAAAATCTTGATTGGGATGACTAAGGCAACAACATGGACTTACGAAAGTGATAATAAACCCCACAACGAAAGCATTGGTGAATAAATAGTAATAAATAAGTAACAAGTGTGTTCGGACACATGTAATGTTTGGTAAATCATCTATATGAGTTGTAGATGTAACATAAAGTAGTAGTTATCTGTAAAGTGAGATTTGTTAGAGATAAGAAATGATGATGTGGCTTGTACAAGAAGCTTCCTTTAATAGCGTATTGGATTCTCCTTTGATATGCCTAACTTTAAATTTGAATCTTGAGAAAGGTTCAAACCACTTTACTAATTGTGGATTTAGGATTTCTTTTTCTTTTCACCTAAGTAACCCTTGAAAATATTTGTAATCTATTTTGATTACAAGTAGAGTAAGAGAGGAAGAATTGGAACCTTTTGATTGCTTTAATTATTGTAAGAACTTCTTTGTTCACGGATGGGTAGTGATGTTGAGCTTTATTGAATTATCCTGATTTACAGCCACAAATTATCCTATTTCCCTCGGATTCTTCAATGTTTAAAGGTGGAATTGGTTGACATTTTAGTGTTAATTCTTTTAAGGCTTTTGTTGCTTCTGTCGACTATGACAAAAATTTCTTCTTTAGATGTTTTGAAATCTGACTTGTCAGCTTTGTAAGATTCTAAATATACTTTCTTGCATAGTTGATGATTCCTAAGAATTGTTGAATTTGTCTTTTGTTTGACAACTCATTAGGGAATTGAGATATTTTTTTTGCAATGTGCAGCTTAGGAATAATATGCCCTTCTTTGATGTGGAGCCTTAAAAATTCAATTTCCTCAAGTCCAACCTTTATCTTTAATTTAGATAATGCCAAACCATGTTCGTATGTTAAATCTTTGAATTTCATAAGATGCTTAACATGTTTCTTCCTCATTATTGTTGAAGATTAAAGCATCATTAATATATAACAGGCAGGATTTAAAAATGGGCTTGTACACTAATTCGTCTTGTGCTAGAATTTTGACAGAGCATTTTTTAATCCATATGGCGTGTCATTCCATTTGTAATGTCTACATGGTACCACAAATGCTATTTGTGCCTATCTTATCTATTATGCGAATTTGCCAAAATCCTGATTTCATTTTGCATTTGGAATATACTTTTGTAGGTATTATTCTTTTCAAAAGATGAGTTTTGCCTAAGTATACGATATCTAATAACTTGAAGGCACTCATGCAGCTTTTGGTAGTCAATGACTAAAATCTTTTTTCCTCGAACTTGTTTTGATTGCTTGTTCTCATAGAATGCTGGGTTGGCACGATGGGATTTAAATGGCTCGGTGAGCTTAAGATTCAAGAGTGATTGGATTTCTTGTTTGATGTTGTGATGTGAGTTCAATCTCTTATAAAATGAGTGTCAATGCGTAAGTGTACATAACAAGTAATATAATGATAAGTATTTGAGTATCGTCTTCACATGAATTGATGTTATTAGAATTACTACAACAATTAATATGGTGCAAATTCAATCTAAATAAATTAACTAATTAATTTATCAACTAATTAAACTAATTAATCTAATTGACAGAAAATAAAATTAAATAAAATAAATTAAACTAATGAAAAAATAATCAATAATTAAGTGAGTTGATTCACTCAATCAGTATTTATTACGGCATTGGATAAAAAATAAAATTAAATAAAATAAATATATATATATATATATATATAAAAATAATCAATTACTTACTTTATATTTATAGTTGATTCAACGGGAGTAACGTCTCCCACGCGTTGAGTGTCACACGGGGCAAAGAGGCCTTGTTGATAATCGCCTAAATTCCCTTCCTCCCCTGGGCGACTCGAACCCGGCCTTCGCTCGATACCATAAAGGCGCTTACCATCAAAATTGAAAAGGATTTACCGTAATCACTTAAAGAACTATAGTTACAATATAGCTTTATCAAAATGCTATTATGAATTCCTAAATTCACAACATTCTTTCAATTTAGTCCTCCCGAGGAGAGAAGAGAGAAAGATGATGTTCTTTCTTTCCAAGTGGTATGATTTGCATCATCCCTTAGAAAGATTCGGGTAAAGAAAGTGGTTTTGTAGGCTTGGAAATCACTAAGTTTCCTACATCTCAAGGTGTGTAGAATCAAGCATTTTTATCTCTCAAGTGAGAAGGATCTCCGATAAAATGGAGAGAAATGGTCAAAATTAAAGTTGCTACAGCATCTTGAATAGGGTTAGTAAATTCATCGAGGTTGGGAGTTCCATCCTCATTTACTTGGATTGCATTCAAGATATCGATTGTTCTAATCTAAATCTAACCTTTATATATATATTTATATATATATATTTTTTAAATGCCAACACAAGATATAATATTATATAATCAAGGTTTTTAATACCCTACAAGGTGAATTGCTATATCTAGTTCATCATTAGTTTTAGATTATGCACGACCCTATTCAAATTGAGTTAACCCAACTTGAGAAACCTAATCTAAATCTAACTATTTTTATAATATGTTTTACTAAAATAGGCCTTTTTAAGGCTCTCTCTTAGCTAGTATCACTAAATAGATAGTTAGCCAAAATAGTAAATTAAATTAAGCCTTATCAAAATAAAATGCTATAGCAATCATGCAGCAACTCATAAAATCAATCAATTAACTATCAAGCTTGTTTATCACTCAACCACAAATAAATTTAATTCATGATTTGTGACAAAAAAGAAACAAAAATAGTTTTAACCATCAATACATTATCACTAATCAAAGAAACACATAAAATAAGGATAAAAGTGAGTGGCCCTTCTAGATTCTTGCTTTCTTCTTTCCCTTGCCTGAAATTTTCTTGTTTAGCCTTGGAATTTTTCTATTCTTTCCCGTTTCTTTTTCTCTCTTGGTTATTTCTTACAGTTGACGTCTCTTTCTCTTTTTCCTTGCATGTGTGCTTCTTGTATAATTGAAAACTAGGGCAAACAGAAGTCTAGGGCGCATATTTTTCAGATTTAGAAACTACAGATCGAGTCTTTTTTTTTAAGATTCACACGAAATTTTCTCTTTTGTTGCTCTAGGATTGTTACATCACTAACTACAACATCTGTACTATTTCAAACTCATTTTCACTTTCCTATAGCCAATTTCCTTCTTCATTTTTGTAAGCCCATTGCACAACATTCCTTCCTTGAAAATTGCACTTCCGGTTGCCTACAATTAAGCACATGATTTAAGTACACAATTTATTCTAAAACGACCTAATTTATTAAGAATAAACTAAAAATAGATAAGTATGCAAAATATAACTAAAATGCAATTAAAACATGTCATTTACTCTCTAAGTAATATTGATTTATGTTCAAAAGTGTTATAAATAACTCTCACGTCATAGAGTTATCAGTTGCATAATTCCTCATCATGAGACATTCCTATATGAGAAGTTGCCTAATGTGACTTATATAAGTGAAACAAAATATAAGTTTTAAAAATAAATTTTAGTTAGTAGACAGTTAATAATGCATTTTAAACAATTTATGAAGTTTTAATAATAACCCATAAGATAAATTAAAAGTAGTCAATGCATTTATTCATTACTTTAGACAGATTAATGAGCATATAAATAGTAATCATTTTGCATTTTTTGTATTAGTTAGACGTAGACGGCGAAGTATTTATAATCAATCAAGAGAGAGATTTGATCTAATAATAAGTTATTTTAATCCATACTGTAAAGGCTTTTATATGTGTCATGAAGCAATAGAATTTGCTAGACAGCGATAGGACCAAATTACCATGTTGCCATTTAATTAACTTTTTCAACAGTGCATCAATATCGTCAAATAGGCAGTTAAATAATTCTTTAGACAGTGCATCATCATTGTCGTCGTCGTCGTCATCACAATTTTGTAACTATTGTGAAGTCATGACACGTATAATTAGAAGGCTTAATGAAAGTAGATATCATTTAGACAGTATAATTAAAACATGTAGACAGAAAATAATTGCATTAAAAAGTGCTAATGAAGAATTAATTAGACAATATTATATTACAAAATAATTATCATATTCTACTACTAGATCATAAAAAAAACCTACAACAGAAATGACCACTAGAAAAAATTATTTAACTATACTGCAACCGGATAGTTAACAAAAATAAAACAAATTTCTTCCTTCTTTGGTGACAGTATAGACTTTGTAAAAGAAAAAATAATAGGAAATCTATACAAAGACTTTGTTTTTTTAGCCAACCAATTATTCTATAGCCAATTAAATGTACTAATTGAATTTGGACCTGGATGGTTAGAATTAAAGAATATTACCCCACTTAGACATAACTTTCCTATGATTTCTTTTGATTATTCCTTTACCAAAACACTAGACAATAAAGATATACTATTTAAAGCGTTTAGTTTTTGAATGATATGCACTATTTATATTTTTAGCCTAAGTAGATTTAAATTCTTTCCACCAGCATTAAACAGAGTCTTATCCATTATAAAACTTACATCTTTGATGATTAATTTTTGTTCTATACTACTAAGACCTCAAATTATTAACAAAAAAAAAACTAGTGTCATACTATCAGCTTATCATGTCATTTTTATAAGCGACATGAAATGGCAAAAGATAATTTATCATGATAAGCCCAACTTCTTCGCAAAAGATATATATATATATATATATATATAGAAGAACACATGAAATGACAGCCTTTTATGAATGGGTTGATACTCATGACAAGATCATACCAAGCAGAGCATTATATTTTTATAACCCAAAAGCATCTTGCTGCAGATAAAAGTTGACAATCTAAAAAAATGTGAAGAATACTTGAAGGCACTAATCAAGATTAATGACATGTCATTATCAGGGGAAGAATCAAAAGCGATGAGTCATCAATCTTTGGACAAAGACATAGTTGAAGCTATTGATGAAATGTTGGATAGTTGACCAACACCAAAAATAAATTAGTCAACATTAGCCACAACATAGTCAAAAGTCAATGTAGTTGGTCTTTATTAGAGTCACATTTTACAAATGCCCTTTTTTTACTCACTCCCAGACAAGGGAAAAATTGTAAAGGCTTTTTTTTTCATTTTGTCTTTTTATTAGTGATAGTGAGTCAGCTTAAAAAATAATAGATAGTAACTATTTGTTAACACTGAGTCACTACAAAGTAACAATGGCTAGTTAGACTTTTTACTTTTCACATTTTTAATTAATTGTCGGCTTCTTGCCACATGTTAAGTATAATTTTAAGGCCTTGTCCTTTGTACACGAAGTTATAAATAATATCAATAATTGTACCGAGTCCTCAATTGTATATATAGACCTCACAAGATTAAAGATCAGAGAGGCGAACAGAAGAAACAAGCCAATACTCTGTACTAAAAAATCAAAAGCAATAGAAAAAAGCTTCTTATTTATAGACACTTATCAATCTTTTAGACATCAACTAGAAAGCTCTTATCAAGTAAGTAGATTTAATTTTTTTAGTTTTTCTTATTTAGCTTTTGGGTTCACAAGTATCATCTAGTTAACAAAAGTATAAATTTGTTTAAAGCATTAACAAAAGGCAATCATTGTTATTATTCAAGGGAAAAGAGTTTGAAGTAAAAGTTTTCGAAAAATGGTTTTTTGTTTACGATAAAAAATTTAAGAACTTAGTAGAGGTTTCTATTAATTTTCTGAAAGCTTCTTTTCAAACACGATCTCTATTGGTCTATTTAGTCATTAATGTGTTGAGAAGATGTTTTTTTGTGTGAGTAAGGAGTTTAAAAAGGTTTTTAAACAATATGTTTTTAGAATCAATTTAATAAACTTTGAAAAGCAAGTTTTTGCCAAGGCAACTTCTATAGTTTTCGTAAAACTTTTAAGAATTCGTTGTATATAGGTGGGAAACCGACAGTGCATTTTTTAATTTAAAGGACATTACTAACCATTCAAAAATCAAAAGCAATAAAAAAAAGTTTCTTATTCATAAACACTTTAACAATCTTTTAGACATCAACTAGAACACTCTTATCAAGTAAGTAGACTTAATTTCTTTAGTTTTACTTATTTAGCTTTCGGGTTCAAAAGTCTCACCTAGTTAACGAAAGTATAAATAATATTTAAAGCATTAAAAAAAAGTGGTCATCGTTATTATTCAATGGAAAAGAATTTGGAGAAAAATTTTAAAAAAATGGATAAAAATAATAAAAACTTAGTTGAGGTTTCTACTGAAACCAAATAAGAGAAAAGGAAAGAAAAAGGTCGAAGCGAAGGCTGGGGGAAGACTTATACGTGGCTTATTAAACCAGTAGTGTAAGCTGATATAGTTCCCATTCAGGTTAACCATAAGAATATATGTCACTAGTTTCTCGCCTATATACAGTGAATTTCCAAAAGTTTTATAAAAACTATAGATGCTGCCTTGGCAAAACTAGCTTTGCAATGTTTATTAAACTGACTTTGAAAACATACTAGTTAAAAACACTTTTAAACTGTTGAATCACACTTCGAAATACCTTCTCAACACATTAAAAATTAAATGGGCTAATGGAGATCGTGTTTAAAAATACACTTTTAGAAAATCAGCAGGAAACTTTATTAAGCTCTTATTATTTTTGTCAAGGACAAAAACCCATTTTTCAAAAACTTTTATTTCAAAATCTTTTTCCTTAAATAATAACAAGAACTACCTTTTGTTAGTACTTTAAATATAATTTATACTTTCGTCAACTAGGTGAGATTTCTAGACCTGAAAGTTAAATAAGTAAAACTAAAGAAATTAAATATACTTACTTGATAAGAGCTTTCTAGTTGATGTCTAAAAGATTGCTAAGTGTGAATCAGAAACTTTTTTATATTGCTTTTGATTTTTAAGCACAGAGCATTGGCTTGTTTCTCTTGTTCACCTCTCTGATCTATAACCTTGAGAGGTCTACATATACAACTAAGGACTCGATATAATTATTGATACAATTTATGACTATATGTATAAATGACAAGATTTTGAAATTCCACTTTACAGGTGGTTGTATAAAGGACAAGATTTTGAAATTACACTTTACAGGTGGCAAAAAGCAAACAATTAATTAAAAAGGTGAAAAGTAAAAAGATTGACTTCATACTGTAACTTTGCAGTGACTCAGTGTTGGCAAATAGTGACTATTTATTGTTGTCTAAGCTGGACCATTGTTGGTAATAAAAAGACAAAATGAAAAATATATTTTCATAGTTTTTCACTTATTAGGTAATGAGTAAAGAAACGGCTTCTATAAAATGTGACTTATAAAAACTGACTATTTTAACTTTTGACCATAACTAGCTAGCTAATGCTGGGTAATCTATTTTTGGTGTTGCTCATTTATCCATTATTTCATCAATAACTTCAGCTATGTCTTCATTCAAAGATTGATGACTCATACCTTTTGATCCTTCCCTTAATGATGGCATGTCATTAATCTCAGTTAGCACCTCCAAGTATTCTTCACATTCTTCTAAGTTGTCAACTTTTATCTCAGTAAAAGAGTAAATAGTTCCTCAAGAACAAGATGCATTTAGACCATAATATTATAATGCTTTGCTTGGGCTATGATTTTGTCATGAGTATCAACCCTTTATAGAAGGTTGACATTTCATGTGTTATTCTATATAGCAACCCATTAATAGAAGGTTTCTATTTTTGGGTTTTTTTCATGATCTAGTAGTAGAATATGATATCTATTTTGTAATATAATACTTTGTCTAATTAACTTTTCATTAGCACTTTCTAATGCAATTATTTTTTGTCTATATGTTTCAATTATACTATCTAAATGATATATAGTTTCATTAAGCTTTCTAATTGTACGTATTATGACTTCACAATGGTTGTAAAACTGTATGGACGATGATGATGATGATGATGATAATACATTGTTTAAAGAATTATGTAACTATCTATTTGATGATGTTGATGCACTGTTTAAAGGGTTAATTAAATGGCTAACATGGTAATTTAGTCCTATTCGCTGTCTAGCAAATTTTATTACTTCATGAAATGTATAAAAGCCTCTATAGTATGGATTAAGATAATTGATTATTAAATCAACTATCTCTCTCTAGTGATTATAAATGCCAGGTTATCTACCCTTAACTAGTACAAAAATTACAAAATGATTACTGTCTACATGCTCATTAATTTGTCTAAAGTAATGCATAAGTCGATTGGTTACTTTTAATTTATCTTGTGTTATACAACCACACAAATTGTCTAAGATGCCTTAGTGACTGCCTAATAACTGAAATTTATTTTAAAACTTAAAATTGTTCTTGAAGGAAACTGTCTAAGTTTTATTGGACCGAAATTCATATATCGCTCCATTTCTGCAGAATAATTAGTGAATAATTATTCTTGAAAGAATATCTAATAAAATATTACATTTACCTACTATATACTTAAATTTCGCTTTATATCCTCTACTTGTTATCATCTCTAAAAAATATATCCATCCTTTATTAATAAAAGAATTTTTCTTCTCAAAATTTTTCTTTTGTACCTTTTTATAAAATTCTATAATATTATTACAATTTTTATTATAAATGTGTCATTTTGTATATATAAATGAAATGAGTTTAAAGAATTTATTATTCCTAGAATTTCTAATTGTGTACTTGATTTTGTACTTTCTGTTTCTGTAAATTTTCCACTAATACACATTACTATTTCTTCTTTCTCTTTTGAGCTATCTTTGTTGGGTGTTTGTATTAATATTTTTGCCCATCTTAAACTACTTTAATCAGTTTGTATAATTTTATGATAACTGTCTATAGGTAATGCTAATGACTTAAGATTCCTAACTATTCCTTCCAAGTTTTTGTATTAATTTTATGTCTTCACCATTAGAATATTTTTATTCATTTGTACTTAACTTATTATATAGAGGTCTTATTAATGTACTAAGGTTTGGTATAAATTTCCTGCTTTAATTTAATAATCCTAAGAATTTTTATATTTTTTAGTATATTATATTTTATTTGGAAATTTTAATATTTTACTAACTATATGTTGTTGTAATTCTATAGTTTCTCTATGTATTGTTAGTCCTAAAAAATGTATTTTTTGTTTTAATAGTTTGATTTTCTTTTTAGAAATTACGATATTATTATTCTTAAAATATTCTAAAATTTTATGTGAGTTATATGCATGAACTTATTATGACTAAAAACAAGAATATCATCTATATAAACTATACAAAATTTTGAAAAGCGTTTTAAGATTTTATCCATTTTAGCTTAAAAAATTTGTGGTTCTTTTTTTAATTTAAAGGGCATTACTAACCATTCAAAATGTTCTTTTGAACAACTCAAAGTTATTTGTTAAACAAATTCTTCATAAAGTTGTATTTGTCAAAAACCACTTTTACAATCAAGCTGAGAAAAATATCTAGCATTTTGTATACAATTTAGTAGTTTATCTTTATCAGATATTTTATAACTACTGTCTTAAGTATTGTTGTTTAATCTTTTACAATTAATTGCCATCATACTTTTACCTCTCCTTTGTTTACTATAATTATTTACAATAAATGCTGGACTTCTATGTCTACTGGTACTTATTATAATGACTTTTAATTCTAACAATTCATTTATATGCATTTTAAATTCATTTCTATCTTCTAAGGCTAGATCTTGTGTTTTTATTGTTATATTTGGATTAATAATTTCTAATTTATATACTTTTTTATTGTCTTTTCTAATTGAGTTGTTGTCTATTATTTTTAATTTTTCTAATTCTTCTATTCTTTTCCGAATTTCTTCAAGTAATTTTTCACATTCTAAACATTCTACTTTTTTTTATACACTCATTACATCTTCTAAGTACTTGTTTGTTTTTTCATCATCCAAGATTTCTACTTCATGCATGTCATTTTGTAATTCTATCTTATTATGGTCTTCTAGCTCTTTTGTATTTTCTACCTTTTCTCCTAATAAAGAATCAATTAGATCTATGTCTTTTTCTAGCATTAAAATCTTCTTTTCGTATGGCAAAATGCGTGTTTCATATTTAGGTAGAATAAATGTTGGTTTTTTTAAAAGAAATTTATTCTATTTGGAGTTATTAGTATACTACCATTATTTCTTAATATAAAGTTTAATACTAAAATAATTTTATATCCTACTTTCTAATTTAAAATAAATGTTTGTGGAAAAATATGTATGATGCATTTATTTGCACCTGCACCTATCATCACTTTAATATAAATTGTTTCTTTTTTAAATAATAATTTTACATCAATATTTATTAGTTCACTTCCTACTCTAATTATTTCTATTATTTTATCTTCTTATTGTTTATCTTTACAATTATTACAAAAGAATTTTCTTGCATTTGTATCTCTATATCCTAGTTCAAAGTTTTTATTACAATTTGTATAGTTTTACTAAAAAATGATATGTATGTTTCTAAAACATTAATTTCTAAATTTGATTCTATTTCTAAATTTGATTCTAAACTAGGGCTATGACTAGTTTTTGATTCACTACTACTAATAATACATATACTATCATCATCAGATAATTCATCTATATTAATAGTTTTTTCTATGTCTATAATCAATACTTCTATATTATAACTGTTTATTTTTAATGATTGACCTTTTTGTTTTCAAGGCTATATAGTTTAATATATCCTTGTTTACCACATAAAAAAAATTTACATGTTTTATTTCTTTTATAGATTCGTTTTTCCTTTTCAAAGGCTTTTGTAACTTTTTGTTTATTATTATTATATTTAAAGAATTTCTTTTTATAGAATTTTCTATTATTGTACGTATATGGTTACTTTGACTATAAAGTTTCCTATGCTTCTTGTGTTTCTTGTGTCTAAAATAATTAGAATAATTACAACCTAAAGTTGGAACTTATGACATGTCTACACACATTTTCCCAAATTGTAGTTTTAATTGATGTTTATGCTTTTCTTCTTCACAACATTCTCTAACTCTACCTTTAACGTATTCTATTACAGGTAATAATGTTGCATAATAATTTATTCCTCGTATTCTTTTAGTTTTAAACCAATTAATTACTTCATTATGTAATTTTTCTCCTATATTTCCTGCTAATTTATTTGCAAATTTTAATAATAAATCCTCATGGAAAGGTCTTCTTATTTCAGTCCAATATTTATAAAAATAATTAGCATATTCATCATAATATCTTAAATCACAGATTTTTAGTTGTTCTAGATTTCTAATTGTTGTAATTTGTTTAATTGCATAGTCTTTTTCATCTACCCATAACATTAATTTTTTCATTAAATTTATAAAACTAATTACTGTTATATTTATATCAAAATTGTCTAATTCTTCTATTTTATTTTTCTTCATCCATTTTCTCCATCCTAAATATATTTGTTTTTTTCTACTTCCTAAGGTACTTTCTAAATATATCAATTTGTAATTTGGATCTACTTTCATAAAATGTCTAAGTAAAATACCTTTCCACTAGCTAAGCACTTGTTTCCATTTACTAGGTCTATGTCCTTCTAATTCTAATACTAATAAATCTCTAGCTTGCGGCATTGTTTTCCAACATTCTAATTTTATTTTAGCTTTAAATACTTTTTATGCTTTTGTATACTTTTCATTACTTTTTAGGATTCCTCGTTTATTTAAATAACTTTATATATTTTTGTGTACTTTTCATTACTTTTTAGGATTCCTCATTTATTTAAATAACTTTCTACATTGGATGGTTTTACTATTAGTTCTAATATATATCTATTACTATTTTCACCTAATTCTACTTTTCTATCTTCTTCTCTTACTAATATTTCATTTACTTGTTCTAAATAACATATTTTATTAATGTTTAAATTCTCAAAATCTAAATTTTTTATAAGTTCGTTGTATTTGTCATCATCTATTAATTCATCATTATTACATAACTCTTCAAGTAATTCCTCATCTAAGTACTTTTTAGGAACATTAAATGTTAAATCTATAATTTTATCTCTATTATTAAATAACGTTTTATGTTTATCTATATTTAAATTTTCTATTATAACCATATTAGTTTCGATTTCTTCTTCATTTTCTTCTAACTCTAGATTACTTCTTTGTGTATAATTACTAAATCACTATGTAACTTTGTTTTGTTTGTTTATATATGTATAACTAGTTTCTGGTACTTCTAACATATTATCTTGTTCTAGTTTAGGAATATCCATTTTAATCCATTTAATTCACTACTACTTAGTTTCTTAGATACTATCATTTCTATATATTGACTTTTAAAACAATCAACTATATTTTTATTTTCAAATCTAAATTCTTTATTATATTTATTATATAATTTTCCTAGAAAAATATCTTAATTCTAAGATTTTTATTTTCTGCATTCATTTTATATCCTTTAGTTTGTACACTTAATTTAATATATTTACAAAATCCATTTATGTCCAGGTCTGTATTAGGTTTATATCCTCCTACTACTACTACTTTATTTTTTAAGTCTACTTTTGCAATAGCTAATTGAGCTTATTCATGGTCATAAAATCTACTATCATATAAATATAAATGAGTTTTAGTGTCTAGTCCTTCTCTAACCTGACTGAGAATTTCTATTATTATTATTATTCCCATATGTATATCTATGTAATTTTATTTTTTAAGATAATCTCTTCCTATCATACTAATTAAAGTCAATTTTGCTCTTTTATTTACCATTGATAATTTAGTTTCATCTGCACAGATATATAAACTATTATTTATTTTTTACATTAAACATTTATTATATAATCTTTTCTTTCTAATTTGTTCAAAACCTCTTTCTGATAATTTATTTAGGTCCTGTTCATCTATTATGTCTTCAATTCTTTCTATTATTTATTTACATTTACTAGAAAATGATAACAATCTCTTAATTCTTTCTGCCATATTTACATATATTCTACTATTCTTACTAAATCCATACTTTTTAATATTGCTTTGGGTCCTAAAATGTCTTTTATGTCTAATTTTCTAGGTACTAAAATTGGTCCGCTTAAATTTAACTTTTCTACTCTATTGGTTAATATGTTTAGTTCTTTGTCTAAATTATTTAGTGAGTTGCTGATTTCTAAATTTAACGCGGATTTTTTACTTTTTCTAAAGTTTTGAAATTAATTTCTAATTTGATAAGTTTATTGTCTAGGTCTTCTAATTTATTGCTAGTTTTGACTAACAGTTTAATAATAGTACTTGCTTGTGCTTGCCGGATGTTATTTCTTTCCTAACTAAATTCTTTAAAGCTATAACCTATTGGATTTATATGTGGTATTTTACGTTTTAGTTCTACTAAAGATTCTATTAATTGCTTTTCTGAATTCATTCACTAACTATTAATTTTATTGAGTCTAATTGTATTTGTAATTCTCTTTGTGTAAATTTAATATTTTTAATTTCAACTTTTAAAGTTTCTACAAGGGTTATAATTTCTAATTCTACCGGATTAGGTGTTTTTATGTCTAACAATTGAATAAATTCTATTATTTCCTTCTCGCTAGGGAATCTTCTAATCTGATTATTAAAATTGGCTAATAATTCTTTAATATAATCTAAATTTCTTCATCAAAGAATTTTCCTAGTTCTATTACTAACTCTTTTAGCTTTTTTATATTGACTTCTAGGTGTTGCCCTAAATTGATTAATAGATCTATTATGAAATTTTGTCGACTATTACTAGTGTGTGGAACATGTTTAAATTGATTTTATAAGTGTTAGATATTATATCTAATTTTTATTCTTTCTGTAAAATTTAATTTTTGTTTTCTATGGTGGCTAATTTCTAAATCTAAACATTCTAATTTCTGAAAATTCATAAACTAATTTTTTTAAATCTTCTAATCTGTTTCTAATTTCAAAGCTAAATTCTCATACTTGTCTTATAATTTTATCTCTTTACTATACATACCATCTAAAATAGATAACCTTGAAAAAGCATAATGTTTAAAAATTATATTTCTTTTTTATTTTAAGAGATAAAGGAGATGTGTAGTCTACTGAAAGTTTTATATTTCCTAATCTTTCTTCTAATAAATTGTCTAATTGTAAATATTGTTTACTAATTCTTGCTACTTTTCACTTGCATAACTCTCCTTTGTGATTGGTAGCATTCTTAATGATTGAAAGTCTCCATTTATTTTAACTATTTATCATGCTTGTGTAATTCGTATACAAGCTTTGTACCCACAGCTATTTATATTCTCTTTATCTATCACATCTCTTTCTTCATTTTCTTTTGCAGCCACATACTTTTTTTTCCCCTTTCAGAAAATACTTTCATTGATTGGCACAAATATTGCCTACTGATTACTTCATTCGAAACCCATCTAGTCTTAGTTGAAGTTCAAGTTCGAATGAAAAATTAATTCTTGTCGATTATAACTTCAAGCTTCTTTCATTGTTCCAAAAGTTATTCCCACGAATCATGTTTAGAATTATCAATACAATTTTTTCAGCTACTTGCTTCATCATTCATCTCTTGAATTATTTCAACCACTTCGAAAAAATCTCATATTTTATATTATGTTTAAATATCAAGAAGTCGTATTTCAAATGATCATAAACATCATGAAGAAATTTATTTGTCAACCAATGTTTAATCAAAAGATTAATTAAAGCATGGTGATAGAGGAAACAATACTTTATTTGTCAATCAATGTGTAATTAAAAAAAAATCATCTGCACAAACTACTATAATGGCAAAAAAATATCATCTAGGCGTTCAAGGTTTATTTATATGTACATAAATGTTTTTAGTTTCAAAAATGGTTATATCACTCTTTTTTTAAAAAAAAAATAATTATGTCTGGGAGAAATGCAGTTGGGTCGTAATGGCATAATTAATTGGAAAAAAAAAAGACTATATGACTATTTTTACAACAACTAAGATCTATTTTTATATTTGAGCGAAGCTGAGGATCTGGGTATCTTTTCCCAAATAGTATAGAATAAGACTATTTTATTGTGATATAGCTAATCTAATACACTTTGATTCTTCGCTAAATTGTTGACCTGGACTGGCCGTGTGAGCATTTCTTGCCTATGGACAAATTAAAGTAAGTTGGACTCTGCGAATATGAAATAATTTTTAAAAACTACTTGATCTTCATGCCAAACAAATCTAATTAGCTTTTAAAATATAGTAGTCAAAATCCATGGCTGCTGGAAATTGACAAGGAAATTTCATTAAAATGATTGTTTTACTTATAACACCTAGAAACGCTCATTTTGAAAAGAAAAGATTTCATGGTTCAATTTTCCAAATGGTAAATAATAAAGAGACAAAATGCTAGCAAAATGCTGTTGAAAATAATGTTAAACCGGATCCAGTATCCTGTATTTATGATTAAATGTGTAATCCGAACGCGATTTGTCGTTGCTTTTCTCTTGTATAATTTCACTTAAATTCATAAACAATTGCTTTATAAGCAGAGCACAAACTAGTAATGAAAATAAGATGATGATTTCTTGAATAAAATTAAATTACAGAGTGCTGCCTATTTATATACAAACAAAGAAGAGGACAAGTAGCAGAAGAGGGTATATAGGGAAATAAAAGAAAAATTGATCCGTTATAAAAGCAATCATCATCCAATCATTGCAAAGCTTCTAGAAACGTCATTCTTTCATGCACGTGCTGATATTCTTCAGTGTAACCATTTTGCCAACTAATTAAATCCAGCTCACTCTCCACATCAGCTTGCTCCAGCCGACAGTAGCTCAGGTGGTATGCTAACATGGCTTTAAGGTCAGCTGTTGACTCTTCACAGCTGCTATTTTCAACAATTTCTTCGTCACTCTTTTCGAATGACACCTAAAAACCTTTCAAGTAGACGCCACCAAGAGCCAGCCTTCCGTTTCCTAGAATTTGAGCCTTGGCTTGGTCACTGAAGTGCTTGGTAAAGACGTTACCGTACACATTGTTTGCGGAAGTACTTGCTATATCGTGTTGGATGGAGCTGCCTGACTAATTGGCCCAGCAGGATGCGTTCGATAATTGTTTTGCTGAATTTGAGCCAGGGACTGTATTGATAGAAGGCAATTGCTGTCTCCATTACTTACTGGGTTAATCTCAGAATATAATCGGGGATTGGTCCGATCCTGGGAGGAGGCAAAGGTAGCTGCCTCTATGCGCCGTGAACCATGTTCAAATGCCCACTCTGCTCCAAGATTTTGCAGGGACATCTCCCGAACAGCGGCGGTCAAGTTAGTTAGTGGCGGTGGAAATTCAGTTTGTTGCTGCTGATACTGAGCTTCTGCTTGTTTTTGCAATTTTGATGGCGAGACATGTTGTGATTCTGCTGCCTGATGTTTGCTCAGGTAATTTCCTTCAACATGATGGGCTATGGTTTCTTGATCCTTTGCTTCTGAACATCGACATTCCCGAGATTTTAAATCACATTTTATTTGTGTTTCAGGCTGCTTAGGCTCGTTAAAAGGTTCTTTCTCAGGATTTTTCATAATTGGCTCTTCACTAGCTATGTCTTTGATTTAAATAGCTCAATATATAATAAAGTAGGTAATGTTAGCTAGCTCCATACATAAGCTACAGCAAGTAGCAAATTGCAAAAAAGAAAATAATACAAAAACTTACAAGTAATAAAATATTTGTACTACCAGTATAACAACAATTTAATTCCATTTCTGCGGAACCACGTAAAATTTTCCAAAAACCATTACTGCATGAATTTATATACTAGGATTTATAAGAGGCTATATATGGTTCAATGTGTTGCTTCATATTTAATAATTAATTTTGAGATTGTTTATAAGTAATGTTTTTGTCTGAGAGAGTCATACAGATAGAATGGTCAATTTGATTGATTAGTGAAGATTGAAACAATTAATCTTTTCAATGGAAGCAAATGCTCTTCTCATTTTCCTCCGAAATCAGAGTAATGAAGGTGTTGTGAAGCTTCTTCTAAATTTCCACCAATCTTCGTTCTTCAGAATTAATAATGCCGACGAAGTTGGTGTGAAAGTTCTATTCAATTTCCACCAAGAGAGAGAGAGAATTCTGACTATGCAATTGAATGAGTGCTTAATTAATTTGACTAAAACAAAAATTTCGCTTCTTTGTTAACTCGTTTATATGGTTCTAACCAACAGCCATGTGATGTGAGCATTACTATAACTTAACTGTCGGCGTAATTACGGGCTACAGCATGGGCATTTGCAAATTAGTTTAGGAATTTTTACTTCATATTTTACAACGTTCTGAACAATGTAACTCCGTTTTTCTTTACAATTCCAAATAAGATTGGAAAATAAAAATGTGTTAAAGTTATATAGTTAACATGTCTCTTCTCACTAAACTAGAACGTTTGACCCCCCCAAATCTTTTAAAAAATATAAATATATATATTCAAGTTTATTGGGCTAAATTATTTTTAAGAAAATCCAGAAAAATGCCAACAGCGGGCGCTAGTGATATTTTTATTTTAAAAAAATATATTAATAATTTATAACAACAGAAACTAATTAAGTATATATATAGTAATTGCACCAGACATGATACTATATTAAAATTTAGTACACGCATTCACCCAATAAAATACGTTGTAGTTCATTCTATTACATTCATGGTGCGTTTACTAAACTGGAATTGGAATGAGCTGGAATCGAAATGGGCAGGAATCGGAATAAGGAATGGAAATCAGAATAAGTTGTTTACTTGAACTATAGGAATCGAAATCGGAATGAGCTGGATTGCCATTAATGTGTTTACTTTGTCTTGGAATCGGAATCGGAATGAATTTGATTGTAATAAATTACCAAAAAGTATTTAATGAATTATTTTCATAATCATTATTTTATATTTTAATTGTAGTGATTATTTATTCAAAAATTTTTATTATTATTAATTATTGTCAATAATATATTGATATATTAATTAATTGTAAAATTAATTAATTAATTATAATAATATACTAATTAATTATAATAATTATATTATTAATTATTGTGATTATTTAGTCAAAATAATGTTTTTATTAATAGTTATTGTTAATAATGTATTAATATAATAATTAATAGTAATTTTTATATTAATTATTTATTATTAATAATAAATGAATTAATTATAATAATAGTAATATATTAATTATTGTGATTATTTAATTAAAAACTATAATTATTAATATATTATTGTTAATAATATATTTATATATTAATTAATAGTAATAATTATATGAATTAATTGATGATAATATACGAATTATATTATAATAATTATATTAATAATTATTATAATAGTAAATTAATTAATTATAATAATAATATATTAATTATTGTGATTAGTTGGTCAAAAACTATAATTATTAATAGTTATCATTAATAATGTTTTAATATAATAACTAGTAGTAATAATTATATTAATTAATTAACAATTGTATTAATAATTATTATAATAGTATATTAATTAATTAATTATAATAATAAAAATATATTAATTATTGTGATTATTTATTCAAAAACTAAAATTATTAACATATTATTGTTAATAATGTATTAATATAATAATTAATGGTAATTTTTATATTAATAATAAATGAATTAATTATAATAATAGTAATATATTAATTATTGTGATTATTTAATCAAAAACTATAAATATTAATATATTATTGTTAATAATATATTTATATATTAATTAATAGTAATAATTATATCAATTAATTGATGATAATATATGAATTAATTATAATAATTATATTAATAATTATTATAACAATAAATTAATTAATTATAATAATAAAAATATATTAATTATTGTGATTATTTATTAAAAAATATAATTATTAATAGTTATTGTTAATAATATATTAATATATTAATTAGTTATAATAATTATATTAATTAATTAACTATAATAATATTATATTAATTAAAATAATAATATATTAATTATTGTGATTATTTATTCAAAAATTATAATTATTGATAATAATGTATCAATATATTAATTAATTATAATATATTAATTAATTAATTATAATTATATATTAATTAATTACAAATGAGGACAAAATGGACATTTTCAGTTTTTGGGGGAGGGTAAAATAGGGATTCAGGGAATGGGAGATTGATTCCCACCTTGAGAAAAATCATCATTCCCAAATAGTGGTGGGCCCCACGATTTTCCATTTGCTCCATTTTTGCAAAACAATCAATCATTCGATTAGGATTAGATTCCCCAATCCGGAAAGTAAACACATCATCAATATTATACAGTCTAGTGCGATGCAGCGAATGGATCCAAACAGTTTTCTCTGACATTGTTGTAGTTTTATTTGCGATACCAGAGCAAATATTTGTGATAACAACAACTCTACATTGAGAAAACACCATCTAAATTTTTGACAAAAGCCATTTGTTGATGCTAAATTTTTACCCAATTATAAACAATTGAGCTTAGATATATACACCGATCATGGAGTCAGAAGACTGTTTCGATCATCAATCTTAGATGAGTAACGATAAAAATCTTAAAATTTAATCCTAAATTATATTTCTAATGATGTGGCTTGTAATGTGTCATTCATTAAGTCGTTAATGATATTAAATAATTTTCAAGTGATTTAATTGTACTATTCTATCATCTAATTATCGAATGCTATACCATTTGTGATAAAATTTTGGAATGTGTAGTACTTTTTTTTTTTTAGATTTATGGCCCATTTGAGATTATTTTTGGAAGATTCAAAAGTGATTTTAAAAAGTTAAAAGATAACTTTGATAATTGGTTTTTTTTTTTTTTATAAATCACTTTTGGTAAAATCATCTTATTTTACAATAAATTTTAAAAATTAGGAAAGAATAGCTTTTCAAAATCTATTTTTAAAATAATTTTTATATTTAATAAAATTCTTTATATACCCATATATATATTATTAAAATAAAAAATTATCCTTATTAATTAGGAAATAAAATTATTAAATATAAAAATATTATTACCATTACTAATTTATTAGAATAACAAAATAAAAAATAAAATTAATAATACAAATTTTTTAAGTTATCAATATTATATATACACAATAAAAAAATTTTATATGCATGTTTATAAATTTTTAAATAAACCATACATTTTTATAGTAATTTAATAATAAAATTTATTAAATACATATAATTATTTGTGATTTTCTTGTAAGTACTTTCCCACATAAATATTTAAAGGTTGGAAAATATGCGAGGCCCAACTTGGCCAAGCCCAAGCGCAATTGTATGGTGGTTGAGCTAGACTCAACCTATATAGACTCTGGACTAGGCTTTTTTGAGCGCAATATTTTAAAAAATTAGTAAAACTATTTTTTTAATTAAAATTAGCTATTGGAAATTGTATTGATATATCCTTTCCCAAGTAAAAACATTCTTCATACAAATGATGGAAACAAATCTGTGATTTTTATATGCATCCAAATACAAACATACATACATACATAAATACATATATATTCCATCTAAATCCTAATGAAACAAATTGTATTTTGACTGCGCAAGGGTTATAGTTATGCAACTTGACTAATTTTTCATAAAGTCTAATTCCTTTTTCGTTAAAAGACGAATGCAAAACAGTGCTAAGTTATCTTCCAAGTTCCACCTTTCGTCATTTACTCAAACATGGCTGATGAAAATCCAATATGAAACCACTAGAATAATATATAATTGATCATCATCTCAACCTTTTGATCTGTCAGAGCTTGTATCTTAAGAAATTAAAGTTCTTGTCCCCAAAAGAAAAAAAATGCAAATGAATACAAACTGAAATAAAGAGTACAAATTGGGCAATATTGGACTATTGGTGCAGTACCGTATTACAATCGATGATAATTAAGAAGTTTTAAAAAAAAAATTAAAAACACACAAACTTAAAGTACAATTAAATACATTTCTTTTAAACCATCATTCTTTGATTCATTGGAGCCATCATAGTGGCTTGCTGGAGATGCATGTTCTGATTCCGTGCTAGATTTCCTTGATATCCTGCACGCCATAATCAAATAAAATCAGAGATCCACGTTGCAGTTCTGAAGCAAAATTTATCGATTATAAAAGACTGGGCATGTATAAAAGGATAGAGAAAGAAAAAGGCTTCAGATTTTTCTTCTTTTTTCTTAAAAGAATTTTACCAATAGAAGGATCCCAGCCTCTGGATTGAAGCTCTCTGTATTCTTGACAAAGAGCACAGCATTCGCAGAGAAAGTGAGTGATCCAGTCCGGCGCCGGAGCTTCAGGGAGGTTAAACTTGGTCCTAAGCTTGGTCCTGTACGTGCATGACATTATGCATGGCATCGCTATGCAGAAGGCAATCCCGGCGTAGAGTAACCCACTTGTCCCACAAGCTAATTCAAACAACAACCAGAAATTAATTACGTTAAATTCACTGGGAAAACAAAAAGTGTATGATTAAGAAAAAGAAAGTAGAATCCGTGTAGAAATACGATTAACTTACTGGTGTGGCCATCATCGACTATCTCCGCAAGCTGGCCGAACGTCAAGCATGGGAAGCAAGCCGTAACAAGAGCTGAACGGTTTCCGAAAATTCATCAATTAATATTTGGGTTCTCGTTGTGTTTGATAAATTACTCAGAAGAGACGCATCTTGATCTGCTTTTACGTGGATTGCTTAAAATTTTTATGTGCGAAAATGGTCAAAATCCCATAGATTCAAACAATTTTTTCTTTTTTCTTTTTTCTTTTTTTAGTGTCTTATACTATTTTACGCTTAATGTGGTAAAACCCACTAAACAATAAAAGTTTTTAAAGAGTAAAATTGTGAAAGACACAAAAAATTGAAAGTTAACAGCAATAGATTTTTTATGAGCTTTAAAACAAGGTAGAGAAATAATTAATTTGGAGGATTTTAACAGTAATGATAGATATACAAATTATTGCACAAACGTTTTTGTATATTGTGATGTGGCAGCTCACACGGCATGAAGGGATTGGTTGATTGAAAGAATTACAAGCCTCACATAATTTTTTTTACTAAGTTATGATTCTCTTATAATTTAAATTTTTCTCAATCAATTCTCTTAAATTAAGAGAGTATCTTAATTCTGTTGATAAATTACTTTTACTTTTTAATCAATCCTTTCATGTTCCTAAGCTGCCACCTCATACTATATAAAAAGGTTTGTATTCATTAAAAAATTTGGGATAAGAAATTTAGAATGTATATTAGTACTCAATTAAAATTCTTATCAGGAATTAAATTCGGAATAAGGGAGAAGAGTATCACCATTCATTGGGTCATTCATGCAGTCAAACAGGCTACTACTCCAAGCGTTTTCCTGAATTGACTTTGGGCCTGGGCTCGGCACTGGAATTCCATACTGGGCCTGTAGTCCATTATTATTCTGATACTGCATCACCGGGGGAGCTTGGTATCCGACTGAAGGAGGCATTTGTGCTGTGGCCTGAGGATACATCATAGGGGTTGTTTGTACTGTAACCTGAGGGTGCACAGGACTCCTTTGCTGGCTTGGTGGCGGAAACGGCACGGCCGCCTGAGGACTCGGTGGTGGGAACTTCACAGGCTGGGCTGCAATTGTTTGTGGGCCTTGTGGCGGGTATGCAGCTACAGGCTGATTAGGCCCATTTGGAAACGTTTGGTTGTTTTGCTGCATTGTGTCTGGTATAATTGCCAGCCCAGGTGTTTTAGCCCTATAGCCCCGGTTAGCTTGTGTTGGTGCTTGAGCTTCTTGTTGTTCATAAGTTGGTGCAGTGTTTTCGTATTGATATTCTTGAGTTTGTAGCTCATATTCTTGAGCTTGCTGGTAAGCTGAAGAGCCTGCCGCTTCGGGATTTCCCATGATTTTCTGCTTGAGAGAGCTCAATATTTGGTATCTGGGTGATAATATGCTACTAGGTGTACTCTGTTTTTATATATAAGCTAGGTGCAAAGTATGAAAGAATAAGCAACTTGCACCAAGAATTCAGTACAAAAATTACAAAAACAAAGACTTTGATAAAGTGACAGATAATCCTGACAATTGTATTTGAATGGGTTTACTTTGACTTAAAACAACAATTTCGATTCTTTACTAAAGGGCTGATGTACCACTTCGCTTCGCCATGTGAGCACGATTTAGCCGATCGTTATAATAGCATGGGCATGGCAAGTTGACCTCAACTCTGTTGGCTCAAGAATTCAGCTTATTAAGTTTAGAAAACTTCACATATTTTCATGCAAACTTAGACTTAAATTGGTTTCCAATAATAATTTAGTTTGGCAGCAACTAGTAAAAACATGATTTTTTTTTTTAATTTAGCTCAATTTCATGCCGGGGGGGTTTCGTATGCTAAGCAGGTAGTTTTCAAAGGTCATAATTTAGGTTATCTGTGTTTATTTTGGGAGTATAATATAATGTTTTGAGACTTGCAATGAGATGCACCAAACCCAAATAGCATAGGCTTTTCTACTTCATGGTCAAGTCATAAATTTCGTTTCTTTTCTGATAATCTTATGGTTTTAAATTATTTTTCGTATTACTTCCAACATTTTTATTTTTTTTAGACATTGGTATTTTTATGTTATTTGTTTTGTTTTTATATTTGGATTAGGAGAAAATTTCATTATAAAATAATATTTTGGATTTACCTACTCTTGTGAATTTGTAATATTTAAGGTTAGTATAAAAGAAATTTCAAACTCTAATTTTGTTCATGCATACTTTTCGATAATATTGTCATTATTTAAAGACTTAGTTTCTCTTAACTATCAATCTTGTTTATATTTCCACATTGTCAAATCTCCTCTTCGCCTATGTGAGTAGAGTTTGAATTCTAGACCTCTTGTTTTTTAAGATAAGAGATTCTACAGTCTCAATTAAATGGCACCCACAACTAAGAAAAACATGATATTTTTATATTTCTTAATACTATTGAGAAACTTTGAAACTCCTATATATGTATGTAAATTTGAAAGGGAACGTAAAAGAATAGCGAAAATACATATATATAAATTCCTATTCTATATCAAATTGTATTTCTTTTTTTCCCATGTCAATCTCATCTTCAACCTGCCTCTTCCACTTGCATGTAATATAAAAACTCAAATAGATAAAACATAAAGAGTGTACAATTTCATGTATATAATAAATTGTAATTAAACTTATAGTCATGTATAGTGTTGAATAAGCTGATAATAAATTTGTACTTCTACCTTCAATTTTTAATCAGTTACGTATTCATCATCATATGCAGTTAATTTCCTTCAATTATTATTTTTCATTATCAAGAATATTGTTACTGGTTGGAGTCGTTTTTCCCATAGTTTTTAATAGGAATTTAGAAAGGGTTTAGTCCAAATTTTACTTTTCTCTTGCTAATGACTGAGGTGATGGACATCATGTAGAGATTTATTGACAGAGAAGGAAAATATACATAAATATGGCAGATTTAACTATCTTCTTTTCTCTTTTTTTTTTTTCTTTTCTTTTTAATTTGTGAAGATTGCTGGACAGTAACTAGATCATGCTGGCCGTGCAGTAGCATTTTTTAGATTTAATTATAAGCTTGAAAAAGCAACCGCAAATTTACTATCCTTTGTCTCACTTTAATATGCATGTATCTAATTATTGTAGATTATGCTTTTTAATTTTTTATTTTTGGGTTAATTTTCCTTCAACTTGAGATACCATGATTAACGGGACGTGGATGACTTGACTTAATCGTCGAGCATTGACTAATACTGCCTAATCATCCCTTACCAAACGCGTAAAAGACCTCAGCCAACTGGCTGACATTGCGCAAGTCAGTTCTGTAAACTATTAGGCTGGATTCTTTAAACAGTTCCTCAGCCAATTTGCTATTATTCTGCTATAGCCAAATAGAAATAAATAATTCCATGATATTGATACTTATCGATTGAAATATATATATATATATATATATCATTTTGCCTGATATGAAGTTGTGTCGAACATTAGGACCTCTTGCCAACATAAAGTGGATATCGATTCATCATTCGGTGTGGGTTTTTCAAATACAATTTAATTGTTAGTTAAAAAAAAAGAAAAAAAGAAAAAAAAGGGTCCACTGCCATGCTGTTGCTATTTTGCTTTAATATTTATTTAGGGAAGATTATCAACTTTTATTTCATAACTAGAAACGGCCAATGGCACGGCACAATCTATTTAAGGAGGCTCATCCGTGTTGTAGGCTGACAAAGGTATGGCCCACTAATTTCATGGGTCGTGCCATGCCAGACACAACAAAAGAAATTGAGGTCCGGCATGACCCATGGACGTGGCACGCATGGGCTGTGGAGCGTACCAACAAGTATCCATGCTAAAATTGATCAAATGTGTAAGGGGTTTATTTGGAATGGTAAAAAGGATGATAGGAAAATCAATTTAGTTAATTGTAGCAATGTTTGTATGTCCAAATATCAGGGTGGTTTAGGACTTAAAAACTTGAAATCAATGAATTCATCTATGCTCATTGTTGATGTAGAAATTTGGTGACGAATTTTGACCCTGCAACAATGCTGTTCCAGTTCTCTAACTTATGAAAATCTTGATATTCACACTCCTGCTCAAGATAGCGAACGACTAGACTACAACCAGGAAATCTTCACCCACAACTAATGGTTAGAGGGCGACCGAAGTTTTTTTTGGCAAAAATCCTCCGACGCCCAAGTTAGTAATTAGGCTCCTTTTCTTGGAAAAAGTCAGAACAGCCCTCAATGGCCTTATAAATAATTTAACTCAAACGAAAACAATTAAGATTCAACGAGAGAGATAGAGAGAGAGTGAGAGAAAGAGAGCTTCCGTCTTTTTCTTCCTCCCCTTTACCTTCACTTCCCCTCCTTTTATAAGTTGCCTTCAACTTTTAATCCTTCATTCTTTCCCTTTTGGGCCCTTTACTTACCGTAGGAGGATATGAATTTGTTACCGAATTAGAATTTATTACCAAATAAGAATAAAAGTCTGTTACCGAAGGAGAATAGGATTCTATCATGTCCGTCTTTTTTGGAAAACGCACGTGCTGGTGGTCATTGCTTCCAATAACCTTGGAGCTGTTTATGACCAGGATTTCTGGTCGACTGGTGATAAGACCTTGCTCGGTCAAATGACCAGACATGTGGACTCATAGGTGACTTTTCTTTGCCTGTTCAACCATCTGCTCAAAATATTCTGCTCGCAATCATCACCACGATCCCTTGGTCGAGGTGGTCTGCTCGCGATGGCCACGATTACCTCCTGGTATGGATGGTCTGCTCATGGTCATAAGGACTACTTCCTGGTCGAGCTTTGTTTGCTCTTGGTATCCAGAGTACCTCCAAGAAGCCTTTCACCTCTCGGCTTACCCTTTATTTAGATCGTATCTGGTCCCTAGTTTCATTCCTCAAACACTCATAAGGATTGGTTGAGGCTTGATTTCAAACTCAAATAGCTTTTAGGTTAAGGTTCTTTGTACCAAGTATAGAATTGATCTGGATAAGCTCCCTCCTAAACTCCCCACTAAATATGGTTCTTGCCTTTGGAGGGCTGTTGGGGAAGTTTGGAGTAAAGTATTGCGAGGAGTTAGTTGGGCTATTGGAAATGGTCAGACAACTCAGTTTTGGTGGGATGCATGGCTTCATAATGAAACAATTTTGGCTACTTATACGAGTCCCTGAGTTGACCATCATTTATCAAACAATGTTGTTGCATATTTTGTTACGGTAGAGAGGCATTGAAATTGGCAGTTATTTCAGAATTTACTCCCAACCAATATTTTATTGAAGATTGCAGTCATTAAACCACCAAGGAGGAATGGAGTTAAAGATCTGTAGTATTGGTCTTATTTTAAGACTAGGGAGTTCAGTTTGAAGTGGTTTTACACATCCAACATTGAACCTGATGTATTACGATAAAATCTAATATGGACTTCATCTGGAAGTGGAAAGGCCCCCAACCTATTTGTACTTTTCTGTGGCTAGTTATGAAGAGCTCTTTAAAGGCTAAAGAGTTTCTTTTTAAAAGGCATATTATTACGGATGTCCAGTGCCTTAGGTGTGGTTACTATATAGAAAATGTTTTACATGTGCTTCGAGATTACATCCATGCAAAGAAAGTGTAGTCTTCATTGTTGCCTTCAACTTGTAAAGAGGAATTTTTCGACATGAGTTTGGAAAGTTGGATTGTAACTAATCTAAGAAAGGCTAAAGAGATGATTGCAAATGTAGGATGGCACTATCTTTTTGTGGTGGCAGTTTGGAGCCTGTGGTTTTGGAGGAACCAAGCTATTTTTTCGCATAATTATGATAGCACGAGGAATATTGTGTCAGATATCAAGTCACGAGTAGCGAAAATCCAAACGATTAACCAATTGGAAATCCGAATAAGAGTGGCTCGAGTTACTAAATGGATGCATTGGAGCCCTCCTCCCAAGGGTGTCTTTAAATTGAATACCAATGGATCCAGAAGGAACTTAGGTGTTACTGGGGCTGGGGGTCTAATTCGGAATAGTAACAGAGAATGGGTGAAAGGTTTCAGTATTAATCTTAGGGTGTGCTCAGTGACAATGACTGAGTTATGGGGAATTTATCAGGGTCGTTTACTAGCTTGGGAGGTTGGCATTAATGACCTTCTCATTGAAGCTGATAGTGCATGCACGGTTCAAATGATTGCTAAAGATTGTACTATTGTTTATGCTTGTTATCTCCTAATTCGTGATGTTCAGGGGCTAATGGCTCGCAATTGGTAAGTAGCTGTGAAGCATAATTATTGGGAATCAAATTGTGCTGCAGATTTTTGCACATTTTTGCGTCCCCTCCTCCTGTGATCTCTACTTGACTTTTGTATGATGGCTTGGGGATCTTGATCCCTCGCCAAGTGACTTCTTAGCCTTGTGGGGTTACTTATGTACCAAAAAAAAAAAAACTTATGTTTTGAAAATGTGTGCTATATTTATAACTTATAATGTATTAGTATTACATTACTCTTATCTTAATTTTAAATGTTAAAAAAAAAGTGAAAGATGACAAAAAAGAAATGAAAGTCACTTTTTATTATTTTAACATGTCATTATCACTTTATTACGTGGCTAATAGTAATTGGCTACGTGATATTATGACAATGACAATTCAAATTCAACTTTTTTTTTAGTTTTTTTTAAGAGTAAGTTCGAATAAATGTTAGCCAAGTTAATTTAGTAAAAAAATAATATTTTACTAACATTATACATTTACATAATTACACATGCTCTTTTTCTTTTTTTTTTTAATGAAAAAGTGAAGTGAACCCGTGAAATCATCATTTTTTTTTCTTTCATGTTTCATCAAACCATCATTTCGTCTCCCTCTCTCTTCCTCTTTTATGTCTTTTGCAGCTTCTAGCCATTTCTAGATATTGCAACAAATTATAACTATTGCCAAATTTCAGTATATTAAAATCCAATTGAAATGATTTTGCAACACACACTCTCAACTCATTTTCTTTTATTCTTGAATTCATCTTTTGGTATTACAAAACATATGGCTCATTTTAGAAATTATGAACTTGATCTAAATTTCAATTTTGTTCAAGTGGGGCAGGATGTAGAAATAATGAGGGATCAATATAATCAATGTTTAAATGAATCTAAAGTCCAAAGCGCCTAAAGTGCATGTGCATCTATTTCTACGAGTGTCTGTATGTTTTCAAAGTCTAACAAAAGAACAAATTCTTCAAATGTTTGGAAATATTTTACAATTAAGGAAGGAATAAATTCCAAGGGCGTAATAAGGAGAAATTGTGTTTTATGTATTTTGTTATAGTTCTTTATTTGTAAGCCTAATGGTGGCGCCAAATATCTCAAGCGTCATTTCGATAAGTGTCGTGCAAAAGCCCACAACAAAGTGAGCTTTTACAACATGGATTTGAGGGGAGATGAGGCCATTTTTATATAAGTACAAGGATAATTGAACTAGTTTGGCACTATACATGGCAGCTGCTGAACAACCATTGCTATTTTCAAAGAACATGCACTTTGAACATTATATGACAAGGTACACTCAACTTGAATTTAAAAGAGTTCATAGAGATACAATTAAATGTGATATGGAGAATGTTTATGCAAAAAAGAAAATGAATTTGGTTTCAAGTTTTTTTAATTTTAAAGGTATTATTTCTGTTACTTTTGATTGTTGGACCTGTAGTAATAATATGGGCTATATTTGTGTAACATCGCATTTCATTAATGAAATTTGGAATTTGGAGAAAAAATTGCTCGCATTTCATGAATTAGATTACCCTCATACTGGAGCTTAAGTTTTTAATGCTATTTTGGGTATTCTTTTTTTGAGAATATAATGTTATTGACAAAATTTTTTGCATAACACTTGATAAAGCTTATGCAAATGGTGTTTCTATTAACTATTTTTTGTGCAGTATCACACCTGCACGTGGTTCACAATTTTTTCATATTAGATGTGTTTATTGTATTATTAATTTGATTGTTCAAGATGGTTTAGAACTTATGAGTGGTAGTCTCTTTAAAATTAGAGAAGAAATGCGCATGTTGAGATCACCTTCTAGATATCAAGAATTTTGTAAGAACTCATTACCTCTTTATGGATTGAAAAAGAGAAAATTCAAACTTGATATTAAAACTCGTTGGAACTCCACATATTTGATGTTAGCTTTTTGTGCAGATTACAATGATGCCCATACTACTTATGCTAATTATAAGTTAGGTGAGGGTAGTATTACTGCTTATGATTGGAATATTGCATTTAAATTTTTGAATTTTTTGAAAGTGTTTTACGATATCACTCTTGCATGTTCAATAGTTTATGAACGTCTTCATCTAAAGTGTTGATGATGTAGGACATTATTTTAGGAATTTTAAGATTTTATAATTTTATTATTTTAAAATTTTCTATTTTAATTAGAGTCAATTATGATATTTTATTATATTAAGACTTTCTTTTTTCATTAGAATCAATTAAGATATGAGATTAGTTAACTTAGGAAAATATATTTTATTTTCGTTATAATTGTGATTTAGTTTCCGTTTTTAAGTTAACTTAATAAAGTAGGTTTTTTCTATTATAAATAGAGATGTCTTATAATTATTTTTATAACTTCATATTCAATTATTCAGTAAAACTCCTCTTTTATAATTCTCTCTAGAATTATCTATCAAATCTCTCTTGTAGAGTCGTTTGTATTAGAGTGTTATCTAATCTCGCATTCGCATTATTAAAAATTTCATTGAGTCGTTTGGCTAGAACGAGATCTAATCACGTTTCGATTAGAATGTAAACTAATTGTGTTGGCTTGATCCAGTACTCGAATGATATCTAGTTTTTCTACAGTATTAATTTTTGCTTCTGTTACACCTCGTCCTCATTAGTTGAGTCATTTATATAATATCAGTGATGTTTTAGCCCAGCACAAAAATGATGTATATCTTGCAAATGCGTGTCAAAAAATGAAAAAGAAATATTTGAAATATTGGAAAAATGTTCCACATTTGTTTGTTTATGCATCTTTATGGATCTTGAGTTTTAGTTTACATGGAACACAAGTTTTAGTTGAAGGAATAGCTAAAAACTTGGACACAACACTTGATACTAGTATTAGTGAATATTTAACATTAATAAAAGATTTTTTTCATGGTTATGAACTAAAATATGGATTGAGCTCAAATAGATCACAATCAACACCATGTGAAGCATCTTTTGTTCGATTTGAAAATGCAACAATGTGTTTAATTCAAAAAGTTAAGGCCTCAATTGGTAGTGGTACAAGTGATAGTTATACTGTTGAAAATCAACTACAAAAATGGTTTAAGTTTCAAGAGATATTAAATACACAATTTGCAAATATAGATGTTTTGGCATTTTAGAAAGAAAAAGGTCACCATATTTCCTGTTTTATCCATAATGGCCCATGATTTACTATATTTCCTGTTTGATCCATAATGGCCCATGATTTACCAACCCTTTCAGTCTCAACTATAACTTTGGAGCCTACTTTTAGTGCAAGTGGTAGAGATTTAGATGATCATTGGTCAACTTTTGTCGGTAAGACAATAAACCATTTAACATGTCTTTAAGATTGGGAGGTTGCAGATCATCATACACAACAGTGTTAGCATAATGAATTACTTAAGAAGATATCATCTTTGAATATGGAACCAATTATAATTGATTGTGATACAAATGACGACGATGACGACGCTTGTGTTGAAGTTGATGACAATGAAGATGAATATTAAAATTTATGAATAATTTGAATGTTTGAAATGGTTGTAAAATGCAAATGATAGATAGTTCAGTAGGTGCCAACCTAGTTGGAATGTGTTGTAAACTATAGCGATTCAAATTACACCATATATTTATTTTACTTGTAATTTAAAGCTTTTATTTCATCAAACTAAATTTTATTTATATCTCAATAATATTATCTTTTATTTAATTGAGTAATATTTTTATTTGTGCTTTAAAGTTTAAATTATTAATAATGATTAAATCATTCATAATTTAAAATGTAAATTCATTCAATTAAATTTAAATTAACTCAATTAATATATTTATCAATGTGAGAATGTATTAATTTTAAAGAAATAAATGTGAAATTAAAAATTTATATTTTAGAATACAATATAAAATTTGAAATTTGTATATTATATTTTATCTTTTGTATAAAAAAAGATAAAAAAAAATTAATAAGTAAAAAATTAAATTTTGCCATGCCTAGTGGGTTGGCACTATGGGCCTTTAATGGGCCAGTGCTCATGCCTTGCCCAAGCACAGCCCATGTCATGCTTAGGCACGGCACAACCCACGTGCCCAAATAAAGAGCCTGGCACAACCCATTGATGGGTTGTTCCATGCCACATGCCCATACAAACGCGGGCCGTGCCATGCCATGCGTAAGGCTCGGTGGGCTGGCACGGCCTGTTGGCCACCTCTATTGATAACAGATTCTTATTTTATTGTATATAAATTAAAAAAGGGTTTTTTATTTTAATGCCGTTGTGCCTTAAAAACTATATATAACTATCATAGCAAATAGAACCTACCTCCTTTATTCTTTTTTATGGATCAAGATTTGAGTCATGACCTGATATACAACATGAAAGTTTGAATTAACCTAAAATTACATGATTATCTATGGAAAAAAACTCATGTGAGATATTTTCTAATCATGATAGTTCGAGTTAAGTGTTTCCAACATGCAAACTACTTTTTTACACAGTTTTTGATTACATATTACAATATTTCTAGTTAAATTTTTTAATTATAATTTTGAGACAAATTTTGAACAATTGATTTCATCTCACTAATGTTTGATAATGAAAGAGCATTCACTAGCACTTGAAATCATAAATCTAATGTTTTATCCTTCTCAAACAGTTCTATGAATTGAGATAGAAATGTGAAAAGGGAGAATGATTTTATACAGGATTGATACCACTAACCGTCTGAGTTATGATTACTGTTTGTATTTTTTGTCTTCATAAAATCAAAAAGTACTATTTTTTCTTTTGCCATATATATATATATGTAAAAAGTTTTAAGTGGGAGCATCCTTATTTATACATTATTAAGCCATATGGTTTAATAGAGAGAGAGAGAGTCAACTTTAGATTTGGAATTAAAATTTAAACAAATTTATAGTGTCGTAAATGAGTTTACAACATTGTAAAAATCCATTTACTACATCTTACATCCATCTCAAATTTTAAATTTGTTGTTTTACAACAACGTTGTAAACTCATCTTGAATTTTAATTCAAGATTAAAAAATTTTCATATGTTATGCAGGTATCCTCATTTTTTTAATGTATGCTATTAAATCATACAGTTTAATTAGAGTTATTTTTCAATATACTATCAAACCATGTAGTTTAATAGCATGTTTGCGTTGACTATATTAAAATATAAAATTTAATAACATGTTTACACGAAAAAAAAAAAAAACTGCCTATCCTAAAAAAGGACTATATATATGTAAACACACACATAGCAAAAAGGTACCGATAATAAATGAATTAGAACTTAGAACTCAATCAGCTAAATAAAGAGAACTCAAAATTTAAATACATTTTTGAAGAAACAATGTCACCATGCATAAACATCTATTGAGCAACTTGTTGCCTAGTTGGTGGGGGCAAAACAGCTTGCAAGTTCTTGATCATCCTGTCAAGCTCCTCCAACCTTTCATTTGCATTAGCCTGCACTAAATCTCTCTGCAACATCCTATACGATGCTTCACTCACTTGCCTTCTCCTCACCAACATTTGTTTCGAGCATTCAAGAGCCTCTTCCCATCTTCCCCTTGAACACAATCCCGTTACCAAAAGATCAAGTGCATGACCATGAGGACAAAACCCTCTCTCAATCAAGTATCCCCAAAGATTCAAGCCCAAATCAAGCTGGCGATTTACGCAAAAGAATTTCATCAGCATCACAACTGTTCTTGTTTTGGGCACAAATTTACCCTCAATCATCCGGTTATAAAGCTTGCAAACACCATCCAAGCCACTCGACTTCATCAGTCCAAAGAACATCGTATGATACGTCACATTGTCGTGTCCAATACGCTTCTCCTCCATCTCATCCATCAATTCCATAGCAGCATTCAAATCTTTACATCTTATGAGCGAACTAATCATAGCATTATAAGACCCGAGATCAGGCTTTAAATCCCTCTTAGGCATTTCATCAAACAGCTGCCTCGCCTGGTGTATGTTCCGAACAAGACCGGCACCATGAATCAAAGTAGTGATCGTTTGCAACGAAGGCAAGCAAGCAACCCGTTCCATTTCTTCAAAAAGTCTCATAGCATCACCAAAGCAGCCCTTTTTACAATAACCATCAATTCTAATATTATAAGTAACAACGCTCGGCCTAAACCCTCTTAGTACCATTTCATGATAAAACATCTCCATTGCTGTAATATCCCCAGATTCCTTAAACCCCAGAAGCAAAATGTTCATGGTTTTGTTGTTGGGAGCAAACCGCGAGAGCAATTTTACAAACACTGACCTCGCCTCTTTCATTTCCTTTTGAGTGCAAAATGCTTGAAGAAGTACATTAAACTCTTCGCTTCCGAACTTCCTTATCCCAAAAAAAATTTCCCTCTCCATTCTGTCAAATGCTTCGAGGGTTTCTTCATAGGATTGAAATTTGGAAATTCTTGACAGCATGATGCTCATGGACTTGAGTGTGAGCAGCGAAGGGTGAGTGCGTTGCACGTGTGACATCAGCTCCCAAGCTTGATCGAAATAGCGCATACGTGCGAGGATGTGGATGGTCTTTTCGAAAGCGTCAGGGGTTGGAGTGGAGTGGGGATGCTGAAGGGTGAATTTGAAGAATTCGAGGGCTTTAAGGCCATTCGAGTGAGCGGCGAAGAGGCGGCCGAGAACGTTTTCCACGAGAGTTGAGGAGCGGGGAGTTGTTTGTGGGAGGTGTTGGAGGAGTGTTGGGCGCAGTGGTTGATCGGGAAATGGATGGTCGTTGATGATTCTGGTGATCCGCTCGATTTCGGAAGATTGAGTTGCAGTAGAAAATAATAAGGCAAGCTTGTGGGAGACTCCAGGAAATTTATCGCATCTCTTCAAGTTCATCGCCAGGAGCATTCTTTGGGATTGAATTTTGAATAGCCACAGTGGTCGAGTACAAGGCGCGGGGGCATGCAACATATTTGAACTTCTTGGGCCTATGAAGTTTGGGTCCATCCACATTTGCAGGAGCAGTTGTCAGATTTATCTGCAACAAGTTTTTCATTATTAATAATAATTTATCATTATTGAATATTGCCATATAATTTTACTGATACTAACAATCAAATTATTTCAAGGTAGATTCGGCTGGTTCTAAGTTCAAATATTCGAGTTCTAACATAATAGAGGTATGGAATGATAAGGTCATGGTTCCAATAAATTTATGATAGCAAGTATCAGTAAATTATAATATTATATTAAAAAATTTGGTTTCATTAAAAAAAAAGAATTAAATTCTTTTGTGATACGATGGACCACAATACATATTAATTCCTTATGTTCCCGCTAATTTCAGTCTTAAAAATTATGTTTTACAAATTCTACCAAACACTTTTTTTTAAAATTTTTAATTTTCATCTTTCAACTCTGCTATTTTAATATAGTCGACACATTTTTCATGCTCTGGAGAGAACAACAATTGATTTTTCAGTCTCAAAATATCTATTATTATTCTTAGACCGAACGTGCCCCTCATATTGGGTCATGTCAATGTGGTCATCAGCATAGGCCCAACCAGAAATTTAATGTCTGCGTCAACACCATAAGCCCAAAATGAACCAAGCCCCTTGAAACACACGCTTAACGCAAAACTATTTACGAGGAAAATAACCACCGTATTAACAACAGAACCTCGCCTGAAATCTGTGAAAGCAAATAAATCTTACCTCTTGATCCTCTCATTGGCGCGCTGATTTACACAGAAACGAAATACAAACGCATAGCATTTGGTCCCAAGATCCGAAATTGTGAAAAATGGAGGCTCCACTAGGTGGATCCGACAGAGACAAACCTAACACTTCCTCCTCTTCTCCTATCTCCGTCATCTCCAACTTCTGGAAAGGTAACGCTTCATTTTTTTTTTTTTTTTAATTCCATAGCCAATGTTATTGATGAGATCATGATTCTATCAATTAGTTGGAGAAAAGCGTTTGGCATCACTGTTACCATAATTTGTCTGAAACATTTAACATAATTAGTGCGGCCAAATGAGGCCGTAGTTCAACTTTTTAGTCAATTTTTAGCTACAGGCGCTGTGAATTTGTATTACGAAAGCTGTGAAATCAGAACAAATTTGATGAGGAGCTATTAGGATACAGTGTGTTAGTAACTGAGATTACAGCTTTTCGTCATATTTAATATTTGTGTAATTTAATTTTTTTGGTTGAATTTATTTGGATTCAGCTGGAACTAGTGTATCAAGGTGGACTGAACTGCAAAATATATGTTAGTTCCTGTTAATGATTTATAGGAACATATCATGTCTCATGCTATGTTGTATTAGCTTTCTTTTTCGATTAATTTTATAGCCTTGGATCAATTACATTTGGAAATAATATGAGATAGTATAATTGCCACATGACTTTAGTTTTTACCATGGCAGTGTTTGCTATGGCTTCTCAGTTGAGCTTTTGTTTATAGAATTTTTCTTCCCTATTATGCTTGATCAACCCATTGACAAGGCTCTATATGACATTAATTTGTACCTTTAGTTTCTCACTTTTCATCATATGATGATAATGGACCTATATCTTTGTTGGAATGGCTTGCTGATTTCTTTTTCTTTGCTCTTTTTTCCCCCCTTCCTAGACTTTGATTTGGAGAAAGAAAAAAGTTTGCTTGATGAACTAGGGCTTAAGATAGCTGAAAATCAAGAGAACAGTCAAAAAAACCGACGGAAGCTTGCAGAGAGCACGAGAGGTATGTAATTGAAATTGTATGCAAATAATCTGGAGAATATCCAATACTCGTTATGGGTTGAATTTATTTGTGTAGCTATGGAGAGAGGTTTCAGCTAGATCTCCCTTTTATATCCTCCTTTTTCTGTATTTTTTGTGCATAAGTTTGTCAGTATTGATGTTTCTAGTTTTGTCTAACAGATTTTAAGAAAGCTTCACCAGAGGAAAAATTAAGCCTTTTCAATTCTTTGCTCAAGGGTTATCAAGAAGAAGTTGATAATCTTACGAAAAGAGCAAAATTTGGAGAAAATGCATTTCTTAACATCTATCAAAAGCTTTATGAGGCTCCAGATCCTTATCCTGCTCTTGCTTCAATTGCTGTGAGTATTAGATTGTTCATGTTCTTGTTTTAGGTTTATCAGTTTCATGCATAATTAAATTCGCTTTTGTTATATGAATGAATTCCATTGGTCTTGTTGAGAGTTGTTCTCTATATTAAGATGGAAGTTAGAGGATTCTTAGGTGTCAATTCATGATCTACTTATGCATATTAAGATCTATATCTTGTGCTTAAACCGATTTTTTTATGGGTGAGACGATTTGCACTCTTAAAAGTTACTTTGAACACTTATTTTATAACAAAATGCCCATCATATGAATTACTAATAAGGGCTCTCTCTTATAAACTAACATAATATAATTACTCTGAACACTCATATAGCACACTCACTACTTATTATATAATTCTCTTGCCATAAACCCTAAAAATTTTATTTCCAATCTTTGAAATAATATTTAGTTAAACAAGGAGCAAATCGATACTTCTAATATATTTTGAACATATTTTTCTTTTTTCATTCAAAAAAAAATTATTTTTTGTAGTCCCCCCATTTTTCTTCTTTGTCTTATTCTTCTTCTTCCGTTTTTAATCTTCTTCTTTTTCTTCATCTACTTCTTCTTCTTCTTCTTCTTTTTTTCCTTTGGGGCCAAATGACCAATTTTTTTTTTCTCACAATTGTTAGGTTAAAAGATTGGGGTGTAAAACCCAATATTGACCATATTCTTTAATAGATAAAAACCAATAACTAAAACTGGTGTTAAAGAATTTGTTTAGAACATAATTTGATTCCATTGTTGTATGTACTAACTTGTTATTAATTCATCTTGGATGTGCTAAATAGTTTGATTGGTGTTTTGCGTAAATTAATTTAACCAGCTTAAGTAAAGTCTATTTTTGAATTCTAAAGAATGTAGAAAGTAAAACTTAATTTTTTAAATTTAGCACATGAGTGTAAAGAGTAATATAGTGTTCAGTGTAACTTTTAGAGTTCAAATAGTCCTACTTTTTTTTCTTTATTTATATCCTTAATTTAGAGAAGGACCCATATGACATGAAAGATGCATCTCATCATTGGGACTTTTTGTTCTTATTAACATCTGATATGATATTAGCAATTATATGTAAAGAATCCAAACTGTTATATCTGCCAAGATTTTCTTTCCATGACCTAATTTAATTGTACCAGGATTCTCGCCTGGGCAAATAAATACTGGTAGATGACTGTTTATTTTTACAATAAAAAAATTTAAAAAAATTATGTAGCAGTAAATTTTAACCATGCATGGCCAATAACGCACACATGGTACTAGATCTTTAAAAGCTCAAAAGAGGATCCTTATCGAATTGAGTTTGTTGGTATAGTTTTGAAAAGATTGTGGTTGAAAGTTTTATTGTGACATGTTCGATTATATTCTAAAGGTTACGCACTATCTTCTTGTAGCTAAGACATCCACTGTTTTGCTTAAATTAAATCTTCTTTTCTGTTCAGTATAGTCCTTGCCTTTATCACTGTTGAAGTTATCATCTGTGAGCCATAACTATCTCGTAGCTTGGTAGTTCACACTTATTTTAGAAATCACTGCATTTTTTATGTTCTGATTTGTAAAAATATTCCTATAAAAACTACAGTTGTCCATTGTGTTGTATTTGTACAAAGAATATGTTTCTACACAGTTGGTATGTCAGTCACACTTGTCTCTATACAGGAGCAAGATCTAAAATTGTCTGAACTAGAATCTGAAAATCGAAAAATGAAAATTGAGTTGGAGGAATACAGAACAGAAGCAACTCACTTGAAGAATCAGCAGTCAACAATAAGAAGACTTGAAGAGCGCAACCGCCAGTTAGAGCAACAGGTTAGCATCTTATTGCACCCTAGTCATTATGATACCACCAATGTGACAATTTTGCCTGTGCCCAGGACTAGTGTGTGTACAACATGCCAATTATATTTTATGTGTTAACATATGGCCAGATATAACAGTCACTGATTAAGATCAAAGTTTGGAAATTGTTAATGGCATTTTTGTATTGCAGTTTGAACATTTTCAATGGGTTAAAAAGTATTTCCTATATAACTACATGCCTTCTATTAACTTGAGATGTAGTTATGTGTAAAGATGTGAATGATGATTACCTGGTTTCCTATTTTCTTTTAGATGGAGGAAAAAGTGAAAGAAATTGTGGAGATCAAGCAACGTGGTCTGGCTGAAGAGAATCAGAAAACACTGGAAGTTTTACAAGAACGGTATTTTGGTTGTTGTTGAAGTTTATGTTTTACTGGTTAGAGTGTTTTCGAGTGTTAGGTTTCATCAGCACTTACCCCTGCTGATAAATGTGAATCTAACTGTGTTAGAAATTCTTTCAATGGTTCTTGTTGAAAGTTTAAGTGTTAGAAATTCTTTTAATGGTTCTTGTTGAAAGTTTACTCTCTATTGATTCGTGGTTTATTTATTTTGTGCAGGGAGCAGGCTTTGCAAGATCAATTGCGACAAGCTAAAGATAGCGTTGCCACTATGCAGAAATTACACGAACTTGCTCAAAGCCAATTGTTTGAAGTCCGTGCCCAATCAGGTGAGACAATGCATCAGAAATTTTGTATGTTATAATCTATTTTGACCTTTTTTTTTTCAATCAAATAGAAAAAAAAATTGTTATATTGTCGCTTTAGTTCTAATTCTCAGAAGAAACTCTGATTTTGGCTGTCATGCTTTTCTTGTCCTCTATGTGAAGTCCATGTTTCCTCATGTCTCTTTTCTATTTACCCTCAACATTTGCATCTTATTTGTCGGTGAATAATATCAGATGAAGAAAGGGTAGCAAAACAATCAGAGGTCAACCTTCTGATGGATGAAGTTGAACGGGCTCAAACACGACTTCTTAGTCTTGAGAGAGAGAAGGTGAAGTCAAATATTATGTGTTTAGAAATGATTCAACTTGCCTCTCAATTCTTTTTAGTGCTGTATTTATGTAGCTGCTTTCTCTTCATTTTTTTTTTTGGGGGGTGGGTGGGGTGGGGGGGGGGGGGAGGAATTTCATTGTTCAATATCAGTTTTATATTGTTGTCAATTCAGGTATTCATTGTGACATATTTGTTTGAACTTTGAGTTATTTTAACTAATGAAACCAACAAAAAAGGGATCACAACTTAGGCAGTATCTGTGGAATCTTGCAATTGAAGGTTGCAATTTTTTTGTGTCCTGTTTTGCAGGAACTCCTACGTTCTCAATTACAATATGCAAATGATGAGGCTGGAAATAGGAACAGGTAACGTGTTCTAGTCCAATCATTTGTAACATTAATACCATAAAAAGAATTGGAATTTCTTTCATCTTCTGGTGACAATTTTTCCTTATTACAGAATTATCAGTAGCAAGGTTCTGTGTTTTTGAAGTTGCTTAAACTATTTGAAAAATTATGAAGTATTATAAATTTTTTATTTTGATGTAGTAGGTTGTAAAGTAATGTTTTACATAAATTGCTTGTGTCATAGGAATGTGGAATAATGTGTTTGTTGGAAATTAAGTCTCATGGGCATGCTTCAATTAATATCAACATCTTGTACTGCTTGAAATCAGAAATGTAAAGTAGCATGCTTGTCCAATGGCAATAGACGAGGCCTGTAGTTTCTTAGGAGTTTAAAACTTGGCTGACATGCCCTAGAGTGTTAGATCCATATACATCATGATGTTAGATCCTTACACAACATTGAGTGACCTTTCTTTGTTTAAAAAAAATTTTAAAAAAAGTGTGGTGGAATGAGCAGCTCTTCTGAAGTAATATGCAAAAATATGTATCAGTCATTTGAGTTTTTTACTATTATTGATTATATTACAGAACAGAAATTTACAAAAGTAAACAAGTTTCCTGCAAAAATACCTGTTACAATTGAAATTTGGATTCCTTTCTTTTCCCTCCCAACCAAACATTTGTGTATTTCTATTGTTTATAATATTTAGAGTTCCATTTTGTTTAGAGCTTACCATTGCCTCCTGTGGTCACAGTGATACTTTGGATTCGAATAGCTACCTTGAAAATTCTTTGACTGCTAAAGAGAAGATTATCTCTGAGCTGAATTCAGAACTTCACAATATTGAAACCACCCTATCAAATGAGCGGGAGCAACACATGAATGAGATCAAGAAATTGAATGCATTGCTTATTGAAAAGGTAGTCAGCTACATGTTTATCAAGTTCTGTTGATTTATTTTAAAGTTTTCTTTCTCCTTATTTAGTGATTTTTCTACTATCTTAAAACATTATATGTAGTCTCACACACACACAAACAAACATGTGCGCAGAGAGAGAGAAAAATTGATGTTGACATGCTTTTGGAGGTCGTACTGCATTATATTTCTATCATCTACATCCTGCATAATCACAATATTGAAACCAACCCGCCTTTCGCATATGGCAATTATTATTTTTATTTTTATTATATTATTATTATTATTTTGTTCACTTATCTATGTTTGCTTGTCTGTTAATCCAGGAAGCTGCTCTTGAGGACATGAAGAAAGAGCTTCAAGCTAGGCCTACACCTAAAATGGTTGATGATTTGCGTAAAAAAGTGAAAATTTTACAGGTAATATCATTTTCGCTCTATATTGAGATTAGTCATTGGGGATTCTTCCTCAATGGATTTTGTTTTAGCTTGTATGAATATAATGAAATTTCACATAATTTTTCTAGTTTCATTTGGCCTATTTTTAGGTGCTGATGCTTGGACTACTTTAAACTACATTAAATTAGTTGTCTTGCTAGTTATGTGATCTTATTATCCCAATCAATTTAAAGTCCTGAAGTACTTAATTTACTACAAGCTTAAAATCATTAAGAATTTCGGAAGGAAACTAAATAATTGTTGAAGGATAGAGTGGAGTCTTAAATTTTCTAAAGACATAATAAAGTCCTCGTGTTGGGATATATGATTTTGTCCCACTTCAGCTATTATTCTGGCTTGATGTTTGGGTGCCATTGTGATTTTCTTTTTCTCTCTCTGGAAGTAGTTGGCCATGAATTGTAACTGAGATATATGATTTTCTGCCAAATATGTTTAAATAGACTGTTTAGAACTTGAATTCTATTGTTATTTAACATGGACGACCTTTTGATTTTGCACTCTATTCATTTTGCATCTTGCTACAGTGCTTAGATTTTGTGAATTCTAGTTTCACCTTCTGTGCATCCTAATAGCATTTGTATCTCTATCTGTAGTTTGATTGTTGTAGGCAGTGTGTAATAATTCAATTCAGTTGGAAGATTAACAATGCTTTGTTATTCTACTGTTTTATATATTTGACCACTATAGGCAGTGGGTTATAATTCAATTGAGGCTGAAGATTGGGAAGTAGCTACAAATGGTGAAGAGATGAGCAAAATGGAATCTCTTCTTCTTGATAAAAATCGAAAAATGGAACACGAGCTGACACAATCGAAGGTATGTTGCCTGTTTGTTTCTTTGTTAGTTTTGCTTTTCTAGTTTTTGTCAAGAACAAGAGCATTATATTATGTCCAGATACTGTCAATGAAAAAGCTTTAGAGGAAATTAATGTCTCATGAATTCATTAGGGTGCCTTATTTCCAGAATATTCCAGTATAAAATGGTACTTCTAACTGCTTTTACTCGTTATTTACCAGTTACCTTTTTTCATTGCTAATCTTACTAATTTTAGGTCAAGCTTTCTGAGAAAATATCTTTGCTGGAGACAGCAGAAGGCAAGATCGCAGAACTTACAGCAAAGATCAATGAGCAGCAAAAATTGATACAGAAGTTGGAAGATGATATTTTGAAGGTTGGGATTATTGACTTCCCAAAGTCTCAAAAATGCCATTGTAGTTTCAAGTTGTATTTTTTGCGTGTTACCTTACTGCTGATTAATGAGCTTTACGTTTATGTATGCCTTATTTAGTGTCCAATATATTCATTTAAAGTCGCATAATCTGGTTTTTTTTTAACATGTTCTTTGGAGTCTACCCTTTTTGAATATTAAGTGTTAATTCTTGAACATGTATTAGATAATATAGATATATTCAGATACACACACATACCAAGTGCGCATCATACACGCATTCATTCATAACTACTTGTTAGCCTATAGGTTCATAAGTTAGTAAACCATTACACTTTTGTTAAAGGTCAAGTGTTTTCTTCCATTGAATGCAGCACCACTCTTCTCAGCCCCTCTATATATCCTGATCCCTTTGTTTTTCTATTTTAATATATTTTTGTTGCAGGGTTATAGTTCCAAAGACCGAAAAGGAAATGTATTTGATGATTGGGATCTATCAGAGGCTGGAGGAACCGAGTTATCTGAGGTCTCTCTCTTCTCTTTTGCTATTCTCTCTCTCTCTCTTTTTCTTACGAGTGTGTGTGTTATTTGCTTTGTAGTTGTAAATGCACATTGATTGCATTATTATTATATTTATGTTTTGAAGTATTTCCTATAGAATTAATAATGGGACCAGGGCTTTTTATGATGTTCTGGGGATACTTTCTCTGACCAGAAGTAATTCATTTTCTCCATGTGGATTTTTTTTTTTTGTTCATATGTTGTGTTTTCTGGATCAGAAAGCAGATAAAAAACATATGTACTCAGATCAAGATCAGAGCTCAATGCTTAAGGTGATCTGCAATCAGCGAGATCGATTTAGGGCACGGTTGCGAGAGACAGAAGAGGTATACTGTTCAAGCTTTCACAATTACTCATCATTCACTTCTTTTTCTTAGTATAATTGCTATGAATGCATCCAACGTTGAGATTATGGATTTGTTGGTGGGACTAATGAATTTTCCAAATTGTTAGGAAGTAAGGCAGTTGAAAGAAAAGATAGGCGTCCTAACAGCAGAATTGGAAAAAACAAAAGCTGATAATGTCCAGCTCTATGGAAAAATTCGTTTTGTCCAGGATTACAATAATGAGAAAGTCATTTCTAGAGGTTCAAAGAAGGTAGCTTGTGTTAGTATTTCCCTAATATGCTTTTAAGTTTCTTAAGCTCATAGTTTCTGTTTTTTGAAACTCAGTATGCGGAGGATCTTGAAAGTGGTTTTGCATCAGATATCGAATCCAAGTACAAGAAGATGTATGAAGATGATATCAATCCTTTTGCAGCTTTCTCAAAGAAGGTTGTTGAACTTGTGCACTGTTTTGGTGAACTTGTAATTCTTGTTGCATTTACAAGTGCCTTCTGTAACCAAAGTGTGAAGTTTTCATGTTTACGCTTTACTTCCAGTCGAATGCTGATTGTTGAGCTAGATGCAATTTTACAAACATTTTCATTATGATTTTGTTGCATTGGACTCTTCTTGCTCCTTTCTCCATAACATTTAAAAATAAATAAAAAAAAAAAATTGTCCTCATCATAGAGAATGAGTGTGGTACATATTCGTTTTTGTTTGATTGGAGACTCAGATGACACTAATTCTAGACACATATGACAAACTCTGTTCTCTGGAAGTAGTGCTAGATTGACCCAAGACAGAACTAAAATTTATCATGCCCTTGCATGTTGAAGGGATTTTTTTTTTCTTTTTTTTGGGGGTGGGGGGGAGGGGAGGGGGATTGACAACCAAATTTTGTTTTGTGGGAAGTAAATGGATTAAGTGCAGTCTTTCAGTGATTTTTATCGTCATTCAAATATAAAGGCACTGAACGATTGTGCTTAATTAGCTTCGTGAAATATTTTAAGAACCTGATGCATGGAGCTGAGAACCATACTCGTTTTGATTTAATAGCAGTTACTAATGATTTTAGGATACTTGTAGTGAGCTTGTTTCTACACTGCCTAAATATCTATTATATGTTATAGACTCACCTTCATTTTTCACTTCTGTTAGGAAAGGGACCAACGATACAAGGAGTTGGGCATCCGAGATAGAATCACCCTTAGCAGTGGACGATTCCTTCTTGGGAACAAGTATAATTCTGCTTCACTTATTTCTGTTTTTTTAGAGTTTTCCCACTATTTTGGTGTCTGTGTGTTGTATATACATCCCTAGATCATATTCGGCCCAACATTTATAATTATGCATCATTAGCAGTACCTCACCTCTGCTCATCAAGGGTTAAAAGCTCAATTTACTCCATTCATGCTTTTTGGAAATATTATTCTTGCTAATCTGTATTTCACACAGAGATTTCTACCGCTCGGTCCATCTACTGTCTTTACTTCCCCAGCATCATTAACTTGTAATCATTTTACCTTCTATTCATATCAATGCTTTTCATGGTGTATTCTGAATGTACACAAGGCATCTGATCAATTCATAGAGTAATATATGCCAATGCATATGTTAGGCACCATAAGTCAGGTTGACAGGTTCAATGCTTGTTTTCTTCTTACACATGTTGAATGAAGTCATTTGTACCCAGCAGAAAAGGCCTTCTTGATAAAACTGGATCCTCAACATTCGAAGTCTCTGGGGAAAGATAAACTTGTTTTTACCACTTGGCTTTGCTTATATCTTAAATGTTTTCCACTGTGTTTCTCACCTAAAATTGTACTAACAATTTTCCATCACACTCTTTGGTTTCATTTCCAGAGGATTTATGTTAAAGTATTTGATTAATTTTGCAGATATGCTCGGACTTTTGCATTTTTCTATACAATTTTGTTGCATGTCTTGGTATTTACCTGTCTCTACCGAATGTCAGCTCTGAGCTACCTGAGGTAACTATTTCTCAATCTTCTAATTGAAACACCTATCTATTTTGTTTCCTGACAGCATCCTTCGGTTTTGTAGCAACGGTCCCGAGGAATTTGTTGAGAAAACAGTCGACCTCCCTCATGCACTGTGATTTACGGCCTTGCCTGTTTTCACTGGTTTTTAGTTCATAGAGATGGACCACAGGATCAAAATTATGAATCAAAATGTCATACGCTGTACATATAACAAAGATGATGTTATTTTTACTCGTCGCCAACTTTAGTTGGTGAATGTAAGCAGCACTGTTTTCACATTAATTTTGTTACTTGTAATAGGCTCTACACTGGATTTTCATTTTGAACGTGAGTAGTGTTACACATTTTAAATTTTTTATTCTAAAAAAATTATTTCAAATAATGTAGTATTTATTGATTGATTGATTAGTAAGATAATATAATTAATGTACTTGAATTTTATAAAAAATTATTAACTATTTAATGAATGACACATCATTTAGGTTAAAAAATTTGGCGTGTGTATCATTACTCTTTAAACTTTTTGTGTCCCAATGTATGGTTCACATTGCTGAATTCGAAAGAGATTTATGGTTTTAGTCATTGAGGCAATCAAAATTATTAGGGAAATTTACAAAATTTACTTAAATTTTTTTATATTTTTCATATTTAACCCTTTAAATTTTTTTTATCATAAGTAGCCAAACATAAGTTTTTTGTCTTAAATTACCCTTCTTATTTCAACCCAAACTTTTCTCCCTCTTTACCAAACAGTAAGCAGCTTTCTCTCTTGAATCGTCATCCATAGCTGTAAATGGCAACGGCAACGGTAATTCTGACCAAATACACTAGAATCCAACACAATTCTAACAAATTGAATTAGAGCCCAAAACCTAGGTAAAATAATTGAAAGGAATATGGTTTTGTAGAACTATTGCACATTAGTTGTTTGATAAAATGTTTCTTAGATTGTTTATGTTTTATTTTTGTATAACCAAATGTTTATGAGATGTTTATTAAATTGGGAATGTGTTTGTGGTTGATTTGGTGCGACATAAATAGATTGGTGCTATTGTATGTTGGTGATGACAGTTTCACCCAAACTGTCTTTTAGTGCGATAAGCACCACAAGCTATCTCTTAGTGCAACAGGGTGGCTGTTGCACCAATTTTGTGCGACAGCCACCCTATCACACCAATATATAGTTTTTTTTTTTAATTTTTAAAAATATTATGTTCTGTAATATAATAATATTATATAAAATGTGTCTCATATTCCCTTTATTATGTTTTATAGTTTGTAATTATATATATATTAATTTTAGGCTTAATGGATTCAACTGTACTTTAATTTTATTATGATGGTTGGTAGGAGACGTTGGCCGATGCCCGTATAATGTATGTGAATGCTAAAAATACAGTTGTTTTTGTTAGAAAAAGTTGTATGTTTGATCAGTTTTTTGCAAGAGTATATGAGGTGTTGTAGATAAATCCTAATAAATATAGTATCATAATGAAGACAACTTTGAGGTCTAATAACAAAATATATCATGCATGTTCACTACCCATGGACATATTTAATAATAAAATGGTCAAGACTATGTTACATATAGCCTTTAATGTGGCTAACTATAAATGCAACCCTATATTTGTTATTACTTCTTCTTGAGTTCCGAGCTTTAGAGCAAACATGTCTGTTCTTGATATTGAAAAAGAGGTGTTACGAAGGACGATGTTCTTGCAGCAACGTTACTCTCCACTTAATGACAATAATGGCACCCTTGATGACAACGGCATTACATTAGCAAATGTTGGAGAAAAAGTGTTACCACTAATGACATCGGTAGAGCAACATTACTCTCCATTTCACAATAATGATTTTTGTAACAATGATGATCTTATTGATGACATTAGCAACACAGAAGCAGATAATGTTTGTATGGAACTGTCTAATAATATGATGGGCACTCACTTCAATAACGCAATTGATAACCCGGGGGGTTTGGTCATTTTAATATTCTTGTTAATGATGAGGATGAGCATCAAAATGATATTCCTATGAATAATAGAAACAATCGATCTATTCTCCAATGGCCCATTTGAGAAAGAAGATTGATCCCTTGACAAGTCTTGCTCCAATTTTGCCTTTAGACATTGTTGTTCTAAACTTTGTTAGCAGTTGTGACTCAGATAATATTAGTATGGGTAAGCTATTTGCTGAGAAGAATAAGTTAATATTAGAACTGCGCAAGGTTGTTTTAAATGATAAGTTTAATTTCAAGATTACACGATCCATAATGACATGTTTCGAAGCCCAATGTTGTTCGGAATCATGTAAATGGCGTATTCAAGCAATGAGATGTTCGAATGAGTAGAATGTTCCTTAGGTGGTAAGGAGAATTGATAAAGTACACACTTGCCATAATGAGGTATTATTTGATGGTCATCGTCAAGTAAGGAGGCAAGTTGTTGGTTATATTATCGCAAACAAATATATCTAGGAAAAAATGATATATACTCCGAATGACATCAAAGCATATATGCAGCAGGAATACCGTGTGCAGTTAATATACCAGTAGGCATATCGGTCTAGAGAAGTTAGTCTTGAAATAGTTCGAGAAAATCCTACAGAATCATACAACTTGCTTTCAAAATACTCTCACGTTTTGACCAAAGCAAATGAGGGTATAGTTACTCACCTCGATCTAGATTGAAATGGTAATTTGTTATACTACTTTGTAACACTTGAATCTTCCATCAAAGTTTTCAATCAATATATCAGGCTAATGATTATTGTAGATGGCACTCATCTAAAAAGACTATATTGGAGAAGCATGTGTATGGCAACATGTATGGACAGAAACAATCAATTGTATCTGTTAGCCATTAGAGTCGTGGATTAGAAAAACAATGATGCTTGGGAATAGTTTATGAAAAAATTACATGGAGTGATTGGTGATAGGTAAGATTTAGTAATTATCTCCGACCGATGCACTTCTATCAAGAGAGCGATTCTTAAAATATTTCACAATATTGCTCATAATGTTTGTTTTTACCATGTCAAAGGTAACGTCAAGTCAAAATTTAGGATGTCCAAAGCTGTTTCAGATGATTTTGATCTTATCTTCATAAACGCGGCAAAAGGAATCATTGATGAGGGCTTGTGCATAATTGGTGGAGCAAGTTAGCGATGTGGAAAATTACGAAGTTCCTATTGAAATCTGAGAGATGCACGTTTATCCATTAGGAGAAACACCACACTTGGTCATCATAAAGAGCTCAAAATACCTTCTGGGCGATAAGGATGTAAATCAGAAGATTATGAGATGAGGGCGGTGCAATGAACTGGGATATAATTGTAAGGGATGTAAAAATTCCATTGCGTCGAACCAAAGCTAGTTATATTGTTAATCAAGTAATTATGTATAATAAATTATTATTTTTTGTGTATTAGACAATTATATATAATGAAGTATTATTTTATTTTATTTATTATTAAAAAGTGAGCATTAAAATGGTACGCCTAGGACAAAAAATATTCATATATCAATATTTGAACAATTACAATGGCTTACAATCCACTATCGCCATTAAGTATGTCTACTTCAATTTCCTTCCTAAAGTATTTTCTATGACTATTATCAAAATCAAATATACGCCCAAACATTAAATACATCATAAACATCGATAAAAAAACAACGCAATCACCACTCTAGGATCTTGTTGTGGCACACATTTAACTACAATGACGTTTCAGGGATTGGTACTCTACAGCTCATGTCGGATGTTGTAGAATCCAACATATTCTAGCCATTGAGGGAAGATAACTTTAAATGGCCTGAATTGATACTTATACATTTTACTATCGCTAATGTCAATAATGAGTCATAAATCCAGACTTTTTTGGCTTGAAAGTCCACTTAGGTTAGCACCTAATGATCACCGCCCAGATTAACAGGGATGAATACCTGCATATAAGAATTCTCGCAAATTTATCATTTTTGTTATGTATGAAATTGCTAAAAATTACCAAAAAAAAAGTACATTTGTAAAACACAAAAAACACACACCATATCGACATCCGTCAATGGTTTTGACATGATGTGCTACTGCCCACCAATATAGCTATTTAAGCTATCGCTATATTCTAATGAATTGATTGCACAATCCTCGTTATTTCATAACTGATTCAAGAACACTTAGTTCATAAATTACATAAAAATAAGAAATTAAAAATGATTCAATACATTAGCAGACAAGAAATAAAAGTTATGATTATAAGTTCTTTAAACACGTTACCTAAAAAAATGTGTCTGTATGTATAATCCGGTGTCCGTATTTGTGACCCACTGAGGTAAGACATTAAGATACTACTATTGCTTTTAGCTAATCAAATAAAGATACTCATGAATATGTTGTTGAAGAACATAAACATGTCAATTTAGAAAAAAAAAAATAGTACACAAATCAACAACACTCTAAGAAATAGAAAAAAAAATTACCTTGTCACCTAGCCAAATAATGAGTGGGACTGTCAGACAATCCAATCCACTATGATTTCATCAGCAAACTATCAGCCAAACTCATCACATAGACTTGGATCATCCAATCCTCTAAATGGATTTATATCTATACTCGTTCTTCTGTTAATGTCATGATCTATTATTTGTAGTGCAGGTAAAGGCTTAACATTTTTTCCTCACTCGAATGGAGGAATCAAGTATGAACTATTAAAAACATACGACTGTCTTTACAATCGTCCAAACTTACTAATGCCCGGAGGTGCCACAGTGAAGACCTACACACTTTCCATGCATACATCCCTATAAAAACTATACAATGACGTGGGAATAGAAACATTTTAATTGCCAACATCAGTATACACTCCACAGTCATCCAGGACTTGTCGATTTGACAAGACAAACATATTAAACAAATATCATGTTAAAAGATAAAAGAACACAATTGTTAAATTTTATATTTGTTTACCACATATGAGCACCCAGTTGGATAATCACTGTATGAACGTTTAGTAAATAAACCAATAAATCCCATCATCGCTTTTCTAAATTCTTTATGTTCTTTTTATTCTACCTCAAAAACTGACTTCAGTTAAAAAATATTATGATTAATCTTATCCATATGTCGCTTGGCATAATCATTATGATGCTTTGTCCTCGACTATTACCAAAAAAAATAATTCTTTATAATGAGAGATTGTTATAATGATTTTTACATAAAGAAATGAAATGATTTATAACATCTGAATCATGTGTGTCATCAAACTCGTCTGTCTTTTCCTAATGGTCATCTGCAAGCAGCTCATCCTCAACAACATTTTGCTGCTCTAGTGTTGGGATTGGTATATTGTGAGACTCTTCTATTTGTCTTGTAATAGGCAACGCGTTGATTAAAGATTGATGCTACAGAGAGTAACAATGAAAATGAGAAAATAATAAGCTAAAAAATTTCAAGTTTCGATTAACCAATAAATAATGGTGGTTTGATGCACTATAGGATACCCATATCATGGACCCAACTTGAAATATGTGGCATGTAATCCTTAATGATCTGCCAATATTTTTTGCCTTTCTCCTTTGCGTCTAACTCAATGGTTTGGAAAATATTCCCCTGCCATAAATTCAGCTAGAAATTTCAAGTTAATCTAATCATCTACTATTTAGTAATACAGAAAGTAGTACTATACATCCACCAATATATAATACTTACAAGACGATAATTGTCATTTAAGAACGAATAACTTCAGCAAAGTTTATTTAGAAGAAGCGATGGATTTCCATAGCACGATGTGAGAAATCTTTTTCGTTCTCACACCCATGCTGACGGAATGCCTCCGATTGTTTTGAAAATCCAAGCTTGTAACAACCAAAGTCAGAAAGTCATAAAACCTATTGTTAAATATTCAATATTACAAAACTAATTAATCCAAAAAAAATAGTCAACGCACCTGAACCCTAGATGTAAAGCCATAAATATTGTACTTTTTAATTTTATTGGCTTGGATTTTTCAAGCAAGCCTTCTTAAATTTCTCATCTTTGTCGTTTAATGCATTGTCAAGACTATTGTATATTATTTCCCACAACAAATGACCTCATAGACGATTTCAGAAGTGATCTATGTCATTTGTTTCATTAAGCAATGAGAAATTTATTTGACAATGATCTTTTTAACCATTTAGTACTATGTCTGCAAAATAATAGAGTGTGATCTTAAATGCATCAATGTCATCCATATTCTTGAAGTCCAAATCATCAAATCTTGAATCAAATTACTTAAGATTAATGTTGCGAAACAAACTATTAAAATACATATTAAGTAGCTTATGCACCGTTTTTGGCTTTTTTAGTATAGTGATCTTCACCATAGAAAAGTCTCATAACTAAGTACCACTCTACAACTGATAATCATATCAAATGCTCACAAATTTAAAACGATAACTAATCTTTCTCGTTGCATTCCCCATCGGCCACTTGCTTAAGCAACACATTGTACAAAATTACGCCACTAAATGAAAAGCTTCGGCACTCTAAGAAATGTCTAAATATGTATTGCCTGAATAGTTCCAACTGCCATTTTGTTAAGTTTCTATGAATGACTTTTACAACTGTAGCTAATTTATACATACTCCAGATACACTCGGCAAAGTGATCCGTATAATCTAACTTCATCTTGCCCGGTTCATTTCTCGATCCTGCTGAATTATGCTTTGCTATTTTGGATTTCACCATGTATCTATTACATTTATAATATTATTATATTAAATTTATAACAATATAATAACACACTAAAAAAAAAAAGGCAACCAAATTGTAAGTTGCTTGTCGTACCAATTTGGTGAGACAAATGTGTGCCTATCGCACCAAATATACACGACAGGTGTGTGCTTGTCGCACCTAACGTTCGCACCTATTGCGCATCTCAGGTCCGACAGGCGCGCGTGACATGACTTAAAAGTAATTTCTAACTCCCAAGTATAAGAATGTCTTGTTGTATTATAGTTCGATGAGTCCAAGGTCGATCCACAGAGAAAAGATTTAATTTGTTTATTTTATTTTATTCTAAAAATAAAATAATAATTGAATATATAAAACTTAATTTAAGTGAAACTATGAAATTGAATTAGTTAGGGTTATGGATTCACTCTTAATAGTAAATAAAATTTAAATTCTTTTTGCTATTTTTATTTAGATTTATTGCCCAAAAGATTAATTATATAAATTATTATTATTTTCCCATTAATTTTATTATGGATTCAGTATTTATTGTGCCAAAATTTAATTTATCTACAATAAATCAAAATACAATGTTACCATATCTTATATTAAAATATTAAGAAATTAAGAATTTATTGTGCCAAAATCTATTTTTTTGTCTACAATAAATCAAAATTTCAAAATATAAAATATGTATAAAATTAATTAGAAAATAATTTAATTTATATAATTAAAAATAGAATTTGATTAAATCATATTTATTTCTCAAGAGTTTCACTTTGCCCTAACTATTATTATTTAACTAAGCATGATTGAAATAAAAATAATTCTTGAAATTAAATTACTTATCATTAAAAGGAAATAAAACAACTAAAATTGAAAATAAAACTAATATTATTTATGAAAATAATTATACAAAATATTAAAACACACCTGACAAAGAGGATTACAAGGGGATTGAGAGAATTTGAGAAGAAAAGGGATGATTAAAAACACAAAAATGAGGCTTTATTTATAGAGAAATAAATTCATAATCCAATGCTTTACGGTCCATATAAGCTTGATGCATGCACTCCACATAACCATTAGATCAAGATCCAACGGTTGGTCAAACTTCAAAAGTCAACCTTACATGTGGCATCATATGAAACGTCCGATTTGATCAAAGAACGGTTGAGATTTGGCGGGTTAATGGGTGTATCGGGTCGACCCGAATATAAAGATTCGGATCCTTCAACTTGCTTCACCAACCACTACCACGTGGCACAATCTTGCCCATTGAATTACGAATGGTTGAGATTTAGTCAAAATTGATAGCTATCCAGTGCATCCATATCTATTATAAGCTCATTTTATCATCCAATCAATGCTTGGTGAACTAAAAAAGTCAATTTTTCTTCTAAAAGCTAAATTTTAAGCCGGTCTTGACCCATCCTAAGGTTTTCAAACCTCCGGAATCCAAATTTGACTTTCATTTTCCCGTTTGGAGCCTCGAATTATGTGAAATCAATATTTTACCTAATAAATATGCAAAAATACTCAAAATTAAATATAATTAAAACAGAATTAATAATTCTTAATATATTACATAAATACAAATATAAATTATAATATATGCACAAAATAATATTTTTATCCCTTAATAAACATATAATTTTTAACACTAATCAGTACGCTTGCGCCTCATCGATCGCCTATGGCACTTCGTGCATCCTGTAAGCTACACCACCAACATCACAAACACTTCAATCCTCCATCACCATTGCCAACACAACAAAACAATAACATAAAACAAGAACACACAATAGAACATACAATAATCTAGGGTTTATGAACTAACCATTGATTTGGTGAATTTAACTGTAATTTTGGTGATGTTGGCTGCCATGGATGGACTCCGATGTGGTGGAAAGGCATCGGCGATGAGTGGCATTCTAGAAGGAGGAGAGCAATCATTTGGTTTGGGGGAGAAAAAGCTTGGTAAGAATGAGAGGGGTATTTTCGTCACTTGATGTGTTCTTTGGCTAATGTTGATAAAAAAAAAAAAACTTTAGGGGTCAATTTTAAAAAATATGAAATTTTTGTGGTTGATTTTATAAATTTCCCATATATTGGATGGTTAATACATAACTGAACTCATGAAAAGATTATGAACTCTTAAAATTTTATTATTATTTCTTATTCATAGCTTAATTTTTTGTCTTTAACAATGAAGAAAATAGAGTGTTTATTTATTTATTTTTTGTTACTTGATTGAGCAAGTGGTTTAAGTATTTTTATTTGACTAGTCACTCAAATTTAAATCTTAGAAAAGATAGGCATAAAAAAAAAAAAATATGAATTTTGTCCACTTCCTATACCTTTTACAATAAAATAATTTTAATAAATTAGCTTATCAAGCATTAAGTTTTATGTAAGAAATTGCTCATAAAAATGGTATTTCATTCAATACTTTCAACACGAAATGTATGATAGAAATAAATAAGAACTTTATTTGCATTCATGAGTTTTATCTATTCTTATATCTCTCCTTTTCTCTCAAAATTGGACGATGGATGTATTAATTTTTTTTATAAAAAAATTATAATGAATGATAGAGGTGTAATATTGAAATATTGAAGAAAATTAAATAAAAAAATTAGCCATAAAATTTCATCATTTTTTTCATCTCTCTGCCTTGTGTAGCCTAGTGATAATCTAGACTAGCAGTCTGGTAACAAGGAAGATTGAGCAATGACACTTTGCTAAGTGAAGACAAAATGCTATAGGAAGGAAATAAATGTAAAATGGGAAAATGTGGGGCTGCATTGGAGGTGAACCGGAGAGATAATACATGAGAACGCAAATGGGAGTTTTCTTTCTTTTTTTTTTTTTCAAAAGTAAATGGGAATTGTTTTAAGAGGATATGGAAGATAAAACATGTAAGAAAATATAGAAGACAACTAGCTAGAACCAGTAACTAAAATTATGTGAAAGCATTGATTTGGTGTCTAATCAAATAATATATGTATGGGTTTATTGTTCTTAAAAATTTTGTTATATTGCGATCAGAAATTTTTTATTATTCAAAGTCAATCTAGTGTTGAAAAACCTGAATTAAAAAAAAATATTGATAGAGTTAAAAAATAAAATATTTAAACTAGGATTATTATTATTCATATAATTAAAATTTTTTTGAGTAGCAAATAATTACATTTTTAATAAAAATTTTACATTTTATTTAACTTTTTAATAGAAAACAATGTCAATTATATTTTACTCCATGTTAAGCTCTATTACTACTATATTATAATTTTGATAAATTAATAACTTCGATTAAATAATAACACATGTATTAAATTAATAATTCACTAAATTTATAAGATAATAATTTTTCAAAAAAAACTTATTTTTCTATCGGACCAACTTACTACATAAGTTAATAACAACTAAATTTTAAACTAAATCTACGTGATGTGTTATGTGCTTTGGTACTGCATGTTGAAATAGATTTGAAAATAGAATCCCATTATTTTTTTTTCTGTAATATGAAATTTTAATTTACGTTGTCATTTTATAAAAAGTGCTAAGACAGACTCTATATATTGTCTTTATTATAAAAGAAATAAAAACTCTATAATAATCTAATTAATCATTGTAAGACAAATTATTATTTAAGTAAAATATAATAAATACTAAATCAAGGTAAATAAATACTGTGAATTTTATTTTTAAAAAAATAAAAAACTTTAATTTATCAATTATTACTATTTATTATATTAATAAAGTTTCCCGTACTAATAATTTTAATTTTACTGTAATTTGATTCTTTAACCATAATTTCATTCTACCATCATCTTGCATCATCAATAGAATCTGTCTTCTTTCCTATTTCCTCTATTTCCTCCAAACCCTAACTCGAAACATACATAACCCACTTCTTAATATTTTTATTTTGATTTCCTAATACAATAAAAATACAAAAAAGAAAATGAAATTCGTCAATACATTAACGGCTTCAATATCCGCCGTTTGGTTCCCAAACATTCACCATTCAATTCGCTTCCCAGTGAAGCATTCTCCTTTTTGCTGTTGGGGAAGACGAACAGGGATGTCTCGGTCGCCGTCAAATTCCACAATTAGAAATTTTTCATTATCAATAATCAACGAAGAATCTTTGGTTTCACCTAAGCCAAAGCAGCAGCAACAGCACCCATGGCTCATTGTTGGGCTCGGTAACCCCGGCAAGCAGTACAATGGCACTCGACACAATGTATGTATGACACAATGTATGTATGTGTGTGTGTGTGTGCATATTGTTTTTTCAAACTTTGGATTTATCATTTAATTTAATTGAATTTAGTGGGGCCATTTTATTTTATTATTGTTATTTTCAGGTGGGTTTTCAAATGGTGGATGCAATTGCTGAAGCTGAAGGAATATCCATGAGCTCTGTTAATTTTAAAGCCCATTTTGGAAAAGGTTTATATTTCATTATCTTAACGATTCTATAAACTATTCTAAATTGGCTTTAATGTTTCACTCGCAAAGTTAATAGTTATTGTTGAGAATTTTAAAACAATATCTACAAAAGGTTTGTTATTTGGTTGATTTTGTGCATCATAGTGGGGTTCTATTATGTGGGTTGATAATGAAATATAAGTTACTTAGCATCCTGTTAGAAGGTTATGCACATTGGATTCATAGATATCAAATGAGCATACTTTATCTCTGGAGTTATTATGGCTGGGAGGAATTGTTTATGTAGTTTGTTTTATTTCTTAGTTCCGATTTCTTATTGTTTTCAATATAACATCTTGTCATTTTATTGTTCTATTTTTAAGGTTTTATCGGAAATGTTCCAGTAATGCTTGCAACACCACAAACTTTTATGAACGCAAGTGGTGAGTCTGTAAGTATGTTCATCTCGAAACACCTGTTATGTATTGGCTTTCAGGACTTCTCTTTTGTTTTACGTATTAGTCATTTTTCATGTGACTGGTTGATTTGGACTCGTTTTGAAGGTTGGGTCCATTGTATCCTACTACAAGATTCCATTGAAGCAAGTACTCATGGTAAGATTTCTTTATCCATTGGTCCGACATCTGCTTTTCTCTAAAGTTAGATACTTTACATTGACCTAATTACAGCTTTTCAGAACAGCGCCAGATCATTTTAATTTTGTTTTATAGATATTTGATGACTTGGATTTGCCATTTTCCAAAATGCGTCTGCTGCCAAAAGGTGGACATGGAGGACACAATGGGTATAAATTTTGACACTGTTTTTCTGCTAATGTTGCAGTTTTATCTTTTGCAATTGATTATTGTATGGAAGATATAACCAACATTAATATTGCAAACATGGTTAACAACTCTCTGTTATTTCCCTTGGGAAGTGCTAGGAGCAGCTATAGAAACTAGAATTGTGTTACATTCCTTTATTATTTTGGTTTGAACTTTTTTATTCAATTATGAGAAAGAGTCATGGTTAAGTCAGTGATGGGCATAGGCCAATAGGAGAGAGCAGTATAAATCTGTGGCTCTGAAATCAACTGTAGGTACTCTAGAGGCGGCCTTGTTCCTCAATTTTTCATGGCATCATAATGCAGATTCTGTGCTTTGATAGGTTTTTGTGGGAGTCATTTCACTCACCCATCATATTTGTCAGATCCCGCCTCAATTGCATATTGATGCTGAGATACAAATCTTTTAATTTACCAACTCTTTTTTGCACTAAATTCTGTGTTCTTTCAAAAAATGAACAGTAGATCTTTATGAGAACAAGTTAATACACAGCCACCATTGCTATTTTTTTCCTTTTTCCTCTCTTTGGACCAGAAGGTTATAAAATTTATCACAATATAGGAAAAAGATATTGAAAGCTAAATCTCAAGTGTATCCTTCAGAAAGCAAACGGTGTCATGGTGACATGGTATACGACATTTAAATTTCCTTCCCCTGCATCAGATGTTTGGGTATAGTTGATGGATATTTATGCTGCTCCACTTATCTAAAGTTCATTTGAAGTTTTCTATATTTAATGCTGCTAGACCAATTCATTTTGGATATTTGGAACCATCCGGGCATGTGGTATCATTTCTTCTAGCAATCTTCATAATCAGTCAAGATTTGAATAGAGAATAGATGTCTATTCAAGTTGGCACCTTTCCACTTCAAAAGGTCTCACATTTGTTGCCATCTATATAAAAGCTGGAGATTATGTGCAGAGTCCTAGCAGCTTTTGCTTTTGACTGAAAAAAACTTCCTGATACTAAGTGTGCTAGCTTGTTTGATTGGTTATTTTTTGCTTTTCCTTGCAGCATGAGGAGTATCATTGACCACTTTAAAGGGAGCCGTGAATTTCCTCGTTTAAGAATTGGTATGTTTCAGAAGCACTGTAGTTGTATTTAAAATGCTTTTTGCTATATTTAGTCTATTTACCAGATTTGCAATAATATTTCTAGGGATTGGACGGCCACCTGGGAAAATGGATACTGTAAATTTTGTGCTTCGCCCTTTCAGTAAACAAGAGCGTCAAGAGGTTTGCAAAGCTTTTTTCTTGCGAACATAAATGATAATTTTCTATATATGGTTACTGGATTCTAATATCCTTGCATAAAAATCTTTCAGTTGGATTTTACATTTCAACAAGGTGTTGAAGCAGTGCGGATTCTTTTGCTTGAAGGTTTTAATAAAGCCGCTACATTTGTTAACACAGCAAAACCAATGGAACAACTTAGTTGACTTACTGGTAAGTTATCATTATTTTGGTGATTATAAAGTGGATGTGCTCCTGGAAAAGTGTTTATGCATTGTATCAATCCTTGTTCCCCTTGTGAGACATAAACTGGGTTATCGATGTTTCATGCCTCCATTTTTTTTTAATGAAGTAGCAGCAACAGGCCATTAGTTATTCATTTTAGGACTTTATTTAGTTCGATTCCATCTTTTTAATTGGAGCATTTCTTGCTTAAAAGAGGGAGTGTTGTCCCTGTCATGGCTGTAAGATTCTGGGGGTATATATAAATTTCATTGTTCAAAATCAATTACGATAGTAGTTATGACCAAGAACAAAAAAAAAAAAGTTAAATGAGATTAGTAGTTGAAGCATGGTTTATAAGGATTTTAAGTTTTTTTTTCCCTCCAATTAATTGCATTTAAATTTTGGAACTTTAGAATCTGAAGATTGGATACAAATATTTATTATTATCATTAAACTTTGGATTTTAAGATATGAAGATGATATATCAGTCTTCATTATCCTTACTTCTTGAAACAAAAAATCTTCGTTATCATTAAAGACATGCATTGTTATGCAATAATCCTATGCAAGAACGTCATATTTTCGTGAGATCAAGCCCAAATAGAGTAATGCATTTGGGTAAATGTTCGTTTTAATTCTTGTATTTTAAAAAAATGTCTCAAGATACCCATATTGTTAAATATGTTACACTTTTATTCTTGTTTTCTTAATTTTATAATAATACCCTTGCAATAATATTTTTGCTTTCTTGAGGATACTAATGAAAATAAAAAAATTTTAATTTATTAAGTTAGCCTTAAAAATAATATAATAATTTTCACAAATTTTATGTTATTATTTTTAACTTTAGGATTAATTTGGTAAATTAATTTCTTATAAAAATAACTATTAGTTAAATTTTTGTAAGGATATTAAATATTGCTTTTAAGTTATGTGGTATTAATTTATTAATAAATAAATTATTAGTAAGATTATTGCACGTGTATAAAAGTACTAATTTTTTTATAGTGATATTCATTTGTTAATTTGTTAATTAATTTTTTACAAATAGATAAATTAATGTCAAGAATATTATTAGAAGCGTATTATTGTAAAAATAAAAAAAATAAAAGTAAGATTGCCACATAAATTTTTTTTTAAAAAAAAGTAAGGGGCAAGATTGTAATATTTTAAACTACAATAATATATGGGAAATTTATAAACATAGCTAAAAAAATTTTATATTTTTCAAAGTTAATTTCTCAAACTTTTTTTTATCATAATTAGCAAAAGACCTAAGTGTTTGATGAAATTGCTTTCGTTACTTTCTTCAAATTTTCAAATCATGTCATTCTCACAACTCAAAATAGCTAGTAAGTTAAATACATTCCAACACAATTAGCACCCCAAAAAATCTCAACAATCTCAATAAATCTCAGCACTCCCAACAAAAGAGAAGTATAAAATCATCAATTAAAAAGTATATTAAAGGTTAGTTTATGTGTTTATACAAAATGAATTTTTAATGTTTTAAGGATAGTGTTTAAGTTGAAAATTAATGTAGATTTTGCTGTAAATATTGTTATTTTTTTTATAAAGTAATGTAATTTGTTAAAGTACACCTATTTGAGTTGAGAAATAAAAAAAAAGTTGAAAACAGTAAAAACTTGACTGAGAATCGAAACCCAAATTATGGGCGACAGGCACTTGTTGCATATAAATATGAACCGTCGAACATGCTGTATTTTTGTGCGACAAGCGCCTGTCACCCAGCCTATCGTACAAAAATACAGCATATGCGACAGGTTTATATTTATGTGCGACAGGCGCCTGTCGCCCAAAATTGAGCCTGTCGCATAAAAATAAAACATGTGCGATGAGTACATTTTTTAAGATGATAATTTTAGCTACATGTGTTCATTTTTTGCGTATAATATACCGTTTTAAAGCTTGTGACGAGACGAATAAAACTTATAACTTTTTCGTCAATCTCGCCCATAGTTAAATAGAAAATTTACTTCGATTTAAGTGTGACAGGCACTTGTTATAACTGTTTGTGCAACATCCATGTAAAATATATGGTATGTTCACTTTATCATGTTTTTTAGTGTGTAACTACATTTGATTTTTTTAAATATTTTTCAGGTTTAATGAATTTAGTTGTGCTTCAATTGTGGTACAACGGTTAGTGGGAGACGTTGGCCGATGGGCATATGTAGTACGTGAATGGCAATAATACAACTTTTCTGAATGCAACTTGACTTTTATCCTTTCTACCATTCAGTACCCTATCGGCAAAGTAATACAACGCGATTTTCAAGGCATCAACGTCGTCCATGACATTAAAGTTCAAATTGGTAAAATCAATATCTAATTGTTTTATATTCAAGTCTTTAAACTGACCATCAAAATATGATTGAGTAACCTATGATGCACTAGTGAATTTTTTGGTACGATGTTTTCACCACCAGAGAGCCCCGTAACTAAACACCACTCCCCAATCGATAAGCGTGTTAAATACTCTCCTATTTGAAATCATAATTGATTCTCATCGTTTTCATTATGTGCCACTTGTCTAAGCAATAAATTGTGGATTTTAACACCATTGAATGCATAACTCTCTAAATTCATAAACTATCCAAAAATATCATTTTTGAATAATGACAATTGTTTTTTCATTAACTTATTGCAGATAGCTTCGATGACTCTTTTAAATTTTGATGTCTCTGTAATACGAGTCGGAAAACGATTATCAAATCCGAACTTTATTATTCCTGGATCCTTCCTCAGGCTAGGCGGATTACGCTTCGCAAAACCCTTTTTTGTCATGTATTTATAACAAAATGAAATTTTGATCAATTATTAAAATTCATAACTTATTATAATAAAAAAACATAACAAAATTTATTAACACAAATTGCGCAATGGAAACATGATCACATAGTCTCTGTGTTTTAGTGTGACTAGCAGTCTGTTGCACAAAAACACAGAGAGCATGGTGCTTCCATCGCACGTAATTGTGTGCGACGGCCAAACAAATTAGATTCATAAGTGTTATGTTTTTGTGCGACGAGGACCGGTCTCCCAAAATTTTGTGTGACGAACAAAAACACAGCACCTATGAATCTAATTTTTTTGGCCGTAGCACACAATTACTTGCGATGGGAGCAACGCACTCTCTGAAATTTTGTGCAACAACCATCCGTCGCTATGCATTTCAGAGATTGCGTTGCTCCCATCGCACGTAATTGTGTGTGACAGCAAAAAAAATTAGATGCATAGGTGCTGTGTTTTTGTGTGACAGGCTGTCAGTCGCACAAAATTTTAGGGGACGGACAGCCTGTCGCACAAAAGTACAGCACCTATGCATCTAATTTTTTTGGCCGTCGCACATAATTACTTACGATGGGAGCAAAGAGCTCTCTGAAATTTTGTGCGACAGATGGCCGGTCACACAAAAACACAGCTGGACAGCCGAGGCTATCGCATGCGAGGTTGGGGTGATAGCCCCAACCTCCCTCCCACCAAAATTCATTCTCCTCTCCTGCAATCCTTCATCAAAACAACAACAACACACAACCACAAAACAATAAAACGCAACACAAGAACAAGATAAAGCATTTATTTCAAATTTCTTACCTAGGGTTTTTGAAGTTCAATGTTTGATTTTTAGATCTCTTCATTGCTATTGGACTTGATTTTGGTGGCATTGATGTTGTTCGACGTGAGCTCTAGAGATTGCCACCGATGATTGATGCTGTCGTTCTTCTCCAGTGCCGGCGATTGGTGAGAAATTTGTTGGGAGAAATGCTTCCGTTTGGAAAAATTTGGGTGAGAATGACAACGGTAGTATGGTCCGAAATGTTGTGGTTTGGCTAATTTTGATAGAAAAAAAAGTTGTGTGGCTATTTGTGTAATTTATAAAAAAAATTGACTATTATTGTAAATTTCCCATAATATTTTGAGACAAATTTTAAAATGTCCAAATAGATCAGTGCATCACAAGGGTCACAATATCTCTCCCCTCAAGAAGTTATATAGTATACGTTTAGAAGTTTATTTTAAAGAAAATAGTGATATAATAAAATTTGACAAATCCTTCGAGTTTTTATTTGTTAAAATATGCTCTCTTTATGCACTTTAACAAAATGACCTGAATCGTAACAGATGCATGGGTACAACTAGTTTTTTTATAAACGAAAGCTCTTATTAGCTCACTTACATTAGAATTAGAGAAAACTAATTTTTATTTATTTAATAGTCTAATGAAAAAACCAATTGTGCCCGAGAATAACAAATTACTAAATCGATCAACAAGTTGAACAATATTGATTGGTTTGATTTGATTCTATTTGAGATTCTTTTTTTTTTTAAATCAGAATATAATTTTTCTGTTATTTTGTAATCGTTTTATCATATCTTATAATGAAGTATTACCGTTAACTAATTTTTGAAAAATTAAACTCAATATTTCAAAGCAAGAGACATCTTATATAATTGTTCTAGGTCTATACTACATTATCTTTATATTCAGTCACTCAAGTCACCATATGAAACTCGCAGACCCCAGGCCGTAAACTCACTTGACGCTTAACTTCGACGTACAAATAGAAAACTACCTACAACTGGGGATGGAGAGTGTTTTTTGGGAAATTTACAAGATTAACCAAAAAAAATTGTTTAATTTCAACACTAACCACCGTATAAAATTTCTATCAACATTAGCCAATCACATCTCTACTTTCCTAAATTACCTTTCTTATTTAAGATAAATTTCAAACTCATGAAACAGAGCAAACGTAACCTCACAAACTTAAATTATCTCAGGACGGTAATCGGCAAATGGCGACGGCAATCAAAAATAACGGCCACGACAATCGGCAACCGCAGTCGGTGACAGGGACAAAACACGCAGGTCAAAAAAAAATTTTTTTTCTAATGCAGTAATTGCAGGAATTTATAGCACCAATTTTGGTGCGACGTGCGCCTATCACGCCACTGTTGCACCAATTTTGGTACGACAGGCGCCTGTCACCTCGAATATAATTTTTTTTATTTTAAAAAATATTATTTCACGTAATAATATTATATAAAATAATGATGTTTAGTAGTTTTTAATTTAATTTATTTTTATAATTTCAGGTTTAATGGATTCAGTTGTTCTTCAATTATGTTACGATGGTTCGTGGGAGACTTTGGCAGATAGTAGTATGGAGTATGTTAATGCTAAGGATACAACATTTTTTGTTTGGAAAAATTATCTGTTTGATCAATTTTTTAGTAGAGCATATGAAGTGTTGGAGATAAATCCTCATGAATATAGTATTACGATGAAGACAACTTTGAGGTATAATAACACAATATATCGTGCATGTTCACTACCCATGGACATATGTAATGATGAAATGGTGAAGGTTGTGTTACATATGGCCTCTGATGTAGCGAACTATGAATGCATCCTTATATTTGTTACCAAATCTCTGCGAGTTTAGAGCGAAGATCTTAAGCCACTGGTCGAAACTGAAACTTTATTCCGAGCAAATATATATGTCCCTGATATTGAAGAAGAGGTGTTGCCAAATACGATATCGTTGCCACAACGTTACTCTCCAATCAATGAGAATAATGACAACATTGATGATAACGGTGTTACGTTAGCGGATATTGAACAAGATGTGTTACCACTAACGGTGCCGTCAGAGCAACGATATTCTCCATTTCACAATAATGATTTTTGTGACAATTATGATCCTATTAATCACATTAGGAACACAGAAGCGAATAATTTTTATGCAGAACCGTCTACTAGTATGAGGGCTACTTATTTTAATAGTGCAGTGGATGACGGGGATGCTGGTGATTATAATATTCCTATTAATGATGATGACGAGCGTGACGATGATATTCTTATCAATAATAAAGACAATCTATCTATTCATGCAATGACTCATTTGAGAAGGAGAATTGATCCCCTCACAAGTCTTGCTCCAATTTTATCTTCAGACATGGTAGCTCCAAATTTTGTTAGCAATTGTGACTCAGATGATATTGGTGTGGGTAAGCTATTCATTGAGAAGAATGAGTTAATATTATAACTGCGCAAGGTTGCCTTAAGGGACAAGTTTGATTTTAAAATTGCACGGTCCACAACGACACTGTTCGAGGCTTATTGTTCTTCGGAATCATGTAAATGGCATCTTCGTGCAACGAGATGTTTGAACGAGCACAATGTTCCTTGGGTGGTAAGAAGAATCGATAATGTACACACTTGTCATAATGAGGTATTGTCTGATGGTCATCGTCAAGTAAGGAGCCGAGTTGTTGGTCACATTATCGCCAACAAATATATCTAAGAGAAAAGGATATACACTCCAAATGATATCAGAGCAGATATGCAGCAGGAATACGATGTTCACTTAACATACCAACAAACATATCGAGCCAGAGAAGTTGGGCTTGAAATTATTCAAGGAAATCCTGCAGAATCCTACAGCTTGCTTCCAAAGTATTCTCACTTTTTTACCGAAGCAAATGAGGGTACAGTTACACACCTTGAACAGGATGAACATGGTCATTTCTTATACTACTTTGTAGCTCTTGGCTCTTCCATAAAGGGTTTCAACCAATTTATCAGGCCAGTAATTATTGTTGATGGCACTCATTTGAAGGGGCTATATCGGGGAAGTATGTTTGTGGTAACATGTTTGGACGGAAACAATCAATTGTTTCCGTTAGCCATTGGGGTCCTGGAATCGGAAAACAATGAAGCTTGGGAATGGTTTATGACGAAGTTACATGGAGTGATTGGTGATAGACCAGACTTAGTAATTATCTCCGACCGATGCACCGTTATAAAGAGAGCTGTTTTTAAAGTTTTTCGCAATGTAGCCCATGGAGTTTGTTTCTACCATGTTAAAGGTAACGTGAAGTCAAAATTTAGGATGTCTAAAGCTGTGTAGGATGATTTTGAGCCTATCTTCATAAATGCAGTAAAAGCTTATGGGCACGAAGAATTTAAGAAGCAACTTGAGGGTTTGTGGATACTACACTCAAGTACGGCTGATTACTTAGAGAATAATGTTGGTACATGTAATTGGGCAAAGTCTGAGTTCGAAGGTAGGAGATACAATATTCTTACCACCAACATTACGGAGAGTGTGAATTCTTTTATGAGGGAATCACGAAAATTTCAAATTACTCATCTCGTCAACCACTTTAAAAAAATACTGCAACAATGGTTTTATGATAGAAAAATTGTGGCTAAATCAATGAGTACTTGTCTAACTACATGAGCAGATGAATTTGTCACCGATAGAAGAACTTTGGCTGAAAGAATGATCGTTCATCCAATGTCTCGGCATCGATTCCAAGTCTTAGGTGGTAGTATTAAGGAAATGTTAGTTGACATAGACAAGAAGACATGCTCATGCAGAGTATTCCAACTTGATCAGCTTGTTTGTGCTCATGCAATTGCTACGTGTCTGACTATCCGAGTGGATTACATAAGCCTTTGTTCTGATTTCTACACGAAGGAATCATTGGTAATGGCTTATGCACAACCAGTTGAGTCGGTTGGTGATGTGGCGGATTGAGAAGTTCCAGTTGAAGTTGGGGAGACGAACATTTATCCACCTGTTAAAGCACCACCACCTGGACGTCGTAAGGAGCTAAGAATACCATCTGTGGGTGAGGATGTCAATCGGAGGACTATGCGATGTGGTCGGTGTAATGAACTGGGACATAATCATAAGCGATGTAAAAATCCCATCGTGTCGAGCCGAAGCTAGTTGTATGGAAGCGTTTAAGTTAATATGCCTGCACAATGATTTATTTATGCTTTTCTTGTGTGTGAGACATTTATATGTAATAAAATTATATTTAAACAACAAATATTTTATAAAGTCAGCGGTATAAATGTCCGACCAGGACATCCAATATCCAAACATCAACATTCGAACACGGTCTACAAAGGCTTACAATCCAATATCGTCATTAAATATGTCAACTGCAATCTTCTTTCTAAAGTATTGTCCATGAGTACCATCAAAATCAAATCTACGTCCAAACATTAAATACATTATAAACATCAATAAAAAAACACCGCAATCGCCACTACCAGGATCTTGTTGTGGCACACCCTTAGCTACTATTACCTTTCATGTCTCAGCACTCCGCAGCTCAGGTCGAACGTTATAGAACCAATACGTTCCAGCCAGTGAGGGAAGATAACTTCAAATGGCCTGAATTGATGCTTGTATATTTTATTGTCGCGCAATGTCAGCAATGAGTCATAAATCCATACTTTTTTTGTTCGAAAGTCCACTCGTGCTATAACCCAGTGATTATTGCTTAGGTTTAGAGGGATGAATACCTACATATAAAAGTTTCATAAACTTATCATCAATACTAGTTTTTAAATAGCACAAGCTCACAAAAAACATATAAATTAGTCAACCCCAAATAAAGTCATACCATATCAACCATTGGTAACGGCTTTGACTGGATGTGCTGACGACCACGAATATAGCTATTGAAGCTATCGTCATATGCTAAAGAATCAACTGCACAATCACCATTGTTCCACAATTGAATCAGGAACATCTAGTGCATAGATTACATAACAATTTAAAAACAATTCAATACATTAGCATAAAATAAATAAAAATTTTAATAATAAATTACTTAAACATGTTACCCAAAAATATGTGTCCGTATGCGTAACCCGCTAAGGTAAAGCGTTGGGATACTGCTGTTGCTTTTTGTTAATCAAGCGAAGATACTCATGAATATGCTATGGAAGAACGTGAACATGTCAAATGATTAGTGAAAAAAAAATTATTATCGAAATCAACATTACTGGGACAAACAGAAAGAAATTACCTCATCACCTAGCCACCCAAGCGAAGCATGTCCCAACAGAATTTGAAAGAATGAATACAACTATGGGATAATCCGATGAAGTATAATTTCGCCAGCAAACCATCGGTCAAACTCATAAAAAAAAACTTGAATCAATCATTTGAGTGGATTAATTTCCACTGAAGGTGTTCTGTCGATGTCATGACCCATTATTTCTGGTGGAGGCAGAGACATGACGTTCTTTCCTCACTTAATTAGAGGAATCTAGTATAGACTATTGAAAACATACGGCTGTCTTTATGGTCGTCCATACTTATTAATGCCTGGAGGAGCCTCTGTGAAGGCCTGCACGCTCTCCCCGCTTGCATCCCCAAAAAAACTATACAATGAAACAGGAGTGCAAACATTCTGAGTGTGAATATCAGTATATACTCCATAGTCATCTGGGACCTATTAATTTCACAATATGAAATTAACGTATTAAACAAATATGAAAATAAAATATTAAAAAATACAACAATAATCTAGATATTTTCTAACCGTATATAAGTGTCCACTAGGAGAATGACTGTACAAAGGCTTACTAAACGAACCGATACATTGCATCACCGAATCGCTAAATTCATCGTGTTTTTTCATCATCAATTCTCTAAACTCTTCTTGTTTTTGCCGCTCTTCATCAAAAGCCTTTTTATCTCAAAAATGTTACGATCAATCTTATCCAGCCGTCTGACATAATCATTATTATGTTTTGTCCGCGACTAAAATAAAAAAATTAACACTTAATCAAAGACTGTTATATTCATGTATATTAAAGAAAATATAAAGATTGATAACCTCTGAATCTTGTCTGTCTGCGGACTCGGCCTCATGTTCATGCTCGGGACCATGTTCATGATCGGTACCTTGTTCCCGCTCGGCACCTTGTTCTTGCTCAGCACCTTGATCCTGCTCGTCAACATGTGCCTGATAATCACATGCATCTGCAGGTATCTCGTCCTCAATATTTTGCTGCTCAAGTGTTAATCTCAGTGTGGTGTGAGACTCCTTTGTATGCCTTATAACGGGTAGCGCGTTGATTGCAGGTTGATGTTGCAGAAAGAAACAAAAAAATTAAAAAAGTAATACGTCAAAACTTTTCTGAGTTTCAAGAAACCAATAAATAATCATTGTTTGATGCACTATATAGCTTACTCACATTACGGACCCATCTTGGAATATTTGGAACGTAATCATACACAGTCTGCCAATATATTTTTTCTTTCTCGTTCTTGTTTGGCTCAATGGTTTGTAATACGTTCCCCTGCCATAATGGACGGCCAGATATTTTAAGTTTGTTTAATAATAGTACAAGTAATAATAAACATCAATCAAAATATAATACTTACAAGACGAGAATTGTCATTAAAAACTGAATAAACTTCTGTAAAGTTTATTCTAGAAGAAGCGATTGATTTTCATTGCATGATTCTAGGAATCTTTTTTTTCGTTTTCACGACCTATGCTGACGGAAGGCCTCCAATCGCTTCAAAAATCCAAGCTTGCAACAACCAAAGTGAGAAACTCATAAAGCTTATCGTTAAATATTCAATATTACAAAAGTAATTAATCACAAAAAATTGACAAAAACAAAATTGACAACTCACCTGAACCCTAAATATAAAGCCATAAATATTATACTTCTCAATATTGTGGCTTGGATTTTTTTTGCGCGCATCCTTAAATTTATCGTCCTTGGCGTATAATGCATTATCAAGACTGTCGTATACCGTTTCCCATGACAAACGACCCCATGGACGCTTTCGGAAGTAATCTAGGTTATCTACCTCATTAAGCAATGAGAAATTAATTTGACAGTGATCTTTTCGACCATTCAAAACTCTATCTGTAAAATAAAAGAGCGCGATCTTTAATGCATCAATATCGTCCATTGCCTCGAAGTCCAACTCTTCAAATCTTGTGTCGAATTCCTTAAGATTAAGTTTCCGAAACAATCTGTCAAAATACGTACTAAGTAGCCGATGGACAGTTTTAGAATTTTTTTGTGCGACATCTTCACCGTAGCAAAGTCCGGTAACTAAGCACCACTCTCCAACTGATAATCGTATCAAATGTTCACCTATTTGAAACCATAATTGATTTTCCTCCTCGTGTTCCTCATCAATCACTTGCCTCAGCAACACGTTGTGCAAAATTACCCCACTGAACGGAAAGCTTCGGCACTCCAGGAAATGCCCGAATATATCATTCTTAAATAGTTGTAACTGCCGTTTTGTCAATTTTTATGTAGGACTTTTACTACTTTAACTAATTTACACATGCTAGAGATCCGACCAGGAAAATAATCAGCATACGCTAACTTCATCGAACCCAAATTATTACTCGCCATGTATCTGTCATATTTATAACAATTTAAAAAAAAAAAAACATTCTGGAAGTTGGTGCGACGGGCTCCTGTCGTACCAAACAAACATTCTGGAAGTTGGTGCGACAGGCGCCTGTCGCACCAAAATTAGTGCAACGGGCGCCCGTCGCACCGGATCTGGTGCGACTAGCGCCCAGCGCACCGGATCTGGTGCGACCAGCGCCCGGCGCACTGAATCCAGTGCAACCATGCAATTCCAACGCTTGTCTCACGCCATTATTTCACCCACATTACCATTTCTTCTCCGTAACCCCACAAACAACATCACCCATATCACAAATCATCTTCTTCCCTCACCCAACACAAAATCCTAACAACATAATTTAAGTTTTAAAACTAACCTTTAATTTGTTGGCTGCCGTGGATGGAGTGGAAAGCCATCGACAATGATAAGCGTTGTTGATGGAGAGAATTGAAAGGGTTTGGGAGGAAAAGGACGCGTGAGCATAAAAGGGTAAAAATGTCAATTATATTTTTTTTGGCTAATGTTGATAGGAATTTTTAACGGGGGTTAATGTTGAATTTGGAAAAAAAAATTTGGTTAATCTTGTTAATTTCCCATGTTTTTCCCCCTCCTGATTTGAATGAGATTTTTCACTTACAATATTACAATATAGCTGAGGTTGATAGATTAGGTTGGATGCAAAAAATTTATCCTGTACCATATATAGATATATATATATATATATATATATATATATATATATATATATATATATATAGTTCTCCTCATGAAATTATTTTTTCAATTATATTTATTTTACTTTCGAAAATGACTTTTTTTTTAATACACTCCTCTAATTTTTTTTATTATTAAAATTCAGGTAGCGTTTACATTTTGGATTAGAGTAGGAATTTGAAAAGTGGGAGTTTTAGGATTAAGAGTGTGGAGTGGGAGTGAGAGTAGATTATTTACTTACACTAAAATGGGAGAATGTAATTAAAATCAAAATCCAATTTATGTGTTTATATTATCTTGAATTGGGGAGTAAATGGTTTCAAATTATAATTTTACACTTACTTAAAGAATTGTAGTTTTTAATTACAAAATTAATAAAAAATATATTTAAAAAATAAAATATTTATTTTATTATATTTGTAAATTAATAATAATTATTAATATTCTTAATTCTGTAAATCATAATTTTTATTAATTTTAATTTTAATTATGTAAATTAAAAATTATTGATAAGAGTAACACAAATGAAACATTGTTATTAATAATATAGTACCAAATTAATATTTTCTTAGAATAAAATATTTATTATTATTAATTACTAATATTAAATAAATACAATAATATAATTTTTAAATAATGTAATAATATTATATTTTCAAATAAAAATAATATATAATAATATTATTAATTTATTATTATTATTATTATTATTATTATTATTATTATTATTATTATTATTATTTTAAAGTAATTTTAACTTAGAATCAATGTAAATTATTATTTTTAATTAGATGCAATAATATTATATTTAAATAAGTTTAATATTATTATTTTTAATAAATGTGATTTATAAAATAATATAATAATATTATTTAAATAAGTATGATATTAATTTATCTTAATTTTTTAAATATAATTATATTACTTTTAATAAAATAAAGGTAAAAATAAATAAAAGTAGATTCTCAATCCCACCTCCCTCCATGGGAGTGGGATTCCCACTCCCACTCCAAAAAAAGGTAAAGCCTACTGAATGAGATTCCCACTCTTCCCTTAAAATTTATAAGTAAACACTGAAGTAGAAGGAATTTATATTTCTCACTCCCTCTCTAGTAAATAAACATAGCATTAAAGTAATGTTTGCTACTTTTCTTTTCTTTTACAATCTTATTGTTGCCCTAGACACACACTAAAAAGTTGCAGTAAAATATACAAAAAAGAAAAAGAATAGATTATACTAAATTTGTGCAATTTATTTTAGTTTAATAGGAAGTGACAGGTAGAAAATAAAAATAAAACAAAAAAAGATTGACCATGAATATAAGTAATTTGCTGAAAAAAAAATCTATATGTTTTTTACTTTTATTTATTCTTAATGGTAAGGTTTTGAAGGATAATGAACGGTGTCAGTAGCTTTATTTATTTATTTTATAATTTAGAAATACTGTTTTTTTATCCTTAGAGCAGACATAATTCCAATGATATAATTGGGGATCCTCCGCTAGATTTTGACTAGGCTCGATAACCGATACAGGTCTCAATGGAGCCGTTTTACAAATAATTTCTTATAGATTGATTAGTGCTGCACTTTTTTTCTTGGCAGGAACGAGTTATGAAACCCATATGAGATACAGAGGAATAGGCTATTCTAGTAACGTATTCGTGACATTGGGCTTATAAATTCTTGTCCCGTGTCACCTATTCCTTCAGACCAAACTTTATTCGCTTTTAGTCTTTAACTTCCTCCATCTTTCCTCTTAACTTTTCTCAAGTTTGAGAGAATTTTCTCCGTCTTTTCCATGATACACAAAAGTCTACTAAACACCTGCATATATGGATATATAGTATCAGAACTATTCCCATGTACCCTACCGAATTTCATTTTTTTTCAGTAAAGATAAGGGTGCAATACGAAGAGTTAAGAGATCCATCAATCTCAAGAAATATTCCAAAATTGAGAGAAAGCAATAATATTTCTTACTAATGCAATAATCGAATTAGTGATTTACCAGAATTTCGATCCCATCGATGCCATGCATCATGCCCAAGTATGTTCTAATCGACCCCTCTCTCGTAGCTTTGCATAGTATTCCTAACTAATTTTCGTCTTAATTATAACCATATCCTCAACTTGTTTTTGATTTCTTTTTTAAAACAACTACAAGAGCAGGCGTTTGGCTGGTAAAGATTGAACTATGGATAGCGTAGTCAGCGCGGTGGCAGGACGGAGAAGAAGCCCATAAGAGCTGCTCTTAATGGAGACCCCATGATAATCTTCCACTTCAAGCTCCAGCATACTATCTCCAGTTATCTCACCACTGCAGACTTTCTCACCTTCGGCTATGTTTGCAAAGACTGGAGGGAAAAAAGAAAAAGTTTCCAAGAAACCAAACAGAAGTTGATGTCATCGCAACAACCACCACTCATGAGTTACATGTCATTAAGAGCAAATCAATTACTTGCTTGGTGTTTCAAGCGGGCGCTTGATCGTTGCAGATTTTCTCAGGAATATTTGGCTCATTAATCCTGTTACAGGAGGCCAAATATATTATGAGCAGAAATGATCAAGCTGTCGTTGCAGCTTTATCACCTATCTTTTTCTAAAAGTATTATTAGACCCGATATGTCTTGGCGCGTGCTACTTCATCCTTTATTTCAGTCACTAAAGTTTACCTGATGAAATTGTTAGTTATTAATTTCTAATTTTTTCAAGATCATTAGTTATATATATATATATATATATATATGAAAGGGTATTGAATCTCGCAATAAGGAATTTTGTTATTTTAGAAAATTTTTAAAGGTCTATGCGTATATATTTCTTTTTCTTAAAATATACTTAATTATCTTCTATTTTCATTAGTTGCATGTCAAATTTATTTTAATTTTATGTTAAATCTGACAGAATTATTATTTTACCTTAAAAAGTAAAATCCAACAGCTATGAAAGTAATAAAATGTGTATTTCATATAATTTTTTAAATTATAAAGACTAACTGAATAATTAAGTTAAATTATTATAAGACTAAAAGAATATATATTCAAAATTTAAAATACATACAACATTGGACATACACATACTGCTTTTTATTCCGTATCTTCGAAGCTAATTAATGCCATGCATCAGGTCCCCTTATCGAAATTATTAATTATTTAAAAAGAAAAAAAATTAAAGAAGCCATTCATTAATGAATTATTGGTTTAAGCATGTACCCTAAGATTTTAAGTCAAAAGATCCCAAGTCATGAGTGGTACTTAGTTGTTAATGTTTTGCCAAAAACCGATATCCTCTATTAAATCTGGCATATTGGTTTCCTTTACTTATAAAAATATAAAAAATTGCAACTTGAATATTTCATGAAAAGAAAAACTAGAATTAATTAAGAAAGATAATTATTGTTATTTTATTTATCAACAAAGAAAAACAGCTCCATGATGCAAATTATTGTAGTTAATAGCTGAATAGAAACAATAGAGGTTGAGTAGGTCCTATTTAGCTTATTCTTCGTGAAAATCAAATTTAAATTTATACAATTTGATGTAGGCTTCATTTGGTGCTCGTGTTGAGGAGTTGTGGCCTAAATGCATCTGTGGTTATTAGAAGTTAAATTCATAGTTATTCGATAAAAAATTATAACGTCATTATTAATTTTGTCAAAAATTACTTTTATGTTGCAGTTAATATTTTTATTTCACACCAACGAACTACGACTTAAAAATATAATATTACAACACTAATGAAATCTATGACATACTTGGAGCCCATTTGATATTATTTTTTAGATATTCAAAAGTGATTTCAAAAAAATAAAAGTTAATTCGGATATACAGTGAAATTACTCTATAGTTTTTATCTTATAACATTCATATGCTTAATGACAGGTGCCCTTTTTTAATTTATCGCACAGTCGGTATAACAACTGCAAGAATAATGATAATGAAAGATGATGATGACGGCGGCTAGACGACAGACACAATGGAAAATAATAATAATAATATTAAACCAAATGCAATAAACAATTAATTGTAAGCTAACCAGTTACCAACGTGAAGGGATATCTCAATCAATTGTGCACATAACGATTTGCGCAACAATAGATATATCTCCTATGCTCATCCAAATATTTCCAATCATTTGAGTAGATCAACCCGATTGATGATTTTCTAAATTTGGTATCCAATAACTTAAGATCCAGAAATAAGCACTTCCAAGACCTACCCAAAAAAAAAAAAAACCTCACATCTAAAATGTAAAAGCTTTGGATCTAGAGGTAAAGACCATGGAAATGTATGAAAAAGTAAGAAACTCTCCATATATCGAAATCGGGGAGAAGACAATTCATAAAGAATAAAATGATAACGATGCCAACGATGATGGTATGATAACGATGGAACAAAGATTAAAAATGTGTTAACCAAAAGCAGAAAATATTCCTTAAACCATTATAATTAAGCATACCAACGATCAGTGATAAATCTTGCGCATTGGTACAAAATCGTAGCATCCATAGATTATGTGCGCATAACAACTTGTGCAACATTATCGAAATTTCTTTTCTGCTCCGCAGAATATTCCCACCATCATTGTAGATTTTTTGTAATTGATATGATCAGATTATATGAATTAATCCATCTTCTTATTCTCTAGACGTAAAGTGCAAAAATTTCAGATGTAGAATACACACCACCAATGACCTACAAACCACAATAAACTCTTAGAAGATGTTTGGTTGGGAGGAGAGAATGGAGGAGAGGAAAGTAATTTAAATTCTATTTTTATTTTCATTGTTTGGTTAGACAAAATATATAAGAATCTAATTTCTATTAGAATTTAATATCTATTCTAATGTGGAATTTGAATTCCACCCCAAGAAATGAAAAATTCAAATTCCTCTTATATTGGAAACCAAAGCTTTTCAAATTACTTTTCAACTTATTGAATGCCATTAATAATTATTATTTATAATTTTATTTTATCAATTTAATATTATAAATAATTTTATATTAATTAAATTTAATGAATGCTTTAAGGTAATGTTTGGTTGGGAGGAGAGAATGGAGGAGAGGAAAGTAATTTAAATTCTATTTTTATTTTCATTGTTTGGTTAAATAAAATATGTAAGAATCTAATTTTCATTAAAATTTAATATCCATTATAATGTGGAATTTGAATTCCACCATAAAGAGTGAAGAATTCAAATTTTTCTTATATTGGAAACCAAAACTTTTCAAATTACCCTTCAACTTTTTAACTTATTGAATGCCATTAATAATTATTATTTATAATTTTATTTTATCAATTTAATATTATAAATAATTTTATATTAATTAAATATAATGAATGTTTTAAGAAACTTAACAAAATAAATAGACTTATTTATTTATTTATTTAATATGAAAATATGGAAATATAAATTAACCATTCTTTAACTTTTAGGACATCGCTAAAGCCGCCATCGAATCGCCATCTGATCATTGCTTTTTTTATTTTATATATATATATAATTTTAAAAAATCATGAATTGTTTTAAGACTTTTTGACATTAAAAAAGTTTGGTATTGATATTAAATTTTATTTCATTACTAATATAAATAGTTTAGTATTTAAGGCAAAGGATAAATTTATCCAAAGAAAAAAATTTTGATTTCTTTCTCTATAAAATTTTATGTGAAACCAAACAATGAAATTTAATTTCACTATTATCTTCCTCTCCTTTCTTCTCCCTTCCTCTCCATTCCACTCTTTTCCTCTCCTTCCCTTTCTTCAAACCAAACATGGCCTAAGAAACTTAAAAAAATAAATAAACTTATTTATTTATTTATTTAATATGAAAATATAGAAATATAAATTAACTGTTGCCGGAACTCTACAAGACATCACCAGGCTGCTACCGAACTGCCATCGAACTACTATTTTATTTTATATATATAATTTTAATAAATCATGAATTGTTTTAGGACTTTTTGACATTAAAAAAGTTTGGTATTGATATTAAATTTTATTTCATTACTAATATAAATAGTTTAATATTTAAGGCAAACGATAAATTTATCCAAAGAAAAAAATTGTAATTCCTTTTCCTATAAAATTTTATGCAAAACCAAACAATGAAATTTAATTTCACTATTCTTTTCCTCTCCTTTTCTTTCTTCAAACCAAACATAGCCTTAGAGTTAAGATGTAAAAGCTTTGATCCAGAAATAATCACGACAAAAATATTTAACAGCTTATAAACTGCCGTAGATCAAAATTGGGGAGAAGAAAATTCGATAGAATAAAATCTATGGGCCAATTTTATGCCTTTATAAGGATTTAGAACCAATGGATAAGAAAATGCAATAGAACATAAAATAGAGATTTTCACATGAGAAAGAACAGTGGAGTGATTCATTTTTCAACAAGGAAGACGTTAACATGTGTTCGGTAGGGGAAATGTATTTATGATTGGTAAAAAGCGCATTGCCATTTGGCCAAAGACAAACTCTTCAAATTTATCATTAATCTATTTCCTTGATTTTTTTCAGTTTATAACTCTCACCTATTCAATTGGTTTACAAAAATTTAAAATAATTCATTTCCTTTTTATTTATTTTTTATAGATTAATTATATGTATTTTTGGGTAGCTAATGCTTTTTAGGGTTGTAGAGAGACAAAGTTTGAAGAGAAGAATAATGACAACCATACTTTAAAAATTTATCACCCATAAAATTACTTATATTAAGGGTGAGGTGTATGCATATATATATTCTCTTGAAGAATTTTTAGAGTGAGAAAACGACCAAAAATTAAAGATAAATAAAAAAAAATAGTTAGTTTAGAAAGAAAAGGTGTTTTTTGTATTAAAAGACATCTAACTGAAAAAGAGGTTTTAAAAGGATAATTGCAGGGTGTTAGAGCCAGTCTCTAAGCTCAATTGTGCGCCAAAAATTGTTTTGGGCTTGAATCCATGATTAGCCGTTGTAGAAATTAGACAAGGCCCAACCTAGTTTAGTTGTGGGCTTCTAATAAAATGAATTTTAATTAAAGAATTATTTTTTAAATTACTTTTAAATATTATTATATGATTATATATATATATATATTAAAAATAATACAGTACAAAAAGATAAATTAGCAAAACAAGATGACTGTTACTATACATTTGACAGAAATAAAAGGAAATAATGTGAAAAGATTAAGGTCTACTATTTGAAAAATAATAATATGTTCATAAAATTAGAATATAAAATTTATATTATTGATTGACGAAATGGAAACGATGAAAGTCGATTGATAAATATTATGAAATTATCAAAATATGCAAATTTGAAATATTATTTTATCATAACATTTTCCTAATCCAATTAAGAAAAGCAAAACAAACACTGCCCAAATCTAATATTTAGAAAAAAGATAAAATTGCTAAAAGAAATAGAAACAATAGGAAAATATTTTAAAACAAAAAAATGATTGAGAAAAAAAGGGAATTTCATGCTCGACCACCGAAAATTGTTCTAGGTTTGATTTATCTCATCACAAACTTCCAAACAGTATATTATACACAAAAAACAAACACATGTAGTCCAAGTTATACCATTTAGAAAGTACCTTACTTGTCTCATGCAATTATCCTATATCAGTCCCCCTCACTTGGAAAATATCCCATCTTTGAGTTTGGCTCGTATAAGAGATATTGAGCGTGTAAGAGATATTCCAATCATCCGGCAGTTGGAGCACATAAGTATGATCATTGATCTTTTCTGTCACTCGAAAATGGATTGTGTTTCCACTTCTTTAACTTGGCGTGAATACCAAGGAAACATCTACACCGCTGATGCACCATCACCAAATCACCTCCTGAAACACATTCTTATGCTAGTACTTGTCTACTTCAGCCTTGTACTTAGTGTTGGCAGCCTCCAAATGAGCTCAAATCTCGTTATGAATCTACAGAGCCTTTTCTATTACATTATCTTTTCTGTTACATTATCCACTGCTTTACTCCCTCTAGCTTATGTTAAGTTAAAATTTAAATTGAATATGCTAGAAAACAATATAATATTAAGAAAATTTCATGTAATTATATGCATACCAAGTGTAATAACATACAATTCACTTTTTATTTGCCTTGGAAAAAAAAGGAAGAATAACAAAAGCGATGAAAATCTTTGAGGACATGAAGAAATATGCAATTTGTCACCACAAACACAGCACAACATGTTGCCTAAAATGCGATTGACCATGTTTGTTTGTCCATCTATCTATGAATGAAAGCTACAATTAGGAACTGAGTCACTGCCTTGCCTTAGGTCAAGATTGGTAAACTGCAACTGTGTGCCGAACTTATCCTAGAGATGATGTCAAACTTGCTAATGAACTTCAACTCCTTGTTAAAAGTAATAGCCTTTAAAATACCATGCAATCACACTACTACTCAAGAGAACAAATGCACAACTAAAACATCATTTTTAGTTTTTTTACAAGCAATAAAAATCTGTCATCCTAAAAAATTTATCAACCACGACTGGTATAAAATCTTGACTAGTCCTTGTATGAGGCAACTATAACATGAAATTCATGGAAAAGTCCAACATAATATTTTCTAAAATAGGTAATGACATGTATAATCTCGTGTTTTGCGCATGTCCCTTTGCCTTCCTTGCAAATCTAGCACCTTTGCACAATTTTGCACACATCTCTATTTAGTTTCGGCCAATAATGTTGTTCTTCTACAAGCCATTTAGTCTTCTCTTGACTAATATAATCACTCAAGTCTCCTTTATGTAACTCACTAACAATCTGCTCCCTCAAAGAACTTCGAGGCATGTACGCATAGCTGGTTAGCCTTAAATAGATAGCCATTTTGAATGAGGAAGTCTTCTAGATTCTAATGATGGACACATTGATCCTAAATATACGCAAGTCTTTATCCTCAGTGTACAATTCCTTTGAGCATTCAAAACTAGTAACTTCATTTATTAGAGTTACTAGTAAAGTTGCTCGTCTATTGAGTACTTCGCCACTTTATTCGACTGCCTAAACTTATGCTTCACAATAAAAGTGAACTTTTGCATATAGCTCAACCATCTCGCATGCATCTTGCTCATATTTTATTAGCTGTTAAAGTACTTTTGGCCTTGATGGTCACTATAGAGCACGAACTCCTTTTGAATCAAGTAATGCTCCCACGACTTCAACACCGTAAGAATAACATAAAACTCTTGGTCATAAATAGACCATTTCTGTCGTGATTCATTCCATTTCTCACTTATACACCTAATTGGTTGTCTTTCTCGAGAAAGAACAAACTCAATACCCTTACTAAAAGCATCACACTCGACCTTAAATAACTTGTTAAAGTTTGGTAAGGCTAGCATAGGAGCACCAGACAATTCATCCTTTAATAAAGCAAAGCTTGCCTCTTGCTCTTCGCCCGATTTGAACTTCCTTTTTGTCAATCACTTTGTAATAAGTGCAACTATAATGCTAAAACCGTGAACAAATCTTTTATAAAAAATTGCAAACCCATGAAAACTCCTTGACTTTAGCCTTATCTTGGATATAAGCTATTCTTTAATGGCTTGTATCTTCAACTCAATAGCTCGAATTCCATTTACTCCAACTACAAAACCCAGAAAGTCCATATTACTTTGTAGAAATGTATACTTCTTCAGATTAATGTAAAGGCTCTGTGATTAGGTTATGTTCTAATCGAAGCGTGATTAGATCTCGTTCTCATTCAAACTATTCAATGAGATTTTTAAAAACACATAAAACAAGATTAGATGACACTCTAATCTCAGTGACTATATAAGAGAGATTTTGATAAATAGTCTCAATGAAAATTTTAAAAGGGGATTTTATATAATAATTGAAACTGAAGTTATGAAAATAATAACAATACCTCTCTATTTATAATAAAGGAAATCTACTTTACTAAGTTAACTTAAAAATAGAAAATAAACCATAATTATAATAGAGAGAAAAGATTAAAACACATATTATAATTGATTCTAATTAAAATAAGAAATTCTAAAATAATAAAATTTTTGGAATCCTAGAATAATGTCCAACATCACTAATAATCTGACATAAATCCATTGGTGTTATGCAGTTGTCTTGTTAATAATCGTATAAAAAGTTAATTATTAGTAAACACTTGTTGAAATTAAAGTAACCAATACTATTGTTGGCATAACAATTATAAAACATTGGGCAAAAGACATGTGGCACCATTTATGAAGCAATTTTCTGTTCCAACAATAATATTACCAGGAACTTTTACAAAGGTGGCAACTAATTACATTTATGGTGTGTTTACTTTTTGGATTGGGGAATCAGAATCCGGATGGGAATGATTGATGGCGTTTACTTCGCAAAAATGGAGGAGGAATCGGAATCGGAATCGTGGGGCCCACCACTATTTGAGAATGAGGAATGAGAGATTGATTCCCATGGGGGAGGTGAGAATCAATCTCCCATTCCCTGGAATTCCCATTTTACCCCTCCCCAAAATTGAAAATACCCACTTTGTCCTCATTTGTAATTAATTAATATATTATTATAATTAATTAATATATTGATACATTATTATCAATAATTATAATTTTTGAATAAATAATCACAATAATTAATATATTATTATTATAGTTTATTAATTAATATAATTATTATAACTAATTAATATATTAATATATTATTAACAATAACTATCAATAATTATAGTTTTTTAATAAATAATCACAATAATTAATATGTTATTATTATTATAATTAATTAATTTATTGTTATAATAATTATTAATATAATTATTATTATTAATTCATATATTATCATCAATTAATTGATATAATTATTACTATTAATTAATATATAAATATATTATTAACAATAATATATTAATATTTATAGTTTTTGATTAAATAATCACAATAATTAATATATTACTATTATTATAATTAATTCATTTATTATTAATAATATATTAATATAAAAATTACCATTAATTATTATATCAATACATTATTAACAATAATATGTTAATAATTTTAGTTTTTGAATAAATAATCACAATAATTAATATATTTTTATTATTATAATTAATTAATTAATATACTATTATAATAATTATTAATACAATTGTTAATTAATTAATATAAATATTACTACTAGTTATTATATTAATACATTATTAATGATAACTATTAATAATTATAGTTTTCAACTAACTAATCACAATAATTAATATGTTATTATTATAATTAATTAATTTACTATTATAATAATTTTAATATAATTATTATAATATAATTCGTATATTATCATCAATTAATTCATATAATTATTACTATTAATTAATATATAAATATATTATTAACAATAATATATTAATAATTATAGTTTTCGATTAAATAATCACAATAATTAATATATTACTATTATTATAATTAATTCATTTATTATTAATAATAAATAATTAATATAAAAATTACTATTAATTATTATATTAATACATTATTAACAATAACTATTAATAAAAACATTATTTTGACTAAATAATCACAATAATTAATAATATAATTATTATAATTAATTAGTATATTATTATAATTAATTAATTAATTTTACAATTAATTAATATATCAATATATTATTGACAATAATTAATAATAATAAAATTTTTTGAATAAATAATCACTATAATTAAATTATAAAATAATAATTATAAAAATAATTCATTAAGTACTTTTTGGTAATTTATTACAATCAAATTCATTCCCATTCCGATTCTGATTCCAAGACAAAGTAAACACATTAATGGCAATCCAGCTCATTCCGATTTCGATTCCTATAGTTCAAGTAAACAACTTATTCTGATTTCCATTCCTTATTCTCATTCCAGCCCATTTTCATTCCTGCTCATTCCGATTTCAGCTCATTCCGATTCCAATTTAGTAAACGCACCATTAATGTTTGGATTTTAAGAACCTGAAGTCGGGATATATTCATTATCATTAAACTTTGGATTTTCAGAATATGAAGATGAGATTTCAATCTGCATTATCATTAAAGAGATTTGTTACTAAGCAATAATCTTGTGAAAACAAGAACATTTTTTTCGAGGAGATGCCGAATAGAGCAATGCATTTGGTCAAAATAAAGGAATGCATTTTGAACATTACTTTTTCCAAATTATTTATAATATTATAAAACAAAATAATTTTACAATAAGAGAATTTTTTATTTTAATAAAATAAGAGACAAGTTAAATGATAAAAGAATACACACTCTCATCCATTAAATATATACTTTATGTCTCTTAACTTATTCCCTATTTTTTTTAAAATAAAAAAATTTCTCATTGTAAAATTATTTTTATGCAATAATTTTTTAAAAATTGAATAAGGCCATAGACTAATAAATTACTGAACTGATCATCTTGTTGAACAAATTGGTTGGTTTTATTCAATTCTATTTGGTTTATTTTTTTAATAAAAAAAATTATTCTGCTCGGTGGATTCACAAATGCCATCCGCATTTAATGTTAGAAAAATGCCAAAGACACTAAAGGCTGACAGAGCACTGATGGAAATAGTTGGATGTCAAGCCGATGTTGCAATGCTAATTGACTAATTTTCTATGGATACAATTTTCTTGAGCGGGTGTATTTTTATTTCTGTTGATATTCAGTTAATTTTCTTTTTTGTTTTAAATATCATTGTTCTTAATGTCACGACATTTGCAAATATCACATAATAAAGTATCATCGTCTTGTAATTTTTTAAATTAAATTCAACTCAATATTGTAAAATTGAAAAAGATGTGACATATTATATAAATGTTCCATGTCGTGTGTTACGTTATTGTTTTATTCCAGTTCCTCAAGTCTCCTTATGAAACGCGCAACCAAGCCATAAACACTGTACGCCTGTTGTGCAGCTCAAAAACTCAACGCAGAACTAAACGCGTGTGGCGTCTTTGGTACACCATTGTGCCATAGCGTTTCTTCACCATTCGGTTGGCAAAACCCTAGTTTGGGCTTAAATATTGCAATGCTCCGATCTAATTTAGATATAATTTTTAGATACTCGAGCCGGATTTTAATATGAGTATCTGAATTTTATATATTTTTTTAATATTATATATGCATATATTTTTTAATGATTTTATAAGTTTTACATTTCTTTCAATGAGATTTAACATGAAAATATAAATTTTAAGTGTTTAAAATTTTACATATGTGTAAATGATGAGTCAAATAAATATAAATATTTAAAATAATATATATTTTTTAATATTTTTTAATAAAATTTAAATTCTGGATCGAGTATTAAATTTATCCAGTGATACCTAAAATTGACTCGAGTTCATACTCAAGCCATCATCCGGGTGCAGCCTGGCCCGAATCAAGCTGGTTTTTTTGTCACTCCAAATCCAGATCCAGCAATCAATAGCTCTTGGTCCCACCATCGGCAACTAAAACAGTAGCCAAATCAAAACTTTTTTATCTTCGCCATCACCCAAAGCCAACCGCTTGCATTGGTGTCCTGTTGATCACTCATCGCGATGTAGGTGCGTTTGGTAGTGTAGTCAGTTATGTACTATTGACTGTTTTGACCTTTTAATGAAGTTTGCTATTTTTAAAAAGAAAATGTCACCTTATGATACAAGTTACTAGTTGTTATTTATCTTATGGTGATCTATCATATCATACAACGGACCACCACCCCTTAATGTTTCCTAACATCAAAATTTAAGGGAACAAAATCTGAGAAGATTATCTTGTTGTAGTAACTTATGTATGACACAAAATCTGAGAAGATTAGCTTATTGTAGTAACTTATTTATGACATGAGCTGAAAATATTCACTATAAATTCGTGCTGACTGTCACCTAAACTCTCATAAGGCAAAATTTCATTTTTTTTTTCTTCTTGAGCCATTAGTTAAGCTTCCTCCACCTTTCTTCTAACTTTTCTCATTTTTTAGAGTTTTCTTTTCTTGTCCCGATCAGTACTCAAAAGATCAGCCAATACATACAAAATGGACATAATTATATCAAAACAATTACTGTGTACTCTGTTAAATTTCACATTTTTAAGCAAGGATAAGTGTGCCATACTAATAAGAGCAAAAAACCCATCAATCTCTAGACATATTCTGACATTGAGAGAAGCAATCATTTATCTTACTACTGTTGCAATTATCGAATCAGCGATATACCAGAATTTTTAACCGCCGATGTCATGTCCTAGTATGTTCGACCCCTCTCTTGTATTTTATTTTATTTAAGAAAAAAAAAACTAGTTCCTTTTCATTGTTTTAAAATTACAAACATATATGTAAATGCAGGCGCATCCGGGAAAAGAAGGTGCTACGAGGAATCCAATCAGGATGCAAGCAGGACAAAGAAAGAGGCTGCTCTTAATGGAGAGCGTGGGGTGTTCTTCCCCAGCAACTTTTGAATACAATCTCCAGTAATCACACCATTGCAGACATTTTTGCAGTGACTGGAGAAACAGAAGTTCATGGAATCACAGCCTCCACTACAAGAGTAGCAGAACATTAGGAGCAGAGCAATTAACTAATGCAGCTGGCATACACAACATCAAATAGAGAAAGCATCAGAAAAATCGAATGGCTCAGCAAGCAGAAAGAAAAAAAACCTGTGCTATATCTTCCTCAAGGGAATTGATCACATCATTAATTTCTATTTGATAAGATCACTAGCTATCAATATCAAATTAAGGGAATTGATCACATCATTAGTTCGTGCCGGCAGAGGCATAAAAGTGTGCATATTGTAATTGTTTCACGTATTAATAAGGAATTGACAAACAAAGCCATAAAGGAAGCTCTTAATGGAGACCCTGTGATGATCTTCCTCATTTGATGTATACTTGTAGAGACTAGAGAAAAAATGTTCCATTTACAAATTTGATGTATGATTTACGAAATTAATGTGTTATTTGATACTTAATGTTGATTTACAAATTTTATATTGTATTTACAAATTTTAGTTTATTCTAACACAAATTTACCAATATTATAAATATAATTCGCAAGAATATTGGGAACACCTTCCACACTGGCACTATGCACGAAGGAACTTTCTGTTCCAGTAATATTATTTACACGGAAGTTAAAAGTAATGGTAGCATATTGAATTGCATTATAAGTTTTAGATTTTAAAAATCTGAAGATTAGATATCAATCTTCGTTATCATTAAAATTTGGATTTTAAGAATATGAGGATAATATATCAATTTTCAATACCAATAAAGGCCCAGCAATTATCTTGTGCAATCAGGAAAATCTTATTTTGATGGGCTGTGAATAGAGCAATACATTTTGCTCAGAGATTAGTGCTAGAGTCGATAGTTAGTTTTAAATTTTCATCTGGTTCAAATTCATCTTCAATATAAATTCATCCAAGATCACCTACTATATAACCAAAAAAAAAACTTCTCTTTTACTTACATCCTTCATTTCCTCTTATTCTTCTCGCACGTGGTTTGAGTTTGAACTAGATTTTGTTTTTCTTCGCCAAAAGACACACACAAGTCAAAGGAATGGTTTACAGATGGACAATGTACTAAAAGCGTGGTCATATTCACCACCAAATTTCACATTTGTCAGTAAAGATAAGTGTGCACTGCTTAGAGCCAAAAATCCGTTTATTTTGAAGAAGTATTCTTACGTTGACTGAAGCAAAAATTTATCCAAGCACTATTGTCATCATCGGATTAGCGAGGAATTACCAGATTTTGGATCCCACAAAAAGATGTATTTTAGATGGAAAAATATGAGTACTTGTGATGTTTGATGTATTCTTTCATCTATATCTATATACTAAAATTAGATTATTTATGAAGATTCTCTCACCAACGAGAGTTGATCTTTGTAAAAATTAAGTTTATTCGGTGTAAAATTATTTATATCACATGTTAGTGGTATCCATTTGCACTTTTGAAATAATTTTCAACATTCTAAATTTAATAAAATTATTTATTGCAAAATACCTCTAATATAATTTATTATGTGTAAATATAAACAACTATTTTGTACACACATCTTGCACATCCATTCAACTAGCGATACTCCTAGAGCAAATTTTATTTCCAACGTCTTGATAATAATAATTTAAATAAATATTTATAAATGTCTAAATCAATATTTTGGGAGATTTTAACTACAACTTTTTTTTTTCAATATTAAAAGAAGGAAATGTACTTGAACACTTTTTGAGGAAAAAATGAAAACGTTTTATTCTTATTTTTTACTATCTTTTTTTGTTAGTTTTGATGAATTAAGTATTTTTTTAATTATAAGTGTGCAGGGTAAATAAAAGATAATTCTTTTAAATAGTTATTTTTGGTGAGTTGAGGATTTTGCTAAAAATGGATGTGGTAAGGGCTTTTTTGACATTTGAAGGAGTGTTCAAAGTAAAGTATATTTTTTAAAATTTAATTGATGAGTGTTTAGAGTATTAGAGTTATCTTTTTTTAAAATTTAATTCTTTTACATGTTATCAGATTTTCCTTTCAAAATTAATATCATAAATATCTAATCATATATAAAATTACATAGTCTAAGATTTTCCTTTCATAAATAATATCATAAATTTGTGACCATATAAGACTACATATGCTCATGTAATTTAATATGGTCATTTATTTATGATATTAGCTATTAAAGGAAAATCTGAGACTATGTAATTTAGTATGGTCACGTATTTATGATATTAATTATGGAAGAAAAATCTAAGAATATAAAACCTTATATGGTCACAAATTTATGACATTAATTATGGAAGGAAAACACGAGAATAATGGAAGGATAATATTAGAATGTGTAATTTTATATGGTCACGTACTTATCATATTAATAATAGAAGGAGAATATGAGAATATGAAATCTTATATGGTCACAAATTTATGGTTTTAATAATGGAAGGAAAATCTAAGAACATGTAGTTTAATATGATCACTTACTTATGACATTATTTATTAAAGAAAAATCTGAGATTATGTAATTTAATATGGTCATTTATTTAGATGTTAATTATGGAAGAAAAATCTGAGAATATGAAATCTTATATGATCACAAATTTATGATATTAATTATGGAAGAAAACTCTGAGAATATGTATTTTATATGGTCACATATTTATGGTTATTAATTGAGGAATGAAAATCTGAGAATAATGAAGGAAAATATGAGAATATGTAATTTTATATAGTCACGTATTTATGATATTAATAATGGAAGGACAATCTAAAAATATGCAATTTAACATGGTCACATATTTGTGGTATTAATTATGGAAGGAAAATATGAGAATATGTAATTTAACATGGTCACATATTTAAGGTATTAATTATGGAAGGAAAATCTGAGATTGAGTAATTTAATATGGTCAGTATTTATGATAATTATGAAAGAAAAATATGAGAATATTAAATCTTATATGGTCACAAATTTATGATATTCATTATGGAAGGAAAATCTGAGAATATGTATTTTATATGGTCATGTATTTATGGTATTAATTATGAAAGGAAAATCTGAGAATGTCGAAGGAAAATATGAGAATATAAAATTTTTATATGGTCACGTATTTTTAATATAATTATAGAAGGAAAATTTGAAAATATATATTTTATTCGGTCACATAATTTGAGAATATGTATTATATGGTCACATATTTAATTATCACATTAATGAAAGGAAAATCTAGGATAAGCATTCTTTTATGGTCACATATTTATGACATTAAAGAAAGAAAATCTGAGAATAAGCATTCTTATGCGGCCCCAAGTTTATGATATGAAACATTAACTATGTTATAAATTTTAGTTCATTGTCCACGTACTCTCATAAAAAAATAAAAAAATAACATCTCTTTTAAGTGCTCTGTATTCTTTCTCTCCTTCAAAGTATACCTAAAGTCTACAAATTATCTACAGAATTAGTGGAAAAAAATGTATAGAATTAATGGATATGGTATTACAAACATTGGCATGAATTCACCAAATTTAACATTTATTAGTAAAGATAAATGTGCCCTACTAAGAACAAAGAACGCATCAATCTCACAAAATATTATAATATTACGAAAAATATCAATAATAAAATATACAAATAACTTTATAAATATTGAATTAGCGATTTACCAGATATTTGATCCTGTTATTTACAAGTCCCAGTAAGTATGTCAATATATTCTATTGTATTTTTCTAAATTGTTTTAATTAAGCATCTTTGTTAACACTTTTTTTTTTCATTTTTACAGGGTGAGGGTGCATGGGACAAAGATGGTTGAGATGGCATTTAGGAGCGCAGGAAACTATTCTCCCAAATCGAACGATTAGTTATTGCCTCAATTCAAGGTGTTGAGTTGATAAACCTACTACTTAGTCATATGTTGATTTGGCATCTATTTACCTTAAACTGCACAAGTTCTAACAACAATCCATATATTGCTCAGGCTCCACATCATGATCAGTGGAAGATCTTATTGTTGGGAATGATTTGGTGAAGGAAAGAAACTAGTCAACTGCAAGACACTGATGTTTCCAAGCGCTGTTGAGACCACTATTGTCACATTGCAATTAAGCGCGCTTTGACAGTGTTATGGAAGCGCAGATAAAGAGCGTAATAACTTACGCGATTCGTCTTAAAGCATACATCTACGGGCAAAGATTAGAAGATAATTTTACTAACAAATGAGAGTTACAAAACTAAAAACTACTCTCAAAGCTCAGCAACCCAACACACAAAAATAGTTCCTCCTAGCAATCAAGGAAATGCTCTCTCAACACTCTTGAATAGCTCACTTGCTAATGCTTTTAACTTTCACAATTTGGGATGCACAAGCTCTTTGGAATGAAACTCTATTTATTTCACAATTTGGGATGCACACGCTCTTTGGAATGAAGCTCTATTTATAGGCTTCTAATGGCTTTAATCTTCAACAATTGCTGTACAAAATCTACAGAGACAAGCGGCCATTCTTAACCAAGGAGCATGAATTGCCATCCTATTTCAAGCCTCCATCACGTGGATTGGAACTTGCATTGCATGCATTAAAGTCACGCACGTTTTGTCAACAATTTGTTTGTGTAATTTGCTACCACCTTCAACTTTCAACATCACCAGATAGCATTTAATTACATGAACAAAATTGTCAAATATTTTTACTATTTCCTTTTCATGCTTTTAAGATTTAATGGTTTGTCTTTTATACTTTCCCATATTCAAGTCAAGATTTTAACAATTCTCCACCTTGAGTTAGTACTACTGAACTTTGCGTACTTCAAATCATTCTCCAATCTTTGTCTTCCTCACTGTTATAAACTTGTAAGATATTGATCAAGTTTAGACAATGCTTAAACTTGATCGCCGTCACTAGTTTTGTCAACGTATTTGTGGGATTGTTGCAGTCTTGATTTTTTTAAGAAGAATCTTCCCTTCATCAATAATTTTCCACACAAAGCAAAATCGTACTTCAATATACTTTGTACATGCATGATAAAACTCGGTTCTTTGCTAAGTGAATGGTATTTTGACTATCACAATACATATCAACATGTTCCTAGACCAATCCTTAGTTTTTAAGCAAGCCTTATAACCAAACAACATCTTTAATAGCCTTTGTAATTGCCATGTACTTTGCCTCTATGGTCAACAATGCAACTATAAATTGTAGTGTAAACTTCCAACTGATTTTCCCTCTAGCAAAAGTAAATATATATCTAGTGGTTGACAGTTATTTGTCTAAGTCACCAGCATAATTAAAATTAACATACCCAGTCATACCTTGACCAAGTATATCATCTGGCTTAAACAGCAAACTAACATCCATGGTCTTCTGAATGTATCATAGAAACGAACATCCACGATCTTCTAAATGTACCATAGGATCCATTTCATAGTTTGCCAATATCGTTTACTGGGATTATCTATATACCTGCTCAATATATTAGCTAAATGTGAAATATGAAGCCTTGTACACATCATTGCACACATCAAGCTACTAGTTGCATATGAATATGGAACTTCCAATGTGTATTCTCATTCCGCATCAGTCAAAAGAGATAATTGAGTAGAAAGCTTAAAATGAAAAACCAATGAGGTTTTCATAGGTTTTGTCCTCTCAGCCATGCCAAACTGTTATAATACCTTTTCAAAATATTCCTTCTAAGATAAGCTGACTTTGCCACGAGCTCTATTTTGTATATCTACATGCCAAAAATCTTCTTAGCTTTACCTAGATCTTTCATTTCAAACTCTTGATTGAGTTTAGTCTTCAACTTCTCAATCTTATCTTTACCTTTAGATGCTATTAGCATATCATCGACATACAAAAGCAAGTATATAAAGGATTCCTCTTGTAGCTTGTGAAAATACATACAATGATCAAATTTATTTCTTGTGTACATTTATCCTTTCATAAACTGATCAAATCGCTTATACCACTGCCTTGAAGATTGTTTTAATCCATAAAACGACTTTGTCAATTTACAAAGTTAATTTTCTTTTCTAACAATCTTAAACCTATATGGCTAAGTCATGTAGATTTCATCTTTCAACTAGGAAGCCTCCAGATTTGAGTAATTTGAGAATTTTTGGGTGTACTGCATATGCACATATAAAACAAGGCAAGCTAGATCCAAGAGCTATAAAGGGGTATTTTTTAGGATATCCAGAAGGTATTGAGGGCTATAAGATATGGAGTATTGATGGCAAGCCAGCTAGAACACTTATCAGTATGGAGGTTTCATTTGACGAAGAGTCAATGTTACAGTCAAAAGTAGAAATAGAGGTTGCAACTACTGAATCAAATGTAGAACATAAAGCTAAGTTGAAGGTGGAGCATGCAGATGGTTATGAGACAGAAAAGGAGTTCATGGGAGAACTTGAGAAAAGGCAAAAATCATCAGATTTAGAAAACTATCAGTTGGTAAGAAATAGGGAGAGAAGAACTATCAGAATGCCAAGTAAATATGGCATAGCTAATCTTATCTCATATGTTTTAGTTGTGGCAGATGAAGTGAATGGTGGAGAACCAATGAGCTTTAATGAAGCAATGGGTAGAAGTGACAGGTTAAAATAGCTAGCAGCAATGCAGGATGAAATAAATTCATTAAAGAAGAATAACACACGGAACTTGATTGAAATACCACCCAACAAGAAGATTGTTGGCTTTAAGTGGATATATAAACTCAAAACAGAAGCTTCTGGTAAGAAACCACTTAGATATAAGGCTAGACATGTAGCAAAAGGGTTCACTCAGAAGGAAGTGGTGGATTTCAATGAAGTTTTTTCTCCAGTTGTCAAATATAGCTCCATAAGACTACTGTTGGCATTTTCCGCATTTTATGATCTGGAATTGGAACAGATGGATGTCAGAACTGCTTTCTTACATGGCAGCCTTGATGAAGAGATCTGTATGATTCAACCAGAGGGGTTTATAGAGAAAGGTTCAGAATACAAGGTGTGTTTGCTAAAAAAAAACTTATATGGCTTGAAGCAGTCCCCAAGACAGTGGTATTTGAAGTTTGATGAGTTTATGATTAATCATGGATACTGCAGAAATCAGTTTGACAGTTGTGTGTATTACAGATTTCTGACATCTGGTGAAGGTATCTACTTACTTCTTTATGTTGATGACATGCTTATTGCATGTAAGCAAAAAGAGGAAATAGAAAAATTAAAACTGGAACTCAACACACAGTTTGATATGAAGGACCTGGGAGCAACTACAAGAATTCTGGGTATGCAAATAGTAAGAGATAGACATGAAAGAACGTTATTTCTTACTGAAGCTGACTATGTGAAGAAAGTCTTGAACAGGTTCAACATGGATAAATCAAAGTCAATCTCAACACCATTGTCTGCTCATTTCAGATTATCTAAGTCTCAGGAACCCATAACAGATGCTGAGACAAGTTACATGAAGAAAAATCCATACTCTAGTGCTGTTGGTAGCATAATGTATGTTATGGTCTGCACAAGACCTGATCTGGCATATGGAGTTGGTGTGGTCAACAAGTTTATGAGGAATCCAGGGAAAGATCACTGGAATGGGGTAAAGTGGATCCTAAGGTATCTTAGAGGAACAACACAAAATGGGATTTTGTATGGCAGAGTAGATAAGTCTTCCCCTAAAGTGTCTGGATTTGTAGATTCAAATTTTGCTGGAGATGTGGATAAAAGAAGATCCATAACTGGGTTTGTGTTCACAGTGTGTGGAGGTGCAGTCAATTGGAAATCCTCTCTTCAGTTTGTAGTGACACTTTCAACAACTAAAGCAGAATACATTGCCCTTACAAACGTTGTAAAAGAAGCAATTTGGCTAAAGGGTCTGACATTTGAGTTAGGATTTCAACAAAGAACAGTTTCAGTGAGCTATGATAGCTCCAGTGGCATACAACATAGCAAAAATCCTAAGTATCATGAGAGAACTAAGCATATTGATGTTAGAATGCATTTTATAAGGGAAGAAATTAGTAAAGGAATGGTGAATGTGGTCAAGGTACCATCTGAGGTTAATCCAGCTAACATGTTAACCAAGCCTTTGCCATCAGTTAGATTTAGAAATTTGCTAAGCTTGATTGGGGTTGTCAACTTGTGAGTCAAGTTGGTGGTAGCTGATGCAGTGTTGGGAAAGCTTGAGCAGAATAAAACTAAGGTGGAGATTTGTGAAGCTAGTTAGTTATATTTTGTTGAGAAGTTGCTGACGTGGCTGGTGACTTGGCATGTGTAGGGCCCAAGCAAGTAAGCAGTTGGTGTCAACAGCTTATTTTTCCGTTAGAGGGAGCACATATAAAACGAGGAGCTGGCCTGTGATGCAAAGAGAATGTTAGTTCAAGAAATACAGAGAGATAACTCTGTGCCAGGAGGTTGTAATCTGTATATATTGATCAAGTCTTGTATCATCAGCATTAATCAATGAAGCTCAGTCCCTTACTGGGGTTTTCAGTCGTGGATATAGGTTCAATTGGAACCGAACCACGTATCTATGTTGTCTTAATATTCTCTAGTTTTTTTTTTCTTGATTGTTTTCTTGCTGTGTTTGTTAGCTAAAGGATCGATTTCTTTAAGTTTCAATCCATATCACAGAGATTGTTTTAACACAACTAATCGAGGAGATTTATTAAATTGAAAAATCAGTAGCATTTAATTGAAGTAGGATTTGAACAGTATTTAAGATTGAAATTTTAAAATTTTGATCTTTTATATCTCATCTTCAAAATTTTAAATTCTCAATCTTAAATATATTCGGTTCTTTTTTAAATTGAAATTGATTAGTCTATGAATAATCATGCAACGACTAAAAGTAGTACTACAAACAAGAACACCTAATTTGATATACTAGATACAGAATTACAAGAAAATGCAATTTTTTATATCACATGTTTACGACATTAGGCTTAAACTTTAATATAAATTCATCAAGTGTTACCTATTCTAAGCAAAAAAAACTTCATTATAGCACAGAAGGACCGAGTAAACTGCTCCAAGAGAAGTTTTTTTCTTTTTTTTCGCTTTTTCTTTTTTGGTTTTTTAGAGAAGGTGCACCGGATGAATTTGTATCGAAGTTTAAGCCTAATGTCATAAATATATGACATAAAGAATGCATTCTTCTCGGATAATATAATTAATTAAAGAGAATTGAATCAGACTAATTTCTTCTGTCCAAGTTTATTTGATTTCAATATTTTAGTTTGTATTCCTTTTCTTTTAGAGTTTCATGTAAATTTAAATAACAAAATAAGTTCAAAAAGCAGCTGGCTTTTGCTAAAGTTAATAAATTTTGTGAACATCATTGCAAATATTACCTGAACGTTGCCATGAATCAAATTAAAACAAATAAATGCTTTCATAGGATATTGATATCATTACAAGCTCAATTTTATTTTCTGATATCGATAGAGGTTCAAATTCTGATTCTAGCACCAAACGTTGTCTTGATGCTCTCTGTTTATTATGTTATAGAAATTGGATTGTTCGTCCCTCAAACTTTGATTATGCGGTCGTTTAAAAGCTTATTAGTTGCTCTTAAAGGTTAAACCAGAATCTATTTACAAGTACGGACAACAGTGTCAGTTACCATAAAGCTTGGCATATGACATCGAGGTTAGACAGAAAACAACATGTCGGTTGTAGGCTCCAATTTCGTGTATGACATCAATCTAATATCATACGGGAAAGTTAAGTGAAGCATGCATTTTTCACACGACCTCATGGTATCTTTAAGCACAAAACAGCAAGCTCAGGGTGCCGTTTAATTCACTTATTTGCATCACATGATTTGCGCATGAGAAATGTTGTTAAAGGTGGTTAAAAGAGGCGAGAGAATTCTGGGTTTGTTTCAACAAACCCAGAAACTTAGCTAGCAACTGTACCAACTACCAAGAGTTTCCTCGACCTGTATAAACAGTCATAGTGGCTGTAATCTGGGTGAGGGGATTCCTTGCAACTCTCTTTACAAATTTGTAACCTGGTTTGAGTAAATTAAGAAAAAGACATGGTTCTATTTCTCAAAGAGGATGTAGACCATCTTGGCTGAACCTCTATAAACCTATTGTTCTAAATTTCATCTTTGTTTTAAGCTTATTTGACTTTAGATTGTTTCTTCTTTGCCATAGTATTGTTCTTTGATTCATTAATCAGTGTGTAGCAATTGTTCTTGGGGTGAAAGATCATAAGAAATTCTGATCAAATCTAAAAAATTTGATATCAAAGTTAGACCCTAATAGTTAGAATGTGATGGTAGAACAACTCATATGTGTCAGAAAAAAAGACCAACGTCCAGCGATGGTTTTGCCCTAGGGAGAGATTGTTAAATTGTATCTCACGTTTGCTAGTAAAAGAGAAATACTTAGGTTAATAAGTTAGATTTTTAGAAATCTTAGGTTATACCCCCAATAGTTCCCACCATAATTAGTGGTGAATCTCATTTAGTGAGATTGATGGCTTATTTGTTCGTAGTAGGACACATTTATCTTTGCTAATAAATGTTAAATTTAGTGAAGCACATTTATCTTTGCCAATAAATCAAAAGCAACAATTCATATATATTATAAATATAATATAAAGTGTAATCAGTGACAAAATAAAAAGTTACATATTCAATCATACACATAATTTACAAAATGTTGTTTCATAATTTAAATACAATACATTTTCACTTTGTATTTTTCTCATAATTAAGCCACTTCAATTTGATATTTGGATCTTCTATCTCATTAAATAAATCCCTTTTCACTTTGTCTATAAACAACTAACTAGCAAATAACCACAATTTGCTCCCAGCCTCAGCGTTTGGTAAAGCAGCAACCAATTCCAATTCTTTATAAATCTCTTTCCCACTTGTTTCATTTTGAGAGGTTGAAGTTGTGTTTCTTTTCTCTACTGCATCAATGAGACAATCAAGTTACCTTGATAATTTTGCAACACCTCCTACTTTGTTCCCTTTTACAACCACTCTTGTACCTTTGCTTGTCTTACTATCATCAAATACAATATAACATCAGAGTGAGCAGTACTCTTAACACGAAGAGATTCAGATGTGTCATTACTCTTTAAAGGAAAATCAAATGAGGGAACCTAAACATGCTCACCCGTAACCACAGTGTTCATGAACATTAAATTTAGTTTTTTCTGCAACTCTGAATCAATACGATTTTTCTGAAATTTACTGAATTGTGAATTTTCCTTTATTTTTTTTTTCCCACCATTCCTTACTTATATCAACTGTATTTAACCAATGATTCCACCCTGAACCAGTTTCCTTGCCAATCAAATTCTTCCACAATTTCCAATTAGTTCTAAAAGAATCTCATTTGTTTTTCATTTGAGTTCTATTGTAATCTAATCCAATAACAAAAAAATCCTTAATCAAATTTTCATATCTTCAGGAAGTCAAATGAGTCTCTAGCATCCACCTCTTTAATACATAAATCACGAACTACATCTAAAGTCTAGGGGTTTTAGGTAATGATGGCCAACGGGCTCTGTCGGCGTGAAACTAAGGCTCGTTGGGGCCCACAAATAGGGACGGCAAGACTCACTAAAAAAATTGGGCACGGCACATGGTGGGTCGTGCCTAATTTTTTTTAAAGCCCACCACATCCCACAGCATGAGCCCAATCGTGCCGTGCTTGAGCCGTGCCCAATAAAGACCCATCAACTTTTTTTTTTTCTTTCCCTCAAGCACTTGTGCTTTTTTTAACCTACATGCCTAGCATGCTTTTTCAAGCCCTTCAACCCATATAATAATAATATTATTATTATTAAATTAATTAATTAACAACAATAATAATTTTTATTAACTATTAAGAGAACAATTAACATTTTATTATCAGTTTATCATAATTTCACAATTATATATTTAAATATTTAATTTCACAATTACTAATTATAATATAACAGTACATAAATTTAATTTCATAGATCAGAGTAATGATTAATAAAAATTAAAATTAAAATTAGACTTGATGCAAACCACTGTTAATTGTGGTACAATTTTTAATTTATCATAAAAAATAAAAAAATATTTTGTTCATAATTTTTTTTGTGTATAAATATGAAAAATATTTCATTCACAAATCACAAATGAAACATATCTCTGTTAACTAAGTTACGATTTCATAAAAGTGAAATATTAATGTCATAAAATTTTGATATCATTTATAAAATCATGATATTTATAATTTTATTTATTAAAATCATGATATTTATTTATTCATTTAATAAATGATAAACAAAAAAATTAGAATTTTTTAAAAATTAAGACTAAAATTAATTTAATAAAATATATTAAAAATTTAATTTTAAAATATTTAAAAACCATAAGTTCATAACATTTTATTTTTTATTTTTATTAAAAAAATTTACTTTGATATACTTTGGACCACATGCTATTGATGGCCCACAGGTCGCATGCTAGCCCATCAATGAAATGTGCTTATTACATGTCTTTTCGCGTGCTGTGCTTTTAAGGTTTACGTGCCTAAATTCTAAGCCCGGCTCAGCCCACGTGCATGCCGTGCCGTGCCACGTGCCTTACCGAAATGTGCTTGTGCTATGCCGTGTTGTATGAATACGTGTTGTGCCCGTGCCATGCTTTTGTGCTGTTCAGCCCGTTGGCCACCTCTAGTTTTAGGTAGCCTTACTAATTGAGCTACTAAACATAATTTCATACACTTAAACCTAGAAAAAGAAAGCAATATTTCTTTGTCAAATAGCAATATAGGAAAATAAGAATATGGAAGTTGGGAAAATTACTAGCACCTTGTTATGGATGGTGGAAGGAAAAACAATTCGATATTAAAAGAAATTTAAAAAAAAATAGTGAGCTAAAACCAAACTCGGATCTATGTCAACAACCTATGTGTACTTTATTGTTGACCCGTATTTGTGTCAAAAATAGGTTGAGAGACCACAAATGTATTGAGCTTCAATAGAAATTTAACAATCACAAGAATAGGCAATCCCATCTATCATCATTACCAAGTTATTGTACTTGGAATACTTTTCCAGCAAACAATAAAGATCATAACTCAAGAATAGAAATAGTTACAAGCAATTCAATAAAGCAACAAAAGACAAACCAGAACAAGGAAACAAAGAAATTCAACTAAACGATCATCATAACCAAGAAAAAGCAACTAGAAGCTTGCTATCAACAAACAATAATGATCTAAACACATTTTAATCAAACACTGAGTTTTGCCATGATACAAAGAACTGTAAACTTAAATCAAAGACATGGGTTGGGAACGAGACCAAGACCGTAAATTTACCAAGGATCTAATCAAAATTAGAGAGCTTGAGGCAAATGAACACAAATCAGATAATAGATATAATAAACACAAACTTTAAATAAATAGCCTATACCACTCATAAGTGTATGCTATATATGACAAATTCCACTCGTAAATATAAACAAAGTTGAAACTTGTTACAATATCAGGGCATGAGCTCTGCTCAAATAAGTTTGAGAATGATTTTTATTAGGGGAATTTCATCAGATAGGGGCTGTGCATGCCTATAAAAAGCAACTAAATTTTTTTTTAAAAAAATACAATAAAAACAGTGATTCAAAGCAAATAAATCACACATGACCCATCACTTATCAATTTATTCTAAACAAAAGTCCCAGCAAATTATGAACAAAAAGGAAGAAAAATGAAAAATTGAAAACGCACCACTAACATGTTCTTCCATAATTAATAGTTTAATACCATTCATACGTGACCAGATTAAATTAAATATTCTTAGATTTTCCTTCCATTCTTAACATCATAGATATGACTTATGAGACCATATAAATTTACATATTCTTGTATTTTCCTTCCATTATTCTCAGATTTTCCTTCCATAATTACCATAAATATGTAACCATATAAAGTACGTATTCTAAGATTTTCCTTCCATAATTAATATCATAAATTTGTGACCATATAAGATTTCATATTCTCAGATTTTCCTTCCATAATTAATATCATAAATACGTGACCATATTAAATTGCATAATTTCAGATTTTCCTTTAATAATTAAATCATAAATACATGATCATATTAAATTACATATTCTAGTACTTTTCTTCCATTATTAATATCATAAATACGTGACCATATAAAATTACATATTCTCATATTTTCCTTTCCATTATTTCATAAATTCCCTCCATAATTAATAAAATACATTTTCTCAGATTTTCCTTCCATAATTAATATCATAAAAACGTGATCATATAAAATTAAACATTCTTGTATTTTTCTTCCATTATTAATATCATAAATACGTGACCATATAAAATTACATATTCTCATATTTTCCCTCCATTATTTCATATTTTCCTTCCATAATTAATAATATGCATTTTCTCAGATTTTCCTTCTATAATTAATATCATAAATACGTGATCATATTAAATTATACAACCTCAGATTTTCCTTTAATAATTAATATCATAAATACGTGACCATATTAAATTACATATTCTCATATTTTCCTTCCATAATTAATACCATAAATATGCGACCATATTAGATTACATATTCTTAAATTTTCCTTCCATTATTAATATAAAAAATACGTGACCATATAGAATTACATATTCTCATTTTTTGATGTAGTGAATATGTGACCATATAGAATACCATTCTCAGATTTTCCTTTCAAAATTAATACCATAAAAATCTAACCATATATAAAATTACATATTCTAAGATTTTCCTTCCATAATTAATATTATAAATTTTTGACCAAATAAAATTACATACGCTCAGATTTCATTTCATAATTAAAATAATAATGGTGTGGTTATTTGTACTCTAAAAATTAGTTTGGACTCTCTATTACTCTAAATAGTAATCAATTAAATTTTAAAAATAGACTTTACTTTATATACTCCTTTAAATGTCAAAACTGCCTTAACCCTATCTATATTTAGTAAGATCCTCAACTCACCAAAAACAACTATTTAAATGAATTATCTTTATTTACTCTGCACACTTATAATTTTAAAAATACTTAACTTACCAAAATTTAAAAAAAAAAGAAAATAAAAAATAAGAAAAAACCGTTTTCATTTTTTCCCCAAAATGTGTTCAAGTACATTTCTTTCTTTTTATGCTGAAAACATAAAAAAAAAAAAATTGTAGTTCAAATATTGATTTGAACCTTTATAAATATTTATTCAACCTCTTATTATTAAGACATTGGACATAAAATTTGTTGTAGGAGAATCGCAAGTTGAATGAGTGTGTGATATGTGTGTATGAAGTAGTTTATATTAACTTATAATATATTGTTTTTAATAGTAAAATATTTTAGAGGTATTTTTGTAATAAATAATTTTATTAAAATTTAGGATATTTAAAATTATTTCTAAAGTGCAAATGGATATCATTAATATGTGAGTGTATTAAATTACATATTCTCAGAATTTCTTTCTTTAATGTCATAAATAAGTGACCTGTGAGAATGAATAAATCATTAGATTCTGCTATCATCACATTTTAATCCACTAGTGTCATAAATATTTGACTATATTTGGTTCTATCATTTCAAGATGTTACATCTTCTCAAATTTTTTGAACTTTTAATTTTTCATTTTTAGAAGAAGATCACCCTCAAGGATTCAATGTTAAAATGTATGATTAAGTACGTACCATGTCAATTGCATTATGTAGAATTTATTTGATTTTGTGATGTTGTAGTTTTTAAATCACAGTTGGTTGCTATGAAATAAATATTTTAGTTTTGAAATAAAAGTTTATAGTACTAAATAAATATGACTTTTAAATAATATTTATAATAACTACATCTGTAAATATTTAGCAACCACTTTAAAATTGTAACCTTTTATGCCGTGTAAGCCGCTAACACTAGCACCAAATTGAACCTAGAACAAAGATCAATTCTTGTTAGTGAGAGAGTCTCCATAAATAATCTAATTTTAGCACATATATATATATATATGAAAGAATACATCACACATCATAAGTACACACTTTTTCCTTCCAAAATACATCTTTTTATGGGACCCAAAATCCGGTAGTTCCTCGCTGATCCGACGGTTACAATAGTGCTCAGATAAATAATTGCTTCTCTCAATATAAGAATACTTCTTGAAATAAAACGATTTTTTGCTCTAATTAGTGCACACTTATCTTTACCGATAAATGTGAAATTTGGTGGAGAACATGACAATACCTTTAGTACATTGTCCATCTGTAAACCTTTTCTTTGATTCTTGGGTGTATTTTGGTGAAGAGAAACAAAATCTAGTTCAAATTCAAACCACGAACGAGAAGAATGTGAATAAAAGAGAAGATTTTTATTCATTATATAGTAGGCGATCTTGGATGAATTTATATTAAAGATAAACTCTGATGTCATAAATATGTGTTATAGAGAATCCATATTCACAGATTTTCTTTTTTTAAATTGAAATTTTTGAAAATGATTTGCCATTAAGTATGATGGAACACCACAAAAAATAATAACTATCATTAATAATTAATTTCATATTGTGACTATAATCAATGAATAAAAGGAAAATATAGCACACGACATGACAGTTCTATATCAGATGTCTCATCTTTTTTGATTTTGTAATATTGAGTTTAATTTTAGAAAAATATACAGTGGTGATACAACGTTATGATGTATGTGAGCAAACATCATAGTATTAAATGTGGAAAGCTTTTGAAAGTCAATTTGAACCAGATGAAAACTAATAAATTTAAAACTAACTAGCGACTCTAGCACTAAACTCTGAACAAAATGTATTGCTCTATTCGGAGCTCATCAAAATAAGATTTTCGTGATTGCACAAGACTATTGCTAAGTATTGCACGTAGGTCTTTATTGGTACTGAAAATTGATATATCATCCTCATATTCTCAAAATCCAAATTTTAATGATAATGAAGATTGATATCTAATCTTCGGATTTTTAAAATCTAAAACTTAAAATGCAATTCAATATGCTACCATTACTTTTAACTTCCATATAAATAGTATTCCAGGAACAGAAAGTTCCTTCATGCATAGTGCCAGTGTGGAACGTGTTCCCAATTCTTAAGCCAAACAAGAGTATTGCGAATTCTATTTATAGTATCGGTAAATTTGTGTTGGAATTATAGATAAAACTAAAACTTATAAATGTGATATGAAACTTTTAAACTTTAAGCGTCAAATAACACATTAGTTTTACAAATCATATATAAAATTGGTAGTAAATGGAACATTTTTTTCTCTAGTTTCTACGAGCACACATCAAATGATGAAGTCTGCAATTGTGAGATGACTAGATATAATATTCAGAAGTTGTTATGGAAGATCATCATAGGGTCCCCGTTAAGAGCAGCCTTTATCGCCTTGTTCGTCAGTTCCTTATTAATACGTGAAAGAATTACAATATATCCACTTTTATGCCTCTACCGGCACGAACTAATGATGAAATCAATTCCCTTAATTTGATATTGATAGCTAATGATCTTATCAAATAGAAATTAATGATGTGATCAATTCCCTTAAGGAAGATATAGCACAGGTCAATGACATCAATCATGTCAAGTGTCAATTTAGAAAAAGATCTGGTGACGATCAAGTAGAGAAAACATAAGAAAATCAAATCATTTAGCAAACAGCCATCGGTTGCTAAACTGATAACGATCAACCCATTCGGAGCAGCCATTGGTTTTTTTTCTTTCGGCTTGCTGAACCATTCGATTTTTCTGATGCTTTCTCTATTTGATGTTGCGTATGCCAGCTGCATTAGTTAATTGTTCTGCTCCTAATGCTATGTTTCTCTACGTCGTGGTAGTTGTGATTCCATGAACTTCTGGTTCTCCAGTCCCTGCAAAAATGCCTGCAATGGTGTGATTGCTGGAGATTGTATTCAGAAGTTGCTGGGGAATAGCACCCCGCGCTCTCGATTAAGAGCAGCCTTTTTCTTTGTCCTGCTTGCATCCTGATTGGATTCCTCATAGCACCTTCTTTTCCCGGATGCGCCTGCATTGACATATATGTTTGTAATCTTAAAATAATGAAGAGGAACTAGTTGTTTTTTAAAAATTAAGATAAAATACAAGAGAGGGGTCGAACATACTAGGACATGACATCGGCGGTTAAAAATTCTGGTATATCGCTGATTCGATAATTGCAACAGGAGTAAGATAAATGATTGCTTCTCTCAATGTCAGAATATGTCTAGAGATTGATGGGTTTTTTGCTCTTATTAGTATGGCGCACTTATCCTTGCTTAAAAATGTGAAATTTAACAGAGTACACAGTAATTGTTTTGATGATAGCCTTGATTGATATAATTGTGTCCATTTTGTATGTATTGGCTAGTATTTTGAGTACTGATGTGGACAAGAGAAAGAAAACTCTCTAAATGACAAAAGTTAGAAGAAAGATTGAGGAAGCTTAACTAATGGCTCAAAAAAAATGAAATTTTGCCTAATGAGAGTTTAGGGGACAGCAAGCACGAATTTATAGTGAATATTTTCGGCTCATGTCATAAATAAGTTACTAAAACTTGATAATCTTCCCAGATTTTGTTCCCTTAACCTTTAATTTTAGGAAAAATTAAGGGGTTGTGGTCTGTCGTATGATATGATAGCATACCATAAGAAATAATTAAAAATAAACAATAACTAGTAACTAGTATCATACGGTGACATTTTCTTTTTAAAAATAGCAAATTTCATTAAAAGGTCAAAAGAGTCAATAATTCAGAACCGAGTACTCTGCCAACCTACCTACATCGCGATGAGTGATCGACGGGACACTAGTGCAAGCGGTTGGCTTTAGGTGACGGCAAAGATAAAAAAGTTTTGATTTAGTCGCCGACAGTGGGACCACAAAAGGAGCCATTGTTTGCTGGATCTCGATGCTGGAGAAACGGTAAATACACGATGGTGTTCCAAAGACGCGGCGAATCTCGTTGTTTTACGAGGAAAAGGCATGGCACACGTGCGTTTGGTTTTGCATTGAGTTTTTTAGCTGCGCAATGGGATTATAGTGTTTGTGGTTCGGTTGCGAGTTTCGTAAGGAGGCTTGAGTGACCAGATTAAAACTATAATATTGAGTTAAATGAATTTTATAAATTACTCGACGGTGATACTGTGATATTTGCAAACGTCATAACATTAAGAACAATCATATTTAAACCCAAAAAAATGTTTAACTGAACAACGACCGGAGCAAAAGTACACCCGATCAAGAAAATTGTATTAATTGAAAATTAATCAATTAACACAGTAACATTAAATGAGGATGGCATTTGTGAATCCATTGAGCAGAATAATTTTTTTCATTAAAAAAAAAAAAACCCCAAATAGAATTGAATCAGACCTATCAATTTGTTCAACAAGATGATCAATTTAGTAATTTATTACTCTATGCATTATTTATTTTTTAAAGATTATTGTATAAGAGTAATTTTATAATAAAGAAATCTCTTATTCTAATAAATCAAGAGATAAATTAGAAAACATAAAGTATATTATTTTATTGTAAAATTACTCTATTTTATAATATTATAAATAATTTGGATAAAATAATGTTCAAAATGCATTGCTTTATTTCGACGAAACGCAGTACTCTATTAGACATCTCCTCGAAAAAAATGATGTCTTGTTTTAACATCTTCAGATTCTTAAAAATCCAAAGTTCAATGACAATGAATAACATCCCATCTTCAGATTCTTAAAATCCAAACTTTAAATGCAATTAATTGCGACCTTTGCAAAAGTTCCTGGTAATTATATTGCTGGATTGCTGGAACAAAAAATTCCTTTATAAATGGTGCCACATGTCTTTTGCCCAACGTTTATAATTGTTATGCCAACAATAGTAGTGGTTAATTTAATTTCAACAACTGTTTACTAATAATTAACTTTTTATACGATTATTAACCAGATAATTGCATAACAACGTTGAATATGTGTCACATCATCAGTGATATAGGATATTATTTTAGTATTTTAGAATTTTTTTATTTTAACTAAAGTCATTTATAATTTATATCTTAATTTTTTATTTTTATTATAATTATGATTTAGTTTCTTTTTTTTAAGTTAATTTACCGAAGTAGGTTTCTTCTGTTATAAATAAAAAAGTTTTGTTATTATTTTCATAACATCAAATTCAATTATTAAATAAAATCCCTTTATAATTTTTATAGAGATTATTTATTGAAATCTCTCTTGTAGAGTTATTTAAATTAGAGCGTCATCTAATATTGTTTTATGCCATATTAAAAATCTTATTGAGTTGCTTGAATTAGAATGAGATATAATTAAGTTTATAAATGTCTTAATATTAATATAGAACTTATGGTTGAACTAATTTAATAAAATTTATTCTAATTTTTTTCATTTTTCAATACAACTTTTTTTTTTGTTTTCCAATTGATAAGTAATTTTTTTCTTTACTTAAATAAATAAACTATTTCGTAAAATTAAAGTTTAATGTTCATTTATAAGTTTTATGTTATTTTTGTAAATATTTATTTTGTTTACAATTTTAAAACACCAATTTACCACTCTTATATCAATTTACTTATTTTATCTTTCATTTACTAATCTTATGTGTAATTTACAAAAATTTATACTTATCACAGCATTGACTGCGTAATTTTAATCATGGCATTATAGAATTTTTCATGTCATATGTATTTCAAAATTTGGACAAATATTCTTTTAGTCATATAATTTGAGTCAATTATTCAATTAGTCTTTGTAATTTTAAAAATTACATGAAATACACATTTCCTTACATTGTATCGATTGGATTTAACATTTTAAGGTAAAATAGTAATTCTATATGATCTAACATAAATTTAAAATAAATTTGAAATGCAACTAATGAAAACAAAGATAATTAAGTATAATTTATCAAAAAGAAATATATACTCATAGACCTTTAAAAAATTTCCAAAATAACAAAATTCATTATTGCGAAATTCAATGCCCTTTCATATATATTGATAACTAATGATCTTAAATTAATAACTAATAATTTCATAAGGTAACTTCAATGACTGAAATAAGGGATGACGTAGCACGCGCCAAGACGTTAATCGGGTCAAATAACACTTTTAGGAAAAGATCTTGTGATAGAGCTGCAACGGTAGCTTCAACATTTCTGCTCAGAATACATTTGGCCTCCCGTAACAGGTTTCTGAGCCAAATATTCCTGAGAAATCTGCAACGATCAAGTGCTCACTCGAAGCACTAAGCCAGTAATTACCAAACACGTGGTGAATCTCTTAGTTTTGAGCAAAAAAGGGCGGACATTTGTGGCTTCGTGTTGAGTTTCTTACCAGTTGGATTATAGAGTTTGTCTTGGAACAATTATATTAATATAAGTGTCACATCATGTGATTTTGCAATATTGAGTTCATTATAATTTTAAAAACTACTCGATGGTGATACTTCGTAACAATAAATTAAAAATTAAAAATTTTATAAAATAATGACAGAAACAAAGTAACCCCGACTAAGGCGACTGCAATAATAATAATAATAATAATAATTGTTTAATTAACTAATTTCATTTGTCATGCTCTTTGCCTCAGTTAATTGAGGCCATCTTTATGACAAGCCCACAATTAAATTAGGTTGGGCCTTGTTAACGTCCACCGAATTGGTACTATTAGCACCCATTTAGAACTCTCATAATATTCCTGTTCTAAATCCACCTCCTTAAATAATTTTAAAATATTTATTATTTCTAAATACAATTTCTTTTTAATTGCATAAATATCCTTATTTACATTGTTTTTTTGCCTCTCAATTCATTTTTCAAAACTTAAAACTAGACGATTTCTTAATTCATCTAATTCATCATTTCTAAAGTATTGGGAACATACAATAATTCAAGATCTTTTAGTCTTGACTCTTGCATATAAGTGTATGAGAGTCAATTTGTAGAGAAAATAATTTTATTATATATTACTTGGATAATTTTTATTCCCTAAATGGTTCTGGGTACAAAGTTAGTCATTCTTAATCTAGTACAATATTTGATGATCGCATCAAAGATTTAAGAAATTGTTAAAACAAAAGTTTTTAAACTGAAAATAAAGATAAGGATACGGTGTAATGTGGGGTTGTATAGAGTATTTAAATAAATAAAATTTTTATGTGGCTCTTTATGTAATTTTAAATAGAAAAATTATCTTTGCACCATCTTTTTTTTGGTCATATGTACATCAAACCATCACAAAATTTTTATATATTCTCTACACCACTTTTGTTTCTAAATTTACATCAACAACCACTTTGACACTACACATGACTATTTTATGCTTAAATGAATTAAAAATATTTTATTCTACAAAATTTTGAAAATTAGAAAATAATCATTACAAGAATACCCCTGAATATTAAAACAAATAAATCTCAAAAATCCAAGATGCTAATTTTTTATAATTATAATTTCATTTAAAAATTTTCATGCTAATTTTTTGTAATTATAATTTCATTGAACTTGTACAAGGAAGTTTTCTTAATTTTAATTATAGGGAAGTTTACAACAATTATAGGGATCTTTTCTCTTCATGTTAATTTTTGTAAACTTTCCTATGCTTAATTTAATTATTAAAATTAAATGAAATTATAATTACAAAAAATTAACATGAAAATTTTTTAATGAAATTATAATTATAAAAAAATCAACATTTTAGATTTTGAGATTTATTTGTTTTATTAAATTTAAGGGTATTCCTGTAATTATATTTTTTTTATTTTTTAAAATTTTATAAATAAAATAGTCTTTTAATTTATTTAGTAGTAAAATAGTCATGTTTTAGTGTCAACGTGGTTGACTGATATAAGTTTAGAAATAATGGTCATGTAGAGAATAAGTTAAAATTTTATAATAATTAGATGTACATATAACAAAAATAGTAGTGTAGAAATAATTTTTCTTTTAAAAAAGATTAAAATAAAAAATAGATGAGAATGGTTTTAACTTTTAAATCTTGGATTGAAGCCCGAAACATTTTTGGGCGCAAAAAAAAGGAAAGGCAACGGTGGTGATATTTCTCCATGAACAAATAATGTGGCACTACTGGCACCCTAAAAAGTCCTTATCAAACTCCTCTATCATAATTGCAATTTTATCCCTATTTAAATTTACGACAACAGACAGAAGAAAATTAAATTTGATTAAAATCACTTATCCTCATAAATGTGATTCCGTGAAACAAAAGCTCAACTTAACAATTTACTATTTTGTTTTGATGGTATTTGGTTGATATTCCTCATTTACTAAGTTACAACATATTTCTTTAAATCTTGATAAAATTAAACTCATCTCTTATTGTTATTTAGGATCAAACCTAAAAAATATCAATAACCAATATTGGGTGTTAGTCAAAAGGAATTCTAATGAAAACAGCTGTGAAAAGTGATAAAGTTCTATTGGAGATATTGATTATTCGAAAGCTGAAGTCATCAGGCCTGCAGTTCAAGTTGCAGAAAATGTCAAAAATGTGAGGATAAAAAGAAATTGTGAAATGGGGACTGGAGTGCGAGCCAAGGCAGGGATGACAAAATCTTTCATGGATTTGGGGCTTATGGAGCTCCATTTCAAATGAAATAAATTTTGAATAATTTTTTGAGAATAAAGTAGGGAATAAGGAAAAAATAATTCCTAAATTTTTAATGGAGTAGGGTTTGGTTTTATATTTTCCACCCCACCTCAATTCTAATTATATACAAATATTTTTTTTATTTAATATTTTTTATTTTATCAATTACAATGTTAGTTAATCAATTTTCTTTTTATTTTTGTTTGATATAAATGAGCTATAACTAAAAGAAAACCCTACAATATAATTTTTATTCAACCCTAAAATATTGTTATGTTTTTTTTCTTCTTTTAAGATATTACTTTCTTCAAACATTTTTTAATTTTGATATCATTTCAAGATATTGTTTCAAACATTTGGAAATTTTTTAAACTAATTTAAATACTTTATAATATGATAATAATTTTATTTAAGTCTTTAATTTTTAATTTATTAAAATCATATATTTATATCTACTATTAAATAAACAAATAGGGAATGGAGTGGAGATGAAAAAATCATTCACCACTAAATTTATTGGAGAATGAGGTAGGGAATGGAAGTGAAATTTTTAATAGAGTAGGGAATGGGGTAAACCTCCCTACCCCATTGCCATCCCTAAGCCACTAGCGCTTTTGGAGTCACTCTATGGGGGTTAGAAATAATATGATTTTTTTTGAATGATTTAGTGAGGTACGCTTAGTAAAAGGGTTCTAGGAGGACTTTTAAGAGGTGCCAATAATTCCACTCATAAATAATTTTTAGTAAATTCCTTTTTTTTTTCATAAAATTTTAAATTAAAGTAGTTTGCACAATCAAACAGTTAAATTTTATTGTGTAATAAAACTTTCAATAAATTGTTACCATCTATGCAAGTGTTCGAAATAATCATTTATCAAAAAGAAATAATCATTTATCAAAAAGATGATATATGTTTAAAATAAAAAATTTTTTTTATATTCTTCACCTATATTAATGATGAGGGTGATAAGGATTATTAAGATAAAAAAAAACTACTAATGTTTAAAATAAAAAATTTACTTCAACTAAAATAGGAAGGATATATTCTTCACCTATATTAATGATGAGGGTAACATCTATCTCTAACGAGTATAACTAAAGAAATTATTGAGTCCTCTTATGAGACTCAAACCATTGTCCTCATCACTAATGTGCTGCAACATCTCACCGCTCAACCTTTAGCTGAGTTGCAATATGTTTTTCACAAAGTTTGGTACATTTCCCTACCAAACACATCTTATTATCTTCTTTGTTGAAAAGTGAGTCACTTTGTCATTCTTTCTCTTGTCAAAATCTCTATTTTATATTTTACTTTATTTTTTTTATCTGTTGGTTCTAAATCTTTATAAAAGTATAAATTGGCCCATAGGTTTTTTTTTTTATAATTGAAATTTTCTTCTCCCCTATTTTGTTATTTGGGATTTTATAGCTTGTTGAATATATTTGTGATGACTATTTCAAGATCTAAAGTTTTTACATCTTAGATCTAAGAGTGTTTTTTTTTTTTTGGTAGGTCTTGGTGGTGCACTTTTTACTACATCTTAAAGTTATTAGATTCCAGATCTAGAAAATATCGGGGTTGATCTACTTAAATGACTTGGCTATCAATCCGAATGATCGATAATAACGGTCGGAAATATTTTCATGACCACAAGAGATATCGCTGGTGGTGCGCAAGTTGTTATGTGCACATCTTCGGTGGATCCTTTCAATTCTATTCCGAATGCATAAAATCTTTAACCGGCTGTCGGTAAGCTTACAATTAATTGTTTATTGCATTTGTTTTGGTCTTATCAAAAATCCTTTTTCCATTGACATTATCGTCATCCTCGTCATCATTTATTATCATTATTCTTGATATTGTTTTTATATCCAATTGTGCAACAATTGTTTTTAAAAAAATCATAAATATTTCATTGAGCACATTAATTGCCAATCTCTAGTAAATTGCATATAAATTCAAACATAAGCTAGCGGGGAAGAATACGACAAAAATAATTGAGAAAGACACAAGAGAGTAGGGGCACATACATATACATGAAACTACTTCGCCGTTCCAATATCTAGTAAATTCCGTATCTCTCATGACTCAAGAAGTGCTTGGATAAATTATTGCTTCTCCAGTATTACAATATTTTATGAGATTGATGTTTTTATTCCCTAAACAGGACACACTTATCTTTACTGATAAATGTGAAATTTGATGGAGCACACCGCAATAGTTCTTCTACTATATCCATTTTATTTTATAGATTATTTTTCTTTCTAAACTTTAATGTACTTTTGGGGAAGGGAAATAAAGAAAATCTCTACTCAAAGCAAATTCTTTCAAATGTAAGAAATTTTGCAGGAAAGATGAATAATGCATACCTGAAAGAGAATTGAAAAAAAAAAAAAAGAAAAGAAAAATTGCCGTGTAATAATAGCCTAATAGGTGATATGAATTATGTTGTAGGCTTGTAGTTAAAGTCGAATTTCATTAATATGTGATACATGAATGCATTTTATCATATTTTCAACATTAATATAAGATATTTCATGCATTTTGTCATACCTTCTTCCCTAGATTTTAAACATGAAGACAAGATCCAAAAACAATATTTTTCATCATAGGGTATGATGTAGAACATTATGCAAAATTAATGATTAAAAGAAATAGTAATTAATATCTATTTTTAGAAAATGGTCGCCTAGGTAAGTGATGGAATAGACGTTACATTTTTTAAAGATTTTGTACGATCTATCTTTATTTTTAATTTGAAAAAGATCCCGTACTAGTTAAGAAATTACGGGATCCACAAAATCACAATATTTGTACAAAAAATTTAAGAAATGTTAGAATCTTAAAACAATAGTGTCATGTTATTTGTTATATCATCCACTTTTTAATAATGACTAAGGTTACCGTTTAAAATTGGTTATTGTCATATTTTTTTATTTATAATATTTTTTTATAGGTTATAGTAGGGATTTTTTTCCCCTAAAGACCGAGAAAATCTGAGAAGATGCATTCTTATATTACCACATATTTATGAGATTGGACTTTTATTGCAATATAAATTCGAGTTCATTATCACCCATTCTCACAAGACAGAAAAAAGAACCCGGGGCCGGGGGGTGGGGGGGAGGTTGTTGGGGGGGACTTCTCTTTAAGGGCTTAAGGGCTATGTATACTTGATTCATCTTCTTCTCTTATTTTTCTCATGGTTTGAAAGGATCTGCTAACTGAAATAGATTTTCTTTCTCCTTCTTTGGATATATAACTTTGGAACCAACCAATATGCAAAATAGATATAGTTTTAGAATTATTACCATGTGATGCACTAATTTCACATTTATCAGTAAAAATAAGTGTAACCAATTAATTAAGAGCAAAAAATGCATCAAACTCAAGAAATATTATAATATTGAGAGAAGTAATCTCACCTTTATAGGTTTAGTGAAATACAAGATATTTGTGTGACTTCCAATTATACAGGGGTTATTATCCAGAAAATTCAAAAAAAAATTTTAACGAACCCTCAACCAACTGAGGAGATTTATTAAATTGAAAAATCAGTAGTAGTTAATTGAATTAGGATTGAACAGCATTTAACATTGAGATTTTAAAATTTTGAAGATGAATCTAATATATCTCATCTTCAAAATTTCAATTTCTCAATCTTAAATGTAATTCAATTCTATTTTAAATTGAAATTGATTAGTCTATGAATAATCGTACTACGATTAGAAAGTAGTGCTACAAACAAGAACATCTTATTTGATGAGCTAGATACAGAATTACAAGAAAATGCATTTTTTATATCACTTGTTTATGACATTAACTTCAATGTAAATTCATCAAGTGTTACCTATTCTAAGCAAAAAACTTCACTATAGCACAGAAGGACTTAGTAAACTGCTGAAAGAGAAGGTTTTTTTGGTTTCTTACAGAAGGTGCACGGCATGAATTTATATTGAAGTTTAAGCCTAATGTCATAAATATATGACCTAAAGAATGCATTCTTCTCAGATAATATAATTAAGTAAATATAACTGAATCAGGCTAATTTCTTCTGTCCAAGTTTATTTGGTTTCAATATTTTAGTTTGTATTCTTTTTCTTTTAGAGTATAATATATAATTTTAAATATCCAAATAAGTTTTAAGATACAGCTGGCTTTTGCTGAAGTTAATAAATTTTGTGAACATCATTACTAATATTACTCGAACGTTGCCATGATTCAATTTGAAATAAATAAATGCTTTTGTAGGATATTGATGTCATTGCAGGCTCCATTTTTTTTTTCTGGTTGAAAACAAATTTTGATTTATCTACGACCAGTAGAGGTTCAAGTTCTGATTCTAACACAATAACGTTATTGTGATACTCTCTATTTATTATGTTATAGAAATTGAATTGTTCGTCCTTCAAACTTCGATTATGAGGTAGATTAGAAGTTTATTAGTTCTTACCATGATTAATGGTGAATCTTCATTCAGTGAAAAAAAAATGACAGAAATTTTTTATACAAAACTCTCTCTTTGTTCAACAAGAGAAATTTTAATTCATGTCAATGGTAGAAACGATAATTCAGATACAAGATACACATTTTTGTAATTGAAGCCGTAAAAGTTGTGATACGGCTTAGTAATATCCCTTATACAGAAATTTATCATCATTGAAAGATTTGTGTTATAGGTATTGATTATTTATTGTTAGTCACCGAAAGCTAAATAGCGAGAAATCAATCCTGGTACGAGAAATTGAGGTCATTCTTTTTAGGTTATGCCTAGTTTAATTATTCTTTGGCTTTTAAGAGGCTAGCCATCTTAGTACTTGTCCTGTCTGTTGAAATTTTGACTGGGATATGGGAAAGTATAAAAGACAAATCATTAAGCGTTAAATGCATGAAGAAAAAATAGTAAAAGTATTTGATAATTTTGTTCATGCAATTAAAATTTTGTTGAAGGTTGAAGCTCCATAAGGATATTAAGATTAATTTAAAAACTATTCGGTAAAAATTGATTTGGGTTTGCCCACCCCCTTTCCTTTTAAAAAAAAAAAAATTAAATGCTATTCGGTGATGTTGAAAATTTAAAAAAAAAAAAATTAAATGCTATTCGGTGATGTTGAAAATTGAAGATGGCAAACAAATTGCACATGCAAATTGTGGACAAAATGTGCACGACTTTAATGCACGCGATGCAAGTTCGAACTCCACGTGATGGTGCCTTGAAAAAGGATGCCAATTCATGCTCCTTTAGTCCATAGCGACGGCTTATCTCAGCAGATTTTGTACCGCAGAAGCTTAAACCCATTAGTAGGCTATAAATAGAGCTTCGTTCCAGAGAGTTTGTGCATCCCAAATTGTGCGAGTTAAAAGCACTAGTAAGCGAGCTCTTCAAAATTGTTGAGAGGGTATTTCTTTAGGTGTTAGGAGAAACTATTAGGTATATTGAGTTATTGGGTTTTGAGAGTAGTTTTTCAGTTTTGTAATTCTCATTTGTTAGTAAAATTATCATCTAATTTTTTTCCATTGACATAGGCTTTAAATCGAACAACGTAAATTATCGTGTGTGTTTTTTTTTTTGTATTTGTTTATCATTACATTTATATTTCTCAAAAAGTCGCAGTCACCATAATATTAATAATCGCTCAACTTGCGCTTTCATAACAAGTGGTATCAGAGCTAACGTTTTGTACTTTGAGTATACAATATTATTCACATATACGGCACTGTTTACGAATACATGGAGCTAATAGTTCATACTTAAGGATTTCAGGAGCTTGCAATGTGATTGTGTCAATACGTGCATGTCTAAGAAAATTTTGTCAACAAGACTAAAATTGTTTAAAGAGTCTAGATTTTAAATGGGACCATTGTGACCCCTCAAGTTTTTCTTAGAAACTTTTTTGGTGCGTTATCTATACAAATAAACATGTAGACACTGTTTGTTCAGGTTAAGTGATTTTGAAATAAAAAATGAAGAGATGGCAGAAGCGTCTTCTTCATCTTCATCAATAAAGTGGAGAAATTCAATGGTACTAATAAATTTAGTATGCAGCAATGTAAGGTGTTGGATGTTTTATGTCAACAAGAGTGGTAGTTCACTCTTGAAGAAAAGCCTAACAAGATAAATGATAAGGAATGGATAAAGATAAATGGACATGTGTGGTACTATTTATCTATGTCTGGCTAAAGATAAGAAGTATTTTGTCATAAAGGAGACATCAACAAAGAAATTGTGAAAGACGCTGGAAGAAAGTACATGAAGAAAAGCCTCGAAAATAGACTTTATATGAAGAGAAAACTCCATTGATTCACGTATGCATTGGCATGTGAAGAAATGACCTTGTGAACTTATTTAACAAGATATTAGCGGATTTGCTAAATTTGGATGAGAAATTTAAAGACAAAGATAAGGCATTTTGCTATTGAATTCCCTTCCTGATGAATATGACCATCTCATCACCACTTTGCTTTATGGGAAGGATAGTAGCACATTTGATGTTGTATACGATATGTTGTATAACTTTGAGACTAGAAAGAAAGATAAAAAGGATTACAGGGATACAATTGTAGAAGTATTAACAATAAAAGGTTGTTCACAAAGTAGCAAACCTAGAAAAAAGAGCAAGTCTAAAAGGAGACCTACCAAAGATGAATGTGCTTTTAGTCATGAGAAATGACATTAGAAAAAGAATTGTCTTAAATTACAAAATGGGCAAAGCTATTTTTGATGCAGGTGTAGTGGAGCATGGTGAGGAGTCAAACTTTAGTTTGGTTGGCATGACATTGACATGTCACTCAAATAAGTGGATTTTGGATTTGGGTTGTATTTATCGTATGTATCTTAATAAGGATTGATTTTTTAACTTCAAGGAGCTAAATGGTAGAATTATTTTTATGGGCAATGACAATGCCTGTAAAACCATGGGAATTGGCTCAATCTAATTAAAGAATCATGACGAAGTGCAGTGGAAGCTAACAATGGATGAAGAAATGCAGTTTCTTCGCAAAAATAGAACTTGAGTGTTTGTTACATTGCCTAAGAAAAAGAAAGCAATTGTGTGCAAATAAGTATATGTAAAGAACAAAGAATTTTCTTACAATATTAAAATTCAATACAAAGCTAGATTGATAACGAAGGGTTACACTCAAAAGAAAGAAGTAGACTATAATAAGATATTTTCTCCAATTGTGAAACACTCGTCTATTTGGATTTTACTAGCCATGGTTGCATAATTTAATTTTGAACTAATTCAGCTTGTTGTAAAAACAGCATAGTTGCCCTAGTTTTCCATTATAAAAGGAAGAGCACACAAAGAAAAAAAAAGGAGAGCCATCATTCATAAGAAAAATTAAGAAAAGAAAAAGGAAAACAGCAAAGAAACAGAAAAGTTCAGGCTGAAAAAGAAAGATTGCATGCGTGAAGAAGACGAAAGCAATCAATCGCAAAGGACCTTACATTCCTATCTTTATCTTTCTTATTTCTTTGATTCATGATGATGTATTTGATGGCTGAAATGGATTTTGTTTCTATTTCGTTAAAAACCATGAACTAATTTTGTTTGTGGTTGAGTGAATGACAAGTTTGATAGTTTATTGACTGAAATATTATATTACTGCATGATTGTTATAGCATTTTATTGTGATAATGCTTTATTTAATTCATTATTTCAGCTGACCACCCATTCAGTGATACTAGCTAAGAGGGGGCTATAAAAGGGTCTGTTTTAATGGAAAATATCATAATAATATTTGGTTTTAAATTAGGTTTCCTAAGTTGGGTTACTCAATTTGAATAGGGGTATACTTAATTTAAAACTAGTGATAAACTAGACATAGGGAATCACCTTGTATGGTATTTAGAACCTTGATCTTTTAATGTTATATCTTGTGTGGCACAGCAACTGGTCATTGTTAGGTTGCATATAGATATAAGATGTCCAATAGGCAACAGCTGAGGATGCATTAACTTTCTGCCCAGTGCTGTAGTAATTACTGTAGCAATGGTACTATAACAGAAAAATAATCAACAGTATTAAGTGAGTTGATTCACTCAACTACATCATTCTCATCGATTACATTTCTTGTGTAAGATGTGTTAATTCAGTTTATTGCATCTTATTGTTATTTAGATTACTTAGTTTAATTTATTTGATAAAACAACTGAATTTGATTTAAATGAATTTGTACCACAATTAATTGTTGTAACAACTCTTATAGCATCAGTTCTTGTGGAGACGATACTCGAATACTTATCACTTTATTACGTGTTGTGTACACTTGCGCACTGACACTCATATATTTAGAAACCAACCAACAACATCTCCTACTCCACTTGATTCCAACAATATTATCAATGCTCGGTCAAAATGCTAGGGGCACTTCACTAACACTCTTCTCTTGTCTTCTTCTGTATCAAACTTGAATAAGAAAACATTGTTTCCCATGCTTTCTATTTTCACTTCCCTAATGGATCTCCACACTTGTCTTATAGCAGTTCTTAGACCCTCCAAATTTACTCTTCTCATTAGAATTATTTACCCACAAGACAGTTTGTCGTAATCTTCACTCCTTTGGCTCTCATCTTGCCCATTACCGCTACTATGTCTTCCTCTTCTTCTTTTAATGTTATAGCTTGGCATTTACGAATAAGTTCTTCCGTATTCATTTTGATTTAGCTACCTTTTTAGAAACAGTAACTACCTCACCCACCTCACTTTGAAAAGAAGCTAAGCTATTTAAGGATTTAAGGATTTTAAGAAACACCTAACATGTGGGTGACATATAGAGTCATAATGACTCATGCACCTTTCATTCCTGGTTTCTCTTTCAGAGAAAGAGAGCCCTTTAGAAGATGACTCCAATCATACTATTAAGCTTATACTTAAGTTACTCTACATTAAACCTTTTTTGGGATTGTTCAAATAACTCATCACTTATAGTGGTCCAAATTTTCTTAGTGAAAGCTGATGTTTATAAATCACCCTTTTTAACATGGCCGTGCACTATACAAATAAAAACAGTTTCGGTCCGGCTAGACCAATCAGCCTTATCCTCACCACCAACATCATGTGGATTCATATCTTGTTATTAAAAAATTGGAAAAAAATAGCATATATCAAATAGTAATGAAATTAAAGAAACTATTTCTAAACATACATAGCTTAAACTTTTGGAATTAATCAAATTCAACATGCTATGAAAGCCATTTCAGCAATATGTGATAGATTAAAAATTGAACATATCAAAATCAAATATATTCTACTACAAATTGACCAATTCAAATTAAGGGCAAGCACTCATCAATTTTTTAAAACCATTTTTTTTCGAGGCATAACAAAAAATTTACAGTCAATACTATTGTATTATAATCAATTAATCAAATTGGTAAAACGGGTTTCTATTTTTTGTTCTCACTTTCACAAGCTATAGAATTTAATTAAGTGAATTCCAACTTTGAAAAATCTCTATTTCTCTCTAATAAGAAAAGCTCAATTTTTCCTGACTCATTTTCTCTCTATCAAAACAAAATTATGGATTAACAAACAACAAACTCGATGTCCTAGTTCATACAACAGAAGTATAAACTATAATAACGAAAATACAAAATTTTGGCATCAACTGAGAGAATTCATAATATAACATATTTTAAAAACCAATTACTCAAAATTATTGAAATAATTACTCAAATAATTACTCAAAATTATTCAAATAATTACTCAACTAATTACTCAAAATTATTCAAATAATTACTCAAAATTTGCTGAAATAAAACAAATACCAGCAAGAGACAAAGCAAATTGAGAAGCAGCACTCTAGCAATAGGGGCTGAGAGTTGCAGCAACAGCAGAGGCGAAGGTGCAATAGTGGTGGAGGCGAAGTTGCAACAGCAACAGAGGAGAAGTTGTAGCAGCGGCAGGGCAAAGTTGCAGCAATTGGCACACCAAAGGAGAGCAGATCGAGAGAGATAAGGAAAGAGAGAGTGTTGTTGGATGAAGATAAGGAGGGGAAGCATTGTTAGATGTAGATTTGCCGTGAGATCATGAAAGCTGAGGGGGGAGAGAAAGCTGTTGACGAAGAGAAAAAGATGAGGAGAGAAGAAGGCCTTCACGAGTTAGGTTTTGTTTTTTAATCTATTTTTTAGTTCAGGCTTGTAATATTTAGAAAACATGTTTAACATGTTTTCATAATTATAGTTATAAAATTGAATTTGAATTCTTTATTTTGTAGTTTATTTTTTGAATTTAATCCACCGAACGTGTATTACATTTATATTTTGAAAAAAAAAAATAGAAGTTGAAAACGGTGCCGAACAGGCCCTTAGTTTTTTTTATTAGGTAAAATGATTGAGGGGTTAATGAAAAACCCAATTGTAAAATAACTTTTTCTTTCCTTTTTAATTATAAAAAAAATAGGTCCATCAATTGAAATTAGTAATTAAAACGTTGGTCGGAAAGATGTGCGGCACTATTAATGAAGGAATTTTCTAATCCAGCTATATAATTGCCTGAAATTTATTAGAGTGCATTTTTTTCTTTTTTGCAACTATAAAAGTGTCAATTAATTGCATTTGTAGTTTGGATTTCAAGATCTGAAGGTGAGATTTCGATATTTATTATCATTAAACACATATATTACTGAGCAATATTTCTGTGGAAGCAAGAACATCATATTTTGGTGAGATGCCGAATAGAGCAATGCTATTTGTACGAATAGCGCAATGGAACAGAAATTATCTAATCTCAATAAGTTGTATATTTTAGAAGTTTTTTTCACAAGGAAAAGAGTAACCCAATAAAAATTTACAAATCTTTAATTTTTTATTTGACGAAATGATCTCTTTATGCAGATTAACCGAAAAACTGTAATAGATTTTCATGTCATGCGTGGCTTTAAAACAAAGAATTTTTTTAACCTGACGACTATAACCGATATGAGAGGCCAAGGCTATAATATAGTTTTCAATTAATCGAAACTCTTTGAACATCAACAAAAGATTATCTATTTTTTACTCTTGAACTACTTATTTACTTACCTATGTGATAAATAAAAGAGATAAAAAAAAATCAACTTTCTACCAAATAATTTGTAGAAAGAAACAAATTTCTATTATTTTCATCAAATTATTCTCTCATCAAATTTGACAGCCCTCTATTTTTTCAACAATGTAGTCATAGCACTTCTCTCTCTTCAATAATGATGGTATCAAAATTAGTATAATATTCTTTGAAAGGGTAGTCACTCTTTAATATCGAAGAGGGAGAAGGATAATCATAGTTGAAGATGGCGATGGTTTGGTGTGTTGCTGTAGTGGTTTTGATTGATGAACAAAAGTGAATTTTGTTTTTCTTTTTTTTATATATAGAGATGGACAGTGAAGGAGATAGGTGACTTGGATAAGTGTGGTGTGTTCAGTTGTGTTGGAAATGATGGTGGCAAGTACAGTAGCAGTGGCTAGGGTTAGGGTTTCAATTTGGGGATTTTTTTTTTTAATGGAAAATGGTGATGGAGAATTTGGGTGGTTTGTGATGGACGTATATGGAAGGTGTGGTTATCAAGAAAGCTCCACTTGATATTGAGAAAAGCTTTAGTACCAATTAACGTAGTATTTTACTAGATTTTGGTTTAACTTGCATTTTAAAAAAAAAACAAAAAGAAGGATATTACAAATTCACAACTAGAATTTATATTGGAGAAAACTCAAACTTTGATTGAAAGTAGGTTGATTATTACATAGGATTGAGTACATATTTAGTGTTCATATGCAACTATACCTACTACACTCCATTCAACCGACATACCAACTACATTCCACTGAACAAAACACACCTACTTTATTCCACTGTTTTGGCCATCATGTCTCATGTTGCACACCAGCATGCACGGGATAGAGATAATAGGAAAAATATCCAACATCAACTAAATATACAACTTAGGTTAAGTATATAAAACTTATCCCCAAGCCGTAGACTTCTTTATCAGTTCGGCAAAATAATTATGTCATAAATATATTACCATAACAAGTTCATCTTCTCAAATTTTCTTCCTGCAAAATAAATTTTAGGTGAAGATTCCTTTTAAAGGAAGAAAATCTGAGAAGATGAAGTTGTTATATATAGTAACGTGTTTATGACAGTAGCGTTAAAATTCAATATAAATTCATGTTTGGTGCCACGTCTACTCTCATAACCCGTAAGGAAAAACTTCTTCTCTTTGAGCCGGTTGCTTTCCTCCATTTTTTCCTCTATTTTTTCTCATTCTTGAGTGAATTTTCTTTGTCTTGTGGATAATACAGAAAAGTCTAGCAAAGACCTGCTCATATGGACATAGTATCAAAACTATTACCATGTACTCTGCCAAATTTCATTTTTATTAGTAAAGATAAGCATGCCATACTAAGAGCGAAAAATCCATCAATCTCAAGAAATATTCTAACTTGGAGAGAAAACAACAATTTATCTTCCTACTCTTGCAATAATCGAATTAGCGATTTACCAGATTTTTTATCCCATCCACGCCATGCCCATGTATGTTCGAACCCTCTTTTGTATCTTTTTCGTTCTTATTTGTATTTGTATTTGGAACTAGTGTTATTTCTCACTAATTTTCGTCTTATAACCATTTATACCTTTACCTTGTTGCTAATTATTATTTGTTTTTAAATACAAATGCAGGCGTTTGTTGTTGAAGATTGAACAGTGTGAATCTAATCAGCGCGCGGGCTAGACGAGGAAGAAGCACATAGAGGCAGCTCTTAATGGAGACCGTCTGATGATCTTCCAATACAACTTCTGAGGATTATCTCCAGTTATCTCCAAATTTGCAGATTTTCTCTCCTTTGGTCATGTTTGCAGAGAATGGAGGAAAAATTGGAAACCAAACAGAAGTTGAGGGGATGCACTTGATCATTGGGGATTTTCTCAGGAACATTTGGCTTAAAAATAAATTCTGTTACTGGGGCCAAATGTATCATGAGCGGAAATGATCAAGCTATATACAGTCGTTCCTGTTGTTGCAGCTTCATCACCAGATCTCTAGCCTTTGCTAAATCATCTTTTATTCCGTCACTAAAGTTAGCTTATGAAATTATTATTTACAAAACTCTGTTTTTAGGACCATTACATTTCAAAATATGAAAGGGCATTGAATCTCTTCAGTAATGTAATATTCATCAATCGAAATTTCTCTATAATATTTTAAAATATTTGTTCATTATTTTGTATTTATAGAAAAGGAGGGGAAAAAAATTCAACGAACACAATACACAATGATACATACTCTGAAAATACTTAAAACTACCAGCGTATATACCATCAACGACAGATTAATCTCTGGGGATGCGTTTGGTACAATTGTATTAAGCTGTTGCATTATTATATTAGAGTGCATTGAATTTAACATAATACCACATTTTGTTTAGTATGGAATGTTAAAATGTTCATAAAATTAGCTATACCATTGTCATGTTATTTTAATTAATAAATATATAAGGAATTTGCCATTGCCGAGAGTCAGTGACAAACATTTTCACTATATCAAATACGACTTCAAAGAACACCATAAATCAGTGGCTGGCAAGGTGGAAGTGGTGGTTGACGATGGATATAAGCTGCTGGCGACAGGTAACATCTACCGATAATAGTTGAACACTAATCAAACTATTATAAAATTAATATATAAAAATATATATATATTATTTATCTCAGAGAAATAGTCTAATCTGAAATTTCAAAGTGTGCAAATGTTTGAAAAAATTTATAAACCGTGCCGTTTTAGAGACTTAAGACTTAAATGTTTTAAGTTTTAAGTCTCTAAAATCCAACGATTTTAAAATTTTTTTAAATTTTTCTTGCACTTTAAAATTTCAGATTAGAAAACTACTAATTTATCTCTAATTAATTTACACAAACCTGTCTTGACCTACCCGTACAATGGAATATGGATCTATGTAAACTAACATGCTCTGACTAACATCTATTTCTAGACCAGCATAGATGCACTCCTTTTACTTACCAAATAACTGACTGAAAGCTGTGGGTTTTTCTTGTGGTTTGTAGATTCTTAAAAAGGTGTTTATTTTTCAGGGTAAAAAATTTTTGGTTTAAGAATCATAAAGTTGATTACATTCGAATAATCTGACTACATCAATCGGAAGAATCAACAAAGGTGGGAAAAAAAATCCTGAAACGGGACGTACGAGACATATCTAATGGTTTACAACGATTATGCAATCGGCATCACAAAAAATCATAATTTCAAAAAATAGATTATGTAATCTGCATCAGAAAAAATCGTAATTTCAAAAAATAACTGTCATATACTTATTCGATGGTCACTCTTTTTTTTATACACATTTATTTTACTTCTAAATTTAAAAAAAAAATCATTTTCTCATAGGATACTATTGCTGCCTAAAAATTATATATTGGCCTGAGTCAAGTCTAATGGTCTATTGGGCCCTAAGGTATGTATGTCTTAAGTATATTTAATCCGGCAATTGTTCATTAAAAGCCACAGTGCCACATTACCAAATGAGAAACAAAGTCTAATTCCGAATTTTGAAAATAAATGCCTCAATCTAAATAATGTGTTTGTTTTTTTATCCGAATCTCTAAAAATAAGTATTAAGTTATTTGTTTTTTTTAAAATACTGAAAATATATATTTTACATTTGTACCCTTATTAAAGAATCTCAAAATAAGTATTAAGTTGTTTGTTTTTTAAACTTAAAAATCTGAAAATATATATTTTTACATTTGTACCCTTATTAAATTTAAATGTCAAATAAATAATACACTAAATACCATAATGTTTTAATATTTATAAGTAAAACTATAAGAATCATATGATTTTGGTCAATTAGTACATAATATAAGAAAAAAACTAACAAAATGATTAATAGTTGATTTGTAAAACATGTAGGATAAACGCCAATGGGTGAGTTTTAGAATATGTATGAAAAATAAATTATAAAATAGGGATATTTTTACATTAGAAAATTCAGCAAAAAGCTAAAAAAATTAGCTTCTTTTATTAAGTTAAAATTATCCAGAAAAATCGAAAAATTAAGTTATAAAAATAAACACCTCTAATTAACTTAATTAATTAACCTAAGTTTGGCTACCAGTATTTACTACAAATGACATGGTACTTATCAACATGCACTTTCACCGCGAATCCTTGTAGAATCATTTTTTTTAAATAGAAATTTAATAGTGCAAATTTTGAGAAGATGTGGAATCTTAAAACGATATTGTTGTATATGGTCACATATTTATGTTGTTAATGGAGGAAAATCTGAGCATATTTTCATTCTTAAATTGTATGGTCAACTATTTATGACATTAAAGGAAGAAAATCTGAGAAAATGCATTTTTATATGGTGACATATTTATGGCATCAAACTTTAAATTCCAGTTCAAGTATTTATGGCATTAAAAGAAAAAAAAAAATTGGAATTCTGTGTTTCATATGATCACATATCTACGACATTTATGCAAGAAAATCTGACGATATATGCATTTCAATTCACGTATTTATGACATTAAAGGAAGAAAATATGAGAATATGTTACTGAAATTATTTCATATGAGGGGAATATCAACACTGTGACATCCATTGTGAGCCCAATAATTACTGTGGGCATAATCATAAGATTACTCTCGGTCGAAATTTAGTCTAGTGTAATTACGGGCTACTCGTTAACGCCTCAATCACTGTGACAAAGACCTGCAAATTAAAAGAATATATGACAAAATTTAGTTTTTTCTATTAGGTAAAATGATACAGGCGTTAGTGAGAGTTCCAATCGTGAATTATTATTAAAAATTTTTAAAAAAATACGTCCATCAATTGAAATTAATGATAAAACGTTGGTCAGAAAGACACGTGGCACTATTTATGAAGGAATTTTCTGGTCCACCTAAACAATTACCTGGAAGTTGCCCGGGCCGCAATTTTTTTTTTTTTTTTTTTTGTGTTTTGTTTGACAGTTATAAAAGAGTCAATTAATTGCATTTATAGTTTGGATTTCAAGAATCTGATTTTGAAATTTATCACCATTAAACACATACATTACTAAGCTATGCATCTTTGCAAGCAAGAACATCACATTTTGGGGAGATGCTAAATAAAGCAATGCAATTTGTCCGAATGGAGCAATTAGGGGTGGCAATTTAGGTCGGAATTAGTTTATTTGATTTGATTCAATGTGAAGTAAATGAGTTTGAACTTGAAAACATTGATTCATTTAATAAATATCAATTGGATTTGTTAATTAAAAGAATCGAATCTAAGTTTGAACACATTGATTCATTTATCCTTTTAGAATTTGTTTAATAAATGAATCATAAATGGATTAAATATAATCGATTCGTTTATAATTTATTTAATATTCTTTTAATTAAATTACTTATTTATCCTTAAAAATGTATAAAAATATTTTAAAGTTTGAAGGCTAATACAGCAATTAAAAATAATAATAAGTTTCTAGTTTATACAATTGTAAATTTGTGGTCTGGTCTTGTTATATTTTATTTTACTTAATTTTTATTTAGTAATTATATTGTTGTAAATGAATTCATATTCAACTCCATTCATTATATATGGATTCGTTACAAGATAAACGAATAGCAAACAAATGCAGATTCAATTCAATTTATTTATTGATTTTACTAAAAGAATTAAATGAATCGAACTGAATATTTATTTAATTAATAAAGTGAATCGAATCCGAATCCTAAGATTTTAAGTCATTTAATAAACGAATCGAATTTGAATCAACAGAGTTTTGACCTAATTCATTTACAATTCGATTTGAATTTGATTCATTTATTTGTTTTGCTACCCTAGGAGCAATGTATCATAAATTATCTAACCTTGTGAAGTTTCATGCTTTTACAAGTTTTTTCTTATGGAAAAGAATAATCCAATAAAAATTTACAAATTTTTAATTTTTTATTTGATGAAATGATCTCTTTATGCAAATTAACAAAACAACTGTATTAGATTTTCATATCATGTAGGGTTCTCAAAAAAAGAATTTTTTAAAAGAATGACAACTATAACCTATGGAAGGAGCTAAGGGTATAAACTAGTTTTCAATTAATAGAAACTCTTAATCTCTTATAGAACATCAATAAAAGATAATTTAATTTTTACTCTTCAAAATCTTATGTACATACCTTTGTGACAAATAAAAGAGTGAAAAAATAATTTTTTTCCTAAAAGACTCTTCAAAATAGAAACTACTTTATATTATTTTAATCAAATTATTTTCCCACCAAATTTGACTACCCTCTATTTTTTTAATAATGTTGTTATAGCACTTCTCTCTCTTTAATAATGACAATATCAAAAATAGAATAATATTATTTGATGAGGTAGAAATTATTCTTCAATATTAAAGAGAGAGAAAAACAATCTCGTTTGAAGAATCTTATTTGAATAATCTTTTGATGATGCTTTTATTGTCTGTTTAGTATGACTAATTTAATGATATTAAGTGCTTATTTAATCACATAAATTCTTTTTAAATGTTTTTCTATTGTTTGGTTCAGTAAAGCTTTTGAAAATTAAATACACTATTTTACCCCTACTAGTGAACTCAAATTTTAAGCTTTTATGAGTACAGACTGAAAAGTCTTTTTAAAATATTAAAATATTTAAAATATTCTTTACTTATTTGATAATTTTATTTCATCCATTTCATAACATAACTTCCAAAAACTTATCTATTAAAATAATTTTATAATTTTTAATAAAAGCTCTCATTGATAATTAAACAACTAAAATTTTTTTGGCAAAAATTCTATTTGTAAAAGCTCTACTAACAAAAACTCTATTTGATTAACCCCTATTTGAAAAGTTATATCAAATGAAGACTTAGAATAACACAAGCAATTTTCCAATTAACTCCCTTAAATCAGAATTAGAGAAAAATAATTATTTATTTAGGAAAACCAATTGTTATAGAAAACCAATTGTTTGATAAAGCATTGCTGAATTTAGGAGCTAGTATTAATCTCTTGCCTTATTCTGTTTACATGCAGCTTGGTCTAGGTGAATTAAAGTCAACTTCTATTATTTTACAACTTGCAGATAGGTCAATGAAAATACCTCGTGGTATTATAGAGAATATGTTAATACATATTGATAAATTTTATTATCCTGTTGATTTTATTATTACTCAGCATGTGCAGGATCCTAAGAAATACACCCTAGTTATTTTAGGTCGTCTTTTCTTAGCTACAACTAATGCTCTTATTAATTGCAGAAATGGAACATGCAGCTGTCTTTCGGTAATATGACTATAGAATTAAATATTTTTAATATTACTAAGCAGCCACAAAAAGAAGATGAATTTGTTAAAGTGAATATGATAGAAGAATTAATAGAAGATTCATTCATTTCTAACCACAATGATAATCCATTAAAGGCATGTTTAACTCATTCTAGTTTATTTTCTAATGATGACAATGTAATTGCAAAAATCAATGCCTTACTTGATGCAACTCCAATTATGGACACAAATAAATAGAAGACAAAATCAAAACCACTACCTTATTATGATGGGAAGCTTAGCTCATCTGCGGAGACACCACTAAAATTGAAACTCAAAGCATTGCCTGACACTCTGGAATATGCATTCTTAAGAGAATCTAAGACCCTACCTATTATTATTTCTTCTTCCCTCAATCTAGATCAAAAAGGTAAGTTGTTGGGTATTTTAAAAGAGTATAAATAAGCAATAGGATGGATCATTGCTTATATTAAAGGTATTAATTCAATAGATTGCATACATCGCATTCATATTGAAAAAAATGCTAAGTCTATTAGAGAGATGCAACATAGGCTAAATCCTAACATGAAAGAAGTGGTAAGAGCTGAGGTAATAAAATTATTAGATGCAGGAATTATTTATCATATTTCAGATAGCTCTTGGGTTAATCTTGTACAACTTGTTCCTAAGAAATCTAATGTTGCAGTAGTTACTAATGCTAATAATGAATTAATTCCTACTAGAGTAACTACATGTTAGTGTATTTGCATTGATTATAGAAAATTGAATTCAATCATAAGAAAATATCATTTTCCTCTTTTATTTATTGATCAAATGATTGATAGACTTGTAGGTCATGACTTTTATTGTTTTCTAGATGGATATTCAAGTTATAATCATATCCTTATAGCTCTAAAGGACTAAGAGAAAACTACTTTTACTTGTCCTTTTGGAACTTTTGCATATAAGAGAATGTCATTTAGTTTATGCAATGCACCTGCTACCTTTCAAAGATACATGCTTAATATTTTTTCTAATATGCTTAAGAGATTTCTTGAAGTGTTCGTGGATGATTTTTTCTGTTTATGGAGATTCTTTTTATGAATGTTTGCATCATCTAACATTACTTTTCGCAAAGATGTAAAGAAAAGAACTTGGTTCTAAATTGAAAAAAGTGTCATTTCATGATAAAACAAGTTATTATTCTAGGTCATATAATTTCTAGCATAGGTATGGAAGTCAACAAAGCCAAGGTGGGTTTAATTGCTAATCTTCCACCACCAAATCTATAAAAAAATAATAATAATAAGATCCTTCCTTGGATATGCTAGTTTTTATAAAAGATTCATTAAAGAATTTAGTAAAATTTCTAGACCCTTATGCAATTTACTTGCTAAGGATGTACCTGTTATCTTTGATGATTCTTGCCTTGATGCTTTTGAAAAACTTAAGAAATTATTGACTTCATCTATCATTCAACCACCTAATTGGGATTTGCCTTTTGAATTATGTGTAATGCATATGATTATATTGTAGGAGTAGTTTTAGGACAAAGATTTTATCGTTTGCATTATGTTATTTATTATGTTAGTATAACACTGAATGATGCACTATTCAACTATAGAGAAAGAAATGCTAGCTATGGTGTTTGCACTAGATAAATTTAGATCTTATCTTATATGCTGTAAAGTAATTATTTTTACTGATCATGCTACTTTGAAATATTTGCTTACTAAGAAAGATGCTAAGGCAAGATTGTTTCGTTAGGTGTTACTTTTACAAGAATTTGACATTAAACTTAAAGATAAAAAGGATTCTGAAAATGTTGTGGCAGATCATTTGTCTTGCCACAATATTAAGTTTATTTAAGAATCTTTACCTTTAAATGAGTTTTTCCTCGATGAACAACTTATGAGTGTATATGTTTTATTATGATTTGCTGATATCGTTAATTATCTTGCTATAGGTCAAATCCTAGAACACTAGACCAAGCAAGATGGAACAAAGTTCTTAGCCGAAGTGAAGAATTTCTTTTAGGATGATCCTTATTTATTTAAATATTGTGCTGATCAGATTATAAGGAGATGTGTTCTAGAGAGTGAATTTCAACGTGTCCTATCTTTTTGTCATGAAAAAACTTGTAGAGACCATTTTAGCGCCAAAAAGACTTCTACAAAAATTTTACAATATGGTTTTTATTAGCCTACACTTTTTCATGACGCTTATGTTTTCTGTTCTTTGTGTAACAAGTGCCAACGCATGGGTAGCATTTCAAAGAGGAATATAATGCCACTCAATCTCATTTTTGTTGTTAAGATCTTTGATATATGGGGTATTGATTTCATGAGACCTTTTTCTCCATCTTTTGGTTATCAATATATATTAGTTGCAGTTAATTATGTATAAAAGTGGGTTAAAGTTTCCATCCAAAACTAGATCATAAGGTCGTAGTGAAATTCTTGAAGAGTAATATTCTATCTCATTTTGGTTTCCCTAGAACTATCATTAGTAATGGTGGTACCCATTTCTGTAATAAACTTTTCAAGACTCTTTTGGACAAATATTCCATTACACATAAGGTTGCTACCCCATACCATCCTCAAAGCAATGGTCAAGTAAAGATTTCTAATCGAGAGATTAAGCAAATTCTAGAAAAAAAAAACAATTAGGGCAGATATGAAGTATTAGTCTTTGAGACTTGATGATGCGTTATAGGCTTATAGAACAGCTTTCAAAACACCAACTAAGAAGTCACCTTATAGACTTGTGTATGGAAAAGCATGTCATCTACCAGTAAAGCTAAAGCATTATGCATATTGGGCTATCAAGAAATTCAATTTTAACATGCAACAAGCTAGTTCCACGAGAAGATTACAACTAGCAAAACTTGAAGAGATTAGAAATTATGCATATAAGAATGCTAAGATTTACAAGCAGTACATGAAAGTCCTTCATGACAAGCACATTTTGAAAAAATCATTCACACTAAGTCAGAAAGTACTTTTATAAAATTCTTGATTGCATCTCTTTCCAGGTAAGTTACATTCTTCATGGTCTAGACCTTTTATAGTTCGTATTGTCTTCCCTTATGGAGCAATTGAGATTGAAAATCCTAAAAATGGTGATTTATTTAAAGTCAATGGTCAAATATTAAAACCATTTTTAGAGTTATAAACACCAGAAGTCGAGAAAATACTTTTAGATGATCCTGTTTATCAGGATTAATTAATTCCATCTTTACATTATTGATTTACTTAAATAGTAGGCTTTCTTTTCATTGTTTATTTTTCTTTTCTGGTATTTTTCTTTTCTAACATTTTTTTTTTATTTGTCATTTTCTGTTAAGCTTCCCTAGCCCATTCAAGTGTGACCTGTCTAACATATTCTTTTATTATTTATGTTTTTATCTTTCTCACCTTTTTGCATGCGTATTTTTTTTATTAAGAAACATTGAGGACAATAATCCGAATAAGTTTGGTGGTGGGAATAATGTGTGCTTGGTTTATTAAAAAAACCAAAAAAAATTTAAAAATTCAAAAAAAATATTGTTTGTTTTTATGTGAAAAGCCAATGATAAAAACTTGATTGACAACGAATGTGGTTCTTAGAAATGGTTGAATATTGTATTAGTTTATACTTGGTTCTTGTGTTAATTCCTCTTCATTAAGATTATTTAAACACCATGAGCACTATTATAAAATCTTTTATATTTTTGACTTGAAATCTGATATCGACACAGCTTAAGTTGAGAATTTTAGATCAATTAAATGACTGTTTGCCTTAATTCTTATCTCCACAATACAAAATAGTATACACATGCACAAAAGTCAGAAATAGTTATCTATAACCATTAAGAGTGAAGTTATCCTTGAGTAATTTAGGCCTATGTACCACAAGTATGTAGAAGATAATCTATCATGAGAAGAAGGCTACCTTAAGGGGTAGAGTAAAAGCTCCTGACTATGGTTATTTAAAAAAGAAAAGAAAAAAAATCAAATCAAGTGCATGTGTTGAAATAAAATAAAAAATCGAAAGAAAATGCACATAAAAGCCTGTGAAAAAAAAAATTGGAGATCAAGATTATAAGATTAGTTTGACCTATTCTTTTCTTTATTCAAGGCAAAGGTTGTGGATATTGAAGATTTTGGTAATGGATTTTAATTGAATTGATTCACACACTCACTACAAGAATCAAAAGAGAGATGAGATTGACCATTGCATTAAAGTTAGAACTTTGCCAATATTTGAAATTTTATTTGAGCTATATAATTTATGCAATCTTTAAGGCTATTTTTATGTTTTATTTAATGTCCGTTATTCTTTTTATATTCTTTTATTTTAAAAAAATGATGTTTGTAGATATCATCGCTAAAGCCCTCACGAGACTATAACTCATCCACTATGGCCACCTAGGGGTTTAAAGGCTTGTTGCATACGCTAAATGCAATCGCGATAACCTACAAAAGTGGTTTAGTTAGGATTTTCTTTTTGTTTTGTTACTTTTATTTTTGGTTTTGTTTTTAGTTTTAGTTTTGCTCAAGGACTAGCAAAATCTAAGTTTGGGGGTATTTGATGAGCATATAATAAAATTGCCTGTTATTTTTATTTGTTATTTTTAATTAATTGAATTATTTTATTGAATAGGGCATTAATTGGAGATTATGGGTAAAAAGGGTGTCAAGAATTTTAATTTGGAAGACAAAAATATAGTCAAGAATTAATGGAAGTCAAGGAGACCAAAATCGGAAGCCAATTTCTTTAAATAATGAATGGTGGACATGCATTTAGAAAACAAAGATTTGGTGATGGCAATTGCACATGCATGGCTTTACATATTTGGAAAGCAATTGAAAGGAACTTGTGACCTTCCAATTTCAAAAAGTGAAACAAACTAATGGCTTATGGTGTTGACAAGTTATAGTGGCATTAATTAGGAAAATAGACTTTAGAATTAGAAATAGAATCCGAATTGGATCCAGGCAATAAAGTGCACAGGATTTGGCCAATAATTGCGTGGTTATGGGCATTATAAATAGAAGCTGAAGAAAAAAAAAAGGGGGGGGGGGGAGGAAACGGTAAAGAAGAAAAAAGTTTTCCCATGGCTCTTTTTATTTCTTTTGTTGCTTCCAATTCAAGTATGTTTAGCTAATTTTCTTATACTGAGGTTAAGGATGAAACCTTATTTAATGAAATAATTATCTTTTTATTTAATTAATTCCCTACATATGTTCTTTGATGTTTATGATTCTTGTTTCACATGATTAGTTGAATGTTATTAAATCCTTACATATGATTATCTTTGATTCTGTGTCTTTCATTAAATTGTTTGCATATAGTGTTTAGGAAAACTTTGACTCTTTGTTATTCAATATGTTTACATGAGATGCTTAAATATCATATCATTGAGCAGACAAAGAACCTACACAAGATTAATTTAATTGGGCTTAATTATTAGATCCATGAGATAACATAGATTGATTTCAAGTTGTCACTCTAAAATTGGAGATTCATTGATAATTAGATAATTACTAGTTGAATAGTGGTGGATTCTGAAATCTTGGTAACATTTGTCTTATTGAATTCTCCTTTGTTTTAATTGTTTTATTAGTTTAATTAATTTAATTTCTCTTAAAACTCAATTTGGTCAATTAGGTTAGAATTAATATTAATTTTATATTTAAATTAGACTTTTCAATTTTAAAGCAATCCTTATAGGTTCGACCTTGTTATCACTACTCTATTTCTATATTCTTGCGCTTGCGAGTATATTAAATTTTACACAACATAACACCACTCGATAAATAATAGCATCAACATAAAAAGTCAAGAAGTCAAACCTAAAAGCAGTATGAGCCTTCTAAACTTGTCACAAAATAAAGCAAAAAGGACTCGAATATGGCTTCAAGAAGGAGCATATCGCCGCCAATGGAGAAGTAAACCATGGGGGGATAAAAATGCAAAATGCTACAAACCAAAAGTACATAGGAAATGAACCCCAAACCTATCCAACTTATAAGCAATCAAGAAATAAATGCCGAGAAGTCTCAAAAGCCTAATCACAAAAGCACCTAGAAACCATGTAAAATCCCCTCAAATACAAGCATCATTTGTAGTGAAGAGCTTATGTAACAGCTGTTAGAGGAAAAAAAAGACCCGAAAAGGGATATGTTGTTGCTAGATAATAAAGAAAACCTCATCTTTTGGCCTAGATCAATGCACAAACTCCTAATCCATCCACAAATGAAAAGCACCATCAAAGGCGAGATCCCTCTGAATAAAATCTTATTCCCCACTAGATATAGGAATCAACAGAATTTGTGCAACAATTAGAGAAGGCAACACATCACGAGGCTTATCCCTATCTCAAACAATACCCTACCAATAAAAAGAAACCAACACCATAAAAGCCACGACAGCATTACAAAAGGACAAAGGACAAGAGCCCAGCCAAGAGTCAACAACCAACAAACCAATGCACATAAGGCTCAGCAATGCATCGAATCGAGTGAAGGCGTCTCCAAAGAAGAGAGGCAGGATAACAAAACTAATCTAGACTCGATTGTAGCTCTACAGTATTTATATTTCATATAAGAAGCTCATAACAAGCGTTGTTCTTGAAAATGCCACTAAAGCTTAAGCTTAAAAGCCTTATCCATCTCATCAAAAGATCAAATACTTAGGCCACCCTCCTTAATTGGATAACATACCAGTGGCTATCTACATCAGTAAATCTGTCGCCTCATCTCAAAAAAATAATATATTACATAATACTCTTAAAAGAAAAATAATTAGTTGTGCCTAATACTAATAAATTGCTAAAATCGATCATTGAGATGAAAAAAAATTGATTAGCTTAATTTGATTCTATTTGGATTTTTAAAAAAAGAAACAAAATCTATTGCATTAAATATATTTACTAAAGCTATACATATCTCACAAAAAAAGTTCCCGAATTGTACGCCCAAATATATAAAATCAAAACGACGACATGTTGATTTTACCTATTCGGACACTTTATAGCTTAATAATATTTTAAAATTAAACTCGATATTGAAAAATTGGTGGACGATGCGACATCTTATATATTTGTTCAATGTCGCACACTATGTTATCCTTTTATTTAGTTATTCGAGTAACTTTATAAAACTCACGATCCCCAACTTGCAAACATTTCAATCCCATCTACATGAGACTCGCCATGAAACTGGATCATGCGTATCATATTTTTTTCACCATAAAACATCAAGATCTGGCCTACCATCGATGACCGAAGCACTAGCCAAAACAAAGCCTTTAAACTCCCTCATTACCTAAAGCCAATAGCCTCACTAGATTCAAGTTGTATCGCTTGCCGATTTGTCGTCGACAACCTTGGAAAGGAACTTCCCTCTTTGACCGGCCTCTCTTTTACTTTTTTTTCTTCTTTCAAATTTTATATTTTAAAATTTGTCATCCTCTATTTTTTTATTGGGATTGGCTTGCTAAATGTTTTTTTTTTCCCTTTTATGCTTCTCAAGTTTTTTCATATAACTTTTGGATGGTGCTCTAATATTCAGATCGAGCATTACCGATTATGTTATGGTCAATTGCATTAGACTAATGATAATGCCTGGAGTATCTGATGAGTTAGTGTGGGGGGTTCTGTTTATGTAGGCTATCTAGAAAATCCTTTATGGAGTAGCATTTTGTAGTTTTATTTTATGATTTTTTTTTTCTCGTAGCAGTTTTATTGCTTTTGTTTAATGTTTTGTTAGTTCAATAAAATCATGGGGTTTTAAATTTTAATTTCTCTTCTTCAGATCTTAAACTCCAAAGATAGTGCATTACGGTGAATTACGGTGAATTTCTTTTTTTGATTTGAAAGAGGTTCGTCAAACACAGTAGGTGAGATGGGTAGACTAGGCCAATCCTGGAAAATTCCTCGTGGTTCATTACAAACATAGATTGTGAAGCTATTTACTCTTCGGCTATAAGGGATTCATGGTGAATGGATTTAATTTTATATTGTTAATTGTTTTCCTAACTGAGGCTTTTTAGTGGGTGTAATCTAGTTGAGATGGTAAAATCTCTTGTATTGAAAACAAGAAATCTATGGTTTAAACCTCACTCACATGAGTGAGAAAGGGGATTAGATCATCATTGTTAGGAAAAATATCTCACATCGACTAAGTATTGAACTTGAGATAAGAGTATAAGACTTGAACAGCCCTCAATTCCTAAGCTAGCTTTTAGGATGAGTTAGTGTGTAGCCTTCTATATGGTATCAGAGCTAAAACTCATGCAATTGCCATGGGATATGAGGGAAAATATCCCACATTTATTGAGTATTGAACTTAGATAAAGTATATAAGACTTGAACAACTCTCAACTCTATACCTATCTTTAGGGTTGAGTTAAGCTTAAAGGCTTTTATGTGGTATCAGAGATAATTTAATCAATAATTTACCAGATTTCTAATCTTATCCATGTCATACCCATGTATGTTCAAACCCTCTTTTGTCTCATTTGTATTTTCAACTAGTATTATTTCTCACTAATTTTCATCTCATAACCGTACATATATTTACCTCTTACTCTTCTCTTGGTTTGAAATTTTACGTTAGAAAATTAAAGGTCTACAAAATGAACATAGTACTAGATGTAATGTCACGTGCTTCACCAAAGTTAACATTTATCAGTAAGAAAAGTGTGCTCTCATACTAAGAACAAAAAATCCATCAATTTGAAGAAATACACGTATATTGAGTGAATCAATAACTTATCTAAGTACTCTTGCAATTATCGAATTAGCGATATACCAGATTTTGGAACCCATGAGGAAGTGTGTTTTAATGTACATTAATTTAAAGCAATCTGGAATCCTAAGCAAGTGATATTCGTTCTTCACATGTGATATTTTGTTCTACCATATTAATGTGATACTACATATATATATATATATATATATATATATATATATATCTTATCTTGCAGTGGTTTTGGTACTGTGCCATCAGGATTTGCTTTGGCTGACAGCTCAAGGAAAGATAAAACTCCCTAAATTTTAAAAATTAATGGGTACTAGAGTGTGCTGATTCTTCTTCTTCTTCTTTTATTTGCTAGCTGGATTTTCTTCTTATATGAATTTAACTTTCGAACTGGCCAGCAATAGGTTTTCTTCTAGATGAGCACGAGGATGTAATGTCACCCTACCAGCCAAAGAAGTTGCCACCCAGGAGAGATGTGGATGAGAAGATTGAGCTAGAGACTAGTGTTTCGTGGTTATCTCTATCTTATTAAGATAGAGTTTTGTTGTAATTCTTATAGGAAATATAACTGTAACTTACATGGTTTCTCCTCACTATATACAGAGCTAGCCTCATTCGAGGCAATTAAGCATCTAAAATTCATTCAAAATCTCTATTGTGCCCTAATTCTCTATTCTTTTAATTCCTCTTTCGGCTACTCTCATTAAGTATTTAATAATGAAATAAAAATTAATAGCACACAGTAAATATGATTTTTAAATAATAATTTTGATGAAGTAGTAAATATATTATTAATTTTTCACAATACAAATATGAAATAAAATCAACTCTGCTTTCAAGTCACGGCAACAAGTGTTTATTAAATAATTTAATACCTTAATATGAAAACTTAAGGTGCCTAACTACAATACTAAATAAATCTTAAGGCCACACAGTTTTACTTTAGTCAATAATAAAGTCTTATCTTGTGGGGTTTAAATGTCAATCATTGATTAAACCAAATATACTAACCAGAATTAATTAGAGTTAAAATAGACACAAATACATAATCTCTAAGCAAATGAAAAGAAAGCGGAAAAATAGACATCTGATGTTCAAGTTTATACAACGAATTTGAACAATGATGATGAATTGCAAACAAAGTATTAATGCTCAGCTTGTCGCGGTGCCATACACAGAGAACAGAAACTCAGTCATAACTAACCTCCTTTGATCTGTAATTTCAACTGCCACTGACAGTGGCTCTCTCTCTCTCTCTCTCTCTCTCTCTCTCATTATTCTCTGCCATCGAGGAGATTTAACAAAGCAAAGAGTTTAATATAAATACATTAGTAGAATTGGATTGATGAGAACGCAGGAGTTTTAGAGGAAAACAAATGTGTAATTCGTTGTTGTGGCGACGTGGGTGCAGGGCGCTTGTACGAACAGAAACCGAAGACGGTTTAATCAGATTTATTTTTTTCCTTAATTATTATTTTTTAATGGGGTTTATTTAGAGCCGTCTGTTACTATTATCCAATGGGGCTTCATTAGAGTCATAGCGGCATGTTAATAACACCACAAATTAAAAATAAAGAGGAAAAAGGTTGGGCTAATTGAAAACAAAGTTCAAATAGGTTTAGAAAGCCATAAGGGCCTAAACCTTAGTCAATAGAGATATATTTTAAAGTCCCTGGTTTTAATTTTTTAACAAAATTCTTACTCATCTCCCTTAGAGAAGAAAACACATTTTAGCAATTACTAAGTAAATAAAACTCTATTTTAATACAAAAATCTCATTTTCTCTCATAGTGAAGTAATAGTCCTCGCATTAAAAAAAACCCCAGTTTTAACGTGTAAATAAGAGATTTTAATCAAAACTCATACGTAATTAGCAAATTAGCATATTAATATTTAACAGTGGATGTGATTACAGAAAATACCACCAACGAATTTTCTCCTCATGAGGTTAAAGTGACCCAATTACTTAGCCAACCCAACTAACTTGTTCTCAAATTTTGACCATTATTGGGCCAACCCAATCAAGTCTTTTAAAATTTTGTGGCCCAAAACCTTTACCAAATAAAAGGTGCTATTTAATACCCTTCATTAACTTTTTGCAACCCACGTTCACATTTACAATTATATCCTTGATTTAAATTACAATAATGGACAATCTAAACGGGTGAATTCACATTTAAAATAAATAAATAAAGAAACAATGTATATATATAAAGTTCGGCAAAGAGGTGGTTTTTTTCCTCTTCTTCAATGATACTTGAGAATTTATTTATACCAAAAAAAAAGGCTAATCGCCAACTAAAGTCTTCAAAGACTAAAATGAAGATAAAAAGTTAATTGAGCTCCTACTTTTGACCAAGGAATGGTTTCTTTTTCTTTTTTTTCAAATTTTTTGTCTTATAATTTATATTATAACTTCTTGTTGAGTAACAGTTAAGCTAAAACATCATCAAGTATGCAAGAAGTGCACTTTTATTATTTTCAGTGAGAATCACATTTCAAGTTCGATTCTCATCCGATCCCAAAATCAATTTTAGTATGCATGCTTCAGTTAAACATTTTAAAAAGAAAAAATTCCAAACACTCTAGAATCCTTTTTTGGTGGTGTAAAAACAGTGCCTCAAGTCAATGAAATCAATAGACCAGAACTCAAATCATCTTCTGAAGATGATTCAAGAAGAGTGAAAACTCTTTGACTTATGCAGCAAAATGCAAAATGATCAACTTATTTAAACTACATATATATATCTTCTGTCCATGAAAAGTATGGTAGTGTGATGTTCTCAATAACTAAATTCCACGTACTTTTAAGAGACTTCATGTGTTTTGACCACTTGATTGTTCGTTTAAGCAACAAGCAATTTGTTTTGTTGGACAAAAAGTGTGCAACAAAGCCATGACAAGTTAAAGCAAAATGCTCGAACATTAGGGCTTGATTGAAGGCATAACATGTGGCGTGGACCATCCGCTTTCAAGTGTGGTGGCTAAAATCATAATAAACAGTCTCCAAGAAGCTCACCTACTTCCAATTTTTTTCACATTCCGTCACCGTTGACTTAACATGTTCAGCCGCACAAATGTGGAAGATCAATGAAGGACACTCGCCATTAAATCTCACCTCAACCTCACGCAGGTCAAAATAATTTTAAGAAACAAAACCTGACTTAAGAAAAAAAAAATATATGTTATAGAGTTCGTATAGGATTTGATGATGGGGTGAATATTATTGACATTAATCATATAGGCAGATATATCTTTTGCACCACATGAGCTTCTAGATTCATGTCTAAGAAATTCAAATTTCTCAATTGTTGTCTTAAAGATGAGCAACATGCAATATTTTTAAAATTATAATTTAAATTATTTCATCTTAAGTTATTAAAAGTTCATCAATTGAAAGGGATAGTAATTACCTGTCATCTAATTAAAAAATGTTACATTCTTAAAAAATTGAGATGAAAATTTTGTTCAAAGATTATGGTTACACAAGATTAGAATAATCATAGACGGTACTTTATTTTTTTTTTTCTTAAATATAAACTAAGCCCTTCTACAACCTTTACATGAGAGATTTGAAGAGCATATCTCATGAGTTATCCTAAAAGACTTTTTTATTTTTTAATAAGAGAGAGATTACTTGCAATTTTATGAGAACCTATATTACATAGATTATGGTTATAGAAGATAAGAATAATCGTAAATGATACTTAAAATTTTTTTTTTTTTAACGTAAATATAAATTAAACCCTTCTATGATCTTATTGTACGAGATTTGAATAGCAAGAATTATCCTAAAAGACTTTACAAGTGAAACCAATGGCACCCACAGCTCCATTTAGTTGTTGAAAGATTATGATGCATTTAGGATTGAAGTTAGGCATTTGAGTTGTAACTTAAAAATTATAATACTAAAATATTAGGTAAACACTAGCTACTATAATTTGGAAGATGATTTAATATCATTTTTTACTTGTATAATGAAAAATTCATTATATCTTTAATAATTTTATTAAAATTGTTATTAAAAATTTATATTTACTATATATTACTAATTAATGTTTCATAATTATAGTTTTTTTTTCGGCAGTAGTTGTAACTTAAAAGATATAGCACCTTAATGTCAAATACATCATAAACTTAATTAGGATTTGTATTATGAAAAAAATTTATCATAAATTTTCAATAGATTCTTTTAATGGCGAGAAATTACTTGCGATTTTATGAGAATCTTTACTACATAAACCTGTAAACTGTAAAGAGATAAGCTTAATGACTTTAATTAATTGACAATTTTTCCATTTTCTTTAGAAAGTTGAATTAAATAATCACATGATAAATGAATGTGTACTTCACATGATTCAATATAGATTCCTCACTACATCCTGGGGTCACTTAGCCACAAACATTGCAACCCAACAGTATAATAATAGCTTTCATTTATGTTGAATCATGTGAAGTACACATTCATTTATCATGTGATTATTTAATTCAACCCAATAGTATAATAATAGCTTTTGAAAAATATAATGTCAATTGCAGCACAATAATGAAAAACTTTAAAAAGATTTATAAATTATATTTTAACCTCAAATGTTACTATCATGATAAATATTATAATATAAGGAGTCATGTTGGGACGACTTCCAATTCCTAATCTTATACCCATTTAAAAGTACTAACTTTTGGACTTTGGATGAAATAGGTAAAATCATTATAAATACAAGAAGCATCGAAAATATTTTATAAAACAATTAAACTGCAACCCCAAATTTGCCAAATGATGTGCTATGCCATTTCTCTCGCAAAAAATATAAGCTTATTAAAACAACAAAAATAACAAATTAATAAAATTATTTATGATTCACTTACAAATCTCATCTCATTTGTCAAGGGCAGATGATGATTAGTCAAGCCATCGCATTCCCATCACTCTCCAACAACATAAGTTTTTTTTTCCCATAATATTTTCAAATTCCCAATGGAATGTCTTCAATGCTACATCAAAATAATAATCGTACATCAATAATTATGTTGGAATTGAACATCATCCATGAACGTGCTATTGGTCTTTATTACCTACTATTTCATCTCTCTCGCTATTTTTGGCTTTCAAAATGCATGATTTATTATTAGACGGTTAAAAGAGTCACAATTCACTAAGATAAGAAAACAAATTGAACTTTTCTCCTCAAAGAATCAAAGGCATCATATGGTCCCATTTATGATTTGGCCTAACTCGATCATCAGAACCTTTACCAATCCAGCTAACTAGATGCCCCATCTTTTTGGTAATATTTTGAGCATATATTTTTTTAATATTTATGTGTTGGCACAAAATAAATGGCGTTTCCCTTTCGTATCCATTCCCCTTCCCCCACCAACGCTTTCAAGATACGTATGTGCCAAGGAAGCAACAGTTTTAGGCCCGTGAATTGTTTGTCTGTTGATATGACGAAATAAAAAATTTGTGGTGTCCTGTCACATGCCGTTGTTCGGCCGAAAGTGCAGAACGATATATTTTAGGTAATTTTCTCTTTAGGTTCTTAGAGCTTAAGTTTATTATTCAAATAATTTTTATATTTTTAAAGATTATATATAAAATATTCAGGTTGATGGTTTTTATTTCCAAAGGTATATTAGTTTTTTTTTTCATATCACTTGCAAGTCATTTAGATTTGACATGCACTTAATAGTAAATAAGTAGTTAGTGATTGAAAATACAACGACTAATTAAATAATTTAACTCAAATTCTCATGACTAAAGAGACATTTATCCTTTATAATTAAGTAGATGGTTATTAACAGAGTATTCTAACTTTAAACTTCATCGTTAACTAAAATTTTACATTGAGTGGCGATAAATTTGAATATAAAAAAAAATCATTTTTTCTATTTTATATAGTTAATTTTGTATAATAGTGACTTTTACTATATGATATTTTGGTCCCATTTGAAATTAAGGTTGAAACTCAATAAATTGTTTATTTGATAATCTATGACAAAAATAGTATTTGATAAATTTGGTAAAAAGTTGATTGAAAATTTATTTTTCATGACTAAAGAGACATTTAATTTTATATTAAAAGAGTATATTTTCGTTAACAATAATTTTTTATAATAAAGCGATTAAGGTTGAAATTAAACTTTTTCATAATCTATGACAAAAATAGTATTTGATAAATTTGGTAAAAGTTGTTTATTTCATAATTTTATCTATTTTGACAATAATTTTTCTTTTAAAAGTTCATATTATAATCTTAATTAATATTTTAACAAAAATAATTGCATCATATTTTTCCATATACTATAATATATAAGACATTAGATATTATATTACCACCACAACTATTATGTATTCCTCCAATATCAAAATTTAATCTAGTGAGATCATATTTTTCATGTTATACTTGTATTTTCTATTATAAGATTAAAAAAGAATTGCATATAATTATGTAAAATTTTCTTTGAAGTATGAACAATTTCACATGAAAATCAACTACAACTTTTAAAATCAATTTCATAACCATGGCTTTTAACATTCAATCTATTTATATTTTTTTTATAGTCATTATGTTTATTGCAACAAGTTTAAGGTGGAAGTAAGGCATATTACTATTTTATTTTATCTGGATTATATATTAGTATGAATTTTTATCATATTTTATGTAATAAATTATTAAGTTCTTTTTCAGTTAATATAATTTTAAGTGTTTTAAAAAGAAAAGGGCATGTCTAAACATTATTAAACATACTTCAAAAAAATTAAAAAGTAATTTAAACTTTTATCTATTTTGGTCATTATATGATAAAATAACACATTTGTAATAAAATTTACAAAGTGCATGTACACTACTTTCCAAACTCACAGCAACAGTAATAACACAGTTTATTAAAGACTAAGCTACTTTTTTAATCATCTACTTATTGCATATGCACAGTAAAACTAACTTATTTAATCGGCAAATGCAATTCTAAATTGACCCTTGATACTATTTATTAAATAGAGTAAAAAAACTTAGAAACTTATTAATATTTAAATTGACTATCTAATCAACAATAAAAAAAAAAAACAAATAACATCATTTTGATCATTCCTCATATACATATAACATTTACTATCATTATCTCAATTTATCAAACATAAATTATTTCGATCTATAACATTAAAAAAAAATTGTGACTAAGATATTTTATGAGAAAAATATTTTACAGTGAAAACGCAAGTTTTTGAACTTTTATTAATTTTTCACTGTATGATAATGTTCGGACTTCAGACTTTATGACATGATAACCTTGACCAACAGTAATCCGACAAGAATCCTAATTCCAAAACGTAGAATATTTTCACAGCATGGCAAATATATATAATAATAATTAAATTCAGAAAACGACATGTAATTTTGGCCTCGCATGGCAGTATTTTTATTTTGTGTGGCATGAAACTACAGTTATAACGTACCACTCACTTTTGTCTTTTTTTTTTTTTAGTTTAATTACACCAGACTGCCTTATATTTTATAAAAAATAAAATAATTATTAGAATTTATAAATTTTTATATATAAGTCCTTATTTTTTTTTAAATAAAATAACATTTGAAAAGAATTTTAAATTTTTAACTATTCTTTTTGTTGTTGTTATTGTTATTAATGTAATTATTAGTATATTAATATTGCTTGTCTTTGAAATTTATTATTTTAAGAGTGATGATATAACCACAAACTTTTATACAAACTTATTTTACATAAACTGATTTAGCATTAACTCATTAATTGAATGAAAATACAAAATAATAAAAATAAATCATGTAGACTAAGATATATTTAATCCAACTAATTTAAAAATACCACATCCGTTTATACAAAAAAAATTTATACAAGAATTTATAATTATATTATTACTTTTATTTTAATCATTATTATTGTCTTTAATGTCATCATTATTATTACTAAACTTTATTTGTTTTGTTGTTTTAATTCATACTATTGTCATTATTATTAATTTACATTAATTCATTTAATTGAGCATTAAATATATTTTAATTATTTATTTTTATTATAATAAATAAAAATATAAAAATAAATTATATTATAATATTATTTTATTATATAATATTATATTCATGTATTATAATTAATATAAATAATAATTAACTTAAATAATGTTAGTTAAATATTAATATAAAATTAATACAGAATAGTGTAATACCAAATATTATAAACTATTATTATAATATACTATTAATATAATATAACACTATACAATACACTTACATCAAATAATGTAATACAATATAATAAAATACAGTATGCCAAACAAACCTCTAATTCTTTGAGTAACGATGGTAGAGAGAGATATAGAGAAAGTAAAGATAATTGTGGTAAGGTCTTTTGTAATGGTTGATTAGCCATCATTAAAAAGTTTAAAATGTCATAATAAAAATTAAACAACCACCCTACATTTAAAAGAGCATTTAGAAACTAATAAATTTACTATTTAATTATTTTTTAATTAAGAATAAATTATAAATTAGCATTACAATAAGATTCACAAGCTCATATATCTAAAAAAAAGGATAATTTTAAAGAAACATAAATCTCAAAAGCTTTTCAAATATTCTTAAAAGAATAATAAATAAACTAAGTTCCTTTTATTCTATTCTTTGTTTAACTTTCTACGACTTCGTTGGAATATATTTATAAATTTTAAAAATTAAAATGGTTTCCTTAAATTTCAAAAGTAATATTGATATTTTATAAGTAAACTAATATATTATATGTACAAACAAACTAGCATATCAACTAAATACTAAAAATAGAAATGAAGTAAAAAAATAAAGTTTTATAATATTAAAATAATAAAATATTACACCGAATACTTTTTACATTTTACATGTTTCTAATGTTGAAATTTCACTTTATTTTATTTTATAATCTTTTAAAGTATTGAAAAGTTAATAACCCATATTTTTAATACATATTCAATTTATTTATTCTATAGTCAGTATATATTACATAACAAAAAAAATATTATTTACATTTATCATTTTTTTCATGTGTTTAAAAAATTTTATATGATATTATATTATTTTTCTTATACTGTCACTTATTTTTTAGATCAAACTAGGTCAATGGATCAAATTTTAAAAATTTAAAACAACATAAGATATATAAGTAAATAGTTAAAAACTTTTAACTTTTTTAATTTTATAATAAATAATAGAGACTGCAGTGTTAATAATTGATTAAACATATTTGAACAGTTAAATAGTGTAGCTATTAAATCTATTGGCTGAATAAAAGAATGAATAAAGGAAAAAGTTTTGGTACTTGCAACTGTTAAAAGATAGCTGGACCCGTGTGGCGACAGTAAAATAAAATACAATAACAAACCGATAAATTAAAAAAAAAAATTGAAGCCCGCCGACAATCACGGTACTTGTAGGGGCTAATCGACACAGTGCTTGTACGTTTCCACTTTCCGGCATTATGATTTTTCAACTCAGCTAAGTTGTCTTAAATGCGGGCCCGCACACATGTGAGCTATTCCCATTTCCTCTATTCTAAACCAACCCAACTCCTTCATTTGTGGACCCCACAATCTGGAAAAAATTATGTCGAGCTGTCCCATCAACTCAGCAACGCCGTATAACAAAACAATACCGTACAACAAAACAACAGATTTCTTGCGAAATAAGGGCCCCTCTAAGTTACGTTTAACAAATTTCGTTGTAGAGCTGTGACATGTGGTAACAGAACATTTTCTCACAAGTACTTTTCCTTTCAATATACATAAAACCGACAAACAATAAAACACAAATACCACAGTACCATACAAATATCACAATTCACAAGCACCCTCAAAAAAAAGACCCCAATGTGTTTTTTAAACACATATAAATCGCAATGAATCATCCAACCAACACGGCAGAATATCATGGGATCCCACCAGTCACAAAATCCAAATCACCGTCACGATTTTTGGGTGCCACGTGTCTTACATGCAAACCTTTAATAACAGCGACGTAGTTCGTCATCTCAATTAATACAAATAAATAAAGAAAACAAACATACATAAATAAAGAAAACAAACATACATAAGTGCCACGGCACAACAGAGTAATAATAGTGCAAGATTACACAAACACCATATACTACACTTGCCCTTCAGCTTAAATATAATTTACTATACATGCTACTCAACCGTGCGAGGATACAGATGTAATTTAAGATTTGATTAATGACACGATCCACTCCAGCCAAAAACCTTAATGCAATTTATTGAGGTGGACGCCACTTTCATCCACCAGTCAACAACGCTACTTTAACGCAACATCTTTCAGTTCATTCTCCTAACAATTAAAACTGGTATAAAAATTTCTCCTAACAAATAGGCCGCTAGCAGCTTCGCTTTTTCTACCGATTACCAGGGGTAACAAGGTAATTATATTTCTGAAAATGCCTAACACCTGTTGGGAGTGAACCCCACGCGATTGTTAGCCAAATCAAAACTGACGCGTGTTCCCTGTTGCTGCACGTTGCCAATAATTGACAGAGCCGACGTCGTTGGAGCGAATGCGAAACAGAAAGTGCCAGCTGAATCTACTGGAGTCAAGTAATTTTTGGCAGGTAAGTCGAGAGCTTTTCCAGCACCGAAATGAAGCGACACCGTTGGGACCCTAACACTCCTTAATCCGGAGAAATCGTAGCACGTGTCGAATAAAGCGACCCCACTGGTGCGCTTCAAGTTACCCGCCAACCTAACGAAAGAATCGCGAAGCGAGTTGTAGGCCTGAGTCTGCAGCCGAGTTATGGCGGTTCCACAATCAACAATAATCCCACCGTCGCCTGCTTCGTCCATTTCAAAAAGCGATGGTGGGATTTGAACCGCCTGACCACCAACGCTGATTCCAGTGAGCCCCACGTAATAGAACGTGTCAACTTTTTTGTTCCTAATCAACGGAGCCGTGACCACGTCACCGCCTTGTGCCGAGTTGAACTCGAGAACACCGCTGGCGGACGAGTCACGGTCCACCAAGCAGTAAGCAAATGACGTCGCCTTAATTTGCTTAGTAAGAGAGAGCGTGCCACCACCGAGTCCAAGTAACCCGGCAGATCCAACAAAGAGCCCTTCGTTATCGTGACCGCAACCCAAAGCGACACCCTTCACGCTCCCGCTCTTTCCAAACGACACGGTTTCAGTCACCAAATCACCCACGGTATAAGACCCGTCACCGTACGACACTTGGTAGAGACACCTGTTAGCACGACAAGCGGACACGTCGAGGGATTGACACTGAGGAGCCGCACACGAAAGAGGACTGTAAGACGACGACGTTTTCGGGTCAAAAATCGGATCCGATTGTTGATAACACTCGACGCAAGGATGGCACTGAAGCCAGTTAATGTCACTGCCGGTGTCGAGCACCATAAAGAACTGTTTCGGCGGCGAACCGATGCCGATTCGGGAGAAGTACTCGCCGCTGCCCTGGCTGGCACCGGACACGACCGGAGTGGAGAAATCCTCCGGGAAGATCTGTGCCTCGGCGGGCTTGAGCTCGTTCCTGTCTACGTTGTAGATAGCCAGCTGGAGTTTCGTGATTAGAGCGCTGACTCGGGCTGAGTCGCGCTTGAGTCGAGATAAAACAAGTGATCTGTAATCATTGTGTCTCGTCTTATGGAGGATTTCACGCGACTGAAGCGGCAGTGAAAACGAAGAAGAAGAGTTGAGAGGAAAAGACTCTGCAACTGTCTCCGACTCCTCAGCGAATGGTTTAAGCGCCTCGGGGTCGAAGGAGAGGATGTGTTCGGTCTGCTGAAGAGCGGACGACACGTCGAGGACTGTCGTGGTGGTTTCTGGTAGGCCGCGGGAGGAGGCGGAGGTGAAAAGAGAGAAAGACAAGAGGATGGTTGTGATTGTGAAGAGAATGGATGGCTTAATTGGAACCATTTTTTCCCTCTTTTCGTATTTTATTTATTTTTTCCTTTTGTGTTGCAGAGAAATGGATAGAAGAGAGCGAACCAGGAGTGTGTTAGTGAGTGAGTGGGGAAGTTTTGGCTTTATTTAAAAAGAAGAAGATGAAAGAAGGAGAAGGAGTGGTGCGGAGCGAGAGAGAGAGAGAACGCAATTAGGGAGGGTGACGTAACATACCAGGTAGGGTCAGGCTTCTTGTTGGCAGATAAGAAAGGAGTTTGAAAAGCATTAAAGTGGGAAATTAATTTGCGTGGACCAAACATTGAGGCGCCCTCGCCAAGGCGAAGAAGGTGACATTTTTCGGGAATTGGCGGCAATGGCATCTACCAATTCCACGTAAGACTAAAATTAAATGAGTGCTCACAATTATTAATAGACAATTTTTATCTTATTTTCAAATTGAAAATAAGATAATGTAATCGATATTTTGATAGGTTTATTTTGTTACAAAAAAATATTATAAAAATTCGAATTAGTGTAATTTTACATTCAATGTACATGATTGGTATCAATCGATAAAAAAGATATAATTATTCTTATTAAATGATAAAATAAAAGTAAGCACAGATTATAATAGTAGTTATTTTTGTAAGGTTAATTTTATTTTTTTAATAGATAACTGATATATATTGTAAACAATAAGTAGAAAATTGAATAAATTTTAATATTTGTAATATTTTTAATAATAAGATAAATTTAGAATGAGCAGACGGCTGATAATTTTTCTTTTTTTTATTAATAAACAGCAATATGCTTACAAAATTTGTATGCATTTAGGTGTAATTTTCGACAAGACTTATGATTCTAGTGCGAATATCTAACCCAAAAAAAAAATTAGTTTATGGTTGCCAAAATTGACACATTTCTTAAATGTATTTTATTTGTGTCATTTGTATTTAATATCGTGTCAGATCTGATGCTCAGGCACCGTTCACTAGCTTGCTAGCCCGTTAAAAGTTGAATAACTTTTTTGACATTTAAAACAAAAAATCAAGGATGTTTTAATAATTTAATCAAAATGTGACCACAACCACAAGCTATATTGATTTGATGTGATTGGTTATTTAATTATGTATTATTTTATTCATTTTAGAATGCATGTAATGTTCCAGATTGTTCAATAATATAAATGTTCATCATTTTTATTAAGGGGGTTTAAGGAGGTGATGTTGTATTAAAGAAGTTAAATGGGTTATCTAGCAGTTGGCAAATCATGTTCGTGTAACGTGACACATTTACTCGAGTTATAAATTTTGGAATATCGCTAGATGTGTTGGTATTAAAAGTTCTTTTATCTAATTATTTATCATAGGGGTCTTGTTTGTGTTAATTTAAATTTAAAATGATCAGCCAACCTATGCTTCGTCATTAAATTGACATTATAAAAAATTTTTATATTTTTAATTTTGTACATTAATGTATAAGAATATCACACATATGTTAATCTATACCTCCATCTTGTAAGTTTAGCATGATTTTTGGATTGTATGAGTAAACATTTTGAAGATTGAATATTGAGACATGTCTATGACTCTACGTTGTATTTCTTGGTGAATTTATATTAATTTTCTTTTGGCGTTTTAAAATGAACATTTACACCTTTTTTTTTATTGACATTTTAAAATATTTACTAAAAACATCCCATATGGAGAATATTTTTGTGACTCTTCTACGAGCATATACACTTATTCGTGGTTAAATTACATTAAAATGAATGGGTGAACTACGTTTTTCCTTGAGAATTAACATTAAATATGTGAAATTGTGAACTATTTAATTTTATTTACAACAATGTTGACTATATAAATGAGATGGCTTTTAGTTACAACTAAATGAATTATTTTGAAAGCAATGTTCAACTAACTTTACTACAATTAATTTCAAAAAAGAAAAATTTGATTTTTTTTTAGACTAAACTTGACTAAAATTTAATCAGTCATATAGGAGTCTAGGACATAAATAAAATAGTGGGCTCTATTTTTAGTACGAATTATGTTGAAAGAATGTATAGCATGTGTTAAGTCACCAACCACATAAAGTCATTAAATCATTAATGATATGATTCAACGTTACTAATCATATCAGGGTAAGTGAAATTATAACCTAAATTAAAGTTTTGAATTCCTCTACCAAAAACAAAAGAATTGACAGGCATGACTTTTCTTTTGAAATAACATTACATGAATTAGCATTACTAATCATTTCATAAATTCAAATATTTTTTTTTTTATTTTTCCTTTTCTTCTCTATAATTTTTGCTTGCTCTTGTAATGAGCCATAGTGCCACATTTTTATGTCGAAGACCCAAATGGCCCCAAGCCCACACCAGATTTCGGACAGAAATCATCGAAGGCTTAAAATGGATTTAAGTCATCTGTCATTTCCACCTGTTTCTTCAGTAAGTATCTATTGTAGTATTAGTAATGTGTCACTAATAATTAATTAACATGTCGCGGCCGCCAATTGGCTCCAGTTTTCATTATTGATAAGATAATATTGCATCACTAATTAAATGTTGACACATCATATCTCATATTATTTGGGGTGTAAATTATAAATTCTAACTATGTATGTGTAGCATAACTCTCTTAAATATACCTACTTAAAAATTCTTTAATCTTTTTTGTAAAAGAATATTACAAAAATCTAACGTCGAAACTTATTATCGCTGATATATGAAAATTAAAGTTTGGTATGAACAATTACTCGCACAGTGTTAAAATTTGTCTCAAACATTATTATTTGGGCCTTACAAATCCGTATCAACTATTAAATGGTTTCTCAAACATTATATCAAAACCAAAATGCCAAATTCAATGTACGAATCTTCAAAAACAATTCATATATATTATTAGATAAACTTCATATTATCCCCTTAGAAAATGATAATATTTAAAATATTTTAAATAATTGTAAGAATGGTGATATTTTTACTCCACAAATTTTATAAACTCATTCCATTTTTAGAAAATTATTGCAGGAAGAAATAAAAAAAAATTAATCAATTAAATCCATATTCATTTATTCTTTATGAGACTATTTTTTTTTATTATATTTGATCAATAAGGTTGCTTCACTATAAATTAATATGACTATTTTACCCTCATGTTAAAAGTATCAAAATATCTAAAAATTTATTTAACTTTAATGTTTTTTTTATACAAAGGTTTTTTTTTATATTTTAATGATGTGTAAGTAGTAACTTATTTGATATTCACTTATTTTTTTGACTTTTTTATTATATTTGACTAATAAGGTTGCTTTAATATAAATTAATATGACTATTTTACCCTTATACAGTAAAAAGTACTAGAATATCTAAAAATTTACTTTAACTTTAGTTATTTTTTATACAATTTTTTAATATTTTAATGATGTATAAGCAGTAATTTATTAGTATGATTACTAATATTTCACTAAACTAACAAGATTTAATTAGGACATGCAGAGTATTGATAATTATTAAATTTTATATAAAACATGTTAGATTATAAAACATAAAAGTAAATGGCTAAACAATTAGTTACAATAATATATTTCTTAGAGTAATTTGGTTATTTTATATAATAAGGGTAAAATAGTTAAATTAAAATTATCTTAAAACAACCTTAAATAGTTAAAGATTGTTAAAAGACTAAGGTGTTATTTATTTATTTTATCTAAAATCTAAATAGACTTACATGTCTGAATATGAATAATATATTTATTTTTTTGTCTGAATCTCTGAAAATAAGTATTAAGTTATTTATTTTTCAACTTTTAAAAACTAAAAATTTATACTTTTACATCTATATCCTTGTCAACTTATATGTGTGTGTGTTAAAGAACATAAATATCATAGTTTTTTTTTATCATAAATAAGCAAAATCATGTTCAAGTAAATATATAATGATTTTGAAATTATAATATATAATTTTTTTTATAAAATAGATTATATAAATAAATAAATAAAAACTTAAGAATAATACCTTTGATTACTTATAATGGGAGATTTAAGAATTTTAGGTGAGCAACAAAGTGAGGAGGGATTCCATGATGGCTAAAAATAAAAATAAAGATGAGATTATTAGTGGGTAAACATGTATGGATAGGTTTTGAGATAAACATGAAAAATAAATAATAAAGTAGGAATATTTTTTACATTAGAAATTAGTTATATAATTAATATTTCTCCACTCAGTAAAAAACTAAAAAAATTAGTTTATTTTATTAAGTCAAAATCATATGAAAAGTCTCATTATATTACGAAAACAAACATATTTAATTAATTTAATCAAATAAAGTCACTTTAAGTTATTAAATTAACAAACACCCTCTAAGTCAGAAAAGAAAATATAATAAGAATGATTTAATTAATTAAATTTTCAGATTTATTATTAATTTATAATTTCATAAAAAAATGTGAAATTATTGTAATTATTTTATGGAGGTGGGATGGGTTTATGAAAATAATGGGGTGGAAATTTCCATACCCTAATTATAAATCTTTTACGTATTTCATTTTTGTTGAAAATATTTTTTTTCTTCTTAATAAAAGAAGAGATAAGTTGAGATTTGAAAACATTAATGGTGTGTTTACTAAACTGGAATTGAAATAAGCTAAAATTGGGATGGGTATGAATGAGTTAGTATGAGAATGAGGAATGAAAATTAAAATAAGTTATTTACTTATATTGTTGGAATTAGAATCAGAATAAGTTGAGTTACCATTAATGTGTTACTTTGTCTTGAAATTAGAATCAGAATGAGTTAAATTATAGCAAATTACTAAAACGCATTTAATGAAATATTATCATAATTATTATTTTATATTAATTATAGTGATTATTTATTTAAAAATTATTATTATTATTCATTGTTAATAACACATTAATATATTAATTAATTGAACAAATTTTAATTAATTAATCTCTAAATATATTAATATATCAATTAACAACAATAACAATAATACTATATTAATTAATTATAATTGAGGATAAAATAAGTATTTTTTATTTTATAAGCAACAAAATGATTATTCCTGAGAATGGAAGATTCATTCCAGCCCTTTTCAGAGTTAATTTTTCATTTCCCATTCTCAAATTGAGATGGATCTCATGATTTTGATTTTGATTTCTAACTCTATTTTGTGAAGTAAATACTATAAATGATTTTGATCATTATTATTCAATCCGAAAGTAAAAACACCATATAAAGGGTTAGTTTGGGATTGTGGTTGAAATTTAATAAGCTGCTTATTTTATAATTTTTGATAAAAAATAGTATTTGATAAATGTTTTTAAAATAGCTTATTTCATAATTTTTTTTATTTTTTTTACAGCTTTTAAAAGCAGGTAGGCGATTGTTTTCAATAAGCAACTTATTTAATAAACTACCACACTTTTTAAAAATTTCTATTATAACCGTAGATTTTAATAAAAAGACAATTATATCCTACTTATTCATAAACTCTAATATATAAATCGTACTTTTATTTTTATCATATTTTATGTAACAGATCATAAAGTCTTTTAGATTTTTTTTAATTGAGTTTTTTTAATATAATTTTACATATTTTTAAAAAATATCTAAATAATTTATTAAATATACGCTAAAAATAAAAAATAATTAAAATTTATGTTTATTTTAGTCATTATATAATAAAATAATACTTTTATAATAAAATTTACTAAATACATATATTCTACTTTTTTAATTTACAACAACCACAACAAAATAATTTATTAAATATCAAATTATTTTTTTAATTAATAACTTATTTTATTTATATTGTACAAATAATTTATTTCTATCACCTTCCGCAATTTTAAACTCCCATAAGTAATTTGAAGATGGCAACGGGGCACTGATCCGAAATTAATCGTATATTATTTTGAAACGGCTATTACGGGGAAAAGGACAAAAAAAAAGGGAAAAAGCAAAATAAAGACAAAACAAACAAACGGGTTCGAGGAGAAACTATCCCGTCCGTGTTCCTCGACGGGTCAAGCCAATTCTAAAACCCTAAACCAAAACTTAACAAAATCCTCTGCAAAATTGAACCCTCTCCGCTGCTTTCTCTGAAGCTGCAATCATGTACGGTGGCGGTGAGTACCCATACAATCTTAAACTCGTTCTCCTGTTAGATTTCGAACTTTTTCCCTCAGCGAAAATGTAATTCTTTTTCTTCGAGTTTTGTTTTTCATTTTTTATTTTATTTGTGCGTTGCAGACGAAGTATCAGCCATAGTGATCGACTTGGGCTCTCACACTTGCAAAGCTGGTTACGCCGGTGAGGATGCACCCAAGGCCGTTTTTCCTTCGGTGAGTTTAGTGTCACTTCGTTCTCTCACTTTTGCCAGCAACGTACTCCTTTGACTTACTTTTTCTCTCTCTCTTGACTACACTGCACCTCATTTTGACTTCAATTTCGAAGTATTGCTCACTGTTGTATGGATTTTTGCAGAATTGTTTAGTTTCCTGTTGCCTGCTATCGTCTGTCTATATCGTTAAAAGTTTATTTATATTGAAGTGCTTTTGTTTTTTTGGAAAAAAAGCACTTGGAAGCCGGAAGCACTTTACATCACTGAATTTCATTTCAAGTGCTTTGCTTCTGCCAAGTACGACTGGCACTCTGAAGCATTTTTCAATCTCAAGAATCATTTTTTTATAAAATTTATATAACCCAACGAATATTACAAAAGGGATTTTTGATGCTTAAAACCACTTTTGGTAACATCCAATAGCATCTGTAAACATAACAGTGATAAGCATGAAAATGAAAGCTTCTATAAATATGGGTACCCCCAATACATCAAAACTTATTGCTCATGGATAAAGAAAAAGGGTTTCAACATCAAAAACAACAAAAAACTAGATCAAACATATGATACCAGATTCGAAATTGTAACCAAGCGTTGCTCAAGGTTCACAGAGTGTGATACTTAGCATTCTGGTTCTTTAGGAAGAGTTAGAAATTACATTTAGTGCTATTTGTTGTATAGCAGGAGCTACTTGCTCAAGTACTTCCTATTTGTTATAATGTTTTTGAAAGCTATTGAATTGTAATTTGAATTTTATCTTTATTTTTCTTAAGGTTGTTGGGGCTATTGACCAAATGGATATTGATGATTCTGCAAATGCTGAAAGGAATTCTGGTTCTGCTATAGATTCTAAGAACAATGTTGATTCTCACAAAGGCAAAGGAAAACGGAGGTTGTATGTTGGAACTCAATCTTTAGGGTTTCGCCGTGATCATATGGAGGTTAGTGTGTTGATTTATCATATTATTTAGCCGGACATTCGAATTTGAATATTTGGATTACTTATGTCTCTGTGTTATTAGGTGCTATCACCCTTAAAAGATGGAGTAGTGGTTGACTGGGATATTGTGGATAGCATATGGGACCATGCTTTCAGGTATTGTCGATTATTAGATTTTGTTTTGATTAATTTTTCTAGTCAATTATTGTAACCAATGGGGAAAAATTATTGCTCCTATTTTAGGGAATGTTTATTGATTGATCCCAAAGAGCATCCAATGCTACTTGCTGAACCATCTTCAAACACCCAGCAGCAGAGAGAAAGGTGATTTGCTCCTTTAAATTTTGTATAGTTGATGAATCTATGATAAAAGCTTTTGTAATTCCTTTCACTTTTGCCCTCCTTACAGTGTTTGCCATTGTTAGCTATATAACTCACATGTGGCTTGGGATGTTGTCATGGAGGTTTGATGTATTGGTATTCTGACCATTTTTATAGATATGGATTATACTTATAGTTTTTCCTTTATATTACTCTGTTGAATGTTAGTATTTATCTTTTTGTTACAGATTATGATTAGCTTAGACTACACACTGTGAAATAAAGAATGAGATGTATAAACATATTTCCTTGTATATTGAATTTTTAAATTCTTATTTTAGTTCCTTTTTTGTTTTTTGGTGTGTGTTTGTGGCATACTGGTTTTTTGTCCTGTGATAGAATTTGATGCACTATGTATTTGACAGGACGGCAGAACTTATATTTGAAAAGTACAAAGTTCCAGCCTTATTCTTGGCCAAAAATGCTGTATGTATCTAGCTCACATTGTCCCCAAAACCATGTGGGAAATCTTCTTTCCCTGACTAGAGAATCTCAATTTAAGTTATTTCTGTTTCCTTCTAGTTTTACTAAGATTTTTGGCTACTATTGGTGGGTGATGTTGATATTTTTATGTTGCAGGTTCTCACATCTTTTGCATTAGGGCGTGCCACCTCACTGGTTGTTGATTGGTAGGATTTACAACGATTAAGTCAGCTGTTTGGGCATTACTTTTCCCCTTGTGCTCCTTTCATTCTTAATATAGTTTCCTTTTGGTTTCATTTAACTACTTTGTACGTTGTGTCTACTGCACAGATTTTATAAGAGAAGCTTTTGCAGAGAAAATTTTTCTGCTGGTTATTCGATGAAAAGAAATCAATGGATTTTTCTTTAGTGCTTAGTTATATTGATTGGAGACATCGTAACCTTGTGTCACTAGGCTTGGTTATTCATTGTTTGAAAGGCTGATCAAACACAAAATAAGCATAATTTTGAAGTTATACTTAAGCTTTGGTATGCCGTCAACAAATATATAAGGATCATAACCCAGTCGCAAGTCAAAATATTAATATTTATGTTGACAGCCCTGTATTCTTGCCTTAATCTCTGCATTTTTAATAGGCGAGCCAAAATTTTGATATTGTATCTGGCCAGTTTTTGGGTCCATTTGTTGGGTAAACTTTCCTTTTCATCTTCGAGTATTTTCTTGATCACTTTTTTCATACATGTAGTGTAATTGTCAGTTTGTGATTTCTCATCAATTTCTTAGTTTATTGATCATAACTTTGAACCTTGCTTTTAAATTAGTAAGACACAGCTGCAATGTATATTAAATCTAGTTTTGTGGGGCTACTAATAATGATGAATGGTGTTATTCTCATTTATGAACTTTTTCAGTGGTGGAGGATCAACTACAGTGGCCCCAGTACATGATGGCTATGTTCTTCAGAAGGTATTTTTTGTCATAATTAATCTCCAACAATTTGCTAAGATTACGGTTGTGTTAAAGCAGATGTCTGTTTTCTTTCTCTATGTATGCTAATGTGTATCCTCATGCTACTGATTTGACAGTATAATTTGAAAGAGAGAATATTGGTCAGTCCCCCACGTCCCCCCTCCCCCTTCTTTTTTTCTTTTGAGTTGTAAATGAAGCTAAACCTGTAATTTCATATTTTCAGTTGAGCTTTATTGAGCTTATCTAAGTATTTTTCTTGCTCGCAATAAATTGCTTTTTGATCTTATACATGGCTTAAAAGCTAAATCGCATGATATGTGAGCCAAATAATTTTTATGGTTTGATAACTCCTATTATTGTCTTTTAATTTAGTAAGCCGACATCTAGGGCACAAATGTACTCAAATGAGTTTAAGATATATAACTCTACTTCTAATTGTCTATTGAAAATTATAGGTTTGATTTAAGTGTTTATGTTTTGCTGACTTCTGGAACCTTTTTCTCTCTTCTCCTTTGTTTCTTATTGGAAAAAGGGTTTACAGACTGTCATGCATATACAACTAGTTATCTCCACAATCATAATTTTTTAAACAATAACTGATCAGCCTTCACTTTTCCCTCTGATTGTGTTTTGCTATATAAGGGTGTTACAACTTCTCCTATTGGAGGAGAATTTCTTACTAATTGCTTGATGAAAAGCCTGGAGAGCAAAGGTATCACAGTAAGTGACTTGATCTCTGAGTTTTCTTATTTTAGAGGCAAATTTGTTGTTTCGAGATGTGAATTATTATTTGTTGTTTCATTCCAAAATTTTATCCTTATGATTCTTGTAGATAAAACCCAGATATTCTTTCAAGAGAAAGGAGATTAGGCCAGGCGAGTTTCAGGTATATTCTAATGTAATTGATTTTTTCTTTTTCCTTATTTGTTCATGTGGCTTATTACTTGCTTTTTTGTAATTTCTTGTGTTGAGATGACGTGGTAGTAGTTCAGTCCAATTTAAATGGAAACTGGGAACAGTATTTGATCATGATTGTTCTACGGTGCTTTGCTGTCATAAATAAATTCTCAATTGAAGTAACTGATTAATTATGATCAGGACTACTATACTTAAGGGTGCATGGAAGCATATGAGTCTGCTGTGTCCTACTGGCAATTTTTAGTTTTAGTAACAAAAGAATAGAAAATTTTGTGCATTACATACTTATTTAGTTAATAAGAAAGATGAAGTGGAGTTTGATAGCAGTAATTGTCTCCTTTTCCTAAGAGAAGTTACGCTTCCATCCTATTCACTAGTAATTTTGTTCCCTATTCCTTTTTTTTAAAAAAAAAAAATCTCCCCTTTTAACATAGAAAGTGCGTTGAATGACTTTGTTCTTTGTTCTTGAGTCTTGTTCATTTGTCCTTGTTGCTTTAAAAAACTGCTGTTTACTTGTTTCCTTTTACGCGGTGTGTACTTAATTGAATACTGTCCTTTGTTAGAGTAATTATATTCATTATTCGTTTGTTCTTATGTAATCTGCCTTTTGTTTGACATTTTTTCTTTGATTTTTCCAAATCTCACAGATAGTAGATCTTGATTTTCCAAATACTACAGAAAGCTACAAACTATACTCTCAGGTCTGTTATTGATCATGATGTTACTTGGAGAGGGTACATCTGTTTTACAGAGATGATTGTTCTTTTGCAACAGAGAGTAATTGCAAGTGATATCAAGGAATGTGTATGTCGTGCTCCAGATACTCCATATGATGGTCTGTGATCCTCCCATCTGTTCTATCTTCAACTATTTTTTTTTTTTGGGTTCTGGCCTTCCTGATTAATTATCTATACCATCTCTTGGCATATTGAACCGTAAATCTTCTTTCTACCTTTCACAATAAGCTGCTGTTTGATAAAATGAAGATATAGACCTAAAACAAACATACTAGTGAAAACTTTAATGGTTAAAATCTTTGATAATCTAAACTGCTCAAATCCAAATAGGTACGTGATTAATTAAAAAGAATGAAGATTATATCAATTTACAAATTCATATTTAAAATCAGTAGTGATAAGCTGCATGCACAAGCATGGAAAGTTGTTGTGCGTGGTGGTGATGGTGCTTACTGTTGTTGTAGGTGATAATGATAGTACTGATGCCGATTGTGGTTGTTTTGTGGCGGTAATAATGTAGTAGTTATGTGGAGATAGTGGTTTGTGGTAATGATATTTTTCTAGTAGTAGATGATCATGATTATTGTGCAGCGGTAGAGGTGCTGATGGTTTTTTAATGAATGGCCATTGTTATATATATATTAGCTGTGATTGTGGTGGTAGTAGCAACACTGGTTTTGTGGTGGATGTTGATGATGTGGGTATGTGCTATTTTTGATTGGTACTGATAGTGATGTGAATGACTGTTTGGAGAAAGAACAAATCTCAGTACTCAGTTCTGATATTAAGAAATGAATTGTTTAAATGATTGTTCCCCTTTTTTTAAATTTTTATGTACAAGTTGAATTATGATTTATTAGCAAGCACATTTAGATTATTAAAAGCTGGAAATAAATGCATTATCAAATTCGTGTAAAATAATAGAGTATTGAATTCAGTTTAGGTGCTGCATTTTGGTTCACAAACACTATGATTTTTTCTTGAGCTGTATCTGTTGCTTCTTGGAAATTATTTCATCAACTGGTTTATTAAATGTTCCAGCACCTCTCTCTGTTCTGTAAAGTTTTGAAAATTCTACTGATACATAGCATTCTGACATGAGACTTTTTGTTTACAGAAAGTGCATATTCAAACATTCCCATGACCCCCTATGAGCTTCCTGATGGCCAGTAAGTCCCTCGCAATTTTATTGGCTAAGTCTAAATTTGCATGTTATAAATAGGTTATGGTGTACTTTCATGTATATGCTAGACTGCAACACAATCACATTGCATGACTAGCAATCACATTGCATGACTAGCAATCACATTGCATGGCTCAAAACTGCCGAGTCCATCATGGTCCAATCACAAGTCTTTACTAGCAAGACTATATCCTTAACGTGCGAATCATATTCAGAGAATTAAAAGGCTATTATGCAATACATGAAGAACATTTTACACTCAAATAAACTTGTTATTCCCTAAAGGATGAAAGTTAACATTCATACATAAATATCAAGAGGGCAATGACTCAATAACACGAGTAAAACATATAGCTAATCAAGTCTTCAATGTCACACTGATTGAATAATTCGTGAGTTGCTTGGCTTCTCATTTCTGATGTGAATTAGTACTAGTTTTCAATTGATACGTTTTTTCCCCTGTTCAATGCAGAGTAATCGAAATTGGAGCTGATAGATTTAAGACTCCTGATGTTTTGTTCAATCCATCCTTGGTTCAGGTGGGTGACTTGGAACTTGTGACATGCCATTTCCTTTTCCTTTTTGTATCTGAGTTGTCTGGCAAAATCTAATGCAATCACTTTCTTTCTATTCTTCCTATTCACTTTTCGTTCTGAAATGGGCATCATCTGAAATTTGTGCTTCTGTTTCTTGGTGACTTGGTGACTTAGTGCCTCGAATCTCATAACTTCCCATCTTCTTAAGGTGTTTGTAAAAGAAGCTTGTAAACTTAGCACATTGAAAAGTGGCCTTGGGATATTTTCTTGGTTGTGCTTGAACTCACATTTTATTTTGGCTGGAAGCTTTTTGATGTTCTATGGTGTGACTCCCTTATTCTCTTTACTTCCTTTAAATTCTTAACTCTGTTGTATTTTATATGACAGATCATATCACTTCAAGAGAAAATTAATCATCCGATTGTATTATAAGTTGCAGTTTCGATAATGCTTCATTTGGCCAGTGGAGTTGTAGAGTGTTTTTATTTTTTATGACTTTTGATGTTCCTAGAGCTAAAACTCTGGTTTTGAAAAAAAATGGAAACAGACAGAAGCAGGCACTGAACATAATTTGATTTACTACTGTTACTCCATTCTCCATCATTTTATTACCACCCCATGATCAGTTGCTTCTGGGTAATTTAGTGTTGGAATTTATGGATGTAGGGTGCACTTTTTCATAAGTACTTATTTGTTATTTCTTTTAACATTAATATTTTGAGGGCACTTTCATGTGGTTTTTATTTTATTTTTCTGTCATCAGACAATTCCTGGTATGGAGAATTTTGCAGAAAATATTCCTTTTCGTGGGTTGCCACAAATGGTAAATTTGTGAATATTTATTCTACATTCGGTCCTTAATGATTGATGATAATTCTTATGCTAACATTATTTTGTCAACTTTTGCAGGTTATAGACAGCATTAATAAGTGTGATGTGGATATCCGGAGAGAATTATTTAGTAGTATACTGGTACACTTTTCTTTTAAATATCTTAGTAATGTGATCTTTTCTTTTAAATATCTTAGTAATGTGACTTCCTAGATTTTCCCAAAAGATCTAGGATGTCAAATCTTATAGCATAAATAGATCTGATATGGGTGGTTTGATAGATTCTTTTTTGGATAATTTTTATGTTAAAATCTGTTCACATCTGCCTAATAATCACAATTTCATGAGTGCCCTGAAGACTGTCGATATTTATCTTCAAGTCATTAAAAGCAACTGCAATCAGCTTAGCAGCCCTCTTGGCATGCCTTCCTCAGTCTAATATGTAGGATATTATTGCATAGGCACTTCATTATTGACTTGTACTATTGTCCATGTCAATGCTGAAGATCTAAATAACATCTCTAGTAACCAAAATTTTAAGTACACTTGTGTCTTACATATCATGAGACAATACATGCCATCATCAGTTTTATATATTTTTTGAGTTGACATTATATCTTATTGGAACTTATTCAGTTCCTTTTTGTGTTTCCTCTCGATACAGCTTGCTGGTGGCACGGCATCAATGCAGCAATTGAAGGAACGCCTTGAGAAAGACTTGCTAGAGGTAATGTTTGCAGTAGTCACTTCCATTTTCCAAATTTTGAGGGATAAAAATTTTGGAATCTTTGCTTACTATCAAGTTTTGTACTATTTTCAAAGACATTCAATGGTGGTTTTACAATCTATCCATGTCTTTAAACAAAATATCATCTATCCTCATGGGGCTTTTTGGTGAAATGAGTTTATTAGCATCTGAATGTTTAACACCATATCAGCAAACCTTTAGTAGCTAATGTTAGGGTGTTTTAACTTCACCTTGTAATCTATTCTTTTATGTGGCATCCTCACTTTTATCCTCATTAACATGCCTTTATTAGGGAGCCTGAAATATAAAGAATGTGAGACCTCTGTTAAAACTTTTGCACAAGGCTATTCTGACTGCCATTTATGCAAGTGCCACTTGCAATTAATTTCTGAAAAGCCTATTCAATTTTGAAAAAGTGCATAATAAATTTTGCTTTAGTTACAACATTACATAAGTATTATGAATCAACTTGTAGGAGTCTCCTCAAGCTGCTAGGGTCAAAGTAGTGTCAAGTGGAAATGCAACAGAAAGGAGATTCAGGTTGGACCTCTCTCTCTTCCTTCCTTATCCTTGCCTGTGCCTATAATGCCTGTTGTTTGGCTGCATTCTTTCTGTTATTTCATTTTAACTATGTACTTTGGTTTTTGCGTTTACTCTGAACATTGGGCTTGTTTTTGATTTTGATTTTGCTAATTAATATAGAGTTTGAAGGGTGATCATAAACTGCCTGTATTAAGGACAAATGTACATATGTTCCAAATATCTTGATGCATTAGGAGAACTATGTTATATGCTAAATTTTTATTAATGTGGCTAAATGAATTCTGATACGATGATCTAGTACCCTGTTGTTAGAGTTAGCAAAACGGGTTATTGAGTCGTGTTTGTGTCGTGTCAAATTTAGGTTGACTCAAACCCAACCCATTTAATAATCGCGTCAAAATATTGAGATCCAAACCTGACACGGAAACATTTACACACGGTCATTCATACATACATATGTACATACATAATTTATCGATATTATAAAATATACCTATCTATCAAAATATTACACATTTACACTATTGAAGTTTTAATTATATATATGAAAATAATATTGTATATCGATATTATAAAATATACAAGTCTACTAATATTTTGTACATTTATACTATTGAATCTCTAAATGTATATAAAATTTTATAAATAAAACACTATATTTATATTCATCCTTTCAAAAAAAAAAAAAAGAGAAAATCATCTTTAATATTTGAGTTTTGATGATAAGAACTTACAAATTATTTTAAAATAGAAAATATAATCGTGTCAATAATCGGGTAAATGGGTCAATAACTTTAATTCTAACCCGACACGGAAAAAAGCCGTATCAACTTGGACCCGACCCATTTAATATTTGTGTTAAATTTGACAACCCTTATCCATTTATTCGAGTCGTGTTCGTATCAGGTAATCAAGTCGTGTCAAATTTTGCCAGCTCTACCTATTGGTCTATATGATGGGACTTGGTGATCAAAGGATTTTTGTTGTCTTTTGTCATTCTGGTCTTTGAGAATTTTTCAAATGAATTTGAGCGTGCTTGTGGATGTCTCTTGAATCATAAATCATTCTGCCAGTTGCTTAGCTGACTATGAATTGTTGTGTGGTTTCCTGTGGACAAATATGGTAAAAGAACTTAGAAAGTTGCTTATGCCCGGAAGAAAAGGGTTTAGAAAATCAAACTAATTTAATTAGAATGAAAACTGTGGGGATTGATAAATGATACCGAGTTGAATTTAGAAGAAATGATTATGTTTACTTATAAGCAATCCTACAGTCCAAGTAAAGTCAGGACTTATCAAGCTTTGTAACACTTGATTGAATCATAAGCAATTTCAAAACCTGCTTGAAATATTAAGAATTTAGCTTCCATGAAGAGGGATAAGATCCCAAGTATCTCTATGATGTCGTCGTATTGATTGCATTCTATGTACTCTAAACTTCAAGAGAACTAAAATCCTTAGTATGTCTGTCATTGTATTGATCCCAGCCAATGAAGGCATTTGGTATGGTCTTTGTTGGTGAACACAAAAGTAACTGAGTTAACAGTTAACTTTGTCCCGAGGTGTAGGCATTGCAGCTATTGTCTTATTTTTCGTAATTAACTCCTCTGCAGTAAATAATGAAAGTGAAAATTCTTGTTAGTAAACAACCATATTGCTTTAATTCATATTACCAATGCTGTGTGAAACAGTGTTTGGATTGGAGGGAGTATATTGGCATCACTTGGTTCATTCCAGCAAATGTGGTTTTCTAAATCCGAGTATGTTTCATTGATCCACCTCTTTCTTTTACTGTTGCACTTCATCAAACTGAAGTTTAAAAGCATACTGTCAAGCTGTACAATTTCCTTTTTTCTCCATTTTTAAGTTGTAACGTATATGATACCAATTAATAAGAGTATGCAATTGACAGGTATGAAGAGCATGGAGCTTCGTATATTCAACGGAAATGCCCTTGAGATATGTCCTTATTGGAAGCAAGTTTGTGTACCTATGTATGTTATAAATGATTCTATGGACCTGTAATTCCCTTCTGTAGTTCTGTTCCTAATGAGGCCTCTCTATTTTCTTAGAATTAAGTTGGCTTCCTAATCCTATAGGTATGATTTGCTGACTTTCTCAGGCTCATTTAGGTTTTAGGCCAATGTCTAAACTTATTTGAGACTAAAAGAGCATTAACTTAGAGCTTATCCTGTGCGGAACTGTTTTGACTCCGTAGCCTAATGGGTTAATAATATATTAGTATGTCCATCAAGGCCGGTAATTAATGGTCACAACATTTGCAACTATATTTAAGAAGCATGTTATATATATTCTACATTAACCAAAGTGAGTTAGGGATGATTTCTCAACATATCCAATGTTGAGGTGAAGCTCATGGTTTGTTGAACTTGAGGGTAACAAAGATCGTGTTTCGCATAGTCGCGTCGTCAATTTCTAAAGCCGTTGATAAGTTTGAGATTAGGGTGACGCCGTCACAAATTTGTCCCAAAACACTCAAGTCCATATGCCTTGCTCATGGAATTGTGAAAGGTTTACGGGCCATATATGGGCTAAGGTAGGTTTATGACTGTAACAGCGGTTTGGCGATTTTAGCTATTTTTGTGCAATGTTTATGTAATTATGGGGAATTTTACTAAGAGATCTACTCCTTAAGGGCGTGTCTGCGAAAGAGGTGACGTGATTTTTAAGCTAGTAGCTACCCTTGTGTATGGTAAAAAAAATGATTTTTATTTTGTTAGTTTATATATTTACCAACTATATTTAAAAAAAAAAAAAAAAAAAAGGAAGGTTGGAAGTTTAAAAAGGATGTTCAGCTTGGTTGTGCGGCACGTCTGTTTTCTGTAATACATTGTAGAAAGTTAAGTTTTGAGAAAATCGATTTATTGCATGAAGGTTAAAATAAAATTTGGCTTAAGTAATGCTATTTACCTTGTCGTGAAATAGGATTGTTTCTGATAAGATCAAAATCTTGAGAAAAGTAAATTTTTCTACTTGATAGACAAAAATGTTTTTTCTCAACATGAATGAATCCAAGACGATAATCTCTTTTGCGGGAAATTCGTCACTGACAAAAGTCCTATAGCAATTAGGAAAGTGAAAAAAATGTTAACCTACTTCATTAACCCCTAATCAACCAGGAATTTTTAAACAGAAATGGCGAAATCGTTGACCCCACAATCTTAAAGTCTGCTGCTAAGTTTCTTGACATCCTCTTTCTCAGCAAACCAATTGGGCATCAACCTTGTAGCATATGCATAAAGACCTTTATGAGCTTTCTCCATTGTGTTTTCTGCAACGTCAGCAGCATTGACACATTCTTCAGAGATTTTTTTTTCACGTCCAAAAAGCTGATTCTTAAGACGCATGCCTGGGGCTCCTCCTAATATCAAATTTTTTTCACGTTATTCATTCCAAAATGCTGAGCTATCATGCAAAAATTCAGTTGAACGATCACTGTTCTTCAGCTTAGAGACTACAGTTTAATAAGAAGCCGGATGATATTTTGGGGAAAGGGCTTGATGACATTTGCTTCGATGGCTGATAGGCTTGGTCTGCTTACAACAATCCAGAATAGGGCTTATGAGATTTACAAGAACGTTGAGAAGCACAAATCTTGCAGGGGAAGAAAGCTGGATGCCATCTTTGCTGCTTGCAGAGAACGAAAGCTGTCGCTGCCACTGAATCACGTCGCTAATGCTGCAAATGGGGCCAAACGGAAGGTTGCGAGGTTCCTGTTAGTTAAGAAAGGATTCATAAGGCTTCCAACACGATTAGGATCTTTTTTGTCATTGTTATCATCAGCAAAAGGTTCTGCATTCAGCATTTTCATCGATGTATTTAATGTCAAGAACCAAGCCACACTCGTTGCAGATTCTGTCACCAGACATGAGATCTAACACAAGGTCAGTGTTTGTCTTGCACGCACAGCAATAATCTATTTCCTCCATTGCTAACGAAAATTGAAGCTTTCCAAAATGGGATTCTTTGGATTTTCTTTTTGTTTTCTAGCCCTCTGAGGGCCTGCGGTTCAATATTTTTGCTGCTGTGAATGATTATTTTGGTTTATGGGAGCTGGGCTATATTTATAGAGAACGAATCCTCATTCTGGGAGGACAAGGAGTTATTATATATGAGCACAGGATTTGTAAAACAGAATATATACTATATTATCAAATTTTCTATTGAACAAATATTTGTCTCCCAATTTCCGATCAAGTAGTAAGTAGAAGTTATTTATTTATTTTTTCTTTTCAGGTTATATTTATAAAATCAGTTTTCTTAATTATTATTAAAGACATCTGCTTACTTGTGGATAAAAAAAAAAAAGTGGCGGGTAAAACATAAATTAATTTGTAACTTCTATTTATTTAAATTCAAATATCTTCAAACTCTTGGATTATCCGATAAGTTTTTTTCTCTCTCATTGCATCTATTTTTAAAGGATAACATTCTTTTGTGTAAAACGTATATGTTTTAGATGAATTACAATATTATAAATTATAAAAAGTGAATAAAAATAAATTAAATCTAACCATCTGACAATGTCTAACGTATATTTCGCAGGATATATTATCCTCGGGCACCATAGATTCGTTGTCCCAACTTATGAGTGTTATTTAAGAGAAAGGGCAAAAATCATTCTAGTCCTGGCGGCATTTTTAGTAATTTTCTGGACATAAACCAAAATTTCAGTAAATCGGTCGTTTGACATTTTGACTGGAGATAAAGTGATAATGAACTGCGACAGAAAAAAGTGTGGCGCCAAACATTCGGGGGAGACAAGAGAGAGTGGTTACTTGTGGATCAATCAATGAGGTCCGAAGCCATTTCCTCCTCTTCTTGGCTCGGCCAGATCCCACCAACGGCCACCGCCATGGCTACCCGCGGCTCCGGCAAGTGCCGGCACTTCATCTTCTTCTCCTCCTCCTCCTGCACTACAAACACCATTTCTTGTAGCTCCAATGGTCCCACGACATATTCCTCATCATCATCCTACAGCCGCCGATGGTACAACCCTCTCCGACGTAAGCCGTTCGATGAGGCTTCTCCTGACGTCCTCCGCCACTGGATCGACGCTGATCCTAATCCAATTTCATCACAAGGTATCGATTTTTTTTTTTTTTAAAATATTACTCTGCTATCTTTCTTAAATTTATTTTTGAAAAATATTTCATAATTTATATGTTATTGATTCATGATGTAGAGAGATTCTCGGTCGTGTCATATAACATATTGGGGGATAAAAATGCTTTCAAACATAGAGATTTATATCAAAATGTTCGGTGTGAATACATGAAATGGAACAGTCGCAAAAGGTTAATATGCCAAGAGTTGATTGGATTGAACCCGGATATTATCTGTATGCAAGTAAGCTTTTTCTTTTTTTAATTTATTTTATTTTATTGAGACTGGGATTTATGGAATTTCGATATGATTTTGAACTTTTGAGTGGTAATTCTGTAATTGTGTTAGGAGGTGGACAGGTATTTTGATATTTTGAATGTTATGGAGAAAGCGGGATATGCTGGTTGTTACAAGGTTATAATCTTTCTCTTTGATGTCTATGTGTCCGCGCTTTTTTTGGGCAAAATTCTAAATCAAATATTTGCAAATGTCAGCGGCGCACAGGAGATAACGTTGATGGTTGTGCGATGTTTTGGAGAGCTGATAAGTGAGAGAGTTGTGACTTGTTAATTTTTGGTATTTGTAAATTGGATTCGTTATTTATATTTTCTTGTTTCTTGGTATTTTCGAGGTTTCGGTTATTAGAGCAAACAAGCATTGAATTTAAAGAGTTTGGCCTTCGTGAAAATGTTGCCCAACTCTCCGCTTTTGAGGTAGCAATTCATTTTATTTGCTTGTGTACTTGGTTAGTGAGCAATTATCAGTTAAGACTCATATTGCTAGAATGGCTAAAAGCCCAAGTATCTGAGCAATAGGAGAATGTGATATATTACAGTCTACAGAGGTCCATTGACAACTCTGGTGATCATTAAGATACTGCCTCAATATTCAACTTAAGCAAACTATAGCTGCATTGCACCATAATTGTTGTAATCATAAGTGAATGCCAACATGTTTTGATATATTCTTATGAGTGGTTTACTGGAAAAGTTTTGTCCTTCATATCTAACTTCACCTTTTACAGGCAGATGTGTGACACAAAATCAAGAAGAGTACTGGTTGGTAACATACACGTTCTTTATAATCCAAACCGAGGTGAAGTGAAATTAGGTCAAGTAAGCATATCTACACTTGAGTGTATTTCTTATAACTGAAGTGTCTGCAATTATCAATTGTTGATTCAAGCTCTAGTAGGGGTTGCTGAAGTTATGTGTTTTGCTTTGACATCATAGTGCCCTTACTTTAAAACCCATAAAATGTTCCAAGGATCCCACATTATATCCTGAAACGATCACATTAAGATTTTGACAGACTCAAGGTTATTGCTAATTATATTTTTATGGGTAATGAAGTTAAATTATTTTTTGGGAGAGTAATATTATTTCAGGTTGACCAACAAATCCTACAGTATAAACTCACATGTCATTTTCTTTGTCATGAATGCATCTTTCTTCTGTCCTCACTATGTTTATCAGCTGCTTTACAAATGATTTTGACCAAAGGTCCTTTAGATTTACTTCCTGTTGCACTATTTGGTCCCATTTAACATTGAGCTATTTGGCTTGTTAGATTTGTTTTTTTTCCTCAAGGGCACGAATTGTTGCAGAGAAATGGGGTAACATCCCTGTTGTGCTTGCTGGTGACTTCAATATCACTCCTCAAGTATGGTACCTAAAGTCATTTCTCTAACTAGTATACATTGCTGTGGTGGAACAATGTTCCTTAAAATAATAAATCTGAGAGCTTTTCTTGTTCTTTGACAGAGTGCAATTTACAAGTTCTTATCATCATCAGAGGTGAAATGCGTTAATTTATCTACCATGTGAAAGAATTGCATTATCTGCAGCAACAGACTAACGAGCTGCATCACATATATATTTACCGTTTCACTCCATGATGATCTTTGAGATTACAATTTGTTTCTTTGCACAGCTTAATATCAAGTCATATGACCGAAGAGACTTATCCGGTCAGAGAAGTTGTCATCCTGCTCAAGTTTTCGGGGTCAAAAAAGAAATTGTCAACCCATTTGCTGTGATGGACAGGTATATTTTAACTCTTTTGAGGATAACACATATACAATAGAACCTCGTTAAATTATTACTCGATAAATTGATAACCTCAATGAATAATAGTTTTTGTCCTTGCTGACTTGGGACAGACTTGATAAATTAATAATTCGATAAATTTATTAAATAATAAATTAAAAAAAGAATTTATTTTTCTTTAGGACCCAACTAATTCATAATTAACTAATTTGAAACTAGATGAAAATTACGTCTTGATTTTCTTTGTTATACTAGCATAATGCTTTGTACATTTTATTGATCATTGTTGCTTTCTTCACACCTTTCAAATGACAAGTCATTGTTGCATTATATGTGCTATGTTAAAAGAAATAAGAGAGAGATCAGCTTAATATATTTCCTTTGAAAAGTCTTCTTTGATAAGTTACCATGTAATTGTGATCCAACCTTGCAATTTAGCAAAAGGGTTATCAAGTGTTTGATTTACTTAATCAGGATCAAATCAGAATCCTATTATGTATACTTCATAAAATTTTCTATTATGAATGTGATTTTATCTTTATAAATTAATAAATTATTAATTAATTAAAAAATTAATAATTTCCAAAGTTATTAATTTATTAAGATTCTACTGTACCTTTTCTTGTCCCGGTCAATTCCTACATGCACTAGTAGCTTGCATAATCAATATTTTGAAAAGTAGCCTGACTAAATTTCAATGAAGTTGGATTTAGTTGGGGTTTGGACTTGGACTAACTACATTTTTTTGGAAGGATATTTCATGCTTCTTTTGACTTATTATATATTAAATTTAGAATTTAGAGACTACAACTGCTGTTACAAATTATCTTTTAACTTTGTTGCAGAGAGGATGTTATGACTTTCTTTGATTTTATAGCTATATGAAAAAACACTGAAAGTATGTTTCTATGATTGTCATTTCATGTGCCATAAATTCAAGTTCCAGCATATTATTGATAGGACTTAGGGCTAAATTAAGTTTGATTTTTATTGATTGAATTAAAAGAAGAATAATCTTGACCAACAATTCGAGAGATAGGTTAATTTCTCCCAAAACTCTTAATTAATTTTAATATTAGACCCAAAACTTCATATAAAACCTAAATAATTCCTTAATCTCTTATTTGTACCTGAACCTTAATTATTAAATAAGAAAATTACTAAACTGCTCTTGTCCTTAAAATTACTAAACTAACCATGCCCCTTTATATTTACGCCTAACATAAGTTTTTATTGGTCTAACATTACTCCCCTCCCAAAAAGACACCTTGTCCTTAAGGTGGAATCTAGGAAATTGTTGCTATATCAACTCATATGGCTCCCACGTTACCTCATAGTCTGGTAGGTCCTTCCATGTAATTAACATTTTTTTGTCAGTTGGTTGTCTTGTTGCCCCCTAGCGTACTCCCTCCACAGTAGTCGATTCCATCAATACCTCAATGTCCACATTTAGCGTTGGCGAGAGCGAAGAAGAAGGTGTATGGTCTCCAATAGTTCATCTCAATTGAGACACATGAAATGCCCGGTGAATGACTGATGTTGGTGACAATTTCAATCGGTATCTCTCCAATTCTTTTTACAATTTCGTAGGGCCCAAAATACGGAGGAGAGAGCTTCTCATTCCTCCATCACGCTAGAGACTTCTGTCGATAGGGCCGTAACTTCATATAAACTCGATCCCCTTCCTCAAACTGTTTGTGCCTCCTATGACCATGAGCCTGTTTCTTCATTATCTACTGTGCCTTAAATAGATGCGTCTTTAACTATTCTAGTATTCGATTTCGTTCTTCCAAATATTGATCCACCTACGACACACGTGTCAAACCTCACCTATAGTACACTAAATGTGGAGGATTACACCCATATAAGACCTTAAAAAGAGTAATCTGCGCAGCCGTGTGATATACCAATACTCAGCTCATGTTAATCACCTCACTCATTGCTTAGATGTGTCCGACACAAAACAACGCAAATAGGTCTCTACATTTTGGTTGACTACCTCAATCTGTCCATCAATCTACGAGTAGTAAGTTGTGCTTCTCTTCAAAACTATACCTTGCATCCTAAACAACTCCCTCCAAAAGTGGCTCAGAAAAGCCTTATCCCATTGCGTTACTATCGACTCTGGAATTCCATGTAAATGTACCACCTCTCTTATAAATGCTACTACAACAGTCATAGCCGTATAGGGGTGTCTTAGGGGTATGAAATGAACATACTTGCTTAGTCAATTGACCACCACCAAGATCATCGTGTATCCAATCGACCGCGGCAATCCCTCGATAAAATTCATCGTCACCTCCTCCCAAGCTTTATCGAGTAGTGATAATGGTTATAACAACCCTCTTGGCGCCATTGCCATGTATTTGTGTCATTGACACGCATCACACCTCGCTACCATCTCCTTGATGTCCTTCTTCATCCCCATCCAATATAGCTTCGTGGCCAAATGCTGATAAGTTTTTAGAACACCCAAGTGTTCCCCAATTGCACTCCCGTGAAACTCCTGAAACAACTTCGGTATATGGTGTGATGTCCTTGGTAGCACAAGACATCCTTGATATAACAATCGCTGTCCATCTATAAAATAGCCCCGATATCCCGGTTCCCCACGCAACAACGTAGCCCGAATCATTGCCAACCCCTCGTCTGCCTCAATCTCTCATGATAATGTGTCCCAATCCATCATTAGGGCACTAATAAAGCTACTAATTGAGGTTCCTTCTTCCGTCCCGATAAGGTATATGCCGCCTTATTCTCCAACCCCGGCCGATATTATATCTCAAAATCATAGCCAAGTAATTTCGACAACTAGCGTTGGTGTTCCTCAGTCACCATTCATTGCTCTAATAGGAACTTGAGACTCCGCTAATCGGTTCGGATGATGAAACGTCGTTGTAGGAGGTATGGCCTCCTCTTCTGAATAGCTAACACAATTGCCATTAGTTCGAGCTCATAAACTGACTTGAGCCACGATTTAGCTGTTAACACTTGGCTAAAGTAGGTAATTGGGTGTTGATTTTACATAAGAACTGTTCTTAACCCATACCCTGAAGCATTTGTCTCGACGATAAACGGTGGCTAAAATTCAGTAATGTTAGCACCAGAACACTAGTCATAGCCCGCTTAAGTTTCTCAAAAGCCTGCGTTGTTGCTTCTCCCCATTAAAAGCTATCATTTTTCAACTGCTCTGTCTGAGGCCATGCTATGGTGTTATACACCTTCACAAACTTCCGGTTAGTATCTAATGAGCCCTAAGAAACCCCTTAACTCCTTCAACATCTTAGGTAATGGCCATGGCCACTTTAGGATTGCTACTATCTTAAACTAATTTGTTGAAACCCCTTCAGTTGACACTAATGTTTCCGATTGGCATACAACTAATGTTTCTGTAACTCTTTCAACACTAACTCTAAATGACCAACATGATCTTCTAAAATGTGACTATAAATCAAGATATTATCAAAGAAAACGAGGACAAACTTCTGCAAATAGGATTGAAATACCTTATTCATCAATGATTGAAAAAGGGCTGGCGCATTTTTGAGACCAAACGGCATGACTAGAAATTCATAGTGTCTCTCATGAGTTTGGAATGCAGTCTTATGCACATCCTCTGGTCGCATCCGAATTTGGTGATATCTCAACTTCAAATCTATCTTTGTAAGCATTGTCATCCCATGCAACTCATCCAACAACTCATCAATCACCGGAATAGGAAACTTATCAAGCACCATCTCCTTGTTCAGGACTTAACAGTCAATACAAAATCTCCAACTCCCATATTTTTTCTTCATTAATAAAATCGGGCTCGAAAATGCACTCACCCTTGGTTGTATTATCCCAGCCTCCAACATTTCCCTAACTAACCTTTCAATCTAATCCTTTTGTATCTGGGGATAATAGTATGGTCGGACACTGATAGGGGAGGCCCCTTCCTACAACACCATCGCTTGCTCATGTTCCCGTTGCGGAGGTTGGGCATTGGGCATCTAGAAAACCCCCTCAAATCGCTTCAATAGCTTCTGAATTGGTTTCGGAATAATCGTTGATACGTCTGTCTGTCCCCCGCCCAAGCTATGCAGCTCCACCAAGAATCCATGTCCTGTATCTTGAATCGCCTTTATCATGGTTTTAAGTGACACCAAGATTTTGTTTAAACTCGTATCACCCTATAGCACTACCACCTAACCACTTACTCGAAACTGCATTGTTAATAGTTCTAATTCACTTTCATCTCTCCCAATGATTGTAACTATTCATTCCAAAAATTACGTTTGCACTTTCTAAGTTCAACGGAACAAAATCCTCCACTATCTGAAAGCCTGATAACAGTAAGATCAGTCCCTTACATATTTTTCTACTCTTTTCTACCTTTTCAGTACACATAACCACCCAAAAACTGCCAGTATTCCTTAAATAGAATCTCAGTCGGTCTACTATTCTATTAGAAATGAAGTTGTGGGTCGCACCACTACGTTCTGCTTCCCTATTCTCCCTTTATCTTCATTATGTGATTCGATGTAAACCCCACTACTGAATTAAGCGAGACCTCAGCTACATCCAAATGGGAATGTTCTTTCTCCACCACCTCTTCTTCCTCAACTTTTTCTCTACCTTCCTTTTCATCATACACGGTCAAGACTTGTAGCGATTTGTCCTTACATCGCTGACCTGGTGAAAATTTCTCATCGTATCGAAAGCCCAACCCCTTCGCTCTTTTGTCCTGAATCTTCATCTCCATAAGGCGTTTGAAAGTCACCCTTGGTCGTGAGCCACTAACCCGATTCCTTTGGAAATCTTTCTGTATCCCTATCATTTGCATTTTTTGGCCTCTTAAGGGTGTGTTATGGAACTCTCGCTAAAAACCCCAAGGTCTGGGTTTTCTGTTCTACCGAGGGTGTGTTGTTTTGCTATGAAAAGTCTACTGAATTGCTCCTTTTAATCCATTCTGTTGTGTTCTAATCCTCAATCATTTGTGCTAACTCCATTGTCTCTCTTAACCCTCTCGGCCTCAGCAAGCATAGCGCAGCTTGGATTTTCGGCTTCAATCCCTTTATAAAATTCCTTTCCAACACCGCTTTTGAGATTTCCCTTAGACGCCCCAAAAGCAACTTAAATTTTTTCCTATACTCCATTACCGTTCTCTCCTAGGTTTGGGCAAAAAACTGTTCATACAAATCTCCCTCTTGAGTGGCCTGAAACCTCTCCAACTGCTGGTCTTTAAATTCACCTCCTGACCTCAATGGTTGTCGTTGTTCTGGCCATTGAAACCATGCAAGTGTCTTTCCCTCCAAACATAGTGCCATCAGTTTTTCCCCCTTCGACAATCCATTGATGGTGAAATAGCACTCTACCCTATACACCCACCCATAGGCATTCTCACCTTCGAAAATGGGCAATTTCAGTTTCCTTACCCTAGAATCAGCCTTAAATTGAGTTTGACCCACCTAATTTTGTGCTATTGGAGGTCTCTAAGCTCCTAAATCTATCTTAGTTTCCGCAAATCCCAAAGACCCAACTCAAAATTTTTCTTGCCCAGCCGCATTTTGGTCATATTTGCTCCCCCTCTCACCAGAAATCCCCCTTTCTGGTCGACCGCCCTAAAATCCAACTTGTCTAGACCCAAACTCAAATCCAACCTTCCTAGGTCGTGTCTCCCCCTCAGACGCCCCTAAGTTGCCAAGCCTAGTCACCCTGACTATTGTGCGGTCGCCCACCACAAGTTCTGTACCACTGAATCCTTCCCCTGCCATACCATCATGGCCCATTGATGCTGCTAGTGGTGAGTTGAGGTGGAGATTTGTCAATTTCAATAACATGGTTTTAAAGGATAAAAATTGTTGTTGAATGGTGTTAAATCTCTCGTCAATGGGGGCCTTGAGCTATCCAACCTCCGCTTCCGATTTCTCTTCAAGCTCGTCTACCTTCTTCGCAGCCATTGTCCAAGGATTCTTGGTCTGATACCACTTTGATAGGACTTAGGGCTAAATTAAGGTTGATTTTTATTGATTGAATCAAAATAAGAACAATCTTGACCTACCATTCAAGAAATAGGTCAATTTTTCTCAAAATTCTTAATTAATCCTAATAATAGATCCAAAACTTCACATAAAACCTAAATGACTTCTTAATCTCTTATTTATATTTGAACCCTAATTACTGAATAAATAAAATTACTAAACTACTTCTGTCCTTAAAATTACTAAACTGCCCTTTCCCCTTTATATTTGCGCCTAACATAAATTTTCATTGGTCTAACAATTATAAATTTCTAGATTTGTTAAATTTGAATCATACATCTTAAAAATGTGAATGCTATGTATTGACGATGTTCCTAAAGTCATAACCAGTACTAGTTGTCTTAAAAAAATTTCTTTTAATGATTTTATGATTTAATCTTTATTTATTTTATTTAATAAAATGCTTGTGTGTGATAAGTAGTCGTCATTCACACCTCAAGCTCTCTCTTAAGTATTTTGTTTCTTTTCATTGCAATAACGTTTCTAGTTCTCCTCTGATTTCAGACTTCTGCCCAATGGCTGGACAGATGATGAGGTTAAAGTTGCAACTGGAAATGCTCAGTGTTATTTAGCCGTGCATCCACTGAAGCTTAATAGCTCTTATGCCTCGGTGAAGGTAAAGTAGATTTTCCTTCCTTCTTTTGTGCCAATTCATCATCTCGTCTGGGGATATTTCATGTAAGCAAAATTCTTGTTTTCAGGGTTCCCCAAGAACAAGGGGCATCAATGGTGAACCATTAGCTACTTCTTGCCACTCAAAATTTTTCGGAACTGTTGACTACTTATGGTAAATGAATTCTGTGACAACTTGTAACAATGATCATAATGGTCTTGATAGTTGTAATGGTTTTTTCTGAATACAGGTACACGAATGGCCTTGTACCTACCAGAGTTTTGGATACCCTTCCAGTTGATATTCTGAGAAGGACAGGTGGCCTTCCATGCAAGGTAAGAACAGTGGAACATGTTGGATTTGCCATATCATGCTGCATGACTCGGAAACTTCATGAAAGTGTTTCTGCATGGGATGACATCATGCACTTCCAGTGGTTTCTAAAGCTTTTTGCTTCTACATTTCTTGCTAGATACTAGGCCAACCATGCAAATCAAAAGTCAAAACCTAAAAAGAAGATTTATTTTACTGTTTCATTAAGAAATCTCGAAGCAATTTCGTCATCAAACTATTTTCCTATTTATAACATAGTCTATTTAATAAAAATTTGTTTTAAAAATGAAAAATTTCTATTTAATAAAAATTTGTTTTAAAAATGAAAAATTATCTCTATACTATTTTTATTTAGTCGTATGTACATCTAGCTATCACAAAATATAGATATTTTTTGCACTACTTTTGTTTTTAAATTTTTATCAATCAACTACTTTGATATTAAAAAATGATCATTTTATCCCTTAATAAATTAAAATACTATCTTATTCCACAAAATTTTGAAAAATAAAAAATTACAATTACACAAATACCCCTAAATTTAATAAAATAAGTAAATTTCAAATCCAATATGTTAATTTTTTATAATTATAATTTCATTTAAAATTATTATGTTAACTTTTTGTAATTATGATTTCATTTAATTAGTACAGGAAAGCTTCTTAACATTAATTATAGGGAGCTTCTCTCTTCATGTTAATTTTTGTATAAACTTTCCTATACTTAATTTCATTACAAAAATTAAATGAAATTATAATTACAAAAAATTATAATTACAAAATGTTAATTTTTATAATTATAATTTCATTTAAAAATTATTATCTTAGATTTTGAAATTTATTTGTTCTATTGAATTTACGGGTATTCTTATAATAATTTTTTAGTTTTTCAAATTTTGTAGAATAAAATATTTTCTTAATTTATTTAGAAGCAAAATAGATTTTTTTTTAACGTTAAAGTTGTTGATTGATATAAGTTTAGAGACAAAAATAATGTAAAGAACATGCCAAATTTTATAGTAATTAAATGTACATATTACAAATATTACAAATCAAAGATAGTATACAGATAGTTTCCCCTTAAAAATTAACAAATAGTAAACGGGTTGCTAATTTAGAAAATATTTGAGTCTGTTTATGCAGCTCGGACGGTGATCACGTGACAATCTTGTATGTCCTAAACTGTTTTAATAACTCAATCTCACGCCCGGCTTCTCCTTTATTATGCAGAAACTGGGCAGTGATCACTTGGCCTTGGTTTCTGAGTTTGCATTTGCCGAAGCTGTCAATGAATGCAATGACTATATGTCGACAAGCCGTGCTTGATCCACCCCAGCTTCCGAGAAGATGATGATGCACTAATATAAAAATGTGCACAATGACACTGGCTCCGCAATTGATGTAGCAAACGTGGGCGGTTATACTTGCGGGCAGAAGTTGAAAAACTTTTTCTTAATGGGATTTGTTCAGTCATCCATTTTGTGAAAAACACACATCTCCGCGTTTATCAGTCAGGTCCGCGTATATCAGTCAGCTCCGCTACAAAATGTCAAAATTGGTAGGGACTGCTTTGTTACATTTTTTTCAATAACGTCGAAAGAGAAACTTGAAAGAGACCATTACCTAACTTTTCGGTGTTAGACCAAGTTTGTTAATAAAGATACTGTGATACGTTGTTTTACGTCAATTAACAAATTAAAAAATAAAAAATATATAAATTTTAATATATTACAAGATAAAATATATTATATTAAATTTTTTTATTTATTTTATTTTTAATTTTAATATAATTAAGATCTCTAATTAGAATATTTCTAATATAAACATATATGTATGTATGTGTGTTCACACACACCAATCTTGACAATTGATTGAGTCCTAATTGAGAAAAAAAAATGATTTAGCCGAACAAAAAATGACAATTGATTGAGTTCTAATTGAGAAAAAAAAATGATTTAGCCGAACAAAAAAAAAAAATCCATTTTGGTTTATTAATTTGCACAATCTATGTGACATCCACATAAAATATAACTTATGAATAGTATGCTACTTCATCAATCTTACTTATTAGAGTACACATTGTATTTGCTTCTTGGAAGGCTGGTCAAAGGCGAATTGAAAGTTAAGCAATGATAATAGTGATTCTAAAGATTTTTTGGCAAAAAATAAAGATGTCTCTTACGTTCAAAAATTCATTTTATGTATTAACAAAATATTTATAGTTATGATATTATTTACTAATATTATATTATTAGTGAAAAAGTTTTGTATAAGCTCTATTTAAATAAATTGACGTGTCATATTATATAATTATTCAATATTTTATTTATTAATTATTGTTGTGTTTGGTTAAATTTGAGAGACATAAATAATGTCAATCGTCAAGTACATAATTGTCTTAGCTAAACATATTGTATTTGTAACATAAAGAATAAAATTAGTTTATGTTTATTGACTTTAAACAAAAATAGTTGAAGTGTTAATAAACATGTTAACAAAAATCATTATCATATGAAAATTTTTGGAAATATTGTAAAATAGGTAAAATTACTTGTCGATGTAAGCCATCCAAATAAAAACAAAGACAAAAGAATTAAAAAGGAAAAAGAAAAGAAAAAACTACTTTACAAGATTTTTTTCTGTAAAGTAGTTTTTTCTTTTGAAATTAACTACTTTAAAAGATTACCACAAGGGTGGAGCATTCTCCTTTTTGTTGGATGAAACCGACTCACTTTGTCCCCACCGATGGTATATATGGTCACTTCCATTTCCATATCATCCACTATTAATCAAACGTGGGACCCAAGAGCAACTCAGCCGTCCAATTATATGCCGACCCACTCACCGGCTCTCGCTCATCTTCAACCACGTGCAAACAAAACTTCTTACGTGCACCCTCAATCCACACACAATGTAAATGACACATATCAGTCCTGCAATAATCGATTTCCACGTGTAAATACCTTCGCATGACCCAAAAACAACTGCAAATTGATTCACCAAACTTTCAACGTACGCAAAGAACCGGCGTCGCCTTTTCCTCCTCGTCTTTAAATTCTTTTCTTTTGTTTTATTTTGTACTTTTATCCAATTCCTAATATCTCTGTCTCACAAAATTTTCGCTTCCATTTTGGCGATTCACTTACTATTTCGTTTTTCCATTTTCTCACAACAGTTTCTAAAATCAGATAGAAACTAAACATTTTTTTATCCAAAAACGAAAATGATGATGCAGCGATTCGTCGACAGCGTCCTCGCTGTCGCCAAAGAGTAAGTTCTATCATTTGTCTTCATATTGCATGTTTGTTTAATAATTGCTGGATTCATTCATCTGATTCATCTGATTCTATATCATAATAAAAACAGTAATAATCGAATTTTTTAAATTAATTTTATGTTAAAAAATGAATAATTTCTGTTACAAATGATCGTATTTTGTTGTTGGTTCTTAGTGTAGGTCAGTGAAGACGTTCACTTACGAGTCATTAAATAACATTGTGAGGCTAATCAATGGAATTTCGGCGCTTTTACTGGCTATTTTACCGGGGAAGTCTACTATTCTTGAAGGCATTCATGGCTGGGAGCTCCGGCCGACTTTCGGCGGCCCTCGATTCCCCCGATGGATGGAGCAGTAAGTTGATTCTTGTATATAATATGTCATGATTTATGCATTTTTTAGTGAAGCTTTATTCTGTATTTGTGTAATCAATTTGTAAATGCTAGGAAATGATTTGTTGAATGATTGGCACGTTATAGATTATGGTTTTTATACGGGAGATTTAAGATTACCATTTTGAAGGACTAAATAAAATTGAAGTTGTTGCGTGGCGATCTATTATGATGGAGAATATAATTAGTCTTATAGCCAACTGAGGCACAAGCCTCTGAATCTTTAGAATGGTTGAAGGGTATGTTTCGGGTTCTGTGGCTTCTTATCTGCAGTCATTGTTGAACAGAGTATTGGCTGTCGAAAATGAGCAAGTGGGTGGGTGATAAATATTAGATGCCTTAAGTGGTATGTTTACAAAACTAAGCAGACCCCAACTAGAAGTGTACGTGCATGGAAGTGGGTGGCAATTTTGGCATCTGTATACCATTGTGGATTCCTCTTCTTTTTTTTTTTTTTTTTGGGCCAAAGGATGGTTTTAGATACTCCTACATGGTTAATTACTATAGTTTTGAGTACATCCTATTAATTCTATTAGCCTTTTGTTCTTTATAGATTTAATTTTTCCATCCCATTCTGACATTTTCTTAAGACATTAAAATCTTGGAAGTGATAATCATTGGAATGACAACATAATGATTTGTCTCATATAGCTGTTTAGCTGAAATTTGTTCTATCTCTGTTTTTATTTGTGTAAAATGCCTACTTAAACATCCATCTTCTTACTTAAATTTCTCTTTGAAGCTCAGTCATCAATCAATTATTGCTGTGATGTTCATTAGGTTTCATTTCAATCGATTTTTTTTTTATGCTTTTATGAAGAAATACCTTTGACATGCCACCATTGTGTTCTTTCCCTTGGATTGTTTATAGAGAATAAAATTTTTTACCAGTTTTATGATAATCTCAAGCTCTTTAGTGATTTCTACTTCGATATATGTGCTGTATTGATTTATTTCTGGATAACCTGGACAGTTGACACTATGGCATTTTCTCTGTAAGAGAGTGAGTTGAACATGATAAACTTGTCTGTCTAGTATTGTTTCACGTTGGTTTTTTTTTTTTTTTCTTTTTCTCTTTGATTTGTGCTTGTTTGCACACTTCCTTTCCAGAATTATAGTTTAGGCAAACCAATCATGATCTCCCGTTTTTCTTCAATTACCATTTTGTTGGTGTTTAATGAATGCATTATGATTCAATTTTTTTGTGGTTTTTGATATTTCCACTACTTGATGATGATAGTGGTGTGTCCTCGTTCAACCGGTTCGTTCATGAGCTTTCTGTGGATTCTGATCCTTCAAGTATTGATTACTCTTCTGGAGAAGAGGATATTGATGGTATAACTCCTGCATCACCATCATCGCACTGTTCACGAGTCTCCAGGGCAAGTAGTTTCACCAAGTATGAAAGGCATCAGACTGGGTGGATCATAAGCATACTTTCATGGATTTTGTTTCCCGCAAAATTTCTGCTTGGAATACCACTTTATATTGGCCGTTTGTCCTGTACTAGGGGATCAAAAGCTCCTTCTACATGCCACAGGCCTTTGCAGTTACATTCCTCTATTAGGAGAGTCCATACCACCAAGGATCATGTTGTTCACCGCACTACTGACAGGAGACGTGGAGTGATCGAGGTTTGTTTAATAACTTACAATAATCTCTCTTCTTCGACCACTGCATCTGGTTGTGTGCGCACAATCATTACTTATCTAACATCTTTCTTTCCTTGCTTGTTTGTGTGTCATGTCAACCAGGACCTTCATCTAGCGATTGAGATCTTCATAGAAACTATATTTGATTTTTTTCACAAGGCTGCACATTTTCTTCTTTCTCCAACTGAAGCTTTTAGAATGTTATCGAGGTGGTTTTCATCTGACAAAAATGACACTGAAGTTATTCATTGCAATGTTTATGAAGCCTCAGTGCACACAGATACCCTTGGTGAGAATGATCCGTCTGTTTCAGAAAGGAAATCTACTTTTCATCATGTTATGAATACAGATGCTCGTACATGTCAAGATGTTATTACAGAGCTTGGGTAGGGACAATGCTTCTGTTGGCTGCTAATTCATGTTTGTTCATGTAAATTTGATCATGTCAAGTACATTTCTAACTCTTTTACCTCTTTTAGTTATCCATATGAGGCTATTCGTGTGATAACTTCTGATGGATATGTTCTTCTGTTGGAAAGAATTCCCAGGTATAGATGGTTTTCTTTTCTGCCAAATTATCAATTTTTCTGTATTCATGATGTCTGATACTTGCGGCACCATTTTACAGACGTGATGCACGGAAGGCTGTTTATCTACAGCATGGAATTTTGGATTCATCTATGGGGTGGGTTATTACCTCTTTTTTTTTTTCATCTTTTTCTCTTAATTATGATGCGTACATGAGATGAATCTAGTCTCTTGAAATTGTGGATCAAAGAAACTTTACATATATCTAAAGGCAGACTGAACAAATTACCCATATTCCAGTGTCTTTCTAACTCACTGAATTTAGACCATAATAGTCATACTATTGTCGATTTGGTGCTCATCCAGATGTCCAATGCCTGTTTTCTTATGAGTTAATTTGATGCTTTACTTCTGATATTTTACTTTTGGCTTCTTATGAGTGGATTCCATTTTCAGGTGGGTGTCTAATGGGGTTGTTGGATCCCCAGCCTTTGCAGCCTATGATCAAGGTTTGCTATGAATCTTTTTAGAATATTTACTTCAATTGTACGCAAATCACTTTTCATCTGCATATTTTTTTCCCTCTTCTTTTCCTGCAGGGTACGATGTCTTCCTTGGGAATTTTCGTGGTTTGGTTTCTAGGGAGCATGTTAGCAAAGACATTTCCTCAAGACGGTTAGTGCTTACCAGAAACGCTAGGTTAATAACTTCCAATTCAGACACACACCTGTAAAAAAATGATAGCTAGGTAATATAATAGTCTTTAACTGAAGTAATAATGCAGATATTGGAAGTACTCCATCAATGAGCATGGGACTGAGGATATTCCAGCCATGATAGAAAAGATTCATGAGATTAAAACTTCAGAACTGAAAATAAGTCAACCTGATGTCAAGGAAGAAATAAATGAGTCTCAGCCTTACAAACTTTGTGCAATCTGTCATAGCTTGGGGGGAGCTGCTATATTGATGTATGTTATAACCTGCCAGATTGAAGAGAAGCCCCACAGACTCTCACGGTTAATTCTATTATCTCCAGCTGGTTTTCATGACGATTCCACACTAGTTTTTACGGTGGCAGAGTATTTGTTCCTTATTTCTGCTCCAATTCTGGCTTGCATAGTGCCAGCCTTCTACATACCAACCAAATTCTTCCGTATGCTGCTGAACAAGTTGGCTCGAGACTTCCATAACTACCCTGCAGTTGGGGGACTGGTTCAAACTCTAATGAGTTATGTTGTTGGAGGCGACAGCTCAAATTGGGTTGGAGTGCTGGGGTTGCCACACTACAACATGAATGACATGCCAGGAGTTTCATTCCGTGTGGCTCACCACCTTGCACAGATGAAGCATACTGGAAAGTTTAGAATGTTTGACTATGGCAGTGTACACGAGAACATGGAGGTGTATGGTTCTCCTGAGCCAGTGGACTTGGGTGAGTACTACAGATTTATTGATATTCCAGTTGATCTGGTTGCTGGGCGTAAGGACAAGGTAATTCGGCCTTCAATGGTAAGGAAGCACTACAGGTTGATGAAGGATTCGGATGTTGATGTATCATACAATGAGTTTGAGTATGCCCACTTGGACTTCACATTTTCTCACCGCGAGGAACTCTTAGCCTATGTGATGTCACGTTTGCTTCTTGTGGAGCTTGCTCCAAAGAGGCAATTGAGTCAGAAGGCCTCAGAAGTTGAAAAAGAAAGAACAGATTGAATCTTCTTGACCATGCAATTTCATTTCTTTGCTTCTGAGATTCGGCATGCATTTTGTATCTCCGGATTCACCTGATTGCTGTTGTACATGATTTAGTAGATCAGATGTCGTTCACCACTATGTAATTAATGATAGAGCCAGGTTATACAAGGTACACTCCCGTTGTTTTTCTTTCGGGATAGGCAGCGTATCTCCCATATAGAGTGCTGTACTTGAAAGTTGTATACTAGATACGAGAGCACAAGGAATGATTGATTGTGTTGTCTGTAATTTTAAATGCAAAAGGATGCTTTTGAATTGCTAATGCGGAGTACCGATGCTTTCGAAAGTGAACTTTTTCCTTATAATATGATTGAAGTAGCTGTAAGTAGACTAGTTAATTTTCTTGCATTCGGATCTGATGTAGTTTTTATCACTTGATGGACTACCATCTTTTCTTCGTTTACTATACTTTTTAACCTTTTCAGATCATGGTGATTCTTCAATACATGGTAGATCATTATTCAGTCATTTAAAAAAAATGATCATTTGATAAAGGAAAAGGAAAATATTTGCAATTTTATTTCTAAAGCTAACTGAACACAAAAAAATCAGTAACAAGAACAGTGAATCAATTAATCATAAAGATCGCCGCATCCATCTCCGTTGGCAGAGGATGACACCGGAATCAAATTATTGGCAGCTGCTGATGATCCGAAACCCCTGGACTGTTGCAATGTATTAGCAAAAGCCTGGTACTTGCGTAGATCAGAGTCGCTTACACTCCTACGAGCACACTTCATCGATTCCTCAAAGTGCTCCTTTTTAATTTCGGCCACTTCACCCGTAGCAGCTTCATGATTTTCGCTTTGCCCTTTCTTGATATCCTTCTCAATCTCTTCTCTGATTGCACACTTGCAAGCCCTTTGACATATTTCAGTGATGTCAGCTCCACTGAATCCATGTGTATACTTTGCGATAGCTTTCAGGTCGACGTCTTTTGAGACGGGAGACTTTCTTAGACATGACTTGAAAATTTGCAGCCTTGAATGCTCATCTGGCAGTGGTATGTATATCAATTGATCGAGGCGGCCCGGCCTTAAAAGTGCAGAGTCTATCATATCAGGCCTGTTGGTTGCCCCTATCACAAAGACTGTTTTCTTGGCTGACAAGCCATCCATTTCTGTCAGAAGCTGATTCACTATTCTATCCACACCGCCACCATCTCCAACACTGCTTCCTCTCTGGATGGCAATAGAATCCAGCTCGTCAAAGAAGAGAACACATGGGGCAGACTGGCGAGCTTTGTCAAAAACATCTCTAACATTGGCTTCACTCTCACCAAACCACATTGTAAGGAGCTCAGGACCCTTGATGCTGATGAAATTGGCTTGACATTCGTTAGCAATGGCCTTAGCCAGCATAGTTTTGCCGCAACCAGGAGGGCCATAAAAGAGAACACCCCTTGAAGGTGACATGCCAAATTTTTCAAACATTTCAGGATGCTCCACTGGATACTGAACAGTCTCTTGAAGCTCCCTCTTGACTGTATCAAGGCCACCAATGTCTTCCCATCTAACGTTTGGTACTTCGACAACAATTTCCCGCAGAGCTGAAGGGCTGGTGATTGCAACAGCAACTTTCAAGTTCTCATTTGTTACATACATGGAGTTGAGAACCTCAGCGTCGATAGTGTCTTCTTCTAAATCAATCAGATCCATCTTCTCTCGGATGCATTGCATTGCACCTTCAGTACAGAGAGCTGCAAGATCTGCACCCACAAAACCATGTGTCTCCTTGGCCACCGTTTCCAAATTAACGTCCTCTGCAAGCTTCATGTTCTTAGTATGAATTCGAAGAACCTCAAGGCGACCAACTTCATCTGGAACGCCAATATCTATTTCCTTATCAAACCTGCCAGATCTTCTCAACGCAGAGTCAATGCTGTTAGGCCGATTTGTTGCTCCAATGACCATCACATGTGCTCGAGATTTCATCCCATCCATAAGTGTCAATAGCTGAGAAACAATCCTTTTCTCAACTTCACCATGCGTCTTCTCACGTTTAGGAGCAATAGAATCAATCTCATCAATAAATATAATCGAAGGAGCATTCTTTTCGGCTACATTGAATGCTTCCCTCAGATTCCTCTCACTCTCACCAGCCATCTTAGACATAATCTCTGGCCCGTTAATACAAAGGAAATAGCATCCTGTTTCATTAGCAATAGCTCTTGCTAACAAAGTCTTTCCTGTACCAGGTGGTCCATGGAGCAAAATCCCTTTAGGTGGCTTAATACCAAGAGCCTTAAAAATCTGAGGATGCCTCAATGGTAACTCCACCAACTCTCTGATTTGTCCCAGTTGTTTCCTTACACCACCTACATCTTCATAACCAACATCATCAAGCCTATCTGCATCATCTCTCTTCAGAGGTTCCCCCTCGCAAAAGATTTCAGTCATTGGCGTAACTAGACAGTACTCCCCAGGTTCAATGTCAACAACCTTAAACTCAACACTCCTCATTCCTCCCCTTACAAGGAAAAGATCCCCTTTCCTCACAGGACGATAATGTCCAAGAAAATAAGGCTTCAAATAAACATCGAAAAGATTCCCAGCAATGCCTTCAATGGTATCATCAAGAGGCAGAACATGCACCTTCGTTGCATTCACAACATCATTGCAAATTTTCACGGAAACTAAGTCTCCGAGCCTCACTCTTAGATTTGATCTCATCACCTTATTCATTCTGATTTTACTTGCGTCGCAAGTATCATCATCAACTGCCGTACATATTGTGTTCCTTCTTCTCTTTCCTTTGATTAAGATGGTGTCGTAGTTGAATATATCGAGCCTCTCCATTGTTAAAGGATGCAGCCCAACTACAGAATTGTCATCTTGAAGAGCTTCCTCAACAATCAACCTATTTGGTGATTTGGCTTTTCTGAACTCCAATCTATCATCACCGGCAGAGCCTTTACGACTCATCATTGAATTGAAAGCTAGAGAAATAAAAGAATTTTTTTTTTGGGTATTGTGATTATGTTATTTTTCTGCTGTATTTATAGTAGTTGCATGTTAAATTCTTCCGAATTGCAGTGGGTATCCTTTCTAATATCCTTTAGGGTTTAGGAAGTTATGTATACTTGAACTTTACAGTAGTTTCCTAATTATTTTAGAAATTAATGACGGATTTTGGAAGTTATGTATATTTAGACTTTGCAGTAGTTTCCTAATTATTTTAGAAATAATGCTCATCAATTTCATATGTTTTAACGACTTAAACTGAATTTCTAAAGCTAGTCCGAGTTACATAAGGTAAAGAAGATAAAATAAACTTTTATGGTGTGTAACAGTGTAAGCGAAATCTTTGGATTTGGGAGTTATTATCAAAAGGCAAGAACGTGATGGTCTTGCCTTTGAAAGATGCTAAATAAACCATTAGCAACAACCTCTTGTTTGTTAATATTACAAGTGATACTAGAGCCACAACGTGGTGAGCCAGCTTGATGATAATCTATAATTTGGTAGAACTCTGAGTCCCCAAAATAGGACTATTGGTGGACCACACCATTTAAAAGAATCATTGTGTCCCATCATTAGACAAACTCACCATCTTAGCATAAATTTCTCTCGGTGTAGGTATAGATATAAGCCTTTATTGTTGGTCTACGAGAAATTAACGGCTGTTTTTCATTAGATTTATATATAACGTTTGTGTTACAGCGCTAGGAGGATTTAGGGTTTAAATCGTCAGTTTTGTTGCACGGTGTTGTTGATCATATGGCTAATTTGGGTCTAGAGACAACACAGAGAGGATCAAACCTTCACTCTTTTTCATTCCGTGTCCCCAATAATTCATTCAAGAATATAGTCAATCTAAGAAAATTTGAAAAATTCTTCCGCATTCGCATTGTTACTTACCCTAATGACCATGATACACGTCCTATCATATTTACATATTACAGTCCTGGCAATAATTCTTGCCATAGATTTGATTTTATCTCATAATCTTCTTGACTCTGGATGAGAATGATCTTTTAAGAATTGGTACATTCTTTACAATATCATCCACCGTAACAATGTATATGCAGGAAGTGGACGATCAATCAAAACTTGCTGCACCAGCGATGATCGTCAGTGCATGCACGGCGTTGGCAACAACGTTTGTACAATCTTTCGCATAAAGTTTTTCCTGTAAAACAAAACCAGACCAAAAAAATAAAATGACTTCAAAATCATGCAACGTTCCTGAAAAAAGATTTGTTCTTTTTTTTCTCTTTTCCTCAGACATTGTAAATAAATTAAAAGATGATTAATTACCTGCTACGCTTAGCCGTTGATCTACTTTTACATGACACAGGATCTTCATTTTTATCATCATACCGATCAGCATTTTCTTGATCTTGATCATGATCACTCTCCAAGAATGAAACAACCCTATCTTCTAATATCACTGACAGCTCCGGTCTCCAAAACTTGGACCCATTCATCCTCTTTCGCATGGAACGTGAACTCCGGTCCCCACTACCCACTAGCACAACCTGGACACAGTTCTCCGGCGATTCCTCCGTTTCGAGCCGCCTCCCCGTCGGCCGGCAACAGCAACCCAATTCAGAAAAAAGTTTCATTAATTAATTAATTAATGGGTTTGTTTGTATGTGTTAATTCAAAAAGATATGAGGTTTTGTATTTGTTGTGTGTGTGTGTGTAAAATGAGAGCGTATGGATATTTTAAATTTACGTGTCACGATAGTAACGGGAGTAACCATTAACTAAGAAAGGGGTTTTTGTTTTGTGCTGTAATATCTTATCTTATACGTTAGTTACAGGTGCAGTGTGATTAAGCAAGTTCACTTTTCCCTTACGTTCACTTTACTGTTACCGTTACTCTCCAACCTCAACTAACAAGGGAGATGGATTCATTGAACACGAACGAAACTGTTTTGGTGGAAGCCCAATACCCTATTTAGGCACAAACTCACGTTCAAGCCAACCGCAAAAGTTAAAGGATCATATATAAAACCTTAATTTTTTTTTTAAAAAAAAATTAAGGTTTTATATATGGGTAAAATTTAATTTTTCTTTTTTTAACCTTTTATCTTCTAATATTCGAACTCTCATGCGATCTAAAAACGTTACTTGAAAACAACTTGATCACATCCTTGGGGAAAATTATTTTGTTTACCCTTTTCTTAAAAATTAGAAAATATGGTGGCCAAATAAGATATTTCAACCATAAAACAAGTAATAATCTCATGTAATAGAGGAAAATAACATTTTCCCATAATGTAGAGAAAAATAATATCACGACCACAATTTCTAACTTGTCTTATATTAATAAAGGTGGGCATGGGTTGAGTTAGATCGGGTTTGTGAAAACCCAACCTTACTCACTATTAATTAGGTTGAGAAAGAATTAACGTAACACATTTAAAAAAAAAAAATCCAATCCAACCCTTAAATCATCATGATCAAGTTGATTAAAATTAAAAGTTCAAAAAATTCAAATATAAAAGTTAAAGAAACCTTGGTATTTAAAATCAAAATCAAATAGTGAAAAAAACACATCAATTCTCCATCATAACATCAAATGCCATCCATTATACCCAATATATATCAATAAACAACATGTCGTTATGTTTAAATATCTATCAAATTACTTTTATTGAAAATTCAAATTTGATTTCTAAATTTTGTATATGAAAAAATTAAACAATATCAAGTTTAACAGAGACAAATTGACAAGAGTCTCTTTTATAAAAGAATAAAAGTCGTTCAAAATTATATTTAGTTATTTAGGGTTTAATAGTTGACAGTTGATATTATTTTTCTTTGATTTTTACTAATCTTGAATTTGTTGGACTATATGGATTCATTAATATGAATCCAACCCACTTAATCATTATCAAATTGAGAACTACCCAATCAATTCATTATCACCCAATCAACCGGTCTAAATTTAATTGGGTTTGGTTGGATTGAATTAGGTTAATTGGGTTAGATTGGGTTTGTCCAACTCCATCCCTACCCCTAGTTGGATTTGGCAAGTTAGGAATTTTAGTTGTAAAAGAAGCAATAGTCTCATCCAATAGAGGATGGCAATATTTTCCTAGGATGTAAAGAAGAATAATATCACGATCAGTCTCTAACTTACCTCATAACACTAGGATTTAAACTATCTTGTAGGAATTTAGTTCCTTAACCTAATATAACTATGGTTTAATTCACAAAGCTTATAAATGGAGTTCATTATTCATTATTCACTATTCACCCTCTATTCACCTTCGGTCACATACCTTTGGAATTCTTTGCAATTAGCCTTCTTTAAATAGTGACAAGAACAACTGTTCAATGATATATCCTTCAACTTTGATCAAGAAAGGCCTTTTCCTAATCAAACACAACTAAGTGTGATAAAGCATCCACTAGAAACCCACCATAATTCCCATATTTTAATAAATAATCATCTCTTTATTCTTAATCAAACACACAAAAACCTAGCTAGATTTTGTTCTTTTGCCTTAAAGAATGCATACAGTATTTTAAACTCAACTTCCTATACATTTTCAATAGCCAACCACTTTCAAGACAATCCTAAAAGCATATCTTTTGAATTTTTGTCAAGAGCCTAAAAAGTCATGATCATTCCATTAAGTGCTCAAACTTTAATTGAATCGGGTTTTATTGTGAGTGATGTTATTCTTAAATGGGATAATTAGTTTATATTCAGTATTTAAATTTAAAATGATAAGATTTAATAATTATCTATCACTTGAACCATTTCGATAATGACACATCAATTAAGATATAAACTAATAAGTATAGCATTATGCAACCACCATATCAGCTACTCAAGCAACAAGCCTCTGGTGTCCAAATTCATGCTTCTCCTGCGTCTTTCAATCTCTACACACTTGTGAAAACCAAGGCCATCAAACTTCTATTTTAATTCTCTACTTATTTTTCTTTCTTTCTTTTCGTCTATTACTTCAAGCTTGATTGATTTGGAAATTTACTATGTTAGAAGCAAGTAACCGTCGTGTCAACTACTCAAGCAGCAAGCAAACACAATATTATATACCACAGTAATTTGTAAAAGTTTTAAACAACCCTTTTGCTATAAAAATATTCATATATCACTCTCAATGACCTTAATTTCACCATTTGGAGTCATATAATCTTAAACTCCACAATTACCCTAATCCTCAAGTTAGGGTTTCTCTAAGGCTTATTGTCAAATTATAACCATGGCACCCATAGTGGCATACTCCATCACTCCCATACTACTTCTCACAAAAGATTTTAACATGGAAATCATTATTGCCTAATGATGCGCATGGGTTTTTTTAGATATTTAGGAAACCAAAGACTAAAGATAATGAGATAAACCTAATTTAGAGACTGTAAAAAATATATTCTTTAATTTAGAGACTGTAGAAGATGTTGATTTTATAATATTGATTTTGATGATAACAAAACTTATATATTCTTGATTAAAATGTTGGGGTTATTAAAAGAATTTCTTAAAACCATAGACATGTTTAAAGAAAGCGTAATGGTTGTTAACTTGAGCTAGAAAATCTTGTCTAAACAAAAGTTGTGAAAATATAGACTCTGAAAATTAACGATAAACCGTTTATTGAAAAACGATAGACCGATAATTTACAGAGAGGAAATTGTCTTTGTAATCATGCATCGTTTATCTGAGAAGATTTGGGAAATTAACGATGAACCGTTTATTACAAACAGCTAACCGATAATTTACAGAAAGGGAGTTTTTCTAATCTCAACTAAATTTACTTTGACAAGATTCTGGAAATTAACGGTAAACCGTTTATTGTAAAACGACAAAAATCGATAATTTACAGAAAGGAGAAAGTTTTTTAACCTTGAGCCGTTTAGCAAAAAAGGAAACCTGAGTTTGTTTTGCAGGTTTTTGGAAATAAACGGCGATCCGATAACCTCAAATGGTAAATCGTTTATTTAAAATCTAAGCATAACAGTTATTTGGACAAGTCAAAACAGTTAACCGATATAAGCAAACGGCAAATCAATTATTCCCAGAAAGTCAACAATAGCTAGTTTTCAACCCCAACTATAAAATAGCTCAATCAAATTTAAATGAAATGAGATCCAACAATTATCTTTGAACTTGCTACTGAGAAAACAATCTTTTTTAAGCTTTAAACTTGTTTTATTTCATTTATTCACACTTTGGGATTTCAATTGTAAACATATAGATTGTGTGAGAGATTGGTTAATTATAATCTTTGTATTTGAGTGATTGTAAGTGTTGGGATATTCTTGGGTTAAGAGATTGGGAATAATCTCTTGTTGTAAAGGTTTATTGACACTTTCTGAAGTCAATTGTAAGTGTTGTTGAAGCCTTGGAGGCTTGCTTAATGGAATCCTCAAGCCCAGTGAGCTTGGAGGCGTGGACGTAGGCACGATTGGCCGAACCACGTAAAAATCACGTGTTTGATCTCTCTTCCCTTATCCTTTTTAATTTTGATAATTGTTAAAATTATTGCTTTTGATTTTTATTAAGACATTAGTTTAAATTGTTGTGTGGTTTTATTTGCTTATTTTTAAGAGCCAAATTCACCCCCCCTCTTGGGTAGTATAGTTAGTATTTCAAAAGATATATTTTATTGAGCAACAAAGTCATCTATTTATACAACATAATGAAAATCGAATTGTAGAAAAATCTACTACATGTTGAGCATAATGTTAAGTGCCAAAAAAAAGTTTGCACGAAGAAGTGGTTATAATCCGAAAAAATTGTAACAAATAAAACTGATTTAACTTCATGAGTCATGCTGGTCAACACTCGTCCTTGACTTTGGAGCTGCATACACCAAGATTTTACCTCAAGAATTCATATCTAATCTTTGGAAGTGCTTTTGTTAGGATGTCAACACTTTGATTTTTTGTTTTGTAGTAGATTAGCTACATTTCTCTTTCTCTTTGTACATCTTTTAGGAAATAAAACTTTATCTTGAAGTGTTTTGTTTTTGCTATGGAACATTGGATTATTATAAATTGAAATTGCAGCTTGATTGTCCACAAATATTTATGTGCCTTATTATTGTTTTATATGCAAAATCTGTCATGAGTTTCCTAAACCAAAGAGCTTAATTCACAGTGACAGTAGTAGTTACATATTCTACTTTTGCTATAGATTGAGTTGTGACTTCTTGCTTCTTAAAACACCATGAAAAAAATTCCATAACCAAAGCCAAAATAGTAACTTGATGTTCTTCTCATATCATCAACACATCCAACCTAATCACAAGTAGAATATCCATGAAGACTAAATTTTTTAAATTGATTGAATCTTATTCCATAATCAATTGTGCCCTTAATATATCTAAGAATTCTTTTTGTTGCTTGAAAATGAATTTCACTAGTATAGTGCATATATGCATTGATAGCAAACTCACTAAATGCATGATAACTAGCTAGGTTATAGTTAAATACATTAGGCAAACTATTACACTCCTATGTAGCCTTTCATCTATCTTTTCAGCTCCATCTTCTCTGCAAAACTTCTCTTTTTGACTTATTAGAGTTGCAATTAGATTGCATTCTTCCGTGTTAAACTTCTTAAGCAATTTCTTTGCATATTTTTACTGGCATGAAAATATTTCATTTTGCTTTTGATGTACCAAGAAAGAATGTCATCTTCCTAAGATCTGTCATTTCAAAGATATCTTTCATTTCTTATTTAAACTTGTCAATCAACTCCTTACTAATTCCTATAACAAATAGATCATCAACATACAGAGACACCACAAATGTTTCATCATTAGCCTTTTTAATATATAAAGTAAATTCCCTTAGACTTTTTTCAAGGCCTAAGTTCACTAAGTATACGTCAATTCTGCTATATCAAAACCTTGGTACCTGTTTTAAACCATACAAGGCCTTTCTTAGTCGATATACCTTCTCTTTTTACTTGCTCCACAAAAATTTCTTCCTCCATGTATCCATTCAAAAAGGTTGATTGAACATCCAATTGGTGTGTAACCCAACCTTGTTGTGCAGCAAGAGCCAGCAACATCCTTTTGGTATCCAACTTAGCAACCAAGGCAAAAGTTTTAGAAAAATCTACCCTAAACATCTAGGTATATCCCTTGACAACAAGTCTTGCCTTGTACCTATTTACAAAACTATCAGGATTGAGTGTGGTCTTGTAAACTCACTTGACTCTTATAACTTTTTTATATTTAGGTCTATCTACCAGCTCCTATGTCTAGTTCTTTTCAATCATCTTTAGCTCCTCTTTCATTGCAACTATCCACTTTTGATTAGTTATAGATTCTTTATACCCTGTAGCCTCCATTACAGCAATATTACATCTTTGATAAATGTTAGAGAGTAATCTGGTTCCTCTAACATGTTCGTTATTTATATTAACATTCTTCTCTTGAACCTCAAGCTTCTTATCATTCTCTCAATTCTAGTTATCTAACTTAAATAATTGAACATTCTTACTGACTATTACTTTGTTACTTTATGGTAAGTAAATCTTATAGGCTTTTGAAATTGAGATATAACTTGCAAAAATCCCAGATTTATTTTTTTGTCCAATTTGTATCTCTTAACTTGAAAGATGTAAGAGAAACATAGGCAACAAAATGTCTTCAAATTAAATAGCTTTGGTTTGTAACTATACCATGCTTCAAATGGAGTCTTTTCCTACAAACCTTTTGTTGGCAATCTATTTAGTAGAAAAACTACTATGTTTACAGCCTCAGTCTAAAATTTTTTTGGCAACTCTTTGTCATGAAGCAAGCACCTTGTCATCTCCATAATTGTTTAGGTTTTCCTTTCCATAACACCATTTTATTGAGGAGTATAAAGTGTTGTCTACTAATGTTCAATGCTCTCATTAAAAAATGATGTTTTTATTAGTCCTCCCACATATATATGTATTAATTGCAACATTTGTTTAACCCTCTAAGCCTTGTTTTGTTAAAAAAGAATCATGTTTTGCTTCCCATTCTGACAAGCAACATATTTAGGAGATTCCTCTTCTAATTCAGGCAAACCTTTGATTAGATTATTTTTCTCCATGTAAAGTATAGTAGCACAATTAAAATGCCTCAATCTTTTGTGCTAAAGCATTGTATTGGTATTTTCTTTGTATATAGCAACTTGTTTTTCTTTCATTATATCCAAGGTAAAGTATTTGCCATTCATTTGAACTTTGAACATCTCTCTACCTTTTGTACCTTTAATCACACAAATTTTATCTTAAAACAGCACCTTACAGCCTTTTTCCAACAACTGAGTAATACTCTAAAGATTTTGATTAATTTTAGGAACATATAAAATATCAAAAATTATTTTCAAATTTGCATGGCCTTTAATCGCTATTGTTCCTTTGCCTTTTACTGCAATGTGTGCTCTATTTCTAATTCTAATTTTAGAAATAACAATCTTGTCAAGCTTTGTAAAGAGCTCTCATCATAGGTCATGTGTTTGTACAACCATTATCTATAAGTCAACTTTTTGTAGAGCTATTGGTGGTAAAGCATGCTACCACAAATAGTTGTTCCTTTTGAAGTTGATCTCCAACAACCTTGGCTTCTCCTTGTTGCTGTTGAGTCTTGCATATCCTTTTCATGTGCCTTAACTAACCACACTTATGACATTGCATCTGTTCTCCACCAACACATATTCTGTGGATGGTTGTTTTTTTTTTTTTTTTTTGTAATTGGGGCAAAGTGGAAAGACTTAAATGCTGCTGCTTTCATTATTTTTGTTGCTGTTCACATAACCTTCAAGCTTGTTGTGTCTATTCTTTTTTTTAAAAAAAAAAATTGCTAGCTTTAGTGTTCTGTGATTTGGTTTGAAAAGCACCCTCAGTATATCCTTCTTGTCTCATATGCCTCCTTTATTCTTGTGCCTGTAATCCGTTCAACAATTCTACCAAGGTAGTATTTGACATATCTTTTGAGTTTTCCAAAGATGAAATTGCAGCCTTTTTTTAGGAATTATAACCAAGACTTTTTGAACAATTCTAGAATAAGAAAATTAGTACCGAGGAGTCTTACCCTGTTGACAATGCAAAAAGCCAGTCAAAATAGTCCTTGATTATTTCTAATTCTTTTATCTTTTGCATCTCAAATTCTTGGATCAACACTTGCATCCCTTTGATCCTTTTATTTCCTTTGTATTTTTGCTTCAAAAAATCCCAAATTTCCTTGGCTGTTTTCAATGTCATTATTCTAGAAAAATGGTAGGTGAGACTACTGCAACCTCTTGCTTTTGATTTTCTTTGCTTTGTCTCCTTTTGATTTATGATTTGTGCAAGAGTTGGATTGTCTAGTAAAGGTAGAATTCATATATTTGTTCAACAGCTTCCCACATATCATTATCATCTAACAGTCCGCACCTAATAATTTGTTTCATCGAACACTGGAGGTGCAAATACAGTAAATGAGCTTTCTAAATTCAATCTGAAAAGGTTTTATTTTTAAGAGAGATAGGTGATAATTGTTTAGGAATTGTGTACGAGCTTTCTCAATCTCACAGGTCCCTCTAGATTAAAGTCCTGATACCACTCTATTGGATATTTAGGAATCCAAAAACTAAAGATAATGAAAAAAAAGCTAATCTAGAGATTACAAAAGATATATTTTTTATTGAGTAACAGAATCATTTATTTATATAGCATAATGAAAAACGAATTGCAGAAAAATCTACTACATGTTGAGCATAATGATTGAGTGCAAAGAGAAAATAGCTTAAAGAAATGGTCATAATCCTAAAGAATAACAACAAATAAAACTGATTTAACTTTATGAGTCATGCCAATCAACAGCCTTACTTCCTAACTATATCACCATTTTGGACGACCATTCCGAAGCAAGCTTACTTAGACCAAGAAGGTCACGTCCCCAAATTAATCTTGAGGCAACACATGGCAAGGTAAAAAGCCTGCGAGAACTATCTTAAGGATATATATACACAAATGTGACACGTAATTTCATTTCTTATGAGGGAGACGTCACTAGAGAATCATTCATGATGTCAAAGAGAATATGGGTAATTTTCATTACGTAACGAATGTTGCAAAGTATGCTACTAGACTTGATCAGCCTTTCAGCTCATCCAAGGAAGGCTTTGCATTTTCATAGCAATGAAATCAAAATCATTCCCGATCTAGAGGCTGAGAAGGATGGGATTACATATTGTTTCTCAGTTGGGATTGGGAAAATGTGGTTTTACAATGAATACTCCATTAGCATTTCAAATCAAATATGGCGGCTACAAAGGGGTTGTAAGTTGTAACAGTTGATCTTACTTCGTTAGCAAAGCTATCATTGAGAAATAATTTGTCCAAATACAAATCAAAAAGCACAAGTTTAGACATTTTGGCAAATGACAGGCATCAACCTTGCTTTCTAATCACCAACAGATCAACCTTTTGTCTACTCTTGGTGTTAGAGATATCGTTTTTAAAAGAAGGCAACAGGAAGGTGTAGCACAATAAAATGAGATTTTAATAGATTCAATAAGGGCATATGAGGCATTGGAACTAATATTTTCGAGAGAGTGCATATATGTTCTCAAGGGGATGCTAATGTGTGGCTATAAGCTTGATGCAGAACCATTTCTAACACTGATGCTGCAGATATTTCGTTTCATCAAATCTATTGGAGCTGCGAACCAGGACAAGGATATTTGTTAAAAATCGAAAAGGCATGATGAGGTGTCTTAATGAGACAGGTAAGTCGGAATATGGTCAGGTATTTGTATAATAATTTGGCTCTAGATTCAGTGAGTATTCTGACAATTCCTTCTCTATTTTTTGCAAAAATCAATCAGGAAAACTTAATACTGTGAAGGGAAATGTGGTTTTTAGCCTACACTCAGGGGACATGTGCGTTTTGAGAGCTGTGGAAATGCCAGCTTTGCACCAATTGGTGGATTGTGTCATTTTCCCAACAAAAGGGAATAAATAAGCCTGTCATTCAATTAACATTTGCGATATAATTACTAATAGATTAATTTTTCTGCAATTGAAATTCTTTGATAACGTATTTTTGTGTGATACATGCTCCTGAAAATTTCTTATGACTCTATGGGAATCATCACTTGTTCTGTTTTGATTATACTTCAAGTTATTATGCATATGTAACTAAGCTGACCACATCCTAATGAATGTTTGGGGAGTGATTTAGATGGTGATAGATGCCTTGTTTGCTGGGTTCATGATCTTATTCGTCCTCTACAGTCTCTTCCAATGGATTACACCCCAGCTCTAGGAAAGGTTTTGGATTGAGATGTTACAATTAAGGTTTTACTTATTAGCAATATATTAAGATTTGTTTGATCCATATGCGTGAATACGCTCTTCCTTGCAATTATTTAGCTTCTTTTGTTGTTGTATTATGCCTCATTTCCAAATTCTTCATGCTGAAGACACAGTAAAATGTCATCTTATCCTAGAAAAATTCTCATATTTTGTTTGTTACTCTTTGATATGTTATGAAGTTTTTCTTTGCGCTTTACCATATATTTGCTTCTATGCTGTGGGACGTAGAGAAGTATTTTGTTGAGTACATAGTCAATGATAGCACGAGCATCATTTGCGATGCCTATGTTGTGTATGCAGATTCAAAGCCTGACAAGGCAATGAGCAGTCAACGTCTTGAGGTCCATCCTCCATTGCAGTATACTTCCCCAAAACTGGAGCGGCAGCCATAATACCCAGTAATACCCAGTAGGGTGGAGAAGCAAGACAAAACTTGTTACGAATTAAAACTTGCCATTGCGAAGCTTTACCGAGAAGTAAAAGACATTCAACCATTAACAACAGGTATAAAATCCTTCACTAAGGAAGTGGCAATGAATTCTTATGATACTGACATGGAAGTTTATGGCTTTAAGAACAACATCAATAACGCCTTGAAGTACAAAATTAAGTATAAAAAGCAGGTAGAGGAACCTGATGAATTATTACGGAATCAAAACTGCGGCTGAAATACTTTAGTTCATGGAAATGGAAAAATCATCTACTAAGGAAAGAGATTAAGAAGCTTACTTTTGCTGTGAGGTCCCTGCGAATAAAAACCAGTAGCTGGTTTAACCGCAAGAAGAATGAGTCAGATTATATTAATGAAGATATTTACACGAAAGCTTCAACTTGGTACCATGTCACTTACCATCCAAATCACTGGGGTCGCTGTAAGGAAGAAGGAATCAATTGAGACCATTTTCTCAGCTTCTCGTGGTGCATCCATGACAAGTTGATTGAGATCAAAAGAGAAAAACCAAAGCATCTGAAGGTTGGGCCTTGAAATTTTTTTGAAGTGTATGCATGTATTTTTGAGCTAGAACCTATTGGTAACATTGCCGATGAACGTCAATCCAAATTCATTAAGCATCAAGGGTCTTAAGACTTTTCTCCCATACCGTCTCTACAATTATTTCAACCTTACAATATATTAAAATTACTTTAAAGTAAAGAACGTCTTCATAATTGCATGATCAAAATTATAATGTACTATTTATTATTTATCACTTTATATATAAAATTGTGATTTGTACTCAAACTCCAAGATAATCATGGCATAATATTATTTAGTTTTTATTTGGTTTGTAAATTGCGTAAAATTTTATGGTTGTCAACCAGCTATGCGAAGCTATGCGTTTTCAGTGATGGAAAGTAGATTTAAATAAAAAAAGAAAAATATGTTAAGCGGTGCGTTTAAGCCCAGAGAAAATGAGAAACGTGCAATAACATATGTTAAAGCGGTGCGTATGCTGTGAGAATCAGAATACGGTGCGTTTTGTTTCGAAAAGCAACGCGCAGGGAGACGGAAGTGAAGAACGAACATAGAGAAGCAGAGGGAGAAAATGGCAGTGGCGTCACCGTATTGGGCGTCTGTACGGATCATAACGGGCACAATCCTCGGCGGCGTTCTAGGTTTCTACGTTATGCATCGTATGGAAATCAGCTACAAGGTCCAATTTTATTTTTATTTATTTATTTATTATTATTATTATTTGCTCTCTCTATCCTTGTTTTGATTTTATTTACTTTGATTTTTACTTATTTGCTTTGTTTGGTTCTCGAGAAAGTACTGGAAAATTTAGGAAGATTCAGAATCTCAATTAGTTCTTTTTTGTAATTTTTGGGGCATTCAAGGAATAGTCAATATGTTTCTCCAGTTCAAGTCAAACAACGCTTACCACAGCTCATTCATTTTAAGTCAATTTTTATCTTATTTTTGTTAATACGCAGGAGAAGATGAATGAGAGATTGAGGAAGTATGAGAGTGAAATGAAGAAGAAGCAAGAGAAGTTGAAGGAGCTTGATGATTCCATGTAGCTTTTTAGTTTTTCTTTTTTTCTTTTTTTTTTCCGTTTTTCTTTTTTAAACTGCTCTGTTCTTGTGAAATGACAGGGAAGCTAAGGTATGAAATGAAATTTTTTAGGCTTATGTGTATTATGTTATTTTAATTACCAAAAGAAATAAGAAATATCAATTAAGCTATTATATTTCTTATTTTTCTTTCATTTTCCCACTTACCAAGCAAGCTCAATTTGTTTCTCTTTAAGATTTTAAAATTAATGCGAAAGAAAGAGGTTTAAGGATCTTGCTTGTTGAGCATAGGTGATTAATTGGAGCATTCTGACCAGAAGAAAACAAAAGTAGGTGAGAATTTCTCTACTTTGGATTGTTTATTTACTTAATATCAAAATAGCTTGAAATGAGTTCTGATTGTGTTATTTAATGTGGTGTTGATGGTTTTTGCACTGTAGTTGGTCATTTTGTTTTTCGCTATCACATTTTGAAGTGCACTTGAGGTACATGAGTTTGTCAGAAGTTATTGTATTCTGAAGGACTGTGCTTGAATAATCATGGGCAGACAACCTTTGGGTCTTTTAGGACTTTTTGGTTTGATGCATGTACCTGCTGTGCAACTTCCATTGTGTAGCTTCCCCATCATATGTGATTTATTTGATAAAAAATTTCGGTGTCTAAGCAATGTTAGTATTAGAAATTGCAAGGTAATCTGCTTTGACTGCATCCTCGATGGTAAGGTTGGGGATCTCTGTGCATTACTTGGAGTGATTTGAGTTTTCATGGGATGCTCTTGGACCCCATTTGTGCTTCAGGTCTTTTTTCTTTCTGAAAGATTAAAAAAAAAAAAAGAATTTGAGTGGGAGCACTAGTCTGGGAAGAAGCAACAAGGAGGAAAGAATACTTTACTTGGGATTCCAGCTTTGTCCTCCGGTGAAAATTTGGAGATGCTATTGCCCATGTATGACTGGACATCTTAAAGAGTTTTCAATGATCGTAATACTCTCCTAAGCTAAGAAAAAGCGACAAAAAGGAAAAGAAGGTATGTTATGCTTTCATAGTCCATATTTTAGTGTCGCTGAACATTGGAACCTTCTGAACTGGTTTTTCAAATGACATTGGCGATGCTTCATTTTTATAGCTAAATGACTGCCGGTGACATGTTGTGATTGCACAATCTTTTGTTCCTTGTTTATCCATATCGCATATGCAGTCCGATTGTCTATTGTCATGATGGTTCCCAAAGCTATTTCTTGTTGTTCTGTCGTGTTCATTCACTCTTCACTAGGCAGCTTCCATTTTATCATCTGTATTTGATGCATGTGTATCATCCTGGCTGATGCAGGAATTTGTTTCATCGTGAAAAGATCAGTCTCATTTCAGCCTTGAAATACCAAAAAACTGCATTTCATTGCATTCCTCAAAACAACAGTGGAAAGGATTGGCAAAGTAGTCATTGCTCCTGGTTTCAGTGAAGGACAACGTGACGTGAGATTGCTGAAATTTTGTTTTTGACTTCTCAACATTGAAGGATAGAGTGATTTTAGTGTACATTTTATCTAATCAACTGAACAAAGATATCGGATCATTTCCGTTTCCTCACTTTTGATCAATTTTAAAACTATGGCGTTCAATTTAATTTAGCTCATGAATTGATGAAGAAAGGCAAGTCGTATAGGGGTGCATGATTCTTAAAAATTGCAATAAGACTACTAAATTCATTTGTAGATCATCTTCTTGTACCAAATCAAACATGTTTTCGAGTTTTAAGAGACCAGGCTGATCATTCTTGCATATATGTAAGAAAGATTGTGCTTCTAGGTTGGTGGGCATATAAATGGGCCCGGACTAAAAAAGACGGCCCAAGTATATCATATTATGAATGAGGGCAAGATTTATTTATTTTCCCTCTTCATTTGTCTAGAATGTATAGTTATTATTCTTAGAAAATCTCATTTTTTTTTATTCAATATATTGAAAAGAAAAATGAAAAAAAAAATGAGGTGAGAACCGATCAAAAGGAGAAATGGAAGTCTCATTTGTACATTTAGAGAAGCTATACCAATGAATTGATCATTGATTTGGTCATTAAAGTATAGAAGAAAGTTGCTATATAAAAAAAAGAATAATTAAAAATAAAGTTATTAATTGAAAAAGGAAAAACCTTCCGGCGGAAAAGGAATTTATGAATAAATCTTCTATTCCAAAAAATGATAATTCAAAAGATTATGTTTCCTATTTAATCTTCAATTTTAATAATAAAATATTTCAAAATATGATCTTTTTAATGTAATGAAATAAAACCAGCTATATTTATTAATTTACTGACAAAAATATTATTTTTAAATACTTTAATAATAATAAATTAATGTTAGTATACTGTATTTTTTTTCTAAATTCATTCAATTAGTGAGTAACTCCCAAAGTTATAGCCAATTACTTTTAAAGAGCTTTATTTGATTTGTCACTCAAGTTCAAATCTTAAGGAAGTAAAAGGTTAAAAAATTGATTTTGAAATTTGCCCACTCCTACCTCTTTTCATGAAAAAAAAAATCAATTAGTTACTTTACATAATAAATATACAATCTAATATAATTTTATACAATGTAGTTCAATGTATAAAGATCCCCTAAATTTTAATCCATTATATAACTCTGCCCTTCTTTGTTTGCAGACTTAAAAAATAAAAATAAAATAAAACTTTTAAGAATATATGGAGAATTGTTGTTAATTTTTAATAATATCATCCATAATTTTTTGATTGTGATTAACTAATAATTAAACGGTCCAATGTCCATGAAACCTCCTGATGGGTGAAATTAATAATTAATAAAAAAAAAACTTTGAAATCGTACTCCTCCGGGATTTAGTGCAAACTTTACCCTGGCCTAAACAACCAAATCGGTTATTAAGAAGCAGCAATCGGCATTTGCACCACCACCACTTCCCAGATACCATTCGAAAAGTTTCAACATATCCCAACGCAGTAATTTTAATTCATCATTTGTGCCCTGTCCCAGCCTCAGGCGCCTTCTCCATACCCCTTAACTCGGTGAGTCGACTCAGATTTCTACTCTTTCAATTTTTCTGTCGTAGATCTTGTCGGAACATTGTGCGTTATGGATTATTTTGCTTGTTTTTTCGTTTAATTCATCTGGGTATTTTCTTGTTTGTTCGTATGATGTATTCTTTTTTTTTTCTCTTTTAAGTTTTTATTTTTGTTTTTGTTTTTTCTATTACGGAACGGGGCATTAGGTCATGAACTTATATTTTTGCATACTGAATTTTTTATTTTTTGGAAAATTTTGGAAGAAGTTTCGGTTCAAGAAGACTAAACCAGCAAGGTTCTGATTCCTTAAAGATTGTTCCATGTTAATATTACTTAACCTCTATCTCAAACTAAGGTTGCAAACAATTAATTACTTGATAATCAAACAAGGGGGGAAAAGAAATCACGGTAAAGAAAAATGGAAGAAACCTTTCTACCTGTGGATGGACACCAAGTGGTGGTTTTATTCGATCAACGTCTACGTGGGGCCCAGATTTTGGTGAGAGTGTTTGTTGTTGTTGAAAATGAAATTCACAGTAAAATTAAGAAAAAAAAAGTTAAGGAGAAATCTATAATTTGTGTTTGCTTCGATCGGAAATGGAAGGGGGAGAAATCGGACTGGACTGTGTCCACACCTAGCTTACATTTTCTTGAATATTTTGATTTTTCTTGTCTTTTGTGAGTTTGTGCTAGCGGAATAGTTTAGGTTTTGTTGTATCATTTAAATTAAATCAGATTGTGCAGTTTTTGTGACCTTTTGTTTTTACTTAATAATTAGCTCCATTATTTTCCCTTGAATGGTAATAACTATCTATAATTTGCATATGCGTGCACACGGATTCTAAACGGTTGGTTGTATTGTTATGTTATTGTGAATTGGATTGCTTAGTTTGAGCTGTTTTTGGTAATAGTGTAAAGAAGGTACAAAAATCTCATATCCCCTTTTTTTTGGCCTATTGTTAATGTTTTGGGTTTAATCTTGCAATTGTTTTTGTATAGGTTAGTGAATATCATTAGAAAGATGGATCACCATGAGGATGAATACCGTGTCGGTGGTGAACATCATGACAAGCAAGGTGATGAGGTGAGAGTTAATACACTGTAACTTGATGTCCACATTGCTTGATTTAGAGTGCCTTGATTGTAGTAAAAAAATGTCATATTATGAAGCAATTTTAGTTGACTTGCAACAAAACACATAACTGAATTTTTTGTAGCATTCAGATATTAGGAAACTATGTCATTCTTAGCAAAAATAGGAACTAAGATTCTATGTTCTAGACTATGCTCTTCCTTAAGTTTTTTTCCCCCCTCGTATCATTGATAAAATCGTTAATGGTGTCTCTATGTTGGGCTGTGGTTGAAATTTTCCTAAACTGATTTTTTTATAAGTAATTTAAGAAAGGTTTGTTCATATCTTGCTTTTATTTTTTTGGTGAGGTCTCTCTGCAAAGATAGGAAGTTTGCGTGTCATTCTTTTCTTTCTATTGCAGGAAGCTGTTGCTCGCCTTGAGGAAATTAAGAAATCAATTGAGGCAAAGATGGCACTCCGTCAAAGCAATTTGAATCCTGAAAGGCCTGGTTAGTAATAGTTGATAGAATTTGAGGGTTTTGCGTTAACATTTAATTCTTGGTCCATAACATGGATACGTTTGAAGTTTCTGGTTTGTCTTACTTTTCAATCTCTAAACCTTGTATGAAAATGAGTGCTGATAGTTATTTATTGTTCATACTTGTTGCCATAATGATGTAAAATAGCAATGAGGTAATATTTCAGATAATGTTTTTAGTAAAGCAGTAACATTGAAAATTTTATTCTTTAGGTTTGTAGGCTTTTGGATATGCACAATATGTTGCATTTCAGTCCAATTTATCTTACATTTGGGCCCTTGGGCTTTGCTTTGCAAGTTTGCATTTAGAAATTGCAAATAGGGTTGATTGTAGAGATGTTTTAAGAGAATGATTGTTTTCATCTGACATATCCATAATATCAAGGTTCAATAATTTTCTGGTTATACTCGTGAATTGAAATAAGAAATACAGTTTTTCTTTGTCTCTTTGAGAACTTTAAGACATTGGATCTAGTTCAGGACCTCTATGGGAATTACTGCACCATATATTTTGATAAAGTTTCATGTTCGTTCCAGATTCTGGATTCCTCAGAACACTGGATTCCAGCATTAGGCGCAACACAGCAACTATCAAAAAGTTAAAGCAGATAAATGAAGAGCAGCGAGAAGGACTGATGGATGAGTTGAGAAGTGTCAATCTTAGCAAATTTGTCAGTGAGGCTGTGACAGCAATTTGTGATGCCAAGCTTAGAAGTTCGGATATACAAGCTGCAGCTCAGGTACTCTTTGTAAATATTTGACTTAAAAATTTTTGGGGTTCCCACTTGACATCTTCCAATGTAAATTTTTTTTTAAAAAAATTATTTTATTATACTTTTGTCTTAATAATCTCATTAATCTTATCTTTTGTCCCTTGGTTGAATGTCTTTTGATATTTGGCTTATTGTTGTTGATCTCTGTGTGTAAAGAAGCTCAGCATTATATATTGTAGCTAATGTTAGCACTTTGAAATTACTTAAGAAACGATTTGACATTCTTTTTCAGTAATTATAGTATACATTATGGCCTCCAACATAATTCTGTGTGAATTAGAGGTTCTTCAATCCATATTAGGTTTCAAGGTAATTTTTTTAATTATTTTATTTTGCTTTTTATTCTCTTTAATCTGAGACTTGAACTTGAAATGAAACCTAAGGGTATGACAAGCTTGGTTGTGTATTGCTGTTTGTGATTTGCCTGCGGTTTTAGTATTTTGGAAAAATTGTAGATTGAAGCTCCAAAACTTGTGTACAATGCTGGGTATTCCTGAGGTCCGTTACCAATTGATCATGTACATACTAGTGAGTGATGATTGTACTAAGTTTCCATTCAGTTCAAGAACAAGAGCAACTGTATTTGTAAATATATTGCCAAGATTTATATATACACATATACATCGTTAGCTAACACTTGTCAACTTTCTAAAGATATGCTCTTTGCTTCATCAACGGTACAAAGACTTCTCCCCATGCTTGATTGAAGGACTCTTGAAAGTATTCTTTCCTGGAAAATCTGGAGAGGACTTGGATGCTGACAGGAACTTGAAGGCCATGAAGAAGCGCAGCACCCTGAAACTCCTCCTGGAACTTTATTTTATCGGAATTATAGAAGATGGCAGCATTTTCATTAATATCATCAAGGATTTTACTAGCATAGAACACTTAAAGGACCGAGATACCACGCAGACAAATTTGACGCTTCTTGCTAGTTTTGCTCGACAAGGAAGAATCTTTTTAGGACTCCCACTGTCTGGACCTGGACAAGAAATTTATGAAGAGGTTCAAACTTTTCTTTTTTGTTTATAAATGATCCTTACTTGTCTAATATCTCTTTTCCTTTCTCTATACTTTTTACATTTTCCTATTGAGATCTCTAATTCTTTCTTTTCTTTCAATTCACAGTAGAAGTATTTGTTGTAGTTGTAGTTGTCTTTTGATTCTTCCCCTATTTGCTTCTCTTAGATGTTATTTCTTGTGTGTAATTTATCTGTTGACATTTTGCTACAGTTTTTTAAGGGCCTTAATATCACAGCAGATCAAAAGAAAATTTTCAAGAAGGCATTTCATACATATTACAATGCTGTCCAAGAACTTCTTCAGTCAGAGCATACTGTAAGAGTTTATAGCCTTGTTTAAAAGCTAATGTATTAGTTATCTTTGTGGTCCTTGTATCTAGATTTCTATGGTTAAATATTTTTGGATTCTGCTGATCAACAGTGTCAGATTCAGGATCTAATTCTTTTTCAAGCTTGATTGTTGTTCTTTACTTCTTTCTAAAGCCTTGTTTGATGTTCAACCTGTTGCAGTCACTCCGGCAAATGGAGAATGAAAATGCAAAGATTTTAAATGCTAAAGGAGAGCTCAGTGAAGAAAATGCATCCTCATATGAAAAGCTACGAAAATCTTATGACCATTTGTACCGTAATGTCTCATCGTAAGTTGATGATTTTATTTCATCTTTTGTTTGTCTACTGACAACTTTTTCAGTTGCTACAGAATTGTACTCATTTTTGGCTGTATAAAAGCTGACCCAGGAGCCATAAGCTGAGAGAATAGTTCTCAAAGTAAAGTTAACTGGTTTAGAAATGGTGTTATGGTTGAGGCTTTTGTCAGTGGTCCTAGAGTTAATGTACCTACTAAATTTATTATTTTGTGGGTGATATGAGTTGCACTGACAAACAAGAGCAAGGTTCTGGTCAGTGGTCTGAAGTATGGTTATTTTCTTGTTAGAATTCGTGTTTTACTTAAATTGGAAAATTTGAGATCTTATGAGGTGTGGCACTCTGTAATTGAAGCTTTAGGTTACTCTCTTAATTAGACAACTATTGTTGAAGATGATAATGCTATTGCTTGAAGTCAGAATGTGGACGGAGTTAATTGATTGCCTTAGATGTTTACTTACATTCAGGTATTCAGGTGAATATATATGTTCTGGATTTTTAATTCCTTGTCTCTTGTTGGTGCTTTGGTTCTTGATCTTGTCCTTAACGTACCAATTCTGAAGGTTTTTCAGTCATTGGCAGTTGGTCAAAAGACAGCCATTGCAGCTGATGAAATAGTTCGATTTACCTTAGTAATGTGTGATGGGTTATGCTGCATTATGGAAACATAGTCCTAGTCTTCTGGCCAAAGGATAATTATTTCTGGTATTGTACATTCTTAGTTGAAGACTTGTCATTATGTGTTTTCGCTCTCTCCCATGTCAACTTGAGTGGTGTTATGGCCATAGTGTTATTGGGAGGCTTAGGATGAGATCATTATCCGGTTTGCTGTCTGATACTGGATATAGTTGATGATTATCCATTTATTGCTTGGTTTTCGTGGTCCGCTCACCTTGGAGGTTTTGTGTTTCCCAGTTTAGCAGAGGCACTTGATATGCAGCCTCCAGTTATGCCAGAGGATGTTCACACTACTAGGGTTACCTCTGGAGAAGATGCTTCTCCTGCATCTGGCAAAGATTCTTCTGCGCCAGAACCTGTGTGGGATGATGAAGAGACTAGGGCTTTCTATGAATGCTTACCTGATCTCAGGTTAGATTTTTCTTTTCTTCATAACAATTATTTGAAGCTTTCTGTTGATTGGATTATCACTTAGATGGTGGTTTGTTTAATACTAAAATTCAACTTCAACAATCTATGTACCGTTCAGAGCATTTGTGCCAGCAGTATTACTGGGAGAAGCAGAGCATAAAGCGAATGAGCAATCTGTGAAGCCATTGGAGCAACCAACTGTATGAAGTCTGAATTTTTAAATCCTTTTCACTGGAATTCTTCTTCATTTCCCTGGACAGCTATAGCATGCTGACAGAATTTGCATTTTTTAGTAGTCATATGTTTTATACTACCGTGCAAATTGTTGCTGACAATTTTAGATTACTTATAGGTGTTGAATAGGTTACTATATCTGCTTTGATTTTCTATGCTTTTATATAATGATTTGCATTTTGACAAAACTTTTGAAATATTGCTTATTTCTGATGTTTAAAGTTGAAAACTGCAGAAAAAAAAATAAAAATCAAATACCTAATGCAAAGAAACTTAAGGTTAGTAGGACCATGGATAACGTAAGAGCAAAATGGTGGATTTTTTAGGTTTCTTGGCCAGTTTTATTTGAGCCTCTTCTAGTTTCCATTGATTATCACAGAACTGTAGTTGATTGGGCTTTTCATTGCTCTTTGTGCTTTAGTAACATAAATATGTATGTGTGTGTAATCTCTTTTATGCAATATTAATAGCTAATTTGCAGTTGCTTATAGAAAGTTTTATTTTCTTGTAAGGACCCGGCTTCTGAACCCGACCAAGGTCAGTTGGCTCCCCAAGATACTGCAGAGGTTTATGCAGATTTGGGTGCTTCGCCAGAGGGAAAAACAGTTGAGAAAGGAAAGGATAAAGAAGAAAAAGATAAAGAAAAGGCCAAAGATCCAGACAAGGAGAAAGGGAAAGGAAAGGATAAAGAAGAAAAAGATAAAGAAAAGGCTAAAGATCCAGACAAGGAGAAGGGAAAAGAAAAAGACACAGAAAGAAAGGTGGAAACTGAAAAGGAGAAACTTAAAGGTGTTGATGGGACAAATTTGGATGCTCTGTTGCAGAGACTCCCAGGCTGTGTCAGCCGCGACCTTATAGATCAATTGACTGTAATAATATCTCTTTCCGACTTTTACTGCTCAATACTTCTGTTTTTTCTGGTTGTAGAGTGCATCTGTACTGAAGATTATAATTATTTATTACATATCTTCAGGTGGAGTTTTGTTATTTAAATTCAAAGTCAAATAGGAAAAGGCTAGTAAGGGCATTGTTTAATGTCCCACGAACATCTTTGGAACTGCTGCCATACTATTCACGCATGGTCGCCACACTGTCAACTTGTATGAAGGATGTCTCTTCCATGCTGATACAGATGTTGGAAGAAGAGTTCAACTTCTTGATAAATAAAAAGGTCTTTGGCTCTGTATTTATTTTCTTTTTTTTATTAATTTATATTATTTGTATCCTGAGTCATAATTTGCCACTGCAGGATCAAATGAACATTGAAACAAAGATCAGGAATATTAGGTTTATTGGAGAACTATGCAAGTTCAAAATTGCTCCAGCTGGTCTTGTTTTTAGTTGTCTAAAGGTATATGCTTAGTAGCTGATTGAGTGAAAGATCTCTAGTTTGAGAGTTTGAACATTTTGAATTTGTGTGTGTAGACATGGTATGCATTTTTGTGTGTTTATGTGTGCCATATACATAGTTTGTTACAGTATGTGGAGATACAAATCAATATGTAAATGTTTTGCCTAGAAAGCCTCTTTTTTATTCCTGCTCTTTTCTTTTCTTTGGTGGTGCTTTAAATACCATATTCCAAAAGAGTTGAAGCAAAACTACGTTGATATTGTACCTTGCAGCCATTTAAGTTGTCTTCTTTTATCACTCATGTTATTACTCTGGGCTGCACCATTTTAGTGGATGTTTGCTAACTGCTTTGACGCTTCCTCTTCTTCCCAGGCTTGTTTGGATGATTTCACTCATCATAACATTGATGTTGCATGCAATCTTCTTGAGACATGTGGCCGCTTTCTGTATCGTTCCCCTGAAACTAGCATACGGATGGCCAACATGTTGGAGATTTTAATGCGCTTGAAGAATGTCAAAAATTTGGACCCCCGGCATGTAACTCTTGTGGAAAATGCTTACTACCTGTGCAAACCTCCTGAAAGATCTGCACGAGTATCTAAAGTTCGTCCTCCATTACATCAGGTATAAATCATTATCTTATGTGTGGTTAAATACCTTTCATATTTTTTTTTTAATCTATACCACAAAATAACCTTCCATATAATGATATTGCAGTATATCAGGAAGTTACTATTCTCTGATCTTGATAAGTCCTCCATTGAGCATGTGCTGAGGCAACTCCGTAAATTACCTTGGAGTGATTGTGAGTCATACCTTTTGAAGTGCTTTATGAAGGTTCATAAAGGGAAGTATGGTCAGATTCACTTGATTGCTTCTCTCACTGCTGGTTTAAGTCGCTATCATGATGAGTTTGCTGTAGCTGTTGTTGATGAGGTTCGCTTCTGTTATTAGATGTATTTCTGGCATACTCTAATAGTGATGTAGATTTTAAAATGCTAATGTTCTCTAATGATCTGCCTGACAATCATTTTGCTTTTTGTGGGTTAGTCTTGGTTGTTATGTTAGTTTAACCAACCATTGGTTAAGCATATGATGGTATAATACTGAGGATACTGGCTCAGGGCATTCATGGTTCTCCTGAATGCACTCTATAACAATTTTTGCTGTTTCTGAAAGTAGAAATGGAGATTATAATGTCACATTTGGTGTGTTCAATTGCTTGAGTACACTGACATAATGAAGGTAGATCCTAGAAACATCCAAATATTGTGATGAAGATGTTGTTTTACTACGAAGATTGATACCAGATAGGCTCTTTGTAATCATGAATTTGTTCCATGTAAGTGTTTTACAGAATGGTGGTTATCCCTGCTAACTTGGAATTTTTGGTACTGTTTCTGGATCAAGTGAGTTAACTGGCAGAGTAGTTTTTGAGATAGTTCTGGTGACACCTAAGAGCTGCTTTTATCTGTCTTGTCTTGGGGGAGAAAGTGAAGTAGCGCTATAAGCTCCTTTTCCCTCCTTCCCGCTGATTTTGAAGCTGTCTGATGTCTGCTTTATTAATGCTGATTCTGTTTTTAGTGACGATTAACATAATAAATTTTCCCTGCTTCTGTGAGTTCACTTCCTTGGATAGAAAACAAGTAAGCATATGGAAAGGAAAATGAATTTGAAAGGATACTCATATAGCATAAACTTTTAGGCATGTATTGCTTCTGTAGAAATCTTCAGTTGAACTCTTATCATTGTTACGGAAAAGGTAAAAGTAGCATAACCACGGCAGAATCTCAAAGTTAAAAATACATATCTGGAATGGAGTTCTAATTACTTGCTAGTACTTTCCGAAAGGTGAAAAATGTGGCATAGCTGAGTTGTCACTATTTCTTTCCTATCACTTACCAAAGGGACTTTTAAGTGATGAAATTCAGGCAAACTAATTTTTGCTATTATTGATGACATTTTTCCTGTTTTGGTGAAGATACGTGGCTATCCTGGGATAGCAAATTAACTCTTTCCTAGCCAGTCCCAAATTATAACAACTAATGATGAAAAAAATAATAGAAAAATTTACCTGGAAATTCTTGTAGATAGGGTAAGCTTTTGCGTGCAAGTTGCTGTGTTAATAACTTTTGTTGAAATTGTTACAGCAGCATCATTTAATTTCAGGTTTTGGAGGAGATTAGGCTTGGTCTGGAATTGAATGACTATGGGATGCAGCAGAGACGCCTTGCTCATATGCGGTTTCTCGGGGAGCTATACAACTATGAACATGTGGACTCATCTGTTATCTTTGATACACTTTATTTGATTCTTGTCTTCGGCCATGGGACAGCAGAGGTATGGATTTTCTTTTCATGTTCTGGATATTTTGATACAGCCATTAAAGTGGAGAAAGTTATATGTGTATTTCACAAGTGCTTCTGTCAACAAGATAATTTTCCTTGAGATGAGCCTTGATGTAAGACAATAGCATAACTTGAAAAAATCTAGATAGATTTTCATTTTACTTTTATTGTTATTATTACAGTTTAATTTTGGTCACGAATTCTTAAATAACCTTCTCTTAAATGGTGACTAATGTCTGGTTATTCATGCTGTTAGCAAGATGTACTGGACCCACCAGAAGATTGTTTCCGGATCAGGATGGTTATTACTCTTCTTGAGACTTGCGGTCACTACTTTGACCGAGGCTCTTCCAAGAGGAAACTTGATCGATTTTTGATACACTTCCAGAGGTATATTCTCAGCAAAGGTGGACTCCCACTGGATATTGAATTCGACTTACAGGTCAGTAACTTAGCACTTCCTCCCCCCCCGCCCCCCCCCTTTCCCACTCCCCAAAAAAACAAAAACTGGCAGGGGTTTCTTTTCCATTTGAAAAGGAAAATCTTTGGCATATGGCATTGCCAAATGTATGACAACCTGCACTTCATGAATAAATAATCCTGGGATTTTAGATATTATATTAGCCCCACCCTTTTCTCTTTTTCTTTTGGGTTCATCATTTATCTTGAAAATGAGTTATATTAAATTGTAGGCTGGGCCAGCTTGCTGAATCATAGTATCAAGAGTATATATCTAGGTTAAGCTTGATTAATGGTTGAAAATGTACTGAATAGCAGACATAAACATTGTCACCTGAAGTTCAGTTTCAGGATGGATAAGCTGTAAGCTGCATCCATATGATCTATTGCCTTAGGGTTAACTAGGATTATACTGTTGGTGCCAAAAGAGAGAGAATTAGGTCCAAGATTTTAAAAACTGAGAGCAGCTATGTAAGATGCAGAGTTTGTTGATTAACTTATGGAGCACCTTTTATGGTGAATAATCATGTAAAGCATAGAACTAAGTTTAACAGATATACACTGAGCTTTTGTATTGAAAACAATGACACCATTGTCGGCATAACATATTTTTAAGAGAGGACCTAGAACGGGGAATTTTTGCATTGAGAAATCTTAGCATTTTGGTTTCTCCTTGATTTTCATCCCTTCATAGGCTAGATTGAGAAAAGTTCACAAATTTCAAAAAGTATCTTATAGGCTAAAAGTTGATTAAAGATATATATATAAATATTTAATAAGCAGAATTGTAATCGGTTTGTTATTGATCTTGAGCTGTGTTTCAGAAATCATTTCACCCAGGGAATATGAATCTTTATTGGACAGTGTTGTTGCTGAGAAAAGTTGAGCTAGGATCTTGAAAGTACTAAAGATCCTTGTCTTATTATGGCCATATCTTCCCTTGGCATTGTTTAGTCCCTTTTGTATCTTATTCAAACATTTAACCTCATCTGGAATTTGTTTGGATAATATAATCCCATCCGTGTATCGTGTGTGAGCTCATAAATTGAAGCCTTTGCAGGATTTATTTGCGGACTTACGCCCAAACATGACTCGATATTCTTCTATAGAGGAAGTTAATGCAGCTCTGACAGAGCTTGAAGAGCATGAACGTAATGTCTCAACAGATAAAGCTAATAGCGAGAAGCACTCTGATACTGAAAAGCCTTCAAGGCGACCTACTTCCGACACCATTTCAGCTAATGGACAAAGCGCAGTACGTGGTACTGAGGAAAATGGTAGACTGCATGAAGACATTGGGGACAGTGACAGCGATTCAGGAAGTGGCACAATTGACCCAGATGGGCATGATGAAGAAGACTTGGATGAAGGGAATCATGATGAAGAATGTGACAATGAGGACGAGGATGATGATGAGGGCGGCGGACCTGCTTCTGATGAGGACGATGAAGTTCATTTCAGACAGAAGGCTGCAGAGGTTGACCCTGAGGAGCTAGCAAATTTTGATCAGGAGCTCCGAGCTGTAGTTCAGGAGAGCATGGAGCAGCGCAAACAAGAGCTAAGAGGCCGGCCTACTTTAAATATGATGATACCAATGAACGTGTTTGAAGGATCTTCAAAGGATCATCATGGGAGGACGGCTGGAGGGGAAAGCGGTGATGAGGCATTAGAGGAGGACATTGGAGAAGTCAAGGAAGTTCAGGTGAAAGTCCTTGTGAAGCGTGGAAACAAGCAACAGACAAAGCAAATGTACATTCCTCGAGATTGCACCCTCGTGCAAAGCACAAAACAGAAAGAAGCAGCTGAGTTGGAGGAGAAACAAGATATAAAGAGGCTGGTATTGGAGTATAATGATAGAGAAGAGGATAATAATGGGTTGGGAACGCAGATATTTAATAATTGGATGCCAAGTGGCAGCAGCAGAGTTGCAAGCCGAGGTAGCTCATGGGAAGGAACCAGCAGGAGAACTGGTGGATCACGCCATGGGCATCATTATTATTCAGGCGGAGGAACCTACCACAGCAGGAGAAAATGAGCCTTTTACAGGCAAAAAAAAGGTGAATATTTTGTTGACTTACGGGGAAAAATTTGCATTGGGATGTGGCTATAACAGTGGAAAGAAGTGAGAATACTCTGATTTGAAAAGAAATTAGAATCACTACACCTCTACCAAGAACTTGCCCTCTTTGGTTAGATTTCTGTGTCATCCCATGAGTTCAATGCAGGTGAATTCCGGTGATCTACAAAGGATTGGATTCCAGCCTGGAATTTCATTGTCTGATCTTTACAGCTGAAAGCCATAACTTCTAGCACAAGGTTTACTGATCACATTTCCTTCCGAATACTGGATGGAAAATATATCTTATTCTTTGGTGCTTTTATGAGGTATTGGAATACAAGAGCGAAAATTTCTTGTTCGACTTATGGTGGTTGTGATTTGCAAACTTCGCTGTGGATACGTCCTGTATTTAGATTCTAAAATTCTAACTTACCCGTGTTTCTATGCATTCTGATGTTAATATATATGTTAATACAAAGAAATGGGTTTGATGAAGAAGTACTAGTGGCGGAAGTTGATTTAGGTTTTATGGCTTAGTGGAAGTGGTGTCGGTTAGCAAATAGTTTGTTGACAATCGTTTTACAGTTGGTGTAAGATTAGAAAATATGTATGTTTAAAAATTGGAACATATATGGTGTAAAAGCCATGTCTTTCAATAGAAGCTTGTCACTGGTGCAAAACTTTACACAAAATGTTCGTGTATTATATGTTTAAAAATTTAAATTAAAAGGATAAAAAAAAAAAAAAAAAGCACTTTCGATTGATTTCATTAACTATTAATCTGTAATCCAAGCTTAATCAATGGGTGATAGGTAAGTATTATTCCAATTGAGTAATTATGATTAAAACTAAATGAATATATTTTATGAAAATAACAAATTAAAAAATAAAAATAAACTAATAGTGAGATAAGATTATTTTTCAAATTACAACGATTAGTCAAAATAAATATTATCATTATCATTATTATAAAAAAAACAATAAAAATGCGTATGTTTTATGGATAATTATTAGTTAAAAAACTAAAACACCAGTAAGTTACAACGCTTTTCATAGTCCAAATTGTATTGAAAAGCGGGAAATCAGACTATTTAAAATACGAAACAGAGGCCACCGAAGAAGCGGGAGATCGGAGGGACGCAGTGAAAGAAGAGAATAATGGACAATTCAGGAGCGATTCTCAGCCATATTTCTTCACTCAAGGACATGCTTGATCAGGTAGCTACTCTTCGAACAATTTTTTTTCGTCTCTTGCTCCAAAATCTATGGCTTAATTGTAATTTATAATTTCAGATCGATGAAGAAATCGAATCGAATTTCCAGATAACACGAGAGATCGAATCTGAGATCGTCAGATGTACGGAGATCGAGACTAATTTGTCGGTCAAAGAAGCCGAGTTAACCAAGATCCTTTTCATTTCTCAATTTGAAATCATCGGATTACTCTCTGTTACTGGTATGTCACATTTTCTTTAAATTTTTATGATCTTTATTTTTCATTTTCATTTTATTTATTATGTCATGCATAGTGTTTTGGCCATTGCAGGCGATTTGAGAAAATCGGTTGAGTTTTTGGAGGGGCAATTAGATAATTTGAGAAGGGAGAGAGATGAGATGCTGAAAAGAATGAGCGATAGGCGGTATTTATTCTAACTATCTTTTTCAAGGAAAAATAAGAATATCTAAATTTTGATTCATATATGATGTTAAATTTTCGATTGCATGCTGTTGAATTGTTGGGCTTTTATATCATGCCTTTTGGTGTCTTGTTGAAACGGAGGACTAGGAAATATGTTTGTAGTTATTTTCAAAGAAGAACTTGATAGGTTTTTCTAGAGAACTTAAAAGCACCAGACATATGCTTTTCTTATAAATTAAAAATTAAAAACAAGAAGAAGATGCTTTATCAAAGCAGTTCAAAGCAGATTTGCTTGCTAGACACAAGGACTGTCTTTAGCTATCTGTTGGTTGTGATTAGCAGTTCCTTCTATCTTCTTTTTTTTTTCGTTGGGTTAAATTTTTGGTACCTGTTAGGTGAAATGAATAGCTGGAGGAATGGGTGAGTTATCATTTGATTATGTATATGAAACTCCAATATAGAGTAATAACATGTTCAGTGAATATGTAAATCAATTGTTAAGCATGCGAGAAACATATGTTTTGCATGTTAAGATTAATTAATGCTGGTCATTAGACGATTTCATACCATGTAACTTCAAGCATTACGCGTGCACAGTCTCATGCCAGAGAATTTATCTTCAAAAGACAATATTTTGGAAGTTTGTTGATGATATTCTTATTCTTCTAAACAGTATTTCACAAGTAGGGTTACATATGAACTAAGGTTGGTTTATATAACATCCAAATTTGATACTGTTGACTAAATGTGGCAGTCCTTTACAGGGAACATTTTACCACACTATGCTTAGAATTTCAGAGAGACATTGATAAGGTCAAAAATAATGAGCTGGTCAATTTGTTGTCAGAGAAGGAAATTCTTGAAAATGAAATTCATCTCTTGGATGACAAAGTTAACTCTCTGAAGCATTCGATGCTGGCATTTGAAGAACAAATCCTTGAGGATCTTCATTCCTGCAACTCTGGTGATTTTTTAAACCTAATATTTTATCTGCTGGTTCGAAAAGGACCCTAATTCACCTGTTTAATTTCAATTGCATATTTAGCATTAGACTCGTGTTCTCTTCAACTACCTGTGTCCTTATATGTTGCATTTGTCAATTTGCAAAACTCTTGCTCACCATTGATTTATATATATCTGGTTCTTGGAACCTTTTGTTTATTTACTTTTTATAAATGATGTTAACTGCACAATTCACATATTCTGCATTGAATATTTATTCAATCTTAATTTCACCATATCAAAATGTTTATGTAGAGGAAATAAAGACAGAGTTAAAGCAAGATAAAAATTTAATGAACAGCATTGGCGATCCATCTAAAGGTAGTTCTAAGAGATTGCTTAACATCTGGGATCTATATTTTATAAAATTTCATCACTTGCAACTTGCTTTATAAAATCCGCTCTTTAGTGAGGTTTAGATCCATAGAATTAGAACAAGCTAATACTATATCCAGGCATATTAATGAAGTGGAGCAATAGATTCTTGGTAGAGGGACAGATGTTTCTGCAAATCAGTTGATCTCATTAGTGTCGATCTTGCTAGAAATTTTAAGATTTATTAATATATTTCTTAAGGCACTTTTACTGTCAGATAGCAAAGCCATCAAATGTGGGAATTCAAACTGTTAACCTAGTCATTTTACCAGAAATTCTATGCTGAATCTGTATTATTTCGCCTTCTTGCTGTTTGCAGCATTACATGTTGAGATAGAGAGCGGGAATCAAGAGAATGAGAAATTAATCAAGGATATTGGTAATTTGAGAAGTACGTTACACAACTACTATAACTGATTATGATGGACAAGTTCTTTGCCTTTGGAGTGAAAGACTACACACTCACTGTTAGTACCTTTCCTGTTATATTGCCTCCACCATTGAAGAATATTAGGGTTCATATTTATTCTTTAATCTAATGCATGATCTCATAATCTGGCTTCATTCTCAGCTGTGGTTAGAAATTATTTACCCTGTTAAAGAATTTGCTATCTATTTTTTAATAAAATTTACTTCCAAAAGGAAAATGGTAGCGAAAAGTGATGGACTTATGGTTGTTCACTTAATATCAATTGCATTTTTAGATTGTAAATAGTATATTAAAAAAAAAAATTGGAAACAATTCAGATTTTTCAATTGTACATTTGATTCTACAATCTCTTTTTCAAATTGTACATTGGATCCTCATCATCTTGTCTTGGCTAGTAGAGGGAGTAGTGGGCCTGAGGCAACGTTAGCGATGGTGGCTGTGCTATGTTTCTCATCTGCTAAAATAATTGCAGAAGCAAATTTTTTAAACATGTATTCTACAAGCTATCATTTACTATTATTTCTTCTTAAGATTTTGACTAATAATCAATATCTCTGCAGACTGGCTTATTGCAAACTTACACTCGTACAATGTATCAACAGCCGAGAAAAAAATCTATGGTAACACTATGTACCAAGGTCATGATGAACATTATCACTGTTTTTTATTAAATAATGAACTTATCTTGTACTATGCTGAATCAATTTTCAGACATTCATTGACCTAAACTATTGTAATCACTTATAACAAACCCATTTTCTGTACCAAAGTTTAAAGGCGCAGTGCTTTGGATTAAAGCTGAACTGCTTCAGTTTCTGTTCCTAATTCAAATACATAACCTCATAGAAGAGGAGCTATCAAGGTTATAAGCTTTTGCAGTGTTGCAGAAGCTGTTAATAGAAATAGTTGGCCTGTGTTATTGCATCACATGTGCAGAGAGGGACTAGTCATTGGTCAAACTGTTGACTCCAAATAATTATTGCATTAACGATCATGAATTTCGCACCAAAGTAGAGTTTCTCTTATTTTTTATCTCTTTTTTTCACTGCTACTTGAAACTTTTCCTCAGCTGCGTCAGACTGTCAGTTCATGTTGAGGCCCTCACTGGAAGTTTTGGTACTTTCTCAAGTGTGTCTTGCTTCTGTCATTTTCAGGTAGGGCCGCTGTTGAAAGTTTTGTTGCGCACTTTTGGATAGCTGGATGGACTACAATCCTTTGTCTTTCTTCCGCACAACGATTCATCATAGTAGGTAAGTAAGAAAAATTGTATTCTATATTTGAAAAGCAAAAAAGAATTTAAATAGGGCATGCAAGGAAAACTGGAAAGTAAAGAATAACTTTTTCTTTTTTGCAAGGTTTATGTTACATCAAGTGTAATAAATAATTAATATATACATATTATTAAATTTTGATATTTATTAATTTAATAAATAAAAATAATTTTAACATAAAATGAAGTACGGGTGTAATAATTATTTATAAACACATATTTACTTATTTTTGTAAATAAGTCTTCATTGATTTTATATAATTAAATAATTTAATCATCCATCTCTTCTACATTTATTTTTAAATTATTTTAAGTTTTTACTATATTTTTATAAAGATCTAAATGATTATCATATTCATAAAGACCTATAAATTCTGAATATATATTTACATCTGCATTTATAATTTTTTATCTCTTTTAAGACATAAACTAAATTTTTTTCTTATATATTTATATATATATATATATATATATATATATATATATATATATATATATATATATATTGTAATTTAAATTTAGCATCTTGAATTATAAGAGATACTATATATCATAAATATCTTATGAATCTAATGAAGTACTAAAAAGATGGTACAATGAGTAAATCACCATAATCTCTAATAATTTCATAAAATATAAAAACTAATAAGTTACCACATTTTGGCTATATACAAAGAGAATTTTTTTAATGAAAGATTTCAATTCTTGATCTGATCAATGATTCAGACATATGGGGAAATAATCAATTAAATTAAATTTCACTATATTTATTAAATAAATTAGAAAACCCAAATTTATCTATAAATGATATAAAAAATATAAACAAAATATTAGAAATTAATAATTTCAATGAAGAAAACATAAAAAAAATTAAAAACTTAAGAGATCAAATGAGTAAAGAATTTAATAAAGTTAAACAATTAATAAAATACTTCAATATTGAAGATTATGATGTATTAAAGTAAAAAATCATTAATATAATGAATAAAAACTCAATAAATATAAGATTAAATAAGTTAGAGATTCAATTACATAAAATAAAAATTTTGTACTAAATTTGTTATAACTATAAATGGAAAACTTAAAAAAAAAATAAAGTACTTGCAGTATAGCTTGGTGGGGTTTAAAATAAAACTTTAAAATTTATTGACTTTTTTTATAATTATTAATTTTTATGAGGATTTGAAAATTAACTGATGTAACATACAGTTAATGTAATGTAAGCTTGCCCTGTGTTTTTTAAAACATGCATTACTGACTAGGGCATGTAAGTAACCGTTGCTATGGTTTTCTTTTTCTTAATTCTTATCAGTAACAATTTTATTTTTATAATTACTTGTAGCTACGTTTTCCTTATGCGTCTTAAATATTTTATAACACACACATTGCGTGAATAAAAATATTTTTGCATATGCACACATATATAATTATTTTTTATGCGGGTGTGAGCAATTTTTTTTAATATAGACCCACTAATAAACCGTACAATTTAAAAACGTATACCCATTAAAAAAATGATAGACACACTAAAGGATGACTAATATATATTTATGGAAAATATTATTACTAATAACTGAAACACTGTACAATAACCAAAAAAAAAAAAACAGTTTTACTTGAAATACCGCAACATGCTCACATCCTACGATTAGAGCTCTTGTTTTGGTTTTTCCGTTGCAAAGTAATTTGATTTTTGAGCTGCGTTAGTCAAAAAATTAGACATCTGTCCTCGTTATAATCAAATCATTAGTCACTTTGGTCAGTTTCCTTATTCATTTCCATTCACTATTTCATTACGAAGCTCAGCTAGTTTTTTTTTTTTTTTCTTTCGCACAGAGCACCATGATAGCGGAGGATTAGGCGGAGCCCCTACTTGTATTACGGATAATCATATGGCAAAGAAATATAGAGGGGCACATAAACTAAAATTTTTAAGTCTAAGAGTAATACAAGAACAATACATCGAAGAATAAGAGTCAACAACAAGCTAGCAAGAAGTCAAAGAAAAGAGAAGGGAAGCTTAGCTAGTTATGCTTAGCTCGCTTGTCCTTGTTTGTGGATAGAATAAGAAAGAGATGGGAAGCTCAAGCTCCCATCACAGAAACAAAAGGCAAAATAAGAGAACCCCAACAGGAGTATCGGTGATGGCTAGAACACAAATAAGAAATGTGGTCGAAAATTACATCTGAAAAACTAGGTTGTCTTCCACGTCACAGACAGTGACCACGTTTGTCTCGTGACTTTCACGTGCACCCGTGACCGTGTCCGTCCGTACCACACATACAGCTATGTCTATTCTGTTGTCTTGTGCATTGTATAAACATCAGGCTAGTGATCTTTTTCTTATGACCAGAAAAAATGCGAACTTGGAAATGAATACTCACTTGGCTTGGGGCCTTCGAATTATCTCATGATAGTCTTCTTTAATTGATGTGATACCCCATAATGCAACTCACACGGGAAAAGGAATATGTGAAGCCCCACAATGGGGCTTTTGCTTTCAATTAACCGCTTTAGATTACTAGTTTTTGAGCGATTTTTCCGTGGTTCGAAAAACTGATTGAGTTGGGATAAGGATTAGGCTAATTGAATAAATTAAGGCAGTAAACTGCCAAGCTAAATGAGTCTGAGAGATTCATGATCCGTGAATGGGAGATTAGTTTTGAAGATTTCTGAGGATCTCATTGAAAGGAATCTTGACTTGTACATATAATTAACGAAATATCTTGTAATGATTTAGTTGTTAAGGATAGATTTTTTTCTGTCACGAGACGGGCGCTCTTTGGGAGTAACACCTTGTTTTGGTCTTAGATAATGCTAATTTTGGTATTAGATTAATAGATTGTGCAATTTATTTGAAAATTTGTATCAATTTGTGGAATTTTTTTCCTCTTTGTTTCTGTGGTCACTGTGTATTCTTTGTTTTTCTTTTTACCAAAAAAACGAATATGAGGAACGAGGAAAAGGGGAAAAATTAAAACACCCCATATGTGATAGTAGATAACAAACACCGCCAAAAATTTTTCTTGAATTATGCATGTCTGAGTGAGAAAATTTGTTTAGGTTTCAAATACATTCCATTTCCATTTCCACATCATGTTAGATAAGTAATAAGTGGGCCCGAAAGTGCAGTGCCAGTGCATATAGAGGAATTTGATATCCTATCAACAAACCATTTTTGGTCCTTTTTAATGAGTTATTGGGCCCAGCGGAGCCTGGACCATTCACTATCTTTCCAAGTTTCCCTATAAGAGCCCCCTTTCTTGCTCTTTTCATGCAAAATTTCAATCATTATCCTCAAGCTGTACCTCTCCTCGCACCCCAGAACCCAAAAATGATCCATTCACAAGAAATCATAGAAAGAAAGGATTAAAGTTCGTTGAAGTCTTGAAGCCAAGAAAAAAGGAGGGGAAAAGGAGAGGGAAAAAAAGAAAACAACAACAGTGAGATATTGAGAGAGGAGATTTAAAGAGAAAATGGAGATTAAAAGTTCTAGTGTTAATGATTCTAAAAGAAAGTTATCATGTAAAGGAGTTGGTGGGTTCCTTAAAGAACAAAGAGGTAGGCTCTACATAATAAGAAGATGTATTGTTATGCTTCTATGCTGGCATGACTAGGCCTTTGGGTTTCGACTGCTCTTCATTACTTGCTACTTGGAAGCAGCTACTTCTTGTTTGCTTTCATTCTATTTTTGGGTTTTATTATCTGCTATATGCAGAGATGAGTTTGTAACTGTATAGCAAAAATATGATTAATCTTTTTTTTTTCCTATTGGTGTGGCCACAGTCTGTACCTTGGTTTCGTGAATGATTTTTTATTCCATTTGTTGCCAGAAGCCTCCAAAAGCTTCAGTAAAATTTCTTACCTGATCTTTAAAACTTTTGTTTTAATCCTAAAATCCGTTTGCAATTTGTTTCTCTTCTTTATCATGGAAAGACAGCCAAAACTGTAAGATAGTTCAATTTGGATCTAAATTCTTCTTCCTTTTTCCTTTTTTTTTCTGTTCAGGTGGAAAGAAAGAACTCGCTTTTTCTCATAATCATCAATGAGCTTCAATATGTTTTCATGTTGGATTAATGACAAAATAGGGGTCCTTGGTACTAAAATTATTACCACATGAAATTAGTAATAAATTTGGCATCTTTTTATCTAAATCTTTTTTAAATATTCTTAGTGTCATCGAATAATACTAGTTTTGTTTCTTGGACAGTAGGACATGTAAGGAAAATATTTACAAGTGGATGCCCTTAGTTGACCCGAATGTTGGACAAACACTTGAGAGGTAGGATAAAAACGGCTGAGAATTTCTGTAATTAAAGTGCAATGATTAATTAGCTGGATTAGATACTCTTGGTTTCAACGATGATTAATAGGAACCAAGCTAGGCTCCAGAGGACGTGGGTTTTCAAAAATGGTTGTTCATAAGCCTTCTAATTTCCTTCCATACTAAACCCTTATACAAATACAAAATGCCCATAATTCCGAGGACTCTAGCTGTGGCCTGTAGGAGGTGAGTAAGATGACCTGATCCTAATGACATTTAAAGAGCATTTAAGTGTGTTTTGCTCTACGAAAATGTATGCATCGTTTCTTATTACTAGTCAAATCATACAAAATACTGCTAGATGGATATAGTTGATAATTTCTTGGGCCTCTTGGCTATAATAGCAGCTAAAAGGGATTTTAAGGATGAGTGATCACATTTTTTAATCATGTTTCTAAAATACAATTTAAGAAAATCAAAAGACTTAATTTTGAGAACGGCATGGAGTTCTTTTATTTAAGAAAGTTTAAAGTGGTTTCATTACATCATTCAATTACACATCGCCGCATGCTACCACACACATAAGTGCCTCTGTAATTTTTTTTTAACCTCAACATAATGCTTTTGTAAGGATTTTGAATATTAATAACAAATGTTTTTGAACCTCAACATAATGATTTTGAATATTAATAATAAATGTATATACATGCTAGTGTATAGTTAAATCATTGTATAATAATTATGATGGTATCAATATCACTTAAAACTTTTCGAATGACTTCTTGTTTTTGGTGATAAAAAAAAATAGAATTATCATACAATTTTGAATCAAATTTTTAATACTATTTGCATTATTTTATATATTTAGGGAAAAATAGAGGCTAGGCCATTGGTCCAGAAGCAAAATGTTATTGTTGGATCCTACATTCCTGAAACAAGTTGTTCATGATTAGGGATGGCAATGGGCAACACACGCAGTGGGTTTACCATTATTAAATTCATACCCGCACAAAAATTGAAGTATTAAATTCAGTTGCGGGTTTTAATTTTTTAAAGAAAACCCATCTCCTGCGGGTTTTGATAATTACCCAACACGCAGTGGGTATCCAGTGGATTCTTTGCAGATTTTCATATTTGAAATCACAAATGTTCAATATATAAATTTATAATAATAACATAAAATTCTATATAACATACTCAATTCTAAATTTTACCAATATAAATGAAAAATTAAAATTTCAACATTAATCCAACAAAATTATTATTTTTAGATATAACTTGTGTCTTTTTTTAATGGATTTGTGTGCTTTATACTTAATCTAAAGAATAGTACTTTTTAAATATTAATCTAAAAAATAAAATTATAATAATGAAATAATCCATGCATTTAAGTTAAAGAAAATTCAATCAAAACTATAATAAGTATATTACTATATTTTTATATTTAAATATTTTTTCAATTAAAATTAAATTAAAAAATAACTTTTAAAAAGTTGTGGGTTTAACAGATATCCACGTAGGTATCCATCAATTTTTTGCTAATATCAAATCCACTCGCAATCTAATGCGAGTTTCAATTTATAGTACCAAACTCAACTGCAACCAACAAAATTACCTACAGTAGATGAGTTTTAACGGTCGGATTGAGCGGATTTGTATGTACCGTTGCCATCCCTATCACGATTCACATGTATGGCTACGAGATTTGTGTGCTTGCAACAACTTTCACTCGTGCCCTTTTTTAATATTTTGCTACACTTTGTCCGTAAAATATTAAAATATGGCCCCCAAAAAAATCAAAGAAAGAAGAAAAATATTTTTGTATATGCTACTTTTCATATCATACCTTGGCACTTCGCAATCAATCACCATCATTAACCGCATTTTGAAAAACATTTCATCACGCTCTACGAAAAGAAGTAAAACAGAGGTTACAACTTACACGCAAATTTTCATTTTTCCTCAAATAAATACTATTGTAAAAATTTGTGTAATTTTCTTTTTTAAAGAAAATGGAATATATGAAATTAAAGGGTAAACCATGTTAAATGAATGAACAAGTAGGTGTTACTTGCCATTGGGGATCAGTGGATTATTGGGGTTTTAAACCTAGGCTCTTTTCTCTTTTCACAAAAGATTAATATCATATATTTTAATATATAAGTTTTAATTTAAATTTCAATTATTATGATATTCATCCATTTGAATGGTAATTAAGTAATTTTATAAACTATAAAATTTATTATCCAATGTGTGAGTGACACATGATGTTAGCACTAAAGTTGGAACTCAAATTTTAAGATCCCTAATTTTATTGTTCACAAAAAATGTGAAATATGGATAAATTTTTTCTCAATATTGTTAAGAAATTTAATTACTAGTTTAAGAGAAAAAAGAAAGTAATGATAATGTTTAAATAAAAGAAAAATAGATAAATAAATAGATTTAAAAAAATTACTTTGGTTAAATGGAAGGATACTCCCACCGACCTTGTTAGAGTATACTATCATATACCATACATCAATCTTCTAGTTGCTAATAATTACAAGCGTAGTTTTTATTGATTCTATTTTGTGTTATAACAATTGTGGTGTTAATGTATAGTATATGATAATATATCTTAATAATTCCTATACTTTCTTGGGAAATTTACAAATGTGGCTCAAAAGTTTTAGGATCTTTTTAAATTAACCACCTTAATTTTTTCTATCGTATGTAGCCAATTTCAACATTTTTGAACAACAATACCCTTGTCATTCTGAATCCAAAAGAACCGAACCTTCCTTCTCTTCCAAATCTAGCGGCTAGATCTTAACTTTTCTAGTAATAATCGACAGTAGTTCAACGGGTGTTTGACGAAAGCTTCATCTCTAGTAGTTTCATCTCCCAAAGCAATTTTTTTTTTCATTTCCTTAAGACTAGACCGTTATTTGAATATAGTTGAGTGTATATTTCATGATAGATGAGTATTAGGGTTATTTTTTTATGAATTTTAAAAAGTACTTAATGAAATTAGGATTTGAGAGAAATGGCATACGAGGTGTTTGTTGAAATGCCTATTAGATTTTGTTAAGTCATTTTTTATAGATTAAGGTGTTGTGGGCTGATGATAGCTTGGTGTGAATTTGTGCTCAGTGCAAGGCTCACATGTTGCACCAAAAGGGCTTTATCACACAAACCAAAAAAACGAAACAAGTGTTTTTTAGTAACAGGCAACTCAAAATCACACCAATTTATATATGTGTTTATTTCTATTTTGAGTTTAATAAACGTGAGTAACAAATAAAACTTGAATTTTGCCATAGATACAATGCTCAAGAAGTCCCGGGGAAAATGTAATCCACCTAGTCCAAAAAAGAAACTAGGTTCAATGAAAATTTTGGCATCTAAGCATTTCCCTAGGCATATTACAAATATTTCAAAGTTTAGAAATGTGATGCAAGCTATTAAGAGGAAGTTAACAAAATGACAATTAAGATTATTCAAGAAAAATGTATTCAGTCATTTTGCAAAGATTGACACCTATGTGTTTAGCTAGGGGTTGGCACTATTCAGTTTGGTTTGGTTCAGGTCTAGAATCGAACCAAACTGAAACCAAATGGTTCATAAATTTATGAACCAGATACAAACCAAATTGTAGAACCGAACCAAATTAATTTAGTTCAGTTCAGTTCGGTTTGGTTCGGTAATTTGGTTTGGTTTGATTTGGTTTAGTTTGGTTTTAACCTATATATAATATATTCATTATTTAATAAATATGATATAATACTAATAGACTATTACTACAATAATAATCTTTAGTCTATAAATCCACAAATAATAAACAACATAAAAAAATTCAACAATAATTTAGAAATCCACAAACAATAAATAATATAACAAAATCTAATAATAATAAATTAACATCATAAATCCAACAATAATTTAAAAACCCACTATATATTACAAAAGAAATTTTAAAATTGCATAGCCAAAGAGTATTTTTCTTATCACCACTTTTTTTTTATTTTTAATTTTAATTTTAATTTCTTCACTGAACGGTTTGGTTCGGTAATTTAGTTTGGTTTAAAACCGAACCAAATTAAAAACTAAATGATTCATAAATTTTGAATCATTTGGTTTTATGCTATAAACTGAACCGAACCATATTATCATAATATGGTTCTATTCAGTTCGGTTCGACCTCAACCAAACTAAATGCCCATCCCTATGTTTAGCGGTACGATCGTGCACAACGCGCTACATAGGCAAGTAGTGCATGATGAATGTGATAAAGATCAGCTGTGGTTTGAATTTAGTGGTCAACTAGCATGGTTATTGATCATTGAGTGGTGCTTTGTTATTAGACTTTGCTATGGTGCAAACAATGTACATACAGAAGCAAACATTGTGGCGAATCACAAGTTATGTGATTTGTAGCTTCATCGTAATCTAGGGACGAATATTAAACAATTAGATGAAAACTTTGAAAGTTTGAACTTAATGATATTGACAACATTGGTGTGCTAAAGATCATGCTATATTACTTCAATGAGATGTTATAGTCATTCAACATTATTTATGAAACTTCATATACTCTTGTGAGAAATGTATCAAACGTACAGTCTTTTTAAATAAAAAAAAGCTCTATTTTTTTCCATTTCTATACTCAAAACGACCATCTGTCAATTCCTATCACAATCTACCAAGATACATTGAAGAGCAACTGACTCCATTAAACTTGAATAATTAAGAAAAAAATAAAAAAGAATAGTATTTAATTAAAAAATAAAATTGTCAAAACGTGCGATAGGCACCTATCACACACACACTGCGACAAGCACCTGTCGCATAACCTCATGCATGATACGTGCTTGTTGCACATTTTCTAAGTTTGTTTCCTAACTCGTTTTTACTTAAAATACCCTCATAAATTTCAAATAATTGAAAGATAAAAACACACGTTGTGTAAGACAAATACTAATCTTCTTACTTTCCAATTGATGATTCGGTGAGTATAGGGTGGCAAGTTTTGGTGAGTAAAGGGTGGTAAGTTTTGGTGAGTTTTGGTTGAGAATGTGCTTTGTTGGGTAATTTGTTGATAGTTTTGAGGGATTTAGGTTTAAAAATTATACGTGTGGTTGGACATGATAGAAAAACTTAAGTGGACTAATTTTAAAAATTATCAGAACTTATTAGGTCATATTTATAAATTTCCCTACTTCCACCAACTCATCATCGTCAATAAATGCTCACCCAAAGCATACACCTCTGCCTAATTTGCACACAAGAAACGACCAATTTGAGTTTACTGGAGATATCACGTGGCTCTGTTAAATTCTTCTGAATTTGAACCAATAGAAGAAAATTACATCTAAACAAATGAAGCCAACAAAAATATTCGTACTTACCACAGAATTAATTTTTTAAATAGGAATCTTAACTATACTAGAGTCATAAATAAATTAAAAATAAAAAATTACAATCTCTAATTCAGCATATGTTATTTTATATATATTAAAATTTGTCTCTTCTTCTTTTAAGCTATCCTGATTTTACTATTTTAGTAAGGTCACATATTTCTGATTAAAAGCTCATTCCCTATCGCAAATTTATATTTAGGTCGAGAAAAATTACAGTAAGTATTAGGTAACAGGAGGCGCGTCCAAAAGCAAAAGCTCAACGTATTGCTGCTGTTCATAATCGTACATTTTGGACGTCTTTGTCCTTTAACGATAAGTACTACCTGCAAGAGAGCTTACCGTAGAAAGCAAAAATTGAAGCGTCAGCACACTTTTCCACCCCCACGTGGGAAATCTAATCCAGAACCCTCTTCCTTCAATAAAAAACAAAAGAGTCCCATCTGTGGCCCCACCTTCCTAACTTCGCCCGCAATGCCTTTCTTTCTCTCGTACCATCATGGCTTTTGTGAATATTACTTTAAAAGAAAAAAAAATATTTAAAAAAAAAGAGTAGCAATCACCATTATTAGGTGTTAAATTTTGACCACTCCAGTTGATTGGATATGGATAAATGATTATGAATTATCAAATTATTGAGGTCAACTTGGTTAATAATTTATTGAGCTCAAATTAAAATTTTTAACACCATAATTTATTCATGACACTATTAATTATTCAATAAATCACATTATATTGACTTATAATTTAGCTGATGAATTTATGTTGTCCCACTTATCATAATTTAAAAATAATTTATTCATATTTAAAATAAAATTGATTAAAGTTTAAGTAAACTAAAAATCTCTAGAAATTGTAATAAAAGCATGTTAAAGCGCAGGAATATGATCTGTCAATCCAAATTGGCTCCTCCGGTCATGATGAAGGAAAGGATTGAACTGGCAGTCTACAAGCAATGGCTCCACTCTCGACGTTATATCTTGAAAGATTCCATTTGGATAACAGAGATACGCTGTCTATCCAAGTATGCGGAAATTATGAATTGAATGATGGATTTTTATAGCCTATATAAAATTATTTATTTAATTATTCTGCCATTCAGTTTTATTTAACCCTCTTATTATTTAATGGATAAAATGCTATGTCACTCAAAATAATCTATACTAACATATTATGATGTATCATTAAGATAAAAATATTTAAACTATTAGATACAATTGGACGATCGAGATTGAGTGTCTAAATAATTGGTCTCATGGCAGGATCCATGATTTTTTTTTTTAATAATAGAAAATTATATTATTTAGTTTATAAATTTCATTAAAAGGTCTATCAAAACTACCAAGTGACAAGTTTTTAATTGACAAGCTTATCACCTTAACATGCTGAGATGACATGCATGCTCCACACAACTTTTTCTGGAAGACAACGAGCTAGAGCTGTAGAGCCATTATTGGATAATTTTTTTTTTTTTTTTGAATTAGCCATTGTTGGATAATTGATTAGAGAGATACACAATGATTTGTGAATAGTGATTGCCGAATGGACCATTTCTCTGCACAAGAGGAGTCCTCATGGGCTGGGCTAGAGTTCATAAGACATTTCTAGGGGTGTCAAAGGGCGTGCTCTATTGAAATACAAAACACGGGAAAAGGCCCAATTTTTAAGATCCTCCAGATGAGCAACTGGTAAGCCCAAAGGTAGTGAAATAATGTGCCATGTACGTATTCATTGCTTGAGCAGCGCTGAACACACTCCCCTAAAGATCTTCTAAAACCCCATTTTAATTTTATTTTCTAAAATAGCCCACTTCAATTTATAGACTTTAGTCCCTCTTAATAATGACATGACTCAAGTGTTATTATTTCTAAGTATAAGAGTGTTTAGTTATAATATAAAACTACAGGAAATTTTAAATTTAGTAGTCAATTTATTAAAATAAAGAAAATTAACTGCAGGAAAAGAAATTGACAATAATCAAGTTTAAGAATATGCTAAGGTTATGGGATCCACTCTCAGATTTTAAATTATGATTAAAACAACTCTCTCATATTTGTATTTTGCATTTATTCTACTAGTTAATTATTATGTCATTTAATTCTTAATTAATCATTAATATGATAAATATGAAATCAACCACTTAATGTGCCACAACTATATTGAAGTGTTGACATTATGTCAAAATATCATACAAATAGAAAAAGATTTAGATTTATAAATTAACATGACATAAAAAAACTGGTGAAAAAAAAATACAACAAATAAAATAAACTTTAAAACTCACTTTAGAGATTAATTAATCAATAACTTAATCCAAGAGTTTCACTTTTCATCTTAGCTCATAAAATTTAACTACTCATATTGAAAAACAAAACACTCATTTTATTTAACAAACTTCTGAAATATATTATAAAAGAATTGATAAAACAAAAAAAATAAGAAGAAAAATTCCCCAGTTTCAAACTCCTAGCTCTCTCTCCTTTTCTCTCTTTCTGGCTTCCCCCCCTTCTCATTGCACTTTCTCACCTTTTATAAGCGAGGATGAGCAACTTTTTCTTTTATTTAATATTTTTTTTTATTATATTATATTTTATACTATTATATTATATTATATATTATATAATATATTCACATATCAGGCCATCACATCATATTTCCCTTTTTCTTTTCTTTTCTTTTTAATTATATTTATTTTTTATTAATTGCATCTTCTTCATAAGGGCTTCCAATGACTTCAGCAATTCTTCTTTATTCTCGCTTTCAGTTCCAATTCCTTCTTTGTTCCTGAAATATTTATAACAATGAAAATTAATATACTAAAGATTAATTTTAACATAAAAATTTATTAGGGGAGTGTTAAGATAATTTATAAATAATAAGCGCATTAATCAACACTATAAGTGAAAAACTGACAATGTTAGACTTATTAAATATACACTTTTTAGTGTTAATCAAATAAAATGCAAACACATTTTCTTTCAAATAATTTTGTTTTAGTAAGAATTCTACTACTTGTATTTACAATAATAAAAAAATTTAAATAAAAAATTAGAAAACCAAATAGTTAAACCTTAAACAAATTTTCAGTTAAAAAAGTCTTTTAAAAATTACATATATGTGTACAATAGTAATAGATTATGAGAAATTATTGTTTATGAGAATTGGGTGGCTGCAAAAATTTTGTTAAAAACAATTTTGTAGGTGTTTAATTAAATTTCTATTTTAAAAAATTAAATTTTCCTTGGGCTATTTATGAAATCTCAATTGAAAGGGGTTTCATACATACTTTATAAGGTGTCAATAGCACCACTCTAATTTTTTTGGTAATCTTTTTTTTTTCCTTTGAAATTTGAATTATAAAAACATACCACTTTCTTAATATAATAAGTTAATATATATTTTAAGTCATAGAGACACAAAACTATACAAGCAAAAGCCAATGGTTTTAGCCCGAAAATAAGGTCAAATAAGATTAGTTCTAGTCAAATGCCTCGAAGATCCACTGAAGATGTTTGAGCACTATCATTAAGCATACACAATTCATCATGCAAGAGTGGTCGTGTGATTGCCACGTGACATTCTGCACGCATAGAATCACATAATATAGACATGCAAGCCAGTTTAAATGTTTTTCTCCTATTACTTAGCACGTGCAAACGTATTTACAGGATATTAAAATTTATGCGATCGTCATACATGCAAGAACTAAGGTATTAGGCTTCATGAATTGATGTCATACAAACGTATATCTCTTTTTGTATCTCATATCGTACGCTTTATACGTATCACTCATCATGCAATAAATATATTTTTCATGCAGTACAAGTATAGAAGCCACTCATTTAGTTACTCTAACAGGTATGGTGTGGAAAGTAAAAAGAGCGATCTATGCTAATTATCTAGTAAATTCACTAATGCTTAGATCCATTTAGACCGTCTGTTGGCTCGTGCAGAGTTTATTAGATAATATAGATAGTAAAAGGATTAGGTTTTAATATTTAATACAATTAGAGTGCGTTTGGACACTGTATTATATTATACTGTATTACACTATTTTAATATTGGTGTATTATATTATATTGTATTGCATTAACATTGTATTATAACAATACTGTACAATGTTTGGTGCTACACTATACTGTATTATTATACTATTTTAATGTTGGTGTATTGTACTATACTGTATTGCATTAACATTGTATTATAACAATGTTGTACAATGTTTAATGCTACATTGTACTGTATTAATTTTTTTGTGATTAATTTAAATTATATATTATATTAAATTAATATATTTAATATTATTATTTATATTATTATTAAATTTCAATTAATATTATTCATATTTAAATATTTATTATTCGTTATATTAAATTATTTAAAAATAACTAATTTAATTACTGTAATATAATTACATTATATATTTTAGTATTTATTATTAGTTATATTAACTTATTAAAGATTAATCAATTTTATATATTAATTAACATAATATAATTAAATAATACATTATTTAGTTGTATATTTATTATAATAAAAATTAAAATATAATATTAATAAATAATAAATTTATTAATTTATATTAAAATTATAATATAAAAATAAAAAATATTATATTATATTATATTATATTAAAAAATTATATTCATTTATTATTATTAAAAAAAAACCTAAGCTAATGCGGCAACTGACACATTAAGGTGCATTAGAAATGCAACACTTTGGTACCCCTTACATGGGCTTTGTAATGCAACCCATGTAATGAGAGTACCAAACACCCCCTTAGAGACTTATTTGGTAAATTCTAAAATTATAGATATTAATTGCAGGTGCTTATCGTGTTATAATTATATATTATGTAAAAAATATAGCTTGGATTAAAATTGTAAATTTATCTTCATCACATTTGCGCCATTATTTATCTCATGCATTGTTATAAATATATATCATTTAGTAACACATTAAAGGACGACCTCTTGAGTTGTGACGTTTAATATCCCGATGCAATGTCAATCCGTAAGATGAGCATTATCCAATTAATAAAAGATTAGCCTGAAAGCAAGTCCGAGAATAACCAAATTATGTGACTTTTAGGCTATTAAAGCGGAGGCAAAATGCACTACAAAAGGGGAGGGATTCACGTGGGAACAAGAGAAAGAGAAATATTGTTCTTCTCTTAAACCATGCAAAGCTGCAACACGACCTTTTTCTAGCCTATTATTGTTTCAAGAAGGGTGTGAGCTCAACTTTCGAAATCCTTTTGAGGGGACACATGTCAGTAGTGACAAAAATACCTTTACATAAGTGAAACTAAAATTTATTGCATAGTAAATGGCTTTTGTGTGCAGTATTTATTAAATTGGAACCGAAATAGGTAGAAATAGAAATAAATTAAAATTAAAATAAAAATAAGTTGTTTACTTAAACTGTAGGAATTGAAATTAGAATAAGTTGAATTGTTATTAATGTGTTTACTTTGTCTTGGAATCGAAATCGAAATGAATTAGATTGTAACAAATTACTAAAAAATATTTAATCAATCATTCTGATAATTATTGTTTTATTTTTTAATTATAGTGATTATTTATTTAAAAAATATTATTCTTATTATTAATTATTGTCAATAATTAATTGATATATTAATTAATTATAATAATATACTAATTAATTATAATAATTATATTATTAATTATTATAATAACATATTAATTATTGTGATTATTTAATCAAAAACTATAATTATTAATATATTATTGCTAATAATATATTTATTTATTAATTAGTAGTAATAATTATATCAATTAATTGATGATAATATATGAATTAATTATAATAATTATTAAAAATTAATTAATTATTATAATAATAACATATTAATTATTTTGATTATTTATTAAAAAAATATAATTATTAATAGTTATTGTTAACAATATATTAATATATTAATTAGTTATAATAATTATATTAATTAATTAAATATAATGATGTTATATTAATTATTGTGATTATTTATTCAAAAATTATAATTATTGATAATTATTTTTAATAATGTATCAATATATTAATTAATTAATTATAATAATATATTAATTAATTATAAATGAGGGCAAAGTTGGTATTTTTTATTTTGGGGAGGGGCAAAATGGAAATTCCAATAAATGGGAGATTGATTCTCACCTCCCCTCATAGGAATCAATCTCTCATTCCTCATTCCCAAATAATGGTGGGCCCCACGATTTTGATTTCGATTCCAGTTTCATTTTTGCGAAGTAAACGTCATCAATCATTTTAATTCCCCAATCTAGAAAGAAAACACACCATTAATAGTTAGATCATTGGGGATAGTGAATCATATATTTTGGACACCATCTTATGATAAAAAAAATTAATAAAAGTCAATAAAAAATAAGGGACGTTGACAATTTCCCTTACTAAAATTAATATATGCTATTTACTCTCTATTTTTTCTTTTATACTAATCAATAACTCCCATGACACCATAGTTTCATAATATTACCCTTATTTTGAAATACATTTTTACATAGTTATTATTAATTAAATAAATCATATGAACAGAGACTAAAATAAAAAATTTGAATATTAAAAATAAGAAATATTGGTTGGGGTGTGAATAAAAAAATATTAATAAGATATTTTTGTATACTTTTTTGTTATTTTAAACATTTTTCTTATAATAAATATATTTTATATTTTCAAGATAAAACATGGAGTAAATGACTCACTTACTTCTTTTTTTCTTTTAAAATTTTTTATTTTTTATGCCAAGAGAATAGTGGCTATTACAAAAATAGTAAGAAGTAACTAATAGATTTTAATAGGTTGAAATTGAAAGTCTCTCTAAAATATAAATGTCTAATCTAGCAATTCCTATATTATGAAGTATGATACCTTTAATGCTGCATTAACTAAATTGGAATAGAAAAGAACTGAAATAGGAATGGACAGGAATGAGAATGAAAATGTTAATAAAAACAAGTTGTTTACTTAAACTGTAGGAATTGGAATAGGAATAGGAATAAGTTGAATTGTCATCAATGTGTTTACTTTGTCTTTGAATTAAAAACGGAATGAATTAGATTATTACAAATTATTAAAAAAAAATCCTTAATAATAATGACAATAGTATTAATTAAAACAATAAAATTAATAATAATAAAAAATTTAATAATAATAATGACATTAAATAAATATAAAATAATATTAAACACAATAATAATAATGACATTATTGTTGTTGTTGTTGTTGTGATAATATTAATAAAAATAATAACAACAATAATTAAAATGATAAATTTAATAACAACAACAACAACAACAATAATGATGAAGACACTTAAATAATAAATAAATTAATAAAAATTAATACATTTTAATGATATTAATATTAATAAAATAATAAAATAAATAAATTTTAATAAAATAATATAATAATAATAATAATAATAATAATAATAATAATAATAATAATAATAATGTCATTATTATTATTAATAAAAATAATAATAGGAATAATTAAAATAACAAAGTATATCTTAATAAATAATACTGGTTAATAAATTTTAATTAATATTAATATTAATGATAGTAATAATAACAATTAAAATAAATAATAATAATAATAATTATAATAATAATAATAATAATAATAATAATAATTATTATTATTATTATTATTATTATTATTATTAAATAATAAAGGACTTATGTGCAAATAATACAAAATATTTGGGTATTTTTATGAGTTCCATAGGGACCAAAATACAAAAATGGCAAGAATTGGTTGAGGTCAATTTGAAAATTATAAAGATTTAATTGAGTGAAATGAAAAATCTAGTAATGGGAGATTGATTCTCAAATGAGGCTTAAAGCATCTCAAAAAAGTATTTCAAATAAGATTTTATTATTTATTAAAAGAGTCATATCAGTATTTAAAATTTTTAAAAATACTTCAATTAAGATTATTCAAATAAGAGCATTTTTAAAAAGTTATTTCAATAAGATTATTTTATTGTTTATTTAAAGAGCTACATCAGTATTTAAAATTTCAAAACATGCTTTAATTAAGATTCTTCAAATAAGAAATGTTCTCTATCTTCAATTTTGTAAAGTAACGTTGTCTCTCTTGAATTTATATTTTATTGAAAAGAGAAAGAGAAGTACTTTAATTACTATTTATTTTTCTTTTAAAAAAATATTTATTTAATTAAAATAATATTAACTTATTTTTATTTAAAGAGCCTAAAATAATATATTTTTTTATTTTTTTTATATAAAAAAATAAATGTATAAAAAATAAAATTAATAGAGTCTTTTAAACATATTTTTAAAAATTAATATATAATTTTTAAATTTAAGTGGAGCCCATAATTTTGATACCAATTCTGATTCCCAAAGATACACTACCATCGTCGTAACCCAATGAACAACATGATACGCCAGTGCCAGCCTGTCTCAAAACAAGTTCCATTGTTATTATAATATTTTATAAGGCAGAGGCTACCTGTTTATTAAATTTGGTGGTTTTTAAATTAAATATTGATATTGATAGTTTATCAACTCAAACTCCTTTCAAATTTTTAAATATAAAAAGCCCAACTTGTTTTACCAAAAAGCGAAAGCGTAAGAAGCAAAAACAAACAAAACAAAAAGAATTGCAAGTCCTCATCGAAAAAAAAAAAAAAAGAATTGCAAGTCAAAGCGCACCGTTTCAGTAATATTAAGTCCGCAGCTTCTCTCCTCCTTCAAATTCGCCGGATTTGCATCGGGGGACCCCTCGATTTGCTCCACGGCTCCGTCTACCTCTGGTAAGAATTAACATCACAGTAAACTTTGTTTAAAAAAAAGTTATATATTTTAATTAGTCTTTAATTGATCGGTGAATTTTCGTTCTTGTCGATACTTTAAGTTTTTTTTTCCAACGAATAAAAATGAAAATAAAGATCTATTTGTAGATATTTATGTCTCCGTACATTTTACGTTTTCTTTTTCTTTTTGAATTAACACCAGTAGAATGTAATGCGGACTTGAAATTTGCCTTGGTTTTTTCTGTCTTCTAATTATAATTTATTTTATAGATTCATTTACACATATGTAAATGGGTTTTTGTTTTTGAAAGTAATGTTTTCTTTAGCTATAAGCTTTTTCTGTGCTTACTGTGTCTGCTAAGCTTTTCCCTGGAAGAGAAAAATTAATTTTAGTTTTAGTTTGGTACTGAAGTTAGTTGATTTTATAATGTATATTCTACTTTTAGAGAGAGCATAGAAATCTACCCGTTAATATATTTTGAAAACCCTATGAACGCTCATTTTTTCTAAGTGTTTAAAAGAAAAAAAAGAAGTTGAATTACAAGAGATTAAATGGGAAAAATGATGCAAAATTAAGTGGGAATTAATTCTTTGTTCCAATTTTTCCCTCCCTTTTGGATCCTTTTAACTATGTATTTGTTTTCTTCTTCTGTGTAATTGAGACTTTTTTTAATTTTTCTTTGATGTGGAAAAGAAAATTAAATGAATCTCAAGTTTTGAGTGCATTTAACATTCTTAATCTTTAGCCATTGTTGGCTAGTGATTGCAAGTTTTAATGAAAGATGATTTTGGCAGAACATCTGCATGTGAACTCAGAATACAGTATGGTTACAGAAGCACTTCAAACTAGTCGTTTAGCAAACGGGGAGGCTGAGAATAGTATTTGCAAAGAAAGTTTCCTAATTCCACGTCAAGACTGTAAAAGAAGACACGGTTCTGATGGAACCATTGCTGCTCCTTATGATGAAAATTGTACCAATGAACACATGGTAGGAGTATCCAGCAGAGATGCACCTGAAGATATAGATACAAATATACAGCCTGATGTTGTTTTTGTACGTGAATCACATGGTGTATCAGTTTTTTGGAATTGGTTATGCTTAAGTACTTAAAAGTATATCTTATTGTTTACTATGTTACTTCTCTGCAGAAAAAAGCAAGGGTACAGAGAGAATTGACTTTGCAAGATATGTACAACCAGGGCTCCTTCGATGATGATGATGAGGATGACAGTGACTGGGAGCCCATGCAAAAACATTTCGAGATTATGAAATGGTTTTGCACCAACTGCACGATGGTCAACCTGGATGATGTTGTCCATTGTGATGTATGTAACTAATATATCTCTCTTTCTTATAAACATGTGGTGTGATGCTACTCTGGTACTGTGGTACATGTATTTTGCATTAGCACCTATACATGTATTTTGCATTACCAACTATCTAACACAAAAGATGCTGTAAATGATTTGGTGAAATGTCGTCCTTGCAGATATGTGGGGAACATAAGGAATCTGGCATCTTGAGGCGTGGATTTTTTGCATCGCCTTCTTCACAAGATGGTCCAACTGATGTTGAATTAGAATTCAAAGGGAAATATAAAGGTGATTTGTTACTAAGCTTAGTTGGTATGTTTGCCATTATTCGTAAAAAATTCCTCTGTTAAGATGTTTTATGTATGTAGCTTTCCATTATCATGTTACTGAATTTTATTGAAATTCTTGGAATGCTCTCATATTCAGTCTTTGTCTTTTTCTCTTTAACAAATAATTCTAGATTTTAGTTTTTTCTTGAAATAAATTTTCTTGAAGCTCAATTAAAATTTGATTGGATGAAACTTGAATCCATCTTGATATCTATCTATATTGTCACAAATCTCATAATCTCTTGCTTCCAATAGATCATTCTGAATCACCTAGCATGTGCCATCTAATTGTGAAGCTAGTGTTGTTGATATTGCATTTATCTGATTCTGTTTGTACTTGGGAGGTTGTCTGTAGACTTGCAGTCCGGAGTTTCTTTCTCCAACAGGTGCACAGCAATAGGGTTTGATGAGAGAATGTTGCTACACTCAGAAGTAAGGTTTTGCTGTACAACATATTCTGTTCAAACTTCTGCTTGAATTGAGATGGGGTAGATATGCCTTTCTGATGTAATAATCTTTATTTGCACATATGTTGTGCCTGTTAGGTCCTTCCCCCGCCCCGGGGAGGGGGGGGGGGGGGATCTAGACTTGAAATGATAAAATTTATAGTTAAATCCCTTAATTTGTTTTTTATGTATGAAGTAATTTGATTATAACTCACAAATGCTGACAAATAGTATGATTTTGTGCTTCAGAAAATAGAAACCTAAAATAAGCAACACAGTTACTAATAACAACATATGTTAGTAATTTTCTTATGATAATTCAAACTTCGATAACTGTCAATCTGGTGAACTTTAAAACTTCGATTGGAATTCACACATTTCTCTTTCTTTAAGAGTGATACAATTGCACTTTTTTAACTTCAGATGAACAGAACTAATCCCATGGTAAATTGGTTCATGGAAAAACAACAAATTCTTTTAGTTTAGTAGATAATATTGCATCATATTCTGTGTGATCACATACAGTTGCTTAGTTCTGATGACCGTCAATTTTTTTTTTTTGTTAATTTCATCCAATATCCTGTTTTGTTCATTTTTCTAAAGTTAGTGGAGAGAGTGGCTGGTTTTGCCTTTTGTCTTTGTTTTGTAAATACTTATAATTCTGTCTTGGTTATTCTTTGCAAGAGTAGGTGGAGATAAAGTCACGTCCACATCCAGAAAGACCAGATCGTCTTCGTGCTATTGCTGCTAGCCTTGCTACCGCTGGTACTTTATCTCTTGCCAAATTTCTTTTTTGAGGTTACGGATTTGGTTAATCCCTGTTTCTGGAGACATACAAGAAATACGATTTTGATCTTTGCAGGCATATTTCCGGGAAGATGCCATCCAATTTCCGCTAGAGAAATTACAAGAGAAGAACTAAAGATGGTTGGTGGCCAATTTCTTAACTTGAGCCTTGAAGTGTAAAGGGGTTGTATTGTGGTCTTTATATCCTGTCATTCTGTATATTATTAGGTGTTTTCATCTGAAAATTTTAAGCAGAAAAGCATAGAAATGGGAGTTAACGTGCTGGGTTGTGACATTGACTTTTGAATGATTGAGGTTTTATGGCAACATGGAATGATTGCCAGTTTATGTATATTGGGGCTGGGTGGTGTCGCAACAATAATGATATATAACTTTGGTGGCCTACATGTCCTTATCGGTTATTTTTTGATGTGAACATTGTTATTACTTTTGTGATAATTTTTAATGTTTCTCATTTTTCGATTTTGGGATCTATAGGTTCATTCTTTGGAGCAGATTGAAGCTGTGGATCTTTCGAGTCAAATTCATTCTAGGTTTGTAACCAATCGTCTTTTCATTAGCCTGTCTTTCATCTCTCTCTTTCTCTTTCTCTCTCTAATGTATATATGTATTGGAAACTTAAGTAATCTATAAAAGGCTTGTAGGTAAATTTGTGCAACGAGAGCATCTAGGTGGTGAATAATATCTATTTGGGTTGGAGGGAGTTTGAAATTTTTGTATCAAAGAGGGAAAAAGTGAGTATATTTGTGTATTATCTTTACGAAAATAAACTATTAAAGTGCTCAAACTGGAAGGGAGTTGAAGTATTTTCTAGATAAGTTTGGATGGTGTAAGTTTTTGCAATCAAAAGTTGTAGGTGGTGAAAAATTATCTTTTTGGTTTTAAGGGGGTTTGAGCATTGGTATGAGAAAAATATTAAAAAAAAAAAGGATAGAAATCACAAATTTTTAGGTCTTGTTATGTGGTACTTTAGTTGTACATTTTCACATGGTCAATGGTAAGATTTTATAGGTAGAAGCCCAAAAAAGGAAATATATATATGTAAGAATCACTGATTTAACCCGTGCCATTTTATATGTTTAGGGAATTGTTAGAAACACAAATTTCTCTCTATTTTTCTTTTGTGAATTAGTGGGAGGTTGGACCTCAGGTGAAGTGGTGGAATGACATTCAGTTTTGGCTAGTAAGTTGGAGATGGTGGAATAGACTTTTGGAAGAATGAGGAAGAAATAACATATTAACATTTAGTTCTTGGATTGTCTAGGGAAAGAAGTGTATGCAATGTTGAGTTGGCTGAGCTAATCTTTTGTCAATTTCTCGGGAACTTAATAGCCTGGTCTTGTCTTGAAGCCTAGTTATACATGATTTTTTTTTTGTTTTTAAATGCAATTGAGTTCATGATTAACTTGTTATTTCTGATTGGCAGTTATTTTACTCCTGACACGTATGCCAATGAGCATTCAGCCCGTGCTGCTAGGCTTGCAGCAGGTTTGTGTGCTGATCTTGCTTCAGCAATTTTGTCTGGACGTGCTAAAAATGGTTTTGCTCTGGTATGAGTAATTTGTCATTCGCATGTATGTGGAATCTTGATTGATTTTGGCCCTTTAGTTGTTTATCTTCAACGTATTTTGAATTGTCAGGTTCGGCCTCCGGGTCATCATGCTGGTGTAGGCCAGGCCATGGGGTTCTGCCTGCACAATAATGCTGCAGTTGCTGCTTTAGCAGCTCTGACTGCAGGTGCAAAGAAGGTTCTTATAGTTGATTGGGTAATTTTCTGCTATGCAGTCTTGATACATAGTTGCTGGATCTGATACACCGTGCATTGAATTGGGGAAGTAACTTCTTATTGTTGATTGTTGCAGGATGTTCACCATGGAAATGGCACCCAAGAAATATTTGAGCGGAACAAATTGGTATGTCTCAGAATATTCATCAAATTTTTAACTAACCGCACTGTTACTTTAGAAAAATGGTTGTTTATGTGGGATTTTTTACCTTACCCTGAACTCCAGTTATTGATAATTTGTTAAAAAGGATAAATGACTATTTCTGGGGCTAATGGACAGTTTATTCACCTTTTTAAGTTTCCTTTTCTATTAACACAATCTATGTTAACTTTTTATCAGATATTGGATAATGTGATAAAACAAAAGTAGCATACTATGAGAATTTGAATGTTGTACTGCAGAAATTCTCTGCTTCTTCCATTGCATTTTCTCATGGATAAATTACTTAAAGTTGAAGGTTTTGCACGGATTTCACCTATTGGTTTTTTGGTTTTATTTTTCGGTGCTGATGTTATGGTTCCACTTATAGGTTCTGTACATTTCCTTACATAGACATGAGGGAGGAAGGTTTTATCCTGGTACTGGAGCTGCCAATGAGGTAATTGACTGCTGACACTCTTTTTTTGAAGATAAGAAAATCAAAGTGTTGTTTCAGTCCAAGTCATCCAAATCTTCGTTGACCAGGCTGTACATTTAGCAGGAATGTGAGATGTTTGTAGGTAACAGATTAAAAAGATTGAAATTTTTAAGTTTTGTGGTTGGCTGCGTGTATGCCTTTGGGGTTTTGGGTTTGGTGGTTCAAGGATTTATCTATTTGCTATGACTTTAATTTTTTATATCGTATGATTTTTTTTTTTTAATTATTTGCTGATTTGCCATAGCTTTTTGATTACTAAAATATTGCAATGAGCAAGCATTGGCAGAAAATATTTTCTTTTCTTTTCTTTTCTCTTTTTTTCCCCCAACTAAACATAGATTGCAACTGTGTTTCCTTCTTTCACATCTCTTAAGTTGGTGCTTGACCTATTTAGTATATCTACAGCTTTCTGTGTAATGATGTTTAAACATAGCTTAAATATAGGAGATGGCAGCAAGGAACTGCTGACTTAGACTGTAGTTAAGATGCTGACATGTTTTTCTTCTTCTTTCTTGGTTGATTGGTTAAGAAAATGGAGTTATCATAACAACAGTTTCTTCATAAGTATAGTAGTTCTCAAGTCTAGGCGTAGAATATAACTTTCATCCAGACCTGAGAATATCAGCCTATCAAAGGCTGATAAATGCTTTTTTTAGCTGTTCGGTTACATCCCCCTTTTCTTTTCTTTATAAATTCCCCCCTGTTTCTTTGTAAAGTTCTGCCATTTTATTGAGCTTTTGGTTCCATACCAATAAATGATGAAGATTAACCTTTTCCAGATGCCTATGGAAATGATCCATTCGCTTTTGTAACGTTTTCCCAACCTGGAAAGGTGGTGGTGAGAAAACAAAGTACCATTTTAGTTATTGGTCAGAAGCCTTGCCCCTGAATAAAAGATCCTGATATTATAGGGAGGGGCTAACTTCTGTGGTGAAAGAACTATACTCTTGTTAAGAGGTAAAATACCAGTGGAGGTCTTGTGGAAATACAGAGCATTAGAGCTGCACCAAAAACTCTGAGATGGATAATGACATCATGAGGTCTGACATATGTTCTAGGTTATTCACATGTCAGATGGAGCTTTATTTCATTTTATTATGTTATTTAATATTTTTCTGTCCACGGTTTATAAATACATGTAAATTGATATTCACTGCATGAGTTGTGGCATGAATTGATATATGTGGTGTATTAGAAATTTCTCTTGTTGAATGTTTTGAATTCATACTTCTGTCTGCTTGCTCATTTAGAAAACTAAGTGATAAGATGCATCTCTGTGAAAATATATATACTCTCTGTTTGGTTCTGTGCATGCATCATGCATCATTATTTTATTTTTGCTTGCAATAAGTTATCTATTTCTTCCATCTGGTCTACTTGGTTCTATATTTTTCTATTTTAACTGCTAACCAATTCTTTCTTAATTATTGTACTTCAGTTTGCAATACAAACTAATATTAAATAGTTTAATTGGCGTTAACATTTCTGCAGGTTGGTATTGATGGTGCAGAAGGATATTGTGTAAATGTTCCATGGAATCGTGGTGGAGTTGGAGATAATGATTATGTTTTTGCATTTCAGAATGTTGTTCTTCCCATAGGTTACTCTCCCTAATTTCTATCCTTGCATGTGTATGTTCATATGAAGAAGAGGCATTTGGTATTAATATTTGTGTTGCAGTGTGGAAACTTTTCATGAACTATTACGTTATTGATGCACTTCATCTTATTATCTTTGTGCATGCTATTGAAAAGTTTGGGTTTCAGTGCTGGCCAGCTACATATGAGCTTGACTCACCAATGGTCTGTGAAAGACCATTTAGCGAACAATATGAATAAGACTGTTTTATAGAGGAGAACTATGGTGACTCAGTCTGTCTCTGTGGCTTTTACATGTCCTTAAGTTTTTTATTTCATTTTTTATTCTTGCACAAAAATCAGCTTTTTGTCTGGTCTTTTGAAGAAATAATACCCAACATTTGTTAAAGTATTACACTTATGTCATCCATGTTAACTTAATTGATATGTTAATTTCATTGAAATTTACTTCATTACCCCTTTACATTTGAGAAGCTTCTTGAACACAATAGCCTCTTAATATTGTGTTCAATAAAAATTTGAAGAGGCAATAAAGTGAATTCAATGGAGTGTGCACGTGTGGTGTGAGTGTAATACTTTCGAGATTGTTGGGTATCATTTAAGGAAATGACAAGAGACAAAAAGACAAAAAGCTGTTTGTGTGCAATGAATAAAAATTGAAATAAAATGCTCAAGGACATGTGTCAAAGCCAGAGACAGTTGTAGCACGCCTCTTATTTCATATTGTTGTTTGTTCATTATAAATCTGTTAGCCAGGGCTGAAGTTTAAAGATAAGTTTGTATAAATTGTCTTCAATAGAAGTTGTATGGCCCTGTCAAATATGACGTAGAGGTGATCAAATAAGACATGTAAAGTACAGGGCTGCTGAACACAATTTCTTGGTGCTTTACTTGGAATATAGCCTTGTAACTGTAATTATATATCCTTTGATACCCATTTTGATGTGGAGTAATGCGTAGGATCATAAACTATGGGTTAACCTTTATAAGTACTGCTGACATAAGAGAATGCTAGTTGTTTGGAAGGGAAACACTGGTGGTTGTGCATGATTTTAAGAATAGGGATGGCATTTTTCTTGGTATTTCGTTCCCAAATCCAGAAAATTTCCATCCAAATTCGAAACCACTCTCAAGTTTTGAGGATCCATGGATATAAGGATGGGTATCGGAAGGGTCATGGATGATGTATATCTTATCATTTCCACAGATTGTAATTTGCCATCCCTAGTTCTGAGAAACTGGATAGGATTTCTGAATATTGATCATTAGTGTTTCAATTTTTTGGCTGCTATGTACATATAAGATGAAATGCCAATATATCTTTGTGGTGTTTAATGTTTGAAATTATTGCTGAATTAACCTCACAGTATGTGTGCTACTCTCTTTACATGGTATGTTCTATTTAATGATTTTATGCTCTCTTCTTTAGTCCATGGAGGGTAGGCTTAAACTATGTATTTTCATTTTAACTGCTGACTCTAGTAATTTTGTATGTTATAACAAGTGTATCCTCTGCAATTTAGTTCTTCTATCTATTTGATGGTTTTGTCAACCATATATAATTTCAGCTTCGGAGTTTGATCCTGATTTCACTATCATATCAGCTGGATTTGATGCTGCAAGGGGTGATCCTCTAGGCTGCTGTGATGTAAGGATTTTCTTATTTACATTTTAGATCATTTTGTTTGATTGCATCATTGCTAATTATTCGTTTGTTAGTGTATAACTATCTCATGATTACTGTCCCACTAACCAGCCTTAGGTTTTTTGTCGGGGTTTTTGTGGGGGGGGGGGGTGTTGTTGGTTTCGGCTTCATTGGTTCAACTTTAGTAGCCTTCCGAGTCACTTATGTTTTGCTTGTTTAGAATGTGTTGAAAAATTTTAAATTTTGATGTGCTTCAGAAAATAAATGGTTGGTCATTTTGCTGTTTTGAATTTGTATGGGGGGCCTCAATGGTTCAAGTCACCTGAAGTAGTCCTCCCTGTAAATTGTGTTCTGCTTGTTTAGAATGTGTCAAAAACTTTTAAATTTTGATGTGCGTGAGAAAATAAATGGTTTGTTTAAAATGTTTTGAAAACTTTTAAATTTTGATGTGCTTGAGAAAATAAATGGTTTGCAATTTTGTTATTTTGAATTTGTATGTCTGCATTTGGGTTTTTGCCATTTTGACTGTTGATTTCTTACTGCACATTTTTGCATGTTGTAGGTAACTCCTGCTGGATATGCACAGATGACACACATGCTGAACGCTCTCTCCGGTGGCAAGTTGCTTGTTATACTTGAGGGCGGGTTTGTGCTTTAATTATATGGTCTTCATTTTATGATCATTATTTTCAGTCCATTTGGGTTTTAAACAGTGTATATTTCTTTGACTTGAGGAGTTATATGAGCTATATATTTTTTTGCAGCTACAACCTCCGTTCAATATCCTCTTCTGCTACTTCAGTGATTAAGGTGAATTCCAGTACCTGAAAAATGGACATTTTATGAATAGATATTTTCATTTGGAAATTGTGTATGGCTCTTATTATTTTATTGGTCTATTCAAACATCACTATTGAATTCACCATGTTTGGGAAGGTCACACATTTAAAAACATCCATGGTATCTTGATAACTTGGATTCTTCCATACAAAGAGATGGCCCTGTAACAAAATGCACCTCTATTAGTGATGGTAGTGTTTTTTTCATTTTTTTGGATGTAAATGGATACCGTGTTTTCTTATATTTCTGTTTAATGGTGTTGTCTTATATTTCTATATTTTTTAATATAATTTTGGTAATAAAGGTATTGCTGGGTGAAAATCCTGGATGCGAATTAGGTGACTCTGCTCCTTCCAAATCTGGCCTGGTAACTGTTCTTGAAGTATTGAAGATTCAGATGAACTTCTGGCCTTCTCTAGCATCCCGCTTTACAGAATTGCAGCCACTATGGGAAATATATGCTGCTGAAAACAAAAGTGAGGAGCCCATTTCTGAGCTTTTCTCAATGGTTTAAATGTTCACGGTTCAAGTTTAGCTCATTTACTTCTAGTATTTCTTAATTTGTTTAGTTCATTTATTTCTAGTGTTTCTTATTTGTGAGACGAGAAATGACATTTTTGATAGTTGTACCCTAGAAAAACGTACAGGAAAGAGAGTGATGCATCATTGGGGGATGGTTTTGTTTTTTCCTTCCCGGTAAATTATCCCATACTAATATTTCCTCACCTTGCAGAAAAGCAAATTAAGAAGATACGTCGAGCTGACGCACCAATATGGTGGAAATGGGGAAGGAAAAGGTTATTGTATCAAATTCTTAAAGGGCATCTTCGAGTAAGATCAGGGGGTATTAACTGACTTGTGGTGGTGACGCAACAATATGGTGGAAATGGGGAAGGAAAAGGTTATTGAATCAAATTCTTAAAGGGCATCTTTGAGTAAGATCAAGGGGTGTTGACTGACTTGTAGTGGTTACCTTTGTGCATCCCTTCTATCCTGTAATTTTGTGCATTTTGTTTACCTTTCAGGTTTTCTCCATGCAGTTTTATGTGGATACCGAACACTTCTTTTTGTCTTTTTATTGTTCAAATGCAACTTACTAGAATATTTGAACCTCATTTCTCCTTTTTCTGCCCTTTGCTTCTCATAGAGTGAAAGGGTTCGTTGTTAGACAGATTCTACCGGGTCTAGTGTATCTATCCACAGTCATTAACATGATTACAACCGCTGTGCTTGATGGTTCATGCAACTTTAGAATTGCTGCTAGTTAGGGTGTCTCATGAATTACTGATGTCTTTGAGAAAACTTATAACTAAATGCATCTTGATCTTCCATGAGATTATGTATTCCTGAATGGATGATTTACACGGTAGAATATTGCCATTTAATATTTATTGTTATATTTATATTTCTTGTTATATCTAGTTTAATTTTGTATTTTGTGAATTCTTGTATGTTCCACAAATTTTGTTATCTAGTATGTGTAATTCAAACAAATTGAACAAGAATTGCATTGAACCCGCAAAAGTTTACTCCTGGCTTTAATTTGAAAGGGCATTATTATTAAGAGAATTGGGTTTTGATATATGGTATAACAAATTTTGATTAGAAAAGATTGAGTCCCTTATTGAGGATAAGGTTGCTCCTAATAACAAATAAAGTAGACTCTTCTGCGTTGATTTCCATTACCTGAAGAATTAAGATGCAAGTCTTAATTTACGCTAAATAGCGACAATGCTATTGGTGCATTGTCGGCGGCGGGGCCATGGGATATGCAACAGGAACAGCATAAGGAGGATGAGGATGAGGATGGTGACCGGGAGGAAGCATAACGGGAGTCCCAACGGCGGAAGCCATATGACCCAGAGCAGCAATCGGGTGACCGACCGGGGCTCCATAAATGCCCAAACCGGGCATATGGGGCTGAGCGACGTGATTGACTGATGCACCTACTGGCATAGCAGCTGCACCTGGTGGGTTTGAGTCAGCCTGCTGCTGCCCTGTAATTGGTGCTTGATGGTGAGCCGAAACATCACCATTATTGACACTAGTTATATCGTGAATGCTGGACCTTCTTCTGTCTCTGTTCATTGAGTTCAACCGTATGAAATATTTTTGTGCATGGCTGGCCACTTGTGTTGGTGTCCTTGATATCACAAAATTTCTTGAAATGCTTCTCCAATCTCCTTTTCCAAATTTGTCTAGACCCAACAAAAATAACCTGGAAATATATATATATATGTTCTGAATCAACTTCTTGTACTAACCACAACAATTATGAGATAACATGGGCTTTGAATTTTGTACTTGAAAGCAGTTAGTTAGAAGTTAGTTAAGACTTAAGAATTGCCATAAATGGAAAGTTTCCTGAACAAAACATACATACCTGTGTTCTTCTTCTGTCCACGGAATCCCTTTTCTCCTCTCTTGCTCTGACTTTGAGCTTCCTTTGCTTCCATGTCCACTTGGGTCATGACTTAACCCCGAAAACCCACTTCCACAACCACCATTTGATCTCTTATCCGCCATTGCCGCGGCCGTGGAGGGGCCATGAAAGTCCATAGTTGAAGATGTCGCATGATCCTCTCCTACATAATTAGGCAATGGTATGTTGCCAGCCTCTATTGCATTTACATCCTCTAATAAAATTTGGTAGTGTTGCTTCAATTCTTCAACACTTCTAGAAGGAACCATTGAAGCAATCTTTTGCCATTGTTGTTGTTGTTGTTCTTTTGAGTCGTCCTTCTCAATGCAATGCGTTGCAATTGCATTCTCGAAAGCTTTATCTTCTTCTCTGCTCCAAGTGGCTGCACTTGACATGTTGGTTTTTTTTTTTTGTGCGGTTCTTGAAATCTTTTTAGTTTCAACTTATGAATTGTGGTAATGGTGAATGTGGCAGTGGGTTATTCAAGTTCAATTTCAATATCAATATTTCTGTTTTCGTGGGCCTTTGTTGTTTGTTTTTATTGGGAAAAGAAAGGGGTAGGGGTGCATAGGATAACAGAGAAGTGACCTGTGTGTGTAGGATAAGCAGCGTGGTGGGCATCGAACAACCGATTGATTAGGACCACTTTTTTTTGTTCTAAGTTGAAGGGATGGGTAATCTGTCATCCTCATGTCACTCTAACTACAAATAAAATGGAAAATCCTTGCTTTTCTGTCCCATTTTTTTTTTCTCTCCCTAAATCGATATTGTGTTGAAATCGGATGAACGTAGTCTTCGTGTTTTATCGAGTGACTTTCAAACATTTTTATTAATTGGTCACTCGAGTTAAAATCATAATGAATAGTGACTTTCAAACACTTTTATTAATTGGTCACTCGAGTTAAAATCTTAATAAAGAAGGATTAAAAACTTAAAATAATTGATTTGAGCTCAGCTCATTTCTCTTTTTTTTTTTTTTTGCTTATAGAAAATATAAAGTTGGGTGTTTTTTTTTTTCTTATAGAAAATATAAAGTTGGGTGTTTTTTTTTTTTCTTATAGAAAATATAAAGTTGGGTGTTTATTAGGACCTGACCTCTAAATTGAGGCCAACTATAATGCGATCTAAAGTTTTATGCCTAAATGAGCTAATTTTAATTCCACTATCAAAAGAAAATGATCCCTAATACTAATGAAATTGATTCACTTTATTAAGTCTTTATTAGTTTTTATGGACTTGATTGTGTTGTTTTCAAATATTTTGTTTACTGTGTTTTCAAATATTTTTTTTTACTGATCATCTAAATTTAATTTTGAGAATTAAGATATTAATTTAAATTTTATCCGCTCTCCTAGTTTTTTTTTAAAAAAAAGGTAGTGTGACACAAAAATATAGAGAAATAATAAATGAAAACTCTCTAAATTTGTTTTAAAGAATAAAAAATCTCAACGCAGCAGTGTGTGCAATCATAGAGGAGGCGAGGCGACTCGGGCAAGAGGAGAGGCCCATCGAATCTTTAACGGCCTTCATCACATGCGCTCTATCATTGGCCATACTCTCTACTTGTTATCCTATCTCACGCGCATCTTTATCCAGTTGTCTCACGCTCCATCCTTCATGAAATGAATTAATAAACATGACATACATGCTTCCGTTCATGGATGATAATAGTATCCGTAAACCTATAAGTTTGTCCAAATATGCTCTCTAAAACCCATCTATTATGGATAATTTTGTGAATTTAGTATTATAAATTAAAACTTGCACTAGATTACGAGTGAATTTAGTATTACCTAAAACTATGATGGATACTCGCATGGATATCCATCAAACTTATAATTTTTTTAAATTATTTTTTATTTAATTTTAATTGAAGAAATAATTAAATCTAAAAATATAATTATATACTTATTATAATTTTGTTCTTCAGATTAATATTTTAAAAGTATTATTTTTTAGATTAAGTATAAAATACACAAATCCATAAAAAAAAGTCACAAGTTATATCTAAAAATAACAATTATGTTGGATTGATGTTGAAATTTTAATTTTTCATTTATATTGGTTAAATTTAGAATTGAGTATTTTATGTAGAATTTTATGTTATTATTATAAATTCATTTATGATTTCAAATTGAAAACCCACAAAAATCCGCAGGATAACCGTTGCGGGTTTTGTAATTATCAAAACCCACAGCGAGTGGGTTTTCCTAAAAAAATTTAAACCTGTAGTATGTTGCGAGGGATTTGTTAATTTAAATTTTGTGTGAGTATGAATTTTTTAATGGCAAACCCACAGTGGGTAGTGCTCATTATCATCCCTACTTTCGATGTAAAAATGAATATATAAAATTATTTGAATCACAATGGAAAGTGTCAAAATCAACTGACCACATCCAACAGCTCTTTTTTTTTTATTTCATATTTAAAGTCGTTAAATTTAATAATATTAGTTTACAAAAATGTGTTAATGACTTCTTATATTATTTATTAGTCTTGAAAGTACACTTGAGAGAGAAGCTTGAAATCTTAATAAAGCTTGGGTTGACAGATTAAAGTAAGGAAACATGACTCTACGTCTTGACTTTACCACTTAAAGAAAACTTATTCTTGAAAATTCCTATAACCCCATTTATAAAATAACTGTATTCTTTATAAAAACTCAAGAGTTGAAGAATAATTCTAACATATATATATATATATATAACTTGGTATAAGAGTATCTTTAAAACAAATGGTTATTCTCAGCTACTGCTGAGTGACTATTATGGAAAGAGATGATGTTCATTGACTATATTTTTGACCTTTATATTTATTAAGTTTGTTGCCATAGTCAAGCAGTTTAGTCTTAATTTTATTCCTTACAAATAAAACTATATTTTTAAAGTTTAAAACAATAATCTAGATAAAGAATTTATATTGTAATAAATTATGATCAAATTAGTTTACAACTTCTCTACCCAATCAAATTTGCATAAATTACATGAATTAGACAGCTTGAGAATAAATGATTCATATTTAAAGACCATGTTCTAGAAGAATCTTTATAAATTATGAAAGATTTTTTTTTAATGTAACACATTTATTTTTCACGACATGAAATTTGCTTAATTGTCAACTTAATCAAAATTTTCTTTTTACAAGGTAAGCAGCGTACTTCCAATATTCTTTTCATCTATCTTCTTTAACTTTAAAGATTATGTCATTGGCTCAATTTTTAGAGAATTATTAGGAACCATTTTTCTCATATTCTTACAACTGCGAGGAATTTTTTTTTTTTTTAATTGAATAGCAGTAGATGAATCATGAGGGAATTTGAAGCACGACGCCTAAATGCAAATGGAAAATAAATTAATTTAATGCACCTTTAATTTGGGTGAGTGCCTCGCACGCATATCAGAAGAGAGTGGAGGAGACCGATCACTCATTGTACTAGAAATAATTCCTCCCACATTCCCAAGTACGTGGCCAAATCTCCATTTGTGGTTTTGGGTAAAATGCACCACACAATTTTGTTTCCCCATTTATTTTCAATTATTTTCTCCTTTTGGATTTTTTGTTTTATTTATCATTTTATAAATGAGTCAAGAGACCCTTCACGATGCGGTGATAAGTCCTTCCAAAGTCTTAAAAATTGATTGAAAAATACTACAGATAAGGAAGAGAGGCTAAAGAAAGATAAAATGAACTATAATATCACATAATTCTATAGTATTAATTAATTATTTCATCTTTTTTTTTTATCTTATTCTATATGGTGTTATAATTATTTATGTCTTACTTCTGTTTAATTTTTCTGTTTGAATAGCAGTTTTGTAGGTCTCCATGAAAGTCATGCATAATTTTTTTTTTTTTTATCTTCATAAGAAAAAGAAAATAAAATTGTAACCAAACAAAATGTTGATTGGTTGATTTGATTCAATGAAGATTTATAATATTAGGTTGAGGGACATTTTTCTAAAAGATGGTTTAGGGATAAAACTATTGTGCAACCGATGTCTTTAAGAACTTTTAAAATTTTCCTATTATGCGTCCTAAATTTTTGACAATAATAATATTGTCACAAATGATTATATCACAATCACTGTGCAAACTAAGTCGATATTTAATGTGACATGAAAGGATTAGTTGAAGAGTAAGGGGTATTTGTGTTTGTAGTTGTATCATTTTTATTACACTTCCAAACTCATGCGATGTAGCACAATATGCAGAATTTTAAAACAAAATTTTTAATTGTTAGTAACAAGGAATAAGAGTTATAAAGTAATGTGACCTCAATCAAGTTGTGGGAGCCACTGCCAAATAATTTTTTTTAAGTGATAAAATATGTTGGATGGAAACAAGAGATAAGGGATTGAATCCGTCTGTCTGGCATAAGTAAGAGAGAGATTAGTTGCTTGTTATCCGAAGCTTAATAGAAAGAAACTAAAAAAGAAAAAAAAAAAGTAATATGAACTCATCGCTTCTTGTCCCAGCCCAACAGATCTTGATGCAATGCCGCCTTCGTTCACATTCACAAACATTCCATCGAGAGCAGATATTACTATGTTGCATCTTTTCAATTCAACTTCAATGAACTTCTCTTTCAAGGTGTCAAAAGTTATATATATGCAAGCGACTCGCATCAAGTTTGACCAATTTACCCCGTTTATTTTCTTTCTTTCATTTTCAATGAAATGAAATACCAATTGGGCATCCTACCTTATTATAACTCTACTACAAAAATGTGAAATCGATTTCCCGAGATAAAGAGAGGGGAAACCAAAAATGATACGAAAACTACTCGCAGTTCATATTCAGCCACCAAATTGGTCGCGTAAAAGATGATTAGGGCAGATGAAAGGGAGAATTCTACCGGCATACTTGCACCAAATAAGTAGAGTTATAAATTGGATCGGATCGAGCCAGTAAGGGAGAGCTCAAATAGATTGTTTCGAGCTCATAATTCAGCCATAAAAGCTCAACGGACCAACATGTAGGCGAGTATGAATAATTTAATTATTTTAAAAATAAATTTTAGAGAAAAGGCAATAACACCCTTCATACATAATTAATTTCGGAGGTATTGTACCAATTTTTATAAGTTAAAAGAAAATTGAAAAAAGAGAAATTCCAAAGTCATGCCCAACACGACAAAAATAGTAAGGGTTGTGTTTAGTAAATGTTTAAAAATTTGGGCGACTTAAAACAAAACCAAAGCTTTAAATGTGCCGGTGGTGGAAAATAAACTATTAATAAAACGTCCTCCGGTTGATTACCCTTAATAAATGAGATTTTAAAATTTTATTTATTTATTTATTTATTTTTTCCATCTGTTGGGAGTTGGAATCCAGCCCATATGCTCTACTAAGTTACAGTTGAAAATAAAACCATTCAACTATAGGTTTAAAAGCTACTTTTGTTTCCAGAGAAGGCCAAAAAAAAAATAAAAAAACGTATGGCATTTGCATAATACTTCAAGGATGCCGATGGAACTGCTCCGTAACACGTGTCACGCCCAGCCGACTTTTTCTAATTTGTCATAATGAAGGCAGCCGTAGCATTCAGCACAAAAGTGACACTTGATAATGGGTTGACACCAACAGAACCAAGGCATCAATTAGTTTTGATGTGCTTTGTTCGCCAATAACAAAGCCAGTAAGCCACCATTTATTTAGAAAACATAAAAAATGAGATATACCAAAGATTTCAAAAGACCGTCACCTTCATTTGTCAATTCCCCTCGTCGCACTTCGATTGTTTTTACTTCCGAGTATGGGGATAAAATGTTACATTAAGGTTGTGGTCCTACCTTCAACTTGAGAGTCCTTGTCCTTTTTCCCCTTCTAAGACAGAAGCCACCTTGAAGCAAAAAGCTATTTGACAAAGTAAATTTGGGAATCTTCTGCAATTTGTGTTCCTTCACTGAGTCCTTCAGTAGACTTGCTACGTTCTCTTGATTGCTTCATTTTGTCTTTCTGTCACTTGTGCTTTCATCTAACAGGAGTTTGTTTAGCTGTCTGATTATTCATGGCTTTAAAATCACCCCATGGATATCATGTCATATTTTAAATTTACTACTTGCACGCGCTTCTATAACAAATACCAAGGGACTCATTTGCAATTGGTAGTAGAAAGAAAGAATAATAACAACAAAAAAGGTAAAAAGTGCGCAAAAGAATCGCCAAATCTCGCTGCTGGACCTATATAGTTGCACAAGACTACAAAACAATAACTTCAGAGAAGGTTGTTCAACAGAAAACAATTTCCCTAGGTTAATAATTCCTCTGATAACCACTTGCTGAAATCTAGTGGTTGCAGAAGTAACTCTTCCATGAATCTTGATCTTTCTAAATGCTCAACTTGCTTGATTGAAGAAGATAAAAAGTACACGTTGCTTTTACCTTTTTCTTTTCTTTTTCCTATTCCATTTTGATGAAAGTTGACCCTTTTAAAAAAGACACTTAAAACTATTGAAAACAATGTTTGAATTACAAAAGTTAAACTACAAGTGAGAGTTCAACATCGTACAACAGCTGTAGTTTAGATAGCTGCTTCAGAATAAAAACTAATGAAACAAAATCAATCGGCCATGAATTTGGAATGACATTAACCGGTTAGCAATTTTGCAAGGTTATCTCCAGACTCAGAAGATCTCATGAAGAGAGTGATTGGTTCAAGGTACAGATTAGTGATCAGATGTGGAAAACGATGAAAGCATGATAAAAATGCATGCTGTTAAATTGCATGAAGCAAGATGAGAGGAGAAAAATAAAAATTGTGAGAGGATACTCATCTCACCTAGAGTATAACTGTTCCTGAAGTAGGAGATATTCTCCCAATCCTGTGAAAGAAGGAGGATGCAACAATCTAATTACAAAATGTCCCATCCTTCAATAACATGAGAAGAAGCTCTATACCTGAAGCCACCAGACTCCTAACCATGTCATGCACGCTATGTTGCTGGTGTCAGAAGGTGCAGTCCCAACTTGTCATAGGTGGGTGCCAAGAGGTTTTGTCAGTTCTGGGGTTCTTTGTAAAAGAGCTGCCCTTTGTGGGTTGAAAAGCAAAAGCTGCTGCACATCCTTGGGAAGCACATTGAACACTGCCAGCAGATCTCCCTTTAGTTTCTGACAAATTTCTGCAGAGTCTGCAACAGCTCGTCCAGATTGCTGCAACTGAAGATTACAAATGATAACATAAAATACTGCCATGTAATATTCATTTGCAAACAATAAAATATCCACTCAGTCAAAAAAAGACCAAATATAAAACAAACATATCAAGTACAAGATTGCTGTAAACAATATTTCACATTGCTATTTGCAATATTTTAGTAGGAAAAATGGATATGAAGTGAGTGATTTTACATGCAGATCAGCTTCAAGCCTTATGGGCTCCTAGCAGCAGATTGCGTGTTTTGCCTTTATGGTGGTAAAAAAGAACCCTTATCTGTCTCTAGTACGCGACTCAAATCCTACTCACTCACAAGCAATAATCTGACTCAAACAAGTGATGTCCCTGAATTCCTAAAAGCAATATCTTAAATATTCTAAATCCATTCAGTATTCTTTATCCATCAGCTTGTGAATGCCATCAATGCAGAAAAAGCTTCCTAATTATATGGCTTTAGTATTGTTTCAAGATTCTTTGTACACATTAGGTCCCAAGAACCCATGACAAGTCATTCTGGACAAGAAGAAAATGAGTTCAACAATAGCAATTTGCTTTGATAATGAAAAAAAATGCAACTATTTAGGACATCTTTGTTTAAATTGATATCCTAGACGGATACCTTCATTTTTTATCCATGTCTACGGCTTCAACTATTGCATTCAGCTCATTTGAAAGTTCCGACAAGAGAGCAGGGTTTTGAACAATATCTATAACAAGCTTTACCAAAAGTCAGAGTGATCAGACAAAAAACTAGCCACCCTCACTAACTGCAAACAAGAAACAGAAATATTGTAAAGGCCATTTGCAGATTTCACTTCCATTAGAAATTTCTGATGCTCTCGGTAATTTGTCTGTGAATCCCTTCACAACTCTTTGTCAAGAATACTTATTGCAAGAAGGTAGTAAAAACAGATTGTATCTCCTGCAATATTAGAAAAATAATTGCCATCTGACTTGGCTGGCTTCACTAAATTATTAAGAAATTCATTTATTTTGTCATTCTGTTTCCCAAAAAAATACATCCAAACTAAAATCTTACGACAAATTTGGTATAAATGTGTACATGTGCGTGTGCGTGTGCGCGTGCGTGGTTAATAGACTCTCTCATGCAAACATCAATAACTAGATATTCATAGTGTAGAAACAGCCCTAAGAAAAGAAGAATAAAATAAGGCCAAAAATAAAAAATCAACCACAGAAATCAGAATAAAAATAAATAAATAAATAAATAATCGACTTACTATCCTGAACAAAGATCCAATTTACCTGCATTTCTTGTATAAGATGCCTCTCAACTGCATTGAAGGTATCAACACTTTCCAATTCAGACATTTTAGCTATAAGCTGCTGTATGTCAGTCCTCATTCTAGCCTGCCTCCATAACCTATGTTGTTCCTGTTCTGCAGCAGCACGTCTTCTTTGAAACCATGGCATGAAGTTCGGTCCTTTCAAGAACCTCCTGAACAGGCACAAAGCATCTTTATCTCAAAAGAGTTTCATAACAAGATTAATTGAAAAAAGGTGCCAAAGTAAACAATGGCGGATGAGAAGTGAAGAACATAATATGTAAGTAAACAAACAGATGTGAACTGGTATGAAATACTAAAAATGTCAAGGTCCTTCACCTGTATAGGTCAAGCCAATTAGATCTCATCCGTTTTGACAGAAACTTCCCAACACCTCTGGCTTGTAAGCTTGAAAGAAATTCATTTGCATTAAAAGGAGGGAGAATTGGAGGATCAACAAATGGAGAAGAACCTTCAGAAGGCGTGGTAGTCCTAAAATAAGGGCCAAAAGGGGCCAAAAAATTGGTAGTGAGCTCCAAGAAATGCCTCCGCAATATCTCATTGTTGACAACAGACATTGACTCCTCGACCCTAGGTGACATACCAGCATCAATTAGCCTATTCAAAATAGAAGTATCTGGCTTTGTTGTTGCAGCATAACTGCTCCAAATGGCTTCCTTATGTTCTGTCATGAGACATAGAGGACCTTCTCTCCTCAACTTCACAACATTCAACAAATTTGAAGGAGAAAATTTAAGGGATAGCTGTTGAAGACCAAATCCTTCAGGTCTACCAGAAATTGTGCCAGAAGAGGCCCTGCTTGCAAAGGCAAGACGGTTTGAATTCGGAGCCGGGCTTCCAACAGATACAATGTGGGGAATTTTGCGCAGAGCTTTAAGGAAAAAAAGGTTTGTCACTCCCAAAACCATTGGAGGGAAAGTGTCCCCCTCTTGAAGCGAATTTAAATGTGCAAATTGGGGATCATGGATGGTAAAATACGGCCTAAAATCAACACTACAAAGAAGTGGGGCAATCAAACTTACAAGACTGGCAACAGCCTCACAGCATTGGGGAGGAGTTGGCGCTATGACAAGAATAGGCTCGCCAATAAGTAACAACTCCCATAGCACCCAAAGCTGTAAGAGAAGGCCCCGGAATGTACCAAAAAGATCTGAATCGTGAAAAAGACCTTGCGGAATTGACTGATTGTAAGGAAGAAAGGGTGCCACAGAAGCAGCAGACTCTTCAGACAACATTCCACTTTCCAAGGGCAAGCTATGTGCAGGTGGCAAGTTCACTTTAAGCATGGCATTCCCAATAGGAAGTTCCATTAGCTTACCGGGAACAGGAGAAGGCCAAATTGAGACATAAGAAGCAATATGCTCAATAGCTTTCTTTCCAACGTCAAAATACAAAGGACCCATGATTTGCAACAATGGTCTGAACACACTAGAGAAAGGGCCATGAGACAATATCACCACAGATTTTTGTTCCCCACCTCGCTTTAGCCTCTCATCATGCCTTTGCCTATTGAATACATATCCATACAAGTATCTGGAACCTTGACTACTAGAAAAGCTTTTTGATCTTTTAAGTAGTTTCTCCTCTGTAGGCTCTGAAGATGTTATTTTATCATCGATTTCAGTTATCTCGGATGGAGTCACATTGCCCTGTGGAAGATTTTTGTGCCTTTGAAACCGGAAAAAGAAGATGCAATCATGAATGCTTGAGCGATTTTGATGCTGGGAAACAGAATCAGGAAATGAACTGTAAGCAACCTCCAGTTCCTCATTTTGTGAGAGACAACCAGGTGGGTAGCACTCCTCAATGAGCTGCCCTTGTTCTAGATCAAATCGAATGGTGCAAAAGGCAACAACCCATCGTTGCATACGTTCTGGATCTGGCTTCAAACTGAGCTCCGACTTCACAGAAAACGAAGGTGATCGACTCATGTCCACCACAATTTCTCATAAATCAAATACACCAACTCTCGTCATCTTCACCCACCATTTCCAATAACATTTCCAAGCAATTTCCCTCATCAAAATAGACCAAATTCATACACTTAGCTATTTTTCCACTCAATCTCCACTGTGATATATTTTTCTTCTGTTAAAAACTTCAAGTTAAACCCTAACAAAAAGAACCCTGAAAATACATTGATTTCAAAATAATTAACAACTAATTAAAATAGTAGAATGAAACAACATCAATGATCCACTGGGTTAATTTCAGATTTTAGACATCAAAATCCACCTTTAAGCTAAAACTGAGTGCTGTACAACTATCTAGCTTAGTTCAATTTCATTTCTTTATTGCAAAAGAATCTTAGAAACCAATACAAAATACATAACTGACTCAATATCCTACACTTTTACTTCATTTTCCTTTCTTATTCCTCATTTTCCCAGAAACCAAACAAGCTTTTAACAGAACAAAAACAACAAAATGAAGAAGATCTACAAAATGGTACCAGCAATCTTACCTAAACTGAAGAACCGCCCCCAAAAAAAAAAATTGCAGATCGGCAAGAAACGATTACCCAGCTGCTCAAAAAAGCCAAATGATAAGCCGGGTTCTGGGGAGCTGTACGAATTGGAGGACACTTTGAAGTATCAAAAGCTAACGGTGAAATGCTTAGATTTGAATACGATGATTTAACTAGTAAAATTTATTATTTTGTTAAAGTTGCTTTCGAATTTTTCGTTTTTCGAAATTTTACGCTTCTTGTTCTTTAATCTATAATGGGTAAGGGCTAAAAAGTGGTGTCACATTCTTCTATATCTGGTAAGTAATTGTTTTTTTTTTTTTGCGGTTCTCTCCGGTTCGATTGGCTACAATGATAGCCATAAACCTCCGAGGTCTTGCCATCTCAGCGATTTAAAAAAGAGAAACATTAATATTTAATGAAAATTAAAAAATTCTGACTTTTTTTTTAATTATTAACGGTCCACACAAAATTTGTTTCAATTTTAATTTACCGTATAATTTTTAAACTTTATCGCTTTCCCTTTCAATTATTTCTTTAATTATAAGCAATTCATACACAACAATACAACATCTTATTATTGACACCTAAATTATAAATAATGACATGCCATATATATTGTTTTAGTTGGTTTATCTTGGGGTGTCCGCATTCAAAAAAAAAAAAGAGCAGATTTAGTTGATCAATACATCAATATTTTGCAGCAATACAATAGAAATGGTATTAGTTAAATTCGTATTTTGTAAATTATGAAAACCCACACCTAATTTTGTAAAATATGAAAAAATCCGCACTTGCCAATATCAATTACTGTTATTTTTATTTCTGCACATTTAGAACAGACACAAGGCTAAACTCAAATCATGTTAATTGTAAGAATAATGCTAGGATTTAAAATATCTAAACTCTGATCAAGAATAACTTTTTAAATAAAATTTATTTAAGTATAATTTTTGTTAGTAGATTTTTTGTGAAAAAAATTATAATTGTTCGGTTGCTCAAAAAATTTTTTTATTAAAAATTATAAAATTATTTTAATAGATAAATTTCTTAAAGTTATATCATGAAAGAAATAAAATAAAATAATTAAATAAATAAATAATATTTTATATATTTTAATAATATTTTAAAAAAATTTCAATCTCTATTTTCAAAAATCAAAATTTAAACTTTTACTTGATTTTAAACATTTTACTGTTAAAGGTTAAATAACTTATTTAATTTTTAAAGATTTTATTTAAAAAACAACCAAACAAAAAAATTAAAATTAAATAAACACTTAAGTATCCATTAACAGTACACCTATTGCAAGTAATTAGCTTTCCAGTTTAATAACCTATGCATTTATTTAACGCGAAACATTATACTCATAATGGATTTATAATGTTAATAGATAAATTAATTTATCGAACAATTTTATCATTTTCTTAAGGGTGACCCCCGAATCTTCGTTAGTTTCTGGAAAATATTTAGCCAGTGAAGTGAAATAATCAAATGCGCAATTCAAGAAATTTCTTTTTCATTTATATACGAACCTAAAAATTTAGGGGCCAAAAAATAGTAATAATAATAATAATAATAAATCAAGACTACAGTTGAGAGTGGCCGCATTGCTACTATTCGAAAAAACAAGTTACAACCTGACGCTACACTACATTTTAACCTCGCGAAAGATAAAATATATTTACAGTTTTCCACCAACAAAACTAAACAGAGGGGTGGGGGGTGTGTTGCGCTTTGTATAAACGAAAAACATTTACAGAGTTAAAGTTCCAGCGAAAACTGCAAAAGCATTTTCCCTGATTGAAGTTAATTGGCTGGCGTCTGGAAGTCTAAACATCATATACAGGTAACCGCTCCTCAATGGTGACACGGCAAATAGGACATTTTTTGCACTTTTCACAGCATGTGCTGCAGCACATTACCAAGCAATGAGCATGACAATGAAAGAAGGAAAAATCAACGAATTTTTTTTTTAAAAAAAAATGTTGAACAATCATACCTGCAGAGGATACGATGCCTACATGGAAGTAGGACGACACTAATATCTCCCTCAAAGCAAACTCTACATAACACTTTTTCCTGTACAATACAATAGGAAAATATGCAGGCATTAGCAGTGAGGAATGAACAGAGCAGAAACAAATTCCACTCATGAACGGTCTCCCAGAGCAAAGTACCTTTCTTGATTTATTATTTTCAAGCAATGTACCAATACAGTAAAACTAACAATCAAAGTTGAGGGTATTACATTTTGAAGTCTTTCAAACTCCTGCCGGCTATAATTCGTGATTTCTGACTGCTGGCCAAGAGCTGCTTGAAGTCTCCATACCTGAAAAAGAACCAAAATATATATATATATAACAATTTTAGTATTATTTTGACATATGTTACAGAATGAAGACAGTGAAATTAGCACTCATGCAAAATTCAAAAGCATAGATAAGAGCAAACTAGCAAAAAATAATATGGAAGAAAATATAGCAGGAATTGCAATCACCTCCTCAGCAAGTTCCTTTTTAGGCATTTTCTTCACTACTTCAGGTGGATAACCACAGAAAGTGTTGTATCTGCAAGTTTGGAATCCAGGACATGACAATCAAAACATTTTTTTAGCTTAAAGAAAACATGAAAATGAAAATAAGATTTAGGCAGCTACATCAAAACTAACTCAAACATAAGATCAAGGATTGTTATCTGTGTAAAACAACACAAGAAATGTAGAATAATCCTTTACTTATTGACCATACATAGTGCACCACTCATAATTAACTATATCGCATGAGCTATCTCAAAGAGCTGTCAAGATTTAACTACTTTTAAGCATAAAACTTTTATCGTATATTATATGTAGTGCAATAGAAACCAAGTGCATGTGGCAATTTTCAAATCTTACCAGAAAACTGCGCAAATATTTACCTAAAAATTTAAGAGTTTGCTGCCGTTCTAACATCTCTTCCTCTCTCAAAATATTGTGTAATCATATCTCATAAAGGTGCACACAAAACCAAGAATCAAAACCCATGCAATTTGTGCGTCTCCTAAATCTGATGAATGCAGGATATATACTAACCCAGAGGAGTTCTCATGGACAAGCCGTGCCTGGTCTTCACGACTCCCTTCATCTATTGACCACCAACCCAATAACCTGTTTTTAAGAATAGCTCAATGCAGAAAATGTTACTTTGACTCCTAAAATATCAACTCCTAGCATGATTCAGTAAGTGCACAATCTTTTCTATTAAAAATTGATACCTAATGTAACTCAAAATTCATTACCTAGAGCCACGGTGCAAAAACCCAAAGCAATCATGAGCTCTTGAAGAAATTCTGAAATATATCCCTGTGCCAGCTCCACTTCGTAGTAAAATTACAATTTTCTCCACTAATCTAGTTGTAGAAAAGACAACACCAACACCTTGCAGCAGGAAAAGTGGAGAGAAAAGGACAGGAAGTGGAATATTTCTAGCACCTGCAGGCGTTCCCTGAAATAAGGATAAATTAATAAGATAACCAACCTGTAGAAATGACCACAAATCAACAGTCTACATACCTCTAAACGCATACAAAGAAGGACTTGAAATCCTATTACTGGAACTTTCAAAATGTGGCCTCCAATGTCTGACAGGCCACACATTCCATCTGGATTCTGCTCCTCTGCAGAAACTACTAAGCCACTATTCCAGTCAAGATATGTAATAGCTGATGATGAAGTAGCCGGTCTTGTTTGAGGACTTCGGTGAATTACAGGATTCGACCACTTTGTACAAACAAGAAAAGCAAAACATTCTGCAATGCTGCAGCAATTACACATTCACATTCATCACTTAATGATCTTGCAAAACCATGAACAGCGTTTCAAATTACAATATTAAAGGCTGTATTCAACAAAGGTATAAGTCAATGAAGTCTGACATAAAGAGCAGAAAAACTGTACCCAAAATTTATAAATAGATCCCACCAGCCAAGAGCACCCACATAACCTGTGTAAGGTTATACAAGAAAAAAACATAAACCAGTTACATGGCATAAATTATAAAATGAAAAAATTCAGGAGTATGGGTATTAGTAAACCGTGGATCAATCAAGTCATCCAAAGTCAATTTGGCAGTTATAATGATATAAAAGTAACACATATGTGTACCAAGGATGCACCTACAGAGCCTCTAGAATATCACTAATGAAGGATGAATAGCAAAGCTGAAACCGTAGAAAATTCCCAAGAAAGGAAAAAGGCAGTAGTTCTCCATTATCTCCAAAAAGAATCAGAAAAGCCATGTTTAGGAATGTGTGTATCCTCCATGGAATCAAACATAACATCTACTTGGATATGAAATCACCTCAATGACTTTAAGTTTCAGGTGCTACTACTGGAATAACCAAAACCAAATAGGTCTGACTAGCAAAAAGTTCCAAAGGAAAACACGAGCTGGATCAATTTCAGGATCCTATCAGATAGCATCTACTGCGACATGAAATCACGCCCATTAAGACAGAAGATTTAAGTGTTACTACAGGGATAACCCAAATCAAATAGGTCTGACTAGCAAAAAGTTCCAAGGGAAAACAACAGCAGAATCAATTTCAGGATCTGACAAAATCACACCTGAGAATGAGCACAATCTTGTAGGCAAGATTTAACTCAAAATAAGCTAAAGAAACATCGAAAATATAAACAAGGACAAGCACAAATAAGGCTTAGGATCTAAGTAAGGAGTTCTCCAGTAGGCATTCACAATTCAAGGATGAATTTGTTCCAAATTGCATGGAGCTCCTTGCCTGCTTCAATTGAAGGACCAAATGACTTCTGGTTTGACACCATCATAAAGTGCATTTAAAATGGAGAATTTTCTTTTCAATATTGCTGACTATGCAGCAGCAGTGGTGATGAAACAGAATAAAAATTTACCTTCAATAATAAAGGTTTGCACTGGAGAGCCAATAAGAAACTTCACAGATACATTTATTGGACTTCCTGCTTAATGATACTTATTAAGAAAAATGACAATCTAGCCATCACACGAAAGATCTTGCTGACTTGCGGCAGCATAGAGTAATGAAAAATGAACCAATTGAGCACAAAGTGATTCACATGCCAACTTCCAGAGATAATTAGGACTAAACCACTTCAGATTTGATAAGAATTCATCCTTCACAGTCTCAACTCTTTAAGCAACAACAGAAAAGGGCTCAAGAAATCACTAACCAAAGGTATGACCATTTTAGCAATTGTTCTTCTAACATAATATCCTAAGCCAATAGCCCAAATAAATTAAAACATTTCATCTCAGAAGGAACATACTCCTAGAAGCACAGAGCAGTTGCTAAATAAGAAACAATTACTTTCACAGCCAATAGCAAATCTTCAAGTAACTTTTTCAACCAATAGTTGATTAAATAAATATTTTTTCAATAGTTCACTCTCATTCGCTTGGCCATTCCCTTGGCAAACTTCCAAAAAAGGGAAATACTTTTTAGCATCATATTATGAGTTTGATAATTCTGCAAATCTGTAAATCACTTTTCAATTACAAGTAAGCTTAAAAGATAAATTTGAAGTGAAACACCCCCACCCCAACGAAAAAAAAAAGTGTTGGGGTCATCATGTTGTTTTGACACCTAAAAATATTATGCCAAGGACACAACGGTTTAATGAACCATACAACTACAAAATGAAGCTCAAGAGAAAGAATAATATGCAATTCTATTTAAATCTCAGTGGGAATTAAAGAAATTACCACAAAGCTTAAGAAGGGTGAAGACTGTAGCCGCCACAAAGAAGACCATGGAAATTGCAACCCAGAAGTGCTACAAACAAGATAGCAAATACAATAACAGTCATATATAGACATACATGATATATCCACATCCAAAATTACAAACATTCGGTTTCGAAAACCATCTTAAAAAAGCACAACTTAATGAGGAAGACACAAGAATATGGAGAATATATTTCATACATTTTTTTCAAAGCCATTAACTTATTCTGCATTTTTCTCGACAAAGACGAAGTATCCCCATGACATAGCAATTGTAGAATAAATTCTGAAAGGTGAGGTACCAAACATCAAAACACCAGAAGAGAACTAATTCTGCTTAATTTCCAGGCAAGCTAAATGGCCAAATAAGAATTCCAAATCAGTTATGCTATGTAACTGAATTTATGAACCAAGGCTCAAGCTAACAAAACAATCAACTATTTTAAGCAATTTCCACATAGCGCATCACCTTGCATTTTTTCAGTCAATCTGGTATTGATCTAAAATCTAATTATCGTGAGGATCTTTTACATTTTTTTTGGGGGGGGAGGGGGGTTATGGGAAACAATTTATCAAGCATGAGGCCAATTTGTGAGAGATTTTCACTACCATATTATATATGGCTAGGTTAACAGAACTTACAGGGAGTGCCTCCCATATTGCCTCATCATTCATGCTTTCTTCATCTCCTGGCATAAGAGCCCTACACATTCTGGGAAAAGAAACTGTCTTCGATTACAAAGCCTGTATCATATTATACTAAAATGGACTAAAACCAATGAGTTACCAACAAAGCAGTAGACCATAAGTTTTGGATATCAATTAGGGGAGAAAGTAAAAAACAGGTGAAAGCACATTTCAAGCTTAAGCATTTATTATATCAGTCAGCTAGGTATACTACAATGATCAACTTATGTACATTCACACTTCAGAACCAGAACAAGAAACCTACAGATCAATACATTCACAGGGTGGACCAAAACTTACGTTGATAAAGAAAATAGTACTTATCCAGTCCTATCCCTAGAATGTCTAGTCATCCACAAAGAAGGAAATGCACAAACACAACCATTTCTGTCTTTCCCTTTGCTTTTTTACTTACAAAAAACAAAGGAAAGTAGGAGTATAGGCAAAAAGAAACGAGATACGTTTGCAGATCAGGTGTATACATAAAGAGAGGAACTAATTCTTTTAAAAAAGAAAGAAAGAAGTAGTAGAAGAAGAAAAGTAGGAGTACAGGCAAAAAGAAACAAGATACATCTGTAGACGAGGTGCCTACATAGAGATAGGAACTAATTCTTTTAAAAAAGAAAGAAAGAAAGAAGTAGAAGAAGAAGAAAAGTAGGAGTACAGGCAAAAAGAAACAAGATACATCTGTAGACGAGGTGTCTACATAGAGATAGGAACTAATTCCTTTAAAAAAGAAAGAAAGAAGTAAAAGAGGAAGTTTCGAAAACATAAAAGGATCTACATCCACTTGCTCACCTGTCATTTTTCCCCTATTAATGACACAGGGTAACAGTTCTAATATGCAAAGATAGAAGCATCACTTATTGTACAAGCAGTGGTGAACTAACTGGAATTGCCAGGTACCGAGGGGAACAAGAATAATTTTAAAATAAACAAGGAAGGAAATTGGGACAAATGTATGAATATCAAGACACTTAACTTTGGATTAATCAATAAGCACCTTCATTTGGTTAACAGCAGCAAAAATACGAAAAGAAAATGTTGGAATAACAACTTGTTGCTTAAACTCAATGTCACATCTTGGGACCTTGATATTAACAAGAGAATGTAATGTAAAACCAAGAGAAAGTAATCTATCTGACAATAGTCACCAGTGTACAGAATCAGTAAGGGGAAAAATTGGATTCATTTTTCAGCTGAAGAACATACCTGAAATTGTCTACTAGAATAGTTATTTCAAATGCCAACAGGGGAAGAAAGACAATCTTCAAGTTGACCGCTTCAAAACCATGTTCTGTTAAAAGTGTAGAAAGAAAACATTAAAGCATCATTTTCAATATGCATGGTCATGACTAGTCCACTAACAGGTTGTATTAGGTTGAATCCAGCATTTTAAAGGTTTAAAAGTGTACAATAGACTGAACAAAAAAATCCTTTTATGCAATGAATTCATGTTTTGTTGATCCACAGTCACGAATTTTACTAAAAGGTTAAAGTTTCAGCCAACTTGGTATTTCTTGAAGAAATTCACCCATGTATGAGTAGAAACACAACAGATAAAGGGAGGCAAGGGAGAATCACTCTCAATCCCCAGCAATACAAAAATAAAGAGTAGAAGTTTTTTGCACATACCATAAATACTCTCAAGATATATACAAAGGAGCAGTTCAAATGCAATTAGTAATGGTGTTGCAACAATGGCATGACAAGGTGCCCACTGTACAAGAAAGAAAAATCTCATTCAAAAAGCTTGATCATGGATTTGCACATTCAACATTAAATAAAATTCTTTGTCAGTAATTACGGGATTCTGATTTAAATATATACGAAATGAGTCCTTTGAATTACATTCAAGCTTTGGAAGAAAAAATATGAACTCACATGACGATTATGAGGAACTGACGGAGCAGGCAGAGAGAATCTTCCTCGTGCAACCACTGCATGAAATATCCAAAGTGGGAAAAATACTATCCTGCATGGCAGAGTACACACATGCAGAAATCAAAATTATCAAAAAACAAATTACAATACACAACAATAACAACTGAAAGTGAAAATTATTATACTGATTTTTCTCAAAGTGTATTGAAATACCAAATGGATCCATAGCAATTGCTTGCAGAACATGTGAAACATTCAGTTGCAGGAATACAATTGATTGAACTGATTCCGAATTAAAAGTTCAACCTCAATAATTACTGAAAGTGACAATTATTAGCACTGATTTCTCAGAAATTCATTTGAAAATACCAAATGGATATATAATTATTGCTTGTGTAAAACGCGAAGCATTCAGCAACAGGAATACAATTGACTGATACATTTCCGAATTAATATGCTGGTGTTAATGCCTCACAAAACAGGGATCCATAGAATATCACAGCTACTGCTTATTGAAGCGAAGGCTTTATCCCAATCAAGCAACCAAATCAGGGATCCTCGGCATTAAAAGTGAGAGAAATGAGAAGGGTAAGAGGAATTGGTCTAATCATCAGGCATATGATGGCATGATCTGAATACCATAGGCATGTTTGCTTACAAGACAAAAGCTAGCTTCTATTCGTTGGTATTAATAAATATTACTCTCATGTAAAGCAAACATAAGAGCCACATAAATATGGCAAAAAAAATGCCTTTCAATCATTCAAGCTCGAGAAATCTAGCTAGCTTGATGGTAATAGCATTGAGTTAGAAGTTTAGTTAAGTGAAGAAGCCCCAGCTGAAGTAATATCCGTACTTCTGTTTTCCATAAAACTTCAATTCCACTCCTTCATTCATTTCAACACCACTATTTTAAGCGACGTGCTAATTTCTTTTCCAACAATATATGATAAATTATTCTCTCTCATACTAAACAAAATTTATTTCATATTACCGAATAACAATAAAGACAAAGTAATAATAAAATTATTAAAAATTTAAAAACAAAAGCTTTTGTATTCGCCTGCACAGCTGCACTGTATCAACCAATAGATTAAATTAAAAAAATATATATAAAAAAATTAATGAATCAGGCAAAGCCAGTAATTAATAAATTTCTTCAATCATTTTAATGAAATAATCTAAGATTGCGATTCAACTTAAATTAAATTTAAAAACAAAAAGAAGAAGAAGAAGAAGAACAGACCACCAAGAGTAAGAGATGACGTGATCCAGCTTCAAAACAAGCAGTAGCGTAAAAGTTAAGAGAAGGCTGTGTGCCGCCACTGCCTGCACGGACTTCAACACTCTTCTCCAGCTCATCTTCTTCTTCTCTCTAATCAAGTTCAGCGGATTACACGACGACGTCTCGCGTCTCACTATGCGCCATTGGAGAATCCTCCCCCTTTCTATTTCTCTCTCTGTTTGGTTTGGGTTTCGAGCTGATGAATAAAAAACAAAACAAAACAAAACGCATTACCTTACCCTTTTTCGTCACTATCTCACTTTGCTAACACGCATGAGAGAAATTTATTATTTACTTTTATTCCCAGCTCGAATGACTACTTTGCCCTCAGGAGATTTTTCTAATTACAGAAATGTCCAAGGGGGAAGTAGTGACAGAGACAACACAAGGTCCTAATCTGGTCATTTACAGTCGTCGTCCCTGTGGTTGGAACTTGGAAGGCGGGGGATTTTCTCTTCTTTTTTTTTCTTTTTTTATTTTATTACAATTTTCCAAATATGGGCCGGCGTTAGATTTGCGAAGCGAAGCATTGTGTTCGTTGAAATTATCTCTCTTGATGAAGGATAAATTAAAACGACAGCCATTTAGTTTGAAGTATGGACGAATGTCCAATTATACTGCAGAGTTTAACTCCAACGTCAACGTCATTGTCCTTTCAAATGTTTTGGCTTCATGTAAGTAGCGTGACAGGCTCGTAATTGGATCACCGGTGAAGTTAATACGGCAATTTAAGAAAGGATCCGTCGTCCTCGCTGTCACTCACTGACACGGGTCGAATTGGGCAGTCCACGTGGAGGTATGGACAACGGAGACATCGCGTCGGAATGATAAGAAATAATAAATACACACACTCACATATATAGTTATATATTCATAGCTTTTGAAATTTTTTTTTTAAATTACGTTTGTAATCTTCGAAGAACATGTGTATTAATTGAGATCATTTAAATCAAATTTTCTATTTACTATAATCTAGATTTTTATCTTTACAAATATTTTAAAAAATATTTGATCCACTGACAAATTAATAGAGAAAATATTATTTTTATCCAACTTTTAATTAAGAGAGAAAAATTTAAGAGGGATGTTAAAACAATACCTCAGCATTCGTTCAAAGGGTCAAAATTTAAATATATAAGTTTTGTAATTGTTTTATTTTCAAATAAAGTATGAAAAAAAAAGGGTTAAAATGTTATCATATAATAAATTTTATTTTTTATTTAAAAAACAAAATTACCGCAATTATGAAAAATGAAATTCAAATTAATTTTTTTATTTCTATTTCTCTAAAATTTGAACTCGACTAATACCTAATTAAAACTACTTAAATATGTTATTTTCATTTTATTCTTCCTCAATATTACCCTTTCTGAAATTGGAAATACTAATAAAAAAAATTAAAAAAAAATCCAGTAAAATCAAACGCTGGCGGCCGTTCATCCAATTTGAAAAAGAAAGCAGAATACTCTTCATTTTTTTTTTTTTCTCGACCTTATTGTGGCAAAGCTTGATTGTCGGATAAATATCAGTGGACCCAATGAACATTAATTATTTATGACAATAATACATCACTCTGTCATTTTTGTTTGATGTGCGACTCAAATCAGCAACAAGAAAATCTAGTAATATTCCTTTCGTTCTCTGCAATGAGGACCAACCATGTTTATAATCTACCTTTCACAGCAATTATACTTTTTTAACTTGGTTAATCACTATTTTTGTCGTGTTTATTGTAATAATCCCATTTATTTTAATCTAATCTTATCTCTAACCGAATCAATCGTAATAAAATCAAAAGAAAACACAAGTTTGATAGCTAGATATCATATCATATGATGCAACGAACTGGTTCTGTAGGTATTTCCATCAAAAACTACAAGAAAGATATTTTAACTCTAAGCTAACAAACAAAACAAAAGAATAGGGTGTATTTGAAAGGAAATAGACATATGGATATTGTCGGACAAATTTACAAATAAATATTTTGGGATCAGTCTTATAGAAAAATAGATTTTATGTTATGTATACTAAACAACAATGGGTATCAGAATTAATAAATTATTTACTTGTAAAATTAAAGTTTAGAATTAGAATGGAAATAGTACGAGGCCCATAAATTCGAGAATTATTATTAGAATTTTGATTCCCAAGAAAGAGTTAGGAACAGAACTTTCTTTTCAGTAATAACTCTTTTACCGTTAGCTAAACTTCCTAATACCCACTTTATGCATGGTTTAAGTAATAATTAAAAATTATGATACTAAAATTAATAAATTATAATTATAATATTATTTTAATAAATAATAATAATAAATAATGAAATTAATGAATTATAAAAATAATAATTAGTAAATTATTATTATAGTAATATTTTAATAAAAATAATAATAATAATGAAATTAATAAATTATTATTATTATTACCACCAAACGGACAATTATTAACAAAAGATATTTTAGTCAATTTTAATAATTCATTTCGATTACAAAACAAAATAAATACAACAATGAAATTTTATAACTTAAACAAATAATTTATTCTGATTTCCATTTTTAATTTCAATTACAACCCATTGCGAGTACTAATTAATAAATGCACCATTAAGATATTAAGAATGCAATATCCATTGACCCACAATTTTATTTATTTATTTATTATTATTTTATTATTATTATTATTATCACCATCATCATTATCATTATCATCATTATTACTACTACTACTACTACTATTATTATCATAGGTGGAGAGATAATTAAATTACGTAGTTAACCCACAGCAAATACTAGATAGATGTGAACTTCTAAATTCTCCGGTAACATCTACAAATATTGCATGATGAGAACAAGAAAAGGAAAAACCCACAAAACCTAATGCAATAAAGATAAACTAAATCATCTTTGCTGCCGATATGCTAGGTTAAAACAAAAAGATCTTACATGCAATGGTTCAAGAAATAATTTTAGTTCAAGGGGTGACAGCCGCGCACGACCATATGCTTTCCCAGAAACAGAGGACATTTTCACTAGAAATCTGGAAACATTTCCCCCTAATTTCTGTTCCTTTAGTCTACAATGGATATTAAGTTACTTACAATGCTCACCCTTCTTCCGTCCTTTGGGTGTCTCAAAATGTGGATGAGGTCAGTTATGTGCTCTTTTTCAACCCAAAAAAAGAAACTGATATGTTTCTTGCCGGCAGTTCCATTTGTAATATAGACACAAAAATGGAGAAGAGAAGTGGAGCATTTGACGTGACAACTACTCCACAGGATCCATTGGAAGACACCTCATTTACCATGACAAGCATGGGATTTACGAATATACCCAGTTTAAATTACCTTAAGTTGAAAGACAGCTAGAAGAATTGCCGGAGCCAGCAGCAGTCTCCTGCATCCTTCTCTAAGTCATCCTTCATCCTTTTTACTCGTTCCAGAGCCTCCTTCAAGTCCATTGTCTCCAATGGCATATCAGAGAACTCCTTCAAAAATTGGCGTGCCCGAGCTGCACCTCTAGACTTGTCATTGGGATCACTTATTCTTTTTCTCTTCGATCCCACCTGTAAATAGTTAACAGAATCACAAGGTGCATTTCATGGCCGAAAATGAAAATATATTCCAAAAAAGTGAACACTTTATGGTAGGATGGCAAGTTTATATTAACAGTTTTTCATTCCATGGAAATGATAAATGCAAAATGTTTTGCAGGAAGAAGCTTATTGCTTTCTAAACCCTAATAAAATAATAAAACAAAGACAGGTTTGTCAATCCAAAACCAATCATTTTGAGTACTAGTTGGCTCATTGGAAAGCTTTCCTGCAGTGGTAAGAGCAGTCTTGGGGTAAATTGTCACTTGCATCAATATTGAGGTGGGTTTGATTTATATTAATTTTTTTTCTTAATTATTATTTTTCTTTTTCTTTTTTTTGAGAGAGAGAGATAGCCAAGCCCAGTTATGCAGCATCTAATGAAAGAGGACTGAATTTTCTAGCCTCTTCCATCTGGAAACAGATGTCGCTAATAACTCAATGTCCACCCCACTCAGTCCAGCTTTGCATACGTAACAATTATTTGCACACAAAAGTGCTGCTAGATCAATTTTCTATAAGACCAATTTAAATGTGCTAGATTGATTTGCATGTTAGTGCAATTCAGTTCATTTCGGTACAAGTCCAATGAAATGCAAAATTAAGCAAAAAGTGTTGGCTGCCCTAAATCCATGACCACGGCTTCAATAGGTTTACAATTAGTAGAATTTAGTTTGTTGCACCGCTAACTGAAATCAACTTTCATGCCATGACATTGATACCACTAATCATCATGTCACTTGAATCTTTACCATAAAAATGGGCTTCAATGGTAATAGTTAGCGATTGAAGCAACACAATGAACCATCTTTTGTCATTAAGAACTGTGATATAAAAGCACACACCTCTACTTTAGCATCATCTGAAAGGACTGCAGAAGGCGTGAAATCTTCCAATTCAGCAGCTTTTTCTCTAGCAAGGGTGACAACACTTTCAGGAAAATTTGCAAATTCTGCAACATGAATGCCAAAACTTTGATCACAAGCTCCCGGTTCAACCTGGAACATAAGGACAAATGAAGAAATATCAGTAGAATGCAGTTTTGATAAAATGTACATGGACTGGTATAAAAGATTAGCAAAGGAATAAAAAGCACATTTGATAGTACCTAAAGTGGCAAACAATTATCTGTCCAAATAAGTACTTATTTGGAATGATTGCTAGTGATTGCTGTGGATTCTCCAATAATTATTTGTTTGAGAAATTACTCCTAAATTATGTTTGATAATCACTTATTTGATGATTGCTAGTGTATTGGCCCAAAAAAAGTACTCAAATAAGCAACATGTGATAAAATTAGTTTGACAACTCAAACATAATTGAGAAGTAGATTCTCAAGTAAGTGATATTTGAAGATCCACCACAATCTAAAAAATGCAGTCAAGCTGATTGCCTCATCTTCAGCACCTAATTGTAAAGCCGGCACTAATTGCCTATCATTTTGACAATGCCTGATACTCATACTTCTCAGTTCCATTCATAACTGACACAAACCCAGTTCTACCCAAACAACAATAAAATCACTAATCTAAAGATGTAGAGGGAATCCTACACCAGATCCAGCAGTCCTTGCATTTTACCCTCTCCAAATGGTGACCCGTAAATTAGATAGGTGTATTAAAATTAACTACCCTGAGTTGTAACGTCCAAATCGAGAATGCAAAGTGAAAAGAACTTAGAAAGTGAAGCAAACTGCAAAAGATTTTCAGGGGAAAAACTATAGCAAACCTACGAAAACTGGAGCAGGACAAAAAACAAGAAGCTACTCACTAACTATGCTTTGTCTTGACAAGGCCAAAAAGTATGAGTTAAGATTGCACCTTATACAGCATAGTCAGCTTGCGAGTTGTGGAATCAATGTGTGCACTAACATGATAGTTTGCCACACCAACCATTTGCTTTGTATTGAGTTCATTGGCATTTTCATGAGCTAATGCAGTCAGTTCATGGAAGTGGGTTGCAAACAGAGTAGGTGCTCTGATCTCTTCAACAAGGTGTTCGCATATGGCCCAAGCCAAACCTGATAATCAAAACATAAAATAGTGTCTCTCAGTCCCAGTGATCCGGAGTATCTAACAAAATTAGGTGATAAACCGCAGCAAAAGGTGCAAGTAAGTCAATGGACCAGTTTACTGTAATATGACGTGAAAACATGACTATGCCTTTTTACTGTAATATGACGTAGCTGAAAAGGACAAGTTTCTGAAACAGCCTGATTAAGATCACTTTTGATTATATTGACCTTAGATTCATGCCTAATAAATTAGACAACTTGTTCATGATTAATATTAAGCAGTAAAACTAGGTCATTATATGGTTACTTCCACACACACACACACACCCACCCACCCCCCCCAAAAAAAAAAGGTAAAGGAGTGTTTATTCCCAAAGTTGTAGCCAAACCAATTCTAAGCTCAAATACATTAAAACAAACAGTTTCATGCAAACATGGAAGAGGAGAAAAAAAAAATTGAAGCAAGCTACTGCAAACCCCACTGCCCTGCCACATGATGTATGCATGCACACATGGAACTCCCAAAGTTGCATATGAAATCAATTTGTTAGAAACTCTAGTTTGATGTTTGAAACATAATTGGAATTATCACAAACAGGCATCTTGTGCTAAATGAAGACAGCACAGCTGAAAAGGACCTCCTTTTGCCTCAACAATCTAAACATTTGATAGACTTTATCAGTTATGAACTTTAATGTGTCTGTGGTGATCCAGGCCTCAGCCACGTACAGAGACACTAGCAAAAGAATTAATCCAATGTGCTCAACTCAACCAAAACTCATGAGCTTTATCCTAGCCAAAAACTGTCTTGGTCCAGAATGCAAAATTTTGATGATTATAGAGCCACGGACATGTTATCTCTACTTCTCAGGAATCATTAAAAGTTCAAAAAACAAGTGTTGCAGCATGCTGTCGGACATCACCTAAATTGACAGGTAGATTTCACAACACTTACACAACAAAAAATTATTCATAATAAGTTATCTGTCCTTTTTTTTAAAATTATATTATAGAAAAAAAAATTCCCCAGATTCCTATAGGTACTTGATTGGCAACCTAACATTGGGTTGTATAGTTGTAGTGAATCAACCTACCCCCTGATTGACCGTATGCTTATCCTTCATTTCCCAACCCATCCATCCCTCTCTTGAAACAATTGCATGACAGAGAGGGAGATACTAAAGTCTTTAAAAATGGGTCCACAAACAAACCAAATCCATAATAAGTGCCAACTCGTCAAAGACTATTACTAGTAGATGACTTATGTGTTGTGAGGGAGGGGGGAAGAGAGATTGCATCACAGATAGCAACTAAAAACCTTTAGAAAAGGGTATATAAGTGAAACATACCAAATCCATCGTAAGTGGATGTCCCACGGCCCAACTCATCAATGATTATCAATGACTTATCAGTAGCTCCCTTCAATATTGATGCAGTCTCAAGCATTTCTTGCATAAAGGTAGAAACCCCACGTAGCTGAAAGGAACAAAATGCAGAACAACTAAACTTCTATCACAAGGAGGAAATATTTTGTAACCTTTTCATGACAATTGGTGTATATCTACATTTGGAATCTAGAACTTCCAAGCACTTGTATAACAAATATTATACATGCAAAACATGAACTGGGCTAGAATAACATACCGCTTAAACTTATGTCCTAAGCACCAGTAGATAGTAATGCAGTTTAAAATCCTCCAAGTAGGAATAAAAGAAATCATGCTAAAAGAAACCAAATACAGAAAAGGAATGTCAAAATTGAGAAACTTTTGCTGCTAGAACTACATTTACATTGGACTACTCCAAAATGAAACAACCTAATCAAGCAGTATAATAAACTTAACAAAATCTTTTTACTGCAAAGAATTTCAAATTGGCTGGCTAAACATATAGTTCCAATAATTTTTGGCTAACATTAAAGTAAATGAACACGTCTGACTACACGGCATTTCAAGATTTAAGGATATATATTCCAAGATAGTGCAACTTATGTTTGTAACTAAAGACCGAAGGTTGGTCCATAATAGTCCAATAGTTTCTGCCACTAATTAGAGCCTTGTATGTGAATATAGGTGTCAGAATCAGAGAGGTTGAATTTATAAAAAGTGCGTAGAATTGTGCATTATCAATCAAGATGATATGCATGATACTATCTAAATAGCCTTTTTCAAAATCTATTTTTGAGTACTTGCTCCTATTTAACTTTCTTCCAGGATCTGCCTGGGCATAAGTTAGGAGTATAACAGCTTCCCTAGTTAACGTCCCAAGGCATGGCCTAGAATACGTACTAAATGTATAGGTACGTGTTTACCCCAGCAATTGAGATGTAACAAGTGTTGCCGCTTTGATATTCTCTATCTGGTGTTGAACTTTATCATTCATAAAACGGATAATTGTTGGAGAAATAGATTTCCTAATGTTAGATGAAAGGGTAATTGATTGATAAATAACATGATAGACAACTTGACATATATTCTTTCACATTTAACTCCTAGTCCAAGTTCAAGAAATTTTGAAGCTTTAAAAGCAAATGCCATGGAACTCACTTGGCAGTCACCAGCACCAACACGAGCAAAAATACAATCACGTACAGAAATACTAGCTTTATCACAAGGAACAAAAGAACCAACTTGTGCCATCAGAATGTTCACACCAACCTGCAAACATGACCAAAATAGATAAGCCAATTTCTTACCTGGTAATATCAAAATTTACAGGATGTATGTAACAAGAAACAATTTTTTTTTTTTTTTTGGTGATAGGAAACATGGAAACTTGTATTAAGAAGATAAACACATACAGAAGGTGAACAAGGAGTCCACACACCACAAAGAAAGAACCCCTCAAGATCACAAAAAGATCTATACAGTTGAATGCTGATAAAAAATACTTGTATGTAATAAAAAACTTGAATGGGTAAATATTTGATGCAAGGATGCTAATGGTAGCACCATAAAACATGAATGGCGAAGTCCCTCTACCTGTATCTTATAGCAGTAAAATATCAAGACAAGATATACAAGTCACAAGGAAGATAGCAATGAAATAGCAATTAACTAATCAGGTAGGATTGATAGAAAACAATTATAATTAACAACCTGCCGGATAAATGTGGACTTTCCACCCATGTTAGGTCCTGTGATGATCTGGAACCAACTCTTTCCCCTAATCTGATACACAAGAAAAGCCAAAGTGCAAGGAATGGGTCAAGCTTATGTATAAAAGGCAGAAAACCACACCTCTCTGGTTCCGATCGCAAGAATACTCACAAGTTTACAATCATTTGGTATAAAATTCACCCAGTCTTGAGCTTCCACACAAGGATGCCTGCTTCCTTCTAATATAATATCTCCTACATCCTATCACAACAAATATCAAAACAATGACACTATGAAAAAGTGTATCTTTGAGAAAAGAAAAAGAGAATAGAAAAGAGAAAGAGAGAAAAGAAATCAAGGCAAGAAAAACAAAAGGAAGACAATGGTTATCAGTATTTACAGGTGGGTTGATGTCTGGTCTTGTATATGGAGTAGGACAGCTACAAGCCAAATCACCAAAACTGAGTAAGACATCCAATTCAGAAAGCATGGCAGCCAAAGACTTGAATACCTGAGACATCACACTTTGTTTTTAAAAAAAAGGAAAAAAGAAAGTCAAAAGAAAGCAATAATTATAATAAAAAATATATACCTCAGAGAAGGTTACTGCAGTTTGAATAACTCGATTAACAAGCTCCTTTTGACAATTCTTATACTCCTCGAGTACCTTTTGGTACTGGTCTCCTAATTTTTTAAGCTTTGTATTCGTAAATTTCACTCCATCCTTTCGAGTTTCAAGGACAATAAACTGAGTAGTGAGCTTTTTCCGTATTTTTGGCTCTTCCTTCTTTGTAATTCTAAAGACATGTCCAAATTGTGTGCCTTTATCTAGCTTTAATGCCTTATCTACAGGCAGATCGAGATCAGAGGCAGTTTGTTTGTGCAAACTGTGTATTTGACGCTCTAGAGACTCTTGCTCATTTTTTAGTGCTGATAACGCAGTATCATAACTTGATGAAATCATGTATTCTCCATTCTCAAGTTGATCAAGGTCAACAGAAGTTTCTACTAGAGCAATGAACTTATTCAAGTGATCATCATCTGTTAATGACTCCAGGGGATCTAAATATCTCCCCTTGATCAACGAAGAAAACCGTCCTTCATATTGTTGCAGGGCACTTCTAATGTATGGAAGTCGGATACTTGACTGCATCCAAAAAATGACTATCAATGTAAGATTACAAGCGCCTTTAATGGAAAAATATACAATAAACTGGAGATACAATTCAGTCTATAACTTGGGACAATAACCAAAGGACAGAAAGTAGCCTGCTCTCGTTACCACAAGTTAGCGTATCGTAAAATTAAAACACATCAAGAAGCCAATAGGAAAATAAGAAAACATAAAAAGCTGTTCTCATATCTCCCAGCTCTTGAAGCAATAAAAGTATGCAAATAAAAGAGCGCTTTATTTTAAATGGGTTGAAATTTCAGTATAGGAGACTATATTAACGCTCTTAACCAACCAAAGGAAATACTAGAAAATGATCTGCTATAGAAAAGGCTAAACTAGTAACATTTAGTAAGCACTGCTTGGAAGATAATCTTCGGGCTTGTTATATAGGAAAAAAATAACTATTTATTTTTATTATTTTTGAGCCAAAAAGTTTGCACTAATTTGGTCATAACATGGCATGAATACATAATATCGAGTAGGATAAGAAACCTACCTGATAAAGCTTTACTATATGCTGCAAACCTGCTCTTCTCTTCTCAAGATTGTGCATCAGTCGCTCTATATCTGAGATTCTTTTCAGATGCTGCCTCAGATCTTGGCGCAGTGCAGTATCATCCACAAACGCTTGAACAAGGTCTAGCCGGGCATTGATTTCATTCACATCTAATAAAGGTTGCTTTAGCCACATATGCAGTAACCGCTTTCCCATCCCAGCAGTACAAGTTCTATTCATGAGACCAAATAAACTAAAATTTTTGTTTGCATCAGTTTTGCTTTCCAGCACATTTAGTGCCCTCATAGCAGCAGAATCTAACCTCATGTAACTGTCCAGACTATACTTTCGAATAGAATAGTTTCCATAATTGCTCTCATCTGAAAGTAGTTCAGCATAAGACAGTAATGCCCCTAAAGCACCAGGTGCAATTTCAAATCCACAAACTAAATCTCGAACTGGTTCCACAGAACCTCTGACAAGCCTATCAAGATCCTGCACTAAGTCTCTTGTTTTAAACTCGGTCTTCTTTCTCTCAGTTAACATCACACCACATCTCGTCAGAGCATCATGCAGAGTTTTACACTCGCTAGATTTTACAGCCTCCATAGGCAAAAGGCATTCCTTGCAACCAAGAGCAACCAAAGCTGATTCCACGTTTGTAAAGTGGCTATCATCAAGAAATTCAGCCAATCCAAGTACTCTTTTTGTTAAATCAACGTAACCCAACCCAACAGTGCACCCATTTTCGCGGAAATTTGGAAATAGTGCAACAACGACAGGGGTATCCTGCATCTCATTGTTGGCAAACAAAACATCTTCATAACTACCTAGATTCCCAGGAGTACCACTTTTCATCAGTCTCCAATTTGAGCCACTACCCTCATAGAGCTCAAGAGTGTGGTCAGTTCTCTCCAGGAGGAGATCACGGGCAATCATTTCAAACATGTTCTTACTAACACTTACACTGGAAAGAGCATCAGATCCAGTACCCAATTGTCGCAAAGCAGTAGTGGTATGATAGTAAGTCTTTGCAATGAAAGTCGCATTTTCACCATGAGCAGTATAGTAGTCCTGCATATTTAAGAAAATAAAGAACACTATTAGACATGATAACTTAGAAAATGATACGTGGAAAAGAAAGAAAAATAAAATAACAAGACTCTGTCAGATTAAGAAGAATGCTTATAAACCATGAGATGAAATTCGAAATACAGTTGATAACAGAAATGGAAAGTGAAGATGAGCAATATGACAGCATTACTCCAATTAAATATTATGTATAACATAAATTAGTATCACCAAAATCCTTCAAGAGAAATACCAATTAAAATGGCAAACATCTTATTCAACAATCTCATGATTAAGCAATTCCTACAATCAAGGGGTCTTCTTTGGTTTCTTTTAGAAACTGGTTCTTAGTATTTCAATTCGTAAAACACAAATTCTGTAAATGAAAATGACAAGAAAGGACATCCTTTTTTCCAAATGGACAATGTTTTAGAAAGAATGAAAAAAATTCATATGACAAAAAACCTCCCAGATTAATTTCTTTTAAAAATAGAACAATGTCACAAAAATTACAAGCATTAGTTGGAACACACGCACACACACTATATAGAACAAATTTACAATTGTCAATCAACAAAACCAATCCTAACAACCAGTTTAACTTATAGCGTGAACTGACCCTGCGGTCGAAGAACCGAACAGCCCTTGTGTCCTGCACCATAAAAAGAGAAATTTAGTAATTAAAAAAAATATTTGAATTTAAAATAAATAGAACGAATCTTTCCATTTCCCACATTAAAGCTCCTGTTAGCAAACCACAGTAAATGAAAAATTAAGAAAAAAAGAAATCATTTGTCAAGACAAGAAAAACACAGTTTCTTTTATCCTGTGCGTTATATTTCATTTTCTCAGCAAACAAACAAACAAACAACTAGGCTTAAGAAGAAAAAATTAACATTTGTAATCAAAATAAAGACACACCCATGTCCATGTGAAAGAAATGGAATAAAGCGAGCTTACATTTGGTAGGGTTCTGTAGAATGAGAGAAACCCCCGAGCTTGCTTCGCATCTATTCGAAGTATAATAAGTTCAACAAACAAACAGTTTCAATTTAATTTCTCACCAAAAATTATAAAAAGCAAATTAAAAATAAAAATAAAAAAAGAAAAGGAGTACAAGACTAGGGTTTCGTTACCTAATTTGAGCTCAGGAAGCTTGTTTTGCTCATCATCCATTTGATAATAAACTTAACTTCTTCTTCTTCTTCTTCTACCTATTATTATTACTTTGGGTATTTTTCGGGTTCTAAGAAGAATGACTCCTTGAATGCAGAGCTGAAGAGAATTTTCGTTGTATATTTTTTTAATTTTGTATGTCGTATTTATTTATTTATATATACTCGTGCGTGAGACTGGATGTGTGGTAATGGCGGGAAAGAGCGTGGCGGGGGATTTTTGTTGGGGGCTCGTCTAACACACGTTTTTATGTGAAATTTTTATGGGCTGTGAGTTGCGCCGGGCTTGGGCGGATCATTAGAGCATCAAAGACTGCACAGTATACTTTACTCGTATGTGAAATTGGCTAATAGGAAGTAAGCAACTCCCAGAATTTGGCTGTGCATAATAAAATATGAAAATGTGAAGCCTAACAAACGATGAAAATCTACATTGTAATTGTTGTAGAAATTTATTCTAATTAATCAAATTAAATACAGTCCCAAATGATGTCCATCCTCAAAGTGAGTAAATTCCATTGCGCAAATAATTGCATAAATCTTTGCACAAGAATTCACCATTAAAGATGCGTTTGAGATTGAGATATTGTACTTTTTAAGTTATGGTTGTTGTGAAAAAAAAAATTATAATTATAAAACAAAAGTTAATAATATGTAATAATAAATATAAATTTTAAATAATAATATTAATAAAATTATTAAAAATATAATAAATTTTCTATTATATAAATAAAAAATTATGTCAGCATGTCTTTTAAATTACAATAAATATTATTTACCAAATACTTTATTACTGTAACTTAAAAAATATAAATGTCCAACCTCAACGCCGCGCGCACCCTAAATCCCCAAAACACAGCACCACGAAGAGGCAGGTTGGAGACTTCCTTTGAAGTTAAGGCCATCGATATTCACCTTATCGGAGGACAACAAGGTGAATGTCCGAAAATGATCGAGAAAAAAATGGGATATTATAAAAATTGAGGGGAATGCGAGGTGAAATTCAAAAACTGTAGATTGAAATCTGACACGTTGTGTAGACTTGGATAATCTTTGCTGTTTTTATCACTGGAATTTTGTACGCCAATCTGCATTAAAATTACAATGGATGTGTCCATGTCAGCTGCTGGTTCCTTTTCTTCATTGGTCTTTATTTATCTTTTCATTTGTCAATTCCAAAATTATGTTGAACAAACAGCTGTCAATTAATTAATGACGGAGACACGCACGCAGATATATATATACATACATATATATATATATATATTTGTACATGTACCTTCAACTCCATCAGGTCTCGATCAATTGCAGTACCAGTACAATCAAGTCCAAAAGCCATCACCATTATTTTTAAGTTTTGTTCATTTCTGTTTTGGTCATGTAGCGCATGATTTGAATTCCCCCTAGCTCCTATGATTGCTAGGGAAGGTAAAAGTTCAATCTCGTGTATGATAATGCCCGGATTTAGCTCGAGTAAATTTTTTTTAACATTCGGGCTACGCCGGAAAAGCTCAGTAGTAGACCGAACATTTTTATTCGGACTTAAAAATCTGAATTTTATGTTTTATAATATTATAAATGTACATTTTTACTTTATTTTACAATTTTAAATTTTTACAATAACGAAATAGGGTTTCCTTGAAAAATATGAAATTTAAATGTTTAAGATTTTAAATATATGTAATAGGTAAGTCATATATGTGTGAATGTGTATAAAATTCTTTAATAAGGATATTTTTATTTTAACAAAGTAAAGATACTAGTAACCGACAAAAAACACCATCTTTAATATATTAAAATATGTATTTTTTATATTTTAGTAGCGAGGATATTCTCATTAAATAAGTATTATTTTCTTTTATATATATATATATATAGATATAAGAAAATTTTTCAATCTAGAGTTAGACTTTAGATTAAAGTTTGTGGTAGATTCAAGACGTTGTAAACTGACTCTTACAATGTTGTAAGCTGATTTAAAATGCCATAAATCCGTCCGTAATTTTAAGCTCTTATCTAATAAGCACTACATACACACTAAAGTCTATCGACTAAATTCTCTAAATGCATTCAAGTGGATTGTTGACCTTCCCAGTATATGTAAGAATGTTTTGTTTAACAATATATTTCAATAAGTTGATCAATATTTCGCGTTTTGAACTCGTGTCTAACTGTCAATTTATAATTTTACATAATGGTCAGTACACCTTACAACTATTATATGTTATGATATTTATATAAACTTTCGTTTATTTATAAAATTTTACGTTATACATGTTGAAAAAGGCACAAGAGATAAATATAATGATAAACTTGTGATTGTAATAAATTTACAGCAATTATGAGATAACATTTCTTAGAGTTCAATCCTCCTTGGTAATAGGGATGGTCATGGTATTTGTGAACCCACCAATTTATTCAAATTTAATTGCCAAAATCGTTCACTACAGTAATTTTGTTGGTTACCAGTGGGTTTGGTATTATAAATTTAAATTCACTGCAAATTGTTAGATGGTTTGATATTAACAAAAAAATCTGAACCCACAATTTTATTTTAATTAATTTTAATTATTAAAAATATTTAATTATAAAAGTACATAAATTAAGTTATTGACATCCATTTATTGCTCAAGACCTAACCTAATCTTCTTAATTATAAAAATACATAACTGCTATTGCTAGCTTAATTGATATCATTTTATTCATAGTACATATATTTTTTAAAGACACTTGTATGGTTATCAATGAAAAGATAGCTATATTAGTTGAAATTGGTTTGTCTTAGATTTGCTGGTTTCAGCTTAAAATCTACCTAAACTTGGCTATTAATCTAATCAAAGCCCAAGCATAACTTTTAGTGGAGAGTTAATGTATATTTGTATGCAATAGTAAAAGTATATTTTTGTAGAAATGTTTGGACAAATCTAATTTTTTTGGATGCGGTATTTATGATCTTAGGTGTGGTGTTGTGATTTGAAATAAAAATGATATTGCGGCTACCACTGCAAGTCACAATCATTAACTTGAAATAAATTTGTTGTTATTGCTACTGTTGCAAGTTACGGGCAAAATCCACTTCAGGTTATGAATGCGTTTGATAATTATTAAAGTCCACATCGGGTGAATTTTTGTAAAAACAAAAAAAATACATAGTCGATTATGAATGTGTTTAGTAATTTAAAATTTTATGAGTATAGATTTAATAATGATAAATTCACTGTAATTAATATCCATTTTCATAATTGTTAGTATATAATTTGTCAACTTCCTAAAATAATTCATGATATGATTAATTATTCCTCCTGATCAGTCAATCAATAGTCTACTGAATGCATACAATTAGTGAAATCATTTTGATTGATCTGTGTAACTATTTGTCCCTAGCTAATTGGTAGTGCTTGCAACTTTTCAGTAACGGATTACTCAATTCTCAGTTAATTGCTGCTTTTCTGGTACAGTTATTTGAAAAAGATGTTAATGGCCAGGACGATAAAAATAATAGATTGCTTCCAATATTCAAATAGTTTGTACTTTATAATATAAGGAAAGTATAAATTTAGCACAAAAATTGTTTCGTTAATTTATGGAGCTTGAGGATAGGCATGAATGCAAGTTTGACTCGTTCATCATTTGGTATTGTAGGTCACTTGAAATTTTAACCCATTCATTCTATCTTTAAACAAATTTGATTTTCCATTATCAACCAACTAAAAACCATCCTATAAATTTATCCTTTTTTTTTTTTGAATTATTACTAAAGTTTTTGCATACATTGAGTGCAATAACTGCAAATGAGTACCTCTCACATATCACTAACAACAAAGAATATCACTAGGGCAACATTACTGTGATTCGGTTCAATTAGGCTCCAAAATTATATATTGTACCAAATTTTTTCTTACATGCATGTGTTAGTCAAGTTGTGGGTTAGATTTCTAAAAATTTCTTAAATTTAAGGCACCTAACAAAAAAAAAAAATTGAAGTATATATGTAACGAAAAACTTATGAAATAAAATAAAAAAAATCAAGTGTAATAAGAAATTAACATTTAGGTTTACCCACAACAAAAAGTTTATTCAATTATAAAGAATGACGGCACACTGGCACGGATGGAATCTGATCCAAGGGGTCATAATTTCTAAAACATCAGCTTTCACATATCATATCTTGTACTACATATAACGAAACATATTTTAAGCCACAAATCATAATGGGTAAGTTGCAAACAACTTGGAATTGAATTGTTCGTAGCATTTTTGTACCAGCACATCGAACTTGTAAAAGACAGCCAGTACATTTCTGAGTGCTATATATTTATCAATCCACAGTGATAACAAGCACTTGGGCAACAGAAAAATTAAATCTGAAGATTAGTACGAATTTGTAAATATTATCTTGAGACACTTAAGGGTTTGGGTTCAAGAGTAAAAATTAGGCACCAAAGTCTAGCTAGCTATATATTAAGGCATAATCTAATTAAAATCCTTTATATATATATATATTGAGTGGATTAGTTTTAAGGTTCTATCCAATATCCTCTTAAGATTTTTTCTATTGTTATTATTATTAATATTATTTAAATGATGAATCTCATTGGAAAGGAAAGGAATTATTTGCAAATAAAAAAGTTCATTAATAAAAAATATACCATAGTCCATAGTCAATTGGAAGAAACGGCCATATGCTGATTTTGTTCGCATCTAAGGACTTGTCTTAGTCCACGGCATCAGATGCCGCCATCACAAGGAGCAAAGGAAATTAAAAAAAGTTGAATCTGGAAAAGCATGAGAAGTTGCGTAATTGTGGAAGTAAATGACAAATGATTGCGTCGCTAGCCAACGCACTTACACCGTTATAATAGCCAATAGCGCACCATTATTTTATAATATTATTTTTATTTTTAAATATATTTTTATTCATATTTATTATAAATATACAAATAAATCATATAAATTGTAATTAAGATAAAAAAAATTAAATCTTAAAATTAAGAAATTTAAGCCTGAGTATGAATAAAAAAATTAAGAATAAGATATTTTTCTTGTAACTCTTAAATTTTAATATCTTTTATAATAAATATCTATTTTATATTCCCAATATTAAATATTAAATAAATAATTCATTTACTCTTCTTTTCTTTTAATTTGTAGTGCTAGGGGATTATTGGATATTATGAAAATATGAAGAGAGTAAGTGGTGTAGTATATACTATCAGTAACGAAAAAATGGCAATCTCCCTCCATACAATTATAACATACCTAAATTTACCAAATATAGCTCAGAAATTTATCCTGGTCAAGATTAAAGTTATCCTTATAGTTATGTACAAGGGAGAAAATTGAGTCGATCTCTAATGGGAACTCTGACCACATAAGTCATAAATTTATCCTAGTCAAGATTAAAGTTATCCTTGTAATTATGTACAAGGGAGGAAATTGAGTCTCTAATGGGAACTCTAACCATGGCCCTTTGGAGATACCGACCACCGTCCACATAGTTGCATGCTTTTATATGATTAGATGGACATATGATGACATTGTCAGGTAAACTCATGATTTAAGATTTTCATCTATTTATACAAACTTTAGTTAGGAAAAGCTTGTCTATTGTCCAATCTCGAAACAAAATTTAAAAACAGAAAGGTTGTAAAGATCATTGAATAAATGCATAGCAAAAAAGATAAGGATATTTTGTAAGCCTAAAACGTATGGTTTAACATTGTCTAATATTCTTTAATCAAAAGTTTTTATAGGGTGTTTTTTTTTTTTTTTGAATGTGGACACATTGTTAAGACATGGATTTAATATAGTTAATTTTAAATATACTATAAAGCAGCGTAACTTAATAATATTAAAATTAAAAAAGACTCTATTAAACTGCGTAGTTTAAAAACATGTTTGCATGAAAAGAAAAACGAGGGCACACACATTAGAGGAGTATGTGTGTGTTTGTGTGTGTGTTTGTCTCTCTCTCTCTATATATATAAACTAAAAGGTTTCTAATTAAGGATTTCTAACTATATTAAAATTAAAAATAAACTTAAAGATTAAAAAAAACGCAGACTTCAATATATTATAGGATAAAATTTATGATATGAAAAGTATCAATTGCCAAATCAATGAAAATCAAGATATTCAAGGCAAACAATCAATCAAATTACGGGAGATCAATCTTGCTGTTTGCATGGCATTATCAAGGGGATTTAAAGAATCCGAGATATCAATTAAAAGTCAAAATCCTTAACTGTAGTTTGCATTGTAATATCTTTCTTTTATTTCTTTACTAAACTTTACAATATTTGATTGCTATACTTTAAGTCACTGTCTTTTTATGCCATCATCCGTTTGTATGTATACCGGATTGTACAAGTTATTGGATATCAATAAAAAAATATTACAACTGTTGATTTTTTTTTTTAATACACAGCAATAGAATTTGTGTTTTTTTTTTTATTTTATCTCTAATTTTAATATAATCAGAGATCCGTGTGATTAGAACATTTTATATATATATATATATATTCTAATTTTCAATCAAAGTAGATAACTTCCCACAAATTCCAATCAAGGAGGCGTAACTTCTTTGACAATTGTATGTATGCTTTCTAAAGACACCTATTCTTAGTCATTAAATCGTTTTACCTAGCTGTAGCAAAGCATTAAACCATGGGCCCTTCTATAATTGCATCGACAAGCAAATGGGTACAACGTGATGTAAAAAACTTTATGGACAATCTAACCAAATCAAAAGAGAAAGATGATATATATATATATATAGTGTGATCAATATTAGACCTAGCAATTAATATGATCTCACTCGGACAAAGTAAGAGACATGCATTATCTCAACATGGACCATGTTGATTGAGCATTTTAGTTCTATTAAAACCACATCAATAATGGAAATAACAATGACAAAAGTTTCAACTTTGAAAGTGAACCCATGTTATATGTTATCTAGTATGTGCACAACCTATTCTAAAAGGTCTTGTCACAACAAGCGTGAAGTGGAAAAGGCATTTCTCGGTCGGCAATTTTTCTTTCCCTTGGCTCAGCTCAATTGACATTGGCCACCAACTATTTTCCATCTTCTTTGTTGCTCATTATTTTCTTCTTTCAATTAATTAAAGATGGGTGTAATTTTAACCTTAAGCTACAGGACATGGAATTACACAATGTATATTGACCAGGATTTAATCATAAGGTATAAGGAGATTGAATTTTTTTCCCTTGCGCTTTCGGGTTGGTCACACTTTCTATAGTTATTCGTAATGTTCTGTTAGTTCTTCAGCATCAAAATTTTAACCAAAAAAGAAAAAGAAAAAAAGTGATCGTTTTTTTATGAATTCTTCCCTGAAAGTTTTGACATCAACAATGTGTAAAAAATTATCATGAAACTTGTAGGGCATGCATCCTAATTCAAATGGGCATAGATACGTTTCCTCAACTGGTTTTAGTTTCTTCCCCTCTTCTCCCGTATAATTTCATCATGACCTTGATGTTCAGTTTTTTCCTTTTTTTGAATATTTGGGTTGTGACTAAGATGATTTTTTTGTGAAAGTTTTGGCATTCGCAGGTAACGCAATATTAGAAAGTTGTAGGGGGTAAATGGTAAAACCAAAAATCTATGGAGGAAAACCGTAAGATATTTTCCAATAGAATGAGGATAAAATGTAACGTGTATTAACTTTTCCCCTCACAATTTATAAGTTTAGACAAAAACATAAAATTGAACAAGAAAATTCAGGGAAGAATCCAATGGGATACCAGAATTAGCTGGTGAGTGAAATTATTGTCCTTAAAATCATTTAACTTGATACTTTATATGGAAAATGGTTCATCCCCTAAAATACTCAATCCAAATGTATCTGGGAAAAGGTGATGATGCATACCGGAAAGGAATAGTAGAGAATTATGGATAAATACGTTGAATGATCTTATGATTCCAACAAAAAATTAAATGGAGCTTTTGGCAGAGACAAAGGAAGCAACTGAGTGATGAAATGAAAGCACTTGAACTAGTAATAGATGACTTTTAGGGTTTTTGATGCATGCTTGCTCTCATTATCACGCACTTCATCAATTCTTTTTTGTGTCATAGTTATCTCTTCAGTGAAAGCAACCTTAGAACAAACCCAATACTCTCCTTATGATCATGTGGTCCTCATCCTAGCTAGCTAATAAAGCCAATCTAAAGAGGTCATGCTCTGGCTCTGGCTCATCAGCTAGCTAGCTAGAAAGAAAAAGGAAAGAAAGGAAATGATTTTCAAGTGGAAAGGACGGCATGTATAAATGGAAATAGACATCAAAACACATTCACAAAAAATAGTGATTTGTAAAGGAGTTAAGCTTTCAATTATAATCAATAGTGGATAGGACTATTTGCCGTTTGGAGTTGGGGCTTGTAGATATATTGCAATTGCTAACTACATAAGTTATTATAACCCTTCAATTTCTGTTTTAAGAAAGAGAGAATCTGATCAAAAAAGCTAAACCGATAAGCACGCGAGGAGGAACCCAACAACATTCTCAACTGGCTTGTACATTAGATATGATAGATTGAGAAAGAAAGAGATGATGTTTTCTCTTTTTGGCGAAAGCGACACATATAGCCAAAGTCACTCGGTCAAAGAAGCATTAGTTAAATAATTTGTTTATGGTTAAGATAGCCACGTGTAGATGTAAATGGCACATTATGTTGTTGTGGTTCCATGAATGAATCTCCCCATTAGATGTCACAAAAGACTCTGACAAACAACAAAGCCCTAACCCACTTTCTCCTCTCTTTTGAGGGCAAAACTGTGGTGCTTCAGCTCCATTAAACTCAGTCCATACTATGAAAGCTAGTGAGCCTAATTCATAAATAAAAACTAGCTCATGGATTAAAAGTTATACTATTCCGAACAGATGTAGGATACTTGCCTTAGCATATCCTGTCACGTGAAAATTAGTCTTTTTACTTATCCATATTATGTGAAAAATTAGTGTGAGCCCAATTATATACTAGTCTGAATTTGATTTCATAGAGAAGTTCATAAACTTAACTCATATTTAAAAGCTAATTCAATAGTTGTCTCATGTTATTTTTAGTACAAGAACTATTCCCAACCAATGGGTAATATTTTTCTTAATAGAATATATCATACTAAATTTTATTGTTATATTTTTATTTATTTATTTTTTACATATTTCAATTAACATTTCACAAGTTTGTGAAATACACTTCAGCTCCATTAAACTTCATCTATACGTTGCACTAAATTTATTTATGGCATTCTATTAAACTTTATCAGTATATCACACTAAATTTATTTAAGATATATATACGCCTAATTCATACTTAAAAACTATCTCATGAGTCAAGGTTCACTTAAAGCTTACATTTTTAATCCAAGAGTTACTTTCAGCTGTTTTGTGATATATCCCTGTCACAGTGTGGAACGAAGTACTCTAGTCTAACTCCATGGAAAATTTGAAAATGGATTCCATGCAACTTAATATAATTCTTTGTTGATTGACCTTCTTTCTGGCTATCTCGCACCTGCTACCACGTGAAGTGGCAAGATTAGAGTATTTCCTATCCACTCACTTCCCATAATATCGCTGTTTAGCTTTCTCTCTTTCGCTTTCATGGCCCAAGCACAGAAGAGAGGGCCAACTATTTTTCTCTATAGAAAAGAAAGATTAAGAAAAAGATGGCTCTTTGTCTCTCATCAATTCCCCACTGTTGCTTATTTACCTCCCCATCACCATCTTTATAATCACATCTCTGCCTCTCTCTCTCTCCCTCTCTTTCTTTCAAACACACACAATAGAGATCCATTCACAGCATACACAGTGCTTCTTCTGTGCTGTCTTTCTCATGCTTTAGTCCTAGGCCTGAAAGGTAAATTAAAATGTTCAATCTCTCTTATAACACATTCATACATAACACGAGCACACAATTAGATGTAAGTACTTACACAAACAGTGTATATAGCTAGCTCTCTGGCCTCTACGACTTCTCTTTCTCACAAACAATGGGTTGATAGATTTTCTCTTTGTTTTTCAGGGAAAACAAAAAGGGAACAATGAACTGATAAGGATGGGAATGATGGATCTATTTGGTACATGCATGTTCCATTCTTAAGCTCATCATCCCTAGTGTGCCAGCTGCAGGCAGCTCACGTGCTTACTTAGGGTTGCCCCCCAGTGCAATTGCAAAGATGCTTCCCTCAAACAACAATTGGAACAACAATAACCTAGTCTCTTACACTGACCAGTCAATTTTTCATAGGCCTTTTTTCAATGAAAGCAACCAAACTTCCAAAGAAGACGAACCTTCTTTATCATTCTTCCATTTCCCATCACCAGTCATCCGCTATGAGCTAGAATTATTAGAAGACCATAAATTTTTTCTTGAGCAACAATACTATGATCTTTTACCTCAGCATCAACCCTTGACACCTGATCCTGATGATAGTACTGTCCCTGAGCTTGTTGTTAACATGGTGGATTCCAGCAATAGCGAAGCTAATGGGTTAACAAAAGACTGCAGTGTTAGAAACCAGGGTGTAATTTCCAATCGGCAGATGCCAATAAGTAAAAGATCTTCTTCAAAGAAAGACAGGCACAGCAAGATCAACACGGCGAAAGGACCAAGAGACCGGAGAATGAGATTATCCCTTGATGTTGCTCGAAAGTTTTTCGACCTCCAAGACATGTTAGGCTATGATAAAGCTAGTAAAACTGTTGAGTGGTTAATGATACAGGCAAAATCTGAGATAAAGAAGCTTATTGAAAGGTGTCTCCCGGAGGTGAATTGCTGTGGCGATGTTGGTGCAAAGAGTACTTCTGAGTGTGAAGTTGAAGCTATAATTGACAATTCAGCTGCCATTAGACGAAAGATTTCAGTTAAAGAGAAAAAGATCAAACACTCTCGTAAGATTATTCGCCCTCTAGCTAAAGATTTGAGGGAGAAGGCAAGGGCAAGGGCAAGGGAGAGGACTTGTAAAAAGAAGTGGAGTCGAGAATTTGATCATGTATCAAAGCTCCAAGCTGAAGAAGCGGAAAAAAATGAACTGATTTCATTAGGTTCTAAGAGTTCCTTTGGAGCTCGCGAAGAACCCGGTACCCAAACTCAAGACAAAAACCTTTCTTTGGAGGTGCTGGCCGATCAGGTTGAAGAACCAAGCCCTCAGAAGCAGCCTGTGAATTTAGGGAATCAAGAAGAAATTGTCGATGATGATTTGGTGATTATGGGAAAATGGAGCCCATCTTCTGTTTCCAATTTTCTACTTGGAATTCCTCAAGAGGTAACTGAATTTAGTTCAACCCAAAAAAAAAAAACAATAATAATAATTATCATATAGTTTCATCTATGTTGAGGTATATGTCTGTATCCATCAACTATGACTGACTTAAAAGATGGAAGTACTAAAACTCAAGTTCTAACCATCTTTAGTTTGTTTCTTTGCAGCATCAATTTTCAGACTTTCAATACTTTATCAAGCAATAAGAAGGAAGCCTAGCCTACAACAAGCAAAATGATCAAGCCAAAGCACGCAGTTTACTTCTTCTTTGATGTGTCAACTAGGTAAATATGCAAAGACTGCTATGTCTGTGTAATATATATTGCAAACAATGAACTTTTATTGCACAATTTCTTTGTTGTTGCAAATGTTTGAGTGTAAAGCTTTCCTTATCAATTAGTTTTGTCTTCTTGATTCTCCTTTCACTAGATTATGGAATTGTATGTTCTGTATTGTACTTAATTTTCTTCATACTTCCATTATTGGATTCTTACCTCCAATCTATTTATGGAAACCATCTGTCTCTTTGGAATATTTCTTCTCCACTGCTTCGGCTTATTTTCATTGTATTTTGACTGGAATTTTGAAGTTCTTAACGCATTCAAGTAACAATTATACTTTAAGGAAGGGATTGAACAAACGTAGGTTTCCCACTATATCTATTCGGAGGTCATGCTTTCTAGGTCCACTGGTTCCTGAGGAGAAAAATTTATTTCGTCGCTTCAATTATTTCTCTTTTATACGGATTGGATAAAATCATTCTTGAAGGAGAAAAAAATGAGAAGTATATTCAGTGGATTAACATAAATGGACGTTGCATTTGTTGAAACGGTAACCAATTATAGTGACATAGGTTGCACCTCCTTTTGCTTGGAAATAATATATATAACACACAAAATTATATCAAGTTTAATTGTAAGTATATTCACTAAGATAGACACGAATGTCTTATACAATTTGTTAATTTTTTTGCAGGACAAATGTAAGTTATGTTAACGTCTAGCTTTTTTCTTTTTTTTTTGAAAGTATATTCCGTTTATTGGGTAAAGTTAAAGGATCCACTATGAATTCAGCTACCCACAATCATTCAAGACAACAAGTACTATAACTGTAGGTACTTGTTCTGACAGTTCTTGGTGTAAATACTCAAGAGTTACCTGACGGTAAAAGTCAATGTATGAATCATGAGAGACCTAAAACATATTTCTATAAAATCAACACTTTTGAATTGAAAATTTCCATTCATATATACTATATACAATACGGTAGCTTGAAATGGGTAAGGGTTTCGCTTGCTGGTGGTAGCTAATGGATTTTCCTCTATTAATTTAGTAGTCGCATGTAGAAAGAACTAATTTGATGTCCTCAATAACCTCGTGAGTTCATAATCTATATTTATGTAATGAAATCTTAAAAACTGGCCAACCGGATTGAATCACAGAATTGAATTGGGGATACCTTGCAAATTATGAAAATATCATGAAATGAAAGATTTAACATCTTATTTTCTTTAGGTAGTCAAGGAAGGATTGTGCTTTGTTTGTATAGAATGATGCTATAATGGCAATTATAGCATATATGTTCAATCACAGGAGAAAATATTTTGTCCTTTCCAGATTTCCAACTTACATCTTCATTGATTATTGAATTTTTATCAATCACGTAATTTCAAGAAACATTGCTTTTACATGACATTCCTATTTTGATGGTAAAGATGTGTATCTTTTAAAACTAGCCATTTTTAACAAAAGATGAATACTGAAAATCCCAAAAAAAAAAAAAATAGAGGGTTATTTCTCGTTTCTTTCCTACATTAATAATCGATGTTAATGTATAATGTAATTCTAGTCACTCTCATGAGTGTCAAAAGCTTCCTTCAAATTAAGGTTTTCAATCTCTTCTAACCTTCCAATCCAAACTTCTTTGTATTCAAGTGGAGAAGCACCTAATTATTCTGATAATTAAACATGAACTCTTGCTGAATTCAAATAATTTTCATGGCTAATGTTGCCTAGCAGCTACCTTCATCCTCGTTACTGGTTTGCTAATAACAATGAAAAAGGAGAATTTATCTAAATCAAATATATTTTAACTCCTAAAGCTGAAAATTAGGCCAAAAGAAGTTATTTGATCGTTTTTGTGATTTTTAAGATGAACTTTGTAAACATGAGCCATGACTAATTTAGAGGAACATTGCACATATAAAATACTCCGAAGAATAAACTAAAAAGAGTTTATTTCTCTAGCTATTAATTAAGCATCTAGTTTTAATGTGATTATATTACGGTTATAGACTTGTTTTTGCCTTTAAAGTAATTAAATTATAGCTGACACAAGAGTATAAATCAATCGAGTTTAAGCCAATAGATGCCGTCAAGAATATGAATAATTGAAAGATTCAGATTAAGGTTTGTGCATGAAGGCATATTATACATTATGTTCTTGAAGACATTGAACCTCCAAATTTTCTGTTTCGTCACTAGTGGGAAAAATAGTGGCTACACTATAACATTAGCTGAACATGAATATATTTGATGCAAAATATGTTGTGAATAAACATTATCTGAAAATCTGAAAAAACTGACCTCTCATGTTGTCGAATATCGCTTGAATTATATCCCCCAATCATTGTGGCAAATAGATTATCATGCGAAAGATAAGCCCCACCATCTCTATGTTGTGCTTGGCATGTGGAATTGAAAGGTGTTTGTTATGATAGCAGGGCCTGGTTTCACTTTTTGTTGAGGTCTCCATTTTATCTTTTTATTAGTCCTTTCTGTTTCATCACAAATATACGTATCAAGTCTTCCCTTAAACAAAGATGCCCTAGTTCGCCAAGGCAAAAACCTTATATATGTACAATCTATCTTCTTCGATGAACTTATATATGTGTCTACAGAATAAAATGGCAACACCATGTGGCCTTTTTGTCTGTTGGACATGTTTTTGTTGTCTCAATGTTAAAGCATATATGTGTTTCACAAAATTTAGGATAAGGAATCTGATGTAGTTCTAAAGAAGATTGGGCAATAAGGCCAAAAGATATTTGGCTGTCTTTGGTGACACTACATGTAAATCTTGTCAACTAGTTAATATTCGAATCCAATGATGGTTTAGATAGAACAACGGGGCAATCAAACGAAAGCAGAAGTGGGGGGGTGAGGTTACTGTTTAAGCTGCCGATATTGCAGAAGCAAAATAGACGGTACCCCCCATTGAAAAATAAGAGATAAAGGAAATTAATATTGCCGATGCGGGACTGCAAAACCTGTCAAATTGCTGATTAACTAAGGATAAAGAAAGGGAAGCAGCAAAATTTTTTTTTAAAAAAAATTAAGAAAGTGAAAATGGGAAAAAAAAAAAATCATTTGTGGACAGAATAGGGTCTGTGATTCAATGATGGCAATTAAACACCACAACAACTTAGGGAGTACAACACATACCCCAGCCTTCTGTAATAAATTTTGGGTGCTGAGTCGTTGTACATTTTTCTCTTATGGATGCTAGTCGTTGTCATCCTCTGCCCTAATCAATGTCACCAAGATAAGAAGAAAATGACATAAATTAATATTCGAACACAAAAACCAAGTTCTTGGATTTCTTTTTTCTTTTGGTTAGCATCAATTGGAATTGAAGCTCACACTTCAAAATTCTGGTTTTTATTCTCAATCGTGTCCATTGCAGATAAGTTTTTCATAGATAAACAAAGGTCATCCATCATTACCTGTAAACTAACATTGGCAACGGAAGGATTGTACCATAACACAATCTCTCAAAAGATTCCTGGTTAATTAAAAGAAAACGGAAAATATTTAAATTTCCTCTCTTGTGAGAGATGCCCATGCCCATCTCAAATCCATTCATAGATATTAGTCGTTGAGTTAAACAGCTGACATATTCCCAGCAAAACAGCACCCTGCTCTGGTTTTGATTTAAGCGTATTGATTCCCAATATATTCTTTGATTTGTCGTTTGACTTGGCATACGCTATATAAATGCATTTGCACTGAGCACCTGCTTACTCGAGTAGAGATAGCAAAGTTTGAATATAAAGAGCGCGTAATTGCCTCGAACATGCTGTATTAGACTATTAGGTGCTGAATGCTGATTGATAGAAAGTTTGTTGTAGGACCAGTTCCTAATTTCCAGTAGATGCTCTTTCCAATAAAAAAAAAAAATAAATTCCAAATCAGCAAATTTTGGTGGTTCTAATTGACTGTTGTTCAACCTGTCTATATGCTCTATTCTGAGACCCCTCATTTAAAAAAAGAAAAAAAATAAATAAATAACTAAATAAAAAATCTAATTTGTGACAGGATTTTCGGAATGTGGATATCTTAATGTATATGCACAACCCAAGCGGTCGTAACTCATTAATTTGGCAAGCTATAGTTTGGTTTAACTAGTGTGCTTACTATTTTGTTGTCCAATTTCATCTCAAAACCTTGTTTAGGGAATGTGAGTTTAGGATTATTTTTGGGTTCTTAGAGCAAAACTAATTATAAAAACAAAACAAGTTTTGTAAATGGCCAATTGGTAACTAAATTCCGCTTGTGCATTCCCTTCTACACGGCCCTAGATCATTCAACAAATTTCAAACAGCTTATTGGTCTAAGTTTGCTGCTCTGAATTTCTGATTGTGAAAACGACTATGACGAGCCCATGAAATTCATCCCAATGGCGATTATATTGAGCTTATCTCATTTTCTTTATTTCAAAATCAAAAAATCCCATGGCGATTATATTTTAGTTTGATGCCAAGAGGAAGATTAAATTTTAAATATACCCATCTACTCGAAGAAAAAAAATATATTAAAATTTCCCATAAAAGAAACGAAGAAAAACATGCGACGTGAAGAATTTACCAACCAAAAACAAAAAAAAAAAAAGGAAATGAGAAATATGCGAGCCTACAAAATTACAAAGACATAAGGGATATTTCGAACCACACAGATATAAGTTTTTTTTTCTAAAAGAATTTAAAGAATGAATAAAAAAAAAATTCTGTAAATCAGGGTTGCCAGAACAAAAACTCCTAGATTTTTCAACAATATAGCAAGAGCGAATAATTTTAATTGTTCGTTGGGGGTCTAAAATACTAGAAAATGGAAAAATGCCCGGAAATTAAATTCGATAATTTTCTCAAAATCCCACAAAGAAAGAGATAGAGGCTTACCGGAAATGAAGAAAAAAATAGAAAGAAACCCTAATTATTATAAGCCATAAAGCTGCGAATTGAAAGAGCCACAATTCGAATCTGATGACCGATCTCTAATATTTATCATCCGATCTCGGGCACCGGAGGGAAATGCCAATCCCCCGCTGGAGAAGTAATCTACCGAAACCCTTTTTCAATCTTTGAAAATAAAAACAAAGAAAAACTGGAAACCCTAGAAAAAGACACATATACTCTGTAATTCAAAGATTTTAAGCTCTGTATGCATATACAAAGCTCTAGGAAATTATTAATCTTAATTCTTTAATATTCCCCTGTTTCTGGTAGCAAAGAAGAAACAAAATTGAATATCAATCTCCGGCCGATCGATCCAGTTCTCAGAAACAAACCAAAAAATATTAATTTCCATACCAAAGAAAACTAACGAGACAGGGATTCAAGATAACGCAGAGATGGTTAAACAGAACACAAGATTCAGATTTTTATTGAAAATTATTTCGACTCAATACTTGTTTAAGTTGGAGAAAAAAAAAAAAAAACACCAGCAGAAATGCAGAATGAGGAACCCTAGAGAAGGGGAAAAAAAAGAAAAAAATTCTTTAAGAAGGGAGAGATCATCCAGAGTCACATGTACACAAGCACCTTGAGAGTTATTAGGAAATTAAAAGATTATCATGATTTTCTCAAACCCTAATTTTTCCCAGAAACATAATTAGGATTTTCTAACCCTGGAAAGAGAGTGAAAATGATAGAGATGTTTTTGCTTTTCCAGCCCATTATTACTCTCAAAGAAACAAACCCTAAGAGAGAGAGAGATTGGTTTGTCACTTAGTGGGATGGCTGGACCAATTCAAAAAGTGGGGGGTGACTAATGGGAGCAATTAAAGGTCACTACAGGGAATCATAGTACAATTTTTTTGCAGAAAGAGGATAGAAAAGACGTAAGCTAGCCAAGTTGAGTGCATCACCCATCATGTATTTTATGTTCTGTAATGCAATTGTAACCCAGTATTTGCTCTGGCATATAATATTGCGCAACAAAGAAAATTCATTATTGCACTCTGCCTGGTATTTTCTTCATTCTAATCCCATAGTCCCCTACCAGCCCTTTCTGAGCTTCTGACTTTCTGTCATTGTTGGCCTTTCCCTTTTACAGGGGCTCACAACACAAGTCATGCAACAGTATGATCAGAGACTCGGTGTATAATATAATAAAGCTTTGACCCTTCTCAGCATCTCACTTTTTGTTACAGATTTTAAATTTTTCACGACGTGTCTAAATCTAAAATGTCCAATGGGAAAAATTTAAAAGCTAGCATTGAAAAGCGAGAGAATTTTATCATACATATACTGTGTGGTAACTCTATCCCACAAACACAAATATGTAAGTCTCTTCGTCTAATATTTGATGCTAAAGGCTCGATAAGGCAACCACGATAGTCAAAAGTTCATTTATTTTCAAAATCTTAGAGTAAGAAAAATCCAAAATAATTTTAAAATTATGAGATTTCAGAAATTAAAAACTTAAAGCGATTTAAATCATTCAATTTATATGTATTTTCAAACTTTTTTGTATTTTAAATTTCTAGATTAAAACATCTCTATATATATATATAAAGCAAGGATCTTAACATTAGAATGCTGACTTAAAGTGAAACTAATTAAGTGATCACCAAATACATTCCGCATGCAGCTTTGCTAAAGGCTGAGCCGATGAACGACTTCAGTAATTTGGGTAAACTGGAGAGATTAAACATCTAAATTTTCAATTTGTTTTGATCTTACCGTCATGGCCATATATCTATAGAAATGAACCAGGTCTTTCAAGTGCAAACTAAAGGCAATAACCAGCATATATATACTTATACGAGCTACCTAATTGGTTGGTTGGTTGCTTGCTGTAATATCATCATTAACTAGCAAGTTAACATAAGTGATGTGATCTTTCTGAGACTATGACATTCTTTACGTTCACATTAACTAAAACCACAAACATCAAGCAATTAACAACTGGTCAAGTGCTATCTCGTATTACTAGTAAACTTACTGTACGTCAGGGTCAACTTATTTCTATGGGAATGACATCAAATTGGCACTAATAAGGATTTAGGAATATCATACGATTCATATCTTATAAGAAATAAAATCAACTTGTTTAATTTTTTGAGGAATTCTCTCCTTCAGGCTGAAATATGCAATGCTCTAATGGAAAACAAACAACATGAAATCAAATGTCATAAATCATGAAAAATAATACTATCTAGTCCACCATCAAATCGTATCAAAACATCTGTTGAGGAGGCTAGCTGCTAATATGTTAGAATTTTATAATTACCCTAGTAGGAACTGTCAAAACTCCAGCAAGAAAATTGAAATATGATTAAAAGGCCTCTTCATTTTGCAGGGGCCAAGCTTGGATTTGAGAGCATATCCAAGTTCAACTAAGCCAAATTTAGCATTGTCCAGGTTTGGCTTAAGCATGACCGCATGCTCATTGGTCTCTCTATGTCTAATTGCGTGCCAATAAAGTGAAAGATTCAAGCTAATGCTGAACAGAGTGGCTAAAATATAAGATTGAAGATCAGAGGGGATGATATGAAACAGTTTGATCAAGAAATGGAATCAAATGTAAGTTGGGAATGACTTCTTGAGGCTAACTAATGTTAGCAAAATATGAGAATCAATGACAGTTTATGATAATTCATCTAAACCCTTCAGCCTTTAGATAGATTAAATTTGGTCAGACCCTATGTACGCTGTATTAAATTGTTTTCATAAATCAACGCAAATTCCTAGAAAAATGGCTTATGTAAATCAGTTAAAAAAAAAAAAAAGGAATTGTCTCATACTCTCATTAGTCATTCCATATCACCAGTGATGGTTTGTCCAAAATAACTCATCTTGTAAATATTGAGATTTCGCAATCAGTTAAAAGAAGAATTATATCCCTTAATTTATTGAATGGACGATGCAAACTTGAATGCATATGCAAAGCCATAAGAGCAGAATAAAAATCTCGATGTCTGGAGTGACATTACACCAATTAGATGCCAAGGATTATTGCAAGAAAAGACATGTAGAAGAGGTAGTATACATGTTCTGTATGCAAGTAATTAGACATTTTGGAGCGATGAAGTTCATACAAAGACATATTTAAGCCATATGAATAACAAGCAAGTTCCAGATCTTAGTAATTTTATTAAAATAATTAAAGTAAATGAAAATCAAATTTTCATCATCAATAAATCATAAACAAAAAGAATCCCACTAGAATATACACCAGCACACCAAAAACCAACTCAAAGAACAATGATATATCACCCAAGATTTACGATCATTATCAAAGAAAAAACAACCTAGTACCTCGAAGCATCTAAGTTGCTGGCTGCACCTTTTTGATGATCATTTGTTGTCGAAACACGCTCAATTCAGATAGCATCATGTGATTACAACCTAATATTGCATGATTGGATTGATTAGCATTAAGGCTTTCCAGGAGAATAATAAGAACATAAATGGTATAGCATTATCATTACATAAAAATGGTAAGAAATAATTGTAATTTTATTATTTAAAGAATTCAAATGAATATATGAGTAAAATTATTGATTTTATATGATAAGATCACATTTCCACATTTTTTAAAACAGTCCCAGTTGGGGAAGCATAAAGTCTTCAATCCTCCTCCTACATTTTTAAAACAATTTTTATAATTAAAAAAGTCAAGAGCATAATATATTAGAAAGTTTATGAAATATATCCCCTTAAAGTTTAGTGAATGTTGAAGAATGAAAAAAAAATTAAAAATTTATTTCACTTTATGTTGAATATAAAATGAAAGGGACTTCGCATCAACCATGTGGTGGTTCCAAAATCATCTAAAAAAGTAATATTCGATATTGTTCCTTTGACTTGAGATGGAAATCATGTTTGGTATTGAGGTTTGTTTGGCGAATCTAGCAATAGAGAGCCCTGCTTATATTTGATAGGATAATCTGGTATATGAGATTTCTAAATTTCTTTCTAGTGATGCTAATGGAGTTCCTAATAGGGGTGTTCACAATCCAATCTAATCTACTCAATCTGTCTGATCCGTAAAAATTCGATATGTGGATTGGTAGATTAGATTAGATTGAAAATTTGAAAATCTGCAGTTCGGTAAATTAAATATGGATTTACATAAGTAAATCCATAAAAATTCACGAATTCACAAAAAAAAATTTTAAATATGGCATTAGTACTTACTAATAAATAAATAAGTTAAAATATAGTTACATTAACACCATATTATATCTTATCCGATAATAATATAAATAAAAAATAATTAAATAAACAAACATAGCTTTTTAAATAATTAATTTTCATATACTAATTTAAACAAAGGAGATTTCTTCTTTTTGTGTGTTATATTTTGAAACTTTCAATGTGTTTTCCAGCTTTATTTAAACAATTAATTTATTTAAATCTTATTTAATTTTAAATTTAATTGGTAGTAAAGTTATTTTTATATTAATTTTTTATTTAGTTTAGTTTGTGGATTTGACATAATTAAAAAAATTTAATTCACAAAAAAATCCATATAATGGTGGATTGGATATGAATTGAGTTAATTCCAGATTAATATGTAAATGTATAGATTGGATTTGGATTGAGTTTCACTAATTTTGTAGATTAGATTAGATTTAAAATTTATAATTCGTAAAATCATGAATCAGATATGGATTGATGCTCAATTCACAAAATTCGATTTGCGAACGCTCCTAGTTCCTTGTTATCTTTTTCAACTTTTTTTTTGTTGTTGTAGCTTTCTTGCTATTTTGAGGGAAAGCGTTCACTATATCCCCCTGAGTATATTGATACTTATCTTCAATAAATAGAAAAAATATTTAAAAAATATTTGGTATTAAGGTTTAATAGCCGTAATATAAAAGTCGCAGTATTAAAATATTTGGTAAACACTAGCTGTTTTATATTTTTGTGATGAAAAACTTATAATATCTTTATTATTTTTATTAAAATTATTATTTAAAAATCATATTCACTATTTATTATTATTTGATAAATATAATTTTTTTTTTTACCTAAAAACTATAGCACTTCAATACTAAACAAGGCTTGAATAATTCTTTCTTTAGCACTTTCTTTTTAATTCAAGATAGCAGCAAAAGGAACAAGCTTGAGGTTGAAATCTTGAAAGTGAAGAAAACTTAATCTTGTGAGAGTTTTAGCCTACACAATGCCGAAGTACATTTTTTATTGTAGAACTAATAGAATAATAGATGGGATTGTATTATTTTTATTTAATCTCATGTTTAGTGAATGTAGGATAGGATGAAAGGAGACAATTAATTATGGTGGAAACCGTCTAGACCCAACATTTAGTCCCTATTTGTTGCAAATACCTGTCTGCCCTTGTGGGATAAATTAGGATAAGTTTTTATTTTGGTTAATTCATTTGTAGATTATTTAGTTACCCCTATTAAATTGTAATTACAACCATATTATTTAATTTATTAATTAAAAATAATACGAAATTAAATATTAAAAATTTATATTACAAATATTAATAAAGAATAAATTGTTTTCGTAAATAAAAAATATAATTTTTGTATTAGCTTATATTTAGCAATAATATAAAATATATTTTTTAGTACTTTAAAATAAATATTATCTGAATACTTAGTAGTTTAAATAACTATATTTTATAAATAAAAAATAAAAATATTTAATTAGTTTTCATTTCAACTAATTTAATAATAATAATAATAATAATAATAATAATAATAATAATAATAATAATAATAATAATAAAATTAAATTTATAATTCAATCCAATCCAATCTAGCACATCAAGGGTACTTGAAGAGAATTGAGAGCTAAATATTTAGTGAACTAAGATTTTGTTTGTTTTTTAGTTTGAAGTCTGAATTTAATTTTTTTCAGACATTTATATATTTTAAGTTATTTTTTTTTAACTTATCATTTATTGTCAAATAATTTTATCTGAATATAAAAAGTAGAAAAAATTCACTTTTATCTGAAGTCTAAAGTCTAAATGAAAAATTTTAATTTCAAATCTCAAAAATACCCTTAACAATTCATGTATTTCCAATACTATGTATAAACATAATATTTTTGTACCATTCTTGAAGTTATTTTTTTTTAATTGCTTTAAATTTTTATTCATAGGATAATATTAACTAACCTGAAATATTGAACAAATCAAATTATGTCCATTGTGATGAATAAAAAATAAAACAATAGTGTTGACTTTATAATAAAAGTTGATGTTATAATTACATCTTTTATTGCAAAATTAAATTATGATAAACAATGATAGTATTTTTATTAATGCTACCAAACTAATCAACTTATGAAAATTATAAATTGTGAACAACAAATATATGTATTACTTAAAATGATATTTATGTAAAACTATTAGTTTTTAAATTTTTCTCTTTAGATGTTGAAAAAAAAAACAAATAAACATGTCATTCAATTATTTTCATTCAGGACTATTCAGAATTCAGCTAAATTCAAACCCATTTAGATTTCAAATAAAAAAACAAACGCAACCTAACTATTGCCAGATCTATTTCAATCAAAGAGTTATTACATTAAATACCCTACTTAAAGACTAGTTAAAACATTGTTAATCCTACTTTTAGATTGTGCCAAATACCAATTAAATTTTAGAGAACACGCAAATACCCCAAAACATCCTAGTAAAAATAATTTAAAAAATAATAAATCCAAGTGAACAATTTGTTTTTCAACTTGTAACAAATACCAAAATTAAAACAATATTAATTGCAACATCTTAAAATTGTTTTACATAACAATTCTAATTTACATAAATATTATTCACCTTTAACGAAGCCCTTCCATGTCATCTAGTTAATCTATTAATTAAATTCACAACAATTTTTCATTCTATTTTCACCAAACGTATCCAGGTGGTTCATATCATAAATCCCAAAGCTTTTGTGGCCAGAAACATAATTAATTGTATGTCTGATTCAAATCAGTGTTGTACAAATCAAATTATTTATTTGTTTTCTATGGTAAGATTGCATTGTCACTAACTAGTGTTTAATTTCTTACACGTACCCTAAGAGAACGGATGAGCAAGCATTGTACAGATTATAGAAACACCAAGAGGGATATAGACAAATAGTTCATGCAGGCAACACAATGAATCAATATATATATTATTGTTACCGATAAATGCCTCCACCGCATGAATCAAAATCATTCCATAGTCTGCCTTGGAGCTGTGGAATTCAAAATAAATCATTAATGATAATCTCAATGATAAAATTAGATTATGAAAACATATTGTATTATTTACCATTGGTCATAGTACCCCTTCAATGTTGACGAAAAAAATAAAAAAAACTCATGGACTGTATTGGCTTATATGAACAAAAGGCTGTCTAGTCAAATTCTGTAGCAGTAACCCTTTTACAATTACGTGTTCACATTCAAAACTCTCACAGCAGACAAAACCTTCTAAATGTGATGGGTTTGATACTTTGATTTGAAAAGGCTGCCAGAAAATAATATAATTAGAAGATGGCAAATTCATTAATCATTATGCAATAAAGGCCAAAAATTACGGTTGCTTCCTTCGGGCATTCAACCTCATTAACCTATCAATGCAAGTTTGCAACTCACGAAATTTCTTATATTATTCACAGTTTTTTTTTACTAGATAACTTAATTTAGTTATATTATGCTTAAGTCTCTTAAAATATAAATTTTAAGATACGTATGTAACAAATATTTGAAAAGTAAAAAACAAAATAAATTCGTGAGATGTATTTTACAATACATTTTTTTAAAGATAAGGGGTGGATTTGGATTGTCTCATACAATAAATAAATTATTGTTAGAAAAAAGTGATAAAAATAAAATTACAGAAATGGACCCACAAATGATTTTTCACCAAATTCTAATCCTCATTTTTTTCATATGAACATATTATTAATTGGTGTAACTTAATAGGATCAGTAAAAATACACCATTAAGTCGCATAATTGTATTACACAATAAAAAAAAATTATTATCCCGCACACTTAATAGCGTATTCGAATTTAAAAATACGAGAACACTCACACTTAAAAATAATTATATATATATATATATATATAAATAAGTAGATAGATAAGTATAATATACTGTTAAATATATAATAAGCATACATGGAAATCCTCTTTGGTACTCGGGTGCAGATTCAGCTTTTAAGGAAGAATTATGGACAAATATTTTCTTTTAGTTTCTATCGATCTCACCAAATCATAAAGGAAATCGGAATGTGAAGATTCTGCTCTGAAGCATGTGATTTCTGTATGCGCAATAGAAGGAAAGAATTTGCATTTCCAATTCCCTAGATAAAAATATACGTACGAAAAAAAAAAAAAAATCTAATAATGGTTCAATTTAACAAATAAAAAAATAATGTTGTGATCATTCATTTATTTGTAACGACCTAGAACTTCAAAACACAATTAGCATGCATGTCTTGCTACCCGAGCTTTAACGTTCTCCTCACAGAACTACAGAAGTTGGTGGTTCATAAGTTACCTCTCAAACTTATCAGAAAAATTAATTAATTAACGAAAAAACTTCCACTCAAAAGACATATGCATACGTATAGATTCATCAAGAAAATGTTAATTCTTCAGCTTAAACATTCAAAGAATCAGAAACTTAACTATTACTATCGTTGAAGCCCTAAGACAATTCGTTTTAAAATTAACTAACCTGTTGTTGAAGTTCTTCCTGATCAGTATAATCCCACTTGTGCAATTTGGTCCCGTTTATTTGCTTCCAGAATCACTTTAAAGGAAAATAAGAAAAACAAAAATTTTAAAGGAAACAAGAATTGGTTCATTGATGATTATAAATCTGAAGCGTACGAAGAAGGCCAAGAGTAGAAACAAAATAAAAATTTAGCAGCAAAGTTTGAAACGTTCTTTTGCACTGCAAAAAGAACGCCGAATGAAGGAAAGTTTGAAAGTAGAAACAGCAATAAATGAACCCTAATAATGCTGGTCCTTCGCTTTCTTCATATGTGTTGTGCGTGTGTGTGCAAACAACAGCCAACCGAAAACAAAAAGAAAAACAACGGCTATTTTTCTTCATATGTGTTGTAAAGCGGGAATTTTTCACTGACTTCCCCTCAACTGTCTCCACCCTACACAGAGATAGACTTTATGTCCAAATGAACAATTACCTCCCCTTGACCAAATGTTTGGCTGTTAGACGTGATGACAATTGAGAGAGAAAATACATTAACACTCTTTAGCGAACAATTATATAAAATATTAGCAAAACTAAAGGGACCAAAATTTTAGTACTTAGAATGGAGAGAAAGAATGCTTTTGTGAGTGTTTATTTTGTAACAAGTAAAACTTGAACATGGGGTAATATAATTATATAAATGGCATCAGAAGACAAGTTTTTTTCCCCCTTAATGACATAAGCCGTATGACATTAATTAAAGAATATAACATATATGCATTAAAGTAAACTTTAGCTATATAATGCCTTCACTAAGCTCACATAATATCATAATGATAAATAAAAAAAGAATTACAAGAAGATGGGCAGAAAAAAAATTATTCAGTAATATTCTGTTAATCAAATATTGAAAGATACTTGACGATAACGGTATTTCATTGAATATTCAAGTAAATTTGTAAAATTGGCTTCAAGCTTAAAGCAATTGAAAGTACATGAATTTCAACAAACATTCAACTAATTTTTTTTATATATTATTTAAATTTATAATTCATTTAAAAGAACCTTCATTTCATTAAGTATTGAAATAAATTTACAGAAATTTTCATCTTTTTTTTTAATGAAAAATTCAAATAGTTCTCCGTAATTTACTTCAAACTAAAAGTCGTTTGATTGCACATTCACTCAACAAACCGTTCAACAATTTTAAGAAACTTGATTTAGTTTTCTTAACTCCCGATCTTATCCTTGAATGCAATAGTCAAATAACCTACACATTTGTTACAGGGGAGGTCAATGTAAATTTAGACATAAAATCCATTTAAATAGAGGTTTAGGGATAGTTGAGGAGCCGTGAATGAGAAATCACCCATTATAAAACGTATAGAGAATGTGCAGTTGAGCGAGCGTTCAGAGTAGTAAAGAGACTGACCGACACGGAGATGATCAGATGAATAGGTAGCGGCTCTCGATTGGTTCCAGAAAAGCAGTTACATTGGGTTGCGAGACGACTCTTGTTTGCTTGTTTGTTTGTTTGGTTTTTTTTGTTTGTTTGCTTGCCTGCTTGCGTGATCATGTTGCCCTCTTTTCTTAGGTTTTTGAGTATGTACAACTATACACATGGCGGGCAACTTTTGTTTGTGTGTATTGTCACGTCTCTTCAGTTCAGGCTGTTCAGCATTTGGCAATTTTCGACCTTGCAAAATGCCTTTTACGTACTACGCTATAATTCTACTGATACAACTTTTAGAAATCAGGTAAAATAAGACTTGAAAAAAAAAAACAAAAGTAACATACATTTCCTTTCCATAAATATACTCCAGTAATACAAATTCAAAACACAGACCTTTCACGGATTTCACTTGTCAAAAAAGCTGAACTGAAAGCACGAGTGATGAAAAAGCATTTTTTCCACAAGGTAGCTAGCTAGCACGAATGTAGAGATTCAGAATTCGTTCAACAAGACCGTCCTAGGGGTGAAAGGTGGGTTTCAAATTAGATGACCATGACCATGACCATGACCATGACCATGGCCCTATTTTCAGGACCTGGATAGGGGCATAGCCCTCTTGTGTTTTGAATTTTTATTTTGAGGGGTGGGAGCTCTCTTTGCCTTTGCTACAACAATTAATTATAGGCTCATCAGCTATAACCGTCCTCTACTGTCTCCAGTTTCTTCTTGAAAGTATAATATTGATTCAGTATCCGTACTTTGCTTTCGTCGTTGTAATAATAAATACACACGCAGTTTTCCTTGGACAAAGAAATCGAGAGAATCCCAACAAATCGCGGAACAGAATCTAGCTAGCCTGACCTGGTAAAATACCCTTTCCACGTTGTCCTCTATCTTCTTCTTCCTCCTCTCTCTTCAAGATGAAAATATAGCTTTCCCCAGATATGAACCCATTTATACAAAAATTTCGTACTTTGCCAAAGCTGGTTTAGCTAAAGTGTAAGCAATTGCATGGGAAGCATGTTGGACTCTTAACTGCATTACAATCCTTCACTATGTTCTGCACCATATTGTTCATTCTTGATTCTTCTTGTGCTATCCACAGTATTCCAACACTTGGACTGGAAATAGTGATGGGCATTTGTTAAAATGAGTAAATAAATATTATACTTTGTAAATGTAATGATAATGTTATTACAAGTTCTCTTTACAGTGTGACAATTGGTCGTGGTCATCCAAAAGGATCGTCGTTGTATGCTGTTGTTACAATTATTTGTAAAACAGGTACAAGAAAAGTTAGTGTCATCGTATAGTGCGCAAGAAAGATCTTTCCTTTTTCCCCTTTTTTTTTTTTTTATTCCCAATCAAATGTACTGCTTGGTTTCATTTCCATACGGAAGAAAGAAAAACGGCAGAATCTTAAAAGATGTACAAACGAATCAATTGATGCGGGGAGTGTTTTCTATTTTTGGCTTGTACAACCCCGCCTTCTATTTTTCGCCAATCTCTTTTTTGCTATTTTTATTATTCTTACTGTTTTTGAAGGATACAGATATTTTTGCCGATTTGTATCAAATATGGCCCTGGTTTCTGTTGAAAGTTGTGCAAGGTCGAGTCACTTGGGCTCAAGATTCATGCCCTCGCCATATGAGTAGATTTCTACTTGGGCTCGACATTCACGCCCTCGTCATATGAGTTGATTTCTTTTATATTAATGGGAGATAATTTTTCGAGCTTAGTAGTTAGTAGAATTTTGGACCGTATTACAAGTGTCGATATTTAAAGTCTCCATAAATTTTATTTATAAATTCTAACATATAAAAATCTAATATAATCTATAGATTTCTCGCTAAATATTAGTGGGTAAAAATTTTCTAGCTTAATGATCGGTAGTCATCTGGACCGTATTATAAGTGCCCAAATTTAAAGTCCCACAGATTTTAGATTATATATATTTTTAAATTGTAACAAATTCCACCACCCCCCTTCCCCCCTCCCCCCAACAAAAAAAAAAAAAGAAGAAAAGGTTGTGCAAGGTCCAAATTCAATCATGAGAGTAATACAGACATCAGAATAAGGTTAGGGACACACTGGACACAATGTTACTATTTCTATTATCAGAACAGCCCCCTGCTTTCTCTCCCATTTCCCCTTTCCGATGAGAAACTGAAAGCTCCTGCAGAATAGCTGACCGCCTATTGTTTATTAACTGGTGGAATCGGTTTTTGTGATTTTATAATTTTTTCAGATTTTAGAATATTGTTGCAGACTTGCAGATATGCTTGGGATTTTCCATTTTCTTCTTTTCAATTTTTGCTTTTTCAAATACATAAGACAAGCATAGTTATATTCAGAGAGAGGAAGACGAATGTAACATTTATACTGTTTCCTTTAATGGGCATAAATTAAGGAAATATTAAATTTATTATGGGGCAAAGGTTCCACAGAAGGCATTATTAATAAAAGTTTAAAATTCGGAAAAAATGGTGCTTTTCAAAAGCTATTTTATCTTTCTATACTGACCTTATCTAATAAAAGTGTCAGTCGAGTGATTTTTAAGCAATTTTATTTGACTGACTACTTTAGGTTTGACTCCTGAAAAAGTAAGGGAGTAAAGATAATGGTTTTCAGGCAAACAGTATTTGACGCGATAATGAACTCCAGGAATATTCACAGCAGGTGCAGGGTTACGAAGATGTGTAAAAATGCTATCATTTGATTAATTAATTAGAGTGTCTCTCACATACACAGTGTAATTCTACACATAGCCGCAGATGAACGAACTATAGAAAACAAAACTTTTATGGGTTTTTCTGATTACAGCTACAGATAAAATGGGGAAAAAGAAAAAAAAATATGCACACGATAATCAATTCTGAGCTCTACTTTTAATTTTAATTCGGAATTTAGGGGCAGAAGTACCTTCTGATGGCTCAGGCTTGGTTACTACCTTCGTGATCATTACTTTTGATCCACTGGGTTCAAATGGTTTTAATTGTAGGCTTGCATTCTTAATGTTGGACTCCTCCTTCTTAGCAGCCAACTCTACTGAAGGTGCCTTCGCCTCATCACCCAGCAGCTTTGCCAACTCTTTCTCTTTTCGTTTCTTCTCCTTCTTTAGACGCTTCTTCTCCAAATACTCTGGATCTTCCCTATTCCGTTTCTTTTCTCTGTCTTTCTTCTTCTCCTTTTCTTTGCCACTCAAATCATGTCTTGCAACAGAGAGGGTTTGAAGGCTTGCGAATTTTTGAGCATCAGCGTCGACATTGTTATCTTGCATGATGCTAGGCGATGATGGGTCATCAGGTTGCAGGTGCATAGAAACTTTGCTTGAATCAGCAGTGCACTGGAGTTCCTTCCCGAAATTATCTCCTTCACTCGGAAGTTTTGCGCTGCCAATGCTAGCAGTCATCCGCGACCCATGATCATGACATGAATTGACTTCTTCAATATTGTGATTACTAAAGCTCACTGCCTCTGCAGAATTCCTTTGGGGTGCATCGACAGAAACAGAACTACTGGCGCCACGGTCATTTTCATGATTCCCACCTTGAGATTTTTCAATGGTTCTATTATCAGCCTCTTCTGCTCTACTAGTTGCAGTAGATTGTTTAACCCTAATCTTAACAACTGGCAGCTTCCTTTCATAACTGTTGGAAACAGTATCTGCTTCCTTTGAGACTTCTGGAACTGGCGTTTTCCGTTCATGACTGTTGGAAATGACATCTGCATCCTTGGGAGCTTCTGGAACAACCAATATATTCTCATCATGACCATTGGCAACACAATCTACCACCTTGGAAGCATCTCGAATGGCCAAATTATCCTGTGAAAGGTTTGGGACATCCATCGGAGGTTCTGCACGTCTCATTTCTGTAACAAAAGACGCAAAAACATTCTTCTGCTCACTTGTTTCTCCATCACCCAGAAGCAACAATTTATCCCTGGGCACTCCGTAAAGCGTGGGGGCTCTAAAAAGGAAGTAAGAATACAATGCAAGTTAGTTCTGCATACAATTACTTGGACATAAAATGTTACGATAAACAATGGAGTTCCTTCAAACTGAAAAGGCAAGAAAAACAAAGAAAAATTTCAGCCTGCAATTTGAGCACAACCATTGCAATCCAAAAAGGGAGGGGGGGTGTTTTGGTTGTTGGCGGGGGTGGGGAGTACCATTTCCTCACTCCTGAGTCACAGCTGTGCAAGCAACGATACAGGAATCTAGAAAATGATTAACTTGAATTTTCCATGGAGATGAACCTCCAATATAGGATAAGGCACAAAAGAGCTTAATACTACTTCTGAAATTGATATAGAAGGATAAAAATTAATTTTCATGACTTATTTTCAACAAAACTGTTCATTTGAAGGTCAGACCAGTTGGAAGAAGGAAGTGCCGCAAATAGTGATAACAACCAAACACTGCATTTTCTTCCTTTTGGCCTTTTACTGAAAATCAGTCAAGTCCCCACTAGCAGGCAGATGATAGAACTGGGCTAAAATAAAATAGAATCTCTTAGATATTCAATAAACAACAAAGTAAGACGAGCTGAGATGACTATGAAGACCCAAGATAAAAGGCCACTTCCTAGCCCCACTGTTAGTAATAGCTGGTTGACTATGGTGTGTTGTTTTACCTTATACTTAACCATATTAATGATTCCTAATAAATAATTCATAAGACCAACTTTGTAATCCAACCTCTCAACCATGTTGAAAATTTTCCAGGGTACTTATCAAGACAAACAGGAGTCCCTAGTTGGATCAACATTCAAACATGAAAAACCAAATGCTTGGTTAATTTTCAATCCTAAAAGATGACAAAACTAATTGACTACAATATGTTTACTAATGAGCTACAAAAAATAAAAATATATTGACTGCAATACAATGCCAACGCACAATTCACAGCTTGGAAAACCCAAATACCAGCTTGATTTTGAATCCCAAGATGACACAACCAATGAAGTTAAAATATGTTTACTTATTTGGTACCAAAAAATCAAAATAAATCAACGACAAGGCAGTGCCAATTACACAACACTGAAGTAATGTTAGTTGTAATAGAAATTACTGGTTTTTAACAAACAGTGTCACCTGATTGCTTTTTAAGACCTGGAGTTATAATATAGTGCGATGATTATCTCTATAAAAAATTAAACCACCCAATCTACAAAGGAGAGAAAACAGTAAACCCACCTTCCTGCAAGGATTTGTAAAATGCCGAACAAGTGATGACGAAGGAATACATTATTGAATGCTATACGACTTTCAAGCAAATTCAGCAAAGCCACAAGAGTTACTGTATCAACTTCATGATTCGAATCCGATCCACCTTTTATCTGACATATCCTCATAGCATGAATACCCAACTTTACCTGTCCTGCAATCATGGGATATTGGAAGTTAAGAAGGTGCACCATCATTTTACCAAGAATGCGTCAATTGTCCGTCCATCAGCAAAAGCTGAAGCCTGCACAAAGAAAGTTCTATCACTGAGGAAGGAGAAAAAGGAAAAACCTCTCAACGATGGTTCTTCTTCTACACTTTTGATAAACAATGACAATGTTGAATCTATGCCATTGCAGTGGAACTCAAGATCAAGTAGTGCTCTGCTCGCTTCAACTCGAACTTGCCATATAGTATTGAAATCCCGAAATGGTTTAATAAGTTTAACAACCTGATCCTGTCATGAGTAACGGCCACAAGTACATTAAAATACGTTTAGAAGCAATCTATCATCAGAAGGGAATAGGAAAACACTTACAAGAGAGATGAATCCAGATAGCTTTAACGCAATTTGAGTCAAAGTTCGGATGCAGCTGATTGTCAAGATCCCGTTGTAACTTGGCATGAGCCTAATGAATGCCATTTGATACACAGTTAATTATAACTGATATTTACAAATGCATTTCCAATTACAAGAAATTAACTTTCACCTGTCAAACTGCAAAAGTCGATCAATACGCTTGAGAAGAGATGATAAAAAGAGAATACTCTGTTCCAAAATTAGAGACGCACCAAGTAAGCCTCCAGAGAACAAAACAAAATGTAGTGAAAATATAAGGCTTAACATTATAACAGCTATATATGATAAAAGTATATGAAACTAGGATCTCAAATTTCTCATCACTGCAGTTAAGTCAAAATTGGAAATAAAATCCTCTACCTTCTCAGAAAGTAGATTGGACATAATTAGAGGGATCGCATACCCAGACACTTTTACTTAAAGATTAACATATCACCTAAGAGGTCAATTTTGAACCAGAACGCGCACCAGGACAGAAGCCTATCAATTGGCATGATTTGTTAAATCTATGTTATAAAAAAATTTACTCTTTTTTTTTTAATATAAATTGGCAAGAAACAGAACTTATATTACTACCAAAAGCAGACAGAAAGTCTGCGGAGGCCAGGTAAATCTAACCCATGTCACCTATGTATTGAGTGAGGATATATGACTAAGTTCAAACAGCAAGGACCCTAAAACAAAGGATAACTATAATTTAACACACAAAAAAAAAAAATTGATTTGTTAAAGGTGCCCTAGGGGCTTGGCCGAGCAATTTTCAAGCAACTTTATTTGGATGGCCACCCTTGTTCGAATCCTTTGGGACGTATGGGCTAAAAATTAATTTCTACTTAGCCACTCCCTAGCTTCATTAGGGAAAAAGGGGGAAAAAAGTTTATCTGTTTGAGCTAAATTTCAAACGCATGTGAATCTGAGAGTTTAGAAAAAGATTTCAGATATAGCAATATTTTCCTTGAGAAGATCAATTTATTTGAGCCCAATATTCTTTAGTCTAAAATCACTGTGCACAAATAGTTCATGCAAATATATTATAAGGGTGCGAACACACAACTATAATTTGGATAGTTCTATAAAATCCATTAAAAGGGACAGCATTAACCACCTGTTGCCCAAACTCAAGTTCACCAACTGACTGTACCAGCGCAGCAAGCCAGAATACTTCTGAGTAGGGATTCCCATTATTATCATTATACTGTTGAAGAACAGTGAAAATAAACTATAAGCACAACAATGTTACAACAACAAAAAGAAATGACTGGCATAAGCATTAAAAAAACAAAAAACAAACAAATTCCATGAACAAATCACACCCACTGGCATAAGCATTCTCTGCATGCTGAATCATGGGCACAGGCACTAAGAAAGACAAGAAAACTGCTCTAACCTTTTCACATTGAAGTTAAATGAAATCCTTGGAAGTAAGTTTAAAGAACTACAGAACTTATTAAACTGAAGGACATACTCCTTACATGACAACATAAAAGTCTTTGTACTTATTAAATATCTCAAGTACCGTGCCCTAGGTTACTGCACCTTTCTTTAATCTCACTTGCAAAATCTTTAAAGGATTCAAAAGAAATGAAGAGTCTTGTCAAGAAAACTTCTCAAAGACATGGCAAGAGCAAAGATGTGCTTTAGTGTGAAGAAGCAATGTAATTCCAGAAGATAAACAGATAGCCATGATGAGAAAATAAAATAGTCAGCTACTTTAAGAAATGAAAACATGATTATGATTAGTAATGAAAGGAGCCAAGATCATTATCATTCAGCATAAGATGGAAAGAAAGGAGGAGAATCACTTCACACAAATTTAAAAGAATTAATGTAACAATTATCAAGTGCATATACAATTCAGTTACTGAATATACAAGGCTCAAGTCATAATTACTATACTAGGAGCTCAACCGGTGACTGCTTCCTAGAGTGCCCGAAAAGAAGCGAGTAGGAAATGAAAACCCGATGAGTGTCCTTTATGATCATTGAACTCTTTGGAAAATTAAGGGTATTTATGTAGTTGGTACCATAAAAAGTGCTTGGGGAAACCAACTTACTCAAACTTAAATTGTTGCAAATAAGGCAATAAGACTTGCTTCTTTTAATTTTTTTTATCAGTAAAATATACAAGTGTTCTAAATATATACAAAGAACTAACAAGTTTTACTCAGAAAGGGAACAAGAAAATAATAGTATAAACAGTATAGAAGAAACAACTGATATACAAGACTTCATCATAAGATAAAAGGAAAATGTATTCTCTAAGACTAGGGCTCAATATTCTATTTAAAGGGCCAAAACTGACCAGCCATACAAGACCACCAGATGGTGAAAAGGTCCTACTGACTCATTAGCATATTCTCTTTGACCAAATATATCAACTTCCATTGACAATTTTCTATTGCGGAAGTGTAAGGGCCATCCAGTACTGTTGCGACTTGTGATTTCTAAGGTAAACTGATAATTTAAAATTGCCATAGTTTTCAGATGCTGCGTGTATCTAGGTTGTAAATTTTCCTTAAAAAGTGTCCTAACCATATGTAATGGCCAAAATATATGAATACATTTAACTCTTTAATTATAAATATTACACACTTATAGTTTTTTGTATATACATTCGCAAATAGAGGTGTATTAAAATGGGTCAGACCAGGTGTAGTAAGGACTGTAAGAAAAAAGGAAATGAACTCAGACCAGCATTTATAGAAATAAACTGGGTCGGCCTGCATAGAAAAAAATCGCACCGAACTGAATGGAAACAGGCTAAACCATGATATATGGGGAAAAAAACTAAATTGAAATCTAAAGATGTGTTGTTAGGGCAGAAACAGGGTCAGCTGCATGAATGCATACAGACTGGGCAATATTGAGCATAAATGTCTTTGTGTTAGTAAGTACAGAGATGGACAGAGTTGGCCTGTACGTCAGGCCGTTTTACACATGTAGGTTCATCTACGGTGTCAGGCCAAATAACATTCCAACAGACCCTATCTGGTGTTAGTCAAATGGGACCAACCTGGCCAAAAATGCACTCGACAGCTTTATAAATATAGATATTTTTAAAAAGGATAAAGATGTGTGTGAGTTAGGACCTTTATGAAAGAATATTTTGATAATTCTATGATCACTAGGAGAAAGGCTTCTGCTACTTCTCAAATAACCGTCCAAGTGAGTTAGATCATCTACTGATCATACGCCAATATGTTTTACCAAACAATTTTTTAGTAAAGATGTTATAAATTATTTTTTAGCTTCGTAAAAGCAATCTGAGATGTTTGTCATGATAGCTTTATGCATCTGAACGAAATTCATAAGGAGCCTGTTTTAAATTAAACACTTTTTATAGTTTTCTTTCTCATTCCTAGGAATAAGTTGCAAACTAGCCCAGTTAAGTTCGTTTAGATACCCAGGTCCAGTCTAAATAGCTACAAATTCTTCAAGAGTTTTAGTTGCAGGAGCTAAAGCTTGTCTGTAGTTAGTTTAGATGAGTCAACAACACTTTGAGAGTTTTTCTTCCTCTTGTAAAGTTGCTTTTGGCTCTCAAGTGGACACTTGGTCCACCTTTCTACTTCTTTGCTCCATACTTATATAATTTTGTGTTTCTTATCTGAAAGATAAAACACATGTATAGAAAGCCATCGTGGAGTACACAATTTGTCAATTGTTCTCAATTTGTTATTCAATGAAACAAGAATGCTTTTTAAAGTGCTTAATCCATTACCTTCAAAAGCTGTAAAACAAACTCGACAGCTTCTCTTGGGCTTTTGTTGTCAGCAGCTCTAACCATAGCAACGGCATGTGGAATAGCCTAAAAGATCACAAAATGAGGAAGACATTTCAGAACCATCACTGAGAACTAAAAATTTATCAGTTCATAAAACAATCAGTCTAGAGTATAATCTAAAATTTCCCGTGGGTGAAAAAACGTTGATCTCTCAATCAATTCAAAAGGCAAAGATATTGTAGAGTGCATAAATCGTTAGCTTCTCTTCTTCCACTGCAGATCCTTGATGCAAAATTCAAAGCCCAAGTAAACGTACAGATTCAGATAAATGTTGGTCAGATTTGAAGGCTGGACACTGATGCAGCTATCAGGAGACCAACAAACAGCAATTTTTCTTTTCTAGATTGTAAATGGTAGATAAAATATTAGGACAGGCCAGACCAGGGGTTAACATGATAATGAAAAATTATAAATCTCAGGAGTTACACACACACACACACACACACACACAAACCAAAAAGAAAAAAAAAAAAAAAGATAGACCGGAATCTGCTGTTCTCTTAGGAGCAAAAGTATTATTGTTTATGGTCCAGGTGTTTTAATTTTTCCAAAATTGCATCTTCAATTTAGCTTTGCGAGACCATTCCTTGCCCGGCTAGTTTACCTGGTCCCAAACAGCAATTTTTCTTTTCTAGATTGTAAATGGTAGATAGAAGTTATGAATATTAGGACAGGCCAGACGAGGGGTTAACACGATAATGAAAAATTATAAATCTCACGAGTTTTATATATACATAAACCCAAAAAAAAGGGTAGATAGACTGGGATCTGCTGGTCTCTTAGGAGCAAAAGTATCATTGTTTATGGTCCAGGTGTTTTAATTTTTCCAAAATTGCATCTTCTATTTAGCTTTGCAAGACCATTCCTTGCCCGGCTAGTTTATTGGTCACCAACTCAGATTGTCCCTTGAGGATTGAATCTATATACACTTATGTAATGTCTCTTCTGGAGGCGATAAGCAGACAAAACATTCTAACCGGATGAGACCCTTTAGTGTGATGATGCTACGCAATGGATGTTTAAATGCATTCAATTTAAGTTATGATGCTAAAGGACCACCAAGTGTTGTGCCTAGCCTATTCTATCCTCTTCTGTTGATTTCCCTATTCTCTTAAAGATTTTGCCTTTCTACTCTTCTCCCCCCCCCCCCCCTCCCCCTCTCTCTGTCTATCTCTGTCTATTCTTCATCCACTGTACTCATTCAGATTTGTTTATCAATCTAAGTTCAAAAACACATTTATTGCACTGAGACTCCAAGCAACATAAATCCATTTAACTTGTTCAGCAGGGCAAGACAATCTTGGCTAGGAAGCAGCATGTGCATGCATTTCAAAATGACTACAGAAAGACTTGCTTTAGTACTAGGGAAATTATCAAATAAAAGAAATTAAAAAACACTAGATAAACAGACCATCCAAAGATTTCACCACGCAAAACAAGGGCAAATTATGTGAACCAATCACATCCCACTTCACACAACTCATTACACACCCTACCTCAAGGCATTACCTCAAGAACAAAATACTCTGAAAAATCACGGAAATCATTTGGCCTGGAAAGATCAGCAGAAAACAAAAATGTTAACAAAGTGCTGCAGCTACGTTATCAGCGCAATTTCAAACTAAGATAGAATCTCACTTGGGGAGTCCAATATTCTCATCAAACCTTCGACTTTTATAAAATTTCACCAGATGAAGCAAACCAGCCCAATCAGTTTCCTGTAAAATAATGACGTATAAATCATATATACTGAGAACTGGTAACTGCAACATGGTCCACAAACCAAAGCATTTCCAACTAATAAAGCACAATATGCGACAAATCAATTTTTTTTTTTTTAAATCATCTTCCAAAAAGTTCTACATATGTCAATCAAGAGGAAAATCATAGGATGCACATCAATGCATCCAAAAGGGCCTAGTTTCTCTGTCAACAAGTTAGTCATAAGCACAAGTCAAAATAAATCATTTGCTGTAATGGTAGAACACCAAGCAAATCAATGCAAGTACCACCACACCAAAGCATTTGCATTTCCCAAAAAATGAAGTTCATCAAGTTTTTGCAGAAAATATCTTTCTAATAAAAGACACATAAGCACCAATCAATTGTAATGGGCTTGAGAACCGCCAAAGTAATTGTCACAATTGATGAATAGTTTCTTACAAAAATTTAGATTATGCAAATACCTTTGGTGAATAGTTTTGGCATACATTTTGGTAACAAAAAATATTGGACGTACAATGTGCTCAATATATTCAATGAATAAAGGTAAGAATAATCACAATACCTCAGATGCTGTATTAGCCAAAGCATATGCTGCCTCAATCCGAACTCTCCAAAAGGCCTAAAAACAACAGAAAAGTTCCTTAATTACATTTCATTAAAAGCAAGTCAAACCAAGACCACATATGCTTCTAAATTTGATTAAAACCTTGGAGTCACTGAGGAAATTATTCAGTGTGTTAACAACATTGAAAGAAAGATGGGGCAGAGCTTCCAGAGTTGCAATTGCTTGTGCCTGAGCAACAACATCTCCATCCTTCTCTAACTGATTTATCTGAAAAATCAAAACGGTGATGTAAGATTGTTATCCACTTATAATTAAGTAAAAATGTTAAAAGCATCTATTATGTAATGCAACAGATACAACTAAAACTATACCAATTACGGAAAGTTGTCATCCAATAAATCGAGTAAACATTGTTAAATACAGAATTACACAATGCAACATACGCAGACAAACCAAATAGTGCAACATAGAAATAACATAATTGCTCCAATCAACTTCGGCCATAACTGGGATCCATATCAAGATTTAAATATTGGAGGCAATTTTTCAAACTTCACCCACGCACCATAAACCAACAATCACAAGTAGCATGCAGATTCAGTGCTGCTTACATGCTTAGAACCCGGGCCAAAGGACCATATCCAATGACCGTTGACAAAAATAGCTATACAAAAGTATAATGATACTTTGCAGCACAGACAAAATTCCTCACCCACATCTGTACAGGCTGGTTAAAATTAATTTCAGCCAGATATTCCATTTCTGGGTCTGCCCGAATCCATGACAATGGAGATTCCATGCTGCAAAATGATACAAATATCAAGTTTGTCATCTTTCAAAAAGAAGTTCCACAGAGTCTAGGTGGCATAACAACATACCTGGAGCGCATATCTAAAACAGCAACAGCATCGCCGTTATCATCAGAGCCGTCAGGTTTTGAACCCTTTTTAGGCTTCAAGGCGCGTCTCGCAGCCAGCTTTGAATGGCATTGTATTTCCAGTAGCTGCCATGCATCTCCAGCCATTGGCAGAATTGGATGGTCATACATACCATCAAGCTCATGAACTCTAATGCTCATCATCCCAGGCCATCCAATATCACCATCTCGGTTTTCAGAATCAGTATTAGAACTAAGAACAGGAGTCCTTGAATCAGGTTTAGCAGTGCAATCCCGCAACACCGCCAGTTCAACAATGTTTTTCCGTTTGTTATATGAAAACCCCATCCTTATGATCACGGCAAGAAAAAACATTCAGACAAATAAAATCAACTAAAGATTCCCAACATGCAAAAACTAGCTCAAACAGATGATACCTTAGCACCGGGCAGCCACATGTTCCTACCCAACGGGGAAAAAACTCCTTGAGGAATGGACGCTCAAGGTTCCCAACCTTATTTGCAAAATGCCGAAACTGCATCTCAAAAATTTATAAAATAATTAAAAACAACAAAATAACCAGTTATTTTAGTGCTTCATTTATCTTTCCTTTTTCAAAACGTCTGAAGCTTCTTACTTAAACCTTTGCACATCTAATAACAATCCAGCAACCATCACTAAACAGATAAGGACAACTACTGGTCACAATACGTGGAAAAATTAATATAAAGAGAAGCATTCAACTATTGAAAAGTTTAAAACATTAATAAATAAAAAATTCAAAAAACAAAGAAAATATCGTTTGGACAAAGAGTTCTGTAAAAAGGAGATCTATAGGTTTCAAGCTGTATTGTTCTCAATTTTTTGGGGAAATATAAAACATAAATTTCATTTCAATAGCACAAAATATACTACTTTGACCCCCTCAACCGAAAGGGTTTCAAACTACAAAGTCATACTGGTGAAAATATAAACTACACCTCCTTACTAACCAATTCATTATCCCAGTCTGCCTAGCATCCCACCCTTTCTTTCTCTTCCCAAACAAAAGAAGAAAGAAAACAACTGTAATCATGCAGATTACGGAAACTCTACTGGAATGACTTAGTCCCTAGAATCTATCAAAAACTTTAAAAAAGACATGAAGAGAACAAGTAAAATAAGCAGCCTGCATTTACATGGAGTATTTAATCTGAAAACACATAATCAACCAAGCACCTTAACGAAAAGAGTATATCTGTGTGTGCTCGGCCACATGTCTATGTGTAAAACTCTTTACATATCTTTTTAAACAGATCTTGCATTTACTTTGAGCTTTGCATAATCTTAGAGTTAGGAAGCACGGAGAAGAATAAATCCACGAAAGCCATATAAGATTTTCCCAAGAATAGAAACAACAGTTAAATTGCAAACAGTTGTGACAGCAAATGACACTTAAACACTCTACATTCTGCCTGGCATATGCCATGAGGTGATACTTTATCACCAGTGACTAGAAGAAAAAATAGCTAAAAAATGAATCATAAGTAAAACCAGCTGACATGAGTGACAGAATCTTGTGTATCACCAGATGAACTTTTTCATATGCATTAGTAGAATGTAATTACCTCCTTTGTACTAAGAGTTCTCACAGGAGATGCACCCTGAGCCCGAGAAATGATATTCTGCAAAATCTGCATATAGCAGAAAACAAGAATCAAAGACTATCCCTGGACAAAAGCTATCTTCCCTATTCTATGGAACACCCAATCATTAATGGTATAAACCTCCATATATCAAGCATGAATAAAATTAGGAAAAGGGAATGGATTACCTAACAGTTGATATTAATACAAAAATAACTAAAGATGATCTAAATTTTCTTGGGTTTAAATAATTATTCTTACTGAAAAGGCTCAACCCCAAATGAAAATATAAAGAAAAGTTCCTAATATCTCCGTATTTCACTTCCATAAGTTTATCATGATAGCCTGCAAAAGGTGACTACATATGCTTGCACATATTTTACACCAAAAAAAAAGATTTGGATTTCAAAGCTAATCATTAGAGAATATCATCCGTATCCACAAATTAAAATACAAGCAAACAATTTATAGAGAAGGGGGAAATTCATTTTGGACATAGAAACTTATAATTCTGTGACGCATGCTAGCTTCTTCCAACCCAATTATATTATTAAAGCAGAGTGTATACAATATTGAACCATTATAGTATTTATACAAAGCTTGTACCCACCAAAGCAAACAGAAAATGAAGATAAATAATTAAAAAGTTTAGATTGAGAAATGCAAACTATAACAAATGGGACAAAAAAGAAAATGCTTAAACATGATCAAGCAAAGCTCCTAAAGAAACGAATGGTTCCCATAACCCTCTTAGCTGGTAAGCCTACAATGCCACTGTCAACTGAGAAAACCACTTTCTACAAGACTTCTTAGGATAAATTTTAAAGAGAAAAATATAACAAATAAATTGATGACAAATAAAAAAGACACAAACACCAGAAGGAGGATTTTTAGTTTTTTGTTCCTCAAGATAGTCATGATTAAAGCAACTATGCTGCTAGGACCCTTACTTTTCGGAAGAAATTGGACCCCATTTGCTTTTCCAACATCTGAAGGATTGCCACCTATTAGAAAATCAATCAATTAGCCCAATTAATGTGTGTACCTGTGATGTTGAAATAAGAAAAATATAGAGAATATCCAAAGTAAACTTACAGACTTGCATGACCGAATCTTGCCAAATATACCAATGCATTGTGTTCCATACAAATCCTTACAAGAAGCAGAAGAGCTTAAAGTTGTTGCACCGCTGTCATCTGCTTTGCAAACAGCACAATTTGCCTATGATTTTGAAAAGATGAGTTGTCAATTTGCAAAGAGATTTATGGAAAACAAAAATACAGAATTGATAATGCATTATTATTGTTAAAGGATAAGGTAAAGAAAATTGGATGAAATCTGCAAGTCTCTCCCTTAACCAAGAGTAGAACCTTGGTGGCCATGATGGTTTTTCCAAGTGAACAGGAGCATCAACATTCACGTCAGCATTCCATCAACTAAGGCAGGACAAGTACCCAAACATAAGCACTCCCCACAAATAGCACCAGGAATGCCTAAAATAGGAAACCTAAATTGACAAGCTGACTTCCAAAAATCGTGTTAAAATATCTTTTTCTATACATTACTTAGATTCTTTCTTTTATTGCTTTTCTTTTTTATCAAAACATGTTTGATCTTTTCACCAAGGATTAGCAATAACCAAGCTGTAAATCAAATTGCCCTAAGAAATCTTGTATAATCTTGCCACTTGTTAAGATTTCCTTTCTTATTATACATCTCTTGACCAAAGTTTATGCATCTTCTGAGCCAGATTTGCAGGTATACTTTAAGTTCATTTGTTCGCCATCAGGAAGTAATATGATTAGGTCGGTTTAATATTGCACTACCATCTGCCAACATGAAAATTGCTCACTGTTGTCTTAACCATACTAACTTAATGGGCTAAGAGGCATAGCACCTATTTGGGTGATATTGGATTAAGTTCAGGTTTCTTATCTATATATGGGTAAATTAATCTGATCAATTACATAGAATGCCATTTAATCTAACGCCCAACATGTGCTAAAGAGATGAGGACAGTAGATAAGAAGAAAATATTATAACAACTCAATAACCTATAAGCTTCCCAATAAACACCAGCGCAATGGCCAAAGATGCCTTTAAAAGTAAGTAATATTACAACAAGAGAAGCAAAGACGTTTAATGTTCTAATATTTTTTTGATTCTTGAGAATATCGAAATAAAGAAACATCTACATTTACGTTGATTCGAAAGAATACAGTGAACCTAGAGGGTTAAGATTCATTGATTCCACAGAATGCTAAAAATTAACTAAAATAAAAAACTTGCACAGAGCTCTGAAAATTGAAATATTATTGAACTCAAATCTGCCTTCAAAGGCTACAAGAGATGATTAACTAGAGGTTCCTCTAAGACTCATTGATTCCGTAAAATGCCGAGAATTAACTAAGCACAAAAATTAACACATGCTTTGAAAACTAAAAATATTATTAAACTCAAATTTGCCTTCAAAGGCAACAAGAAATGGCTATTTATATTACTAGTAAGTATCCTAAACCATAAAGAAAAAAAGAAAACAAAGTCCTAAACTATCAAGAAAAAGAACAATAAACTTTAGACAATAAGGAAACCAACTTAAATAGAACAGGGATTCATAACCGCATCACAACTACTCATACAAACACAACTAGTACGTATGTGGTATACTCATGCAAGTTTGCAAACCTTGTATCTCCGATAACGAGCTTCATTATTCCCCAAAAATTTCTTGATAAATGAATCTGTTAGAAAACCAGCAAGACCATCCAGCAGCCACCCTGACATTAAACATAAAGTAATGACATGAATAAAAAGGGGTTTAGCCTTTAAACTATATCGAATAAATAATGGCAACAATCTAAATCCCAATTAAGCAGCACAAACAATATACTGGCGCCAACCTACCATCATTCGGTAACTCAGGAGTGATATATACTCCAAACCACTGTCTTGCAAGGGCAAATGAAAGTTTAATGCTTGTGTCTATGGCCTGTTAAAAAAAATGTTCTCATTAGAACATGGGAAGAACAAGGAAGAATATCAATCACAGTTTTTACATCACAAAATTTAAAATGCAAGGCAGCCATCAACCATTAAAGAAATTATGCTCTAATGGATGATGTAATTATGTTTAGGTCTCAACTTCTTAAACCGCCAAACTTAAAAGTTTTGCTTGAGCACAGATAAGAATTCTGAGTCAAATAAGAACAGACCTGATCAATAACTTTCTCATCATACAGAATCTGAGAGCTAAAAATGCCCATTGCAGCTCCAAAAGTGGATGATGATACTGCCATCTCGGGAGCTAAAAAAACTTGCTTGTATGAGCCAAATGGAAATTTTGCATCAAGGTATGTCTCATAATGGCTGGTAAAAATAAAATCACCGGTCAAGCAACAGTTCAAAGTCAACAGACTTACAGTTGCGTCCCCCAAAAGCACGAAAAAGATCTAAATAACAACTACTATGCAGTTCAACCTTACAAACCTGAACGCATTGTGGAAAAACTCCACAGTATTATGAATCTTTGATACATTAGCTGGCAAACATATGTGTGACATGAGACTCTGATGGTGGTCAGGAAGGACTTCAAAGGGTGCAACAGCCAAAGTTATCCACTTAGCACTAACTGGAACATCTAATCTGTAGACGTATGTTTTGCGAGGAGGATCATCCTTGCTCAGAACCTGTTAAGTAGAAGGAACGATACTTAGAAGATAAATTAAAACCCCAGCTGCATACATACAACAATATAAAGATTGTTTGCCAAAACAGCAGGGGAAGGGAGTGTTTTACTTTGCAGAACTTTACATGTTGAACAATAAGTTCATTTACATTTAGAACAATCAAGTGCAACACCTTCAACCGCTAAATAAAATGATAAGCGGTTAAAAAGTTTTTGTCTGGTTAATAGGGACAAACAATGTGTTGAAATTAGACATAATGGACACAAACCATCTTTAGCACACCACCCTATGAAAGCCATACAACGAGAAAAGGAGTAGAATCCCACCCAATATGTGTCTCAGCACGCAAGATATAAATGAAGGCACAAAGCTATATGAAATTTTAGCAATAAAAAATGCACAACATGCCAGTTCCTTAGACAATCTGTGTGAAGTTAAAATGTAACAACAGGATACTGGATTTCATATAACTTGGTCCCTCCCATCCACCATTTTAGCGCACACATAGGGATGAGACATTATTTAAAACAAAGGCATAACCATAGTCCTCTTGATTGTGAGACAAAACAATGTCATAAGGATAAGTTATCTTTATTCAACAATCCAATTAAAATCTATTGGCATAACATCCTTGAAAATGATTTGAGTTTTTTACATTAGCTACCTCAACAAACCCCAAGTTAAATACTCAAGAAGGCGAAATAACACATCAACAGTAAATAAATTAAAATTTCTCCCCATAATGGCCAGAGTTACCTTAGCAAGAAGTAACTGGCAAGAAAGTCGAACTTAAAAGGACTACGAAACACTTTTTCACTTTGGCATAAGAGTATTTTCAAATTTTTTAAGTCTGAAAACAGACGAAGAAACAAAATAAGAGCACTTGGATAAGCAATTCAAAGAAGCCAATAGTTTTTTAATTTACTGGCATATTAACATTCCAAATAAATATGCCAGTTGTATATGCTAGAGAATCCCTCTGAGTTAGGAGTTCAACAAATTCTACGGTGGTCAATTTAGAGTACTCCATGAACATTGACTGGTCAGAAGTTGTTCCAGTAACAAACCTTGAAGCAAAAACATGTTTCCATTGCTTTCTTCCAACCATTAAGGCTAAGAACATGTTATTTTAGTTTGAGTTGAGTTCCTAAATGTCAAAATACATATCTTTGCAGCAACTTGCCCTTGTGTTAATTTATTGGCTATATGCTATTAAACATGCACTTGATGCCAAGGAGATACCTAACATTCTTATTGCATAACGCAGAGAGCTTAACTGTCTCAATTCAACGCCAAAGATGGCGAGAGAGCAGAATAGAGAAATAGTTGCCATGGAAAAGGGTTTTGAACGATCTCCTAAGTTAGAACTCGTCTCAACAACCCTCAACCACAAAGATGAATTGAGCGTGGATTGAACACGCAACCTTCAGATCTTCAGTCTGATGCTCTCCGATTTGAGCTATTGCCGCAAATTATACACTTAGGTGGTGTCTAGTTGGAAGGAGAGGAAGGGGATAGGAAAGTAATTTGAATTCTTTCTCATTTCTGATGTTTGGTCGACCATAATTTTCAAGAATTTACTATACATCACAATGTGGAATTTAGATTCCAAACCAAAAAGTGATCAATTCAAATTCCTCTTCTATTAGAAGCCAAAACATTCGAAATTACCGCTTCAATCTTTTATTAACTTGTTTAATATTATCAAATAATAATTATTTACAACTTTATTTTATTAATTTAATTTTCTAGATAATTAATTTGACATTAATAAAAGTTAAAGTAATGATTTAAACAATTTAATAAAATCACTTTATTTATTTAATTGATTAGCAAAAATAGAAAATATAAATTGAAGTCATCGCAAAGTCACTGCTGCCACCGTCGCTAGCGCATAGGACGTCACTGCCAATACCACTGGACTCGCAAGCCAACAAGCAACATCATCATATTGTCATAAAGGTGAAAAAAATGGATTTATTTTCTTCAAATCCGGTTAAAAAAATTTGAAAACTTTCTAACTTTCTCAGACCTAGACAAACATCAAGCATTTCAGCCAAATAATTGCTTCAATCTATCAATCATCAATTTCTGATAATTTTCATTATAATTCTCGAGCTGAAATAACTTGGTACAATGGTGGCCAGTGGCGACATGGGGCGGCTCTAGTGGCGGCCACAACAACTTTGCTTTTTTTTTGCATTTTTCAAATGAAATTTTAAAATTATAATATGTTAATTAAGAAATTATTATATTTTGTCATAATTTATTTAGAAACACATTAAATTAAATTAATTAAAAATCAGAATAATATTAATAAACTTTTTAAATAGAAGTTAATTATCCAAATGAAAAATAAGGCACTTCATTTCTTTGCATAATTTTGTAACAAATCAAACGTTAGAAAAGAGTTTCAATGCACTCCTCTCCTTTCTTCCACTTTCCTCTCCTCTCATTTCCTTACTTTTTTTCATACAAAACACCACCTTAGGTCCATACCAAGTCATTTATCCTCAACTTAGGAAAATAAACAAGTTCAAATACCATTTTCCACAACAAAGCAAAATGTTTTCTCAATCAAGGACATGTGTTATTTCCACATTGCAAGAGTCAAATTCCAAGCCAAGCAATTTTGGAGAAAATTTTTGAGAACTGAGACAGCCTAATAGAACATAAGCAACTCCACAAAGCATGGAATGGGATATTTGACAAAATAGTTACACTTTGAAATTTTCTAGAATGGTGCATAATAGTTTACCACATAATAACCAAGGTTGTAACATCACAGATATTGGTGTGTCTTTAATGCTTAGAATTTTGAGAACTCCATAAAACTAAATACTTGGGAAACTTGAAGAGCTTTTACCCCATAAACATTAAATACTTCACTAACATTATCCGGCTACTTACAGTTCAGCATTTAAATTGATTAATTCAAATATTAAGAGGTTAGGATCTAAAAGCTTTTGGGGTTTACTAACTTTCGTTAAGCTGATATAGCATACTCCTTCATTGCAAAAAAAATAAAAGTATCACTCAAATGAAATGAAACCACATGAAGTGATAATATGAAGAATCTGACTTGAAGCACAAATTACATGTCTAAAGTAAAAATAAATATGAATACATAGAGACAATATAATATAGAGCCCATGTATTTTTTGAAACTTCTGACAAGGTTTCATTTGAGACATTATAAAAGTTAATTGTCCATGCAGTAATAAAATATTCTTATCAATTTCTCTGACCTGATATAGTAAGCTTCCAGCACTGACGGCAATAAGATTTTGGGAGACTGTAAACTCCAGATCATAACTGAGCAGATAATGTGATACAATATTAATACTGTAGAGACTTCAAATCTCCATAACTACCAAGCCCAAACATGAACAGGAACAATGAAACAGCTCATACCAGCATCGTTGGGTGCTGTCATCTATACAAGGAAACCAGCACCGTGCTCGCCTTATCTGATTATCAGTGTGTAATGCATTACCATCAAAATGAATCCCAGTCTCTGCTTTCTGGACCCAATAGTCAATATGAACCAATTTCACATTCTGCACCCAACATTAACCTACATGAGAAACCACAGAAGCGTGAACCTCATCACTATAACTCTAGAGAGCATGCTAAGAAACCACAAAAAAATAGCCAATTTGAACCCAGAACTACCAGTATATGTGAAACCCAATTGCTTACAGCTAGCACTAATGAAATTGCTTTTACAAATGTCGACCTTCTGTATAATCCTATGGTCAAGTTTCCAACCAAGAGTTTAGAGGTTCCTCAAAACTAACCGGAGATATCATATCTCATGGGTTAACCATTAAAGACTGTATGGGCAACAATGCCTAGTTTCAAGCCTAGAGTACAAGCAAGTGGACTCCTAGGGGATTTCCATGTACCGGAGAGACATGTTGTAGTTATATAAGATAGACTCTGCAAGTAAATCAACTAAGAACTCGGTCAAATATTACTAGGCAAATGGTAGGAAGCACTGCTTTTAAAGTTCAGCCTACGAGTTGAAAACATACCCTTACAAACCCCCACTAAAAATATGTATACACTAAGCTGAGAAATTCACAACATCCAATAGCTGTCACGGGCTATTTGCACAATCGACAGAACATAGATTGAACACTTGCCGAAAAAACAAATAATTCATAAACAACATGACTGTAGATAGCTTAGCAACAGTAACCTGCTTAGGTTCAGCAGAGGAATCCAACTTATTCTCCAAATTCATTTGTTCTATCTGATCAGTTAAAACCTTGAATGGCTTGCAACAATTGATGAGCAAATTGGGGACTAGTTCTCTTTCCAGAGCCGATATGTACACAGCAGCTGCAGCATCTGCAGCAGAACTGGGCGACGAGACCATGGATCTCCATCTCTTTTCATTTTCCACATTTTGATGATTATGCGGATAATATTCGAACTCAGTAGGCTCTCCGTCAACCAACACACTCTCAATTCCCAAATTCTCCGCATGTAACCCTACAATCCCTATATCCGGTACTGCAATCTCCAGCTCGGTGTAGCTACAGATATTTTACAAAAAGAAAATTAAACACGCAATTAGCTAAGTGAGCAATCAAAATCATGCGCAAGTCACGTGTGTATGCGACGAAGCTTAATTCGTCTCTCACCCGTAGATTTGGCGCTTGTCCATGTCGATTGAGAGGCAGAGCTTCTGGTGACGCACGACGGCGCCGGGATTCTCAACCTTCGTTTCCTCGTTCTTCGGCTTACGAGGCTTCGCCATGGCTAGCTTGCTTGCCCACTCTGTGTTTGACGATTTGATGATGAGCGCGCTGAGCTATCGAGGGCTTTATTTATAGAGGAAATTGTTCCTACGAGCAATCTCCTGTGGTACTTTGGGTCGTCTCCGGATACGTTGTCCCTTGCTTTGTTGCTTTGATCTAACCGTACACGTAGGACGGTGAGCGATCTGACGGATTGAATCCTTTTGACGGAGAGCCAATGGAAACAGACGTTGCGAATTTTCGGATGATGCACAAATCAGATCCGTTAGGTTTTAGTTTTTCTTATTTTCTCATTTACAATAAAGTCCTGATTTTACTTGAATTTGTACGTTACCAGCTTTTATTCTAATCCAGCTCAATTCTTCGTTCTCTTGTTCTTGTTCCAACAATCTGTCTCCTTTATTGATAATTAGAAAAAAAAATTAACTAGAAATATAGTAGGGTAATAAATTTATCTCACTAAGTCTCTTTATCATTTTATGAACAATAAGAAAAAAATAGATTCAGCAAATATTAATAATACTTATATAATAAATATCTGAATATATAATAAAATTTTGTAACTTAATGTTAATAATATTAAATCTATGAATTTATAAAATAACACCACATAATACTATCTATCACTATAAAATAATTACTATTATCCACTAAATTATTACTTTTAATAAGAAATTTTTTTATATTTTAAAATTTCTATAGCAGAACTTTTCTTTTATTCATAGTATAAATAAGAAATTACTTATAATTATTGGGATGTATATGTAAAACTCATAAGCAATTGTCCTAAACAAAAATTTCTAACTCGGAAGGGACCATAAGAGTAATTAGCCACACCTTAGGGTTCGCTTGAAAAAGCTTTCCTTTATAAATATGCCGGAATCTAAACCGAAATCTAACGGAGAGAGACCAATGTCTCTCTAAGACGAACTGGTTGATTAAAGCTCAAGACTAAAATCTCACTAATAACTCTAAACCTCGTCTGGAAATTGACTCAAGAAAATGAGCAGTATCGAACCTTTTAATCGGTACAATTTTTAGAATTAGTTTCGGATTTTGGACCGTAAAGATTGTAAATTGTTTGCGTTTTGCGGAAACTGGGCGGCAATTCTCAGATTGTTTGATTTCTGTTTCTGAAAACAGATTAGTGAAGCTTGTGGGGAGGGCGTTCTACGATGATATAACAACAAAAGGAGATAACCAGCCGAAATCCGGGAGGAGTGACAACAGAGGGATTGCAGTGGTGGTGCTTGATGCGCTAACGAGGTACTATAGAATTGTACATTCAGTTTTGGAAATTAAATATGCAATTTTGTGTTTTTTCGGGAAGTTGGAAACAGAATTGGATGGAAGTTGTGTTTGATTTGGTCAGTTTTGAAGAAGGGAGTGAAATTGAAACGCCTTTATTTGCTATGATTCTGGTAGAATGAAAGCTGACTCAATAATTTTAGGTGGGTTTGTGTTCTGTTAAATAGTTCGGCATTTTGGTTGATTAGTGTAATTAAATAGCTTTATGAGAGGCTTGCACATGTATTACCTTTAAGTATCTGATGCTTAGGTTAGGTCATGCACTGACCAGACTAGACTCTTGGTCATCTTCTTGGGCAATACTCTTTAGATAAATGATGCCTATTGTTTGCTACAAAAATTTGTACATTTAATGGATTTTGGAGTTGTGAAATCATTTGTAGCCTTATAATAACTTGTTGAAGTATAAGTTCTAGCTTCAATGGTTGTTTCTTGTTTTCCGTCTTGACCTAAAATTTTGCTCCCATACTACTTTTGGGTCAAGAAGTGAAGTGACTTGTGGACTGTCTCATATCACTATAGTTCTTTGTATGAATTTAGCAATGATTAGTGTAATATACTCCTTCGGTCGAATCATTTTCAGAGTAATGATGCTGGTAGACTGTAAAATTATATGGCATGCATCTCAATGGAGCTATGCTCTTGCTGAATATCTTGGTAACCATTGGATTTGTTATTAACTTTTGCTCATCTGAACCAGTTTCCAAGGAAACTTTCAATGCTAATTTCCAGATTAGCAACACTTTCAGAGAAATTCAATGTAGATGCTAATGATGAGGTTCTTGATTAGTTAGATCGAACTCTTTCTCTGCTTGGTCTTAACACTTATTCACAATTAGATACATTGAAAATAGAGTTTTAATGTTTGTCCTTTTTATCATCCCTCTTGTTCTATAAGGTTGATGTCTGAGAGTAAGCAACGAAAGAAGAGATGTTTGTAGAGTATTTACAGTACTTTTTGTTGGTTTGTAAGAGTTTTACAAGACTAACATGTTTCCCATCAGCTGAACACCTGTAGTTCTCTCAATATCCATTGACTAGTCAATTTTTGACTTATTTTGTAAGAGTGAAGTGCTTCTGCTAGTTGAATACAATAATAAAAAATAAGATTCCATTATGTTGTTTAGTCTTGCTTATCGTTCAAGTTATGAACAATAATGTAATTGTTTCCACTGTTTTCTAAGCCGCCTTGCATTTAATGAAATGCTTTAAACTATCTATTATTGACTATTGTTTTTTTCTCTTTTAGGCGACAGTGGGTTAGAGAAGAAGATTTAGCAAAGGATTTGAAACTGCACTCAAAGCAGCTTCGACGGACTTTGCGATTTTTGGAAGAAGAAAAACTAGTTGCTCGAGACCACAGGAAAGAGGTGAGTTTATTGAGGTGCTTGTTACTTGCCCTAATTTGATATATTAAACAACATTTTGTATTCATATATTGTTTTAATTTTGTTATCTTTTGCATCGCTTGGTCTACCATCTAAAAATTATTGTGGAAAGAAACTTGATCTAAAGTTCCTGAAGTTCCTTGAAGTAGTATAGAAGATTTGAGCCCTTAAGAAGCATGGAGGTCGAAGCTCATCAGAAAATAATATTGTTGGATGATTGATATATTCTTGTTTTCTCCTTCCTAACTCTCTTTCTAAAGTGAATCAGCATTCATTTGAAAAATTTTCCCCCAAAAGCTTTACTGAGACACCCTTATGATTGCAATATGCGAAGTGGTACAAAGAATGCTTTTCAAAGCATTGAAGTATTGAAGTCTTATGGGTGTAAACCGACAAAAGCGCTTTTATGAGAGCAAAGGATCATTAAAAAATAAAAAAGGAAAAAGGAACTGAGGAATGAAAAAGCTTGCTCTCAAGCAAAAGGAAAGAGAGTCACTCTAATCAGCGTTTTGATGCTCTTTGAAAGCATTAGTAACCGCTTCTAGTTTGAATTGCTTTTATCTTGAGGGGATTCTTGCCATTATGTGTCTATTTTTCTAGATATAATCCTTGCTGCTTCAAAAGCAAAATATCCATTAGTTGCTTCTCTAAAAAATAAAAGTAAGAAGCAACAAAACCTTAGGAAGCTGCCGATAGAATTTTTTGCTTTTGTGGGTATGTGACTTGAAAGAAATAAAAGCTAAATATCATGTTTGATGTTAGCATATCAGTGAGCTCAAGCACCCTTTTATTTTGGTTGGAAGTGGCTAGGATTTTTTTACAGCCTTGCTTCATCTGGCATTTCTGTTTTTGTTGTTGCTTCTTCATTTGCATATTTATGTACTTTGATGAGTCCAACTGATAAAAATGTTCTGACAAGTCCAACTGATAACAATGTTCTCTAGATTGGCTTGTAAAACTTATGAGCTACCTTGAGCAAGAGTTTACATGAGCCAAACATTAGCAGCTTGGATCACTTTAAACAGGGTTTATGTTCTTCCTGTTGCTTTTTCATCTGCTCATACTCTTCATAAATATTGGTTGTCACAAAATTCAAGAATTTCGACCTCCAATTAACTTGTGGAAAATTGCATTGCACAAGTGTCACGTTTAGACTAATTAACCAGTTCCCTAATCAGATAAGATCCTTGTCTACTTTGTTCATCTACTGATTTTTCTTTGTTTATGTTTTAGACTGCTAAGGGTGCAAAGATATATAGTGCTGCTGTTGCTGCCACAGCTGACGGTCAGCCGTTTGCAAAAGAGGGAGAAGAAAAGATTAAACTGCACACTCATTCTTACTGCTCTCTAGATTATGCACAGGTTACCCTACTTTCGATAACCAAACATGATATTGGATGTTATTGATTTATTTGGACGGTGAAGGCAAAAGAATCATTTGCTTTCCTGTTTAGTCTTTATTGTTCACATTCTTTCTGTATATTGATCAAATTCTTGCTTTTTAAATACTTAAAGTAGGAATGTTCTGCAGATCTATGATGTTGTTAGGTACAGAATACACCGTATGAGGAAAAAACTGAAGGATGAGCTGGAATGCAAAAACACAGTTCAAGAGTACATATGCCCTAATTGTCAGCGAAGGTCTTTGTTACTCATTTTCTTATATTATTATTAAGTTACTTTATATGTTCTGACTTGTGTATGAATTTTGTAATCCTGAAAACTTGAGGATTTCTTGATGGCATAATCCAGATACAATGCTTTGGATGCATTGAGGTTGGTTTCTCTAGAAGATGATTCTTTTCACTGTGAAAATTGCAATGGAGAACTTGTGGCAGAGAGTGACAAGTTAGCAGCTCAAGAAGGAGGAGATGGAGATGACAATGCAAGAAGGCGACGGCGTGAAAAACTAAAGGACTTGCTTCAAAAATTGGAGGTTTATCTCTTAGTGTGGATACTTGTTTGCTGACTTGGTACCTTATGGTCTTGGATATGTCTTTTTGAATTTAGTTTGGTACAGAAATTATTATTACTTTCAGCTAAATAGTTGAGTTTTATTCATTTTTCAAAGCATTTATCAATTCTGGGCAAATAAAACACAGCTGTGCATTATACACACTGTGCTTGTGGATTTTAATAGTGGGGGTAAGCTTTGAACATTTTTATGGAGAATAGTTATTTGCCTTGTGGTTAATCACCTTTTGGTTGTGTTTTTGTGCCCTTTTCACTTTGGACGTGAAGTAGTGTGCCAGATGTCTAGCAGCGATGAAATAGTGGGTTTAAAATGACAAGAAACTCATAGTTTAAGAACTTTGCAGTGATTTTTCAATATCTTTCCCTTTGAGTCGCTTGTAGGTTTCTTTTGAATGCCATTTACTCCTTGTAAAATAAGACAGCTCAGAAAGGTGTTGGCCTCTGAATTTTGCATAGGAGATGTGATGAAGAAACTTTAATTATGGCATGGCTTCTTGATTTGCTCTGGCATGCTTATGCCTGAACATTTTGTGCTCTTGAATTCACAAACTTGCATCGGTAATCCACAAAAAGAGATGAAGACCTGCAGAAATCAGGTGTTGTGGGATATGATGGTGTATTCTGCCCCCAAACACAAGCACATGCAGGATTTAAGTGAAATGAACACACGACACGCCCCTTTAAGCCGATGTGTTTTCCATATATGTGTTTATATTTGTCTACAATTGCAGCTTGAATCCCCTTTTCTCCCTAATATGTGTTTATTTTATATCATGTATCTGATGTTTCTGGTCATACAGAATTCACTTTAATAATGGTTGCTTGAAGTTTTTCAACTTTAGCTGGCCATTTTTTCTTGCAGACCCAAATATTTGCCACTTATTGACCTTTTTATGAATGCTTTATATATCATTATTTTGAATTGGTAAATTGCCTGCAGGTTCAGCTGAAGCCATTGATGGAACAAATCAACCGAGTAAAAGACTTGGACGTTCCTGAATTTGGAACGCTTCAAGCATGGGAAGCTCGAGCAAGTGCTGCTGGACGTGCTGCAAATGGAGATTCTAGCTCCAATGATCCAAACAAGTCTTCTCAGGGTTATGGTGGGACACCAATGCCGTTTCTTGGAGATACAAAGGTCAGTTTCTCCTCTGATAATTTCCTCATTTTAGGATTTGAACTTCTAGGGTGGAATTGAGTGCCATTATATGTGTGTGGTGTTGATGAAACAACAAGCTTATTTTACTATATCTGATGCTTGGTTTCCTGGCTTATCAAAAATTGGATTTATGAACTTGATGCTACTTTTTGTTTGTGAAATGATAGTTTTGTGACTGATCATGGATTGGTAGTTTGCAATGTACATGATGCAGAATAACACTTGGATCCTCCCCTTGATAACTTAAGCAGATTGAATGTGTTTCATACATTCAGGTGTTTGTTCTGTGTTTCATCATCCATGTTTTGCTTTGTTTCTGTTCAATATGCAATGGCGCAAAGCCTATTTGAGGAAGATTGTGTTGTATTTTGTATGCGAGAGTGTCAGTGCAACCTATAGTGATCAAATCTAATATCTAGTATGGTTACTTGTACTTTGGATGGACCCTTCACCAAATAATAAGGCTGGTTGGTTGCAATCCTACCTTGATAGTTACTTCTTGCCAAATCTATTAAGTGCCTCTGATTATTTGCAAGCTTATCTTCCTAGCACATACTCATCTTGTGCAATGTCTTACTCTCCAACTTGTAGAGAGCATTTAATCAGAAGAATATCTGTGAGGTTTATTTAGCCTCGTTGCACTTTGAACTAACCTTTTATACACTAATTGATTATGACTTTGGCAGTCAAAGATTTTGGAAGTTAATAGGCTAGAGTGCTGATGGCATTATATATCTGATTTGACTGCCTTCTTCTAGTTGTCCAATCATATGCAAGATATGTGAAAAATATTGCCTTCTTGCAGTAATCTAGTGTTTTAGAGATAGTGGAGGTAATGGTTTATGAGACATGGGTTTAAGATTTTCACAATTGGTCTTCTTGAAATTTCAGCAGTATCCTTTCTCTTTGTTTGTTCTCATATTCCGACGTTTCTATTAAATTCTATTATGTATATTAAGAGAAAAGAAAAAAAGTGCAATGACATGATTTCCCATTATCTTAACATTTTTTTCACAACAGTTAACTGTCCTAGATTCTTGGTATACTACTCTTTAATGTCCTTATTCTACTGTTAAATCTTATTGGATTGATTGAGAGCTAATATGTGGCTAGGTTTTTTGCAGGTTGAAGTTGCCTTTTCTGGCGCTGAAGGAAAGCAGGCGGATGTCAAATCAGAAACTGATAGTACTCCCCAGAAAGTCTTACCACCTTGGATGATCAAGCAAGGAATGAACCTTACAAAGGAACAACGAGGAGAGGTTAAGCAGGAGTCAAAGATGGATGGAAGCTCGGGAACAGGAGGATTATTGGATGACAAAAAGTCAACTGTTGAAGATGATAAAACGACTTTACAGGTTTGTGCCATGAGATGACCTACTAAATTTCTTGTTTTGATCTATCACGCAGTGTTACTTTTTGTGTTTGCTTAAAATTTGATGGAGTTTCTGCTGTTTATTATATTGCAGGATGAGTATATTAAAGCATATTATGCTGCTCTCTTGAAGAAACAACAAGAACTAGACGAAGCTGCTAAGAATCAACAGGAATCTTCAAATACCCCAGTCTCTGATGGTCTTTCTGGGGCATCCTCTAATCGTCAAGTGGGCATGAAGTCAAAACGTGAAGAGGTTGAGGGAGATGATGAGGTTGATTGGGAAGAGGCTCCCGTTGCAGGTAAATGTATTGAATATCATATAAAATCTATGATGATGACGAGTCATTACAAGCGTTGAAGTTGCTTATTGCATTTATTAGTTTATAAGTTCTGGCTATTAAACTTCAACAAAATATCAACTGTTACAAGACTTCTAATGTTTGAGATCAGGGAAAAACTAGTGAATTTTCAGTAGCGTTTTGGTTGACATGTTTTAGAAAAGCTCATGCTACCATGCAATACAGCTTCTTATACTTGTTTAGTTTCTAGTGGATATTTGTTTATAATCCCACTTGAAATGACTTGATGAGTATCAAAGACTACTATGATGGTAATTATCATTGTTCATGGTGTGATGCAGAATATTAATTTTTATACTTGTGCCTTAATGCTTATTTGGACAGAGAATTTGCAAGCAGGATATTTGCTAATTGCTTTCTTGTAACCACTGAAACACAGATTAATACAGCATTCACTTAAAACAAGGTTTCTACATATACTGCAACAATTTACAGCAATGATGTCTGTGTGTCTAAGATCTTGGTCTCCTGGTTATTGCTATATGGTACTGCTTTTATGGTCATCAACCATATTCCTTTATTTTACTTCCAGGTACCACGACCGAAAGTTTCAAGGTACATGATTTGAATGTTGAAGCTGAGGCTTCTGCAGAAGATGAGGATGATATAGACTGGGAGGAAGGTTGAAGAGAAATGAGATAATGTTTTGATAAAATGAACACCCACATCACTCCAGCTTTAAAATACATCATTATTAAATGTGAGCCTGAGCACTGGTTTCCTCAAGTTGCAGTCTCGAGTCATCTTGGGAGGTATTGTATTAGATGAACCGAAGCCTCATTTTGATTAATGAATTGCTTGTTGACGCTGGTCTTAGGTGTGGGAGAGCAGCAACAGAGAATGGGCATCCTTTATTGTACTTTTGTAAAGTGATTTCATAAATCTTGTAATGGATAATCTTTGAAAGGGCAGCCTTGGTAAATGACATAATCATGACGAACGTTAGAGACATTTTCATTTTCTGTTCGCAAAAGGTATGGGGTTGCTATTTGCTGTTGGTCTAACAGGGTGTGCGCCTCTATCGTAAACCAGATGTGAATAAAATCCTTTTCTTTGCTTTTTGGAATTATCAAATAAAAATTATTGCATTAGCTCGCACAAAAAGTTTAAAAATGTAACCCTCTAGTGAGACGATGATCGTGATTAGTGAGATGGCGTATTGAATCATTAGCATGTGCACGCACCAAATAAATTTTTGTTATATATGTGTGCTTGTGTTTCACAAACTATCAATCAAAACCATTTTGTAGATGAGCAATCTATCGCATCTTCCATGGTTGCATATAAAATCAATTCACTAACTTTAGGGGCTATTTACAGTACATGCATATGTTGCATACATGTAAAAAAAATAGATCAATAAATATAAAACACTCATAATTAAATATAAAACATCTATCATTAAATTTGATATCATAAATTATTAAACTTGAAACTTGGGATCATTAACTTCAATTTTAAGATTAATGATGAATGTTTTATATTTATTAGTCTATTTTTTTTTTTTTATGTATGCAATACATACAAATATTTAAGGTTAAGCCTAACTCGATAATAGTAAGAAAGCTAATAATGTGACCTCTCAAACAGTCTCACAAGCCCAGTTTCTCGAAAGAAATCAACTCAAATGTCTGCAAAAGTGTTTTCTTTCGGACAGTGGGTGTGTACAACTCGAGTGCAATAGCTGGGTGGGGTAGTTGACTTTCACTCTCAAAGTTAGCTAGCCCTTCAGTTAATTTTTTCTTCTGATTCCCACCAACTCTTTTGACATTTTTTTTAAAAAATTAAAATAGAGCCTTCCACGTGGAACGAAAAATGGACATGGAAATGAGAGAGAGTGGTGACGACTTCCGAATTTCGACGGCCTGTCCAAGAAGAGCCTCTCATTCTGGAAAAAGTCAATTCAAAGTCCTTTTCCAATCCCTGAAGAAATGGGAATGTAGTTAATTAATTAATTATAATATGTTTTATATAATGTTGTGAGAGATCAAGGGTGTTAGTTCAAACGGCCTTTGGAGTTTGTGTAAGCATACACAACCACCATGCTTGATAACAGTTGAGGCATTCAAACTTAAAAGCTTTCTGTTGATTGAAATTCAATTTCACTCATACAAGCTCGTCAACTTCATCTGTATTCACATTTTTATTAGTTTTACATCACATATCTACTGGATCAACTCGGTATGCAATTTAAACATTTGTTTCATTATGAATGGAATCTTTTTTTATTATTATTACATAAGATCATTAAGAATTGAATCTTTTTAAAGAAAAAAAAATTACCTTCACTTAAATTTGAAAAAAAAAATTAAATCTCTACAATATTTTTATGGGAGTTTAAACCACTCTTATGAGAAAGTGGCTCTAGCCATCCAACCAAAGGTTGAGTACAAATCAAATTCACTTTTAAATACTTAAAATAATTAACTTTAATGATATATTATATGTAAAAGAAACAGGTTGGTTCAAAGGCATTTGGGGCATTAAACAAAATAACAATAATATATTAATTATATTTTACATCAACAAAGATAAATAAATTAATTTACAAACCACTTAAAGACAAAATATTTAAAATGTTGACACTTAAATAATTAAGATATGGTGGTTAATAGTTATATACATTAATTAAGTCTCATAAAACTTTTTTTATAAAAACAATTTCCCAAAATTCATTCCCACTTAATGTTAAACTCGAGTATACGTGTTATTCATTTGGCATACGTGTTAATATTAAGATTAGAAGGTAATAAGCAGTTTCCATTGGCAACTTGTTGAGTATACGTGTAATAAGCACTTTCCATTGGCTAAGAATCCTAAGGCAACCGTCAACTATACACATGGTTGATCAAAAACGAAAGCGAGTCTCAATTGAAATTCAAAAATGCATAACAACAAAAAACCTCGCATCACATGCATCATATTCACTCTCTAATGACAGTAAGTGTTTGTTTCCAGCACTACATCAGTAACAGCAACAGAAGGCTACAAGGCTCCTAGGTCCTTAATTGTCCCAGATTTATCTCAAAAATCAATCTAGAGAAGGTGCATCGTCAGCCTCAATCGATCAAGTTGCTTGGTGATTCGATGGCGCTGGACACACATCCGTTGGTAGAGAATCAATAAAAGCTGGTGCAAGAATCTGATTGGCTTCTGTGGAGTTCTTCAGAAATTAAAGCAACAGCATATTTTTCTTGAGCTGTATGCACATTGCTATTCCCAGCACAACACATTCGAACATCTCTTGGATCAATGGTTTCGATCCTGGACATACTTTATCCGTCACAGGATCGTTTGATTTACCTACATGTAACTGAATTTAATTAACAAAGTCAAAAATGAAAACTTATTGAGCATAATTGAAAAACACACACACACACACATATATATATATATAGTTTAAAGCTCAACGAAGAACTGTTGCCAAATACTGATCCACGCTTCACCTTCATTGAAGAGAATAGCCAGTCAGATTGACCTACGAGTATTAAAATAGGAATGAGGATATATAAATGTAATCACCCGCAATACCCAATCCTTGGCATAATTCAAATATTGGCGAGTGAAACTTGATGACTTTGACAAAATGAAAGCCTTTTATCTCCACTGTACTGGATTCTCATGTATTTTCACACTCACCCATCTCGCATAACATGTAAGTGGGAGTATTAGAAAAATTCGGTTTAGTGCATAACCCAACGATGCCGTCATATTATCTGTTGTACATATGTGGCCGCGAACCATCTCAAATAATGCAGCATGCGCAAGTTCAAACGTATCTCCACGTTCGACAAATGAAATGCAAACAACTCCGTGTATTGGACGAACATTGTCGGCACAGTAAATGATAGATACAGAAATTAACGACAATGAGTAAATAATCACGAATGGTTTGTGAGGATTAAGGGCATGCGCTGGCTGACTTTCCATTAGTGCTTTGTACTTGATGTAGCGATTAAGTATTTTAAACTTTAAAATAAAAGAGCGCGCAGTGTATTATGTGATTTATAAAATAGAAAAAAAAGAAACGGGTAGTGGAACGTGGGCATTATAAACAATTATGGGCGTAGGCAAATTTTCTTTTTAGGTTAGATCTAGGGTTTTGGTTTAGAAAATAAAAAATGCTTTATTCTATACAAGTAATAATCTAGTAGGTGACGGTGCTCATCTTATAATCAGTGATAGTACTATATGTCACTGCCTGACTAACCTATATGTTTAACATTATTTACAAGAAATCATAGAATTTTATCATGTGTCCAAAAGTTCACTATAAAGTGGATATTGATGCTAGCTATCTCCATTCCATATATTGAAATAGAGAATACATTTAATTAACTATCTCAGAAACCATATCAAATTGTGTAATATAAGATGGCAATGTCCAACCAAAAAAAGGGAGTAAATTAAGGTTTTAAAAAATGAGGGAGTGATTTGAAGATAATCAGTTCATGATGGGATAATCTGAAATTAACTCAAAAAATTTCTAAAACTTAATTTTCAGATTCATATGAGAAAATTAACACAAATCCGCACCTACTATAAAAAAAAATGCCAATTTTCATAGATATGTAAAATTTCAAAGATCATAGATTTGAATTTGCATTGTCAGCAACCTTAATTAATTTATTATTTAAATAAAGAAAAAAAAAAGAAAAAGAAAAAGAAGAAGAGTATAAGTGAAGGAATTGTTTCCTCCCATGCAACTTAACGTGTTCTCTAACACAATATCAAGCGTGCGAACGAACACTATGTCCCTATATTTACAACTGGCCATTCATTTAATATGGAATACTTCTAGGGCCTATTTATGTTTCCATTAATTAATTCTTTCGTAACACTAAATTAAAGGTCAACTCTTACCACAATTGCTGTGATTTTAAAGACCATATTACGAAATTAATGCACCCAGTTATTTTATGTACTTCCATTTGAATGTCGGCCAACAACCATAGATTTATCAAATTAATTAGACTTAATTTCTAATTGTATCATCCATGATGAGTTGTCCCTTTTTTTTCCCCGTTTCAATATTCTGTGTTGCTTCCCCGAAACATGCACCTTATACGGCAATATAACTTGTATTTGGCTATAAACTTTTCAGGGACTAATTTTTTCTAATTTATAATTAGTATATGCTTTAATCACCGACCCTAAGATGTGCGAAAGATGTGTGAGAAGGGATTTGAGTCCCCCTTGTGAGTGCATTTATGAAGGAAGAATTTTATTTTGATTATCTTGAGGTAGATTAGGCTTAAGTATATTTGTGGATGAAAGTGGTATACAAATCACCCAAGTAGGAGTGGATGGAAACTCACTGCAGAGATTTTCTTTAAAATATTTAAAAGTATAGCTTCAACTTATTCTAGAATAATATTGACACAGCATTAATTATGACAAATTTATTTAAGTAGATTCCAATAAAATTATGATAGTAAATATTAATAAATTTAATCTAAATATTAAAAGAATACAATAACACTACTGTAAAATAGTCATAAAAACTCTTTTTGTTTTTTTTTTAAATGATCGCACATGGCCATTTTTTAAGACACGAGAATGACAAATTCTCTTTTTATATTTAAAAATCATCATACAAAACTCAAGATTTGAGCCAAAAAAAAAAAGAACATGTGTATCCGAAAAAAATTTGGGTACCTATTTTAAAAAATAACAAGGTTGAATTATCATTTTACCAAGTTATGGAGATATTACTATCCCTTTCCAAATTTAAATTAAAAAAAATGAAAAATGAAAATAGTGTAACAGCAGTGCCAACAAATCAGAACTGGTCATCTAAATTTTCGAGCCTTGATGCATGAGCGTATGTTGCCCCAATAAAAAAATTAAAGGTTTGACAAGGTGCTTTTAGTGAAGCCCCATTTTTCCTTGAACGTAAAGGAATGAAGTTTCATTGGGAACAAGTTTAATGTTCGGCATTTCTGCCTTCCTCTCCGCGCGCATCCCCCCTCTCCTCTCTCTCTCTCTCTCTTAATTTTTTAAGCCAGCCAGATCATCTCGTGTCTCATGAAACTAGCATTAAACTCACTCTCTGATGACAACAAGCATCTGTTTCTTCAGCCACATAATTTCTTATGCTACTGTCTCTAGCTATATCAATAATAGCCCCACATTTAAGCTCTCAGTTTTCTTCGTTTCAATCAATGCATCGATGCACTGTCTTCATCTAATTCTTGTTCTCTTCTCTTTACGTACCGTATGATGAAAATCCCACAAATTTTTGTTACCGTTATTCTTTGCCTCTCCACCCTTTTCCTTTTATTATTCTTTCATGCATTTTGCTTCAATACTTGCACCACCCTCAGCACCAACGCCACTGCTGGTGCTGCTCGGATCAGCCACAGAAAAGTATTACTAATGGCTACCAAGTTTGATTTCTCCCCATTTCTCCGGCACCGCCACCATTACCAGAAACACCTCCCTCGACCGGCTGCCGGATCAACCGAGATGGACCCGCGTTACGGCGAAGAGAAACGGCTTGTTCCTACCGGTCCAAATCCGTTGCATCACTGAGAGAGGTTTCTTCAATACTTACCTGTGTTGTGTAACTATGCTAATTAATTAATGTTCTTTTTTGCAATTATTCAGAAAAAAAAAAAAGTAAAGGAAATCTCCCGTGAAATTATTAATTTTTTTTTTTTTTTGGGGTATGATTCCATACTTGTTTAGGGACTGAGATACCCTGATTCCGGATAGATTCATATACTCCTTCATTTGAAGCAAATGTTAATTTTTGTATGCCTAATAGTATGTGAATAATAAGAAATAATTCTTATTTAATAAGTAATTAGTTTCAGAAGCAACAGTTTCTTATTTATGTTAAGCATGCAGACTAATTACGATTTTAATTGTATTCAATATGTATAAAATATTAAATGCATCATCCTCTTCGATTTGTATGCCCTGATCATGCAAATAATTCATCAATTGTTTTAATTATTATAATTCTTTCTGGTTTGTAATTAATAACTAAACGGAAGCAAGAGTAGCTGTGACGGCACGGCATGTCACATGAAGAATTATATTAATCTGAATCACTTATTATGGAAAATTTAAACTAATTAGATTAAAATATATGAAGCAAAGTGTCAAGATATTGCTATAGAAAGATTTGACTTAAAAGAGCGGTATTTGCATTGTGATCAACTGAGCATCCATATATATAACTGCTAATCCCCATTTTCTCTTGCATAGTTTTTCAGTCCAAATCACACCCAAAATGAAAAAAAAAGAAAAAAAGACAAAAGAACAAAAGTGAATGGTTGTAGAAATTAGAAGCATTAACAAATGGGCGCTGGACACATAACCAGCATTGGATCCTTAATTGAGCTGATGTTTTGACCCAAGATTGGAACCATTTCGCAAGCATGACATGAGTGCAATTGGTGAATTTGGTGTACTTAAATTTCACCCTTTCTATTTCCTTGAAGCGACAAAATTTTCAAATTTCAACGTGGGTTTGGTATTAGTTCGAAAAAGGTTACTATGTCAACCTACTTTCTTCTACAATTTCTCACAATGAAACTTAATTTATCTACGTGTTTTGATCTAGTTCAAAATAAATTTACATGCATGTCTTGTTCAACTTGGGAACATCCAATAATACAACATTAGTTTTGAGCAACTTTGATTTGGACGCGTTATACATATATATAATATTGATTTTTATCCTATTCAGAAATCTGCATCAAACAAAATTCAAATTTAAGCATTAAAACATTGTTGTATTGCTCTTAACCAAGTTTTTCCGATCTTATCTCAAATTTTTAATCAAGGGTTAGCTATTGTAACTACATAATATATAATCAAGATTATTTATATAAATCTTTTTTATAATGTAACTTAATTGTAATCTAATCTTCTCTCTATCTATGTGAGTAGGATTTAATCCCATTCACATGAATCATGAATGAAGAGAAAAGTGGGTTGTTGTTTATATATTGTTATTTAAATGAGAAATCAAATCAAGGATGAGGTAATTTTGAGTTTGGGGAATTGAAATGCATCAAGTTTCAATCATGATCTTGTATGAAATTGTAGCACTAGATTATTGGTTTGACTTTCACAAAAGGATGATGGTGACAACTCCACTTGATGGTGGAAGATTTCAACGAGTATAAATTTATTGAGAGCATGTGATAACCCATTCTCTCTTTTTATCAGTGTTGGACTCTACAGATTCTATGTAAAATTATTCAATTTGAAATGGCTAGTTAATATCTTAAAAGGAAATTCAAAAAGAAAGTGAAGTATCTTTTTGTTTGTTCTCTATGTATAACAATATTTCAATTTTTTTTTTTTATCAATATTATAATATAAGCATATTTTACGGGTAAAAAATGCGACTCTGACAAACGAAGTTTTTCTAATGGATCGAGCTACCTTGCAGCAGCAGTTGCAGGTCTCACCAATTTTTGTCTTATATGATGTTAAATTTCATTCAATCCTTTATATTTTTTTTATCTACAGTTTATTTATAAGTTTACGTACTTTGATTGGTGATAGAAATTTACCTATAAGTTTATTTAGTTTTTAAAAGAATAAATATAATAATAAGTGTATGATTAAATACTATTACAAATAATTTTTTTTTAACACTCACTATTATTTTTTATTTAATATTATTTAGTTTTTTAAAAGAATAAATATAACAATAAGCCTATGACTAGATAATATTAAATAAAATAAAGTTAATAATATTAATTTTTTAAGACTCACTACTAATTATTTTATTTTATTTAATATTAGTTAGTTTTTTGAAAGAATAAATATAATAACAAGCCTATGACTAAATGATATTAAATAAAATGAAAATAAATAATAGTAAATAATATTTATTATATTAATAATATTTTTAATAAAATAAATGATATTAAAATTTTATTATTTTAAATAAAATATATAATATTAAAAATAAAATTTATTTTTTAAGACTCTATACTAATTAAGCAATATAAAATTTGAAACAATCCAAACTTATGTGCTAAAACTTTTAACTATTTAACTTTTTTGAGTTTTTAATAAATATCAAGGAGTATAATGTTAATATTCAAATAGACAAATCTCTATCATTAAAACTATCTTTTCATTAAATTCAATGGTGAAGGATTGAAATCACAAAAAGACAAAACTTGATAGTACCTTGCAACTATTGCAAGGTAGCAGAGTCTTGTTGTTCTAATATATAAATATAGATTAATGTTTGAAGAAATAACATATAAACCCACATTTGTTAGTGTATGTGCCATATTTTCAAATCCACTAAATCATGTCACATGTCCATCATTTCAAATAAAAAAAGTTATTCCTAGAAAATAACACTCAAGTTATTCCAGAGGAATAGCGCCCAAGTAAAAATTCTTCCGGAACTTATAAAGATAGTAAAAGTGGGGAATTAGTTATGCAGTTCATTGGTCCAAGGAAATCATGCCAAAAGATCAAAATGATAGGGAAACATACACGTATGGAATAATTTCCTACAACCAAATTCACCTCCATATGTACAGAAATGATGAGTGACACATGTCATTAAATTAAAAGTTCAAAGCAAAATCCTAAATCCACATCACTCATCATTTATAAATAGAATCTCATTTCTAAGAGAAAAATGTCTTTGGCCTCCAAAAAGCACTATTCATTCTAGAGAGAGAAAATTCATTTTCCCCTCAATTTTTATCTTGTTAACTTTAATCAAATACTAATTTTGGCATTAGATTGCCTTTTTTAGGTACCCACCAACCTTGCCGAATTTGATGCCAACGATCGTGATAAGTTCTCTACAAATTACAAATAAGTGTGAAGGTAAGAATTCAACACCTTTAGTTAGCATGTTCTATTTTTTGAGGTCTATACGGTAATAAAATCAATTTTACAAATAAACAAGGAAGAAGTTGTACTCATGATGACTCAAACAATAAATAGTTTGTGCATCTATTCCATAAACATTGCAGGTCTCCATGTATAATTATATAAAACAATGGAGATTTTAGTGTCATTTTTCCTATTTTTCTGATAATCTTTTACAAAAATTGGAGAAGAAATAAGTTCCTAAGATGCTAGAGTTGTGCAAAATTGTCAAAATTATAACTTTGTATCACAAATTTTCTTGTATCACGTGAAAATCTACCTTGCAAAGTTTGGTTAGGGCTCCGAAAATTGTCTACGTGGGCTGACCCAGCAGCATTTGTAGACTCAAGACTCATGGGTAGGTCCGCAAGACAGTTGAATATGTAAAGCTCTAAATTATATATAAATTAATAATGTAAAAGCGTTCAACAAGTGGTCGCAAAATGAATAAACGATCATATCTGAATCGAATTGTAAACGAAATGGGTTAACATTTTGCTAATTCAGTTTCAATTTATTTATTAAATGAATTGAAATCTCAATATTCTGATTCAATTCGTTTATTAAATGAATATTTGGTTCGATTCGTTTAATTCATTTAGTAGAATTATCGAATTGAATATGGATCTGTTTACAGTTCATTTATCTTATAAGGAATCAACTTGAATATGAATTCGTTTGAAAAAATTATAATTAATAAATAAAAATTAAACAAAACAAAATATAAAAAGACCACAAATTTAACATCATATAATATATAAACTTATTAGGCTTGAAAGTTTAAAAAAAATTTTCATATATATTTAAGTATAAATAAATATTTTAATTAAATAAAATGTAAACAAATGAATCATATTTGATTCTTTTATCACCCATTTATTCAAAGAATTCTAAATGAATCAATGTCTTCAAACCCAATTCGATTTATTTAATTAGCGAATCGAATAGAATTCACTTATTTCTTAAATAAATCAAAATTTTCAATCCAAAACCCATGTAATTTGCATCAAATCGAATCGAATAAATAAATTCTGACCTATATTCCCACCCCTACCTTCAACCAAAGAGCAGTAAATTTGGTGTAGCACTCTGGGAATTTCAATGACGAGAAATTCGAGTTTAAATCCCGGCAGCAGAAAGTGTTTTTTTTAATTTCTTAACTTTTATTTCAAGAGTTCATAAATGTTTATCATTTGTATTTTATTTACTAAAGTCTTAACCTTTACGTTTGAAGTTTGCTCAAAAACAGCTCAATGTTTGAATAATGGACACACAGACCCACTTCATTAACATCTTCTATTTTTTAACATCTACACAATAATAAAATCAATTTTACAAATAAACAAGGAAGAAGTCGCACCTATGGCGGCCCTTTGTGTATCTATTCCATAAATATTGGAGGTCTACATGTATAATTATACAAACACCGGAGATTTTAGTGTCGTTTTTCCAATTTTTCTGATAATTTTTCACCAAAATTGAAGAAGGAATAAGTCCATAAGATGCCAGAGTTGTGCAAAATTGTCAAAATTGTAACTTTGTATTACAAATTTTATTTTATCACACGAAAGTCTGCCATGGAAAGTTCGGCTCGGGCTCAGAAAATTCTCTACTTGGGCTGACCCAGAAGCCTTTGAAGACTCGAGACTCACGGGCCAGATCCGGAACACTATTGAAGACATTACGTCAACTTGTTAGATATGATAAAGTTGCCAACTCTTTCGGTAGCAGATTAGTAGATCCGCTGTAGCAATCAGGCAATTTCAAATGACATGAAATCCGGGTTCAAATCCCGGCAGCGGAAAATTTTTTCATTTCTTAATTTTTTTTAAAGGGTTTATGAATGTTTATCATTTCTACTTTATATTACATGGCAAGACTACCATGCTTTCCCAATAAATTGAGACTAAATTTCAACACATACAAGAAAAATTGCCGACAAAATATGACTGTGTAGTAAAGTGCATTGTAGCTAACAACTACGGCATGCGATAGGTTACCAAACTTTATTTTATAGGCGATTAAATGTTAACATAAAAAAAAAAACATTATATTACCATCCAAATAAATTTAAGATAGGGTTATTTACACTGACTTTATTCTGTAGACGCTTTAATTTTCATAAAAATCTATATGACTAAAATAACTCTAATTGAATTTACCATTAAGGACATCAATATAATTTTAAGAAAATACTATTACTCTTAAGGCACACATAGAATGAGATGTTTGCACCCTTGTAAAAGACCAAAGCTAACATCTCTCAGCAATTTTCTTCATTCGAGCCGAAGTATAGAAATGGTAACAGCCCAATTTGATGTTCTTTTGTTTTGCCTGCGAGCTAATTGCAACAAGCTGTTGGAGTAGAACTTTGGAAGGCAAGGTTGCTCTTTGTCGGCCAGGTAGCTGATGACCTTCTCCGTTTATTCCCTTGCATGACGTGTGAAGATGATGGAAGACTACGTAAACAATTTCAAACATTTTTCTTTTTATGATTATTTATATATTATAATTATAATATTGGAAAAATGATAAAATTTTCATCTTCTTCCTTTTATTTATTTATTTATTATTCTTATTATAATTTTTTTTTACCGTGATTTTACATTCAATGAAGTCGCCTGTCATTGCTTTGCAATTCACATGTAAATAGGTTGTTGTAAAATTAAATTAAAAAAAAAAAAGAATTTTGAGGGTATTTATAGTGATTTTACATTCAATGAAGTCGTCTATCATTTTTTTTTTTAAAAGGTAAAGGGGAGGTGGATAAGCCCAAATACAATTTTTATCTCTTTTACCACCTCCAAGGATCGAACTCGGGTCCTAAAAAGCTATATAGTCACTGCCAACTAACCCGACCATGCCCTTGGGGGTAAGTCATGTGTCATTGCTTTACAATCCGCTTGTAAATAGGTTGTTGTAAAATTAAATTTAAAATTAAAAAAAATTATAATTTTGACCGAAAAATGGAAAGCAAGAAAATAAATTAACATTTCATGAGACGAGTGTTTCCAGGTGAGTATTGCACAAACAGAATCCCTGACCCAAAACTTGCATTTCACATATTTGTACTCCGTTCCCTTCCCTCACACATTAAATATTACACAATCCAACGATGTTAAAAGCGACAGAGCTATTTCTTCACGGCGATTCTTTTTATTGGTCGTTGCTAGGTGCTCGGATTACACGGTGAGAGTGCTGCTAGTCCTATGAGTGTAAAAATAAAATAATTAGTTAATGGAATGATCTTAATGAAGAATAATTGTGGCATTTTGTGCGGAATAAAAATTATTCATTGAAATTTATTAAATGAGTGTGTATAGTAATAGAGCATTCAAAGTGAATTTTAGAGTGCAAGTAGTCTTGTCCATAAATTTATTCTTCTTCTTTTTTCATAAGAATTTTAGTTTGAGTAGAACTATTAGCACCCCTTTAATCTACTCTTAAAGCCCCTCTTTTTTTTTTTATATATGTTTACGCTTTTACCTCAAATAAATTACACTAAAGGACAAATATAAAATGAAAGCACAATAAGTGTTATAATTACAACGAACATTTTACATCCCACCTACCTTTGTTTTGACATCAACATAAAATAAAGAAAAAAAATTTCAAAATTACGTCTCAAAATTAATCATCATACCACTAATTAGTAATATTACAACCATTTAATTTTGTAATTAGTAAGCTATTTCCTATGATGACCAAGATCCATCATCAACATCCCATACGTATATAAGTTATTTTTTTTTTCTGAAGACATGGACCTCGAAATTAGCAAGTCAAACTCACGAAGCAAATGAAAAATTTTAACAAAACAGCAACTAAAAGAAAATGAGTAGGGAGACAAAATGCGAAGAAATTAAGATGAGATACGCAAGAGTTGTGAATTGATAAGCAAGATATAAATACAAACAAAACCGAAGAAATAGACAGAGATGAAGCTTGTGGCAAAAGATCAAATGGGGCTATTTCTGATAACTGACAGGTGTAAATAGATATAATATTAGATTTCAAATAATTTCATGGGGTATGTTTAGAAAGGGGTTTCTAGAGAGTAACAAAGGGGTGTCAGCAGTTTCACTCTTTTACTTCATATGTTTAAGATTAAATAAAAAGGAGAATACGATTTTTTTTTTAAATCCGTTCTAATGTATAAAATATATCATTTTTAAGAAATGGACACGCAAACCCTCTTTTGTTAGTTTTTCTTTTTATTTATTTGAAACTATCGAACACGCCGTTATGTTATACATTCTTCAAGATGTGTGGAATAACGAAATCAATTTTACAACTAAACAAAGGAGAATGCGAATACGTGGTGACCAAAATTAAAAGTGGTATGAGTGTCTATTTAAACAAATGTTAGGGATCTAGCTATATAACAACTCAAACTTTAGAGATTCAAGTTTTTTTTTTGGTATATCTAAATAATTTCTTACAAAAATTGAAAAAGGAATAAGTTCACAAGATTAAGATGCCACAACGGTACAAAATTGTCAAAACCATAACTTTGAATTACTAATTTTCGAAAAGTTGTCTTGCAATGTTTGGTTAGGCCTCTGAAAATTCTCCACATGGCCCGACCGAGTAGCCTTTGCATTCTCAAGAATGATGGGCTAGATTAGCAAGACTATTGTTTTTCTTAGACTTAGACTATTCGCGCCCCTCCAAAGTCCATTAAATAAGGCTGAAAAATTAACGAGCATCTTAATCTAAAAAATACCCTTCTTCATTAAATAATACTGAAAATTTTAAAAAAAGTGTACAATGCTTATGTGTGGGTTGATGTGTGCGTAAAGAGTAAGAAAAGCATAGAGGTATATTTTTATTTATATCTTGTTTTTTATTGTAATTACAAAATTAGGAATTTTATAAGATCAATGAATGGTGGTAATAATCCGACTCTTATTATTATTAGGAAAATTATCACCGTTTACCTATTTGTTTGAGTTTTTGTAAAAATACACAAACATTTTTTTTTTAATATGCCACTTGAAGTTAGTATTTTATTGCACTCGTTCACTTCCGTCTCATTTCAATCAGTAGATTTAATAGAATATTAGTCAAATAACTTTTTTACCCCTCAAATGTATAATTACAATTTTACCCAAAACAAAAGCTAAAAAAATAAGATTCAAAATTGTAGCCAATAGCTACAATTTTAGCTATATATAAACACAAAAAGCAAGAAGAAACATTAGAAATAGCTCACAATGCTCATAGAATCTATGAAATCTGCTTTTTACTATCTTCAAACATATCATCTACAAATTGATGCTCACAACTATGCTATTCATTTGCCATTATTGAAGCTAACAACCAGCCAAATTAAAGTTAAAAACCTACTTATGCATCTATGAATTTTTATCATATAATCCATTAAACACATAATATACACATTCAACCTCATAATTGTGTCATTCATTGACAAATGGCATCAAGTTATAGCTCAAGTTCTACAATTAGTGGACAACCACATACAAAAGTTAAATGCATTCTCAAGTATTGTTGGTGTGCTGTGTAGGCATGTGCTATGGTTTCTACTACACTACATAATCCTAATGGAATGTTTTAGTCATGGAGGTGAATAAATGCAAGTTTGGGCAATGGTTTACAATCGAAGCTCTCATGTACCCTAGTTGTAATGATCAAATGGTAGATAATCAAAATTCAGAGCTGAATGGTGATGTTGATGGTGACCCTTTGTGTATTTATTCCATAAATATCGGAGGTCTACATGCATAATTATACAAACACTAGAGATTTTAGTGTCGTTTTTCCAATTCTTCTGAATTTTTCACCAAAATTGAAGAAGGAATCGGCCATGCAAAGTTTGGTCCGGGCTCAGAAAATTCTCTACGTGGGCTGACCCAGCAGCCTTTGCAGACTCGAGACTCACCGGCCAGATCCGGAAGACTATTGAAGACATTAACGTAAATTGTTATATATAATAAAGTTGCAAACGCTTTCAGCAATATACTGGCGGATCCGCTGTAGCACACAGGCAATTTCAAATGACATGAAATCCGGGTTCAAATCCCGGCAGCGGAAATTTTTTATTTTATAATTTTTGCAAGGGTTTGTGAATGTTTATCATTTCTACTTTATATTAAATGGTAAGACTACCATGCTTTCCCAATAACTTGAGACTAAATTTCAACACATACAAGAAAAATTGCCAACAAAATATGATTGTATAGTAAAGTGCATTCTAAGATATTTGTTATTTCAAGCAACGGCTATGGTGATAGCCATATAACAACACGTGCATAGATTTTCTAGTTATCGTCAATTGCATAGCTCTTATTCTCTGAACTGATTATCTTGCTTTCACGCCAATCTTTATTTGTTACATAATTTTCAGAATTTGCACTTGTTATTCAGATTCTAATGAAAAATTAGTACTTCCCGTAATCCCAAAAATACCCTTCTTCAAATTAACAAAATAAAAACAAGTGTACGATGCTCATGTGTGGATTTATATGTGGGTAAAGAATTTATATGTGTGTAAAGAATTTTGTGAAAGAGAAAACTTATTTTATTTTATTTTTAAAAAAAACATAGAGATTTATTTAAATTTATATTTTGTCCTTTATTGTAATTATCAGAATTACAGATTTTACAAGATCAACGAAGCTGTGGCAGTAGTCGCGCTTTATTATTATTATTAATAATAATAATAATTTCGAATGTTGACAATTGCTGTTACTGAACGCAAATTCTTACCAGCATTTATTTAGATTCATCGTGATTTGTTTGTAGTATTTAATTTAAAGTTGTATAATTACTAATAAGAAGGCGATTAATTTCGTTGTAGCACACTGAAGGGAATTTCAATCATCGAAATGTTGGTTTAAATCCCTGCAGTGACTAAACTTAATTAGCACAATTGCTATCCCTTGGCTAATTATTTTATTTGATTAAATTTTAACATCTGTTTTTTAAGAAAATTGTTGCCCTAAAAGATTTTCTTGGTTTTAAAAGGTGGGTGAGCAAAATTTAACTTGATTATTTAGCTTCATATTTTTTTATTATCCAAACATGACTAGCCGGCTAAAAAAAAAACTTGAAGACCATCGGGTTAATCCCTTATAGATTATAAGAAATATATAATTTTACTTTTTGACGTGACTATAATCACTATATATTGAAACTTTGAATTCGTAATAATCGATTACAAAAATTTTTCATATTACATTTACATGTGAAAATTAAGTTGCCTTACTAGAGCATAAGTGAACTGTTTATTTATCATATATGCAACATACTAACATAGTACTACAAAAAGAAAAATATGCTACTCAGTACTCAATAACCACAAATAAAGTATTTTATAATACTCATTAGTTATTTAGTTTAAAGTCTTTATAAACAAATTTTTATTTGCTGTCATCTGTTAACAATTAACGCTTTGAAGTTTGAATTTTTTTTTTTTTTTACCAAAAGTGCTTAGGAGCTGTTTGTTTTTTTAACTTAATAGTTTAATTGACTTAATTTTAATTAGTTAAGTCATTAAATCTATTTTTTTTTAATTTAATAAAAATTTTCAGCCATTAAGTCATTAAGTTATTAAGATAATTTTTTAACTTTTTGCTTAATCTAAAAAGTTTGAATGATATTATTAAAAAATATTCTCTAAAATATTTTTATCTAATTAATTAACTTTTATCTTTACCTAAATCAAATTTAATAATCAGTATTATTACCCATCTGGATATAACTTGTGATAATGTATAGTAGTAGACTATTGTTATTTTTATCTTTTTATTTTCTTCAAATTAGCATTATTTATCTTCATAATGTTTTATTAATATTTTTTTATGTAAAAACTATAATAAGATTTATTAACATATTTAATATAGAATATTAAAGAGTTGTATTTAATTAAATATGATTTATGTTATGATAATTTATTATCTTATTTATATTCTTTGAGATATTTATTATTTGTTTAACATGGATAATTTGTAAGGGCATAAACATTTTTTTTCTTCTTTTAAAATGTAAGGAGGGCGGATGGGCAAGCCCAAATATAATTTTGACCCCCCTTACCACCCCTAATGATTGAACCTAAGTCTTGTAAAGGCAATAGCTACACTGTCAATCAACTCGATCACGTTTTTCGGGGCTATAAGGGCATAAACACAAAAATATTAGTTTTCAGATTTTTTTAGGTTAAAAAAAATATTTATTTTTAGCTGATTCAAACAAAAAAAAAAAGACATATCATTCAGATTCAGACATTCAACTTTATTTAGAATTCAAATTAATTAAAATTTATTCAGATTTTAGATTAAAAAAAACAAACGTCACTTTAGTTAAAATAAGACACAACAGATAGAGGAATTATTGTCCCATACATATCATAACAAAGCTAAGGACCAATACAGTAAATTTTTGCCGAAAAACAATATTAAGGGATATTTTAGTATAGAATATTGAAATAACGTTTCATCATCTTAAATAAATAATGAAATAATGTTTCATCATATTCAAATCCTCTATATATATACGGCAAGTTTTCAATAAGGAATCTTAAATAAATAATGAAATAATGTTTCCTCATATTCAAATCCTCTATATATATAAGGTAAGTTTTCAATCAGCAATCCCTTATTGTATTAAAATTAGAAACAAGTTAAAAGATAAAATAACACTGATTTTTATACACTATATAATAGAATACAATGCATTAGGATTTATATTTTTTATTATTTAACTCATTTCTACCATTAATATAATTAGAAATGCTTGGATTGCGTGGGTGTGTGCGTGTGAGAGGAATTTGGCTAGAAGCTTACACCTTCCTGAAGAAAATTAATGAAATTATTTTGACTTTGCCCTGGCTTGTCTTTTGAGTAATTTACTTATATTTAATTTTCATCAAGACTTGTGCTCTTTGTGTTCCATCCTCTCGAAATTTTTTACCAAGTCAACACCTCTTAGAAGGGGCTCGTGAGGTCTCTGCCCTTTGAAAGATTGGAAGAACTAAAATTTAATTAAATTCAAGCCATTTTAAATTAGATATATAGTAGTTAATACCCAAATTTAACTACAGATTTGACTATTGTTATAGCAAAATTTTGGTTCATTTTCAGATAAAATAGTTGAGCATTTAATTTTTAGTTTGTTTTCTTTTTTTTTTTGGGTATATTACCAATCTAGTATCTGAAGACCACATTAAGCCCCGACTAATTTGGATTCGAGCCAGGTAGGACCATTAAGGCGGCAAAGCTCCCATAACGAGTATTTAACGCAGTTGCACTCCCAAGCCTCGAACCGAAGACCTTAATTAAGCTAGAACAACTCCATGATAATTAATATATGCGCTTGTTGGTAAGTTGTAGTTTGTTTTCTATTACAACTTATACTTCATCCATTTGTTTTTCCGGTTGGACCAAATCAATTCTATTTCTTTGTTATTATTATTCATTGTCATTAGGTTTGAAGGACTCATTCCCTCATCTTGGTCGGTGAATTTCAAGTTCTCAACAATGACCATGCCACTTTGGCCAATCCACCCAAAGAGGAAAAAAAAATAACACATGAATTCAACAATTTTAAAATGCTATACACGCAAAACCATTAGGCATGTTTGATGCCTGTAGGCCTATATCATATTAGAACAGAAAAAAGAAAAAAGAAAAATAAATTTTGCAAAAATATCAAATAGTGGACAGTATGATTCAATCATCATCATCATCAAATGTGAAAAATTGCCGTGGAATGTTTAATTGACTTTGTCCAAAAAAATTTTAATCATGAACTTATGGTAAGCTTAGAAATGATTCACCAACAATTATGGCATAACAATTTATAAACTCTATTTAAAGAAGATATTATTATATATTTACGTTATAGGATCAATAATTTGTATCACAATAAATGTATAATATACTATGACATGAACTATCGATATTAAAAAAAAAATCATCATGAAACACGTAAGAATAAATAATTAATAATAGATATCACGTAAACATAATTTAGAATAAAACTATATATATTTTTCAACTAATATAATTAACCGTGACGGTGCATGCACGAATTTTACAATGAAAGTGGAAGGTAGCCAACCACTTATGTTTACTGGGTTGTGTAATCTGCAGTGATTATTATTATTTGGTGACCTTCCACCATATTTTTAATAATTAATCAAGTTTTTTTCTTCAGAAGAAAAGTTGACTTATTTTCTCGAGTACAACAAAAGCAAACTTGCACAACTTGCTTCTACTAAACTCTTTTTAGGTATTGAATCGTTCTTTGTTGAATTTTACAAGTATAAAAATTCTAACTTATAGAATAAGCAAAAGTCTTTTAAGTTTAAAGATATGAACTTTTTATACACAAATTATTTTATGGTTATCAATAACCATAAAATAATTGAAATATTATTTTCTCAAGCTATGTATAGACTCCACCATTTTTGTTGTTCTATCTTTTATTTTATTTTTAGAACGTACTCAACATCTTTTTGACCTAACCATTCAATTGATTTGATAACATCAAATAGCCCCATCTTAAAAGTATAAAATCCTATAACATTCAAACTCAAATACTCAATGAGAATCCTTATTTGTTACTGACAAAAAGAGACACTTATTTAACCTTGATAAATTTTGGAAGTTTATGTTACGATATATGATCTATAGAGAGCAATTCCCTCACAAACAATAATATATATGTTCGAAAATAACATTTAAAAGTTACTTAGCCATTGGCCAGGTGATAAAACACTCTTCCATTCATCTTAAATAGCAAGAGTTGGGACTTGGGACATGTTACTCATTTCTTCCCTTGTACCTATTTATAGGTACGTGTTAAATTTCATCTTTATTAAATATGAATTATCAAACTCTGAATTACGTTATAATTCTACTAATTGAGAACTTTCATTGTAATATTACATGAAAGATTCAATAAATCATGTCGACGAGTTAAAGCCAGACAGAACCCCGTATTAAGAAATAATAATTAGAAACGTATCTATGAAAGATTAATGAATGAGATAAAATAAATATCGAAAGATAGTGGGCCGGGCCATAATTGGTGGGCCCTCAACAAATGAGAAACACACAAATGTCCAAGTGGGGGTGAGTCAACGTGGGACCCACACGCATTAGCCCGCGTCTGAGAAAACGTTGGACTTGGCCAATTTGGCATCGTTGAGTCGACCGCACCGATTCACGCCACGGGAGTTGACCCAACCACTTACAATCCCTGATTCCTGAGACCGACACGTGTACAATCGTGATCCGGTGATTCACTTAAGTGGGGGATTTTATCTAGTCTGCAGCTTGGAAAGGTATATGCTTCGTCCCACTATACAATTAATTGTAATAAAATATTATTATGATAATGTGAATCACTAAATTGGCGGCCATTTTTTGGTTACTGTATGACCAGCCAATTGGTACATATGCGTCTTGTCAATTGATTTTTTAAAGTTGGGATCCACAGTGAATCGATTAATTGCCTACAAATTAAACTCCTCCATTATTAGTGCTTTCATGGTATCAATCAACTAATAAATTTTGGTGGCCACGAAAAATTTGTCAGCTTGGTGTTGTGTTTAAATTAAAATTGAGATGATTAATGAGTGGTATAAGAATGATATGATTTAAGGTGCAAAATATTTTTCTGTGGATTAATATTGCTGAAATAATTAAAGAGAAAATATATTTTAATAAATACTTCTTGATGATAGGATCATGATGCTATACTTTTTATAAAATTATGCTGTATTGTCAAATATCGATTCGATGTATTTGCAAAGGTTAGCATCAATCAGTACACACAATTTAAATAATAAATAGTACATGGGATCGATATCCAATTAACTACCATTAAAATGCATCAATTAATATATATTCACAATTTAAAGAATAGTTTAGGTAAATATGACGATATATACAAAGTTATTGCAGACTTCTTTTAGTGAAAATGGATCCGTATAATGGCATTTGGTTACTCAAAATCAATCTTATACTCAAATTCAATTTATATTAATTTTTCAAGTGAACTAAATTTGATGCACACTTTCTTACCTCATTTTTGAGATCGATCGAGGGTTTGTATTCTCATGTATGCATGGTGTTTATTCCAAAAATTTGAAATGAAAATCAATTAATTTTATGCCTATATATGTTTGAATAGCGCCATCAAATAATTGATTTAAGAAAGTTTAATATTTTTATTAAACATATCAATAAATTACAATGTAATTAGAAAAACTAATTATCAGAACACAATAATCATCATTCTAATGTTAAAAGTATGAATTGAATTCAATCCATTTTATCACAACGACATTTTCTAATGTTAAAAGTAATCAATTCAAATAATACATAAAATTCTCAACAATTTTATAACAAGAAACTATGATTCGAGACCTCATTTCACTTAACAAATGTTAATTTATAACGATCCACTAAGTAATCGAAAGAATAAAACTTAATGGTTTTAAAAAAATAATAATAAAGAGAGAGATTAAATATTCTGAACTTTTCTTTTTCTACTTCATTATTCATTTAGGGAGGCTGCTATTTTACGGTTGTAGTAAGGTGTAGTCTCTCACATGAATAGTACCCACAGTGAGCTTAGATACTTTTCATGTAAGAAAATTGTATCTTCCAACAGCTGGAAGGTAGCCCTCTCTTCATTTATTCTGTCTTAGAAACTAATAATAAAATAAAAGAAAATTAAAAAAGAAAAAAGAAAAAAGAGGAAAGCAACCAAGGCAAGTCAACTAGCAAGGCACTTACTACCGGCAAATACCGGTCACCTAAAGTCCATTTATGACTTATTTGCTCAACTATAAAATGAGTTGGCCAGTACACAAACGCAACTCTAAACTCTCCCCGCCATTTTCTGTTTTCGGTTACACAAAAACACACAACACAAAGCCAAAGGGGCAAAAAAATGGTCCGAGCGTCACCTGGACACGCCTCCAGCTCACCAAAGCGGCTAACACTCGGCTTCCTCATCTCCGTGTCATCCTTCGTGACTCGCTTCGCCAAACAAGTCAGCCACTTCTCAATCAAGTTCAAAGACAAGCCGATCAAAAATAATAACCACGCGGCCAAGCAGCCGATTAAAAGAAACATCAATATGGAGTACTACAACAACAACAACAACAAGAACTCAATTCCTCCGAGCCCAAAATCGCCCTTATCAGCTCGGCCCAAGCAGCTCATAACGAGCATAAGCAACAAGGCAATAACGTTGATTCACAAGAGAAAAATCGGCGAGGACAAAGACGGTGATGATGCCTTCGGCGGGTCCCACGATGAGTTCGGGGATGGTGGGGTCTGGCAGAGGACGATCTTGATGGGGGATAAATGCCAACCGTTGGACTTCTCGGGCGTAATTTATTACGATAGTACCGGGAAGCAGCTGGACGAGTTGCCTCTGCGGTCGCCACGTGCCAGTCCCTTGCCCGGCTACCTTGCTCGGAAACAAGAGCTGTGAGCACGAGTGATGATTTCCTCACCCTGGTAGGTAACCTAGTTAGGTCACCGTGAAACGTTATTGGACGACAAAAAAATATATATCAAAAAGAAACCTGTAGTTTTGTTGTTGCTTTTTCCTTTGGTTTTCTGCTTGTGTGTCATCATGTGGCGGAGGCGAAGGGTGAGATCGAGGGTCTTACTGACGGTGTCGTTTCTATGTACGTAAACTTGTAAAGAAAGCTAAAAAGAGTTTGATTGGCAGTTTTAATTCTGTTTTCGATCAAATAATTATAATATTTTTGTTTTTCTCTTCGCTTATTTGAACGGAGTTTAAAGCCAGTCCTTTTTTTACTACCCAAATTAATTTTACCACTCTACTAATTAAAATGACCTACAAGTAATTAATGTGCTTTAAAAAGATATGTTTTGTTTTTGGCTCGTTCTGGAAAGAACGGACTGAGAAATTCTGGGAGGCAAGACGCTGATCAGTTGACGAATGATCAGAATGGTGTGCCACCATAAACAATATTTGTGCATTGCATGATATGTTGACTTTTGACTTTTGGTTTCTTTAACAACTTTTGCCACGAACTCACGAGATGTCCACCACTAATCTACAAAAATTATCAAATATATGTGAATTTTTTTAGATATTTTCTCTTTTTTCTTAAAAAAATCCATAATACAAATAATAGTAAAATAAATTTAAAAAGTCCTATTTTTATAATTAATTAGGGCCAACTTAGACAAAGGAGAATTGAGAAGTGAAAATGTTTTTTTTTTTTTTAAATATGCGACAAGAGAGATTAGATTATTAGTTTCAAAAAAATCGTAAAGTTATCCGTCTATATTTTATGAACCATGAGAGCGTCTAATATTTTTATGAAATATCCCTGAAAGTGACCACAGAAAAGAAATATAAATACATAGAGATAATTTAAATCCAACTTACAAAATGATTGTAAATAATATTTAGTGAATACGACTAAATGACGCGCCTACGAGGGAGGAAAAAAAACGACCGCCTTTAATATTACATCAGATTTCGAGTACTTGATAGATTAGCTAATTTATTAATTTATTTTTTAATTGATAGATTCAAATTCAGAAACTGAATGCTGCATTTTGAGGGGCATGCGATGAAACTGATCTTCATTATTTATTCTTCAGATTGTCACGCGGCACTAAGACTAATATTGATCGCCCCATGCCGTTTTGTTAACCAATTAAAGCAGGTTCAGGCCTAAACCGCACTAAAGTTCTAGATTAAGACCTTATTTCATATTGAAGTTGAATTACAACACCACTAAATCTATAATATATTCGATCATTTTTTAAAAAATTATTATTTAAAATTATTCTTAGTATGCATTATTAATTTTGACACAATAAAAAAGTGATTTAGTTATATTTGTAATGCTTCCTCTTCAGCTTTTTTTTTTATGTTAGATTTATATTAATATTCAATATTAATAAAGAATTAAAGTTTATTTAGTTTCTATATTTTAAGATGAGTGTTCGTTTAATTTTTATATTTTTAAAATATTTTTATTATTAAATTATTGATACCCTTGTAAGTTACTTTTTTATTTCTTTTAACTTACTTTTGAAAATCATCGGAGCTGCAATATTTTTACTAAAACCCTGAACCTGTCATTGATTCCACCTCTGAACAAGCTTGTTATCCTCAACCTAAGCGGCTGCGAAAGCCTGAGAAGTTTTCTAGCCGAAATATTTCATTTGGAATTTCTCAAAAAGCTTAATCTTTGGGGCTGTTCAAAACTGAAGAGGCTTATAGAATCCAGAGTTCTCGTCAGCTAGTAATATAGAAGAGATATGATTAGATGGAACTGCAATACTTAAAGGACTTCCCTCATCCAAAGGCTTAAGAGCCTCCCAACCAGCTTATGTCAGTTGAAATCTATACAAGTTCTTAATCTTCCTAGTTGCTTAAATCTTCACGGATTGCCCGACGAACTTGGAAATTTAGAAGTTTTTAAAAGAACCTATTAATTTTATTTTTCAAATATGTATTTGTTTATCTATGTGGTAAAAAATAGAGTAAAAAAATATATTATTCTCCAAACGACTTTTCAAATATAAATAAATTAATATTATTTTAATTAAATAAATATTTTTTTCAATAGAAAAATAAATAATAATTAAAACACTTATTTCTCTCTCCCCAATAAAAAATAATAAAATATAAATTGAAGAGAGAGAGAAAGAAAATAACTCTACAAAATTGAAAAGAGAGAATCATTTTTTTATTTGAAGAATCTTAATTATAGTGTCTTTTAAAGTCTTAAATATTAATGTTGGCTCTTCAAATAGGTAATAAAATCTTATTTGAAGAGTCTTTTAAAGATGCTCTAAAAATTTTCTTACTCTTAGAATGTTTTTCCCAGTCTTGATATCTCCATCTTTTTCCTTGAACTCTTACTCTCTACAAAATTAAAAATTACCAACTTCTTAAAAATTAAAATAATTATGGTCACTCTATCATGCCATAATTTTTTTTAATAGCATTAATCAATGGTATATAATATTGCCATTAATTAAAAATTTAAATATTTAAAAATATTGTAATAAGCTAACAAACTGATTAAAAAAATTATTTTAAATTAAAAAAAAAAGAGTTGTGATGGAATTCAATCTTTCTTTATCTTGTTGAATTTACTCTTGGTCTTTATCTCAAATGTTGTTTTATTTTAAACATTCTTCAAATTCTCATCAGGATTTTCATTCTGATGACAATCATAGGGCTGATGCTTACTTTTGGAAGAAAAAGTAGCCCTTCTTTACAGAGTTAAGCACGTGCATAAGCCATTTAAGAAAGAAAGGGCATTCCTTTCATCTACCATAGGAAAAAGGACTTTCTTATCTTATGATATTTCTAGTTAGAGATAAAAGAAAAGAGCCCAAGGCGCGCATTGTGAATACTGCAAGAAGCAGTCTCTCCGTTCGATTTTCCTTCGTGGAGATTGTTTACCATTTATGTGCTTAGCTTGTTTCTTTTGAATTGTTTGCCTTCTTCTACTGATACTTTTATTTGTTTTATTGTTCTTTAGCTTAGAGGTTTTGGTTTATATTCAATAGATGAGGAGAGAGATTGATGAGATGAAAACAATTACTAAGTCAAAATAAGCGAGACCTCTACAATATATTTTGTGATAATTTCTTTTCATTTTCCAAGCTTTGTGAAAAATAATTCATGGAGGATTCAATTCTTATTGAAATGCTCACCTAATTTGTCGACTTTTAGATTTTTTTTAGTTGGGATTAGAGCCAAAGTGTCATGAGTTGGACAATTGGTGCCCCTCCCTTAACCTCATAAAACTCTCATTTACATACAAGCATAATTAATCTTACTTATATTTTCTCTCTCTTCAATTTATTTATTTACAAAAATATGTTTTCTCTCTCTCTCCCCCCCTCCCCTTCAATCTATACAATTAGTTTGTACAAACTTAAAACATTATTTTTTTTATTTGTTTCTTTTTTTTTTTCATATTAATTATTTGAATTTTTCTATGATGTTGGATGACTTTTATAGCATTGATAGTGTTAGATTCAAATGTTTTAATTTTTACCATTCATTTAATATGGTAGATAAATAATTAATTAAATAAATATAACAAGATAGCATTTAGGTTACAGGTAAATTAATTTTTTTTAATTTTTAATTTATCGAAACAGAGTGAAAATGACATTTTGAGCGCTTTGGTTTGGAATTGCATTCTGTTTGAGATAGTGGCTTGTTATAGGGTCTGTTTGGAAGTGTGGTGTGGTAGTTGGGCTGTCAAAGCCCAGCTGCTAAAGTGTTTGGTAACCCTTTATAGTTGGGCTTTGGTAGCTCACTAGATTTTTTTTTCCAGCTGTACATTAAATTACAAAATTAACCTTATTATCTTTCTCATTTTTTAACTTAATTTCAGACCTATTTCTTTTCATAAAACGATCCCTAAATGCCTGTACTCATCAGCACGATTCCAACTCTGGCAATTCTAATCGACACGATTCCGTCACCGGAAATTCTCATCGACGCGATTCCGACACTGGCTATTCTCATACGCCTCTATTAGTGGTGCGTTTTCCTTCACCCATTGTTCATTTTTTGCGTTTTCCTTTACTCCAATTTTTCATTTTCTTCCTTTTTGTTGATAATGTGCTGGGGCTTTAGTTTAGAATAAATTGATAGGTGATGGGTCATGCATGATTAATTTGCTTTTAATCAGTATTTTTATTGTATTTTTTTTTTATAGTTGCTTTTTGTAGACATGCGCAGCCCCTGTTTGATGAAATTCCCCTGATAAAATCATTCTCAAAGTTATTTGAGCTAACTAGTTTCAATTTTGTTAGGATTTTAACACCTTGGTATAGCACTTTCATCGCCAAGTAATTTGGCTTTTTGCTTGATTCTTCTACATGTACTGCTAAATTATGGTGTTGTAGTCACATGGAACCCTGAACAATTTGCTTTCAGTATATGTAATTAATCACATTTTTAATTTTATTATGGTATGTTGTATGATCTTTATTAGTTATATTCGATATAATTTATTATGGTATGTTGTATGATCTTTATTAGTTATATTCGATATAATTTATTTCTTCAATCAATATTTAAAATTAGAATTTATTTATTTTCATTTTTAAATATTTTGTTTTAAAAATTATTTATTACAACATGTGTAGAAAAATAAATTTGATTTATTAAATATCAATTTAATTTGTAAAAGTAATAAAATCATAATTGTATGTCAATATAATAATTCAAAGTATGAAAAATAATTTGATTTGTTAACAATTAAAAATAATGTTATTTAAAGTTAATTATTACAAATATTTATCCACTCCACAGCTATTAAATTTTGCCAAACACCATCAACAACTGTGGCTTAAAAGCTACAACACTTTTACTAAACACCATCAGCTTTTACTCCACAGTTATAACTTTTATTTCACAGCAGCTGTAGCTTAAAAGCTATAGCATCTCACTCCCAAACGCACCCATAATATCAGTAGCCAATCAAAACTAATTGTTGGATATGCTTTGTTGGCATTTATACTTAGTGCTTGTGACATTATGATGAAGAACTTCAGTTGTAATAGAATGCAATTGTGAACTTTAGTAGAATCAAATGAGTTATTTAAACTCATAACGATAATGGAATAGCATCCACTGCAGATTTAAAAAAAAAAGCCCGTGGGCACCGTTTGAGCACTAGAATCATCCAAACCATATAAGGATGACAAAATTTGAATCCGGATCCTGCTTCCAAATCTAGATTTATATATTATATCCAGATGCGGGTAATATCTGCAATGGATGTTGGCGGATATTTCGGATATCCGGATCCATAAAAATTAAAATTAAATAATTTAATATATAATTCAAAAATTCACCTAATAATATTAATAAAATTCAATCATAATTTAAAAATTAATAATTCAACATGAATAACATATAATAACATCACAAATCCACAAATAATTTTCTAATTTTTAATATATATATTCTCTTAATTTAAAATAAAATTCAATAATTTACTTAATAATATCAAATAAAATTTAATCATAATTCAACAATTAATACTTCAACATTATATCAAATAAAATTTACTTAATAATATCAATAAATTTAATGCACAAATAAAAATTTAATTTTAATTTTTAATTTAATTATATATATATATATATATATATATTCTTAATTTAAAATAAAATTCAATAATTTACTTAATAATATCAAATAAAATTCAATAATAATTCAACAATTAATAATTTAACATAATAATATACAACAATATCATAAATTCACAAATAAAATTTAATTTTTAATATATATTTTTAATTTAAAATAAAATTTAACCAAAAACGGATCCGAATACGTGCGGATTTGAAATTTACAAATCTGAATCCATATTTTTTAATATACAGATCCAAATTTTTTTAGATCCGAATTTTAATGCCATCCATAAAACCATATCATTAGCATCCCTATCGTGAACAAGAGAATCATCATGGTCTTGAGGCACCAACTCAGATTTAACCCGATCAACACAATCCTGTATGTAACACCTAAAACCTCAGCACTATTAGTATTAGGCTAAACCTGGCCAACCAAATCCACCTAATCATCATGAGCATAAAAAACAGGGATTGTAGCATCCGGAGATGGACCCATAGTACCGTTAAGCCTCAAAGACTGAACCAAACCTGAAAAATTGCCCCTGAACAAAAGGACACTGAGCAATGGGCCCCCCATGTCAATTGTCCGCAACAACAACGTACTGAGGCTGAACATTTGCAATCGACATTGGTTGCTTACCCTTATGTAATATCTCCAGCCTGAGGCTTACTAATAGCCTGCTGAGGCTTTCAAAGCCCAAGATTAGCCACATAGCAACCATCTGCACAATGGCCAAGACGCTTACAAGAAACACAATAAGAAAGAGCCCGCTCAAAAACAATATTCTACCAGAATCCAGAATCACCCTTATCAGTCCAAATAGGGGACAAGAAAGGCCGTGAAACATCGTACTCCATCAAAATCCTAGCAATGGATGGCCCAATAAGAGAGGCAATAGCATGATCTATACGCAAGATTTACCAACACTAGAAGCAATAAAGAAAGAGCCTCTCTACAGTTAATAAAATGGACAGGTAAAATAACGTGAAGATACCTAAACAAGGACAACAGGGGACTCTTCAAAGCATCTAAAAGCAGTGGACCATTTGAAAACATGCATAGCATGACCATTGACATACCAAGACTGCTCAATACAAATTCTTGAATAATCTTCCTAAAGCTAAAGATTAATTAATGCATGCCTATTGTCCAACAAAGAGTCTTTGCTGTCCCCTTTCAAACCCAACGACACAAAAAACTGCCTAATCACAATTATCTTCGAGCGGCCAAAACAAAACTTACCCGCCAAGGAGAGCTTGAAAGGTTCTACCATAAAAGCAACTTCAGCAGGGATAAAATATACAGTAGGCTTCCCACAATGAAGAAATACAAGCTTGATGGGAATCCCTGAATTGGTAGATTCTACAATAACATCCACAAAAGACGTGGGGGCGGAATGATGGAATTAGGATTCAAAATGGTTGTGGGATTGAGGACCAAAGCATAGGAAGGCTTGGGAAAGGAACTAGTTTGAGAAGGTAAAGGGTGTTGCGGCTTTTTTTGTGGCACAGAAGTTTGGCTTTCTAAGTTGGATCGGTTGGGAGTCAACGTCAATACATAGGAGGTTGTTGTGGCAGAGAAGAATTAAAAAAAAAAAATTAGGGTTTTGTGTAGAAAGCTAGCTAGTGATTGATAGCGACGGTTGGCTACACGAATGCAAGGTAGTATTGGGAGGATTAGAAGGAGTGAAATTGACATGAGATGGGTGTGATGGGGAAATGACAGCTGCTGGGTTGCATGGTGGCGGCTGTTCATCATGCACTTGAGTGTGCGAGCTCGGTTTAAGAGATGTGGATAACCGCTTAAGAGTAACAGGCTACTGTCGAGATGTGGGAACGGTGGTGGATAGGTCGGCTTTAGAGTATTAGAGGTTTTAATTGAAATTTTTTTGTGAGGTCTTTTTATATTTTGTAACTTCAATACTCAAAAAAATATAAAAATATTCAGAATTTAATAAGTTTTTAACTATATATTGAATATAAACCATAAATAAGATAATAAGAAATTTCAAAAAATAATAAGTAATGAAGAAGCTTCATTTCAACTCCCTGAGATAATTATTTTAAGAAACTATTTTTTCTTTTACTTTAAAAGTAAACAAATAAATGTAATAATTTTCTTTATAGAGAAGATTGCAATAAATTTTATAATGTTAAATAATCAAGGTTTTTTTAAATAGATAAATAATTTTTTAAGAAAAAAATAATGAATTAATTATAGTTCTTTAACATTAATGTTAATGTTATCAAATATAAAATTTGTGTAAAAAATTTTTAATAGTAAGATAATTATCAATTAAATAGGGACCTAAAAAATAGACTTTCTTATTATAAGTAAATTAAAAAAAATTAATTTGAGTATATTAAGGAAATAAAAAAGGATATTCTCGGAACTAAACAACCACAACAGGATCTTCTTGATATACGTGGTTTTAGGCGATCATGCAATTCGTTTATACTTAAAATCGCCCCTAATGGTGGATGTTCATGAGCCATATGATGTTGAGTGGCGGCTGTTGGTGGCAGCAAAGATGAAGCCGGTTGCGGTTGGGGGTGAACCGATGGCGGCTGGCTAGAGTTTTTTTTTTTTATTTTTTATTTTTTATTTTCGTGGGTTTGACGCACGCATGAGGCTTCCGTTTGGGGCCGGGTGCAATCGGTTTTGAGGGAGTTGGAGACTGGACAGGGACTGTTGGTGATGACTGGCTTCGTTTGGTGGCAGCAAAGTCGATGACGGCGGCTGTTGATGATGAGACTTAAGCAACGGACTTGACGCACGCTGGATTGAAGGAGATGTGATCGAAGGAGTTTGGTGACGGTGGCGGCTGTACGGCTTCAGAGGAGGAAGTCAGCGGCTGGGAATCACCACCTGTGATGGTTGAGGAGGTGGCGGCGGCATGAGAGGGAGTTTGAGAGAGAGGCTGCGTACGGTAGCTTTTTCGTGAGGGCTGCAGCCACTTGTGGAGAGGCTGCCGACCAGTGGGTGGGTTGCCGGCGGCGAGGGAAAAGGATGGTGGTGGTTGGATGTCACCACGGGCGGACGGTGAGGACATAGCTGCCAGACAAAAGGGGGCGGCTAGGTTGAGATTTCTTTAACTTTATTCTATTCTGTCTGGACGAAATATCCATACTTTCATCGATGACCGCTCAGCAGAGGAGATGAAATTTCAGTGTCACTTGTGAATGCAATTAAAGCATCAGCCATTTCGGTTATCATTTTCTCAAAAGGCTATGCATCTTTCAGATGAAGGATGGCAACGGGGCACATATAGATTAAATTTACATACTTTAAATTCAAATTCATAATGAAAATTGAGGTCTTTATCTACTTTAAATTGTCGTGAATTCATATTTTTAATTTTATATTTAGTGTCTGATTAGGATAGTTTATTTTATAATCATAAGTCTTTATTTAATCGCATAAGCTTTTATTATAATTTTTGTTATTATTTGGTTATTTTTCTAGTACAACTTTTGAAATTTAAATAAGTTATTTTGTCTCTATTAATAAAAATTCAAATTTTAAACTTTTGGGAGTACAAATTAGAAAACTTTTTTTAAATGTTAAAAAATCTAAAATATCATCTACATATTTGACAATTTTATTTTATTCTTTTTATAACATAAATTTAAAAGCATTACCTATTAAAATAATTTTATAAATTTTTAATAAAAGCTCATATTGACGACTAAACAATTAAAACTTTTTTGGTAAAAGCTCTATTAACAAAAGTTTTGCTTAAATAATCTCTACTTGAAAAGTTGTATTAAACAGAGTCTTAGAAAAAAAAATATTTATATTTGCTCCAAATTCAAAAAAAAAATTCAAAATTATTCTAGATCTATCATAATTTCAAAACTCCAATAATAAAGGAGCAATAATTTTTTAGAAGAAAATTTAAAATTAATACGTATTGACAACAATTAAGTTATCTAATTTGTCTCAAAACTCTAATAAATATTGTAACTTATGCTTTTACACCAAAACAATATAAATAAAAAAGATAATAACATATCCATCAAAAGTAATTGCAGGAGTACAATCAATGAATATTCTAATATCTCCTTCATCATTATGGTGTCTGTGACACACCCATCATCGTTCCTATAACATTAAATAATGACATATAAGTTAATTATGATTTATATTCAGTGTTTTATTACTTTTATTATAATCATATTTAACTAAATATATGAATAACATAGTTATTTTATGGTAGATAGCCACCACTGATTAGTGATTGCGCAATATGAATAAGGTTATGAGAAAATAACAAAAAAGAAAAATCAAGTTTAGAGATTTACTTGGCAATTAATGGACCGATTCAAACATTCAAATAGAGTGGGGAAGCAGGAGTTACTGAAGAGAAAAAAAAGAAGTTGAACTGAAGAGTAAAAGACCCAAAAAAAAAAAAAAACATTTAGGGCCAGATGCCCTAATTTCAATTTACACTTAACCATTTTGTCTTATTATTATTTAAATTTACAAAACTAACTTTTAAATTCTAATATTTTTAAATACATAGTAAACAACCACTAATATGCTATGAATAGAATTTATTATCATTTATAATTACACAAGTGTTAAGAAGTTTTTAAAATAAAATAAAATAAAAAATAAGTGGATATGGATTTAGATCTAAATATTATGACAGATTAAGACTTGTTTCGGTCTATCTTAGATCCGTGCATTGATATTCAAATTTAATCCAAATCTATTTTAAACCAACCTATATCCGATTTATTTAGATTTAAATTGTATAGATCTTTGATCAGGTCCGACCCATTGCCGTCCCTATTTTAGATAAAGTCTTGATTAACTTATAAAGATCCTCAAATATAAGAGAGAGCATGCATAGATAGTGACTCTAATTTTTTATCAGTTGATCCAACAGATGTAGGAAACCTAATTAGGGCTTTTGGGTTTTCATTTTCGAAGCTTGAAAAGATTAAAGGAGAATTCAGAGAAACTACAGAGTTGAGGAATGTTTTGAAAGACTCAATTAATATGTCTAGATTTGAATGAAATTCTCTTAACATTAGGTAATTAATGTTATTTTTTGCTTAATTAATTACCATAAGCTTTGTTTCGGGTAGTGTATCTATTTGCACAAATTCCTTCTTTTCACATGCTCCGTTAGTTCGTATTTATAACATTAGGCATCATAACAGATTTTCCATATGGATTCATCCATTATAGTTACATTTGGTATGCTAAATATTTCTTTTAACTGTTGCCGATATTTCATATGATGGTGGCATAACAAGTTGGCTCCGTCTACTGAAACTTTGCATTCTACTTAATTCTGGTTCTTTTTTTGGTATAGAGAATGATATACTATTCCCTAAAATGATTCTTCCATCTAGAGCATATTCTATAGATTTGGTAGTATTTCCTCTAGTCAAAGTGGGTTGAATACTTAAATCCATCTCCCATTCTTCTTGTAAATCAATCTCTCTCAAAGTTTTAAAAATTTATTTTTCCAACTTAATAAATAGTTTATCAATTTCAAAAAAATTCTTTATCAACAAACATTCACTATTACCCAAATATGTTAATGTATATTTTATGGCATTTATTATACTATATGGAAAGATCCATCATGCATTTTATCAAATCATGACTTAAAGTCTTATTTATATTTCTATCTCTAAGACTTATGGAATATTTGAGGTATATCTTAAATATTAGTTTGGTTTTTTTATAACTAAAATTTCCTTTTATTTTTCTAAGGAGGGCATGTTTCCTATATTTTATTCTATTATCCAGTAGAATCAAATTTACTGGACTCTCTATTGCTTTTTTAAAAATGAGCTTTTATCATAATTTGTATTCCTCCTATATGAACATATCTAATTTTGGATCTATCACTAGACTTTATTTTATTGATTTTATCTTTTATATCTGATTTTAATAATAAAAATATATTTGTATGTCCTCTTACATGCCTAATTTCAATTGGTTCCTCTCTTATAGAAGCACTAAAATATATTATATTTTTTCTCTTAATCATGTTAGCAATTCCTTGTGCTAACTTATTAACTGAAGTCATGGGGATTTCTAATCCCTTTTTATTAATTTTAAGATATTGCTTCCTATCAAAGATTAATCTTTTATTTAAAAAAGAAAAACCTTGTTCTTCTAATTCATCATCTTGGTATAGATCTTTATTATCCATTTCTTCTATACTCATTCTAAATTGGAGTTACATACAATCTCATCAAAAGCTAATACATACTATCATTATCACTAATATCTGTATTGTTAGTAATTAATTCTAATTCATTGAAATCTTCAAACATCTTGATGTATGCTTTTTTCTTCTTAGGATATTCATTTGCATGATGCTCTTCTTCATTACATAACCAGTATTTACACTTTTAGGTGCATTTGCTTTAGATTTTCGTTTAAACTTTTTCCTTTGAAAAACTTTCTCTTGTAATATTTTTTATTCACCTCAAAAAATTTCCCCTTCTGTATTTTTTCCTATGTTTATAGGTTTTATCTAAACATCCAAATCTTGGAGGTTTTTTTAACTTAGAACAACATAATCCTCAATGTTGCTTCTTCATCAATCTTTTATCTCTTACTTTAGCACACCACTATTTTATCCTACTTTGTACAAATCTAATTCTATTTACAGGTGAATCAATGTTTGTACAATTTTCATACTCTTTGCCATATCCTAGCATAACCTTTTTACCCCCGTGGTTTTGGTATTTTCATGAAATATAAATCATTATAATATCCTATTGTACTCACATTTATAATATAGATCTTCGAAGCTATATGTGTATGCTTTTAAGTAACATATATCACATATTTCAAGCCTAGGTAGCTTTATTATAGTTTCTGTTCTTTTTCTTTTTCTTTTTGGTTGAAAATCAGCTTCCCAATCTTCTCCTAATAATTCTTCTATTATTTCATTTTCAAATATGTTTAAGACCTATTATTCAACTTCATTTGGATCATTAGTTTCTCTATATGATATTTTATTTTTACTTTTATCCTTTAATCCCATGTACCATTGTGCATCTATTCCTATAAACGAAGTTTTAAGGAATTCTATGCTATTATTTCTATCTAACTTGTGAAATGCAAGAGCAAATTTTATAGATTTAACCTAAACAATTATTATTTTGTCTCTATCCTTAGAATAATCTATGTCTAATCATACTCCATCATGGCTGATTGATTTTTCTCTATAATCACTTGGAGTTTTATATTTCTCTTTGAATTTGCTAGACCTAAAATATTGAGTTTGTAGTCTTTCATAAGTTGGTATTTCTTCTTTAGTGTAGGAAGCTTTACTATTAGATTCCGAAGCTTTGTGAACAAGATTCACCTTGTTCATAAACTCTTGTTTTTGCTTCATTCATTTTTACATGTTCTATTCTTTTTTCTATATCTTCTAAGTTAATAAAGATACCGTCCTCTTTTTCATTTGTGTAAGATTCTTCAGTTTTACTAGATAGCTCTTTTAGTTCGTTATTTGTATTTTCACTCGTCATCCTCAAACTTATTAATTTTTTATTTCCATTTATTTTATTAAATATTGGTCTTGACACGAACTAAATTTCATTATTTTTCTTTTCGTTAAAGTAGCTTGTTGTGTCTTTTAAGATTTTCTTTTGTTGTTGAATTACAATGAGTAATTCTTCCATGTTATTATTTATCTTTTGTACTGCAATTTTCTTGAATTTTTTCATTTATATTTACAGCAAATTTATTTCCAAGTTGTTCAATAGTTTTTTCTATTTTATTTATTTTTATCTCTAACTTGCTTAATCTTATATCTATAGAGTTTTTATTCATTATATGTATGATATCTTGTTTTAATACATTCTAATCTTCAAGGTTAAAGTCCTTTATCAATTGTTTTAACTTCATTAAATTCTTCACTCATTAGATCTCCTAACCTTTTGATTTGTTTTATATTTTCAGCATTAAAATTTTTAATCTCAAATATTTCATTTGCACTTTTTAAGTCATTTATAGATAAATTAGGTTTTCCTAATTTATTTAATAAATATAGTAAAACCTAGTTTAATTATTTTTCCCCACATGTTTAAATCATTGATCATATCAAAGGGTTGAAATATTTCGTAGATAAATACACTCTGCCTATAACTAGAAGACGGTAACCTATTAGTTTTTATATTTTGTGAGGTTATTATAGGTTTTGGTAATTTATTCATTGTACCATCTCTCTAATAATTCATTATATTCTATAAGATATTAATGAGATGTACAATTTCTTATATCTCTAGAAATATTATTCTTCTCTAAGCCTTTATGTATAAGACCGAGTTTATACATAAATAAATTTTTATATTTGATCAACATGATATAGAAAGGATAAATATTACACCTAATCCTCTTTTTATTCTAGTTATATTCATCTCTTTGCTTGATGGATAAATGCCTATTATTATCTATCACAAGATCATCAATATAATCATCAACAAAATTGATTTTTCATAATTTCCAAGAAAACTTATTTTTAGAAACCTCTCTCTTTATTCTTGTTAGTAGAATAGGATCCATATTTAAATTTCTATTTCTTATTATTATGAGTTCTCCAACTCTAAATTCATAGGCACATAATAGATATAGTTGTATTAACTATTTTATATTTAAATCATTTGTTTCTAATGGATAATACTGTCTATGCTTAGTTATATTATCTTTTATTGTGTTATTGTATATCATTAGATTATATCCTCCATTATTTATTAAAAAGACAATCGTTTCATTCATTTTTTAAAAATCCTTTGAACCGACACTTGACTCTGATACCATATCTCGGATGGTTTTAAGAAAAACCATTAAATTCATATATATTCATAAATATAAAGGGGTGTAAACAATCATTTTTAAAAACTTTATTTCATATGTAATTCGGTAGACTTGGTATGTCTTAATCTTCGGGACATGTATCATTTTTGTTTAGAAATCATCTGTGCCCGTTATGGTATTTTGGTGATCAATAATTAGCTGGAAAGGCAATAGTCCGATGATTTAAATTCAAATTATGTTGGCGAATTAAAAGATAATATGTATAATGAATGAAATGATGACTGTGCCATTATGATAAAATGACGCCATGGGACAACATTTTTAATGATTATAGATGGGTTTTGTATTTCCTATGTCTACGACACGACAGGGAGTAGTATTAAAAATCCTTATTTAAAGTTTCAGTTGTATATATCTAATTATAAATATCAGTATATCTATATGATGTTATAGCAGTTACGATAAATATATGATGTAATATCAGTAACCTAATATTTAACCAATTAAAAAAAAAGACACCAACACTAGTATTTTCTACTATGGGCCAGTTTGGGATTGCGGTTGAAATTCAATAAGCTGTTTATTTCATAATTTTTTATTAAAATAGTATTTGGTAAATTTTGTAAAAGTAGCTTATTTCATAATTTTCTCCATTTTGTCAGCAGCTTTTAAAAGCAGTTAAGGGGTTGCTTTTCATAAGCTGCTTATTAAATAAGCTGCCACATTTTTTTAAAATTCCTATTATAACCTTAAATTTTAATAAAAAGACAATTATATCATACTTATTTATAAACCCTAATATATAAATCACTAGATATCATATTACCGCCATAATTTAGTTACCACCATAACCACATACGTTCTCTCCAGTTTTGATCTAGTAAGTTCATATTCTAATTTCATAACTATGGCTTTTAACGTTTAATCTATATATATTTATATTTTTATTAATTAATTGTTTCAAATTCGTTGGCAATCTATTTTCAAAAAAAAAATCCATCGTATTCTTTTTGTTTGTTTGTCTAAATAATTTATTAAACGTACTCTAAAAATAAAAAGCAATTAAAACTTATGTTTATTTTAGTCATTATATAATAAAACTGCATTTTCGTAATAAAATTTACCAAACGCATATACTTTACTTTTCAAATTTACAGCAACCGTAATAGTACAATTTACCAAACACTAAGCTATTTTTTTAATCAGCAACTTATTTCATCCGCACAGCACAAGCAGCTTATTTCATCAGCCTCCGCAATCCCAAACTGGCCTTACGTCTCACATTAAGGGCCAGTTTAGGATTGAGGTTGAAATTTAATAAGCTGCTTATTTCATAATTTTTTATTAATATAGTGTTTGGTAAATTTTGTAAAAGCAGCTTATTTCATAATTTTCTCCATTTTGTCAGCAACTTTTAAAAGCAAGTAAATGGTTGTTTTTCATAAGCAGCTTATTCCATAAGCTGCCACACCTTTTTAAAATTCCTATTATAACCTTAGATTTTAATAAAAAGACAATTATATCATACTTATCCATAAACCTTAATATAATAGATAAATCATACCTTTATTCTATCATATTTTATATAAACAAATTATGAAGTTCTTTAAATTTTTTTAATTGAGTTCTTTTAATATAATTTTACATATTTAAGAAAAAAATATATTTAAATAATTTATTAAACATACTCTAAAAATAAAAAATAATTAAAACTTATGTCTATTTTGGTCATTATATAATAAAACAGCACTTCGTAATAAAATTTACCAAACGTATATACTCTATTTTTCAAACTCACCGCAACTGCAACAATATATTTTATCAAACACCAAACTACTTTTTTAATCAGCAGCTTATTTCATTTGCACAGCATAAGCAACTTATTTCATCAACTTCCACAATCCCAAACTAGCCCTAAATAATTGTATTATTAGTTTTTAGAATATACAGTTATTTGCTATGATAAAAAAGATTATTATAGACTACAGAGTAATGATTGGTGTGCAATTATGCACGTGCCAAGATTTGAGAGGGACAGTTGTAGACCTTGCAGCACAATCATGTTTCTTAAATCTTTACGTGCATGTGGCATGGTGTGTTACTGTAGGCATATGAGCAAAATCCATAGATTATGGTCTTGTTTCGTATTTTGAGATGCTTTAAATTTTAAAGTACAATGAAACAAAAGTTAATAGTATATAATAAATATGATTTTTAAATCATAATTTGATAAAAATAATAAAATATTATAATTTTTTTTATTATACAAGTGATGGATTAAATTAATTTATCTTTTAAGTCACAATAATTAGTGTATTATAGACACTTTATTACTATAACTTTGGAACTTATCTAACCTCAATATCAAACAAAATATATTTAAAACAATAATATTTTTAAAAGTTAGTTTAGTTATGTATAGAGACAATCTAACTAATTGAAAAATTGTCATAGAAACAAGAGGTCATGAGTTTTATTTATTTATATATTTTTAATAAATGATCTAAATGGTAAGCGAAGTTCTTATTAAAATAAATTTTTGCAACAAAACTAAAGAGGCATAATTGTAAGTGCTGTTCTCTTTTTTCTGAACAACTAAATCGAAACTGCCACGCTAAACCCTTCTCCCAAATCCTAATTTCAGTATAGGGATGGCAAAATTCTCTATGGGTTTGGGGTCCCATGGGGATCCATCCAAAATGAGGTGAATTTTAAATAATTTTTGGGGAATGGGGTGAGGAATGGAGGAAAAATAATCCCTAAATTCTTAATGGGGTGGGGTTTGGTTTTGTACTCCCCACCCCACCCTCACCCCAATCCCCATTATATATATAAATATTTTTTTTAATTTTTATTTAATAATTTTTTTTATCAATTACAATTTTAGTTAATAAATTTTCTTTTTATTTTTACTTGATATAAATGGGTTATAACTAAAAGAAAACCATACAATATAATTTTTATTCAACCCTAAAACATTATTATGTTTTCTTTTCTCATAAAATATTACTCTCTCTAAACATTTTTCAATTTTGATATCATTTTAAGATATTGTTTCAAACATTTTGAGATTTTTTTAATAATTTAAATACTTTATAATATGGTAATGGTTTTATTTAAGTTTTTAATTTATTGAAATCATAAATCTATATCTACTATAAAATAAATAAATGGGGAATGAGGTGGGAATGAGGAAATCATTCCCCATGTGGGGATTCCCCATCCCCACCCCACTAATGGTGTGTTTACTTTCTGGATTAGGGAATCGGAATCTGGAATCGGAATGATTGATGTCGTTTACTTCACAAAAATGGAGCAGGAATCAGAATCGGAATCGGAATCGTGGGACCCACCACTATTTGGGAATGAGGAATGGGAGATTGATTCCCATGGGGGAGGTAGGAATCAATCTCCCATTCCCTGGAATTCCCATTTTACCCCTCCCCAAAATTGAAAATACCCACTTTGTCCTCATTTGTAATTAATTAATATATTATTATAATTAATTAATTAATATCTTATAATTAATTAATATATTGATACATTATTATTAATAATTATAATTCTTGAATAAATAATCACAATAATTAATATATTATTATTATAATTAATATAATATTATTATAGTTAATTAATTAATATAATTATTATAACTAATTAATATATTATTAACAATAACTATCAATAATTATATTTTTTTAATAAATAATCACAATAATTAATATGTTATTATTATTATTATAATTAATTTATTTATTGTTATAATAATTATTAATATAATTATTATAATTAATTCATATATTATCATCAATTAATTGATATAATTATTACTATATATAATATATAAATATATTATTAACAATAATATATTAATATTTATAGTTTTTGATTAAATAATCACAATAATTAATATATTACTATTATTATAATTAATTCATTTATTATTAATAATATATTAATATAAAAATTTCCATTAATTATTATATTAATACATTATTAACAATAATATGTTAATAATTTTAGTTTTTGAATAAATAATCACAATAATTAATATATTTTTATTATTATAATTAATTAATTAATTAATATACTATTATAATAATTATTAATACAATTGTTAATTAATTAATATAACTATTACTACTAGTTATTATATTAATACATTATTAATGATAACTATTAATAATTATAGTTTTTGACTAACTAATCACAATAATTAATATGTTATTATTATAATTAATTAATTTACTATTATAATAATTTTAATATAATTATTATAATATAATTCGTATATTATCATCAATTAATTCATATAATTATTACTATTAATTAATATATAAATATATTATTAACAATAATATATTAATAATTATAGTTTTTGATTAAATAATCACAATAATTAATATATTACTATTATTATAATTAATTCATTTATTATTAATAATAAATAATTAATATAAAAATTACTATTAATTATTATATTAATACATTATTAACAATAACTATTAATAAAAACATTATTTTGACTAAATAATCACAATAATTAATAATATAATTATTATAATTAATTAATTTTACAATTAATTAATATATCAATATATTATTGACAATAATTAATAATAATAAATTTTTTTGAATAAATAATCACTATAATTAAATTATAAAATAATGATTATGAAAATAATTCACTAAGTACTTTTTGATAATTTGTTACAATCAAATTCATTCCGATTCCGATTCCAAGACAAAGTAAACACATTAATTTAATCCAAATTTCATTCCGATTTCGATTCCTATAGTTCAAGCAAACAACTTATTCTGATTCCCATTCCTTATTCCCATTCCAGCCCATTCCCATTCCTGGCCATTTCGATTCCAGCTCATTCCGATTCTAGTTTAGTAAACGCACTATAAATTTATTGGGAAATGGGGTGGGGAATGGAGGCACAAATTTTAATGGGGTGGGGAATGGAGTAGGCCTCCCCACCCCCACCCCACCCCATTGCCATCCCTATTTCCGTATTTGCAGTTAAAGGTGTGCATTTTGGTCGGGTTGAACTGAACCAAAAATCTATTTTGAGTTTTGATTCGGTTCGGTTTGATTTGAATATGGATAAACATATAAAATCGGCTTTAGTATTCGATTAGAATTAGAGCTTGGTAACGGACCACCGTGCTCGTGTTGGTAAAAGAAAATCCATGTGTTATTGTGTTTGTGCTTTATCCAATTTTTTTTGCTGTGCTATACCGTGCCTAAGAAAAAAATTATACTAATTTTTTTTTTCTTAAGAGTATATACTAAATTGTTTGAGTATTTTTTTTAAGTCTATATATTTTTTTGGATCTATATGCCTTTATTCAAATTTAATAAAATAAAAAATTTAAAACTCAAGTCCATATTCAATAATAATAAATTGATAATAATAAGATAATATAATTTTTCAAGTCTATATTCAATAATAATAAGATGATATAATTTTACCTATTAAGTTTGACTTTATAGTATTAAAATTATTTTATAATACTTAACAATAACATTAATAATATATTTTTATTAAGGATTACCTTAATTATTAATTTAAATTTACGTAGAGTCATATATCATAGTTTAAAAATAATATTAATACATATTTATAAAATCATGATATTTAAAATTTTATTTATTAAAATCATGATATGGATTATTTATTTAATAAATTATAAACATAAATTAATTATAATTTTTTTGAAACTAAAGATTAAATAAATTTAAAAAATTTAAACTAATAAAATATATTAAAAAAAATTTAATTTTTAATTATTTATAAAATCATAAAATTTTAAATTTATTTAATTAAAAATAAAATGTGTTTATTATGTTTTTTTTCTCTTGTCATATTTTAATATTTTTCTAATCGTATCATACTTTTTTAAATCTGTATGCTCAAAATTCTAAACACAATCCGACTCACATACATGCCATACCATACCGTATAAGAACGTACCCTACCGGGTCGTCCCTCGTGCCGTCCGGCTCACTGGCCATCTGTAGTCGGAACTGAAAACAAAAGAGAACGGGTTTTGCATTAAAAAAAAAATTAAAATCTCAAACCGATCCCCAACTTAAACCCTAATCTAAACTACACACTCATCTCTCTCACAACTCTCTCATATCTCACTGCTGTCAGCACTTAGGAGCACCACACCACGCCGGTAATCCATAGCCGCGAAGCGGCACGCCGCCAGCCCGCCACTGGTCGTCCCTCTCAGCCGTCGGCAGTCATCTCTCGGCGCGCGCCAGCAACTGTCAGTTCTTACGCGTCGTCGTCGCATCTCCCACCAGTCGTCTCTCTCAGCCGCCGGCAGCAGTCGGTCTTCACGCGTCAGCGTTCCACCTCCCAGCCTCCTACCTGTAACGCCACCTGATTTCGCGGCTTCCATCTCGTCGGCCATCAGCATTGCAGCACCCGATTTCCGGGGTTCCTTCTCCACTTTATGGTAATTGGTAACTACAGCTTCATCTCTCCAATTGGATATCATAATTTTATATCCGATACATATATGGATGCCAAGTTTTCATAAGCTTCAAAATTCATGGTTCTAGCCTTCGTAGTTCTGTCATTCAATTTTTTTTTTATTTGCATATTTGCTGCTGTTACTAAAATCATCACATAGATCCTGTTTCCTTTTTAAATCTTCTGCAATGAAATGTTGCTTTCAAGTTTGGACTCCAATTCCATTCTACTCGATGAAGTTGAAGCCTGGACAAAAGAACTTGACTTTCCAGGTTGGCATATGTTATTTTTTTTCCTGTTCAGGAAAGTAAATGAATATATAAAATGGTATTAAAAAACTTAATAATGGTGGATATGTGGGGGTTGAATTATCTCAACTTAGTTTAGAAACAAGTAGGTGATGTATGAACAAAATAGGCTTGAAAACCTCATATTTTGGACATTCACTTTGCAAGGTTGGACTGCAGATTTGTATTCACTTTTTTAATTTTTATTTTGCGTGCTTAAAGCTGATCTCAGTATTATTGTATTTCTGTGATATTACAACCCAACCTGAAATTATAATCCAAACCCAAATCACCAAACCAAACCCGAACCGAATATGAAACCAAACTGAACCAAAATAGCTTCTCAAACCATTTGGGTTGAATTCTCAAACTCAAACCAGTTGCAAACCAAACTGAAACCCGTAAAAACCAAACCAAAAACTGAAATGCCCACCCTATCTGCAATCTCCTAAAATCGCTCCTGGAGATACAAAGCTATAATTCTGGAAATGGACACATGGCAAATCATCCACATCCCAAATAAACCGATGATTCCACCCAATCAACAACCTACTGGTAAGATTATCACAACCTCAAATTCTTACACTTTTAATATTTTTTTTCTCTTTTTGCTATAAATAAATTCTTTTTTTTTATTTAAATATCATACAGTGAATGTTTTTGCTTCAGTGGTAGAGCCAAAGCTTGCCAACACTATTATAAGGTAATCCTTTTTTCAATTCTATTATCACAATGAATTTTTATTTAATTGAATTGGAGAAATAAAACTGACTTCTTTTTTTTCCCCCTGAGTAGGCGTTTAAATCAAATTGCGCCACTGGAAAGTCTCCCCCATGTAAAGCGAATACAGAAGAAATTCCTTGAAGGAGGTTTGTAAATAATTTTTCAGATTTTTGTAATTATTATTATTTTGAATATTACATTGTGTCTATTTTATTCTGAAAGCAGTCAATGTGTAATGTTAGACTATAATAGATAAAAATGCTTTTCGGGATCATAAAAGAATTTTGCTTAGGCTTTGTGGAGCTCTTTTAGTTTCACTTGTAAGTGCTTTATCACGATTGAATAAAATCTTTCTAAAGAAGTACTTCCATATGCGTGCACCCTAATATTTGCCGTTTAGATTTGCAATATTTCTAGCACATAATGCTGATAAGTGGCTTAATTTGGCAGGAAAAACTCAGTTGTCGATGATTTTATGTTTAGCTGATGAAAATGGCAACCGAATGAACAGCCTTCCGCAGGATGTACAAGAGCTTGTCAATTCCTACCAGTTGAGTCCTTTTATCACGAAAGTGGGTCATCTTTTTGTCTTTTAAATATTTTTATATATTAGTAATTAAGTGTGGAATTTACTGCAGTTCACATTGATCAGACTCTAGTACTAGGCTTGTTTCAGTTTGTGTTGATGTGTGATTTGAATCTAAGTAAATTTTGTTGGGGGACTATATTAGAGTGTTTTATGAGCGTGGCAATGCTTCTTCTGTTGTTTTGAAGATCAACATTCATATAAGCAAAAAAATATCTGTTGACTATCACAAGGTGTGGCCATTGAAGAGGGCTGCATGTTTTGGAAAGAATTCTTGCAAAAAATTAGGACGTAAACAATATCTAGATAGAGTAAAATCTCACAATTTTCAATCTTTTGTTTTAGTATAGCCTTGAGATTGTTTATTCTGCATTTTATTCTTCTTAGCCTTGTATTTTCTCTTTTTTCGAAAGGTTGTATTTTCTATTATTGCAGGTATAATGATAGTTCCTTTGGATTGGCCATGGCAAACATCTTTTTTCTTACTCATTCTTTTGAATGAGTGTAGATTGCTTTATTCTGTCAATGTGTTTTGCAAAATGTCATAACATATGTGCTGTTACAATTAGACATAACGTTTTGCACATTCTACTTGTAACTTCATTTCCATGAAGTTTATTTGGATTGTGTATCTGATGAATGTATAAATTTGCAATGAGTTTTCACTGGTTTGCTTCTTTTCTGGATGTTATCATGATTGTGATTTTAGCTGTTACGTGATATTTAAATCAGATGTGCAATTTCTTGGAACTCAGTATTTGTTAAGATTGCCTGAAGTAATTTTGTAGTGAATTAAGGTTTTAAAGCAGCTGTTATTGAATGAAATTTAAAAATTGTTGGCTCAAGAATACTTATATTCATTTTATAGCATAGTTGACTATAATTCTTTGAAATTATCATGTGCCATGTTATTTTTTAATTTTTGAAGGTCATTGGAGTGTCATTTACATTTGACTTTAAATAATTTTAGGTGTGTAAAAATGCTGCTTTGTCAAAAGAAGAATGGGAAGAACAATGCAAGCTGTGGCCAACATCATACCATCCACCAACTTAGTAAGCTCTACATTTCCCTCTAGTACGTTTTCCATGTTTTGTTGTTTTCCTATTATTCTTAGATCAGTACCTTCCATTGAAATATGGATGACCAAAAAAAAATTTACTGTTTAAGAACATAAACATTAATATATGGGGATCTTAACTCTTTTTTTGGGCCAAAATTAGAGTTTTACGGAAGCCTGTTATTTCTCTTCTCTCCTTCTCCATCTATTTAATTTTTTTATATTTTATTTTATTTTCCTTCTTGTCATACTCAATTAGCAGTCTTTGAATTGTAGTTGTATAATATCAACTCAAATTCATTGATGAAACATCTATATATCTAAATTGAATGGTTTAATCTTTGAATACATTCATAGTTGATTTCACAATTTATGAAATGTATTTCTTTTATTATTTCTTCCTAATATTTAGAGATTGTTCACCATTCTCTTTCACTCAGTATTAATACAATTTTTCTGGTGTTTTACTGGATTTTGCAATTTTTTTTGGTTTTGCATCTACAGCAATATTGATGGCATTACTGGATTTAATGAAGATGACTCCCAATCAATCTTCAGCTTCATGAAATCTGCTGTCGAGTTGGCAAAATCTGGTGGTGGTCCGGTAACTATATTGGTTTCTCCCTGTAATTAGTTTCATCTCACGCGTCTTTGATGGACTATGCTTCTTCTACTTAATTGTGTTAGCTGAGTACTCTATTTATGCAACTACCTCATAAAGCCTCTTTTATTGGTGCTCAACTTGAGGGTTCTTGACTAATTTTTAACATAGAATTTTAGTGACGGTTAGATAGTTAGACCCATGGGATACCTAAGATGCTTCTTGTTGGACTTATAAATTAATGGTGTTAGATTGCGTAGAGTAAAATCACTTTATATTCACCACTGGATTTGGATATAAGTTACTATATAAGTTATTTGTTCATCTGTTACTTTCCACTTTAAGTGGCAAAACAATTAAGAACCAATGCTGTCACTTTACATGAGTCATTGAGCATTTTTATTTTATTTTATTTTTGTTATAGACTAACTGATGCCCCTAGTTCTATTTGGATCTTGTCTTGGACATTGATGAAGGGTTTCTAGAAGTCATCTGCATATTAATTATGGTTGATGCTAATTTTAGGTCAGCTAAAGAATTAAATAAACAGGAACAAACCATTGAGAATTTACATGGTTCAGCATGGTTCAACGTTTGACCTACATCCATGGAACTAGGAGCAACTTTCATTATTCAATGAGAATGACACAATTTTTTTTTAAAGACTATTTGCTTGTGTCCTCTATGCATCAAGGGCTCTCTATTTATAATACAATTTAGTTATCCTGATTGAGCAGAAATACAACTAAAAAGCTTCATTTTCATTTTCATTTTATAAAAATATGAATTGAAAAACAATACCGAATGCGTCCTAAGGAATGAGAATATCTAAATTGTATTATAAATAGGGATCCCTTGATACATAGAGGACACAAGCAAATAGTAATAAAAAAAAGAAGGAAAAATTCGTTATAATTTTCATTGAATAGTGAAAGTTGCTCTTTTTGTTCCCATGGATGTAGGCTAAGCTCTAAACCATGTTAATTCTCTGTGTTCCGTTCCCATTTATTTAATTCTCTAGTTGACTAAAAATTGGCATCAACAAGAGTCAATGGCACTAAAGGATGTGGTTGTAAGCTTGTTTCTGTTTCTGGAACTTACTGAAGTCAAATTTGTAAAAAGAATCCGAAAAGAGAAGTTACTTGACTTCTTCTGTTTATTGTTATCCTGCATCATGGTGTCTTGTGGTGATAAAAGTTTGTCCTGGATCTACAGTACACCTCTCAGAAATGAGCATATCTAAGTTTCCCAAAAAACAAAAAAATGAGTGTATCTCTTGTATGCGTGGATGTTGAATATAATATTTGTTGTTTTAGGTTCACTTGTCTAGTTTATGATCTCAACTGAAGCCGCCACTCATGCTCTGCTATGCAGATTGTAAATGCTGCAGTTATAGTGGATCCTTCTGTTAAGCAGGTGATTGCAAGTGCATGTGATCAAATCTGCTGTTGTTCCATTTCCACAGAGCAGAACAGCTTAGAGAGTTGTTCAGAGCAGCCAGAAGTGCTTGGCTCTGACCTTTTTTCAAATGGAGAGTCAAACTGTACATCTTTGCCTCCAAATGATTCTCCCAGTGAAACCAGAAAATCATATTCTGGTGTTTCGTGTTTGAACCCTTGGCAGTGGGCTCAGGAAAACTCACATACAACCTCTTGTTATTGGCATCCTCTACGACATGCTGCTATGGCTGCTATACAGTCTTCTGCTGCAAGGGATAGACTCTTGTTCCCTGGTATGGGACATGAGGGAGATAAGCCTAACGGAGTTCATAATAAACAGCCTACTTCCGTAGGTACACCCGCAAAAAGACAAAAGACTGACCTTGCAAATGTAAGAGAGCTTCCTTCTGTCTGCATTTGTTGTTTTGGGTCTGTCAAGGGTGCTGGGTACAGGAACATATCTGTTGTTCCCCAATTATTCTTATATTTTCCTTCAAACTGAAAAAAGGAAGAGTCAAAGAGTTGATATGATTCAATCTCAGTTTTTATCCCATGTTCTTATTTTTTTTATTGGTTTGTTCTAGGCATTCTTCTGAGAGCAAATGTTAAATTCTGTTTAGTCCTGTGTTATTATTTCCAATCAATAAAGAGCACTGCTGCAGGCAGAGCAGCAAGTGTGGCCGGAATTTAGGTTCAGTTTGGTTGGGTTAGACTTTAACCAGAATCAAATTGGGGGTCTGTTATGAATTTTGACCCCGGAATCAACCACTTGTTGGAATTTAAATTCTGTAATCCATTCCAATTTTACTTTAGTTGATTTAAAATTTTCTTTTCAATTATTTTTCTTCAGCTGTAACAAACCTAAAATATGAAACTTCTGGCTAAAAAGAATTGAGTTTAGTGGAACCAAGTATAAGAGGAATCATGTCAAGCTTGGAGTGGTCAATTGATTATACTCTGAAAAGGAAAATGAATGAAATTTGAATTACTTGATTTCTGTACTAATTTTTTTTTCCCTGTATTTTGAATTAGAAGTGATGAAGTTGAGCCATCCTAGCTTTTACCATTAGTCATTTCCTTTTCTCCTGCCAGTCTGGTAGGACTGGAAATTGTCATCCTCATCCTTGTACTATTTCAGGTTGAGAACAGTGAGGGACTGGATCCTAGTGCTGAAGGCTTTCATCCAGAATCAGCCAGACCTTATCTATGCACTGGTTATGACATCTATCTAGTTTGGGAGCCTTGTGTAATGTAAGTCTGTCAACACTATAGTCGGATATGCAAGCATGATGAAATACCTTTACCTATTGGTTGCTATGTTTTGTTTATTGCTGATAGAAAACTCTCATACTTAGTGTTGCCTGGACTGGCTGCCCGAGTAAAGATGTCATTGTCGAAGATGGCATCTGTAATTTGGCACTGCTATTAACCAAATCCCTTATGTTGTGAAATACTTGAAATTAGCTACACTCTGTGCCTAGAATTGTTCATAATAATTACTTCGATTACTTTTCATTTTATTTTTATTTCTTCTTTTGTCTCAATTTGTTGCTTTGCTTTGGAAGTGCTTGCAATTATTAGGAATATGTAATTTAATCATCCAATGTCCTTGTATCGGTTTAAGCAAGTTAAACCATCTATATATGAACGGGGTTGTTTGCTTATAGGCATTTTTGGAATTTATTTACAAAACATACTTCATGAAATAGGGTGTCATTTTCACGTAGGTTATACAGAAACCTGTGTCACATGCTATAAACTTCAAGTCAGAAATGTGCATATTCATGCTGTACGTATCATGAAAATCTCTGTTATTTACATATTTCCAATTTTTAATGTTTTAGGTGTGCGATGGCACTTGTTCATCAAAGAATAAGACGTATATTTTATGCTTTCCCAAACCCCAACGAGGGCGCATTGGGCAGTGTTCATAGACTACAGGGGGAGAAAAGCTTGAATCATCACTATGCAGTTTTCAGAGTTCTCCTTCCGAAAGAGATCCTAAATAAAAATGAAGTTGTCGCTGCAAGAACTAGTACTATTAACGCAAATGCAACTACTGTTTGTCAATAAAGAGAGCCAACAAATGCAGCTACTTGGCCTGCTTATGTTTTTGCCACTGTAGGTTTTTGGACATTGAATTGCATTTTATGCCGTATTTGCAATGAACTCAACGCGGCGTTTGTTTGTTTTTTTTTTTTTTTGTCAGAAATTTGAATAAACTTAAATTCGGTATCAATCAGAATTTATAACTATCAAATCAAAAGTTAAGAAAAAATTAAACAACAAAGCACATTCCATATCTATCAAATCACCAAAAGAATTTAGAAAAAATAATCCGTAAAAGGAAAAAAGCAGGCTTACAGGGCAAAAAAAAGGTCAGTAGGAGGTGGGTGGCTTAGTGTTGAGAACGATGACTAGTGGCGAGCTAGTGACGTGGCGTGGCATGGCACAGCTACGGGCCGGCGGCGTGGAATAGGGCTACTAGGGGATGAGAGGCAATTGGGAGAGTTGTGAGAGAGGCGTTAGTGTTTAATTTGGAGAGATTGCGATCTGGATGGGTATTTTAGATTTTTTTTTAAAATGTAAAACCTGCTTGGCTTTATTGTTCGATTCAAGTTAACCCGAATTAAAAAGTAAATTTAATTAGTTTTACTTTTTCAAGCCTTTTGGTTTTGAGGTTTAAATTGACTTATATTGAAATTTGATATAAATTTTGACTTTGGTTTGATCTGATTCAACCCACTAGGAATACCCACCCTTATTTTTGGGTGTGCTTTACAAATAGGGAATCATTCCCATTCCCTGAGTTTACTTTGAAAATTTAATTGGAATGGATAGCAAGGGACTAGCCAAAATTGAGAATGGAGAATGAGAATGCGATTCTCATAGAGAGCTAGGAATGAGATTCCTTAAAGTAACCATTTTGCCTCACTTTCTGATTATGTCCTTATCTCAAAATTAAATAATAATAATATTAATTACTATAATAACAATTATAAAAAATTATTGGGGATAAATTTGTAAGGTTATTTATGAGCAAATAGCAAGCTAATATGTGATAAAAGAATAATAAAGAAGAAATTGATTGGTTAAAAAAGTAACACCTCAATTAATCCACTTAAGCCGATCAGGGGTGAGTAAAGAATTGACTTACTTCAAAGGATAAAAATGGAAACAAATAAATATATTTTAGTGCCACAAGTGTATTTTTTAAATGTTAGCATCAATGAGTAAAAGTTCTTTGTCTTTCAACCTAAGAACAAAGAACAAATATGAAATCAAATCTATAACAGTACTTAGATAGGAGAGGACAACTTAAGATCTCTATAACTACCATCACTGAGGTAAGAGAGCTACCCATTCACTAAGCGCCACATGGAACATCATTTGTGACTTGGCCAGCAAGCTCATTTGAATAAAATCTTCAAAATATCTTCATTTAAAGAGGATTCAACCAATAGAGAGGTGCCATGTCGTATAAAAGACGAAAGTGCCTCTAGAGCACTCAAGCTATAACTATTCACCTCAAGGCACATGACATGGCTCTTTTTGGCCTTCTCTCTAACCCTTTCCTGAGACTTTAGAGTTGTTGCATCTTCTTCATCTTTAGGGTTCTTCCATTTCTAAGAACTTCATGGAAGATTTTCACCGTCTCACCTCCCAAAGGGACTATTCCCTTGTTCTTCTCTTAAAAGGAACTCTCTTATTTCTACAAAACCCATATTCTCTCTTATCTTAAAATTTGCCATTAACAACTTTTATAATGTTTCATTCATATTGTTAAAAGAATCATATAATATTTTACTTACATAGTGGATTGGAGATAAGCTACTCTCATAGATGTATTTAAAAAGGCAAAACCATATAAAATCTTGTGTTTTCACATGAGCTATCCCAAGTATGTTGAGTATCCCCCAAGCTTACCTAAACTACCCTTGAGTTTAAGCTCCTTATATCAATTTCCTATATTTACTCCTAAGAGCTTCACTAAGTTCTCTATATCATCCTTAAATGATCACCTTAGCTCACCATGCGAATCACCTCAGGTATACCACCTACCTTAAATAATAAAAAATACAATTATGCCCTTCCTAGCAATCTCTTCTCAAATATAAATTTATTTGTATAAATCGAATTTGAGTTAAATCCATTGATAATCATTGAATATTAAGCTAAGTGTGAATTAGATCTAAGCAAAAATTTGGTGAAAACACTAATAAGAATTACTATTATTATATTTATGATTACAATAATTATTATTATAATTAGTTACATTTATTATAATAGTAGTAGTGGTAGTAGTAGTAATAACAATATTAATAGTAAAATAATAATAATTAATGATAATAGTAATATTATAATAGTAATGATGATTCTTAATATTTTTGTTTTTATAATAGTAATAGTAACAATAATAATATTAATAGTGGTTGTGGTAATTGTAATAATGTTGAAAGTAATCATTATCATTATTATTATTTTAGTTATGATAATAGTAGTAATAAATTGTGTTTTTGTAATAATAATAATAAGAATAATAATAATTTCAATCTTTACCAATTTCGATTCCCATAAAGTAAATGCACCATTAGTTTTTAACAAATTTTCCCCTTTTTTTAGCCTTAGTAGTAGTATGAAAATTAAAAATTTATTAAAAGCTTTTAATAGTGTACATAGAAAGAAGAGCAAAGAAAATAATTACTAAAAATTTTTGGTCTCTACTAGTTATTAATTTTCTTTTAAATAGTTATACATACAACCATGTCTAAGTGACTTTTAAGAGGAAAGGTAGGTAAAGAAAGAGTTATTAGAAATCTATGGGTTGTCCTAGTATTAATTTTCTTTTTAATAGCGATAAATATAAGCATTTATCTTAACCATTGAAATAGTTGTGATTCAAAAGTTAAGATTTTGTGCTAAGGTAACACAATAATGGGATACCAAACCAACCCCTTAATATGTATGCAACTAATGAAAGGTTAGAACAATATAAAGAAAATTAATTTCATTTTTCTTTATTTCAAATGAATGTGTAATTTATAAAAAATCAACGACATTAATGGTGAGTTTACTAATTAGTAATTGAAATGAGTTGGATTCTTAATGGATTGGAATTGAAATGAGCTCCATTAATCAATGATCATAAATTAAGAATTCATCTTGTAAATAGCACTGGGCAAAAAAAAAAACTGAGGCCTAGGAAAAGCCGATCTGAACCGGTGGTTCCGTTCAGGTTCAAACTGGTTTTAATTCTTATAAATATCTAAATATCTGATTTATAAGAAAAAAAATCAAAATACCGATTCAATTTTTGGTTCACTTAATTAAACCGAATAACTGAACCGAAGAACTAAGATGTTTTTGTAATTTTATCAAAACATGAAATGTGTTATATGTTAATTGGTTATGCAAAATGATTATAATAAACTTGCTCACACACGATTGTTATTTTTATTTCGTGTTGTAACTATTGTTATTTTTATTTGTCTTTACAAGTTTATATTTATTTTGATGGATCATTAGAATATAGATTTGTATTCTTAAATTTTAATATCTCAAAATTTGTTAATAGTAGTTAGTAAGACAGTAGTGATAAATGTGTTTTGAATACTTTGTATTTATTGTTAGTATTTATAATGAAACTGTGATGAACTGATTGTTAAAAAAAATTATTCTATTAATGAGGCCTAATGAGTTAAAAATTTAAAAATTCAAAATAGGCCTAGAATTGAAAAAATTAAACTGAATTGAGCCAAACCAAACGAAGAGATCGGTTCATGTTTGGTTCTTTATTGTATTCGATTTTTATTTGGTTCTTTTTATATAATAACTGATTTTAATTGATTTTGCTCAATCTTGATCCTAACTGAACCGAACCGAATCGTGCCCACCTCTACTTGCAAAATATATAATTCAAAGAAGTTATGATTAATCAGTTACCATATATATTTGCATGTTATAATGACAATGATTAATTCCCACTTATACATACTTATCATAATCAATATTAGTCAAATAAATTCTTGTCAAGAAAAAATGTTCAATTATCATACATGCTACTTAATGATTTGTATCTCTTGGGTTTATTTTTTGTCTTAGCAATATCATGGTAAGCTAAAGTAGATAATCATTACAACTCGTAATATTTTTTTAGTAAAACTCCAAAACCCTAATTGATTCCACATATGAATAAACTCATTGTCCTGAATATAAATAGTTGCAAAAGCTTGAAAAGTCTTCCAATAGATATCTCGTCAATTGTTAATAAAGAAAGGATAAATTTAATTTGAACTGTAATTGAAGAACTGCCCTCATCCATCGGATGTCTCTTGGGCTTTTGAACTTGTGCCTTGAGAGCCTCCCAACCAACCTATTTAGTTAAAATCTCTAGAACTTCTTTATCTTAACGGTTGCTCAAATCTTCGAAGATTGCCTAGCTTTGTAAAGATTGAGTGTTGAAGGAATTGCTATAAGATAAGTATCGTCATTAATTGTCCATTTGAAATAAGGTTTGTTCCGTAAGTTTCAGGGAAAGTAGGTTTCATAAGTAGATAGGTTTATTATTACCTATCACATTATCATTTCAAGAGACAAGGTGATCTCTCCTAATGGGAGTTAAGGAGTTAATCCTAATTTAAGTGAAATTAGGACCAAATGCTAAGAAATGGAAAAATGAGGCAAGCATTCTTAGGAGATAGAAGGATAATACATGGATGGCTACTCATCATTACAATGAGTTTTAGTTATTTTGTTCATAATTGGATTGAGTAGAAATTAGAGGTGGTAAAATGGGTTATTGTGTTGTGTCAAATAACGGATTATCCAATAACTCACTTAATATATATATAACAATATTTACATCAAATATTGTACACCCAATCAACGCAAATTGCATTCCATTATGTATATCTGTAAGTAATATAATATATTGATGTTATAAAATATACATATCTACCAAAATATTACATATTTAGACCATTAAATTTCTGAATCTATGTAAAATTTTACAAAATAGAATGTCATAGTCCATATATTTGTTTATTCTTCACAAAAGAAAAAATGAGAATCAACTCTAATATTTGAGTTCTAATAATTAGCACCTGCAAATTGATTTTAAATAAAAAAAAATAAGTATATTTTAATGCAAATATAAATAAAAAAAAGAGAAATTAGTAAATGAATAAACCTATCCAATTGACTACTCTTATCAGCTTGTGGTTCACTTAAATAAAGCTCCAGCTGAGTCTTTTGGGTACAACTAGATTTCATGCTCTCAAAATAATCAAATTCCTGTTACACATGAAAAGAAAAAAAGAATAATCCAACTAACATGAAATGTAACTAAAATTCATTAAACATAAAATGTAACTATGAAGTAAACAAGAATAAGTTGCAATTAAAAATATCTATATTAATAAAACTAACCTCAAGACATGAATTTAATTTTCCACAGCCTTTTCTATCATCATTCTCATTTGAGTGAGAAATAGAACCTTGCATAGAAGGTGTATTGGTAGATTGAGTTGAAATGAGCATATATTCATTAAACAATGAAAACAGCTTATCTCTAGTATTTTTAAACTCATTTGAATCATCACCATAAACCTTTTTGTCTGCCCATTCAACAAATTGTAACTTGTAAGAGGATCCAAGATAACAGTTATTGTCAAAATTGTACAAAAGTCAAACCAATACTTCAAGAATTTCTCAAGCATTGTCTTTCTCATGTATTTCATATACCCATCCTCATTTTCTGAGTATTCCCTAAAAGTTACATAAGCTGCAAATACTTTTGGAAAGTATAAATTTGAAGTGGGATACTTTAACCTAGAAAATATGCAAGTAATCTCATAAAAAAAATACCAAAGATTAATTAATTTCTCCAATTTATTCCACTCATCCTCTAAAGGGCAATACTTATAATTAGAATCACTTAAAGTTAAGTGAGAAAAGGCACTTTTGTAATAAAGTGCACAATCAAGCATAATATAAGTGAAATTCCATCTTGTAAAGACATCTTATCTCAAGTCTTTTTTCCTATACAAGGACATTTGATTAACACACTCCAAAAAATTTTATTTTCTACTTTGAGATGCTTTCACATATTTCACACTTTCACGAATTTTATAAAGTTCTCCTTTTATTGCTTTTAATTCATCTTGAACAATTAAATTGATAATATGAGCACAACAACACATATGTAAATAATCAGCATTAGATAGTAATGCTTTCCTAATTTTCAATTGAGATCTCAACATAGTAACATATGCCTCGTTAGCTGAAGCATTGTCCAATATTATAGAAAACACCTTTGTCTCAATACCCTATTCTGTCCATAAAAATATTAACTTTTCAGACAAACAAAGTCCAGTATATGGAGATGGCATCAAGGTAAAGTTCAACAATCTTATTTGCAAAACCCAATTTTTATCAATAAAATGTGCAACAAGACTTATGTATCCATCAGTGCAAGCAGTCCACAAATTAGCGGTAAAATAAATTCTACCAAGAACTTCCTCTAACATAGCTTTAATCCTAAGTCTTTTTGCATTATAAACTTTTAGGATATTCACTTTTGCTGTATTTCTAGAAACATTTTGTACTTCAGAATTCAGAAACTCAAAACAAGTTCTATTGCATCAAACTAAACTAACTGAAAAGGTAACCCATGCTTCACAATTACTGTAGACAACAACTCACGGAAGACATCTTGATCAAATTCTGAAGAATATGACCCTATAGAACTTGAATGGTCTAAAATCATTTGACGAGGGTCATATGGCTTTTTTAACTTAGGACATTTTTTAATATGCTTAATCATGTTACCAGTCCCATAAGTACTTTCACTGACGTAAACTTTTCCACAAACACACATAGACCTTTCCTTTCCATCTTGATATGCATCTAATGGCAATTTGGTGGACATACCCCATGCTTTAGATGTTCTTCTCCTCTTGTATTGTTTCTTTGGAACATCAATGTCACCATCTTGCTCTAATTCCTCCAAATTCATCTTCTGTCCATGTAAAAAGGCTTCAATATTAGTTAAATTACCATTATTTGGATTTATTTCCATGTTATTACTATACCTGAAAAAATTAATATCAATAATGATTGTAACATTAAGTTACTAACAAAGGAATGCAATTAAGTGTCCAAAAAAATTAAACAAACTTAAGAAGAATTATTATTAGAGCAAATTGCAAAAGCTTTAAGCACACAGACGAAAAAGGCAATAGAAAACAAAACCCATTAAAGAATACAAACAATATTTGAATAATTGAGATATTGTATTTTAAATTTACCTAACCACGACAGTTTGAACTCAAGAAGAGGCGATTAGAGTCTTGTAACTTGCTGTGAATTGAAACTTAAGATTGAATTAAGTGTTTGCTAATGAAAAAGAAATTGGGTGTAGTGTGTGAATAAGACAAATGTATATTTGTATATAGATTGTGGCACTAGCAATTTGCTTTTTGTTTTATGACAGAAATTTGGGGTTTTTAATTTCAATTCTGTATTGGCGACAATCCAAATATTTTAAGTGCTAATTATTTTTTTAATTAGTGGCTAGAAAATTTTTTAATCTCGGCCTCCATTCGTCCAAGCTACACGCATAGTCCCTTGACGCGAACGACCGCCGCGCCCGTCTTAGCCGGCCGACCGAGGCCCCCAATCGGGCCCTGAGGGGGAAACAGCGCAGAAGCTCCAGACCCTATTTTTCGGCCCAAAATGGGCAAAGACCGTGTGCTGTAGCTCACGGATCGGGGCCAACTTTCGCGTTTCCGGGGCGGTGCGGGATTTTGGAGTCGATTCCGAGGTCCGAACCCCGTTTTACGGCCGATTAACCGAACGCGCGGGGGTGCGAAAAGGGGAAGAAACGTGCCCGCGAATTATTCCGATTGTTGCAGAACTGGGCCGGGGGCCTCCTCACGGACGGTTGGGCACTGCATTGGCCCTGGATGTGTGCATTGGCCTTGGCCGCGGGGTGGCTGCGTGCCTTGGCCTTGGCCACGGGGAGGCTGCGTGGCTTCGCCTGGGCCGTTGGATGGATGGGTGCCTTGGCCTTGTTTTTATGACAGAAATTTGGGGTTTTTAATTTCAATTCTGTATTGGCGACAATCCAGATATTTTAAGTGCTAATTATTTTTTTAATTAGTGGCTAGAAAATTTTTATCTATTGGCACAATATTTTAAATTTATTTTTTATTTTATTTTATTTATCTTAATCATAAATGTATTCTTATAATTTTTTTAAAATGTCAAAAATGTCATATTTTAATGGGTCATGTTAGAGGGTTCGGGTTGACATGACATGATTACCCGATTAATAATCGTGTCATTGATCGAGTAAATGGGTTAAAAATTTGAACCCTAACCTGACATGAAAAAAAATCGTGTTGATCCGGCCAGACCCATTTAATAATCGTGTAAAATTTAACTAACCAAACCCATTTATTTATGTCAGGTACTCAGGTCATGTCACATTTAAACCCATTTATTTGTGTCGGGTACTCGGGTCATGTCACATTTTTCCATCTCTAGTAGAAATAGACTAAGTAACCATACCTTGTGACTAGAGATCATAAATATGTTTTTATGTTTTTTGTTATAATTGTCAAAGAAAAGACAATTACATATAGGGATATTTTCATTGTAGAAGTCAAGAGTATAAGCACATGGAAGTTGGTATTGCATGGTTCTTATTTTTCCAATGATAAATGTACATTAGAAATTCATAAAAAACTTAGCCTTAATTATTGACCTTTTACAATTGGGATACTTAATTTTAGGTGTTTGTTCAACCATCTTTTGAAATGAGGTTTTATGAAAAGTTGTTCATTATATGTCATTTTATAGTGATGATGTACATGTTAAAATTTGGCATATTATACTGAGATATATGGCTAAGTTGGCCAGAGAGAGCACATTGGGCTCACTTGCCATAATGATAAAGCATATATGTGAAAGTCGTTCAATATAAAAGAACAACTTGAAAATTCATTTGGCTGAGGAACTAAAGTCAAATACTCATTGTGAGTAGTTCATTTTGACACTTGTGGTAAAATGAATGTAAAGGTTATGAATAATGCCTAGAGTAATTACATTCATACATCTATCCATTTTGGTCCAATCTCTTTGATCTCCTATAAATCAGTTGTACTAGGTTATTTTATATTATTCTTGGATATAGTAGAGAATGAATTATGATGGTAGACCAAAATGTGTTTATCTTTCTAAACAATTTTGGGAACTTTATATGAGAAAGATGTAGATAGAAAACTGATTATTCCTAAAATAATGTACTACTTAGAGTGGTGGAAATTGAAAAATAGAGCATTATGAGAATTGATAAACTAATATTAGCATAAGCTTATCTAATATGTTATTTAGAGATACTATATTTTGATTATGGCTTAAATATTTAATTAATTTCTCACATAATGAGTTACTTATGCACTATTTCAAGTTATAGATAAAATACCTAACATAACTTACCTGTAATATGGGTCTGTAGTAAGATACATTAAACAAGCAAATAGGGCATGTGTTCAATGGTAAATGAATGGCTAAGATAGTGACTAGATAAGAAACCATAAACGTCAAAATTTTTGAATTCTTAAGTATAATAGGAGTTGTTAAAGATGTACCCCAAATTATTATTTGGATTATTCTTTTCTTGATATCACTTTTGAGTTGAAAATCTAGTATACGTTCGATTTATTTGGAAGCCTTGATCATAGTAGGAGCAAACAACTAATGAGGTGGCTCTATCAAATAACTCAATTCAATGGAATAATAGTAAAGCAATCCTATGTCATCTTTAAGAGATTGAAATGAATTTCTTCACAATTACTTCATAGTGTAATGATGAGCTAGGATTATTTTCATAGAGCTCTTACTCTAAATACTAAAGAACTATGGATAAAAACAATGAATAATAGATAGAGTCAATAAATAACAACTATGTATAGGACATGGTTAGTCAGTTGCCAAACAAATCATTACAAATAATAGAGTTGTGCATGTATAAGATAAAAGGCACAAGTACAATCATCAGTCTTCATTGATCGTTTAAAGTTATGCCCAAAAGGTGTAAAATAGAAAGAAACTCTTGACTAAGAGATTTATCTAAGGCAGTTATTTCTTATCAGCGTGGCACATGCATTTGTTTTCACAATACTAGATGTAATCAATGCATCTTAATAGAGAATTAGAGGAAGAAATATACATGCAGAAAAACTACTAGGTGTTGTTTCCAAAGCTTTTAAGGGTATAGTTTGGATGCTTAAAAGAATTTTGCTAAAGGTTTAAAGCATATAAACTGCGTGCTCAAAAAGCTTTTACTAAAGACCAAAAGGGCAAAGTTTGCCTGCCTTAAAAGGTTTATATATGTATATTATCTATGGCATGCTCTTAATAATGTAATCATAAATTTTGTTAAGCTATATTTCATTACAAGCCTTAGATGATTGAAGATAGTCATTGCATTTATACATGTAGACTATAATTTTAGATAACAAAAAATAAAAAAGGTTTTGTCAAAACTGTTAGTATTGATTACCTAATGAAACATGGGCAAAGTTGCCTATATTTTAGGAGTTTGAATCAATGTAGAATCTTTTAAGAAATTTCTAGCTCTGTCACAAGCGTTATATTTATATTAGAAATATTTTTTAAAGATTCAAAATGGAAAATTGAAAGATAAATGGATACTCTTATAGATATGAAAAATTCATAGCCTCGAAGTATGCCTAGTAGACCTTATAAAAAGAGAAATATATGGTTAATGTTCCTTATCTCAATGTGAATAAGAATCTCATGTATAATGGGATGTACAACTCTTGATATATGTTATAAGATCGGTAAAAAACATCAATCTAATCCAAGAAAAAGCATTATGTTGCTTAAAATGGATTGTAACATACCTCTATAGTACTGTGAACTACTCTTTGTAACTAAGAGATAATTTATGCCTAAATGCCAATGGATCTGGTGATCTAAATGAGTGAAAATTTACCTCAAGATAATTGTGCATAATCTTGCATGGTATTAGTGTTGTTACATGGGGTAATATTATAATAAACATGTATAACTTTGTCCATAGTAAAAGTAATATATGTATGCATGTTTTAGTGGCTACATAAGAAATCTTTCTATTTGGTTCTTTGTAACCTCTTAAGATTATCAAAAGCACTTAGAGACTATAATGAAGAATAATAAATTAAACAAAGGGTTTCACATATAGAAGACATGTATGTACCATAAAATCCAAAACATGCAAGCAATATAATGATATACAAAATATTGTAGCTTTACAATATGTATATTTACAAAACATGGCACAGATCGTTAGAAAGATGTGACTAAAGTTGTTTAATCTTTACAAGCTTGATCTTTTTGGAGGTCTATAGGCTTATTACCGTAGATTAAAGATGTCATTGCTAGATATTCTTATAACATTATATTGTTAACGATAAAGTACTTATACAATACTTAAAATGTAAAGCTAGCACAGCCACAAATACAAGATTGTAAAAAGATATGTTGTCAGGTTAAGAATGACTTTTTTACACAAGAGATCACCTCAGCTGCTATAGTAATAAGTTGGGATGAGACACATAGAATTACAAAACAATTAAATATGTGTCTATTGCCATGGAGCTTATGTAATTCTAAAGAATTTATTGCCTTGACTAGGTCAAGATGAGGTCATATTAGGTAAGTTATTGGACCGAATATGATACACTCTATTATTATGGAAACATGATTTAAGTCAAATATAGGATTAGTCAAATATAAGTTTAGTGCCTTGTTAAGGCAAGCTTATTAAAAGTTTAAAACCCAAGTTAGGTGCTTTAGTGGTGATTGAACTATGATCTATACAATGACTAGTTCAACATATGCTTTTTATGAAAAAAGAATTCGCTATAATGCATGACCCATACCACTCATGCTTTTTATGACCAATAAAAAAAATGAGTGAAGAAAAGGATGAATGAATCCTTACTTCCTCATTGAATAAGTTCCGTTGAGGTATAATGAGAATTCAACTGCTGTCCTCATTCACCATCGACTATATTTTAAGGTGAAAGATTAATGTTTGTCATTTTAGTATGTTATTTATAGTTATGACATTATGTAGCTAATGAAACATGTCTAAGAAAGTAGTCTAGCATTTTTAAAAAATGAATAGGACGGGAAGATTTATCTCTCTAATATCTAACTCACATATTCAGTGGTTGACCAGTTGTATAATCCACATAGCGATAGTTATAATTGTGGAAACATAAAGCTCATGGAGTCAAGCATATCATTTATTAAGAGATTGAGTATGCTTATACCGAAGTAATGAAAATAAAATCCAAGATACATGATGAAAAAAATATCTTATCTCTTCTATTTGTTTACAATGATTTCTAGCTATTTAAGCTCTAATTTATTATTTATGTGTCACATATTGTATTTGCTCGTATGATAATACATTTAAGGTTTTAAGCTGAATTGCTTTCATTACTCTATTGAAGGTGTCATCCCATTGTGCAAGTGGAAGATGTTAGAATTGGCGCACATGATGGGCTGGATCGGCCCAATATAAAGAACATTTAGAAGCTTTTCTTAAATAGAGTTTCATATGACTGTTTTAAGCTTAATTGGACTTTAAGAGTTATAAAGTCTGGTTGACTTCAATCACTTTCATTGCCTCCTATATAAACACAACTATTTATACAAAATACAAGTGAGTTTCTCACATGGAAGCACATAAAACATATTAGACAACATAAAAAGCAAAGAGATAGTAAGCTTTTGTAATGTGATTTGAGGGGATTGTATTTAATTATGATGATCTTCAAACCATACGCATACAGTAACATGGGGATTTTCCATGAATTTATCCTTTGTCTCTACAATGACATAACCTTTTTGTGATCTGCTTCTACATTTGGAGATCAAAAAGTACGCTTTTCGATCTCCTATTAATTGTATTAATTGTATGTTGAATTTGCACAAAAATCAACATAGTAAAATTATAACAGCTCTCTTTTTCATTGTGAGTTACAAAAATATATACAAAATATCATAGTCCAACAATCTCCCAACAACGGGCAACTAAACTAATCACAATCCCCACGTATAATTCCCACTCAACCATAGCCACTAACCTACTACTAGGTAATATTTTATATGGTTTAAATAAAACAACTAATACAAATAAAATTAAAATATAAATAAAATATTGTATTCATATCAAACTAACTTAGATAAGACTTAGCGTAAACAAATAATATAAAGAAAAGTGGGACTATTGGCACCGCTTGAAATACTTTTTAAAACCCCTTTAATTACTTTGCAATTTTAGCGTTTATTAAAATTACAAGATAAGACAATTTCTAATGAAAACCCCTTTGATTGTTTTCTCCAAAGCCAAGTATACCGTTTAATCTTTTGGGATTAAACATGACGAAAAGATTACATGCAATGTGACTGTTAGAGTTGAAAAGGCAATGCAGCTTTTCAAGAGCATATTGATCCTGGAATCAAGTATGATCCTTCCACTGGAATTTATCATGTAGGTCACCGCCGTAGGTGCAAGTCTTATGTTGGGATTTAGCACTACGTTAGGAAGATGCAATGAAGTTGATCTAAGGTCAAATATGAAGGTGTGATATCCTCAACAAGTCCCAGAATATTGGTGCCTAATCCCTTTGTGTGATGATGAATTTGTATTTTTATATTGTTGATGTTTGTAAATAGTGGCTATTACTTGGGATTTTGCAAGCCTGAGTTAGATGCTTTTGATAGTTCAACATATTTTGTCATTTCTCTATTTAAATTTTATTACTCAAGATTATCTCTTAATTTAGCTGCAGTAAAAATCTTGGACACTAAATATAGACATTGTTTTCTACTTACTATTAAAAAAAGGTTTTATAATAAAATAAATAAAAATTTTAAAAAGGTTTATATTAATTAATTTTAATTAAAAATATTTTTATTATTGAAAGAGGTGTTAAAAGAATTTTATAATATTTTTAAATATTTTAGTGAGATTAATAAAAAAAAAAGGTGTTAAAAATTATTTAGAAGGGTGCCGATAATCCCACTCTATATAAAAAATAAAAAGTAAGCTTTGATTTTTTCAACTAATTAAAGTAAATAAAGTTGTTTAATAAAAATAAAAATGAGATAACGATTTGACTTTAAAAGAATTCTCTCGACAAGTCCAGCCCCTCTCCCATTGAAGATGATTGTTCTACAAAGAAAACAAAGTTTCGTGAGCAAGGCGGGGATGAAGATAATTTGCTTTCACTCTCTTTTCGTGATAAGCTGATGGAAACACAATATGGTGAACTTGATAAAGTTGTTGGAAGGAATGAATTCGTGGGCAAGGATGATGATATTGAAATTGAGAAGGATGACTTGGTCATTGAGAAAGAAGGATCGATGCTCGTACGATTGGTTAGAAAGCACTTGTTTTAAGATGGGTTGCTTTGTGGACAAACATAGGGGGGTTTTCAGTGATTGATTTAGATAACGGCTATTACCTTGTCTGTTTTCGTTCGGAAAGTGCTGTTGAATTTGTCTTATTTAAGTAAGGGCCATGGTTTATTTTAGGACACTATTGACTGTCCAGTAGTGGACGCCACACTTTGATTGCTTGAATGAAAAGATTGAGAAGACCACGACTTGGATCTGTCTTCCCGAAATGCCACTACATTACTATCACAAGAAAATTATTCAAAAGCTGGGGCATGTAATTGACTACAACACGGAGCTAGCCACCAGGGGCAAGTTTGGTTGGATTTCCATTGAGGTTTTCTTGCTAGACCCTTGATTTCACAATTTTTGTTGGATGAGAGAATTCAAAAAATTGAGTATGAATCTCTTCCAATGATTTGTTTTGGTTGCAGCATGTAAAGTCACATATGTTCTTCATGTCGAATATTAAGCCCCAAGATTCAAGTGAAATCTCCAACAGCAAATTGCCATTTCTCTAGCCATTGGGAATGTTAATCCGGACAACCCTCACTTTGGCCCTTGAATAGTGGTAGCTAGAAAAGAAAGGAAGCAAAATGTGAAAGGAAAGGAGATAATTCAAGATTATTCTAAACACAAAAAAGGCAATTCGAGTGAAGGGTCCAGATTTGAAGTTCTTTCTAATGATGAAGATGGAAGAAATAACCAGAATGAGGGCAATGAATCATCAATCGCCAATTTAAGTAGCCAAATTCTAGTAACAATACGTTCTCATGTTTTGAACGGTAATAAAAAATTTACTGCAAAAAAGAATTTTCCTACTCTAAAATTACTTGTTAACCAGCCCCCATATGCCCATAATAATAATAAAACAATTGTACTGAAAAAGCCCACAACAACACTATTATAATTATAAATGCCAACAACTGCTTCTATGCAAACCCTACGCACCTCATGTACCCAAAATAATAACTATGCACAACAAACCACCCTACTCTTGTCCATTGTACCCCCAAGCTTAGGCCCACTACACCACTCCATAATCTCTTTCAACACAAAAGAATTCCTTACTACTGACCCTAATGCTTCTACATCTACAACTATTTACCATGAGAACATCATACCTGAAGCTCATGACCAACCAAATAACCCTATATGGATACTAGTAATGATGAGGGCTTAGAGGCTTCTGAGGATGACACATCCTTGGTTAATGAGCAAGACATGGAAATAGAGCTAGAGGCCTTAAGGCCAATGTCTTAAGGCTGCATGCACTGTGAGGTTTTCTCTTTTCTTTAATTTTGTCTATATGTTTTTCTTAATTATGTTTTAAAATGTCTAGAGGGCAGCCTCAAAAGGTTTCTGTCGGACTTTTGGTGCCTTCATCAAATCTTTCAAACTTGAAATTGTTGTTTTGTTGGAGCCCCGAATTAGTGGAAGCTGTGTGACACTCTTATTAAAAATTATAGCTTTAAAAGATCCGACTGAGTAGAAGCAAGGGGCTTTTCTGGTGGGATTTGGATCATTTGGAGCAATAATTATAAGGTAGATATTATTAGGAATCATAAACAAATTTTAAACTGTCCGAAAATAACACTTTAATCTCTTGGATAACTATTGTCTATGCAAGCCCTATTCCTATTGTCAGGAAGCATCATTAGGATCACCTAGGATGGATTGCAAACAAGACCTAGGGGCCTTGCCTTGTGGGTGGAGATTTTAATACGATCCTTTACACTTCGGAGAAAAAAAAAAGAGTACCAACAACAATAGTGGTGTTTGTTCTCTTTTCAGAAACTAGTTTCACTCTAATAATTTCAAAGGTCCCTGCTTTACTTGATCACATGGGAATCTTTACAAAAAGGTTAGAATGGGTTGTGCGTAATGGTGATTGGTTGGATAAGTATCCTTGGAGAATGGTGTTGCATTTGCCAAAAGTGGCTTTGGTTCATGGGTCTGTGCTGGTTAAATTTAATGAAGATGAAATTGTTTCAAAAGATAATAGAACATTTCGTTTGCTATCAGCTTGGCTTACAAATGAAAAATTTGGCAATTTTGTTGCCTCCAATTAGAATTCTAATACTGATTACGTGGATATGGTTCCTGATTTCACCACCACAATTACTCATTAGAATAAAGAGACCTTTGGAAATATTTTGCCAAGGAAAAGAAGAATTTTAACTAAGAGGGTTGCAGCAAGCCCTTGAAGATAAGCTTACTCGAAGCCTTTATCGATTAGAGTGGAAGTTGAAAAAAGAGCTGGAAGAAGTCGTAACCTAAGAGGAACTATATTGGGATCAGAAATCTCAGAGAGATTAGATTCTTTTAAGGGATCGGAATACAGAGTTCTTTCACCAAAAAAAACTCCTTTGAAAGGATGAAAAAATTGCATCACAGCTCTTATGGATGATTTAGGTTCTTAGCTTTATGATAAATAAGAGATCAACCAACATACTATCCTTTTCTTTTCTTCCCTTTATACCAATGATGTTTTTTGTTTTATTTCTTATCCTCGTAGAGGTTACTTTCCAAGCATCGATGAATTCATAAGGCAATATCTTACCTTGTTGATGAGCAATGAAGAAATCAAGAAAAGCATCTTTAGTATGAAGCCTTTTAAAGCTCCGGGTGTTGACGAACACCAGGCTATTTTTTATCAAACTCAGTTCATTAACACTAAAATATGTACCTTTAATAAGTTTAAAATTATTAATTTTTCACTTATAGTATTGATTAATGCATTTATTATTCCTAAATTATTTTAATATTTCTCTAATAAATTTTTATGTTAAAATTAATTTGCAATGTGTTAATTTTTTATATTGTAAATATTTCAAGAATAAAGAGGGAATTGGAACTGAAAGCGAAAATAAAGAAGCAATGTTGGAGCCATTGGATTGTATTGTTGAGGAGATGTAAAAAAATAAAATAAAGAATTAAAAATAAAGACAAAAAAGCAATATTGGTGTGGTGGTCAGGTGACGAAATAAACCTTTTAGTGTGTATATATATGTGTGTGTATATATATATATATATTATAAAATAAAATTGAAAAATAAATATTAATAAAATAAAAAAAGGTGTTGATCTTTACCTATAAAAGGAAAACGAGGGGGAGAGAAAAAGGGAGCTAGAGGCAAAAGAAAAAGAAGAGAAAAGGAGAGAAAGCTAGTGGTTGAATTAAGAGTTGAGAAATTTTTCTTTCTTTTTTGTTTTTCTTGTGTTATCAATTCTTGTGTAAAATAAAATGAATTTTTTAGTTTTTAATATGATTGGATAAATTTTTTGAGCTGGGGTGAAAGGTGAAGCCCAAGTATTCAAATTAATTATCCTCTCAAGTGAGTTTTAAAATTTATTCTATTTGTATATTTTTCGCTTTATCAGTTTCTTTTATATCATGTTAATTTAGAGATATAGATATTTTTTTATTTATATTGTATTTTGACATAATGTTAACACTTCAATATAGTTGTGGCACATTATGTACTTGGTCCCATATTTATCACATTAATGGTTTGTGAAGAATATAATGATATGATAATTGATTGGTAAGATAAATACAAAATACAAAAATGAGAGAGTTGTTATAATTTGAAATTTGAAGGTGGATCTCATAACCTTAGCATATTTTTAAACTTTATTCATGTCAATTTCTTTTCCCATAATTAATTTTTTTGTTATAATAAATTGACTACTAGATTTTTAAATTTCCTGTGGTTCGACCCCAGACTCACCGAATTATATTATAACTATACACTTTTATGCTTGAGAGTAATAACACTTTTGAGTCATGTCAAATTTTTGGCGTTATTGCCAGAGAGTTTTTAAAAATTGGATTTAATTTTATTTTTAAAGTTTTATTCTCTTTTCTCAATTATTTTCTTTGTTTTGCATCATCCTTATGCCACTCTTTTGTTTGTTTTTAATAATTTATTTTGTAAAATTTCAGTTAGCTCCCTTCTCTCTCCTTTAATAATAAAATTACCACAAAACTTGTAAAAAATTTCATTTTGACCCAAAAAACTTTGTAAATCAATCCCTAAATTGACTTGGAACTTAGATCTTTAGACTTTACCTTATTCTTTGGACCTTTGGACTTAAAGACTAAATGAACTTGAACCTTTAGACTTTGTGGACATAATGGATATTGACTTGGACTTTTAAAATAACCATTAAGTCCAAATAATTGAATTTTAATAGACTGGTAATAAATTTTTTTTCTTTATATTTCTATAATTTACTTTTCACATTTATTTTTATGGTTGCTTCTAAAATAATGGCTAATATTTTAATTTTAGTTAATTAATTTTTAGTTTATTTATTTTTATTTCACATTTATTTATTTTTAATTTATGTTTATTTTCTTTGCTTATTTATTTCGCATTTATTTATTTTCTATTTATTTATGTTCTTTGCTTATTTAATTTTTATTTTATTGTGTAATTTTCATTTGGTGTTGTATGCGTTATTTTTTTTGTTTTTGCATCAATTTTTTTAATTTGGCACACACTCGCACATCATTAGCATTGCATGCGACATTGGTCTCGTACAGACAATAGTAGACTAATTAGCAAATCACCTTCACGACCTTTAGATATGGCCGAAATCAGAGCTGATAATTTTTCTGAGTACGGAGATAACCAAATCTTGAAAAATTTTCCTGAGCAGCATATGACATTTAGAGATTTCATGCATCTTACTAGAACAGGGGTCACCATCATGCATAGTTTTTCTTCATGATGCATCTCGTTTTAATTTCAAACCTGGTGTCATTCAACTTTTGCCGACTTTTTATGGTTTTAAGTTTGAAAATCCATATTTGTATTTAAGAGAATTTAAAGAGGTTTGTAACACCTTTACTAATCAAAATTGTAGCATGAACATAATCAAACTTAAGTTTTCCCCTTTCTCATTAAAGGAAATGGCTAAAACTTGGCTACAAAATCTTAGGTCAAGACTTATTAGAACTTGGGATGAAATGCAAACACAATTTTTGAAAAAATTCTTTCCACCCTACGGAACAAATTCTTTTAAAAGATAAATCACCATATTCACACAAAAACCAAGAAAAATCCTTTACCAATGTTGGGATAGGTACAAAGAGTTACTTAACATTCGCCCACACCATGATTTTGAAACATGAAGGTTAATGTCTTATTTCTACAAGGGGCTAACATCCTAAAGTAGATAAGTTATTGAAATAATGTGTAATGGTGAGTTTAAAGACAAAAGTCCTGAAGATGCGTTGGATTACCTTGACCATATAGCAGAGAATGCACAACACTAGGACACAGTTGAGTCTTATGAGTCATCGAGTAAATCTCAGCCATCTCTATCTGGTGGAGGCATGTACAATCTTATGGAAAACCATGACCTTCAAGCTAAATTTGCGTCTTTAGCTAGAAAAAGTTGAAGCTTTAGAGTTCAAAAAGAATGATCATGTAAAATCTGTTTAAGATATTACATGTTTTGTTTGAGATTCGACTAACCATTCTACGCAGCATTGTCCAACCTTGCCAGCTCTGAAAGAAAGTTTGCATAAACAAGTAAATGTCGTCGACAATTTCAAAAGGCCAAATCTCAATCCATACTCCCAAATATACAATTCTGTTTGGAGAAATCACTCTAATTTTAGTTGGAGAAATGACAATCATGTACAACCTTCACAACCAACTCCTCCAAATCAGAATTTTCGAAACTCCCAGAGTTACCCACCATATGTCCCACCTCTAAGAAAAACTCTAGAAGATACATTGCATTCATTCATTGAAAAACAAGAGGTAATCAATAATCAAATCATGCAAACCTTGACCAATTTGACAGAAACTGTATCCAAACTTACATCAGCCCTTACCCTACATGAAAAAAGTAAGTTTCCTGCTCAACCTGAACCAAACCCTAAAAGTCAACAATATTCTTAAATGGGTAATACAAGAACCCAAAATATGAGTCAAGTTAAATCGGTTATAACTTTTCGTGGTGGCAAAATTTTTGAAAAACTCATTTTGAAACCTCGTGAAATTAGCAATGATTCAATTTCAGAGAATAGAGAATAGTCTGTTGAACCTTTAACCCATGAAGAAAGAACCAACTCTCCTTCTGTACCCCTATTTCCTTAAGCATTAATCAAGCCAAAGAAACTAAACCATAGTCCAGAGATCTATGAAATCTTTAAACAAGTTAAGGTCAACATTCCTTTGCTGGATGTCATTAAACATGCACTTTCTTATGCTAAATTTCTAAAAGATTTATGCACTATCAAAAGGAAACATAAGGTGCAAAAGAAAGTGTTTCTAGCATAACTGGTAAGTTTCATCCTCTCAACCAATAATGCTTTAAAATACAAGGATGTTGGTTGTCCAACCATTTCTTGTATTATTGGAGACTATAAAATTAGACATGCTTTACTTGATCTTAGTGCCAGTGTCAATTTGCTTCCATATTTTGTGTACCAACAACTTGATCTTGGTAAGTTAAAACCAACTTTTACCGCTCTTTTACTTGCTAATAGGTCGATTAAAGTGCCAAAAGGAATAATTGAAGATGTACTAGTCCAAGTTGATAAATTCATATATCTTGTGGATTTTATTATTTTGGAAATGTAACCAATTGCTGATGAATGCAAATAAATTCATGTTATATTGGGGTGACCATTTTTAGCTATTGCTAATGCTTTAATTAATTACAAGAATAGAGTCATAAAATTATCTTTCGGTAACATGACGTTGGAACTCAATGTTTTAAACATGTGTAAACAATCTCGTGACACATAAGATAATGATAGTGAGAATGAGGAGATTGACCTTATTGAGCCAATCATTGAAGAACACATTCAGGATAAGAATTTTATAAACCTTGTGGAAATTTATTTTGCTAGTTCATTTAAATCAAGTAAGGAATTATAATGTAATAATATTAACACATGTTCTATACTTGATTATATGTAGGTACCCATAGGTAATGATGACCAATTAAACTTTGAAAAAACGACACAATTTAAAGAGCCAAATCAAGAGAAAGCACTAGAGCTTGAATTAAAACCCTTACTAGAAGAATTAAAATATATCTATTTGGGAGAGCAGCAGACATATCCAGTGATAATTTCTTCCCAACTCATAAATGATCAAGAAGGTAAGTTACCGGCTGTGCTAAACAAGCATAAAACTGTATTTAGTTGGACCTTAAAAAACATAAAAGACATTAATCCTTTAAATTGCACACACTAAATTCATTTAGAGGAAAATGCCAAAACAACCCATCACCACAAAGAAGCCCTCACATGAAAGAAGTGGTAAAAAGTGAGGTCCTTAAACTACTAGATATCGGAATTATCTATCATATCTCTGATTGTAAATGGGTAAGTCCAACACAAGTAGTACCAAAGAAATCTGGAATAACTATTGTAAAAAATGAAAAGGTGAACCAATCCCAACATGAATTCCATCTAGTTTGTGCATGTGCATTGACTATAGAAAATTAAATGATGCCACTAGAAAAGACCATTTTCCCCTTTCATTTTTAGCAGGACATCCCTACTGCTGCGTTCTTGATGGCTACTCAAGCTATTATCAAATTCCTATAACTTTAGAAGACCAGGAAAAAATCACATTCAACATGTCCATTTGGAACATTTGCATTTAGGAGAATGTCATTTGGACTTTGTAATGCTCCTGCAATATTCCAAAGATGCATGCTTAGCATTTTTAATGACGCAGTTGAAAGTTGTCTAGAGGTGTTTATGGATGATTTAACTATATTTGGTAATTCTTTTTATACATGTCTTAACAATCTAGAAAGAGTTTTGGAAAAGTGCAAAGAAAAATGACTAGTTTTAAACTAAGAAAAATGTCATTTCATAACTACTTTTAGAATTATTTTGGGCCATATTGTGCCTTCAAAAGCAATTAAAATTGACAAAGCCAAAGTTAAAATCATCTCAAAATTACCTTTACCAAAGACAATTAGAGAAATTTGTTCCTTTTTATTAAATGTAGGATTTTATTGGAGGTTTATAAAAGACTTTAGTGCCATATCTAAACCACTTTGCAACCTCGTGATAAAAGACACACCATTTGAATGGATGAGTGAGTGTCAACAAGCTTTTGAAAAGATAATTAGCTTTTTAACATCAACCTAATAATACATCCCTCTGATTGGTCTTTACCTTTTGAACTAATGTGTGATGCTAGTGATTATGTTGTTGGCACTGTTCTGGGACCAAGAAAGAAAGGTAAGCCCTTTTGTCATTTATTACATAAGTAGAACTTTGAATAGAACTCAAATTAATTACACCACAATTTAAAAAAAACTACTTGCTGCAATATTTGCATTAGATAAATTTTATTTATATTTAATTGATTCATCTACTATTTTTTATTCTAATCATGTTGCTATGAGATATTTAATGATAAAACAGAAAGCTAGGCCAAGATTGACACGATAGATTTTGCTACTTCAAGAATTTAACTTGACAATCAAGGACAAAAAGGGTGCCAAAAATGTTGTTGCCAATCATCTTTCAACACTTACTTATGAGTCTTCAATTAATACAACACTCATAAATGATTCTTTCAGTGATGAGTTTTTATTTTTTATAAGTAAAATGCCTTGATATGCTAATATTGTTAACTATTTTGTAACAGGTGAAATGACATGTGACTAGAACTCCCAAGATAAGAAGAAATTCTTAACAGACATAAAAAGTTTTTATTAAGATGATCAAAATTTTCGGAGATGCATACTAGACAACGAGGTAAGTAGGGTCATTCAAAAGCATATGGTGGCTATTTTTCATCTAAAAAGACAACTGTAAAAATATTGTAATGTGGATTTTATTGGCCTACATTATTTAAACATTCACATGCATTCTGCAAAGTGTGTAAGAATTGCCAAATGGTTGGGTCTATTTTAAAGCGAAATATAATGCATTTAAACCCTATCATTGTCATTAAAATATGTCATTGTTAGGTAATTGATTTTATGGGCTCTTTTCTATCATTTGGATTTTTATATATTTTAGTTGTCATTGATTATATTTCAAAATGGATTAAAGCAATTAGTTGTCGGCACAATAATCATAAGACTGTAATCCACTTTTTAAAAGAAAATCTTTTGAGCAGATTTGGAATCCCTCGAGTCATTACCAGTGATAGAGATAAGTATTTTTGCAACAAGTCATTTGAGTCCTTAATGAAGAAATATGGAATTACGCACAAAGTTGCCACCCCTTATCATCCTCAAACAGGTAGTCAAGTTGAATTAGCCAATTGAGAGATAAAACAAATTTTGGAAAAGACAATTAACCCAAATCATAAAAATTGGTCCCATCAACTAACTGATACACTTTGGGCATATCATACTGCATTTAAAATATTTTTAAGAATGTTACCTTATAGGCTTGTTTATGGTAAACCTTGTCATTTATCGGTTGAACTTGAATATAAATCATTTTGGACTATCAAAGCTTTTAATTCAAATCTTAATGATGCTGATAATGTGCGTAAATTACAATTGAATGAACTTGAGGAATTAAGGAATTATGCATATGACCATTCCAAAATTAATAAGGCTATAACCAAATTTTTTCATGATAAAAGAATTTTTCGGAAAACATTTGATATTGGTCAAAAAGTACTACTTTATAACTCTCGTCTTCATTTGTTTCTAGGAAAATTAAAGTCAAAGTAAAGTAGCCCATTTATTGTAAAAAATATACATTCATATGGTACAGTAGAAATTGAGAATCCAAGGGACGATGTTATATTTAAAGTTAATGTCAAAGATTAAAATCATATCTTGAGTACCAACTACGTGAAGTAGACACTGAAATTAATTTTGAGTGACCTATCAATTCTTGATTAAATCGTTTTTTTTTTACGGTTATTTTACTGTTTGAATTATTTAATTTTTTTTCTTAAATGAAGTGCATTATGTTGTTTTTCCTGTTTAAGTGTGTTTGTTTGATAATTGTGTTTCATTTCACAATTTTTAATATTTCTCATTTGTGCCTCCATGAGAAGGATCCTTTTCAAACATCTTAAAGAACTTTTACATATAAAATTTAACTTAAGAAGGTTGATCCGAGTTTGTAAGTCACATATTATTTGTAATTTACAACCATCAGAATTAGTATCTCAGGTTGAAGATCTAGAAAGACAACTCAGAGAAATAGAGGGTGGTATTTATGAACTCTAATTGGAACTTGAGATTTGATTTGGTTTTCCGTATAAATGGCGGATAACGGTACTCCGTAATTTTCTAAGTCGGTATTCTCAGTTTTCCAAAATAACTGAAATCCTAAAAATCAAGCATGGAAGAAATACAACATAAATTACACAATTGTTTTCCTTCTCTCTCTCAAAATGCTCTCATGAAGATTTACAAAACTCGTTGTGAATGTCTGCATTTGTTAACGATCAATAGGATTCCTACTAACATTCGTTGGTTAATTGAAGTAAAGGTCCGATTGGCAGGTGAGTTATCAGATCCATTTGTTTCTTACATGTCTGGTTTTGGTAAAAGCACATTTGCTAGAAAAATAAGAGCTAAACGACTTGCCTCTAAATGTCCTAACTGTGTAAGACTTGCTTGCATTAAACCACATTGTAAAACTGTAAGAACGTTTTCTGTAAATCATGAAGATAAAATCAAATTCGTTAAGGATGACATAAGTAAAGAATTGTTGGATGATATCTTACGATCTCTTGAGACGCATCTGAGCAGATATGTGCAACTTGAAATTTATAATTTATGGAAGCTGTTAAAAAAAAAAGTGCATAGTTTAGTCTTTGAAATTTGATTCTAAAAGACCAAGTTTTCCAATTTATAAGAACTCTGGATGGGAATCTTATCCTCAACTCCTAGAGGGCATTTAAGCCGCTACTGGACGTAAAACCAGAGGAAGATATAAGCCACAATCACAACTACTAGTAAATATCTTTTTACGATATCTTTATTTATTTTTTGATTATTTTTTTTGTGATTTTATATCTAGTCGTTGTTTGTTTCTTTTACTGTTTGTTTTTTTTTTCTTTTGTTTGCTTTTAAATTATTGAGCCACTAGCTTTAAGCATCATTTGACAAACACATCACCCCATTTATAGTTGTGTATCATTTTATCTGTCACAAAGATTATTAAGTAAGTTCTCCTTTTCAGGCACTCACAAATTATTTTTGTTGAGAATTATTTCAATAACAACAACTTCAAACAGACAACTTAAGAACATTTGTTTTCATTTTGAATTTCGCTATGAAAAGTATAAGGAGTTTGTTTAGGCAACCTTAGATCTTGGTTATACTATAGTAAAGAGGAAACTACATCTTGTATATGGAGGAGGTGATTGAGGGTTATCAAAACTTGTTTCAAAAGCTGCTTGCGTTCAAGGAAGTCAAGTACTAGGCATCATTCCAAAAGCCTTTAAACCTTTGGGATGTCTGCCTGGTTTACCAACTGGAGAAGAGTTAATTGTCTAAGTGTGAAAGAAAGAATATATGAGATGTTAAATCATGCTGACACTTTCATTTTCTTGTCGGGAGATCTTATAACTTTAGAGGCACTAATTACATTTGCTTCTTGGGCTCATTTGAATATCCATAAAAAACCCCTCGGTTTGTTAAATGTTAATAACTTTTATGATGGCTTAATAACATTTCTTAATCATGCAATAAAGAACTATTTCATTTCATCCTCAGTGAAAAAACTCTTTATGTGTACTCCAACTGCTAATGAGTTACTTAATCTTTTGCAAGCTTACAAACTAGAGCCATATCCCATGACCTTGGCGTTGGAATTGTCAACTAATGATGATGGCAGTTGTTGAGTGCTAGAAAGTGTGTATTTATAATGGAGAAAATCATCATTTTACACTTCAAGTATCACTAACATTCCTACTTTTATATCTTTAAGTCCCTTGTAATTTAATTATATATGTTTTATTTTAATTAATTATTTTATGTACTTTAGGGGACATCATGGTCATTTTACAATGAACGAGAGATCAGATAGAAAAATGGATAGTAATTTTAAACTCAGGACAGTCGAAAACCTTAGAAAGAGCATAAAAAGATAAATGGTATTGTTCACATATACGATACTGTTCACATATATGGCATAATTCACGGCACTGTTCACCTATACTGTACGATGATGTGGCACTGTTCACCTACATTATACAATGACGTAACACTGTACGATGACGTGGCAACATTTGATTGGACGAATGATCTAGCATTGACCGCTTGTATGGCATTGACTGATGATGTAGTGTTGATTGATAACGTGTCACGATCCTATTGGACTAAAATGTTGATGTGGCGTTGACCAACAACGTGGAAGTATATTAGTGGACCAAAAAAACGTGTGTTTTGTACATGCATATACACGGAATAACAATCCTGATGATGTGTTATATCTAATAAGAACTTGCCACGTGGCGCAATCCTGAGCGTCCAAATTGTTTTAATATGATGGACATGATTTACTCATTGTATCTATAAAAAAGGGGGCTCACCCCCCTAATTTAACACCCCTGAATCCATTTTTGAGCTCCATTTTCTGTAATTCCATCTCCATCTTGTATTTTCTATGTATTTTAATAAAATTTTTATTTTACCCCTAGTTCAATTATGAGTAGCTAATTTTCTTTCAAACTTGAGTTGAAAGTGAAGTCTCAACATGCTCTATGGGCTTAATTTGGTAAATTTACTTTTTCTTCCCCTCTAATTTATGCGGATGTTTTGACTTTTCATAGACAGATAGTAATAATCTTGTCTAGATATCGGCTGGTATTACTATCTCCCTAGGCAAGGTTATTACTATTTGGCACGGGAAGCACTTAGCACCATATCTATTAGAGTGAGGTTCATGATGAGTGAAAAATCCCCCTTCATGATTTAATTGGTACTAATAATGAATGTTAAGCCGATAGTGCATGTTGAATACAGATCCGGAGATCCAAACACTTCATTTGAATAGTTTATTCCCACCGTTTTAATTTAAATTAATAGATAGCCTACATCATTTTCATTATAAATCCAATCACCCACTTAGAAAATTAATTCTACAAGCAATTAAAATTCACCTCCTCGTGGGATCGACACTCATCACCGTTGATCTATTCTACAATAGATTCGTGTGCTTGCGAGTTCAATAAAATTTGCACAACAGCAGTAACCCTCGTAAAAAGTGTAAATTAGACTTAACTCTCTGCTTGTAAATATTTTCTCACAGTGATCAGGTGATGTCTTGTAAACTCTACTCCTTTCTTCTAAGACATTAATGACAATGTCTCCTTTAGGTTGAGGGGTAGGGAATAGTTAACAATTGTTGAATGTTTCAATCATAGTGATGTTTTTACTAATTTTTGTTGTAAAAATTAACTTTGGATAAAAATTTGAGTCAAAGATAGCTGAACATGAAGTGTCGTGACTCTAAAATCGCATCTCCTTAATTTTAGAGTTTTGTTCCTTAAAAAAAATTGCTTTCTAACTTTTTTTTTTCTTTTCTTTTTCTTAATCATCTCCTTTAAGTTTTTGCAATCAATTCCAACTTCTTCTATTATGTTTTCTATAAAAAAAAATTAGAAGATTTTTTATGTTTTCTTTAAACTTTTAAAAAAAAATTTGATATTTTAACATTGGATAACATGATAACTTCTAAATTTTAGTATTGGTATTATCTTTGGCCTTAAATTATGTTACACCATATTTTTCACTTTGCACGTTGAAATATAAATTGAGAAATTTTATGAGTGAAACTGATTAAGCCATTTGAAGGAATGAAAATTTTAGGATAAGTCTAAATAAGGTTTTGAACCAATTATCCTTGGAGAGTAACTTTGTTTGCCTATACAGGTTCACAGTTTATTCTATAAGATCTCTATATTTTTCTTCAAAAAAAAATTTACACAATTGCATCTGAAAGTCCATTAAACTAGTGGATGTGAAAGATTATTTAAAGCCCTAAAAGATTATAGAAAAGTCATATTTGGTCTGTTTAAACCTTTCCAGCTAACCCTATTATTATATATCCATAGTTAACCCCTTTGAGGCTTTAAAAAAAAAACCTTCTTTTCTTGGCAACTTATCATTTTGTCCCACTCTAATGTTAAGTATCACCTTTTATTTTATATTTTTTATTACCCAATTATGTTTGAAAATAGAGATAATTATGCATTCATGAAAAATGTGCTATAAAAATAAATAAATAAATAAATAAAATAATAAAAAAAAGGAAAAAAATTAATAAAAAAGGAGAGAATTCAAGTGAAAAACATCTTGCAATCTCCAAAGTCCTCTATCTTTTAAAAATATATATTTTTTTCTATTATTCATTCTTTTTTAGCCATGTCCCTAACCTACGTTACATCCCAGCGAAAGTCCTTGATTTTAGAGAACTATAGTTTGAAGTATAAGCTGGTAACATGAACTAAAATATGTGGTGATGCATAATAATATAAATAAATTAGTTCGATTCCCTTGAGATCATTTTATTTCTAAGTTGTGAGCATTATTCTTTCATCTTAGTAAGAACATGTGATATGTCTTTATTATTTTCTCAATCAACCACTTCTTAGAGTGACCGTTTTTTCTGAGGTTATATTTTTTTCTTGAAGGAGTCACTCTTAACTGTGAGGTTTTGGGGTTTGACATACTACTCTTAAAAGTGGCTTGATTAATGAAGCTCTGATAATTGATCATTTTATGTGATTTTACTTAAAATTTTATTTGATTGTTTTCATGAATCTGATGAAAGAATAAACTTAATTTTAAAAAAAATCAACTTGGATTTTAAATTTTGCAAAATTTTTATCGCTTAAATTGCTAGGGTCTAGCAATAAGCTGGTTGGGGTTGTGATTAACACTAAAAAGTGTACATTTAATAAGTCTAAAATTATTAGTTTCACTTATAGTGTTTGTTAATGTGCTCATTATTCCTAAATTATCTTAACACTCCCTTAATAAATTTTTAAATTAAAATTAATTTACGGTATGTTAATTTTTTATATTGTAAATATTTTAGGAATAAAGAGAGAATTGGAACCGAAAGCGGAAATAAAGAAGAATTGCTAGAGCCATTAGAATGCATTATTGAGGAGATATAAAAAATAAAATAAAGAATTAAAAGAAAAGAGAAGACAAAGAAGCAATAATGTTTTGGTGGTCAAGTGGCGACACCTTTTAGTGTGTATATATATATATATTATATAAACTAAAATTAAAAATTAATATTAATAAAAGAAAAGAAAAAGGTGTTGATCTTTGCCTACAAAAGGAAAATAAGAGGGAGAGAAAAGGGAAGCCAAAGAGAGAGAAAAGGGGAGCCAGAGGCAGAAGGAAAAGAAGAGAAAAGGAGAGGGAGTTGGGGGCCAAATTGAGAGTTAAGAAATTTTTCTTTCTTTCTTGTTTTTCTTGTGTTATTAATTTTTTTATAAAATATTTCAGAAGTTTGTTAAATAAAATCAATGTTTTGTTAATTACTCTCTCAAGTGAGTTTTAAAATTTATTCTATTTGTGTACTTTTCTCTTTACCTGTTTTTTTATGTTATGTTAATTTAAAGATTTAGATCTTTTTCAATTTATATGGTATTTTGATATAATGTTAATACTTCAATATAGTTATGACACATTAGGTACTTGATCTCATATTTATCACATTAATAGTTTGTTAAGAATAAAATGACATAATAATTAACTGGTAAGATAAATACAAAATACAAATATGAGAGATTTATTATAATTTGAAATCTGAGGGTGGATCCCATAACCTTAACATATTTTAAATTTGATTCCTGTCAATTTATTTTCCCATAGTTAATTTTCTTTGTAATAATAAATTGACTACTAAATTTTTAAATTCTTTGTGGTTCAACCCCAGACTCATCAAGCTATATTATAACTAAACACTTTTATATTTTAAAGTAATAATACTTTTAAATCGTGTTATTAGTGACTCATCGTTAGTGGCTTTGATTGTAGATTAGTGAAAGAGACCTTCAATAGCTGCTGAATACTAAAAGAAATTAAAAAAACTTTGCTTGTGATTATCCCAAAAGTTGAGAAGCCCACCTATTTGAAAATGTATCAACCCATTAGTCTTTGTACAGTCATTTTCAAATCCATCACCAAGTTGATTGCTAATCAGCTAGAGGACAGTCTTCCTGATCTCATTGGTCCGCATCAAATAAGTTTGTATAGGGCCGTCACATCATTGAAAACATTGTGGTGGCACAAGAAGTCATTCATTCAATGAGAAAAAAGGTTAGAAATGTGGGTGAGATGGCAATCAAAGTAGATCTTGAAAAGGTGTATGACGGGCTGAGCTGGAGGTTTATTTTTGAGACTTCGATTGAAGCCGGGATCCCCATGAATCTCACATGGATTATAATGGAATGTTACTACTGCTTGGATGCCTGTTCTCTGGAATGGTGAATTTACAAATGAGTTTAGCCTTTCAAGGGGGATTAGACAAGGTGATCCCATATCCCCTTACATTTTTGTGCTTTGAATTGAACGCTTGAGCCATGATATTTATAGTGCTATTAATTATGGAGAGTGGCAGCCGAGTCGTTTGTCGCGTAAAGGGACTCCTCTCACCCATCTTTTCTTTGCGGATGACTTGCTCTTATTTGCTAAAGCTTCCTATGACCAAGCTAGAATTATCAATGCCACTTTAGAAGCCTTTTGTCGTAGCTCTGGGGAAAAAGTTAATAAAACAAAAACCACTCTTTTCTTTTCATCTAATGTCCTTGTTGGTGAGGCTAACAAAACTGAGAATATTCTTTGCTTTACCATAACTAATGATCTTGGTAATTATTTTGGTATGCCCCTCCTTCATTCGCGAGTTACCAAGAACACTTACTAAGAAATAGTGGACAAAGTGGAGAAAAGATTGTCAACTTGGAATGATTTCCATCCCTCCTTGGCTGGCCGTATCATCCTCACACAATATGTTCTTCAAGCCATTCCTATCTATGCCATGCAGACGACAAACCTTTCTTCTGGTATCTAGTCCAAAATTGACTAAGCATGCAGAAAATTCCTATAGAGTGAATGCAAATGAGAGGAAGATGAATCAAATTAATGGGAGCACAGTTTGTAAGCCAAAAGTTTGTGGAGGCTTGGGTTTCAAGAACCTTGAAATGAAGAATTATGATTATAAAGATTTGTTGGGGCCTTATATCTTCACCTGAGAGGCTTTGGTCTTAGATTTTGAGCACAAAGTATGGTTTTAATCCTCTGAGTCCTCCCAGTGATTATCTACAAAAAATTGCTCATATTTGTGATGCTCTGTCAGCAAACACTAGAATAAAACATTAATGGGTACCCGTTGGTCTATTTGGAATGGCATGAAAGCAAGATTCTAGTGGGATTGTTGGGCAACTAAATACCGACCCATTTCTGATTATGCTATAGCCCCTAATCCCAAGGACCTTCTTTATAAAAATGTGGCTGATTTTGTGAATTCTGATAGCCAATGGAGGTAGGAATTTTTTAATCATCTACTGCCAAATCATATTTTGCTCAAAATTGCTTTAATTCAACTACTAAAACTTGAGAGAGGGCATAATCAATTTTTTTTGGTAGCTTTAAGGAAAGGCAATTTTACTGTCAGCTCTACTCACCACTATATTGCGAGATCCAGATATGGGAATGAGGATTTAAGTTGGCGTCTTGCTTGGTGATGGAAAGGACCCCAAACCATTTGAACTTTCATTTGGATTATGTTGCATGATTGACTTAAGACAAAAATGGAACTTATGTGAAGACACATTCAAACTAATGGTGTTTGTGATCAGTGCGGCATGGATTTAGAAAGCGTTCTCCATGTGCTCATAGATTGTCTTGTGACTAAAAGAACCTGGAATCATTTTGTCCCAATTAGCGCTTGCTTAGATATCTACTCTATGCCACTTAAAGAATGGCTCACTCATAATCTTCAAAATAAGGAGCATACTAGAAAAAAATTTAGATTGGAGTTACATTTTTGGTGTCACCATTTGGAGGCTATGGTACTGGCGCAATAAATTCAATTTCATAATGTTTTTGTTAAGAGCAATCACATGGTTTAAGACATCATTACGTGGGCTAAGGAAATTCATTGCTTTATTGCCTCTTAGTTTCAACAGCCAAAACGAAAGAGTTACGGATTAAAACATAGGAGGAGTCCAACCAATCCATAACTCTTTCTTTTGGGATGCCTATTGGTTGCTGCTCTATCATGGCTGCTGAGCTTTGGGGTTTTTATCAAGGTTTGATGTTTGCTTGGGAAACTGGGGTTCGTTGGCTGCTGGTGGAAGTTGATAGTTTATATGTAACCCAACTAGTTACTAGCTCCTGAGTGACCACTAATGAATACTATCACCTTAGCCTATCTATCCAAGAGCTTTTGCAAAAGAGATTGGCATGTTAACATCAATTTTACCTATCACGAGGCTAATTTTGTAGCTGATGCTCTTGCTAGTTATGGGATCTCTCTTTCTTTGGGTCTCTATGTTTTTAGCTCCCCTCCATCCTCTATTAATTACATTATCCATCCTCTATTAATTACATTATCCTTCACGACATGTGTGGGATTACTTATCCCCGCTTTTTTTTTTTTTGTCTTAACTCTCTTTGAAGAATTCCCTTATGTATATAAAAAAAATGAAAATGAGATATTATGTATTCACTGTAGGTCTAACCTACATCAATTCTAAAGCGCATATATCTACCCACAGTGTAGTCACACATTCTAATTATTTTCACATCCCGAATTTTCATCTTAACAAAATCTCTCGTCTATTGAGCTGTTGTGGCTTGTTCTTCTTCCTCATTCTCGAAACAATAAATATGATGTTCTCTTTGGTTTCAAAGGAGAGGACACTCGTTATAACTTTACTAGCCATCTCTGTTCAGCTTTTGCCTCGAAAAGGTATTGAAACTCTCATTGACAACGATCTAAAAGGAGGAGATAAAATTTCAGTCTCTTGTGGATGCAATCGAAGTGTCAGGCATTTCAATTATCATTTTCTCACAAATCTATGCTGCTTCAAGGCGGTGTCTCAATGAACTTTTAAAGATCCCGGAATGCAAGACCAATTATGGACAGGTTGGGCGTTTTGGGATTCATTTTCGAAACCGGAAGAACGATTTCCAGACAAGATGCAAAGTGGGGAGCAGAATATTTCTTGTAGATGTTGCATGTTTCTTGAAAGAAGGGCGTAGAGATCAGGTATTAAGTTTTCTTGATGACTATGGCTTCTTGGCTGAAATAAGATTTCGTGTTCTTGCCGCTAGGTATCTCGTAACGATATTATAGTCCAATATGATGACAATGACAATGCATGACAATGAGAAGGGAAATTGTCCTGAAAGAATCAGTTTGATTATCTAGGAGAGTGCAGTCCGTTGCGGACTCGCAAACAAATTTATGATGTTTTGACAGAAAATACAGTGAGCAAGCAATAGGTTCTCAATTCTATCTTTTTGATGTTGGATTTATATTTGTTTTTTTGTCTAGTTTTTTCTTCTTGAATAAAAATAGAACTAGAATGGTTTAAAATTAGTGGTAGAACTAATATGAATATAGAATCAATGGAAGAATTAATATGGGGAAACAAAGACAACTACACCTCTAAGATTGGGAAAATGAGTGTGTGGATCCCTAGATTTTCATTAAAGGACACCAAGACAATTCATTTTTAACCATAATATCTTCTAACTCTATTAACTCAAAAACAATGACTCCAGTGTTTTATAATAAATTAAAAGATAATAATAAAATAAATGTAATAATATATACTTTAAAATAATTTCAATATTTCAAAAAATTTAATAGTTTACAATCTAAAATTATATTAAAACTAAATAGAAACATAGTATTAAGATAAATATATAAAAATTTAACTTTTTTACATTATTGTATAAAATACTTTTAGTATTATTAATATATGAGATATATTTTATTAATTGTAAAGTCTATTTAATCCAATAGTTTATTTAAATTTTCATGATAAATAAAAATATATTATTAAAATAAACATGATAGTTTACATTTAAAAAATTATTTTCTATACATAAACTATTTTAATTATATTTGTATTCATTAAAATATTATAAAGTCAATTTCTTTTTAAGACAAGAGGTATTACATTTAAAAATGAGTCGTAAATATTTTTTAATTAAATGATTTAAAGTGACTTGACTTAATGAATTAAATTAATTAAATATATTTATTTTATAACTTAATGAGACTTTTTAAATAATTTAACTTAATAAAATAAATTATTTTTTTTTAATTTTCTAATGTCAAAAATATCCCTAACCTATAATTTTTTTTTTATGTCTATCCCAAAACCCCCTACACTCGTTTACCCCCACTAATAATCTCGTCTTATATTACGTACCATCATCGAAAATTTGTGACAAAATTTAAAACTTATGGTATTTTAAATATTATATTTCCTAGATCATTATGCTTTCACTTTGAATGTGTGCATGTTTTTGTATATATATATTAAAATATTATTATTTAATATTCATATTTAATAAAGATACAAATATAAAAGTATAAGTTTTAATTTAAATTAAAAATGTTTCTTTTTTTGGACATTAATAAAAAAATTAAATTACCAATTTAACATTAAAAAAAAAAGAATGAAAACAATTCTTTTGGTGGAATGTTTTGCTGATGAGTTAATATATTAATTTTTTTATTCATGTCCAAAAACAATGGTAGTTTATATATATATATTCTTTTAGGGTTAAATTGGTAATTTAATTTTTTATTTTTATTAATGTAAAAAAAAGAAACTATCATAAACCGGCAATATTTAGAGTTAAATTGTGTAATTTCAACGACAAAAAATTTTTTATTTTTTTTTTATTAATGTCAAAATAAAAAAAACTATTGGCGTTTGTTTTTAGTTTGGCAATATTCTAAAAATGTCTGAATCTGAATAATGTGTTTGTTTTTTATCGAAATAATCCCAAGAGAAACAAAAATAACATTATTTTTACATTTGGGTGTCAATACTAAATCATAATATTTTAATATTTATAAAAAATATTTTTGATTTTGGATTATAATATATAAAATTTTTTAAATATTGGGACTAACGATAATAGTACATAATTTCAAAATGATTGAAAATAATTTCAAAATATAAAGAGATTATATAGGATAAACGTTTATGGGTGAGTTTTGAAAATGAAAAATAAATTATTTATTTTTTTAGAAATTATAATTACAATTGGTTTTTATTAAGTAAAAATTATCTGAAAAGTCCTATTAAGTTATAAAAACAAACACATCTAATTAACTTAATTAATTAAGTTAAGTCACTTTAAGTTATTAAGTTAAAAAACAAACGCCACCTAACTTTTATCCTTTTATAATTACAACTTTTTAAGCTACGCCATCTCAATGCCAAACAATCTTTTAAGCTACATAACCTCAATACTAAATAGGCCTAACTAATAATTATTGATATAAAGCCATTGTGATATGAAAGTTAATTGAGAGCACAAAATGTGAATATACACACAATCAGAATGAGTTTCTATACTTTTTCCAGAAGTATTTTGTAAGCTAAGCAAGCTAAAAAACAGGTCTTGATAGGCTAATAAAGATTGCTAATTGTTAGACACTTGCTAAACTAAACTCATAAGTAATCCAATAAGGCTTTGGCCTAGGGTGCGCTCATAAGTTTGAGTCCCATGTACACAAATTTAGGTGAAGATATGGAGCAAAATAGCAAAATTTCAATCTGATCTAAATAGACTAACAAATGTTGTAATAAAACAATAGTACATTCTAAGTAACATCCTAATTAAAAATTTTATAAGATCCTAAGTTCCTAACACTAATGTTAATTAACCAAAGTGATCATGAGCAGTAACTAACTTTTGTTTTAGGCAAAGGTTGGTTGAAGCAAACAATTTTAAATCATTATTTTCATTTTTAAAGTAGAGAAATTATATGCATTTCACTTCTTTTTCTTTTTCCCCTTTTATGTTCAAAAACAAGCACAAAATTGAGGAATCATTCAAGTCACAAATTTTCAGACAAAGCAGAAAGGCCTATCAACAAAAGGAAAAGCCAAAGGACCAAACAACCAAAATTCCTATATCAACAAATGAACAAACAAAACAAAACCAAACCCGGTTCATCAACTAGTCCAAACCAGCAGGTCCAAATTAACCTCACGCACCAGGAGCTGCATCCTTGACTTTACTCTGCAAATACCCGCCATACTCCCTAGCATAGTCCTTCACATGGCTCGCCGTGTCATAAATCCGGCTCCTCGCGTAATCAAACCGGTCCGAACCGGCCGGGTGCATTCCCTTAAAGTACCTGTACATCCAAGACAAACCGGCGAGGACCGCGACGCCGAACCCACAAACGGATAAGAACCCAGCAACCGCTATGAAGAGAATTGTTCCAATGGGGACCCAAATGGGGCTAGAGAGTATAAGCAAAGGCGCGAAGAAGATCAAGCCGAGGATTGTTGCAGTGACGGTCAAGCCGATTAGGAGAAGAAGAATCGAACCGGATACGAAGAGGGTTAAAAAACCAAAGAGTTGGGTCGAGTTCGGTGCATGGGTTTGAAGCCTGCGTAGCAACGAGTTACTGCTGTTGATGTTTGAATTGTTTAGTCTTGAGGAAGGTCTCTGGTGGATGGTAGGGTTTCGAACGTCAGACATGCTGTTTTCGTTTTTGAAAGTGTTTTTTGGTTTTGTTGGTTGGCTTTATGAACATGAACCATGAAGAGGTGATAAATTGTGGAGCGGGGGAAGTTGGGGGACAGGTGTAGCGTTTGATGCATGCACTAGGACACGTGGAGGGTAGGGAGGGTTTGAGCATTCCTAGATAGGGGGTTGCGTTATGGTGGACTCTTTCTGACTTGACTTTTTCTTTAGACTTGCGGATGAGTTGATTTGGTGGTGTTGTGGCGGGAGTAACGATGATCGAAGAGCTTGATCGGTGTTTGTTGACCGTCTGATCCGACATATCAGCAAGAGTTCATAAGGGAGTAGTTTTAGCCAGAAAAGAAGGTTCGTATTCTTGTAAGCGGTTCGTATGTCCATGTCAATTGTCATGAATAAAGCGTCTACGTATAATTATGATAATCGAGTAGGATAAAAGTTGATGAGTTCTCGGGTTCGGTCGAGTTGAGATGCCGATAATAGATATTAAATATTAAATAATATTTAATAGCCAGCGGAGATTTTAACATATATACTATATAAAAATGGTTACGTAAATGTTACAACCGACAAGTTTGGGCCGGAATATGTTGCATGATTCGAAAGATTGAGTTGGGCCTCAGCCGTAAGCTCGGATCGTTAGAAAAACGACGGCGTTTCAAGAATCTAAGAACACATGGTTCATCTTGTCTCTCCTGTCTATCTGAAGCCTAGGAATCAGCTAGGGGAAAATGCAACATGAGCAAAAGGAGAAAAGCAACTGTTCTAAGCTGCATTATGCTTGTCTCAATCTTATAGTTTTCGGACTTTTCACCAGCAGGATTAAATATTAATTAATTGAAATCTTTGAATGCAAGCGATCATTGTTTATAGATTTTGCGCTTGAATCACTTGGACAGCCAGGGTTCGCCGCGCCATTGATTTCCAGTGCAGATTGCCTTGTCATCTGTTACTACTTGAACTGATTTTGGTGCAGCTCCCAATGTTGGTTTAAATGTTTCGTCTGAACACAGAAAGAAACTCTTTTTGCACGCAGGAAAGTTGGTGTGTTCTGAAGTTCATCAGTGGATTTAGTGAAATGAGTTGCTGTACTTTCATCCTTATCACCTAGCACTGATGACCTTGATGAAATCACCGAAGTAGAGTGCCTGCGAATTAGGCCAGTTCTGCTCAAAATACTTCTGCCGCAAAAATTGTCTGGTGATGAAGCAGCAGTACCTGAGTCATCCTTGCTTCTTCCCAGCTTCTTTTTGCCGTGCATCAAACCAGATTTCTTGATAATACTTCTTTGGCTATTCTATGAACTTTCAGCAGTTGAACAACTGTCAATTTCCATTGCTGTCCATGGAAGAGGTGGAAGGAGAAAAGCTGTCAAAATCGGAGTCAAAAACTGGTTGTTTAGCTTTCGTATGAGACTTAAGGCCTTCACGTTACTGAGATCAGAACTAGAAGTCTTTCTTGATGGTGTTTGATAATCTTGAGTTTCAAATCTCGGGCATGCGTTAAGCCAGCGCTGGTACACTAGGTTTTCCGCCATGTTAAATCTGTCCCTCTGCAGTCTTTCAACTTCTTTTGAATGGCCTTCATTCTTAGGCCTCAAAATACTTATCTCTTCCTCAATCTTGGCACCGATTTCGTCCTGTGAAACAAAGATTTAAGCTGCAAGATGCAACAATACTTGCCTCTTTCATGTTGGAAAGTTCTTTAATTCTATCTTGCGCATCAAGTAATTTAACTGTCAGCTTCCTCTTTTCTAACTCAAGTTATCTACTTATTCTCTGCAACCCCACATGTTCTAACTCAACTTGTCTAGCAGCTTTAAGCTGCTTTTCAACTACGACATATTTTTGTAGAAATGTTGTTACACTGAAATCCAGATACTTTTTCTTCAACAAGTGCTTTCTCGTGTTTGCCAAAATAGTCTGCCTCATTTCCTCTTGCAAATTCCTTAGCTCATCCTGCAATGAATCAGTTGCTCCATTCAGCATGCCAGTCGCTGTCATCTTGTCCTTTAAAAGTTCCTTCGCAGCTGAGCAGTGTATGACTGCTGCTCTTTTAGACCACATGGTTCAAGCAATTTTCTGTCAAGAATCAAGTTCCTCTTCTTCAATTCTTTCACTAAATTATACAAAACCCCCTTCTCTATAGCGTGTTTCATTTTCCTTGTAGCCCTTTTAACCGTCTCTTTCTGCTGTGATTTCTCATCTGTAAAACAAGTTGGCAGACAAAACAATATCCCGTGGCAAAAATTTGAAAGACAAAGTGGACATAAACACAATATTATATTATAGCATGCTAAAGGATACGGAAAAAGCACCTGCGTGTTTAATCTTGGAAGAGTTTGGCTTCTTGGAAGAATCCGTATTGACCTGGAAACAGCTAAAGCTGCAACTAAGGCTGCAACCAAGAAACTCGACCTGAATTTCATGTAAAAATGATTATAGCATCTAGCAGAAACCCAACATCAATCTATTACTACAACCTTTGCCTTTATGTCAATTAGATAATATCTACAACAGATGAAAAATCTCATCACCAAGCAGTAATTGATCTTTTCTTTTCCAAGTACTGCCATTTAATGCTCTTTTTGGAAGAACTTGTTACCCTCAAGCCACAATTACTAAGGTTAAAACAGGAACACAGCCACATACATCTATCACTTGGACAATAATCCAAGGTGCCAGCGACAAATCACAAGTCATATGTTCTGAAAACCATTTCGGGTAATTTCTCAACTCGGTTGTACTCCCTCGTTCATTAGACTCTTGCCAGTGCACATCCCAATTAATTATTTAGGAGTAAATAAATATACACATGTCAAAAATTGAATGGTTTAGATTCTTTAGAAGAATGTATTCCGAAGTACCCAGACACATTGATTGAGAACAACAAAAATGGTTTGCACAAATGGCAAAGGTTCTTACTTCAATGTCAGTGTCATGTACGGTTTCAGAATCCCAGTTTAGCGGCAAGCAAGAGAATCAAACGAGCAGACTATTCCGATTATTTAACTTCAATGTAATAAGAATAAAGTTTTATCTCTCTTAGTGGTAGGGTATATGAATTCGACTTGCGGATGCTGTTACTTTTCATCTCACCTTTTAATTATTCACTCTTAAATTTCTAATTTCCTTTTAAATTCCCACTTGAAATTATATTTTTTTAGAATATTACTGTTTAAATGATCAAACGAAATTACGTTAATATTATAAATAATGATATAGATTTTTTTTTTCAGATCCTTTTTCCGAAATAAATAAGTAAATAAATATTTTACTCATATTTTTTAAAAATTAAACATCCATTTAACTAGAAATATGTAATTGATTTCAATTTTTTTATCAACTAAAGTAAGTTATTTCCACAAACAGTAATAAAAGAATAAAAAAAGAAAAATCTCTTTCCGCAAAGCAAAATATTCTGAAATTCGTTTTGTCGTCGTTTTGATTCCTCAAGCCCTAAAACCATCCAATTTCCGATTTCACGCCCAATAATCCACCCCACCCTCCCCCCCCAAAAAAAAAAAGCTTGGCGGCCACTGGTCACCACGCTTAATGGACGCGCGTCGCGTTTCGCATGTCGTGCCCAAGGTCCGGCAGGTGGGCTTCGTGACTCATTCGGACCCGAACCCGCCTCCGCAGGCGCCGAGTCGGACACAGTCCGTCCCCATTGAGTCGAACTCGGGCACTCCTTCCGACTCTCCCGACTTCTCACCCGTTATGATTCCGCCGCCACGTCACCACTCAGAAAACCTTTCTCACCTCCGTTCCGCGGCCGTGCCCGTGCCGGATTCCTCGTCCCGTCGTCCAATGGGAGACGACCGCGTGGCGGTAGTCGGGAGCTACAATCCGGGGGATTCGTTGCTTGGACAACCGGTTTCGCCGAATTCTTCGGAGGTTAATTCGGAGGCTTCAACGACTTTGGGCTGGTTCGGTAGGAACAATTCCGGGAAATTCTCGGCGGGTTCGAGTTTTCCTGGTGGCGGTTTTGACTTGACCCCAGTGAAAATGGAGAACTTTACCCAATTGGAGGGTAAAAAACCCGAAGCTGTTCCTGGTAATGTGCAATTTTATAGTGTTTGTTCATAATTAGAACTAAATTTAAATTGAATTATTTTGTTTGGTAACAAATTTGATGGTTAAATTTTATGCTATATTTAATTAAAAAATATAATGAATGGGATAAAGAAGAGATATAGAGAGTATGAAAGTGACTATGTTTTGGGTTTGTCAAAGCGTGTGTTTGGAATTTGGTTGCTGGCCGCAGCTTTTTCAAACACTTTAACTGCTTTGCTTTCAAAGTCAAAGCACATGTCCTATCTGCGTTTAGTTGCATAGTTTCTATTGGCAATTGCGTGGAATTTATGGTTCTGATTTAAGCAAAGAAGGTATTTTCTGTGGTGGTATTAGTGTTTAGGGATTCACTAAAATTCTTAGGTTGTTGAATGGTGCTGGTTGTACTTGGGAAGCTTTCTTATCATATGAAAAGGATTTCTTTTTTATGTGATTCAAACATCTAACATTGCAGAAAGAGGCGGAGGGGCTGCTGTGGAAGTGCATAATGAAGTATCAAGTTCAACAGCAAAAGCGAAAACAACAAAAGCTGAACGGCGTGCAATGCAGGAAGCTCAAAGAGCTGCCAAAGGTGCTGCAAAAGGTTGAAACAGCAATCCTTATCTGTCTTCATCTTTTGAATACTTGGACTGATATGTGAAGTGTGAAAATTGATGATTATTAGAATTTAAACTGGACATATACAGCTCCCCTCCCCCCCCACCTAAAAAGGAAAAGATTTATAATTTTGGTTGAAATAAAATGAATGGAATGAAGTTCAGAATGGACAATTTATAAAGAAGAATGATTTTCCCTTTTATTGTTTATTAAGTATTTAGACAAGAAGTCTAAATATTTTAGGGGTTCTTTCTTTGTGCGCTCCTTGTTCACATTTTGTAATTATTGTTCTCATTAATACTAGTTTCGTTGTTTCCTACCAAACTGATTGTGCTTGTGCTCATGCTTTTCGGTGGTAGGTCAAAATGCCTTCAGTTGCATAGTTTTTGTTGGTAACTGTGTAAAATTTGCGATATGCTTTAGCATGATAGAATGAATGTTTTCAGGATCGAGATTATGAAACATGTTTAAAAGAATTCTGTAAAGATGAAAGACTGCGAATAGTGAGCAACAAAGCTAGCTAAAAGGACGTATTGTGAAGTTGTAATGGTGTTTGAGGATTCACTTAAATTCTGAGGTTGTGGCTGGTGTCTGTTTCTATTTTGAAACCTTTGTTATCATATAGAAGTGTTTTTTTTTTCCTCCCCCGTGTCTTTTACAATGTTTTAAACACCACAGGAAAAGGTGGAGGAGTTAGTGTGGAAGTGAATAATAGAGAGGCAAATTCAAACACTCTGAAAGCAAAAACAACTAAAGCTGAACGACGTGAAATGCAGGAAGCTCAAAGAGCTGCCAAAGCTGCTGGAAAAGGTTCAAAAGTGATCTTTATGTTCTTTTCAGTATTTGAAGCCAAATTCTGCTAGTAGTAGTAAGTTTTCTTTGGATTTAAATAACAAAATTCTTACTGTTTTCATTTTTAAATTGCTCAGTGAGATGTACAGACAATTTTATTGCTCTGTGCTTGTATTCCCTCGCTGGTTTGCTATCTGAAGAATTCTCTTTTAAGGGGTCTCCTTTCCTGCCACTACCTTTGATTCATAATTTGCTCTCTTCTACATTGGTACCCGAAAAAAAAAAATTCTTTTCTTACTTTTATCTCAAGATAAAATAAAATTCGAAATTGCAACCAATAGGTTGTACTAATTTATGCTAAACTAATGCTCGAGTATACACCGGGAGTTGGTCCTTCATAAAACATTTTTGTTCTTGTTAAGGTGGCATTTTTTTTTTTGGGTTTGAAATCTATATAAACCTGAATTAGTATGAATTCTAGATAGAGCTAAATGTCTGCATTTGAATAACATGTTTGTTTCTGTATCATAAGTATTAAGTTGTTTTTTTCAACTTAAAAAATTTGAAAATCAGTACTTTTACATTTGTGCCCCTGCAAATTTTAAATGTTAAGTAAATAATAAACATCTCAACGAACATAAATAAGATACCATTTTATCATTACATATATTACGTTCAAGTGAATACCGCCCTTTAATAGTCTAAATTAGTACATATTAATTAATTTTATTGTAATTTATGATGTATTATAGGAAAAAATATCCATAAAAAATCATAAAGATAAATCATGCTAATTTGAAGAATATAAAAATATAAAATAATAACAGTCTACTACTTGTTTTAATCTAACTCTATTGATAATTAAATAAGAATATTGATAAGAGAAAAATAATAGAGGTCGTTACCTCTTTCTTTGTGTTAAAGTGGAGTCATCAAGATTACAAAAGATGGAGGTATTTATAGAAAAATTTGCCATCATATTAACTGATACAAAATTTAACCATAGGCTTATTAAATAATATCGTAAATAACCTTTAACTAATTTGGTGGTAAAGCCTTTGTTTGATAACAATACTGTATTATCACAAGTTATGGAGGTGAATAATAATGCTAATTAGTAAGTTTTATGTAGTTAAGGATGAAAATAAACTAATTAGATGGGGATAATTTGGAGAATATCTTTTATTGATATCATTCAGACTTTTTAGATTACGCAAAAAACTGAAAAGATTGGCTTAATGACTTAATGACTGAAAATTTTCATTAAGTTGAAAAAGAAAAACAAACAGACTTAATGACTTAACTGATTGAAAGTAAGTCAAGTAAGTCAATTAAGTCATTAAGTTAAAAAAACAAATGCCCCCTAGTTCCATGAAATTTGAAGACAAATTTTGGCATATTCATGTTCTGCATTTTCCTCATTCATGGTGTTTTTTACAGCTCAAGGAAATAAATCTGTTGCTGCATCTGGGGGAGCAGGCCCTAGTAATATTCTGAGGCAGCCTTCACAAAACAGAGATGATCCCGCAGTTGGATCCACAATTGCAGGTTCTGACAGGAGAGGAGGCGATCGTCCACCAGAGAGGGAGAGGAAGAAAGACGTTCCCCCTCCACGCATGCAGTTTGATGATCAAGGTCGAGTGAACAAGTCCAAAAAACGTGCAGTGTTCAATCAACCTGAAGCTAAAAACAGAGTTGAGTTATTCCGGCATCTACCTCAGTATGAACATGGATCACAGCTTACTGATCTTGAATCTAAATTTTTAGAACTTGATTCAATGCATCCAGCTGTTTACAAGGTACTACTTATGGTGAATTCATTGCTTAATCTAGCATTCAAGCTGTAAATTGAAACACGGTTATTCGTATTCTGATCATTAATCGAGCTTGTCACTAGACAATTACTGGCATGACAAGTGAGTGTGTGTATGCAAATAGATTCATTTTTAATTTAATAAACTGTAATTATCCATCCTCATTCCATATGAATTGTCGAAGTTCTCTGAAATTTAGTTCTAGATGTGTTCGATCACGTATCTGGGCAACTATGTACTTCACACTCATACCTCAATGTCAAATGTCCATAGCTTATATTCATGTGTTCTTTTCACACAAAGGCATCAGGCCTGGGTAGTAGTTAAATGTAGGTCGACTCACATTGAAGAAGTGCTTTGCAACATCCTAGTGCAGATGTTACTCCTTGGTTTACTTGTCCTTGGGACTTAGTATTGATGATTTTCCTTTTTCCAGCCACAGTTAAATGCCATTTTTCAGACCTTTTTTGATGAACAAAATTAGGGTGAATTATTGTACTAAGTTTTAAATAAGTTCTTATTGTTACAAAATTTTCTTTTTCGTTGTACCTTGTGACATCTGTTGCCAATCTTCACCCTTTTTCGTGAATCTGATTCATATCTTGTCAATGTCAAATTTTGTTTCAGCTGATTCCTTGTCTAATTTGTGACAGTGTGTCAAGTTCACATGAAATGAAATTTATTGGGTTCACATGTATTAGAGAACTGGATTTAAAGTATGGTGCTAATATAACGTAGAAGATATATAATCTCCTACTTCCTAAATATAATTAAGATGCCCTTAGTGCCCGAAAACATTGTGAATTAGTAATGAATTCGTCTGTTCATTGATGTCACAATAAACTGTCAGGTTGGAGTGCAGTATTTGGCAGGTGGTGTTACTGGGGGCAATGCTCGTTGTATCACAATGCTTCGAGCATTTCAGGAAGTCATTAAAGACTACTCTACGCCACCAGGAAAAACACTTGTTAGAGATTTAACAGTGAAAATCGGTAGTTATGTCTCATTTCTTATTGAATGCCGGCCACTTTCTATGAGCATGGGAAATGCTATCAGATTTCTGAAAAGTCGTATTGCCAAGCTACCTTTAACTCTTTCTGAAACAGAAGCAAAAGCTGCCCTTTGTAACGATATTGATCGTTTCATAAACGAGAAGATAATACTCGCTGATAAGGTGATAGTTAGACATGCTGCTACCAAGGTCAGGGATGGGGATGTTCTTCTCACTTATGGATCATCATGTGTTGTTGAGATGATTCTATTATATGCCCATGAACTTGGGAAACAGTTCCGTGTTGTGGTGGTAGACTCGCGTCCGAAGCATGAAGGCCAAGCATTACTTCGTCGACTGTTGGCAAAGGGCTTAAGTTGTACATATACTCATATAAACGCTGTTTCTTACATTATGCATGAAGTTACACGAGTTTTTCTGGGAGCTTCCTCTGTTTTGTCTAATGGAACTGTATATTCAAGGGTTGGGACTGCCTGTGTTGCAATGGTTGCTCATGCATTTCGTGTTCCTGTACTAATCTGTTGTGAGGCATACAAATTTCATGAGAGGGTACAGCTTGATTCGATCTGCTCAAATGAACTAGGTATGCTCCTTTTGGTGCTAATTAGATAATTTTTTTGCTTTCAAAGTGACTGCATTGATACATCTTCTAGTTACTTGCAGGTGATTCGAATGATATTGCAAGAGTACCTGGGAGACCAGATGTGAATTCTATGGATAATCAGACCGATGAGAAAAATCTCCAATTTCTCAATTTAATGTAAGCTTTTAGATATTTATCAAGTAGAAGAAAAAGGTAAAGTGTAAATCTTTTATCTATTGATTTTGTATTCACTTGTCTCTGTACAATGCTAACAGGTACGATGCTACTCCTTCAGAATATGTTTCTATGATTATCACAGATTATGGCATGGTAAGTCAGGTTGATAAAAAATGCTCTCATTTTTTTCGCTTTTTGAGTAGTATTTTAGAGAATGTTTAATGTCTGTGAGAAACAACACTATCTATGGACAGCAGTTAAGAATAAATTAGCAAACTATAGAACTTTAAGCTACTAAATTATAGGTACCAAATAGGGAGTACAAGCGTGGAATATATATCTTCACCATTTCATGTTAGCTTTCTTTCACTAGATTGTTCCAGGTAGCAGGTGCTTTGTATTATGATTTATTTATGGTGGTAGGACTTGGCAAATTTGTAGATGCTTGAGATTTCTTTAATTGTTAGCTTTCTTATGTTGTTGTTCTTCTTCTTCTTCTCTTTTGTAGACCCCGGCAAATTTATAGATGCTTGAGATTTCTGTATTTGTTAGTTTTCTTATGTGCTTCTTCTTCTCTTTTGTAGATCCCGCCCACCAGTGTGCCTGTCATCGTGCGCGAGTATCGAAGGGAGTATTTATTGATATAAAATATTCATTCATCATTGGTTTTTAACAGATAAACAGTGCCCATTCATGCTTCAGTTTTCGTAATTACTGGCAGGGGATTGTATGCCCTCTATAACAGGACTTAATTCTTCAACTCTTGCACTAGAAACTCTCATTACTCATCCTTGTCAAATTAGCTTGAATTTTATAGCCTTTGGTGAATATGATAAAGTGAAGAGAGTGATTTTGCACCTCTTCTGTCAATTTTGGTTTGGAGGGGCTTTATTTTATCTTATAGTTCATTATTATCTTGTTTATGTTGCTCTCGGCTTTGCAAAATTTCTCTCTAATTGTGTTGTGTTGTTGTTGTTTATTTAGTCTAATCTCTCCTATCCACACATATGAGCGGGGGTGTTTGAGCCGTAGAGATTTTATTTTCAACCCAAGAAATTTTATCATCTCAATTATATGGTGCCTATACTCTAATATTGTACTTCCTTAAGTTATAGATGGACATGATTTATGCAAGCATTTGATACAGTTTTTTGTTGCCTAATTTATACCCCTTAACCAGTGCGGATTTAAATAAGAAAAGGAAATCACAATTAAACAATAAATCAAAGTCCTAAATATGAGACTGATATGACTAATAAAACGACGAATATAAAAATCATCGTAAAATGATTAAATAAATAATATGTCAGTTCACTTCTTGTTTTTCATTACCGATATGCTAGCCTGGCGACTCATCGAACTCATTAGTTTACTTTGTATATTTTCCCTAACATTTTTTCTGGGTAACTCATTGGTGCTTTGACGTAATCCTCCTTGAGCTCCTAGAAAACGGGGATACGCCTCGAAAAAGACTTCTTCTGACGGAACACATTTAAGGAATTCTATCAGTTTTTTATGTTCAACATCTGAATATTGCTGCAATTTACATGCATACCATCCTAGTATAATTTCTTTCCCGGGTGATCAAAGATATTGATGAGATTAACAACATTCTTGGCTTACTTTTACAATGTTACAAGTATTACCTTCCCAACCTATATATAGCCTTCATCAATCGTGAGATAGCTCACTTGATGAGCAGCCAATTTACAGAATCTATCTGCTCTGGGCACGTATTCTGCAAATTAAATCGTTAGTAGAAGGAAAAAGTAAAAACTAAAGACACTTGGGGGAAAAAAAAATTATAAAACATTCTTATTAAGTATTGGATTGGTACTGGCCCTTTGATGTCAACCATTAAATTTGTCCAATCTGAATTTATATAAAAGGGTAGAAACCTGTACAAAAACTATTCGCATCTTATCAGCCTTTTGTTGCATAAATATCCAGTACATGGTTAAGGTTTACCTCACAAACACAATATTATTTGTCTAGTTTTTAAGTTTTTTTTTTTTTTTTAATCAAATTCTTGACATTTAATATTTGCGAACTTCTAGACTTCTAACACACATTATGCAGAATGCTTCAACCTCCAAGATCAATGTAAATACATGTTGCAGTAAACCCTTAATTCAATTGTTGTAGCAAATGAATAACGAACTTTAAATTTCTTGTCATGCAATTTTACTATGGAAAACATAGTTGCTTAGATTTGATAACCTGCGCTGCTTATAGAAGTTTAAAGTCTAGTTTTGAGCTTCTTCTTCCGTTCAAGAGCTGATGTGTGGGATTAACACGGTTAATTTCTTTGTTTTAAGTGTTCTAATCAACTTAATTACATTTTCTCGTGAATGACCACCTTTGCATGCATACCACATTTTCATGGCAAAACATGTGTACTTGGAACAAGACATGAGCATCACATTTTAATTACATTTTCTAGTTAATCACCTTTGGCTTACGGTTTGCTAGTAAGACAGGTTTATTTTCTATTGATTGTTAAGTGGGATTTGTTATGTACGGTGCTAAATTGGGCTTTTCAGATTCATCATATCTCAGAGGTCTATAACCAAGTAACAGATTTTGAGTTGTTCTGATTTTTTTATATGCATGAAAAAAATTTTCATCCACCTTTACTTATAATATTTTTAAGTTTTTTGATGATATGATTTTCTAGTTTTTATTAAAAAAAAAATTATATTTTCAACTAATACTTTTAGATTTTAATGTAGTGCTTCCTTTCACACACGTGATATCATCTTACTTGCCATTATCTACAATAAAGTCTAACAAGCTACAAAAGTTTTTTAAAAAATGTTAAACCAATGAAAATATAGAGGTAACTAACTGAAATTCACTAATAAGAAGATAAATAGTTCATAATGATACTAAAATTAATTAGAATATATATGTTTTCACACAACCCACTGCTTGGTTAAAGTTCGAGTGGCCATTAGAATATTGATGTAACTAAAAGTGTTTTCTTTATTGCACTAGAAATTTATGCGAGAGCATAAAGTATTTTTCATGGCAAAAATATGTAGGATCTGGCGAAAACTTTTCATCTCCCCGCGTCTTTCCTCGTTTGAATAAATCAAATTATTTAAATCTTATTTATTATATAATGCTTAATTTTTTCCTTTTATTTTCTTTTTCAAATGAGAACATTTATTTTACGTGGGCACTGAAGTTTTACAAGTCAAACAGTTTGATAAGATCTAAATGGATTTGTTTGGTATTTTAAAATAAGATCCGAATGGAGTTGTTTGATATTTTAAAATGGTATTTTATCAAAGTATAAGTTCAAAATTCTAAAAGAAGAGTTAAAAGAAATATATATTAGCAACACTAGAAAGTGTTAGATCTTTGTATAAATATTAAATAAATAAATAAATTATATTCGAGAAATTAAATTTAGACCAACACTTCATACTTCGATAAGAGAGAATTTTTAAAAGTACAAACGACCCAGGAAAATCTCAAGAGAGCCAAAAATTACGGACAAAAGATTACCCTGAGACGATCTTTATAACATTACTCTCTTTCAATCTGATAACACTAGTTGATAATTACAGTCTCCTTCCCTGGTTAACATTATCATAATCCTCAACTGTACACTAATACATAATTTTCACTTCGTACGTGCAACAAAGACCAATAGAATTTCAACTTCAACACTTCCACTTTCTAGCGGATGCTAATTACAAACAGACTACTAAGGACATGACATGAATTAGCGGCACCAACTATTTAACATCTTCTGTTACTCATTCTTCAAAGTTGGGTCTCCATTGTCATTTTTGTTTCTTGTCGGAACTGGCAGCATTATTATCAGCTACCGAAGCTGCTGCCAGTTCCATCAGCCTCACGTAATCTATCTCAGTTGATCTATACTTGAACTTGATTCCGTCCTGTGTCCATGACTTTATGCAAAGGATAGCTTGCGTGCTATCATGTGGCATGGAAAAGCGTAGCTTATCAATTTCATCCCCTTTACTGCAAAATAGTTCTTCGGGAGCCACTGAAGTTGCCTGCACTGCCAGGAAATCTCGAGCCATCACCGACAGCCGAGGGTATCGGGAGCTGTTCACCTTCCACCACTCCAAAACATCTGTTGGTATTGGAGCTGGAGGCTCCGAGAGATATTGAGTGAGCTCATCCGTAGCACTGACTATGCTGCCTCTTCGTTTCTTTCGGGCAATTTCCTCTGCAAAAGAAACACTACCTCCGTCTTCGATCTCATGAGCACCATATCCACTTGTAATGGATGGGAAATGGCCGGTAGAATAATTTCTCATAAAATGGGCTCTTGCTTCTTCTAGGTAATTTTCTGAGTTGAGGCTCTCAGGAATAAGCTCGCATTTGATCCGGGGATCAAGAATGGCTGTCATGTAGGTAAATATGTTGCAAACTTGGCTGCTGTAACTCCTGGCCTTCTTGGCCATGTCTTCAGCTGCACTCTTTAGCCACTCAGGGGTATGACGGGACTCTCTGCACACGGTAATCATCTCAGAAATGTGATCCATGAAGAAGAGAATCAGCCCAATTGTGGGCATTTTGGTCGTGCACATGTTATTAGTGGTCTTATAGAATGGTTCTAAGTATCCATGCACAATACTAACTGCAGTCTTCTCTGCAGAGGTTAGCATCATCCGGTTGCCTAATTTTTCTCCATGCTTCCTGACAACAGCATCCATGGTCTTACCAGCCTGCAATCCCAAGCCATCATTAGCCACTAAATAACATCTACGGAGCAAAATACGAGAGATGTAGAGTATTGACTTATTTTCTTGTATCTGATACAAGATCCTTACAGGAAAGAACAAGTACCTTGTGCACCATATCGAGCATTTGGTAACTGCCACTCCATCGTGCTGAAGTGTCGACAGGAAATTTCCAACTGCCTTCTCTACAGGCAGTTGAAAATTGAATAAAATCATCTGAAAAGTCTGTACATTCATTTAACTGAAGTGCAAACTCCCTGACTCTAGAGATTGCTGGTTTCGTGGTTCTTAATCCATCATCTATGATCAAGTTCAGGGTACGAGCAGCACAGGGGATATAGCAGAAGGGTCCCCCTTTCTGACCATCGAACTTCTCTTTTAAAGTATGGCATGCATGGATAGCATTCTGACTATTATCATGTGTACAAGACAGAACTCTATTTTCAATATTGTAATTCTCAAGAACCTTTTCTAGGGAGTGATAGATCTCTGAATCTCCGCAAGGGTAAGGTATGTGACATATATCAAGAAGCACCTTCCGAAAGGACCAGCTTTCATCAATCCATTGACATGTGACACTCATATAAAAAAAATTCTCATAGGAAGTCCAGAAATCAAGAATGATTGAGAGTTTAGATGAAACTTGTTCCAATGATAACCTTACATCTTCCTGCATGCTCCTGAAAACTTCACGAAACACTGCTTTGTACTTGTCACCCGGCCAAAGTTGTACTGATGGATTTAGAAATCTGAAGGAGTTTACTAACCACTTCTCCTCCAATGTTGAAGGAGGGAGAGAAGCTAGAATGAGCCACCTGATCAGCAACCAGTTCAGATGATCATAATCCACCTGCTGTGCTTTACCCTGCGGCTGAGATTTCTTAACTATGACTGTAGTTTGTGGTGCCGTTGCAGTACTGGTGGCAGCATCCCCTGATTTATCATATCCTGGATGCCGATTAGCCAGGTGTCTACCCAAATTACCTTTAGACAAAAAGGAAGAGTATTAGATGCATGAGCATTGTGAACGGGTTTTGATATTCTAAAAACGCTCAGGCCTGCCATAAGCTTCCCAAATAGCAAAACAGATTGACCTAGCATTTAACAAGGTAAAAGAGAAATAGTAGTGACATCTCAATTGCAAATGCTCATATTTGACTATAAATAGACAGTTGGATATTCATGGTCTAACTGAAGCAAGTGGATGAAACATACCAGTGGCGGTTGCAATGGAATAGCTTTGACCACAAAACTTGCATCTTCGACTTTTCCCATCTGAAGCCGTCTCAAAAAACTTAAGGTAAACTGAAGTCATTGTCTTCTTTCTTGGCTTAGCTGAAGGAGCAGCATTTCCTTTTTCTGAAGAACCCAATCCAATATCTACTGGATCAATGCTTGGAATCAGTGTCATATCCATTATGTGTTTGGGCTCCACTTCTACTCCTAGAATCAACAAGAGAAAAGGAATTCGTAGATTCTTAGTTAAGCCATGATTCAGTTCTTCACCACATCTTTGAAAAAAAAGGGGGGGACAAAAAAAGCAAACTGCATTCAACACTTCAGATTACTACACAATATTAAACAAGTCAACAATGTCAGCCTCAGCCAACTGTTAAAGTTCTATGGATCCTTTCATCAATCCCTGAACACCAGCATTATGTCCTCCCTACATCTCCTATTGTTGAAATGTTCTTTTGGATTAAATTATGTAGTCCAATAAAGTTACTATCTTCAACCACACTAGCAATACCTACAAAAAATAACGTAAGATGACACAAACAAACAGCTTTTAGAAGAGCCTTGCGCTCGAACAACATAGGTTAAGTTGGATAACAGCGGCTCATCTACATAACTTTTAAAAGCACGACAGTGAAAAGCATTTGGTAAACACTCAATTGTACTTGAAAGCTAAGTGATTCCATTATACTGTAAGCTGTCTATGAATTAAAAGCCGCAACACCTCAATTTTTCCAATCAATTGAAATGAACTGCTTGTACCTTTGTAAGATTTGTAAGCAGTGTTTACGCTCCAATCCATCGAGTTTCCAGCTTTTCCAGTCACTATTCCTGTCTGTAAATCCAATCCAACTTTCAAAATACAGATTCTTTTTTTTTAACAAGTAAAACAAAAAAAAAATATGGAAGTTACTTTTTTGACAATCAAAAGACTTAACAAGAATCACTCTGTTACTCACCGCGAAATTCATGAAATCGCCGCCGCCGATCGTTTTACTCTTTTGCCTTCTTCAGTAAGACAGATCAACAACTTTTTTTTTTTTTACAAAATAGAAATCATTTCATGATTTTATTTTTTTTAAGCAATTTTCCAGTAAAAAGGAAGTGACAGTCACTGATCGCAAATCCCATCGCCGACTCCACCTTCGTAACTCCAGACATCAGACTTCAGGACTGAACAAGCAATGGAAACAACGACGTAGCTCTGCTGATGGAGTGAGAAAGAAAGATATAGAGAGAGAGAGAGAGAGAGAAGAAGAAGTTTGTTTGTTAAAATTAGACACAGAAATGGAGGGAGAATGAAGAGAGAAAGAGAGAAAGATCGGCGCTGGATCTAAGCCGGATCTGAGCCGAGCGAGCGAAAAGACCGAAGGATCAGAGAGCAAAACAAAGAAAAAGATCAGCTTTTACTTTACAGAGCCGGATCTGAAAGTATACATGTTTCAACGGCTTTACTCTATTTTTTTTAATTTTATTAATCTTCTGGCTCGGCTGTGCGAGTCAAACTCAAATAGTCGAATGATTGGAGTGGGCGAGTAGACTCAGGTCCCTTAAGAGACTGGAGAGCGACTGAACGATAACTAATTAAGTGAGCCAGCTTGCATTTTGTTGAAGCAAATAAATAAAGAAGGGTGGTGGGGCGTGGACTGCAGGCTGCAGCAGCTATACGACACCGGGCTGGTTCCTGGTGGCGGCTAAAGTTTTGAAACAGTTAGTTTTTAGCTGCGGTTTGTTTTGTCTGTCGAGCCCAAGGTACCCGCTAGCTCCCGTTTTGGCTCTGACTTGAATTCGCTCGCTCGGGCGCTCCCTCCTTTCACCTTATTTTCAAATGAAACGTTCCAATTTTCCAATTTCTAACACAATTTTTGCAATCCCTTAGCTTTGTAAGAAAAGTAAAAACTGAATAATGTTTGGAAGTCCCGACATTTGAGTTGTAACTTGAGTATCTGTATCACTTATTTATTAAATAATAAATATCATATTACTTATGATTCTATTTTATGATTCAATAAATAAATACTACATCATAAAATTCATTTGTTAAAATTTTTTGTGTCACTCAAAACAAATAATAATAAGTTAAAATAAATAAATAAGGTATTTATTCATTTGATAGTGGAATGTGATAATAACTATCAAATGACTAAGGTCCTACTTAGAACCTATAATTTAAGATATATCTCCTAAATTAATTTAAGAGATATCTCTTAAATTAAGTGCCACCTTGATATGTTGAACTAGAAATATATAATACTTTAGAAGTGTAGGGTTCTTTTCTTTCTTTATATAAATCACCTTAGATTTTTATTTTCGAATGAGACATTAGTAGAGTGTTCTTAATGTGGGAAAGGGCTCGTGTCTCTTTGTGTACAATTCAAATATTTCGAAGTAAAACTTATTTGAGCTTGGACATTGAGATTGTACCATTACAAAATTGATCTATTTAGATAGGATCTCTACTGGTAAATAATAAAGAAAGAAACAGAGAAATATTTGTTTTTAATTTATACATGTGAGGAACCTAAATTATGCAATTCTTCGAATTTCGAAGATACAGAACATGGATGGTTTAGCTCGCATTCTCCTCATTCCTTAGGCAGTGACTGAAAAGAACATTGTGACAATTTCTTAATACTATAACACTTCATTAACTAAAAAAAATTACAACCAAAATCTAGTTTTCTAATTTTGTATTTAATTAATTAGAGCCACAAGAAATCATCTTTTACAAGCTGCCAATCATTATTAATTTTTTTTTACTTAATTATGACAATCAAACTAAAACTCATATTTACATGAGACTACAACCGAGACTAATATTCATAATATAAATTCTTATGAAACACGGCCCACATTTTTAATATGCCTACTCCACTCACGTGGATGAAGAAGACTGTATTCACTCAATTAAAAAAGAATTTAAAACTTTCACAACACTTTTGTGGGGGCTTGAACTAGTGCCCTCATAGTTGTGCGGGCACCAGCTTACCCACTCTACCTTTCAGTAGGCGCATTATTAAATTAGTAATGAAAAAATGTTTAAAATTTAAACCCGTTCGTTGACATTAGCGAAACAATGGTTTAGGAGAACATTGCTAGTGTAAGCTTTAACCAAACAAATTACAATCAATGTGTATCTTGTCGTAAATTTCATCTTCTTTCAGTTTGAAAATTAAGGGCGATGTGTCTGTCCGGTGATGAAATTAGACAATTCCTTGATTCTCTAAGTTCTGAAAGGTTAGCTTGCAGGTCTGAACCAAAGCATCTCAGTATACAAGCACAACAAGGCCGACAAAATTCTGACATAAGTTCCAGTGCAAATGTGCAGTTCAAAATCTTGTGCTTATAAAGAAATTTAAAAAAAAAAAATACGAAAAACAACATTAAAATAGTTCTAATTTTTATTTTTTTTAAAGGAAAGGGGGTGGGCAAACCCAAATCAATTTTTACCCCCCTCACCACCTCCAAGGCTCGAACTCGAGTCCAAACAAGTGAGGGGCGACAGATTACACTGCCAACCAACTCGTCTACGCCCTTGGGGGCATTAAAATGGTTCTAATTTACCGTGTTGCAATTAAGGAAATTGAGCTCGGTTTATGGCTGTTTTTGAACATCTTATCTAAAATATTTTGTCAGAACATCAGATCAGTACGTTCGAAAGAAATTGCTCAAGGATTGGTAGGTATTGAAGCCCAAATTTTGGCTGCATATAGCAAGAAGAGAAGAAAAAGATGAATGCTGTGTTATTCTCACTATGAATGCTGTGTTATTCTCACTATGTGTACAAACTACAATGTCATGATCAAATCAGAAACTTGTAAGCAGCGTCAATTCCACTGTGCTTTTGTATATCCAAGTGTGTGATGTGAGGCAAGTTAAAAAGAGAGAGAGAGGGTAAAAAAGGGAGACACCAGACCGTGCCTAAACATCTTCTTGCAGCCAAAGCGAGCTAAGTGATCTGTCTGGAGAATTCACAGGCCTTTGATATATAAATTAGCTCACAATTGGGCCTCCCTTCGAGAACTACCATTTCTTCTTGATTTCCTTGATCTCCATATTATTGCAGACGGGTTTGGGCAGATTCGATATGGAATTTTCGGTGGAGGAATATCAGGGACTCTGCAATCCATTCATGATAGTATATCAAATCCATTCATGATAATGCACTTGACCCAATGTTAAAAATTTTGCGAGCAACATAGGTATCTCAGCTATTAATAATAATCGCTATGTATGACATGTTAGCTGGGGTACAAACTTTTTGTGTAATCATCACTTGGAAACACTTGATTCTTTCAACAAAAGGCATTAGGGTTGATGCAGAAAAATAGTTTGTAATTTGTTCATCATTACGAAACTTTATCAGGGGAGCAGGTAAATAGTGATGTTAAGAAATTGAAATGAGGAATCTCACTCTAATCTATCAATCTCAATCTGCGAAAGTGAAAAGTCCAGGTTAGTTGATCCGTCAGGTGTTGCTGCTGCACTGGTTTGGGTCCTCAGCTGGGGTGATGCTGCAGGTTGTTTGATAGCAAGTACTCTGCAATTGAAGCTGCTTGATATATTGTTATGGGACATGGCCAACCTACACAATTATGAAAACAAACACTGCTTTGAGTTCTGTCCAGTGTTTACTTCTATAAATATAATTTCTCCTTTGTTACAGCACAAACTTCACATGAACCAATACCATTTCATTTCTGCATAATTCATATGGATAAGATTTTGGTCTCCATAGCTTGCAGTAAATGATTACAGCTCATATACCCATATTAACTTAGTACAACTGGACGTCTTATGGCAACCATTTTCTAAAGGATCTTGTTCTTTGATGACTTTTGAGTGGATTAACAATGAAACTAGTGATTTCCAAACACATTAGGGCACTTTTGGTCAAGGGCCCCCCATTAGCTATTGCTACTGACCAAATAAAACTTTCTTCTATGGTTTGTTAAGATTCATTAAGCCACCAAACCAATATCTACTATTGACCAATTTCTCAACCAAAGTCCAAAAACCCATAAAACTCTTTGGCTCCTTCACTTCACCATCGTGGCTGCAACAATGGATTTTCAATTTCAAGACAATGCTCGAAAGACTGAAACTCAGCCCAATCACCCACAAGACAGTTGACTCAGTAATTGAACTTTCCAAAGAAACTCATTTTATCTCCCTTTTAACCCATTAAAAAGCATCATCACAATCATCAAACACATCATAAAAGTAGATTTTTAAATGAGACAAACTCACCTGTAAAGAAAGCTGCGATCATGGAGACCAACAACAAGAGCAGAAGCACCAATCTCCCTCACAAGAGCCGCAATCCTGGCACCCTCTTGATCCCCTTCCGTGACTATAATCTCAACATTTGTCTGTAACAGTACAATTTTCTCGTCTATATCAACAACATAGGATCCATCGGCAGCATAACATCCATCAGTGTCACACAAGACGTATTCCCACAAACAACAAAATTTTGCACTACATACACATACAGCACTAAAACTTACATTAAAGAAATCGTTGCATATGTCTTTGAAAGAAAGAGCCAACTGATACCCTTTCAAGCGAAGCAGCCTCAGCTTCTTCCTGTTTCTTGAATTCAACGAAGGGAATACATGAAGAAGAGTGATGACATCACCGTAACGAAGAAGATTGTGAAGCGCCCACAAAAGTGCAGCTCTTGCCGCGTCTACATCTTCTACAATCACCACTATTTTCTTCACATCCATTGCCTCTGTTGTTCTAACTTAATTTGGCGAAATGGGTTTGCTTGAGACAGCTCATAATATGTTTTTACTCATCGAGTTTCGAGTTGTGTTTTGTCTTTGTTTTTGTCAAGTCTTGATAACAAATTTGGCATAAGAGTTATGAGCATGCTCGTTTCTGTACTCGGAAAGCTGGATTGGGCTGTTGAAGTTTTTAAATGGCATGAACTCGCGACAGATCATTATTAATCAAGTGCCTAATTTGCTTGTTGGGGAACTATAGAGTATAGCTACTCACACTGATTCAAGATGAGTGCATACGTAATATGTCAAAATCAGGAGCGTTCAAATGGTGGGCAGAAATTCTGATAAATAATATTAGGTAAATTAGAATGTGAGTGGGCATTTTGATCGTACGGTGGGTAATTATCTTGTAAACAAAAAATTCAATTAAATTTTGGATGCTAAAATTTTATGGTGACTACTAAAACATGTCACTTTTGTCCATAATAAATACTAGCACGTCCTCTTCACATTCACGAAAAAGATTGCAATTATTAACAAACAAACGACGTCGTTATTTGTATCTCATCATAATAGTGGGGGTCAACTTTAAGACCTTAATACCACTCGATGAGGGCCATGGAGCGCGTCGTCAGCTGACAATGCAACTAACCCACGTGTACGGCTATTAGCTGACTGATTAAAAATACTGATACGAATCAGTGGCTGGCTTGTCGTTTTGTGTTCCTTTTATCCCGGTGGATGACGAGTGACGACGAGAGAGAGAGAGAGAGAGAGCGCGCGCGAAGTGGTTGCGTTGTGCTCGCCGTCGGTTATTTCTGTTCTTTTCGGTTGTCGTTTGTTAGGCCTTCGTTTTAGTGCTGTAACAGTCCACTTGCATCAGTGACGTACAGGTTAGCAAATGGCCACAATGATTGGGCCCCGATGACTTGAACGGCCTTCTTTTATTTAATAGGTCCATTAACTTGACCCACACTACACGTAGCATGTTACCCCATTTTTTCAATTGTTTTTAAAATATGAGATTTCTTCTTCTTCTTCTTCTTTTGTTAACAGGAGGACATTTACAAATTACAGTAGGTCCTCTATAAATTAATAAAATTGAAATTATATAAAATTTATTAATTAAAAATATTAAATAATTAATAAAATAATAATTATTAATTTATAAATTTATTTACAATTCAATTAACCTACATCAACAACATTCTATAATTTCTAATTGAGGTTCTAAATGAAATAAAAAAAATAAGAGATGAAATTTAATCAGATTTAAATTTTAAGAAAAAAAATAATAATAAAGTCATATTTTATGTAAATAAGTAACGAGCGAGTCATATTTTATGTAATTAAAATATTATAGTCAACAATATTTGTAATTTTAGTAAATTATTAATTTATGATTTGAATGGGACCATAAAGTTATATAAGGTTTTTTTAGAAAATTATTATCTTATTATTTTATCAAAACTATTCATTTAGTTCATTGATATACTATTATCTTATTATCAAAATTTATTATATAATAAAAATTAATAATTTATTGAGTATTAATTTATAGAAGTTCTACTGTAAAAGGAATTTTTATGGATTTATTTGATTCAAAAAAATAAATAATTGTTGTGGGATATCTTATTAAGGATGCGTACAAAATGATATACTATTAGGGAAAAAAAAAAAAAAGAGAACTTTTTTTAATAAATAGATGCCATCATATTATTCAGATAAATTATTAAATGAAACAATTTTGTAAGGTAATTATTTTTTTTGGGTCATATTATCAATTTTGAATTGGTCATTACCTATGCAATAAACGTTTAAATTGAGATGTAGTCATATACTTATTTCAACATATATATATATATATGTTGAAATAAGTATATGAATACATCTCAATTTAAACGTTTATTAAATGTTGTTAGGTTCGAGTTTAGCAATAAAATGAGCAAACTTTCAGAAAAAGTATGCTAAGTAAAAAAGTAATAAATGTTGTTATCACTACGACTTCAGTATATTATAATTTTACAGTATTTTATTTCATATAGGGACTGATATATAGATTGCATGTGGGTGATGTTATTTGGACTCTAAAATTTACTTTAAACAGTATAATTTTAATAAAAAAAATTATTGCAAATATATCTATAGCATAAATTACTATTAAGGACAATTTACTTTAAGTAAATATTATATAATTATTTTGAAAACTCATGTTAGACACTCATTATTTAATGTATAATTCTCACTCCTTAAACCTAAAACTTTTATTTCCAAATCTTAATTAATATTTAGATGAGTAATGAGAAAATCAATATTAAAAAAAAAATGACTACAAAATAAATGTGATACATTTTCTCAAAGATAAAATTTTAAAAAAAAAATCACTTTATATCGCCCTTTTTTTCTAATTGCTGGCTTTGGACCCTTTTAATTCTTCTTCTTCGTGGTTACTTTATATTAAGGTGTATTGCAAGTTATTTTTGGTGGGAAATCTAATATTGAACATAAATAAGTAAAAATTTAATAATTAAATTATGTTAAATAATTTGGTTACAACTTAACTAGATTATATATTATTGTAAGTAAGTGTTAAATCTTTTAAAATTAAGTGTATAATATAATTTTATTAATGTTCTAAGTAAATAAAATTAGTTAATTTGAATAATTTAAGTAAGAATTTTTAAAAAAATTTAAAAGAATATATAAAAAAAAACTTATTCTTTTAAATTAATATATGAGTGTACACAACAACATAATATTTAAAATAATTTTTACAGTATAAATAACCCACCCACTACACGCGGAGCGGTGGCGTGATTGATGTTTTTCCAAAATGTACAAAAGAAAACATGAGCATACGCTAGATGTATGGTGAGAATGATGCAGTCATTTTTGACCGACATTATTCAATGACACGTCGTATGCGCGATGTAAAAATTTGAACTACGATGATACTACATGACTACATATTATTCACAATTATAGTCCAGCAATTCTGACCATCCATTCAATCTTCAGCCTTTTAAATTTTCATCACAACAGTATATCCAGCTCATTTTCAAAGGGTACATGTGAAGTGTTCTTTTTGAAGTTCATGAAATTCACCAATTCACCCACTTTTCATCTTGTTACTTGTCATACATCACAATATATCACACTATTTACTTCCAATATTTTCCCCAATTAGAGCACCTCATAATGATGATATTAAGAATTCGCAATAAGCCAATAGCCCATTGAAGAAACCACCAATTTTTCATTTTTCTTTCCAGTATAAGAAACGACACTGTAGATAATAGGATTGATACCCAGAGCTTTTCTGGCTTGGCATAAAATCATTAGACCTAAAAAGATTGGCTCAAAGTTTTTTACACTAGGCCAAATGCTGCATCCATCACGACTAACTAGGAAGAATAATGAAAAATGTAATTACAAAAGTGAACTGAAATATCGAGTCAATGTTTAATGAATTCCGGTTGTTCCCATTTCAGGCTATGCTTTCAGAAATAGCCCGCACCTCTAACCTCTGCGGGAGATGGTGGCTGCGCATCACCACCTTTTCCCAAAAACACAATACGACCTGCCAAATCCACATTGGAAAAGCTTGTTAAAGATGAGAGGAGGAGGTCAGCATAATGAAAAACACAGTTCTCTATCAATGAGTAAACTTTCGTCACCATACACAAAGTGCGAAAGCTTCTTAACCATCTAAAACTTTCATGATAACAGAATACAAAATTCCAAGGTGGCACAGCTGATCTCTAGAAAAACAATCTGGACAGAAATAATATGTCAGTTAGCCATCTCACCAAGCTCATGTTGGATTACACCATTGACAGCCTGAACATTTTTGGTTGTTACATTTTGACGATAATTACTGTTGCCTTCAGCAGAAAATTTTTCTTCCATCATTTCAAAGCATTTGGACCATAGGAAAAGGAATGTCTACACAAAGCAAAGATGTGTTTGTTTAAAGTCAATATCACCTTATATGAGATACATGAAGGACGGACAAAAAACACTTGATCTTGGAAAGTGCCTAATTAGTAATTGTTAAGGTCTTCAGGCAAGTTGCCTAGCAAAGAATAATGACATTTTTTTTTATAAGAAGAATAATATGACATTTAAGCAAGTTAAATTAACATAGAAAAGTTTAGTCTTTAACTGTTCATAAAAATTAATGTCATTTTAACTTCCTCTTGTTTGATTGTTTTGTCAAATGGCTGGGTCCAAAACAACCATATTCGTCGCCCTTCCTTACTCACAATTCACTTATATTTTGCACGTATGATCCTTAATACTTGAGTATTCCTTACATGTCTTCAATATCACACTGACACTCCTTAATTGAAATTATTCTAACTATAGCCCCTATGCACCTCCATCTTCCTGCTTTCATTAATAATCAGTGTTCCCAAAATATATTATATCTCATGAGGAGATATATATATATTTCTTCTAAGTTAGTGTCATCCCCGAGGTGAGAGAATAGCCACATAGTTTGTAATAATGTTCTGCTTGGTGGGGAAAAAAATTGCAAAACTAGTCTCATGGAAAGGGGGGGAAAATGATAAGCATGTCAGCATAGGTAAGGTAAAAGAATAACATCCCACTAGATGATACAAGAAAGCAGCATAAAAAAGATACTCTTCAAAATGTTAAATGCAGGTTGCACATACTTTGAAACAAGTAATAGAGGTTAAGGGAGCTACTGAATTGTCACAATAACAAATTTGAAATGATTTTGTCAAGTAGAGGCATGCTTCTAAAGTGGGATTTCTTTTTTAAATAACTAAAAAAATAAAAAATTTAAAGATAACTCTAGGTAATATGCTACAAAAATAGAATTCTATAAGTTCAAGGTCAGATTTTATTGATGCAGTTTAAATAACCAGAAGAAGAAAAGTAATTTTCAATTTTGGGTGCCAAGTAACACACTAGAAGAAAGTGAGGTAAGTACCATTACGACGAATAGCAATCTCTCTTATACGCCGGACCAGGCCAGTTATTGGATCATTGAAAACTTTTTGCTCCAAATTTCCTTCAACATATATAGTTGACCTATAGCAAATAAAAGAATTTCAATGTCATAACATAGATCAGAAAGTAATAACCTGCATCTGAAATCAGACACAAGCAGAAATACAAATTCAAAAGAACCAGCCATGTTTAAAACAGAAACCCCCCCCCAAAAAAAAAGAATGACAAAAACACTAGCAATAATGGTTCAACAATACAAATGGTGAAATGTTCCACATCACCAAAGTTGAAACAACAAACTATTCATTTTTTTCCCAGAGACTTACAGGTTACAATCATCTCAGATCATCATCTAGTTAACAACAATATTTGGCATGTAAACTATAAACACTGGCACTAAGTTTACTTCACCGCAAGAGTCCATGAGAGCCAGAATTTCACTGGTAACTCAGTAAAAACAATATAAGTTTCAAATTTCGAATTATGGTATGGTTAATGATTCTTGATTGAATGCTTAATATGAGTTCCCATGCCAATGAACACGCAAATTTAGACTTTGATCATGCTCTGATGATCATGCATAATTTGTTTCAATCTTATATTATTCACTAATTAAATAAAGCTTTTTAAAAGAGGCAATCATTTACACTAAGAATAAGCATACATACATGTGGTGTCATATATTCAAACATTCTTGATAAAAATAAATAAATAAAAGGCTCACCCAGGAACAAGATGCTTCATAACAACCTCGCCCAACCTCTCGGGGTAAACTGAAACCCTATGCCACTGAACAGCACACCGATTTGCATATTCGCTTGGATTTTCATTCTCCAATGGCCTCCTATTGTTACGAATCCCACCTGTCCCCAACGAGAACAGCGTTACAGTCCTCCCACTCTTCAGCTTCTTCTGCACCGGACTCTGACCCACCTGACCTACCAATATTGCCTTAAAAAAAATAAAAAAGGAAAAATAAACCCACTAACACCCATCAAATGTCAAACAAATTTGTCCACTCTGTACAACAAAAATGCTGACAAAATGTTTAATTTAAATGCCGGGGGGGGGGGGGGGGGGGGTTTACCTTGTAAATGCCAGGATCGAGACCGTTTTCGAGGGGCCGATCAAAACTCTCTCGTTGCTGACCCGATTTCTGAGTTGAAGATGAGTCAGGGACTGGGTCGGCGTCGGAGTGGAAAGCAGACTCGTCCAGGTCGGAGTCGACGCGAGAGGAGGAGGAGGAGAAGATGTTGGAGGTGGAAAAGGGCTTTGGAGATTGAGAGCATTTAGGGTTTAAGAGAAGAGAGCGACAGAGTCTTCTTGTGAGAGTTGCCATCGTTTTCAATTTCTTTTTTGGATTGATTGATTGATTGTTTCACTGCCTTTGTGTTTGTGATTTTGTTTTCGTGGGGGGTTTTGGCTTAAACCCTAATGGTTTCAAAATGTTTCTTCCTTCTCTTTTTCTTGGTTTACTACACGCGACAAACACATAATTATTTTCTTTTAGTATTGATTTAATGATTTATAGATTAAATAATGAACTTTTTTTCTTTTCTGACAGAGAATATTGGACTACTAATTACTAAACCATGAGCATGTAACATGTTAATAATCAAACTTGTGGCAAAATTATAATAGGATTACGATATAAAAAGTTTTAATTTGATACTGAAATTAGACCAAAGTATATTCCAATTTCCATTTTCGAATTAGTCCATTAGTCCATTACACGCTGGCCTGAAGCTTTTTTGGTCATGAAAAATCTTGAGTGCAGTTTATGAAATAACGGACCAAGATTCTCAGTTTTTATTTCTTATATTTGTGATCCGCACAGAATTTGACACCTTGAATCTAAGTTGGGAGCTGGCTTGGCCCACAATGAACATTTCCCATTGGTGATGTGCATTCAGTGCCATAAAATCAAGCCTTTGCAAGCATATATGGACAGATTTGGCCTTGTATCTTATCCTAATTAAAAAAAAAACCCCTTACTCAAATAAGAAACAGATTTTAGGCACAGCCTTGAGGCAACGAAGACACCAACCCAGAAAGTAATTTGTTCTTAGAAATGTTACAAAGCCAAAAAATCTTGAGTTCTTCCCCACAAATCCTTCCGAAAACTCCACCACCAAAAGTTCCTCCACTGGTTCAGAACTTTCCCACTTCTCAATCTCTTCCCAGGCTCAAACAAACCTGCAATTTATCACGCCGGGAGCTCACATTAAGCGGCAACTCTTCATTGCTTCTTCTCTGGGGCAGCCTGGTTCTGGAACCGTTCAATCTGTCCAAGGCGCGAGCAGATGAATTGCCTAACGCTGGTAAAAATGAGCAAGAACAGAATTGTGCCAACAAAGATCCTCCAAAGCGAGTTTTTCTTGACATATCGATTGATGGAAAACCTGCTGGTCGCATTGTCATCGGGTTATATGGAGACAGTGCTCCAGCTGGAGCTGCTAGGTTTAGTAGTCTTGTTAGCGGAACAGCAGGGATTAGCTATAGAAGAAAGGAGTTCATCAAAATCATGCCAAACTATGTGCAGCATGGAGGAGTTCGATCGTATGGTGTGGATGCCGAGCTGGCACGGAGATCAGGAAGCAATTTGGAAATTGAGAATCTCATGGAAGAGTGGAAGACAAGCAATGAAAAGTGTCCTGGGACAAAGAACTTGGCTGGAACCGTCGGTATTATTGTGAGAGATCCTTCCAAGCCACCTCCAAAGATCAAGTTGGTTGCCCGGCAAGGCAAGCTGGAGATGGATCAAGAGGAGGTGGGTAAGGACCCGAACGGAACAGAGTTTGTGATTGCAACAAAGGACTCTCCAGAGCTTGATGCCTCGTCTCTGGTCGTTGGAAGAGTCCTGGAAGGAATGGAGGTTGCAGAGAAGATTGGACAAGTGAAGACTGTGCAGGAAAATACTGGTTCTCCATATTTCAGGTTAGTTTTTTTTTCAGAAAATCTCAAGTGTTTCCTTGGACGTTTCTCGTTCTTTCTCGGAGATCTAGAATGGTTGTCAAAATTTTAACCTCAAAGCAAAAGCATGTTCTAATTTATAAGAAAGCCCGAAGCTAAAACATGATCTAATTTATAAGAGGAAACAATGGGATAATTCATCTTTGCAAAGCTGTAAGCTAAAGGTTACTCACTGTCTGCCTTTTCAAAATAGTTTTTTCCTTTGTTCTAACTTGGCTGCTCATGATCTTTCATGTAATCACGAAGAAAATAACAACCATATTGTTTGGTGATCAGAGTGGCAAAACTAATAGGAGACAAAAGGGCCGTTGTGGCGGAACGAGGATTCAACCGCCCCTATTCAAAGGTGCTGGTCACAAATTGTGGCTTAATGGAATAACAGTTTGTAACTCTTTTCTTGTTCCAGTTTGAAACTCTTTTCTTGTTCCTTCAATTTTGTGTAATGAGAGAACAATTTCATGCGAGTAACATAAATTCAATTGCCATTCTCAAAAGAAAGAAAAACCCTTGTTACACTGTTTGAACTTTGAAAACACAGAACCCTGGATCAGGCTTAAGAAATATGGGATGCTGATTTGAACAAAACTTTTTTCCTTCTTACAACAGTGGGTACAACACTTTCATGGGTTTAAATTGTGACACAAGAAAAGAGAACTAATACATTTCTATGGACATAACTCAAAAGCATTTTGCATACCATTGGCACCACCATATAAGAGAGGAATGGAGTCTCTTCCCAGACTCTTTTGGAAACTCATTAACACCTAGACAAACTGATCTGCCTGCCACACTTCAACTTGACCCATGAGTTGACTTCATTCTTTTGGTGACAGGAGACGTGAAAAGCTTTCTAACTGAGGCAATTGGATCATCCACCTGTCAAATTACAAGCAGTAAGATATTAATCTTTTTCAGATGATCAAAAGAGGGGAAAAAAAATAAAAACTCATTTTTGCCATCATTGGCTATATACTTAATCTTTATACAGGATCAAACTGAAACAGGACCAGGAGGTTTCACAGGGAAAACACGACCCATATTTATACAGGCTTACATTAAAATTAACAGAACTTGAGTAAAACGGGGATGAATCTCATTCCCTTTACCCATTTGGTCATCGTGATCGCAATGAACTAATATTAATAATAAAAAAGGTCAGGATATACCTTGATCAATGAGGAAGATGGAGAAGAATCTGCAGGTGATGAATAAGAACCGTCTCTCTGTCGATGTAAAGCAGAAAGGGTTTGTTGCCATCCAGGTAAGGCACCACCTGTTGATACAATCCATGGACAAAAATGTCTGTGCTGCCTAATTGGATCAAACTTCATTGCATTCACTTCCTGTAGTTGCTTTGGATCCGTTCCTGAAACAAAGGGGCACGGTTAATAAAAACTCTCGCTAGTAATCCACATGTACCAATGCAAGGATTCAGAAAAGTTAGTCAAGCTGCCAAATTTAGAATTTCAACCCATTTAACTTGATAAGGAATGAAATCATATGAAGTTCAATTAGGATCAATCAGCAACGATGTGCTGGCTGCAAAAGAGTACATCTAAGTAGTGAACACAGTTAAAGTATTTAAAAAGTTGGATGGGTGATCAATTAAACTTGGGGAAAAAACATATATATATTAAAGAAATGACTAGTTGCTTCTTGGAACTCTTTTTTTTTTTTTTGGGGGGGGGGGGGGGTGGGGAGGTTGGTGTGGGGGGACCAATTTAGTAGGGCCCCATATTAAACTATAAATAACCAATCCAAGAAACAAATAGGAACCTCCTCTAAGCTCACCTAAGGTACGAATGATATTAAATTAAAAAAGAGTTGCAATATAAAAAGTAGCAACCACATTAGTATTACTAATTTAATTTCAGCACATTTATATGCAGAGGGGATAGTTAAATACGTAACTACAAATACTAGACAATATAGATATCAACAAATATACATAAAACGGACAAGAAATGGTTTAGAAATACTAAAGTTCTGTAAGGATGTTGTAATGGTGAAATCAAAAGGTGAGAGTAGAAAGTTACAATGTCATTCACAGAAGAGGCAAGCAAGAACCTGATAACGACTGCCAGAAGAAAGAAGATGGCATATTTTCTCAATTATTTATTTATTTTTAAAAAGGTCAATATTGAAATAAATATGCAAAAAGTCTGAAAAGTCGCACTGAACTTCTCAGTTCATCTGAATAAGCAAGAATCCCAAACAAGAGAAAATTAAAACAGAAAAGGCATAAAAACAATGAACTCCTAATCAAGGAAGCAAATATACATAGCCTAGATGAATATCAATGGCATTTTAAAATGTTAGTGAAAGAGCTAAGGTACAACTGATACTACATCTTACCTGCACTTCCAGCCATAACTGCACCGCCGGATGGAATCACAAGTGATCTTTCATTTTTGCTATGTTCCCCATTTTCAATGGATAAACTAGCGTCTGGAGAGTTCTGAGAAGAGTCTGTTGCTTTGGAGTGACCAAATTTCCCAATGGCTGGATCAACATTTGCAGCATTTCCAGGCAGCATATCACTTTGACTTTGGCCTAGTTTTTCATTCTGTGTTGTTTCTGCAGAACTTTGGACAATGGCACAACCAGTACCAGCTCCAGGAAATGTATCTTGTCCAGTGACACTTGGTCCTTCCACTGGCACATGATCGTTGTTTTCCTTTCCAAGAGTTTCTTCATTGATAGAACTATCTGATCCATGATCATATTGTCCCCTGTTTAACAACCCTACATCTTCAGCCCGGACATCTTGTCCAGGCTGATTATTTTCAGTATGGTCTTTCCCTTCCTCAGGCAAATTAATATTCCTAGATGTGGATTGAATTTCTTTTGGGTGATCAAATGTATAATCTCTAAAATTAGAATCATAAGAGAACTTAGCTCTTAAAGCACGGCCAACAACCGGAAAAGAAATTGTTGCTTTAAAATTCTGTTTTGTTGGTGGGGGACCCCCTGCAATTGTTAGATTTAAATGTGATGAACTCTCAGTATGTGATGGTTCACCATTTGACACAGTGTTCATGGCAACTTCCCTATTGCCAACATGATTTTCATTCCCTGAAACATGAGACCCACAATGGTTTTCACCATTTACTTCTGTATCTCCTACTACCCTCAAAAACTCTACTGGACGTGCAACTGTAGCAAAAGCCCATAATCCAACACTGGCACCACAAAGCCTGCAATCCAACACAACAGACTTATGAGCCCCATAGTCTTCTGTCACCTCGACAATTTCTTTGCTACCAGCAGAGTGGACATTGATGCTTGGATTCTGTCCATTGACATCATTGACAAACTGATTTACTCCACCCTCACACTCAACTACATAAGGAAGTGAACGTGGTTCCCAGCCACATAAACTTATGAGCTTTTCTGCCTGAAAATGACAACACCACTCAGCATTACGAATGCAGAAACACAGCAACTAAACTGTAAATTTTCTCAGTCTTTCACCTTTTTTCTTTGTGGGCTTGGAAACAGAAGAAGAGCATGAATAGCACTGATGTGTTGTATTGCAAATAAATACATTTTCTAGTTTATTGCATTGAAATGTGAGAGGAAGGTGAAAAAATCAAGTAACGCACACAAATTCTATACAAGAGAAGAAATATTAAATGCATTCAACAATAACTGAAAGTCTTCATTATTTTTGTTCATTGCAAGTACAATGAACATAAGCAGGATTCAAAATGATATAATGATATAATCAGAGTAATCTGACCATCAATAAAGATTGAGTCAAGCTGACTTCCATCACATAATTGAATTCCAAGTGAGAAATTGGCAATGAATAGAGTTAACATCAGCAGATAATGGAAGTAAACAAGACTGTAAAAGAACAGAAAGAGAATGGAACAATCTATCAGCTAGAAGGAATGCAGTGTATCAACCATTGCAGTGAATACAAAAACTCGATATATGATAGGGGCTGACAGCAACAACATTAAATGCACTGAAGCTCATATGCTGATGAGTAAAAATGTTAGGAATAAACATATATTAGTATGAGTAAACTATAATTTAGAAATCATTCAAACAATTAATATAGTGAACTATAAGTTAGAAAACATTCGAACAAGTATCAAACCTGATAATACAGGTTAGCAGAATTATCTTGAGATTGGTTGCCAAGGGAATTTGCCTCAGAACCCTTTGCCACTTCATTCCCACATTCTAGAATTGGAAACCATTTAAGAAATTCTTCAAGCTGGGTGCTTCTCATATACTCAATGGCCGAAGGTGAAATTACAGGAAGAGCTAAAAGTTGAATGAGAGTAGATGATCTCTCTCTAAACTTCTCAACTAAAACAGGAGGTGGCATAGGAGGAAACTGTGCCAGTGTTTCATCACAGATATTGTCAATCCATGGGCAGAGTAACTTGTGTCCATTATTGAGCTTTAAGCCAAACACCAAGGCTGCCTTCTCAACTGAGAGAATATAGGAAACAGTCCAATTTAGATAAAAATACAGCAAAATTTGAATAAAAAATTACACAATTTTGTTTTAATAGTTACTGTCATGATGAAGGAATATGACATGCCTTGCTGCTGCGTCCAAGATGAAGGGGTTGAAAAAAGGAGACGTGCCCCACAAGATTCACAGGCCATAGTATCTGTGTCCACATTGATCCAACCTCTCCTAGCACAATTTACAGCACTTACAACCTACAAAAGACATAAGAAGAGCATCCGAAAGTTAGTATCAGATAGAAACAAGAGAGTTATCTTTCCTCCTCTTTGAGATAAATGTAAGTATATTATATAGAATTCCATCGCAAGTATGCAGCAAAAGAAAATGACGTTGTAAGGGCTGTTTAGTCTATGACAAACAACATCCTATAATAACCACGGACTTGATAAATGTAAACTTTAAATGAAGATAACACAACTTACAACATTTGTAAGATCGAAAGTTTTGCATGAACAAGCATCCAAATTGTGGTAATCTCACATCCCACAAATTATAAAAGCGAGCAAGAGAAAATTGAAACACACACACACACAGAGCATAGTTGAACATATATGATAATAAACAAAATAATGATGATAATAATACACACCTATAATAACCAAATGACATATTAATAAAAAACTAGTGGATAATACATCACATTCATTCAACCGAACAACTGCAGAGGATTGGAAAATCAAACCTTAGGTTTGGCGAACCATGTCATAGACTTAAATGTGGCGAGCCTCCGCATAAGATCACCACGGTCCCACGGTCTACATAATGGAGCTTCTGATAATCCAGCTGAAGCTGAAGAATTGTGGTGGTATCTGTCTACTACTTTCGGTTCTACTAGTGCTAGCGCAGATTCTGGATTTGAACGCTTTGTGCCTCTTCTCAATTCTTCCACTCCTGGACCATTACTATTTATTTAGAAGAGAAAATTTGTTAATACTATGCTCTGTACTTTACAAATGCATCAATAAGATAGCTTCGCCATTTTTTTTTCTGTATTTCATTTTCCGGAATCTTCTTGTGTTTTCTCAGGAACCAAACGCTCAAAGTAAAAATTAAAAAATAAAAATAAAACCAAAACCAAAACCAAAAACAAAAAGAATTAACAAAGAGGAGAACCTGGAGGAGCTTGGTGTAGATTTAGGAGGCTGAAAAAGCTTATCCATGATCGAGTGGAATCTCTTCTCTGAATCCTGAGCCATTGTTTGTTACTTTCAATTAATGTTCTTTTTCAAGAATTTTTTAAAATTAAAGTAATAAAATTTTTTGTCCCGTTCAGAACGACGACGTCCTTCGGCTTCTCTTCCTGTGTGTGCGTCCGTCCCTAAATCGGCAGATGGTGATGCACACACAACAGAATGGCGCACTTTTGGTGACTGTGATGGGGACTGATCTCGTGACTGTACGTGCAGGATGAAATTTTACGTTACATCTGATTGTTTTATAATCACCCTTGATAGGATCGACTTTCCTGGTCGCGAATAGATATTTCATTGAATCGTGAAGTTTGGTGGTAAAAGAATAAAAGATGAAAATTTAGTAATTGTGATTAAATAAGATAATACTGTAGAATATGGGATGCTGAAATGATGAGTAAGCTTGTCTCCAGCAGCAATCCATACAACAGAGGCCCAGAATGTGCATAGGCATGGGCGTAAGGCCCCAATAGACGACACTAACAATCCTTGCATGCGTATATTGAGGCCCCAACCGACAACGCAAACTAGCCCAGAGCCCGCAAAAGCATGGGCTACACAGACAGTCCCAATTCAGATATGGTGATCGATTGGCACTTGGCACAAAGGACCGTCGAAGTGGAACCATCATTGGAAAAGTGAGCTGTATTGATCCAGATGAAGGACCAGCCTAAAGTGAAAGTGATGCTTTTGCTGGCAGCCCTCAAGGCTCAAGCCTATAGCATCGAATTGACACGTCGTTTTCTAATCCACGCGATTATCCCATTGTATGGTTTACAAATTAAAATGAAATTGAATGGTCGCACTTGATGATTAAGCTTGATTGGCGCGCCGTCTATGTTATTGCTATGATCTGTGTCAGAATTAGGCTGCCGTACAGCAGCAAAACAGGGACTGCTAGATCATTGATTTGCGGACTATATAATTCGCCGAGAAAGAAAAACTCATGTTAACTTACGCTACCTGATTTTACCAACTTAAATTGATTTTAATTAAGGTTTAATTAAGTGACTTTTAAACAACTTAAATTGATTTTAAGGTTTGTCTATTCCATACTGTGAAAATTACAGATCCCAGTTTGAATTTATAAAATATCAAAACAATAGATTTTACCAATAAGTTAAATTTCACTATCTCGAAAATAGTAGAGACTTCAATGGAATTGTCACTTTAAAGGTGCATGGGAGCAAAGTCTCCTTCCTTTCTTGGAGACAGCAGCTGCAACAAAGAAGAAAGCAATACGTACGTGTATACCTTCCAAATTTGTCTATGCATTCGCAAATGGATGCAAAATTATGCAAAAGCTTGCAACAAAACTCATTGGTTCCCTACAATTCGAAAGCCCCAACTAACCCCTCAACGCCAATTAACAAATCGACTACTGCTAAATGCTACTCCATATCCCAAAACTTTTAACATAATACTTAATTACCCCATTTCCACTTTCATCACCACCCCCAAGAACAAGCAAAAGTGCACAATGCTTACCACTCACCAGCTATCTTTATAACGTTTCAAAATAGACCCTAACCCTAATTCTAGCCCTAAACCCTAATCGAATAATCCCGAACAAAACCCCAAAAATCTTTAACTAAAGCCAACTTCACTAACTTCAAGAGCACATGCAAGATTTTGTGAGATGCCGGATGGCGACCCAGTAATATTCAAAAAGCTAGAGTCAGCTTCTTTTTCGTCTGCAATTGCAATAACTATACATGTTGGGCTTTTCTCCCCGAGAAGTCATTCTCATTACTTGTCTCTCAATACGCGTTTCTTAACCCATCACAAAAAAAATCTTATAATTTTTTTTTATTTAAGTACTTATTTATTCACTTACATGAGAAATAGAAATATGATAAAGTAAATCTTTTTCATAGGAGTCTTCAAAATGAAAATAAATTTATGCTATTTTAATTAAAATTTTTCCTCTATCAAAATAATAACAATTATAATACTTTTCTCTATTCAAGAATGAAAAAATATAAAATAATATAAAACTAAATTAAAGGCTTAAAAAAACTCTTCAAATGAGATTATTATTATTTCTTTTCTATTTTAAAGAAATTTTAAAACTCTTTTTACTTATGTAACTTTTCTAATGAAAAGTAAAATTTCATTTGAAGAATTTTTTGATAATACTCTTACACTTTATTGTCCTTTAAATCATTTCAGAAATTAAATATGTGTATTTTATATTACGCATTTTAGATGCTCACATATTAGGTTGTCACGTAAGATATACGTACAAAAAAAAAACGATGTTACTTACAGTTATTACAAACTTACAATCTAGTGACGCACTGACGCCCTTCTTTATTAATTATTGAGCTATAAATTATTATTAACATTATATAGAAAAACACCCTGCCACTTTCTCTCAGTACTTCTTTTCATATTGATAGACAAACTCTAATTTTCTTCTCTAAAACTTCTGTTTGTCGGCTGAGGAAGGAAATGAAGGGCTCAATTGCAACAATTCGAGATTTTACTTCTTCTGTTTCTTTTTGTTGGTCTTTTCCTTTCATGTGCAGTGCAGGCCAAGAAGGGCCATCAACTGTAGCATCTATGGAGAGAAAAGAGCAAGAAGCTCTTTATTCTACAATTCAAGGATTCTTAGGGAAAAGGTGGAATGGCTCAGATCTCTACCCAGATCCTTGTGGGTGGACAGCAGTACAGGTTCTTCTTTTTCTTTATTTTTTTTGATTCACTAAGAAAATGCAGGTCATGTTTTTAATTGCATGCACAAATGCATCTATGCAAATATATAATTTGTTAATGCATGCATGCATGCATTGGGATGGATCATATACGTCTATAAAATGGTCTATTTTTAATTAACTTTTCCTTGGTCAATTAATATTTTGATTTGGGAAAATAAACAATGTTCAGGGGTGTGACTGCTATAGGTCCAGTTTACACAATTCTCTTCGGTGTGCTCACAATGTAAAGTTTTCAGACCACCTCTTTGAGTTCAATCATCTAAATTCCCTATCAGTTTTCAATTTCTTCTCTTCACCAAGCCAAAACCCCATTGAAATCCCCTCTTTAAATTGGCCAAAACTTGCAAACAGCATGGACTCCTTAGAATTTCGATCAAACCCCGGTCTCATTGGCACAATTCCTACAAGCCTTGGTTACTTAAAGAACCTCCAATCTCTAGTGCTACTAGAAAATGGATTAACTGGAAAACTACCAATAGAATTGGGCAAATTGGTCAATTTAAGGAGTCTCGCCCTCGTCGGAAACCAAATCACTGGTCAAATTCCAGCGAGTCTCTGGGGGTTGACCGAGCTCTTGCTATTTGACTTAAGCAGGAATAATTTATCAGGGTCAATGCCATTGACTTTGGGAAAACATGCTTCACCGCTAAAGCTTGATTTGAGCTACAACAAGTTACAAGGAAAGCTACCAAAAGAGATTGGAAATTTACATAATGTGGCATTATTGGACCTAAGGAGCAATAACTTTTCAGGGGGGTTATTTCGGTCAGTTGAAGAAATGGTATCATTAAAAGAGACGGTGGTATCAAATAACACAATATTTGGTGGTGGCCTAAGCGGGATTCGATGGGAAAATCTTCAAATTTTGGAAATTTTGGATCTTTGTAGCATGGACTTGATGGGTGCAATTCCAGAGTCCGTGGCAGAAATGGGGAGGCTAAGATTTTTGGGTCTCAATGATAACAAGCTGACGGGGAATTTGCCCAAGCATTAAGGCTCTTTATCTTCATGGGAACAATTTGACAGGGAAACTTGAAATCTCGGATGGGTTTTATGAAAAAATGGGTAGGCGTTTTAGAGCTTGGAATAATCCAAATTGTGTGTTACAAGGCTGAATTCAAATCGACAATTACTCATGTTCCTTACGAAGTGAAACCTTGTTCGAGCATATAGCACGAGAGGTGAGATGTTTGTTAATATTCTATTTGGAAAATGTTGTAGATCTTTGGGAGAAAGAGTTAAATATATAAAAGAAAATTGCTTCAAAATATAGATTAAATTTATTTTATATTGCCATCAATTCTTTTTCTTAATTTTGAATCCTTTAAACCCATGGTCACGAAACATCATGAACTTACTTTCCAATACTTGTGCTACTTTTTTGGTGTAATTAGTATACTTTAAATTCACAAGCTATCTTAATTGAACAATAACCATGCTATGAATTGATTAGTGAATTGATGATCTAATTGATGTTAATTTATAGATATCTCCAAGTCAGGGAAAATGACCAAAGCTCCCTCGCTTTTTTGCAAAATAAACCATTTCTCCATTGCACTTTTCAGAACAAATCTTTTTTTTTTTTTTAAAAAAAAAAAAGAAGATCTTGGCAGTTGAAAGTAGATGAAATTTATGACTAATTTTAGTGCATTGATATATATATATAGTAAATGCAATAATTGAAACCTGTCTTGATATGTTAAAATTGAAGTCAAAACATTTTTTTTAAATAAAAAATAATAAAATAAGCTCTTACACACGCGAAACTCACACTCTTGATATTAAAATTGAGATAATTAAGGGAGTGGTCGCCACCCAACCAAAAATTATTTTTCAATTAAAAAAATTTACAGTTAGTGAAATATATATATATATTACAGTTGATAAAATGTGTTATTACAGTTGCGGTGGGTTTGAAAAGTAGAGTATATACATTTGGTAAATTTTATTACGAAGTGCTATTTTATTATATAATGACCAAAATAGACATAAATTTTAATTATTTTTTATTTTTAGAGTATGTTTAATAAATTATTTAAACTTATTTTTTTTCTTAAATATGTAAAATTATATTAAAAGAACTCAATTAAAAAAATTTAAAGAACTTCGTAATTTGTTATATAAAACATGATAGAAATAAATGTATGATTTATATATTAAGGTTTATGGATAAGTATGATATACTTGTCTTTTTATTAAAATCCAAGGTTATAATAGAGATTTTAAAAAGGTGTGACAGCTTATTGAATAAGCTGCTTATGAGAAGCAACTCTTTACCTGCTTTTAAAAGCTGCTGACAAAATAGAGAAAATTATGAAATAAGCTGCTTTTACAAAATTTACCAAACAATATTTTAAATAAAAATTATAAAATAAGCAGCTTATTGAATTTCAACCGCAATCCCAAACTGGCCCTAAATGATGCATTACAATCTCAGGTTATCTGAATTGTCTAATACCCCCTATGTGCACAATCTAAGCATATTGATTACAATGGCGATGAAGGATTTGGCTCCCTGCAAATTTTCTCTTAGCTCTGCCCTAGGGATGGTAAAAAAAGTTAGGTTGACATCCACAAAGATCCAACATATACGAATGCTGAAAATTAAGATCTGTGCTGACTTGGATTCGTATCGGGCTTTGTACCTAAATGCAAGTGCATCTAAAAAACCAAATATCTAGATTCATATTATTTTTAAATTAAATTACTCATTAAATTAAAATTAAATAAGTTAAATGAAAAAAAAACCAAACCTATGTGGATTTGTGATGGATTTTTATTTGTGGTGGTTTTAAATGGTGGATTTATGATACTTATATTTATGGATTTGTAGTGATGTTAGATTTTGATTTATGTTATTCTTGATGTTTGATTTATATTGTAATATTTTTATTTATGGACTTATAATGTTGTTGTATGTTATTTTAGTTGTTGAATTGTTGATTGTTAAATTATGATTATATTTACTTTGATTTTATTAGGTAAATTTGTCACATTTTAAATTATATTTAAATTTAGTATTATTAGAGTTTTTGGATATTCAGAAAATTTGTCCACACACACTGCATGAATATTGGGTGGATCCAAATCCACAATTTTTTTTTTTTAAGAATGTAAATATGATTCCGGTCTCAAAATATCAATGTGCATCAGAATTGCGATACACCTGCACCTCGATGCAGATTTTGCCGTCTCTATTCCGCCCCAGCCTCGAAATAAGGATTATCCTCGAATAGTGAAACATAATTAACATAAAGGCAGCCACCACTCACCCTATGTATGCAGAAAAGATGATTAGGGTACGGCCTCAAGATTTGCTTCAGCAGTTCAGCCTGAACTAGCACAGGCACACTGTCTCTGGTGTCAGAATCAGTACTATAAAAAGCAGCTAAATCGATTTTAATTCATAATCACCCTCTTCTTTTGACCTTTTCTTTACACAAACCTTTATTTATTTATTTATTTATTTTGGGTTAATTACTTGAAACGCATACATGCTGCTGACCTAATGATCATGCCTCGGTGGAAATTTAACCCAAATTGGTCACCCTTTCTTTCTTTCTTTCTTCTTCTTCTTCTTTTTTTTTTTTTTTTTTAAATTAATAATAATAATAACAACTAAAACATTAATAGTAACACCAAGTCAATTACAGATAGGTCTCACGACTCAACGGTTACCTCCAATAAGCCCACTAACTCCACATCTCTCTCCTAGTAATTCTCTCAATAGCATAACGGACTTCGAAGTTCAAATGTCCTCTCCTTTAAGTCTCTAACCAAAAGAAAATCAACCGTGTATTTAGTTAATTTCTCCAGCACAAAGCTTCCTGATATTCTCTCTAGAGGGAGCTCCCTTTTGAGTCCAGACATGGCTTCTCTCTTTAAACCTTCTCTCAGTTTCATTTTCATTTTCATTTTCTTTTCTCTTTTATTTCTTCATATCCGCACTGTAACTTCCACTGAATTTGAAGTTGGTGGTGATAATGGCTGGCATGTACCCAAAGCTAAGGAAGGTGCCCAAATGTACAACAAATGGGCATCCAACCACAGGTTCAAGATCGGTGACACTCTTCGTAAGTACCAAATTAACCCTTTTAAATTTTTTCCTTGCATTTTTTATGTATATTGTGCCCTAGTGATAACATGTGGTGCATTGTGATATTTTTTTTACCTTAGTAATAACAAAACGTGCATTAATACGTTAAATAATTAACAGAAATGATACTCACCCCATATTAAGACCCACTCTGAACTCTCAGGTAGTGGGTGAGTGATTGTCATTTATGTAAACTATTTATAAACGCGTAACATGTGCAACATTGAATCCTGGACTAACAGCTAGAACAAATTTTCATGTGTACGATTGATAATGGATTCATTTAGAATTCAAGTACAAGGAAGACTCAGTAATGGCAGTTACTGAAGAGGAGTACAAAAAATGCCGATCCTCGCATCCATTGTTCTACTCGAACAACGGCAACGCGGTGTACAAGTTGAGCAAGCCGGGCCTGTTCTACTTCATCAGTGGAGTTGCGGGTCACTGTGAGCGAGGGCTGAAGATGATCACCAAAGTTTTAGAGACTCCAAGTCCATTTCATTATCAAAACCAGACCACCACCCCGCCGCCGTCGAATGACGCTGCCATTGAAAGGCCTGCCGCCATTGCTTCTCTAACTGTTATGTTGCTCATTATGTCATTTTCAGGGTTGCTATTGTATTAGTTTTGATTAATGTTTAATTTGCTATTTTTAAATAATACTGTTTCTGTTTAACTAATACTCTACTTGTGTTTACTATATATGAATATTACTATAATTTGTGTTTTTGGTAGTGGTTATTGGTTCGTTAAGGTTATATGTGGATCCTCTTCTGATGTGAATTTTCAGTGTTACTTGTTACAATGCGTGAAATTGGAGACTGTCTTGGTTATGGACTAATTATTAATTCCTCGGAAACTATACAAACCCAATATCCACCGCCAGATTATCCGTTCTTACCCAAAACCCATTTCCCAATTTTATTCATTCTTTTAGTCATCCGATTTTTATGATGATGGCTAGCTGTTTCAACTTGCAGTGGTACTGGCCGCCAGCATCTTGATTGTAATTTAGCACTGGGATAAGAAAATAACTCTTAAGTTCTCACTAAATAAAAAAAATGGATTTTTTAAAATTAATTAAGGATATGTTTTACTGATGGTGTCACACAGCAAAATGCCATGTCTGCTTGAATTGTTGATTGTCTAACTTGGCTCGCTCTATTCTCTCTTCTTGGTGCTTATAGTTAATTGTTTTTATTTAACCTTGAATCTTGGGAAAATGCTTAAGATGCTTTTAGAGTATTGTTCCTTTTATATCCACTCATTGCAGATATGCATGATTCAACCAATCATGATGATAATAATGAATAGATAAAGAGCAATGCCTTAGGAGCATGTGTAGTTTTGACGATGTCTTGATTGCAGCATCTTGACATTGTCTCCAAATTATATATGTCTTCGAAGCTGTGGTTCAAAAGCTATCCGAGCCTTCAAGATAATTAATTACTTCAAACAATCAACCGAATCTTCGAACTACGTACAATAGCCGTGCATGTGTTGTCTTGCCAAAAATGTTGTATGTCCCTTTGTTAACTTAACAAGACTCTATTTATAGACAAATAGAACATAGATGATCGATAATTTGCCTCGCTCTTTGAACAGAGAAAAGAACATATATACAGAACATAGCTTTCTGTTCTGGAAAATTATATCATTAGGTTTGAAGAAGTTGATGAAGTCTAATTTGATCGAGTAGAAGTCTTAGATAGTCCTGTATTTGCAATCTAATTAAACTTAATTAAATGACATGATTTTATTTTTCTCACTACAATTTAAGCAACAGTTTTCAGCCAGAAAAAAAAAAAAAAAGCTTTGATCGATGCTCCAAACTAAGATTTTCTCCAAATTGAATGTCATAAGGATTATAAATAAGTGATATATACGATTTTAATTTAATTTAATTTTAACTTTTCGGAATACTGTTTTGCTGTTGCAGATAAAAAATGTGTGCACATGTACAAATTCTACCATAAGAGAGATAATAGCGAGAGAGCAAAAAAAAAAAAAAAAAAAAACAAACAAGGCAATAAAGGATAAGTTTAAGATATTATTTTCCACGCATCAATAGACTATAAAGTCAAGGAGAGGCTATCAAAAGGGGGGGCAAAGAGAGAGTGTAATCTATGAGAAGATTCAAATTCTCCACTTCAAAAATAAGGTAATGAGGTGTCAACCACATTATATGTAAGAAGAAAAATGATATGCACTTCACTAATGAATCCCATTTCAAATCCATCAAGGCAAACTTTTTGGACAAGTTTGTTATTAATTTAAAATTTAAGTAACTTTTTTAATTCAACTTTTATTTACTCTTATGTAGAGTTGAGGCGAGGTTGGAGCTGGCCTTCTATCATTACTAAGTAACAATTGGTTGATGTCAGAATCATGATTTTGGTTAACAATAAATTAATTAACGTATTTAAAATTTAACACGAAGCCAGAATCTAACTCTAGTGGTGAGGAACGGCTTTCTTAGGGCTCAAGTCCTATATTCAAGATTCAACAATACATGAATTAAGAATTAAGAATAAAAAAAAAATTAAAATAAAACCATTAATAGAGTTAATAATTGGAAAGAAATGAATATTCTATTAACACGAAAGCAACCAAAGAAAAATAACTGAATCAAAATCATCAAACTATTAAATTTCCTCAATTTAATTACTATTATCTATGGTCACAACAATTTAAATATTATTGTAAATAAATTATTGATCAGCAATTTTGTTCTACTGCATGTTGCAAGAATCACACACAATAACCATTTGGTTCTCACAAAATTACGCCATGCCGGTTGCATGTGCACACAATAATAAAATGCATGTGAAAATGGAACTGCATGCGAAAAAAGAAACTGAATTAACACCGAAATCACGCCATCACATTGATAAGTTTCTTCAAGTATTGCAAGGCTACTACTTATCTCTTTTAGGGGGAAAAAAATTATTGAACAAAGGACAAAAGACTACAGGTTAATGATTTAAACATTATAATTAACCAAGCACTAAAACGTGGGTTAATAGCGTCAAAAAAAGCTCATGTTTCTTTTCCAATTAAGAAAAAACACAACGGATAGTCTTTTCTGGAGTTTCATAATGAATTAGTAAAATTACCTATTTTAATGAATAAAACAAGGATACTATAGTTAATTGACATTGGTAGGCGGCCATACAGAGTAGTAGTAACGCAGTGTTTATCTCTCAAAAAAAAAAAGAAAAAAAGAAGGAAATGGAATGTGAGCAGATTGTCCATTTCTGAAACTGTAGGGTCTAATTAATCACGGCTTTAGAGGATTTTGGAGATACACTACTACAAATTTAGAAATATAATTAAAACATTAAGAGCTTTAATTACACACCGTCGCAATACTTTTCATCCATTACAGATATGCAGTACCAAATATATGCATGTTCAAAATTAACTTGCTTTGTTGGAAGCCGTTAAGACAATGCCATGTATATGACGTTAATTGATTTTATTATTAATTATTAACCTATTATTTTTACAACCCACTCTTTCACAATCTAGAGCTTCGATGAAAATCCACAAATTAAATTTTGTGAGAAAGATACGTAGACAACTTTTATAACATAATTGATAATGCAAATAAAAAGATCTTGCGGTAACGCTCAATTGGCTATATAGCTAATTAAGCTGGCTAGCGCGATCAAACCTCAGACCTACAAAAGGGACAAACCTTGCTCCTGTTGAGCCAATTCAAGATGCAATCGCTATGAAAAATATGGAAACAAGGCAAGCAAGTCACTCGCAAACCTATCACGAATTCTTGCAAGCAAATAGCACACAGACGCTGTTGCCGCCCCAACCGACCTTCATCAATTTGAACCGTCTCCAATCTTTCAATTGCCTCTTTACTTGCACCCTCCGCCGCCGACGTGCTTTCGCTAAGTTCTTGTAATCCTTCATCATCATCATCATCATCAACGACCACGCACATTCTCACGTGCATGCGTAAAACCTTGTACCCTTCGTAAGTTTTGTCGCTCGCCATGGCTCGAGCACAGCTCAGTATCTTTTCGACAAAGAGTGGCCTGGAAGGGACGCGCATGGACGAAAGAATCACTTCTAGGGTTTCCCGACACGTCTCATTGTTTATCAATCGGTCGCGTGCTACCTCGATTGCTCTGTCTTCAATGGCAGATTCCCTCAAGTTGTTGATTTCGGCTACCGCATCTTCTTCTTCTTCTTCTTCTTCTTCTTCTTCTTCATCATCTTCCACTGAATCTCCTGGTAGATGAATGAACGAAACATGAAAAGCAAGAGAGAATGTGACAGACGTTCGTAATTCGTCTTCAATGCTTTTAGCATTTTCTGCCCATACGTCGCAAAAATCTTCATACTCGCTCGCCATCTTTGAAATTTTGAAAGAGAAGAAATTAAGTGGGTTGATAAATATGTGTTTACGCACACACATGACATATGTATAGATTTCAATATTATTATTATTATTATTATTATTATTATTATTCCCGTTCCAAAGAGGAATCCTTCTGAGTTCAGTAATCTTATCTATGTGAACAAAGAATTAGTTTTATCCTCAGACGGTAAGGAAAGTGAGAAAATAGGTTTTGTTTCGTAAAATTTTTTATTAATTTCTGTTAAATAAGTAAATAATAATTACAGAAGAATCATATATATTCTAGTTTCTTGTAAAAACTATATTTTATTTTAATTTTTTTTTATTTTTCTGCTGACACGTCTTCATCTTTCAAAATTAAAATCAACAATTGGACATGTTGTTCGGCTTCCGGACGTGGCTTCACCAAATATTGTACTGCATTAAATTTAAGATTTTTAATTACTAAAATTTATTTTGTATTTTATTTTATAAAAGAACTCAATGCATGGCCTTATTTAATGGTCTTTGGTCGCTCATCGGCAACAATGTTATACGGTGGCCGAATCTTCAACGCATTTTTTGTTTATTTTTAACTGACAATTGAGAGGTTTAAACTTTAACGGCCGATGGTGACAGACGTCAAAATTTAATATTAATATAAATTCAAAACAAAAAAATTATATATTGTTTTATTTAAATAATGAGAATTTTACTGGGGTTCGATAAATTTGAGTAATGGGCGCGAGCAAGTCAAAATTCTCCAGGCCATATTGTACAGGTCCAATATTTTGACTAGTGCAGTCCATGCAAAATTGAAAATACTCACTAATACTATATACCAGTTATTATCGAATATCAATATTGTGATGACAATGGCATGCGTTTCTCAACTTCTCTCTTCTCAACGTTGCGTATGCAGTTAGCGTGAAAGTGGTTTTCTTTAAGAAACATGTATTTTGTGTGTGATTCTTGCAGAATGACTGCATAAAAAAGCTTTGAATTGATCTATTTTCTCTTCTTTTTTTTTTTTAAATGTTTGAGAAGGAATAAAATTGAAGTTAGCTTCGCAGTTTAAGGGAAAGGAAGAGGGTTAGGTCGTTTGAGCTCACTGTCAATAATTTTTTTTCAGAATGATTTTTTTTTTTGGTTGAAAATTATGTGAAATATTGAAGGGAATTAAAAGATTTGGTATAAATCTGTAGAGTTTTTAATCAACCTGAATCTAAAACTGAATCAACAACTCTGCCCAAGGACCTTAACACAAGATTTTCCCAGATGCTTTATCTAAGTTTGAAGATTGATCTAAGTCAGACAAAACAATCCAATCTGATCTTTACAGAGATCAAGATTGAATGTCGATGATTACAAAGCACAAAACAACCACACATTCAAAGCTACACAATTACGTGGTTCAGTCATTGCTAACTTACATCCACAGGCAAAACATCAGCAGCTGGTTTTCTATTGATTCAATAAAGACGATTACAAGAACTTCAAGCAAGAAAGAAAATTGTTACAGAGATTAACAGACCCTCTCTCTTCTCTTAATCTTCTTCCTTCTGGAATTCTCTCTAACCCCCTTTTACAAGCGCACGGAATAAGCATATTTTCAACTAAGCTTATAACCAACAGAAGCTCAACAAACTTGCCAACCCAGAATTCACAGATTCTAGCTACGTGTACAGGTCGTTATAACAACTTGAAAACAGAGCATAAAGGTTTATCCAAAACGACAGAACATATTGCGTTTCAACCTTTAGTAACCATGCTTTCTCCACGTGACACTTCAAGAAACTGATATATATAAAACACTGCCGTTTTATAAGCTCTGGTGTTTGTCTTCACTTTGCTCAACACTTCTCCACCTTGAACCAAACACCTAGCTTTTGATTCCTTTGCCATTTACAGCATATCAGAGATTGCTTATTCCAGCTAAGTCCAAGCATTTTTTGAACTTAGCAGTTGAAACCACTTTGGTAAGAACATCAGAAGGATTATCATCATTATGAATTTTTTTCATCTTAATGACACCCTTTGATATTTCATACCTTATGAAATGGAGCTTAATATCAATATGCTTGGTCTTTTCATGATATACTGGATTCTTGCACAGATGCAAAGCACTAGAGCTATCACAGGAGATAGGGATACATTCTTGTTTATTGCCAAGTTCAGCTAATAACCCTTTTAACCACAGTGCTTCTTTAACTGATTCAGCAGCTGCTGTATACTCAGCTTCTGTTGTTGAAAGTGCCACAACTTGCTGCAAATTTGACTTCCAATTGATTAAGCATCCATTGAACAAAAACATGTAGCCTGTGAGTGATCTCATTCTATCTATGTCTCCAGCATAATCTGAATCAACAAAACCTCTTAAACCAAAACTGCATTCAACATTCCTTCCATACAGTAGACCAAAGTTCAAAGTGCCCCTGAGATACCTCATAATCCACTTCACACCTTCCCAATGTTCTTTGCCTGGTGATGCCATATATCTACTGACAACACTCACAGCATGTGAGATGTCAGGTCTGGTTAGAACCATGGCATACATAAGGCAACCTATTGCATTTGCATAAGGAACCTGACTCATCGTCTGCTTTTCTTCCTCTGAATTTGGACAACAGAGCTTACAGAGTTTGAAATGTGCAGCTAAAGGCAGCTTTATTGGTTTAGCATCCAGCATACTAAAACTCTCCAAAACCCTTTTTAGATATTTCTCTTGTGAAAGGAATATCGAACCTTTGCTCCTATTTCTGATGATTCCCACTCCCAATATCCTTCTTGCTCCTCCCAGATCCTTCATGTCAAATGCAGTATTCAAGAGTTTTTTCAGAGCTTCTATCTCAGCTCTTTCTTTACAAGCAATGAGCATGTCATCAACATATAACAGCAGATATATGTAGATATTTGAGTTTGATGATTTATAGTATACACAGCAGTCATAACTACACCTCTTGAAGTCATGTGTAACCATAAACTCATCAAACTTAAGATACCATTGCCTTGGGGATTGCTTGAGACCATAAAGAGATTTTTTTAGCAAGCAAACATAATCCTTCTTGCTTGGAACTTCATACCCTTCAGGTTGTGTCATATAAATTTGTTCACTCAGTTCACCATGCAAAAAAGCAGTCTTGACATCAAGCTGTTCTAGTTCTAAATCATAAACAGCTGTTAAAGCCAACAGTGTTCTAATAGAGGCATGCCTAACAACTGGAGAAAACACTTCTTTAAAGTCCACCTCTTCCTTCTGAGTATATCCCTTAGCAACAAGTCTGGCCTTGAACCTTTTTGGATTTGATTCTGAAATCCCTTCCTTGATCCTATATACCCATTTGCATCCTACTATCCTTCTCTTCTCTGGTCTCTTTACCAACTCCCAAGTAGAGTTCTTTTTTAAAGAGTTGATCTCATCATCCATTGCTCTCTTCCACTCTCTTCTATTCTGACATGAAACAGCTTCTTTAAAGGTTTTAGGTTCTTCTTCATCAATCTCATGAGCAGAATGCAATGCAAAAGCAATTAAATCTGCATATCCAAATCTTTTAGGTGCTCTAATCTGTCTTTTCTGTCTATCTCTCACCAGTTGATAACCTTGAGTCTGACTCTGAACCGAATCTTCACCCTGAGATGTCTGATGCCTTTCTGAATCAACACTATCTTCATCTGATATAACAGTCTCATCTGAGATGTTTTGCTTAGATGACTCCACCTCAAACTGAATATCAGTTTCTTCATTTTTCTTCAGCTGCTTAGTTCTGTGTACCACATCTGCCATCTCTTCTTCATTGAAAATAACATCCCTGCTGACTATACATCTTGGTGGTGTTAAGTCTGTACACCAAAGCTTATAGCCTTTCACTCCTTGTGGGTACCCTATGAAAATTCCCTTTAAAGCTCTAGGAGCAAGCTTCCCTTGGTTTACATGAGCATAGGCTTGACAACCAAACAACCTAAGATTTCCATAGCTAGCTAGTTTTCCAGACCACATCTCATGAGGTGTCTTAAAACCAATTGCAGAAGAGGGGCTTAGGTTTACTAAGTAGCAGGCTGTATTAAGTGTCTCTGCCCACAAGTTCATTGGCAACTTAGCTTGAACCATCATGCTTCTGACTTTGTCCATGAGTGTTCTGTTCATTCTTTCAGCACAGCCATTTTGTTGAGGTGTATGCCTTACTGTCTTGTGTCTTACAACTCCCTCAGCAGCACAGTAATTTTCAAACACCTGATTACAGTATTCCAGCCCATTGTCAGTTCTCAGCTTTTTCACATTCTTTCCTGTTTGATTTTCAACCAAGGTCTTCCAATCCTTAAACTTATCAAACACTTGATCCTTCTGCTTAAGCAAATATACCCAGACCTTCCTTGAATAATCATCAATGATTGACAGAAAATACCTAGCTCCACCTAGTGAAACTTCTTGTGCAGGTCCCCATAAGTCAGAATGAATGTACTCCAAGGGTCCTTCTGATGTGTGAACCGATGGTTTGAAGCTAGCCCTTGTAGATTTACCTAGGACACAATCTTCACAGAATGCTAGATCTTCAATTCTATCCCCATTTAACAACCCTTGTTTGGACAGTTCTTTCAGCCCTTTAAGACTTATATGCCCAAGTCTTAAGTGCCACAGTCTAGTTTTATCAACACTAGAACTCAAAGACACTGATGCCTCCCCTGATTCAGTGGTTCCATCAAGAACATAAAGCCCATTATTCCTTATTCCTCTCATCAGAACTTGGGACCCTCTAATAACATTCAGCACCCCATTTTGGACACTAACTGTACACCCAATCTGATCTAACATACCAAGTGAGATCAAATTTCTTTTAAGATCAGGAACATATCTCACTTGTTTCAATTTATATGTAGATCCATTGTGCAACATCAAATTTACATTTCCTATTCCAGCAACTTTACACATTGCATTATTACTCATCATCACCTTACCACCATCACATTCATGATATTTAGTAAAATGACTTATATGTGGGCACATATGAAATGAGCATCTAGAATCCAGTACCCATTTACCTTTCTGATTAACTTCTGAGGCAATGAGAACATCTGCTGACTCATATCCATCATCTTTAACCACTGCTGCATCTCCATTCTGCCCTTTCTGTTTAACCTTTCTTTCTGGACAGTCTTTCTTAAAATGCCCTTCTTTGTGACATTGAAAGCATTTTAAGACTTTGTTCTTATTCTTGGATTTGTTTGGCTTATTTTTTTTTTCATCTTTCTTGTCTGGCTTTCTCTTAACAGATAACTCTTCACCTGTTCCACTTTCAAGATTTCCTGTCCTTTCTTGCAACTCCCTGGTGTTTAGAGCTGACTTGACTTCATCAAGTGACAGTGTTTGTCTTCCATACATCAATGCATCAACAAAGTTTTTGAAAGAGTCTGGTAATGAGCTAATCAACAGCAGAGCTTTACCCTCATCATCCAAACCTTCATCAATGGTGGCCAGTGTGTCACACACTTGATTAAACTCATCAATGTGTTTGTCTAATGATGAGCCCTCAGCCATCTTAAGGGTAAACATCCTTTTCTTGATGTATAGTCTATTGGCCAATGATTTCTTCATGTACAAACTCTTAAGCTTCTCCATTAATGCTGTAACAGTTGTTTCTTTAGCTACTTCCCTAATCACAGAGTCTGCAAGGCTCAGAATTATTATCTTCTAGCCTTCTTGTCTATGTCAGCCATTTGTTCTGGAGTTTTGGATGAAGATACTTCCTTTCCTTCCTTCTTCACTGAAGATTCTAGAGCTTCACCCAAACCTTGAGTAATGAGAAGAGCTTCCATTTTTACTTTCCACATGTTGAAATCGTTTTTTCCATTAAACTTTTCTAGATCAACCTTCTGAGTAGCCATACTAGGATCTTGATTAAGAACCAAGCTCTGATACCAATTGTAGAGTTTTTGATCAACCTGAATCTAAAACTGAATCAACAACTCTGCCCAAGGACCTTAACACAAGATTTTCCCAGATGCTTTATCTAAGTTTGAAGATTGATCTAAGTCAGACAAAACAATCCAATCTGATCTTTACAGAGATCAAGATTGAATGTCGATGATTACAAAGCACAAAACAACCACACATTCAAAGCTACACAATTACGTGGTTCAGTCATTGCTAACTTACATCCACAGGCAAAACATCAGCAGCTGGTTTTCTATTGATTCAATGAAGACGATTACAAGAACTTCAAGCGAGAAAGAAAATTGTTACAGAGATTAACAGACCCTCTCTCTTCTCTTAATCTTCTTCCTTCTGGAATTCTCTTTAACCCTCTTTTACAAGCGCACGGAATAAGCTTATTTTCAACTAAGCTTATAACCAACAGAAGCTCAACAAACTTGCCAACCTAGAATTCACAGATTCTAGCCACGTGTACAGTTATAACAACCTGAAAACAGAGCATAAAGATTTATCCAAAACGACAGAACAGATTGCGTTTCAACCTTTAGTAACTATGCTTTCTCCACGTGACACTTCAAGAAACTGATATATATAAAACACTGCCGTTTTATAAGCTCTGGTGTTTGTCTTCATTTTGCTCAACAAGATCTGAATACCTTAACACAAATAATTTAAGAATTAAAAATTACTAAACCTTTTTGGGTTATTTCAACCCTTCAGAATCTAAGCAAGAGTTTTCAACATATGAAATTTCAATTTATTTTCCGATCTCATGGTACATGTACTCATTTTCTATCTAACTTGGCTTTAGAAACGAATAACTCAGATACATGACTTGGCAAGATATAATAACTATTGAAATTATGAATGTATTCACATTATTTTCCTTTTAAAAAAAATGATATGATCAGTTTAGAGTTTTGCCTTGAACAATTAGTTTAAGGGTAATGAGGATAAACCAAGGTTAATGTTTGGTATTGAATCAACGTGAGCCACATGGAGTGTTGCTAGAAGTGTGGATGGTCAGAGACGTTATGCGAGAGAATGTCTGATGATGGAGTATTCAATTTGTTTTGTAGGCAAGGAAGCCTCACCTATATGACATTTATAAATGAAACTTGATCTTGTATGCAGTTTCGAAAAGTTATTATTTATCTACCAACTAAATCGCAGTTCGTAAATTTGTAATGAGGAATAGAGTAATTCGTAGATTTGAAGATACAAATTATATAACTATTAAAAATACTCAAAAAAAAAAAACTATTTCTTCTCATTTTAAATAATTCAGTGTTAGAATATCAAGAAAATAGTTTTATTTTTTTTGTACTTTCTGAATTTATGATAAACAACAAAACACTTTACCACGTGCGTAGTTTTTTAAAGATTTCTTATTGGTCAGAAAAGCGTTCTTAATTATTTTATTTGGCTTCCAAACGTGGCATGAGATTAGCACATTAACTAGCTAGTGCACGACTGCCAGCAATGCTGATACTCGAGGAGAAATGATGATTGATAATTTGATCAAGGGTAACATAACAAAACTGTACTGTGCAATTCGAACCAAACAACAGAATTTATAATTAACTAGACTGCTATTATTACATATATTGATGCCCATTTTAATTTACTCATCAGGAGAGAATTAATAAACTATAAAAATATATAATGACGACATTCTCCACTCCAAAGCATACATGAATTAATACTCATAATTTGGTTGTTCTATCGGCCTCCCTTTGAAGGAATGAATTAAATATATACGCATATAAGCCACTCACGAATCATTGCCAAGAGCTGTTAATATAATAATGTCCCACTTGATATGAGATTAGTTTATAATTTTGAGATTGCACAGATTCATTCATTCGTACACACATACATTTTGATTGCATTTGTATACTCTTTAATATTGGGATGATGTTTTTAATATTGGGATGATTACACTTGATCTAAGATTAGTTTCTTTAATCTTCTCCGTAATAAATGATGTTTTTAACTTTGGGTCTTGGCTTGCACAATTTTACTTTTAAATCTATTATTTTAAAAAATATATTGTTTGAGAAGGGTTGTACATGTATTGTCCAATGATTATTTCTAACAAATCAATGTGAAATTATGATGCCTCACTCTTTAAGCATTAGATTCTTCATTATCATCCCATGAGAATTGAGATCACTCTTAAGCACATTCACCTAAACAATTTTTTTTTTTTGGGTATTTTAGAAATATATGTTGAAAAATATTTAAATTAATTATTTTTATTTAGATTAATACAATATAATAAAAATAACAAAAATATTTGCAATTATTTTAAAAATATTTTTTTTCTTGAATGCCCAACCTAATTCGGGTAAGCAAGCTATAAGCATTTAGAATGAGGAAGTAAATTAGCTCAATGCAACTTAACACACGGAATCATTAGTTCATTACAATGATTTTGACTTCAAAATAAAGATTTGATTAAAGAAATTGAGAAAATTTGGAAGCCAAGTAGAAAAGGTGTTGTTCAACTGGAGTGCTTCTTTTGAGATAAAAAGAAAGACAATTTTTTATATGTTGGCGTAAGACTTATATTGGTCATCATTCACCCCGCACGAGTCAGGAGTCCAACCATTTTAGTAAGTGAGAAATTACGCATGATCTCCACAATCCATTTAGTTGAACAGAAACCCATGATGCAATTACAACCACTGGATACAAATCTGATCTCAAATCTGCATTTTGATCGCCATCATAAATGCCACAGTATTCAAATTGCTTCCTTTTTTTTTCTGGGTTTTTATTATGTAATTAGTAATTAACAAAACAAATCCAAAAAATTTAATTATTGATGTGGCGTGCACAAAGGATGACGCAGCCGAGCCGCACCAGATAATCTTCGCCCCTTTGGCCTCGCCTTTTGTTTTGCCACTTTGAAAAGAGATTTTCTCTTTAATTATTAAGATTATAATAAAAGGGCAATTACTAAATGGACCCCACTCGTTTGCCCCTCGATATTGGACCGTTTGTAGTTTCCTGACAACAATTTGACCGTTACACACAAACATTTAAAATATTGTTGATTCAAAAGGGCAAAAACCACTAATTGAACTCCAGATGTTACTTCTTCCACTCCCTTTTTGTAAAAGTAACTTTTGTTATTTGAAATGTTAATAGCAAAAATTAGAGCGTAAACAGCAATTCACTTCAAAATTTAGATCGACGGCTCAGATTAATAGCAAATCGCCTATGATCGCGATCTTCCCTCTCTTTGCTTCTTCACTTGCAACAGGGCCTTTTATAGTGGTTTTATTTTTCAACAAAATTTCTTGCATTTTCCGGGAAAAAGATTACAACTATCCTGCAATTTGAGCGGTTTTTTCAGCTGGGTAAGGGAAAATTTCATCTGGGTATGTTTGGATAGCCAGAAAAATTATAATAGAATCAAATGCCTGTATCAACTCGGTCCCAAGTCACAAATCACGAAGAAAATGATCAAAGAACAAGAACGAGACACAGATCAAATCAAGAAGACGCTTCTTCCCACGTGAATGTTGCTCTAAGGAACCCACATCATGGCTTGAAAGAGAAAATGAAAGCTTTGACTCTCTTGTATGAGCAGCAAAAGAAAGCTTCATCAGCTTTCAGGAACCAGTCTCCAAAGCCTGATGAAAAAAGATTCTCTACACATCCGAGCGTTGATCTCGTGAATTCTTGCAAGAGAGAAGACAAAGAAACAAAACATTCAAGGTTGTTGCAGGATGTGATGAAAGAGAACTTAATGTCAACAATGCCAGCACCGATGGGAGCAAAGCTGCCAAGTTCTAGAGTTACAAGAACCTTTGTGTTGCCTCAACCACCTACGGATGACGCTAAGGAGAATCTTTTGATGGGTCCTGATCGAATTCTCGGCTTTCCATCCTGTCCAAGAAAGGCTAATGTGACAACTACTGTGGCGAGAAAGCTTTCAATGGGGAGTTCTGTGGCACAAACAGAGTTAAAGGGTGTAAATGGGGATAAAAATATGCAAGAATTGGAGAAACCGGAGGCTGTTTCGGGGAAAGTTGTCCCAAGTGGGAGTGGAATTCTTGTGTTCGTTAGGCTTAGGCCTATGTCCAAGAAGGAGAAGGAATCTGGTTCAAGGTGTTGTGTGAGAATTGTGAATAAAAGGGATGTTTATTTGACTGAGTTTGCCAATGAACATGATTATCTTAGGCTGAAGAGGCTTCGTGGCCGGCATTTTACTTTTGATGCTTCATTTCCGGATTCCACTACTCAACATGAGGTGTATTCCAGAACGTGAGTGTGTGAAAACCTTGAGCTTTGGTTGATACTATATACTTCATTTAATGCTACGAAACTGAAACAATTCAATATTTTTATTATTAGATCTTCAGCTGAATATTTGATATGATCTTTTCCTGGAAACTTAACCTTACATGTGTTTGTTTGATTTTTTATTTGTTAATGCTATTCCTGTTGTGTGTTTCAATTAAGTATTGTGTTTCCATTTATGTACTTGTTAAATGCTTTGTAAAGTATTTGCCCATTGCGTAAGCTAAGATAATATGGAAAAGAAAACATTTTAAACCTTATTCCATAATTTGAACTTGCCACATAAAACATACTGCTAATGTTGTGTGAAACTTGTTACTGCTTATGTGATGAGTTTGTTTATTTTCTTTTGTTCATTATCTACATATTTGTTACCAATTGGAGGATAACAAGAGGGAAATAAAGGCCTGATGTCACCTGAAAGAGGCTACTAATACCACCTAAAACTTTGATTTAAGCAGTACATTCAAGTATTATTACCACTTGAAGTTTGACTTTGGGAGATAATTTAACAGAACAGAATTTCTTTCTGACTTTTCAGAACTGCAGACCTGGTGGAAGCGGTTCTGCAGGGAAGGAATGGTTCAGTGTTCTGCTATGGTGCCACCGGAGCAGGGAAAACATATACAATGCTTGGTACAATTGAGAATCCAGGAGTGATGGTTTTGGCAATCAAGGATCTCTTTACCAAAATTAGGCAGAGAAGTTGTGACGGAAACCATGTAGTTCACCTCTCGTATCTGGAGGTCTATAATGAAACTGTCAGGGATTTGCTTTCACCTGGAAGGCCTCTGGTCCTTAGAGAAGATAAACAGGTCTGTTTCCTAGCTTGCACGACTTCAGATTGTCACATTGCATGTCTTTAGAAAGTAATAGTTTTTCACTCTTCTGAATGGCCTGATTGTTGCTTTTGAAATTAACAGCTCAATATTTACCGCCCAATGCTTTAGCTTGCAAGATAATTAAAATGCTTCTGTATCTTTGACCAGAATATCTTCTAAATTTATCATTTGCTGGACAAGATTTATGTTATATACTTCCCTAGATGTCTAATTATGCTGTATTATTAGAAATCTTCTTCCAGCAAGCAGACTAACTTACAATGTACTGTCATGAACTCATACTAAAAATGCAAGACCAATAAGCAAAGTAGCTACTTCAGTGAATTTCATTTGAATAGCCTAATTGGCTGTGAGGGCATTCTTCTTTTATTATGTTATCTAATATTAAAGATGCAGGACTGAAATTTAGCATCCATTTGTCTTTTTTTCTTCCGGAACCAAATATATTAAATTTATTCGTTTTGAGCACAAATATAAACGTGATCTTGAGTAGGAATACTGATCTTCATTAGTCTTGTCTCTTCAATTCAATAAAGGCTTTTGAAAATTGAAATAATATCTGATGGAAAATTGGTCGTTCAAATGTGTTGTAGGGGATTTTAGCCGCAGGACTTACGCAATACAGAGCTTACTCTACGGATGAGGTAAACTTTTTGTTTCCGATATGATGATTTTGATGGTTAGAAGATGGTCAAATGAGAGAAGAGAAAAACATTTTCATGTTTGTTGCACCAGGTAATGGCATTGCTTCAACGAGGAAACCAAAACCGAACCACTGAACCAACTCGTGCCAATGAAACTTCTTCACGTTCCCATGCTATTCTGCAGGTAGCCATGGATTTTATCCCCATCAGTCCATTAATTTTACAGGATTTTGTGTACTGATTTATATAGGATTCTGTGTACTGATCTTTTCTCTCTCTTTTTCAACATTCCTTGCAGGTTATAATTGAATATAGAGTTAAGGATGCTTCTATGAACATCATTAATAGAGTAGGAAAACTGTCACTCATTGATCTTGCTGGGTCAGAAAGAGCCCTTGCAACAGATCAGAGAACACTGCGATCACTCGAGGGCGCCAACATAAATCGGTCACTCCTTGCACTCAGCAGTTGTATCAATGCCCTTGTTGAGGGTAAGAAACACATACCATACCGAAACTCAAAGCTTACACAACTTCTCAAGGACTCATTAGGAGGAGCTTGTAACACTGTAATGATTGCTAATATAAGTCCATGCAATCTCTCGTTTGGTGAAACTCAAAACACCCTGCATTGGGCTGATCGAGCCAAGGAGATCCGGACAAAGGTTCATCCTCTTGACTTTTCACTCTTCACTTGCAGTAACTTTCATTTTAATCACTGTGACTAGATTATCTCCTTGTGTCACAATATTTCTTCTTATTTTTCTGCTTCTAATGGCATGATAGCATCAGCTCCTTGAACTTTTAATATTCAAATAGCATTGCTTTTATCGTCCTTGGAGATTAATTCATATCCTTTTCCTAGCCATTCAATCACTTCTGCCCACTTATCTTTTATATAGTGATTACTGAATAACATATGTTTCAACTATTGTTAATGGTACCCACTGCCATATGCTACACAGCAAGAAGGTGAGGCAAATGTGGAAACACTTCAAGTACCTGACTCTGGAACAGATCAAGCGAAGCTATTACTTGAACTGCAGAAGGAGAATCGTGAGTTGCGAGTACAAATGGCTCGCCAGCAACAGAGACTACTAGCCCTTGAAGCACAAGCCTTAGCTGCAAATTCTCCAACCCCCTCTTCAGTTTCCACTCTCCTAACTCCTCCATCCACTGCCCATCCAAATGAAAAACGAAAGCCAAGATCATCTTTCTTACATGGGAATTGTTTTACACCAGAACTTAAGAGAAAGGTAGCACCAGAAGGAGTTCGAGAGCTTCAACAGACTGTGAAGACATTAGAAGCAGAAATCGAGAAAATAAAGAAGGATCATGCTTTGCAGCTAAAGCAAAAGGATGATGTTATTCGAGAACTTAAACGAAAAAGTGATAAGCAGTTGGAAAGAGGCGGAACTGAAGAAGTGAAGAGGGCAGGCGTACAAACAAGGGCTACCTTACGAACCAAGGAAACAAAAACAGGGGAGTTGAAGAGCCCCAGTCATCGTTTTCGGTCACCAGTCCCAACAACTAAAAAGAGAAGCTTTTGGGACATAACAGCTGCTAACAGCCCATCAGTTACTACATTAAATGGAAGAAAAACCAGAAGTCATGTCATTCCAGAGCCTGGTCCACCCTCAATGCTTCTTCGGGTACAGTGACCATTTACCCCCCTTATCTTTTTTCTTTTAAATTTGAAAGATGTATCTGACAATAAGGATAGGATCATACATGCATTGAATATGCATACTCATGTTTGGCTAAGACATAATCAACCTTACACAGTATGCTTGAATTTATTCAATTTCAAAATTTGGTGCCTCTTTATGTCTCTCTCATTTTATGCACATGAGATTTTTCTTCCTGTAACTGACACAGCTTGCCTCTCCATGTTTCTGGTTTATGTTCATCTTTGGACCACACATCATTCAGCCAGGTTTTGCTCGTCAAAGGCCCTAACATTTAGTCAAGGAGAGCATGAAAGACACAAGTGAAAGCACAAAGAAGGAAACAAAGGCAAGAGATGACAATGGTTGGCCATTTATATCTTTTTCTTCCATCCTCTCTGCTCGAGCTGGCAGTTCAACACGGGAAGAAAGGAGATCGAATATTGCTTGGTAGGTGGCACTGGTCCTGTGTATCTTAAGTTGTATGTTATGTGATCAACCAAGACCGGGAAAAAGAAACATAATTTCTCTTTGTATCTGAGTGCTGTATTCTTTAATTTACCAAAGCTCCTGGTTCTTTTGTTGACAGGGAAAAAAAAGTGGAGAAACGATGTATATTTATATTAGTTCATTCTCAGAATTCATAAAGTGATTCTCATGTTGTTTCATTCCATTGTTGGATAAACTCTGTATTAGATTCAATTCATTCTTTGAAGGAATAGTTTTAATAATCATAGGTTTTCTTAATGTTAAGCTACTCGAGACAACAAATAAAGAAATTTAATATTGAGCTACTCAAGATAACAATAAAGGATAAGAATGCTCAGAACCAAAAGAATGTGAATCATATGATCCCTTGAAACAGAAAAAGTGTATAAACAATGTTAGAAGCAGCCCGTGATTTCATTTCTATAAAGCCATAGTTAGTAGTTACCATCTGCAAAAATGGGGTCAATTTGTTAACCATAAAGCTTTCACCTAGCACACATTGGGTCCATGTGTTTCGGCAACTCGCTTTCCTTTGGGCTTAGAGTTTGTGTACTTTTTGTTTTAAAGGGCTGCTAAAGGCATCCCAAATTTCTTTTCTTTTATCTTTTCTGTTTTTATTTTTAATAAATAGTAAGGTATCAACGTTCTCATGAGCACTAGCTTGATTAAATGAGGATGTAGAGAGAAAAAAAGTGAGCATATAATCTTTAAAATTTCATTACAATGAAAGTAGATCATTACAGTTGAAGATTTTGAGGCAAGTTAATTACCAGCTTGTAGGTCATATTGATCGTGGCATCTTCAGTTAATACGATAAAATGATTCAATGATTTGAAGCAAGTGGAGAACTTCATTAAGGTCTTATTTGGAATTGAAGTTGGAGAGAAATATAGCAGTAAAGTGTTTGATAAACACTAATTACTATAACTTAAAAATTAAGTTGATTTGATTTTATACTTGTATGATAAAAATTTTATTATATTTTTATTAAGTTTGTCAAAATAATTATTTAAAAATTATATTTACCACGTACTATTAATTTTTATTTTATAATTATTTTTTTTTCATACCATTTTTAAGTACCTCATTGGAAGTCCTCCAAGAACAGAACTCCAGCAAATGTGTATGCTGCTCATCCACCAGACTGGACTCCGGACATATTCTTTTCCCGGGAAACAAACAGAAACCACATCATCAGTTCCCATCTAAATTAATAGAGGTAGTTTTACTGAATGTTGAAGAAAATTATACGCAGCTTTACTTGAGTATCATATCTGTGATTTCAAGCTTCACTTTTCTTTAGGGTGGGCTAATCCTTACTCCTTAGGATAATGAATTTACCCTTTAATGCTGTGATGTCCCATCCCTTAATATACACACATTTCTGGCTCCATTTTCCTGGAAACAAGCAGCGGACATGAGCGTGCTGTTTCCTTTTGAAGTAATTAAATCCAACTAACATTTTTGTATAACGCAAGTAGCCACGGCACAGAGGCTAGAAGAAATTTATACACAGCTTTAATTTTGAGACAAGTAGGCCATGAGCAGTCTATGGATTTGAATTATGGGGGATACAGATGGTCACTTTTAATAAGCTAGGGGAGCATTCAAGTAGAGCAATAATGCTATATGGCATTGTGGCCTCAACTTTATGCCGAGCAGCCAACTTTTGAATCTTTTGAAGAATGATGAGTAGATCATCAAAACATGCCTCGGTTTCTGTGCTCAGTAATCTTAAGTATAAACGGAGGATTTGTTTAAAATAATTCTAGCTGTAATCCAAATCATCTGAATTTCCGGAAAATTTTTTAGCAAAAAGACTGTTCACTCCATCTTATCATACGATAAACAATCATTTAAATATATATGTTATCGAGGGTATCTTAATTTTAATAAAACGAAGATATTACTAATAAATAAAAGAAATACATATTTTAATGAACTAACAAATAATAAAACATGATTTTTTGATATATTGAAATCTGTAAATTTTCATATTTTAATAGTATTCTCACTTTGTTAAAATAAAGATGTTCTCGTTAAAGAAAAAATATATAAAGTAAAGATGTCAACTACACACACATATATATGTGTGTGTATGTATTACTCTATGTATGTGTGTGTATGTATTTAACTTGTTTTTGTCTATTTATATATGTGTAATTGATTTTTAGTACTTTTAACACATTATCCTGTTCTAATTTAGGTCATGTCCATTTTAATCTATTTAATTCACCTGTATTTAATTTCTTAAGCACTATCATTTTTACATATTGAAGATTTAGTATTTGAAATCAGTTACAGATGTATAAATAGGTAAAACAAAGTCACACAAACATTTAGCAATTATAGGAAGAGAAATAATCCTGAATTATAAGAAAATGAAAAAATAGAAAGAAATATAGCAGTAGTAAAATATATGTGAAATGATATGACTAAATAGCCGTGTAGTGACATGATAGAGACAATCTCACTCTAGACTTTTTTCTACTCTGGATGAGAAAAGTAGGACCCCAGCACGGTGCTCCAACAACCCATTTGAGTGACCAAAATGCTCATGTGAAGAATAATTTTGTATTTCTTTTTGGGGGGTTATATATGTCATTTGGGATGTAAAGAAATTACACTCCTTGCAAGGTACTTTGGTGATAACTACAAAAAATTAGCAAACTTGGAGAAGGAAACAGAGGAGTTTTGAGATCCAGCAGAAAATCAAATGCCAATGTGAAAAAGCAGTCAACAAACGTGAAAAAGCCCAATTCTGCTGTCAAAATTGGGAATTTTTTATTTTCATATTTTTCCATTTGTATATGTATTTTGCTTTTGATGACTTCTATGATTAGGCTTTAATAAATTTCTTGGGATCAATCCACACAGAATTAAGCACCAAAAAAGCAATGATTGGGAACACCTTGCTCTTTTAGACCAAATGTTGATATACTTTATGGCTGAATGTATGAGCAAAGGGGCTAGGCATCCAAGCTAAACAGGGAAAGAAGTGTTAGAAGCAAAAGCAAGGAACACTCATAAGATAAATCATGAATAATCATTTGCAGAACCCACAACAACATGGATCATTTGCTCTAATCATTTTCTCCACATCCAAATTACTTAATTTCATCTACAAGAAAATAAATCTAAATCTGAACAAAAGACAGTATATCTGCAAACTTTTACTTCTAGGTTTACAAAAGTAAACTATTATTGCTGTTAGAGATTATCATGTGATCTATGATAATTCCTCAGAAAATATACATAAGAAATTCTCAGTTTGACCATTTGGATTTGGCAAACACCACTAACCGTCTAAGTAAGAGTGAAAAACAACTGCAAAGAAATAATCGCCAAAATGCTAAAACATTGATTTTGAATAGTAACATGTGGATCAGAATCTGGTGCTGGCAATAGCGCACCAACATTGAGTATTCACTGCAGCACATTACAACCTTTAATTAAATGCTGTGGAACAGGGAGAGCAATGAAGATGAAATGAAAGGCCAAATTCTGAAGAGGGATATTCCATCTTTCTTCTTAACTGAGGCAGTTGAGGTATAATTAAAACCAAAAATGCTAGAATAATGATGAATGATTGCACAACGCTCAGTGGAACTTGATTAACTTAATTAAGATTAATGAAAAAGAAAAAGCTATACATATACACACCTTCATTTAATCCCCCACCTACCCTTGATGTTATACTGTATTTCCATTTCTCCCCTCCACCTAAAACTACAAAAGTGCAATAAACCCACCAACCATTTTCCAAGAAAAAGAGGGAAAAAAAAAAGAAAATTGGCAGAAGCTAGACCTCCATTTTCATGGCTGAATAGCTTTAACAACTAACAAGTATCTCACTAGTAAAGACACAAAAAAAAGGAAATTTTGAACTAGAATCTAAGCAAGTAGACACTAAGCTCTGGAGTTCCATTGCTGTCAGGATTCATCATATAGAAAGCCTCTGAATCTCTAGACCCAACAATTCTTTCAAACTTAGCTCTCATGTACATAACTTCACCATCAGCATTAGCCTCAGCCTCATCCCCAGTTCCTGGCAAAACACCAGCACCCATTGAGATTGGCTCCACAGCTTTCAGAACCTTCCACTCTTTGGCCCCACAGTCTCTCCTGGTCGCAAATCCACATTTCTTGCCATTGCAATAAGTCCTCCACATAGGCTCTTCAAGCAACCGCACAGCTTTCTTCTCATCTTCTTTTTCCTTGTCACATTCCAGGGCAATCCTCACCAACCCAGACGCCATTTCTCTCACTAATCCGCTAATTGGCGTGGCAAGCTCCACCAGGAAAGCTGGCGGGGAATTGGGATCCTTTTGGAATGCAAAATGGACGTGGCCTCGCTTGGAGCCGAAAAGGGTCCCTATTACTCGGGGTCCTAGGCCCAATGGGAGGTTTGATCTGTGCTTACCAAATGTTGCGAGGACTGTTCTGAGCCTGGCAACAGCAACAGCTGGGAGTTTCTTCTTTGGTGTTTGCATGGAGGCTTGGTGGGATGGTTTTGTGTTTGCGTTCACATTTTTCTCTTCTTCAGTTGTGTTTGCAGAGGGTTTAAAGGTTGGAGCTTGATCATGAACATGATCATGATCATGATCATCATCAGTGCCAACCTTTTTGGTCCAGTGGAAGTGTCTCTTGGAGGAGAAATCTTGAGAGGTTTTAGCCATGTTTGGCTTCATTTGCTGGAGATGGTGTGCTGTATGTCGATTGTTGAGGGGAGTGAGTGAGGGTGACTCTAGTTTCTTCTCTTTTATTGAAATGTTTTTGTGGGGGCTTTTGATGTATTTTTCAATTAAATTAATTCATCGTTTCTAGTCCTTTGATATGGTGCAAGGGAATCCTGACAAAAGCAACATAAGGCTGACCCACCAAACTGATTTAGGAAGCAAGAGCGAGAGAGAGAAGGAGAGAGAAAGGGAAAGAGAGTGTGTTTCGTTCAAATGGAAAAGAAAGGAATCTAAGGGGACAATGTGTGTGTTATTTCACTTTCTTTGTGGGGTATAAAAATAGAGAAAGAGAGGGGATTTGGCTTGACTGACTCTTTTGACCTGAATCCCTATAAAAGAGTAAAGTGTTGTCGCTCCAATACAATTACAAAATATCGCACAAAATACAAAATCCCAAACCCAACACAAAAACACATCACTGATATTCATGTTCAGACTTCAGACATGGCATGCCAACATTTGTTTTGGTCTGCTATGTTCTAACCATCTGTGTCTTGTAGTGTTAAAACGCGTGCTACTGTAGGTGGTTTTAGCTAAATCTTGGGTTCAAAGGAGGGGGGGCGGTCTTGAATTCTCTCATGCAAATCCCATTTCGGAGTCCTTTGGCGAATCATCCACATTTCACACCTACCTGCGAACTGACACCTCAATTGTCTGTAGGACCATCAATATTCACTTTATTTGAATGGATTTTACCAGTTTTTGACACATCACTTACCTTTGAAGGACCACTTCCACGAGTTGTGCATCCTACGTGACTTCAAATCCGCAGCTCCCGAATTGCCACATTGAATAGCTACAAACCGTTCATGGTGCGACTTGCCACATCGGTCAGTTGCTTATTTTAATAAAAATCATTAGGTATATATATATATATATATACTTGTAAGAAAACATCATGCCCTAATTAGCTTAAAACACCTCTTTCAGTCTAGATATTGAAAATGCCGCCAAAAAAGCAAGAATTAAAAAGCAAGTTGTAAGACTCGGTTAAGTCCGTCTTAGCTCATTCCCCTTCTGCCTTTTCTGAATAAAAATGCTTCACCCATTTGCACTCTGAAATAGAATAGAGCCAATAATAAAACTATTTATGTAATCAAGGGAAGGGTTTTGAACAAAGCTCACTAATTACATTAAGTTATAGACAATGATCCGTAGATAAAGTACAAATGGAAGTGCATATCCACATAGGCCATTGCACTCACAAAAGGCTTTTTGTACATAATATAAGTGACTAAAGGCAGAACAGAAAAGTCAAGGATGCTTGCCTATGGTTGAAGAAAATTAAAAGTCCTATAGTTAGCTCTCTAAACTTGGGTTAATGTCTGGTTGCTTGGGAGGGGCAGCGGCTCCGCCATTCATTCGTGCACGTGCCTCGGCAAACATTCTCTGCTGCTCAGCCGCTGCTTCTTCTTCTGTCATCTCAGCCCCATTGCTCCATTTGCCACCTTTCAACGAGTCCTGCTGGTAGCCATTTCTATAAATATTAGCATCTACTCTTATGCTGTGCTTAAAAAACTGAACTATAGTAACTGTGGCAAATTCGTCATCCACAGATTCAATAGCCCAGTTTGACTAACTCAGCAGTAGCACAACAAGAGGAAACCAGCCAGCCAATTGCCCAACAAGTTTTTTCAAGCATTTGGTAGCTACAACAACCTTCAAGAAAATCAAACATGAATAAGGAGCATGAAAAAAATAGAAAATTACCATAGTCTCAAGCTTGTGTTGCTCATATGCAGCATAGACCTCCTCAATGTACTCACCAAATCCAAGAACCTAATACCATAAATCACATTATTACTTCTGATGTAAATGATGCAAACCACCACAATCACATGTATCTAAAATTCAGAGAGCAAACCAGCTGAATACAAGTAAACATGGCGCAGTAATACACATATTGCTAACAAGTTCCAGATCTTGAGTGTAGGCTTGTTTGGGTAAAGATCCCCAGCATTATTAAGGGACAATAATGTAAATTTCCCGCCATAAGGACACTAAATACTATATGCGGTGGGGAATTGCATGAATTTAAAAGATCAAAAATCCAACCTTCATAGAAATGAAAACATAATACATGGAAGGAAAAAACCCAAGGATCATGCCACCACTTAGACACAGTTTATTAAGACATGTAGTAGACTAAGATTGACTAATGCTGATTTGGAAAGAAACCTATAAATTCTTTTCTGCCCATATTAGTCTAGATCATTGTTTAAGTGCTGCTTCAATTGTATCTGCTAGAGCCTGAGACCAGGCTCTCTTGCAATTTGAAACAAATAATGAATAGAAAAGGAAATCTCACTACTCTTTGAGCTGTAGCTGAGCTCTCTCTCCTGATTTAGGACCAATATAAGTTAAATTAATAAAAGTCTCCCCTGAATGTTGCTACGATCAAAGCTACTAAAAGATTCAAGGATATTTGCTTATTCCTCCCAACAACAAGAAATTGACTGAGTCGCAGTCCAACAATTGAAACTCTGCAGGACCCTTTTGTTTAAACTCTTCATACTGTAAGCATTATAAACATATACTTCTTATCCAATAAAACTGCAACGATGGAATTATAAAACGGACCACTTCAAGTTATTGCCTATTCAGCCACAGTATCATGAATTAACAAACAAAAGTAAGACAATCAGCAGCAATTGCAAAGATACTTATGGAAGGAAGACTGAATAAAGTAGAAAAAGTGAATACAGAAAGCATATGTAACAAAAACCAAATTTAGACTTTAAAATGAGTGATGTAAGAAACAAAAACCTCCAAAGCCTTGAGTACATGCTCGGGAGCAATTGTTCTTTTCTCCTCCCTGCCGCAAACGTCATTGGACTCAGAGGAAACAAGATTTATAAACTCTGCAAAGCATTAAAATGAAAAATTTTAACCCATTATGATAAAATACATATTTGCAGTTGTAGAATTTAATATCCATTTGACAATTAAAGAGTAGAACAATTAGTAATAGAGAAAACAACTAACGGAATGCATATTTTTTCTCCTAAAAAAATCATGATATATGCATATAAAAACATCCAAGAATATTTTCCACTTAATGCATTTAAGGCACCCACAAGGACTGCCAGATTGACCTATTATATCTTTGAAGTTGTGCAGTAAAAACTGTAGTCAATGACAATAATTGAAAAAAAAAAGGAATTAAAAAAAATACATAATCATCTAAGAAATCAGTAGAACAAGGATCATCATGTTTCTCAGATGGGTTAAAATGCCTTCATTAAACTCTCATGTCATCTCAACAAATTTCTGACCAAGTAAAAAAACATAATCATCTAATAAATCAGTAGGATAATTCAGATGGGTTAAAAATGCCTTCGTTAAGTTCATAACAGCCAAGCTACATCTCACTCTCCAGCCTCACAATTGCAATCTTATTAACACCAGTAAGTCAAAGAATGGTAGTTCAAGTAATGTTTCATAGCTTGTCTTCAAAAAAAGGAATGACTGCACTAATTTAGAATACTCTTTTGCAACAGGGATTAAAACCCATGGACAGGTTTGTCCATCCAGTAGGAACTACAAATCATTCCTCTTTTATGGTATCATGACAAATCCTGGTGAAGGGGAATACTCCTTGAAGCAATAATGTTTATGCACTCCTCTTGTGACCTATCTGAAAAAGGCTAACAGCCCACCTTGTTCTCCATCAGAGACATTAGGAACATTTATAGTTATAAGCATGCACAGGTAAAGTGACAGTTATGAAATGCCAAACTCGTGATTCATATGTAAAAGCAGCCAGTTATGATTACTCCTGCCGTGGATTGTCTGAAAGCTAGATTTCTTGACTAAGAATCCATATAAACCAGTTGTTGGCCCGGAAGCCAATAGATAAAGAAGATATAACAAATTGTGCAATTCCTTCCATCTAACTGAATCTTTAATATTGGAAGATGACTTATGATAAAATTTAATCCAGACTTAGACTCTTCTAAATGAAAAGTCCAATATTTAAGGTAAAATTTAATCAAGACCATAGACTCTTCTAAATGAAAAGTTTAAACATTAAAAACCAAATAAGAGGAGATCATTCTGGAGCAAAACCGCATGGAAGCACCTTTCTCGTGGTATGAAAATACTTTCATAGATTGCAATGAGAAGTCTTTAGGAATCACTCACCCGAAAAGAAAATTAATCAGCTACATGTCAAAAGGGGTAATGGGAAAAGTAACAATCGAAAATCACATTGACAAATTAAATGTTTATAGTTGCATTTGATTGATGGTAGTAATAAGAAATGAAGATGGAATCATATAGAAGTCATGAAATTCCATTGTTAACCACCTATTCTCCTGGTATGAAAATACTTTCATAGATTGCAATAAGAAGTCTTTAGGTAATCACTCACCCAAAAAGAAAATTATTCAGCTACATGCAAAAGGGGTTAATGGGACAAATAACAATAAAAAATCGCATTGAAGAATTTAAATGTTTATTCATAAAGAAAAGTTGCATTTGATTGATGCTGCTCATAAAAAATGAAGATGGAATCACATAGAAGTCACGAAATTTCATTATTAACTTACCTACACAACACTCAATCAAAAGATCTTGAGCGTCTCTTGCAACACGCACATCTGGTGGCAACATTTCTTTTATAATTTTAGTCATTGTAGCTGAAAGAAAAGTCACAGTTAGGTAACTATTAATTACCATGCTTAAGGATCAACCTTGTATGCTAATAGACAGCCATTAGAAACTTCCAACAGAATAAAAAAAATGTGAACCATAACTTCTTAAATTTTTTTCAACGTGTGTGTCTTGTTCCTGAAAAATGCTCAGTTTACACAGCTTACAGTTTAAGCACCGAAGCAACACCTTACAATCAATGGCTACATATAGAAACCTGAATTTTGAATAACAAACCACTTAAATTATATTTTAGGTGTTGTCAACCGAAGAGGATGTCAAGTGGTATGTCTATCAAACAGCTAGGGTAATAATTTAACGCAAGTATTGTATCAATATATAAAGGTAAAATAATAACTTTTAAAACTAAATGATTTCAAAATAATTCTATCTTGTACTTCAAAAATTTCCAAGAACACTGGTAGCTTATGCGTCCTCAAAGATAAAAATCTTAATTTATAAGAAAACTTCTGAAATTTTAATTAATCGAAAAGGAACGTGAGTTGGATGAGTAAACAATAAGTGTGAACAAGGCCAGAGACAAGAAAGAGGAAAAGACAAACCAATGATAATGGCTATATATGACTTAAGCAACCATTCAAAAAAAAAAAAAAAACTTGAAAGATAAGATACAAGCATATGGTCAATCATACAATTTTCGGTGAAATTCATGTTTTAGTAGCAAAGTCAAGAAGAAAATAGCCCCCTCAATACAGAATGATTACCGTCCATGAAACTTAATCCCTATGCAACTTGAAGCAACCCCCAAATAGCACTAGTTTCATATCTTCACATGGACAGCAACCACCTAAGATAGTTCATTATGCCTAAGTTGACAACTTTATAGTTTCCTCTCGATGCCTTATCACCTTCATAATCAATCAATTAACAATCCTCTGACGGAATTTAAATGAATTTCTCCTTGTTTTTCTCATTGAGAAAAAACAGTTAGCTATATTAAAAAAAAACACTCTTAGTAAATACGTCAAGAAAAAATAGAAAAAAAATGAAAAATTAACAAAAAAAATGTATTTAAAAAAAAAAATACTGACCTTTTGGGAGCGATGCGTCCTCCTTTGACTTTCCAACAATATCCATCGGCTCCATCTTTAATCTTCAATATATACAAGAAATTAATAAATCAAATAATTAAGAATTATCTATCGCAGATATCATATACATGAAAAATCAGAAAAGAAAACAACGACGTAGTCATCAAGAAAGCGATAACAGATCTGAAGGGGACTTACCGAGTCACCGAACCGAGTCGAAGAGAGAAACGAGAGAATCAACTAAGGATGCAGAAAACGAGTCAGTCGAGTTAAGATCCGAGTCAGGGGACGATTCAGTGGAAGGGACATCGTTGATATATACTGGATTTATCAAACAAAGTCATGGCTTTTGATGGTTGCTCTTCACGATAAGAGAGAGAGCTCTCACTCGCATGCGATTAGGGCAAACGCAAACAAACAAAACAAAGCTGCTCCTCACGCGCTCACTCAGGCGCGTTGTGTGGTTGGTAGTCGTGTGGGACCCGCGTGTGGTGGATAAGATGGTTGGAAAGTGTTTGGACGTGAGAGTTAAGGGCGCGTGAGGATTCTAATTTCTATGTAATTTTTTCTCTGATATATTTTTTTCCCTTTTTTATTAGGTAGGGGAAAGCGAAAGAGAAGGAATATATTTCCAAGTGCACTTTTTAGTTTTTAGCTTTTAATTTTTACTTTTTAATCGTTCACGCACCAATGAACGTTCATGTGTGTGTTGTCCAGAAATAAAAGACACAGCTAGTGGAAAGCGCGAGATTGACCGGAGTGGGCTTTGTAAAAGTTATTGGGCTTGAGCTATTTGATGAAAGTTGGCCTAAGTTTTTTTTCCCCTGTGTTTGGGCCCGTTGGAACTGTATGTATATTTTGTTAGAATGATATCTACGAACTTTTAAGTCACCACCTCAGATTGTTTAAGAAAATAGATTGCAATTAAAGAGTTAAATGCAAATATTATATCTTATGACACATCAAACTCAAATATAGTACTTACGTTCTCTATGAGAGTCTAGGACTCAAGTTTGAATTAGGACTTGACAACATAAAATTCGATTCAGGTCACTAGAAATTTCGCGTAATAGAAAAGAAAAATAATTTTTACGCTACAATATAATGATTTGGTCTATTCCACCTCCCACATCGATTATAAGTGAGATCAAACTCACAGATATATAGGGGGCGGATTAGTAGCCCTCTAAAAATACTCTCAATTTTACACTCATTAATATCCATTAGATTTGAGTTAATTGATAAATGAAATTTACTAAAATTAAATATTTAAAATTATTTAATATTTTCTCTTTTCATGTTGACCTTACCCCAAATCTTTTTTCCTTTATATTTTCTCTTTTCCTTCATGTGCTCTCTCTCCTCCTCACTCGTGTCTCCTCTTGTTTTGTTTTTTTAATATTTGACTTTTTATTTTTCTTTTGGTATGTTGTCATGCTTTTTTTTTTAAAAAAAAAAGGGAGGGGGGGTGAGCAAGCTCAAATCAATTTTTACCCCCTCCCCACCCCCAAGGCTTAAACCCGAGACCACACAAGTAAGGGGCGACAGATTGCACTGCCAACCAACTCGACTACGCCCTTACGAGTTGTTGTCATGCTTTCATATGAGTGCATTTATTTATTTTTTTCAATTAATTTTAGCGAACTTTTCTAATTCATAAATTATTTATTTTTTCAATATTTTTCTCTTTTATATGTTATCTATTTTTCATTCTATTAACTCATTATGTTGTTTCAATTGTTTAACACATTATAAGGAAACAATGGCAAAGAAGTTGAAAACCTTGAACAATTGGAGGCACCATATGTGGGGATGCTTTATAAAATGTTAGAGTAGGCTAAAAACTACTATGAAGATTATGGTAGACAAGAGAGGTTTTGGATTTGAACTTGATCTTTTTCCAAGAGTAAAGTGAGCTATAATGAGGTGACTATTGGACAATTTACTTGTGCCCATCAAGGGAAGGATGTGCCAAAGAGTAATAAGCCTAACTAACTGATGTAGCGGAAGTTTAGCGTTCAATTTATTCTGTTGATTCTAGAGAATACCAAAATAAGTGAACAAATTAAATTCGCGTTGATTCAAAAGAATACTGCGAATTTAAGAGTTAAAACTCATTAATTCCACAGAATACCAAGGATTAACTAGATCAAATACTATCACAAAGATTTGAAATTAAAAATATTATTGAACTAAGAAATATGTCTTTAAAGGCTACAAGAGAGACCTATTTATATTAGTAATAATTATTCTAAATCATATAGTAAAAGGAAAATGAAAGTTCTAAACTATAAAGGAAAACAAAATCCTAAACTTTAGATAATAAGGAAACTAATCATAGTATAATATGGTTTCCTAATCTGCCTCACTAACTTTATAGAAGAACACAATGAAAAATATGCAAGCGAGGTAAATATAAAACAGAAAAGGTAGAAATTGTTCAACAATCAAATGTGGGTGTGAAGCTAGTATGTAGGTTAAGTATGATAAGTGGTCAAACAAGTGAAAAGCTACGGTTTTCAAGAAAAAGCAAGCTAAGAACCATCATTTTTTTTATACAATCAAATGTGATGAAAAAGGATGACTAAATAATTTTCTTTTTTTTTTTTCGGTTGATGCTTGATCACAGTTGGCATGTCACTATTTGTGGATGTAATTTCATTTCACACAACTTATAGAATAAACAAGTATGATATGCCATTTGCACCATTCACAAGAGTGAAGCACCACTTACAGTTAATACAATTTGGTTGTGCACTTCTACAAGATGAAACAAAGGTAATATTTTAGTGGCTTTTTGAGACATAATTTGAAGCTATGGGAGTATGTCTACTAATTTCTATCATTAATGACCAAGACTTGGCAACATAAGGGGTGTGGATGTGTAAAATTTGTTAAATATATAAATATTAAATGGATTATTGGGTAACCCATTTATTTTTCATGTCAGGTTTAGATCTTAATTTATTAACACTACTATTAAATGAGTCGTGTTGGGTTGATATAAATTTGACACAATATGAACACGACTTGACAACCCATTTTGCTAACTCTATTAAAAAATGAATAGAGTCAAGTTAATCGATACAAAGTTGAAGAAAATGAATGTGATGGTCAATTTCTCAAGTACCTAGTGAGAACCAAGTTTGGAGAATTTGAAGAGTTCATGGTAAAATTAAATCTACAAACTTATGAGGGCACTTATGATTGTAAAAAATTTAAGTTTGTTGGAATACTTCACAGACGTATCCTGAAAATGTTTGTTCATTTGGATATTGATAAATTGCTAAACCATTTTATTCTTCCAAGATGGAGACAAAAAGGAAAATAAATTTAGAAAGATTGATTTGAGAGATTTTTTAAAAAATGATGATGAATAAGAATTATAGGCTTTGAGACTTAGCCATATGTGCCACCAAGCTACTAAATTCTCATGTATTGATGCATCTTCAAATAGGGCATACTTGATTGACATGAATAGTATAAACGAGCTAGCCATAAAGCTTTGAGATATTTTAGTCCAACCAGCCATTGTTTACCGACAAAAAATTTATCCTTGCTTTAGCATCAGTTCGTCTCTGCCATTACTTTTAGATATAAATATTTCACAAACCAAGAGTCAAAAGAAAGACGTTAACAACACTAGCGGTATTGAGTTGGCTCTTGGCAAGAAGAAGAGGAAGTGTAATTCATATTGTAAACTTGGACAAGATAAATGTGTATTTGTCCTATAAATCCAAGTAGAAAAAGCATTGAAACATCAAATCTAGGTAAATTGTAAATACATCTTGTGATAATTACCTTTCAATATTAAAATTCTCTCTAAAAAGGTTATTTTTAGTTATTTGTAAAAATATTATAGGATGAAGAAATAAATTAAATTGATATCAATAGAATCATGAACAGGATTGTTGTAAATTATGCTCAGGCCTTGATCATTTATGTTTACTGAAATTCATATTTTTTATAGTCAACTTCTTCAATTTCTGCAGTATGGTAAAATGATGATTATGTTAGTGTACTAAGTTTGTGATGGAATGTTTTTAAACCATTTTTTTTATTATTGTAGTGTTTCAAAACATCTAATATATTAGTTCAAAAATCTATTAAATGGGTTTTTTTAGATTTTCTTATTAAATATTGAATTGATTTAATGTAAAAAGTTTGAGTTGAATAGCTTGTAATTTTTTAGGGCCTACCTCCCGTATCTATGCAATATCATTTTTAGATTTGTTATATTGCTTATGTATGAAGTCGCTTTGGCTTTTAGTTCTTCACTTGTATATATGATTGCTTTAAGTTATATCCCTGAGCTTTATTATGCGTAGTATTCGCCACAAGCTATAAGCCTAAGTTATATTGCGCAGACCATTAATGCTACTTATTTTTCTTTGTTGTTGTTTTGATTTGATTCCCTTCTTTTTTTTTTTATTGTCAATTTTGTGCAGCATTGTTGTTGAAATCCTTTTAGGAAGGCTGAAGAAGTTGGGCACCATGTTCATTGCTGAGGAAGATTGAAGCAATCAACTTGTCCATTCGTTAAAGTAGTCTAAATTTTGCCTATAATTTTATCTTAGTCAATCATTTTGGACTTACTTTATGGACTACTTAATCAAAGCATATTTTCATATTAATTATGACCTAATACTATAAATGATAAATGGCTTAAACGAAGGTTTTTATTTGTTTGCTCAAAATTGCTATTATTTTCTCTTTCTTTATTTGAATTCATAATATAGTGTAGAGAACATGTTCTTGTTTGCACATCTTTTTTCATGTACTTAAAGGAGTTAAGATTATAAATTTGAGAACTTAGAATAGTAACTGCTCGTTTGTTGTTAAAGCAAACAAAAAGTTAGAGATTAAAAAAAAAGAGAATAGAAGAGAAGAGAGGGGGGAGAGAAAGAGAGCACGTAAAAGGAGAGAGAAAGATTTAGGGTAGGGTCTACATGGAAAGAGAAAATATTAAAAAATATTGAATATTTAATTTCAATAAATTTTATCTATTGGTTTAATTCAAATTCAATGAATATTAATAATTATAAAACAAAGAGCATTTTTTACTAGATAAGCAGCTCCTAGTAAAAAAAAAAAGAGATAGTTATAACATTTTAATGATATTTCATGTATGCTTCGCTCACTTTTCATACTCACCTTTGTCTTCTTGAAGAAGTGTTTGTTGTGTGTGTGTGTGTATAGTGCACACTAACTACGTTATAAACACAATACAGAACGTATACTCTAAACAAAATAAGATGTGATTTTTTAATTTATTTTTTAATTTATTATTTTTTTAAGGGCATGCTTAAATTATATTGGTAGCAAAGATGGGCTTATGATATGTTAGGACCTAAGATCATGAGGTAATATTAATTACACAATGGACTTTAGACATTTGAAAAATTTACAAAAATAGCCATTAAACATTAGGGTTTATGATGAATAAGAATTGATATGTTAACATAGGATTTGAATTTCTATATTCACAAAGAATTCTTAATTGTGTTTAATTTTTGAATTTTTAGGTTGTACGACAGTATTTAAGTTTAAAAACTAAAAATTAGTGTGATGGTTTGTTGTTCATCACAAGAGAGCACCAATAAAAGGAAGCCCACTCCGTTCTCAAAACCACCACTACAGTCATTCTTAAACCAACACAATACAAAAACAACATAACACAATAATGAAATAAAATATAAATTTGAAATAGTTAACCTAGGTTCTTTGATTTCGTAGATTCTGAACGGATCTTGCAATGCCTCTAGTATCTTTTCACTGACGTTGCCATCTTTAAGCTATCGATGATCAAGAGCACATAAGGAGAATTTTCAGTTTCGTTGATTTGAAACAAGAAGGGCATTTTTGTTTAAAAGAATGGTGTGTTGACTCTGTTTGATTATAAAAAAGTATGGGTGGTTAGTTATGTAATTTGATAAAGTTTTATGGTTATTTTTGTAAATTTTCATAAACATTTTAAGTGAATTGACATACTCTATCTCCTACTAGTATTTACTATTATATTTGTTAATTCATCTAATTATTTGTCAATATTATCTAATGAATTATTCCATAAAGATGCGTTTGACATACTGTATTATATTAAGCTGTATTATATTATTTTAATGCAAATGTATTATATATATATATTGTATTGCATTAACACTGTATTATAATAATATTGTATAATGGTTGGTGGTACACTTACTGTATTAATTTTTTGAGATTAATTTAAATTATATATTTACAAAATAATGTTTATTAGTACTTAGAAAAATACTAAATATAAAGTCTTAAACTTTTAAGTACAAATGTTAAAAAATATCATAATTTTCATAAAAATCAAAACTTATAGCCTTGCATTTTCAGTAGTATAACATTTATTTTTCAGTTTTTCCAAATATATAACCTATGAAATAAATGTCGAAACAAATAATTTGATCAAATAATCTCTAAATAATTTCACAAAATAAATAAATAGTTAAAATTTACAAGATTAGTTTAAAAATCATTTTAGGATGATAGAATAAAAGTTTATACATATCACAAGATTTGGAAATGTGCATTAAAACCTAATGCTATGTAGTGCTGTCTTTTAAATATGCCCTATTCATAAGGAGTTTGATACCTTCTTATCAAATCCTCTACAAAAAATTATACTGCTTATTAAACAACATGTTAAGTAACTACTTTTGAAGTTCTAGAATAACATTGCAATAACTTTGGAGGTGTTTGACACCTCTCATTACATATTTACATGAGGTTGCATTGAATTAACAATGTAACCTAATGTTTGGCAGTAGTAAGTGGTTGCATTAGCTAAATTTGCCTAGGAGTCAAGTTCAACTAGTGTGGTAGGTTTTTTTTAACTTTATTATAATAATAAATAAATGTAATTATTTAATTTAATATAATATTAATTTTAGTTTCTTTCATTTTCACACTATAATAATTATTAAAAATTAATAAATTAATAAATTATTATTTAATTATATTATAATAATTAATATATAAAAATGGATTATTATTTATCAATTTAATATAACTAATAATAAACAATTAAATAATATATAAAAATATAATATTACATAATTTAATTATATTACAATAATTGATATATGAAATTAATTATTTTTAAATAGTCTAATATAACTAATAATAAATATTTAAATTTGAATAATATTAATTTAAAATTAATAGTACTATAAATAATGTTATAAAATATCATTACGTATATTTATAGTTCATATTGCACCCAACATGATATTGCATTAATAATATACCTTATGATGCGTTTGACATACTGTGTTGTATCATGCTGCATTTTATTAGTACTGTATTATAACAATGTTGTACAATATTTGGTACTATACTGTATTATATTAATTTTTAATTATACTACATTTGGTATTGTATTGTGCTGTATTAATTTTTTTGTGATTAATCTAAATTATATACCTAGAAAATAATATTTATTAATACTTAGAAAAATACTAAATATAAAAGTCTTACCTTTTATAAATTTAACATTTTTTAATAAAAATATTAAAAAATATCATAATTGTTTATAAAAATCGAAACTTATAGCCTTAAAATTTTTGGAAGTATAACATTTATTCGGTATTTTCTAAATATATAACCTTTGAAATAAATATCAAAGCACATAATTTCTAAATAACATAGAAAAATAAATAAATAGTTAAAATCTATAAGATTAGTTCAAAAATCATCTTAAGATGATAGAATAAAAGTTTACACATACCATAAGATAATTACAAAATAATAAAGTGATACAATTGTTGTAACATATTCGTTAACAAAATGAATTGTGCTAAATAATTATTTATATTATTAATTTTCAATTAATATTATTCATATTTAAATATTTATTATTATTTATATTAAATTATTTAAACATAGCTAATTTAATTATTGTAATACAATTAAATAATGTAATATTATTATTTATTATTAGCTATATTAGCTTATTAAAGATTAATCAATTTTATATATTAATTATTATAATATTATTACATAATAAATTATAAATTGATTAATTTATATTAATCAATTAATATAAAAATAAAATATAAAATAGTATATTATATTAAATTACAAAACTATATTTATTTATTATTATTAAGAAGACAAACTAATGCGCAAAATTACTCCACTAGGGTGCATTATAACAATTTGGTGCCCAATATGGGATTGCATTGCAACCCATGTAAGGAGGGGTACCAAACCTCCTATTAATGTAATAAATCATAATGCCATAATATAATAGAGAAGAAGAAAAGTGTTGTTATGGCATTGAGTAGTAGTTGTTATTTTTAGTACTTGGTAGTTAAGAATCATATTCTCCATTGAATCCTCATTGTCTTCAAAGTTACATGTTGATATTATTCATAAATTTACTCATCAAATAATTACATATCAAGTATTGATATCAAATGATTCTTCATGTTACAGTTAACGTGATCATTATATAGCATCAGCGTTGATATAATGTTATACGAATTTTGTATCGTCGTATTCCAAGTCTATCATACTCATATAATTTTGAAGCCAACTCTTGAATATTTTAAAAATAAAAAAAATAATTTTTTAAATAACAACAAAATTAAGTCGAGTGGAAAAAACGGAAAACTAGAAGCAGAGAAAAATACGTATGGACAAAAGAAAAAGGGGAAAGTAGCGGCATTAGTGATCCAATCATATTGAAGGAGCATTCAGCTACTCATTTGTAGTGCTGGGTAATCCTATCATTCTCCTCTCTCTCTCTCTCGACTCTAATGCGTAAAACTGCAGCCCAAAAGCAGCCCTCCCCACGGTGCGGAGTCTTTTTTTCATTGATCCTACACCCTGGAAAAAAACAAAAAATAAATAATTAGAAGAAAATGGATTCGGACGAAGAGGATTACGTGTTCTTCGGCACACCGATAGAGCGTGAGGAAGAGATCACCAGTCGTCGAAAGAAATCCATCGCCGAGGCCTCCGGTCACCTCCGAACCCTCGCTCCCTGGAAACAAGAGGTACTGTTTTGTTTCCTCAGAAACCTCTAGAAAAGCTGGAACGATAATCATAATTTTTAACTCCAATGCTTCCTCTTAATTTTTGTTAGCTTCTAATAACCAATATGTGCCAATTTAAAGAAACACTTAAAAGAGCCTTGCGAATTTTTTTCAGGCTTAGCTCTCTGGAGGTTTTTAGCTTAGAAAATAAATAATGCTTTTCATGCATTGAATTGAATAACGACGGAGAGTATGTTTAATTATATTTTTAGTTAAGTTTGAATCATTTTTGCCTATCGAAATGTAATATGAATTCATTATTATGCAAATTTTGCTTGTTCTTGCAAGATTCTATGTAGTGTTATCACACTAATCAAAATTTGTAAAATTACATGGAACGTAATCAACCTACTGAAGTGTTAGCTACCTATGACTTTATCAGAAATAATTTTGTTATTTATTTTGGAAATTTTGATTCTTCAGGTTACAGATGAAGAAGGAAGAAGAAGATTTCATGGGGCATTTACGGGAGGATTTTCTGCTGGTTATTACAATACAGTGGGATCAAAAGAGGGTATGTTCTTACTTACATTTGTATTAGAGACTGATGTCACTTTATTTATTTATTTATTTTAACTTGTAAACCAGCTGCCCGTCGAGTAAGCATTTATCTTAACCATTTAAAACAATGTTAATGCTTATGCAGGTTGGACTCCGCAAACTTTCACATCATCGAGGAAGAATAGAGCTGAAGTCAAACAGCAGAGCGTTCTTAACTTTTTGGATGAAGATGAGAAAGCTGTATGTTTTACCATATACTCTGACCCTTCTATAGTATATGTGCACTTTTAGACATTGGACTTACTGGAGATTTGCTTGATGTTCTTGAATTTTCTTATGCCGTCTTTTGGGTTATGGAGCTCTGTCTTAACATTGGAATTATTGGTATCCTTCTTATGAAAAATTAGTGTCTGACACAACTATTTCTACTTTATTCCAATTCCTAAGCTATTATTTCCAACTGTTGCTTTTGTTTTGCTAATCTTTATGAATAATTCATTTCCCTATTGTTGATTTATTCTTTTTTATCTGGTACTTATTGTTGCAGTAATGCAAAAGTATGGTGTATTTCTAGTTATCTGGTTCTTATTGTTGCAGTTTCATCTGGAAGATAATTATAATTGTGTGTAATGTTTCTTCAGATGAAATTCATGAAATTTTGTAATGTTCTTAGCTAACTTGTCTTAACTGTACAAATATGATTTAAGATCTAAAATTCATGCTGCTTTTGCCTTTTAGGAATTTGAAGGCAAATCCTTCGGGACATCTTTGCAGTTTGACACATTTGGATTTACAGCTGCTGAATTTGCTCGTAAACAAGCTGAAAAAGAGCAGCAGCAAAGGTTTTACATGCTTCTATGATGTCTATTTTTCATTGGAGATTATTACAACTGTAGAATATTTAAATTTATGATTGAGGCTTAGTTGGTAGCTGAAAGTTTTACTTCTTGAGAGTATGATGCCTATATGCCTTCTTTTCTCAGCCTCAATGCCATTACTAATTATCATAATCATAATCATCACCTCCATTTTCCCCCCCTTCAGTTCTGTGTGTTTGTCAGTACTTGCTTGCTTTACTGATTCTCTTTATGAGAAGAGCTGATGCCCTGTATCTGTTAATTTTAATCTTTTCTAAAATCTTCTTCAAAATTTTATATTTTGTTTTCTGCATTTGTTGGAAGTGCTATCCACATTTCATTACTGAACTCTTTTGGCCTTCATTTGAGATTTTTTTTTTTAATCCTGCAAAAACTGCCTTTTTAAATCACTCTCCCCCGTCTTTCTTGCATTTAAGAAAAGACATTAATCATGCACTTGTTCTAGAGGGCAAGGTGTCCTACACCAAGTAAGGTATAAATTTCTTTGTTCACAGAGGTACTTACCTGTCTTTTCTTTTCTTCTTTTTTCCCCCTAAGATATTTACCAATCATTCTGAAGAAACCATAACATTCTACTCAAATGAAAAATTTATTTCTCTTTTATTATTTTTGCAGCCAGTTGGATCAGTTATAAATCTGTGTTTGAGGCTTTTAAGTTCAATTACACACACACAGACACACAAAACAAGCATGCCATGCGTTTCCATCCTTGTGGATGTGTAGGCTGAGATAAAGTAGAGATGTGCGTGCACGATCATTGTTTCTCTGGATTTTCCATGCGGCTGTTGCCATGTCCGTTTTGTGTCTTTTCATGCAGCATGGATGTTCAATATTAAATAATTCATATGAAACTGAATTATTTATTGGGAGCAAATGTAGCCTACTGTAAGAACAGAAGTCGTATCTTTCACTTGATGCAACTCTTATGTACTGAAAGTAAATAATTAATTACTTATGCTCTTTGAACCAACTAATAACCATACTGATAGTGGTATGTGGCCCCATCTAAAATGGGGATGTATTTCTGTCTTTCTTTTTTTCTCTTTTGTGTTTTCAGACATAGTAGTCATTTAAATACTTTTTATACTTTTATCTCTTTCCATTAGTGCTAACAATTTTTTCTTGTTTGTTTATATATTTTTTGTGTATCACAGGCCATCGGCCATTCCTGGACCTGCTCCTGATGAATTAGTTGTTCCAGCCACAGAGTCTATTGGTTAGTGTCAATTAATTTATCATAGTGTTTTTGCCACAACTGTAAATTATGCAATCCCAGATTCTTAATCTGTCCCATTTTGCTTGACTAGGTGTAAAATTGCTGCTGAAGATGGGTTGGCAACATGGTCGTTCAATTAAGGATTCACATGAAGGTTCATTATATGGTACATTTTCCCAGTGCCATTGCAAACTTAGTTTCTTGCATTTCAAGTTGTAGCACTCATTTCTTCTATTAAAAAATAAATAATAATAAATAAAAATAAAATATAAAAAAATATTATATTTTTTATTTAGAGCAGAAGAGTGATTATGTGCTCGAGGATTATTGATTAATAACATCATATTGAGGGCATTTTTACATATAGTTTAAGACATTTTAGTTGATTTGTCGTGCTTAATAAATGCTCCTGTAGTAGCTTTTGTTGCTATAATCAATGACGATTACTGTAAAAAAATTCGGGGATGTCGCTGAAACACTTACCTGGTGGCTGTCTAAAACTGTTGGTGCATTTTCTTGTATCTCAATGCAATTTGCTTTCTACAGCGTCTCATTCAAACTTTGAACTATAGATTCTATTTGGACTGGCATTTGCAGTAACAATGGGTAAGCTTTGCTATGTTTTCCATAAAGTAGAAACAATTTAAAGTATATGAAATGTTTTGGACCTTTTCAGTGACAATACCTTATTCAAATATGACACTATCATTCGATAACGTGCATCATTTGCGAGATTGGAATATAAAATCACTTTTACCTTTTTATTTCTTTTAGTTTTTATACGCATTTAGTTTTGATGATAATGCTTTCTTACAAGTTTGACTGGACTTCAAGGCAAGCTTATATTTTTCTTATCTCCACAATTTATTTACAGATGCTCGAAGGGAAGGTAGAAAAGCACTCTTAGCATTTTCTTCTGATGATGCAAAAACATCACTTACTGATGCAGAACCTGTTGATAGACACCTTGAAAGTTTTCTTAAGCAGCCGGTTAATGATGATGGACAGCTTTCTCGCAGCACACCTGTATGAATTTTCCTGTCTAACTTATACCTTCTATCGGCAGTTTCCTTGGCTCATTTATCTTTGAGTCCTTTAAAATTGCTTGATGTGATGAACAATGATGTCAATTGAATTATTCTTTTCTTTGGTCAATATGCAATGTGGCCTTAAACTTAATGGTATAGTTGTTTCTACCAGTGGGGCTGAAGTCTCTGCTAAGCTTCAGAATGTTCAACTGCTTGCCCATATCCATTGGAATAGATCATATACCTGTTCTTTTTACAAATCAATCCCTTGTCTCTAAGTTGTTTGCCAATTGAAGGAGCTCAAATTATTTTGTTTCCTTAAATCATTTGAGATATTCACATGGGTGTTGAAAGTGTGTTGGTTTTCTTGCAAAAGAAAGAAATGAAAGAAAAAGGAGTTTGAATACTTTTTAGAATATTATATGGTTTGAATTTTCAAGTTGGACCAACATTTTGGTCATAAAGATCTTAAATTTGGATAGAGGGAATATAAACTTCTGCAGTCCTTATTAGGATTCAGTGCATGTACCCCTTGGATACTCTCCAGAGATATCCACAATTTAGAAACTACATTTTTGGATCTGTTAACTTGCCTGATACTTCTTGGATAAACCAAACTATATTGAAGACTTGTTGCATTAACATAGATCATGCTTTCGGCCTTTATATTCTGATATATGATTCTAACAATAAAAGTTGGGAAAGAGTGAATGAAATGATTTTATTTAATTTTTAATTGGCAATTCTTATAGGATTGTTCCTGTCAGGTGGAAAATTATGCACCAAATGTTATAATTGAAAAACCATTTGGAATATAAATGATATGTATATTATTTATTAGCTCATCTCTGTCATAGCTTATTTTGGTTTTCAGTTATGTTATACAGCATGATTGTAATATTTCAGCCGTATCCTATATCCAGATCCATGCTTCACAGGGTAAAGTTTAGTTTAATGTATATGGAAATTGAGTATCACATTATTCCTTTGATACAGGTCTATGTACTCAATCCAAAGCAGGACTTGCATGGTTTAGGATATGATCCTTATAAGAATGCTCCCGAATTTAGGGGTATGTATTTCTTGACGTAAATACTGTTGCAGTTGCCTATTTTTGTCAGAGCAATTGTAGTTCATCGATCTCTTTTTCATTCAGAGAAGAAAAGATCACGCACGTCTGGTCATAGCAAACATGGACATACGAAGGCTTTGTCAATAAAAGATAGTCTTTTTGGCTTAAAGTGTAAGATCTATAAATAACATGATGAATATACTTTTTATGTGGTTGTTTTATTTATGATTTCATGCACCAACTCTATCTGATTGGTTCTGTTCAATTGTGTTTATTACTTAATTTTGAGATGATGGTGATTCAACTAATTGGATGATATTCATCAGCAGGAAAGGTTGCTCCTGGGTTTGGTATTGGTGCACTTGAAGAATATGATGCTGAAGATGAGGATCTTTATGGCACTGGTTAGTACTTCTATAATTTCACAGTATTGTCTTTACAAAGTATTAGTCTCATTTTAGTTGTCCTCTGAGAAATGCAAGTCTCCATATAGAAAAATCTAGTGATAATGTGTCGGAAGGAGAGGTTTGAGGTGATTGATAGCAGTGATAATGAGTTGGAAGGAGAGATTTGAGGCGATTGATATACATTGGTAGACAATATTTTCCATTTACATGTTCATTGGTAGACAATATTTTTCGTTTATATGTTGAGTTTCAGCTAAGCCCTAAAGTTTAAGCTATTTGTAAATATCTGAACACAATATTTAAGTTTTAATGCATCCTCTAATGTGCGAGGCATATCGATCAACCACAACCACAACCACAACGTAGATATGCCACTTATTCCAATACATATACCCCTTGTTGAGTTAGGATCAAAACCTAAAGTTTAGGATTTCTAGGGCCCAATGGCAAGGATTAAGCTCATAACAATAAGTCGATGTTGACTTCAGCGAAAGAAAGGGAGATGCATTTGAGACAGAATGTTGGGAAGTGAAATTGGGCTCTAATATTTAAATGGTTGAACTGTTGAACAGGTGGATAATAACATTTACATTTTGCTGACCTTAAAAGGTTAGTTTCTTGTACTAATTGTGGTTTTTCTTTAGATTATGAATATGTGGATACTTATGCTGAAGAAGATGAAGAGCCCTCGAGATTGAGGAAAGACATTAGGAAAAAGTTGATGGGCAGGGAGCAGCAGGATGTGTTGCCTGGATTCATACTTGCATCAAAGTCTGACTACCAGTTGGAAAGGTAATTGGACAGGAGGTATATGAAGCATAATCTGCCAATCTGCCTCAGCATTTCAGATGTCCGACATGATTTTATTCTTGTTCTTGGTGTGGTCATATTGTTACATTTAGTTTTTTGTGAGGGCTCAGATTTGTAAGATTGAGTTTGTTCTAGTTACTTTCTACTTCATGTTTTATTTATTTTAAAATTTAGTCAGCCTATATTTGTTCCAAACTGTTGTCCAGATTTGATCCTCCGGCTGTTCCAAAGGATTTTGTGCCTCACCATAAGTTTCCTGGGCCTTTGGAGGCTGACAGCAAGCTTGCTGTTCCCCTGCCGCCAGAGGTTCGTCCTCCTGAGGATAATAATCTGAAATTGTTAATAGAGGGGGTTGCGACTTTAGTAGCTCGATGCGGAAAATTGTTTGAGGATATTTCCAGAGAGAAGAATCAGTCTAATCCGTTGTTTAGTTTTCTCACTGGAGGAAATGGCCATGATTATTACGCAAGGAAGTTGTGGGAGGCTCGTCAGAAACGTAATGATCAAACTAAGGTGGTAAGTGATGGGAAATCATCTGAAACTGCTCAGAGGCTGACAGCAGAGACTCGTGGCGAGTTGTTAGGGGAGAGGCCATTGGAAAGAAGTGCAAGAGATTCAAGCTTTTCAGTTGGTTCTGAAAATGGCATTCAGATTCAATTTAATCTTTCTGATACATTTACTAAGTCTGCATCATTTGTAAGTGGTCTACTTCTTTTAGTGGTTATAAAGATTATTGTTATTATTAGCATTAGCATTAGTATTATTGTTGTTGTTATTTATTATTTTAGAAAAGAAATTATATACTTTTGATATGAAACTCAAATGTATTAATGGAGCAAAATCAAAATAGAGGGTGGACTAGTTGTCCACTAAGTAAGCTAAAAAGAAAAGCTTTTTGTTCTATACAAAAGTATGCCCAAACACCCTTCACAAATATGCCATGCCAATTTTGACACCCTATCTGAAAACCCCCCCAAGTTTAGATGATACACTTTTTTCGTTGGGTTTTGGAAATCTGGATTTTAGATCTCTAGAGCTTATATTGTAAATCACTGCTTTTTAATACTTCTCCTGCTTGTTTCTAAAAATTGAATTCGGGTTAGTGTTTTCCTTTTATTGACTCTTTATCATAGAATGAGTTGCCAGAAGTTGCAACACCTTTCCAAGATGATCCAGCAAAGCAAGAAAGATTTGAGAGGTTTCTCAAGGAGAGGTATCAGGGAGGACTTCGCTCTACAGCCTCTGGTGGAGCTAGTGCTATGTCAGAAGCAGCTCGTGCTCGTGAGAAATTGGACTTTGAAGCTGCAGCTGAAGCAATAGAGAAAGCAAAACACAGAAAGGAAGGCTCAATATCTACAGAGCAGTTATTGGGGTTTCCTGGGGCTGGAAGATTGCTGTTCGCTTCCGGAGGACTAGAGGTATATTGCATTTGGTGGAAGTTTTAGTTTATAAAGTTCTAGACATTACGCTTCTTACAAGAATTTCTGAAAACAGCAAGTTAAAGATACTCAAGCCGAAGATTTGACAAATAAGAAAGTTTACCCAAGAAGGGAAGAGTTGCCATGGCGTCCTTCACCTATTCTTTGCAAGCGCTTTGATCTGATTGATCCTTATATAGGAAAGGTGATATCATGTACTTGTTTTTTTCTTTTAAAAAAAAAAACTGACGTCTAATGGTCCAAATGATTTCGAATAACATTGTTTTTTGGATTAATTCAGCTTGTCCTTACCCAGAACTAACTGACAGATGTTGCGCTTATATCCTTGGTCATCTGAGTAATATATTAACTCAGAATTATTATACTGCCACTTGCAGCCACCTCCAGCTCCGAGGATAAAAAGCAAGATGGATTCTCTTATCTTCATGTCAGATTCTGTTAAAACCCCGAGATTGGAAGAATCTGTTGCCGCAAATAATGATCGATATTCTGCACCTCTGTCTGATGCTCCGGAAATGAGCAGAGATGTAACGAAGGAAATTGAAGCCAATGTAGAAGTTGAAAATGTTGAGAGGCCAGTTGACCTTTACAAGGTACTATGTTAGATATTTTATCATGTTCATTTTATTGTCAAGTGAAAAATGAAATTCCATGTTTCACATGCTTTGCTTTTTTGTAGTGTATGTTTAAAAATTTTCATTTTGAGGCTCTTGAACAGCTAGGAAAAAATAGAAATGAAAGCTACTTGTTCTAATTTGCAGTCGTGTTAATCAAAACTGTTGAAGATTTTGCATGCTTCACAAATGACGGTCTGTTGTAGCCTTTGGTTTTAAATTTAGATTTTGATTCACTTGGACGGTGAAGCACAAATGGAAATGGATGTATTCTTTCTATTGTTCAATATGTTTGTTAATTGGTGAGTTCCTGATATAGATAAGCATATCATGAGTTATAAAAACTTCTCCTGTGAGAGTAACGGCTACGTTTTTCTTTTTCATTTTCTTTTAAGAAAAAAACCATTCTACTTCATTAGAATATTCCATTGTCTCCATCTTTCTTTCACTCTTGCACGTTTATTTATTCATTTTTTTATTACCCAATTATATGGTACCCTTTTCAGTTTTTCTACATGTCTTTGTTTCTTTAGTACAGGACTTCCTTTTGGAATGAATTCAAACCTTCTTTGCTAATTTTATCTTACCTTGTATAAAGTTCCGCTGACCCAAATGTACACAGTTTGTAAGTTGCAAAGAACAATCGATGTCTTTGTGTCCGAAATTTGGATTCCCTTCTGTGTATTCTTACTTCCATTCTTACGGTCCGTTTAGTTGTTTCTGTATTGGAAGAGCAAGCTATATGTAGGATATGCTGCTTTTGTCGTGTGTTAACAATCTTCATTCATGTGCAGGCTATTTTCTCTGATGATTCTGATGATGAAGTGGAAACATTTAATCCTAAGAAAGTGGAGGATCCAGAAAAGAAGATTGAAGTGGCTAATACAGCATTAAGCCATTTGATTGCAGGTGACTTCTTAGAATCCTTGGGCAAAGAGCTAGGTCTGGAGGTTCCCCGTGAGTCACCACCCCACTCAACGAGTAAAGCCAAGAATCCTGCTCATCAGAAAGAAACTTCTAGTGCCAATGCTGGAGGAAATGCTAATATCCTGCCTGTTGATAACAAATCTTCTTCCACAAGAAATGCTGTTAGCGGAACATCAGTACAGCAATGGATGCCAGATCAGAGGGAAACTGCTCAAGAGAGCAAATCCCAGAAAAATGAATTCGCTCCTGGTAACCCTCTAAATGGTAGTGACAAATATAAAGAGACTGATAAATATAAAGGTGAAATTAGCTGTGAAAGACCTAAGGAGGATGAAAAATCAAAATTACCATCCAGCCAGCATAAAAATAGAAGCAGCAACTCATCTTCAGAAGATGAAAGGAGCAGAAAACAATCTAGACGACACCGGTATAGCAGTGATTCGTATAGCGATTCATCCAGCGAATATCGGGATCAACATCACTCTAGGTCAAAAGGTAGAAGCAAGGGGTCCTCTCGAGAAAAGAGTAGCAGCAGAAGAAAACATCGTAAGCATAGAGATAGGGACTCTCCCAGCAGATCACATTATGATAATGAGAAGGAACGTACTGCGAGGAAGAAAGATAAAAAGAGGCGGAGGGATTGAAGTGGAGGTCCTATTTCCTTTAATTCCAGTTGTAGCCTCCCCAAGAAAGATCTCTGCATGGGTTTTTTCTTGGATGAATCGCCCTGGAATTGGAAGGTTCTAATGTCTCTTCTTGGTTCCTTTCTGTTTATGATTATGGGACACTAGCCGCAGCTTTTGCACTGTTGATTGGTATTCTTCATTGTCTTAGCTCTGTACCTAAGCTATAGGGCAAATGATTGCAACCAAAATGTTCATAGAGGTGAGTTGCTGATCTCCAACTATCCTGTAGTGATGCTGCTGAGAGAAAATTACAGGTGCTGTTACTGGATATGACAATTGCTCATTTTGTTTGTTTGCTAGTATTTTTGCCCCCAAACTCCATGCACATAGATTTACTTGGGAAGATGAAATTCTGCACATTGCCTGCCTGTGTTGATGCAATTTTGAGTGGATGAGGCAAGGCAGCAGGAAAATAGCTCAATAATTCGCGTTGTATTGTCTTTGCGGCAAAATTTATTTCTATATGGTAACTATGATTACAGCTATTCTCAGGCACCTCAATTATGGGCACTTTGAAAACATATCCAGCCAGTTCTTGTTAAACATGAAGCAGGGTGCTCAATTCAAATTCTGAAGATCTTTAATTTATATCCACTGAAATTGCCTTCTGGAAAATTTTAGGCTGTCTGTAATTTAAAAATTGTAAAAGGAGAAAAAAAATATACAATAGAGAAAATGGTGGATATGTCTTAAATGACTTAGGTTCTATTTGATATCGAGGTGTTATAATTGCTTTAGAAAAAAAAATTTAATTATGAAATAAAAATTAATAGTGTATATTTATAATAAATATAATTTTTAAATAATAATTTTAATAAAAATATTATAAATTTTTTATTATACAAAAGAAATCAACTTAATTTTAAAGTTTCAGCAATTAATTTTATCAAATATTTTATTTTTGTTACTTGTAAGTTACAGTCTTCTAACTTCAAGACTAACCAGAATGGATTTTTCCTCCAACAGGGCACGTGGTTTCAATTCATATTTATATCCTGTGCGTCCCGTATATAAAAAAAAAAATTATTTATTTATTTAGCGACTAAGCATCAGATTTGAGTTCTTGGCCAAAGAATGTTAGAAGACTTCGCAACATGCTTTAATGAATTTTTGAGGCTACGTCTCACAACCATTGCTCTCTCCGGAAGTCAAAAGCTTCATTGAAAACTGCGGTAACAAATATTAGATCAATTTTGATTAGGTTTTGATATTTTTGGATGCTTAGTTACATACGTTGTCTTTGATAATTGCGTAGGAAACTTAATTGTAGCTCCCATTATGTAAATATGATTATGGAGATGGAAGCACTTGATAATTTCGATTTGTTTGGGCTTTTGTTGGTTTTAGTAGTGTATTTGAATTCCTTGCAATCAAAATAATTTGGTAAAGTACGACCTCGGGGCCGCAAATATTTTCTTGGATTTTGCATTGAAATGATTACACGCAAAGTAAAGACTTAATTATTTTATTTAAATACAGCATTTGGTCAAATTGGGAGACAGCCGAAGATCAAGCATTGCGCATGGCGCACTCCACTTTTGACACATTTTAATTAAAATTAGGATGATGTCAAACAAGCCTCATGCCATGCGCCTTCACAATTCAAAACTCGATCTAGTAATTATGTCTAGCTTAAATAAATTCAATAATTTTGAGTGAGGAATGGTTTTCAACCTAATTTTACCTTTGTAAATTGCCCAACAACCAAACATGTGAAAGGCATCCAAAAAGGAAAAAGCGGAAAGAGAAGAGAACAAATAGCAGCACTAACTATGTATTATTATTATTATTATTATTATTATTGGGATTTATATTAGATTATTTCTCTATGAAATGATAACTTTTAAAATATTTTTTAAATTATTATAAACTTTAATTTATCTTCATTTCTTAAAATTGTTAAGATGATAAAAATTTCTCAACAATGCATCCTTATTTTTTTGTTATCTAATAAAAAATAAGAATAAATTGTGGTCTATAATAATATAAACATATTTTAAAATTATTATTTCACGAGCCAGTAACATGATATTTAACTTTCACTTTTAATTTGAATGAGCCATTGGCCAACAACAACACAACATTCGCCCAATATCTGTTAGATTTTTTCGAACTATTTAAAGCTTCTATGCCCGATTTGGCTGGGGCTGCACCAAAGCCGCCAACTCTTTCTTCTTCCTCCCCCTCTTCCTCCCTCTGCGCTCTTCCCGCCAAAAAAAAAAAACTATTTCTTATTTTATAAAATAAGGGGATTTATGCAATCATTTCACCGTGCCATGTTTGTCATTATTCTTTTTCTCATAATTTAATATATAAATCTTAGTTAGAATGGCATGACTTGCAATCATACCTTATAAAGTCATTTAACAATGAATCCTTTTAAGTTTCTTTTTTCTTTTTTTTTTTCATTATCTCATCTATGGGTTAAAATCAAGGTGTTTAGTAAATAAGGGGATTTAATATTTTCTTAATTTTATTTCATGTTTTCGTCATTAATTTATTTGATTTATCTAATTTATTAATAATAAGGGTAAAATTGTAATTGAAAATGAAGGCAATATTGTATATAGACCCGACACGAACACGACTTAAATAAATGGGTATGAATCATTAAATTTGACATGATTATTAAAATGGACCCAGTAGGGGTTAACACAATTTTTTTCTGTGTTGGGTTTAGGTTAAAGCTCTCGACCTATATTACCCGAACAATGACATAATTATATTTTTTATTTAAAATTAATTTTTAGGTTATTGTCATTAAAAATTAAATATTAGACATAATTCTCTCTTTTCAATTGTTTTAGAAGATGGACATATACACAATATTTTATTTATAAAATTTTATATAGATTTCAAATTTTAATAGTGTAAATGTGTAAAATATTGATACACATGTATATTTTATGATATATATATATAATTTAATTTTTAAATAGTGTAAATGTGTAATATTTTTGAGAGTGTTCATAACATTTGTTAAATATATAGATATTAAACATGTTATTAAATAACCTATTTATTTTTCTTGTTGAGTTTGGGTTAATATTTTGACATGATTATTAAACAAATCGTATTTGGATCGATCTAAATTTGACACGAAGACGACTTGATGACCCGTTTTACCAACTCTAATTGTATACATGTTGGTAGCGTCAATCAATTTATAAATTGATTAATTTGACAAGTTTGATAGTACGACATTGGCAGCCCTTGCTAAATCCATAGGTAAGTTGGTTGATCACAAAATCCATGTAACTGATATTTTGGAATTTCATTATTATTATCATTATTGTTGTTGTTGTTGTTATTGTTGTTGCTGTTGTTGTTGTTGTTGTTATTAGAGTGACGCTATTGGCACCGCTCTATTTTTTTTATAAAACCCCTCTTGTTTTACATTTACAATTTTATCTTTTACATTTTGAATTGTATTAGATGTAAAATCTTATCTAATTAAATCCACATATAATTTTTCTCACTAACTCTTTCTCCACTAAAGTTCTTAAAACTTGCAATTTATTTTTTGAAAAAAAGGGTCAACTGTAAAAGAGTGAGAATTTAATATAAAGTATTTTTTTCACTTAATAATTTATTTTTGTAGGGAAGATAATTTTATAAAATTTTCAAAAATTACTAACCTTATTAGAATACTAGGAGATAACTAAATTTTGTGTGTATTTTATAGTTTATTTTGAAATGGAAGGTCATAAACTAAAAAGTATAAAACTAAAACAAATAGAAACCTAATAATAAATTAAACGCGTGGGATGTAAAATATTGGGTTGTTATCAACAGCCTTTGCTATAAAAACTAAAAAGAGAAAACTTGAAGTGGCTGTGGTTGAAGAGAGATAACTAAAAGTGATTGAAATTATTTGAGAAAAAATAACAAATAAAGGCTATTTTAAGAATTAAAGAAGAAATAAACAAAAAAAGAGTTTGAAGGGACAACAGAGGAGTGCGATAGCCCCACTCTTATTATTATTATTATTATTATTATTACGATGGAATTCCGTTATTGATGGCTACAAGTGCAGTGAATTCTTTTTTTTTTTTTTAACGAAGATACAAGAGTATTGATTTTGTTTTTCTTTCTTTTAATTTGAACTTGACCGTGGGACCAACGTCAGGAAGTAGATCAATTAAGACATGGGGCCATAAGATTTGTCACTTGAAAATATATCCACACAGAGAAAGCAAACCCAACCATAATATCATACGACAATAAATTTTGAAGAAAAATTTTCTTTTAATTTTTTTTTTCTAATATTAAAAACAAACCTTTATTATTTAATACGAGAAGTGACCCCCAACTGAGTTCAGTCCATCGCAAATAAAAATCAAGAATAATTTTTTTCCTTCGTAGTCGAGAAGTTATAGTTAATTTAGACTCGTCGCAGGCTTTCAACTACCGTGTCAATTCTTTAACACAAGTTCATAATAATATATGCATTGTGCTGTATCATTTTAAAAATAAAAAAATAGTAATATTAAGAGATAAAGCAATTTTATTACATGTTTTAATTTTTACGTAAAAGATATTATTATAAATATCATGATCAATTATGTGGCCAAGCTCTCAGGGCAGGAAACGGAAAAAGAAAAAGAGCATGTGAATTGTGATGGCAGCGTTTTGTTGACCCTTCGCACGCGGAGTCATAACCTCAACACTCCTTGCCTCTTTTATATATTTTTTACCCAAATAACAAAGCAATCAACTCTTTTAAAAATCTGGCATTCTGGCTCCCTAATTCTTTTATATATATATATATATTCTCAAATAGTACATTTTATGCTTTTTTATCAGATTGTTACCTAACTCCTATTGAAATGATCAAGTTATATTTGCGGTGCTTCAGTAAACACTCTTCATCAACATATTTATTTTTATATAATTAGTTAAAAGGTAAATTTTAAATTATCTCTCTCGTGAAATAATAATTTTTAACATGCCCTTTTAAAATATTGTAAATTTCAACTTACTGTTATTTTGATCAATAGATAAGAGAAAAATACGAATGAGTTGATGAAATTTTGTTACCTTCTTAAGTAAAATAGGAGAAAATTGAAGTCTATAATAATTTGAGAGTATTTCAAAGATGGTAGTTTCATACGAGAATAATCTAAAATTAACTCTTAGCTAAAGGATACGCATGTCAAAAATTTGACAAATGAAAGAGGATACAATACGCTCGCTCAAGACTTTCTTTACTTTATATTCTCGAGTTATTGAATTTTAATTATGATAATAGAGATTATGCACTTAACAGTAATCGAATTTAGTATGATGCTCTTACTATTTTAGTGGTAATAGTTCAAACCTCATGTGAACTTTCTATCCTTTTTCCACGAAATATGAATAAGGGTTGATATATCTCCCTAATATAAGTGTACATATCAAGATTTTTATATATATCTTATATAGTAATATATTCATCGATTATAACAATTCAAAAACTCAACACTAAAGGATATTTTTATTATTTTTCGTATAGATTCACTCCTAATGTGAATAGAGAACTGTCATTTTATGAGAAAAAAGTAAAAAAAAAATTAGGGGTATATGTTATTATCTAACATTGAAGCTCATTTTCTCTCTTTTAACGGACTTTTGAAAATCTGTTTGTGCAGACTGCACAGTGTTGTCCTCTGACAACCTTAAAAGATAATAATTAATTGTCATGTGCTTCTTCTCCCAATAGATTCAGTGCTAATCTACTTGTGTAGTTTCTGTTCACATATGCCCACTTTAAGAACTTTCCTCTTTTGAAAGAGAAAATGTATATTTTTCATCTTTGCATCATCTCTTCTGCGAAGCTTCACATCCAATGAAAAAAGAAGAAAAGATCCATATAAGCAAATGATGCATTCAGTGAGCTAACCTTACTAAAAATATTGCCCATGTTCATGTGTCATCCTCTTTCAATTTCATTCATTCTTGTACAGCACTGCATTTTGACCTTCTAGAACACTTGCTCACGACTCCAAACAATTCCCATTTACATTTTTTTAATGTATTATTAGCTGTTGGCAAAAAGCTTTTTTTTTTTTTTTTTTAATTTGGGGGTTATTGGGGTTGTTGTTATTTTATATTTGTATTGGATGTTAATGAGCCCTTGTTAAAGTAGTTGAGCTTTGTAATATTTAGAAACCCATAAGCACGTTTCTTCTATCTACAAGTCAAAGACGGCATGCCAGTCAGCCCCACAAACTTCTACCAAATTGAATCATTTATAGTAGAACAAACATGATTGTTTTTGAGAGCTTTGATTGGTTAGTGGCTCAAATTCTCGAAGGATTTTTGCCTTTGTACTGTTATTATCCTTATAATTATTTTCTTTTATCAATTATTTGTTCAGTCAGCTGAGTTCTAGTTTTGCTTTATTCTCTAGATCTGTTACTGTATTGTGAAGCTCTCTTGAAGCAATTTTGTTCCACAAAAGTTTGAAAGAACAATTCACAGTTGCATATAAAGATGGCTGGTAATAGAAGAAAGAAGCATCATTTTAGCAGGATTCATGCATTTTCATGTGGCAAAACATCATTCAAAGGTGACCATTCACTGATTGGAGGGCCTGGATTCTCAAGAGTGGTCCATTGCAATGACCCTGAAAGCTTTGAGGCCAGTGTCCTCAATTACAGCGGCAATTATGTTAGAACTACTAAGTATACTCTTGCCACATTCTTTCCAAAAGCCTTGTTTGAGCAATTCAGAAGGGTTGCCAATGTGTATTTCCTCATCTGTGCGATCCTCTCTTTCACTCCGCTATCACCTTACTCTGCTGTCAGCAATGTTCTTCCCCTTGTTGTTGTGATTGGTGCTACCATGGGGAAGGAGGTTCTTGAAGATTGGCGCCGAAAAAAGCAGGTACCCTTTTTTGGGATTGTTGTCAGCTTAGATGCAGCTTCCTTTCTAATTTACAAGCTTAAAATTGTGTTTTAAATGGTCGATTATATGCCAAGTTTGTGACTGAATAAACTGAACTCTGTTTGAAAGATGATAAGATATGAAAATTTAGGGAATTTTTAGTTTAAAGGAACACATTGTTGGAGAAATGCCATTTGGGTTGTTTATGATGTTTGTCATGCCTGTTTTGACGCGGTAAACTTTACGCACCATGATCAATTTTGAACATTTTCAATTTACATCAAAATCTTGACAAGTATTGATGTACATTTCTAATTTTTTTTCTCGTAAAATTATGCTTTCTTGTCTTCAGTTTAGGACGTGGAGTTGATATCAGTAAATTTCTTCTTTTCAATTTTACTTTTCTGTTTTTTATTTTTATTTTTTTCTCACTGTTAATTACTGTGTCATTGATCTGTTTCCAGGATATAGAAGTGAACAACAGAAAAGTGAAAGTACATTGCGGTGATGGTGCCTTTGATTATACGAAATGGAGGGATTTGAAAGTTGGGGACGTAGTGAAGGTTGAAAAGGATGAATTTTTTCCTGCTGATCTCATCTTACTATCCTCAAGTTATGAGGAAGCAATTTGCTATGTTGAAACCACAAATCTGGATGGAGAAACCAATTTGAAGCTAAAGCAAGCACTTGATGCAACTTCGAATGTGCACGAGGACTCCAACTTCCAGAATTTCAAGGCTATCATTAGATGTGAAGATCCAAATGCAAATTTGTACACCTTTGTTGGCAGTCTGGAGCTTGAAGAACAGCAGTACCCTCTTACACCTCAGCAGCTTCTACTTAGGGACTCGAAGCTACGAAATACTGACTATATTTATGGGGCGGTTATCTTTACAGGTTATGATACAAAGGTTTTTCAAAATTCAACTGGGCCTCCTTCTAAAAGAAGCAAAGTTGAGAGGAGAATGGATAAAATTATTTACTTTTTGTTTGGCATCTTAGTATTGATGTCTTTTATTGGATCAATTTTCTTCGGTATAGCAACTAGGGAGGATTTACAAGATGGAAAGATGAAGAGATGGTATCTTAGACCGGATGATACCACCGCTTACTATGATCCAAAGAGAGCAGCAGTTGCAGCAATTTTGCAGTTTTTGACTGCCCTTATGCTGTATGGATATTTGATTCCCATTTCCTTGTATGTGTCAATAGAAATTGTTAAAATTCTTCAAAGTATCTTTATCAACCAGGATCTTCACATGTACTACGAGGAAACTGACAAGCCAGCGCGAGCCCGTACCTCAAATTTAAATGAAGAACTTGGTCAAGTTGACACTATACTTTCGGATAAAACCGGGACTTTAACTTGCAACTCTATGGAATTTATCAAGTGTTCAATTGCAGGGACCTCCTATGGCCGTGGAGTAACTGAAGTTGAGAGAGCTATGGCCAGGAGAAAGGGATCACCTTTAGAAGAAGAGGTGACAGAGGAACAAGAGGATAAGGCATCCATTAAAGGGTTTAATTTTGAGGATGAAAGAATCATGAATGGTAGCTGGGTTAATGAGCCTCGTGCTGATGCAATCCAAAAATTCCTACGGTTGTTGGCTATCTGCCACACTGCATTACCTGAAGTAGATGAAGAAAATGGAAAAGTTTCATATGAAGCCGAATCACCAGATGAGGCAGCTTTTGTAATTGCAGCAAGAGAACTTGGGTTTGAATTCTATGAAAGAACTCAAACAAGCACCTCAGTGCATGAGTTAGATCCAGTCACTGGCACAAAAGTTGAAAGGTAGTTTTCTTCTTGCATTTCAATGTCCTTCAATGTTATTTTCATTGAATGGATTCTTAACAAATTATCTGCTGCCATCTTTAGCAGTTAATAGCAAAATGGTATTTTCTTATCTGTTCTCAATGAAGAGCACGTGTGCTTATTGTTTAACTTGTTTTATTTGTTTTTTGCAGGTCGTACAGTCTTTTAAATGTCTTGGAGTTTAGTAGCTCTAGAAAACGGATGTCAGTGATTGTAAGAAGTGAGGAGGGAACCCTGCTTCTACTTTCTAAAGGAGCTGACAGGTTTGTAATACAGATATTGCCTTAATGCTTATGAGTTTGAGCGAATTTAGAATTTGGCTTCATAATTGAGAGACTGGCAGTTGAGTATATTTTGTGGCTGAATTTAGAATGGTTGATGTTAATCTTTTTTTGGGATTCAAACAGTGTCATGTTTGAAAGACTTGCGGAAAATGGAAGGGAGTTTGAAGAGCAGACAAAGGAACACATCAATGAGTATGCTGATGCTGGTTTGAGGACCTTAATACTTGCCTATCGTGAACTGGATGAGAAAGAATACATACAGTTCAATGAAGAATTTACTGAGGCCAAGAACTCAGTGAGTGCAGATCGTGAGGAACTGGCTGAGGAAATAGCAGAAAAGATTGAAAAAAATTTGATTCTTCTTGGTGCTACAGCTGTTGAAGACAAACTTCAAAATGGGGTGAGTTTTTGACTTAAAAAAGTAAAGCTTGGTGCTTGATACAAGAGCAATCAAATTACTTTTGCATGGCATTTAAAGCACGTATATTTAAGGGGTATCCCAGAAAAAATGTAATACTGTCATAATAGCCTTTTGTTTATCTGAATTAGAAATAACACTATTGTACAATGAACGAAGTTTCTTTCAGATATTGTGGACACAGAATATACTCATGGAAAATACTTGGTTTAGGGAAATTAAGTTGTTAGTTTATGTCATATCAAAATGCCAGTGCATTGAATGACTTTCTTACAGGTTGAAGTACAGTTTGAGACTGAGTATCTGTTTTGTCTGGAACAGGTTCCTGAATGCATCGACAAACTTGCACAAGCTGGAATTAAACTATGGGTTTTGACTGGAGATAAGATGGAGACAGCAATCAATATAGGGTATGTGTTTATAAAATATAGGTTGCTCTATGAATTGATGTCGTTCTCATATGCTAATATTTCTTGTCTTCTGTTGAATTGGCAGATTTGCATGTAGTTTGCTTAGACAAGGAATGCGGCAAGTTATTATCAGCTCTGAAACACCTGAAATCAAAACTCTGGAGAAATCAGAGGACAAATCTGCAGCTGCTGCGGTAATCCCTAATCTCATTTCCTTTTGAAGTGTCATGGCATTCTCTTTAGATATTGAGAAGTTACAACACTAGAAAGGCTTAGGATGAACAAATACTTTTTCCAGAATGGAGTACATAACCTCAAAAACTTGTTTCCGGATATAGGAACAAAAATAGGATGGTTTTGTTTCAGAAATAGACAGCTCTTGCATACCTATATAACTGTTGTCTTGGTCAATCTTGTATTGCATTGACTTTTGAGCTTTACGAGATCTTTTTGATTCTTTAGGCATTGAAGGCAAGTGTTCTGCATCAGCTAATTCGAGGAAAGGAATTGCTTGATTCTTCAAATGAAAGCTTGGGGCCCTTGGCTTTGATTATTGATGGGAAGTCACTCACTTACGCTCTAGAAGATGATGTAAAGGACTTGTTTCTAGAGCTTGCCATTGGCTGTGCATCTGTTATTTGCTGTCGATCATCTCCTAAACAGAAAGCACTTGTAAGTCACAGTTAATTTAATTATAGTCATAAGATATATATTCTGTGCCCTTTTTTCCTAAAATAAGCTGCATTTCTTAAAGAATTCTTTATTATTTTGTGCCCTTTGGTTATGTTACCTTGCTGATGAAAATATTTCCACCAAGCTTCATTCCTTTGTAGTCTAAAATGAAATATATTAAAAATTGCAGGTTACAAGGCTGGTAAAAATGAAAAATGGTAGCACAACATTAGCAATAGGTGATGGGGCAAATGATGTTGGAATGCTTCAAGAAGCAGATATTGGAGTTGGTATCAGTGGTGTAGAAGGAATGCAGGTAATTGCTGTTTAGACACTTTGTTTCTAGATGTCTCACTAGCCTCATGAGTCAAGTCTATATCTTGACTCTTAGCTGGTACTCAGGTTTCCCTGCTAAATTTTTCTTGCTCAAAATTTCAGGCAGTCATGTCAAGTGACATTGCAATCGCACAGTTCCGGTTCTTGGAGCGCCTGTTGCTTGTGCATGGGCATTGGTGTTATAGGAGGATCTCATCAATGGTATGTTTCACTCTGAAAATGGTAATTGATAAGCTGGGTTCACTCTCTTCTTTGTTCAAATTATTAATATATTTCTTTGTTTTTTGGCAGATCTGCTACTTCTTTTACAAGAACATTGCATTTGGATTCACTCTCTTCTTCTTTGAGGCGTATGCATCGTTCTCTGGCCAACCTGTGTACAATGATTGGTTTCTATCACTCTATAATGTTTTCTTCACGTCACTCCCTGTGATTGCTCTAGGAGTTTTTGACCAGGATGTCTCAGCTCGTTTTTGTCTCAAGGTGGGTACCAAGTTTCTTTCCTTTTTGCTAACAATTGATAAGAACCTCATGATGGCTTTAATCAAGACTTCTTGTAAGAGTCTCGAGCACTTTCTCTTTATATACAAGAGTTATTGGAAATGAAAGTTTGCTTTTCCATTTGTTACAGTTCCCTCTGTTATACCAAGAAGGTGTACAGAATATCCTGTTTAGCTGGACTCGGATACTTGGCTGGGCACTTAATGGTCTAGCAAATGCTGCCATCATCTTCTTCTTCTGCATCCATGCCATGAAGCAGCAAGCCTTCCGTAAAGGTGGGGAAGTCGTAGGTTTGGAAATCCTAGGCACCACCATGTACACGTGTGTCGTGTGGGTAGTGAACTGCCAAATGGCACTGTCTGTCGCCTATTTCACATACATACAACATCTCTTCATCTGGGGTGGCATTATATTCTGGTACATATTTCTCTTGGCATACGGTGCCATGGATCCTTACATTTCAACAACTGCTTTTAAGGTCTTCATTGAAGCCTCTGCACCGGCACCTTCATTTTGGCTCATTACACTCTTAGTGCTGATGTCCTCCCTCCTGCCATATTTCACTTACTCAGCCATTCAAATGAGGTTTTTCCCATTGTATCATCAAATGATACAATGGTTTCGATCTGATGGCCAAACAGATGATCCCGAGTTCTGTGCAATGGTACGACAGAGATCGTTGCGACCAACAACAGTAGGTTACACTGCTCGTTTTGAAGCAAGTTCCAGAGACTTGAAAGCGAAGATTGAAGACAGTTTATGAACATTCTTCTTTGTAGATTCTATAAAAGATGTACATATAACATATCCAATGCTTAGTTGGGTCTCTCAGTTGTCCCGCAGCAAGTGCGGCAACAAGAAAGATTGTCCCAAAGATGAGGCCCCCAGCTAATTGATGCATCACTGTCTTACCAAAATTTTGCTTATGTGAGTTCCAAAATTGTATTCAGTAGTTTTGGCAGCTTTGAGACAATGCCAAATTTTTCTGTCACAATTGTATCATTCATGTACGGAATTCATAATTCTGAGAAATAAATTTCAATTCAATATGTATTTTCATTCATCAAGTTCAATATTTAAATACCGCTCTTGAGCCTTTAAGACCCTAAACCCTAAAACTCTAAACCCTAAACCAATTATGCCTTCCCCTTTCTTGATAATAGAAGTAGAATGTTGTTTGCTACACTTGGTTTTTATTCTGTTATTCTTTGTTCACTAGAAGTGGAACTCATTCACTAATTTCTCATATGATCAGAACGTGGATTATATGTCATGGTTTTCTGACAGTTGAAAGGTTTCAGGATTTTACAACAGTTCTTATTCCAAATCAAGAGTAAAAGAAATGGTGGGACGCTTAGGGTTCGAATTTGTAACGACTGTAATTGCATCCTACGTTGCAAAGTTTGTATATCGTGACTCGATTGTCTTACAAATTGATTTTCCAGGATGTTCTACCAATTTCTCTCCATTAAATATAGTAAAATCTATTAGAGTAGCACATATCTCGACTTTGAACTCGCTCATATGAGTGGGAAGGAGGTTCTATTCATGTATTTTTAAGAACTTAGCATGGAAGAAAGCCAGCATAAGTGGCTCCAAGAGGTTATTGGAGTGAAATTTTAGAGGCTAAAGTATAAAAGAGTGCAAAAAATTAGGAGTAATAAAGAGAAATTCTAGAATACATCAAAGGCATCATATAAATCATACAATAAGTAAATAATATTATTATATCTGTGTATTTATTTTAAAAAATTACAATGCAAGTAGTGATTATATTAAATATAATTACACATGTCATATATACATTAATTGATTGTATTACTTCTAGTGTATTTTAGAATCTCTTATTAAAACTATCGAACTTTTTAAGCCAAATCATGAGAAAAAATATATTTTAAATCTTATTTCATTTTTTTGGCTACATGGGACGGACATAAGAGAGCTCTACCCCTGCATCAAAAAAATTTAAGATTGAAACAAAAAATAACTGATCAAACTAGCTATTTTATAAAATGAGAGCAAGAAGAAATTGGAAAACGTGAAAAGGACAATTTCTTCTCAGCAATAAAATTAGCACGGTACATAACCAATGCCAAGCGATTTCAACAAACCTGCTCTACAAACATACGATTATTAATCAATTCCAATAGTGTAATAATTATTCCTCAAAAACAACATAATCAATTTAATTTTTTCATGGCAATTTTAGTTTAGTCACGCATAATAAATTTTGTATTATCAAATCATAATCATCATACAAATTTCAATTTTTCAACAAATTTAACACGTACATAAAGAATCAACAAATTAATAAAAAGCTCGTTATTTTTCTTAAATATTTGTATTCAAAGTTTGGTTATTAGTTATCTTGCTTCTTTGTATACTTTTAGAAACTTGTAATTTGAAAGAAAAAAAAAAGAGAAAAGAAATTATGAACAACAAAACCTATAGTGTGTTGAAATAGTGGAGAAAATTAAATATTTTAATTTTTTCGTTAAAGCATGTATCATTTTTATGGATTTCTTTTGCTCCTATTTAACCTAGAGATATTAAAAAAAAAAAAAAAACTAGATCGACCCACATCCACAAAGATCTAAAAGATCTGAATTTGAAAAATTCGTTTCTACATTAGTTAAAAAATATAAATTAAAAGACCAAAAAATAAGATCCATGTAGATCCGGATGAGGATGCAAGTGTATTAAGAAAGCAGTCACATCCTATCATTGCATTAGCAAATACCAGACAACTCTCATCGATGTTGCAAACATTTGCTTGATTGTTGGCAAAAAGAAATGTATTAGATGTTATTTGTCGAGCTGACTGGTTAAAACAGGGTCATAAACCGCCATATGAATCACAATATCTCAAATGCCATGCTGATAATTAAAAATGCAGACAATTTTAATGATAAAATGAAAAAGATTGTCAAATTAGATGTGATAACATAAAAATAATAAAATCTAACTTATATGTGAAAGTAATTTTCGGATGAGTTGTGTAATAGACTCTGATATAATTGTAATAGTAATTATTTTGATAACAAAATAGTAATTAACGGGTCAACTTAGTAGTAAAATTGTGATATATTTTGTATAGCAAACAATTATTGACGTTAGCTATTAACATCGAACTTTGAGGAAAAAAACGAGTATTTTGTGGGTGTTTGTTAGTTCACTTGATAAAATTTGTTGACTGAATATAAGAAATTTTAAGTTCGAACTTTTGTTCACGTGACTGCCAAAGAAATTGAGTTACCATTCGGATACGAGTTTTTTTTTTTTTTTTTTTTAAAAAAAAAGCCTTCTAAAAACTCATAACTTCCATTACTTCTCTGTTATTTTTATTTTATTTATTTATTTTTTCTTTTGAGAATAGTTCTCTGTTCTTATTTTGAATGAGAGTTTACAGGCATTAAATTAATAAAGGCAAAAGAAACAATATATTACAAGAGCATGAAAAAAACCAAAATATACAGAAAACCAAACTAAATCATCCTTTATATAAACCAGTAGTTAACAAAAACAGAATGCATCCAAAAATTTTATGATTGAATATAAAGTCTCCTTCAGATCGAGTTCATTTTCTTGTCAATGGCTCTTCTTCAAGCATCCACATACATTACAAAAAACTTTTAAAAAAAAACTAGTCTATATCAATGTCTAAAATTAAATCTAAAATTAGTCAGGCAAAGATGATAAGAATGATAATGACAATATCGACAATATCATGATACCATCAAATGTTTGGTCACGATAGACCAAGGCCAAAAAAATCCAACGTTGATTTGGCCATAACAGCAGCAAATTCATTGAAACTAATGACACCATCACCATTTGTATCAGCCTCTTTGATCATTTCAGTCAATTCTTTGTACGTTAAAGGTTGTCCCATTTTGGCCATGGACCCGGCTAGCTCAGCCGCCGTGATGTAGCCGTTACCGTCGCGATCAAACGCTCGGAAAACCTCTAAGAGTTGTTCTTGATTTATCAAAATGGTCTCATCCATGTCAGGCAATATGGCATTGACAAGTTCATCAAACTCCACCGCGCCATTGCCGTTAGCATCCATGTTGGCTAATAGAACATGAACTTGGTCACCCGAAGGCTTGAGCCCCAGTGACCTTAACAACGCCGCGAGCTCTAGAATCGTTAGGCTGCCATCGGAATCCATGTCGAATCTTGCAAAAATGTCTCTTAATTGATTGAGTTGATCAACATGCAAACCGCCCATGTTGATAATGTTGTATGATCATATAATGACGGTGTGAAACCTTGACGAATACCAAAATGTATGTGGTACTATAAAAATGGCGATGGCAGTGGCAATGGAAAATGTTGAAGAAGGTATCAAAAGAAAGAAGATTAAAAGAATTTTGGTAGTTTTGAAGAAGGAGATGGATAGATTTAGGTTTGTTAAAGAATTGTGATGGGAAATTTTGCTTTGATGGCATATGGAATTAAGTTGTTAAAAATAGAAAAAGCGTGTCCTCGATGTAATTATTTTTGTCACATGTTCATGATGGGCTATAAGATTCTTCAATAAATTCATTATAACCTTGTGGAATTTCTAGGAACCTTTACTCTTGTATCGTTGCTGGCATTTTCTAAAGGGTGTTTTTGACTTGTACACAGTTTGTTAATTATGGCATGATTTTTTGACAAGTGCATATATTTTTTTTCATATAAGATCTCATCATTTACTTGTATATTATGTTGTGTTTTTATTAATTATCTACCAGTTGCACGTATTTTTGCTCAGGCAAAAAAGTTGAGATCATTCCAATCACTTGTTAATGACAACGAATCTAAGAATTTAGAAAAATATGTATTAAAAAATAAATATTGAAGGAAGTAAATCATACATGTATTTCATATACTGTAGTTACAAAATAATTCTCTAAGAGTCACATATATTATTTATACATATGACTTGTGAAACAAACTTTGTGATCTTTTTATCCATTTTCTAAGCAAAGTAACAAGTTAATGAAGGGAAAGTTTATGATCGAAGAATAATAATAATAAAAAAAAAAAAGTAAAGAACTTATTGCAAAGAATCCGGCGCGATTAAAGAGATTTTTTTTTTGGGAGGGCTTGGTCTTAGCAAATGCAAAATTTGGTACATCGCTGGGATGCAAATCTGAATAATTTTAGTCCGATGAACATAATTTTTAATGTCAAATTAAAAATTAAAAAATAAATTTAAGCATAATATTATTTTTGTGCATACAATGCATCATGTAGAGTACAATTTTTTTTTTTTTTTGTTATTATTGTCATTCGTGCATAACAATAGGGATATGACGAAAGTCTGTCTAAATTAATTCTATTGTTGTGTAATTCATTTATGATTCCAAAAATATAAGTTGGATCTAGCAACTATTTGAAAAAAAAAAATCTTATTATTCCTCCAATGATTACAGAACATTGAGCCACTTTCGAAGAGTGTGTGGTCGGGTCGCCAGCCGGCAGTCAATTTGTGGTTTTCGTTTAAGTTGTCAGTATTGAGAATACTGCGTTTAATAACTTAATTTGGCAACAGAATTATTATTGTATAAAGCAATTAGAGGTCTATTATTCGACTTTAACAGTTGCATTACTTGATCAATCACAATAATCAAGAAATAACCAAAAATCCACATTTCATTTTCTCTAATGATCAAATGTGATGATCTAAACTTCAATCCTATTGAATCATCATGCATAATTAACCAGTCTAACAAATTACACTATAAATTGAAACTGCGAATTAACACCTTCGCAGCCTTCAAACCTGAGGAGGATCTTGAACCTGAGTTCCATCTCTAGCCTTATTATTATCATCAGCACAAGCCATGACCTTTGCTCCGGCCTCAACTTCTCCGTCCAAGCAGCGCCGGCACCTCCGCTTAAGCCATCCCAAGCAGCCTCTATGCTTAATACTATCCAGTGGAGACTCTACAATAATACGACCACGACGGCGGCTACAAATTCTGCCCAACACACACGAAATAATTGCAAGAACTATTAGAATAGACATAACCGCAAAGAATGGGCCAACAGACCCTGAAGAAGCGCTTCTAGATACTGCTTCTGAATTACTAGCTTCTACTTCTCCTTGCTGTTGCTGTTGGGGCAACAATGCAGCTGCTGCAGAAGCCATGATGATCGATATCTTTGTGTAGAAGCAAAAGCAGATAATGAGCTTGTATATATAGAAATAGAAGTAGACATAAGAGTATATGACAAGTGCTTTTAGCCGACCATTGAAGTGTATGAGTGGAGGCCAACATGGAAAGTGATTAAAGTGATGAATTATCTTTCCATTTATTTTATACGACGATGATTTTTGAATGCTTAAATTTGCATGGATTCAGAACTTTCTGATCCGTAAAGTAGCCTGATCATATTCTAGGATTAAAGTGATTCGCCCATGTGCTTTAGTCTCATATCGCTTTCTTTTTTCCCTTAAGATTATTGTTATTTGATTTTCTTTTTAATTACTTCAATAGCTACACTTCTTAGGTATTAATCCTTAATAACTAATGGTGCGTTTTGGTGCGATGCATTACAGTGAACTGTGTTGGAATTTAATGTTTTGAATTGTATAGGAATGCATTATATTTAATGCAGTACCATATTTAATATAGTATAGATTGGATTGTATATGCAATATTTAATATTATTATTCATATTAAAATAATATTATTTTGATTTATTAATTAAAAAATAAAATAACTACCAGTAAGCGCCACCAGCTACCACCAACTACGGTCGGTATTTTTATTCTTTTGAGTCATATTTTTTGAATTCTCGTCTCGAGTCTAAACAATTATACCAATATCATTGACAACAGGGCTTCCGTTTGCTGTAACTGTTCAGTCAAATTTTTTCAATCTAATACTTTCACTATAGATCTATGAAAAATGAAGGTTCCGTCGTAAAGAAACGTTGGTATCATTATGTAGAGCTCGAGATGAGAATTTCAAAAATAAAAAAATATGACTTCAAATATGACCGAAAAATGGCAGTGGCAATAGTGCTTGTCAGCATTCGGTTGTGTTAATGGTGATCAGCAGTAATAACATTATTGGAAGTAATTAAATACTAATATATTAATTAAAATACATTTAAGTAATTACATTCAGATAAAATATAAACTGAAAAATAATAAAATAATAAAAGAATAAAAAGAATACAAATTCACTCAAACTTAGGAGGTAAAGTAGATCTGAGTTAGGAGTTAGGATCTTCTCCTCGTATGAACTCTTTTGATATTTTAAAGATCTTGAACTACTTGTCTTTTAGTATTAATGTATGATCAGAATTTAATTATTATTATTTTTTAATTTATTAACTACTAATCACGTGAATAAAATTTATTTAGAAGAAGATCAGGATATTGATCCCTGAGTTAGTTGTCTTATGCTGGTCAATTGATCAGCATAATACAGTCGCCTACTGGTGCCAAAAACTGGTCTGCATACTATAAACCAGTGCAGACCAGTGTAGTACATGAGTGTCAAATGTGCCCTAAGGTATTATGATTTTAATTTAATTTGCTTCGATGATTCTAGAGTTGGTTTATGATGTCTCCCTATGTGCTGCACTTCACTAACATCCAAAAACTCTCAAAATTAGACTCAATTGTCAATTTTAAAAAAGAACTTGAAAGACAAAAGGTGTCTTAATACTTTTTATCTCCTTATCTAAGCTTTTTATAAGCAGAATTCATGTGAATAATTGGTATAAAAATATAGGAATAGTTAAATCTTAATTAGTCATTATCAATAATAATTAATCCCGTGCGATAGAAATCCTTAAAAAATTAGAAAGGTCGGATTATAAAAAGATCCTGATTGTGTTTCAGTACCTTAATTCTACCACACAGCTCACAAAATATAAATAAGCTAAAGTCCCCCACATGAAACACAAAAAATTAGAAAGAAGTAAAAATACAGGCCAAACAAATACGAACTGTTTTCTATATCACCATCAATTAAAAGGTCGGACAGCCCTCCACTGATACTCCAGGGGCTGTTGGGCACTGTGCCAAGGGACAGTGATCTCCGATATCTTGACCCCACCAATCAACGCCATATATACCATTCAACCCAAGTGTTAAACTTGTTAAAAGAGACAGAAAAGCAACTCCCATGTCAAGCCCATATGCTAATACATAATTATAGTTAGCCCACCAATCTTTGTAATTCCTATATACAATCAGATTGTAGAGAATTCCCACTGTCGTCCAAGACCAAAAATTGGCAGCACCATAGACGGGCAATGACGATGTACCTCCAAACAAATTAGAAATATTAATGCTTTTGATCCATTCTTTCTCTGGAAAAAACTTTGAGGCACCCCAAATGATTAATGGACCAATCAAACCGATCAAAAAAAAGTAAAACTGCTTTGAGTATGGGCCATTGGGAAAATATATGCGCTGTGGACCAATTGCTCCCCAAACTATTGAAGCCGCATAGGAATAATTCATGCCAGGGCATGTCCAAGGACTGCCTTTCGGCAACCTTTTTGGGACACAAATGTTCTCAACAGATGACATTAACCACCAGGATGTTGCATAGCCAACAAGGGATGAGATGATTGTTCCAGTTATCTGTGCTACAAACATCGATTTTGGGGCAATCTTCATGTAGTGAGCCATTTTTAACTCGCTGATGAGCGTTACAGCATAACCGTGGATATTCAAACCGTACAATTTGAACACCATGTTGGCTATTGGTCTGCCAGGGTAGATGTACCCTATCAACAATTCTGAAATAATATTTAATGATAAAGTCTGCATAAAATTTGGATATAATAAATTAAATCATTAGAAAGTTAAATTAGAAGAAATTATCTAACATCCACCTAAGTTTTAGTTGTGCTACAAAAGATTCATCAATTTTATAAATTATCATTGTTCCACCTAAAGTTTGTCAAATGTATCACCCAACAACTTTTCGGTTAATCACCATTGGTGTATAGTGATGTCAAAAGCGAGAAATGGTCATTTTCTTAACAAACTTTTTTCTTTTCAGAAAAATCATCACTCAACCACCATAATTTCTGCAAAAAGTTCAAGTAATTAAAAAACAAGGTTTCCTTCATATAATTATACCTTTTAAAAAGATTCTTTAAAAAATTATCACAGAGTTAACACAAAAATATTTTAGTGATACACCTTCAAAAACTTGGGTGAACCAGTGATAATTTGAAACTTGTGTGTATTTTCAAACCTTACTTAAAACTTACATAAATAGTGGATAATTTCCCTTAAACTAACTAGATGGAGTTGATTATAGGTGTGGTTGGCTTTGGTTGGTTACTTGGCCAGTTGTAGCTTGAAGCACTCCAATTGGTAAAATAAAAATCAGCGCCAAGAGACATGCTAACAGGATCCCCCAGTAAGGAAGTTGCAACTGCTTTCCGAACCCTTCAGATGACAAAATTGCCAAACCGATTGCCGAGATTAATATTGTCAAGAACCACCACTGAGGAACTCGTTTATACTTCTTCATTAGCCTGTTATGAACATCTTCAGTGCTCTTGCCGCTGCCATCATATGCATGCTTAACTTGTTGCCATACCTCCCTACAAAGGAAAATCATTGTTACAAATGCTCTTAAAGCAAAAATCCAAGTTGAGAAAATTATCAAAAGCCTTCATTGTTTCAATAATATGCCATTTCTGATCCTCTCATGAAGTTTCAAAACCAATTGTCATTAAAAAAAAAATTGTTAAATTTTAACCTTTTTGTTGTGTCTTTAAGGCGACAATTTTATATTGATCAATGGTGATTTTTCCACATTAGAGTTAAGTAGTAAAAGACACAATGAGAAAAGTTAAAATTATCGAAATATTTCCCTATACAAATTTTATAAAAACTATAAGAGTGAATGCATTAGCACCTTCCATGAAAAAGTAAAAAATGACTGAGCGAGGCTGAAAGGGAGGCAAAATCGAATCCAACTGAAAACAAGAACAAGACGCTCATATATAACTCTGAGTACTCTTCGTATGCTTTTTGGTTGAAAGTAAGATCATTGTCGTAGATAACTTTCGAGACATTATAAACCTGACCACTCTGGTCAAACAGTTGAGTCGAAGAAAACGGAAAGAGCCTGGCATTATTTGAATTAGTCCAATAGGCAACTGGGGTAATGACGAAGAGCAACAGCAAGGTTCCAATTGACAAACTGATGACTGTAGACAAGGGAAAAACTAAGGCTCCCGATATCGCACTCAAGTCCAAGGAAAATGAACCAATGCCAAGACCATAACGACCAGAACCAATTTGCTGAGCAATTACCGAATTTTTCCAGAACCAGCAAATGACAGAAAGAGCACCCAAAGATGGAAAGAGGTAGCCTGGTAAGGTGGCATAGGCAAAACTTGCTACTGTTGCCATAACAAAGATCTGAAGTTTCGTTATCCCTCGTTTAGGCCTCTGTTCAACTTCGTGCAATGACCTGACATTCAAACAAATTTAAATTATTAGTATCGTAGAAGCATTTTGGCTGCCCGTAAATGTGCTTTTGCACTCCACTATTACTCAAGTTTGAGTAATAATAAGAGTTGATCCAATTAATGCTGAGTTGAACTGTGTTGATTGCGTATATTTAAGATTTAATTACATGATATTTCATATCCAACAACTATCAATCACAATATTAATTATTAAAATTAAAATATAGTTTCAAACTAAATTCAAATTGTGGTATTTAAATATTGGGTGAGTTTTTTAATTTCCATCCAAATTTTTAATAATAATAAAAGATGCTTAATGAACTTTTTTTTTGAGGAGTAGTGTTACATATCTCAAATTTTTTATTCAAAAAACTATTGCAAATAATGTAATATTCATTAATTAGTTGGTAAGATAATGCAATTAATTCACTTGCAGTTTGTAAAGAATTATTTATCACTTAATGAATAACATATCATTTTGGATGAAATTTGAGATAAAAAATTTGGGATGTCTATCATTATTCTTTTTTATTATGTTTACTAAAAAAAAGAGAGAGACGGAAAAAACCTGAAAAAGGAAATGTCAAATAAGGTGAAAGGATACCACATGTAAGGATTGTATACCAAAAACTTCATAAAAATTCCAGCAAACCCATAACCAAGTATCTGTACATATTATCAACTCATCAAAGAGGTGAGGGATTCTCCATCAAAAAAAGAAAGAAATTAGGCGTGCAAATTCATTAATTACCTGGCTTGTCATAATCATCAATAATCCAATCCAAAAATTCAAATACTTATGGTAGAAGATCCTCCTGATTCCCATAACTGTAATACCGAAAGGTACATCTAACCCCGTTGTTGCCAAAATACTAACCAACACATGTTCTTTAATGTTAAATGGCCCTGGGTTCATGGAGAAGGTCCATTTTGTCCCTGGAACTCTCACAGGTTTGGATGGAAGTGTTGCCGCCATGAATTTTCCAAGAACAAATAGTAGCATTTTGAAACAACTAGACGAGACATCGATTGGGTTTTGACGAAAATCGAAGAATTCTTGCACAAAAGCTAGAACAGCACATGTGATAGGTCCTAAAACCCATGTTCGAAATGTGAAGGTGGGTAATGTTGGATCATCTGTAATTGGAATTGTAAGCCTCACTTGCTCTATTGGAGAGTCATTGACCTGACCCTCTGTCAAGAACATCAATAACAACAAATCAGAATTTGTTCTTGAAGATTTATAGCGACATGATGATAGATGAAGCCGGACTGGCCGTAAACGCATTTTGCGCTGGTGATAACTTGAGTTTATGTAATAATATATAGAGGCCAAGATAGTTGGTATTATGATAGAACGTATTTTTGCCTTAGAGCATAGCTCGACCGGCAATGAATGCAGTTTATACTTGCAGTCATCTGAGTTCGAGTAAACAAAACATAAAAATTATTTTTTTAAGCGGGAGAGATTTCTGATTACCAGCTAAGCCATTTAGAAGGGTGATCAAGCATACCTTCACCGCTTTGAATTTTCTTGATTTCCATGAATGAACAAAGAGCGAGTTCTGGTTCTCTCAATGCAGGAAGATAAATTGGTTGTTAATTTTGTTTTTTGCCCTTTACATTTCGAAACGAAGTAGAAACATTTAAAGAAAGTACTAAAACGTTACTGTAATAAGTAGAATTACTAAAGTTCTTTACGGTATAAATTTTTGTTGTAGGTGGAAACCAAATCGCAATACTCTGAGGGCCGTATAATATGTAACTGATCAGAGTGCACATGGGAAGGCAGTAATTGTAATATCTGCCAATCCAGCTACACTTGTTAATTACAACATAAAATGGAATAACAGTAAGAATTTTCGTTGGAGAATTAACCCACAAAAAGGAAAGTTCGTAAAATCTCCATCTAAAGCTGACCATTGTATTACATCATGGAATAACAGAAAGAATTTTCAATGGATAATTAAAGCACAAAAAGGAAACTTATTTTAAATTCTCTAACGAAAGCTGACCATTATTTTCCATCTTAAACAATTTGGACAATGGGCCACCATGATCCGCTCTTAATTATAGTTGAACCTTACATTTTAAGATTCAGTGGCATTAGGGATGGTGGGGCCCTGAGGGATTTTTCTCCATTTGGAGAGTGTAGGAGAATAATTTTGTACTAATTGCTTATAGGGAGAAGAGACAATGATAATTTAATCTCTCATTTAACAATTTAATCTCTTCTATGGTGAAGAGTCGATGATAATTTAATCTCTTGTTTGAAAATTTAATCTCTTATATGGAGAAGAGATGAAGACAATTTAATATTTAATCTCTTATTTGGGGAGGGGACTGGAATTTGGTGAAATCGCTATCCCTTTCCATATCTCCATTTTTATCTTTTATTTTTCTTAATTTTATTTCTACTAGGATATTTAGTGAACATATTTAACATCTAAATTGTAACGGCATGGATGCAGATAAAAGACAACTACTACAAACACCTAAATATTAATGAAGGTAATTTTGTTGATGATTTATGACATATAATTTTTATGGATGTGTTTAACTTTGATGCTCTATATTTACCTAATTTCATAGATTATCTAGTAATTTTGATGACATTAACTTTATTTGATGAAAATAATTTTAATTATTTTAGTTTATTTTGATGTTTTAGGGCTGAACCAAGGTCCGATTAGGGCTTCAGCATATGCAAATCAGACACATGTTTTGATGAAGAGTTGACCCATTGTTAGCATCCCTAAAGTTACTTATCAAAATGCCTACAATATTTTTACGGTTTAGCTCATAAATTAGATAGAAGGACATTCATATTTAATAAAACTAACTCTTTTTTTTCCCCCCCAAAAATGGTCTTTGCCCGAATATTTTTCTGCAAAGTACCAATCAAACCTATTTAGCCATCAAAGTTAACAAGATTTTGAGGCTTTCAAATCCTATATACACTATGACTATGAACTTACAATTCTTGGTAGGATTTCATTGAAAAGTTAGGGTTATGATTTTGCAATTACCCAAAATTTCCACAGCCATCAAGAATTGGAAATGTTTTATATTAGAACCATCCATAGTAGTTTATTTTAATTTCTTTCCTATTAATATTAGGTTTTCTTATGACAATTATGATTTAGGGTTCTAATTAAATTAGAATTAGGATTATATTTATCTACTATAAATAAGTGATTCTCATTATGTTTTTGAGAAAGCAATAATTCTTCTCTCTTCCTTATGAATTCTTAAATTCTTAATCTCTGCTCTCTCGAATTCTCTAATCAAAACTCTAGAATCCTAAATTGCCACCAATTTTTCTTTTTCCGTTCAGCTAAAAATGAAAAAAGAAAATCTAGCATCCAAACTTTTGCTAACATCCCTTGACTTTTTAACTTGAGACTTGAAGTGAACCCAACAGCCAAACTTTTTCTAGCATCTAAACTTTTGGCATCATGATTGTTAAGGAGCTTCAAGATAAAGTTGAGTAGTTGTCTCAACAGTTTAATGACAATATTTCAGCCACCAATGAAAAGGTTATAACCTTAGCTAAGCATAACAATGATCTCCAAGAACTCACGTACGACATCCTATAACAACTGACTAACTACTGATCAACATTAAGTTGATATGTTTACTGAAGGGACCTCTGCTAAAATAATAATTGCTAACCAACCTCATCTTAAACCTGCCAAATGCATTGGACGTACTCTCGTACAAGCTCATAATATACGGCTTGACTTTCCTATTTTTCAAGGTGAAAATCCAACGGGATGGATTTTTTTATGTGAGTAGTATCATTATCTTACTAGATTAACAGATGTTGACTTATTGTCCTTAGCTATTGGCCATCTTGATGGTGATGCAGTTCTTTGGTTTTATTGGCTAGAGCACACTATAGGTAGGTGCAATTTAAACGAGCTTTGAATACTCAATTTGCGACATTAGAAGAGAATGATACAGTTGGCAGTCTTACTAAACTATGTCATACAAGGACCGTTCTTGACTATCAATGATAATTTGACAAATTGGCCGATTGAACTAGCTTTTAGACTAAGCTTTTCTTCATTAGTTGTTTTCTCTTCGGGTTACACGACAATATTAGGCTGGTGTAAATTGCTTAAACCTATTAGTCTCTTATAAACTTTTGAACTTACTAGATTTTAAGATAAGGCAATGATTGTGCAAGACAAACGCTTCCCAGTTCGTACAATTACAATCGACTCTTGCTCTACCAATGCCTTCTTTTTAAAGACGGATTCCCTCTGTCTTACCTAATAATGTGAAATGTTTATCCTCCGCTGAGCAGGCAGAAAGACGTTCTAAGGGATTTTGTTTCAATTGTGATGAGTAATTCTAGCCAGGACATCGCTGAAAACACCTTTAATTATTACTTTTCGATGGTGATATTCCCTCAAAGCCACCTGACAATCATTCAGATTAGAAGATATCGGTTATTTGAGATTGGGTAAAAAGCTTGCTGCTAGGCCTATTCTAAGGGGTGGGAATGTTTGAACCATCCATAGTAGTTTATTTTAATTTCTTTCCTATTAGAATTATTTTTTCTTATTACAATTATGATTTAGGGTTCTAATTAAATTAGAATTAGAATAATGTTGAGTTACTATAAATATGTAATTGTCATGATTTTTTTTAGCAAGTAATAATAAAATTAATTCTAACCCACTGTTAATTCTTCTCTCTTCCCTCTAAATTCTTAAATTCTTCATCTCTTCTTCTTGAATTCTCTAATCAAACTAGATTTCTAACATTTTAGCCCATTTTTGGATAGCTTAAAACATTAAAAGGATTATCTTTAAGAAGATAGGGAAACAATTGGAAAGTTTCACTTCAAAACTTTTATAAGGTGAGGACAAGTCTTGAAGGTTTGGAGAATAAGAACATACACGTCTTAAAAAAATGAAAGAAAAGGCCATTAGAAGGCAACAAATAACACTTCAACAATCAAGTTAGGCCAATGGATGAGATAGGATGAACTCCACAAAAAAGTTCTTTGTTGAGAAGAGCAAGAGTGGAGAAGATAAAGATAAAGATATCTTCCATACTTTTGAAATGGACCTTTTATTTAGATTGTCCCTGAGGGCATCCTATGGTCCATGTAGAAGCTATCTACAGGCTCGGCCCCTCCTAAAGTAAGGGCACAATAGTATTTGTACCTGGCATTCAAATTTTGAAGGCATTAAGATATTTTTTACAATTGGCCATGTGTGGCTCCTTAGTTGGTGGCTTCTTTTGGCCAAGTGGGTCTAAGGATCACTTTACACATGGCATTTCCTTAGTGGATGCTCAAAGACTTTGGAAAAGTCAGGTTTCTTTCCTGACTAGGGATGGCAATGGGTTGGGTATTGTATAGGGACTCGTACTCATGCCTATTTGATAGAGGAAATAGCCATCAACAATCTTTACTAGTTGGAGGCTTACATGAGTACGAGTCAGAGTTTGCTTGACAAAAATTTGTGATACTCATCCCCTTCCCCTATCTCCTATACTTTGTTTTAAAATATTTTTAGAAAATCATTTTCAAGTTTAAGTAAACATTACTTATAATTTGATGATTGTTAAGTTCAATTTTAACCAATGTATTACTAAATATTTAGATTGAAAGCAAAAGTCTCCACTTTAGCGTTTTCTTATTCATCTTTTACTCATTTTTAACTGACCTTGATTTAAACATTGTTCTATTATCATTTGTTTTCAATTAGGACACGTTTTAGATGGTTAAGTAAATGTTTAGTCCACTAAATGACTAAAATCTCTAAATAAATGTCTAAGACAATATCATATTAGGTGGTCATTTCTGTTAATAAGCTGTTAAGTGCTAATATTTATGGTTTATGGTTTTAATTTTTTTAATTTAATATTTATTTGATTTAGTTTTTAATTTTTAATTTTAAAAAATACTAAAAAAATCAATTGTCAAGCTGGTTTTAGTGAGTGAGTATTGTAATAGTTTTTAATACCTTTATTTCCCCCAAACCAATGGATATAAAAGGTTATACATGCACTTAATCTTTTTTTTTTATATATAAATAAAGTTAAAATTATACCTGATACCGAAACTTAACATAACGGGCCACTGTAGGCCCCTAACCCGTATGGATTTTTTTCATCGCTATCCCTAACCCTTGTGGGCTGTTCATCCCCAAAGATTTTTTGAATCACTAGCCGAGTTATTTACCTTTCTACCATTAAGTAACCATTTGGACTCGTTTGAAGAAGTGGTTGCTTAATTGGAGAAAACCCATTAGCTTGTAAGACAAGTTGGCACAAATATGATGGAGGCCCAGTTACATCAAGGCTAGAAGACAACTCGGTTCGGTTTAAAGAGAGAGAGCCAACTTTGAAAGCTAGCTGGTCTGTCCTAGGTCGGCCATGTGGTCCTTATTCTCATTTCTCATCTACCCCGGTTTGACTTAGATACACTCCACACGTTGAATGTATCCTTTGGCTTGCTGAATGATTAGAGTGTGTCCTTCTTTATGAACTGAGAGCTTCCTGACCTCTCTATCTTTAGACACATGGCATCCTTTCATTGGCTACCAAAATTAACCAGCGAGAGGAAGTAATCCCTTGTTTGCGCCTGCATATTTAGAGTTTTTTTTTTAAATTCTAAATTAGTTTGAAAAAGATTGAGTAGTAAGAACAATATTGACAAATGCTGGGATTTTTTTAATGTACACTGGGTAGCGTTTTCTCTATGTAGGTTGGTTTAGGGTTATTTAAGGATTAGGTAGGGTGTTGTAAAAATCATTTAATTTTTTATTTTTACATTTTAGTAATTAGGGAAAGGGGTTTTAATAGTTTTTGAGTGTGCTGCTAAACTATTAATAGCTTGACTCTTTTTAGAAAGATTGGAGCTATTGGCACCTCTCTAATTTTATGAAAAAAATTATAATACTAAATGCACCACTTAAATATATATATATATACACACACATCACTGTTCAAAAACCCCTAAATAATTTCCAAATTACCCTTATTTTTTTGAGTTTTAAATTCTATTTTGTTCAACCTCACCTTCGTAATTTGGCTATGGCATCAACTTTCTCAATCTTGTTACCTTATGAAGAATAAATAAATTCACTTTTTCTGATTTTTTTTTCCTGGCAAAACTATCTTCAGATTTTTATTAATAATAAGAAGATTGTACTCGCCATAAAAGAGAAGCAGCAGTTTATTATGCCTATTTCTGCTAGTGCATGGTAGTTACTACTTGATTACAGCGTGAGTTTCTTCTTCTGGACTTTAAAAATTGTGTTGCAACTTTTACTTTTCAATCTCAATCTCTCTTTCTTCTAATTTTAAAAAAATTATATTTGAAAAATCAGGCTTGTTAATTAGCATGAGAAATCAATAAAAAGAGAGAAAAACTACCTTTTTTTTTGCTTTTTCTTTTGATAAGATTTTAAACTTCACAAAAGAAAAATTGAAGAGAGAGAGAGAGTTTAATTGGAGAAGAAGAAGAATTGGTTAGTTTTGGAATTAACTTGGGTTTCAAATTTACTTTGATTTGTCATTTAATTTTGGGGCGGAGTAGTAAGACAAGGGATTTTTTTTTTTTTTTAAAAGCAAGTTAAAGGTCTGCCAATAGCTCCACTCTTTTGGGAAGCAACTGAGGTGCTGATAAATATTGAGTTTGAACCTTGCAGTTTGAGCATTTAGCCTGAGATTGAAAGGGTGTTGAAAGAGAACTTAGAAGCATACCCAGCCCAATGAAAACAAAGAAAGGTGGAAATAGTTGGGCAGATAAGGAATTGTGTGTGATTTGAGATTTTGAGTGGTGACATTTGAATTATTTCAGCAGATTTTATTTTTCAATTAATTCAAAAAAAGAATTTCTGAGTACACCCTGCATAATACTCAATTTACCTTTATTGTCATGAATATACATTAATGAAAAATCATTGATACCGGACAGCAATTAGCATTTTGTCTCCGATGGAGAGAAGCCAATCCTGAAACCCTTAACCATGCCTTGTCTCTTTCCCCATTTCAAAGCACTCTTATTTATGTTTCTTCATTTTCCATTTTTCAAAACTAATTCTTAATACGATCAGTGAATATCATCTACATACTTATTATTTTCTATTAAAGAAAATCCAGAAAACTAGTAATTCTTCCATGTCAGCACTTTGCTGATTTTGCTCGTGGATTCCACAGAACTCATCATTTTACTCTTTCAACCTATTTTTCTCTGATTCTTCTTCTTCTTCTTCCTTGTCAAGTATTTGCCGGTTGTGGTCCTTGTGGAAGAAGAAAAGCAAAAGTATAATAAATGTAGAAAAAGAGCAAAGTGGAAACCACTCTACGCGGCTTAAGTCAATTTAAACCTCTAATCTACTTCCGTTGGTTAAAAATTATTTTACAGTAGAAATACTTCGATCGCATTTCTCATACAACATATTGAATTACCATAATTTAAGAATAGTACTTTTATTTTTTCATTGTAGTAATTTAGGCTTCGAAGTCTCAATCTATCATTGCCGATCATGATTCATTACCAATAATTTTCTAGGTTATAACTTAAGTTTAATCTGCACTTAATGTGTGAACGCCTTTATCACCACTAAAATCAATTAATAATAGAAAACTTCTTCTCTCAAGGTTAGAAAAAGAAATTTTTTTCTCTACTCTGTATATTGTGACTTCTCTATTCTTATGTGAGATTTAGACTTCGAAGTCTCGGTCTGTCATCACCGATCATATTAGATCATTATTTGTCACCAACAATCTTTCAGGTTATGATTTAAGTTTGATATGCACTTAACGTTTGGGCGCTTTTATCACTAGTAAAAGCAATTAGTAATAGAAAACTTCTTCTCCCAAAGTTAGAAAAAGAAAATTTTTTTCTCTGCTTTGTATATTGTGGCTTCTTTGTTCTTATGTGAAAGAACAAGCCTTTTTATATCTTTTGTTGGAAACCCCCTAGATTATCTTTTGTCCGCTATTTTTTCTCTTTTTTAATTCTATTAAATAAAAATTATTTGATTTAAATTAAAATATAAGATAAAGCCAAAAAGTGGGTATCACTTGTGTTTGTTATAGAGGTCCACCTTATAAATAACAGAAGGCCCATTACACACAAGCATGTTAAGCGAAGCTTCCTATCAAATAATATATTTAGGCTTTTAATCCAAATAATTAATAATCTTACTTATCAATCCAGCAGTGGTGCAGTCAATTAAGTGAGCTAACTTGAAGATCATTTGGGTACATATAATAGTGGCTATAATAATTAAAAATGTAATTAAATTAGTCCGATTATTTAATTTCAAATCTACTCTAATAAAAGACTGAAACTGACTTTTATAATTGTATACTATATAAGATAGTGTTCTCAAATAATAATTCGACTTATACCACATTAATTTCTTTATTGGATAATCTTTTGTACCACATCATTAATTAAATTAATATCTTAAGTGTCTAATTAATTTAATTACATCTTGTTCTTTGACACTTATTGGTTTTCTCTAATAATCATTTTCGATATACTAATTATATTAACACACTTTGGCCAGAGAATTCAATGATTAAGTACCAAAAATCTGTCAAGAGATGTATTGTACAAATTATCTATTGTTAATATGTAATATTACTATACATAATTGCTCTCACCAAGATACTAGATAATCTTCACTACGAATGTATGTTGTGCCCATTGATAACTCAAATGGAATAACAATCATAATCATGAAACTATAATTAACTCAAGATTAAGATTGTAATAAAATTGATACCTATCAAATTTAATAAGTCCGACTGTCATTTTTGAGTTAATTAAATTTCATATGTAATTCAATTCAATATAGTCAAATTACCTCAATAAATTCATATATGATTAAGACAAATCATTCAATAAATTTACTACAATCGAAGTATAAATAGAATACCCAACTTTGTTTATAAACTGCGAACTCAATTTATTTAATCATAAGATAACTTGTGTTCATATTTACTGTGAATTCATATGATGATCAAATAAACATATAATATGATTAAATCGACCTTATTCAAAATATTTATGTAATTAAGATATTTGAAAATATCTCAAATATTTTATTAATCAGAAAATGTGTTTATAAATAATTAATATGCTTTAAAAAGCACATAATCCCAACAACTTCAACGTGGCTTCAAATGTTTTCAAGTATTGCAAACTAATTTTTAAAAAAAAACATCAATTATAATTCTAAAACATGATTATTCTTTTTAGTAATTTCATTCAAGGACAAAATGAGAAATAAAATAAAAATGATTACTGAAACCGGTGAGATAACTTAAGGAGGGTTAAATATCACCTCTCTTGTGATTTATGATTATCTGAAGCTAAAAGCTTTACAATCGATTAATTTGTGTATTTATATAATGTGAAATCGTTTTCCCTGAAGTCTAAGCTTCTGTATACACGTGTCATTAAATTATAAAACAAGGAAGAGGTTAGGACAGAAAAGATATAAACAAACGATCGCTTTCCTAATAGCCTTCAAAATTAGAAAAATAAAGCTCTTAATGGTGATTCAATTTTTCTGAAACCCAAAAACAGAACAACAAAAGGGTTTTATCGAATGATAGAAAACGAACGTTTATAACATGATGTAAGCTACTCTTAATTACTAAAAGTGATAAAAATAATAACATAATTACCTCTATTAACCGCAATAATTTATTGAGGGGCGAATTTCTTCCTTATCCATCAATTGCTTGAGGGGTTCTATTTTCGAATAAAAATTACTCAAGTGGTTTTCTAACTTACCGGGCCAGAGTCCGAAATTCCATTTCTTAATTTAAAATTATTTTGACTGGCTTTCGAAATTGTTAATTATTTGTGGTGCTAAATTACTTTGGGAGGATACTCCAGAATACATAGATAATATAATTAATTAATGTAAAAATATCTGAATTTAGATATTGCGAACCCTAATTGTCTGTTAGGGGGTGAAAGGGTATTATTTGCATTGGCAATAAAAAGTCTAAGTTTTATCACAAGAAAAAAAATTATAAATTATGAAAAATGACACATATCTAGAAAAAAATAAGGACAAAAATAACAATCTGTGCAAGCTTACTCACTTATAATTAAAGAAAATGGGGAAAAAAATGTAAAACAACACTTATAACTATTTTTATCATCGTTTTAATTATCACATTCTTGATTTTATCTGAAAATGAGAATTTCAAGTTGAACATTTAAAGAATTCTATGAACTGTTTTGTGAAGTTGTAGCAAGGAGCTAGCAGGAAGCAGTGAATAATTTAGATATAATTGTGTGCAGCACATGGCTCTATTAACCAATTGGAGAGCTACTGATGTGAATTTGTAACAACCATGCAGCTAGCTGGATGTTGCGAATGAGTAAAGATTTAATTGTGTGCACATGCGTGGCTTTATTTACCTCTTCTGATGTAATACTATTTTTTTTTTCCATTTTTTTAACCATCCAATCCAATTTAAATGAATTAGCTCGGACTTGAACCTTGACATTTGCGGTGAGTATATAATTAGGTCATGCTGGCCATTGATCATCTGTCGTCCATCAATTTTTGGCAAAAGCGGAATTAAAGGCCCACGCGATGCTCACCAATCACCATTTAATAATTCATAAACATGACTTGTTCTTAGATTATGGCTTGACACGCTTGAGAATCGACATTATATAAAGAAGAAGTGGCGCAGGCTTAATTATGATGCATGTACTTACAGATATACTATCAGCTGCTCTATACATCAATCATGGCTTCTTTGGCTTTCTTCTTCCTTAAAAATGCTCTAATCAGTTTCATGATCTTTGCAGCTTCAGGTCACGGTGCAAGAAATATTGGAGAGCTGCAGCATTATCATGATGCTGATCAAAAGATGATGATGATCGCCAGCAGTACTCACGATGATGTCATTCCTCCTGCAAAAGGAGATGACAGCCCCTGGTCATGTTAATATTCCTCTCGGAATAGCCTATCCCCGCAGGCCGTGCTGTACCGTTACTGTTCATAAATGCTGCAGAAACGACCCCACTCATTCTGCTGCTGCTGAAGCATTTGTTAGTACCGCTCCGGCAAAACCATGACTGAAGCTACCTATATATGTATAGCCGATCATCACTAAAATTAATATGTAAGAATAAAATTTGTGTTTGCTCTTCTTCTTCTTGTTGCTTTTTTCAATTACTAGTGGCGCTTTCCCAATGAACTCACGAACGAATTCATGTAGTTGTAAATAGGTCATTAATTCAGATATGTATTTGATCCGAAGCCAAAATTATTTCAGCAACGTTGAAAAGAAGTAGTTCTACAGACTAACGAATTAGTTATAATAAACTGATTGTGGATTATAGGATTTTGGTTTTATGAAGTGCCCACAAGGTGAAAAAAAAAAAACAAATAAATAAAAAATAAAGAGAGAGAGAGAGAGAGAGGGCGAAGTTGCTTGTAATATTCAGCATGATCAACAAATTTCAACTGATCCATCTCTTTCCTTCTCCCTTCTCTCAAATGGCTACTGTAGTAAATAATATTATACAGGGCTAAATGAGCAAATGATTTGAATAAATCTTGTTTACATTTTGCAGAATTCAACTCTTGGATGTGCAAACTTCAGTCACGGGCAATTCAAGATGATAAATTACCTCATCGTATACCCAGGATATCATCAATATACCAAAAGCACATTGAAATATTATATATCTACAGAAATTATAATTGTTTTAAAAAAATTATAAAACTTTAATGTAGTTACAAAAATAAATTTCTGGTTTTAGTGGAATCGCTTGTGAATTTTCATATGATTTGCTGAGAAAAATACCCCTAGTGCACAGAAAAAGAAAGAGAGCCGGTAGGTGAAGAAAATTATTTAGGAAATAGGAGGGAGAATTAAAAAACAAAAAAAAAATGTGAGAAGGAAGTTTTTGATAAAAAGAAATAATTAATGAAAAGTTGAGCTCAATATTGAATATAATTTTTTTTTTAAATAGAGACTAAAAAATAATTAATTAAATTATTTTTTTAATTTTTATTAGTAAAACGGGACCCATATTTTTACTATTTTATTATTTTTATCATCAATAACGAATAAATCCAACGGCTGTGGTTATCAAGTCCGAATGGCAGCTAATTCCAGACGGACTTAATAAAAAGCCATTATATTTAAACAATTAATTTATTTAAATAATGTATATAACCCAAGATATTAGGTTGGAAAATTATTCGTTTAGTCCCTATAATTTATTTTAACTATCTATTTAATTCTTATATTTTAAAAAATATCTCAAAGTATCTTTACAATTAAATACATTACATTCTTACCCCTACTTCTTTTCTTTTACAATAATAACCTTTCAACATTATTTTCAACATTAATTAATTTATCTATGAAAAAAATTAATTAGTAAATTAACCAATGAATATCATTGTGAAAGAACTAATGTTTTTTGTACATGTGCAACAATCTTACTAGTGATTATTTTAGAAAAAAATTAATTGATCAAATTAATCATGTTTGGGAAGAATAGGAGGTTCAATGACAAAACGCTACATGTCGACTTGTGAGGCGTACCCTTGACGCTTCATATAATACCTGAGATATCCTTGATGCTCCGTGTAATACTTGAGGTATTCTGGGTGCTCCATGTAGTACTTGGGGTATCTTTAATGCTTTGTGTGGTACCTAGGGTACCTTAGGTGTTCTAAAAGGTATCTGAGGTACACCACGTCAGGGTAAAAAATATCGTAAAATATTCATAAAGGGGAAAAGAGGTAAAAAAGGCATAAAATCTGGAAAAGATTGGCTGATTTTCAGTCAAAAAATAAGAAATCAACGAGAAAATTCCATGTTACAAAAAAGGGGGTCAGCGGCCTATCATGCTAGTAAATAAGCCAAAAGTTGTTACTATGACAATGAGGACCACTTGTATTCTCCAGCCAAGCCCGTAAATTTTCAGCAGCTACAATAAAGGTACGTGGGATCACCCCATTGTGATAGACACGGATATATCCTTTAAACTTGCTCTCCAAGTATATTTTTAAAGCGCCAATGCCGCCACACATGTGGGGAATAAGAATATTCCTGAAATGACTGTAAGGAACATCAATAAAATGATGCCACATGGTACAATAGCTGGAGTACCCCATATATAATGTTTAGGTTTTTTTTATTATTAGTCATTCATAACAGAAAAAACACACACATACATGAAAAGGATGAGATTTCTTCCACCTCTAGCCATTGTTACAGAGAGCTTACAAGCTCTATAACCTGAAGTACCCCAACTCTGACTTGAGTGTCGAAGTGTGGTCGCCGGCCACCCCCGGCTCCACCTCTAACCCCTTGCTTGTTGTTTTGCAGGTCTAAGGTAGCTTGGCGAAGTTTTCTAAAGTCAGACCTCATCCTCTCACTACAACCCATCCTCTCACTCGCCCTCCACTCCTTAAAAACCCAAAAACCAGCCCCACACTCCTTTCGAACAAGCAAGGCACCCTTTCCTCTTAAACCTAAAATATATTTATTGTTCTTAGTTGGTTTCGTAGCCTTCACTCACATACCCAAAATCTGCTAAAAACAAATCATAGAAGCAGAATAATAGTATAAAAATTATATAAACTTTTATGTTATTTTTAAGGTTAATTTAGTAACTTATCTTTTTTTAATAATATTTCGAAGAATATTCTTGCAAGGATATTATTCGAAAAGAAAAGAAAAAGCAAGGGTATGAATATAACATATTTGAAAATAAGATATTTTGAGAGTTTTTTTGAAATATAGAGATTAAATGAACACTTAATTTAAATATAAAAATTAAACGAAACATGGTATAATTAATTACTATGTGAATTAGATTAGAACGAAACATTTGTATTGCGCATCATAGCTAGAAAGTGGTGAATCGAATTTAAATTTTGTCAAACCTACATTTAATCGGTATAAATCATGGAAATTATGTGAATTTGTTGTGTCCAATCCGTAGAATTTGGAAAAAGTGTTTAATGAACCGAGAGCGCGCTCTGGTTTTCTCAAGGCAGCGAAGATGACAGTTTAATAAATCATGGAGGTTAAACCATGACCGTTTTTGTTCTATTGGTCTGGCAACAAATTCCGGCTTTCATATAACTTACCGTCCTTGCAAAATTAAAGTGAACTCCACTTAAATGTTACGATTTTTTATTTGTTTTGGGGATATTGTAAATTATATGAAACGTAACTTAGCAAAACTCAAACATTAATATTTTGGTTACAGCCTCTCATTATTGTACAATTTGCAGTATAAACTTAAAACAGCAATTTTTTCTTATTTTTCGTTTTCTTATAGATGAGCTATTTTGTGTCCATTCTTAACTCTACCCAATTCAAGTATAGTTGGTTCAAGCAACGGTCGCGCTAAAAAATTTATATATGACTAAGAAATTCTGTTTGAGCGGAAGCATAGTGGTTAGCAGAAGTGCAAGAGACTGCAATTGCTTGGAGATTTAGGAGGAGAGGAAACAGAGAAATTAGAATAAATGACAACTTAGAAAAGAATGAGGCTAAATTTTTAGTCTTTAAACTCTTTTTATTCTAACACCCACTTTGGAAATATTCATTTTTACTCAATAAACCCCGTCTTCGTTCGTCTTCTTCTCTTATGCATTTGCTTCCAAAAATGGCTTCCACATAGGTACAAACTGAAATTTGAAATTTCAGCGGCTTGCAAAGGCGAGAATTTTTTCCCAAATTCTAATACTTATGGAGTGAGATTGAAAAAAAATCTCTTCCTAAATCTATCCACAAAAGAATAATAAAAAATATAAGGCAAATATCTTCTCAAATACAAGAATACGTATAAGCTATAAAGACAATGATTTTGACTCTTTTTTTTTTGTCAAACCTCGATAGGAAAGTTAATGAGTTGATCAATTACAGATATTTATAAAATATGAAACTTTTGCCTTGAAAAGAAGTAGTTCAGTTGTAAATGTTTCAGATTAGAAAGAAATGGCAGTTGGTGATTACTTTCTTGGGTCTTATGATAATCAAGGAACTGTACAATTTCGATAGCATCTACAATTGAAGTAGCTATTAATAAATTATACAATTTCATGTAATAACATACTTCTACCTTAACCAAAATCAATCTAGGGAAAAAAATATACATGAAGTAGATTACAAGAAAGATCGGAAAATAAGAGAGGATGGTTTCATAATTTAGTACAAGGATATTTTTATCCTATATAAAATTTTACTGTAAAATAAGTGAAAACAGTATTAATATGGGTTCAAATAGACTCATTCTTAAGGAAAAAATATAAGATGGGAATTGTTGTTTCGTGTAAACAGTAATAACATGTTGCATACTTTGAAGGGGTTTCAAGAGGATATCAGAGGGATGGTATTAGCTCCCCATACCAAATTGTCCCTTTTGCTTTTCATTAGAGCGAAGGAAGCCCAATACAAAAAAGGCCAGCAAAGAATTAAAGGCCCAATTCTATCCGTTAAGGAAGCCTAGCCCTCTTTTTTATTTTCTAAACGTCTTTCTGCTGTGGATATAAATGAGTGAGTTGTGTATTCAAAACATTTAACAAATGATGCAAATAAATTATTTTAAAACACAAATAACGTAAAAAAGTAAATGACAACACATCTTCTGTTCTTTATAGTAGTTTCTGTATTATATGGGCTCAAGAGATCAAATGCAGGGGCTGAATAACTAGACTCTATTCCTTATCCTTTCCTAGGAGCATTCTTGTAATCTTTTTATTATTAATTTACTCGCTCATTGCAATTTGAACAAAATTTAAATTCTAAAAAGGCCATTACTTACTATTAGATCTAAATTTTGACTTTACCTTAGTATAAAATTAGTACATCAAAGTTAAGGGGGGGCAATGGGATGGGAGGGGATTGACATCTCTATATCCATCCATGATTGTATTTATATCCTCGTACCCTCTCAGTTCCATTCAAAATTTCTTGAAGGGTGGGGATAAAGATTTTTGAGACTATCAGATCTCTGAATAATTGATACTTTTATTTTATGAATTTGATTTAGTCATAATGAAGCAAAAGTATAAAATCATATTACCAACACAGAAACATTAAAATAAATTGAAGTAATTAAAATCATTACCATCAAACTAAGTCAGGATCATCAAAATTTCAAGATAATTTATACAATTAAGTAAAAGTAAAGCTTCAATATGAACACATCCATAAAGTCACATGGTATAAATCATCAAATAATAATAATAATAATCGCAGTCAATCTTCAAGTATTTATATTAGTTGTTATTTATATTATTTTTATAAATATTATGATAATTGTTATTTGCACCCATACCATTACAATTTGAATTTTAAATGTATTTACTAAAAATTTTAAAAGAAATAAAATAAAAATAAAAACGGAAAAATGAGAGGGGATGAAGATTTCACTGAATCTATATTTATTCCTAAATAAAATATCAATTATTAAATTTTTCTCGTCTTTTTTAAATAAAAAAATTAAATATAAAATTATTTTCATATCTTTTTAAAATGGAAAAAATCCTTTTAATCCCTGTCCTTATGAAAATTTTTATCATCCCTAATCAAAGCTCATAATAGTGATTAACTTTTTGCCATTACTAAGCGAAGATCACAATGGTGATTAATTTTGGCAAATCTATAAAACTAACAACAAAATTTTAACAAATTTCAAAACTAACCCTTACACTTTATTTCTATCATAACTAGCCAAAGGATGGTTTAAGTTCCATTTTTACCCCTCTCACCCTCCCAACTTCCTCTCCTCTCAAATCGATTGAATTTTCTCCTCCAAGTGAACTTCTCATCGGCGGCGGCTTCCCACCACATCGGAGTCCATCCACGGTGGCCAACATCACCAAGATTACGATTAAAATCAACAAATCAAAGGTTAGTTCCAAAACCCTAAATTATTATAAAAAATTGTTGTGGATTATGTTTGTTATGTTTTTGTGTTGGTGATGGAAATGGTTATAATGTTTGTGGTGTGGGTGATGTTGCTCGTGGGGTGATGGTGTGAGTGAGGGTTTAGGGTTTAGGTGTTGCGCCTGTCAGCGCACTAAGCCGCACAACATGCGCGGCCAAGTGCAACAGGCGTGCGCCTGTCGCCCAATTTAGTACGACAGGCTTATTTTGTGCGACAGCTACTTGTCGCACCAATATATAGATTCTTTTTTTTTTTTACTTTTATGTTATTAAATTGTTATAAATGTAACAGATACACGACGAATCATGAGTCAGCAAAATCGAGAAATGAACCGGGCATTATGAAGTTAGCTTATATCAATCACGTTCTCGATCGTATCTCTAGTATGTGTAAATTAGATAAAGTGGTCAAAGTCATACACAAAAAGTTGACAAAACGGCAGTTGCAACTATTTAAGAATGACATATTTGGGCATTTCTTAGAGTGTCGGAGCTTTCCGTTCAGTGGCGTAATTTTGCACGACGTGTTGCTTAGGCAAGTGGCCGATGAGGAACGCAAGGAGAAAAATCAATTATGGTTTCAAATTGGTGAACAATTGATACGATTATCAGTTGGAGAGTGATGCTTAGTTATTAGATTTTCCTATGGTGTAGACGCGGTGCTAAAAAAGTCAAAAACAATTCATCGGCTACTTAGTACGTATTTTGACAATTTGTTTCGCAACATTAATCTTAAGCAATTTGACATAAGATTTGAAAAGTTGGACTTCGAGGCAATGGACGACATTAATGTAGTAAAGATCGCGCTCGTTTATTTTGCAGACAGAGTTCTGGATGGTCGAAAAGACCACTGTCAAATAAATTTCTCATTGTTTAATGAAGTAGATGACATAGATCACTTTCGAAAGCGTCCATGGGGTTTTGACAATGCATTAGGCGGCAAGGATGAGAAATTTAAAGAGAGTCGCATGACAAATTCAAGCCACAATATTGAAAAGTACAATATTTATGGCTTTACGTCTGGGGTTTAAGTGAGTTGACAATTTTTTTTTTATGAATTAATTTTGTAATATTGAATATTTAACTATAAGTTTTATGATTTTCTTACTTTGGTTGTTGTAGGCTTGGATTTTTAAAGCAATTGAAGGCCTTTCGTTTGTGAGGGTCGTCAAAACAAAAAAAAAGTTTCATCAAATTGTGCAATGGAAACCCATTGCTTCTTCTAAAATAAACTTTGCTGAAGTTTATTCGTTTTTTAATAACAATTCTCATATTGTAAATATTATTTATTGGTGGATGTATAATATTACTTTTTTTATTATTAAATACTACATCATCAGACTAACTTAAAATTTTTGGTTGAATTTATAGCAAGGGAAAATGAAGAATTACGTGCCGTATATTCCAAGATGGGTCCATAATGTGAGTATCCTATAGTGCATCAAACCACTATTATTTATTTGTTAATCGAAACTCTGAAATATTTTAACTTATTATTTTCTCAATTTTATTGTTACTTTCTACAGCATCAACGTTTAATCAACTCGCCGCCCGTTACAAGACAAACAAAGAAGTCTCGCAATACACTGAGCCCAACACTTGAGCAACAAAATGTTGAGGATCAGATACCTGCATATGAGAAGGAGGATCAGATACCTGCAGATGACCATGAGGAATAGATACCTACAGATGACTATGAAGAGCAGACAGCCGAGTCCGGTGACATATATTATTCAGAGGTTATAAATCATTTAATTTCATCGTATATGAATCATTATACAGTCTCTCATTGGTAGTGAAATTTTTTTTTTAGTAATGGTCGAGGACAAAACAACATAATGATTACATCAGATGACGGATGGATAAGATTGATCGTAATATCCTTGAACTAAAGTCGGCATTTGAGGCAGAGCAAAAAGAACTTAAAGAATTTAGAGAAGCAGTGATGGGATTTATGGGTTCATTTACTAAATGCTCGTCCGGTAATTCTCCGAGTGGGCGGTCATATACGGTGAGCAATTATAAAATTTAACAATTGCATTCTTTTATATTTTATTGTCATATTTGTTTAACATGTTCATCATATTAAATTTATAGGTCCCGGATGACTATGGAGTATATACTGATGTTGGCAATCAGAATGTTTCTACTACTATATCATTGTATAATTTTTATAGGGATGTAAGCGGGGAAAGCGTGCAGGCCTTCACTGAGGCACCTCCGGGCATTAGTAAGTTTGGATGACCATACAAACAATCATATGTTTTGAATAGTCCATACTTGATTCCTCCATTCAAGCGAGGAAAGAACGTCATGTCTCTGCCTCCACAAATAATGGATCATGACATTGACAAAAGACCGAGTGTGGACTTAAATCCACTTAGAGGATTGAACGATCCAACAATATATGATGAGCTCGACCGATGGTTCGCTGGCGAAATCATAGTGGATTTGATTGTTCGACAGTCCCATTCGTTCTTTCAAACACTTTTGGGCTATGCTTCGCTGGGGTGGCTAGGTGACGAGGTAGTTTCTTTTTGTTTCATGCAGTATTGTTGATTTCTGTATAAATTTTTTTTTTGTTGCCAATTGACATATTTTTGTTCTTCTACAGCATATTCATGAGTATCTTTGTCTGATTAGCGAAAAGCAACGACAGTATCCCAATGCCTACCCTCAGTGGGTCACATATACAGACATCTTTTTTTGGGTAATGTGTTTAAAGAACTTATAATTATAATTTTTATTTCTTTTCTGCTAATGTATTGAATCATTTATAATTTTTTGTTCTTATGTAATTTATGTACTATGTGTTCTTGAATCAGTTGTGGAACCATGGGATTGTGCGTTTGATTCACTAGTATATAACAATAGCTTGAATAACCATATTGGTGGGCGGCAGAACATCCAGTCAAAGCCGTTGACTGATGTCGATATGGTATGCGGATTATTGTGGTTTATAAATAGTTTTCTTTGATAATTTTGGCCAGTGTTATACACAATACTCATGATAAATTTATGAGAATTTTTATATACAGGTATTCATTCATGTTAATCTGGGCAGCGATTACTAGGTATTATCCTAGTGGACTTTCGATAAAAAAAAATTTGGATTTATGACTCATTATTGACGATGCGCGACAATAAAACCTAAAAGCATCAATTCAGGCAATTTGAAGTTATATTCCCTTGTTGGTTGGAATTTGTCGGATTCTATAATATCCGACATGAGCTACAGAGTACTGATCCATGAAAAATCATAACAGTTAATGGCGTGCCGCAACAAGCTCCTGGTAGTGGCGATTGCAGGGTTTTTTTTTAATGTTTATGATGTATTTAATGTTCGATTGTAAATTTGATTTTGACAGTAGTCATGCAGAGTACTTTAAGAAGAAGATTGCAGTGGACATATTTAATGGCGATATTGGATTGTAAGCCATTGTAGCCGTTAAAATGTTAATGTATAGATATTTTTTGTGATGGACGTACAATTTTATTATATACTTTTTAATATGACATAAAATTAATTAAAACTTCATTATATATAAATGGCTAATAAAAAAATGAACAATTCATTGTATATAATTATTTCATTAGCATAACAACACGCTTTGGTTCAACGCGATAGGATTTTTACATCACTTACAGTTATGACTCAGTTCATTACAGTGCTCGCATCTGACATTGTTCCAATTAAAAGAAAGAGCAATTGTATTTGGGTGCGACAAGCGATACAGGGTGCCAGTGGTACCAAATTTCCATACACATCGAAATGGTTTGAAGGTGCGACATGGTGTCTGTCGCCCAAATTCGTGCGACTATGGCACCAAAATTCCATATACACTGAAACTGTCTCTTGGTGCGACAGGCACCTTGTTGCACTAATTTGGGTGACAGGCAACCTGTCGCACCAAATTTCTATATATACTGAAACTGTCTTTTGGTGCGACAGACACCCTGTCGCATGAATTTGGGCGGCAGGCAACCTGTCGCACCTAGAAACAGTTTCAGTGTATATAAACAACATTGGTGCGATTGGGACCCTGTCGCACCAATGTTGTTGTTTCGGTGAATATGGACATTTTGTGTCGTGCAATTTTACTTCTCACTTTTTAATATGAAATAAAAATAAATAAAACTTAATAATATAAAATTGTCTAATACACAACAAAAAATAACAATTCATTATACTTCATTAACAATACAACTAGCTTCGATTAGACGCGATGGCATTTTTACATTGCTTACGGTTATGTCCCAGTTCATTACACCGCCCGCATCTCACAGTTCTCCTATTGACATTCTCACTGGCAGAAAGTTTTCTAAGCTCCTTATGACGACCTGGTTATGATGCGTCTATAGGTGGATAAACGTTCATCTCCCGAATTTCAATTGGAACGTCCCAATCGGCCACATCGCCAACCGGCTCCACTGGTTGTGCATAAGCCCTCAGCAATACTTCCTTGGTGTAGAAATTAGAACAAAGGCTTATGTAATTCACTCGGACAGTTAGATAAACAGCAACTGTATGAGCACAAACAAGCTAATCAAATTGGAATACTCTGCAAGAGCAAGTATTATTGTTTTTGTCAACTAACCCTTCCTTAATACCACCTCCTAATACTTGGAATCAATGCCTAGACACAGGACGAACAATCATTCTTTCAGCTAAAGTTCTCCTCTCGATGACTATTTCATCTGCCCATGTTATTAGACGAGTACTCATCGATTCAGCCATAATTTTTCTATCATAAAATCATTGCTGTAGTGTTTTTCTAAAGTAATCCACAAGATGAGTAATCAGAAATTTTCGTGGTTCCCTCATGAAAGAATTCACGCTCTCCACGATATTGGTGGTAAGAATACTATATCTCCTACCTTCGAACTCAGACCTTGTCCAATTATACGTACCAACATGATTTTCTAAGTAATCAGCCGCACCCGAGTGTAGCATCCATAACCCCTCAAGTTATTTTTTAAATTCTTCGTGCCCATATGCTTTTGCTACGTTTATGAAGATAGGCTCAAAATCATCCCAAACAGCTTTAGACATATTAAATTTTGACTTAACGTTGCCTTTCACATGGTAAAAATAAACCCCATAAGCAGCATTGCAAAAAACTTTAAAAATAGTTCTCTTTATAGTGGTGCATTGGTAGGAGATAATTACTAAGTCTGGTCTATTACCAATCAGTCCATGTAACTTTGTCATAAACCATTTCCAAGCTTCATTGTTTTCTGAATCCACGACCTTAATGGCCAACGGAAACAATTGATTATTTCTGTCCAAACATATTGCCACAAACATGCTTCCCCGATATAGTCCCCTTAGATGAGTGTCATCAACAGCAATCATTGGCCTGATAAACTACTTGAAACCCTTGATGGAAGATCCAAGAGCTACAAAGTAGTATAAGAAATCACTATTTCCATCCAGTTCAAGGTGGGTAACTGTACCCCCATTTGCTGTGGTCAAAACATGAGAGTATTTTGGAAACAAGCTATATGATTCTGCAGGATTCCCTCAAACAATTTCAAGACCAAGTTCACTGGTACGATATGCTTGTTAGTATGTTAAGTGAACACCATATTCTTGCTGCATATCTGCTCTAATGTCATTCGGAGTGTATATCCTTTTCTCTTAGATATATTTCTCAACGATAATGTGACCAATAACTTGGCTCTTATTTCACGACGACCATCAGACAATACCTTATTATGACAAGTGTGCACATTGTCGATACGCCTTACCATCCAAGGAACATTGTTCTCGTTCGAAAATCTCGTTGCTTGAAGACGCCATTTACATGATTTCGAAGAATAGTGGGCCTCGAAACGTGTGGTTGTGGATCGTGCAATCTTGAAATCAAACTTATCCCTTAAGACAACCTTGCGCAGTTCTAATATTAACTCATTCTTCTCAACAAATAGCTTACCTACACTAATATCATATGAGTGATAATTGCTAACAAAATTTGGAGCAACTATATCTGAGGGTAAAATTGGAGCAATAGTTGTGAAATGGTCAATTCTCCTTCTAAAATGAGTCATTGCAGGAATAGATCGGTTGTCTCTATTATTGATAGGAATATCATCTTCACGCTCGTCAACATCATTAATCGAAATATTAGAATGACCAACGCCCCCGTCATCAACATTACTATTGAAGTGAGTACCCCTCGTACTACCAGACGGTTCTGCACAAATATTATCGGCTTCTGTGTTGCTAATGTGATTAATATGATCATAATTTTCACGGAACTCATTGTTGTGAAATGGAGAGTAACGTTGGTCTAACGACGTCGTTAGTGGTAACACCTTTTGTCTAACATCCGCTAACGTAATGCCGTTATCGTCAATGTTGTCATTATTGTCATTGAGTGGAGAGTAATGTTGTTGCAACGACATCGTCCTTGGCAACAACTCTTTTTCAATATCAGGGACATACATGTTTGCTCGAAAGAAAGTTTCAGTTTCGACCAGTGGCTCAAGATCTTGGCTCTGAACTCGAGGAGATTTGGTAACAAATATAGGGATACATCCATAGTTGGCCACATCAGAGGCCATATGTAACACAACTTTCACCATTTCATCATTAAATATGTCAATGGGTAGTGAACATGCACGATACATTGTGTTACTAGATATCAAAGTTGTTTTCATCGTGATACTATATTCATAAGGATTTATCTGCAACACCTCATATACTCTTGCCAAAAATTGATCAAACAAGCAATTTTTCTGAACAAAAAAAATTGTATTCTGAGCATTCACATACTTCATACTGCCATCGACCAAAGTATCCCACCAATCATCATAACACAATTGAAGCACAACAAAATCCATTAAGTTTGAAATTATAAAAACAAATATAATTAGAAACTATAAAACATTATAAAGAGAATATGAAGCACATTTTATATAATATTATTATATTACATGACATAATATTTTTAAAAAATTTTAGAAATTGAAACTGTTTTTGGATCGACAGATGATTAGGCCTCATATGCCTGCGACAGACTCCAACAAACATTTTCACCCCAGCTGTCTTTTGGTATGATAGGATACCCATCGCACTACATTTGGTTGATATGGCACCAAAAAATAATTTCGATATAACTGTCTCATGATGCGACAGGCTGCCTATCGCCTTAATTTATGTAACAAGATGTCTGTCGCACGTACAGACATATTCACCGAAATTTTCTCGTGGTGCAACAAGCTGCTTGTCGCCCAAATTTGTGCGACAAGATGCCTGTCGCACCATTTGACAGTTTCATTGAATATGTCTCTACGTGCGATAGGCAGTTTGTCGTAAAAAGTTCGGCGACAGGAAGTCTGTCGCACAAAAAAACATATTCACTTAAATCGTTTCTTAGTATGACAGACACCATGTCACACAATTTTAGTGCGATAGGTCTGTCGTACCTGTTGCAGCAACCAACAATGGCGCCAATAACAGAATTGTCTCACCAAATCAAACCACAAACACATTCTCAAGTTAACACACACCTCATAAACACTTGATTATTAAAAAATAAAGCATAAACAAACAATCTAAGAAATATTTTTTTAACTAATGTACACTAGTTCAATTAATTTACCTAGGTTTTGGATTAGAGTTGAATTTAGGTGTATTTGGTCAGAATTACTGTTTCTGTCATCGCTTGCCGTTGCCAATTACCGTCGTCGATGATGAGTCCAGAGAGAAAGCAACTTACGGTTTGGTTTGGTGAAGAGAGTTCAACTTTCGGGTTTAGTCCAGAGAGAGTTGTTACTGAGAGTTTGAAATTTGTTAAGAGAGAGTTCTTAACGAGGGTTTGAAATTTGTCTTCAATAACGAGGGTAGTTTGGGACAAAATTTTTATATTTGACTAGTTATGATAGAAATAAAGTTTAGGGGTTAGTTTTAAAATTTATTAAAATTTTATTGTTAATTTTATAAATTTTTCATTAATTTTAGTGAAACCCAAAAGCAAAAAGGTTTTATCAAATGATGGCAACCATTTATTACGTGATATAACTCTCAGCCACTCTTACTTACTAAAAATGATAAAAATAATAATATGATAAACTCTATTGACTGCAAACATTTATTGAGGGCGAATTTCATCCACATCTGTTAAAAGAGGATTGAAGGGCTTCTATCTTTTAATAAAAATCAACGTTCTTTTTTCTAATTGAAGAATATTATTAAAAGACTGATTTAATTTTATTCTTTAAATATTTATTTATTTATCGATTTAATAAATAGAAGAATAAAAAAAATAAATTCTCTATTAAAAGACTCTTCAAATATAAATAAATTTTATTATTTGAATTAAATTCTTTTTTCATCAAATTTGATTGTTTTATATTTTTTTCAATAATATAGTTATATTACTTCTCTCTCTTTAATAATAATAATAATACAAAATTAATGTAACATTATTTAAAGAAGAAAAAGTCATTTTTGAATACTGAAAAGAGAAAATGACAATTTTATTTAAAAATCTCATTAAAAGAACCTTTTACAATTCTTATTATTGATATGATTCTTCTAACGAAACGTGAAATATTATTTAAGGAGTCTTTTAGTGATGTTGTAATAAGTCACGGTCCGAAATTCCAATAACTTAGTTTAAAATTATTTTGAGTGACCTTCGAAATTGTTAATTATTTCTAGGTGATAGTTAGTAAAAATTTATTGGAAGTGTAGGACGCACTTACATAGTCACATACGAACCAACTGAAGTACGAATCCCACTTATAAACTAATTAATTCTAACAAAAATATTATTTAAGGGTGAATTCAAATAACATCCCCTGCAGTTAGAGAAATTCCCGTGAAGCCTTTTTAATCGATTTTGACAGTCTCTCCCAACCATTTGACATTGTGTCATTGTCTATTAAAGGGTGAAGCACTATTATTATTTGCATCGATCGATAACAAAAGGTGTTAAAGTAGTACCATACTATCCTAAGGAAAAAATATATATACATATATATGATTTATATATGAAAATGATATTAAAAAATGGAGACAAAACGACTACCCGATGTCAATTCACTTGATTAATTATAAAGAAAAGGAAAAATAAAAAATGAAAAAAAGACACCGATTTATTCATGATCTTATCATAACCTTTTTGGTCTGAAAATAAGTCTTTGAAGTTGAACATTTAAAAGAAATCCGTGAAACTACATCTGTGAGTGCTTTGGATTTAATTGTGTGCACATGGCTTTATTTACCAATCGTAGAGCTACTGATGTGAATTTTGTAACAACTATCTAGCTGGTGTTTGCAAATGAGTAAAGACTTTATTGTATGCACATGCACGTGGCTTTATTTATCTCTTGTGAGTATGCTATTTATTCAATCTGAATTAGACTAATCGTATCTCGAATCTTTTTTTTTAAGTGAATTATCTTGGATTTGAACGGTGACATTTGCGATCACTATCATTCGACTTCCAATTATTGGACTATACGTTGATATAAATTAATAACATTTTCATATTTCTTAATTTACCAATTAAATATTTAATTTAGTAGTATAAATTTAATTTTCTAACATACAAAATTCTTAATTGCTTTGGATAAATAATTAAATACATCACATTAGACTGATAATGAGATGATTTTGTAAATTTAACGTTAGAGATGTAATGGATAATTAAAAAAATTAAATTGAAGGACTTAAGTAGCAAAAAGAAAAAAAGAAAAAAAAAGGAGGTAAGTTTCATTCTCTCTATATTATTTGAAGCAGCCTTTTAAACGTTTCAGATAAATGTCAATTCTTTATATAGTATAGTTATTTCTTTTAAGGCATGTAGTATCATTTAATTAGGTTAGAAGGATTCGATAGTATCGAATAATAAAAACATAAAAGAATGGCATATTTTATTGACGGTATTGGTACATACAGTTTGGTGTTTCAGTTCATTAATTTTGTGATTATTATGATCTTATCACGTACTTAAAATTACAACACATAGTGACTTCGATTGCATGTTGGCAACATTAACAAATTTGGGATATAACCAATGAGATCGAACCTGCTCCAAAATGTAGTAATTAAATTAAAATAAAGAAAAATTAAGATGAGTTCCTAAATAGAACACACACTATGAGTTTCCAATGAAGTCATATATAATCACAAACTAAAAATTTAAACACAAGATAATTGTTAATATCTGAATATCTGTCGTCTAAACTTTTTTTTTGGGGAAAAAAAAAAAGAAAAATAAATACCCATGTGATGCTCACCAATCAGCATTTAATAATTCATAAAAAAAATGATTTATTAATTGTGGATCATGGCTTGACACACCTGAAACTTGACGGTACATATATAAGTGGTGAAGGCTTAATTATCATGCATGTGTTCACATAACGTTCCGTTCTCATGTCGTCTTTGACTTTCTTCTTCCTCAAAGCTTTTCCTCTACTCAGTGTAATAATCCTCACAGCTGTGGGTCACGTTGCCAGAAATATTAATATTGATGACGAGCAGCAACTTAAGATACGTTTACGTTGTTGCACCCGCACGATCCGTACACGCTGCACGGATCACAACATGATGACGATCGCCAACAATGCCGCCGCCGCCACTGATAATAATGCATCAGACTTCAGACGACGCTGACCAAAAGCCCTGCTGTACCCCAACTGTTCGCGACTGCTGCAGAAACGACACCACTGATCATATTGCTGCTGCTGAAGCATTGGTTACCGCTCCGGCGAAACCCTAGATAACTGAAGCTACCTAGCTCATCATTCCCTCATCATATGCATCATTAGTGTTTGTTTCTACCATTGGGTCTGGTTGTTTTATCATATAATATCTGTGTTGGTGCGTTACCGTTTAATTAGTGTATTTGTTAAACTAATGATGGGGGTACGTGTCTGATGTAAGAATAAAATTTGTGTTTAATTTGATGTGAGTTAATAAATATAAAATTCTATTATCAGTAGTACTTTCCATTGGACTCACGAAATACATCTTGAATTCATCACCCAACCTAAAATTATTTCAAACTTCGAAAAGATGCGATTTTTTAATCGCCACTTGGCATAATTATAGCCACTCTCTCCTGTCACTCCAACCAGCACCGTCATGTCAGGCTTGGCAATTGGCATCGTTAAGTTTATAAATTTTTTACTAAGCGTCCCGGCACTTTGGGGTGATTATGAACTTATTAAAGTTATGTTTGGAATTGAGAAAAGGTAGTTGTAATTTTTAAATATTTATAAAAATTAAAATTTTATAGTTTTAAAATGAAATTATATATATTATATATATTCAATAATAGTATAAAAATAAATAAAATAAGTAAAAAAGATAAACACTTTTTTTATTTAAATTATTAATTTATTTGAATAATTTATATGTTAATGAATCCTAATCAATGTGAATTTGATCGATATTAAAATTTTATTATTATTTTTTATTTAATTACTTTGTGATTTGATTAGAAGGAGACATTTGCAATCCACATCCCACGTTAATATGTGTCAAATCTGTATTCTAAACATAGTCTATAGACACGTGAATTGGGATTTCACTAATTTATGGATTTGATTAGATAAAAAAAAAATTATAATCCATATAACTAAATGTTGGTGGTAAAATATAGACTAGAGGTATTAAGGGCAAACCACATGGAACTGTGACTTAGGTCAATGATAAAAGATGAAGGGTAAGTTGAGAAGGGAAGATGACATGGAAGGTCTCAAAGAACTAGCCTCGGGCATCCATATCATCTAAGGATGATAGAAAGCGCCTTCTAAATTGTACTCACACCACCACGTGTCAACATGAGACCACAAAACAACGACAACTTCACCAATGAATGCAAAACATGTCATTGCAATGTAGTCCTCACTTGGACTATCTCCAAAATATCTCTTTACAAGCCACCAAAGTCAGAATTACAATAGGAGAAACACAAACAAAGCCACTTATGCCCCTTCTAGTGAAATCATGCGCTCTTCAGCCAAATTAGCTCATTCAAAATGGTCTAATTAAAATTAAGGGCATGCTAGTAACACACATTGTCTCCATAATGGATAGTTGTGTAGCTGAAGCAAGCTTAAAGGCCTCCATAAAAGAGTCAAATTATCCTAAAAACCCTACCTGAGGAGGGAAATCACCAATGACAGCTAGCCATATGTCTAAAAATATACAAAGATATACTAAGGAGCACTCCACCTTAAAAGGTCGGGTTGATCTCATGAAGGGAGTAAGTCGCTCATTCACCAAAAACACTTAACCTTTCTCTTATTCTAGGGTTTCTTTAACACCCCTCTCTCCCTCCAACCTTCCACAAACTTGACGGTCGGATTGTTGTTGTTGGCCACTATCGGAGTCGCCTCTAACGACTGTTCTTTGTGATTTCAAGTTTGTCTTAGTTGTCGTCATCATAAAAAAATATCTCCAGACAGCCAAACATCCATCTTCATTAGAAAACTACCTTTTGTAGAGAACTAAAATTGGACCAAAACGCTAAAATTGATAAAATTTGACATAATTTATTTGTCGACACAAAAATAACACAAATAAATATATTTAAATGAATAAATTTGACATGAATCTATCTGTATCAACTCAATTTTTTTTTTTAATCGAGTTAAGAGTTTAAGGGCTTATTTGTTAAACATCTTAAGTCTAAAAAATTATTAATTTCAGACTTTTTTTAGAATTTGGCTTTTTTTGGTAATTTATATGTGATATTTAGACATTTATATCTGAAAAGAAAAAAATAAAATTTTATGACATTTATCTAAATAAGAAAAGATATGATTAGAAGTAAATATTATATTTCAAAAATATCTCTATAAAACATACTTACTTCCTAAATTATAAAATCTAATCCTTTTCTCATTTTGATTTACAAGCACATAGGTGTCAAATAATCATATTTAATTTTTTTTTAATTTATAAAAATAAACAAGATAAATTTATATTTAAATATTAAAAAATAAATATATTATCAAATATTTATATTTAAACTCATTTAAACTTAAAAAAATAAAATTATTTAAATTTTAAAAAATAAATGTTACCTAAGTGACTGATCCATTAATATTTATTTTACATTACTGAATTTGTGTCTGATTTGTAAAATCAGTTTTGTGAATGCCTCTAATTTAATTTATTTGAATAATTTATATGTCGATGAATTCTAATTAATGTGAAGTTAAACGATATTAAAATTTATTATTCTTATTTTTATTTAATTACTATGTGATTTGATTAGAAGGAGACAAGTGCAATTTGCATCCTATGTTAATATGAATTTGTGTCAAATCTGCATTCTAACTGTAGTCCATGGACACCATGAGTTGGGATTTCATTAATTTACGTATTTTATTAGATTAAAAAATTATAATCCATATAACTAAAATTAATAAAATCATACACAATTTATTTGTCAACACAAACATAACAAAAATAAATAAATTAAAATGAATAAATTTGACGTGAATCTATCTGTGTCAGCTAATTTTTTTCTTTCTAATTGAGTTAAGAGTTTAAGGACTTATTTGTTAAATATCTAACATCTAAAATTTTATTAATTTTAGGCTTTTTTTAATTTGCTTTTTTTTTGTAATTTATGTTTGATATTCAGACATTTACATCTGAAAAAAAAGTAAATTTTTATGGCCTTTCTCTAAATAAGAAAAGATATGAATTAGAAGAAAATATTATATTTAAAAAATATCTTTATAAAATATGCATATTTCCTAAACTATAAAATCTAATTCTTTTTTATTTTGATTTACAAGTATATGAATGTCAAATAACTATATTTAGAATAATTTTTATTTATAAAAATAAATAAGACACTACTTATATTCAAATATTAAAAAAATAAATAAGTCATTTAAATATTTATATTTAAACTTATTCGAACTTTAAAAAAATTTAAATTCATTCAATTTAAAAAAAAAAACACTACCTAAATCACTGATCCATTAATAATTAATTATTTTACAATGTTGAATTTGTATTCGATTTGCAAAATCAATTCCATAAATGCCTCTAAAGGTGCGTTTGTGATTGAGGTATTGTAGCTTTTAAGCTACAGTTGTTGTGCAAAAAAACTGTAACTATGAAATGAAAGTTAGTAATATGGGTCCGCCTATGTTGCAACAGTGGCACCGTGCCACTGTTTTTATCTTTTTATAGCTTAATTACATTAGGGTCCCTTATATTTTCTATAAAATGAAATAAGCAGAAAATTTTATAAATATTTACATATAAGTTCTTTTTTAAATCTATTTTTATTATTTAAATTTATTATTAATTATATTTAATTATTATTTTTTATTTATTAATATATAAATATAATATGATATAAAAAAATAATGTTCTAATATAATTTATTTTTATATTATAATATTTACATATAAGTTCTTTTTTTGATAAAATGACATTTGAAAAGAATTTTAATAGTTATTGTTGTTGTTATTATTATTATTATTATTGCTATTAAATTATTATAAGGGAAAATTTTTTATTTTAATTATTATTATTAATAAAATTTATTACTTTTATTATTTTAATTGTTATTATACCGTAATTAATTTATTATTATTAGTATTAATATTTCTATTATTAAATATATTTTATTAATTATTGTTATTATTATTATTTTAATTACTATTAATTATTGTTATTATTATTATTGAAATTTATTAATAATTTTTTATTATTTTAATTATTATCATCGTTAATATTATTATTGTCATTAATTTTATTGTTATTTTATTCTTATTATTAAATTTTATTAATTTTTTAACTATTATTATTATTATTATTATTATATATACAAATAATATTAGGGACATAATTAACAAATGGTATTTTAGTTATTTGCAACAGTATATTTTAATTATAAAATAAAGTAAACACATTAATGGGAATGTTGTTCATTCCGATTCCAATTTCTATATCTCGAGTAAGTAAGAAAATTATATAATGGGCCACAATCTAGCTTTACTTGAGAATAGAAATTGAAATTGGAATGAACAAAATTCCTATTAATGTTTTTATTTTATTTTATAATTAAAATAAAATTAGTAATATATAGTAAATATAAATTTTAAATAATAATTTTAATCAAATTATTAAAAATATAATAAATTTTTCATCATATAAATAAAAAATCATATCAACATAACTTATAAACTATAATACTTAATATTTACAAAATATTTTAATACCACACCTTTTAAATTATAATAGCCACAACTCAATTCCAATTGCACCTCAACTTAAAGCGTTGAAACTTTAACCAGTATTTAACCAAACGTGGGTTAGTCTAATCACCTCACCGACTAGCGAGGCCTAATTAACCAAACACGTATACAATATTTTGTCCACTAGTATTGGTGTAGAAGAAAAGAACCATTATCTTATTTAAATATTAAATATTATAACCAAACAAGAAAGGCAGAAAGGGACTCTCTTGAAATATTATGGGATATGGAGCCTGGACCACAAACAATTCAATCAATCTTTAGAAAGCCAAGTCATTTACTAAGAGACAAAACGTATTTACCAGTTACTGTTCAAGAAAAAAGGTTAATCACTTGCTTGATCCTTCGAGTTGTCGAGGAGTTGGCTTCTCAATTTAAATTAATGAACCAATTCGTATACCTGGGTGATTAAAAAAAAGAAAATCACTTTCGTTTTTTCGGTGATGTGGTAATGGTTCCAGCTTCTCAGCGTACTCTGAATTATTATCTCGTGCTTTGAATTTAAGCCTACCCAATATAGAATCTCAATGTAAAAATATCAGCATATAAATTGGATATCAATTAACTGAGCAGTTTTCAAATTTAAAAACCATTTTCAGTTCAGAATCATCTCGTAGTCTTATGGTAAATTATCCTTTTTAGAGGTATCTTGAATGCGTTTCTCTCCATCATCACTTGCCTGGTCTTCGAGCAATGGGCAACTTATCCAATGTGTTCTATCATTCCCTCTTTCTTAGCCATTTTTTCCGTGTAGTTTTAATTTTTTTTTTTTTGGGTGAATTGTTTTAAACCTACTAAATTCATCTCTACACTCACTTTAAAAAATAAATTTATTATTCAATTTAAAATCTTTAAATTATCTTTTATTAATCTTTTTGTCTCTCTACTCACTTAACAATTGCATAATCTCTTTTATGGTTTCACATTCTATAAACTAAACTCTCAATTTTATTCTCTTTTGAATTTTTTTTCCTTTTTACTTTTATTAGTAAATCATAATCTCTATTTTGTGTTTTCTTGATAATCATGATTTACTAATTTTTTTCTACAAAATTTAAATTTTGTGGTTGGCAAAAATTAATTTCTTAATAATTATTAACTTCCATGGCTAAAAATATTTGGTAATTTTCATTTTTGAATGACGGACTTTGATCCTCTTAGTTTATGATAGCATATAATGAGACTAATGATTTGTCATTTGTAGTTAAAAGAAAATATATGAAGGAATTAATGAGAATTAAGGAATTGAGAGCAAAAAGAGAAGAAATGATTAATTAAGTAATTTTGTAGAAAAAAAATTAATGGGTTTAAATAACCTCACTTATTTATTTATTTATTTAGGGCCCATTTAGAATTATTTTTGATAGTGTCAAAAGAGACTTTTAAAAATTAAATGTTAATTTTGGTGTTTCGTAAAATTTTTAAAAAATTAATTTTGACAAAAATCATTTCATCTTACAGTAGCTTTTTAAAATATAATTTTGAGAATTAATTTTATACTTAATATAATTTCATTTATATTCTCATCTATATTATAAAAGTATAAAATTATCCTTATTAAATAAAAAATAAAATTATTAAATTTAAAGAGAATATTATTATTACCAATTACATTGAAATAACAAAATAGAAAAATAATTAATAATATAAAATATTTATTTTAGTTATTTATTATTATATATACACAATAAAAATATTTTATATAAATATTTATAAATGTGTAAATAAATTTTATTTAATATTATATATAATTCATTCATTCACATTCTTATAGTAGCTTATAGTAAGATTTATTAAATACATAAGATTGTTTTTAAAATTCACATGATTTTTAAAAATAAATTTTACTAGTTGTTTAACTAAGTTTCTTCTTAATTAACTATTTTTATAATATAAATAACAATAATTATTTTAAAACCAAACTAGCCTTTATTAGAAGGCAGATAGATAGTTCTGTGATAAATCATAAATTTATCTATTCAAATATAGAATAAATTTTGTATTATAATAAGTTAGATTGTAATAATTCAAAAAAATAATTAAAAAAAATTTCATGCTAAAACAAATCGATCATGATAGGAAGTGGGGGAATAATATGATGATGATAATAATAATAATAAAAAGTTCAATAATGTATAAGTAACGAGCTTGACTTTAGATTAGTTAATGGAATTAGGGGGCTAAAAGAGTAAAATCGGAAAACACGTGATTATGTATAGTAAATACCACCATCAGAAAAGTCACAGTCTGTCTCTCTCTCGTTAACAAAAACAAAGAGAGACAAATAGAGAGAGAAAGAGAGAGAGTGTGTGATAAAAGAGGCACAGTGACAGGCGCAGCCACAGCAATGGTGACTCTTCTGAATCCTGGTTCAAATCCATTCCTCTCTCGAATATTCCTCTCTATTTTTTAAAATTATCACACACAAGCATTCACAATTCTTTTGTATTTGCATGTATGCCGTTCACATAGTTGTTTTTATTTTGTTTCGTTAAGCTTTTAGAACATTAGATCTCTTTTACTTGAAACTGTTTACACTGATCTGTGCCGCTGATAAATCTCAATTTTTTTTAATTTTTATTTAACAAAAAATAGAGAGAGTGAAGTCACTGGAGGCAGCGGTTCATCGATCTCTTTGTGCAAATTTTGTTGTGAAAAATAACACAAAATACATGAATCGATCGATAAACCTCTGCATCCAGCGCTCACTCCAACTCTATTCATCACTCCGTCCTCGCTTTTATTTTATTTTATTTTATTTTAATTTTCATTTTCATTTTGTTTGTTTCTGACTAATTGTAAGAAAAGAAAATAAAGAATTAATTAATGAATGAAAAATATTCATCCGTTGTCATATTATTTTTTAAAGACAAATTAAAATTAGTGGGGTAATTTTGGTTCCGGCCTATGCAGGGAGCTAATGGTAAATTCACTCGTAATTTAATCTAGTCTTTTAGCCTGTGTGTGTGCGTCAGTGCGTATGAGAGAAAGAGAGAGAAATTCAACCATTTTTTTTTTTTGTTTCTTTTCGTTTATGACTTCAGAAGAAATATTTGGTCAATGATTTTGTTTGTGAATGATGATGATGATGATGATCTATTGATTGATGCCCTGATCTAAAACAGACTTCTCACAATGATAATGTGAATGCAAATGTTTTTTTTTTTGGCAAATTGTGGTGGATCATGTAAACAGTGCTTTACCGAGTGATGTTTCAAGCAGTAGAAGCAGCTTTCTTTGACTGGTAATAGTCGAAGCAGCTCTAGACTCATCTGGTTTCATGTGATCATATGGGAACTTTCTCCAGCTAGAATTTTTATGCAAGCCAATATTTGGTAATGTGACTTAATTGCTACCTTCGTGAAGACGTTCTTTGGTTGTTCGTGTGTTGAGGTTGTTGTACTCATGAAATGTTTGCTGCATGTTTGAATTTCTGGGAACCTGTCAAGCTCCGGTTCCACAGTGTTTTAATCATAAATAATTTTTTCTGCCAATTAGTCGCCCATCTTAACATGAGAAATTATTATCCTGGTGAAATTTACACGACCGGCTTCGGGAATAAATTCTGTTCCAATTTTGTGTCATTTTCTTGATCGTGTAGTCAAAAGTAAAGCTTAAGTTATTTGTTGCTTTCACTGGGAAGGAATAGGAAGGAAAGTGTTTCTGAAAAACAGCTTCCAAGTGGGGAAAGAAACACGTACTGTGAGTGTCGTCATTGCTTCATGAAAAGAAGAATCCGCAATCTATCTGATGGCTAGAAATGGAATCTGGTACCTAAATTCATTGTCACCAATTTCTGGATTGGATTCTCTATTCAAAAATAGAAATTGATTCCCTCCTCTAGCTAGCTGAGGAATCAATCAATCAAATATGATGTGGGAATTCTGGTTCTGGGAATATAAGAATCTAATTACTCCAAAAGGAAAATGAAAGAATCCCGGAATCAAACATCAGCAAAAGGATATTCTCTCTCTCTCTGGCGGTGGTGCTTGTTATTCTTCTGTGTGTATTTGGTCTTAATTCGCTGCATGGTTGTACTTTGTATTGTACCCGTTTTTATCATGTTAATGAGAGCTTTTTATTTGGATTCATTTTTTGTTTGGTGACTGATTGGTTAAAGTGTACGTAGTGATTTGACCGTAGGAAGATTTAGGATTTTATGGGTTCTGCTTTGTTTTTGAATTTGAAAACACAAAATCTGAAGAACAGTTAACTTGGTTGATGTGTCTTTTAATTTTAAATTTGTACTTTTCACGCTGGTGTTTCACGGAAAAATAATTCAGCAGAAAAAGTTGAAACAAAATTTCGCTATCGTATTTGTCACTCACCGCTTTGGTTTTATCTGCAAATAATTAAAACGGCGAGTTTGGAATTAATATGTGATAAGAGGCAATAGTTGATGCTTTTTTAGCGTGTCTGTTTTCCTCCAATATAGTTTATTGAAGCAATAATAGCCTTGTAGATAATGTAATCAATTATGACGATGACAAATGAATTAATTATGGCAATGTTGAAAACATAAAAAATAAAAAAAAAAGACAGAGCTTAATGATGTTTATCATGGCTTCCATAGTTTCACAATTGCAAGGTGTTTATGATAGAATGCATGCGCAGCCACAGGAAGGATACTTCTGTCTTTAAATAAGTGAAAGTAGTTTATACCATTGGGATAATCAGACGATGATCATACTGATCAAATGAGATGGACGATAGGGCCACACGTGTCTGATGCTTGAGAATGGATATTATAGATAGGACAATATGTAATGTGTGTTCATTTGTAAACCGTAGGAATTTGGGATTGTTCTCATAATGACTAATAATAACATTCTTCTCCTAATTTATTTGTTTGTCGTGAGAATTGATGCTTGAAGTCACAACATTGATAAAGTTTTTCAGAAAGCATTTTTTTATTTTTCAAACTTTGATCGAAAACAAAAAATGAGGAACTTTCGAACGCACTACGCAAAATTAAGTTGCCCGATCGAATAGCTCAAACTTATAAAATTGGTACACACATTGTTCCCTAATCTTGAATATTCATGACATTACATTTGGGAAAAAAACCCATAAAATTGTAAGTATTTGTAAGGTAAATTTTGAGCATCAAATTTAACAATTTACTAATATATCTGCATTTGAAAAATGGTTTGTGAATGTAGTAACTAACGCAGCACAATTTATCTAAATTTACTGGATGATAATTAAAAGCTAATTAAGGGCTTAAGCGGTCAAAAATTTTATTTACTGAAGGCTATGAAGTAACTAGTAAGGAAATGTCTCTGTGCATAGATAGTAAATGTGAAGCATGTTTTTCTCTTGAGGAAATTCAAACATCTTTACAGGTTAAATTAATTTATGCCATAACCAAGGTTGGTGATGGATTGGCATGTCATAAAAGGAATATTAATTTACATAACCAAGGTTGGTGATGGATTGGCATGTCATAAAAGGAATATTAATTTACACGATAATTGGTTGAATAGTGTCGCTCGCAATGACTACAACATGTGTGTTGATATATATATAGCAAGTCACTCTATTATTCAAAAGGCCAATCTGTTAATTAACTTTGGATACCTTAATGTCGTCCTGGCCTCCATCTCGCCCACCAAAAAAAAAAGGGAAAAATAATGTCTTTGATCAAATTTGGTGTTTGGATTATTTATCTAACTTGTCTTGATTGTCTTGAATATCTTTTGTTTTGTGTATGAATGATCTTTCGGATCATTTCCATTAAAAATGATTTATAAATGGATACTTGGGCCTCACATCAGTATGTTTACATCACACTTATATAAATTATGATTTACTGGCTTCTTTCATCCGTATCATTCCTCTTCTGTAAAATTTTCAATTTCATTGCTGATAAAAAACAAAGGTTTGGCTAACACTGTTAATTTACATAATATATCTGCTCGCAAGCTTGTGCAATTCTAGCTGTACTAATTGAGCTAAGATATAAACAATTCAAGACAACTGAGTGATATATGATTGCATAATACCACATCTCATAATTTTGAACTCAAAATGTAATTGAGTGAATCATGTAAATGTTGTCCATTTTAAAATCCAAAATACATCTACTAAGTTAAGAGGCTCAAGGCTTATAAAATAGCCGAAACAATACTCATTATCATTATGGAATATTATGGTCTGTCTCATTGGATCACCGGCCTCTTAAGTTCAATAAAAGCAAAACAAAATAGTAAAATTTATCTACATATCAAGTTGTGAGTCAGCTCTAATACCAATTGTACAATAGACTTAACTTATATGTAAAGTTAATTTAACTTACAAACGGGCATTAACAGGCAACATAATTTTTTTCTCAACTGAAACTACACAAATCGAACTCTAATGAGGATTTAGAGAGAAATATTCAAGTCCTTGAACTTCCTTGACATAGAGAAGCACTAAAAGAAGGAGCAACAACAACAGAAGAATAAACCTTAGAGCTGCCAAATGAGAGCCCATTATCAAAATTAGCACGGGATTCAACACTACAATCTGCAGTACTAGTTGAAGAACAAAATATAGTTTCTTCAACGAGGGTATCAAAATTGATCGATTCGTCATCTCTATTACCCATATTATTATTGAGAAATGTTGATGATGAGCTTATTGCATGGCTCTTTGTGACTGCTGCTTGCTGAAGAAGCTGATGAAGCCTTGGATTCTTTCCTAGTAAGCCGTAATTAATTTCTTCATGGAAATTCATGATTCCATGATGTGTAAAGTTGGTCTTCGCATTTCTTCCTCTCAAAAGCCTCGCGGCGATGTCATAAGCCTTGGCAGCTTCTTCCGCTTTATCAAAAGTTCCAAGCCATAGCCTTAGCTTTTGGGAAGAGTCTTTTATTTCAGCTACCCATCTGCCCGATGGCCTTTGCCTCACACCAAGAAATCTGCTTCTTGATCTATTTCCATTGTCATGCAAGTTGTTATTGTTGGTTTGAAGGGAAACTAGGGTTTGATTTTTATTAGGGTTTGGACACTTATGAGGGGGGAGTTTCGAACTCTTTGTGGTGTCCATGAGAGTCCGGGAAATCGTTTGATTAATTTGTAGAATTAATCAGAACGAATATATATGTATATATATAGACACACGCACACACACGCGCATATATACAAATTATGAATGATGATGATAATGTAATGTTGATTGTCTTATTATTTGGGTTTAATACAAATAAAAATTATTAAATAGTTACAAGACAAGAGAATACAGTAGATTCGATCCTATCATAGAGAAAATAACAATCGAGAATAAATATACATATATATAATGGCATTATTTGGCATAATCAACTTTGATGTGCTATTTTTCTCACAAAATAAGAAAACCCATTTGACGTGCTATAAGAGCAACTGAACCCACCAACTTGTAAAACCCATTAGATGTGCTATAAGAGCAACTTAACCCACCAACTTGTTGTACTTGTTCATACATACATATGATGCACCGTATATAAATCATTTTCTTATATATATATATGTGTGTGTGTGTGTGTGTGTGTGTGTGTGCGCGCCTGTGTGTGTGCCTGTGTGTGCCGTCATTTTGTATTCATGCGGACACGCTATATTCATTTAGTGAAGGCATCCCATCATATCTTAAAAAAATCTCACATTTCTATATATATATATTTATAATCATTAGGAACAGGAACAACATAAAAGCGAGAAAAAACACAAAAAGGAAATTTTTTTATAGTTTACACATGAAATTATATATATCTTAAATATATCAATAATAAAGTAATGGTGCGTTTGGAATTAAGGTGCTGTAGATTTTAAGTTACAGTTGCTATGAAAAAAAAACTATAATTATGAAACAAAAGTTAATAATATATAGTAAATATAAATTTTAAATAATAATTTTGATAAAATTATTAAAGATATAATAGATTTTCTATCATACAAGTGAAAAAGTATATCAATATAGCTTCTAAGCTACATCAACTAGTATTTACTAAACACTTTAGTGTTGTAGCTTTTAAGGTACAGCTATCCAACCTCAATCTCAAAAACATCCTAAAACCTTTTAAATTGATATAAGAAGTTTAGGGTTTCAACTCTCGAGTTCACATAGTTGAGAAGACGGTTCAATTACTAAATTTGCTATATATGCCTAGTAAAAAATAAAAAATAAAAATAAAAAGTATATATTATTGATGTTATTGATGGTGTGTAATTTGTAGATTTCTCATTAACACCTGCATCACATATAGGATCACGGAACATACAGTTAAACTTTCAACTGGTATGGTCTATTAGTATTTTGAAAATGTTAAAAGGTGATCAGCTTGAAAATTACCTCCAGTAGAAAAATCCAAGCAATGAGCTTACACATATGAGATATGTTTAAAATATATGTTATCATTATGAAATAATATAGTATTTAATTCCCCATGTGGCAAAGTTCCAATAGCCAACAAACAAAACTCACACCTCAAAGTTGCCTAACCAAACAGTCTCCACGTTTCCTTCTATCCTTTTCATTGCCTCTCAAGCCTTAATTTAAAAAAAAAAGGGAAAAAAGAAAAATTGCATGTATGCGTGTTTGGCATTATTTTTCTCCTTTCCCTTTCAGATTTGAATAAAAAGTTACTACTCAGTTTCTTGTGAACTCCAAAAACTCAGTTGTTTTTTTCACCTTTCTTGTTGGATGATTCTTCGTTGCAAAATTTTATATAATTAAATTCACTGTCTCACGCTTTGTTTATAAAAGTTTTCGCTGTAATTCACTGCTTTTGATTTACTTAGAATATAGATCATCAAAAGGATCATTTGTTAGCTTTTCTGGTTGGATTCTTCATCCAACTTGACTGTTTGATTCCTTATAAACAAACTAAATCAATATAATCTTTATGATCTACAGACAAAAAATGTTTATTTAGTGGATTCTTTATTTGGTACGGCAAGCACATCAGTTCGAGTCTTAGGAGCTTCCGTTTCAAATACCTGTTTTATAAGCATAGATAGGTGATATATATTTCTCCAAATATTAGTAGGGGCAGATATATCTCTGGCGTCAGATAGAGATCTCTCCTCTAGTATACACAGATTGTTGAGTTATACTTGGTAGACCTTTAAGTTACGTTTGGCACGCATGATTGCATTAGACTAATGATTAGGATTGGACTGAATTACATTTAATTTGATTAGATTGGATTATACAGTATTGGATTGGATTATATTAATTAAATAACATTTAAGTTGACATTTAAATATACATATGAACTATTTGTGAATATTTAATAATAAAATAATTATTAATATTAATTTAAAAGACAATTAATTAAGATTAAATATGCAGAAAATTAGTTATTGGGTAATCATAATTATAATAAGCAAATATAAAATAGATTAAATTAATTTAAAAATTATTTAAACATTTTTTTTAATTTTTATTAAATATTTTAAATATATTTTATTTTATCAAAAAGTTAGCAAATTATATAAAAGCAACCAATTATTGGTATTATTAATTTTAATGATTAATTTTAATAGAGTTATTATTAAATTAAATATTCATTAGATATTCAAGTAATAATTAATTAAATAGACAATTGTTTTTAAGTTAATCCTCACTAAACCCATGTTTTAATTGGGATTGCTAATTCCATGATCTTAGGATTAAATTCAAATTTAATCTCATGATCTAATCCAAAGTGGGGCTTGCCAAACATAAGATAAATAATTAGTTCCAAAATTATTCCAATCCTACACTTAATCCTACCTCCCAAACATAACCTTAGTGTGTGCTACAAGTGTAGATATTCAAACTCCTATATCGATCAGTCTTGGTTTGACATAGTTTGTGCGTTACTGGTTCTTGGAAGAGTTAATATCTCCATTGATTAAACCCTTTCTTACCCTTCGGCCTATTTCTATGGAGGGTGGTATAAGCAAAGCCGGTCCTCCGAACCGAACCCTAGTGACTGAACCTGCTATTGATATGAGTAGCCATTTGTGTGGAAATTAGAATTTTTCCTAATTTTAAGAATACGTCTCTTTGTAGCACCAATGTATGGACTAGTTTTTAGAACATTTCATTGCTAAATGCTGCGATTATTACACTAGATATGATACGCCTAACAAATCAAAATACAAAATTTATGCCTTGATTCAAAAGGCTTAGTAATTTCATACAAATATACCCTATGCATGCTTTATGATACACCACCGCATATTTGGTTTGAAGAAATGAAAAGAAAGAAATAAGGAAATAAGAGATGATAGTATATCAAACTAAACAATGAATTAAAATTAACTTTTTTTTTTCTTCTCATTTTCTCTCCTTCTCTCTCCTTTCCATCCCTCTCCTCTACTCCCATATCTTCAAACTAAACATGTACTAAATGCCTTTATTTAAAATTACTAACTAAAAGAATACGACACGAGTAGTCAAGAGTCTAACACAATAGCCAATAAAAAGAAGTGATGAAATGCATAAAATAAATCCACGTTCTTGTCTTCCATCCCAGTTTGATACAAGAAGCCAAATTAATGGCGGGCAAATTAAATAGATCGATAATTGAATCTAAGAAACTCCTTTTTTTGATGTCTAAATTTTTCTTTTAAATGAAGGAGTTGAGCTTTTATAATTATACACACGGAGAATTCATGTTTTATCCCTACTAAATTTCATATTTACCGCACATATCTCTGCTAAACATTTAATTGCTTGTTTCATCTCTCCCATTAAGAGAAAATAGATTGAATTAACTTCTTTTGCTCATTTACTATTCTAACTTTTTTTTGTTCATGTATAAGTTTTTTTTTTTTTGACATTTCTAAGTTGTTTAGTGCCAAAATTAAAGACAAAATGAAAATGCAAGGTTTTTTTTTTTTTTTTTAATTACATATGAATGTTCGTTTTATCTTCTCTTTAACTTGGCACCAAACTACCTAGAAATATCATAAAAACCTATAAGGAATGAACAAGAAATATTAATTTAAGTTATTTTCTATTAAATGAATGGATAAAACAGGTAATTAAAAATCTGGTAGGGATGTAAATGATAAATATGAAATTTAATAGAGATGAAACATGAATTCTCAATTATACATATTCAAGACTACAACAAAAAGTCAATGTCATAATCAAGTTGGTCGTTTGCCTTCATCGTTTTGGTAAAATAGATACAGCACCTAATATATTTATACAAATAACATTGTAGGAACTAATATGACGCATTATATCATTGGCGTGGTAAGACGTACATAATATATTTTTATTTTTTTTATAATTTAATCAATAATTATATTTTACCATATCAATTTGTGTAAAATTATTTATACATGTCTATTTGTGACTTTATAATTATTCTTCTATTAATGTATAGGCAGGATGGGTATTTATTTTTATTTATTCTTTTTAAAATTCTAATATAGACCCATTTTCTTCCGTCAAAACATCCCCCCTTATAAAGACTTGTCATGATCATTGGTCATTGTCAATAAATAAAATATATTCAGAGCAGAATGTATATATCTATTGGTTTGGTAAATTTCACTTCAATTGTCCACACACATCTTCTTCTCCCCTTATTTTTTTACTATTAAAAGAAATTATTTATGTAGTGTTTATTTACTGGAGTTCGAGGGGGAGTATGAAATTCTCTCACTCCACCCACTTTTGAAGTGTAGAGTGAGATTCTCATTCTCATGGGAGGAGGTGGGAGTGAAAATTTACTTATACCTCTTTCTTTTTTATTTTTATTTTATTAATATAATATAATTTATATTTATTAAAATAAAATAATATTATATTTACTTAAAATAATAATATTATATTATTTAATAATATTAAAATTATTAAATAAAATATTATTATAGTTAGTCAAAAATAATAATTTATGTAATCTAAGTTAAAATTATTTTAAAATTATATTATTATATTCATAGAGAATTAATAATGTTACTATAAACTATCTTTATTTGAAAATATAATAGTATTATATTTATTTAATTTTAATAATTAATAATAATAAATAGTTTATTCTAAGAAAAATATTAATTTTGTACTATATTATTAATAATGAAGTTTCACTTGTGCTGCTCTTATTAATAATTTTTAATTCACATAATTAAAATTAAAATTAATAAAAAAATTATAATTTAGATTATTAAGAATATTAATATTTATAATTAAGTTATACAATTAAAATTAATAATAAAATAAATAATTCATTTTATAAATATACTTTTTATTAACTTTGTGACTAAAAACTATAATTTTTTAAATAAGGGTAAAACTATAATTTGAAACAATTTACTCCCAATTTAAACACATAAATAGGATTTTGATTTTTATTTCACACTCCCATTTCAGTATAAGTAAACAATCTACTTCCACTCTTACTCAGCACTTCTAATTGCAGGATTGTCATTCATCATTCTCAATTCTATCTGAGAAATAAACGCTACTTTAATTAAAAATTAGTGAATTCAAAAAAATTAGTGAATTCAAGTGTTATGATTGATAAAGTACAAATTTTCGCGTTGTTATTGTCTTATTGGCTTAGTTCAAAGTGTAAGTTCTCTAAGTGAACTTACATCTGACGCATTGTGTGTCTAAAATGAAATGGAAAAAATATTTATCATCGAAAGATCACCTTGACGGTTGAATTTATTTTCTAGGAGATAATAACATGAGTCCTAACTCAAAGTTGATTTGAACTCCACTCCTCACACCTACCAATCATAAAATATAGTTAGGATATGGTGAAGGGGGGTTCCAACATAGATCCTCCAATCATTACTTTTCTTTTTGTTACTTCGAAAGTAGTTACTTCAGATTTAGTCACTCAAATTTTTTATATTCCTTTTTATTTCTCATCAAACTATTGGCATCTTTTTTGGCAGAATAAATCAAGAAAAGGAATCCCATTTTAATTTATATGTCTATATGCGCATACAAAAAAAAAAGGTCTGGAATTCGATACAAAACATCTTAATTTTTACAATTCCAATCCTTAAAATACTCAAACCACTCGGGATATTGGAATAATAGTATCCCAACCACATTTTTAGCTATGACACAATCAAATTGAAACCAACAAAATAATCAGATATTTAGTATTTAGGGGAAGAAAAATGAATTGATAAAAGTAAAAATAATATGAGTTCAAGGGATTTTGGGCGTTGTTATTGAAAATCATGTAGAAAGTAGATTGATTAAATAGTTGATTTCTTGTAGAGATTTTAGTTGAATTTGCTAATCGGTTCTCATACCCTCTATAGCTTAAATAAGCTCCACCTCGTGGGTCATTATTTCCTTGATTTCAGCACTCTCAGTAGTTCAGTAGTTGCAATTAGTTTCTATCAGCTGAGAGGGTGGTTTAAAAGATTGTGGCAATTGAACTTACCAACAAACGTGACATGTTTGACTTGATCTGGACACATAAATTTCCAAATTGGGCTAGTAGATTCTCAAGTTGGGGTAGTACACTTTCAGGTTGGACTAGTCGATTTTCATGTTGGATTAATAGACTAATAGGTAAAACTAATAGATTTTTAAGTCAGACTAATAGGCTTTCAAGTTTGATCAGTAAGTTTTTAGTCATACCTATGAAGGATGCTCATCTTGTAAATACAACAGATTCCTAGCGAGCTCCGCTCAGCCGCCCTCTTTGGCGACCTTAGAGAAGTCTGACACAAACATCTATTTTATTGTTGGACTGGAGCTGTTACAATTGATATTAGGATCACATTCACTACTGTTGTACGGATGAATATATTTATTAAGACTTGTAATTTATTGATGAGATTTAGACTAAAGGGTGATAAAAGGATGACAAAAGCCTAAAACAATGTCTTTTTGAATAAAAATAATTTTTTTTAATTCATTTTCTCCCCACAAAAAGTCTTCTATCAATCCAAATTCAAAATCCAATTTCTCTGATTCTACCTTCTTGACCCAACGTAAATACCCCGTCTCATCTCCCAAGCATCAGGAGTTCGACGACGTAGGCTTCCTCAAAAGTTGAAGTTGAATGAACTACTAAGTCATAGGCCCATGCTTTGACATAAGTCACATAACGAGTTAGCTTATAGGCTCAGGACAAAGATTCCTGGCTTATTGGAAAAATTGCTACCCAACTTGATGGAGGAAACCATTTCCTTTCAAGAGTACGCGAAGTTGAATGGATTGAAGGCGAATAGAAGCGAATGCAATGCTTTCTTCAGGGTGCGGAAGCACAAAAAAATAGTGATGAAAGAGTCAGAAATTGGGTAGCAAATGTTAGAGATGTTGCTTACAACACAGAGGATGTTATGGACAACTACATCTTCAAAATGGCACAGAAAAGAGGAAAGGGGCTGATCAGAGCACTTTTTAAGAGGTACCACTGTCTTTTTTAATGAATTCAGTGCTCGCCGCAAAGCTAACAAGCAGATAAGTAGGATCAAGATTAGAATTCATGGCATTAGTAGCGGTAGGTTAACTAATGGTGTTAAAAATATTAGTACAGATGAAAAAAGGTACAAGTTTTGCAGTTGATTGTCCTCAGGAGAAGAGACGATCTTATTCTCACGCTTGTGAGGAGGAAATTGTTGGCTTGGTGGAAGACAAAATGATTTTGGGAGATAAAGTGATTCATGGGGGTTGTAGTGTTCCGCAATTTTAATTATTGGCACGGTAGGTCTAGGCAAGACCACTCTTGCTAAGAAGATTTATATGAGTAGTGATGTCAAGGAGCATTTTGATTATTGTACTTGAGTTTATGTCTCACAAGAATACAGAGCAGGGGAGATTTTGCAGGATTTATGCAGAAAAGTTTTGGGGATTAGAAAGGCAGAGTTGAACAAGATGCATAGATGATATGAGAGAAGAGTTGTCGACTTTTTTGCAAGACAGGAGGTATATCATTGTTTTGGATGATATTTGCGAAAAAGAAGCTGGGGATGATCTGAAAGCAGCGTTTCCGGATGCAAAAAATGGAGCTGATAGGAAGGAGAATGGTTCAACCAGCAAGTAGGTAATCTAATGGAAAGATTAAGACAATTCGAGTGCATGATCTTCTAAGGGAGTTGGCCATTTCCAAAGCCAAAGAAGATCAATTTCTTGATATCATCCATGAAGATTCTAATGCCCATCTCCTTGCAGAGGCTCGAAGACTTGCTATACTTTTAGGCCGTGTTTGGTCGACAGCAAAGCACGCGGGAGAGGAGAGCATTTGGATTTCTTCTATGATTTTCATTGTTCAGTTGGCAACATTGGATGGGAAGTCAAATTCTGATGGAAATCCAATTTCTGTAAGTTGAGGAATTTAGTTTTCTCTCACAAGAGTGAGGAAATATGAATTCCACACCACTAAAAGGGATAAATTCTCAATTTTACGCTTAATTATATTTTTTGTTCCCAATTCTACCCTTTGACAAATAACTCTAATTGGCAAATTATTTTACGATTTCACAACTTTATAACTCAAAATTAAATCAAAGCCTGTCAAAAATAAAAATAAAAATCTCTCATGAGCTTCATCTGTTAGTTGGTGAGCTACGACAGCGAGTCCGATGAACTTAATCTCTTAGCAAGTATCAACACTTTAGCTTCACGATTTCTCACCTTAGGTACGGTTTTTCATCTCTTTTCATCTGTTTTAGTGTTGTCACTTTTATCGTTTTGATGGTATTGTTGATTTGTTATTGTTGGCTATTGTAATTATTCTTGTGTGGCTATTGTGGTTATTTAATGAGTTAGCTTACGAGATGATGGAGAATGAGTTTGAAGAGGGCTATTTGAGATTTTGTTGGTTTAATTTGAATTAATTTTAAAATTTTAGATGTGGCGTTTTGTTTGATTAAGTTATTATGAGGCTTTGATTAAGATTTTGTTACTTTATATTGTGAATTGATGAGTTTGTAGATATATTCCCACCTAGTGTTTGATGAATTATCTAAGAGAAAAATGTTAAGTATGCCCTAGAAATTATGATTGCATCTAGAAGCATATCTCCAATCTGTAGTTGACTTTACATTAAGAAAAAATTATCCTAATTATTTGGCTAAGGTATTTTTGTGGGTGGATTTTTAGCAAATATGGCTTCAACCTTCATGTGTAAACCAATAATAATAATAATAATAATAATAATAATAATAATAATAAATCTTGTTGGATTCGATACCAAGGCGCAAGATGAAGCGTAACTTATTATTATTTTGATATACTCATTTTCTGTATATTGTTATTTTAATTTGTTTTAATTTATTGTCAAAATTTAGAAGCATTTAAATTTTATAAGGTTATGTTCCAGAACATTACCATATAGGAGGTTGTGTTTGTGTGTCAATAATAATAATAATAATAATAATAATAATAATAATAATAATAATAAATCATGAATTTTTATTAAGACATTCTGATATTAAAAAAAATAGTTTATAAGTTGATAAAAGTTTAGTATTGGCATTAAATTATGTTTAATTATTAATATTAATAATGTAGTGTTTACAGTAAAGGGTAAATTTATCCAAAAATAAAAATTATAATCCCTTTCCTCCATGAAATTTTGTGTTAAATCAAATAATGAAATTTAATTTTCCTATTCCCTTCCTCCCCTTTCTTCTCCCTTCCCTTCCATTTCTCTCATCTCCTCTCCTCCCATTTTCTCAAACCAAACATCACCTTAGGGATTCCTTCTAAAACAAGAAAAATTTCAAGAGTCGGCTCGTTGTTGTTCTTTGACATCAATGAACCTGTTGGGTTAATACTGAAGGAATGTAAACTTTTGCAAGTTCTTGATTAGGAGGGTGTTTACATGGCTTTGCTCGATTCTTCCATAGGAAACCTCCATCTGAGGTACTTAGACTTGTATTCCACTTTGGTTGATCCAATCCCACTCTTGATTTGGAAGATGCAACAGTTGAAACATGTTTACTTCAGTGAGTTTAGAGAGATGGTAGTGAACCCACCAGCAGAGGCTTCTCCGCCAAATCTGCAGAAACTGCTTGGAATATGTGTTTGTGAAACTAGCTGCGTAGAGCAAGGTTTGGACAAGTTGTCGGACCTCAGAGTTAGGATTACACGGTGACTTGATTTTTCATGAAGAAGCTTTATGCAAATGGATTTGTAGCTTGACGGGTCTTCAACGCTTGAAAATGCAGACGAGAAGAACTGGCGAAGTTGTTGGTTGTGATGATGTTATTACAAAGACTGCCATTCCAATGCTATCGACTTTTCAAATCATATGCATCTCTACAAGCTGCATTTATCCGGATTCACAAGGAAGTTGTCTTATGTACAAAATTTTCCGCCGAATCTTACTGGAACTGTCCTTGCAATACTCTTTCTTGATGGAAGACCCCATGAAGGAGCGTAAGAAGGTTCCGAAAGTTTGAGAGTGTTGAAACTGAAGCAATTATCATATTTGGGGAAAGAAATGGTTTGCTCTAGTGGGGGGTTTTCTCTGCTCCAATCCTTGAAACTGTCTAACTTTCGGGTAGTGGAGCGTTGAAGGATAGTGAAAGATGCAATGAGCAACCTTAGGCGGCTGGAGATTGTGGATTGCAACTGGTTAAAGATTGTTCCAAGAGGTTTATGGCCATTAACTACTCTTAGCTACTTGAAGCGGGTGTACATGCCATACGAATTTGAACTAATGGCTCAAGATCGCAAGGGAGAAAATTGGTACAGGTTAGAGCATCTCCTTCCAATGTAGGATAAAAGTTTCTTTCAAATATGTTGTTTGCATGTTCATTTTTAATTTGGCTATCAGAAGCTTGTTCTATGGTGTTTTATTTATGCAATCGAAGAATGTATGCACAGATGTCATTATTTTCTTCAAATGAGCTTCATGGGCATTTTGGCTGTAAACAATGAATAAATTTCATGTTTGTATATTTATACTCTGAAAAAGACAAATTCTCTCACTATTCAAGTAATGAACCTCAACAAGCCCCAACATATGCGGCAACACTTATAGTCGTTCCTTCCATAAAAGCATAAAACCTCCACTAAAGAGGGCTGTTATGGTCATGGACCTTTATCAAAAAAGTATACAGTAAAATGTCGATAAATTAACGCTCAATAAGTTAAAATTTCGATTAAATAGTAAATTTTGTCATTTCCTACTTGAAGCCAATGTGCTAAATTATAAACCAATTAATTACTATTTACTTAATTAATAAATGTTTCTTGGTTCAAATATTATTATTTTATCCGTGTATTACTTATATGGTTTAAGTGTTAAAAAATTGTGTAATGACTGTAATATAGACACACTTAAATTGTCCACCCATCTTTTTCCTACCACTAAAATAAAAATCACTTAATCAATATTCACTAAATTCATGGTTACGAACGATAAAGTAGGAATAATGTAAAAATAATAGATGAGGTATCCTTTTCTAATTTGAATTTTACTGAATTTTTAAAATTCAAATCATAAAAAAGTTTTGATCCAAAAATAATATAGTCATAGCATTCTACATTTCTAACTGGAGAAGATTTGGTTATTTCAAAGATTTGAGTTCTCTTAACTAAACTAAATAGAGGTGTTGTAAGTTGTAACGTTCAATGACAAAAGTTGAGAGGCTACCTTTCTGGAACAAAAAATTATCTACTCAACTATTGAACTCAAAATGTTAGGATTGGTATTAGAGTGAAGCTCGTGACCAATAGATAGATTTATTACTTCCGAGACGGTAACAATTGTAATATTATATTGATAATGAATCGTGGCAAATATTTCAATATTCCAAAAATTTCTTCCGAGGAAAATACTGACCCAAGCATTTTCAATTATTAACATAAGCTAAGGGTTTTTTTTTTTAATTAATATAAGCTAGGGGTAAAGATAACTAATTTTGATATTTAAATGAGAGTTCATTTAATTTGGAGTTCGTAATCTTTCTCTTTGGAGTCTGTACTCTTTCTTTTTATCCATTCTTAATGTAAGTGGGAAGGGAGATAAGTAAAAGTACAATAAGTTTTAGCAAGCATTTAATTCATGGGTGGCATAAGTTCAAGAAATAAGAGAATAATATAAAATATTTCCATGGGAAATCATTTTTACACCAACTTTCTTTTATCCTATGTATATCTAGCACCATAAAATTTAATTAATACCTTGTACCGTATTTGTTTATAAACTTGTATCAATCAACTATTTTGACACTAAAAATAATCATTTTACCCTTAAGTGAATTAAAATACTATTTTATTCTATAAAATTTTCAACAATATAAAAATTATAATTATAAGAATACCCTTAAATTCAATAAAATAAACAAATCTCAAAATCTAAGATGATGATTTTTAAATGAAATTATAATTATAAAAAATAAAATCTTGCAATTATAAATTTTTGTAATTATAATTTCATTTAATTTTTATAATTAAATTAAGTACAAAGAAGTTTACAAAAATTAGCATGAAGAGAAAAGCTTCCTATAATTGTTGTAAACTTCCCTATAATTAGTATTAAGAAATTTCCCTATGCAAATTAAATGAACTTATGATTACAAAAAATTAACATGATAATTTTCAAAATGAAATTATATTTATAAAAAATTAACATATTGGATTTAGATTTATTTATTTTATTAAATTCAGGGATATTCTTATAATTATAATTTTTTTATTTTTCAAAACTTTGTAGAATAAAATGGCCTTTTAATTTATTTAGGGATAAAATAATTATTTTTTAGTATCAAAATGGTTGATTGATATAAATTTAAAAACAAAGGTGATGCAAAGTACATGTCAAAATTTCATAGTAGTTAAATACTTAAATATACATGTAACAAATTAAAAATGATGTAGAGATAATTTTTCCTCTTTTTTATTTCTATTATGACTTGATGGGTTGTGGTGTTGGGAGGTCTATTATCATGTAACAAATTAAAGTCTATTATCTATTATGAGTTGATGGGCTCTGCTGCTATTTCAACATCCCCACTTCTCTGATGATGATTACGATTTACTCCGCAGTTAGCCACTTGTATTAACCCATGGATTATTATATAGACAACTGATTGCCATGTAATTTCTTTCATTCTTCCTTTATTAATCTAATGTACTATGAAAATAATATAATAAGGAGGATAGTTGTGAATTGTTGTTCAAGAAAGCATTTGCCGGAGGCAATGCCATGTCAAGCGTACCTCCTTGGTCTAGAGAACTTGGCAAACAGATTGTGAAGAAACGTGGAGGCTTACCTCTTGCCATTGTGGTGTTGGGAGGTCTATTATCAAGTAAAGAAGCAACCTATAGTGAATGGCTCAAAGTTCTGCAGAGTGTTCAATGGCAGCTGAATCTAAATCCAGCAGAATGTATGGACATCTTGAAATTAAGTTATCAGGATTTGCCCGATTACTTGAAGTCATGTTTCCTTTATATTGGGCTGTTTCCAGAAGATTTCGAGATTGCTGCTAGAAAGTTAATCTTATTGTGGGTTGCTGAAGGGTTTGTGCAACCCAGAGGCATGGAACCGTTGAAGGATGATGCTGAGGATTACTTGGAAGAGCTGATAGGGAGGAGCATGGCTCAAACTGCGAGTAGGAAATCTAATGGAAAGATTAAGACAATTCGGGTACATGATCTTCTAAGGGAACTAGCCATTTCAAAAGCCAAGGAAGATCAATTTCTTGATATCGTCCGTGGAGATTCTACTGCCCGTTTCCCTGCAAAGGCTCGAAGACTTGCTATACATTTTGGGATTCCTTCTAAAACAAGAAAAAGTTCAAGAGTCCGTTCATTGTTGTTCTTTGACATCACTGAACCTGTTGGGTCAATATTGAAGGAATATAAACTTTTGCAAGTTCTTGATTTGGAGGGTGTTTACATGGCTTTGCTCGATTCTTCTATAGGAAACCTCATTCATCTAAGGTACTTGGACTTGAGAAAAACTTGGTTAAAGAAGCTTCCTTCTTCAATGGGCAATCTCTTCAATTTGCAAAGTCTAGACTTGAGTTCCACTTTGGTTGATCCCATCCCACTCGTGATTTGGAAGATGCAACAGTTGAAACAGGTTTACTTCAGTGAGTTTAGAGAGATGCTAGTGAACCCACCCGCAGAGGCTTCTCTGCCAAATCTCCAGACACTGCTCGGAATATGTATTTGTGAAACTAGTTGCGTAGAGCAAGGTTTGGACAACTTGTCGAACCTCAAAGAGTTAGGATTACATGGTGACTTGATTTTACACGAAGAAGCTTTATGCAAGTGGATTTATTACTTGAAGGGTCTCCAATGTTTGAAAATGCAATCAAGAAGAACTCATGAAGTTGATTTTACCAGAACTGGTTGTGATGGTATTACTAAAACTACCATTCCAATGTTCATTGACTTTTCAAATCATATACATCTCTACAAGCTGCATTTAACTGGATTCTTAAGGCAGCTGTCTGACGTACAAAATTTTCCACCGAATCTAACTGAACTGTCCTTGCAATACTGTTTCTTGATGGAAGACCCCCTGAAAGAACTTGAGAAGCTGCCAAATTTGAGAGTGTTGAAATTGAAGCAATCATCATACTTGGGGAAAGAAACGGTCTCCTCTAGTGGAGGGTTTTCACAGCTCCAATTCTTGAAACTGTCAAATTTGTGTTTGTTGGAGAGGTGGAGAATAGAGGAAGGAGCAATGTGCAATCTTAGGCGGCTGGAGATTATAGATTGTAAGCTATTGGAGATTGTTCCAAGAGGTTTGCGGCCATTAACTGCTCTTAGCAATTTGAAGCTGGGGTACATGCCATTTGAATTTGAACTGATGGCTCAAGACCGCAGGGGAGAGAATTGGTACAAGTTAGAGCATGTCCTTCCAATGTAAGATTAAAATTCCATTCAAGTATGTTTGAAAAATGTAAGTTCTTAAAAAAAATAAAATCTGAAGTTTGATGTATGGTGCTTTATTCATGGGATTGATAATGCATGAAGAGATGACACTGTTTAATTCAAATGAGCTTAATGGGTATTTTGGCTGTAAACGATGAAATAAATTTCATGTTTGTATATTTATAATCTTAAAAAGGTGAAGTTGATTACGCCTATTATTCAAATAATGAACCTCAACAAGCTTCAATACAAGCGGGACCACTTAATGATGGTAAAGGTTGCTTTTATTTTCATGAATTTGGACTAAGAGCTGGGAGGCAATTTGGATTTGGGTTCTTAAAAGTTGTTTGGAAGTCGAATTGTAAAATGCAGCTGCCAATCATGAATTTTGTGACATAAATAAAACCTAAAACAGTATATGCCATGTAGACTGGTGGAGTGGCTGAATGGTTGGCTGCAGTGAGAACATTGATATGGCACGTGGGACCGATGGGCCAGTGAGAAAGAAAGAAGGATCGTTTTTGTTGGCCAAAATATCTTGCTTTTTAAAGCCATCCATTTCTGATCACACCTTTTTCATACACCCAACAATCAGAAATTCGACTCACTCCAACGCAGAAAAGCCACTGACACACAAAGATCACTCAGATTACAGAATGGCAGTGGTTATGGCAATCCGATCTTCAGCCACTGCTAAATTATCCGTTCCTACTTCTCCATCGGTTGCCTCGACTGCTAAGGCTTACTCCGCGAAAGCTCAGTTGAAACCAAACTCCGTGTTGCTGCCAACATCAACAAGTTTTTCTCTCTTGGCTCTCGTCAATACTCCAAATGAAGTTAAAGCTCTCACTCTTGACAGAGACCAGATTGTCTCATCCCTCAATGAGGTAACAAGCCGCAAATTGATAATATTGAGCATTATATAAAGACTTTGAAAGCAATTGTGAGTACCCTCTTGACAAATGCTTAGGTTGCTTTCTCAAAACTTTTCTTGGTACCCAGTTCATAAAATTGTGTGCTGTCAAGCATTTTACCACTGCTAAAAGCATTTTCTATTTTCTATTAAGTTTTTTGTTGGGTACCCGTTTCTTGAAATTGGTAATTTTTTATAATTTGATAGCTGGAGAAAACAATAGATCAAGTTCTGGAAGTGGGTTCAAGTTTCTTGGAGACTACACAGAAAGTTCTTGATGCTGTACGGAGTGCTTTGAAGCCAGCTGTTGATGCGGCAGTGCCTATTGTAAAGCAAGCTGGAGAAGAGGCATTGAAGATTGCTTCTCCAGCTATTTCTGAGGCTACAAAGAAAGCTCAAGAAGCAATTCAGAGCACTGGTGTTGATACAGAAAAAGTTGCCACTGCTGCCAAGGTCTGGCTTTCTCTTTCCTTTTTCCTTTTGTCAAAATGGCTGTGTTAATATGTTAGATTGTTTGTTGAAATGATTATTATGTAAAACGGCAGTGTTGATATGTAAAATGGCAGTGCTATGTTTGTTGAAAGGATTATTATTTGCTTACGTTGGTGCTAGTTCTTCAAATGAGGCTATTTGTAGATTCAGTGGAAATGCTTCTAGTAACTGCTATATCGCTGAAGTTTCAGCCGGATTGCGTATCTGTGAATAATCAGATATTAGATTAGTTTCTTGTGCTTTAGGATGATATCAATGGTAAGGATTAAACTCCTTCCACTCGTTTGAAATTAGCCTACTTTTAATTTTAGTGGTTTATTTCTGCTAAGGTATATCCTCAAAATTCTTTGTGAAAATACCCAGATTTGTCCCTTTAAAATTCCTCTGTCCTCTGTTTGCGTGCGTGTTTTAATCTGCTAACTGTAATCATTTGCATCTATTTTCTATTTTTATTTTTGAAGTTGGTAATCTTTTAACGGAAACTAGTGCTGTCAGACCCTCGCAATTTCACTAGTATTTTTTATTGAATGTTCTCTATTGTCACAAGTGAAAATGTACTTGGGGGCTTTTTTTCTCAACTTCCTTCTAATGTTCTATTATCGCAGACAGTTGCAGATGCAGCACAACAGGCCTCAAAAGTCATTGGAGAGGCCAAGCCTATAGCTGCATCAACTGTTGAAACTATCTCTTCAGGAGGTCCTGTTGTGATTGTTGGAACTGCTGGAGCACTGTTTATTACATACTTCCTCCTTCCTCCCATCTGGTCTGTGATTTCATTCAGTCTTCGTGGTTACAAAGGTGATCTTGTTGTTCCTGATGCAGTTCTTCTGTGAGCAAATTCAATTTGGGAGCTTCAAATTTGACAATGTGTAATTGGAATTTAGCCACAAATGGCTGGACTTATGAACAGAGAGGTCAAGTTTAGGAGAAGAGGGATTGAGAGGGTATTTTGAGGCTTGGGAGAGAAGATTCTTCGCCATTCATTTCCTTAACTATTTCACATTCACTTATTAAAAAGGCTACAGTCATTCAGTATTTTAAACTTAAGGATCTAACCCAGATCATTGGCTCAAAATTTTCATATTAAAAAATAATGAAGTAAACATTAAAAATGAAATAGATAGCATTTTAAGTAAATAAAGCTTGTTCTTGTTTTCCCATTGCAGCTGATATTATATTTGAGCTAATCTGTTACTACTTTGTTGCCTCTCCAGGTGAACTTACTCCTGCTCAGTCTCTTGATCTAATAACTGCACAAAATCACCTAATGATCGATATTCGATCAGAGAAGGACAAGGACAAAGCTGGTATTCCTCGTCTTCCCCCTAGTGCTAAGAACAGGATGGTTTCCATTCCGTAAGTAAACCAGTAAATCGGCTGCCTTACTGCAATACTTCACTTTTTTACTCAACTGATAATGTGCCTTGCCTCAATTTGGCTTCTTAACTTATCAGCCAATCTGCGTATCTGCTTCTATGTTTGTCTGGATAGTTGCGAAAAAATGCCCCATGGCAGTTATCGCATTATTGCCAGAAATTTGTGTATTTGTCTACTGTGTCGTAAGTTCTCGAATTATTGCTAGAAATTTGTGTATTAGTCTACTGTGTCATAAGTTCTAGAAAAAAATATGAATTCAATTTGTATTTTTTGCATGCTGATGAGCATTGTGGTTGCTCATTATTGTTTTGATGTTTCAGTTTGGAAGAGCTGCCCAGCAATCTGAAAGGCCTTGTTAGAAATGCAAAGAAAGTCGAAGCTGAAATAGTAGCTCTGAAGATTTCATATCTCAAGAGAATTAACAAAGGCTCCAAAATCATAATCATGGACTCGTAAGTTCTACCACCTTGCCTATCTCATTGCAAATAATGTATAGCTGTGCTTTACAAAATTTAACCTCAGTGTCTGGATTAACGTTACATGTCTCGAATCTCTGTATGTCTCACATTACTCATTACTGCTTGATGATCGTACTCAGTTACTCAGATTCAGCAAAAATTGTTGCAAGATTGCTGACAAGTCTTGGGTTCAAGAACTGCTGGATTTTAGCTGACGGGTTTTCTGGAAGAAGAGGGTGGTTACAGAGCCAACTTGGATCAGATTCATATAGCTTTTCATTCGCGGAGGTTCTTTCACCATCCAGATTCATTCCTGCAGCAGGCAGACGTTTTGGTACAACCAGCACAAAGTTTCTTCCTAGTTCAGATTAAATTTTTTTGCCTTGTCTGTTAAAAGTTTTCCAAATGAGCATTCCTTGTCTAGATAAAGTCAATCCTCTGGACTTATCTCTGGTAATTCTTTGATCACGGCTAGTGAGTCCATCTTTTCCTCGTCATTTGCTGCCTCTACGACATTTGTTGTTTTTAATACAGTGCTCAAGGGCTTTTGCTAAGAGAAAAAACTAAACAAGGCTTAACAAGCAGCCGAGTGCCAAAGGTCCTTCTCTTTAGTTACAATAAAACAAAATTAAAAAAAAAATCATTCTATAATACATCCTTAACCAACTAATGTGCACGTTAAAATTAAATTTTCGTTCTTCTAAATATTTATAAGCAAATCTAAATCGTTCTTACTTTCGGTGGTGGAGTCATCAAGGAACAAGTGCACATTAAAATTAAATTTTCATTCTTTAAAATATTTGTACATAAATCTGGGTTATACTTACTTTCAATGATAGAGTCACTGTCGAAAAAGCGGCCGTGCACGCTAAAATTAAAATTTCATTTTCTAAATATTTACAAGCGAATCTACTTATTCTTACTTTTAGTGGTGGAGTCGCCAAGGGTCACTTGTTCCAGAAGCGTCAGATGACAATTTTTATTTAATTAGTTGAAATTACAAATTTGTCTCATTGGATTAATCAAATACATAAATTCAAGTTCCAAATTTATTTTAAAATCACACACAGATTTCATTCATTTATAATTTATTAATCCAATTGCATATTAGATGCCTAAAACCCAATTGAATCCGTTAAAACAAGGCCTAAGATCTAATTTAAAATTTAATTTGATTTAACCAAAGTAAGCAACTTAACATTAAAAACCAATGAAAATTACAGGATGGAGTTATTTGAATTCTAAAAATTACTTTGAACACCTTTTTTTTTTAATAAATATTTAATACTAGATTACAAAATGCTATGGTTTAATTTACTATTAAGGAAAATCTTATGTGATGAAATAAAATACACTACTCGTGATCCTTTCCCCAAACCCAAAGAGTTTAGTAGTTAACATAATGAGACGTCTCTGAGTAGTTTGTAATTTACAAGTAGGTAGATAAATATCAAGAACCTATGCATATGGACCCATAGCCTAAAGTAGCATAGGCATCATCTTAACCAAGTCAAGAGTTGAGATATTCTGTATTCCTATCAATGAACCTTCCAACTAGAAATTACATAACTAATGTGATGTTCGCCACCTACTCGCTTTTTTTAAAAAAAAAAAAAAACCTCGAGAGACCACAAAAAAAAAAAAAACTAGTTAATAAGGAGGTTATAATCTCTTTTCCAATTAACAGAAACCTGAAAGGCAAATTCATTCTATTCTTATTCCTTGCCACGATTGTTTTGGATTGTTTTGGTTACTACAACGACATAATCCTTAATTTTTATTTTTCTAATTTCTTTGATATGCTTCTTGAAGTCCACATTATAATTAGTTTCAAACTATTATACCACTTAAGTACATTTTAGAATAAGAAGTTAGGTTTCGATACATCAATATTAGCCATCTTCATACAAGAGCTTCCTTGCTGGTGATATTCTTCAAACTACCAAATTCATTACTTTTATGACCAAATAATATATGTTGAATCACCTCTTACCTCCAATTCTACCACATAAAAAAGGTTCCAATTTAATACAAGTTAATACTTCATATTTGTTAGCTCCTAAGAGTTACAAGAGCATACCAGCCAATTTTTTTAGCTCCTTTTTCTGCAACAGGTTCAAACAGATTGTTGTTAAGCATTTGTGTTATATTTTACGCCCTTATCATCACCCCTTCATTTAAAGCAACTAAGTGGAGGTCAATGTCATTATGTTAGAGTTACGAGGAAGAGCACTGTTGAATAAGTTATTGGTACGGAATTTAATTTTTTAAGTTTCTAGTGATCAAGGATTGATTTGGCATTTTATATTGTATAGAGCAAACGTTTCTTAAAGAATTTAGAGTGTTTTAAGTAAAAGAGTGTTCAAAATACATTTTAGAGTGCAAATAGCCTTTAACGCCCGCTTATTTTCTTTAGTACTAATTATAATAATCATTAATAAGGAAATGAGAAGTGTTAAATCTCAAAAGTTCAAAGTTTCTTTTAGTTTATTAATTGGGAGATTTTTGGGAATGATTTTAAGACTACTCTAATTTACTATGGTTTTCCACGGATTCCGTATAAAATATCTCTTTTTTTATTCCCATCTCTCAATCCTAAGTAATAAAATACAATCTCTCTCTCATAGCAACCTTCTTCGCTTCTATAATAGGGTTGAGGATAAACTTCTTGATTGTTGAATACTTATTGCTTATCTTTTATTGTTGTGGGTTATAAGATCAGTATTCTCTTAGTTTTGAAATTCTCGGTTAAGAAATATACTATTGAATTATTTCTAAATAGCATGAATATTTTGTATTAGATCATGGCCGTTGAAAATGATTTTAGAAAGAGCATTAACTTTCTGTAAACTAGACATGTAGAGCTTTTTGACTAAATTTTATTTCATAAGATTTGACCTTGTATTTGATTGTATATGGATTTTCGAAATAAATACTATTGCATTGAAAAAACTCTAATATCAACAGAACAACCAAAATTATAAAATTTTTTGGGTAGCAAATGAACTTAAAAAATTTTGAAATTTAAAAAAGAGATTATTATATGAGTCTAGTATTCCCAATTTTAGTTTTATAATTTTTTGATAAATATATGATTTTGTAAAAATGTCGGAACCTATGCTATTTATTTAAGGCTTTGTTCAACAGATTTAAATTTGTCAAGAATTAAGTAGTTTTAAAAATGTTTTTGATATTGGATATCACAAAAGTTTTATGACTGATAGTTATGGATTTCCCGAATAGTTCTATAAGATATTACATTATTCTAATTATTAAGTTAAGAATTAAAATTCAAAAAATAAAACCTAGATAGGGTATGAGATCGAAAATTAGGATCTTGGGATAAGTTACTAATAATTATATCTTGCATTTGTTTAAGGTGCTTGAGGCTATTGGAGGCTTAGAGGTTTATTTAGATCATTGTTTTTGTTGAGACAAGTAACTTCATTCATAGTATATTGAATATATACAATTATTTTGATACTATTATAAGTATAGCGCATATAGTTTGTTTAATAATCAAGTAATTTTTATAGGAAAATTAATTTATATAATTGCTCATCTAAATGTTTTCAAATCTGGAAATTATATTATTTTTATGATTTTAACAAAAGATTCTAAATATCTTCAAATATGTAATTTATTTACCTAAATAATTATCTTTTAAGAGATTGTCTATAATATATTAGAATGGAATTTGTTTTGTAAGTCTAAATCATTATTGATCCTTTATCAATCCAATATGAATATTTTGTTCACATATACAATTAGCATTATTTATAAAAATTTGTGCAAGGCCATCTTTTAAAGCTATATAAAGATCATTTCTCGAGGGTCAGAGTGTCACATATAATACAAAGTATTAGGAGCAGACAAAAATAAATTTGGATTAATCCATTCAAATTTTGGATTACCCAAATTGGAGGAAAAAAAGACATTCGAATGTAATCTGAACCTTAGATCCAATCCAATTCGATTTGATTAAGTTTGAATCAGGTTCAGATCAGATGATTACTTTGGATTAATTTAGATTCAGATCAAATTAATGATTTCATATTAAGTTCGAATTATGATGAATATGTAAAGGAAAAACGTAGTTGAACAAAAAAAATGCAAACACCCAGTACCAAGTCTTAAGATAAATGGTTAAAAAACACAAAAGAACTGTAGATAACAGCAAACAGTAAGCAAGAAAGTGACACTGGGATTAAGTTATTTGTAGAAGTAAGAGGAGTAGAGTTGTAGGTGACACGAATGAGTATCAAGTTCTTCATCAGAGCAATCCATACCACCAATTTATTTCTCTCAATAAAAAGAAAGCAAAATCCCACTTTCAGTATGCAAAATTAAAATTACATATTGAATAAAGCTAAGAAAAAGACTTTGTAGAGGAAAGCAAAGGTCAGTGGAGGCTTATTTGAGGTCTTGCATACGTAAAAAAGAAACCAATTATGGGCTTTGCTTGTTGATTCTATCAATAAGGGCAATGAGATTAAATAATTCGTTAGCTAACTCACTTGTTAAGCAAGAAAGAAAACGGAAGAAGTATAAAGAGCCAATATCATGTGAGTTGACAAAATAATATGGAGGTAATAGCATTTTCTTGATCTTAACAAGCAATACTTGCTTTCATCTTCAATTGATTGCTGTCGCCTGGGACTTCATCGATGTTTAGAGGGGGGCGTCATTGGCATGCGGTTGGCCAACGAGCGCAAAAGTCAGCTGCTGGGCCTGGATGGTTGGCTGGATTTATGCCTTTATGGGTGGTTGGGATTATAATTTGAGAATTTATGGTAGAATAGGTTTGTCTTTTAATTAATTAATTAATTAATTAATTAATTTATATTTAAATTATTTTTTTAAGTGCAATCCGATTGGATTGATCCGAATCCGATTCAATCTGAATTAAATCCGATCGAATTGTAAAGTTTTTGTCTGATCGAATTTAGAGATCAAATATGATCCGATACCCATTCCTATAAAGTGTCACATGCAAGTCGTTACATATTAAAAATAAATTTAAATGTTTTTGTCTTATTATCCATAGTCATTATAATTTTGATCAAATTATATGATATATATGTTTTAGACCAATACTTGGTTTCTATTCTAAATGTGCACATGATTTTCTAATTCTAATTCTATTTCTAGACATGTCACCAAAAGTATATATGACATTATATGATATGAACTAACCCTTTACTTTTCGTGTGTTAATGTTACACGATTTGTTTTCACGATTAATTATACTTTTGATATCTTCAATCACTTATGAATTTATGTCATTCTACTATAATATGTCATTTTGTAAAACTTCCTTTTCTAAAATATGTTTTGATAAAAAAATGACTTGCAATACTTTGATACTTAATAACCCTGTGTGTTGATAATAGTTTTACTTGTGGAGTTGAGGGCTCACAACTTGTCATCACTTTTTGCAAATCGAGTAGTATGTTGCGAGTTGTGATTACATTTGGAGACTTTTGTTTACATATTAGAGTTGGGAGATGATTTTTTGTATTGGAGTTGTTATAGGATATTTTCGATTGATTTGAATAAAATTTAAGGTTTTTCAATTTGAGAATTTTGTATAAAAATAATGATTAATAAGTAACCTCTTGCTTTATCATGTGCTCAAGACATGTTAGATTTTGAGTGTTATATAGCCTCACTCAAAACTAAATCTATCATTAAAAAGTAAAACAAAAATATCTAAAATCATGTATCTACCCTTCACTTTTCTCCTTCTTAAAGCTTTGGTTTCCCAAGTGTAAAGAAAAATACTAATAAGATTATAAAAACAATGAAGTAAGGTTTTCTTTCGGTCATTCATAAATTTTACCCCATTTCTATGATTTTTTTTTTAGCTACGCCATTGCTTACTTTATATATTCATACGACACTATGGATTGTTATAGAGCTATTCGGCATATTGATGGTAAATGCCTCTTTTAAATATATCTAATTGTATTTGTATGGAATTTTCTTTTCTTTTTTATTTTTAAATTAGAAAAAAAATCTGCTTGGTCAGTGCTCATGATAAATCATGAGATTAACCTTGAAAGATAAATGTACAAAAGTAACCTTAAAATAGATTAACAACATACATCAAATGATCGTATTTATAAAAATAGTTAAATGCTTATTCGTTATAATTTATATAATTATTATAAGTATTTATTTAATCTGATAAACTCTTATCAAATTTTTTATTGTTGTTTAGTTATTTTTCAATAGAGTTTTTAAAAATTAAATAAGCTACTTTGCTTCTATTAGGAAAGATTAAATTTTAAACTTTTGGGAGCGGAGCAGATGTTAAAAAGTTTTTTTTAAATGTTAAAATATCTAAAATATTTTTTATTTATTTGATAATCTTATTTTGTTCTTTTTATAATATAGTTTAAAAAAAAACAATGCCTATTACCGTAATTTTATAATTTTTAATGAAAACTCTCATTTTATAATTAAATAATTAAAAAATTTTTAAATAAAAATTCTATTTATAAAATTTTTTATAAAAATTCTACTTAAATAAGTTATAGTTAAAAAACTATACCAAACTGAAGTAACGTTTGTTTTTCCGTCTGAAATCTGAATAGATCTGAATTAGTTTGAATTCTGAATAGATCTGAATGTCTGAATCTAAATAATGTGTTTGTTTTTTTTATCTGAATCTCTGAAAATAAGTATTAAGTTGTTTGTTTTTTAAACTTAAAAATCTGAAAATATATATTTTTACGTTTGTACCCTTATTAAATTTAAATGTCAAATAAATAATACACTAAATACCATAATATTTTAATATTTATAAGTAAAACTATATTCAAGTGAATACATAATGATTTTGGAATTATAATATATAAAATACCATAAATTTTAAATTTTATCACTAATTCTCAATAATAATACATAATATAAGAAAAAAAACTAACAAAATAATTGAAATAGTTGATTTGTTATTTCATCTCGAAGTTGTCTCATATAAAGATGAGATTATGTAGGATAAACGTCTATGGGTGAGTTTTGGAATATGTATGAAAAATAAATTATAAAATAGGGATATTTTTGACATTAAAAATTAATTAACTTAATTCAGATTCTTCTATTCAGCAAAAAGCTAAAAAAATTGGCTTCTTTTATTAAGTCAAAATTATCTGAAAAATCCTATTAAGTTATAAAAACAAGCACTTCTAATTAACTTAATTAATTAAGTTAAGTCACTTTAAGTTATTAAGTTAAAAAACAAACGCCACCTGAGTCTAAGAGCCCTTTTTTTTTAACTTAATAATTTAATTGACTTAATTTTAATCAGTTAAATTATTAAATCTCTTTATTTTTTAACTTAATAAAAATGTTCAACCATTAAGTTATTAACTTATTAAGCTAATTTTTTTAACTTTTTGCTTATTTTAAAAAGTATGAAGGATATCATTAAAAGTATTCTCCAAAATATCCCTATCTAATTAATTAATTTTCATTCTTACCTAAATAAAATTTTATAATTATTATTATTACTCATTTCTATATAATTTGTGATAATATATAGTGGTAGATTATTATTTTTTATCCTTTTATTTTCTTCAAATTAGTATTATTTATCTTCATAATTTTTATGAATATTTTTTTATATAAAAACATCATAAAATATAATAAAATTAATATAAATAATATAAAATATTAAAAATAATTTGTTATCTTTATTTATATTCTTTGAGATGTTTATTATTTATTTAATATTTATAATTTGTAAGAATATAAAAATAAAAATATTAATGTTTAATTTTTTAAAATTAAAAATACATAAATTAATATTTATTTTTAATAATTTAAATAAAAAAAATAAATATACTATTTATATTTAAATATTAATTTTATAAAAAATTCAGACTAATTAAGTTTATTTATTTTTATGATAAATAAACAAACGCCACTTCAGTCTGATTACAAAAGATAGATCAAACAGTGTTCATCCTATGTGAAGGTGATGGAAGGTGATGGAGGATGGTAAGTTGGTAACACTTAGATCTTCTCTGAGACAAAAGCACAAACAGATACAAGGTAAGCTGAAAAAAAAAAAATGGCAACTTACAATTACAAAACACTTGACTGCATCACCAGCTACGACATTGAAGCTCTGGGGATACCTTCAAAACTTGCAGAGCAGCTCCATGAAAAGCTCGCCGAGATCGTTAAAACTCACGGGGCTGCCAGTCCCGCCACGTGGCAGAACATCACTACCCACATCCTCAGCCCTGACCTTCCCTTCTCCTTTCATCAGCTGTTGTACTATGGTTGCTATAAAGACTTTGGACCCGTCCCGCCAGCTTGGATGCCCGACCTGTAAATATTATTTAATTCCATTCAGTTTATTTCAATTTTTTCTTCATTATTGTGAGTTTTGTCATATATTGAACTTTTGCATGTATTGAACGATAGCTTGTCAAGTAATTTTTTGATAATGCTTTGGGAAAGTAATTATCAGTTTTGATGGCTTCTGGTGAAATTTGGAGTTGATTCAATGAGAATTTATTGTTTGGTAATAGTGCTAGTAGAACTTAGTTCAAGGTTTTCAGCTGATTCTAAGTTTATTTCAGTGTAACTGTGATTCTCAAAGCTGAATTGTGTGGATTCTCTTGTTTTAGGATTGTAGCAGAGGAACTATTGAAGTAAGTGGATTAAATATTAACTAAGTATGAGAAATGAGGAGCAATTTGATTATTAAAACCTAAGAAAACGATTGTGAAATGCCCAATTAATCGAGTGGTAAACTTTTTACATGCTTGAAAAATGAAGAGTTTTTCAAAGGCTGAAGGGTACAAAATGAAATTTGGAGTATTTTTATGCAAATTCGTGTTTCTTTGATTCTTTTCTTAATTTATACTGTTTATATGAATATTAAATTGCTCTCTTTATCTTTTTGTTGTTTCAAATTAATGTTGTTTCAAATTAATGTAGGGAGGCTGCAAAGGTAACAAATGTTGGAAAATTATTAGAAACGCGTGGAGAAGAGTTTTTGGGTTCAGGTTACAAGGATCCCATCTCAAGTTTTTCCGATTTTCAGGAATTTTCAGTCTCAAATCCTGAGGTAGTAGTAGTACTAATATAAGCTTAGGGTGACATTCATATTAGCTTTGTGAATTATGCTTCTTTATGCTGCCATTTATTACTTAAATACGGTTTCTTATCTCTTTATTTGTTAGGTGTATTGGAAAACTGTGTTGAATGAAATGAGTACATCATTTTCAGTACCTCCTCAATGTATTTTACGAGAGAATCCAAATGGGGAAAATCACTTGTCAAACCCGGGTGGGCAATGGCTTCCTGGAGCATTTGTAAATCCAGCAGAAAATTGCTTGAGTGTAAATAGTAAAAGAAGTTTGGATGACATTGTAATAAGGTGGCGCGGTGAAGGAGATGACGGTCTGCCTGTGAAGAGCATGACACTTAAGGAATTGCGTACTGAGGTTTGGTATGGTATTTTTCATCTATATGCTGTAATTTTTATTTTATTTTTGTTCAATCCATTTATAGATGCTTCACTGATTGTATTATTGTGGGCTTAATTGAAGATTATTTTGTTGCTATAAACATAGTTAACTTTAGTACTACCACAGAAGACAATATGGATTTTCAAAAGGCAAGTAATTATTGTAATTAAAACATGGTTAGTTGTCAAGTAGACTGAAATCGATATTTTACGGAAGACAATATAGTTTTTTCATTTGTTGCAGTGATTTTGCATTGTAAATGAGAATTTTTTAATTTGGGTAGGAAACGTGATGTTTCTTCTATTCTTTTGTGAGACTTATACCATTTTCTAAAATGACAAAAAGTTTTTCTTGTTGCTATATATTGTAGGTTAGTTGCATATGCACTCAGTGCCCTGGGTTTGGACAAAGGATCTGCTATTGCAATTGATATGCCAATGATTGTCAATTCTGTGGTTATCTACCTAGCCATTGTTCTGGCAGGTTATATAGTTGTCTCTATCGCTGATAGTTTTGCATCACTTGAAATATCAACGAGGCTTAGAATATCAAAAGCCAAAGCCATATTTACTCAGGTTAAAATCCTATTCCTTACAACGGACAATAATTTATCTCAACTTTTTGGTTATTCATGGAAATACTTAGGCTCAAGGTGAAGCCTCTAAGTTGGTTTTGGTGATGACCCAATTTATGTGTAAACTTTATTTTTTCCATTTTATTATGTCAGGATCTAATCATTCGCGGTGATAAAAGTATACCCTTGTACAGGTGAAGCTTTTGTTTCTGTCTAGCTAAATAAATATACTTAATTTTCTGTGGTTTCCTTTTCATTTTTTGTACTAATTTTTCTCAATCTTGAGCTTTGGTTCTGCAGTAGAGTTATTGATGCCCAAGCTCCTTTGGCGATTGTTATTCCTGCCAAAGGTTCTAGCTTCAGCATGAAACTGCGTGATGGTGACATTTCTTGGCACGATTTTCTGGAGAGAGTCAGGAAGTTAAAGTACAGACATTTTTTCTGCTTGAACCCTACTACCTTGTTAATCTGTATGCATTTTCATCTATCGTTTGTTATCCACATTTAATAGGTTAAATTTTGACACTTAATTGATTCCATCTAAATTTTGAAAACATTATCTTCTGGGCAAAGGACAACAATGTGGTGACCTCAAACTTTTAAAAAGTTTGTATACATGGAAAAAAGAAGTAATAAAGTAAGCAACAATCTGTTGTTCCTGTCCTCCACTGACCAGGTTACTCACTAACACACATTGCTTAAGTGAGCACAAAATTTTGCAGTCATCCTAAACTACGTGATTTGATCTTTTAATTTTCGGAAAAAGATAAGAAAAAAGATATCAATAAAGTCCTAATGCTGGTCCTGTATCCGGCCATCTTTTACATCAACCCTGCAGAGAGGATGAATTTGCAGCTGTGGAAAAACCAGTGGAAGCATTTACAAACATCCTTTTCTCATCCGGAACCACAGGTATCTTAAAGAATAAATCTCATAAGTCTTCTTCACCCATTTCACTTTATTAGCAACTAGAAAGTGTCTTTCCTGAACTGAGCATAACTTTGTGGTATAAATATATGATTTTGGTGCCAAGCCATCACCCTGCTTAAAGTATGCTGGTATTATGTTGCTCTAGTGTCAAATTATTTGGTGTTTTGACTTTGAAATTATAATTACTCTATAAAAGCCAACAAAATTTTAGACGCCTTGAAACTGTAAAGTGAAAGAAAGAAATTTCCAGTTAGTTATACGTCTGCTGTCATCAAAGTAGTGCAATCATCTTCTTTTAAAAAATAGAAATAGAAAAAGAAAGACCACAGAAAATGATGACTAGTTTTGTTCCTTAAACACTGCTTTTAGTCATAACAAATCACATTTGCTGCTACTGAATTATTTTTTTGGTGGATTAAGTAATATGGGAAATAACTTTAGATTCAGCAGAAAGAACTGTAAATGAGTGCAAACCCAACTTTGGAAAAAATTGGCATGATGTGTCCTGTCTACTGCTCTATGGTAATGGAGTTTTTGTTTCTATGAAAAACTTCAAACTTTTGGAATCCCTTCCTATAATCATCTGTATGGAGCTTCACTAACAGTATAAAAGTGAATATTAACAGCTGGATAACTATATGATTCACGTCAAAATTTAAGTATGATGAAACTCCAAGGTTACATACTGAAATTGCATTTAGAGCTGCACAATTGTCATAAAACCTGAATGAACTTATTTCTGGAATAGGGGAACCAAAAGCAATTCCATGGACCAATGCAACTCCTTTTAAAGCTGCAGCAGATGCATGGTGCCACATGGATATTCGTAAAGCCGATATTGTTGCTTGGCCAACTAACCTTGGGTGGATGATGGGTCCTTGGTTGGTTTATGCATCATTGTTAAATGGAGCTTCCATAGCTCTATACAATGGATCCCCCCTTGGTTCTGGCTTTGCTAAGTTTGTACAGGTAGGAACCCCTTGAGTCTTGCCCTTCTTGTTGGTTTGTTGTTTCCTAGTCATGTTATGGTGTTTTTCCCATTAATCTTGATGCCTCAACAAACCTCTAGATGATAAAGTATCCTAGGAGAATTATTTTTGCCATTGTTTCAAAATATATAATTGTTGTGCTTGACAATGTTAATGTTACACATCATTTGGAAACTTGCATTGGGTCATATTGGCAGCAATTCAGTTCAGAGCACTAAAAACAAAATGAAACATTTGAAGTGCTCTGAGGACTCAACATCCCTTGATTATGATTTGACTTTGCCATGATGTTCATTGAAACTCATGGAACGTACAACTCACCGGTTGGATTCGTGACATTTGAATGCCATAAGATAGCAATACATGGTGCGGTTGGAGGCGTAAGGTCTGCAATTATATTGCCAGCTGTAGATTGATCTTCATTATTCAAAGTTGTAATACTATGCAACTTCAATTTCACATTTGATTGATGCATTTTGCTGATGCATTTTGCTGCTGATTACTACAAGGATGTATAAGGTTTTGAATTTTCATGTCAGGTGTACCTTGAACTTGATTATACATGAACCTTATGTTTACATAAAAAATTATACTTGAATGATGTCTTATGTTAAAATTTATTCCTCTTCTTTTATTGATGGAGTAAGTGCAGAATGATTTGGAGAGAAATTTTGAAATAGCTAGGCTGCTAAAATTAACAATCCTTTCTGTATTTTGTCACACATACAGCACGTAGGGATTTGGTAATCTTTCTGAATTTCAATTACATTTCCTGCAATTCTCTAGGATGCTAAAGTAACAATGCTTGGTGTTGTCCCAAGTATTGTTCGCACATGGAAAAGTACAAACTGCATAGATGGCTATGATTGGTCTTCCATTCGGTGAGTCCTGGATGCCCCTACTGATATTGTTATTCTTCACATTTAGATGCATGTGATTATTTGATGAAAAGTCAGTAATATTGGTCTTGTAGACTGTGCCATACATAGATAGTTTTGAGCTGTAATTTTTTATTTGGAAACTGGTAGGTGCTTTGGCTCCACTGGTGAAGCTTCCAATGTAGATGAGTACTTATGGCTGATGGGGAGAGCTCTATACAAGCCTGTTATTGAATACTGTGGTGGTACAGAGATTGGTGGTGGATTTATCACTGGTTCGCTATTGCAGGCTCAGTCACTGGCTGCTTTCAGTACACCAGCCATGGGCTGCAAGTTTTTTATTCTCGGGAATGATGGTTGTCCTATTGTAAGTACTGGATACCTTACTGTGATATGTTGTGAAGATCGACCATTATCATATTGAATGGGAGTTGTATTTCCTGCTCCTTTTTCTTCTGACAAGTCCTATATTCTGTTTCTTGAATAAACCATACAAATTATCTGGAAATAATTTTGTTTTGCTTTTCCCAATTGTAGCCTCAAAATGTGCCAGGGATGGGTGAGTTGGCACTCAGTCCAGTTATATTTGGTGCTTCAAGTACGCTGCTGAATGCCAATCACTATGATGTCTACTTTAGTGGAATGCCTTCCTGGAATGGACAGGTGAACAGAACTTTGTTTCTACCTTCATTCTATTGTGTTCTCTGGGTTAATTAAATCTTTGTATTGAATCCATTGTGCAGATTCTTAGGAGGCATGGGGATGTTTTTGAACGCACTTCTGGAGGGTATTATCGTGCACATGGTCGTGCAGACGATACCATGAACCTTGGGGGAATCAAGGTACACAGCTTACCTAATGACATAGGATATATGGGATCAGATAAAGGGAATGGGTAGCTATTATGTTCATTTTAATACTCTTATTCCTTTTCTTTCGACTTTGGCTCGTGAACTTAGAACTGCTCACTTGCATGTTTCCTTGTCTTGTCTATTTCAAGGGCTTTGTAAACTTTATTTTTAAAGTTGGGCATTCAATCATATAAGAAAATATTGCAGTAGGGTATATAAAGAGCAAGCATCTATTGCTAATGATGTCAAAACGGGATACATACAGGAGTAGTTTATGATCAAATCAAGCAAAATGATGCATTGTCTGTTCTAAAACCAGCATGTTCTCTTTGACAGGTTAGTTCAGTTGAGATTGAGCGCATCTGTAATGCGGTTGATAGCAATGTGCTTGAAACAGCAGCCATTGGTGTGCCACCACCTGATGGTGGACCTGAGCATCTTACAATAGTTGTTGTATTCAAGGATTCCAATTACACACCACCAGATTTGAATCAACTGAGGATGTCTTTCAACTCAGCAGTGCAAAAGAAACTAAATCCTCTGTTCAAGGTACTGATTTCAGCTCTTCAAACCTAGCCCATCTGCCAAATCATTGAGCGCCATTAACATTCCAACTACATGATAAAATGTGCTTGTGCAGGTCTCTCATGTTGTTCCCCTTCCATCCCTTCCAAGAACAGCAACAAATAAGGTTATGAGAAGGGTCTTGCGGAAGCAATTAGCTCAACTTGATCAAAATTCTAAACTATGATGTAAACTTGCAAATTTGTCATACCCAACCAAAGTACAGCCTGTATTCAAACGTTGTCTTTGTACTGTAAGAATAATTTTATCCCCCATACTGTAAGTAAAATAGCAACAAGTGGTTTCTTGAGAAATGTCCAGTGATTAAAATAAAAATGTTAAATGTTAAATCATTACGAGTTTCACTTATTTTGCTTTCGGTGAATTTTGGTTTATGTAAATAATAATTTAGCGGTAGCAACATTTGAGTCTAAATATCAAGTGTTATTTATCTCTTGGAGAATAGATTTTATAATTTGTAAAATTACTTAATTATTATTTAATGGATGAATACTATTGGCTGAACTTAAATTGGGGTTCAGATATTGGTTTATGTTTGAGATTGATAAAATTGTAATGTAATATTTTTTTAAAGAAAAGAATAATATTATAAATGACTTGTATTGGTAAAAAAAAATTCACAAAGAGACAACAAAGAAGGTAATTGGGCATGTTTGAAAAAAAAAAGAACGATGCTATTAGCATCCCTCAATTATCCTTTTTAAATGCCTTTTCTGTTGACATCCTATTTAATTTCTAAAATAATTTTTATTGTTGTTTTTCGTAATAAATCCCGTGATTGACTCTTTTCTCTCTCCCCCATTTTAATTTCCCCATCAACTTCTTGATGTAGTATTTATCAGCTACTTTTCTTCCTTAATAAACCCTAACAAGTGATTCTCTCTCTCCCATAATCCCATTCTATTTTGAAATGAAATAAGATAGGCACAAAATGTAATTGCCCTCTAGCACGTTTATAAAGTTAATAATCTATATAAACTTTAGAAAATTATCTTTTGTGCAAAAAACAAATTGTAAATAAGTGATTAAAACTTATTTTAAATCAAATACTTATTCTTTTAATTTACTTTTTTTTTTTGGTTTATAAACTTTATAGATTTGGAGAGTTTGTAATAGAGAAGGACACTGAGAGCAAAACCTTGTGGGGATTTTAATTGGAAAAGTTTTAATTTTTAATACAATTTAAAATATAAAAGATAAAAAGAAAATGAGTAATTGGGCTTGGCCCACGCAGTGCTAGCGGAATCGCGGTGTTGTCCTGATAGAGAGGGGCGGTTTGCACACTGCGCAACCCCGTGCAAGCCGCCAATTCCTTCCAATCGGGTTCCAAAATTAAAACTCAAAATCCTGAGAAGATTAAATCCTCTTGACCCGCTGGAGGTTGCAGTTTGTTTGTTGGAACTTGGAATTGTTTTCAGCTGCGATTCTTCCAATAAACAAGTCAATTGAGTTAAAATTAAATTAATGTCTTCTCTTTTACTGTCAAACCCTAATCTCTCCACTTCGTTCCTTCCCTGTAATCTGTAAGCACCATATTGTATATCATTCATAAACATTTAACTTCCCTTAATTTTGTTTTATATGCCAGCGTAAAAATAGATTTCTGTTTGGCTTCAATTGTTGAATTTAATTGATTGAAGGACTTGGGTATTTGGTTTTTGTGCAGCCCTGGTTATGAAAACGCAAGAAAGGCAGCGTTTTGTCCCCTTTCTAGAAGCTCTAAAGTCGCAAGATGTGCTGTGGACACGCCATCTGGAGGTATTGTTTCTCTGATATGAATAGAATTTAGTGTATTTGTAGGTTAGCTTGTTGCATTTCCTACCAAACGTATACAAAACAGGTGTAGAAATAGGATAATTTCAATATGCCACTCTATCATTGATGGTTTATGATTCTTTCCGATGGGAAAAGAGCCTGGTGATTTTGTGATAATAGTACTGGAATTTGTTGAGTGTTAATGCCCATTAAATAAGTTACTGAATATATTTTTTATCGGAAGTGTAATGAAAGAGATAAGAGGGTATCTGCTAACAATAGTAATAGAGAAAGGGCAACCAGTAAACAAGGTCATAAGCTCATTGACGGTTGGTGGAGGAGATAGAGGGTCTCTGCTAACTATAATAATGGAGAAAGGGCCTCTAGTAAACAAGGTAATAAGTTCGTTGATGGTATATGGTAAACTAGGTTATAAGCCATTTGAGCATGAATGATTTAAGATTGAAAGCGTTGTGATTCTTTGAGGATGATGGGAATCTGATTTACAATGTTTAAAGAAGTTTAGGGTTTCTGATGTAAGTTCTGAGCAGTATATGGAGAGCTGGTCGGCCTCCAAGGGGATAAGGCCAGTTGGTTTAGCATTTTGTAGCAGAGCAAGAGTTCAAGTGATTGATTTTCCCTCGCATCATCCTTGGAATGGAAATTTTGTTTAATTTATGTTTGTGCAGGGGGTGGGTGTAAGGGTGGGTTGTGTAAAATGAGAGAGAAGTGGGGGTGGGGGTGGGGGATGAGCAGAATGTATAGCTGGTTGACACACAATCTTTTTAATTCCATGCAACATCTATATGTTATTTTGGTTTTTCAGGCCTGAAATCATTGTTGATTTTTTTGGCGGTTGATATTGTATATGCAATTCTTTTGGGGAGGCAAGGGTGGAATGGTGTTTCTTCTTGTGAAAAAATTATTGCTTTCTTCTTTTATATTGGTAATGGATGAGAATCATGTGGAATTATGTTGGGCACTATCTAGTTAAATGTTGTGTGGGTTATGTATTGTAGCCGGATATTTGCTGTGGAACTAGTTAAACTAGGTGGTTAGAGCAATCAATGTCACTGTTCACCTTTAGAGTTCCCATGTTAGCAATGAATAGTCTAGTCATGACCACTATTTACTAGATGGTTAAAAATATCAAATTGTTGGCTAATGCAGCGGTGGTAATGACGGGTTTGTGGAATTTTCACCATTTGCACAAGATGTTTGTTAATTGTTTACTCCTGGTGCTTTTCCAGTTACTGCCGTGGTTTCTGATTTATTTCTCTGCCGGTTGTGTTTTATATTTTGGCCTTTTTCTTCAGGTAATATGCCAACATTTCCTCGAATAAAGGTTTGGGACCCTTATAAACGTCTTGGAATAAGTCCATATGCTTCAGAGGAAGAGATTTGGGGATCACGCAATTTTCTCTTGGACCAATATGCTGGACATGAGAGAAGTGAAGAATCAGTAGAAGCTGCTTTTGAGAAATTACTCATGACCAGCTTCAGACGAAGGAAGAAAGAAAAAATTAATTTGAAAAGTAGGCTAAAGAAGCAAGTAGAAGAGTCTCCACCGTGGTTTAAAAACTTGCTCAATTTTGTGGAGCTTCCTTCAAAGGATGTTATTTTTAGAAGATTGTTTCTGTTTGCATTCATGGGTGGCTGGAGTATCATGAATTCTGCTGAAGGCGGACCTGCTTTCCAGGTTTGTTCTTGTTGTGATTAGATTGTGACCGACTATCTCTACATGGTCAACAGATTTTATTCAATTGTGTCAGTTTGATGCATTAGGAAGAAGTCTTGACTTCTAATTAGTCTCATGCTCAGTAAGGTTTGTACAAACATTTTTTGATTCTCAATTACATTTGAAGTGTGCTGGTGTAATGACTCATACAATTGCTGCTATATAAGTTAGGGCTTTTTCTACCGCCCGTTTCTCGATTGAATTTTGTTGTTATATGAATGTCCTATGCAGCTGGTTATCCTTAAAAGGAGCCATGTTAGTGGAAAGCTAGTTCTGAACAGTGCATAATCTGCCATGTACGTCCTTCACTCGTGAGTGGGATCGTGAAATCCAACTTAACTCCTAAATTGCATTTCATTGCATCTTCCTAGATATGTTCACTATTCTTAGGTTCAATCCTTCTTACACAATTTAATTCTAATGTTGAACAAGCAGATGATGTCATTGGATGAAACTTTTGTATGTTTAATAGCATTGCACAATTGTATTTAAGTGCACTGAAAATAAACTATAATTTTATGTACAGGTAGCTGTATCTTTGGCTGCTTGCATATATTTTCTTAATGAGAAGACAAAGAGCCTGGCTAGAGCTTCAATTATTGGGTAAGTTTACTTATGGAAAAAACTAAAAGTGCTGTTTGCAAATCAATTACATTATGGTTTGCATTTCGGCTCATCCTTTAATTTTCATTTTCCCTCTGTTTCTTCATTTTAAAAATGGTGCTTGTTTTGTAAGTTACTAACATTTTTATGTGCTTCCATTTCAGACTTGGAGCTCTTGCCAGCGGCTGGATTCTTGGTTCCATTGTTGTCCCAATGATTCCTACTGTTCTAATACATCCGACTTGGACGCTGGAGCTTTTAACATCGCTAGTAGCATACTTCTTCTTGTTTCTCGCTTGTACTTTTTTCAAGTAAAGCTCCAACCATACTATGTTCTGAAATTAAGAGTTGAACCAAAGCTGCACTGTTACCATTGTCATTGGATTTTTAACTCATTCATTTTGCCCTTTTTATTCTTCGGTGCATAGAGAGAGTAATGTGGAATTAGGCAATTATGGCACCAGAGTCTTCGTTCTGTTTTGAATCAGCAAATCCCGGACCACAGCTATGAGTTTCAACAATATATGTACATATACGCACCAAGTTAGAAGGAAAACACACCAGAAAGCAATTAACACCGAAACTGTCTGTGAATGCACAATCGTTTGAAAAAAAAGTGACTGGCACCTTAATTACATATTTAACACCCCCCCAACCAAAAAAAAATGAAAACAACTATTCTATGACGATATATAGATATGTCAACCGTAGAATTTTCTGGCGTCATGTGTACTATTGTTCCTTTTTGCCCAGCAACCAGCAATGTATGTGAAAATAAGGAATACAAGGGCGCATAGGTTAGCTATAAGCAAATTTTCCCATTGATTCCTGATGCTGTCAACAAATCCTGTTTTGCACGCATTGCAGTCAAAGCACAGCATCTGTTGCTGATTTTTCCATGCCTTGCAGTCGCTGTCATCAACGGCTGGCCCTGTTTCTGGGGCTATCCAGAACGTCGCATTCTGGCTATTGAATCCACATTCAGACGGTGGCTTGCAGCAACCAGACTGAAAATGAGAAACAGCAGTGTTGTTTATACTGGTTATAGATAACGTTGAATGTAAAATTTAAAACAAAGAATGCAAGACCTGTAACATCTTATAATTCTCTATGGTATATCATCTAAATTTTAGTTTCTGGATTGAGAATCCCGATCTGTTTAGGTTTCAACTTTTCAATAACGAATAATTGTTTGAATTTTTTTCGAAAAGTAAAGACCAAGAATTCAGAAGCATTAGTTATATCCTGCAATTAAGTGTAAGAGACCAAGATTATATTTGCCCCTTGGAGAATTGTATATGGATACATTTATGCAAGCAGGCAACACAAGTAAATGAATAACTTGAACATTGACGACATATATATTTATGTAGTGTGATAAACCTTGAGTTTGGGTAAATTGTATAACATATTCATCGATTTATTCCAAATGAAAACTAGTCTAATATTTTCAAAATAAATATACACATCACATGATTTTATTCAATTGTCATGCAGATAACATTGTGTGCTAACATGGTCAGTTTGTACAAAGAATTTATGCCTCTTGAATCACTCTTTTCATTGATACGGATTGTACCAGAGTGATCTATAGCATCTAGTGATATCGCCCCATAATATTATTTGATTGCTAACTCTTAAAAGAGCTAACAGATGTCAATGTCGTGATTTCTTGCATTGCCAATAATGAAGTAACTATACAAGGAAAATATATTGATTCCTATTTGTTATATTCACATTCAACCACCATGGAAAGACTGTCAACTTGGTCAGCTTTTCAAACTTTAATGCAAAATGATCATTTAAGGGGGGAAAAAAAGAAAAAATCTAAACCCTGCATTAATTTCCCGTTTCATATATCCTAAAGTCATTAAGTAAAATAACAATATATGAGAAAGCCAGTTTAATTAATTAGTTTACCTGGATAGGAGACAAATTCAAGTGAGCAGCCTTCTCAAATGCATTACTTTGAATCTTACAAACCTTAGAATCTTTCAAACAAGTCCTAATCTCATTCCACTTCTTCCCATTAACAAAATGATTCTTCAACCAATTTTGAAAATCCCCGGTCTTGAAACGCTTAATCCCTTTATGCGAAACCGCCTTACCGGCATCCTCATTTGTGATCAGAAACGAGAAGATTATGAAGACAACAAGGCCAACAATCAACAAGAACAACACGATCAAATAAATGAGCAATATGGCATTAGTCCTACAGCAAGAACCGATCAAACCTAGCAATGACACGATGAACAAGACGATACCCGATACAAATAAAGGGTCTGATAGCTCCTTCTGGCAGTGTGTGGAGCTATGGACGTAGAAGAACAACGCAATGGCAATGGCTATTAGCCCTAATACAAGAGAAATGCAGTTCAGGAACCCCACAATGAAGTTGCTTACACGAACCATATTATTTCTTTTGAAAGATTCAAGATTCAAGATTCTTGTTAATTTGTGGAATATTGATTGGATTTTGTTCCGAACGGTTTGTTAGAAATAAATTAGCGAGGAAAATGGGAAAAAACCAGCGAGAAGAAGATGTCTCTTAACTGCTTTTTAATTTTGATTGAGAATTAACTATGGTATCAGGGAAAATGCTCTTTTAATTCCTAAAGTTTAAGTTAATTATTATTCATTCTGTCCTCGTTCTCTATTTATTTTAGTAAAATTAACTTAATTATTTATATTTTACATATTTGTATGTATGTTAAATTTATTTAAATTTTAAGTTATATCATGAAAAATATTATTTTACCCTTAGACCCAACACTTTTGGAAATAAAGACATAGATATTTTGCATAAGTTCTAAAAATAAGGAGCTAAATTCACAATTAATCCAAACTTTAGGGATTAAACAAAAATTTATTTAAATATTAATCCATACAACGGTTGCTTTATCTTAATTTTAATTTTAATTTTGAAAGATTTGAAAGAAAGGTTCAATTTTCATGCTGGATTTTCGTCTTGTAACGTGTAGGTGTCATCAATGCGTGGGAGAATATTGGAGTATATGAATTGTTTTGCCAAGTGTGTTACATTGGACAGCATGTCACTATAAATGTGACTGATATCATAAACGATTGATTTTAATTTATAATTAAGTTGAATGGGATCTGCGAGAAAGAAGAAATTCTCTTTTGTCCCCTCTTTTGAGTGTATTTACGATACTAAACACAATTTTGTTATACAATAACGGAAGTGTGTAAAATGGGCATGCGTGGACTCTTAAAAGAAATTTTTTATACAATAATGATTAAAAGAAACTTTGTTAAAATCAGTATTTATGAACTATTACATAATTTTATAATATGGGTAAATTTCCTTTTAGTCTCTAGGGTATTGTTGAGATGTATTTTGTATCCAAACTTATTGTTTTCTGTTCGATTATTGATAAATCATGATTTCATCTTTGCGTAACAAGATTACAAGAGTGTCTAATTTAATGACATAAAGACATCTTGTAAAATTTCTTGTCAATTAATTACGTAATTAACATTTATTTACGCACTAATTTTTTGTTTTATGCTGACCATATTCAGTATTAACTTGTCCATCATTTTGGAAGTCAAATTCTAAATTTTAATATTTTCAAGTTAATTAATCAATAATCTGATACAATAGTACAAGGTTTTAATTAATTGCAACTTGCAACAGTAAATTCATGTTTCAATTCGAACAATTTTTTCTTCATTCTTTCGAAATGAAACCGGAGACATAAGAAAAATTACATCTTTAAGAAAATGAATTGCTTTTTTTTTTTTAAAAAAAAAAATTCAAGTGTAGTAGTGCTCCATTTTAAAATCATATTAAGGCTCCATTTAGTAAAGTGGTACTGTAACTATCAAGAGATGTGTACTTGATAGCCTTGAAAAATAATCATTAGTGCTACCACAACCAAACTGTAATTACTTACTAATCACTTTAATAACTTAGCTTTCACAGCATTGTTGTTAGAAAGTTTAAAGAACGGACCTTGGGCTTTGTGTGGCATAGAGTTTTTGTGACCAGAGCTTTTACAAAATTAAAAAAAATAATTATTATTTAGTTATTAATAAGATTTTTTATTCACAATATAAAAAAATTTAACAGACAAGCTCTTTTAAAATTATGTTATAAAATAAATAAAATAAAACTATTAAATAAGTAAAAGATAATTTAAATATTTTAACATTTTAAAAGAATTTTTTAACCTCAATTTTCAAAAATTTAAAATTTAAACTTTTGTTAGTAAAGATAAAATAAAATAATTTATTTACTATTTAAAAAACAACCAATTAATGATAAAAATTTTAAAAGTGTTTATGCCCATTAAACAAGTGATACCGTACGTATACTTTAACCATTTATTAGAACAAAATCTAGCTTGATTGGCAAAATTATTAGGTGCCTTTCAATGTTAACATCCGCTAAAACATCTTCTTAAAAAGTTACATACTACCAACGTAAGTACTGAGTTTCTAAAGGAAGAATGTACAGCTTCTTGTACTAACTAACATTCTAAGAGTAGCCTCTGCCGTAGTATCCAATGAATTGATCATATCGATTGTTCTTCCTCGCACAACAACCGATCCAGAAGATGATAATTACAATGCCAATAACACATGCATTGAGTGCGGCCAGAAGCCTCCACTCTCTCTTGACGTTGGCCAGAACACCACCTTTACATGAATTGCAATCGTAACAAAGCTGCTTCTGGTCGTTGCTGAACATCGCGCAGTCACTGTCACTCACTGCCGGTCCATTTTTTGGCATTGTCCAGAACGTCGCGTTCTTGCGTTCCAATCCGCAGTACACCGGTGGCTTGCAACAGCCTGACTGAATATTGAAGCAACTCTATTGTTAGCCCAAATCGATTACGCATCATCTACACGCACACACGTCTATGTATTTATGTATGTATATATATATGAGTGAGAATGACAATTTGGTCCTCAATGTTTCTCATTATTATCATTTTTTTTCCAATTTACCCATAGAGTCTTACGTATATGCAAATTTTACTGTTGGAAGATAAATGTAATCTTCGGTATTCAAAATTTTTCCTCTCTTTTCACAGACGCATCAAGAATAAACTGACAGCAGAGATACAATTGTAAAATTATTCAAAAAATTTATTTTATATTAATGTTTTAAGGAGGAGGGGGTTTATTACCGAGTGTCATTCTCCCTTTAACACATGTTGCCGCTTCTAGTTCCTACATTAATATTTATTGAAAAAATATTTTTCGTGTTGTAATCAAAACACTATAGGAATGCTTTAATCACTTTTCAAAGCACTTTTGAGAAAAAAACTAAAAGCATTTCGAAACAAAAGTATTGGCCACAAATTTGGCTCTTCCTATGTATATATATATCCAAGTCAAATTGTGGTCATTTAAAATTAATCGTTCAATATAAGGCAATAAAATTAAAAATAAAAGAATGAAAGTACCTGTACTAGAGACCAATCCTTTAAGTCTTTGTTACCAAGATTTCTGCAGGCGTTTGCGTCAGCCAAACAACTCCTAATCTCTTGCCAATTTTTGCCATCGGCAAGGCGATTTTGCAGCCAATAAGAGTAATCATGAAGTCGATTTTGTGACGCTTTTTTACCCACAAACGTGTTGGTAACGATGAGAACAAAAACCGTGAAAGCTATGAGCCCTAATATCGAAATGAGCATCGCAAACAAATAAATACACAGCAGCCAATCAGTCCTGCAACATGCACCCACCAACCCTAACGTCGACACAACCAACAAGAACAGACCCGTCAACAACAACGGCATTTCTAGTGATTTTTGACACGCTGAGCCGCCATGCATTTGCACGTAGGCTGAACAGACGACGACGGCGAAACCCATTGCAAGTGATATTAAGTTTAAGGCTATGAACATTGCATTGCTAAACCGAGGCATTGTGTGTTGTGTTGTGTAATTGTATTTTTCTACTTTTTTTTTTTATTTTTTGGAGAAAAAGAGTGGTGTGATGATATTTATGTGAATGTTGGTTGTTGCTGTTAAGAGAAAAAGGAAGAAATAAAACAGAATAGTAGGTACCATTTTTTTTTTTAAATTTTGGATTTGTAACGGAATTTATGTCTATGGAAAATTATTAATTTTTGTTATTGAATTCATAAACGAGTTTAAAATTAATTAATTAATTATTGATTTGAGTCAATTTGGAAACAATTTATATTTAACGATTTTTTTACTAGGAAATGTTTTGTATGACACACACACACACACACACACATATACAAGTAAAGTATTAAAGAAGAAATATCCGAGTTGTTTATTAATAATTAATGTTACTTAATTTTTTTTTTTTGTTTTTCTTTAGAATAAAAAAATGAAATAAAGAGATGACAAGTAGTATTTATTGATGAAGGATGACAAAGTAGTAATTTGTTAAATTTTAAATGATTTTGTTAAAGAATAAATAGAAACACAAACAATAAATTGATTAATTATTTAATATCCATAAAAATAATTTTTAAAAGGTGAAAAAAAAATATTCATCAGCTCTGATTACAGCTAATTAAGTGTTAAAAGAAAACTTTTATATCATAATATTCCAATATATAAACAAACTAGTAAACTAAATCTGTTCTAAGTATATATGTCGTTAATTTCAGATTCATTATTGTTCTACTTTGTTTAAACTTAAAATCTAAACATTTATAATAAAAAATCTATCTCTTAAGGTTATTATAGATCAAGTCTATTAAGCCAACCATTTCTTGCAAAAGCCAAAAACTATTTTGTTAATAACAAATGACAAGCTATATTATATATCATGATTGGTTATGACAACTGAAACAAGCTTCGAGTTTTGTTAGCACCAAGTCGGTCTTCTCATTGTAAATGTACTTTCCTTGTAACGAGCAACAACATGATAAGGAGCCATGAGCAGAGGACCTCACGGGTAGAACTCACCCAAAAATCAACTTGTGAGGGCGGGTGTCCATAAGTTTATATTCTCATTTACATTATTGCATTCTTTCCATCTGTGATATTATTAGCCAATCATTCCTCAATTCGGTGATTTCGTTGATCTCATCTTTTTCTGAGTAGGGGCACCATTCAGATTGCCCCATCTATAACATCGGTTATGAATCGCTTTTTTTTTTCTGAGTAGAAACCCTTTCCAAGTCACTCCATCTGTAACAACGTGGTCATGAATCTCATCTTTTTCGGAGTAGGAACCCTCCCCAGGTCACCCCATCCGTAACATCGGTCACGGATCTCCCTCTTTTTCAGAGTTACAAATTTACCCCTTGTTTGGGAAGAAATAAGAAGCCCAACGACAGAGTGCCATGTGTCGGCTTGTGTAGGGTATTCTTGATGCTTCATGTAGTACTTGAGGTATCCTTTATACTCTGTGTAGTACTTGGGGTATCCTTAATACTTCGTGTGGTACTTGAGGTATCCTTAATGCTCTGTGTGGTACGTGGGATACCTTAGGTTTTTTGAAGAGTACCTGAGGTACACCACGTCAGGGCAGAAAATATCGTAAAATATCCACAAAGGGAAAAGAGGTCAAAGGAGCACAAAATCTCGAAAAGATTGGCTGATTTTCAGTCAAAAAATAAGAAATCAACAAGAAAATCCCGTGCTGCAAAAAGAGGGACAACGATCTGTCACACCAGCAAATAAGCCAAAAGTTGTTGCTATGACAGTGAGGATCACCTGCATTTTCCTACAGTGCCTACAAATTTTCAGCAACTGCAGCAGAGGTACGCGGGACCACCTCACTGTGATAGGTATAGATATACCCTTTAAACTTGCTCTCCAAGCATATTTTTAAAGCACTAACACTGCCACACGTGTGGGGAATAAGAATATTCTTGAAATGATAGCAAAAAACGCCAATAAAATGACGCCACGTGGTACCGCAACCGGAGTACCCTATATATAATATTTAGGTTTTTATTTTTATTCATTCATAACAGAAAAAACAAACACATACATGAATAGACTAAGGTTTTCTTCCACCTCTAGCCATTATTAGAGAGAGCTTGCAGGCTCTCTAACCTGAAATACCCCAACTCTAACTTGAGCGTCGGAGTGTGGTGGCTGGCCATCCTAGGCTCCACCTCTGACCTCCTTGCTTGTTGTTTTGCAAGTTTAAGGTAGCTCGGCGAAGTTTTATGAAGTTAGACCTCAGCCTCTCAGTTCGACCCATCCTCTTACTCTCCCTCCACTCCTTACAAATCCAAAAATCACCCCCACACTCCTTCCGAACAAGCTAAGCACCCTTTCCCCTCAAACCTAAAATATATTCACCCATACACCTGAAATCCGCTAAAAACACCCCCCCATTTGTAACCTCGAGGTCACGGATCCATGCCTATACCGATTCCATACTCGATGTGATGCTGGCTTTGATACCGAATAATAAGGATCAATGAGTAGATCTCACATTTAAAATTCGGCTTATAGACGTACTCATGAACTTATATTCCCGTTTATATTATTGCATTTTTTCTAGGTGGGATATTGGATACTAACACAACATTGCAAGCCCCTAATGTACATAAGACGTTCGGGTTTCTTGAAGCATGAATCGAAGGATAAAAGCGCCAAGGCCAGTGTCAGTGGGATTAGAAATAGCAACGTTATAAAGAAGGGGCTTTGTATATAACTGTGGCATATTTATGAATTGAAAAATACAGTCAGAAGCCAAGTCAATCAAGCCAAGGGCACTAGACGCAGTTATGAAGACAATAAACGCATTATTGGGTTCACTGCTACTCTCATTTTTGTGGGTTTTATTAGGTGTAAGCCACCTGAAAAAAAAAAAAGGTAAATAAAAGCTGCAGTTGGCTGCAAATGAATTGCCATAGATTGCGTTGCTTTTTAATTGAGTTATTGCTTCTTTAATTTGGGGTTTTATTAGTTGTCTTTCCTTCGTGTTTAAAATTTCTCTAGTGTCTCTAGATTTGCAAGCGAAATATCTAATATAGGAATCTTTCTCCAAATTTCAAGGTTTTAGTATAATAATTAAATGAACAAGATTTAATTTAACTAATTTTTTTCTTATAAAGAAATTAAAAAAAATATTTGACCACCAACAAAATAGACAATGACAGAAAATATGGCACTGTCTGTATGCTAACAAGAATAATATCCTATTTTCTCTCTTGGTGGTATTTTGATAATATTCAAATATTAGTGCTCAAAAGAAATACATACATGCGTTGTTTATGACTTGTTATTTCCTTTTTAATTTCTTGATTATTCTTCCAAATTTTATTCTTCAATCTTGGGAAAGATCTAATCTAACTATCCTTTCTTATTCAATTGACTCTTAAAAAGAAATAATTTTAACCTGAAATAATAAAAAAGGAGGCGCAAACTTAACTAGAATTTTACACAACGGAATCAATTTGGCTCTCTTGCTCGCTCAGTTTGGTTATTAAAGCGCAGCAAGCTGAGAAGTAGATGAGAAAAAGAAAGAAATTGATTATGATTGCCAAGAAACTCCCCTCTATCTTGACGTCCATGAGAACCCCAGCCTTGCGCGAGTTGCAGTTGCAGGCTGCGTGTCTTGTTATTGCTCCATGCAAAGCAGTCCCTATTATCTTCAGGATCATGAACAGCTGCGCCTGGTCATGAACTCGGCCCTATGCAAAACGCAGCGTTTCGATTCTGAAACCCACAGGCAACAGGTGGCTTATAGTAACCAGACTGTATTGGAGACAAATTTCTCGTCTAGAAATCTGCAGCCGTCTGATTATTGGCATTCCTTTCAAGACACTTACAAACTCCAGCGATATCAATCATCCAACTCCTCCCAGTCTCACTGCAGTTCTTGTCATTCACAAAATGATTTTTAAGTCAATTGCTATAATCTCCCAGCCGATGCTCATTAGACCCTAATCCGGCTACAGCTTCGCCAGCGCCGTTAGATGTAACAGCAACCACAAAAACGGAGATGCTGGCTAGATAAAGAATTAAAAGAACGTCACTATAAAGGATTAGGAGACAATTCCTCCTCCTAAGGGTTATAATACCTAAAGGTGCTGGAAATTACCTTCACACGTATTTTGATTTTGTGGAGAGCTTGTGACACGGGTTGATCTTGAATCCGGAGAGGTGGGTACCTGAAAACGGCACTCCGACACCCAAGTCAGTGTGTGATTGAGATTTGAAAGGAGAAAAAATGAAGAAAACAAAGTTGATTTCTCTCTTTCAATCATGAACAATGTGTCCTCCTTTTTGTTCCAGGGTCCCCGTTTTTCTTAAGAAGAAGATCTCTATTTATAGATGGTTGGTGACATGAGTTTAGGGTTTTGCCTTAGGCTTTCTCCTTAACGACACGTGTCACCCCCAATTTATTGTGCACGTGGATGTGAATTTTATCATAGGGAAATAAACATATTTATTCTGGACCTACGTCATTTATTCCGGACCTTTGTCATTTATTCCGGACCTTTGTCATTTATTTCGGACCTTTGTCATTTATTCCGTATTTCTTGGACTGATGGAATACAGAATTAATTCCCACTTCTCACCATCTTTATGAGCTCCGGAGGAATTCCTCCTTAGGTGTTATTCCTCCGGAGTAGTTTTAATGTTACTCTCCTGGAACAGCTTGGGTGTTATTGCCCCGGAATAGCTTGGATGTTATTTCTCCATAATATCTTAGGTGCTCCAGAATAGCTTTGGTGTTGTTTCTTCGGAATAGCTTTTTATTTATTTGATAAGATAGACACGTGGCATGTTTTAATGCCTTTTGTAATATGATACCTACAATACTCCCCCTGCAAGTGTATTTTCTTTAGAAAATACATTGACTGGAACAAGAAGTTCTAACTTTTGTTCAACTGACCACGTGGCCTTTTTTTTAAGAGCTATATCTTGGGTGTTTGAATATATTTTCGGAGGAATGTGTCAATAGACTTTTCTCTTGTTGAGTTAGGAAAAAGTGAATTGTTTCCTCTTAATTAAAATTTATAGATGAAGTGTTAGCTCTTTGAATTCCTTCTCTAAATCGAAATTTTAGGAGGAAATGATAGTTATTCTTTGAGCTTTTTCCTTAAATTGAAGTTTCGAGAGGACATATTTTTCCTCTTTATTTGTGTAAGGGAAAAATGAGCTATTCTGGAAGAATACTGTTAGGGAACTTTTCTTCTTTATTGACTTAAGAGAGTTTTTCCTTTTTGTTAGCCTTTGGAATTTTGTGTTCTTAATAGAGGGAAAAGTAATATATTCTATAGGAGTATTATTATGGAACTTTTTCTTTTTATTGACCTAAGAAATTTTTCCTTCCTTGTTGGCATAAGGAAAAGTGAACTATTCCAGTGAATGTTATTAAGGAACATTTTCTCCTTATTTGGCGTGGAAAAATTTTTCCTCACTACTAGCTTAGGAAAGTTTTTCCTCATTATTAGCCTAAGGAAAAGGTTAGTGATTCCATATGAATATTATTAAAGAGTTTTTCCACTTTCTCGAAGTAAAGAAAAAATGGTCTTTTCTTCATTTGACTTGCTTTTATAGCTTTGGTTTCTATTTGCCTTAGTTTTTCCTTAGCCTTTATTTTTCGGGGATTTAATTTATCCTTTGTTTGCCTTGCAGGGCATTGGCCTTTCCTTGGTTGGCTTGTTCTTGTGGCCTTGGCTTTTATTCACTTCGGATTTTTCTCAGCCATTGTTTTCCTTGTTTGGGCCTTAGGCCTTTTTTCTTTTTTCTTTTTGTCTTGTTTGGTACTAGCCTTTTCTTTCCTTGAAGCATCTTTAAAGTTTTAGATAATGTTGCCCGGAATATCACAAGTAAGCTAATTAATGTCACTTCTGATTTCAGATGTCTCTTATTCTGAATTTAACTTTTAATTCCCGGAGTAGGACCTATGAAAAAGGAGTTTTCCTTATAGGATATGGGTAACCTTAAGCTTTCAATATACTGAATATTTAATGGGATATTACTCACTCCTTAAATTAGTAACAATCAAGTTGTTGTTACTAATATTTAAAGATAATAATTATAGAAATTCATCTCTTTGATAGTGTAAGGAAAGATGAATAATCTTATGAAGGAATAATGTCGGAAATTTTTCTTTTCTTATTAGCCTAGGAAATTTTTCCTCCTTATTAGCCTAAGGAAATGTGAACTTTTCTAGAAGAATATTATGAGAGAACTTTTCTCCTTGTTGGCCTAGGAAGGTTTTTCCTCTTTCTAGGCCTACAGATTTTTTCTTCCTATTAGCATAGGGAAAAGCAAACTTTTCCGGAGGAATATTACGAGGGAATATTTCCTCCTTGTTGACTTAGTAAAGTTCTTCCTTCACATTGGCCTTAGGAAAAATAAGTTGTTCTAAAGGAATTTTATTAGAGAATTTTTCTCTTTATTTGCCAAGGAAAGTTTGTTTTCTATGTTGGCCTAGAGAAAAGTGAGCTACTACGGAGGAACTTTATTAGGAGAATTTTTCTCCTTATTGGCCTAGGGAAGTTTTTCCTCTACATTAGCTTAGGAAAATTAAGTTGCTTTGGAGGAATTTTATAAGGAAGCTTTTCTCATTATTACTTAGGGAGGTTTTTCCCTCACATTGGCCTAGGGAAAATTGAATTATTTCAAATGAATTTTATTAGGGAAATTTTTCTCTTTATTGGCCTAAGGAAGTTTTTCCTCTATGTTAGCTTAAGAAAATTGAGTTACTCCGGAGGAATTTTATAAGGGAACTTTTGTTCTTATTGGCCTAGGGAGGTTCTTCTTCTACATTGGCCTAAGGAAAAGTCAGTTATTCCAGAAGAATTTTATTAGGAAATTTTTCTCCTTAACTGGAATTCTTTGTGAGAATATACTAATTGTTCTTCCTTAATATGAGAGGGAATATTAATTGTTTATAGATGTTTCAATTGAACTGAAGTATATGAGGAAATCTATTTTTCCCTTGACGTATGAGGGAATATTTGTTTGTTCTTTGAAATTTTCGCTTGAGCTAAAGTTCTAGAAGGAAATCCCTTAATGTAAGAGGAAATATTTTTTTCTTTGAACTTCCTATATACTGAAGTTCTAGTGGGAAATGATAATTTTCACTAGACAATTTGGTTGGTTTTAAAATGAATTTTAAGATTTTTTGAAAGCATATATGACAATGTATGAGATGATCATGAGCGCTCATGAAACAATGATGAATATGGACTCTTATAATATGCATAAATATGAATGTTCATGCATGTTCATGCTCATTAGTGCAATGCGTGAGTCTTTTCAAACTGTGGAATAGTTTTTACATTTTGTGATCAATCATTCGGGTACATGAGTTGTACATTATCAATTGGATCAATATTCTTAAGTGTTGAATTCATTCATATAGTCGTAATAATTAAAGTGGAACATTTTTCTTTTACAAGCTATCAATCTAACTAAGCATTTAGATTAGCTTGGAATGTCAGTCAAATGGACTTTAGCTTTTTCCTTAAGTGGTTGCTATTATGGCATCATTTGCTGCGGAAGCCACTTGAAAATTTTTTCCAGAGTCTCCGTAGGATCTTTTGAATTTTTTACTGTAGGCATCTTTGGAATCTCTATTCCTCATTACTATCAGCTCTCTATATGCCTTTTTTTTGTTTATTTTGAATAGGTTTCGACCTTCTTTTTTCTGTGGGCAATTTGTCTTTATGCCCATTTCTAGTTTTTCTAGGGCCATTCTTTCGATTATTGTTTGGGGGCAGGCATCATCTGTTGTGGAAGCCATTTGAATTTTTTTTTCTTCTAGAGTCTCCTTAGAATCTTTGAACTTTTGTTGTAGGCATCTTCGAAATCTCTATTCCTCATCACTATTGGTTCTCTATATGCCTTTTTAAGTTTATTTTGAGTAGGTTCTGACCCTCTTTTTTTTGGTGGACAATTTTTCTGTGTACCCATTTCTAGTTTTTCTAAGGCCATTCTTTTGACTGTTGTTCAGGGGCAGGCATAATCTATTGTGGAAACCACCAGAAAAATTTTTCCGGAGTCTTTTTAGGATCTTTGAACTCCCTTCCGTAAGCATTCTTGGAACCTCTGTTCCTCATCATTATCAGTTCCTATATGCCTTTTTGAGTTTGTTTTGCGTGGGCTCCGACCCTTTCTTTTGATGAGCAATTTTGCCTCTTCGCCTATTTTTAGCTTTTTCAGGGCTAGTCTTTTGACTGTTGTTCAAGGGCAAGCAATTTGGCCCATTTTTTTTTTTTTCCGTAGTTCCCACTTCCTCTTGGAATCAGCATCTAACATAATAAAATTTGAAAATAACTTAAATGTAAAGGTTAGATGCGTAAAGATAATCATTAGTTGCATCATATGTAAGGAAAGTTAGATTAGTCCATTTTGGCGTAATACCCATTTGTTTATTCTCCATTAGGAGGTGAATGCTTGGGTTTTTCTTAGCCTCACTCATGAGTAATTCAAGCAAAGTCAGGAATGACATAAGTATGATAAAAATTATGAAATGTTAGAGAAGTCAGGAATAATTAGTCACTCGTGTTAATATGTTAGATACGAAATCATAATTGTTAAGTTAGAATATAGAGTTATGTTAATCCATGTTGGCATAACACTTTGCGTATATTCCTCCGGAAAAGGTGAACGATTGGGTTTTCCTTAGCCTCACTCATGGGGAAAAAAGAAGAAGCACTATGGAATAAACAGAATGGTAGGAATGTAAATAAGTTAGTGTAGTAGTTAGGAAATTAGCATAATTAAAAAGAAAATGAAGATAAATAAAATAAAAAATAAATTGGTCTTGGGTTTAGTTTTAGAGAACATTTTAACCATTTTTTGACCATCGTTTACCTTTTTTTTTTCTTTTTTTTTTAGGTCAAAGTTGTGTTGACCACATGGGCTATTTGAAGAAGAGATCTCCATTTTTGCTCTTGGATTTTTGGCTTTAATGCCTTTTTAAGCATGTTTGAGGTTTGAGTCTCACACATAAACCCATTTTTCATACGCATGTGTGAGTATTAACCTCTTTTTTTAACTACACCTAACTAGATCTAATCTAAAAAGATGATGGTAAGGTGGTGTTCATATGGGTTTTAGTGAGAAAAAGACTTTTTCAGCCAAGATTTTCCCACAGACGGCGCCAATGAAGGTGCTGGAAATTACCTTTACACGTATTTTGATTTTGTAGAGAGCTTGGGACACGCGTTGATCTTGAATCCGGCGAGGTGGGTACTTGAAAAAGGCAATCCGACGCCCAAGTCAATGTGTGATTGAGATTTGAAAGGAGAAAAAATGAAGAAAACAAAGTTGATTTCTCTCTTTCAATGATGAACAGTGTGTCCTCTTTTTTGTTCCAGGGTCCTTATTTTTCTTAAGAAAAAGATCTCTATTTATAGATGGTGGGTGACATGAGTTTAGGGTTTTGCCTTGGGCTTTCTCCCTAACGACACGTGTCACCCCCAATTTGTTGTGCACGTGGATGTGAATTTTATCATAGGGAAATAAACATATTTATTCCGGACCTACGTCATTTATTTTGGACCTTTGTCATTTATTCCGTACCTATGTACTCTCTTATGACCTTGGGTGTGGTTTCTTGGACTGATGGAATACAGAATTAATTCCCACTTCTAACCATCTTTATGAGCTCCGGAGGAATTCCTCCTTAGGTGTTATTCCTCCGGAGTAGTTTTAATGTTACTCCCCTGGAACAGCTTGGGTGTTACTGCCCCAGAATAGCTTGGGTATTATTTCTCCAGAACATCTTGGGTGCTCCGGAATAATTTGGGTGCTTCAGAATAGTTTTGGCGCTGTTTCTCCGGAATAACTTTTTTTTATTTGATAAGATAGACACGTGGCATGTTTTAGTGCCTTTTGGAATATGACACCTACAATACCCAAACTGATCATAAGCCCCAGCAAAGATAGAGATTTTTGGCATGGTTTATCGCCAGAAAAAAGACAGAAGACGATGAAGCCGATGAACAAAAAGCAGAAGCCAAGACAGCCTACAAAGATGTCGAAAGGGTGATCCATTAGGTTTTAGGGGAATTAAGAGAGCTGCGGCCAACAAGAAGAGAGATTGCTTTTGGCCAAGACGTTTAAATTATTAATGATACTTAACGGTCAAGACCGAAAGATGTATATTACCGTATAATTTTGTAGTGTTAATTAATTATTTTATTCTTTTTCCTATTACATGATATGATATTATAATTTATTATATTTTTCTATTATTTAATTTATCTGTTCAAAAAGTACTACTCTATGCACAAAATTCCTTCCTGAAGGTGCTGGAAATTACCTTCACACGTATTTTGATTTTGTGGAGAGCTTGTGATGTGCTGATGTTGGATCCGGTGAGGTGGGTACCTAAAAAAGGCACTCCGATGCCCAAGTCAGTGTGTGATTGAGATTTAAAGAGAAGAAAAATGAAGAAGATGAAGTTGGTTTCTCTCTTTTTTTTGTTATGAACCGTCCCCCTTTTTGATTACAGAGGTCCCTTATTTATAGATGATGGGTGTCATGGGTTTAGGGTTTTGCTTTGTGCTCTCTCTTTAATGACACGTGTCATCTATCATTTCTGTGCACGTGGATGTGAATTTTATCATAAGGAAATAAACATATTTATTCCAGACCTATGTTTATTTCCTGACCTGTGTTTATTTCCGGACCTTCTTCATATATTCCGTGATTCCGTGCTCTATTATGACTTTGGGCATAGTTTCCTCACACCTCGGAATCTCAAACTAGAATGAGTTTCTTTTCGATTTTAATTATCTCCGTAGGTTCCCTAGGATTTTTATTTTGAGCGTTATCTCCCCGGAATAGGTTGAGTGTTATTCTTATTCCGAGCTAATTTTCTCTTATTTTTCAAATGAATACGTGGCGCAATTTTAGTGCCTCTAAGATATGGCACCTACACTTCCCTTCTACAGAGTGGAAGAATTATTCTCCTAATTGAGAGTTGGCATTCTACTAACAAAACAATATATTATATAATAATCAAATTGGACCCAGTTTACTCACTCAAGTTTCAATATAGTAAACCGGGCACATTTAATATGTATAGCTGAATATCGTATCAAAAAACAATCGGGACAACAGAATAAAAATGCCATGATTATAGATGAGACAGAAATTAAAAGAGGAAAGAGAACGGTGAGATAACATACTTATAAATTATAGTGAGAAAAGAACCTATGTAGAAAGAGTAAAGTAATGTTGAAAAAATAAAAGACTAGTGAAGAAGTATTAAATTAAATACTTTATTCATTAATCAATAGTCTTTATATAGGTAATTACACCAATTGATAAAACGTGAAACTAGGCACTACACAACATTCCAAAACAAACTCCCTTGAAACCAGAACAACATTCTTTTGAATAGGACATTCACATTATTTATAAAGTACTAAAAAATAAACTCTTATTGACTAGGACTCAACATAAATTAAATTAATTTTATTTAAGACATGGTCATGTGACCTGCTATGCATGTGTTGCATATTATCAAACTTTAACACCCTCCCTTAAACTGATATCTTCAGAAATCTGTAGAAATCAATTTACACATGTGAACCTGTAATGCCCTTCCTTAATTAGCTTCAGCTTCTTTTGAAGAGCAAACACCAACCACACTTCAGAGCTTCATAAAAACTTCAGATTTTAGGGGTTTAGTTAATATATCTGCAATATGATCTTCACTCTTGCAAAATACCAAATCAGTAACACCATCCTTACATAAATCACATAAAAAAGATGATACCTCACATTAATGTGTTTGCTTCTTCCATGGAGGACTAGATTTTTGGAGAGTTTTATTGTAGAGATGTTATCACAATAGACCACAATTGGTTCTTGCTGATGATTTTGTAGAGTTTCAAGTAACCTTCTTAACCAAATAACATCACATGAACTTGATGCTACAACAACGAATTCAACTTCAATTGTTGACAAAGTCACTATTTGTTGCTTCTTAGATGACCAAGTAACAGCTCCAGAATTAAACACAAATACTGTTCCAGATGTACTCTTTCTATCATCAATGTCTCCAGTATAATCACTGTCTGACAATCCAATCAAGCTTGAATTTCCACCATTTTTGTACAAGATTCCAAAATCTGCATTGCCTTTCACATAGCGTAAAATTCTCTTTGCAGTTAAGAGATAAGCTTCAGTTGGATTCTCTATGTATTTGCTAATTAAACTAACAGCATGCATAATATCTGGTCTTGTTGATGTCAAGTACATAAGACTCCCAACTATTTATTTATAAAAAGTAGCATCCACCCCTTTTTCCAGCTCCATTCTTTGAGAGTTTCAGATTAGATTCTATTGGAGTTGAAACCGAATTGTAATGCTTCATCAGGAATTTGTCTAAAATTTTCAGAGTATATTTTTTTTTTATAAATAAAAACACCAACAACATAGTGCAGTACCTTAATCCCAAGAAAATAATACATTAATCTCAAATCTGTCATATCAAATCCTTTCATCATAGATTTCTTGAAGTCATTAAACATGGCTTTATTATTACTAACATAAATAAGATCATCAACATATAAACACACAATTAACATCTTCTCATCATCTCCGTATTTAGTATATAGTGTGTGCTCATAAGGGCATTTAAGAAAACCTTCCCTATCAAAGAAAGCATCTATACTACTGTACCACGCTCTCAATGCTTGTTTCAATCCGTATAATGCTTTCTTTAACTTGTATACCTAATTCTCATGACCTTGCTTCACATATCCAGGAGGTTGATCAACATATACTTCTTCTTCCAATTTACCATGCAAAAATAATAACTTCACATCCAATTGATAGATAAGTCAAGACTTCTGTGCAGCCATGGATAGCACCAAATGAATAGTGTCAAGTTTTGCCACTGAAGCAAACACCTCTTTATAATCAACACCATGTTCTTGTTTATACCATTTCATAACAAGACGAGCTTTATACTTGTCAACTCCACCATCCTTGTTTAATTTTGTTTTATAAATTCATTTAAACCCAATGGATTTTTGCCCTTTTGGAAAGTCCACTAGTTCTCAACATTCATTTTTCTCTATAGAACATATCTCCTCATCCATGGCTTTCTGCCACTTTAAATCTTTGACAGCTTCTTAGAATATAATAGCTAGGGTCACAAACTGAGAACAAAGCATAATGAGCAATTGTATCATCATTATCAGATGGAACACATGATACTTTATAATTTTGCCTCCATATGGGCCTCTTTTGACCACGGCAAAGATGTGATTCAGCTGCTACATTAGTAGCTTCCACTGCTGCTGAGGAAGTTTCGACAATTATTGGAGCTTCATTTGATGGTATAGAAACAATTGAAATTTGTTGTTGCAATGATTGTTAATTCTCTTCTTCACTGTCACTTGGGTAGGCTGCTACCCATTCCAACTCCAAGTGTTTTCCTCATCGAAAATAACGTCTCTACTTATCGCTATCTTCTTCGTAAGGGGATTAATCAATTTGTATACCTTGGATTCTTCACTTATGCAAGAAAAACACATTTTTCACCTTTATCATAAAGCTTATTCCTTTTCTCATCAGGAACATGCGCATAAACGATGTAATGAAAAACTCTTAAGTGATCAATGGATGGTTTTTGACCACTCCAAGCCTCTTATAGTGTCATGTTTTGAATAGAAAAGGTAGGACTTCTATTCATGATATGGATGCTTCAATTAACTGCTTTAGGCCAAAAACTCTTTGGAATTCATGCTCTTCCCAACAAGCTTCTCACCATGTTGAGAATGGTTCTATTTTTCCTCTTCGATACACCATTTTGTTGTGGTGTATAAGTGGTTGTGAGTTCTCTTCAAATCCCTTGACTAATGCAAAAATCTTCAAATGCTTTTGAGCAGTATTCACCACCACGATCAGTGGGAAGAGTTTTAATAGTTTTTCCTATTTCATTCTCAACACATGCCTTGAAACTTTTAGATATACTAAAAGCTTTTGATTTTTCCTGCAAAAAATACACCCATATTTTTTGAGTATAATCATCAATGAAAGTAATTAAATATTTTTTACCCCCATTAGAAGATGGTTTTATCGGCCTATAAATGTCAGAATGAATCAGCTCCAAGACATTTTTTGCTCTTCAAGATAATTTTTGCTCTCCATGACTTTCCTTGAGGGAATTGAGAACGGTGTTGCTTGCTAACAACACATTCTTCACAAATTCATGAGAGAATGACGATTTCAGGAAAACCTATGACCATATTTTTCTGTTGGAGAGTTTTTAGTCCACCAAATTTTAAGTGGCGATAATGGAAGTGCCAAAGCCATGAAGGGTCTTTTACTTCAACCATTAAGCAAGGTTATGCACTTTTAATCTTCATCGGAAATAACTTGTTTGAATTCGTTTGAACAACTGCAATAGTTCCTCTAGAACGATAATATATGTCACAGGCACCCGTTTGGAATGGTTATTACATAACTTTTTTCTTGTAATTAACCAACACTTGACAAATTACTTTTCAAGTTAGGCACATAGAAAACATTAGAAATTGTTTCTACAAAACCATTCTTGGTTCTAATATTAATATTACCTTTTCCCATTATTTCAAAAGTAGAACAATCACCAAAACTCACTATTGAATGAAAGTCTTCATTCAAGAAAGAAAAAAAAGACTTACTTCTACACATATGGTTGTTGCAACTTGTATCCACAGACCACACATCCAGTTCAAGTTCTTTGTTGACTTGAACAACCATTAACAAGGTTTCTACTTCCTTCTTTTTTGAGAAATTTGATTTCTCTCTCTTTTCTTTGTCGTTAGGCAATTTAGTATAACATTCAAAACGATAGTGACCGAATTTATGACATTTACAGCATTCTACTTCAAACTTATTAAATTTCTGATTTTGGCCTCTACCTTTATTTTGGAAATTTGATTGATCTTCATCATCTCTAAAATTGCCTCGTTTGCCTCTACCTCTACCTTCATCTCTGTTTCCTTGTCCTCATTTTCCTCTTCCTTTACCCCAATTAGTTGGTCTATTTGGTGTGCAACACTGTTATTACTTGAAGCCTTTAAAGCTTGCTCCTCCTTGTCCTCTTTGGAGAATTTTTGTTCATTAACCAACAAGAATCCTTGCAACTTATCAATTGAAAGTTCATCAATGTCTTTCGATTGTTCAATAGAACAAACAACATAATTAAATTTCAGAGTCATTGATCAAACAATTTTTTCTATTATTGTAACGCCTGTCATCCTCTCGCCATGAATCCACATCTTATTTACAATTGCCATTGTCCGTGAAAAATACTTTGTGACTGACTCGCCTGATTTCATGTGAAGTAATTCGAACTCTATACAAAGTGTTTGAAGCTCATTCCTTTTAATTCTTGTCGAGCCTTGATACTTTTTCTTCATGGAATCCCATATCATCTTAGAGGTGTCTTTGCAGAGAATGGTGTCTAAGATTGAGCGATCAATTGCTTGAAATAGATAATTCTTTGCCTTTAAATCTTTCAACAACTGCCCCTCAATCTCTATTTTCTGCGCATCCGTTACTACCATGCCAATTGCTGGTTCTGCTATACCTTCAAAGACTACTTGCTAGTATTCTTTAGACTTGAAAAAAAAAATCTCTATCAACAAGCTCCAATGGTCATAATGACCATCAAAGCATGGAATTGCAAGTTGCACAAAATTGTTAGAGGCCATTGTCTTTTACTGTTGTTTTCTTAACCACGCTCTGATACATTGTCAGTGAGAAAAGAACCTCTGTACAAAAAGTAAAGTAATGCTGAAAAAATAAAAGACAAGTGAAGAGGAAGTATTGAATTGAATACTTTATTCATTAATCAATAGCCTTTATATAGGCAATTACACCAACTGATAAAGCATGAAACTAGGCACTACACAACATGCTAAAACAAACTTCCCTGGAAACTAGAACTACATGCTTTTGAATAGGACATTCACATTACCCATAAAGCACTAAAAAATAAACTCCTACTGACTAGGACTGAACATAAATTAAATTAATTTTATTTAAGACTTGGTCATGTGACCTGCTACGTATGTGCTGCACATTATCAAACTTTATCAATAAAAGGATTGGAAAAGAAAATTGCGATAAAATTTAGGGATTTTTTTTTGTCTTTTTGTTGTTTATAATTGGTATGTAAGGTTATAATTGTAAACTTGTTTATCAAATCAATTATTGGTTAACATTTATATTTAACAAAAAGGTGGGGTTATTGAATCTACTAAATTCATCTCTACACTTATTTTGAAAACTAAATTCATTATTACAAATTTAAAATTTTAAACTCTCAAAATTATCTTTCACTAATCTCTTTTTCTCTCTATACGTGATTACATAGTCTTTATGTACTCTCTCGTACTACAAATTAAACTCTCTTTTGGATTTATTTTTTTCATAATAAATCACAATCCCTATTTTATACTTCTATGTATAATATTTTTTTTTCTTGATATTCATTGACTTTTGTTCATATTCATTTCTTAATAATGGGTTTTGCTCCTCTTAATTATGGTGGCCTATAATGAAACCAATTATTTATAGTAAAAAAAAAAAATGAAGGAATTGAAATTGAGAAATTGAACATTAAAGAGAAGAAATGGTTAATTAAGTAATTTTATGAAAAATTATTTTGATATTAAAATTCTTAATTAAAAAGATGGCGTAAATAAAAAACTAACGAGTTCAAATAAGCCTACCCTTAATGAAATTTCTAAAGGAATAGAGGTGTGTTGCCTATTCTTTATCATTCAAGGGTGGAGTAGAATATGTCAATTTTATTGGGTATTAAAGAAAATTTACCTTTTAATAAAATAATATTTTTTGTGATCAATCAAAAAAAAGTTTCTCTAATTTTCTCATATATATATATATGGTATTTGCTTTAGACAAGTCAGTCTGCAAGAGAAGAGTCTCATCTCTTTTTAACTTGAATTTATGTTGCGTATTAAACGCAGAATGCATTGCTTTATAAGAGATTTTGTAGATCAAGGCTACTGGAATTAATCCTTCAATCATGTGGTAGTTATGGGTTTTGATTTGAAGAATCATGCTCTTTAAAATGTTTTTGTCTTTAAGAGAAACTGTTATGTTTGGATAACAATAAAATGAACTCAACTACCACACTCAAGACTCCCAATTAATTCTCCAAAGAGAATTTAAAGTAAAATGGTGGAATAAATTCAATGAAAGTGCCAAGTTAACCGAGCACTTAATCCAAGGTTGGCTTGCTGCAAAAGGACACCTAAAGCCCAATATTGAGACTATTAAAGCCCAAAACACGTTCCTCTCTCAAAAATCAAAGGCCCAATCTATGTTGGCCAGTGCAAAGTCCGAAGAGGAATATTTCAAGCTCATGGAACAACTCTTAGCCTCAAGATCAGAACCGTCTGTTGTAAAATCGTCTGATCAAGATGAAGAAGAGCCGTTCATCTCCCTTGGTGACGAAAATGAAGATGACTGCTTCGGCATTTTCTCACCCATCAAGCATTAATTTTCTGTAAAGACTTTATGTAAAAAAAAAAAAAAGTAAAAATATCATTTTACTTTACTTCTCCTGTGTATTTTCCTGTAATTATGATTTCTTGTAATTTTCTTTTGTCATTTGACGTTTTTGTTTTATCCCCCTTCACTCACTATTCTCATCACGAGAAAAAAACTGAGGGGATAAGAATCTACTTTCTAGGTCTAAAGCACTTATGTTTGTCTCCCGTGATTCCCGGCTGTCCACCAACACACGTGAAAACCAACTGTAGCGAAGTTGTAGCATTTCTACTGTAGCGAAGCTGTAGCATTTCTACTGTAGCGAAGCTGTAGCATTTTACTATTTGGATTTTGGGTATATAGTTCCCATTCACCTCTAGTTGAGGAATCCATCTAGTTTTCGTCTAATCTATCTCTCTCTAGAATTTCTCTCAAGGATTGGGAATCTGGGATCTGAGGGTAATGCACTCGTCTGAAGATCAATTTCCCATCTTTCTCCTCTTCTCTTCTTAAAACATTTCTAGATTCAAGAAACCTACACATGTAAGCTTTCAATTATTTTATTTTAAAGTTTATATGTAATTTAATTAAAGCAAGCCTGTAATAAAGTTTATATTTTCTGCAATTTAATTTTATTGTATGATCTGCAGACTGATCTATATCAGATCTGCCATAATACCTGCTACCTTCCTCTGAGGCATAGAGACCTGATCTCTTCCCTCAGTTGTAACTTCTCTTCTTCCCCTTCCTTCAGAGCACCATTTCTGGGATCCAGATCTGGTACTGTGTATGCTTAGCAACCAACCATAATGAATGTTTAATTCTGCAAAGCCCTGTTGCTAGGCCTGATTAAAGAAACAGTTAAAGGTATATCGGCTGGAAACCCAGACGTGTGAGCTAATCGATCTGTTCTAAGTCAGATCTGGGCTCAAAGGCAGACTTGTCTGCATCGACTTGGTTTAACAACGCCACGTACCATTAACGCTGGTAATATTGATAATAATAATAAAGTTTGTATTTCATTCGCTGTAATCACTTCCTTCAAACAAACCCAATACCTTTATTAAAGTCTGAATTTGTAATCCTCTTTAATACACAAGTCCTTCTTTAGTTAAAGGTTTTATGCCAACATGGATTCTTTAAATAGGATTCTGACTCAGAATCACTATCAGAATAAGCAGAAGTATCAGAGTCAGCTAACTCATCAACATGTAGGGGCTCACTATCTCCAGTCATGGAGGATTCAGAATCAGAAGATTCTACAAGAAGAGATGCTATTTTAGAAAGAAATTCTTCTTCGAGACCAAGCTCGTGAAGTTTTTTGCTCATTCTACAATACTTTGCAGTATGACCTTTCTTTCCACATTTATAGTAGGTAGCTTCCTTGTAGTTGAAAGAGGTTTTAGGTTTTGAAGTGGGCTTAGAATGTTTTCTTTTTGAGAAACTGGGCTTTTTATAAGGCCTTGAGGGCCTCTTATAATAAAGTTCTTTAGGTTCAGGAAGGAATTTTTTATGGCTTTTTGATCTGTAATGTCTTTTGTAAGTTTTTGAATAACACTTACCATTACAGTCCTTTGAGGTAGAAGCTTTAAAAGGGTCATAATTGAATTGTTTACAAAAACTGCCTAATTCTTGCTTAGATTTTCTAAGCTCTCATTTTAGACGTTTTTGTAACTTCAAATCTTGACAAATCTTTAAATCTTCCTTATTAATGAAACTGACAAGTTCACCATAAGTGAGTTCATCATAAGGAATACGATTGTCATATAAAGCTTTAATAGAATTCCTTACCTTTTCTCCCAGAAGGGTAGGTAATCCAGCTAGAACATAATTACAATAGGCATGGTACAATACATGCGAGCTAATCGATATATATAAAGCTTTATATATATATATATATATATATATATATATATATATATATATATATAGTTAGGTTAAACATAGTGTCATATAGAATTAATTTGACTATTTTATCTTTTTTAATGTAAAATTAATTTTATCAAACTGTATTTTAGTCACGCCAACGAGGTAGTCACATTCCAATTTAACACAATCTTTCACCTTTTATAATTTAAAAACCTTTCATAAAGTTTAAATCCCTTATATTGAACGATCTTTTTTAAGAAACAAACACGAGGAAATGCTACGATTTTAAGAAATTTGCCACTCTGTTGGATCTTGCAATGACCGTATGGGTCTAAAATTTGTATTGTAGGTGACCCATCACCAACGATAGCATTTCTAGGGCTTTTCGGCAAGCTGAGCCGCCATGCATTTATTGTACGCGCATTGTGTATATAGAATAGAAGCAAGCATTGAAGAAATATCAAAAAGCTGTTTTTAATAACGTTACTTAAAAAAAAAAAAGAAGGGAAAATCTTTTAGATTTTACTTAGAATTAAAAAAGAATTGAAGAGATAACAAGTAGCTGATAGAGGATAAAAAAGATACTAGCAATTTGCTCAATTTTAAAAGCTTTTGTCAAGAATAAATAGAAACGCAAACAATAAATCGATTAATTAATTACTTTCCATAAAAATAATTCCTAAAAAAGTAAAAAAAATCATCAGCTCTGATTACAGCTTATTCAGTGTTTTAAAAAATATATATATATTAAAATATTCCAATATAAGCTTACTAGTAAACTAAATCAGCTCTAATTAGTATATTATTAGCATAACCAAAATCTTGTGATTGTGGCCGGTCACTTTAAAAAACAGAGAGCTATTTGTTTAATTACAAAGACAAGCTATATTATAATGATTGGCTATGAATACTGAGCAAGCTTTTAATTTTGATGGCGCCGAGATTGCCAGGTCCAGAAGTGTTTCAAACCCGGAAAACCCATACCAATAATCATGGGGGAAAAGAAAAAAAGAAACTTTTTTTTTCCTTCATTCAAGAATTACAAATATTTGATTATCGTTAAATATTCTTTATTGAATTCCATAATTTGCAGCTGCGACAATGACGTAGGACAAAATAACTCCGAGAATCAAGTTATTTAAGCCTGAAGGTACTGAAAATTACCTTCATAGTATTTTTTATTTTGTGGAGAGCTTGTGACACACGTTGATCTTGAATTCGGCGAGGTGGGTACCTGAAAAAGGCACTCCGACGCTCAAGTCAGTGTGTGATTGAGATTTGAAAGGAGAAAAATGAAGAAGATAAGGTTGATTTCTCTATTTTTAGTGATGAACAATGTTATTTCTTTTGATTCCAGGGGTCTTCCTTTTTTCTTAAGAAGATTCCTATTTATAGATGGTGGGTGACATGGGTTTAGGGTTTTGCCTTGAGCTCTCTCTTTAATGACGCGTGTCACCTACCATTGCTGTGCACGTGGATGTCAATTTTATCATAGGGAAATAAACATATTTATTCCGGACCTATGTTTATTTCCGGACGTACGTCATTTATTCTGAACGTCCATATTTCCGTGTCATTATGACTTTTGGGCTTGGTTTTTTCGATTGATGGATTACAGAACTAATTCCCACATCGAGCCATCTTTATAACCTTTGGAAGACTTTCTCCTTAGGTGTTATTCCTCCGGAATAGTTTTGATATTACTCCCCCGGAATAGCCTGGGTGTTATTTCTCCAGAATATCTTAGGTGCTTTGGAATAGCTTAGGTGTTGTTTATCCGAAATAGCTTTTTTATTTGATAGGATAGATGCGTGGCATATTTTAATGCCTTTTGGAATATGACACCTACAAACCCAAAACTGTTTCAATTATATTTGTTCTTTTACATTTCCACTGTATTCCCTCTGTGTGTAAATACTATGCAAGCTTTATTAATTTTGTAAACAGAATAGCAAATTTAATAACACGCAGAGGGAAGCGTTGAATTCATCAATTTAGCCAAATACTAACCCATGTCCTAAAGTTCAATAACCCTTCTTTTTCAATAAAAATTTGGATCCGAAATGTTCAAATCCATTCAATAATTGATACATGCACTGAGCCATATTAAATCAAGTTTGAAGTAACAGTTTTAAAGAACAAAATTGTTGAAAAGTTGTTTAATATATATATATATATATATATATATATATATATACATTATATATATATATATATATATATATATATATATATATATATATATATATATATATATATTTGTATGTGTCATATTCCAAAAGGCACTAAAGCATGCCACATGTCTATCTTATCAAATAAAAAAAAGCTATTCTGGAGAAACAACACCAAAACTATTCCGGAGCACCCAAGCTATTCCGGGGCAGTAACATCCAAGCTGTTCCAGGGGAGTAACATTAAAACTATTCTGGAGGAATAACACCTAAGGAGGAATTCCTCCGGAACTCATAAAGATGGTTAGAAGTGGGAATTAGTTCCGTATTCCATCAGTCCAAGAAATCACGCCCAAGGTCATAAGAGAGCACATATATACGGAATAAATGACAAAGGTCCAGAATAAATATGTTTATTTCCTTATGATAAAATTCACATCCACGTGCACAACAAATTGGGGGTGACACGTGTCATTAGGGAGAAAGCCCAAGGCAAAACTCTAAACTCATGTCACCCACCATCTATAAATAGAGACCTTCTTCTTAAGAAAAAAGGAACTCTGGAATAAAAAGAAAGAACAATGTTCATAACTAAAAAGGAAGAAATCAACCTTGTCTTCTTCATTTTTTCTCCTTTCAAATCTCAATCACACACTGACTTGGGCGTCGGAGTGCCTTTTTTAGGTACCCACCTTACCGGATTCAAGATTAAAGCGTGTCACAAGCTCTTCACAAAATCAAAATACATGTGAAGGTAATTTCCAGCACCTTCATTGGCGCCGTCTGTAGGGAAATCTTGGCTGAAAAAGTCTCTCTCACTAAAACCTATATGAACACTACCTTACAATCATCTTTTTAGATTAGATCTAGTTGGTTGTGGTTGAAAAAAGAGATGAATACTTACATAAGCTTATGAAAAATGAGTTTATGTGAGAGACCAAAACCTCAAACACGCTTAAAAAAAAAGGGCATTAAAACAAAAATCCAAGAGTAAAAATGAAAGGCTTTTCTTCCATTGTCTTGCTAGAAAATGAAGAAATAATAAGGAGGATAAGGAACCCACTTGGTCAACATAAAACTTTGACCAGAGATGGAAAGTCAATAATAGTAAAAAAGGCTTAAAACTAGTGCACACGGCTAAATCTAAGACTAATTTATCATTATATTATTTTTTTCTTCATTTCTTTTTATTGTGCTTATTCCTAACAGCCGTGCTAACTTATTTACATTCCTGCCATCCCATTTATTCCATGGTACTTATTTATCCTTCCATGAGTGAGGCTCAGCAAAACCAAGCGTTCACCTCATCCGGGTGAATACACGCAAGGTATTATGCCAACGTGGACTAACATAACTTTATGTTCTAACCTAACAATTGTGATTCCGCATCTAACATATTAACACGAGTGACAAATTATTCCTGACTTTTTTAATTTTCCTATGACATTCCTAACTTTACTTGGCTCACTGGAATAACCTAACTTTTCTTACATGTTATGTAACCAATGATTACTTTTATGCATATAACTTTTACATTTCTGCATTAATTATTTCAATTATTTATAAATTTTATGATGTTAAATGCTAACTCCGAAGGGAAGTGGATATTACCCACTCCTCTTTTTCTCTTTAGACGAAGGCTTTTTAAGCCTGGAACAAGTTTCCATACAATAGTTCCCAAGAACTCGTAAATGCTATAGCATAACTTTTCTTGTATAATCAAAAGAAATAGAACAGAAAAATGCTTAAAAGCACAACAATTTCCTCATTAAAATTTCTTCCCTAAGATCCAGCCACCTTTGAATTTTGTTTACAAACAAGCAAAACAAAAGGCTAACGAAGGGAAAAATCGATGTAAATGCAGGAAATCAATGGCCAGACCACCTAAGAACAAGTTTCCTACAACTTCTTCTAGTGAACTTCCCCTCGAGGAAAATCTAGAACCGGAAAAGCTGGAAGTTTCTGCTGAAAGGTGAGAAGCACCACCCGATGATACCTTGGCACAAATCTTGCAGCAAGTGGAAGAAACCAAGAAAGAAAGTCAGCAGCTAAAGGCCAGACTCCTTGCATTGGAGCAATAACCAAAGGAGCCAAGAGGAAGCTCGGAACGAGGGGAACGGAACCTGGGCAAGGCACTATCCAGCCTACTATTCCTTCCGCCCCTAAGGCAAACCCAGAAGAAGAGGAGGCACCTTCAACTGTGCATTTGATACATGGCCCAAAAAAAAAAGTAATGACATCTCGGAATCAGACTCCTCTTACCAATCAGATTCTGAGATAGAAAGTTTCTCCAACCCATTGCAGGAAGATAGTTTTGCAGAATCGTAAGCAGGGGATGACAATGCTGAGTCGGAACCCAAATCCTAAAGGACAATTCATGCAATCCATGGTTCCATCTATGACTACCTTACAGAACCTGAGAATGGGGAAATTGCACGCATTGCTGGGAAAATGATGCAAATGACTCTTAACGAGTTGCACTCTGCGGCAATCCATGGACGTCCAGTATCAGATTCCGAAGGAGAAGTCTGGCGTGCTCAGTACAAAAGAGCGATAAAGATGCAGCGGTGCGAAATTATTAAAACTTCCCCACCAGCTATTATGTCCATCTCGGAAGATCTTGCTCCGATTATCTTCACCCAAAGGGATTTAGAAGGAATCGATATGCCACACATAGATCCCCTGGTGATCACTTTGGAAATTGCTAACATTGTAGTCAAAAGAATCCTCATTGATGAAGGAAGCAATGCGAAAATTCTCTATTGGGATGCATTTAAAAAAATGAGACTTAAGGAATCAGACCTGCGAAAATGCTATGCCCCTCTAGTAGCCTTTGAGGGAACAAGATTGACAGCAAAAAGAATCATCAACCTTCCTGTTAAGGCCGGAGATAAGATTGCTTCAGTCGATTTCCTGGTTGTTAATGCTCCATCAGCCTACAATACAATTTTAGGGAGGCATTGGCTTCATTACATGGAGGTAGTACCCTCAACACTACATCAAGTGGTCCGATGTGTCTCTATAACAAGAGGGCGAACATTTGATATAAAAAAGGATCGGATGATGGCCAAGCAATGTTATTCTATTGCTATTAAGCCTCGCAAAAAGGCTTCTGGATCAAAACTCGCTCTGAGAGATAAGAAAAAACTGGCAGCAGAGGAAAATGGGAAGCTTATTATCTCGGAGCATATACCTACTGAGGAACCAGTTTCTTCGCCACAACAAATGGTGGAGGATGGAGCTAAATAGCAATTACAGGACCTGAAGCCAAAGTGGATGCCTCATTCTTTGCACTATGAGGCTCCCATTGTTGAAGATTTAGAAACAGTGTCCCTAGACCCTTTGGCCTCGGAAAAGTAATTGCATGTTGGAATCAGAAAACTTCCTGAGGAAAAAGCATGTCTCATCTCCGTGCTCGAAAGAAACCAAGATGTTTTTGTATGGTCACATAAAGACATGCCGAGGATAGATCCGGAAGTTGCATGTCACCGGATACCAATTGACCCAACAATAAAACCTGTACAACAAAGACAGATGCGATTTGCTCCGGAAAGGAACAAGGTCATCAATGATGAAGTGGAATGTCTCTTTGAGGCAGGATTCATTCGAGAGGTTTACTACCTGGAATGGGCCTCTAATGTTGTTATGGTGCAGAAAAAGAACGGAAAATGGAGAGTATGCATCGATTATACAAGCTTTAACAAGGCTTGCCCAAAAGATCCTTTCCCTCTACAAAAAATTGATCAATTGGTCAATGCCACCATTGGATACGAAAGGGTATCTTTCTTGGATACATATAGTGGATACAACCAAATCCCTATGCATTCAGAAGATGAGGAAAAAACAAGCTTCATCACTCCGAGGGGCCTATTTTGCTACAAAGTCATGCCTTTCGGATTGAAAAATACAGGATCCACCTATCAAAGGCTTGTAACCAAAATCTTTGCTGGGTTATTGGGGAATATTGTAGAAGCTTATATTGATGACACGGTAATCAAAAGCCGAAGGGCGGAAGACCACGTTGCAGATCTGGAAGTGGTTTTCAACATTCTAAGGAACTACAATATAAAGCTCAATCCCACAAAGTGCATTTTCGGAGTTTCCTCAAGTAATTTCCTTAGCCATATAGTTAGTAAAAAAGGGATAGAAGCTAATCTAGCTCAAGTGAAAGCACTACTAGAAACCACTGAGCCGAAAACTGCCAAGGAAATTCAAGTGCTGACAGGAAGAATCGCAGCCTTGAGTAGATTCATTTCTCGGATGTCAGATAAATGCAAAAGCTTTTTCAAAATTATGAAAGTCGAAAAAACTGGAGTATAGGGAAGGGAGCAATCCAAAACCCTGGAACATTTAAAAGGTTATCTTATCCAGCCACCCATACTTTCCACACCAAAACTTATGGAGGAACTTTATTTATACCTCGCTGTGTCCTATGTTTCAGTCAGTGCAGTACTCCTGAGAGAAGATAAGGGGATACAAAAGCCTATCTTTTTTATTAGCAGAACTTTATCAGATTCGGAAACAAGATATTCTGCTGCGGAAAAGTTGGTCATGGCCTTGGTCCATGGAAAGGAAAAACTTCGACACTACTTTGAAAGCCATCACATCATTGTGATGACATCTTACCTGCTCAAAGCTATCCTTTCCAAGCCAGACGCAGTGGGAAGGAATAGCAAAGCAGCTATGAGTTTGAGCACCTTTGATATTCAATATAAGCCTAGAATTTCAAAAAAGGGGCAAGCCCTTGCAGACTTCCTCCTCGAATGTGAACCTTCAATTGAGGATCAATCTTTGCGAGTCTTAGCAACGGAAGGAGAGGAATGGCTTTTATTTATTGATGGCTCCAACAATAATAACAGGGTCGGAATCGGTCTGTACTTAAAGAGTCCGGAAGGAATCATTGTTGAAGATGCCATCCGATTAAATTTTCGTGCTTCCAACAATGAAGCTGAATATGAAGATCTCATCGTCGGACTCAAGTTAGCTATTGGGCTCTAGATAAAGCATTTGAAGATCTATACCGATTCTGCACTAATGACCTCCTAATAGAGTGGGGAATTTACCATAAAAGACGATTGTATGATCAGTTACCTATCCTTAGCAAGCAATTTTGAAAGCGTCACCTTCCAGCAAATCCCAAGGAATAAAAATACAGAATCTGACAAATTGGCCACGACCACATCTGGAGGCGCTTATACCAATTTTCGACAGGTATACATTACTACTCTCAACTTCCCTTCCATACATGAAAGAGGTTGAGAAGTCTTGTCAATTCAACAGAATGGATGCTGGATGGATCCTTACATATCTTACATCAAAGACGGAAACATTTCAAAGGATAAAAGTGAGGCGCAAAAGCTCAAAATGAAAGCAAGTCGTTTCCTAGTTATTGATGATGAGTTTTACCGAAAATCCTTTACTGGACCCTTGCTCTTATGTTTAACTAAACAAAAAGGGTGAGAAGTACTATCAGAGATCCACGAAGGACAGGCTGGAAACCATTCTGGAGCTAAAGCCCTACAACGCAAGGTGCTAAAGCAAGGCTATTATTGGCCTACGCTAAGAAATGATTCCGATGAGTTTGTTCGTAGATGTGAGAAATGTCAAAAACATGGTCCCTTAATCCATCAACCATCTGAATTCCTTAGCTCCATAACAAGTCCCTGGCCATTTCTCCAGTGGGGAATGGATATTGTGGGCCCATTACCGCCTACTTCAGGAGGAGTACGATTCGTACTTCTAGTAATTGATTATTTCACTAAGTGGGTGAAAGCTTCAGCTTACTCAAGCATCACAGGAAAGGAAGTGATTAAATTCCTGAAGTCCAACATCATCACTAGATTTGGTCTTCCCCGGATCATAGTTTCCGATAATGGAAAGCAATTTCAGAATGCTAATATAGAAAAATTTTGTCATGAATAAGAAATAGAGCACAGATTTTCGTCTCGCGGCTATCCACAAGGGAATTAACAAGCAGAAATCACCAATAGGACCATTTTTGACAATTTAAAGAAGTTGGAAAGTCGGAAGGGACGATGGGTAAAGGAGCTTCCGAATGTCCTGTGGGCTTCTAGAACATCAGAAAGGAGACCAATAGGGAACTCTCCTTATTCCCTCGTATACGGCATGAAAGCTATACTCCCAACGGAAGCTACTTTCCCAACCTTACGGTCTAAACTCGCCCAACTTGCTAACAACAATGCTTCCATAGCATTGGAAAAAGATCTGGTTGATGAAGCTCGAGACGCAGCCGCAGTGCATATGGTTTCTTATAAGCAACGAATCAAAATGTTATATAACAAGCATGTCAAGTTCCAGTAATTCAAAAAAGGGGAACTTATCCTCAGAGTAGCAATGGATGTCAGGAAAGAGGCCAATGCTGGAAAAATGGTGGAAAAATGGGAAGGACCATACCAAATCAGGAAGGTACTTGGCAAGGGAGCTTACAAGCTTCAAACACTTGATGGGAAAAAGGTCCCTACTGCTTGGAACGTCATTCACTTGAAGAAGGTCTATGCCTAAGAAAGAAATTCACTTGGCATCTTTTATCTTCTTCAATTCCTACTACAATCCATTAGTTTGTTTGTTTGTCTTTTATTTTAAATTGCCGCTTTCATTTCCCTAAAGCTTATGCCAATGTAGACATGCTGTTCCGAGCTTCCTGCTTGGACTATCAATGAACGATGTTATTCAGGAAAGCCTGTTATAATTTTCAAGGTATCGCCATTCTATCAAAACTACAGTTCCTTGTGGACTTAAAAGAAAATAACGCCCAAGTAGGAACTATTCCATATAAGCTAAAGGAAAATACTTCCCTCGGAAAAACCATCTCATATAAGCTTAAGTCAAATAATTCTTCCAGGAAACCTATCCTATATAAGCTAAAGGAAAGTAATTCATGAGTAGGAATTATTCCGCGATTAAGGAAAATGTACTCCTAAAATTATTATTCCGCACTTAACGAAAAGAATTTGTCAACAAAAAATTATTCCAGGATTCCGGAATATAAACTCCTAAAACAATTATTGTGTGTAAAGGAAATAATTCCTCAACAAGAATTACTCCGAAATGAATTCCTAGAAAGGATTATTCCACGCTTAAGGAAAATAGTTCATTAACAAGGATTGTTCCGAGCTTAAGCAAGTTAATTCTGTAGCATGAATTACTCCATGTAAGTTAAAGAATAATAATTCTCACACAAGAATTATTCCATCCAATACAAAAACAATACAATCCCTCCGTACGAATCATTATGTTAATTATTTTTCCAGACTGAAATTATTTCCGATAAGCATAAGGAAATTACGATCCCAAAAAAAAAATGTAAAACTTTTAAAAGCTCTACGAAAACATGCACATGCATAGAGCTTAAGGGAGTCATTCCACATGCAAAGGTATTACAGTAGCAAATTCTTATATATAAACAAAGAAAGACTATTTCTTTTTTAACAAAGACAAGTCTTACACAGAACACTACCGCTTCTAAATAGCTCCGGAAAGCCAAGAATAACAAAGAAAAAGAAGAATACTTGCTATATATAAAAAAAAAAAACTAAATATAATCTCCTTCATAAGCAAATACGAAGGAATAACTAAGTCACGGAGCTCCACCTTCCGCATCTTTTGAAGTACTGGCACCAGTACCTCCTTCATCGCCATCCTCTAGATTCGGGTCAGGAATCACACTTTCTCCATAACCATCCTCGTCATCCACGACGATAGTACAATGTAATATATGCATTGGATGCTTGGTCAAAAACTTCTCTTGCCACAGAAAAATTCTCTTCAGCAATATGACGACTTTTTCTCTCCTTAGTCAACTCCTCCCTAAGAGAACTCTCTATTCCCTCCACACTTTTGCTTTTCCTGCCTCAAAAGAAGCAACTCGGAATGCTCCTGTTCTGCCTCCTTAACCTTCCTCTCTAATTCAGCAATGAGGAAATTCCTTTTCTACAATACTAGATTTCGCACATTCTAATTCGGATGATAATTTCTTGTAAGATTCCGCGGATCCTTTGTAATCATCGTTTAAACGCCGCAATTTCACGATCTTTAATTCATACTAAGATACGAGCGAAAAATTGGAGCACTTTCCTTCATGTATTGTTGTATACAACGTGTGAAGTGCTCCCCCACCTTTGCCTCAGGCTTATAACCAAGGAATTTTTCCACCTCCAACAAGTCCTACATAACCGTTGCATCCAATAATGTGGGGGGAAAAGTAGTACCAGAGGACTCTCCAGCCTTGGATGCAACGGAAACTTCAAGCACCACCGTTGCCTAAAAAATTTGCTGGCCCTTTGGTCAATCGTCTGCAGCCTTCTTCGCAAATGAAGGGTCTTCTGTATCTAAAACAACCTTCTCCTTCCCAACAAGAATGGATTCATGATGACTGCTGGACAATTGAGGCATATCCTCCCCGATGTTGGAAATATCCACTGAAATCAAAACCAAAGGGAAATAAAGAACTTTCCTACTTAATACCAACATTTACCTAAATTAAAATATGAAAAGGAAATCATCACTAGCAAAAATCATCAAAGAATGAATCCAACGAGTCCCACATAACCGTTGCATCCAATAATGAAGGGGGGAAAGTAGTACTAAAGGACTCTCCAGCCTTGGATGCAACGGAAACTCCAGGCACCACCGTTGCCTAAAAAATTTGCTGGCCCTTTGGTAAATCGTCTGTAGCCATTTTCACAAAGGAAGGGTCTTTCGTATCTAAAACAACATTCTCCTTCCCAACAAGAATGGATTCATGATGACTGTCAGAAGATTGAGACATATCCTCCCCGATGTTGGAAATATCCACTGAAATCAAAACCAAAAGGAAATAAAGAACTTTCCTACTTAATACCAACATTTACCTAAATTAAAATATGAAAAGGAAATCATCACTAGCAAAAATCATAAAAGAATGAATTCAACACCTGATTTCGTTCTCTTTGAAACATGATCATTCCGAGAGCCAGCTTTACGCTTTGGACAAAGAAGCTTCGGCACTTTGGATTTCAAAAGCTCGGAAGCAAGCACCTTAGTTGAACCAAAAGTCGGAACAGCTGCACCTTCCTCGGAAGTTCCTATAATAGTAGGAGCCACTTCCTCCACAGCTATGCTCTGCTGTCCACGATCAATGTTCCCGAAATGAGAAGTTTCGAGAAGAAAAGCAGCTATACAATTAAAAACAAAACATAAACCAAACAAGGGCGGATAGAAAAATCAACAACGAAAGTCATAAAAGTCCCAACCATTACCATCACTCCTTCCTCTCGAATTTTTTCCTACTTGAACATTAATACCTTCCTTGGCAATGGAAAAAGTTTCTTTAACCGAAGCACCCTTAGATGAGGCCTCTTTACCACCATCCCTATGAGCTTCCTTTGTCACTGCTCGTTTAATAGATTGGAAAAAATACTCATCATGATTTCCTGGAAATCATAGAAGTATTTAAAAATAATAACAATAATAATAATATAAGCAGGAACAAAGAAACTTACATACCATCGGATTTCGATTGATCAGAGTCTGTCGGAAGAAGAACTTTGTCTGGTTCCTCCCTATGCACATGCTTCAAAGAGTCGGAATGCTCCCCCTTCCTAAGACTAACATTCCTATGCTTATTGCCATGAATTGTTTATGTAAAAATAGCCATCATCTTCTTACCCCCAAACGAAGTCCCTTGCCTAACAGTGCCACTTCTCTCCATAGGATGCTCCCTAGCAACCTCCGTTGCTTCACTACTTTATCTCTTAATTGGAATTTTTTCCTTTGGTTGGGCTTTCTTTTTATCGATCTTTCGAGGGATGTATAGTTCTGCAGAACCATAGGGGGGAGACCTTGGGCTCCGTATAGGCTCTTTAGCCCCTACGTCGATAGAAATCCAGTCTGGAAGAGGAATATCGGGACTCTCATATTCGCTAGCCACATATAAGTCAAGTATTTTCCTCGCATCCTCATTTATTTCAGCATTGCTGGAAAGGCGAGCCAATCTAAGGGGGAAAACAACATCACCTCTTCCTAAACACAAGCTGTCAACATGACGAACATAGTCGAATTGACCAACGCGTCTCAAACAATAACGCGAAACCAATTCTGTAACACAAGGAAAATCCTTTCCCCAAAAAATCCTCTCTAGATAAGCCACCCAAGCACCCGACAAAAGAGGATCAACAATAGGCCCAGCTAAAAAACAAAAAAAAGAAGAAGAAAAAGGATGAAATCGAGCAACACAAATAATAAAATAACAGAAATCCATATGTCTATGAGCTAAAGCCAAAAACAACACAGACTCACGGAGATTTTTCTGAAAGGTGTAGCTCAGAACATAAGATTCCATGTGCTCCCACCTTCACCAATAGCCCGTAACTATTATAGGGCGATTAAGTGACCATTCCCTAAATTGGTCTCTTTTTGCTGCGGCAGGAATTTTGTAAAAAATCCCCTTATCCTCAAACCTCATAGTGGTAAACCATGAATCCTTTTCATCTTTGGGACTGGGATAAAATTTAAGTCTATAGCAGATTAAAAAATCATACAATGAAAGGAAATGAGACCCCTTAAGAGCCAAATTAGTGGTGGCAAAAGCTTGTAACAATACCAAAACGTAGGGATTAATCATTAATGGCGAAACTCCACAGCGAGCAAAAAATGCCATGACCAAAGGAGGAATAGGGAATGATAATACCTCAATTTGCTGACGGTAAAGTAAAATTGACTCCCTATTAATTTTGGGGTCCATAATATTAACATCGTCAGCAAGTTCTCTTAGCTGAATATCAGGGCCAAGACCCACATTTTCCACAAATCGATAAAAGGAAATTCTCTCTACTCTGGGGGCAACCTTATTCCTACAAAAAGAAAGAGAGAGTTTTTAGGATAAATTCAAAGCCGAACAAAAAACAAAAAAAAAGAAGAAGAAAAGAAAGCAAAAGGAACCGAAAAGATGTTCTAAAAAAAAAAAGAGGCAAACAAAGGCGAGAAAGGAAAGCCAAAAGAGAAAAAGAAAAAGCAAAATATATGTATATATAATAAACAGTTGATGATGAAAGATGAAAGGTAAAGCAAAATTGAAAAGAGAATAATGACAAAAGTATGAAACTTACAACAAAAAGCAAGAGCAAAAAGTTGCAGGAAGGAGCAAAAAGTTGCAGGAAAAGCAAAAGAGAAATTGTAAAAGAAAGAGAAGCCTTGAAAGTTGAAAAACAAGATAGAAGAATAAAAAAAAAGAGGAAAAGTCAGTGACCTAGGAAACACAAAAGAGTATTTAAATGAATCCCTAAAAGGCCAAAAGGCCCAAATAAAGTAAAAAAGATATTTTAAATAATTGCTTAGAAGGTAACTTATGGGATTGAGCATAAGTTACTTTTATTTCAATTAATATATATATATTGTGTGCATTTTTATGAGTGTGGTGAATCCCATCATTGTGAAAAATACATCACAGCCGCCACTTTTTGGAAAAATGTATTTTTATTTTAAAAATACACTTGTAGGGGGAGTGGTGCAGGTGCCATATCTTAGAGGCACTAAAATTACACCACGTATTCATTTGAAAAATAAGAGAAAAAAACTAGCTCGGAATAAGAATAACATCCAACCTATTCCGGGGAGATAACGCTCAAGACAAAAATCCTAGGGAACCTACAGAGATAACTAAAATCGGAAAAAATTAATTCCAGTCTGAGATTCCGAGGTGTAAGGAAACTATGCCCAAAGTCATAACAGAGCACGTAAGCATGAAATATATGACGTAGGCAGGAAATAAACATAGGTCGGGAAATAAACATAGGTCTGGAATAAATATGTTTATTTCCCTACGATAAAATTCACATCCACGTGCACAGCAATGGTAGGTGACACGTGTCATGAAGGAAAGAGCTCAAAGCAAAACCCTAAACCCATGACACCCACCATTTATAAATAGAGGACCTCTAGGAACAACAAGAAAAACACACTGTTCATAACTAAAAAGAGAGAAATCAACCTTGTCTTCTTCATTTTTTCTCCTTTCAAATCTCAATCACACATTGATTTGGGTGTCCGAGTGCCTTTTTCAGGTACCCACCTCATCGAATCCAAGATCAGCGCGCGTTACAAGCTCTCCACAAAATCAAAATACGTTTGAAGGTAATTTCCAGCACCTTCAGTTAGAAAAGTCAAGAATGGTTAGTAAGTCAGGAATAATTTGTCACTCGTGTTAATATGTTAGATGTGGAATCATAATTGTTAGGTTAAAACATAGAGTTATGTCAGTCCACGTCGGCATAATACCTTGCGTATATTCCCTCGGACAAGGTGAATGCTTGTTTTTGCTGAGCCTCACTCATGTAAGAATAAATAAGTACCATGGAATAAATGGAATGGCAGGAATGTAAATAAATTAGCATGGCTGTTAGGAATAAGCACAATAAAAGGAAAATGAAGAAAAAATAATATAAATGATAAATTAGTCTTAGATTTAGCCGTGTGCACTAGTTTTAGGCCTTTTTTACTATTATTGACTTTCCATCTTTGGTCAAAGTTTTATATTGACCAAGTGGGTTCCTCATCCTCCTCATTCTCTCTTCATTTTCTAGCAAGACAGTGGAAGGAAAGCCCTCCATTTTTGCTCTTGGATTTTTGTTTTAATTTTGTTTAAGCGTGTTTGAGGTTTGGGTCTCACACATAAACCTATTTTTCATAAGTTTGTGTAAGTATTCACCTCTTTTTTCAACCACAACCAACTAGATCTAATCTAAAAAGATGACGGTAAGGTAGTGTTCATATGGGTTTTAGTGAGAGAAAGATTTTTTTCAGCCAAGCTTTCCCACAGACAGCGCCAATGAAGGTGCTGGAAATTACCTTCACACGTATTTTGATTTTGTGAAGAGCTTGTGACGCGCGTTGATCTTGTATCTGGCGAGGTGGGTACTTGAAAAAGGCACTCCGACACCCAAGTCGGTGTGTGATTGAGATTTGAAAGGAGAAAAATGAAGAAGACAAGGTTGATTTCTCTCTTTTTAGTTATAAATAGTGTTGTTCTTTTTTGTTCCAAGGGTCTCCTATTTATAGATAGTGGGTGTCATGGGTTTAGGGTTTTATTTTGAGCTCTCTCCTTAATGACATGTGTCACCTACCATTGCTGTGCACGTGGACATAAATTTTATTGTAGGGAAATAAACATATTTATTCCGGACCTATGTTTATTTCCAGACCTACGTCATTTATTCCGTGCTTACGTACTCTATTATGACTTTGGGCGTAGTTTCCTCACATCTCGAATCCCAAACTGAAATGAATTTTTTCCGATTTTAGTTATCTTCGTAGGTTCCCTAGGATTTTTGTCTTGATCGTTATCTCACCGGAATAGGTTGGATGTTATTCTTATTTCGGGCTAGTTTTTCTCTTATTTTTCAAATGAATACATGGCGTAATTTTAGTGCCTCTAAGATATGGCACCTACATAGGCTAATCCTGAAAACAACAAGAACATTGCAAACCCGCTAATGTACATCAGCCACTTGCTTTTTTGAAGCATAAAGTGGAGGATGAAAGAGATAGGGCCAGTGTCAATGGGAAAAGAAAGAGCAAAATTATGAAGAAGCTAGGGGTTTTGTAGATAACTCTGGCATACTCTAAGAATTGAAAAATACAGCCAGAAGACGAAGTCAGTCAAGCTAAGGACATCGGACGCCGTTGTCAACAATCGCAACCATATTGGATTTGTTCCTTCTTTCATTTTGTGGTTGTGGGTTTTTTTTTTTTTTTTTTGTGTTGAGTCTTTCCTCTCGTGTTTTAATTTCTCTAGGGGTTTAGTGTTACAAACGATACCTGTACATATTATATACATATAGGAATTTTATGAGCGAATTTAATTTTTTTACTATAATGATTAAATGAACAAGATCTAGTTTTGAAAAACAAATATATGCCTTGTTTGAGACTCATTTCCTCTTTAATTTTCTTGTTTCCTCTTAGTTTACTTATTCTTCATCTATCTTGGGAAAGATCTAATTTCTTTGTTTCCTCTCTTATTCAGTTGACAGCAATGCGTTTATATCTTTGAGCATGAACCTCGTAATTAATTATAGCGGCTCAAAATTTATTAATGCTCAATTTCGTTAATTCGCTGCCTTCCGTTTGCAAGAAAGGAAAAAAGTTTAATCTCAAAGAAAGAAAAAAGAGGGGCAAATTTTATATAAAATTTTAGATAAACGGCAGGCCGGGATCCTGAGTTAATGAAATTGAGTTTGCAGCAAGGGGTGGTAATTAATTGAGCATGATCATAATAGATTATGTGATGGGCAGCCTTGTTTAGAAATTATTTCCTTTTTATTTCTTGTTTTTTCTCTGAATTTATTCTTCAATCTTGGGAAAGATCTCATTTACAAGACAAGATTTAATTTTTCCTAAACTAAATATTTCCTTGTTTTGATTAAGATTTATTTCCTTTTCCTTTTTATTTTTATTTTTTTTGTTTTTCCTCTGAATTTATCAAATTTCTTTTTATCCTTTCTTCTTCAATTGAATGAAAGGAGGTGTTTAAGATCAAATAAATGATATTTAAAAAAAAAAAAAAGACACAAATTTCACAGAATTTTAGACAGACTTAATGCTCAACAATTGAGTACAAATGCATACCAAGTTAGGCATATAATCCATATTAGTTTTATTCTTGGGGCTTTGTAACCCAAAATAAGTATACTTAGGAGACTTTATATCCTATAAATCAGTTCAAGAACTTACTCTTTAGCAATATTCAATATAATAATAAGGTGATGTTTGGTTGGGAAGAGAGAATGGAGGAGAGGAAAATAATTTAAATTTTATTTTTATTTTCATTGTTTGGTTAGACAAAATGTATAAGAATATAATTTCCATTAGAATTTATATCCATCATAATGTGGAATTTGAATTCCACCCCAAGAAGTAAAGAATTCAAATTTCTCTTATATTGGAAACCAAAATTTTTCAAATTACCCTTCAACTTTTTAACTTATTGACTGCCATTAATAATTATTATTTATAATTTTATTTTATCAATTTAATATTATAAATAATTTTATATTAATTAAATTTAATGAATGCTTTAAGAAACTTAACAAAATAAATAGACTTATTTATTTATTTGTTTAATATGAAAATATAGAAATATAAATTCACCGTTGCCGGAACTCTATCGGACATCGCCAGGCTGCTGTCCAACTGCCATCGGACTGCTGTTTTATTATATATATATATATATAATTTTAATAAATCACGAATTGTTTTAAGACTTTTTGACATTAAAAAAGTTTGGTATTGATATTAAATTTTATTTCATTACTAATATAAATAGTTTAGTATTTAAGAAAAAAGATAAATTTATCCAAAGAAAAAAATTGTAATTCATTTCCCTATAAAATTTTATGTGAAACCAAACAATGAAATTTAATTTCACTATTCTCCTCCTCTCTTTTCTTCTCCCTTCCTCTCCATTCCACTCTTTTCCTCTCCTTCCCTTTCTTCATACCAAACATGGCCTAAAAGTTCCCGGGCTAAGAGCTCATTTGGCCTTATTTTTGATAAATTTAAAAGTGATTTTTAAAAAATAAAAATTAATTTTTAAAAAAATTACTTTCAGCAAAATACTCAATCTTTCGGTAAATTTTTATATTTAATATAATTTCATATATATTCTCATATATATTATAACAATACAAAATTATCCTCATTAATTAGGAAATAAAAATCATTAATTTTAATGTGGTTATTATTATTACCGATTATATTGAGATAATAAAATAAAAATAAAATTAATAATATAAAATATTTATTTTAATTATCAATTATTATATGTACATAATAAAAATATTTTACATACATGTTTATAAATTTTTAAATAAATTTTATTCAACATTATATTTAGTTTAGTCATTTAAATTCTTACAATAATTTAAAAGTAAAATTTACTAAATACAAAAAAAAATGACCAAATGTTTAACCGATTTTCTTTGTAGCTGATTATTTTCAAAGCACAGATAACAATAATTATTTTAAAAGCTACAAATATTTCCCAGATAATCAGCCCTAATTCATATTATGAAAAGTTAACTCATGAGTTGAGAGTTACTGCACTACTTATTTAAGTAAGTTAAGATTTTTTTTTTCCAGCAATAATTTGGTATTATCTGCTTGACACTTCATCAAGTGAGGTGTGACTTGTGAGATTATCTCTTTTTTGACTAAAGGCTTATATGGTATTGGTGGGGTGTTTAAGCTAGTACTAAAAAGCTACAGTTGGCTGCAAACATCTGTTGTGTTGGCTTTTCGAGCTATTGCTTCTTCCATTTGTCGGTTTTATTTAAATTTCTCAAGGGTTACAAACGATATGTGTGTGTTTGTGCGCGTACACAAAACTATAGGAATCTTTGTGCGAATTTCACGGTTTTATTATAATGATAAAACGAACAAGATCTAATTTGATTTTCTCTTAAGAAGAAATGTATGCCTTGTTTAAGAGATAATAATAATAATAATAATAATAAATAAAGAGGCGCAAATTTAGTAGAATTTTACACAATGGAAGGCTGTGAATCAATTTGGTTCATGCTTGGTCTGTGTAACGCACTCCTCTGTCTATGTAACTTCATTTTGATTAAAGCGGAGGACATGATGAGGCTGAAGGCATAAAGACAGAGAAAGGAGATATACCGAAGCTTCGACCATGACTTGATAAGCATAAGAGCCCCAGCCTTGCATGAGTAGCAGTTGATGCACAGCGTGTTTTGCCGATTGCTCCATGCAAATTAAGCAGTCACTGACTTCATGAACTGCTGGGCATGAACTCGGTGATATCCAAAACGTAGCGTTCTGATACTGAAACCCACAGGCTCTAGGTGGCTTACAGCAACCAGACTCTGTTGGAGACAATTTACTCTTGAAAAAATCTGCAGCCGTCCCATTAACATTCCTTTCAAGAAGTCTGTTACAAACTTTAGGGCCAATCATGCAACTCCTAATATCATCCCAATTCTTGTCATTATTCACAAAACGATTCTTAAGCCAATTGCCATTATTTCCCAACTGCTACGCCTTAAACCCTCATCCGGGTAAGCCTTTGCCGGCACCTTTAGATGTAACAACCCCAAAAACGGAGATTCCAGCAAAGCAAATTGAGAACCGAAAACAACCGCACAATTAAATAAAGGTTTTGGATACAAACGCTCTTCCAACACAAACAGATAAACCCCAGCAAGAGTAGCCCACAGAAGAAGATAATCTTTACGCAAGACGGGTTGTAGAAACATTTTTGTCATGCTGTGTCGCCATAAGACTGAGCGAGGGCGAAGAAGCCGATGACAGAAAAGCCTAGGCTAAGAAAGCCTACAAAGATGTCATACGAACGAGCCATATTGATTGTGGAGACACCCCAACCCCTAGATTTGTTTTTATAGAGAAGTAACCCGATGGAACGCATTGCATATGTGAGAATGTTCTTTTAATTACAAGGGTTTGGATTTAAAACGTTTCCATAATTAAAAGTTTCTGGTTTCTTTCCTCGTATTTATTAGTTTCATCAATTCAAAAGCTTCATTACAAATCGTATCTATGACAAATTTTTTAAGGAGGGAAAATATTTCTACACTTCAACAAAAATAGACAAAAAAAATGTTAGAAGTTTTAGCTGTCCACCAGATATTTAAAAATTTTAACGTAATTCCACTTCCATCTTAACACCCTTAGAAGTTTGATGATATCATCTATTCAACATTCACATACACAACTGATTAATTAAAATCTTATCAATTATTTTAGTTCCATAATTAATTCACAATTAAGTTATTTTTAATGAGATAATGCTAAGATAGACCATCTTATGAAATCAATTCTCGATTTTTTTCTTTTATTTTGTTATTGTTAATTTTTTTTTTTTTATCTTAGGTTAGTTTTTAAGGGTAAAATTCGTTGTGTCAAGGCATTAAATTTCTCTAGCTTTAGCATGCTTCATTACATAATTTTAAAGGTTTTCATAGAAATTGCCGCCCAAAGAATGAACTAGTCCTAAGGGTGGTATTAGCACCTATAGGACCAAGAATCTCACTTTTGAAGTAAAGATTGTCATACTCTTCTGAAAAAACACTCATAAGATCAATAATTTCCCCTTCAATGACACCTAGGGACTCGATCTGTCTTGTGCTTAAGTTTCAACGTAACTGTTAGTTGATACAATACTAACACACTCGACTAGCTGACTTGGCCAAACCTAAGCCTCTACCATTATGACTTGGCCACACTCGACCTCCACCATCCATGATGCCTACACACCACTGACTGATTAATACAATAGTAGCCCACCTATCTATCGAGGCGTTTGCTGCAACTTCTTTGAATTTCTCGAGCTTCAGCACATTTAATTACGGAGTTTTGAAGTAAAAATTACCATATTCCTTTAAAAATTAATTGGTGACCAGAAAATGGATGTTAAAACATTTAACTCCATGTCTTCATAGTTTTAAGAGCGGTAGTTAAACCCTCAGAAATATTTTCCTGTTTAAAAATAGTGTTTACTATATTCTTCCGATCGTCTAATAACATATCTCACCTTTATTATTATCTTTAACTTATTATTATTATTATTGTTATTGTTGTTGTTATTTTAATGCAATTATAATCTACTTGTATGCAGTGCAGTTCTAGTAATTTTCAATTGAGTGCGGGTTTACATCAATCCACACTTATTGAATGATGCCAAACTAGCTAGCTAGTACATCATCTTAATTGCATTAATTTCCCTTGCAACTTATTTCTTCAACATCAACCGGCAGTTTAAATCCCAAACAGGACCATGAAGAAAGCAATCAGCCACCGACGCCCGGCTAAGGATCAAATTTACAAGCAGCTAAATGGGACACTACCAGATTAGGACCAAATCGGATCCCGTGAAGATCCATAACAGTAACTGCAGCTTGTGCTAATTAATTTCGAAAAAAACCTCTGCACACAAGATAAATGACAAGGCGATAAAGGGCAACCCCTGTCGCAACCCACGTTGAGGACTCACCAGACCTTCAGCTTCAACATTAATCAAAAAGAAAAATTTAGCTGTCAAATTTAGCTGTCGTAACACAACCCATAATAAGGCGGTTTTAAAACCTATCACGTTATTTTTAAAAGAAAAAAGAAAAACCATTAAATACATGTTTTATTACAAAAACATCGTTCCAAATTACTTATATAAATATTTAATGAGAAATTGAATTGGGTGAAATTTATTATCAATTATGTTTTTGGATTCAGTTGAGTGGTTTTCTAGTAGTTCCTTTTTTTTTTTTAACTAGTCACCCAATTCAAATCTTGAGGGAGGTAGGACTATATAGTTGATGAGAATGATATATTTCTAAAGTTGAGATATACAAAATGTAAATCTTCAATGAGGTGTCACCAATCAATGATCGTCATGTGTTTAAGAATAATTGACTTCATATATCATTACTATTAATGAGATAATAATTTTACAGTACCAACCAATTGATAAGATTTCATCTGCCACATTTTAGATACAAAGTTTATATCCAACTTTGTAAGCATTATCCAAAATCGATTTGAATTTTCCAAAACTCCTACTTCTATGTAAAAAAATAATAAAAATATCAACTATCATTCTGTTACTTTTCAAACTCATAGAAAGAGACTTAGCAAATTGATTAAAACATGAAACAAAGATCTCAAAGAGATCACATGCAAGATCTTTATGTTCAAAAAAGTTACGTAACTAAAGATCATTCAATTCCTGAGTAAGAAAGGAGGAAAAAACAAGACAAACCGAAACAGGAAAAAAAAAAATTAAAACTCAGTTTTCAACAAGAAGAAATAAGTAATCATACATCAAACAAGTAATCATATATAGATGAAGTAAATTAGTTAATCAAACAATATTACATATATATTACAGATCTGTAAATCTAATTTATGGCATTGAGCTGTCCATTCTTGAGGCACTTAATTCAAAAACAATTACATAGCTTATGATATTACAAATTACGTACATATATATCTAAATAACTAAACCAGGCATTGGTTCAACGATTTATTATGATTTTTGTTCCTCATGTCGCAGCAACCAGCGGAGTACAAGACGGCGATGAAGACAGCAAGACAGAAATTGATAGTTGCCAAAACCCTCCACTGTTTCTTGACATTTGTAATAACTCCAGCTTTGCATGAATCACAGTTGTAGCACAGCGTCTGTTGATGATTGCTCCATGCAGAGCAGTCGTTGTCTTTTGCTGCCGGTCCTGATGTCCTCGGTAACCAAAACGTTGCGTTTTGATACTGAAACCCGCAAGCAACAGGTGGCATGCAGCAACCAGACTGAACAGGGGACAAATTGTTTCTCTTGTAAAAACCCTCAGCCGTCTGATCAACAACATTATTCCTACCAACGCTTCTGCAAACTTGATGGGCCTCAATCATGCCACTCCTAATTTCTTTCCATTTCTTGTCGTTCACGAAATTCCTTTGTAACCAATTCTTATAATCCCCCAACCGATACTCCTTAAACCCTAACTCGGACACGGCTTTAGCAGCTCCATCAGTCGTGACAATAACCACAAAAACGGCGAAGACGACGAACCAAACAGTCGACAAGAACATCGCAAACAAGTAAAGACTTAGCAGAAAGTTGCTCTTCCAATACGAACCCATGAACCCCAGCAAAGACACTACAGATAGAATGATACCCGATACGAGTAATGGTATGTATAGAGATTTTTGGCATACTGGGCCACCGGGCAAGTTAATTAAGAGGGAGGTACCGATGGCGATGATGCCGAGGACAAGAAAGCAGAAGCTACAGAAACATACAACGATGTTGTCCCTAGAGCGAGCCATTATTTTGTTATGTAGTGTGAAGAGAGGTTTGCAAATTCCCAGCTTTGCTTTCCTCTACAGAGAGCGAAGAAACGAGTGAATAATGTATGTGCAAGTGATTTAATAGAGAAGTAAACCGAATGCACTGCTGATTTGGAAATTTTAGTAACTTGGGATACACGGAATCTCAGGTTTCCATAAAACCTCAGGATAGTGTAAGTTGGTTCCAAAAGTAGGAAACCTGAGTGAGTTATGACTTGAGATGTTTCGTAGTTCCAATATTTGGTTCATGTATATGAATATTTCCTCAAAATTAGGCAAGCGACCGTGAGCATTTCATTCTAGAAATAATGACTACAATTAAACAAGTTCAATATATCTCAAAAAGTAAAATAAAATAAAATAAAATAACTTCTCGTAAATTCATAAGAAGATAAATAAATCCATCTCACTATATTACAGATTCAGGTCCTCTCCTGAAATGCAATATTTTAACTGTATGCAACTTCACTTCTAAATTGTTGTAACCATCATTATAGTGGGGATTTTAATTCGGTAAGACCCATTTCATAGTAAAAATAAAATTAAGAGAACTATGATCTAGAAACAATATAAATTTGAGGGAGCCAATTGATAAATTAAATTTACATAAAATTGTTTAAAATTTTCCGAAAGCGAACCAAATTGAATCATTATATTGCATCTAATTTCTACCCTCGTTGACTGCAAGGGTGGAGCTATATCATGACTAGTAAAAATTTATAAATTTGGAAAATTCTATTGGTGCTTGAAACTCTTTTGATACCCTATCTTAGAGGAATTATATAGTACATCATAAATATATTACAACCGATTGATACATGTATAATATGTGTAATTGAATTTAATATAACTACCACTTATATAGTGGTCTTTTAAAATAAATTTATATTGTCATAATGTTATTTACTTGTTATACGGTTGACATAGTATATATCTTTATTATGCTGTAGAATTTCTCTAAAACTAAACTACAAGAAAGAATTTTTTTTTGGTGCTCTTGGAACATTATTCTTTCTATTCCTTGCTCATCACATGAATATGCATAATTTTTTCCAAAAGTAGATCTCTATAATTAAGAATTCAAAATAGATCTCCGGAATTGAGAGTTCAAATTTTGTGTAGAATAGGAAGCGCCGAAGTGAGGAACAGACAATATGAGAAATTCATTCCTTTCAATTAAAACAAATGATAAAAATAAAATTTCAGTTTCAAACTGTCTTATGGATTAATGTATTTGACAACGACTTATAAATGCCGTCAAAATAGGGTCATGTTAATTAAAAGTAAGTGATCATAAATAAATTGATTCAGTTATATTGCACATATGTTACAGACGCCATTGAAGTATTGATTATTAAACTACTTCATTAGGCACATAGATAATTAATTCAAAACAAAAATGAAACTCAAATAAATTCACTTATATATCTATATGTATACCTATGATTTGGTTATGCGTAGTATCCATATCTACTAAATCTGTTATCACTTCGATTGTTCCTCAAAGCGCAGCAACCACAGGAGTAGATGAGGATGATAAAGACGAGGACACAGACATTGATTATTGTCAAAACCTTCCACTCTTTCTTGATGTTCACAAGAACCCCAGCCTTGCATGAGTTGCAGTTGAAGCACAGAGCATCTTGCTTATTGCTCCATGCAGAGCAGTCGCCGTCATTCACAACCGGCCTGCCTGATGTCGGCGATATCCAAAACGTAGCGTTTTGATATTGAAACCCGCAAGTAACAGGTGGCTTGCAGCAACCAGACTGTATTGGAGACAAATTTCTCCTGAAAAAATCCGCAGCCGTCTGATTATTATTAACATTCCTTTCAAGATCGTTACAAACTTGAGAATCAATCATGCAACTCCTAATCTCATTCCAATTCTTGTCATTCACCAAATGATTTTTAAGCCAGTTCTTATAATCTCCCAACCGATACTCCTTAAACCCTAATCCGGATACCGCTTTACCGGCACTATTAGATGTAACAGCAAACACAAAAACAGCGAAGATGCATAAGCCAAGAATCAGCAAGAACAAAACAATCAAGTAAAAGTAGAGGAGAAAATTGTTCTTGCAACACGAACCGATCAACCCCAGCAAAGACAGCACAGATAGAAAGATACCCGTTACAAGTAACGGGGTGTACAGGGATTTTTGGCATGCTGTGGCTGTGCTGCCATGAAAGTGAATGGCCAGAGAGAAACCGAGGGCGAGGACGCCTAGGACAAGAAAGCATAAGCTAAGAAAACCCACAAAGATATTGCTTGCGCGAGCCATTGTGGAGAAACCCTAACCCTAAGACTAGAAAAGATTACAGATAATTAATGAAGAGGGAAAAACTATTATTATGATTAGAGAGAAGATAAGAAGAAGATTAAAAAGAAGATAAGAAGAAGAATATGCAAGTGCTTTTATAGAGTAATTGATCGAGTTCATGCATTACGAATGTGATGTCAATACGTCTTCTAATCTTTTACTGGGATTTGGATTTAAATTTCGAAGCGGACGCGTAGTTTCAGGTTTCTGGGTATTTAACATACGAGTGAAAGTAGGAGAAGTGAGTGAGTTAGGATGTTTCTTCCATAGTTGCCGGGAATGACTAAATCCGTGTATTTAGCTTCAATGCAAAGACTATAACAATTTGGAAGAATTACCTGCAATTTCGTGCTTTATAGAATTATTTTTACCCTGAATTTTTTTAGAATTTGTCTCTACCCGTAATTGAATCCTGATAAACTTGTAATTTCTCAGTTTCTCTAGTATTTTTAAAGCCATAGTCAATATATATATGTATGTATTGTTGAAGGGTAAGTGTGACCATCTCGCATACAAGTTGAGTATTGGAGACTGTTATATCCTAAAATTATTTTTCAGATTCATTACAATTAATCCTTTTTTCCTTAGAACCTATTAATTTATTTGACCAATTAAGAAAATCGCATACAGAAACAAGGATTTATTTGCGTGTTTTATTTAAAATGATATTTCAGGTCAAGAACAAGTGTAAAAGGTCAAGAACTTATCCGAAATAAATAACCAAACTACGTATCATCTTGTAGAAAAAATTAAATTTGAAAGGATACATTTGGTATTACCCGTAACCAGCTTTCCTGGTATTTCTCCCGCTCACTCTTGACTCCCCTCTGCATTAAAAATTTTCTCACCTCTAATTGATTAAGGTAGAGGGAAAGCAGAAATTGTTGCTGGGATTTTTTTTTCTCTTTCATTTGTTATATTGTGCTTCTTTTTCTATTTTTCTTGACATTCATTATTTCAGTGTCCGTAAAGTTTTGGCGGTGAGCCAATGGCATTTATTTCAACAATTCATTTTCTTCGTGGCAGGATTATTAAGTAATTTCAAGAAGATGCTAACTTGTTCTCACATCCAAAAATAACTTTATATAGTCTCCTGTAGGCTTTTGTTAAGAGTTTTTTTGGTGACTAATAATTTTAGTTACTGAGTCAGTAAGTTGAGACAACTTCAAGATCAATAACTAAAATATTGTTTAAACTTTTCAAGTACCTCAACTTTAGTGGCACGGTCTCCTTAGATGATAGGGTTAAACATAATGTTAGACAACTAATAAGGACTTGACACTGAAATTTTTATTTTTCTGTGAAGTTTATAGTTTAGCCTCTTAACTAGATTCCTTATTTTTAGGGAAATTGACAAAAATAACCTTCAAACTTTGATAATTTTTTCATTTAGCCCATTAAAGTTTTTTCTATCAAAATTAGTCAAAACAAAAAATTTTACCCCAAATTACCCTCCACATTTCCACACTCTAAACTCTCTCTAGCCACCCTCTAAAGTTGTGCTCTTGAATGGCGAACGACAACGGCGACAACGACCTAAAACCCAATCGAATCCACCGTAATCCATACGAACTGGAAACGAATCCAAGAAATTACAAAGAGTTCACAACCTAGGTAAGCAAACTTCAACATTTTCTAATAATTTGAGTGAATTTGACTGGGGTTGTAGATGAATATTAGGTTGTTGGAGTAATAGAATGAAAAAAATATTGTTAAAATGATAAGCTATAAATATCGCATATCAGATGTTTGATAAAATTCCTCTAAGATAATTTATATTTACCTTTTATACAATGAAAGTGAAATAGGGGATTTGTTCAGTTGTCTGCATTGTTATATGTATAGCAAGTGAGATGGCATGAAAATAATGGAACTGTTGCACACATCTTGTGCGCCTGTGCCCGCAACAGCACCATTACGTGCACAGGATGCATGCGATAGGCGTGCCCGGGCACATGGGAGAGCCTGTCGCACCCATCTTGTGTGCCTACGCGCTCTTGTCGTACGCATTTTATGCTGCCATGGGCTCGATGGTTCTGTTGTGTGTGTGGGATGCATGCGACGGACGCGCTTGTCGCACACATCATGTGGGTCCACGGGCACTACAGCACCATCTCGCCCATGGGATGCCTGCGACAAGTGCACCTGCGCACTCGACAACACCATCACACGCACGAGATGCATGCGATAGGAGTGCCTGTCGCAAGCATCTTGTGCCTCCGTGCGTGTGATGGTGCTGTTGCGCGCATGGAAATGATGAAGATACCTTACGACGATCACTTTCCTAGGCGTATCACAAGTATGTGTAAATTAGCTACAGTTGTAAATGTCATCCGAGAAAAATTAACAAAACGGTAGCTGAAATTATTCAAGAATCATATATTTTGGTATTTCCTAGAGTGCCAAAGCTTTCCATTCAGTGGTGTAATTGTGCATAATTTGCTGTTTAGATAATTTGTTGTTTAGGCAAGTGTCCTATGGTGAAAGTAACAAAAAAAAATTAGTTATGGTTTCAAATTGGTGAGAACTTGATGCGTTTATCTATTGGAAAGTGGTGTCTAGTAACAAGACTTTGCTATGGTTAAGATGTAGTACTGAGAAAGCATAAAACAATGCACATGTTACTTAAGAAGTGTTTTGGTGGTTTGTTTCGCAGGATAAATCTTAGTCAGTTCGAGGAAAGATTTATGGACTTAGACTTCGAAGCTATGGATGAAAACGATACGCTAAAGATCGCCTTGTTTTACTTTGCGGACAGAGTACTAAACGGAAGAAAGGATCATTGTAAAATCAATTTCAACTTGCTTAACGAGGTAGATGACATAAATCACTTTCGAAATTGTTTGTGGGGTCGTTTGTCTTGGGAAACGATATATGAAAGTCTTGACAATGCATTGAATGACAACGGCCACAAATTTAAAAAAGAATACTCAGAAAAACCTGAGCATAAAATTAAAAAATACAATGTTTATGGCTTTACGTCTGCAGTGCAGGTGTGTTAAGATTTTTCTTTTTAATAACTTGGTTTTGTTATAATGAATATTTAATGACACGTTTTATGACATTATATCTTTCCTTGTTGAAGGCGTGGATTTTTTAAACAATTGGAGAACTACCATTACAATGGGTCGTGAAAATTAAAAGATAGAGTCCTCGGATCGTGCAATGGAAGCCTATGGCTTCTTCCAAGATAAACTATAGTGAAGTGTATTCATATTTCAATGAAGATTATAAAATTGTAAGTAATAAATATCTATATGTGCATATAGTTATCAAATAGTAGATGATTATACTAATTGAAAATTTAGTATTCTTTACGGAAGGAAAACATTTTCCAAACCATTGAACTAAATGCAAAGGAGAAAGACACAAAATATTTGAAGAGTGTAGATGAGTATGTGCCATATATCCCTAATTGGGTCCGTAATGTGGGTATCCTTTACTGCATCATTTAAAAGATAATGAAATCTCAAAATTTTTTCCCGTGGTATTTACTTATTCTCTACTTTACTTTGTGCAGCACCAACTTTTAATCAATGTGCCATCCGTTAGAAAGACAAAAGAGACGGATCATGACACTACGAGCCCAACATAAGCGCATCAGAATCTCGTTGAGGATGACTTTGGTGCCAACGAGCATTACGAATCCGCACAAGATTATGATGACACACATGATTCAGAGGTTATTTTCTGATTTAAAAGATCAATTTCTTTCATCATATATAACTAATTTGTGCACTTTTTCAATACTTTCATGTTTCATGATAACAGCCAAGGAAAAAGTTCTGCAATGATTATCTCGCTTAACGGATCGACAGGATAGAATGTTCCATTAATGAACTGAGGTCGAAACTTTAGGCAGAACGTAGAGAGCAACTAAAGTATGGAGATGCGGTCGTGAGATTTATGGCTTCATTTACTGATGGTTGTTCCAAGCGCACATACAGCAATTCTTCGATTGAACGATTGTGCACTGTGAGTAAGTTTCACATACTATAGTTATGTTCTTTAAGTTTTAAATCCCATGTGAGTTTAATATTTTGAAATTGGTGATTCAACAGGCCCCCGATGACTATGGTCTGTACACTGATGCTGACAAAAATGATGATCAGACTCTCATGTTGTTATATAGTCTCTATGAGAATGTAAGTGGTGACAATGTACAGATCCTCACAAAGGTAACTATTGGCGTTAGTAAATTTGGACGTCTGTATAGACCGTCATATTTTTTAGTAGTCTTTTCTTAATTCCTCCTTTCAAGAGAGTTAGGAACATCAAGCCTCTACCTCCACTTGAAATAACAGACTGTGAGATTGATGAAAGAACGAGTGTGGACATAAATCCGCTTAGAGGCCTTGAAGATCTAAGGTTATTTGAGCAGTTTGATCAATCGTTTGCTGGCAAGATCATTGTGGATCCTCCTATCCAATGATCATAAAAATTCTTTGAAATACTTTTGGACAATGCTTCAATAGGGTGACTTGGTGATGAGGCATGTGTTTTTAGTGGTCAAAACAACAAAATTGTGTTCATCTAACTTTGTGTACATAATGCTGTTATAAATTGACCTGTTTTTATTAATCCACAACATATTCACACATATTTCCACTTGATTAGTGAGAAGCAACGACAATATCCAAATGCCTTACCTCAGGGGGTCATGTATACGAACACGTATTTTTGCGTAATGATTTTACGAACTGTTTAATCATTGATTATAATTTCATATCTTGTATTATGTTGAAATCTTATTAATTCGTTACTAGGTGTTCTTGAAGTAGTTATGGAATAATGAAGATTGTCATGTCTATTTATTACAATATAACAACAACTTTAACAGCTATATTGATAAGCGGAAAGATATAATATCAAAACGGTTCACGGACATCAATATGGTTCGTATTGCTACTCAATCCTGTGGACTATATTTTTTAAATGATTTTTGGCACAGAAAAATTAGATAAATTTATGACTTTTTTTATGCAGATATTCATCCCCGTGAATTTGGCCGGTGATCATTGGGTACTGACCCGAGCAGACCTTCGTGCGAAGAGGGAACGAATTTACAACTCGTTAGTAACATTTCGCTACAACAAAACATACTTACGTCAATTCAGGCTACTTAAAGTCGTCTTCCTTCAATGGCTTCAAGATGTTGGATTCTACAACAGTCAACTGGAGCTGCAAAGTACCAACTCTTGGGAAGTAAGAATTTTTAAGGATGTGCCACAACAAGAGCCTGGAAGTGATTATTGTGGCGTTTTTATATTGATATTTACGATGTATTTGATGTTTGGCCGCAGACTTGATTTTGATAGTAGCCATGGCCAATACTTTAAGAAGAAAATTGCTGTAAATATATTTAAGGACGATATTAGATTGTAAGCCATTGTAGTCTTTCAAATGTTGATGTATGGATATACTATATTTTCATAAATGTAAATTTTCGTTACACTGATATGTTTAGATATAAGTAATTATTGATGTATTTTACTAGTTAATATGCAATTGTACACAAAAAAATAGTCCATTATATAAAATTGTTAAAAACACCAAAAATAAAAGTTAAAAATACATAAATAGTTGGAACGATACAATTAGTTTGGATTCGACGCAATGAGATTCTTTCATCTCTTGTGATTATGGCCCAGTTCATTACACCGCCCACATCTCACAGTCTTCCAATCTACGTTCTCACCGATAGAAGGCATTTTGAGCTCTTGACGACAACTAAGTTGTGGTGTTTCGATCGGTGGGTTAACCTTCATTCCCTGAATATATGTTGGAATGTCCTAATCAGCCATGTTGTCAACCGACTCGACTGATTGTGTATATGTTATGACTAATGATTCTTTAGAACAATAATTAGAACAAAGACTTATGTAATCCACTCAAGCGGTCAGACAAGCAATAATTGCATACGCACAGACAAGCTGATTGAGTTGGAATACTCTACAGGAGCAAGTCTTGTTATGTATGTCAAATATCCCTTCCTTTATACCACCACTAAAAACATGGAATCGATGCTGAGACATTGGAGGAATAGTCATTCTTTCAGCCAAAATTCTCCTCTCACCGACTATCTCATCTGCCCATATTGTTAATCGAGTACTCATCAATTCAACCACAATTTTCATATCATAAAACTATTGCTGCCATGTTTTTCTGAAGTGATCAACAAGATGAGTAATAAGAAATTTTCACGGTTCCCTTATGAAAGAATTCACACTCTCCATGATATTGGTAGTAAATATACTATACCTTCTACCTTCAAACTCAGACTTTACCCAATTACACGTACCAATATTATTTTTTAAGTAATCAGGCGCCCCCGAGTGGAGCATCCACAACTCTTCAAGTTGTTTTTTAAATTCTTCATGTCCATATGCTTTTACAGCATTAATAAAAGCATGCTCAAATTCATCCCAAAGAGCTTTTGACACCTTGAATTTTGACTTAATGTTACCTTTGACATGGTAGAAACAAACGCCATGAGCAGCAGTGTGAAATACTTTGAGAATGGCTCTTTTGGTTGTGGCGATCGATCAGAGATAATACTAACTCTAACCTATCGCCAATCACTCTGTGCAACTTCGTCATAAACCATTCCCAAGCATCATTATTTTATGAATCTATGACCTTAATTGCTAACGAATACAATTGATTATTACCATCCAGACATATTGCGACGAATATACTTCCACGATATAGCCCGTTTAGATGAGTACCGTTTATCGCAATTACAGACCTGATATACTGCATGAAACCCTTAATGGAAGATCTAAGCATTATAAAGTAGTTTAAGAAATTACTATTTACATCCCACTCAATATGATTAACAGTACCCTCATTCGCTTTGGTTAGAATATGAGAGTACTTAGGAAACAAGTTATATGATTCTGCAGGATTCCCTCATACTATTTCAAGACCAACTTATTTGGCCCAATATGCTTGCTGATACATTAACTGGACACCATATTCCTGTTGCATGTCTACTCTAATGTCATTCGAAGTGTATATCTGTTTATCCTAGGTAAATTTATCCTCGATAAAATGACTAAAAACTCGACTCTTTACTTAACGGAGATCACCAGGCAATACTTCATTAGAACAAGTGTGTTAATTGACAACTCTTTTCACAACCCAAGGAACATTCTGCTAATTTAAATCTCTCATTGCTCGAATACGCTATTTACATGATTTTAAAGAACAATGGGCTTCAAAGCGTGTCGTTGTGAACCATGCAATCTTAATATCAAACTTATCCCTCAAGGAAGCTTTGCGCAGTTTTAGTATTAACTTATTTTTCTCAGCAAACAACTTAGCCACACCAATATCAGTAGAATTACAACTTCTAACTAAATCTGTAGGAACCAAATTTGAAGGCAAAACTGGAGCAAGACTCACAAGGGGATCAATTGTGGTCCTCCTCCTCAAATGGGCTATTGGAGAAATATGTCGGATGTCTCTGTTATTCACAAGAATATCATACTGATGCTCATCCTCATCATTGATAGGAATATCGAAAGGACCGAATCGCCATCATCAACAGGACTATCATTGCTGCGGAAATCATTATTGTGGAATAGAGAGCATTGTGGCCTCAACAATGTCGTTAGTAATAGCACTTCTTCTTCAACATCCGTTAACATAATGTCGTTCTCATCAATAGTGTCATTATTTTCATGGAGTGGGGAGTAATGTTGCTGTAACGACATCGGCTACAATAACACATCTTCTTCAATATCAGGGACATAGTCGTTTGCTCTAAACAAACTTTCAGTTTTTACAAGTGGTTCAGGATGTTCTGACGGAACTCGAAAAGATGTAGTGACAAGTATAGGGATGCATCCATAATTAACAACATCAGCGGTTCTGTGCAACACAACCTTGACCATTTCATCATTAAATATATCCATAAGTAGTGAACATGCACGATAAATTGTGTTACTAGACCTCAAAGTTGTCTTCATTGTCATACTATAGTCGTTAGGATTTATCTGCAAAACTTCATACACTCTTGCTAGAAATTGATCAAATGTACAATCTTTTCGAACTAAAAAAGCTATGTTCATGTCATTCATATACTCCATATGACCATCTACCAACATCTCCCACCAACCATCTTAACAAAATTAAAGCACAACTGAATCCATTAAACCTAAATATCATTAAAAAAAACAAAAGAAATAAGATTACATGTTACAAAATAAGTTCATGCAAATTTTTAGTTCGATCGTGTGATAAATTGGAGTAAACAATTTTGGATTTCATTTGTCTCGTTGTAAGCTTCGAAAAAATATATTATATGTTCAAAATGGACACATGTAGTCCAAGTTATGACTTTCGAAAATTTTTTAAAATTTAGTGAGAAAAACTAATTAGGTGAGACAAGTAGTGGAACAAGTACCTGTCTCACATAAAACCAAAACTGTTTATTATGACAGGCACTTGTCCTATTGCCTGTCGCACATAATTTGGTGAGACAAACATCTTCAACAAATGGGACATGCATGCCTGTCTCATCAAATTATGTGTGACAGGCAATGGGATAGGTGCCTATCGCACACAATTAGTTCTGATTTTATGTGAGACAGGCACATATCCCACTGCCTGTCTTATTAAATTTTTAGGCTTCATTTTTTGCTCGAGTTTTTGTTGTTTCTAATTATTTTTTTTTTCATTTCTCAACTCAAACTAGAACATTTGTAACAAAACCTATTTTAATTTCGAATTTATTTGTTAAACTCAATATATTAAAAGTATATATTATGTGACAACATTTACTAACCTTAACAAGTTTTTCAAGTATATATATCTTCAGTTACGCAATGCTTGTTTGATGGAATTTGTTAATTTATTGAGAGTGATGAAAGTTTGTTAAATTGTTGAGGATTGAGAGCTTTTAATTTTTGCTGGAATTTCTTAAGTGGCATATGTTTGAAAATTTGTTGAAAGTGATGAGGATAATTTGGTTGAATAATAAGGTGTTTGGATAGTTATGATAAAAAAAAAATTCAGTAGGCTAAAATCTAAAAATTATAAAAGTTTTAAGATTATTTTTATAAATTTCACTTTTTTTTAAGGGTCCTCGCTTAACCAAAACCTTGTTTCGCTGCTGAATTTATTAAAAATATATTGTTATGATTAAAATGATTCAATTGTTTGACAAACTGATCAAAATGTTTTGCATCTACATATACATGATTAATTTTTGGATCCCAAAATTCATTTGAAAAATGGGTTGTCAGTGATATGGATCGATTTAATCAACTCCCTCAAATAAGGGATCAACTATGAATCCCTTCACAAATCAAGGATGGGATCGTGGGAGCAGGCTAGATTGGAAAACCCTGGCCTCATCCCAACTCATCTTTAATGTACCGTATCGACTAGTCAAGCCTTCATTCTTAATTATTTGAATCCAGTTCCAAATTAGGGATATCAGTACGTAATTAGTAAGTATATCACCAATCACCACACCCACACTTTTCCCAGTAGTCAGAATAACCCAGCATTCCACGGCGGGCTCAATTGTTATTGTACATAGTATCTCCAAGCGCAATTTCACTTATTCACAATTCTCAAAAGTTGAAGTTGCAGAGGCTGAGGCTGTAGCGTGAGGTTTGCAGGTGGCCAGGAACGTAGGTTTTCATTATGTGATTATGGAGACTGATTGTCAAGATTTTGCAAGTTTAGTAAACAACAGATAGGGTAGCAAAGCAGAGATTTGACGGATAATTTCAGAAATTCAAAGCCACCGGATCGAGTTCCAAAATGTTACAGATCATGTGATGTCTATACTTATTCCTTAGGTAAGTTAGTTTTATGACATAATATGGCCGGCTTCTATCCCAACAAAGATCATGAATGTTTTCGACACTTTGAACTAATGTAATGTTTACTTTCATTATAAAAACAAAAGTTAAAAATAATATCTTATTTGTTCACAAAATATAATAATAATGATACAAATAAATCTCAATCCCACCCACCCACCCACACCCACATTATTGATGAATTCAAGGTGTTTTTTTTTTTTTTTAGTGTTTCAAAAACCTTTCCATTTTTTTATTATACACATGCTAATCACTCTAATTTTTAAATTTATCAACCTTAATTCATTATTTAAAAAAAAATTCTAAATCTTTATTTTAAAAAACAAAAACAGGGCACAACCTAACTTAACTTGAAGAACTTCGACCTGCCCTCTAGCTTTGGTCTTAACGTATCTCCAACAACCCACTAAAACCCACCAGGCAAATAAATTTGCATTCAAATTAGAACGCCGCTTGCTTTCATCGCCGCTAACCGGGCTTTCCCACACTTTTCTCACCAACTTTCCCTCTAATATTAAAACTTTCTCTTCCACTTCCCTCCCTCCAAATACACTCTTCAGTCAGACTTCCCAACCCAGATATGGCTTCTTCATTAACTACCCCCACCACCAGACCCTTGTTTTCCTCGAAGCTCAAGCAGTCAGCGCCTCCTCGGAATTACTGCCCCGTGAGAGTGCAATGCTCCGTGGCTTCTACGGTGTCGTCCTCGGCGAAGGTGAAGTCGGTGAAGGCCAGACAGATCATTGACAGCAGGGGAAATCCGACGGTCGAGGTTGATCTGATCACCGATGATTTGTTTCGATCGGCCGTCCCCAGTGGGGCCTCTACTGGAATCTACGAGGCATTGGAGCTCAGAGACGGAGATAAGAGTGTTTACGGCGGTAAAGGTGTGCTCAATGCCGTTAAGAACATTAACGACATTCTGGGTCCCAAGCTCGTCGGCGTGGATATCCGGTGAAGAGATGTTCAGTTTGGTTTTTAAATTGTATGCGTGTTTTTTAATGAATTTTGAAACTATCGGTATCAGTCTTATTATTAGTTGAAACTTTAGGGGCGGTAGGGCATTTATCGTAAGTAGCTATTTCTAGCAATCAAACTTGAAGAAGAATGTGTCCTTTTGTTCTTACGGCAGCATAGTTGATGTTAAGAAATTAGGGGTCTTTCTTGAAGAATTCTGAAACTATTGTGGTCTGTTTTAATATTAGTTGAAACTATAGGGGGTGGTAGCTATCTCTGGTTATTGAACATGAAGCTAAATGAATCCTTTTGTTGTTGCAGTATTGTTGTTATGAATATGAGGAGAGTTTTCTGCCTCGTGGTTGTATGATTCTGATATTATTTGTATCTGTTTGTTAAGAGATCAAGCTGAGGTGGATGCTATAATGCTGGAGATTGATGGGACTCCAAACAAGTCAAAGATGGGGGCAAATGCAATATTAGGAGTATCTCTTAGTGTGTGTAGAGCTGGTGCTGGAGCAAAAGGAGTGCCGTTGTACAAGCACATTCAGGAATTGTCAGGGACAAAGGAGCTTGTCATGCCGGTGCCAGCTTTTAACGTGATTAATGGAGGCAGTCATGCTGGGAATAATTTGGCTATGCAAGAATTTATGATACTGCCAGTTGGAGCAACCTCATTTGCTGAGGCACTACGCATGGGTAGTGAAGGTTCGTAATCATGCATATGCCTTATCAACATAAGTTACTGTATGAGGATTAACTTTTCTTATCCTTTACAGACTCAGGTAAAAAGGACTGCTTTTATGCGTTAACTTTTACGAATCATTATCAACAATGATGTCAAGCTTGTAATTGTTAACGTCCCTTAGCTAGCGTGTCTATGGTTAACTGCTGATGCATTTTGATATGAAGATGTAGATGTTCATTAGCATGTTATTTAGAGTACTTGTGTATTCTTCAGAGTTGATTGGCAGCTAACCATTTTATGTTTTTGATACAGTTTATCATATATTGAAGGGGATTATCAAAGCAAAATATGGGCAAGATGCTTGTAATGTTGGAGACGAAGGAGGTTTTGCTCCCAATGTTCAGGATAACAGGGAGGGACTAGTTTTGCTTATTGATGCAATTGAAAAGGCTGGTTATACTGGCAAGGTATGTGGGGTGCTTCATGCTTATTTTCTTTGTTCATTCTTTTGCATCTAAAATATTTTGCTTACCTAAGGAGTTAAATTGATGGTGCAGATCAAAATTGGAATGGATGTTGCAGCTTCAGAGTTTTTCACTAAAGATGGGAAATATGATCTGAACTTTAAGAAACAACCAAATGATGGAGCTCATGTGTTGTCAGCTCAGAGTCTTGGTGATCTGTATGAGGAGTTTGTCAGAGATTTCCCTATTGTGTCAATTGAAGACCCCTTCGACCAAGATGATTGGAGCTCATGGGCTTCCCTGCAGTCTTCAGTTGATATTCAACTTGTGGGAGATGACCTTTTGGTGACAAATCCAAAGAGAATAGCTGAAGCCATTCAGAAAAAGTCGTGCAACGGGTTACTTCTAAAGGTAAAGCATCTATTTCAAACTAGATCTTGATTTTTCCATTACCCCTCATATGATGGAGACTACTTGTGCTTTCCTTCATTTTCTTGCTTTTTCCTTCATTTTCTTGCTTTTAATCCTTTCTTTCATCAGCTTGATATTGTTTTTCGTCTTCTTCTTTCATTGCTTCCTTGATTTCCTAGCATGTTTTTATCCTCATGCATTGAACTTGATTTTTTGACAGTCACTACAATGATGCCACCTACATTTCTTTTCTAGGAAAATGAAAGAAGAATCATTCTTTTACTCCCACTGTCAAATCCATGCAAGTGCATAATCATTTTAGAATTGCATTTTTAATTGGAGTGATATGCAAGAGATTTAGACATTGGATTGAAACTATTGAATAATATTGAAAAGACAAACTAATGTGTCGATCCAAAAAAATTTGGCGTGAACGATTGCTTAACATAAATCTGGCTCATCACCAATAATTTTGCTCTGTTTGCAATTCAGGAATTGTTGGGTATCATTTAATGGAGTTAAAAATATTTTTCACCTAGAGAATCTAGTTGTTGAGGCAAAGATTATGAAGATTTAAGCCTCCTTTTACTTTTGCATCTTCTTTTGTTTTTTATACTTAAACCATGGTAAAATTAATATTTCCGATTCTCAATTACAATTCTCAATAGCATGTCCATAGTATGTGTAGACATGTCTCACATTGATGGTGCATTTAGCCAATCTTTCTTTTTTTTAAAATTCTGGTGCAGGTTAACCAGATAGGCACTGTGACCGAATCCATCCAAGCAGCACTTGACTCTAAAGTTGCAGGTTGGGGTGTGATGGTCAGCCACCGAAGTGGTGAAACTGAAGATAATTTTATTGCTGATCTTTCTGTTGGTTTGGCTAGCGGACAGGTAGTAGCTGAAACCCTTAACCAATGCTAAAAGACTGAAAAACACAAATTCCAATACACTGCATGACAAAGCACACCATATTGAAGTGTGTGTTTTTCTTGTCTTCTAGTTTGGCATATATATATATATATATATTTCTTCATTTATGTCCTAAAGTTGGCTGCTGCATGTTTTGGTTGATAGATCAAGACTGGTGCGCCTTGCCGAAGTGAGAGATTGGCCAAGTATAACCAGGTAGAATCAAAGTTCTTTCAACTTATCCCCATCTCTGTTTTTGTTGCAAGTTGTTGGGTTGCATTCCCTCTCCCCCACCCGACCTCCCCCATGCAATCCCATAAAAAAAGATGAATCTCATAAGGTAATAGGGTTAAGTTCAGTGGCACCCATATCCCACAATTTAGAATTTCCCTGTGGATACATGTTCAAGTGGACGACGTGTGTTGCCCTTTTCCAACTATCTGAATGGATGATCTAAACATACGACATCACAATTGTTGGATTGTTATGAAATCAGAGCATCTGCATCATGCTTGCCAATACAAACTAATGTGTGTCCAAATTTGGTAGTCAAATCTCAAACGCACCAAGAAACCAGTGGACAATTTACCCCCTAAAGATTTAGTGGGTTTCTAATAAAAATGCTTTTGATCTTGTTGCACTCTGTTTTTGGTTATATTTCCCAATCTTCTTTGTGAATAGAATCATTTCACCTTTGTGCATTCTTGGTTTTGTTACAGCTTGTGCGCATCGAAGAGGAACTTGGAAATGTGCGTTATGCTGGTCAAGATTTCAGATCACCCTAGGGAAAAGATACAAAATGTGGCTTCTTTAATCAGAATAAGATACTGGGTCAAGTTAGGATCGTGAAACACATGGCCTAAGCTATGAGTCCAGTAAGCCTAGGAAAGCTTGGAGAGATCTTTTGTAGTTCGGTCAGCTGAGATGTCTTTTAAACCACTGTAACACAATTGATCGTGAGTTACAAACAAACCATGCATTCTCAATCTCAATTGAAACAACTGTTGTCTCTGAATAAACTTTGCTTTCAAGATCTAAAGTGATCATACAATTTGTTTGAACATGGACTCTGTTTAGTTTGAGATGTGAATCATCCCATACAGAATTTATTGTCCTTGTTTGTCCATCTTCCAAGTGTGTGTAACGTCTGATAATATTATGCATCAACCAGTAGTCCATTGATGCCTTATATGGAAAATCTGTAATGTGTTCTGAGTAGAAGTATTACTTCTCTCTCCATCGTAGACATGGCTACCATTGTTCGGTAAGAATGAGTGGTGGTTTCCTTTGATGAACTTTTCTAGGTTCAACTGCCAGAGAGTTTTTAGATAGTCTGGCAATACGGACACTGCCACAGTGTGAGGCTCATTTTAAAGACAAAATATCAGATTCGTTTGCAGATTCTGAAGAATACATGTAAAAGTAATGATTTACATGTAAAAGTATTTAATAGGTGACAATGTTTACCCTACGGTGAGTTATATGCCACATGGCGTTATTGATTAATTCACGGATTTAATACTATTAGCAGATAATCACATAATTCTGACACTTGAATACTCATCATATGATGGATATTGATGCACACTGGATTGTCTTACACATTGATAAATTGATGACGATCAATATAGATAAACAGACAAGTTCCATATTGCAAGATCAGTATGTATCTGGTTTCGAAACTGTAATACAAGTTGGAATCAATCAGTGCAGGAAAGATTAAAGTATTCTGCTATAATTGAAACCTAGAATATCAATAGAAAAGCCAGTTAATTTACAAGGAAGACCTTAACCCTACATAATAATGAAGGTAAAAGTTGATGCCTAATATAAATTTGAGAGAACTCTATACTATGATTCAACCAGTCAGATTCTTTGTTGGTGATTAGCGCAGAACCATACTTTCTGCGTCAGCATTTCAGTCACTGATCATAACACCATCTCACAGCCTACTGTATCTGGTGCCTACAGCTCAGACCAAAGTGACTAGAAGCATGAGTTCATCCTATCATCGTAGTACAAGCTAGACCTGAATGGCTGGGCCGGTGTACACTCCAGGGCGCATGTAGAGATCATCTGGTGTATCTATCTCAGAAAGCCACCCATATTCTTCCTTTTCATCTTCCTCTTCATTGCTCACCTCAGCTGCATAGTAGTGTGTTTAACAAGCCATGTGGAAATGCATGATTAGTCGGTTCTCAAACTGCATAAAAAGAATGAAGAAGGCACAGAAAAAGAAATTAGATAAGTTACTCACAGAAGGTAGAAAAAGGGTAATCTAAGTAGTAAGTACACTTTCTGCCATCGTCTTCATTATAAGGAGGTGTGAGAATATCAAGTACAGCACAGGGGGTGACTGCAGTAAAACAATGCAAATTACCCCCACTCTTTGGGTATAAAACTGATGTTCCATATTGTGGGGTTAAAACTTTATCAGTGGCCAACTTTGCCAACCTCACTGCAAAAGGAGAAATTTAATTGTTAGTCGTTCGCCTACAGTCTCTAGACCGTCAATAGTTGGAAATGGAAGCAAGAAATATGAGTCTCGCGAGTCATTGACTGAAAATATCTCAGCTGTACAAGAAAGAATACAATAAATGTACAAGAAAGAATACAATAAATCTCACACAAAATATTGCCTCTCTATAATTTGTTAATCACAGCCAAGGTTGACAAAAGACAATAGGAATAAAAGTTTTTCACACTGATGTTGAAACTCTGGTTAAGGGCATGTAAACACGACCGCTAAATGAGGTCAGTTAAACATAGAAAAATAATCATAAAGATTGCAATATTGACATGTACCTATTGTATTAAAACATATCATAGGATTAATTTTTTGGATATTGGGTGTAGGTCAGTATTCCACAAAAAAATTTGAAGAAGAATTATGGACAAAGATCAAAGTTAGAACTGCCTTTTGGTTCCTGAAATTCCCAACAATTATTATCTTCAACGATGAAAGAGAGCTTAGAAGTCAAACCAGGACAATAACCTGGTCCCTTGGTTTCTCGGAAGCGTGCAGGCTCAACCCAGTCATAAGCTTTTACATGCATAGACCCATAAAGAACTTTGCTAAACACAGTCATCCCAGGATGATCATGAAGTGGAATAACAGCAGACGTTGGAAAGCAGAATATGCACATCTGCATGTGAAAAAAAAAAAAAAAAAATCTGTCTTCAATCTTCATTTTAATCAGTCCAATACTACATAAAACAATATTTTATGGCCAATTTTCCTATCACATAGTCCTCGTTATGGCTGCTTAAAAGCAGTATTAGCGTAGCCGTAAATGATATTGCTGAACAATATCTTATCAAGTCTGAAAAAGGGGTCAAAGTTTTGAATCTTGAGACTATGTGCAATTGAAATACAATAGACACAGCAGATGACAGCCACAATTTTGTGCATTAGTTTTGGAGTAGGAAATATTACGTCTGTGAAATAGTTCTAAGGAGGTGACAACAAGCATGTGAAATAATAAAGACAGAGGATCAAGAACCAAAAGCCTGAATGAATTTCTTTCAAAAGACTTGGATACAATGCTGCGTACCGTAAAACTATCACACTCGTAAATATCCAAATATGTAATTGGTTGAGCCCATCGAGCTACCCTATTGAGTCCATAAAGACCAGAAAAACCTAGCCCTCGATCATCATCTGAACTTTGCTCCTCTAGCCCCACATCAGCAGGGCCAACTGTATCTGCAAGATGCTAATACTTAGTATTCATCAGAAGAATAAAGTAAACAAAATGGGACACATTTCACTACTAATGATCGAAATATCACTTCATGTTTGAAGCTTTCCAACTATTACCAAGAACAATCTATAATTAGGAGATAGAGTCCCATGAATAAATTGCAGTAAAACATGGCATTGATACAAGAAAGCCATTAATGTATTTATTACTTAGAAGTGATATCTGAAGCTGGCTCAATCTTACCTATTATAAATTGAGCCTTACTGACAGACAAGCTTGGAAAATCTGTTCTTACGTTGACAGAAATAAGTGATTCAAAATGTATTTTCTACTCATTTTGGATAATTAATTTGATTTTAGTTATCACATCCCGTCCCTTGTTTTTATTAGATAATTAATTTCATTTTATTCTCACCAATATAACAGGCCGTCAACCCGCCTAGCATCAGGAACAGTTAATTGATCCATGCTCTTAGTCTTACTGCCCCAATGCAACCTATGGCATGTAAAGTATGTTTTACTAGATGAATTTTGGCCACTCAATGAATACTAAGATCTTTTGTCAGGGAAAAATTTGCTGCCATAATTGATGATGATATGGAAGGTCAGTGTTGTGTAGTCACTTCCAAACATATGAACTGAGATGAAACGCAATCTTTAAGTCATAAACGAATAATAATGCGGAATAGAATTGATAAACAAATACTAACTGTAGTTTCTTAACTAATTCATATATCCTATACAATGACATACATCAATAATCAAGGAATTGCATTAAATCCCAATATGCAAAATATAAATTCTTCAGATTCAGTTCAAAAACAAACCAAACCCACATCAAAATTCAGTGAGCCCGCAAAACTCAGAAAAGAATTTACCAAACTTAACAACCAAACTAATATACATGTATGTATTTAACCCAAGAAAAAAAAAAAAAGAACTTCAAGAGCAAATGGAATATTGAGAAATACCCAGCAGAGAGCAGAGATCGCGTACAGCTTGAGAAGATGGAGGCGGTGTCCCTGAGGGCGTAAAGATCTTTTTACAGAAATCGTACAAACCTTGAACTTTTGAAGAATTCTTCCTCTCCATATGTAAGTGCCTCTGGAATTGAAACTGCAACCATGCTGTTGAAAGTGGTTTGTTCTGCAAAAATAGCCTCACCTTCTCTGACGCTTTTTGCAATTTCGACAACATTTTGGCGTTGATTGATAATTCACACGCAAAAGTAGTTACCACAAAAATTCCATTTCTTTTATTTTTTGTGGCTTACCAGTTTTGCGGAGGTCAACCGACTCTGACTGGTATTTTGCTTATAAACTTGAAAATTTAAAAATTTGTATAAAAAAGAAACTGATAATTTTAATTTTATTATAAGTTAATCGAATTAAAAATAAAATGGTATAAATTTGAATTAAAAAAAATCACATCGTGCACCTTGCACCATTTTAAATTGATAAATAAAATTATAAAATTTTAATTTTAAATCAACTAAAACATAACAAGTGAGTTTTAAATTAAGATCAACGCCCATATTTCTATTACTTAAAATCTAATGACATTATTATCTTTTTAAATAATATTTTCTTCATATAATTATTAAAAAATTGCTATAAAGAGGGATGAAATTGCTACATATTTTCCATTTTAAATTATAAAGAAATTAAAAAGCACGAGTTATGTATATATTATGTTACTTAAAAATAAAAAGTAAGAGGTTCCCAAAACCAGCCGCAGTGAAGTGTGAGTGGTGTACTGGAGAAGACTCGAAGTGGACATTGAGGAGATACCACTTGCATTTTCAATTTTTTTCGATCACACTAAGCAGTCTTCACCAACCTTCAATTTTTGGCGGGAAAATGATCAGTGTTATAAAATTAAAGCCCTAAATAGTAGATTCAAACTTTCCCCTTCTCTGCTTCTGTGGAAATTAGGAAGCGAAGAAGGCTGAGATATTTTGAGTCAGATAAATGGAAGGAAGCGAAAGTGAGGCCGTATTCAATTCTCTTAACCTAAACCCACAACTTTTCATCAACGAAACTCTCAACACCGTCGACGATTTGGTCGACGAAGCTTTCAATTTCTATCTCCAGTACTCTCTCTCCCCTTGTCTTTCTCTTTCAATTTCAAATTCCATTTCCTTTCATTTTTTTTATTTTTGATTCTGTATTTTTAAAAAAGAACTGACTGTGAATTGTGCTGCTGTTGTTTTTGCAGACAGGCATCGGCCATTTTGAGAACCGAGGACACGGATAAGTCTCAAGATATAAGCAAGGTAAAGATCCACCACTTTTGTAGCTCAATTTATTAACTAACCCATAATTTCCGTTTTCAATTTAAACCTCGTGAGAAGGACGAAAAAAAAAAGAAAGAAATTCTGTTCCCCAAGTAAGCAAACATGTCCTGGTTGGGAAGTCTGTACATTGCATACAGTCATTAAGTATTTCATGGCATAACCGTCAAGGTGAAGCGGACCTAAACTATCGAAAAGGAACAGACAAAAAAATCCCTCATGAATTCCAGTCACTCCTTTCCTTTAATTTTTTTAATTTAAATATGTAAGGGGATTTTTCATTCGGGGGGAAGTGGACTACTCAAGAATTTCACATTAATAAATGCCTTAGTGGTAATTCGTGACACGAAGATAACGTTTGTTTTTTTATCTGAAATCTAAATAGGTTTGAATTTTTCTAAAGTGTGATTGGATCTGAATACAAAAATTGAATAACATATTTGATTTTTTTTTTTTAATATTTGAATATAGATGGCATCTTGTTTGTTTTTACAATAAAAAAAATCTTAAACTTAGTTATTTGACATTTATGTCCTTGTAAATTAAAATAAAAAAAAAATTAAATTTTATAGTTTAGGAAATAAGTTATTTTATGGAGATATTTTTGGAATATAATATTTACTTGTCATTCCGACTTTTTCTCATTGAGATAAAAGTCACAAAAGTTTATTTTGTTTATTAAGGTGTAAATGTCTGAAAATCAGACATAAGTTCTAAGAAACAAATAAGCATGTTTTAGAAAAGGTTTGAAATTAATAAAATTTCATACTTCAGACGTTTAACAAAAACCTCTTTAACAAGAGACTATTCTAGAAAAAATCATTAGAAGAAGTTAATACAGATAATTGTTGGATTATGAAGCTATGATTGTTTTGTGGTTGTGTTGTGTGTCTGCTAACTCTTTGGTCTTTGTGATTCTCCTATGATACTTTGATAGGGTGTTGCTTACATCCGCAATTTGATTCAGTTGGCTTTGGATAAGCGGCTCGGTGTGTGGGAGAAGTATTGCCTCCATCACTGTTTTCCTGTTCCCAAAGGCTTTTCTTTACCCAAAAATAGTGTAGGTTCTTTTGTTTATTGGATGTTATTTGGTCATTGGCACATTGCATGACAAATTTATTTTCTATTTATGTGTATTTCCATAATATTCTTCCCTCAATTTATCTCCCGTACATGCTTTAATGGCTATTGATGAGACTTTGTTATTCTGTGTTTGTATGGTAATGCTTATTGTAATGTTGTAAAGCAGTTAAGTGAGGGGCTATGCTATTTCTGCTTGATTTGATCTTTTCATACCCCTGTTAAGAGTGCAAAGCAATCGGTAAACATGTTATGTTTCTTTCTTGGATCAAACTGAAATTTGGAAAGTAGAATCTTCATATAATTGAAAGGAAAAAAAAAATTGATTAGTCTGACCTATTGTTATTTGTCATTTTCTTCAATCCTAGTTTTCTAGTTTTTGGGATTTATTTCAAAGAAGTGTTGTTTATACTTTATGAAAAAAAATTTGATAGATCACCAACTTGCATAGAGCCTTCAGCCATAACCGGTTTTTCTTTGTTCTATTTCTATGATCCATTAGGGCAATGCATCAGTTTGTGTGAACATGGATAGTTTAGATATCACTAACAGTATAGTTTGGAAATTATTATTATTATTTTAGTTTTATGGTCAGTGTGCTTCAAAGGAAATGTTGGGGAGGGTAAGGAATTATTTGAAAGATAAACCTATAAAGGGAATGCCAAAATTTTTTTCAGTTGAGGTTCTGTACATCCACTTGACTGCTTTGGGCAGCAACATAGCCACTTCTGACAATTTTGCATAACTTTTGATCTGTTGATTGTCGAGCTTTTGATTGCTAGCATAACATTTTTTAAATTGGTAATCCTAGAGAATGAATGTTGCAGTAGTAAGGTTTGGATGCTGAAAGTTAACCCTCAAGTAGACTTATTAACTATTGGAGGCGGACAGGCTGCAAAAGTTTCATAGGCAGAAAAGCATGGGGAATGCTTAGTGTCAAAATTTTGCAATACACAGGAGTACGGTGAAAATATGATGAGTTAACCATCCGGTGATAATGATATATCTTCTGGGAGAATATTGTAAGAACAGTGTTTGTTAATTGTGAAATTGCTATGAACAACCGGGTATTTAAATTTATTTGATGCAGTAGATTTTTCTTGCTATTAATTCTCTCTATTTATATTAATGACATGCCTCAGAATTTTCTTTCCAGAATGAATTACCATGTGAAAGTTCAATGTGCCAAGATGCATTTAATGATTCAGATCTTGATGTGCAAATGGATTCCTTGAGGGATAAGCTTGCTGCGGTAAAACGAATTTCGAATGGTCTGAATTTCTCGTTTCAAGTAATTTTTTTTTTTATTGTCTAAATTGGTTTTCATTACATTGGAAATTCACTCTTAAGGCTGGAAAGGAGTCCTCTGAGCTCAGTCGAGAGCTTCAAGCATTAGAAAAGCAGTCTTCTGCAACTGATCGCTCTACTGGTCTTGTTAGTGAGGCATTACAATTATATGATCAAAATTCTATGCATGACCTGTTCCAAGGTTAATTATTCAGCCTCATTACAATTATATCCACTTTTAATGCTTTCATCGATTTCAAAAAATGTGTTGTTTAAGAAAGTGGGTTGGGCATATTGCAGATTTTTCTCCTTTATATAAGCTGTTGGATAGAATATATTTTAGTGCTCTTGAGATATCCAAGCCTTTGTAATTTCTCGGTCAGCTCTTTGAAACCTTGCTGGTGGGTCCTACTGATTCTTCTCTGCCTCTTTCAGTAACTCACATATGTAAACTGCTTGGCGATTTAATATGGATTATTGTATTGGAGAGCACTGTTCAATAAACTTTTTGTTCATTAATATTCTATACTTCAGACAGAAAATTTTGTTCTCCTTAAATACTTAGTGTGTTTTGATATGTTAATGTTATAACCTGCCCGAAGTCTTCGTGGAAACCACCACAATTGGTTGGCACCCATGCTCTTATTAATCTCATCTAGGTAGCTGCCTAAACAAGGGAAGTAATAATATTGCTGAAATATATCAGTTTGATAGGTTTACTCAAAGAACTGGCTTCTCTGAACTAGTCCACCTTATTGAGACTTCTGCTTTTGTTATACCTTGTATTGGGTCCACCAAGGAGGATTTTTAAGCAGGCAAGACAGCTCTTAAGAGCCACCGAATAAATAAAAGAATGTCTACTGTTGAAGATACAGACTCTTTCTGCTAACAGAAACTGTCTAAACTCTTTGTTGATTATATTTGCTGATGTTTCTACAAGAATGAAATGTTTAGGTAGAATATTGTATTGTGGTTGTAATAGCATGTATTCTCAATAATTGCCTCCTGCAGAGATGGTAAAAACTGCATCAGAGCTGCATATGAAAATGCACAACCTGAAGACGAAAAGGATGAATGATATGCAGCGCATTAAAGTGGAGAGGGTCAACAATGCAGATAGAGATTTTTGTTGTAGTATGAACCGTGGCAAAGGTAACAGTACTCATGTTTATATTATTTGTCTTATTGAGTTGATTATTCTTTATGGAGTCAAAATCCAATATTTGTTTCATGAGATATTGTTATTCTGTTCTGCAGGCCTCTGCAATGCAAATTTGGAAGACATCCAAGACTGTTTAGCTGAATTAAAGAATATATGAAGTTCATATATGTTCATCTTTCTATCTTGAATTCTTTAGTGCTTGCTGGTTACCTGTCTTTCATAATGTTACCTACTTGATTGGCTTGTTAATGTTTTTATGTAAATTGCCTTTTTGACATACTCGCATATAAATATTAATGATGATTTGTGCTCTGACTTTAGAATGGAAATGAGTTAAATCTGAGTCACACTTGAATTAATGAAAGTTACCCTCTGAATATAATTTTATATAATTTTCAATCATAACTATCATTTTAGGTCCTATCTGTAATCAGTGCTGATCTATTAAGGCTTTATTAAGGGCATACGCACCTTCTCATGGATTCCCACGAAAGGAGAGTTTGGAAAATTTTTCAGCTGTTTGGGATTTAGCAATGATATGTAAGGACTCTCCTATGAGATTTTCACTCAGGTATGCAGTTTAGACAAAATACGTTACTTCCATTTCTAGTCCTCTTGAATCCTCAGCTATTGCTGATCCTCAAGAAAGCAAAACAAGCATTGTGAAAGCATTATTTTTGAGCCCAGGGCAGGGATATCCCCCTGCCTTATTAGGTAACTTATTTGGTTGCAGCTGTTACAACTCAAGCTGCAATTACAGCAAATCTGCCTCAAGGCCTGAGAGCACCAACAAAATCTACTGACCGTGAAGATATATATAATGCACCACCAAATGGTTGAACTTCACTGAGTGGAGTTGTGCCATATTGTGCCTCGAAACTTATAGTATCAAGGATAGCACCAAATGCATTGATTCTTTGCCCAATCGGCACAGGCATTCCTGCAGGTTGTCTTGTAATGATCGCTGCCTCCCAAATTCTGTAACAAGCTTGGGTCCCTCTTGATGCATTGATTCTGGGACCTCTTAGCCAATTTTTCAAAGTCCTATTTCCAGCGAACTCTGAGACAAGAAGAAACGAGCTGTTTACACTAATTGCAACCCCTGCTGGCCCGCTGAGATTCCTTAGCAGTACTGTAACCTGACTGGTTCTTGGGTTATACGATAGTAATCTTCCAGGGGAGTCATCTGTTATATTCAGCTTTACGATAGTTCTGCATAACAATTTGCAACAGTTTTAGTTCACTTAGGTGCAGTCAAAAAGTTAAGAATGTAGATGAGTTAGAACCTGAAATCGTAGACACCGCTAGTATCTGTAAAAATAGACAACTCCGGTGCCCTGGTCAGCAACCAAACCATTCAAGAAGTGGAAAGCTTGTCCTTCTGCACCGGTGGCAAGTTCGGTGGCAAGTCTTCCATTAGGTCCAACTACCAGAAGGCCAGAATAAGCATCGGCAATGTAGAGCTGTCTTGTTGCATGGTGCAATGCTAAACCAAATGTCCTCCCTCAGATTGGTCCAAAATCTAAATTTGTGGCGCCATCACATACTGCCTTTGACCTGTATCAGAGCCGAAAGAGTCAGGTATTTATTGAAAAAAAAAAAATCCATGAAGATGATTCGTTCAATGTTCTACCCTGTTGGTGCGGTGAAGGCGAACTCAGTGAAACTATCAGGGGCCTGGTATGTGAGAATTCTACCATCAGCAACTCCAGTACAGAATGCCCCACCAACCGGCTCAAAGGCAATGGATTCGCCACCAAAGGCTTTTGGTGGAAATGGGATCTTGGTGAAAGTTGGAATGGAAAAAACCATCCAGGGCAAAGAGAAGACCAAAACGAAGAGGCTGAGCAAGGCTGCCATTTTGTAGCCGAAAGTTACAGCTATGTTTTGGAATGAAGAACAACACAATCATGCAGGTATTTACAGACATGATAACCAATAATTGAAGTGTATTGTTAGAGATGAAAAATCAAGCAGGATACCGGATGACACAATAAAAATTCTGTAGTGAAGAAAAGGATTCGTTATTTCTGGGTATGGAACCAACCTTAAATTTAGGCTGATATATGAAAAGGTTGATGCTACAAAAAGGGTACCCTAAAATGTGCCTCAAGTTTGGAAAACCATTAACTCAGTAAGCAGGGATAATATGGGTTAAAGTTGTTGAACCAAGAGATAGAGAGCTAGACAGATTGGAGTCAAAGTCACTGTCGGTTGCTTCTGTTTAGGCTGATTGCACATTATTAAACAACAATTGCTTCACTGAGAAACAAAGTAGACCATTCATGAAACTTCACGGCCACTACCTTGTGACGTCACCAGGATGTGCTGAAGACCGATTGGAATCACAAAAATACTGATTAGTTCTTTTTTCAGATAAAATATCTTGAAATGATACATGATGCCTGAGTCCGTTCTATGCTTGGGCCTTAATTTTGAAACCGTGTAACCGGAAGGCAGTTTTTCTCAAGGCATAGCATTATCACACCATTGATACTACATATCTCAAAATTAGGCCAAACCGTACGGACGAAAGGGGAATATACCCATTTTTTTTAAGAAAGAATTTTCTTTCTTTTCTTTGCATTCATCTTTGCAGGCAGGTTGGCTAAAAACTCTGGAGGCGCCGAGGCGGACCCTACGCCCGGGCTAGACCGGGCTCTAGATCAGGAAATAATCTTTCATACCACCTTATTTTTTGTTCATTTTTATATAATAATAAAGTTTTTATTTCATTTTCAATTATATCCATTTGTTTTTTCAATTAGAGTTAGTGACTTATTTTATAAAAGAGTTAAATTATATATTTATTGAATAAATTGAAATTGTTAGAGGACTAAATGTTATTACTGCTTTAACGTATTGTAAAAAGGTTCTAATTAATATCAATGTATTATAGCATAGTCTCTAGTATTGCAATAAAAAATCTCTATAGTGATACTTTATATAAAACAACGTCTACGTAATCATACAAAATTTTAGTCATAATTTGAATTAATTATAAATAAGAATAAACTCTATAGTAAAAAATGTTATAATTTTTCTAAATCCCCCTCTTAACGAACTTGTCCTCCACTTAGTAATGATCATTTGTATGATGTAAAAAAAACATATGATTTATTATATTAAAAGTTTAAGATGAAATAAATATTTTTCAAGAGTTGTTTGGGACAATGATTTATTATTTATAATATTACTAAATACTTATGTAATATTTATAAAATTTACATTGAGAGAAAAGCATTAAGGAGAACACAAAAATTTAGACTTTTAAAATGACTTTGCATATTTCCAACGCTATATGCATTAGATTTGATATGCTCTATTCGTAATTATTAGAGTAGTGCATACTTTACATCTGTATCACTTGCATTAAGTTAAAATAATAATTTTGTAACTACACCTTTATTAAGTTATAACCTTCTCATAGTAATTAAATTAGTTTAATTCCAAATATTATGACTATAGATAGGTTTTACTGTAGAAAGTTAAAAAAATAATATATGGTAACAATTAAAATTTTCATTTGAAAAAAGAGAAAATTTCATGGTTTATCTCAAAATTTTCACGGAGATAATTAAAACAGATTTGAGGTGTGAGGAAACTTACAAAGTTATTTTGGGAAATTTTCATTATATCAAATTATTTAAAAATTTCACATTCTCAATCAATAAAATTAAAAATAATTTCAAAATAAATATTTTATAGTACAATTTTAATAATTGATATTATGAACTTATTTATTATGGTTTATCTTTTTCACAGTTGTACTTACTTATTTTCTTTTCATTATATCAAATTATTTAAAAATTTCACATTCTCAATCAATAAAATTAAAAATAATTTCAAAATAAATATTTTATAGCACAATTTTAATAATTGATATTATGAACTTATTTATTATATGGTTGTCAATCTTCTATTAAATATAACATTGGACTAAGAGTTTTAATATTGCGTTGTTTGATATGTAATTTTTTATTTCTTTATATGCACTGACATTCATATAAATATTAATAATAATTCCATAAATTAGTCCGGAATGATAAAAAGTTCTTGGATCTGCCCCTGCTAAAAAGCCGAACTATCGGTGTGTACTTTGTGAGATTGTTTCAATTTGTTGTATAAATTTCAGGTCTATATCAAAACGCTACTTAAAAAAAGCATTTTTCAAGTTTCTAGCTCTATCCTTCCTAATGTTTCTCTTAAGCAGATTAGGTAGAAATATTTTCCACGATCGTCCTTGTCTTGTCTTCTATTCATTCAATAGTTCTCTGAGCTCCGTCATTCACGAAGATCCCATTAGTACAATTAACAACCATGGGTCCTGAAGCGTTCATCTTCAATTCATCTGGTGCAGGACCCTAGACAGGCGTCTCTGATGGTAGAATTCTTAAACACGAAAGACCTGATGTTGGTTTTGTCGATTTTACATTCACTTGTTCACCAAAATGGTACAAGGCATTGGGCTTAAGTTTCAAGAGCTTAACAGGCGATCTCTACATTGCTGATGCCTTTCTTGCGCTTTTTGTCGTCGGAAAAATTGGAGGTCTTGCAACACAACTAGCTACCATTGCAGAAAGAGTACCCTTCCGGTTCCTTCATGGTTTAGACGTCGACCCATTAACTGGACTCGTTTATTTACACATGCATGCATGTCCTAGTTCAAAGGACTTGGATTCAGGCCTGAACGTCTTATAATAGTATGATGGGTAGTTTTCCTTTGATACTGCTTATTTTGCAATAAAATTCTCAAAGCAGTTGCTGCTGGGGATTCAGCGGAAAGGCTTTTGAAGTACAATCTGAAGAACAAAAGGCTTTTTAAGTACAGATTCAGGACCTATGGCGGTATTTGGTAGGATGATTTTGGTGAATGTTGGGATGGAAAGATCCATGGAAGGCAAAGGGAGTTCAAAAAGGAAGATGCAGAGCATGATCAAAGTTTCGAAGCTATAGATTATGGCCAGTTTTGGATTGAAGATACACAAATATATTCCTGTATGTTGGTATTTATAGGTAGAGAGATCGAAAACCAAGATCAGGAATCAAGAGAGGAACCATTCTTCCAGGGTATGGAACCTACCTCGGATAGCTATTAGAAAAGGGTCAAACTTTATTTTGAAAAATTAACGGCAAGTGCACATTAAAAGTGGCTTTAGAATAGCGAAAAAATGTGTCTGGCCGGATTCAGAAAGATCCGAAAGATTCATATCAGTACATTAAAAAATACATATTTAAATGTTAAAATTGAAGATTTATGTGGATTTGGGTCTGTCTCTAGATGTTAGTGCATCCCAAAAATTAGATATTCAAATATGCATTATTTTTTAATTAAATTATTTATTAAATTAAAAATATATAAGTTCAATAAAAAAAAAATCAAATCTATGTGAATTTGTGGTGGTGTCTTTATTTGTGATGGTTTTAAAATGAAATTTATGTAGATTTGCGGTCTTATTTGTGGATTTATGGTGGTGTTAGACTTAGATTTATGTTATTTTATTATTTTTTATGTTTGATTTATGTTATGACATTTTTTATTTGTGGATTTATGGTGTTATTATATATTATTCTAGGTGTTGAATTGTTAATTGTTGAATTATAATTGAATTTTATTTTATTTTTTAGGTAAATTTGTTAAAATTTCAACTATTTTTAAATTTATTATGCTAATCTGAATATTTAAAAAATCTACTTGCAATCCGTAAAGGTGTTATCCTCATCCAAATCCCCTTTTTTGTTTTCAGATCCAAATTAGGATGCGGACCTCAAAATATCAATCCAGATAGGGATTCTACCATCCTTGGATGGGTTAACTTTGGGAGACCCATTGAGCGAATATTGGCTTATGAAATGCAGATCAGTTTCGTACATTATATACTAAACAATAAAAGTTCAAAATACAATAATTCAATTCTGTTACCTAGCAGCTTCAAACCTACATCAATTTTCTGAATATTTAGAAGAGTGGAATAAATAGAAATGCATATGTCAAAGTGCAGTATTTTTATACGACTCATAGTAAACAGCTAGCAAGGCTCATGCTAAAGTTAAAAGCACTCAATGTAAAATCTGAAAACACTGAATCAGCTGATAATTCCAACACAGTTGATGAACATTACAGATCCAAGATAAAGTTTCCCATTTTACTCTTGAACTTCATTGTACTGCTGATTAGCCTTTCCCTCACTCAATGTCAATGTCTCCAAAACCCCTACCGTCTTCACCAAGCCTCAGCCCCAGACACACAATAGCGAGCACATTTGCCCTATTAATAACTATCCAATACTCCCTTCTGCAAATTTAACATGGTGCATTCACTGGACTAGAGTCGAAATGGGCTTGAAAGGGAATGGATAATAGAAATTAAAATAAATTACTTATTTGAACTATAAGAATCAGAATCGGAATGAGCTAAATTACTATTATCGTGTTTATTTTGTCGTGAAATCAGAAACAAAATAAATTATATTGTATCAAATTACTAAAAAGTACTTAATGAAATATTGTCATAATTATTATTTTATATTTTAATTATTGTGATTATTTATTTAAAATTTTTATTATTAATAATTTTTTTAAATATATATATTAATATATTAATTAAGAGTGGTGCTAAGTACAAAGAAAGCTAAGAGAAAGTTGAAAGAAATTTGCCCTTTGTCTCTCCACCCACCCACTCTCTCTACCCTTTTCTTCATTATTTCTCTCAACTTTCTCTCTACTTAGCATTTTTTTTATTAATTAATTGGAAAATTTTTTATCATTAATAACAACAACAACAACAACAACAACAATAATAATAATAATAATAATAATAATAATAATTATCATCATCATCATCATCATCATCATCATCATCATCATCATCATCATCATCACCATCATCATCATCATTAATAACAACAATAACAAGAATAATTCAAAATATATTAGTTAATTAATTATAATAATTTTTTAACTAAATACAAAATGGGTATTTTTTATTTTATTAGGGGTGTAAAATAGCCAATCTTGTGAATGGGAGAGTGATTCCCACCACTCTCTTAGGAATGATTATGATTCTCCATTCCTAAATTCGAGGTGGACCCTACGATTCCAATTTCAATTCTTGTCTCCATTTTACAAAATAAACATAACAATGATTACGATTCTGGATTTTAATTCTCCAATCCGATAAGGAAACACACCATTAATGTTATCAGGCATTCCAGTGAATGCGGCAAAAAATTCCTAATGTACGAGCTTTAGGGCCAGAAAGCCACAGTTAATAGAATTATGACAAGTGTTTCAATTTTTTTTTTCCTTCACTTATCAGAGTCCATGATTAATTTAAATCATGGCTTCCTCATGCACATGTAAAGTTAGTGTTATAATATGCCCCAGAACATGGTACAAAACTTAATACCACTAGTAGACCAAAATAAGCATCGGCTATGTAAAGATTGCCCGATCAATTGTCAAACCCCAAACCCAATGAACGGAAAATGGATTCCAGCAAAGGGTTATTCGAGCCGTAACATAATTGCTTTGGCCAGTGACAGCAAAATCTACAAAACTAAGAATGGGATTGATGTGTCTGAGAATTCTACCATGGGAGACGCCAGTGTACGGGTCTCCACCGGCAACATCAAAAGCAATGGCCCCATGCCTGTCGTGGTCGAAGGGAGGGTCAGCTTTTTAAGGTAAGTTGTAAGAAACAATCAGAGAAGGCAAAGTTAAGAAGAAGATGATAAATAGAAAAGTTGCGGACAACATGCCTTTTGATTTGGAGCAAGTCAATGGCTATCTAAGGCGTTGGGAACACAGGTTACTTATACATTGATGATGCACCTGCTGCATTTATAGGTGAAGGTGCTGGAAATTACCTTCACACGTATTTTGATTTTGTGGAGAGCTTGTGACACGGGTTGATCTTGAATCCGGCGAGGTGGGTACCTGGAAAAGGCACTCTGACGCCCAAGTCAGTGTGTGATTAAGATTTGAAAGGAGAAAAAATGAAGAAAACAAAGTTGATTTCTCTCTTTCAATGATGAACAATGTGTCCTCCTTTTTGTTCTAGGGTCCTCATTTTCTTAAGAAGAAGATCTCTATTTATAGATGATGGGTGACATGGGTTTAGGGTTTTGCCTTGGGCTTTCTCCCTAATGACACGTGTCACCCCCAATTTGTTGTGCACATGGATGTGAATTTTATCATAGGAAAATAAACATATTTATTCCGAACCTATGTCATTTATTCCGGACCTTTGTCATTTATTCCGTACCTATGTGCTCTCTTGTGACCTTGGGCGTGTGGTTTCTTGGACTGATGGATTACAGAACTAATTCCCACTTCTAACCATCTTTATGAGCTCTGGAGGAATTTCTCCTTAAGTGTTATTCCTCCGGAATAGTTTTAATGTTACTCCCCTGGAACAGCTTGGGTGTTACTGCCCCGGAATAGCCTGGGTGTTACTTCTCCAGAATATCTTAGGTGCTCCGGAATAGCTTAGGTGTTGTTTCTCTGGAATAGCTTTTTTTTATTTGATAAGGTAGACACATGGCATGTTTTAGTGCTTTTTGGAATATGACACCTACACTACTCCCCCCGCAAGTGTATTTTCTTTAGAAAATACATTGACTGGAATAAGAAGTTCTAACTTCTCTTCAACTGGCCACGTGGCCTTTTTTTTAAAGAACTATGTCTTGGGTGTTTGAATATACTTTGGGAGGAATGTATCAATGGACTTTTCTCTTGTTGAGTTAGGAACAAGTGAACTGTTTCCTCTTAATTAAAATTCATAGATGAAGTGTTAGCTCTTTGAATTCTTCCTCTAAATCGAAGTTTTAGGAAGAAATGATAGTTATTCTTTGAGCTTTTTCTTAAATTAAAGTTTCGAGAGGACATATTTTTCCTCTTTATTTGTGTAAGGTGTTGAGTACTAGAAAGTGTGTATTTATAATGGAGAAAATCATCATTTTACACTCCAAGTCTTACTAACATCCCTATTTTTATGTCTTTAAGTCCCTTGTAATTTAGTTATGTATGTTTTATTTTAATTAAGTATTTTATGTATTTTAGGGGATATCATGGTCATTTCACAATAAACGAGAGATCAGATGGAAAAACGGACAGCACTTTTGAACTCAGGACAGTCGAAAACCTTAGGAGGAGCATAAAAAGAAAAATGGTACTGTTCACATATACGGATCTCTCTTGTTCACATATCTGATGCGGTTGATATATACTGATGCATACGCGACCTTTATTCTTTATTGATTCCTTTCATCATGTATATGGCGTGGCACTTTATCACGATGACGTGGCACTATACGATGACGTGGCGGCATTTGATTGGGCGAATGATGTGGCGTTGACCGCATGTGGCGTTGATCGATGGCGTGTCATGATCCTATGAACCAAAAATGTTGACGGTGACGTGGCAGAATATTAGTGGATCGAAAAAACGTGTATGCGGTACATGCATATACACAGAATCACAGCCCCGATGATGTGTTCCATCCAATAGGAACTTGCCACGTGGCGCAATCACGAAAGCGCCCAAATTGTTTTAATCAGATGGCCATGATTTACTCGGTTTATCTATAAAAGGGGCTCCCCTAATTTGACACCCCTGAATCCATTTTTGGACTCCATTTTCTCTAATTCCATCTCCATCTTGTATTTTCTACGTATTTTAATAAAATTCCCATTTTACCCCTAGTTAAATTATGAGTGGCTAATTTCTTTTCAAGCTTGGGTTGAAGGTGAAGTCTCAACATGCTCCATGGGCTTAATTTGGTAAATTTACTTTTCCTTCCCCTTTAATTTATGTGGTTGTTTTGACTTTTCGTAGACAGGATAGTAATAATCTTATGCGGATATCTTTGGAATAACCGCCTCCCAGGCAAGGTTATTCTTATTTTGGGAAGGAAGCCCTTAGCACCATATCTATTAAAGTGTGGTTCATGATGAGTGGAAGTTCCCCTTCATGATTTAATTGGTACTAATAATGAATATTAAGCGGAGTAAGTACGTGTTGAGACGGATCCAGGAGATCCAAGCATTTTATTTTAATAGTTTATTCCAATAGCTTTAATTCAAATTAATACATTCCTACATAATTGTCATTATAAATCCAACCACCAACTCAGAAAATTAATTCTACACATAATTAAAATCCACCTCCTCGTGGGATCGACACTCGTCACCATTAATCTATTCTACAATAGATTCGTGCACTTGCGAGTTCAATAAAATTTCACAACAAGTTTTTGGCGCCGATTTAGTGAGGTAAGTATTTTAATTTGTAGAATTTTTTTTATTTCTTTATTTATTTATTTTATTTGTTTCCTTGTACTATTTTTTTTATTTATTATTATTAAAAAAAAGACAAAAAAAAAGTGAATTTACATTCTGAAGTAGATATTATTTTCTTTCCTTTTCTTCTCTTCTTCAAATTTCTGTAATTTAATTTTCATGTTATTTTTTTGATTTTGTGAAATCGGCAGGTTCAACCGCCTCTTAATTTATTTTAATTTGTTTCACGCATTTTCTTTTCTATATCTAGCGCTTGAGTTATTTTCATAGCAAATTTGAATAAAGATAATAAGGTTAGTATTGTAATTTCTCCCTCTTATTTATCTTTATTAATTTTGTTATCATTTTTTTTTCTTTGCATGCATGGTCGTGAGTAGTCACAATTACCAAATCTTGAGCCTATAAACTTTGAATTAGAAAAAACACTTCGCACACACAAGCACGTTACAATTAAAAATAAATTTGAAATGGATTTGCAACCAGCACCACAAGAGAGGCCATTTAAGGACTACTTTAGTCCCTTAGCTAACTTAAGCACATCATGCATAAGATACCCAAATGTAGGCTGCTTAGGAGTTTTGAATTAAAACCTAGTGTGTTAAATTGTCTCCCAACATTCTATGGCCTAGAAAATGAAGATCCATATAATCATCTGAATGATTTTCATGCTATTTGTCAAACTTTTAAATATGAGAATTTTTCAGATGATGATGTTAAGCTTAGATTATTTCCATTTTCTTTAAAGGATAGAGCTCGTTCATGGTTCAATCATTGCCCGCTAATAGATTACATCATGGGAACAAATGGTAACAAAATTTTTGAATAAATATTTCCCAAGACATAAAACCAATCTTATTCGCAGGAAATTTCAGAATTTACCCAAAGAGAAGACGAGCAATTTTTGAAGCATGGGAGCGATTCAATGGGCTACTCCTAAAGTGTCCACATCATGGATACGAAAAATGGCACCAATGCCAATACTTTTTGGAGGGATTATTACCGAATGTGCAAGAATGGCTAATGGCAACAAGTGGAGGAGAGCTAATGTCAAAAAGTGCATCAGAGATTTGGGATTTCTTCCAGCGACAAGCAGATAATTCCCAACAACGGAGTCGTTCATTAATGAGTACTAGAAGAGTTAAGGGAGTGAATGAGGTTCACATTGGCGAGTCAAGTTCGAGAAATTAAAGAAGTCAAAGACATAGTTGAAGGTCTTTCCGACAAATAGCATCGTTAACAATTTCTTAAATTGGCGGAGCCACATGACCAGGACTCATACTCGAGATCAAGCCAATGCCGTAGATGTAATGAAAGCCATCAAACTACAACCCTTACTCCAACACATATAATCCCTGGATGGAGAGACCACCCCAATTTTCATGGTCTCAAGGATTCCAAGAATGGACCGACTCGGCTCGGCTCCACCAATGCAACCAATTCCTCAAAATCCTCAAGCCTCTCAACCACCATTTAGACCATATAATCGAACCCAAACCATTCTCGGCTAGACCATGGGATGATGCATTTTAATTTCAAGAATCTTATTCACTCCAAAATCGAGCAACAAAACCGCACCATTGATGAACTACGAAATGAGATGAGAGCGGGTTTCAACTCACAAACCCAATCAATTTCAAACCTTGAGAAAATGGTGGGACAACTTGCTTCGTCGATTCGGACTTGGCAATGAGTGTTGAGAAAGGTAAATTCCCAAGTCAACCCGAGGCCTAATCCTAAAGGAGTGCATGAAGTAAGTATCAGTTCACCTCAAGAAGTATGGAGAGGTCAAAGCCGTCATGACCTTGCGAAAAGGAAAAGAAGTCGACAACAAAGTGGATGATGCGTGCACTCAAAAACAACTCAAATTATCTTAGGTAAATGAAGAAGACTCATCATCGGAGGAGAAAGAAGAAACCAACCCACGAGAATACGTTCCAAAAGCTCCATTTCCCGGAGGTTAGCTAAAGCAAAGAAAGGAAAATCTACAAGTGAGATTTTTGAAATCTTTAAACAGGTAAGTGTTAACATCCCTTTGCTTGATGTTATAAAACAAGTGTCATCTTATGCAAAGTTTCTTAAAGACCTTTGTACTAAAAAAAGAAACATTCATGTTCAAAAGAATGCATTTTTAACAGAAAACGTAAGCTCTATACTCCAACACAAACTTCCTCTAAAATACAAAGATCCGGCTCCCCCACTATCTCATGTAGTATAGGGAACCACACAATTGAGAATGCTTTGTTGGACTTAGGAGCTAGTAGTGTAAATCATTTGCCTTACTGGATTTGTGAAACTTGGGTGGGAGAATTACACCAACTCGGTGGTGTTACAACTTAGATCGGTCCATAAAAAAACCTCGTGGTATTGTGGAGGACGTCTTATACTGGTAGATAAGTTTTATTTTCTGTTGATTTCATTGTAATTGACACTCAACCAGTCCAGGATTGAGGAAGCGAGATCCCTATTATCCTAGGGCGACCTTTCTTGCAATCGCGATGCTCACATTCAATGCGGGATTTGGAAATATGCGGTTGTCCTTTGGCAATATGACGATGGAGCTAAATATCTTCAACATCGCCAAACAACCTCCCAATGCAGATGATGAAATTGTTGATGTGGATTTAATCGAAGAATTAGTTGATAATACTTTTCTTTCAAATCTTAGTGATGACCCTTTACAAAAATGTTTAACTCACTTTGGTTTGAATTTTGATATTGATGATCAATAGATGAGGTTAACGCCTTACTTGATTCAAAGACCATCCATGGACATTAACAAATGGAAGTCAAGAGTGGAACAACTAGCACCATCGCAGAGAAGAAAGCGAGTCCATCATCACAATCACCACCGAACTTGAGCATTGTGCATCTTGGGCCAAAGAAGAAATCCAACTTTGACATGCAGCAAGCTAACTTAGAAAGAAAATCACAAGCGCGAGAACTTGAAGAAAGTCGTAATGATGTATACAAAAATGCCAAGATTTACAAACAGCAAATGAATGAAAGTCTTTCATGACGAGCAAATTATGAGAAAATCTTTCACACCAGGTCGAGAAAGTACTTTTATTCAATTCTCACTTGCGCTTTATTCGGGTAAGTTCGCTATCGATGGGTGGTCCCTTTATAGTCCACATTTGTTTTTTCATATGGAGCGAGTTAAAATTAAGGATCCAAAGAACGGTGTAATTTTTAAAGTTAATGGTCAAAGATTGAAGCCATATCAGAAAGTACCAACCACGTGAAAAAAGGCAGAAATAGATTTGAGTGACCCACCAAATTTAAATTAAGAATTTTTCTTATTTATTTCTTCTTTTCGGTGATTTAAATTTTTGTGAAAGTGTGTTTATTTAATCATTCAGTTTTCTTTTATCACTTCTAATTATGTGTTCCTCAACTAGACGAGTTCTCTTGAACATTCTCGGACAACTTCAACGTGTACAATCTCATCGAGAAGCCGGATACGATTTTGTAAAACGATCGTATTTGGAAGCTACAACCTCCGGAGTTGGTATCCCACGTTGAAGATCTAGAAAGACAACTCAAAGAAATTGAGGGAGGTATCAACGAAACCCAAATCGAACTTGAGGAAAACTCGATAAGAGGACAATTGTGAGATTATTATTTTTCTTTTCTTTTCTTTTCTTTTCTTTTCTTTTTTGTGTGTTCTCAGTTTGTTACTCGGTTAAGTGGCGGATAACGGTACTCGTGACAATCAAAGTCGGTTACTTTAGTTTCCCATAATAACTAATATGCGAGAAGAAGGTATGGACAGAAACGCGATTCTAGCAAAGCTTCACAAGCGATTTCCTTCACTTCCTCAGAATGCCCTCCTTACGATCTATAAAGCTCGGTCCGAACGCATGCGATTGCTTATGAGAAATAACATCCCTGCTGACATCCGTTGGTTAATCGAGGCCAAGGTACGTTTGGCAGGTGAGTTACCTCCTAAATTTATTGCATACATGCCTGGTTGTGGTAAAGGAAATTACTCGAGAAAACGAAGAGCTGAAAAACTTCATGTTAATTGTCATAAATGTGCCAGGATGAAATGCGATAAAAATCCTTGTTCTTTCGGAATGATGTCTGATAATAGGGAAGATAAGATTCAATTCATTAGGGATGGCTTGAATAAAGAGTCATTGGATGATATCCTTTTGTCTCTTGAAACGCATCCCAGTGGATACGTAAAAACAGCAATTCTCCAGTTATGGCCATTATTTCAGAAAGAGCAAGTACGATATAGTCTTGGGAATCGACTATAAACGACCATTTTGCGGTTTATAAGAAATCTGGATGGGAAGCCTATCCTCGACCCATATATGGCGTTCTAGCCGTTTCTGGACGTAAAACCAGAGGAAGATGTGAGCAACAATCACAACTACCTGTAAATATCCTTTCTTTGTTGTTTTATTTTCTTGTTGTTTTATTTCTTTGTTGTTTTATCAATTGCATTATTGTCTTTAATAATTGAGTGCTTTTTCTTTTACTATTTCCTTTTTGACTCTCGAGCCATGTGCTTTACGCGTTAATTGACATAGACACTGCTTACCTCCTATACAAACGTTTGTAAACAATTGTGACCAAGATCTTGATATATGACCTTTTCTTTTAGACTCACAAATTGTTTTTGAGAAGCATCCCAATGGCAGCTACTCCCGATAAACAATTCAAGAACATTTGTGTGCTCTCCGGATTTAACTATGGCAAACATAAAGAGTTCGTTGAGGCGACCATCGATCTTGGTCAACGCATGCAGAAAGAAATTTGCATCTACGGTTTATGGAGGAGGTGACCAGAGGGTTATCAAAACTAGTCTCGAAAGTTGTTTATCTCGGAGGAGCCAAGTGTTAGGCATCATCCCAAGAAGCCTCAAACCGTTGCTTTGTATGTCGACTCACCAACCTGGAGAAGAGTTAGTTGTCTCGGTATGCAAGAAAGAATAATCGAAATGCTAAATCATGCGATGCTTTTATTTTCCTACCAGGAGATCTTGCAACTCTAGAGGCACTAATCACATTAAGATCTTGGGCCCATCTCGAACATTCATCGAAACCCGTCGGTTTGTTAAATGTCAATAACTTTTATGATGGCTTCATCGCATTTCTTAACCATGCAATAAAAATCATTTCATCCCTTTCACAAATGAAAAAATCTTTATTTGTGCTCATCTCGCTAACGAGTTAATTGATCATTCTGAGCTTATAGACCAGAGCGGATCCCAAGACCTTGTCTTTGGAATGGCCAACTAATGATGGTGAATAAGATGGAAAGTAGTAAGTGCAAATTAGATTTAACTCTCCCATTTTGTAAATATTTTCTTTCGTGATCCAAAGACTTTCGGTGATGTCTTCTAAACCCTATTTTCTTTCAACATTGAGGACAATGTTTCGTTCTGGTTGGGGGAGGGAATAGTTGACAATTGTGGAATATCTCAATCTTAGTGTAGTTTTTACTAATTTTTGTTTTAGAAACTAATCGTGGTTAAATTTTTGAGTCGAAGATGGCTGAATATGGAGTGCGGTGACTACTTAAACGCATCTTCTTATAAAAAAAAAAGGAAAAAAAAAAGAAAAAGAAAAAAAAAGGTATTTTGTGTGATCTTTTCATAATTAGATGACATGATAACTTTCAAATTTTAGTATTTGTATTATCTTTGGTCTTTAGTTATGTTACACCATGTTTATTACTCTACATGTTGATGTTGGAGACAAATATAAGTTGCTTGAAAGAATGCACATGTCATAAGAATTTTCAAGTGAGTTTTTGAGCTATCATTTTTTCTTGAGAAGAACCCTTTTCGCTTCATTCTTCATTCGAACATTGAGTTTATTCGCTTTATACATTATCTCTAAAAAAATTAAAAAAAAAAAAAAAAAAAAAAAAAAAAATTTATGTTGCCACATCTGAAGATCTATCTAACTAGTAGATATGGAAGATTATTTAGAACCCTAAAAGATGTGAGAAAGGCCATCTTTGGTCCGTTTGAGCCTTTTCTAGCCAACCCTATTAATATGTATCCATAGTTAACCCTTTGAGCCTAAAAAAAAAAAAAAAAAAATAATAATAATAAAGTAAAAATAAAGACTTTTCTTTTGAACCTATTATCTTGTCCCACTCCAATGTGGAGTATCACCTTATATTTTTTATTTCCCACCACACATTTATGTTTAAAAATATAGATAATTTTGCATTAAAAAATAAAAAAAAAAATTCTGCTAAAAAAAAAAAAAGAGAAAAAGAAACAAAAAAATGTTTACAAATAAAAAAAAAATAAAATAAAAATTAAAAAAGCAAGCGAAAATCACATTACAATCTCCAAAGTTATCTATTTTTCAAACATATATTTTGTTTTTCCTATTATCATTTATTTGTTAGACACGTCCCTATCCTACGCGTTACTTCCTAATAATAGTCCTTCTTGATTTTAGGGAACTATAGTCGAAATAAACTAGTTATATGGGTTGAAAAGATGTGGCGAATGCATCTAAAAAAAAAAAAAAAAAAAAAAGATGATGAATGTATTGGTTTGATTAGCATTAAAATCGTACTATTTATAAGATGAGGACATATTTTTGTCACCTTGGTGAGAGTGTGTGTTATTATTTATTTTTTATTTTCACTAAAGTTAATATTCACTGGAGTGATTATTTTTGGGTTTAATTTCTTTGTGAGCGTATTACTACTACCAGTGAGATTTTGGGGTTTGCATGTAATTCTTAAAAGTGACTCGATTACTGAAGTTGTGACAAAGTTTTCTAAACCGATTCATGTGGAGAGTTGATGTGGGAATGATATTTCTTTAGACTTTAGATAATGCTTATAATTTTATTTTTTTTTTATAATTATTCTGATTGAATAAATACAACAGTATAAAAAAAAAAAAAAAAAAAAAAAATATTTGTTTCAGTTTTGTTTTCGCTTAAATTGCTAGGGACTAGCAACAAAGTTGGGGGTGTGTTGAGTACTAGAAAGTGTGTATTTATAATGGAGAAAATCATCATTTTACACCAAGTCTTACTAACATCCCTATTTTTATGTCTTTAAGTCCCTTGTAATTTAGTTATGTATGTTTTATTTTAATTAAGTATTTTATGTATTTTAGGGGATATCATGGTCATTTCACAATAAACGAGAGATCGGATGGAAAACGGACAAAGACTTTTGAACTCGGGACAATCGAAAACCTTAGGAGGAGCATAAAAAGAAAAATGGATCGTTTCACATATACGATGATCGTTCACACATACTGATGACGGTTGATATATACGATGATTTCAGACACATTCGCTTCACTTCAGACATGTTTCATTGTATCAGAGGCCGACGTGGCATGCGATGACGCGTGGCACTATACGATGACGTGGCGGCATTTGATTGGACGAATGATGTGGCATTGACCGCTTATGTGGCGTTGACTGATGACGTGTCATGATCCTATTGAACCAAAAATGTTGACCGGTGACGTGGCAGAATATTAGTGGATCGAAAAAACGTGTGTACGGTACATGCATATACACAGAATCACAGCCCCTGATGATGTGTTCCATCCAATAGGAACTTGCCACGTGGCGCAATCTCGAAGCGCCCAAATTGTTTTAATCCGATGGCCATGATTTACTCAGTTTATCTATAAAAAGGGGGCTCCCCCCCCCTAATTTGACACCCCTGAATCCATTTTTGGACTCCATTTTCTCTAATTCCATCTCCATCTTGTATTTTCTACGTATTTTAATAAAATTCCCATTTTACCCCTAGTTAAATTATGAGTGGCTAATTTCTTTTCAAGCTTGGGTTGAAGGTGAAGTCTCAACATGCTCCATGGGCTTAATTTGGTAAATTTACTTTTCCTTCCCCTTTAATTTATGTGGTTGTTTTGACTTTTCGTAGACAGATAGTAATAATCTTGTCTGGATATAATTTGGAATAACCGCCTCCCCAAGCAAGGTTATTACTATTTGCACGGGAAGCCCTTAGCACCATATCTATTAAAGTGTGGTTCATGATGAGTGGAAGTTCCCCCTTCATGATTTAATTGGTACTAATAATGAATATTAAGCCGATGGTACATGTTGAGACAGATCCGGAGATCCAAGCATTTTATTTTAATAGTTTATTCCAATAGCTTTAATTCAAATTAATACATTGCCTACATAATTGTCATTATAAATCCAACCACCAACTCAGAAAATTAATTCTACACATAATTAAAATCCACCTCCTCGTGGGATCGACACTCGTCACCATTAATCTATTCTACAATAGATTCGTGCACTTGCGAGTTCAATAAAATTTGCACAACATAAGGGAAAAATGATCTACTCTGGAAGAATACTATAGGGAACTTTTCTTCTTTATTGACTTAAGGGAGTTTTTCCTTTTTGTTGGCCTTTGGAATGTTGTGTTCTTAATAGAAGGAAAAGTAATCTATTCTGGAGGAATATTATTATGGAACTGTTTCTCTTTATTGACCTAGGAAATTTTTCCTTCCTTATTGGCCTAGGGAAAAGTGAACTATTTCAATGAATGTTATTAGGGAATATTTTCTCCTTATTTGACGTGGAAAAATTTTTCCTCACTGCTAGCTTAGGAAAGTTTTTCCTTATTATTAGCCTAAGGAAAAGGTGAGTGATTCCATAAGATTATTATTAAAGAGTTTTTCCACTTTCTCGAAGTAAAGAAAAAATGGCCTTTTCTTCATTTGACTTGCTTTTATAGCTTTGGTTTCTATTTGCCTTAGTTTTTCTTTGCCTTTATTTTTCTAGGATTTTCCTTATCCTTTGTTTGCCTTGCAAGGCATTGACCTTTCCTTGGTTGGCTTGTTCTTGCGGCCTTGGCTTTTATTCACTTCGGATTTTAGTCAGCCATTGTTTTCCTTGTTTGGGCCTTAGGCCTCTTTTTTTTTTTTCTTGTTTGATATTAGCCTTTGCTTTCCTTGAGCATCTTTAAAGTTTTAGATAGTGTTACTTGGAATATCACAAGTAAGCTAATTAATGTACCTTCTGAGTTTAGATGTCTCTTATTCTAAATTTAACTTTTAATTCCGGGAGTAAGACCTATGAAACAGGAGTTGTTACAACCTTAGATATTATCATGTGGTAATATTATTTGTGGAAGTTTTCCTTATGGGATGTGGGTAGTCTTAAGATTTCAATATACTGAATATTTAATGAGATATTACTCCCTCCTTAAATTAGTAACAATCAGGCTGTTATTACTAATATTTAAAGATAATAATCATGGAAATTCATCTCTTTGATAGTGTAAGGAAAGATGAAGAATCCTATGAAGGAATAATGTCAGAAATTTTTTTTTCCTTATTAGCCTAGGAAATTTTTTCTCCTTATTGGCCTAAGGAAATGTGAATTTTTCTAGAAGAACATTATGAGAGAACTTTTCTTCTTGTTGGCCTAGGAAGGTTTTTTCTCTTTCTGGGCCTACAGATTTTTTCTTTCTATTAGCATAGGGAAAAGTAAACTTTTTCAGAGGAATATTATGAGGGAATATTTCCTCCTTGTTGGCTTAGGAAAGTTTTTCCTCCACATTGGCCTTAGGAAAAATAAGTTGTTCCGGAGGAATTTTATAAGGAAGCTTTTCTCTTTATTACTTAGGGAGGTTTTTCCCTCACGTTGGCCTAAGGAAAATTGAATTATTTCAAAAGAATTTTATTAAGGAATTTTTTCTCCTTATTGGCCTAGGGAAGTTTTTCCTCTACGTTAGCTTAGGAAAATTGAGTAACTTCGGAGGAATTTTATAAGGAAATTTTTCTTCTTATTGGCCTAGGGAGGTTCTTCCTCTACATTAGTCTAGGGAAAAGTCAGTTATTCCGGAGGAATTTTATTAGGAAATTTTTCTTTTTATTGGTCTAGGGAAGTTTTTCTTTGTTGTTGACCTGGAAAGTTTTTCCCCATTGTTAGTCTAGGAAATTTTTTCTTCTTTGTTAGCTTAGGGAATTTTTCTTCCTTATGAGCTTGGGAAAGATTTTCCTTGTTGTTAGCCTTGAAAAGTTTTTCTTCTTTGTTGGCCTAAGAAATTTTTCCTCCTTATTAGCCTGGAAAGATTTTCCTTGCTGTTAGCCTTGGAAAGTTTTTCTTCTTTGTTAGCTTAGGAAATTTTTCTTTCTCATTAGCTTAGGAAAGTTTTTCCTTATTGTTAGCCTAGGAAATTTTTTCTTCTTTGTTAGCCTAGGGAATTTTTCCTCCTTATGAGCCTGGGAAAGATTTTCTTTGTTGTTAGTCTTGGAAAGTTTTTCTTCTTTGTTGGCCTATGAAATTTTTCCTCCTTATTAGTCTAGGAAAGTTTGTCCTTGTTGTTGGCCTTAGAAATTTTTTCCTCTATATTGGCCTAGGGAATAGTGAGTTATTTCGGAAGAATTTCATTAGGGAAATTTTTCTTCTTATTGGCCTTGAGATGTTTTTCCTTTACATTGGCCTAGAAAAAGTAAGGAATTTTATTAAGAAATTTTATTTTCCTTATTGGCCAAGGAAATTTTTCTTTTACGTTGGCCTAGAGAATTTTTCCTTCTTGTTGGCCTAGGAAAAATTTTTCCTCATTGTTAGTCTAAGAATTTTTTTTTTAATTTTTGTTGGCCTAGGGAATTTTTCTCCTTTATTAGCCTAGGAAATTTTTTACTTGTTGTTGGCTTTAGAAAGTTTTTCATCCTTTTTAGGAAAGTTTTTCCTGTTGGCTTTGGAAATTTTTTTCCTCTTTATTGGCCTAGGGAATAGAGAGTTATTCCGTAAGAATTTCATTTAAAAAAAAAAATTCTCCTTATTGGCCTTAAGATGTTTTTCCTCTACATTGGCCTAGGGAAAAATAAGTTATTCTAGAAGAATTTTATTGGAGAAATTTTTCTCCTTAACTGGAATTCTTTGTGGGAATATACTAATTGTTCTTCCTTAATATGAGAGGGAATATTAATTATTTATAGACGTTTCAATTGAATTGAAGTCTATGAAGAAATCTATTTTTCCCTTGACGTATGAGGGAATATTTGTTTGTTCTTTGAACTTTTCCCTTGAGCTAAAGTTCTTGGAGGAAATCCCTAATGCAGGAGGGAATATTTTTTTTTCTTTGAACTTTCCATATACTGAAGTTCTAGTCGGAAATGAGAATTTTCCCTAGACAATTTGGTTGGTTTTAAAATGAATTTTGAGATTTTTGAAAGTATGTATGACAATGTACAAGATGATCATAAGCGCTCATGAAACAATGATGAATATGGACTATTATAATATGCATAGCTATGAATGTTCATGCATGTGAATGCTCATTACTGCAATGCGTGAGTCTTTTCAGACTACGGAATAGTTTTTACATTTTGTGATCAATCATTTGGGTACATGAGTTGTACATTATCAATTGGATCACTATTCTTAAGTGCTGAAATCATTCATATAGTTGTAATAATTGAAGCGGAACATTTTTCTTTTACAAGCTATCAAACTAAATAAACATTTAGATTAGCCTGGAATATCATTCAAATAGACTTTAGCTTTTTCCCTAGGTGGCTGCTATTATGGCATCATTTGCTGCGGAAGCCACTTGAAAAATTTTTTCCGAAGTCTCCTTAGGATCTTTTGAATTTTTTATTGTAGGCATCTTTGGAATTTTTATTCCTCACACTATCAGCTCTCTATATGTCCTTTTAGGTTTATTTAGAGTGGGTTCCGACCTTTTTTTTCCGTGGGTAATTTGCCTCTATGCCCATTTCTAGTTTTTCCGGGGCCATTCTTTTGACTGTTGTTTAGGGGCAACCATCATCTGTTATGGAAGCCACTTGAAAATTTTTTTCGGAGTCTCCTTAGGATCTTTAAACTCCATTCCGTAGACATTCTTGGAACCTCTGTTCCTCATCATTATCAGTTCCTATATGCCTTTTTGAGTTTGTTTTGCATGGGCTCTGACCCTTTCTTTTGATGGGCAAATTTGCCTCTTCGCTTATTTTTAGCTTTTCCAAGGCTAGTCTTTTGACTGTTGTTCAAGGGTAAGCAGTTTGGCCTTTAATTTTTGGTTTTCCATAGTTCTTACTTCCTCTCAGAATCAGCATCTAACATAATGAAAATTGAAAATAACTGAAATGTAAAGGTTAGATGCATAAAGATAATCATTAGTTGCATAATATGTAAGAAAAGCTAGATTAGTTCACGTTGGCGTATATACCCATTTGTTTATTCTCCATTAGGAGGTGAATGTTTGGGTTTTCCTTAGCCTCACTCGTGGGTAATTCAAGTAAAGTTAGAAATGACATAAGTATGATAAAAATTATGATATGTTAGAAATGTTAGGAATGATTAGTCACTCATGTTAATATGTTAGATACGGAATCATAATTGTTAAGTTAGAATATAGAGTTATGTTAATCTATGTCGGCATAACACATAGCATATATTCCCCCGGAAAAGGTGAACGCTTAGGTTTTCCTTAGCCTCACTCGTGGGAAAAAAAAAAAAAGCACTGTGGAATAAATAGAATGGCAGGAATGTAAATAAGTTAGTGTAATAGTCAGGAAATTAGCATAATTAAAAAGAAAATGAAGATAAATAAAATAAAAGATAAATTGGTCTTGGGTCTAGTTTTAGAGAATATTTTGACCATTTTGACCGTCGTTTACTTTTTCCATCTTTTTTTTTCCTGGTCAAAGTTATGTTGACCACATGGGTTATTCATCTTCTTTACCTCTTTTTTTTTTCCAGCAAGCTATTTGAAGAAGATATCTCCATTTTTACTCTTGGATTTTTGGCTTTAATGCCTTTTTAAGCATGTTTGAGGTTTGGGTCTCACACATAAACTCATTTTTCATAGGCTTGTATAAGTATTCACCTCTTTTTTTAACCACAACCAACTAGATCTAATCTAAAAAGATGATAGCAAGGTAGTGTTCATATGGGTTTTAGTGAGAGAAAGATTTGTTTAGCCAAGCTTCCCCACAGACGGTGCCAATGAAGATGTTGGAAATTACCTTCACACGTATTTTGATTTTGTGGAGAGCTTGTGACACGCGTTGATCTTGAATTCGGCAAGGTGGGTACCTGAAAAAGGCACTCCGACGCCAAAGTCAGTGTGTGATTGAGATTTGAAAGGAGAAAAAATGAAGAAAACAAATTTGATTCCTCTCTTTCAATGATGAACAATGTGTCCTCCTTTTGTTCCAGGGTCCTCATTTTCTTTAGAAGAAGATCCCTATTTATAGATGATGGGTGATATGGGTTTAGGGTTTTGCCTTGGGCTTTCTCCCTAACGACACGCGCCACTCCCAATTTATTGTGCACATGGATGTGAATTTTATCATAGGGAAATAAACATATTTATTCCAAACCTATGTCATTTATTCCGAACCTTTGTCATTTATTCCGTACATATGTGCTCTCTTATGACCTTTGGCATGTGGTTTCTTGGACTGATGGATTACATAACTAATTCCCACTTCTAACCATCTTTATGAGCTCCGGAGGAATTTTTCCTTAAGTGTTATTCCTCCGGAATAGTTTTAATATTACTCCCCTGGAATAGCTTGGGTGTTACTGCCCCGAAATAGCCTGGGTGTTACTTCTCCAGAATATCTTAGGTGCTCCGGAATAGCTTAGGTGTTGTTTCTCCGGAATAACTTTTTTTTATTTGATAAGGTAGACACGTGGCATGTTTTAGTGCTTTTTGGAATATAACACCTACAATAGGCAAACCCACAAATGGCATCTCCAAGCTATAAATTATATAATTGTTTTCTTTTTTTAGCATCGATTTTCTCAGGATAAGTTACAATATTTTCTCCGCATAATTCAGATGGAGTCATAATCATGCATACTGTATCGATCTGGGACAAAATCTTTAAAAATTTAAAACAACTCCTATCAGAATTTTTTTAAAACATTTTTCTTGCTACGTAGCCAATGTTGCACCCAATCCGTCACCATGCAATTATGCATGCTTTTAGAGCTTCCATTGTGCTCATATTTTCAACCTTTTTTATGTATCCCGAGTTGGCCAATGCCTTATCTATTAATGAGGTAATTAATTAACCTACAAAAATCATAAAGTATCATAACTATTATTTCCTCCATCTTGACAGCTGCCTCACTGAACTGTAAAAAGAAATTATTGAGGTAGCCCTCCAAATTTAGAGGTACATAGATACTTTAATTCATAGATTTTATATTTATGTAATAAAACTAATTTCAAGTTAATATAAATTATATGCCATTTCAATTAAAACATAATATTAGGTATAGTAATTCTCATAGAAACTATGCCTGTACAAACTGATAATGTGGTAACATATTATAAGGTTGTCACGTATCTCATATTATTTTTTTTATATGCTTGAAAACTTGAGACATATGGTAATTATAGAATATTGACATATCAGTTTCTACATTACTTTGTGTAGGTGTCATATTCCAAAAGGCACTAAAACATGTCACGTGCCTATCCTATCAAATAAATAAAAACTATTTCGGAGGAATAACACCTAAGGAGAAATTCCTCTTGAGCTCATAAAGATGATTAGAAGTGGGAATTAATTCCGTAATCTATTAGTCCAAGAAACCAAGCCCAAAAGTCATAATGACAAGAAAATATGGACATTCGGAATTGTGGGTGCTATATCTTAGAGGCACCAAACTACATTATATGTTCATTTGAAAATAAGAGAGAAACTAGCTCGGAATAGAAATAACTTCCAAATCTATTCCGAAGGAATAACACTCAAGTTGAAAAAATCTCAAGAACCTACGGAAGTAACTGAAAAAGGAAAAACTCATTTCTAATTTTGGATTCCAAGGTTTGAGGAAACCAAGTCCAAGGTCATAAGAGAGCACATAGATATGAAATAAATAACGAAGGTTTGGAATAAATGATGAAGGTTCGGAATAAATGACGTAACTGAAAAAGGAAAAACTCATTTCTAATTTCGGATTCCAAGGTTTGAGGAAACCATGTCCAAGGTCATAAGAGAGCACATAGGTATGAAATAAATAACGAAGGTTCGGAATAAATGACGTAGGTTCGGAATAAATATGTTTATTTTCCTACGATAAAATTCACATCCACATGCACTGCAAGTGGTGGGTGACATGTGTCGTTATGGAGAAAACCAAGGGCAAAACTCTAAACCCATGTCACCCACCATCTATAAATAAGGATCTTCTTCTTAAGAAAAGGAGGACCCTTGGAATCAAAAGAAATAACATTGTTCACCACTGAAAATAGAGAAATCAATATTGTCTTCTTCATTTTTCTCATTTTAAATCTCAATCACACACTAACTTGGGCATCAAAGTGTCTTTTTCAAGTACCCACCTCGCCGGATTCAAGATCAACGCATGTCACAAGCTCTCCACAAAATAAAAAGTACTGTAAAGGTAATTTCCAGCACCTTCACTTTGTATAAATAATATTTGTACAAGAATTTGTAAATAATAATATATATATACTAACAGAATTTTTATTTTGCATTCACTCATTGCCGTGTGTATCCCACATTTAAAAGATTATAAAGAAAATAGATAATGAGCCATGTGGCACTACAAAACATGTCACATCAACTTGTGCAAATAGTGTTAGTGTACGTATTATTATTTTGATTATCTCCACCCTCAAATTAATGGGGAGATATCTAACTTCACCCAAAATTCATTTGGGTTAAGATATATGAAACCCTCCCCCCCTTGGGAACTCGAACCACAGCTCTCTCACCACTCGACTTGGCTACTAATGGTATATTTATAACATTGTTCTATATAATATTAGTTTGTGTAAAATAATTTCCATAGAAAAGCTAGTGGTTATAGCTAAGGATGGTAGAAAAAGCATGGGCTTCACCTATAAAACCTATACTTAGTTCGAAAGCTTGATAAATGTGTTAAAAATATTTTTTATTTAAAATAAAATACACCTTTAAATATTTATTTAACCCATCTTTAACATATATTTAAAGATTTAAATCCTTTTACTCTAACTTTTAAAGCCTAATCCAATAAAAAAAAATTATAGATTATAAATTAGCAAAATATAGTGAAGAAGTTCATATATATATATATTATACATAAATTCAAGCTTTTAGGTCTGGCCTGAAAAAAGCCCAACTCAAGCCAGGGTGGGCTTGGACTTGCTTGAGATTTTGCCAACCTATTTATCTTTTAATTATTTAATTTTAATGCTATGTGAGTATGAATTCCTTCTACTCCAATATTTATTTACATATTTTAAGGGAGAAATAGGAATCTTACTCTATGAGCCCCACACATTTTTTGAGTGCGAAGTGGGAATTCACTGCCATCTTTTTTTGTTTTTTTACCATTCTTTTATTAAATTTAATATAATTATATTTACTAAAATAAAATATATGATATCATATTTATTTAAATACTATTATTATATTATTTTTAATAAATAAAATTTCTTAAAAATAATAATAAAAAACTTATTTAAACATAATATTATTATATTGAGTTAAAAATAATAACATATATTGATTCTAAGTTAAAATTACTTAAAAAGAATATTATTATATTCATGGAGAATTAATAATATTCCTATGTACTATGCTTATTTGAAAATATAATATTATTATATTTATTTAATAATTAATAATAACAAATATTTTATTCTAAGAAAATATAATTTTATACTATATTATTAATAATAATATTTTATTTTTGTTGTTCTTATCAATAATTTTTAATTTACATGATTAAGAATATTAATAATTATTATTAATTTACAAATATAATAAAATAAATATTTATTTTAAAATTTTTTTATTATTTTTGTAATAAAAACTATTATTCTTTAAATAAGGACAAAATTATAATTTGAAATCATTTACTTTCAATATAAGACAAAATTAAAGGTGGCCAACGGGCCATGCCGTGCTCGTGCCGACAAAGGAAAGCTCATGAGTGCTAGTGCTCATGCCGTACTGTGCTGACTATGCGTTTCATGCTGTGCATAGTTTTTTTTTCTTAAGCTTGACCTGGCTTGCATTCCGTGCTCACATGTGTATTGCTGTGGGTTGTGCCATACAGTGTCATGCCTAAGAAAAAAAGCCTACTAAGCCTTTTTTTTTTAAATTTTCTTAAGAGCACGTATCAAGTTATTGACGTATTTTTTCAAGCCTATGTACCTTTTTAGATCCATGTGCCTTTATTCAAATTTAATAAAATAAAAAATTCAAAACTGAAGTCTATATTTAATAATAATAAGATAATTTAATTTTAATTACTAAGTTTGACTCTATGGTATTATAATTCTTTTATAATACTTAATAACAACAACAATAATAAATTTTTCTTAATGGTTAACTTAATTATTAACTTGAAATTACTTAGAGTTATGTATCATAGTTCATAAATAATATTAATACATATATTATAAAATCATGATATTTAAAATTTATTTATTAAAATCATGATATCAATTATTTTTTTAATAAATTATAAACATAAATCAATTATAATTTTTTTGAAACTAAGAATTAAATAAATTTAAAAAACTTGAGCTAATAAAATATATTAAAATATTCAATTTCAAACTATTTATAAAATCATAAAATTTAAAGTTTATTTTCATTAAAGTGAAACGTACTTTTTCGCGTGCCGTCCTTTGGCCCGCCTTTAATCGCGTCGTGCTTTTAAGGCTCACATGCCTAAAATTATAAGCCTGACCCAGCTCATGTGAGTGTCGTGCAGTGCCTCGTGCTCCATCAAAGTGTGCTCGTGTCGTGCCATGCTGTATGGAAACGTGTCGTGCCTCGTGCTGTCCGACCCATTGGCCATCTCTAAACAAAATGAACACATAAATTAGATTCTGATTTCATACTCTTATTTTAGTTTAAGTAAACAATTTACTCTCACTCCTTCTGCACACTTCCAATCTCAAGATTCCTACTCCTCAAAATTCTCACTCTAATCCAAAATATGTACTGATCATTCACAAAAAAAATTATAACAACAACAAATTTATTTTTCAGCTTATTAATAATACAGGCATGAGATAAAATTTGGCGGCCCTAAACTGTGATCTTCATTTGGGTTCAGCCCATTAGTTTTGCCTTTTGGGCCGAATAAGCCAACACGTGGCGAATTATCACTGCTAGGTTGAAACTCGCACGAGTTGTAGAGTAGGCACGTGAGAAGCAACACCGAAGTACTTTGCTAAAACCCTAGAAATACTAAACTGCCAAATTCAAATGACCAGTGCCCATAACTGAAAAAGAAAAATCCTAATCTTTGTTTCTTGCAATTCATTGAGAGAGAGAACCGAAAGAAGAAAATGGGAAGCGACAGTGAAGCAGAGAGAACCCCACATAAAGATGAGAAGAAGAAGATTGTTAGTCTTGCTCCCATTGCTAAACCTCTAGCTGGCAAGAAGCTCTCCAAAAGAACTCTTAAGCTTGTCCGTCGAGGTATATATCTGCAAATACATTGTTGGGGTATTTCAGTTTTTTTTTTTTTTTTAAAGCATGTGTTGAGATTTTAAGTGATAATCCTAGATGGGTTGTTGATGGTTCTCAGTATGTTGATGAAATGATTTAACTTCAGTACACTTTTTGATTGTTTGATTCTTTAATGTTACAATACTGGCTTTGTATTATTGTAGCTGCTGAACACAAATGCTTGAAGAGAGGAGTGAAGGAAGTGGTTAAAAGTATCCGCCGTGGTCATAAAGGGTCAGTTATATGTATTTCCGATATTTATGCTTTTTTCTTTCTGTAATTGAAGTTAATTCGGGCTCTATTTGTTCCTCTGGATGAATGAAAAATATTGCTTAGGGTATTAGGGAAATAGATTTTAAGTCAGTGGTCATGGTCATAGTGTAAATTAGAACTTTCTAGCTCTCATTTAGCATTGTTTTCGAGCATTGTGATTCTTATGCTTAACTGATGACGATTATCAACGTGTTCTTTTTTTTCCCGCTTTTTGTAAAAGTAGAGTGATTATATGAGTGTTGGTATGTAGTTTGGTGATATAATTAAGAACGAATGTTTGTTTCTTCTCCAGACAAAATAGAAAAAGAAAGTGTTTTTGGGTCATATGTTTCTCAGATGTTGCTTTGATCATACATTCTTGATATGTATTATAGAAATGACAACTTACATTCCTTCAATTGCATGGGAATTGTGAATGATCCCCTTCCCCTTCTTTTTCATGAGTACAGATTATGCGTTATAGCTGGGAACATTAGTCCAATTGATGTCATCACTCATGTTCCTATCTTATGTGAAGAGTCTGATATTCCCTACATTTATGTTGCTTCAAAAGAGGTAATTCAGTAATTTGCTTCTTTCTTTTTTTCCTTTTTTCTTTTTAATTTGATCTTTTTGTTTGGGTTCCATTATAAGTTGGCATCACATGCCTCGTGTTGTTCATCCTCTAGTGTGGATGTTGGTATGGCCTATATAGAATTCCTTTCTTCTCATCTCTCTAGGCATTTACATTTTCGTAGTGAAATTTTCTCTCATTATCTAGATTTGTTTTATTTATTTATACATTTTTTTTTGGGTGCGTGTGCATGTGTTTGAGAGTGGGGTTGTGGCATCCCCACAATTTGAGCTTACCTGCTTTTATTGAAGCAGTTAAATTCTACCTTTCAGCATCAGCATCTTTAATAGGACTCCTTATCTCCTTTTATTGAAGCAGAATCCTTAAACTGAAATTTACGCTTTCCCTTATTCTCTAGAACTCCTTATATACTTTTCTTTTTTCATTTCCCAAAGCGTTACATTATATTACTCCACAAGCAATTCCATCTGTGTGCTGACATTCCCTTGTCCTATTTTTGGTTATTTTGTCATCAGGATCTTGCAAATGCAGGTGCCACAAAGAGGCCAACATGCTGTGTTTTGGTGCTAACTAAGCCAACTAAGGGAGAACTAGGTCAAGAGGAACAAGATAAGTTGGAAGCTGATTATACCCACGTTGTAGAGGATGTGAAGGAACTGGCTTCCTCTCTTTTCTGATGAACTAGACTTAAAGCCAACAAAGATGATTGTACTTACAGATATGTTTGATTTTGAACCTTCCATTTCTAGTCGAGTAATGTACTCTAGTTTTGTCGAATGTGATATGCAGTTTGTCTCTGTTGCATGAGATGGTTGGCTGTCATGTTTCTCAATATGTGGGTTTACTGTCTATGTACTGGCGTAGCCCTTTCATTTTTATATTTTTAAGAGCAAACTGCAAAATAATCTAATTTTTAGGGCTACTATAGGGTGTTAAAATTGAGTCCAAATCTCTGGAAATGTTGTTGGTATATATTCTTTTATGCTCTTATTTCCCTTTCCAAGCAACTTTTACTGATGATTACTTCCAATGAAGTGAGGGATGACAAAAAAGTCTAGACGGGTTTATTCTCAAGGGATTTGACTTAGGTTTTCTACATGAGGACTTGGATAAGGGCTCCAGAAAAAAGTTTGGGTCAAGTACAAGTCTTTTAATTTTTTTTTAAAAAATAAATTTATAAATTAGAATAATAAATTAAAATTTAAAAAATAAAAGAAAAAAAGAAAATTTAATTCTCTATTTTATATAATAATAAATTTTCTTTTAAGTGTTAATTAATAAAAAAGGTGTTAGAATTGGAAAATTTAGTACAAAAGAATTAAATCTCTAAACTTTTATTTGTCTTATTTTCTTTATTTATTATAAAGTAAAATAATAAATGAAAATTTAAAAATGATAAAAAATTAAAAAAAAAGCTTAATTCTCTTATTCATATATTAATATTGAATAAAAAATTAAAATTATAATATTAAACTCTCTTTTAAGTACTCGAATTGAATAATTCTGAACTAAAAAAATTAAATAAATAAATTTTTTTTCTTCATTTTCTTTATTTATTATTTTATTTTTTAATTTTTATTTTTTTAATTCATTATTAATTATACAACTTGATTAATTCATTTTAAATTTATAATAATTAAAAAAATTTAAAAAAAAATTAAAAGTACAAATTCGGTCCAAATCCAGCACAAGCCCATAATGAGCCCAACTCTCATACTTCCAATTTAATGGGATGAACTTAAAAAAACCAAAGCCAAGCCTGCTGCATTTTGCCATCCCTAACTGAATCCAGCATAATAGGCTGAAGGCCTCACGCGCCCGAATGCAGGGGAACTGTGATTGTTCCCAGTGATGAACCTCACCGGAACCACTTGTTGGAAACAAATAATGAGTAGGTTTCATCAATTTATGCCCCCATCTATTAATGTGAAAAATTAAAAGTAATCAATTTATGCCCTCATCTATGGATGCTAAAAAAGAATAGAAATAAAAAGAAAGGTATTAGAGACATTCTCCTTAGTTATCATAGGTGATTAAACGCAGACATCGTACATTGACGCATTATCCACAGCATCATCAGTAGAAATTTTCCTCATTTATTATAGGTGAGTAAACACAGACGTGGTACATTGATTTGTCTTATCCTCAGCAGCATGAGTTGAAAAGCTTCCCAGTTCCCACTCCATACGAACTAGAACATATTTACAACAATTGTATTCACATCGATGATCATCAACAAAGCTTCTTTTCAGGAAAATTACCAGCATCATTTTTTTTTTTAAGTCAAAGATATACAGTTACTATATGGCCGCCTGACTGCCCAAGTTTACCCTCGGAAGCAGATATGGCCGCTAGCATCAAGTTCAAATACAATTGAAGCTCAAGGCAACTACGATCGCTTCCCTCTCTCTCAGAGAGTAATATCACAACAAACACAACAACAGCCTGCAGTAAATTTAGCCCCCTGGCATGATGATCACTTATGAAATGTCAGACCCTTAAAGAGAAAGAGGCCTAAACCACCAACTGCTAAAGTTAAAATTAAAGGGAGACCAATGGAATCAACATCAATCACCCTGCTTGGCCGATCTGTTCTCCCTTGACGAGTCCTTTCTCCCCAGTAGTCATGCAGAAGATTACTTATGCTGTCTAATTGATGCATAATTTGACGTTGCCCTCTAGCAACTACCAGCACCTGTTTAGGAGATAGAAAGAGTGATCAGAAATTTATTTCTTCAGCATTTCTAAGAGGCTCTGCTATATGTGAATCATATTCTTAATTATGTCTTTCGCTTTTCCATTAAGGTCCAATCTAGCCTAATACATAGAACTTCGAATGTCCACCATAAGATTCTTACTATGATTTTTCCATCTCCATTTATTGCCAAAAGCTTAATTGAATGGGGATCATTGTACCTCTTCCATAAGAGGAGACTCCCTAGCCAACTGGGACGAAGATGATGAATTGGGCAGCACAGATCCAGTTAATGAACCATTAGCCAGGCCAGTCATGAAAAGAGAAGTTGGTCCAGAGCCATTGCAAGCTTCAGCCTGCAAAGCTAAGTTTTGTTGGCTAGCCGAAACTTTCCTGATTGCAAACTTGGTATTCATCTCTTCAATACGAGATGTAAACTCATCCATCCTCTCATTCAGTGTCGATATTTGCTCAGAGAGTTGATTAATGACTCCCTGAAACAATCCAGAAAACAAATGAAAACTAAAGAGAAACAACTAAGAAGGGGAATGGCAGGTAAAAACAACCCCATCATGTATATCTCTTATGTTGGTGGTAAGGATGATATCACCTCCCCTACACCAAAGGTAATGAGAAAGGAAAGGACAAAAAGAAATAAATAAAAGTTTGAAGAAAAGCTAATCCCTGCTTTCTTTTATCTGAATTTCCTTTTCTAGGAAATCAGGTGCAATGTGATCTTCACATTATACAACCAAGACAGCCACAAGAGTCCTGCAGTCTAAAATACACTAATACTGACCTGGTTTGCAAGCGTGGCAGGTGATTCTGGTGTCCTACCATCGAACCTTCTATTATTAACAGCAACTCTTGCTAGCTTTGTCAAATTCTTCTCCCGCTGATTTGAAAATGAATTTGATATACTACTGCCATTATGTACACAGTTTATTCAAAAGGAACAAGTCAGTTCCAGTATTTTCCCAACTATATGAAAAATACTTGATAAATGCCCTTCAGTAGTGCTCATTATAGAGACACTGAAAGGGTTTTTGCACAAACTGACATGATTTAAAACTAAAATGGAAAGCTTGGGGAAACAAGTGTATTAATGGGAACATCAATTGTGTTTCAGTCATATGTCCTAACTTGGAAAAATATTAAACTGCCACTAGGAAAAGACAATACCGGCTGAGATACTTAGTTCTCCTGTCTGCAGAGGCTCGGGAAAGGGCTTCTTTAGGGCTTGAAACCAAATCATCATCTATACTGAGCTTTGTCTTCAGATCATCTGGCAGGGCCTACAGATTGATAATGTTAGCAGCATTAAATGCAGGCAAACAAGCATAATCAGATGAAAAGATTATACCATAACATCATTCACAAGTTTCTCCAGCTGAATTTGTTCTATGTAAGTGCGAGGAACATATGAACCATCCAAGCCCAACTGCTCTCCAACATATTTAACATACAAACGATCTCTACCTTGAACCTACATATGAAAAATTTAGTCAGTGAAACATTTATCTAATATGCCAGGCATTCCAGATAAAGAAAATAGTTATTTGCATAAGCTTTGCAATTTTTAAGAATGAAGCAATCCAAAAATCATATAGGATAAACGACTTTACCATTAGTTTATATCCTTTAAATTAGGACAAGAGGGGTAAAAAAAATAGTTATAAGATAGTTGTAATGTTAGATGTTTTACTTAGACCACGTGTTCAGCAGCTGAGTAATGCCACTGATTGCAGCAGAGATGCTGAGTTGATGAAAATATTTTTACAATTGAACAAAATGCATTCCAAATAACTTCAACTAGCACCAAACTTCAACTAGCTCCAACAAGTGACATTACAACAAGATGCTCCAGCAATATCTAGGCTGTCCAGAAACAAGGCATGATTACCCAAACATTATATAATAAATAGAGGAAAAACAAAGAAGAAAGTGGTTGATCTAACTAATTTTTAAAATTTAAATGAATTAAAAAGGAATACTGACACAAAACTCATCGGGCAAATTTCAGATGCTTGACATAAGGTTCTGACCATTCGAGATGGATGCGAACAAACCTCAATGATTGTTGTGATACACAATTACAGATACGCTACTGTTATAATATGATTATTCAGATGTCAAATAAAAAAAGGAAATGTACTTCATACACGACCTCATCATCATCATATCCCATTTCCAGCTACAATTATGTGTAATTGGTACATAATAAACAGAAGAAGAGTACTCTGTCACCATGATAAGACATCCAATGATGTTATGAATAGAAAAAAAGACAATTCGAATTCAAAAAGAAAAAAAGAAAAAAGACAATTCAGTGTAAAAGTAAGACAGACTGGCATGTGATTATGAGGTGTGAAAGATAATAAACTGAACCCCACTCTGAGGAAAGACATTCAGTGGGATACAATGAAAGTGAAAAAAAAAGGGTTTGGGGAGGGAAAGATGAGCAAATGATTGCATTAGATGAAACAATACCTGAACATACTTCCGATTAAGTTGCTCTAACCAATCAGTCTTCACGCACACCCTGTCATCAGAGAAGATATGGCTGCTTCTTTTCAGGATAGTTGCAATTGTATATCCCAAAGCCATCAACCCTCCAAGAAGACGGACACTAACTTCAAAAGTTATTCTGGGTGATATTATAAAAGGATTATCTGTAACCCACTCCTGAGAACAAGTAAAACTGGTCAGAAACTCTAAAATTTTCTAAACATCCATGACTCTCTGGAGAAGATACATCTAAACAAACTCAGAACAGAACTGAAGTACAAAACTATTTGGGCTTATTGATGATATTCTATTTGTAGGTTTATGTGCTCTTGAATTTTATTTTTTATATATATGATGTTATTCATGAATTCTTGAGACTTGTAAAAGTGTGCACTCTACAAAGAGGTGATGTTACCCTTAGCTTCTAGTTATGCACACCAGCATGCACGCATGGACAGAGATGGGAAAAAGTTTCTTGTTTATAAAAAAATATGGGAAAAACATGAAGTAACAAAATCTGAATTAATTTTCAGGATAAGATATTTCAAACAAGAGGTTGAGGCACTCTAAATGCTGTGAAGTTCTCATCAAAGGCTAGTCAGGCTTATTCTCTAAACATACGTTGGTTTGAAGAAGAGACATAAATGTGCAATCATCCTACCTCAAACATGAGATTATACTTGCCATCTCTGTTCCTCATCCTCAAATATGATTGGCACGCATCAGGATCTTCGCCAGGTGGCAGAAGATATATGTCATAAGTTTCCTCTGTAGTTTCTGTATGCTCTTTGGACATAACAGCCTTAATTTCATCCACTGTCACTGGCCTTGTTGACTACAATGATAGAAAGCACTCAGTGCTAGAATTAGAGAAGAATGTCACAACAAGCCACCTTTAACTCATAAATTGCAAAAATTTTAATCCGAAAAAGATACGTGGATACTAACCTTCAAAATATAAGTTGGGTTCTGAAATCCAGTGAAGGGATTAAACTTGTTGATGATTTTAATATGAGCTGTTTGGAGATCTGGCTCAATAAAAGCCTTGTACATTGGGTACACCTGCAAAAAAGAAATATTTGAAACTGCTATATAAGGATGGAAGTAAAAAGAGGGAAAAAAGAAAATATTTATCAATTACAATTGGCAACAGAATGACTGAAGAAATTCAGTAAGAAAGCCCACAGAAAACAATTTTATCATGAGATAAGTGTAAAAACCGTTTCAGATATTTGATGGATTATCTCTTCAGGCTCTTGGCCAACACGTTGAATGTCACGAAAAACTCGCTTTACGAGATCAAAATGAACTCCACCCGTGACAGATACACGAAGATCTATCAAAGGCCGCAGTTTTTCACTTAAGGCATAGATGCCTTCAATAATCACAATGCGGGAGCTAGGGACTTCAAGTGTCCTGTTAGGAACATATATATGACCACAAATTAAGACCATTTAGACAACCAGAGAAGCATCAAGTAAAAGTTCACATAAGCTAAAACATTAAATTTTGTGGTAACCTTAGTGTAATTTTGTAACTGTTGCACCTCAAATTAATTTTGAGAGCAAATCAGCTAATGTGATTTGTAAACACCAATTTTTATTTGGCAGCTAATGTTTATTAGCCAAACACCTACTTATACTTGACAGCTAGTGATTTTATTTCACAACAGTTGTGGATCAAAAGCCAAAACACCTCAATCCCAAACATAAATTAGCCATAATTAAACTCCTAACTCCTATTGTCCTTTATTCACTCCCTGGTCCCATCATGCACAGGCCAAAAAGTTGACACAAAATGAACAACTAAAAAGCATTTTGAAGAGAGGACATATACGGAACCTGTAACCAATGCGAGAACTAGACTTGAAGTCATAAATTGGGACTTGAACAGCTTTCCCTGCTTTTAAACCACGAATGTTTTCAAGCAGTGTGTCATAATCTGTCAAGCGCGGGTCTGTTTCAAAACACTACAGCAATTAGAGGTCTACCATGCATCCTTCGCTCATCTTCAATCATGATACTCAAAAATCTATCTGGAAAATACAAAAAAGCTAAACAAACTTAAATAAAATTTCAAATAGAACTACAATCATAAGAAGTTTATGATAATTGCAAAAAACACATGAACAAATCTATTAGTATCTCGAATGAAGCAAACAGATAAAAGAATAAACTAAGCTAACCTTGGCATATTGGATGGCTTAAAGAATATTTTAAACTCAAATAAACTTTAATTTCCAGATAAATAATCAACACAATAAAATGAATAGCAAACCCATTTTGTGCACAATCAACATTTAAAGAAGCCCTTGATAGTCTTAAATCCATGCTGGGTGGCAAATTTAATGGCCTACCTACAAAATCTAGTCAATGAAGACAAGAGATCCAGATCATTTCAACAATGCCTTGGCTACCATCAATCATGGGCTCAGATGAAGACCCACAATAGGCTTAGAGTACACAACTGAGCTTCTTTATTCTATTATCTACAAAAAGAATATTATAAAAAGTCTGTGCAATGAACATAGAAGCTCTGATTTGAACCGAAACCAAACATGTATATCCTCTATATTCAAAAAGCTAATTTTGGAATCGTTAAAAGATGAATATTAAAATGGTATCCAGGCAACATAAAAGAATATCATAATTACCATCGAAGTTTCCATCAATGATACGACTAGAATCGTTGTAGTTGTCCATTGTTATCACAGCAATACTGGGCATAAAGTTGAGCACCTTCTCAGTGAAGACAGTCTTTCCAGCTCCGGAGGGACCTGCTACTCCAACTAATATTATCCCGTCATTCTTTTGAGCCAACAATTGGCATGCACGAATTACTATGAAAAAACCTTTTTCAAATGACAATGTATCTTCTATAGGAACAATCTCATAACGATCAGAGTCCTTCTTCTTAACCAACTGAACCTGATCTCGCAACAGACCAGGTCGTCGTCGAGGTGAATCAGCACCTGAAGAAGTGTCCTGAGCCATCTAAGTTCCACAATATATATTCCCTCCCTTGCTGCATGGAAAAAAAAAGTTAAAAAGTCACATTTAATCAAAGAGAAATTATCGAATAGGCATACATGATCATGAGCCCATATTTCAAGTTAGCAAAACTAAGAAAGATTTCATATGGTGCAGAACTATCAATGAGACAATATTAGGCCTATTTGGTTAAGGTACTGTGGCTTAAAAGCTACAGCTTTTGTGTAAAAAATCTGTAATTATAAAATAAAAATTAATAGTACATAGTAGACATGACTTTTAAATAATAATTTCGACAAAAATGGTAAAGATATCATAAGTTTCTCATCATACACACGATGGATCAAATCAACTTAGCTTCCAAACGGCAGCAAGTATTTATCAAACGCTTTAGTACTACAATTTTTAAGCTATTGCTACCTAACCTCAATATCAAGCAGGCCTTAACATAGCCTATAAAAAGCACAGACATCACCTCCTAATTCCCAAATAAAAGCAATCCACTCGCCCCAAAAAGCAGCTCCTATGATCATGATCAATATAGCGCCATAAAACTAATTACAATCTACACAACGACACACATTCAATTCATGCAGAGAGATACCCTTTACAGATGAGTTGAAATTAAACAGAAGCATTTTCAGAGCCATGGTATTCAATTGGCTAAACTCTTCATATATAATTATCTCAAAAACACAACTTCAAGGCAAGAAATTTCCTTCAACATTGAGAATTAAATTACATAAAACCTCACAAAAATTGATTGATCAAATATTATTCGGACATGCATGAACCAAACTAATTTAACCAACCAAATTAACGAGCTGTAATAAGCATACCTTTTCTTTGATTTTTTTCCTTTTTTGGAACAGTGAATTCTTAAGAATCAAAATGAACAGAGGCTTCTGGGGTTTTTATGGAGAAATGTTGGGATTCTTGTGAATTTTCTGCATTGAGAACAGGTGGGTCATTGTGATTGGATGGAATCATGTGTGCCGTCAGGATTGGAATTTTTTTTTTTGTTGGTTGGGGTTATAATTTAGCTCACCATCCCATCAAGCCTAATCCAAAAGCGGTTGTTAGCAGTTATCCAATATGATACAAGTTTTATTCAACTCACAGTTAACCTGAGCCGAAGATGACAAGGTTTGTTTTCACTGTGTATCATGTGATTATAAAATCTGAAGCCGATAGTTATTGAAGCCTATCCATATTCCATAGAACCCTGTTATACCCAAAGGAATATAAAAAATTAGGAGTGTTCAGAATCTAACTCAATCCATTCAATTCATTTGATATGTAAAAATTTAATTTGTAAAATTTTGATCTGTGAATTGAGTAGATTGGATTTGATTGGAAATTTAAAAATCTGTCGTTGATAGATTTGATATGAATTTAATTTTATAAATTCGTAAATATCCGTGAATTTAAAAAAAATAAAAAAAATATTTATTTAATTAAAAATTAAACTTATAAATATGACATTAGTACTTATTAATAAATAAATATGTTAAAATATAGTTACATTAACACTATATTATTTATTATCTGATAATAATATAATATAAAAAATAATTAAATAAACAAATATAACTTTTTATATAATTAATTTTCATGTACTGATCTATACAAATGAGATTTATTTTTTTCATTTTAGTGTGTTATATTTGAAATTTTGAATGTATTTTTTTACTTTATTTAAACAATTAATTTCTTTAAATCTTATTTAATTTTAAATTTAATTAGTAGTAAAATTAAACATATGATCCGCGGACGTATAAATTATATTTGAATTAAATTTTACCAATCTGTAGATTGGATTTGATTAAAAATTTATAATACACAAAATCATAAATTAGATATAAATTGATGCAAAATCTGTAAAATCTTATCCGCAAATACCGCTATCAAAATCTAACATGCTCATGACTTATGATGAGCCCACATCAAAGTCAAGCATTTATAACATTAGGTACATACTTATAAGCTCCACGTTGATCTCCAATTCTTAGATTACCCACCTGTGATGAAAAATTTTAAAATATTCTCAAAATTATTATAAATTTTAATTTACCTTTATTTTTTATTTAAAAAAAGATTGAGTTGATGAAAATATTTTTTTTTCTTCTTTATAAAAATATAGATAAGTTGAAGTTTACACTAACTTAAAAGATATTTTGAAGATAGAGGGATTATTGGAAATTAACCCTATATATATACTTCATGTTGCTTATAATTTGAGTTAGGGATTCGTGGACGAGTGGTGGAGTCAGCAAAAGAATTTTCAAATCGTGATGGCAAATAAAAAGGAAGCCTTGGTTTTCTCAAACGTGGGTTGGACTAAACCCAAAATTTGAAAGTAATTATAATTACAAAGGCTTATTACCCAGCGGTAAGTTAGTTCTAATCCAAGTGTACTTAATATTATTATTAATCTTCTACAAATTCGGGTAGGAATGGAAACTAGATAGAATATTATAAATGTATGAAAAGGGAACAAAAAAATATGCACTTTTTTTTTTAAATGACATTTACAATAAAATAGTCTATTGGTATTTATCATTATAAATCTAATGAGAGTCCCCACGCCCTCGAATGTAGATTCGCCTCCACCGTGAATTCTTTACTACTGTATATGAGCAATGATTAAAGACCCCGAAAATAAACTCCGATTGTCCCCAACAACGGCAGAAAAAAAATTGAAAAAATAAAAAAAAGATAAAATTAAATAAATTACACTTCGGTGGTGTGATTTGTTTTCGGGGCAACAAGCATTTTCCACTATACATTAATTAGAAAATGTATTTCGGCTCACTCTTTTGGTTTGTGTAAAAATTCCAGCTTATTTAGGTTTGATTAGCCCAACCAATTTCACATCACATTGATCAAACATTTAATTTTGCAAAAAAGCAATGAAGATCCTCAATGTTTGCTTAATTGTATATAAATAGTCTTAATTAAAAATAGCCCAACAGTCTCTTTTTACTACAAGAATTTAAGTTCATAGTAACTAATTTTAAACAACCCTTCTTAATTTAAGATTTTATTCCTTACCTGAAATAGATTTCAAGACTTTTAACTATTTACTGACTTAAATGACTTTAAACAACTTTTATCAATTTAAGGTTTTATGCCTTTATCATAGAACATGTTTCAAAGCTTTTAACTTTTTACTTGTCTTAGAAAAATTTCAACAAGGAAAAAAGAAAAATGAATGGATTTTTTTTTTATTATTGCATCCATTTTATTCAAAATCATATATAACATAATTAAATAAGAAAAGATTGAAGCAAAACTGAAACTATGATATATATGTTACTAATTCATAGATTGGTTTTCCAAGAAAACATGCCGAATCAAAGAATTAATTAGGGATTTGGATTTGAGTCCATGCATAACATCGTTATTATGCTTGATAGTCAAATAAATGCACACAATTATCAAGGAAAATTTACAAAAATACCCATAATATTTTTACATTTTTTAAATTTAACCCCTCAAACTGTTTTCTATCATAACTATCCAAATATTAATCTTTTGGACGGAATTGCCCAACCACTTTCATCAAAATTTCAAACAATGCCACTTTTACAATACTTAATACTCTCAACAGACCTCAACACTCTCAATAAATCTCAACACTCTCAACATTCGCAACATAACAAAAGTATAAAATCATTAATTGAAGAGCATTTTAAAGGTTAATCTATGTTCTAATACAAATATGAATTTTTAATATATTAAGTCTAGGGCTTAAATTCAAAATTAATGTAGATTTTGTTGTAAATGTTATTATTTTTCATTTATAAAGTAATGTAATTTGTTAAATTAATTAGATTTGAATTGAGAAAAAAAATCATTGAAAATAATAGAAACTCGAGTTAGAAACGAAACCTAGGTTATATGTGACAGATTGAATTATGTGCGACAACTTTGGTGATAGGTGCCTATCGCGCGTAAATACCATTGTATTTTTATACGATAGGCACCTGTCGCCCAGCTTGTCACACATAATTCAACCTGTCACACAAAATTATAGTATGTGCGATAGGTATTTTTTAGATGTCATAACTTAGTTTACATGTGTCCTTTTTTGGCATATAATATATCGTTTCGAAGCTTGCAACGAGATGAATCAAACCCAAAACTTTTTCATTGATCTCCCTCATGGTCAAACAAAAAATTTGCCTTAATTTAAGTGTAACAAGCACTTGTTGCACATAAAGTTTCCTGTCGCACATATTCTCTGTTTGTGCGACATCATATAAAATATGTTGCATATTCACTTTATCATGTTTTGTAGTGTGTAACCACATTTTTAAAAAAATATTTTTGAAGTTTAATGAATTCAGCTGTGCTTCAATTGTATTACGATAATTGGTGGGAAATGTTGGTTCATAGGCGTATAGAGTATGTAAATGGCAATAATACAACTTTTTGGTTGAAAAGATTGTATATTTGATTAGTTTCTAGCAAGAGTTTACAAATAAATAATAATGAATACAATATCACGATGAAGACAAGTTTTAAGTCTTGTAACACAATCTATCGTACATGTTCACTACCCATTAACATATTTAATGATGAAATGATTAAGGTTGTGTTACATATGACCTCTGATCTAGTCAATTATGAATGTATCCCTATATTTGTTACTACATCTCCTCGAGTTTGGAACTGAGATGTTGAGCCATTTATAAAAACTAAAACTTCTTTTGCAGCAAATGTTTTTATCCTCAACATTAAAGAAGAGGTGTTACCACAGATGATGTCATTGCAGCAATGTTACTGTCCACTCTACGACAACAACGACACCATTGATAACAATAGCATTATGCTAGTAGATGTTAAAGAAGAGGTGTTATCACTAACAATATCATTATAGTAACATTACTCTCCATTTCATAACAATGATTTTTGCAACAATGATGATCATATTGATGACATCGGCAACACAAAAGTAAATAATATTTTCATGGAACTGTATAATATTACAATGGACAATTATTTCAATAGCTCAGCTCATAATTGGGGTGTCGTTCATTTTGATATTTCTATTAATGATGAGGATGAAGGTCAATACAATATTCTTATTAATAATAAAGAAAGTTAACCTATTTCTCTAGTGGCCAGTTTGAGGAGGAAGATAGCAGTTGATCACTTTGTAAGTCTTGTTTCAATTTTGCCTTCGCACTTGGTTGTTCTAAAATTGGTTAGAAATTGTAATTCTGATGATATTGACGTCAAAAAGTTGTTTATTGAGAAAAATGAGTTCATACTAGAATTGTGTAAAGTTTCCTTAAGTGATAAGTTTAATTTTAAGATTACACAGTTTACAGTGACACCTTTCGAGCCTCACTACTCTTTGGACTCGTGTAAATGGTGTATTCAAGCAACAAAAGCTTCGAATGAGCAGAATGTTCCTTGGGTGGTGAGGAGATTTAACAATGTATGCACTTATTCTAATAAGGTGTTGTCTGGCGATATTCGTCAAGTAATGAGTAGGGCTGTTGGTTATATTATCGCAAAAAAATTTATTCAGAAAAAGCAGATATACACTTCGAATGACATCAGATGAGATATATAGCAGGAATACGGTGTCCAGTTAGTTTTGAAATAGTTCGGAGAACATTGCAGAGTTATTCAATTTACTTTCTAAATACTCTCACATTTTGACCAAAGCAAATGAAAGTACAATTACTCACCTCTAGCAAGATGGAAATGATATTTTCTTATACTACTTTGTAGCTCCTGAATCTTCTATCAAGGTTTTTGTGCAATGTATCGGGTCAGAAATTGCTGTAGATGGTACTCATTTAAAGAGGCTATACGTGGAAGCATGTTTGTTGTAACATGCATCGATGAAAATAATCAATTGTATCAGTTAGCCATTGAGGTTATTGATTCAAAAAACAATGATGCTTGGAAAGGGTTTTTGACGAAATTACATGAAATGATTGGCGATAAGCCAAAGTTAGTAATTATCTCTGACCGATGTACTGCTATCAAGAGAGTCATTCTAAGAGTATTTAGCACTGTTGCCCATAGTATTTGTTTTTACCATGTCAAAAGCAACATAAAGTCAAATTTCAAGATGTTCAAAGCTCTTTGGGATGAATTTAAGCATGTCTTTATAAACACAACAAAAATATATGAACATGAAGAATTTAAGAAATAACTTGAAGGGTTATGGCATCTCCACGTGAGTGTGGCTGACTATTTAGAGAATAATATGGGCATGTGTAATTAGACAAGGTCTAAATTCAAAGGTAGAAGACATAGTTATTCTTACCACCAACATTGTAGAGAGCGTGAATTCTTTCATGAGGGAACTACACAAATTTCCTATCGCTCATCTTATTGATCACTTTAGAAAAATCTTGCAGCAATAGTTTTATGATTGGAAAATTATAACTGAATCGATAAGTACTCGTCTAACAACGTGGGTAGATAAAATAGTTTTTGACAAGAGAACTTTGGTAGAAAGAATGCCTGTTCGTCCTATGTCTTAGTATCAATTTCATTTTTTGAGTAGTGGTATTAAGGAGATGATAATTGACATACATAACATGACTTGCTCCTATAGAGTATTCCAACTTGTTTAGTTTGTTTGTGCGCATGCAATTGTTGCTTGCTTAACTATATGAGTGTATTACATAAGCCTTTGTTATGAATTTTACAAAAAGGAATCATTAGGGACAACTTATGTATAATTAGTAGAGCTAGTTAGCAATATGGTAGAATAAAAGATTCTAGAAAAATTCGAGATATAAAAGTTAACCCACCAGTAAAAGCACTACCATTTGATCATCGTCTAGAGCTCAAAATACCCTCTGTTGGTAAAAATATAAACAAATAGATTGTGAAATATAGGCGGTGAAACGAACAGGGCCATAATAGCAAGAAATGTAAGAATTTTATTACGTCGAATCGAAATTAGTTGTATTATTCCAAGTAATTATGCATTTTGAATGTTGATTTTTTATCTATTGCACAATTATATATAATAAAGCATTTAATATAAATTTTATTACAAAATATTTATCTACAAAGTTCTAGAATTATTTATAAATAAAAACACTGCAACAATAAAAAATTGTATCTACTTAAGTATGTTTAGAAAAAGAAATTTCTCATACATTAACATTCGAATTAATACAATGTCCTAAAGTTTAATATCATCATTAAATATGTCCACAGTAATCTTTTTTTTAAAAAACTACTGTTAGCTACTACTAAAATCAAATATGAGCCCGAACATTAAATACATTGTAATCATCAACATAAATAAGCCACAATCGCCACTACCAGGCTCTTGTTGCGACACACCTTTATATATTTTGACATTCCAAAGGTCAGCACTCCATAAGTCATGTCAAACGTTATAGAATCTGATATATTCTAACCATTGAGAAAAGATGACCTGAAATGGCCTGAATTTATCATTGTACATTTTATTGTCGCGAACTCCCACAAACGAGTCATAAATACACACATTCTTCTTACGAAAGTCCACTTGGGCTACTATCTAATTATCACCGCCTAAATTCATAAAATGAATACCTACATATAAAAATTAATGTAAATTTATTGTTTTGTTATGTCTAAGATCCTTAAAAAAATGTCTTAAATTATGTAGCAATATACACCATATCAACATCTATGAAATGTTTCGACATGATATCGTACCTCCCATCAATATAGCTATTAAAGTTATAGTTATATTGTAGCGAATCAAGCTCATAGTTATCGTTGTTTCATAATTGTTTCAAGAACACCTAATAGTTATATTACAAGAAAAACGATAGGGGAGTATCAACATCAATATGCAATTAGGAAATAAGAAATTAAATTGACAATTATAAGTTTTGTAAACTCATTACTAAAAAAAAAAAGTGTATGCATGCGTGACATACTTAGATGAGGCATTCATATATTGTCTCTATTTTTCACTTATCAATCAAAGGTCCTCATGCATGTGCTGTAGGAAAATAGAAACATGTTGATTTGGAATAGAAACAATAGACAAGACTTCAAGAAATAACATAAATACTTACCTTATCCCTTGGCCATCCCGTTGTAGTGTGGCCCAATAGTATTTCGAAAAACTTGTGTGATTGTCAAACGATGCGATCCACTGTAATTTGACTAGCAAACCACTTATTAAACTCATCAAATACCCTTGGATCCTCCAATCCTCTAAATAGGTTTATATCTACATTTATTCTTTTGTCGATATCACGGTTCATTATTTCAAGCATAAGTACAGGCTTGATGTTTTTACTCTCTTGAAAAGAGGAATCATGTAAAGACTATTAAAAATGTACGAGGACTGATATGGATGTCTAAACTTACTTATGCCTGGTGGCGCATCTATGAAGATTTGGACATTACCACAACTTAAGTCTCCGTAGATACTGTACAATGATAAGAGAGTGTGATCGTTGTTGCCACCAACATCAGTGTATACTCTATAGTCATCTAAGACCTATTAATTACCCAGGACAAACATATTAAACTTATGTCAGATTAAAGGATAAAGGATAACAAATGTAAAATGCTAAACCTACTTACTATATACGAGCATCTAATTAGAGAATCATCATATGATTGCTTGGATGTACCATCATTATATGAATCAATGAACCTTATCAAAGCTTGTCTAAACTCCCTTAGTTCTGACTTCAATTTAAAAATGGAATGATCAACCTTGTCTATCTATCAGATGACATAATCAAAACAAAACTTTGTCCTCAACTGTTATTAGGAAAAAAAATATAACGAAATAGTATTAAAATCATTTATTAATTCATATTTGAGCAATGGAAATGATCATTAATGAAAATATAACCTCAAAATCAGAATCATATGAGTGGTCGTCCTGGTCAGTTGTGGCATGCTTATCGTCATTAGGGTTTTCGTGCTCTTGTGCTTCGTTTATAGTGTCGTGCTACTCCATTACTTCCTTTCAAATGGGGGGCTTATTGACTGTAGGTTGATGCTGCACATGGTACATAAAAAATGAGTAAATAATTGTCAAAATTATCAAGCTTCGATAATGTTTTACATAATGTATACAATGTGCCCAAAGCCACCTATATTATGACTCATCTTGGTACATATGACACATCATCCTCCACAAACTTCTAATAAATTTACACTCTCTCATTTGCATTTGATTGGATGGTTTGTATGACATTCCTCTGCTATATAGTTGACTAAATTTTATGTTAGAATAACATTTTATTACTTAGTAATATTGCTAATTATTTTATATAGATAATACTTACAATACAAGTGTTGTCATTGAAAAATAAATGCACCACATCATAAGTTATTTTTTAAGAAACAAATGCCTTCCACTTTAAGATGCAGGGAATCAAGTTGTTTGTTTTCACGACTCACTGTGGTGGTATCCCCTTGATCACTTCGAAAAGCCAAGCCTAACACAAGCAAAGTTAAAAAAATCATACAAAATAATTTCGTGAACTATTCATAAGTACAAAACTTACAAACTTTAATATTTTTTTTCATTAACCCACTTGAACCTCATGATTGAAGTCATAAATATTGTATTTCTTAATATTATAAGAAGGATTTTTCAAGCACTTCTTAAATTTGTTGGCTTTCTAGTTCAATGCATTATTAATAATGTCGTATACCATTTGCTAAGATAAATGACCCCATGGAAGACTTCAAAAGTGGTCTATATCGTCAACATAATTCACTTGCTGGAAGTTAGCTTGACTATAATCCTTTCTTCCATTCAATACCTTATCTACAAATTAATACAATGTTATTTACAAGGCATCAATATTGTCTATAGCACAAAATTTCAAAGCAGCAAATCTAGAGTCTAATTGTTTGAGATTTAAGTCTTTAAACTTACGGCTGAAGTACTTATTAAGCATTCTATGTTGCGTCTTTATATTTTTTGGTTGGATATTTGAATCATTAAACACCCCCATAACTAGGCACCACTTTTCAATCGATAAACGTATCAAGTGCTCTCCAATTTGAAAGCATAACTGATTTTTATTAATTTTTTTATGTGCCATTTGCTTAAGCAATAGGTTATGGATTACAACACCACTAAATACATAACTATTCAAGTCCATGAAGTGCCTAAAAACATCACTTTTAAACAATAACAACTATTTGCGTGTTAGCTTTTGTCGAATAATTTCAATGACTTTAAAGCATAATTTCATCATGCTTGGCTCCTTCCTAGGTTCAAGTGGATTGCGCTTTGCCAACATAGTTTTCGCCATTTATTTGAAACAAAATCAAAATTCTATTCATTATTGTGTGATCTATAAAATTATAATAATAATAATATAAAATAAAAAGTATATCCGAAAAAAAAATGGTCCTATGTTTTCAAAACAAATTGTGCACAAAAATTAATACAACATGTATAATGTGCAACTTGAATTTTATTCGTCGCACCAATTTTTGTGAGATGGGCACTTGTTGTACAATAAAACAGATTTGTTTTAGTGCGACAACTAGCCATTGCACAAAATTAGTGCCCCATTGCACAAAAATTCAGATTGTATTACTTGAATTTTTGTGTGACGGGCAAATTGTTACGTAAAATTCTGTTACAACTATCGCATAAAATTGCACAATACGCAACACCCATTGTGGGATTTTGTGAAATAGGTGCTGCCCATCACGTGATTTTGTGTGATGACACAATGGCAACACCCATCACAAGAAATTCCACGCAACGAGTGCCCCAGCAATGCACCAACACCGGCAACACACCACCACCACCACCAACAAATACTCAATCCACCACCACCAACAATAACACCAACAAATACTCAATCCACCACCACCACCATCACAATAATAACACACAACCACAACACAATAATAAAATGAAGCATATAATTGAAATTGCTAACCTAGGGTTTTTGAACTTGAATAATTGGTTTTAGAGATCTTGATTGCTATTTGACTTTATTTCAATGGGATCGATGTTGTTGGACATGATTTCAGTGAGATTGGCCGCCGATAATAGACTACTATATTGCTTTATGATGCCGGCGATAAGTGAGAGATTTCAGTGAGGGACAGATTTTGGTGAGCTTAGGTGAGAATGACAAAGGTGGTTTGGTCTAAAAATTTTGGTGTTTGACTAGTTTTGATAAAAAAAAAAAAACTTCTGTGGTTATTTTTATAATTTGCTAAAATTTTGTGGTTATTGTTATAAATTTCCCATTTTAAATGGAAATACCTAATTTTTGTTTTCAAGTAGTGTTGAACATTAAAATTTAATTTAAAAATTTCCTGGTAGTTATTTACTTATAGACGAGATAATATAATTAATTTACTTTAAAAAAATCATTAAGTACTTAATGAATAGTATCTCACATGCCACATTATTTATTATGAAATTTAAAATAAAATTTTAGAATATATATCATTACTCATTAACTTACTTTAGATAAATTATCAAACAGCTTTCATTTTCATATACTATTCTTGTTGAAGAGAAATATTCAATATTAATTTATTTTTTCTATAAACATCATATAAAAAATATCATTTCTTTTTTTTAAACAAATTATGATGAAAATGCCTCCAAAGATGTGGTCGAGTAGTTTTTAAATAGTTTTATTTAATTAATTATTGAAATTCAAATCTTAAAAAAGGTAAGGGGTTAAAAATAAATTTAGACTTTGCTCACCCCTTACCAGAAAAAAAAAAAGCTATGCTAAAGAAGTTGTTTGAAAATCAAACTCATCCTAAATGATTAAAAAGAAAAATTTTAGAGATACATTTCCATATTTTATGTTGTTTGTTCTATTTGACATGGGTGATTGATGAATTTTTATTGTAATAAAAATAACTGGAACGTTTTAAAGTAAGCCAATGAGCGTGGATTTGTCCTAGTATTTTAGAGAACGAAAATGATAACATTTTTATTTTGTTAATAATGCTTATAGAACAAAAAACACGTGAATAGAATAATATCTGAAAATGAAAATTATTAAACCACGTTTAATAAAATGATTGGACATCGACCTTATTCATAGTTGTGAAGAAGGTTTTACCCTCCCCACCCAATCAGCACAGTAAACCAAAAGTAAAAAGCAAGTAAAGAATGGACAAATTAGAAACGCATTGGCGTTGTAATTGCGAGCCCAAACTTTGGTAAAAGCAGTGACAGAGTTCTTGAGTTCTAAGGATAACACTTAAAAATTTTCAATAGAAATAATAGCAGTGACCAAGCTTGATTTCTTCTGCTTTTTCGACAAGCAACAGTTACAACACCACAAATTTTTTTAATGGTATGTATACCAGTGTCATATTATTTCCGGGAACAATAATGTCGTGATTTATTCCACACTGTGACTTGGGTCAACTTAGTGGGGGCCGCTCTGCCTTTGGTGGGCTCGGCTCCGCGCGCTGTTAGAGAATAGGGGTTACGCAGACAGTACCCGCATTTCCATAAACGAGAAAAGATCTCCAGATTCATTTTCATTCACTCCTCGTGTCGTGTGCAGCTTGCTTCCTTTTAGTTTTAGGGAACAGATAGTGGACTGTTTGTGAGAGAAAGGAGCTGAAAATGGAAATGAACGGGACTCCGGCTCTTCATGGATACCTCATGCCTGCTGAGTGGGAGCCCCATTCACAGTGCTGGATGGGTTGGCCTGTATGTTATGTTCAATTCTTTCATTTTTTTTTTTTTTGGTTTTCATCTTGCTGCCACATGGTTTCTCTTCTAGCTTTTCTTGAAATTTGGTACATCTTAAATTGTTATCACATGAACCAAAACTAACCCTTTTGGTGCTTTATGTTTGTATTTCTTTGCTTTGCTTTATAATCATTATTGTTATTGCTGTATTATTTTAAAGAAAATGCTTCCTAAATTGACCGTTCAACATGGTAGTATCCCTGGCTAAAATCAATCTTTAACAAATTTGGACTACTTGTGCTGTTGGTTTTGTTATAGGTGTTTTTAAGTTTTAATATGTGTATAGCCTGTTTTGACAATTAGTATTCATATTATTAGGAACGTCCGGATAACTGGCGGGATAATGCCCTTCATGCTCAAAGGGTATTTGCCAAGGTAGCAACAGCTATTTCAAAGTTTGAACCTGTGACTGTCTGTGCCAGTGCTGCTCAGGTCAGTTAAAGTTGCGAGTGATAGAAGCCCTTTAATATTGTTCAAATTGAGTTAAAAATTTTCAATTCAATGTTAGTGGGAGAATGCACGGAGTCAGCTACCCAAAAATATCAGGGTTATTGAGATGAGCATGAATGATTCTTGGTTTCGAGACACTGGGCCAACGGTGAGCGTCCCTTTTGTCACTTAAGATTCTTGCCTAGAGTTTGTTGTTTCAGATGCATCTTAGGTTGCTAGCTTATTTTAGTCACCGAACCAGTGTTTGTATTTTTTTTCCCATAATTGTAGATTGTTGTGAATAAAAGCACCGCAAGTTCAGGTGCTCAGGCACCAAAGGTTGCTGGAATTGATTGGAATTTCAACAGTTGGGGAGGTAAGCTTTAGACTGTCCAAACTTCATGGCTATTAAGAATTATATAGTCTTTGAAACTGATGTTTCACTTTCTTTCTCAAATATGGATAGCAATGGATAATCATACAGGGCCATTCTTGTGCAATATCAGAAGCTAATATTTATAAATTTATTTTCAGTTTGGACCTTTTCTTATCTCTCATATCCTTTTACAAAGATCAGTGGAGTCAGTTTTTCTTTTTTCCAAATTCTGATAATATATCCCCAAAACTTTCCAAGTGTGGTTTAATTAAGGAATTGAATCTGCAGCCAGATACTAGATGGTATATCTTGTTCATATGTGTTGCTTATGTCATCCTTTAATAAGACCGTTAGCATATCAGTACATCAGAATAACCATGGATGAATATTCTTTCCTGTAGCTTTATCAATGTTGGAAGAACAGACACCCGATCCCACTGTTATTACATATATGAAGAAAATTTTCCCAGACTATTCATAGTTGCTTTGATTATAATCTCTGTTTGATTAGACTACAATTCTGTCCACCAAGTGCCTTCTCTAAAAGGCATTATTCTTGGAACTTTCAGGGGTTGATGATGGTTGTTACAGAGACTGGAGTCTTGACCTTCTTGTGGCAAGGAAGGTTGATGTAACAAAAATATGCTTGAGTTTGTTGTATATTTTTTTTTGCTCTTCTTTTCTCCTCAAGGACACTGCTAATATAGTTATGCCAGCATTTGATCCCTTTTATCATTTTTTGTTAGATTTTGAATATGGAGAGGCTTCCTAGATTTCCACATTCTATGGTTCTTGAAGGGGGAAGCATCCATGTGGATGGAGAAGGTAAATGCAATGTATTGTTTAATTAGATTCTGGAAAGATATTGTTGTAAAGAACGGAGGTATTTGCCTCTTAGAAGTTTTGGGGCTATTCCAAATTCTTATTAAACAAGTCCAAAAGTTTTCAATGTCCACATATTCAAAAAGACATGACCACTTTTTGCCTTTGGTTATGCTTAAGGATTTGGAGAGTACATTCTCATCAGTCCTTCGTGCGTTAAAGGATAATGCATTCAATTGATACAATAAAGAGAAAAATTGTCAGAGAGCTGATCTCTCAGTAGAAAGTGCATTGTGAAATTTTCAGACAGTTGCTTCCTTATTTACTGAAGTTTTCCTAAAACCCTTAAGGCTCAAGCAATGAAGACATGCAATTTTTTTCTGGTAATTGAGAGACTACAACCATGTCTTGAAGAATATTGCATTTAGTCTTACACTGTTTCATGTCTGTTAAAGTTCGTGGAGTACAGTAGGCAGAGATCTGCTGCAAGGCTATTTTTTATGTCAGTTCTTCAGAGTGTCTAAGTTCATACAATTACAAATTTGCTTTCACTCTGGTTTCCAAAAAGTGTCAAAATTCACATCTAAACAAGTTTTAAAAGGCCGTATTGGTTCTCATCATGCTTTCATTTTGTTGAGCATTTTATGTTGCTCCTTCAGGTGCGTGCCTAACAACAGAGGAGTGCCTCTTGAACGAAAATAGGAACCCACATTTGACCAAAGAACAAATAGAGGACGAACTTAAGGCATATCTTGGAGTCACAAAGATTATATGGTTGCCTCGTGGATTATTTGGTATGATTCAATTCAGCTACTCATTATTCTTCATAATTAGTTCATCTCTGTTTTTCTTTTAAATGTCTTTTCTTGTGCCATGAAGGGTCTGGTTTCTTTTGAAATTATTATAGTGTGGAGTGCATCTAACTTTTTTTGTTGCCAGGACAACATATTTATATTGCCTGTATATTCAGTTGAACATATTTGTGAAAATCTTGAAGTTTACTTCTCCCAGTAAAGATAGAATTCACAATTTCTAGCCCTGGAGCAACTTCAGAATTGCCTCTGGTCAACTGGATGGTTATTGTAACTAGTACTAGTTGATTCTAAATATGGTGCTTTTTTTGAATGCTGAATCAGGCTGAACAAATTTATCTTTTAGCATCCATCACTATCAACCAACATAAAAAGCGATAGTTTCTTTACTGGGCTTTAGATTACAAAAGCTCTTGCTAATAAGTTTAAAATTGCCTCTGGTTAACTGAATGGTTATTGTTAACTGGTACTAATTGATTCTACATACGATGCTTTTAGAATTTGAATGCAGAATCAGGCTGAACAAATATATCTTTTAGCATCCATCAGTATCAACCAACATAAAAAGCGATAGTTTCTTTACTGGGCTTTGGATACAAAAGCTTTAGCATACTTTCTCTACTGGGCTTTGGATACAAAAGCGTTTGCTAATACTTTGCCAAAAGAATCTTTCTGAACAGAAAACTAGTTCTTTCTGAAGTTGATTAGTTTTTTTTTCCTTGTTTTCCTTCCTTCTGAGCTCATGATTCTTTGACGTACTCTAGAAATATGTAACAGAGGTTCGTTAGACATTTGCCCTCGTCACTTGATAAAGTTATTTTAAACCAAAAATATCTGCTGTGCAAATCTAACAGGTGATGATGATACTAATGGCCATATTGACAATATGTGCTGTTTTGCAAAGCCTGGTGTGGTCCTGCTATCTTGGACTGATGATGAAACAGATCCTCAGTACGAACGATCTGTGGAGGCCTTGACTATTCTTTCCAATGCTACTGATGCCAGAGGTCGGAAATTACAAATAATTAAACTCCATGTACCAGGGCCACTTTATATGACAGATGAAGAAGCTGCTGGACTTAATCAGGCAAGCATTGTAGAGTCCTATAACTTGTCATTCATGCCTCTTCACCTTTACTTTCTTCTACATACAATGAATGCTAGCTTAATATCTAAAATTTGTCCAAGGTGTTAATTACCAAAATGCACAACACCAATTCTGTCGAGGGTGGGTGAAGCAAGTACTTGCACTAGCAAAGTGTATCTTTTTCAATTTCAAACTTAGTGTTGCAGATAAAACTTGTAATTCTTGTGTTTCATCATATGGGAATAACACGAGTTTAACAGCACAGAGTAGTATCACGTTACACATTTAAGCCTTGGGAACTGTTATCACGCTTTACCCTCGATTATGTGTTGTTTTTGTGCAAACAATTAAAAGTTAAATCTTCTTGTCCATTGATTTTATGCTCTTCAATGGATCTGCTACAGGATGGTGAGGCTAAACCAAGACTTGCAGGTACAAGACTTGCTACTTCATATGTAAATTTCTACATTGCAAATGGAGGGATCATCACACCACAGTTTGGGGACAAAAAGTGGGATGATGAAGCTGTTCGTGTCCTGTCTCAAGCCTTTCCAAATTATGAAGTAAGCAACTTACTACATTGAATATATATCACTACTATGATCTTTGTATGTCATAATATACAAGAAAATGAAAGATCAGCTCATTTTCAAACACTCTGTGGACTACCTTCTTCTCATATCATTTCTATTGGAAAGAACTTATCTATTGGCTGTTGGGTTCAGGTGGTAGGAATTGAAGGAGCAAGGGAAATTGTTTTGGGAGGAGGAAATATACATTGCATTACTCAACAACAACCAGCCATTCCAACAAATGTTGCGAAGCTAGACTGATTAGATATTGAAATTGTAACTGTTTTGCAACACTGATTATAATGCAATTATAACTGTGAACTCGGAGGCAGAAGCGTTGATCTCCAGATTGAACATGTGTGTTTTTAAGATGACAGAATTGAAGCATTTGACAGTTAGTAACTGTATGGGAATCCTGATGATTGATTGGCAAACCACTGTCTGAATAACATATGATAAAGCTTAAGCAAAATCAAAAGAAAACTAACTGTAACTTTTTGTTCCTGTTTATGCTAAGCAGGTAAGACATTCGTTATTGTTATCTTTGAAGGGCGTTCACAAAATCTGTATTTGGATCTATATTTGGCTAATTAAGGATGAAGAATTTTCATTTTAGGCAATTTTTTCGTTAGACCTTTTTCTTGTTAATCAAAGACTATCTATAATCGTACGTGTGGGCCTCCCTGCCACGTCTGTCGTGAATCGTTAAACATAACATATTTTTATGGGCTCAGCTACCGTATATGTATGTGATACATAAAAAATATAATCAATAAATATAAAACATATATTATTAATGTGATATTAAAATTATTAAATTTAAAACTTCTGATTTGTTAGAAAAGTTATTAGCCAATAATAAAAATAAAAGGAACAACACAAGATGAAGAAAAAATAAAAGAGCAAAATATTATAAAGTGATTTTATTCATTCCAAAAGTATATCACAAAATAAAGAGATGAACTTTCCTTTTATAGTTACATAATTATTTCATGAAATTAATAAAGAAATTATGGATCATAATTCTTTGTGAGATAATGGGAGTTATAGGAAAGCTAAAGGTTGTTAGTGAGAGATAGTGGAGAGACAAATAGGTATATGTTATGAACATCCACATTTATTTGAATAAATTCATAACACTCCCCCTTGGATGTTCATTACAAGAATATACCTCATTAAAACCTTTACTTAAAAAAACCTTTATAGGAAAAAAAAATTAGTAAAGGAAAAAGAGTACATAAATGATTTTGGAGATATAGAGTTGCCTCATTAAAAACTCACTTAAGAAAAACCCTATGGGATAAAAACGTAGTGAGGAAAAAGAGTACAACATATAAAATTCCCTCCAAAATAAATTATTTTTCCCAACAAGTATGCTCCCCCTCATCTTGACATATATTCTAATTTGAAGAAAAATCCTTGAGTTGACGCATCCCAATTTTGTGTACCAACTTTTTTAATGTTACAGTTGGTAGGGATTTTGTAAATAAATCTGCAAGATTGTCACTTGAGCGTATTTGCTAAATATCTATATCACCATTCTTTTGAATTTCATGTGTATAAAAGAATTTTGGTGAAATATGCTTAATCCTGTCACCTTTTATATAACCACCTTTAATTTGAGCAATGCATGCTGCAGTATCCTCATATAATATTGTGGGGTTATTCTTAATTGATGACAATCCACATGTTTCTCGAATATGTTGTATCATTGATATTAACCAAATGCACTCACGACTTGCTTCATGAATAGCAAGTATTTCTGAATGATTTGAAGATGTTGCAACCATTGTTTGTTTCATTGATCGCCATGATATAACACTATCACTAGAGGTAAATAAATAATCTGTTTGAGATCGTGCTTTATATGGATCAGAAAGATATCCAGCATCTGCATATCCAATTAGTGGTGATTTTGATCCATTTGAATAATATAAACCCATGTCAATTGTTCCACAGAGATAGCGAAATACATGCTTTACACCATTTCAATGCCTACGAGTTGGTGTAGAACTATATCTTGCTAACAAATTAACTGAAAATGCAATATCAGGTCGAGTACAATTTGCAAGATACATCAGTGCACCAATTGCACTTAAATATGGTACTTCATGACCAAGAACTACTTCGCTGCGTCTTCTTTGGGGACGAAATGGATCTTTTTTTACATCAAGTGATCGTCATCTACCATCGAGTACTTAATGGATGAGCTTTATCCATATAAAAACGCTTTAAAACTTTTTTAGTGTATGTTGATTGATGTAAAAGTATTCCACTTGAAAAATACTCAATTTGTAAGCCAAGACAAAATTTTATTTTTCCAAGATCTTTCATTTCAAACTCATTTTTCAAACAAGAAACTGTTTTTGAAAGCTCTTCAGGAGTTCCAATGAGATTTAAATCATCAACATTTACTGCAATTATTGCAAATCCAATTTCAGATTTTTTAATAAAAACACAAGGACAAATTGGATTATTTACATATCCCTCTTTCAATAAATAGTTGCTTAGGCGATTATACCACATACGCCCAGACTGTTTTAATCCATACAAGAATCGTTGTAGTTTCAAAAAATATAGACTACGAGGTTTAAATTTGTTTTCTTCTGGCATTTTAAATCCTTCAGGGATTTTCATATAAATACCCGTATCAATAGAACCATACAGATAAGCAGTCACAACATCCATAAGACGCATATCTAGTCCTTCAGAGGCTACAAGACTAACTAGAAATTGAAATGTAATTGCATCCATAACAGGAGAATATGTTTCCTCATAATCAATGCCAGGTCTTTGAGAAAAATCTTGTGCTACTAATCTTGTTTTATATCGCACAATCTCATTTTTCTCATTTCGTTTTCTAACGAATACCCATTTATAACCAACAGGTTTGACATCTTCAGGTGTCAAGACTATTGGTCCAAATACTTTACGTTTAGTAAGTGAATTTAGCTCTGCTTGAATAGCATCTTTCCACTTTGGCCAATCATTTCTATATCGACATTCTTCCACAGTTTTTGGATCAAGATCCTCATCATCGTTTGAGATATTAAGAGTAATGGTAAACAAAAAAATATCGTTAATAATTATTTCATTTCGATCCCATGATTTTTCTGTACCAACAAAACCAATCATAATTTCATTATTTTGTTTCTCTTCAGGAGAAATTGATATTTCTTTAGTTGTTGGCAAATTTGCTTCTTCTGGGTCAACGGGATGAATACCATTTGATTGACCAATCTCTGTTATTTGATTAGTAGTCAATGACTCTTCGGGAGTGCTAATTTCATTTTGTAATTTTTCTTGTGTTTTCCTCTTCCGGGGAATTTTATCTTTTGAGCCAATTGGCCTTCCTCGTTTTAGACGTACTTTATTTTCATTAGTTTTATCGTGTTGTCCTTCAGGAATCTCAACACGTGCTGGGGCATTTTCTGCTGGAATATGTGATTCTACTATTCTTCTTGAATCATTAAATGCATCAAGAATTTGATTTGTAATATTTTGCAAATGAATGATCCTTTGAACTTCAAGTTCACTTTGATTTGTACGGGGATCAAGATAAGATAATGATAATGCATGTTATGTAATTTCACGTCGTTCATTTGTTTTTACTTTTTCTCCCCCTAATGACGGGAAAACTTGTTCATCAAAATGACAATCCACAAATCGTGCGGTAAAAACATCTCCAGTTAAAGGTTCGAGATACCTAATTATGGATGGAGAATCAAAACCAACATAAATTTCAAGTTTTCGTTGCAAACCCATTTTGTTTCTTTGTGGAGGAGCAACTGGAACATAAACAACACATCCAAAAATTTTCAAGTGAGAAATATCTGGCTGTTGGCCAAAAATAAGTTGTGAAGGTGAATATGTATGATAAGAACTTGGTCAAATGCGAATTAATGATGCAGCATGTAGTATTGCATGTCCCCAACATGAAAAAAATAAATTTGATCTAAGAATTAATGGTCTTGCAATTAACTGTAAACGCTTAATCAAAGATTCAGCTAAACCATTTTGAGTATGAATATGTGCGACAGAATGCTCAACGTCAATTCCAATAGACATGCAATAATCATTAAAAGATTTAGATGTAAATTCACCAGCATTATCAAGTCTAATTTTTTTAATAGGAAAATCAGGAAATTGTGCTCTTAGTTTAATGATTTGAGTAAAAAATCTAGCAAATGCAACACCGCGACTAGAAAGTAAAGAGACATGTGACTATTTAGTTGAAGCATCTATTAAAACCAAGAAATAACGAAACGGTCCACAATTTGGATGTATAGGGCCACATATATCCCCTTGGATTCTTTCTAAAAATGTAGGAGATTCAAAACTTATTTTCATTGGGAATGGCCGAGTTATTAAGGGCCTGTTCGGTACCCTTTTTTAAGACTTATTTTCATTTTTGTTTTCAGAATACATATGAAATACGTGTTCGTTAGACTGAATTCAAAAAATAAATTATAAAACAGATAATTCAAATTTCACTTTATAGTTATAAAACTGATTTGTTCTCAGTGAATCCAAAACTAAATTACAAAATAAATAACAAAACAAACTTGATTCAACCATTATTCACTCTCTTTATCTCAGATCTAAATTTACAGCCTTCTCTCTCGTGGGATACTCTTCAAAGTCTTAAAACTATAATTCACTATCACAGTCTCTCTCTCCGTCACAGTTATTCAAGCAAAATCGTATTTCGTTATTATTTTTATGGTTGTAGCGGTAGATCGAAACTGCTGCTCAAGTGCAAGACGAATCCAGGTAAGTTTTTCAAGATTGATGAGGTTAAAGCCAAAGAGCTCAATGCGAAGATGAAGAGCAAGTATGGGCAGTGGGTCAAAAAATTTTCAGGGCTCAATTGAATCTGGAGCCCACTAGATGTTTCAATTGCCGTATGCATTGTTACTTTAATTTTTTTTTGGTTATTTTTATATGTAATTTTGTTGTGATTTTGGTTAATATGATTGCATTATTTATTTAAAATTTTGAATGAAATATTTTGTTTTATATTAATTAAACTTGGAATATTTTATGTTATATGTTAATTAAACTTATTTATTGGATTCTAAAAAAACTTGTATTAGTTAAATAATTATTTTTTAATTATAAGTATGGTTTAAATTATAAAAAATATTTTGAAAATATTTACCAAACACATTTTTTTGTTTTTGTCAATTATAATCCACCAAACATCCATTATTATTATTAATTTAGTTATTTGTTTAAATTATTCATTGTATATCTTCACATATGCATATAAAATAATCAATTGAATATAAAGAATGAAATAGTATAAAAAAATTTAAAAAAAAGTTTTATTAAAGAAAATGAAAAATTACACACCAAATTTATAAAACATTCAAAATAATAAATAGTCTTGCAACTTAAACTTAAAACACCATGATTGTAAAGAAACACACCAAATCTTTAAAAATAATAGTAATAATAATACAACTTCAAAGTGCTAATTTTCTTTTCAATCGCACATGGTCTTCAGTTGGTAATGTCCATCACTTTAATTAAATGGTCTATGTAAATTTTTTTTTACCATTTGGATCTTCAAAAAAAGTTTAAAAACATCCAAATGAGTTATATCAAAATTTATTTCTATTATTTTTAAATTTGTGATCAATTTCTTTCCTTTTGCCAATATATTTTTGGATGCTTTGATGAAAAAATCAACTCAACTAAATGTTTTGGTGTACGACAAACACGAGACCAATGTCCTTTTGCACCACATCTGAAGCAAACATTTTCATGATCCTTTGTTGATTTCTTTTGTGGATCATTTTTTTAATTTTTGCTTCTCATTAATATTAGCTCTTATTCCATTTGAGTGGTTTTGGTCGATATTTCTTATTATAGCTAATATTAAATTACCTGAAAATATATTTTTTTGTAACCTCGTGCCTCGGCCACGATCCACCAAACATCCATCTTCATTATTTAGAGTCATTGTTTAAACTCATTCATCTTCAGGGATATGCATATAAAATGAGTCGGATATAAAGAATGATCAAGTGGTATAAAGAAAACATTACGAGAAAAAGTTTTATTTATTTTTTGAAAAATTAAAAGTCAAATTTATAAAACATTTAAAATAATTGCAAATAAACTTAAACACACCATGTGATTGTTTAGAAACACACCAAATCTTTAAAAATAATAGTAATAATAATCTACACTTCAAAGTCGATATTTTCAATGCTGCACAGGAGCAAATTTTACTATTTGGAGCATGAAAATAGAAAATGAGTTTTCCAACAAATCATGATCAATGAAATTTCTCCACAATTTCCGCTTTTTAATTTTAATTGAGAAATATTTTTGAATAAACACGAGACCAATGTCCTTTTGCACCACATTGACAAACATTTTAAAATCTTGTAATCGTAAATGCATCCATTCGTTATTCCATGGAGTTGGTTTTGGAAGTATTTCTTATTTTTTGGTGATTAAATTTTTTAAGACACTCCCACGACCTCGATTAGCACTACGATTATGGTTACCATTCACTTCGGGGATGACATCGTAAGATACTCACTTTTCAATTGTTCATGAAGATTTGGTGGCACTAAAAAAAAATTAATTGTCTTTGAATCTCCGCTCTCTTGCAGGGGTTGATGCATTATTATTTTCTTTAATAATCTCCAAGATTCATTGCATAATTTTAATTGAGAAACTATTTTGAATTTCAGCATCCATATGATTTAAAATTTGTAATCCAAGACCCATGATAGATAATTATCGCCGGAGATATCAAGTGCCACAAATTCAAGTTTTGCAAGATTCGACATTTTCAAATAGCTATAACAAAATATAAAAAAAAATTAATTAATTCATTATTAACAAATAAATATTATATATATATATATATATATATATATATATATATATATCATATAATCACTCATGGTAATATAACTATAAAATTTTATAATCATCACATTTCATGCTATTGACATCATGGAATAAATTTTAAATCTTATACCATCAATTAATATATCATATAATCACTCATGGTAATATAACTATAAAATTTTATAATCATCACATTTCATGCTATTGACATCATGGAATAAATTTTAAATCTTATACCATCAATTATGCAAATTTTAAGAGATATAACAAAGACAAGTAATATACATACAACTTTGAAAAATCAATGATATTGTAAATATAAACATAATAACAATAGCTTATATGACATGTTATTTGTGATGAACGATTATAGTTATATAATAATAAAAATTGCTAGATATAAGAAATAAAAGAATTAATACCTGATCAAAGTTTCGTGCTGATAACGAGTTAGAAAAGCTATTAGCCAGCAACAAAAATAAAAGGAACAACACAAGATGAAGAATAAAATAAGAAAGCAAAATATTATAGAGTGATTTTATTCATTCCAAAAGTATATCACAAAATAAAGAGATGAGCTCTCATTTTAGAGTAACATAATTATTTCATAAAATTAATAAAGAAATTATGGATCATAATTCCTTGTGAGATAATGGGAGTTATAAGAAAGCTAAAGGTTGTTAGTGAGAGATAGTGGGGAAACAAATAGGTATATGTTATGAACATTCACCTTTATTTGAATAAATTCATAACATGATTATTAATTTTAATTTTAAATTTAATGATTCTTAATATCATATTAACGGTGAATATTTTATATTTTATGATGAGCATTTCATATTTATTATTTTTATTTTTATTCATGTATGTGATATATTAATTTTAGCGGTAGCCATTTTGATGAGTCCGCTACATCTGGCCAAACAGAGGAGTGGACGTATGAAAAACTGAAGTGGCAAAAGCAAAGGAAATTGTTCGATCCACACGACCCAAACTCGCAAGTAAACCAGCGAGCAAGCGTTGCGCGAGAAAGAATTTAAATAAAAATAAAAAATAAAAATCATACAGAATCTCGTAACTCCTTGACATGCAATAACTTATTTCCTCTCAACGAATCTGAGATCCACGATGAGAAATTGAAAGTTTTTTTTTATATCTTTCTCTCGTCGTTTTGTAAAAGAAAAATAGAGAGAGATGGGGTGTTCGTTTTCGGGGCTGAACGCGCTGTACGACACCGTAAACGGAGGAGGAGACGTGTGGATCAACGAGAACCGGTACAGGATCTTGAGGCAGCTCGGTGAGGGTGGCTTCGCCTACGTGTATTTGGTCAAGGAGATGGTCACCACCGACGCCTCTGCAGCCTCTGGTGGTCTCGCTAATAAAGTCAAAGATCCTTCTCATCTCTCCGGTTCGTCCTTCGTACACTTTCAAATCGTATTTTCCGAAATTTCAATTTCTTTAATTTTAAATTCTTTTGGATCTGTACTCATTAGCGTGAATGTGAGAGGATTCTGTCGCGAATTTGTATAATTTGACTGAATTTTGATTGATTTGTTGTAATTATGTTATTTAAAACAAAGATCTTGGACTTTATTTAATGAAAAATTGTTAATCATAACTTCTTAGCGTTTGATTTTCTAAGAATCTCGAGAAATAGATATGTGCAATTGCCTTTTGGAATTTGAAGTTTTATTTATTTTAAGATTCGTAGCTGTTGAATGAAAATGAAAGAGAAAGGACAAGTGATCTGAATCTCTGGAAGTATACATAATAATTTAGAATCTGCAAAGTGTTAAATTGACATTGATTATTTATCGTGCAGATGATGGAACTTATGCAATGAAGAAAGTTCTCATTCAGAACAATGAACAGCTTGAGATGGTCCGGGAGGAGATTCGTGTTTCATCATTATTTAGTCATCAGAATCTGCTTCCACTGCTTGATCATGCAATCATTGCTGTTAAGGTACTTTATAAGTAATTGCTTTCCACATTATTCTAGCAGAATTTAGGTAATAAAGCATTCATTCAACTGATATTAACCTGTTGCGTTTGGTCTAAATGCTTTGGAAACTCATGGGTCTGAAGCATGCAAATTACCTACATATAGAATCATTTTTGGTGCTTTATGTTGCCTTTACATCCCGGTGACTGTTGCTGAAAGGTACAAAATAAGACATATGTTACATTTGCATTATTTCCTGAATGTTTGCAATGATATTGGACACTACAGATTAGACAAATGCACATCTAATTCATTTAGCCCCCACATATCATTCCAAAGTTTCATGGCACTGGACCAAATTTGGAGCTGATACTGATGACTTTCCTTGAAGACAAATTTAGTTTCTAAAGTATCAGTATTTCTTTTCTGTAAAGCAAGCTCACCACAGAAGATTTATACAGCTTGTGCTGTAATTAAAGGGAACTTCCTGTCTATTCTAAAGTTTCTCTTTACCTTATCGTCTCATCTTATTTATAATATTGGGATCAATTCACACTGTTAATGTTGCCAATGCTGACAATGGTTGATTACTGATGGTGTTATGTGCCTTGATGAGCTGGAAACTTTCTTCTACTTATATGATTTCATTGTTCTCTCTATTAAGCTCATATGTTTAGTTTATAAGATTGATTTAATTTTATCGGTTAGGCCAACCAAGGAGGATCATGGAAACATGAAGCTTATTTGTTATTTCCAGTCCATTTGGATGGAACATTATTGGACCATGCCAAAGTGATGAAAGCTAAAAAGGAATTCTTTTCTACCTCAGATGTTCTTCAAATTTTCTACCAGGTGAATAGCAATATCATTTTTTAGTTCCTTTTGCAATACAAAACTCTACTAAAAAGTTGGCTTTCCTTGTAATTTCTGCGTTGTACCAGATAAGAGAATTAGGTGATGCTTCATAGATGTAAATATGGCTCGTCTTGCATTCTACAAAGCTTTGGAACTTATATATGACTAAGAAACAATGCTGCCACAGCTTTGTGCAGGACTCAAACATATGCACAGTCTTGAGCCTCCATATGCCCATAATGATGTAAAACCTGGTAATATTCTTATTACCCGCAGAAAAGGGCAACCACCACTTTCAATATTGATGGATTTTGGGAGTGCTCGGCCTGCACGAAAGCAAATTCGCTCTCGTTCAGAGGCGTTACAGTTGCAGGTGCTTATTGTTCCTTTCATTTTTCTTAAGTCATTGCTTATTCTGAAATCTAGATATTGTTCTAATTATTCTTGTTTAATGTTTTTCTGTTTTATTGACTTGTACATATAAGCTCATTCTTCTGTCTGATTTCAACTCATTGCATCCCCCACCATGCTCATGATTGAGGTTTTGGTGGTTTTTCTTGTAGGAATGGGCTGCTGAGCATTGTTCTGCACCTTTCCGAGCTCCTGAGCTGTGGGACTGTCCCAGTCATACAGATATTGATGAGAGAACTGATGTTTGGTCGCTAGGATGCACATTATACGCAATAATGTGAGGACTGGTCCATCTCTTTTGTAGTGATTATTCTTGTTTTGACATTGAGAAACTGTTTGGTTGGGCATTCTGTCGTATTGGTGTGTGAAGATATCAAGTTCTATGCTTTCATTTCTATTTGTTAGGAAAATTTTGTTGCACGTATAGAAGACTTTGAGCATGAGTCCTATCAAATGTAATGTAAGAACATCCATAGACATGTGTCTGCGCATTGTGAGAAGTTTCGTGCATGAAAGTGTCCTAACTCAACAATATTGAATTGCACACTATGTTTTTTATGGTTATACAAATCAAAGAAAGTCATAGAATAATTTGCAGGAAACTCTAGGACTTGTTTTTCATTATTCTTGGATTGAGAAATATACTGTTTTTGTTTATGAGTTCTGACTCATGTACTTGAATTTTTACTTTATTTGTTTTGTTTTAGAGTTTTAACTCTTTCAAATCTAGTTATTAGCTTACGACTTGATAAATGTAAATATTGTTGCTTTTCAACATTTAGCAAGATTAAAATACCTCAGACGTAAACTGTATTAGTCTATGCTACTGAACTCTTGAGCATTTGCTTTTTGTTGATTTATTCTTACTGTCTGTCAAATACCTGATTAATTGAGGTATTCATTGCTATTTGATCCGTAAACTTTGTATTCTTGTTTCTCTGTCATTCTATTTGTATTATTGTTTCTATGTCATTCTGGCATTTCTCCTGTTTCATTGAAGTTGGATCTGTTTGATGTCCATAATTGTAGTCATTGTATCAGTTATTCCTGTTGCTTGTGGCTGATATTGTCTTTCTAGGTATGGAGTATCTCCATTTGAGTATGCACTTGGAGAATCTGGAGGAAGCCTACAATTGGCCATTGTAAATGCGCAGATAAAATGGCCAGCTGGACCTAATCCGCCATATCCAGATGCTCTCCACCAATTTGTGAAATGGATGCTTCAACCCCAGCCTGCTGTTCGCCCCCGCATTGACGATATCGTAATTCATGTTGACAAGTTGATCTCAAAGTTTTCTCAGTAATACACAGTTTGACTGAGCAGATTTGAGTTGTAAATCAGTCGTCCTGCAACACATATTGTAGTTAGAAGTGGAAATGGAGGTGAAAGCAATAGAATTTCCTTGTTAGATGTTGCTCAGATGATTGCTTTTGAAGTAATTTCAGCAGTTGTGCTTTGGATTTGGTGGTCAAGTGTATCGTTCAGTGGCAACCATGTTTAATTTTTGTCATCTGTAATTTTTTGAAGTTTAGATGTTTCTTTGCATACAAAGATTCGGTTGCGTAGTAAAACCACAATAATTTATGATATGTTCACTTGTTTCTTGTTTATAGGACCTTGAATAATTTACAATACGTTAGTTCACGAGAGCTTCTTAATGTAGAGTTTTGAGCAGAGCATGCTTGTTAACAACCATGGATATAAATTTCCTTGCCTACAAATTGCTGCACTTGGTAAGTGATATTTTTCAAATTAAAAACAGGTGTTATTAGAAGCACAAGGATTTTGTAGGTGCGATATGGTAGCACCAATCCTCGTATTCCTGCGGCTTTTTATCTTGTGTTCCCAAACTGGAAATAACGCGGCAGCAAGGGGTGGGCAAAAGGAAAGCTCATGATTAGAGGTGGGTATTATTAAGTTTGGTTAAGTTCAGGTTTAGAATTGAATTAAATTGAAACTAAATGGTTCATAAACTTATGAACCAAATATGAACTAAATTGTAAAATCTAATTAAATTGAATTAAATTAATTTGATTCGATTCAATTCAGTTTGATAATTTTGTTTGGGTTGATTTGGTTTAGTTTGATTTTAATCTATATATAATATATTCATTATTTAATAAAAATAATATAATGCTAATATATTATTACTACAACAATAATCCTTAGTTTATAAATTCACAAATAATAAACAACACAAAAAAATTAACAATAATAAATTAACATAATAAAATCCAACAATAATTTAGAAATCTACAAACAATAAATAACATAACAAAATTTAACAATAATAAATTAACATTATAAATCCAATAATAATTTAAAAATCTACTACATATTATAAAAAAAAATTTAATTTTTTCACTAAACCATTTGATTTAGTAATTTGGTTCAGTTTTAAACCGAATTAAATTAAAAACTAAATGGTTCAAAAATTTTAAACTATTTAATTTTATATTGTGAATCAAAACAAACTATATTATTATAATACGATTTGATTCAACCTAAACCGAACCAAATGCCCGCCCCTACCCATAACCCTCGGGGTTTGATTAGAATCATTGAACTTAAATTTTTATAAATTGAGATGGACTTTTAATATTAACTGGGGAGCTGCACACGTGCAGCAGATAATTTTTTGAAACAAATTAAAAAAAAACTATAATTTTTAATAGCCAGTTTTATAAGATCGGGCTGATTTATGTTTTTCAATGGAGAATAACTTTTGTTAGGTTGGGTTAAAAGTTTATTTTGCCCGAAACCACGACGCCCCTCGGCATCAAGAAGAAACCAAAGCTATAACCACAAATACTCTCTTTTGTACCATCGTATCCTCTAGCTTTATTATCACATATGATTGCCACCAGATTCCATTGAAAGCTTCGGTGTCCTACAAGTTTGAAAATGTTGGCAGCATCAGCTTTTTCAATCCCGAGAGGCCTTCGTGCAAGTGCTTGAGCTGCCTGTGTGCCAACTATTTGTTGAAATGCCGAAAAGACATTGAGGACTCACTACAGGTTAGTGCACATGATTTATCTTTCATCTTTTAGCAGATTCAATAAGGTTACAAAATCCGCCGACGCCTTTTCAGCACAGGGTTGTGTATCCTTAAAATAGGGGAGGATATTGAAACGTATTTTGAGCAATGGCTGATTGGTGTAAACAACATCATTGATGAGTGGGGAATAGGAGGCGTGGGCAAGAATACGCAAGTAGAGAGAAAAGTACTCTTTACTTAGGTGGGTTTTATAGAAACTTACCTGAAGTTATAAATAAAAAAGATTCAAGGAGAAATTGGAAATAAATGAGTATTGATATTTTTTTTATGAAAATGGGTGTAAACGATTGAAGAAAGAGAAGAATTTTTTTTATAAATTCTTAGATTTAAGAACCGGGATATACAAGGGACGTAAGGTTGACTGTTAAAAATTAAAATGAAATTGATAAGAAAGATGGATTCGCAACAAGAAGCATCCTAGTAAGTAGTTTTGGTATTTCATTTTAAAGAAAGGATGTGGATCAAACTAGTGAGAAAAGGAGTTTTGGTTTCGCACTACTTTGGGGTGACAGTAGAGTCTACCTTGACCGGCTTAAAGCCAATTCTTTATAAATTTGACTGAGGTTGGAAACTTGAGTCTGTATATGCTTATAAGGAGGAATGTGAAGGAGGAAGTAGCATTGAAGTTGGTGAGCCTCAACTGGTGAAGGTTTTGCATATGTAGTTTGTTCCTAGGAGATTTTGTATCTTAGGAATGTTCTAAGAATTCAATTTATGGTCCACACAGGCCTCGGCCTAAGCGGATGCTAGTTGCTATAGATCACCATCCACCACTTATGATACCTAATCAAGAAATCATAGCAGTTCATTTTTAGACCAACATAAGGTGACAGAATAAAGAAAATGAAGCAGCAGCTTTGGTGCCTATTTAAGGTGACAGGGTTATACTTGTGAGACTACGGCATGGGTTTGGTTCATTTCAAGGCATTAATAAGATGATAGAAGAAGCATAAGCTCAAGTACCGAGCGCACATTGGTACACAAACGAAAATCTTCTTGTATGGTTACTTAAGGATATTGCTGCTAATGATGATCATGTTTCTATGCATGAGGTGGTTCGTGATGTCGCCATAATGACGAGAAATGAGCATGTTAATCAATGGGAACGATTTCATTGTATATGCAGTAATAATGTTGGAGGTATGAATCTTTGATTGTAACAGTCCATTGTATACATAGTATTTTAATTCGGAGAATATTCAAATGATGTTGTACATTGATAGTATTTTAAAATTTAGTTAGGAGAATATTTTAATTTCAATTATTTAAAATTTAAACTTAGGTAGTGTTTTTTTTTGTCTGAAATATGAATGGGTCTGAATTTAACTGAAATCTAAACAGGTCTAAATACATATTTCGAAATGACATGTTTGTTTTTCTTTTTTCAATATCTGAACATAAGTGTTAAGTTGTTTGTTTTTCAAAAAGAAACATATAAAATATGATATTTTGACACATATAACCTCATAAATATTAACAATAATTATATTTATTAGTTAAATACATGACAAGTTATAAATAAATTATTTGATTAGTAAAAAAAATTGATAATTTTTACCTTAACAGAGCATGAAAAGTAAAATATGTATCAAACACACATATTTTTTACCTTGATATATGATACTTATAATGATATTTTAGCATATTATATTGATACTTTTTTCTTATTAATCTCATAAGTCAATCAATAATTTTTTAATCATTTGAATTAAAATTAACGTATTAAATAAAATTCAAAGTCTATTATAAAATTAGTAAATAGAAATACAAAGAGATGACTTATTATAAAATACATTCACCTAAAGTTTTATTATGTTTAAAATTTTCATTCGCAAAAAAATAATAATAATAGCTAAATACAGGTACAAAAAAAGGGATAAATAAAAATAATGAAAGAATAATTTATATAATAGAAAATAAATTTATTAAATAGGGGTATTAATGAGAAAAAATATTAAAATTTCATTCAAATGTTTTGTTATTTAGATAAAAGTTAGAATATTTAATTTTTTTCATTTAGACTTAAAAGTTTTATAATCAGACATAAGTGATAAAAAAACAAACAAAATAAAAACCATAAATTTCTGAAAATAATTAAGATTCAGACTTTAGACAAAAAACAAACAACACCTTAGTAGTCATCAAATGTATTAAACATGTTTTTAAAATATTAAATAATAAAAAGAAACTATGTACAGTTTATCCTCATAATTATCTCTTCTCCAACAAAAAATTGTTAGATTAATAAATATTGCAACAAATAATTCAACCCAATCTTAACCATTGAGTAATTTTTAAAAAAGAAAATTAGACAATAAATAAAATTAAGAATTTAAATTTATATTGCTACAATTATAGATGACTAAAAGCATTTGTATTAACATATGTTGTTAAAGATTGAATAATCCATATTTGTTATTTACACATCTAAATTAATTTGTATATTTGCATATTTAATTTTTAATATTGTTGATAACTTAAAAAATATTTATGAAATTATAAAAAATAAAAGTATATCTATAACTTAAATATTATCTGTTAATTATTAAGTAATTAGTTATAATTTATAAAATTAAATCAATAATAAAAATTAAAATATTTAAATTCAAAGATCTATAATAACCTTATTATCAATACCGTAAAAATTCATACAGCTTGATAGAAAGCATCATAGAAAAAAACCTTGTTTCAGTACTTTAGCAATCAGTACACCTTAAACATTGCACCGGATCAAGTTGCGATATAGAAGGGAGCACACTAAAATCGACCCTAAAAACAACAATTGCGCAAAAGGAGTTATTGCAGGCGTAAGTCTAGGAGTGCTTTTGGAAAGTGTGTCTTTAATTAAAAGCGGTTTTTTAAATGACAATCAAGTGCTTCAATAAAAAACAGTTTAAATAACTTCACTCCACATTTTAAGTTAGGGGTGGTAAAAGAGTTTGGATCTATTTAAATTCAAATCAGTTCGGTCTATTTTTATAGGTTTTGTCCCACACCTCGCACATAAGAATTTGGACAAAGGTTTAAGAAAAAAAAAAAAGTGCGTTTGTTTTTTCATGCAGAAATCTGAATAAAGTCAGACGAATCAATAATGTCTTTTTTTTTTTATCTAAATCTCTAAAAATAAATATTAAGTTGTTTATTTTTTAAACTTAAAAATCTGAAAATATATATTTTTACATTTGTACCCTTATTAAATTTAAATGTCAAATAAACAATACACTAAATACTATAATATTTTAATATTTATAAGTAAAACTATATTCAAGTGAATACATAATGATTTTGGAATTATAATATATAAAAACCATAAATTTTAAATTTTATCACTAATTCTCAATAATTATAATATAAGAAAAAAACTAACAAAATGATTGAAAAGTTAATTTGTTATTTAAAAAATCTTAAAATGATATTATGTGTAGGATAAAAGGTGAGTTTTAATATGTATGAAAAATAAATTATAAAAAGGGATATTTTTGACATTAAATTAATTGACTTAATTCCACATTTTCTATTAAAAAAAAGCTAAAAAAATTGATTTTTTTTATTAAGTCAAAATTATCTGAAAAGTCCTATTAAGTTATAAAAACAAACACTTCTAATTAACTTAATTAATTAAGTTAAATCACTTTAAGTTATTAAGTTAAAAAACAAACGCTACCTTAGTCAGGCTTAAATCCTCTATTTTTTAAAAAAATAAGTAAATTTATAAATTAAAATAATAATTTAAATTTATGAAATAATAGAGAAATTAAAAAAACATAAATCTCTAATTTATATATCAATAAAGAATCAAAAAACTTAAAATCATAATACTAAATTTTTTTTAAGTGTTAATTAATTAAGTAATTGTTTGAATTAGAGAGTCCCATACTAAAAAATTAAATCTCTAAACTTTTATTTGCTTCATTTCTTTATTTATTATTTTATTTTAAAATATTTTTTTAATTATAAATTGATTTATATTATCTTAAATATTATTACGTCATAAATATAACACAATAAAAAATACATTATTATTATGAAAATACAAAATTAACTTTTTTTTGGAATGTTCGTAATAAATTAAAAAGTAATATACAAAAAATATAATTTTCTAACTAAATAAATTTTTTAATGACATAATATATGTTTATATTTATTATATTACATTATGATATTATATAGACACTTTTATATTGAAAGACCATTTGAAAAAATGAGACTTTATGACAATAACTCACAAAAAAATATAAAGCAACTATAAAAAAAATATTAAATATAAGTAATGCTTTACTCTTTCTTATTGTTTCAACTTTTTCAAACAAACAACCAAGCATATTTTTATTATTTTCATTTTCATATGCTATTTTAAAAATAAGTTACCAAACGTGTTGTTATTTTTAAAGTATCACATCAAAAACATAATTTCTCTTCTCTAAAACAAATATTAAAAAAATCAATTCGAAAAACACAATTTCTCTTCTCTAAAAAAAATATTAAAAAAATCAATTCAAAAATAATACCCAATGCACACTAAATTTTTTAAATTTTTATTTTTTAATTAGTAAATAAAATCAAAATTAAAAAAAGAATAATCTGTTAAAAATTAAAAAAATAATTAGTCAAGTTGGGTTCGCTGGCATTCACATTGACTTCGGTTTAGATTTTTTTTTTTTTTCGAGTAAATACTAGAAAAACTATTTCCAAAACAACATTCTCAACCAATTCATATGATTGTACTATTAAACCTTTTTAAACTTATTGTGTGAAGAGTTTTTTATGAGACTATTTTATATAACATTAATTATAAAATTATGGTGAAGCTATTTGCACTTCAAAATATACTTCACTCTTATTAAAATGTACATTATGAAAATTACATTCTTGATGTTCATTTTAGGAAGCCATAAGAATTTAGATTATACTTTTTGTGAAACCCAAATATTATCATTTAATTCAGACATTATTTGTGTATTATAATTTAGTTCTATTGTTGTTATGCAAAAAGTAAATTTATATCCTTTAGATCATATTAGAACCTCAATCAAACCAATTTTGCCCAAACCTCTATCTTTAAAAATTAAAAACCAAAAATTACGTTGTGTTAAAATTTTCTTAATTCTAATTAAATAGGTTTAATTTTTCTCATTTAGAATGAAACCAAAATTATGAAAATATCAACTTACCTCCAATTTTTTTTTAATTCATAAGACAAAATATATTCTCAATTTCCCAAATGTTTTGAATAGAACATACCTATAAATTGATATTTTCATAATCTTAACAATGAATTAAAATTTGTCATTTTAGTAGGTAAATTTACCCAAATTATTTGGTTGGCTGGATCGGCAGCTATTCCAAACCCTAACTCTAACCGCTGGCATTGGCAACAGGAAAGAAACTAAACACAAACAATAACCTCACATACTCTCTCCCGCACCAACATATCGTCAAGGTTTATTACGACATCTGACCGCCGCTAGATTATCAAATAATCATCATTAAAGCTACCACTGAGAGCTTCAGGGTTCTTACAGGTTTGAAATATGATGGCAGCATTAGCATTTTCAACTTCCAGGGTTGTTCGTGAAAGTATCTGATCTGCGTATATCAACTATTTGTTTAAATGCCCAGAAGACCTTGAGGATACGCTACAGGTTGATTCACGTGATTTTTTCCGTTTTCTTCTTCTATCTTTTAGCAGATTTAATAAGGTCATCGTGTATCATTAGTCTATGTTTGAAGGTACATTTCATTTTAGACTATATTTCCATACTGGATACTGCATTTAGTTTTTGTTATTTTTGAGGATTTCGTTTGGGGATGATCACAAAGGATGTAAATGTTTTAAAGAATTTGTTAGGAGATGATCATAAAGGATGTAAATTAATATAATATTTTGTCAAAGAAGATGGATTCTCAGCAAAAGTTGTAATGTATTGTCAAAGGAAGATGAATGGATTCTCAGCAGAATTTTGTAATGTATTGTCGAAGGGAGATGAATTCTCAACAAAATTTATCAATTGAAGGAAGTAGCATGGTGCTTACTTAAGGCAGCTAATCATATCTGAAGATTAGTGAAGTTAAATCGGTGGCAATTGATGGGGCAAAACTTAGCTCAGCACGATTATAAAAGAGCGTCCGTCCCTATAGAACCAATCACTGAAAATATTGTTTACAAGGAGTTCCCTACAATAAATTGGGATGCGAGTACATACCGCGACGCCTTGTGAAACTTTGATAACAATAAGGTGGAAGAAGCACAAGCTCGGGTACATGCATTGGTGCACAAACTGAACACTTGTTGTATGTTGCTTGACAACGTTGCTAACAATGATCATTTTTTCATTTTTTGCATGATATGATTCGAGATGTTGCAATATGGATTACCGGAGACCATCATGTATGAATGGCGAAAAATGGGCTTGTTAATCAAGCGTGAACTGTCTCATTGTGTGTGTAGCAATGTTGAGGTATATGAATCTCTATTGTAATAATCTTATATATATAAACAGAGTATTTAAATTCCTTCTACCGCCACAACAAAGCAACGTGATCCTTCACTGCCTGTGGTAGGATGATGTCAAAGAGTTCAAATACATCCATCTCTTGAAAGGGATTCTCCAACACATAATCCGTGTACAGTTCGTAGATAACTTCCAAGAGACTCAATTTGCTGAATTCACGGGTTCACGCACCATGGGAATTTTGTCCCTGTATATCAAAATAGAAATCAGTTAGTCTACACTTGCTTAATTAAGCATTTTCTAAAATGGAACTATCAAGTGCTTCGATGGAAGAGAAAAGGAAAAAAAGGGCACTTTAGATGGCCTCTAAAGTCAAAACCATAACCCACTCTGCATCTTAACCAGGGGATAGTGCATCCTAAATTATAAAGTAACGAGAACGAACATACGACACCATAGTTGAATATTTGTAAATATTGCAAGTAACACCTGATGCAATGTAAGCACTCCTACGGATAAAAATATTTCATGGTACTGAAAGTTTTCCTTTAACCTATGCTCTTAAAAACGTGTACATTGGGTAAGTTTTACTTTTACACTACACGTCACTTGAGAAGATTACTTAGTTAAAAGATATTTCAATCAAGTGTAATTGATCATCACTTGTTCGGTACCGTGTTATGATCTGTCTCTTGATAGTTCAGCATACATATAAGAGAAGGTGGTAAGAAACCTTGACATTAAAACCTTGAATCTTTGTGACTTTGTTATTGCTTTGCTGCTCTTTATACTTCTCTGCCACCATCCACCACAAGAAATTATTTTCATTTCCAGTTATATCAACTTTCTCCCAGATCCTATACCGAGCAGTAAATTGTTACACCCTAAAAACCAGACGAGTATAAAGATTACAAAAGGTAACAAAAGTGTGAACCCCACAAGAGCCTTCACCCAATTCCCTGCCCCACCTGAAAAACACAGCTGGCCACAAGATCATACGGAAACCTCTTTCAACCACTAGTAAACTGAAACATTTCGCCTGTTGGATTCTTGCTTTCCCCTCCCATTCTTACTTTCAGTGCCTCACTCCACCTTTACACCTTCCCTTCCTACTCACAACAACTGAACTACACATACAAAACAAAATTCAGATATAGCACGTAACTGATAAAACAACTATGTTGAATGTGAATTATAGTGGAGACGGAGATGGCTACCCTGGTAATTGGGTGGGTATTTGTAACACTTGTAAAGCAGCAGTCAGTACACTCTACTGCCACACTCACTTAGCTTACTTCTGTGACAGCTGCGATGAACGTGTTCATGCTTACAATTCCATGGCCCTACCACATGAGCGCGTGTGGGTTTCCACTGCATGTGAGAATGGACAAGCAGCTTTCTCCTGCAACACTGATGCTGCATCTCTGCACCCCAGTTGTGATGCTGATAAATACTTGGCCAACTTCCTAGCCCTCCACCATGCTAAGGTCCCAGCACCTCCTTTCTCAGATCTATTCACTGCACCCTCAAGTACTCATCTGCCAGACCCCATGTTTGACACCGAAAAGGAAGTCACTGCTCCTACAATTGATGTAGATGAAGAAGAGACAGATTCTTGGTTGCTACTTGAGCCTGATAACTGTGACAACCAGATGAATACTGGATTCACTTATGTTCAGGAGCTAGATGAGTCCTTTGGTATGGAACACAACTCATGCACGGAGCACCAGTGCCAAGACCAAAACAATCTGCAGCAACTACAATGCACTCGTCAGGGAGACAATGGAAGCGATAGTGTCGTGCCAGTTCAGTCTTTTCAAGTGAAGGATAAAGAAGAACAGCAAAAACAACAGCAACAGCAAGAGAATGAATACTTTAATAGGAAGTATGAAGCCTCAAAAGCTGCTTTCATTAACAACCCTTCAATTAGTCAGACCGTAAGATTTCTTATATTTACTTAAACACTAACAACTCATCACCATTATTATTTTTGCTCCGTTAGAAATTCTCTTAAGCTTATTAACTTGACTGCTTCATGTACTTTTCTCTTTTCTTTTGATGGCAGCCTACTTTCTCTTCGTTAATGATCCTGAAAATTCCATATTGACTCTGTTCTCTGTGAGGCATTAACTTAATTTTAGATTAAGGACTAGATTAAAGATACTCAGGAATCAACTTTATTTCCATGGTTCCAGGAATTTTTTTTTTTTTTTTTTTTTTTTGAGGTACTTCATTAAGATCATCAGTTTCAGTGGCATATTAGTACTAATAATCCTTTAGTCTTCTGTTTTCCTCTAGAAACACTTCCGAATTAAGCAAACAAGTAGAAGTTTTCAAAAGCAAGAAGGTATGAGACATAATGCTTCATAAACATGTTTACTAGAAATCGCACCTATGAACAAAAAGATTATCTTACTTAATCCATCCTCCCTCTTTTACCAAACATTGCGTAACTTAATTGTATGAATCTCTAACGTTACACAGTTCTATTGATATTGTACTTTGTAAAGTTTTTCCATGCTGTTAGACACTATCTATGTAGGGGATGCTTCCATATTCCGAATATTTCCTATCGCAGGTAAGGTATTATATTATAGCTATTTCTTCTATTTAATTCTAACTCCAATTCCAAATCCAGGCCCCCATGTCTGGCATCACTCCAAAGACAACAACAAGTGACATCTCAAGTTCATACACCAGATTTTCACAAGGGACGAATGACCTCTTCCCAAACTTTTCGTTCTTCATGCCCCTGCAATTCTCTCCGGTGAACAGGGAGGCAAAGGTCCTAAGATACAGAGAGAAAAGAAAAGCAAGGAGATTTGAGAAGAAAATAAGATATGCCTCTAGGAAGGCCTATGCAGAGGCTCGACCTCGAGTCAAGGGCAGGTTTGCAAGGAAAACAGAAATGGATTTTGAAGTCGATGAGATGTTCTCTATAGAAGAATATGGGTATGGCATTGTTCCATCATATTGAAAATAAGAGGAAAACAAATCACTTCCAAAGTTCTAATTAAGTGATGGGTTATGCATTAATTTATTTAGACTTGCCATTGTATACCAAGTTGTTTGGTATATGGGGATAATTATCAGTACTTTATGCAAATTCTTGTCTTGACCACCATGCTACACTCCTCTAAACTTGTGTTCATCTTGTTGCAACTGCAATACAAACAGACAAAAGAATTTGTAAATGTTTTTCTGAAACCTCCGTCCAACAAGAAGTAAAGAATCTAGCATTGTACTTTAAGAAAAGCTTACCGCACTTTATACCTTTCTGATGGGAAGATGTGCATAAAGCATAACAAATTTCACCCACATCTAAAGAAAGGCTGGAAAGGTATAAGGGAAAGGAAAAATGGATGACTCCAAAGCATAGTAGTATCTAGCGCCCACTCTAGGTCTATTCAAGCTTGACTGAGTTTTCCAACTTTCCTTTTACGTCTACTAGTTTTTCCGTGATCACACTTTATTTACTTGCAGTACCCATTTCTGCACCGTCATTGGTCAGTATTTATGGATCTAATTTAACACAGACAAAGCATTCAATCAGGACAATTTAGTTTATACCCACTGACTTGATTATGAAGTAAATTCCGAAACAAGGCTAACATTTTTCAACTCCAAACACCAATTTCCTAGTCCATAACATTACCACAGAGCAAAAGCTGGTAAGTTTGAGTCTGTCTGATTTACGAGTGATGAGTACAAACAGGTATTCCTGGTTTTCTCTGCTAGTAAAGTAACTTTATTTCCAAACAATTAACTTGCCATTTGCTAATAATCCAACTATCCAAGTCATGCCAATAGATTGCCCCCAAGGGCATAGCCGAGTTGGTTGGTAGTGCAATCTGTCGCCTCTCACTTGTGTGAACTTGAGTTCGAGTCTTGGGGGTGAAAAGGAGGGTAAAAATTAATTTGGGCTTGTCCACCCCCTATTTCCTTTAAAAAAAAAAAGAAAGTCATGCCAATAGTTCACTCATTGAATATTTATACTCATCAAGTTGATGGCTGAGTTCAGGCCGATGCATGTATGTGAGGCAACTTTCCTAAGCCAGTGTTCCGATTTCCGGGACCACTGGGAATATCAACTTGTTTCGTTGTAGCCAAACTCTAATTCTCAATTTCTCATGTAGATTATGACAAATCAGTACTCAGGTGTCAAACTTCTGTGCTACTGAAGTATAACTTTGAATTCAATAAAACAGGAATAAGCAATGCTTTTAAGGGATTCATAAGCACAAGTGAGATTCAGATAACATGCTCCTTAGAAGGGAATCATATGACTATAGTAAAGCAGATCGGACAGATATTCTCTTCAATAATATAGGGAATATAGGATTTTGCCTTTATTTTTTAATTACTGTTGCAAGGGGAAGAGGAGGGAATTCATTGTCCAATTCTAACAACTAACAAGCTCCAAGTTTGTCAATGCCTATCCATAAATTTTAAGCCTATAGAATGAAATAAATTAACAGCATGTGACAGATGAATGAAATAAGGGCATCTCCAACTGCGAATATTACATCTATTATAGGTTGGAGAATGTTGAATTGGCATATTTTCATTTTTCTTCGGTCATATCAATGTAGAGTAGTAAATGCCACATCATTTGAGATGAAATTTTAGAAAGTATGTTGCTACTCATTGGTGTATGCTAGATAAGGTAATTGTAAGTCACTACAACTATTAAATTCATGTGAAGGCTCAACCACATGAAATGAAGCGAAATGAGAGGCCCTCCTAGAGGCCACGGCTGGATGGATCCAAAATTTTCTTATCCAACATTCAAATCAGAAATATATATATATCTTTACCAAAGCCGAAACTCAAATGTCATTCTTTTATCATCAAGTATCTATAGCAGTGTAACTATTCGCTTGCTTAAGTCCTTTTCTTTTTTTTTTCCCCACTCACGGAAGTACTTGATCTTAGATTCTTATTTGTTGTGAATGCTCATACAACCCAAGCCACCAAATTAGCCATCAGATTCTCAAGAAAAGGGCAACCACAAAAAAAATGACATATTCTCCATAGATAATTTCTCGCCACATGCCTCTCTCTCTCATTTCTTTCGGCAAAGAACGCTTTTGTCTTTTATTCTTCTTAGTAAGGGAAGAAATTTCGATGATAGAAGAAAGATAGGAAAAGCATAAATCCTCCAAACAAAAAAAGTTAAAAGAAGAAAAAAAGAGTGCAAAAGGGGAAAAACATGGCACTAATTAAGAACTATAGTCAGCCGATGAGACAAGCTAGAGTACAAGTAATTTTGCAACATATGGGCTCTCCTGGATGCAATGTCAATCTAAAAATTGGTTTTTCTGAGTGTCAATCATCTTTATTGATGCCCAAAACGAGAAAATGTTTATACCTAACGCATGATATGACTAAGACCAGTAGAATAATTTGGAAATACATATAGTAAAGGTGGCCTAACTATATTGTTCAATAGTTTTTATTCGAGTAACCCACCAAGCAGAACAGAATATCCACGGAGATCTCTAAGGAAAAGAAAAAAAAAAAAGCATTGGTAAATAATTTCAAGGGGCTTGAATGCGTCTGTTTGTTAACTTGTGGAATTCTTGTATGCCTGCAAGGGATAAGTAAAGAGTTGAGAAACTGAACTGTCCTGGAAACAACCCTGCCATCATGGCTCAAGTTGTCAAGTGTGATTCCAAGAAACCATATCAGTCCCGCTAAAGCCCCCTTTTTATGTTTTCTTCTTCTGATCTCGAGACCAGGCTATAAAACTCTTTGAGATCGCTCCGTCATACTTTCCAGTCAATCGGGGATCTTAAACATAGAAAAGAACTTACAAGTCAGACAAAGGCGGAAAAAAATGCTGTACTTAAGGCAACATTAGATTTTCCTGATAGAAACATCCGAAAGTCTATTGGTTAAAGCTCAACAAAGATGTTACTTTGGTGTCTGTTAAACAACAACTTAGTAAGCCGGAACATAGTTGCCAATGAATTGTCCTTTTTGGTTCGTCTAACCTTCTAAAGAACTTGAAATCATCGGAAATATTTTCATCGGATAGAAAAAGATCAGACATGGATATCTGCTGGTACTCAATAGATCCACTATCTAACAGAGGATCACCGCCAGAAGTTCCCTCCTTTCTACAGAAAGTATAAATGTAGAATGAGACTCTGAAAAAAAAAACTACACTAACCAGCGGAAGAAGGGAACAGAATTTAGGTCCCTTCATAGAAATCCTAAAAGCCCCTGCATCAAACTCGTGGTCTTTCTCTCATATAGACCTTTACAGTGGGAGAAGGGGTATAACGCCCTATTTCAACACCTCATCTACTATTAAACGATGAAAATTTTTATTGACGTTCTCATAAGCAAACAACCCTAGTTGAAACTCTGAAAGTTTTACCACCTAACCAAAATAGCAGTGTTGATTGATTAGCCTCGTTCAAAGAGGGATATTCGAATTAGGAAATGGTACCAGGGCATACTCTTCTAGTGCCCTCGGAATGCTTCAGAAAAACATCCCGTGCAGACTACAATCTCAAGTTCTAATCAGCCAATTAGAACTTTGATAGATGAAATTTAATTCAAAGATTAAATTATATCTGAAGCTAGTAAGGCCAGAAAGGAAGTTGTGAAGTGGGAAGGAGACCACAAAAAGGAAATATCAGAATCACATAAAACAAATTTGTTAATCAAAGTTGAGCCTAACAAGCCATTTGCCTTCGTTTTAGTGAGATTTCATATATTCAATCTGATCAATAAAGTTTGATTTTCTATTTCTTTTTTTGCCTTAATTTTAATGAGATTTTATATATTCAAACTGGTTCATGAAGTCTTAATTTCTATTTCTTCGGTGTAGTAACATTTTCCATGTACATATCTGGCGTCATCAACAAAAGGTGCCAATCGATTGATTGTCTATGTACATAGATTTGATAAATATTTGACTTTCTAAAAGCAAAAATTATTTCTTTAATGGGTTAATTTCAATTCATCCCCAAATAGAATGAAAATCTCCAATTTATTTCACAAAAGTATAAAAAACTTAATTTACCCTCATTTTTGTTCAGAAGATAAGAGGAAATGGAGGGCTCGATGATTTTTTTTTTCGAGTCTTCTTAACAATAATTGGGGTAATTTAATGTTTTCACACTTTTTTGGAAATAAATTGAAAATTAGCATTCTAAATAAAGGGTAAATTGAAGTTTATCCTTTTTTAATAATAAAAGCATGTAACCTGTTTATATCGTAAAGCCAGAAGAAAGTAAAGACCAAGCAATGACCCAAGTAGAGATTTATGCCCCTGAAATAACGCTGTTCCTTATGCAAAGTGGCAAGAATTGCTTTCCTTGTACCTTCAAATTGTTTTGAGAAATTCAAAGGTAAAAAAAAGGACCAGAATAGTCTGCGTTATTTCCAACAACAAATCCACTCAGAGACGATTCACCCAGATTTGAACGCAGGAAAAAGTAACAAAATAATGCATTAAGCTTGTGAAGTACAAAACATGCTAAATGTAACATCTGCAAATTACAATTTTAACTAGTTTTTAATCTTCTAAATCATGGCATTTTGACGTGGGTTGGAACTTAAATCATGAATGAGGTCTTTCTGGAAGTTTGTACTTTTCAGCACAAAACGCTACTCCGTCTCATAGAACAATCGGCAATGTACGCACTCCTTCATTCATTTACAGTGATTTCATGATTTTTTATTTCTAAGTAGATTAAAAGTGTGTTTGGAATTGAGGTTGTAACAACTGTTTACATATGTATATATATATAGATAGAGAGAGAGAGAGTATTTTAGGCTAATATTTTTAAGGGTATTTTTATTGATTTGATTTTATTATATTTTACCAATTTATTTGATATATTTTTAAATAAGGAAATAAAATCCCTAATAAGTAGGAATATTAAATGCTTTGTTTATAAAAACCCCTCTTACATGATTTATTTATTATTTCTCAAAAACCCTAGAGGCTAATAAAGAAAAGAATACAACAACCAACATAAGAGTAAATTCATTTTTTTTTAATAAGAAGAGGAAAAGATTTTAATTGTATTCCTATTTCCCATTAAAGGAGTTCTTGAGTTTTAATTTTGTTTTGAAGGTAGGTTAAAGAGATTTATATTCCTTTAAACTTCTGGTTTTGATTGATTTTATGTGATTGATTGAATGACTTTGTATGTGTTGTATTGATAAAATTTTGGAAGCATGATCATATATTGATTTATGTGTTATTAAGTGAACACAGTGCTATTATATTATCCTGAAAACTATAAACAGTATAAATTGAACGTCATATGACTGCTGTTTTTATTGCATTTCATGCACAAAACTTTATAAATTATTAAACTAGACATCTTTCTCTTTCTAACCATACCTTTATTTCTCAGAAACACATCGTATATTAATTGTTTTGATTTTTTGAAGTTGGAACACTGGTGCTGGAAAATTTCGATTTTCAGCTGTAATTCTCAATTCTATAATTTATTTCATAACCCAAACAACTTCTAAAAATTCTGAGAATTTTTAGTACTGTACATTTTTATGTCTAGTTTCGATGTTTTTAATTTCGAAATTTTTGGCTTTATATAAAAATCATTAAAAATCATAGAGTTGGGCTGCTACAATCCTGGAAACTGTTTTCTAGAATTGCGAGGGCTGATATTAAAGCAAGTGTGGGTTACTTTTTTATCACTAAATGCCTTCTAAAATTTAATTCTGACTTCTTATTAGCTCCTCTAATTTTTAAAACTGGAATCACCATTTTTGGACATGTATAACTAAAGTTATGAATTTTTGAAGTAGAAGTCTTCTATTTATACCATTGCTGGACAGTTTTGATGTGTTTATGGAAAATCAGTTTTCAAAGATGATTATGAACTTTAATTAGTCTTGTTAAATTTTATATTGGTTGCCAACATGTTTGCAGCGGCTTTTTGTTATATTTGAGATTTTTCTGACATAGTTATACCTTGTTAAAAATCAGTTCCTCTATGATGGTTTAGTGTAGTTAGTGAATTGATGTGCTTAAGTAGGAGTTTATGGTTTAAGAAATTTTTTTTTTTGGAGTTTTCTTATCAAGGTTAGAATTGAATAAGATATTGATAAGAATATTGTCTTGATAACTATAGGCCAAGAGTGAGCTTATGTGACTGGGGTTATTGTTGAGTACTTTATATTGAGATAAGTGAATTCATACATAATGTTTATTATAAGTATATATGTAAATATTTATGAATAGAATAATGTTGTTAAAATGGATTGACAAGTTATGGTTTTGAAGTTATTTTAAAACGTTTTCTTAAAATTTATTTTAAAAATAACTTTAAAATACTTTTTTTTATAAAATATTTTCCTTAAAAATATTTGTAAAGTTTTGTCAATTCAATGTCTGATGATCATTTTGTCGAAATATTATTGAATGATTGATAATGAAAAACTAGAAATTATTTTTAAGGTTTTAGCTTATTGTCCGTAATTATTGTTATTGATATTATTGAACAATTAGTTGTCTTGTGCGCACCTATTGACGATTATTACGGGGTAAAATACCCTGATTGAACTATTGGCCGAGTCACCGGTAGTACAGGTGATATATTGAACTATTAACCAAATCACTGGGAATATAAATGACACTATGTGGTATGAGCAAATTGAATGAAAGAAAGGTTTTGATTGATAAGAGATTTCTTATACGATTATTTATTAAAAATGACTATCACATTATAAATTAACTGATTATAAGTTTTAACGCATACGTATGATTATAAAATTATTACTATTTCCTGACTTATGGTACTTCATAATAATGATTATATCCTTTTTTGTTATCCTTATGCGTGAGTTTACTTACCGAGTTGACGACTCACCTCTCATCTCCAACATTTTACAGATTGATTTTAGGGATGTATGCTGTGGTCTAGCAGAGAGGATTTGTTAGCTGAAAAACTTTGGCTTTTTTTTTATGAATTAATTGTGGCTACTATGACTTTTGTTTAGAGCTGGAGTTTATTTTGGAGGATTATTGAGTTATTGATTATTTTAGAGACTATGCTTTATCAGTGGACAACATCAACTTTATTTGGGATTAATAATAAAAGTAATGTTATAAGGTTTCATTCCAAATTCTACTTAAGATTTTTCGGTGAATTTGGGGTGTAACAGAGATACTGTAACTTTTAGTATATAACTGCTATGAAAAAAAAAAGGGTAACTATGAAATAAAAATTAGTAATATATAGTAAATATAAATTTTAAATAATAATTTTAATAAAACTATTAAAGATATAATAAATTTTATATCATACAAATAAAAAACCATATCAATATAACTTCTAAGACACAGGAGACATTGTTTACTATACACTTTAATGTTGTAAAAATAGAAAATCAACTTAGAAATAGAAAATCATGAAATCATTTTTTTTGGGTTCTCATTTGTATCAACTTACACGTGGAAATGAGAACCTAAAAATAAAGATACGCATGCCTTTGTTGAGGCCCATCCGCATGATAAAGGAACAAGGCAACATCAATCCAAAAATGGAGCGAAAACGAAAACTTTTTAAAAGAAAATTACTAACAAAATGGTCACACTGTGATTTCCCGGACACCTTGGGACAGCTATTTATGGACTTTATTGATCTTCTGTGATGGTCAATCATCATGTTCATCCTCATCTTCAGAATCTAAGAAAATAAATAAATAAATCCATTCAGGATCTCATCATCACAGCAGCGGTGGAGAAAGCAATTTACAAATGGTATCTTTCTAGAGACTTCCTCTGAATGTACCGTAAATATATGTGACCACTAGCTTCTCAACTGGGAGAAGCCAAAACATTATTTATTTGCAATATTACAATACTAAGAACACACTGTGCAAGTCCTGCGAAAAATATTTTTCAAAAGAATACACTGTTCTAGACTTCTGGTCGAGCAATGTTCAGAAAATGACACCAAATTCATCATAATTGTCCAGCCCTCTCAAAGTGGCTTCAAATTGTTGGCTAATATCGTGCAATTGTTTGGTTACCCCAAAAATATGCCCTGGTTCTGGTTTTCTAAACCAGGGATGTAATGATCAAATAGAGCCATTATATCAATTCATGCTATTCCCAGTAGTCAATTTCATCGTTTGTGTCGCTTGGTTAATGCTATCCGAAAGTTTTTACTGTATGATTGATGCAATTACAGAATTTTTAATGCCTTAAATCCAGCCCATGTACTGAATCATGTTACATACCTGACCGAACGTCATCGCTAACCTGGCCTCTCGCTTGAATTTGTTTCATGACCATCGCAACCATTAACTTCCACCAATATAAATGAAGAACAAGCAACCAGATTAGAAGAGTGTTGAAAAGATAATAACAAATGGGTCCATCCATCTGGTGCTTCTGCTTATTGAAGTTCAGAAGAACTTCATAGCTGTGATAAAGAGATAAAAAGAAAATGCAGAGATTATACTACTTTAAACCAATACGAACAAGGAATGCAAGAAAATTTTTCATGCAAACTGCATTGTACGGTAGAAGGTCACCACTGGCACTGCGCACGTCACTCAACTACCAATATGACCATAAATGCCGATGGCTGTACTAAACATTTGTCATGCCATTTGGATTACACAAGAGGGTGCCTGATGGTCTTCCAGTCCTAGAAATTTAAATTAAATGAAGACACAACATAAAACAGACAGTTATAAATCTTTCTCTATGATATAATCAATCAATCAAAGCTGCATACATTTAGATTAAGAAGAAAAAGCTGGCAAGAACTTGGATAACATGGTGGAGCTGCCTTAATCGAACAATGTTTGCTAGTAAACCATACCGTGATCATCTTGCTAAGTAGCGGTTTCAAAAATTGGCTCTAAGTAAATTTTTCTGCATTCTTTTAAATTATTGTATCTTCACTTTTCCAGAATTTCATTTGCAATATAGTTTAGGTTCATAAATCAGTCATCAAAACCTACTAAGAATGAGACTACAAGTAGTCAGTAGGCCTATCTTGTCCTCCAACGAAACTCAGCTACATTATTTTTCCTTATTCTGAGCTATTGTAAATAAGATATATCGGTTATTTAGAAATCCAACATGTATTAATGAGTTTCTAATTCTATTACGCTGAACTTACCTTGTACTCCAAATTACCCGGAAAGGATAGTAAATTATGCGAAGTACAGTCCAAGAGCAAATGAAAACCATAAAACATATGCTAGCAATCCATTCAATGCCACTATACTTTGACATCTTCTCCACTTCTAGGAAAATATTACTAACATCAGGTACAACTAAAACAACTGAACTGACACGAGTGAACCTGCAAGAGGAAGAAGCCATCTTTACATGCAAAAGGCAGAAAGAGCATATTATTGAACAAAAACTTCAATTGGTCATTATTAACAAAAATGAAAACCCATAAAAACTTAACATTGTTTTACCATAGTAGAAAACTGCAGAGTTATCCCGTTGCACTCTGATTGAATCAGTCAATTTTGAATGCTACCCAAAAATGAAAAAGAAGCTGCAAGCTGAATCCTATTCCAATACCTTAATATGTAAGACAGCACAATAAGAATTACGGTAGCTACATCATGAGCCATGGACGCTCCAAAATCTGAACGCCATGTATCCCAGAAGAGCAAAGATAATATGGAGTATGCATAGAATCCACCAACATACATATACAATCCCTTCAATTTCAATCTGCAAATAAAAAAAAACTGCCAGTCAACTACTTTGAACAGACAAGAAATCCATGATAGATAAGAACATGAATTATGTAAGAATCAAGAACAAAAATAAGCAATTTTGCTATTTCTGCAATGTCAAATAGCAGAGTAGAGCTCACTTTGTTTTCTGATAGGGCCAGGCCTGATTTCCAGGCCCCTCCCAAAAGTACTTTGTATTAGAAGTGAACCAAGGTTCATCATAGGAAACTGCTAGTGCCAAAACTTCAGCAGAAAAGAAGTAAACACATTTCCATGCAGACTCCTCAAATTTATTGATTTTCGGCCTTTTAATTTGTGTCCCAAAATCAGTTCTTGCATGCCCCTTCCCGATAATCAGTCTTCTTGCTAAATTCTGCAACAAACATGAACAGCCACATCCTTTCAAACAAGAGGATTCTGAGAAAAACAAAAGTTGCAAAACAGAAGAAAACATGTTGAACAATGGACACAGAGCAAATTGCAACTAGACAGAAAAAGACATGGACACTGAAACATTAAACAGAAGCAAAATAACATATTTTGAAGCCATAAAAAAGATCAAATACAAGAATGTTCAAGTTCAGAAAAATAGAGTCTTATGTAAAAGTTTCAGTGCACTAATGAGTATAGATCCCTAAGGTTGAAATAGAAACAAACTTAGAAGTTATTCTCCGGTCCAAGTAAGACAGTGAGGTCATATTCCTGCTGAAAGATTTTCCAGACCCTTGGTTGTCTGACATTGAACTTGGTCATGGCAGCAATGCACATGAGCGCAAGTTCATAACCATGGAGTGTTTAGCTCGATCCTTCAGTTAATTATATTGTTCAACTATATGCACTAATACTTTCATCAGAACATTCTCCATATTCAATTATAATAAGCTTTGGATAAAATTTGTACATTTACTTCTACACCAAATCCTCTTCTGCTTTTAATCTTAAATCTATGGCATATACATTACACATGCATATTTTAAATTTATCTGCACAGTCTTATAAATTTATATCCAAAGGAATATGGTTTCGAAATTTCAAACATTCATCCACACAGTATTACACTTGTCGCAAGGATGCGAAAATTTATTTGTATGGATAATGGAATAAATATACTTGTTTGTATGGATTAAGAATCTATATGTCGTCAAATTTAATCTGATTTCTACGATTCTATCTATAGTAAATGAAAATTTATTCTAGATTTTGCATGCAAGAAAAAATAGTGCTTAAAGGATCAAAATGCCAGAACCAGTTTAATAATAATACAATTAACTTTTTTTTTTAATTAACATCCAAGTTCATAAATTATAAAACAAAAAAAAATCCAGAAACACAAATAAAATAAACAAGTAATTAAATGATACCTCAAATACACATTTGTCTAAAAAGGACCTAACTGTAGGGACGAAGATGGCAATGAATGGCAGTGCCAAAAAGTCTTTGGCCTCCTGGTATGATTCGTACTCCCAATTGATCACAAAACTGGAAATTCCCAAACTAGCCATTTGGAGCACGGGAAAGTATTTGCTCAATTCAGAGAGGAAGAAGGAAGCTAGAGGATTAAAATCATTCTAATGTGAATTTTCACAAAGAAAGAAGCAGACATTTCTTTGCTTTTTGGTGACGATGTTTGGTGGACAATGTTGTTGCACGAGGTTCTTTTAATTGGCAGTTGCAGAAATTTGGCGGTACTCTTTTTGACGGTTATTAAGTACCATAACTGTTTTTTACCCGACCCGAAACCGAATGACCCACATTGCATATCTGGTCAGGTGTTTTAAGGCACAATGTGATCCATCTGTTATTGAAAAAAATGTATATATTATTGTCAAGTTACTCCCTGGTCACGTTATTGTCACAAACGACCGTAAAAGATATTGTGAATCCTAATTACATATATTTGTAATATAGTACAGAAGTCTACCTCCTCTTACAAATATTTGGAAAGATATATCCGCATTTGTTGAAGAGAAAATGTTTTGAATTCCCATAGAGACTCAATCATATAACCTAAACTTTGATGAGGTAACAAGTCCACCACTAAACCAAGACCTTAGTCTTAGTGGCTTCTTTATCACCTGATTATTGATGAAAATACCTTTTTCTCCAGCCTTAGCCCAGTATAACAAACAAACACATCAAGTACAGCTCAACTAAGAGTTACCAAATGTGCCTGTGATGGAAAGCAGAACCAATTCTTACCTAGCCTGTCCAGCTCCTTTGGCAATTCAACTTTGCGGAGAAAAAAATGAAAATGGCACATGCATGCATCCTTCATATTGCTAATGAATCATGGACATAGAATTACAGTGATGATTCTTTTGATTGTTGCCAACAATCATTAATGACATACCCGGTGAACGAATAACTTATAATCTGATACTCGCTATGATGTGCATCCTGACATATAATCATATAAAAAGGGCACCAGAGATGAAGATGGAAACGGTCCAAATAATATGAAGTATCCTAATCAATCTGTCTCAAATATACAAAATGCACACAACTTGCTAACAAAAGTATGAAACTGTGATTTCCCAAACACTCGGCCGAGTTACTTAATGTTTATGGACTTCAAAAATCTTCTCTGATGGTCAATCATCATGTTCATTCTCATCTTCAGAATCTGGAAATAATGACAATCAATAACCAAATTCAGCATCACAACACAGTTGGAGAAAGCAGTCTACTAATGGAATCTTTCAAGAAACTTTTCATCTACATGTACCACATCATGTAATGAAATCGTGCTCCTTACCTGACCGAACATCATCGCTAACATGGCCTCTTGCCTGGATTTGTTCCACAACCATCCCAACCATTAAACTCCACCAATAAATATTAACAACAAGCAAGCAGAATAGAAGCGTATTAAAAATATAATAATAAATAGCTCCATCTACCGCATGCTTCTCCATGTCCAAGGTGAGAATGACTTCATAGCTGTTATAGAAAGAACAATGTTAAGTGGAAAGGAAAGGCAGGGACTATTTGTCTAGGTAGGTTAATCTTGAACGATCTCAGTATGAATGAACTCAGGCTACATAAGTGATTATTGTTGCTATTATAATATATGCTAAAGGATGAAGTTACCTTGTACTCCGAAGAATCCAGAGAGGATAGCAAATTATGCGAAGTACAGTCCAAGAGAAAGCAAAAGCGGGGAAAAATATGCTAGCGATCCGCTCAAACCCACCATATTTTGACATCTTTGCAACTTCTAGGAAAACATCGGTGGCATCGTGTAAGGCTAAAACAACTGGACCAACACGAGTGAACCTGCACGAGGAAGTGGTCATCATACATATGCAAAAGACAGAAACAGCATATATTAGATAACTAAAACTTTAATTAATCATTGTCAACGAGAAAAACAAAACAGAGCCATCCAATTATACTTTTTTTGAATCAGACAACTTTCAAAAGAGAAAAGAAGCAGCAAACTGAGCCTCTTCCACTACCTAAATATGTAAGACAATGCTACGAGAATGACAGTTGCTATATGGTGAGTCATGGAAACCACAAAATCACTACGCCGCGTTTCCCAAAATAGCAAAGCAAGTATTGAGTATGTGTAGAATCCAGCAACATACATGTACAATCCCTTCAATTTCAATCTGAAAATCAAGAATATCTCCATTCAGCTATACAGCTATTAGAACATTTATTTAATTATGGGAGGAGATCAAGAAACAAAAATAAGTAATATTACTACTTCGGCGATACTAAATAGCAGAGTAGAGCTCACTTAGTTTTCTGATCAGGCCAAATCTGATCTCCAGGCCCCACCCAAAAGTACTTGGTGTTAGTGAACCAAGGTTCATGGTGGGAGACAACGAGCGCCAAAATTTCAGCAGAAAGGAAGTAAACACATTTCCATGCCGACTCTTTAAATTTATTGATTTTCTTCCTTTTAATTTTTGTCCCAAAATCATTTCTGGCATGCCCCTTCCCAAAAATAATTCTTCTAGCTAAAATCTGCAGCAAACATGAACAGCTCCTTCCTATCAAACACGAGGATTTTGATGTTTTGAGAAAATAAATGTTTCAAAGGACAAATTAACTTTGTCAAAACGATAGATAATGAGCAAATTGCGACTCAGAAATAACTTTTAAAAAAAGGAATTGAACATTAAACAGAAGCTATCAAACACTTCCAAAGCTGTAGAAGAGAAAATATAAAATTATAGTGCACTTGGATATTAACTTTACAGGTCACAACTACAAGTGAGGCAAAATTGAAACCAACAAAAAGCCCATTAATTAATACGAACAAAATTTGCACACACTGGTTATTAAATGATACCTCAAAGAGGAATCTGTCTAAAAAGAACCTAACTGCAGGAAAGAATGCGGCAAAGAAGGGCAGTGCCACAAAGTCTTTGGCCTCAGGGTATGACTCATACTCCCAATTGATCACCATACCCGATCGGCCTTGAATGCCCATTTGAAGCTCCTTAAAGGATTTGATAATTAATTCAAAGAAGAAGAAGAAAAAGACAGAAAGCGTAGCGATTTAATGGGGTTCGAGTAGAAACAGACATCGTCTTATCAAATGGTGATTGGTGGAAAAATGTTACGCAAGAGTTTTTCAGGGATTTGTCTCGGCCATACCCCAAACATCGGGTGTTTGGCTAAGTACACCTCCAAAATTTCTTATGTATGCCTTTTATTATGTGCAATTACAAACTTACCCTAATTCAAAACTAAATCATCTCACCCACTCACGACCAGGTCGTGTACATAGAACCCCCAAATTTCCTTCACGACCAGACCAGCGCTATCATTCACGACAACGTTAAGTTGTCCGGTGAAGTCACTCCAATGGGCTTCGAGGTGAGGTGAAAACGAACAACGCTTCTATTGCTATTATTTCGCACTCCTGCTGTTGATTGCTCTAGCTCCCAAATCTGCTATTTGAAACGGAATGGCCAAATTAAAAGTGAGTCACCACATTTACAACTGATTTTTAGGATGTGCTTGTCTTATTGCACTGTTTTTTTGTTGAATATCTTGTCAATTTTATTAAACTTTAACTTGACAAACTTATGCAAAACCCACGGTGGGTTTTAGTTTTGCTTCAATAGAACTTTCTGATAAAATAAGCTAGATTTGTATATTTGGGTTTTTGAACTAGGATTCTCATTGCACAAAGAACTGGGTATTTGGGTTTTTGAACTCATACATATTTAATGCTACCACTTTATATGTACAGGAATTCTCTGATTTTTTTAACAACTCCTTTTCAGCCCATTTTGTAAGTCACGTATGACAATTAAGTGCCTCCTCTCGCCTATCACAAAACCACTCCCGAAGCTTATCAATGATCGAATCCAATAACTTATGAATGGGCAATTGTCAGGGATTTTTAAGAACGGAATTCATGGATTTTGCTATATTCATTGTCATAATACTGTAACGTAACTCATCAAAATAAGAATGAGCCCACTTGTCATAAAGATATTTTACAATTCTTTCATCGGCCTTCTGTATCTCATTCACAAAGTAGTTAAAATGTTGTGGTCAATAAGCCTTTGCAGCTAGTTCAACAATTGCATCTACCTCAATTTCTTTAAACTTAGCACGTAAGTTTTGCTTCAAGTGGTGCGTGCAAATACCATGTGCAGCATCTGGGAATGCGACATTAACATTTTTCTTTATACTTGGTTGTCGGTCAAAAATGAAAACCAAATTATGAACTTCACCTATTACTTCCTTTAACTTCATTAAAAACGGCCTCCATGAGCCATCGTTCTCACTATCACCAATGCCAAATGCAATAGGAAAAAGTTGATTGTTATCATCAAGTGTTGTTGCAATGAACAAAGTTCCTTTAAATTTTCCCTTAAAAAACGTACTATCAATTGCAATGACTAGCCTTATTGATGAGATAAATCCATGTATACAGCCCTCGATTGCCATAAAGAAATACTTAAAGTTATTTGCATTATCAACTTCAAGAAATGTGCGGGTACTCAGATTTTTCCTCTCCAACATTACCATATATGTAGGAAGTAACTTGAATGAATCCTCAGGCGTGCCTCTAACTTTCTCCATTGCATATTCTCTTGCTTTCTATGCTTTGTGGTAACTTATTTCATACCCGAACTATTTCTGGAAATCTTCTTTGATATCACCATGCCTATATGAGGATGAAGCATCATCAAATTTATGACAAACCTTTTGTCCGATAAGCTTGAACGAAGCATGATGATGATCTCTCTTACGGACATCAAGTGCACAACTATGGATGCTATAGTACTTTTTTATTTCAAACATATTCAAACTTCCAAGCTTGGTAGCATGGAGTCTTCATTTACAATTATCATCAATACACCTAACAACAAGTATGTTCTTCCCTAACTTGAAGGTTTTTAACTTATAATATTTCCTCAAGGCCTCTATAAAAAGTATTTCTTACAGTTCCTGTTTTGAACTAAACAACTTTTTCCCCATTAACCCATCACTATCACCAACAACTTCCATGAATGGCAAGTTATTACTATTACAATAGGAGTTGTCATTGTTGAATGAACTACTACATGCAAATAAATTGACCCTATGCATATATCTATTATTGGGGGGCGGGAAACTCATATTGCAAGGCTCCACATTTCCTACTGTTGGATCACTAAATGTTATCCCATCAAAATCATCATGAACAATAACATTTACATTTTCTCCATTCAATCCCCTTTTATCATTAGGTTGTGTTTAGGAAACAAATTCAGATATTGACTGATCTTTAACAGTAAAATTGTTTGGGCTTAAACCTTCACCTCCAACACATGGCTTAATAGGTTCTTGTAGACAGTTATCTAGCACGAAGTTAAGGTCAACATCAGCAATAGGGATCACCAAAATCTGTTTTTGCTTGTAGGTAATACAAAGAGGAATCTTCAACTCAGCTCCATTAATTGTTTCCTCTATAAAATAATCTCCATCATCATCACTTATAATTGGGACGGGCGGCATTGGATCGAATGTTTTAAGTTTGAACTTCATTTCAATGTCAAATTCAGAAATATCAATGCAAATAACTATAGATACTCTTTCTATCAATTGTGCATACGTTGTAGAACAGGATACCATCATCCCTCTTTACCATTAAATCTATAATAACCATTTTGCTCAACCCATTCACCATAAAACATAATAGACACATGTACTGAAGTCATTTCCTGCACTAACACAACATATGATTATACAACAAATACAAAAATAAAATCAAACAAGGTATATAACAAAGTGTAGAACCGTCTGTCTATTTATATGACTGTCGTCGTGTAATTGCTAATTTACATGACAGTAGTCTTGTAATTTACTAAAATACACAATTATAGTCCAATAAACAACTAGATGATGTATTTAGTGAAAAAAAAGTATTCTATACACTAACAAAATACTATGTGTCATAATAGCTGCTATATTTTTCACATTTGCATAATTGCTGTCTTGTAAATTCATACATACACGACAAAAGTCGTGTAAGTTGCAAAAATACATGACTCAATAAATAGTCAGATGACATATTTCTTCTCCAAAAAAAAATTTTCTTACACTAATAAAATGCTAGACTCTCATAACAGTTGGAATATTTTATATATATGCTCAAACTGTAGTATGTAAGTTCATACGTACACGATAGTAGTCGTATAATTTATTAAAACACACGACTATAGTCCAGTAGTAGTCAGAGGACATATCTAGTGAAAAAAATATATTTTTTACACTAATAGAATGCTAAGGTGTTATAATAATTAGAACTTTTTGCACACGTACACGACTATAGTCGTGTAAATTCATACATACACGACAGCAGTCATGTATGTCAGGTGCAAAATAAAATTTTGGCAATAAATTCAGGCTTCAACCAATGTAGTTATAAAATCCATCAAATAGCAGTAATATGATGTAAGTGTTATGAAAATGTGAGTTGCTTTTTATCACAAACCAAACAAAACCCTAAAACTAAAATAATGTTAACAACAAAATAAATATAAAGTTTCAAATACCTTATTCATTTGATGAATAATACATCTAACTATAAACCAAAATCTCAGTACATTAGCTATCCATAAGTGATTTTGAGATTGTAGAGTGAATTTTGGTTGTGTGAAGTAAAAAAATATGAGAGTAAACAGTGTGTTGGAGGTGGTGATTTGTGTGTGTTTTATATTTTTCTTTAGGTGTATTTAAGATAATATACCGCATAAAATGACATACCAAGATAATTTTCAATCATATAGTATATTTAATTAAATACCCTATTTTTGAGGTATATTTAATTAAAAACCCCAGAGTTTTTTAAGTGGAAAGTGTTCAAATTTGGCGGCGGTCTTTGACCGTTCTGAAAAACCAACCCGACCTGACCATTGCAAAAACGCCCGACCGTTTAAACGGGTTTAAAAAAATTATATCTACATGTAAAGTGACGATTCAGGTAAGTCAAAATAAGTACTAATAAAAATTCAGAATCTTGATCAATTTCCATTAATTTTCGTCTTGGCTAATGGCTTAAATATTAATAATGGAATATTCCTCACAGAAAAAAAGAAAAGAAAAGAAAAGAAAAATTCAAGGGTACAGCTATGTAATTTTTCATGATTTCTAATTGTTTGACGAACAACAATTAAATTATAAAGAAAATTAATTTCAGGCTAATATAAATTACAGATTACATAACTTACATCCTCTCCTCATGCATTATTCCTTCTTTTCATTCTCGACCATGTGCATTAATTCCAACTTCCAAGTTCATTTCATGGTTGGAATTTATTCTTTTAAAAGTAATATTGCGACAAAGAGTCATAATACTTGTCCATCAAATGAACGTGATGCCATTTGCTCTCTCCCTCTCCCAACAACTAATTTGATTTTATGGTCGTGAGCTTAAAAACGATTTTTGGGTCAAGATATTTGCACATCAAACACAATTGAGATAAGACCAACGGAAGACTATAACTAAATACCCAGCATCCTGCAACTCCTCGTTCACTTGATTTTGGGTTTTCAAAATAATTAATTAATCATTGCGTATGAAAACAACATTAAGAATTGGGAAAAGTCCAAAAACTAGGACACACACTTGCACATGCCTCTTTAAATCTAGTCCCATGCTTGTCCATTTGCTAATCCTATTCTATAAATATAAGGTAATTAATTAAGTAAAAAAATTATTTAACGTTTTATTTAACATTGAACTGCTGTAATTTTTAAGTTACAACTGTCATATTATAAGTTAAAAGTTGCAACTGTCAAATCTTAACTTTAAAAAAAGTTTAAATGAGATTGATGATATTCCATCCCATTGAAAAAGAGAAATTATTGTTGCCTGAAAGCAGTGCTGATTCAGATTCCAATTACCCCGCAAGCCTGCATTGGAATTTCACAAACACAGCAATACAGCATCTATGATTTTCTTTGGAATCAAATCGCACCATGCATGTGGGGCGAGAATAAGTAGGCCGAAAGGAGATATTTAGTATGGCAAATGGCACATAGAGCAAATCACGAGCCCCCGTATCCCTTGATAATATCATATTCCGTTGCTACTTGCTTTATTCAGTTAATGCTAACTCGAGATAAATATGTTGAATTCGAAAAGAAGATTAGTGTATCAAAAAGGTTATATGCTACCACAAAGCAAGGTGAAGGAATTTGTGCCCCTTGGCTATTTTGTCAAAATATCCCTCCCATTCGTTTGGAACTTTATAAAATGATACATGTGATCAAAGAAATGTTATTCTTATTAAAAATATATATATATCAGTCGTTAACCAACGGTAACTTAACTTTCAAAGGATCACCCTTTCGGTCATTTGCTATTTTTAATTGAAGTTCGATTAAATTAAATGAGTTTTATCTTTACAGATTTGAATTAGGTCATACAACAACTACTATATCATACGAGATATTCATGATTTTAATCTAATAATTTTTTTTATTTTATTTTACCATTTACCCTTCTATGGTTTTCATAATATTTAGTTACTCCCTTAACATCAAAATCTTAACTAAAAATAAAGATTGTTAAAATTCAAAAACAATTGGGCAAAATGTCATATCATATTTTGCAATATTACTGATCAGGAACTACTCTTTAAATAATAATAATAATAATCCGTTTTCTGGTATCCTCACTCATAAACCAATATATTTTCTTAACAAAAATTTACATCATGATGATAGGATATCAATCCGGGAGAGGACAGCAATGAGGAATTAAGTAATGGATGATGATGAAAGGTCTCTAATTTGGTGCCTTTACATTCGTAAGTTATTTTTATCCGGCTCGATTAAACAATATTTTCAACATCCTGAAATCCGGATAACATAATATAAACAAGAGATCACTTCTTTGCACTTTCATCATTAATTAAGAATTATCATTAGAGAATTTAATTTGGAACCCAAACATAATTTTCACCACCTCCACTTAAATAACAAATTAATCAACCCACATGCATGCTTGTGAAAAACAAGATCAAAAGCATCCACAATATTGACTTCAAAAGAATTAAGGACACTTTTGCGTAATGTAGACAAAAGTAGCCATGACATATATCTTATTGCGTGCATTATCCTAAGTTAATCATATAAATTCATTGATCAATCCCCATTTCTAACTCAAAAAAGAGAAAAAAAAGTTCAAATACTCTAAGCTACAAGCACACAAAAACTTGAGAGAAAAGAAAATGAGACACGTTGCAACTAATTTAACGGCGCCTAGCAGGGCTGGGCTGGTGCAGTGGAACTCTCCGATGCCGTACGTTTTTGGCTCTCTGCTGCTGGTTTTTGTTGTCATAGCTGTTGCTTTAATGTTTCTTGCTTGCTGTCACGACAAGCTATCAATAACGGAGTCATCATCCGGTGATCAAAAAGATGAAAAATCTGCGGAAACGACTGCTTCTCCAGCGGCCCTGGAGCCCAAAATTGTTGTAATCATGGCTGGAGATGAGTACCCTACACGTATAGCAAGGCCCTCTGCTTCCACTAGCTAGCTGGCTGGCTGAGTCCAACTAGTTTGATATATGTAGCTCTTCCTTTGTTTTTTGGCTGCGAGGAGATTAGGGACAGTGACAAATTTTAATTTTCTAGAACTGTACTAGCTCAAGTTCCATTTTTTTTTTTTTTTATGTAAATTTCAGAGGAAGAATTAAGGACTAGAAAATATGTTCCCCGGCCACGAACCTGAATCATTTAATTTTAATTTTCAGTTGAACTTAAGAAAACATTGTAGCCAATTATTTATAGTGTTTATTTTTCGTTCTGAGAAGGCTTTGGAGATATTCTAAAGTCTAAACTAATTAAGAAGCTGATCATGAAAGCAATTAAGAAATTAAATTAAGTTGTTAAAGATTTGATTGAGATAGGGATGGCAATGGGGTAGATATGGGTTACATATGAGTTGGATCTACTATGCTATAGATCCAAATCCATAATAAAAATTGAGATTTGTATCTGCTCCAGATCAATCATGGATCCATATTTTTCGCTCCAAATCTGAATCCAAAAATGAAATAAATATCTATATCTGCTCCAAATTCAAAAAAAAATAAAATCTAAATTTACTTTATATCTGTCATGAATTCTAAAACTCAACAATAAAAGAACAATCATTTTTTAAAATGAAAATTAAGGACTAAAATGTATTGCTAATAACTAAATTATAATTTGTCCTAAAAATCTAATAAATATTGTAACTTATACTTTTATACCAAAACAGGCAAATAAGAAAATAATAAAATATCCTTCAAAAGTTAATTTTGAGACAATTTTGTACGGTCAAAATTTTGTATCATTTATGCTAGTTTACAAGAGAAATAACTATATTTCTTTAAAACTATTTGGCCAATATAATAAAATAAATTGCCAATTTTTATTATTGGGCTTGCAATTTGAATATTGCATATGCATATTTTAAGGCTAACTAACTTTAATTATTTTTATCCTATTATTATTTAAATTTACAAAACTAATATTTAAGTTTTAAGATTTTCAAATACATAGTAAATATCAATAATATGCTATGAATGAAATTTATTATAATTTATAATTACATAATTGTTAAGAAATTTTTAAAATAAAATAAAAAGATAAGTGGAAATAGATCTAGATCTAGATATTAAGATAGATCCAGACATGCTCTAATTTTACATTAGATCCACACATAGATATTTAAATCCATTTTAAACCGACCCAAATCCAATTTGATTAGATTTGGATCAGGTGGATCTTGGATTAGATCTGATCCATTGCTATCCCTAGATTGAGATAGGAATTTAGTTAAGTAATTATCAAGATTCTATCTTGATTTAAATTTTTAGTAGGTAGTTAATAGTCACTAGGGTGATTGGTGATTAACAAACTAAAAATATGAAAGTGATTAAATCTTAACCATGTACTATTATTAAAAAAAATATGTGATAGTAAATAAAAGATTTTTAAAAGCTCAATAGGACTCAAATAAGGAAAAGATTGTGATCTCTTTAATCAATAGATCACGACATGCAAAAATTAGATTTTAACTTCTGACTTTAAAAGATACCTAGTTTCTAGAATTTGGCATAGATGTATTGGCCATATTGATCAATAGAATGAGATGTAAATGATTCTAGATATAGTGGTATACATATAGACGCGCATGCATATACACAAGCACATACATGCACACGCACATACATACATACATACATACATACATACATACATACATACATACATACATACATAGAACCTTGGCAAAAATGGTTGCACATATGCTACGTTTTGGTGAATCAAAGGGGCAAAGGAAAAATGAATAAATTATTGAACTTGACATTGTGGGACAAGTAATTTAGCTTTTCCTTTATTCCATCCTTAATCAAGCTTAATTTAATGAATGTTAAAAAAAAAAGAACTTTTATAGAGCTTATCGGTTTACAAATAAGATTAAAGTTATGATATTCAGATGATCATAACATCTAAATGTAAAAACGACTCAGAATTTGACTATAGCTATAAGTTGATATTCAAGAATCATCTTAGCTATGACATAAATTTGGTGTGGTTCAGTGTTACTATGAATTTTAAATTTTTTTTTACAAGGTTTTGATTAATTTTTATTGGATAAAAAGAAAAATACATATTTGATTGAATGTTAATGGTATATTATTATAAATGCATTCCTAACACGATGTTTAAAAGATTAATATAATTTATACTAGCATTGGACCCAAATTCAATCTATTAATTCTCAATTACTAATGTGAGTTTCTCCTTCATTAACTTTTTTAATTGGACAAGCTTCAACTATTATTTTCTATTAGATATGGGCAAATTTAGTAATACAAAAGCTTTCAAAATAATTATTATTATTTGTATTGTGGAAATAATTAGTTATGAAAAGAAATAGTCAAACATTTGGTAAAATCTCTTTTTAAAAGCGTTGTCGGTTTAAGTGTATTCATACCCAATAGACTCATTACGGACAATATCATAATTTAGTACGAGTGCCTCCACAAGATTAGACATAGCAAAGGCATGAAAAATGGCAAGATAGCATTAAAATTAGACATAAGCAAGGTTATGACAAGGTTGAATGGGGCTTTTTGAAAGAAACAATAAGGAGATTTGGGTTCTCTAGTAGGTGGATAGGATTAATCTTAAATTGTATAACCACTGCCTCTTTCTTTGTGCTTATTAATGGAACAGCAAGAGGGTTAATTAGACCACAAAGGGCGCTTCGACAAGGCTGCCCATTATCTCCCTACTTGTTCATTATATGTGCAGAAGCGTTCTCTAACTAGCTACAGCAGTCAGAACAAAGAAAGCTAATCCAAGGCATAAAATTAAGCAAAGAAGTAACCATCTCCCACTTACTATTTGCTGACGACAACTTAATCTTTACAAAGGCCTCAGTTGAAAGTTGTAAACACCTTAAAGTTATCTTTGACTGCTATGCATTAGCCTCAAGTCAAGTCTTTAATTATGAAGAGTCATCCATGTTCTTCAGCAACAGAATTCTAAAAAGACAAATAATTGTCATAAAACACATTTTCAAGCTCTAAGTGGTGTCTAGACATGAGAAGTACTTTGGTCTTCCATTTATGGTAGGAAGGAAAAAAAGAGATTTCTTTCAAGACGTAAAACTTAGAGTAGTGAGCAAAATTTCAAAATGGCAACATAGGTTCTTTTCTAGTGGAGGTAAAGAGGTGCTTATCAAAGCAATGGCACAGGCTGTCCTAACCTATGCCATGAGTGTGTTCATATTACCAACGGGGCTATATAATGAGGTTTAAAAGGTTTTGGCCAAATGGGAGAGGTTGAGTTGTGCTAAAAGTAGAAGGGGGTTAAGATTTAGAGAACTCACCAGCTTTAACCAAGCCTTGGTAGCCAAGCAAAGGTGAAGGTTGCTGCAATATCCAAATTCATTAGTAGCCAAAGTTATGCAAGCAAGATACTATAAGCAATATGATTTTATGCATGCTAAAGCTAGTTACAACCCTTCTTTTATATGGAGGAACATCATATAGGGAAGCAAATATTACAAAGAGAGATTAAGTAGAGGACTGGAAATGGAGGAAAATTGCAAGTTTTTAAAGATAATTGGATTTTAGGCCAATGACTTTTAAACCAATCCTGCCATCAACCTTACATAAGGATGTTAAAGTTGCTGAAGTGATTGACCTAGAAAATCAATAGGATGAAAGCTTGGTTGGGCAACATTTCAACAAAGAGGATGCAGAAGGAATTATCAAAATTCCACTACTAAAAGAAGCTAAGAATGATGAAGTACTATGGCATTTTGACAAAAAATAGGGTAATATTCGGTTAAAAGTGGCTATCAACTTGCCAAACAAATAAAGCATTCTAATGCCTTAAGTTACCAGGTAATGTGTCTAAATACTGGAATGCCCTGTGGAGTCTAAATTTACCTGAGAAAATCAAAGTGTTTTTATGAAGAGCTGCTAGAAACCTTCTCCTAATAGTAGAGAACTTATGGGTGAGGAAGATTTTACCAACCCCAACCTGCTAAATATGCAAGCAAGAGGTGGAAACTATAACTCATCACTACTACATTGCAAAAAATTCCCAGAAGATTTGGAGACAAGCCCTTTTCACAGTAGAGCTCTCTGACACGAGGAATCAAGATGTCATGTGTTTGATACAAGAACTATATAAAAAGCTGACCAAGTCACAGATAAAGTTATTAGTAGCATATTAGTGAAATACTAACTAGGCTACCTAAGAAAGGAGATGAATTAGGTTCTTAATCAAAATTTAAAAGCTAAAACTTAAAGAAAATGATAAACCAATTAAATTAAAAAATAAATAATTAATAAGCAATGAATAATAAAGAGATAGGGTAAAAGAAAGTAAACACGTGATTTTTACGTGGTTCGGTTAACCGCGCCTACGTTAACGCCTCTAAGCTCACCAGACTTGAGGATTTTACTATACGAGCCTCTAAAACTTTAACAACACTTACAATTGACTTCATAGGTGTTAATAAATCTTTACAACAAGAGATTAACCCCAATCTCTTAACCAAAGTGTATCCCAACACTCACAATAACTCAAAAATAAAGATTACAAATAAACAATTTCTCACACAATATATATGATTACTAATAAAATCCCAAAGTGTGAATCACGAAACAAAAACAAGTTTAAAGCTCAAAAGAGAATGTATACTCAATTGCAAGCTCAATGATGATTGTTGGATCTTTTTTTTTATTAGAATTTGATTGAGTCATTTTATAGTTGGAGCTGAAAACTAGTCGTTGTTAACTTTCTAGGAAAAATTGGATTGCCGTTTGGTGCTATCAATTAACCGTTTTAACTTGTCCAAATAGTTGTTGTGCTTAGATTTTAAATAAACGGTTTATCATTTGAAATTATCGGATCACTGTTTATTTCTAGAAATTTGCAAAACAAACTTAGATCTCTGTTTTCACTAAACGGTTCAAGATTAAAAACTATCTCTTCTCTGTAAATTATTGATTCGTCATTTTGAAATAAACGGTTCAACATTAATTTTCAAAATCTTATCAAAACAAGTCTAGCCGTTTTTCTTAAATGGTTCAAGATTAAAAAAACTCTCTATAAATTATCGGTTCACCTTTTTGAAATAAATGATTCATCGTTAATTTTCAAAATCTTATTAAAACAAGTCCAGCTAACCATTTTTTATAAATTCACGATTAAAAGGCTAATTCTTTTCTGTAAATTATCAGTTCACCGTTTATATAATAAATGATTTAAGGTTAATTTTCAGAATATGTATTTTGACAACTTTTTATAGAAAAATAATTTTCTGACTCAAGTTAACAGTCATTATGCTTCTTTAAACATGTTTATAGCTGCAAGAAATTCATTTTAAATGCCCCAACATTTTTAATCAAGAACATATAAAGTTTGTTATCATCAAAATCAATATTATAGAATTAGTTATGTTAACAATTGGTGGGCTGCTTGGAATGCAAGAAACAAAAGGATTTTCAAAGGCAAAAAGATAAATTATTGGGTGTCTACAGCAAAAGCTGAAGCTGTGGTAGAAGCTTTCAAGCGAGTGAGAGAGGATGGGAAAACGTCTATTAAGTCCAAGACTGATGAAGTTAGGAAGTAATGGGAACCTCCTCCTAGTGAAAGCTATAAGGTAAATGTTGATGCTGCAATTCAAGTTGAAGCTCAGAAAGCAGGATTAGGTGTTGTAGTGAGGGCCTTTAATGGCATAATAATGGCAGCAGCAGTAAAAACGATGCCATTTAAAAAAGAAGCAAGACTTTCAAAAGCTGAAGCTATGGAGTGGCGCCTTCAGGTGGCCATAAAAGCAAAGCTCCACTTATTGTTTATAGAAACAAACTGCATGGAAGTGTCTAATCTAGTAAACAACAAGTAGAGTAATAAGTCCAAAATCTTTTGGGTGATCTTAGAGATTCAGAGTGAATGTAAACAATTAGATTTTGTAAGGGTAGAGCATATTCCTAGGACTTGTAACTCAGAAGTTCATTACTTGGCAAAGTTTGCCCCATACTATAAAGAGACATCAATATGGGCTAATATAATTCTAGCAGTCATTTTGGATGTATTCACTAAGTTGAATTAATGAAAGTGTTACTTTCTTTTCAAAAGAAAAAGTGTTGTGGGTTTTAAAGATAGTCATTTGTATTTGATAAATCTTTTGAATTGCTGTAAGAATACAAATGATTAAAAATGATATAATTGTTTAATAAAATTCATTTACATGTTTATAAACATGTATCTATAATATTTTTATGGTGCATACTAATAATTGATAATTGAAATAAATTTCCTATTTTTTATTTTGTTTTCTCAACATAATTGGTATTTAGTTATGATAATATCTCTATAAATTTAATAATTTTATTTTCTGATTGAATAAGCATAACTTTAGGATTTTATAATATATGTGAGAATATATATGAATTGTATTAATTATAAAATTGATTCTCAAAATCAAATTTTAAAAAGTTATTCCTTCCTTAATTTTCTAAATTTGCTGTTGGATAGGGTGATTTTACACAAAAATGAGTTTTTTTAAAAAAAAATTATTAAACATCAAAATTAACTTTATTTTTTTTAGATCACTTTTGAATCTATAAAAAGTAATTCCAAATAAGTCGTAAGCTAAATTTGCGAAATATGTAATAATATCTATTTATTTAAATATATTTCAATAGTAAGAGAAAATATTATTTGTTTCAGATTTTGGGGTGCTTAGACTAAAACATGCAAATTTGTAGCTATACACACACACACACACACACACATCCCATGAGGTTCCAACAATTTTTTATCCTTAAGTGAAATCTTCGTGTAATGATAAATGATTTTTTTAAATAATTATTACACTATTTTATAATACACATAATGAGTGTCACCTCATTTTTTTAAAAAAGTTTAATGTATTTAGATAATATTAGTTTGTTTTTTATTTTGGCCCCAATGGAACCAAAACCTTATAAGAGTTAGATTATTGAAACGCCTCTATAATTTCTATTATAGTTACATTTAAAGATGAAAATATATTTAACACATCTATAATTTTTATTATAGTTACATTTGATTTAAAGATGAATGTAGATTTAACACATCGCACATCTATTTTCTCTCTCATCAAACTCGCACAAGTAATAAGACTTTAGAATAATTTTAAGCAGGGGAAAATAATACAAAATTTTGGTAAATTCACAAATTAGATGTGTTTATTAAATAATTTTTAGTATAATTGAAAAAAGAGTAAAGCTATTTGCACCCTTAAAAACTCTTTATAAAACCACTCCTTTGTACTTACAATTTTAGTCATAATTGAAAACACATTAAAGGACAACAATCATCTCTTTAACTACTATGTTTTTTTAAAGAGCCAAGAACGTCTATAACTCAATAACTTCACCCTCTCTAATACTTAATTCTTAGTTGCTGAAAAATCTTATGAACCTTTGAGCATAATATAGATTTGGTAGTCTTATAATTTCATAAAATTATTATTTTAAAGAAAATGGTCATATGGGTGTAAGGGAAACGAGGGGTTTTTACGAAGGAAGAAGAAGATGACATCAAAGCTCGCTGAGAAATACAAGTGGCTGTAAACAAAAAATTATAATTATTTAATTGTTTAATGGGGGGTTTTAAGAGGTTTTTTAGAGAGGTGAACAGTACTTAACCTATTAAAAAAAAAACGAGGTCCCGGGGGGGTGTTGAAAAGATTTTCGAGGGATGCTATTAGCTCAACTAAATCCTAAATCCGATCATGGTGGGCGCCCATCTAAGCAACTCAGTCCAGTTGAATTGCAATTAGAAGAAATTGTCCCAATAAAACAAGGCATAGAATTGGGAGAACGCATGGACGTCCCGTATGTGTGCCCGATGAAATTTGGGTTCAGACTCCCTTTTAATCTTTTAATAATGTTGTGGGCTTGTCGCATGTGTTTGGTTGATATCCAAATACATATATTTATTATTATGTAATAAATACTAATCACACATTCCTAAAATATCAGCACAAAAATCAGATCAACACTGGATTTATGCCCGGACTTGATACTGCATGATAAATTATCGCGACCCCTTTGTTATGCAAATAACAACCATGCACATAATCTCACATTTTATTTTAAAGTAAAAATATGAACAGAGGAAGGAAAAATTATAAATATTGTCATGTAGACCGGCAATCAAAAGCAAGCATCCAAGCAGCAGTAGCAGCACAAGCCAGCGCAACTGCATATATGGACCCAAAGGAGAGAATTAAAATGTATACACATTATATTATATAATGATTCATAAAGAATTATCAGATCACGTATAAATATAGTTGACAAAATAAGAAAGAGTGCTTAATTAGTAATTACAATCCTTTCCAAAAACCATCGCCTTTGGACGTAGTTTCGCCCGGAGAAGGAGGAGCAATTTCACCATAATTTGATTGATTTGCATGTGGCTTAGGTGCTGTCGTCTCGACTGACGGCAGATATGCTACCGGCGGTTTTGGAAAAAAAAAAAAGAACAATTGATTAACCAAGAAATCAAAGAATCGCTAAGGAAATTATCATTAATTGGTGCAAGAAAATTTAATTTTGGATACATAATTTGTACTGCCTGGTTAACGTTAATAATACAACTTGCATGCATGTGTGTGTGTGTGTGTGTGTATAATACATATAGAAGCTTATTAATTACCTTGAGGCTGATTTTGATGAAGGTTGCTCATGTTGGATTCAGTGAAGTTCTTGATAAAAGATACGAGAGATGAAAGAGATAGAAATGGGCTAAGGGATTGGAGATGATGAGAAGTTAGGATTAGAACCGGATTCTATAAAAAGAGAGGAGATGCATGGTGGAGTGGTTATATGTTGAGGTCATTTTTTTTCAAAGTAAAATTATAAATTATTAAATGGGTCATGTGTTCATGGGAACACACGCACACGGGTATAATTTTGATGGGTTGCATTTCATTTTGATAAGGATGACGAGACATGATGCAACCTAATTATAATACAGAATTAAGGAAGGAATCAATATCTTCAATATTTTATTTGACCGTAGAATTTAGGAAAGCCACGAAAGCCAGTGCAGAAGAGGTGATAGAAGGAGTGAATAAGCAGAAAATACGTAAAAAAAGTAACGAAGAGTTTCACTTTTATAGAAGCTTTTTTTTTTTTTTGATAGCCTCTGTTCACTCCTGTAATAAATAAATTGGGAAGATTAGATGGACTCTCTGCGAAAATGAACAGATTGGGGCAAGTTTGTTGGATCGACGTAAATGCCTTTAGGAATAGATTGGGCTTTTTGAAAGCATGCATTCACTTCTTATTGAAGGTCCAAAGCTCTGAATTTCTAGCTAGTAACTAGTATTTTTTTTTCAATTATTAATACTTTTTATTTATTGAATTACTACACTTCAATATATATGTTTTTTTTTTATTGGAAGTCAGGTAGAATCTTTAAAATCAATAACTTCAACGCAAACATAATTTTTTTTTTCTTAACGAGTCATAACAGAAGAGTTGTCTTCATCTCCTCTCTCCAACAATGAAAAAAAAAATAAAAAATAAAAATAAAAATAGCACGAAAGATGATTCAATTCCCCCTTATACATACGAGGAGTAGAACTCGCCCTGTATGAATGTTGACGCAGCTCGAATGAGCAAAATTTTAACCTGAAAGCAATTGATTTTTGGAGAGAGAGAAAAAAAAAAAAGGCACACGTGTGATGCGGGAAGCACGTGAATCAAGCCTCGGTTTGGAAAGTTAAAAGGGATCGCCAAAATTGAGTTGCTGCTCTCATCAGACTGCTGACGGATCTGATTCATCATGTTAATTAATTAGGAGACACCTTTTAGAATGTAGCCATAATCTGTATTAACATTAAGGCAATACCTGGCATTAGATCTTTGTCTTCCATCTTGTTTTCCTGTCGCATTTTCCCCAAACAAAGGAACCTATTCATTTTCATTTTTCAAAACTTCACATTATTATTGTTGGTTTAGTACAAAGCAACCTATGCCCCCAGAGAATATGCTAAGAATTGTAACCAACAAAAAAAAATTTCCCCTCAAAATATATATATATATATGTAGGTAATTGAAGTTTAATTTAATTTTCTTTTGTTTATTTTCATGTATCTATAATAAATTGGTTATTGAACCTGCGTGCACGTCGGCATTAGATCATACCTAACGCCATATATTTTATTGAGTCTTACATGAAAAATTAATCTATCAAATCAGTACCAAATAGGTCCAAGTTGCTAATTATACGTGAAGATGATTAATTCAAACTTGCATGCTTTTTATTCAATCACGCTTGTCTAGATTAGCTCTCTATCACGGCTGGAGAGAGTTGAATTTTTGCCAAGGGTGGGGCTCCATCCTATGCTCACAGAGGTAAGAGTCTATGTCAATGTTCTAAAAAATTAATTAGGTCAAGATCAATCTTTCTACTTTTTTTTTTGATAAGATGTTTAGGCCAAACCCTAGAATGGTAAACGCTGGACCATTGCAATGATAGATGTTTACAGAATTCCAGCCTATGCAGTCTATGATTAGGTTATTTTTTCGCCATAAGATCAATTTAAGTCAAGATTGAACTTTTAAATTTTATTTATTTCTTTCTTAGACAGACTAGATGATGGTAATCTTCTAGTTATTGCTGTCATTAGCTAATATAATATAATATTTTTTTTTATCTCCAGTACTAAAGTGACATCTATTTATTGTACGATCAATTTCGTAACTTAACCAAAAACTTAATAGTCAACTCAAAATTTTGAATAAATGAATATCAAGTGACAAGATTGAAATAGAAGTTAATTAAAAAAAAATTAATATTATTCATTAAGAGAAGAAAAAGACTGAAATTTAAGAATTGATTGCCTTGAAGCTCTCTTTTATCTCATCATAGTTCCAAATTAGAGCGTGGCACATATCAAACACATGGGGGTATTATCAAAGGTGAATACAATTAGACATCTAAACGGATCTCCAGCTTTGAGAAAGTTGTCCCATTGCAAAAACCATATCTTTGATACCTCACGTGGAGCCCTAGAGAAGATGTGAATGCGATCTTCCAAAAAGACAAGCAGCAAGAATAATGCAATGGGCCTAACACTGTCTGCAAATACCATGTAATAAGTCATGGGAGAGAAACTATAAAGTGGCCATACAAACAAAATGCGTGCTTACATATCTATTGGGGCAGTGTCAATGCAATTAGAGCCCTAAGAAAATGGCCCCTGCTGTTTTTAAACTCTTCTTTTAAGTTCCTTTTGTTCTCATTCTTCCTATCAGCAAGGACCCCATGTCAAAAGAACGGTCAATTTTAGCTGCAGAATTTACATTTAAGCGACGATTAGTTTTTTCTGTCATGGCAAGTCCAAAATGTTAATTCACTCGCCGCCTGTTTCCTGCGCACGCTCGATCAAGTAATTAAGCAGCAACAACAAGAGTCAAAAGTATAAAATAATATGGCAGCAACAAATATAAAGGACAAATTTGCCTTACCTAACGTTTGAAAGCAAGCGTGATGATTTCACCATGGTGAAAGAGTTGAAGCACATAGTCCTTCGTACTCTCCTCCCGATTGAATTGAAGTAGATAATCCGTCCCAAAACAGAAATATTCTACAAATATTAGTGGGATAGATATACCTTACTATGAGAACGAGAATCTAGGCTGTCACATAATAAAATTAATCTAGATTAGTCCACATATATTTTAGATTATAAATAATCAGTAGATTCCTAAGTATTTATTAATAAAAAAACAAAAAATTCAATTATGAGATGAACAATTACTCTAGAAACAGCTAAATGAGTCATTCTCATTATCTTTGCAAATTTCCTTAAAACAGACGCGCAAACAATAACTAGTCAAACTATTACAGCATACAATTGATAATGATGCTTAGAGAAAACTAACTGCTCTACAGACACTTTTAGAGAAGACAGCCCCACTAATATGCAATAAGTTAGAGAAACTTGCTTGACTAAGTGGTTTTAAGTATGTTTATTTCACTTGTTGCCCAAGTTCAAATTTTGGGAGAGATAAAGAGCTACAAAATTAATTCGGAATTTATCCAGTTGTATCTTTAAATAAAATTGATTTAGAACTCGAAGATAACCATGAAAATAGTATCTAAATTTCTAAATTGGTCATTGGATTGAAATTCAACGGCCATGATAAAGAAAAAAAGAAAAGAAAAGAAAAGAAAATTGTGATTGTGGGATCAATCCAAAGATCAATACCAAACTCTTGCATTATAGTATAATTCATAGATCGTGAATATAATAATCTCTCCCCCACACACACATACACGCACACACACAAACATATAATCCTTCTTTAGTTGCGGGAGCTCTCATTTTTTTCATGTTGACACGCTATTAAACCATGTAGTTTAATGGAGTTAGTTTTTAATGTTATTAAACTGCATGGTTTTATAGTTTGTTAAAAATTAACCCTATTAAGTTATATTGCTTAACAGCTTATCTGTATGAAAAAAATGACAGTAACTACATATGAGAATGATTATATATATATATATATTAACAAATTGAGGATGCTACTAACAAACAAAAGAACACAAATTTCAATATACTAACACACAAAAAAATATATTTTTTAATATATTGAAATTTATGTTTTTTGTATTTTAGTGTACATATTCACTTTAACAAAATAAAGATGTATTCACTACATAAGGACTATATATATATATTTATTATATAATAAAAGATCTTTTAAATTAATAAAATATGGAACAAATTAAAGCACACAATTCAATACAGTATATTTTATCTTATAATTTATTCAAACGTGTGTATTGAAGGACTTTATGAATTTTTTTTTTGTGTGTATCATTCGTCGTCCTCAACTTCTTTTTATTAAGACACGTTATTAAGATATATAATTTAATAAAATCAGTATAAATATATTATTAACCATATAATTTTATAATAAATTAAACACTAACTCTATTAAATATATGACTTAATATTATATCTGCGTGAAAAAAATAAAAACGTCCGCACCAAACAATTATGTGTGCGTATTTGTGGATACAGAAGTAAATAATGGAAGTTATCCGTCTGATCACATTATCATTTCACCTTTCACTATCAGTACTATTGCTGAAATAAATATATAAATGAAAAGAAGACCAACTTTGGAGGACACCGGCCAGGGTATTCATATTTTTAGCCACATGTCATCCTCATTCAATGCCGTCACATAATTTTTAACAAGTTAGAAGAAATCATTCACTGAGCGAGTTACAAATTTACAATTGATTTCATTGCTACCAAAATTTGACGAGGCAATGTTATGTGCCTTCGAGGAAAACAGCATTCCTTCCACAATCATACAAAAGACATAACCCTGCTTTTTCTAAGGGAGTTGTGAAGAGGGGACAAGGAACTGCAAATGAGAGGATGACAGAAAAGCAAAGCAGAAGCAGATAGATAAGATGATTTTACTTTGACAAGTTTCTGCTCTCATAACGTCATTTAGCCTAATCTAAATACCTGAACTTCCATAATTCCATTTGGGTTTCTTTTTTTTTTTTTTAATTACTTTGGGGGTAAATTAATTTTATATTTATTTTTTTTAATAAAAAGTTTAGGAAAGAGGTCCTTCTTCTGCAGCGATATTTAAAAGATGGGTCTTATATTCTCTAGAGCTAGTTTTGTAAACTGAGCCAATCTGTCCTCGACATTTAAAGCAATCAAACCCTTTATATTAATGACTAGTTCAGAGAAGTAAAGAAGATTGCATCGATCTTCACTAGTGAAACCCGATGACCAAGTGAACCAATTCAACAACCCCCATGTCCTTTCAAATTCAAAGGTATTTATGCCTTTTGTAAAGATGGATCGATCAGTTCACTTTCTTTGACAGCTTCTAGCTGTCTTCTGCTGATCAAAGTCAGAAAATTAATTGTGAGGGGATTTAGAAATGATTTTTTTTCCTCTAATAGTTTCAAATAGTATTTTAATGTGAATGTCTGTTCTTTGTACAAGCCTAAGTGGTTTTCTCAGGTGTCTACTACATAGAGCTCATTGCCTTTTTTTTTTGGGGTTTAATTTGCTTCTATTTAAAGACACATCTAAAGCTTTTGTGTTGTATAAATTGCTCCAAGTTTCTCTTCTTCTTGGTGTTCTTGTTCCTTTGGTAATGGATTCTTCCAAGGTCTTTGGAGGTGCAGAGGAATGTCAAAGCAGTGAATCTGGCTGGACCATGTATATTGGTGATGATGCTGCGGCTACTACTGACGATGGTGATGATGATGGAAGTGATCATGATGACATGATGAATGCTAACCATGAAGATGATGGTAGTGATGATTCCATGGCTTCTGATGCTTCTTCTGGCCCAAGTCATCATCACTATGGAACTGCGGAAGCTCATTTCAAGCCTATTAAAGAAGCTGATGAAGATGATAATGGCAAGTGTGCTGCAGGTTCAGACAAGAAAGCTAAGAGAATAATGGAAAAGCAAAAAGCTGAAATGAGGAGAAAGGAACAAGAGAAAGATCATCAAGAGATGATGCTTATGGCACAAAGGGTTACAACTCCTGCTCAAAGTGATTCCAAGGCAAGAAAAAATGTTTGGAACATGACCAAAAGAAAGTAATTCTGTAGTTCTTTCGCTTAGCTTGCGGCCATATCATAAAATAACAGTTAGCATGGGCTGAAAATGTTATAATTATTAGATGAAGCTTTGAATGTAAGAGCGAGTTCAATAAAAGAACAAATTGTTCTATATTTGATGACCCAGAATCACATATTTTGTAGAGCTTGTGGTTGTGATTAATATAACAGGCTTCAATTTATCCGAACACATGCACAGAACAGCAATATGCTTCCTAGTTTTACCTTTCACTTGAAAGTTAATTTAATATATGCTGAGAGTATTAACAAGAGAAGAAATCAGGTATTGGTAGCCATTATTATGTATATGTGACAGTAAAGGCAATTCCAATTACAAATTATCTATCTGCACCATGTCTGCATAAGAATATTAATCACTTAGTTCGTACAGCACGTGTTTGATGATGATACAAGTTACATACTTCATCCTTGTTAGTTCAGCATTTTAACTCATAAAATCTCTGAACTGATACAAAAGAGAGGTTAATATTAAATTCCGCCATGCTACACGATGTATATATTTGGTTTGCATTTATGCATTAATTTAAGATCTTTTAAAGAACGGATGATCTTATAATTATATTTCCAAAAGTTTGAATGAAGTCCAAATAAGTAACATTTTATTTTATTTTTTAAAATAGTAAATTGTATTAAAATGGCTAAGTTGGCTGATAATAATCAAGCCACAACAGGTTCAAATATAATACTTAGATTTTTCATAGGAGATATTAAGATGTAAGTCTCAAAGGGCAAAAAAATAAAAAATCCCTTCGTGAATTTTGAGAAGGACATGGCTAACCAATTATAAGCTCTAAAATCATCCTTAAATGAAGTTCATCGGAAAGAATTAATTAATGAGCGAAGTAATGAAAACATGTAACTCTACGCTAGCTAGTGATGGCCAAACGACATAGCTGGGATGGATCTGTGGGGCATAACGCATAATTTAATGAGTGAAGTAATTGTAATTCTCAGAGCCCCCACAAGCAAATTTACAAATACATGAAGCCTCTTGCGGGCATCTGCGGAGACCTTTTGCGTGCAGATTTCGCATATGTGGTGTGATTTTATTATTCTGTAATTGGAGAAACATTCTCCCATGTATAGGAATGTACAGTATTTTTGCTTACATGCACGTTAGCAAGTAAGACCCACACAAGGCCACAACAGAATCAGTTGGTCATCTTTCTGCCATATTTAAAGTTGAACTCTTAATAATTTGAAGCATAAATTATTAATGCTTCCTTTTGCAGTTGGATCAACTTCTAACAATAAACTTTTGCCAACATCATACGTGCATAAATATTTCATTTTCTTTGACTCCAAAAGTAGTATCTGGTCAGTTTCTTTCGCACTTTATTAAAAAACAGATTCGAGCAATACATATTGCATTAAGTCTGCATATAGATAAATATATAAGAATTATATTGCTCCAAATAGTCTTACATTACTTAAATTTGTAGTTTGTGAAGTGTGAATAATGTCTGCACCCAGGGATTTTCGTGTATTAATTTAAAAAAAGAAAGGCAAAAATGTTTGAAATAAAACACCATTTGATGCTGTCTTGGGAAGGACACAAACAGAACTATCAAAATTTAAAACTCTGTAACTACATGAGGTGGGTTTGGTCCAATCTGTCCAAACTTGAGCTGGAGGTCGAATAGACTTGAGGACTGTTAATTTAAGTTAAAAAGGTGAATTGCATTTCAACAAGTTAATAAACCCAGTAACATGTTTTTGTTTCGCCTGAGAAATAAGACACACTATGGAAATTGAAAAGTGTGAAGTAATGTGCTAATCAAAGTGGATAGCTAAAAGGCAAAATGAAGAGGACCAGAGGGCAGATGCTTAGGTCACAGGAGCAATGTTTGTTGAACAAGAAGCATACAGGTCATGTGACCACTTGCTGATTATATTTTGGTTTTTGGCTTACATCGTTATCATGGTAGCAAGTACCAACTTCATTTGTGGGGGACGCTATTTCCATCTGAATGGGTAACATTGTCGTTTTCAAATGGAAAGTGACTCAACCAAAGTCATACACATGTCATACTGGATCTTGTAATGAATTAACCAGCTGGCTACAGGCCTGCCTATATAGCGAGGATCAGCATCAGCGATATATATAGAGCCCTAGCCTGCACTGCATCCTGAAATTGAAGGAAACAGTTACTTTAGGAAATTACAAAATGGATAAATTAATAAAGCAAAAATTCCTTTAAAGAAAATTATTCTAGCTGTCTTGCTCTCACATAATGTTACAGATTTGCTCCTTGTTACTTGTTAGACGTACGTCCTTTGGGAAATTTCATCCACAGCATCATTAAGCCTGAATTGGTGTACTTCTATTGTATCATATGACCCATATATGGTATGGTATGTTTGCATTCTTAATTAGGAAATTAAAAACCAGAATCATAAATAAAATTGTGAGATCCACCTCAAATTGAGAATGAGGAATGAGATACTAATTCTCAATAAATTTTACCCCATTAATATTTAGATATTTTTAAAATACCCTTTCTTTAAATAAAAGAAATATAAATATATAAAAAGAAAAAGAAATAACACCTTGCACGAAGCTCCATGTCAGCCAAATGTCATCACATCCAAACCTCACCGTTACTACCAAAATCAGGCATCGACATCATCATTTGTTGGTTCGTTGGCTGTGGAGCAACAGCTAGTTGTCAGTATCGTCTTCAATGGCCACGGTTCCAATTTGATGATGATGATAATGCCGACGATGATGATTTGTGTTGCCGTTATTGTTGACGATCATGATTTCAATTATTATTATTATTATCTAATTAATATATTAATGTTAATAATAATGATATTATTATTAACAATAGTTATTGTTTCGGGGTAAATTTAGAATGATATTTTAGACTAATAAATGAATGACACGTAGTAATTACATCGACAAAGTTGGCACAATAGTTAGAGCAATATAAAGATGACATTGGAAAAAATTTACTACATTCGATGAGCTTGAAAATTAATGGTCAATGTTGGATATTTCAAAGTATTTATGAGAAATAATAAAATTAGTACAAAAGGAATATTCTTGTCATTTTTTCTCTAAATATGACATATAATCCTAAAACATCCTCTCTTTTTAATCTATGAATGATATCTAGCAATAACTTCTATACACTCTTATTACCACTAGCCTCTATCATATAAATGTCTTATTTACCAATATTAAGACATGTTATCATCTCTTTGTCTGCTCTCCTCTTCTTTTCACTCACACGTCACTCTCTCTCTATTTTTTAGATCATCACCCTTGGGAGACCATTTAGACCATTTATATTCTCTACCTTCATCATCTTCTCTAACATATTATCACTTTCTATATCTTTATTTATCATCTTCATTCCCATCAACACCAGACATCTTTATATAACTATCTAGCTTGCGTTATCCATCTTGGATAATGTAAAATCTTATGTAATCTCTCATTTAGAATCTTAGATAGTGGATAGGTGATGATTTGCTCTCTAGATATAGGCCAAAAGCTAAACCACATAAATATCATGTATTTTTTGTATTTATATTTATTTTGCTATATTTTCAACTTGCAATTGAGATTGTGTTTCACAAATGAGCTTATCTAGCTTACTCTAGTTATACTAATTATTTTATGAAGCTCCTCAAGCTATCTCTCGAGTACACCTAATTAACACCTAAACACATACTAGCCCCCAATATCAAATCCTACATGGCTCCATTAAGTTCTCCTTGTTTTTCCTTACATGACCACTTCAACTTACTATGTCTATTACTTTAGTTCACCACCTAGAGTACCTCAGTTAAATCACTTGCTCCATATATATATATATATATATATATATAACACATCTAAACCCAAACTTAACATAAGGTCCCCTCAAATACAAATTTATTTATTTGAAACAAATTTGAACTAGATCCAATGAGAACTACTCAATTGGTTTGAATTGGATCTTAGCGAATTGGTGAAAACAATTATTAATAATAATAATTTTAAAATAATAATAATGACAATAATTAAAATAAAAATATTAATTGTGACAATAGTTAACTAAGAACTTTTTATTTATTAGTAACAATTTAACTCATTCTAATTTCGGTTTTAAAACAAAGTAAACACATTAATGGAAATGGACTATATTCTGATTCTAGTTCCAACAGCTCAATTAAATAATGTATTTTGATTCCAATTTCTCATTCTAATTTAAGTCTATTTCAATTCTTATTTAGTAAATACACCATTGATATATTTTGGATCATATCTACTAGGGGTGTTTGCGGATTGGACATCAATCCATCTCTGATCCACGATTTTGCAGATTATAAAATTTCAATTTGATCCAATCCATGGATCGGTAAAACTTAATCCAAATCCAAGCTATACGTCTACGGATCAGATGCGGATTTGACCCAATCCATATCCAATCCATCATTTTGCGGATTAAAATTTTTTAATTATTTTTAATCTATGAACTAACTAAATAAAAAAAATTTAATATAAAAATAACTTAACTACCTATCAGATTCAAAATTAAATAATATTTAAATAAATTAATTATTTGAATAAAACTAAAAAATACATTTAAAGTTTTAAAATATAACAGACTAAAAAAAAATCTCATTTGTTTAAATCAATATATGAAAATTAACTATTTAGGAAGGTATATTTATTTATTTAATTATTTTTTATTTTATTTTATATTATTATCGGATAAGATATAATATGGTGTTAATGTAACTATATTTTAACTTATTTATTTATTAGTAAGTGCTAATGCCATATTCACAAGTTTAATTTTTTAATTAAATAAAAAATTTTATTTTTTTGCGGATTCAAAGATTTTTTCAGATTTACAGAAATAAATTCATATCCAATCAATCAATTGCGAATTTTTAAATTTTTGATCTAATTCAATTCACAAATTAAATTTTTACGAATCAAATTTTTATAGATTAAATGAATTAAACGGATCAAATTAAATTCTGAACATCTGTAATATCTGCACCTAAATTTCAGTGTAACATCTATTTCTACAGTCTAGGGAGTAGCACCGATGGTGGCTTGATCATAACTGCCACGTGCCTTGACAAAGCAGGTATAATTATTATTATTACGAGAATATGAGAGATACTAGAGGGAACAAAACTTTCATATAATTAAACAAATATGTGGATGTGGTTATCGTTGATTAAAAAATAATAATAAAAGAATGCAAGTAAATCATATATATAACTATTAATATATGAGTGATGCAAAAAGATTTTAGAAATTAAGCAATATTAAAATGAGGACTTTTCGTTCCGAGTAAAAAAGACTTCGAAAACCCTTGCTTACTGGCTATCACAAAGGTCGGATTTACACAATTCACCCACTGAAAAATAAATTTTCTTAATTTCTTATTTATAGAGAAGTTATCTTTTAGTGGGGAAATTTTGTAAACAAATTTTTGTAGCAGGGCTATTTTTAAAAATTGCTTTGTGTACGAAGCATTACAATTAAAAAATATATACACCTTTTATTCTCAATAGTCAAGTCTCTCACCCATCATTTTTTTTCTTTTTACATTCTATGTCTAGTTAAATATCCTGTATCTTTATCAATTATCAGTTCTCATCTCCATTGTTCGACACAGCCCCATTTCAATTAATCGATTTTACTTCATCAAAATTATTTTCCTTTCTTTGTCTCATCAACTACAAGGCTATAACTACAAGTTTAAAGAACTAATGATAAAATTATTTGTTCTATTACGGTAATTTTTTTAGGTTTGCAACTCTAAATTTGTTTAATTATAATATTGCACCATATGAGTCAATTTCTTGGAGCATCGAAACTCTTTGAATGTATTACAGGACTATTTGAAAATCAATAATGTTAGAGATCTCAATATTTGAGTCCCAATATTATATGTCACTCATATATTAAATGATAAATTTCATAACTTACATCACATCTCTATCAAATGGGACTCAAATTGAAACTTAAATGTTGGGATGTTTATTCATCTCAAACATCAAGAGTTCTACATTGAGCACTTCAGTGCCAACGAGCTCAGCCTGTCGAGCCTCACAGCCCAAAATTCATTAAACCAATCAGAAAAGTTGCGAGCCTCGCAATCTGGGCTCGCCCGATCCAATCAATCCAACCGACTGACCTTAGGCTTTTGGTAATCTGGTTGGTTGAAGTCAGCAACCCAATAAAAATAAAATCAGCCTAGTGTCTTCCACGTAATAAAAAATCAATGACACATGGTGTGTTGACGTGGACTAAACCTCACCTAGTCATGCCATCATCTCCTTCTCCTTCCGTTTCCCTCTCCCGTTGCTGAGAGAGCAGCAAAAAATGTCGAAGCTGTTGTTCCTTCACACTCCTCACTTCACACCTAATAAACTCCACACCAGAACTTTCTCAGCAATCTTAACTCAAAGCCTCACTCCGCTCCACTCCAAATGCCGACTCTTTTCTTTCTCCCTCAACACCACCACCACGCGCTCAAATTCTCACTTGCTCTCTCAAATTCGCTACCTCCGCAGAAGCTTCTCCGTTCGTTCTTTCGACGATTCGTCATCCGAGACAAAGATTCAAGAGCCACAACAACAGGCGGTGGTGAATGAAGATTACAAAAGCGGAGGGAAACCGAAGGACGAGGAGGAGTATCCGAGCGGAGAATTTGAATTTGAGGAATTTAGCGCGTGGAAGAATTTTACGGTGAAGCTTCGGATGCTTGTTGCTTTTCCCTGGGAACGCGTTCGCAAGGGCAGCGTTCTCACAATGAAATTGCGTGGCCAGGTTTAGTTCTTGTTCTTTTAAGCTTTGTAAAATCTTAGAGATGATCTTTTTTTAATTCCTGTGTAATCTTTTTTTTTTTTTAATTTTGTTGATGCTGTTGTTGCTCAAATACTGAAATGTCATTGGTGAATTCATGGAATGGTGAACACAATTACGCTATTATATTATTATCTGTTGTGATATATGAAGAATCGCACTCTATGCTTTGTCGCCGAGATAAGCAAATTTTTTTTTAGAATTTTGTCATTAGTATTTAATTATGTGAGTGCATCTTTAAGAAATCACGTTTGGTGCATTTTATGATAATATGAACTGTACTTACGGTTAGTTGCCTTGTTATTTTCTTGATGGCATTTGGCTGGAAAAGTAATCATTTTGGAGAAGCACTCCGTAGGTGAGTGCTTCTGTAAAACACTCTTTTATTGAAAATGCTTTATGTGAAAGCAAACCATAAAGATATGCTACTTGACTCATCTGTACCCGGCTCCCTAATGTTTCTGGATTAGTGAAGCAAAAGCATTTTAACCACAAGGTAAAATGAGAAGAAGCCGCCTGATCGTCTAATCTTTTATGTTTCACAACTAAGATTGAATTGTTGCCAGGACCACTCAAATGCAAGTCTTAAATTTTTATTTACTGATGACTTTTCATTCTGTAACCTTTGGCATGATTATTTGTTTTGGGGTTTGATATTTTTCTACTTCTTTGTTGTTTCTTTAATGTTCAGATATCTGATCAGCTAAAGAGCCGTTTCTCCTCAGGACTATCACTACCTCAAATTTGTGAAAATTTCATAAAAGCAGCATATGATCCTCGTATTGTTGGTATTTATCTCCATATTGAACCCTTAAGCTGTGGATGGGGAAAAGTTGAAGAAATTCGGAGGCATGTTCTGGACTTCAAGAAATCGGGTACAATTGTATTTTTTGTTGTTTTACTTCAATATACTTGGACATTTTCAGTATTTCTTAAACTTAAATTCTCCCTCTTTGGGTTTTGATTAAATCCAAATTCAACTGGTTGATTCATAAGGAGGACAAAGAGCCTCTGGTTCCCCGAGAATTCATGTAGAGCACATGTGACTAACAAATGCACAATGAATTTTTCTCGTTATGTAAACTGTATGAAGAACAACTACTGTCTTCATGATTGCATGCTGTTTGTGCATGAATATTTACACTTGTGTAGAACAGATCTCCTTTGGAAAAATGGAATGAAATGCAAATTCATCGACTTTATTTTATTTATGTGTCTGGCCAAAAAGTTTTTCTTTTCAATTTCCTGGGTTCTGTTTCTTAGATCGATAGCAAGAGCTACTGTTTTCTCTGAACAGTTATGTTATTCTTACTAGTGTTGATTGGAACTTGTAGGTAAATTTATTATTGGCTATGTTCCTGTATGTGGAGAAAAAGAGTATTACCTTGCCTGTGCCTGTGAAGAGCTATACGCCCCTCCAAGTGCTTACTTTTCTTTGTATGGTTTAACTGTTCAAGCATCGTTCCTTGGAGGTTAGTTGATTTTTCAATGTGTTGGATGGTTTCATTAAAACTAGACAAATGACAGACGCTTACTGCTCTCTCATTGTTTGTTCCTATGTTTTCTCCATTTGGAAAATTGCTTGTACAAGATGTAAGGTCTATGACTCTATGTTGTGCAAACTTTGCTATTACTTGCTAAAGATATTAGTTTCCACCTGATGATGAAAATTTTTGAACAATAATGGTCATTCTCTATGTGGAACTTGCTGTTTCTTTCCTTGTGTCAATTATTTTATCTCATTTGTTGCTGACCTGCTGCTAGTTCATTTGGAAGGTCATACTTGGGATAAATTGTGGATGTGTTCCTAGCAGAACAATTGAGATAACTCATCTGAGATATTATACCACTGCTTAATCTCTGAAACATGACGTCCCTTGTTTTTAACTTATAAGTTAAAGGATATGGTTGAATGTTTTGCTTATATGTGCACTAAAGCTTACAAAGCAAAGCTGCAATTCAGTGGAAGTATTTCCAGTTTAAATAATTCTTTTCTTGCATGTTCGCTGCTACTTTTGACCTCTCCATAAAGATGGCATCTCTTAAAGTATCTTCTGAACTATCTCAAGTCAAGCTTTTGATTGTTTGATAACATGAATGAATATTTCATGGCAAAGACTGGAAGAAGCTACAAGTTAGCAAGTTTGCCACCTGAGGGAAAAATGGACTTGCTGAAACTAATACATTTTTATGCCCGGAAACCATTATGCCTTTGTTGTCATGAAATATGAAAGAGTTAGGAGAGGAAATTTTGTGGTTTAATTGGCCAAATTGACCATGCGTATCTCATATATGCTTTTAAGAGGAATACTTGTGGCCTTGTTCCCATTCATGTTTCTCTTTTGATGACATTTATATGAAGTAAATTTATTCCTTCCAAGTTTTCCAAATACATAATATTTTAGCCTGTGCAATAATTATGGTGCCAATTTACTGTAACAGCTGTTGGAAGTATATAAAATTGTTTTGCAGGTGTTTTGGAGAAAGTAGGAATAGAACCACAGGTTCAAAGGATTGGTAAATACAAAAGTGCTGGTGATCAACTTATACGCAAAACTATGTCTGAAGAAAACTGTGAGATGCTTGCTGCATTGCTAGATAATATTTATGGGAATTGGCTGGATAAAGTTTCTTCCACAAAAGGTGCTTTTTTAATTTGTGGTTGGGGCTTGATTTTGAAGTGTTCAATATTATTTCTGGTTTTATGTGAGTTTTTTTACAGGAAAGAGAAAAGAAGATATTGAAAGATTCATTAATGATGGAGTCTACAAAGTAGAGAGGTTGAAAGAAGAGGGCTTCATAACAAACATACTTTATGATGATGAGGTACAGAAATCATTTCCTTCTTTGGCTAAGTTGGGACAGGTGTATTAGAATGACCTGACATGCATGATGTCAAAATCCTCAAACAATAACTTTCAGACATATTTTAGGATGAGATACACTTTTGTTTAGTGGTGGGTGGTTGACAAATATAAATAGTATATTGGTAGTGCAAGAGGATCTGTAACACGACCGCTGCTACGATGCTTCTCCTAATGTCTCCAAGAACAATGACAATGAAAGAAAAGTTGTATTTTAATAATAAGGTGCTCTGGAATGGTGCTATGCTGCCATTGCAGAAATGAAAAAAAATACATAATGTAATTGTGTTAAGCATGCATGACAGAAATAAATAAAATAAATTATTTTGTCTGTCAATTCGCAGGGACAATTTGATACGGTGTATTTACTTACAATTATCATGTGCTAATTTTTTGAAAAGAATGTGGTGATGACCATTAGTATGGGATGTGTCTTGCTTCCTTGAAAAATATTATTTGTGGGTTTTATGAGTTGCTAATGATGTCATATGTGCAGGTTATTTCAATGTTGAATGAGAGACTTGGAGTCCAAAAGGATAAAACCCTTCCTATGGTTGATTATAGGTACCTTCATGAAGAGGCCTTCAAGCACCAAAATTTCTCCATCTTTTGAGCAGCTATTTCTCTAAAATTGTTATTATCTGCAAACTCTTCTATCGTTGAATCGTAATTAATGTCATTACTCTCTATTATTTTAAACTGTTATTTCAGTTTCTCTGTATTCAGAGCAATAAAATCTGTATCATTCAAATGGATGGTAAACTATGTTGTAATTGCTCTATCATGATGAAGGCATCATATTAACTCTTCCCTTAAGAGTTTCACATTTTTATGTGTAGGAAGCTTGTTCTAACGTCTCGCTGGTCTTAGATACACAAATTTTTGGCAAAGTCTTGCCATGGGTTATTGTTTGTTCTTAAATAAAATTGTCTCTTTCAAATTAAAGGCTGAAAATGTTAAATATATGAAAGTTATTAATATTATCCTGTACCTGCAGGAAATACTCGGGGGTCAGAAGATGGACCCTTGGTTTAACAGGTGGGGGAGATCAAATTGCTGTGATCAGAGCCTCAGGGAGCATTAGTCGTGTACGGAGTCCATTGAGTCTGTCAAGTTCGGGTATCATCGGAGAGCAATTGATAGAGAAAATTCGTAAAGTGAGAGGTATACTTGAATTTGTGTTTTCACTTCTATATCTCAATTTTTCACTGAAGATGAGACAACTGTTCACATCCCTTTAGACCGATATTATAATATTACCTTATCCCTTGAGACAAATGCTGTACAATTGCAGCAGACCATCAACTTTTCATGCTTTTTTGGATTAAAGCACATTTAAAATCATGTAGTGCATTTTTAATCTATTGTGATGTGAAAGCTTTAGCAGATATCTTCTGTGTGCTTCTATTGTTTATGTTTTTAGATAATTTTTCTTAGGGTTCCTTCATGTGCTTATGAACTCGCAGAGAATTAAGAGTTATTCATCTTTATATTGGTTACATGTTAAACTTTATATATCTATATTGTAGCGCTTGTTTTATTGACATGAAGTTCGTGAGTTTGATTTAGTTTATATTATATTACTCAATAACATCTTATTTTGGACCCTTTGCATATTTAGTTGCTGGCTTTTGCATCTTCATTCGGAATAACTTTTATCTTCCCAATGACTGCTACTTTTCCCCAGAGTCCAAAAGATATAAGGCTGCTATCATTCGAATTGACAGCCCTGGAGGTGATGCTCTTGCTTCTGATTTGTAAGTGCTGCTATATTATATCTTAAAGTTGAAATTGATTCATCATTTGTCCTTGAACATCTGGGAAGTCATTGTCTATGCCTGCATTGATGGAGTACATTTTCATTAATTTTTGTTGCTTTCTGAAAGACAAAAGCATGAGAAGGAAAGCAAAGTACTGTGGCTGGTGGTCATTAGCTAATTACCCCTTGATCTTTTTCCATTTTCAGAATGTGGAGGGAAATCAGACTCTTGTCTGAATCTAAACCTGTCATTGCTTCAATGGCTGATGTAGCAGCAAGTGGAGGATATTATATGGCAATGGCAGCAGGGACAATTCTTGCTGAAAATTTAACCTTGACTGGCTCAATTGGAGTTGTAACAGGTGAACTTAATAACTTCTATGCTACTGAAACCTGATAAGTATGAAGCGGAAGATGTAAAAATATTAAAGTAACTTGATCATACCAAAATCAAAATTGGTTGAGAAGTTGGAAAACATCTTATATCTGTTGCCCGCAATATGAAAATACGTACACACATTACACATACAAGGAAAAAATAACTAAAGGATGGTCCATCATTTCATTTGTTTATAAAATGTCAATGTTTTATATTTTATTGGAAAAAGAGAGATATAAGAACCAAGAGCAAATTACATCTATATTTATCTTTGTGGTTAACTTCAGTAGGAGCTCTCACCATCAGAAACCCTCTGAATTTACAAGTTCTCTCAGATCAATGAAAACAAGAGATCTATCTGGGGATTCTGTCCTTAGAACTCCCTGGCCCCATATCACAGGAAACCATGCATATGATTGTAAATGTCTCTAGGCATAAAACAGTGCACTTCACATCTATGGAAAAAAGGGGACCTATATTACTACACACCAGAAACTCTTTCCATTTTCATTTTAACTGATATTTCGGAACTCATATAATACATTCTCCAGCTGGAAAGTGATAACCCGGATTGCTGTATTATAAATTTTAAGCTACTGTATGGAGTAGATGTCAGTGGGTTCAAGGTGTTGCTTGCAGGGAAATTTAACCTGGGCAAATTGTATGAGAAGATTGGCTTTAATAAAGAGATCATATCAAGGGGAAAATATGCTGAGCTCCTTGCAGCTGAACAGCGACCTTTTAGGTGAGAGATCATGTTGCATTTCTTGGTTTATTAAGAGATGCCTTTATAAGATGAAATTCAGTTTAGTACATATCCTGTCAAGCTAGATGCTTCATTCATTATGATGTTTGCCAGTCCCATCTCCAGACTTTGTATTTATGCAGCCCTTCTATTCTTGTTGCTGGAGATAGCTTCTAGATTGGAAATTTCTGCTATACTTGTCTTTTCAAATGCTTCATCACTTGAAAAAATGACCAAATTTAAGTTTTTAGACCAGATGAAGCAGAGCTATTTGCCAAGTCTGCACAGAATGCCTATAAGCTATTTCGAGATAAAGCTGCTTTTTCAAGATCAATGACTGTATGTTACCAATTATAACATTGATTTTCGAATTGAAGTAGTCAAGTAGGTTCATTTTATGTATTTATTTATTTTGGAGTCAGAAGAGGAATCCTTGATTTTCTGTTTTTTACCCCTAGGTAGATAAGATGGAAGAGTATGCACAAGGCAGAGTCTGGACTGGTAATGATGCAGCTTTCAGAGGTTTGGTTGATGCTCTAGGTGGGTTTTCTCGAGCTGTTGCCATTGCAAAGCAAAAGGCTAATATACCTGAACACAGACAGGTTAGTTCTCAGGTTTCCTGGTTATCATTTATATGGAAAAATCCTGTAGAATATCATTTATTTGCTTAGGATATAGTCATCGCATTTGGAAATTAGTAATGGCTTATTTCCAATATATTAGTAAAAGTTTATTTCCAATATCTTATTGGACCTTGATGAATTATTTCTGTTCAGACGTTGGATGTTTCACTCTCTAGGATTGAGTATTCATACTTCTGGTATATTTTGGTAGTTTTCTCCATAGAAGAATACAGGGATACCAGTCTCCATTTGTCCACACAATTTAGGAAGATGTTGATCACTTTTTCTGAGTTGTGGGTTGTGATTTAATCAAGATTGACTGTGGTGTTTCTTCTCTCCCTCTTATTGCAAGTTCAAGATTACTTTGTAGCGGAGTAACCCTACCTTTTCACCCGTCCTAGGAAAAATCATGCGTTTGCAGAATGACCTTATGCCAAGAGTGTTCTTTTCTTCTTGCCCCACATTTATAACTAAAAGCAACTTGAAATTAATTACCAGTCAGTGCTGCAGTGTTTGATGGTCCAGGAAGTTACCTTGTATATGAGAACTAGCTCATTGGTAATATACTTTCTATCCATATTAGGGTGGGTACCTATCATTATATTTGAAGGTGTAATAAGGAATGTGCTTTTTCTGTGGAACCTATTCTAATGTGTATATTTTGCATGGCGCCAGGTTACTCTTGTTGAAATGTCAAAACCTTCACCTACACTACCAGAGATCTTAAGTAGTGTTGGAAATTCAATAGCTGGAGTGGACAGAACACTGAAGGAACTACTGCAAGACTTGACATTTTCTGATGGCGTTCAAGCCAGGATGGATGGAATCTTGTTTCAGAGACTAGAGGGAGTTGCTTATGGCAACCCCATCCTTACTCTGATCAAAGATTACCTCAGTTCCCTCTGACCTAAATTTATTAATTATCGTTTTTATCTCAGTCTTTGCTTATGATTTGGAGTTGATCATCCAGAGATGTGCTTTAGATCTATGTCAGTGGAGAGGATCCATTGATCAATGAGAGTGGTGCCTACTTCCTTGCAGAGAAGAAGAGGAGGTAAGACATTGTGTTTGTGTTTGTGTCTGCGCTTTTGTATATAGCATATACATGCGTAGGAAATTACAGATACTGGACTTTACAACAGGCATTGAAGCGGATGAAAGAACAGAGCTTCCAGCTTATTTTGAGATAATGAAATTGTAATTTAAGCATGACCCTGATTCACAGCTGTCATGACTCGTAGGCTTGTAGAATTGACATGTCTTAACAACTAACGAGCATGGCAGTAGTTGTTCCTACTCGCACGGTGGACTTCTCTGTTCAAACTTTCATGTTTCGAAAACGGAAGTCAAATGAGAATATTCAAGCGAGAGTTTAGAGATGATTAATGATTCCTTAAAAGCATGCCTCAATTCGTTAATCTGTTGATAAGGAGAGGTGGAGACTGGCAGACTGGAATGTCATAATTTTTCATTAGAGGAGATAGGTTATTATAGGTTTCTTAATTTAGACTTTAAAATTTAAATCCATTCACAACTTTTATCAATTTCCATCCAAATAAGGGTTAATAAATAGAGAAACATATGATCGTCAACAGAAGTCGTAGGCAGGGCCATTCATTAGCATCTTCCTGAAGTGAAGTTAAATTAATCATTATTGTTAATTCAGCTAAGATTTTATCAATTGTTTGTGTTCATTATGGCTTCACTTGTACGGTTAATTTGAATTGTAGTAATTAAAGGTTGACGCCAAGACAGAAATTAGAGATAATTGATGGATTGAACGAGCACCATAACTACCAGTGAAGTACTCACAGCGTCGAAGAGTAGAATTTCGTAGCACTCATTAGGGATTATTTTTAGGAAGTTTAAAAGTAATTTTAAAAATTTTAAAATTTTTAAAATTAATTTTAGTGTTTGGTTAAAAAAAATAAAAATTACTTTTATCAAAATTAACACTTCAGTTTTGAAAAGCAAAGGAGGAATAATTTTTAGATTCTGATTTTGAATAACAATTTTATGATTTAATACAATTCCATCATTTAATACAATTTCATAAATATTCTTAATATCTTTTAGAATTATTATCAAAATTCAAAATATCCTTATTCAAATTGAAATAAAATCAATATTTTCATAAATTTTTATTATAATTCATCAATATAAACTTATTAATATCAATTTTTTGATCAAATTATTATTAAATTTGTTTCACTATATTATAAATTTAATTATCAATTATTTTAAGATAAAAATAAAAAAATAAAATTAATATATTATAAATTTTATTTTTAGTTAAAATGATTATAATATGCAATTAAAAATATTGTATGTACATATTTTTATATATATAAGTAAATTTTATTATATATTATGTACGTTTTAATCATTTATTTCTCTCAATAGTTTAACAATAAAATGATTTTTTTCACAGCTGATTATTTATATAACACAATTAACAGCAATTATTTTAAAAGTTACAACATTCTCAAACTAGCCCTTACTACAGTTGACGTGTTATATCCAAGTCAAGCGTTTTAGATGTCAGTTTCTCGACAAACATGTTTGTTTTTAGGATTATTAACTACTTTCAAAATTATAAAATATCGAATGAATATAAGAAATATTTGATATCTATTATTTTATTATTAGATTTTACAAAATCTTTTATTTTATCATATTTTCATTTACATCTAGTTGACCACTTAATTAGTTGGTAAAATATCAAATTTATTTTTTTTACCAAATAATGAAAAAGATAATAACTGTTATTTTTATTATTGTTGCTTTTTGCTTTTTACTCATTTTTATTAGGAAGTATTTCTTATGCCGTGGCAATTTCTCCTAAATATCACTTGTAAAGATTCCAATTTTATTTTCTGGGAAAATGAAACTCACCCATGCTTTTAAAGGGAAAAAAAGAACAAAAGCAGTTGTTTCATGAAAGTTGGATCCATGAGCTAATTTTGTTGTGTATCTTTCAATAATCTTCTATCGCACATAGATTTTTATCATTGTATACTTAAAATTTAATTGCATTTATATTATTATCTAAGAAGCATCAATCACAGGTTTTTAAAAAGTAAGCACAAAAATCATATAAGCGTGGAATCTTACATGTTACATGACTGGATTGAGTTTTTTCATGAGAATTTTAACATTAAGAGGGCAACACAGAGTATTGTGAATATATATGGACAAGTAAGTTGCAAAAACGGATAAGTGTAGAGAGGAGAGTGTCAATCTTCGTTACTTTGTTGATGAACTATTTTTGCGCTGCCACTGAAAGATCAGCATAATGCTGTGATTTGATTTTCTGCAATTAAATACCTTCATGAATTATGATGATCGAACGATTACGACTAGTAGACTAATAGTCAATTCAGCGTGTAGTTGGCAATTAGCACACATACTTGAGACACAAATTAAAAAGTATACATTAGTATTGCCAATCCATCTACATTTTCATCATGTATATATATATTTCTTCTCTAAGGAGGGTATACTTATTTTATTAAGGTAAAAATATACACAAAAATATACTAAAATATAAATTTCAATAAATTAGAGATAATATTTTTTTGTCTGATAACAGCATTCTCATTTTAATAAAATAAAAATGTTCTCACAAGAGAATTATTATACATATGGCATATCTTTAAAATTAGATACGATTATACAAGATACAAATTGTGATGGCGATCAAGAAGATGGCATAGAGAGTCCACGTGAGGCATTTGAGCCACAACGGGAGCGGAATTATGATGGCTGCAAAAATGGCTGTCACAGCACATAGAAGCCCAAGTCCCTCGAGCACCTGGGCGACGTTAGGAAATCTTGGACTCATGAGTTTGCTGAGGAAAAGGCAAGTGAAGGAAAATATAATGGCAAGAGAAAGGAAATGGAACATGGGAGGCAGCTGGGATTGAACCTGCAAAGATTGAAGAGCAATTTCAATGGCCGATGGTAAGCAAAAGCCTATCATTATCATTGCCCAATCTAGGTTTTGCTGATCAGCAGCCGGTGCTTGTGGCGGTCGCAATACTAATGGGGTAGTTTTGGGCAAGAGTTGGAAGATTTTTGTGAATGTTAATGTAAACGCAGCCTTGAAACGATTTACAACGTCCATTAATATTGATGTTAGGACTATATATGTATGTATGCTTCCTAGTCTGTATATGAGTAACGAGACATTAAGATGGTGAGGTTAGCGATGTATTTAAACTAAGAAACTTGTCACTGTGCAGGGACTTTATGCAAGACGCCAATTTAGAAAAAGATTTTGTAGCTTCTTTGATTTTGAGAAAGTAAATGTAATAAATAATTTCAAGAGAAAAGCAGAAGGTGACAATTATTAGTTGAAGATGGCATTGTTGAATGAATTATTTATCTGATTCATTTGGTCTCCGATTGGATGGACGGTAATGTTAAAGTGATCGAAAGACTTGTATATATTTAAAAATGGAATGACCTTCGAAATACATTCCAAAGGAAAAATATTCAAGTACCGACTCATATGTTTTTTTTTTTTTTCTTAAGAGAGAGTAATGACTCATATTACATTTAGATATTTAGATTTATTGTTGAGTTAATTTGTTCTTCACTCTTCGGTTAAGATTTTATTAGTTTTATATTTATATTGGTTAACTATCAATTATATATTTCTAAAAAACTAGTAATTAGGTCAGCTCAAGACTAATTTAAATTCATTATATTTAATCTAATTGTAGGAGATTACTTTGATTATCGCATTTGAATACACTCATATTATTTAATATATTTATTTTATTTTATTGTATTTTTTGTGAGATGTCTATATTTGATTTTTTTTTAAAAAAAGAATAGTTGATGTCTAAGCTGCAAATATATTTATTAACAATTTTTGTTTTAATTTTTCTAAAAGATAGATGATACAACAGCGGACAAAACCCTAGGAGCTAGGGCAAATATGTTTATTTTGTTAAATGTCAGACTCTAAACACCCATATGGCCCGTTTGCAATGTACAAGATATATTTTAAGTTCTTCCTAAAAATGCAGACTAATTTTGAAGCATATACAAAATTCTATTATTTGGTTCCAACAATTGGAGATGCACAAAACAAAAATCTATCCCACAAATATATTATTTCGTTTTGAGTAATGTTATACAAATGTGAGAAAAAAAATAATATGAGGAAGAACATAAGCAAAAGCTTTTTGAGAGGTATTTTTTTCATAAAAGTATAAAAATAAAAGAAAAAAATCTTAAAAAATGGCGGTAGAAGAAGAAGCCCAAATTCAAATTCGTCAATAAGTCCCAAAAGATCCCTAACTACCGACTTATCAAATTGACTTGAGCTACAACATGTTTGACAAAGTACTCGAAATGATCTACACTTTTTCCCCCCCAAAAAAACAGCAAGGTACAAAGAAAGGAAGATCAGAAAGTAGAGTATAGTACAACAAATGATAATAAATATCATAACGGGTAACATAATATACGAATTATTATAATGGCGACCAAGACGATGGCATAGAGGGTCCATGTGACGCATTTGAGCCACATCGAGAGCGGAATTGTGATGGCTACAAAAGTGGCTGTCACCGCAAAAATAAAAGATTGCACCAACTGGCTGGAGCACTTGAGCTATCATTAGACACGGTGAAGTCATGAATTTTGCCAAAGAAGAGAAAAATGAAGGAAAAGTTGATTGCAAGGTCTAGAAAATGTGGCAACACTGGTGGGTGCTGGGATTCATCACTAAAAAAGAAAGTTTTTTTAGTTTATTTCAAGACTATTCGTCTTTAGGTTCATGTAAGAATTTCTATATTAAAATTTTCGTATTTTTACTAATAACTTGAATAAATCGTACACAAGTAACACAACAAGCAGACAAAGGGAACCTCAATTGGTTTCATTGCGCGATCTTTTGGGTTCATAATTTAGAAGCTTATTAATAAAGTTTAATTTGTGATTATCAGACATGGTGCCGCCTGAAATAACTGTAAAAATACCAGACATAACCGCCACATCCTGTAAGGCCACGAGCTTGATCCGATTCCATGCCTCTTTACAACTGCTCCTCGGCATGTCTTTGGAGTCCACTGTTCCCATCCCTCCGTCACAAAAAATCCCATCCCCAATTTCCCGCAACTGTAATTCAAAGAAACAAACATTCTGTTCGCTCAATCGTTAAAGCAAAATCATCGGTTTCACTCTCCGCCAAAACCAACAACGCTTCAACACAAGGGTTACATTTTCTCCAAGAAATAACAACCCTTTGTGAAGAATCCAAAATCCTCGACAAGGCTTTGTCTCTCTTGCAAGAAAACTCAAACAATGCTCACTCTAAAGAAGCTACGGGTGTCTTGTTACAAGCCTGCGGCCACGAAAAGGACATTGAGATTGGTAAAAGAGTTCATGAACTGGTTTCTGCATCGACCCACTTTAGTAATGACTTTGTTATTAATACTCATCTCATTACTATGTACTCACGGTGTGGGTTTCCGTTGGATTCCCGTAGAGTCTTTGATAGTTTGAAGACGAGGAATTTGTTCCAGTGGAATGCGTTAGTTAGTGGGTTTACTAAAAATGAGCTTTATACTGATGCGTTGAGCATTTTTGTTGAATTGTTATCGGATACTGAGCTTAAACCCGATAATTTTACTTTCCCCTGCGTGGTTAAGGCTTGTGGAGGGATTGCTGATCTGGGTTTTGGACGTGGTGTTCATGGGATGGCTGCGAAGATGGGTTTGATTGGAGATGTGTTTGTCGGTAATGCTTTGATTGCAATGTATGGGAAATGTGGGTTTGTTGAGGAAATGGTGAAAGTGTTTGAGGTAATGCCCGAAAGAAACTTGGTTTCTTGGAATTCTATTATTTGTGGATTTTCTGAGAATGGTTTTTCTTATGAGAGTTTTGATTTGTTAATCAAGATGATGGGTTCTGAGGAAGGTTTCATTCCGGATGTTGCAACCGTAGTTACTGTGTTACCAGTGTGCGCAGGGGAAGGAAATGTAGATATGGGGATGTTGGTTCATGGTTTGGCAGTAAAATTCTGTCTTACTCAAGAATTAATAGTGAACAATGCACTGGTTGATATGTATGCAAAATGTGGGTTTTTATCTGAAGCCCAAATCTTGTTTGATAAGAACAATGATAAAAATGTTGTCTCTTGGAATACCATCATTGGGGCTTTTTCTATGGCAGGAGATGTATGTGGAACATTTGATCTTCTGCGAAAAATGCAGATGAAAGAAGAGGAAGTGAAGGCAAATGAGGTAACAGTTTTGAATGTGTTGACAATGTGTTCGGAGAAGCCAGAGTTATTGAGCTTGAAGGAACTTCATGGTTATTCATTAAGACATGGGTTTGACGACGATGAACTCGTAGCCAATGCCTTTGTTGCAGCCTATGGAAAGTGTGGATCAAAAATTTCTGCTGAGAATGTTTTTCATGGTATGGAGTCTAGGACGGTAAGCTCTTGGAATGCACTCATCTATGGTCATGCGCAGAATGGTGATAGTTTGAAGGCTTTAGATTACTTCCTTCAAATGACATGTTCAGACTTAGAACCTGATTTGTTTAGCATAGGTAGTATCATATTAGCTTGCACCCATCTGAAATACCTCCACCATGGCAAAGAGATTCATGGATTTGTAATGCGGAATGGGTTAGTAAGAGACTCATTTTTAGGTATCTCACTGCTATCACTTTACATGCATTGTGAAAAATCATCTTCTGCCAGAGTGCTGTTTGATGCGATGGAAGATAAAAGCTTAGTATCTTGGAACACAATGATAGCTGGTTACTCACAGAACAAGCTTCCAGTTAAAGCCATAATTCTTTTCCGAAGGATGTGTTCCATGGGAGTTCAACCTTGTGAGATTTCCATAATTAGTGTTCTCAGTGCTTGTTCACAGTTATCAGCTCTGCGGCTGGGGAAAGAAACACATTGCTATGCTTTAAAAGGTAGCCTCACTAATGATGCATTTGTCGCTTGTTCAATTATAGATATGTATGCAAAATGTGGGTGTATCGAACAATCTCGAAGAGTTTTTGACAGGTTGAAGGATAAAGATGTAGCATCATGGAATGCTATAATAGTAGGATATGGAGTACATGGATATGGAAAAGAGGCAATAGAGCTGTTTGAAAAGATGCTGGCGCTCGGCCATAAGCCAGATGCTTTCACATTTGCTGGTATATTGATGGCCTGTAACCATGCTGGGCTGGTTGAAAATGGGCTGAAATATTACAGTCAGATGCAGAAACTTCATGGAGAAAAGCCAAAACTCGAGTATGATGCATGTGTTGTGGACATGCTGGGTCGTGCTGGAAAATTGGATGATGCTTTTAAGCTCATAGATGAGATGCCTGAGGAAGCAGATGCTGGAATCTGGAGCTCATTGCTCCGTTCTTGCAGAACCTATGGTGCTTTGGAAATGGGAGAAAAAGTTGCCAAAGAATTACTGGAATTGGAACCAGACAAAGCAGAAAGTTACGTGCTAATCTCAAATTTGTACGCTGGATCAGAAAAGTGGGATGATGCGAGGATGGTGCGCCAAAGGATGAAGGAGAGAGGCCTTCAAAAGGAGGCTGGCTGCAGTTGGATTGAACTCGGAGGAAACATTTATAGCTTTGTTGTTGGTGACAATATGCTGCCAGAGTGGGAGGAAATCTGGGAAATGTGGGGAAGATTGGAGGAACAAATAAGTAAAATTGGATACAAACCATACACAGACGCCGTGCTTCATGAACTAGAAGAAGAGGAGAAGGTGAACATATTGAGGGGGCATAGTGAGAAGCTTGCAATTTCTTTTGGGTTGTTAAAGACAACCAAAGGCGTGACACTGAGAGTTTGCAAGAACCTGCGCATTTGTGTAGATTGTCATAATGCAGTCAAGTTAATTTCAAAGGTTGCTGAGAGGGAAATAGTTGTTAGAGACAACAAGCGGTTCCATCATTTTAGAGATGGGGTTTGCTCTTGTGGAGATTATTGGTAGTTGTTGGCAAATGATGGTGCAATGATGCGATGTATATACAAGAATTTGATTCTCCCTTGGATTGTTCAGCTTTTGAACTTGTTCCCATTTATGCACAAGTGTTGTAAAATCATGAAATAGGTAAATGTTTTACTCGCGACTAAAATTAGAACTATCAAATAGGGTAATGACATTTATAGACTCACTATCTTATTAAGTTTATCTCAAGGATTCTTTTAACGCTAATGAATGAATACATCTCCAAGATTTAAAATAACCAAATCTATCTCTTATGGTCTTACCATTTCTTTTTTATGAAGAATCTATAAAATTATTGTCACCGTAATTTTTCTCACCATTAATAATTAATTTTTTTTTAGTGATAGCCTTTGTTCCTATATGTCAGTGTATATATAAATTGTCATTTAAAAAATAATATAAATACAATGATTTTTTTTTAAAATGACTAATGTTAATTGACGCAAGGAAGTCATACGGTCCTTTTTTCTTAAACATTTTTTAAATATGGTAATAACCTTAAAAGGGTATAAAAGTACATTTATACTTAACAAATAAATTATAAAATAAAAGAAACAACAAAATAAAGTAGGTCACAAATGAAACTTGCATACATTAGCTAATAAATCATCGGTAGCACAGGGTCAACAGCACTCAACCAAGAAGCCGTTCTGGAAAATGAGCAGGCCCCACGAACGCTGAGCCAAGAGAAGGTCTTTTTTTTCTTTTTATAGCAAATGGAGATGAAGGCAGCAGCGTCTTCGCCGCCGCCACCGTCGAACTCGGAGTCGCAGAACTCAGCCACTCAACCGATTCAACCAAAGCGAGAGGTCGATGACGCTCCAACGACCAACAACAGCGGTGCCTTCGATGTGTTCGACCAAAAGCCGGAGACAAAACCTCCCTTAACTCCTGAACATTTTCAGTCAGTTCTCTCTCTCTCACTTCCTTTTCTTTTTAATATTTGTTTATTCACTTTTTTGGTGCAGTTAATCGTCTAAATGCCTGCCTAATTCTTTCCGTTTAAAGTTTATATAAATTCACGCGTACTATGTGCTGGCCGTTACTGTTACTTGACCTGCTAAGTGTGCTCCTTTATGATGATTCAGTCCACTTAAGCATTATTGGGTAGTGATATAGTCGGGGCCTTTTAATGAGAAAGATTTTGGTCAACTCTTGCTCTTAAATGATACTTGTTGGATGAGGTTTGATATCTAAGCCATTGTCACATATGGAGCCTCACACTACTCTTGACTGCAGATGAGTAATTGCCCTGTTCAATCTTAAATCCTGTCCACCAGAGTTCGAAGGTGAAGTTGTATCCAATGCAATCTAAATGGAAAAAGAGTTGCTTGGACTCTTGATCTGAATGAAATGAAGACAGTGCATAAATTTGGTCATATCAATTTCTAATCTGAATTTCTAGTAATGATGAGCCATTCCCTGGCTTTTGTGTACTGATATATTGTATTTCATGACTATCTACATTGCAAAGCTTTTAAGTTAAAGGTAATCACTTTTTGAGATTGTCAAATATGAACCGTGTTTTTCTCTTTGATGTGTTAAGCTTCTGATTGACAGATTGACATCTTGATACTCCCAAGATATAACTGTAAATTAACTGTCCAATGCTGTTGGATATTAATATGATATGTCTTACTTTGATCAGGATTCTTAAAAATACAGACTACATAGAGAAGTTCCAAAAGTATGAGGATGACTACACTCGTCGGTTGATGGCAAAATACTTCTCAAAGAATAATATTTATGGGGGTAGGTAAACTATTTCTCTTTGTGATTCCTCTATATATTTAAATAAACCTTATTTCTGAAATTGTCCGCTGAATACAGTAGTTAAACTTTTGTTTTGGATTTCTTGTTCTTCCAGTGAACATATTTGATGACAAAACGACAATTGATGGCGAGACTATAATGTCAAGCAGGTAGGACGAATATTTCATTCATGACTTGTAACCACTTATGCTTTATCATAGACTAAGATGTGTGTGGCAAATTTCATCTAGGTGGCCATGCATTCGAACATTTGCAGACCCAATACAGGGTTATGAGGACCAGAATATCAGTGGTTCAACATCAACAGCAGAGGCCCCTAATAACATCTCCAATGGCAAGCACACGCCAAAAAAGAACAGTTGAGAACCAATTTTTTTCCTCTCTCAAAAATGGTATTGTATATAAACAAAATGTGGATGCTGCAGACCAACCAGTATGGCAAAAATGTGAACCACAACTTTTCTCTAATCTAATTCTCAGTGCTTTCTTTCTTTTCATCTCATTTTGGGGTTTAAACTGTATTTCACATCTAGTGGTAAGGCATGGTGAGTGTTAATGCATCCATGCCAACTAGCAAAGGATTACATTCTCAGATGTGATAGAAGGAGGTGCAGAATGCAAAATCTTGGAAATGAGGGTTCCAGTCCATAATTTCATTATGTTTGATTTCAATTTTTTATCCTTAGTTTGATCTAGTAAGGGGGTGCTACTGCAATATTAAACCACAGTGAGGTAGGTTATTATAATGGTGATCAAGAAATATGAGACTGTGAGAGTTTAGTTTCATACACGGTGTTGATGCTGAAATTTGGTCGAGGTAGTGATGCGACCAGGTTGCCTTGTGAGCATTTTTATTTGTTTTAGTGAGAACAAATCGCTGCCGGTTGGATGAAGTTGATATTTATTTCTTTACTTGATCTTTCTTCCTTTTGCCTGCACTCTTAGAAAATAGTCAAAGGGCCCCAAATGCTTTTTTGGTGATAACTCTCCGACGCTCAAGTTAGTAATGAGAATTATGGAAAAACTTGGTTTGGTCTTCTTTCGCCCTAGGTTTTTATCTTTTTTTTTAGGCTGTGTGCTTAATTTTTTTTAAAGTAAATATTTTTTTTTTTCACTAAAAAAAGTCTCTTTCTTTGGATTCCTTCGTGTTTTTATAGACACCCGAAATTATCGCGTCCTCAACGTCCTTCTTCAATGCGTAGCCGTTTCTAGGTTAAATGTACCACATAAACCACAGATTAATAAGATATCCGTTATGAGATAATTATGGAGCTGCAGTTACAACGTCCGTTCGTGCATGGGCGTTATGGTTGATTTTTCAGGTGATGCTCAACGGTTTAAGGTTGGTCGAGGCTTATGGAATGTCCAAGCTGGTTCTAGTCTCCTTGCAACTCGTGGATTTGACAAGCAGGTTTTCACTTTGCTAAAATCTAGTAGTGGTATTTCTACTCTCCAAACACCTGTCCTTCAGTTTTTAGTCACTCCGAACATTATAAACTATAAATGTGCCTAAGAAGGGGGGCTTCTCAACTTTCGCGAACATTTATTGATCTGACTTCCAGTAACGTCGTCTTAAATGCATATGATGTGGCCAAACCTTGGCCAAGTATTTGAACTTTAGAATGACGATTTTTGGACTTCCTGAGTGTGTTGTTTCAAATTACCATGACATCATCCCTAAAACCCCTCCCCTCACTTTGTAAATCCCTAACTTACCCTACCTCTCCTTACTATTTTTCTTATTCTACGGTTGAATCCCAATCTTTGTTTTCAAACAAGAAACACCTTATGGTTGTTATATTCTTTCTCCTAACTAACTCCAAATCTTTTTAGGTATTTCTCCCTGAACTCCTCGCTACATTGATCTGGCATATGCAGATTAGTGATAGATATTGATAGTGAGAATGAGTTGAATGTTTCGACCAATTCGCTTAAAAGGTCTAACTCAGACTCCCAAATCCCTATAGAGGAAACCAGTCCATCTAGGTTTAGGGATCACCTTAGAAGGATGTTCCCCGAGGTCTTCTTTTCATCTGAAGATACTGAATCCTGTGGAAGAAATGGTGAAAAGAGTACTAGTTCTAGCAAGAACCATGGGATTAGAGAAACAGAGAGCACTAGTGGGGGTGTGAGTGGTGAAAAGAGCTCCCCCGATGAATCTTGACCAATAAAAAAGCCTAATACGAGCTATAAAATAGAGGTTGAATCTTTTCCTATTGATTATATGTATTGTGAAACCATTCAGGAAGATTTAGATAAGCTGAGAGTGTTATACAGGATCTCTAATGATATTGAACTTAGAATACATGGTAAGGTTAACACCCCTAACCGACCCCCAAGGGGATATGTAACCTTGTACTTGGAGTGCTTTAAATTTAGGGTTAGATTATTTCTCTAACCTTATTTTACTAAAATAATAAGGAAACTTAGCCTATCTCCTGGTTAGCTTAATCTAAATGGGTTGAGAGTTTTATCTGGTTTGTTTACATTATACTAGAAGTGTGGAATGTGTGAGCCTATTGTGGAGAGGATAAAAAATCTTTATCAGCTAAGAAGTATTCTTAAAGATGTTGGCTAGTACTACTTCATGAGTAGCTTAAAAAAAAAAATCCATAATAGACCTCCCCATCTCTGGGGGCAATTGAAAGGGCAAGTATTTTTTTACTAAGGGTAATTGGGGTTGAATGGCCTCTACATCTAGAGAAATTCGTATCCCTACCTGTTTTTGTACCTTAAGTTGTTCGTTGTACATTGCATTCCCTTTATGACATTTTTTATTCATCTTATCAACTTTTTTTTTTTATGTTTCAGTTTCTTGGAGCGTGGTTTACAACATAAGAGAGAGAGCACCGTTGTCTACCGCCAGTTTAGTCCAATCTCATCTTGTGTCCGAGGCAGTAGAAATGGGCAGAAAGAAGCGCAATCATGCCGACAGCGCCTCGAGCAGCTTGTCAACTCCCCCAAAGAAACTTGTTCTCGCCAAGGACCCCTCTCCTTTGCAAATGCTTCCACCTCCTTTTGCAGAGAGCAAAGGCAAGGTCAAGAGATCTCCAACTCCAATTCTTGTTGTCCCCACTTTTATGAGGACTCGATCAAAATTTGCTCGCCAAAGCAAGGAGACTACTTATCTTGAGCCTTTCGAGAGGGACTTGGTGAAGTATGTGAAGCAGAAGCACCTCTCAAACTTAAATGATCAGCACATGGGCGAATTGCTTAACATCATTCAAAAGAATGCCTACCAGCTTTCTGTTGCCTCTTCCATTTATAAGTTCAAGGTCGCTAATTATGACAAGAAGCTGGAGGGGGAGAATCAGAACCTAAAGAAGGAGTTGGAGCTAGAGAAGAAGCAGTCTCTCAAGCTTCACATTGATATCTTGGAGCTTGAAGAAAAGGTTGCCCTGTATGAATCCAAAGTAGTGCAACTCGAGCGTGAATTGGCGAATGAGCGGGATAAACTAGTCAATGCCAAAAAAGATCTCGATAAACAGAGGTTTGCCTTCGAGCAGCACCTGGAGGACGAAATGTGTCGCCTTCAAGGTAGAATCGACATTCTGGAGAAACAGGGTGTCGATGAATACAACTCGGGTTTGTCATTTTGTTATGATTGTATCATGTTCGTGCTGAAGAAAGAATACCCAGAGTTGGATATGACCAAGCTAGAAGCTGGTGTGGTTGCTTATATGAACGAGAAGGATAACAAAGACGAGCAACAAGAAGGGCTTTCTCAGATTGCTGAGGATGCGCCACCTCCAGTTGAAGGTGAACCCCAACGAACAAGTGCCCAGGGAACAAGTGTGGACCCTCATGCTGAGACTTCTTAGGACTATACTAGGTTATCTTAAAAATAAGGCCTAACTTATATAAACTTTGGCTTTTATTTGATTATTTGTGATTCTATTAATTCTTGCTTGTTTATTGCCTCGTTATTAGTTTGCATTGGCGATTTTAATCTCATTGCGAACAAGCATTGAGTTCTCGAGACTTTTGCTTGCCTTATAACCTTTGGATCTGATCGCTTGCTTTATGCCATCCAGCTTAAGAACTCGAACAAATATTAATTTTTTTTATAAATTCTAAGACTATAAAATTTGTCAAGAATCTTTCTCTAAAATTGACTATTTGCTCAACTTTGCTTATACATATAGTCATGGGCGAACTTTGGATTTTTGCCTCATCTTATGGATTTTTGCCTCATCTTATATATGTTTTGAGACTTTATGTCCTTTCATGGTTGCTTGCCTGCTCGACATTGTTTTGTCGAGTATATTTGGAAATCTTTTCTCTTACCTCATGCTTGGCAAGACTTAAGTTGATTTTACATATTTTTGCCGGGTAGTTTTTTGCTTTGTCAAACAGACTCGACCCTAACTCTTGTCCCACCTCAAGTAGGTTTTTGAGACTTCGAGTCCCCTTTTTTTTTTTTTAGAGGAAAATTAGTTACTATTGTTTATTGGTTGGCTGCTCGCATTCGCCAACTAGGCAGGTTCAATTAACTTTGACTCCTGTCTTGCCTTAAGTAGGCTTGGAGACTTTAAGTCTTTCGTTCATCATGAGGTGTTCTTGGCTTGCAAATAAGTCATAATGTTAACTTTTATGCAAACATTTCACGCTTAATAAATAGGTTACAACCTATATACTCTCAACAACATAAACTAAAAGGAAAACAACTAAATTTTATTATAATAAAGTTTATTGAAAGCATTTTCTTAAATGCTTTGCATTCTATGATCTCTTGATTTCCTATCCATCAGCGTAAGCTAGCTTATATGCTCTTCGTCTAGTTGCTCATACGACCCGATAAAGACTTTCTCAGTTAGGACCAAATATTTCATGACTTGGATTTCTTGTATTTTGGCTTATTCTCCTAAGCACACAATCTTTGCTTTTGAATTGTCGTACACGCACGTTTTGATTATAATAACATGCTACCCTTTGTTGGTGCTCAGTCACTCTCCTAGAGGCTGACTTTCTCTTCTTAAACAAAAGATTGAGATTCAAACACATATGCTCATCATTTGGCCCTTGTCGAAATGCTCTGTTAGTTGAGAATCCGTTCCAACTTCCGCTGGGACTACTGCCTCGTGCCCAAAGAATAAGGTGAAAGGTGTTTCTCCCATGGTAGTCTTATGTGTACTCCTACAAGCCAACAACGCACCAGGAAGCTTGTTGACCCAAGTACTTTTCTCTCCAAGCCGAGTTTTTAACAGCTTCTTTGTTGTTTTGTTAATTGCTTCCACCTACCCATTTGCCTGCGGATGTGTTGGTGAGTAGAATTTCAACTTTATTCCTAAATTCTTGCAAAACTCCTTAAAGTTACCATTGTCAAATTGTTTGCCGTTGTCTATAATGATGGCATAAGGGATCTTATATATGCACATGATATTTTTCCATATGAAATCAGTCATCTTTTTCTTAGTTATCTTACTTAGGGTTTCGATCTCAACCCATTTCGTGAAATAATCTACAACAACAATAGCTTCCGTTGCTCCACCTCGACCTTTAGGGAAGGATTCAACCAAGTTGATCCCCCACTAAGCAAATGGCCACGATGATGACATTAAAGTCAGTTTCTTTGGTGGCTGTGTAAGAATATTTACGAAACTTTAGCAAGGTTTGCAGCTTCTCATTTTTTTCAGTGCATCTCGATGCATTGTCGGCCAAAAATATCTCTGGCTTAAAACTTTTAAGGCTAATGATCTCGCCCTCGAGTGGTTCCCGCATAGCCTTTCATGTATCTCTTTCAATGCATAGTTTGCTTCCTTATCGTTCAGGCACCGCAACAAGGGTAGGGTGTACCCTCGTCAGTATAGCACCCCATTGATTATTGTGTATCGAGCTGCTTGGCACTTAAGTTTTCTTACTTCTCCTTTATCTGCAGGTAGAATTCCATCCTGGATGTACGAGATTATTGGATCCATCAATGATTTCACCATGTTGAGGCACATCATTTTTGCTTCCCGCTTAATACTTGGGGAGGTCTTAACTTTGACTGGAATGGATTTGGGCATCGTCGCATCCAAGGTCGCTCCTATCTTTGCCAAGATATCAGCTCAAAAGTTTTCCTCTTTTGGAATATACTCAACCTTGACTCCTTTGAAATGGGCCATTATCCGTCTGGTATGCTTAAGGTATCTTTCTATCTTTTTATCTTTTGTTTGAAAACTCTCATTATAATGATTAGTTATCAACTGTAAGTCCGTCCAGACTTTTACTATTTCTGCTTGTAGAGCAAAAGCCAGTTTTAACCCCACAATGAAGACCTCATACTCTATCTAGTTATTAGTTACTTTAAACTCGAACCTCACCACATATGAAATTTCCAAGCCCCCAGGGCTAACGATGACAACATTTTCTCCTGCACCTTAGTCCTTATTTGAACCATCCATTGATACTGTCTAGACCTCAATGCATTCAACAACAAAGTCAACCAACATTTGGGCTTTGATTGTGGCTTGAGGTTGATAGCTAATGTCAAATTTGCTCAATTCCACCAACCATTTTACAAGACAACCAGAAGCTTCCGGCTTGTGAAATATTTGTTTCAGTGGTTAGTCTGTCATCACTATCACATAATGTGCCTGGAAATAAGACCTCAATTTTTGAGCTACAACTACCAATGTTAAAGCCTATTTCTCCATCTTTGGATACCTAGTTTTTGCGTCTAGCAATGCCTTGCTAATATAATACACTAGGTGTTAGAATTTTTTTTCTTCTCTTATCGGCACTATGCTTGTTGCCCATTAAGACATGACTAGATATAAATATAGTTTGTCGCTTTTTCGTGGCGTTGACAATAGTGAAGCCTTAAAAGAGATACTCTTTCAGTTGTTAAAATGCTTGCACGCGTTTTGTAGTCCATTCCATTTTCTTCTCTTTTTTCATCACATAGAAAAAGACATGGCATTTTGAAATAAACCGATTTAAAGCAACCATTTTTCCAGTGAGGCTTTATAACTCTTTAATCGTGGGAGGGGACTTTATCTCTACAACTGCTCATATTTTCTATTCGTCTCAATCCCTCTGTTGCTTACTATAAATCCTAAGAATTTTCCTGAGCCTACCCCAAACAAACATTTCTCATGGTTCACTTTCATTTTGTACTTTCTAAGCAGCTTAAAAGTCTCCTCCAAGTGCAGCTTGTGCTCGCCCGGGTCCTTGGATTTTGTGATCATGTTATCTACATATACCTTCATCGTACAATCAACAAATGGCTTAATGATTTTATTCGCCAGTCTTTGATACATCGCACTTGCATTTTTTAAGTCGAAGGGCATCACCTTGTAGTAGAATAATCTTATGTTAGTGATGAAAACAATATGCTCCTCATCCTACTCAAACAAACGTATTTGATTATACCCTGAAAAAGCATCCATGAAGTTGAGTAAACTATGTCCAACTGTTGAGTCAACCAATTGGTTGATCTTAGGTAATAGGAAACTATCTTTTGGAGATGCCTTGTTGAGGTCTGTGAAATCTATACACATCTGCCACTTTTCATTTGCCTTCGTAACTAGAACCACATTGGAGATCCACTCGGGATAATCAACCTGTCAAATAAAACCTGCCCAGAATAGCTTCTCCACTTCCGTGTTTATGACGTCATATCACTCTTGATTGAAACATGTCCTTTTCTGTTTCACTAGTCGCACATCTTTATTTACTGTTAGCCTGTGGTAGGCTTCTGATGGGTCTATCCCTGGCATGTTCTCATGCTACCAAGCGAACACATCAGTGTATGCTCGCAAGTAACCCACCAAGTTCTCCTTCAACCCACTTTCTAACTCGCGTCCAATCTTAACAACCTTTTCTGTGTCTTATGGCTTTTCGTTCACTATTTTGATTTCTTTTATTATCCTTGTCTTCCCTTTTTGAAGTCACTTTGAGTGTCCAATGAGGTGATCTGCATTGTCTTCTTTGTTGCAGTTGCATAGCAGTCCCAACCAATTCTTTGATTACCCTTCACAACTCCTACAACTCCATTGACCCGGTATTTGAGAGGTAAATGGTGATTAGACATTACTACCTTTTTTATTTTCAAGAAAGCTCTGTAAAAAATCATTTGGTACGAGCTATCTTCATTCACCACCACAAAATCTAGCATTATCATCTGCTGGATCGGCATGGTTTCTATTGTGACAGGCAGCTCAACCACTCTAATGGGAGTCAATCTTCCCCCACCAAACCCTTTCAGGGATGTGCTAGTATTCTCTAGCTTTAACTCTGCAATCCTTATCTCCTCTAGGGTTGACTTGAACAGAAATCTATCGAGCTCCTGGAATATACCAGTATCTGATCAAATTTTTTACTTGCTACTATTGCGCTAATCATCAGGCCATCCTTATACGAGTATAGCACCCCCTCCTTATCGTCGTCTGTTTATATTATGAGCACCTTCTTTGTCTTTGTTCGCTTTGCCGTCGGCATGTTGAAAAAAACCTCTTTGCTGGTCATCATATACCTCAAATAGTTCTTATAAGATCTATTCAAATCATCAGCAAGCGTTGGACCCCCGACGATGACCTTGACCACAAGCTGCTCGCGCTTGGTTTTATATACATCCTCTTCTACTCCGTATTGTGAATATATAGCTGGGTGTGCACCATCAATAAAACTATCTAGGTAACGACTCCTCTCTAAATTCTTAACTTGATTATTAAGGTCTCGACATTAAGTTGTGGTAAGGCTGTAGGTGTTATGGAATTCACAAAATCTACTCTTATCTCTCTTATTAGTGATTTTCGCTATTAGGGTTGGGGGAAATAACAAGTTGCGGTCTTTGATAGTGTGATACAATTCCTCTAGAGGAACTTTTAGAGGAGTGTATTGCTTGTAAGATGGGCTATAATGGATAATCTACACAGCTCTCTCCCTGGAAGGTGGGAAATTTGGCCAAAGTGATCTAGATTCTAGTGGGTAGCGAGTTGCTAGAGCGCCATAATGAGGGCGACTATATGGTTGGTTGGGCTTTTTCCACTAATCGCCACTAAGAGTATGAGGAGATGAAACTCATGCTCGTTGAAACTAAGATGGTAGCAAGCGAGATAGATATGGGACTATCCGACTACTTGTTCTCCCACCTGATGGCAACTTGTCACTTCGGCTGATCGGCCCTGCCACCTTATGAGTCTTCTTCTCTTTTTTTCTCAGCTCCTCAAGCTATTCACTTTTTATTCTCATTGCCTTCTCCTCTTCAATGTATGCATCCCTCTTTGCCTGTTTGTATGCCATGGAATATGTCTGCACAGTTGTGCTCCTCAGGTTATACTAGGGGTGTTCAGAATCTAATCCGATCCGCTTAATCCGTCTGATCCGTAAGGATTCAATCCGTGGATTAAATAGATTGGATTGGATTGAAATTTTGAATATCCGCAGTTGGTGGATCGGATATGGATTGACTTTTGTAAATCCGCAAAATACACACACACACACACACACACACACACACACACACACACACACACACATATATATAATTAAAAAAAATTATAAATGTGACATTACTAATAAATAAGTAATTATGTGATAATTTTTACATACTTACATTAACACCATAATATTAATATATGTTATCCATTATTCAAAAATAATATAAAATAAAAAAAAATTGACTTTTTTTATGATGAAGCAATAGATGAGATTAAACATATTGAGACAAATAAAATGTAACAATTTAACTTTAATTTTATTTATTGATTATTATTTGACTTTATATTGTTATTCTATTTTAAAAATTGACATTTTTCTTGTCTTACACATACAGAGATTTTGGGAGATGATAAGAACATATTTGATAAAATTTAATAACATTTAATGGGTTGGTCAGGGTAAATATTAATTAATTTTTTTATTAAATAAAAATTTTTATTTGTTATTTATTTCAATTATATTTATTTTGTTTAGGTTAAAGTGCGAAGCACAAATTGGAGGTGGACGTTTTTCTTTTCAATGTGTTTTATTTTGAAACTTTAAATGTATTATTGTAGTTTTATTTAAACAATTAATTTCAGTGTTATATTTTAAAACTTTGAATGTATTGTTGTAGCTCTATCTGAACAATTTAACCTTGGTGTGTTATATTTTGAAACTTTAAATATATTATTGTATCTTTATTTGAACAATTAATCTCAGCATATTATATTTTTAAACTTTAAATGTATTTTTTTAGCTTTATTTAAACAATTAATTTATTTAAATTTTATTCAATTTTGAATTTAATTCGTAGTAAAATTTTTATATATTTGATTTATTTCATTAGTTCATGGATTGGAGAGAACTAAAAATTTTTAATCCGTAAACTAATGAGCAAAATGGTGGATTAGATATGGATTAAGTCAGATCGACATCCAATCCGTAGACGTATAGATTGGATATAGATTGAGTCAAATCCACATCCGATTCGCAGATATATAGATTGGATTTGGATTGAAGTTAATCAATCCGTGGATTGGATTGGATTTAAAAATTATAATCCGCAAAATCGTGAATCGGTTATAGATTGATGTCTAATCTGTAAAATCCGATCCGCGAACACCCTTAGGTTATACCAGAGTCGTCTTATCTTCACACCCTATTTTAGCCCTTTCAAGGCCTGGGGATGGTTGAAAGCTCTGAGGTCAAGAACAGCGCGATGGTACCCATTCAAGAACTTCCTAAGGGTCTCATTTCCCCCTGCGTAATCCCCAGCAAGTCTATCATATCATCCTCCGGAGTTATCGCCTCGCAGAACTATTCTACAAATTCATGGCACATTTGCTCAAGGCTCATAATACTTTCTCGAGTCAGTTTTCTATACCATTTTCATACTTGTCCTTCCAAGGTCAATGGAAACGCTCTACACCTTTAGGCTTGCATTAAGCCTTGCACTTCTGTCATGTCATTAAAGCGCTTTATGTAGACCAAGGGGTCACTCTTCCCAGAGTAATTGAGATCTGAAAATCGAAAGTCTTGTAGAATCACTGTGCTCATGACCTCCTCTAAAAGAGGGAATTTATTGTCTAACATAATCCTCCAGTTGAGCCTTTTTTGGCTCCCCTGCAGCTTGTCGATCAGTTGAGCTAATCTACGCATCTCTTCTTTTAACTCTATTGCGCGACTAGGATTTTGAGCTATGACTTGATCGCGTTCTGACTTAACGTCATTAAGGTGCTTTCTTAATTCTCTCTCCTTTCTCCACAGTGTTTGTTCCTCCACCGCTACTCACCCGGCCTTGATGTTCTTCCAGTTGATCTTCCAAGTGTCAGTTATGTTCAGTACTGAATTCCTTACGGCCTCACTCGATCCAGGTGGCTCCGTTACTAGGCCCCGAAATGCTTGGATCCTCTATTGAAGATTTCTCCCCAGCTCTTCTCTGTCCCTCCTTTAGTTCGTGAACAATAACGGTGAGGGCTTCCATTTGTTTCTCCATCCGCTCTATTTGCTCATACATCAACCTCTCATTTTTTCTCATTCGCCACTCTTCGCAGAGCAGCGGGTTCACTCATTGTGGTGTCAATTCTGCGAACTTCATTTCCTCGTATATTCATTTTGCTTATCCCTTCGTTAGCTTGCTCGGTTGGCGATAGTTTTTTGCTCGTCGCTACACATGGTGTCAAAATGTTGATGCTGAAATCTGGTCAAGGTAGTGATGTGACCAGATTGCCTTACCAGTACTTTTATTTATTTAAGTGGGAACAAATCACTGCCGGTTCGATGAAGTAGTTATTTATTTATTTACTCGACCTTTCCTCCTTAGCAAAAACCTACTCGTCAAATCCCTGAGTTGCTAGGAGACCAAAACCAGCTCTAGCATTCTGTCAGCCTCGATCAGCCTTGAACCTTGAGCATCACCCAAAAAATTAATTGTAATGCCCACACATGAATGGGTGTTGTAATTGCAGTTCAATAATTATTTTATAATGAGTATCTCATTAATCCGCAATTTAAGTGGTGCATTCAACCCAGAAACGATTGTGCATTGAAGAAGGATATTGAGGACACGATAATTTTAAATGTCTATAAAAATCGGGAGGAACCCAAAGAAAGGGACTTTTTTCCAAGAAAAAAAAAGATTTACTTTAAAAAAAATCAAGCACACGGTCTAAAAAAAAAAGATAAAAACCTAAGTCTAAAGAAGACTAAACCAAGTTTTTCCATAATTCCCGATTACTAACTTGAGCATCGGAGAGTTATTACTAGAAAAATATTAAGCGCCACCTAACTATTTTCTGTGAGTGCAAGAGAAAGGAGGAAAGGTCGATTAAAGAAATAAATAATTACTTCATCCACCAGGCAGTGATTTGTTCCCACTAAAACAAATAAAAATGCTCATGAGACAACCTGATTGCATCATTACCTCGACCAGATTTCAGCATCAACACCCGAGTTATATACCCAATAGGGTGGATGCAGTTGCAAATGAAAATACCGTCTTTAACACAATGATTTGGAGTTCAGTTCAGCTTATTCATGTTTAGTGTTTCGTCGTGAGATAGTTATTCCTTGAGTTTGGTTCCTACTTCCTGTACGCTTAATAATGATTTCCCAGATTTTTGACACCTGTAATTTGCGACTTGTTCAGTCATTTAGACCCCTATCTTCATTCTCTTAAAGAGTCCTGTCACCTTCTACAAAAAAAGCCAATTTTGCAATTTGTAAGCATTGCCTCTTCTAAGTATATAACGCAAATGTCTAATCTCGATATAGTACTTTCATAGACTATGCATTTATGGTAAAGCATCAACATTTGCGAATCAAGTAAACCGAGCATCTTCTTAAACATTAAATTTAACTAAGTTTAGTACTCTTGGCATTTCCATAATCCGTCTCTGCTTCTATTAGCAGCTTCTATATTACGAACTACAACCACTAGCTCGGCTACCAGAACCCATTTGTTGCACCAATCTGCAAACTAATTGACTACAGAATTCAAGATAAATATGCAGCGAGATGAGGTGAATACAAACAGAGTTGATAATAGGTGTATTGATATTCACAGGATGGTTATAATCTTTATAAGTAGTTATATTTACAAACATCTGAGCTTAATAAACTATTTAACCTGTTAAAAAAGGCTTTTATTTTCTAGTTTGCTTTCACTATATACCTGTGTGAACTATTTCTGGCCAGATTTTCTGCCACAGAGCTCTACTGATGGATAGATAGACTTGAAGCTTCAGCTCTCGGGCGATTCATATTGCCATTAACTTCTTCCAAACCTCTTAGAGGTGCTAACAGATCGGAAATGACCAGTTGAAGGGATGAAACTTTTTCCTTGAGCTGGGAATTCTCTTGGAGGATCTGGTGGTTGCTTTCTAACAAACTGATGAGCTTTTCTGATAGCTGATAATTCATGGTTTGTACATGGTTAATCTGGGACTGAAGCTCTTCAATTAGCTTCTTCTTACGCATCCGTGATCTTCGAGCAGATTCCCTGTTGGATATCACTCTTTTGAGCCTCTTCTCATTGATAATGCTCGCAGGGGTATCTCTTGCCTCATCTAAAGCAGAGCCAGTTCTGGGGGATACCGATGTATTTGGTGAGAATAGATGAACTGGAACATGAAACTGAGAGTCGGATAAGAATCTGCCAGAGAAATTTGAGCTTCGTTCTGGATTTTGTGAAGGGTTTGCTTGGGTTACAATACAATTATTTGCCAATTCCATGTGCTGCAAATTTGAAAACTGAGTTGAAGAACCATGAGTTTTGTGAGTGTGACAGACAGGTACAAGATTTGGATCCTTGATTTCATATGTCCCCATGGCTTGAATATTCACTTGATCACTTGATGAAATAGAGAACAAGAGGGAAAGAGACAGTATCAAGAGAGGAGAACAATAAGTGAAGGAGCAGTTCAGTTTAAGATTTAACTGATGAGAAGTTTCAAAGAGTTTCTTATCATGCAAGTATTTATATGATGCTCTTCTAATACATTTATACATTTGCTGGGCATCAATACATCATCAATTTGAAGACATTTTCAATGCAATGCTAGCGAGCAGCAACTCTCATGCCATACTTAAACCAATTAATACAGAGATGACAGAGACATACATTACTGCTTTTAACAAACTAAAATCATGCCAATAAATTAACACATAGGAAAGATATTACTTTATTTGAAAAATTCTTCCATATATCGTATGAAGTTTAATCAGTCTTCTCATACTATGTATATGTGACAAAATTTTATTCCGTTGCGTGTGCAAATAAAATGCATGAGTTAGAATTCTTAAAGACAAATGTTTAATATTAAACTAGTTAAAGAGATAATTACAGACTTTACAGTTGTAGAGGAAATCAACTTTTGCATCCGGTAGAATGTACTCTAATTAGAAGGCAGCAGTAAATATGCATTCTTGACAAAGCAATGCACTTAAAAGCGCAGTAAAAACAATCGATTAAAGAACACCAATTCTTCTTCTAAAGTCCAATGCTAAACGTGGTAAGATAAAAAAGATAACGTAATTACAACACTAAAACAAAAGACTTGTTTAAAAATTAAGCTACTACGACTTAGGCAGTTCACAACTTAAAGCAAATAATCTGGCTCATGTCAAATTTTAACATCGATATTTGCGTTTTGCCATGATTTTTGATGTATATAATTCTCATTACAGAATCACAAAATGTGAATGGTAAGACTTGCAATACAACAGACTATGAATCAATAGAGGGAAAAAGATTTCCCACAGACACAAGTCATTTAAGACCCCGATTGAGTTAGGTTTTGTCCTCATTCTTTAAATCATATAGATTATTTTAGTAATTTAATTGCATCATCACTTGAATATCTAACCCAAACCCATTTTAAAATATGGTCACTTGCCTCATTTATGAAATTAATCACGGTTATAATTTTGTCAATAAGCCATTATGCTGGCGTAAAACGGATCGATTTAATCTTCATCAAACATTCACTCAAGTTCCTAGTATCAAAGTTGCTAAATGAATGAGCTCCCTCCCTCCCCCCCCCCCCCCTCTCTCTCTCTCTCTCGCACACACACGGAGAATATGTTCTTTTCAATTTAAACCAAACCAGAGAATTTGTAAAATTTGGTGTCAAGGGGTGACGGTGACATGAAATTGGACGTATTTCTAATTTCTAATATTCCTTAGCCTCGATATAATAATGAATGACTGTATAAATAATATAATTGGCTTTTAACAAATAACACTTATTGCATTGCTCTTTCGGCTGCTCTTAAGAATTTCGAAGGGATGAGATACGTCTTTCCTTTTCAATGAGTTTGCAGAAAAAAAAAATCATAAATGGATGAAAAAGGACTCGCACAAAAGCGCTTTTTGAAAAAAAGCAAACCAAAGTGGTAAATCTAGTAAGACACAGCCACGGCCTGCAGCCAAGATCAAAGAGGTTATTATTGGAGTCCTCTCTAATGGCCTCTTTCACTTCGGACAGCTTACCGCAACTAAGGGGCAAGTGATGAACTCCAAGTGATAACTTGTTACTCAACAATAAGATTATACCAGAATAAGAAGAGGTATTTAAGCGAGACAATTGACAGCCATGTAAGTCATTAAAAATCCTTTTGTTTCATTCAGTTCCTACTCCTTTCTTGAGTGGATTTTGAAGAGAATCTCCCTTTAGAAGCTATTTTACAAGTAAATTAACCGTGCATATGTTGCTCCTTGGAGTTGGAGGGAGATGCTGGACTGCTTAGTGGCTGAGTATAGAAGTTTCCTAAAGAAACAAATGCCATAGAACCTTTATTCTCTTGTAGTCAAGAAAACCTCTTCATCTTTAAAAACAAAATATCAAGGACAGATTATGATGGAAATACTTAACACCTGACCACATTATAAAATCTTGGCAATCCTAAGATGAACAAACACATAAAATTTTTCAAAAGCTAAAACTTAAGAGGAGAGCACTCATAGAGGAAACAGCCTAAAAACCAAAATAAATAAAATAAAATAAAGTAAAGCAACACAAGAAGCTATCTTAATTCCAAAATTAAATAATGACTATCTACACCTCAAACAATCTTATTGAAAACATAATCATATAGCCGTATTCATAAGAGTGTTGTGCATTCTACATAATGAGAACTAAGAAATCAGTATTAAGCATGCACTGAGAACAAGAGACTGATTTGTACATGAAGAGATCGACGCCTCCAACAAACCAACAGTGAACTATAGAGAAGAGTTACTGATAACATTTAACACAGAACTTCAACAAAATGTGCGTGAACGTGCATATAACTTAAACCATCCGACAAGAACAACAAGCCCCATATCCAACATGACCGCTTCAACAATATTAAGTAGAAAGAATACAAGATATTAAGTAGAAAGAATACAAGTAGCACATAGAATACAAGAAAAGACTAGCAAAAAGGAACTATGCTTTAAATACTTCATATATTACATCTTATAGTTGCTCCAGAAACTGTTAGTGTACAAGAAAAGGAGAAAAAGCACATAGTATATACATTGAAACATATTTAGATTCCAAAAGATCACAAGAGTACAATGCAGTCACCGAAACTCTCATACCCTCACCAAATCACATATTTAATTACCAAAAAATGTCTCATAACCTTCATGTAAAGAGATAAACTCTTCACGACAGCAATATCTTCAATTTTAAAAACCTAGGGCAAAAGAAATGACCTTCAAAATCATTCGTGACCATAAGTTACCATCACAGGACACGACTTGTTCTTCCAGTCCTCCTCTCATAATCAATATCATCAGTAGGCATCTCATATCTACAAACTGGACATGTATTCCTGATTCTCAGCCATGGAACAATGCAGTCTCCATGATACCGATGAGAGCATGGCAACTGCTTTGCTTTCTCCCCAACACCAAACTCATCCTTACAGACTGCACAGAGTGCATTATTACCATCCACATCCTCTTGAGTCAAAACCACCACAGTAAGATTTTCAACAACAGATTTAGATGCTGGAGGCCGGCCCATCCACGCCATCTCATTCTCTGCAAATTGACCAAATAACATCTCGTACTCTGCAGTATGAATAAAATCATCATGATCACCAAAATAAGGTTCATCATTGTTATGATCTACCTCAGGGTTTGTCTCCAAATTATTAGCATTGAATAAAACTTCCCACTCCAAATTCCCCAACCCTCCAACTCTTTCCATGCTCACAACATCCTCCGGAGCAATTATTGGCGAAACGGAAAGAGAAATAGAATTCCCATCATCATTCTCATCAACAAACATACTTAGAACGTCCCTCTCATCAATACGATCATCAACTTCCTCCCACTCAAAATCCTCATTGGTTTCTCTATTATCCTCCAACTGAAGAGAATCCCAACAAAGACGGATGCCTGCCACATCATCATGAACATCCTCATCGAGAAACTCATCACCCGAGTGAATACTCAAATCCCCTAATGCAATTTCATTTACATTTTCATTCTCAACATCAGAATCAGAATCTGACCCAAACCCAATAACCCGAAGGCCTGTGGGCCCCACCTCGTTAGAAACCCTCCTGCCAACGAAGAAGTCATCGACGTCATCATTGTCAATACCCTCAAGAACAAACCCACAATGATTATTGATGCTATCACGGACGTTGCGAGCATTATTATAACGACTGTTATCTGCGTTATTATTATTATTATGATTGGCATTGTTGTTAGCATTTTCACGGGTGTTTAGAACACCAAACCCTAACCCTTGACCGAAATCGAGGTCTAGATGACCGATTTCGCAATTCCCTTCAGCAACGCCAAAACCGGAGTCGTTTAAAGGATCCGAATCCGAGACCAAAGCAGAATTAGTATCTATAACGTTAAGTACCTGAGACTGCTCGACGCGTTGTTGGATCAGATCCATGACGAAATTGACCTGGTTCTCGCGGTGGTGGAAGGGATCCGGGCTGTGTCGGGCTGTCGGCGAATCGGAGTCCGATTCCGGATAAAAATATGCTTCGGCTTCGCGGTGAACGTCTTCCGGCGTAGGGAACTCGGGATCGGAGGAGTAGAGGTCAGAGACTGAGGGGAACCAGAAAGGACGAGAATCAAGGGCTTCGGTTTCATCGTCTATGTCGCGATTGAGGTGAAGGAAAGGAGAGACTTGCGCCATTTTTTCGTTTGAAAAAAAAAATTAACAGAAATTCTTTGGCCACGATATTTTGACTGTTTGGTTGTCAGGTGAGGGTAGGGGTTGGTGGTCTTGAGTAGAGAGGATTGTTCTGTGTGAAGTTACATAAATGCCATTGTATGGGGAAATGGGCCCAGTAGGTGTCCATTTTGGTTGTGGACTTTTTTGTCTTTCCGATAATCGTTTTGCTGTTGTCGTTTCAATTTTCCAAGCCGTGTTTTCTTGCGAGGCGGGTGCCAATTGATCTGAATTTTAAAATTTTGAATACCTCAAGTTTGGTTTTGACTTTCGTGTGATAGTAGCGAGATTTCCATTTCATTTCATTACCTTTACTTAAATCTTAGGCAAATTTATCTATCTGGTCATTTTCATAAAATTATTATCAAAATTAATCATGTTACAAAATTTCTTATCATACTAGTTGCTTATACTTATTTTGAACCAGATTTCTCTTTAAAAGAGCTTGATTTGTTTGCGGAACCATCCCTTGCATTGGTTGGGGGCAATTTTGTTGGCGGATGATGGTTACCATACTAGCCACTTGCACCAATTTTGAACCAAATTACCCTTTAAAAAACTTGGTTCGTTGCGGTCGATGGGAGCCATTGTACGGGTCTCATTGCCCGCGTTGACTGCTTGTGGGCCATGGAGCTACCATCTGCTGCTTGCGGGCAATGGTGGAAATGGCAACGATAGAGCCCAATGTCCGTGTGAGTGGAGCTTAGCGACCCGATTGGCATGCTTCGATTTCTTTCTCGCACATTCAACAACATAATTGAAATAATCTTTTTCAAGATATTTTAACAAACACCTAATATGTTGAATAAGTTGAGCATGTATAGGTAATATAACAAAAAAATTTATAATATGATTAATTTTAATATTAATTTTATGAAAATGACTAGATATGTAAATTTTCCTAAATCTTGGCTATTTCTTTTTTTTTTTTGTTTTAGTGAGGATAGGAAAAGGTACCACCACTGTTCCATTTTGTTTATGTATACATTTATTTTTATTAGTAATAGCAATAGATAATGGCACAAATGACTTGTCGTCACGTGTATGTAATTTAAATTATTCCTGAAAACAATATAATACATAACCTAAGCATATTTCAAACATTGAGAATTGTTAGTGCCTGAGACGCAAAAGCAAAATCTAAATTATTTTTTTAATATCCTATCTTTCCTAAGATTCAAACTTAAAATACATAATTTACATAAATTATTCCACCACAGCTTGTTCTAGCACTAGGTTATTTGTGAACCAAATCCTATCTGTTCCACGCTTGTTGATCCCATTGATTAAAAAACCTGCGTGGATTCTTTCTAGGGTGCTCCTTAGAGTAAAGATGCACTTTCATTAAACTTTCACTCTTGTTCTTTTACAACCCAGAAGGCATCATTTGATTGACGACTTGAAAAACGGATTAGATGAGGATGGGCGCTGAGGTTGTGCCTGATTCACTTCACCAGCCTTGTTCGCCTTCTCCTGATTGTTTGATGACTTGAAAAATACATTAGGTGGATGTTGTGATTGTATCTTGGTTTCCCCTACCGTTGTCACATCTCCTGCATTGGTCACCTCTATACCCTTTACCTCCCTGTTATTAACCACTTTTGCCTTCTGGTTTTGAACTGTTGGCTCGTTGCCAAGTTCAATTTCCTCTGGCGATTTGACGTTCTTTTTGAATATCGGGAGAGAGAGTTTTAGAGAAGGAACAATAGGTTCCGTCATTTCACTTCTTTCAGTTGAAGTCGAGGCCTTGCTGACATCAGCATCCCCTCTGGCCGACACATTATTGTTCGAGTTCAGAAGGGGAGTATTTGGAGTCTCCTTGGTTTCGTTGAGCAACCTTTCCTGTTATTTAGTAGCAGAGAGTGAGCAAACCATACCTCAAATGGAAAAAACAATTCAAGCCGTACTACAGGTTAAGAACTGATTAAACTTGTTTGAATGTTGAAGATCGGTTACCTCCAGTATGCTGTTAAACCTTTCCGCCAAATTAGGTAGCTTCAGTTTTGTAACAAGCTTTATTGCTCCCTGCATTGATTTGACCAGTGATAGAAGTTTCACAAGTTCAGTAGCCCTCACAAGCTTTTCACCTGAAAATAACCATGACAAGAAAAATATGGCCAGCCCCCACTTAAGAAGTAATTTTTTCTGTTCAGAATCTAGATTATATGAAGGGGAACAGGACAGGAAACTAAATTGCATTTCCATTATAAACGTTTATGAATTAACTGTGGAAACTTACCATTACAGCAAGATGCAATGAGCCTCAAGATGCATCTATCTTGAGCTGCTTCCAAATTGAAAGCCTCATCATCAAGTGAACTGGTGTCCAAACCTGCATCTGCCACTGCTTCCATTCTTTTTTGAATCTGCAGGTACAAACATCTTATTTTCCAAAAAACTGAACTGCAGGAAAATTTTAAATCTTCCAAAAGCGTGATGAAGAGCAAAAGCAAATCAATTATAAAAGATAAAGCAGGCACTTATTTCTCAAATACAACAAACATGTTGACATGAACAATTGAAAAGCACAACAGTGGCATGGTAAGCATAAAGGATTGGATGGGAGAAATAAACCTGTGAAAGATGAAAGTTGTTCATCATAAACTCATTTTCAAGGGTTTCTGCTCCCAGGTCAGAAGATGCTAATGGAAATGAAAGATCTAGTAGAGTGAGGACTGGTTTGGGCATCACCTGTATAGGGGGCAAACAGTTATAAAATTATTTGATACTGTGAAAAGTTGAAAGCATGGAGGCATTAGGCTACTCAACCTGTGGGAATAAGTCAGCATTTTTACAAACAATGCAAAACAACTTGCTTGCGTTCAAACCAACAATCCAATAGTTTTCATCTGACTTTTTGTCTTTGCTAGCACTGCATGATAGAACTTTGTTATAGACAAAGCACAAAAATTTATAAAAATTATAGAAAATCAAACATATAAATTGGTAGAAATAATCTACAATTTTAGATGGAAAAGATCTTGAACCTGAAGATTGGGAGCCAGCTGCCTCCATATAGATTTGTATAAACCCTCAAAACACCCTACAGATTTGCCTGCCAACTTATACATCCAATTTCATGATGAAATATTTATGTGGTATCATTTAAGGAGAATAGAGCAAATCATACCTTAGAATCATATGAACTCAAATGACCTTCTTCACTAAACCCAAACCATGTTAATTGTGAACCAGGAGTTAATGGAAGCTGTCCTTTCAAGGGCTGAGTCCCCTTAGCTATGTTGAACACTCTAAACTCTAGCATCTGCTTGTTTTAAAGGAAAAATGCAAAAGTTAGTTTATTACATTTTAGAAAACAGAAAATATTGTGAAAGAAAGAAATCAAAATCAATAACCAACTGAACTGCGTCCTTCCAGGCAATAATTTTGCAGAAAGCAGAAAGTTTACTGATTTATCTTATTAGGAAAGCTTTTAGAAGTGAATACCTTTCAATTTAATGATGTTACTTTACATGTGACTGAATTGCTGCCAAAGTGGGGTACGCATAAGATGACAAGCAAAATCATAAACCAATCAAAATGATACCTGATCACAATCAGAAACATGAGTGACAACTGCAAGTTGGTCTTGGAAGCCTGACGTGGTCACTACTGGCCCGTCAAGGGATAGAACATGCCTCTGCAATGACAAGAGTTTACTAACACGGGTAAACAGACATATAGGCCACCAAATCATACATAACCTGAAGATTTAAAGATCGGGCTATGACAGAAGGAATTACGACAAAGTATATATCTATCAGTAAGTTAACAATAGAGATTATGAAATTTAAGCGTTGCTTGTACACGACTTGCTTCTTTAACATCAGAATCACGTGCGAATGTGTAAGGGAATTTTTATGCTTCAGGAACAAACAAGTAGTGATATCATTATCAGCTGCAAGCAACTCATTTTTTTTTATTTCTACTTGTTTTTTCCTGAAATCTTCAGGTGCTAAATGTTGATTTTTACAAACTAATTATGTATCTGTAGAATTTGCTATCAGGATTGATTATGAACAAGGAATATAGATATTATAAATAGTTATGGAAAAATTTATGAACAAAAAGCCCATGTCACAGGAAAAAAGATTTTCTTCCTTCTGGTTTAGTTTCAAGTTTTCCTGTCAACTATTGACATATTTGAAATTTTAAAACATTAGCACAAGTTTTGAAACATTACTTTGGCATGAGACAGAAGCAGAAATTTTGAAGGCACAAGTGGAAAGTCATGATCATACATCTTGAAAAGTCACTCAGTATTATATACAAACTTTATGTGATGTTTATTGTGCGAACCTGCAAACCACCCTCAGTGAAGATGCGCAGAAAATTAAGACTTGTAACTGCAGCCACCCAAGCTGTACCAAGTGCCACAGCCTTCACTTCTTCTCCTTCAAACCGCATAGACCACTGTGTTTGCAATATGCATCAAAAGTCAGCATGTAAATAAGTTTCTGGAGACAAATACAATCATATCTAAATTACGAGGTAAAATTAAACCATGAAATCAAATCAATCGGAAATGCAAATATCCTACCTCACTGTTATTGGCCCAGCTGCTAAATGGGCGATACATGAGAGTACTCATGTTCTTCTCACCCTTGCAAGGATTTGCAAAAACACTTCCATTTTCATTTAGTGAAGCCATCGTGAATCCAAAATAATCAGTCATCGATGGGACTCGAGGACCTCTCCCAGTATCATGAAAATCTATCTGTACCCAAAAGACATAAATTATGAGCATGAATCCAAGTTTCCATCAGAAGTAATGCTCAATCTTAGAGAAACTATCCACAAACAGGGCAAGAAGGTAAAGGAAAACAGTAATGAGAAACCTAAGGATTAAAAACAGCTCAATTACCTCTATATGCGAATATCCATCATGTTCCATAGTCGTTATAGTTCCAAGCATATTGTAGCACAAGAAGCGCCTCTTTCCAGGCTGGACAGGAGTAGCTCCAGGCTGAAAAGCCTCCTGCATGTTTTTCCCGGTAGATGTCCTCATGCTTCTTGATCCATTTCCCTTATCAGAGTAATCCTTGCAAGTAGAATGTGACTTCTTCCTGGATTCAGTTTTTGGAAACAAGTTCAACTCGTCATTAACTTCCTCATCCAGATCTTCATCAAATACAGTCTGTTTCCTTAATCTCTTTCTACTAGGGAGTTCCGATTCACCATGACTATCTTCTCCAAGATCACTTAAACTACCAGATGCACTAGGCTCTTGCTCCTCCTCATCAAACAGAAGAAGCCCATTATAGTTTGATCGTGAACTAGGAATATCTTGTGTAGGAGATTTCATTGATGAAGGAACAACCAATTCCCACACACCATATTTTCCCATCACATCAATAACCGCCAATGCATTGCCAATAGGCTTCCACGCCATACAACATATTCTATCATCAAATTTCTGTCTATCAATGTCCATCTTCTTACCAACATCCCATATAAGAATTTGCCGATCCAAACTACAAGTGGCCATGTATTTGCCATTAGGCGACCAAGACAAGAAACATATTGGCTGCACATGATCTCCTCTCAGTGAAAACAATTTTTCAGCTGTGTCTCTATCATACATCACCACATCATTTTTTAAACCTGGAACAGCTAAGGTCTCCCCATCAGAACTCCACCCAAGTACATTCATGCTGGAAAGATCTGAACCGGTATCAGGAGCAACACGTTTAAGGTTATGTAACTCTCTTCCAGACTGGAGCTCCCAGTAAATAACAGTCCCTATTGAATCAATCGATGCCAAGTATTCACTATTTGGGTCAAAGGCTAAGCCAGTGACAGGTCCTTTGTGTCCTTTGAGTACCCTTGCAATCGATCCATCAATTGTATTAATAAGCTTAATTCCTTCATCATCCCCAGCAGCCGCCAACATGCTCCCTGACTTATTAAACGCAAGGACGCGAATTGGCAGAGTAAATCTGGTAATATTGGTCTGAAATTCTCCACCTGAGAAAAATAATATAAATTAATCAAAGAACAATCACACTGGAAGTGATTATGTGGGAAGAAATTCAAGCACAGAATTAGGGTATTGCTAAACAGATTTGGACATTATAGGATGGACTATTCAGTAATTTTATCGGAAATTAAATAATTCTTTTTCATTAATTGCATTACAATCTATCAGAAGTCTACCGAACAATTCTTAGATCAACATAAACCCTCGAAGGGTAAATGTGTAAATAAATTAGATAAAACCAGTAAAGCAGTCAGAAAACGATACTGGGAAACTTGTAGAGCTTGACAGAGTGATCGATAGATCCGGAGGCGAGACAGGTGGAGTTGGGGCTGAGAGCCAAGGCGGTGACGCCATCTCGGTGGTGGCGAAGAATCTTGGGCGAACTTGAAGGGAGGAGAGGGTCGTGGATTGAGATTGTGGTTTCATAAGATGAGGCCGTGACTAGGTGGTGGGCCTGGTGGTCCCACAAGATGGAGCAGAACGAGGCGGCGTTGCCGCACTTGTGCGCTTCTCTTAGCTTCACCGACCGGACTTTCATGGTGGCTGTGGCCGGTTGATTTTATTTTTTTTTTGTTGGGGGGGGGGGTTGTTCGGAGATCGCAGAATTGGTTTGTTAGGGATGTTGTGGGTGGTTTTGATTTGGTTTATTCAGGCGTTTGGATTTGGTGTTGGCTTTTTGGCGGGAAATTTGTATCTGGTGTTTTTGGATTTCGCGGGAGCGGAAGTATTTTCGTGTTAAAAAAATAAAAATCAGAATTGCCGCAGTTTTTGGATTACGAGGATTGGGCCTTCTGGATTAGCAAGGTGAGATTATCTCTCATTCACTAAGGCAGTGCTATCCATACAAAATGGGGTAGCTACAGCGATTCATTATCAAACAGTTGGGCCATAGCCACATTCATGGGCTTTATGCTGTTTTATTTGTCCGTCGCACTCTTTGTCCACCTGAAATTAATCATATTTAAGTGATATTAAACCTTCATCTCTTACTTCTATTACAAATAGCAAAACTAATCGACCTGCCCTTTGAAATGAGATAGAGTTTCAAGAAAAATAAATCATATCCTATTTTAGAATCACGGATAAAACTCAATTTTCAAGTAGATTGAATTTGATTTTATAAAATTTAAAATAGTCTCGTCTGGTTAAAATGTTATTGATTTTACTAAAATATAAAATCAACAAACTGGTTTATCAACAAGATCGACTACAACAATGTTTAACCATAGATTCTAAATATTTATCTTAATATGAAACATGGCAAAATTTATCTTATTAGAACTGATCTCTTGATTGGACCAGCCCAAGATGTCCCGAGTAGGCCCTCTCAAGATTTGACCCAACAATGTTAATGTTATGGTACCCGCGGTTGCCTTCTTTGCTTTGTTGACTTACCCGTGACTTGGTTTAACGTCATTAGGTGGCTCATCGAACAAACTAACAAATTCATACTTGTAAGCACAAGTCTTGGTTTGTCCGGAAGTTGCAGTAGTAATCATGTTTTGGTGTATCCATTCCTAGCTTCGTCTCACCTGGGCATAAACGTCATCGTTTTATTCTCCACCAACGCACTCCCATTAATTATTCGACTTGTTAATTTCAAATCACCCCTCCGCTTCTCTCCAAACCCTTGTCCTCCCCCAACCATCATGGTCAGGAATCTGCCCCGAAACCACGCTCCTCACAATCATTCGCTACTTACGTGAACCCCATTATCCAGAGCTCGTTAATTGGTTCATTCCCACGCTTCACCTCCCATTGAGATAATAGCAGACTTCTTTCTCGGCCAGACCCAGGACTTGGCTGACAAGTTCGGCGTGCGACGTGTCTACTGTCTCCCTCCGACTTTATTTCATGTCTGTTTCTCTTGCCATGTGGACCGACTTGCCCAATAACGATGATAAACTCGACGATGTTAATTTCGAAGTGTAGTTTATGAGAGTTCTGAATTGTCCGGTTTACCCCAAGTCTCAATTTCCTATTGTTTATTGAACATTGAAAGAAGGAGACCCAAATTAGGAAACGTGCCGAAGCTCTATGGTGTCCAACGTGAAGAGCTGGGCAGCTGTGTTCAACTCCGTCGCTGGGTTGGAAATAGAACAAGTCTACATCAATCAACTGAAGAAAGAAAAGAGCCATGACCGGGTTCACACCGGGGACCCCTTTTGCCACCCAATGACAACTTAAAAGAGTCCCTATGTCGTAGCATGGTCACCATGTGCCAGATCATCGCGATGTCCTGATATGGCTCAACTCGCGCGGGGACCAATCCTTTGTCTGTGTTTGTTTCGGCAGCTGATACGTACTGACGGTCGATCAGATGCGTCAGCCGACGACAGCATTTGAAAATACTAACGTGGATTTCATTTACTGCATGCGAGAACCCAATGAGAGACACGTGTTTAATGATCGTGCGGTCCTCCCCAAGGGACTCGAAGATCGTGCGGCTAGGAGGGGTTACATTTTCAGAGGCTAGGTCCTACAAGTGGCGATATTGAGGTGGAGGGCGGTTTTAACCCACTGCGGATGAAACTCGATTTTGGAAGGAATGTCAGAGAGTGCAGTGATCCTAATGTGGCCGATGGATGCGGACGAGTTCATAAATGCAGATCTATTAGTTGAATGATTAGGATTGGGGATCATAGTTGGGGAGGATACTCGGACTATTCCTGAGTTGAGCAAGTCGGCTCGTTTGTTGGCTCGCAATGATGGAGCCGAGTAGACTTGAGAGACTGAAAGCCAACAAGATGCAAAGTGCTACATTGAATGCAATGGTTGAAGGTGGGAGCTGCGACAGAGATTTGGAAGATTTTATTACCAAGATAAATGAGCTCCAAATTGTAAAAAATTAACTGCTGCATATGTATGAAAAGTTAAAAAAAAAAAATGCTATAGTCAAGATTGTGCTCATTTTCATACATGGCAATTTCTCCGAATTAAGCACAGAGCACGCAGGTAAAATTTATGGTCATATTATTTATTGTTATTTGTTTGTGATTTTATTATTTAAATATTTATTTATTTATGATAACTAGAAAAGTGATTGAAAAAGTTCTCTCTCAAAAGTCTCTCTAAATAAAAATAAATTTAAATTATTTTAATGTTTTAGCACAAAAAAATTAAGGATATTTTTAAAAAATGCTTTAGGTAAAATTTCACTTTTCATTCATTTAAAGAGTCACGTCATCAATAAAGATTTTGAAAAGACTTTTTAATGAGATTTTTCAAATAAAATTGCCTTTCTCTCTTTAATATTGGAAAGTAACTTCTCCCCCTCTAATTTGTATTAATGTATTATTTTTTATCTCATCATTATTCAAGAAACAAAAGTGTTATAATTTGTTTTTTGTATAACTAAGATGGTCATATATGTGTGTGTATGTTTGTGTGTGAATAATTATCTAATCAATGATTAAAACTATTGGTGAGTTAAAAGATAAAAAATATAAATTTTAAAGCAATATATTTTATCATGTAGTGCATTAAATTTTGTAATTTTTTTATCTTTTAATTTATTAATAATTTTAATATGATAAGGAATCCTTGATTCAAAATTTACTCTCTCTCTCTCTCTCTCTCTCTCTCTCTCTCTCTCTATATATATATATATATATATATATATACATATATATATATGTATGTGTGTGTGTGTGTGTGTGTGTGTGTGTGTGTATGTATGTGTTTTCACATTTTTTATTATTCAAATGTAGAAGGTAATGCTCATATATAAATGGATGATTCACCCGGATTTTTTATTAAACGAAGGAGCGTGTATTGACAATAATAGTAGTATGAAATAACTAAAGGCCGCTCAATCATATTTTGGGCTTTAGCCAAATTGTTTTAATTAGGCCTTCCAAAAAAATTAAAGTAAAATTTTTGTATTTATTTTGTTAAAAATTTATTTACTTAAAATCAATTTTTCTAGCTTTCTAAGATGTAGAATTATTAATAAAAAATTTTATATTATGATTTTGCTAATATATCTTTCTGAACAGACAATATAACTAATCTATTTAATCTTCTTTATTGTATATCTGATTCTAAGTAAGTTTTTATCAACTTTAATTTTGAAAAACTTCTTCCTACAGAAGCAACGTCTTCGGCATTGTTAATAATATTCTAAATCTTCACCAAATTTACATCTTTTTACTACTTTTGACAAACTTATCAAAAGTCCTTTTGGAGATTGAACTAACTTTTATATTATTCTTTTTGTTTTTGAAATTTTTCATATACATATTTTCTAGTAGACTTTTTTTTTTTTGAAACAAGAGTAAATAAGCAAATAATTATCCTAGATAATTAAAATAAAACAACCTATGAACACAATAATATTTTTAAAAAGAAATAGGAACAACTAAATAACACAACTAATTACGAAGTGAATATAAAGATAAAATCTGAAAATTTGATAACCCTAACTTCCATAGATTAAGGTTTTGAGTAACAGTGATCCATGGAAAGTAAGCCAATTTTCTTTTTCCCTTAAGCCAAAAGTAGAATAGAGAAAGCAGTTTTCTTTTTTTTTTCAATTCCTTAAGCACCAAAGCACACCTTTTTGGTTTTTAATTGAAACAAAATACTAATGGATAATAATTTAACACATGTGTGGCTTTTATAGAGTTTTAAATGAAATATATATCATTCTAATTGTAATGTTAAATAGAGATTTGATCAAAATAAAAAGGATTAAAATTGTTAATTCTAATGTTAAAAGAAGATTTTATAGGAATTTAGTAGTTTGTTTATGGAGAAGATAATTATAAATTAATAAAAATATAAATCAATAATTTAATAATTTAATAATTATAATATAAGAATACAATATGGGGCCTTTATCTATAACGGGCCTTTAAGCAACCGTCTAAATTGCCGAGCAGAAGAGCCGCTTCTGGAAATAATTCCCCACCCAACAAAAATTAATTAATTAATTAAAGAACAATAGATAAACAAACAGCACACCACATAGAATGGAAAATCATATTTGGACGATTCAGTAATTTTACTAGAATATTAAACAATGTGGGGCCTTTTGGTGGGAAATTTGGGGCTGTTGTCTTTGAATTTCGCTCGAGTAACTTTATTACAGGCATTGTGTCTGTGCCTCTGTGGCGATATTATTATTGGAGCACGACTCAAGAGTGGTAATTTTACTATTTATGTGCACCGTTTGGCCTTTTAAATGTACCCCCTTTCATGACGTCAAAGATTCTATATAATTATTTTGTTAGTTAATGTTACAAGATAAAATGGGTGGTTTTATTTAGTAATGCTTTGTCAAGAGGGTGCATTGCCTTGAACATGACTTGGCCTCAAACAAAGCCAAGATCATAGGCTTTGTTTATTTATTTAAACATCCTGGTTTATTTATTTATTTTAGAAATATAATGTTACGATTTTTTTTGTTTTTGTTTTCAAGTTATCATGCACTTACTCCAATACTCTATCTAACATTTTACAGCTTGAAAATTGGAATTTAACATATCACGTTAAAACTGAACCTCTTCTTTTTTTTTTTTCAATTAAATCTTAAAAGTGGTATAATATATTAAATAAAAAAGAAGGTATACATTTCATTCAACAATGACAAAGTCAAATTAATAAAATCCTACAAATAATCCATACAATAGTAAATCATGACAAGATTAAGAAAATCGGTACTTAAGCATCTCACGAGAATTATCGAATAGAGACTTCTTAATCTTTATGACAGTTAGGCAATTAAACTATTTAGTATAGAGTTGCTGAGGAGAAAATTCAAGCAAGAACAAAAAGCCATCGAGTCACATTCTAGATACAATGAATGCTAACCCCTATAGTAAGAAAATTCAGTAGCACAACAATGATATAAACCACTCCATAGAAAGAAGTTTGGTTTTCAATTAACATAGCAAAGCATCTTAGAAAAAAATCCATGAGAACCTTTATAAACAGCACCACAAGAAGCTGGATCCATATTTTCTTTAGAGAGACTATCATTATTAATTTTAATACAAGACAAGACCAGAAGATGCCATAAGTTTGTGAAGATTTTTGGAGAAGTGTGAAAAGGATTGCTCAAGGTAAGGAAGTTATGAATAGGGAAAGAGTCTGAAAACTTACAAAGTTTGAGTTTAGCTTACTTAATTAAGTAAAAGATATAACACAAACAGTGATGGTTTTTAAAACTAAATCCTTGATTTCTTATTTTTGTAACAAGAAGTTAAATCAATTATGAGAATGCTTTAACACATTGATTATAAATATTTATTCTTTAGGTCAAATCTCATTTAGTTTATATATTTTAAAATTAGTGTCCATTTAATCTCTATATTTTAAAAAGTACTTGAAAATATCCCTATAATTAAATTATTGATACTCTTGCCATAAGTTTTTTGTCCCTTTTGCCTTGTTTTTTATAATATTATTTTCTTACGATAAAGTTTTTTTTACATTAATAAAAAAATTAAATTACCAGTTTAACTCCAAAAATTAAAAAAAATAAAAAGAATTTATATTAATCTTTGTGGAAGTTGACATATGTCAAAAAAATAATATTGTAAAAAATTTAAATTACCAATTTTTTGACATTAATAAAAAAACTAATATATTAACTCCTCAGCATAGTGTTATACCAAAATTAATATATATTATTTTTATTTTTATTTTTTGGGATTAAATTGGTAATTTACTTTTTATTAATGTCCAAAAAAATAAAAATTATTGTAAAACGATAATTTTGTAAAAGCAAGTCAAAAGGAACAAAAAGTAATGATAGGGGTGTTAATAATTTAATAGCAAGGATGTTTTGAGAAATTTCTAAAAATATAAAAACTAAATGAACACTAACTTCAAAATATATGAATTAAATAGATTTTCACCCTTATTCTTTTTATTAAAAAAAATCATAATATATGATGGTAATTTAATTTCTTCTTCATCCATGTGAGCATAGTTTGGACCTGTTTGTATATTTGTTCTAATCATCAAAATATTTTACAATTTATCCGATTAGATAATTAGATCTGTCAAATTAAACAAATTAATTGGGTTAAATTAAAGGCAAATTGATCAAATTAAACAAATCTTGTTATATTTAATACGTTCATATATAAAGCTCCGCTAGGCGGAGTGCTTTAATGAGATTTGCTGGTGAACCAAATTAATATTGCTCTTCTTGTTCATAATAAAATAATTGCCCATTGCCATAACCATGGGTTCCCAAGTGATCGTGTTCTTTAAAGCTAAACCAACTGCTCTTTCTTTAAACTAACTTTGAATTCAAAACTCGGAAACCAAACCCTTTTATACTTGTCAACCTAAAAATTCACATCACGTTATACAAATCCACGTAAATTTAGAATCCCGAAAGGCCTACACCCTGCAAAGCATCATTCCCGTACGTAGGGTACAAACTCTTAAACCCAAGACTAACTAGCAAATCTTCAACGGCATTTACTCCTTTGGGAATATATATATATATATATACATTAATCTAATCTATCACAAACATCCCACTAGATTTTCGAATCTTTGTATGGTGTTTGTTCTGGTTCGTAGAAATTTGACTCAAGGATTAAAAAATAAAAATAAACTTAATTTTGTTTGTCTGGTATTGGAAAAACTCAGCGTTACAACTTACAAGAGCCTCCAGGTCCAAGGTGTATTAAATCATTAGTATTTCATTCAACGAAATTGATATGAGAATTGCATTTTGTATGATAACTATTATAATTGACTAAAATTGTATGATTTAACAAATATTGGCAGGCACCTAGCTAGCCCTCCTAGCTATAAGATTTATTAATAGGAATTATCGGTAGCGATTCAATGGGACGAGATTGAAGAGGGAAAAAAAGGAAAATCAATCTAATACGTCCTTAGGCCATTTGTAGCTAGTACTAGCATTACATTTTTACCAACTGTCTTATTAACTTTGTGATTGATAAAAATAACATAGAAAATAAAGGTAAATACCTTTTTTATGAGATATGGTTTGAGATAATTACCAGCTTAGTCACTGTATTTTTAAAATTATCCATAACACTATGTTGTTATTTTTGTAGTTGGTGACTCTAATTTTGAAATGATAAAATTCTATTTCTGCATGATATAATATACAATTCAAATAAATCTCACACGCAGCAAGTGAAAAATAGATGATAATGATTAATTATAAGAAAAATTATTTTTTGTGATTATTGAATACAGTCAAAACAAGTAAAATGTCGTTGTAAATGTGTTTTTTCAACAGCTAAAGGTAGTCGCTGGTTGTCGATAATAGCTTGGGTAGAAATACTTTTTTTCCAACAAGCCACGTAAATATGCTTTTTTCGAGCGACATTAGCCATTGAAAAATGGTAAATGAATGTCAGAAATAATATGGACACACAACTACCGAACAATTTTTATGATCCCTTTGAGCCATCAAAAATACTATTTTCAATTGGCTCTTGTGATAGCTATTGTAATAGCAATTTCAATTAAATATGACCATTGGAAATACATTAATTTTGATGGGGAAAAACAGCAAAAAAAAAACTAAACTATAGTTGGAAATACATATTGTTCTCATTGATTTTGCAATTGAAAATACTACATATTAGTCGAAATAAGTAATATTTGCGATTGAATTGTTCCATTATAAATAATGTATTCACCATCAAAAAAGTAATATTTTCGATAACGTATCTTTGTTGGAAATTCTCTACTTTTAACAAGGATAAACAATTGAAAATAATCTATGTAGTTGAAATTTATTTTATTAATTGCCACTAGCAATTGGAACAACAATTGTTTCAACTGTCTAATACAATTGCTAAGAACATATGACTATTGAAAATAGATTTTATTCAACCAACATTATTATAAATGAATGAATTCTCCTAAACAATTCAATTGAAATTGTCAACATTCATATTGTCCAAGAACATTTCATAATAAAAAAAATAAAGCATTAGTATATTATTTTCAAATGCCATAAATCATATAAATATCAAATATCATCAAAACCATCTGAATCAACACCAACATTGTTTTCTGAATCACCATAACCATCATCATCTAAACTTGCATCATTGTCATTCTCTGAATCAGCACCACCATTGTCATCAGAATCAGTACCCCTAGCATCATTAGAATTTGCACCACCATCATCATTTGCATTCAATTTTCAAGTTGGATCCTATGAAGAAAAATTAAATGAATAGTTAAAATAATTAAGTGATAATGAATTATGTCAATTAAAAAAAATTAAGATTAAAAATAACATTATACCATTGAAGAGGAATCCACAATAGGTTGAGAATGGGATTGTTTTGCTTCTAACTCTTCCACTTTTTTCTGTACAATAGTCAGTTGCTCTTGCACCACTTTCAAAGTACTCAACAAAAACTCCTCACGTTGTATACATTTCTCTTTGTTGCATGGTCAACTTGAAGTGGATCCATATACATCTTCAGTTTTGAGGCCTCCAAGAGCATGACCATACTTAACACCTCCTGTTACATTAAGATATATATCTCATTGTTTTCTCAGTGAGACCTCATCAGATTACTCATCTAATTCATTCCTCTTTGATATCATTTGTGCCTTAGCAAAATATGAACACAATAATTAGATAAGTATAACATATCCAATAATGATAATAATACAGACATTTGAAATAAAAAAAAAATAACATACATGTAGTTCTTTCATTTTATCACTAGGTCAAGTTCCATCCTTTCGCACATGAAACATTTCAAAAGAATCTATTGGACTAGGCTCATTCCCATTTTGCTCAGCCTATCAATACAATAACAATAATAATAGTAATGCATAATTAATTAATTCCTATTATAAAAAATGAAATATTAAGAATCAAAATAATTATTTTGTAACAGCAAAGGTAATCCTTTAAATGCGCTTATATGATAAGATATAAATATAATGAAATTTATGATAGTTATGATCATTTACCAGTTCCTTTTTCTTCTTCAGCATCTTAACTGATCCAGTTGTATGCACTACTTTAGATGGTTTGTTACAGTTCGATGCACTTGTTCTACTAGATTTCTACACAAAAGAAAAAGAAATGATTCATTACATTCAACATTGTGAACTAAAATTATTTAACTAAGTTGAAATTAAATTTATTGCATGAGATTTAAATAAACCTTGTCATTAGATTTACCTACACCAAATCTAACCCACTTATCTGGGTCAAATTAATTTCAAACTTAGTGCATAGACTTATATATAACAAGAGTATGAATAGAAAAGTCACTTTTATATGATTAGATTATTATATTCACCATATATATGGAGAGAGCATCAAATGCAAAAACAAACACTTTAAATTTTTTAGCAAAATAACAACAAACAAAAAAGTAAACACATGATAATCGGATTGCAATCATCAGTATAAAAGATTTTTGAATAAAAAGAAATCAAATTTAATACAATTGCTAAATATAAAAATGCCTAAATAGAACTAGAAATAAAAAAAATCTTATTCAGTTATTAAGCAGCAAAATAGAAAAGATGAAACAAGCACAAGGTAGTCCAACAATTAAATACTATAACAGCTGCCAACAAATAATCAAGCAACAACAACGACATTCATGAATATAGATAATAAATAATTAAGCAACAACGATTATGAATATATAATACTTGTCATTTTTCACTCAACCATTTGTCCACCATCTGATGCCATACAAATTTCTCAACATTTGATGGGCAATTAGAATACCGCTCCCCATCAATTGTAAATTTTTTGAATACTTCATCTCTAATACTCTTCATATAATCTTTGAATCTTTCTTTAACTTGAGAAGAAAAAGCAACTTTCAACTCCTCTTCAGGACCATCAAATGTGAATTTACTTTTAAAACGATTAAACAAGCAATCCAATTCGGTTTGTGGGTACTCAGAAAATGTAATCCAAGGTCCATTAATTTGTTGCTTAAAAAGAGCACCTACCGTACGTATAGCATAAAGAGTAATAAGCCTGAAATCACAATTTAAAAATTTAATAAATTTAAAAGAGTATATTAATTATATACATGTGATGAAATAAAGAAAACAAAACTATATTTACTATTCATTTATATAATTAATCAACTTACAGCATTGTAAGTTTCTAATTATTTTATATATTTAAATAGAATAAATTACCTCCTTTTGTAAACTTCAACAGGCCCACCTTCCCCAATTTTACCTTTGCCTTTTCCCCTTCCCTTTTTTTTGGAGGTAGTAATACCTTGATCTATAAATCAACATACACACATAGTAAAGAGTGACTTACTTGAAATTAATAAATAGTAAATTCAATTTGTTATTAGCTGAAATATTTACCATTTGTGCTTACATGTTCATCTGTGGCAACATCTTACAATTGTAAGATATTCTGAGATTGCTGAACTAAATGATTTTGATTTTCAGATGAACTAGAATGAGTAGTGGGTTTTCTTGTCCTAGCTGTCAGTAGAAAAGTAGGAAATGAAATTAACTTTAGTAAATAGTAAAAGAAATGGTCAATTTAACTCAAATAAAAAAAAATTACTATAAAATAGTGGAAACTATATTACATTCTCTGTTTGAATTTTGGCGTTAAGAAAATATCTCGTTAGCTACTGGTACTTGACCGCCACGAGATGATTTACCAACCTTAGACTGTGATGATCCACCGACCTTAGACTGGGATGATCCACTGACCTAAGACTGAGATGATCCACCAATCTCAATATGAGGTGATAAACCAACCTCAGTACGATTATAGAAAGCAAAGACTTAACGAGTTTTATTTAAGATTTGACGAGTTTTATTTTTCCTTCCCATTTCTGTTAATATCAAATAAAAATAAAGTGCAAAGAATAAATAAAATTAGAATGTAATGGAAAGAATGTTCAACCTAGTACATAGTCATGTGACAAATAAAGTTTAATTACATAATTTTACCTTGTGAAATGGAAAGTTGACCAATTGATTTTTCCTTTGGAGGTTTTTGTGTTTGCTCACCACTTGATGGTCTACCAATCTTTCTTGAATCCATTGCTTCACTAACATGATCTTTATTTTTCTTTGCCATGACTGTCCAATCAAAATATATAATTAATTAATAACATATTAGTATATAAGAAAACCTAACAATAAGAATATAATTTTCGAACAACTGTTGAAAAAGTAACTTACATGAATCAATGTTGAATAAGGCAACAATATAAAACTGAGTATAGTAAACTAACACCGAAAGCAATAATATAACCATATGAAGTTATTCTAAAATTCAATTAAAAATGAAAAAAAAAATTATAAATAAGTAAATTCGAATCAATATATTTTTTTCATCCATTATCGTTGACTCAATCATGACTAAAATAAGTCTGTTCTTCTTGGAATGACTCTTCTTGTTCTACTGGGTCGTATGCATTTCTAGGCTTTGTTTCTACTACAGCACTCCATGTAGTATCTTTCAATCCACTTATATAATAGACTTGAGTTGCTTGGGATGCTAATACAAATGGTTCTGTAGTGTTTAACTTTCGCCTTTTATTGATCGTAACTATCCCATAACGATCTCTTTTGTAACCTATCCATTCTCGAGCTGCGTCGTACCAATCACAATTGAACAAAACAACTTTGTTCCCGTCTATGTAATGTAACTCAATAATTTCCTTCAATGTTCCTTAGTATGCAACTCCACCATCCTGGTTCTCCCCCTTAACCATCTCTCCACTATTTTGATCACGGTGGATTGTATGAAATCTAAAGCCGTTGATATTAAAATCTGAATAGTGAGTCGAATGTAGTTCAGGCTGACTTGCCAAAGAGAACAATTGACTACTAACTTGACCATCATTGTACAGTTGTGTTATCTACAAACAAGAGTAATAATATTTTCTATTAATAAAAATAAAAAGCACCTAAAACAACTTCAATAAACAAAAATTAACTATAATTTATATCTCACTTAACTATCTTATCCTTACCTTTTCGTCAAACTATTTAACAAACGCAAGTCTATGTACTTTAGCCACATCGATAATGCCAATATTTGAAAGTATATTCTTATGTTCTCGACAAAAGATAAAAAAGAAAAAATTATAACATTTTTAATAGTTTTAAAACCTAAAAAAATTACAAGACAATATATATTCAAAATAGACATACTTCTAATTATTTCTTACCGAATAAAAGGCTCACATTCTTCACAATTTTGCAAGATATAGAACATGACAGCATTGTGAAGTGTTCTATCCGTCTCCTTTGTCATAGGCTTTCCAAAAGATCTACCTCGTGTTGAGAAGATGGACAATTGAGATATATCTGCTGAAAATTGACCTCTATCATAATTCTGCTCAAGTCTGTTAAATTTCGTCTCAACCTTAGTCAAATAGCGTGAACAAAATGTCAAACATTCATATGCCAAATAAGCTTCTGTGATGGATCCCTCTGGTCGAGCTTTATTACGTACATATTGTTTCAACTTGTGTAAATTTCTAGAAAAAAAATTTTCCGTAATTGTTAAATAAATTGCAAAACAAGTTATCTATTAATATGTAGCTAAATAAAAAAAAACAATAAATGTACCTTTCAATTGGATACATTCAGCTGTATTGTACAGGACCAGTAACATTTTATACCTATTACAACATCTTTCACAAGGGCAATGGACCTCCGCAGAATCAGATTTAAAATGTTTACGCACATAATCAATAAATTGTGCAGCTCCTTGAAAATATGCACGTGATGACCTTCCTGATTGCATCCAAGATTTGTCAATTGACATGTTTCTAATTTCTGCTCACTGTTTTTGTCATCAGTATAAGGCCAAAAGTTTTCAAGGTTATTACTCATATTGTTCGAATTAACCGTATTGAACCAAAAGTAACTAGATTAACTATTATATATGGCTGGAAATATAATTTTGTCTACTTTCTAAATAATTTTACAAAATGAAATTCGGACTTTTCTTATTACAGATATTGAAAATACATTGAACAAATGTCATAACTAACGGGAATTAGCGCAAGGCCAAAAGTTTTCAAGATTATCACTGATATTGTTTGAGTTAACTATTTTGAACTAAAAAACAACTAGATTAACTATTATATATGGTTGGAAAGATAATTTTGTTTAGTTTCTAAAGAATTTTACAAAATGAAATTCAGACCTTTTTTCTTAAAGATATGCAAGATAAATTGAACAAAGGTCATAATTGACGGGAATCAGCACAAGGCCAAATGTTTTTGAAGATTATCACTCATATTGTCCGAATTAACTGCATTGACCTTAAGGTTATTAGATTAGTTATTATATATGGTTGGAAATATAAATGTTTCTAGTTTCTAAATAATTTTACAAAATGAAATTTGAGTTTCTCTTCTTAAAGTTATTTAAGATAGAGTCAACAAAGGTCATATATTTCAGCATCTACACAAGGCCAAAAATTTTTAATTAACTGGCTCAATTCATTAAGATTTAATGACAAGACTACTTGTCTTAGAAACCTCTTCGAGTTAAGAGTTTAATTAATTTTATGGTGTCTAATTAGGAATTCTCTACATCAAGTTATGGGTAAATGAATGTTGAATATTTAGATTAAAAAAATTAATAATAAGATATTACTCATTAGGTCACCTATTTGAATGGCTAATATTAAATTTTTTTTCTCTTCTAACTCAAAGTACAAACCAAATCAGTGTGACAATCAGGCAAAAAAATTAAAGAAAAGCAGGCACATATGAATGATACAAAAAATTTGGTGAAATAAATTCTTCAATCAAATAAAATTTAACATACAAACAAATTATGAAGTAAATAGCATTTTACCTGAAGACGATGATGATCTAACAATTGCTCAGATGGAAGAAAAAAACATGATGCTGCTTTTGCAGTGAAGATTTCACAAATTTACTCTATTGGAAAAAAGAAATTTTCAAAAAAAAAATGCACGCATATGCATGCATCAGCTTGTTAAACTATAATCAATACTGCATCCATTCCTATAATTTCTTTCACATGTATTTGCATCAATATCATGATCATAAACTAATTGTATTTCATTATAATCGACTAACACAAAGTTCCAAACAAAAGTCTAATTCGAACCAAGAATTTTACGGAATTGAAAAGTTTATGAAGACGCAAAGCCAAAAATAATAATATATAAAAGAAACCCTAGACACCTAAAACCTTCAAAAAAAAAAATTCCTTCATGGAGAATACCTTAATCAAATGACGAGCAATAGTGATGAGTGGGATGATAAAAAGGGAGGTTTGCATGCGCTACCAACGAGAGAGACCAGCAGGTTAGTTCAAAAGCTTGAATCTCGGGTCGTTCTTTGTGAAAGAATAATTGAAAAGATGTCATCAGCGCATTGACCTGGCTCGCTCACTCAGAAGAGAGGAACTGGAAATCAACATAATGATTATAAAATCAAATCAATAATGAAAAAAACTAGAAGATAGATACTGACCTTCAAAGGCTACGATCCTCATTTCACTCCACTACTGGGAAATGGCTCTCGCCAACCCTTCTCTTTGAGGATTCCAAGAGCAAGACTCCTAGGTCCATTAATGAGTCAATTTATGGAGGAAAAAGTAAGTCAATTTATTTAATATTATAATACTTTAATAAAATTTAAAGTAATAATTAACTCATGAAATCAAGAGTTACTTGAGAAGATAAATTCTTGAATTCAGTAATAATTGATCTTAGGGTTTCTTAAGATGAAGTAATGAAGGAGTTAGAGGATTGAGTTTTCCACAATGGAGTAAAACGAACTGATGTGCTCTTTGTATTTTTTTTTTTTGGGATAAAACAAGTTATGAATTTTCACAATATAAAAAGAAACCCTTAACACTCTGCTTTTTCTTTTTGGTGGTACATGCGATTTTTGTTTTTGTTGTGATCTTCTATTTTTAATTTGATTTCTTTTATTAGTTAAGATAAGGCTTTTCTTTAAAAAAAAAAACATGATCAGGCTTTTCATTTTAATTCAAATCGGATATATAAGTTTAATCAAACTAAATTTTAGTTACTCTAATCTATGTTTTAATCAAATTGAACTTATCCATTCTTAGTTTAAAGGGAAAAAGAGGTCCACAAAATTCAGCTCATTGTTATCTAGTTTTATCTAGCTTTTAAGTCAAATTTTGAAAACCAAATAAGGGTTGATTTACGCTAATTACTATATATGGATAATCTTATCTACATTTTAAGATTAAAGTAATTTTAATTCAGATTTATTGTAATTTATTCTTCACCGTATTTATTTATGTAATTAGTCACATGAATAATTGAGTGTGTATCACAAAATTAATTTGATATAAGATAGTCTCCTAACAATATTATATGCTCACTCTTAATTAAGTATAATAATATCTTCAAACTTTAAATGGTTAATTTTATGAAGCTATGAGTGAACAATTAATGTAACTCCTTAATTATTAGTAGAAGTTGCTAATCATGTAATTACAAGATATAACATAGCTAATAATATTATATAAATCATGCGACACCCTTCATTGTGTGTTCCTTCTTTGAAGCAAAGTTCATATATCATTATATATGTTTGAAGATTATATGTTTAATATCTACTATGAAATATTGAACATGAATACCAACAACATGAAACAAAATTACAAATTTCATGTTAACATATCTTATAAATCAAACTCATTTGCCTTATCAAATTAATACAAAAATATAATTTTTATGTTCATGTATATATATAACTCAATCTATAATATTATACATTAACATATATCCAATTGCCCAGGATTGAACATGATTCGAACATTTCTTATACTCTCATTCTTAACATTAATCTCAAATTTTTTCCAATGTTTATTTTATATTTAAAAGTAAATTGCACGAATTAAACATTATATAAAAACTAATCGAGTGATAAAAACAATATAAATAAAATAATAATAATAATATTAATGTACATTAGACACGTCTTAGTGGGTTTTAAGTATACTATGATCATGAAAATTATATTAGTAATCAAGTTAATTGCTTCAAAATATATAAGGTCAATTTATAGGAAAAATAACAAAGATCTATTTAATTCAATTGTCTCCTTATACTCAAGCTATCATTATATCTAAACAAAAGTTTAGAGATCACATACAATAAATATAAAAATATATATACTTTAAATTTTTATTATTATTACATCTTCTAATGATAATCCAATTGGTTTCTATTTGACAATGAAGACAAGTGGCCAAGAGTTCAATTCTAACAAAATACATTTGAACATTTTTTTTCTTATTTAATACTAATAAATAATAGTATTGGAGCAATCTTTCCCCCTTAAAAACTAATCTTATTAATTTCATACTATTTCAATCAATTATCTAGCGTAGTTGTAAATATTAATGTATTTTTGATAATGTTAAAAATCATCAAAAATAGTAACTTATTTCTACCACAAGTTTAGCAAGTTGAAAATGTCATAGCTCAAATTATACCACCTAATTAATTATAATGCTCACTTGTGACTACCTTAATATTTGGTAAAAAAAGATATGATATTTTCGATTGTCGAATTCTTGTCATTGCAAATAACAGTGGTGCCAATGCCTTCTGCCAAACATTTCAAAAGTTCACTACTTATTTTCAACCGACTTTATATTTGGTTGAAATTAAACTTCTATTATCAATTCTGAAACAGTGTGGTTATAAATAATTATGTATTTGTAACAAATTTAATAAAGCTATTGAAATTATTATTTCATTTTCCACAGTAACTTCCTATTGTTGAAAATGGTATTGGCACCATTGATTTTCCAAAAAAAAAATATTAGTGATTAATTGTTAACTTATTTTTAACCGTTTTTTTCCATTGAAAATATGAAACATCACTTTGTTCTTTTAGTGATGAACTAATTTTTACAATCGAAAATAATCATATTTGCAACTAAAATTTTCCTACAATTAATAATGTTAGTGAAAAATAACTATTTTCTTGTAGTAAGTTGATTTTAATAAAAACATATATACAACAAGAACTTTTTGAATAACCTTTAAAAGTATAGGGACTGGTTTAGTAATTGGCTCAAAGTACAAGGATCTAAAGAGTATAAAAATATATGTCTGCTAAAATTGACTTGACATAGCTCAAAAACCCAATTTTTTTTAAGATATGAATAGCGTAACAAGAACATAATTATTAATTAATCACAATATCCACGCACACACGCATACTATTTTAGAAAAATTTTCCACTTTTGCGAGTACTATGATTTTACAAATTCACGCGAAACATTCCGTCTTCGTTTCTGCAGTTTGAAAATGGCTTGCATGGAAGGTAACAAGAACCTTACAGAAAATGACAAATGGAAGGAATTAATGCTACTCAAAAGTCAAATCTTCAATTTTTCTACTTTTACCTGTGAGTTTTCTAGCCGATGATTCCATGTAGCCTTACAATGTGAAACAGTGCAAACAAATTAAAATGCAAAAATGTTTTCAGCTTTACACCATTAATTTCCTTTTCACCGTCAATACACAGAACCAAAACAAGGAAGCTTTTTGGTTAACACAATTCTCAAAGCGAACCCACTGGAATGAAGTTGGAGATCGAGCACACCCCACACCCTCGTGTTCTAAAAGTTGCTAATTCGTAGTCATAAATTAATCGTGTGTGTTTTTGTTGCTAATCACGCAGGAATCACTTTTCAACGTCGTCGACAAAACTGTTAAAACTTTGATGCTGCTGCTTCTCAAAATCTGCGGTTCCCAATCACCAAGTTCCCTTTTCGTCTAAAAAAATTACCTAAGCTTGGATGCTACGTGCCTATGTTTAGTTTAGAGGATCCGAATTCTTTGACTGCAAATCGTGCTCAGCTTTTGAACCTGCTGTAATATTGACAAATCTCGAATGCTTTTACATCTAGAACTAGAAGATCAAACTTCTTGCCCAAACATGCGGCTTTTCTTGTTCAATAAAACATCAGAAATAGAGCTAGAAAACCTTTTGATAAAAACAATGTCAAATCAGGCCAGCTTACTGTCAGGCTCAATTTATCGTTATTTTTATCAGCATTTTGTCTAGTTATCGATGAATATATATATATATATATATATATATAAAAGAATTAAAGTAAGTTATTTTTAAATTTCAAAACAATCTCAAATAGGTTCTTAACCTATATGTTGCAGTTTTCTTAAGTAAAGAAAATAGGGAGATAAAAGCCAATTTTACGAAAATAAAAAAATTATAAAATCTTGAAGACCATGATTATTCTGGCACAAATGATAGCGGATTATTTATGAACGTGATCAAATTACAAAAAAAATATTTTGGAGTGACCTAGCTTATACGATCCTGTTTCACTAGCTAGCATGTGGCTGCTCCTCATAAAAACTAACCCTACCTAGATTCTGAGGCTTTTATGTATGAGAGAACTAAGGTCATATCATATTTTCAGTCAATCAACCCGTAAATAGCCTATAACTAATTTGATTATATTAATTATACAATCAAGTTTTGAAATGAAGTTAAAAGCTTCCACTATCTTAAGAAAATGTTCTAAAGGCCAACTTCGGCAGCTTTGAATCTCAATATTTTAGTAATTTGCACCTTTTACACGATATAAAACATTAAAAGAAAATAAAAAATAAAAAGTTGCCACTGGGGACGCTAAAATAATTATTTGTATGGGTACTAGAGAGTTGCAAATTAAAAATATTTAAAAAATAAAAACCGCATAGCGCCTTTTGTGTAGCCAAAACCTTGGCCACCAAGACAAACTTCTCGTCGTTGCATGCATGGCGGCAGACAAGCGCTAACACCCGTATCTTCCATTCCACGCGATCGTAGACCTTTTCCCTAACATTTTTAAGCCAACTCATGAAACCGCGTTCCAACTTTACTTAATTAATAATTAATTTTATAAGCTTTGAACTCTGCTTTGTTTTTTAGTTTCCCTAAGTAACTGTATCCATTGATCATATATTTTGTAAAGAAATAGCAATAAAGTAAGTGTTGGAACCCCAGCTTTGACTTGGCCTTCGACTCTATAAAGACCCTAATCTCTTGTCTTTCACTTGATTCCTCTCTAATTTGTAGTTGAAAAAGAATAACCAGAAATAAGAAATGGTTCCGGCAATATCAAGGCTAATTTGCTTATTTCTACTTATGTTCATTTTGCTCCATGAAAAAGATTGTTGCACTGCACGTACTCACCAAGGTAGTCTATATGTGTTTCCTTTTAAGTTACTTTTTTCTGTTCTTAATTAATGAGATTTTTCACCTTTTAAGCTACTTTTTTCTGTTCTTAATTAATGAGATTTTTCATAAAGCTTAATTAAGCAGTGTTGATTTGTTGAATAATTTTGCAGATACGAAGAAGTATAATGTGGCTGCAGATCATTCAGTAGTTGACCTTGAAGTGGCAAGAACGAAACCAGTGAATGCTGAAAAGGTATATGTAATTATCAACAAATGATTGTTCGTTGCCTATGAGCTTAATTAATTTTTTGGGTCAAATAGTTTCTCTAACCCATCATTTCTCTTAGGTAATTTTTGACGGCGTCCCTACTGGGGCTGAAGTTGTTAGGGTAACTAAACTTAAAGGAAGAAAAATGATGTCTAAAAGAAGCTTGCTGGGGAAAGAGACTACGAAGGAGGAAGTTTTGGATCAAAAGGAGTCAACAGTTCCAGGTGCAGCCCATGCTGTTAATGGAAATTGTAAGCGTAAAAAGAAAGGATCAGTTTTGAATGCAGAATGCAAACAGAGAACCAGAAGTCATCATGGCACTAATGGTCGTCACAAGGTCAAAATGGCAGGCTTTGCAGCATTTAGTGCTGATTATCATGTTCCAAAATCTCACCCACCAAGGAATAATTGAAGAAAAAATTTGCAGTCTAGAAGCTGATACGCAGATAAAGAGTTATATATATTGATAGCTCTTCCAATTTTGTTTCAACTTTTCTTTTTCTTTCCTTTCCTAGAAGTTGTAGTGTGTCCATTATGTACGTGGAATATGATCATACATGTACGTAAAGAAAAAGAAATTTAACTTTAAAAAATTTCTTTATTTCTTGCAACATATTAATTTTTCCTTGTATCTTTATATGCTCAAGAATGTATTCTTACCACGATTCAACTAGATTAATTAGTCCGATTTATGTGCGTTGATCTAATTAAAAAGCATTCTGGAAATCTCATCACAAGAACACTTGGAAGCTCAAACACTGTAGAATGTATTCTCCCATATTGCAATTAGTCAAGAAAAGGCAGTAGTACTTCTCCAAGAATCTGATGATGCCTATTGTTTTAAGAAACTTGAATCCCAAAAGCTGTTTGTTATTGCTAATGAAATCGTAAAGTTCATGAACAAAGATTACTCGGGCCACAGTCGTACACGTCACAAGCCTCTAAACAAAAATCATGTATCGCCGTAAATTCTTTTTTTTTCTTTTCCAAGATTTCGGTCTCTTTGTGTTGGAATCAAGAACTATTTTCTTGCTGTTCTACCGCTAATCTCAAGGAACTTGATTAATTGATTATATTTCTTGTTCTTTCGGTCGGCATGACAAGATATATGAGCTATTTGTCAATCGATTATCAACTTAGAGGAAAATAACAAGACATTATATAAACATTGAAAACATGAAGCACTACTTCCACTCATTTCGAAAATGACTCTTATTAATGGGGAGATTCTACGATAAGTGAATCACATATCAATTGATATATCTATTTGGGATGCTCCAAGAGGTTGATCAAGTGATTCTAAAATGTATGGTTAAAATTAAAATTGGTTTGGGTGCATTACCCAACCCTTTGATGCTGTCAGAAGTAGAGTCCATCTTCACGCAATTAAAAAGAGAATCTTTAACCTTAGTACTGAATCTAAATTTTGCTAAGAAGATGTTGGTCTCTGAGAACCTCGAAAAAAAACCCTAATTCGCCTTTGGCCGATGACTGCTCTACGAAGAAAGCAAAATTTAAGGCGCAATGGGAAGATGGTGGTTATCCTAAGCCTTCATCCTTTCGAGATAAACTGATGGCAACACAAAGGGTGGATGAAGAAGATTTATTTGGCAGTGGGGTTGAATTGTTAGTTGAAGAGGAAGATGTGGTTATTGAGTGTGCAGATAATATTCACATCATATCCTTTTCTTCTCAGAAAGTACATGGTCAACTAATGAAACCATGGCAGCACACGGTGGTGGTCAAGCTGTTGGATAGTCATAGTGGATATCGAGCGCTATGTAAGCGCTTGGAAACCATCTGGAGCTTGACCCAAGGTTTCTCTGTAATTGACCTTGAGACCGATTGTTTTCTCGTTCGATTCAAATCAGAGGGGGATGCAGAGTTTGCTCTGACTCAAGGTCCTTGGACTATTATGGGACACTATTTAACATTGAAGCCATGGACTAGTACTCCCCATTTTGATAGTTCAGAAGCAGTGATTGATTCTGTTATAGCCTAGATCCGATTACTAGGCATGGCCTTACATTATTACCATAAGAAAATTCTCAGAATGATGGGTTAAATTTGTGGGAAAGTCATTAAAATTGATTATAACACTGAATCGCCTCAAGAGGGAAATTTGCTCTTCTTGTTGTTGAAATTGATCCGAATAAATCTTTGATATCCCAGTTTTTATTAGATGGTAAACTACAGAAGGTGGAATATAAAGGTCTACCCAATATTTGCTTTCTGCGCCGAAAATACGGCTACAGCAAGGACATCTGCCCTGATCAAACTAAAGAAGATCATGCCTCGGGAAACCTGCCACATCTGGATAGAACTAATGAAGCACCAATGCGGGATGCCGGGGAAGGATATCGGAATTTGCCCAGATTCGGTCCCTGGATGGTTATAGCTAGAAAAGACAGGCCTCGCGAGAAAAGGCAAGGGAACTTACTCGCGATTCTGAACGTGATCAGCGGGAGTGCTTTGTGAAATAACCACGTTTCGGAGTCCTAGCTATCGTTGATGTTGAGAATTCTATTCATGAGTCGAGTAAGGAATTTCCTATTACTAAAAGCACCCATATGCCAACTCATGTCGATAGCAACTAAGCCCCCTTCTATAAAATAAACCAAAGCAAACAAAAAATCCCACCCACATTTTTAACCAAGCACGTAAGGACACCTTCCACCAAGTTTTTCCTATGGACCATCATCCTAGAGCTACTAGTTCAAAACAAATGCACTCCTCACGTATTTTACGTAACACAACTAAGGTCCATGCAAACCGTGCAAATCTCACAACTAAACTCCCTAAGCCAACCATTGTACCCACGAGTCTTAATCCCACGAACCTCCGCCATTTCCTTCCTCCCTGAAACGACTTCCACTAACCTCTCTATTGAGGCCAATCCTGCTGAGCCCACCTTTGCTTGTCCCACTGAGGAAAATCCTAGCCAAATCCCGAAACTGACTGGCGATCCCCCTGATGGTAAGAACTTGGCCGAACTAATGGACATGGAGGATGATGAAGATGATAGTGAATGCGTTAATGAATGCGACCAGGAGTCTAGTTCTTCTTATGGTGATATATCCTAGTTGATGAAACATCGATGGATTTAGAAACTGAGGCCTTAGGGCCGATGAAGTAAAAGACTTAGTCCCATCTTTTATACTTATATTTAGGTCCCTTTCAGTAATGTTTCGGAATGTCCGGGGGCAGCTTCGCCTGCTTTTCGTTGGTCTTTTATTCTTCAGTGGTTGTCCTTTTGGAACCCAAAGTCAGTAGATTTAGAGCTGATCACTTCATCAAGCGCAGTGGCTTTGACAAATCTCAGGGCATATGGATTTTGTGGAAAGATATTTTTACGGTGGAAATAACTTTTAATCATAAACAATTTATCCACTTTAAGGTATCCAAGAATGATAATCTGTTATCTTGGATCACTGCTGTCTATGCAAGTCCTGTCCCCTGGCTTCGAAAGTAATTTTGGGATAATTTGAGGTCTCTAGTTGCCATGGTGAGTGGTCCTTGGCTCGTAGAAGTGAATTTTAATTCCATTCTTTTCGCTTCTGAGGAAAAAAAGGGGCTCTTCTAGAAGTACTGGCGTTTGTGGCTTACTCAGTATATGGTTTCAGGCAAAAAAGTTTTACGACTTACCTTTTAATGAGCCGCGCTTCACTTGGTCCAGGAGATTAGAGGCTGATTAAATTGACTCGAAATGGTACCCCTCTGACTTATTTGTTTTTTGCTGATGACCTTCTGTTACTTGCTGTGGCAGCACTAAGCTAGGGTGATTAACGCAGTCCTTGAGAATTTTTGTAATAGCTCTATGGCGAAGGTTAATAGGACCAAAACCCAAGTATTTTTTTTTTTTTAAGAATATTAGTGGGAGGGAGAGGAACCGTATTGGAAGAATGCTGGGCTTCACTGTTACTCAGGATCTTGGCAGGTATCTTGGTACGCCGTTACTCCACTCTCGGGTTTCTAAGCGTACTTACCAAGAAATTATTGATAAAGTGGAAAAAAGGTTCTCTAGTTGGAATGCTTCCCATTTATCCCTTGCTAGCCAAATTACGCTAGCTCAGTCAATTTTGCAAGCTATCCCTATTTATGCAATACAAACAACCAGCCTTCCTGCTAGGGTGAAGTTGAAGATAGATCAAGAATGTAAGAGATTCATATGGAATGGTGTTGCAACATCTCAAAAATTAAGCATGGTCAGCTAGAATACTATTTGCCAACTTAAAATTAACGGCGGTTTAGGTTTCAAAAATCTGGATGGGATGGGGCATTATTTCATCTCCTTCTAGTTTTTGGTCTCAGGTGTTGATGACTAAATATGGGGTGGATTTGTCTGTCCGCCCTACTGAATTGCCGTATAGATATGGCTCCACTTGTGGCACTCGATTAAGAAGGTTTGGACTTAAACACTCTCAGGTGTTGCTTAGAATATTGGGGATGGTACTAAAGTCCTATTTTGGTTAGACCGTTGGGTAATAAAGGAAAAACCACTGATTTCTAAGGTGCTGTGTCCGGCTCCGGACAACATTATTTTTGGTGTTGTGGTTGATTTCATTGACAATAATGGTAGCTGGCGATGGGACCTATTTGAACAATATCTTCCCAATAAAATCATTCTCCGAATAGCCTTGTGTGCTCCCGTTTTAGCTCAACGTGGAAAGGACTGCATTTATTGGGCAAACCCTAAGAATGGTGACTTTTCTGTTAAATCCGCCTATCATGCCACTAGCTCCCATTGTTACCAAGTGGTAAATCGAATTGGGAACCTAGTATGGCATTGGCAGGGACCCAGAGCGTAGGAATTTTTATTTGGCTGGTGCTCCATGGATGGCTGAAAACGAAAGTAGAATTATTACCTGGGCATATTTCTCTTACTTAGAAGTGTGATCAATGTGGTGCTCCCAAGGAAGATATTTTGCATGTGTTTAGAGATTGCATGGTTGCTAAAGGCTTCTGGAACCTTGTTATTCCTGTGACTCATCAGCAGGAGTTTTACAAGTCAAATTTGCGAGATTGATTGTGTGAGGATTTTGAAAGTCAATGGTCGTTTCATAACGGTCTGAAATGAAACTGTTTATTTGGGGTAGCAATTCGAAGATTATGGTTTTGGAGGAATCAGCTTTTTATCAAGCATTCTAAATTGCGTAGAACCGACATTTTCAATGATGTCTTGGGTATAGCTGAGCTGCTAAGGAGATTCAAAGATTGATTCAGTCTCCTTTACTATCTATTGTTCTTTAACGGCGAAACTTTTAGCAACGAACAAAAATTTGTCGTTAAATTCATGGAAGAAAAATTAATAATTAATTACCACTTTTAGCAATGAAAGGTTCGTCTTTGAAGAGGACATAGTGTGATAAAAAAATTTTGGTTTTCGCCGAAAAATTAAGTGGGAAAAAAATGTTAGCGCTCAAACTTTTAGCAGCCAAAATTTGATATATTGCGACGAATAATTTTCATTACTAAAAATAGTTTTAATGATAAATAAATTTCATCACTAAAGCACTTTAATAAGCCAAAAAACCATGTTTTGGCGATGAAAATCAATTTCGTCACTAAAACTATTTTTAACGATGAAATTTTGATATGTCAAATGACCATGTTTTAGTGACGAAATCAAGTTTGTCGCTAAAAATAGTTTTAACCATCAATAAGTTTCGTCGCTAAAACTCATCAATATGCAAAAGAGCATATTTTGATGATAAAAATAAATTTTGTCGCTAAAACTCTTTGATATGCCAAAAGAATATATTTTAGTGGCGAAAATAAATTTTGGCCACCAAAATTATTTTTGGCAACGAAATTTATTCATTGTTAAAAAATGTGAAATTTTAAAAATTTTTTGTGGATGATTTTTAGCCAAAATTTGAGACCCTTGGCAACGAAATTGAATTTTGTCACTACATGGATACTTTTAGCGACAAAAATTAGATTTCATCATTAAAAAATATGAAAAATTAAAAATTTTTGACAAGATATGTTCCGGAAAAATTAAGTTTCAGCGAAAAATTTTAAATTTCATCACTAAAAACTCCTATAACCTATTTATATATCATTTACTTCATTTCTTTCTTCATTCTCTCATTCCCTTACTTTCATCCTTTAATTCTCTCATCTTTAAATATATAATTCTCATTTTTCTAATTTAATATCTACTTCTTTTCTCTTTTATTTTTAACATGGTGTAATTTTTTTTTTTTTGCTTATCTTATTTATTCTTACTTATATTATTGTTATATTTGTGTTTATTATGTTAACTAATTATTGTGTGTTTATTTGTGTGGAATATTGAAAATCAATTACACCAAGATGAAGAAAATCAAGAAATTTATGTTCATTTATACCAATTTTCTTTCAAAAAGGGGTATCAAATTTTGTAATTGAACTTTTTTACAATATTAATTTTTTTTTGCATATGCGTGAGCTTCCACAGATTATATATATATATAATATGTGAACTAAACATATTTTTACGCACAACATAACAATAGAAAAAAAAAGTGCATTTTGAAAGTACTAGTTATTTTTTATAATATTTTTATATTTATGCATTAATCAAATTTGAATAGCCGGTCCATGTTATTGCAAATTATATCTAAATTCAATGTGATCATTAAGGCATTAATTCAAAGACCATAATTATTGAGCATGATGTCTAGGAGCCATATTACAAGACAAAACCCCAAAAGAAATAAATAAATAAATACATATCAACCAATAGATCATCACCGTCCATGTTGGTCTCACCGATCAAACACGGGTTGATGTGACAAGTAACTCTGCGTAAGGCGTGACGCAATACGTGTACTCCCGCGAGAATAAAATAGGACCACCCTCTACATTAAAGATTTCGTCCTCCTTGTCTTCACAATCTTAACAATAATTTTCAAATTTATTAAATTGGAAAGTCCAAAATGTCGCCGGCCGGCGCTCATATTCTGGTCTATCCATTCCCAACTTCCGGCCACATAATCCCAATCCTCGACCTCACACACCGCTTGCTCACCCTTGGCTTAAACGTCACCGTTTTAATCACCCAAAACAATCTCTCATTACTCGACTCATTAAATGCAAATCATCCATCAACTTCTCTCCAATCCCTCGTCCTCCCCCAACCTAAATGGTCAGCAGGTTCCCCAGCAACCAGGCTTCTTAAGTTCATGCGTGGGTTGCGTGAACTTCACTACCCTGCACTGCTCGACTGGTTCAAATCCCACCCATCACCTCCCGTTGCGATTCTGTCAGATTTCTTTCTCGGCTGGACCCAAGGGTTGGCCGCTGAACTCGGCTTACCACGTGTCGTGTTCTCTCCGTCCGGCGCTTTTGCTTTGTCGGTTTCCTTTGCTCTGTGGACCGACTTGCCCACAAACGATGAACCCGACAACCTCGATTCTCTAGTGTCGTTTCCGAGAGTTCCGAACTGTCCGGTTTACCCCTGGTATCAGATCTCTCATCTTTACAGAACGCATAAAGAAGGAGACCCAGACTGGGATCTGCATAGAAGCAATATGATTGCCAACAAGGCGAGTTGGGGATTCGTGTTTAACTCCTTCGCTGAGTTGGAACGCGTTTACATCGATCACATGAAGAGAGAAATGGGCCACGACCGGGTTTGGGCCGTTGGACCTGTTTTGCCACCCAACGATGACTTGGTGGAGTCCATGTGTCGCGGTGGGTCGAGCTCGGTGCCAGCACACGGTGTGCTGACGTGGCTTGACTCGCGTCAGGACAAATCAGTTGTCTATGTGTGTTTCGGTAGTCGTTATGTACTGACAACTAAACAACTTCACGAGCTGGCAGCCGCATTGGAGAAAACTGATGTGGATTTCGTATACTGCGTGCGAGAACCCGACGAGAGACACGTGGCGCAAGATTGCGGAGTCCTCCCCGACGGATTTGAAGATCGTGTGGCCGGGAGGGGTTACGTGATTAAGGGATGGTCGCCACAGGTAGCTATATTGAGGCACAGAGCGGTGGGCGCGTTTTTGACACACTGTGGTTGGAACTCGGTTTTGGAAGGAGTTTCGGCGGGTGTTGTGATGCTGACGTGGCCAATGGATGCGGACCAGTACATAAACGCGGAGCTGTTGGTTGATCAATTAGGCGTGGGGATCAGAGTTGGTGAGGGCACTCGGAATATTCCCGAGTCAGGCCAGTTGGCTCGTTTGTTGGCTCAGTCAGTGGATGGGACCGGACAGGAAAGATTGAAAGCGAGAGAGCTGAGTGGTGCTGCATTGAGTGCCGTCGTCAAAGGAGGAAGCTCGGACAAAGATTTGGATGATTTTATTAAGAGGATAAATGAACTCAAAAGTGGAAAAAATTTGACAGCAGTTTGAGAGTTAAAAATTATGCTGCGTTTATTCGACTTTATCATATATAATAATTTTTGTTGAAGCTTGTAGCGTAATTCTTGTTTTTAATAATTTGGCCATGTTAAATCGAGGAAGGTATGCTAGCTTGTAGCGTAATTCTTCGTTACGAATACTTTTTATGACTGCTCCGGTTACTATTTTTATTTATTTTGTCAAAATTAATGCTCGTGCATAATTTTTTACTCTCCCAAATTATAGATCCTGCGTGCACTAAGGCGATTCTTAGTAAAAGACTCCATTTAATATTGAAGTTGAACCGTTGTAATTTAAAGTTACAATATTAAAACATTTGCTAAACATTAGTTATTATAATTTAAAAATTAAGTTTATTTAATTTTACACTTATATAATGAGAAAAAAAAATATGTTATATTTTTATTAATTTTAGAGAAATTATTATTTAAAAATTCTATTTACTGCATACTTTTATTTTTTATTTTATTAAATTATATCTTTTAAAATATAGTATTTTAGTACCAAACATCTTCATAGTATTATTAAAGAGTGAGAAAGAGAAAAAAAAATAATTAACAAAAAAATCCGGAAATGAGTATCTTAATCGCTTGTGCTTCTATCAATTAAAGCTTTCAAGATAGGTTACTGATAGAACCTTATTACAATTAGGATTAGATTGATTCATATTTACTTTAGAATTTCTATTATAAATTTGTTTCCTTATAGGTTTTAGTAATATATCTAACCCTATAAATTGTGATGATCTAAGATTTTTATTACAGTAAAACATAAAAAAAAAAAAAAAGTCTTTTGAAAACTTAGATCAGGAAGATTTTCCGAAGAGAGTTTTGTTAGAAGAAAGAGCTGAAGTTATGGACGAGAGAATAGAGCGCGTCATCAATGCGTTTTCGGATAGCGAAGAAGACTCTGATAGCGACGAGAGTAAAACACTGACAGTTAAGAGATATTTGAACGGTGACCGTAATCAACCGGCTGCTGAGGAGAAGCCTGTGGAAGGAGGGTTTACAAAATTTACGGGCAAGAAAAGCGAATCAAACGGCAGTGGATGCAGAAATCAGAAGAAAGGGGGCTCCGGCTTCTCCACGAGAGTACTCCAGAGGCGTCCCTACGCAAAAGTGGCTCGAGCAAAGGAAGAGAAAGATTGGAAAGCTTCTAGAAGCAAACGGTTTGGACATGAGCAGAGCATACATGCTGGATACACAAGAAGCGGCCGAGGCCAAATACAAGAAACGGGCGCGAAGGAACCCGCTCCGTTTGGTTGGGAAGTTTTCAACCAGAAGACGTTGTACGGGGCGTACAAGAAGCTAGCAGAGAAGGTCGAGGTTGACTTAGAGGAATATAACAGGATGAAAGAGGCCGATCCGGAGTTCTACCGCGGCGCTTCAAGCCTCCAGTATGGGAAGGCGCCGAAGACTTCTGAGGATAAGATTGAGAGGATGGTGAAGGAACTGAAGGATCGGGAGGTGAAACGCAAATCTTTTAGCCGGAGGAGGAGGTTCCACGACGAGAAAGACGTTGACTCAATCAATCACCGTAATGAGCATTTCAACAACAAGATTGAGCGGGCTTATGGCAAATACACACTCGACATCAAAAGTAATCTCGAGCGAGGAACTGCCTTGTAACTTGCATGCACACCCGCTTATGGCAAATGCACACTCACTTTATATATATTAATGAAGCAATCTTATTTTACATGAATTAAAAAAAAAAAAATTAATCCCAAAAAAAATCCCACGGACCAAAATAAATAATATTATTCATATATTAGTGATGTAATTTCCAATCACATGATTCACTTAAGATAAGAAAGGTGGAGGCATTTTAATTATAAATATTTTTTTGGATCTTATTGGGTATTATTGTATTGTAATTATTAATTTATAATAAAAAATTATAATTATAAATTAATAATATGTAATAAATATAAAATTTAAATAATAATTTTAATAAAATTAATAAAAATATAATAAATTTTTTATAAATACAAATGGAGTTCAAATCAACTTTATTTTTAAAATATATAGTTTGAAAATTACAATTACTACCCAATCGTCCAACAACTTCGATACTAAGGCCACGCTCGACAAAATCCACCATGGCACCATCACAAGTAAACGAGATGGCAACATCCAAGACAAGAAAAAGAAAAAAAACAAAATCAAAACTCACTGAAACATCAACGTCACTAGTGACTACTACTCACAAGTCACAACGCTCAAGCACCACCCCGAAAAAAGTCTTTTTAAAAAAATCTATTTATGGTAAGCTAGAAATTATCGTGAAAGCATCAAACCGATTCCCCATCACACCAATTATTTTCATCAAAGATCTTCAGGTGGCAATCATATAATTTTATCACCAAATTCATCAACAAATGACTCATAAAATTCTAGGACAAAACCGTCGACGGAACCACAGTTTTCTCTTTTATCTTTTAACTCCTACTTTCTTTTTTATTTATAATTAATTTTATTTATTGCATGATAATTTTATTTATTGCATGATAATTTTCATAATTCATAAAATTATTTAATCACCCATCAATAGATAAATGTCACATTAATTAAAATTTAAATTAAGTTTTAATATTAAGATGTCTAAAATTACTTTAAAAGATTAGTTTATATTAAAATACAAGTCTCTTATGGTACGTTTACTAAACTGGAATCGGAATGAGCTGGAATCGGAATGGACAGTAATGAGAATAGGTTGGAATGGGAATCAGAATAAGTTGTTTACTTGAACTATAGGAATCGAAATCGGAATGAGCTGGATTTTCATTAATGTATTTACTTTGTCTTAGAATCGGAATCGGAATGAATTTGATTGTAATAAATTACCAAAAAGTACTTAATGAATTATTTTCATAATCATTATTTTATAATTTAATTATAGTGATTATTTATTCAAAAAATTTTATTATTATTAATTATTGTCAATAATATATTGATATATTAATTAATTGTAAAATTAATTAATTAATTAATTATAAAATTAATTAATTAATTATAATAATATACTAATTAATTATAATTATTATATTATTAATTATTGTGATTATTTAGTCAAAATAATGTTTTTATTAATAGTTATTGTTAATAATGTATTAATATAATAATTAATAGTAATTTTTATATTAATTATTTATTATTAATAATAAATGAATTAATTATAATAATAGTAATATATTAATTATTGTGATTACTTAATCAAAAACTATAATTATTAATATATTATTGTTAATAATATATTTATATATTAATTAATAGTAATAATTATATGAATTAATTGATAATAATATATGAATTATATTATAATAATTATATTAAAATTATTATAATAGTAAATTAATTAATTATAATAATAGTAATATATTAATTATTGTGATTACTTAATCAAAAACTATAATTATTAATATATTATTGTTAATAATATATTTATATATTAATTAATAGTAATAATTATATGAATTAATTGATGATAATATACGAATTATATTATAATAATTATATTAAAATTATTATAATAGTAAATTAATTAATTATAATAATAACATATTAATTATTGTGATTAGTTAGTCAAAAACTATAATTATTAATAGTTATCATTAATAATGTATTAATATAATAACTAGTAGTAATAGTTATATTAATTAATTAACAATTGTATAAATAATTATTATAATAGTATATTAATTAATTAATTAATTATAATAATAAAAATATATTAATTATTGTGATTATTTATTCAAAAACTAAAATTATTAACATATTATTGTTAATAATGTATTAATATAATAATTAATGGTAATTTTTATATTAATATATTATTAATAATAAATGAATTAATTATAATAATAGTAATATATTAATTATTGTGATTATTTAATCAAAAACTATAAATATTAATATATTATTGTTAATAATATATTTATATATTAATTAATAGTAATAATTATATCAATTAATTGATGATAATATATGAATTAATTATAATAATTATATTAATAATTATTATAACAATAAATTAATTAATTATAATAATAATAACATATTAATTATTGTGATTATTTATTAAAAAACTATAATTATTGATAGTTATTGTTAATAATATATTAATATATTAATTAGTTATAATAATTATATTAATTAATTAACTACAATCATATTATATTAATTATAATAATATATTAATTATTGTGATTATTTATTCAAAAATTATAATTATTGATAATAATGTATCAATATATTAATTAATTATAATATATTAATTAATTAATTATAATAATATATTAATTAATTGCAAATGAGGACAAAGTGAGTATTTTTAATTTTGGGGAGGGGTAAAATGGGAATTCCAGGGAATGGGAGATTGATTCCCACCTCCCCCATGGGAATCAATCTCTCATTCCTCATTCCCAAATAGTGGTGGACCCCACGATTCCGATTCCGATTCCTGCTCCATTTTTGCGAAGTAAACGCCATCAATCATTCCGATTCCGGATTCCGATTCCCCAATCCAGAAAGTAAACACACCATTAAATTAGAAAGATTGAAGATTTTGCCAGCATCCACCGATTTGGATCCATTCTAAGGTCGCCGTCCAACCAGCCGCAGCCTGTCGTCTCACTCTCAGCCGTCTCCATGTCCTTCGCCTCAGTGCATCACTGGCCGTTGTTATTGCACTGGCGACTTGTGTACTTGTGTAGATTGATGACTTTTTTATTTTATTGTTCCTTAATTTTTTCCCTTAATCCTTACTTCTTCTTCTTTTTTTGTGAGGTGGGACTACTGATTAGGGTTTAATACTTTTCTTTTTTGCAGCAGCTATGTTTTATAGTTTGGCAAACTTGGTAAACATGATCCATCTGCATAAGTAATGAATTATGTTACATAAAAAAGAACATCAAAATTTATAACACGTGAATATCGGTTTTGAATTTTATATTAATAACATTATTGATTAATTTGTTTACACATTACTGATTATTGAAGGGATATAAGTCAAATTATCCAAGTGGGTTTAGGTAGAAATCAATTTTTGATGGAAATGTAAAACAAACAAGTAACTAATTTTGCTTCTAACTGTTATCATCAGTTTGCATTTTTTTTCCTTTTTATAGAATTCTTTCTTGATTTCTGTAGATAAAATTGGGAAAGAACTCCAAAAGCAGATAAAAGGATGGTTTATTGAAATAATTTATGTCACTGTTATTAGCTTAGGCAATGAAATTGATTTATTGTTCTGTATAAATATCTGAAAGTTTGCATTTTTTCTGTAAATTGAGAATTTTGTTGGTGTTCTACTGAATTTTGTTGTTATATTGGACTATTATTTATATTATGTATTGGGCAATGATCTTTAATTTAAATATTTTTTATTTTATTAAAAAATTATTTTAAAATTACTAGAAGCCTAGGTCCGACCCCGACCCCGACCCGGCCCAGACTCGCTCAAGCCCAATCCTGGCTCAATTCGTCCAAACTTACATGGGCTTTTAAAGGGTTTAGGCTTTCTACCAATAATATGAATTTGGGCTGAACTTGAAAAAATCCGATCCAAACCCGCAATGTACCAACGCACTTATGATAACTATTACCCTTTGCCCTAACCGTTGATACACAATAAATAAATTATGAAAAACAAAATGTATAAAAACTATAATAACATTGACGCCACTCTTTCCCAGGGCAACATCCAATACGACCTTGGTAAGCAGTAGCAGCTGCAGAGCCGCACGTATTCTGGTGTTTCCGTTCCCAATGCAAGGCCACGTGACACCACTCCTTGATCTTACCTACCAAGTCTCCATCCGTGGCCTTAACGTTAACAATCTTGGTTACCCCAAGAACTCTTCCTCTGCTAAACCCTCTTCTTCCGTTAAAAACCCTAGTCCTTCCTTTCCCAGCTCACCCCTCCATTCCCAACGGCGTTGAAAAGGCCGGACGTGCACGCAACGGCTAACTCTTTGGTCGCTTTTATGCGCGCCCTCAGCGAACTCCACAATCCTCTGTTCAAGCTGTTCAAGAACCATCCTTCACCTCCGGTGGCAATTATCTCTTACATGTTCTTGCGTTGGACTCAGAAACTGGCATCTCAGCTCGGTATCCCTCGTATTGTCTTCTCCCCATCCGGGGACATTGCCTTGTCTGTCATTTCTGATTTGCCCAAGAAAAATAACGCTGATGATCCGTCAGAAGTTCTTACCCTTACCAAAGTTCCGAATTCGCCAAAGCACCCTTGCCGGCAGGTGTCTCGCATTTATCAGCTCTATGTTAAACGAGGCCCCGATTTAGGGTTCATTAAAGATTTGTTCTGCGGTAATATTGCGAGTTGCGGACTCGTTTCTAACTCGTTTAGTGAGCTGGAACGAGTTTAAATTGGATCATTTAGGTGAGCAGATTGGTGGGGACAGGGTTTGGGCTGTGGGCCCGTTGCTCCCTCCAGGCGACGCTGCTGATCGACGTGGCAGAGAAAGTGGTGGGTCGCCGATGTAGGGTGTTGTGTTGTAAGTAGGGTATTTTCTGAATGTTGGTTTTTCTATATATGTATATATTTACCGTGTCAGGCTATCTAGCTGTTGGAAAGCGATGGTCCAATGCTTTCTGCATAATTCATATAATTAAAAAAATATAAATAAATAAAAGTGACTAGGATTCTGGTGCTTTCTAATTTCTGTTGATGCTGTCGTAAGTTTTTTTTCTTTTTTCGATGAGAGAGGGAGATATGTTGTCGCAAGTTAAATATTTCATTTGCAGAGTTTAACAGTACGTATGAGCAAATAACTTAATACTCTTTCTCAAAATAAAACTAAAAATAATAAAACAAAATAACTCTCCGTTAACCTTCAGTTTTAGATGATGAAGGGAAGTAAACTTAAGTTTGGAGAACAATTTTTAACTTATCGCGGGTTCTTGGCCCAAGTAAAATTGCTAATGTCAAAACTTGTGACTAAAACAACATACGCTAATTAGGGTTCTTCTGGTTTTGTATTCCATTGTATGATTTTAAATTTGTACGGTTGCATAAAAACGATTAAGTTTTATGACTCACTATATCCACTTGTATGCTGAGAGCGTGAGGATGGCTTTGTTGTTTACGTGTGCTTCGGCGGTCGTGTGGTGCTGACGCACATGCGGATGGATGAGCTGGCGGTCGGCTTGGAGAAAAGTGGGGGCCCATTCTGTTTTGTGCGTGAGCGTGAAGGTGAAGCAAACGAAGGAAAGAGACGCGACCAGTGGAAGAGATTGCGAGGAAATCCCCGACGGGTTAGAAGATCGCGTGGCTGGGAGAGGTTTCGTCATCAGAGGATGGGCCCCACAGGTTCCGATTTTAAGGCACCGAACGGTGGGCACGTTCCTGACACACTGCGGGTGGAACTCCGCGCTAGAAGGTGTGGCAGCGGGTGCGGTGATGCTGACATGGCCTATAGTTGGGAGCTAGGAGTGGGGATTCCAGTCAACGAGCGGGCTCAAATTATTCTTATCTCGGCTCAGAACCAAGGCTGTGGAAGCGACAAGATCGGAGAGGATAGACGCAAAAGAGTTAAACGATATGGTGGTTAATGGAGGGAGCTCGGTTAAAAATTGGGATGAGTTGTAAAGAGTTTAAATGAGCTTAGGTTTAAACATGTAGACGCCGCGCCCAAACGCAAAGGAAGCTCTCTTAGTAGCCAGTTAGTAGCTGACTATATATTTGTGTATGGATCTGGCAAGACTGGGGGTTCAAAAGCACACTTTTTTGAAAATCTCTCAATCGGGCCAAATTCAAAACGCACCGGCGCCGGAATAGGTGTTTTGATTTATTTTAATTTTTTGCATTACGGTCAATCATCAGCGCATATTTTCACAGGGATTGATGAGTACAACTTTTAATGTTACTCAGACGCACAATTACTTCACCGAACTGGACTAAAATATCAAGAGGGTGTAATCATACATTTCATCATAACTCAAAACACCATGTTTAACACAACGCTGTAATCCTTCATTTCATCATATATTACAAATTTATGCTTAATGCAACTTTTAATGTTACGCAGACGTGTAAATATTCCCCTGAACTATATGATATCAAGATTTTGTAACTTTATAGCGATATTCTATCTATAGCTTCTTTCCCATATGGCCATATACACTAAAAGTGAGAACATGTCATGCGAGGGGATATATTTACTCATAAAAAATTAAAGTTCATTCTATAATGCCGTAATTAAAATCACGATATTAATATCTTAATTTAAAATAAATTACGTAAATCAAACATAAGATATGTAAATTTAATACAAAACTTATGAATCAATCTTAAGTGTAAAACAAAACATAAATCATGTAAATATAACATAAGACTTATAAATGCAAGGTAAAATAAGTAAATTGACATTAAAGTAGTAAATTGGTGAAATACTAATAAACAAAACAAAAACTTATAAATGTAACATAAAACTTGTAAAATTAATATTAAGCATAAAATAAAATATAAACTAAGTAAATAAAACATAAAACTTGTAAAATGAAAGGTAAAATAAGTAAAACAACATAAGAGTGGTAAATTGATGTATTATTGGTAAATAAAATAAAAACTTATAGATATAATATAAAATTTGTAAATCAACATCAAGTGTAAAATAAAACATAAATGATGCAAATGAAACATAAAACTCATAAATGAAAGGTAAAATAAATAAATTAACATAGAGTAGTAAATTGATGTATCATTTTTTAAATAAAACAAAAGCTTATTAACATAACTTGTAAATCAGCATTAAGTGTAAAATAAAACATAAATTAATTAAATAAAACATGACGCCCATAAACAGGATGTAAACTAAGTAAATTAACATAGGAGTGGTAAAATTACGTATCATTGGTAAATAAAACATAAATTTACAGATATAACATAAAACTTATAAATTAACATTAAGTGTAAAATAAAACATAAAATTTATAAATAGAATGCAAAACAAGTAAATTAACATAGAAGTGGTAAGATAATGTATTATTAGTAAACATAGCATAAATTTACAAAAATAATATAAAACTTGTAAATCAACATTAAGTGTAAAATAACATACAAGTTATAAATGAAATAGAAGACTTGTAAATGAAATGTAAAATAAGTAAATATTATAAGAGTAATTGAAAAAAAATAAAACTTACAAATATAAAATAAAAATTAATTATAATAATGATTAACTTATATATGTACTATTTTTATTCTTAAATTGAATACTGATAATTTTGGGTTTATACAATACGTGTAATGATATACCTGAAATTTTATTGAGCATAAAATGTAATCTCAAAATCAAATTTTGAAAAACCTTTTTTTTTAAATTTTTCTAAATTATTTGGAAGATAACTAATTTTTCATCAATCCATAATAATCTTTTAGTATAAGTAAAAAGGAAAGTTTGAAACCATATGAAATATATAAAAAACGAAATTAAATCCAATTCTATAGATATTTTATGTATGTCTCGTAATATAATAATGTATTTATATTTTGTTTCAACTTGATCAACATTAAAAAAAAAAATTGCTCAATTATCTTGTATGGTACACAAATACTATGATAGAAAATGAAAAAAAAAAAAAAAAGAAGTTCATGAATATCAAACTTATGGTTAAACCAATTTAGTAAACTTATTTCAATTGTTTTTAATACAAATTCTTTGTTTTCAATTAATGGGAAACTTTTTTCTTTGCTCAAATAAATTTAATAAGTAAACTCTCTTTTAAATTAAAGTTTAATATTAATTTATAATTTTTATATTATTTTTACAAGTGTTTGTCTTGTTTGTAATTTTAAAACACCAATTTACCACTCTTTTATTAATTTACTTATTTTACCTTTTATTTACTAATCTTATGTGTAATTTACAAAATTTTTATTTATCACGGCACCATAAAATTTTCTTAAAATCAAATATGGTAATTATTTATTACAATATACATGCCCTCAAAGACCAGTTATTGTGTAAAACGAACTCAAACTTTGCCCAAAAAAAGGGGAAATTTTGAAAAAAAAAAAAGAAGTTTCCCTTTCCTACGCTGCTAAGAGAAATTAACGTATTCTACCAGTACCAGGATCTACATTTTCAAACATAATGGAGTGGATAACATCCTTTGCAAAAGCATAAAAGCATTCTCGACAACAATCTGGCATCAAAGTGGATTTACGAAGCTTTTTGATATGTTCACCATGACTGCAGACTGTTGAGCTTGGATGAAAGCGAATCCCAGATTTTGGGTGCTCTAAACCACATGATGCCAAGATGGTGTGTGTGGCCAGTCTTGCTACTTTCTTGAATGCATCGTATTCTACACAAGCAAAGATAAAGCAATTATATCACTTTTCTTTAAAGTCAAGAGTCATAGACCAATTAAACAAAATGATACCAGAAGGCCATGATGGATATTAGGTAAGCAAGCAAAACTGCAGTTGAGAGTAGAAAAGAGAGGATTTTCTGGAACAGGTTTCAAAATATATCCTTTTCATTCCAACGACTAATAATGCTATGTTGTCGGAAAAATGTCACTAGTTTGCCAGTACACAATGCGTAACAAGTCTATGTTTGATGGAACTGGGACACATGGGATGTCCGCATATCTTAAGTGGTAAGTGGTTGCACAATATCTACGTTGCAGGGCTAACAATTTAGGCATTTACTTACGTCTCCTATCATTAATAAATTTACACACTAAATCAATCATAATATTCAGATACGACAAACTATCAGAAACCTAAGCATATCAAGATTAATGTACTAAACGAAATATTGATTGCCATTTGCCAATGCTAGAAATTTATCTCTACCGATCATTGAAATATTATAAACATACCTAATCGTTTGTCTCTGCTTAAACACTTTAAGTTGAGCTTTACAAGAGACTGGATCTCACATTTTGCATGATCATATTTTCTTGCTTCGCTTTCAGCATGAACCTTTCCCTCAGGGGTATCGATCTTACTGGGAGATGGAAAGACATCGTGTTCACTAATATGTGAATAAGAAGTTCCAGGCACCGGCCCTGTCAAATTTATTGAGCTAGAACCACCTTGCTTATTAGCAACACTTGATGAAGCTCCACATATACTTTTTCCCATCGGTCTTGCCCCTTTGAAATTATACACATTACTCTGATTTTGGATCTTCCCATTCCCATTCGCTGGTGATTGTGCCAATCCTGTTGAATAAGTACTTTGAAGCCTCTCAGAAGATTCAACCATCATAGCCGTATTCTGATTTCGGCGATCTGACATTACACATCTATTTCCAGGCTGTTGTCTTTCAGCATCATGAAGACTTGACCTTGTATTCGTTGCTTGTTTTGAAGTATGTACGTTTACACTAAGATTTTTAGAGGACTGACATACACGGTTGGCCCTTTCACTTTTCGGGAGCATTGACTTAGCACTTTTCATCATTTTCCATGCTTTCTCAACATCATATGAGTCACAAGACGAACCATCCTGAGATCTCAGATGCCAACCACTTCCGGAAGAGGAGGGGCATTGTTGACCTGATCTGTCTTGCAAAACCTCATCAACATTATGTCTTTTACGACGTTTGGGACCTGATTCGACTGGAATAGAACTGAACCTTAATGAGCTGTTTTGCAGCGCACTCCAATTCTCACGTATTGCTTGTATACGGCCTTGAACATCTTGACAATGCCGCAATGTTCTTGCACCCAATTCAGTTGAATTATCTGCTTTATTCTGATCCGCTCTTCCATTCAAAGAAGTTGCATTATCCAAAACAACGATGCCCCTTCTTGGGGAAACAGACTGTGAATTCCAAAATCTATATAAAGATTGTGTTGGACGAGGGATTAAGCTTACTATTTCAAAGAGGGCAAAACCTGCATCACCCGGTGGCATTTCATTGGAGTTTCTATCGGTATCAGTACCAATGCGGTCAGGCCCTGAGTATTCAACGATGTTTTGATTGCCACCGGTGTGTACAATGTCAGTAACAATTTCAAGAGTACTGCATTCAGATCCAGAATTTTCAACAACCTCTTGACTACCACCAAAATTAACAATTTCAGCAACAGTTTCAGCGATGTTTTGTTCAGAATTGGAATTTTGAACAGCCACTTCACTACCACTACGAACACCAAAAACAGTTTCAGTATCAGTTTCAATTTCAGCATTGTCATGTTCATCCCTCAAAACAGTACAGTCATGGCAGAACCAATCACCTTCGGGCACAGTATTACCCATGCCCATGCAGTAAGTATGAGAAGCAGTATCACAAAGATCACAAAGTAGTAGAAGACTTTCATCGGTAGTGCCTTGACACACATTACATCGAACATATGCATAAGGATCAGAAGTCCTGCTTGAAGCAGTTCCAAACCGACCATAAATCTGCATAACCAATCCGTAATCAGTAAGATTTTTTTATAATTACTATAATCAATCCAAAACTCATAAATAGGAGAAAATATTAAGCAATTAAACTATAAAGTCAGGCAATCACAAAATTTACACGTAAAACACAATATGGCGGCAAAATCAAAACTACAGAAACTTCTTTACTTCTATAGTAACAATAAAACTAAATTTAAATCAGTAAAATTAACTAGAAACAACAATAAGAAACGAGGAAAGAGAAAGTTAAAACCTGATCGCGTTTTGGAACAACAACGAATCGCTCACAGGGGAAGACACCGTCTTTCGGCGGTCTACGAATGGAGGTGAAGCGGCGCTTGCATATGGGGCATTTAGACTCGATCTTGGCCCACTCCATGATGCACACGAAGCAAAAGTAGTGATCGCAGCCATCGATTTGGCCTCTGATTGATTTTCCTTCGTCCATTAGACATATTCCGCAGCTACGAGAAGGTGATCCCTCCATTGATTTTGATTTTGATTTCGATGAGTGCCGGTCGTGCTCCGGTGATTGTGGTTGATCTTAATTTAGGGTTTTGAGAGGTTTGTTGCGATTAAAGATGAATTGGGCGAAGAAGAGTCCTAGTCATACGCCATTGCTTTTGCTTGTGCGTCTGCACCCTTCCAACGGTCCCCGTGCGAGCAAACACGCGAGTTTGTTTAGGATTTTTGCAACTGGCTTGGCCTACTTGGAACTGAGACTGCAGTTTTTGCCTTTCAAAATTTTATTTATTTTTTTTTTAGTTAAAAAAGAAAAACTTGCGACACTTACCAAAAAAATTACTTTTATAGCAAAATTTCCACAATATTTTTTTTTTTATAAGATTGAAATTCCCCCGTGATAGAATTCTCCCATAAAATATACACGTGTCAAAAAAGATTCTTCAAAATTTAGATATCCTCAAATAATAAGGATATCCTCATCCAATTTTATTAAGGTAAATAAGACTTTCCTCTATTTCCGACTGTCACCTGAAATTTTCAAAATAGATGTAGGAGTTACATAAGATGATGAAAACGACAATGAAGCAGACAATGATCATCAATGGTAAACCGGCACTAACATATGGTGTGATCTTATCATTTCTTTGACTACTGTGATTGCTGAACCTCTAGTCCCAGAGAATATTTACATCTTAGTCTACTGTTACCAACTATATATATGTTGACATATCTATCTTTCCCTAGGCATATCAATCCTACAAAACAGACCTAGACATCCTCCATATACTACCAGCCTAGTGGCATGTTTTATTTTTCTCCTTCCCCACTAGTTTTACTTAACAGGTGGTTAACACTATCTTAAAACTTGCATGAAGTTCCCAACCTCTGCCTCTGCCCAATAGTCGTGTGCCTTCGCTTGGCCAGGGCAGGGTGAAGAAGCTCCTTGAACTTCTCAAGAAACAGCATCCATTCTTCTTCATTCATATCAGCGAGCTCCACGAAGCTTGTGGTTGTAGGTAATAGCTCTTGTGCACTTCTGCTCTCGGCTACTGAACCCACCAGGCATTTGCCCTCTGGTTTTCCATTTTGGTAATCTTGGCTTCTCTCATGGGAGTTTGTTCTGTTTAGAGACAGGGGCAGCTTATCTCCATGAGACTCTACACTCCCCTCAGCTTCATCTTCTTCAAAACTCTCTACTTCAGATGGCAGGTGATTTCCAATCACAATGTTAGAAGCATAACTAAATGACCCTTGGTTCACGAAATCTCCAGACATCTTTGATGCTAGGTCAACCTCTGTGTCATCACAATCAATATCAAACAGAATGTCATCCTCTCCACTCTCAGCATCAAAGCATGCAATTTCCCTCTCTGCTATGATCCTCCTTGCCTCAAGGCATACAATCTCAAGCACACTAGGCTTCTCATCTTCACTACAAAATTCCCTACTCATCATCTCACCAATCTCGGCGAGACATAGCCCAAAGGCTGCTGCTTCCTGGAGGAATATTGTGCTGAGTACCAAAACTCGTAAGCATGCCTCCCGAATCATGGGCAGCTCTGTCCGTAGCATCTCAGAATCGTGCGCTGGATTGAGATTTCTAATATATTCAAGCTCATCCTCAGAGAAAGGAATCGAAGCCTGAGGCCAATGCATCCACTCAAAGTAAGGGTCTTCCAAGCTCTCCGGCAAGCAAAGACCATGATCAATTGGGATAAGCTCCACTTGGCCAAACCTCCCACCCCCGTCAAGTTTCCTCACCAAAAGGTTTCCTGCATGCCTATCTGTGTTGAAAATCCTGATATCTAATATCCCAATTCTATGTATAGCAGCAACAGGAAAGCTTGAGGTTCCATGGTCGCTGGCATCAAAGTCATGAGTAACAAACTGCTGCAGAGATGCAATCTTGCTAACCTTCTTCCCATTCTGAAGTTTTTTTCCAATCATTCCATCATTGAGATTAAAGATGGAGTGCCTAACCTTCACAAGGACAGTTGGGGGAACCTTGGCAAAATGATCATAGTCCAGAAGGTAGGCAGCTACTTCACGGAATCCTGTTTCCCCAACTCTGACAGAACGTTTCAGGCCTGGCTGCCCAAGAGCTTTCCCTACAAAGCCTTTTGGATTGTTTGGCGCAAAAGGTTCCTCATCAGTTGGCTTCACAATAGCAACATTCTCACCTTTGGTGTTTTTGAAGTAGTAAGCACCTCCAAGCCCACCATGGATGGGGATGGGTTCAATACCATTCTTGATACCCTTCACAATTTCCTCAACAAGTTCATTTATTCTAGAATAAGAACTCAGGTGCCCTAATATCTCAATTGGACCACTCATATCCCTCTGCTGGTGGTTCTTTCCCACAGGTGAAAGACACGGAGATGACGAGCTCCTATGCATGGCATTCCTAGTTAGAAGAAGAGCGGAATCCTTTCGAATGGCACTAAGGTCATTGTTTAGTGTAAGATCCCCGAATGTCAAGGAACTCTCATCAGTAGGGATACTGAGGGCAAGCTGCAGCCTTCTTTTCACAGTGTGGACATTGTCATTCCGATCCAACTCCATCCCCAAGACACAGCCTGTCTCAGTCTGTACGAACACTCGCCTTGTCCCAGAAGATTTTGCGCCCAAATTCCCATGGTACTCACCACTGCATGGACCATTAAACACTGCAACAGCCATCAGAGTCTGAACAGGACTCCCAAACTTAAGTGACGGAAGAGAGCTTGCCGTGTTCAAGGTAACTAACAGCAGCAAGGGCAAAGTAAAAACTTGTCCCCTCCCTCAAGAGGTGCCAGTCTGACACCAACTGAATGAGAGAGATATTACAAGCCAATCGACCATCAACAGGATCACCAGTGCATAATCAATCCAGAAACATTCACATCTGAACCAAGAAGATGTGCAACAAATAGCTACAGTGGAGAATTCATGGATAATGCCTGCATAGTTTGTAGAATGAAAGTCAGAAAAAATAAAACACAATGAATTTCCAAACTAAGATATGTACACTTGATATTACCCAAATCAGATATATTAGCAAGAACAGAAACAGTGTGCCCCAAATAATAAACCTATCAAAAAATCCCTGAAGAAGATCCCATGTAGACTTATTTAAGATACTTAACAATAAGACACACTTTAAAAAAATAAACAAATAAATAAAAATGCACTGATCATCTCCAATGTGGCTAATAACTTTTAAAGATCCTCATAACGCCAATTCCACATCATTTCCATACAAGAATACACGAGCTCATATACAAGATTGTAAATCAAGAAATTGCGCATCTGCACTCTCCTTTCAACATTTATACAGCTCTTTTTCTTTCTTTCTTTCCTTTTTCATCAAGAAAAGCAAGTATCGTTCATTCATAAACAGACGATCAACACATTCTTACCCATTCTAAGTTAATAAGTATATGTACAATAAAGATGTTTACATCTCCAAGTAATTACAAGTATAGCAAAAATTCTAGATGGAATCAAAAGATATAAAGGGAAGGCATACCAAATATTTGCTTCAGTTTAAGTAACATTTCACTAGTTTACTAATTCACTAAAGGCGGACATTTATTATTTCTACAGAAAGATCTAAAAAAAAATGGTAAAAATAAAAAAAGAATAAATTTTGCCCCGTCTGCAAGATTTGCATTATTTGCATCTGCTTCCCCAAGCATCTGCTTGATTAATCAGAAAGCAAGTAGCAGAAAGGACAGATGTCAATGAGTTTGGTCATACTCATCTCACTTCATTTTGACAGCAAACAGTAAAAAAGAATATAAGGTTCGAAAATTTCAATTTTCACGCATTTTCTCGCCAACCAAACGGAGCGCTAAGCAAGACAGAATCTTGCGATGATCAAATTTGGAAAAGAACGTATTGAAAAGCACCCCAGCTCCGTCAAAGCTTAGACAAGAAATGCATGAAAAAAAAATTAAAAAAAGATTTAAGTAAACGAAAAATTACATACTTGATGGAATCTTGAGGCGAAGAAGAAGTTCACGGGGAGAAAGAGAGAGAGAGGAGTGAGGATCACGACCGTTGGCGATGACCGGAGTATGGGAGATCAACGGTCGGGATTCGAAGGCTGTGAGGTGATTGATGATCAGAGTTTCCTCTGAATCCAACCCTTAGCTAATAGCTAAGCCAGCCCCAAAATCCCTCTCTCTGTTTTGGCATTTGCTTGCATTGTTCCTTTTTAAAGTGCTTGGACTTCACATGAGCAACGAGGAAGAGACCTTGACGGTTCCATTAGAATTACCAGAATGTCCTTAGCTCCACTGCTTTTTTTACTTATTTTGTGAGGACTTCATTGCAGTTAAAACGTAACTTAACATCTATTTTTGCCCAAACGTAATAATTATTAGATAAATCATTAAAATGATATAATTTAATGGAAGGGGAGTATTATTTCAGTTGAAAATGAATTACTTACTTTTCCGTTAAAGAATCATGATATGGATGATGCACTCAACTCGCATGGTAAATGCGACTTCTCATAACAATTTTATGGTAAAATGTATATATTACAATTATAATTACAAGATTAAAACAAAAATGGCATTAGTCTCAAGAAATTAACTATTTTCACAAGACTATTATGGGAGGGACAAAAATGCAAGAAACTCGGTCGAAATTCGGAAGAAATCAAAATTTTCAAATCTGTCTTTCGCACAACCGAAATGAAAGCGGGTCCTTGTTAGTCATACAAAGTTGTAATGGAGCGCACCGAATCGGCAATGCAATAACGCTGAAAGGAGATCTCTAGAACCCAAAACGAGAGCCGTCCGATCAAAACCAAAAGAAGGAACAGCACCATCACAAAAATGTGTACGGATGATCAAGCAGGTGATGACGTGGAAGCAATTTATTGGGTTAGTAGGTGGCAATGTCGCCGTCTAAGGAGCAGCATTTGCTCCCTGTGCGCCGGGCAGCAGGAAATGGTAATAGGCTGACCGAGACCGACCAGCCCAAAGTATGTAACTGTTTATTTTAATACCCAAACCACCCTCGGTTACAAGAATTATACGGAAGGCTGAAAAGTTTACAATGAGGGTCATTGTTGGAAATGGGTTATAATGTCATTTTCAAAGGCTGAGGGCACTCATTGTGTTACTGAAAATTTTTTGAACTCGGGAAAAAATCTCAACAAAGCCAAGGCGAATAGATATGATAAGAATTTGTAAAAGGCCGTGGTTCTTGCCTTTCTTCTTAAGGGAAATGATTTAATTTCTATTAGGGTTAAAATGTGGAAAAAAAAAAATTCTCCTTTATTTAGATAGTTTCTTTCGATTTTGAAATAATTTTTAAACTGTACTTCTTACTCTCGTGCAGATCGATGTTAGTCTCGATAAATTTTTAGTTACAATGTTAAAAGAATAGTATGCAATAAAAAAAATAGTTATAAATCAATGGAGATTAAAATAAAGTTGTGCAATTATTAATATTTTACTCCCAAGGAAAAAAAAATTGAAGTAAAATATAATTTAAGCAATAAATGATATTTTATTTTCAAGATTTTACATTGCGTTAAACACGGTTGCTTCCTGTTAGGTTAGGAAATATTGAAATGAATGTGAATCATTATTAATGGCTTAGAAATAAAACGATTATTCAAATCCCACGACATTAGGGAAGTTAATCTATCACTTTCACTTGTTGTTAGTTATATTTTGGTGAAATGCTTAACATATTCTTTCTTCTTCTTCTTCTTCTTCTTTTTTTTCAATTAAGGAAAATGTTCTTCCCTTGTTTATCAAGTTTATATAACCATCTTTCGTTTATAACCCAGAGTGGAAAAGAAAAGAAAATATGGGAAACTTTTTGAAGTTCTTTGCTTTTTTGATATTTTGGATTTGTAACGAAATGAGAAAAGGAAAATGCAGAAGGTAAACGAAAAATTAGTAAATTGTTCTAACTTGCCGACTAAAACTTTTTCTACGATTAGTGAGTTCGGAGAAAAATTCTAAGAACAAAGGCCATAAGTCCATGACGCCGGAAATAAATAAATAAATAAATAATAAATAAAAATATAGAAGCTCTTTGTAATCTTTTATTTTCAGTCGGCTTTCCTAAGCAAACAGAAATGAAGAAAAGCTAAGCAATCCTCTTTTCAAGTCTCTGTCTTTCCTTTGATTTCATACTTTACGTATTCATAGATAGAAATAATTATTATTATTATTTTTTTTTTAAAAAAAAAGGAACGTTGGAAACAACCTGAAATGTGAATTAACAGGGGGCTAACAAAGTAACCAGCCGGTACCCAAGGATGGCCCCTGCAAAATTTTATGGAGACCCCTAAATTTTTGGTTTAATGGAATATGTTTCTTCTATCTAGAGATGACGGGATGTTATGAGAGTCAACAACCCTACTTCCATATCAATTACTCGGATGGGACACCAATACAGACCAAATCCCATTTCTTCAAAATTCTTCATTTTTTTTTTTTTGACCAAAACACATCAATTGGGCCAACAGCAAGAGTACAATAGCAAATTCCCTGCATTTTTTTTTTAATATTTTGAGCAACAACCATGTTACAAGCAATTCAAAATAAATTGCGCGGTCTAAGTCGTGACAACGAAAACTATTAGGGGCAGGGTCTAATTCTCCTTGAAGAAATAAAAGGAAACTTTCAAAGATTTTTGAATAGAAGGGGTTGATTTTTTGGGCGCGATAGCTTTTCATGAATTTTTATGGTTGAATTTGCTGGGTAGTGAAAGTTGAATCTTTTCAAGAGCACAAGATGCTAATGCTAATGCTTGACAGATTAGCCTAACTTGACAGACTAGACTAGTAGACTTGCCTATCAAGGAAACATTGCCATTAAATCTTCATTAGTGATATTGTTCTTTTGAGGATAAATATTTTTTAATTTTTATATTTTAAACAAATCTTAGGATGCTTTTTTTTATTGAATATATTATACTTCCGTCCTTATTCTTAGTTCTTATAAAAATATTCTTACAATAATCTTGAGACGTTAATAAAAAAATATTAATTTATTAAAATTACTTATAAATAAATAAAAATTAACATAAATTTTTTTATTATTGTTTTACTTTTAAGACTATTTTAATATTAATTTGGTAAATTTAATAAACAGAAATTATTGTAAAGATTATTATAAGGATATTATTGTAAAAATAAAGAAAAAGCAAATAGAAAGAGTATAACATATTAACAACAAGAATGTCTTAAGATATTTTTTAATATATTAAGATTAAATGAATTCTTAACTTAAAATATAATAACTAAACAAATATTCACCGTTTTTTTCACTAATGTTGTTATTTTTCCATTGAATTAATTTTTATTAGTTAATCGGCTAATTTTATACTCGTGAACTTGAACCATCAAGCTAAACGATCTTATACTTGTGATAGTGAAGATGATGAAACTAAAGTTCTTTACTTCTTTTATCAGTCTTCCAAGACTTTATTTTCTAATTATAAAGATTCTCTCAAGCTGTGCCCTTTCACCATACTTGAATCTCATTTGATAAAAAAAATAATAATTGCTTATCAATACACGAGAAAGGAAAAGAGATTCTTGCTAGCTATCAAGTATTGCCTTTCACCTTATCTTCTTTGTGCTTTATTTTATCCAATCTAATCGTGATCAATGGCAAACTCAATGTTCAAGAAAGTGACTACCATTTCCTCCATCTAGAGTGGTGCATGGCATCAAAGTGATAGGCTGATCAAACTTTGAATTTATAATATCGGTAGATGGGAAATAAGGTTTGTGATTTGAAATTTGGATAGATGGTCCTGCAGTTTTTATAATTTGAGCTGACTCAATCAATCCATAAAATTTTAAAAATTATGTAAAAGAACTCTATTATTTCTTCTATAGTTGTTTGGTTCAATCTTGTATAACTAAGAATTGTAACAAGTCAGACATGAAAAATTTTAAAAGTAGTGAATAATGGATTGTAAAGCAGAATTTAACGGAAAATGAATATGCAACATAGACCTTTTGAATAACTTTTAAATATAATTCTTGACTAAGTAATTGGCACAAACTTAAGGACTAAATTAGGATATATCCTTCAAAAATTTTTCTCATCATATGAAAAGCTCATTCTCTTTCTATTTTTAATTTCATCAAGGTGCATTTAGTTACTTGCATTACATTGTACTGCATTGCATTAAAACATTGACTTTACACTAGCCGATAGTCGGCTACAATTTTCACTGCAGTAAAAAAAAGTGACTAATATAATAAAAGATATATAAAATAAACCCATAAAAAAGGGGATAGGGTTTAGATTGTATTGCATTAAAACTCTATTAATATTTTATATATAATCAACAACTTCTATTATTTAATAAATTTATTATTTTTTAATATTAATTTATGTTTAAAGAAATGATATAAGATAGAAATAAACCTAAATATAATAAATAAATAAATACAATACATTATTTTACTTTCATTATAAAATCACTTTCATCAAATGAAATCATTTTAATTATTTTAGTTTAAATACGTAAAAAGCATATTAATATTATTTATTTATTTATTACATATGTTGAGGCCAAATGGCCGCATGGGGCAGAGCTAGATATGGTAAAAAAAAAAAAAAAGAGGAAAATGGTTATTTGATATATGCATGGTTGTCGCCGTAAGAGACTTTCGGCTCAGATTTTTCAATTCCGGCCCTGCCTCCGCTCGTTTATGAAGTAAATACAACGTCCCGTGTAATTGATACGTAAAACAATTACATATATAATTAAACATATTACTCTTTTTTATTCCATCGAAATAAAGGTTCACGAGTTATGAGTTGCTCTTACTTTTATGTTTATGATATTGTATGAATCAATTTTCTCCAAGATGTGATATCAAGTTTCGAATTACTAGTTACCAACGTCGTGATTGCGACGGCATAAGGGAACAAGAGATCTTAATCTTCGGGTACCATGCATGATGGTTACAAATTATTTTATCGCACCCTTCTTTTGGTTCGCTGATTCATTCTTTCTTTTAGGACATCTTCTTCTCCCAACTCCCAAGGAAAGCAGATGAGGCTAAGCTGCTTAAGCAACGTTAGTTTAAATTAAATAAGCTCTTATTCATTTTAATAGTCGGGAAATGAAGTGATTTCCCCTGCCTTCAGATTAACTCGCATCGCTTTATGCATGCGTTGAGTAAAAATATGGGGTTTCTTATTCAAAGAAGATATTTTCAGTTCACGTGAGAGTCCACCAAGCTACGTATGAAGCTACTGCCCACGGTGACCGATCATTTCAATCACTGAGAATAATTTCGTGAATCTCACCCTCAGTCGCTAATACAACTCCTCTGACAAAATTGCACCTTAGATAATGTCATGCTCTAAGCTTTGCTCACCCTAGAAACGGACTCGTAAAAGAAAGGTATTGCTGAGCCTACATATACACCCATATCCAGTTTTATACTTGTAGGTTTTAACCCATCTGTGATTTATATTCGTAACACATTTATAGCGGTAAACTTGCAAAGTCATCCGATAACGGGGAAGGGGTTTGAGTCTCCTTGATTTTAGATTCCACCGCAAATGCGTATGCTTCCAATTCCAAAGCATCGGTGCTTAGTAATATACAATACAAAATACGAGAATAACAAACCTGGTCCCACAGCTATATCCGCAAATTCGTAAGAGTCAGCCGCAGATTGATGATGATGATTTAGAATTTATCTTCAGCCATCGTTAGTGGGTAGTTGAGGGGGACGACTGATGCTTTTGCTACGTATTACTTTTTTGTTAATATAGATTAGAGACTTTGAAAAATTTGGGTTTGGCTCTTGTTCTTTAATCTTTCTAGAAACTGGCACTAAGATGATGTAATCAAAGAACTAAAGAAAAGAGGATTTACGAACTAGTTACTGCAACATAAATAACATAAGAGTAGGTCTTAGGATTTGTATTTATTTTATGAATAAAATCTTAAAGGAAATATATTTTTTAAGGCAAAATTTTATGAGAAGATGATTAATTTAATATCTGGGTTTATATTGTATAAATTAAGCTAAGGTATTTTAGGAAATAAAACTTAAAAAGGAATGTTGATGAGAATTTGAGAGGGAGTGTTGAGAGCGCCACTCTAAACACAAGCTTTTAATAAGATCAGTTCGCGACGAGATGAGGTTATACTTAGAAAACAAAATGCCCAAGATCAGCCCAATAGTACTTTTAACCCACATACAATCTCCACGATCGGCTTAAAATAAAAGCCCAAATATCATGCCATAAGAATTTGATCAGCAGTTTACTTTTGGCACCCCTCGACCATCCTAGTCAAAACCTGCATTTCAATTGTACTTCACTTATTGTCAAAAATACCTTCTTTTTTTTTAAGAAACCCTATTTCCCATCTAAAAATCTTTCAATTTACAATAATTTTCTCACACTTGAAATGAAACGCAATGGTTTCCCCCACAAGACAATTTGTACGAGCTAAATACAGATGCTGCTGTAAATGGTCTAGAGGGTTTAACGGAAGTTGGAGCTGCGGTCACTGGTCAGGAACTCTAACGGAGAGTCTAAATTTATGGCGACATTAGTTTGCAGAAAATTTTTTAACTAGTGATGTGGATTTTGTAGAAGCAGAAACAATTTTAGAGGGAGTCAAAATGACTAAAGATGCTGGTTTAGATCTTTTAGTTGACCTTGTTGTTAGAAACCTTGATACCAAAAGAGAGATCGAATAGATTATAGATGAAATTAGAGACTTCACACGTGACAAAAATGAAGTTATTAGCAAGCATAGGCCTAGAGTACTCAGCTAAGCTTGTAATCTCCCTTCCTGAACACTAATGTGGCTAGAGGAGGCTCCTGCAGAAATTGCAAATATAGTTGTAGCTTCCTTTGCTTTGTTTCAATATAAAATACTCTTTTTACACTTTTTGTTTAAATAATCTCTTTTAGCATATATAAAAAAAAAAAAAAACTCAGTAATTTTGATTTCCAAATCTTTTCAAATTTTCTCTCTCTACAAAAAAAAATTAGTTTCTTAAAAATACAAATAATCAGTATAAAAAATAAAGTGAAAAAAAAAAAGAATGTTGTTTTGAGTTTGTGTAAACTAATTGTATAGATAAGACTATAAAAAAAAAAAAGAGAAAAAAATAAATATGATTAATTCTATTTATATTTGTCTAAATGTAATGGACAGGCAGCAGGGATTTTACAAGATCAATTAAAGGGTGCCAATAGTTTAACTCTTTGATCGAATTGGAAGCGACTTTTGGACCAGGCATAAAAAAGTTCGCCAATCTGGTTCTTTGCATATGTGATGTGTCATCAAAGTTGGACCACCGGCTGTTCCTTCAGCATTAGTGACCTCAATGTGGTCGTTCACAGTTCATAAAGAGTCAAAAGTGCTGCCCAAATACCATAATCATCAATCCATAACAATTAGCGAATCTAAGCTGCCCCAATAGCACGAGACACTTGTCCCGCTAGACATGGGGCCACGTTTCATCCTTTGGGACCAGACAAAAAACAAAGGGCACACTCAGCACGCGAGCTCGGCACGTGAAACTGACACGTCGGCATGGGAACCCCACCCAACGTCCCAACGGCCACAACCCCTTTCACTTTCAAAAATAAAATTGACCCATAAACGACAGGTCACTTGAGAAAGGAGAGCACATGCCCCCACTATGTGGAAGTTCTTATAATTAAAAATTATTACTATTATTATTGTTATTTATATTCAATTTTGTGGGGGTCCAGCTTCCCAATCGCCACGTGACACCGTCACGAGAAGCGAGAGACGCCACCGCCTAAGTCTACAGGCACGTGCTCTCACGCGTTGTTATTCTTGTTGATCCGATAATATTCCCATGTCCTGCCTCAATTGCCCATATCTTTTTCTTTCAATTCTCTATTATTTTCTCAGGATTTCTAATTTTATGTCACTGAAAAATTACCCTCATTACATATCTGAATTAGCCACTTGGTGACCTAACTCACTGATAAAAAACGAATTATATAATTATTTGATTATGACCTTAATGAAAACACGTGCTTTTTTTTTCTTTTTCAAGATTTGAATGGTCTTATAACATAAGATATATGATGAGTGACTTAATAATATTATTAATTACATGTAGATTTTACATTTACTATATAATTCACTAATACCAGTAATATTGATTTTTCTTCGTATATATTGATTCTCTTATTCAGCCGTTGGCTAAATGTTATATAATATCGCCCTTTGTAATAATTAAGGTTGGTGAGCTTATCGGTCTATACAATTGTCCAGGTATTAGTAGAAGATTTCACAGCTACCATGGCCCCTACTTCCTCCGGTGGAATTCTAGTCCGAGGAGTTATTCGGATTGCTACCAAGATATCAATATCTTTGGCTATATAGATAGTCAAGAGAAGGCTAGAGAAATTTGAAATTTAGCTTGAATGACTAATAAAGAGACATCAATTGTAGCTTTATGAATATCTGTTGTCCCAAATTCAAATCACAGAAGCAAGCCAAAAAGATTGGTCGATCAAGATGACATAAATAATGTAGGAACGAGCTCGCTCGCTCGCTTGCAACTATCACATCGGCTTCTATTCGAATCCTACACAAATCATCAACAATAGCAAGTCTTCTACAGACGATATTATATTTAAATTTAATAATATTATATTATTTTACTTACTTTGTGTTTATTATGTAAAGTTAAAATTAAAATACTCTTAAGTGAGCAAGTCTAGTGATTTTCAAGTGTTTTTATTTGGCTGCATTAAAGTTTAAAATTATTGGAGAAATAAGGAGATAAAAATTGATTTGAGCTATCCTCACCTCTTTACCTTTAAAGAAAATTAAAGTTAAGTTAAGCATATAAAAATCAAACTTCTATTTTAACAGTTAAATTTAATGGAGATTTTATACAAATTGACTTGTGATGATGTTTCCACTATGTTGTGGGTAGATCAAATACTGTTAGAATATAATGGGTTTAAACCAAAATTTACCATTCACAAAATCATAAAATAAGAGGATAAATTTTATTTGTCTTGAGTTAATCAAGTGTCTTTGATGTGTCTAATTAACATTTCTTGATTTTCATTATAACCTCTTTGATACTTAAATAATAATAATAATAAAAAGAAATGATCATTTGGATTTGAGTTTAATTGGATCAATAGGCAATTTCCATGTCATAATAATCTTGAAGTAGTATAATTGAAGCATAGCTTTAAAATACTAACTTCAAAAGAAAAGAAAAGAAAGAAAGAGAGTGAGAGAGAGAGAGAGAGAGTTTGCAAGCAAAATTTTCTCCCATAATACATACAATAAATATTTGAATCATTAACCTACAAAATAAAAGAGTCCATGTACCACTTCAGCTAGAAAACGAGAGTTTAAAGAGTTTATATACCACTTCAGCCAGAGAATGAGAGTTTTCATTGTGGTTAATATATAAGTTTTATGTTTTCACGATTGTACTTAAAAACAAAAGAACAGATAAAAATAGCTAAATTATTAGTTAATGTCCATATGTTATTTATTACTTTAATTTTAAAGATTGAACAACTTTTCTTAGCACGATAACTGTTTATTATTCGTTGAATATTATATTCGAGTATCATTTATCCGCAAAACTTACATCAAATCCCTCTGTCGCAAGACTTCACAGCATTGGCTTAAAACCCACCTTAATGCTTTATATATTATAATGAAAAACTAATTAAGAAAATTAATGTAAAAAAAATATTGAGTGCTTGTTCAGTGTTCACGAATGATTTTTAATGTTCATCAAGTTTTTTATTATATATATATATATAATTATGAATATTGTAAATCTTGTGTGTCAGAAAGCAAGACTTTGGATAGAATAATTCGACAAAAAGAAAATTACATTTTTTGCTTTCCGCTCAGCCATAGACACGAGTCAAGGGGCAGGCCAAGGTGAGTTCGGACATTTCAAAAAATATTTCTTAACGGACTCGAGACGTCTCCCAATTCCTAACCGCAAAACCGTTAACTAAAAACAAACGGCGGGTTAACTTTTGTAACGGGGAACGGAAAGGCGAAGAAAACGGCGAGGAAGATAAGTGGTCGAGTGGGGACCCCACCGCACGCGAGCCGGCAGGCAGTGTGGCAGATGAACGGCAGGGGATGGGCGCACGTGAGCTGCTGCCCCCAGCTCACGTGCGCTATGTGTGCCCACGTAATTTTCATAACAACAATGGAACAACTCCTACAACAAGGGGGTCCCGTCGCGTCATTAAGTCTCGTACGTATGCATATCACATGGCTTGTGAGTTGACGGCTAACAAGGATAACTTAGAGCTAACCCACTCTATTACTCCCGTTTGCTACGTTTCCCAAACTATACATATTATTATTGCATTTTAAGTTTCAATAACTTTTTTTGAAATAATATTAGAGAATATTTTCAACAACAAAATAGGTTTTGTTCATATGTACTTCTACTAACTCTCAGCGTTAATTGTTTCAAATGGTCTCTTATATTGGATCAACTAAAATTTTAATTGCGCAATGAAATAATCCTCACAATTGTTTTGGATATAAAAATAAAATATTAAAACCAAGATATCAAACCTTCTCATATCTTATCATCAATAAATTTATCTTTTGATTATTATCGATTTTGTTTTCAAATCTTTTTGAATCATCATTCACAATAAACAAAAATAAAATTGAATTCCAAGTTTTGAAAATATAAAATAAAAAATGTATAGGATGGGGATCCCCCGAGGTTTGATGTGACATGAAAAATGGTGAAATTGAACGAACCACTTTCCTTTCCAATCCATATAATAAAATCGCTTTTATTCTTGCATTATAAAATTACGCGGAAAAGAAATAAAGAAAACGGGATCACGTAATAATTGGTTCGGGCGCGGGGCCCACAACCATCGTAACCGTGAGTTGGCCACGTGATTTGGGAGGCGTGACGATGTGGTGGGCAGACATTTTTAATCACGTGATGGTGTGCGGATTCTACGGGGAAACGGACAACTGTCCTCACTCAAAAGCTCCAAAAAATAAAAAATTTGATTAAAAGCACTCGCTGAGTTCTGGCTCCCTCGGATAGATTAAAGGAAAGTGCTTATTGCTCTTATTATATCATAAGACACGCAAAAAGAAAAAGTATTATTAGTTAACTGATCCCCAAACGGATTCCTTAAGAAGGGAATGTCCATGTTGCAGGGAAAGCTCTCAAATTACCGCCAAAAGCAAACACCACCACCACTATTATTAAACAATTACCTTTGCTTAGGTTGGAGACATGACAACCTCGCGAGTAATGTTCGGTTCCGCCATTTCCGCCCTTGCTCTTGCTTCTCAGTTATTACTAGCTACTTCCCTAAATATTTAACTTATTTTTGCTTTTTCAATCATCGGCCTAATTTTTTTTTTAATTATTAATTTTTTATTTTGTGATTAATTATTGTCACCTAAGTGACAACTACCTCGTGCATCGGGTTGAATTCTCTTATGCATATTGAAGAGGTGTTGATCTTTTTTTTTTAAATATTTTTATGTAAATTCAATTCATTTTAAACTCTTAGACATTTAAATTGCATCACCACAAATTTGATATATGAAATTTTGTATTTAATAAAAATAATTATCGTCATGTGTACTACTTTAAGTTGTGTGGTATCACACCATAATTAGTTGAATGCATAAACTAACATGGAGATGACCAAATATAATCACATTTGTGTTAACTAAAGAGGAATATCAATTAATAATTTCATGCAATAATGATATCATCAATCGTGGCAATTGTCTAGTACTGATGTTACTAAACAATTGTATAGAGAACAAAAAAATAAAATAAAAAGGGAGAAAAGCGATATTGCTACCTGTGTACATGAACCCATTGCGCTGTTTCTCTGCGTGTTGGAATCTTCATTTTACTTTACTTCAAGCTATTTAATTTGAAAAGAGTTTAAAAAATTGTTCTCATTATTTATTGTACTATTCTTCTGTGAACATTGTTTAATGCTTCCCTTCAATAATTAATTAAGATTTGAAGTCATAGTAATGGATAACAAATAGTGGCCTTATTATGATTATTTTAGTAATAAATTTATGTCCCATATTGTCAAACTTCTCTGTGAATAATGCTTTAACAATTAACACACGGGATTAACACACAATGAAGCAGGAGAATTTGTCAAGCCAAAATAATTTTAAATCAATTTTATGTTTTTTTGTTTCTGGTTTTTGATTTTTAATTAGGGTGACGTGGAGATGAAAATGACCAAGGGGCGCGGGGTGCGGTAGGGTTAGGTTTGGTTGGGCCGTCCACAGCGCGGGTGTCAAATAGCGGATGTCGTTTAGTAATTTTGCACGTGAGTTGCGGGGTCAACTCACGTGGCCCACCTCGTTCATCTGTTACGACAAACGCGAAAGTGACCCCACTTCACTTATTCGCGGTTTCGCGTAACATTACGTTGCGTTACTGTCCACGTTCATCCATCACACCGTGATACATGGAAATTCAAAATAATGAAAAGTAAATTATGTAGGTTATATTTATAATACAACAAATTTGTCTTGGAAAAAAAAATATTCAGATTATATTAAGATAAAAATAAATAGTATCCCCAGCAAGACGAGGGTTTTGTTATTTTGTCGGCAAGACCATAATTTGGATTAGAGAAAACAGTATTTTTGAGAGTTTCATTTATTTAATAGAATTAAGTTTCATTAAGTTACCCGAAGATTTTGTGATTATATCATTATTATTTTCATAGACAATATAATAATTATATTGAGTTAAAAGAGTAATGGCAGAGTTCTAAAGTTTTTAATTCCAAAATTTCATATCAAATAGTATCCCCAGCAAGACGAGGGTTTTGTTATTTTGTCGGCAAGACCATAATTTGGATTAGAGAAAACAGTATTTTTGAGAGTTTCATTTATTTAATAGAATTAAGTTTCATTAAGTTACCCGAAGATTTTGTGATTATATCATTATTATTTTCATAGACAATATAATAATTATATTGAGTTAAAAGAGTAATGGCAGAGTTCTAAAGTTTTTAATTCCAAAATTTCATATCAAATGATATGTTATTTATTGAGTGTCTGTAATTTCTTAAAAGATCTAAGCTAATTAATTGTATTATCTCACTAATCAATTGGTGAAAATCACGTTACTTTAGATAGTTTTTTGAGATAAAAAAAAATATTTAAAATATGTAACACCACTATCTGTTAGAACTAGGATTAATAACAAAAATTTGGGAATATACGTGATTTCCATTCAAATTAAGGGATTTATTTGTTCTACGATTTTATCCTTATTTATGACCTAAATTGTTGGAATTGAAGGCTAAATATAATCGTGGGCCACTTTAAAGACAGAAAAATAAACGGAATAAAACAAGGCGAAGTGGAATAATTATATAACAGAGACAATGACGGTGGCTAAGAAGCAATTTTATTAAGACATGACAGCAATTTAGACGTACGAACGACTCCCAACAAGTGCATTACCTGTGGGGGATTCATTTGTCCATCCAAATCCGCAATCTTGTTCATGTGATGTACCCTCTCTCCATTCTCTCTCAAGACCCACGTCATTATTTTGTTGCACTTTGGCTGTGTTCCTCGTGTAAGTCGATTGTTTCTGCGTCCTCAACGTTCTTCATAGTAAGAATTTGTGTTTAGTTTTTTTAACTAAAAACAACTTGATATGTTATCGGGGCTGATTTAAGAGGCTTCAGGCTTGTACGCCCCACATGATTGCATTTGTTTTTATTCAGATCTTCATTTTGGTTGGGCAATCAGTTTATATCTTTCACTTGTAATCAAGGCTTAGGTCACCTGACAGACCAGGGCGAAGTCAGGAATTTAAAGCCGTTTAATCAAGCCACAGTATTAAATTAACATTTTTCGGTGCTTGGGAGATGGCTTGTGGGTTATGTTCATTTAACAAGAAAAATTATCAACTTTAAAACTGTAACTACGGTACTTTGTTGGTACTGTACCCCATGGCTCCAGTTTATTAACTTTTAATAACTTTTTAATTACTAATGATGCTCAGTTTGTGGAGTATGGTACCCTTGAGAAATCATAAATAGACCTTAACTTTAAAGAATTAAAAGTCTCATAAAAAGCCCCCAGCCTTAAAGAATTAAAAGTCAAATGACTGATAAATATCTTGCCATTACAAGGTCACTTAAGGTTGAAAAAAAAAAATCTAAAAGAAGATAAGAGGGGGGAGGAAATTTGGGGAAAATGATAGTGGCTAGATTCTAAAATAAATTAAGTGATAAACTTGTAACTAATACTATGGCAATTTTGTTAAATACAACAGTAATAGGTAGTTTTGTAATTACACATGTAATTTTGTGAACTACATAACATTATAGTGAGGAAAAAAAAAATTTGTCAAATTTTGGCTTGGTACAGCCCAGCTTTGTCTTTCGATAGCCACGCCGCCCATGGAGAAACCCGGTTGATATTGGTTTAATACGACAGTTATAACTTATATTAATAATTAATTCTCTACATGCCGGCTTAAGTATTTTGTTCAAACAATGCATATACCAGTTATTTTTTATTTTTTATTTTTTTAAAAAAAAAAAAGAAAAAACACAGTTGACTATAATACACCTTTCTGCAATGTTGTTGAGTCTAATAATCTCATTTCCATGTGTCTTATATACATGCATAATGTGGACCATAAAAATAAATTTATACCAGTTCTAGTTAACATAAAATTGACCCAACACTCCCATATCACATTCACTATTAATTCGGAAGTGATCACATCTGTCACGCAATTTAATCATCTTAAAAATTATGTATTTCATGGAAAGGTCACATGGGTCGTCTACTCTTGATAGGCATTATATATTTGGTCACATTTTGCCGGTTCTCTAACTTATGCCTAATGCATGTCCCCTAACATAGTATCATATATCTAATATAGTATTTCAAAATAATTGCTCAAATGTTTTCTAAAAACAGTGCATGGATCAAGGTTTCTAAGAATTTTCTTGAAAATTTTAGAACCGGCCGGCCGGTGGAATGTACATTATTCGAACATGGTTCATATTTTGAATGGAGTGCCACGTTACACTGATATATATATTTTTTGAGATCGTAAGATAAGAGAAAGGAAATGAATCAAAAGTTATTATTGTCACGCCAAGCTGTTTTATTATATTCATGCACCACAGCGTGAATGCGCACCATGATTGTACGGACTTTTTTTTTTTTGGGGGGAAAAAAAGGAAAGAAAGAAAGAAAGAAAGAAACTCATTTATTATATGCAGACTCATTCGACAACGTTAGCGTTAAAAAATAAAACAAACAAGGAAGTAAATTACAAAATGTAATCCATTGCATCTACTAATACAAACATACAATTATGCAAATTAATTTGTTATGGGTTAGCACACAGAACGATGTGGAATGTGTTCTAAAACAATAAATGGGTACAAAACTATCCACTTTTTAAGAATGAATAGACGCATCATAGATGAACAAATCAATGTGTGTGTGTGTGTGTGTGTGTGTTAAATTCTTATAAAAACAAAAGGGTAATATTGAAAGGGTTGCTGATGGTATTTTCACAATACCGTGTTTCACACAAGGACACGACTGTATCAAAGATGTTCCACGTTGGAGTAACTCCAACAGCCATGTGATCATAGCCACTTCCTTTGACCGTCAAGCCATGGGCATGATTGCATGGCCACTCAATATGGCAAAACTATTTCGTAATCAGGACATTGTCAATCAAAATTAATAAAAGGCAATAATTAATTATTTAATATTACACATGCTATGTAGTTGGGTACTCATAAAATATCTTATTCGTAACCTATATTGAAATAGTTATACTGGCTAATTGTATTAATTTTAATGTACACAAGAATTTATGTTATTTTTGTGGGAGGCTGGGAGGCGGCTTTGCTATCTTTCTCGTAAGGTTTTGCAAATTAATTGAAAATATAATTTTCTTGAAAGTTCATAAACATGTAAATTTACATCCCCATCGAAATCAAAATATGATTTCCCTAAATTTAAACAAAAAAATAAAAATAAGCTGAATATGTTTGAGTGACTACATCGAATAAACATTGTTTTTGGACGTTGAAAATGATGAAATTCACCTTTTGACGAAGGAGGAAAAAACTAGAATTCTGAAAATGGAGGAGTTGAGTGAAAAAAGAGAAACTTGTGGGGGCACATGGGGAAGCAAAACGACACGGAGAAGGTCCCGCGTTTCCCGCGAAGCTTAATTTTACAGAGACTAGTACTAGTACCAGCCAGCACGTGACATTTCCTCCTTTACTACCAACATCCTCTGATCTCCTACTGCGCTCTCTGTGTCTGTTATGTGTCACCAATTTTTTTCCTTTCCTTTTTTTTTTTTTTAATAAAAGCCACCAAATTTATTTAAGCTCATTGCATAATCGGGATCTGTGCTCTAATCATCAGTTGTAAGTATAATTAATGCCCCGGTGGTTATTTAATTCATCCCCCCTCTTTTTTTTTTTTTTGAATTAATGTGTCAACGGCCGGTAAATGTGACTCAGCTGTTAATTAACAAGTCAACTTGCAGCTAAATTTACTAGAGTCACGTGAGCTGGGGGTGGTGGTTTTAAGATTTGGTGGCAGAGTGTGGGCTAACGTGTTATTAAGAAGCACATGCTGTGCAGGTTGTGAAATTGTACGACTAAGCAGTAGGCTCAGGCTAATCTTGCAAGACAGCAGCAGTAGTAGTAGTAGTAGTGTTTGGATTGATGTGAGTGGTGTACTCATTTACTGCTGCAAATCGCATATGTCATGCCTCATTTTCGGCGTTGAGGTCACCAACATTCACCAATCGCCAATTTTATTTTATTTTTTTTTTCCTGAGGGGCTAAGTTATTTTTTATTAAGTAATTTATTGTTTATTTTCCCTATGACATCTTCTTTCATATGTTTATATGTATTAATATTTAACGTTAAAATAATCAGTTGATTGCATATTATATGTATTAACAAAATTATTATTAAGAAACATCCTATTTATCATTTTATTACAATGTAAATATTTTTAAAATATTTGATAAATAATTAATTTTATATTTAATTGTTTTAATAGTATTTTATTTAATAGACAATAATATACATCACATATAAAAATATATAATTTGAATAGATTTAATTGTTCTTGTTAAATACTATTTAACTTCAATTATATTTAATTTAATATAGTCTAATTTGATAATGTACCAAACATAAGACTGCTAGCTATATAATCCAATACATATCTAATAGTCAATTCAATTTATTAGTTATTTCTAATAACTAACAATATGTTTCATTTCAATTTTTAGAAAAAATCATTGTAAGAGAGAAAAAACAAAAAATGTGTGCAGGATGTTGATTAAAATTAATTAGCTTATTTTTCTCTATAATTAAAAAAATTTAAAGAATAACATCGATTTTAAACGAGGCTACATCCCATGCAACACTGACAAAGTAATGAATGATTTTCATGATTTTTAAATAATTTATCACTTTATTTATGAATAATGCTACTTTTTATTTAAATTATTTTATGTAAACTTATCTAGCATAATAATATTGATTTGGGATTATTGTTAATTTATATAATTCAAATGATGAGTGTCAACTCATTTAAGAAAATTTTTAAAAAAACATAGAATCGATTATTTTATACATCTTATGTTGCAAGCCATACTTTTTCTTAACATAAAATTTCCTTTTAATTTTTCTAAAATAAAAAAAATGTTTTGAAAATGACATCGAACGGACTCTATGAAACTATCTTAAAAAAAAAATCTAATTCGCCCTATAAATAATAATAATAAATGAAGAATAATACTAGATACCGGAAGGAGATCCTTCTTGCCACATACTTGGTGGGCGAGCATCGCAAACAAAGGCCTAATAAACAAACTTATTAATTGGGATCACCAAAACAATAAAAATAAATTAAAAACTAGAGATTGCCAAAATCCATTAAATGAAAAAAAAAAAAGAAATTATAATCGCCCTGCTGCTCGACCTTACAATCACACTCCCACACCCACACCCGATTATTTTTAACACTAGCGGAGGAAAAATAAAAAAATCCCGCGAGTCCGTGACGATGTCTCTTAACACCGTTAGACCGCGCCGCAACGTCGTTACAAAACGGCGTTTCCGTCTGACGGGTAGCCAATGAATAGAAATACTTTGGAGAAACAGAAAGCAAAGCAAAAACCTGTATAAAAGATCCTGACCCAAAACACACACCGGACAGAGAGAGAAAGATAGTTTGCTCGCTCGCAAGCACTGAAGGAGAAAATTTTTATTTGGTCGTCGAAATTTTTAGCAGATTCTTCAGCATTTCTCGTCGTTCTCAATTGATGGGGAATTGATACAAGTCTACACGGCTTGCCTTTGAAATTGCTTCGTGTTTTTTTTTTTTTCTTTTCCCCTTAACGTGAACTTGAATTGATCGTTTGAGAGAAAGGTTCAGATCGAAAGGTACGTGAAAGGAGAATTTATTTCTTTTTCGATAATTCAATTGTTGGGATTGCGAATGTTTGACTTGAATTATGGACAATTTAAAGTTATCTGTCGTTTCTGTATTGAATTTGACTTGAACATCGAGTTTTTCCTGGTATTTCTGATGGCAGGTGACAGTTTTACGTGTGCGGAAGTCTTTTCCTGACGAAAAAGAAAAATAAAATTATAAGAAAGATTTTCTCGGGAAAATTTCTCAAGCGTGCTAGCTTCTGTATGAACAGTGCGCAAACAAACTTCCTGAATATCTGAAGTGAGACTGAATGAGCCTTCGATCTCAGGCGCAGGCTTAACGAAACAGATCTAACAAGCAACTGTCAGAATTTTCAAAGAATTGATCATCCGTGTTCACAGAATTGCCATTTGAATTTCAATCTTCAACTATTCAGCTGAATATTACACACACACACACACATGGAGCTTCCTCAATCCCGTCCTTTCGGAACCGACGGTAAGTAAAAACAAATCAAAATTCTGTTTTGTGATTTTCGTTTCGGAAAACGGAACGGAAAACACTTTGAAAAGAAAAAAAAGCATAATAATAATAATTATTATTCTTTTAACCGTGATTTAGAGAAGTTGTTTTACAGGAAGAAGACCAACGCATGACTTTCTCTCACTGTACAGTCAGTCAACAGTACAACAAGATCCAAGGCCACCTTCTCAAGGTAAATTCAATCCACATCAAATTTCAAGATCCCAATATACAACTGCTTTGTTTGTTTCGGTGTTTTATTGTTTTTTTCTTTAATTTTTCTTGAATTTCGAATTAATAAAATATAAAATGAAATATCTCTCTTTCAATTTTTATTTCTTTTTAATTTATAGTTATTAGTTACCAGATCACGATTCCTCTATGCACGTGACTAGATAATAGATATGAATGATGGATCTGGGCCATGGATCCTTAAATGGGCCATTACATATGCGCACGAGCTTACAAAATCGGAAGGAGAGAGGATTAGCAGTTAGTAAATAGCTGTTATTAGGACCATTGGCTTGAGGTTTATTTTGATGGGACCCACTGGAGAAGTAAACACGATGATGTGACAAATCACATGATTCACGTCAGGCTCTCCGATGATGATGCAGCCGGTTCATGGTATTATGTAGATGGGAACCCCGCGCGCGCTCCTTAATTTTCATTAGTAAAAATTATTGATGACCTTAAGTAATATTTTATGATGACTTTCACTTGAATCAACTCGTGGATATCTTTATAGGTAACCTTTGGGAAAAAAAAAAAAAAGGACCTCGGTGTCGTGTCTTGTTCACTCACCAACCCTACTCTATCACATGGGAATATTGAATATGAGTTTGCCATAATTGGAAACAAATTTTGTTGATTACGTATTTTCACACCTATTTTATGATATTCGGGTATATGTGTTGTGCCCCACCAATTAATAATACTTTGTATTTTGTTGATTCGTTTATGTGTTACGTTAATTTTGGTTGATTTTTAAAAATCATGACAATCGTGTGAAATATGGTTTGAAATAGTAAAGGAACTGTATGTAATACATGTATGTATATAATGTGTATGTAACATGATAGTATTTTATTACGTAGATGTACCATCAAATCTTAATCATATGGTACAATCATCTACCATTTTGTTGTGTTGGACACTATTTTTTTATTTTTTTAATCAATTGTGTTGCATAAATTGCCAAATTTAGATTATTTACTAAGGTCTATATATGAATAAGATTTTATTTTTCTCGATTTTTCTTTTTAATCTTCTCCATACATGAGCAGGCAGATTCCTCAAAACCCATGATTTTCTACAAGTAGGGAAAACTAATGCCAAGGAAGAAAGCACAGTTGAAATAACATCAACTGTGGAAAAGCCACCGCCTCCGGCGCCACCTCCATCTTCTTCTTCTTCTGTAGAGCACATTCTGCCCGGTGGGATTGGGACTTACAGTATAAGCCACGTCTCATACTTCGGTCAAAAGATTCCAAAGGCAGAGGGGTCACATTTCACAGTAGCTCAAACGAGTAGTACCGAGAAAAATGATGAGAATTCTAACTGCAGTTCTTACACTGGTAGTGGTTTCGCTCTGTGGGAAGAATCTGCTGTCGAAAAGGGAAAGACAGGGAAGGAGAATGCCGGAGAAAGAGACATTGGAAGAGGAGGTAACTTTGTGCGGTGTATTTTGCAGCTAGTTTACGTTCACATTGTTTACTTCATTATGATAAAATGCATCCCTTCATGGCCAAAATTATGCACGCAGTTGCTGTAGCAAAAAGTGCCCTTGGACCCAAACTACAGGCCCTATTGGAATATGGGCTGCTTGTGTTGCAAAATATGGGTGTTAAAAATAGGAATGGGGGAAATTAGATGTAGAAATGCACAGTGAGCTAATTTCCGTTTCCCTTAATTGGCGGCTAGGATCTAGGAATCATTAGCAATTTAGCAAGGGTAGAAAACGCAAAACGAGTACAGGTACATAGTTCTGAGTGAAATTGTATTTTTGTTTTCAATGAAAAATGCTTTTTTTTTATTATTATTATTATTGTTTAAGAAAGGGCCCGACTTAATTTCTCAAGCAAGCCCCAGTTAAATTTTTTTATTTATCTGGAAGGCCCAGTTGAATTTGGTTTAATGTGAGGCAGAAACTAATAATAACGAAACTTTTTGGCGGCTACCGTGTGTGCGAACAGAAGCGACAGTGGATGTGGGGCAATGGGCCTCACGATCATCTTCCAACAACAGCAGCCATCGCAACGGCTTCAGCTCTCTTTCTTGCTCCCAGTCAGTCAGATTTCTCCCTCCGTCTTCTTTCTTTTTTACTTCACTTTTGGTCAAATAGGTTATAATGACTTCGAATGTAAAGATTGATGATGGAGTGTTGCGGGTATTTGGAGCAGGCCACTGGGGATGAAGAGCCAGAGCTTCATGGAAATGATAAAGTCTGCAAAGGGTAGTACACATGATGATGATTTAGATGATGAAGACGAGTTCATCCTTAAAAGAGAAAACTCCACTACCACTACTTATAAAGGTATTTTTCACAATCCACCCTGTGGTGATTTCATATGCAACTCATTTGAGTAAATTCATAATCAAAATATTCTTCTCTTTACCTTCTATAATAATCTTAGTCTTTTTAAATAATTAGTATTTTCTGCTCTTTGCTCTTTGATTGTCACGATTTTGTGTTGTTCAGGGGATTTGAGGGTAAAAGTTCATGGGAAGAGCAATGATCAGAAGCCCAATACGCCACGATCAAAACATTCTGCTACCGAGCAGCGAAGGAGAAGCAAAATAAATGACAGGCAAGTGTTTTATGTCTAGTGTCATTTTTTTCATCCGCACTAGTATAAGCTGCCTTATATTAGGTTTCATGTGCTATTTTCTTAATTTAGTTCTTTTTTTCAACAATGTTCTTGTTTACCTTTTTAAACCTTAAAATGGTATGTTAAGAGTCATCCTTCCTAGTGTAGTGTGGTTTACTGGATGTATTTAATTTGATTTTGGGATCAGTGTTTCTAAGACTCTCACTGTATCTTCTGACATTGAAATGTATGTAATTATTTCCTCATTATACCTCACTTGTTCTTGGGAGAAGAGGGAATATAAAATTTAGTGACATTAAGCCATGAAATATTGTGGACATTTAGAACTGAAGGTCCTTGAAAATTTGTTATTTTGACCAAGTGAATATTTGTTGATCCTATTGGTGTGCAGCTAATACTTCCGGTTATAAATCTTTTGCCAATACTATTACTTGTTTTGAAGAGAAAAAAGTGAAATAATACTTCTGCTTAGCATCATTGCACCTCGTCCTAGTAGTTGCAGTTGATAGATGAACCATTGCATAGAGGTGGCTCTCAACACCTTCAGGTACTAAATATTTGACTTTACAATGCAGATTTCAGATGTTAAGGGAGCTCATTCCTCATAGCGACCACAAGAGAGACAAGGCATCATTCTTGCTAGAGGTACATATATGTCTACAAAGAATATAGTTTGATCTTTTCATCACTTGCAATAAATTCATTTTTAGATGACAAGTGCCTACAAATTTTTGCAGGTCATTGAGTACATTCAGTTTTTACAAGAAAAAGTTCACAAGTACGAAGGGCCATATGGAGGGTGGAACCAAGAACCTGCAAAATTGGCGCCATGGGTAAAGCATTGCCTCTTACAATATTTTAATAGGAATATATTTCTCAAATCTAAAATTTGACTGATTGTGCTTCCCTTGGAACAGAAAAACAATTACAAGCATGCAGAAAGTTATGTTGTTCAGTCCCAAGGCATAAATAATGGATCTGCTACTGCATTAGTATTTGCTGCCAAGTTGGATGAGAAAAAGGTTTCCATTTGTCCAGCTATTCCAGAAAGTGCTCAGAAGCCAGTAGTATCTGACATGAGCTCCGCTTCTACATTCAAGACAATGGATCCCCAGCCTGGAATAACAAAAAAGGCAATGCCCTTTCCTATGTCACTCCAGTCAAACTGCTACAAACCTGTTAGGAATGGTGGTGTGGCACCTTCACTTCAGCCTAGGCTGGCATTCAATGCAGAGAACACAACTTCTCAGCCTGAAGCCCCAGTATGTCACACTAGCTCATGTACAGGCGACATGCCTGTTTCTAATGATAAGAAGTTGAAAGAACAGGAGCTGACTGTTGAAGGCGGCACAATAAACATCTCAACGGTGTATTCTCAAGGGTGAGTACTTGTTCATTTACTTTGTGGTTTTCATGGCTATTCTATCTACTGACAGCATTCGTCATGCTTGAATGGAACAGATTGCTAAAGACTCTGACACAAGCATTGCAGAGCTCTGGAGTTGATTTGTCACAGGCAAGTGTCTCAGTGCAAATCGACCTTGGGAAACGAGCTACGCGGACACCAATTACGCCAGCATCGAACGTTAAGGTACATTTGACACTGCATTTTGTGTTCATCTGAAGCCTGCCCGTCTTGCATAATCTTATGTGAAATTTATGCTTGTTGAAGGGAAATGACGTTCTGGCCAGCAATCAAGGAACCACTGGTTCTAGAGACAGAAATGGAGTTGAGGGCTCAAATCAGGCACTAAAGAAGCAAAAGATAGATAAATGTTAACATCAAAATTTCCACACTATTCTTTTTTGTAATTTAATTAATTCATTTTTTGGGGTACCCTTTTCATGATGTCTTCTCCTGGTTTATAAAACTGCTTACTTGAGACCTAGATCGATTGTACATGTAGAGAGTTGCAGTTTGTTAGGATGCATAGAATTCCTAGCAAATATGTATTATTTATTTTCTTTATATTTTTGTTAATCATTATACAGGTTTTCTTACTATATAAATTCAGAAGCTGCTCTTCCATTCAAAGGCTTCCATTTATGTGAATGTTTCTAGATAGGGTTTGTGGAATGTGAAATCCTACGTAAACATTGATCGTCCCCAATGATGCAGATGTTGTGCAGTAAAAGTATTTTTGATTAATTTTAACAATGGTAAACACTTCATCGATTTCTATTAAATATTCTATAACAAATACGTACACTTTAAATTATTTGTTTTAAAAGTTCCTTCCAAATTGCTTGAGTTGTTAACAACAATTCAATTCAACTAACGTCATATTGAATTATTATAGAGTCAATTTCAGTTTCTTCCTAGTTTGTCTGCTGCAGGTAGTGTCCTGCGTAATCATCAGGGTGTCATTCTAGCTGCTTTTGGCTATTTGCTTAGACACCCACCGATTCTTTTTACTGAGTTAGATTTTTTACTGAGTTAGATGGCTATTTGTGAGAGCTTGGACCTTGCTATTTAGATTTGGTTATTCTGTTTTTGAAGTGGAGTCTGATTCGGCAACTGTGATTTCATGGATTACTTCTCATGCCTTTATGCAATGAGACTTTGTTTATCTTCTTGGCCGAATTCGTGCTTTATCTTTTGATCCTTTAGTATCTATTATGTATGTTTGTGGAGAGGCTACTTCTGCCGCAGCTTCCATGGCTAACTGGGCTTGTTCTCATCAAACCTATTAGCAGTTTTTGGGTTATTAGGATCTTCCAGCTAATTTAACTACCATTCTTCATCTAGATGCTCACGAGAGTTTGCATGCTAGGTAATGTACTTTGTGTGTGGAAGTTTTGGTTCTTATTCTTCTCCTTTTGTTCATTTTTTTTTTAATCCATATTATAAGGGTCCGACCTAACCTTCATTATCTTGGTGATTTAAAAAAAAAATTATTGTCATATTACATTATTATTTATTTATTTATTTTTATTATTGTTATTATTATTATTATTAAAAAAAATATCATTTCAATATACAGTCATTGAACAAGTGGTATATTCGTAAGTATCAAAATTGGATGGATGATTCACTTGAACAACAAATAAGAAACAAATTAGAATAATGAAATATATGGGTCTACCTTATATTTAACGTAAGGTACAACTCTCTCTAATTGGTGTGAGCTCAAATGAGACCCACACTCAATTTTGTGAATGACTATATATTACGTTAAATGTAAGATAGCCAAATCTTATAGATGAAATATTATTATATAATCTTAAAATTCTATGCAGCGGTGTGATTTTATCTTGCATTGCAAGTTAGGTAACTTAAAAAGCTAATACCACCCACCAAACACCACCATCATTAGCAGGCGCCGCCGCTCTGCCCTCGTTAGTAACAATTTTTTATATACTTTTTTTGGGATTATTATTATTTTTTGATTTATTAATTACTTCGCACCTGATGTTATGACATGATTTTGTCTTTTTCAACCCAAAGTGTTCTTGTTCCTTTAGTAGTTTGGTTACTGTTTCCGTAGGAATTGCATTGACCAATTGATAGCTTTGCCATATGTGATTCGGTGCAAAGCTAGTAAACTTTTAGTTGCATGAACAAAATTGCTTTTTAGCCTTTTACACTTCATTAGTAGCATGAATTCTTTTAATATTTATTTTTAATTTTATAAAATCTGTATTAGCAGATTCAACTAAGAAAATCTTTTCAAGAGTGGGAAAAATTTTCAAATTAATTTTTTTAGTGCCTACGTCTCTCTAAGGTTTGAACTTGAACAAATAGTTAGAGAAAATTGCTTGAAAATTAATCAAACAAATCCTTGAAGGTGATTGTTTGTGTGCTTTCGTGTAGCAACAAATTGATGTTTATCTAAACACTCACCAATAGCCGAAAATCTTGGCTACTTGATTAAAAAGGATAAATAATTAATGTAAATTACATTGATGAAAACAAAACTTCTTCCTAACGGATCTCCAAGAGACTGGTAACACTGCTTAATTTATCAAAATTTAAACTAATTTGACTATTTACTTTTTTTTTTTGTTTAAGTTTAACCTAGAAGTTGCTAACCATGCTTCCAAAAATTTTGAGGGTATGAATATCTCTCCAACTAATGTTGGCGATGGTGGAATGGATTTCTCTTGAATAGTTATGAGAGTGGAAATATAGATTATTGCATGATAAACATGATCTAACTTGTTATAGCACCATGGTTTAGTGAAAACTATATTTATCACCAAAGGTTTGCGTTGTTAGCGCTATACCACAATTTTGTTAGCGTAGTTAAAAATTTGCTAATGTTATAAGGGCATTTAATGGATTTCATATTAAAGGCAAAATCCATGTTCAATTGTGAAAGTGATATTATGATTTGTTCACCAAAAGTCTTCTAATTTATCAATTTAGTAAGTTTCCTAAAAAGTATATTTTATTACCTAATGTTTAAGTTGTTATTACTTTACTACCAAAACACTAACACAATAATAAAATTAATGATATCATAAGGGCATTTAAGGAATTTTATATTGAAACCAAAACATTAACACAATTGTTTAATGTTAAATTTGGAGCAATTGGTTGCCATTGCAATGTTTGAAATGGCTTTGGATTATTGGTGTTGAGTGATATTTATCAAAACTGAAGTATTTGACTTATATTACTTGGAATTCAATATTTGAATGCAGAATAGCATGTTTATATAATAAAAAAAGTAGTCATTTTTTTTTAAGATAGCTACTATTTTTAGGATAATTTCCCTTTTGTAATTTCTTTTTCAAATGAAAAAATCATCTTTTATACTCTGTGTTAAATATTTAATTATTTTTAACATTTTGATGGCAAAGTAATAGCAACTTAAATATCAAGTAGTAAAATGTAGTTTTTAAGAAATCTTAATATTGAATTGATATTTCAGAATACTTTTGATGTATAAATGATAAATTTCTCTTTTGTAATTTTTTTCTTCTCAAAGGACAAAATCATCTTTTATAGTCCAAGGGCAAAATCAACTTTTAGCTCATACTAAATTAAATATTAAGTTATTTTTAATGGAATGATGGTAGAATACTAACAATATAAACGTTTGATGATAAAATATAATTTTCATCAAATCATGATACTATCTTGAGGTGACAGAAAAAAAAAAAAAAAAAAAAACTTAGGTTGGAAAATAATAACATCCCATGTATATAGTAGTCTTCTAAAAAAGACAAAAGTATTCCTTAGGAGGTTATCTTTGAGTACCGTTAAAAGTAACTTTGAGAGAGAGTTAGTAAAAGATGAAGACAAAAAGTTAAACTTGCCGCTCAACCAACATCATTGCCCCAGGCAGAAAAGGCAATCAAAGTTGGCCATCGATCTTTGTCCCCTCCTTTTACTGTGTTAGCGTCAAAAGCTTTGTCATTATTCTGGTACACGTCGACGGGTCGCGAGTAATATCCTAATTTCTCCAGAATGAAAAACCCTCGGCCTCAAACCTCAATATAGTATTTTAAATGACACGATCTACTTGGCACATGTGATGGTTGTGCTAACGTCTTAATTGTAAAACTTGTTCAATAAAAGCAGCGAAACAACAACGACTACATGCCTTGCCTGCTCCTACGAACAAGTAGGACCACAACGTCACAATCGTTCCTCACCTCGGTTTCATACTTTACCGCAATTCCATGTTGTGAGCTTCTAATTAAACTAATTGTTTTGTGGAATGCTGAGAATGATTATTGACCAGCAATAATAATGATTAGCTAGCTCCATTATTCCTTTAAATCAAAATGTGCCAAAATCTCCACGTCTATTATTGGACTTGGACCACCGTCGTAATTTATTTAATATAAATATAAACCCACAACTATTATTAGCAATGAGCAAATGCAACTGTAATAAGCTCCAATTCCAGGGCCCCCCCCCCCCCCCCCCCAACCCTTTTTCATCTCTTCTATAACAAGTTTGAATTTCGACCGGAATCTGGTAAGTCAAAATCCGAGAGAGGGGGAGGTGGGGGAGGAGGTTTATGTAATTTGACCACTAAATTCTTCGACCCAACAGCAACAGCAACCCAGCTGCCGAGCATTTTTGTATGTTAAAGGTCAATTGGTTGAATTTGGACATGCTGCCAGTATTTAACAAACTATCTAATTCATTAAAGATTGCCAACAATTACTTAGAAAAAAAAAAAACGGAAGAGGGGGGGGGGGGGGGGGGGACAATGTCATAAAAGAATAATTATATGTGTTAACAGATAAATAAATTTTGGAATGTAAATCATATGATGCTAGGAAGTAGGAAGGAACTCACAAAGATCATGGACGATTGGAAAAGAAAAGAAACAAAAGAAAACGAAAATACAAAACAGGAAGGGATGAGGGACACAAACCTTCCATGAATCTTTGGTTCCAATAAACCAATTCTATAATTTGCTCCCCTCAGTGTGTACAACCACAAAGTTTCTTCCTTTTTTTTTTTTAAATCTCTCTTATCAACCTGTAATGACAGGGCCGATTCTATACACGAATTGGATTATTAGCATATATATAAAATCACCTTGACATCCTCCAGCTCCCTTTGAAAGATTCTCTCTGGCTTTTTCTTTCACGTTCCGTTATTGTTCTAAACAACAAAATTTTCTTCATCATCGCCATACCATTGTTGTGGGAACTACCTTTTGATCTGCTGTGTAGGAGCCAGCACTCTAGGAAAACACTGGTAAAATGCCATAAATCTTGTGTAGATTACAGTAATCACGTACTACTCAACGGATCAAATGATGGTGTTTGCAAACATTCTTCTGGGTTGGAATAGAAGTAATCCTCCTCTTTTGGCTTGTCTGGGATCACCAATCTATTTGTTGGCCCTCCCATGCGATCTGCATGAGCTTCCTTAACAGCTGCTGAAAATTCATCCCAAGTCAGTGATCCATTGCTATACTGGTCAATCAGATCAACCAAAAGCTTTCTTTCCAACAAGATTGTCTTCTTGTACCCAAGGAACCTGAATGAAGCAATAAACATGAGGAGGTAATAAGTTCGAGATAACCAGGTACTGAACTCACCAAAGATAAAGTTATCAAATGTAAAACTACTACTATTGCCAGATAAGAATCTAATTGCAGAAAATGGAGGTTTGATTTTCACATCCAGATAAAAGAAATCTGTCTCGTTTAAGATATGTCAACAAAAGAATTATCCTCTGATAAAGCTGGAAAGTAAAAACCAGAGGAAATTTAATCCCCCAAAGCATTTCATCTGAACACACACAGAATTACTAAAATCAGTTGTAAGATCAACTAAGAACCTAAAGGACATCAGAATAGCACCTGCGATGGCCTTCAACAACTTTAGCCATGTTCCCATCATATGTAGGAACAAATATATCACTCTCCAATGAAACAAGATAATCTAGGGCTGCCATTTGGGATGAATGGTTTTGGAAAAACCTAAGGTCTGATGGTTCCAAGAGCGTTTCTTTTCTGACCTGTTTATAGCAACGGCAAAAGTGTCCAATCAGCCCCAGGAAAATTAATTAATATCCAACAACCAAATCCAAGTAGATGGCTTCAGCTTTGATCTACTAACCAATTTTGGATAAGCTTTAGCAAGGGTTGCCATCCTCCTTTCGCCACCATATATTTCACCAGCTGCAATGTAAATCTGCATATTAGGATCAATGTCCAGGGCCCTCAATGTAAGAGCTGTTTCCTCAGGTGTTAAAGGGCACAATCCATCTTTCCTCTTCAAGTCAGAATTTATTATTTTCTCTTTCCACCAGGGATAAGCATATCTGCCGAGGCATGAAAATTATGAGCATCCGGCAAAATACACTCTATATTTCAGCTGCATTTTGCCTACTGATTCATATTTATATCTGCTCAGCTTACCTCATCCTTGTGAGTTCCTCCACCTCCTCTTTGTTGCAACCTTGAGTGCAGCCGGAAAATGCCAACATGTCCATTTCATATCTAAGATGAAGCACAAGAAAAGGACCATTCTGCCGTAGAAGCTTGATAACTCTTTTACCCAAATCTTCAATTTGAGAGGTGAATCTCAAAGCACTAAAATTTACACGGCAACGCAATTTCTGAATCTCTAAAGGTTGACCGTTGTTCGCAAGTCGAGCATCGGTTCTGTTAAGATGTACAACTTTGTACTTCCGTACCAGGGGAAGAATCTGTATACAAAAAAGAAGAGCAAAGCAAACCTGGAGTTATAAGGTTCGTGATTCAAGTCAAGGCTCTTCGTTTATAGGATTTATAAGTATTGGAAATCAAAACCAACACCATAGAATAAACAAACTGACCTGATTGTGATAGTAAGATATATCAGACCAACTAATTGGCGGCATGGACAAAACCCTTCCCATTTCCACTCTATTCTTCAGCCTAGGAGGCAACTCTTTCAGTATCCGCACCTCATCTCTCAATGATGTGATAAAATGATCCACATCAAATATATCTTGGAACTCACTGCCATATCAAGTAAAAGTTAACAAGAAGTTTCCTAAAAAAAAAATAAAATTAATATCCCAGTGCAAAAGCACCAGAACATAGAGAAGTTCACACACCTAGGATCAGCCCAGAAGGAGGTTTTATCCAATTCAGGGACTATAAGAGTGACATTCAAGTATCTTGCAATAGCCACCATGTCACAAATCTGCTGAGCATAACAAAATAAACACATGAAAATTAACCCCCCTCCCCAGAAAAAAATGATCAACCAGCAGATAATGAAATAAATTAACAACAGTTAAGCAGGCAGGCAACAAGGACAAAGCAGCAAGCAGTTCCAAATGCAATTGACAACAAACCACTGACCGCTGCTCTCATCTGATTGAGACCTCCATTGCATGAAACCATCAAGTACCCATTGTTCTTGTAGACCCCTAGTGCCACACGTATCAGATTAAGTACAAAATCAGACAATCAAATTCTTGCCAAGAAGATTATTATGCATAAGAGACAGACCGAACAATCTTGTTCATCAAACGAAATAAACAAAAATAAATCCGCATTAAAAAAATCGTGATGATTCCGTAAAAAAATACTTAATTCCCAGAATACCCAATGCAAAGTCACGTGAGAAATTGAAAAAAAAAAAAGAAGTAGCAGGTTGACTGACTCTTTGGTGGGAGAACACGGGCGGGAACGGCCGGAACCTTATCGTGAACAACAGCAGAAGCGGCGTCCGACTCACGGTTAAAACAGGGAGGCCAAACGGTCAGCACCCGGGGACCCCACGTCTCGCCAATCGCCGTTAACTGAACGATGCAAGTCCACAACAAAACCGACGTCGTAGCCCGTATCATCCACAGCTTCATTCTCGATGATGAGCTCTTCAAATGCTTCTCCACTCCTCCTTTCACTAATCCAGTTCCCATCTCTCTCTTTCTCTCACTCTTCTCTAACCTACACATCTCCCCCACAATAACATAAAAAACGAGTCGTCGTTTTTTTTTTCCCCTTTAACTAAATTTGGTGGCCGCCCCTCCTCTCCTCTCCCCTCCCTCCAAAAATTTACTTTTTATTATGCGTGTGTATCAATGATCATCATCAATGTGGATGGCATCAAATACCTAAAATGAAATTTACTTTAAAATGATAAAAAAAAAAGAATTTTCCTTAAATGGCGTGATTATTTAATCCGAATCTACCAGATCTAAATCTTCCAAATATAGGATCAAAACGTGATCCCCTAAATTTGAACACGCACAATGTAAAATTTCTCCCCAAATAACAAGATTTATTTGCTTGATTTTATCCCCTCAAAAAGAAAAACAAAACTTCATTTAAAATGCGGGGCTCGCATTTACACAAAATCCGCGATCTTTCTCAATCTTCTTCAACCGAACCGCTACTACTAACGAACCCTAAAGCACTAGCAATGCACCAATCAAAAAATAAAAATAAAATGAATCAATGAAACGGATTTTTTATATCTTCTTCTTACAAGATAAACGAGAAATCGAAACTGAACATAAACGGCGAGATATTCACACGAAAGATTCTCGCCGCGGATAGGAAAATTAAGATCGCGATTATACTCAAAGACACAGACACAAAAGATATAGAGAGAGAGAGAGAGACAGTGAGCGAGACAAGTAAAGATAAAAGAAAGAGAGAGAGAGAGAGAGAGACAGACGGAGAATGTGGAAACGACGCGTATAACTTGTTAATGGAACCGAGCCGTACACCGCCTGACCACCCCCTCTTTAACTATATGGTTGGGTTTAGAGTTGACCTTGGGTTAGCTGTTGTGAATTTGACCACGGTTAAACTCTCTCTGTGTAAGCGTGTTTACGGAACAATTAAATACAACACGGTGTAGCTTTTAGTAGTGCCAATACGCCCGGGGTCCACTGGAATTTATGTTGTCTCACACGTGGCGGCGATCGGTTCGTCAAAACAGTAGCGTATTGGCGAGAGATGGTACACTCGGTAAGGAGTAGGATCTGTACTCGCCGTTAGATTCGGGGCATTCATATCCATTTTTCGATACGCCGACATTATCTCGCGATATTTTGGAGGATAAATTCTACTTTTGAGTCAAAACTCAAAAGCCTGTGTACAGTTTTCTTTTACTGGATTATTTATTATTGTTTGCCTCCTAATAGGTTTCTAAGTTTTGACGTTGTTGTTGATTTTTTAGAAAGGAATGGGTAAAAAACTAAAAGGCATTGAATAAATTAATATTAATGGAAGAAAGAATTAAATAAAATTTTAATATGCTGGGACCTCATAAATTGAGACTATTTTCAGTTAAGATAAATTATTGGTATAGAAAGGAAAATATCAAAATATAGAATAAACAATGCATTGAATCATATTTAATTTTTTAAAATAAACTTCCATAATTCATTTTTGTTTACAATTGTTTATACATGTTTAAAAAAGTAATAATTTCAGGTGATGCTACTCTGGCAAATTATTTTAAATTATACCATTTATAATGATAATGGATCTACTAATAATAAATAGGTTGGAATTCATTCCTTATTTATATTTAATTTAAATAATCAGAAATAAAGTAAATGATCGAATCTCAATACATTTTATACTATTACTACTTCTATCTTATTATTATGTTTACAATTAAAATTTACAAAGACTTTTTGAAATGTTTGTGAATGAGTTAATTCATCTTAACATAATATGAAATAGCCTCTTTCCATATAATTGTATAATTAAATGAATCTATTTATTTATTTTTTACGTAATGTAAATAGAGTAGAAACATTTTTCGTATACGAGGATTATTTATCTGAACAAGTACTTCATAAAATATTATGTAATATTACAAGTTTAAGTTATATATTTAATTATAAATATTAATGTATTTATCTGTTGTGATAATCGTTTAGGAATATATGATGTAATTTAATAATGTAGTGCATAAACAATATTAAAAAAAACTGTGATTTCAATTTCAAAGAAAAAAATCTCCGATTAAAACAAAAACGGTGAAAGGGACGGTATTTTGGCGAGAATTCTGTGACCACTGAGCTCTCTTTGAACTATTTCGGCTTTCGGGGTTACTTGAAGTGAGTCTCTGTGAGAGTGTCGGTTCTGCCGTTAAGACGGCGTCAACTGAGTAAGTGTCAGAACGGTCGAGTGATCCGACGCGATTGATGTCTGTTGCCTGCCAGATGGCAGAATCTAGATGACTTGTAGCACCATTTTGTTAATTACGTAGGTCCCGCGACAACGTGGTTAGATGGCCGGAGGGACTATGTGATGCACGCGCTCTAACGCACTTTCAAGGTGGAAGAGTACGATCAGTGTGGGCATCTGATTGGACCCATTGGCTGCCAACGTGGCTGAGCCTTTCTGCGTTCACTGTTGGGTATTGCGCACGCGCTAAAAGGTGATGTGGTCGTTGGGAACATGTAATCCTATGTGCTAAGATGTAGAGCACGGATGGGAAATTGATTCAAACTACTGTGGTGGGCCCCATGGGCTGTCCATGGTCGACAACAGACTTGAAAATGCGTGGAAAAGGTTTAAATATTATTTTGGTTCATATTTAAAAACTCCTTTTTAAATAATAACTATATTAATGTTTTTTGATATAATGATATATTGTGATCAAAATTCTACTTATATTTATAATTAAAAATTAATAAAAAATTTTTTTAATAATTTTATTATAACACAATTTAAATTTATACCTTTATTTAATAGTAAAAAGAGATCTATTCTATCTTAATAATTAGAAGATAAACATATTTTTATTTAATATTGTCGAATAGAGAATCGAATCTTCCTGTTATTTCTGAGAGTCCAAACTTGGAGTGCATGATTATCTATTGGCAATTAACTATATTAAAATTTAATTATATTAGATTTTTCTAAAACATAATTTTATTGAATATGGAAAGGTTAATTTGGTTATTTGAGAACTATTTATTTTCATTTATTCCTTTAGCTCAAAAGTAATTTAATCTCCTGTCTATTCTTGTGGGCGGATTCAACCTCGAACCTCTTCTATTACTATATTCATTAAATTTTATTTATTTTATTAAAATAAATTATTTGTAAAATGATTATAAACTGTTGACTGCAGCCACACGGCCGGAGAACATTTACGCTAAAATAAATAATTCTTTTTTAATATTTCATAACAACTTAGCAATTTTACAGGTTGTTGCACTGGAAATTAAGGCTCAGAAGAAAATTGAGAACCACGCATCCCAACTGATAAATAAAATTTGAAGACATATATTGCATGTAAATTTTTTTTTTATTATTCATATAGATACTTATTAATTATAAATGGTTTGAGCAGTATGAAAAAAAAAAAAAAAAAAACTCTATTGGTTGGTGAATAAAAAATTGGGATATAGTTTTTTCGTTTATTTTTTTTAATCAACCATGTTGCACAACACTTGCCGTTGCCGACATTTGGTTATTTCCAATTCTCTTTTATTATTTATATATGTGACAATTTAACAACTCAAAATTGATACATTATATGTGACAATTTAACAACTCAAAATGCATACGTGGAATCACATTTTATTTAAATGTTAGAAAATTAAGAAACCCAGATGAATATTAAAACACAAAAATTGAATTGACTCTAATAAACGAGTAAATTAAACATGCGTATTTGAAATCAAGATTTGATAGCTACCAACAAACGAATAGTGAAAGGGGAATTGCACCGAGAAAGAAACAACCAAACAGAAGATCCTATTATTTGATTCTCCAATTCTTGACAGCACGCCAAGAAACTTATTAAAAAGGAGTAGCCAAGGCATCCGAGAATCAAGGCCGCCAGATTGTGCTTCTTCTTCGTTGAAAGGGAAAGCTTCCCAATCGTTTTTGTAATTTCTTTTGTGATTCAAGTCAAGTTTCTTATATTCTCTCTTACCATGTTATGAAATATATACATGTATCATACATATATTTGTTATGCGTTAACCATAAGAGGAAGCAGCGGTTTCCTTGGCTTTATTTTTGAATGGAATGTCGCATTCCTCCCGTCGCCAATGAGTAATCTATACATTTTTAAGTAGTAGAGTGAGGTGATATTTAGTCTAAAAAATAACCCAGTTAAATAATTTTAAGATGGCCGCTTTTCAGTAGTTACCACTAGGGTTAGAGCTTAACTTCAATTTAATCTAAATTGATATGCGAGAAGTTGCTCGGGAGTCGTTCTATAATGTCGTGATTTTAATCAAGGTACGAATACCGTAATTAAATATAAATTGTGCAAATGAAACATAAAACATAAAAATTTAACATAAAATTTATAAATAAGCATTGAGTGTAAAATAAATCATAAATAATGTAAACGGAATATAAGACTTGTAAATAAAAAGTAAAATAACTAAATTAATACATGAATAGTAAATTGATATGTTATTGGTAAATATACAAAAAACTTATCAATGCAACATAAAACTTATAAATCAACATTAAGTGTAAAATAAAATATAAATTAAGTAAATAAAACATAAGACTTGTAAATAAAAGGTAAAACGAATAAATTAACATAATAATTGTAAAACAATATAATATTAGTAAACAATAACATAAATTTATAGATATAACATGAAACTTATAAATAAATATTAAGTATAAAATAAAATATAATTATGTAAATGAAATAAAAGACTTGTAAATAAAATGTAAAATAAGCAAATATTATAAGAGTTATTCAAAAAAAAAAAAAGAACTTACAAGTGTAAAGTAAAAACTCATTATACTAATGATTACCTTATATATTTATTTTTTTAATTTCTAACTTGAGTTTATGCAATACAAGTGATGATATATATAAAATTTTATTAATAATAAAATTTATTCTTAAAATCAAATTTTAAAAAACTTCTCTTTCATATTTTTTAAAAATTGTTTATAAGATAACTGATTTTCCTTCCTTCTAAACCTTCTCGACAACAACCTTAAATTATCTTTTAGTATAAGTTATAAGCAAAGTTTGAAAAAATATGAAATATACATAAAACTAAAAGTTAGATCCAATTTTATTGATATTGCATATATGCCTAGTAATATAAGAATACATTTTTATTTTGTTTTGGTTTGTTCTACATCAAGAAAAATAAATTTGCTTAATTAACTTGTACAGTGAACAAATACTATGATAGAAAATGAAAAAAAATTATAAATGTCCTAACATGCATACACAATTTATGGTTAAACTAACCTTATAAAACTTATTCCAATCGTTTTTTTGTTTTCAATTGACGAGCGACTTTTTTCTTTGCTTAAATAAATTAAATAAATAAATATTTTTTAAATTAACAGTTAATATTGATTTATAAGTTTTATATTATTTTTATAAGTATTTATTTTGTTTGTAATTTTAGAACATCAATTTACCACTTTTATATTAATTTACTTATTTTATATTTTATTCACTAGGCTTATATATAATTTATCAAAATTATGCTTATCACGGTAGTAATATTGTAATTTTAATTAGGGTATCATATAATTTTCCCTCGTGGGAACAACAAATTTCTTCTAAATATTTCAAACCTAGCCGGCCTGTAGCTTCCATATTTAATATTCTTCAATTTAGTCATCATCCCGTGTGATTGGCAAAGCATTAGCTTAGGAACACGTTACCTTTCCCATCACAAATGAACTTCGTTTTGTCCCACCAAATTTTCCTTCTAAAAATCAATCATCATTTCTTTCTGTGATTCAATGACCAAAAAAAAGTAAAATATTTGACTTGTAAATTGATATTGTTGATCTCCTATGCCCACGTTATGATCGTCATTTTTTAGCTGAATATGGTTGTAATATCTGTATTAAGGTTGTTCAGTACTAATTTATTCAATCTTTCTCACTCTGACACCAAAAAAAATAAAAATAAAAATTCAAGGCTACTATTTAAGAGTCTAAGACAGAAATATATCATATATCGATGTAAATCTCTTCTATTTGTCCCATCGTCAATAAATATGTATGTCCCAAATTAATATTTAACAAATCCCATAAGAGAGTTCCAACAATAATATAAGACAAATTTTCTCTCCCTCTCTCTCTCACTGTCTTTTTTTTTTTTTTCAGAGAAAAGGAGGGTCAATTTTTATTTAGTTCATAGAGTTTGAGTTAATTACTTCGTTAATCAATATATATTTCTAATAACTTAAAATGATCTTATTCTACCTCTGTTATCGTTAAGTCTAGTCTATTATTCTAAATATTTTTTATTTGATATACATTTAAATTTTAAGTAGAAATAACGTAGGGTTAATTCTTTTTCTTATTGTCTCGCTTTGAAAGAAAGATAAATTCTCATTTAATTCATAACGTTTGAATTAATTACTCAGTTAATCAATATTTATAAAAAAAAGACTTAAAAGATCCCATTCTACATCTGCTGCTCTTAAAATTTACTTAATTATTCTAAAATTTTCATTTGATATTTGTTTGAATTTAGGTTATGTTAGACAAAAATGTTGCTTTACCCATTGAAAAAATTAGATCCACCAGCTGTACGAATTAAGAACAATGACGTTTTGGAAATTTTTTGAAAATATAGGAAATATTAGGCAACCATGCCGACGCCGTCAACCCTAGGGACTGTAGGAGAAATTAACCCTAATGTATGGGCTTGGCTCTCTGACTCAACAACTTCAGTAAGTAATTGCCAAAATCACTTTAAGTTTCCTACCAAAATCGACAATATTTTGCCTCACAATTAATGAATCAACTACCAAAAATCCGTTAGAAGCATGGAATTAGGCAATTGTTGCGTCAAAACGGCGAGTTTGCACATTGGCGTTGCATATATGGCGTGTTAATATCGTAAACTCTATTGTTGTCGGTGTCCAAAGCATGAAACTACGTTATACCAATTATGTACAAAATGCATAAAAATAAAAGTCCAAAGTTCCAAGATCGAATTTTTCTAGAATGATAGATGAGGTGAGCAAAATGATAATGACAACTATGAGCTTGCTATTTTAATTTAATGGACATTTGATGAATTTCTACATTCTTCACCGTGAGAGCTGCCCTTCAACTTAAGGTAGCTGGATGGTCCATTAATTAATGATGCCTGTTGTTGGCACCATCAAGCTCTAAATATCTCCTTTTCAGTTCTCATGGAGTAGTCTCTGGGTATGCTTAATGTGCATGCCATCAAATGGAAAAAGTTTAGCGAGTTGGGAAGATACTTTGGAGCTAATTGGGGCAGGGGTTTTAAATCTGTTATGAGGGGAATAATTAATTGGGTTTTAAGTGTGCCACGCCGCCGATACTTTTAATGCTTTGCGCGACCTTCTTTGCACCATTAATTTCAAGCTCGCAAAAGTAAATGGGTTCATCCATAATTTCAAGCAACTAACTAACGTTATTGATAGATTATGAAAATTATTCACAATCTTTTGTAATACACATTGAAGAGGGTGACATGGCTACATGAATAAAGTCCAAAAAAGTTGAGAAAAAAAAAAAAAAAAAAGAGGAAAGATCCTCGATGGCCTCTGAGATCAAAAGCTAAACGCAGGTCTCATTTTGTGGATGTAATCGCGATAGAATTGAGATGGATTGGGAATGAAAATGATTAATCGATTGCAAGAAACAAGTTTGAAGCTGGGAGTTAAGAAGAGTAGCTAATAATTCTAAATACAGCTTATCAACGTACGATTTTAATGTGACCCACCTTTGGTCCCCAGAATATTGATCAATGCTCTATACACCGACAAAATGGTTGAATTGTAACCATAAATCATCTAACAATGTTAATCATTTTCTTTGGAGAGATATTCGTTTCAACTTTGAACAGCTATGTTTTCCACCTGAGATTGTGCAATGCCCGAATGAATGGTGGGAAAATTCGAAACATGAATAACATCACCCGCAAAATCATTTTGGATTTAAAAAACGCGAGCCGTAGTCTAAGTGGCAATGCGTACAAAATGATCCTTAGAAATATAAGTGGCAGCCAACTAAGGCAACATATCAATAGAACGTGCTTCAAAGGGAAACATAGTCCAATCTCACACACACGCATGGGCGAGTCAGAATTTAATAAGGAAATGCATGCGTAACATAGGATTCTGTAGAAGAGATTAGTTGTTATGATGTTGTAATCAGATGTAAAGCGGCAGCTAACAATTGTTCATGTTACCTTTTTTTTTAATTTTTTTTTTAATAAGAAAATAAAATAAAATATCTGAAGACCGAGCGGCTTACAGGACCCATGAGTCGAATAACAACAAAACACTGCATTTGGCCACGATATGCAGAATCTGGTGTCCGGTGGATTTCGTGTGCTTGTTGGAGACTGAAAAATTAACTTGAAGAATAGGCCAAAGTCAAATGCCTCACATTTCATAAATCAGAATTTGGAATCGTGTTTATTGCTCAAGGGAATCAAAAACGAATCCGCCTAGAGAACAGAGATAAAATGTAAATGCCTGAGAAATTTCAGTCTCATTAATCAATTGACTTTTGGATCTGAAATAAAAATTCACATGCCAAAAGAAATGCTGAATCAATTCAAACGCCTATATACAACACTGGGAGAAACACAGCAGTCACATATTTAGCTCTTTAACCTATCCGTTTATTCTTATTACCATACTATGGGTAAAGATTACATTTTTATTTAAGGAAATTAGTAGTTTAGGCTTTTTGAGGTTGAAATGGGCTGTAAGCAAAGATTATTGAACAAAGTACTTGTTTGCATTCACCTTCAGGCGCCATAACAACGTTTTGCTGTGAGTTACTACTAGTAATTAAACACACCCCCCACCCGCCCAACGTGAGCAGAGTTCAAAACTTAGAAATCTTGCTTTCAAATTGAGATTCTACCAACTAAATTAGCTAAAGACCCAGTCCAGTGCATGTTTCAATCCACCAAAAGAGAAGAAGAAAGAAGAAGCCTGGAGGAGGGAAGGCACCGGCACGGATAAATTTTAATGAGATTTACATTTGTGATACAATAAAGAAAAACATTCTTTACAAAGTGTTCCATCTTCCCATAAAAAAAAATAGAAATCAAACAGGAGAAGGAAGATAAAAAACAAAACAAAGATGGTAAGGATCTGTAATAAAAGAAGGTGAAGGCGAAAAAACGCAACGATGATTCCTACAGAAATTGCTTACAGCCACCCATTGTGTCTTATCGGAATTAGTTATTTACCCACTTCAGAGATCTTCTGTGATTTCTCCTTTTCATCATCCTGCACATTGAAGCGAGTTTGAGGAAGAACCAAAACATCAAGTGCATAATTCAAAAGATCAAGATTGCAAAGACCAATGCACCACCCAGTCTTCGTGTCAAATCGGGCCCATCAAATTTGTATCAAATACAATCCATATTAAATATAAAATTTAAAGGGTTCGCAGCCTATTAAATGCCCTAATCAAAATTTATGTCAATTTACATGTTGGTGGACTAATAAATGTCAGATTTTGAATATTATTTGTGCAAACAAGGCATGTGCTCACAAGCGGAGGCATCCTATATGTGTATAATGATATTGCATCCTTTTTTAGAATATCTGAACTTTGGGTCTTATATCCTCTGTATGTTTCCTTGTTTTCCATTGATTAAAAATGGTAAAAGAATAGCATTTAACAGGCACAACCATAAAGAGAAGATGTGGAAGAGTGTCAAACATTGTAGCGACCTCTAAATTTAAGTCAACAACACTTGAAATAGATATACAATAGTCAGAATGAGAGACTACTGCAAATGATCAAAGCATACACTACATGATTAAAGAAAAAGAAAGGGATTTGGGTTTACCGAACTGTCCATCTTGTCCAAATCATCATCAAATTCCCCATCACCAGCATCTAACAAACCTGATGAATTAACAGTACATTGGACACAGCATTAAAAATCTGTAAAAATGACTTCATTCCCATTACTCACACAGGTATTATGCATAATGATTCATTTCATAGAAAAGAAAAGTGCCAGCACAACACTGAATAAATGGAATTGCAACCGTGTATAGAGTTGTTGAAGTAGGTGCTAGTTGGTTCAATTGGTAAAATCTCTAACGGTGGTATAAAAGGTCGGGAGTTTGAAACTCACTCACATAGGTTGGCAGGTGATTTGATTACCATCTTGCCACTGAATGAATTAAAAAAAAAAAGTTGTAAAAAATGACAGCTATAGTTAAGCCAAAAGAAGCAACCCACAATTGCTTGGAATAAACACCTTACTCACATCCCATGGGTAGGTGGATTGTTTACAACATATTGTGCAGAGGGAGATAACAAATTTGAATATGGCAAAATAGGATTCTTGATTCTTTCTGGAAGTTAAAAAAGATATCCTGATTGTTTGGGCAAAATCTTAGGAACAGGCAAATTGCACAATGCAAACAAAGCGGTGGTTAAGGTATATCAAAACAAAAGTATTATGTTGCATTAGAAAAGGTAGAATAGACAGATGCACATGAATATGAGTTTCAAAGGCCAGAAAGAATGTGAACCTACAGAGAAAATTATACAGGATCAATCATTTCAGTAAATGAGCCCATGTTTTAGCGCATCAGTGAAAAAGTATTTACTATACCTTGGTCATCATCACTATCTTCCCCCAGGAGAAATACATCCAAGTCTTGTTCTGTTGCTGATGACGTTGAAGGTTTACTGGGCTGGTTTGATTCCTTGGCCTCCGATTTGGGATTTATTTCAACTGTTGAAGGTTCTTTAGCTTCAGCATCTTTTACTTGTTCCAAGGATTTTACCTTAACATTTTCCATGTAGCGTTTCTCATAACTAGAGGCAAGCATAGCAAAAGAAAAGTTAACACACAGAAATAAATGGAAGAAAGCTGAACTTATGTCAACAGTATGGCTAAGTAAGGATATTTTAGAAGCGCCATTGTCACCAAAGTACACAGAAAGAAAACGTGACCAAGCATTTCCAGAGCAAAGAGAAAGAAAATTTAAGCAAGCGTACAAAAGTTCACCTATAGGCATGTGTCTTTTAGAGGATAAAAATGATGTAAAATAGGTTGAAGTGAGATCTACTTTTCTAAATTTTTATCCTAACTATACAGGAGCTGCACCAAAGGGAATAGTTTCCTAAGATTCTCACCAGAGGATTCTACAGGTGGCTGAGAGTGCAAGAGATTTGGTTATGGATAACAAAATCCCAAGTTGAGATAGAACTTTTCGTAACACCCTTGACCTAATAACTAAGGACAAAGAAAATCTGTATGGTGGAAATCACAGGTATCTTCAGATTGCGGCTTCAAAATTCAACTCATGAATTAAGGCAGGCAAAGGAACTTAAAACACTTTATATAGAGCTTATTAAGTATATATAACCCTCCAAATAATGCTCTTAACACTTTTACTACCATACAGTTTTGTTCATATCAATGATGAGGCAAGGATATCAGTAGATGTTCACTCAAAATATCTTAGTGGTAGAAATGTTATGTGATGCCCTCCAAAAGTACATGCAAAACTAGGGAAATATAAATACATAACTGGATTCAGTATTTACAATCAAGGACAACACTGTCCTATAGGCAAATTGGTCAGTAAAAGTTGGAATTGAGTCTTCGCATAAAGAGAAAGTTTACTTACGGTTCAACGTGGCTGTTAACTAGAATAAAATATATCCTCCAGAACTTTCTTTCTTTCATAATACGTGGGCACAACTCATACCTTAGATTTGAAATTTCCTGAAAATAAAGCATACAGGTAAGCTACAAATGCATACAAATATAACAATTTCTCATGTCAGGGATATTAAGGATGTTATGTCACATGAAGTGTGAGATTTCTAAAAAATTGAGATGTCTTTAATCAATGCATTGACATCCAATTTTCTCTTCTATCACTTCATCAATACAAGTATAAATATGTTGTGGATCCGCTCCCACAAAAAAAATTATATTGGATGGTATGAATAGGAACTGATATTTTATTTTATTTTCTCTTGTCGGTGAAAGAACAAGGCAAAGGCACAAATGCAACCAATCAGTTAGGAATCACCAAATTGATAAACAGTTCACAACCAAGGTATTCCACCTTTGTCTATATAATAATCGGGCACATAACATCATGCTTGTATCCAGGAACAGAAATTTTGGGAAACAAACAAAAAAGATGTGAAAAACAAGGTTTAGCTCCTAGTAGTTTAAGTAAATACTATACTTCCCCAAGCAGTATCTCAAATATGAGAAGGTCTTTGGTGCTCCTGGAGCATTGTTCCTTATCCATTCACTATTTGCCATGTGTGTATGCATATCATCATGATTGGTTAAAGCATATACATGGCAAGGAATGAATGGATAAGGAGCAATGCTCTAGAAGCACCCAAGAATTTTCTCTCAAATCTTTCCATCCCAAGTAAGGTGGCATTCACCGATGGGATAGTGAGATAGACTAATAAGTTATTTTACAAGTTATGAATTGATGATCCAATAGATGAGTGTCACATCAGCACTTGGATGGAAATACTAGGATATCACTTAAGAATTCTAGTATTATTCTCTGATGGCATGTTTGGTTTGAATATATATAAGAAGAGGAGAGGGGAAAGAAATAAGGAGAAAAAAATAAATTCCATATCCAACCAAACAATAGAATGTGAGATTGACTATCTTTTATACTCATTTTCTCTCCTATTCTTTCCTTTCCATTCCTCTCCTCTCCTACCATTTATTCCAACCAAACATCAACTCAGTGTATATTCATCCAGCATCCCCTCACTAAAATTAGATTCAAATATCAAGGCCTTCTCTCCATGTAAAATGAGACCACATCCAAAATCTAAGATACATTTAATGGGAGAATTTGCGTCACTTCTCCAAGATATCGAGAAGATTGTATATATTATTTTAAATTCTATGATTGGCATACAGTGAGCAGCACAGAACTAACCTTGACTGTAGAAAGAACAAGACTAGCATGTTTTACTTGCCATTCATTAAGATCCTTCCTAACATTTGACTCGGTGGGAATATCAGACACCTCTGAATCATCTGCACATAAAATCCAATCAAATAAAAACACTGAAATTACCCATATATATTTGCTGATCCTAACTAAACTCTTAGCTTTCAAATTTCTATATACTGAAATTCCTAATACTCTTCAGTTCTAAAGTACAATAAAATAATAAACTCAAAATTAAAACGCATTGATCATTAAAATTTAATAAATTAACGGGAAGGAGAGGATCGAAGTAGAAGCAGTACCTTGTAATGGAAAATCACGAAACGTGCTCAAAGTAATTTGCCGAACGAACTCTCTTAATTCTTCAGTGACTCCAAAGCGCTCCAGATCCTCCTCTTCTTTTTGCATAGTTTCGGAAAGCGAGATATTCTCAGCTAGAGACTTGATGGCGTCGGCCCCCTTGGCGGCTTCGAGTCTGATCTGATCGGCTCGCTTGGACGCCTCGGTGGCAATCTCCCTGGAACGCTTGGATGCCTCGGTGGCAATCACCCTGGAACGCTTGGATGCCTCTGCAGCGATTTCCTTGGACCGCTTCGACGCCTCCGATACAATGTCAGAGAGCTTCGCGGAGCCAACGGTTATCTCCGACGATCGCCTCGCGGCTTCCTTCGTCAACTCCTGCGATCGCCGAGCCGCTTCCTCCGCGAATGTTCGCGCCTTCTGCCATAATTCCATTTCGCTTCCAAAATGAGAAAAGGTTAATTAATTTGACGAGTCATGAATGAATTGCAACGATCGAGAAGAGGAGTGGCAGTTATTATTATTTTGTTAGGCTTTGTTTTTCACGGTTTATTAATTGTTATCATTTGCCTCGGGTTGGGGGTTAGAACTTTTTATTTTCAATTCCCTTCACGATTGAGTGATTGACCGTTTGGGTATTCAAAAATGCTTGTGCTTATCCCAAATCTGAAATATTATTGGATCGTTATTTAACCAATTAAAAATTAGCTCAATATTATAATTTGAAATTCCCGTTAAATAATTAATAACTGCTCGTTTCAAATTACTTTTGCAACACTCAAAAGTGAATTTAATAAAATAAAAATTAATTTTGATTCTTAATAAATTTTTTAAAAATTATTTTTGATAAAATTATTTCATTTTATAGAAAATTTTAAAAAATATAAAGGAATAATTTTATTACTTCTTTTCTAAAATAAAGATTAAATTTTGTTTAAAGAAAAAAGACTTTATTTTTAAATTTTTTCCCATTGTCCCTTTTTTCAAGCTTTCGGGAAAAAAAATGAAAGAAAGGAAATTGAAAAAGAAGAAAACGAAGTTGCAGTGCGGGAGAGTAAGAAGACAAAAATCTTGGCGAGAGAGGGAGAGACAAAGGATATTGTGGTAAATTCTCTATGCATAAAGGATTAAAATACTAAAATAAAACTAAAAGTTATTAATATTTTAACATTAATTTAAAATTATACATAAATAAAAAAATAAGACACATGTCAATAAAGGAAGGTAGCGGCTGAGTTAGTTGCCCATAAGGTGATTGTTGCTAATATGGAGAAGTAATTTTATACTTAGGCTGCATTTATTTATTGGAGTGGGTGTGAGGAGTGTGGATTCCTCTCACTTCAGTATTTACTTACACAAATAAGGAATGAGTGGATTCTCACTCCGTAAATCTCACCCATTTTTAGAGTGGGGAGTGGGATTCCCACTTCCATGGGGGGTGGGAGTGGGAATCCACTCCCCGCTCTTTCTTTTTTACCTTTATAAATAATAATATTAAATAATAATAATTTATTTAAATAATAATATTATTTTATTTTATAAAATATATTTATTAAAAATAATAATATTAAACTTATTTAAATATAATATTATGATACTTAATTAAAAATAATATTATTATAGTCATAAAGAATTAATAATATTATTATATACTATTTTATCTGAAAATATAATATTATTATATTTATTTAAAAATAATAGTATTATATTTATTTAATATTAGTAATTAATAATTATAAATATTTTATTCTAAAAAAATTAATTTTATACTATATTATAATAATAGTTTTTCATTTGTGCTACTCTTATCAATAATTTTTTATTTACATAATTAAAATTAAAATTAATAAAAAAATAATAATTTACATAATTAAGAATATTAATAGTTATTATTAATTTACAAATACAATAAAATAAACTTTTTTTTTAAAATATATTTTTTTATTAATTTTGTAATAAAAAACTACAATTCTTTAAATAAGGGTAAAATTGTAATTTAAAACTATTTACTTCGATTCCATACTCTCATCCGAGTGTAAGTAAACAACTTAGTCCCACTCCACTCCATACTCCCAATCCCCTCCCAATCCCAGGATTCTCACTCCTCAAGATTCCCACTCCAATCCAAAAAGTAAAGGTACCATTAATATAATTCTGTATATCCCCTCATACATATTATAAAAATATAAAATTAACCTTATTAATTAAGTAATAAAATCGTTAATTTTGAAAAGACTATTACTACTATTATTAATTATATGGAGATAATAAAATTAATAAAATAAAATACTTATTTTAATTATTAATTATTAGATATAAAAATAAAAAAATATTTTAAATATATGTTTATAAATAAGTAAATAAATTTTATTCAATGTTATGTTCAATTTAGTTACTTATATCTTTATATTAGTTTAATGGTAAGATTTACTAAATATATTGACTGATTTTAAAATTCATGGCTAATTTTATTAAATATTTAATTGATTTTTTTCATAATTAATTATTTTTATAATACATTTAACAATTATTATTTTAAAAATTACAACATTATCAAAATAACCCTAAGTGTAATATGGAGAAATTATTCCAAATAATAAGTCCGATAATCGTTTTTGTTTTGAGCTGATTGTTCATACATACAAAGAGACTTGAACTTATGAATTCAACTTGGACAAATATGAAGACTAGAATTTCAGGTATTAAGAAATTTATAAAATCGGTAGGAATCGGAAATAGCAAAAATGTAGGTAATTGGGTCAGGTCCTGCACCCTGAAATTAGTGCAGGTTTAGTTTTACAAATTCGAAACTCCACCATTTAAGTGCACCTAAATTTGTCTCAGTTTGGGTTTTTCAATCATTTTCAATTTAACCCACTGGCCTCAAGAATGAGACAACATGGCTCACCCCACTGCTGAGCAATGAATTATTTAAGGGTATGTTTAGGATTAAAATTAGACAATTGTAAATTTTAAGATTGGACAATTGTAAATTTTAAATTATAGTATTAAAGTGTTTAATAAATAATAACTGTTGTAGATTAAAAGATATAACAATATAATTTTTTACTTGTATGATGAAAAATCTATTATATCTTTAATAATTTTATCAAAATTATTATTTAAAATTTATATTTACTATATATTATTAACTTTATTTTATCATTATAATTTTTTTTTCATAATAATTATAAATTAAAAACTATAATACCTTAACCCTAAATGTACCTTAAAGTACAACACCACCACTGCCATCTCATGCAGTCTTGTCCTTCAAAATGCAGAACTGAGGATTCTTATTACTTGGGCCGACCCATCATACTTTTGGCCCATGAGACTCCGCCTCCTAGGTCTGAGCAACCCAAAACAATTAAACCCACATTACAAAAACAATTCTTCAAGATAACGCAGGAATCCGCGTGCGAATAAATCTCAGGATTCATGAGTCGGTCTCCTAACCTTTTTGAGGTTATATCTGATTGTCCTTTTTATTTTCTTCAATTCTTCTTCTTCTTATTTGTTTTCAAATGAGAGAAGACAGGCCACTCGGCCTTTGGCCGAGTGGTGGGCCAAAGTTCTCCCAAGCAGTAGAATTTTGGTTCGCAATTATAGAGTTAAATTATAAAAAAAATCTTTTTTTTTTTTAAATACGAGTGAAATAGTGGTGTTCCTCCATAATGAGAAGTATGAGTTTGGACATGTACTTTATAAAATTTAATGGAATATAAGTCTGGACATGCATTTCATAAAATTTAATAAAATATTATAGGTTCTGATTGTATATATCTATGATTGTAAATATCAGTATATATATATCTGATGTAATATAATATCATAAGTCTCAATTATATATATATCTGATTATAAATATTAGTATATATATATTTAATTATTTAATGTAACATCAATCATTTAATGTTTAACAAATAAAAAAAAAAAAAAGAGAAGACAGAACGAAAAGTATAGGATTAAGAAACTCGTTAAAAAAAGAAATTGGGCCCCACAGACCCCAATAAAGCACATTAGCGAAATCCCTCGGTTCCACGCTGCAAAATCTTTTGCTCTCCCCGAGGAACTTTTAAGCACTCCGCAACTCGTCACAATTCAACTCACCACACGTGTCCATCACAACACCACACGTACGTACGATTACACGCCAGAAAACTCTTAAAATAAATTCTGAAGGCAGGGACAGTCTAGTAATTTCCAGTCCGCATTGACTCTCTTTCAATTTCAAAGCGGAGCATATGTCTTTGTCCAGGTGTCAAGACTGAATCCCCGAGTCCAACCTCAAAATCCTAATTCTATGTTACACTCACGCAACAGACAGACAAATCCTAAAGCCTTGCTTTATCATTTTAGTACTTCGTTTTAACTTTTAAACTTCAGTCTTGTTTGTCCACATAAAAGTAACCTTAACCCACATTCCTCTCTAAGTCGTTCTTTTTTATTTTTATTTTTTGTTGTTCTCAAAAGAGCTTACTTCAGCTATCAGCAACAGTCCAGTTTTGTGCAACATGCAAACAAATTCAAACTTTGTTACCGCTGCTACTCTCTCACAGGGTTCGTTCATTCACTTTAAAGCTCTTGTGTTTATCTTTTTTTATTTTTCTTTTTTAATTAATTAATATTTTTTGTGCTGTTGAGTTGAGAGTGCTTAGTAGTTATACTTGTGAGAAAAAGAATGGCCTTTTTTTTTTCATCTATTTTGTTTAGAATTTGTTTGTGACTCTGAGTTGATTGTATTCTGGTGATTGAGAGATTTAATTGGTGGGTATTTGCTTTGTTGTGCCGAAATTTTGCTTTTGCTTTTGTTAAATAGGTTTTCTTGGAACTCTTATCTGTAATTAATGGCTATTTTTGGGTCTATTTTGTTGAGTCTGTTGTTTTTCTTATTGGAGAATATACTGACTATGTTGACCGAATGTTTTTCTAGGGTTTATTTCAAGTTTTGATTTCTAGTGAGTCTCCGTGTACAATGCTAGTTCTAAGCATGAATCCGAAGAGGCAAAGACGCCCAAATGTAAGGTTGGGCGAAGTAGGAGATGTACCTGCTGCTTTTGCATGCGGGTTTTCTCAAAAATCTAGTGAAAATCTGGGACTGAAGAGATGGAAGCATGATTTTGTGAACCCAGAAGAAACTGGACATAATCTCAGTTTGGGGTTTTCTGAGCAAAAGTCTTCGGAGTTTACAGTCACCGACCCTGAGCCTGATCCCGGTGTCTCACCAAGGAATTCAGCTGATTTGCAACAAAACACGGAAAATAAAAATCCAAATTCCTCAAAATTGGCTTCTGAAACTGTGAATTCTGATGCAGTTGATGGGACTAAGTCTACGCTGAATTTTGGTACAGTGACTCGGAAGAGTAGGGTTATGAAGCGGAGAAGCCGGAGCACCAGAGTCAAAAGTAATGTCTTTGGTAGTGCTTGGAATTCAAAACTTAGCCCTAAGTTTAGCAGCGAAGAAGCCAAAGAGTGTGGTGGAAAGGAGAATGTTGGATTCACATCGAATGCCTGTGATGGTTGTTACTCTGATAATGTTTTTAAGGACATTTCAGATCGTGGAACACCAGCTACGAGCAAAGAGGCTTGTGTTTATGAGGTGGAAGAAACCACTTATGATGCATGGCAACCAGGCAATTCCAATGACTACTGGAAAGACGATGCTTGTTATGAAGAGAATGATGCATTTACTAAATCTGGTATTGAATGGAATGCAACTGGATGTGCAGACGCTGATGTAAATACTGTTAGGAGATGGCTGGAGGAGCTAGGATTTGGTAAGTATGCTGGTGTGTTTGAAATGCATGAGGTGGATGAAGAAACCTTGCCTCTACTTACCCTTGAAGATCTCAAAGAGATGGGCGTTTTTGCTGTTGGGTCTAGAAGGAAGTTATACAATGCAATACAACAACTTAGAGGAGAAGATGTTTCTGCTTGAAAACTTCCTCGACCTTAACTATAGGTAATCTTTCTGGTTTTGCTTTCACCAACTCTTTTGTACAAGACAAAGTCACTAATGTATGTAACTTTTTAGAACCCTAACATGTTTTAGTCTTTCACTCTTTACTAGTTGTGTTAATCAGATAAATGACTCTTTCATAGTCTTTGTGTCTGTAAGATGTTTCCTTTTTGGACTTCTTGTACCTTCTCTCTTGAATCTTGATCAGCCTTATGACTTTTGCAATGACAACTCTGGCAACTGAGCAGACAATTTTTACTGGTGACTCTGTTGAAATGAAAATCTATTGTCCAAGTATTGTGAACATATACCAGTCGTTTGTGCAAATGTATGTTGTTATGGTAATATTTTCCCTTGGTATGGCAAAAAACCTCTTCCTTCTATGGTTTGGGTTGAACGTCTTTATGGAACAGTTGTTTCATGATGTTTTTGATCCTGTTCACTCCATTGCCTTTGTATTGAATGCTTTAATGATGGGCTACTTTGGTCAATTCTTGAATGTTTAGGGTTTTGTGCTTCTTTCTCAATGTGCTTTCTCCTGTCATGCTTAAAAGTGATAATTCAGTCTATCCAATAATCTGCATTAGTACTTGAGAGTTATGTGAGTCATGTCATGTTATGCCATATGCTTAAATATGGCATGTCATATATTGTGGATGTATGTTAAATGGTCAAAAAAATTACCCTTTTTTATGTCCCTACTGATTTCTATAATCGTTGTTTGTTAATGCCTTGTTTTATTCTAGTTGAGCACCCTATTGGAGAAATGCCCTGGTTTTGATTTGCATATGTTTCGGAGCATATTTTAAGACTCGTTTATTAATCGCAAGATGCATCATGTGAAAAATCGTGCACGGGTTTGGAATGTAGTTTCAGATTTGTGGAGGGTTTGCTTGGAAACTGTTGATTTATAGCCATTGTCTGAATTGTGTGGAGCTAAGGATTGGAAAATGGAACTTATCGAATGATGTTTAAGAAATGTGTTTGGTAGCCTCTTTGCTAAATGTAATTTACTAATACGTGTAATGTAGTGTGTACTAACTACTAGTAGGATTAATGTAATTTACCATGAGCTGAAATAACTGAGCTCGAAGATGAAAGTATGATGAATGAGGGTATTCATGATTTTTGGGCCGAAACGATGGGCCCGTGAGTGGACTGTGGGCCGTAGGTGTAAAACATGAGAGGATAATCCGCAATGGATGCAGCGAACAGAATGATAACGGTACGCTGATTGGTGATCTGGTTGAGAAATCTCTTTGGCGCTTCACGTGTTTGCAGTGCTTCATTTGTTGGAGCACGTTTGATGAATGTATGGTTTTCCCCCCCTTTTCCCCTTGTGTAATGAGTGTAAAATGAGATGAGTTTTTTTTTCCAATTATGAAAAATAATTAAGTGAATACAGTCTTTTGTCATTCCAAATATGATTGGATTGGAGTAAATGCCTTTTGAATATTAGAGAAGGTAAATTTTAGGTAGTATTATATAAAATTTAATGAGAATTTATATTGTTTGATTGTAAATATTAATGGTTGTTTGATTAAATATAAGTAATAATTTCATATAATATGAGTTATAATGTAAATGAGAGTCTCATATAATTTAAATAAAAAAATAAGATTAAATTCAAGGTTATTGAAATTAAATTAGTTGAAATTTAATAATTAATTAAGCTCGCCCTCATGCGTGAGGTTGAGTGGATTAAACTTTTTAAACATTTTTATTTGATTGGTCGTTTAGTTCAAGAACATGAGGGATTAAAAAATTATTCTTTTAACCTTTTTAAAAAATTGAACAGTAAAAAAAAAAAAAAAACAATTTGGGCAGGTACTTAGTGGTCTTTTTAACATTAATTAATTCGAAGGTCGTAAGTCGTTTTCAAGCCACCTCATGAAATGAAGGGTAGGGCTGATTATTCCTCAGTAATCCATTTTTCTTAATAGGATCAGTCTATTTAATTCAACTCACCATCGAATGACATGAACTCGTTGAGACCAGCAGACGCTAAGCGTGCCGCGCGTGTCTTCCATCTGCCTAGTGGAAATGATATTTGCATGCTTGTGCCTTCTGCTTGGAGGCCTACATTGTATTAAAACAAACACAATCGACGTACGCATGGATAATAACCAACTACATTTGTTCTCTTTTGTCGACCTTATGATGGCCAGCGATTGCCTATAGAATTACAGATGAACGAAGATAAATGGTTTGATGTTCATCGTCGGAGTACCAATTGATTTTCAGAAAAGTATACTGATTTTTATTTCAAAACTTCGTATTTAAATGTGCTGAAGTAGGGCAATTCAATAACAAGATTTGGGATTGCTATACTCTTTTTTTTAAAAAAGAAAAAAAAAAGAAAAAAAGAAAAGAAAAGTAAGCCTTTCAATAATAATCACAACACATTAAATACATTTTGGACCTCATATGATATTGCTTCTATCCAAACATAAGAAGAATTTCTTCTTAAAGCAAATTTAGTTGAGGAATGGGCATAAGCATTATAAGATCTTGGAATACGATGAACTACAACCTTCTGGAAATCCTTTGTTTGATTTAGGATCTCTGAAATAGTTTAGAAAATTTCTGTTCTGCTACCCTTGGTGTTGTTTACTAATTAAACCACCTCGAAGCAGTCTGATACTATGATTAAAGAGGATAAGACTGCTTCTCTTGTCACACGAAGGCCCTATAGCATGGCTTCAGCCTCAACACAGCTTACGTTCCCCCTTTAAATAAGCCTGGGTGATACCAGCTGGGGATTGCTATAATCTAAAATCATTGTTTTTAAAAAATACACTAATATTCACACTAATGATTGGATAGTACAATACAACATATTTCTTTGATTGTTGCTGGTGACAAACAAGGTAACTCGACCTAACACTCGCAAAATATAAATCATAACTAACCTTTTTTAGGATATTATTGTTATTAATAGAAAGATGTGCATTTACTTATAACAATGTAACTGGGTAACGGTCTAAATCTGGCAATAACATTAATAGCATTAACTAAGATATTTATTAGGCTATCCTCTTTCTCTCATGGGCCACGGCGAGTCATTAATCATGACAAATTGCAACACAGTTCGCATGTGGTGTTGATTTCGATCGGTGTTGTTTCAAAATAAGGTCTAAATTATAAGCCAGGATTGATTAGTGGTGGATGAGAGTGACGTGACCTGTGTGTTAGAAATGAGTTGTTGGGACGCACTTGTTTTGTAATTATGATAAATAATATCGGCAGCGATGTGATGCGCACGACACGAAGGATCCTTGGGCTTCATCGTCCACTCACATCGAGGCTTTGTATTGCATAACGTGTAATGGGAAAAAAACAACGGGGCATCACTCGCATTTGTTGTTATCGTTTTGGCAAAGTGGGGTGGTCGAAGAAATTAGTACTCCACATGTACACTAGATGCGTCTGCATTGTAGTTTCTATGATCTCTCTCACTCCCTCACGCTTACAAACACTAACACTAGGAGAACATACAGAAAAAAGAAAATTGAAAAAAAAAAATGACACTAGTACGAGCATATTTTTCTAAATGGGTTCGGTCTTTACCGTGTGTTTTGACGGGATCAATCATGTATTTTCTTTGACATTTTAACAAATTTGAAATTATTTAGTGCTTCTCGGCATTCCCGCGGTGGTACATATCATGGAAAAATGTTTCAACGTTTATTTTATAACTTTCACTGAAATTAATAGTTTTTATTGATCGAAATTATGTAAATCAAAGATACTGCGTTACCCATACAATAATTCAATACTACATTTTGTTATGTACGCGTTTATGAAATTTTTAATAAATTCGATGTCCTCATTGTAGTAGAAGACCAGTGGTAAGGATTGTTTGCTGGTCAATTTTCACAGTCGGGCGTTCAGTCCTTGAGGGCACACACTGTGGGATAGGCACTCAAATGTTACTTGTACAAGACCATGAATAATTTAAGACAATTTTATAATTTTTATAAACTTTTTCTTTTCAAATTTATTGTTTGCGATGAGAACAAGATAAGCCGGGCCCAAATTTTGAATTCCAAAAGTGCCTGATTCCATCTGTCAAAGCGGCTCTCGGACACAAAATAATTCCAAGGATTGGGAACCAATCATGCACCACGCAATTTCAAATCCGGCTCAAATCATATGTTTATCAATAATGATAGGAAATCCACTATTTAGGTCTCAATTTGAATCTCAATTACATCAGCTGTATCATTAATATTTATTAGTTTAAGGTTAATTATAATTTCACTCCTCTATTGTATGAATTTTATTTTCACCTCCATTAAATCTCAACTTATGATATCCCTAACGGCCACTGTCGGGTTTTTGGATTATAATATAATCTGAGAATTACTTATTGATGACAGCCATGATCGAGTTCTCAGAAAGGAAAAAAGAAAAAGAAAAAGAAAAAAAGTGTGGCCGTTGGATTTCAATTCAAAATTTTTGGATTTGATAACTCCCTTGTATATATATATACACAGAGTGACTACCATGTATTGATGTATGATAAATTTTCATGTGAATTTAAAGGATTCATAATGGTGTGAATTAGTTTTACAATAGTAAAAAGGACTTTCACATCGTTATGAACCCCCTAAAACTGTACAAAAATTCATACAAACTAGGGGTGGCCCGGATCTGTTCGGTTTGGTTTGGATCGAGATTGAGCGGTTCGGATTGAGCATAATAGATTAAATTCAGTTATTTTATAAAAAGAACCGAACCTAAACCGATCAATTTAATGTTGTTCAGTTCGGTTCGATTTTTTTAATTATGGGCCTATTGGGCCTCTTTTGAATTTCAATCTTTAGCTCGTTGGGCCTCATTAATGGAATATTTTTTCTTAGCAATCAATTCATTATTGTTTTATTACAAATACTAACAATAAACACAAAGTATTTAAAACACATTTATCACTATTGTCTTACTAATTAGTACTAAAAAAATATGAAATATTAAAATTTAAGAATATAAATCTAGACTCTAATGCTTCATCTAAATAAATATAAAGTTGTAAAAAAAAATAGCAATAGTTACAACACAAAATAAAATTAACAATGGTGTGTGAATAAGTTTATTGTAATCATTTTGCACAGTCAATTAATATATAACACATTTCATGTTTTAGTAAAATTATAAAAAAATTCCGGTTCTTCGGTTTGCTTATTCGGTCCAACTGAGTGAACTAAAATCCGAACCGATATTTTAATTTTTTCTTATAACTCAGTTATTCGGATATTTATAAGAAAAAAATTGATTCGAATCCGAATTTGGTTCTGATTTTTTTAGGCCTCGGTTTTTTTGCCAAATCCTAATGCAAACATTTATAATGAGGGAATTCTCATTTTGTTAAAATGGGGATGACACTAACAAATTAATATATATACTGAGAATGTCACTAAAATTTTAAAAGATACGTATTTTAATATATTAGAGATTGTATTTTCTTATTTATTAGTGACGTCTCTAATTTTTTAAAATTTTTAAAATGAGAATGTCATCGTTAGCATTATGTGTGCCTGTGGGTGGGTGTGTAAAGCAGAAACATTCCAAATTAACTATAAAATAATCCGATTTGGATCATATTCTAATTCAACTCTATATTCAATAATCAAGGTTAGGGAACATGGCATTGATGGAAAACATTTTTATTGATTTTTATTTTCAAGTGTCATTTTCCAATGTTATTTTATTGGAAGTAATTATTTTGATTCAATTGTTTGGGCACCTTAGTCTCCAATTTGATTTAAAGTGGAACCCATCTGGAAGACCTCCTCGAAATTTGCCTGTTTAAAATTTCTTACAAGGTTTTTGTTAGGTACAGCTTGTAAATCATTGTCTGGCAATCTACGATCTAAAAAAGTCAACATTTTTTGGGTTTCGTTGATTTTGATAGATGAATAATTTTGAATTGATTCATCCAGTTCGTCGTCAACATTTCATCACCAAATAATTTTCGATGTGTCTCACCTAAATCAACGGCTTACTAATTAATGGATGCTAAAGATTGGTTCATTACTTCATTTTCATTGTTTTATATTTATTTATTTATTTATTTATTTATTGATGTAGAATATCAAAGCAACACTTGCTGTCTTCAAGTTTTTAAACAATGTCCACACAAATTTATTTTATTTTTTTAATTGAATGATGGTCTGATTATTGGCTTTTAATACTCAATTTATATCTCAATCGATGTATTACCAATGAAATTTTATCATTTAAATTAAAATTGATAAGACTTAATAATTATCACTTAAACTAATCAAATTGGGACAGTTATTTACCACATTATTCTTTTGAATTCTCTCGCTACAATCCAATTCTTTATTTATTTTTTTTAATTTTAATTTTCTCCCCAACCATAGAAAAACGAGAATCGGGTATCGCGAATAGTATTTAGCACAAGGGACCTAAATCAGGTAACCTGCATGGGAGGAATAGGATAGGGATGGGCTAGGGCCCAAGCACCACATGATAGGTGGGGCCCAAAAACGGAGAAGATGTCTCCACTCCAACCGACTGGACCTTATGAGCATAGCCCAAAGTTGGTGGCTTAGGATAGTGACACCCATTACATGCTAGAACCAAGAACGCCCATATCTTTTTCCAATCTCACAGATAGTGAAAAGCCGAATGAGTCCACGTAAAACGACTCCATTTTGCCTAATGCCTTGCAATTTCAAACAAGTTTGCCTACTTCTTTCCTTATATGACCGATATGATGTAGATACGCACCTTCTCTTGATTTCAATCCATCGGAATTTTTAATGATTTGATAACGCAACGTGGAAATAAGATACCAAATTCAATCATAAGTCTATGCCTTTAATTATTGACCTTAGTAATCATTTATCTATTGAGACCTCGCCTACACTAATCTAATTATGGTATTGCCACAATATATGAGCTCACTTTTTGTTTAATTATAGCTCAACCTAGATGTTGAACTCATTTTAAGCCACCTTTGCACTTAAAATGAGATGATAATCTATTTTTTTTAAGGTAAAGGTAACAATAAAGATTCGAAGATGAACTTTATTAAATAAATTATGAGTCTAACTTGTTTAACCACTTGACTAAGCCATTAAATTGTGTATTAGTATATATTTGAATTTTGATCTCTCTGTGTTTGGAGTAATACTACAAACTCCTTTCAGCAATCTCCATTCCATTCGGTAAAATCTTGAAATGTATCAAATGTAGACCTAAATTGGAAATAATGGGTGGTCTCTCAAAATTTTGAGAGATCGTATTTGTGTTTGTGTGTGTGGGCGAGCGAGCGATGCGGACAAGTACCAGAAGTCCCGATTTAGAGTGCCCCCACCGTCCCATGTGCATGTGGACATGTTCCCATCAAATTACCTATTCATTGAAGTAATCAATTCAATCGAAATCAACTTCAAAATTTTACTTGATTTGGGGTGCCTCACGGTTCTGATCCTATCATAGCTCAATTCCATCACCGTGGTGACCCATAAGAAAAATTTGTACGAGTAGGTTTTTAATGTGCTTCCATGGTCCACACGTCGGTACATTTGACTATAATAATATACAAAATTGAAATATAACATTTTCATTAAAGTTATATAGTATATCATCAATACCTTTCGTGAATGAAGTCCACTGTTTTTTTTCCTTTTTTTTTAATTTCGTTATTGACATAATAGTTTTATAGCACTTAAGAGTAATTGATATTGTATTCTGACTTCGTGCGCATAATATTAGTTACGGGAAGATTGTTAATTTCCTTTAAATTAAATTAATATATACTTTTTATTTTTTATTATTTTTATAATATCTAAAAATTTCTTGGTACCGAAAAATTTAAAGGTAAAGAAGGGTAAATAGGTTATTTGCTTGATAATTTATTTCGAAAATACACAATATATATTGATTATAATAAAAAAATTTTAAAAAATAAGAAAAAAGTGTTATAAAAATATTTTATTATTGATCTTTTCCTCACACCAAAACATATGCTTCTTATTTTCGTATTTAAATTCTCTTATTTTATTTTCTTTTTTATTTGATTTGTTTAATTTATAATAAAAATGAAGAAAATCCATTTGCAAATAAATGTAATACTCTAAAATTATGTTGTTAAAGAGGTTATTGGCTATCGAGTTAAAAAAAAAAAAGAAAGAGAGATAATTGATGTATTTTCATTTCTAACTTTGATGCAAAACCAATCAACAATTAATTTATTTTTGTATCCCACTATGCTATGCTCGGGGGAAAAAAAGTGTTGAAAACCATTTCAATAAATCATTTGAAACAGGCTAAATGTGATGTACAGTTGTACACAGCGGTGAGTAAAAATAATCCTATATTAGGGCAGGCAGCACGGACGTACTGATTGTTCGTGACACGGCATACGGGTACGGGCAAATTAATCCCGTCCATCTCTTCCACCAACAAGCGAATATGGGGCACACATTTCACATTTGCACTGCGTACAGTGACGATCACCCTCACAAGTCACGGCAGTGAGTGGACGGATGATATAGTACCTACAAACATTGGGCTCCACCACTGGACCGAACAGTGCTGATCATCAAATCATCAACAGTCAATGGACGGCCTGTTCGCACTCTCGCTGGGGCCACCCTATCGAGATTGCTTGTTGTCCCTTGCGCAAATGAGAAAATAATTATTAATTTTGCGCGAAATTGCAAGCAGAGCAGCTAGCTCCAGAGAAAGAAGTGTTTTTCGGATGGGGCAAGAAGATTCATTACAACTTACAAAAAAATCTTTTCCGTGTGCGGAGATCTACTACAAAAAATATCTCACCATTTTGGATCAGCGTGTATATTGCAAACACATTTGACAAAATGTCAATACATACACATATAATATAATTTAGTTTTGGACGCACCTTAGTTAACGTGAATGTATTTTTTGTTCGCAGCAATCACTCAAATTCGAATAATAATAGATAGCAAGAGTTGCTTAGTAAGATTTATCATCTCCATTTAAACCTTTTTTTTTTTAAAAAAAATTATTGATAATTTCATGTTTTACATTATTTATTATTCTGCTGTCACCTATGCATTTCAAATAACAAATTTACATAAATAGTCAAAAATTGGGGACAATTCTTATTTTAGTCAATTTTTCATCTCATTTGTTTTTATAGAAAAAAAAAATCTATTGCAGACAAAAATATCATTGAATTTTTACTTTTTTTATTATTTAAGTTATACACGGCGGTATGTCATATACATGGCATAATAAATGAGATGTAAACCGGGCATCTCAATATTATAAATTTAACATACTATATGCACTGTAATCGATAATAATATATATTTTATTTTTAAATTTTTCTAAAGGTTTTGTTAAGAATGTGAAACCTCACTTAGAAAACATCAATCCTAACCTCTATTATTATTCAAAATTCAAATATCCAAGTAAATCATGCCCAAAAGGCAACAACTAGTTGTAATATGATAAATAGTAAAAAAGACTAATGTGAGGAGTGGTGCGTCTCTATTATTGTTTTGAGTAAAATTATAAGTAAACTTTCAAATGGACAATATTAAGACAGATTTTGTCAAAATTTTTATTGTAATATAAGTACGGGTATATAGCTTATTACAAAACTTTAACTCACTAACAACAAGTATAGTTACTTCACGGCATAGATATTATTTAAATTGCAAAATCAAATCAAACAAAAATATGTAAAGACATTAAGGTTAAAGTGGGTCACTCAATTAATAGTTTAATACATTAATATGTTGTTGAAGTTTGTTACAAGTCCATGGCTTGGGCGGTTAGAAATATATATTACACAACAATGAGATCCCGCAATGAGAACGCTTTCTTTTAAATGTCTTTGTCCATCCGTTATAAGGGTTCAATCTATTATTTAATGTAACTACCGTAAAGTCTGTACTGCGTAATCACCAATTTCTTTTTTATTTTTAATTAAATTTCTCAAATTTCAAGCTATATTTCTTAAGCTCTAGAATAAAATAAAGGGTAATTTTCAAGTTATAAATTAATTTCTAATTTTTTTTTAAAAAAATCAAATTATTGCTTCTTTATTTTTCAAAAGAAAATTAAAAAATAAGAAAAAGTTAGTGAAGTTTTTTTTTTCTGTTTTCTTGACGAAAATAAGAGGAAAACTAAAATTTTTAAAAATAAAAAGTGATATAAAGATAGTTAATTTATGAAAAATAATCTAAAATTAACTCTAAAACAAAATATCGCATAGAGCTTGAAAAATTCATGTGAGGTGGTCAGTCATATGTTAAGAGTACTGAATTTGTGACCAAAGGTGAACTGTAGAATATTCATGTGAAGGTCAGTTCCGGTCAGCTCGGTTCGTACAAAAACTGGAAACAGCGAGAACAATTGATAGTTGACGGTTAGATTTAGAAGTCGGGTGCTACGATATAAAAAAAATATATTAGAAATAACGATAGCAATTAATAATGAGATATTTTTATTGTACATGTCCATTGTCTCAGCAATTGATATCTATTAGGCCCCTAAGATTATAGCTCAATTATGATCAATTTTTGACTAATGTGATTGGGTAGCGCTGGTTGCATCCAAATCCAACCATTTGTCACCACATTCAATAAGCCACATCATGGGTGCTGAATTTTGGTGTCCGGAGTGGTGCTCGATCTTTTATTTTTGTTCCCATCTTTTCGTCTTAATACTGATGTATTGCAATTAAAAACTCTACTTCAATTGTCAAGAGAAATAATAAAAATTTTCGAGGCACACTTACCATGGTAATTAATTAATTTTAGAAGAGCCTTCAATTTTTATTTTTCTTTTTTGGTTCAATGTTGATTTTCGAAAGAGTTAAAAAGGAAAAGATAAATAAACAGGAGAGGGTCACACGCTCACAGAGTTTTAAGGATCGAAGTTTGTGTCAGACGATACAGGTGGTGGAACAGCACGCTTGTCGCCATTTATGGGGAGTTTAAACCTAACAGGGCTCCTACGAGTATGACATGGCCCCACGCTATATTTGTAGCTTGGCTTTTTTGTTCATTCACACCTGCTCCGCTCAGTTGCCCCTTCCTAGTCCTTAAATTAATCTTTCATTATTATTATTTTTTAAAATCTCAATTTACTTCCCTTTTTTTTTAAGGAAAATTTTTTTATTAACTCATCCAATTTTTTCTTTTTCTTTTTTTTAATGAAGGTAAGAGTAATACAAAGTTTTTAAATATAAATAAGATAATTTAAAAATAATCAGTTCATAAAAAGATAATATAAAATTTACTTCAATAAATAACATAATAAAAATAATGTGTTATTCACTTGACCACTAACAAATAAAATTTCTTTTCCTTATGGTTAGTATTTATTTTCTTTATGAATTATATATTGAGTGTGACTATTTAAACACACCATATTTTTCTCTATACTCATTTAAAAATAAATAAATAAATTTATTATTAAAAATTTAAAATTTAAAGATCTCAAAATTAACCTTTACTAATTTCTTTCTTTATCTACCTTACAATTACATATTTTCCTGCTCCTCTCATATTATGCAAACTAGTATTCAATTTTACTTTCTTTTAAGTTCATTTTTTTTTATTTTTTTAATAGATCATGATATTTGTTTCATAATTTTTATGTACAAGAAATTTTTTTATATATTTATTTTGGTAAAAATAAATTTCTTGATATTTATTAATTTTCATGGCTGATAAAAATTTATTAATGTTCAATTTTAAATAATGGGTTTTGTTCTTTTTATTTTATGATATCAATTATTTGTAGGTAAAAAAATATATTTAAATGAATTAATAAGAATTTGTTAAATTGAATTTTTGAAATTAAGATAAGAATTACGTCTCTCTCTTTTTTGGTTTTGTCTAAATTGTAACAAATAATAATATTACTCAGCCAAATGGGATTATGAACTGACCTTTAATGGGTCTCTCTCACTCTCTCTCACTGAAGTTACCTTTGTCGTCAAAGCTCACTTAATTAGATTCAATTTCTACATACGAAAAATTAGAACAATTTTCTTTTCCCTTTTATGCAATGAGTTTAAAATACTCTTTATGTTATTTGAATTTATAAAAATGCTCCAAATGATTTATTCAATAGTTAAAGACTCCAAGCTTACTCCCGTTGAAGAAAACTCATAGTTTCAACAACACAAAAGCCTGACTCTTTGTCTTTTTCGATCTGTTCTTGCCTCACCTGAACAATTTTTTTTTTTTTTTTGGGAATTGTATAATATTTTTGAATATATTCGTTAGGCAAAATTTGTTTGACTGCATCTTTAATGTACTTATAAGTGGATTTGTAATGTATTGTATATATTTTAATATTCAAATAAAAGTTGTATAGTGTAATGAAATTTATAAATTATTCAAAAGAGCATCCAATCTTGAGATTACACAGATCACGAGTTCCCTACATCCGTGAACTTTGTTCGGTACTCTCCGTCTCCGGCATAGTTTTATACGAGTAGCGTTTCCCGATCTTCATTTTCAACAGGAGAAAATCTGACAGCGCTATCATCAAATCAACAATGAGATAAAACCACCGGATGAATCCCCAGTCTGACGCCGCATCGTGGTCAGATACATGGTACAGTAACCGCCCACTGTTATCAAAAAAATCAATTTGACAACTCACCAATTACGCCAGGCAACGTGGCAGTCTCTCCACCAGTTGTACTGACACACTGACATAGCAGAGCAGATAAACCGGGGTGGCCGACAAGTAGACACCCCAAATTTGTGGACGACAACTCTTTCTCCTCCTCTTCCGTCCACGTGGACGGTCTTGATTCCCTTTCTCCCGTACGGTCCTACCTTGTCACTTAAATCCCGATTCCATCCCCACGCCCCTCCCCTGCAGTCCCTACCTCAGTAGGGCTAGTTCGGTAAATTAGCCGAATCTAGGACGTTTTCTGTAAATTAAGAAATGGTGTATGGATATTTTCGTAATTGTTGAAAATTTGTTACCCGAAAGATATGTAGGGGATATTTGTCAGAACTTTCAGATCATCTATTATCTCCTTCTCTCATACATGCTCCCTGCTGTTGTGTTCCTTTCTTACTCTCTTCCATGTTTCTGGTTCTTATCATTTTGTTGAAAATACAACAAATGTGAACAACGATTTTTTCTTCCTTCTCGGTAAATCCTTACTACTAAATAAATCAAAATCTTTCTGTTTTGTTTTTATAACAAGAAAAACTTATTTAAACAATACTTGTACGGAATGCAAGACATCCACTCATTGGGCGGAGGAAGGTTGTTCGGCGGCGGCGGCGGGGGCGACAGGCGGCTACGGCCTCACCCCCACCAGAACCACCAGGCTCTGAAGTGCCCACGTTGCGACTCTTTAAACACAAAATTCTGTTATTACAACAATTACAATCTATCCCAGCCCCGCCACTTCTGCAAGAACTGCCGCCGTTACTGGACCAAAGGCGGCGTCCTGCGTAACGTGCCCGTTGGAGGAGGCTGCCGGAAGACCAAGCGTACCTCAAAGCAGAAACCCAACTCAGAATCATCAGCTCAAACGCAAGCGCAAACGCAAACCGAAGCGCCAGCTGCTGGGCAAAGAGATCGTAAGGCGAATTCTCATTCGAGTAGTGAAAGCTCTAGCACTCTCACCGTCACGAATAATAATAATAATAATAATAATAATAATAATATTAATAATAATAGTGTTGAAGCTGTGTCCGTGCATTCTTCGAGTTCAGTGTCGAATGTGTTGAGTGCTATGAACAATAATAATAATAATGATCCTGGTTTTGAGACTGCAAGGACTACTGCTTTACTCGATCAGGCATCGTCTGATTGCGGGATATTTTCGGAAATTGGGAGTTTCACGAGTCTGATTACATCCTCGAATGAAGCTTTGCCTTTTGGGTTCAGTAATCTATTGAATAATGCTCAGCAAAATCTTGAGCATGTTCAAAATGAGCAGCAGCAGCAGCAGCAGCAGTGGCAACAAGAACAGCAGAAGATGGCTAGTGCCAGTTCCATGGGAGGTCATCCCGAATTGAAGTTGTATGAGATGGCAAGTGGGTTGCTTGATCAGACGGTACACGATGAGTTATCAGCGTTGCAGGACAGATCAGGGAATCACGGGGGTTTTGGATCGTTGGATTGGCATGGGAGTGGTGATCATCAAGGCTTGTTTGATCTTCCGAACGCCGTTGATCATGCTTCGTACTGGAGTCAGAGTACTCAGTGGACTGATCAAGATCACCCTAGTCTCTACCTCCCGTAAATCTCTCACCTTTGTCATTAACTACAGAAAGATTTTTCTTTTTCTTGATCTCTATCCCCCCGCCCCCCCCCCCCCCCAACTCCCCCCCCAAAAAAAAAATCAAGTTAAAAAATATTGTGAAGGAGGGTTACATGAATAGTATGAATATTATGACTGTTTTTCTATGTAAATTTTTTATATTATTTTTTTTGAAAAAAAAAGAAGGTTGGGTTTGATCTTTGTTGCGTTTATGTGCAACTAACTTGCATGTTAGTTTTTTTTTTTTTTTTTTTTAGCGTTTGGGGTTTTTTTTATTCCTAATGTATCTGGAATTTAATTAATCAAGAAAAATATACGGTAACTAGAGAGTGTTCTGTTTGCTTATTTGTTTCTCTGTTAGGCTGTCTAATTAAAAATCTCAGTTATCTTAGTTAAAATGTCCAATTACTGACTTAATACAATAGTCAAAACGAAACATTACAGTTCTAATTATGCCACGTCGTGACATACAACGTTAATGGCGATCATAATTACACGATGGTATTAATATTTATGTAGATTAAGGGAGAAGAGAGAGAAGATGTGTACGGACAATTAGTGGGGGGTTTAGTGTGTGCACTAGTCGGTAAGGGGGAGTGGGGGACTGTGGTGGGGGCACATGTGGTAGTGACCAGTACCATGCGTGATTATGACTCCACGTGGCGACGATAGTGGGAGGGCAGGAGGTTTCTTAATTAGTAGAGGGCCGCGTGGGCTTTCGCGATACGTTGTAGGCTGATCTCCTTTGAGAAAGGTCGGTTTGTCCCGTCCGCAGCGCCTTGGTTTTCATTTCACTGATGGGAATTGAGTGCTGAACAGGGTAGATTGATTGAGATGTGAAAATGTGAAATATATTTTTTAAAAAAAAATTGGGTGGGTGGGGATGATGATGTGGTGTCCTGGGACCCAGATTAGGTGGGTGTGGGTTAGTTTCTGAGTAACATGGTGCTTGTGGGCCGAGTCGCATGTGGAGGAAGTGGTGTCAAGTCTGGGCGCGCATTGAGTCATGCACTTGGTGGGCATTTGGTATTTGCTCCTGTTGTGTGTATTGGAAATATCATCCAGCCAATGCCTGTTTTCAGTGGCTGTTTTTGCACTGAGTAGAGAATTTACTTGGTACATCGGAGTTCCCCATCCCCTTGTTTCTCTTTTGGGTAATGCAGCTACCCATCCCGACTAGTTAATTTCTATTTTTAAGTTGTCTTGTGGGAATGTTATCAATTTTTCTATCTTACAAGATATTGATTGATAGATATGTAGAATTTGCTCCCAAAAACAAAAATATAGTTGAGAAATCTTAGGGGAACTCGAATCCCATCTCGTTACAAATTTTGTTGGTTTGGTATTTAAAATCGTTAAAACGCATAGCTCTTAGTTACCATTTTAAATTATTGTCACATGGAAGGGTCCTGAAAGAATATCAACAGTATGGTTTCCACTCAATTCCCTCTCCCCGCACTTATATGAGCATGGTTTGAATCGCAGGCCGTTTGTACCAGTAAAAAATTTATACCAGTTAACAACATAACTAGCTGGCGCCACAAATCGTTTTGAGCTCAAGGCAGAGAGAATTCTTAGAAGATATATGCATGATGATATATCCAGTAATATTTTCAAGGAGTGAACGTACTGCCTAAATCATGATGACGAAATAGGTGATATATCGATCTCATCATCGAAGATATAGCATGATGGAAGCTTGGTTATTTCGAGGGTAGGACGTGGGGCTGGGTTAGGTTTGTAGGGGAGGGTATGGTGGTCCTAAGAATGGATTTTGAGCTTTGAAGTGGTCCTCATTTGATGACGGACTCTGTGGACTGTGTTTCATTAGGGGAATGATTATTGACAGAGGTGTGAAATGAAGTTAGTAACTTGGAATTCCTCGTGTCAACCTTGGAGGCGCGCTTTGCCTACAGGTGCGCGCACTTTATGCTTAGCTCTCTAGCATCAAGGTAGTTAGCTAGCAGTACCTTGCAAGTTTTTCAAACGTATGAGCAGTTTTGTCAAATGGAATGAACTGCATTCCGCTGAAATATTTTAGGCTTCGCTTGGGGACCGCGGGGAGAAGCACTAGCTGAGCCTGTCAGCGAATAAGTGTTTGATAAATTATTAGTAAAGATCATGTAAGTTTAATGAGCACGTCAGCAGCTCTGCTTTGAAAGCATAATTGCTAATTTATGGCAATGCCAAACTAGGCCTTACGTGGGCTCCCGTAATTGTCTTTTACGTGCTAGCTGATGTACTTTTAACCGCATCACCCCGGGGTTGATTAACAATGACTACTCTTTTTGCTGTGAGTGATGAGCACTAAATCAAACCCAATTGGTGTAAAAGATGGTGAAAAGACATTAGTGGAGCTGAACATAGAATATGATATTGATTTGGTTGCCAGGAAAACAATTCCTTGCAAAAAGTTCCAACGGTGAGAGTTTCAGTGCACGACATGTAAAACGAGCTCGAGCGGCCAAATTAAACCTTTTGAGTTCAGATACTCTAGAACGTTTGAATCAGTGCTGTAATCCTCCAATAACGTGAAAATGATATCCTTCATCATTCGACATGTGGTGAATGACGAAAAGACTAATCGTGCGATAAAATAATTCAAGTAACAAAAACAATGCTAGCATATGAATTTGCTAGAAGATTGATGCATGTATGGGTCCAAGCAGGAAGAAAAATGTGACATATAATGGAGGGTCTGGTTTTAACATTTTATTGCAGAAATATATACAAGATGCAAGGATCCATTAGAATTCAGTGGCACTGGACCAATGTGTTTCAGTATTGCCCTGCAACTGCCGAGCAATAACAGTGGCATCGATTGGGACTAGAGGGTACTGCCTCACATGGCGGTGGTCCTTCCATTGGTACTACTACACAACAAACATTTTACAAGCCTGAACTGATGCTAATGCTTAGCTGATCCCGAAGGAGATTTTAGTGAAATTGATGCACTGCGGGATATTTTAAAATTTGTTGCCCTAAAATGAGTGACAAAGAATTTGTCGTGAAACTTATGATTGCCCATAAGAGGGAAATAGGTTAAACAAGTACCCAAACTTGTGTTTCGAAGGACTTTGCATATTCGTGCAATTTTAGCAGAGCCGGAGCCCTACCCACAACTTCTGTAATAACATGGGGCCATGAGTGCTGTGGTCGTTGAAGATTTTCTGGGATTTTGTGTTGTGGGGAGGTGGTTTTAAGGAAACAATCTTGGCAGCATAATGACGCACATGCACTACTAATGCTAATAATGGGGGGCTAATTAACTTGGCAGATTTGATCATTCTAACTGCAAGTCCAGCTACTAAGCTTTACCAAATAAATTATGTCTTTTGGTTCAGGCCAGTTCTTTCAAGAGGCACGGATTGCATCCTTAGGGCGAACACTACGATGGAAAACATAGCTGGACAATTTTGAAGCAATCTTGAATTGAAATATTAGCAGTTAACTCAACCTCATGTTGCACGGCCACCCTTTAATAAATTGTGCTGGATTATCATGTGTACCTCATAACACATATGTATCAAGAATTTAACACACAAAAGGATCATATATGTAATTTTTTTTTAATTAAAGATCAATGTGTTATGAGATGTGTCTATCCAGTTCTTGAAAAAGGTAATGTGTTTTTCTCTAGGGTTATTTCCGCCCTACCCCTAAATGATTCGACAATTTTCGCCACGCACCCATTTATTTCAACATATTTTGCCGCGCACCCAAAATCGTCAATTTACCTGTCAAATGTAACAGTGCCAAGGCAAAATAGAAATTTCAGCTATTAGAAAAGAAGAAACAAAAGAAGTTTTCGAGATGTGTGCTAGTGACTGTATCATTTCACTTCGCTAATATTTGTTGTAAGACCAAGACATGTAGCATTGACATCTACTTTAGTTTGGAGCCCAAACTGAGCTTTGGGAATTGGCGGGTTTTCTTTCTTCATCATGTGTTACCACATATAAACCACTTGATTGTTAATTTAAGACTCTTTATATTGCTGTCAAGGTGAATGTATGGATCAAAGACAATTTGATATGTGGATTTTGTGTTTTGCTTTATCTAGCTTGCATTACAATATATCATAAACACAACAACAAACAACATGAAAATCATGATTTGACACTTCTTTAATTGCATTAGCATTACTTCGATGTTGTTAAGTCTATTAACAAGAACATCTTGGTCATAAGTATCAGTTTCATTGACATTGTGATGCATCGATTGAAGTATGAGTGCTAATGCTCAAATTTCTTCTATCTCTTCCATGGATGGTGTCCACCATATGAAAAATCCACACTTTGCAGTTTTAGGATAGTTGTAGTATAATTGGTTTGGATTTGCTTCAGATTCTGAAATTTTTATTTCAGCTCTCAGTCAACAGTAACAAATTTCATTATGAAACTTTATAAGACTACCATTGATGAAATTCTTCTTTAAGGTGGAATTTGATGAACTAGAAGCTCCTTAATGCTGACATTTTCTACAATTTGAATTGTATGTGTTGAATCCTATGATGGAGATGAAGTTTTATATTTGTATGGGTAATGATAGTGATGATGAACTGTTGAAGTTGAAAATGGTGTTGCAATGTTTTAGATATATTCGATGATGAAGCATGGAATATGAAAATGAAGATGAGATAAATGTTGCTGAATTGATTTATAGCAAAAAATTGAAGTCAACTTCACCATTCTCACAAAATGACCATTGGGATTTTTTGCCGTTATGCCTGAAATTGGCTAATAATCTCAAATCAGTTAAATAATGCCATGCGTGGCAACATTATTCTCTTTATTCAAATGGGTAATAAGGTAATTAAACGACTTCATAACAGACATGACATTATTGTAATTATGAACGAATGGCCTGAGTTTCCTAACAATTCACTCATTTTAAGTCAAATAATGGGCAATATTGTCCATTTGCTTAGTTTTAGATGGCACCGTTACATTTAATAGGCAAATTGACGATTTTGGAGGTAGGGCGGAAAATGTCCAAGCAAATGGATACACGGTGAAAATTATTGAAACATTTAGGGGCAAGCTGGAAATTACCCTTTTCTTCATAATCATTACAGAAGGTGAACTGCAAAAGAAGTTGCATTATTTGTGATGTATATATGCATCAAACTAATCAATTTATAAATTGTTTTGTGCAAAATCTTGAGATTTAAAGAGTGCGTTGTTATTCGATGAAAGATAATTGTAAGGTGTAATGTAAATATGAAACAACTTCCACCCCTCAAAAACTGTTCAATTATAAACTATAAATAGAGGACATGCACCTCTAAATTGATCATATTATTCAGAGAATTCATAACTTGAAGACAGACACATGAATAGAATAGAAGCTCTGCATCTTTTGTTTTTCAAATTTGGCTTGCTTATTTTCAATCAGCCCCTTCAGTTTTTGATTATATATATATATATATATATATATATATATATATATTATTTTTGCTTTATTATTTTCGTGGTTTACTCGCATACTTTGGGTACGTCCCAATTAGATCCACAGCACAATGGACGAAATCGCCCCCACGAGCCCGGCCCAATCTGGTACACGTTGGGCTTATAAATTCGGCGGTTGATTTGCATCTTGCATGCATCCAGTACAGACATACAATAAGGGAATCGTAGAACGCTGCATGACAAAAACTCCTTGTTATTTGCTGCAGATAGAATCGCTGGGAGGTTACGTACAAAATAATTAAAAGTTCAAATAACATGTTTCCAGTCAACCAGTTTTCTTCTATTGGAGCTATAGGAAATGAATTTTGATTGTTGCAGCTCATCAAAATTGTGTAATCACTATCATGTGTTTTTATTTTGTTGTATCAGGGAATGGGCTGATATATGCAAGACAATCTGAATCCCCATTAACACCACATGGGAGAAAAGAATAAAGAATCAATTACACAAAGGGGAATTCATAGCTCTCAGAATTTATAGCAGAGAAAAAATTTTCTCCATCTTTTTTGCTTTCTCGTTTGCTTTTTGTCAGCTTTCACCAGTCTGACTGGGCTGCCATTCCACTCTGAAGGCAATCTGTTCCATTAAAAGCAAATATATGAGCCAAATTATTCAATCAATAGCTGAGAAGTATAACAATGAAGTAATGAGAAAGTTTTTACATGGGAAATGCAAAAGAATGCGAACTGGCAGTGCTGCTGTTTGACCGAAGAGAGTTGCTTCCTGTACACGGTACTTGCTCCATGCGTGCTGAAAAGGAAAGGGGTTCTCCTTGATCATCTTGATCATGTTGATCAACAAAGCTTTGACCTGAACCTGTTAGGCTTTGAGATATCTCATCTAGAGGCTTGAATGTGATATCAGTTTCGGAATCCGCTTGGTGTTGAAATTCTTCTTCACTGTATTTTGTATTCAAGCTTTCACTCTCCACCTCACTTTCTGAAGTGGCCTCACTTGAATAACTTTTGTCATCAGCTATCTCAGCTGCAGATGTAACCATAAAATTTGCCATCTCTGCCTCTCTGCCCAGAACCTACAAATTGTTTTTATTTTTTTTAAAATTATATATATTTGTATTTATAAAATCATGCAGGGCCAGGAGAATATAATTACTGTTGGATTACAACTATAGCAAGAGTTTAATCATAATTCTGCCCAAACATTCCTTCAATTTATTATAGTACTTTCTTGCCTTCACATTAACCTGACATTAATCCATATTAAATATGAACAAATTTTCAATTGTTTGAAGATGATTGAACTAACATGAACAAGAAGTTCATGACTGGCTGAGAAGCAAAGAGGGGGGGGGGGGGGGGGAAGGAAGGGGTTTTGGGGGAAGAAAGGAGGCCTGCCGTTAGTGGCATGTCAAACTGTTGTCTATAAGAGCCATGACAGATAATATTAACCCTGCTTTGTAAACAAGGACTCTTTAAAACATCAAATTCTAGTTAGCATGTGATTTAGAATCCTGGAAGAAATACTCTCTCCTTTCAATAGAATAACATAACCACATGAATTAAGAGTGGATAAAGAGTACTTTAGAATCACGCTAAGAGTCTCGAGGTAAACTGATTGATTACGAGTAGACTAGATGGAGATAAGCCTTTGCAGCAAATAATTAATAAATTATGGCCAAGAGCAAATGGAATCTTACCTTTCCAACCAGTCGTCTGTCAGATGAAAGCTTCTCACCAGAACAACTAATTGCATCAGAATCATCTTCATGTTCCAGGATCCAGTTCTCTGAGCCACTTTTTCTGGTCACATCCATACTAGTGTCATTTTCAATTCTAAGTTTTGACTCATTAGACATAGATGATATTGCCTCCAGAGTTCCATTGTCTGATTTGTGGTCATCAGATTTAAGCGTGCAAGAGATGATTTTGTGGTCCAGCTTACGATTTTCTACCAAGCACTTGTTCATTGAAGGCACTTCCCTGTCCATGAAAATGTCCTTAACAAACTGATAATCCTGCTCTTCAAAGAATGCAACCAGCTCCGGTGCGTCAGATTCCATCGGATTCTTTTCACTATAATGCGTCTTTCTTATTTCTCTATTTCCTTTAGGTTCCCTCTGGCCTGTTAAATCATTAACTTGAGGTAGTTTCTTGACCACTGCATTTCCATTCTGTCTATGGACAGCCAAATTACTGTTTATATCCCTCTTAAAAGTCCTCTCCTCCTGCAAGTTGTCACTGAATTTGAAAGCCTTGAAATTGGGTTTATTGGTCAGAGTCAAACTCCCACACATGGAATCTCTATCTGGCAATGTACATATGTATCAAGATTAAAGAAAATATAACAAAAAGTTTGCATGATTGCACCCAAGATGTTTGTCATCTCGTGATAAAGACTTCAATACAAGAAGAACACGAAGAAAAAGAAAAAGTGTACTTATTTTCAGACTAAAAAGACCAGAAGGCACAAGCCACAAAAGCAATAAGGATACATGAATCTTAAAAGAACTTGTGACGTCAATGTTTTTTTCTGAAGCTGAATGTGATTGGTTTAGCTTCAGTTCAATGAAATTTGTAGATTCATTTGCATCTGCAACATAAGGCAAGCTTTTCCTGATTTTTCATTTCCCAGGTTTACAGCATGACATTCAATATCAGGCATATCTTCCTTATTCAAGCCAACAATTAATCAATCTAATTATTATAAGCTTCAATGGTAGATGCACATTAAACATTTAATCTTTTATTTAACCACCGCGTGGATTGTGCTGAACTTCACAGATACACTTTATATTTATTTTATCACGACGTCTACTTCAAGGTAAGAAAGAGATTACAACCCAGTGGAATTACACGAGTCATGTATGCAGATGCAGGCAAGGCAACACTTAATAGAGATGACTGATCAAGGCAAAATTACCGGGTTTCATTTTGCACATTAGGTAGAGAAAGAGTGCTGTCAGTAAACTAGTCCTCTGCTTGAACAATCTTTAGCAAAAATGAACGGAGAAGTAATTGAATTAAATTATTTATATCTTAAAAAAATGAACTAGCACAAGTAGAAAGCAGCCAAGCAAAAGAATGACAACTAAGCAAAAGAAAATTTTGGATTATAATATAAGCGGTTGCGTACTTTCATTGGTGTGGTTGAGTTTCAACGATATCCCCTTAGGATACCTAACCATAAACAGCAGGATTGTGAGACCCATTTTCGATTATGCAACTTATTTTAAGATCTGCAATTCTGTATCAATGATTCCCTAGCATTTTTATATTCAACTAATCTTTCAATCATTAATTGGAAGGGAAGATTCCCTTAAAAGCTCCACTTTCCAAAAGTTTCTCAAAAATTATACTTGCATTTCATAGATACGTAGCTGCATTACAAAACAAATTTGAAAATTAAAAAAAAAAAAATGAATGTACTCACATCCAAGAGTCGAGACCCTTAAGAGAGATGCTATTGCTACGTATGCTGTCCTGCCATGGTGATGAAGGAAACTGTTAGTTAAAAAGGTGAGTGCAATAGGTGGGCAAATGGGGCAGGTCAAGTTATTAATGCGCATGAAATTAAAATCTGAAACTGATACTCAGGAAGTGTTGTTCTTGTCAAATCTCTTCACTTGCTGTCTATGATTTCTGCTCTTCACACATTTGGCAACATGGGAAGCGAAGCACAAAAATTTTGGCATGTGTTTGCTGTGTGCGATGCATAATTGTCATGTTATTTACGTGGCAAAATTGATTGCCCTAAGAAATGTCATCGTTTATCTCTTATGAAGCTGTATCTTATTTCGGCAAGATGCTTGGATGCATATGAGATGATTAAAAAAAAATTGACACAAATACAAGAAAAATGGTATGTGGGCCGACATTTTGATGAATCAAATACATCGATTTTTTGTTTTTTTTTTTTGGGATCAAGGTGATGGACTCCCAAAGATAGTTTTCGGGCGATGGGCTATCTCCCAATTTTGATTTGTTTTTAACAGAAAATATTAATTTTGGTAGTAGAGAAGATGAAATTTGGGGCCAAATATTAATGCCGTAAATATAATTTAGAAGATAAAAAAAAATATTGTTTAATTGCTAACAAGTTATAATAGACCTGTTGGGTGCCGTCCTGACATTTTAATAAGTGAGTAGTGTTAAAAATTTCTACATTTGAATTTCAATTTTGGTGTCAATTGATATGATATTTATTTGTTCAGATAATAATTAACATTAGAATTCAAATATTAAGATATTTAGTATTGCTATTTATAAGTTTAAAAACTTGTTGTGTTAAAGATGTAATTACCAAAAGCTGATTGATAATACCTTAATGATGCGAGGTAACTTACTGGTAACAAGCATTGTTTTTGACATAATCCGAAGACGAGTGATAACGATTTTTAAATATTAAATTATAATATATACAGTAAGAAATGTGTAATTATCGTATAGACAAAAAATGGACATAACAAATTTCTAAACTGAAAACTAATTGGATAAAAACATATGCATTCCATAATTTAATCTGACGGCAGCTTAGTTTTCTTCCTACTTTATGTGAGTGAGGTCGAACCAAACTTCTAATTTTTAATTTAAAAAAATTCATCAACTGAAATAACTGTCTCCCACCCATGCATTCAGATAATTAGAAAAAACAATTGGTTTTAATTTTGCTCAAAAGGTCCAGATTATCATATTCCATTAATATTATTAGTGGTGGTGTTGTGTTGGTGTTGCAAACACTAACTGGTGTTGTTTTTTTTTTTATTTATCTTTTTTTTTAAAAAAATAATTTCGTCTATATTAGTTGAGATGGGTAGAATAGGCCAATGTGATAAAATTCATCTAGTATTTTATGAGATCTTAGGGTGTGTTTGGTATGCAAGATAACATAGAATAAGATGTAACATGATAGGATGTGATGGAATTCTAACAATAATTTATTGTTGTTGTTGTTGTTATTAAAATTTTTAATTAAAAATAAATAAACATTTAGTTAATCATAGTCTAATTGAATTAATGCAAATGAAAATTCATTTGATATAAAATTAAAAAGCATTTTAAATTATAAAATATTTGAATATATTTTTTATAATATTTTTATATTATAATATTGCAACTCACAAGTTGTTGTTGTTATTATTATAAACTAAAAATATTGTACTATTAATTATACCGATCAACCTCGATGATATTAATCAAATATAAACCATAGTTTAAATAAAATTTTATTTTCATTTTATTTATTAAGTATATTTCTAATATTAACATTATTATTATTTTATCAAAATTTATATTTTTAATATTAATTTAAAATTTAAATATGAAATTATAAAAATGTTTAATAATTATTAAATTATAATTTAATATGAAGTTAATAATGATATTTAGTATAATTTAATATTGGCATTATTAAAAATAAATATTTTTTATTACAATTATCACATTTTAATATAATTTTAGTATTTATAAATTGTTATGTTTTATTGAGTTCACAATATAATCCTAAACTAATTATTTCCATGGCCCATGTTAACTTCCTTTATAAAATTGAGATTATCTTGTAGGTCTAGTATAAATTAATGCTAATACTCTTAAAAGCACCAAGTATGGGTTCAGATTTTGCAATTCCCGAACCCACCCCAAATGTAATTTTTAGGCACGCAGAGTAGGTTTTTTATTTTAGTTTTTGTGCTTGGATTTTAAAATTTTTTAATAGTATATATGTATACTATTTTAATTTTTTTGTAATTTTATAATTTTAAAATTTATTTCAATAAATTGGACATAAAAATATAAACTTTAAATGTTTAAAACTTTACACTTGTGTAATACATGAGTTAAATAAATACAAATATTTAAAATACTATATATTTTATAATAAAATTTGGGTTCTAAATTTCTTGAGTGATACCTAAAATAGGCACAGGCTTCATACCCAGGCCGGATATTTGCTCAAGTCTGGTTAGGGTCTGGATCGGGTGAGTATTTTTGCCACCTATAAACATAGGGATTGGGATAAAAAAATTTTAAAAGTAGTTTAATTCCCTTTAATTTTTCTAACAAAGGCATCCTTATAGTATGTTTACTTGTAGGACTAAGAAATTTAAATTCAGAATATGAATGATTAATGACATTTATTTGTTAAAATAGAAAGCATATGATAATGAAATATATGAGGTCCATATATTTTTAGTATTAAAGAATGAGAACTTGATTTCAATAGATTGTTAGTAATCAAGTTTCTTTTCCTTAACTCATTATTTTACTCCCAAAATTTTATAATTTAAATTTTGTACTCAATTAAAATATTATTATTTATTTTTATTGTTCTTATTTTTATTCTTTTCATTGGTAAGGACGACGATGAGGATGACTATGATTATTGTTAAATTATTATTATTTTTATTACTATTATGATGATGATCATCATCATTAATAATATTTTCATTATTGCTATAGTTGACATCATCATCATTATCATCATTATGATTATAATTATTGTTACTAATATTATTATTTTCATTATTATTATTATTATTATTATTATTATTATTATTATTATTATTATTATTATTGATAAAAATATTTTTTAAAATAATAATATTCACAATTATTATAAATAATAATAATAAAATGACAATAATTAACTAAAATTATTTTAATAATTAAAAATAATTCGTTCTAGTTATTAGATTAAGTAAGTATATCAATGAAAATATAAATATAGCCTATTCCAATTTCAAGATTTTAATTTCCATTCTTCATTTATATTCTAACATAATTTGTGTCTATTTTAGTTATTAATTAATAAATGTACCATCAATGTACGGAGCTATTTATTCTCCTCTTGGTTTTAGAACTATCAAATATGTAGTGTAAGTACTTATGTTTTGTAGTTAGGTGCTACTCTTACTGTGTTTTTTTTTGGGAATATTAGTTGCACAATAGATTATTACCATTACAACAGATGAATATAAAAATATTTATAATTAGATATATATAATTGGGACTTCTAACATTATATTAAATTTTTTATTAAACACATGCCTAGATAAATATTGCGAGGGATATCATTACTCCACTCACATTTTATAAGAGAGAAGAATTTTTTTATAATTTTTCTTCACAATCATACTTAATTGGAACTTACAATATTATAACGAGTGTCACTACTCTACTCACATTTCATAAGAAAAAATAATTTTTTTATAATTTTTTTCTACAATCATACTTAATTGTGAAGTTGAGCTCTCATGGGACTCGAACTAATACTCTCACAATTGTGAGAGATGCTACTCTTACTTATACTTAGTCTTTGGTTTTGTGCTAATTTATATATATGTGTGTGTGTATATTAACAAGATGTGGCAATGTATTCTATGACTCTACGACGATGCATTGTTGTTTATTCTTGACCATTTTAATACATGTTATTAATTTCAAAAAAATTCCAATAAAAATGAAAGGGTATTTGGGTAAATCAATCTACCTTGTAGGTGACGTTGAAAAAGATCCATGTCCAAATCCAAACGAGATTCAAATTAAGGTCTCCGTGGACGTATCTTCTTACTCACTCACCCTTCCTCTCCATCTCTTCAATTTCTCTCATCGACCAAAAAATTCCAATTGAAATAATTTTTTTTTTTGAAAGGAGAAAAAAAAAAAAAATAAGAAGAATGTTCGAGCCGCAACACTTTGTAGATTTACAAGACAATTCGGCGTTTGGAGACTCGAAATCATCGTGGCTGACTGGAGACGGCAACTCGTCGCCGACTCAGCGCGGGGGAACTCAGCCCTCTCTCGGTCACTCAGGAGCCACCAGCAGCAATGTCGATCGCGACCTCTACAAAGACCTCGTCGAGATCGTCCCTCTCGTCCAGTCACTCATAGTATGTATATTTCTGTATTTTAACTTGAATTAATTAATTTAATTTTTAGTTAAAAATAAACAAAAGAAATAAATTTTTTGACTTTTGCATAGGATCGAAAAGCAAGCAGTTCATTTACGCGTCGTGGTTCGATGATTTACACCAAGACGCCTTCCAGGGAATCCTTACTGAAAAAGGTAAGGGTTTATGTAAATTATTTATCATATATAGCTAAATCGTGCAACAGGCATCATAACTACTGCGACATTGGTCATTTATCTTCTTCCATATACTTCATTTATTTATTTGTCTGAGATTAGAGACAGAAGTACAGCTGGATTTGAATTTTTTTTTTTTGATATTCAGTGATTTGGTTGGGTATGATTTGTAAAACAGTAAAAGTTCATATCTTTCCAGCAATTGGAACGGCATTTGGGTTCTGGATTTTAAGTAGGGTTTGAAGTATTATCTTATTGGGACAATTTGGTTTGTAGTGCCATAAAATTGGTTATGGGATTAGGAGAGTGTTGTTTGTAGTGCTATATAATTGGTTAGGTCTTGTCAGGCATTGTTAACCCTCTAAGGCAAGTGTTTGGTGATTTCGGTAATTAGGGGACGTATGGGTTGGATTTGGGAGGGCAAAACTTGATTAAGATTAGGAGAATTCATTAACCTCTCCGAATTGCACATGAAAGAATCATGATTTCTCTAATCTACTGTCCTATATTTTTTTGGTCATAAGCTACATTTCCTGAGTTCGAATGCCAACTAACTATAGAAATTTGTAAGGATAAACCGTTGCATTTGCATGCAAAACCATCATATTTTTGAGCTTGATACATTCTATTTCAACCAAGAGAGTTTGATGTCGATATTCCGTTCATCTTATTTTTATGAAATGTCCATTGCAAAACTTTAACTCATTTGTTTGTTAAGTAATTAGATGCATGTCACTAGACTAACCACTAGAGCACCCTCACCTTAGCCCATTATGTACGTTGACATTTGAATTAACAGGTCCAAGGTATAAGCTGATAAATACTTCATCTTTCAAATCTCACTTATAATAACATTCTGAATTAATATTTTCCTTTGAAGATCTCTCATGTATATGACTCTGTCAACATTCAAGTTTTGCTGTCGAGAGTGTTGTGTTCTTACCAAAATCTTGGTTTTGGTGAGACATCTCTTTTTGCTTTACGTGGTTTGTCAAATGAGAATCTATTATTTCCTTCTATTTATTTGAAGATAACTGATCCAAAAGGTCGGAATGCGGCTCAATCCGTTCCACCCAAAAGGAAGAAGGACAATGGAGATAAAGACCTAAGTAAGAATGCTAATGGTAACCAAGATGCAGATAGCTTCTCAATATTCTCCTCCAGGGCTTTCGTTTCAGAAAGGGAAATAGAAGAGTTGGTTGCTTTGAGAGAACAAGTGGAGGATCTGCAGAGAAAGATATTCGAAAAGGATGAACTTTTGAAATCATTGGAGAGTTCAAAGAGTCAGGTGAATGCTGTTCATTTGAAACTCGATGAGCTGAAACGCCAGGCTGCAGAAAAGGACTCGTTAATTAAGTCTACTCAGCTTCAACTTTCTGATGCAAAGGTACCTAAATTTTCGCTGCAATGTTTTTGAATGTGTATAGTGAACTGCTTGGTGGTTTCCTGTTAGTAGTGAACATCTACTCTTCTTCTTCTCTCTTGCACACACACATGCAGCAACATAGATGAAATATATTATCTCATGTTGTTAGCAACTTCCTTCACAGATAAAACTTGCAGACAAGCAAGCGGCCTTGGAAAAGTCACAGTGGGAAGCAATGACAGTGAGTAGGAAAGCAGAGAAGCTCCAAGAAGAGATGGAGTCTATGCAAGGAGAGATGTCATCATTTATGCAGATATTTGAAGGCTTGATAAAGAATGATTTGACCGTTAATGCTGATGATGATTATGATATTAAACCTTACTATTCTGATTACCTTTCTGATATTGTAAGCTCTTGTCCTCCACCTTATTGGTGCTCTATTTCTTTTTTATTTTGTTTTTTTACTCACTGCATGATCTTGGATGCTGTTTAATTTATTTTTAACTAGCAAAATGCTTAGCCTTTGAGATATCATACCTATAGTATTGCACTTTGAAGTCATTATTTGATTTAAATTGTCAAAGTGCTATATGACAAAACATACTATGTACTACTTTTGAAGTTTGTGTGATAATGTCTTTGTGATTCCTATTAGTTGTTGACAAGAATTTGTTCAGATGCTATATAGTATTAGTCTCTTGTTTGCTTTTGTTGCAAATATTGTAACTTCTATCTTTCAATTGAGCAGGATGATTTGGATGATGTGGAGATGCAGAGAATGGAAGAAGCTAGAGAAGCATACATTACTGCTGTTGCTATGGCAAAAGAAAAGCAAGACGAACAATCTATGGCCACTGCAGCCCGAGCAAGGTTGCATCTTCAGTCATTTGTCTTTAGAAACAGTGGGAGGGAAAGCTAGTTGGGGCTCTTCTAATGTTGGGATTTCACAAGCTCCTCTTAAAGCACGCTGTGTCCTTCACGTACTGACATAAAAGGCTACGCTGATACTGTAACTTGTGTATTCATTTTCCTTTTTCCACGATGCTATGGCTTCTTGGTAATTATATACACCCAAGGTTATTGTGGGGATGTCATAAATAACTTATGCGGTGTTTGTTTTCTGTAACACAAACGATTGTGCAAATTCAACAGGGAGACACAGAGAGAGATTGCAAATTGCTGTCAATTAGTGGTTTCCAAGAAGCTTGCAATTCTCCAAGGACTATGGAGCCTTTTGGATTTGACTAGTCCTTCAATGGTTTCAACTTTATCAGTTATTGTTGAACCAAGTTGTTTGATATCCATATCTATTATATATGCTGACCACAATTTTAGTAGTTTCATGTTTCGTGAGCTGATATGATATTCTACTGTTTGAAAATTTTTGTATTCAATTTAATTTTAGCTGTTGAAGTCTCTGCCAGTTATGAAGCATTGAAGCCTCATAGGAGTCAAATTTTGCGCGTTTATAGTTGTTTAATAGGCTGGAAAAATGTCTCTTCTTGCAATACAAGGAGAATGAGCAAACATTTCTGGCACACAACAAATTCAGCAAATTGTTTCAGAGTACTACTGGGTATGTTCTTGCTTATAATATAAATCCACATTCTACAGCTAAGAGTAAAAATCGTTGAAGACTGTTGACTATTATATCATCAATAAATCAACGTATCCCATCCTGGAAAGTTTAAATAAATAAAGAAACAAAAATTTTGGAGGGAGAGGTTGACATTCAGAATCTACAACACTGAAAAGTCAAAGAGCGGGTCTTGTTCTTCCTCAATTGTAATCCCTCTGATTTTGGCCATTGTGCTGGACTTCCCATCCAGTCCCACCCCAACCTGCATAATATATATATCTTTTAATATATTTCAATCCGCCAATCAGCAACAGCTACAAGTGCCACAACGAATTTCTACATAATTTTGTTACAAATTAACGGAACTTTAAAACTTACACCGGAAAGGCAAACGAGCCTGTGCTGTTGTCTGATTGATAAGAATCGTTTGATCCCACAGACACCATTTCCTCAATCTGATATTCCCTTTGGATTCTGCTTGAAGGCGACTCTGCATCCATGAAGATGCTCTCTTCTTCTTCATCCTATCAAATGATATCCCATTTAATAATAATAATAATAATGATGATGATGATGATGATGATAAAAACCCCAAATTGAATTACTCTCTTTAACAGTAATGACCTCTGCATCACTTGTTCGGATAATATCATGACGGGTTTTATATTCTGTTCTTGCTTCCTCACTATCACCACTCTATTTTTCCACCAAAGAAAGAAAGACGTAACACACAAGTGTGATTCTTTATTTTTCCTCCAAAAAAAAAAATTGTTAAAGATTATAAAAGTTGATATATATATATATATATATATATTGCTAACCTTTTTCTGATTGATAGGCCAAGAACTTCTCCCGGCGCACTCAATGCGATTGGAAGCTTCTGATTTGCAGTCCTTCACAACATCAAATGCTCCATCTTCTTTAAAGCAAAAGACTATGTAATCTTCATCAGCAAAACTCGGCCAACTTGTGTCGTTGTTAATACTACTCGCGTTTTCTGCTGAAACAGGGTTGTTGTTGTTCCTACCCGGTGTTGATGATGAGCTCATCATGTTTATTCTCGCACATCTTCTCTTGTTCCTTCTGTTTCGCCGTAACAAATTTTTGTCACTCCTCTGGCCTCTCGTATCCTTCGTGTCACAAACTTGAGTCGATGACGATTGACATGTCGTATCCGTTTCGTCATCTGCAAAATTCGTGCCCACATGTCAAATCGATACAAAATACATTCGCGTTTCAATATTTATATATAGGATATATTTGTTCTTTTCTTTTTTTTTTTTTGGGTTTTACCTAATGGGAATCTGCAAGCAGTGAAACATGACGCCCAGTCTCTGACTCTCCACCTAACAAGCCTTGTAACTGACCAGTGTATCCACATTATTACTGTTATTATTTTTCTTTCCTTAACGTTCTCGTCCTCTCTGTAAAATTTCTTGTGATATGAGTTTTGAGAGAGATTGTTGAGACAGAGAAAGAACAGTTGATTTGTGAGAGGGAATGGACCATTAATTTGAATTTGAAATGGGTGATTGAATGAATTAGGGGAGTTACTGTTGTGAACCCATGATGATTAGCGAGTCGGTTATGATTCTAAACATGGTAAAAAGAAGAGAAATTTGTGGAGATTTAGACGTCAACTACACATCACTATGTTCATAATTACTGCCCAAAAAGATTACTAATTCAAAAATCAAAATCACATGTGTTATTTTACCGCAAGAAATAGAACATATACTATGTAGTACACAAAGAATCAAATGACTGTAGTTTTTAGTAGTGCAACAACGTGACATTGTATCCTATCACAGCGTCCATTTGGTCCATGGAGGAGGTCTTTGCCAGGCAATATCCTCGAGCTAGCCGGAATATTCCCGTGCCGCCGACGATCGGCATTTCTCTGACTTCGCTCATCACCGGATTCCGGCCGAGGACACTAAAGGAGCTGCCATTGTAAGGTCCACTAATGAACCCGTATGTTAATGTCATGAGTAGGCTGAACTCGTCTTGCTGCGATGACATTGCATAGATGCCCTGGGCACGGCCGATTACCGTCGAGTTGGGGTCGGGCGTCACGGTAAGCGGATTGTCCATGACGAAAACGGATCCGAACATGGCTTTAATCGGATCTGGGCTTGTGAAAGTGGACCGGCCTGCAACGCGGACGGCGGTCGCGTTCGGCCCACCTACAATGTCGTGCATGTAGAATTGCATGCGGGTGACCTTGGATTTCAAGGCCTCCGTGGTACAGAAAAGCGCGAGAACTCCAACGAGAAACAAAAATTTGCTGGACAATGCCATCGCTGACAATGAATTGAATTGAATTGAACGACTTCAATTAACTACTTCTTCATGAAATGAAGCAAGTTTAAGGAAAGAGAGGCACATGTTATATATATATATATATAGAGAGAGAGAGAGGGAGAGAGAGAGGAGAAATTTGTTTTTTTGGCTGACTTGACTAACACTGGTTTTGATAGACTTTCATTTTCAGAACAGAAAGAAAATTCTGGTTACATGCTAAACACGGTAATGGGTTTCTAGTCTTAATTTTCCTATCTCAGGCGGGGCTGGAAAATTTTTTGCCACTTGTCAAGAATCCAAAGGGTGCAACGGGTCTTCGTTTTTGAAGATTGCATGGGTAGGTAAAGACCGGTGAATTTTCAACGATAAAACATCAAGCTTTCCATTGAATGGAAACTTCTTTCCCTTCGGTACGTCATTGGTTTCTGCTCGTTCTAAATCAAACTTTACCTATAAGAATGGAAGAACATGAACAAAACAGTCGGTCAACTAAATAACAAGGTTGGAAACTGATAGTATTCAACGCGCCATTTTGGTTGCCGCCATGGATTATACTAGAACTTGGGAGACAACTTATTTTTTGACATGTGTACGTCTAAGTCCGTCAAGCATGATCATAACAAATAAGAATTCATTGCTAAGAAACAGAATTTTTCTGAACTTATAGTCTTCAATATTTCTTTTTTTAATTTATTTAAAAGAGAGGTGGCAACATTTTCGATGGAAAGTAATCTATTTTGAAGAGAGTAAATTTGCAATTAAAGTTTTGCCAAAATCATATTTTTTTCTCCCATCTCAATCATATATTATTTTTAAAATAACGTTAGAGATCTTAATATTTAAATTTTAATTCATATCTCAACTAATGTGATAGGAATATAAATTGAGATTTCTAACATGATTGTTTCTCTTATTAATTTTTTTATTCTCTTATTGGGTTTTTTATTAAGTAATATAATTAATATGCAATCCAGAGTAAAGATGGTATGTCATGTTGTCTTTTAAATATTTACAATAAACGACTTGTCATACATTCGTTATGCCGGAATGCAAACTGTATTCATGTCATCTCCTACTATTTACTTTAAACGGCACGTAATATAATTTGTTCTCCTGAGGAAAAGTGTATGACATGTTGTGTTTTAATATTTGTCTGTTCATGACATGGCATACAAAGTTAGCACTTGAGTAATTATTGTATGACATGCCGTTGTTATTTGATTCCAAATGACTTGCAGTAGAAGTTTAGCCTTCAGTAGGTGTATTTAGATATAGGGTGCGTGCACTTAGGTTCCCCCTCCAAATAAGGTCGGTTGTCTACTGTTTGATTCTGGACCCAATATATCCAGAAGTATTCTGTTAACTCGGTGGCCATTTTTACTCTCTTCAATTATTTTATTTATTTATTTTTTTCTTGGAGATTATGAAAAAAAAATCTAATAAATTCCGGTAGAAAAAAATTGTAGAAAATATTATAGAAATTGAATACTCTACCATCACTAATCCACTATTTTCAAGATCTTAAGTCAATTTTCCCATATTTTGATCAAGGAAAATAAAAGAATAATGTTAGAATTTTCAAGTAATATGGGTGGTGATATTTCCACCCCACAAATTATGTAAATTCACCCCACTTCTAGAAAATAATTATAAAATTTTCACATTACTTTTAAAAATTTTAAATAAAGAAGAATTCTAAGGAATTAATCAATTAAATCTTTCTTAAATTCTTAATTTATTTTTTGTGACTTTTTTTTTATATTTGACTACTAAGATTGCTTCAGCCTAAATTTAAATTGACTATTTTATCCTTAAAATGTAAAAGTACAAAAAATTTACTTCAACTTCAATATTTTTTATTTTATACAAAATTTATTGTTTCTAAATGGTAAATTCTACTTTATTACTATGATTATTAACCTTTAACAAACATTATATTTTTATGAGTCAATACTCATGTAAATTATTAGGCTATTAAATTTATATCATTTACACATTAAATATTAAAAATTATTAGACTTCATTTAAAAAGTGAGATAATAAGTCACAAAATTAATACTTAAAGTATTAGATGCAAGAATACATTATGCTTCAGGTTAAGTAATTTTATGCCATAACGATTACATAATTAAATAAAACTCATATTAAAACAATCTTCATAGTAAAAAAACTAAGTAAAACAATATAAGAATAATTTAATTGATTAATTATACACATATTGATGTTGATTTGTATTTATCAAAAATAATGTGCATTTATTATAAATATTTTTTAGAAGTGGGGTGGGTTTACACAAATAATGGGGTGGAAATATCCCCACCCAAGTAATATTTCATAATTTAAAATAAGGTAAATTCTTGTTTAGTCACTATATTTTGATTTGAATATCTATTTAGTTCCTATATTTTAAAAAATATCTCAAAACTCCCCTATAGTTAAATATGTTATATTTCTTACCCTTACATTTTTTTAATTTTGCAATAATACCCTTGAAATAATATTTTTGATATTAATTAATTTATCTATAAAAATTTAATTAGAAAATTAACCAACCATGCAACAATCTTGTTAATAAATTATTTATAAATCAATTAATATCAGCCAACTTAAGCAATGTTTAATATTATTGCAATAATTTTACTAATAGTTATTTTATAAAAAAACTAAATTTGTCAAATTAATCCTAAAAATAAAGTAATAAGATAAAAATTTTAATTTTTTCTTTTCATTAATATCCTCAAGAAGATAATAATATTGTTGTAATGGAATTATTGCAAAAGGAAAGAAAAAGTAAACGTAAGAATGCGACATATTTAATAATAAATGTGTTTTGAGATATTTTTTAAAATGTAAAGATTTAACAAGTATTTAAATCAAAATATAAGAACCAAATGAATATTTATCCTTTAAATTATTAGAAGTGATGTACTTATACTTTCACACAACACATTTGAACTTTAGTATAGTAACAGTACTAAAATAAAAATGTAATATTTCAGTTAATTCATATAAATAATTAATAGTCACTTAGGTGGTGTTTGTTTTTTGACTTAATGACTTAAAGTAACTTAGCTTAATTAATTAAGTTAATTAGAGGTATTTGTTTTTATAAGTTAATGAGACTTTTTAGATAAATTTTACTTAATAAAATAAGCCATTTTTTTTAGCTTTTTATTGAATAGAGAAATCTGAATTAAGTCAATTAATTTATAATGTAAAAAATATCTCTATTTTATAATTTATTTTTCATGCTTATTCCAAAACTCACCCATAGATGTTTACCATGCATAATCTCATCTTTACATGCGACAACTTTGATATGAAATGGCAAATCAACTATTTCAAGCATGTTATTATTTTTTTTCACTTATATTATGTAATATTATTGAGAATCAGTGATAAAATTTAAAGTTTATGATATTTTATATATTATAATTCTAAAATCATTATGCATTCACTTGAATGTAGTTTTAATTATAAATATTAAAATATTATGATATTTAGTATATTATTTATTTGACATTTAAATTTAATAAGGATACACATATAAAAGTGCATATTTTTAAATTTTTAAGTTGAAAAAATAAATAACTTAATACTTATTTTTAGAGATTCAGATAAAAAAAATAAACATATTATTCACATTCAGACATTCAGGTCTATTCAGAATTTATACTAATTCAAATTTATTCAGATTTTAAATAAAAAAAATGCTATGTTAATCTGTCCCAATCATTTATTGTTATAGGTGAAGTATGAGTGGCTCTTTATACCTATTTAAAGAAGAAGTTAGAAAAAACAAAAAAGGAAACAAAATTTAGAATTAGCAAAGAAATAAAAGAAGAAATTGGCCCCAAAGGCATAGTCGAGTTAGTTGGCAGTGTAATTTATCACCTCTCACTTATGTGGATTCGAGTTCGAGCTTTAGGGGTGTAAAGGAAGGTAAAAATTAATTTGGACTTGCTTACCCATTTTTTTTTTTTTTTTAAAAGTCGTCTCCCCTAGGCGCACGTGCGTGAAAAGCGCACGTGAGGTGCTTACGAGTGCCGCGCAGGTAAGATGAAAATAAACCCATTAATTGCCCGCCAAAGCCCATACGAAGCCTTAAAAGAGAAACCCTCATTTTCTTCTCCAAAATTCGTAGGGAGTTACATTCGACACAGTTCGACATCAGACTGAACAATGGAAGAGCGCGAGAGAAAAATCGAAGTACGTACGCTGAGTGGAGAAACGACAACCGTTACCATGTCGTCTGGCAAAACCATTCACGACCTCAAGCTTCTCCTGAAGCTCAATTTCCCTCCCGCCTCCGCCTCCCCCAATTTTCACCTCTTTTTCAAGGCAGCATTCCTAATCCCTCTCTTTATGTCCATAATTTTATTTTAAACATTTACTTGTTTATTTTAGAATGCAAAATTTATATCTTATAAATACTGTAACAGGGTGTTAAAATGAGTGTGCAAAGTCAAGTAAGCAACTTTTCGACGGGGCCCGGGGAATTTCTTGTGCTAATTCCGTTCTCAAAGAAGGAAAAGCCGCAAATTGAAAAAGCTGCTCTGTTTGAAACCTCCTCAGATTATGCCAAAGAAACCTTAATCTCGAATAAGTTTGCTGATACCACTTATTCGGATATGATGCAAGAGTTTTCTTCTTTGCACGAAGAAGAATCGAACAGTGTTAATAATGATAAACCGGAATGTAATACTGCTTATAGCATGCCATTTGGCTGCATCAGTAGTGACCCCTTAGAGACAAAACGAAAGAGGGGTGTGGAGAGTGATGATCAAGGGGAGCGCCCTTATGATTTTTTGTGGAGTGTGATGCGGTCTACGAGCAAGAATGCACTTGAGGGACAGAATTGTGAAAGGTTTGTTGAGGTTTTAGAGTCGGTGAATTGTTTATCTGATCCGTATTCAGGGAAATGCATGTTGTTAAGAGAAGCGAGTAGGAGAAGTACTGGCGCGGAAAGGAACAAGAGCAGTGGTGATAACTCTTCGTGCTTATGTCCGGTTTGGTTGAAGAAAATCATGGAGGCATTTGCCTTCGTGAGCATCTTTTCTGCGCATCTTCAACTACGGAGGGAGAAGATCATATTGAGTCGTGTGAAGGGTGCTCTGAACCAGCTTGAGAAGTTTGGAGTTCGAGTTGGTATTGAGGATATTGAGAATCTTGCTGTTCTTTGTCCTAAGGTAATTGGTTGAATTTTCTAGAACTATAGTGATTTGATGGGATACTCCAGTGGAAGGGCTTTCATGTTTAATTTTTTCCTCTTTATCCTTTATTTGGTGTGATTGAGTCTAAGACCTTTCCTAACCACGGTCCAACCTTGTAACTACTTAAGCTGTAATTGAAGAGCAGTTGGACTGGTATAACTGTTCTTTCTTCTTTTGTTTAATTTGTTTAAGCATATGAGTTTTGTGTCTCTCAGGTGGTACAGTTTGCAAATGATGATATGGAGTCTAAGAACTATGATGATTCCATTGTTATCATCAATGTTTCAACAGAAGAAAGAGATAAAGTTGAAGACAATCTTAGAATCGGTATCACTGAAAAATAATCATTTATCTATATTTTTGAAATTGTTACACTCGAGCAAACTTATTTCCATTCATTTTTTGCTTCGTGTTCACAGGTCAAAAAGCCATTTCTCTGTCCAAGATATTTAATGCAATGAAGAAATGGGAGAGATCCTTTAAAACTAATCTTTGGGAGGCCGTTAATTTGTTAATGGTATGTTTAGTTCCTTCCTTTTGTCTGGACACATGAGTTTGCGGATTTCAATTTGTTTATTCATTTCATTTATGCTATTTCACATATGTTGTCAATGACATATTTTATGTCATAGTTTTAATATCATAGATAAGGCCTTAGTTTCTTCATCTAAAGTTACTTTATTTCTTGATTCTGATATTGTTGGTGCATTGCTTTCATTTCTAGTCCCATGCTTTCAAGCTTTATATTTTTACATTTCCCAACGATTTGAGAGTATTAAACTATTAATCTTGACAATACTTATGCATGCTCCATCAAATTACCTGTATGAATAAGATATTCTCAAAATTGAATTTCTTATCTTTTCTTACTCAATGAATAAATCTTGACATTGATATCTTTGTTGGTTTTGCTACATGGCGTTTTGGAAGTGTAGTTCTAGAGTTATTGTCTAGGTCTAGTTTAGATTACCAGGCCACCTCCTTTTGCTTATTTTGTTGAGTATTGCACCTTGACTTCATTTGGTGACAGTGGCATAAATGTGGTTTTGGATAATTTTGAAGGCATTTTTCCCTATTGCAGTGTAAACTCCAAAAAAGGGCCATGTCTCTTTCCATGGAGGATTTGCTCACATATGTGAAGGAACGCACTACTGATATGAGAGGCAATGAAGCAAAACGGGCAAGGAGAAGCCAGTCCTCTACTTCAAGTTCTCATACATTCCAAAGGCGATGTAGCGTAGGTGTTCATCTGTGGTTACATGTCAACTGGTGGTCGTGCTTCTCTGTATCTTCTTTTAAGATGCAAACTCTGACCTTATAGAAAGAAATTTTGATGCAGAAAGCAGAAAAATCAAACCAGTAGTATCTTTTAGATTGTAAAGGTCAAGTGATTTAGTGATTTTATTTATTTATTTATTTTTGGGTGGTCGGGGGGGGGGGGGGGGGGTGGGGGGGTGTTAGCCATTAAGAGATCAGTTGATAGTATATTCAGGATTAGCAAGTGGTATGGATTCTCACCATTAAGTGTTGATTTATTTTGTTTGCTGTTTGGAGTTACATGAGAATTCTAGCTTAAAACTATACTCCTGCCTTTTAGTTTAGAGTTAACTTCTCAGCAGATGTAATAAATTGGTACTCAGACCTTGACTACAGTAGGTTTAACAGAAAAGTTTTTGCCCCATATCAAGATAGAAATTATTCAACTTTTCTGTAACCCATGAATCGTTGATCCCAGAGTCATTTGCTGCAGTATATAGCTTTGCAAGTCCAAGAGTTTCTGCGAGTCTATGTAAGAGACCTGTATCGCCATTAATGACTTCTTGACGCTGCAGGACAAAAGTCAATTGCTACCACTGGAAATGGTTGAACATCTCAGAAAAGGCATTGGATCTCAAGGACAGGTTACTTTTATAATTTTTCTCAGAAATTAAGTTACAAGTTCTTTTTCTTAAAAAAGCTAAAAGAAGAGAAAACATGCCAAGAATCCACAAGACTTTTTGGACCTAGCACCCTGATGTTTGAAAAAGACACGTAACAACACTTTTGGGTGATGTCTGTTGTTTAATGTCTGACTGAGAGGGTTTTGTGCTGTTTCTGGATGTTTGTTTGATACAGATGGTGCATGTAGAAGACATCAGTGCGAGGAAAGCGGTTCATGTAGAAATCCCTGATGCACTGTCGGATAACACAAAATCTGCTCTTAAATCTACTGGGATATCTAAATTATACAGCCATCAGGTGAAAGTGTTTTCTTACTCTGCTATCTTCTCGAAGCCAGTATTTCTTCGAGAGGTTTTAACCCCTGTTATCTTCTCAGGCAGAGTCGATAATGGCATCTCTTGCTGGGAAGAATGTTGTTGTGGCAACAATGACATCTAGTGGGAAATCACTTTGCTATAACCTACCAGTCCTGGAGGCATTGTCCCACAATTTATCATCATGCGCTCTTTATATGTTTCCAACCAAGGTTAATTGCAGCATATTTTTAAATTCCCTGTGCTTTAGGGTTCTGCAATCTGTATTTTCTGTTCTTCTCAATTCAGTTAAATTTTGTTTGTTTTCTGTTAATTATTCAGGTAAATTGGGATCTTCATCTTATCATTTTTGTTACATCTAGATAATTAAAGTTGTTCATGCATGTAGGCCCTAGCTCAAGATCAACTGAGAGCTTTACTAGCTATGACCAAAGCGTTTAGTGCTAGCATAGATATTGGGGTATATGATGGTGACACAACTCAGAAGGACAGGATATGGCTTCGTGATAATGCTAGACTGGTACTTTAGTAAGTTTTAGCTGTCTCAAATGGGATTCTTTTCATTAGCTAATCATCTCACCCAGTTGTGTGCTAAAATTCATGTCATCTGGCATGCAGTTGATAACCAATCCTGATATGCTACATATGTCAATCTTGCCCTATCATGGGCAATTTAGCAGAATTTTGTCAAATCTTAGGTAATATTTCCTGCCCTATGATGGTTGACTTAGGTTGCGAAATTCTGCCTTCAGCGAGATTTTTTAGTGTTATGTTTATCTCTTCGAAGGTTAATTGCGTTTTTACTTCTGACAACAGAGGTTTACTTAATATTCTTATTCATTAGGTTTGTAGTGATTGATGAAGCTCACGTTTATAAGGGAGCATTTGGATGCCATACTGCTCTTATATTGAGAAGACTTCGCCGGCTTTGCTCTCATGGTATAATTTTTGCTCAATCACAGAGACAGTGGATCATTCTATTAAATCCTTCATGTTCTTTTCTCTTATTTACTCAAAGAAACCAATCCACTCTGCTTTAATGTGCAGTCTATGGTAGTGATCCTTCTTTTGTATTTTCTACTGCGACTTCTGCTAATCCTCAGGAGCATTGCATGGTAAGATTCCTAGAGAATATTCACTAATTAGGTTCTCTGACTGTTAGCATAACTTGTAATTTAAAGTGGTAACTTCATGAAGTATACAATGGTGGTACTTTTGTTCTTTGTTTTTCTCTCCTCTTGTTTCTTTCTTTTTTTCTCTGGAAAAGTTTATACATATGGGTAGTGCAATATCTGTGCAGTTTTAGAAAGCTATAAACTTCTGTCAATACAGTCTTTCTGGATGACTGTTGAGTTACATGATACCTGTTGTAGTTACTAATTGAAGCATGCTGTATTATCCTAATGATTGGAAGGTGAAGAAGAGTAAAGAGATGACTGTACCATGACCTCTTCTTAACGAGTTGATCCTGAAATACTTGCTAATCTTCAGGATGACATCCCATGCACATAGTTGAGTCATTTTCTACAGATTAATTATGGACTAGATGGTTTAGTTGCTTTTCCACCTTGGTGTTTAGAAGCTTTTCTTGGTTTTTCCATCACTTGCCTCCCTATGTGACCTAGTCCTTTGACGATGTTTTTTAAAGCACTGAATTGAGGTTAGAATATATCTTTGCAAGTGAATTGCTGAGGACATGAAGAGATTGGTTTTTATGCATGGATACTTTCCTTTTCTTTTTTTGAGACATTTAAGCATGGACTTGGTGTGTAGATTTGAGGTCTAAATCATTTACGGAGCATCTGTGTAGGAATCTTAGATTCTATCATGTTTGATCATTATGCTTGTATTCACAGACTGAAAATGAAACTCTTCTGATGCTTCAGGAGCTTGCAAATTTATCAACATTGGAGCTGATTCAAAATGATGGAAGTCCTTGTGCTCAAAAGCTTTTTGTCCTCTGGAATCCAACATCATGTCTGAGAAGCGTAAGTTCTTTGCTAAGATGTACTTTTCTATAGTTTACCGTACCTAAATGATCAGTGGCAGGGTTTATCAATGTTGGCGCTAATGCTGCCAGATTTCAGGTCTTGAATAAAAGTCAGACTGACATGGATGATACACGTAATGCTGCCAATAAAACTCCAAGGTAGTATAGTTAACTTCTTCTGATTGAAAAGTTTTTCAATTAAATTTGAGGACTTTTCTTTTGTTATCTATCTCTCCTTATACTTTAGTGCCTTGGCCTTTTGTCTTCTCTCTTTTTGCAGCCCAATTTCAGAAGTTTCATATCTCTTTGCAGAAATGGTTCAGCATGGACTTCGTTGCATTGCATTTTGTAGATCACGTAAACTTTGTGAGCTCATCTTATCTTACACGTATGTCTCGTTGTTCACATCTCACTTGAATGCATCAATATTTATGGCCTTCTTAGTTCTTTTTTTTTTTTTTTACTGTTTCATTTTTTTAGCTGTCAAATTTATTTTATTGATATTTAAATGCTGGAAGGAAATGATGTTTTGTTGGAATGATTGTGATAGGCGTGAGATTCTTGAGGAGACAGCACCCCATCTGGTTGACTCTATATGTGTTTATCGTGCTGGCTATGTAGCCGAGGTCTGTTATTTCTGATTTTCCATTAATAAATGATTCTATTTTTTAGTTGAAGGTTTTTAATATTCTGCATACAGGGGTATTCCAGAGGTTCTGACGTGGTGTCTTCACTTGTGTTTAATTCTTTTACTTTCTAAATCAATCTAGGGTTTCAACTTTCAAACCCATACTGCAACTCTGTAAGAGAGCTGTAGTTCTTGCTTTGTTGCTTCATGAATGCTTATGATATTGCAACCTACCATCCAACTGTCCTAGTTCAACTCTCCTTGCATTGTCTTATGATGTTTACCCCAATGCAGTTTCGCAAACCAATAAATGAGCATCCTAACCTATGGAAGTTTGCTGATTGAATTAAACAGCCCTGATAAGAATACTGTAGGGATGCTGATGCCAGCATTGTACTGGATGTGTGCATGCTTATATCAGATTGGTTTACAACGATTTCTCTCTGTACTACATACCTTACAGTTGACTCATTGGTAAAACCTCGATGCTGGATATGATTTAATGGATTGTTGTTTTCTGAAAAGAAAAAGGTTCCTATTTGACAATTTATTTTGTTTGTCTGCGCTGTGATATTTTCCCAAATTTGACTTTTCACTTTGGATGGTAGCAGTACGGGCATTTGTTTGTTTCGTTTTAACATTGTTTGGCAATTGGAGCAGGATCGAAGGAGAATAGAGAGAGATTTTTTTGGTGGGAAACTTTGCGGTATTGCAGCAACAAATGCTCTTGAGTTGGGTATTGATGTTGGACACATTGATGTAACTCTGCATTTGGGTTTTCCTGGTAGTATTGCTAGGTAATGTTCTTTGTCATCTCTGCGTTTTGTTTGCAATGTTACTATTTGTTTCAAAATTTATGCTGCATTCTTTTTCTTTTGTATCTTAGCCTATGGCAGCAAGCTGGTAGGTCTGGGAGAAGAGAAAGGCCATCTCTTGCTGTATATGTTGCATTTGAAGGGCCTCTTGATCAGTATTTTATGAAATATCCTGAGAAACTCTTCAAGAGTCCAATTGAGTGTTGTCATATTGATGCTCAAAATCAAAAGGTTTGGATTTTTTTTTCCCTTGTAGATGGATACTTTCTTGAGGGCAATCTGAGGCTGCAAATTGATGCTCACTTTCCTGATATCGCAAAGTGTAGGTTCTTGAGCAGCATCTGGTCTGTGCAGCAATTGAACATCCACTGAGTTTGATTTATGATGAGAAATATTTTGGATCTGGTCTAAGCATTGCCATAACAACTCTTAAGAATAGAGGATATCTCAGTTCTGATCCATCACATGATTCTTCTGCTAAAATCTTTGAATACATTGGGCATGAGGTATTTTGGTGGATAGTTTTGTTTTAATATCTCATTTTCTCAAGCTAGTAGGGTGTGATTTTTATTCAACTGTCATCTAATTGTTATTGTGGTACGCTTTCATATTTGAAGAAAATTCCTTCACACACTATCAGTATTCGAGCAATAGAATCTGAGAGATACGAAGTAATAGATATGCAAAGTAATGAAGTTCTTGAAGAGATTGAGGAAAGCAAAGCTTTTTTCCAGGTTGTATAAGTTTTAATCGTTATTTCTCCTGTATGGCTTTCTTCTTTTATTGGAACTTGTTGACTGATCCCCCCTTCAGATAATTATATAATTTTTTGTCATATTTCATGATCCAGGTATATGAAGGTGCTGTGTACATGCACCAAGGGCATACCTATCTAGTCAAGGAGTTAAACTTATCAAGTAAGACTGCTCTGTGCCAGAAAGCGGATCTTAAATATTTCACAAAGACTCGTGATTACACAGATATTCATGTCAGTGGTGGCAATAATGTATGTCAACTCTCTTTACAAGTTAGCCCTTTTTACCTTTTACCTCTCTTTATAATTTACATTAGTAAATTCCACATCTTTTGTTCTGCAGTTTTGTGCTCTTTCAGTGATATTTGGTGATTAGTGAATTAGTTTCAGTTAATATACAGTTATACCAGGATAAAAAGCTATAGCTTAGATTTCAAATCTTGCATATCGAGTCCCGGAATGTTTAAAAAATGCGTGGATTACCATGTGTTAATGAAGTATTAACGCCAACAACCATATGTTGTATTTCATTAATGGTTTTTTGGCCTTTATCATGTAACGAGCATGAGCTTCTAGAAGAATGACAATGTAGTGTGTAGGACATGACAGTTGTCCTTCAATATTTATGGGTGCCTTTCCTTGATAAAGGCTTTCCACCTCAGGAGAAGAGAAGATCCTCTGTTGTGGAGTATAGTGAACATATGGAGATACTGGATGATGATTTTGTTTGTTTCCTGAAAAAGGAAAAAAATGTGCATTACTTGCTGTATATTGCAAATTGTCCTCCTGAGAAATTTGGGAGCTAAATAATGACTAGTGCTTTCTTCTTAAACCTACTGTCCAAATGATGTCTTCCTTGGGTACGTTTTGTTGTGTGGAAAAGTTGAAAGTAGTTATTGGACAAGTGGTAGAATAGACATTGCAGGAAGCGGAGGATTTGCATGGCTTTTTTTAAAATGGTTAATATTTTGGGCTTGAAACTGAGATTTAGATTTTCTTTATTTTGCTTGAGAAACTTGCAAGTACTGTAAAATACTACTGCATTCTTAAGGTTACTCTTGTTAAATACTGAAGTACTGAATTGCTGACTGGCTGCTTGTCCTGACTATATTTAGGCTTATGCGACAAAGATTCCCAAGGATCAATTGTCAAAAACAACAGCCCAAGCACTTGCTTGTACTGTAACAACTGCTTGGTTTGGTTTCTATCGCTTATGGAGAGGAAGTGGCATTATCTTCGATACAGTTGAACTTTATCTGCCTAAATATTCATATGAATCACAGGTTCTCTATGGATGTCATAATGAATTTGTTACTTTTGATAATCATATTGCTGGATCAGTTATGCTTATATTCAATGTCTCTACATATAAGCACATGCTTGCAAAGTAACAACTACTCCATCTGGTTTCTATCATATATAAGGAGGAAACAATAATCTTTGATATATTAGTACTTTATCTGACCAGATAATTGTATGAACTACAGGTTTTCCATAGGAAATTATAATAAAGCTGTTACTTTCAATTATTATTTTTCATGATGCTGTGTATAATGATTCTAGTTTTGTATATGTCCTGAGTCATTTTTACGCTGAGACATATACAGGCAGTTTGGATTCAAGTTCCACAAGCAGTAAAAGCAGTGGTGGAGCCAAATTTTTCATTCCGCTCGGGCTTGCATGCTGCTTCTCATGCTCTTCTACATGTAGTGCCTATGTAAGTTTTTAATACTCTAATGTTACAAAAAAGGAGTAAATTGCGTCTGATTTTTGGAAGTCCTATGTTGAAAACAACGAGATGGTAGCTTCATCTGATGATGCCTGGAAGGGTTTTTTTTTTCTGATGTGAAACTACGTTGCATTTTGTGTATCTGGCTTACTTGCTGCCAGATATGGCAGACTTGATTCTGTTCATCATTTGAAGCATCCCATTCTTCAAAGATTATGTTCTTGTCCATTGTTGTTTTCTGAATCTTTGTAATTTGTTATGTAGATATGTAAGATGCAACTTTTCCGACTTGGCTCCAGAGTGTCCAAACCCTCATGACTCCCGCTATTTTCCAGAAAGAATTCTACTATATGATCGGCATCCTGGAGGGACTGGTGTTTCAAAGCAGGTGACTGACATCGGAATGAATTGATTACTTTAAAAGAAGCATTGGCTTAAATCTTTGAAGAAATCATTTGCTTTGGTTTTCGATAATGGCCCAAGCTTTTAATAGATGAGGCTCTTTGATTTATGCTCAAAACCATTTGATAGTTTTAAGTCTGTTATTGCTGACTGATGACGTGTCGGTGAGGTATGGCAGATGGCTTCTTTCCTTAGCTTAAATCTTATTTTCAACATGGTTTACTTGGATGTATAATAGATTCAGCCACATTTTACCGAGCTTTTAGTTGCTGCTTTAGAGCTCGTCACATCTTGCCGCTGTCTTGGAGAGTCTGGTTGCCCAAATTGTGTGCAGGTCTGTCTCAATCATCACTTGTAAATGATGTCTGTGCCACCCTTCATAAGTGTAATTGAAAAATTGTTGCAAATTTGTAGAATCTCAATTGCCATGAGTATAATGAGCTGATACACAAGGAGGCGGCAATTATGATTATTAAGGTTCTGCCTTGAAACTGGTGAATCCAAATTGACATGTGATTTTTACTTGCAGCAACTGAATAATCTATGTTGGTGCAGGGTGTTTTGGAGGCAGAGAAATCCTTCTTTGAAGGTCTTCCAAACTCATTAAAACCCTTGTAGCCGAGTGCAAGCTGATCCAATTCGTATTACCAACTTAACATGGATGATCAGACCAATGTAAATCCTCTTTTTTGGCAACTCTTTTTTCTTTATATGTGTAATGGTGTATAATTGCTTATCATCATCATCTTGTTAACGTACCTCTTTACGTCATCTTTCTATGGTGTCTTTTTTTCTTCTTGGCACTCTTATCTCATCCCAAATTGAACTAATCCCTCAACAATTGATCAAATAATTAACTCAGGTTTGAAGAAATGTCATGATGCGTAGGTAAGTTTCAAATGCTTCATGACGAGGTTTGAATTTGAGGATATGAGGTGGATAAAATTCGCACAAGTCAAAAATAGATCATCACTGACGGCCTAACCAGAATCACAGGCTCTTTGAGCCTTTTCCTCCAACAGGAAAAGAAAAAGAAAAAGTAGAAGAAATTAAGGACCCAAAATCTTGACTATGAGAATGAGTACAACGCCGCCTCACGACAAAATGGAGTATTTGGTTGTTAAAATGCGTGTTCTTTTTGTTTTTTTCTTCCTTTTTTTTTACTATTGTTTGATGACAGAATTTATATTACTTTTATTATTTATCAAATATTTTATCTTTAATTTAAATTTACCAAATTTTTGTATCAGACAAACTGTAGGATAGAATACCAAGTGGCGAGGCATTTTTGTTGTGGGCTTAAAGCTCGTATGACAAGTTTGTCAAAGCCCATTTCTTCTTCTGAAATGAGAATGGAGGGAAGGGACGGCGCAACTTGGTCTGAAATGAATATTTTTAGACAGTGGCCATGCTGGAGCTATTCTATAGTGTAGCACTAATTATGACTCTCAGATAATAACAATAAAAATAGATTTAATATTTATTTTTATAATTATATGGTTATTATTAATGTTCTATTATAAAGTAAAGTAGTTTTAATATAGTCGAATCCATTTATTTTTTTGATTCTGCAAATATAATGCACGAACAAATTCATATATTCCTCCAATCTTAAATCTCATCTCATTGGCACTGGCACGCGTTACGCGTACAACAGTTGTCCATGATCTCAAATCTTCTAGTATCAATCAAATAAATTCTCATTAAAATTAATAGTAGAAGTTCATAAATAGAATGCTTCTTGGAGAAAGCTTCAGTGCCTTACAAGCGGGAGTTTGATTTTTGGAGTTGGTAAGAGAATAAAAATTATATTTAGACTCATCTAACCTCTTATCATTAAAAAATAAAAAAAAGTCGAGAAAGCTTTAGTGGAAAAAAAAAAAAAAAAAGCTATCACGGCTGCTAAGTGGCCAATTGGTAACCGTGGATGTTGCTATCACTATTAATTGCATTCTAAATTGTTTAACCGTTGGAAATGCATTATAAAAATAGATATGAAATGCGAGTTTGTAGTAGCTTCGCCTTCGCTTTCTTGCTTGCTAACAGAAAGTTCGTTAGCGGAGAAAATGGGATGGGCGATCGCTCTACACGGTGGAGCAGGAGACATTCCGGTGACTATGCCACCGGAGCGCCGCCAGCCACGTGAGGCCGCCCTCCGCCACTGCCTAGACATCGGCGTTGACGCTCTCAAATCCCAAAAACATGCCTTGGACGTCGTCGAACTTGTGGTAATTGTGTAATTATAACCTCTCTCTCCGTTTGATGTTTTCATATCATAAGATACCACCGGAATCATCGAATCAACATTGTCCGTTACCATGAAACCTTTCTATGATTTATATTTTATTGCATTTTTTTTTATTTTAGTTTTGCTTTTGCTGCTAAATGGGAACAAAATATTTTAAAATATTAGTTAGGCTTATGCATGTCTAATTTCACCTGCACTTTCGCCGCTTCTCAAAAGTTCTGATTTATTAAATTAAGGGGGTGGATGCATGACTCTCTCCATACCAATTGAAGCAACTCTGGCTTTAGATACAACGAGTGGTTGATTGATATGATATGATATGAATCCTGTCGGTGGTTTTATGCCTTATGTGGATTCTCTAATTTCCTATGTGTATTTGACTGCATTTACTTGTTCTTCAAAACTAGTTTCTTAGGATTTTGTGTTGCAATAATAATGCACGGCTGCCGTGCAATGCAAGCACAGATTTCACTAATCAAATGCATCTGCTTCTGCTCTGTTAGTTTGCACAGACTATTTCTAGTCCTAATTTATCCTTGAAATGAACTGCATGTACGGTCGCAATTTATTAATTACAAACCATTGAGCGTGATTGAGAAGTGAGGTTCACCAACAATCATCAACATGGACTTCATTATTTAATGGGTTTAACTCTCTAATTTTTAGAGTATTTCCAATATTTCTGTTGCTTACATAATACAAGTAATGCAGAGAAAAGAGTATGTTTGTTTCCTGAAAGGCCTGCTCAACAGCGGATCATTTGGTTCTGGCTCCTGGGGCTAGGTTTTTGCTCTGTTGTCAAATCGTTGCGATTGGAGTTCTTGACTTGTATTCTCATTTTCATGCATTGTTTCTGATTTCCCTATGTAGGTTCGTGAACTAGAAAACAATCCGAATTTTAATGCGGGCAGGGGATCTGTCTTAACAAATGCTGGCACAGTTGAGATGGAAGCTTGCATCATGGATGGAAATACAAAGAGATGTGGAGCTGTTTCTGGACTCACAACTGTCATTAACCCCATTTCTCTGTCTCGACTTGTTATGGAGAAGACTCCTCATATTTATCTCGCTTTTGATGGTGCAGAGGCTTTTGGAAGGGAGCAAGTTAGTGCCATCTTAATTTGCATCCTCTTTATTGTTTTTGTTCAATTACCTGCATAGCTGAGAGCATGTACTTTTCTGACTTTTCTTTAGATGTGGACCTTCATTTAAATGCTAACGTTTATTTTTCTTGAGCTATTATCTCTTTCCACATGCTTTGTTAACTACCATTTCCATGGCCCCACTAATATTGCACTGAAGACTAGCTGTAACATAATTTTCTCTCATTCAAATCTGTGATATAGCAACAAATATTTTTCACTATGCAAATTCATGATGTTGGCTGAATTATTTTAGTGGTTTTCAGTGATCAAATTGACATTTCTTTATGGAAACTTTAGATCCTTATCTTTAATCTTGTACTTTCTTTTACGGTTTTACCTGGTTACATTCCCCAGTGTTTTTGCTTATCCCTGTAGAATTGAGTTTGCTGCAAAGAAAAGAAAACTCTGTACGTTCTATCTCTTATCTCTCCTAATTTTGAACCATATTTCTTAATAAATTCTCCTGAAGAATGTGAACACACTTCTTTCCTATGTCATTTAATTATTGTTTAATCAAATCAAAAGGTGAGTGGTAGATCCATCTTCTGTAACTGAAGAGAGAACATCATTAACTTCAAAATTAATGTCTTGCGGAAATGTTTTGTTATTCTGTGCAGAGTAGATTCCTAGCAACTCCCCCACTTCCCCTCTCCTCCTGAATTTCCAAACATTAGCCATTTAGTCTCTCATGATTAGATCATTTTATGTGGTTCACTCTGTTAGATAAATCCTCTAATCGATTTCATTTATATGTTTGCTTAACCTTTCCTGGAATTTCATGTCTGATTATGGCTTCTTAATTTTCCAGGGTGTTGAAACTGTAGATTCTAGTCATTTTATTACTCCAGAAAATATTGAAAGGCTGAAGCAGGCAAAAGAAGCCAAAAGGGTCCAGGTATGCTCTTTATCTCTGCTTCCTTGGATAATAGATGAGATAAATATATTCTTATTTGTTTATTTGGGTTTACCTATGGAGTAGATTTTAGCATTTTAGTTGTGACAGAAATCTAGTTTCAGATGTTGTACTGCTGAGCACTTAATATTTGATACAAAACGATCATATTTCTGGATCACAACAGATCTTAACAGCTTGAAATGATGGAATGTTGCTACTAGCAAGATTTGTTTTGCCAGGCTTTCTTTGGAGGTCAATTGTTACCCAGAGTTTCATGTGTGCAAGCATAGAACCTGGTTTGAACCTTTAGAGCGCTTAGATTGGTTTTCAATTTCTGACGGATCACTTTGTTGTGATTCTATAGATAGATTATTCACAGCCCATTCAAAACGATGTTGCAAAAGAACTTCCAGCTGCAAATGGTGATAGCCAACTTGGAACAGTTGGATGTGTGGCTGTTGATAATCAGGGAAATTTAGCCGCTGCAACTTCTACTGGTGGAATGGTTAACAAAATGGTGGGCAGGATTGGGGATACACCCATCATAGGTTCGGGAACATATGCTAATAACCTCTGTGCCGTTTCTGCTACTGGCAAAGGTGAAGCAATTATTCGTCATACTGTTGCAAGGGATGTGGCAGCTCTTATGGAGTTCAAAGGTCTCTCTCTCAAGGAAGCATCAGCTTATGTTGTAGAGGAATGTGTTCCAAGAGGCAATGTTGGGTTAATTGCCGTGTCTGCATCAGGCGAAGTCACCATGCCTTTCAACACGACAGGCATGTTCCGAGCTTGTGCTACTGAAGATGGATATTCACAGATCGGAATATGGACTTCTGTGGAAAAATAAGTGATGTGGTTCTGCTTCAGTTGCTCCAGTTGGTTAGGGAGTCACAAAGATGACTTTGTTTAATTCCTGGCAATCCGCTGGTCTCCAATTTGATGTTTCCAATACACAGTATAATGTGATTGAACCACTTGTATTATCTTTAAGTATTTTCATTTCGAGGGAATCTTGATCATGGAACTTCTTTAAATAAGTCTGAACTCTATAGTGCTAGATAAGTTGTAGCATCCGGAGATGGGAAAAGGTTAATTTGATCTTGCACTTGGTTGCTGGTGATTGACAGAGAATAACAAACAACCGTAACATTTATTTATATGCATAAAGCAATGACCACATGAATCATATGGGCAAACATATGGTGAAATATATCAAACAGTTGTAGCTAATGTTGTATCAACTATGACTGATGTGTTATGCAGCGGTTCAGCATGCTGCTGCAATTATTTGTTGGATATCACTGTTACTGTACCGTCATCTATGCGCCTATTCAGTATCTGTATGCCTGTGGTTCATTAATATGATATTGCAACCTTTTTGTAGTCAAGCTTTGAACACCCCGGCACAGATGGTTTTGAAAAAATTTTTATCCTATCCCATTTGAGGTCTCAGGATTGTGGCAATGGGGATTTTTCAAGCTATTTTATCTCTTGGAGAAAGAGGAAATGAACAACAATAAGGGAAAATGATATACCAGTATTTTCAATATGGAAGGTTCAATATCAACAAACCTTTCACTTTCTACTTCTACTTCTACTTCTTGAATTGATTATTGGCGCGCATCTTTCTCCATTTTCAGCTATCTTGATGTTACCAACATTATCTTCCATCCAACTAAATTTAATTCATAAGCAGTGCTAAAATGCATGTCTAATTAAATAAAATGACACTGCAAGGAATGGCAGACATTCTTATTACTAAAGTCACATTAGCTTCTCATGGCAGCCCTTGTTACTGCTGAAGACTGCTTTGAGCGGAAGAAATTGAGAGAAGCTACGAAAATTACAGGGAGAAAGTCTCAAACTTTCCCACAATGAAAGGCTGGTGAGGTATGCATTTCTATCAGTACCAAGGCCTTTGGTTCCAACCCATTTTTGGCCTTGAAGGGCTCATGTGGATGCAACAACACTTCAAAGCTCGACCTACTGATGTTTACTTGACTAGCAAGCCAAAATCCGGCACAACTTGGCTCAAAGCTCTCGTTTTCTCAATTATGAACCGATCTAGGTACTCTTTCTCAGCGCACCCTCTGCTTAACAATAGCCCACATGAATGTGTTCCACCCCCATTGGAGACCCCGAGATCCTATCTTCTCCTAGTATTTTCGCCACTCATACACCTTACTCTTTGTTGCCTGTAGCCATAAAAAGTGGCAATTGTCCAATCGTCTATATCTGTAGAGACCCAAAGGACGTTCTGGTGTCATTGTGGCATTACATGAACAGGGTTTGGGCTAAAGAACTGTCAAGCACTTCATTACAGGAGGCATTTGATTTGTCCTGCAAAGGGGTCTCTCCATTTGGATTATATTGGGATCATGTGTTAAGAGTACTGGAAAGCAAGCTTGGAGTGCCCTGAAAAAATATGATTCTTAAAATATGAGGACTTTAGAAAAGACCACTTGGTTAATGTCAAAAGATTGGCTGAGTTCTTGAGCCAGCCTTTTACCTCAGCAGAAGAGGAAGCAGGGGTAGTCCAAGAATTTGTGAAACTATGTAGTTTTGAAAATACGAGCAATTTGGAAGTGACCAAATCCACGATCAATCGTGTTAACATTGAAATTAAAAATGCTGTGTACTTCAGGCAGGGAAAGGTTGGAGATTGGAAGAATCATTTAACAGCTGAGATGTTACAATGTCTTGACCAGATCGTGCAACAAAAGTTCAAAGGTTCTGCCTTGTCACTTTGAAAATGTTTTCTAGTTTTGGAAATGCATGAATCTCATTTTTTTGTATGTTTACTTTATTTGCTAAGATGTCTGTTATGATGCACTTTCTTCATCTACATATCAGCCAAAGTGCCACATCACATAAATAATGGTATAAAACAAAATACAAGGTATGGGTTGATCAAGCAAAACTGTAATTTCATTTGATGAATTGAATGAAAAGCCACTTTCTTTTGAAACCATGCTGAGGCGTGAAAAGTTTTTTTTTAAAAAAAAAATCACCTGCCATACGGTGAACCAGTTCAACAAGAAACTCTTTTCACTTTTGGTCAAACTCCTTAATATTGATTGATTGATTTTTAAGTAGTTTTGTGTGATTGTCAACTTTATACCTTATACACCTATTTATCTTTAAATGCTAAATGACCAAAAAAAAAAGAAAGACGATAAAAATGGCAGCATGTGCTGTCGTTTCATGTATTCTTTTTCCTCTTTTATTTGGTCAATAAAAAATATTAAAATAATACTTAAAAAAAGGACACAAAAATTAACCAAAATCTCTCCGTTCCCAATGTTATCTCAAACATTATCCTCTCCTCTTACGAGAGCCACCGCCCAAAGCTCTGTACATCCACATTTGTTTTGTTGAAGTTAAAAAAAAGGGAACAAAAACCACAACCCCGAAGTCAACAAACTTGCCATCACTATGCCAATCTATAGTGGAGCCAACAAAGCCACCACCACCGCGCGAGCACTATCATCGCCAAAAGGTCCCATTAAACTCTCTCTCTCTCTCTCGTACATAATCAATTTTTGGTCAAATAATTAAAAATAAAAAATTTGAATTCTATGATTTATGATAATTTTTGGAATCATTGAGGTATAAATAGTTAAACAGGTTCTAATACATAGTTAAAAAGATTTTTCCTTTAGAAAATATTATAGGACTTGTGTGCAAAGGGGGAAGTTACCGAAGCTAAAAATCTTTGGGACATGTTTAGTAGACGCCCTGCTGCTGATGTTGACAGTTATAGGAGGGTCTTGGATCAACAGGTTTGTATTCATTCATCAAGTTGTAGTAATTATGGAGAGAATAGCTTGCAATACCAGAACCAACATTGCAAAACCATTATACATACAATTGGCACAAATTGGCCATTGACCACCCAAAAGGCATGGAATGGAAATTGTTCAGGTTTCTCTGCGAAAGCATTCAATTACAACCCACAGATGCCGCTTTTTACCATTTAACAATATGAATTGCAAGCTGTGGAATTTTCTAATATGATTGGGGATTTCATACATTAATGTCTAATTCAATCATCACCAAATCGCATGCTTGTAATTGGTGTGTTGTGTCATAGGATTTTATTTTATTTTATTTTTTTAAAACGCAATCCATAGAATCATTAGTACTATCAAGCATGCGAAATAAGTAGACAAACAGCTCATATTATAGAGGGTAAAATGGTGATTTGAAAATTATTCAAAATCGTCACTATCGACTCACATCTCTTGACAACTCATATATGATGTACTTTTGGAGTAAATTTTAGGATGTCTAGCATGTTCAAAACAACAACATACTCATACGTTTGGTTGATAAATTTACTTGAATGGTACTTGAGGACATAGATTAGAAGCACGCACGTTTTATAGAATCGGAATGGATGTAATTGAATGATAATTAAAATAAATTATTTATTTTAACAGTAGAAATTGAAATTGAAATAAGAATGATATATATTAATTATTATTGATGTATTTATTTTATTATGAATGAATTAAATTACTAATTTATGTTTATTTTATTTAAAATTAAAATAGATTATTATAAATTACTAAAATACTCTTATTTTATTTTTATTATTATTATTATTAACAACAATACTAACAATAATAATAATAATTATTATTATTATTTTTCTCTTTTGTTTTTTATTATTATTCTCTCTCCCGTTTCATCTTCTTCCTCCTGGCAATCTCGTTTCTTCTTCATCAGCATCACAACTTAGTTTTGGTTGGTTCTTCGACAACGACGAGGCCGACCATGGCAGCGATGACGAGCTACTGAACCGACCAATCCGACCAATGACGAACAATGGAGATAGGCTGCAATCAACAACAAATCCGACCGGTGACGAGCTGCGCAATGGGCCAGTGAGTGATGCGAGAGAAGAAGAGAAGAGAGAGAAACCAAGTGGTGAAATCACGTGGTAGCCGACTGGTGGCGAGCAACAAGGACTGCAATCGGCGATGAGCTGCTCAGCCGGCGCAGGTGCTACAGCCGGTCGTTTCCAAGTGAGAGAGACGAGATCCGTTAGTCGACGGTTAGGGATTTCGTTTTCTCTACTTTTTTTTTTTTTCATTTTATAGTTTTTAATTGCAAAGAGGGCATTTTGGGAAAATAGAAACTAATTATCACAAGAGCGAACTAGTGATTGCTCTTGGGATGAAACTAATTAAAAACATCAACGTACAAACTCTAATAAACTCACCTACAATACGAATAACTGTCAAGCATTTTTTTTTAAAAAATTTTTTTTAGAAAATGTGGAATTATAGATGAACTTCAAATTAATTTTTTGGTCCATACTTTTTTTAAGAATTTGAATATAAGTGGTCAGTAACTAAATAAAGCCGCTTGTAAATCAGTAGACTAAAAAGGATTTTCGAGTATGTTTGGACCAGCGGAAAATAAATCTAAACATCAAGCCGAGCAGACAAATTAATAATCAGACGCGTGATGATCAATCCAAGTATCATCTATCAAGCCAGTGCCATCAAACTTGTGCTCGGTGATTTGGTCAAGACGGTCAATTATTTCATCTGTCAAATGATTCTTCCAATCTCCAACCTTACCTTGCCTGAAGAACACATCATTTTTAACCTCGGCTCGAACTCGACTTTTGCCATTCCTATTCACCCCCAAATTGCTCGTGTTCTCAAAACTACAAAGCTTCACTATTTCTTGCACAATCCCATCTTTCTCTTCTCGTAAAGAAAAAGGCTGCCCCAAAAACTCAGCAATCCTCTTTGTACACAACAAGGGCTCCGTCTTCATGTCTTCATATTTCAAGAACAGGACTCTGTTGGGAAACTCCACACTTGCTTTCCAGTAACCCAAAGCTTGATCCCAAAAGGGCCCGCATGGGGTAACGCCGTTACAGAACAAGTCAAATGCTTCTTCAAAAGAAAGTTCCGGAAGATCCTTTGGTCTCATCTTGACCGAGAACTGCCAGAAAGAAACGAACACGTCTTTAGGGTTTCTACAGATGTAAACAATCGGACAAGAAGAGTTCTGAATGGATTCGGGTAACATATTGCAAGCTATGCGGGTGGTTAAAATGCGAGGAGATGGAAGAATTTCAGGATCAGCAATAGGAGCTGTCCTGAAAAGGTCAAGCTCCATGAAGGGAACAACTTCATGGGGACTAAACTTAAGCAGAGGGTGATCAGTTGAGAAATTGTTGTATCGATTATTGAGAAAACAATAGCTTTACGCCAAGTAGTGCTAGATTTTGGATTGGCAGCCAAATAAACGTCAGTGGGTCGAGGCTTGAAATGTTGTTGCACCCACATGACTCCTTCGAGACCAATCTTTGGTTGGAGCCAAAAGCCTTGATATTGGCAGAGATGCAGAGTTGACCACCCTCTGTTTTTTGGAAGGGTTGCCATTATGTCTCTGTAGCCCTTATAGATTCTTTTCATTTCCTCTTCTTCTTCTTTTGATCTCGGAACAAAACAGTCTTGTGCTGTGATGAGGGCCGCCATGAATGAGGCTGTGTTAAGAGAGATATTGCTTATGTGTCCGAATAAATTAAGGAAACAAGTTTATTTATGGCAGACATTTTATCTCCCTCAATCTATCATTTTCAGACTAATGATGCATGCACATGAAATTTTGCATCCTCATTTAAATGTTTGATTGACAAGTAATATGGCAAGAATTCAATAGTAGACAGAAGAATTCAATAAGTGGAGAGAAGAGAGAGAGAGTATATATATATCAGAGCGTCGTGAGATAGTTCGGTCCATATCCGGAAAGAGTGGTCTTTCAAGATTGGTCGTTGTTGGCTCCCCCAGCATCTCAAGTGATTAGGTGGGGACAGGATTTGAAGCTGCAGTAGGGAATTTTCTACAATCGGCAAAAGCCTAACTCAAACAAGCACTAGGAGAATGGAGCCATAATGAATTACGTCGCAGATCAAGCACAAACAAATCCAGCCTAGAAGGATTCCAACAAACCCATATTCTCCCCCTTGGGGAAAGATTCTAGTTCTAACTAGCATGCCATCTCGGGCCTCGCCAATTGAGGGACCCATATTCTTTCCTAGGCATATAGTCGAGTCGAGTAAGTGCCCCGACAGTCTCTCATTCAGACATTGGAAAAAACATCAAGGAGTACCAAAATCTTCTCATCCATTGTATATACAACAAAACGAAAGGTTAAAAATGTTAGGAAATATGTCTCTTTTTCCATAAATATTTGCCTCCTAATTGTTTGGAGACTTCGTAAGATTTTTTTTTTTTAATTCTGTAGCATTCTAATTTACAAAATAATTAATTTTCTTTTAAAATTTATTTTATTAAAAGATTAGTACAATTTATATAAAAGAATAAACACTTCTCTACATATAGAGAGGTTAATTGAGTTCACTTGTTAATAAGGAGTTCAATTTCTCTGCCGTAGGCTTAGGCCCCCAACAGATTACATTACTCTAAACTATTACAATCATTTTGAACTTAGTTATCATATACACAATTGCCATACCAAAATCAAAATTTAGCATGCACAGTTTGATCACTCTGCATACGCTTAAACTAAAGAGACAGAACAAAAAGAAACACAAACTCTACACCAGAAATTAACTACACATACATCAAATCGTATGACTCCGATCCACATACAACGAGACACAGCTAGCCATCACTTCAATGTCCCCATATATAATCATCCCACTTCGTATCATCATCATCGTCATAATCATCTCCAATAAGTAGTGGTGGCGGTGAAAGAAGCAAACCCTCCGCCATGTTCACAAGCAATCCCGGCATATCAAATACCGCCTCTTCATCCATGTGAAACACATCTTTCTCCGGAAACAAACTGTTTTCTTCGAGTTGATCTTCGTCATCATGGGACAGCCTAAATGCTTCTGCTGCCTCAGCTGCGGCCTTTCTTATATGCTTAGCATCCGCGGAAGCGGGCACCGGCAACCTCCATGCTGAGTCAGCGAAATTCAGGCACGCAGATTTCCCTCTCAGTGCCAATGCTGCCACGTCATGTGCCCTCGCAGCCATTTCCGGCGTGGGATAAGTACCTAGCCAAATGCGTGACTTCTTGTTCGGTTCACGCAGCTCGCATACCCACCTGTTATTGTTTCTCATTCTGACTCCTCTGAAAATCGGATGACGTGTCTCTTTAAACACTCTCCGCCCCGCTCGCTTCTTAGGACAGCTGGTGGCCAAGCTGTAGTTGAACTTCGTTGTCTGAGTGTGAGTGAGCAGCTCGCCTTGACTCAATATGCAGTCCCTTGGCATGAAGTTTAATTTGAACTTTTAGAAGTGACTTTTGATGGGTTTTTGACTTGTTTGTGTTTGTTCGGTCTGTTTTTGTGAGAGTCGGCACTGTATTTATGCCTACGGACTTTATGGTGAGTTAAGATTTTGAAACGTGAGCGCGAGATGAACACGCACACGGGGAATCTAATGGCTGCGACGTTGGCTGTGCCGCTGATGGGCCACGCTGCCCACGTAGGAATGAATTAAAAAGGCACAGAAAGTGGACATTTCTTGCATATGTGCGTGATTGTTTGACCTTTTCTCAATTTATTTATTTATTTTTGTTTGACAGCAACCAACCAAGTAGATAAGGTGTCTACTACGTGTTTCAGGATTTTCTCCTACTTTCCTACGAAACCGGCGATTCTCTTTGGCAACTTAACCGTGGATTTGGATCCTTTCCTTATCTAATCTTTCTTAATCTTTGTAAGAAATTTTGACACCTGATAATTAAAAAATTATATGAATCATTATTTAGGTTTTCGTTAAAAAAAAATTTCACAGAATTAAAATATTTAAAATTATACCATAAACTGTAAAGAAATAACATTATGATGGTAAAATAATAAAATTAAAATAAAAAAACAACGTCATTTTAGTACTGAAAAAGATAAACAAAATCAAAATAACATCGTTTCGGCATTGGTTCTATTAATCAGGTGTCAGGCTATATTGTCTCTCTAGTGGTGCTGATTTTAATTTATATATGTATTAGCATGTACATTAATATTTGTAATGTAGTGTAATTTTTTAGATACCTACCATGAGGTTTTACCTATTTACACTTTGACGGCAAATTTACCCCTATTATTTTGTACCTTCCTATGCCGTCAGTATAACCATTCATTTGATTATTTGTTGACCATTATAAGACGAGAATGCCCCTGATCCCAAAAACAAGCTCAAAGCTACAGAGGTTACTGTTAGTTAATAGAAGGATGAGATCTGTTTTCTTGCAAGATACATTTCATAATTAAATTAAATGGCATATAACCGAGAACTTAAAAATAATGACATTGAAAAATCATTAGAAAAACAAAAATTTATTATCACTGTAGCATCAGCAGCTATATATTGCTCGATTCCAAGTACAAAAAACAGCCAGTCACAGCCCATCTCTTTCATTTTCTTCTCAAGGTACAATAACTATACAAAGGTTTCATGTGAGAAATGAAGTTCAGTAAATAAGGAACAAATAGGAATTTTTAAGAAATACAACTACACCCACTTTCTTCTGCACTTCATACTTGCTGCTTAGTATTAGCAATCTCAAGTAATCTAGAGTTGCATAACTCAACACAAAACCATCAAGCTCAATCATACACTTCATTACTTAATACCAAATTAGCAAGCTCAAGTAATAATTACAGTTCCTAATAACTCTACACCAAACTAGCAAGATCAAACAGTCAATACACTTCAATTAAATTTCCAAACCGCACAGCAATACGTGTCACTTTGACAATCCAAGATCATTTGACAAATTAAAATTTACGCATACTGATCAAAATGTGAACACCCCCCCCCCCCCCCCAAAAAAAAAAAAAAACAAAGAATCACAAAATCCCCAACTCAGTAAACCCTGGCCATAACCGCCATATTTGACTGCTGCATCACCATCATCCAGCCACCCCATCAATTGATCGGATACATAATCGGAGACAAGGGAAGCCAGCCACCAAATGCCAGCCGAGATCTGCCACCATTTAGCTCCCAACTCGCTAGAAACAACGACAAAAGCAGCTAGCGCGACAACCTCCGTTCATCGCCTTCTACCACGCGTCACCAATCATCACTACGACCAATCAATTCCCTATCATCAGGTCTATTTTTTTTACCTGTCACAATCACTACTTGAGGCACTCGTCGTCGGAATTTAAGTGAAAATTCTTTTAGTTACGTGAAACAGAATTTTAGCTACCCATTGAAAGTTTTGATTAATATTTGATTTTCTTGTATTTTAAAAGAGCTTTTACGAGTTTATCCTCTAACACTGACATTATACGTATATTTACATTGACGACAGAGGAGGTATGTGAGAATACAAACAAACTCAGCATCTTAAATATAAATCCCTCAAACCTCAGAGGAGGTATCTAAAAATTACCCTTATTGCATATCTACTTGAAAAATGCTTTTCCATTCAATCGGGTTAGAGGTAGGTGTTGTTCAAATTAGTTGATAATTGTACTTCAACTTTTTAATGGTATTTGAACTTGAAAACGCTCTTGCCACTCGCAAGTTGCCAATAATAGTTATAAAATAATAATAATAATTAATTGAACTTTAAAGTGTTACGTAGTGATTTTAAAACGCGTTAAGAAAATTATCTACGAAGTCCACATATTAAATATCGAAATTATAAATAGCAACCAAGAATTTTTAGAATTATTTCTACACTGGCCATTATTTCAATTTTCTCAACTAATCAATTTTCTGCCATGTTTATCAGAATTTAGGAACTAAAAGATAGTTTTTCCATTAATGTTGCATGTAATTCTTATTGCTGTATAATTACTCATCAATCAGTTATTCTGTAGTATATATTTCTTAAACTCACACAAAACGAGGTTGCTAAGTTGTGTTTTTGTTAGCTTTTAATCAAGCTTTAATCATTGTATTAGTGTTCTCATCAATTGTCCTCGATCACACTCGATCATTCACTTTTGGTTCCATTGTCGAAGAGGATCGATCAAGTCAAAATTGTGACAATATGTAAAATGGGTGGTGATGTTTTTCCCTATATTTTGCATTACAGTACCCAATTGTGAATACGTCCCATAAAAATTTAAGTTACAGAGTTTTCCAAATAAAGCATTTTTTATACTAAAACGGCCGCCATAGAGACAAAGCTTTGGAAAAAAAACTACACGATTGACTCGCCTTTGCCATTCATGTTATTTTCCCAGTTTCGTGGGATATTTTAATTAAATTTTGTGTGCGTGTGTGTGATCACGCAGCCAGACAATTATAAGTTATTGGGGACACGTCCCATTTCCTTTCACGAAAAGATTAATTAGGGGCGTTGCTTAATAATAAAGCTGTGTACGTTTGAAAACTAAGAGTTTAAAAAAAATGAAAATTTTAGTAAATTGTAAGTGGGTAGTGTCAAATGAAAAATTTAGTAAATTGAAAGTGGGTAGTGTCGGAATTAGAGATTTCAGTATATATTTGTCTGATTCACTTCATCATAATTTAAAACTTATGCTGATATTAGATATTATTTTGGTTTATCCCAAAACTATTACAAGAGCTTAATTTTTAGGGGCAGTTTTGTGAATAGTAGGAGATAATTCACTTTAAAATAAATTTTTGGGTGTGAACAAAGCTCAGATAGTCTTAAAAATAAGAGAAAATGATTTTATAGATGACGTTGATGACAACAACACTCCGACAATCAAGTAAGTGTTATAGAGGAAGATAAGTTTTAGAGAAACCCTAATCTAAGTGAAAAATTGAGAGTTGTGAGGAAGAAACTGAATTTGTTTTGCTAAGACTAACCTAACTTTACATAGGAAATGCCCATGAGGACATCCTAGTGTCTTTTTAAATACGTGACAAGCTTGAATAAGTTATTTTCCTACTCAAGTAGGGCCTTTCAACAATTTGACTATTCAATTTGAGTCCTTTAATCTCTTTAGGTTATGCATTAGTTGTAACTTTATAAGACATCCCTAGTGATAGCAGGTGTTAAGCCATGAGCCAATTGAGCTTTCAGAGCTGCTGACTCCATTTTTGGTGGCTCATTTAACAACTAAGTTGGTTCCCTTTCTTACTCTTAGTGCATGCGACTATCTTGGGAGATATTTTGAGATGATTCATGTGAGGATTATATCTCATTGACATGTAACAATTTTGGTAGAAGGGAACCTCAAGGTATTTTGAATGATAATTTATGTACTTTCTAGATTGATAAGGTGGCTAATTTTTTTCCTTGAAATCTTTTCATTTTACCGTTACTCTTTGAATTTCCTTTTCATATTTTGTAAGAGCCAATTGTTCATGGTGCTAATGTAGCGTGGCTCTAATTATATGATCCAAACTTTACCACCAATAGGTATGATTTGAGTTTTATGCATTCTTATTCAATAATTATTAATTGTTATTTTACATTTTTCTTTTTCGCAACATAAAATGTAAATCTCAAGTTCGATACAAGATAATGAGTACTGAGAGCATTTTACTGTTTGGTGAATCTATTCAATCCGAATAGTAAGTGAAAAAATGATACTAATTAATTAAATTCGTCAACTGATTTTTTTTTTTTAACTCGAAATGCATGCAATGGCGAGGTGTTATCACTTCGATGGTAAGTAATGGGATTTTGCTTGATTGATGCATGTGATCCCAGATACATTGAGATATCAAAACATTAATGCGCTTCGGCCAATGCAAGTCAGTTTTTCTATTTTTTAGCTTTAGCTCGACCGTACGTGGTACGTAATGAATGAAGACAAAAATTAATAATAATGAATGGAATCTTCATATTTGAATCTGGGTGTAAATCTTATTTTATGATATAACTCATGTGATAAACACATCATGTTCTGATTAATAACTAATTTAATGTGGTTAATAAAGGCCTACTCGGCTCTTTTTCACAGTAGCTGGTTACCCAGTCTAGTTACTGGAGTGTTTGGTCCTGTTGCGCTTGCTTTTTCTTTTTCCATTCGTCCACTTTTATCTGTAAATTAACCCAAAAAAAAAAAATTTGTTTACTTCACACCCATAAGCATTACCTTGATAGATCTAGGTTATATCTCACTACGGCCGTCTTTAGAGTATCTAGGGCCTTAGGCAAATTTATTTTATGAGGCTTTTTTTTTTATTCAGCAATTTAATGCTAAAAAAAATATAAAAGAACTCAAAATTCATTCCATCTTTAATTTTTGAGTTGCAACAAATAATGAAAAAGATCTTAAAACATTTTGAAAACAAAACCTAAAATTTGCTTTCTTTAGAGTTTTTACAAATATAAACAAATAAATAAATGAAAACATTACTATTTTTAAATTGAATATTTATAATAGTAGCACATAGAAGGTTGAGATGATAAATTGATGATCAGATAATGGATATGGACTTTGTATTTGAAAAAATAATTTTTTTATTTTTTTTAATGAACTAATGCATGTAATAATTTTCTTTCTAGAGAAGAGAGTGAAAAAAAATTTCATCTATGATTTTTAGATTAGAAGGATTAGAATAGAAATTAAAAGAAATACTCAAAATCAAAGATTTGAATGTCAAGTAATTAAGGTTTTTTGAGAAACTAAAAGGGTAAAAATAAATTCTAGGAAAAACTAATAATAAATGAATTGATAGTTAAATAAAATTATTAATTATATCTCTTTAACAATAAGATTACCAGATATAGATTTTTTAATTAGAGAGATGTCTAATACAAATTTTTTAATTAGAGAGATGTCTAATGGGCTTTACTAATATATATAACTTTTTTAAATCTTTATTAATTAGATAATTATTAATAGAATACTCAACAAATATGGTCTTTCTAAAATTTGGGGCCTTAGGTGACTACCTTGTTTGCCTATACTTAAAGCTATCCCTGTATCTCACAATAGTTGAACCTTAAGCCACAAATTTTTAATATCGAATAAGCTTTAAATGTGAATCTACTATATTAATTGGGACTCAACTGTGACTCAAATAATATATATATATATATTCATATATTCATTTACAACTTTACATAAGAATGAAATGAAGATTCAAAATATTAAGATTCTAATGAGATGATCTTTGTTGACTAAATAATTATTACTGAAATCAAGAATATTATGACATTTATAAATATATAGAAATTTTCTAATGAGCTATATGACAAGAGAGTCACTATGAAACGCAAAGATTTTAAGAATTTTGATAGTAGGGAATGGAAATGTGGTAGATCCCCCAAATTATTATACTTGAATGTTTTCCTTTTAAGTAATTTAATTTTTTTTTTTTATAAATTATGTCTTTGAGCCACGTAAAGTTCATTTTGTTTCTCTAAATTTTTGGAATGAATATCTTTCACTCATCTTTCTTTTTGTTTGACTTTTTAAGATCCAATTATTGGTTGATGGTTGAAAGAAACAACAACAATGAATAAATATATTTAAACTGTCCATAATTAATAATGTATATGTTTCGCAAGACTCTTAAAAGACAAATAAAAACGAGATGAGTAGAGAATCCATATCCGAATCATAAGCAGTATCATCATTGCTTCTTCTCTTACGTAATAAGAGGAAATAAAAATAAGATTTTGAAAGGAAATGAATCTTTCTCATCTAAGATTCATAACTTATTGCAAGACTAAAAAACAGCACAAATTAGTTGATCAAATAAAATGGGAACAAATTAAACGCCCAAGGCTTCTAATTAAGCATGCTATGCAACAACTCCAATAACGCGTTGGGTGTCATTCCAGAGCCATCTCTAACTTCGCTTCTGTGATCTGATCTAGGCGTTCAATCATTTCCTTGGTAAGATGATTCTCCCAATCTCCAACTTTCCCTTTTCTAAAGAAGTCACAATTATCAATAACAAGTTGGTGGCTGAACCTTTTCACTTTGGTTTTATTCACTTCCAAGCGGCTCAAATTCTCAAAACTACACAGCCTAATTATTTCATGAACCACACCATCACTCTCTTCCTCTAGTGAAAATGGTTGACCCAAAAACTCAGCCAATCTCTTCAAATGAACAAAGGGTTCCCTCATCATTTCCTCATATTTCAAAAACAGATTTTTTCAGAAGATTCTACGCTTGCTTTCCAATATCCCAAAACATGGTCCCAAAACGGACCATAATGAGAAACCCCTTTGCAAAACAGCTCAAATGCATCTTCCAGTGACAGGGGTGGCAGCTCTTTAGGCCTCACCTTGTTTATAAACAACCACTTGGAAACGAGAACATCTTTAGGGTTTCGGCATACGTAAACAAAGCAAGAACCAGAGGATATCATGGAGTTAGGTAACAAATCATAAGGAATGTGAGTAGCGAAAAGACGAGGTGAAGGAAGAGAGTGGATTCTGGACATGGGATTGTTTTGAAAAATGTAGGCATCTAAGAAGGGGACGCAATCATGGGGGCTACCGCTAAGCAAAGGATGTGATGGAAAATCATAGCGAGATCGGTTCATGGTGGCGAAAATGAGAGCTTTGAGCCATGTGGTGCCACATTTTGGAAAGGTGGCCAAGAATATATCGGTAGGTTGAGCCTTAAAATGATCTTGGATAAACATGAGACCTTTCAGTGCTCCATATGTTGTTAGCCAACAGCCTTTGTAATGGACTAGATGTTCAGTCATCCAACCTTTTCCCTTGGGAAGTGATGCCACGAGCTCTTCAAATCTTTTGATCGTTTTTTGGTAATCTGTCTCTTCTTTATTCTCTTCATCATAGGTTTTGTTAACAAGGTTTTGCTGAGAATGAAGGTTATCTTCATTGGCTTTGTTAACGAGACACAGGTAAGAGGTTAGGGTTTCTACGACGTCCTCATCTTCTTCTTCCAGATCAATGTTAGTTTTGGGGATGTGATGTGAACAGCCCATAAGGAAGAAGAATTGTTTTTATTTGCAGCTAGATAGGACTTAGGAAATAGAGAGCTTAAATTAATTTACTTTGGGCTGAGATCAGAGACTATGGTGGTGCCATTTTATAGAAAGAGTTAAAGGACACTTCTCCACTAGTTATTACGTGGGAGAAGAGAAAAGAAAGCGGAAAAATAAATAAATAAAAGTCTTTTAATGACAGATCTGCAATCACCTCAATCGATGTGAGTTTTAAGTCATAAGCTAAAGACACTCACAAGCAAACTTAATCAATAATGAGGATGCGAGTTTTGCACCTATATATTATTGCTCAATCATGTTTCGGAAAACATAGTGCTGTATATATAGTTTTCAAAAAATAGTGCCAAATAGTGAATTTATTTTAGAATACTCTTCAAGTAATTTAAACCTTGAAGTTACAAATCAAGTCCTTAATTTATTTGTTGAGAGTGAATTAGAGAGAAATTTCCTTTTAATTTTTAAAACGCCCATTAATGGTTAAATTAATGTCAGGAGGTGATTTATATTATATATATATATATATATATATATATATATATCTATAGCGAGGATAATTTATAGCAAATAAGTGCCATATTTTATCACCGAGCCATTTTCCTAAAAACTGCGGAATAATACTAGCTCAAATCACACGTGTCGCTTCATAATTAATTTCTTATGTATAAGTAAAAATGCATATGAGTTTATACCATTAAAATTTGTACAATAATTTGTAATTATAGATGTAGTTAAGTTACATTACCTATAACTTGATACATGTATTTATGTATGTATACATATATGTATGTATGTATATACACATACCTAACAACTTTAAACATACTGATAATTAAACGATACTTAAATTTTGTAGCACTACTCTTACCACCCAGTTCCAATCATTGCTAGATTACATTATCGTGATATCATTGTAGCACTTTTTTATTTCTTTTTTCAAATTTATCATATTTTTTTTAATTGACACAAGTTATTGTCTTATACAATAAACTTTCATGTTCGCTGGAAACATGAAATTAAATTTATTAATGCATCATACTTTTCAGGTTTAACTGTATGGTCCCAAGTCCACGAACTTCCTATAGAATATCGTGAGGAAAATTTGTCTTAGATATATAGGTCATTTTGTTTGGGAAACTTGAAGCAGAAACTTGTGATTGAACAATTGAAACTTCTAATTGAGAAATTAAAATATGCTTTATACATTTGAATAAGAAATTGTTTTCAAATTAAAAACGGAAATTTAGCTCTAAAATTTGAGCCAGCAATTGCTTCAGGAAATAGAAAGTCATTCAGCTTTTCTTGAGTTAAGTGCAAAAAAATACCTCACCACACCGTTACTATTAAATATATTATATTTCTATCTTTACTTTTTTCATTTTATAATAATACTCTTGTAACAATACTCTTGTGTATATTAATGAAAAAATAATTGGTCAAATTAATCTTAAAAGTAAAATAAAAATTTACAGAAATGTTTTTATTATTATTATTTTATTTTAAGATTAATTTGATAAATTAATTTTTATAATATAATTATTAGTAAGATTGTTGCAATGATACTAAACATTATTTTAAGTTGGCCGATATTAATTTATTTATAAACAATTATTAGTAAGATTGATGCCCATGTGCTAAAAATATTAGTTATTTCACATAGATGTTTATTGATTAATTTACTAATTAACTTTTTGATAGATAAATTAATTAATGTTATGAATATTATTACAGGGGTATTATTACAAAGGAAGTAAAAAGCAAGAATAAGAATGAACATATTTAACTGGAGGGATTTTTTGAGATATTTTTTGAATATATCGACTATACAACCACTTAAATTAAAATATAATAATTAAATGAGTATTTACTATTTTAAAAAAGCTACAGTAATAATTATTATTACAGATCTGCCCAGTATATTATTGTAAATTCTTATTTATTAATATTTTAAAACTGAGGAGATTGAATAATTTTTAGTTATTTAATTTACTTACGCCTGCTGAGCACCTGGCTTAGCTACAAACATAAAGTTCTCATACAGGAGGTGGTATAAATTGTATGGTCCAAAGTTCATGTACTAGCTTCCTGTTGAATCTTCATCTGATAATTTTGTGGCAGATCATGCTGTTTGAGAGAACTGAGACTTGCTTTATTAGCCTGCTGCAAATGTCAATTGACAGACCTCCGCAGTGCATCACGTAGAAGTGTTTATTTGATCTGAAATACAGTTTTAAACTATTTCAACAAAGCGTTGCTGATATAAATCGAGGTGACGTCAATTATGATACCAACTATGTAAGTGTAGGACTTCTCATTCCAATAAGTAGCAATCAAATTCTTAACCAGGACGGATCCATACCAATGGTGAATTGGATAAGTCATATATTTTGTTTATATCGCTGCTTATCACCATTAGGACCAAGCCTTTCAGCAGGATTCTGGTTCGCAAGGATCAATTGAATCAAAATAGCCAAAAGCTTTTACATTACAGCTGAAGAATGTTCAAAGAAACTCATTTTCTGAAAGTGAAGCTAAAGTAACCAGTTAACCACTGAAACAAAAAGTGAAATAGAATGGGAGCAAGTGAATGTTCACCACCTTAGTAAAATTCTCTGTAACAGCAAGGCTGCGTAATAATCAACTCTAGAAATTATCTCACAAATTCACAATAATGGCCGCATCTGGCTACTGTTTTAAATTACAGAAAAAGGTGAAAAAAAAATATTTGGGTTCAACTACATTATAAATGAAAAGAGCCAAGAAATTATTACAAGAATTGCTAAAGAACAAATAATTCTACTGCTTGTGAAAAAGGGGAAATGAAAACCCCAACCAAAAATGAATCCCTTGCAACTCTTCACCTAGTCACTTAGAACTTTCTGGTGTATATAAATTTTGTTTTTCTTTCATGACACTATGGTAAGAAAGTGAAAACAGAAAAGCTTCTAAAGAAGTCAAAACTTTCTACTTCTGTCCCTACAATGATGCGACCACAGGTTGAGAGTATAAAAATATTCAAGATCGCATAAATTGCTTGTAACCAAGAAGTAGCACATTTTAACTTGTTACACAGTCTTGGACGTATGGGTGGCTGTGATTTACATACTGCTCCCATATAGGCTTATACCTGCTAATGGCCAATTTTAGCCACGGCTTCATGTTTCCATTAAAGTGAATAACTGCTGCACTCTCAATTAGACGGTTGTCAATGTTCATATCATACCCCAGTCCTAGAACATGCCATCTCCGATCAAGAGGCTCTGTGAGTCCATAAAAGGCAAGAAGAGCAGGAGGAAGGGTTCCCAGCTTCCACAGTGTCCGATCAGCATTTTGTTCCTGCCAGTAATGATACCGTGCAGTCACATTTGCTTTCCTCCAAGCAATCAAGTCAAAAACATTCATGCCAAACGCCCATCCACATGCCTGTGGATCAAACTTCGAGCTAATAATTGGGTTTGAGAAATTGAGATACTTGTAATAACGATGAAATGCTTCAAGACAAGTTTCAACTGCACCATTCACATTTCCATGTAAATCCAATGAGAAAAGTGGCGTCAAATCCTTCTGAACAACAACATCATCATCAAGAAAAACTACTTTCTCCAACTGTGGATACACCTCCGGGATGTAAAAGCGAAGGTGATTTAGCAAAGACAGATACTTTGGATTCTGCAATTTCGGCTCAACCCTCAAATCTTGATATTCACCAAAATAGATAGCCCGTGAGTCAGCATTAAGAAGCTGTTTCACAATGGGAGCATAAGAAGCATTCAACCATGAAAACTCCTCTATATTCTGCACTTCTATCATGGACCCTTTAAAGTCATTATTGAGGAACCAAGCCTGCATAACTCCATAAGTGACTCCATTGGTTACAATGTGGAAGACCATCTGTTTTGGATGATCAGCATTAGTGATGGTCGAATTGACAACAGCAGATGTAGCCAGCACATTATCTGAAAATATACAGAAGTGATAGAGATTGTTGTCCACGAGTCGAGGAGAGTTTCTCCTCTCATACGCAAGATCTTGGATATGCTTGCTTCTAACCCAATCTACTGAGAGCTTAACTTTTAGGCAATGTAGGCTCTTTGGTAGTGATTCAGCCACCAATTGCCCAAAAAGTGTACTCTGAACCATTGCTGCATTAGCACGTTCTTCAAGGGCTTGAATATGAGATTTCATTGTCATTATTGTTGTTGCAATGTCATAATGAGCATCTTGTGCCATAAAGATGAGAGATGATAAGCTACTAATAATTGGCTCTGCTTCATCCAGAGTTATAGGCTCTCCTCTCATGGCAGCCTTAGAAAGCAAAAGCTGGCAACTTCTGATCTTCTTGCTCAGCTCCCAGGCAAGTTGAAGGTTGTTGTGCTCTTTGGCAATGATAACGTAAGCCTTAGCAAGTATTATTTGTTCTGCCAACTGCCGTGAAAATGAGGTCGCACTCAAGATTTCTTTAGTGAAATTTAATCCCTTCTGTTCAGCCTGCTCTGTTCTTGCACTTTTCTCCTAGAAGAGGAGGTTAGCGCAGGGTAAGTCCTCAAACAATTGATTCGAAAGCAATGGGCAATCAGATATGTCAAGTAGTCAGTAATCTCAGGCATTGTATGGTTCTCAACAATGTTTAAAATATTAACTTTCTGGAAGAGTACAGTGAATCAGGAGGGAGCCCAAGCAAGGAATGCAAAAGGACAGCAATACAAGAAATGCAAAAAGGATGACAACGTGAGAAACAGAAAAGTTCCAACACTATAGATAAAATTGACACTGTCAATAACAGCTAGAGATATTACCATAAAGAAGGAATCATAACTAAAATTCCAATTCTAAGCAAAAAGAGCAGTGAATGATGCAGTAGCTATAATTGCGAGACTGTGATATTGATTTTGATTATAAGAGCCAATGTCTGAACTGATTTATTTTCTATCTAAAAGAACCACAGATCTATACACACCTGATCAGCCAAGAAAATCCTGAAAAGGGTATGTTCACATACAGGAACACAAATTGACTATTGGGTTAAGAACTCAAAATACATAGCATATGTGGTAGCTAGAGGAATTATTAGGACTGGTGGTAACTAAAAGTAGGTGATTATGGAGGAAACCTAATATCCACAAGAAGATAGCTCACAGCTATTGCTGAGGGTGGGGGCCATGGTAATATCAGAGCACTGAAGATGGTCACTAATACTGGTAGCAGCAGCAACCATGACAGTGGCTGTGATGTTACAATGGCACAATAGTTGTATGGTGAAGTGCAGTGGCTGCAGGTACTGTATGTAGCAGTACAGTTGCCAAAGTGGTCCAGGACAAGGTGGGGATGAGTTTCAAAGCAGATTTTTTTCCATTTATTTTTCCCTAGGAATCAATAGTTTAATCACAAGTACCAATACTACCTAAAAGCGTGCAGCCAAAACACAAAACTCCCTACCACCAAAGTTACTTGAATAATGTGTTAATGAGCAGCAGCAGCAGCATAGGTAAATAATTCACATCACTACATAATAAATAGTTTAGAAAACCATAATAACCCAATCTGCGAGCTCTGACCCAATATACAGAGAACAACATTATTACAGAAACTGATAAAAATCTAAGAGTTTTATGACTCCATGGTTTATGTGATTAATGCCATCTAGCATTATAAGCTTAAAGTAACCATTATCAAAACTCATGAGATTCATCTGAATGAAGCAGTCACAAATTTCCTAACATGGTTGATTTCTTTAATCAAAAACATGTTGGCATAGTAATAAATGAAACAAAATACTTAATCACATCTAAACCATCGCAAACATAATTCCTATAGTTTGCAAGTAATTCATGCTTCTTTTATCATTTAAACTAAGACCATTTCAATCCTAATCAATTAAAGAAATGACAATCTCATAATCAGTTACTAATATCCTGTTCATTAGATTGGTAAAATTAATAATATAAATTTAATTTGAATAAATTGCTCATTAGGAGGGTGATCTACAAAGAAAATAAATTAGTGCTAGTAAAAGTACTTTTAGTAAATTCAGCACTTGCAGTCCTAACACAAAGACCAGTATTGGAATAAAAAACTTCAGGTTAGCAAGTCGATAAAAACACTTCCCCATTCCAACAGAAAAGGACGAACTTATATCTATGTCTGCATATGAATACATATATTGAGCTTCCACAAGCTTCATGCCTATATACAAGTGCACACATGTGAAATTTGAACCTAATCAGAAGAAGAATACAAACAAAAAAAATACCCAGAGAAGTGTCTTTCATCAAAGCTTTTAATCAACATATAATCAAAACTCCAAAAGCAGTTAAAAAAACTCATATTTCCACATAACAGACTTTCCAAGCTTCAAGATCAAATAGGCATCTCCAAAAGTATAAAAAGATCAATCCATATCTAATTTAAAAGCCAAAAGAAAAATTTATCAAAACAAGATAAGGGTCCTGTATTAGCTAACCAGTGCAAGCGGGTTAGAACGATCTTCATGATGATTATGTTGAACTATAAACAAAACCAATCCTGCAGTTGAAAAAAGCCCAAGAAGAGCCCAGATCCAACAAGAAAGCCTCCTTCGAACCGGGCGCCGATATTCGGCCGCCCGCCGCCTCATCTTTCAGTGAATCTCCCCACAACTTGACACCAAATCAAGATTCGAAGCCGAACCATTTACCAGATTCGACCAAAAGATCATTGAAACTTGCAAAAAAAAAAAAAAAAAATTCTACCATCCAACTCTTACTTGATCAATGAAACTGGCCTGGCCATATGGTGCCTTTATAATTAAAAAAAAAAAAAAACTTTAGAAACAAGAAAAAAGAAAGATTTTAACTTGCAAGGGAGGTTAAAGAATCGAGAATTGAAAGAGTGGCAAGTTTTGTGATCTTGGTTTTGTTCTGTGTGAACTGTGAAGAGTGGAGCGAAAGAATTTAACCGTGAAGAATTAAGTGAAAGAATTTAACCAAAAGAGTTCAAGAGTGTTGGGTGCTCCCTGGTGGCTGTGCTGTTAGATGTCAGATTCTTATAAGTGAAGGGAAACAAGAAGGGGGCAAAAGCCAGCACATAAAAGCATGTAATGGGTAAACAATGTTCGCATGTTTATTTTGTCAATTTTTAACGCAACTCCCGAATTTTAACACAGCTCGATTATTCTATATGAATACAATATAAATAAATAATTATATATTATTAAATTTAATATAATTATTAAATAGATTGAGTTTATATTAATATAATTTTTTTTATATTAGATTAGAGTTAAAAAGTTATTGACTCATCTATCCAAATAATAATACGATTATTTTTATATGTTAAATTAATTTTTAAATTCTTATCATTAAAACTCAAATAGGACATGATTTTTTTTTAAAAAATAGATATATACACAGTATTGTATTTATAAAATTTTATATAAATTTAAAACTTTAATAATATAAACGTATAAAATATTAATACATATATATTTTATTATATCGATATATAATATTATATATATATATAAAATTTAAACTTTAAATAGTGTAATAGTTTGGAGAGTATGTGTGTAACATTGATTAAATATATAAATATTAAATGGATTACTGGATAACTTATTTATTTTTTATATTGGGTTTGGGTCTCAACAATTTGACATAATTATTAAATAGGTTGTGTTTGGGTTGATTTATATTTGATACGACACGAATACGACCCAATAACTTATTTTTCCAACTCTAATTTTTAACATAGCTTCTTCCTTTTTTATTTTTAGTTTTTTATAATTTTATTTTAATGTAAACAAATTTTAACGCAGTTACCATGCCTATTTCCCTCATAATTATTTTCAAGTGGCAGATTATGGAAGTTCCAATAAACTTTCTAAATTGACTGTATTACCTTAAATTGGAGTAGATTTTACCAAAAATAAATTAAAATGAATTTAAAACATGAAAAACTTTATAATGCTGTAATAAAAATTATGGTATCAATGATGGAGTTATTGTGTACTATTGGATTAGATCAACGGCACATAATAATTACAATATAACAAAAAATTAATTTTTTTTCTTTCACCGGTTGTAGTACTTATCTAAAAATAAAATTTAAATGGTTAAAATTTAAAAAATTATATACATATTTTTGCAAGAGGAGGCGTCATCCATGAAAGATGAGAAGCCATTCGATGCGTAACAATGGAATTCTCTGTAGAGCTGCTCTGCAAATTCAAATTGGCTTTTCTAATTCTAATTCTCTTTAATGCTTTTTCAAAGAGTGTCAGGATGTGAAAAAGTGACCACATAAACAATGGATTAGAGCGTAAACGAACAAGTCCAAATGGTTCAAACAAATAATTACTTTGCTACTAAAGCTGCATCAATTGTTGGCTCGAAGGTTCAATTAACCAGGCCAAAACTTCTTGCTGCAGTTGAATCCTGCACGAAGTCGAAAAATTTAACAGGAACAGAAAAGCTACCGTAGGCATAGATAAAATTTCATCTTAAGATATCCCAGTTGACAGAAATCATCACAAGAGATGCTTCACCTAGAAAATCAGATTTTCGGAATGAATAAATGAAATTAGTTTTCAATCCGTGGGTTCCATTTTTAACAAGAAAATCAGTTTAAATTGACAAATAACAAACAAGGATGGGTTCAAAATTACTTCAAAATTCAGAAGAAAACAGACATTATCAGCTTTCCAATACAAAGAAAACATAAAATCAAATTTGCAACTTTAATGACTCTGATTCTCTCTTTTCATTGTGTCCCCAATACACTAAGAACAAAAATAAACAAAAATGTGCCACGTTTTATTGTGGGGTGGAGCAACTCCAACCTTTTGGCTTGTTTGGGATGAGCAGTCCATAACACAGCTAGGGGAAACAAGGATCCATAGCTGTTTTTGGCCTCAATTGACTCCACAATCGTCGAAGATGATGTGCCGATGATGTGACCTTGCTGCAACACTCACATTTACCGGTCGTCTCCGTTGAATTTTTGGATCCAATTTAATCCATGCAAAACAAGTCATACTCCAGATCCTTTGAGCCCGTCGAATTGCCGATCCGAAATGAAATCCAAAATGAGATACATATCGTCTGGAATCCGATACTGCACCTCGGATTGTGATGGATGGTTGGATGGCGCCGTGCCAACAGATTCAGTTTCGGATTTGGCAGATATTGACTTTGCATTTTGGAGAATTGACTAATTCAGAGAGATTCATATTTGGGAATGAAGATAAGGACTGTGTTTTTTAGTTTTTTATTTTTGAAAGGAATTTAGAAATATTACAAATAGACGGTGGACTTAACAATTTTCTCGTTTTCTTCGTCTATGGTGACATTAAGACTTAAGAGCTGCTCTTTTTACCACCTTTGACTTAAAAAAGAAAAGAAAAGAAAAATGAATATCATATATAAAAGAAGGCAATGACATAGTTTAAGTGAACTTTTAATTTTGAACAATTTTTTGTTGTTGATGATGCCATAATTGTTATAACATTATTTTTTTTTTCAAAGAGAGGTTATTAGCACCCCTCTAAATATCTCTTAACACCTCTTTTCTTAATTAACTTCATTAAAATATTTTAAAAAATTATAAAATTCTTTTAACACCTCCATCAATGACAAAAATATCCTTAATTAAAATTTATTGTATAAACCTCATTCTCTAATTTTTATTATTAAATTCCATTTAACAACAAGATTTCCACCATTAAACAAAAAACAATGGACTTTTATTTTTTTCATTGTTGCCATCAGTAGTAAATTTCTCAGTTGAAAACTAGAGGAAAAAGCAACCTTTTTTAATTTCTAAAATGTTAGATAAAAAAAAATATTTGACTTTTGAGTGGGAGCTTAATTAAAAATTATCCTATTATGTAATTTTAATACATGTTAAAATTGTAAAATAATTAAAGGGGTTTGAAAAGGTATTTGGAGGGGTGCCAATAGTCCCATTTTTTTTTCAAATAATTTAAAGATAAAATTAATAGATTTATGATTTTTTTTATAATACACGCACACACTCTCACTTATATATGCACCTAAAATATATATAGAACCATAACAACCTTGTACAAAAACTATGTACAAACTGATATTGCATGAGAATATTAGATAGATAAAACTATTAAGGGTGTTCATGGATTAGATTTTTCGAATTGGACATCAATCCATATATGATCTACAATCTTATAGATTATAAATTTTCAATCTAATCTAATCCACGGAGTGTTGAAATTCAATATAAATCTAATCCATATATCTGCAAATCAAATATGAATGTGACTCAATCCATCAGTTTATGGAGTGATTCATTTTTATTTCCCTCTTTTTTATTTCAATCCACTCCAATCCTTCAATTCGCATATCGGATTTTTGTTGATTATACAGATTGAGTTGATAAGATTGGATTCTGAACACCCTTAAAAACTATCGTGGATCTATATAATTAAAGCAAAATAACGGTTATCACTTTTCCACTAATATCTTTGTGCCACATCAATTTGTTACACTAGTTTGTACAAATTGTTTGTAGCTCTATTGTTCTTGATTTTGATAATATTTTAGTACTATTATCTCGAATATTGGGACACATTTTGACATATTGGACTCTTTTGAATTTAATGATATTTTTGTATATTTCATTTATTGCTTTCATCTAACAATGTTGGATGAGTGATGATTGAGTTATAAACTCTTATATAAACTTATTTTATATAAACTAATGTGGTCTATATTCATTGATTGAATGAAATTACAAAATAATAAAAATAAATAATGTGAGTCAAGAGCTATTTAATCTAACCAAATAAATTAGGTTACATCAATTTGTAGAAAATAAGTTTGTACAATATGATTTTTCTTTTTTTCAAATCCATCATTTATTTTTTTTTTGCTAAATATCTAGATTTAAAAAAAATTAATGTTATAGTAGCAAATTAGTTGTTAGAATTATAAAGAAACCAAAACCTTAAAAAAAAAATATAAAACATGTAAATTGACATTAAGTGTGAAATAAAACATAAAATTTATAAACCACTCATAGGACTAGCAAATTGAAGGGAAAATTGTTAGAATTGTAAAAACAAATTACATAAAATTTGTAAATTAACATTAACTGTCAAATAAAATAAAAAATTTGTATACCACAAATAAAACTAGAAACTTGAAGGAAAAAGAGTTAAATTAATATTGGAGTTATAAATTGGCCTTCATAATTATTAAAAAAATAAAAAATTAGAAAAATGACATAAAACTTGTAAATTGACATTAAATATGAAATAAAACAAAAAATTTGTAAACCACACACAAGATCAGAAAATTGAAGGAAAAAGGATTGAATTAATATTGGAGTTATAAATTAGTCTTTAGAATTATTTAAAAAATAAAAATTTAAAAAAATGACAAAAAAACTTAAAAATTGACATTAAAAGTTAAATAAAATAAAAAAAATTGTAAACCATGTATAGGACTAGAAAATTGAAAGAAGAAAGGGTAAACTAATGCTGGAATAGTAAATTAGTTTTCAGAATTGTAAACAAAACAAAAAATTAGAAAAATGATACAAAACTTGTAAATTGAGATAAAATGTGAAATAAAACAAAAAATTTGTAAACCATACATAGGACTAGAAAACTGAAAGAAAAAAAAGGGTAAACTAATGCTGAACTAGTAAATTAGTTTTCAGAATTGTAAACAAAAAAAAATTAAAAAAATGATATAAAACTTGTAAATTGAGATTAAATGTGAAATAAAATAAAAAATTTGTAAATCATAAATAGGACTAGAAAATTGAAAGAAAAAGGGGTAAACTAATGCTCGAGTAGTAAATTAGTTTTCAGAATTGTAAACAAAACAAAAAATTAGAAAAATGATATAAAACTTGTAAATCGACATTAAGTGTGAAATGAAACATAAAATTTGTAAACCAAAATAGGAATGATAAATTGATAAAAAAAAAAGGATAAATTAATGTTAGAGTTATAAATTGGAACAAAAAATTGTAAACAAACAAAAATTTTAAAAAAATGACATAAAACTTATAAATTGACATTAAGTGTGAAATAAAACAAAAAATTTATAAACAACAAATAGGACTAATAAATTGATAGAAAAAAAGATAAATTAATGTTGGAGTTATAAATTAGAACAAGAAATTGTAAACAAAACAAAAACTTAAAAAAATGAAATAAAACTTATAAATTGACATTAAGTGTGAAATAAAACAAAAAATTTATAAACTACATATGTGACTAGTAAATTAATGGAAAAATGAGTAAACTAATGTTGGAGTTGTAAATTGAAACAAGCAATTGTAAAGAAAATAAAAACTTAGAAAAATAAAGTAAAACTTATAAATTGAAATTAAGTGTGAAATAAAACAAAAAATCTATAAACTATATATAAGACTAGTAAATTAATGAAAAAATGGGTAAACTAATGTTGGAGTTGTAAATTGGAATAAGAAATTGTAATGAAAATAAAAACTTGGAAAAATGAAATAAAACTTGTAAATTGACATTAAGTGTAAAAGAAACAAAGAATTTGTAAAGCATACATAAGACTAATAAATTGAAAAAAATGGATAAATTAGTATTGGAGTAATAAATTGGTCTTCACAATTGTAAAGAAAATAAAAACTTAAAAAAGACATAAAACTTGTAAAATAAAATTAAGTGTAAAATGAAACAAAAAATTTGTAAACCAAATATAGGACTAGTTGATTGATGGGAAAAGGGGGTAATCAATGTTGCAGTTGTAAATCAAAATAAAAAATTGTAAACAAAACAAAAATTTAGAAAAATAACTTAAAACTTGTAAATTAACATTAAGTGTGAAATGAAATAAAAAAAAATTATAAATCATACATAGGACTAGTAAATTGAAGAGAGCAAAATAGTAAATTAATGTTGGGGTTGTAAATTGGACTTCAAAATTATAAACAAAACAAAAACTTATAAATGTTACGTAAAACTTATAAATCAACATTAAATATTAAATAACAAATTAATTTTGTAAATCACACATAAAATTAGTAAATATAACCTGAAATTTGAATAAAAAAAAATAATTACATGTTACTTAAGTAACAAGTTTCTTATTTATTTAGAATTAATGGTGGAGATTTTTCATTTAAATTTAACAGTCCACTGCTATTACGGCAATGATGATGTTATTTTACTTACGGCATTATAGAATAACCCTTAAAACATTAGGTTGTAGTGCTATATACTACTAGAATAGGATTGATTCAAGTCACATTTCGCTATATGTGCAATAAATTCTAAGAGAACATTTGCAAATATCTGTTAATTTGACTAAAGTAAAATATTAATTATTACTGCAGATGCTGGATAAAACAATCGGTTTTTGGAAATTTATCTATCTAGTCATTTTTTATAAAATTATTATTAAAACTAGTTTTTGCAACAGTAACAATTTATATTCATTTTGGACTAAATTACCGTTCGGAGCACTTGGTTGGTTATGCACGACGAAGGCCATCACCCCGCGTTGGTTGGTTGCGTGTGACAAAAACTATTGCCGACATTAGTTGGTTGTGCGTGATGAAAGCCATCCCCTTGTTGGTTGGTCGCGGGTGATGGGAGCCATCGCTTATACTGGCAGGCTTCCATTGCCCGCATTGGTTACGGGTGATGGAGACTATCGCCAATGACAATGGTGACGATAGAGCCTAACGCCCATGTGAATGGAGCTTAAGACCCTACTTGTCATGCTTTGATTTTTTTTCTCGCACACTTAACAACATAATTGAATATGCCCAGCATACTTAACAATGCGATTGAAATAATTTTCTTAGAGACGTTTTAAAAAACACATAATGTGACACATGTGGCACAACCTAATCTTAACAAAATCAAGTTGAAAGGTCGAAGGAAGAAGCTTGTTGTCGATGGATGCTGCCACAATCAAAGGAAGTTGTTGTTGAAGCTAGTAAAACCATAACAATAGATGGAGGTGGTGTGGGCGATGTTGTGCTTGTGGATTTAGATTTATTTTGGTTGTTTTAAGAGTAATTTAGTACAAAATGGGTATATGTGCCTATTATGGTAAGAAATTTTATTACATGGTTAATTTTAATAATGATTTTATGAAAATGGCGAGATAGGTTTGGTACAAGAAGTTTGAAATTTGAAACTTTCCTTTTATTAGAAAGGAAGAGCTTGTGTTACTATCGAGAGAGAAAAAAAACAATGAATAAATAAATAATCATTGATATAATATTGTAATTTTAGCATGTTTCATAGTAAATAAATTAAAGCCCATTTAAAATTGAGATTGAAATGCCCTAAGTGGTTTATTTCATAAGTTTTAGCAAAAAAGATATTTGGTAAATATTTTTAAAGTTACTTATTTTATGAGATTCTTTATTTTGATACTAGCTTTTAAAAGTAGGTAAAAATTGCTCTTTTAAAGTTTATATTATAACCTTAATATTTTAATAAAAAGACACTTATATTTTTTTAATAAATCTAATATATAAATTAAAGGCAATTTAAATTTTGTCTATTTTAGTTATCATATAGTAAAACAACACTTTTATATTAAAATTTATCAAAAACGTGTATTTTGTTTTCCAAATTTACTGCAATCACAATAATATAGTTTATTAAACAACAAGCTCCTATTTTAAACAACCACTTATTTCATCTATATAATATAAGCAGGTTATTTTATCAATCATTGCAATCCTATACTAACCTTTACTCTTGAGTTTTTGTATTTGTATCATATATGTGATTCTTCATAGGGTACTTTCTAGTTTTGCATTATTTTCCCTCTCTTTTTCTACCTTAATTGGTAAAGGGGAAAAAATGAAACCAAAGTTGACAATCTTTTTTTTTTTTTTTAAAGAAAGTAAAGCTTTCAATTAAAAGAAAGAGTCAAATAACAACTGAATATTGACTGGAAAGTTTTCCAGCCACAGAGCAGGAATTTCGAAAGCTACAACTTGTTTGGTTAGAGAATGAGCTAATCTATTACAGTCTCTGGACACATGCTGGATTCGTGAAAGGTTGTGACTCCTTAAAAATGCCTGAATCTCCGCAATTGTCCAAGCTATTTCTGTCAAGCTATCTTTCCTACTCATAGAGAGATCCACCGCCTCTGTTGAATCTGATTCAATTACCATCGATACACATTTCACTCTAGTGGCAGTTTGAATACCGAACCAAACAGCTTCAGCCTCCATGTCTGCCACGGTACCTCGGAGAGGAATTCTCTGAACTGCTGCTGCTACTATCCTTCCTCTGAAGTCTCTAATCACTACCCCCAACCCGGCTTGCTGAGATGAGCTGCTGATTGCAGCATCCACATTCACTTTAACACAGCCCTCTTGGGGGGGAGTCCAAGCCTGATGCTTAGTCCTGTGAAGCTTTGATTCAACTTGATCTTTTGGCTGCTGAATTCTTTTATAAGAATGTACTATAGCAATTGCTCTAGCAGCTGATAATTGGGACTCTTCTTACTTACCCTCAAAGATGAAGAGATTCCTTGAGTGCCATATTGCCCAACAAATAGCAATTATCAGCTCCCTTTCTTCCTTTTTCCGCTTCCCAGCTACTTTATGGATCATACCTAACATGTCGGGTTGAGCCATGAGCTTTACACCTTCAAAGAACTCAGTCTGTTTCCAGATTTTTCGAGCAGCCCTACACTCTATCAAAGCATGGATCACATTTTCACTTTAACAGCCACATCTTTGACAAGTTGGATCCTTGACAATTTTCCTCTTCCATAGATTTCTTGCTGTTGGCAAGAGGTTTTTTGCAGCCCTCCATAAAAAATCTTTACCTTTTCTGGAAGATCAGCTGACCAGATAACATCCCACTGAGATTTGGAATTATCGGAGCAGCTTGGATCATCTTTGAATTTTTCCTTAACAGCTAATTGGTATCCACTCTTAGCTGAGTATTTCCCAAGCTTATCAAAACGCCAGATCAAAGTATCTTGCTGAGGAGTTCTCGGAAGAGTAGTATTCAAAATTCTCTCCGCTACATCTTTTGGGAAGTTCTGCACTATTGTTGCTTCTTTCCATTGTTGGCGTTCATCTATAAGATCAGCCACGAGAGACTTGGCATGCAAATTTGGGCAGGGGGAAGGTCTGGGCCATACATGGTTCTGAATCCAGTTGCTACTATGAACTGATATCTTCCTTCCATTCCTAATCCTCCATCTCAGCCCTTCCTTCAAAAGGTGTCTTCCCCAAATGATACTCCTCCAAACAAAAGAGGGGTTTGATCCCAGTTTAGCCTCTATGAACTCAGAGTTTTTGAAGTACATGGCTTTTAAAACTTTTGCCATTAAAGAATTAGGCTTGTGCAGGATTCGCCATCCTTGTTTGGCCACAAGGGCTTGATTAAAACAAGCCATATCCCGGAATCCCAACCCTCCATTTTTCTTGGCATGGCAGAGCCTATCCCATCTTAACCAATGGATGCTTCTCTGTGCTCCATCCGATCCCCACCAGAACCTTGCTATGGCTTTATCTATATCGTCACACAGCGTTTGAGGAATTCTAAAAACACTCATTGCATACGCTGGAACTGCTTGTACTACAGCTTTGATGAGAATCTCCTTTCCTCCACTTGAAAATCATTTTCTTTGCCAACTTGACAATTTGCTGAAGACTCGCAGCTTTATGTCATTGAAAAAACTGATTTTTGTTCTCCCCACCATAGCTAGTAATCCAAGGTACTTCTCAAATTTTTGCACTACATTCAACTCCAGGATACTCTTTATTTCCTCCCTCTGCCTCTGGCTTGTGCTTGGACTGAAGAACATGGAAGATTTTTCATAATTGAAGATCTTTCCTGAGGCTGTTGTGTAGCACTCGAAAATTTTCTTTAACTCTCTGCAATCAGAACTGGAGGCTCTTATGAAGACCAGGCTGTCATCCGCGAAGAGAAGGTGATTGATTGAGACCTCTCTACTGAACCTCAGGCCATGAATAAGGTCTTGGTCCTCTGCTTTCAACAGCAGATTTGAGAAAACTTCTGCACACATAATAAAGAGATATGGGGAAAGAGGGCAGCCTTGTCTCAAGCCTCTTTGGGGCTGTATTAGACCTTTTGCCACTCCATTAATCAAAACCGAAAAGCTAGCTGTGGAAACACAGTTCATCACCATTTGCACCTATTTTTCCGAAAATCCTAGCTTTTGCAAAGTTCCCCTTATAAAACTCCACTCCACCCTATCATAGGCTTTGCTAATATCTAACTTCAAAGCTATAATCCCATTTTTCCTTTTTTTGCTCTGCCTAATTTTGTTCAAGCTCTCATATCCTATAATTATATTATCTGATATAAGCCTATTTGGAATAAAGGCACTTTGGTAAGGAGAGATAATGTCATTTAGAAACTGTTTAAGCCTGTTTGCCATTGATTTTGCAATAATTCTATAGATGACATTACAAAGACTAATAGGCCTAAACTCTGAGACTTTCCTAGGCTTCGACACTTTTGGGATTAAAGCAATGAAAATATGATTCAAGGGTGCAAGGTTACCTCCTTCATTGAGGATGTGCAGACATGTTGTTACCACTCCCTCTTTAACGGAGCTCCAGTGCTTTTGGAAGAAAACAGCTGGGAGACCATCAGGACCTGGAGCCTTTGTGGGGCACATTTGGGCTAGAGCAGCTGCAATTTCCTCCTCTGTGAAAGGTTTGTCTAATATGCTGTTCATTTCCTCTGAAATCTTTACTGGCACATTGGTAAGAGCAGCATTTAGTTGATGCTGAGATGGGCTTGATGTTGTAAAGATGTTTGCGAAGTAATCACAGAATCTCCTCTCTACCTCCTCAGCATCATCAACCCACACTCCTTTTTCATCTTCAATGCCACCAATTTTATTCTTTTGCCTTCTTGAAGAAGCTTTAGAATGAAAAAATTTTGTATTCCGATCGCCCTCCCTTAACCAGTCTGCCCTTGATCTTTGCTTCCAAAAAATCTCCTCTTCAAGCAACATGTTATCAATTTGGTTTTCTAGCCTTTTTATCTCATCCGCGCTGTCAAAATGGCAAAATTGGTTTTTCATTTCCTCAAACTTATTAACCAGGGTCTCGAGCTTCCTTTTCCTCCCATTGAACTCGCTGTTGCTCCAAATTTTCAAATCAGCTAGAGACTCCTTTGCTTTTCTAGTAAACATTTCTACCGGGTTTCCTTGATTCCAGGTGCTCAACTCTTTCCACTCAAGCTTCACAATTTCCTGGCACCTTTTATAAGGACTCCACATATCCTCATAGTGAAGTCTAGGAAAGGTTCCCTTCGTGTAACTGGTCCCCTTGCCTTTTTCCAGAACTTCCATTAGAATTGGATTGTGGTCAGAGCTCCAGGAAATCAGATTCGAAGCCGCTTTTTCTTGGAAAACATTGCCCCAACTGCTGTTGCACAGAAATCTGTCAAGCTTCTCTTCAATTATTTGAGGTCCGAATCTTCTGTTAGACCATGTATAAGGGTACCCTCCGTTCCCCATGTCCCTCAAATCACAATCCTTTATGGCTTTCCTGAACTCATTCACCATGTTTACCCTTTTCTCCTTCCCCCTTATTTTCTCGTTCAAATTCAACATTTCATTGAAATCCCCAAAACAAAGCCACAGAAGTATAGATAACTGAGCTAACCTTCTCAACAACTCCCAAGTATGCCTTTTTTTATCCGATTCAGGATGGCCATAAATTCCTGTGCACCTCCAATAACTTCCCGTCTCACTATGCACCATCGCATCTATATGATGTTTACTAAAAGATTTAAGATCAACCGTAATATCATCACTCCAAAGAAGCGCTAAACCACCTCCTAATCCCTCTCTATCTACTGCAAAACAGTTCTGGAATTATAATCTTTTGGCTCGCTCTTGCATTTGTTTAGCTGTCATTTTTGTTTCATAAAGGAAACAGACTTCAGGCCTATGCACGCGCAAGAGCTGCTGGGCTTCTCGGAACATTCGGCCATTCCCCAGCCCCCGAACGTTCCAACTTAAGAGTTTCATTGCAGTCGGCGGGGCTGCTTCCCAGCCACCGCCGATATCTCATTTCCAGCATTCCGTATTTCTGCATCTCTTACTTCTTTTTCTGTATCCCAGTTGAGTTTCTTCTCTATAGCAGAACTTTTTTCAGGCTGTTGTACGCTTTCCTGTTCCTGTGGGCTACTAACTTTGCTCTTCTTCAAATTTGGTCTTTCCCAGTTCATGGAGCTACTTAGCCTTTTCGAGCCTGTTACCTCTTCAATTATGACCATGTTTCTTTCCACGTTCCGGGCTTGAAGTTTCCATTTCTGTTTCTTGGGCTTTGTTTCATCTTTTCCAAGCCCTTTACCCATTATAATCTCCTTATCTACACCTGCCACTTCAGCTTGTATTTGGGGGGAAATATTAATTGTGATGGATTCCAATTAAACCAGACTAGAGTCTCTCTCCTCGCGAGTTTTCTCTGGAAACTATAAGGATGAGAGGAAAATAGAGACGTCATGGCTCATTTAAGTCACCTTGCAATAGGTGGTTTTCTCGTTAAAATTTACTTAGTTCGAGCCTTGTAGATTAAGAGAGTGATAAGCAAAGTGAGCAGTTTATTCGTTAGCAGAGTTATAAGGCAGTTTGTGTTTCGCTTAATTCTTTCAGTCTGGAGGGTAGTTAGAAATCGGAGGATGGATTCAGAAGAACTCATTAGGAGATGCAGAGCAATAAGATTAAGTGATGAGGAAGAGGGCAGAGTGTCTTTTAAAAGTACAATGAAGGCAAAGGGGGAACAAATAGTAGTAGGATGCTTAATCAGGAAAGTGTTGCACACAAGGGGGGTTAGTTTCGAGGGGTTGAAAACTGCTCTGCAACGGGTGTGGAGGACATCATGGGAGGTTAAAATAGAATGCCTGGGTGATAATGTCTTCATGTTCAAGTTTGGTGCTAAAGCGGATAAAAGAAGTATATTGAGGGGGGGCCCTTGGCACTTTGACAGGGCTCTTATAACGCTCACCGAACCAGTGGGGATATGAGAGGTCAAGAAGCAGGTTTTTAGCCATGTATCTTTTTGGATGCAGATACATAATGTTCTTATAATGTGCATGTCAAAGGAGATGGCAGTAGAACTAGGGAAGGTCATTGGCCAAGTCGAAGAAGTGGAAACTGATGCTGCAGGAGAGTGTTTTGGACAGTTCTTACGGGTAAGAATTTCAATAGATGTCACAAAGCCTTTGAAGAAGATAATTGAATTAGAGCAAGAAGGGGAAGACGAAGAAGACATTCCTTTACGGGTTATGTACGAGCGACTGCCTGATTTTTGCTTCTGTTGTGGACGCATAGGCCATCAATACAGAGAGTGTGCCCATTATAAGTCTCAGAGCAAAGATGAATTGCCTTATGATCCATGGCTCAAAGCAGTAACGATCTCTGAGAAATGGAAACAAAGTAGAAGTAGAGAGAGATGGGATTCGAGTCCCAGTAATAACAAAAACTCAGCAATACCAGCAACAAACTCAGAAAGGAAAATGCCAGGGGAAGGGCGACACAGAGGAGTGGAGTCTGAAACAGAAAAAAGATCCGATCGGTCTAAACTGGACTCGGGTTCGGGCAGCCAAAATGTGACAAAGAGTAAGGATCAGATGGGGGTTGAGAAGCATTTAATGCAGGAGGCAAAAAAGGCTGAAGAGATAGCTGATGGGAGAAATTTGATTGAACATCAGGATGAAGAAGGTATAGTGCCTCGGGCTATGAAAGTAGGCGCGGGAATTACAAACGGTAAAGAAAAAGAGAGGAATTTGAATCTCCACAACAACTTTTTTAAACAACAACAGGTCACTGGATTAGACAGAGGGGGAAAAATTGAGCGGGAAGAAAAGGCAAGCAAGAAGGGCATCAAAGGAAAAACACCAAAGTTGACAATCTAGAAGACTAGAGTTTGTTTGTAGTTTTTTGCTTGACAATAAAGTAGAATTTTAAAGTTTACTTATTTTCTTGAAAGTGTGCCCATTCCTCATTTTCCCATTATTTGATAGCCTCGCCACAAATTTTATTTTTTATTTATTTTTGCCTTGTCTTGCCTCAGATTCTTGTTATTTTCTTTAATGCAGCCGCACAAATCATAAACAATACTGCATTAAGAAGCTTCTGTTTATAAATTAAAATTGGTGTGATTTGTGCATCCCCCATGAGAGATCTTGCTAGAAATGGTATATATGTTTCATTTTCAAAGGGAAATACTTGTTTAATTTCTATATATGTTTTTTAAAAGGTAAGAAGGGAGGGGGGGGGGGGGAGGGGGCCAAACCTAAATTAATTTTTACCCCCCTTACCACCTTCAATGATCGAACCTGAGTCTACATGAGTGTGAGGGGCGACAACTACACTACCAACCAACTCGACCACGCCATTGGTGGCAAATTATATTTGAAAGAATAACTCAAAAGACTCAAGTAGTTAAATATATTACATTCTTACTCTTATCTTTTTCTTGCTTTTTATAATAATACTCTTCTAATAATATTGTTGACATTAATTAATTTATCTATAAAAAAGTTGATTAGTAAATTAGGATTATAATTCAGTACTGACTTAAGTTTTTGTTTTGCACTAAATCAATGGTTAGAATTGCTTTGAATTTTGATTTTTTTTTCTTATTTAACAACCAATGATTCAGTGCTCAGTAAAAACTCGATTCAGTACTAAATCATTATCCAACAAATTAACCAATAATTATTTATTTACAAATTAATCAATAAATATCATTGTGTAATAACTAGTATTTTTGTGTATCTATGAAACAATCTTGATAATAATTGTTTATAAATAAATTAATATTGCCAACTTAAAGTATTGTTTAACATTCTTGCAAAAATCTTACTAATAATTATTTTATAAAATTTAATTTATTAAATTAATCCTAAAAGTAAATTAATCTTTATATTACTATTAAGGTTAATTTAATAAATTATCATTTTTTCTTTTCATTAATATCCTCAAGAATCTTGTTGAAAGGGTATTATTGTAAAAGAAAATAAAAAGTAATGATAAAAATGTAATATGTTCAACTAAAGGAGTATTTTGAAGTATTTTTTAAATATAAAAACTAAACAAATACTTAACTCAAAATATATGAATAAAATGAGCAATGAGTTCTTTTTTTCCCCGTTTATTTAACGAGATAATCAACCAGTTAACTAACAATTTATGAAACGTCCGGAACAGACAAACAGTCTTGTAACTAAAGTGGATTTTTAAGAAATCACTCATTTGATGATCCATTCGCAAATTATATTAATTTGATGATTCTTAATGTATCGCGTCCAAAAGAACAACCCAAATTAGACATGTTTGGTAAAATAATTAGGACAAGTCAAATACAAGTTGGCTACTAATTAAATGTAAAATAAGCAATTATTTTGATAATCTAACTTCATCTCAGATATGCCATAAATCAAATTTATATACAAAAAAAAAACAAGGTCATCTCAGACATGTAGTAATATCAAATCTATATACAAAAAACATATTGAGAGAACATTATTTATAGGGGTGTTCGCGAATTGAATTTTGCAAATTGGACATCAATCCATATCAAATCCACGATTTTGCGGATTATAAATTTTCAATCAAATTTAATCCACGGATTGGTAAAACTCAATTCAAATCTAATCTATACATCTGCGGATTGGGTGTAGATTTGACCCAATTCACCATTTTGCCTATTTTTTGTGGATTAAAATTTTTTAATTATTTTCAATCTATGAACTAATTAAATTAAAAAAAATTAATATAAAAATAACTTTACTACCGATCAAATTCATAATTAAATACAATTTAAACAAAATAATTATTTGAATAAAACTAGAAAAAATACATTAGAAGTTTTAAATTATAACACACAAAAAAAAATCTCATTTGTTTAGATTAGTATATGAAAATTAATTGTTTAGGAAGTTATATTTATTTGTTTAATTTTTTTATTTTATATTATTATCGGATAAGATATAATATGGTGTTAATGTAATTACATTTTAACTTATTTATTTATTAATAAGTACTAATACCATATTTATAGGTTTAATTTTTTAATTAAATAAATATTTTTTATTTTTTGCGAATTCATGAATTTACACAAATAAATCCATATCCAATTTATTGGATGTAGATTTTCAAATTTTTCAATTCAAATCCAATCCACCAATCCATAAATTAGATTTTTACGGATCGAATTTCTACGGATCAGATGAATTAAGTAGATCGGATTGAATTCTCAACACCCCTAATTATTCATATGCTCCTCTTTCTATTGTAAAAAAATTGACCCAATCAACAACTCTTTTTTTTTTCTGTTAGTTTTTACATTTTTTTATCCATTGATGCCTCCTGTTTTTTTTTTGGGGGGGGGGGGATTATCGATTTCTTATCCGGCAAAAAGAGTAATATTAAAACGTTATGGGAAGTATGTGCAATTTTACAAATATTACGGAAGCCACTATAAATTTATCTTCCTTATTTCTCAATTTTCACGAATAAACCCCTGCCTTTCAAACTTGCCAAGTTGGCTCTCGATTATAGAGAATCTCTACCAACTCAACCTCTCTCGCTTCGCTTCGCTCAATTACAGAAATTTACAAGCTTGGTTGTTTTCATCTCTTATTCTTTTTATTTTATTGTATTTTTTTTTAATTTCATTTATCGCTTCTTTTAAATTTAATGTGGTTGCGTATTAATGCGTAGAGTTTTTAGTTCATGGGATTCAATTTACAAACTTGAGAATCTTGGTGGGTTTTTAAGTAATGAAGTTTCTTAGATTTTACTTCACTGAGTTCAATGATGCATTATGGTAGCCCTTTTATGATTTTTTCCTTGTAACAGCTTTAATGTTGATTTGCATGAACCAATGTATATAAAGCTCTGAAAAAAACATAACTTTGCTTGCTATTCAGTGTGTTGGGGCTGTTGAGGCTTGACAAGTTGAATTCGCTAGATTGATTGAGTTTTTTCAGCTTGTGGGTATTGCAGCTTTTCATGGCATACTCTCCCGGATGAGTAATGAAAGTATTATTTTTTTTTCTTGGAAGTACTCGTGGCATGCATTGATTAGTTAGGAAATATGATTTAGTAGCTAGTTGCAATAGTATGGGTTGCAGCTTCCAGCTTCAACATAGATATGGATGATTTTGATTAAATCAAAATTCTTGCTAAACTTGTACTAAGTCAAATTTGCAAAAAAGTTGGTTAAATTTTGTTGGCTTGCTTGGTCACTGAATTAAGTGTCCTTATTCTCCTTTTTGCACTCAAGGGTGGTTGGTTGATAAATGAGTTTTGTAGTTCTTTTCTTCTCTATGACTATTGCATCATATGTTAATCTTATATACGGTTGCCTTTTTGGAGAATGAACCACAAGTAGAGAACCATTGTTTATTTATTTTACTTTTGGTGATGAGTTTTTATTCTGTTGACAACAAACATTCTTTTGTGGACGCATTCAGTATTTTCCTTTTAGATTTTTGGGAAATTTGTTACCTTAGTATTTTCCACCATGCTCCTTTTTTTTTTCGAGTTGTAACCTTCTTTATAACTGCAGGGTGCATAGAGAGCAATTGGAAATGGCAAAAGCATCTGAGAGATTTTCAGCAGATTTTGTAATGGGAGGCGCCGCAGCAATTATGGCAAAGAGTGCTGCAGCGCCAATTGAGAGAGTGAAGCTTTTGTTACAAAATCAAGGAGAGATGATTAAGAGAGGTCAACTCAGGAGGCCTTATATGGGTGTTGGTGATTGCTTTAGGAGGGTCTTGAGAGAGGATGGTCTCTTGTCCTTTTGGAGAGGTAACCAGGCCAATGTCATACGATATTTCCCCACTCAGGTACTGTGATTTTCTCTTCTATATCAGCCTGCTGTTTGATCTTTTTTCTTAAAGAGTGGATTTTCTATATTAGCATCTTGAATTTTGATTTGAAAGTATGTGCCTCATTTTTTTATGGAGATGTTAATGAGAATTAGTTAGCCAAAATGTTTTGTTGATAGTCTTTATTTGTAGACAAACATGCATTTTTTCTCATAAAAGCAGCTGAATTCATATCCTCTCTTCTGGGACCACCTGCGTACTTTAAGAATAGCTTGATAGGGGTTGCCAGGTCGACTAGCCGGTTCTCATAACCAGCATCATGGAAACTCTGTTTTTTATAGGAGAAATTTTATTCAATTTAATTTAAATATGGTGTTATGAAAGTGATGATTTTAGCTGAGTAGAAATTCTCCTATAGATTGCAAACTGGCATTTGGTACCAACAAATATGGCAATTCATATCGATTTTTCGGGCTAAAGTGTTCATTTTCAACGCAGTGTCATTTAGTTCAATGTCCATGGAATTCTTGTTTTATTAGTTGCCGTCAAAAGTTTTGTGTTTTAGATTGATGGAAATTTGTCAAACCTTTTCTTGTCACAACTGTGTGATGCACTTTGTTGTCATCAGCATAGCAAGTTATTCATTTTCCTCATATAAATCATGATACCACTAAAAACCAAAGAAATTTAAACAACTTCCAATGATACTGTCCCACTAATCTAATTACAAAAACTCACTATAGCAATTAGTTAAGGCGTCCAAATCTAGGCTTATCTATATAGGCAATATTTATGGGCTTTCCTGGAACAAGTTTATTAAGCCTACAAAATGGCTAACAGCATTTGGTCTTTGGTACCTTTGGTGAATGTATTTTGGATTGTTTTGGTTTGGAAAATGTTCAAGCAAGGTTTGTGCAGATATCTCTGGCTTGTTGTGTTTTTTCTTTGAGCTCTGCCTCAACTTCTTTTCAATTTAACATAATTTTCTTTCTATTATTTATCATTTGCCTTCAACTGGCTTTCTCAACAGAGATCTTAAGCATGAAATTGAGTTGGCAATTATGAGCATTGCTTAATTAAATAGTTCTTCAGTAATTTCATCAATGCATGAGCTGAAACTTTCTGTTTCTGTGCATGTTGGTGGAAAGATGCTGTCATTGACTCATCGTTCACATCAATTCACAATTTGCAACTCTGAGGGGCATCCTTTTTCAATGAAAATAGTTTGGTTACAATTGTTTATTCATTCCACTTCGACCGGTTGCTGTTCCACTGTGGAACTTTGTAATTTCTCCATGAGAAAGTCATGTTTTAAAAGTGTTTAATAAGATCTATTGAAATGCCGATGGATTTTCCTTGACCTGAGTACAAGCTTTGTGCAAGCACCTTGTGTACTCAAGATTACTCGTAGCAGATATTTTGTGTGTACCGTAAATTTGTTCCATTGCCATTTGATTGTTGAACTCTTCCAGTTGTGCAAGAATAGAAGAGATTCCTTTTATGAATGATCATGCAGCTTTGCAAAGTATGACATGTTAAACTGTCAAAGAGAACAAATTAGAAGGAGATCTAGAAAGCTTTTATTGATTAAGAAACACTGTCTTTTGGTCTGTATTGATTTCATCCCACTTTTTATATCCATACTACCTGCCTAATTTTATCACTGAACAGATGTTCGATTGTCTGTAGGCTTTTAACTTTGCATTTAAAGGTTACTTCAAAAACCTTTTTGGTGGCTCAAAAGAGAAAGATGGTTATGTAAAGTGGTTTGCTGGAAATGTAGCATCAGGAAGTGCAGCTGGAGCAACAACTTCATTATTTCTATACCACTTGGATTATGCACGTACCCGTTTAGGCACTGATGCGAGGGAGTGCCCTATCAGTGGTCAACGTCAGTTTAAAGGGCTACTAGATGTGTACAGTAAAACATTGTTAAGTGATGGAATAGCCGGCCTTTATAGGGGATTTGGGATTTCGATAATTGGAATCACTTTTTATCGGGGTATGTATTTTGGCCTCTATGACACAATGAAGCCCATCATTTTGGTGGGGCCTTTAGAGGTAACTTTCTACATCTTAATTAGCTTAAACTTGTAACCATGTATTTCGTGGTATCTGTCTGTTCAAGAAGTGTTGAATGTCTGTTCAGACTTTGAGCTGAAACATGGTTTTAATGTATATACATGGATGTTTGTACAGATGTATACTGCTCCAGGCTGATAACATGTGGCCCTCTTAGTTTATATCCTCTTATAAATAAAATAACAGCCAAGTGGTTTTCAACATCAGATTTTAGACTTCTTACAAGATTCATCATATAGTTATTGCTATAATCATCCTTGTGATCATTTGTTGTCTTTAAGTTACTTATTTGTTCGTCTTATACGTAAGTGCATGCGTGGTAGGAGATTTTGCTGTGGGTTTCTAGGTCATACCCTGCAAACACTTCCAGCCTTATGTACTCTAAGTTAAGCTATTCACTTGTTTGCAGGGGAATTTCTTAGCTAGTTTTCTGTTGGGTTGGAGCATCACCAGTGTCTCTGGGGTTTGTGCCTACCCCTTTGACACTCTGCGACGGAGAATGATGCTTACTTCTGGACAACCCATTAAGTATCCCAGTGCTGCACATGCATTACGTGAGATCATTAAACTTGAGGGTTTCAGAGCACTGTATCGAGGGGTTACTGCAAATATGCTTCTCGGTGTGGCTGGGGCTGGAGTTCTTGCTGGGTATGATCAGCTTCATCGAAGTGCATATAGGCATGGTTATATATTTGAGCCACGTCAAAAGGTACTGTAACAAGAATCTGTACTTGGAATTTGTGAACTAGTGTAGGTCTTCGTTGATTGATTCATAGCCATAAAGTGATAGAAAATTTAGAGAGAAAAAATTTAAATAAAAGCAAATACGCGGAAAGTGGGGCAAGGGAAGGGGAGGAAGAAAGTGTTGATATAGTGGTAGTGCTTCCTCCCTGAATGCCTATGAGGGAATCAGAGGTTCAATGTGCTCAATTTGTACAGTTAAATAATTAATTGTTTTATTTGTAAAACACACAGTAAATTATAGGTTCGGATAAAGAAATTTTTGAATCTTAAAGCTGTCAATGTTTTTGTTTTTTGTTCTTTATTTGATTTTTGGGCTACGTGCATCTACCAAAATGGAAATTTCACTTGTAATTCAGAATTTTCAGTTTTATGCAAATCATTTTCCTCGGTGAAGAAAAACTCGGTGAAGCTTCTAGGTTATTTAGTATTTTCTTTTTCTGCCAATGAGAAAGACAACCTATAATTCATCGAATTTTTGCATTTTGTCGGGTTCAATCAACAAATTCAAATGCTTCCAACCTTCGTGGTGTTACCAATGAACATAGTCTGTTAATTATCGGGATCTCTCTCAACCTTGTGACGGAAGAAAAAGAATCAGCTGTATGTCATTCCTGTTATTAAGGTATATTCTCAGTATGCATTTATCTAGCTTTCATTCATTAGGAAAGCCGAGAGATAATTCACTGAATGTGATATCAAACAATAAATAAAGGGATGGTCCCTAGAGAATTGCCTGCTGATGCGTCATACAATTTGACGGACCAAGTTCAGACAATTACTCCAGTAAGCGAAAAAATTCAGTAAACGAACAGTACTAAAACATTACTAAGCCAAAAGCCAGAAATTCTTGTGACGCTTAGTGGTAATCAAGTAGCCACCAAGCTTGCTGCTCTTCCTCCTCACAGCAATTGTCATGCGTGAAGAATTTTGGATGCAGTAATCAACAATGTCACCTACAGCCTTCTTCTTGCTTGACCATCTCTCCATCAATCTCCAAACAATTGATTTCCTTTTTTCCCCAAGAACCAACAGCGACACATTCTGCCTCTTTGCTTCTTCTACAATTATGGGTCCTTTTTCTTTCCCTTCCGTTATTGCTATCTCAACTTGCACCTGTTGGGAAACAACAACAATAAAGCACATCAAAAAATCAAACGCTGAATGTATATATTTTTGACATGCAATGGGATGAACATGTGTGGCTTACAAATGAGTTTCGTAATAAACTAATTTTGTGGTTGATGCTGCATATGGATTCAATGATTTTGGCCATTTGTTGACTTGTTGCAATGATGTGTACGAAAAGAATTATAATGGCAGACGAGGACATTTCAAGAATAATAATAATTATTATTATTATTGACTTGTCTACAAACTTAGTTCTGTTAGCATTTTCCAATGTCTAAATTGAAAAGGAAAATCACTTACCCCAGGCTTCTTCAATTGGCAAATATTTTTCATGGAATGAAGCTTTTCATAAGCCCTTAAGTATAGCTTCTTCCCGTTGGACTCCTTACCTGTCCCAGAAGCCAAACCACATCAAATTAATCAGATAAATTTGCACTTAATTACTTCTCGCAATGCAATTAAAGTGATTAAAATGAAATCAATTAAGCTGACAACCTTGTTTGGAAGACTTGGCAATAACATATAAAAGAACGATGGTATCCTGGCATTGAACAGTCTGTGATAATGCCCATTCAAGAGCTCCCTTAGCATCAAGACTCGAATCAACCACAACCATCACCTTGTTGCCATACCTCTCACTTCCTGATGATTCATTGCCTACATACTCGACCTCCTCAGCGTTGCCGCCGCCCAAAAACTCGACGTTTTGATCAGTTTCAACGGAATTTTTAGACACTTTTTTACGTTGAAGAGACGGCGAATGCACCCGAACACGAGAAATGGAACGACTGATAGACAGACTGGGGGATCTGCTGTGCGATTTGGCCATAATTTTCTTGAGCTTGCTGTGGGAACTTGGCTGGCTGGCTAGCTATTTATATAGACGAATGTTCAATAATGCTGCAAGCATATGTTTGACTTTTAAGTGTTAATGTATGTGTTTGGTCAACGTTATTCTTGTTTGTTTCTCTTGATTTCTGTGTGGTGGGGCTTTTCTTGATTGAACGTGCGGGCCATGAAACTGTGCGTACGTTGGTGTGAACGGTGTCTTGAATCTTATTGCTTTTAAGTCGTGGAGTTTGCCAATTTGTTAAAATGAATTAATTAATGATTTTCACTCGTTCTCTAGAATAGTATTTGGTAGTGGTCTGTTGCTGTTTCATTCTTTGGAAAGATCGAGCATATGAATCTCTGGGATCTTTTTGATTGAATCTTGAAATCACTTCAAAATTGATCAAGCATTCTTGCCAAGGCTATTGTTCAGGTAGGTGGTAAAGGTTTTTGTAAAGGGAATGAGTTCAAATCTTTATAATTAAGTTTTGGTCATGATTATCTTGGAACTGTTCTAAAATAAAAAATAAATTATAACTACACACAAAATTTTTGTGATAAATAAAAAAAAAATTATTATTATCTTATTCATTTTATTAATAAAAAAGAATGTTATATCTTATAACCGTTCTAACATAAACGAATCCTAAATTTTATGTAAATTCTAATTATAATGCTGGTATACATAACAAATTGATTATTTTATGTCAAGAATCATTCTTTTTGCGTTCCATTATTGCGCACAAGAAGAAGAAGAATAAAAGAAGGATTCATAATTGTTAACTAAGGTTGCCAATGCATCGGCAAGTAACATGTACTGCCAAACCTTATCGTAATCTTTCTGGATTAGTTGTCAAATCTTGCTACAATAGCAGTCGTGTGCGATTGAGAATAAAAGACCAATAATTAGCTACACATAGAAAACTGATTAAGGAGATCAGATCAGTTTTCACTTTTCATGCATGATGTGGTATCTAACATGTTTTGTTTTATTATTATTATATTTTTTTTATTTTGCATGAAGTGTTGCTGATAGACGTGTCATCACATCAAGATTTTGTAATTGTTTAATTGGACCATAAAAAATTTTAATTTAATCCAACTGTCTCCAATATTTTCGGCCGAATTCAATTTATGTTTGTGCGCGATCATGACTGGCTTGCATTTATTCCTCGATTCTCTCCGACTTCTTTTACATGCAAGCCATAAACCCTTTTTGGGACCATTTTTAACCAGCCCTTTTTTTTTGTCCGTTTTTAAATAATGGGCATGCACTGCAAAAATGTCCAGGCTGAAAAAGACTTGGGGAGAGATACCTAGGCAAGATTTGATGACTCTCATTGGGTTCCAAAGATTGGCCGTTTAAATATTTTGCAGCAAGCTTTAATTAACGCTGATACGGATGGAGACAAAGCTTGGTAGTTTACAGTTTGGAATTGGATTTTTGTTAACTATTTCAGCCGCGAACGTTGATTATTTGTCACTGGATCTTATGCGAACGAAATAATAATACCAACTTCATATGGCAAATTGCCAAATTCAACTACTTTTTCCACATGGGTTATTTTTAAGGGTTCCGATTACTTAGTACGTTCATAAGTAAAATAGTAAATTGATATATGATAATGGGTAAATAAGAGATATTTTTAATATTCCATTAATCTCTAGAAAATTCGTGATATTTGAACTTAGTATGTTCATAAGTGAAATAGTAAATCGATGTATGATAATGGGTACACAAAAGATATTTTCGATATTTCATTAATCTCTAAAAAATTAGTGATATTTGAACCTACTAAAATACTCATCATACTATTATACTTAATAAATCCACAACTGATTTAAAATTTGGAATTTTATTCCATCCACTCACTTTAATTCCAATCACCAAATACGTTCTCATATAATTAAATTCTTTAGCCATTGTTACTAACTGAACCCATCAAATCTATTTACGCAGCCATTGAAAGTGCCACACTGAATGAATAGGAGAAAAAAATTAAATGCTGGCAGCTGATTGATTTTAATTAATATATTCGGCTCCATTTAACTGGAAAAAGTTTGATATCACCATTTCAGGCAATAAAACATGCTGGAATTGAATAGACTTAACCGCACAAATTAACAAATTATGCTTGAATTTGCAGTTGTGTGATACAAGTCCGAATCATGAAGCTTGATCTTTCACTTGCCCTTAATCTATTAATTTCCTTCCCTAAACAAGAAATAAATCAATAAATGAACTCCATAGCTAATCAATCTTTGTAAGCAATCCATTTGCAGCTTGACATTATCTAATGTGAACTTTTCAATTTGCTTTGTAGGCATTAAAGGTGTGAACTTTTTAGTTTGTATTGTAAATATTAGAAGTGGACTTAGAGGTCTGAACTTTTTAATTTGCATTGTAGGTAGTCTCTAATAGGCTGATATTATCTTGTTTGAACTTTTTAATTTGCATTGTAGTAGTGTCTAATAGGCTAACATTATCTGGTGTGAACTTTTTAATTTAGAACTGTAATCTCATAATTTTTTAATTTGCATTGTAGGTAGTCTCTAATAGGCTAACATTATCTGATGTGAACTTTTTAATTATGGTCTGAACTTTGATAGTACTGTAACTAACCCCATAATCCCATTATTTTTTTAATTTTCATTGTAGGTAATTTCTAATAAGTTGACATTATCTGGTGTGAATTTTTTAATTTGCATTGTAGTAGTCCTTAATAGGCTAATATTTATCTAGTGTGAACTTTTTAATTTGCATTGTGGTAGTCTCTAATGGGCTAACATTATCCCATAATCCCAAAATTTTTTAATTTGCATTGTATTTATAGTATAGTAACTCACCCTATAATCCCATAATTTTTTTTATTTGCATTATAGGTTTGCATTGTAGGTAGTCTCTAATACGCTGACATTTATCTAGTATGATCTTTTTAATTTTGGTCTAAACTTTTATGGTTCTATAACTAATCCCATAATCCCATAATATTTTAATTTGCATTGTCAGTATTAGAATTTTGGTCTAAACTTTTATGGTTCTATAACTAATCCCATAATCTCATAATATTTTAATTTGCATTGTCAGTTTATTTTGGTTCTATAACTAATCCCATAATCTCATAATATTTTAATTTGCATTGTCTGTAATCTCTAATAGGTTGACATATCTAGTCTAAAAAGTTTTAATAGTAGTGTCTAACAAGCTGATATTATCTAGTTGAACCCTTGCTCTCGTACTAGGGATGACAAAATCTAGATGCAGATCCAGATGTAGGTGTATCCGGATTCAAATTGATATTCTTATATCCAGATCTCCATCCGGATCTGCAAAAAAAATACAGATTCGGATGCGGGTAATATATGCACGAATTAAAGGCAGATATCTCGAATATCGGGATTCGCAAAAATCAAAATTCAATAATTTATCTAACAATATCAAATAAAATCCAATCATAATTCAACAATTAATAATTTAATACCTAGAATAACATACAACACCATAAATCACAAATAAAAATACCACAACATAAATCAAACATCAAGAATAACATAAATCCAAGTCTAGCATCACCAGAATCCACAAATCCATAAATAAAATTATAAAAACACTACAAATCTATGTAAAATAATGCAGATCCCAATATATATATATATATATATATATATATAATTAATCTTATTATGTTTTTTCAATTAACTTATATTTTTTTTTAATTAACTTATTTTTTTTTTCATTTAATTTTAATTTAATAAATAATTTAATTAAAAAATAATGCGGATCCCAATATTTCTTAATTTAATTTAACTTATATATTTTTTTAATTAATCCTATTATGTTTTTTCATTCAACTTATACATTTTTCATTTAATTTTAATTTAATAAATAATTTAATTAAAAAAATAATGTGGATTTAGTTATCCGATTTTCCATATGCATTTGCATTCAGATCCGAATTTGAATTTGCACGGATTGTAATTTTAATTATTTGAATCCTCATTTTTTAATGTACGGATCCAGATTTTTTCGAATTCGAATCTTCCAGATCTTTGCCGATCTGGGTTGGATTTGGATATTTTTACCATCCTTATCTCATACACTGTGAGTGCAATAACTCTCCCATTAGGCCAAAGACCCGCCGTTGGTTCATAGTTGCTTGCTTTAATGAAACTAAACTAAATATTTGTTTTTGGGTTTTCTTGCGGGTAGAGCTTTAGATTTAGCAGGGTAACTAATTTTTATTTCCGGCGATTCCACTATATCATCAATGCTGTAAAACATATTTAATTTGAAAGCATTTTAGTTTTAATTGGATTACAAGAGTGTTTTAAGGAGCAGTATAAAATTAATTTAATTCTATAGTATCGTCCATGATAATAATTTAAGTAATAAAAATATTTTTAAAAAAAGTGTGTAGGGTACTTGGATGGGTTTAAATATCCCCTTTCTTTCTAAAATAATAAAAATAAATAAACTACATTTTTTATGATTCACAAAATACCAGAAATTTAGCATATTGGATCTTCTTGGATGAACGAATACAGAGAAATAACAAAATTAAAAGTGGGTCCTAGAGTTATTCACAATAATCAAATTAACAAATCTCTAAAGCTCGATTAAATACCAAAGACCCATTTTATGCTTCCTACATGGACTAAAAATCCTACTCGAATAAGACTAGCTCCCCTAAATAATAAAACTCCAAACAAGAAACCAATTCAAAACGAAATACTAAGTAAGAAAAGAAGTGTCCAAAACTAATAAACTCTTCTTTGACTGGAAATTCTCGCACAACATAGTCTAATGCATCATTAAGAATTTGCATGTATTGAATTTCTAATCATTCAAATAGCTATGCAATACTACTCTAAATCTTCAGTGATTCAGTCCATTATAGCACAGAAGATTACATAGGATATTGAAATAGTGTACATGCCCTTTTACAAAGTATCAATAGTATATATAACAAACCTTTTTACAGCCCTGGACATATAACATAACATGTTAAGATGAGTGCTCATCCATATACATATATCAATTTCTTGTTCTGCTTAATTTCATTAAGCAAAATATGAATCGCACATACTGATAGTAATCAAGAACTCATGATCTGTAAATTATTAATGAAGGTGACGAAGCATCCAAGCGGGCAGCAGAGCATTAGCTTGATGTCCTGTCGGAGTATCCTCATCCTCCTCTCCGCTGCCCCCAGCCATTTGGTAAGAGCTGCATGCATGCAGCATATTAGAAATATTGCCACATTTTTAGTACTTTTATAATGTGATTATTGATTGATGGCACGGAAATTAATTAAAGAGAGAGCCATAGAGAGTAACCTATTGGTCAATGTCTGCATTAGATGAACATTGGATGAGTTCCAGTCATAATTTTGTTGCTGCTGCTGCTGCTGCTGCTCCCCGCACTGCGCCTGTTGGCTCAGTAGCTTCTCCTTTTCTTTTACCTTGTTTTAATTAATCAAATTATGAATAAAGTACACAAGGATTTGTCCGTCGCTTTCCAAAACAAAATGGATATATATGTGTGTGTGTACGCGCACACACACACACACATGCTGATATTTGAGAATTGCAAAAGTGTACCTTCTTTGAAAGCAAGTTGTTTTGCTCTTTCAATAACTTGTCCTGTCATATAAGTAAATGAAGTTATAAAAGCCTATGAAATAACTTTACTAAATATAAAGCTCACCTATAAAGTTCACTTTCAACACAAGAGCTACTGCTGCAAAATTTTATAGAAGTCCATGGTCCTAACTCGGCTTAACTTATAATCAAAAGTTAGGTCAAAAGTTGAGGGTTGCTCAAGCCTCCTTTTACTTGATTCATGTCACATTGTAAGATAGTATGAGCCTACTTGTCCAAGAGTTTGGCTCTAAAGCGATATAGAATTTCGTAGAACTAACTCGTACAAAAAACTAATTTTAAGAGAACAAAGTTTCCCAAACTTTATACTCAATCTTAGATAATGTGGGATTATTACCTTAACAAGGTTCACCAAGATAAGAAGAGTTTACAAGACAATCTCACAAACATGGATCCCAACACATGAAGGAAACCGCCAATATACCCTTACTAATAAATTTCAAGTCACTGCATGAATGCTTCAGTGTCAAGACAATAATTTGGCACCACACATACCACGCGTATAGATGTTTTGCATGAACAACAAATAAAAATTAAAGAAGATTATGCAGTTCGGCCTCACTTTTTTCTGAAGCTCTGAAATGGATTGAAGCATGAGTTGGTTCTGCAAATGAAATCTGATTTAATCAGTTGCATGTTTAATGGACTAAACAATGAAAGCTTATACTTTATAGTGAAGTCACCTTTCTTGATCGAATGAGTTTAAGACCAGAATCAATCTGCTGCTCTACACTTTGAAGCTCTTTGAGACTTAAGTCTGCAAGATCCTCTCCCATGAAATGCCTGGAGATATTATATATCAAGATTACATAGTCATCAATTGTTTAATTGATTTATTCGAAAACTTGTGTTCATGTGCATACTTTTGATTTCTTTGTAAAACCTCCATCCTAGCTTTAAGCTTTGCATATTCCAATGTCCAGTTTGCCTGTGACAATATATATTATATATGGCATTGTTAACATATGGCTCAAACAATCAAGTAAAATATGCCAGTACTGTTTCAAAATGCTCTTAGAAAAGAACTCATGAATTGCGAATTTGGTGATAAAATAGGTGGCATACGTTTGGTTCAATCTCATTTGCTTGAAGCTGCCTCTCCGCATAACAATACCTCTCATATCGTTCAAGGATCCTTTCCATGCTGATACCAAAAGAAAAATAATGTTATGCTAGTAAGAAACAAGTATAATCTAAGTCAAAATATGTGAAAGAGTTTCGAATTAAATAAATTAACTCGAACAATATATGCCTGGCAGTACATTAATGCATTAAAACTCTTAAAATATCATGTAACTTCAATTCGAATTCATTAACATTCAAGATAACAGTTCCAGGATGTTGAAATTGTGATTTAAAAAAAAAAGAAAAAAAGGAAGAAGTCAAGAAAGGCAGCCAAAATTCAGTGCCTTCCTTGAATAATTTTCTCTGATTATAGGCAAGTTTTGCATATAAACGGAAGAGAGGAAGAAGAGCATGTTATCCAGAGAAGCATTCAAAGTCTAGAGAGCTAAACAATCTAATGCAAGTTAAGTGTTGAGTATCAAGAACCTTTAGTATTTTGGGTGTATTTGGGGCTTAGGTGAGAGAATATTATTTTTGAGAATGTGGATGTAACAATTTTCTACATAGTAAATTTTTTTTTTTGTTGTCTTTTGATAGTGACTATGGTTTTTCTCTAGATTTGGAGTTTTCCATATAAATCTTGTGTTGTGAGTTTGGTATTGTTCTCCACTTAGTTTTTCTATTAATTTGTTGCTTGAAAAATTTACTTAGAGTAATCTTACGAGGAATCTCAATTTTCTAACAATGGTGTCAGAGCCGTTAGTCGAACTCTTGGCGCCAAGGGATTGTTGACGTATATGTTACTATTGATGTATACAATATTGTTCATGTGAAGTAGTAGGAGCCAATCCAAATAATCTTTAGTGAAGATCAAAGACTATTGTACAAAGCAAATAAGTTAGGATTGAAGTTTTCAAGTCTGATGAAAATCGAAATAGAAAAATTTGATAGGAGAATCAATTTTGGCTCGTGGCAAATTTAAGGCAAGGATGTATTAATTCAATATGGGCTACACAAGGCATTGAAAGGGAAGTTATCCTTTGCTTTTAGTAGTGACCCTGCAAAAACTAGTATAAGCGATGAAGATTGGGAAGAGTTGGATGATAGAGCTATAAGTGCTATACAACTGTGTCTAGCAAAGAATGTTCTTGCAAATGTAAGAAGTTTTCAGACAAAGAAAGAGCTTCATGAGAGGCTAGAAAAGTTGTATCAAACAAAAAGTATCTCAAATCAATTGTATGTGAATGAGCAATTTCACACACTGCTAATGGTTGAAGGTACAAAATTTTTATTACCTCATTATTCTCAATGGTTTTGTGGCAAAACTAAAAGCCATTGAAGTTAAAATTAAAGATGAAGACAAGGAGCGTAGGCTCTTTTAGTCAATTACAATTTTCAACAAGCACCTGTTACTTTAATATACGAAAAGGAGACAATAGATCTTGAAGAAGTTACTACGGTAGGTCTTGAAAAAGTTACTTGTACTTTACTCTCAGAAGAATGAGCGGTGAAAGTACTGAAACTACAGATGTCTCGACAAGCAATTTTAATATACGAAAAGAAGACGATAGATCTTAAAGAAGTTACTACGGTAGGTCTTGAAAAAGTTACTTATACTTTACTCTCAGAAGCAAGAAGAATGAGCGGTGAAAGTACTGAAACTACAGATGTCTCGACAAGCAATTTTAATATACGAAAAGAAGATGATACATCTTAAAGAAGTTACTACGGTAGGTCTTGAAAAAGTTACTTGTACTTTACTCTCAGAAGAAAGAAGAATGAGTGGTGAAAATACTAACACTACAAATGTCTTGACTTTGCAATTAAAGCGAATTGGAAGAAAGATAACTCTAAGAACAAAAAAGTTAAATGGAATGTGGATAATCGAGACACCTAAAAAGAGATTATCATATAAGAAATGGAGCAGGGTCGGCAAATGGCTCCAAATCAGAGACTGACAGTATTGCTAGTGATAAGTCATTCATCATCATGGGAGGCGATGATCCGTTATAAAATAGATGATGAAGACATTACCATAGTGTGCAACTAGTGCCATGAAGGGAGATGTACTATTGCTAATAGGTCCAAAATTTGCATTCAAGGCATGGTTCGCATTAATGTAAGGAGTGTGGTGGAAGTTATGTCGATGGCTGATGAACTTCCAAGAAAGCCAATATGGAAGTTGCATCATAAATTTCAGTAAGATATTTAGACATGTGCCAATGTAAAATTCTAGGAATTTGTAATTAATTCTAAGTGAGTATACTCTTTATGGTAGAGTTTAATAATTCTCTATGTTAGGGATTATAACTTTAGGTGAAGGCAGTAGTAGTAGTCACATAATTTTTTTTTTTATGGCGGAGATTGTTGAAAGTATGATTAAAAAAGAAAAAAGGAAGAAGTCAAGAAAGGCAGCCAAAGTTCAGTGCCTTCCTTGAATAATTTGCCTTGATTGTAGGCAAGTTTTTCATATAAAAGGAAGAGAGGAAGAAGAGCATGTTATCCAAAGAAGCATTCAAAATCTAGAGACCTGAACAATCTAATGCAAGTTAAGCATTAAGAGAGTATTAGGGAGCTTTAGTAGTTTGGATGTATTTGGGTGTTGCGTAAGAAAAAATTATATCTGATAATGTGGTAGTGATAATTTTTTACATAGTAATTTTTTTTTTTGTTGTCTTTTGACAATGACCGTCATTTTTCTCTAGAGTTAGAGTTTTCCACGTAAATCTTATGTTGTGAGATTAGTGTTGTTCTCCACTTAATTTTTCTATTAATTTATTACTTGACAAATTTACTTAGAGTAATCTTGCGAGGAATATTAATTTTCTAACACAAGAGAAGTGAGATCTAAATCAAAGTGTGCAAAAGAGTGTAGAATTATATTAGTTAACACAATTCAAAGTCATTAACATTCAAGATAACAGTTCCAGGAGAAGTGACGTCTAAATAGAAGTATGTGAAAGAGTTTAGAATAAATTAGTTAACAAAAACAATAAATGCACGGCAGTACATTATTGCTTTGAGACTCTTAAAATATTCATATAACTTCAATTCAAATTCATTAACATTCAAGATAATAGTTCTAGGAAAAGTGAGACTAGCTTGTGTGCAGATGTGTAATGCAGTGTGGGCTTATTCATGGATAGGTTTAACTTTGATACCATATAAAAACTCAGAGGCCTAAATTATACTTAAAACCTAACTTGAAAGTGGAGGATTGTCCAAATCTTGTATAGTTAACCTAAAAATAAATCTCAGCAGGATAATTCCCGAACAAATGATAAAAATGCCAATCAAAAAAAGACAAAGACAAGGGCACAGCATCAAGTAAAAGACGTGTATTTTATATATATATATATATATATATATATATATTCCTTGAGGACTCCAATTCCTCGGAGCAGCCCTTTGATAATCTGTACACTTAATTATTAGTTTCTAACACTGTACAGGACAGCATAGTTGTAATAGGACAGAAGAAAATCAGAGGTCGGGAAAAATCTTTATTTTTTCCAATTATTGTAACTTAAAACATAATCTGTGAATTAAAATATTTTTTACTTAATTAACTGTGTGACCGAAAGCTTAACCATTGACTGCAGAGACATGAATACAACACGACAGTCTGACATGATCAGAATATACCTGGATTCAACAAAAGACAAATGAAGAAATTACCAAGAAACTCACAGAGATAGAAATGACACATGAAACCTTAAAAAAAAAAAAAACCTTAACTTAGATGTCATGTGAGCAGGTGAGAATAATTTATAGATTGAAATGCCATATACTGACACTGTTCCTAAAGAGCCTAGCTTGTTGTAGACAAAATAATGCGTAATAAAATTCGGATCGATATTGTTCCAAGAATGCATGATACACTATTTTGTGTACATTATATTATATGTTGAAACACCTAAGTCGACAATAGTGCACATAACTGAAAAATCGAGATTCCGACGGAAGACAATACAAAAATTAATTCATGAAAAATCTAACCATCAATTCCAGATAAACCAAATTGTGACACCAATTTGGAATAAACAGTGATGATCATCAACCTCATTCCAGGGATTACAAATGACACTAGATGATTTTGAAATTAATGAACCAAGATAAAAAGCAGATAAGTTGCCTGATCACTTTGTCATTATTGTATCAAGGAGGAGAAAATTTTAGATGGAATAGATGTACCACATAATAAATCCATGAGCTTTTAACTCGCGATGAATAAAACAGTGCGGCTATCAGCAACCCATTGCAAGGCTGTAACAATGCAAAGGAGCATGAAAGGAGGAAGTAATGGTGGTATCATCAATAGAGATAGAATGTGTGAATCACATCATCGTCGAAGGGGCAGTGGGAGTGAATAATGAAACACACTAAAAGAAAGAGAATATGAAGTTGAAACACTCCTCAGGAGGCTAAGGGTATAAAAATCACAATAAAATTGGCAACAATGAACAGAACTCAAAATCTGCCAAATCAATGAAAAAATTAGACGATTAGTAAATATTGTTCTGGGAAGTGTGTCAATCATATCCCAAAATCAGGATACAATTTCTTTTCTTATTGGCGCGTAAGAGAGGGTGAGCATGCATGTTAAACTATCTCGTGAGAAAATACTTCGGTTGAGAAAATTAATAACACTTGCAATAGTAATAATAAAACCCTGCATGTAAAGAATGTAAATTGAGTTCAATTTTTTTATTTTTTAACATGAGCAAACTAATGGCCTCACCTTAAAGAACTTTGTCAAACCAATTGTAATCAGGGAACTAAATTAAATAATCTGGACTTAACTGGATTAATAACATAAATCTATAAGTCAATAGCTTGGAAAATTATTGTACTCAATCCGAACTTGATAAGTAGCATTGTTTCTCTTTCCACATTGCTTTAATAAGGGTAATAACATAAAACTATGATGATAGGATTATCACATAATATGAAAACAATAATAATTTCAGTGGAAATCCTGTCAATCTCCCTTATTTTGATCTTGAACTACAATATCACCTATATCTTTTCATACACAGTTTATAAGAAGTTTAATGAATACGGGCTTGCTACTATGGAATAATGTTTTGTGCTTGATATTTAATTAGCCACCCTTCATAGTAAAAGTTTACGTGGCAAGTTTTGTTAGAATCAAAATAACACTTAAATCCTTAAGGATTTTTTTGAAAACGATAATTATAAATTCCCTTCTTTTTTGAAAATATAAGTTATCATCATTTTTTTTTTCAATGACCAAGTATATGTCAAACTTAACCACTGCACGTAAAAGAGATGAAATAATATTTTCAATTACCAAGAGATCTAAAATTTCATTACAATTAATTTGAGATCTGAATCAGGGATGAACCTATGATTTTTAATAAGTTTGGACTAATTTATAGGTTTATGGTAATGTTAAATAAAAATTTTATAAGTAATGCTACACATCCCAAATATTTTATCTTAAAAAATTATCTCAAATAATGTGGCATTCATCAATTGTTCGCTGAGATAATATAATCAATTCACTTTGATCTTGTAAAGAATCACCAACCATGCAATAAATGCCACATTATTTGGGAAAAAACAATTTGAGATATTTATCATTACTCAGAATTTATCTATGAAATTCCTTTTAATTTTATTGATAGAGAATGTGAAATATTTGAATAATTTAATATAATGAAAAGAAAAAGGGTAAGTATGATTGTAAAGTAAAAAATCATGAAATTATGAAAATATTGTTAACTGTTTATTTCATTTTATAACTTTTTAACACTAATGACAATGTTATAATGTATTAATATACTTTCCTTTCAATTAGATCAAACCATAATATTTTCGTAACAAGTACTAACAAAATTTTATCTCCTAATTATTTCAATTCATTTAAGAAATATATAATTTAATCATTTTATAAAATAACTCTCTAACTTTAATTGAAGAAAATTATAGTTGAATTGGGGACATAATTGAAAATCAAATAAAAAATCTATTCTTTTATGAAATATTACAAAATCTGAAGGTGTATTCATTAAATTTAACTAAACTTAAAATGAATAAAAGATACATTTAAGTAAAAATAAATAAATATATGCACGAGAAATAATAATTAAAGAAAAAATGAGTATATAAATTTGAGCATTGGAAGATACATGATAACGGGTACCACTGCCCATTATAAATTAGATAAATAAATAATGAATACAATAAATATTGAGGAATAATAGGTTCTAAAAATTCTAGAATTTAAGTTTAGCAGATTAGATGTTACTTGAAATCAAATCAATCCATGGATAAAGGTTTTGATTGCAACTTGCCACGCACTCAATATCATGGGAATCCACTATTTCAAAAGAGAAATTTCTTATAAAAATTGTATTTGATAAAAAAGACAAAAACACTAATTTTAAATGAAATTATTTGCTATAAAGATATCAATAGATAACTTTTAATAATTTATCAAACTACAATACAGATGCACGGATAAACATATTTTCATTATTGCAAATATTTTCCCTGTAATATGTGCAAAGCTCTCAGAAGAGGTGAGGTGTGAACTACAAATGAATAAAAGAATAATTTTTTCCCCCTTCAATTTGTTACTTCACTCAATTGCTTTTAGTATATCTTACCGTTCTCTTTCTGTTAAGAATTCCTAGAATCGTAAAGAGATTGAAAATGCAATTGATTTGAAAACCAAAAAAAAGAAATCACAGTAGAGGGAAAGCTAATGCTATGTTCATCTTCTACATTAATTCTTTCAATATTTTTCGCATGAAGCTACCTAACTGAAAGAAGAAATAAGTTATTGGTTATGTCATATCACAAATAAAAGTATAAAACACAAAAATTACTGGTCATTTTTTTAGGCTATGATATTGTTGAAGTTAACAAATTATTTATCCACTTACTACTAAAATTTTATGGAAATTTATTGACAGCAAGATCAGATGTGCTGTGTTTAAGAATTAATTTTTTTTAATAAGAAAGTAAACCTTTCAAATGTAAAACCAAGTGTATTTTTAACATAAAAAACCAAGTGTAAAACATCTAGCTCTTGTTGCTAATATTAAGCTAGAACTGGGTTTGCTTTAGATTTAAAGCATCTTTTTTTTTTTGAGAAGAGATATGAAGCATCTAATAATGCTCAACTTGATCTGACTTGTCCCTAATATGTACTTTTAAATCTAAAAGAAAAAAAAATAGTGACCAAAGATAATGCTAATGAGACCTCTTATTTACAGCTCAAGGCAGATCATTAAGAATACTTATTAATGCTTTTAGTAAACAAGGAAATCACCAAAATTTTTTATCCTAGAATTGTGTGGGTGTATAAATAAATTTTTCTATATTTCATTCACTTAAAAAGAAAAGAAAAACAGACTACACATTGAGCCTTGAAATTTTGGTTTTTTCAAAAAGATTAAAATTCTCTCTTTATTTTTTTCTTTATTTTTAAATTTAATTAAAAGAGTTAGCGTAATTGTAAATAAAGTTAGAAAAATTTACTTAATTATGAACATCAAAATTTAAAACTCAACATTAATCATCCATTTAACAAAAAGAGATTAGAAGAGAAAAATGATAAGGAGAGAATACTTATCCTTTGGGGGAACGAGTGTGCTCAAGAATAAATGACCTAAACAACATAACCAAATTTAATCAAAAACTCATATGCATGTGATGTAGCGCGCAGCACACACACATAATGTATTCCCCCCGTCTGTTTGATGCATGATGACCATGAGACATAAGGACATAAGGAGAGAGAAGACTGAAGAGTACAAAACTCAAATCCCAAAAGCAAGCCTATTATGGGCAATCAAATTCAAAGCCTCAAATTGAGTAAGCTAGTAGAAACAATAGTTATGTTATTATTTGGCAAAACCAAACAAGTCCTTTCTTGTGTATGAATGAATGAATATAGAAAGAACCACCACATAAAATACCCTAATTTTTGTTAAAAATAAAAAACTAGTACTACTATTACTACATCGTACCCTCCTAGGGATTAGATTTTTCTTCTCTCTCACCGTCTCACAAGCTGGCTCACAGCAAGCTACCAGCTGTACTTATATGATGACTGTTATGCATTAAAATTAAGACCAAATTAAGTCTCACAAAATAAACTTTATATTCTAGAAATAAGGATTTACAATATATGATGACTGTTAAATGCATTAAAATTAAGACCAAACCAAATTAAGTCACACAAAATAAACTTTATATTCTATATATATTGTAAATCGTTATTTCTATTACACTATAAATACTCCTGAAATATATAGAGTCATTATTCTTATTAAAACAATAAAAACTAAAAGGAAGTACTTACCATGAATCAGTAGAGTATTCAAAGAGTTTGCCTTTAGTGGAGAAGACAATCAAAGCAACTTCAGCGTCACAAAGCACAGAGATCTCATGGGCTTTTTTCAATAAACCAGACCTTCTCTTAGAGAAAGTCACTTGTCTATTGATCTTGTTCTCTATCCTCTTCAGCTGCACCCTTCCTCTTCCCATATTAACTAATCTGCTAATAATTATCACCACCAATTCCCCACTCTAGCTAGAACACCCTCAATTAGCTAGCCTTTGAGGGGGGGAAAAAACCAAACAATCAAACAAAACCCACCATCAAGAATTAACATATATATGAGAGAGAGAGAGAGTGTGTGTGTGAATTTATATATAACAAAAATAAAAAATGAAAATTAATTAAAGAATCAAGAAGCTAGAAAGAGATCATTTACAAAGAAACTTGCAGGCTTCTTCTGGGTATCTCTCTAATCTCTATACTTTTATAGAATAGAGATTAGAGCAGGTGGTGAGTACTGAGTAGTGTGCTGCAACACTTTTGCTATTTATGTAAAAATAGAAAGGAGAGCATATTTATAGAAAGAGGCTTAGAGTTGGAGGAGGATGAAAAAAAATAAAAATAAAAAACCACTATATGTGGGCTTGATTTAGAACAAGGTGGTATTGTAAAACCACGTGGTTTCGTCAAATGCGTTGTCGTTTGTCTATTGGGTGGAGGTCCTGAAACAGTCGTTATTGTCTGCTCATTAAGAGGTTTTTTATTTTTTATTTTTTTGGACGGATGCTCTTTTTAAGACCACAAAAGTCACGCAACTAAATAGTATTGTCCGTACAATTACAAGTAGTGCTCGGCTGCCCTGTCCCGGAAATAATAATTATTATTATAATAATAATAAGACTTTGATAAATTACAGCTTGTGGTACTCTTTCGCATGATTTTTGTGAGAGGTGTAAATAAGTAAATTACAGTCCATTATAATTTAGTATTTATTTATTTACCACAATAATAATAATAAATTAATTTTTTTATACATTTTTAATTATTATTGTTATTATTATTATTATTATTTTAACAATTACTTTAGCTAACAGAAATTTTATTAGGTGCATAATATCAGCTCCCTCAGTTGTTAACCCCTCTTTTGACAATTTTCCCTCATTTGATTTGCTAATTTTTCACTCACACACACACACACGTTGGAGGGTGCAGACTGAATTCTTACTAGATTCACACACACACACATTGGAGGGTGCAGACTGAATTCTTACTAGATTCTGCATCTGTGGTTGTTGCTGTGGGCTGTTTGGGTCTTTCTTGCAAAACCAATCATGTTTTAGTTTCTTCATTTTTTTTCCTGGTTATATATTTCTATTTTATTTGTAAAACTAATTTTGATTATTTACTTTTCTTGTATTCATATTAAATGGCAACTTTTTTGAATACCTTTTTATTAGGTAACCAAAAAAAAAAAATAACTCCATATCAAAAGACGTTAATTTCTTAACTCGAATTTGAAACTGATCATACAGCTTCTTAATATTTGATAAGAAACTTTATAAAAGTTATCAAAAAAATTTTTCTTGAAACTGATAGATAAAAAATTATTGAGAATTCTCTTCTTAACCCAATTTCTTGTAAATAAAATACAAATAGAGTGATAGGTGGTTGTTAAATAAGAATTTATAAATAGTTAAGTTTTAGTCATAGGTTATATATCAATAATAGATTAGATAAGCCATTGGGCCAAAGGCCGAGTGACTAGGTTGGTGCCCTCACAGTTCTTCAAAAGAGTCTATGTATAATAGTTTCAGTAATCGTCTCATTTAAATATGAGTTATAGTCTGATTATACATATCAATTACAATCTTATATAATATGAGTTATAAAATAAAAAAATAGATTAAACAAGCAGTACAAAGTCTTTGAAAACTAAAGAAAGATATTGATTCAACCGTTATAATTTCTCGTTTTCCATTATAACTTGTAAACCGTAAGTTTTCAGCAAATAATGACAAGAAATTTTTGGACATTCCACTGTCTTAAATTACCAGAAGCTGAGAACATTTTTATATTTTGGTTAAAAGGTTCAAAAAGGTTAACAAAACAAACATCCGTGGCTATCACCTTTTTCAAATTTCATATGCTATTAAAAAATATATGTTGACTAGAAATAGGCCAAATTAAGCACTATACCCTAGTCTGGACACTGTGAGGTGATATGATAGTTAACAAAATTAATAAAACTTAAATATCTGACAATGCCCAAGTTTGAAGATATGGTATCCCGCAAGTATCATAATCACAACTTTAGAAATTATGTCTTTTATGGCCATGAATAATATATTGTATATAATGCAAGATATAAAATTTATCTTTTACTTTTTTATTTATCTGTTTTTTTTATAAGCCTTGATAAAGCAAGGAAAATAATATTAAATAAAAATTAAAAGAGATTACAACTAATGGGGTACAAAGAACCTACCGCGGTCCCGAAGCAATCCAAAAAACAATATAAAATTTATCTTTTTTTTTTATATGGTATATTTCATTATATTTGTACTTAAATGTATAGATCCTCATGTGGATTCAAATGAGGATGCTAGTTTAGGGATGGCAATTTTTCTTGTTTAGGATGAAATTGAGATATATTTTTATCTCAAAAGAAAATAAAAATATGGGAGTATAATTTTTTTTTATCTCATTTGCATAAACGGGACAGAACTGAGATTGACAAATCTCATCACATCTCATCCCATTACCAACCATGTTGTTTTAGTTTATTATTATATTATTGAACTATTAGATATTTTAACATGACTGAAGTTGGTTACTGTCTAAATCTATAATGTTGATAGTGTAAGTCTTAATATTAATGTGCATTTAAAGTAAATAGACAATTAAAAAATATTAGAATAAAATTATATTTGAATATATATGTAGTCAAAATAAAAATATTATATAATTTTTTATTTTATATTTATTTAAGTTTTTTTTATATTGAATTATATTTATGACTGTTCAGGATAATGGGATAGGACAAGATATTTAACATGACGGGATTATGATAAAATTTTGTCCCAAATAAAATAAAAGAACGAAAATGAGATATTTTTTAATCTCATTTATATATACGGGACAAGATTCGAATTGATAAATCTCATCACATCCCGTGCCAATACCAAACCTTGATGCTACTTACATATCTTAGACTACTTCAATATATATATTTTGTATCTCTAAATAATTTTATCATTGTAGTATTGTTGTAATATTCGCATAATATACTTTTGAGAAAAAAAAAATTAAATTGGTAGTACAAAGTGCAGATGGCAAGAGATAATGTCAAAACCAATTTTAATTGTCGAATCAAATTCGATGAAAGGCCACAAGAGAGAGATAAAATTATTCAATTTTTATAATCTCAAATCCCAAAATTAATTTGACAGCTTGTAATGGTATTGAAGAGAGAAGGAAAAAGTTAAAGGAATTTCAATGGCGTTGCCACTAGGTAGGAGGGGTGGCGCAGTCGCAGTCGCAGTCACGACCACTTGGCACTTGCTCCTCGGCAAGATGCAAAACAAGAACAGAACAAAACCATATCCATCCACCAAATTAATCAAGACCAAACAATAAAAAGGGCACAAAATTACACATAATTTATTAACAACAACAAAGATCATAAATAAAATCAAATGTTCATGCCAATTTTGACTGTTTTCTACTGGCGGAAGTTAACAGTTTAGTTAAAAGTTACTATTTTTCTTAGGGAATGTATTAAGTTGGAAACCGCATCAAATAACACTCATTAACCTTATTTAGATCTAAAACTAAGTTAGATATAATTTCAAATATTTGAAATAAAATCAACCTCTAATGTTACATAAATAAAAATCAAATATTCATGCCAATTTTGACTCTTTCCCACTGGCAAGCTAAGGATCGACAATTTAGCTAAAAGTTGTTAATTTTATTAGGAACTGCACTAAGTTAGAAACTGCATCAAATAACAGTAATTAATGTTACTCGAGAATCACATAAACTTTTTTTTTTTATATTACATTACAAATCTATTGATATTTAAAAATTAAAAACATGTGAGAATCTCATAGATCAACCATGTTATATCATAATTTGACTATTTAGATCTAAAAATAAGTTAGATATACTTTCAAATATTTGAAATAAATGACTAGTTTGGGATTGTGGCGACTGCATAAATAAGTTGCTTTTGTTGTGCAAATAAAATAAGTTGTTGATTAAAAAAACAACTTGATATTTAGTAAACTGTGCTGTTATAATTATTGTGAGTTAAAAAAGTCATGCATTTGGTAAATTTTATTAGGAAAGTATTTTTTTATTATATAATGACCAAAATAGACATAATTTTAAATTACTTTTATTTTTTAGAGTATGTTTGATAATGTTTAGGCATGCCTTTTTCTTTTTAAAATACATAAAATTATATAAACTGGAAAAAAAAACTCAATTATATAAAATCTAATGAGTTTTATAATCTATTACATAAAATATGATAAAAATTCATACTAATATATAATCCAAATAAAATAAAAAAAAAAGTAATATGCATTACGTTCATATTAAACCTATTGCAATAAACACCTTGTATATAGAAAAAATATATATATGATTGAATGTTAAAATCAATAGTTATGAAATTGATATTTTAAAATTCATGTGAAATTGTTTACAGTTCAAAGAAAATTTACGTAATCATATGTAAGTCTTATTAAATCTTATAATAGAAAATAAAAGTAAAATACGAAAAAAATAAATTTATTGGATCAAAACTTTATAATTATAAGGGTAATTTGATTTTGTTGATAATATGATATCTAATAGCTTATATATTAGTTGTATGGAACAATATGACATAATTATCCTTTTGTTAAAATATTAAGATTATAATAAAAATTTTAAAAATCAGTGGTGACTTATTTAATAAGTTGCGCATGAAAAGAAATTCTCTACCTACTTTTAAAAACTGCTGTCAAAATAGAAAAAATTATAAAATAAGCAGATTTTACAAAGTTTACCAAACATTATTTTTATTAAAAAATTATAAAATAAACAACTTATTGAATTTAATATTAATTCCAAATAGGGCCAAAATCAGTCTCTAATGCTGCATAAATAAAAATTAAATATTCATACCAATTTTGACTCTTCCCCAAGGCAAGAATCAACAATTTAGCTAAAAGTTAATTTTATTAGGAACTGCACTATCTTAGAAACTACATCAAATAGCACTAATTAATTTTATTCAAGAATCACATTAACCTTATATATATATATATATTACATTATGAAAACACAATTTGAGTTGACGCAATAATCTTCTTTTAAAAAGATAAGAAAAATTAGAATCTAGAATTTTCAGTGTTTTTTAGTCAAAATTAGAGAACTTTGACCTATTCTTTTTTTCTTTTAAAAGAATAATGAATTTTCAATACTAACATGAGCTGTGCTTATCTTTTCATAATCTTTTGTCACAAATATACTTATAGTAATACATATTAAAGATTCTTATACGTTCTAATTTAATAATTACCAATTATATTTTTAAAAGAAAAAAAAAGCACAAAATTTAACTCAACACAACATTAAATGCAATTATATTTTCATAATCTTTTGTCACAAATATACTTATAGTAATACATATTAAAGATTCTTATACGTTCTAATTAATAATTACCAATTATATTTTTAAAAGAAAAAAAAAGCACAAAATTTAACTCAACACAACATTAAATGCAAATCGATTTGGCCATCAATTGGATTGTACGAAACATTTATTACAAACAAAAATTACATAATAACATACGCATCCCTGATTTGGTATAATTTTGTTTATTCTTGGTACAGTTTGTCTGTTTGAAACAAATAGACCCCTATTTTTTTTCCTTAGATTTTTTTACACTATGTAATAGACTCTACAGTATGAAGTGTACTGGGAGTCTGAGTTCATATACCAATAGAACAACTCAGGATTCACCAAGCATAAATAAAAAGTTTTACACTAATTAAAGGCTAGACCTCTAATTTGAAAAATACATCCACTCCATCACAATCATGCGTCGAAGATTTGTCGTTGAGTCCTCGCTTTCTAACTGGCATCCTTAACCTTCTTGACAGCAGCAGTTTCACCACTTAGTGAATTCCAATCTTAGTGGTCCCTGACTCCCATTGAAATGATTGAAATTCCATCTAGTGTTAAATTATAATATTTTTATCGTAATTCTTTCATTTTAACACAATTTAGAGATATATTTGATATAAATCGACAAGTTATTTCTATTGTCTCCAAAAAATTAAATAATATATATGAAAGTTTTGCCACATAATAAAAAATAAAAGGAAAAAGAAAAAGAAAAGCTCTTTCTGTGTGAGAATCTTCGAGGTCTGAGGAATTTGTAGACAAAACAAAATGTGGTTGAAAAAAGATAAAGAGGTGGCTATGATGTTGCACATGATGCAGTCCCAATTCTAATTAGGGCAACAAAATTTTATCACAAAAACGTGAAAAAACACGAAAAGGAAAGCGTGATATGGGATTGGAACAGTGTTGCTCCGTTTTCGTGCAACGTTTTGGGGTCTGTTTCTGGCAACAGCGTTAAAAATTGAGGCTGCATCACGTGGGGTGTGTGGCCCAATTTCATTTTACATGAGAGGAGGTAAAGCTACTTGTCTTTCTTTTCAAGCTTTGACCGTTTGATTGGCAGAATCAGGAAATTAAAGAGAAAAAGCAGATAAATCAATTGAACAAGAAGAAAGAATTGTTGTCTGAATCTGCCTTTGTTTCTTCCGATCCAAGGTTTTTTTTTGGTTCAATCTTCAGATAATGATAAAAATAATATAGGCCCTGGATTTTCTTTTTTCTTTTTTTGATTCTCTATCCCTTTCTGCATTCACTTCTTTTGTTCTTTTAGATTCTTCATTTATTCAATTCAAGCTATGGTTTTAATCTTTATTTAAGAAGTTAACGAAAATGGGATCTGCATTTGACAAAAATTTGGAAATAGACAAACATTGATTCGTTTGCGGTACATCTATACATTTCCTCTGTGTATGTTCGAGACGATGACGGACCAGTTTTTATGACCTGTACCGAAAGAAATAGCACAACGCAAAAGGGTAAAGATAAGCTTTGATAGTTACCTCACGTGAAAGTGGGCGGATTCCATTAGGACTGAGACAAAGACTAAAATTTGATTCGAGTAAAAAGATAAAAAATAAAAAATAAAAAAAATCAACACACCCTTTATTTATCATTATTTTCTGAAAAAAAATAAAAAATAGATTAAAGTATTCACAGTTTTGGAGATAAATTAAAGATTGTCATTTTATTTGGTAATGAATTGAAGTTCAACCAATTGATTAATACAAAAGAAGTTTTAATTTTGAGATAATGATTATTGTGTAGTCGTGGCTATAGCCTATGAGGTACCATGCATAGCATAGGCTACAAGGGTCCAACTATAGTATTTTTAGAGTATTATACCCCACACTCTAGACATTATCAAATGTACTGTCAAATGATTAGAAAGTAAATAAAATCTAATAAAATTTAACTGTGTAACATTTCATGCAATTTTTTTTTAAAGAGCACAATTTTATGGGTAAAAATTTATAATGAAAAGAGTTTTTTTTTAAACCACCAAGATTGTGGAGGGTTAGGTCAGACCCATTCCTTTAAAATAAATCAACCAATAAAAAAAAATTAAAAGGTGAGACATACATCAAAACTTCTAAAGAGAAGCAAAAATAACAAGTAAAATACAAAAGGTCTAAGCCAACAAGGCAAAGTTAACGTTAAACATGTGAAGTCTCCAAAGCATCCAAATGAAGAATGCTAGACAAGCCAACTAGAAAGTCCCTAGGACTGAAAATTTGCTAAAGAGTCTAACGAATACATACCCAATTAGCCATGTAGTCAAAAATTGATATAGTCTTCCAAAAGACATGTCTAATAATGATAGAGGGCCATAAGATAATTCTAGGACTTGGCCAAGTAGATAAGGGAATTTTCATTGTTCATAATTATGAGAAATAACTCAAGAAACCATTGTGGCTGAATTAGGCTTCGCCTTAAGAGCAGTAAGATCTAAATCTTCTAAAACAGGCATCAGCTCATAAAAAGAATGGGCTAGTGTCTCAAAAAGGAACCAAAAGCAGCTAACACCACTCCCCAAATGATCACCAACAACAGCAGACATATTAGGATTGCCTCTAGAACAATCATCCTCACTTAACTTCCTTGTCTCATATGACTGTCTTAACCTAAAAAATTAATCAAACTAGGCTATGAGGAAGCAGAAGAATTCATAAGCCCTCTTTAGCTGGAGTATCCAAAACATCCAACTGAGATAACTTAAAATCAAAAGCAAAATGGGTGAGTTTAAGGTCCGAAACCATCTAAAAAATAATAGCGCCCATATAAAAGGCAACTCTCTTATTATTTTTGAAAATCTCAATTTATTCCCTTTGTTGTTCAAAAGATAAAGGAAATTTGAGGGTGGATTAATGAATATTTTTAATCTTTTTAATAAAAATAGAGAATAAATTAAAATTTTTAAAATAAGATAGTGTCGTTTGAAAATAGTTAATTGAAGAAAAATTTCTAAAATTAACCCCTAAAAAAATTACTCAACGAACTTAAAAGCTGTGAGGTAAAACCTTGCCATCAGTATTAAAAGCGAGTTTAACTACGAGGCGTAACTTTTAAAGTATTGTTCAGTGATTTTAAGCGTCAACCAATCCCAATGCAAAACGCAACTTTGTCCACAAAAAATAATAATAATAATAATAAAAAAAAATCGAAACCAAGGTAGCATCCAGACCATACAAGAAAAAGCTAAGAAAAGTTAAGATAAGGGGTCACAGTCTTTAATTATGGTATTAGGTGAGATTAGAAAGAGATTAACTCATTTGCTTAGCTTTAATTTTGGTTTCACTTGACTAATTAATTAGTATTGTTTAATTAAACGAAATGATCATTGTTCGTCTGGATTGGATGAATTTGGTGGTTAAAAAATGCCAAAGTCCATAGAGAAAGGGTAGCTAACAACTCTGGAACACGCACTAATACCCATGCACATTCACTGGATGAGCTATCTCAGGATTTTAATGGTAGCTGAATCTGCTTTAGGTATCCGAAAAGTACCCTATGGAAAAGTTGCATTTGATACTGCTAATGTGATTGATATGATCTTTCTTAAAGATATTTTCAAAACGATAACGATGTCGGAAAGAGCAACGAAAGAGCTGTAAATTTTCGTATAATCAATGTCATATAAGTTTATTAGATATTACTTAAATAAAAATATAAACTAATAAAAATAAATAAATTATGTGGGTTATAATTAACGAAATATTATTAAGTTATAAGCTCGCTCTTATGCATGTCGAAGAGAAATAATAAAACAAATATTTAATTATTCATATGACATATAACAATTTTAAATTTAAATTCAGTGCTGAATTGAGTAAAGATTTCAATTTAAATTCTTAAGGTTGTTATTGTTCATTGCTTGAGCTTAAAAAGTTTAATAATAAGATAAAGTTTTTTTTCACTGACGTTATCTATTTTAGGAGGGGGGGGGGGGGGGGGGGAAATTTTGGATAAGAATGACCATAAATAAGACAATGTAAATAGACATTGTAATAAATTGACATCTGCTTTTGTCTGCCATCTTACTTGAGGGCATTATTAATGTATCATCTAAAATGTGCAATTTGAGCTAATTAAGAAAAAAAAATAGTGAGCTATCGGATTTAGTTACTTAATAGACATGCCATTCAGGTAATTCTAGTAATTAGTTGATACAATCTTCCAAAAGTGAATACATCTTTTCATGCTGAATAAAAAATTCAAAGGACAACCAACAAAACTCTGAAAATTGTTCGAGATAGCAGTTGTTCATACAAATACAAGCCATACAACAACACAAGAGCATTCCGTCTTTTTCAAACATTACAACGTACAAACAATACTTGTTACTGTTTGCAGCAAATAATAATTACAGCTCAGATAAAGCAAAACAGATCAAATCACAACCAACAATAAGGAAATTAATTAGAAAGCCAATGATTAAGCTCATGTGGACTTATTTGATTATCCAATTATAATCAAAGCATCCAACCAGGGATGAATCCGGTGACATTTTGTGCATGGACTGGAACATGTGCCTCCTCCGAATCCATAAGATTGTACCTGCAGCATTATAAAAGGCAAGAACTGTAAGTAACAGTGACAATTTTTTTTAAAAATTTTTTTGGGTTAATTATTAGTAACTAACACAACATTAAAATTTGAACCCAAGACCTGAGCCTTAAGAAAACCGCTCTTTTATCACCCGAGCTAGATCTTAGCTTCAACATAATGACAAGTTTAATTCAATAAAATGTGTTGAAATTTTTTAAAAGTACCCAATTTGCAAAATGGGATTGCCTCCCGATAGAGCCTGAAAGAACCCTTCTGATTGAACTGGGTAGCGATTGTATGTCATGTTTTGCCCTCCTGATGCTGCTTCCCATGCTAGTCGAAGAGGAGGAACTTGATGACCAATATTGCTTTCCTCCAGCTGGGTAAGTGGAGAAATTGTTAGGCAGGCGTAATTACCCAAAAAAGCTTAAATTTTAATTCAAGGCCCAATATTGACGAGTTTTAGCGGACAGAACTTGTTAGTGTAATAAAAAGGCCTCAAATGATGCCATGTTTGGCTGAAACATTTTTCCTAATTAAAAGCTTAAATTTATAAGCAAAAGCTCTCATTAGTGTTAAAGAGAGTTTGTACCTTGTTCCTCAGGTCTTTGTTAAGTTCAAGTAGCACTTGTTCCTGCAGCATTAAGAAGGATTAGTAGAACACATTGAAATTAATGTTTGTAGCAAAGCACCAGTTGAATAAATATTCCGATTTTATGAGATGTGCATACTCTTTTTTGAAGATCGGAAAGCTGATCAACCATACATTGAGTCTGCAAAGGATTTGAAATAAAAAGTTCAGTGAAAATTACATCTACCTCCAACAGATCATGAAGTAAAAATAAAGCTTTGAATTAAAAATCTCTTACCTATTTTTTTACGAATACTATCTAATTTCACATTAAACTTTGTCAATCATTTTCTATGTTTGTTTATACTCCTGCCGGAAAGTAGAAAGGAGAAGTCTTTGAAAAGCCATCAATTGTACCAGCAGCAAGAGTCACGTCCCATTTTGATTTAAGAGTTAAGCCGAAGAGAATTCCTTTTGAATCTCTTTCAAATAGCCTTCAAACTTGTACCAGTTAGAGATACCTCGAACAAGCTTAATACTTGTTGCTTTCAGTCCATTTGTCAAAAAGACTAAATAGAGATACCCAATGAGAACGATTTCAGTACTGGTTCCCTCCGATATTATTCGAGATGACAAGGCTCATCACAGACACTGTTGCAAATCTTTTTTGTTTTTCACATATTAGTATGGCTTTTGGAGTTTTGAATTCTGAGTGTGAGGGTGAATTGGGCATTGTGTGGGGTAATACTGGGAGAGAGAAATTCTTTTCTAACTCCTTAGTGGGGTTGATTGAGAAATTGGGTGTAATAAGTTTAATTGAAGGGTTAAAACTATCACTACTCCATAAAGTTAAGTTTAGTCTATTGGGCTACAACTTTACTTATTTGAAGCCCAATTTGAAAGTCTAAATTAATAATATTACCACATACATACACACCTTCAAATCAACCACATCCACTAATTAGGATTAGAAAGAGAGAGTTTGAAATATATATCCTAATTTTACTGAACAGTAGCATTAAAGAAAAAAAAGGAATCTTAGGTGCTCTCAATATATGCTCTTTCATTTGTTAAACTATTGTTACGCTTATATTTACTCTTATATAATTAGTCGAAAGACACACTTTCAAGAATTCAGTGAATTCGAGAATATACAATTAGAGGTATCCAAGATTTTCTCCCTCTTTTTATTCTCCCTTGCTAGACCAATATAAGACACGGAAACTCAATTAGCACATACATCAGCCGCCCTAACTTTTTGTATGATCAATCTCTAAAATCAGTCTTATAAAAATGAAAAAAAAAATGAAACCATCTCTTTCAAATCGTACTTACCTTTGTTGACCTAACATGCTTCAAGGATGTCTCCAGTTGATGCTCAAGCTGCTCAAGCTCCTTCGTGCTAAGCGGATCCAAATCTTCTCCAAGAAGGTTCCTACAACATTTGTATTTTGGAACACAAACTATTCATTATCCATTTCGCTATCTTTAGCCAAAGCTTCGATAAAGCGAGAAAATTTACTGAAATAAAATAAAAGAAGAACGTAAAATTAGCAAGGGCATAATGAGCTTTGCCCTTAAAAATAGTATGCATAAACAAATGATATGAGCAGACTGAAAAATGACATGATATGATAACTATATGTCAACCAAATCCTAATAAATAATACAATTCCTCAACATAAAATTCTAATAAATAATACAGCCTGAATGCATGAAGCAAAATTAGATCACCTCTGAGATCGCTGCAGGACCTCAACTGCTGTTTTTAACCTCAAATACTCCTGGTAGGTGCTCTGCTGGACAACATAAAAACAATCAAGTTGAGTCATAACATCAGTAAATCATTATCCTCACATCAAATGCATGGCTGCAGCCTGCAACAAATATATCATAGCATATTGATGCTATGTGAAAAAAAGAAAAGAAAAGAAAACATATGTCAATATGCTACCTGAGTTTCAATGGGAGGCCGGTTGGCTTCGAGTGCACCAAAACTGCACTGATGATATCGTTCAAGCGTTTTCATCATGCTAACATAAGAAAAAAAAACAATAATGATGGGATTATTTAATCAGACAGAAATAGATTAAATGACAACAATCATTTTTGATGAAACTGCTGTAGACTTCAGCCGTCAATTTCAGACAATTTATTCATTGTAGCACCCCATTATCATCACAGATTCGTCACAAATCATATGCACTACAATTGATTTACACAGCGACCTTTAAACAAGATAGTCCAAATAAACAAGAAGAAAACGAAAATGATTGTTCACATGCATGCAATAAGACGTGAATCTGGCCATATATAACAGTTAGCATCGTTCAAAAATATAAAATAAATATAAGTGAAAAGAATAACGTTAATGAATACTTAATTGAAATATAATTTTTTCTCAAAATAAAATCCCAACAACAAAATCTGGATATTATTTTTACAGTATTGATACATATTCATATAATTTAAATTTCTTCATGAACACTAACATCTGACTAGAAGTACAACAACGTTCTGAACTTCCATGTCTTATATACATAATCTTCGTATGCTATTATATATATTGAACTAATTTTGAGTCATTGATTCGTTACAATAACTTAATTTCAAATAATAATTTGAGCATTTACATGCACACATAGGCAAAACAGCGCTAGCAAGCAAGAAAGTTGATCAAAATCATTGAAAAGTCTAACAGGGAACATATACCATAAAACCCATATGAAGGATTAGGTTAAAATTAGTTCGATCACAAATTGTAGATTGATGCGGAATGGTATCATATATAGATAATGGAAAAATAGATATAGGATGAAGCATTTCTTATGAAAGAATGGAAATTAATTTCTTTTCTATAAATCTAATAACTGACTTCATAAAATGATGAGAGGACTTTCCTTGCACTTACACAAAAAACAATGAACTTAACTAAAGTTAGGTAGCTCAATAGTCGAGGGCTGTCAAAAACTTACCTACTTAGCCTCAAAGCAAGTCTTTACCAATGTGTAATTTTCTCAGTACTACCTTGTTAACTAACGAACATCTAAATTATATGTGTACGCTAAAGTATGTAAAAAACATAGTCTATTTATAACAAAAGAAAGCATCAAAGACTAACAACATGTGGTAAAGATGCACGCCAAGTGAACTCAAAAATGATGCAAGAATAGGATTTCAAGGGATTGATAAAAACACACACACACACAGTCAATATTCATTGAGCTATATATGGAATAAAACACATAAAAAGAAAAACAACGAACTACACACAACAATTTTCTAGCCGTTGCTATGAATTGCATGACTATAGGAATTGATTGATTACTTGAAGCATCTTCAGTCATTTACTTAATAAAAAATGTTTCTGGAAAACGCTTTTGTAATCTAATGTTCAGAAGCCTTAATATCAGCACTGACAACCTTAATGTAAACATCGGTGAAAAAAAACAACAATAATCCTATATATGAGAAAATATGTCATGAATTCATAAAGTAAGAATCTTTTTGTACAGTGAACAGAAATGGTAGCAGATTAAAAGATATAGCTAACAAAATAAAGAAAAGTAAAGTATTTTCCCTTCAAGGCTAGTATATGATTTTTTTTAACTCGCTAGTTTCTATCAGATCAAACTTTATTATAGCAGCCCGCTTCTGAAACGGTTTGTTGTAATAATTAACTTGATGAGTTTCTGAACTTGAAAAAAAAAAGATTCAGTTTTTAAGGGTTTCTAATAAAATTTGCAGCTTTAGAAGAAAGAAAGAAAATAAACGACAACAGCTTCATCTCTGAAACAGTTGTATTTCTTTTTCTACTTGGACTGCAAACATCACATCTCTGGCGGCGAATCTCAACAGTAAATCGGTATTAGTGGAGCTACAGTCTGTAAATTGACAATGGTTAGGCTCAAGTAGCTTCTGCTTGATCAGAATTAATTATTTATTTGAATGTACAATATTACCCAGTGAACAAAACTGACAGACAATGCCGTGTCAAGAAGAAAATGATTAAAAAAAAAAATTGGTTTAGTTTTGAGAAGGAAAAATGTCAAAAAGAAAAAATAAGCTAGATGTATCTTCAGTCTTTTTATATTGATTGTTAATTAGGTTAGAAAAGTGATCATGGCTAAAACTAAGCAAATCCTTTGTAAAATAGCCACAAATTATTTAGATACTTGATAGGAGACAGTAAGATAGAATGGATCTTCATGAACCTTCATAAGCAAATCCATAACAAGAAGTAGAAAAAACCAAAAACACAGAAAGACAATGAAAACCTAAAAGCCAGAGATTCAAGAAAACAAAATATTTGAAGTCTCATTAAAGATTCTCAAGAAGCACACGACAAAGCCAGCTGCTTGGTTTTACCAAAATCACAGATCTTGCAAAAAAAGGGACCAAACGTTAATGACCATTTAAAACACACACACACAATAACTCATAATCATGAACAAAAATAGACATACATGTGTAAATGCACATACAAAAATTAAAAAGAGAAAAAAGTTGTTATAAATAATAAATAAATATACCTAGGGCTGCTACAGAACTCATAGAGCTTGCCACGGTTAGAGAAAATGATAAGCGCAACCTCAGCATCACATAGAACTGAGAGCTCATAAGCTTTCTTGAGCAACCCATTTCTTCTCTTGGCAAAAGTAACTTGCCTGTTAATTTTGTTCTCTATTCTCTTCAGTTCAACTCTTCCTCTCCCCATAATTTTCCTTTTTCTTTTCTTTCCTCTCTCTCTCTCTCTCTTTCTTTCTTTCTAGTCTTGGTTAAGAAGTGAACAAACTTTTATGTTGGCCTCTGTCTATAGGGCATTGAAAGAGATAAATGAAAGAAAAGGAAACCATGGAAACGATTTTGAGAAATGACTGTTGGTTGTATGTCTACATTATCCTTTATATTTGCTAGTTACTGTACTGTTTCCTGTCTCTTTATATGCGTATTTGCTATGCATAAACAGTTAAAACACTGTAAAATTACCAGGTTTTTTACTGTATAATAATCACACTCAAAATTATTATTTTAAGCTTTTAATTTTTTATTGTTTTACCAATGTAATTAATGCCTTGGGTGACACAGCCGTATCCAGTGGTTGGTTGTCAATACCAACCTTAAAAGTGACCAGCTTTATGTTACACATGTCGAATTTCCAATTGAGGACACAACAATTCAGTTCCCTTTGTTTTTTGAAATTCATTAATTAATGCTCCGTTTAGTTGTACTAACGAGATGGAAGGAGTAATGGAATTTGTTCATAAATCATTGTGTTAACTGCTTGAATCATGAAGCAAAAATTTCAGAAAAAAAAATATAATAACAATAATTTAAAAATTATTTTTTTTTACTAAAATTTAAAAATTATTATTGATTTCAAAGTTGTGTTAAAAAAAAAAAAGGATGTGCTATGAACTTTGGGTTAGTGGTAGCTTGTGTGTCCTCTGTTTTGGGCACAAATATAAATCCTCGTAAGTTCTCAAATATTTTTCTTTTCACAAATTTGTATGTAAGTAATTTTTTTTTAAAAGAAAATGTTAGTGAAAATGGGGACGTTGTCTCTCTAAAAATACTATAATAGCACACGTGCCAATTTTTTTCTCCTTTAATTTTGCTATGTGTCTGAACATATTGGATACATATTTCTAATTAATCTAATCAACATGACAAGATGAAAAGGTCATTATGTATAAATCCTTATATGTATGAACAAATTATGAGGGTCATATATTTATCGTTCAAAGAAAAAAAAATTAAGTTGCACTATAACAATGATGATTGATTTAGGTCAATCCCATAATTATAGGTGGTTTTAATAGATCCCAATCGTAAAGAAATTTTAAAATATATGAGACGTATCATGTCAGTTACATACACATGTCAATGTCAGTGGAAAAAAAATTGGTGTTAGTGAGATAATAATAAATTGTGGTTTATCAAACTTAGTTAATTGCCAGGGCAGAAACATGAAGGTCCGGTTACATGAGCCTTCCTGCATAAGCGTGTCGTTTCTATAATTAAACATTGCAGCGTCGAGTATGTTGTTTCATCTGATACACGCCATGATTGATCTTTTTTCTTTTTTTCAAATTTATTTTTTCCAAATATTTTTGGTGCTCTTACCTTGTCTACACTTCGTTTATTTTAAGATACACACACACACACATATATATATATATATATTTGTCGTCACATCATACTATATATGTGAAATGCAAAATAGGGTTGCTCAAAATGGCATGGATGATGGATGAAAGTTCAACTTTTGCTTGGTGGTCCCGGAAATGATTTTTGTACAGCTGCCTTGCTTATGCTAGCCAGGGGGTAATAACATATATCTTCTCGAATCTTATCTTCAATAAATTAAATAAATGTTCCTCTCTCCACACTCAAAAATTTATACATATTTAGTAACGTAAAATGTTAGGAGATTATCCCACATCACCTTGAAATTAATTATGGATTTAGAATATAGACACGAGACAAATCCTCGAGTCACGTTCTAAGAGAGTATGAGTTTGAGACAACCCTCAACTCTTGAGACAACTTTTAAGAGGTCTAGTGACTTTAATACTTTAAATGTCTTATTCTGAATAATGTAATAAATATATGAAACATGACAATGAATATGTGTCATTGTTAATAATTGACGCATGTATAAAATATTAATTTTATTATCTATCATTCATGTGTTAATAGTATCACCTGTTCTTTAAACATGGAAAGAAAGCATATTTATACTCATGATTTTAGGAATCATGCCGTATTAGCTCATGATTTACTAGCCATAATTAGGATATCCTTGGATCTTGATGAGTCATTGAGTTGTTTCGTGTTTTCATTCGCTTCAATTTCGATCCAAATATGCCTCTTGTTACGAAAATTGAATATGCATATATTGTGAAACATTTGATCAATATGTGCTCTTGCCTTTCTTGCTACCTCTTGATCAGCAAGATGTGAGATCTAAAAGTAATACCTTAATTAGTTTGGTACCTCTCGCTTTCAGTTCCATGATATCTTTAGGCGTATAATAGTAAATAAATGTTGGAGCATTTGACACGGTACTCTCCTATATTGGCTGACTGTACTTCACAATTAAGCTGGCCAGCTATAATAAAAGAAAATAATAATAATAATAATAATCTGATGAACAAAAGAAAGCATCTCAGTTTTCAAGCAGTACAAGTGACAGTGATTATTGACGTTTCAGCTTTGCAAGTGGTTCCATTTAAGCAGATTTACAGTTGCCTGCGGAGCTCCAGCTGCGTTTGCAGCGGCCACCATTCAGACAAAATACTTCTAATTACCTGCGAATGCAGCTTTATAGCCACTGGTTTAATACGCGCTCCATGAGAGTACGCAAATCCTTTTGGGCGGGGACAAGTGTCGACACAGGATATGCCTATGATCCCATGGTAGCATGGAGTTCCCCCTCCTGGGTTTCTGACACGTGTCTTTCGAGCAATATATCGTCTCGAGTCTTGAAGAAACAAGTGAACGAATGACTTGAGTCAGTATTTATGATGTTGATTTAACCCTACACCAAAAAGAAACAAAACCGCTTCATTTGTTGCCCGTTATGTAGTTGTTTATTTTTATTTATTTATTTTTATTGCATTCACAATTTTCCATTAATTTAGGCAAATGATCATTCTCTCAAAAAGAGGAATGAAAAAGAGAGAGAGAGAAAAAGAAGAAGAAGCAAATGATCATAATTTTGAAAATAATCATAATTTCTCAAAATAAAATGGGTTAAATTTTAAATTTTTAAAAAAGAAAGTTTAAGAATTGCCTCAAATTCATAGTTCAAGTCATCAAGCAGTAGGCTCGTAGTCCATATCCTCTACTCTAAAACTATCTTCTTGAAACTAATTAGTGTAAATTTTCTAATTAATGTTCGATACATCTTTAGAGTATATTAGGCTCCCAGTAAAGTTAAGAAGATTTTTTTTTTTAAAAAAAAAAAGTCAACAGGCCCTAAGTAATGTCCTATATTGTCGGTTAAGAGATGAACATGGCACATGCATATGCGATCTATAAATGGGAAAATCTAGTAACTGAAGCTGTGTAAAAACATCAGCGCAGTTGTTGGAAGTTGAGAATGATGATGCTTATTACAGGAAGGTATAAATAATGTGCACGATTTAATTAATTTACTGTGATCAAAGAATTAAGATATTCTCTCTTCTCGCGATTTGAGTTTGTTTAATTTTGTTAAAAAAAAAAAAAATTCACACATGTACAATTTTTTTTATGAATGATCAAAATTCATGATGTATATTTCACGGAATACTTAATTGTTGTTCGCTTCTGCTGTTGCCCCAAATTAGGTAAGAGTTTCGTAATAGTAATAATTTAACTTCCAAAACCGAGATCACAAATAATGTGCATAAATGTGGGAACACAAATTGCATGTGCGTAGTGGATTCAGATTACATATAGTCCAAGTGTAAAAAAATAAAAAAGAGTGTATATAGTCCGCGAATGAATTAGTATGCTTTGTAAAAGGGGAACTTGCTCGGTGGTGTCCCCACCCCATGGTGGGACACATAATTTGAATAATATAATATTTTATATTATTTAAAATAAAAAATTGTGGGTTTCACACCTATCAAATTCGTTAAATGGCAGGTCCGGGCGCACCAATTACATAAAAAGTTAAAGGTGCTGCTGGTACTTGTATCCGATATCCAAATGTTAGGACTACTGCTTGAGGTATTTTCCTTGACCGACAAAATGTGGCTCTTTAATTGGTGACCTCCTTTGGCCTGATGGGCAAGAGGGCTACTTCACATGTGGTCTTCCTTCGCTAGTCATACTTGGTGAGCTCCCTTGAGCTCCATATTCCATGAATATGCGGCACCGCTTTATTGGCTCCAAATTAACCAACACTAACTACTATTATTGATATGCCATCTTAATATCAATGAATTTTATATTTCTTTATATAACAGCAGATGGTGCAACACGAGTGCCCCTTTATCAACTACGTTAGGCAGTCGCAATAAATGAAGCATGCGTCGCGCAATGTATCATCTGAAAAACGCGTCAATAATTGCACCGTGTGTATAATTGACTTGATGATCATTTTCTGGTGAACTGCAAATGAAGTAATTTTTGGAACGAACATTAGCCCGCGTGTATAGAGTAATAGAATTTCGTTCAGAAAGCATTGGGGAAAAGAAAGAAAGATAGGAAAAATAAAAATAAAAAACAAGAAGACAAGAGAAGTAATTATTGATCTCAATTATAAGGGAATTTTGAAAAGACAATTCGGCTACGTCTCTCAGACGTTGGGTCCTGAATAAAGGCCGACGAAGATGATTGTCATGCGATTGGGACATGGCAAAAATCTGTGTGTTTTTGGGGGATTTCTTGTTGGTGTGAGCTATAATTAAACTTATGTCATCATATTTTTTTTTAATCAACTATCATCTCATTTTGCTCGTAAGGAATTAAAAAGAGAGAGAGAGAGAGAGAGAGAGAGAGAGAGGAGCCTGTGGATGTATCGCGAAGAAACTTACTATATTAGTTGTAATTTGAAATCGATGCTGTCTCTTATTTGGAGAAATTAATAATTTTTCACTCGTGTTCTAAATTCTACGAAAACTCGTTGACCTGTCTTCGATATTCTTGAATTAAATGTCAATTTTTTAAAAAACAAAAATTTTAAAATCAGTGTTCAAGTCTATTTATTTTTTAAGTGTCAGGTTTGTCTCTTACAACAAAAAGACCCCATTTCTTTCAAAAACTATATTGAGTTGTTTAACACGAGAGTGGTTGTGGCCGCTTTAAAAAGGTGTGGACGAAAATGGCAAACTTCGCCAACTAGTGGGGAACTTATGTTCATTTTTTAATTGTCTTATGTAACTTATAGTATTAGTAGCAAGTGAAACATGAAATAAATGTCAAGCACTAAGCACCAAAGTGTCTTGTCAGAACAATTTGGCGTTTTCTCTTCTTTTTTTTTTTTATTAATTATTTAATTATCGATTTAATCTATGCTATACCTTTTTATCATTGAACTATAATTAGTAAGCATAATTATGTTTTGTTTCCACACGTTTACATAAGAATATGAGTGTATGGTCCAATTGTGCATAAATCTCAACTGTATTCAAAACACTTATTTAACATAAATAATCAAACATGCTAATTAATCGATAAAATAAATAAATAAATAAAAGATTTTGTTCCCGAAAAGATTATCGTTCTTATGGCTCTTTCAGGCCACACATCACTTTCCTTAATCAGGTTTCCTGTTACTTTACTATCAATGTTGTAGTGGAGGGCCCCTTGGCAGCTTTGAATTCAACTAAAGATAAGAGCATTGTTTTTAGCTTTCTCAACTTTTTCTGCACGAAAACCATCTCTCGCGGTGAATATTAAAGCTCGATCTCGAAGTAACATTCTAAGGGTGAGGTACCACAATCTCACATCATCTAATTAGAAATTGTTACTAGCTAAATATTTAACAAGCAGTACGGGACACTTTGTATGGATTTTAAAATAGAATCGTGTGTGAGTCTAAGTACAAAGCAAATAATATCATACAATATGGACCAAGTCATTACAAATGGTATCCCCTCTTTTATTTGTCAAAAACCATATGATATGAATTTGAGACTATGCACATGGGCCTGTGACATCAAGAGCAGGGACCTAACTAAGAATTCGATCGAGCTGTGGCACATTTAAATTCGAATAAAATAAGGTGTGCAGCTGCAGACGCGACAAGTTCTCATCGATGAAATGTGAGTGAACATTTACTTATTTATTTTTTGTCCTTGAGTTTGAAGCTTGAATTTGTGTGTTCACCGCAAAATGTTTTTTTCAGTGCCATGAAATTGTTTAACTTATGGAATGAAATAGACCCTTCAGCTACACCACCTCTTCGGGAACCGGGGAATTCCGCCACAAAACCAATAATAGAGTCGGTGCTGTCGACTTCAAATTTGGAAAAACGAATAATTCCCTATATGGATTCATGAATGCCAATCACTATGCAGTTTTGTATTCGAATTATAATCTACACAGAATAATTTTAAAACAGCTTCGTTTTTACTGGCCATCGAATTTGAATCTCATAAAAAGTATTAGAAAAAAAAAATTAATTTAAACTTTAATTACTCCTACTTTTTTTTAAAAAATAAATAAAATAAAAAACAAAGATGTACGGCTGAATTAAATTAATTGGCTGCTCCAAGGTTATTTTCAATGGCTTTCACAAATCACTGAACCCACTTCACGTCATGCCATCCCATGATCGTTACAAATATTTCAAAAGTCACGAGACATCATGACACATGACTTGTACCAAAAATTTTTGTGATGCAGAAAGAGCCCAAGTGTTTTTTTTCCCAATACAAAGAGTCCTTTCTTCCCCAGTTAAGAACAGCATAACATTGAGTGGTAATTGCGGCAGATGCCCCAAAAAATTATCTGAGTACCCTAAAAACATAATTTGTCAAAATCTTGATGAATGCTCTCTAAAAAATTCACATAAAATTACTAAAATATCCTCAACTCAAAATGCTAACACGGCAAATATATGACTCATGCATGACTAAATCTCTTAGGAGTTTGGAGAAGGAGAAGAGCTGATTCGTTAACAGGAATCTGACAACTTTTTTAAGTAGGTAATCAACTCCCCTTCTTTTAATTAGTTGATTGGGTTTTGATATTTAGGGAAAAACAAAAATTTTAGGATTTTATGTTGAAGGAATAGATTAAATTGTTGGCGGGTCTCTCATAACATTTTTTAAAAACAAATTTAAAACTATTGTGTTTCATGAAAATAGTGAAAATTTGATGAATTGTATAGATTATAATTCAATGATAGTAGGACTGAAGGTCATGTAATGAACATGACGTCGTGTCCATAATATATTCTCCTCAGTCATTTATTACACAACATTCAATTGTATATTCCAGACCTCCTGTAGTACACAATTGCATGAGCACACGATTTGTTGCTATGCAAAATGTCAATTATAAATGTTCAAAAAAAAAAGTAACGAATGAAAGTGAAAGTTGCTAACTACAATATGGGAGGAAGATGAAAAACATAATTTGATGATCAAACAAGCAAATGACAAAGACCGTCCATTTGCTATTCTGTGGAAAGATGTTTACGAGACAACAAATTAGAGTTATAATGATTTCTTAATGTTTCTCTTTAATTTAATTTTTTTGTTTAAATTTCCTTAAAGTATTGTAGGTTTATTTCCCAATTAATGTACTTGAGTATCATTGGATAATTGCATTACATATATGACTTGTTGATTTCATCAATGAATGAATCTACCCTTTCAAAAGAATTATTATCATATGATATTATCATTCCTCTTGAAGTTGAGAAGATTTTATGGTATGATTCTCACCTTGAAACTATACAAAAAAAAAAGGGTTTGGATAGTTTTGGGAGCAAAAAATTCCTGCAACAATGGTCTCAGTGAGCAAAGCTAAATATCAAAATTTTATATTATATTATAATAGTTATTTATTAAGTGTGTAATTTCACTATTTTCTAAATTTCTCAGTGGATACTGTAGTGTGTTTGTTTTGCATTACTTGACACTTACACGTGGTGAAGACATTCAAACCTATTGCACTAAGACATATGCCTCTTCCTATCAAAAGCAAACAAAAGAAAGACTTTTTCATGACAAGTCATTATTTTTGGGAAAGACTAACTTGCTATTATTTGAATGGTCTATACTTTTGATACTAGACTTTTATAAGCCTACTTCAAATGTACAAAAGTTCATGTTAGTTAGACTAGCATTTTAATTTTAGTAACTATTTCAAAAAAAAAAAAAGATTGTAACAAACACTGATTGGGGTGAAAAAACTAGCTTTTAAGGAGTAAACGCACTCGGGCCAAGACATTGGGGCAGTAATATCAATATCAGGTCCATTATTTGTGGTCATTACTAGGATCAATTCAATCTACAATAATATTAACTTAATGTAAAAAACTAAATAGCCTGCGATAGATGTATGTGACCAAATCTTGGTTTTATAGAAATTATTTTCATACGTTAAGCTTTGCTATCAAATTAAATTCTTTGATAATGTTGATAAACTAGAAACAATCAATAAGTATATGAGCAAATATTGTAACAAATTAAACTGAAGATTACAAACAAAAATTACAAAAGTATTGACCGTAGGGAAGATGAAAGAATATCTCCAATGATGACGAGCTTAAAAGAATTTATTTTCCAAGCACAATATATTAGTAGCTAATGATGGTTATTGTGCAAATTTTATTGTAATCGTAAGCGCACGAATGTATTGTAATATAAATTTATGGTGACTGTTGAATACTAGAGAATGCATATTTATAAAGAGTAAAATTATCATTTTGTGCTCCAAGTCTCATTAACATTTCTACTTTTATGTGTTTAAATTTTTTAAACTTTAATTGTGTGTGTGTTTTATTATAATTTAAGTATTTTATGTATTTCAGGGGTCTTTTAGATATTTCACTATTAATGAGAAGTTAGACAACAAAACGGATGGCATTTCTGAGCTCATAATTATTTAAAACCTTAGGAAGAGTATAAAGGATATATGATATTGTTCACATGTATGGTATGATGATGTGGTATTGATTAATGACATGATATTAACCGATGATGTAGCAACATAGTATTAGACCAAAATGCTGATATGGTGTTAATTGATGATGTGTTCTAACTAATCAAAACTTACCATATGGAACAATCTTAAGCATACAAATTATTTTCATCTAATGACCATAATTTACCAATTGTATATATAAATAGGGAACTCCCCCTACTTTGACACTCATGAATTCTTTTTTTAGCTTCATTTTCTGTAATATTCTCTCTCCATCTTGTATTTTCTCCCTATTTTAATAAAATTATCAATTTATCCATAGTTTAATTATAAGTGGCCAATTTAGTTTGAAGGTTGGGTTAAAGGTGAAGTCTCAACATGGTCTATGAGCTTAATTTGGTAAGTTTTTTTTTCTTTTCCTCTCTGATTTATGCGGTTGTTTTGACTCATTGTCGACAGACAGTGGATCTCATTTAGTTTTTGCATGGTATTACACATCTCTAGCGAAATATCGTTACTGTACACTTTACACTATATTTATTAGAGAGAAATTATGCTCTAGTTTTTTGTGGGTCGTCTTGATTTACTGTTAACAAAGAGTGCACTTAAACTATTTAGTGGACATCTTGCCATGTTGTCGATAGAAGAATTATTATCATCTGGCACAATGTGTTCTTGACAACATATTTAGTAGAAGATTATTACCCTTTAACACACTGAACGCTTGATACCATATTTATTAGAGGGAGGATTACGAATAGTGGAAATAACCCCCTCATAAATTAATTGGAACTAAAAATAAATATTAAACCCATGGTGAAATATTGAGTGTAAATCCAAAGACTTAAGCGCTTCTATTACACTGTTTCATCTTTAATTTAGTCCCGTCATTTTATTTTAAATTTTAAGATAAAGAAATCACTTCCAACCAACTCACATACGCACTTGAAAAATTAACTCTACATATAATTAAATCTACCTACTCGTGAGATCGACACTCATCATCACAAATTCATACTGCAATAGATTTGTGAGCTTAAGAGTATGATAAAATTTGCACAATAGTGACGAGTGCTGATCCCACAAGGAGATAAATTTAATTATATATAAGGTTAATTTTTCAAGTGTGTGACACAACCCGGCCCGAACTCTCAGGGTGAGTTTGCCTAAGTCTATTTAATCATTCTGACATAATTTAACTAATAAGGATTCTGCCGAAAATTCGGTAGAATTTTCCCTAAAATTATTACATAACCAAATCTACAAAATTATAAATTAAGCACTCCCAAAAGAATTTCAAATACAACTATCTTCTTACAACCAATCTCCTTAACAAAATACCAAATTATTCAATATCTAATATCAGAGAAAATACAAATGTTATCCACAATTCCCAAAATGTAATAAATTATACAATCCAAAAATATCTCAATAAAACATCTACGACTCCTAACACTATCACATGGCCATAATTCTAAAAATAACAATTATCGCTAGGTCGACTGTTGTACTTGCGAATCTCCTGTGGAGGGGGGTGAAAAAATAAAACAGGATGAGTATAAAACTCAGTGAGCTCAGTGAGTGGATAGTAGTTTTTTAATATAACTTTACTCTAAAATAATTAATCACATCAAAACGCAATTTCATTAAAATATCACAAGAACTTAAATCATGTACTCAATAACAATATCACAACAGATTGCATAAAATCAATGAAATCATAACACTTATATCATCAATACTGAATGCCGAAAACTATCACCAAATAAATATCCAGGGGAAATAATCTCATCATATCCAAACCTCGACGAACGAGCAATAACGTACTATCTGGGTACAATCATGCCCCGGAGCTATACAGATAGACATGGAAGTGTCATCTCATATCTCATCATATCAAGACCTCAACGGGCGGGTAATGATGTACTATCTCAGTACAATCACGCCCCGGAGCTATACGGATAGATCGAAAAATATCATCACATGTCTTATCATATCTGGACCTCAACGGACGGGTAATGACGTACTATCTGGGTACCATCATGCCCTGAAGCTACACAGGTAGATAAAAAAATATCATCTCATTTGTGTCATCTGTATCTCAATATCAGTATCTCTGTATTCATCATATTGCATGTATATGCCATCTCATATGTATCACTGTATTTGAAGGGGAATGGTACTGTCTAATGATTTTGCAAACAACCTTTATACACATATATATAAATATATAATCTCATCCAAAATTTCATTCGAAATCTCATTTTATTTTTCATTTAACATGTCTTAAATCTGTTTTTCTTTTCTTTAAAATATTATCATGCATATTCAAAATCGGTAACCAAAATCATTAGTCAAACATATTTCTCGTAATAAATACCAAAACACATATAAAATCCATTTATATAAAATTATTAAATCGGACCTTTAAAACTAATCTCGTAAACATGCTTTACCATATTTTAAAATCATAATAAACTACAATGAAAATAGGTTTTGTATATTCCACTTACAGTGATGATGTTCGAACTCGGAATCGACAACGTTCGTCGGTTGATTCTCATTCACGGATCCTCCTAATTTAAGAAAATAATATAATTATTATCCATAATTGTGAATTATAACTGATATGCTCGAAATGACATTTATCCTCAATAAAATATTCTCGAATCTATAAAATTACCAAAATACCATCGACATCAAAATTCTTCAAATTATCCTCAAAATCATAGATTACCAAACTACCCTCAATTTAGATTACAAAAATATCCACAAGTCCTAAATTTATGAAATTACCCCCGAAAAATATAAAATTTTCAAAATGCCCATAACGATATAAATTACTGAATTACCCCTGAAATCTCAAATTACCTAACTGCCCTAATATGAAATTACCAAAATGTCCACTAATTTCAAAATTACAGAATTACCTCTAAAATTTATGAAATTACCGAATTACCCATAATGGTCAACGGTGACAAGAACTTAGTCAACAGTGACGAAAAACTCAGGTCTGATAGTTCTAGCCTCAGTGAGTCCAATAGTGCCGACAGTGACCTCCCACGCACAGCGGGGACAGCGAATCAATCTTCCCAAAATCGTGAGTTTTCCGGTGGTGGATCGGTGGCAATCCGGCTGTTTCAGGTGACGGGATTGGTCAAAAAATGATGAGGGGAAGTTGAGAAACAAGATCCAAGTGGTGGCTCGGCCTAATTCTGTTTAGATCGATGGTGGTGATAACGGGTAGAGCCACGACTTTTCAAGCTGCAATCGTCGGCGTTTTGGTTGATTTCTAGCGGTAATGACAGCGGGGATGCGTTAGTCAGCTCTCAAGCTTCATATCGATATCAAGCTAGGCTGATGAGGTGGCCGAATCATTAGATCGGGCCGGGTTGGGTCGGGTCAACGGGTCAACGAGCCTCCTCTCTCTCTCTCTCTCTCTCTTTCTTTCTTTAAATAGAAAAATAATACCGACGCCCTTCTTTTTTTTTGTAAGCTTAATACAAATTAAGCTAATATCAGACCCGAGTGTCGAAATTAAATCCAACTATGCGCCCATTGAATTGCTTCCAAAATGTCTCGATTTAAGGTCGCGACAAAAAATTTAAATTATTCGAGCTCGATCAATTTAATAATTGCCTCCAATTACTCACAATGATTTGGAACAATTCTAACAACTTTAAAAAAATTTGCAACGGAATTAAAAATAACATCACACTCAATTAAATCAATTACGATGCATATGTTACATTGTGTATATAAATTTGGCTAGAGATGACCTTCCGCCAAGTGTAGTGTCAAGTACACATTGCATCAAACAATAATAATCATTATATTAACAAGGTGGCAAGACCATTCACTAAATAACTTAGATATACTCTTTGTCAACACTGAGTCAAGATAACCCACAAATATTAGAGGGAAGTCTCTTTCCAATAAATATGGTATAAAGTGTTCATTGTGTCATACAGTAATAATGCTTCACTAAAGAGCGGGTATGCCAGGCAAAATTTAGACAATATATATGGTTTGCTAAAAATGAGTCAAAACAACCACATAAATAAAAGAATAAAAGAAAATAAACTTACCAAATTATATCCATGGATCATATTGAGTCTTTACCTTCAACTCAAACTAGCAATTAAATTAGCCACTTATATTTGAATTAGGAATAAAATGATACTTTTATTAAAATACGTATAAAATAAAAGATGTAAAGAAAATTATAGAAAATGCAGCTCAAATTTAGATTTAAAGTTGTCAAATAAAGGAGGGGAACCCCTATTTATAAATACAATGGTAAATCATTTTCATCAGATGAAAACATTTCGGATGTTCAAGATTGTGTCACATAATAAGATCTAATAATTGGAACATATTATCAAGTCTAATAATATACTGCCATATTATTAGTTAACACAACATCATTTGTCAATGTCAAATTAACATTTTTCAGTCCAACATAACTTATATGATTTACATATCTTATATGACTACATGACCTTTATAGCCAACACAACTACATTACTTACACAACCTACATGAGCTACACGACTGACTGCATAACTTAATCGTACAAGACTACATGACATACATGACAGCAAAAAGAACACACAACCCAAAATATTTTTTCCATGCTAAAAAAAAAAATTAAACAACTTACATTGCATAATTTTGGCGTATAAGAAAAAATAGTGAAAATTTAGAAAATAGAACATTATAATTTGGGGAGAATATCTAATTTTTTTAAGAAAATGAAAAGCTTAAAACCCAACAACTTTAACATACCCTATTGCATTAATTAAGCGTATTCAAATAATTTTTAAACTATTGGAGGATATTTAATTAAAACCCCCTAAGATTGAAGTCAAAAGTCCAACTTTAGTGGTATGGAACAGTTAATTTTACTATTTTAAAGAGCTCTTAGAAACGATTTCAAATCACCATGCAAACATATTTCCTCAACAAGCATCTAATTAAAATTGATTTTAAAATAATTGTTTTTATGTTATTTTTCTAATACTTGCTAATCTCAAATTTTAAGTTCAATATTCAATAAATATATGAGTTAATAATATGTCCAATTATCCTTAAAAAAAAAAAAAGCGTATGATTGACTAAAGGTAACAATATCATATTTGTAACATATAATGTTGTATTATCAGAGTTAGTGCATAACTATATACAGGTTGTAAGTTTAACGTGTCTAACTTTAAAATTAATATCTATATACGATGTCCAATTATCCATATAATTAAATAGACCAACACAATCTCTTCATCATCAAACTTGCCAAAAAAGCACATCTAATAAATTGGGATACTGCCGAATTCTTTTTATTTAAAAGAGGAGCGTGGGGGGCGTATATTTTTCCATAAATTTGCTCACATATTTAAATGTTTCACATGCAATTTTACGTTCAAAAATTAAGACAGACTTGTTTGTTTTATGTATTATTTGAACAAATCTAGGAGCTCCTTTTCGAAATTTCCCTTTAAAAGGTTTTTAATATAAAATCTATAGAATTGGTTTTGTTTTGTTTCTATTTTATTAGCGGCTCAATAAGAATTAATTTTTCAGTATTCAATCTATTTTTTGTGCTGAACGTGACATGGTCTGCAACTAAAATTGATGTGAGCATTCATTAATTCATCAATTAGTAAAAGCTTTTATGATGACTCAAATTACTTAAATTTTTAGACCTTCACTCACATGACTAAGACCGCGTTTAAGATTAAGGTAAGCACTAAAGTAATTAATAAACACTAGTTACGGTAGCTTTAAAGTTAAATTGATTTGATTTTAACTTGTATGATGAAAAATTTATTAATATTTTTATAAATTTTGTCAAAATTATCATTTAAAAGTTGTAACTACTACATACCATTAACGTTTATTTAATAATTATAATTTTTTTTATAGTGGGTATAACTTTTAAGATACAATATCTTAACATCAAACAGAGCCTCAGATTCAGTTACCAACTGCTTGAAAAACAACGATAATAACTAAATTCGTTGTTTTTTGAGACATCAACGTGTACCCATGTTGGAATCCAAGCACCTTCTCCAATGACCTTGGCCCAATTTGTTCCTTTTGGCGACTTCGTTCTAATTATTTTGAGCTTGACCCAATGTTTCTTTTCTTTGTCAACAACAAATCCTTTTGGGCTTACGCTTTAGAAGCCCCACAGATAAATACAAACGTGTGCCGAAACGTACACAGAATGATTAGGGTACTAGCGTCTTAATAATAATTATTCATGTTTAATGGTGTAGGGTTCTTGGGAGTAATTGACATCATACCCAAGGCTATTCCTCCGTTGAAAGTTTCCTGTCACTGCAAGCAATGTGAGTTAAAAAGGGCAGTTGGTGAGATAAAAAAGACGATGAAACTGTTAATAAGATAAAAGAGACGGTGAAATCATGAATAGGGAGATAAGAGAGACGATGAGATAAAGTCCAAGTCCACAGAAGGGTGCACGTTTTGTCAAATTTGGTCTACTAATAACTGAGTTTAGGAAGCAGATGTGGCTCAATTACAACCAACCGGCCCGATTTCTATAAGGAACCATCTCTCCAAAGCGAGCAAGAGGAGTTCAAAAGTGTATAATTCAAGTTGAACTAAAGTGGTTGTAGATAAGTAAAAATTGGTCCTTTCCCTAAAAAGTTAAAAATCGATTTAATGATCGAGAAGAGATTTGACTCAAGTTCCATGTTATTTACAAAGCATTATAAATAAAATATCTCTATTAACACGTGGGACGGCAATGCAAGAACTCCTAACGAAGGTTTTTTTTTTTTGGTTGTCATAATTGTACCCATAATAATAAAATCGGTTTATTTTTTATCCACGGATGTGGGTCAAATTCAAAAGCAAAGTCCCATGGGGACCAGTGGAGGCAACTGGCCTTGGTGGTCCTCTCTTTTTTCAAAAAATCTTTGATTAAAAATATTATTTTTTCTGATTAATAATACAAAAGAAAATAGTTTCAAAATTATATTTTCTTCACCAAAATCATTCTAAATGTGCATGTTATATCTAAAATTTAAGAAAAGCACTTGAAGAAGATCAAATTTAAATAGATTAAAATTTTCCCCACTGAGTTTGATGATAAAACTAAGATAGCAAGCCAACCTATATTAGCAGCTCTTAAATCATAATTATTCTCGAATAAGAGAACTAATCTAAAATCCTAAGTAAATTATATTTACAAATACGACTCAAATACGCAAACTAAAATAAGATGAACGCTAAGACAATGCAAAATATTAAATTATCTCAATTACTATAATTCTAATATATTTTATCCCATACACTTCCTACATGATAATTGAACAAAGTTTATGATAAGAGTCATCGTCAACAACCTTTTATGGTGTGTTTACTCTTTGGATTGGAGTAGGAATTCTGAGGAGTGGAAATTCTGGGATTGGGAGTATGGAGTGGAGTAGGATTAAGTTGTTTACTTACACTAGGATGAGAGTATGGAATCGAAGTAAATAGTTTCAAATTATAATTTTACCTTTACTTAAAGAATTGTAGTTTTTTATTACAAAATTAATAAAAAAAATATATTTTAAAAAATAAAAAGTTTATTTTATTGTATTTGTAAATTAATAATAACTATTAATATTCTTAATTATGTAAATTATTATTTTTTATTAATTTTAATTTTAATTATGTAAATAAAAAATTATTGATAAGAGTAGCACAAATGAAAAACTATTATTATAATATAGTATAAAATTAATTTTTTTAGAATAAAATATTTATAAATATTAATTACTAATATTAAATAAATATAATACTATTATTTTTAAATAAATATAATAATATTATATTTCATATAAAATAGTATATAATAATATTATTTTTAATTAAGTATTATAATATTATATTTAAATAAGTTTAATATTATTATTTTTAATAAATATATTTTATAAAATAATATAATATTATTATTTAAATAAATTATTATTATTTAATATTATTATTTTAAGGATAAAAAAAGAAGAGGGGGGAGTGGATTCCCACTCCCACCCCCCCCCCCCCCATGGCCCCATGGGAGTGGGATTCCCACTCCCCACTCTAAAAATAAATAGGACCCATGGAGTGGGAATCCCACTCCCCACTCTAAAAGTGGGTGGAACTCACGGAGTGGGAATCTCACTCCCTTCTTATTTGTGTAAGTAAACACTGAAGTGAGAGGAATTCAAACTTCCCACTCTCACTCTAGTAAATAAACGCAGGCCTAATGTTATGGGCTTATTTTAACTTGATATATTCGAGGATAGTTGTATTCGTCATTTTCTCAATTTCAGTTTACTTGTGGACCTGCCTCTGGCTTCCAAGAGTCAGGACTTTTGGGTGCTGCCGACATCCACATCCGATGCGTCCTCTTCACCCATCAAATTGAGTTTGAAATTAAAACTTGAAGCTCGCTTTTAATTGGTTTCCTTTTATTGTTTAGGGAGAAGCACGTGCTAGTTTCGGTTGGTTCAACTTCAAATTTGAAACTTGTGCCAACAAACAAAATTTTTATGAGTGAGTGTTTGATGGTACTATCACTACATGAAGCTGTAGGAGACCTTTTTTATAAACCTAACTGCACCTGCCCTCACCTTCTTTAGGCACTCTTCTTTGTCTTCAGTCGAGCAATTTGAGTCCCGGTTCTTTTCTGATTATTGAATAATTTATTAGTTCTTCTGTTTGAATTTTTGGAACTTGGAAAGAAAGCCTCAGGGAAAATTTTAGCACGATTCATGATGCTGCACATTGAAAATTCTCATCCGAAGATGTGCACATTTTTTAAATATATGTTTGAACAAGAAATAGTAATTAGTTGTATTTTAATATCAAAGTAATTACATTTTTAAATGTAAAAATGTCGATAGAGTTAGATCTGCCATTGAACTGAGCTTTGCACTGAACTTTCTAAAAATTGCGATCGATGGTTATTGGCATAAAAAGAGAAATAATATTTTAATTAAATATTTTTAAGTATACAATGCCATGTGTGACGAAAGACTACTGGATTCAAATTCGATGCTGACACCAGAAAATGCCTAGTGATTAACTACATATTTATCGTGTAGTTAGAGACTCGCTGGGCGAGTGAAGTGATGGGGGGGACCCTTTGAAAAGACAAATCGAGCCTGCACACAAGATTGACGCACTGGATATTGTACGGACACAGAAAACTCTTTAACTGACCCAAAATCATTGGAGCTGTAAAATTAACACGTTAGGTAATTATTCCAACCGGGTGGCCTTTAAATACTAAAAATGGGCAAGAGTGATAAAAACATGCTTGGGGTGTTTCTATACACGACCCCCCCTAAGTTACAACCACTGTAACTTACGGGGACAGTGGTTACAGTGTAACTCAGGAGGGTCATTCTATATATATATATATATTATGGGGACAGCTGCAGTATATACATGTACGTGATACATGTAAAAATAAATAAATTAATAAATGTAAAATATTTATTATTAATATGATGTCAAAATTATTAATTTATAATTTATAATTATTAATTTTAATTTCACATGTAATTATCCTAATATCATATTAGTGATGCTAATCTACTTTTTTTTACATTCATGTATCACAGCGGTGGCCATATATTATTACCCTTTTGTCGGGATTCTGTTTAATAAACATTCTTCTAATTAAACTCATTAAAGAATCTGCTTTGTTTTTTATTTTGAATATATGTTTATACACACACACACAAATGCAGACCTGGAATTGGACGACTGAATTCATAAAGATATATATTTTTATATATATATCCTATAGAACTAGGTTTACAGGTATATAAAAAGAAGTGCTTACCCATCAGATTTTAGTTGGCATTTGGACCCTTTCGTGGTTCATCAACCTTGTGGGGCACAATATTTTACATCTAAGGCTGCAATTGCAAAAAATAAAAATGTGGCCACCAATTCTCCAGATGTTAACGATAGAAAATATCTGTGGTGGTGCCAGATGTTAAGTGAAGAAATAATTTATTATCTTACCCACCGGTCTGCAAAAAATAGTTGAAAAGTCCCCTCGTTGTCGCGAGCACGTTTGGTATTGAAATGTTAAGATTTTTAACCTAATTTACTACAAAATGAAATTTATAAATGTGATATATAAGTTGATTGTAATAAATATGATGTTATGATTATATATATAAAATCATGTATATATATATATATACATGTATATATATACATACGTATATTCATACATATATACATGTATATATGTGTGTATCAAACAATTTCATGAGATAAATTTAATTTGGTTTTAAAACTATAATTGCAAGTGTTTACTAAATATTGTGTAATTATATTTTTTAAGCCACAGCTATCTTGTAGTAGTACATATAGGACCTTAATAGACGTTGAATAATCTAAATAATTAAACAGTATTGTGATTGAAAAGCGAAGTACTAGATAGATATCTCAAAATTTTATTCTAGATGATGTCATATTCATTATGTGGATGATGAAATAATATAATTAATTTATTTAGAACTTGTGAAAAATTATCAATCATTTAATGAATGATACATTAGGTACCATATTATTTGAGATAAAATTTTAAAAATATCCATCATTATTCATTTGGAAAATTAGGTATTAAATTTATAAGTTATTGAATTTAGATACTAAATTTTTTCCGTTGCACATTTAAAATTTTTTTTTTACCATTTAAATGTGACATTAAGAATAATTTTTTTCAATAAGAGATTAAAATAAAGAATGAATTAAAAGACAAAAAAAAAATGCATACTTTAATGTAATATATTTTATCTTATAATATTTATGAGGGATCCCTTATTAAAAAGGGAGTTAACTCATAAATACGAAATTGTAATAAAAAAGATCAAGGAATGTGAAATAAAAGGCAAAGAAATTTGTTATACCGACGACAGTGTTTAACCTAAAATATGTATTTAAAACATGTGAAAATACACATTGGAGAAGACATTTTTTTTTCCTTTTGATTGTGTCATGTCATTTTCAGTTCCATTAACATTGAATTTTCAGTTCCATTATCGTTATTTGACTATAAAGTTGGATATATAAAGCTACTATTCAATAGGCGGATGGTAATCCATCTCATTTTGATCGTGGGAGAGAGATTCACATGTTAGGGTTCGTTACAAAGTTGATTCAGGAGTTCTTGACATGCTTTTAATTAATTATAAATATAAATATAAATATATTTTTAATATATGATATTTTAAAAAATAATAACAATAATAAATTTTGGTGCTCTGATTAAACTATTCATAAATCGTACGTATTAATTAAGTTCGTATATATTTTATATCTTGTATATATAGTTTGTATTCACCTTTTACCATTAGTCATTTAAATTAGCAATGATTCTACATTTTTCAATTAATATAATAATAGATATTATCTCAATATGTATCCTTTATTTATTAGATGGTAAAATTTAATAACTTATGAGCATATTGTTTTAGTGTGCGGCTTCACACTTGGTGAGCTCTCATTAGAGGGCTGTGGCCCCACAGCAGAGCTCCTCCATGAGAGCTTGCCATGTGCAAGTTCGCACACTAAAACACTCTTGACCTTATTAAATTATTTATTTAATCATCCCATCATGTGAATTTATCCCATATCAATTATCTTATAATATAATTATGTGGGAAGGGTAGTAATATTACTATCAAAAGTTAAAAATATTATGTTTTCATTATTGTATGCCATCTAAAAATTATTTACTTATGGTTATGACACATAATTCTTGATATATTTTAAAGATTAGATGTGTGCATTTACAGTCAAGATAATAAACACACATAGAAAAAATAAAAATTTTATTAAAAATTTTAGTTGCCATTCTTCTTAAAATTTACAAATTTTTAGAAAAAGGGACATTTACACCTCAAAAATTTGAAAAAGTAGTCATCAAAACACCCTCAAGTTTTCAAAAATAGTTATTAAGACTGCTTTTTGACAATAATATCTCGTACCTCTATTATCCCCAAAAATTAACTCTAATGTTTTATAATAAATAGAAATATAATATTAAAATAAATACAATCATATATACATTTTAAAATAATTTCAATATTTGAAATTATTTTAATATTTTACAATCTATTAGACATATTTTATTACCTTAAATTAATTTTATAATAAATAGAATCATAATATTAAAATAAATTATTAAAATCTAAATTATTTTGAATATTATGTAAAATAATAATTTTAACATTAATAATATGTGACATTTTTAAATTTTTAAATTTATTTAGTGCAAATATTTATTTAAAACTCCTACAATAAATAAAATTATATTATTAAAATAAATGTAATAATTTACATATTTAAATTTATTAAAATATTTTAAAATGTAAAGTCTACTACACAGATTACATTGTTTATATAATATTTGTAATTATAAAAAAAATTTAAAGTCAAATTTTTTGGGATAATAAAGGTAAATGGTATATGGGTCAAAAGAGGGTTTTGATATTTTTTTTTTTGAAAATTTAAGAATGTTAGTGACCACTCCCTCAAACCTTAAGGGTAAAGATGTCCTTTTTGTAATTTTTTACAAATATGAGTAAGAGGAGAATTTTAAAAAGTCTGAGATATTATGTTAACCATACAACAAGTAAATTATGATATAATAAGTGTCATTTATTTTGAAGAACTAACATGCAATTGGTGGTTATATAAAATTCAACTACAGATGTCATTTATGCATTAATTGATTGTATTGGGATTAAATAAGTATTTACCTTCAAATAAAATGACGGTGCTATCTTATAATGTAGTTTGTAAGTATCTCTTTCTCAAAGCATTCTATTAATACTCTTGCAATAATATTCTTAACATTAATTAACTTATTTATAAAAATTTAATTATAAAATTAATCAATAATTATTTTTTAACAAATTAACCAATAAATATTAATATGAAAGAACGAGTATTTTTGTATTTATGCAACAATTTTGCTAGTAATTTTTTTATAAATAAAAATTAACAACACCCAACTTAGAGCGAAGTTTAATATCCTTGCAACAACTTTATTGATAGTTATTTTATAAAAATTAATTTACCAAGTTAATCTTAAAATTAAAATATTAAATTGAAAGTTATAAAAAAATTTATCTTACTTTTAAGACTAATTTAATAAATTAAAATTTTTGTTTTCGTTAATATCCTCCAAGAAGGCAAGAATATTACTAGAAGAGTATTGTTGTAAATTGAAAAAGCAAAGGTAGAAGTGTGACATATTTAATAGTAAGGGTGTTTTAAGGTATTTTTTAAAATAAATAGACTAAACAGGCGCTTAAGTCAAAATACATAAATTAAACAAGAATTTACTTTTTATTCTATATGGGCGCCAAGGGTGCTGATCAAATTATGTAAGTCCACCCTATTTCTAGAAAATAATTATAAAAAGTTCATATTATTTTTAAAAATTTTAAATAAAGAGGAATTCTAAAAAATTAATAAACTAAATCTATTGTTTGGAAGAAATAAAAGGCCCAGTGGCAGGATGCCATATGTCAATATTACAACGTCAGCTAGTGATGGGTACCCTAGGTGTGTTGAATTATACCTAAGACGCTCAAAGTGTTCTGAATGGTACTTGGGGTACACGATGTTAGGGTAGAAATATTAGAAAATATCTACTAAGGAGTCAAGAGATAAAAGAGACAGAAAATCTCAAATAGATTGCCAAATTTTTTATCAAAAAATAAGAAATCAGCGAGGAAATACCATTCTGCAAAAAGAGGAACAATGGCCTATCACGCCAGTAAATAAGCCAAAAGTTGTTGTTAAGACAGTGAGTATCACTTGCATTTTCTTGCCATAGCCACATATCTTTAGCAGCTTTAGCAGAGGTATGCAGGATCACCTTACTATGATAGACACTCATTTACCCTTCAAACTTGCTTTCCAAGCATATTTTTGAAACGTTCAAGCTGCCACACGTGTGAGGAATACGAATATTCTTGACATGACAATAAGGAACACCAATAAAATGACGTCAGGTGGCAAGACAACTAGGGTACTCCATATATAATATTCGCAGGTTTTTTTTTTTTTTTTTCATTAAGACAACCAACACTCACACACACAAAAAAAGGCTAAGGTTTCTTCTACCTCAAGCTATTATTACAGAGAGCTTCCAAGCTCTCTAACTTAAGATAACTCAACTCTGACTTGAGCGTTGGAGTGTGGTCACCGGCCACCTTTGACTCCACCTCTAACCCCTTGCTTGTTGTCCTAAGGCAACTCGTACACTCCGAATAGGCGAGACACCCCTGCTCTTCAAATAAGAAATAAATTTATTGTTCTTAATTTGATTTTGTGTCCTTCATTCCCACGCCCAAAATTCACTAAAAACAATTATCTTAATTTATTTTTTATGATATCTTAATTTATTTTTTGTGACTTAGGTTTTTTTTTATTGTATTTGATTATTATGACTGCTTTAGTGTAGATTTAAATTAGCTATTTTACCCTTCAAAGGTAAAAATATCAAAAATTTACTTTAACTTTAATTTTTTTATTTATATTTTTTTACAAAATTTAGTGTTTTCAAATGGTCAATGCTATTAATTAAACTAAAATAATATTTTTACGAGGCAGTACTCATGTAAATTATTAGGTTGTCAGATTTATGTAATTTACATGTACAATATTGAAAATTATTAGACTCATTTAAAAGGTTAGATTATAAATCACAAAATTAAGTACCTAAAATATTAGATAAAAGAACACATATTTCTTTAATAATTTGGTATTTTATGTATAAAGTAAAATAATTAAATAGAACTTATATTAAAGCAACTTTAATAATAAAAAAAACTAAGTAAAAAAAGAAAAGAATAATTTAACCGATTAATTATACAAATATTTTTTGTTGATTTGTATTTATTAAAAATAATGTGAACTTATAGTAAATATTTTTTTAGAATGCAAGGTTGGTTTACACAAATAGTGCAGTGAAAATATCTGCACCCGTAACCAAAAACGTGAAAAAAGTTAAAGACATACATGCTGCTTTTTTTTATTGAAAAAGTTTTTATTACCGCATTCTCTTTCCCCTAAAAGATGTTTTGTTTCTCTTATTTTGATTTTGAACTAATCAAGTCACCGTTGAATTTATTTTTTCTTTTAATCATAAATTCTGCTAGAATGGCTAAATGGAGTCGAGAAAATTAAGAATGAGATTTAATGCATGGAGTTCTTAATTTTTTTAATAATAAATTAAGAATAATAATTATTTAACATAGAAGGATAATATCCTAAATTTAATATACTCCAATACTGGAACGTTATCATTGCAAGCACCAAATTCTCCCTATCAGTTTTTTCTTCTTCAAAAGATAGGAAGTGGGAAAAGACTAAATTAAATGTTTCTCTGGCACCTTTTCTAGAATTAAAATTCATAAATTCAAATCTGAACCACTAGTTGAATTAAATTGTTTGAAAACTTTTCGCTTAGATCAGTATGGGTATTCAATGTTTCAAATTCAAGTCTCATTCATCATAGGTTGGATTATATATTTTGGAGGTAGTTTGATCCAATCACTTACTTGAAATCTAATATAATCTAAATTCATAAAAAGTCAAATTCAATTAAATCTTGTCTAATCAGTCCGACTAATCCAACTAAAATTAAAAATTACAAATAAAAATGGTCAATCGCTTTTAGAATTCTAATTACTAACAATAGAAAAAAAAAATCAACCCTTTAATATTTTATGATTCTTGTATTTTATTATCATATGGTTGAAAAAGAAATAATTGAAATTTAAATATTGAAAGCAAACCTTAACTGTGACTTGTAATTTGTACCACGTTGTATCATTATGGTTATCATTATTGAATATTTATAGTTGTACAAAATTAGGATTTATACTTTTTAAGAAAAATTTAAGTTTATTTTTTTAACAAGTTAAATACTAAAGTGACGTGTAGATTTTTTTAAATAAAAATTAAAAATAGTTCTTTGGATTTGTTTAGGTTAGATTTGACACATTTATTTATAATCAAATCCAGTAATATTAATTTTTTTTTATTTTGTAATCCAATAAAAAAATCAATTCGGTAAAAATTAAATTAGTTTAAATGGAATCGATTATTTGATTGGATTAAATTAGATCGTGGACGCCCGGGGAGGCCGGGCCAACACAGCCTTCGCTTGACAAGCCAGTTGCAAAAGTAGAGATGGGTTGCTTTGTTGTGAATTAAAGACGGGGACCACAAAATTTAAAAATAAAAATAAATAAAAAAGTGGGGCCTGTCTTCTAGATCCCAACATTATTGACTTCGTTGTGATTGTTTTCCACTGTGCTGACACCTCACTCAGACTAGTTGTGCATCACTCTCGCTCTATTATTGTTTTTTTTTTTTTAATTTCTTTAATTTTGATTTTTGCATAACGATAGATTTTTTACCTCGAGCCAATCAGCCAAGGGCGAATATATATATATATTTATATATATATAGAGTCCATAAGGACATAAAAGTGAGAATATTATTAAAATATGAAGGAGTAAAAATTTTAATATGTTAAAAATGTTAATGATAAAAAAAAATATAATTTTTTATATAAAACATGAAATAAATATATTTGTTTTGTATTGAACCTAATTTATCTTTATCTAAAGGTCTGTAGGACCCTGTACATGGTGAAGTGAGAAAATTGATAAAAGTACTTCTTGTAAAGTATTAAAAATAAAATGATATATAAGATTTTTCAATTTTGCAAATTAATTTTTCTTGTAGAAATATTACCTTATCTAATGATAAAGATAAAGCAGCATTAATCTTGTTGGCCAAGCCATGCATGCACAAGAAAAGCAAACAAAATCTTTTTATTCTTTACCCATTAAAAGGCTTTTTTTTTTTTGCAATATTCTAAATCTAACCGACGTAATAAAAATGTGACCCTCGCAGAATAAATTACCACGCTAAAATAATAAAGTAATAACTTGATACACAATATTTTATAATACGTTCTAAATGCATCACACACATTAGGTTAATCGAAATACTTGTGTTGTTAAAGTCAAAATTCAACAGATTTCAAAAGCAAAATTGTCTAAATAAATAGTTTATTCCAACTTTCTAAACAAAGCAAAAAGAAGTTGGAACACTTGTTTCAAGACTAAGCTTCGTTTCCTCTCTCTCTCTCTCTCTCTCTCTCTCTGTGTCTCTCTTCAAATAGCAACCACAAGTTAAGCTTCCTTTCTTCCATGGAGTTTGGGACACCTAAGCTTCTTTTACAGGGGGTTGTGTTTGCATCACACCATGAGCATATGATTCATTGTACCACTGCTTCACTCACTCTATGTATATCACTGCTTAAGTATCTCCTCTTTCCAGTTTTGGTTACGAGTAGTTTGTATAGTTCTCTTCTTCTTCATTCAAGTACTTTTGACTGTTTTTTTTCTTTACTTTCCACTATATTATGTGCTTCTAGCGTGAACTGCTCTACTTGTTTCTTGCATGTTATAATTCTTGATTGAGTTGTAGCATATTTTTTCTTTTATGTTTATTTTGGGGGTTATTTCTAATGAAATTTTTCTTCCCTTTTTTTTTTAATGATATATTTCATTTGTCAGGAATTAAGTTCTCATGAATTTGAGGCTTCAAAGAAGAAAAAATTGTTATCTTTCCCTTTTGTTCTGAGGCGGGGGGTTTTGTAGGTTTGTTGCTTAGAGAGATTCTAAAATGTTAACAATTTAAGTTGTTTTGACCTCATTTGAAGTTTTTTTTTTTTTTTTATAAATAAGATTGAAGCGGAGCTTGAATATGTAATGGAGCCTTGGAGCCATAGTTCTGAAGGAAAAGGGGCTGTAGCAAATGATAAAATTTCACATTCTGATTCTTCTTCCAGAAGTAAAGCTTCTTTGATGGGTTGGGAATTGAACACTTCACGCCATAACATGTTAGTGTCACAAAAAGAAGCTCTTGAGAACCGAAGTTTTGGGGAATTTGGTATTCAAGAATTGGTACGAAAACAGTTAACAAAAGATAATCCAATTAAGGATGTTTTCAGTAGTAAAAATCATTTCATGAATCCAGGTATGCCTACCCCAAATACATCTTTTGGGGAAGATGAGTCCACTTCAAAGCGATCAAGCTCTGTGGTGGACTCAAATAGCAGCCTCGATTCGTCCCTAATTGATCTCAATCTTGGAAGGTTTGTTGATCAAAGAGATGCCCACACTTCTAAGTTCTCTCATGGAACCCCAATTTTTTCTTCCTCCAAGTCTTCTGCAGCTCCAAAGAGGGTGAGATTGTCTGGAATAAGTTCATATACTGCGTATTGCCAAGTTTATGGCTGCAACAAGGACCTGAGCTCCTCAAAAGACTACCACAAGAGGCATAAAGTTTGTGAGGCTCACTCAAAGGCAGCTAAAGTCATTGTGAATGAAGTTGAGCAGAGATTTTGTCAGCAATGCAGTCGGTTAGTTCTATTTTATGAAGTCCTCTGTACTCCTGTAATAAATTGTTAAGCATTTGTTTCCCTTATGTAATCTCGTCAATTGAATGGAGTATTCAGGAGCTTCAAGAAATTCATGCACGTGTCAAGTTTTGTCTTTCTTCATTTAGTGGCGCAAAATTAGGTTTTCTTTTTTGAATCATTTTTCTTCATATAGATCAGTGTAGACCTTGTACTATTGCAGGGGGAATTTCCCAACTGGAATAATTTGCTATCTTTGAACATCAGTCTCATTTGGGCTGCACTTCTGGTTAACATTTTAGCCTTATTTAGGATTCACTTTGGCTTAGTCCTAGCTGGTACATGGATCTTTATAGCTGTTTGTTTGGCTATTCAGGTTTCATTTCCTGGATGAATTTGATGATGGTAAGCGCAGCTGCCGTAAACGCCTAGCAGGCCATAACGAGCGTCGGAGAAAGCCTCAAGTTGGTATTCACCCTGGAAGGACAGCAAAGTTACTTCAGTCGCCTGAAGGTATAAATTTTTATTCAGCACCCTATGTCTCCCTTGTGTGATGTCTGTATGTGCCTAATTCTATGGAAACAACTAATGAATGAATCTACTGTCGGTACCATTTGTTGGTTGATTGCTCCTTGGAGATCAATAGCCAAGCAAGACATTAGGAAAGAAATAGCAGAAAATTCTTTTACCCTTTAGAGCTGCCTTTGAACTAGAAATTTTTTAGTCTCCAAGCAGAGGAGTTAACCTGAGATGATGTTTTTGATATCCAATTTGGTCTTCCTTTCCCATCATCTCTGAGACATGATTTGTTCCTATTCATGATTGGTCTTGTTTGTGCTTGAGACTTCTATGGTTAATATATCTAGCACTCTCTCTTGAAGTATTTAAAACATCCAAAGTATCATAGAAGGACAAAGTTATTTGAGTATCAATATCAAAATCTGCGAATATACCCAGTCACTATCCTGTAAAATTCAAACAACAGTTTTAACCAAAAAATTGTTTTACAACTCTCCAGTCAAGAATTCTTTGAATTGTCTCTATGACTGCTTTTCACAAAATGCAGCTTTTGCAGGTTGCACATTTCGGGGGACCACATTACCAATGTCGTCATTCATTTGCTCAGATATACTCCCCGGAGGAATTTTTCATCCTGAGAAATGTAGAACAAATGATTGGTGCAAACGCGTAAAAGTGGAAGACACAAATGATTATAATGCTGTGTCAGCCACTTCGACTTCAAACGGAAATCTGCATCCTAAATCCTTTTTCCCTCAATATGGTTTTCAGAAAGTGGTTCCTCTGTTTCATGGCAATGAAGCTAATGCGGCGACAGAAAGCATTTTCAGTGCAACTAGCACCAGATATCCACAAGACCTTGGAGGGCCAAAATCTGGTTCAAGTCCTTTGTTCCGGGACACCTCATTAGGAAGTGAAGAATTCTTGATTTTTGATACACCATCAACCATACAAGGATTATCAAGGATCTCAGAATCTGGCTATGCTCACCCTCTTCTGTCATCTAAATCCCAAAACTCCCCAAGCCCTTTGTCAGGGATTCCTCTTGCTCGTCCTCTGGTCATTGGAGGCAGCAGCAGCGCCCATTACAATATAAATCAATTCTCTCAAAAGCTCACTGGAGTCAGCTCACAGGCTTCGACAAGTCAGGCGTCAAATAAATTCTCTTTGTCGGGAAACAATTCTTTTGAAGGAAGCAACTTAGGTTCCATACTAATGTCTAATAGCAGTGAAGCTGCCAACTTTGATGTCAGCAATGGATTCTACCGAGGGTCAGATTTCATGAGTTCCAAGGATCGCCTTTCATATGAAGATGGGGCCACTGTTGACTTGCTCCAACTGTCGTCACAGCTTCAACGAGTGGAGCATCAGAAGCAGTTCATGCAAGTTAAAGAAGAAAATGATTCTTTCTGCTGCCTCCGAATCACTTAAAAATGTTATGCAGACAAGGTAAAATTTCAAAAATTTCCTTCGTCAAAACAATAAACAAATAGATAGTTTATTTGAACTCTTTTTCATTGTATGGAAGGCATATAAATAAACGAGTAGTTCTTGTCGATGAAGCATACAGAACCTCCATCAGGGAGAAACAGCCACTCAATTTGCTTGCTCTGAAAGAGGTACCAAAAGCACACCGGGAAGCAAGCGCACCTACGAAAGATCGAAAGTTCATATCCCCACCCACCCCGAGGCAATCAACAAAGTCATTACCTTTTCTTCTTAAGAGTTAATAATTACAACTGCTGACTCCAAGTTTATTATACTTTGGCGTTCAACGGTAGTTGCAAGTCCTTGAGGCCTAATCTTGAAATTTCAAGTATTTTCCTTTCTCAATAATGTTGTCAAAAACATATTTTCTTGTTTAAAAATTCAACTTTTTAGCGTATACTTTGATGTATTATTGCTGTTTACGGTAGCAAAAACTCAAATTCATTACCACAATATGACGGTTTTCCTCTTATCTCGAAATCTTCTTGAGCTTTCATGTGTTAAAAGAGATTCAACAAGTGGGTGGCGAGCCAGGTGTAATTTCATTTTTCAAAGAAATTGTTTACATGACAGCAACATCAACAAATAAGTCGTTGTAGTATAGTGGTGAGTATTCCCGCCTGTCACGCGGGTGACCCGGGTTCGATCCCCGGCAACGGCGTTCTCGTTTTTGGTTTTTTTTTTTTAAAATGCTGTTCATGTATTAAAGTAATAAAAGCTAGCAATGGGTCAGGTAAATATGCCCGGCCTGACATGCTTGTGAGATCGGGACACAGTAAACTTAAACTCAATGGGGGCATGGCCTACATTTATTTGTGTGGTGGTGCCTTCAATTTGACACCGATTATCAAGATTCATTTTATATGTTTTTAAATTTTAATTTCCGTGAATGTTGATTCATCCATTCAATATCAATAATGTAGTAGACACATTCATAAATTTTCCACTTCACTATACAGAAAAATAATATAGTGGACGATAGTACTCACCTTGTGTGGTGATCCATTCATTCAATATCAATAATGTAATAGATAAGTTTATAAATTTCACATTTCTTTATATAAAAAAAAAATCTAGTGGGCAATAACACTCACCTTATAATACACGATACTAGTATATCAAATTACCTGTTTAATTCTCAACTTGAATATTATTTATAAAGAACCATAAAATTCTACCACGTCCACTTATTCACTACATGATGGACACTAACGCTCACCACATCATCTCTGTCTCTATAATGCAAATTGTTTTGTTTGTTTAAGCGCAATGAAAGTGATCGCACGAATCACCAAGCAGAACGAACCAAATAATGTTACTTTACGTTGCCGGCTACGGCCAGACCCACAACTTTTGTTTCATTGTTTGTAGAAATTAAAATGTCCTCATTTAGAGCACATAAAGCCATAGATCCTGTCTGTGGGATGCTGCTTCGCTGGAGGTTTTCATGTTTCCGAGGCTTATGGGACAAGCACGTTAAAACAAAGAAAACAGCTGGGAATCTTTTGCATTTGGAGAGTACTGTGGCTATCATATTTTTCACAGTGAAACACTATCTATCAAAGCTTAACAATATGTGACCTTAAAGAGTTCAAATAATTATGTTGTGGTTTTGCAATATGCAATGAAATTTCCTATTTGAACTGACTCATGAGTCAAGGGTTATACTATTTATGGCCTTTTCAGTTCTAAAACACAAGTCGTTCAACGCCCAAAACACTTGAAGAGTAACCACAGGAAAAGTAAAGTTTTCTGAAAACAATAATAATCATAATAATCTCAATCAACGTCAAATGAAAAAAAGCTAACACTCAACCCAGTCAATACATAAACTCGTCACTTGCTTATTGTTCTAAACTCAATAGTACTGTAATAAATAAAATTATACCCCTCCGATCTGCAAAATAAATATCCCAAGCCTCGAGGCAGAAGCTCAAACAAATGGCTGTGAACTGAGTCTACAACTATCAAAAGGGATGATAAATGTTGATCACGTAATCTATTTTGTAGCAGCAGCACCATTAGGCAACTCAGCGGATTTTGCTCCAGATGGCGGGTTCAGTTCATCCCATGCGTCAATCCATGTGACCATTGCATCGGCCAGCCTGATGAAATATTCATCAACCTTACCAAGTTTTGCCTTAACTTGCTTGGCCAGTTCAATATAGCACTTCTGCACGGTGGTGCATTCCTTTGGAAGTGTGGCAGATTGGAAGAATGGGATCAGCTCTTCTTGCCAGTAGATTCCTTTGTATTCCTTCTTAAGATTCACAAACGGGTTGCTAGCTTTGCTGTGCCAGATGTAAGGCAACCCTGTCTTCACACCCAATCCCAAGTGATCACAAATAACCTACATGTCAATGAGACAGACCATTAGTGCACTACATTTTGACCAGTAAGACCTTATATATCAACAGCTGCCATTGCTTTAATAGGAATTATATACTTAAATGAGAAAAAATAGTGATGATAAAGCGGGGGATACCTTGGTGCACCAACCAGCCCACATGTCATCATAGCGTCCAATTGGCTGACCATCACCCATGAGTCCGAAGTACATTGCGGGACCGATCAATTCACGGTTGAATCCCAGATTCATACCACACATGGGGAAGAGGGTACCCTTCGGTATTGTCATAACTGCATCCACAAACCTGACAAATACAAGAATGGGATATGAACATATAAACATAAAGGCATTGGCGAGATGAGATTCCTGAAGCAGTAAAGATCTATCTACCTAGTGTTCCTCTCAAGAGGCTTGACAAGCTGTGTGGGAGCATCATAATCTGGGATGTTGAGCCAGAGGCCATGAGAAACAGCAGTGGGGACACCCTCACGAAGACTGAATGGGTATCCACGAACGAAGTCAGCTCCCTCACGGTATGGGTCGTACAAAGTGTTGAAGAAAAATGGGGTAGACGGACTCAGCAGGTTCTTTATGTGCTGCTCCAGTGCATTAATTTCTTTGCCAGATGGGTCTTTAGCAACCTGCAAATCAAATTATACTCAAAAACTTCAGATCCATGTACAATTGTGCACTCTCAAAAGCATGTCACGGTAAAAATCTTAAGTTAGCGAAAACAAGCTAAGAACAAGGAGCATCCTTCATAATGTATCTGAGAATATCCAAACATTTAAGGCGTAATGCTGCTAATAAAATTAACGCAACATTGAATGAGAACCACTGAAGTTTGAAAGTGAAACATGAGTGCAGACACCAAAATGCTAAGCCTCACGCATGGCACAGATAAAAATCAAGGCATACTAAATCAACAGTCTGTTAAAAAACAGATATCTACATACTTAATTTAAATTTATTTAAATAGCCAATCAAAACTTTCAAATTTCACAATTCAGACCACGACTTGAGTTAAATTTTGTTAAATTAAGAGCCAAGCCAGATCTAGTATCACAATGCTTACTGAAAAAGGCTTGCAAAAGTGATTAGATACGATCCCCTCTAGCCAAAACTCAGATAAACTTTTAAGCTACAAGATCATTTCTTTTAAAATAAAATGCCATATGCACCGTGCTCTGTTCAATTCAATGCAGAACAAAGCATGCAACAAGCAACAATGCAGAAAAAGTGGATCAATTTTAAACACACAGTTAAGCTAAAATTATTGTCGGGCAACAATCCCAGATCCAAATAGCAATAACAAATTATACATGTCCCACCCATCACATCAAATCAATTTTTTTTTAAAAAAAAGGAACTGTTTATTGCTCCCAGTTTAACCAACGGTAAAAAGTTGCACAGAACCAAAAGCCAGGATCCAAAAAAACTTCAATTTAACAAAGATCTAAACTTTATCGAATAAAAACCCAAAACCCACGTCCAAACTCATCAATGAAAACGAAAAAAAAAATTGGAAGAAAACTCACAAAGCAATCGTCATCAATGGTGTAAATATACTTCTTCTTGGACACCATGTAGCCAAAGCACCTGCACGCAGAGTCCTTGAAGGATATGCAAGAAGCCTTGGGACCCAGAATCCTGTTAATATCGTTACGATTATAGAGGTCGTAGTCAAATCCATCAGGGACATTGATGGTCTTCGAAGGGTCACCATCCTGAACGATGATCAAATGATAGGGCTGAAAGAACGGCCTCCACTGCTCCAAGAAGTCCAAGTTTCGGATCGTGGGGATCACGATGTCCAGCTCGTCTTTCAGCAGCGGCACAGCCGGCGTGGTGGTTGTTGTTGTTGTTGCCGCCATTTTTTTTCAGGAAGGGAAAAAAAGAAAAAGAAAAATCAGAGATTTTGTTTTGTGTAAGGAGAAGAAGAGAGAAAGACGAGCGTTGGACTCCTAAAAAAGGGGGGCAGTGTGGGGTATTTATAGTGGAATTTTCTCTTGTGAAAGAGTCACGTGTGAGAAGACGTGGTGGCACGTGCGAGAGTGGCGGAGTTTTGGTAGGAAACAGCTTGGCTTTTGTTGTTTTTATAATATGGAAAGATCATGGTGGTGTCATGTTGTGTCCGGTTTGAGTTTGCCACGCGGCTTGCTTTTTTCCTCGGAATGGAAAAATAATTGGACATAACATGTTAGAGCACGGCTAAAGAGTAATTAATTATTTTTAATAAATTTTAATTCTAATTAAAGATGTATTCTGGGTAGTATGTATACAATTTCGTGCAACAAGGTCCTTTCACTTCGTACAATAATGTTAAATTAATAGTATACATCTGAAATACGAGTAATCTACGATGATAGCATGATGCAATGTAATGACTGATGACCTTTTCTAATTTGGAGCATTTTAGGAGCGTCCAATATAGAAGTTAAGATTGTAGTGACCCAACGATTAGACTTGATAACTTTATTTTCAAATCACAGAGCATTTTCTTTCCTTCGCAATCTCATAATTTTGAAATTCAAAATCATTATGTTGTGTTTATAAAAAATAGAATTGAAAAAAAAAAAATGACGCGATTCAAACTAAATTTAGTAAAAAAAAAAAAAATTATTCATTTTATGTGCAATGTCAGTCATAATATTTTCTTTTTTAAAAAAAAAAAGTGATGCCACCAATTGAAATATATACGTCGAAGCCCTGGAGCCGGGCACGTGAAAAGGGTACTTGTCTGAAAGCTCCTACCAGTTGGGGGCGACTCCTTCAAAGTCGCCGCTGGCTTTGCATTTGCAGATTTGCTCTTTGGACTTGAGTGTGTTCTGTGTATTCGTAGACTTAAAGTATATATGTACATATCGAAAAGGAATTCGTTCCCATGCACGCACGCTCCATCATTTCACGTCGGACCCATGTCTTTTACGTCTACACGTGGCACGTCGGGATAGGGAGTCAACCTCTTACCGTCTTACGTGGATCAGACGGTGTTGCCGCAGTCAAAGAATCATCGACTCCAACGCCAACGCGTCGGTGATTCACATTATGATTGTTCGGTGTCTCAGTAATTCAATTTGTGATTGTTCTCTTACCTGATGCCAATAGTCAAATGAAAGCACGATCTCGAGTAATTGACTGCGCAGTAAGTTTGACCACTTTTTCTTCTTGTTGGCGGGTAATTGAATCATGACGGTAAATTATGATGATTTTTAATTTTTTTTATGAACGAGGGACATGAACCCAGATCGAAAGTTATGTAAAAGGCTGCGATCAACGACTTATTGGTGGAATCTGTTGTATGAATCAAGCATTAAATTCTCAATAACAATGCCACTGGTGTCGAAAACCTCTGCAACAAATATCTAAAATAATCATAACAATAATAATTGGGAAAAAAAAATAGATATTTTTCTTTTAATTTTTGTGCAAGATTTATAATACCCCATTTCATTGAAAATAAGAAGGTTGTTAGAACCCAAAAAGTGTGATTGTACACCATCACCTTTTCTTTTCTTTTTTTCTTATGAAATATTATTTTGCTATAAATAATATGCGAGACTATATCTATATATATATAGCTCTCTTATGATGCAGTATAAATAACTGGACTCATAACTCTATTTTAATGTTTATGCTAATAATGGTTTCGATTTATCTTCGTATATTTGAAAAGATTTTTTTCCACCACATACATTACAAGTGTGCGCAGTAATTGAAGAGCCGAGCCCAATAATTGAACCGAATTGAGCTGGTAGTTTTGGTTTCATTTATAAATTTTAATAAGAATCAATATAATACAAAAAAATAAAAAACAGAAAAACCAACAAATACGAAGGGTTTAAAGAAAAAAATTGAATTAAAACAAAACAAAACTAATTTAGCTTGGTTTAATTTAAATTTTTGGACAAGTTAATTTAGTTCAACTCAATTTGGAAAAAAAAAATCTGAACCGAACTATATCTACCCCTAAGATGTATGATACATATATGAGAGAGTTTATGAATATTTTCAGAAAAGTCGTTAACCAATTATCATACATAATACTTACCTGAAAATAGAGAAATAAGTTTAAAGATGATAAAATGTTGTAATATAAAATAAGGATTTAGGTTCTGTTCTGAGCTAAACTTCTTGTAATTAGAAATTAATGTGCTAATAGGTGATTAATTTATTAAAAAAAGTTGAATCTTATTCATATATAATTGTTACATGAGGCATGAAAATAAAATCTTTAAAAATTTAAAAGAGCTCAGATTAAAAAGGTTTTTCAATCTTAGGATTTGGGTTTCTTTTTTAATATATAAAATTAATATTTGTGTATCGATTGAGAGGGTGAATTTGTGAATTGATTGTTAACCTTTATTGTTAGCTTTGATTACCTTTCATAAACCATCCATATTGACCTTAATCTTGTATTGGGGAAAAAAAAATTAATCCGAAAATTAAGAAACAATTAATTCTTCAACTTTATCATGGTAATTATATGAAAGAAATAAATAAACCTTGTTGGAGAGTATTTATTTACTTACTCTTCTCACATTATTTTTTCCTTTCTTGAGAACTTGTGAAACCAAAAATGGCGAATGCCAACTTAGCATTAAAATCTTCGAATTAAATTTTCGTCGGAAAATCTGCAGGCTTTTAATTATGTTTGCGGCATCATCTCAAAGCGAGAAAAGCTACGACGTGACCTGAGATAGAGGGGCCGACACAATCGGACAAATGTGAGTTTCTAGTGGATGAGCAGCTGATCCATATGGTAGTAACCGTACGATTGATTGTGCATGATTCTGTTTTCTTTCGCCTGCAATCCCTTATTATACATGCTGTCCAAAAATTTCGTGGAAGCGTGGAAGCATATTATTGGGTAATCGGGGCTGTCTCGAAGAACACAATTTGGGCCCCCTGTACCAGCTTCGGTTGAACTGGAAAGTAATGTCACCGACAAGTAAGTCTGATCTCACTGCTATTTCCAAGCAGTTGAAAAACAGTTTCACTGTCCTGCTCGACGGATGATTAATCATTTTGGATTTTAAAACGACAACAAGTTTCTAATCTCATAATTATTAAATAAATCGACGTGGTTGATTATCTTTGTGATTTTTGGGTTATACAAGATGTGCAGAGTATAGATTTGTACATTTTATAGATAAGCATGAGATCTACTTAATATAACTTGAAAATCGACGTAAACTAAGATATGAGACTTCTATCTTAATATATTGCAAAATATATTTGCTTCTCTCTTAACGAGACCATTGCATCACCACTAACCAAAAAGTTTGAAAAAAATTTGGTTTATTTTGTTATACTAAAATTTCTCTATAGTCATAATGTTAGAATTAATTAATTTTATTACCATTAGGAAGTTATAATGTAAAAGAGGTATAATTACAAAATTATTGTTTTAAAATTATCCTTAGTATACATAATATATATATGTATAAGCATGCACTATATAAATAATTATGTCAAATCTAATATATAAACATTGAGAGAAGAGATGGACACAGTTTTTAAAAAATTAGTGTATATAAAAATGTAGTATTCAGAACATGCAAGTCATCTTATACATTTAAACATTTGCATTTTTTAAAAATATTTTTCTCTCAATGCAAATTCTACAAACATTAAATGATAATTTGGTAACAACTCTAAAAATAAATTATTGTCTCAAATAACTTTTGAAAAAATTTTACTCTATCTCAAAACATTTATTATAATAAAACATATATGTACTGCACTATACAAATAATTATTACTATGTGATGGTAAGTCTTTTAAGATGAGATACATAAAAATTTTATCTTACTATAACTTATGAGATTATTCTTATTTATAATTGGTCTAAATCGAAACCATAATTTTTTATAATTACATGTGGGTTATTTCTATATAGAATATTACTGTAAATAGATTTTACTATATTTACTAAACACTTGTTGCTTTACTTCATAAGCACTATTGATTTTATTTTCATTTGATTACTAAAAGAATAAAATCTAAAAATGATACTAAAGAATTTTATTTTAAAGCTAGTTGTGCTATAGTGTACATAAACACCCCTATCAATTATCACTAGACGGGTGGAACTCCCATGCCAGAATCGTCCTTACATTGAAGCCAAAATCATGAGTAGTACGTGTTCATCTTAGCTGAGATTATCCAAAAGAATGTTTACTTAAAGGGACCTATAGAAATAGGATCAAGATTCTCTCTTAATCTGATATTCTTCTAAACAAATTTTACTAACGTAATCAGTGGTTAATAAATTAAGAAAAAAAGATAGTTAAGTCGTAATTATACACTAATACTAAAATACAGGTGACATAAAATTTGTAAAAAATTAAGAATGCTCATATTAGAATAAGATTCTAATCTACATAAATATGGGGTAAGCAGTGCATCTCATTTACTCTTTGTCGGCAAGATAAAGTGATCAAAGAGTTGAATAAAATTCTGATGGAATAATGTCCCTTCAAATTGAACTCCCAAATGCGACCCGCAAATGATATACTAGATTATGTCGCATATAAATGGGCCTATAGGTGTTCGGGCTAGAATTTGGGCCTTTTGTGCTTCTGCTTTTTTAAAAAAAATATAAAAAAATAAAAATGAATTATATGGGTTAAGAAATATTTAATTTAATAAATTAAATTATGTCACAATAATTTTTATAAAATAATTTTATATAAGAATTTGTGGTTATATTTTTTTTTTCTACCGATAAGCTCTACATATCCTATAAAAGTGTAAATAACCCGTGATCTCAAGCAAGCTTTCTTTTTGCAAATGGTACTGCTATACCTCATACAAGCTGATGGTATTGCCATATCTTGCGAAAGGAAAGTGTGAATAAACCTTAGTTGTTATTAATAATTACTTTAAAATCCCACACAAAAATTAAAATAAAAAGCTCAAGCCGCATGGGCAAAAACATGTGAAGAAGACTAGATTTCTTCTAAATAACCCAACAAATTAAAAAAAAAATCAAAATAAGGACACACATTTCGGTTCCCTTTCCTTTTTTTTTTTTTTAACCAAAACAAAACTCAAAGTGAAAATGTAAATTGAACAAAACCTAATCAATTTAATTTGGTTTATAAATTTGGATTGGTTGGAGATTTTTTTTTTGACTAGTTATATTTAGATTGGATTGATTTGGTTTGATTTATAAACTGAATTTACATATGTTTTGTATGTTTTTTTTTCAGTTAATATGTATATTGTATAATGAGAAATTGAATGATTTCTATATCAAAAATCAAATCGAACCAAATCTCCACTCCCACTCCTAATACATTAATTCTTACAAAATTTACTCTCCTTAAATGCAGAATGAGAGATATAGAGTACTAAAATTTACCGTGTAAAAGGAAAGTGTGAATAGCCCTTCTTCAATTAATAATTGCTTTAAGATGTCACAAAATTATAATTAAAAAAAAAAAATCAAGCCACGTAGGCAAAGACATGTTAGGAATTTTTTTTTTTTAAAGAAAGGAAATTAGATTTCTCCTAAATAGAAGGAAAAAAAATTCAATTGTCCTATCTCTAGGAAAACATACTCTTTTTAGAACTCGAAGTCTTCTCGATTATATTCCAATTAAGGGGTTACAAAATAACAATAAAAGAACTCGAGGTACATGCGCAACAACATACTGTTATTAGAAAAAGTAGATTTGTTGTCCCATATAACAAAGAAAGCTTTTCATTTGTAATCCCTTTGTTTCAATCAATTTTTGCCTATATCCAAGATGACACTTTCTTATTAGGAGTGGGCAAAATATCTGACCCGATCCGATCCAAAAAAATTAGGTTTGGATCGGATTGGGTTGTGAATAAAACCCAATCGGATGCATTTGTGTCAACTCGATCTGATATGAAAACCTAATCAGGTTAACACAAATTAAAAAAAAAAATGCAAACTCGATCCCGTTTACCCTAAACTGCCAGACAATTCTCAAACATTCACATACACCACACGATCCACAAATACAAATTCACAATTCACAAACCATTACAAGTTCAAGGCATACAACAAACCATTACAACAACACACACTAACACAATGAACATGGCACAACTCAAGCAGGCACCGGCTAGCCACGGACTCACGGCACAACAGCACATAGACACGACCATACCAACCCACAAGGCACAGCCTCCCTCGCTCACATCCCACTGCCGATAGTGATAACGACAGCCACACGGCCTACACCTGCAACCAAACAAACAAAACACAAATGGTCAAACACACACACAAAGATCCGGGCACTAGACATAGCCACAAGACCTACACTCACATCCCACTGCTCCATTCGGCCACCAGACACGGCAAACACCCAGGGTCGACGCTAACCGAAGCAGCTCCGCGAGGACCGTGACCCGATCTACCGATTTGCTGCCTCCAAGTGCTGAATCTGTTGCACCACTACCCTGTCTCCACTCTTCCACCATCACTCGACCCGATTCAAGCTTCATTCAACCTGGCAAGCTCCATCCCAAGCTCCAAAGCCTTTAGGCTTACCGATACATATATTAGAGATGATATATATGGTTTAATGGTTAGATCTATTATGTATAATCCAAATTCGACTTGATCTGAATTCAACCCGAACCTATAATTTGATTAAATCCGCTTCAAATTATATTTGGATCGGATCAGATCGGGTTATAGGTTTGAGTTGAGTTCACATGAATTTTTAATCAATCTGACCAACCCGAACCTGATTTTGCCCAACTCTATTTCTTACCATCAAAACAAAGGACTAAAAAAAGATAAAGATTAAAGTTGAGATGAGGTCTTTTAATTTTAGTTAATTATCCCTAATTCTCCTCTCTCACACTTCGCATTTTCCCTCATTGTATTTTTGAGCTAAACAATGCTTTAAAACCTCAAACTCCAACCATTAGTTAGAATCAACAATCAAGAACAAGATTTAGGACTGCTAAAAGTGAGGGATGCAGATTCTGTTTGGTGAAGACTAATAATACGGTCACAAAATATTCAATCACGTCAGAGTAACTTCTTGTGTGTCACTCGGCCTTTTAAGAAGTGGCAAGGGCTGCTATTGCTAGAGGGTAACAGTTCGAACTCCTACAAATGCATTGTGAGAGTAATTTCCTTCCTTAATTACACTGTGTAATTGAATAAATGTAGTTTTCTCTCTTACCTAAGTGTGAGTAGAGTAGACATCTCTCGATTATTAGAAAATGTTGAAAATCTAGGCAATATTCCATAAGAATTGATATAATAAATTGGTCTTAGTAATATTCTAATTTGTAAATGTCAGTTATAATCTCACGTAATATGAGTTGTACTATGGGCAATAGTGTAATACCCCAAATTCAACATGTGCAGAGTATGCAATGAAAGAGGTTACTAACAAATCAAGACTCGTACACAGAAATCTCAAACTAAGATTCCTCAAATTTTTAATCAAATCAATCTACAAATCTATATGTCAAACTCTAAATAATCTCTCTCTTAAAAACATAAGTATAACAAAAGTCTCAAAACTTCTCAATTACAAGTTCATAAACAAATAAACTTAAAAAAAACATAAGTCTATCTTTCTCTTTCAACTAGAAAAGGAAACAAATCTGTAACTCGAATGATAAGCACACTTCTCAACAAGATACTTAATTTGTAAAAAGTAATGACGAGATGTGAGCTGTCAACTCAGTAAGTAAAATCATTCATAACACACTATGCTTAACGATACCAAAAATATTGCAAGCCTTCTTTTATCAAAGCGTATATTATAATTCACAAAACGATGTATTACAATAAAATCAAATAAGTTCATAGTAATTCAAAATATCAGAAGTATAATTCATTATGAAAGAAAATAGTATAACATATATATAGAAATAAAAAAGGGTTAGCTCATGTCATATAGTGTCACTTATACTCCCGGTGACCCGACCAAAAATAGAATCAAAATATCATGTGCACACTCATAACAGAAACTCAATACTGGTCCAGAATAGATATGTATCGTATTATACGATCAGAATCAAAATCAGAGTAACTATGGACAATGAGTCAAAATATTCAAATTAGTTTTTTATATGTAATGACTTGTACGTGGTACTTTGCACTATATGTGGTACTTTACGGCGCTCTGACCCTCAAGAGGTGGCCCTACTATAATCATAAATAATTTAAATCATACACAGGCACAAAAAATTCGTATCAAATTCATAAATGTCCATAATAATAATTTGGACTTGCAAGTTATCTTATAAATAAAATCAAAAAGGTAATCATATAAAAATAAATAAATTACATATTTAAAACCATTTATAATATTAAGTTAAAATCATTAAAAAAAACATAAATTTTATATTTGAAAACATTTACATAAACTAATTTTGTTATGAAAAACAATTAATTTGCAAAGAACTATAAAAACACATGTACTTATAATAGTATCAAAATAATCATACTTATTTAGTATATTAGGAATGAAGTTACTTACCTTGATAAAAACAATGATCTAAACACTCTTCTAAACCCCTAACAACCTCAAACACCTCTAATACCTTAAACAGATACAAGATGTAACTATTAACAACTTATTCTAAGAACCTGATTTTCTAATTTATACTTGTGCAAGTCCGATTCTTAGAATTCTAACTCTTAATCTAGAAGTTAGAATGACACCATATTTTTTAGAACTATTCTGGACATCCATCAGTATCTCCCATAAAATTTTCCAAAAGGATCCGATGTCAAAAACATTTTCAAAACTATTTATTTTTTGAAAAAAATTTGAAACTGTCTCAATAAGCCCTATATGTCTAGTTTTCAGAAAGATAAGGTTTGTTTCAAGAATCGTTCGTAAGGTATAGGTTTAATTTTGAGATATTCATACTATCCATAATTATCTAGTATGTTTATTGTGTCTAGGATTAATAAACAAAATTCTTCAATAAACCAAAGCCCTAGGCACAACTTAAACTCATCCTAAATCATATATAATGGTCTTTAACAATCTAAAATCATGCCAATAAAAATCATAATAGAGTGATAGAAAAACATGTGGAGAGTAGAGAGTGTAGAATTTACCAATTCTTAAGGTTTTTCTCTAAACAATGGTTTAAATCATAGGGTATAAATAAAAGAGTATTGAGCAGCAGAGAGAAAAAATAAAATGTCGTGGACTTAGGATTGTGGAAGAGGGAAAAGTATAAATTTATAAGAAGTCCTCAGAAATCCTATTAAGTTTTGAAAAATATATTTTTTTCAAAATTATCCTATGAGTAATCTTTACTAGTGAGGGTAATAATGTCACTTATAAATTCTAATAAAATAAAATTCTATAATCTAAAATTCATAAAGTCTTTTTTTTTTTTTTGCATTACAAATAGTCTCATGTAATAAAAAAGAAAAAAAACTTCTTGTGTTATATTTCAATCGATTTTAATGCTAACCGGATTTATAATTCCTAGTTCATATGGCGTCCATTAAGTTATGAAGAATGTTTAAGGAGTCAATTATTTAATTTGCTCAGCCAAAAATAAATTTAGATTTGCGCTTCAAGATTGCAAGTAAAAATGAACAAGACAAATTCTGTTTGGTGAAATAAAAAAAAGGGAAGACGTGAAGTAAGAGAGAGAAGAATTAGGAAAATAATTATAATCCTATGGTGAAATCCACCACATTAATTTGTTAGTTTTTAAAATTAAAATTTGTCATGTTAGTTTTAATCTCAACCCTTAACTTGATTTATTCTTATCTAATGATGAAAATATTATGTCTAACGTCGTGTTGAATTTGAGTCCCTTGAACCTCTACATATATATATGTGTGTGTCTGTAGGAACCAAAGCCAATTTGCAAGCTTTTGTACACAAATATACAAGTACTTAGCATGGTTTGAAATGGGAGAATGGGTTTTTAGAACCAGTGGAAATGGCTGGCTGGGACTGATCTTCATTTCAATTCACAAATAAAAATTTGTTAATCTTGATGGGGGTTTTTGTTTTTGTTTTTGTTTCTTTAGCTGGTTCGTTCCCATGCCACCCATTTCTATTGTTTGTGGAAGCATATCCCTTTTCTATTCATGCTATTGCTAGCTGTTGCTTTCAGAATCGTCATTCACTTGGCAACTGCTATGGAGGATCCTTTAACTCGGGCCTGCAATATGTAAGCATCAGTATCACTTGCCTTTCATTTTTCCTTTTTAAATTCAGGGTAAAGGCAATTCAATCCCTCTTCGCCCGTGTAAGCGGAACCTCTTATTTTATTAAAGTAGATTTTATAGAGATTTTACCGCCACTACTAAATGGCATCCATAAACTTACCTTTCAAATTAGTTTGAGCACTTCTGATCTTATGATATTATTTACCATTGTAATCGCTTTTATAACTCAATAATAGTGATTAAGTCATGATTGGCTTCTGATGTTGCCAATTGGCAACAAACTCTTCTATCAAAAATGATCTTTTTTTCTTTTAAATGAAATTTTTGATGTCTTTGTACCTACAGAATTCCTTAGCAGAAGTTTAGCTGTCTGTATATGACATATTTGATTGTCATTTCTAACTTAATTGCAGGCCTGCTCTGCTTCTTTCTGGACACTTGCTAGTCTTCTGTTGCTTGTTGTTAAGATGAAGATGTGATGTATGATGGATCTCATCTAATGTATGCAGGATTAAGAACTTCAAGCAATGATATGCTAAGGCATAACTGGGAAGGCACAGGAGGTTGTGTATGACTAGTTAATTATGTAGTTGATAAATGATTTTTCATTGCACAATTGTTCTAAAATAGGATTTTTCTCAAGTTAGAAAGGAGTGGGTTCGCGTGGCTGGTTTAGGGGAGAAATGCTCCCTAACAACATTTAGTAATTGTAATATATCTGAGAATCTAGTCATAAATAACCACAATAATGCAATCCTACTAAGAAAACAAGAACAAAAATTCAAATACATAAACATAACAAAAGTTTCAATCCAACCATGATAGAAATAGTCAGATCTTAGTTTCATTCTTAATTTGCATTGAAGGTTGAAGGTTTTATAAATTTACAGAAGTAGGTGATAATTATGATATATAATTTTGCATCATGATTTCCTTGACATAATGCTCAAAATTCTTTCCTAAGTAGATTGATTTCTTTTACTGTCAAAATTACTTGGATGGTTGAGTTATTTATTTCCTCTCAATAGCTAGGAAATTTCATTACAGAAGGTCAGCAAAACGTCAATACTCAGTGCTGTTTACTTATTACCACTGTATGTAAGGTGCCCTCATGCCTTTTGGTTTGATTGGTGAGAAAATCATAATGTTATATTATTATGTAATGATGTCTGGATGTGTTGAGATTATGACAGGAGAATCTGAGATGAAGTAGCCAACAAAATTTGTGAGTCAGCCTACACTAATGAGCTCTACTACTGGATCTCAGTTGCATAAATACTGAACTCCCGTATCTAACTTCTGCAAGAAGGCTCCACCAAAAGTGAAATTTTTGGAGCATGGAATTTAAAAGTTTTCAATATGTGATTGCTTGCATTTTTTCTTCCTTAACTGTTGTAGCAGCTTATGATTCACGGGATCCACATGGGAGCATTAAAATCAAATGGGATGTAATGTCTTGGACCCCAGATGGCTATGTGGTAAGCTTTAACTTAAAACTGTTTAAATTTTCCTCAGTATGAAACTAATAATTGTAGAATGTTAGTACTGTTTTTTTGAAAGCTAGAATGATAGTAGTATTTAAACAACCTAACCAAAGCTTATCTTCCAATTAATGTGCAAAAGCTTTAGCTCTTTGTTACTATGATTTTGCGATAAAGCATAGCATGTCTTAGTACAGTAAGGTTATCTAGGCCTGTTTGGTCCAGTGATTTACTAGTGATCACGGAAATTTATATTGAGCTAACTGGCTGCCTGGCGGCTTGATTTTATATAAACCCATCATTGCATTTATATAAAATAAGAGTGTTTGATCTATAGATTGCTTGTGTTTGGATAGTGCTGCTATCAGTATGCATTTACGAATTGAGTGAATGAAGTCAAATCTAAAGGTTCAAAATGCTAATCATGATCTCATGTTCTCCTAGGTAGCCTGGTTAGCTGGCATTAGAGCTTAGTTCAGTTTACAGCCTTAGTCAATGAAAAGGAATGTGAAATGTGTAGAGTCTGAAAGATTTATTAAAAAAATTTCTACCATGTATTTTCAGGCAGTGGTGACGGTAAACAACATCCAACTGTGTCGGTCCATAATGAGCCCTGGTTGGACCTTAGGGTGGATGTGGGCTAAAAAGGAAGTGATTTGGTCAATTGTGGGAGCCCAAGCCTCTGTTCGAGGAGGCTGTTCCAAGTTCAAAGATAACATTCCCCATTGTTGTAGAAGAAATCCTGCGATTGTGGACTTGCTCCCTGGAGTCCCAATGAATCAACAATTTACGCATTGTTGCAAAAGTGCCGAACTGACCTCTTGGGGGCAAGGCCCTGCCTCAGCTGTTTCTTTATTTCAGCTTAGTGTTGGACTTTCTGGTACATCAAATAAAACAGTGAGACTTCCCAAGAAATTTTATATTCTTGGTCCAGGACCAGGCTACACATGCGGTGCTGCAACCATCATGGTGCCCACATTCTTCTTCTCATCTGACGGTCAGAGAAAAACTTATTCTATGAGTGAGTTCCTGTTGCTCTCTCTCTCTCTCTCTCCCCCCCCCCCCCCACACACACACATATATATATATGTACACTTTTACTATAGTGTTTGGCATTTAAAACCTTTGTTAAAACAGCTTACAATAGCTTCTTATTTAAACTAAACAATTGGCATATGTTCTTTGTAAAATGCGTAACACTGCAGAAGCTCGTCCTAAATAACTGCAGGCTGTTAATATTCTGAATCAACACTCAAAATTTTTGTAAGAAGTAAACCCAAGAAACTAGGATCCATGCATGGTACATGATAAATGGTCCACAGTACATAGATTAGGTCATCTGATTTGATTTGTTCGGATTTTTGAAGTTCCTCTTCAATGATCTTTTGTCTTCAATCCTTGTTTCTCATCTGCAGTGACTTGGATAGTGACCTGCACTTACTCGCAAACACTCGCATCCAAGAACCCAAAATGTTGTGTTTCCTTGTCATCTTTTTACAATCCTATGATCACTCCCTGTCCTTATTGCCCTTATGGTTGTGGGAATCAAAATAGCTGCGTAATGTAAGTAGCCTATTTGATTTCCAATATCAAATTCCCTCCTTTCTCTGGCTTAGTGGTGGCTTTGCCAATTTGTATTATTCTGAAAACTCTAATCAAAATGGAGCCACTGAAAGAAATTCGAAAACTATGTTTGGAGGAAGAGTTTTCATAATGTTTGCAGGAGAGTTTTCAAAATTTTGAAAAATCTCAGGCCATATGTATTAAACCTCTAAATTGTTTTTTCTCAGAAAGTTGTATGAGCCATGAAACTGGGGTATGATGCAGGAATGATCCTAAACTTTAAAGTATGACAAGATCAGACTCACCAATAAATTACAATGTGCCAGTTCTGCTGTGCACACAACACGTGTGCCTGATCTGGGTGCACTGGCATGTGAAGGCTAACTACAAGAAGCATTGGCTTGCGAAAATTACCCTAACCAATTTCAACTATGAGATGAATTTCACACAGTGGACTCTCGTTATTCAACATCCAAATCTCAAAACATGTCACCAAAGTTTATCGCTTTCTCTATAAACCACTCAACTTGTACCAATCTTTGAGTAAGTCCACATAATGATCATAAAATTTTTGTACAATTAATACAATTGCAAGTGCAGTATGCTTTTCTAACTTATTTTCTACAAATGCAGATGAGACTGGCATGTTTTATGACATAAAGTATTACAATGACCTGTTGATGGAACCTGGCCCATATGGTTATTTGCAGTCAGAATTGATCCTTGGAAAGGACAAGAACACATTCACATTGGAGAAAGGATGGGCTTTCCTTCAAAGGTTTACTCCAATGGAGATGAATGCATGATGCCGCCTCCTGATTCTTATCCATCCCTTCCGAATTCTGCTGATGCTGGCCCTATTGCATATTCCGCACTGGCTGCTTTTCTGCTTATGATATTGCTAGCATTTCAGTGATTTCTCATAGAAAGAAATTGAAGACAAGTTCCGCCTTTCTGAATGTTGCTACTGAACTCTGAAATGAAAATGTATACATGTCAAAGAACTTTTGAACATACTTTAAGAATATAATTTCCCAAGATTTTTCTGGGCGTAAATAGTGATTTATGATTTATTTTAGAAGGCAGCAGCAGCCCGCATTATGGCTTTCTTACAGACGCTGGAAAATCTACTTCTGCTCAAGCACCATAAATTTGACGACCTTTGTTTTGACTCTCTACCAATAGTAAGCTGCTGTTTGTCCGTCACTAAACAGGTTGTCATGATAAAATCCGAAATAGGTACATTGCTAGTGTTAAATGGGCATTATGTGATGAAATTAGGCGCTTGTGCATTATATATCGTTGAAGTTTGACTGTTGAGATGAACAATGCACCCAGAGCCAGGATGGATTTTCTTGCGCTAGAAATATCAAATTCTGCAAGACTCCAAACTAATATTACGCTTTTATAACATACCTGTAACATATTGCATGTGTCTATTCGTGTAACATCAACATGTAATTGTCTGTGCCGCAGCTATTAAAATGGCTAGGTTGTCATCTAGTACCAAGATTGAGTTGAAAATGACTCGATATGCTTCAGATGATTATTCCAATAAAAAATAATTTTATTAAATAAAGAAACCGTGGAGGTTGAACAATCCCTACATCAAATTGTCAAAGCTGTATTGCCACTTGAAGAAAAGATTTAAAATAAATGGAGAAGAAAACGTCAAACCAGTAAATTCTATTAGCATTTTTCATTTTTAATGTTTTCGAATGCATCATCTGGGTGTTGCTGGCTGAAAAATTTGAAAACATTTTCTGTGACTGTCTAAGCTGTTAACAAGTCATAATCATTCCCAACTGGCGTTGACTGTTTGATCCAGCTCTTTGCTGTAACAAGTCTACTTGCGCCAAAGTCCCAAATGGAGTTAACAATCAATTCCAATTGAATTATGAAGTCTTGGTGATTCCTGTTTTATTTAGAAGTATGTCAACTCATTTGTTTGGTGAATCATTCTTTCGATAATAAAAATGCTGTATTTAGCCATTTGGATTTTTACAGAATGAATTTTGCCTGTTGCCGATTTATGGTCAAACAGTTATAAAATATCCTGCTTGTACTAAATCATACCTCAACTAGGATTTGTTCAGAGGCTTGAACTGGCACGCGCATAGAAACTAAATAAAATGGATGAGAAAACGACAGCAAGATAATGGTATGAACTACCTAACAAAATCATTAGTTAAGCCTCCTCTGAATAATTCTTTTCTGCTGCCTTGTATTTGACTGAAAACAAATTAGAAATCTGCATTTTCCACCCCTTGTTTAGCGGAGTTTCTCTGGCAGTTGTGTTTTTTAAGCATGGTTTCTAAAAGATATGCATGTCCTTTTGTGTTAACTTTTGTTGTTGCTACGATAATTTCGCATGCAGGTGAGTTCCAATTCATGAAATTCGATTGGAAAGTTCGATCCCATTTATGTTCTTCACTTACATTTTCCTGCTTGTTCCGTGTTGTAATTTTAGTGGCATACGACACATTGGATCCGACTGGGAACATAACAATCAAATGGGATGTTCTGTCTTGGACTCTAGATGGTTATGTGGTAAGTAGGAATTGAATTTGACATCTTATGTACTCGTTTCTTTTATTAAAAGTGAAGTATTAAATGAAAAGGATCCTTGTTTTTGCACTCGTAGTTACAGAAAACACCATATGGAAATGATAATCGTGTTTGGATGTCGCTCACTAAATATCAGTTGTTACATTGTAGTCGTTAGAGATGGAAGCTTAAGATGCTAAATGTGCAGGCCGTGGTAACGATGACCAACTTCCAAATGTATCGGCACATCATGGAGCCTGGCTGGACACTAGGATGGACATGGGCAAAGAAAGAAGTGATCTGGTCAATGGTGGGAGCTCAAGCTACGGAACAAGGAGACTGTTCCGAGTTCAGAATAAACATTCCTCACAGTTGTATGAAAAATCCCGCAGTAGTTGACTTGCTCCCTGGAGTCCCGTACAACCAACAAATTGCCAATTGTTGCAAAGGCGGCGTTGTGGAATCGTGGGGACAAGACCCTTCAGCTGCAGTTTCTTCCTTTCAAATGAGCGTCGGGAGTTCAGGTTCCTCGAATAAAACAGTGAGACTACCCAAGAATTTCACTTTGCTCGGTCCGGGAAGAGGCTACACATGCAGCCAAGCCAAACTAGTGCTGCCCACGGCTTTCATCTCGGCTGATGGGCGTCGAAGAACTCAAGCAATGAGTAAGTGCAGTTCTTGTTACAGTCGCAAGTAATTGTCTTTTGTCCTGTCAATAACCGTTTTGAAACACCATAAACTCACCCATGGAATCCTAGCTGTGTCTATTTCTTTTAATTGCAAGACACAAGCTTACTATACCAAAAAAAATTTCCTCACTTTTTTGACAACCTAACAATTTGTCACCAACAAAGTACATTTTCTTGAAGTAACCGATCAATTGCACTGTTAATCTATGATGCCTTGTACATTTTTAGCTATCCTGGTCAATGGTTATGTTCTCTTTAATCGTCAGTTTGCTATTTGCAGTGACATGGAACGTGACATGTACATACTCACAGATTTTGGCTTCTAAGAATCCAACCTGTTGTGTCTCAATGTCATCTTTTTACAACTCCACGATCACCCCTTGTCCAAGCTGCTCCTGCGGCTGCCAGAACAAGAACAATTGTGTCAAGTAAGCCTTGTTTCTGATCTTTTGAATTCGCTTTAAAGCTAAGCCAATGTATACACTTCTACATACATTTTCTCTAGATATCTTACAAAGTATCCGGCACACAGAGCACCACTTCTATTTGAACTTGCTCACCTATGAGCATCATGCAGGAGTGATTCAGATATACGGAGTGTTCTGGGAATGAACACAACAGCAAGCGTCGCGCCATTGCTACAGTGCACGCAACACATGTGCCCCGTCCGGGTGCATTGGCATGTGAAGCTCAACTACAAGGAGTACTGGCGTGTAAAGATGTCTATTACTAATTTCAACTACCAAGTTAATTACACACAGTGGACGCTTGTTGTTCAACACCCGAGTCTCAACAATGTCACTGAAGTTTTCAGCTTCGACTATAAGCCGCTGATCCCTTACGGCTCCACGAGTAAGTCCATTCACACGGGATGAATGTTGAATGATGCATAAACGCACCATTTCCTATGACGGCTTCCGAGGCTGACTCTTGATTGAACGTTTTGAATGTGCAGATGACACAGGCATGTTCTACGGGATAAAATTCTATAACGACATACTATTGCAATCCGGGCCGTACGGAAATGTCCAGTCGGAGTTGATTCTTGAAAAGGATACGAACACATTTACATTCACGCAGGGTTGGGCATTTCCTCGGAAAGTCTACTTCAATGGGGATGAATGCAGGATGCCTCTTCCTGAAGACTATCCATACCTGCCAAATTCTGCGGACGCAAAAGCAATTGCCTCATCTACATTAGCTGCTTTGCTGCTTTTGATATTGCTAGCCTTTTGATGACCAAACTTCATTAGAGATTTGTGTCTTGCAACTTTAGATCTACAGGGAAACGTTCATGACAAGCTTGTGCATATCAGAAACATGTACGCATACAGACATGCAATGTTAATAATGTTAATTTTAATGAGCGTGCAAACTGCTGAGCTATTAAAATGTTAATTGAGTTTGATCAGTTCAATACAAACTGATAAACTGAGTCCCAACTTGTTTTCTGAAGTAGTTCTTTATAGATAGAATTATTTGAAATGAAAATTCACCCTCACCATAATAATTTTTTTTATTAAACTTTAAATAGCTTAACATCATAGTAGTGGATAAGCCATCTTTGTCTATTAGGTGCACCGCCAACTCATTTAATCCCAGAAGTTAATAAGTCTCAAGTCATTATTATATCTGATTACTTCGACTTGGAGCATAAGTGAATAAGGAAAAAAAAATAATAATAACAATTAACGTTTTGCTAAAGAATATTTAAAATCCTAGGACAATGTCCCAGCCTGATCATCATATCACTATTATCTTTTAAAAAAGTCTAATAATTTTAGTTTGTTAATGCTGCAAGTGTATTACTTATGGAGGTTAAAACTTAACATGATTTTGCCCATATCAAATTATGATTACTCTACCAAATTCAAGTTTTACTTGTGTCAAAAGGTTACCTATGGGCTATGGCATTCGAAAGAAGAAACAGATGTTTTCTTTTCAATCTAAACACATATTTGAAGACTCAAGAGGGAGTTGATACGTCGTTATCTGAAGTGGAGAGGCCACTGATCCAAGCACCTTCCTGCCATAAGTGATGGAAAAATTAGACCCAATTTTGATATCTCACGTCAGTTTATTTTGACATTTAGATTTGATACATTTTTACTTTGAATTAAAGATTTTATGCTATTAAACCAACCAAAACCATCAACAAACCCACTAATCCAACTTGTTATTGTAACTATTTATAGATAAATGATTAGATATGCTTTTCCCTTAATTAGTGCTTAAGGAGAAGAAAAGGGACTACTAAGATTAGAAATGATCACTTGCTTAATTCGTGACATGAGATTCAATGGAAAAATTGGTATGAACTAATTAATTATGCTTTTTGCTTGGGAAAACTAGCTGAGATTCTTTTGTTTAGGAAAATTAATCATTTTTCCTTAATGTTTGAAATCTACTAAAAGTCTAAAACCCCTAGACGTCAATACTATTCCCTTAAAATTTGAACTTTTTAGCTCCAAATTTAATGTTAAAGTCCATCCATTTTTCAACTGTCAAATTAATCTATTGAAAGAGGACTAATATGGTCTCCAAAAACTGCATCAGGTTATTTAAAACATGCGGAAAAAAAATAATTTATTTTAACGAACGAGAGTGGGGATTTTGGTTAAGTTCCCCTTGCTCTTTCGTGCGACTGTGGCTAAAACTGAGCTAGGCAGAACTTAGAAATTTCGATGTATCATTATTGAAAAGCTTGCCATAATCAAAGTTTTAAATGTAATCATCATTTATCAGCACACTTGATGGTAATCAACAACCCTTTTTCCATAACACAAAAAAAAAAAAAAAAAATTCTTGAACATATTTGATAACATGAATATGCTTCTAGAGAAGTCAGAAGAGCAATGATTCAGAATGCTGATTTAGGACTGAGCAAAAGCACGAGCCTGAACTGGATTGACTTAAGTGTAAAGAGAAGAAACTTGTCCTTCAAGCTGGTCCCCTAAATATTGACGCATCGCTTGAGGCTCAAATGAGTTTGAGCACATTTGAGTATGTGACTGGAAATGACAGTTGAGCTGTTGAGCTCAAGCCTCTCAAAATCTTCCGCCAGCTTTTCCATCATTCCCCATCAAAGCTTTGCTTCGAGATGCAGAAACTTTAAGCTGACAAATAAAATCAAATTAGGTGTGTGTGACAAGGGTGATGAAAATATCTTGCAATATTACCTAACAACCAGTTGGTGAGACACCTTCCAAGCATCCTTTTCCCTTTTTAACACATTGGTAGCACAACGAAATGCCAGTCTCTCCTTTGATTCATACCGGAGAGTTTGTGATCCAGTAAACCTCAGGCCATGGAACACAAAAATGTCTTTTGCCAAAGGCAGTGGTGCCACTCATTCCTTGAACTGAAGTTCGCATTGTTGGCAATTGCATTCTTCATGTTCTCGCATGCAGGTAAATTTTTTGCTCTAGATCTAACAATTAACAAGACTGAAGAATTAAAATTTTAATCGTCAGTTAGCTGTCTACCTTTTTTCGGTAGTTTATTAATAATGGATTCTGCTTTCATGATTGTAGAGGCATACGATCCATTAGATCCGACTGGCAACGTAACGATCAAATGGGATGTGATGTCTTGGACAGCAGATGGTTATGTGGTGAGTGTCATCATCTACGAATAGTTTATTTCTGTTTCATTGCCGATGAGCACGGTGTGCAATTGCAAGATGAAAATACATGAATGTTAATCAAATCTGTTTGATGCATCCAAATTTCAAGATTTGAGACGCCAATTATTTAACATGGCATCAAGTTAACCATTCTGATTATAAATGACTACATGCAAACAGAATAGATATTGTAGCGACAACATCAAATTATTCACAAGCACAATCATGCATGCTTGTTATCTATCTGCTCAATCCATGGGCACCAAGAGACTGCCTGACGGCCCTATCTTTTACGTTAATTATCATCGTATTAATCATGGCTAATGAATTCTACCAGGCTGCGGTGACAATAAACAATTTTCAAATGTATCGCCATATCGGGGCTCCTGGATGGACTCTGGGATGGCAATGGGCGAAAAAGGAAGTAATCTGGACAATGGTGGGGGCACAAACCACAGAGCAAGGAGACTGTTCCAAGTTCAAAGGAAACATACCACACTGCTGCAAGAGGACTCCCACTGTTGTGGACTTGCTACCTGGAGTTCCTTACAACCAGCAGTTCGCAAATTGCTGCAAGGGCGGTGTTGTATCAGCATGGGTACAGGATCCAGCAGGCGCAGTCTCAGCCTTTCAGGTAAGTGTTGGACTTGCCGGTACTTCAAATAAGACCGTGAAACTGCCCAAGAATTTCACTCTGCTAGGTCCAGGACCAGGGTACACTTGTGGCCCTGCAAAAGTTGTGCCATCAACAGTTTTTCTCACAACTGATCGCAGGAGAAAAACTCAAGCACTTAGTAAGCTTATATCTGTCAAAATCTTTCTATCCTATAAACATTCATCATGTTGATAATTGAAGATATTATGTCATCCGTCATCTGAATGTCTTTGCCTGCAGTGACATGGAATGTGACGTGCACCTATTCTCAATTTCTTGCTTCAAAGAACCCAAGCTGTTGTGTTTCCTTCTCAAGCTTTTACAATGAAACAATCACTCCTTGCCCATCTTGTGCTTGCGGCTGCCACAACAAAAACAACTGCATTATGTAAGCCTCCCATCCAATTTTCACTAATGTCTGATTCCTTTTGGAATGGGAGTAGCCAATTTTGGTGTTGGTTGTGATTGTGCAGGAGTAACTCAAAAGCAGCTCACAGAACAGGAATAAACACTCCAAAGAAAGACAATACACCATTGCTGCAATGCACACATCATATGTGCCCTATTCGGGTGCATTGGCATGTGAAGGTGAACTATAAGGAATATTGGCGTGTGAAGATTGCCATCACCAATTTCAACTATCGGATGAACTATACTCAGTGGACGCTCGTTGCACAGCACCCCAATCTCAACAATGTCACGCAAGTTTTCAGCTTCGATTACAAACCTCTCGTCCCCTATGAATCGATAAGTTAGTGCCTGAAATTCTAATCAAATTTTCAAGTTCAGTTGCACAATCCCTCATTAAACACATTAATTGATAAGTTTTTACTTGTATTTACAGATGACACTGGTATGTTCTATGGCATGAAATTCTATAATGACCTCTTAATGGAAGCTGGACCTCAAGGAAACGTTCAATCTGAGTTGCTTCTTCAGAAGAACAAGGACACATTCTCCTTCAAGCAGGGATGGGCATTTCCTCGAAAAGTTTACTTCAATGGAGATGAATGCATGCTGCCCCCACCTGACACATATCCATTTCTGCCAAACTCTGCAAATGCAAATCCAATTACATCTTTGACAATGGCAGCCTCAATTTTACTGGTGATACTCTCCATTTGGTGACTATCTTACTATTAGGAAGACAAGATTTTCAGATACACACAGAAAGAGCAGGATGATTTTGAGAGATGAACTGTCTGTGACTGACAGTTTTACACCATCACAGCTTCTCTGTGAACTATATAACATGTGGTAAGTACGCTATCCTTCAGATGTAGAAATCTTTTGCCGGCGAAGAAACGAAAAAGCCTCAACACATACATACAAAATGTTCCATAAGCGTCGAGCTGTGTCTATAGAGCAATACTTATTTCACTTTCTGTCTGCATTGGGCAACTTAAACCTGAAGTTAATCAATGTCCATTTTCTTTTCTCCGAATCTTGAATTAGGTATTCAGAACAGAGTTTTTGACAGACGTTAAACGCTAATAACGAACAGAACAAGATATCAACTATAATTTCTTCATGGAGTTCCTTATTACAAATACTTTTCTTGTGGGATATTCTACAAACAATTTTTTATCCAGTGTATGTATGGATAAACATACAATAAAACATAACTCTGAAAAATACGGTAAAAACTTCAGATTCCCAATACATAATTAGAAGAAAAGCATGTAGAGCAGCAGGCTGTAATGCACCTGAACCCTCTTGTATTGCGCACAAGTTGCAGCACTCGCACATTGAACCCCAGCAACAGGATTACATATGCTTCAGGAAATATCAGACCAGACAGCTCGTCAAGAATGTTCTAGAAGTTAGCCTTTCCAGTTGGCCTCAGATATAATTCATCATGCATAAGCCAATAAGAATACCCAAGATGCCAAGATTATTATGGCCAAACGAAGCAGAGAAATAACAGGCCGGGAACTTGCATTTGGCAACCATGGGTAGGCATCTGGAGGTGGCATCACACAGTTATCTCCATTAAAATAAATCCTTCTAGGGAAAGCCCAACCCTTCTCAAAAGTAAATGTTGATGCATCTTTTTGAAACAGCAGCTCTGACTGCACATTCCCATTAGGGCCTGCTTCAGAGAGAAAATCATTGTAAAACTTTATTCCCCACAGCATGGCTGTATCATCTGCAAAATTTTGATATTGCCAACAATATGTTAGGAATATAACATACAGCTAAGCAGATCTTTAACAGGAACATGGATTAATCTTTGGCAGGGGTTAACTTACTTAAGCCTTCATAAGGAGTTAATGACTTGTAATAAAAGCTGAAAAGCTGTGTGAGATTATCAAAGTTGGGATGTTGCACGACTAGATTCCACAGTGAGTAATTCATTGCGTAATTAAAATTAGTGATTGTGATCTTCACACGCCAGTACTCCTTATAATTGAGCTTGACATGCCAATGAACTCGGATGGGACACATATGGCCGGTACACTGGACCATTGGTCTGTTGGGTTTTCCTGGAGTATTAACAACTGATGCCAAATGTGGAGTGTTTGGACTGATAAGACATGATGACAGTGAAAATATAAGAAGCAGCTTCAGCAAACCCACCAAATGCATGGCGGTATGTTTTGAGGAGCATCTCAAGAGGATAAGGGATGGCGGCCAAAAAAAGAGAAAAATTGTGAACTGAAAGATAAATGAAAGAACTTACTTTATGCAACTCCCAGATTCTGTTCCATTGTTTTGACAGCCACAAGCACAAGTTGGGCAGCTTACTATTGTTTCATTGTAGAAGGAAGAGAGAGAAACACAACAGGTGGGTGTCTTTTGAGCCAAGAACTGTGAATATGTGCATGTGACATTCCAGGTCACTGCAAATAAGATACAGGCATGGTTCACTTAAAACACTGTTCCAAGGCATTGAACGTTTTGTAGTTCTCATTATCATGAGCAAAAACCAACTGCTGTTATTACATCTTACTTCAACCTTTAGACCATTTCAAAGAGCATATGTTTTCCCACAACAACTTAGAGGACTTTACTGTTATTATACTTCTAAACTATATGGATGAAAATACACCAATAACATATAAGCAGTCACCTCTATATTACTCAAAAAGATTTTAACAAGAAACTTACTCATAGCTTGTGTGACTCTCCTCTTATCTGCTGTAATGAATTTAGTTGGTTTACCAACTTTTGCAGGTCCGCATGTATATCCAGGCCCTGGGGCCTTAAGTGTGAAATTTTTGGGTACTCTGACAGTTCTGTTAGTTGTTCCTGCAGCACCAACACTGAGCTGGAATGAGCTTAATGCAGTAGCTGGGTCCTGGGCCCAGGAGCTTATTACTCCCCCTTTGCAACAATTTGCAATCTGCTGATTATATGGAGTCCCCGGCAACAAATCTACAACTGTTGGATCCTTCTTGCAGCAATGTGGGATGTTCCCTTTATATTTTGAACAATCTCCTTGCTCTGTGGTTAGTCCTCCCATCATGTTCCATATGACTTCCTTTTTTGCCCATGTCCACCCCAATGTCCAACCCGGTGCTTGAATATGGCGATATTGTTGAAAGTTGAAAATCGTAACAACAGCCTGCCAAAACCAATAGGAGAGATATTTTACAATAAGATTCAAGTAAATAGATATCATGATTCAGAGCTAGATGAATTCTCCAAATTTCTCAAACTTGAGTTGATGAAAAAGAACATTAAGAGGAAAACTAGAAGGCAGCCACAGGAACATTATCAATGTTGCTGTGTTTTAGCTTGAATCATAATCTAATGCAAGCGTTCATTCTGATTCCAAAGTAACTTTTGCATGTACCTTACATAATTGAAGAATCTACCATTAAATAATACTTACAACATAGCCATCTGGAGTCCAGGTCATTACATCCCATTTTATTGTGATATTCCCACTTGGATCAAGTGCATCATAGGCTTCTGCATAGACATCCATAGAGAAAACTAAGCATTAGTTGTCAATATTGCAAAAACATAAGTAAGGTTCAAGATGAAAAGCTTGATAAGAAGTAAAGAAAATACACTGGCAAAGAGCAATACACAGAACGTACAATGATTAGCATATTTTGGTTTTTGGCCTACATTGACAAAGACAGCCAGAAATTTTCACTATATAGAATATGCTTATAGGATCGACCCTGTTTCTCTTCAACTCCGCGAGCATGTGCTAACTGAAACGTTTAAACCCCAAATCACAGGTAGAACTCATTACAAGACCACAACATAATTTATTGTGAAAATGTAAATCATTTCAAGTTCAATCACTTGACTTGGAAACAAATAAACCGAATTGTTTCACTGAATGAGAAACACACGCTTTTTTAACTTATGACTTAACCAGATCAAAAAAATTCTGAGTTCTGACTCACTAACTCAGTGAAAGATTAAATCTTTCTAGTCTCCTGCATATCGCTAGCCACCTATCTCATACTTAAATCTCAATACACACACGATATAAACAAATTAACAGGACAAAGTTATGTTAAAGTACTAAATTTCCCATTAAACGTCCAAATTCATGCTAAATGTTACACTTCTAAAGAAACTAACCAATACCCAGGTTCAGAAAACAAGAGCAACACTTTCAGAAAGCACAAAAAACGATCTTTAAGAACTTGTGCTCAGGGCGGAGATCAGGGCGGAGAGAGACTGACCTGTGGAAGTAAAAGTGGAGCAAGAAAGCAAAAACAGAAGCAGAATGGGGAAGCCACTGAGCTTGTTGGTAATGGATCCAGTGACTGAACCCCTGAAAGATTCCATTTTCCTTGATGTAGAGGCTTCCCGAGGAATGAATGATCAATGACTCAAAACTCAAGATCTGCTTCAAAGTGAGAAGAAACAGAGAGAGAAGAGAGAGAGAGAGAGTAAAGAAGACTTCTTTTTTCACTCACATGGCTAAGGGACTTATATCTGCACTAGCTCAAGGTCACTGTAATCACATTCACGTGCATGCTGAGTCATATTACTATAATACCCTTCTATGAGTTCACAACTTATTATTATAATTTCAGCGTTATTGAATGAAAATTGTTTATTTTTCTTAACAAACTTGTTATTGAAGAATATCGTAATCATTGATGTAATTGATGTGTTTGATTATGAGATTACTCTCTTTTTGCGTAAGTGGTTCGTTAGAGCTAATAATTGTGATTATCTTGGGAGTGGAGTAGATCCTACTATATATATTTATAAAGGTCATACTATATATATATATATATATATATATGTGTGTGTGTGTGTGTAAGCCATTATAAATTCTTTTCTATTAAGTGGATTCTCACTTATTAAAATAAAAATATAAGTTAAATTCCAAAAAAAATATAAATTTTAATACATTAAAAATTATGACATTCTCACTTTATTAAAACGATAATGTTCTCATTTAAAAATTATTAGAAGCCACCATATACATATAGATGGAAGCCATTATGGATCCACAACTTGACGACCTAGTAACACAACTCAATTACCCAAATTTTAGCACACACAGTATATTACACAATAAGGTGTACAACAGCACACATTAACTATTTATATTAAAGATTCTCAAATATAGACATTAAAGAGTCCATTACATCATAACAGAGCTAAAAAGTAAGGTAAACATAGATTTAATGCTCTATTTTTTGTCTTTAGCTCTGTACATATGAAATATGCATATATATAGTAGATAAACAACATTTGCACAAATATGTTTTTTTAAATACTAGTATACAAATGTAAGTAATTTTACAATAAGAAAATTCTTTATTTTTAAAAGTTGCTTCTTCTATGTGGATAAAATAAGTTACTAATTAAAAAAATATCTTATTGTTAAGTGAATTATATTATTGCAATTGGTGTGAATTCAAAAAGTATAAATATATATTAGTTAAATTTTATAACGAAAATACTATCTTATTAGTTAATAATCAAAATATATACAAGTTTAAATTACCTTTTATATATATATATATATATTAAATATGAAGGTTATATTAAGAACTTTTAAAAAGTATGATGACCTGTTTAATGAGTTACTTATAATAAATAACCTACTTGTTTTGCAAGTTGATGTTAAAATAGAGATATTTATTAAATAAGCAACTTTTTATAAAAATTTATCAAACATATTTTTGTCAAAATTTATGAAATGCACTTCATTGGAGTGCCAAAAAAAAAAAGTGTACAGCATTTTAACCTCAATACTAAAACAACAAGACAAACTAAGAGTAGGGATGGTAAAATCCTCTATGGGTTTGGGGCCCCATGGGGATCCACCCAAAATGGAGTGAATTTTAAATAATTTTTAGGGAATGGGGTGAGGAATAGAGGAAAAATAATCCCCAAATTCTTAATGGGGTGGGGTTTGGTTTTGTACTCCCCACCCCACCCCAATCCCTATTATATATATAAATATTTTTTCTAATTTTTATTTAATAATTTTTTTTATCAATTACAATGTTAGTTAATAATTTTTTTTTATTTTTACTTGATATAAATGGGTTATAATTAAAAGAAAACCATACAATATAATTTTTATTCAACCCTAAAACATTGTTATGTTTTCTTTTCTCATAAAATATTACTCCCTCCAAATATTTTTCGATTTTGATATCATTTTAAGATATTGTTTCAAACATTTTGAGATTTTTTTAATAATTTAAATACTTTATAATATGGTAATGGTTTTATTTAAGTTTTTAATTTATTGAAATCATAAATTTATATCTACTATAAAATAAATAAATGGGGAATGAGGTGGGGATGGGGAAATCATTCCCTATATGGGGATTCCCCATCCCCACCCCACTAAATTTATTGTGGAATGAAGTGAGGAATGGAGGTAAAAATTTTAATGGGGTGGGGAATGGGGTAGGCCTCCTCACCCCCACCCCACCCCACCCCACCCCATTGTCATCTCTACTGAGAGATAGTAAAAAAATTCAATATATTACAGAACAAAATATAAGATAAAAAATTTTCTTACTTTATTAAGGTAAAAAAATTTCTTTTGTAAAATATCTCATATATGTATTATCATTATTATAGCTGCTCATGGTCAGCTTGAATACATCAATTTTATTAAACTTTGACTTTGAGTAATCAAATCATAAAATGATGATCAATTCAGAGTATTTTGTAATAATACATACACATCAAAGAAACCCATTAAAAAATCATACACATCAAAGAAACCCATTAAAAAATCATACACATAAAAGAAACTCATTAAAAAATTATGGTAATGAAAAATGTTATATCTTTATTCAATAAGAATGATTTATGCTCATTTTACTCCTTAATAAAGTGTTAGTCAAGACGCATCAAATATTGATACTAATTATTAACAAAGTTTATTAGGACACTTTATGATTTGTATAATTTTGCTTCACACCGATGCAAGCAAAACTCCATGAAATTCTTGGCTCTTTTCTTTCTTTTTTTTTTTTTTTTAATGAAAGTTTTATGTAGTACGAATAGATACGAAAACACAAATCAAACTAAAATTTGCTTAGGTAAAACTATAACTCCTCTATAAATTCATATAATAAACCTAATGTATAAATGGTCCGTAGGGATATTTGAGTAATTTCGATAGCCCGCGCGGGGCGTAGACGGTAAAAACATCAAAAGAAAAAAATTCTAGCGGTCTAAAAAGACTCGGTAAACGCGGCCAGCTAGGGATGTGGGCCACGTGGGCCTTGGCTTGAATTTTTGTAATCGAACTCTGTCGGTGGAGAAAAAAATTCGATGACTCGAGATGTGATTGTCTGTATCTTCTCCTAACCCAAGAAGTTCGTTTCAATTTGTTATTAATATATTTCACACACACACACACATGTTTGATTTTGTTTTTATTCTTAAGAAATTTGTACCCAACCTTTCTCAACAAAATTGTGGGCTGTCGATGATATATTACGTTAAAGTACAAAAAAAAATTGGATTGTGCCGACAGAAAAATAAGAATCAAATGTAGAACTTATTAAGTTCCGTCAATCTAAACTAATACCAAAAAATCAAATGCAACTTTAATAGTCAATTTTTATAAATTATTGAGTATCACTTTTAGTCTGAGATTTGTGATGTAAATTATATTATATGTAACTTCACCATCACGCAATATGTATGTACATAAATAATTTAAGGGAGTTGTTAAGTTACAGTTACCTGTGAGTTATAGTATAAATAAAAATGACGTAATGTCTATCGCTGTTATTGTTTATGTATATTTTTATGTGTATTATAAATTACAGCAACTGTAATTTAAAAAAATTCATAGTTTAAATATTCAAATTTTACTTATCAAATAAAATATTGGGCATGCAATGAGGCCTCGTGTATAATAGCTGTCGTTGATGCATGTTACATTACAATTGATGGAAACGTGGTACCTATTTTTTTATTTTAATTTGCTCAATGTTCAACCAACTATTGTCTCTTCCAAGTAATCAATAATATAATCACAAAGTCTCCATGGGTCATTTTCATTGTTATTTTATTTGAATTGACTTGTGAGATTGTAAAATAAATGCAAAACCATTGCGTTAAATTATCTAGTATGGTAAATCTTTTTTTTCTTTTTTCATTTATTTTCATTGGTATGATATTTTTTATGCTAGTTTGATAATATTATAGTTTTTAAAATAATTACTATTAACTATACTATAGAAATAAGCAATTGTTAAGAGAAATAATTATTGTTGACCATTTGATGAAATTTATTTTTAAAAATATTGTGAATTTTATGTGTTTAATAAATTTCATTGTTAAAATACTATAAGAATGTTAATGACTGAAATAAACATAATGTTCAATAAAATTTGTTTACATATTTATAAATACGTGTTGAACTTAAACCAGCAAAAGAACTGGTTAAGATCCCGAAGATTGTCTCTCTATACCTCTATAATTTCAAGTCCTGACTCGATGGCCTTGAGCTTTTGAATTTGGCTTTCCAAATGAGATGTGATTCAGATCAAAATAACCGAAAGAATCAGAAAAAACAAACACACACACACTTATGCACCAGTAGTTATAGTGGCTCGGCTACTGAGAGAGCCTATGTCCACTATGAGGAAGAAGAAAAGTTTTCACTATCAGAGCTTATACAAGATACAAGTTTGTTGAGCAGATGTAACAAAATCTCTTTATGCTAAGATCTAATTACAAGGCTTCATATACACTGAGAGAATGCTCTGGAAAGGTCATGCTTTAATCAGTTGCACAATGCCTTTCCTCTAATTATCAGTCTACATAACCCCATTGTTACAAAGTTCCTACACATTGTAACAACTTGACCAGCCATCCAAAATCCTAATGAGCACGTGTCACAATACGATTTGATCTTAAACATAAAACGCCACTGCTTATCGTCGCTTTGGGTAAGTGATGCACATGTTCTGTCATGTGTATTACTTATTCATTTAACTGATGATACATTCGTGTCATACAGCTCCTTGATTCTTCTATAAATGACATGTCATGTGCAATTACCGAAAGCATTTGACTTGTTGCTTGTACTCCAAAGTCCAAATTTGAGCTTCATCCTCAACAATATGTATATGTAATTTTTTTTATGTGTATATATAATAATTGGTGACTAAAATAAATAATTTTATTTAATTAATTATATTTTTAATTTGATATCTCAATATAATTAGTAATAATAATAATCTCTTTAAATTTGAGAATTTTACTTTTTAATTGATTTGAATTTTTATAATATATGTTACATATATATGGAATCGTATTAAATATAAAACTGATTTTTAAAATTAAATTTTAAAATGCTACTTTTTCCCTTCGTTTCAAAATCTGCTATTTGATAAGTTATTTTGCCAAAAATAATTTATAAGAAAATGGGTAAAAGCTTGTTTCGTCATTAGGTTTTGATGTTAGTGCCCATTTAAAAAAAAAAATCTCAAAACATCTTTATGTTAAATTATTGACACCACAGACATTGCTTTTTATTCCTTTTGGGCTTATTTTACAATGTTACCTTCTTACAATAATATTTGTTTAGACATTAATAAAAAAATTAAATTACAATTTAACCCAAAAATGAAATAAAAATAAAAAGAATATATATTAATTTTGGTGGAAGCTCATGTATGTTCAAAAGAAAAAATAATATTGTAGAAAAATTAAATTATCAATTTTTTTGGATGTTAATAAATAATTAGTATATTAACTCCTTAGCAGAGTATTCCACCAAAATCAATATATATTCTTTTGTGCTATTTTATTTTTTGAGGTTAAATTGGTTATTTATTTTTTTTATTAATATCCAAAAAAAAAAAAAGAAACATTATTGTGAGAAGGCAAATGTAAAAGCAAGAAAAAAATAATGACATAGATGTCATGTCAATAATTCAATGCTTTAAGGTATTTTTAAAAATATAATAACTAAACATATATTAACCTCAAAATATAGGGACTTAAATAACGTTTACCCTAAAAAAAATCACATTTGACCCTTTTAAAAGCAATTCCAAAAAAACAAGCTCTTAGTCACATGAAAACTCACTTATATTAAGAGCGTTTCAATCTCCTGAATGTGAAAAATCACTTCCACCTGAATTCAATTTATCACAAGTGAAAAATGTGGAATACGCTATCCTCACGCGAATTTTACAATATCCAATCTCCAAGGTAAATTATAAATTAGACATTTTTTATCCAACATCATAATTTGTTTATGTATATGATTTTAGTTTTTTTTCCCCTCATATTACTTCATAAATTAAAAAAAAAGTTAAAATAATCTCAATTTTTTTTAACGTATCATTTTTTTAGAGAGTAATAATGGTCAATAGTATGCGCACAAATATAAAGTACATTTATATTTTTATATAAGATAATACCTAAGACACTTCGTTTAATATAACTTTTTATATAAAATTTATTTAAGTATAGTTTTTACAAAAAAAAATAGTTGTTTAATTGTCTATGAAAGTTTTTATTAAAATTTATAAATTATTTTATCCAATAAGTTTTTTTAAAATTATGTTATGAAAAAAATGAGATAAAATTGTTAAATAAGTAAAAGTTATTTTAGATATGTTAACATTTAAAAAAAAAAATTTTAATATCTATTTTCAAAATCTTTAAAATTTAAAATTTTTCTAATAGAAATAAAATAACTTATTTAATCTTTAAAAATTTCATTAAAAATTACCAAATAAAATAAAACCATCAAATAAGCCAAATCAAACAGTGACTTATTACAACAATTTCTATCAATAAAATTTAAATAATTATCCATCAACCACTTGTTTATTTAAACTATTTTAAAAATACACAAACGTTTTTTTTTTAGCGTGCTACTTTGAAGTTAGCATTTTGTACACATTCACTTCCATCTTAACCATAGTAGAACGTTGTTGATATCAAAAGGTAAATTGTCATTTCATCCTTAATAGCAAAAACTACGTTGTATAATGTGATTTGTGAAAAAAAAGAAAAAGAAAAATCAATGTCATTTAACTCGATTGAAAAAGAAAAATAAAACAGACACGATATTGTTTCCAACTCCGGTGAGCAACAAACACGATTTTTCCGTAATTTCCATCAACCACCTTCGTGTTTGACTCTGTTGCCTAACGACGCTCCGATCTAACCAATTTATCTCCGATTTCCATCCATTTTCATAAAAAAAAAATAGGCTTAAAAATCTAGCCAATTTCTCACTCCCATCTTCCCTTGGTGGGTAGCAGGTGCCATGACTCGGGGTGGTCCTCTACCTTTCTTCTTGTCACACGGCCTCAAGTTGTCAAATGAGTAATTGACGTGCTTTCTTTTGGTTGTTTTCTTGTTGTCAAGGCCACAATATATATAGGGTGTGTTTGGACATTATATTGTATTATACTGTATTATATTATTTTAATGTTGTTATATTATATTATATTGTATTGCATTAGTATTGTATTATAATAATGTTATACAATATTTGGTGTTACAATATACTGTATTAGTTTTTTATATTAATTTAAATTATATATTATATTACATTAATATATTATATTATATTAATATATTTGAATTGTATTAATATTTTATATTATTATTCTTAAATTAATATCATTCAAATTTATTTATATTTAAATATTTATTATTAGTTATATTAAATTATTAATTTATTGATTTATATTAATGTAAAAATATAAAAATAATATTATTGAATAATAAATTTATAATTTATTAATTTATATTAATAATTATGATGTAAAAATAAAAAAATAAAAATTAATATTATATTATATTAAAAAATTATATTTAGTTATTATTATTAAAAAAAAAAGCAAAAAAAAAAAAAAAACAGAGGCATGCTAATGCGACAGTTCCCTCATTAGCTAAACCCGAGGGTGAGTTGGGTTGCCGCATTAGCTTTTACCATTAATGAGATGTTCCTGTAGCTAGTGTAATTGCCAAACATGGGTGTGTATAAATATGATGCAATGAGGGATCCTAATACAACAACCAAACATGCACATAGGGAATTGAAGGAGATAGAGTAGAAGGGAGTGAAAGTGAGCGATTGAGGCTAAGAGGTGTTGCGAGATTGCGGAGTTATTGATAAAGCTCCCACTGTGCCATTGTTGATTTGCTATTGCCTCCTTTTTTTTCTTTTTTTCCCTATCATGCTTTTCTTTATTTTTTGATTTTTTGAAATAAAGAAATAAATAATGTTGTAGGGGTAGGCATTTATATTTGGTTTTGGGATAAACTTTCAGTTTCGATTTGGTTCGGGTCCTAGATTCAAAAAATTCATCTGGCTTTTAAGAAAAATAAAAACCAAACTGAAATTCATAGTTCAGTTCAATTCGACTAGATATCAATTTTTTTGTTTGGTTTTATTTTTCAGTAATAATTCACTTAACGGTTTTGATTAATAAATTAGTTTTTCAATTCACCTTAACTTGCACACAAAGCCTACTATAATCAACATAAAATCAACAAAAAAAAATTTACAAATTTGTATTAAAAAAAAAGTTGTAAGAATTTTGGACTATAATGAAGAATTTTCAGAATCATGATCAGTGGTTTTAATATCAAAACTCTTAGGCCAAAACATAAATAAAATAAAATAAAATAAATTTCTATGTCATAATATAATTTACTAAAATATAAGGAACAGAATGATATCTTACAATGTCGGCTTTCAATCAAGGACCTTTTGAGAAGTTTTGCAAAAAAACTTTAGGCTACAACGAATTTTTATGCGCAAATATTTTTTTAAATATTTTGCCATACTAAAATTTTGTAAAGAACAATCTAAAATTTAGATTCTAAATTATATTATCGATTCGTTTGGGGTTTTTTAACTTTTTGATCCAAAACCGACCAATCCAAATGTTGGATATTTCTCTATCTAATTTTTTAACTTAAAAAAACCGAAACTCAAAAAATCTAACCGAATTGGATTTTTTTGTTTTTTTTTGCTTTAGTTCGTTTTTACCCACCCTTAAATAATGGTCAAAATCCATATAAATTACCTTTAATTATGCTTTGTCTTCTCAAGTTCTAATATCTTTAATTAAAGAACTGCCACTCCATTAAAAATTGCAATTGCTATTTTTTTAGCATTTATTTAAGGTAAAATAATAATTTTATATATGGAGTAAAAAAGATTATTTAATTAATATTTTATTAAATTTATTAAATAAGATAAAATGAAAATAGACGATTGTAATAAAGATTTTGTTAAGTTATACCTGTTATAATTTACAACTCTTTTAAAATAATGTAAAAAAATATAAGATATAAAAAGACTTATATATTTTTAAAGAAACTGTAAATGACGGCAGTGTAACTTAATAACACACATAATAAAATGTTAATTTCAAGCACTGTAAATAAAGTATTTGTGTATTTTTTAAAATACACGAATAAATAAGTAGTCGGGAATAATTGTTTATAAAATTCAATTACGTAACTATAAACAATACAAATTTCTTGTAAACCGAAAGAGAGAACAAAAGATTTCAAGCACTAAAATTTAATGAATTACAGGCAGAAATTTACGTGACTGGTCTAAATTAGATGAAGAAATCGAAAATCTGGAAGGCCCAAGTCGCTGAAGTGAAAAAGCTAGGGTTTAAGGCAGCAGAAGTGAAGCAAAATTCAGAATTATTATCTTTTGTTTTTAGGGTTTAAGCAAACCAAAAATGGATAGCAACAATAACAACAGCAACAGCAGCTTAGAGCAGACATTGCAGGACGGGAAGCTGTTTCGTCAAGTCAATTCCCTGATTGTGGCTCATCTTCGCGACCACAATCTCTCTCAGGCAACCCCGTTTTCTCGTTTTATCAAAATCTTTAATACACACACACATACTGAAAAAGAAAATTGATAATTTTTTGTAGGCTGCAAATGCTGTTGCTTCAGCCACAATGACGCCTCTAAATGCTGAAGCTCCTCCAAACAGGCTGACTGAACTGGTTGCCAAGGTTATTGGTTTTTATTTTAAAATAAAAAAAATTAATATAGAAAATTCTATTGGATCACTTTCGGACATTGGTTCTAAGGCAATAATAGGGTCTTGCAGTGGAGAAAGATGAGATATTAAGAGGGGCTCCATCTAATTCATTGTATGACGCCAGCACATTGATACCTGCTACTGCTGCTGCAGCATACGGCTCAATCCCGGCTCCCCGTGCTGCTGCAGTTGTTGATTTTAGGCAAGGCATCTCTGCAAAAACACTTGCTTTAGTTGTTTCCTTATTATGTAATACTGTGTTCAAGGACTAATATTTTGGTGAAATGATGATTACTGGTGTCTGGATTTCATACCCAAATCTGGTCTCTGTTAGAAGTTACTAGTGAACTTGTTATGGAAACAAAAAAGACTGATATTGCATGCGTACTGTGAAATCAGTGCTGTCCAGGACACAAAAGGCTCATCGAAGAACTTTCCTAAGCATGAGACACGGCATCTTTCTGAGCACAAGGTATGCTATTGTATGGGAAAATAAATGTGGCTTCTACAGTTCGTGTTAGTTTTCTGTTTATAGACTGATGAGTCTCATTTTCTAGAATATTGCCAGATGTGCAAGGTTTAGTCCTGATGGAAGATTTGTTGCGACTGGAAGTGCAGACACATCGATCAAGCTCTTTGAGGTTTTGATAATTATAATCTTATCATGACCTTTTTTCTTCTGGATGTCTGTGTCTAACTCCAAAGTTCTTATATTCTCTTTCAGGTTGCAAAAATCAAGCAAATGATGCTGCCAGATTCAGCAGATGGTCCTGTACGACCAGTCATACGAACTTTTTATGACCACATACAAGTAAACCTACCTTATTTTCTGGCTGTTGCTGAGTGCCAACTGCTCTAAAAGTTTCTATCACGTTAAACTGTTCTGTGAAATCTAGTTTCTTGCATTTCCATTTTTAGTTTAGAAAGCTGAGTAGTTGTGCTTTGTACCCCTCAAGTTTCCAACTTCTTTTTTCAATTTTTTTTTTTTTTTACCAATCTTCCACTTAGTAATTCTTCTATTCTTTTATACTCTGCTCTAAACACTAAAGTACTCCCTTCTTATGTGAATGTCTTAAGATCTAGCTCTTGTTGACTTTTGTTTTGCTGACTCTTGTGCAGCCTATAAATGATTTGGATTTCCATCCTCAAAACACTGTTCTGATATCTGGGGGCAAAGATCACACAATAAAGTATGGTTTATTCTACCGTGAAAAATACGTGTCTTCATTAATTTATGTTCTGCCTAATCTTTAAATATATTCCTAGTTTAGTGTATTTTTCAAAATTGTATAACGTTTTGCCAATTTCGGTACACCTAATTGTTTCTAATCCTCTTTTAAATGTTTTATAAAACCAATGGTCTTATTTTGGTGTTTAAGAAATTGATATGGAGCTCACTTCTTTCTCATGGTGCTTATTAACAATTTTCAGGTTCTTTGATTTTTCCAAAGCTACTGCAAAAAGAGCATTCAGAGTTATCCAGGTTTTTCTTGTTATCTTGATATGGATTTAATCATGGATTCATGGTGTTGAACTGTAGATTTTATGACTCAGGCATATGTTGACTTGTTTTAGTGAATTTTTCTGTTTGTAATGAGACAGGATACTCACAATGTGCGTTCTGTATCATTTCATCCTTCCGGGGATTTCCTTCTTGCAGGTAGCTATTTACTTCGCATTCTCCACTAAACCCCATAGGCTGACTAACAGCCAAAAAATAATCTAGGTTGTCAGTGGGATCTTTTTCTCTAATACCTTTCAGAGGAATTAATAATTTCCCCGATGACCGGAAAGCTGGACATGTCTTTTTCTAGTTTCATTTGTCTTCCCATGGTTGCATAAATATATTCCTGACTGTTCCTCCAATTAGTATGTAAGTAATATGTTATTGCATCAACTTTGTTTATTTTGGAAGGTTTAAATAGAAGTATTGTTATTAATTGTATATCTTACTGTATTGACCTTAAATTGTAGAGGATCAGAATGCCAGCAGGATCTTTTTGTGGTTTCATTTATCTTCTTTGTGGTTATATGAATATGTTCCTTACTGCTCCACCAATGATTAGTATGCCACAATTGTGTTATTGCATGAACCTTTTGTCCTTGGAAGGTTGTAATGGAAGTACTGTATTAATAGTATATCCTATATTTGTCTTAATTTGTAATGGGATATGGCCACTCACAAGATTGATATGGAAAAACAACACAGGAACTGATCATCCAATTGCACACTTGTATGATGTTAATACTTTTCAGTGTTACCTATCTGCAACTGTTCCAGAGATCAGTGTTAGTGGAGCCATAAATCAGGTATGGTCAAAGACCTATTTTTCTCAGTATGACACGTTATCCATATTTACATATTAGGTTGAGTTCATGGAGATAATCAATTTGATCTCTTTGGTTATGAAGGTGAGGTATTCATCCACAGGCAGTATGTATGTTACGGCATCCAAAGATGGTGTTATTCGGTTGTGGGATGGGGTAAGTGCCAATTGTGTGCGCTCCATAGTTGGTGCGCATGGAACTGCTGAGGCCACCAGTGCAAGCTTTACGAAGGACCAAAGGTGTGCTTAACAGAATATGTACAGACAACTTTGCATATTGTTGGTTGCTACGTGGGTAGAATCATGTTAGGACAACCAAGCTGTTTCATGAATTGTGGATGAGTAAAATGACATGATGATCTAGGGACATGATTTGGAGGAATATGTGGCTGTAGGTTTCTTAGAAGTTCTTGTGTGCTTACTTGTCGAAGGTTGAAATAAATGTCCATGCTAATCTTTATTGTCAGCTAGCACTCTCTTTTTCTGAATCTTAATTGCAACAAGTAGCAAAGCAAAGTAATTAGTTTATGAAGATGAATTAGAGTTTATTTTCCAGAGCAGAAAATGTTTCCAGATAATGACAAAGTGTGCCCAAGCTCAGATTTCTTACTAAATAGAATATTTCTTTTTTTTAACAAGTGGTAATGTAGATGGAACATAGCTGTTTCAAATGGTATGTCTTTGCAAATGGCTTAGCAGTATGACTGAAATGGTGACTTTCTAGGTTTGTTCTTTCCTGTGGGAAGGATTCAACCGTGAAGCTTTGGGAAGTTAGCAGTGGAAGATTGGTCAAACAATATCTTGGAGCTACACATACACAACTGCGATTCCAGGTACAGTAAAAAATGGCTTCCTTTTGGAATTAACCGTGTATTTGTTCTTTTGCGTTGAATTTCATTAACCTCTTTCAAATATTCCATGTAAATCCAAATGCCCCTAGCAAATGATGCTGTATCTATCTCAACACTATTTTATGAATAACATCTGCAGGCGGTTTTTAACGACACTGAGGAGTTTGTACTGTCCATTGATGAACCAAGCAATGAGGTTTGTTGAGCTAATAAGTTAATAAACAATATTGTCCCATCATTCATTTGCGTTTTACATATAAATCTGGATGTTTGCAGATTGTTATCTGGGATGCTTTAACAGCTGAAAAGGTGGCAAAGTGGCCGTCGAACCATATTGGTGCACCTCGTTGGATTGAGCATTCTCCAGCAGAGGCTGCCTTCATTACTTGTGGGACTGACAGGTCGGTCCGGTTCTGGAAAGAGATTCTGTAGAGACATGGAAGAGCTTTGGAATGGCTTTCTCAACTCAAAGCATGTCATGTGTTTGTCTGATAAAGACAAAGCAACAATGAGAAAGCGACAGAGACTTGACTACATTTTTGCACGGGCACAGGGAACCTTGAAATGCTAAGGGCAAATTCTTCCTTACAATTTTGCTGCCATGGGGCGCACCCAAATTTCCCCTATTAAGTCCAATTTTGAGTACTTTTACCGCTATTATTAATCTTAAAACTTTGTGTACAGCTAAGTGGTACCAATTACATCAAAAGTGTAATATTTGTGTCCGTTGCCTTCATTGGTAAAAAACTAAAATAAAACTTGCATACTTTTTAACTGTTACTAATATTTGTACGTGCTTTTCTCTTCCGTTATTTCATAATTGCATGTAATGAACCTAAGCGCAAATGACAATGAAATTTCTTACGGACAAGCATCCTTGAATCTACAGATCACCCACAAATCTCAGTGAATGAATTTTTAGATCGTCGCTACCCATGCAATACATATCAAATGTAAAATTTAAATGAAATGTCGAGTGGTACTGACAATCAATCAAGTTGCATTGACCTCCGCGCAGCAAACGATCACTTGAAAATTAATCATACATGTCTTTCTGCAATGCATAATTGAAACTACCATTTTCATTTTGCGAAAACGGCCTTCGCAACCACCATCTCAGAATTTTCTTTATTCACAATCGTACAACTGCAAAGATTAAAATTTTTCGTTACTCACAAATATACAACTTCAATGATGTTAAGCAGTCTCTAATATCTGTTGAATTTGAATTAAGTACCATCAATTATAACATCATTTATTGCCTTCTTATAAATTCATCTTACTGGAACGAAAAAAATACAAAGCATCCAGATTGGTAAGGAAACCACGTTTTTAACTATGCTAAATGCATAAAAATAGGTTGAAAAAGGACCCCACGGGAAAAAGAGTAAAACTTCTCATCCTTCTGGATTGATACAATCAGGTACTAATAAACCTCAACATGAAAGCCTGACCCCAAAGATTAACAATTTCAAAATGACCATAACCTGAATATCCATATCTCCAACAAAAATAGAATATAATGTAGATTACATAAACAGATAAAATATTTTACATCTATCAAATAAACAAAATAGATAAAGATTACAAGCAGGTGAAGAGGAAATTTCACAGGTTCTACATCAAATTATAGATTGCTTAGTACGAAGAATAATTTCAGACATCAAAATGGAGTTCACAAGACTAAACAGTTGATGCTCATGAAAAAATGAAGAGAGCATTCTAATGTTGCTATTACCGAAAGGATAACAAGAAGAGCATTAAAAACAACACTGAACCTCAAAAGCAAATTAGCAAATTTCAGAATACGACCTTGACCCTTGGTAATTCCACATTGCACAAGAAAATTAAGTGAAGACCAAAAGTTTCATCGCATCATCATTCGTTTTGGCTTCTTCACAAAACTTAGTCGGATTTGCTTAAGACGTCTCCTCTTTCTTGCCATTTTCTCAGGTAATGTCTCCCTCTTCTTCCCTTTTTTCACAGCAGTTGGTTTCTTCAAGTACCTTGGATCCACCCTATACTCCTTTGGCTTAACTTCCACCCCATTTCTCACTGCCTCATCGAACAAAGCATTAGCCCTATCAACTCGATTATGAGCACACCATTTCGTCATCAACAAATCATATGTCTGGGTACCAGGTTTGTGCCCATCTGCCTTCATCTTCTCAAACACACTCATCGCATGTTCAGTCCTCTCAATGCCACACAGTCTCATCAAGAACTCATAATAATCCTTCTTACCAATTGCATAACCAGCACTCTTCATTCTATCAATCATTTCATCACCTTCTCCAACCCTTGCAGCCTGATACAAACTCTTAATCAAAACAAGGAATGTAGTCTCATTTGGACGACAGCCCCACTCTTCCATTCTACAAAACAACTTAATTGCATCCTCAGTTCTCCTAATCTTGCACAAGTTACTAATCAACACATTGAATGTCTCCACATTTCTTGGAACCCCATTATACTCCATATCCAACAACACCTTCTCAGCCTCAGAATCAAGTCTAAACAGATCTTTTTTCCTACAAAGCTTACAAACACAATCAAGAATACAGTTGTAAGCGACTGTACCAAGCTCAAAACCCCCTCTATACATTTCCCCAGCTAATCTTTTCGCCTCATCAAGCTTACCATCAACACACCAACCTTTAATCAACAAATCACATATCTTATCATCAGGGAATATCTCATTCGCAGTGTCTTTCACCAATTTCTCCGCATAACTCGCATACCCATTTTCACATAACTTCTCTACAACCAATCTAAGCGAATCTTTATCCCTTTTAAACCCATAATCTCTCTCCATTCTCTCAAAAAACCCTAAAACGTGAGTAGGCCTACCCGCCCTAACCAATCTATCAATGCAAGATGCTAAGGTTTTAGGTCCCAAAACCTCCTTATTGTCAACGAGAAAATCATGGATGGCTTTGAAATCCTTTCTGCGACCGAAATAGTCAGTGAAAAACGACAGCGTTTCATCAGTGTGTGAAAAGTTTGCGTTTTGAGTAAGCCAGTGGTTAAACCCTAGAATCGCACGGCCAGCCTCTGGGGAAAAATTGAGTGTGGATTGGACCAGGGAAGGTGTGGGCGTAATGTGAGAGAAGATGAGGTGTAGTCTTTGAGAAATGGGTAGTGGGTCAGCGTCAAGATTCGCGAGTAACTCTCCGGAAAGAGAGCGGGCGATTACTTGATCTGGGTCATTTATGGTTTGAGGGTTTGAGGTGGGTTTAGAGGAGAAGGGTTTAGAGAGGAAATTGAGGTAATGAGTGGGGGCAAAACGGGAAAAATAAGTGGATTGTGGAGAAATTAAGCGGTGAGGGGGCTGTTGAAGGAGGAGTCTGCCGAGTAGCAGGGAGGTTGAAGGAGGCATTTTGCAGAAGCAGAGTCGAGGGAAGCGAACCGAGTAAAACCCTGAGATGGGATTAACTGAGAAGCTGCAAAATTTGTTTTTGGGCGACAAATTGGATCCACTTGGGCTGCCCAACCCAAGAGCTTAGGGCCCCAATGAGTTTGTTCGGGTAAGGATGCTAAGTGAACTCTTACCATTTCCTAATGATATTTAAGCTTAGTTGTGGGTTTCCACTCTTATCACATGTGGGTGTGATTAAAATGATGTTTGGTTGTATCTATTAGCATTTGATTGAGCTACCGGCACCGCTTTATTGTCCTGATAAACCCCTTAGTAAGGATGACCCAACCGTTTGTAGGATTTTAAGTAAATTGTATTACAAATCTTTTAATTCAATTAATGCTTGTTCAATTACTAATATTTTCAGTCAAGTTCACATCCTTTTAGTGCTCGTGCCAAATTTATTAAGAGTAAATTTTTTAACTTAAACTAACTTTTACTAACTTTTTTCTATTTACCATTTGTAAACAATTAATGGCACACAATCATTCAAGAAAACTGGAAATTGGCTTTTCTTAAAACTAACATTTTTTTTGTATCAAATAGAGTAAATAGGCACACAATTATTCATAAAAACAAGCTGCAGACACAAGAATTTTTTTTTAAAAAGAATAATTAAGACGACTAATTAACTCAATTAATTAAGAGGAGAATAGAAAAATATAACTTGAAAACTTGTCATTTAAGACAAATAAGAATAAAACATACTTACATTTTTTTTATCTAGTAAATTACTTGCATTCATAACCCTCTTAATTAATCTTTTTTTTTTTATTTTATTTTCTACTTGTCAATTCCATCTAACCCAAAAAAGTTACAAAAGTTTAGCATAATCTATTATTCCTTTTCTAATTCTTACTGATTAAGAATTTTTATATCTAAGATCCTTTTAAATTATAATTTAAAATATGTGTAATTTAATTTAACGTTTGATATTAAAAAATTCATCACTCATAAAACTTCTTAACTTATGTGAAGAGTAACAATAAGATTGCAAAAGAAAAGAAAAATAGTAGAATACTACTTTAAATTTTAGCAATTAAAAAATAGAAGTGTGTATTAAAAAAAAAAAAAAAAAGGGGATGTTTTTAGAATTAAAATATAAATGACTGGAAAAAGGGGCTTTATGACGAGATTATAGGGATGCCAATAGTCCAACTCTTAACATTTTTGTGTTTGGGGCGGAAAGATTCATGGGCTTATAGTGTTTTTTAATTGGTGTGTTTACAGAGTTCTCGGCAGCAGCCTCATCTTTTTGGTCAAGAAGATGTAATGCCAAACGCTTGGTAGAAAATTCTCTATCTATCGTGTCTGTTTGTTTGTTTGTTTTTGTTTTTATTTTTATTTTTATCTTTATTTTTTAAAGAAGCCTCGGTGAAGTAAGGAAAACGTTATTTAAAATAATTATAATAATATAAGTTAGGGATGTAACAAGCCTTATCCTTAAAAAAAAAGAAAAAGGTGCACTATTGTTCTCTTTGTAAGCCTGGGAAAAGCGAAAATTCATACCTGCAAAGATGATAGCAACAACTGATCATATTGCGGGTTATGGGACTAACAGTTGATAATAAGACAAATGCCATTTTCAATTAACCTGTTTGTCAATTTTCAATGTAAATTCACATATGACAAGTCGTCATTAGGTTGTTGTAAGACTGACATTATACTTTAATTACATATACAAAAGACACTTGGGGTAAGTATGGGAGAGTTATTGTATGGTTTATCATGATCAACCTAAAATAGTAAGACTTAATAACAATTGTAATATCCAATAACACATTGGTGTGCAGGTATCTTAATTGTTGGGGCTTGAGAGATTATGACCCATCAGCTTGTCATAAAACTCAAATTACATTAGAACATGCAGTCAACAGTTTGTCGAGATTGTAACGCTGTTCGAACCAAGTCTTATTTATTTATTTATTTTGAATCAGTGAGGATGCCAAGTCTATTCCCCAAGTTACTGAGAAATTTCTACCCAACATTGCGTTTGAGGGAAAGTGAACCCAGATGGTATTGGTCGACGTCAAGATCTTGGTAATTATATAACCCATAAATAGAACTAACCATAAATAGGACCATCTCCTACAATAAGTCAATAATCAACGTCCAATACACACACACACACATACAAAAATGCTGACTCAGTATACATGTTAATTAATTAATGTAAGTCTTTAGAACTTTGTAAGTGTAGTTCAGACTTCAGAGGCTTGTGTTGTTACTACGGTCAAACTTGCCTGTTTTTAATTAATTATGGGATGCCATATCTAATAAAAAACCTGCTAATGTAATCTGAGCTTCCTGAGAAATCACATTAAATTCAACCTAACAAATCTTTGAATAAAGTGACACGAGAACTAACCTTTTTGAGTTGAAACGTATGCGATCGAAGAGGCATGTGGAAAATGGTATTGTTTTATTAAAATGGAAATGCCTTGAACAAGATTGGAATAGAAAATCTTTGGAAGCGTTTCCTGGATTTAGAAACCATCTAATTATAAGAATATGTGACCTAGTTTATAGGTATATATGCATGTCAAAAAAATCTAATCCCTTCGTCATAGACCGCAAAAATGTTTTTTAAAAACAATATCAAGTGGCACTTGCTTCGAATTTTCTTTCTCCATTTCGAAGAAAGAATCAAACACAAATTAATTATTGTAAAAATGGAAGCAAAAGATTAAAGAAATCTGTAAGTAAGGAAATTAAGTATTTGTTGAACAAGGAATTGTTCCAATATAGAATATAGATCAAATGTGAAAAACATTAATAGCGTTCACATCAATTGAATGCAAATTGCCTCAAAGGGTGCAACCGAGTTGGTTGGCAGTACAATCTGTCGCCCCTCACTTGTGTGGACTTGGGTTCGAGCCTTGGGGGTGGGGAGGGGGATAAAAATTGATTTGGGCTTGCCCACCCCCCTTTTCTTTAAAAAAAAAAAAGAAAAAAAAATTGAACGCAAATTGATTTTAATCTGCATAACAATTAAAACAATTTAAATGCAACTCAGCATTGATAATACTAAGGTCTTGGCCATCATATTGGATATAATTTTCTGCCAGGGTTTAGGTATTTATCATCTTTTACTAATTAACTATATTAATTTATACAAAGTTTTGAGCAAAAAACCATAGTATTTGTATTGCTGAAAATTGCATATGATTAATCAAGTTTGACCCAACTCATTCACCCTAACTAATAGAAAGATAGCAAACTTTTAAAGAGGAATAAGTACCAATCAATTTGCACTAAAATTAAAGAAACCGGTCAAAGTCAAAGTTTTCGATTGTATAGCTTTGCCTTGAACTGTAATCGGAAAACATTCACACTCAAGACTAAGCTAAATGATTAAGAAACTTGATTGTGCTCTTTCTTAGTATCACTATGATTTTAGTTGTCATTGTCATCATTGTAATCACATAACGGTAGAGATGATAAAGAAGATGCATAATTAGGCATTTAGGTATGAACTCTGGATCCCATTCAACCCATATACATAGAGCACAAATGAAGAACATACCCAATTTGCATGGACCTACATATAAAATGAAAAATAAAGGAAATTAGGATATAAAAAAAAGGGGGGCACAAGATGGAATAATTTGATGATCAAGAAAGGGATCCGCCATATAAATTAATTATTAGCCTAGAGTATGAATCCTTTGACGTCGCCAAACAATTTTTTCGTGGAAATTTTCTAATTTGCACCCTGTGAAGAAGGTTGGTCTTATAATCCCCAGCATAATCGTTCATTGATTGCTCAATCAGCATCCTTTGAGTAGATGATTAATCTAATTAACTAATTAAGCACTTCATTAATTTTAATAATAGCCCATTAGGAGCATATGTACGTTGGAGAAGCATCAAACAAGAGAATATTATGATGATGGTTTTACCAAATCATCCACTATATGTGTAGGCATCCCATTTAACCTGAAAAAAAGATTTTTTTTTTAAAAAAATAATCCCAGCTAGTACAAGATATTTTAATATTCGAATTTTAAATGGAGGTATATCTAGGTAACGATGGTCATGGTGGTGAGTGATGATTTGCCCGAATGCTTAATTCTTCTAGGGTTTTCCTTTCGGTTCCCTTTTGTCATCAAGTTGAATAGGCATGCAACACTACTTTTTGTTATTGTTTATTACGCCCTAAATCATGGCTTCCTCGAGGGCAAGCATGAAGGTCATGGTGGGCCTCATGTGCTAGCTAGCTTGCTAGAGGCATCTGGAAAAAATATTATACTCTTTCTTCTATCTTCATTAGGGTTAGTTTCATGTTATGGGATTCTCACAAACACCTTTTGGTATGATTTTTTTTTTTTTTTGCCTTTATATATTAATTGTGCGTAAATTGGACGGGTCGGTAGGGGGAAAGAGACAGAAGGACATGTTCAAATACCTTAATTCATTATGAATAGTTTCATTTTGGGTTCAATATCTAAAAAAAAAAAAAAAAGAGATTATAGGCAACACCGTCCGTACATGCTTTTTTTAGGAAAAAAATTAATAAAGTGGGTGACTCACGACTCTCTCAAAATTTAGATAAATATTTATTTAGTTCCTACATTTTAGATTAATAGATATTTAATCCTTATATTTTAAAAAATTTTCGATGCTTTGCATTAATTTACCTTGATTTTTATTTACTTTTAGGATCAATTTGATAAATTAATATTTTTTCATTAACGCTTTTTAAATTGTTATAAGGGTATTATTGTAAGAGTAAATAAAAAGTAAGGACATGAGTGTAACATAATTAACAACATGGGTGTTTTAAGGTGTTTTTTTAAAATATATAAACTAAATAAGTACTTAACCTAAATATAAGAACTAAACAAGCATACTCAGTTTTTGAACAAGAGAACAATCCTCATTTAGGGGAACTTTTTTGCCCCCCCTAAACATTATGTACATAAGTTAATTATTTATTTTTTTTAAAAAAAAAAACTCTCCGTCTCCAATATTTTAGTAAAAATTATCAAGTATGGACATTGACACTTGTAAAATACAAATATGAGCCGGTATATCCGTAACTAGTTATAGAAGAAAAATTATAATAATAAAATGTGAAAGCTAATGCAGTGTTTTTGTGTTTTTCGTGAATTCAAAATTGATGAACTTTTGTATTTAAACACTAGTCACAGCTGCTTGTGCTTGTAACTAGCTCAATTCCGTATACATTTTTTAAAAAAATTATAAAGTGTTCACAACAAATAAAGACCTAATATATATGCTAAAAATGGTTTACGTGTATAATGCAATTTCACCCCAAATGAGAAAGCTAAGAATAGCGGCAGTCGAGGAACTGGCATTGGTGGTCAAAGGAATTAATCCGATCCCCCTTTTAATTCCTCATCACTTTATCTATCGACTAATTAATTATTATTATTTGATTTTTTTTATCACTTTATTGAACTAAAAGAATGCAGCACGATCAATTTCCTTTCTAGCCCGCCAATTAGAGGTGCAGTATGTATATTTACCTATAGATGCTTTATTGATTAATTTATAGTTAATTCTTCATCAAATCTTCTGCACTAGTTATTCAATCTTAGATACAAATCCATGAATAAAGTTTCTCCTATAAGGATTACTCATGACATCACAGCCATACACATACTCAGCTAGGACCAAGAAAAAGCATCAAATGTTGAAGCAAACTATGAGAGAAAGTGTGCCAATAATTAATTAGGGGTGTATTTAGCACACTGCATTGTATTATGCTATATTAGCTATATTGCATTATAATATATTACATTAAGGTGCATTACATTAAGTTGTTATGTAATACTATATATGTTTCGTGTATTATGGACTGTATTATATAAAATAATATTATTTTATATTAATTTTAAAATTAATATTATAATTTATTAATATTTTAGGGTTTTATTATTAATTTTTAAATTGAGCATTAAATTATTATTGTTATATATTATTTTTATGATATAAAAATGATCTAATAATATACTATTATTCAATAATAGAATATTGCAATATTATCTATATATATATATATATATTAGTTATTATGATATAGTATAACTAATATTATATTTTAAAAATAATATTATATAAATAATTTAATATAATATAAATTATATTATATTATAAAACAATATAATATCAAATTATAACTTTATTTTTATTTATTAAAGTTGAATATAATTGTTTAATTTAAATTTATTTTTAAATTTAGTATTTTTAGTAAATAATAAATTATTAAATAAAATTAAAATATTTTTATGTATTTAAAGTAAAATAATTAAAATGATTTTATGTAACAAAAGTAAAATAATGCATTATCGTTTATTTATTAAATATTTAGGTTTGTTACTATCTTATAATATTATTTAAATTAATTTTTTATGTAAATATAAAAATAAATTAATTTTATTAAATTTGTAATTTATTAAATAATGAAAGTTAAATATTATATTTAAAATATGAACAATGTTTTAATGCAATACAACCTAAATCCTAGGCCCATGGGTTTATTTTATAGACCTTTCATTCTCTTAGCCACCTTTTTAATGTAGTGTAATGCAACCAGAAATTGTTGCCAAACATGGGTTAGCATAAGAACATTGTTTTAATGCAATGCAAACTACCAAACGTAGGTATACAATCCATTCAATTTAGCTTGATTATGATGTTGTACTTTTAAAGTCACGACTGTTGTGAAATGATGCACTAGCTATTAAATGAAGGTGGATCCATATATATTAGTAATTGTAGCTTATTAAGTAGGTAAGGGTAGCTAAATTTAAGTAGTTTTGTGGGATATCATTAACTTGGCTCTCAAAATAAAGTTGAAATTGTTACTAAATACTTTGTTTTGGAAGCACGATTGTCGAATATTAATGCCAAATGCCCTAATTTGGTTCTGATATCTATTTTAATAAAATTATTAATTCAAAAATGTTTTTGGGTGCTCTCAATGTATACTCATCTTTAAATTCTTGTCATGCATATGTTAATCTAATTAACTAATTGGTGAGAGGTACAAATGGCAAAATATCCAAAAGTATCAATACCCTCCCAATCAATTAATTGGTGTCCTATCATACAACAGCATATATACAATATGTTAAACCGTGTGTACGGACATTTGATTTGCAAAACAGAAATTATTTGCTTTTTGTTCACATATTCTTGCATATATTATGTTTATAAAGTTGATGGTGAGACTTGAGAGAGAGAGAGAGAGAGAGGAAAGGAATATATGAGAGAAATGGGTGTGACTAAGAATGCTAAAGTAGGAAAAGAGGACCCCAACCCCAAGTTGCATACATTGCGTTGCTTTGGATAATATGAGGAAAAATAATGTTAATTAATTTTGGATATTCAAATCCCTAATGCATCTTTTGATCTTTTACAGGCGGGAGCTAAAAAGGATCAAAGCTTTTATGCAAGAAGCCAAGAACAGCTTCGGGGAGAAAAAAAATTATATTCTTAAGAAGGATTTGCATTCCTGCAAAAGAGGTAAGCCATATCATTGTTTGGCTTAGGTTCTTATTCCTCAATCATTTTAAAGATTCTACACAGTGGTGATCAAATCAAAAGAGGGAACAAAATTTCTTTGTTTATGATTCATTAATTACAGCCTTAACTGTGGAATCTTTTTTTCTTTCTTTAATTAAAATTTTCATTCAGAAAGGCTATATTCAAGGGATAAAGATGCACCAAAAACATGTAGGAATAAAGTTAAAGAGGTGGTAAATAAATATGATGTTGGCCAATGAATGAGATGGTGAGTGAAAGAAGAATATGAAAAAAAATTGATTCAGGTCTTTAAATTGATATTACAATGTGTAAACATCTGTAGTACGTGCAATAATATGATTCCTAAAAGAATAGTTTCTTGGACCACCGTGCATGCAATTTTTTGCACCTGGAATTTCTTCAATAATTACTATGTTCATGATCAGTAAGTCGAGTCATTTCTTAATGCAGCTCGGTTGAAGCTCTTGACCCCCAAACAAAAAGAAAATTCATTTCTATAATACACAAATGAAGACTTGAACCTCGCAATTGTGGCTCAGTCTACTCCACTAAGTCAAGAAATGGTTGTCCAATAAATAATCTTAGACCCTGCAAAATTAAGTTAATAATATGGCTTGAATTATTACCTCTCGCTTTCATTGCAAAAAGTTATCCAACTAAACTGCTCTTTAAAGATAATTGGTAGGATATTAATCGACGCTTATAATATATATATATATATATGTTGATTAAAAACCCCACATGAAGTACTGCTAAAAAAATTCAGTTTAGGTGATTTAAGTGGGAACTTAATTCCTCTCAAAATAAATAAAAAGAAAAAGTGGGAATTTTTTTTAATTATATAACCTGAAGCTTTTTTTCAGTTCTTTTTTCTTCAACTGGACCACATACACTTCTTTCCCAAAAAAAAAAATGAGCTTAAGGGAAAAAAAAAAAAACCTTGGTTAAAGAATGATTAAGACTGATCACTACTTATACTTGTTAACTTTTAATCATTAATTTCCATCTGCATTGTCGTGTGCTAAGTTTAAAAACACAGGGATCATAATACAATAATTATCATCTCCATTATCACCATATTTGCATGCGCATGAATATATAGGTAATTATTAATGTCCTGTAATAATATTGCAATAATAATTAATCCGTATTATACATGTGCGCATGAATATATAGGTAATTATTAATTTCCTGCAATAATATTGCAATGTTAATTAATGCTTACTATATAATCGATCTATGTATGTTAACAACTACAAATCTATCTGGACCTACTTTGATGGCTTTTTAATACAATTTGAATTTACTACCGAGCTGAGCTATCTTGAACTTTTTACAATCTTCTACCATGCGTAGATTTATAATAGTTAATATTTAATTACATATTATGTCTTCTCTAAAATAGTTCATATTTAATTACGTATCGTGTCTTCTCTAATAATTATCAGTCACAGTATTATAAAAAGTGCAGTTCAGTATTGAATCCAAATTAGGGATGACAATGGTACCCGCAAACCTGCCCAAACCCGCCGCTAAAAATCGCTCGCAACGGGTAATTTTGTGGGTCGCGGGCGAGTTTGATATTATAAATTGAAACCCGCATTAGGTTGCTGGTGGATTTGGTATTAGCCAAAAATCCAATGGATACCTGCATGGATATCCACCAAACCCACAACTTTTTTTAAATTATTTTTTTAATTTAATTTTAATTGAAGAAATATTTAAATATAAAAATATAATTATATATTTATTATAATTTTGATTGAATTTTCTTTAACTTAAATACATGGATTATTTCATTATTATAATTTTATTCTTTAGATTAGTATTTAAAAAGTACTATTCTTTATATTAAGTATAAAGTGCACAAATCCATTAAAAAAAAAGCCACAAGTTATATATAAAAATAACAATTATGTTGAATTGATGTTGAAATTTTAATTTTCTATTTATATTGGTTAAATTTAGAATTGAGTATATTAAATGAAATTTTATGTTATTATTATAAATTTGTATATTGAACATTTGTGCTTTCAAATATGAAAATCATTAAAAAATCCACCGAATACCCGCTGCGTGTTTGGTAATTGTCAAAACCTACCGCAGGTGGATTTTCTTAAAAAAATTAAAACTCACAACGAGTTGCGGGTGGGTTTAGTAATTTAAATTTTGTATAGGTATGGGTTTGATAATGGCAAACCCACTATGTGTGGTGCCCATTGGCATCCCTAATCCAAATGCTCTGCAATGATGCAGCCCAAATTAGTGATCAAGCAAGTCATATAATGGGAAGAGAACCTTCATTCACATTGCACAAAACTTAAAGCTCCTATTAGTATGTGTGAGAAATAAAAGTAATTTAACATGCAGCCAATAGGTTACTTCAAAAGTAAATATTTCACGTAATAAACCCTTAGAATAACAAGCTAAGTATGAATCATAAATGCAGAAACCAAATTTGGTTATTGCATGCCATACTGATGGTTGGAAATGGCAAAAGCAGCCCCCCTCAGGCCTCATGCATGTACTATCTGCTTTTGCTTAACGTGCTTTCTGATTGAAACATGAATGACAATAAACATGACTATATCACATGAAAAAAGCATGCCTATATATACTAGACAGCTAGTACAATAGATGAAGAATTTTCCGATATTGCAGCTAATTACAGAAATTTAATCATGCAAGATATGTATAACAATTGGCAACAAAAATGTATAGAAACCATATAACTCTCCATTATCAAAAACCTTCTTCAAACTGAATCCACACCCAAGTAAATAATTAATTCATACAAAATAACAAAACTATGATCTTGCAATGCTTCATGTTGAGTACATATTGAGGTAAATGTTCGTATGCACATTGTTTTTTTAATCTTTTTCATTAATTTCTTGCAACCCAAACACATCTTCTAAACAGCTTATTCTTAAACGGCACAAACTCTACTATTTAGTTTTAATAGTTGGCAAACCTAAGTTCTTCGTCACTCAAGAAAAACCCTCGGAACAGCTTTGCACACCAAAGAGTTCTTCATCTCCAAAGAAAGCTTCAAACACTCAGATAAATCAACACAGGCGGCATCGGACGGCACCCATTTAAAGCTTTGAAGCAACTGAGCAAGCCAAAGCTCAACTGTAGCTAACCCCAAGGCCTTGCCCGGACATACTCTTCTGCCTGAGCCAAAAGGAGCCAACCTAAGATTAGACCCCATAATGTTCACATCTTCATACAAAAACCTATCCGGTTTGAATTCATTGGCCTCGGGCCAGACCTCTTCATCATGTGTTATTGACCACATGTTCACCATGGCGGTGGTGCCGGCCGGGACTAAGTGTTGGCCTATTTGTGTGTCATGAATGGCCAGCCTAGCCCATGAGAGAAGTGGACCTGGTGGATGCATTCTTAGGGTTTCTTTCACAATGGCAAGGAGGTAGGGGAGATTGGGGAGATCGGCGTCGGATACGAGTCGGGCGGTGCCGACTGTGTTATCGATTTCGATTTGGGCCTTAGTCTGGATATCTGGGTGCAGAACCATTCTTGCAAGAATCCACTCTAGAAGAATTGCCACCGTATCAGTACCTCGAAAGATCATTTCCTGTAATAAAAGAAAAAGAAAAAAAGAAACAAAAGTCATTAAGACTCATACACTTAGGGAATTGAGTAGTTAATAAGATAATTAGATATGTTGATTGAGATCTAGATTTGTTTCTGATCAATCCATACTTAAAGCAAGGAATAAGACAAGAAAGCAGAATAAAAGTCAGTGTTTGTTTGTCAAGAGGAAAGGAAGAAATTTTCAGATTCCCAACTTCTTTGAAAACCCAAAATGAGAACAAAAAGCATCTGCATAACATTAACAGAAATACTTTAGTTTTAGTGAAGAATAAAAATAAAACCCCAGTAAATTTGATGAAACATACCCATAAAACAGCAATCATATCGGAATCAGTGAGCCTGTTTTCTCCTTCCAGTTCAAGCAACACATCAACAAAATCACCCTCGTCAACATCACAGCAACCTCCACTAATATTCTTGTTAATCCTTTTCACCTTGTGCTCCTCAATGATCTTGCTAACAAAGCTGTTCACTTTACCCACCAATTTTCTACATCTTTTTCTCACACCTTGTAAATCAAACCAACTCAAAACAGGAAAATGGTCACTCCAGTTAAAGGTCCCAAGCAACTCATACCCTTCCCTCACCAAACCCTCCAGTTCATGACTCCCATCATCATCATGATCATTGCACTTTTCACCAAACTCGTAACTCCTTCCAAACACACTCATCATCACACTGTTCAATGACCCAAAATGCAACACTTTTCTCACCTCAACGGCTCCGTTTTTCTCCATCAAAACCCTAATTTCTTTCACCATTTTTATCCCAACAATCTCGCGAAATTTCCCAAGAAGACTTATTCTCTTGGGACTAAACAAATGCGTACCCGAGATCCTCCTCAAGTTCCTCCAGTACTCACCAAAGGGAGCAAACCCAATTGCCCTATGAAACAAAAGTTCATAAGCTGATTCCTTAACGGGGCGATCAGCGAAAGCTGAGCTGTTAAGAATCTCTTTGGCTGTATCAGGGTGGCTTGATATGACGAAACGAGTGAACCCAACGGAGAGAGCCATCAATGGCTTGGCTCGGAAAGACACAGCCAGCTTGGCAAGGACTCTATGAGTCAAAGAACCGGTGAAAGTTAGAACCAAGCCAAGAATGGGGAGACCGGAGGGACCGGGAATGGCTGTTCGGGTTTGGGTAGTGAACCGGGTTTTGTAAAGAGCCCAAGCCAAGCCACCGGGTGCCAAGAAGAAACAAAAAATTGAGACAAAGAGAAATGGTAACGAACCAGCTGTTGAAAAAACAAAGGGAAGAAAACACTGATCAGCAGTCATGTTTGCTTAAGATTAGAAAAGATGATTTTTTAAAGATAAATAAGTGATTTTCTGAGGGGCGTTTTTGATATTGTGAAGGAGAAATGAGAGGCAGCTGCTGCTGAAGAAGAGTGGGCGAAGAGCATTTATATAGAAGAAATTTAACCTGAGATGAGAGAGAAAAAGTTCAAACCGCGTTAACAAAAGATGGTGCGGAAAAGTGTTTGGTACTTGTTTTTCAAAAATAGCGTTTTTGTTTTTGTTTTGTATTACAAATATAGTTAGTTTTTAGTGAATATATTTGATAGTTTATTTTTAAAAATAATGTTTATCTAAAAATATAAAGCCAACACAATAAAAAAATAGGAATGACGACAAAAAATTATAGTATAATGAAAGAGTATTAATATATTGTGTGTGTGTAGATCCTGCAGTCACAATGCCAAGAGAAAAAAAACAATTATAATCTTAAGTTAATTTGTGAACTTGGGATCCATTCAAGAAATGAAAAGTGTAAAACATTCTTTAGTTGTTTTACACTTTTGTTTGGGTCAGATAGGAAAAAAGATTGATTTTTCAAAAATGGAAAATAATGCCACAAAACAAGTCTATTTTTTTTTTGGGGGAAATACAAAAAATGCATGTCCGGAAACAATACCAAGATAACTCAGTGAGCGTTGCGATGCCACCTTCTCGTTCCCATTACAAGCTAATTTCAAAAAAAAATTTGAAAGTTAATTATTTCTCTAACATTTTAAAATTAGTACATGTGAAAAGATTTATAAATTATATTTGATTAATCTACTATACATGATTCAATATATTGATAATTTAAGTTAAGCTCGCAATTTTTATTTTTTAATTTAATCATCTACCTTTAACTAGCTTCACATCCATCTTCATCTACTAAATCACCAATCTCTTACCGTTCCCAAAAACCAACATGTAACATTCATATATTCCTACCGCATATGAACAATCAAATTTGATCAATTCCACAAATAACATAAAAAGGCCCGAAGGAAGTTGACCCACATCAACTTGCACATATATTATATCCCTTCTTTAATAAAAACCAGGAATATATGAATAATATCAAACACAAACACTAAACAAAGACATTAACGATCCAAGTTGATCAAGTCGAGTAATTAAAATAAAATGAAATACATATTCCGTTTTCTTTTGGACCCCTGGGGCTTGATTGAGTGTCTTCGAGCAGTTATTTATTTATTTTAATTGGAAATATATCCATGTTTGAATCTCAAGGAGATCACTGGGGTTAAAAAAAAAACAATCAATTTAGAATCGGTCCAACTTCCTACTTGTATTTTTTTTCTTTTGTTAAAGAAGAAATCCCGATTTCTTTTACCTTTTAATATTTTTTATTTCTAAACTACATCATACTAATGATACATGCAAGTCGTGGATCAAATTAAAATTTAATACAATCTAACAAATGAATGCAATTGTTTGCTGAGCTAAGCTCTACATGAGGAAAGAAAAAAAAAATTGTGATTAGTGGTTATTATATAAGTATTCGAAAGTAATTAAATTTTAATTATACACGGTTATGTGTGTGTAGGAAAAAGGACTATAAAAAAAAAAGAAAAAAAAGCCGAGCAGGCAGCCAAGAAGGATGAAGGAAAGCGGTTTGATTTCCAGGATATAGTGTTTGCCTCTTCACTACTACCGCGATCAATGAATGAATTCAGGTGATGCCCTCAACCTCCTTAAATAGATTCAAACAATGAGGCCCCCCTGTGCGTGAAAAGAGGTCAAACCAACATGAAGGGGGGGGGGGTTCCCCTACGCGTGAGTTATTGGGCCTAGTTAATAGATTCTTGAAATGGGTCCTTTCTTGGACTTGTTTTCGTGCAGGTGGACCTTTTTTTTTATGGGCTTGTTACCACCTTATATTTGGTTTCTATATATAAACTAATTATAACTATTTTATCTAAGCAATATGAGATATTGATATTTTAAAATACTAACTCAATTTCTAACAATATGCACATATGACACAAAGATTTTTAAAAGTTTAAGAGGGTTTAGATCAACAAAGGAGAAAGCTAGACACGTGAATTTTATAAATTAAGGTATATATTGTTTGGGAAGACAACTTTTAGCATTGCTGAATGTAATATATATAGTTTCTGGCTATTGAATATAGAGCTGGCAAAATTTAACACGATTCGATTACTCGACACGAACACGACACAAATAAATGGATATGAGTTATCAAATTTAACACGATTATTAAATGGACCGGGTTTGGGTCGACACGATTTTTTTCCTTGTCGGGTTAAGGTTAAAGTTCTTGACCCATTTACCTGATTAATGATCCGATTATATTTTTTATTTTAAAATAATTTACAGGTTTTTATCATCAAAACTCAAATATTAGAAATAATTTCTCTTTTATTTTTATTTTTGAAAGGATAAATATAAACAGTGTTTTATTTATAAAATTTTATATATATTTAGAGCTTCAATAGTATAAATGTGTAAAATATTGGTAGACATGTATATTTTATAATATCGATATATAATATTATTTACATATATATAATTAAAACTTTAATATTGTAAATGTGTAATATTTTGGTACATATATATATTTTATAATATCAATACAGTATGTACGTGTGTATGAATGACAGTGTATAAATATTTGATGTAAATTTTGTTCAATATATAAATATTAAACGTGTTATAGGGTAACCCGATTATTTTTCTGTGTCAGGTTTGAGTCTCAATATTTTGATACGATTATTAAATGGGTTGGGTTTGAGTTGATCTAAATTTGACATGACACGAATATGACATGATACGAACATACTCCGATGACCCGTTTTGCTACCTCTAATTGAATGAGTAATTAATGTACTTCTGAAGTTGAAATTAACCTTGATCATTAGAGAAAAAAATGCACCTCTTATTTTGTCTATTTACTTAATTAAATATTAAAAAGAAACAACTACACAGCAGATAATATTTCCTGCTGTTCTTCAGGACAACCGTCAGCGACAAGATTTTAAACTTTTTATGAATTTAACTGTGAATTAAAAACGCAATATAAGCTTGTTTTGCACCATGCTCATCTAGTTATATTTGCCGAAACATGTACACTTGTTGACTCAAAAGTAAAAAATTTATTTGTTTCAAGTATTAATTATTAATTAAGCACTTCGAAGAGAATGATCACTTTGTTTCAAGTAATTAATAAAATATTCCTAAATTTAGGATCAAGGCTCCAAATATTGCTATCTCATTAACAAAGTTAAAACTTTGACTGCAAAGCATAATAACATTGTGCTGATCAAGTGGGTTATATATGTTTGTGTGTGTGTGTGTGTGAAGAGGCAAACACATTTTAGTACATTATTAATATATATACATTTGTAAAATTGTAATCAATTGACGGTTTATCATTGCATCCCTTAAAAAAGAAAAAATGTATTAGAAAGATTAATAATTGTCTTTGTATATACTTGCATGATCCATTAGGATATATTTTCCTAAACTTTGTGCAGGATAACAATTTAAAGTTGATTAAGAATGCAAATTGAGATGATTTAATTAAAATTGGGTCATGCAAAAGCATAATGTCGTGACCTTTTCCTGCATAGGTTTTTATCATTTGAAAAGGAGTATTAATTAATTAATTCAGTACATGAATATGCATAATGGCTTATATATTTCTGGTACATGGTATAGGCTCCCCTATTTGAAAATAGGGTTTTGACATGCATAATTGGTGAAACTGAAACCCATTTTTATTATATTTCATATCGGTACAATTATTGTTCCAACTTTCTCAAAAGTTAATATATATATATACATAGTTGCCAAAATAATAAACTATAATAATAAGTGAATCATTATTAGAGAATGGATATTTAATTAGTGTGGTCATATACGGTACTTTAACAAGCATGGAGAGTCATTGCAATTTTAGACATGATGCTAATCACATTACCAAACGCAAATTTTGAACAATTTTCGTAATCTGTAAAGTTTTTGTGACACTTTATATTATACATGTCATAGGATTTGTGTAAAGACAATATGGTGGATGGAATGATATGGGCTCATGTGGAGTTAAATAATTCAACTCTTTTTTTTTTTTTTAAAGTAATTGATTAATCTTTCATAAACATTATAATTATTTTCTTCAAGTGTGTGGCCGGCACTTTTTACGTTATATATAGTTTGATTAATTAAGGATTAATCGAGGAAGTTGTTTCGTGGTCGACACGAAGTTTTGGTTTTAATCTTAACTTTAAAAACTCAAAAGCATGGTTGGTACCCAAATAGATTTTCATGTTTCATTAATTTATGTAGCTATAAAAAATATAAGCATGTGGCGATTGGTGAAATCTATGGATGGATTCCTCGGAGGAGACCAAAATGTTTGGTATTTTTACAACAAAGTAGGACGGTTAATCAACGCAGCAGATATGGTCCTTGCAGTTTCGAATTTCGAGAGAATTGTTTTGTAGATATCGCAAGAATTAATCATCAAACGAGTCAAATTCTCGAAAAAAAAATAATTATTCATCACCTATTTGTCTGTGTTTACTTGGTCTTCTCTCTCGAATATAACACTAACACTTAATTAATATCGTTCAGAAAAACAAAAGTTAATTAACCTAGTGATCCACGCACTCATGTTTAGGGATTAAAAGTTTATGACATAATTAAAAAAATTTCAACAACCAAAATGTTCTTCTTACACTGAAACTGTGTTGTGTTTCTCTGGACAACCTTGAGACAAGAATCCAACTTATTCACAAATTTTTAAGAAAACAGACTAACTGTGCTTGTTACATCTTGTACCAGCTAATTTTGGTGGGAATTTTGTTGACATTTTCTTCTATCTCAAGTAATAAGGAAGCAATCCACAAGGATATATACTTGTCTCTTAGAGCTCTTTAAATATTTCTTTTTCCGGGAAAATTACAGCGAATCCCCCTAAAGAATCAAAAAACTACAGACTCACTCAAGAGTATCGTATTCGTGGACAAGTATCAGCTCTCTACCACATATGCATGTTAGATAACAAGAAATGCAAATCACGCTGATGATTGACTGTATTATGATTGTTTTTCTTTAACAAAACCATTTTTCATCCAGAGGGATTGCTTATTTTCAAATCAAAGAGGAAAAAGTGGATAGAAGAGAATAAAGAGAAGACATTTGTAGAGATACGAGAGGATTGACAATTTGATGAACCAAATTAATCCTATTTATTTCCTATTGTTTCATTTTGCTCCTTTATTGCAGTTAATTATGCACTTAACACGTTGGCAGACTCAAATCTTTAAAGGGGAGATTCAAAGTGTTAACCTAATAAACCAAGTAAATTTCAAGGAGTTCGTCGGAGTCTTGAATCTTCATGAGAAAGTTAGGCAAACATTGCTTTCTTATAAATCATTCATGTTTGTATATAATTATAACAAATGGTTGTTGTCTTTGCTTGATGGTAACTGACCAACCGATACCAAATTGACCCACAAATTATATGCCATAGATGTGACATATTTATGGAATAAATTGATTGTCTTCAACACAAACAAAACGTGGTTCAGATGAAGTTTAGAATAAACGGTATGTGGTGTATAAGAAGAGTAGCTAGGTGAGGTTTACGCAAAATTTAGAAGTGGTATATAATAATTGTATTTGAGTAGAGAATAGTGGGGGACTATATTTTCAAGTAGCATATCAGAACTCCAGTCTCTTTAGTTTGGGCATAAAATTGGTCAGAATTTATGATTTAACAGGTATATATATACACACATTTGGCTCGTTTGCTTTGAATAAAGACATACATTTCTTCCAATATTAGTGGTAGCCAATTATGTTGAGGGCGTGAATATTACTGTGCTGTAACTTAGAAAATAGAAAATTTGAAATAGCAATATTTAATATTGTTCACCAATGCTCCAAGTGATGGGATAAGTCTCCTATAATATTTCCATTAATTTCATGCAATAATTATGTAACTATAAAATGATAGGTCATCTCTTTATTTTATATACACTTGAATTGAATAAAATCATTTCACAATATATTGCTCTATTATTTTACTCTTTATTTTAAGCTGCTGGTTAATAGCTTATCTAATATATGTGTGTGTATCTAGATGTACATCCTATTTTTAGGTGTTTTGAATTTTAGTCAAAAAATATTTCCTAAACGCCAAGAATTCTCATAACCCTCTCCCAAGTCCCAAGCAAAATGGAAACGGATCAGAAAATGGAAAGCGCAATGCTAGAAGCCCGTTTGACTTAATAGATTAGGCCCATTGCAAAATAGAGGCCCGTTTTATAATAACACCACTCAAAATCCCTTCTTAAACCCCTCATCTTAATTATCTCTTTAATTACAAATTTATCCTTCATCAAGTTAGAGTTCTAAACTCTAATTATACCCAATTAGTTGTGAAAAGAGAAAATCAAACTTAGTCCATGAAGAATGAAACACGAATTGCAGTTTGCAGCCATAGTGGGACAAAGGGTTTCTCGGCAAGGATTGTATTAGGCGCCTTTGCTAGTAAGCACAAATCTTGGAAGACTTGGGCCATCGATGGCCCAACCTCCCCATCTGGATCCAATAAGCTGATGATGTAACTGCCGACGTCCTTTGATTTGTTAGGCCTATAGGTTTTCGATAATAAGTCAAACAGATGTCCTAGACAAGAACTGCGGGACCCGACCGTGGACCGTAGTGGAGCTGGAGCGGACCGCATGGTCCACCTCCAATTGAAAAAAAATATATAAAAGCTTTTCATTAATAATCTTGTTCATTATTGTATTAGTAAATATTTTACAAGAAAAAAAATAAACAGACATGACCGCACACAACGCTTAACAAAAGCGTTGACTATTAAGCAACCCTTTTGCAAAATTAATTAAAAAAATAATTTCTAATCAAAATTTGTCTCAAATATATATATGGAGAATTTATTTTTATAAAAAATATAGATTATAATCTAATTATTAATAAATAAAAGGAGATATGCTATATAAAATTAGGGTTCGTGGAGCAACTTTAACATAAGATCAATAAATATAGCTACGAGATCAAAACTCACGCGACAGTATTTTTTGGCTCTCGTTGGGAGTTAGTTTTAGCAGTTCTCATAAAATTAATGAATATTATCTGTCGATCATATTTTTTTTAGACTTTTTCAAAAATATACAATTATTTTATTTTTTGGTTGAATTTCATCTGAAGTTACACTTTTTTACACTTTTCTACTTCTGTCTGTTAACCGTTAAAATTCCGTTAGCTTTTTTAATAAAATGATAATTTTACCTTCTAAATGTAAAATTATTATTTTATCTTATAGTATTAATTTGGAGGGCAAAATTATCATTTTGTTAAGAAAAATAATAGAATCTTAAACAGTTAACAGATGGAAGTGAAAAAAATAAAAAAAAAATATAATTTTAGATGAAATTTAACTAAAAAATAAAAAAATTATGTATTTTTAAAAATTAAAAAAAAAAATGGTCAATAAATAATTTTTCTAAAATTAATATGTCACAAAATAACAAAAGAGCACAGTTTTTCTCGTGAGACCACATCTTGCTAAAATCCAATGGTCCACAGTCCACAGAGAATCCAATTATAATATTATAATTATATGATAACGTATGGTGTGACGAAAGCAATTTTCAGGTTTGGCAAAAGCCCAAGACAGTTCTAGCGAGCGCATTCGTGAGCCTTACAATGTGGGACTGCAGTCGTGGTAACTTTTTACTGGATGGAGGTGGGTCCAACAGAAGACTTACCCAATGGAAGATCGCCTCTAAGCAATCGCGGAGCACACTGGATCAAGCTTGGCAAAATTCAGAGTCTTATCGATAATACAATATGACAAATGTCTCCCTCAGACCTTCACCGGTTGTTTCTTCACTCACACGCACATTCTCTTGGAACTGATTAAAACTAAACGTTGTACAATAATATTACATCTTCTAAGAAGAACCTATTGGAGCCGTGAACTTATAGTTTAGTGTTTTTACTTTGTTAGGAGGATTCACAGGTAAAATAAGCTTTTGATGGGCAAGTTTTCAGGGATGCATGGCTTTGGTGGTGGTGTTGGCGGTGGCAGTGAAAGAGCACCTTTGTTAGATCACGGTGTAAGCTTCTTCCCAATTTACCTCCTTTAATTTCATTCATTCTATGTTGCGTTTTGATGATTTATTTATTTTGTTGGAATTTTATGCTTTTTGTTTGATGGGTCGCTTTCATTTTGTACTGTTTGTTTAAATTTTTGTTATCACAGCAGAAAAGATTTGTTCTTGTGTTGTTGCACAATTTTTTTTTTAAGGGATTTTATTTGAATTAGTTTCCATACACAGGGGAGGAGGAAGAGAAATGATGCATCGGAAAATGGTAACTTGACAGACCTTGAGCATGGGGATGCAGTTCCGGTAAAATGTTGTTTTCTTGTATTATGTTCATATTGATGTGGAATAAGTGGACTCATTTCGACGTGATAACTAGTTTTGAAATTTTCAGGCTGCGAACGTGGGGTTCGGTAGAGTATTAGCACTTGTAAGTCAGTGAATCATGGTAGTTTCTTTGATGTAATTGAAACTGTTCAAGTTGTTGACATCATATCACCTTACAGGCAAAGCCTGATGCGGGGAAACTGATAATTGCTACAGTTGCTCTCTTGATTGCATCTGTGTCAAGTATCTTGATTGTATGTCTTCTTTCCTTGTCCTGATGCTCTTCTCTTCTCTCTGCCAAGTTGAATTAGAATGATCTACAGGGTTCTTGACTGTGTGGTGGTTTTTGTTTACTAAATTTTGGATCAATCATACAGCCAAAATTTGGTGGGAAAATAATAGACATTGTGTCAGGAGATACCGAAACACCTGAACAGAAGGCTGAAGCTTTAGCTGCAGTCAGGAGCACCATCCTGGATATCTTTCTGATTGTTATAGTCGGGTATGATACTTTCTAGCTAAATCCAAAGTTTTTGCTTGATTTTTGAAGAAAAGATTATTTCATTTAGTTGTTTACTAGTTGGCTATGATTTTACGTATGTGTCTCATATTGAAAATTTGTTTGAAAAAACGACACTCATTTCAATTGTGCTGCACACTTGTATGGAAGATTAGTGAACAATGCTTATTTTTCAAAATTATGTTCAACTTTTTGAGAATGACATTCAAATTTGTTATACAACTCTTACACACTTGCAAGGTTGATAATTGGTTAAGTTTTTGCTGTTCTTTCACAAGTAGTGGCATGCCATTAGATCTTAATATTAATATTTAATTAAATGTGTAGACACACACACATGCATTACCATGCTTTTGTTTATTGATTTTTGAGAGTCCTCATGTCTTGTTCTCTGCATCATTGTTGAAACAAAAACACTTGTGCCGTACTGGAGAGCTCATAGCAAACAATGAATTAGTTAATATGTCATGCCCTATTTAACAAGATAACTGCCTTGGAACAGTCAGATGTATTTGTTCCAAAGTTGCTAACAAAAACATCCTAGGTATTTGTAGCTAATAAATGAATTACATTGGTCCTGTTCTCTTTGATGGTCATCTCATGGGCGTTTATTTATTTTTTGGGATTTTTTTCCCTCTTCAGTTCAGTTTGTACCGCACTACGAGCATGGTTATTTTCTTCTGCAAGTGAAAGGGTTGTTGCTCGATTGAGAAAGAATTTGTTTAGCCACCTTATTAACCAGGTAAAAGTCACTTATCATTCTTTGGATTTTATGAATTAATCTTTGGATTTTATGAATTAATAATTAATGTTTACTTGGTTGATGAGTTTGGCAGGAAATAGCTTTCTATGATGTTACACGAACAGGGGAGCTTCTAAGCCGGCTATCTGAAGATACACAGATTATAAAAAATGCTGCAACCACCAATCTCTCAGAGGCACTTAGAAACCTATCAACTGCTTTTATTGGCCTTGGCTTCATGTTTGCAACATCATGGAAGTTAACATGTAAGCAAATGTATTTTCAAACAATAATGGATTAACATGTATCAGCTTTATGTATTTCATCAAGAGTGCAGGGTGACCATTCTGATAAGTATTTTTCTTTAATCAATTATTCTTAGTGTTGTCTCTGGCTGTTGTGCCGGCTATTTCTGTTGCTGTTCGTAAATTTGGTCGTTTCCTTCGTGAGCTTTCTCACAAGACTCAAGCTGCAGCTGCAGCAGCTGCATCAATTGCTGAGGTATGTCTTTGCGCTTAGATAATCCTGTGAACTCAATTTGGATAATCCTGTGAACTCAATTTCTAACCTCCTTAACCAGGGTTTTTTCAAAGGAGGGTCTTGTGATGTGTTTATTTTGAATTCTGAAATTTCTGCAAACAAGGTTGAAAAGTTGGTTATAAGAACTGCAAGTGATAAGTTAGAATCCGTTGTAATGCATAAAGGAATATTTGCTGCTTGGGTGGGAGATGCCTAAAAAGGAGTAGTTATGTCGATTTAGAGTTAACAATATTTCTGCAAATGATTAGCTAAGAATGCTGAGAACAGCCATTAAATGTGCAATAATGTATATGAACATTCAAATTCCTGGAAATCTTTTTCTTTAAACTGTGTGCTGTTGTGGGTATGCACTACTAAAATCTTATACCATGTTGCTCATAAATTCGATGTTCAAAACATCTATAACTAAAAGTAAGAACACTTCCACATATTCTACCGTATTAGTATTACGGCATAATGCTGGAAAAACAAAATCACAGTAAGAACAATTCCTCATATCATACTGTATTGGTACTAGGGCAGATTGCTGAAAAAACCAAATCACAGTTTGCTATTTTTTCTTAGGAATCTTTTGGCGCTATACGCACTGTGAGATCTTTTGCACAGGAAAAGAATGAGATATCACGGTACTCTGAGAAAGTTGATGAAACATTGAAGCTCGGACTTCAACAAGCTGTGAGTTCCTTCTGTGTGATCTCTATCTCTCTTTCTCTTGCTGCAGTTTCTTATCTCAGCTGTTGTTTGCTGCAGAAAGTGGTTGGACTTTTCTCTGGAGGTTTGAACGCAGCATCGACACTATCAGTGATCGTTGTTGTGATATATGGGGCTAATTTGACAATCACAGGTTCCATGACCCCAGGAGCTCTTACATCCTTCATTCTTTACAGTCTCACAGGTAACTTATCTTAGTTTAGTGCAAGCATAGTTGTATAATTTGATGTGTAATGGTTTCAACATAATGTCTTGATAAACTTCTTTGATATCATCAGTATCTGGTGTCTCAAAATTCTAGTTCATGAAGTGTAAATGCATGAATGTAGTATACCCCCCCTCCTCCTCCTCCCCCCCCCCCCCCCCCCACCCCCCCACAAAAAAAGAAAAAGAAAATCCACATATCCTAATGGAATATTTTCGCTTGCAGTTGGGTCCTCTGTATCTGGACTGTCATCGTTATACACAGTTGCAATGAAAGCTGCAGGAGCCAGCAGGCGGGTTTTTCAGCTTTTAGATCGTGTCTCTTCCATGCCGAAGTCAGGAAATCAGTGTCCACTAGGGTTAGTTTATTGAACCCTCCTTCCTCCCTCCAATTCTGTATCTATTAGCGTTGTTATGGGGTGCAAGCCACTTAAATGGTTATCAAAAATATAGTATGAGACAGATGCTTGATGTCCAAGCTTGGGAGTGCTCAACTTACTTGGTTCGAGAAGGACTATGTTAGCGTTTTCTGATCACCAATCACCATCCATTGTCTTCCAAAACTTTTTTGTACCCTTATTTTTTGGAGACTTAACTGGCTAAACAATAAAGCAATCATATCAAAAGTTGGGAGTTTAGTTTACTGGACTAGGAGCTTGTTTGGGATTGAGTGCTGTGACTCTTAATCCACAGCTACTGCATCATGGATTAGTCAGTCATCTGTCAAGTATAAGTGAGTGGGTTATAAACATTAGCTATCAATTAAAAGTGGGTGTTTAACACTTTGACTTTATCTTCTATGCTTTCAAAATTAAATAGAAGCACGGCAGGTAAAAACAGGTCTTAACCATTCTCGTTGAGACAAAATGCTACCCATAGTTCCAACTTTCTCATTCCTCATTGATACCTAAATTCTTATACTCCTTTTGCGGATAGTATCCATTTCTGGATGGTCATTACTTTTTATTTTCCACGAGGGAAATTATGGAAGTACATGAATATTGGGGTATATCTTACTTTGCTAATTGTTTTCTTTTAATTTTAGTGATCGAGATGGGGAAGTGGAGTTAGATGATGTCTGGTTCGCATATCCATCCCGTCCCAACCATATGGTGCTGAAGGTAATGGTCATGCTCAAATAATTCTCACATGTTATGCTGACTGCAATGTCCATCACTTATTTTCTAATGGAAATATATGATACGTTCTGTTAATTTCAGGGCATAACACTCAAACTGCTGTCTGGCTCAAAAATTGCTCTTGTTGGTCCTAGTGGTGGGGGAAAAGTAATGTTTCTTCTTATGAAGATATTCCTATATTGACTAGGTTCAAATATTTTCCATCTTATATGAGAAACCACTTGAGTAAAACCACAGTTAGAAGAGTCAGTCAAAGTACTTACAATTCCTTGTCCGTTTCTTTGTTGCAGAGCACAATAGCGAACTTGATAGAAAGGTTTTATGATCCAATTAAGGGAAAAATTCTTTTGAATGGGGTTCCTTTGGTAGATATATCTCATGAACATCTGCACAGAAAGGTAATCCTGATCTACATTGCATTCACAGCTGGCTAGAGATTTAAATATTATATATTTATGGTTTTGTTCTACAAGCCAAATGTTATTATTCCTTCATGATTGTCTGTATTTAATGTCCATATAGCTCCAGCATAACAGTGAATTATTCCCTTTAATATACAGATCAGTATAGTGAGCCAAGAGCCAGTTCTATTCAATTGTTCCATAGAGGAGAACATAGCATATGGATGTGATGGCAAAGCAAGCAGTGCCGACATAGAAAACGCAGCGGTAAGATTTAACACTTCTCTACCCAATCAGACATCCTCTCACCTCAAACATGGGATATAATTATTTTTGATGACTGGAATTGCAGAAAATGGCCAATGCACACGATTTCATTTCAAACTTCCCAGAAAAATATCAAACATTTGTTGGAGAGCGCGGGGTTAGGCTTTCTGGAGGACAAAAGCAGAGAGTAGCAATTGCCAGAGCCCTGCTGATGAACCCAAGAATTCTCCTCCTGGATGAAGCCACAAGTGCTCTGGATGCAGAAAGCGAGTACCTGGTGCAGGTAATTTCACACACTACCCTTTGTTTTCTAGTTCTTGAAAACACAGCTAAATTTCACCTTTTCTGAAGAAACTAGTCATTTTCATTTTACTTGTATAATTTCTCATTCATTGAACCATATATAGGATGCCATGGATTCTCTTATGAAGGGAAGGACTGTTCTCGTTATAGCCCATCGACTATCAACTGTCCAAAGTGCAAACACTGTAGCAGTTGTTTCTGATGGTGAAATTGTTGAAAGTGGCACTCATGAGGAGCTCCTTGGCAAAGGTGGCGTATACACTGCACTAGTAAAGAGACAACTACAGGAACCCAAAACTGAAATCTAGTTTTAAACACAACACCTACATATATCTAAGTTCCAAGAAATGGCAAATTCGATAATAATACACTGCCCTCTTTTAGATTTACAAATGTGTATCCATCCCATTCTGTGTGGCACAAAAATTCTACTAATATTAACCTTCAACCATCTATAGCCACCATTTACATTTAGGACTTCTTAAAAATACCTTTCATGCTTTTCTTGCTTCAAAGGCCGTATGTCTCTGCCGCCTGCTCATGTCACAACTTTTAGCCAATGTATCATTTTGCCATGCGAGTGGTTAGATGGCAGAACATGAAGATTGGAAATGGACTCCCACTGCTCTTAGCCTGTGGTGGCTCCTTATCGCATGTGTAAATGCAGGTTGTGTGAAATGTTAAGCACGTGATGGGATCAGAAAATTGATACACGGTTCTGTTGTAGTTGAAAGCAGTTGAATTTGTAAAATGTTAAGGTGCATCAGGCATTTAAAATGTTTTCCTTCTGCACCAAGATCTGAAACTTTTTATTGTCTCGTTTGAATGATTGAATCGCCGCAGACAAATAGATACCGCATTTGCTCTTGGAGTTTATTGAACTATTGGTCAAAATCATGTCGGTTGCATGAGTTTCAATGTGTATATGTTGCTTGAAGCCATCTCTAACTACAATTTATTAGACCAAATTACGAAATGTCCAAAAGCCCATGAAAAACATAGGCCTAATAGTAATTTGGTTGCAGCTATTTGAATTCATAAATTTTCTCCCCACACTTCCTTTTTAATTAAAAATTTTATTATCTAAATAATTTTTAAAAAATTAATTAATTAACTATTTCTTTCTTTCTCTTTTCAATTTTAAAAATTCTCATAAATACATTTAAATATTAATCTTTTAACTATAAATAATTGGTATTATTAACAAAGAGGTGCGAAACCCACCAATTAAAAATGAATATTATTAAATTTTTATTAGTTATGAAAATTAATGAATATCAAGAAATTAATTTTTACCAAACACAAAAGCTAATGATTATTAAGAAACAAAATTCTTATATATAGAAATTATGGAATATAGGTCATGATACACTAAGAAAAATAAAAGAGTAACTTAAAAGAGAGTGAAATTAAGTATTTAGTTTGCAAAAAGTGAGAGTAGAGAGAAAATATGCAATTGTAAGGTAGAGAGAGAAAATAATTAGTGAAGGTAATTTTGAGATTTTTAAATTTAAAATTTTTAATAATCAACTTGCCTTTTTTTAAAAAAATAGGTGTAAAAAGGAATTTGGTGAGTTCAAATAACTTCACCTAATAATTTTCCACAAAAAATGTCCTAAGTCCATTATTTACAAAGAATAACCTACAGACTTGGAATATTATTTATTTTCTAAATAAAATGTCCAAAGCGCAAATATCAACAAAATATCTAGGGGCATGATTCCACAAAAATGATCTACGTCTATTTTCTACAAAAATAATTTAGGTACTCAAAAAGTATTTTTTAAATAAAATACCCAAAAGATGAATATTGACAAAATGTCTAAGTGATTCTACAAAAATGACCAAAGTCCATTCTTAACAATAGTAACTTAGGTATTCAAAAAAATATACTAAGTAAATTACCTAAGGGCGAATATCGATAAAATGCCTTACAAAAATGCTCTAAATTCATTCTCTCTAAGAATGACATACTTAGAAAGTTCTCAATAAATTATTGAAAGGCAATAATCAATAAAACACCTAAGGGTGTAACTTTACAAAAATAACCTTTATAAATATGACCTAGGTACATAAAAACTAGTGTGCCTATGGGCAAATATGTTCTACAAAATGAGCCTTCTAGCCAATAAATATTCTTTGCAATGCTCCAACAGACAAACACATAATCTATGGAATAAGTCTATAGGCTACTATACATCCTACGAAATGTATCAAATGCCACACATTTTATATAAAGTGCCTACGGGCAAATCTTGTAAAAAACATCTTAAGTTTGTTCTCTACTAAGGCCATTTACTTAGAAAATATTCTAAGTGCTTACAAGCAAAATCTTTAAAAGTTCACTTATGGTGAAAATGTTGCAAAATCAATCCTTTTTGTGAGGAATTAACGTAAGTGTTGAGTTTAAGCTTAAGCTCATTGAAATTTAAGGGCCCAAAATCAAAACAAGTGTCCAAATAAGACTTGTCATGAACAAGTCTTGACACATATTGATAGGTGTTCTTATGCATGGGCTTATGGACACATGTTACAATGACAATGCCACATATCATGATAACTTCTCTACCTTGTGCTTCAAGTTATCTATATAAAGGTCAAAATCCTTCTATATTTGAAGAGATGATATAAAATGAGTACAAAAACTATGTCCATCACTCTAGATTTTGTCTCTTTAGAAATTAAGTAAAATAAATAGATTTGAGCATTGGAAAGTTATCATTGGCATGTTGGCCCCTGACAATTGTTTCATTTTACAAAATAATTAATCCCAATAAGACACGTGATTTGATACCCTTGTCTCGAGAAGATAATAAACCCGAAAGCTTGAGTTAGAAGAAAGTGTGAAATACAAATCAATTACTGTGCATTGATAAAATGTTTGCATTAATAGAATTTTTATTGCAAAAAGCTACCAGGAGGATTATGAGTATTCGAGACATCAGGTAGATGATATGAGATCAAGATGTATGAAATAGAGGTAAATTACACTAATTTAAATTACAAGCATAATAAATATGTACAATCACATTTGAGACATCATATATGGAATCAACAAGTAGGATCAACCCTGAATGTATACTGCCCCACGTTGAAAACTGAAGCTAACATTTTTTAAACTTGAGAGCAGTAAAGAACAAGTTCATAAAAGATAAGAAGATATATCCAATGAGTTTTTGGTAAAATAAAATTTACATTTAATGAACATGTGTAGCATGAGTGTAATAATTTTTTTTCCCTCCATTCGGTTTCACAGCTGCCAAACAGATTCAGAAATTGTTGTATTGGCTGTGAAAATGGAAAGTTAGGATTTTTTATTTTCTTCTTTTATTAAAAAAAAAAAAGAATTCTGAAAGATACTAAAATGAAGCTCAAACTCATTTATATTTGTTTTTATTTTACACTATTACATATTTTAAATGTTGTTAAAAAGAAAAATAAATTATCACCCACGTCCATCCACCTTCACCAGCCGCTGCTGCAACCAGTTTCTGGTATCCTTTCAACTTGAAACTTTGACCGTAAATGGCTTTATCATGATGTCCTGTTTCTAGAAAATGTAGCCCTCTTAAAATTAACATTATATTATCACTATATTATGATGTAATGATACCATCAACATATTCCGACTTCATCTTTTTTTGTTCTACCCATGATCACAGATTTTCCTAAAGTTTTGCAGAGTTTTCATTCCATTGGGGTAGATACACTGATGCTCAGCATAACTATGCCAAATGGTTTTACATTATTGCAGCTGTAAATTAAACAAACAAAGACATCAAATGTATGCAAACAACAAGTAGGAATAGCCATGAGAATATTGGTCATCAAATTTACAACTCAAGCTACTTTGCGAGACTTGAAAGCAGTATAGAACAGGTTCGAAAGGCATATCCTATGAGTTATCGTTAAGATATAATTATAAATTAAATCTGGCAGAAAAAAATTATAACCTCTTCAAGTTGCTGAGATCTACTAATTTATTGGATTAGTGTCTCAAACTCTCAGTATCTTGTTGGTGATGCAAAATTAGTCAATAAGAATCCAGAACCAGTTTCTTCAACTTGTCAGTTCATGCAAGGAGACCAGAGCTCTTGAAACTCACAAGTCAGAAACAATTGGTTCCATCAATCAGCTCAGTTGGTTCATATAGTGCCTTAACAGCTCTATCACGTAATGGCTTTGCGTTTGACCAGACCGAAAACACCACCTGATCTCCTTTCACCCCAATATAATTAGATTTAAAGAAAATAGGCATTTAATTTGTAGTTTCCAAGGCCATTTACGTCCCATCCATTCTCAAAGCAATGTGAAAAGTAATTTCCAAAATCAAGTCCATTGATTTCAGAACGAACTTTCCACATTCAAGGCAAGTTCTTTAACAGGCACCCAAAGAACTGCCATCATGTCAACAGAGGAAAAACACCATTCGAATTTCCAACTTAGACAATGAAGAATGAATGATAATCAGAAGTAAGCTCCTCTACATTAAACCAGTGTTTCCATGAAAGCTTTAATGTTTCTTACATCTTCTTTTGACTCTGGGTAACTTGGTGGTTTAAAAAGCTTCCACAGTCCCACTGGATGCCGGCTCTTAACTTCACCTCCTGAAAACCTCCCATACAATTTTTCACACTCTGGATAAGGCTTTACATATAGATTATAGAATCTGAGCCGACTGGGTTTTGTCAGATCCTTCAACCCAACCTCAGAAGCAAGCCCACCTTTTCCCCTCAAATACTCAATCACATTGTATCGAGGAACAATATGTTTCTCAAAATTCACTCCCAAAAACTCTGGCACCTCAACCAAGCAATCAACGTTGAATTTCATTCTGTGCACCAAGAACTCAATCTTCTTCTCAATGTCTTCTATCCTATATGTCATCATTCTTGGCTCTTTCCATAGAACCTTAAAAGCTTCTCTACGAATCATCCCGTGTTTGCATAAACAATCAACTCTCAGTTTCACTTCAAATCCAGCTCTAAATGCTCCCTCACCAAAAATTTTCCACTTTATTGGCTCCCGGCATTTCAAAGAACTTAACAGCTCTAAACAACGAGAAAACTCCCCTACCTCCATGCTTAGTACCCTTGGTTCTCTAACAATCTCTTTCCGAATCATATCTTCACCAAAACCCCAATGCCAAAACTCATCAAGCACCGGTTTTAACCTATCTTCAACGTCAAATCCAATAACACCAGGAAAAAAACTAAAAATTCGTTCAATCCCTTCCCCAGCAATTCCAATTCCCTCAAAGAATCCAATTTTCCTACAAATTTCACCTTCATTCATCAAAATCACCCTAGGAAACTCCTCTAAAACCCTATTTAAATTACCCTCACTAAACCCTAAACCCTTCAAAACCTTCATAGTTTGGAAAACCCCATCTGGGTCTATCTCGAACCTTCTAGAAAGCTCCAATAAGTTCCTAACCACCAATGGAGACACACCCCAATCCCCAAATTTTAGAACACCCACTTCCCATTTCTTCAAGAATTGAACATCTAAAACCCCAGGACAGTCATTGATCAATGAAACAAGGGACTTCTGAGTAATCTTAAATGACAAGAGAATGCTCAAAGACTTGTCAAGGTCATTCAAATTGTTTGAATTCAATAAAAACTGATTCTTTGAAATGAAACTGTGGAGCTGAGAGGGAGGAAAACCGTACCTTTGGAGAAGATTTGCAAGGGAAATTTGCATCCTGTAATTGGTTTTTTCATTGGAAAATGAAGGTTTCGGAAATTGGGAATTATAAGGTTTTGTAGAAAAGAAAAAACAGTTTTTAGAAAAGACGCGATGACGAGTTGTTCTGGTTATCAATGTGAAGGCCATTGGAGATGGCAGCAACTTCCGAGCTACGTTTGATTTTATATCGACAGGTGGCTCTATCGTCACTGCATACTTGCCGGTGAAGGTCTCGTCATTCAAAAGTTCTGAACAAAGTATAAACAAGTGATTATTCATGAAAAAAAATATTTATTTATTATTTATTATTCTCAATTTATTAAAATAAATATCGGTATTCATAACATATATCTCTTAGTTTTTTCACTATCTGCTATCAGTAAATTTTGGTTTCTCTATATAACTCTTATTATTTATAATATTTCCATTAATTTTATAGAGTAGTTATGTTACTATAAAAAGAGAATTTATTTCTTTATTTTGTACAAATTTAGAATAAATAAAACTACTATATAATATATTACTATCTCATTTTACTCTTTATTATGTGTTGCTCCTTTATTTTGTGTTATTATTTTCTAACACGTTATTAGCACGAGACTTTGATAAGATATTAATTCTTTTGTTTCTTATACCCAACAATTTTAATTATTACATAACTATAATTATTTGTCACTAATAACATGTCATATTAGCTATTATTATCATGTTTATATTTACAATAAGAATGACTTATCAAGGTTGCATGTATATTACTTGTCTTCATTATTTCTCTTGAAATATGCATAATTGATGGTATAAGATTTGAAATGAATTCTATGACATGAATAGTATGATATGTGATGATTATAGAACTTTATTATTATATTATTATGAGTGATTATATGACATATCTAATATTTATTTGATAATAATGAATCAATTATTTATTTTTGTTTATATTGTTTTATAGCTATATAAAAATGTTGAATTTCGAAAAACTTGAATTTGTGACACTTAAAATTTATGGCAATAATTAGCTATTATGGGTCTTGAATGCTGAAATTCATCTTAATCTTGATGCAATGAATCATAGAGAAATTATTAAAAAATAATAATGATGTATCAACCCAAGATTGTGCCAAGACGATGATTTTTTCTTAACCACCATCTTCATAAACAATGGAAAAATGAATATTTTACGGTCAAAAAATCATTTGTCCTTTAAGAATGTATTAATAAAAGATTTAATCACAAAAAAACTGTTATACTTCCAAAAGTTCATTATGATTGGATGCACTTACGATTACAATATTTTAAATCTGTTAGCTAATATAATTCTACATCATTCAAAATTGTTTCTTAATTAAAATTATGTGAAGTAGAGATTAGTGATGCAAATTTGTTGGTGAAGACATTTTCTACTTTTAATGCTTAGAACCTGCTTTTGTAGCAGCAATATCAAGAATGGAGATTTAGAAAGTATTTTGAATTAATTTCATGTATTTTATTGGTTGAAAAAATAATAAACTTTTATTGAGAAACCATAAGTCTCATTTGAATAAATCTGTACTTATTCCTGAAGTGAATGGTACTTCAGCCAATAATGTATTGCTAATCGAGGTCGTGACCAAGGCCATGATTACAAAAATAATCAAGATTGTGGTGGCTATAACAAAAAATATCAATCAAACCACTCTAAGTGAAATAACAGTAATGAGAAGCAAGAAAAAGATCAACAAAAGAAATCCACAAAGGATCATGAAAATGTTTACTTCAAATTTGGTGTGAAAGGACAGTGGTCTCATGCTTTTCGTACACCAAAATATTTAGTTGATCTTTATCAAGTATCTAAAAAGACAAAAGAAAAAGAAATTGAGACAAAATTTTATTGATCATGAAAATCTAATTGATATAACTTATTTAGATGTTTCAGATTTTTTTTAAAATTCAAATGGTAAAATTGATCATTTAATTGGTGATGGACATATGAAGAGTGATTAAGAGTACTACACTTTGAAGTGTGTTATTTTATAAAAATTTGGTGTGTTTAAATTTTAAAACAAATATTAGAGTGTTTAAAGTTTGGAGTGTTTCTTTATGGTTATAGTGTGTTTAAGTTTATGTTGTAATAGTATTTTTTGTTTTGAGTGTTTTTATGAGAATTTGGTGTGTAAGTTTTCAATTTCCATCATCAAACATTTTTTGTAATTTTTTTTTATACTACTTGAATATTTTTTTTATATTTAATTGACTTATTTTATATCCATGTATGAAGATATACAATGAATTTAAACAATTATTTAGTAAATAATGAAGATAGATGTTTGGAGGATAATGAGACAACGCACACAATTCTACAAAATAAAAGTATTTTAATAATTTAATATTAGCTAAGGCTAATGTTAATATAATATCTGGTATTGCTAATCTAATTGAAGGCTTCTGCAAAATCAATATTATAATACCAAATGGTATAAAATTACAAATAAATGATACTTTATACTGAAACAGATCTAACAGAAATTTACTCAGTTTCAAAGATATTCATCAAAATAAATGCCATATTAAAACACTAGTGAAGGTAATTCTAAATCTTTTTGCATTACTTCAACTATTTTATGCCAAAAGTATGTATTGGAAAAGCTACATTCTTTTTTTTTTTTTTGGTTGTATCATACAATTACAAGAACAATAAAAATAAACTTTACAATGAACCAGAAGTTCTCTGATCTAAAGATTTTTAAACTATGGCACGATCAACTTGGGTATCCTAGATCAATCATGATGCGTCATATTATAAAAAATTCACACGGACATCAATTTAAAAACCATAAGATTCTTTTATTAATTGAAAGTCCATGTGTTGTTTGTTCTCCAAAGAAATTAATATTTCGGCTATCTCCAATAAAAGTCAGTTTTGAATCTTCTAAATTTTTAGAAAGAATCCAAAGAGATATATGTGATCCTATACATCTAAGTTGTGAACAGTTTCGTTATTTATTAGTCTTAATAGATGCATTAAGTAGATTGTCATATGTCTATTTACTTTTTCATCATGGTGTTGCATTTATTAGAGTTTTTGCTCAAATCATTAGATTAAGAGCATAATTTCATGATTTTCCTGTAAAAAAAATTAGATTTAATAATATTGATGAATTTACATCTAAATGTTTTAATGATTATTGCATGTCTATTGGAATTGATGTTGAGCAATCTATTGTACAGACTCATACATAAAATTGTTTAGCCGAATCTTTGATTAAGCGTTTACAATTTATTATAAGACCACTAATTCTTATATCAAATTTGCCTTTTTCATGCTGGGGACATGCACTACTATATGCTGCATAATTAATTCGATCAATTTCTTATCATACATATTTATCTTCACAACTTGTTTTTGGCCAACAACCAGATATTTCTCTTTGAAATTTTTTTAATATGTTGTTTATGTCCCAATTGCTCCCTTACAAAGCTATAAAATGGGTTTGCAATGAAAACTTGAAATTTATGTTGGCTTTGATTCTCAATAATTAAGTATCTTAAATATTTAATTCGAGATCTTTTTACCACACGATTTGTGGATTGCTATTTTGATGAATAAGTTTTCTTGTCATTAGCGGGAGAAAAGATAAAAGTAAATGAATGACGTGAAATTACATGGTATGCATCATCATTATCTTATTTTAGTCAATTTTTTTAAAAAAATTATCAACAATTGAAAAAGTATCAATTTCTCTTAAAGAGAAAATGATGAAATTATGATTAGTTTTATTGGTACAAAAATATCTTAAGATTGAAATGAAATAATTATTGATGATATTTTTACATTTACTATTGTTCTTAATATCATAAATGATATTGAAGATCCTGATCCAAAAATTGTGGGTCGATATAAAAATAATTGGCTAAGGTGGAAAGATACTATTTAAGCAGAGCTAAATTCACTTGCAAAACACAAAGGATTTGGATCAATAGTCCTAACACCTGCAGATATCGAACATATTAGTTATAAATGTATATTTGTTAAAAAAATGAAATGAGAAAAATAAAATTGTGAGATATAAAGTAATATTAATAAAACAAGGTTTTTCTCAAAAACCTAGCATTGATTTTGCGGAGACATACTCTCTTTTTATAGATACAATTACATTTCGATTTTTAGTTAGTCTCGTAGTTTTTGAAGGGTTTGATAAGCATCTTATGAATGTTGTGACTACCTATTTGTATGATTCTATCGATACAGATATTTATATGAAAATCTCCAAAGGATTTAAAATGTTGGAAGCAAATAAATTTAAACCTCATAATTTATATTATTTGAAACTACAACGATTTTTATATGGATCAAAATAGTCTGAGCACATGTAGTATAATCACCTAAGCAACTATTTATTGAAAGAAAGATATTTGTCTTTATGTTTTTATTAAAAAATCTGAAATTGGATTTGCAATAATTGTAATAAATGTTAATGATTTTAAATCTCGTCGGAATTCTCGAAGAGCTTTAAAAAACAACTTCTTATTTGAAAAATGAGTTTGAAATGAAAGATCTTGGAAAAACAAAATTTTGTCTTGGCTTATAGATTGAGTACTTGCCAAGTGGAATACTCTTATATCAGTCAACATACATTAAAAAAGTTTTAAAGCATTTTTATATGAATAAATCATATCCATTAAGTATTCCAATGGTAGTATAATCACTTGATGTGGAACTTTTTCTATTTCGTCCTAAAAAAGATGGCGAAGTAATTTTTGGTCATGAAGTACTATGTTTAAGTGCAATTGATGCACTCATGTATCTTACAAAGTGTAGTAGACTTGATATTGCATTTTTTTGTTAATTTATTAGTAAGATATAATTCTACACCAATTTGTATGCATTAGAATAGTGTACAACGTGAATTTTGCTATTTTTATGAACAATTAACATGAGTTTATTTTATCTAAATGGATCAAAATCATCACTAATCGGACATGCAAATGTTGGATATTAAGACATCGATGAATCATGTACTCTTTTTCCTTTATTATTTTTTTTTTCAAAGGTTTTTTTTTAATTAAAAGTTTTATTGAGGCATATTATTTGTAATGAACATATAAGGGAGAGTGTTATGAATTTATTAAAATAAATTTGGATGTTCATAGCATATATTTCTTAGTCTCCACACTATCTCCCACTAGTAATATTTGGCTTCTCTATAACTCTCACTATCTCACAAAAAATTATGATCTATAATGTTTTTATTAATTTCATAAAGTGATTATATAACTATAAAAGAAGAGTTCATATCTTTGTTTTATATACACTTTAAATGAATAAAATCAGTCTATAATATATTGTTCTCTCATTTTATTCTTTATCTTATGTTGCTCTTTTATTTTGTGTTGTTGGCTAATAGCTTTTCTAACACTACTATTAATTTTTTTTTTGGGAAAGAAATAAAAATATCCTATAAAAGAAATCCATTTTTACTTATTATATTATGGTCATTTCCAGTTTGGTATTTTATTTTTTAGTTTCATTTTGTTTATCTTTGTACAGCCTCAATAAAAGTATTATATACATGTAAATATAATTATGTTCAAAATTAGCATTTATTTACCTCAACCATTTTATCTTATTCACAGAAAATTTAGTACAAATTCATATTTACTCAGAACAGTAAAACATCATACTACTTCTGTGTTTTGATTCGAGCACCTCCTCTGCAAGCAAAGCAAAAAATACTCCCTCAAATCCAAAACAAACACAAAACCTTTCTGAGTCTGAAAAATTCACCATTTTGCTTTCTCCCCAAAAAAAAAAAAAATGCAGAGGCTTCTCTCTCTCAAGCAACTTGCCTCAAAATCAAATTTCCTAAAAAATCCCACCAATTTCACTTTCTCTAAACCTTTCACTTGCCACCCAAATGTCCAAAAACGCCCTTTGAGCTCTTTCTCTAAACACCCATTTCACCCTACTTTTTCATGGAGGTCTCAGCAGAGTCTTTCACTCAAAACTCACGCGTTTCTCTTCAGCCCATTACTTGCAAGGCGGTTCTTCACGAGTTTGTTGAATTGCCAGCTGAGGAAAAGCTTCTTTGATGGCAAAGTTTTGTTCTTTAGAGCTCAATTTCCTGAACGAAGCTTTGCGTCTTTTAGGTATCGCTGGTAAGGTGCCACGCTCCCCTTGTTTTCTCGTGGGTGTATTTTTGCTGAGAAAGACTGAGGGAGTGTATCAAACGTTGATAGTTTTACTAATTGATCATTTCTCTTTCTTTAATCTTTTACTTTCCTTGAGCTTTCTTGGCTGCCAAACAAATTCAGAAATTGTATTCATTTTGATTTTTTTTTTTATTATTTGAGTGTTGAGAGTAAAGCTGTGAAAAGTTAGACGAGGACAACATGTGCCATTAGGAAATATGACAATCGTACAAACAGGGGTTTCCTTTTAAGTGTTAACTGGCATTGTTGTTTTACTTCATCTAACCAAAAACTTATGCTTTCTTTTCCAAAACTTTCTCTTTCCCTCGGTGAATTCTTTTTTCCGTATTGGATATTCAAAATAAATTTGTATTTGGAATATTAAGTGCTTGTTTGGTATGATATGATTTATTTTATGATTATAAGTATTTATTTAATTTTATAAACTCTTATTATAATTTTTATTGGTGTTTGGTTATGTTTCTAATAAAATTTTTGAAGCTTAAATAAGCTTACTAATAAAAGCTTAAATTTTGGACTTTTGAGAATCGAGTTTGAAATTTTTTTTTTAAATATTAAAATATATAAAATATCTTTTACATATTTAATAATTTTGTTTTATTCTTTTTATAACATAACTTTAAAAACTTTATCTATTAAAATAATTTCATAAATTTTTATTAAAAATTCTTATTGACAATCAAAAAATTAAAATTTGTAGGTAAAAATTCTATTTATAAAAATTCTAATAACAAAAACTCTACTTAAATAAATTATACTTAAAAAGTTATATCAAACAGAGCCTAACAGACAGTTCAAGTTAAGATAATAGCTGGTGTGCTTGAGCTTTATATTTGGATTTTTGCTGTGTGTTTGCTGCACTGCTATCTTCTGTGGTTTCTGAATTCTGATACCATGATCAAATGTAACAATCCTTTTGTACATTTTGTAGTAGAAATATATGTAACAACACACTATATGCACTTGATATATGTGTGTATTTATTTTTCTGTATTCAAATTTTCTAATTTGTTTTTCCTTTTTATTTTTGAGGAGTTGATGAGTGACATTCACTGCAAATTGTGTTTCTGTTGGAACCATGAATATGAGCGTAAAGAATCACATTGTCTTTAGGATTTCTTAGATCTTTTCCTTGGTATCAAGCATCTGTCAGGATTATTCAACTGTAATTCTGATTCTAGCTCACTAATCTTTAATGCTATAATGTTAACATCGTCTGAAGCCTTGTTAACTAATTTCTTTTATAAGATGGTTAAATATATATATATATATTCAATGACAATCCTAAAGTTTAATTGGTAGACTTGGTCTTCTGAAGAAAGACTTGCTCAATCTCGTAATGTGATAGGTTGTCCTTCAACACTTTGAATTAACATTAAAGTTTCTGATCACTTAATGCTCTAAGCTTCTTAACTTTGGATAATGTATTTAGTTAATGAGTGATGCAATATGTTCCTACCCCTCATACTCTGGTAGTTTGTGTGGTGGCCTTTTATCATGTATCTGCCATTTTCTCTTCCCTTGTCATCTCTTCAATTGAGCTAAGGGAGTGGCAAGCAGTCTCTCTTATGGTGCTTTTCATTTGAATACAGTAGAATACCCATCATACACCATTCTAAATTTCTTTCCTATGCCATTCCCCAACTGAAGTCTGAGATAATGGATCATCATTTTGAATGCATAAGCATCATTATGACTTTATAATGATATCCTTTTCGGAAAGATATAGCTCTCCTAAATCTTACTTTCAGCTTCAGACCATCTGCTTAACTTCTGATGTGTAAATTTATCTCATCTCCTGTTTACAGGAGATCATGGTTGCGACAATATGGCTCTAATGAAGTTGTTTATGGCTTGATTATAGCTAATACTGCTGTATTCATGTTATGGCGTATTGCAGATCGCAAGTTTATGGCGAATAACTTTACTGTAAGTCCTTCAGTTAGATTAACCCAACAATAAAAATATAGCTTTGTTTGTGGGACCCCTCTTGTATTGTGATGTTGCACTGTCTTTTAAGGTGATGGATCCAGGAATCAAACCTGAGACAATTTCTTTTAGCATTGTAATCATAGCAATTTTTAGTTGTGTATGATGCTGGGCCGAGGATTGAGAAGGCATACCAATTAGAATGGAACTTTTAGAAAATGAGGTGTCTTAATATAATAGTATTCCAAATTTTTAATTTTATTTTATCCTAACTTATTGATGTTTCTCTAAGCAGATTTCATTGGACAATTTTTTGAGTGGACGTTTGCACACGTTGATAACTTCAGCATTCAGTCATATTGATGTGGAACACATTGTGTCCAACATGATTGGACTTTACTTCTTTGGGATGAGTGTATGTAGCATATCTTTTAATCTATTATTTGGTTAAACTTTATATTTCTTTCTCCTATTTGATGCTGACAAAGCTCCTTCAGTTTAGTTGGTTTTTTTATGATTCAAATCTTATCATACAGTTAGATAAAGGTCACCTAGATAATGAATTTTGCAAGAGTGAGTTAATTCAAGAAGCTATCTTTTGTCTTTACACCTTTATTAGGATATACAGAGACCATCATTAAAACCTTGATAAACTAATAGCATTGCAAGCAATAAAAATTTATTAATTATGCAAATATTAATTAGTTGAAATATTATTTAGCACTTTGATCCTAAGTAGGGATTGGCAAAACCTATTACTTAATTGAGGTTTTAATTTATCGGGGTTTTACTTCTACTCTCTTGAAACAATGAATTGGGATAGTTAGATATCTTTGCATCTAATCATTTAAAATGATGGCTTATATCTGTTAATTCCCACATTCAATGCATGTAGGCAGGGACATTTGATTCCGAGCCTTCATTTAGTACAAGGATTCTTAAATTGAAATAAGTTATAAAATGGAGATGATTCACTTTAATGGGGAAGCTTTTTGGCTTCAATTATAGGTTTCATGCTGTAGCATTTGCATAAAACCTTCATTTAACCTTTTTTTTTTGGGTTGCATGAAAAAACATATTTTCTTAAAAATTAGGAAAATATATTGCTGAATCTCATTTGGGAATTTGAGAAAGAAGGAAAACCATGCAAATCATTAGAGTTACAGTTGTTATTATCTGGTTAGACTTCAATTAGTACATAATATTGTCTGTTTCCTATGGAACATGTTAAGTCATATTTTGAAATGATATTGAATCATTTCTGGTATATTTGACTATCATTATCCTTTCCATTTTCCCTAAACTGTGTAAATTTAAATCTTCAGTTGATTAGCCATTTTACTTGTTAGTAAGAACATTTATGTCTTTGTAAGACATTGTAGCAGTGACTGTGAGTAGATACATGGTAGTAGGATATAAAACTATAATTTGAAAGGCAGTTAAAGGATTTAGACAGCTAAGATTACGCTTTGCTGCCTTTTGCATGCAAATCAACTTGAATTGGCTTGAATTAGCTTTCTTCAATGCATGTTTGGGCAGCTTGAATTAGCTTTCTTGAGCTAGTTTGTAAAATGCTGAGTTTTCTCTTTTTGATGCAAGTGTTCTGCATTGGGCAGATTGGAAGAACCCTTGGACCTGAATATTTACTGAAGTTGTATATGGCAGGTGCAATTGGTGGTTCAGTATTCTATTTGGTGCATCATGCATTTTTGGCTATGTCATCAAAGGTACAATGGTTTCAAATATGATTTGAATATCTACTAAGCTACTATGGGATGCTGAAACATAGGATTAGTAGTTGGTGTAAGCTAATGTATGATAAAATGTGCTATATCTCTGATGGATAAAATCTGATCTTGATCGTTCAATGCATTTTTAATTTACCAGTAGTAGGAAAGATTTTGTATTTGGTTCCTTGGAATTCAAATGTGGACTTTCATAAGGAGTTGTACTTATGGCTACTTTCCTAGATCTGTTGATGGACCGCTGTCCTTTAGCTTACTCTCATTTTATGCTATTTGCAGCAGCAAGGTATGTGGATGGTGGACCTTTCCGGGACTCCAGCATTGGTAAGATTTTGGACTTCTTAACTACAAAGCACTCTACTTATTATTCAGAGTGGGCAACTGGATGAATGTGATGCCTTGTCCTGGTCTGTCTTTTGAAATCAATAAAAATTTAGAAGTCATTCTTTGTCTCATAATGATAATTCCTGCAATCCATTCCAACCATATTTCTGAAATCAGTGAGAATTCATCATGAATTCAGCCCCTTTTTTTATGGGACCAGTTCTTCTCTTTTTGCATGTATTTGGAAAATGACATCTGATTTTCAAGCAATAGATTTCCACCTTTTTATTTTCTGAGGAATTTTAAAAATTTATGTCATTCTTTTTCCCCCATATAATGTCTTAAAGAGCTTTATTATTTCTAAATATCTTTTTTTGGTCTTTATTACAAATTTATCTAATTGTCCACTTAATTTTAGATATTTGTTTCAGATATTTCGTTTGTCTATTATTATCATATAACAATTAGAAGAGTAGACTTTCTGTGATCATCTTGGTGGTGCAACTAAATAAAAGCAGTGTTTGCTCTTGTTCTTTGATTACCATGTTGAATGCATTTCCAAGGTTATGTTTGTTTGATAGAAGATGAAGGAAAGCATTAAAAATTCAAATTATTTCACCGATTCCTAACGGTAATTCTGTTTTTGCACCTTCTAGATATATAAATGCAGCACTAGTTTGAGATTAAAATACACTTAACGTAGGGGTTCTGCTTGTGTCGTTCAGGGGGCAAGCGGGGCTGTTAATGCTATCATGCTGCTTGATATATTCCTGAATCCAAAGGCTACGCTCTATTTTGAATTTTTTATACCTGTTCCTGCCTTTTTACTGGTAAGTTCTCTTGTAACTTACATCAGCAAAGACATGATTGTTTGAGGTTGATTTTAACATCCATTTATATTGCTTTGCTTTGTAGGGGGTGTTTCTAATTGGGAAGGATATGTTGAGGATAATAGAGGTATGTTTGTCATCTTTCTTTGGCTCTATGGTTCATGAAACATATTTCCTTAATTAATGAAACTTTATGTTATTTAAAATGGTCAACTATGAGGTATGGTACAAAGCAGCGTGAAATTTTCTACTTTTAGAACCAAGATGCCTTTTCTACCCAATCTGTGATTTGTGAAACATAAATATGCATATGCAGATTTGCTTGCACTAACATTTTTTGACAGTGACCTCACTAAATCAAGGTCTTTCAATGCACAGGCCGTACCATGAAATAAAGATTGATGTGAATTTGATGGATAGAATTGTTTCATTGCAGGGGAATAGTAACATTTCTGGGTCTGCTCATTTGGGGGGTGCTGCTGTTGCAGCTTTAGCATGGGTGCGAATCAGAAGGAGACGATTTTAAATTCGTTGTTCTGCTTACTCTTAATTAGCTCTTGTAAATGAGCTGTTGCAGCAGCAGCCACAGCACTGGGTCAAATTAAAAGCAGAAGTTCGAATTACTGATTGATATGCTAATTATTTATTTTACCATATAGATTGAAAATTAAAAATTGATACAGCCTTCTCTGCAGTATGTTTATTTCTTTCCTATGGTCCCTAGACTCGTTTAAAAAATTGATATGGCTTTTTATGCTTAAAAGTGTTGAGAACAACTGGGTTCACCTGCATTTCCTCCTCAAAAATAATTAAAAAAAAAAATATTGGTCATGAGTGTCATAACCTAGGTTGAGAAAATTGAAATTGCTTCTGAATCTTCGGAATAGTGATTGATAATAATAATAAAAAAAAAAACACTCATTTTTTCCTCAGCTGCTAAACATATATGCAGTGCTTGCTTGTCGCTGGATAATTTGATACAAAGCAGATAAAAAGATATGCAACTTTAATAATGAAACCAGCCATAACTTGGGTGTGTCTTTAAACAGGAGCAGAGCAGCAGTCCCCTTAAACAAAATTGGCGGGATGAACTTCGGGAAAAAGCTCAAGCATTAAGTAACAGCATTTATACAGTCGAGCTTGTTAGAGCAATTCACCAACTCCTTTCAAATTTCCTTTAAGGGATGCACTGCTGAGTCTACTCTATAGGGAACAGGGTCTAAGAAAAGGGCTCCGTCTCGAAAATGCATATAATAGGTCAGCAGCCACTGTTTAATTAATTAAAAGCCGGTTTGCGAGTACCATCAACCGTATGAATCTTAATTATGCGCAGAGGAATCTTAATTATGCGTAGGCTCCTTTTTGCCCACTCCTTGAAATTTGTTTTTCTTTATAGTATTATTATATAGTACTATTATTGATATTACATTAAAGATTAAAATTGATATTTATCATTAAATTATATAATTAAAAATTATTGATGTCGTGTATATAAAATGCTGATTAGATTTTAATTTTTTTTTTAATATTTAAAAAATATTTATTCCACTCACATTTTTATAATTTATTTATTATTCTTTTTGCTTACTACCAATAAATTTATGGGGGTTTGTATTGTTTAAGATTGTATTGCTACTATTAGCCCTCTTGCAATAAGTTACATTGCATATTAGCAACATGTTAAGAACATCAATTTTCTTCTACACACGCACTCGCGCATATATACAATCATCATGAGTTTTGATATTCGGACAACAAGGTTAATTTAGAAGGAGTATATAGGCAGAAAAAGATATTACAAAAGTAATTATAAACATTAAAGAAGTATTTAATAATCATTTATAATTTGAAAGGAGTGAACAAAATTTAAATCGATTTTTTAACCTTTACTTCTCTCAAGATTTAAATTCAAATAACAAACTAAATAAAATTACTTAAAAATCAGTCATCTAAGATTTTGGAGCAGTACAATACAAACATTATTGAATCAATTGACAATATGAGACAAGTAAATATTTCATTGTTTTATTAAAATTAGATTTTGTTCTCAAGAGCATGGGGTGCGTTTGTGTGTTGTGAGGGTGACAATTCGTGATAACATTACGAGATTGGTCCCTAGTTGCTATCACAAATCCGTTAATCAATCTATGAGCAAGTACGACGGTCCCACGTCGAACCATTCTAAGTTTGACACCTGTCTCCCTAGCCTTCTTTGAGATACACGTTAGCTTTATATACCAAGCTCCCTGGCCCCATCCAAGAAAGGACCCTATATCAAGCCGTTCTCTTCGCGACACGTGTCCAGTCAGCTTGTTTTGATTTCCTTCTCACCCATTAGAATTAAGAAGACGCACACTCTCTCTCCGCTTCTAATCCTTAGGTTTTTGACTAAACCAAAATTAAAATTATAAATTAAGAAAAATATTTCACTCTTTCTGGTCTCTTTGCTCATTTTTCTCTTTTTCCTATGACACTTATTCTCTCATTTATTTATTTATTTATTTATTTATTTTCTGCATGAACTCAAAATCTACTTAATCGCCATAAATTAAAAAAACCCCTCATTTCTCCCTTCTGCCACTTTCTCGAGAAAAATTTTGAACTTTCTAATAAACTGGAGGTTTTCCCAGAAAGAAAAATAAATTTAGAAAAAAATGAGGTGGGAAAAGGTCCAGCTGAAGAACCCACAAGCAGCAGTGGCTCAACAATTAGTCTCAAGTGAAATATCAAGTTCAGGGCCAGGCAAGAGATGGGGCCACACTTGCAACGCCATTAAAGGAGGCAGATTTCTTTATGTTTTTGGTGGCTACGGCAAAGATAACTGCCAAACTAACCAAGTTCACGTTTTTGATACTGGTACATTCTTTTAATCTTCCCAGATTCTTGTTTTTTTTCCCCTTCTTTTAATATTTGTAATAAGTGCCTGTTCTTAAAGTTTACATTTTGGTTTATGTTTTGTTTAGTGCAGTGGCAAAAATTGGATTTTCTTTCCTAAATGGGTGTATTGTTTGATTGAGTCTTGGTTAAAAAAGTTGGTTATTTTAGGGTTTATGCTGGGTTTATTTTGATGGATGGTTATGGGTTTTTGTTGTTGGGGTTAATGTTGTGATTGCTTATTGGCTTGCAGAGATTATTGGCATTAGTGCTTTTGTGGGTTTGCTGTAGAAATGATTTTTTAGGTTTTCTTTCTAACTATATATGTAGGGTTTTCTATATTAGCATGGCACTGTTCTTTTTTGTTATTTCTTTTAATTCTTGTGGCTTGTGGGTTTAGTGTCAGTGCCGCATTTGGAATCCATTTCCCATCTGGTTTGTTGCAAATTTTTGAGTCATGCCAACATATGAATGTTAGTGCATGGCATTATTTGGTATTCTCTTGCTGGGACTTCATCTCATTTTTCCTGTCTGAAGTTGCACTTCTTGTATTTGATAGCTTTTTTGTTGTTGTTGTGTGTTCTTACATTCTAAATAGCTGCTTTGCAGTTAATCAGACATGGAGCCAGCCGGTGATGAAGGGCAGCCCGCCCACTCCACGGGACAGCCACAGTTGTACGACTGTTGGTGAAAATCTTTATGTTTTTGGTGGTACAGATGGAATGAATCCTCTCAGAGATTTGCATATATTAGACACTTGTAAGTGTTTTCTGTCCCCTTATTTTTTTCACCTTCAATTTGTCTTTTGTTTCAAATGGTAATCTTACCTGTGTGTTTGTTGATTTATACATTGGCAATTTGCTTGAGTAATAATTATTTTCTGAAAGTAGACTGATGAGAGAAAACTGTTTAAGTCTAAGGATTTATTGTAAGTTATATTTCCTAATCTCGTTTTGTTGTATGTCTTATATGTATGACTCTTTTATATTGTGTCTATCATAATTGTAGCTTCTCACACATGGATATCTCCAAGTGTAAGAGGTGAAGGGCCAGAGGCAAGAGAGGGTCATAGTGCGGCCCTTGTTGGTAAACGGCTCTTCATATTTGGTGGTTGCGGAAAATCCTCTAATACAAATGATGAAGTATATTACAATGATCTTTACATATTGAATACAGGTGAATTTGTCTATTTTCTGTTGGTTACTAAACAATTGGCCTATGTTGGTTTTGATCACATGGATTCTAATTTGCAGTCATAATGCATTCATGTGCATCCAGATTGTGAATATCGAATATAATAGTGTTAAATTTCTTATTTTGTGTGAATGTTACCTGAGAGAACATCTGGAAGTACTCAGGGTGTGGGGCAGTTCGATATTTGTAATATAGTATTGATTTGGAGTGTAACAGTTCATTGGATGTTTACCTGCATTTAGTGTCCAATTGATACATATAGCAAAGAAAATGCTTCATTTCATGATTTTTCTTCTCTTGCAGAAACCTTTGTGTGGAAACATGCTGCAACATCTGGCAATCCTCCATCTGCGCGTGATAGTCATACGTGCTCATCTTGGAAGAATAAGATCATTGTGATTGGTGGTGAAGACGGGCATGATTATTATTTGTCTGATGTCCATATCCTTGATACAGGTTTCAGATTTTCTTGTATACACGGCCGGTTTTCTATTTATTAGATAACTTCTTATATTAGTTGCTTAATCTGGTTTGCAATAACTCAATTTTGCATGGTATTGCTGCTTTGTAATATTTATGTTGGTGTTATTCTCTATTTTATTAGATACACTTACTTGGAAGGAGTTGAACACTTCTGGCATGATGTTGTCACCTCGAGCTGGTCATTCCACTGTTGCATTTGGCAAGAATTTATTTGTGTTCGGTGGATTTACAGATTCCCAAAACCTATACGATGATCTCTATATGATTGATGTTGGTAAGTTTGAAGTAATTAGTTACAACAATGAAGTAATTAGTTATAACAATTAACAACTATCAAATTTATTCATTTACTTCTCCAGTCTTGAAAATGGTCCATACCATAATGAATAATTGAACTGTGCACATTGGTGCATTTTAATTTTTAACTAAATTTTCTCCCAGAGGTTTGTAGTTGATACTTTTATGTATTTACCTTTTGTCATTAATATCTTTCGTCTCCCAATGCAGATTCTGGTTTGTGGACAAAGGTGATTACTACGGGTGCAGGGCCTTCTGCTAGATTCTCTGTGGCTGGGGATTGTTTGGATCCCCTGAAGGGTGGTGTCCTTGTGTTCATAGGTGGTTGCAATAAGAGTCTTGAGGCACTGGATGACATGTATTATTTGTACACAGGTTCCGCATACTCTTTTCTATTTACCCTGAATTAAATTTTAGCTGGTTCCAGTGATGATTTGGTTCTGGAATTTCTCCTGTTTTTTAAGTTAGATGTCTTGTTTATTGTAATATAGGATTTTAGCTTTGAGATATTGTATATTACATGTATAAAGGTGTATTCTTTGCTAATTAAGTTTAATATCTGATTCTAGGACTTGTAAATGAGAGGAAGTTAGAGAAGTTGTCCCTAAGGAAGCAATTGAAGCTAAAGTGCCAAGAACAAAATCTTACTCCAGTCCATGATAGAGCTCTGGTTAGAATTGACACAATCTCTGATGTGCACCAACCTACACCTTTGTTGAGTTATGGCGATCCAAGTAAGAGTTACTTTTACCAACTTTTGATCTCCGTTAGGTTCTACTAAAAATATTGAAATCACTACTTTATGTGTAACTATTTGAATTGGTTGGTGTTAAGAGTTGACTTTATGCCAATACTACTGAGAGGAATGACTTGAGTGCTTCAGTAATTTGGTCATTATGCTAATATTTTTGTTCATAATTGATTGTATAATTGTTAATGCTTCCAAAAGCACTGGATTTAACATGTTGTACAGGATTTTGAAATGATAGATTGAAGGCTTGGATTAAGAAACACTTTAGGCGGTGTACACTGGAATTGTTGTTCTTACTTGTTCCCTTGCCTTCCTTCTGCAAATAGCATTTTGATTATTGTTTTATTTGTCTTGCTTGGAAAGGAAAATGATATATTCAACCTTTTCCCTTTTGTTTGTATTTATTTAAATAGAATGCACTCCAAGTATCTGCCTAACCATAAAATGCGTGGAATAGGATGGTAGTGCAATTGGGATGCTGCAGAATTATTACTGAAAGAAAATTGCTGGTGTAGTGCTTAGATTATCCATTTTCTTCAAGCATCGTAGAGTTTGTTAAGGTTAACTTCAATGCTGGTTCATGCTTTACTTTGAAAGAATAAAATCACTGGAAAATGTAGAAATCAGATGATCAGTTATGAGGGTGTTATTCGGCTGCTGTTTCTGATCAAAGAGAGATTTCAATTTTGGAGTAGGAAACTCCAAGCGTACTAGTTGGACATCTGCTACCTGCTTTTAGTTAATTCCGAAAATGAGGATCTGTCTTTAGTAATTCGTAACATGCATTCAATTTTCAACTCTCATCCTTTTTCAATCATTTCTGATAACCATGTCACCTAGGAATCAATAATCTTCTGCTATCAAATGCAACCATTGCTGTTTGGCGATCAGAAGAGAAACAAATGTGAGAATTAAGCTACCTTTTTAGCAGCAGCAGGTTGCTCGCCGTTGGGATAAGGTGACTTTGAAAACATGGGAGCTTAGTGTTGCTTTACCTCAAGAAGTGTTCATTTGGGATTCCTTTCTGAAATCCAAGGACATTTCATTTGCTTAACTATATTTAACCTATTGAGGTATCACTGAAAGGTAGTGAATGATTTTCTATGTTATCTTGTGGAGCTTTGGGGACTAATTGACTAGTATGATCCTTGGAAGAGAGGTATTCCTTTGGTTGATTCTTTAAAATATAAAATTGATTAGAAACCAGAGTTGTTCTTTTTTTTTTCAATTAAAAAAAAAACAATTTTATGAGTAAGCCTAGTGACAAAGACTAATACTTTGCAGGAGCTGTTCTCTGTAAGTATTTGTTACACCTAAAGTGCTCTTCATCCAACTTATTGCCTGCAATGGCCACTGAATGCCTGGTTTGAGATATAAGATGATATATTAGGTTACCTCTTTCTTAAGTAGCCAAAAGTGGCAATGGGAACTTAGGAATTTTCCCAGATGATACGTGGTTATCTTTTCCTCAGAATGTGTGCATGCACTCTCATGCTTGGAAGACTTTTGCAATGATGTGGTTTGTGGGTATGCTTTCTGCATATTTGATAAATCATCTTGGTGTGTTACATTCTTGGCATGATGCTGATATGTTGTCATTCGTTTCGCTCTCTTCTTAATTAAGAACATGGTCTTATTGTTGGGTTAACTTTTTTCACTTCCAAGGGAATGTTTGCTGTGTACTGTATTTATTAGTGTTTAATTGCAGGAAGAGATAATTTTCCATTAAATGAAAGTGTCACTCTACTAGGGAAGAAGACATTTCAAGCTAAGGTTACTGAAAGCTTCCCTCTTGGATATACCATTGAAACTACTATAGATGGAAAGCCTCTCCGTGGTATATTATTTGCAAACAAACCAACCTCTGCCAGCACAACTAATCATAATTCTAGTAGGTATGAACATAATCACAATTCCCATCTTTGTTTTTCTTTTTTTTTCTCCCCCTAAGTTGTTTTAGTTTCCTTTATGTCTCTCTATATTGTGTTCTCGTCAGGAAACGGGCCGCTGGGGAGATTGGTGGTGCAATGTTGAATGGTGATTGCAACAGCAATTCAAAAGCTTTTAAAGCCCTCAGGCAGGATGGAATGGGTCACGAACAAGTTGATGGTGTTCATGTAAAGGAATTCACATCTCATGAGGGAGAGGGAGCTGCTGCTGCTGCTGCTCCAGATATGAAGAATCCTGTACATTCTGATGCTTTTCAGCCTGTAAAGGTTGTACATTCTTTTTATCTTTGATTCTTGTGGTAATTGGAGACTAGATATTTGGTTAGAAATACTAAATTAAGAGCATTGTCTGGGTTATAAACTGCTGGCCATAAGATCTGCAAATTACCTAATTTGACTTATCTATGGGAATTGTATATATTCTGGTAAGGATCTGTGTTATTTATGTAAATTCTTTTGGATTTAACATTTCTTCAGTTGTTGGTTGACTATCAGAATGCGTCTCACCAACCATTAAAATTATACCATTCAAGTGGAAGTGGCTAGCTTTTCAAAGTCACATCCCTCAATCAGTTGTCCTTCCTTCTCTATCTGTGACTCCTGCAGTTATCCTTCTCTATCCGTGACTTCTAGAGTACCACACTGTAGTTTTGTGGCTAAACAGATCCATGTCTTCAATGCTAAATGCATAAGTACTTGTTGCCTGGTTTTCTTTGTTCATGATGACATTTTATGGGATTACCTTGTCTTGTCAACTTCTTGGGCTTCTTCAAATGCTTATTGTATCTTTGTGCAGGATCCCATAGATTCAGAACCATCAATTGCTCAGTTGAATTTAAATGACGATAGAACAACTAATGCTCCACTCTCCACCACTGAAGTCCCTAAAGAGGCTATATGCTCCACAGATAAGGACTCTGCCACTTTGTCGCTGAGCAAAGGTATGAATATCTTGTGTGACACGTGGTTCTGCTTGGACACGACCTGGACTAATTTCTTTGAAGGAGTTGTTAATTGAAACAAGCTTGCACATTTGAGATGTGCCGTTTAAAAATCATGGTTTTTAAATGCATTATAGCAAAACAAAATCTGACTTTCATCTGTGTTTCAAATGTTAGAGGGGTTTCTGATTAACAAGTGACCTGTTTGCGTTTGCAGATGACAAGATGCCAGTTGCTGAGTGTCGCACAGATCCAACAGAACCAATTTGATGAAAAAACATGGCCTTTTTAACTGTTTGAGATGACAACAAAATTACAATATGAACCACAAGCCATAGTAAATTCAACACTTCAAGGTGGTAACAGATGCATCGTTTGACCTGTGTGATATAGAACCTGCTAACTGGTGTTATCTTCGGCCATCTAACACTTATTTTCATTCTACCAGCTGGTTCTGTCTTCTCAGCTATTTGAAAACATGACCCACTAATTGTATGGTTGTATCTCTTGATTAGTTTTAGCTTCAACCCCAACGGACTTCATACACTGAGGGGAAAAGGAATTGCATAGCCGGAATTGGTGATTGTTGTGGTATCACTTCATTGCAGGGAATGACTCAGTTGCCTTCCAGCAAAACACGTCAACCATCTATCAGATGCTGGGGCACTGTGTTTTACTGTTGACATCTTTCCGCTGGAGCTAATGCAATATTGTTCCCTTAGAATGTTATCTCAAAGAATTTTGTTACTTCAGACAGAAATCATGTTAATGTTTGGTAACTTTCATCTTGAGAGAGCTAGTCATGATTCTTCAGTGGGCTTTAAAATGTTTAGGAAATTACATATGAACAACCTTTATTTTATTACACGTACATCTAATCATGATAAAATTTTGACATTTTTTTTTCCATTATGTTTGTTTTTAAACTTATAATAATCAATCATTTCATCACTAATAAATGATTATTTTATCTCTAAATGGATTAAAATTTTATTTTATTCTTAAAAATTTGAAAAATAAAAAAGTTATAATTACAAGAATAATCATAAATTTAATAAAACAAATAAGTCTTAAATTATGAATATTCACGACATAAACGGCTGTTTGGTTGGTTTACATCTTGTTGAAGAAGGATATTTGAGGCAAGAGTTAAAGCAATAATATTAAAATTGCATGGACTTGTTTAAACTTATAAGGCATGCACCGAATGTTCTGCTTTTGTGAGTAACTGCTCAATGTGCAGGGTGCTAAGCATGATAATATTGATTTGTGGCTGGAATTGGGAGTTTGAGCTTTGTTTTTATAAACTTAATGAAGTAAAATTGATGCTAAAGTAAAAGTAATGTTGATATTGTCTTCGGAAATGACAGTGCTGCTATTGAATGCCTGACTTCAATTAAGTTTTGTTTATGAATGGTGCTACGGTTGTTAGGTTGACCAAGTATTAATTGTAAAGAATATGTTCATTGTTTGAGTCTAGATTTGTATGAATTTATTTCACCTCATAAATTGTGCATCTAATATTGGTTAGTGCTGAGCTTGATAATATTGGTCCATTGTTGGAATTTGGAGATTGAGCTTTATTTTTATATACTCAATAAAGTAAATTTTATGTTTATATTGTCTTTGAAGTTGATTTTACAATGATTTTGAAGATGTCTGTGTTGTTGTTATGCTTCACTTCAGTTAACTGTTATTTATGAATGATGCTAGTTGTTGTTAGGTTGATAGACTAATAACTATAGAAGATATGTGCACCATTTGAGCTGAGTTTGTTTCTTTTTTTTCTTTTTTTTTTGTATTTGTGCCCAATCTATTAGTAGTTGTCAGTGTTAATTACACACCAAATATGTGTTTTATGTTTTATTTTCACTTGGTGGCAATTTTTGTACTGAAATTGAACACCAAATTGGTTCTTCAATAAGCTGTGAATGAGCTTGAGGAAATAAGCTGCTCCTTGTGCTGAAAATGCACTCAAAATTGCTTCTTCAAATTGCTATAAATAAGTTGTATTCCTTAGTTTTTTTATGCTGAAAATGCACACACAATTGCTTCTTAATATTACCAAAGTGTGCGGTGTTCCAGCTTTTGTTTGTGTTGATTGCAAACCAAATTGCTTCTAAATATTGCCATAATGTAAGATGAATTTATAGTCATCAACTCTACCAATATAGCCGGTTGATTCAACGGTAATATTGGCACAGATGGATTCTTTTTTTTTTTCTTTTTGGTGGTGATGCAGCAAATGAAGATCCATATTTCTCATGTGTAGAATTGATATTTCATTATAATTTGCCCCCAGATTTGTCCATGATCTAGTGCCCAGTGCATGTCTAAAATATTGTTTGACTGACACAAGGATATTTTAGTCATTTAGTCAGTCAATTAACAGTCAACTAAACTTTATACTATCGGTAGGGGTGCAAAGGAGAGATCCTTTTATACATTCTATTTAAGTGAAGGGACCTCAAACCTCAGGAGATGAATTTGAAAATTACCTTAAAAATAAAGGTGGTGCAAAAGACATATCAAAATTTTATGATGGTTTGATATATATATTGAAAAACAAAAGTGGTACAAAAATAATTTACTGTATGTTTAAATAAAAAAAATCTCTTCTTTTTTCTTTTTTATGCGTTGTACTTGTATTATAACCATCTATCCAATTATTTATGTGAATATTGAGCATCGCTGGATTTCATTTCACATTATGAAATGTCATGCAAATATATTTATATTGATGGTGTTCGTCCAATTGGTAACATCAAAAAAATAATAAGCAAAAAAAAAGTCGTGGTCAACCATCTGCTTCGCCAATATAGTAAAATAAGATTTCAACGGCTTTCTTTTTGGATTCGTTATATAATATAGTATCGGATTAGAATCTTGGTGAAAATAAATATGAGGAAATGAAGAAACAAATCCCATTTGAGCATCTGTTATGGGAATCAAGAGAATCATATTGTATGGCTCCACTCTAATACAAGAAGATACCATGGAAATAAAATGCAAGATTAATCAACTTTTGTTACATCGCCAATGGGATAGTAAAGCTGTTCACACATGCCAAATTTTAAGTTTCAAAGTTTAAGCCGTTAAGCAGAACCCAACACATCCTCCAAGATAAAAGTATATTACAAGATGCAAATAAAATTATCTTCCATTATCTAACAGATTCAGAAATTGTTTTGCCTCAACTTCAAAGGTCGCTAAAGCATCTGTCAGCAAAGGCTCCAACCTCAACCTAAGGCCTCATTTCTCATTACCGCCAAACAGGTAATCCAAGGAAGATCCTCCACCAGGGGCTGCGTGCACCTTAGTTGTAGGACGATCCTGTCGAAAAGAAAAGCTATCAAACATCAAATGAAACTCATCTGACTGAAAACATACATTAGAAACATGCAAATGTGGTATTAATCTTCACATGAAAATTAATCTTTACATGAAATAATAACTCAAATGATACATGCTTGCATCAGTAGAAGAAATGCAAGTGGGTTAAAAGTATGGAGTTTGGTAATGATTTGATGCAACACACATCTAGTATCAGAAAACGGTTATAACTAAGATCATACAGTGAGGAAGTTGCCACAGTTCTGGCCATCAGCACGAAAATAGTTATTCGCATTGTTCCCTGGAACTCCAGCTGGAATCTGCTTATTGACTTCTGTGGGTGGTGCTACTGCTGGTGCAGCTGTGGGAGCATTTTGAAGAGCTCCAGTGTTTGCAGGCTCAACTTGGCTCCGAGGAACTTCAGTAGTTTTCGGAGTGGGTTTTGCCGGAGGAGCCTCTCCGCTTCCAAAAAGGTACCCCAAAGAACTTTGTCCTCCACCACTGCTGACTCCACGACCCATAATCTCTCTCTAGAACCTTTATCTAGCGAATCCTAGAACCTGCACTAATTTTGCAACAGAAGCAAATGCAACACAAGTATTAGCCACTACAAATTTCAACCAACATTCCAGAGTTGATGTAACATGAAATCAAGGCATAAACAAGTCTTCAAAGACTAACCCAGCCTGGCTTAAGCTTAAGATAGTTCCTCTATTCATTAGCTCTGATGTAAAATTTTACAAATAATAGATCCAAAAAAGATCAAGAAAAAAAACAAAATTATGAAAAGCAAATGACATCCAAAATTTTCTGCCGCATCGAAAGATACAAAAGAGCCACATCAAATAAGAATTCGTACGGTTTCACAACAAACAACCAAAGTACCAAATAAAAACCTACATGCAAGGCATTAATATAATGAATTTTTATTTAAAAAAATTGAAGTAACCTAAGCCTTAAAGAGCAACGTAAACCTAAAACCAACATAAAAATATACCAAATATATTAATAATAAATAAATGTCATTTTCAGATAATCTAAGCAAAACCAAGCTTTAAAATCAACATCAAAACACTAAATTAAGCATGCTATTTTTTTGACATAGACATCTAAGGTTTTTACTCTCACATATGTATGCCTAATGATGAAATGTAGTTTTAAAACAGCCTCAGAGCAGAGCAGAGCAGATCAGATAAAATTGAAAAACAAAAAAGGATGTACAATAAGCAAATCTGAAAACCTAAAATTCTGTTTGGTAGCCGAGAAGGGGTGGGAAAGTATAGCAAAAAATTAAAAGAAAAGAATTAGCTCGCTCGCTCACCCGATTCTTGCTCTGCTTGAGTGTTGTGTATGCTTGGATCAGATCTGGAGCAAAATGGGGGAATGGGAGAGTGGGATTTTTACGTAGTGAGCTTTTAAAATCATGTGGGCCCTACGTGTATGTGATCGCTTCGTTATGCGTATGAGCATCAATGGCGGGCCCATCCACTTTTGAATTTCATTTTTTCAAAAATTTCCGTTGCCAATATTTTTAATTTTGTTTTCTAATTAGTTATTAGTAAATTATCAGTCGCCTATTTTTATGGTATGTTTGACATACAAGATTAAATTAGACTAATTATTAAAATTAAATTAGATTAAATTAAATTAAATTATATAATACTGTTTTATGTTTGGTATAATATTGAATTGGGCTATATTAAATTATTTTTGAATGAAATTCAATAGTTTTTAAGTTGACATTTAAATATAAATATGAACTATTTGTGAATATTTAATAATAAAATAATTATTAATATTAATTTAAAATATAATTAATTAAGATTAAATATGAAAAAAAATTAATTATTGAGTAATCATAATTATAATAAAAAAAAATATAAATTAGATTACGTTAAATTAAATTAAAAATTATTTAAATATTTTAAATATATATATTTTTTATTATAATTAGGCGGCTGATTAATTTTAATATAGGATTATTAAATTAAATATTCATTAGATATTTAAGTAATGATTAATGAAATAGACAATTGTTTTTAAGTTAATCCTAACTAAATCCATATTTTAATTGAGATTGCTAATCCCATGATCTTAGGACTAAATTCAAATTTTGTCCCATGATCTAATCCAAAGTGAAGCTTACCAAACATAAGATAAAAAATTAATCCTAAAATTAATCCAATCCTACAATTAATCCTACCTCTCAAACATAACCTTAAAGTACTTTGTTATTATAAAATATTATAATATTTTTAAGTTATATTATTCATTTACCCTAAATTTATAATATGCATCATCTATCGGCCAAATTGTTAGCTTCCGTTAAAAAGTTATGACATCAAAAGGATAATTTATAATTTAACGTGATAAATTAAAAAAAAAAAGAGAAATTATCAACCATTCACCATAAGTTTGATCTATTATAAAAAAAAATTAAAAAAATTAAATTTGTTCAATTTTTCACTCTAAAGGTTGTAATTAGTATCAACATTCCACTAAAATGTTAATTGTCGTTTATAATTAATGATTTCACAATGGTAATTTAATTATTTAACTTGCAGTTTAAAGTATAAAATAAAAAACTAATTTTTTATAACAAATATTCAATTAAATACACTTACAACTCTTTTTTAATTAAAAATTTTTAATATATTTTCTTAATTTATCTTCACAAATTTACATAATCAAACTAAATCTGCAAATTATCTTAAACTATAATTCATAACACACTCAATCAATCCAATCCTTAAATTCAACTTCATAATTAAAAAAAAAAGGAAAAATTATCATATTATTTATGGTGTAAAGTAAAAAATGTCCTTTAATTTAAGGGCAAAATGATTATTTTACTTAAATTCTATTATATATTATAATAGTGTTAACGTTTTGGTGGACAGCTAAATTACAAGATTAAGATAGAAAATCAAATAAATTTGAATTTTTTTTGGTATTTTTAACAATAGGGGTAAACTTAGGAAATATGACTAATAATTTATTTTTAGTTGAATTAAGTTTTAAGCGTAAAATGATCAATTTGCTATAATTCTATTAATATTCTAATAGAACCTTACAATTTGGTGGGTGAATAAAATAACTTGAAAGTATTGTAATATTTTTATAACAAGATAATTTAAGGTGGATGATCGATGATTTTCTTAATTTTTTAACATCATTTTTAAGAACTACAAATATGTATTAAATTAGCTATTACACAATATATTAAAAACTAACCAATAAGTGAATAGAAATCTATTTAAATCCATCTTGATATTTATTTTTTATGATTTTTTTATCCTAATTATTATGTAATATAATAACACTTAAGTAATAAAATTTATCAAACATGAAATGCTATGTTGCCTACATTTTAAAAAACAATATAAGAACTTAAGAAGGGCCCGGAGAACACAATATTGAGGATTAGAGAGAATGATCTTATTATGATTTCTTAAAAAAATATGTAATAATTATAATAAATTGAAATAATTCTTATTGGTAATTTTTTTAAAAAAAATAATAGAAGTTACTAGTAATTGATTTGGAGAAACAACTTTTATTGAAAAATCTCTAGAAACTTTTAAGAGAAATTGCACATTGTTATAAATAAAGAAAATTTTGAACTAAACAAAGTATTTATAGTACCTTGTTATTCTGTTATTATTGATAAGCTTATTATTGTTGATTAATTAATTTCGAAACTAAGGACTTATATTTATAAGGTGCAATAAGGGCTGCAAAGGTCTTAATTTTTCAATGTGGGATTTTTTTTTCCTTCACAAAATAATGAAGCCAACCATTTACAACACTCTTCTTTGGATTCATCATTCTGTTACATACAACTTTCAAGATAAAAAGTGGTATTGGATTGCTTCATACTACTTCATTAAAATCTTGCTAGTAAAACCTAAGAGATAAAACCTGATTGAAGGAAAAATAGTACAGTGCACATTTGTCTAATATAGTTGCAGAAACTCTTACCTTCAAAATGTGCTCCCCTTGATGAAATATCTCATTAAGTGTCATGTATCAATTTGATAACTTATTAAGTCAACGCGTGTCAATATTATGCACTAACTTCTCAAACATTGATGTGGGCAAAGCTTTAGTAAAAAGATTAGCAAAATTATCATTAGGACCGTATCTGCTTGGCATCAATTTTTTTGTCCTGCTACAACTCATGAGTACAAAAGAACTTTGGTGGGATATACTTAGTTCTATCTCCCTTGATGTATCCTTCTTTAATTTGAGCAATAAAAGCAGTATTGTTTTCATATATAATTGTTGGAATATCAGTTACAGAAGTCAAATTGCACTTTTTTTAATATGATGGATAATAAACCACAACCAAATACGCTTTTTACATGATTCATGTAATGTAAGGATCTCTAAGTGATTGTAGGAGGTTGCACCGAAATTCTACTTAATAAATTGCCATGAAATTGTTGTGCCATTGTAAGTGAAACATACCCTATTTATGAATGGGCTTCATGAGGATGAAAGATGCACCCTGTGTCTACATAACTGATAAGAGCAAGATTTTTCATTGATTGACTTGAATAAGATAATCCCGAGTCCACCGTTTTATGAAGATATCGAAAGATGTGTTTAATGTCATTGTAATGTCATTGTGTTGGCACTGAACAAAATTTGGCCAACAAATTCACAAGAAATGTAATGTCTAGTTTGGTACACTGAGCAAATATACAATAAGGCACTGATTGTATTTAGATATGATACTTTGGTCAAGTATTTCTTCATTATCATCTTTTGGTTGGAATAGATCCTTTTTAGGATCAAGAGATCGAAAAACAATAACAGCGCTTAATGGATGAGCATTGTCCATATTGAACCATTTGAAGATTTTTCTCAACATAAGTTGGTTAGTAAATAAGCACTTTGTTTGTTTTATGCTCAATTTACAGACCGAGACAATATTTTATTTTCGCTAATCTTTATTTCAATTTCTCTTTTTAAATATTTAGCAGTTTTTAGGAGCTTTTCAAGAGTTCCAATTAAGTTCATGTCATTAATATAAACTACTACAATTGTAAATTTATATTTAGATTTTGTAATGAATACACAGTCACTACATCCATAAGACATGTGTCAAGTCTTTTTAAGATTGTTAAGATGATTAAAAATCAAAACAAAATGAAATCCATCATTAGGGAATATGGATCCTCATAATCAATACCAAGTCTCTGTGAGAAATCTTATGCAACTAGTTGCGCTTCATATTTAGTGATTTCACCATGCTCATTACATTTCTTTACAAATAACCATTTGTATCCAATGGGTTTGAAATCATGTTTAACTAGAGAAGTCAATTCTGCTTGAATTGCTTTTCTTCATTTAGGCCAATTATATCTTTATCTACATTCATTGATAGTTTTAGACTCAAAATCATTTGTAATTTCAGTAGAAATTATGAATGAATATATTGTTGATGTTTATTTCATTAGAATCCCATATTTTCTTTGTATAAATATAATTTGTATATTTTTTTTCTCATTTTTGTGTTTTTGTATTTTTTTCAAGAGTTACTATCTTTTTAGAGACTTATATCTCTTTAAAAACCATCAATTCTTTTAGAACTAATGATTCAGGTAATATGGGTGCATTATAGCTTAAGCATTATTTTCAACAAGATCTTCATCTTTCATTCTCTTCTTCTAGGGATCACTATCTTTACAATCAAATGGTCTATCACGTTTCTAACACGTAACAAATAACCCATTAACTACTTTTATATTTGATTGTTCTGTAAGAACAACCACTCGAGCTAATGTATTAACAATAGAATATGTGAGTTAGTTACCTTTGCTGCATCTGTATATGCATCAGGTAATTGATTTGTAATTTATTGTAAATGCGTTATCCTTTATATTTCATTTTCAAATTCACTGGTATGAGGATCTAAATAAGACAAAATAAAAACTTTCTTAGAAAACTCATGTCTTACTTCAGGAGGATTTTCATTCCCTAATAATAGAAAAAAATGTCTCATCAAAGTGACAATCTGCAAAATGTGTAGTATAAAGATTACTTGTTAGGGATTTAAGATATTTGATAATGAAGGGTGAGTTGAAAGTAACATAAATCCCCAAACAACGTTGAGGTCCCATTTTGTGCACTGAGGGGGCGATATGAGATACATCAAGTTGTTGACTAAGTACAAGCTGTAATGAAGAATATTGATGATAAGCAGTGGATCTAAGATGAACTAATGCCATAACATGTAAAATAGTATGACTTTATGCATATAATGGTAATTTTGTATACATAAATAAAGTTCTTGCAATTATCTGTAACTGCTTAATCAACAATGCTGCTAATTCATTTTATGTATATACATGTAGAACCAGATGCTCAACATTGATACCTACTAATGTATAAGATTCATCAAATGTCTTAGATATAAACTAATCAGCATTACCTAAACGTGTGGCTTTGATTGCATAATCTGGAATTTGTGCCCTTAATCTTATAATTTGGGTAAGCAATTTTGTAAATGCAATATTGTGGATAGGCAAAAAATAAACATGTGAATACTATACAGAGGCATTAATCGAAACCATAAAGTAACGAAATAGTCCACCAAATGAAAAAATTAGTCCGCACATATCTCCTTAAGCTCTTTGTAAAAAATGATGAAGATTCATAACCAACATTAGAAAAGGATGGTCTAACCACAAATTTTTATTTTGAGGAAGCAGTACAAATAATCTCATTAGACAATAAAAACTTCTAGTTCTTTAATAGATATTCATGAGAATTTTTAATAATTCTACATATCATTGTAGATTCAAGATATCCAAGGCGATCATACTACAACATAAATATTTTTGGATTTGTATACTTCTAGTTCAGCGCTGCATAACTTCCAATCCTATTTATGATTGTATAATACAATCCTAATGCAAATGCTGAAAGCTTTTCTAATATTTACTTCTTTCTTGAGACATTTTTAGTAATGCAGAAATATTCTGCATCATTTTCATTTTAAGTCTTAATATGATATTCATTTTGGCAGATATCTTTAAAATTTAGCAAATTCTTTTTGTATCTTATCAAATATAATGCATTTGCATTATTAATTTTGTTCCACTTGCCAATAAGAGTATGGCTCTTCTGGAGCCTTCTAATAGGTTCAAAGGATTAAATATAGTATTTATTTGTCCTTAAGAAATTTTATCTCCAAGAAATTTTTTTATCTTGAAGAATAGTGGGTTTGATTACACTGTCAGCCAAGCGTATATCCTCAACTTTTGTTTTCAAAAAAATAATTTATTTCTAAAATTTTAACCTTATATTAAAAAAAAATTCGCGTTAGATATCAGATTAGATAAAAACATTAAGTATATCTAATGAAACTACAAAAACACAAAAGTTAACATGTTATAGTAACTTAATAATTATGACATAATCATGAGAGTTTAATAATTATGGATATTTCAATCACCAATTAAGTAATCGTTTTTTTTCCCTCTGCATCTTCAAAGGAATAAAAAACATTAAGATGGGTCAGATCATCAAGATAAGAGTTATCGACTAAATTTGTCCAAAATTTTCTTTTCCCTTTCTTAGATGCTTGGTAGAGGTCTACCAAATATTTGTCCGTACTGCAAATATGTGACCATTGATATTTTTCTCCACATAGATAAAAACATTTTCGTCACTATATCTAACATTTTTCTTTTCTACACCATTTTCTTTACTATGTCTGTTATAGACATTCCACTACTAGTAGCGCCCAATTTTGTTGTTCTGCTGTCCTGCATGCCTGTGACCACCACAATGGTAGTAACTACGGCCTTTCTTACCTCCTCAATTATCTCTACTATTAGCACGTATATTTTCATTTGTTTTTGAAATGCTTGAAAGTCAATTGGACGTAAATTATGATTTTTCATCAAAAGCTCATTATTGAACAAGTTAATATGCTTAAGAATATGATTTTTCATTAGAAGCTCATTGTTGAACGAGTTAATATGCTTGAAAATATGATTTTTCATCATAAGCTCATTGCATTTGCATTTGTTTTGTTCAACAATTAAAAGAGATGTTATTAACTCAGAATATTTGCTATATCGATACTCTTAATATCGTTGTTGCAAGTCAACATTTGATGCATAAAAAGTAGTGAGTGACTTTTCAAGTATATCTCTATCGGAAAATTTACAAAAATAGCCAAAAAAACTTTTGTATTTTTTAAAATTAACCTCTCAAACTTTTTTCTATCATAATTAGCTAAAGACCTATGTGTTTGACAAAATTACCCTCATTACTTTCTTCAAATTTTCAAATAATGCCCATTCTCACAACTTAAATCGGGAAACTAACTTAAATACATTTCAACACAGTTAACACCCCAAAAAATCTTAACACTTTCAAAACTCTCAATAAATCTCAACACTTCCCAAACTCTCAATAAATCTCAACACTCTCAACAAAATAGAAGCATAAAATCATCAATTAGAGATCATATTAAAGGTTAGTTTATGTGCTTACACAATATGAATTTTTAATGTTTTAAGGCTAGTGTTTAAGTTGAAAATTGATGTAAATTTTGCTATAAATACTGTTAGTTTTTTATAAAGTAATGTAATTTGTTAAAGTACATCTATTTGAGTTGAGAAATAAAAAAATTGAAAACAATAAAAACTCGATTGAGAATCGAAACTCAGATTAAGGGCGACAGGTTGGGCGACAGGCGCTTGTCGTACATAAATATAAAGACTGTATTTTTGTGTGATAGACACTTGTCGCTCAGCCAATCGCACAAAATTGAGCATGTTGCATAAAATTGAGCCTGTCGCACAAAAATACAGTATGTGAGACAGCTACATTTTTTGAGATGATAATTTTGGCTACATGTGTCCATTTTTTGGGTATAATATACCATTTTAAAGCTTGTGACGAGACGAATAAAACTCATAACTTTTTCACCGATATCTCCTATAGTTAAATAGAAAATTTACCTCAATTTAAGTGTGATAGGCACTTGTTATAACCGTTTGTGCGACATCCGTATAAAATGTATGGTATATTCACTTTATCATATTTTGTTGTGTGTAACCACATTTTTTTTAAAATATTTTCAGGTTTAATGGATTTTGTTGTGCTTTAATTGTGTTACAATAGTTGGTGGGACACATTAGCGGATGGGGATATGGAGTACGTGAATGGCAATAATATAGCTTTTTTGGTTCAAAAAGATTGTTCATTTGATCAATTTATGGCAAGCGTTCATAATGTTTTACAGATAGATCGTAATGAATGGAATATCACGATGAAGACAATTTTGAGATCTAGTAATACAATGTATTCTACATGTTCACTACCTATGGGCATATTTAATGATGAAATGATCAAGGTTGTGTTACATATGGCTTATGATGTGGTCAATTACAGATGCATCCCTATATTTGTTACCACATCTTCTCAAGTTCATAACGAAGATGGTGAGCTACTTGTAGAAACTAAAACTTCTTCTAGAGCAAACGTCTCTGGTCCCGATATTGAAGAAAAGGTATTCCCACAGACAATGTCCTTACAGCAATGTTACTCTCCACTCTACGACAACAATAACACCATTAATGACAATGGCATTATAGTAGCCGATGTTGAAGAAGAAGAGTTACCACTAACAATGTCATCATAGCAACGTTATTCTCCATTCTACAATAATGATTTCCGCAACAATGATAATCCTATTAATGACATGGGCAACACGGAAGCAAATAATATTTGTAAGGAACTATATACTAGTACAACAGATAATCATTTTAATAGTTCAGATCATGATAGGGGCGTCGGTCCTTCTAGTATTCCTACTAATGATAAAAATAAAGATCAGAACGATATTCCCACTAATAGCAGAGACAGCCAAATCATTCCTTCAATGGCCCGTTCAAGAAGAAAGACAACCCTACTTACTCTAATTTTGCCTTCGAACTTGGTTATTCTGGATATGGTTAGAAATTGTAATTATGATGATATTGGTATGAGAAAGTTGTTTGCTAAAAAGAATGAATTAATACTAGAACTATGCAAAGTTGCCTTGAAGGGTAAGTTTGATTTCAAAATTACACGTTCCACAACGATACACTTCGAAGCCCAGTATTCTTCGGAATCATGTAAATGGCATATCCGAGTAATAAGAGCTTCGAATGAGCAGAATGTTCTGTGGTTAGTAAGAAGAGTTGAAAATGTACACACTTGTTGTAATGAGATGTTGGCTGATAGTGTTCATCAAGTAAGGAGCTGGGTTGTTGGTCATATAATCATAGACAAGTTTATCCAGGAAAAATGGATATACACTCCGAATGACATCGCAACAGATATATAACAGGAATTCGATGTCCAGTTATCATATCAATAGGCATATCGAGCAAAGGAAGTTGGTCTTCAAATAGTACAAGAGAATCCTGCAGAGTAGTACAAGAGAATCCTGTAGAGTCGTACAACTTACTTTCTAAGTACTCTTACATTTTGAGTAAAGCAAACGAAGGTACCATTACTCACCTCGAACGGGATAGAAATGACAATTTCCTATATTACTTTGTATCTCTTGGATTTTCTAACAAGGGTTTTATGCAGTGCATTAAGCCAATAATTGGTGTAGATGGTACTCATCTAAAGAGGCTATATTGCGAAAGTATATTTGTGATAACATGCATAGATGGAAACAATCAATTATATCCGTCAGCCATTTGGGTCATGGATTCTGAAAATAATGATGCTTGGGAATGATTTATGATGAATTACATAGAGTGATTGGCGATAGGCCGAACTTAGTATTTATATCTGATCGATGCACTACCATCAAGAGAACTGTTTTGAAAGTATTTTGTGTTGTTGGCCATGGAGTTTGCTTTTACCATGTGAAAGGTAATATAAAGTCAAAATTCAAGATGTCCAAAGCTGTATGGGATGAATTTGAGCCTACTTTTATAAACGCAACAAAAACGTATGGACATGAAAATTTTAAAAAATAACTCAATGGGTTGTGGCAGCTCTATGCAGGTGCGGCTGATTATTTAGAGAATAATATGAGCATATGTAATTGGACAAGGTCTGAGTTTGACGGTTGAAGGTATAGTATTCTTACCACCAACATTGCGGAGATTGTAAATTCTTTCATGAGAGAACTGCAGAAATTTTTTATTACTCATCTTATTAATTATTTTAGAAAAACACTGCAACAATGGTTTTATGATAGAAAAATTATGGCTAAATCGATGAGTACTCGTCTAACAACATGGGCAAATGAAATAGTCTCTGATAGGAGAACTGTGGCCGAAAGAATGATTGTTCGTCCTGTGTCCCAGTTTCGATTTTATGTTTTGGGTGGTCGTATTAAGGAGGGGATAATTGACATACGTGACAAGACTTGCTCTTGTAAAGTATTCCAACTTGATCAGTTTGTCTATGCATATGCAATTGCTACTTGCCTAATTGTACAAGTGGATTATATCGGTTTTTATTCTAATTTTTACATCAAGAAATCATTAGTGATGGCTTATGCATAACCAGTCGAGCTAGTTGGCGATATGGCAAATTGGGGGATTCTGAAAGAAATCCAAGAAATAAGAGTTCACCCACCAGTTGAAACACCACCATCTGATCATCGTCCTTAGCTCATAATACCCTCTATTGGTGAGGATGTAAACAGGAGAACTGTAAGATGTGGGCGGTGCAATAAATCAAGGAATAATCATAAGAAATATAAGAATCTCATTGCGTCGAATCGAAACTAATTGTATCATGATAAATACTTATGTGTTTTGAGCGTTTATTTTTTAGTTATTGTAAAATTATATCTAATAAGGTACTTAATCTCAATTATATTATTTTAATTGTCTCTACAAAAAAAAAATTCCACATACATTAATATTCAAATAAGTACAATGGTCTAAAGTGCAATATCACCATTAAATATGCCAACAATATTTTTCCTAAAGTACTGTCTATGGCTACCACTAAAATCAAGTATGAGCCCGAACATTAAATACATTGTAAACACCAACAAAAAAACTCTGCAATCTCCACTTATAGGCTCTTATTGCGGCACAGTTTTTACTACTTTCACCTTCCAAAGGTTGGCACTCTCTAGCTCCTATCGGATGTCGTAGAATCCAACATCTTTTAGCCATTGAGGGAAAACAACTTGAAGTGTCTTGAAGTTGTGCTCATACGTTTTATTGTCCTGATATTCTGCCAACGAGTCATAAATCCACACATTCTTCCTATAAAGGTCCACTTGGGCTATTATCCAGTGATCGCCACCTAGATTCACAAAAACGAATACATGAGTACACAAATCAACATAAACTTAGAATTTTAGAAAATTACAAATAAAATTAGATAACATTAAGATTATATAGTAATTCTTACCATATCGACATCGGTGAACCGTTTGGACATAATGTCCGACCGCCCATCAATATTTTTATTGAAGTTGTAACTATATTGTAATGAGTTTACATTATAGCCACTGTCGTTCTATAATTGTTTTAAGAACACCTAGTAAATATATTACATAGAATCAAAGTTGTTAAAAGGACTGAAAGCATTAAAAGATATAATACTAAATCAATTATTGTAAGCTTTCTGAACTTATTACCAAAAAAAAAAAAGAATCTGTGTGCGTGACACGTTGAGGTAAGGTATTTGGGTATTATCTTTGCTTTGCACTAATCAATCGGAAGTACTCATGGATATGTTGTAGACAAAAAAAAAATATTTCCATTTATAATAGAAAATAGTACAAAGTACTTGAAAAAATAAAACCCAATAATACTTACCTCATCCCCTAGCCATCCAAGTGAAGCATGACCCAACAGCATTTGAAAAAATTCGTATGATTGTTGGATTGTGCAATCCACTGTGATTTCACCGGCAAACCACTAATCGAACTCATGAAATTGTATTGGATCCTCTAGTTCTCTAAATAGATTTATATCCACACTCGTTCTTTCGTCAATCTCATGGTCCATTATTTCAATTGTGAATAAATGATTAACGTTCCTCCTTCTCTTAAAAGAAGGAATCACATAAGGACTATTAACCATATATGACGGCCGATATAGACGTAAGAACTTACTTATGCCCGGTGATGCCTTCATGAAAATTTTGACATTATTACCACTTACATATTCGTAGAAGCTGTACAATGTAAAGCAATGTAAAGGGACTGTAATCATTACAATCACTAATATCAGTATAAACTTCATAGTTATCTGGGGCCTGTCAAATAGTCAATATAAACATATTAAACTCCTGTTGGATTAAAAGGTAAAGAATAACAAAATACAACGTGATAAAGCTACTCACTATATACGAGCGTCCAATCAGAAAATTGTCGTACGACCACTTGGATGTACCCTTGCTATTTGAACAAAAAAGTCCTATAACGAGTTTTTTAAACTCCCTTTGGTCTTTGCGAACTGCCTCAAATGCCGACTTCAGCTCAAAAATGTTACGAACAATCATATTCATTTGTTTAATAAAATAGTCATTACAAAACTTTGTCCTTGATTGTTATCAACATATACAAACACAACGAGACTTTGTTAAAGACATATATTAATTTCTGTACAAGAAATGAAAATGATTGTTGATGAGGATGTAACCTTTGACTCTTGTGGGTTATTGGAGTCATGTGATTGATCGTCACTGTCAGCTGCAATAGGATCACCCTCGAGTGGGTTTTGCTGCTCATGTGTTTCATTCATGAACTCCTGAGGCTTCCGTACTTCCCTTAGAATAGGTTGTGCATTGATTGTAAGTTCATGCTGAACAGAATATACAAAAAAAAATAAAAAAATAATTGGTAAGCATATTGAGCTTCAATGATGTTTTAAATTAAGTACTCAAGGATACCTTATTTAAGAACCCATCTTAGGACGTATGACACACTATCCTCTACAGTCTTCTAATAATCTTTTGCCTTTTCTTTTGCAGTTGGTTCAATGATTTGTATAACATTCTCCTGTCGTAGAGTAGACAAAATTTTATGTTCGAATAATAATATAATACTTAATAATATTAACGATTATTTTATGCATATAATACTTACAATATGAGTGTTGTCACTAAGATACAAATGTATGACCCCATAACTTATTTTCGACGAACAAAATGCCTTCTATTTTAATATGCAGGGAATCTGCTTCTTTGTTTTCATAGCCCACTCTAATGGCAACTTCTCAAAAACTTCAAAAAACAAAGCCTACAATAAACAAAGTCACAAAGTTAAAGAAAATTACTTCGTGAATACATAAGTACACATATGAACTTAAATTTTTTTTTCCAACCCCCTAAACTTCATGACCGAAGCCATAGATAATGTATTTTTCAATATTATGAAAAAGATCTTTGTTGCGCTAAGCCTTAAATTTCTCAACCTTTTAGTTTAGTGCATTATCAATACTGTTTTATATCGTTTCCCATGATATACGACCACATGGAAGACTTCGAAAGTGATCGACATTATCAACGTAATTCATCAATTGGAAATCAACCTAACTATTATCATTTCTACCATTCAGTACTCTATCGACAAAATAACACAACACGATTTTCAAGGCATCAACATCGTCCATAGCATCAAAGTTCAAATTGGCAAAAGCAATATCTAATTGTTTGAGTTTCAAGTCTTTAAACCTACCATCGAAATACTAATGGAGTAACTTATGATGTGCTGATGGATTTTTTGGTACAATATTTTCACCACCAGAGAGGCCCGTAACTAAACACCACTCCCCAATCGATAAATGTGTTAAATGCTCTCCTATTTGAAACCACAATTAATCTTCATCGGTTTCATTATGTGCCACTTGCCTAAGCAATAAATTGTGAATTATAACACCACTGAATGCATAACTCTCAAAATTTATGAAGTGCCCGAAAATATCATTCTTGAATAACAACAATTATTTGTTCGTTAACTTACTCCGGATAGCTTCGACGACTCTTTTAAATTTTGATGTCTCTATAATATGGCCTGGGAAATGATCATTAAATCCTAACTTCATCACGCCTGGATCTTTCCTCAGGCCAAGCGGATTACGCTCCACCAAACTCTTTTTTGCCATGTATCTATAACAAAATGAAATTTTTATCCATTATTAAAATTCACAACTTTATTATAATAAAAAAACGTAACAAAATTTATTAACACAAATTATGCAGCAGAAACACAATCACACAGTCTTTCTATTTTTGTGCGACCAGTAGTCCGTCACACGAAAACACAGAGAGTGTGGTGCTCCCATCACACGTAATTGTGTGCTACAGGCACAAAAAATTACAGGCATAAGGGTTGTGTTTTTGTGCGACGAGAACCCATCTCCTAAAATTTTGTGCGACAGACAGCCCGTCACACAAAATTTCAGAGAGCGTTGTGCTCCTATTGCACGTAATTGTGTGCGACAAGCATAAAATATTATAAATATAAGGGCTGTGTTTTTGTGCAATGGAAACTCGTCTCCCGAAATTTTGTGTGACAAGTAGCCCGTCACACAAAAATATAGCACCCATTGTTTACGAGGAGAACAAATGACACAACACAGGCGCTGTATTTTTGTGTGATTGGCTGCCTGTCATATAAAAACACAGCCTCGCATGAGAGGCTGGGGCGACAGCTTACGGGCGAGCCTTGGGTTACAACCTGGGCTGCTGCGAGGCTAGGGTGATAGGCCCGGACTCCATCCCACCAAAATCACTTCTCTCCTGCAACCCTTTACCTCCCATCCGAATTCAAACACAACAACCACCACCAAAACAACATCACACAACAACAACATACAACCACAACACAAGAACAAAATAAAGCATTTATTTCAAATTTCTAACATAGGGTTTTTGAACTTCAATGTTTGATTTTAGATGTCTTCGCTGTTATTGGACTTGATTTTGGTGGGATTGATGTTGTTGGACATGAGCCCTCGAGATTGGTCGACGATGATTGACGCAGATGTTCTTCTCTGGTGTTGACGATTAATGAGAATTTTGTTGGGAGAAATGCTTCCATGAGTCAAAAATTTGGGTGAGAATGACAAGGGTACCATGGTTCAAAATTGTGTAGTTTGACTAATTTTGATAGAAAAAAAATTGTGTGGTTACTTTTATAATTTACAAAAGTTTTACGGTTACTATTGTAAATTTCCCTATCTCTATCAGTAATTTCTTCATCACACAATTTCAATTATGGGGTGATGTAGAACAAAGTAAAGTTATAATCTAAGACTCTTGCATAGTTTGCAACCTTATGTTTAACACTCATGATTGGCTTTTGAAAGAAAAAATTATTCCTCTCGTAGTCAAATATGCCCTTGAGGTTATTTTACAAAGTTAATGGATCCGTCATTATTAGATATTAAGCTTTCAGACTCTCATGTAAATTATGTTAGAGGAAAATCATAGCCTTTAATTTTTCCTACAAAGATGTTTCGTTTTCTTCTACTATTGTGCCCTCTAGGCCTATAATTTACAAGTGTATTTTTGTATCCAATATCTAAGAAAGATAGTTTCTTCCAAAAATTCAAGAGTAAGGATTAGTAGATTTGTGAGATTTTTCATTTTTCAAACAACCTTATTATTAATAATGAAAGGGAAAAAAATAATAAGTATCACAACATAAATACAAAATATGTAAATATAGACAAAAAAAAAATTATGAAATATGTAGAGACTTCATGCATATATCTAGAACTTCATGTCCTAATTTTTAATAGGGGTGGCAAAATGAATAAACGAATCAAATTCAAATCGAATCGTAAACAAATTGGGTCAAAATTCTATTGATTAGGATTTGATTTGTTTATTAAACGAATTAAAATCTTAGAATTCGGATTCGATTTGTTTATTAAACGAATATTCAGTTCGATTCGTTTAATTCGTTTAGTAGAATTAATAAATGAATTGAATCGAATCTGAATTCGTTTAGGATTTGTTTATCCTATTACAAATCCATAACGAATCCAATTAAATCAGAATTCATTTACAATTCGTTTTGAAAAATATAATTAATAAACAAAATTAAGCAAAATAAAATATAAAAAGCCACAAATTTAATATCCTACAATAAAATACAAATAACCCAAACCATATTTTAGGATTAAATATACAATCATCCAAATACCAAATTACAAATCCCTAATACTATAAAAAACAATAATTAAACGAATTCTAAATGAATCAATATCTTCAAACCCAGATTCGATTCGTTTAATTAGTGAATTAAATCGAATTCACCCATCTATTAAATGAATCAATTTTTTCAAACCCAAACCCATTTAATTTGCTCGAATACAATCAAATAAATGAATCCTAACCCATATTGCCACCCCTAATTTTTAATGAGGTTAGAACTTCATATTCGCATCACCTTATTTGTGTTATAAACTTCAGACTTTAACAATAAAATTCAAAAATGAATAAATACAAGAACAAATCTTAACTCATTGAAATTAAATGACTTGATAGGTGGTTAAGCTAGTCATATAAACAAATAAATTAAACAAGCCATATTAACATAATAATAACATATTAACAAGATAATAAAAATACACTCTATATTATAAAACCAATCATTAAAAATTATTATAAACAATAAATAACTAAATCAACAACATAATAAACTAACAATATAAAAATGTAATAATGATAAAATATAAAAAATAAACATAAATAAGCAGAAGCGATAAAAATTAAATTGTCCATGTCAAATTAATTATCGTGTTGATAATGTGTTATAAATAAAAAAAAATCTAAACAAAATACTCAAGAGACCTTATTATTAAGTTTATTATTGATAAACCTATTATTGTTGATTAATTAATTTACAAACTAAGCACCTATATTTATAAGGTGCGGCACGCGGTGTAGGGATTTTTTTCCTTCACAATTTAGTAAACCCAACCATTTACTCCACACATATTATATTTGAAATAGTTCCGAATTTAGAACTAGTAAGGAATTTTATTTGTAAATTTATCTAGATTTTAGATTAATTTTGAAATTAATCTAAAATAATTGTTGTTTAGTTTTTTACTCGTTGCAAAAGTCGGTGTCTTTTTCTTATATTTTATTATTTTAAGTTATCAAGTTTTCTTTATTCTCACGCTGAGCAAAAATAAACGAATCGGAAAGTAACAGGAGACACAAAACAAAAGGAAAAAAAAATAAAAAATAAAAAAAGCTTGCAGCAATAGGGTTTATAAAGTTTAGCTCTTTACACACTCCCACTAAGTTTCTCAACCGGAAACTAATTATTAATTAAAAATAAAAAAAGACACAATCCTCTTCAAATTTTCGACTTCTTAATTTCTAGGGCTTAATTTCTTGATCCTTCCGTGATTTTGATTCGTAAGTATCGAATTTGTTCGTTCAGTTTATGCCTCTTTTTTATCTTTTATTTTTATTTTTTCTGTTAGCTTGCTGAGAAAGTCCGAAAAAGGAATAGAATTTAGAAAATTGAAAACATCAAGAAAACGTGTGTTCTTGACTTACATATTCATTAGAAATAGGCAAACGAACAATTAAGTTTTTCTAATAATGAGAATAATGGAGTTTAGGGATTTTTAATTGAGCTCTGTTCTAGTTTCGTTTCCTACATTTTCCCGGGAAACAAATATTGAATTGAATTTGATTAGTAAGTGATAGAAAGGATCATAAATATAAATAAATAAATATATTTATTTATTTATTTATTTATTTATTTGGATTGCATTTTCAAATTGTTAACATATTGTATGCATCACTTGTTTAAGATGTTTCTTGTAATTTTACAGGTAGATTTTGGAAGGCTTGAAGATAAGATTGTATGCATGAAATGAAGTGCTTGAATTGGTTGTGAAATTAGTAGTTGGATGATTCTTTTGAGTTAGAGCGTGTATTGAGATGTATGGTCAAGGGAGTTATAATTCTCAGTTTGGGAGGGGTCCTCCTCCACCCCTGCAACCACCATACCGGCACCAGCTGCCTGGTCCGCCTCCTCTTCCCCCTCATTTTCAACAAGGTTCTCTGGTTCCACCTCCTATATTTCAACAAGGCCTTCCTATATATCAACGTGGTCCTCCTGTCCCACATCCTGCAGTTCATCAAATTTCACCCAATGCTGGGGCGAACAATAGCCAAACTTATGTACGCCCACAACCTGCAGCACATGGAAGCACCCCATTGCCACCTATGTGTTCAACTGATCAACAGAATACGCAGCTTTCTTCACATTTAGGGACCCAAACTGTGCACCGTATGGCAGCATCAGTGCCTTCTTATCCTCCTAGAGAATTACCTCCTCCTCCTCCAGCCACTGTTTATAGAGCTTCAGTGCAATTACAGTCACAGCAGCCTGGCGGTGAGCAAGATCTTCCACATATGCTGAATCAACCTCCTCCTCTTCCTCCTACTTCTAGTTCTTTCACTTCTGATCCATTGGGAAGTGTTGTACAGTCAACAGGTAAAAACTCTCATATGCATTCTTTGGTGTCCCTGCCGCCACCACCTCCACCTTGTAATCCTCCGCCAATTCCATCCTCTCCGCCTCCATCTACCTCTCCCTCGTCCTCTTCTGCACATCGTGAAGCTGCTTCCAACTTGACCAGTTCCAGTAAACCATTTTGCTCTAAGGTAAGTACTTCAGATTTTTTTGATAAAGATATAACCACTTATCAGGTCAGGCACAATGTGCCCCTGTTTGATGGGTCTTTAATTCAGGAAGGTTCCCCACCGCCGCCTAAGCCAACAGAAGAAAAAGTTGTTCAGAAGATTGAAGATTTATGTCAGCTTATTGCTAAGAATGACCCTGGTTATGAAGATTTGGTTCGTCAAAATGAATCTGGAAATCCAGAATTTGAGTTTTTGTTTGCTGGTGATCCAGGAAGTGACGCTGCAATTGCGCATGAGTATTTCTTGTGGACAAAGAAGAAATGTATGTTGGCTTGTAAATTGAATGAAAGAAGAAGTGAATCGTCTTTAAGGACATCAGGAACTGACTCTTCACTGCAATTCAATCATTTGGAGGTTGCATCAAGAACTTATTCACCTGCTGACTCAGACATGGAGATGGAAGGTAGGTTCATGTAACTAAATATGATTCTGCTTCTTAAGGTTTATCATTCTCTGGATCTTTTCAAGTAGTGCTGCAGATGTGGCATTTTGTGGTGTGCATTGTTGTTTACTACTGGGAGTTTGTAATTTATTTCTGAAGTGATAATTTGAATGAGATCCCTGTATTTATTGTTCCATATCAGTAGGTGCATTCCATGTGTTATTATGGAATTTACAACACTTGAGCCAGCTATACTATGAGAAAATTGTATTAAAAATGCAAAAGGAAAGGAGATACAGGTGCAAACCGGGTGTCCACAAGGAAAACAAACTTCTAGGGGAGCGGTAACAAATCTCTGCAAATAACAGTTAAAAGAACCTGTGAGCCACAATGTGCATCCATCCCTCCCCTAAAGAACTATAATCCCTAAACATCTTCATGGTAAAAGCAACTGTAGAAAGTGCATCTTACCAATCGTTTATTGACAATCAGTCAGAGTCCTCCGTGGCCAGTGTGTTCATGGATTGCAAGCTTGTTGAATTGCTTTTGAGCTGAGCAGTAGTGCTCTCAAACTGTGTCAAATTCATTAGTTGTGAAGTTAGGTTTGGATTGTCTCAAATTTCACATGCTTTAGTTGTATTAGGTGTTTGGCTGTTGCCTTGATGGTTAAATTATTACTCATTTTTTTCTCTCCTTTTTATTGGTTGCTTGAAGATGATATCACCCTACCTGGCAATGACCCTGGGGTGAATCACTCAATTGAAGGTACCAGTGGGAATGATTTGATTTACAGTGAGCTTGATGTCAAAGAGCTGTCACATAAACAGCAGATGACAGAATCTAAAATGGCCACATCCACTGCTCCAGTTATTCTTGAACAGGGTAACTACTTTATTTTGATTAGATAAAGCAATTACTTTCTCCTTGTTCATTTTCTTTCAGTAGTTTTGATATGACTTTGTTTTTTCCTCAAGTGGGATTACCTTGTGTGTTCTTTAAATCAGTACTCTAGAATGTCAAATTGTTCCCCAACTTTTGTATCATCACATTGCTTTTGGAAAGTTTATGTTTATTTACTGTATACATACTGATCACCCCAGGATGAATTCTACATACACTACATTTTAATTTGGGTTCAAATGTATTAATTTTTTTATTATTTCTTGTGAATGTAGCAGACAGAGTTGTTTCCAAACATGAACTATTAGCGCTAGAGAGGCCAGTTTCCAAAGTTTGTAGCCCAGTGATTAGTTCAGCTGATGAGTGCCCCTTGAACAGAAATTTAGAGAAATCTGCTACTACCTCAGTTGATGACAAACTTTGTTCTGGGGCTTTAGCAGCTGCTCAATGCGTGTATTCTGAGAAGAAATCTTCACAGCTTATAGAAGGTGGCAGCCCTTTTAGACTTCTGCACAACTATGCTTCTGATGACATCTCAGAAAATGACAAGGAGCAGCATGGTGATAGCACTTTAAAAGACCCATCATCTGTTGCATTTGGAGCTTCAAGTCCATATAGGAATATAGGATTGAACATTTTGCCTCATGAAGATTCAGGTAGAAAATCTGAGGAAATTGTTATGGCATCCATTACTAGTGGAACAACTGATGAAAATGTTCACCGTAAACACAAAAATCAAGCATATGTTGGTCATTTCAAGTCTCCTCAGGATTTCCAGAAAAAGAATGCCTTGGAGGATGCTGGTGTTGAAATTTGTTTAAATGGCAATAACTCTCAGAAGGAATATGCTGAAAAAGGTGCAAAGTCTGGTTCAAATTCTCTTAAAGTAGATGAATTTGGGCGATTGATCAGGGAAGGTGCAAGTGAGAGTGATTCTGATGATTCATGCTATAATGGGAGGTCAGGTAAAAGAGGCAGAAGCCAGAGCAGATCACCTCTAGGCAGACAGAGGAAGAGGAATCTGTGGATGAGAAGGGAGAGACGAAGCCAGTCTCGCAGGTATGGACTACATGACATACATTATTGGTTTATGCAATTGGTTTATTAACCAATCATCAGTAATAATGGGTCATAATTCATCTCTTATTCCTTGTAAATCATTACATAATACCACTATGGTTAAGAGCTTATTATTTGTCACAGAATTGTAAATCAACACTGATTCACTGCTAAATTTCTTGCTTCTTTTAGCTGGTCTCCCAGAAAACGGAGAACCAGGAGCAGGTCTCCCAGAAATCGAAAAAGAAGCCGGAGCAGGTCTCCAAGAAATCGAAGAAGCCGGAGCAGGTCTCCAAGATATCAAAGAATCCGGAGCAGGTCTCCTAGAAGGCAGAGAAACAGCAGGTCTCCTGTTTCTAGGTGTGTGAGTGACTTCTTTGGTGATGGTATGAGACGAGACAGGGGTCAGATTTCTGGATGTTTTGACTTTCGTCGAGGCAGGTGCTACCGTGGAGCATCTTGTCGCTATCTGCACCATGATTCTGAGAAGGGTGATGGATCAAAGCGTCATAGGAGCAAACGACAGTATATGGAAGTTCCACCTATTCCCAAGGGTTCTAATTCTGAAGGAGAGGTCAAGCGTAACTTGCAGAAAGAATCAGAACAACAGCATCATGTAGTCAAGAGTTCAAATATCCAACTAGGTCAAGAAATGCCTGGTAGTTTTGATCAAGATAGTCGATTAGTTGATCCTCATACAGTTAAATCTGATACATTCAAGTCACATGGTGATGCTTCTCAAGACGTACTTCCTATGGAAAATTCTGTGACTATGCCATCTCAATCCAAGCTGCATGATCCATTGCTTCAAAATGCTGATTGCCGTCGTCGGCAGACTGATAACTCTTCCATGTCTGATTCTTCTCTAGAACAAACACCCATGACTTCAGTAAATAAGCTTCCTGTGTCTGAAGCTTTACCAAATTCAATTGAATTTAGACATAATTCTGCCCAGGTGCCCCCTCCCCCACAGTTTTCTCAAGGTGTAACTGTGACCCAACCTCCAGGGGATTACAACGTGGTCCCAGAGAGTGCATCCTTCGCATCTCAAGCAGCTTCTGGGGAAAGGTTTCCTTCTTATATGATTCCCAGCCAACAGTCTAATTTCTTCTTACCACCAATTCCTTCTTGGACGCCATTACCACCTCCACCACCCATTGTTTCTTCTCAGATAAGACCATATGCAGCTGAATTGCCAACTCCTTCGCAGGTTGGTGATTTTCAGCAGCAATCATTTCATCCCATGCAAGAGCCAAATCGATCTATCTCATGTTCAGAGGATTTTAGATCGAAGCCTTTGCCTCCATACAACCTACAAAGTCAACAATTTACCGTCCAGGGTCTTTTGAGAGAAGATCAGTCGAGCCATCTGCCAACACTGGGCCTTCGTACATCAAGTTCCTTTCCTCAAGGTGACAATCAACATGTACCTACACCTTTTTCGCAGGAATTATCTGCTAGTAAGTTGCAACCTTCTCGTGCTGACAATCTGCATCCTGGTGAGCTTTTGAAATCAACTTCTCATATTCATCTTCACCTGAGTCAACAACAGCCTCCCTACAGTATGCACCACTCTGCTTCCATCAGTTCCTCTTCCAAATTTCCACCAGATCTTCAGGAAGTGAATCAGTCTTCTCATCCTCTTAATTTGAGAGGATCAAGAAATTCAACTTACTATAACCCTCACGCATCTACTTTTGAGCAGCCACTGAGCTCGAAATTGAGTTCTGATGCTTTTCGGCAAGAGGACACAACCTACTGTAGTAAGTATGCTAGTCCTTTTGATATGAGCCATGCTCAAGTTGAAGTGAGAGATACTGGCAGTGTTGGGCCAAGGCAGGCGACTTCCTCACCAAATTCTCCAAAGGCTGTTGGGCAGAATTTTCCTAGGTCAGGAAGTGACCAGTACGATCCACTTCTTGACAGCTTTGAGCCATCATCAAACCTTTCCAATAAAACCAATAATGTTAAGAAGTGGGAACCCAGTAGTGACTCTGATATCATGTTGGGGCACAGTGGTTCAAACAAACCATTGGATGTGGAAGAGAACAACAAGAAGAAAGCGACTGGGGGAGTAGCTGTTGCTACTACTGCATTCAATGAGGAATATGGCGAGTCTGCAGATGCGGAAGTGGGTGCTGTTGAGAATGAGAGCCCAAACAATCCTAATGGTGCAGGCAACTTGAATTCAGGTGAGATCGAGATAGATCAGATAAAGTCACCGTCAAAGAGCAAGAACAAAGAGTCCAGATCCATGAAGCTTTTCAAGGTTGCCCTTGCTGATTTTGTAAAAGAGGTTTTGAAACCATCTTGGCGGGAGGGTAATATGAGTAAGGAAGCATTTAAGACCATTGTCAAGAAGACAGTTGATAAGGTGTCTGGAGCTATGAAGAGTCATCAGATACCCAAGTCTCAAGCAAAGATAGATCAGTACATTGTCTCATCTCAGCGGAAACTGACTAAACTTGTTATGGTAAATTCTTTTTTCAGTATTTTCATTGTTGTATGATGATATGAACCTAAATTAGGAGAATCTCCCTTCTAAGGTGATCTAATTGTAGATAGAGGAGTACATGCCATCATTGACTAGTTTTCTTTAGATTTTGTCTTATCAAAACAAGCTTAGCATTACATTCTTGGTCTATTAGTTTTCAATATGATTCTTGACACTATGAACACACTGTCTCTTGGCAGTCACTGGAGTGTTAACAACTTTGTCTCCCAAAAGTCTGATTGTGATTTTTGACAGTCCTAATTAATTCCATTAGCAACATTTTGTTTCATGTGAACGGATGAATCTTATTTAGTTTACTCTACCTAGAATACTATGTCAAATGCCTTAGTCACTATTCACTTAATTTCCCTCAAACTGAAAGAAAACAGCGAAAGAAAACAAGTGTTTCTAACTACTTTAACCAAATTTTGCAGGGCTATGTTGATAAGTACGTAAAAATGTGACTGTTGGTAAGTGTTTTCTCGGCCATAAGTTATAGAAAATTTTGATTTTTTATTACAGCTTGAAGTTAATTTCCCATCTTATTGACTGTTTTCTTATGCCAATGGAGCTGTAACTATGATTTGTAATTTTTTCTTTCAGTGCCGTGAGGATGGACTGATAGTGATGATTATCTGCTCATTGGCGGAAGTTATTTATTAGTTGTAAATTTTGTACGTGCTGCTGCTAGCTGAAGGAGATTTCAAGATGGTGGTTAGAACGGGATTATTTCTCTCCTCAGCTAAGTCTGAGGAAGTTCATAACATGTATGTAATATATCAATTATGAAAAGTTGCGGCTTTCTTTTTTATATAGTTGTCAAGTAGAATATATTTGATCTTTTGTAAATTTACTGTACCTGGAATCATTGATTGGTAGACGTTTCTTTCTTTCCCTCTAACCAGCTAATGTTTGTCACTAGTAGAGCTTGATGCCTGATTGAGAAATGCATATACTTACATTTCAGAGTTTGAGACGAGGAAGAAATGGTTTCAGCTCCAATTTTATAGGCATACTTTTATTTCCTTTGTGTTATGACAACTTTGCCACCGGCGTATAGCTGATTTTATGGCATCTTTTATCAGCTATGAATGTATTGTAAGTTATTCAATTGCTTTATTGTGTACTTGTTTGTACAAGGAACCTTTACCATTTCCAGCGGAAGGAATATAGATGATGATTACTCGTCCGTTTAGGAATGTCATGATATGTACTCGTACCATTTGAAGCAACTCTTTTAGAGTTTATATTTGGCCTAGACGAGCGGCGAATGTACCTTTTGTATGAGATTTTCTCATCCTCAATTCCTCATTTAAATCTTTTGATAGAAAAAGGTCCATTAGGTATTTTTATTATTTGTCATTTTCTGATTTGATATTGTTCAAATTCGTAGCGGTCTTGTAGATTTACAAATGCATATGAAACTTCTGAGGGTACCATTTCTCTGTTTAAATAGTATATTTTCGCTGTTGGTTTGAACAATTGACGTTGACAGTGGTAACCAGAAACAGCCTCCTGTCAACTCACGTAGATGGAGTACAAATAAAAGCGGAATATTTTAATGAACAAATATCCTAAAAGTTTCTGGTGCTGTTTTTTCTTTTTTGAAAAAAACAATATATTACAAGTCTCATTGAAGTTAAAAATCTTACAAAAGACTTTTTTTAAATTTACCAAAAAAAAATAAATGATGTTTAATTATTATATAATAATATAAAATACATTAGTTATTAAAGAACTTAAATTAAAAATGATTTTATAAAAAAAAGAAAGAAAGAAAAAAGGGTAGCCCGTTCCGTGTTTAGACACATTAAACAGACAATACGCAATCGTATCGGTATCGGTATCGGTATCTAGGTAAAAGTTGATTTGTGGCTGGTAACAACTAACGATTGCTTCTGAGGAGCGGCAGGCAGCAGCCAGCACTAACGTATCACATTAGTCATTACACTACATAGAAAAGTCTTCCGAAAAAGCAAAGCCAAAACCTCATTCTAGTTTTTAAGCCTCCGTCAGATTTTATCCTCTTCTGCTGCTTCAGGTTTCGCCCTCCTCTCTCTAGCCTATATCGAAATTCGAACGCTGTTCTGAATTCCTTAGTTGAATATTATTTCGATTGCAGCTTAAAATAAATAAATGCATCTGTCTTACGTATTTGTTTATTAAATTCTGCATATTTATACTACTTGATGCCTTAATTTACTGGCCTGCCGATTTTAGTAATTTTTTTAAATCTTCCGCTCTCTTGATGAAAAATTACTTGATGATCAAAACTCTGCAGATTTTAAAGATGATAAGGTGAAATTATTAGGTAGTCAGTTACAAGTGCTTTAATCGTGAATCATCACAATGAGATTACTTTTTATTCTCGTCGCTAATTTGTGTCAATCTCTACATACTAATTATTTGATACATGCATATGTTCGTATAGGCATTCTAGATATCCGATGCCGTAGTTATTCACAAGTTAAATTTGGCTTTTATGCATATATTTGTTTACATGGCTTTATGTTGGGTGGAACGAACTCAACTTTCCATACAACTGTCACTAGTGATGCTGTCGTCCGATTCAACACCTTTTTGTTGCGTTGGATTTTTGGTGCATTGCAGGATTGTGTGTAGGTGCTGCAGCAGTTAATATATATGAAGCTTACTTTTGGTCTGTATGGATGATTTTGCAGGTTTGTTTCCAAGAAGAGGGACACAATAGTGTGAGGAAAAGCCAAAAGGTTAAAAAAGAAAATATGTTGCCTCTCCTTTTGGGAGGAGATGCAAAAAAGGAGATGAATTCTATTAATGGCAGAGAATGAATGGAATATCCCTGCAGTAGTATGCTGAAGCATCTGGCGATGCTAAATTCGGTCAATAAAGAGTATTGCTTGGAGTGCAAATGGTAATGGTGTTTGTTTAGTTGATAGTTTGAACATGGATTTGGAAATCGAATTGCATAATGCAGAATTAAGTTCATCCGCTGGAAAGAGGAAGAGAAACAAGCGGAATAGGAAATCTAATGCTTTATGTAATAATAATGATCCTAGTCATGATTGTCTAGAGGGAGCTTCCTTAATGCAGGATATTCCCCTAAAAGCAAATTCATGTGCAGAGTCTACAATTGATATTAGCTCCAACTCAGATTTGATACCAGAATCTACAGTTGACAATAACTCAAGTTTGATAGCGGCACAATATAATTCTGGTTTGGCATATTCACAAAATAAGAAAAAGATAAAAGGGCAGCAGAAGCAAAACAGGGATAATGCACCAACAATGGATAGTACAGAATCTACAGTAGATGTTAGCTCTAACTCAGGTTTGATAGAGGCATGTGATAATTCCCCTTTGATGTGTTCGGAAAATAAGAAAAACAGAGAAAGGCATCAGCGGAAGAGGAAGTCTAGTGCCACCAAAACAGATAATAAAGATGCTGATCTTCAGGAAGTGACTTCCAAAACAATGACTCCTCCCTCTGGAATGGCTTTAGCTGATATGATCACCAAGGCAGTTTCAGAAACTGATCCCCTTCAAGTGGAGGCTTCAGGGGATACAAGCTTAAAAATTGTATTGGCAGCTGCTTCCAACAGAACGAATGTTTCAGTGGATACAAGCGTGAAGTTGGATTTCCCAAAGAATTTAAGTCGATCAAAGAGAAAGAGATCTAGGAAAAAGTTACGTAAGGAGAGTCTCCATGTCCTTGAACATGATGCTAAAGATTGTGCTTTTCCAGGAGATAAGTCTCTGAAAAACAATATGCTGCAAGAAACGCACTCATCTTTGCAGCCGTCAGTTGACATATGCTCACAGAATGAGCTGGCGGTGAAACAATCAAATGGAGATGTGTGTTTGTTTAATGGGCATAATGCCTTTGAAAATAATAGAGTTATTGATTTGCACATGGCCAATGTCCAGCATTTGGAAAAGAAGGAAGCAAAGTGTGCTCCTAAAGTTGCAGAGTTGGATTTGACTGCAGTGAGGGAAGATTTTCCAATATCCGAAAGCCAAAGTAGTTCTTCAAATAGTGCAAACAGAAGTTTAATGGAGAATGATGATGTCCACCCTGAGAGTCATCCTGTTTCTTCTGAAACAAGGACTATTGTTACATATAAGAGGAAGAAAAGAGTGAAAACCTATTATAGGACGAAAAAGAAAAAGTGCTCTAATTTGTTGGTAAACGGTGTCGATTGCATTAAGGAGGATGGAGATAGTTTAATGAAGGATGTGTCTTTGTTACCTGGAGGACATATTGAGAAGAAAGTCAGTGATAAACTAGATAAGATCCAGATTAGTGTGCATAATGCTTCTCATGGGAATGTTTCTGATGAAATTCCATCTCATCCCAAAGAATATAATATATCTGGCCATGACAGCAGCTGCAAGCTCCCAAAGAAGCAGCATGTAGAGGTAGAAACCAAGACAACAGAAGTATTTCCTCCATCACATTTGGGGGTCATAAAATCTGGTATTGGTTTACATGACTCTAGTGAAGAGGAAAATCATTCACAAACACTGCAATATCCACCTGGAAAAGTATGTATTGGCCATTCTAAGAAAAAGCTTCTTATACTTGATCTGAATGGACTTCTTGTAGACATTGTTCTATCTCCTTGTCATGGATGTAGGCCAGATAAAATGGTATCAAATAAAGCAGGTAAAATTAAATAAGCACTTATTTTTAGTTGACATATTTGAATATTATTTTATGTCATTAATTAATTCTAACTTGATTTTTTTCAGTGTTCAAAAGGCCATATTGTGATGAGTTCCTAAGTTTTTGCTTTGAGAGATTCAATGTTGGAGTTTGGTCGTCAAGGGTCAAGTATTATTCAATCTTCAGCTGATTACAATTTTTCTGGTGTCTACCATTTTTTTTTTTTGTCATTTCTCTGTATAATTTCATGGAGAATTATTAAGGGAGCTTTATCATGCTGCTTTTTTTCTTGCAGGAAAAATTTGGACAAAGTGATTGACTTTCTTCTGGGTGATTCTAGGCAAAATTTACTCTTTTGTTGGGTAATCCTTTTTGTAAATCTATCCACATTGTTTGCAATTAGTTGAATGTCAGAAGTATGGACAATATTTTGACTGACAGTTTTTATGCCAGAGTAGTTTAGAATCGGATTCATTTCTAGTGTATTTTATTGTTTAATTCGATGATGATCGATTCTATGCAGGATGCATCCCAGTGTAGTGAAACGGGGCTTAACACCCTGGAGAATAAGAGGAAACCTCTGGTTCTGAAGGAGTTAAAAAAATTGTGGGAGAAGATTGATCCCAATCTTCCATGGGAAAAGGGAGAGTATAATGAAACGAACACCTTGTTGTTGGATGATTCACCGTACAAAGCCTTGTGCAATCCAGTAAGTTCCAAACATCATTTTTCTTTCTCTTGTATGGCATTAAATGACTTGTTCAGAACTTTAGATTATATGCTAATTACAATACTAATTTCATCTATATCATTGCCAATTGTTTAGGCACACACTGCAATCTTTCCCAATCCATATGATTACAGGAATGCTGAAGATTCTTCATTAGGTGGGCTATTGTCAAAACTCATATATTTTTATGTTTTTTCAAAATGTAAGGTATGCAATTAGCATACTACGGATGCAAACCATATTGACAAACTAGTAATGAAGGATAGTGGGAGATGTGGTTGTCATTGCCTATATGTTCATAGGTTGAACACTAATGTTTACCTTGTCTTTTTTCAATTTATTATTAACATATTCAGTATTGATGGTCGACTATTCTATTCGCCTGCCACCTAATTCAAATACAATTCTCCCCCCCACCCACCGGATTGCACACTCTTGACTTCTTATTTCAGGCCTTCTATTTTGTCAAATGTTTAGTTGTGTGATTCAATCAAGAATGTTATTGATGACATTATTTCTAATATGGTTCGAAACAGGCCGTGGTGGCGATCTTCTGGTATATCTGGAAGGGCTAGCTGATGCTGAGAATGTTCAGGAGTATGTTCGGCAAAATCCATTTGGTCAAGAAGCTATTACAGAAAGAAACCCATCTTGGGGTTTCTATAGTAAGATTTTGTGCACCAAATCGCATCCCCCACCTTACGATGATAGCAGTAGTAAGGTTACTTCTGCCAAGTCATTTCAACCTCATGATGGTGGAAATACTTCTTCTGCTCGCCCACAGCCATGAGACACACTTTCCCAATTTGTTTATTATCCAAAGTGACAACACCTATAAATTCGTTGTAGTTAGTCAGATTCATTTTGTAGTTTTTATTGATTGTAGTTGCTTTTAGTCTTGATTGATAACCTTCCAGGCCTCACGCCGTTGAACAAATTTTGTATTTGTTGTAATAGGTCCTTGGTTCTTGAAATTTTGAACACATTTGTAATGTTTCCTGCAACAGTACCAGGTTTTGACACCTCTTGTAAACCACTCCAAAGGGACCGTTTGATTTGATTTGGCACTAATTGCTACAATAAATAAGATTTTTTGGATTTTGACATGTTGTATAAATACATTTCTGGGTCTGAAAAGGAACTTGATGAAGTCCGTTGCTGTGGCAGGCGACCTGAAAACTTGTCATTATGTTCTTGTGATTGGTGCGTATTGCTTCATATGTCGATAGATAGATACCGTACACCTGTCTAATTCTGCCAAAATAAGTCCTTTACGGTGGCAGGTGACCTGAAAACTTGTCATTATGTACTTGTGATCGGTGCGCAATGCTTCATATGTCAATAGGTAGATATCGTACACCTGTCTAATTCTGCCAATGGAACAATTCCTTGGTTCAAAACCGGCGGTAGTATCATACCATGTAACATGACAATGTACGGCCATTTATTGAACCTATATTCATACTTTCTAAATATCTTTTTTATGTTACTTGGATGTTTACTCATTCTTTCCCTTTCTTCATATTTTATTTCTTGCAGAATGCAAAGTGCAAATTTCGGCTGGCAATAATTGAAGAGAAAGAGGCTAAACTCTGATTTGGTCCATAAAATCCATATATTCTTTTGCCATCCTGGTCACTGTCACCATCATCTTCTTCATATTTTGTGAGCAACTTTTGTGAGCCAACCACCATCTTTAGAAGCTAAAAGAAGACCCTAATATTTCTTTGAGAAAGTCCTCAATTCTCATGTGCTTCTGCCCTTAATATGTTTGTCTATTTATGTACGTAGCACGACTCCATGTGCCAAACCTATTTTAGAGAGTGGTTATAATCATGATTTCGTGACTTCTTGTTATTAAAAACTTACAGCACATGGGGGCCCCCAAGACTTGTTTGCTTTTATCTATTTGGCCCGCAACTTTAATTAAGACAATGGTGCCATAGGGCCCATTAGTGACAGCTAAGTTAAAAGCCCATTTAATTAAGATTAGTAATTAAGGAGACATAAATTAAGCGCTGTGTGTGTGCGCCTATATATATGTGCATATATTTGATTATTGTCATTAAGTTTTAGGTACTCTTCTTTCATGAAAGGAAATGGGTTGTTGTATTTCTAATCATCAACAACTTGGCATGTGCCCTTCTATGCATTTAGATTTGACGACCTGGCAATTTGATTTATCTACTAGGCTTTATGCCCATAATCCGTTCAGATTACTCCCTCGCACTTTTAATTAGCAAGGGGCCCAACCCAATGAGTTTCTTCTTGTAGATGAAACCAACACGAAGGATCCTTAATTAGCCTACTGCCCTTGCCAATATTGTACTAGTGTCTCAATAAAACTAAATCGGTTTTATGTAAATTTCTTCAATACAATTTATTTTTTTCTTGGAATACTCGCATCTTGCGCATGACTAATATGGTTTTGATTGCCAATTACTAATATGCTATATTATTTGTTAGATATAATATGAACCATTAATTAATGAAATCTCTATTAAAGGTATTTTATTTGGTACGATATGGGTTGGCTAGGAGCTAGGACCACCATTAGGTCAAATTATACCTGTATTATTAGATAATAACTTCTACACATCAAGGAAACTGAAGCCGAGTCATGTTAGAAACAGATAGTTCAAGTATGGAGTATTGTCATTTACATTGCATGAAATTGATAACATTTATCAAAAGTAGGCTAGCTTTTCAATTCAGCAAATCACTTTTCTTATATCCAAAGCTTTGATCTAAAACACATGATCCTTTCCTTCGTCGGGAAAGGAAATTTTAGGCACCCTTTTGTTTAAACTCTTGGCTTCAACATGCAAGAGATAAGATTCACCTTGTTTCGTGTTCACTCAACGTTAACATACTTTCGCGAATCTAAATTGTCTCTCTGTATCTCTCCATCTTTATCATGAGTTAGCATGCATTATTGATTGGATAAACTTTCTAGTGTTTGATCCCACCGCGTCGATCATAGCTAGTTCTCTCATACTTGTTATTGATGCGTCGAGGAACATATAATGATTTTGATGGGGTTAGTAAAAGTGAGGCTATAATGTGCCAATAATCAAAGATGGATGAGTGATATTGGATTTCTTGGAACATGGGGTATGATGATTGGGATCGGTTAGTTAGTCTTGTCCAATGGAATCGAAGCAAACCACATGTTATATCTTCGCTTTTTTGCTTGTGGGGTTGGGGGTAGCGTTGATCATTCTCCTTTTCTCATGTCTCTTCTATCTGCCATCATCCCTTTTTCCATCTCATGCATGTTCGTGATTCGATGTGCGTGCGAAAGAATGATGTGCATTAGCCTAATGGCTTACTAGAAATTAGTCCAAAAATTGATCGGGGAAAAAAGCTTTGGTTAAAATTTTGTCCTGAAAAAGATTGTTTGACAAACTATACGGAGAGACTATGAAGGTTTCGGCATCCTCCGATAAGAATTCGTGAGCAAATTTCTATAAAAATTTATTGCTTCATTCTTTCTTTTCATGCGAGACACACATACATGCATTCGATCCGATAAACAAGGCCAATTTTGGATTTGATATCTGAAATATAAATTAGACAGGTCACTTTCATTTAGCGTATACATAAATACAAATTTGAATATAAATCAATATTTTTTTTTTATATGCACTACTTTAAGAAAATATATAAATTATACAACTGCTGCCCCTCAATCATGTTAAAATAACATTCGTCTCATTTCTTCGCACACATAAAAATGTCGATTCAATACTTGGAATACATATAAGATTTTATAACAGTATATACTTGTTAGTAATCCATGCACACATACGTTTACACGTGCATAAGTGGTCAAGTGAGCGGCTTCACTCCACCGTACAATGAGTAATTAGACACTTAACATAATTATAATTTATTGTAAATTAATAACCGTAAAATTGTGGATTTTTTAGATGTGACATTTACCACTCACCATATGATGCACTAAATTATTGCGTGCATTTATAGTCGGAGTTGGATAAGGCAGAGGGGCAGCCATGCCGTTAAAGGAATCTGTCACAGAATTCCCCAGTTGCTGAATTGCGATTGCTTTCTATTTTTACTAATTTTTTTTCATTGGTGCCCTCGAAAATACAACGCGCATATTGCAAAGTACAGCAGCCATTTCGTGGAAGAGCATCCCTCCCGTATGGGAAACTCAAACACAACGAGTTGCTTCTCACTTTACCAAAACGCCCTCGTCCGATAAATTATTAAAATCTTTTTCATCAGCCACCAAATCGATGATTCTTGAACAGTCAATAATAAGACATGAAAATGGGTCGGTAGCAGTTGATTTCGTGGGTAATGCTCTCCACGTTTGGTGTTGTGTTTTACTGTCACCTACATAATTGTTCTCCAACCACTTCACATGAAGTATAATGAATTGTACACAACAAAAAAACTAAAGCAAAGAAATCATTTCACATTACTTTATGAAAGCCATTTGTTGTTACCAAATTGGGATTCACAATAATTTCCCAATCAATGTATTTGATTTTTTTTTTCCCCTTTATAAATGCATTTGAAATGCAAGTAGTGTATTCTAAAATGATTACTTAATTATCACCAATTGGGGCCTCTGATGACTACTCTTGGCCGGTAACTTTCTTTTTGTTTCAACTATAGTTCAAGAATTAGCCTTAAAAAATGCGTATAGACTACAAAGGCGGCATGTTTTTTTTTTATGTTTTCCCAATTACATGTGCAACCTTTTTATTAGTGGCAACGTAATTTAATCAGCTCCCACTTGTGCAACTTGATATTCAATATGCAATATATTTTAGCGGCCACAACTTCCCTTGACGGGTGGGAACCTTTAGCAAATTTCTTATGATCCTAATACAAATCACAGGTGTGAACGATGAAAATAATATTGCGATATCGAATGAATAGGTAATAAATTAACAACTCTTGCATTTGATGTGAAATTTAGACGGGTAAATTGTAAAAGATGACGGTCGTTGGGTATACGTCTCCCCTCTACTCTCTGCATCCATTTTCAAATTTTTTATTGTAGTCATAATATTTTCATCGTTGAGCCATAAAGTTTTCTTTATAAAATACAGAGTTTTTTTACAAAAAAGATAAATAAAAAATCGTTACATACACACCGTGTATGCTGTACTAACAATGTTATGAATCTTAATATTTGAGTTCTAATACTATGTGTAACTTATCTAATGAAAGATAAATTTCATAACAAGTAAAACTATTTAATCATCATTCAATAAATAAATATCGTATTAGTTGAGACTCAAATCAATACTTAAATATTAAAATACTTAACATTACTCTAATGTCTAATAGTATTATTTTTCAAAAGCATGAATAGTAGAGTACATGAAGTTCGATTTCAGATTTAAGGATAAAGGTGAGGGCGATTTGGGGAATGAAAATTGCAGGGGACATAACAAGGGGACTTGGATTTTGCAGGTAGTAGCATAAACAAAAACAATAAAATAGGGTTTGAACTTTCCAGTACATGATAAATCCATCAACACACTGACAAATTCACATGTCCTTCCAGACAAACATAGACCCACCCACATACGCATCCCACATGGATGAGTTTGTCAAATTGAAGCCTGCATCACACTCGACCCACAGAAACTTGCAAGCATGAATTTATTTTTTTTAAAAAAAAAGAAATTGTGTTTTTTTCATTTTCCTTTTGTTGGTGCCAACTCTTTGACAGTTTTTTCTTTTTTTCTTAACTTTCATAAGATTGTTTTTTAAAGACCAATTGTCCAATTGATGGTATAATATAACAGACCTTCCCATCTCTTTTAGCTTTCTTACCATATGTTCCTATAGGCTTTCAGTTTCAGACATATCTACCTCTTTCTTGGATCTGCAAATATAATATATATATATATATATATATATATATATTTAAAGTTATAGGCAACTGTTTTTTTGAGTGAGGCAATGTTTTGTTGATAATAATAAACCCATAACAATGACTATTCTGTAAGCATTTTTGAAAACTGGGCATTGAGTATTGGGGCCCCCTCCTGTTCTTTTGGCTCTATTAAGGTTCTTACACAAGGCATTGTCTGCTTTGTCCTCTAAAACTCATTAAGGTATTTTTTTTTAATCATATATACATTGGTTAAAGCGTCTTCTGGGGTTTCTGGGGATAACCTTTTCTACTTTTATTTGTCTTTGATTGCTGCAGAAGTTTGAGATTTAGTAGAATTTATGGAAAATTTTGGAATCAAATTTCTAGGATAGTGGTTTTGATTGAAAAGGGGCGGCTTTTTATCTGTTGAGTAGTGATAGAAGCCTAAAATTCTGTACGTTTTGAGCTGTAATTGGTTGGATTTAGGAGAGAATTTTGGTGACTCGTGAATTTGCAAAACGAAAATTTTTTCCTTTTATGGAAACGCATGGTGTGGAATTATATGAATGTGGAAAGTGCCATTTTCTCTTACATTTCATTGCTTGTTAAAAGCTTATTTTGTGCCTTGGATTTTTCTCATTATTGAAGATACGAGGTAAAGGTCTAAAGGGGTTCAGAAGTTCTTGTTCCTGAGTTTGGATTTTGGTTTTAGAGTGAAATAAGGATTCCAAGGTATCTGAAATTTCGATTCCTCAACTGAGTGAGCGAAGAGTTGCTGAGACATCTCATCGGTCATGCTTTACCAAAAACTGGTTAAGACATTGTAGGAAGTCTAGAAGAGTATTTAATTCAAATTTATGGAGATTGAAGCTGGAATGTTGTAATTTTATTCTTTGGAGGAAGGAAAATATAGCTATAGGAATTAGGAAGTGGGTGTTTAGTTGGTAAGAGTTAGAGGAGATGGCAGCAAAGCTTCTACATTCTTTGGCAGATGATAATCCAGATTTGCAGAAGCAAATAGGATGCATGAATGGAATTTTTCAGCTCTTTGATCGTCATCATGTCTTGACTGGAAGGCGCCTGACCCACAAAAGGCTTCCTCCTGGTAATCTAATATTGATGTATAAGTTAATCAGCTGAATCTATTGACTCTGTTTAATGTTGAAATCAATAAAGTGTTTTCTTTTATCTGTTTAAATTCATGGCGAACATTGGCCTCATCTCTTTCTGCTTTTGCAGGATGTTATTTCCACGAATTCTTCTAATTGTGCATTATGTACTAACATTCTTGGCAGTATCGTTTTCTTGTCCTAAATTATCGTGCAAATAGAATTCACTCAAATTCTACTTTCAAAGAATGTTTTGGAATTCCTAAAATGTTTTATCTCTTGGTGATGATCAGAATTTAAATTCTTTTACTTTTATGTATTAGCAGATCAGTTTGAAGTAATTGTCTATGATTGCAAGCCTGAATTGGTGTTTTGTTCATGTTTCTATTCTATCCCTTGTATCAGATCTTTCAGCTGCATTCTATTCGAGATATTATAGAGTTGATAAGAGCCTAAGCATCTTCAATGTTTTTGAGTGTTGTAATGAGTTCTCACACATTGGAAATTCATTGACACTGCTGAATAATTCAACATGTAATTCTATTGTGCTTTTTCAGGTGCTTTCCATTTCCAGAATGGCGGTTTGGAAAGGGAGTTCAAGAATGTAAATCATCGACAGACAGCAAATGTGGGTCATTTCTACTCAATGATTTTGTCCATTTCTTAATCCTTTTACCCAAAAGAACTTTGGAACCTTTTTTAATTTAAGAGTAATTGGGGATTAGTCAACTTTTTTTCCTTGCCGCTTGAAACGTTTTATTCTGAATTGCCTTGCATGTGGCAGTTACATTGAATTAACCATTGTCACTAATTTTTCTCTGTAAATTGTTCTCAAAATTATTTTTCAAGATTCTATCTCGATACCTGGCCTTTGACAGTCTACATAAACTCCATAGAATTTTTACAATACCATTTCCTAGGATTTTTTTCCCCCAAGATCATTATTGAGCTTTTATTTTTCTCAATGAGTACATAGGTTCAATATACATATGTATTTTATTGGTAACTCTAAGCTTAAAAACATTTTATTGCAGGAAATAAATTTAAACCGAAGTGTAAATGAGAAACAGAGACTTTCCACAGAGTCATCAAGAGCCTCTTTCTCGTCCTCTTGTTCATCTTCCTTATCCTCCGTGGACTTTGGCAAAACGGCCCAACAAGAAGCCTCTTCATGTGACCGAGTAATTTTTCCTGGAACTCCCTCAAGGGACCTGGTTATGAGTGAAGGAAATACCTCGCCACATATGGGGCGGCACTCCCTTGATCTGCGTGATGTAGTTAAGGAATCTATGTATAGAGAAGCTAGAGGGCTGTCAGTCAAAACTACAACCAATGATGAACCAGCAGTCCGATCTTTGAAGCATAAAGACTCTCCACGGCCAATACAACTATCGAAATCAGTGGATGGACCTTATGGTGTTGGGATCAGAGGCAAGCAGAACTTGCCTGCTGACATTAAGGAGTCCCTTAGAGTACTTGCTAAACTTCGAGAAGCACCTTGGTATTATAATGAAACTAGAGAACATTCAATACTGCAGAATGAAGCAAAAGATGGATCTTGGCATTCTATTTCAAGGGATGCTCCTCGGTTTTCTTATGATGAGAAAGAGAGAAATCAATTATCTTTTGAATCACGAGACACCATCAAATCCACACCAAAGCCAAAAGAGATGCCAAGACTTTCACTGGATAGTAGAGAATTTTCAATGCGGGGTTCCAACTCTGATTCAAAACCAAATTACCTTTTAAGAAATTTTCAGGACAATGGAAGCTCAAACAAAGTCCTTAATCTACCACAATCTTTGGGAACTCAGAAACGGCCCCCAAGTGTTGTAGCAAAGTTGATGGGCTTGGATGCTCTGCCGGAATCTCCCTCAGCTAGTAACAGTCAGTTGGGTTTGATTAAGTCTAGTCCAGTTGAAGAGAAAGATCCCTTCTCAAGATCCTTAAAATTAAATGATCTAAACAAACAAATTCAAGTTTCCAAATCACCAAGAAGCTCACTGAAAGATCCAGCCTCACCGCGATGGAAAAATCCTGATTTGATCATGAAACCAATTCCAAGTTCAAAGTTTCCAATTGAACCAGCACCATGGAAGCAGGTGGATGCGAGTCGTGGCTCTCAGAAAACAGCTTTCAGGCCCATAAAGGTTCCAGCAAGGACACAAAATTCCTTTCCTTCTGTTTATTCTGAGATTGAGAAGCGGTTGAATGATCTTGAGTTTAAACAATCTGGAAACGATCTTAGAGCTCTTAAACAGATACTGGAAGCTATGCAAGCGAAGGGGCTCATAGAGGAAAAAGTTTCTAAATTTGGAACTCAGAATGTCTCTGAACCTAAATCTTCCAGTCCTAATTTGAAATCTGGATGCCATCAAAATCTGCAGAGCAATCATGTCATTGCTTCCATAACCAATGGTTCTGATTCATTAAGGACATTTGAATCCCCAATAGTGATCATGAAACCTGCTAAACTCGTTCAGAAATCTAATATTCCTGCTTCATCAGTAATTCCAATGGACAGCATTTCTGGTCTCAATAAGGCCCAGGGCAAGGGATTTGAAGACAGTAAAAGGGGTTCAAATTTGGTAAGTAGCCGGGCAGCTAAAGATCTGTCTCCCAGAAGCAGTCGCACTGACTCTGCTGTTACCACCTCTGATAAGAAAACTAGTGCTAGGAATATTAGATCCAGACAGTCTTCCACAAAGTCTCTAATCTTGCCAAAAGAGAACAAAACAAATTCAGCAAAGAGCTCTGGTTCCGTGAGTCCTAGATTGCAACAAAGGAAACTTGAGCTGGACAGGAGATCTCGTCCACCTACCCCTCCATCTGATTTGAATAAACCCAGACCTGCTTCTGATTTGAATAAACCTGGAAGGCAATCCAACAGGCAACTGACAGATTTGGGTTCACCAAGTGGTAAACTTAAACACAAATATTACAACTCTCAGCCAAATGAAGATCAATTGAGTCAGATAAGTAATGAATCAAGAACCTCGAGTCTGCATGGGGATGATGCATCTGTTCGCTCAGACAGCAATCTTGTTCTAGACTCAAGGTTAGATATGGGATCTACCAGCAGTGAACGGTCCATCGAGATCAATGGCAGTCAGAGTCCATCCTTGAAGGTGGCCAAATACTTGGTTTCTGGTTCACCGCAGAAAGTAGGTGTTTTATTTCTTACGTTACATTCAACTATTCTGATCATTTACCTGAATTTTTATTTTCTTTTTCTTGATTTTAGAAATCAACTCCAAGATTAAGTGAAGATGAAGGGTTGACAGAACTTGCTACAATTACTCCAGAGCATCCTAGTCCTGTCTCTGTTTTTGATGCCTCAATATTAAGAGATGATGATCCATCTCCTGTAAAGCAGATATCTGATTCCCTGAAAGGTAAATTGTCTGTTATTTTAATGTATTTCAACTGGATATGGCTCACTCTGAACTGCTATAGATAGATTGGCTAATGATAATCCCACAAGACTGTGGTCTTATAAAATCTCTGGATACATTTTTCATTTTCTCTCAAATGGTCAACCTGCCATGGTTTGCAAGAAATTTCTCAACGCATTGTTTTTATGGGGGACAGAATCCTTTGGGGGACATATGTAACCTGTGCTTTCTTATGCTGAATTTTTCAATTCAAATTCATGTTTAGTTTCCAAATTTCTTAGTTTTGGGAAACAAAGCTTGTGTTGTTTATCTCAACAATATATATGTATTTGTTTGACATGACACGTGCAGAAAGTTTTCCAGAGAAAGAAAACACTCGTATATCAGCAGTAATTTCTTTCCACCAAAAAATTTGTACACAGATGTTATCTGCCTAGATTTGGTTATATAATCCTTTTACCATAAGGCTGACACTGTGTGGATCATTTATATGATATTGACTCATGGTTAACTGTTGTGTCAAACTGGTTCCTTGTTCACCTAAGTATAGCATAGCTGAAATAACAAATATGAAGAATTAAGAATTAACTATTCTTACTTTTAAAATACACAAAGATGTCCACATTCTCCGAACTCTCACTTGATTTTACCTTCTGCAGGTGATATTGCTCAAAATTCCAATGACAGTTTCAGTAAAGACCAGTGGAATCCGGCAGATAAATTCTTATCTAACAGCATGCGTTCTGGTCTTACCTCGGAGATTGATCGCAAGAAATTACAAAACATTGATCATTTAGTTCAAAAGCTTAGACGTCTAAATTCTAGTCATGATGAAGCCCACACAGACTACATTGCATCTCTTTGCGAGAACACCAACCCTGATCACAGATACATCTCTGAGATATTGTTAGCTTCTGGGCTCCTCCTCAGAGACCTTGGCTCCAGTTTGACAACATTTCAGCTCCACCCATCAGGCCATCCAATCAACCCCGAACTATTCTTTGTTTTGGAACAGACCAATGCAAATGCATTGCATTCAAGAGAAGAAAGCACCCCTGTAAAGGTATCCCACCCAAAGACAGACCCCAAGAAAATTCACCGGAAACTCATATTCGATGCTGTCAATGAGATCGTAGTTGGAAAGTTAGCTTCACTAGGGGCCTCTCAAGAGCCATGGTTAAAGACCAGTAAACTAGTTCCGAAGACCCCGAGTGCACAAAAGCTTCTGAAAGAATTATGCTCCGAAGTAGAACAGCTTCAAGCCAAGAAATCAGAATGTAGCCTAGATGATGAGGATGATGATCTGAAGAGTATATTGCGGGAAGATGTGACACATCGATCAGGTAGTTGGACAGATTTCAACAAGGAGATATCTATGGTAGTATTGGATGTTGAGCGTTTGCTGTTTAAGGATTTAGTTGACGAGATTGTGACTGGAGAAGCTGGTAATTTGAGAGCCAAGCCAGGCAGGAGGCGGCAGCTATTTGCAAAGTAGCTACAAGTAAAATAGAATCGTTAGTTCTTTTTTTCAAGTCTCCTTTAACATTTGGTTTTCCCTTTCTTGGTTAATATTTTTACTTCCGCAAAAGCATAATAATAGTAATTCACGTTTAAGAATCACAGTTCTGTGCTGGATTGTAAAGAAATTACCTTCTGATATTATAACACAATACTTTATAGTTTGCCTTTGAGTTCATTTCACATCAAGTATTCTGTTATTCCAATTAAGATGGATAATGGGTGTAGCATAGTAACAGTCTTGCTCTACATAATAATACCTGTAATCACTCTCAATCAAAGAAAGCAAAAACATTTTCAGAAGATGTAACGTAACACCAAAGCTAGCGAAACCCACAGGAGTTTCGACAAAACGAATCATCTTTTAGAAGCATTTCCATCTCATACAACATTACTCTAAGTAATGGCGTCAAAGCAAACCCGACTGATTTTCAAGCAAATGAATCATTGGTATGGATGGCAATGGGGTACATATGGGTTGGATCAGCCCTTCTCCCTATCTAGATTCATGAAAAAAAACTGAGGTACGTAATTATTCTAAAGCCATAATGGGTCTATATTTTTGCTGCATATCCATATCCCAATAAAAAAATAAATAAATAAAGATCCAAATCTGTCATAAATTTATCAATTATTTTTTGGCAAGCTAATTTTGAAAATGTTATAGATTTTAACGGAATATTAACATAGTTTATCTTGGTTAAGCTCCAAAACCTATCAAGAAAATATATAAGAGAAAATATTTGAGGAGAAAAATGTATTGGTATCAACTTATATACATAATGCATCTCAATTAAATTTAAGAAGAAGACTTTAAATTTCATATAAAATTAATAAATATTGTATCTTATAAGTGTGACATTGATTTGAGTAAGGTAGGCATAAGTTTAATTTGATTGTCATCGATAATTATTTAATACTTTAAAAAAAGTTAAATTAAAAGACTTTTAATTGGATATTTAAGTTAGATCTGTATTTATATTTGGGATCTATTTATTTAAATTCATATCTACTCCAATTTCATTTTAAACCAACTCATCTAATCCATTTATATTTAGACCGTGTAGATTATGGATTAGAGCCTAGCCATCCCTGATTACGAGGGAGGTAGGGACTGACATATCTCTTATGACACTTTACCCAACCCCTACTGTTAAAAAAAAAAAAGAAAAGAAAAGAGTTGATTATAGGCACTGCTTCATTAATCTAAAAAAATTCAATAGTGTTATAATTATATTTAAGAACAAATACAAATATTGTTAATCCTACTTATATTTTGTTCTCTCTCTTCCATCTATTTTATTTAAAAAAGTTTTTTTTCTCCCTCTTCAATCTATTACAATGTTTTACTATAAAATAAAAATATTTTGAAAATAAATGATTAATAATAATTATTATAATTTTTTTCATATAAAACACTCATGACCGAAGAACTCAAAAGGCAGCTTACCGAGGGCAGCGTAGGCATAAAAACCAACGATTGCCTTCGCCAATCCAAAATCAAACCCCCCCACCCCTCCGGGCCCAAAAAAAAAAAAGGGCAGGTTACTAGAAATTGTTGAAAAATAAGGGTGTGATCCAATACCGAGGCAGAAATTTCTTTGCCTCGTGCTTGTCCTTGGACTGGCCCATTTCAAATTTACGAATCTTGGCCCATTCCCAAGGGATTGGAATGACTTTCCCTGGATTAAATTTTTTTATAACATTTGATTTTACAAACATATATGATTCATTAAAATACAAGTGCCTCCGTAGCATAGTGGTAGTGCGTTCGCTTCGTAAGCGAAAGGTCGCGAGTTCGATCCTCGCCGGGGGCTTCGTCTCCTTTTTGATATGACTGACTGGTCACGCTTACTGGTGAGTGACGTCTTTTTCCTATTTTAATTTGCCTGGTAATGTTGAGTTCTTTTCCCGTTGTGCGCAATTGAGCAAATCATTTCTCTATCGGTTCTTAAGGAGAGACCCGAGCCATGCAGCATATCTGCAGTGGAGGAGAGATGATGTAAATGCTCAAGTGCTGGAGGGAGAGTGGGAACACTGTAATATATATATATATATATAACCTACTAGGAGTTAAAAAACTTATCAAAGTAGTGCTAAAAACGTGCGTGTTAAATTGTTTAGTTAATTCAATTTTGGTCCAAATACAACTAAAGTACATATGTATTTTTTAGAATATGATAAATACTTTAGCACAATCTTACAAATTTCAAGTAGAATCACAAGTGTCATAAGCCTAGGTGAGGTGACAGTATATGGCATATATTTATTAGGCTATGGAATTGAGTAAGCATTCGGTATTATGATTCTGATTTCGTTGAGACCTTGATAAGTGAATATCAACAATAGGCTACATATTTGCATTGGGTGAAGGTTTGATTAGTTGGATGTCGATTCTACAATCAACAATTGCTCTTTCTATTACAAAAGCAGAGTACATGGCAACAACAGAAGCTTTAAAGGAAGTTATTTAGTTGAAAGACTTGTTAGGAGACTTGGGAGTATGTCAGGAGAGCATTGAGGTCTTTTGTGATAAGTAAAGCACAATATCCCTAACGAAAAACTCAACATATTATGCTCGAACAAAGCACATAGATGTGAAATATCATTATTTGAGAGAGGTTATCAAGAGCGGTGGTGTTGTTGAAAAAGATTGATACCAAAGATAATCCATCAAATATGTTGACAAAGGTAATTTCTGAAATTAAGTTTTAACATTGCTTGAAACAAATTCAAATTTTTCGAATGCGTTGAGTTTGGAAAATTTTTGAACTACAGTTGATTTGATCCAATACTTTGGGTATGTAGGCAGTTATAGAAATGCAAACCACTTTAGAATGATGGTTCATTGGTAATCGGCTCAGATTTGTGCAAATTTTTACTAACGTGAAGAATTGTTGAAAAGTCAATACATTAATTTAAAATTGGCCTAACATTTATGTTTGGAGGCGGCCACAAAAATTGACTTTTGGAGGAGTTAGGAGCCGTGTGAGTTTTCGAAAATGAAGATTTTTTTGCAAGTTTATGAAGATTTTTTTGATGCAATTGAAGAATATTTTCAAAGGTAGAAATGGTGGCCGAAATCTTTGAAATAGTTGCATGCAAATTAGTCGTTAGGTGAAAAGCTTGGTGCCTATAAAGAGATAGCATTTCTTCATTCCATTGCATCCCAAATTTGAGAGAATAACAATTCAATTATAGAATTGTTAAGAGAGGAGAGTGAGTAATTGGAGAGTGTGTAATTGAGAGGTTTTTCATTTCAAGTGTGTGTGAGAGTATTGGTGTATTTGGATTCTACGAAGTAAGATTTTCTTTACTCAAATTTTGTATTTTAATAATTACTAGTAATATAATTTTTTTTTTAGTCTTATGGACGTAAGTATATTGCTGAACTACGTTAAATTCTTGTGTTATTTATTTTCTTTGTGATTATTTAGTGCGCTTGGTTCCACATTCCGTGTACATCATAAATATTTTAGTTACTAGTCATGTTATATTTAAAAATGAAAAGTATAGTATTACTTTTTTCATATGCTTTGAATATAATTTCCTCTTTAGTTTTTCTATTTGAGTATTTTTTTTTTCTTTTTAATCTTGTTGTTTTCAACGTTTGAGCTAGAGAATTACATAATCTTCCAATAAGATGGTTTATTTGGTTGTTAATTCGACTGAATGTCTTTTAAAATATATAACACTTACACAACACTTGTTGTTTAACATTTATTCGGAAGAACTAAATGTACTTTCGATAAAGTGTTGTTATTTTGGTTCCGCCACTCACTTATTTCGCTTCCGCTATCACACTGCATTGAATTTGAATTAAGAACATTTGACTTTATAGCTCCAATAGGGTTTCTATTTTTGTTTATTATTAGACCAGTTGTCAAATTAATTTGAAAATCCAATGGCGAACTTAACCAAAACTAAATAGCGAAGGGCCCTATTGATAATTACAGGAAATAAAATGTGGTCCTTTGTAATATTTGGCATGCTACAAAGGACCACAACCAAATTTTATAGCTCTCACGAGTACTTTTCGGCACGCCTGCAGCAGAGTTCACACCGACTAACCCACGCTGAGGAGCTTGTCGTTCACGCGCTGTTGAGCAGCCCACAGGTTACAAATAAATCTGAGCCTCTTTTATATAATTCCTCTCCCCCCCCCCAATTAATTCGAAATTAATAAATAGAAGCATATTAATAATGACTGGATTATATGCATATATAAATTATTATTTTAATCATAAATATGTGTTTAATCGATTAGTAAAAGAAAAAGAAATATTTCTTGAGCACCCCAAAGTTTAACTAAAACACAAACTGTTATTCATGTTCTAATAAGACTTCATTTAAATATTTTTAAAATAAGTAATTTTTTTAATTTGTAATTTGTTTAGTTTATATCATTCATTAATTGATGAAGCGTGTGCAACATGGGAACCGATACTAATAACTTAACTAATAAAATTTTTAGTATATTACATGACGCCTAGATCAAACTCCACTAGTATAAATGGGGGAGAGGATTATATTTTCGGTTATGTCATGTACTTTTTTTTTTCCTTTTGTTAAAATAGCAAGGGATTACTGATCAAATCTCAAACGATTAATTAATCAGAGATAGACTACCTTATTGTTTATTTTCTAAGATTATTGAGGTTCATTTCTTATATATATTAAGTAAAACCTAAAGGTAGGTGGGTGAAGTTTGTCTCGAGTAATTAACTTCGAATTTTATTGTACTGTTGGGTCAGTGTAATTTCTAATGATGTGACAGTGAGAGATCTAATTTAATTTTTTTAAAAAAAATTCTCAAAATCCCAGTTGCAATTAATCTAGTAGAGGACAAGAGAGGACCACAAAGTAGAAGATGGGTAGCTTTTATGCAGCAGCAACTTTAAAGGATTCTTTAAACCCCAACTTGCAATTATGCAATATATGCAATAGTCATCATATATCGTCCTTTAAGTAATGGCTTTTTTTTTTTTTTTTTTTTTTTGTTTTTTTGTTTTCTTGAATCTAGTGACATGTTGATGGATGCATGATCGATCAGAGCTTAATTTCAGTCTTTGTCAGAGTCAGTCGTCTTGTTAATTATCTTCTTTCCTTTTCACATCTTATGGTAATATAAAGATTTCATTTCCCAGAATATTCTACATTTCTACAATTCTACTCCACCGTATACACCTTCTCTACAAGATAATTAATATGGGTACTTTGCAACAAACAATTTTCTCACTTGAAGATTGAAAAAGAATAGTAGTCACCTAATTCGATCAAATGGATTACAAGTTCTTGCTTTTGAAGATTTTGAATGATGATCCTTTAAAGCTTGTGTTTCTTAAATTTGACTGTTAATTGTTAATGTATTGTTATGTGTGCATATGCTTCACGGAGAGCTAGCTAGCGTTGGCATAGGACCTAGCTAGTTAGATTTAATTCGTATAATGTTACTAAAACGTGCATTCTTCAACTATATGTATATATAGGTCGGCTCTGCATGTGGATGAGAGCTTAGCTAGCTAGTCGAGTGTGCAAGCTGCGGCAACGATAATATAAAGAGCTAGCTAGTTATTTTGTTAGAGTCAGTCGCCGGGTTCTCTCTTCCAAAATGTACAAACGTGCACATATCACCAAGTACAATCACAGACAGTTCTGAATTCTTAAATCAAACTGGATGAAAAGAAAACGTTAGCTAATTAGCGAACGAGTTTTTTTTTTTTTTTAAATTCGTCAGTTAAAAGTTGCTTCAAGCTTAGATAATTGGTCCAAGCATGCAATATTACTAAGTAAATATAGATCCTAATATTCAAAAAAGAGGCTAGGTTGATTAGGTCAGAGACACAGTTTGCTTCCTTAGAAAGTAGGGCAAATAAGGATTAAGCCTAAGCTAATTTTCACTAAAATTAATTACTCAAAGAGCTTGAGCTAGCCATGTCACGCTCATGCAAAATTCAAACTTCCGAGAAAACAGTGATATTGAACACATCTAACATTTTCGGAGAAACTTGACATGAAACAATGTAAATCTTAGTGGGTATGAAAAGCAGAAAGCATGCATTAGATCAATTCGTCAGCATGCTTTTCCAGCAAGAGCATATGTACCGTAACAAGATTAGTTCTGTCCTTCCATGTTGTGTGTGTGTGTACATATGAATGCATATTCCCCTTAACATTGTTTTGTAATATACATTACATGTACAAGGTCTTGACAGTGATAATTATTTTACAAGAAATTTGTTAGGGCATGCCTCGATGTAGCATTTGTACAGTGGAAATGCTCAAACCCTCGATCTAAGAAGTTGAAGGAATAAAGTGCCGATAACTCGACAAAGAAGGCAAAGGAGTAATAGTGAGTTGACTATTCCACTTAACACTTGAGATGAAGAATTGATTCTTCATTATTATCATTTGTTTTACCTTCTTCGAAATGATGTCAAAAAAACACGCTAAAGGAAAGGTCTCAAATGTGGGTCGAGGATAGATATGTCCACCACATATTATCAAAGGTATAAATATAGATGTGTATATATTACTATATTTTTTTTTATCGTAAAAACATCAACATTACATACAAAAACACTTCTTAGTTAATTTTCCAAAAAAATAGAACCTCTGAATTATAATGCATTAGTGTTTTTTCTCATTTCCTTTTATCAAATATAGAGGGTCAAATTAAAAACTTATTAATCATCGATTTCAATATGTTTTTAAATAACAAAAAAAAAAAAAAAACAAAAAAGGAAACTCCAAAAGCAGATATCACACTTCAAATATTTACTCTATTTTTTTTTCCTTCTTAAAGAGAAAGAGATAGTTTCTCTCAATTGTAGCGTCAAATGTTTTTTCTTTTTTCTTTTTAAATCGTGAAACTAATTATTTTTTCTTTCACCCTAAGTTAGGAGATTTGTGTGAGAGGATTTGAACTGATCTTGACTTACTTTGCTCTACTGCAATACACAAATCATCAACTGGGTTGTCCCTTGGACTATTGTCGTGAAATTAACTGTTTTCATATTATGGTAACAATCATATATGCTAATCTTGAAAATTGTATTGTTAAATCTATTTTCTATTCAGAAACAAATTTTTTACCCGCCTTAAACATAAAGAATGCGCCTATAAATTTATAAAGTGACTAAATAACTCTGTCTAATTATCAGCCAGTCAAATTAAGACAACAAATCTGATTTCATATATGTTTAAACCTAAATACATACATGCTTGTGACTTATGGTAAATGAATAAATAAAAAGCATAAATCTTGACCACATGTATAATTAACATGTAACCTTTAAAATTTTTTAAAAGTTAAATTCAAATGAAAAAATGGTTTTTTTTTTCTAATTGACTTACGTATTCATTGAAGTTCAAACCTAAGATCTGAGCCTAAGACGGCCACTTCTTACCATTGGAACTAAACCTTGACTTCAATCTTAATTATAAATTCCACTAATTCATTTATTTAATATGCTTATTACTCTCCACACCATATATTGATTTGTTTCCTCTACTTTTCTTGAGTTTTAACTAAATATCTCTTTGTTGATCCTTTCTTCCAGAAACTAAATATTACGAAACATAGGTTTTTAATGTCATTGACATTAATTAAAACTTAATTAATTTAAGAGAAGTTCTAGCTAAACGTATGTCATGGCACTCAAGTAATTTGTAGTGATGGCATAATGTTAATGAAACTCAAAGCCTATATGAAGGGATCTAACTGGTTTAGACTAACCATAATTTCATTGCAAAGAGTAACTGTAAGAGGAATTTCATTGCAAAAGTTAATTTTAAAAGCTTATTCACCTCAATTGAATATGCATATTATACATAAGGTTATTGGGCTAATTCATACTTAAAAACTTGTTCACAGTTAAGTTTGCCCTGAGTTTACATGTTTAGCATAGGAATTATTCTCAGGTGATGTGGAATTATGTCTTTAGTACCTCTATCACATGTTGGTGGATTTTTTAACCTGGTCTCGAATCATGTATGACTTAGATATGTGTGATAATAATATATCTCATCATATGTAGAAAGGCAGTAAAGACTAATTCGCACATGAGTTTAATTTAATATATACCATGTAAAATCTATAACCTTAACTCATACTCAAAAAGTTAACTCATGTTCAGGGTCGCCAAGCTTTTAATAACAATAAATTTTAATCAAAATTAACATTCTATTGATCAATAATTATAAAATTTCAAAACCCAAGAATTCGATAAAGTTAACGTATACTAGCATATTACAAACTTTCACCTATATTAACACATCGTCTGCAGAAATAAAACTGTATATAAAGTTCAAGAAAAGAGTTTCAGTTTCTTACTTGCATTGAGGGGACCGCCTGTATATGGCTTGTGGAGGAAACTTCCCGGTGATGAAATAAAACTTTGTACTAACTCTAGGAGTCTTCCTTTTCACGAGGATTGCTTTCAGCATTCAATAATGAAAAGGGTTTCACTTGTGATGAGCTGCTGGTAATTGCAAGAGAACTAATAGGCAGAAGAAGATGATTATGTAGTGCAGACTGAGATGAAGGAGTTGATGATGAACTCAACAATTGGAAATGGTTCATTTGTCTTGGTGACTGATCACGGCTGGTACCGTCTTCAGAATTTGAAGCATATGGTGCATTATTATATGTTGGAAAAAGTGATGGCATTGTTGCAGAAGCAGCAGGTGGGCAGAAAAACAAGTGATGATGATGATGAGACAAAGAAGCTGCTGCTGCAGCAGCAGCAGCATTGCTGTAGAATGCATAATTCTGATCTGCAGCTTGCTGATGAGACAAAAAATCATGGCCTGATCCAAATTGAGATAATGATAAATTTGAAGGCTCCCAATGGTAGTAAGGGTTTAATGGCATCGCATTGTTGTTATTAATATTATTAAACAAGCCAGGATAAAACTTCTGATGATGATGAGCTGATAATGAAGAAGCTTCTTGATGAGTTTTATCTTCATGATCTCTTTCAACTTCCTTGCCCTTATTAGCCCTCATCAGTGATAGAGCCTCCAAATCCCATGAGTGCGTTGATTGATCTTGATCCCCATGATCATCAACACTGGTACTGGTGGTCATCAAAGAATGATGAGAGGTAGTAGGAGTGTTTGATTGTAGCATCATTTGTGGGGGATGAAATTGATGACCAAACAATCCTTGAGGAATTTGAAGTGGGGGCAGCTTATCAATATCATTTTTAGTGACATCAAGCAACCAATCTATAACCTTGCTTGGTTGGCTGAGCCCCAGACGGTCCTGAAGATCATACAATTGGATTGCTGTTGGCACCGAAAGCCTTATCCGTCTGTCTCTTAGCCCTCTAATGGTGCACACTTTGCTGTGCCTGTCTTTGCCTCCGAATGATCGCGACACGCGTACAATTCTCGGGTTCCTGAATGCCGACCATTGCCTTGAACTTGATGATGGTGGCCTGGAGATCAATCTGCTGCTTTCGTTTGCGTCATCCTCTTGCTTAGCTTGAAAACCTTTTTCTTTTGAAGTTGATATCATCGTATTATTGCTCCTCTCATCATCCAGCTGATCTAAATCTCTGGAACAACAAGAAAATTTTAATAGATTTTACAAAATTGTACCAACTCAAGCATTGTTTTAGTTAAAATAGGTACTTCTAATTAAAGAAGGAAATTAATAATTTTTTTAACAAAGAATCATCTAGTAACCAAATTAAAAGCTCATTAAACATATTTCTCCACTTTTTAATTTTGGAGTGCATCTATGGAGTAGAGATTTAATTAAGATTGATGATATGAAACATGCAAGAGTTTCAGTAAAATTCCCTCACTGAAAAAGCAAAAAAAAAAAAAAAACAAATACATGCAGGAAATCAAAATTCTCAAAAGCTTTCACAAAAGAAGTGAAATCTTTCCCGAAATTCTTATGCCAAAAAAAAAAAAAAACCAATTTAATTTTGACTTAATTTAGGAAATAATTAAACTCACTGAAAATCATATTGCATAAACCTGTAGACTAGTGAAAAATGGTTAACATACGTGCATATATGACTCCCCATTGCCCTAAGTAAACCAAGAATTTGGATCTTGTATATATAGGATATGAACTTACATAAAACGAAAAGCTAGCTACCGGGAATTTGCAGCTGATTAGTAATTGCTTTTTCTTTGATTGGCCAGCTGTGCGGCGTCTAGGGTGGATGTGGAGGAGGAGGAGCTAGCTATCTAGAGAAGTAAATTGGAAGTCGTCCACCATGGAATATATATAAAGCCCTTGAGTAAATTTGCTCTTGGAAATTTTAAAGCACAATTCTGGGAAAGGGAAAGATGCTGGAATTTCACCGTGGCACGTTGCCTTATAATGGAAAAAAGAAAAAGGAGTGGCGTATCTATATCCATGTGGCAGTTGCTTATGTTGACACATCCAATTACATTATCCCCTAGTAAGTTTCTCATTAATCTGCTCCTATTGCACACTAATTGCACAATAAAATATTTGTGCATGTAATTAATTTTGTTCCCAATTCATAGCTAAGCCATGTTTAAATGGATAAAGGGCTGGCAGTAAGAGTACTCGATTAATTAGAGCTTGTGATCAGTCAAATGCTAGCTAGGAGAGCTAGGGATTAAAATTAATGAATGAATGAATAAGATAAGAGTAGTCTCAGTCATCTGTGCCTTTCAAAGCTGTGGTGTATGCAACAAGGGTTTCAATCAGAAAGACTATATGACAGATAATAACAAGAGCTAGCTATAATATGAGGTTATAGAGGAGGGACCAACGTATGCATATTGCTTCTTTAAAGCATCTACACACTGCAGAAAGAGAGAAAGAAAGAAAGGGACCACTCTATGGTTGTATATGGCAGCGGCAGTGAGATTTTTCACAGCAGATCAGGCTAAGGGATGATTAATTTCATCAGTGATGATCAAATTTAAAACCTTCCAGTAATTTGAAATATGAACTATATTATGGTATACGTGGCAGAATGAACTGCAGTTCACATACAGTGAAATGTTCAAAATTCAGCCAACTTTTGATATTTTTTGTCAGCTCAATTATCCCCAGTTGGTGTTCAACGTTCATGTGCCTGCAAGAGACAAAAAAAATCCTAAATAAGCTTTATTGTTTAGTAATCCAATTTAAAGGAAATCTGCTATTGTGCTTGCCACTTGAAGAACACAAGAATCACGAATTCATATGTATGGCTATATATAACAATTCTTTATTTATTTATTTATTTTTGCTTTTAAGTTTAAGTAATCACTTCTGAAATCCAAATAAATATTTACTAATTGTAAGCGCGAAAAAATAATAATTACTTTGAACTGACAGAGAGTGCAACTTTTTTTTTTCCCCTTTTTTTAAGTTTTGAGGTACCTTAACAATCTAGAAAATGGGAATCTTTCACCAAAATAATTGAAGGGTTAATAAACAGTTTATACAGTTGCTTTAGTGAAAAGCTGAGCTGTACTTTATTTCTCTATCATATTGAGAAAGAAGAAACCCTACAAATTTTAATGAACCCTGGAAACCCTAGCTGGCTAATTCCAGCTGGTAATATTGCTAATGCTACTCTCAATGTTTGACGGAGAGTTAATCAGCTACCCACCAGTAATAAAAACTAAATTGAAAGGCTGGATTTGCCCACTTAGTTCAAACAAAAATAGCCTTCTACAGTTGAGTAACTTATCAAAGTGGACCAAAAGGAGAGGCAACCAATTAAGTTTTAAGGGGAAGGGGAGCAAAAAATAATAATAATGAAACCATTTATCCAAATTTATAGTATATTTGAATAATGAGACCACTATAGGCGTGTTGTCGTAAGTTTATACACACACACATATACATTTGCACTCTTGAATTTTTTTTAATGTCTTTAATATCCTTAATAATTATTTTTCGCACTAGTGTCTTACAATACAAGATAATATAGAAAATAAGAAACATTTATATACATTAAAATAAGACAGAGACTTTCACTCATATATAACACAAGTTGAAGACTTGTGGGCACAAGAAAGTGCAAGACAGAACCTTACTTGTGCAAAATGCGGTGAAAAATGAAACGAAAAACATGATTTTAGACAAATAGGTCAAAGCTCACGACAACTTCTATCTTATTTTAAATCATAAAGAAATCAACCCCCTCCTTTTTCTTTGTAGTCAATTAATTCGACTTGGAAAGAGCTTAGAGTGTTTTGATAAAACGTCGTACTGTTGATCCCGTAATGGGTTTTTCTTTTATGGTTGTTTAATTAATCTCTGAGTTATCTCTTTCTCACTGTGGGGAAACAGAAAATTTTTTGTGGGCATAAATCATTGCTGCACTCTATCTTTTTCTTTTAAGGAACCATCATCATTAATGGGAAATATAAAAATAAACGGTCCCCAGATCGAAGACAGCCGCAGTCTAGCAGTATCAGTACTGCTTCTTGTTCAGAGAGCCATTAATCTTTTCACTATGAGTTAAACTCTCGTATTCTCCTGTATAAAAGGGATAGCATCGAATATCGTTCTTTATCTTTCTTTTTTTTTTGGTTGGGGGGAGGGATTTTGACCTGCTTGAAACAGAGAATTATTTATTTGGATATTTTTTGTATTTATTTTTTTAATAATATTCTGTCCAGTGTGTGTACCGTTTAGTTTTAATCAGCATCAACACATTTTTTGAAAGTTTAACAAAAAAAATCTAATTAACGTTGCATCCGAAATTAGGATATGCAGTAAAATATAGACGATATCAGGAATAATTTTAGGTTTCCGTGTTTTGCTAATATTGGAAACATAATTTTAGTCAACTAATTACTTTCATCTCTCCACATTGACCTTTAATTGTGTCAGAAAGTGTTAATTGGCTGGCCAGAATTTTGTTTTATATGAAAGTTACAATTGAACATTCAATCCCACCCATTATGGTTGTTGATTGGTAGAACATAGAACAATAATTTTACAGATCCAATCAATTGCCCATTTACAGCCAAATTAAATTATGCAGTACAAATACCAAATTCTATACTGTTTTTGACAGCTGGAATATTTTAAATTCCAACATTGAATATCTTTATCCTTTTAGATTATATTGAACGAGAGAGTAAGGAATATTACATAAAACGAAAATTAAGAACATCTCAAATTAATCCCCAGAAAAAAGAAAAAAAATTTCCAAACTAAATTGGGGTAGGGGTAAATCATGTTTACAATATCCTATATCAGCTCCAATTAATATTGGGTTAAAATGCTTGGGCTATCCTCTCTCTTGAGCTAGCTTATGCCTATGAGTCGGAGGCCTATGGAATTGTATAAGTATAAAAGCAAGACTCATGTATAAGTGGTCGCACACCATCTTTCTACATAACAAGGATTAATTAAAAATATAGAACATATACGTGAGAGGGTGTTAGGAGAATATCTCACATATGTAAAGAGTAATTCCCCAACCGCATATAGGCTTGAGACGACCCACAACTCAACTCATGAGCTAACTTTTGTGTGTACATAAGTTAAGTCTATGAAGATCAATATATGGTCATGCACCAAGAGAATTACAACTTAGACTCTCATTGGTCAAAATATCTACCTATTGGTAACAGTTACGATAAATATGTGAAACATAATCTATTGACGAAGAAAATTAAAGAAGTTAAACCAAAGAGAGTGTGAAGGTACCATATAGTCAATGATTTTTTTTAATATTATATATTTAATGCATGAAATTACTTATAGTTTCTTTGTTACATAATATTTTGCATGTTTTGCTCACTCTTTTTTTTTTAATAAGACAATAACATTATCTTCTACAGTAGGCAGTAGCTTCTCTAAATAAATATTGCGAGTCACTCTTGACGCATAGCATTAACTACAAAAGATAAGGTCTTAAAAATAAATAAAAAATAAAAAATAAAAATAAAACTCAAGTGGCTTACTATCACTATCAAAAATCTAATCTCAGACATCATGATCATCATGACCCAGTTATTTAAATTTCGAAGAAAGAAAGAGAGAGAGAGAGAGAGAGAGAGAGATTCACACGCTTATTGTCCATTGGGATACAGAATAATAAAAATGTAATGGAATATATACATACATATACAAAATGATGAAAGCAGCTATCAGTAATCTTAACAAAGTGATTTTATTTGGTTGGTAATCTAAATTAAAAAAAAAAACTAAAATAAAATTGATGAAAACATATAAAAAATCAAGAATTTCTAGTAATATTGTGAAAATTACATAAGAGGGGCTTTGGTAATAGCTCAAGAATTAAGAAGCATGCATAGATATTGATTGTAAGAGAGCATGTGTGTGTGTGCATGCCCAGCGCTCTCTTGATCTTTTTCTTTTTCCCCTGTTAAGTCATTTTCTCTGTTTGTGTGTAGTTATTACAATTTCTTCTTTGTGATGTAACAGTGAAAGTGACTGCTATACAAAACCCTAGAGAAGAAAAAATAAAAAACAAAAAGCAGCAGACACGTGATCGATCAACACAAGCTTTAAAAGTTGTATATATGTGTGTGCGTGTGTGTATAAATGCGTGTGGGTGCTGCATGTTTGAATCAATAATAATACAGAAAGTTATTTGCAGAGACAAAGTGATCACTGCAGCTCATCTTCTTTGGTACATTTGCAAATTAAGAGTCATGGGCTCATTGCTATAACTTGCAGTGATTTCGGTCCTGCAGGCTCATGTATGTGTGTGTGTTTGTGTATTCTAGGAGCTAATTAATTTTGTTTGCATTTTTGGATTAAAATGTAAACAAACAAATTGGCAATTTTAGACCCACGAGTTCTACTTTTGGGATTTTTGGCTTTTAACATTTAATGAAAATTAAGCAAGATTATTCAGTTTGTTTGTGAATTATTACTACTGTGCTTATTTGAAAACGACAGTGGAATGTAAAGAGTAAATATTATTCAATATTTTAGAAACCATTGTATTGACAATTGACAGTAATAACTAATACGATTGTAAGTTGAAATACTAGCCTAACCATTTGTGTTGAATGTTGGTAATAGTTTTATAAGTTATGAACTTGATTACCCGAGACCCTATTTCGTATTATGAATCTGTGAAACCAAAGCTGATGATGTTTGATAAAAAATGAATTTTAAAAAACAAGTTTGATAGAAGTAATAAAGATAACATATTTTATAGATTTTTCATTAAACAACGATTGAATTAATTACTTTTAACTTCCAAACAACAGTCAGAAATGTTTATAAAATATTTTAGAGTTGTTGCTTAAAGGATATAGCTACATTATAATGCCAAATTAATGGAGCCCAACATATTAAATGACATCTCAAATACAAGAGATAGAAAAAGATTAAAATATTATTTGAAAACGGTAGTGTTATTTATAGGATAATATGTACCCAAAAAAAAAATTAACGGTATATTTTTCATCATTATCCTATCTAAATTTTAATTATTGCACATATTACTGGAAAATTAAATTAACCTAGAAATTTAAGCAGGAAGATAAAGTTCATTCAAACAATATTTAAACTTGCCTAGCCAGTACCTATTAACACATATGAAACAAATGTAGGTAATTATCTTATGTACAAGTAGGAATTGTTTACTTATATACGCATATGCATACAGTTATCTTTCGCCTTGAAGCACTAATATATCTATGCAAATGCGTATTGAAAGATTTTGAAAATGGCAGAGAAAAGAAGATAAATCTCACTTTTATTAATTCATAAGCTCAAAGGCTCAATCTATTTATAAAATGATTGCAAAATATAAAGATGGAAACGTTACAAATATAATTATTCGTAAATTTGATTGCCTTTTACGAAGATTACTTTAATCCATCTTATCGTCGATAATCAATCTTTATGCCGATCAATGTTAACGTTGATTGACAATCGACTTTAAACTTAATGTTAAAGATGGAGAGAACCACCCTTAGTGTGACTTTTATTGTCTCTGTCTTTATCTTTGCTTTGATTCCTTTTATCCTCCCTCAAGCAGGACAAGGGAAAGTTATAAATTTTAGCTTCACTTAAGATAATGTAGATCCCAGACTTTTTTTTTCTAACGGTCGTCTTCCAAGTGTCATGCAACAAACAAAAAAATCATTCCTTTGAATATTGTTAAAGATACCTTCCAATTATTTCCATAAATAAACTATCACATTTTTTTACCATAAATAAGCACAAACTCATTGCTTCGATCAAAGAATTCTTTCAATTAGAAATCTGCTAAGATGCAGGTAACTTTTTTTATCCTGGTTGTGTGCACCTTGTGTATCAAAATATTCAAGAGGAGAAAGTATTAGACGGCACGTTGATACCGAAGAAAGTTTATCCATTTGACCATTTCTTGGAGTCATCCGTTGAGTTAAAATGAGAGGCTAGGCTTCTTCTTTTTTTTCTTTTTTTTCACAACATTAGCTATTCAAAAGCAGCAGTTACAGACGCGCAGCGAACATTTATATTCAAAAGCATGCAATAAATATTGAAAAAGTTTGAAACATATATAATAAGCAATTACCCGGAGAGGGTTGAGTGCAAAATACATGACCAGAAAATGTGCCCAATAATTAATTACTAATTGATGATCCTCAGAAGGCCCGTAGAATGAGTGCAGGGAGGGGCTCTGCATTCACTGTCCATCCACTGCTCCACCCACCTCGTTGTCTACCACCAAGACAAAAAGACCCTTCCACGCTGAAGAGAACTTCTTTTATTTTGCGGAAAGAAAAAAAAAACAAATTTTTAATTATTTGCACATTAGGTTAATTATAGTTATATTTTTCCATGAACAAGAGATAGGTTAGTACATTTAATTAAGCAGCTTCTAGCCATACGTAGGTACTATATGTGTAAAATAACGTGGGATGTATGGAATAATAAATAATCATTGATAATGCATTATGGTCCGTCATCCAAATAGCCCGCATGATTATATATGTATACTTATATATATATAGTCATTAATTAATAAGGGATCTCTTATTTTGTAAAAATAAGTAGCAAATTAAATGATAAGAGAAATATATATCCCAATACATTACATGACAAAATATATTATTTTAGAGTATGTGTTTTTCTTATCTTTTAGTTTATCTCTTATTTTAACAAAGTGACCATACAACTAAAAACTAAAAAAAACACATATTCCATTGTAATAATAGAAAAAAAAAAAGTCTCTAATACATTAAAATATGCAGTTTTTGTGGCATCCAAGGATGTTGTCATTAGAGAATAACTCTCCCTTCCAATCAAGGATATTTAATCATATTAATGTTAGGGGTAAGATAAAAAATAAATAATACGAATTTCAATACACTATAAAATTTCAATATACTATAAAAGAAAATATACTATATTGAAATTTACATTTTCTTATCTTTTTAATATGTCACTTACTTTAATATGTTCAAGAGTTCCATATTCAAAAATTATTATTATTATTATTATTATTATTATTATTATTATTATTATTATTATTATTATTATTATTATTATTATTATTATTATTATTATTATTATTATTATTATTATTCTCTAGTAATTACATCTTTCTAATGTAATGGTATTTTCATTTCCCATAGCTTTGGATGTTGTCTCTTAGCATTCTAAAATCTAGTTCAGATGGAGTACCTCGCGTACCCATTAGCTTAGACATTCACTGAGCTATTTCTTTCCTCATGATGGAGCAGCCTAATTTTATCATCAATATGTCAATTCATCCAGATATTATTGCTACTTATCTTTAGTGGATTATAATGATTCTTAGCACTTATCACTAACCATGGTGTCAACGCAATAAATTGATAAAGCATACAAATCCACAATTGACATAACAAAAAAGGCGAACTTATTTTCCACTCTCTTCAAACCTTTTTATAATTCCTCTTGGTGTATTCGAGGAATGACTTTCTAGCATGGGATACCCGAATCTTAACTCATTAGTGTATAGCAATATATTGGAAAATGCTACTTGCCACGGGTCAAGCCCCGAAACAGCAGACGCAAAGCGTCGTTTCGGCTATATTTTTTTTTTGTTTTGTTTTGTCATAAAACGACGTCGTTTCATGACGAGGGTCCAGCTTGGGGCAAGTATAAGTTCAAAAGAGGCTCATCTTCTTTTGTTAAAGCCAAACCAATTCCCGGTCCTAGAGGGTTGCCAGTAATTGGTAGTATGAACCTGATGATGTCACTATCCCAACATAAGATTGCAGCTGCTGCTGAATCATGCAAGGCTAAGCGGCTCATGGCCTTTAGCCTGGGTGATACTCGCGTTATAGTGACGTCCAATCCAGATGTCGCTTACAGTTTGATGTTTAACAGAGTAATTGGGTTTGCTCCTTATGGCGTCTACTAGCGAACCCTAAAGCGAATCGCGGCCACTCACCTTTTTTGCCCAAAGCAAATCAAAGGAGCAGAGGCACAAAGACTAGCCATCGCATCCCAGATGGTGGCCATGTTTGCCAGCCATAAACAAGGTTTTTGCGTACGTGAAGCACTTAAATGAGCTTCACTGAACAATATGATGTGCTCTGTTTTCATAAGATAATCTAAATTAGATTCGTTGAATGACGAAGTAAAACAACTGAGAGCACTAGTTAATGAAACAAATGAAAATAGAAGCAAAGAAAAGAACTAAAGAAGATGAAACGACGTCGTTTCATGGCAAAAAAAAAAAATAGATGAAATGACGCAAAGCATCTGCCGTTTTGGGGTTTGACCCGGGGCAAACATCAGCACTCCAATATATTTAGACATGCTTGCTACAAATCTTAACAAAAATTATGGCAAATCCTTTTACGAGATGGTCGAAAATCTCATGATTCGCTATTCACTCTGAATCAAATATGTAAGATAAATAGTGATAAAGGCGGCTACTCACCTACCCTTATGAAAGATGGCTAAAAAACCTCCTGATTCGCCATTCGCTTAGAATCAATTTAAACACAAAATATAGTAATAAAGGCAGTTGTTCACTTACCCTTGTGTGATATAGTTGAAAACCTTATGATTCGCCATTCGCGTGGAATCAAATAAGCAATAAAGACAAAGATAAAGGCGACTGCTCACCTATTCATATGGGAGATAGATGAAAACCTCATGATCCACCATTCGCGTAGAATCAATTTAGACATAAAAGATAGTAATAAAGGTGTCTACTCGCCTATCCTTATGCATTATTGTCGAAAACCTCATAATCTGCCATTTGCATGAATCAAATATGGAGAATAAATAATGACAAAGGCGGCTACTAGCCTACCCTTTTGTTGAGTCTAATGTCGAGTGGATCATCATGATCAGGATCGGTCAGGTACCCTAATTTACTCTGGAATAAGGTGACCTCTAGATATTATATTGCGTCATAATAAACAATGCTCAACGACACATATAGAGTTAGTTTAATGGTAAACATATTCTTATAGCATTTCAAACAACTCATCCATATTAAATAATTGAAAGGCAAATAAAATGGCACATATCATCAAATTTTATAAAGAAAATGCATTCATAAAAAGTAAAGATATAGATCATTACATGACACTATTTTGTTATCCTAAAGAAAATATAGGGGATCCCAAGGTCACTTGTTGTCATAAGAAACTTAGGGAATTGAAAAGTGTAGCTAACCAGTTATGGTTCTCTGGGTAGCCCACATGTTCGACCACATATTTTAAACATAAAGGCATTAAAGAAAACAAACAAAATAAATAAAAAGAGGTAGAATGTTATCACTTTACTAATAGTATGACTTTTCTCTGTTAGAGCTAATGATGATTATTCCCGCACAACTTCCATGTGAATTGGGAAAGCCGTCAATACTAATTCCCCAAAGTTGTTCTTCTTTCACCACTGGTTTGCTCTCGGTCAGATATCCCAGGATTCAATCGCCTATAGATTCATTAGCAACTTCTATCAAGAAATTGGCAATGGCTTGAGCTTCGATGTCTAACCGAGGCTTGAAGACCAACTTCTCTAAGTTGGGTACCGATCTTCATTTATGGGTTTTGGGTAGATGTCATAAAGTACCCCTAATATACCATGTGGAGATAATCTATCTTTAATGAGGTACACCTTTATTTGTGAATTAGATGCAATCTAATAAGTGATCTTGGAGGTAACAGAATAAAACCATCGAGTTGACTGCTAATCCTCTTTTATGGTGATAACTTCCTGGGCGGTTGAAATTTTCATTGTGAGATAGTGCATGGGTACCACCGCTTTAATTGTTATTAAGAATGACCTACTCAAAATAATATTGTAGGCACCCGAGTGATCCACAATAAGAAAATCAATCATATAAATAACATGGTAGGGTACCTTATCAAGTGTAATGGACAAAGTGATGATGCCTTTAGGGATGACCATATCTCCGAAGAACCCAATAAGCGCCATAGCATATAGAGTGATTTTTTGTGACTCAATAAATATCCGATCCAAGACACTTTTGAAAATAATGTCAATGGAGTTGCGGTATCTATAAACATCCTTGCCACTTTGCCAATAACAACCTTTAATGTGATGACTAAGGCATCGTCATATAAGTATAAGATACCTTCAACCTCTTTTTAGGTGAAAAGTATTAGTAGGGAGTTGTGGGGTACTTAAGGTGCATCTTGGCTGGTGAGATTGACTTCCCCACCATGATGGCTACTGATAATGGTGATCTACTATAACGTTTTATCGCTCTCTTGGACTGGCCAGTTAAAGTATGTCCACCTGTTATCATCCAAGCATATATACTTTTCTTAGGTCCTTGAAGTGCCTCACATTCGGGACTATTATCAACTATGCACTTGCCCTTATCTTGCTTCATGCCAGTAACAAACTCTATGAGGTACCCACTGAGAATTAAAGAATTAATCTCCTAGCACAAACTGAAACACTCGGCGGTGCTGTGACCAAAATCCTCATGAAACTTGTAATATTTTAAATTGCACTTCCTGTTGTGGTACTTCTTTATCTGTTTGAGTGGTCGGAGTAGGCCACTATCTAGAATTTGATAAAAGATTTACTCTAAAGAGCAATTCAAAGGATGATAGGACTTGTACCGAAGTTTTGAAGGTGCCTCTCACTATTCTAGCCACTGTGTTCTAGGAAAGTGGGGTACCCAGGGTATTTCAAGAGCATTGCATCCTCTTCTGCATGGGGTACCTTGCAATGGGCTGCATACCCGAAGTACCCTTGATACCGAGGCTTCTATCTTCTTGGGTCTCTTATTTCTTTTCATGACTTTGGCTTTGTCTTGTCGTTTCAAATGTCATTTCGCATCCATCTTAACCTGCTGCAAAGCTCAAGAATGGGCTTCCTTATATGAAATTGGTCATTTTTTTTTTAAAAGAACACCATAACTTGCTCAACCGTAAATTCTTCTCAAAATGGGTCAACATGTGTTAGTAAGTAAACGCCACGGTTCGCAACACTTGTTAGTGAAAATGGCTCACATACTTAGCGAAAGGTTCAGATTCCCCTTACTTAATAAAAGCAAGTTTGGAGGCTACCCTATCTTGAGTGGAAACATAGGAAAATGCATGAATAAATTCAGATAACAACTGGTGTAGAGATGATATACTTCATGCCTTCAACAATTGAAACCATAATCTTGCGAGGCCCGTAAGTGTGTGTGTAAACATCAGACACATAATGCTATTATCTACACCCTTGATCTGCATATGGTCATGGTACAACTCGATATGCTCTACTAGATCCGAGGTACTTGAGTATTATGATATTTGAGGCATAGCGAATGCTTCTAGAAGAGTTATTATTTGAATCTTCATGGTGAATGACGAGTTATACGTTACTAGCATTGGAGCACTTATGACATTTTACTTTTCCGAAAGGAGCTTCACTTGAGCTTCAAAATACTCTATCTTTTCTATGAACTTGTGGGGTACCCTAGGTTCACCAAAGGAGCCGGCTGTTGTTTAGGAAGCCTTTTTGGCATTCAACTTATATCGAAGATCTTCTTAAGTCTTTTGTTTAGGCTTAGTACCCTAGCTGCTACAAGAGTAACAAGAGGCGGTGGATCATTCCTCTTGAAACCGTTGTTTTAGAACTTTAAATGGGTACCGAACAGCCAATGCTTCGGTCTACTGCCCTCAGGTATATTAGATCGTGGTATGATTTACTTTTCGTCTCGTAGAGGTGGGGTAATTCAGGTACCCAAGATCTCACTACTCTAGGGATCGCATGGGCTAAATCCTCAAAGTGTTCATGAGTGATGGGCTCTTCGTCGAGGGGAACGCTAGTTAACTGCTTGACAGATTTGCTTTTATCAGATAGAGTACCCTCCTTATTGAGTTGCCCCTCTCATCACCATTGTGGTCCTCCAGTCTATCATGACATAGCATTATGTCATCAGTAAGTATGTCAGGTATCATTGTTGTGTGAGTACATGTTCCAACAAGCTTAGCACCATGTGGAGGCTTTTTGTGCGCTCCCCATGAACGACACCAATTTTTTTTAATAGATTTTGAGGGTGTGAATAAAAGCCACAAAACCAAACTAAGAACAATAAATTTATTTTTTTAGTTGGGGGGAGGGGGGGGGGGGGGGAAAGGTGCCTTGCATGTTGGGAGTGTAAGGGCTATTTTGGCTTTTAAGGAGTGATGGATGAGTGAGAGGATGGTGGATAGGGTGAAAAGTTGTAACTGTAACTCAGAGAGCTCGTCAAGTTGCCTTAGACCTGCAAAACAACGAGAAAGAAGTCAGAGATAGAGCCAGGGGTGGCCAGCAACCACATTATGACGTTCAAATCATAATTGGGTTATCTCAAGTTAGAGAGCTTGCAAGCTCTCTGTAATAGTGGTTGGAAGTAGAAGAAACCTTAGCTCTTCTCATGTTTGTGTGTGTTGGCTCTCGACAAAAATAAAAACCTGAGTATTTTGTAAGGAATACCCCGACTACTTTGCCACCTAGCATTATTTTATTAGTGTTCCTTATTGTTATGTCAGAGATATTGTGATTCTTCGTATGTGTGACTGCTTGAACGTTTCAAAAATATACGTAGAGAGCAAGTTTGAGGCGTACATACGTGTTAGGCTTAGTGAGGTGGTCTCACATACCTCTGCTAAAGCTGTTAAGGATTTACAGGTGTGGCAAGAGAGGACAAATGGTCCTAACTATCTTAGCAACAACTTTTTTTACTTTTTTGTAGGCTTGATAGTATGTTGTCCATTTTTTTTGCAACACAATATTTCATTGCAAATTACTTATTTTTTAACAAAAAATCAACCAACTTTTTTAAGATTTGAGCCCCTCCTAACATCATTGTGACCATTTTCTAATCTTTATATTCCAACTTGGTGTACCTAAGATAACCTTCAGAACACTTAAAATACCCCATATACCATTCAAAACACCTAAGGTATGTGACATCTTATTACTAGGTCTTCTAATTCCTTCCCAAACACAAGGTTTTAATTTTTGTCTCATCCTCATAAATGTTTTTTGGTTTTTACCGCGTCTGGTAACATTTAGCTTGGAGAGTTCAGACACCAGAGAGAGCAGCAGCCCGTTCTGTTCCCATCAATTTAACTTTCTTGCCAGCTTGTATTACCTCAACAATATTTGAAAAATAGCTCAAGAGAAAAAAAATCGCCAAATTTACTTGTTATATTGTTCAGCTGCTAATGCCAGAAGAAGCTGAATCTGATTGCTAAGCACATTCAGATAATATTTTTTGCGAAACTATCAAAAGCACTTGTTGCCAAATGTGTTTTTATTCACATACAAGGCAGAATTGCTTAAAGCTTCACGATTGGATGTGAAAGACCATAGTATCCACAGCGCCTAGTGTTTGGTACTTTGGTAGGGTGGTAAAAGAAGGGGCTGAAGTCCCTTCACGTGTTAACGTGGGACGAATAATTTTATTCTGAATATTTGAGAGCAGAATTTGGCCAGATATTCAGATACTAAATTGTTAAAATAAAATCACCATATACCTTGTAAGAACTATTAAAAAAAAAAAAAAAGAGGTTCACCTATGCATTTGCAAACCTGTTGTCCTAACTAAATTTTAAACTACCTGTAAGTTCAAGTTGGCATTTTTCAAATTTAACCTACTTGAACACAATCAAAACTAATTCTATATGACTGCAGTTACGGTACCACCCAGGTTAAAGCAACAATGCAGCACCTCTTCGGTAGTTCTTAACTAATTCAGCTCATCAAGAAATAAATTATAGAAATGAGTGAGAGAGAAAGAGAGTACTATCAAAAAAAAAGCAAAGAGCATACTGTTGCTGCCAAGGTACCAATTCACTACCTGGTTGAAAGCTCAGAAAAGATGCAACAAATTTACAACAAACCAACAGTCTGATTTCAATTGGTAAACACATTTGGATACTAAAAGCCAACGAAAATTAAAAGAATCAGACATGCATGTGATAAATCACTTTTCAATCCTGGCCCGAAGCAAGTAAGAAATCAATCAACTCTAGTTACTAAAAGAAGGCCACAGAAAAAATCAAGACAATTTCATGAAATAGAACTCCTATTGGTCACACCTTAAATGATGAATAGTAGAAAAGAGCACAAAGAATAGTACCCCAAACACTTCATTAGTAACATGTTCAACCACTTTAATTTCGCCACCATTCCTTTCTTTGCACAAGAACTACCACAAGATTGTGAAGGTGGGAAGCCAAACCTCTAATAGGAAACTGAAAATGCACACAAAGATGGATGATGGAGGACCACCAGCTGCTCGAAAATTCTCTAATTTATATCGTCAAGAAACAAAAAAGCACTGCAATTTCTTCTTTGCTACAAATAAAGGTCTACATGTAATGTAAAACTGAATGAGGAAGGCAATTAGCCACTTCAACAGGAAAAATGCCACCCAAAGTAAAACAAGTAAACAACTATTCTGGTTGAGATTAAAGTCATTGGATGCAAGTCCTCAGACAAAATCAAAATGAGCATTAGAATTCACATCACAAGCAGCAAATAGAGCAACAAGCAACAATCCAAAAGAAAGTTGCCTGTCTTGATTAGGAGAAAGAAAAACAGAAGAGAAAATTGATACATTTGGCTCCGCCATTCCATAATGATTAAGAGGGCTAATAAAACCCACGTTTTTTTTTTGTGCTGCAAAATGTAAAAGTAGCAGCATTAAAACTAGCATCAATTAATAATCCCGGGAAGAAAAACTTACAAGTTTGAAGTTAGTTCATCCATCAGCCAACTGCAGTCGCATTTGGATTTTATACAAACATAAATGAATATATTAAGCTGAAACAGCAAGTTGGAGGCAAACACCCTTATTGACATCAAGTTTTACATTCTCTTTATGTTTCAAACAAAATTAGTATTACGTTCTCTTTAACAGCAGTCTCCGCAGAATTGCCATGCTAAAATGGCCTGCAATTCTTAGTGACAGCAAAAGAGATGGAGAAGAAGACCAGTGCACAAATTTCGCCACAGTTGAACAAGCCTGGTCAAAATAATTCTTTTGTCATGATGCATTCAATAATCAGAGAACACCCAATTAGAAGCTGACAATAAGTTTGTAATAGATTTCATCATTTATTAATCTTGGATAAGCCAATTTTACTTTTTATAGCTTTTAAAGTCAAATATTCCTACAACGAGGCCACTAAAGTACAACACATAATGATACAAAATTAGACCTCCCAAATTATCCTAAGTTCTAAGACATAGGTCACATTGCCCAAAATGATGTTAAACCTGTTTCCTTCACTTGATTGGTTAGCTCAAAGAAATGCATTACAGCCCCTGAATTCAAAAACCAAGCAGAGAACTCAATTTTCTTGTAGTGATCTGACAGACTACCTCCCCACCAAAAAGACTTCCAAGAGAACTTCAACGCTAAAAGTTCAAATGTGATAATGTGAGCATCAGATTCCAGTCTTAGAAACAATAACTATTAATCTGTTACAAACCTGAATCTTCACAGAAATGCAGAAGCCATAAGACTACAAATTGTCAGTGAACATATCCTCAAAACCAACGCCTCCCTCCGTCCTCCCACCGATAACAATGGAAAAATTCAAAAAATTCTCATCTAAGATCAAACAAGCCCAACAGATTTTGATCGCCACTCACCAGAAACCCTACATTCAACATTCATCATCCATATATAGCAACCAGAAACCCTAGGGTTCAATTAATCAAATCCCAAGACGACATATTATTACAATTTCCCAAATTTTTTTAAAAAATAACAAACAACACCCGCAAAACCGTTTAACCAAATCAACAACAAACACCAAATCAATAAAATAACAATTAATTTTTTTTAAAAAGGAAGAACACTCGCCTAATTTTTATTTCTGATATCCTCCACCAACGGCGTTGATATCCTCCTCGACCGCACGAGTCAAAAAAACGGGAGGGAAATCGGTGACGTCAAAGGTCTTCTCCTTCATCATATTCTCCGCATCAGCCTTCTTCAGAATCGTACGGCGGACGGGGGGCCGATTGCGGCGCTGGTCGCGGGAGTAGTACTTGATGTCGTAAACGGTTTCCGGGTTGGAGGTCGGGATGATGGCCTCCTGTCCGGGGGTGGCGGGGCACCTGACCCGGTATTCGAGGGCCTTTCGCAGAGGGTCCATGTATTCCGGGTCGGAGCAGACCCCGGTTATTTCCCACGGTTTTTTAATAAAACGACGCAGGTTTTGGAACAGTGACGTGGCAGCTGCTAACGCCGACTTCGCCATGGCTACACCGAGAGACAGAGAGTAAAATGCCTCTATGAAACGTCTAGGTCTGGAGATCGCGAGCAGTGATGCTGAAAAGCTTTTTTTTTTTTTTTTTTTAAAGATAAATAATGCTGAAAAACTTGAGATGAAGGGGGCGATGAAAATTGAAAGTGTGCTCGTTTCTATTGGGCCGGACTTAACTCGGTCCATGCCAATGGACCTCAAGAAAATTACCGGTCCGTTAATTATTGATTATTTTGCATTATTAACATTATAATCGTTGGCGGTAAAATTTGGACAAACAATTACAGCGTGACACGTGAACAATGACTCTCCTACCCAATGTGCCCTTACAAAGTGTGAAGAAAAAATTGAAAGGACAATAATGAAATGAAAAGATCACAATAATAAATATGAACCATCTTAATAAATTTAAAAGTATAAAAAATATCTCTGAAAATATCATAAAGTTATCACATGTCAATAGAAGACCACTATAATAATAACAAGAGTTTTTTCAAAATTACTACAGATCAACACAGTATGATTTCCTCTAAAACCACCCAGAATTTTCCTCCAAAAGTTACAAGTGCCGCGAATGAGAGAGGGACCAGTTGAGCTAACAGCTTAAACCATCATCCATGAAGCTAGAGCTCCATCAACCCAATTCCATCACAAATTACCAAACCGAACATGATGGTTCATTTCAATTACCACCACTATTTCCTCTAAACCAATCATGCACTAAGATCATATTAGTAGTTTGTTTATAATTAATCAGTGCTTTTGCTTAATTTTGAAAAAAGTGTCATTTAAAGTGCTTAATAGCATGGTTAATATTCGCTCATTTTCCAACGGCTCGGTCGACGAATCGTATGCCTCTTCCAACTTGACCCTCCCCTCAACCTCATAGAAGACCAACTGGGCTTGTCCATCAATTTTAATATGGCAGTGGGAGTTGAAGGGAGTTTGGAGCCCAATTGTTTTGTAAAATCGTATTTTGCACAGTGTAATATTAGATGACTCGAAAATTTCATGAAATATAAAAGTTTGGAGGTTATGATCAACTGAGTTAATATATTATTGATAAATAAAACAGTTTAATAACTGACAAAATATCTCAACCGTGTTTTATATTTATATTTATTAGAATTCCTTTCTATCCAGTTCAGGCCATAACACACATTTATCTTACACTTCAATTGTGCTGCATCTTCAAATTGGGTTTAGCGTTTGATATATTCTTTGTTGTTGGCATCTTAGAAAGTTGCATATGGGTATCAAATATTGAGAGTTGATCTTACGACGCCACAAGTGTCGTGATTTCATTGGTTGGGCTGTGGGGCTAAAAAAAAAAATTATGCCAATAAAATCATAACGTGTACCACATCGCCCACCACAAAACACACGGTGGCATGCATCGATTCATAATTATTTTAATTTTAACTGTACATTTTAATAAAAACGCATGTGCGGCAAAATATTATTGAAAGACGAACACATCGATTAGCAGTAAATTAAAAATTCGAATTAATCATTTTCTCTTCAAAGAGTAAAGAAAACCATCCAAAATCTTTCAAAACAAATTAAAGAAAGCATTCGTTAATCCTTAAAAAGAATGCAGTATTGCGCAGTATCCAAATGGTGTTTACGATCAGACGGTTTTAACTTCGACTATGTAATTTGATGCATCAAGTGCACCGTCGTTAACTCCATCCAGTCAAAACGTTAAAATGGGTTGAATGACATCATTAGATCGCATGGAATAATTAAATATGAGTTTTGTGCTACAAAGCCTACCATTTAAGTTAAAAATATTCACAGCCTTCGCATTTTTTTATTTCAAAAAATGTTTAACATGTCTCAAATGAATTGATATTTTACACTGTGTCCTTAAACAATTTGACTTGTTGCACGGCGCCTTCAATTCCGTTAATTTTTTAAAATTTTCTAACGGCTCCTTTAGACTTTTGATTGAATAATAAAAATACCCATTCACTTGAATTCAAATAAGTTTAATTACACAAGAAAACAAAAGAAAAAAAAAAATAGAGACGAAGGAGAAAAACAAAAGGAAGAAATAAAAAAGAGAATTTTTATTAAAATTTATTTAAGAAATAAAATTTTAATTTTATCCCTCTACGGTTAAAATTAACTAAGAAAATAACGGAATTAAGAGCGCAACGCAACGAATCAATTCTTGTAGAGACGCAGTATAAAATGTCAATTTATTTAAAAATAAATTAAAAATTATCTATTTATTTATTTATTTTATTTATTACTCTAAAATATTTTGACCGTCTCACAATATTTTCAACAGTACAATTATATCATTGAACGTTAACATTTGTGCGGGAAATTTACAAAATCTCACATTCACCCCCACCCGTGAGCAATTTTCCAGAACGAGAAAATTCATCTGCAATCTCACACCAAAAGTATAGATGAAACAAAGGGAAGCCAAAACGTCATAGTTATTTAAATATTAATAATAATAATAATAAATAAATAAATAAATAAACCCTCAAAACAGTCAAAAAAAACCAAAGCGAACTGTCTGCGCAAGGCCGTAGTTGTTGTCTAGTTGATGATCTCATCAATCTCATCGCATTTCTTTAAGTCACATAAACAAAAGCAAAGCATAGAATATAATAACTTTTTTAAAAAAATTAAAGAATAAAGAATTATTTGTTTAGTTATAAACTTTTTATATAAAACAAGAGAAGGAAGCATTAAAATTTCTTCAAAAGTATCTCTGCTTTGCTTTTCTGTCTTCCATTTTCTTTGTTGGTACGCTTACTTCGCTGTCTCTTTTCGTCTTCTTCTACTGTCCGAGATCTCCTTCTTCGTCTTTCTCGTTCTCTTTTATTCATTCGAGCTCAAACACTTCCCACAAAACAGGTACTTTTTTCTTTTTTCTTCTTCTTCGATTTTATTTTATTTTATTTTTTTGTTTCTAATCGTTTAATGCTTTGTACCTTTCACTTGATCTGTACCTGTTGTTTTGTGTTTTAATATTTTGACTGATCCGGATCAAACCCATGTCTCAAAATCGAATCTTTGTTGTTTTCTTATGCTGCATATACTTGTGGTTTTGGGTTTTGGTGGGTTTTATGAATTAGGGTTTGTTATTTTCAGTTAAATATGGTTTCCTTTACTTGTCTTGGTGCCCTTGTTTCTGGGTATGATTCCTTTTATAAGGTCTCGTTGTCTTGTGTTGGATTGATGTTCTTTGTGATACTTCTTACTGATTATGGTTGTTCCTTCTATTAGTACAACGTGGGAGATATGGTATAACTTTGATTTTTATTTATGGATTTGGTTTCGTTTATTTGTTTTGTAGTCTTTTTGGTTAATAAAACTTATTAAAACCGTTCGTCTTTGTCGACAAGCTGCTGCTAGACTTAACTTCTTGCACTACTGCTATTATGTTTGGGGAATATTGTTTACTTTTAGCAACAGCGGGAATGCAAAATTCTTCTGAATTATGAAAAATGGTCAAAATGAGATTTTCCTGTACTAATTTTAAACTTGACCTCAGCACTAATGCACTGTAAAGTCTCCTGTTTTGATATATTTAGTTTGTCTTGGGCTGTGAATGTCTAGTCTTATTGGATTAGCATTCTTGTTCTTAGAGACCTTTTTTAGTTTATAGTTTGTTTTATGATTGGAGTCTTCTCTGATTGATTTTTGAATGGGCCTTTTTATTTTATTTTATTTTTGACAAGAAACTTTGAATTGTATTAAAGATGATTAATGGGCTTTATGATCAACGTTTAATAATTATTGTTATGTCTCTGCATCCATATGTTTTAGTTTGTAGATTTATTTTGCTTATTTGTTGGTTTTCAATTGATATGTAGATGGCAACGCAAGAAGGCAGTCCAGCTCCCAGTGCCCAAGTCGTTGGCAATGCCTTTGTGGAGCAATACTACCATATTCTCCACCAATCCCCAGGACTGGTTCACAGATTTTATCAGGATTCCAGTTTGCTAAGCCGTCCAGACAGCAATGGTTCCATGACGACAGTGACAACCATGAAAGTAAGGTTTTTAGGAACTAAGATCGGTGTAGCATACTCATTTATGCTAGTTGACCTCAAGAAATATAGCAACTTTTATATCTTCTGTATGATGATGCTATCAACTTTGCATTAACCCTCCTCGACTTGGTAAATAGAGTATTTGTTGGATATCGATAAGATGTCGCTAATACCCATTGAGTTATCCCATAAATTGCACGATTAAATCTAGGCGTTTGACCTGAGTGCTGCAGAGATCTTATCTGTTGTTAATGAGAAATTTGTACTGGACCTGTACTGATTGATTATATCATAATGGTACTGGTGAAACTTTCTATGTAGATCATCATGTTCATTTTGACGATTGGTGTGTCATATACTTGCTTGTGAGTTACAGATTTTATAATTTACCTGCATTTGGTGATCCATGGAGCAGCCATTTAAAGAATGGATTGTTTGAGGTTTTTGGCTGTTATGAAAATATTGTCTTTTCTATGCTTACCTTGAATTACAGTTATGAATTATACACTTGCTTTAACATAGATTGATGGACAAATTTCATTTTCACCTTGGAGCAGGCAATCAATGACAGGATTTTGTCCTTGAATTACGAAGACTACACAGCGGAGATAAAAACTGCAGATGCTCAGGATTCATATGAGAAAGGGGTGATTGTTCTAGTGACTGGATGCTTGACTGGAAAGGACAATGTGAGAAAGAAATTCACGCAAACATTCTTTTTAGCTCCACAGGACAAAGGAGGCTACTTTGTCCTGAATGATGTCTTTAGATTTGTTGAGGAGAATGAGTCGTTGCAAAACAATTCTGACTCAGTAGTTAATGAAACTGCTCCAACAGCCAATGTGACTGAGGCACCAGGTTGCAATAATTCTATTCTCATGATTTCATATTATGATTAACTTGAGACTTGAGTTATAAAATTTATTTTATCTTTGTTTCCAGAGCCTGTTCATAATCAAGATTATATTCCAGCAGACCGAGCAATTGTCATTGAGGGGGAAGATCTTGATAATGGTCCTGATGTTTGTGATCCTTCTGACAAGGAGGAAGGATCAGTGGTTGAAGATGAAATTGTTGAACCCCCAATTAATTCAGTTCAGAATGAAGTTCATGCAAGTGTAGACTCAGCTCCAGTGATGCAGGGGGATGCTCCTGAGAAGAAATCATATGCTTCAATTGTGAGTTGATTGCTAAGTGTTCTATATTTGTCTTTGGCTGTTTGTGTAGTTTGTGGTGTTAACCTCTTTTTTGACAATTGCTGAACTGTCACGAGTTTTGTACAGGTGAAAGTGATGAAAGGTAGTATTATATCCAGTGCAGCATATGTTCCTGCCCGAAAGGCAAGGCCGACACCTCCAAATGCTGATCAACAATCACCTGCCGCAGCAAAACCTGCTTCTGCATCTGAGGCTTCAGCTCTCAGTAGCGACGGTGCTCCTGAAAATAGCAATGTTAATGAGGAAGGTATGAGTGTGTAACTTTAAATTAAAGGTTGCTGAATGATCTTTAGTATACTTGCTGTATGAGACATGCATGTGAAGTCACTCTGAACAAACTCATTTGTGTCCTTTGGGATTGAAAGAGTTCAAGTTTAGTTGTGACGGCAATGTGTTGGATCTAGAAGAATTTTTGTTTCCTGTGTCTAGGACACCATGCTGTAGATGTGGAAATTCTTATTTTTCTGTGTTTCAAAGTTTATAATTTATTCAAATTTTACTGATTACAGCTGAAGGTTGTTCCATATATGTGCGGAATTTGGCTTTTACTACAACATCCGCAGAACTCGAGGAGGCATTTAGAAGATTTGGACCTATTAAGAAAAATGGTGTCCAAGTCAGAAGTAACAAGGTTTCCTTAATATTATATAGTGTGTTTACATCCACATTAAGTTCATTGGCATAATGCTTATGTGTCATATATTTATCTCCTGCAGCAAGGATATTGTTTTGGCTTTGTTGCATTTGAGACACCAGCTTCAGTGCAGAGTGCACTTGAGGTATTATCTTTATCTCTCTTAGCTTGTTATTAAAAATTGTGCTTTGTGTTTACAGCATCAGTCGCACTTTCATTGAAGTTCATCCTAGTTGAACCTCTACAAAGTGCCCTTTTTGCTATTTCCTTCCCTCCCCCCCCAAAACTGATTTATTGGTGTTCTATTTGCTAATTGTTTTTGCAGTTTCAATATTAAGAGCAAGAAATTATTTAGTGTTACCTATTGAGACTATAAGTAGAAATTATTTAGTGTGTTACCTATTGAGACTATAAGTAGAAATGATTTAATGTCTTCATCTGGAACTATCCCTGTAATTGTACATTAATTGCCATTTAATTACCTGGTTCAGAAAAATTTGTCCAACCTAATGGGGTTCAATGGGACATCTATGAATTTCTTGTTATGTTTCTCTTGGTTGAATGTTGTTGTTATATCTAAGTTCTGTATACAAAACTTCAATAATATCTGGACAAGATAAAAGATTAGAAGTTATGATGTACATATTTTTATTTTATTCTGTTTTAAGGAATTTTGAAATATAGCTGGTGGCTGTATTTTGGCTATGTATCAAGTTGCATTATTTAAATTGCTAATGCCAGCTAAGGGATAATTTAAGGGTTTCAGAATATTCTCTTCCAGCAAGTGGTTTTATGAAATTTGATGTTGATTAATATATGTAATCAACATTTTGAATATGGACATGTGTAGCATGTATTGATCCAGGTTGTTTTTAGTCCCTTACCATGGGAACTTGAAGAGTTGTATTAAAATGGCTACTACTAGGAATTTCCCGCCATATATATATATATATATTCTGGCGCATGGTAGCCTGATGTTTGGATCTCAATGAAGAATTAATTTGGTCATTATGACTGGTATTCTTAGCATTGGATTAGCCACACAAACTTCTCCAACCAAAATAAGACTGATGCTCGGTAGGATCTTAGTTTTCCTTCTCTGTGTTTTCTGCTCTTGATTGGTCAGTTAATTAATGATTTGATAATGTAACTTCTGCCCAGATCACCTACCAAGTGAAATTGGCCCTGAATTCCCTGTCATTCCTTCTTCTCTGCAATCTTAAACTGATCTGATTGGGTACTCACTAGATCTGTGCTATGCTACCATTGCTGCAGATCCTGATTCAACCAGGTCAAAAGGGAATAAAATTGTTGATTATAGTTTATGTACCTCAGGAGGCCTCAATAGAGAGGCTGTGAAGACAGTCATATTGTCTGCATCCTAGAAAAGGACGTTGCTCTAGAGATCGAACTGAATGACATTCAATGATTTTTGCATACCCTTGCACTTGTTGTTGGATGAAGCTCAGTTTGAGTTTTGGAAAGTTTTGCAGATGTAAGTGGACCATGTAGTTGGCTTTGCACCCGATCTCTCCCTCCCTAAGACCAACAGAACAACCCCCACCCCCTCTCTTTTGAGAGGAGGTCATCTAGTTGTCTTGCAAATTATCTGTGTTTATTTAATCAGTTTTGTCTTTCATGTCTTACATGGCCCTGCGTGCAAAGTTCTCTTTCGTTGAAGAACATATAGTATGAAAATAATATCAATTCAGTGATCATTTCACATGCCCCTTGGTTTGCTTTGTGGGCTGGGCCAAAGGACAAATTTCAAACAGTAAAATTTATCTAACAGAATTCCTAAGCTGGCTTATTATGCAGTCACTTTACAATCCTTCTTTTTCTTTTTGGTACGGTCTTGCAACTACATTTGCCTATTTCTTTTTACTACATACTTGGTTTACATGTGGTTATCAAGTACGAGATAGATAGTTTTTCTTCTAAATGCATGATGTTTATAGATGTTGGTAGATTGACTGGTCATATGGCATGTTACCTGGTTTTTGGTGGTTGCGGTGGTACTGGCATTTTCTGTGGTGGTAAAAGAAGTGCTGGCGGATCTTCTGTTTTAGTTTCAATAAATGGGGGATATGGTTTTTGGTTGAAATGGCTTGGATAGTACAATTGACTGAAGTACTTGGGTTTAATTGCATGGGAGGTTTGGGTGCTATTATAATTCTTTATCCTATCTGCTATTATTTCCAGTTTATTAGGTTATGCAATTTAATGTGGTTTCAAAACTAAAATTTCAGGCTTCCCCTATATTAATTGGGGATCGGCAAGCAGATGTTGAGGCTAAGAGAGCAAACTCTCGAGGTTAGTTGAAAGAATAATTCTCATTTTCAGCATTTGTGAATATTTCTATCCTAGTATATCATTCCAATAGTACCTGTAATATGTGATAATAACTGATGATTTTGCTGGTCTTTTTGCAGTTGGTGGCAGCGGGGGTGGGAGAGGTAGGTTTTCTTCAGGGCGAGTTGGGTTCCGCAGTGATAGTTTCAAGAGTCGTGGGAACTTTGGTGGAGGCCGGGGTTATGGAAGGAATGAATTCAGAGCTCAAGGTGAGTTTTCAGGGCGACCAAAAGGTTCAAGTGGACGAAATGGAGAGGGACGGGCGAATCAGAATGGAAACAGAAGAGGTGGTCATCAAGGTGGGGTGAATCGCAATTCTGTTACTGCATAAACAGTACAGAAGTTTTTTTTTTTGACGGTAGAGATGACTTATGAGGGGTTTGAGGATTAGAAATTTAAGTAAGATTAGAAATTCTTGTTCTGAATTTTATAGTTGCAACTACTTATGGGAATATTCTTGTGGGTTTCATTATTCTTGGGGAATTTCATAAAAGCTTTGCATAACATGTAAGGGTATTTTGGTGCAAATTATGTATTCATTTATAAAAGAATTCCTCTGTATTTCCATCTCATTTCACTCCCATTGTCTTTTTCCCACTAGCACATGATGACATTAATTCAATGAATCCGGCAGACTCGTTTGACCACTTAGTTGGAGAAGTTAAGTAGCAAATGGCGGACACAGGATTCTGACCTTGCCATCTCGACATCATCAATGCTTTCTGATATCTTTTCGTTATAGTTGCATTTCTTTATAAAAATCTATAGAACATTTCAGTCTATTCATCAACAATGGTGAAAAGCAAGTAAATTGATCAAGATTTGACAAGTGATATTGTCACAACAAACAATACTATTATTTTGATCTCCTTACACACTTAGGCTATATCTCATTCAGTTGGATTTCTGCAAATTGGATACTAAATTTGAAGCAGCAAAAGCAGCAGACCCACCAACCACAGAAACAAGAGCAACAACACCTTGCAGTGCAACTTCCCAAGGATAATCTTCGGGCACAAAATAAACACAAGAGGGACCTAGAAGCAGTAACCCCAAGCTGAGGGTGAGCAGGGCCCCCGGAGTAGCAGGGTCAGTAGCAGCTGAGAGGACTCCAAATTCTTCAGCCTTTGATAGCAAACCCAATTTCTCAATGGATGAAAGAGACAGACCAAACTTCTCAGCTGCTGATAGCAAGCCAGCTTTCTCAGCCTTGGATAGAAGTTTCAGCTGCTCCACTCTTTTTAGTAGCTTCACAGGAGGGCTGGTAGCCAATGATGCATTCCTTGGGCCTGGCTCTCCTAGAGGGAAAACAACTGAGTTCTGCAATTTAACAGTAATGCATGTAACAAAAAAGTTAATGAAATTATCCAATAAAAATGCCTACCACAAAACTTCATCATTCTTCTCTCACCAATATATGTTTTAAAAAGGGTGCAATCATCAAATCCAGTAAATATGATACAAAGTCTTAGACTGAAGATCAATTGTAACCCACCAAGCATCGAACATGAATAGTAAATGAGTCAACTGTCACCGACCTTTCTGGAGCTGACAGTTTTGGCAGCTGATGGCAAAGGTTTCTGGGTAGCCATGGATTGAACCAGAAGAGATGAGAAAGCATTTCTTTTAGAAGAAGAAGAAGGCGGATGGATGCATGGGGTTCCTCTGCTGCCACCATTAAATGCAGCAGCCTCCATTATTCTCTCTTTCTCTTTCACGCTTGGGAAAGCGGTTCTGTTCTGTTCTGTTCTGGTGTTGTGTTTGGTGTGGCCTGCAGAGAGCAACTGGATGGATGAATTGAATGATGGACAGAAAAGGATTATGCATGATTGGTTTTCATTGGTCGGGGTTCTCCGCGTGTCACTATATGGTTGGCTCCCATGTTGCAAGTTGCATGTTGTTCATCACGGATTAGTAGTTGCCTAATTTGTGATTTTCCATTATTTAAAAGTTAAATAATAACTTTTCATAAGGGAAATTGAGAAATCGTTATGAGTAATATTACTATTTAATTACACATTTACCACCAAGTTCTGACCTCCCTAGGGAGGTTATTTCAGTAATTTAATTGATCGATGGAACCCAAACATACTTTTGCGCCTCTCGCTCACTACCCCTCTGACGCCACTAAAACCCAAAACCCTAGCGAAAAAATTTGAGTGGACTCTTGCGGTTCATAAACAATTCAATGGCAGACTCGGTGGTTTCGTTGGAGAAAGTAAAGGCCTTCTGGCACTCTCAGGTTCACGACGAGGAGAAATGGGCTCTCAACGTGGTCCGATTTCTTTCTCTCTCTCTCTCTCTCTCTTCTTTTTTTTCCCCCCTCTTTTAAACAAATTATCTTTCGTTATTTATTTATTTTTATAATTAATTTATATTTTAGTTTCTGCGTTTTGTTTGTCTTATGTGATTGGTTATGAACTCCTTTGTTTTTCTCGCCATAGAGTAGGTTAGAATAGACTGATATTCTGGAATTAGATTCTTACAGCTAGCAATTGGAAGAGAAAAACATGTGAGGATTGAAATTGATGGCTTTCATCCTTTATGTCCATGTCCGTGTCTGTGGCTGAATTGCTAATTGCATGTTAGAAACAAAGTTCAGGGTTTGGTAGGTTCATGCCGTGATTTAGGGGCTTGTTCCTCGATTTCGGGCCCATTACCAGACGGGCACGCCCTCTTGTATATTTTCTCCTAGAGAATTTCATTTAATAATCGTACTAGCAGCAACAATTAAGACCCGGAAAGAAAGAACATCTTTTTCCTAGAAAATTTTCTGCCAGATTTCCAAGCATGTATACTCGAGGGTAATTTTGCTGAATTGAAGGGCTTGGTTTGAAGTCTGACAAAATTTGGTATCATTTAAAATGATTAAGTTTCACGTTTGACATTGATGCCCTTCCAACATAGTTGATTTGGGACAGTTGAAGGATGATTTGATATGTATGGTTGAAGGGGTACGGTGCGGCCTCTGCTCACGTACTGAATTATAACAACTGTAATTTTAGTGGATAGCGGAGGAAAATCTTGGATGCCAAAGAAAAGTCATGAATCAGAGTCAATGAGTTGAGTCACACAAGATATGTATTCACTCATTGAAGTTGATGTCAAGAAAAAGGTTAAAAGTTATGCCACAAAATGTGGCAGAAAGTTTATTAAGATCAAGAACTGGATTTCTGGGATTTCCCTAACACCTCACAAGCCTGAGCTCCATTGTCTCCTGAAATAACTGGTACGACTAAGTTTCTATGACAAGAAATTACATGTTTAGGTTTTGTGGAAAGCTTGATGTGGAACTTCTGATGCCTAAAGATATTAGAGTTGCTGTTTCTCTATGATTGAATGCTTAGTATTTGTTTTTTCAGCTGCCGCAATTCATCGCTTCTTAATCTATGGTTACAATTATAGTGTCAAATGTAGAGATTCATTTGTCTTCTGGTAAGTACAGCTTCATGATTTTCCTCGTCTTCTTGTAGAAATTGCTGCGTGCCACTGGGCTGTTTGCAGCGTCGATTTTTCTGATGCGCAATTATGGTGATCTTATGGCAATATGAGGAATCATGAAGGGCTGTTCTCCCGACTCCAAATTATTCACAAGATTCGAGTGTATTTCTTATGTTTTTGGATAATTTTTAGGATTTTGTTCAAGGATTTGCTTCTTTGACTTTTTAGTTGATATAATGCTTGTCAGTTTACAGCATTAATATAATATGGGAATATGCTAAAAGTGCTGGTGATAACACTTATACCCTAAATCCATTTTTCATTTGTCTTTTCAAAAACTATTTGCACTGTCAAGAATTAAAATTAAGAGTGCTTTTATTTGGGTGTTTTTTTTTTTTTCTTTTTTTTTGGGGGGGGGGGGGAGAGGCTAGAAAAATAAGAGTTATACTTTTAAGGAGAATAAATAAAGCAGTTTAAATGTAGAGCATGAAGTGTATGCGATTTCACATTTCCTAATCATGCATAAATTAATAAAAATTGATGATTTTGCAAGTGTTGAGGAGATGTCACTTAAGCTAGTGTCTTCAACGCAATGAACTGTTTCTAGGGAAACTTGTCTTATATGGGCCTGTGAAGGGGATGGGGCTAGGCTACAAGCTTTCATTTGCACCCAACCATTTTAGCCCACCTAATCCTCTGAAAACAAAAAAAAAAAAAACAATTATTTTGCAGTCATGAATATGTATATGCTATTATTAAAGCTTTCACTAATAGCCAGCCGCTCTAAGAAATTTTTTTTGTATTATGAAAGAAACTGTATTTTGCAAAGTAGATAATATGTAATTCTTTTGCCTAAGAAAGGTTAGTGAATAAATGAAAATTTTCAAATTTTGTGTTTGATTTATAATCAAACTCGGATATAACAGGAAATACAACTTTTCGCTAATGAAGCTCTTTTTTCATTAAAATAATCAAAGAGATTTTGAAGAAGACGCCAAATCCTGAAAATAATATGAGATTTGCTAATAACAAGTTGGCTTTCATGAAAAATCAAAAAAATCATCCCTCGGCGGGGGAGCTCCGATTAGACTCCTGGTGGGGCCCACCGGCGAAGATGGCGGCATGGCGGCCACGTCAGAGAATCTATGATCGCAAATACTGGAACACTGGATTTTGATTTGTGTATTCTTTGCTCGACTCCCGCTTACCATTCATTCATTCATTGGGCGGTTCTATCAAGTTGACCATCATTGTAATTTGCAGACGCTATTTGTCCTATTATTGAATTCACACCAAATAGTAAATTCGGACCTTCTTTTGCACGAGAAATTTACCAGTTTATCCAACAATTCATTTTAATAAGTGGGTTTGGCCGTCCGTGTTGCATAACTATACATTTTAAAATTTCTTACCAAAATTTTATTCTAAATGCAATGATGTGACCTTGTTCGTTGGTTGGCTGGTAAGACAACGTAATTAATACACTTAAAATTTATAAAAAAAAATATCAATTATTTAATTGACAACACATTACTTATCAAATTATTTTGAATATTTATCGTTACTCTCATAAAATTATGATTCTCATTAACTTATATTACGATGCATTCGGATAAAAGAGAAAATAAAAAGGAAGAAGAAGAAGAAGAAGAAGAGGAGGAGGAGATTGTTGCGTTAGAATATAAATTAATGCAGCTTTTAATGCATTAGATAACCACGCACCCCGCAGCGCTGCATTAACATCCAATATGTTATTTCATTAATTCCAATTAAATCAGTTCTTGTTATTTGTTTACGTTAATTGTTATCTTTAATATTAATGGTCGACGCAGGTAGCTCTAAACCATCGTTCGACAGCTTCTTCTACCACCACCACTAACTGCCCGATTTAGATGTCTGTTGGAGTTTATTTTGGTATTATTGGAATTCTCATCGTTTTAGCATCGAAATAGCATAAGTTTCATAGGAAATAGAACTGCCTCTTGCCTTAGATTTATAGTTGTAACTTTTTTTTTCCTAACTTTTTTTAATGTATAATAAATATCTAAGTAGTGTGTTTAATATATCAGCCAAAGAGTAACGCCAACCATTTCGGCGTAGTTCGATCATAAATGGGAAATAGAATTGCTATGAGGACCTTTTAGGTAATTATTGAATCCTACCCTTTTTTATTGCAATGGATTTACTGTGTGGTCAAATGGGGATATGATGGCAAATACTTATGCTCAATTGCTAAATATAACTATTTTCGTGTAATTAATTGATGACGCTATTAAGAAAATAACAAATCCGTAAATACTTTGGTATTTTGGTGGGCACCACCGGCGAAAATGGCGGCATAAAGTACACGTCAGAGAATCTGCCATTCACTGGCTCTCTCTCGATTTGACCATCATAATGGTGGGAGAAATTTATTATTTTACCCAACAACGCTTTTACGGCTGTAAAACTCTCTCTCAAAAAATTCTCTCCATGTAAAAGAGTCTTTTGCATAAATAGACGGAGAGCAGACTACGCTTATGGAGTTGTGATATAAAAAATTTTAGATGTGAAATGATGTGGTATAAAAATTTTTAAAAAATAATAATAATAATAAGATAAATATTTATTTACTATATTTAAAAATAGATCCAAGATCTTTGATCGGGCTAAACGGAATATTCATAACTAGTGACTTTCAATCCGATACGCATTCGTGCCTTTAACGATAGTTCGGTTAATCTTGCCCGCGCCATGACAAAAACAGAGCTAAAAGTTCAGAAATTCCTTACACCATCTTAAGACGAGGAATATTAATTTAAAGTAATATTTTTAGTTTACATTTACTCGGGTGTCCAGAAAATAAAAAGTTGTAAGGAAAAAAAGTTTGCGGGGTGAAAAAAAAAAAAAAAAAAATTCCTTCACGGACGGCGAGCGCATAGTTTTCTTTCTAACTCTTCTTGCCACCTTCAATTACAAATTTACAATGTGCCTTCAAATTCAATAACATCCACCAAGTGTCGCGCTCTCGTTGACCCACTCGGTAATCGAAAACTCCAGTGCTACAAGTGAACGTTACAAAAAAGCAAAAGAATACACACGCACACACCGGATCGGTAAGCATTACCGATCTTGCCGACACCCGCAAGAAGCTCTCCCTTCTCCTTCCCCTAAATTTTCGCCTTCTTGTTGATTCAGGAAAGGTGACTGAGCTTGCAGACCTTTCTACTAAGTTATTAAAGGCTGATCCCACATCGAATCCCTATCAAGTTTCAATGCTGAAGTCGATTCAACAACTTCTTTCAACGCATAAGACAGCTACTGAAGTGAAACAGCTGGCCGAGGACATTCAAGGGTTCTTGGGGACAGCTCAATCTAACACGACAAGAGCTTCCTTGTTGAGGGGACAATACAAGGAGCCATTGAAAATGGTAGCAAAGCTTCCCGCTGAAGTTGAAGCAAATGTTGAGGCAGCGAGAAAGCTTGATCATGAGCAGATGCCAAAGCATGTGACGCGTCGACGTTCTAAGTTGGTTAGTATAGGAAATATGAAGATGAAGGAATTAGGGGAAATGCGTTCTTATCACAACCAACTTGCTGATAACTTTGCTAGGGTTTCTAGGGAAATCAGAGCTCCTGACTCTGAGAAAAGGGTATTTGAGGCAAGGAAAATATTGTTGAAGGATCGCTGTGCTGAAATCTTGGACAAATTTTCTTCACTTAAACGTTTTACAATATAGGTTACGTATACGTAAAGCATTAATATTCAAGAGGCGTTGTCATGGAGCTTTGTTTGCCTTTGCTCTGATCTCAAGTTAAACGTACTAAATAAGAATATATATATGTTTTTGATTCTTTAATAGATGTTTATTTCTTTTTCGGAACTCATTGTACTTTCAACTTAACATTGCCTTGATCGTGTATGCTTGCTTTTATAAATTGCCTTTATTCTATATATCATTGCTGTTATCACCTTGGTGTTTCAATTAATTGTATGATATACATGCTGAAAGTGTTAATAAGTTCATTATATATTATATATTCTGAGTGAATTATATGTTTTCAGAAAATATTAAATGGCTAAAAGTAAGAAAGAAGGACGATAGAAACGGCAGCATGTGTTGTCATTTCATGCGTCATTCTCTCTCTTTCATTTGACACACAAGAATTGTTAAAATAAGAATGATATTAAGTCATTTTAATAAATTTCATCTCTCTTAATTACAAACTGAAGAATGAAAAGAACTCATCATTTTTGTTAATGAAGATAAGGCTAAAGGTGAAAATGCAATTTGCTTCTCTGATTTGATGATCTACAATATAACCTTGAATCAATTAATCTATGAATTTTGCCATTATAACCACTTATATATGCATTAATAATCCATTTGCCAGGTATATTTGATCGAAATCATGATAAATGAGTGCTGGTATCAACAATTTTTTTTTTTTCAAAATCACACATGGTTGTGCTTGTAAGTCCTCTAGTTAACTTACCAGCTGCGAGAATAAGAGGAGAATATGAAACATGACGTAGACTATTTTGTTTTAAGATGTATATGCTTCAGAGTGCAAGAGCTTCAAGTAAGAATTATAAATTTTATTCCCACACATACATATACCTATACTGTTTTAAGATGCAGTTGTTCTCTAATATAGGCGCTCGCAATTTTCAATTAGGGTCCTTTTCACATTTTCCTTACGGTATTACTTCGTTCATTACAAAATTAATAGTTATGTATAGTGATTCAAATACCAAAATTATGGTTGAACACTGAAACCATTTTATATCTAAACTTCGAATAATAATGTTATCGCTCCTTACATAATTTGGAAACATAATTTGTATCTCAATTGACGTACATGTTGCCAATTATTTTTTGGCATGTGTTATGTGTTAATTAGTTGGTTTTATTTTCTATCATTAATGTAATAGTCTTACTCCACCTACCAATAAAAAATCAATAATACGAGAGAACCTAATATTTAAGTCTCAATACTATGTCTCACTCATTTATTAGATGATAAATATAAAATTATTTATTGTTTTATTTTACCATCCAATTAATGAATAACACATTAGTTAGGATTCAATTTGGTACTTAAATATTAAGATTCCTAACATTTAGGGTTGGCAATGGGATGGGATGGGATTTGCCAATCATATTCTCGTCTCGTATATGCAAGTGGGATAAAAAAAAAAGTCCCATTCCTATCTTTTTATTATTTTTTGTTTGGGACAAAAATTTGTCATAGTTCCATCTCATTATCTTAAACAGTCTCAAATGTAAACAAATAAATTTTAAATTTTTTTTCTTTTAAGGATGATCATAATTCAATATAGCAAAAATTTTGAATAAATACAAAGTATAATAATTAAATAATAGTTTTATTTTGACTATATGTATCTTCGAATATAATTTTATACTAACATTTGTTATTTATATGTTTACTTTTATTGCACGTTAATATTGAGACTTACACTTCAAAAACTATAGATTTGTACAGTAACTAACTTCTGTCGTGTTAAATATCCAATAATTTAATAATATAATAATAAACCAAACCAATATCTAGGCTTGGCAATGGGATGAGATAGGACAAGATTTACCAATTCCAGTCTTGTCTTCTACGTACAAATAGAATAAAAAAAATCTCATTCTTGTCTGTTTATTTTTTTTTAGACAAAAATATGTCACAATCCTATCTCATATAGGATGGGATCCCATCACAACATGAAAAATTGTCATCCCTACTAACATTACTCATATTATACTCGCTAAATGTTAGATCACTTAATATAAAAATTGTGTCTCAACTATGTAAATGTAGCCTTACCAAACTAGAATTTTTCTGAAATTACCAAAATAAACAATTTCACTTACCTATACATAGGGCAACAAATACTCAACTTTATGAAAATATATTCAGATTATGTAAAATCTAGCTTCAGTATTTTTTTTTTTAAAGGTAAAGAGGGTGAACAAGTCTAAATATAATTTTTACCCCCTTACCACCCTCAAAGATCGAACTCGAGTTCAAAAAAATGATAGAACCAACCCAACCATGCCCTTAAGAGCTAGAATCTAACTTTGGTTAAATAAATATAATTTTTGTATTTGGATCTCTAATATCAAATTAACAGTTTTTAAAAATATCCGCATATGATGAAAACAAAAAAACTTATTAGCAATCGAACTTATTTATACTAAAATCTACTTTCAATATTTTAAATTATTTAAATTTGGAGTTTAGAGATTGTATCTTGCGAGGAATACAAGGTTGTTTCCATGATATATTTCCGCTTCCACATGAAGAATGCCAGCGAACGCGCGATGAAAGCGACAGCGGGGTGATGTCATCCGCACGAGGAGGCCCTTAAAAGCCAAAGAGCTAATCTGCGCTGTACCGATCGCCCCTCGCTTGCCACGAGTACCAAACTGACCCCGCCCTCCACGTGGCGCACTCTCAAGACGCCCGTTTCTTTTAACTTTTCCCCACACAGACGTTGTGCAGAAAAACTGCAACGTTCTGAGTTCCCGTGGGTCCCGCCGAGGTCCACAATTCCTCGCCGCGGGTTTCTGACCCTCTGCGGCGTTTTATCGACGCAACGCGGCTTCGGGCGTTAACGTAACAGCGCGTATTTTGATTGAAACGGTTATTTTCTAGTGTAGTACATTCCACGGAGTCCCGTCGCTCCGCCAGTCGTAAAATCATTTTTTTTAGGTTTTTTTTTTATAAATTCAATAAAAATAAAATACAGTTAAAATAATTTTTTTAAAAAAAATAATTCCGAGAACATATGACTACCAAAAAAATAAAAAAATTCTCAAATTGGCATGCACATGAAGTTTGTATTATCTCAAATTTTGAAGCTAATGAGATTTTCGTACAAAGTTTGGAATAATGAAATAAAATAATGGTACGGAAGTCTTGATAGGATTTGCGTTATAATTTTGTATCTATAACAATAAAGTAGTTAATGTGTCTTAAAGAGTTGAACTCGTCCAAGTTCTTAGACAGACGCATTGATGCAATTTTCGATTTATAATGTAATACATATAGTTAAAGTTAAAATATGACTATTTTTAGAGTCAACATTAAATAAAAATCCCTGCAAATAATATGACTCACTATTTCACCCACCTCAAGTCGTATTCTGAATCTTCCATATCAAATAATATAAAATAAACAATTAAGTAAGATAGGTATTGTACTTTTTTATTTCCTTTTTTTTTTTTGGGGGGGGGGTTAAAATTCTATCAAGATCTGCACTTATCAGCTGTATTGATGAAGTAAAATCTGAATATTCAGTTTCTACAAAAAAAAAAAAATAAAAGTTCTCAGCCGAATAATTACTCTATTCAATAGTTAATTTATAAAAATCTTATAATACATTTATTAATTTTATCAGAAAAAAAAAATTACTTAATAGTTATATTTATCAAACACAATCAACTTTCATAACAAATAGAATTTTTAAGTTTTCACGACAAGTGCAACTCATGCTAAAACAGATTATGCCTGCACCATCAAAGCATTTAAACCAGTATCTTTTGAACTATTTTACTGCTACAAGAGTGAGGTAACCACTCCAATTTGAATCTTAAAAAACATACATTGCTTGAATTTTCAATAAATAAAATTACATCTCTTCGGCGGTTACTTCTTTTTTTCTCTCCACATTATTAGTATTTACGATAACAGTGGGCTCTTACGTTACAATCGCTCATCGTTCATACACGTGTCAGTTGGGAACAGAGGAAACCAACAGGGCACTCCTCTAAAATGAGCTAAAAATGTCCCACCGTTTTAGCACCAGACTCTCCTTCGTCACTCCAATTTATGATATTGTCACTTCCCAACTACACATTAAAGCCAAATCTCACTCCAATTGATTTTTCCCCCTTTTTGTTTGGTCAAATAAGCGCAAGTATAGTTTGTCCTTTTGTTTGAGTAGGCACTTGTTCACACAAATTTTATAAATTATATGCGCCCAGGGCAGTTTTAAGCATAAGAAAACAAGTCCGCCCTCTATAGTCTCACGTATTAAGAAGGTTCCGTCGTAATTACTTAATGCTCATATGTTAGAATATTTTTTTTTATTTCATTAATATGCTCAAATTAATTTTTTTAACTTACTTATAATAAAAAAGTCTATCTTTTAGACCTTTCTTTAATTGATAATTATCTTACCATTAAAATTTTTTTGTATAAATTTTATATTTGATAACGTTAATGTTAAAGAACTATAACTAATAATATTAACTATTAATTCATTATTTTTTTCCTAATGTTAAAGAACTATAACTAATAATATTAACTATTAATTCATTATTTTTTTCCTAGAAAAATATTTAAAAAATTATTTATCTATTAAAAAAAACCTTAATTATTTAACATTATAAAATTTCTTGTACTCTTCTGTATAGAGAAAACTATTACATTTATTTGTTTACTTTTGAAGTAAAAAAACATATTTTCTTAAAATAATAATCTTAGGGAGTTGAAAAAAATCTTCTTGATTACTTTTTCTTTCTTGAAATTTCTTATTATCTCATTGATAGTTAATATTTGATATATAGTTAAAAAAATGATTAAGTTTTGAGCGTTTTTATGTTTCTTTAAGTATTGAAGCTACTAAATGTAAGAAGGTCTCATAAAGAAATTTCGCTTAAAGTCCCTAATACTCTAAAGCTGGTCTTAATAGGTGCAATGGGTATGGATAAAACTAAATTATTGGATGGCTCTAAGACTTATTTTATTGGTGAGGTAATTAATTTATGCAAAATAAAGTCATAAAAGTCTTTAGGCATTGACACAAATAAGACAATAAAATCTAAACATCAAGACATATGATGGACTGCAAGAGGAACAACTGTAAAATAAAATCGATCACTTGATGAGGATACGAAGATCTAAGTTTGATGTTGGGGTAATAAATTACTTTACCGAATGAATCTGCAATGGAATAGATATTGTTCAAATCCAAATGACTCAACACATGAGATCAAGGATAGAGAATCCATGAGGAAACAAAATAAAGAAAATTTTATTAATCAAAAGGTCATGAAAATAATACTAAGACCTCTCTCTTTATAATAAAGTAAATTCACTTCCCTAATTTAATTTAAAAAGAGAAACAATATCATAATTATAATAACAATAAAAGACTAAAGCACATAACATAATGAACTTCAATTAAAATAGAAAATATCAAAAGAACTAAGATAACAAAATCCTAAAATAACATTTTATATCAATATATCTCGCTATTTGATAGAATTTGTAGCCTTAAAATTAACTTCACAATTGAAGGTTCCCGTCAACCAAGCATCAAGGCCAACAACAACAAAATTATTGAAAACAGACACGGGCTCATTATTATTGATGGTGGATCTAATACTTAAGATTGAGAAATTTATAAATATGTTTGAGTGCAACTCTTTTGTATGATTCATAAACAGATTTACGGATCAACACACGATATGATCATATGTAACAACTAATCTCGTTGAAAACAGGCTGGTAAATCAGGAAATTTAACTCCGACTTAACGCGGCTATCAATGGGATCACACAAATGACACAAATAATTACACCATGTCCGAGGCCGGGAAACCTTGATCGGCGAAAACATGAGAACTTAGGAAACCCGACTGTTACTATTACAGCAGCAAAACAACCCTCAAATATTGCTGAAAATTACAAAAGCTGACGCTGACGGTCAGAAACTGCAACGCAGCGAGCTGCAACTTGCAATGGCGTGACTGCAGGAAGAGACAGAAAGAGAAACCGCAAATGGGTATCATCAACGCACTTCTTCCCCACCATTGCTTACCACGTGGCGTATGCAAAGTGTGCTGTCAGCCTTACAGCCAAAGAAATTGTCTCTATTTCCTGCACGACTATATGCTCTCTGTTTCTTCTCTCTTCACCCCAGCATGCACATATGACATGTGCACATTAAACAACAATACTTATTAGACACATGTGTATGAGCATGTAACTCCTTTTCTCTCTTCTTCACACTGCTGCAAATCAATCTCCGGTCTTCTCACACATTGTAAGCTTTTCTGGGTTCGTCACCTTTTTCTTCAAAGCCCTCCTCACTCGCTCACTGTTTCATCTCTTTTGCTATGTTTTCAACTTTGGTGAATTTTAAGCTCATTTTGAGGTTTCAGTTCGAAGAATTCGTAATTTCGTTCTAACATTGTGTGATTTCTGTTTGCAGAAGAAGGAAAAAAAAGGGCAGAACAAGTTTGATTTTTTTTTTTCCCAACTCTACATATGGAAGAAGGCAATGTAGTGAGCAAAGAAAAAAATGATAAGAACAATCTCATCAGCAACCAAGGCCAAGACAAAACTCAACCAACAAACTTTTTAGAAATATTCTCACCTGAAAACCAGACCCAAAACTCCACCATTTCTTCATCATCATCGTCATCAAACCGTTCGCAAGAACCAGACCTGAATCTGAGGCTCACTGTGGGCAGCAACAGCAACAGCAGCTCCAGTGAGACCTCCAAAGAAAACCCATTAACGAGGTCATCATCAATTGGGGGCGTCATAGCTGTGAGTAATAGCAATTCGGTCCCTCTGAGAAAGTGCTACCTTCCCAGTTTGCCCAGAGCTTGTTCTTTGCCAGCAGGGGCAGAGCAACAGCAGAGCGTTATTGCAATGCGGGAGATACAGTCAATGAGGAGGATTCATGCCAAGAACAGGCTTATTGCGAAGCAGAGGACATCCAAGGAAGCTAAGACAGCTAGGAAGGCTAATGAGAAAGAGACAAAGAAGCTAACGCCCACTATGCCTTCGGAAGTGGCTACTTGGGCTACTGCTTCTGCCGCGAATAGCCCCGCCCTCTGCCGAGCTCTTCTCAAGATCAAGACCGAAGGCTTATCTGCAACCAAAAGGGGTAACATGGTTTCTGTTTCTTTCTAATTTTTTTTTTTCATTTTCATTGTGCGAGTTTTTGTGTGTGTGTTTTATTTTTCAAATTTACTTATTGTTTAGTTATCTGTTAAGTGCTTGGTGATTGTTTATTCATATGTTTTTAATTTGTATTATTTGCTGCTTTGATAACATTCATGAACTGTTTAATGCTTGGATTTCAATAGAATTTAGTAGAATTGTTTCTGTTTGAAAATATATAGAATATTGTGTTCGAGTTCCAAGTTGCATTAAGTCTAGTCATGAGAATAGATATAGGACGATGACATGTGATTAATTGAGAATTGGAATGAATGAACTGAATTTCAGACTAGCAGGATGATAGATGTTAAGTTCACAAACAAAGTGATGGCCATGCAATTAAAAGCAAGTACTGATAGTGAGGTTTTTTCTGTATCTTCTGCATGAAACTAAAAGCAAACATGCAGAGAAAGAACAGTGCATAGTATAGGTAAATTTATGTGGCATCCATGTGCAAGATGTTCTACGAAATCTTCATTTTGTTGATTTCGAAGACGACAACAAAGTGATGGAACTAACTTGTGAATTGAATTGCCAGCCTACTAGCCTACAGTAGTTAAGAATGAATCTGAATCCGACAATATATTGACAAAACAAGAAAAAAATTGATTAGCCAAATACAGCATATGATCCCTTACCACTAATTGACAAAAGTGAATACAATGTCGTTTAATCCAAAAACGCAGAACATTTCCCATTTGTCATATTTTTCCTCATATTGTAGGGTCAACAAATTTTCAGCTAGTTACAGGCATGTAAATTATCAGATAGAGTTTGACACATTAGACTTTTATAGCATCACAAGTTAAAGTGAATTACAAAGTAATATTTCTTTTAATGCAAATCTATTGGAAGTTCTCCATGAGTTGAAATTGATTGTGTATTCCATATGCCATAAAATTTCAATCTAAAGTTGGATGAAAAATAAGAATGTTTCCCGACGAAGAGTAAGTTTTCTATGTTTGTTATGCCAGATTCCTACATATTCAGCTGATAATTCTTTGTTAGTACCTTTCATCCTAAGTCTACATGCTGCCTTAGATGCTTTACTTTCATAACTCTTCCGTTAGTTTATTATATTGCTGCGAGTCACTTTTTAAAGTTTTTTGGAGTTCGAAACCATGAGCTGCATTGATCCTTTTCTGTGAACTAAAAATTTGTGGGATCAATGACAGTTTGACGTGCTATATTTCACTAACAGGTACGTGTTCTGATGCCATTTTATTTATTACATCTAAAGGCTGAACAGTCTGAGCATAAAAATTTTGGTCGAGTCACTTCACACTTGATACGTTGTGCGGTGTTTCTGATCTCTTGAATAATTTCTGTAATCCGAGATTTTTTTTTCCCTTTCCTCATTCTGCTTTCAGACCTGCTTATGCAAACCTAGAATCTACGTTTCCTTGAGTTGAAAGGATCTTCTTTTTACTTATGAAATGGATAAATAAATGTCATGTACATATTAAGTATGCTACTGGTTGTTACTGTTGAGCAGAATTATGCATTTGAGCCTATGGACTGTGCTTTGAGCAAGCTTTGTATATCAGGAGCATTTACTTAAAGATCTTGGTTACTTAGTTTATGGAGAGAAGATTCCAAAAGAGAAATTCCTCAGCAGCTGAAATATTTTTAGCATCTTTTATTGCTTAGAGATATTTGACTTCGGTTGCACAAATTCTATGCAGAACGGCCACCAGGTCAATCCACAGATGATGCTCAAGGCAGTTTCAAGGTACCAGCTGTGCCAAAGAATGCAGAACCTGCAACCACAGCAGCAACCCCACCTATGCCTGAGAGTCCACCTAAGAAGGCTAAGGTTTCTGATGGCAACTCTGAAAGCGATGGGATGGATATGATGAGGCAAATGCCTAGTGTGCGTACCACCGGAGATGGACCTAATGGGAGGAGAGTCGAAGGGTTTCTGTATACATACACAAGAACCCATGTGAGTATTGTATGCTTATGCCATGGCATCGTTTTCACTCCGGCAGAATTCATCAAGCATGCTGGCGGCAGGGATGTGCCGAACCCCATGAAACATATCACCGTCTATTCGACCTTTGATGGTTAGAGCTGCGGTGGTGGCTTTTGTCACCCCTCTTCAGTTGTTAGGACCTAATTACCTTTCTTTTATGTCTATAGAAAAGTAAACTTCCATCAGTAGATGGAACCTTCCTTCATTTTGAGTCAAGCTCTCTTCCGGGAACTCCTTAAAGAACCACCTTTGGATGGATCAATACAAAGTTTGGTTTCCATCTAACATCAATAGTTTTTCCAATGGTTGTCTATTTTGCCTATTCTCGTAATGACCATTTCACAGTTATTAGAAGAATGTGATGATAAATCTATTTGAAAAGCCTAAATAGAGATGATAATGGTGCCTTATGCTCGCTGCAGGCTACCAAGTCATGTCTCTTTCCTGTGCCTTTTAATCAGCCTCAGTTCAGGCATTCTACTTGATGCAGCTGTTCTGAAGAGTTAACTTGTTGCTATTTTAAGACTTTCTGTACCGGTAAATGAGAAAGTAGATGATTTTCACTATTCAGAATTTGATCCTACTTAAGAATTTCTCTCTAGCACCTTCAGGTTTGCTTTTAAAATTAAAATCTCGATAGCTATTGCGTAAACATTTACAATTATTAATTTACCCCTCTCGCTTACCTTTACTCTACGTTGATTAAAAGTAGTATAAGTGGACAGAACCGAATCGAAAATTGAAAAATTCGGTTTAACTTTAACAACAAAGCGATTCATTTAATATAAGAACGGAATCTTTCGGTTCGATTTCAAAGTTTTAAAACCCGAATCTTGCAATTCGATTTTTGCCTTTTTTGGTTCAGTTTCAAGTTTAATTAATTAATTGTTCGGTTAAAATTAGAACCTAATCAAAGCGGTTCAGTTCGCTTTTAAAATAATTTAATCGACCCATGCCCACCTAAAACGTAAGGGCCGATCGTTGTAGAGTCCTGCCATTCCAGGCCTCAGGCCCAAAAAGATTGGATTGAATTTGTACTAAACTTCATGTGGACTCTCTGTTTAATCCCTTTAGATTTATAATTTGTAGATTTGATAAATAAAGACAGGGTAGATAAAAAAGTCCAGGTCGGGCCAGCCTTCAAGAGATCCAGTCCTTCACATGAGGACGTGTAAAAGGGTTAAAAAAAAAAATGCGGTAGGTCCAATCCTCTATTTTTTTTTAAAAAATAAATTTATAAATTAAAATCTAAAAAAATAATAGAAAAATAAAAAATTAAATCTTAATTCATAAATCAATAATGATTCAAAAAATCTAAGATTACTATAATAAATTTTCCCTTAACTCTTAATTAATTAAGTGGGTGCTTCAATTAGAAGGTAGTACTAAAAAATTAAATATGTAAGCTTTTATTTGTTTCGTTTTCTTTATTTATTATTTTATTTTAAAAAATTTATTTTCTTTAATTCAGTGTTAATTATTAACTTATTACATGTTTATAGCTATTTAAAAAATAATTAGAAATATGTGAAAGCCTAAGCTCGACCCTTATACTTCCCTTAATTCATGCCCATAATTTCTCATTCCTAAAATAAGTTATTAGGCCATATATTTACATTACCTAGTAGATCATAGATTTTATAAGCCTTTTATATATAAGTTCCTCTAGTCATTATATTAATGCATATTTAGATTTTTAGTAGTTCCTAATTCTAATATAGGTAAACTTCAACTTGCTTAGAACGATAATATTCGTTTGTTCCCAAGGTTGAGAAATATTAATTTACTCGCATTTATTGTTAAGAAGACAAAAAAGGAATTCATTGATGCTTCTCTCATATCCTCATCTTTTTGAATAAAAATAAGATGAAATGAGTTTTGTATAAATTTTAGATTTCCTGCCTCATAAAATGACAATTTTTAAAATATTGTTTAAACCATTATAAACCTCAACTTATCTTTTATTATTTAAGATAAAATTTTTTTATCAATATATCCCTATCTTTTGTAAATTAAGGTTAAGGTTTATAAACAGTTATTAAAAATTAACCCTTGAGGTTTTCATATATATATATATATATTAAGAGTAAATTAAAAATTATCATTGTTCTTTGAGGGAAATCAAGCGTACCCATTTGTAACAATTAAAGGGGGAAGACAAAAAGAGGGCGGCCATTCCTTAGTCCTTACACCTGATTACAGCTCATGCGTGCTTTGAATTTCTCTGTGAAGGCCAATCTAATACGGACACCTCAGCCAGCTCATATGTAGTTTGACTTGAGCGTCTCACAAGTCAACGGAAACGAAATGGAACTGGTGACTAGATTTCATTCCGCAGTTTGTTGATCTCGATTGTTATCCTCCTAGGATTGCTCGACATCAAAATCAAATCACCACCTTCCACATCATCTGCTTATCTAAATCAACGGTCGAAGTTACTTGAAACCCCATTTCCTTTCCATTTTTGAAAATTGTTATTAACAGGAAAAAAGAAAGTATCATCCAAGGAATATTCTTAAATTTGGAGAGAGTCAAGGGACCTGAAGCATGATTGATTTTTCGAATACAATACACCTTGGATGCACATTATCCTAACGTTGCTGAAGGATAACGACTAATTTTATTTTTTTATTTTTAATTAGCGATAACTACTAATTATAAATATAAAAAAGTAGCCAGCCAATAAATTTTGAAAAAAAGAGAACTAAAGATATAGTCTAGGAAGAAAGAAAAGAGAGGAAGAAACTGGGGAAAGAAAGCCATGGGTTCAAGTTCAACCTGTAAGTTTGTAACTCTTTTAGCCCTCGTTATCAATGATTATTTTTGCAGTTATGGCTTTTATAAGATGTAAAGGGTTTCTGGGTTTGTCACCTTTTCGTGGTTTGATATGGATTTGATCTTGTTATATTTTGATGAATAATTTGGCCTTTGTTTCTTAGCCATTGTTTTCTTGTTGTGCATTATATCGTTGTATGATGGCCAATTGACCATTTCATTGTATACGATTTATCTTTGAGTTCTTTGTTATGATAATAATGTATTTATTTATTTATTTTGAGGTTCTTTGAAAGAGCAATCGTGAATTTTTAACTGTCTTTGTCGCTTTATATCATATTGTTTTTTAGATTTGTCTTCAATTTTGGATATTTATTGTTGGACAAATAAAGGGTCCTTTTGATTACAACAAAGGCTAGGACAGTTGGACTGAATTACTTGACCATATGCTTTCTTTAATTCATCGGTAGATATTGAATGTGCCATTATGATAAGAGAATGTTGCATTCTATGATATGTATGTGTGTGTGTATGTGTGTGTGTGTGTATAGAGTAACTCTTTTGGTTGGATGAGGAATTGCAACACGTTCATTGTATTCTGAAGCATAGAGATTTATTGCTAATAGAAACTACAATATATATCAGTAGTCCTATGCAAGCATGGATGTACCCTTGCCTAAATCAACAGTTAGTTTATAACTCCGAAGCATAAAGTTTCTGTAGTGATGCCTTTTGATGTCATAGGTCAAGAAGAATAGAACGTTTATTACCCCATTGGTAGAACAATATTATTAGGTTGTTTCTTCATTTTATATCTGATTAGAGGGGTAGAATTTTCATATTAGGTTTCTGAGCTTACACATCCGTATAATTTGTTTTTTTGGTGGATCTGAGTGATTGACTCATTTTAAACAATGGCACTTGGCAGGCTTTATCCCTCTTTTATTTCTATCACTTATTACTGGTTGTGCTGCAAGGCCTCTATATCCACTCCCAAGTAAACTTGATGTTCGGAAACAACCCCTACAAACTTCCCGTCCATATAACTTTGCACATCGAGGTTCAAATGGAGAGTTTCCTGAAGAAACTGCTGCTGCCTACATGGCATGTATTTCTGTACTTCTCTGCTATTTTTTCTGAATTTTATTATCTGTTCTTAATTGGTTAGATGAGAAGTCAATTGTTTGTTCTATTTGATAAGCTTATTTACTGCCCTAAGGTTATTTTTGTTAACTAATGATTGCTTGCTTCTTGCAGAGAGCTATTGAAGAGGGTGCAGACTTCATAGAAACAGATATTCTTGCCTCCAAAGATGGTGTTCTTATATGCCACCACGATGTTATTCTTGATGATACAACTAATATTGCAGAGCACAAAGAGTTTGCTGATCGCAAAAGGACGTACATGGTTCAAGGGGTCAACACCACTGGCTTTTTTGTTGGTAACGATACATTCCACTTTAACTTCCCTTGCTTTACCCTTCTACTTCCATTAGACATGATTGTCATGATGCTGGGTGCCTTTGCTTTTGCTATATCATTACCATCATTAAAACTGCATTGACCGTTTTATAAGTTGTCTTGGTTTAAAGTTTCAACTAATATTCTGGAAATGTTTTTTATTGGCTGCAGTTGATTTCACTCTGGAAGAACTAAAGACATTGAGGGCGAAGCAGAGGTACAGTTTCCGAGATCAACAATACAATGGTTAGCTCCTCTTTCAGTCATGTATGTGTTTTTTTTTTTTTTAATACCCCACTTGCTCAATTCAAAATTATTTTCTTTATAAGCTGAAAATCCCCAAAACTGCATTTTCTGTTGGTTAATAACTTTATGGTCATTCCTTTTCATGAGTGACATGTATATTTTATTACAGACTTTAAATGATCTACATTCTAAGCTCTTCCAGAGATCATACAAAAAAATTGTTTGTACTTTTGGGCAATATTTAACACTATCTTAACTCTTCTCTTTGTGCTGTATTCCTCAGGAAAATTTCCCATTATTACATTTGAAGAATACATTTCAATTGCACTGGATGCGCAAAGAGTTGTTGGGATATACCCAGAGATCAAGAATCCAGTGTTTATCAATCAGCATGTAAGAAATTTTTCCTCTCAGCTTTCCCAATAAATGGTTGCCCAGTCAAAGCTCTTATTGCTTTAAACTAGATAGACTTTGAATTATACAGATGTATCTTATTGAGCTGTGGGGAATATGTTTAAAACTACCATAGGTATTTTCTATAGTACCTGCAACTATGTTGCATTGATGAAAAAACTATTTCCTTCTGTTTATTTCATGTTTTCAGTATTTGGTGGGTTATTTGCCTGATTACTGTTAAATCATTTAGTAATTATCTTACTGCTAGTAATCTATATAGTGATCCCATAACAGGTAAAATGGGCAGATGGTAAGAAATTTGAGGACAAGTTTGTGGATACACTTAAGAAGTATGGATACAAGGGTGCATATATGTCAAAGGAGTGGTTGAAACAACCAATATTCATCCAATCCTTTGCTCCAACTTCACTTGTGTATATATCACATCAGACAGACTCACCCAAGATCTTCTTAATTGATGATGTCAACATCCTAACTGAAGACACAAAACAGGTTTGTACTTGACACTCTGCAGCCTCACTGTAGACTAGTTCAGTTTCTTACTTACGTTTTCTGTATTCTTTTATATTTTCTTGTGAATTCATGAGTGTTTTTCATGAAAAGGATCTATAAATTTTAAATTATCTAGATGTAGAGTGTGATTAGATCAACCTGCGTTAATATGATGTGCTACATGATCAGTTGTATTGGAGGAATTTTGCCATTTGATCTATTGCTTTTTGTGATCACGATTTACTGGACATTACTTTGATTGTGAGTTTTAAACTTCGTTCACCGTCTTTGCTTTCCAGTTTATACATTTTGTCTTGTCTCTCTTTCATTCTAAGTGCTTTTAAATTTGAGATATCTAACGGAAGGAATGATGATTTGCAGTCATATTCAGAAATAACTTCCGATGCTTATCTCAACTACATCAAGGAGTATTGTGTGGGCATCGGACCTTGGAAGGATACAGTAGTTCCTGTTGCAAATAATTATTTGCAGACGCCAACAGATCTTGTTGCCAGGGCACATGCCCTTGACCTACAGGTATACTTTCTTGACAATCCTTGTCTGATTGATAATAGTAGCACATAACAATTTTGTACGGACCGAAATTCATTGTCAAAAAATTGGGAAATTGCATGCAATTATTTTTTCCTTTCTTGTTCTTTCAGATGCTTCTGACTAGGATTTCTTGCTGTATTCTTTTTCCTTTCTATAGTTTATAGTTCACTTCTGTCTTTAAGATCTCACTTTTAACATGTCATTTTCATATCTTAATTTAGGTGCACCCATACACATACCGAAACGAGCATGAGTTCATACACTTCAATTTTCTCCAAGACCCATACAGGGAGTATGGCTACTGGATAAACAAGATTGGAGTTGATGGACTGTTTACAGACTTCCCAGGCAGCCTTCATAATTATCAAGAATTGACCACTCCTGTGTCTAAAGATGACAGAGCTTCAAAACTATTGCACAAAATTGCTGTGTTGATCTCTTCGAATGGAAAGGTGTGAGAAAGATAATCATTTTTAAATCTTATCATTCCCTTCAACCTCAGAAGAAACATTATTTTAGAATATTTTTATTAAATGCCAGGTAGAAAGTTGGTATCCCTACCCTTTACAATAATTGAAAGTGTTATTGAGATCATTGGATGAAATTTTTTTAAAAAAAAAATGTTCACCTCATATTTTTCGCCTGGCCGGTCAGCATTCTTGGTAAGCAATGACAAATTATAGATTCTATAATGCCGCGCTGGGAATTCAGAATCCTGAAATTGTGGGCAATTTCAATAAATTTTGAGTTGGGTGCAATGGCTTTGATCATTCTTCTGCTTCTAAACTACCAGCTTCTGCATTGTTCGATTAATTAACCATTCCGTAGAAAACAAAAGAGATTAATTAAGCAAATGTTAGAGAAATTACTGGTAAAGGCACCTAAATGATGATCATACTAGAGAACTTAAATGAATTACCTGTGCCCCCCGTACGTTTATGATGATTATAAGCTTGAATAAAAGAATCACATTTTCCTTAACTAATTTCATGCATAATGTGTTCCATTACACCAGCGCATTAACTTCAAATAGTTTCAAGTTTGAACAAAACAAATATGCATAACTGTAGTGGAGTAGCACAATTAAGTGCAATTGCTAACGTAAAATCTGAGGAATCACAAAAATGGCATAGATTGATATCCCGAATACCAACAGAAGTGAAGAGCTATACTTCAACTGACAGAACGACTGAACTACATTAAGAGCAACCTAAACAACACATTCTTGGTTGCCTGAAGATAAATACAAGCAGTATTGTGACTAACAGTCATTACCCAACTAGATTTCAATCGATAATATAAACAAAATGTCAACCTAGCATCTTTTATGGAAGAAAGATAGCTTTAGGGGTTCTGATGAGAAACTTTCTTCGATATCTCTTCCAGCAAAAACTTGGATTCAGCAGCAAAGTCAACTGGAGCAGCAGCCCTGACGGTTATCCTTTGTCTCTTCTCATTGTTGTACTCATGTTGAGCAACACTAACTCGTAGGAGATGAGGAACCCAAGTAACTTCTTTCAATTTCATTTGATACGAATTATCATCTCCCAACTAAATAGTGAAAAAGAATTTAAGAATTAAGAGGCTTGCAATATGTTTTTAGTAATTTGAAGTGACACTAATTGTACTGATTTACCTGTGACTTCAATTTATTAAGCTCATCAGCAGAGCACCCAATGATCCTTTCTGCTTCTTCATTGAATATAGAAATCCAAGCTTCACCACTTCCATCAGAGACCCTTGCAACCATTATGTATCTGAAAATGAAACAAAATAAATTGTTAGGAAGAATAAGTGAATCAAACTTGTTGGATCTCAATTTAAGTGTCTGAAAGCTTCAACATCATATCTCTCACCTTAAACTACACTCTTCATCATTTTTCTGGCACCCTTCACACCAATACCCAGATCCCAGGGCATCTGTCACTTTCTTGTTGCAAGTTTTACAAGCACGGTACCACATTGTTTGATCAGGCTTGATTAAGCTTATGTATGCTTTGATGCTAAAAAACACTGGCTGCAGCACAAAAGGTCAAATACATTACTAAAACTGCTCATACATTCATTTAAGATATGAGAGGCTACATAATTCATTGACCAAACTCATGGAGGTTGTATATATAGCTAAACATAGAATTAATCGAAGCAACATTCTGGACCCTCATTACATGTCCACATGAAGAGAGCTAAAAGGTCACTGTATTTTCTTTTATGCATATACAAACCAATCAAATAAAAAAGTTGATTGAATAATAGTTCTTTCACTACGTATGATGCTTCAATACCTTTTCATCACCCAAGGATGGGTTACTTGTTATGTGAGTAAGGGACACTCGATCTGAGTACATAGACCTGGCTCCACTCTTAGCCAAAGGACTCAAACCAGACCCAATAGAAGCCATTGAAGTTCCTTTACCTTCAGATTCATACCTAAATAACAATAATCATTTAATTAAAAAACTGCATGCAAGGCAAGAAAGAGAAACAAAAGGCAATCACTTGACAGAACATACCAGGATTTCAACTTCTTTGCTTCTGGCAAATCTGGATTGACTAATACTGTGCTTCTGCCTAGTGTTGACAAAGAGATGCCTGCAATAAATAGCATATAAATCACATTTACAAATGAGCGCATATTTTTCTGCAGTCCCAAATTACATCCAATTGGAAGGACAATTTTATAATTTCAAATTTATTATACCTTGAAAATCTCCTACTTTAAGGGATTTAATTGCAACTATGGGAGATTTATCAGCATTGTCAAGCAATTCCTGGCCAACATTAGTTGCCAGCTCATTCCACAAAGAAACTGCAACTGTCCTCTTCCTGCATTTCAAATATGTTCACATTGCTTCAACATAACATAGCATAGATCATAAAATCAGTCAAGGAAGACAAGCATACACTCACGTCTCATCTGCAACAGTGATATCACGCTTTGGTACCATTTCATTATTACTCTTCCTCCGAATGCTCATTGTTGGAGAAACATTTTGAACAACTCCAATAATATCTGAAAGATATTATAAGAATCTTAGGAATATGTAAAAGAATTAGTACTCAATGCAACAATACTCAATGGGAGATTCTTACCAACGAGTTCAGTCCCATTGACATAACGCCCCAACTCATCAATAGGTACAAAGCTAAATTTTGTTTGAGGAATGAATACTGTTTCATTAACAGCTTCTTCCACCTCAGAATTCTCATTCAAGTTCATTTCATAATCATTTTGTACTGTCTTAAACTGCTTATTAGCAACCCTCAGAGTTCCCCTAGATATGTAATACACCTTCCCTAATTGAAACCTGTCATAGAATTTTCTTGCAGCTTCATTGAACATTGTTGCTTGTATTTGTGTACCCTACAACAAGATACCAATTTTAGTCTTCACAATTCCTAACATATTAAGCAAATGAAATGATTCATTGTAAACTCACATCTTCATCTGTTAACTCCACATTGAAGACACATCCTTCACCTCTTGCGTTCTTATAAGTACGCATGTTTCCTTTGCTTGTAACACGAACCTTAATGGTCCAATTACCTTGGTAAGGATTCAAAGAAACAAGAGGATGAACCCTTCTTGTCATAGCCAAGCGGGCAGCAGGGGCCATACTGAAAATCAACAAAGGAAATTATACCAATGCACAAAATTTCACTGTAACTTTGATAAATGGGCATAGAATTATAAACAAGTAAACTCACTTTCCATTCTGATCGTGTACTATTTGAGCAGCAGATTTGGCAACCATCTCTTGCTTAGGTTTCAAAACAATGCCAGGCCCATCTCTTTTTACCTCATTTTCTTCTTTTGGTTTTAATATTATGCCAGATTCATTGCTCTTCACCTCAGTCTTGATCTCCATTTCAAGTGCAGGAGACACCACCTCACATTTCGTCACAATCAGGTATCTAAAAACAGTTTTTAAAAAGTACCCACATCAAATTAACATTAAAGTTCACCTTTTTGGCCAAAATTTGGGGAAAAAAAAAATAAATGAAAGCTTACTTCTCAGATTTAGTTGGGATTTCATTGAGGGCATAATCAAGAATCCGAATAAGACCCCTGTTTTGAATGTTTCCAGAAATAACCTCCGAGGATAAATTTGAAGGCAAAATTGCTCTTAATCTCTTCTTCCCATCGCTCGCATTAAACCTAAAAACCGAAAAAAAAAAAACACCCACTTAAGATTTGATAAAAATAACAGAAACCCAGATTAAAAAAAAAAAGGTAAAGAAAGAAGAATTACATGTATCGATTGCCAGTAAGCTTGAGATCTAAAACTTGAACAACGACCCCTGGAACATCAGAGGACGAATCAGGAGATGGGTTTGATAAAATCGTTAAAATTGCATCCGGGCTGACTGTTTTTTCCATTTTCTCTGCTTCGTTTAGATTTGATTGATGAAACGAATGCAAGAGCCTATTAGGTTTCTTTATGTATCAATAAAATGGAGTGAAAGGCGCCATTTTTTAATTTAATCTTAATTTGATTTCCCGCTCAGATCTTGAAAGTGACTCTTTGGCCGTTTCGCGCCAGAAGGTGTTTCGAGGATTTTGGTGGGCGCGCGTCGTTTCGAGTTTGATTTGATGGTGCACCGTTTTGTTGTGACCTTGTTCGGAATTTTACTAATTTGCCATCGTATCGTATCGCAACATGGGTTTTTAGTGGGCCGCAATATCTCAACCCAATGATGTTATGGGCCGGGTATAGAATGGTCGTTGATGGGACCGTTTTCCAATCGGTCCGACTTTATGCCGCATCTGATAGCTTGTCTCTAGAATTGTACTTGAAAAATGAAAAGTAAAAAATTTGCTTGGTTGTTTGTCTTTTGAGGTGGAGACAATGAAAGACGGTAAGAAAAAATTGTACTATAATAAGAGAGCTTTAGTCGGACCAAATAAAGTAAAGAAATATTTATAATTTATTTTCCTTAAAGAACATATTTATTTATAGTATAGTTTCTTTAAAAGAACATATTTTTTATTTAAACTTTATTTATTTAAGAAAATTTAAAATTTATTAATTGTCACATAACTACTTGTATTTTGTTTCAAATTATTATATTCTAAAAAAATCTTTTATACTAATTATTTCATATTATTATATTAAAAATAAATAATGTGGCGAGGTTCATAATTTTAAATGTAACATATCATATTTTACTGTACAAAATAAATGGCAAGGTTCACAATTTTACATTATGGTGCAAAAACAGTCCAACCAAACAAGCTTTATTCATTTTTATTTCACGAAAACGTGAAATGGCTTGCAAAAGAGAGTACCAAACGTGCTCTAAGACTTTCTATTAATATGTTTCCACAAAAAAATAATCCTATTAATAAATAATTATACGATTAAATTGCTAATAATACACAATTACCGGTTTACCATTATATTCTCCAAAAAAAAAAAAAACCACTATTCTATTGTGTATACGTTGTCAACTATTATGACAATAAAGCAACAATTGTCACCACTTCTTTAAAAGATCGGAGAAAAATACAACAGAAGAAGAACCTACAACTCTTAATATTACTATTTACTGGTAAAACTAAAAGAGAATTTGCAGAAGCCGGTCGATATCGACGCCATCAGCAAGAATTTGGTAAGAAAATGAATGACCTGACACATATATCCAATGAGATATTTTCGTACACCTTGCAAAGAATGTATCATATTAGCTAAATTAACAAGAGAGACGACACTGCAAAAGCTACAAAGGGGCGGAAAAAAAAAATGTAAATTTGACAAAACAAGACCTGCTCTTTTGTTTTGACCACGATCATGCAATTAAATTAGCCCGCATTTGGGGGTCCCTTAATGTCCCTCATGAACAGAACGGGCAACAAGAGAAGCAAGAGAACCATTTGCCCAGAACTGCATTTTTGGTTGTTGCTTTAGGTGTCTGCTCTGTTGGAGCCCCCGGCTCAGACTTCGATTTTGGGGTTCCTGGCTCTGAAGCTGTTTTAGGTGTGGAAGGCTGTGAATGTTGTTTCTTTTTCTTCTCATGGTGTATGCTCATTGACCCGCTTTTATTTCCATCCCCTGTCAATCTGAATACGAAGAGAAAAATGACTCAGTTTCTGGTCCAATATGAGTCTGATTCAGTTTCTGGTTCAATATGAGAGTAACATTCTCTATAATCAAGTTTGTTTTCTTTTTCTGCATTCGCCAGATTTGTGTGCCAAGCAAGTATGAAATACTTCGAGAAAAAAGAACACTTTTTTTTTCATGCTAACATAGATGCATGATAAAGTATATTTTAGCTTGAGAATTGAGAGTGAAAAACTTACATTGGAAATGCAAAAGATTTGATGCTGGAATCGTCAGAATGTTTAGCTGAAATAGTACGGGGATCTGCTTTCTTAGGAGGCTCCTTTTTTGGAGGAGGCAACTTCTCTTGATCGTTATGATCACAAGCATTTTCCCTTATGACCTCCCTCATTGTTTCAGCAGCTGCTGCTTCAGTGGCACCTAACCCTTGGTTCAAATTACCATTTTTTACACTAGGCTCAGGTGATTTGTTAACCAGGGGCAGGGGCGGGGGTGGACTGTATGGGATGTCTCCTGAAAATTGAACATCACCTGCCAATCCAAGTTCTCCAGATTTATTCATCCAATTCAACTGTTCATTAGTGAAGCTCATATTCCCCATATGAATGCTAAACAATGATTCATTAGATGCAGCACTCCACTCCACTGGAGCTGTGGATTTAGTTCTAGCAAAGACATGAGGCGGAATCCTATTTGGATCAGGGGAAGGAGTTTCACTGGCTCGATCCATCACCTGAGTTGGTGGAGATTCTATTGCCGACCCATCATTTACTTGTTCATTTCTTGGCACAGGGCTGACTGGAAAATCCTCTTTGTTATAATCTGAACCTAACTGAGCATTTTTGTTATTCTTTTCGAGGTCAACAGAACCCATTCTGGACTTCCTAGCTTCATCTAAATCTGATAAAAGTGGTTCTTTATCTGAAGTAGATGCAGTGGGGCTAGCTTCAGAGGAAGTGGCACTGCTAGTTCTACTTGCTAGTCCAGATTCCATAACCGAAACTGTCTGATCCGATTTAGGCTCTACAGATCCCATACCATCTCCAGGTACAGGAGATCAGTTCAGCTGTGAGATAAGAAAGAATGAATGTAAGGGTTCTATTCGAGTAAATATGTAATTAAAATCGAACAGAATAAATTATGTAGGAAAGATCCAATTTTGACAATGCGGATGAATAAAGAGATGACGTCCTTAAAGTTTGAAAATCCTCATTACAAAAGCCCTTTCCAACATTTGACCACATTCAAGAGTAAGTAAACAATGAACACAAGTTCTGATCCCACTTGAACATCCCCAGATCGATAAACTCACAAGCACATGGCATACATTGAGGTTTAGATGACGCACCCGCATTATATACGGATATTTACAAGTTTAATTGTTTGTCGGCACTCATTTTTTTTCCCAAACAGTCTAATTGAATAAATCCCCTAAAACCTCAAACCTGGCCACTTGCCTAAGCCCTCATGATTCCCATCGTGCCCTCAATGTGTTTAGTGTTCACAGCTCATGACACTTTAGTTTCTAATATACTTCTGTTAGGAGAATTAGTTCCTAGCCATATAGATTGGAGTGTAAGATACATTACCAACGTTCAAATGCAGTTCTTAGGGATAAAAAAGAAGACGCAACAAACCAATCATCCGCAAATCAATTACATTTAAACTACTAATCTTTGACTGTTGTATTACGTTTTGGTGTATGTAAATTTTCTTACAATGCAACATCTCCAAAATTCCTGCATTCAACAGCTGCAGAACCCTAACCCATCACCTTTCTTAATACCACCTTGACATGCAAACATTTTTTTCTGTAACCTAACCCAAAATTATTCCTCTACAAACACTAAACTCATAATGTTATCACCCCAATTAATTCCTAAGTCATTCATAAAATATCAACAACAATTTTTTTTTTAAAGAAAAACTTACATGGAAAACCACCAAGAGCCTCCGAATCTAAGTCCTGCCCCCTCTCTTATGCCAAAATGATGATGAATGGAGGACAGTCAAAGAAACCCAAAGAAAAGAAAACCCAGAAAAATAAAATAAAAAAAAAAACTCAAAAAACAAAGGGAAAGAGAGAAGTCGTTTGCTTGTTGGATGAGAGCAGATGCAGGGGGAGAGTTTAGTGAATGAATTATTTTGAGGGCACGGCTTAAGTATAGGCGTTTATCTCTCTTTGTTATTTCTATAATAACCAACACTCTCTTCTCTTCGCGCCATTCTGCCCCAACGAACTTTTCATTCCTTAGCTGTGAAGTTTCTCACGTGTCGTCTCGGCAAATCAGCAATTTAATTAATTAAACCATATTTTTAAAAACTCACTAAATTCTTAAAATCTACTTGAAACTTGTAGATATTCATGTTACGAAACAAATGAAAGTTTTAAGTGGGTTTATTTCTTTTTTTTTTAAAAAAAAAAATTATAATTAGTTGAAATTTTACTTGACCAGATCGTTACTATAATAAGGCTTTCTCCTGGGAAGAGAGGAAACTTCGAACTGAAAATATTGGCGGAGAATCTATATATAACGACCACGACTGACGATCCTAAAATTATATTATATTTGTTGTGGGCCGCCAACGGCAAAGTCTCAATTTTGTCTTCTAGAATTTGATGTTCAATTCTCGATATTGGAATGCAAGTCAAATGTTTATCCCTTTCGTAAACCAAACATGTATCTGAGTATAGAGTTAGTTAAGATTTTTTTTTTTTTTTAAAAAAAAACTAATTTTAATAATCGTGCATAGTTAGGCAAACGAGAAAATCTCAGTGCTACTAGCTATATTAATCACTGGGCTTAATCAAGATTGATTTCCATAGATTCTTGACTAGCCATGTCAATTTTTAAACTAAAAATTAACAAAAAAAAAAAAAACGAAACAAAGTTGTTGTGTTGTTGGATGAGAATAATATTACAAATTATTGTTGCCTTAAAATTTATTGTAGCTACGGAAGAGCTATTAAGATTGCGCGAAATTGTTACAATGATTTATGTACAAAGATCGGACAAAGTCATTATAGATTAAAGACAAAGAAAGACATATTTTTATGTCAACAACATAAGCCCAAGCTCATGAAGTTGTTAATCTTATCGCAGTTGGATAAAAGCATTAATCATTATTCTCAATTGTTCAAGCTCTCCTATTTGCCTATTTGTAGATTCATAGAGAGCTAATTAATTAAGCACACCCAAAAAGTGGTTGCATACTCAGTTGTTTTTAGGAGGGCCTAGGAGAATTTACGAGACTTTGAATTTAAAAATAGTTACAAAAGCAAGAATGCGAATGACAAGATTAAGATGGCACTTACAACAGCACAACCAACAAAAATTAGTGACTTGAGAGCGAGGATTTCAACCCTATTCTATTTTGTTTGAATCACAATTAAAAAAAAAAATTTCCTAACAATTATATTTTACGGACAAAACGTGTACAAAGAAGATTGGTTAGATTTAGGTGACGTGATTAAAAACGCGTTAAGCTGACAATAATTTTTACGAAAACTTAACTTCTTATAGCAACATAGGTAGCGCCGTTACGATGGTTCTGCCGACAATGATATTAACAGAGACCGTACTTTGTTGAGCCGGGCCGGCCGCTCGCTGGTTGGAAACCTTAAGCCCATCTGAGCCGTCTGTTAGTTAACGGACGTGTAGTGTAGTGGTCCATCTAAAAGACTAAAACTGTCACTGAAGTCCTCTCGCGGTTGACAGACGTCACCCATCTGTGTAATAAATTTTTTTTTTTTTTGTCTCGACAATAAGTTTGTCTGCAATAACGTACTCGCGGTCTCTGTCAATATACATTATACAGGCTAGGCTAGCTCCCCCTTGTTTATAAATTACAAATTTTAAAAATGTATTTCGCAACTAGTTAATTCTTGGTTTATTAGTTGTCACCTTCATGCCTCGTCGTCATTGAAGTGGACGGTTGGAATTTTAGACTATGATTCTCTCTTGATCTAAGGGTGTTTTTGAGATTAAAATTAAATAATTATAGTTTAAAGGCGACAGCATTAAAGTGTCTGATAAATAATAATTTTTATACCTTAAAAATTATATTTATATCATTTTTAATTTGTATGATGAAAAATTTATTATATTTTTAATAATTTTATCAAAATTATTATTTAAAATTTATATTTACTACATATTACTAACTTTTATTTCATAATTATAATTTTTTTACTACAACTGTAACTTAAAAACTGCAGCACCTCAAGTCTAAACACACCCTAAATCATCTTCTGAGTTTTTTAAAATCTATTTTATATGTATTTTAGTAATGGTTAAAATTTATTTATTTTTCTTTATTTATTAATCACTGATCACCCATATACATTTTTACTCCGGAATTCAGAAATCACTACAATTTTTTTTCAGATTGGAGTATATCAAAACTGCCCTTGTGTATTTTGGAAGTAACGTCAAATAGTTTAGATCATATTCAGGGGTACTCTAGTTATTAGGAGACCTTTTATGCAATTGAAAAAAGGGGGAAAAAAAAAAAAACACCAACAGATACGTTAATTTGTGATTTCAACTAGCCTTCATCAAGATTCGTTCGGACAGATTTCTTTTGAATTCATTTATGATGTATTTTCTAGAAGGTAAACAAATACATTAATTTAATTAGCATACAACTTCAGATGATTAAAATAATATCCTCTCGGTATTTAGAAAATGTGTTATAATGTGTTAGAAGAAAGGAAGTTGGTGATCCTATTTGTTATAGTGTTGCTGTAGAGACGTATTTGGATTCTTTTGCTTGTTTTCTTTCATGATATAATATAAATAAAATTCTTCTAGTTCAACGGCAAGATTTAATAAAATAAAACAAATTATACGTTGGAATTTGAATATTGGCCAATGAGAAGTTGCAGAGAAAAGCCTAGCGCGTACAAGTATTTTTTCCACGTACAAGAAGTTACATGTTCTCCTTCTTGTATTAAAAAGTTTTCAACTTCCGCTTCTTCCTTCTCTCTTTTCTGGCCTCCATTTTCTACAGCTCTCTCCCTCATTTTTTTTTTGGGGAAAGTTTTGCTATTCACTCATGTTTATTGCGTTAAGTCTATTTGACTTTTCTTTGATGATATCAAGAAATGAAAAAGTTTTATGTCTTGAATATTATCTTGAAGGTGTTTTTATTCGTGTTTCATTTTGTATTTAGTCGATCTTTGTATGCCCTCGGTCTATGTGGGGAGATTGAAATAAGTTTTGATTCTGCCTTGTCAGTTACATGGGCTATTTTTGTTTTTCTTGCTAATGTTTTGTCATTTATTATCCTTGAAGAATGAGCTGAAGTTTGTGAGAAACAGAAGAGACAAGAGGTTTTGACTTCATCGTGTGAGCCTTATTCTTGGCCAAATATTCATACGGGTACTTGAGTTTTTGATTACTTTTGCTTGTGTATCTTTCAAGGAAGAGTATGGAGAGATTTAAGAGAGAAACCGTCAAGGTTTTATGACTTTGGTAAATTCCGTGGTCCTTATAATATTCAGTTGGGAGTTTTAGGTTTGTTCATTGTTCTTTTTATCATGTATATATTGCTTGTTTGTGTAACTCTTTATTCATTTCTGGTGTCATTTTAGATGTGCAACTGAGAAAAGGTTACCCTTTAGTTACTTCTTGTTGTTGCCATTTTTTAATTTCATTTTTTTTAATTTTTTTCTTTTTTAAATTGCTTTTTGTATCTCATCTCCAAAAGATCTTGACTGGGCTGATTTACCAGTAGAATTCTACCTTAAATCTGCCAATTTGCATAAACTAAGTCGAACCTTCTGCTTTTGTTGGTAAAGCCCTACTTTTTCTTGTATCCGAGGATTTATTGAGTCCAAATCATAGCTAATCTCCTTTTCATCTCATGTAAAACTAGTTGTTCACTTTCCTAGGACATGGTGCTTTAGTTCCAATCGGCTTTCACTTGGTTCTTGTTTTGGGCAATACTTGAGATCCACATAAATCCAATCATTTCAGTTTCTCTATTTTTCACTACTATGGCTGGTTATCAATCTGTGAACCCCAACCATGAAGGGGATCAACATTTGATTGCCGCAGCTCACCACATCTTGAAGTTACTAGGGGCAACTAAAAATTTGAGTGATGATACAAGGAAACTCCTTGCGGATCTTGATATACATTTGTCAATAATGACTGGAAACACTGTAAGCAATGGAGGGGAGCCCATTGAGGTTGAGAAGCAGCTCAAATGCGCCGAGAGAATGGTTTTGCGCTGGGAGGCGAATCAAAGTATGATATGGGATACTGGCCCCAGAGAAGTTTCTGAGTTCCTAGGAGCCATTGATGAAGTCCAAACATTGATAGACAGTTTCAGTGGCATGTCTGTCAATGAAAATGGACGGGTGAGGCAACTTCTTTACCGAGCTAACAATATACTGCAGATGGCAATGCTGAGGCTTCAGGAAGAGCTAATCCACATTCTTGTTGAGCATAAGCTATACTTCGAGCCGGAATATGTTTCTTTTCATTCTTGCCGAGAGGATGTGATTTATGACGATTCCTTTGTTTCACTCGAGGATGAATCAGTTGAAGCGTCACAGAGAGTTAGCAATACTGGCTCTGTATCTGGGGAATATATTGTGGACTTGATCCATCCTCAGATGGTTCCTGATCTTAAGGCTATTGCAAATGCCATGATGGCTGCCAATTACGATCAGGAATTTTGCGAGACTTTCATTGGTGTTCGCCAAGATGCATTGAATGAATACTTTTTCATCATCCTTGATCTGGAGAAATTTAGCATTGAGGATGTGCTGAAAATGAGGTGGAGTACCTTGAGCAGTGAGATCAAGAAATGGAACTGGGCTATGAAGATCATCATCCGGGTCTATCTCACTAGTGAGAAACAGTTATGCAACAAGATCTTGGGAGGATTTGATACTGTTTGTTCAGTCTGCTTTGTTGAGATAGCTAAGGCAACGATACTGTGCCTCTTGAATTTTGGGGAAGCTGTAGCAATGGGATCAATTCAGCCAGAAAAGTTGTTTTGCTTGCTAGACATGTATGAGGTTCTGGATGATCTTCTCCCAGATATAGATAGTTTGCTATTTGAAGAGGCTGGTTCTTACATTAGGATTGAGTTCCATGAGCTTCTGAGGAAATTGGGTCATTCAGCAAGGCAAGCATTTCAAGAACTCCAGAAAGCCATTGCTGCCAATTCATCCATGAAACCTCTCCCTCAAGGCGGAATTCACCCTCTCACAAGGTATGTCATGAACTACATCAAGACCCTTACCATATATGACAATACCTTGAATCTGCTTTTCGAGGATCAAAATATGGAGGATACACATTCCATTGTTGAGTCAGAAATTGAACAGGACATATCTCCAATTACTTGTTGTCCATTTGCTTGCCACCTATGGTCAATCACATCTGCATTAGAATGCAGTCTAGTTGTCAAATCCAGATTATACAGGGAGGATTCATTGCGACATATCTTTCTTATGAATAACATACATTACATTGTACAAAAGATTAAGGGTTCTGACCTCAGGATTTTCTTTGGAGATGAATGGATCAGAAAGCATATTGGGAAATTTCAGCAACATGCAACAAGCTACCAGAGAGCCACATGGTGTTCAGTCCTATCTTTTCTCCGGGATGATGGCCACTGCTCAAATTCTGTGTTAAAAACAAGTTATAAAGAGAGGTGCAGGGAATTCACTAATGCTTTTGAGGATGTTTATAAAATTCAGACACAGTGGTGTATCCCAGATCCTCAACTTAAAGAGGATCTACGAATTTCAACTTCACTGAAAGTAATCCATGCATATAGAACTTTTATTGGGAGAAACCATATCAGTGACAAGCACATCAAGTACACAGTGGATGATCTGGAAAAACTGCTCCTGGATTTTTTTGAAGGAAGTTGGAGAACTTTGCGCAATTCCCGAAGAAGATAAAGTTCTATTTCTAAGTTTTACTCATTATTTTCTCTTTACTGTATTTGTCATAGATGTCATGTAATTGTAATTATCTTATAAGTACTGTCAGAATGTTTCTAGCAAAACTTAGCTGTTCTGTTTCATCAGCAGGTTTTTCTTCTGTAGTATTTCAAAGATTACAGCAGACATATGGCCTTGGGCCTTGGCTGTGTTTTCCATCTTTTCTTGGCCTGACTATATGTTCATTCCTTCTTCATTTATTTTGTTCTCTCTCTCTCTCTCTCTCTCTCATCCTGAGTGAGTTTTTTGAATTATGTGTTATGATTTTCCTGCTGCATAGACAAAATGAATATGGCTGCTGGATTAAACACCCTTGTAGTTTAATTACCTCAGGAACATATTATTTTGAGGACAGCTATTTTTTATGTTCACACAGTTGTGTTGAGACACACGGCACAAGCGTTCAGGCGTACTCTTCTAATACCACTTGTCAAGCCAAGTACTTAATGTCAATCTGAAAGACTAGCATGTTTGGTGAACTCTCTTCACCCTTATAAACCCAAAACCAAACTGTGACACTGCGCACTTACCAACACTTGACCATGTTGGTGATTTTACCAACTTTATTGCTAGCTTAGTCAAAGACCCATAATCTTAGAATAGTTTGGATAAGTTATTTATTAATTCTGTGTGGAAAATTTCTTGATTAAAAAAAATTTGGGCCACGTACTGGTCGAATAGACTTGATTTCAAATTCAATAAAATGCAAAAGAGGTGAGAATGGTGATGACCATCCAATACAGACAAGCAGTTTAACTTAAAAGTCATGTGGCTTTCATGACTGAACAATGGAAGACAAAATCAACATTCAACATACAGAAGGAGGTTAGGTGTATGCGTTTGAATGCTTTTCCATATACAATGCACTAAGTCCAAGTCAAAGTGATGATCTCTAGTACCAAAGGCCTACAATCTGATGACATTTTTCTTGGTTAAATTAGAATGTAAGATGAAGTTGATCTATACCTACTATGGTTATGGCTTGTGGTTCCCATCATCAACTTTCTGTAATGTGCATGAGACTAGAGTTTTTGAGGGCTATCAGTGCCCAGAATACTAGCAAAAACTTGCAGAAATTAAGGAGAAAGAGAAAGGAAGATAGCAAATTGGTTGTTGATTGTTAAAATGAAGAGGAGGAAAATGAAAAAATATTGCTGATCTGTCTCACGACATTACACAAAAATACATGGAATTTCATAGTTTTGAAATTCATAAAAATATTTCTTAAAGAAATGGTTAAATTTGTTGTAAACTTCTCCTAAATTACCAATCTTTGCTCAGAAATCTTCCATGAAATTAGTCAACAATCCATATTGCAGAGAAGGTTATTATTATTTCTCAAATATAAAGAAACAGCTGGATTTAGGCTAGAGTATTACGACATTTGCTTGCAAGAAAACTGCAGCATACTATCTAAATGTGTGCGAAATTGATGAGCTACAAAAGATTGGTTTATATTGTTAATGGGAAGATATCTCAATGCGTATGGAGGCAACTGCCAGTATCATTTCTTTCATTAGGATGAAAGATTGGATTATATCATTTAATAATGCCAGAAATTCAAGTAGGTGAATCTAGATTGTGTATGCCTGTACCTGTATTTAGACAATAACAAAATCAAATGATATCCTTCCAATAACTATGAATCCTGTAAGTTGGTTGCAATTGCATCTTTCCTGTACGGTAAAATCACTCATAATGGAACTTCTCCAAGACAACTGAAAAGTAAGGAATGTTGCAAAATCTTTCCTCTGCAGCATTATCATATCAAAAGAACTTAAAAAATTATATTTAAAATAGTTAAACATGAGAGTAAAGTACCGCATAATATGCCACTGAGGCTTGCAAAATCAGCATTCAATTTGAGTGCAGAAAATTAAGTTCAGTTTTCCACAGCACCTGAGATATTCCAGTAACAATAACAATGGTGAAACTTAAATATTTACTAACAACAGGTACAAGAAAACCTTCAAAGAAACCGAAACTCCACAAAAGGTTAAAAAATAACAAACTCTTTCCTCTGCCAAAATCAAATTCTTGAACCCCAAAATTCAAATCTGTGTTTTAGCTCTCTGTTAATCCTACACAGAGACCTCATGCAGAAGGATCTGAGCTAATGCACAGTTTCCTGCTTCCAAAGCTTGTGAAGATAAACGGAAAATATTCATAAACAATTATTACTTCTTTTCATAAAGGGGGCCAAAAATAAATAATAAAAGATAAAATACTGCTTCCTCAAATGATAGATTCCCAAACTCAAGCAATAAGTTCATGACTGATAAATAGAGCTTCTCATTTGTTAAAATTTTGAACCAACTTTACAAGAAACAGAACTGAATTACAGAAATAAATTGTTGAGGAATATAATATACAACAACAGCTCATGAAATCATACACCATATCTTTTGTGATCATTTGTCAGAACTTTGATAACATAAATTATATTTCTAAAACATGACAAGGTTCATAGAACATTGTACAACAAAAACTTCAAGTAATATTCGAGTCAATAAATAAAATAATACACCAAGCATAATTGACACTGGGAGAGCAGGCAAAGCTTTCTGATAAAAAGCCAACAGCATCAGTGTAACACCCAGACCAGCTACAATGGCAAGGTAACATGCATACACTGTCATAAAATCATACATTGCTGCCCTGCCAACCAAAACACTGTAGAAGATAAAGTCCCCAAGCCCCAGCTTGATTGCACCAGTTGAACCCAACCCAATACCCTCTAGCAACAAATTTTCACTAGTACCATCTTCTTCCTGTCTATGCATATTATCATTCATTCTTCGATCAATTAAGGGAGCAGAAAGCTCAGCATTTGCTTCCACAACCCTCCCCTCTTCAGCTCCAGCCAATCTTGTGTCATTATGACCACTAGCAACTGATAAAACCACACCAGAATTCAAGTTTGAACCTGCATTACCACTTAAAATTGCATTAGAATTCACATCACCGCCCGAATCACGAAGAACATTTCTCCTTTCACTCCATACTCTTCTTCGAACTACACCATCTCTTGAACCAGAATCATGGTGTGCCACAGGCCGAGCCTCATAAACCAGAGCAGGGATATCTTCATCCCTTGAAATAGCAAGCTCTACCAATAGCCTTAATGGCCCAACAGGCAACAGAACAGCAGCAAGATCATACAATGCCATGGCAACTAGCAGCACCCATGTAGTCCATTCAGGTAAAAGAGTAAACCAATATGCAACCAACATACCAATCACAACCAAATAAGCTTGTGTCAATAAAATTGCCATTCTGGATATGAAAACAGCCAACACACCCACAACAGCAAAATTATACAAAATCACCAAAAATGTAACACAATCAATAGGGAAACTAAACTTCTCAAATAAAAATAAGGCAATTTCACCACCCATGAACGCCAACACAACAAAAGCTGAAAACCCCATGTAGATTTTCAAGAACTTTGTACATCTAAGATAAAAGAGCAGCACCAAAATGAAGGTAACAACAGTGACAACAGCAACAAATACAAGAGAGTTCAAAAGGGCACCCATGAATTTGTCCCAAGAAGAATCTGAGCTGGTCTCAGAGTACGCAATTGTAGCTATAGTTGGCATAGCTGATGATGATGAGGAGTCGTCTGAGCTCAAAATGGAGACCAAAATGACCACCATAAGCATACAGATTGAAACGGGTGTTATTATTCTGACAATTTCTTCACCTAATGTATCAAGAATGCTTGCTGGTCTCTGATTTTGAGCCATTTGGATGCTGCAATTTCGGATCAAGTTTCAATCTTGGAGGGGTTTTGATTTCCGAGTCTTTGAGATTGAGGTTTGTTGGTCCGTGATTGAATTACCGTTCTTTTTCTCGACTTGTTTCTGTGGTGATGAAGCGTAAGGCTTGTCCCCTTAAAAAATAAAATAAAGTTTTTTTTTTTTTATGAATAATTACTGCAAGTAATTTGAATTTCTCTGTTTTAATTTTTTTTTAACGGGGTAAATAGGAAAAAGCCTGAGAAGTGAGAACCCAATAGGCTCACACGTGCGAGATTATTTCTACTAGCAAGTATCTGAAACCTCACCGCCACGTATCCCATCTAACGGTCCAAAATCACGACTTGGAAAATCCAACGGACCAGATCTCTTCGCCCTTTCCAGAGTCGACTCAAACCCTCATTCATTTTACCTACATAAACCCCTTTTCGATGATAGGGTTTTAGTTTCGTCTTTCAGCAAAAGGTATGCTTCGAAACTATGTTTTAAATTAAAAAAAAGGGGTAAAAACTAATCGATTAGGTTCTCGATCAAGAATTTTCTATCGTTCGATGATCTCTTTATTCTTTTCGATTTTCGTTTCTTTTTTTATTTTTTTGAACTTTTCTTTTAGGGTTCTGTTTTGTAAGTAGTTTGGTCCAGTGTGTAAAAATTTGCGCTTTATTAGGTTTTCTGATTTTTACGTTAGGATCTTAGTGTTTCTGTTTGACTTTCGTGCTTGGTTGCTGAGAAAGCGTGGGAAAACGAATATGAAAATATGGATGTTGTGAAAATTGTTGCTTTATTCAAAGATCATTTGGCGATTCTTTGTTATGATGCATTTTCTTGTTCTTTCTTTAGGTGGTTGATTGAACTGGGTGTTTTGTTAACTGTTTGATAGTATTTGTCCCATGAGCTTGTATGAATGTGCCTGGGGTTGTGGCTATGTATGCTTGAACTTCATTGCCTAATTAGATTGTAATTGGCTGGTAAGGGGTTGAATGGTTTGTTTTTATTTGAAGAAATGAGTTTGATGGTATGCTGATAGCATGTTTCTAGTTTATCTCGTCTTTATGTCAGATTTTGAAGGCTGATTTTTTTTTAATATATTGTTTTAGGTTATTATAATGGCTTTCTTTAGTAAGGTTGGGAATATACTTAGGCAGACTGCTAGCAAGCAGATCAGTTGTGAATCATCTGTATCCAACCCATCCATCTACCAAGCAATACGATGCATGTCATCTTCGAAACTTTTTGTTGGAGGTGCATCCTGCTCTTTTTAAGTTGTGATACCTATCTTTCATTTTTTTTCCCCTTCTTTTAGATAAGTGATATTTGTGTTGATACTACTAGCTTTTGGTTGCAGGAATTTCATATAACATGGATGACAATAGCTTGAGAGAAGCTTTTGCGAAATATGGTTATGTCAATGAAGGTAAGCTTTTGCCAAATTTATGTACTTATGATTTTATGGGTAAAACAGTTTATGCTAATAATTTATGATTTTATGACATGAAAAGATGTTTTCAATTTGGCTATAGAAGTTTCACGGAAAAGGTTGATTGTTTGATGGGTTGTGTGTTTTATACCACCAATAATGCGCGCACTCGCGCGCACAAGAAAAAAAGGAGAAACTAAATCCAACTATGACCTCTGTTTTCAAATTATTTTGATTACAGTTCAAGTTTATATTGGTATATAAGCTTTTCATTTTCAGAGATGGATGCTTATTAACTAAATATATTTGCAGCAAGAATCATTATGGATCGTGAAACTGGTAGATCCAGAGGATTTGGCTTTGTCACATTCAGCACTGTGGAGGAGGCGTCTAGTGCCATCCAAGCCTTGGATGGACAGGTGACATTTAATGCTTCCTGTGTCTAGGGGCAGGCATGAAATTTATTGCTAAATATAGGTTGTTGAAATGATATAGATATACATTAATTACTGGTATATGATTTTATGACAAGAAATACCCATTTGTTGGTGGTTGCGAATGCTTATGCAATTTGCTTTAGGTTGAATAAATGATGTTGGATTTGCTGTGCATGCATTTGTTCTTTATGTATTATGCATTCAAGTTGTTTGGATAATTAGATTGTGATTAATTACTGTCTTGGTCAGGTTTCTCATTCTACATAAGGATTTGAAGTCCATAGCAACTAGGGAATGCTCATTTCAGCTTACAATTAGGTTCTGTGAATTTCAAATGGTTAATGTGGACTTGTTACTGTTGTATGTTATCAATTTGTGATTATATATTTTTTTGTCACTGATCTAACTGCCATTTGCTGGAGCCACTAGTATTATTGTGCTTGTCTACAGACCTTTTTATCAACAGTCATCGCTGCCATCAAATCACCTTATGGCATATGATTTTGTTTACTGTCATATGTGCTCTGAGTAGACTAGCACTAGTACTAGTATTAACCATTTTCATATTTTGCTCTGATCTAACTGGTGGGCTTTCTAAGCTGATTTGCTGTCCCCACCAGCTAAAAGGTGGATTGAAATGATGTACATTGAATTTTGTTTCGAGCGTATGTGTGAGGTTATCTCTGAACAATTAATTGGTATTAGTTTTCATATAGCCATAAGTGCCACGAATTGACTGTGTCCGTTTGTGCATCAAGCTTGGTGACAGCTAAAAGTTGCTGATGTCTATGACAGCCTTTGACTAGTTTTATATCATGGAGTGTCTTGGATTGTATATCTTTTCTGTCTTCAACGGTTGATTTCACCCTTGAAATTTAGTAGTAACTAAGGAAAGCTTTTGGTTTTGGTGCGTTCTTCAGTAGTTGCCTTTTAATACTGCAGGATCTTCATGGCCGTCGTGTAAGGGTGAATTATGCAGCTGATCGAAATCGTGGCTATGGAGGTGGCGGCTACGGAAGTGGCGGCGGCTATGGTGGTGGCGGTTACGGAGGTGGTGGCTATGGTGGTGGTGGTGGAGGTTATGGTAGTAATTATGGAGGAAATAGTGGGGTTTATGGAGGTGGAGCAAATGATGGCAGTGGCAGAAATACTGGCTATGATGGAGCTGGTGACTCTATGGGTGGAAACTTTGGAGGTTATGGTAGTGGGAGTTCAAATTTTGGTGTTGCTGGTGGTGCCGGTGGTACTGATGGTGGGTATGATGAAAATACTGGGTTTGGAGACCTGCCAGGTGACAGTGGAAGTGCTGGTGCTGGTCTTGACGGAAATCCTGAGGCTGGGCTTGACGGAAATCCTGAGGCTGGGCTTGATGGAAATTCGGAGGTTGGGTTTGGTGGTAGGCAATGAAAGTGGCAGTATCATAGAAAGTTTTGCCCAATCCCTTGAATGGAAGCCATCATGGCAAAAGGATATGTTATTTGTCGGACTGTTTTTTGTCTTAGTGTCAGCTGCATTTTATCTTTGAACTGTTCATGTTATTTATGCTGGAGTTACTTGGTGAACTAGTAGTACTTGGTGTTTTTTCTCAGTGGCAAAACATAAGTTTGTTAGCAAATAATTGTATTTATGAGATTCTTTATTTTCTCTCTCTGCAGTTTAGAAAGCGAGAAAGTTTTACATTATTACCTCCATTATGTTTGTATTCCATTCGATGTTTACAAGTTATCAACGTTGTCTTGTCACCTGCGGCGCGGCCGTTCTATATTTTACCCATTTGTTATCGGGACTTTTAAGTTATATGTAGTGTGATTTACAACTACTAAAACTAAAGTAGAAGTATGAGATTGGCTCAGTCTAATCCGCTTGTTTCTTATTATTTTTTTCATTGTTTTTAGTGGTTGTAAATTACATTAAATTTTATTGAGAGATTGCCTTTGTTATTTTTAGAAAAGGTTGTTTGGCACTAGATGCTCATTTGGCACTCAGCACTGATTTTGATTTTTGAGGAGTTAAGATTAATATTTGGTATATTTGAAAAAAGTTATTTTGAATAAAATTTTATTATTTGGTTTGATATAGAATTATCTCTTCTTTTTCTTATTTAACTTTTTTTTCTCTTCCTTCTTAATTTCTTTGTTTTCATTTCTTCAAATTAAATGTGTCAATCTGTAAATTAATGCATATTACTTTTATCACATTAATATATAAATCATCGAACGTATATTACATAAAATTGTTTTTAACCTAAATTATCTTTGTTTTATTTATTTTGGCTCCTTTATACTAATTCTTTTGTTTTCAATTATTCAAGGAAAAATCTGATTGATTGAAAAAAGATTATATAAGTTGTTGGGCATGGAAGTGTGAATAAAAACTAAGGTGATAATTCAGTAGTGAAATTCATTGCTGTTAATTGTTTATTGTGCGCGGCAAAATTGCCCTCCATCTAACGAACTCGAAATCTCCCTCCAAAAAGTACAACAGCGCATGGCGAATTTCTTGAGGCTCTCTCTCCCATTTCTTTCTTGTACTTGCCAGCAACCTTGTTTCGAGAGAAAAATAAAAAACAAAAATCCCTCATTCACCCCTCAATCTTGCTTTCTTCTTGTTCTTTACCTCTTTCAATCTTCAAAATGGAAAATAATTCTACGAGATTGAAAGAAAAGAAATCACTGTACATGATATGTTAGTCGCTGGATCTTCCATATCCATCAATGGAAGGAATAAACTGAGAAACTTGTATCCCTGTCATTCAGCAGGTGATTGGGGGCATGATGATTTCCAGGAGAGCCCAGATTGATGATTTGATCAAATGCGCAACTTTATCATTGACTCAGTTCTCGGCAAGGAAATCTCTCTTCCGATAAATAAGAAGCTGCCCAACTCTATTTTCGCTGCATGCTTTAAGGTCCTGTGTAAGGCAGAAAAGAAGCTCAAGATTCTGAAGAAGAGGCTCTCTCACATTGAAAAGGAGGAAATGGAGAATAACTATCTAAAGATTTGGCAAAGACGCATCCATGGGACCTCAGATTAAGGTCGCAAATCTCTGGAGCCAGACAATGGCCTATCTCAAATTCGAAGCAGTGGGGTTGACGCCGAACTGATGAATCCCCAGAATCTCCAGGATTGTCTTGAATGAACACTCTGAGTTTTCTTGTTTCATTTTAATCAGATCAGAGATAATTCCTGAATCACCATCATAGTGATCACCGCTCACAATTCTGTACCGTATGGGGACACTGAAAGTCTTGCATAGCCAAAACTTCATAGTCCAAGGGATCTTGTGTTTGTTTTGGCCCAAGATTTCTATCAATAAAAAGTTATGATGCTGAGTCCTCAGAATAATTATTTCAATTGCGTGTCATTAATTAACCATGAATAATTGCAGCTCTGTTTGTATGAATCTCTGCTATCTGTTGTGCATACCCACACACATACGTTCTAATGGAATTTCAGGTTGAATAATTTACTAAATAGCTTCCTAGAGTAGTGTTTGTTAGGACCTAGAGTAGGATTCCTCGTCCTAGTCGAGTTGAACGACTTACCTTTACAGTACGAAGGACGCAGAAGGAATTATTCTCAGTGCTCTTAGAGTCAACAGAATCAGGGATCCCTCCTATATCTTCTGACAAACTTCTCATTAGGAGTTTTTTGTAGCCCTCGGTAACTCTAGTTATTAGATTCTTCCATCTGAGATAAGTAAAATTAGGCACAGCAGCCATCGGTTGCTGGTAATACCAACAGAAGAAACGAGTACGAGCTACAAAAGTCTTTAGGGAGAAGACTGGAATCATCAGTTGCCATTGCTGAGGCAAAATGAGAGTAATTTCTCGATTAAGTTTATATGATAGCGGCCAGGTCGCATGCGTCCTCTTGAGTTTCCTAAATGTTATCTAAATCACCTCTGGTGAGCCTGCCTACACTTACAAGCTCATATACTAAAGGGAAAAGAAGGTGAGAGAAAGTGGGAAAAATGAAAATAGCACTAGACCTCTGCAGGCTTTAGCAAAGAATCACTCATTTTGTCTACAATAAGATTCTCATCCTTTTGTCGACGTTTGCATATAGACTGCAAATAATGAATAAATGGTTTTGAAACAAAAAAAAAAATTGTCCACGCACCTGAGAATAAGGAGCAGTCAAGAGAAAAACAAGTTCAAACGAGTACTGAAGGATATATTATAACTCATGGAAAAAGCTCTATTGGGCTGAAAATAGGTTTGATCACCAACACATCAGAGTCTATAATTCTAAGCTAGTTTATATATGACCCTGAAGTGAAATCACTAAAATGCTCCTTTACCAGTTCTATGATGCTACAATCAAAAAGACAATAAGAGCATCACAGGATGGAGGGAGGATTTACAAGTCAAAATCAACAAATACAATGTGAGCCCTACTGTGGTTAAGAAAACGAATCTGTTATGTATCTATATATACTTCCAAAAATTCCTTTTGTATTTTCTCAATGCTTATCTTCATCCATCAACAATAACCACTTCTGTGCATTCTGCACTACAGGAGAACCCTTTTTGGTTTTCTCCACAATCTGCTTTATCAGTTGCTTCTCCATCTCACCCTCACAGTCACTGCTCTCATCTCCAGATATTCCAACATCAAGTAATTCTTGAACTCTCAAGCTGTACTCTTCTGACAGTGTTTTCTGACCTGAATGGACTTCATTCAATATTTTCTCTTTGTTGTGTACAACATGTCGCGAGGATCCATTTATGATTCCATTGTGAACCCACGATACACTTTGATCAAATGGATGTGAACCAATCTGATGGTTATTTTCAAAATCCCCTGATGGCGAGTTTTCTTCTTCTGAGTCATCTATCTTCATCAACTCTTCATAAGCCTCATTGTATGCATCTAGAGCTTCCCCCGACAAATTCATAACTAGAGGCTCAACCATGGCATTATATTCTTCTTTACTTTCTTCGTCCAAAGAAAATCTCAGTGGACTGTTTGAGAACTTTCTCCAAGAACTCTTACGCCGTGATTCCATGAGTTGCACCTTTCTCTGGCTGTTCTCAAGGGCTGTCTCTAGCTCCTTTACACGTTCTTCCAGTCTTGATTGAATAACTTCATGCAGACGCATGCTCAGTTCTCGGGGAGACACAGCATAATTTCCAGAGTGGTGAGTGGAGGATCCACTGACATCTTGATTGGAGTCTGTTTTGTCTCTATTGATCATGTTGGCTTTCAATTCACCTTGTGCAAAATCTGCTTCAAAGTCTGGGTCAAGCTGTGCACATTTAACCACTGTTAGCCATTGCATAATAAACAGCTCAATGTCATCTTACCCAAGAAAAAATCTTTATTACAAAATATCTAAGCAAGAAACATTACAGGTTAAATGGATCTGACAGTTAGAGGTTTCTTCAGATCTTTTCTATGTCGTTCATTTTGTTAGGTTTAGTCGGCATGTAGTCAACATGTTATTCCACCTTTTACATCACTCTCGATTTTATTTTACAGGAAAAGTGTAGAAAGAAGGTATATGATACATTCGGAAGAGATATTAAGCAATGGCATGATAAAGGAAGAAAAAACATAAGACCTGTATCTGTTGGCATAACATATGCATTGAATAGTCCATATTATGGACAAAAAGCACGCACATGCATGGTTATACAATAACGTAACTCACCCTTGCAACCTATGTCTGGTTATGCAGTCAAAATGACAAAAATAGACCAATAAAACAATGTCATGTTGCTTGATTCAATTTTGAAAGAGTTCTGCATAATCTGGATAATTAAGAACAGCTCCTAATTATTGTTTATTGTTTCGGTGTATTCTCCAAGCATATTTAAGAATGTAATACACTAAACCAAACAAAAGACAGACTCGTCTATCACTACAATGACATCATGCCAGTTGAAACTAATAATTCATGCTTAACATAAACACTTGCCTCAACGAAATCAGACAATCTTCTTTCCAAGCTAGAAGAATTCATATTTAATCCCATCCTCTTGAGCTCAGCTTCAAGTTCTGCTTCAATTTTACTCATAGATTTTATACCCTCTTCAGCATTCTTGTCATAGGATTTTTTACCATCATGTTTTGCTAAGTTATCCTTACTTCGTTCTAGACAAAAATGCTTTGCCATGTTGTCATTAAAGGAATTGTCACATGCAGATAGTGAGTCATTATTCTCATTAGCTATCTCCTTCACAGTCAAAGAATCTTTCATCTCGAGTTCCTCTTGTAAATCTTGGACCAAGTTCTCTGTCTGCTTCAACAACTCTTTCAATTTGTCTACTTCCCTTCTGTTTGCCATAAATGAGGATATAATACCAATTGAAATTCCAAGACAGAAGAGAGTTTTTGCATCTTGTGAACCTGAAGAATAAATGAGTATGAATTTTGTCACAATAAGAGAACAACATTTGTGCAACAAAGAATAGAGTAATAGATACACAATCTGAATTGTTGTCGGGCAACAAATCTGTGAAAGTCCAATAAGTGGTTGCTAATGAGGTTTTGTCAATTATGTATTATTGGCTACATATTCGTGATAAGAAGTGTGTAAAAGAAAAATTTTGTGGTGGCAATGAACACGTTCGTTGTTTCATCTCATAGAAAAAGGGATTTCTTTAGGATTTTATCTGTAAACAAGGAATTACATTTTCAGTAAAGAAATAAAAAAAAGGTAAATAAACAATAAAAGAAGAATAAATTCCTTTAATATTAGATTTTGGTACTTAAATGAAACTAAAAATTCACTAAAAATATGAGAACTATAGCACCTTGTGAATGAAAGTACGATCCATCACTATATTTACTGGAAATGCTCAATCTTCCAAACCGCCCCTTTCCTGACTCAAATTTCATCTTCTTGGGGAAATCCACAGACCCAATTTGAGGCAGCTGAGAAACCCCAAGCAGATTTTCATTTTTCTCCAAACAGGCTTCCTTATACAGCTTGTAATCATCAGCCCTTATTCTTACATTGTGAAATTCAGTGCTTGCTCTGCTGATTATCCGGCTTCCATCAGTAACAAACAGTTGCCTGATTGTTGGTTTCGATGGTGATGGAAGGGAACTAAGCACATACTCTTCCATTTTGGTGTGTTCTTGATATAGCTGGGCCATAAGGCAACTTTCAAGGGAATTTAGAGGTCTGATCGAATGCTGATATGAAATTTTAGAACTTAGAGAGCTTTTGCTCCTTGCAGAACCATGAAAAGAACCCATTTCATTCATAGAAGGATTCTGATCATTAACATCAATATCACCACTTAATCCACTATCACACTCATTTCCTTGTAGGTTATCACTAGGCAAAAATCCAGACGGTAAAGTAGATATAGAAAGAAAATTGCAATTCTCATAATTTCCTAAGCTTCCTAGATTTTCACCATCAAACTCACTAGTAGAAACCACTTCTACTGCTGAACCACCACCGTGATTGCACGTATCTTTGTATCCCTCATCCGAAACCTTTTTCTTATTTGTAGAAGCATTGTTGTGTAGCTTCTTCCTCTGCACCAATCTGCGGATGGGACAGCTGGGCAAATCAGGTTTCTCAAAATTGGAGCCCTTTGAAGACAACCCAGATAGGCTATCTCTATCCATTGAAAAACTCTGCCAATACTTGGCAATATATCCGGCGGCAGCAGCTCCTACAACAACCCACAAATCCATTTCCACTCTCACTTCCACAGAAAACAAACACTAACCAAATTCTACAACCGAAACATCTCCCTTTGATTCAATTCTCAACATCAAAAACCTCAGGGGAACAATTTCCATGTATTCAAACTTGACAAAGTATTTTTCAATTCTCAGAACAGATAACCACTAACTTTCAGACCAATAATCTACTACACTACAAGCAAACTTCAGCACAGTTCATACTCAAACTCAAGCCAAATTTTCCTCTCTGCCACCATGGTCAATACACAATTTCTGAAACCTAACTAATCAATGTTCAAATCCAAACTGGGTATTGGCCTCTAAATCTCTGTTGCATTTATCAATTCCACAAACAAACCCCTCCAATCAAGGAAGAACAATCCATCACGTAGACAAAGCAAAATGGAGGGAAAAACAAAAAAGAAAAAAGCATAAGTTAATTACACTTAAACAAGAGGAATCAGTACTACCTTCCTCAATCCTCAGTCTATAAACTTCAGACAATCAATCAGAACCCCGAGACACAAGCAACAATTACAACAAACGACTCCGATTTGTGAGCAGATATCACAAATCCAAACTCAGCAGCCTTCGTTCTACAACCAAGCCCATCAACGAAGAGAACCCTATTTCCTTGAACATTAAAAATCCCATTTCCTAAAGACTCATTTGAAACCGCAAAAACCAACTAACCAAAAACCTAAGCTTTAGACATTTGAGAGCAGCCTACGAACTACAAAACCCATCAATGGAACTGGCTCATTTTACCAAAATCGAAGCCAAAGAGAAAAATAAAAAGAAAAAAAAAATTGCTCCTTTTAACTCCTTTAGTTTGTTAACACTGTTAAAAAAAAAGGCTTACTTTTGAGAATCTATGAGAATTTGTGTAGCAATTATATATGGTTTCCCTAACTTTGAAAGATGAGGTTGGTTGGTTTTGTTGAATCTTGGAGGTTAGAGTTGGATTCTTATGAAGAATAAGACCCGTTGTTTTGTTATCTTCACAGTTTTTGCAGCTGCAAATTTTTGAACAACTCACAAAATTTCTCTCAAATTATATTTTAAATTTTAAAATTGAAAATAAATATTTTTTTGTAAATTTTTGTTGAATTAAAAATATATAATTTTTAATATAAAAAGATTCTTATAAAAATACAATGTCACTCATTATTTATTTCACTGCTCTATAAAGAAGATTCAGAAAAAAATATTATTATAATGAGAAATCTTTATCCAATTTTTTTTTAGTGGACAAAGATAATAGATAGGATGGTTGAAGAAAATCACCTAATTTATATGGATACGATTACATTGATTATTCTTATTTTTGGAATTTCTTAGTTTTAAGTTTTAACTTTCAATGAAATAATAGGAAAAAAAAAGCTAAAAAAATCTCTTACATAACAAAATTTAAAGCTATTTTTTTTTATTAATCCTTTTCTTTCCACATTTTTTCAATTGAATTTTTATAAAATTATGAGAAAGAATTTCATCTAATTGCTCCAACATTTACCTACCAACGTCTTGTTGATGTGGATAAATTTTTTTTTTTTATTTATGCATAATAAAAACTTGCATTTATTTAATCATAAAATCACTTTTCTTTTGCTTTTATTTTTTGGTGGGGGGAAAGCGATCGTGGCTCGAGTGGTAAACCCTGACTTAAACTTCACTCACCTAAAACCCAATGCTCAAATTTTTATTGCATTTGCTTGATCTCTCATAAAAAAATTGATGTCTTTAGATGTTTTATATTAATTTAGCCTATAATAATGGAGCTTTCCTTTTGGGCTTTTGGAACTTGGTTTTTGTCCTGCCTTTTTATTTTTTATTAAAAGCAAGACCATGTGGCTTGAAAAGCACTTCTTGCCTGCAAGCACAGTGAGGCCTTTGATTTAATCTCCCTTGGCCTTGGCCTAAATGAACAAATCAAGAATAGCCTCATTAAATTTTCCATCTGGTGCATTATGATTATGAAGAATCTGGCACTATACTTCACCAATGGTCTTGATTTTTTCGTTCGATCAAAGACGAATTGGAAGCACTTCTCACACGCTTATTTATATGGCCTTTATAATTGCAGCCGCCGAGCTAAGAACTTGCAACTTATCATCTCATTATCAAAAGATAATGATTTGTCCTCTTCTCATTGCTTTTATTGGCAATAAGCACTTTTGGCATTGAATGGCCTTTCTTTGGAACATACAGAATTTAACATAAGTGTTATTTGCATCCTGATCTAGAACATAATATGTTTACTAATTCAATAACGCGTATGCTAAAGTTGGATCTGCGTGGACAAATTAGTAATGAGTAATGATAAATGTACCAAATTTTTTTTTATCTTAAACCATGTATCATTTATTTATTATTTGATAATTCTTTATAAGATAAAAAATTTGAGATATCATTTAAGATAATTTTTTAAGATAAAAAAAATTTGAGATGTGTAGCACTACTCAATTATGTTATTAAGGATAGTAATTTGGGTTGCCTGCCAAGTCTTATTAATATATCTTTAATTTTTTTTAAAATGAAAAGACACTTTGGCCTTTATAATTAGAAGACAAATTTGATTTATTAACTTTCAAACTAATTCATTCCAATGACAGTCAATTTGTATATTTCAATTATGATATGTTAATTATAGTTCTAAGGGCTAGTTTGATAATGATGCAATTTTTTAAATAATTATTGTTAGTTGTTCTGTAAAAATAATCAACTGATAACATTATTAGTTGAATGTTTAGTAAAATTTATTTTTAAAATACTGTAAGTTTAAAAATCAGTGACATATATTTAGTAAATCTTACTGTTAAATTACTGTAAGGATGTAAATGACTGAATTAGACATAATGTATAATAAAATTTATTTATACATTGATAAGCATGCATATAATTTTTTTTATGTGATAACTAGATAAATATTTTATGTTATTAATTTTATATTATTGTTTTTTTATCTCAATATAATTGGTAGTAATAATAATAATAATAATCTTTTTAAAGTTAATTATTTTATTTCCTAATTAATAAGGATAATTTTAGAATTTATAATATATATGAGTATACATATGGAATTATATTAAATATATAACTAATTCTTAAAATTAGCTTTTGAAAATTTGTTCCTTTTATTTTTTCAAAATTTACTGTAGAATAAAGTGATTTTGTCAAAAATGATTTAAAGAAATTTACTAAATGTTAAAAATATATTTTAATTTTTCAAAATCACTTTTGAATATCCCAAAAACAATCTCAAATAGACCCTAGTTCTAAAATTCATTGTATACACGTACATAAAATTATATGTGGTTTAACCCATTTTATTAAATTGGTATTAAATACTTAAATATAATCCAAACTTTATGATAAATTTTTTTCAAAAATCTCAATTATCATGTGGTAATTATGAAACAGAGTTTTAACGTGATTAGGAAAACATAATTGTAGAACTATTACGAGGGGAAAAAAAGAGAGAAGATTTTCAATTTAAAAAGGAAACATTGTATCCGCAAGGAGTTTTATTAACTGCATTTCTGATAGAAAGTGAACTAGTTTGTGCATATAAAGATAAATACTCCAACATTTGATTGAAGCTTATTCGGCTATTGTTATTCTTTTTGTTTTCAAGTTCATAACACACAAGCTTTCAATCATTAGTAGTAGCTCTCTGAATAGTCGGAAACGCAGACGTTCAGCTGATGATTCGAGCAAAAGAGCAGCCAACAGACTGCTAGTTGACGCTGCTATTGACGATGACAATTCTGTCGTGGCTATACAATGGAAGGATTAACCATATTCAATTATGACACCATTTTGATCAGAGGCAATTGGAGAAGGAACCCAATATGCACTGCAGTTGCTGATGACACTTGCGATGAAGGTAAGGTCAGAATGAATAAGGTGGTGAGATCCAACCTGAGAGCGAAGCTTGGATGCTTGGGGACATCATGGTTCATGTACATATTTTCCATGATGTTACTCCAAAGACTGAAATATTTTTTGTGATGGGGAGCCTGTGAGGAGAGAGGATGATGTTAGTGGTGTGCGGAAACAACTGGGTCAAATTCGAGAGCTGGTTGAGTTGCCATTGACGCACCGTCAGCTTTTTAAGTCAATAGGTGTTAAGCCACCAAACTGGATTTTGCTCTATGGACCTCGTGCTACAGGAAAGACTGTTAGCAAGAACTATTGCTAATGAAACTAGATGCTTTTTTCGCTGTATTAATGTGCCAGAGATTATGTCTAAGATCGCTGGTGATGGTGAGAGTGAGAGCAATCTGAGGAAAGCTTTCGACGAAGCTGAAAAGCGTGCTCCTCCGATCATATTCATTGACGAGATTGATTCCATTGCTCCTAAGAGTGAAAAGACTCGAGGCGAAATTGAAAAGAGAATTGTTTCCCAGCTTTTGACTCTTATAGATGGGCTGAAATCTCGTGCACATGTTATGGTTAATGGAGCTAAAACCCGGCCCAATAGCATTGACTCTGCATTGAGGAGGTTTGGCTGGTTTGATAAGGAAATAGATATTGGCGTTCCTGATGAAGTTGGTCGCCTTGAGGTTCTTCGTATTCACACAAAGAACATGAAGCTTGCAGAGTACGTGGACTTGGAAATGGTGGCAAGGGAGACTCATGGGTATGTTGGTGCAGATCTTGCAGCTCTTTGCACTGAAGGTGCAATGCAATGTGATTGATTTTAAAGATGAAACCATCGATGCTGAGATTCTCAACTCCATGAATGTTACAAATCAGCACTACATTACTGCTCTTGGAACCAGCAACCCTTCTGCTCTGTGCGAAACTGTTCTTGAAGTACCTGATGTTGGCTGGGAAGACATTGGTGGCCTTGATACAGTCAAGAGAGAGCTTCAAGAGACTGTTCAATATCCAGAGGAGCATCCTGAAATGTTTGAGAAGTTTGGCATGTCACCTTCAAAAGGTGTTCTCTTCTATGGCCCTCCAGGTTGGGGCAGAACTCTACTGGCTAAGCTATTGACAATGAATGTCAAGCCAATAAGGGTCCTGAGATTCTCACAATGTGGTTTGGGGAGAGTGAAGCCAATGTCAGGGAGTGTTTGACAAGGCTCGTCAGTCTGCTCCATGTGTGCTCTCCTTTGATGAGCTGGATTCCATTGCCATTAAAAGAGAAAGCAATGCTGGTGATTCTGGTGGTGCCGCTGACAGAATACTGAATCAACTATTGACAGAGATGGATGGCTTGTCAGCCAAGAAAGCCATCTTTGTGACTGGGGCTACCAATAAGACTGATATTATTGATCCTGCACTTTTAAGGCTAGGTCGCCTTGATCAGTTGGCATAGACACTTCTGCCAGCTAAGAAGTCAAGACTGCAGACTTTCAAGTTTCAATGCATGTTTAAGAAAGTCTCCAGTCTCAAAGGATGTAGACCTTGAAAAACTGGCCCCAGTTTACACAAGTATTTAGTGGGGCTGATATTAGAGAAATATGTCAACGAGCATAAGAGAAGACATTGAGAATGATATTAGAAGGAAAGGAGGGAAACAACCTGAAGGTATTGAAGATGAAGTGGCTGAAATTAAGGTTAAGCACTTCGAGGAGTCTATGAATATGCTTGTAAGAGTGTAAGAGATTCTGCTACATGCAAGTACCAGAAATTTTCTTAAACTTTGCAGCAGTCCAGAGGGTTCGGAGCTGAGTTTAGGTTCGGTGAGACTGCAGTTGAAGCCAATAACTCGATTCCAGTCTCTTCTGTCACTGATGGAAATGGGGAAGATGATAATCTTTATGACTAGCATGTTGGTTTTTTACTTTTTTTTTTTATGTTCTTAGTTAGCTTTAGAACAGAAATTGCAGTTTTTTCTTCTTCTTTTTGAAATCAGAACAAGATCTATCTGTTTTTTCTATTAATCACAAATTACTTTTTTCTTAATCTTCGGTGAAGCATTAACAATTCTTGCACACAAATTATAATTTAGACAGGTATATCGGTTTTCTCTTCTTTATATGGCAGTAACAGAAAGTCAGAAAATGTCTTATCGAAAACAAGCTTACAAGACTACTTTCAGAAAATCAATGAACTGAATGATGAAATTTGATTTATCCTCAATGCTGGCCGATACCAATCTTATTTGTTGAATGGTAATGGTATCCCAAATATTTTATGTCTCTTCTTCTTTGACTTCATGACAATGATTTGCACCCAGAAAAAATAAAATAAAATAAGCGCCTGTGACAGTGTAAAGGGTCTGGTTCAAATCAAATTCTCTCAACTTTCATTGTTACACTTGTATCAGTAGCTCAATGACCTATCTGGGCCAACTCTAAAGCTTCATACCGCCTCTTTTCTTAAGGATTTCGAGCTAATTAATTGACTGAAACACGAATTTTAGTTTGCCATTTTCTGACCAATTGTAGAATTTTGGCTGCGTACTCTGCTTGCTTCTTAATGTTATATAAACAATCACAATCTAGAATTTTAGTGGTTCTGTAAGAAACTACACTAACAAAAGTAAAAGGATCATCTTTCTCTTTGATAAAAGGGGAATTCAATGCTGGCTGCTCTTACTAATGACCATACGTACAATACCGGATCAATTGACGGAAAATTATTTCAAAAACAAAGAAGCAAGCCACTGCCACATTACCACATTGCTAGTGGCTAAATTAACACAGACTATTTACAGCAATACGATGTTTTTAAAAGCAACGACATAAGACTTCGAAAAGCACTTCTTGCCCTAGGCAAAAAGCACTTAATAAGTGTTGAAAATGGTGCACCCAAGTCTATGCTGCCCACCATTTTTCGTGGAGCAGCAAAGTTGGAAAGTTGGTATTTGGAAAGATTGGAAGCCGCATAATTTGAAGAAAGAAAAAAAAAATTACCATTTTAATTGAAAAGGGGAGGAAATTAATCCTATAAATAGAGGACTTCATTCTCCCCCTCTGCATCCAATTTTTTTCTTCTCCTTGCATCCCAATTTTTTCTTCTTCTTTAAATCCATTTTAAGAGTAAAAGAAAGCAGTGAGAGTAGAGTCATTAGTGGTGAGAGATTGAATGTATTAGGGTTCTGGGTAATGAGCTAAAATATTACAATATTTGTAATTCTCATTTCACTGTCTTCGCCCATATTGTAAGCTAAAAACTGAATCACGTAAATTTATTTGTCCTCTTTGTATACTTATTCTTCATTTTTCTTCCAATTTTATTTTAGCGGTGTCTCTGCTTTACCTATAAATTTCCTAACAATAAGTTCTATTCGGTTCTTTAAGAAGAATCCACTTCACCGATCAATTAGTTTGCAAATATATTTAATACTAAATGAAAATTCGAACAAATACAATGAAAGAATTCATTCTGATGATTGACAATTTTATTAACAAAAAGTATTACAGTGGATGTGAAAAAAAAAAGCTTGTGCTGGAAGAAATTTACACAGAGGCAAAAAAATCAAAGCTGTCGTCAACACATTCCATCAAATCTTCCTCTGGTGGTAGTTGTTGGTGGGTGGTGTGCGTCAACTTGCTCCGAACGCTATCGACTTGTCTAGTATGAAGCATGATCACCATCCCAATGTCTTCATGGACATTATTACTAATTTTATGCAGCAACAATGTAGCGACAAAGTCAGAAATCTGAGATAGTAAGTAGTCGCACTCACAGGACTCGAGATGCGCACCACAGTCCCTTTGAAACAGATAAGAAATATAGTGCCCTTCATCATCACCACCACTTAAGATTCTATCCAGAGAAATGCTGAACGATTCATGGAATTCATCAGGGAATATACTATCAAAAAAGATTTCTTCTCTTTCATCTCGTTCGTCTTCTGATTGAAACTTCACCAGCCATCGGTGTGTGCGGCGCAGTTGAATCACAACACAAGGAGTACTAGCACAGCAAGATGGGTCTGTTGGTGGCTTTTCATGAGGTGTGATGTCGTACAGGACTAACTCAAAATCATATGTAACTTTTTTTGGCGCAATTGCAGGGTCTGTAACCTGTAATATTGTGCAGATAAATTTTAGAATGCTGGTGAAGTGAATGCTATTGCATTTACAGAGAATAGTTTCCTATTCCGGAAAGGGAAGAATAGTTGCCTATTCCTCAGAGAGATTGCTCTACGTCTTCATTTTTCTGAAAGGGATTAGGAAACACTGTACATATATATTGGTTTCCTAATTTGTAATTACTATTTCATGCATAAACTAATTATAGGTTGAAATCCAGTTTAATAATCACGAATCTAATGATCAACTTTTCAAATACATCATGTCAATGTGTGCGTGCATAGTTGAAGTCAAAATCTATATTCAATTTAGAAGAATGTGATATTGGTTTAGCGTTTCTTCTATAAGCATATGTATATAAAATTTGAATCATCATCGATTTATTCATCAGATGAGTTAGGGTGTAGCCGTTTAAGTTTATGTAATTTATATTTTTTTCTTAAATATATATTTTTAAGTTTACTTTATTAGTGCTTGCAAAGGAGCCTGCTAAAAATCTGTCAAGTTTTAATGCACTTGAGATAAGCAAAATCATAGGAAAAAAATCTTGCCACAGGTATTTCCTAATGTAATAGTAAGAACTTTTGCACAATGACCAGAGATTCCATTAATTATTACTAACTTTTGTTAGATACAAAGTATCAATGTCTTGTATACATAACAAGCTAAACATTATTCCATTCATGCTCCGTCCAAAATGTCATCAAAATAAGCAAAATCAAAACTGAGGATGGATTAGGAAGCATAGGCCGGTGCTTTTCGATAGATTCCTCAAGTTGGTCATAAACGTTCGGTTCTGAGGCTGGCAGTTGTTGATTCTCTTCGAGGTTGGATGACTTATGAACCATACATTGGCGATTCTCCACAGACGCTCAATCTGGTCATAAGTAATCTGTTGAGTACTAACAGCCATATCTTTATTTTTTTCCGAGATAAATGGAATGTGAACTGTTGACTGATATTCCTCAACAGATAGCTGATGACGAGGAATCTGGTCGGTTACAAGCATTTATTGGCATTCTTTGAGGTCAGATGAAGTAAAAAACTGGTGAGTCTGAGTAGAAATCTGAAGCTAATCACAGGAATTCTGATTGGTTACCGGACTGTCTTGCATATCCTGGTGATGGTCAGAAAGTTCAAAATCACGAGGATCTTGCACATACTACTATTGGTGATCCTCGACAACAACAGGTTCTACATGTTGATCAATGTCTTCTTCAACAACAGTTTCATCAAGCTTTCTCTTTTTCCCTGAATTCTCCGTTCCTGCTGCCGCTGGCTCACCATTCTTTTTAATTATTCAAAGAACAAGGTCACTGGATTGAGGATTTTGTGGCGACAGTGAAATATTCAGACAGTATTCATGCATAATCCAGCAATCATCGTGTGGAGACTTGTCCTTCTCGTATCGAAACCTTTTCTTGGAGCCAATTTTCTCTCTAGATTTGCGGGACACAACAACCTCGCTGGTATCTTCTCCTTGCCATGTACCAGAACCGACTCTGCGGTCAATCCTGGAACCATTAGCACTCTTCTTCTTCAAGCGAGTGAAAAAGTAAAGATCTTCACTATCTTCTAAATCGGTTCCTCCGAATTGCATCCAAATCTGCCGAGGTTCCTTGGAACTGTAGAGATTTTCAGTTCTTACAAAATAATCAAGAAAGGGGGATGGGATTTTCCAGAAATCTCGTTGAAAAGATAGAATTGAACAAGTTGTTCGTCAAATGGATGGTATTTGCAGCCCAACGGAAGAATAATAAACAAACAAAATTAGTTGGTTGCATCATCTTTTATGCATTCTAGAATTCCTCATTCACTTGATGGTAATGAATTGTGAACGATAATGAGTTTAGTGATAGGACTGTATAAATAATAGAAGAGGGGTTCCTAAACTATTTTTTTTTCCTTGTGAAAGAAGAAAACAACGACCTTCTTAAATCAATTTCATGAGCATTGCAAGAAACATGTCTTTAGAATAAAAATAAGTTTTATAGGTTAAGTGCGCTAATGTTTTCTATCATTACTTGTGTTTTGAATTTTTTGTATTGAGCACTATAATTATAAAAGATTGAATAAATTTTCTGTAAAACCATATATACAACTTGTTTATTATTTGAAAAGCCATATATACGATAAAAGTAGTCAAAATTTTGTTGTTTTGTAGGCCTTGGAATATCAAAGGTTTTTGTTTCGCTTTTAACTTGTGCCCCTTGATAATTAATCAAAATATCTAGCAAAAATTGTGTATTTTCCTTAAAAATGTACTAAAATAGTACCTTCTGTAAACTCCCGTCGTGAATGCACTCAACTTTGGTAACTTGAAGAACAACCGCCATGTGAATCACTTGATGCCTGACATCACCTTTTGCAAGTAACAACGAAGGTGCAAAAGCGGCAATCTGGGCTTTCAAGCGGTCACATTCGCAGGGCTGGAGGTGCACACCATAATCCCTTTGAAGAACGTGTGAAATATTGCCGCCTTCATTTAATCTATCAAGAGGAATGCACAACAAGAAATTGAATTCAGGGATAATGTTGTCAACGAACTCTTCGATTCATCTTCATCATGATCGTCTGATTGAAACTTGAGCAGCCATCGGTGAGTATAACGGAGTTGGATGATAAGGCAAGGATTTTTGGGAGATGGGCTTTGTTGGTGGATTTTTAGGAGTGATGTCGTACAGCACTGACTCAAATTCGTATCTGATGGAACTTGGCGCCATTGCTAATGCCATTGTCGTGCAATTTATAACTTGGAGAATATGATGGTGAAGTGAATAAACAGTAAAAGTTATTTATAGTGAGTTTGTTTCGTGTCCCGTAAGGGAAGCATAGTTTCCTAATCCTGAGTGGGATTGGACAATCATTTTCTGAAGGGGATTAGGAAATAGAAACAATAGCTTCCTAATTTGTAGTTACTACTTCCTGACAGTAGCATAAAAAATTGGGAACCCACCAAAAAAAGAATTGTTTTGTAATTACATGTAACTGAAAATCAAAAGCTGAAATGTTCACTGTTTCATTCATATTCCCGTATATGAGCTTTTTACACATTCCCTGTCACAATGAAGCAGCTGCGGGAATGGAAAGAATATAAGTAAATTATGCAAGAAGCTAATCTAAGGAGGTTATCAGATCTTTGAAGTTAACAACCAGCCAATCTGCTTTTGCTGCAACGGCCTCTCTAAGTTGTACACCACCGTAGCAAATAAACAAGTCGGCGCCTCCTGGCTGACGAGCCTAAATGAACAAGAGGATGGAAATTATATTGGAAAACCAACTTTGTGCTAATACAGAAGTACATTTCTTTATAAAACCAGGATTTGACACAAACTTCAATAATGTAAGCATATGGACAAATAACAACCACTGCAATTTTGCAGCTGCCCCCCCCAACAAAAAAAAAAAAATTTCAACACACTACAGTAGTCTATGTTAATGACAAAACCTCCGGAAATGGAATCTTTAAATCAAACTCGAGCAAAATGAGGATGGAAAATGTTTTCTTGGATACACACGATAAAACACAACAAAAACAAAAATGAGAAGACCTTCAACTGTTTCTACCAATCTTGTTAATAAAGGCCGGCTGTAACTTAATGCCAAATTAAGAAGTTCGGATGAATATGCTTACCTCAAGATCAGTAGCTCCATCCCCAATCATGGCAAGCGCCTTATATGCATGAGCCTGCACAAGAGAAATAATAAACTTTGCTGGCAACAAATTCAGTGATCAACCATGAGTCAAACAGCTATGAGACTAACCTTCCTTATTTGTTGCACTGCAGCGGCTTTTCCTCCACTCCTTGAAGTCGGTTCATTGGCATCAAAACCCAGAAACTCCCCAGAACTCTTAAACAGCAGTTGGTTGGCAAAGATATTTTCAGGAGGAATCCCGAGGATTGATGCAATAGGCTTCAAAGGAAAATGCTTAATTATTAATCTTTGGCAAATAAGTCCTCAATCACTCAGGTGCTGAAAGAGCAGAAAATAACCATAGTACCAAATTATGGAAAAAAAAGGGAAAAATAACAAAAAATTACCATAACCATTGTACTGAATAATTATGCCCCATATCAATAGAATGTATCTGTGGGCATTATATACAAGTCCCTTTACAATAATTATAATGAATGTATCCTGAGGATTGCACTAGCATTAGAATATTGCAAGTGAATATTTGAAAATTTCATGAATACACCTTAATTCTGTTCCATTTGAACATTCCAAACTCTCCAAGGTTACAGTGCCATGAAAGTATGAAGCTCTTTACAAAAACACAGTTATCAATTTCAGGGCTTCTCCAATTAGAAAAGCTCTAGGAGGTTATCCGGACTACTCTAAACGACATTCAACTCTTTTCATTAAGAACATTCCATTTTAAAATGTTTAAGATCCATTATTCCAAATCAACACATTAATGCGACTTACTTTCTCCAAGTTCATATTTTTTTACATTATTTAGAAAACTACATAAAAAATCAGATGAATGCTTAATTTGAAACAAAGAATAAAATAAAACATAGTGACATTATCAGCAGCATACATTGATCATATGACGGAAGCCTCCAGAGATCAGATAAACATTCTTATTGTTAGCCTTCAGCTTCTTGACCAACTCATCTATGCCAGGTGAAAGCCTAAGAAGAAATAGTCAACACAATCAAACACTTGTAAACATTTAAAAAGCACAAAAAGAAAACATGAGAAACGAAAAAAAAAAAGGCCATCATGCACCATCAATGTAAAGATATGTTGTTCACTGATATTTTAGATCAGTTCACCTAATACCTGGTCCTTTCTGCTTTGCAAATGTTAGCAGCACACAAATAACAGAAGAAAGAAAGAATTCAGCATATAACCAGGATAGGAGCAAATCATACCTAGGGGGTCTTTTCTCAAGAAAATCCTGGACTTGGGACAATGAAGGTTTGAACAAGGAAAGTCTGGCAGCCAAGGCCTCCTCGAACAGAACGGATCCCCCCATTGCCCTGGCAAAAAACACAAAAATGAATTTACCAAGACCATCCAAGAACATCAAACATGAATTATTTTCAATGAACAAAGAGGGCAAACAACCTGGCTGTCCATTCTGCAACAGCCATTCCAGCTCCACAAAATTCCGCAAGTTCATCAATGCCCTCATCTACACATACCGTGCTATCCACATCGAAGCACACAGCATCAGCAGTTCTCCACAGCTGAAGAACCTCTATAAATTTAATAAAGCATTCATCAAGATCAAGCACTGGATACAACTCGAAACTTTGTAAACAAATCACCAACCAAGCATTAACTAATTGTAACACATAGAACACAATAAAAGTTCAAAGATGAACTAATGATACCTTTGGAGGGCAGTGTGTTCTCAAAACGGCCCAATGCCGAGGCTTCTAATGGTTGCACTGAAGCAGCAACTGAATTGGATGATTTAGAATGCTTCAGCATCGCAACTCGACTTCTACACAAATTTGTCCTCAATTTCAATGAAAATTTCGGAATAAAAACAGGGTGGTGTTGTTCGTAATGAGCACCAATTGGAGCGATTTGTGATCTCACCAATCCCTCCATCAAATTAATCTGTTTCCAAAAATCCAACAATAAAAATAAAATAAAATGAGTAAATAGATCTATGAGCAATGTTACAACCTATAAATTATAAAACAAAGATACCCGCTATTTTGGCAAGAAAAGAAATTATTAATTGAAAAAGAAGATATTTTGAGACAACCCCAGAAGCGAATTTTAATTCCCTTTTTAATTTTCAACAATTTTTCAATGAGAACACAAATTAAAAACAGAAATAAATTTCCATATCCAAGAGCAAATAAAGCTAAAGCGAAAAAAGAAATGAGAAACTAGAGTGTAAGTATATATTAAAATAAAGGTTAAAATAGAGACAAAATAATTAAAACTTACAACGTCAATTCTTGAAAGTTTATTAAAGCTTTTGGATCGTACTATCGTTGGGTGCTGTTGGGATCTGTTCAGTGTCTGCCCACTCAGTTCTGTTTCTTTTTCCCGGAACTGCCAAGCATAAAAATATTTCATTTAAATCAACGAGTGCCCATTGCCTCAATGCTTTGTGTTCTAATAAAATTACCTAAAAATACTCGCTGGATAAGTTAATTACATCCCAAAGCAACCCCCCCAAGCAACGGCCAACGCAAGGTTGGTGACAGGTGAGAGTATTATTGTCATAATAGAAAATGGATCATTGACACCAAACGGCGGTTCAATATATTTAAGAAAAGCACTTATATTTTTTTTTAAAAAAACCACTAAAATAAAAAATGAAATTATTGTTCATACTATAATATTATCATTTCTACATGAGAGATATTGACAAAGCGGAATTGTAAAAAAAATCAAGAAAAGAAGTTTTTGAATAAGAATTTATAGAATAATTGAGTTTGAAAAAATTCTTAAAATAATGATAAGATCTCTCTTTATAATAGAGAAAACTCACATTCTTAACTTAATTTAAAAAGGAAAACTAAATTATAATTATAATAGAAATAAAATATATTCTCCTTAAGTTAATTTAAAAATAGAAAACTAAATCACAATTATAATAGAAACAAAAGATATTTCCTTATGTTAACTAAATTTCATACTTTAATTGACTTTAATGAAAATAGAAAGTCCTAAAATAATAAAATTTTAGAATCTTAAAATTTCTAAAATAATATCCTACATCAGTCCCCCGCACTTGGAAAAGAACTCGTCCTTGAGTTTGGCTCGTACAATTCCTTATCGTTTAGATGATACTCGAACAAATCAGCCGCGTTAAAAGTGTGAGAGATATTCCAATTGTCTAGTAACTGGAGCACATAAGCATTGTCGTTGATTTTTCGAGCCACCTAAAATAGTCCATATTTGTGCTTCTCTAATTTAGTGCGTATGTTAGGAAAACGACTCCGCTGCAGATATAGTATCACTAAGTCTCCTACTAAAAACACTTTCTTTCACATATATTGGTCTACTTTAGTCTTGTATCTAGTATTGGCAGCCTCCAAGTGAGCCCGTACCTCGGCATGAATCTTTACATCTTTTTCTACCGCATTATCCACCACTTTACTTTCTTTAACTGCAGCTATTGTTGGCAAGACAGCCAAGTCATACACATGGCGAGAGGGGCAAGTGTAGACAATCTTAAAAGGGATCTTGCTAGTAAAACGATTCACCATGCTATTGTAAACAAACTCAATATGAGGCAATGCAGCTTCCCAGTTTCATTGCTTGTCACCACAAACACGACGCAACATATTACCCAAAGTTTGATTGACCACTTCTGTTTGCCTATCTGTTTGTGAATGGAAAGTACTATTAAACTGCAATTGTATACCAAACTTGTCTAAAAGATTATGTTAAAACTTGCTAAAGAATTTCGTATCCCTGTCAGAGGTGATAGTTTTTAGAACACCATGCAAACGTACTATCTCTCAAAAGAACAAATGTGTTACTGAAGCGGCATCTTCAGTCTTCTTATAAGCAATAAAATGTGTCATTTTTGAAAATCCATTAACCACCACCAATATAGAGTCTCGACCTATCCTTGTGCGCGGCAATCTTAATACGAAATCCATGGATAGATCCAACAAAATATTTTCTAGAATAGGCAAAGACATTTATAAACCAATATTCTGTGCATGTCTCTTGCCTTTTTGGCAAACTTGACACCTTTGCATGATTTTTCAGACATCTTTGTTCAACTATAGCTAATAATAATGCTCCTCCACAAGTGCCTTGGTCTTATCTCGTCTAAAATGTCTGCCCAATCGTCTTTCATGCAATTTGCGGATAATTGACTCCCTTAAGGAACTTCGAGGCACACATAATTAGTTGGTCTTGAATAAATACTCATTCTGAACAAGAAAATCCTTTGCGTTCTGATGATTAATGCAATAATATCAAATATGCGCAAAGTCATCATCTTTAGTGTACACTCCTTTAAGCATTCAAAACCAGTAACTTTATTGACTAGAGTTACCAATAAAGTTGCCCACCACTTTATTCTGTGCCTAGATTTGTGCTTCAAAACAAAAGTAAACTTCTATATATAACTCACTAATAACTCTATGAAATGAGAGTTATCTATAACACTTTTGGACTCAAATCAAGATTACTTAGAGAGTAAATGATGTGTTTTAGTTGCATTATAGCTTAATTTTGCATACTTATCTATTTTTAGTTTACTTTCAATAAATTAGATTGTTTTGGAATAAATTATGTGCTTAGATTGTGTGTTTAATTATAGGAAATTGGAAGTGCAATTTTAAGGAAGGAATACTGTGCAATAAGCTTGGAAAAGTGAGGAAAGAAATTGGCTGCAGAAAAGTGGAAACAAGTCTGAAATAATGCAGTGCTATAGCCGATGCTGTAGCACCAATTGCTGTAGCAATCCTGAAGCAATCAAAGAGAAAATCTCGCGCGAACCCCAAAAAAATTATGTGATATGCAGTTTCATAATATGAAAGATCCGTGCCCTAGACGTTCAGTTGCCCTAGTTTTCAATTATAAAAGGAAAAGCACACAAGAAAAAGAAGGACAGAACCGTCAACCACAAGAAATCATAAGAAAATAAAAAGAAAACAATAAGAGGAAAAGAAATTCCAGGCTGAAATAAAAAGATTGTAGACGTGGGAAAAAAGAAATCTAACATCTAAAAGGGACAACCCACCTCTATCTCTTTTCACTTCGTTTTCGTTCATTCATGATGATGTATTTGATGACTGAAACGGTTTTAGTTTCTGTTTTGTTAAGAATCATGAATTAATTTTGTTTGTGGTTGAGAAAATGACAAACTTGATGGTTTATTGACTGAAATTATATGTTGCTACATGATTGCTATAGCATTTTATTGTGATAATGTTTAATTCAATTCACTATTTTAGCTGACTGCCCATTTAGTAATACTAGCTAAGAGAGAGCCACAAAAAGGCCTGTTTTAGTGGAATATATCTAAACAATACTTGGTTTTAGGTTAGTAACATTCTCTTGTTGTTATTCAAATTTAATAAAATCAAAAATTTAAAACTCAAGTCCATATTCAATAATAATAAATTAATAATAACAAGAGAATGCAATTTTAATTACTAAGTTTGATTTTATGATATTAGAATTCTTTTATAATACATAACAACAACAACAATAATAATTTTTTCTTAAGGGTTAACTTAATTGTTAACTTAAAATTACGTAGAGTCATATACCATAGCTCATAAATAATATTAATACACATTTATAAAATCATGATATTTAAAATTTTATTTATTAAAATAACGATATGAATTATTTATTTAATAAATTATAAATATAAATCTATTATAATTTTTTTGAAACTAAGAATTAAATAAATTAAAAAAATTTGAGCTAAGAAAATGTATTAAAAGATTCAATTTCAAGTTATTTATAAAATCATAAAACTTTAAGTTTACTTTCATTAAAAATGAAATATGTTTATTGCGTGCTTTTTTGTGTATCGTGCTTTGACCCATCTCTAATCATGTTGTACTTTTAAGGTCCGCGTTCATAAAATTCTAAGCTCGGCCCAGCCCACGTACATGTCATGTCATGTCATGTCGCGTGCTCCACCAAAACGTGCTCTTATCGTGCCGTGCTATATGAAAACATGTCGTGCCTCGTGCTGTCTGGCCTATTGGCCATCTCTAGTTCCAATGTCTTTAATGCCCTAAGGATGGCATAAAATTCTTGGTCATAAGTAGACTACTTTTGTTGTGCCTCATTTAACTTTTCATTCATGTACTCAATTGGCCGTCTTTCTTGGGAAAGAACTGCCCCAATTCCCTTGCCATAACATCATGCTCAACCTCAAACAACTTGTTAAAGTTTGGTAAGGCTAAAACAATAGCGGTAGACAACTTTTCCTTCAGTAGAGCAAAGCTCACCTCTTTTTCTTCTTCCCATTTGAACTTCCCTTTCTTTCAAGCACTCTGTGATAATGCAACTATAATGTTAAAACTGCGAATGAATCTCCTATAAAACATTGCTAGCCCATGAAAACTCCTAACTTCACCCACTGCTTTAGGCATAGATGATTCTCTAATGGCTTATATCTTCGACTCAATAGCTCTAATTTCATTTGTACCGACTAAAAACCTAAAAACTCTATATTACTTTGCGAAAAGTTATACTTCTTCAAATTACTGTAAAACTTATTTCTCCGCAACACCTTCATAACCATTTTCAAATGCTTTATATGTGTCACCACATCAACAGAATATATCAAAATATCATCAAAATATACCACAATAAATTTGCACGAAAAAAGGTTAAGAACATGGTTTATTAAGCGTATAACAGTACTTGGCGCTTTGACAATCTAAATGGCATCACAAGCCACTCATACACCCATTCCTTCTTTTTAAACATACTCTTCCATTCATCTCCAAGCCTAATTTGAATTTGATGATACCCATTTCGCAAGTCTACCTTTGAAAAAACCTGAGCTCCATCAAGGTGATCTAATAAATCCTAAAATGTAGGAATAGAAAATCGGTATTTTACTGTAATTTGATTAATTCGTTGTTATCCACACACATACGCTAGCTCCTATATTTCTTTGGCACCAACAATGCTGGTATAGCACACGAATTCATGCTCTCACGAATAAATCTCTTCTGTAATAATTCATCAACATATCATTGTAAAATCGCATACCAAGAAAAACCCATGCGATAATGAGGCAAGTTAGGTAAACTTGCACCAGGAATTAAGTCTATATTATATTAGATATCTTGCAAAAGTGGTAGCTCATCTAGCATCTCTAATAGTGTGATGTCAATGAACTCAACTAACAATGCTTGTACCTCTTTAAGAATAGAATTTACCTCAAACTCATCTTCCTTCTGTAACTTCTTGTACCCATCACAATCTTCTTCTAGACATCACTTTAAAATAGCCAAAACATTCTTCCCTTTAGCTTTAGGGTTTTTCTTCTTGTTCAATAAAGGTACTAAGTACACCTTCTTATTATTCCACCAAAACTCATGCACATTATCCCTTTTTCTATGTATTACATCCATATCAAATTACCAAGGTATACCCAATAACAGATGGCATGCATTCATATCTAATACATCACATACCCTATCACTTTTATAAATCCTTCCAATGGAGAAAGGAACACAACACACATTTGTTACTCTTGTTTATGTCCCTTTCTTTATCAACTATATTCTGTAGGGTATAGGATGTTTCTTTATGGAAAGCCCTATCATGTCAACCAATGCCTTCAAAACTATGTTCTCGTTGTTGCCACTATCAATTATCACGTTGCATACCTTATCGTTGATGGTGCCATGTGTTTTGAAAATCTTGTTGCACTGGTTATCATCTTCAAACTTTGGTGCCAATAAATTTTTTTGCATAATATAGTTCAGCAACTCTCCCTCATCTACTTCTAATTCCAAGGCCTCCTCGTCATTCCCATCCTCAACTTCATTCGTCTTTGCTTCACCATCTTCAGCCTCTACTAAAGGTAAATTTTTAAAACGGCAGTCATTCGATTTATGTCCTAGTTCTCTACACTTGAAACACTTATTTGGCATAGTTTTTGCATAAGGATTATTCTATTGTGTAGGTGGCTCTACTATTTAAGCGGTTGTTGCCTTAACTGCTACTGTTCTGGTTATTGCGTTTCACTACTACCAGCCCAAGTTTTTTGCTTCTTTTCAATTCCTGCATTGTTTGATTTATTTTGCACACTAGTTAATTGTCTCTACTGAACTTTAGAAACAACACGTTGCTTTGGTTTTTCTAACTTCTTTGCTTTAGCAACTGCTATACCCATATCCCAAATCGCATACATAATTTCATCTTGTAATTCTTGCTTCAACCCACCAAGATATTTTGTAATTGTTTGAAACTCTGGTTTATCCATGTTATTTCTTGTGTGCACATAATTATTTTTTTTTTGTATATTCATCAACATTATGATTTCCTTGCCTACAATTATGATATTTCATGTACAACTACTATTGATAATCCGCTGACAAGAAGTACTTTTTCATCATCCTCTGTATTTTAGGCCATGATTTGATCAATGGCTTTCCAACAACTCTTCTTCGATTTCGGAAGCTTTGCAACCACAGAGATGTTGCACCCTTTAACTTAAATGCCACAAGTTTAACCTGCTTATTCTACGGAATCTCCATATACTGGAAGAAATTTTCTACATCTAATATCCAATTTAAAAATTCCTCAACATGTATCGCGCCATAAAAATCTACAATATCAATATTAATCTTATAATTTGTATTATTCCCATGCCTCCTATCATAGTCCTCAGTGTCTTCTTCTTTTGAATCACTTTCTAACCCTTCATGCACATGTGGCTGCACTCGCATTGTGAGTTCTTAGTTATGTGATACTACTTCACGATTGAAACCTCGTCAAACCTTTTCATGGTGATAATCTCAAGATTGTTCTTCATGATTGACTCCTTCAACAACCATCTCGCAATGAACTCTTTGTCACCGCTCTCTCTCTATGTTATTCACGGAAAGTGTGAGACCTTGATTGCTTGCTCCACCGTTGCCATTTTCGGGTTAAATGCATTCTCCATGACTTGCAAGACTACTTCTGTAACCATCTGTCTAACAATCTCTATAGTCATTGCCTGTATCCTTTGGTCAGCGTCTTGGAGACGGTCGTTCTTTTGTTCATGTGGCCATACCATGATGATAAGCGAACTTGCTTTGATACTAACTGACAAAGTGAAATTGTAAAAAAGATTGAGAAAATAAGTTTTTAAATAAAAGTTTAGAGAATAATTGGGTTTGAAAAAGTTCTTAATACAATGAAAAGACATCTCTATTTATAATAAAGGAAACCTACTTTCTTAAGTTAACTTAAAAAGAGAAACTAAATCATAATTATAATAGAAATAAAATATGCTTTCCTTAAGTTAACTTAAAAATGGGAAACTAAATCACAATTATAATAGAAACAAAAGATACTTTCTTATGTTAACTAAATCTCATACTTTAATTGGCTTTAATGAAAATAAAAAATTCTAAAATAATAAAATACATAATTGACTCTAATTAAAATAGAAAGTCATAAAATAAGAAAATTCTAGAATATGAAAATGCCTAAAATAATGTCCTACATCAGGTATCTTTTTAGTGGTTTAATATAATTTCCCATTCAAGACAAATGTTTAATGTATAATTAACATGTAAATAAAATACAACATGTGAATTTTTTAGGGTTAATTTCGGTCTACCTCCCTCATCAAGTGACAATCTTCTAATTGCTCCCCTTACTTTTGAAAACATTAAGTTATCTCTAAAAATCGCTATCTCTCTATTATTTTTAACAGTCAAAGGGTAAAGTAGTATTTAAATATTTTCTTAACAGTCAATTTACAGAAAAAGGTCAAATCTATGTAGCTAATTTTCATGGAAAAAATCTTTTTAAGTTTTTCAAAATATGCATAAATATTTCAACTATTTAATGTACGGCCCCTTATACTTTAAAATATTTTCATTTTACACCTATATGACTAAATTTTTTTGAATGGATTAAATGTTACTTTTATTTGTTTAAAAAAATTTATTTTAAAAAATAAATAAAGAAATTAATGAAAAGCTATAAATGGAAAAATAATAATATTTTACCTTTTTTTCCTATTTATTACTATTTCATTATTATTCTTTTCTTTTTTTTCATTTTGCAAAGCTATTTTAAAAAGTATAGATATGGAAAATGCTACCGGAGTCTCAGCAAACCACCTTCATCGCACACAACCTAGAACTCTTCAATTCTTTGCTTATTCACCAAACCCACATAATAAACAACAATAAAGTAAAGTCAGTCTATTACTAATAATATGGTTAATTAAAGATTAACCATTATTCATAATCTACAATTAAGAATCGTGACGAAGCTATAGGCGGTGCTATGCAGTGCTTGTATCAAGTGTTCACTCTCTCGGCCCTTTTTCCTAAAAATGAAAAAGCCCCTTAGAATCAGCAGCTGGCCAAAACATGTCAAGGCAACGAGGTAAGGCCAGAGGAGGTAAAATAAGATGTGGAGAAGATACTCAAAATTTGTAGACGTACATCCTCGTCGTGGCAGCCATCTCGCTTAAAGTAAAATTAAATCATCTGAGTTGAGCCACAGCCAACCACTTCTACGTCCCACCCACATTGCTTCTCTCTCCTATCGACCTTCAAATTTAATCTCCATCGTTACTTTTATTTACTTTTAATCTAGTGGTTAAAATCAGCTAGATCGCACTAAATTAAAAAGTAAAAACCCCTAATAAAAACAAATCACACAGATTAGAGACACAGTAGACTCCACTTTTTCTAATCCATTCCCACAAACGCTCAACTCTAAGCCACAAGCCGCACACCTTCCATCATCCTAATTCATATAGTGCCATTTTTCATGCATCAATTTGGATAGGATTTTGACAAAGCTGACACTTGTTTCTTCATTTCTCTTTCTCCTTCTTCCGCCCTTTTTTTTTTCTCTTCAAAATTTGTCACTGTTGGTAACTTCAAAACCCACTTGCACAAACACACACAATCATCTAATTCTAACTTCTTTTGTTAATTTCAACAAAATTTAATGCTCACTGCTATAATGTGATTTTCACTCAATATTTTCATTCTCCTAACAATTGAATGGTTGTTCTGGGCTTTCGATTTTATAGGCTCTGATTTTTGAGTTTTGGATTTTAGTTTGTAGAAATTAAATTTTAGTTTTGGTTTATGCTGTGTTTACTAATTAGTAATCAGAATAGGTTAGAATTAGAATCAGCTAGAATCGAAATCAAGAATGAGAATCAGAATAAAATATTTACTTGAGTTGTAGGAATCATAATTGAAATGAGATTCATTTTATTTTGTCTTGAAGTCGAAATGAACTATCATAATTTATTAAAATACCCTTCGTTAATTATTGTCAATTGGTGGTAATAATAACAACTTATTATTATAATAGTAATAATTATAAATTTTAATTATAATAATATTTTCATTAATAATAATAATAATAATAATAATAATAATAATAAACAATAATATTAATATTATTTATTAAAATATAATTATAATTATTATTAATTTCATTATTTTTTATTTTTAATTATTGTTTAAATCAAGGATAAAATAGGTATTAAGAAGTTTAGTTGGGAGTTAAAAAGTCATTTCTGGTAATAGAGTTTTGATTCGCAAGCCCCCCTTACGAATCATTACCAGATCCCTCTTAGGAATCAAAACTCTAATAATGATTCCCAAATTTGTGGATCCAACACTATTTCAATTCCAATTCTAAACCTTAATTTTGCAAGTAAATATGGCATTGATTCCAATTTCAGAGTTTTCATTCCCATAAGTAAACATATCATTAATGTGGGATTGAATTTGAATAATGATTGTATGGTGGTCATGTACATAAAAAGAAAAAAAATGAAAGGAAAAGATGAAGGAGGAGTAAGGAAGAGAAAGAAATATGAAAGAGAAAGGCGAAGAAGGAGTAAAGAAGAAAAAAATGAAGAAAAAGACGAAGGGACGAAGGAGGAGTAAGGAAGAGAAAAAAATGAAGAAACAGTTGACGAAGGAATAAAAAAGACAAAAAAAATGAAGAAAATGCGAAGAAGAAGAAAGGAAGATGAACAAGAAAGAAGAGAAATTCAATGTTTCATTTTTTTTTTCATTTTAATATTTATTTTTATTATACATGGGACTTAAATGTGTGACATAAGAAAATAAATGGGTGATAGGGTACTTTATAAATTGTGAAGGGATAAAAGAAAATATGTCTTTAAGTATGTAACAATTTAACGAATTTCATTATTAGCGAGCTATTATTGTGTTTTACTAAGTCAATGGTGGTCAATCGTTAAAAATAATAATTTTTAAAGAGTAATTTGATGTTTTTAAAAGTATAAGAAACAATTTGAACATTATCACTTCATAAAGGAGGTAGGCTGAAATTATCTTCTGTTTTTTTTAAAACAAATGCCGCGATTGTTATTACAATTATATTGGATTTCATACATGTTGCGATTAAAAAAAATAAAGAAATTAGTTAATGAGGTATTGTATTAATGTAAAAGTCATACGATCGAGGATGATTATTAAAATTAAGAGTTTGGTTGAAAATTAGAAGTCAAGGTATCGTGAGAGAAAAAGAAAGAAAGAAAGAGATATTTATTAGTTTTTTAAAAAAATTAATTTTAATATTTTGTTGATTACCACTTGAAGCTTTCAAATCCATCAATACTTGAATTGTTTGACTTGTCCCTTGTCTTCAACCACCCAGCAATCTAAACATTTATTAGCATTTGCCAAAGATTCTCCAATACTTAAATTAGTGATTGGTTTAGAAGAAAGTGAAGGAAAGTAGAAAAGAAAAATGTGCTCAGAATAAGATGGACAACAAATCTCCTCCGTATACAAATTTGGGAGAGAGAAAATGAGAGTCATAGAATGTCCCTCCAATAGCCCTATTCTTGATATGTTTACTGTTTATAAGGTGGGATTTATGGAGGGAAATTCCTGATTTTCCTTTGAATTGTCTAAGTGAAGATGGTTTTGTTCTTCAGGACGAGGGCGAAAAGAAAAAAAAAATCATTAACGATAAATAATGTACCGTGGAAATTATCTATTCTTAAATTTTCAATTTATCTTTTATAAGACGTTAACTTAAATAAAGAACTATTCTGATATTATAATCTGTTAATCATCAAGGGATGGCAAATATCCAATTATGGATGGATAATATCCATCCAAATATAAATCCATAATTATCCATAATGGATATATCCAAATCCATATCCAGTATTTAATATTGGATATGGATATGGATTTTATCCATATAGATATGGATATCCATAGATATTTAATTTTTATTATATAAAAATAATCTAAGAAATATGAAATAAAAAAATTATATAGAATAGTTAAAACCAGTATTAAATTTCAATATCAAATAAAAATAATAAACATTTCAAATAACAAGTATCAAAACTATGAATTCACCGAAAAAAATTATAATATGAAATTACAAATTAATTTCAAACTAAATACAAAAACTCAACTCTTCTAACACATCATTAATCTCCAACCTGACCATCATCACTAATCTGCAAATTAAAACAAAGCATTAAACAAGTAAATAATTTATATTATTTATGACCATGATCATTCATAATTGAGCATTACAATAAGCATCAAGCACATACCAAAAAGAAAAAAGAAAAATAAACACTATTCAGAACATGGTTAAGCCTCCTCTTCATCATCATTATCAGTCATTTCTCTGTTTATTTCTTCTCCATTCATCACCTTATCTCCAGGAATTCCACCTATTTTAAAAAAAAATTATAAAATATAAAGAAAACAAGTATTATCAAAATTAAATAAAGTGCAAAAGTAAGCTGAATTTGATACCTTTCAATTGAGCCCATATCCAATTTTGAGTACACATTAAGGCCTCTAATGTGTTCGGGTGAAGTCTACTATGATGTGGGCTTAAAAATCGACCACCCGCACTAAAAGTAGACCCAGAAGCAACTGTAGAGACTGGAACAGTAAGCAAATCTCTAGCAATCTTAGACAATATGGGATATCTACTTCCATTCACCTTCCACCACATTAAAATATCAAAGTCCGGAGTAGTCTTATCCTCCTCTTCCAAGTAAGTATCTAACTCCGACTTGACTCGTTTACGAATATGTTGGCTTTTAAATGCATTAAATTTTTACACATCCCACATGCCCATCACAACTGAACTAGAACTAGAATTATAAACAACACTAGACTCACCAAATCCTTCAGCCAAATTCGATCCAACCATACTCTTTTGTTTATATTCTCTATATAAGTCAGAACAAAGAGTGTGGATTCTATCAATATGAGTTGATGCATCACTACCATAATCCACTAGAACCATTTTGTATCTAGGATCCAATACAACAGCAACAACAATCACTCCATGGATTTCATCCCAATATTTTCCAAACTTTTGTAACATACTTTTTATTATATTTTTTATCACATCACATGAAGAATTAAGCCAAGCATTCAATGATAATCTAATTTCACAAATTATTGGAAAAAATAAGTTAGCTGTTGGGTATTTAGTACCAGAAAACATCTCCGTCATGGTATAAAAGGGCTTCAAAAGCTCACATACTATTCTTGCCAACTCCCACTCCACTTCAGTAGGCAAGTGCTTATATTGGTTATCATGATGCTTTAGACGAGTAAAAACATCTTTATAAATCAAAGCAACTTCAAGCATCAAATATGTTGAATTCCACCTAGTTCTACAATCAAGCACTAAACTCCTAGAACAATTTAACTTCAATTGGAGATTAGCCGTATCTTCAAACAACTCTATCCTTTTAGGTGATGATGTCCAATAATTAACATTGTTTCTAACTTTTTCAATTGCATCACCTATTGCATCTAATCCATCCCTAACAATTAAATTTAAAATGTGAGCACAACATCTCATATGCAACAATTTTCCATTTAATAATAATGAACTAGAAGGAAACTTAGGCAACAAAAGCGGAATCATGGCATCATTGGTGGAACAATTATCAACCATTATTGTAGATAACTTTCGATCTACATTCCAATCCAACAAACACTTAGCCAACTCATTAGAAAGTGCTTCAGCAGTGTGTGGAGAAGGCACATATATAAATCTAGACAATTTAAAAAAAAGAATAAAACAAAATTACCAATAAGAATAAACAAAATAAAGTACATATAATAAAATATAAATAAAATTTATTAAACTTTTAGATTAGTACCTTAAGATCCGATTCCATAGAGTCCACGAATTGTCAATAAAATGCGCTGTCACGACCATATACCCTTTTTTTTGATTGCTAGATGTCCACATATTCGTAGTAATGGAAACTTTACTAGTAATATCCTCCAACAAGGCCATTGTTTTGGCCTTTTCAAAATCAAACAGCTTAAAAACTTCTTTTTTAATAGCGTTCCTACAAATTTTACTAAGCAAAGGCTGAACAAAACTCATCAAATCTCTAAACCCTTCATATTCAACAAACCTCAAAGGAAGCTCATGCATAATTATCATTCTTGCTATTTTTTGTCTAGCAAGTGCTTTATCAAATGCAGTGGGATCAAATGCTGAAATTGTTGAAGTTTCAGCATCTTTTTTCTTGTAGACCTTAGATGCTTGGCTAGGGTTAGAAGTTGGAGCTGGAGCTTATTCTTCTATCCGTTTGGGACACCTATCAATATGGTTTAGCAAATGCGAAGTTCCACTCGATTGCTGTCCAGCAAAACCTTTGCCACAATGATTACACACTGCCTTCATTTCTCCATTAATTTTTTGCTTTATGAAATGGTCCCAAGCTCTAGATGTTTGTCTCAATGAGCTTTTAGGTTGTCCTTCTGCATCTCGTTTTGTACCCCCACTAGTTGAATGAGTTTATGGATTTTCAGCATTAACATTACTTGAGGTTTGAGGGTTTAATTGAACAATAGGATCGAGATCAAGATCATACATAATTAACTTGAAAATTTTTTTTCAAACATGAATTGAATTGTTGGAAGATTAAATTTCTGAACCAATTAGTTGGACTGAATTGAATTGATATGATAATGTCAACAAATTATACAGATAAAATTGCCTAGCTCTCAAACAAAGATTTTGCGGATGTTTTATTCTGTCAAAATGAACCTCTGTTCATAGTCGTTTGATGGCTTAGAGAATAATTAAAAAAATTCAGTCTAAAATTCGATGAGATAAGCACTATGCTTGCTTGAGAATATTGACAAATTGAGCATGAGGTGCCAACATTTTCACTATGTAAGAAGTATATTTCCAACTTTTTCTGTTGAACCTAAGATCGGATCTAATCCGATCTGGATCCCCCAAACTCACACAAGGCACACTGATTGATGAATTAAGAACTGAAAACGAATTAATGAATCACAAAACAATCAACAAAAAGGAACAAAGAGCAGTACACGATGTTTAGTTGATGTTACTTGCCTACCTAAAAAAAGCCCTAAATATTTCAAACTAACATAAGACCGTTACAATTAGCACCACCACCATAGTTTTATCAAGAAGAGTCAGTTCTAGAATTATGTACTCAACTGGGATATAGAACGTCACATACTATTGTTATATTTAGCAGTAACTACGCACTATAAAGCATAAATGACGCATGCAAACTTATACTACATTACGAATCCAAATTATGACGCATATGTGCAGTTATGTTTTAAGCAAAAAAGCAGAAAAAATATCGAGAAGCTGAAGTTGAATCGTACCAAAATATCAAGCCTTCCAAAGTGACTTCAAATGAAATCAGCAAGAGAGTGAATAGCAGCAGGGTCTGAAACATCAAGCTGGTGAAAGATCACATTATCAAAGCTAGACTGTTTGACTTTTTCAACAGCTTCAAGACCCCTCTTTTCATCTCTGGTTGTTAACACCACAGTGATCCCATTTGAAGCTAATTGCCTCGCTATTTCATACCTAATTCCCTTATTTGCTCCTGTAACAACTGCATGCCTGATAAGAAATTTTCCAACAAAAAAAGAAAAGAAGAAGAAGAAGAAGAAGAAGAAGAAGGAGGAGGAGGAGGAGGAGGAGGAGGAGGAGGAGGAGGAGGAGGAGGAGGAAGCACTTTGTTGGTGCTTCTGCCATCGAATGGAATGATAAAATTGTGCCAGATAGCAAAGGTCACTAGCTTGAGATATATTATATATTCAGAGTTTGCTGGTCTCCATCACGTCTCGGATAAAGTCGGAAAGAAAATAATAATTCTTTAGATTTTTTTTGTGCGGATAGTGATTAAATATCATAACTTTTGCGTGTTAGCTTCATTTTATTTTTTAATAAAAGAAAATTCATTAAGTTAAAAGAGTAAGAAGGGTGGAGTTAAAAGTAACTCAAAAAAACCAGATGAGAATGTAAAGACAAAGCAAAAGCATAAGCCATCAGCTACAAAGAAAAATTACATTAATCTATAAAGGTTCAATTAAAATTACTTGCTTCCTCTTGAGAAATAGAACCCTGTCATTATTGATTATCTCAAAATAAGTTTCAAGCTTACAAAGAAAGTTACGATGATCTGAATCAACTATGTACATAAAACAATATTCTTTTTGGCCATAAAAGCAGACAATCTCTTTAACTTTTAACAAATTAATTAAAGGCAAAAGAATGGCATTGGATGCTTCAATCAATGCTTACTCACAAGCATCTGGGCAAGTTCTTGCACAGTCCTGCCCGCTAACAATTACAGGTCACCTAATTTCATACTCAAAAAACAGTCGTTTTCATTAATTACTTGCGCTTAATGAAATATAGAAATATGAATCCTGTGAATTTGGAGCCTGAGGTTACAAGTGGGGTGTGTGTGTGTGTTCTTAATGCATTGCTGTAAAATATGTAAATCAAAATAACAAATATTAAGATTTACTTAATTTAGAATTCATCGCGAATGCAGGAAACTTGTTCTCTATCCAAATGGAAATAAGAGCAAGAAAGTGGATGATCACATCTCAGCCCACTCAGCAATCGCAAACACAAGTCCACTTTTATCAGTAAAAATTACTGTGAACTATCCAGTATATAAGTATACAGTTTTATCATGGATCGTGTTTCTCATAGTTAAATTTATACACATGATATACATGGATGTCAAAAGAGAGAGATTTAAGTTGCAGATTTACCTCTGCTTGTTTCGTTTCCACAGTGATAGAGAGAAAAGAGAAGAGATGAGCCAGCAAGCGACGAGCGGCGAGCGGTGAGTGACAAGCAACGGTGAAAGATGACTGGTGGGTAATAACCTTAGGGTTTGTTAAATTGGCTTCCTCATTTTAGTTTTCTAATATAATTTTTTTTTAACTTAAAATGAATAAATGAATTGGATTTTGGATATCCATCAAATATCCATATCTATCCAACATGTAATTGGATACTTTAAAACATATCCATATTCAGATCCAAAAAAATTTTGGATGGATATTATCCAATCCAATTAAATTGGATATATGGATATCCAATTTGGATGGACCAATTTGCCATCCCTCACCAATCACCTATGCATAATTTGAGTAAAAAAAGAAGAAATCCTCACAATTCTTTTCACCAATTCTGCTCCCTGTAATTCAAATGATTACGGGTTTTAGTTGCATAAATAATACGGAGCCAAATGTAGCTGAGGGCCTCTGAACAATTCTTCTCCCCATAATTCAATTGATTACTGATTTTAAGTAGTTGCATAAATATAAATGAAGCCAAACATGGCTGAGGCCAGGGGTTCTGCATGCAAACCTAAACAATGTGATGGTCACATGCATATTAAGGGTGACTCTTCAGAGTTCATATGCATGGGCAGAGAGATGCAGATTGTGTTTTCAGCCAGCTTCCTCTCAAAAATCCAATCATATCCAAGAGTATTTAGACCGGCTTTTCTCAAAAGAAAAAAAAAAGAAACGCATGATGGAATCTGCTGACAAGCAAAACCCAAGCGGGCAAGCATGTGCAAAAATAATGTAACCCCACATTGATTAATAACAATCGAAAGGTCAATTTCATTAATCTAAACCCAAAAAAACAGCTCATTTATTTCATTTAACAAGAAAGGGGAAATAATCAGTGCTTAATTAGTTGAAAATTTGGTCATATATTTTTATATATTGGGTTTTGCTAATATATAATTTGTCCCCAATAATTCTCCCTCTTACAAAATAAGCTTTCCATTTTGATGAATTAGCTCAATAATTCTTCTCTGAAGTCTAGACTCTACCTGCTCTCACTTTACCTTATCTACTCCTACTCCGACTACTTCGTTATCTTAAGAGCTTATTCATTCCTAACCAAACCAAATATACAAAAATATTCTCTTTTGATGCTCCACACTCAACCACCCAAAAAATAAAAAAATTATTAAAAAGGGTAAAATGGAAGATTGTGTGCACTTTCTAATTTCTTTTTCTTTTGTTTAAGCTTACTTGCATTAGCGAGCTAGCTTGAAAATAACTTGTCTAAGGACTCCTCACTTCTAAACTAACTCAGCACACAGTTTCTTTCCTCCCAAACAATATATTTATATGACATTCTCCAGGGAAAATATCGAAATATTAGAAACATGCATGCAGAGTCACAACAAACAACTCTTTCTTCATGTTCTTCATCATCATCATCATCTTCTTCTTCTTCTTCTCCCCCTTCTCCTTCATGCAGTGCTTGTGTTGTACCTCTGGCATTCTCTCCGGTTCAAGGAACCGTAACCGTACCATTTTCGGCCGGCTGGAACCGGAGATACCAGGAGGCTAGTGGGGAGAACTTGATCACCGGTTTGGAGATCATTCCGCTGAGATTTACTAACCTTGAGTGGACCGACGTCGAGGCCCGGTTCGACCGGCTTGCCTCTATAAAAAATGGAACTGAACTGGTGATCAAATGGTCGGATTTTGGTTTTTGCATAGGTGAGACTAACCTAACATCCTTTTTCTACTCTACACACACACACACATATATATATATATATATATTTAATCTAATGAGTACTGTTGCATATATTATCGTTAGTGACTATGTGCGGGAGGAGTTCCTAACAGTCTTTTCCTAATACACCCACGCGCACGCACACACATATATGTATATATCAATTTGATCTAGTGAGTACCGTTATATACATTATGGTGTGTGACTGCGCATGGCAAGTTCTCACTAAATAAGTGGAGCTTTGTTTTAAAACCTAATAGCCTCTGAGTGTTTGCCAAATTCATGATAACGTGTGGAACTACACGTACTGGATCATGTCTTCTCTAAAATAAATAATGAAACAGAAGCTGTAACAATACAGCCCTATTAAGCACCACCTTATGACATACCCAGCTTATTTTTTATGAACAATTTGTTATGATAATTTGCTGTAAGAAAATTTAAAAAAAAAAAAAGACTACAGCAAAACTCAATATAATTTTTTTTCCCTCAAATTTTGTAGCCATGCAACAAACACCAGAATTTGCCAATGAGATTTTAAGGGCATTAAGAGGAAGAAGTGAATGGAAAGTTGATATCACCAAGAATGAACTCCGTGATTATTGGCATCGCATGGCTGGCTCTGTTGATTCAAGAATACGATTATTCTTTCACATGTAAAAATCGTCATCATTTAGCTCTTTTTTTTTGGACGGTTTTAAGTCTTGGTAAATTACATTCTTAAAGGTTTAAAGGATTATAATTTTCTTTTTTATTGTAATTTTCCGCAGGTGTGAGAGGAATTTCGACGGAAAAATAGATGAGATAGATATGAAGCAGGTTTATTAATCCTTCCATTTAGTTAATTTTCTTCATTAACTAATCACATACCGTATGTATGTTGGTTAAATATGATAATTAATTTGGTGCTGTCAACTCTTGCAGACTATTTTGGGGAGTGCTTCGGTAAACAAATTGTCAATGAGTCATGAGGAAGCACAAGAATATGCTGATTCAATCATGGAACTTCTTGATACTGAGAAGCGTGGCTATCTTGAGGTAGCAAATCCCTATAAAAATCATTTCGCACTATAACGTTACCTGCGATCCAAATTAAGTTTTTCGTTGCATGTCTCTCACATTACGAGATCTATCGCAGCCGCCTCAGCTGGATACTCTCTTCAAAGTAAGCTTACCGCGGGCCTCGTATGGTAGATCATCCCCTACTCCAAGTGATCTTTATCATGAGCCAATGTCAAAGAATGAAGTCAGATTCCGATCATATTGGCGCCGCGCATGGATAGTCTTGTTCTGGCTACTCATATGCGCTGTACTCTTTACGTGGAAATTCATACAGTACAGCCAGAGACCAGCATTCCAAGTCATGGGGTACTGTCTCAGCACTGCCAAAGGAGCTGCCGAAACCTTAAAGTTCAACATGGCTCTGATTCTGCTCCCTGTTTGTCGAAATACAGTCACTTGGCTTCGCAAGAAACGTTGGCTGAGCGCAATTATCCCGTTTAACGACAACATCAACTTTCACAAGGTAATCCAGAACATATGTTTTTAGCACTCTCTTAAGTTGTGCTTTACGATACATATGGTAATTGACACATACATGTTTTCTTGTTCCGTGTTGCAGTTGATTGCATGTGGTATAGTGGTGGGTGTTATTCTCCATGGAGGCACACATCTTGCTTGTGATTTCCCCAGAATTACCGGCTGCGACCATGTACTTTTCCAGCAAACATTAGCCTCAGGATTTGGGTACCAACAGCCAACGTACATACAGATTTTGGCCACAAAAGAAGTTGCCACGGGAATAGCCATGGTCATATTAATGGCCATTGCATTTCCACTAGCAACAAAGTGGGCTCGCCGGCGATCGACTTTGCTACCGAGGTCTGTCAGACATGTCGCCGGTTATAATACGTTTTGGTACTCACATCATCTGTTTGTCTTTGTGTATGGCCTGCTTCTTGTTCACGGCATGTTCCTCTTTCTCACCAACAATCCAATTGAGAAAACGGTAAGCCTATGAGATGATAATTTAAAGAATTGTCGATGCAATATTTCCCCGTGGCATATATATAATAAATTAATCTCCTTGTGCAGACATGGATGTACATTGCTGTTCCAGTTTTACTGTATGCCGTAGAGCGAATTTATCGGGTAGCAAGATCACGAATTTACGAGATTAAAAACTTGACGGTAAGCTCTAAATTGATACAAGTCTAAGATGCAAAGATTCCGGGTTTTATTTTATACGGACTTTCTTACGAAATTCTGCTCCTGACTCTGATATCCAGCCGAGTTTATATCCCGGAAAAGTGTTGTCCCTCAAAATGCAGAAGCCAGAAGGCTTCAGGTACAGGGCTGGCATGTACATGTTCGTCCAGTGCCCAGAAATTTCTCCCTTCGAATGGTAGATACGACAAGCTGAACTTGTTTTATGTTCATAAATTTCTTTCGATGATCTTGAATTTTCATTTTCTCCCATGGTTTTCAGGCATCCATTTTCTTTAACTTCAGGACCAGGAGATGATTTCCTAAGTGTGCATATCAGAGGTCTTGGAGACTGGACTTATCGGCTATATGGTATCTTCCAAGAGGTATAAAACCCGTTTAAGAGGAGCACCAAGTTTCAAGTCTTTGAAACACAGAAAAGCTTAAGCAACTGAATCAATGATGTAAATAATCTGTTTTTGCAGGAAATGTTAGGAGCAGCAAAGGGTTTTCCGAAAGTTTACATTGATGGACCTTATGGGGCTTCTTCTCAAGACTACGTCAAATATGATATTGTTCTGTTGATTGGCCTCGGCATAGGAGCCACCCCATTCATTAGCATCATCAGAGACGTTGCTAATAATGCCCAGAAAGCAGAGTTTGATCAAGTAATATTTTCAGCTTGGTTCTGCATCAAAAAGAAAATAAATACATAGATAGCAACCCAGTTTCAAGGCCATTTACAATGTACATTCTGGCCATATGTAGGTTGGAGGCAGAGTGTGTAAGATTCCAAAGGGTCCATTAAAAGCCTATCTTTACTGGGTTACAAGAGAACAAATCTCGTTTGAGTGGTTCAGAGATGTCATTACAGAAATATCAAAAATATATCTAAAACAGGTAGAAGCCAAGCACCAACACTTGTAAATTTTCCCAGAAAATTTTAATGCTACATCATTGCTATTACCTTCACGCTTATTACTAGCATAAATATATTTTCTTCTAACTATTTGTTTTACCCGGCTTCTTGTTTAGCCTGTCATAGAGATGCATAACTTTTTATCCAGTGTATATCAAGAAGGGGATGGAAGATCAGCAATATTAAGTGTAATTCAAGCCCTGCATTATGCCAGAACCGGCATAGACATCATCTCTAAAACACCAGTAAGTATAATTCATAGCTAATACAAATACTTAAGTCTGGCTGATATATAAAAAGATTCAATGTTTTTATTTATGTAAATAAGCATTATGATCTTACATGATGGAGCTTTCAGATGTGGACACATTATTCTCGACCAGATTGGTTCAACGTGTTCTCCAAATTGGCAAGACGACACCCAGGAGAACGAATTGGTGAGACTAATACGTTTTCCTATTCCTTGTTGGGTTCAAGTAGAGTACTGCTATTATATAGTTCTACATTTTAGCTCATGGGAGAAATAAAACTAGATGAGAAAGAAGAATTGCATATAAACTTACTCCTTTCAAGACAGATGAATTTATCAAAAGGGTTTAGCTAAAAACTTCACATATTAGGATTTAGGTGTTCGAGGCTGTTGTAGTTGGAATACTCCACTATCTTTAGAAAATTAAATAATGAAAAAAACAGAAGGTGAAACCTAAAGCAAGTTTAAGGCACACTCATATAGAAGCACTAGTACAAGCAGACTCAGATGAGTAGTGTTGTCAAGTTAAAAGGACATGAAGATTTGTTGTTGTCATAACCACTACTAAAATGCTTTTGATGTGACAGGAGTTTTCTACTGTGGGTCATTACTATTGGGAAAGGAGTTGGAGGAATTGTGCACCACCTTCTCCTACAGAACCAATACAAGATTTGTATTTCACAAGGAGCATTTCTAGATCGTTTTTATCTCTAGAGGCAAATTAGGAAATGGCAAAGCCACTTTTTTCTCTTTTGCCCAATAGGAAGCAATCTTTTGTGTTAGAATGATAATAAAGATACAAAAAATGGCAGTTAGATATTGTTCAGAATAATGCGATCCTTGTAAAACTTGGAAACTTCTCTGGCGTAGAACAAGTCTGCCAGAATGATAGTTATTATGTCATTAAAGAAATACTATATTCTCTTTGATATTTTCTACCCCATAAACATTACCGAACTTCTCCATCAGCTTAATCCAAATTCATGGATCCAATATGAAAAATCAACCAGCGTCTGAACTAAAATGGAGTTGAAAAGAGTAAAAACAGGGTTATAAATCATTAATTTGCACGGGGTGTGAAGGTCCAAACACCAAGCCATTTATGTTCACTTGCAAGGCACAATAATTGAGAATCAAAAACTATATTGAAAATATTGCAAGTATAATTGTCAATTCCCAAAAAAGAAGTTTTGACACTGGAGAGATTATTGGAGTAGCTCAACAAAAACACTTACGAAAGTACCACATTGAAGTTTGAACAAAGCCTCCACCAAGGACTTATTTCGTCACTGTCAAGACAAGCGAGCACTGTCGCTTTTGTAATCAGCCTTCCAGTGCTGATGCTCCAGATATAATCTCAATCAACTCAGTGGTGATAGATGCTTGACGAGTTCTGTTACAAACATTGAACAATATTACGGAACATAAAAAGTTACCAATTTCTTAGTTCTAATCCATAATATACATGTTAACCGCATTAACAAAGGATCGACCAAGCTGGTTTTCCAAAACCATGCCAAACTACCCTTTTTCCAATTACAATGGTCTTTTTTTTTTCCCTTTTTTTTTGTGTGTGCACGCAGATGTGAGGAGGAGAGAGAGAGAGAGACCTGTTATAAGTAAGAGTGAGGCGATCAAGCATTTCTCCAGCATTTCTGCTTGAGCTATCCATGGCAGACATCCTTGCCCCTTGCTCACTGCAAGCGTTCTCCAATACCGCATTGAACATGACCTGATGATATCCAGAAATCATTCAAACGTATGCGGTACAGAAAATAAAGATCTATTAACAGAATCGTCACAAAGGCACATTCATTGCAATTCAAACATGTGAGGTATAGAAAATAATAAACTATTAACAGAATCATCACAAAGGCACATTCATTGCAATTAAAAGTAATCATATATTAAAAAATCTCAAAAATTATCTGTCTGCTATTCCATGGTCCTGGTAACTTTTAAAGAACTACCAGAAAATGAAATTCCAATAAATAGTTATAGAGAGAGAGAGAGAGTTAGAGAGAGTTAGGTTTTATATATATAGTTAGGTTCTACTAAGGGTCCCACACTTTCGTTAAAGTATGGGATCCCAATTGGAGCCATTGGATTCAAATCCAATGGCTCTTAAAATCTGCACATGTTGGCCCCTACCATGTGCAGATTAGAAAAAAAAAGCAATTGCCCCTCATTGGAACATAACTCTCTCTCTCTCTCTCTCTCTCTCTCTCTCTATATATATATATATATATATATATAGGGGAACGCCAACGTAGCAGGCAGAAATTTTTCAAGTGCTTAAATTCAAAACAAAGAAAAGGTGACAGGACTTGATATAAGTTAATGTAAGAGGAGATTCTTGCCGAAATAATGCTGCCAGACTAACATGACTCATCAAATAGGGAAGCTACTCAAGAGCATTAATCACAAGGACATGCATAAGATTCATAGATTACAAGGTTAAACTCCTAGTCAATTATCCATTTATATTCTAGTAAATAGGCAATGATTCGAAGAATTGCAACCCTGTATCACCAGATTATTTCCAACGTAATCACACAACAATCACTTTCTGGAATTAGCTCTAAACATATTTGATTCTCCGCTAGCCCTGCAGGTGCTCATTAATAGTTTTTACTGAAAATATCTCGTATCCTTGATCTCATTGATAGCAAAAGAAACAAAGAGAGCAGCGATACTCCAGAAAGGACAACATCCATATTGCCTATCCATAATCCTCTGTATAGATGCTGCGACAGACAAAATTTTAATTCAAACAGCTTGACTTACACAAGAGAATTGGAACTCAGCCAGATTTTGAAGTATTTCACCCTTTGTTTCACCGCCTTCAATTTCATAGGAGTCTAGCTCACCAAGCTTTCCCCCAGACTCGGCTTCTCTCTCCACAAGCTGCATTAACATGTCATAAGAAAACATCAAGAAACCAAACGCAAAATGCAGAAGAGGGGAAAATAAATAAAGTAGTTTAGAGTCATTAAGATGAAGTATTTAAGTCACCTCAGGCGATAATACAGTCGCCATTGTTGGCAGAAAGGAGACCACAGAGTGGAACTTGTTATAGATAATCCTCAAAGCATCAAATTCTACATTCTTTAAGATATCATCTGCAAGAACGGAAACCTGAAAGCGCAAAAACAATTGATTAAAGCTTAAGGTAAAGCATGAACAATATGCTCTTGCAGTGGTGTTAATTGCATTATGTGAATCTTAAGCTTAGGGCTAAATTTTAGTGACGCTAGCAAACCCGACCACCAACCAGCACAAAGGAAAAAGCCATTCTAAAGCTCAAGAGACATAAACCCAAGGCCAGAAGGGAATTAATCTTGCAAGAAAAATATGAAATCAGGAAGGAACACAAGATTACAAACAAAATGGTACTTTTCCAGTATCATATGAAAACACATTGCCTTACCTGGGTATAATTTAGAGGATTTTTCTGTAACTCAGTTATGATGAGCTCAATATCTTTCTTCGAGTCACGTACTAATATTGCCTTTGCCTTCTCTCCCAAGATGACATATTTGTTTTCTTTGTCAGGACCTGCAGAAACAGAAAACATTTTCACTTAAAAAAAATCCAACCTTACTAGTAAGAAGAAATAAGCATCCACAAAAATAGAAATAAGCATCCGCAAAATTTACCAGAATTCAACTTGTGCAGACCCTTGCTTATCTTAACTGAAGTGGAGTTAATTCCACCACATAGACCTTTGTCGGAAGAGACAGTCACAATAACATTCTTCTTAGCATCAACACCTGCCATTTGATCAAAACCAAAAGAAAAAAATTAAATGAGGGCTACATAAACTAAGTAATGGAAAGAAATGGCAAGGTAAGAAAAAAGAAAGCACAAGAAGAGATGCCATAATTCACCAAGAATAAAACAAACTCCGAAGAAAACAATTTGTCAAATAATCAGGCAGAGAGCCGTTGGTTCCAACTCCCACTTAGTCTTGGCAAGAGGCAGGCTAAATTGGTTTTGTTTTTAATTTGAAAATTTTGGGAAAGTTTATTTTATCCCTTCTTATAGCCTACACTGAAATTCCAGTAAATATTCTATTTCAAACCAATCTTCATATATTTTCTCCAAATTTTAAAATGTTCATGCAGAAACATAGAGAGGAAGACGATAGGAATATTGCCATGCAATTCACAGCACACTAATCACGTTTCTCCAAATAGATGGGAAAAATTTCCCACATTCTCCAAACCAAAGATTTTGTATAAAAGATGAACCACAAAAATACCAAACTGACAGCCACGCCACTAACTTTTATTAAGCATCCACTGCTAAAAGCTAGAAAATAAAATTTACCAAGCGAGGGCACAATAAGAACCATTTTACTCTTTAGTAGGTTAAGTTACCCACTTGGATTCCATCTGCCATAAAGAGGCCAGGAAAGGCCAGCTTAGCATGATTGGAAGTTCAAGTGGCTGAAAGTGCAAATAGGTCCATCCTATTTATAAACGGGCCCCATAAGAGGATACCATACTCAGAAAGCAGAACAAAGCCCCAAAAGAACAGCTGCCTTCTCAGAAATGTCAAAGTAAGTTTGACAAAGAACATACTAACTAGACTTATCTAGAATAAATAAATGCACAAAGTTGCTGAGGAACGCACTGGGAGTGTCACCAAGAAGTGCAGTGAATGGCTGCCACACACCACGGGAGTTTTCAGCTTTAACTTGAATTGCTCTCAACTTTGAGGCCGCAACCATCTTCATAGCCTTTGTAATTTTCTGAATATTCTTAACACTCTTCATCCGGTTTCTAACTGCAGAAGTAGTATGGGAATAAATATTATCAACCATTAAAAGGACTCACTTGACTAAATGCAGCAAGGACAGCCATCCAACACAAATACAAAGAAAGGCAATTAATTATTTGAAAAAAAAGAAAGAAAGAAAAAAGTCTTACCAACTTGAGTTGAAATAGACCGGACTCCCTGAGGGGCATCCTCCCTGCCCATTCAAGCAAATTTACTCAGTAATCCATAGCAAAACAGCAGCAATAAGAGTTCAAAATAAAACCTATTGAAGAATGAGAACTCATTTCTTAAATTGTAACACATATACTTCTCAAAAAAAATTCAATGACCGAATAAAAAGCTTGGTCCAAGCCAGATATATAAAAAACTAAGCTTCTCAGCACCATTGGAACATGTTCATCAAAAACAAGCACAAGCAAAAACCAAAGGAATAAAATTAAAAATTAAGCGGTGCCTAATAATACAACCATTTGACAATGTACGACAAAATTATCTTCACAGCAGCGAAAAAAGAAAAGGTATTTTTTTTTCTAACTAGTATTTGTAAGCACAAAAGAGAAGTAAGTGGAAAAGTAAACGAATCTATAAATAAAGCGAGATCAGAGGGTGAGATTTGATTCAAAGGAAATAATTCATACTCGGAAAGGAAAGGGGATCTGACTGCGGCGATTGGACGTGGGGAGATGAGAGGGGTGGCGAATCGCCGGCCTTCGCGCCTCAGAGCAGCCATCGCCATTTTTCTGATGAACCGTCGTCGTAGGAAACCCTAGAAATATTTATTTTGAACGCTGTAGATCCAAAGCTTAATGTTCTGTTTGGGTCGTGCGAGCTCAGATGTCAAACAAATTTCACCTACTTTCACTTTTGCCTATTTGGGGACTGTAACGGCCTGATGGGGTTCGCAAGGTACAAGGTAGATAACCTAACGGCGCCGTTTTTATCAGTTGGAAAATTTCATCGTTGTTGATTTTATCTTTTAATTTCTCCAAATTTAATAAAGTATTAAAAATATAGACATATTTGAGAAAAAGAACAGAAAATCGCTCAGGTATACTTATAAGTTATGTGAGTTGTGACAATGTGCGATTTGCTAATGGTATAGGTGCCAACTCGTGTTATTAAGATTTGGCATCATAGAAATTTGTTGTGTTCATAAGGTTGAGAATTGAGATTAAAAATTCGTATTATGTGATATTACATGAACCATTATGTGTTGGTTTCAAATATTATATTTTTATTGTCTCACATTGACTTGTATGAAAGTAACGATTCTGTTATATTTGTTAAGATTGTTACAAAAAGAATTCATTTATAATACAAGCCAAACAAACAAAATAAGAATCGTTATTTATGTCTCAAATAGATTTATCAGTCGATGAATTGAACGTGAACATCGCATATTTATTAAACGGGTGACACAAATGAACTTAACAACAGATTTATTAGTTTATCACTTGCCCGGCTTGGCCGGTTTGCTTGCTCAATCCGTGAATTGTTGCTTCAGATCAGGCCATTCGATTTCATTGTTTTTAATTTTACATTTTCAATTTTATTGAGCTTTTATGAAAATTTATTACATCTAATTTTGCAAAGAGTATCTTTTCAATTTTATTGGGAATGATAAAAATAACCTTGAAACTGTTATAATTTTCTCATTTAGCTTACTCAAGTTTTTCCTATCAAAATTAGCTAAAACCAACAATTTTGTCCCAAATTACCCTCTCTATTTCCACAAGCCAAACTCTCTCTAGCCACCTTCAATATTTGTACACGGCGACCAGCGAACGGCGACAGCAATGGCGAGACAGCGACTGCGTGATAATGACCTAACCTAACCTAACCGAATCCATACGAACTGGAAACGAATCCAACAAATTACAAAGAATCCACAACCTAGGTAAACAAACTTCATCATTTTCTAATAATTTGAGTGAATTTGATTGGGGTTGTAGAAGAATGTAAGGTTGTTAGAGTGATAAAATGAAAAAATATTGTTAAAATGATAAGTTTTAAAATATCGCATATCAAATGTTTGATAAAATTCCTCTAAGATAGTTTATATTTACCTTTTGTATCATGAGAGTGTAAAGAGGGATTTACTAAGTTGTGTTGGTTGTTATATGTGAGATGGCATGAAAATTCTTGAAGTGTGGCTCTTGCTCGTGACAAGGGGAAGCATTGCGAGAGGGACGCGTGCAACAGGCGCTTGTCTCACCAAGAGACAATGCATCTTTTGGTGCCCGTCGCACCAAGAGATAGCGCCTCTTGGTGCCCCAAATAAGAGTTTTTTTTTAAAAAAAAATTTTATGTTGTTGGGAATTTATTGACATGTAATTTTTTTTGTAATTTATATCAAATAAATGACGAAATAAAAAATAGCAATGTATAATCCGCCCGGACCGCTGAAAGAAACGGAAATGATGAGGATATCTTACGACGATTCCCGCTCGTATCACAAGTATGTGTAAATTGGATACTGTTGTAAATGCCATCTGAGAAAAATTAACAAAGTGGTAGTTAAAGTTATTCAAGAATGACATATTTGGACATTTCCTGGAGTGTCGAAGCTTTCCATTCAGTGGCGTAATTGTGCATAATTTGTTGCTCAGGCCAGTGTCCCATGGTGACAGTAACAAAAATAATCAGTTATGGTTGCAAATTGGTGAGAACTTGATACGCTTATCTATTGGAGAGTGGTACCCAGTAACGGGCCTTTACTATGGTGAAGATATGGTACTGAGAAAGCATAAAATGCATAGGTTACTTAAGAAGTATTTTGGTAGATTGTTCCGCAAGATAAATCTTGGCCAGTTCGATGAAAGATTTATGGACTTAGACTTCGAGGCTATGAATGATAACGATGCGCTAAAGATCGTCTTATTTTACTTTGCGGACAGAGTACTAAATGGAAGAAATGATCATAACAAAATCAATTTCAACTTGCTTAACAAGGTAGATGACATAGATCACTTTTGAAATTGTCTATGGGGTCGTTTGTCGTGGGAAACAATATATGAAACTCTTGATAATGCATTAAATGACAAATGCCATAAATTTAAGAAAGAATGCTTAGGAAAACATGAGCATAAAATTAAAAAATACAATGTTTATGGCTTTACATCTGTAGTGCAAGTGTGTTAAGATTTTTATTTTTTATAACTTAGTTTTGTTATAATGAATATTTAACTACACATTTAATGACCTTATTTCTCTCGTTGTTGAAGGCGTAGATTTTTGAAGTGATTGGAAAACTACCATTAGAGTGGATTGTGAAAATTAAAAGGAAGATTCCTCGGATTGTGCAATGGAAGCCTATGGCTTCTTCCAAGATAAACTATGGTGAAGTGTATTCATATCTCAATTACGATTCTAAAATTGTAAGTAATATATATCTATGTGTGTATATAGTTATCAAATACTAGATGATTATATTAATTGAATATTTGATATTCTTTACAGCAGAAAAACATTTTACAAACCATCAACCCAATGCAAAGGAGAAAGATACAAAATTTTAGAAGAGTGTGGAGGAATACGTGTCATATATCCATAGTTGGGTCTGTAATGTGGGCATTCTTCATTGCATCATTTAAAAGATAATGAAAACTCAAAAAACTTTTCTGTGGTATTTACTCATTCTCTGTTTAATTTTGTGTAGCACCAACATTTAATGAGCGCGCCATTCTTTGGAAGGACAAAAGAGGCGGATCATGACACTACGAGCCCAACAAAAGTGCATGAGAATCTCGTTAAGGATAACTTTGCTACCGACGAGCATTACGAATCCGCATAAGATGATGTTGACACACATGATTGAGAGGTTATTTTTTTATTTAAAAGATCAATTTCTCTCATCATATATAACTAATTTCTGCACTTTCTCAATACTTTCATGTTTTATAATAACAGTTAAGAACAAAGTTCCGCAATGATTATCTCATTCGATAGATAGACAGGATAGAATGTTCCATTAATGAACTGAGGTCGGAATTTCAGGTAGAACACAGAGAACAACAAAAGTATCGAGATGCTATTATAAAATTTATGCCTTCTTTTACTGATGGTTCTTCTAAGCGCACGTACAATGATTCTCCGATTGGACACTCATACACGGTAAGAAAGTTTCACATGCTCCAGTAATGTTCTTTTAGTTTTAAATTTTATGTGAGTTTAATATTCTAAAATTGCTGATTCGACAAGCCCCCGATAACTATGGTCTGTACACTGATGTCGGAAACTATGACGATTACACGCCCATGTCGTTGTATAGTCTTTATGAGGATGTAGGTGGTGACAGTGTTCAAATCCTCACTAAGGCACTTGTTAGCTTTAGTAAATTTGGACGTCCATACATACCGTCTTATGTCTTTAACAGTCCTTTCTTCATTCCTCATTTCAAGAAAATTAGGAACGTTATGCCTCTACCTGCACTCTAAATAACAGATCGTAGGATTGATAAAAGAAGGAGTGTGGACATAAATCCACTAAGGGGCCTTGAAGATCCAAGGCTATTTGAGCAGTTTGATCAGTAGTTTACTAGTAGAATAAGTACAGATCGTCCCATCCAACGGTCCTAAAAATTCTTCGAAATACTCTTGGGCAATGCTTCAACGGGGTGGCTTGGTGATAAGGTATGTGTTCTTAATGGTGAAAATAGAAAAATCATGTTCATCTTACTTTAGTACGTAAAACAATGCAAATTCACTTATTTCTATTCGTCCACAGCATATTCACGCATATTTCTGCTTGATTAGTGAGAAGCAACGGCAATATCTGAATGCCTTACTTCAGCGAGTCACGCATATAAACACATATTTCTGGGTAATGAGTTTACGAACTAATTGATCATTGATTATAATTTCTTATCTTCTATAATATTAAAATTTTGTTAATTCATTAATCCTTATGTAATATTCCTATTAGGTGTCCCTAAAGCAGCTATGGAACAATGAAGACTGTGATGTCCATTCATTACAATATAGCAACAACTTTAACAGTTATATTGACGAGTTAGAAGATATAATGTCCAAACGATTCACGGACATCGATGTGGTTTGTATTACTACTCAATTCTGTGCACTGTATTTTTGTAACGATTTTAGGAAGTACCATTAGATAAATTTATGACTTTTTATATGTAGATATTCATCCTCGTGATTTTGGGCGGTGACCATTCAGTACTAGCCCAAGCAGACCTCCGCGCAAAAAGGGTACGGATTTACGACTTGTTACTGACATGTCGTAATGATAAAACATGCTTTGGTCAATTCAAGCCACTTAAAATTGTCTTCCCTCAATGACTTAAAGATGCTGGATTTTACAACAGTCAATCGGAGTTGCAAAGTGCCAACTCTTGGAAAGTAAGAGTTGTTAAAGATGTGCCACAACAAGAGCTTGGAAGTGGTGATTGCGGAGTTTTTATGTTAATGTTTATAATTTATTTGATGTTTGGCCGTAAACTTAATTTTGATAGTAGTCATAGACAATACTTTAGAAAGAAAATTGTTGTAGATATATTTAATGACGACATTTGAAAGTAAGCATATGTAAGTCTTTCAAATGTTGATATATGAATATACTATATTTTGATAGATGTAAATTTACATTACACTAATATATTTGGACATAAGTAATTTTCGATATATTTTACTAGTTAATATGCAATTGTACACAAAAAAATACTCCATTACATATAATTGTAAACACACCAAAAATAAAAAGTCGAAAAAACATAAATAGTTGAAACAATACAATTAGTTTAGATTCGACGCAATGGGATTCTTGTATTTCTTGTGATTATGGCCTGGTTCGTTGCACCTCCCACATCTCACAGTCCTCCTATCTACGTCCTCACCGATAGAAGGTATTTTGAGCTCTCGACGACGGCCAGGTGGTGGTGCTTCGATCGATGGGTGAACCTTCATTCCCTGAATTTTTATTGAAATGTCTCAATTAGCCATGTCGCCAACCAACTCTATTGGTTGTGTATATGCCATGACCAATGATTCTTTAGAGTAATAATTAAAATAAAGACTAATGCAATCCACTCGGACAGTCAGACAAGCAGCAATTACATACGCACAGATAAGCTGATCGAGTTGAAAAACTCTACAGGAGCAAGTCTTATTCTGTATGTCAACTATCCCTTCCTTTAGACCACCACCCAAAACATGGAATCAATGCTGAGACACAGGACAAACAGTTATTCTTTCTGCTAAAATTTTCCTCTTACTGACTATCTTGTCTACCCATATTGTTAGTCGAGTAGGCATCGATTCAGCCACAATTTTCCTATTATAAAACCGTTGCTACAATGTTTTCCTAAAGTGATCAATAAGATGAGTAATACGAAATTTTCGCGGTTTCCTCATAAAAGAATTCACACTCTCTGTGATATTAGTAGTAAGTATATTGTACCTCCTACTTTCAAACTCATACCTTACCTAATTACGCGTACCCACATTATTCTCCAAGTAATCAGCCGCCTTCGAATGGAGCATCCACAACCTTTCAAGTTATTGTTTAAATTCTTCATGTCTATATGCTTTTGCTACATTAATAAAAGTAGGCTTAAATTCATCCTAAAGAGCTTTAGATATCTTGAATTTTGACTTAATGTTACTTTTGACATGGTAGAAACAAACACCATCAGCAGTAATATAAAATACTTTGAGAACAGTTCTTTTGATGACAGTGCATTGATTAGAGATAATTACTAATTCTGACCTATTGCCAATCACTTCGTGCAACTTCATCATAAATCATTTCCAAGCATTATTTTTTTTGAATCCATAACCCTAATTGCTAAAGAATATGCTTCCACGATATAATCCTTTTAGATGAGTACCGTCTATAGCAATCACATGCCTGATGTACTGCATGAAACCCTTAATGGAAGATCCAAGCGCTACAAAGTAATATAAGAAATTATCATCTTCATCCCGCTCGAGATGAGTAACAGTACCCTCATTTGCTTTGATTAGAATATGAGAGTATTTAGGAAGTAAGTTATATGATTTTGCAGGGTTCCCTCGAACTATTTCAAGGCCAACTTCTTTGGCTCGATATGTCTGCTGATACGTTAACTAGACATTGTATTCCTGCTGCATGTCTGCTCTAATGTCATTTGGAGTATATATCCGTTTATCCTGGATAAATTTATCAGCGATAAGATGACCAACAACTCGACTCCTTACTTGACGGAGACCACCAGACAATACCTCATTAGAACAAGTGTGTTTATTGTCAACTCTTCTCACAACCAAATAAACATTATGCTCATTTGAATCTCTTGTTGCTCAAATACATCATTTATATGATTCTAAAGAATAATGGGTCTCAAAGCGTGTCGTGTGCACCATGTAATCTTGATATCAAACTTATCTTTTAAGGAAACTTTGCGGAGTTCTAGTATTAACTCATTTTTCTCAGTGAACAGTTTACCTACACCAATATTAGCATAATTACAACTTCTAACTAAATCTAGGGCAAGATTAACAAGGGGATTAACTGTTTTGTCCTCCTCCTCAAACAGGGCATTGGAAAGAAAATGTTGGTTGTCTCTGTTATTAACAGGAATATCATATTGATGCTCATCCTCATCATTGAGGTCCAATAACACAATCTATCGTGTATGTTCACTACCTATGGACATATATAATGATGAAATGGTAAAGGTTGTGTTGCACATGATCGATGATGTGGTTAACTATGGATGCATTCTTATATTTGTCACCACAGCTCCTCGAATTCCGGGCAAATATCCTGAACCATTTATAGAAACTGAAAGTTTGTTTAGAGCAAATGACTTTGTTCCTGATATTGAAGAAGAGGTGTTACCGTAGTCGATGTCATTACAGCAACGTTGCTCTCCACTCTATGACAATAATGACACTGTTGATGGGAATGACATAACATTAGCGGATGCTAATGTTACCATTAACGACATCGTTAGAGCCATAATACTCTCTATTTCAGAACAATGAATTCCGCAACAATGATAGTCCTTTTGATGATGAGGATAAGCATGCCCGTCTCACCAAATTATATGCGACAGACAGTGGGATAAGTGTCTGTCTCACAAAAAATTAGAACTGATTAGTGCGACATGCACCTATCCCATTGCCTATCGCATATAATTTGGTGAGACATGCATCTTCAACAAGTGGGACAGACATGCCTGTCTCACCAAATTTAGTGAGACAGGTAGTGGGACATATGTCTGTCGCATATAATCAGTTCTGGTTTTTTGTAAGATAGGCACTTGTCCTACTGTCTGTCTCACTAATTTCTAGACTTTGTTTTTTGCTCGAGTTTTTGCTGTTTCCAATATTTTTTTCATTTCTCAACTCAAACTAGAACTTTAACAAATCTCATTGTTTTATAAATGAAAAATAATAATATTTGTAACAAAATATACTTTAATTTCGAATTTATTTGCTAAACTCAATATATTAAAAGTATATATTATGTGAGAACGTATACTAACCTTAATAAGCTTTTCAAGTATATATATCTTCAAATTATGTAATGCTTGTTTGATTGAATTTGTTAATTTATTGAGAGTGATAGAGTTTGTTAAGAGTGATAAAAGTTTTGGCTAATTGTTAAGGGTTGAGAGTTTTTAATTTTATTGGAATTTCTCAAGTGACATATGTTTAAAAATTTGTTGAAAGTGATGAGAATAATTTGGTCCAATAATAAGGTATTTTGCTAATTATGATAGCAAAAAATTCAGTATGCTAAATCTGAAAATTGTAAAAGTTTTAAAGTGATTTTTATCAATTTTCCATTTTATTGAGCTTTTATAGAAATTTATAATATTTCCAGGAGAGTTGCATGATTTTTCAATCATAAATAACGCTTATTATCTTTTCAGGATAAAAAAAAAAATCAACATCTTACAATTTCAATGAAATAATGATATTATGAAAAGTTGCTTTGTATATCATAAAAGTTGAATAAATAAAAAAATTATTAATGATAATACCAAAAAAAACGTAAAGTAAAATTTTAAAGTAAAATAATTGATAGTGTTGAGTAGGTGTGCTAAATGAATGTTCAAAGTAACAATGTTATTTTTCATTGGAGTAAATTGTTTTCTCAGCGGAATTTAGTTTACGGGGGTCTTCTAGAATAAAAAAATTTATTAAAATTTGAGCATTCTGATTAATTTGTAGAGGTAAACAAGGCGCGTACATAAACCCTAATCCACGCAGAGCTAAATCGAGCTCCCTCCGAGCTCCAATGGCAGGTCATAGCCCCACTTCGAGCGAATTTCAAGCTCCTTTATCACATACGACAAATCCCATTTCTGGAAATCAGTTCTTTGGTATTCATTTAATTTATTACTGTATTTTTTTTCCTGTTTCATTTTAGTTAAATCTCGTGATAATGTAATTTTTCCTTGTTATATATTTAAAATAAAGAATTAAAGTAAATGTTATTAATTTCCCTTTTTGTTGTTGGTTTATGCTGTGGGTGTAGTGTGGAGAGAGTTCTTGTGGGGAGGTTTCGCCGGGGGATTCGGGGAAGGAATGATGCATCCTGTTGATACTGTAAAGACACGCATCCAAAGTCAAGCAATTCTTAGTGGAAGTCAGGTATAAATTGAAAACTTAAAAGATTTTAGCTGCAGTTATGATGGATATGTTGTTAACATGTGAGTAGTGTATTAATGGTTCTGTTACTTTCAGAACCAAAAGAGCTTATCACAAGTGGTCCGATCAGTTTGGGTTGCTGATGGACTAAGAGGTACACTATTGTTTTGTATTTTATTAAATGATAATTTGTGTCAAGTGGAATTCTTCTATTAGTTGTTGATGCAATCCATGATTTTGTTTGGGATGATCGTCTTTGTAGGCTTTTATAGAGGTGTTACTCCTGGTGTTACTGGATCTATTGCAACTGGAGCGACATACTTTGGTTTTATTGAGTCTACTAAGAAGTGGATTGAAGACTCACATCCTAGTCTTGGGGGCCACTGGGCACATTTCATTGCTGGAGCTGTTGGTAAGCTGTTGTCGAACGGCCATTTGTTTCTAATTCATCCCATAATGCACGTTTGAATTTGGTGCAAATATGTTATGGACACAGGTGTACTAAGGGAATTGTCAAATGATTAGTATCTGCTGTAATTCTCATGCTATGAGATTTCACATGTCATTCCTATGAGTGACAATCATGTTGAAAGTGGATCACAGTCAGGCATAAATATGCTTTCATTTCGTGAATTTGCCCTGGAATTCTCAAGGCTCTATGTTAACCGTATGCTAATGAACTTGTATCTACTTTTATTCATTTCTAAGATGTATGCTTAGTATTGTGTTATATGTTGCACCACATTTATGTGAAGCTGAGGGTGCAGAATGGTCTTGTTCTGTGAGATCTATTTCTCTCAATTCATGGCGTATTATTGTTGTCTTGGATTCTTGTTGCTGCATCTGTTTCTGCATATGTACTGACTTTGCATTACGAGTGCTTGATCTTTTTTTCATTTTTATTTTTTTAATGGGGTCTCCTAATAGAGATCATCCTAGTGCATATTCACATTAAAATACTGTTACTGATTTATATTTTTTATGTGATACCAATGAGGTAGCCCTTATGGCGCACTGGATTGGCAATTGAGAATGTATGGACATGCTGGCCACTGGTATGCCTCAGAAGACTCAACATTTTCTTTTCTTGTTCTCCATTCTTTTCAGGTGACACTCTTGGTTCTTTTGTGTATGTCCCATGTGAGGTGATGAAGCAACGGATGCAGGTTCAAGGAACGACAAAGTCTTGGAATTCCATTTTCATGAAAGAAAACATCCCTGTGAAATCCAACTTGCAAATTTATGGTTACTATACAGGAATATATCAAGCTGGCAACTCAATATGGAGGGAGCAGGGGCTAAGGGGACTATATGCAGGGTAAATGTCAAAATAACACCTCTAGATTCTTCGGATGGGTCGCTGATTGGTGGATCTGATTTATTGAATCTAGACACATAGAGCTTGTGACAATTAGATCTAACTATTACTCATTTTATGTGAATGCATGATTTTTTTGCTGTAAGATACACTAATGAATATGGTAGACTTTCGAAATACACTTTCCCAAATATCTTTTCTAGCATGTATGGACCTCTGAAAAAAATGGCTTAAGGTTCGTTAGCCTGTTTGTTGGTTAGTACCCACTACCCAGCCAATTGTAACTTTCTCTTTCGGTTGCTTTGGCAGGTATTGGTCTACACTTGCTAGGGATGTGCCTTTTGCTGGTCTCATGGTATGTTATTTTTGTTGCCTAATACTTTATTTTCTGAACTTCTTATGTATCTTAGTAATTTTTTTAACTAGATTCTTTTAAGTGGTTTATTTTTATGACAACTCAATGCTTTTCTAGGAGGAAAGAAAGGGATTGCCTTATGTAACTTCATAGGTTCTAGGTGCATGCATGGGGAGTGAATTTATTGTTCTGTTGTCGCTTGCCCTTTACATGCCTATAATGAAGATCATGTAAAACAACAACTTGTTACGTTTGGGATCTGTGAAACAGTTTGTAATCTACCTTTGCTCTTGCTGACATCATGTTTTTTAGATGTTCATGTTTGTTACTATCTGCATCCTTAGCTGGATTATTGGAGGAACACTCATCATTTGGAGAGTGATTTTGTTTTAACTTTTAAGGTCCTAGTAATGATAAAGAGTTTTACAGCTTAGTCCAATCTGATACCACTTTTAGGATCCGATAATAATGGTAAACAGGATTCTGAAGTGGTAGCCTCTGGTTGCATTATTAAGACTCATTACTTCTATGCTAATCTGTTTCTTTCTCACAAATTTTCCTGAATTTTGATTGTCAGTGTATTACAAGGGCAGTGAACAGGATGTTATTCCTCAAAGTCGTTTTACCTTTAATCTCATTAATATAGGGTCTTACTGACAAACACAAAATGCTGGGAATTTTGGTTCCTTTATCCTCTTCATTTGTCAATTTGATGGTACTTTTTTGGTTGGAGCACCGCAGGTCATGTTTTATGAAGCCCTCAAAGATCTGACTGAGTATGGAAAGAAAAGATGGATACCCAGTATAAATAGCTATGTTAATATTTCTATTGAGGGACTTGTGTTAGGAGGATTAGCTGGTGGTATGCATCTTGCCTCTCTTTTATCCCATGTTAAATCCATCTGAATCGTGTGTGATTTAATCCAGAGATTAATTTTTTCTGGATACTGGTTCATTATTCTATATCGTTGTACAGGTTTTAGTGCATATCTCACCACTCCCTTGGATGTTATCAAAACAAGGATGCAAGTGCAGGGATCCACGGCAAGGTATCATCACTTTCTCTTTATCTTTCCGCGGTGATGCATGTGCTCTCATTGATTACATGCTATCATACCTCTCTTTATGTATCACTGCGATCGGGATAGATAGGATAGTGAATATGAATTTTCTAATATTGTTGTAAACTTATAGGTACAATGGATGGTCAGACGCGATTCGTAAGATCTGGATGACTGAAGGCATGAAGGGAATGTTCAGAGGAAGTATCCCCAGGATTACATGGTACATTCCAGCCTCTGCTCTTACCTTCATGGCTGTGGAATTCCTGAGAGACCATTTCAATGAAAAATTAGATAATGATGATATTACACGAGAAATTGCAAGCTTGTCGGTAGAGAAAAAAGGATCTTTACGAGAGGTAGCATAGGCCAAATTCTAATTTTTTATTCAACTATAAATCTTTGACGGGTCTATTCAGCCAATTGAAGATGATAATCATGATATAATTTAAACCGATATTTTTATTACATTCACAAATTTGTCAAATAGGTATGAGAAATTGGTCTGGTAGTTTTGAAAATTTCGCAATTTATAATCCTGTTCATTCTCCATTTCTCTTGAAGCCCAGTGCCTGTAATTTTCTGTTCACATGAATTGTAACAAAATTTGGTTTTAGATAACCATTTCCTAAAGATTAATACTATTCTGATTTTGTAAGTTTTTGGATAAACATGCGACTATGAGTTTCAAATTTGATTTTGATCATTCTGGGTCTTTAATTTTTTCAGCAAAATTGAATTATTTTTTTGAAAGAATTTTTGGATGAAAATGGTGTAAAATGAGGCTGTAAAGTGGTGAAGGATGAGCAGAGATTGGTGGTGGTTATGTTCATGTTTGGATTGCAGGAAAATGATTGAAAGTGATGAAAATCTTGGGTGGAGGGGAGAATATTTACAAACTGTACTGCTGGACCTCCCTTCACCTACTCTCAAATATTTGAAGAATGCTTGGCTTTTCTTTTTATTATTCCTTTGAGTACAACAACAAGTATTTCATTTTTTGGTTTTCAAATTAAATTTAAATAAATCTTTTTTTATGGTATGGTTCGCACCCTTTCTACAGTTTTGCGGTATGGGTCATTATAACAAAAAAAAGGGCCCGACTGGGTATTGACCAAGGCAAGCCGTGGAAGTGGAAATAAAAAAGGCCCTGTTGAAAGAAATTAAAGAGATATTCTTTTCTTTATTTTTTTTTTTCTATTTTCTCTTTCGAATGCTTTCTTTATTTTAATTTTTTAAAAATGATAGAAATGGAATTGCTGATAAAAGTTATATCTATTTGTACAATAGAATACAAAAGATTATTTAATCTAACCACATTTTGAGAAAGACTCTTCACTCAATTAATTGATAATTGAAGGAGAATTGAAATTAACTTTTATAGGACACATTTTGTAAGAGAGACCGGGAGAATTAAAATTAATTTTTATAAGACACATTTCGTAAGGGAAAGATTGTCTCTACTTAATTAGTTGATAATAAAGAAAAATTAAAATTAACTTTCATAATACTCTTATGGAGGTTTGAATTCTTACGCTCACCATTGTAAGTGTAATGAGTTCTCTTATTAAACTAAAGATTTATTGGTGCGTGAAGGAGGGGATTTAAAAGAAGAAAAGGAAAAAAGAATTTAAATATATTTATAGAAATTTTTGTCTTTTAGATGGGGTTGGATGATATTAGCGGCAAATATGTATAATTAATACTCAACCTGTTATTTAATTATATAAATAAATAGAAAAAATTAAAATAAGTAGCACTATTTTGTCAAAATTTAGAAATCTCTAATTTTTTCACTTTACAACAGATGAGAGGGACTGCAGTGTAATTTATCCAAAATGATTTGGTGGTTACTCGTGTGTCATCATGTGCGACGCATTTTTGCCCATTTAACTATGTCATGTGAGGTGACACCTCTTTCAAATTTATTTTATTTTTCAAACTAAATGCAAGAAAATATAGGTTTGAATTCGTTTAAATTTTTTAAAATCTGAATGAATTTAATATTTTTTAAATTATTTTTTTTATAAATAAAAATATTTTAAATATGAATATTTAATATTTATATTTTTACAAATTAAAATAAAAATTATGAGATTTTATAACTTTGGAAATAAATATATTTTATGAAGATATTTTGAGAATATGATATTTAATTTTTACACTTTTTCATTTGAATAAGAGTTACAAAAAATTATTTTTTATTTAGATAATTTTTAAAAAATTAGACGTAAGTCATAAAAGATAAATAATAAAATTTCAAACTTTATATATTTAACAAATAATTTGATAAAGTTAGGTTTTTTCTTTTAGATTTTTATCTCTCTAAAAAATAAAATAGTAAATTTTGTAAATAACTAATAGTGTATTTATTTTTTAGATTGAGGATTTTGAATTATAAACAGTATTTACTTCACAAAATGAAAGTAGAAATTAAAATTAAAATTGTATAATTTAGAAATGTAAAATGAGAGATTGATTCTCTAGAAATTAAAATTAAAATTGTATAATTTAGAAATGTAAAATGAGAGATTGATTCTCAAAGGTGGTGGGAATCAACCTATCATTTCTCATTTTGCCCTTATAAATTTAAAATACTCATTTTGTCATCAATAAAAAAATTATTATAATTAATTAATTAATATATTAATGTTAGTTGTTGTTGTTGTTATTAATGATAAAATTTTTAAAATTAATTAGTATATTATTAACAATAATTGGTACTAATAATAATTTTTAATAAGTAATCAGAATAATTAATATACAAAATAATAATTATGACAATAATTTATTAAATATATTTTTATAATTTATTATAATTTAATTTATTATAATTATAATTTTTATAATTTAAGAAATAAATTATTCTTATTTTTATTCTCCATTCTTATTTCAATCTATTTTTACTCTTGCTGGTTCTGATTTTAATTTAATAAATGAATCATAAAATATTTTTCGAGAAAAATAAATAACAAGCCGATATAAATAAATAAACAAAAAGAGGTAACAGAGTCGTGGTTGGAAATTTGGAATTGGAAAGGAAGAGAAGACAAACTCTTACATGTTCTTAAAGCGACTGTTCATCCCGCGGAGCCCTTTCTTCCTGAACCCTAATTAGAACAAAAACCAATTATTTATTCATTTATTTATTCTTAAAAGAAGGAAGCCAGCTTAACAAAGCTTCGGGAGCTGAACCTTGGAGACCGACAACGACGACGAATTGAACAATGGCATCGGAAAAGCGATGCCTGTACGAGGTGCTGGGCCTGCAAAAGGAATGCACGCCCGACGAAATTCGCTCAGCTTACAAGAAGCTTGCGCTGCAGCGCCACCCGGACAAGCTGGTCCAATCCGGCTTGAGCCAAGCCGAAGCCACGGCTCAGTTCCAAGAGCTCGTCCACGCCTATGAGGTCCTCTCTGACCCGAAAGAACGCGCCTGGTACGACTCTCACCGCTCCCAAATCCTCTTCTCTGATCCGAACTCCGCGTCCAACTCCGGCCCCGTCCCCAATCTCTACTCCTATTTCTCTAACACCGCTTTTTCTGGGTATTCGGATTCGGGTAAGGGGTTTTATAAAGTGTATTCGGATTTGTTTAATAAGATTTATTCGGTTGAGATTAGTTATGTGAAGAAATTAGGGTTAGGATTGGATGTGTTGAGGGAGGCCCCGATAATGGGGAATTTGGAGTCTTCATATGGACAGGTTACGGCGTTTTATAATTACTGGCTGGGGTTTAGTACGGTGATGGATTTTTGTTGGGTAGATGAATATGATGTGATGGCGGGACCAAATAGGAAGTCGAGGAGGGTGATGGAGGAGGAGAATAAGAAGCTGAGGAAGAAGGCGAAGAGGGAGTATAATGAGACGGTGAGGGAGTTGGCTGCATTTGTGAAGAAAAGGGATAAGCGGGTCATGGATATGATGATGAAGAAGAATGAAGAGATTGAGAGGAAAAGAGAGGAGGAGAAGGAGAGGAAGAAGAGGTTGGAGAAGGAGAGAATGGAGCGAGCAAAGAGGTACGAAGATCCTGAGTGGGCGAGAATTGACGATGAAGGGGATAATGATGTTGGAAATGAAGAGGGATTGGAGGAGGAGGAGATTGAGAAGAAGAGAAGTGAGTTTTATTGTGTGGTGTGTGGGAAAAAGTTTAAGAGTGAGAAGCAATGGAAGAATCATGAGCAGTCAAAGAAGCACAAGGAGAAAGTGGCAGATTTGAGGGACAGTTTTGTGGATGAGGATGAGGAGATGGCAGATTTGGGTGAATTGGATGGTGAGGTGAAAGAGTTGGGTGAGAGGTTGAAGGATAATGTAGGGGTTGAGGAGAGAGAAATTGGAAATGGTGTTGGTGGATTGAGTGGAGATGAGGATGCCGAAAATGAGTTTTTTGATGTTGGGGATGGTGTTGAGGTGAATGAGGTTGATGACAGGTTTGGAAATGAGGATGAGGATGAGGATGCAGACGATGAAATGAATATGCTTAAAGCAATGCTGTCAGGACATAAGAATAGGGAGAGGGTAGCTGTGAGGAAGGAGGATGAAGTTTTGAAGACTGAAGTTCATGTTGAGAATGAGATTGGTGAGACTGAGTTTATGGAATATGATAATCGTAAGAGCACAAGAAGGAAGAACAAGAAAGATAGGGGTAAAAAGAGTGGTGGAGAGGCTGCAAAGGCTGATAGAGATGGATTTAAGAGCACTAATGAGGAAGCCAATGGGCATCATAATTCACGTGTGATGGAAGAGTCCTCTTCTCATACTTATGTGAGAAACGAGAGCAATGGTATATCTAATAATCAGTCAGAAAAGGATCCTAAGATTCCAGACCAACCAGTTGATGGGAAAGGGACCAAGAAGGACAGAAAAGCCAAATTGAAGAACTCATCCAAAGGAAATAAAACAAAGGTAGGCTTACTAGTAATGTCTATTCTCCTTTATCATCATGTCCTTTCATTAGACATTCGATAATTTACATTTCTAATTACTGAGTATCTTTAATCTTCTGAACTTTTATAGCACATGCTTAAAGAAAGAGCTGTTTTCTATTTCAGTAGTCTTGAATGATTCTTTGACTAATGAATAGATTTTACTTGTTGAAACATTCTCTTTGACTAATGAATAGATTTTACTTGTTGAAACATGGATTTATGAATTCTTCTTGTATGCTTTGCCAAAATCTGCCTCTTTCCGATAAGCTTTATTTGGCACCAGTGGGTATGAAACCTTAATGGGGACAATATATTAGGTCACTTAATTGAAGAAAAGAAAGGGAAAAAAAATTATTAAATAGAGATGAAACTAAATTTTCTTCTATGGTTTTTTTGGTTGGATAGCTCCTTGGATATGCATAGAAACTCTATGATAGAAGGAGCCGATTAGTGTTAAAAATTACAAGCAAGTACCTAATCAAAAGAAATCACTGAAGTTTACTCTTTCCCTTTATCTTCTGGAGGTCTATCTGCCATAGACTGGAATAGTTTATGCAGTTGTAATAATAGTTCTTTTCTTGAGAAGTTACCGCTTATCCAGGATGCTGGTCTACTTGCTCTTTCTGATCTAATTGTTAAATATGTATTATATAATGCAGGCAGCATCAAAGAATTCCAGCAATGTGTGCGAGAAATGTGGAGAGGAATTCGAATCAAGGTTTGTAAATGTTTTTTTTTTTTGGGCATTTGCACCACTAAACTCTTAACATTTGTATTTATGCCACTTATTTTGGAGTAAAGAGATCTGATTGTTACCTGTAACATGGCAGGAATAAATTACATAACCACTTGGGTGACACGGGTCATGCCTCCTTGAAATTCAGATGAGGAATCCATTGCTTAAGTTTCTACATATTGATTGAATTGTTAGGCCATAAACAGAGTTCCAGAAACTGGTGGGCAGAGGCCTGTATTTTTTTTCCCCCAATTTTGCTAATTTATTTTTTATTGCAAAAGCAAATTACAAGAATAGTCAGAGGAATTCGTAAGAAATGCCTTTGTTTGGTGATTCAGACAGATACATTATTCTTATGCACCACGATTATGTTTTCTGGAGAAGCCTCAGCTTTGACAGGGGGTGGCAATTGTTATGCTAAAAAACTATTTGTATAAAATTTTCGGGCACGAATACAATTGCGGATGGCAGCTCTCGCTATTGAACTGCTATTGGCTTCAATCCATTTTGTCAAGAATTGTATTGACTCCACCGTAGATCAATTATTGCATTGCAATATTTACATTTTTTCTTTTTCAAATGATACAAAATATGGATCATTCATTTTCCGTTGCATTATATGGTTTTAGATTTTTGTTTTGATATATTTTGCTGGTATTTTTGGTTTGTTACCAATTTTGCGAACACCAATCCAATGTTAGCGTTTAACATATTCTTTGGTCTTTTTTATCTACTAATTCAAAATTTTTAGATCGATGGCTACATTGACATGGTACTAGAGCTAGATCTATTTGTGATCTAAAAGTGTCGTGTTTTAAAAACTAAAATGTACACGAGACAGTGTTACTGTCGCATTAGTTTTCAGGATAATGGAGGAGGCAGTAGGCGGTACGCGTTTGGCATCTGTCTTGCAGAAGAGTATTGCTTTTAAGACCCTTTTTTGTTTTTTATTTTTTATTTTTTAAAGAAAGAAATTTAATGTTATTTGACCGAAAAGTTACAAATATCCTCAATTTCCAATGTCAAACAATAATTGCATAGGAAAAATAATTTCGTATGATTTTTTTAGATGGTACTGAATGTTTTATGTTTTATTTTGGGAAGAAAAAAAAATATTTTAAATAGAAAACAAAATTTTAGGGGGTACAAAAAAAAAAAGGACAACTATTGTTTATTGATCACGAAGGTATGTCCAACTGTAGATGAAGGAAGAGCCGAGATCCGCAATCGGAGGTGTTAATTTCCTAACCTATGAAGAAAAGGAGAAACTAATATAATCTTGTTAATTACAAATTAGGAAACTAAATAGTGTTTCCTAATCCCATTCAGAGAAATGGATTGACCAATCCGGCCCTCTCAGAATCAGGAAACAATTATTTCCTTTACGGAACAGGAAACTATTCTCTATATATTCTTACGGCCATTGCATTGATCACTTTAGCCATCATATTCGATTCTCCAGGTTGCAAGTTACACTTCCACATCAATGGCAATGGCGCCAAGTTCAATCGGATACGATTTTGAGTCGGTGCTGTACGACATCACTCCTGAAAATCCACCAACAAACCCATCTCCCAACAATCCTTGCCTTATCATCCAACTCCGCTATACTCACCGACGGCTGCTCAAGTTTCAATCAGACGACGGTGATGAAGATGAAGAGCTCATCGAAAACATTACCCCTGAATTCAGTTTCTTATTGTGCATTCCTCTTGATAGATTAAATGAAAGCGGCTATATTTCCCACGTTCTTCAAAGGGATTAAGGAGTGCATCTCCAGCCCTGCGAATGTGACCACTTGAAAGCCCAGATTTCTGCTTTTGCACCATCGTTGTTACTTGCAAAAGGTGATGTCAGGCATCAAGTGATTCACATGGCGGTTGTGCTTCAAGTTACCGAAGTTGAGTGCGTTCATGGCGACGAGATTACAGAGAGTGATAATCAACATGATGATAATGAGGACTTTACCGCGGACAATTTTGGTTTTTCAGTTTCTGTATAGATTTTTGTGTACTACGAGGAGAAAGCTTATGACTTCTTTAATTTGTTCATCCACTGAATTCTTTTTAGTTGAATTAATTACTGAAACTTCACTTTTGTTACAAAGATGTTGTTATGTCACGGTTTCATGTGTAAATAATAACACATGCCACAAGAAAATGGAAGAGTAGAAAAAAAATTTTATTGTTGTTATTTCATATAAAATTATCCATTATCAATGCCAATGAAAGCCAGCTAGTGATGAGAAACATCCATTATTAATTAATCTTTCATTACGATTCAAATTCCAAAAATAGTCATACTAATTCAAGAAATCAAAAAGAAGATTACCCATTTAATTTAGAACTTAAAACCCCTGACCAATTTGATCGTTAGGGCAGTCTCTCGGCCCCAAAACTTCTGATTGACTTTAGATACCGAGAGCAACAAAATTAAGTAACCGTTATAAAAAAAAAAAAGAAAAAAAGTGAAAAAACTGAGACAAAATCATTACACTTTCTTACTATTTTAATACATTTTTAAGGAGAGTGAGAAATTTTGCTATTTAAGGAAAATAAAAAAATTTCTATTTAACCCTCGCAGAAAGCCATAAAATTTAAGAGAAATATATTAACCATGCTACATATTTTGATTAATTATCAAGGGGCACAAATTAAAGTAAAACAAAAACCTTTGATATTCCAAGGTCTACAAAACAACACAATTTTGACTACTTTTATTGAATATATGGCGTTTCAAATAATAAACAAGTTGTACATATGGTTTTCTCAATCTTATTTTTGTTAATAGCCATGACAATAATCATAACGCTCAATACAAAAAATTCAAAACACAAATAATGAAAGAAAATATTAGAACACTTAACCTATAAAATTTACTTTTATTTTAAAGACAGGTTTCGTAGAACACTCAAGAAGAAAAAACAATTTAAGAAACCCCTCTTTTATTATTTATATGGTCCTATCATTTACATTCACTGTTCATTACCATTAAGTGAATGAAGAATTTTATAATATATTAAAGATAAGACAACTAATTAATATATTAACATGTGTAATTATGCAAGAAAGAAATCATATTCTTCTGGCTGCAAATTCCAGCCCTCTGATAAGCAACTTGTCCAATTCTATCTTTTCAACACCCCACTTTATTGATTATTTTGAAAGAACTGAAAATCTCTACAGTTCCAAATAACCATGGTGGATTTGGATGCAATTCGTGTTAAACATGTGTATATGTGTAGCAAACAATTGCACGTGCTTAGTATATAACTTTTGACTCTCTTGGCATAAAGTTGTTGAGTAAGTAAGAGATAAGAGTAAGTGGAAGTATTAACTTTTGACTTCAATACTAAAGGAGAAAGTTAAGTGAAAATTTATATTATTTTAATGCCTACTAATATTGATTTTTGGGCATGACTTGACCTAAAAATAGATGTCTCATTAGTCCTTTTTAATCATCTCATTTTTTCTAAATAAAATAAGAGTGCCAAGAAATATAAGTTGAGAATGTTGAGAGCTCTAAGATCTAGTTATAGTGTTTTTGAGAATTTGGGTGTATTGAAGTTTTGAGTTGTGAGACAAAACAATATAATACTTATAATTTTTTTTTATTAGTAAAATATTTTTTTTTATTTTTTCTTGTGGACGTAGATTAAAAATCAAACCACGTCAATTCTAATATTCCTATATGATCATTATTTCTTAATTTTACTTTAGCTGTGTTTGCTTCACCCGCCATTCCCCACAACAATTCGGAGGACCCGATTTTGAAGATGGTGAATATCTTTACTTTTTCACCCGCTTGAAGAAGAAGAGGGTTAATTGTTCCAGGATTGCTTGCAGAGTCGGTGCTAGTACGTGGCAAGGAGAAGATGCCGGCAAGGTAGTTGTGTCCCGCTACTCTAGAGAGAAAATTGGTTCCAAGAAAAGGTTTCGATACGAGTAAGGACAAGTCTCCGCACGATGGTTGCTGGATTATGCATGAATACTCTCTGAATCCTTGATTATTGCCATAAAAACTTCAATCCAGTAACCTCGTTCTTTGTCGAATAAGAAAGAATGGTGAGTCAGGGATGGAAAATTCAAGGAAAGAGAGAAAGCTTGACGAACCTGTTGTTGAAGAAGACATTGATAAGCCTGCACCTGTTGTCGAGGGTCACTGACTCCAGTAAGTGCAAGAAACTCAACCATAGCCCTTCTCTGAACTAGCTCCTCATAACCATCTTCAGCCTTTTCTGAATCATCAGTTGATGCAAGAAACACCGGCATAATTCTTCAGGGCCAAAGAGGAAAATTATCAGCAGTCTCTGACTCATCAAGATCCTCATTATCTTGAACTTTCTGACCGTCACTAGAATATGCAAGACACTCCGGCGACCGATCAGAATTCCCATGATCAGCTTCAGCTTTCTGCTCAGACTCGCTAGATTTTTACTTCATCTGACCTCAAAGAATACCATCAGATGCCTTTAACTGACCAGATTCCTCATCATCAGCTTCAGCTATCTGTTGAGGAATATCAGTCAACGTTTCACACTACATTTATCTCGGAAGAAAATCAAGGTATCGCGGATAGAATTCAACAGATTACTCATGACCAGCTTGAGCATTCTCTGAAGAATCACCAATATATGGTTCATAAGTTATCCAACATCGAAGACAATCAACAACTGCCAGCTTTGGTACAGAATCTTTATGACCAACTTGAGGAATCTGTCGAAAAGCACTAGGCCATGCTTCCGAGTCCATCCAACTTCCAAGAGAATCAACAACTGCCTGGAACTGAACAAAGTCTTTATGATCAGCTTGACCAAAATGTTGAAAATTACCAGCAAATGCTTCACACTCCATCAAACATCGAAGGCTTTATGATTGTTCAAGTTTCAATCAGAAGAAGGAGATGAATGAGAAGAAATCTTTTTTGATAGTAGATTCCCTGATGAATTCCGTGCATCGTTCAGCATTCCTCTCGATAGAATCTTAAGTAGTGATGATGACGAAGAGCACTATATTTCTAATCTGCTTCAAAGGGATAGTGGTACTCACCTTGAGTCTTGCGAGCGTGACTACTTACAATCTCAGATTTCTGATTTCGTCGCTTCATTGTTAATGCAAAAATTAGTAATAATGTCCATCAAGACCATGGGATGGTGGCCATGCTTCATGTTACACAAGTCGATTGCCTTAGGAACAGGCTGACACACACCACCCACCAACCTCAACCACCGGAGGAAGATGCGATGGAATGTGTTGATGATAACTTTGATCTTTTTTTTTTTGTTTCTGTTTAAATTTCTTCTAGCATTTTTTTTTTGGGTTCTTCCACTGTAATGCATTTTGTTAATGAAATTACCAATCATCAAAATTAGTGAAAATCACTGCTGATTATTGTTAACAATTTACCGGGTTTTGTGTTAAATTTTAGTTAAATACTCTAATCTCGTGTATAATAATCACTGATTCATAAGTATAAAATATATTTGTTCTCCAATGACATACAACAAGAAGTTGAATATCACCAAGTTTAATGTGTCTGCCAATCAAGAAAACTGAAGAGGAAACCGAAAGAATTCAAAGTATTACATATTTATATAGCTTTAAGTTTGCCAGTATAGTCAATCAAACAGAGAAACTGATGAAGTGCATTTTGTCCTAGGCAAGAAGTGCTTTTCGAAGTCTTATGTTCTTGCTTTTAAAAACATCGCATTGCTGTAAATAGTCTGCGTTTGTTTAGCCGTTAGTAATGAGGTAGCTGGTCATAACGTGAGTTCCAAGACTCGAGTTGACTTCACTGTGGTTCATTGCATTTAAACAATTTCACGTTTTTCAAATTTTTACTCAAATGATGGAAAATGTCCCTGATTAGTATTTTTAGTGTGAACCCTCTCCCTTCAGTCAAAATGAAACAACAAACACATGTACACAGAAGAAGCAAAGAAAAAGAAAAGGAGAAGAGAAATCAGCTAAAAGGATCATCAACTTTAGGTTAATACTGCACTAGATTCTAGATGTCGGTTATATATAAAATAGTGAAACTATCTGCACTATAAATAATATTTTGAACACTCATTTATTAAATCATAATTAATACCTATAATTGAATTTAACATGACTCTTATTGTCACTGAAACACTCAAACTCCCCATCTTCCAATTGAGGAGAGGAGTTGCCCACTAAACACAATCAAAGGGTTGTTGGCACAATTTCTCATTTTTTACCATGCAAAGATCGACTTTTATTTCCATGCGGAAGATGCAACAAACTTACAGCGAATTCCGATTAAAATAAGGCAGAAAAGTCTTTCGTGAGAATCAGTGGGCAGAAATACTTATTTCACATAGCTTAGTCTATTATACATCTACTCTTGAGGATCTCTGTTTCTGTCACAAACTTTTTGAAAAGATTCATTTATGGCTGCATCTTCATCATCATCATCCTCTTCATCTCGCCTTACTACTCAATGCAAATTTGATGTCTTTCTCAGTTTCAGAGGGGAGGATACCCGCTATAACTTCACTAGCCATCTTGTCGCCGCTCTGACTCGAAAGAAAATGAAAACCTTCATTGATGAAGAACTTAACAGGGGAGATGAGATTTCACCTGCAATTTTGAATGCAATCATTAGCTCTAAGATTTTAGTGATTATATTCTCAAAAAATTATGCATCTTCGAAATGGTGCTTGGATGAGCTTGTCAAGATCCTTGAATGCAAGAATATGAATGACCAAATTGTTGTGCCAATTTTCTACCACGTAGACCCATCTGACGTGCGGAAGCAAACTTGAAGTTTCGGGGATGCATTTGCTAAGCTTGAACAACAGTTCAGGGAGATTCCAGAAAAGGTTCAACTTTGGAGGGCTGTGCTGACAGAAGCATCTAATCTATCTGGATGGGACTCCACGAATATCGGGTAACTCTTTCAACTCATCCTTGTAGCTGGCTAAAAAAAAAAGGTATATGTGTCAAAATATTATTCCACAGAAGCACGGATTAGACCATTACTGATCCAACCATGGGACTCATTGCTCTACCATTTGGGAGAGCAGGATTTGCTGGGCCAGAGTATATGCCATCTCAATTTATGTCCTCAATTATGAAAGTCTGTCTTAGTCTAATTTTTAATTCATTGCCATTTTTTTTTTAATCTTGACACTTGCTAGGTCTGAGGCGCAACTTGTAGACGTAATTGTTAAAGATATTTTAAAGAAATTAGAAAGTGTAACAATCTCAACAGACTCAGATGGCCTGCTTGGATTAAATTCACGAGTTGAGCAAATTAAATCATTGCTATGTATTGGATTGCTGGTTTTCAGAATTGTAGGAATTTGGGGTATGGGTGGTATAGGCAAGACAACAATAGCTGGAGCTATTTACAATCAAATTTCTTGGGAGTTTGAAGGAAAGTGCTTCATGGCAAATGTGAGGGAAGAATCTGAGAAAGAAGGTGGACTGGTACGTTTACGAGAGCGTGTTCTTTCTGAAATATTAGACGAAAATATCAAAATACGAACTCCCAATCTTTCTGACTGTATCAAGAAAAGGCTCCGACAAATGAATGTTTTTATAGTTCTCGATGATGTGAATAAAGTTGGGCAATTAGATTATTTGACTGGAGGGCTAGATCGATTTGGTCCAGGAAGTAAAATCATTGTAACAACTAGAGATAAACATGTTCTTGATAATTTTGGAGTGGGTAACATATACAAGGCTAACGGATTAGAAAATCATGAAGCTTTTAAGCTCTTCTGTTACTATGCCTTCAAGGAAAACCATTGTCCTAAAGATCTCTTGGTCCTCCCAGAGCGTGTATTGTATTATGCCAATGGCAATCCATTAGCACTTAGAGTGCTGGGTTCTTTTCTTCACCAGAAGAAAAAATTAGATTGGGAAATTGCATTGGAGAACTTAAAATTGATTTGTGATCCTGATATCTATGATGTATTGAAAGTCAGTTATAATGAACTAAAGGCGGAAGAGAAGAGTATGTTTCTAGACATTGCATGTTTCTTCAAAGGAGAGGATAAAGACTATGAGACAATGTTACAAGATGATCCTAATTTTGCATATTATGTGTTGAATGTCCTCGTTGATAAGTCGCTTTGTAACAATATCATGTTTCAACAAGCTACAAATGCATGATTTATTGCAAGAAATGGGGCAAGAGATTGTTCGACAAGAATCCATCAAAGAGGTGGCAAAACGTAGCAGGTTGTGGTATCATAAGGATATCTATCATGTACTCAAGAAAAATAAGGTAAGAATCTGCACTATTTAATTTCTTTTCTGAGTAGGATTATTCATTTAAAATTTTCCTAACAACAGCCATGTTTAATAGAAAGTAAAGAAAAATTGAGGACTACCTAGGAGAAGGGATGAGAATGATTATTAGGTTTCAGTAGAAATAGAGTCAATTCTATAATAAAAATGTGTTTAAAATATGCAAATTTCCTCTTCACTCAACGACCCTGTAGGATTTAAACTAACTCATTCTTGTATTTTTATTTCTTTTCTTACAAGGGAACCAAAGCAACTGAAGGTATATTCCTGAATATGTCCAAAATAAGGGACATACATCTTGACTCTGGAGCCTTTATAAATTTGTCAAATCTTAGATTACTTAAATTCTACATGTCTGAGTACACAAGCTCTAAAGTGCATCTTGACCAAGGTCTAGATTATCTTCCTGAGGAATTGAGATACCTCCATTGGCACGGATATCCTTTCAAGACACTGCCTTTCAATTTTGATCCAGAAAATCTTATCGAACTCAACTTGCCTCATGGTGAAATTGAACAAATTTGGGAAGGAACAAAGGTATAATATCAAATTATACACACACACACACACAATATTAATTATGGAATTCATTGAATGCAAATCTATTGTACTAATTATTTATCTTTTTTTCTTTTTTTTTGCAGGAAGCTTTCTAGTTAAAATCTATTGATTTTCGCTGCTCCCGGTATCTCACTAGATTTCCAGATCCGTCAGAAATCCCAAATCTTGAAAAAATAAATCTTTGGAATTGCACAAACTTGGCTTACATTCCTTGTAACATCCAAAATTTCATCAACCTCGGTGTCTTGTGTTTGAGGGGATGCAAAAGTCTAAAGTGCTTTCCCCACAACATTCATTTTACATCTCCCATAAAGATTGATTTCTCTTATTGTGTTAATCTCACAGAGTTTCCAAAGATTTCCGGAAACATTATAGTTCTTGATTTAAGGGATAGTGCAATAGAGGGAGTTCCCTCATCAATAGAGAGCCTAACTACTCTTGTAAAGCTAGATTTGAGTTATTGCACAAGGCTGAAGTGTCTTTCAAATAGTATCTGTAAGTTGAGATCTCTTTGCTGGCTCTATCTTAATAATTGCTCAAACCTGGAGAGTTTCCCGGAGATCTTGGAGAAAATGGAACGTTTATCATACATGGATTTAAGCTGGACAAAGATTAAAGAGCTGAAATCTTCAATTGATCATCCAGAAGGGCTTAGAAATTTGAGGTTGAGGGAATGTTCAAAACTTGTTAGTTTGCCAGAGAACCTGGGGAATCTAAAGTCTCTGGGGTACATCGAAGCAGAGAGATTAGCCATTAGTCAAGTACCAGCCTCTATTGCAGATTTAAATGAACTTAAATCACTTTCATTTGCCGGATGTAGAAGTTTGGTATTGCCTACCTTGTTATCAGGTTTGTGCTCTTTAACAGAGCTAGATTTAAAAGACTGTTGCATTACAGAAATCCCTCAGGATATTGGCAGCGTATTCGCATTGGAAAAAATAGATCTAAGTGGAAATAACTTTGAGACTTTACCTGCAAGTGTGAAGCAACTTTCACGGCTGAGATATCTTTACTTGATCAATTGCAATATGCTTCAGACGTTACCTGAGCTTCCACTGCGATTGAAATTGTTAGAAGCAAGGAATTGCAAGCAGCTCCGATCTTTGCCAGAGCTTCCATCATGTCTGCAAGGATTTGATGCATTGGTGCTGGAAACACTATCCAAACACAAACACTCCCGTGATAGTCCAATGGATTTAATATTTATAGAGGGAACAATAACATTTTGGCAGATTCACAGCTAAGAATTCAACACATGCTAACTGCATCACTGAGACTATTTCATCAAGATTATGTGGTACAAATATGGAATTCTCTTTCTCTTTTTCTTTTTGCTGTACTTAATTATATCAGTAATCATGATTTTCATATTACAGGAATTGAAGATACCACCTCAAATCGGCATTTGTTTACCTGGAAGTGAAATTCCTGGCTGGTTCAGCAATCGATGTTCAGGATCTTCGATAACTATCCAACTACCACAGCATTGTCGTAACAGAAACTTGATTGGTTTCGCTCTTTGCGCTATTATAGGATTTGAGAAACATTTTGATGCTAGTGGCGGGTATTTTAATGTTTACTACCGTTTTGAAATACAGACTCCCTCCAAAAAGAGACATGTTGATCACTTTCCTCCATTGATTTTTGAAGAGTCTATTTACTCGGATCATGTCATACTTGGATTTACTCCCTGTTTGAATTTTGGCCCGGCTGATGGTAACCACTCTTTTCAGCTATCCTTTTACATAGGCGGAGACATAAACAGAAAGTGTCACAAGATCAACTGCTGCGGGGTGTGTCCAGTGTATGCACATCCGAACAAAAAAAAGCCCAAATTTTCTAGTCTAAACTTTGGTGCCGACAGTGGAGAAGTATCCACTGAATTTAGGAAACTGCAGGATAAGACCTGCAAGGGTGTCAAGAGTGGAACTTCTTGTCAAGAGGAATTGGAACCAAATCCCAAGAGAATTTGTAGAGAGCAAGACGATGCTTCTTACGTAAGTTGAATGCTCCGATTAGTTTCTGTTACTTCATCTTTTTTACGTGATCAATTTTAATCTAATGTTTCATTTTATATACGTCTCTGTGGAAATACTCTTTTTCATTTTAGAGCTTTTAGATAATAACTAATTACTAGAAGACATTTTCTTGGCCAGTGCACAGACTCCAAAGAATGACCACACAGACATTGAGTTATTTCTTGCGAGATGGCTGGGCATCTGAGATACAGTAGGCTTGCCCCTGAGACCAAGAATCTGGTAGTTGCCGGAAGCTTACTGTTTCTTGTTTTTGGGTACACCAGGAGGGAGCTGTTGGAGGTACCGATTATCTTAGGCAGCTTAGTATGTATTCGTAAATAGTAGCGCTCAGATCAGATATTGTCCTGTGAATAGTTGGTTATTATCTGCAATAAGCCATTCAATTTTCACCGCCAGATCTCGCATTTATACTGATGAAACCTTAAGCAACTCCTAATGCTGAAGGTTCTCTGACTCTTGAACTGTCTTGAGCTTCCCCTTAACAGTAACCCAAGGCATTTTTGAGGACTATTGTAAATGGAATCCATTGTTATGCAGATGAAAACTTGAAGGGAGGAATTAATTAGGCCACATGTGTCTGATTTGTTTTGTAGATATCTTTTCTGTTTGGAGCACTTAGAAAGTGGATTAACTTGAACCACATTTTACCATCCAACTCCACTATACACACCAACGGCAGCTCCAGTAGTTCAATCAGAAGAGCACGATGAACTATTGATTGAAGATACTCCCTGAATCTGAATCCTTTTGATAGATTAAGTAGGCACTATATGTTGCACAAGTTTGAAAGGAACTTTCTCATCTATCAACTGGCTAGCCGTACCATTATTTCAGTTACTTGAGACTTGTCTCGGCATTCAATAAGGGCAATGAGCTCCACATACATTATCAGTTGCTCAATGACTGATTTTAAGTATAGCAAGCTTTGTACCGCCTATCTTTCATAGGATTTCAAACTTTGATTAAGATCAATCATGTGATTTAGATTCCATGAATTCCAATTTTATCATCAATTGTACTGAATCTTAATTCTGATCACCACTTTCCTTCACACAATTTGCAAGCAAGAAACTAATAATACTTGGCACGGAACCTATTTATATATATGCATATGAATCTATGCAGGATTGAATCGATCCTCTGTCATCCTTAAAAGCTGATTTTAAAAGAAAAAGAAAAGGGCATGAATTTCTTTTATTAAACTATATACCCATTGTGGAGAGAGCAAAAATTAAAGCAAAAACGTTGGTATAATAATACACTAAATGCTAAGACTTTGTCCAAATTCAAATTATGCATCTTCGAACTGGTAAATAATAGGCATTCCTTTGTCAGCTCCGGCCGCCATTTTCGTCTTGTGCTTCTTCGACCACTGATGATTCTTCTTTTCCTTCTCACTATTAAACTTCTTCCCACACGCCGCACAGTATGGCTTTATATTCTCCTCTTCTTGTTGATCTCATCATCAATTAAATATGCTTCCTCATCACTCAGGCACACTCCGGTAATTCCTAACATTGGTGATCATCAACATTGATAACCAAATTCTGATCTCTTGTCTCTCTCCTTAACAAACTTAGCCAACTCTCTCACCGTCTCATTATACTCTCTTAGCTCTCTTCCTCAGATTCTTTTTATTGTTGTTCTCTTCATCTTTCACCCACCCGAAATTCATCACCGTATTAAACTCTAGCCAGTAGTCATAAAACGCCGTAACCTGACAGTAATGACTCTCCGACTTCCCCATTATCGGGGCCTGAACCGTCATGTCTTGGCAAAACGGATTTCGTTCGAATAGATCATATCAAACAAATCCGAGAAAACCCTATAGAACCCATTACTGCAAGTGTCAGGGTATCCGCATCCGGATTACCCAGTGTCCGAAAAATAAGGGATGAGATGGAGCACGGAAGAATTGGGGACCCAGTTGGCGGAGGGTTTGACATCGAAGAAGATGATTGGGAAGGCCGGATGTTGCGCGGGTAGTCTGACGTGGAGGTAGATGATTAGTTATCATCGTAGTAGGGGAGTGCTGAGTCATAACAGGCCCGGAGTATGGGGTCGGAGAGGACGTCGTAGGCGTGAGCTAGTTCTTGGAACTGAGCCGCGGCTTCCGCTGGGGTCAAGCCGGACTGGACGCGCTTATCCGGGTGCAGTTGCAGGGCTAACTTCTTGTAGGCTGAGCAGATTTCGTCAGCTGTTCATGGCGTGTCCAGCCCCATCACCTCGTACAGGTTTCTTTTTTCTGATGCCATATTGAATCGTAGCTGCTGATGCTGCTGTTGTTGATTTTCTTTTTCTCTTTCTTTTGTTTTTTCAATCTCTCTCTGTAATCTATGGTTTGTATACAGACAGGGTTAGCGTGTGCTTGAAGAAACTTAATCCTTGAAAAATCGTAGCGCCAAAAGCGATACTAAATTGGAACTTTCGCTGAGAAACTAGAAGTGTGTCAGTTTGTGACGCGACTGTCTTAACAAATTTGTACGAATACAAAGAACATCAATATCTATTTTTTATAAGACTAAAAAGATAAGTCTATAGTAATTTCCATTTTAAATAAGGCTAAAAAGATTCCCCCAGTAATCCTTTCAACAAGAGGCAAAACATGAATCTTGTTTGCAGTACGTACGTCGTCAACTAGCAGTTTGTTAGGCTGTTTTTTTGTTAATAAAATCATCACGTTATTAGTAGCATCCTCAATAAAAAAAAACGATTAAAATACATAAAATTACATATTTCAATGGAGTGAGAATGTGTCTCTCTTTCTTTATAAAATATTAAAAGTATATTAAACAGGTAATACGATGAATAAATAGGTAAAATATATTAATAAGATTGCATAAACCAACCCAAATTAGAACCCTTGATATTATTACTAAATTGTCGTTGTTGATCCAACTTGACCATAATCTTTATAATTTATTTTTTAGACGAGCAAGTAGATGACATTGCATGTCCTTCGAAGTTCGTGAATATACAATTTTCATACAAAGTTTGTGAGTTATACAAATATCAGTTTCTGAAGATTTAAACAAAAGTCAGTTTTTTTATTTTATTCTATTACATTTATTTAATATCAATAACAAATTATAGAAAAAAACTCTAAAAAATTGAAGGAAATTAATATGATTTTGAAGAGGAAACTATTTCACCATGACTTTGCAAGTGTAAATATTTAAAGACTCATATTTCAGATTTTGTGGCTTCACAACAATGAGGTTTGTTTAGTTGGTAATAATATTTTGGAATTTAGTTTCTACGTAAATTTAAAATCTATTGAATTGGGGATTTGGATTCCTCGACAGAGAGTGGGAAAATCAAATTCCACTCACAAGAAATCAAAACTTCCAAATTTATCCAATTTGAAAAAAAAATTAATTAATTTATGTATAGTTATTAAAAAATTTTATTTATAATTATTGTGCCAGATAGTATTATTAACAATTCTATAATCTAATTAATTTGGAAAAAATAAAAGATAAAAGATAAAAAGATGCCAGACCACCACCATCGTAAACATGTGGATCCTCATTGCCGGCACCATCAGATTCTTTCCCTGCCGATGCCATTGGTGATCGTAAAATGCAGTGAATTTCAGTTCAAATTCCAGGCAAAATCCTCGGATCCATCTACATGTCATTAGCTCCTGCAGATTAATAGGCACCGCTAGTCGAATAGATGAAAAAAAATAAAATTTTTTTTAACAAAATGATGAAATCACGCGCCTGAGAAAGTTGTTGTTGCAGCAGCTGTGGTTCCAATGGCGGGCTTTGGTGGCGTTCTTGGTGAGTTGTTTTAATTTTTAATTCTAAATTAAATTATATTTCTAGACAATTTATTTAAAATTAAATTTAAATAAATATAATTAGTTGAAGTGTTAAATATGAAATGTTCAATAATAAATATTAGAAATTGAAGGGTAAAATTGTCTAGATAAAAAATAAGAAAATGCTATTTCACCCAATTTGCGCCCCAAGTCAAACTCCAAATTGAAAACTCATTATTTTGATTAAACCAAAAACTCACCATTTTGATGTCAAAGCTAGGAAAATTCTATAATGCCATAATGAAAATTACAACATTAATACCGTGATAGATAAAAATATTATAAATTACACATAAAACTAGTAAATATAAAATAAAATTAGTAAATTCATATAAGATTATTAATTATTTAAAAAATTAACATTGCTTTTATAAAATTTTAGTAAAAAATATTTTATTCATTTATAGAAAAATATTTTCTTTAATTAAAAAAATTTATACTGAAAAAAAGTAGAATAAGTTTTTGTTGAATTAGTTACCATAAATTATGTTCGTGTTGGATTTTTCTATAGCATCAAGAAATACGGTCAACCTTAATCCACTCAGAATCATTGTCGTTTAGCTGACCTCGGAAATGCAACTTGGGGCCTAAGTTGGCTACCTGAGTTACAAGTACAACCTAAAGCTTGTATGGATGACTCGGTTTATACATTCCTTAATTCGATTGTGGTCAACCTTTATCCACCTAGAATCTTTGTCGTTGAGCTGACCTTGGAAATGCAACCTGGGGCCTAAGTTGGCTACCTAAGTACAACCTAAAGCTTGTATGGATGACTTGGTTTATACATTCCTTAATTCGATTAGGATAACGTGGCCTATTTTTAAGGTGAGTTGTATACCATTATCTTCTTAACCGCTCACGACTGATAAGTAACTGCAGGTAACTACCCTTGAATGTGTTAAAATCGTAGTAACCACCCATAACCAAGGGGCTATTTAAAGGAAAGAAAGCTTCAGGTGAAGGGATTAGAAAAACGAACCAAAAACTCTAGAGAACCAATCTTAAAACCTTACCATTTTCTACCAAGACCCTTAACTCCGCTACCGAAAAAATAAAAAATTGGACTAATTTTCAATCGCCCTTTTTCATTTTTCTCTTTCTGATACACAAAGCATCTGACTTTAGCATCGGAGGATTTTAGCCGGAATCCCCATCGGCATGTCCTAACCTGTTTTATGGTTGGCAGGTATACAAAGTTGCTGTTGCGCTGTTGCTCCAGTCGAATTTGTGCTATGATTCCCTAAAAAATAAATTTAGTTGTTGAGGTCATTTTTTGACAACAACATCTTGGCGCCGTCTGTGGGGAACATACCGTGCGAAAAGCTATACGTTTGAAGATTCAGTGGAAGGAGGCTATTGGATTGGGAAATGGCGGTGGATGATGATGAGGGAGATAGGCAAACTTTGCACCAATTGGCGGAGGAGATGAATGTCGCTGCAGATAAGAGATGGAGAGATGGGATCGAGAGGCAAATGGCAAGATTTGAGGAGATGGTCAAGGGGCTGGTTGATGCCCAAGTCAGAGGGACTCAAGTTCCAACTAATGATTCAGAAAGTAGTAGAGTATGGGAGAGAGAAGAGCTTGGTGGTGAACGGCAAAGTGGAATGGGGTTACCTCAAATTGGGGTACGATAGGAAAACAAAAGTGTTGGAGAACAAGTGAATGAATTAAAGGGGAGAATCAATGACATGAATCATGAAAGGGAAAGGGAAGAGCAAAGAAATCCCCAGCGAGCAAACGAGCTTGAGTAACTGACACGACCCGCCCCGAACTCCCAGGGCGAGTCGGCCCAATTTCCATATAACTATTTTGACGTAATCTGAATAATCAGGATTCTGCCAAAAGATTCGGCAAAATCTTTCCTATATTTATTACACAACCAAATCTACAAAATTATAAATCAAGCACTCCTAAATATTTTCAAATATAACCAACTTCGTCAATCAATTACCTCAACCAAAAATACCAAATCACTCAATTATTCAATACTAAATAAAATATATATGCTAACTGCAATCTCCGAAATGTAACAAATTACAATCCTAAAATATTTCAATAAAACAATCGATAACTCCTAATATCATAACTTGGTCAAAATTTTGAAAATAACTATTACTGCTGGGTCGACTGTTGTACTTGCGAGTCTCCTGTGGGGGGAGAAAATATAATAAAACAGGATGAGCATAAAACTCAGTGAGTGGATAATAGTTTTTCAATATAACTTTACTCTCAATTAATTAATCATATCAAAATACCAACTCATCAAAATATCACAAAAACTTAAATAACTTATTAAATCCAATTCATGTACTCAAACAACGATAAAGCAAATATACTGTATAAATCAATAGAAATTCATAATATTTATAACATCAATACTGAAATACTGAAAACTATCACCAAACAAGTACCCAGGGGAAATAATCTCATCAAATCCGGACCTCGACAGACGGGCAATGACGTACTATCTGAGTACAATCACTCCCTGGAGCTACATGGATAGATCGGGAAAAGCCATATCATATCTCATCATATCCGAACCTCAACGGACAGGCAATGACATACTATCTGGGTACTGCCACGCCCCGGAGCTACACGGATAGATCGAGAGATATCATCTCATATCTCATCATATCTGTGCATGTATAATCTCGTCCTCAAAAGACAAAGTCGTCCGAGTACACAGCCCAAAGCCTCCGTGTGTACTCAGACAGGTCCCAAAAGCTTGTATTTCATTTGTATCATCTGTATCTCATTACCAGTATCTCTGTATTTATCATATCACATACATATCTCATCTCATCTGTATCATTGTATCTGAAGGGGGAGGGTACTGTCTAATAATTTTAAAAAAGATCATTATGCTCATATTCATATACATAAACATATAATCTCATCCAAAAATCTCATCTGAAATCTCATTTCTTTTTTCATTTCACAAGTTTTAAATATGCTTTCCTTTTCTTTAAAATATTATCATGCATATACAAAATTGGTAACCAAAATCATTAATTAAACACATTTATCGTAATAAATACCAAAACACAAATAAAATCTATTTATGTAAAATCATTAAATTGAAACCTTTAAAATCAATCTCGCAAACATGCTTTACCATATTTTAAAATTATAATAAATCACAATGAAAATAAGTTTCGTATATTCCACTCACAGTGACGGTGTCCGAACTTGGAATCGACAACGTCCGCGGGTTGATTCGAGTTTGCGGATCCTCCTCATTTGAGGAAATAACATAATTACTAACTATAATCACGAATTATAACTAATATACTTGAAACGACATTTATCCGTAACAAAATATTCTTAAATTCATAAAATTACCAAAATACCATCGACATCAAAATTCATCAAATTATCCTTAGAATCACATATTATCAAACTATCCTCAATTTCGATTACAAAGATATCCACAAGTTTTGAATTTATAAAATTACCCCTAAAAAATTATAAAATTACCAAAATGCCCCTAACGACGTAAATTACTGAGTTACCCCTGAAATCTTAAATTACCTAACTATCCTCACCTAAAATTACCAAAATGTCCATTGATTTTAAAATTACAGAATTACCCCAAAAGTTTATGAATTTATCAAATTGCCCCTAACAGTCAACGGTGACTGGAACTCATCCAACGGCGATGGAAAGCTCAGGTCTGTTAGATCTGACATCGGTGAGTCCAATGGTGCTGGCGGTGAACTCCCACAAACGGCAGTAACGGCGGATCTAGCTCCCAAAAATCGTGAGCTTTCTGGCAGTCGATCAACGGCAATCCAGCTGTTTCAGGTGACGGGGTTGGTCGGAAACGATGAGGGGAAGCTGAGGAACAAGATCCAAGTAGTAGATCGGCCCAAAACCAGCGAAATCAACGGCGAACAAAACGGGTCTTGGTCGCGGGTTTTCAGGTCTGTTTGCCGGCGTTCCCGTCGGTTTCTGGTGACAAGGACGACAAGGATACGACGGTCGGCTCACAAGCTTCATATCGGTACCAAGCGTGGCCGGTGAGGTGGTCGAAAACCCGAGATCCTGCCGTGTCTTGGTCGTAGGTCGGGCCCGAGTCGGTTTGGTCAACCGGGTCAACGACTCTTTTTCTCTCTCTCTTCTTTCTATTTTAGGAAAAAAATGCCTCTCTCTCTCATCAATTTCCATTTATAGTAAGAAAAATATTTTTTAAAAAAAAACTAAATCCGGACCCGAGTGCCAAAATAAAAATCCGATTACATGGCCATTGAATCGCGTTTGAAATGTCTCGATTTTGTGTCACGATAAATTTAAATCATTTCAAGCACGATCAATTTTAATAATTGCGACCGATTTCTCATAGCGATTTTAACAATCAGACTTTTAAAAAAATAATTTACGACAAAAAATAAAAATAACATCGCACTCAATTAAATAATTTCGGTGCATATGTTACAGTAACGAATGTTGCAATTTCAAAAAACCCTAGAGGCATTAGAAGAGAAAACAGAGGGCAAGAAAGCGGTAGGAAGATTGTTACTTGACAACAAATCCCCCCTGGTACCTAAAGCGATGGCGTTAATTTTGCCACCTAAGTATGTGATTCCAGCTTTGGTGTATGAAGGAAAAATTGATCCAAATCATCATGTGGAAAGGTTTAACGAGATGACCGGGATCCAAGGTTTGAATGATTTTTAAAGGTGCCATGTTTTTCCTTTAACTCTAGAAGGGCAAGCAAGGGAATGGTATCGGAGATTAAAGAAGGGAAGCATAGGAAATTTCAAGGAGTTATGTGAGCTTTTTACTGTGCATTTTAGAGGCTTATGCATACCAAAGCAGGATGCAAACAAGCTAAAAAAATTCGTCCAAGGAAAAATTGAAAGCGTGAGAAGCTTTGTGACTATGTATCATAAAGAAGTTATCAATTTGGGGGCCTTTGATCACCCAGATGCTCTGGAAGGATTAAAGATAGGGTTAAGAATAAACCGATTGTGGAATACCTTATATAGTAAAGGGATAGCAACATACGCAGATGTGTACAATTAAGTAAAATTGGATATGAAAACTGAAGATGTAGAAGAAGAAAAGAGGAGAATGGAAAAACAGAGAAAGGGTCCGGTAAGAAGGGGAGAACCGAGGAGAGGAGACAACCTTGGGTATAGCTTAAGGAGGAATTTGGATGATAGACGTCATTATGAGAGGGGGTTGTTTAATTACAGACAACCAGAAAGGCCAGTTCGAGATTGGGAACTAAATCGTGAAAGAAGAAAAGTCCCATTAATAGGCAGGGGTCGAGAAAAAGGGAATAACTATGGGATGAACTAAAAAGAGAATCGAATAAGAGAATATAATAGGTTGCCGTCGCCTGTAGATCGAAGAGGATCAAGATTAGATTATGGGGTTAACTTAGTAGAGCAGGGCGGAAGATACACACCTCTAAATACAAGCAGAGTAGAGATATATGCTGTGATAAAAAATAAGGGACTTTTAAGCCTACCAAAGCTGAGCATAGGAGGACTGAGGGAAAATGCTCATCATAAGTATTGTGAGTTCCACAAGGTGTTCGGACATGGGACGGCAGATTGCATTGACTTGAAAGAGCAGATTGAATGGCTAGTGTAAAACCAATATTTAAAAGAGTATGTGGATGACTAAGGAAGAGGCAGGAGAAAAGTGGATATTAGTGCTAATATGGCGATGATGATCACATGAGGGCCAACCCTAGCAAGGGACTCAAACTGTTCAAGGAGAAATTATAGTAGACATTCTCTTAAAAGTTATGAGGTGAATTTTAATGTTCTGGTACCAAAGAAACAGCGGGTTCAAAGAGTACCAATCATGTTCACAGATGAAGGTGAGGAAACAGTCGCACATCTGCATGAAGATGCACTGGTAGTGAAGGTTACTTTGGTGGGGCAGGAGTTGAATTGGGCTCTTGTAGATGGGGGAAGCTCAGTTGACATCTTGTTTAAGCAAACCTTAGAGGATTGGCAAATATGGGACCTCAAGCTGGATCTTGTTAGAACGTCGCTAAAAGGGTTTGGCAGAGCTGAGCTAATCCCCTTAAGGGTGATTGACATACCATTGACAATAGGGTCTAGTGCACTACAAAAAACACTGATGATAACATGGGTGGTAATTGATGAGCCTAGCCCTTATCAAGTTATTTTGGATAGACCATTCAATAGGGTAGTGGGAGCGGTGAGCTCAACAAACATGCAATGCATGAAGTTTAAAGTCCTAGGTGGGGTTGGAGTAATGAGGGGCCAGCAACAAGTGGCTTGGAGTTGTTATGCTACGGCTGCGAGAGAGACTATGCAGATCACGAATATTGATCCACGAGCTGAGAATAGGTTGTGCCAGCAGCGACCTAATGAAGAAATGAGGCAAGTGTTAGTGGGTAAGGATGATCCGAGTATAACGGTAAAAGTGGGAACGAAAATGACGAATGATATCTCTAATAAGCTTCAGAATTTATTGCTGGAGTACAATGACATATTTGCATAGAGTCATGAAGACATGTCGGAAATAAATCCTCAGATTATATGTCACCAGTTGGCTATAGACAAAAAACACAAGCCTGTGAAGCAAAAGAGGAGAGTGTTCAACCAGGAAAGGTATGAGGCCATCCATGATGAAGTAGATAAGCTGCTGAAGGCATGGTTTATAAGGGAAGTGAACTATACAGAATGGGTGTCGAATATTGTAATGGTTAAAAAGGCAAACGAAAAATGGAGGATGTGTGTGGACTTTACCGACCTTAACAAAGCTTGTCCCAAAGATAGTTTTCCTCTGCCAAAGATTGATTAGTTAGTGGATGCAACAGCTGGACATGGCTTGATGAGTTTTATGAATGCTTTCTCAAGTTACAACCAGATCCGTATATCAACAGCAAATGAAGAGAAGACAGCTTTTATGGCCGACCAATGATTGTATTGCTACCGTGTAATGCCATTTGGATTGAAAAATGTTGGAGCTATATATCAGAGATTGGTAAACAAGCTTTTCAAGCCTTTGATCGGTAAAACGATAGAGGTATATGTTGATGACATGATAACCAAGTTTATTGGGTTGGTCGACCATGTAACGCATTTGCGTGAGACGTTTGAGGTGCTGCAAAAGAATCAAATGAGATTAAATCCAGAAAAGTGTGCCTTTGGAGTGGAGTCAGGGAAGTTTTTGGGCTTTTTAGTTAGTCAAAGAGGAATAAAAGCCAACCTAGAAAAAGTTGAGGTCAACCTTAAGATGAGGTCACCAAAAGACCTTAAGGATGTTCAGAGCCTTGTTGGGAAAGTTGCTACATTAAACATGTTTATTTCGAAAGCATTAGATAAATGCCATACATTTTTTGAATTGATGAAGAAGGGAAAAAGATTAAAGTGGTATGGGGAATGTGAGGCAGCATTTCAACAATTAAAGACGTATTTGGCTAACGTACTGACGCTGGCTAAGCCCTCAGTGGGTGATATTTTGTTGCTCTACTTGGCTGTCTCAAATTACTTAACCAGTTCAGTATTGGTAAAAGAATAGGGTGGAATTCAACATTCGGTGTACTACACAAGCATATCCTTGATAGGGGCAGAAGTAAGGTATTCAACGGTAGAAAAATAGGCAATGGCTTTAGTTATGGCTGCAAGAAAGTTGAGGCAATATTTTCAAGCTCACAAGATTGTGGTTGTCACCAATCAGCCTTTAAGGCAAATCTTACACAAACCGGATATTTTAGGGAGGCTAGTTAGGTGGTCAGTGGAATTGAGTGAGTTCGACATCAGCTCCAGCCGAGGTCAACAATTAAGTCATAAGCCTTGGTTGACTTCATCAATAAGTACAACGAAGGGAGTGAAGAGGTGGATGTCGAACAAAGGGTTAAAGGGGCAGAGAGTAAACATGATGTATAGGAGCTTAATGTAAAAAGGTCAGCGGGGGAATTAGTCTGGTATCACCCAACCAAGAAGAAATGTGCTACGCCCTCAAATACGAGTTTCGACCTACAAATAATGAAGTGGACTATGAAGCTCTTATTGCAGGTTTGAAATTAGCAATGACATTATGGGTTTGACATTTGAAGGTGAAAAGTGACTCGCAATTGGTAGTAAACCACCTAAATGAGACATTTCAAGCAAAAAATGATAACATGTCCAAGTATTTGAGCAAAGCACAACAGCTATGGGGTAGTTTTGATCAAGCTACAATGGAGCAAGTTCCAAGGGAAGAAAACTATCGAGCAGATTATATAGCAAGATTGGCAGCTACAGGATGTCCAAAGTTTCCACAAAGGATCCCATTGGAATCAGTTTCGAAGCCATATATATCTGAGCTAGAGATGGAAATTTGTATGGTAGAAGATGAGAAGAGTTGGATGATGCTTATTATGAGGTATATTAAGTTTGGGGAACAACCTCAAAATAAAGCGGAGGCAAGGAGGTTGCGATGTCGGGCAACACGTTACATCGTAATTGAAGGCGTGCTTTACATGAGAGGTTACACTTTACCTTACATGTGCTGTTTAGGCTCGACTGATGCCAACTATATGATGAAGGAGGTGCACGAGGGAATTTGTGGAGACCACAATGGAGGAAAATCATTGGCCTATAAAATAATAAGACAAGGTTACTTTTGGCCAACCATGTATAGAGATGCTCGAGAGTTAGTTTGGAGATGTGATGAATGTTAAAAATTTACCGTCACTACAAGACAACCCCTAGAAAGCATGACTACAATGACAAGCGCTTGGCCATTTACACAATAGGGGGTAGATCTTATCGGACCAATGCCAACTAGAAAAGGCCAAATAAAATATGTTGTGGTAGCTATTAATTACTTTACCAAGTGGATTAAAGTTGAACTACTTCAAAAAATAACTGAGAAACGAACAACGAATTTCATATGGAGGAATGTGATTTGCAGATATGGCCTACCGCAAGCTATTATCACTGATAACGGAACACATTTCAATAATGAGAACTTTAAGAAGTTTTGCACGCAGCTTGGTATTGAACTTCGGTTTAATACACCTGATCATCCCAAGGCAAACAGATAAGTGGAAGTGGTAAGCAAAACTATAAAGAAGTTGTTGAAGATAAGGTTGGGAGAAAAGAATGGAGCTTAGGTGGGCGAGCTTCCAGGGGTGCTGTGGGCTTATAGAACGGCTGTGAAGACTTCGACGGGGAAGACTCTATTCTCACTTGCATTAGGGCATGAGGTGGTAATCTCAGTTAAAGTTGGCATAGAGTCATACCACACGAGATACTATGATGAGATAATGAACAGAGAACAGATGTTGTTGGATCTAGACTTGCTTGAGGAGAAGAGAAAGATGGCAAAAGGTCGAGCAGCAATTTACAAGCAAAAAGTGGCCAAGTTCTACAACGAGAATGTTCGGCTACAGTAATTTCAGGAGGGGGACCTGGTGCTTTGCAAAGTCAACTAGTCAACTAAAAAGTCAGCTGATGGAGTTTTAGGGCTGAGCTGGGAAGGGCCGTATAAAGTGCTATATCCATTCGGCAATTGAGCATATAAGATAGGTTATCCAAATGGCAAGGTTGTCGGCAAAGCATGGAATGCAAAGCATCTACGAAAATACTATCAGTAGGCTGAACTTAGCATTAATACTCTTATTCATGTTCTTTTTATATTGGAAAGTTTGTTTTTAATTTTGTTATTTGAATTCAGTACATGTTTAATTCTTGTAATTTCAGTTATTTTAATATTAATGAGGTCATTCAAAAGTACAACTCTGATATTTCTCGTCTACTTGTATGACCTGGTCGTCATGAGATCAAGGTTGACATTTCGGTCCTGTTAAAGTCTTACTGGAGTAACATTATTCAGTTTTATTTGGAATCGAGGTCGACATTTAGGGCCTTGATCAGGTCTTTCATGAGTTTATCCGCTTTGGTTTGAGATCGAGGTCTACAATTAGGCCTTATTAAGGTCCTACATGAATAATTGTCTTACCTGAGATTGAGATCGACATTTAGGCTAGGTACTATCTACACTTAAGGTCGACATTTGAATTTGGTGGGATCTATAGTTAAGATCGACATTTAAACTCGGTGCGATCTACGCTTGAGGTCCACATTTTAACTTGGTGTGATTGATAGTTCATATCGACATCTAATCTTGGCGCAGTCTACACTTGAGGTCAACATTTCAACTTGGTGGGATTCATAGTTGAGATCGACATTTAAGCTTGGTATAGTCTACACTTGAGGTCCACATTTTAGCTTGGTGTGATCGATAGTTCAGATCAACATTTAGGCTTGGTGCAATCTATGCTTGAGGTCAACATTTCGGGTCAGTGTGATCTATAACTGAGGTTAACATTTTGGCTTAATCAAATCTATAGTGGAGGTCAATATTTAAGATTAGTATGGTTCGTAGCTAAGGTCGACATCTTAGCTTGAGGTCTACGGTTGAGGCCAATATCCCTACTCAAGGCTACTATGAAGTCAACATTAGAGCTTCTTACGATTAGCATTTTCAGCCTAGTAATGCTCAACAATAGCTTAAACATCTTTAGCCTTGTTACAGTCATTCATACGGTTAAAAATAAAAAACAAAAAGTGGCGTGTGGGCTACATAGCAATTATCCGAGTATAAAAACAAAATGAAAACTCAACAAAGATTACACAAGCTCATAACAACCATAAAAAGGCATGCATCATGGCAACTCCTCAAATTCGCTCAGGAAACATTCTCCTCGCCTTCCACAACTCTGTTGGGTATGAAGGTCTCACCTTCAACCATAATCTCATCACCCTGAAGCATTTTGTTCTCTTCTTGATCTACATTTGGTGATTTCTTTCTAGCTTTTTCTTTGCTCATATAAGCTGTCAACATCCATTGAAAGTCCATGTCTAGGTGCTTCTCTTGGAACAATTCGATGCATGTCTGAATGACATCCGCTTTCAACTGCCTTTTCTTCAACTGAATGCGTTGATCAACATCATACTTAATTTTTTCGAACTTATGACTAAGATCGGCAATCTTGGAGTCTTTGCTTGCATTAGATTTCTTTTTGGTTGCCAAGTCTTCTGCCAAGCGATTATTTTCCTCATTGCGAGCATTGAGGTCATGCTTGAGCCGATTTCTCTCACTTGTTATCCTCTCAATAGTGAGATTGATTTTCATTAAAGCACGATTCAGTTCTTCTATTTTTACATGGCCTTTCAACGACTTCGCGAACGTCTCAATATGCCCTGCCATTGGCAAAGATTATTAGAAAGAAAAACATGTCAACTAGGATAAGAAGCTTAAACATACATGAAAGAAATAAAGGCTAAAACCAAATACACACCTCAACCTGGTTTCACGTAAGGGCTTCAAGAGCATGAGTAGCCGACAAGTGGGAAAAATTTTCGAGGGTATCATGGCTCACAAACTGAGCGGCTAAGTTAACCATGTGTAGTAAGTCTTCCATTTTTCCTCACTTTGACTTTATGATGTCACTGGTTTCGAGTAAGCTTCCTTTCGAACATATAGGTCATTTTTATTTTGAGGTAGTACGTTGCAAGCTGAAACTGCGAGCTGTTTCTCTTTTTTCTCATCAGCTTTGTTTTTCTGCAATGCTCGTCATGGTTTTTTATTATGTTGTTCGCCTTCCTCGTCTGATATTTCCTCGGTCAAGGCTTTTGCAATCTCCCCAGGGGTGCACTTGATAGTAGACATGTTACCTATGACAACAACAAAAACGAAATTAATGTTAGTGAACCTTGGAGTAAGGCAACAAGGGTAATCATTTAGAAAAAAATTTACCTTTTGCTCCTTTTTTTCTTACTGTTTCATGGTAAACTAGAAATGAGGTCGCTACTAAACAATCTCTCAGGTATCAACAACTGCTTCCAATCCTTTGCATTTAGCAATCCTCTCTTAACTCTTGCACTCAATTTCTCACTTATACCAAAGTTCTTCTTCCAAGTTGCTGCAACAAAACACGTGTTAGTTTGCATCCTCACCTGGACCTTAGCTTAAACAAAACTTTAATTACCTGGTCTACTAAAATGAGTGGGAGCTTTAAACTAACCCTTGGTCAGCTCTACATCCCTACCCCAATTTCCACCCACCACGAAGTACTTGTTTTTCCAATCCCTACATGAGCCTGGAAAGTCAAGTACTATTCTTCTACTCTTTGCTTTTGACATAAAGTAGTGTCATCCTTTATGATTGATCCTGTGTTTATTACGTAGATATAAATGCATGAATTCCTTAAAGTAAGGCTCGGTTATGTTCTGCTCAGTCCATACAATATACATCCCACCTAGAACCCTCCAGCCATTCGGGTCAAGTTGACTAGGACTCAAACCCATCTTTACCAACATTCGAGCAAAACAAGGATGAATAGGCAACCTGAAACCAAGTTTAAACATTTCCATATAAATTGCGGTTTCTCCATCACCCAATTTGCTGGCCATTTCACATTCCCTTAATAACCTAAGCGTAATATCTTCAGGAATTTGATATTCCTTTCTCAACTCTTCAATCTCTTCTTCTATTGTATCAAAGTTTTGTCTATTCATGCCATGTTCTTCATATTCATCACCATCATCGCTAGGTTGTGTATGGACTTACCACTAGCTTGCCCATGTATCTCACTTCTTGCTCTCTCGGCATTATTTCCTATCACATTATAATTTAACTCTACTTCATTATCTTCTTCATTTTCTCTATTACCACTCATACTCGACTGGATACCGCAAAAAGAACCATTACCGCCCTTAAATTCCATTATTAACTAATCCAAATGACAGTAACCATTCACTACCAACACCACTTTGCTTTGTTAATTAGTGGCCACACACAAAACAATACGCAGCACAACCATCCAAGTTTACATTCATAAATGCAAGGATAAGCAGATGACGCTTGAAATGAGAACTCACCAATGCTGGCAACCTTTCTTCTACACTGTGAAGGTGCGATGAGAGTAAGCAGTGCGGTCCTGACAATATTAAAAATACATATCACCATGAGATATAAAAAAAATGAATAAAAAATAGGGAAGAAATGGATATAAAAAAAAAAGAAGAGAGAACATATTTCGGTTTAAAAAAAAAAAAGATGGCGCATATAGATCTGGTTTTTAAAAAAAAAAAAAGAGAGGATTAAAGCGGAAATGAGAGAGAAGATGGTGCATGGACACTCACCAAGAAGCTTCGTTATTGCTGAACTCAATAGTTATTTGGGTAGCACAGTGAATCATAGGGCGGGGGCAGCTTCAACTTTAACCAAGTTTTATTTTGCAAATTGAGGGTGTAGTCGACACAGGAGTCAAAGGTATTAGAGAAAGTGATGAAATAAAACCAAGGCCGTTGAAAATGAATGGCCAAGAGAAATTCACACGTGACCTCCAATTTCCAATCCTAAGCAAGGTAATATTTATTTCCAGATCAAGTCCAATTTGTTTCACTTGCTTTAGGCCCACGTACACTTGCTTTTATGACATCCTCAGTTTAACTTCATATTATTCTATTTTAAGTTTGGCTAAAGCACATGTGCTATCCACGTTGTATTAATTTTGTTTACTTGAGCTTATTTATTCTTTACTTTTCTAATTATTATTTTAATCTACTTACAATTCAATACTATAATACAATGCTAGATTGCATGATAATTATTTTCTCTTGCTACTTTATTTTTGTTCTTTTAGTGAACCTTATTTAAGTTTCCAATACAGATCATGCCTTCTCGGTATTGAAAACTAGGGGGCTAGTGTACGGTTTTGAGGAAAATTTTCTATTTTTCAGTAATTAGTTTTCAACACCGATTATACTTTCTCGGTATGGAAAACTAGGGGACCGGTGTTCAGATTGGATTTTTCTATAGCATCGAGAAATACGGTCAACCTTAATCCACTCAGAATTATTGTCGTTTAGTTGACCTCGGAAATGCAACCTGGGGTCTAAGTTGGCTACTTGAGTTACAAGTACAACCTAAAGCTTGTATGGACGATCTGGTTTATACATTCCTTAATTCGATTGTGGTCAATCTTTATCCACCCAGAATCATTGTCGTTGAGCTGACCTCGGAAATGCAACCTGGGGCCTTAGTTGGCTACCTAAGTACAATCTAAAGCTTGTATGGACGACCTGGTTTATACATTCTTCAATTCGTTCAGGATAACGTGGCCTATTTTTTAGGTGAGTTGTATATCATTATCTTCTCAACCGCTCATGATTGATAAGTAATCGCAGGTAACTACTCTTGAATGTGTTAAAATTGTGGTAACCACCCACAACCAAGGGACTATTGAAAGGAAAGAAAGCTTCAGGTGAAGGGGTTAGAAAAACGAACCAAAAACTCTAGAGAACCAATCTCAAAACCTTACCATTTTCTACCAAGACCCTTAACTCCATTACCAGAAAAATAAAAAATTGGACTCATTTTCAATCCCTCCTTTTTATTTTTCTCTTTCTAATACATAAAGCATCTGACTTAAGCATCGGAGGATTTTCGCCGGAATCCCCATCGACGTGTCCTAATCGTGTTTTGTGGTTGGCAGGTATAGAAAGTTGTTGTTGCGCTGTTGCTTGAGTCGAATTCATGTTGTGATTCCTCAAAAAATTAATTTAGTTGTTAAGGTTATTTTTTGGCATCACCAAATTCTATATTTATTCTAGGGCATTTGTATATTTTTTTTTTCATTTTCTACAATGATATCTATTTATTACACAAGTTGATTAAGCACAATTATTTATCTTGATGTGGATCAAATAAAAATAAAATAAAAAATATTTTTATATTGCTAGACACATATATGATATATCAATAAAATTATATCTAACTTTGAGTCTTATATATACTATGTAGTCTTTAAACTTTTACTTGTATTTGGAAACTATTTAAGGTTGTTGAGGACGTGTAGAAAAATATAAAATAACTTTATTTTATAACAACTATGAAATTAGATCTAATTTTGAGTCTTATACACACTTCGTGTAGTCTCGAACTTTTATTTGTATTTGGAGACCATTTAGGGTTGTTGAGGAAGTGTAAAAATGTAAAATAATCTCATCTTATAATAATTATGAAAGATATTAAAATAATACATTTTTTTAAATCCGATGTTAAGCATAAATTTCATCTTTAATAAAACATCACATGTACCACATAAATACAAAACTAACATTATTCAATTTAAATAAAAAAATCAATAAATATATAAGGTAATAAACATTATAACGAGTTTTTATTTCACAATTGTGAACTTTTTTTGGGGTAGTAATTCTTATATTAATTTATTTATTTTACTTTTTATTCATAAATTTTAGGCATAATCTACAAACTTTATGTTTTATTTATACATTTTTAATTTTTTTACTAGTAATACATCAATTTACCATTTTTATAGTAATTTACTTATTTTACTTTCCTTTTACAAGTCTTATGTTTTATTTCCAAAATTTATGTTTTATTTTATAGTTAGTGTTGACTTACTAGTTTTATATTGTAATTGCAAGTTTTTATTTTGTTTACCAGTAATACATTAATTTACTTATTTTATCTTTTATTTACAATTATTATGTTCCATTTTCAAAATTTATGTTTTATTTTGCTCTTAATGTTGATTTACAAGTTTTATGTTATATTTACAAGTTTTTATTTTATTTACTAATATTACATTAATTTACTAGTTTTATATTAATTTACTCGTTTTACCTTCTATTTACAAGTCTTTTGTTTCATTTTGAAATTTTATGTTTTATTTTACAATTAATGTTAATTTACTAGTTGTAAGTTATATTTGCAAGTTTTTGTTTTGTTTACTAATAGTACATCAATTTACTAGTTTTATATTAATTTACTTATTTTATTTTTCATTTACAAATCTTATGTTTAATTTCTTAAATTTATGTTTTATTTTACAGTTAATGTTGATTTATAATTTTTATGTTAAATTTAAAAGTTTTATGTTTTATTTACATAATCACGGCATCATAGAAGTGGGACTATTAGCACCCTTCCGAATATCTCTTAACACTCCTTTTTGTTATTAACGCTACTAAAATAATTTTAGAAAAATATAAAATTCTTTTAACACCTCCATTAATGGCAAAACTACCCTTAATCAAAACTTATTAGTGTAAACTCTATTCTTTAATTTTTATTTATTTTTATTATTAAGCTCCATTTCAATATCGGGGTTAAGCCAGCGGGTTTTTTTCTCTCTACATTACAGCCACTAGTGGTTAACTCCTCACTTAAAAATTAAAGGAAAAGGTAACTTTTTTTAATTTTTTATATATTAGACTTTATTTTAAGGGAAAAAATTATTTTACTTTTAAGTAAATATTTAATTAGAAATTTTCCTATTGTGTAATTTTAAAAAAAATTAAAATTATAAAATAATTAAGGGGTTTTAAGAGGTATTTATAGGAGTGTCAACATATTTTGTTTAAACTTATCTTTAATCTAATAATCAACATATTTTGTTTAAACTTATCTTTAAAAGTGTGTCTAGTGAACTTGTCCTTGTGTAACTCCTCATTATGATTCAAAACAAAGTAGTAATTAATTCCAATTGGTCAAAATGATGGGTGTCAATATTAGTTGGTAGTTTTTAACTTTTAATCAATCAAACTGTAAACATTAAATGCATCCTCAATTAGAAATTAATATGCATAAGATGTCTGTCACCACCGTGAGTTATGATGGCCAACTGTCTTGGCTTGACTTGTAGCCTTGTGTCAAGTTGTGGTAGCAATATAGGTGTGCTCGGGGGCGAGTACAAAAGCATGGCAAGCCTGACTTGTGGGCTAGGGTGCGGCAGCAAGCATACACTATGTCATAGGAGTAGGCAATGCGACAGCGCATGTACGCCCTTGTGTGGGCAAGGCACGCAACCTCTAGCAAGTGCATGGGCGCATGTGCACGCGGGTGTGAGGCACATGGGTGCGCTAGCGTGAGACTCATGGGCGCGCAAGCTCAAGGCGCAACAACGCGTGAGCACGAGGCACAAGAGCTTGTGAACATTGGAAACAATAGTGTGCGACCATGGTACAAGGGTGCACGAGCATAGGGCTTAGTAGTGCATAAGATAGTGGCTCAATTGCATGGGCAGTTTGCGAGATAATGGTATAAATTGCGTGCAAGAATGCACATAAGGGTGCAGCAACATGGGGCATGCACGTGGGGCCAAATCGTGCAAAGATGAGAGGCATTCATGTGCAAGCTATGTGCGGACAATGGTAGTTGAATATGAAGCATAATGGTTGCAACTCTCCAAAAGAGGCCTAAAATCAAACACGAGTGGGTAGTTATGGGTGCAACTAAGTGGGAGAACATGACCTTGAATCACATGCCTAGAAATGAGGGCAAAGATAATGGGCAGTGGCGGTTATTCATTAAAGATAGTGGATAGCTGCGGTTACATCCTATGATTTCCTTACTACTGGGTTGAGTGGGCAGCAATTGCTTGATTCAAGAGGTAGTGGAGATGTGCTCTTAAGATCATACTTAATGGTGCCTAAAATGTGGGGGGGGGGGGAATGAATTAAAGTGGCACGGGTGGCACGCCACCTAACCTTAGCAAATGAGGGGTGTCATTTGCAAACTCATGTCATAAATAATTATCGGTATATATGTTGAAGGCGTGAGTTTTGGGAAAAGAGTTGTGTCCTTAAGCATACAATAACTTAAACTACTTGTAAACTTTTCTTATTTTACAGAAATAGAAAAGTTGGGAGTTGGTGCCTCCATAAAAAGCAAATTCACTTGTGTTCTTGCAGCTTATGTGTTCTTTGGGTGTTTGGGATTGAGATACTGTAACTTTTAAGCTATAGCTGCTGTAAAAAAAAATTATAAAATAAAAGTTAGTAATATATAATAAATATAAATTTTAAATAATAATTTTGATAAAATTATTAAAGATATAGTAAATGTTTTATCACACAAGTGAAAAATTATATTAAAATAACTGCTAAAATACAGCAATTAGTGTTTGCTAAATACTTTAGTACAGTAACTTAAAAATTACAACGGTTCAAGCTCAATCCCAAACGCACTATTTGTTTGTTGGTGAGAAATCTCACTTGCATAATCTCCATCGCGAGTCTTGGCTTACTTCCGATTTTATTCGCTTCCATTGGGTAATAAATAAAATTCAAAATACACAATCACATATATTGCCTATCACTAATTCAGTTTCACTTTTCTAAGCAAAAAAGAGAACTTTTTTTCTCTTTTTTTTTTTTCACTCGAATGTGGCAAGGTTTTCACTTCATTTACGGCAAGCAAAGCAGTTGCAATCAGAGTCGCTTAGTGGAAGCTTCCTGTATGTAAGCCTTGGCTTCCTCATCCGAGAGCTGTTTCCCTTCTACTAGGCCTTTTATTAAGGTATTAGTATATTCTGGAGCAGGGGCACGCAAACGGAACTCCCCTGATTTGAATTTTCCAACATCTGAAAGGGAGCACCTGAATCAAAAAAAGCAAATGATTGATCAGTAGAAATTTCTGAGTTAAACTACATGAGTCTTGAAAGTCATTTGGTGGAAGAAATACACATGCAAACAGAAATGTGCTTCCTTGTGCTTACGTCATTGTCAGTATTGGGATACCATGCTGCTTCCCCAGGTAAACAACATTATGATACCAGCCATTCTGAATGAAAATTCAACGCAGCTTAATCAACAACAAAGGAAAAAAAACACTTAATTTATTTTGCAGGAAGATATTTAAGGAAGAAAGCATTGCAGAAGAATTACCTTGAGCGCCTCCAAGGAAACAGACTTCTTGTTTGCAACAGAGTTTAAATCATTCGTATCAAATAAAGGAGAACTCAAGTCATCACTATAGGCATTTTCCTCAAGTAAAACATCATTGAACTGTTCTAGCCTGTTTAGAAAAAGAAATATGAGTTCAGAAGATGATCAAAGCAAGTTCAAAACTCAACCTTCAATAGCACAATGTTAAATTAGGAGATCATTGTCATTCATACTAAGATTAGTAAGTCATGTGGAGACACACCCTCAAAGAAAGGTAAAGAGGAACCAATTTGTTAGAGATGCAAAACATAAACAGAGGAAATGACATACGTAATTCTGTACAGACACAAGTAAGCTTTATGTCGACTGTCACATTCAGGGTTAAGAAAAGCAACCCCTCCAGGACCCCATGTGCGAGTGGAATCACGACCAAAGAATAAACGGTGAGGGAAAGTTTTCCACAAAATCTCTTTCGGTGGGTTCCTATCCTTTGAACCAGAACATGGCTTTTTCATACCTTCTACCTGAAAGTTGATATATAGCTATTAAAAGTATGCGAGAAATAGACAGCTTAGCAATAAATTTATATCATGGCCGAACAATGAACAACAATGAAGGAGATTATTAAAGACAATCAGACTCCAAGTAAATGATTGACAATTATTACCCAACGGCAAACCTTCCTTTGTTGGAAGACAGTAACACGAAAGCTTGACAGTCATCAAACCCGCTCTCATTAAGCCATATCTCCTCTTTGCTAACACAGACTCATATTTTCATTAATATTTTTGCCCAATATTTGAACAACTTCTGGTGAAAGAAAGGGACTTTCCAGGCAAAGGCATTATTTCATGAAAAACATAAGAACATAAAGGCAAGTTTCTAATTACTCTACCGGCTCTTTGTTCCTTTATTATTTATTCGTTTCGTTTCTCTTTGTGCTTAGTTTTACAGGATGAAGCATAAGTAACTGGTGTTGATAGAAGATTAAAATAAGAAAAGGAAAACACGATTACTAATTCAAATAGTTCAAGCTTGGTAAAATTAATGAATTTCGGAGCATCATTAACCTCAACTTCAAATAATATCCCACACCTAATTTCAATACTGGGGATATCATTGTAATTTAATTTATTACCTGACCACCTTCAATATAGCAGAGGAATCTTGATTTCCACATATTCGATCCAAAACTAGCATAGAAAACATCAACTTTTGAGAGTTCTGATCTCCAAGGGGTAGCCGTCCCCAGTTCAGCTGCATTCAATTTGGAGATAATCAAATGAACTTAAAAATAGAGAAGAATTTCAGACTTGAGATATTCTGACTTGAATTACTACCGTGACCGTCATCAACTTTCAGCTTCGAAAGGGCAACCTGGAGCAATGCCTCAAGCGTTTCTACTGTCGTATCCTCACCTTCGGAATCAGAGCTTGAGATCATATGCTGAGATGCAAATCAACTATTTCAACATGGTATACAGGTTGATTGGATGGAGAAATACCAAAATTCATTCATATTAAGAGCTACACAACAATTCGATTTTATTTGTATTCCCTTCATTTCATAAAACACATTGTTTAAGCACCCTAAAAGATTGACTAGCCTTATGTACCATGCGTCTGTAACAGATACATGATAGACAACAATAAACATATTCTTGTAACTAATAAATAATTTTCATCCCTCGAAAATTGAACAGCAGCTTAAAAGGAACTTGCTAAATAAAATCAACTGTTTTCATTTAAATCTACCAACAACCTAAAATCTGACACAAAGGTGAAAGTGACATGGAAGTACATTTGTAATGAAGAGAGGAGAAACCCTCACCGCAGAAGGAGCTTTTAAACTAGTTAACTTGGTTGGTAGTTCATCTGTTAGTGTTGGCCAGAAAGCACTTAATTTTTTACGAACCTGGAAGACATATAACAAATCCCTTAACCTCAACCACATAACAAGTTATTGCTGATAAAGAAGTAGGGTGGCCAAGAGTAAAATTATTATTTCCAAATGAATAGAACAAAGAAGATGGTAAGACATCATATTTTACCGCTTGTATCACACGCCATGTTGACTCAAATGGATAGGCCTCTGAAGATCCAGCAACAGGCTTGCCTTCCAGCAAAACATTCATGCATGCAAGGACTGAATTTGATATAGAGCCAAGATTGTAGCCTCCTTCCAATGCCAAAACAATCTTACCTTGAGCAAAATCCATCAACTGGAGAAAAAAGAAACACAGAACAGGGAATGTGATAAAATTTAGAAGTCAATCCATAAGAGCAGCTTGCAAAAAAAGGGAAAAATAATCACCCAACATAATGCTAATATTGAACAATGAAAGTATAACTATTTACAAAAAAGAAGACTAAGAATAAGATTTAAATAAAATGGTAACCTTTTTTAACATAACTGAGTATCCATATGGTGTGACACGACAACCTCCTAAAGGATCACCAGCAGCTGTTTCAAGCATGAAATTAATAATATTTTAGTTGTAAAAAGTGATAGAAAATGAGCCACCAGAAGCACTCGGCATGTCACTCTAGAATAAAGAACTACCCTTATTTGATGATAAGAAATCTAAATATGGTAAATTTACAATGCAAACAGATCATAAAATTATCTTAAGGAGTAATCTGAAAGCGACAAATACATTTCATTGAAAAAAAAAAAAAAGTAATAATAATACCACGGTATGTCCATGTACTGAGAAAAGGATTAGATAAGCTTTCTGGATTTTGTTATTGTTTTCACTTCTCATTCATAAAAGCAAGATACAAACTTGGCAAATCATGAGCCTCACAACTATTGTTGATTTTAATATCAGGAGCTATTTTGAGAAGTGGAATAAAGAAGCTGAGAAAAAGGTAGGACTAATATTAAGTGATAAATAAATAAATCCAATTAATAAAAGCCACAATAAAACATGCTTCACTGTCACAAGTAAAAAGAGGCAACTAGAAAATGGCTTTGGTCAAGGTCCAAGGGCAAGCAAGTAAACTACCCTTGCTAATAAATAATATTTTGAGATCTCTGCATCGTGACCACTAACTTCATAAACTTCTTATTATTAGCTAAATTAGGCCACCATTTTAAGGCTTTTATTGTCATTGCTTGTTAACTACACTGACATCAGACATCAACTAGATTTAAGAAACTCACAACGACGACTCCCAAAGAGGGGAAAGCAAAAAAATGTATGAGACCCCAAAGCTAAACATCTACATGTTGAGTTAGTTTATCTCATCAAGTGAATAAAGCATAATTGAATCACCAATATCGCCAATAAATTAATCATGAAATTTTTGTTCGCTGACCAGGATACTGAATATATCATGCAAAATACTTTTATACTAAAAATAAATTATCACACCAATAGCCACCAAGATCAGGTTATTAAAATGCATTTGACCAATACAGAGATTTAAAATCTGGAGTGATGATTGTAATTCATTCTAACATAGCCCCATAAATTTAAATAAACTATCCAACCTGCATCGAATCCTGCAGATATTATGATTATGTCAGGTCCAAAATCCTTTGCAACAGGAAGTAAAATATGGTCCCAAACTGCCAGATAGTCTGCATCACCACACCTTCCATTCTCCCAAGGGACATTAATGTTGTATCCCAAACCAGGTCCTTCACCAATCATAGTATAGAAACCATCATCGCTGGCAGGATAAAAAGTTCCAAACTCATGCCTGCATAAAAGGGCAACTTCATATGGTCAACACATCTAGTTACCAAGTACCAAACATCTTATGGGACAGAACACATAAGAATTGGGACTATACCCTTCTGAGAAGGCAATAAAAGGGGAAAAAAATTAAATAAACAACAAAAAGGGGATGGTTATGTTATTAGCAGAATCCTTGAGAGGAGCAAATAACTACTTTAAATAAAATATTCTAGAAACAAATCTATAAGGTGATCATAGAGATCTTGAAGCATGTCAAGAAATCTATTATGCAACTTTTAGCAATACAAAATCATATTAATATTCTGATAAAGATCAAGGAAGAGAATAATTATGTGCTCAATGTTCATATGTACCTATGAACAGAGAAGAATAGGACACGGGGATCCTTCCAGAACATCTTTTGAGTACTGTTACCATGGTGAACATCCCAATCAACAATCAAAATTTTATTGATTCCAAGTTCTGGCTGTAATATACATGGAAATAAATGGGGGTGAGGCTACAAGTAACTAACTGATTGAGAAAAACAGTGGTAAACTTTGAAAAGCATTCACTCGCTTTACATACAGTGAATGATAGAGCTCCATGGATAATAAACTAGGGGAAAGAAAGAAAGAACACTGGCTCTCACTCTTTCATTTAATAGGAAACTTGCAGCAATAGCCACATTGTTGTATAGACAAAATCCCATAGCTTCATCTGGTTCAGCATGATGACCAGGAGGTCTCACAATAGCAAAAGCAGAATTCAAGTCTCCTTCGGCAACTCTCTTGGCAACCTGTCGAAGGTTTCAAAAAAAAAGGGAGAGAAGAAATATGAGCTCTAAGATTTCCAGTTTAGAAAAAATGTAACAGTTTTCCTCAAACCTGTATATTTTTTGCCTCAATAGCAGAAAGAGCTTCATGCATACTGGTTTGTTAGATTGCTATTAAGCGGTAAGTTGAGTACCAAATTTAGATTTAAATAAAATACTTGAAAAATATAAGGAAAGTAAGATGAAAAACATTTGGACATTTTAGTTGTAGATGACTTGAGAACTTTCTAAGAAAGAATGGTTTCCAAAGCTTATCCATTCAGAGACTGATTTTTCCCTACTAATTAAAATGTCCGCAAAATATCTGTCGAAGCCGGTGATATTTATGTAGTCGAATTAACTTTAAAAATGAAATCCCCCTGAAACTTGAAAGCCATCTAACAGTTTAGATAAATTTATGTCTAATTACATATAATTCACCTGAAAGAACTGTTATGACATTTTACACCGTTTGAAAGAAGAGGAAATGTAAATCAACATATTCAACAAACTTCTATAGCTACCATACCTAATGACCTACAAATCGCATTACAATTTAACTTTCAGCAAACTACACTATGTTGCATTACAATTTAACTTCTACCTAGTGATAGTTCAAATGATATACTAATTACTTTGTGAATATGTTTACCATATGCTTAAGCAAAATTCAGAAAAAAAAAAAAGAATCTGACATATGAGACTATTATCTGAAAATTACCTCTATAACTGAACCGGCAGCGAGATAAGCAGCCTCCGATGATCCTTCATTTAAATAAATTGAATTTAATTTTGACGCAATCCTATCTCTTCGGGAATCAAACTGCTTCGAGCTTATTTTCTTAATCAAATTAACATGATTTTCCGTGTGCACAGACAGAAGATTTTTGTCTTTCGCTTCTTTGGCATTTAAAACGACACACCTATAAGCAACAATACGACATTTAAAGGAAAAAAATCGTATGAATTATATTATAAAAGAAGAAGAAGAAGAAGAAAATATATTACCGTTGAGGAATGCCAGCGGTGTGGAGCTTGTTCCAAATGGCTTTGATGCGGTTGGGATTCTCGGGGTGATAATCACCGTCAGGTGTGTTGTGTTTACACATTCTCTCATCGTACAGTAGGCCCACGCGTCGGTCTATGGTCCGGCCCTTACCTGATTTCACCTCCATACTGGCAGGCAGCTACACTAATTAGTAATTCTTAATTTTCTGTATATATACGTCAACCTGAATACTGCAGAGCGAGGAGAGCTCGCTCAAGTAAAGTGACGATCTGATGTACTTTGAGAAAATGATTCGAATTGAAAATAAGGTTTTTTTTTTTAGAAAAAAATGTTTCAATCAATGTGCTTGTTGGCTCCCTTTAATTTGGGTATTTGGGAGGGAATATGCTTTTCCTATATCCAATTAAATAATTACAAGTCAATTTAACATAAGAAATGCTACTACTTTTTGTTCCAAAATATTTAAATGGATTAATTAATTTTATAAAAATCTTTAATTTTTTCACTTTTTACTCAGATAATTTTACAAAACATATACTACATTCCTAACTTTTTTTTATCTCTTAATTCTTAATTATTAGATAAAAACTATAAGAACTTTCATACCTCAATTGTCTAACTGCTTTTTTTTTTTTAACTCCTTGTATAAGAGAATTATTAAAAAAACTCTTCAAATGAAATTGTAGTTATCATTCAAGAGTTGTATAAATAAAATATTGTCCTTCTCTCTCTCCAAGAATTTTATTCTAGAGAATCTTTTGGAGCTTGTAATTTAATATTATACTATTTTTTATATTTTCTCTTTTTTAAAAAAAAAATGTATTATTATTTTGGTGGAACAAAATATTTAATTAAAATAATATAAGTTTATTTTTATTTAAAGAGTTTTATTAAAAATTATTAATTTTCTCATTCTTTTATTTGCTATGTAAGTAAGTAAATAAGTATTTGAAATTTTAAATTGGAAGAGTCTGTTGGTGCTACTCTAAACTACCAACTGAAAGAGTGTTATTGGATTAACATTCACTGGGTGGGCATCGTAGCACCCCCAGAAACTCTATGGCCAGCGGGCATGACTTGAATTAATGGCAGAAACACACAAACTTCGGTCCATAATATTTCAAAAGTTATTTCTTTTTTATTTTTTAAAATTTATTGTATGATGGTGATTTTAAAAAAAATTCATTTTTAAAAAAATTATGAAACACTAAAATTAATTCTTAATTTTTTAAAATCACTTTTTAAATAGTCTATTTTAAAAAATATTTGGTAAATATTTTTTTTTTTAGTGTTAAATTGCATCTAAAACAAACCCGACAGTTTTTTGAGTGTTAAATTGTCAAACCATGAATAGATAAAACCTGCAGTCGATTTTAAGTACCTAAAATAATAAGCTTTTATTGGAGTCCACTGATAGTCGGCAATCAGCCAGCATGCTTGTCACCCACGAAGAGCAAATTAGTCCAACAACTGCTGTCGATCAAAGCAGCCCGGGAAAAACCTCCAATCCAGATCAGGATAGTTCAGCATTCTCCAACAATGAAAATATCTGCATCCATCGATGAATCTGTTGACAAAGGCAGTGCCCTCTGCCTCTTCCCATATTGTTCTCCCCATTGCCGCTTCCTGTCGATAAAAGCCTTCATCTTCCTCAACTCTGCGATTTCTTCATCTTTTCGTTGTACTCATTCTTTTACAACTCCAACAAAGCTGGACTCGTTACTAGCATCCCTTCAGGGCATTCTTTACACTGTTCCCATGTTGGAGCATTTGAAGGGTTATAACTTATAACCTACTAAGGACAGGGCAAAACAAATAGAACGTGAAATTTATTTTCCAGCAGAAAATCTTGTGAATACCATTACCATGGTGAAACATCCCATCAACAACCAAAATTTTGGTTATCCCCAGTTCTGGCTGCAATAGCGACATTGTTTAACAGACAAAATCCCATTGCTTCACCTTGTTCAGCATGAATGGCCAGGTAGGGTTCGCAATATAGCAAAAGCAGAATCCAATTCTCCTTTTGCAACACTCTCCGCAACTTACTCACACAGGAAAAGATGAGAAAATAAATGAAAAATCAATTTCAGTTAAAAGCTTTCTATTCAGAATTAAGCACACGTACACACCAAACAATATATCCTATGACTTGATAAAACACAGAGCTTGATTTATGCGAGATTGTGACACAGCTAATGGCACGCCAAATTTGGACTTTGAAAATGATCCTCAAACAAATAAAGAAGGAAATTTTTTTTGAAGTTTTAAATTTTCTGACTAGAAAATTTTCTAAGAGAGAACTTTTAGCAGATTTGATCCACTCTGAACTTTGTTGTTTTCTATTATTTCAAATATTCTGTTAAAATGTCTGGGGAAGTCAGTAATATTGATATGGTCAAACTAAACTTCAAAAGGAAGTCTTTTGGAAATTCATATGAGCACTTGCCGGTTCAGATAAATTAACTCTGGTTCAGATATGATGCACTTTGAAAATATGGTGTAGAAATCGCACTTAGTTTGAAGAGACAGGAAATGTCAATCAAGAAATTCGGTAACTATCCCTTAAACTAATAAAGTTCCATACCCAGCACGCTGAAGGAAAGCGACAACAAATTATTCAGATGAAATAAAAATATTAAAATATTAAAATTTAGGCTGCCCTTTAGGTGAAAAACTCATAATTTTTATTATTTTTATTAAAATTATTATTTAAAAATTATATTTATTAAAATTTAATAACTGCTATTTCATAATTACTTTTTTTTTTTCTACGGCGTATTGGGGCGCTGGCAACTCTGAGTTAAAGAAGTCAGCCGTTAAAATTTTAAACAACAATATACCGAACCCGTAAGCAACAATGTCAGGATCCACGCGTCGTTTCCTAGTCTTGCGTTCGTCTGATTCCACTTCCATCCCACTGTGCTCTGTCCGTTGCCCTAATTCTTCTATCTCTCTCTCTTACACACACTACGAACCATAAGATGGAAGATAGCACGAATTCAGGAAATTGCGGGTTTCAATTGAATTTTTGGTTTTTGATTATTTATATTTTCAACCTTTTGATTATTGGTTCTTTTATTTGTTAGGAAATTCCAAAGGAGTAGTACATTTTTTTTTTAATATTTTGGTTACTGCTAAATATTTCGTCGAATTACCACCCCCCCCCCCCCCCAAAAAAAAAGAAGAGAAAAAAAACCTGAAATTGAAGAGAATGGCATCATCTTTGGGGATTCCAGCTTCTAGATATTTATTTACGTGAATAGATTTACAATAGACAAAAGAATTAAGCGAGTTTTTAATTTATTAATTGTAAAAAAATGATTTAAATATACATCATCATCATCATCATGTATCATTGGATAAACTCTCTTAATAAACTGCTGCAAATTGCAATACTCCTTTTAAGTAGCAGGATTGATTACTGATAAACTACAGATTAGCTAGTGATGAGCAACCATTTTGATTTTTGGTGCAAACCCAAACATGGGAGCAACATGCTGTTCTTACAAATGTCAGTTTCACATTTCACCAAGTGCAGAACTGAAGTTTAGCTTTCAAAACTATACCTGTATCTATGAGTAAAACTCTTTGCCATTCAGCTCTCAAATCTTCAGCTGTACAATTGGTTCGCGATATGAGGCGGTATGGGAGACTAATGAGAACGAGTCTAGACAATCCCTGTAGAATCTTTCTGAAAAATAGGAGCCAGAGAATAAGGTGGGGTGTCGAAAACAGCCAGTGACCCTAATGGTTGATTTTCACAGCGAGAAGCTAACCAATTAGCACATAAATTGGCTTCTCTAAGGATAAGTTGAAGTTTGCAATCCCAGTTCCTGCAGAAAAATTCTCTGCAGCTTAGGATGAGGGCTCTATTAGGATCCAGGAATGAAGTGGGTAGTTCCAAACATTTTACTGCCTCATGGGAGGCGCATTCCACCAGAACTTTCCTAAATCCCCTTTCCCAAACGAGGTTTAAGCCGTGATAAAGTGCCCACAACTCTGATGCTAGACTGTTGCTCGTTCCCAGGTTTTTGGAGTAACCCAGGAGCCATTTCCCGGATTCATCACGAACTATTCCACCAGCTCCTGCAGAGCCTTGAACCCTGCTTGAACTCCCTTCTATATTTAACTTGACCCAATTTGTTGGAGGAGGCATCCAGCAGAATGATATGTTCAGTTTCCTTTTGGCTTCAACTTCCAATTCTTTCTTCTCCCATGTTCTAGCGGGATTTTCATCACCATTCGCTTCAGTTCTAATATTCAGCTCTCTCTGATTGCCCTTCTCAGCCAAAGGGGGAGAAAAAGCAGCCAACGGATCATATGCCTCATCCCTTCCAGGTTCCTGCAGAAAGCATATGAGGTACAAATTCAGAAACAGTTCAAACAAATATCTTGGTACTTGACAAATATCAATACCTTATGATGCTCCTGGGATGTTGTTAATTTCGAATCTTCCGAAGGCCTCTGAAGTTGATGCGGACTACAGACTTCAAAAGCTGCTCCTGATACCCCCCAAAGGCCTATATTCTCCTTTTTCACATGATTTATAACTCCCCCATCAACCAGTCCGGCCTTCTCTTCTATAACTCTAGAATTCGGCCTAGGGATCTTTTTGAAACCCGGAGGACAGTCAGCATCAATCATAGAATTTACCAATTTCCCTTTTGATAATGGACGTGCAGAACTAATCTTGAATTTGATTTTCTCAGACGATCTAGTAAATAAATCAGAAGAATTACTTTTTCCTTGCTTAGGTTCTAATAATATCGTTTCAGAAGCAGGATTCACATTTCCTTTCTCATGGCTTCCATGTGCCTTTCCAGATAATTCTTTTGAAACAACATCAACTGGCCCCACAATCTTTCCGCCTTCCATGTCAACATCCATCTTAGAAGCCTCGGCATTATCCATAGCGGCAGGGCCATCACAAACGTATTCCATAGTAGAAACTAAAGAAGGCAGTTCTCTGTGTGACTCATGAAGAATATGATTAGCTTTCACATCGCGAAATACTCCCCATAAAAAGTATTTCGTGTCCAACCTTGCAATAATTCCTGTAAACGAAAGAATTTTGGTTACCTTCACAAAAACACATCCAAAACATACACATATCCAGCAATCCATACAATTAAACTCAAAATACGAATAAAATGACCAACTTTAAAGTACAAAATTCAAGTTTTGTGATGGGCAAAAAGCGGATCACAATCTAGTGGTTTTATGCACTCTTTGAGAAAGAAAAAAATAAGATTGAAAAGGCTATAATTAAGATGTGTAATACAATAGCAAGGAGTATTACAAAGGGCGCATAATTTCAAGGGCCTTCTCAACAAGGTGTCCCTTGGAATCACCAGGAAAGACTAGTTTAAAACTTCTCATATTGCTCCTCAAAAAATCTTGCTGATATGAACACGAGGTCTATGTCACTGGTTGATGCTAAAATTTTGTGTTAAGTATTTATATGTAAATGCAAAATTTCTACATCATGAGAAACAAAGAACCAAAGTCCAAACATCCAACTTTGATACCCTTGTCTACAATGAAAGATGAAGGAATACTGCTAAGGAAAACAGAGAGCTCACTCTGACTGTCCTCGTCAAGCTGTTTAGATGTGAATATCAGCAACTCCACGCCATCAACATAACATATCATCGCTGACTTTCGGGTCTCCAAGATATCAAACAAGCAAGAATTATTCCTCTTGGATCTACAAGTCAATTGAAAAATTCACTTAGAAAATTGCTAAGCAAATTCAAATTAATTACTAGGGTGAATATCAACAACCTCTCTTACAGTATGGCTTAAATACAGACATACTTGATTGTTTTAAACTGTTTAAAAAAATCTCCAGAAAACGTAGAAATGTCAGAAAAAAAAAATCTGGATAGTTAGAATATATTTCAAAATCTCATTAAAGTTGTCTGAATATTCTTCAAGTCATTGGCACTGCCAATATTTTTAGACCATATTGTAGGAGAGGTTAACAATATTTCTTACTTAAAATAAAGTATTAGACCCAAAAATCAAATGGCATACAAACCTCTCAATATTAGCAGAAGGGAAAAAGTACAGGGCGACGTCAGGAAAATCAGGATAATCATTTCCGAACAAATCGGCCCAAATATGGTCTCTTTGAAGCAGTCTAACCTGAAGGATTATGGGTAGTTTTTTTGAAAATTCAAAGACTTTAGGATGGACACTCCTTGGAAGTTGAGCCAAGAACCCACCATAAAAACTACCTATTTTAGCAGTATCAAAAAATTTGAATCCACCCCTGAAAAGGGGAACAAGAATAAGAACGATGGAATTCTTCAATGCTTTCTGCTTTTGAGTAAATCAAAAGTAATTTACAATAATAAAAATCAAATGCTTCAATACACATGGAATATTATCTATTACCAGAGAAATAACTCTTCTAATTGTGCATAAATAGAAGCCTCACACATCATAACAGAAAGCTGCGGTAGTAGTCTTAGAGAATACTAATTCTAAAGATTTGAAGTATGGCTTATAGCCTTATATTCTATTGCAAAACCAAGATCACAGATTATGGCTTATAGCCTTAAATTCTATTGCAGAACCAAGATCACAGATTCATGAAGCGCCTTAGAGAATACTAGTTCTATTGCTGTTGATTACTGCCAGGACAAATTGTTGCTGAGACAGAACATAAGAATACTACAGCAAAATGCCAGATCACATCCAAAACCAAGCAAACTTTTAAGTGCAACTGCAATAACCAAGAATACTTGGATAGTGCAATGGATAATATAATTCCCCAACGCAAACTTCAAACAGTAAATTACCAACAAATATAGCAGAGCGAGCTACAGAAACTCTCATTATATTTTTGAAGTCACAAAGGCACAGCAATATCACAAAATCACTTTTACTATTTCTTTTCTAGAAATTAAGTAGTTAATTTTTTTTCTTCCTCATTAACTGAAATATGGTTCACTTGTAATATATATTAAGACCCTACCCATCCTAAACCATGATCCAAGCACCGACAACCCATTGTCTTCCTCCCATACTTGTATTGTTATTGATTTGAAACCCTAAATTCAGTCTGTAAAACGGAAAAGTATGAAGCTTTTTTAAGGTTACTGTAACGAAGATAACCACGGTCCAAACTCAAATAAGCTAATAAGGAAAACCTATTCAATGTACAAACTTTTGTGGGATGTAAGGATATAAAAAATCATGGATCACTAAGACTGTTTCAAAAAAATGTGGGATGGCGGGCACATTGGGATCACTAAGACTGTTTCAAAAAAATATGGGATGGAAAGGACATTTTGTAAGTAAATTAAAATGACAACATTAGCAATTACCACTCAGTGTCAATAAGACAGCTAACTTGATATCCCGTCGTGTTAAGTTTTGAGTTTCAAAAAACCAAAAAGTTTCATATAATTTTGAGGAATATCATGTGATCTACATAATTACCTCACATATTAATCAATGGTTTCTACGATTTCTTAAGAAGTCTTTAGTGTCCTCAAGTGGACACTCCAGTTGGTTTGGCCCCTTTAAAGTGGAAGTAAGAGATCAAGGATTAAGATCCTATCAAAGCAAATTTGGAGGGGGAATAGTTTGGGTGGGATGAGGTGGAATGAATAGAAAATAATAAAAAGAATTATGAAGCATTGCTAGTTCCCTCAAACTTAGCAAAAGTTCATGCCATTGAACGAAAGGTTTTCAAGATTAGTCCATGCAAGGATCACTGGAATAACTGTTCTGCATTTACTTGCCAAAAATCAGCAGCTATATGTATCAGACAGTAGCTATAACTTGCTTGATAAAAATATTCTCAATAATGCATTCTTCGTTTTCCTTCCATGGGTCAAAGATGTTCATTATTCAAGCCTGCTTCCCCCCTTCAAATCTTAAACAGAAATGCACAAGATCCCCCCTTTACTGCTTATAGAATGGTATGCCTTTCTTTAGTCAACAAAACGAAAAATCTTCTAAAGCAGATGGAGCCATCAAAATCCGCTTAAACAAAACCAAGTAATCTCCTTAGCATCTACTTGATAAACACTATAAAAAACATTGCTCTTGTGCATTAATTAATTGTTGTTATGATGGATTAGTATAGTGAATTTTACCAAAATTCATGCAAGAATACGTTACTCACGTCCAAGTAGCTTTTAAAGCAGGACGATATTGACGATACAGCTCAAGTTTAGTCTGAAAGTTCAGAGCGTCTTGTTCTTCCACAGCAAAATCCTCAGGTTCACCAATAACATGAAAAGTTTTGCCTGAATAATTGAAAAGAAAACAGATATAGACCGATTAACAAAGCAACTGATTTACTAGAATATTGAATGCAAATTTTCTCTTTTTTCATTTGATTTATATGAAATTAACAAAATGTAACTGGTGAAAACAAAACAAGTCTCTTCATTTTCAGATTCTTATGACGAATTTGCAGATCTTCACTAAAAACATGTAATATAACAAAATCCAAAATTTGAAAATTCAACTCCATAATAATTCTTAAGTTATTAAAGAAATTCACTTGCCTGAGCTAGTAATAGGTGAAACAGTTAATGGAGATGCATTGTTCACGGCCTTCTCTATTTCTCTATTTGAAGTTTCTACTTCTTTAGAAGGTACAGAGTGGGTAAAGGGAGCTTTGTACATTGTCTTCTCTTTATTGGCATTAACTATTTTGACTTCTTTAGTTTTGTCTTTGGAAGGTTTATCTTCTTTATCAGGCATAAAAATAGTTGTTGGACATTCCTTCCCACCACACTCATCAGCACAATTTTCACGACAACTTTTGAAACAACTTGAATAGAGATATAAAATAAAGAAGTGAAAATATGAAACTGTGTCATGCATTGCATCATAATGGATTAACACAACCGAAGCAATACAGATGACCATTCGAAACAATTAAAATCAATGTAAAAGAAGTCAAATTTTTAATATTTTCCATAGTTGCTATTCATTGATGAACTCACACAAGAATCAAGTTGAACTGATTGAAATTGCACCAAATCATTTTTTCACCCAGTGAAAACCCAGGCTCCATGATTTGCTTTATATTGTTGACCTAAAGTGTTGCTACGATTTAACTCCAAGAAAGAAGGAAAAAGACATTTCCACAACTAATGCATATTGTTATGAACATGTCAATTCTAACTTTCTTTCATATTTTAAGTAGGTCAAATATACCGAGAAATAATATAATTTCATTTCCCAGGGGTGTTCACAATGGAACACCAGACATAAACTTGCCTAAAAGATGTAGCAGAGAATTGCTCCGGATTCGACTTTATGACACGATCAACACTAATGCAATATTCTTTGTTGTCTCAGAGTTGCAAGAGGTGAGTTCCCCCAACTCGAGGAAAAAGTAAGTGAAAAAAAGTAAGTGAAAACATTAATCACCTTTTGATTCTTTTGATCTTTTAACTGCATGTCGACCAAGCATAGTATTGATTTCTGCACTAACATGTATAGGAGATTTCATGAATGCTGAAGACTTTACACTAGGATTTGCTTTCACTTCCGGAACGGAGAACTTTGAAGTTAAAATTTTAGATGGACTTGAAGTCCTCCTGGACATAGGTCCAAAGGAACTTGACAGACCATATTTCAATCCAGTATTACTATGTCCAGGACATCCAATTTTCAAGGCTCCTGATGATAACCTAATAACTTCTTCAGTAGGAAGGAACTTCACTTTACCAGTTTCCACCTTTAGCTTCTTGGAGCTAACCTGCCGTCCTGGATTGGCACAAACTCTGCCAGGAGTCCCTGGATGCATACCTTCATGGTGGACCACACCAAAGGAATCCAAAAGCTCTTCTTCCCTACCATATTTTGGAGAAACTATGTCGTCAGTTGACGTGCATGCTTCACAAATCCAAACATCTGGGACTTCCATAAGATTTTTCTTCATGCAATAACTGAATAATAGAATTTGTACCATGTTAAGAAACAAGGGTTAACAAGGTTGGGATAGCTTCATATTTACATACATTGGCACTGATTAAAATATGGAACAAGAAAGCTGGAAGCACACAAAGAATAACCAGAGACAAATATTTTATATGGGCCCTGCATTCATACTGGATTGAGAAGGACCAATAACAGCAATCATAATCATCCTTATTTAATAAACATTGACTCTATAAATAAATGATAAGTAAAGTCTCAATAGATGAACAAGAAATCATTCCAACCAAATTATAGTTTAAGTGTGAGGTATTAAAGGTCATGAAAGTACAAGTAGCCACGGCTATAAGGAGTTCAAAACAACCCAGGACAATGGAGTAATTGGATGAAGAAGAAGCAAGCCAAACTCATGATCCATCGTACTTCTAATTTGATTAATGATATTAAGAACATATATGGTAGAATTGATGATACAACCAAAAAGAAAATGGACAAGCATATGCACAACTCATACATATAGAGAGATATGGTCATCTTACATATGTTCACAAGTTGTACAACATTGAGAACAAGTCACAATACATTCCTTGAAACCAACGTGACCGCATATTTCGCATGGTTTGTCCTGCAGAAGAAAAATCTTTCACATCAGGATTTGAAAGATGATTATTACTTTATAAAAGAACCAGAAAAGAGAAAATTTGACATCAGCTAAGTATAAACAAGTTTTGTCCATCAGACTATGGAATCAATCCATTGCTACAGTGAAGTTTGTAGTCCTTAGCAGTATCCAATGTAACAGGGATGATAGCACTAGGTCTTAATACCAAAAGCACCATTTACATTTAAGACATCATTTTATCTGCGCATACAATTACCTTGCAGAACATGGAAATTCAGAAAAATGTCAATACCGAATGAGTATACGAAGATATTACAAAGATGTTAAATATGGACTACAATCGGAAGATTATAAATGACCAAGGTAAAGAACCACATAACACTCCCAATGATAAGTACTTAGAAACAGCTTGGATGATTAGAGGAGGGAACAAAAAGATAGCCAGGTTTCAGGACTGCTGCCATTAGGCAGAAAGGAACCACCTCAAAAATTTATCCTTAATTGTAACAACAATTCAGCTTAACCATGGTCCTCAAATAATATCATTGCCTTCAAACTGTTAGGGCATCATCAGCAACATCCCATATGTAGTGTTAATACAATAAATAGGTTCCCTGTCAAGAAAAGATTACATTTTAATAGGGAGATTAGTATTACAATCATCATTTTTCTTCCATGGCGGTTCAAGTGAAGAATAGTCAAAGCAAACACAAAACTATGAAATTTGAAGAACAAACAAATGCGTCTCACAACAACATGCAAAGATGATAAAACCATGTCACTATCCCCAATAGAAACATAGACCAACCATAACCCTTGAATGCGTAGCCAAATCTTCTAAAATGATATTAATTTTCTACAAATTATATATCACGCGTCTCCATTTTGCACTTTACATTCAAACTCAATTTCCGGCATAATCAAAATCCAAACTCATCTCCAAATTTCTGATATAATCAAAATCCAAACTCATTCCCACTGCCTCTCTACTATAACTATATGGGGAAGTTCAGGTGAGGACATAATCAAAAAATTAGACTGTAACTAATAGGGAATTATTCAAATACCAAAAACATATTAACATGCCAACATAACAATTTATGTGTCCTTATTTGCAAAAGAAAAATAGATGGATGTAACTCTTCCCCTGCCAATACAGTGCATAATGTCACCACCTTCTCTGGGGGTTCAAATTTTAATTAATCTCACTTAGAGACTTAAACAATGAAATCAATAAGAAAGTTGTAGATAAAACTGTTTTCACCATGTCACGACATCGTTCATTAATTCAACAACTTAGATACTTCTGGGATATATTCTCCCTCCTGTTATATTCTTGTCACGTGTATCTCTCAACTTATCATGAAAAAATAAATCCATATATGGTAAGAACTCAGGACACTTAGTATTTAAATAATGTAATGGCTAAGCATGTTTTAGACAAAACAATCTTCACTATGTCTCCACATGGTCCATTAATTGAACAACTTAAATACTCCCAATATTTGCACCCACTTTCCTTACATTCTTGTCATGTGTACCTTTCTCTCTCATGTTCTAGGCTTTGTCACATAAAAGATAATTTTATCTCCATAACGACTGCACATTAGCCAAAAAGGGCAAAAAATGTTCAAACATCTCAAGTCTAGCATAAGTAAACCCGTTATTTAATATCAATTAAAAAAATGCATATCCTCTCTTCTACATCACAGAGCAATAAAATACTGCATCTCGAGGGAATAAAGACAGCAAGCAGAGCGAAAAAACCATAAATAGTAACTTTTTCTTTTTTAACAGAAGCAAATGAAGCTACACAACAATACAATAAAATACAATACGAATAAGCATAAAAAGTTGTTAGCAACATAAAATATCGGCTTTCACCCAAATGCAAGATACTCATTAATCAATAATCAACAGTTCGACACATGAAGGACCGCATTAAAGTATCTAAACAGCAGAGAAAATCAGCATCACCATTTTTTTGAGAGCAAGTGGGGGCCAACGGAGAAGACAACACAGCAGGAAAGCCAAAAAATATGGAGACAAACAAGCATGAAAGGATGAAACACTAAGGGTTATTTCAGTATTTTACCATGTGGGCATCACTCGTTTCTCCTTGCATTCTGTGATAGACTCTAGACAGAGACAAGGGTGATGATTTTTTCTTAAAGCTTTTTTTTTTCTTCCTTTTTCTTCTTCTGTTGTCAGTTTTTGGTGTCCTTTGTTCTTTCTGAGCATAGAGAGTAAAAGCCAGTGGGGTAGCTTTAATGTAGTATAAACAGCAGCAAGAAAGCGGCAATAATGAAGATTGAAGACTGAAAAGAGTGATACAAATAAGAAAAGGACCTCTCTATGTTACGGAGGTCAAAGTTTCTTTGACTGCTTGGCCTTCTTGTTTCATGTGAACATATAATAGTTGCGTTCACGTGTAAAAAAACTTCAAATAGAAAACTATTGGCAAATTTATATTGTTTGTGTGCGATGGTATTTTGTTACTCTCCATTAGTACTGCAAAGTATCATACCTCACAGACTAGTATTGTATGTTTAAAAATGAGATGTTGTATTTTTTAAATTACAGTTATTCTAGAGTAAAAATTAAAGTAGTTGTAGAATAAAATTAAGGAAAAAAAAATACTAAATTATCAAAACTCAACTGCAAAGTATTCCCATATCACTCCCGAACACACCCTACGCATTGCTGAATGATTGAAAAAATAATGAAATTCAATTATTTAATTGCATTCAAACTACCATGAGGTATTATAACCCTAAAGTTAGTTACAGCCTTGATTTGGTTCTATTTAGTATAATTTTTTTAAATAAAACTTATTCAAGGAGAATTTTTATTAACGGAACTTTTACGGGTAGAGTTTTTGCTAAGAAAAATTTAGTTATTTAGTTATCACTAAGAGTTTTAATTAAAAATTATAAAACTATTTTAATAGAAAATTATTTAAAATTATGTTACGAAAGGAATAAAATAATATTTGTCAAATAAGTATTTTTATATTTATACCCTTATATATTATAAATGTTAAACAAATAATAAATATCTTAAAGGATATAAATAAGATAATATATTATCATAACCTAAATCATGTTAATTGAATACAATCTTTTAAGATTCTAAATTAGTATATGTTAATCAATTTTATTGTAGTTTTTGATTTTTTATATGAAAAATATTCATAAAAATTATGAAGATAAATAATGTTGATTTGAAGAAAATAAAATAATAATAATAATAATAATAGTCTATCACAAGTAATACTAATTATTAATTTTATTAAAGTGATGATAAAAGCTAATTAATTAAATATGAATATTTTAGACAATATCTTTTAATGATATTATTTAAATTTTTTAGATTAAGTAAAATTTTAAAAAATTAATTTAATAACTTAATGACTAGAAACTTTTATTAAATTAAAAAAATAAATAAACTTAATAATTTAGTTGATTAAAATTAAATTATTAAATAAAAAAAAAATCCCTTCATTCATTACTGGAACCAATACTCATATTACCCCTACAATAAATTTGTGAGAGTTCAAATTACCGTCTTTCGAATTGGAGGGCAAAACCGAGTGACTAATACTTTCTCTATTTGAACATAGTAAAACCTAACATTTATAAACTTTAGCTTATTCGTAGACTCCAATAATGCATCACTATCTGAACTTTATGGTCAAAACTTTGTATATTCGAACGTGACAGGTCAGCTTGCCATGAAGTTTCCCACGCAGCAATAAATAAAAGGCATGCTGTAAAGTTTTATATTGTCTATTTTTGGCAAGTATTGAATGCAATTCGGCAAATTCGCGTCCGTTTCGGGCAAGCTGTGGTGCTGTGGTCCAGCAATGGGTCCCAAATTCTACAATCACGAATGACCTCCTTATGGACCAGGTTCATTCTTTGCGACTTGAAAATTCATTATTTTTTGGTGAAAAAATTATTTTTACACCATCTCTATTTTATTATAAGTATATTTAATTACTATAAAATTTTTATATATATTCTTAATTATCTTTTTTTTTTTAAATTGTATCAATTAACTACTTTAACGCTAAGAATTTAAGTGTAACAGCTAAGAATTTAAGTGTAACAGTCATTTTACTCTTAAATGAATTAAAAGATCATTTTATCCTATAAAATTTTTAAAAAAGAAAAATATAATTACTATTTATTTAATTGATAAAATATTATTAAAAAATTAGGTGTGTGAGTACCATTTAATTAATTGATAAAATATTATTAATTTTTTAATCCTTTTGACCAAAAAACGTGTAATACTCATCTCAAATATTTTTCCTTTTTTTATTAGTCATAAAATCACAATTATCAAACTATTTTTATTCTTTAAATTAATCACTAAAATAATAATAGTTTAAACCAACTTTAAATAATAAAAAATTATAGTTACAAATAATCACTAAAATAATAATAGTTTAAACCAACTTTAAATAATAAAAAATTATAGTTACAAATAATCACTAAAATAATAATAGTTTAAACCAACTTTAAATAATAAAAAATTATAGTTACAAAAATTATCATTTAAAAATTATAATTATAAAAATGAACATATTTTATTTTGAGATTTATTGGTTTTATTAAATTCAAAGGTATTCTTAGTAATTGTAATTTTTTTATTTAAAAAAATTATAGATAAAAAATGTCTTTTAATTCATTTAGGGGTAAAATGATCATTTTATTTAAATTCTTAATGTCAAATTTGTTAATTGATATAAGTTTAGAAACAAAGGTGGTGCAAAGAGCATGTTAAAATTTTGTGTTGGTTAAACGTATATACGACAAAACAGAGGTAATGTAGAGATAATTTTCTCTCTTTTTAGAAAAAAAATCATATATATGATTAAAGGGTGAGATTATTTGAAGCTACAAAAGTACTTTTTGAAGCTATTTATTTATTGCACCTACTATTAAAAATTAAAAATAAAATTTATACTCTACAGACCTACATAAATACCAAAACTAACCTTTTAAAATTAATTTAATATGTTGATAATAATTTTTAAATAAACTGATTACAATTATTTACAAACCCATTAACAAAAAACATGAAATTGAAATTTTATTTATGATCCACCGAACGAACTTGCTTGATTTATGTGATTATTATTTTAGCAGTGAAACAAAAATTGATGCAAATGTGAAAATAAAAATGGCTTAAAAAATTACTGTAAATTATAGAAGTTAAAGAAATATTAGAAATAAAGCTTTCTCTCTCCAAAATTTCTTTCTCTCAAAAATGAAAAACTTTCTCCCTCAAAAATTTTAATTTTCACCATTCAAATTGCACCCAAAAAAAAAATTATTGTATATAGAGATTTGATCTGATGTAAGAAGTTATTTTAAAAAATTTAAGATTCTAAAATTTTATTATTTTAGGACCTTCTATTTTAATTAAAGTCAATTATGATATTTTATTATTTTAACACTTTCTATTTTCATTAAAGTAAATTAAGGTATGAAATTTAGCTAACTTAGGAAAATATTTTTTATTTCCATTATAATTGTGATTTAGTTTCCTACTTTTAAGTTAACTTAGAGAAAACATATTTCATTTATATTATAATTGTAATTTAGTTTCCTTTATTATAAATATAGAGGTCTTGTCATTGTTTTAAGAACCTTTTAAATTCAATTATTCTATAAACTTTTATTCAGATACTTGTTTTCTCTATCTTTTTTATAATTCTGTTTTGTAGGCTGGTGTTAGAGCAAGTTCACTTGTCATCATGGTGCGACCACACGAACAAAGGAACAACCATCTCGAAGATGTTGATCAAGGGATGCAAATAATGCTTGTGGAGACTATCAAACAGATGGTCACAAAAGTAGTCTTGCAAGTCATGGAGAATGAGTTTAACCCGAGAATGGCAGCAATGGAGCAAGCAATCAAGGGTCTCGCGCTTTCTGTGAATAATATAGAGAGAGAGCAGCGGCAAAGAGTTAATCGCGAAAAGGCTGTTGAAGGAGTCAATCACAAAGAACAACCTTGAGATTCTCACCATGAAGAGGTTCGATGGGGTTTCAATCGCAAAGCAGTGCCTTAAGGCATCAATCATGAAGTAGTACCATAAAACCATGAACTCGCGAGGCGAGTGTAGCCGCGCGTGCGTAAAGAAATTAGAAAGGGATTCAAAAGAAAAAAAACGTTGAGCATTATGATAGGAGGCATGGGAAGAATTCAAATTACAAGATTAATATTAATATTGCAGATTTTTATGGCAGCATGCATGTTGAGGAATTTTTAGATTGGATATCAGATGTAGAAAATTTCTTCTAGTATATAGAGATTCCATATAATAAACGAGTTAAACTTATGGCACTTAAGTTGAAGGGTACAACATCCTCATGGTGGCAAAACATCCAAAATCGAAGAAGAGTTGCGGGAAAGCTATTGATCAAACATGGCCTAGGATGCAGAGGATGATGAAAGAGTGCTTCCTGCCAGCGAATTATCAACAGCAGTTATACGTGAAATATCAGAATTGAAGGCAAGGAAATCGCAATGTTAATGAATATACAAAAGAATTTTATCGTCTACACGCAAGAAATAATATGGATGAGCAGAGTTTTGGGCAATTACAAAATATCTTGGCAGGTTGAAACAAGAATTGTAAGATGAGATTATAAATGTGATTTGGGATATGGGTACAATAATTGTTAGAGCAAAGAAGTTAGAAGAACGAAAACAACGTGTTGTTTCTAAAGTTCAGTAAAGACAACTCATTCGTGTGCAAAATAGGCTAAACAGTGTAAGGATTAAAAATAAATAGAAAACTTGGGCTAATAGTAGTCAAATGCAACAACCAGCACAACAGTAGTTAAGGCAACAACCGCCTAGACAGCAGCAACCACCTGGACAATAAAATAATCCTTATACAAAGCCTATGCCAAATAAGTGTTTCAAGTGTAGAGAACTAAGATATAGATCGAGTAATTGTCGTTCTAAAAATTTAAATTTAGTAGAGGCTGAAGATGATAGAGCATAGGCGAATGACATTGAGGATAGAAATGACGAGGAGGCCTTGGTATTGGAAGCAGATGAGGGAGAGTTACTGAACTACAATGTGTGGAAAATTTTATTGACACAAAAGTTTGAAGAAGATAGCCAACGCAACAAGATTTTTAGAACACGTGGTATCATTAATGATAAGGTGTGCAACGTGACAATTAATAGTGGCAGCAGTGAGAACAGAGTTTCAAAAGCATTAGTTGACGAAATTGGGCTCTCCACAGAGAAGCATCCTACACCTTACAGAATATGGTGGATAAAGAAAGGGACAAAAACACGAGTAATAGAAGTGTGTCATGTTCCTTTTTCCATCGGAAAGATTTATAAAAGTCATATGGTATGTAATGTGGTACAAATGGATGTGTGCCATTTGTTATTGGGCCCTTGGCAATTTGATGTGGATGCAGTACATAAAGGAAAGAATAATGTGTACGAGTTTTGGTAAAATAGTTAAGAAAAAGAACCTTAAGGATGAAGGAAAAACATTTTTGGCTATTGTAAAAAAACTTCTGGAAGAAGATTATAATGGATCAAAGAAGATGAGTTCGAGGTAAATTTTGTTCTTAAAGAGGTATGGCCATTGCTAGTCGAGTTCGCGGACATTACACCATCAGAGATGCCAAATGGGCTACTACCTTCGTGAGATATCAAACATTTTATAAACTTAATCCCTGGTGCAAGTTTACCTCACTTGCCCCATTATCGCATGAACCTTCTGAGCATTTGATTTTATAAAGACAGGTTAATTAATTATTACGAAGGAATTTATTCATGAGAGCATGAGTCCATGTGTTGTATCAGCATTATTGATGCTAAAGAAAGATTCTTGTTGGCATATATGTTTAGATAGTAGGAAGATTAATCAAATTACAGTAAAATACTAGTCTCATATTCCTACACTTAAGGATTTATTAGATCAACTTGATGGTGCTCAGGTTTTCTCAAAAATAGACTTACGAAGTGGGTATCATCATAGTCGGATTAGGCCTAAAGATGAAAAACTGTGTTAAGACGAAGGAAAGACTGTATGAGTGGCTTGTGATGTCATTTGAATTATTAAACACGCTGAGTACTTTTATGAGATTAATGAATCAAGTTCTTAAGCCTTTTTCTTGCAAATTTATTGTGGTATATTTTGATGATATTTTGGTGTATTCTGTTAATATGGTGATGCATTTGAAACATTTGAGGATGGTTTTGAAGGTGTTGCAGAGAAATAAGTTTTACGTTAATAAGAAAAATTGTAGCTTTCTACAGAATAATATGGAGTTTTTAGGTTTTACAGTTGGTGTAGATGGAATTCAAGCTATTGAGTCGAATATACAAGTCATTAGAAAATGGTCTACGCCCAAGACAATGGGTGAAGTTAGGAGTTTTGATGGGCTAGCAACGTTTTATAAGAGATTCATTCTTGGTTTTAGCATTATAATCGCACCTATCATAAAGTGCTTTTAGAAATGGAAGTTCAAATATGGAGAAGAAGAAAAGGCGAACTTTGCTTTATTGAAGGAAAAGTTGTTTACCATTCTTGTTTTAGCCTTGCCAAACTTTGACGAGTTGTTTGAGGTTGAGTGTGATGCTTTTGGCAAGGGAATTGGGGCAATTCTTTTCCAATAATGGCAGCCAATTGAGTATATGAGTAAAAAGTTAAATGAGGCATGACAGAAATGGTCTACTTACGACCAAGAATTTTATACCATCCTTAGGGCATTAAAGATATGGGAGCATTACTTGATTCAAAAAGAGTTCATATATACAACGACCATTAGACACTGAAGTATTTTAACAATCAACAGAACTTGAGCAAGATGCATGCGAGATGGGTGAATTTATATGCAGAAGTGTACTTTTGTTTTAAAGTATAAATTTGGGCAGCATAATAAAGTGGCGGACATGCTCAATGAGCTAGGCAACTTTATTGGTAATTCTAGTTAATGAAGTTACTGATTTTGGGTGCTTAAGGGAGTTATATGCTGAGGATGACGACTTTGCATATATTTGGGATCGCTGCATTAATCATTAGAATGTAGAGGATTTTCTTATTCAAGATGGGTATTTATTTAAGGCCAACCAATTATATATGCCTCGAAGCTCTTTAAGGGATCAGATTATCCACGAGTTTTACAGAGGAGGATTGGGCGGACATCTTAGATGAGATAAGACCAAGGCACTTGTAGAGGAGAGTTATTATTGGCCACATTTAAACAAAAATGTGCAAAAAATCGTGCAGAGGTGTCAGGTTTGCCAAGAAAGCAAAAGACATGCACAGAATATGGGTTTATTTATGCCTTTGCCTATTCTAAAAAATATTTGGTTGGATCTATCTGTGGATTTTGTGTTAGGATTGCTACACATAAGGACAAGTCAAGACTCTATATGGGTGATGGTTGACAGGTTTTCAAATATGGTGCACTTTATTGCTTGTAAGAAGACTGAAGATGCCGCTTTAGTAAAGCATTTGTTCTTTCAAGAGATAGTACGTTTGCATGATGTTCCAAAAACTATCACTTCTGAAAGGGATGTGAAGCTCATCAGCAAGTTTTGACATCATCTCTAGGACAAGTTTGGTATACATTTACAGTTTAGTAGTGTTTTCCATCCATAAATAGATGGGCAGATGGAAGTGATCAATTGAACTTTTGACAATATGTTGCGTTGTGTTTGTGGTGACAAGCAACGAAACTAGAAAGCTGCGTTGCCTCAGGTTAAGTTTGCTTATAACAGCATGGTGAATCGTTCTACTAGCAAGATCACTTTCGAGATTGTCTACACTTGTCACCTTCGCCATGTGTATAACTTGGCTGTCTTGTCAAGAGTAGCTGTAGTTGGAGAAAGCAAGGCAGTGGATAATGCGGCGAAAAAAGCTCTAAAAATTCATGCCGAGGTACGGGCTCACTTGGAGGCTGCCAATGCTAGATATAAGACTAAAGCGGACAAACATCGACGAAAGAAAGTGTTTTCAGAAGAAGACTTAGTGGTGGCATACCTAAGGCACAGTCGGTTTCCTAGCATTCGCACTAAATTGGAGAAGTGCAAATATGGACTTTTTCGGGTGATTTAGAAGATCAACGACAATGCTTATGTGCTTTAGATACCAGACAATTGGAATATCTCGCACACTTTTAATGTGGCAGATCTGTTCAAGTATTACCTAGACTATGAGGAATTGTATGAGTCAAACTCGAAGATGAGTTCTTTTCCATATGCAGGGGACTGATTTAGGAAGTTATTTTAAGAATTTTAAGATTTTAGAATTTTATTATTTTAGAACTTTCTATTTTAATTAGAGTCAATTATGATATTTTATTATTTTAAGACATTTTATTTTCATTATAGTAAATTAAGATATGAAATTTAGTTAACTTAAGAAAGTATTTTTTATTTCCATTATAATTATGATTTAATTTTCCATTTTTAAGTTAACTTAGGAAAAAATATATTTTATTTTCATTATAATTGTAATTTAATTTTCCTTTTTAAGTTAACTTAGTGGAATAAATTTTCTCTATTATAAATATAGAGGCCTTATCATTATTTTAAAAACTTTTCAAATTCTATTATTCTATAAATTTTTATTCAAAGATTTGTTTTCTCTATCTTCTTTACAATTTCGTTTCATCATGATCAGTTAACTTCAGATGTAGCCCAGATTGCAATTCACTTTGGGTTTGCTTTTGCAGACGAATTTCGATGGAAAAAGGATAAAATATTTATTAAAAATCTCCAAGTTCCATGAAAAAAAAAATGTTGATAATTGATGCAAGATGGGAATATGTGTTAAAGTAATTATATATATGAAATGGAAGCATGAGTAATTTTTTTTTTTAACTTTCTTATGTTGCACTTAACAGTAAATAACATAATGGGTGGTTTAGTAATAAATTTTTTCATTAAAAAAATAAGCGTATTAAATATTTTGGTAGGTTTGAATAAGTCCACCCATGATTAAAGGTGCATTGAGAATTTAAGTTGACATAATTAGGGCAAAATTTGAAATTCTACCCAAAATCATATAAATAATTTTTTTCTTTTTCTTTTTTTAACGTTATTTAAGCACCTTCTTGCCATCGACGAATCGACTAGACAAGGCATGGCCCCAACTCGCTTTTAGAAAATTTCGAGGTGTGATTTTAAAGTGCCTATTTTCTTTAAATTCTGTAAATGTGTCCCATATGAATTCTAAGAAAATGCCCTTGCTAATTCAAAGTTTCCACCTGTTCCATGTCTAAAAGTTGGCAAATTCTTTAAAATTTATTTAGTTATTTTTATTTTACAAAATGCATTATCCACCCCCTAATAACTCACATACAAAAAATAAACTAAAAGTTTGACATTTTTTTTCTTTTTCACTTTGCTTAAAAATATAAACAACTAAGATGAGCCTACTCTAAACTTAACTATTCTAATTTTATCCTTAAAAAATCAAAAGTAACAAAAGCAAACTTGAACTTCAACAGGCCAGTTTTTTATTTTATAATTTTTAAAAATTCATTGCTTCTAAATGGTATAAATAATCTACTTTATTATCGATTGATTTTTAAATTTAAAAACATTGTAAGTTTTAAAAACAGTTATTATTTTTTGGTAAATTTTACTATTAAACTACTAAATTTATAAAACAAACGTAAAATGTTAAAAATAAAATTTACTTTATTTAAAAACATGGATATATATATTTTTAATTGTGTATTATAATAATTTAAACTAAAAATAAAATTTATCCCATATTGATTTTAATTTGTATATTATAATAATTTTAACCAAAAATAAAATTTAATTATATAGCCATATTAAAACAATTTTGATGTAATGAAAAAATATATAAATAAATAGGAAAAATAAAAGAATGATTTGAATTATAATAAAAAATTATTAAAATATTAATTTTGTTTTCAATTTAAATAAAAATAATTTTGGGTTTATTATAAATATTTTTAAGGATATTTATGAAATTAATTATATTAAATGATAAAATCCCCAATTTTTATTTTACAAAATGCATTATCCACCCCCTAATAACTCACATACAAAAAATAAACTAAAAGTTTGACATTTTTTTTCTTTTTCACTTTGCTTAAAAATATAAACAAGTTTTTAAATTTCAAAATCACTTTTAAACTTAACTATTCTAATGTCGTCGTCATAGAAAATCACCAAACACACCAATCCATTGCTTTTATCATTTCCATGTCACCACTAACAAGTGTATGCTATCTAAAGTATGTATTAACAATAAAACTATTATACATGTATAGGTAGGAATGTTAAGTGTTTTGTAAAATTTATTTTCAAAAGTATTGTAAGTTTTAAAAACAGTTATTATTTTTTGGTAAATTTTACTATTAAACTACTATGAGAAAACAAATGACTAAAATGTACATAATATACGATAAAATTTACTTACATATAAAAACATGCATATATAATATTTTTAATTATTTATTTTAATTTTAATTAAAAAATATTTAAATATTAAATTTTAAAGAAAATAATGTAATTTTACAAACCAAAAAAATAAAATTTAAATTATATCACATGAACTTTATATAATAAAAGCAAAAAATAAATGGCTTTAAAATAAAAGAATAAGTTATAACCTAATTATCTAAAAAAACTAAATTAAAATATTAATTTCCCATTTTCAATTTAAATAAAGATAATTTTCAATTTCATTCTTAAAAGCTTTTACAGTCGTGGATATCTAGGCCTTCTCTCATCTCTATCTTCATTTGTAACTGCTTCACCGCTCAACTCGTCACTGCTAACAACGACGTGCCGACGGTGCCATGCTATTATAGCTGCCGCAACCAAATTTCTGTACTGTTTGTATTGCAGCCAATTTAGTGATTGTGAAAGGCACTCGATTAATCCATTATTTTCATCAATTTATTAATTTTGCTGCTTTTAAGTTGGTTCTGTAAAATCAGCTTTTAAATAAATAGTCTAATCCCAAATTCCCTTGCTAATTTTTCATCTCATCTTTGCTGTTTATATCCATTGCTTTTAATCAATTTCTTGTTCACCTAATAAAACTTTAGAACCTGAAATTTTTATTATAATAAAACATTGAAAAATGTATCCTCACAGGAAGTATACCAATTTCTGTTGTTGTTGCTTTTGAGTTGATTTTGTAGCTGTGGAAAGTGTTTGTTTAGAATTAACATGCTGCATGCATAATTTTGTGCTTCAGTTGTTTGATACCATTTAAAATAAATTAAAATAACATGTTAATTTGATATAATTTAATTTAGCTTGTTCAAAATCAACATCCATAATTTTGTATTTTTTTAAAATAATTTTTATTTTAATCACTGGTCTTTATATTGAAAAAATATTTAAATTAAAAAATAAAAAGAAAATAATGTAATTTTACAAAGTGCCAAAATCCAAACAATAATAAAAATTAAATTTTATTTTTAGATACTATATATAATTTTTTTAAAAGCAAGTAATGTTTAATTTTAATTTTTATTTAAGTGATAAGTTATAACCTAATTATCTAAACAAAACTAAAGCCTAAGCCCTAAAGTGATTTCCCATTTCTCCTTGAGTCGCGTATCCATCGGCTCTCATCTCTATTTTCAATTCTTCATTCTTCAAAGCTTCTACAGTCGTGGACCCATCTAGGCCTTCTCTCATCTCTATCTTCATTTTTAACTGCTTCACCGCTCAACTCGTCACTGCTAACAACGACGTGCCGACGGTGCCATGCTATTATAGCTGCCGCAACCAAATTTCTGTACTGTTTGTATTGCAGCCAATTTAGTGATTGTGAAAGGCACTCGATTAATCCATTATTTTCATCAATTTATTAATTTTGCTGCTTTTAAGTTGGTTTTGTAAATAGTCAACCTAAGCATAAATAGTTAAGCCTACATTCCCTTGCATGGTAAAATATTTTCATTATCTTAAAGTTGAAAAAATGCATCAACAAAAAAAAATCCAATATCTTGTTCCATCCTAATAAAACTTTAGAACCTGAAATTTTTTATTATAATAGCCATTGAAAAATGTATCCTCACAGGAAGTATACCAATTTCTGTTGTTGTTGCTTTTGAGTTGATTTTGTAGCTGTGGAAAGTGTTTGTTTAGAATTAACATGCTGCATGCATAATTTTGTGCTTCAGTTGTTTGATACCATTTAAAATAAATTAAAATAACATGTTAATTTGATATAATTTAATTTAGCTTGTTCAAAATCAACATCCATAATTTTGTATTTTTTATTAAAAAGAACTATTAATAATTTGATTTTTTTAAATAATCACTGGTCTTATATATTGATTTAAAATTAATTAATTTATTGTTATAATAATTATTAATATAATTAATATAATTAATTCATATATTATCATCAATTAATTGAACTATAATCATTTTATTTTTAATCTAATAAATGATTTTTTAATAATTATTAATATTTTAGTTTTTTATTAAATAAACAATAATTTGTGTTATTATTATAATTAATTTATTTTTAATTTAATTATTAATATAAAATTACCATTAATTATTATATTAAGGTTATTATTATAAACTATAAATAAAAAACACTGGTATGAATTTTAAATAATTAACAAAAATATAATTATTATAATTAATTAGTATATTATTATAATTAATTAATTAATTTTATAATTAATTAATATATCAATATATTATTGACAATAATTATTAATAATAAATTTTTTTGAATAAATAATCACTATAATTAAAATATAAAATGAAATTTGAAAACGTGCTGAGGAGCATAAATATTATCAATGTTTATTTTGAACGTGCCCCACCTGGAACAAAATTTCTGACTACATCGCTGCTCCTAGCCATGGTAAAATATTTGGCAATTATCTAAAGTCATGAAAAAATGCATAACCAAAAAAAAAATAATAAGAGAGATCATGTTCTATATAAGCATATAAACCCCTATATAATGAACAACACTTAGATCTTTAAAACACTGACTCTCAACTTTCTGTGATGCTATAGTTAATGCTATCACTGATGGGTATATACAATTTCATATAAGGTTAATTTGTTACTGTTAAGAGCAAAAGAACCTTAGAGTTAAAGTTGAATTGCCAAACCATCCTCAGTAAGCCTGCCCTAGGTGGCTTACGTGCACCCAAAATCGAAAACTCCCACTGGTTCTGCAACATTTTAACAAACAGATTAGGATTTGCATATTCTGTTCGGTATAGCCAGCAAACATTCATCTCAACGACTCTTATTCTTTGTTTTCCTTTTTCGACATGAACAAGTAAGCTTATTCTAGTTTCAACCCCACTTACACTAAACAACTTCATTGCACAAAAAATTTTAACATTTTACACAGTAGAAGAGGCATTAATAGTTTCTCAGCAATATCATTGATTAGTTCAAAAGGGTAAAAATAAATACCTAATTAGCGTAAGATAATTGATGAATCCTCCCAGCATCAGCATCCGCTGCTCTTCTAGGAAATCCAGGAGGAACATCGCAGTGGTTGTGTGGTTCAATTTTCACCTTGGAGAGAGACTGTTCGGTATTACTTTGAAGGTGAGAACTGTCTTGGGAAATCACTTCATGGGTGAGAACAGGGGGAACTTCCAGTTTACCTTGCACCTCGCGGTACACTCCCCACAAAAAGGAACCCAATTTGAAACCTAAAACAATGAGATCAGGTTCAAACAATGAGATCATTGAACCTGATAATGAGGACTTGTTTTACACATGCAGGTCACAAAGTTTATTAAATGAATCTATTCTTGCATCTCTAAGGTCCGGTAAATTAAATAATGTCACATGTTTTGCTTCTCCAATTTTGTATCCATAACATGAGCAAAATTCTACACCAACAAACACATTTATGTGGTACATGTGCAGTCAAGTCTTCAAGATAGTAATGGAAACAAATTAGATATTACATAATAACAGAAAGAGGACTGAAGAACTAAATGCTATCTTAGAGATATCCAAGGTCTTTGCAAAATTTAAGCTAAAATAAGTTGTGCCATGAGATGTAAACATCCTATTATCCTAATCAAATTCACAAACACAAAATGTACTGTTATGGGTAATCAAGCATTGGCAAATATGATTGATGAAATACAAAAGAACCTTATTTTAAAAATAAATTCATTAAGCTCACCTGACAAATTTGCTTGCAAAATTTTTGAGGAGAAGATCAATAGTTCCACACCATTTATGCAACTCGTCAGGACAAGATCTCGCATCTCTAACAGCTCCAAGAGACAATTGTACTGCTCTTTGGACCTACAATAATAAACTTCCTAATATAACATCACATGATCTTCATTCTCTAGAAAGTTAAATTTTAACCAAGACTGGTTTCAAGGGTGTACACCTCTGAAAATTCCCAGGGAAGAATATTAGTGCAATATCATCTATATTGGGCATGTCATTTTGAAAAACCTCCAGGCTAATATTGCAGCAAGGAACTGACGAACATGAAATCACTCCAGGCATCTCTTTCGAAAACTCAAGAACTTTGCGGTGAATTTTGCATGGAAGATAAGCCCAAAATCCATCATAAAACTTGCTAGAAGTATCCAAACTAAGCATCTCAATGCTTCCGCTAGAAAAGGAAAAAGCACAATTGTCAGAGAGTGACAATGGTGTATTTTTGGATGGACATTCACTAAATTCTAGTTCCAGTTCTATTTGAGTTAGGACAAAGAATTCCAGATGTTGACAGCTACAAACATTGAAGATTGTAATGCACACATGATGAGACTAACAAAAAAGAATTAGATAGAAGAATTACAAAGTAGGACCAATCCAAAACTACTAAGATGAAGTATTGCCGCATGGAGGATGATGTCCAACATCAAGCCAAAAATATCAGCAGCCAGTTTAAGCATTTGGGAATACAACTCGACCGAAGATAAAGCTTCTTGAATAAGCTGGTCTAATTGACCATGCAAGGAGCCTGAAATAGCATGCCCCAAAAACTCATTGTACTGACCTGATTATGACCATAAATAAAATGAAAACTGATTCTGAACTATTATGATGTCATAAATTTCAAATAAAGCAGAAAAAGGAGTTGAATGCAAAAACTATTTGAAGTAAATCACAAAATTGATGCAAAGATTCTTCAGAAGAAAAAAATTCTCTAACTTTTAACTTGCAAGCCAAAACATAAAGGTCAGTTCCTTCAATGATCTAATGCTCTAACAAGAATATGGCATTCTCCTATAGATACTTTTGTGGAGTTTTCTAATGATAAAAAAGAAGAAAGCATAACAAAATTATTAGGTAACAGAGGAACTGTAATTTACATTCTATTGATGAGGGATACATGGGCCTGTTCTGGCAACCTAGTAAGCAAACTTTCAATTACGTTTCTATATAATACATTGGATGATACTCACAAACAACATATGCTGAAGCACGGACGATACTCACAAATATCTACATTATTCTCTCTGACATTAACAAAACAATAAAACATGATTGTTCTTATTAGTGTATGTTAACAGCTGCACATACTGCATTCCGCTAGTCTGAAACTTTCATTACTTTTCTATGTACTACATATGTGACAAATAAGAAGAGTATAAAATATCATGAAATAGGTCACTCACCACCAAATTGCATATGAAGTCAACAAAATAGAATTATCTGGCTCATCTTTGGGATCTAGATTGTTTGTTTGGATATCAAAGCTCTGGGCTAGAACATCAGCAAATGGGACATCACCTGAAATGGAACAAGTTTTCTAATAACTGAGTTCAATTAAACAATAAAATGACAAAGATTGAACAAAAGGGTGAAAATTACTGGAGGCAAGAGAAAATTTCTTGCCTGAACTGATAATAGGTAGAGCATTTACTGATGGTGGAGGAGTAATATCAGCTGCCATCTCTACCCTTGAACCCATAGCTTCAAGTATTTCTACTGGCTCTTCTTTGCAAACAATCCAATTTTTACCTGAAACAGACATAAAAAGAGCATCCACATGTAAACACCAATTTACAGGGAGGTAAACAACAAGGAAGCAAAATCCACCTTTTTTGTATTGAGACTTAATTTCTAAGCCAAGTATTTGGGCATACATTGTCAAGTTGAATTGCCTTAAAGTAAAATAATTTACAGACACTTTAATGAGTCCTAGTTATTATTGGTCACCATCATAATTGGTACATTTTTGGGAATGGCAACAAAAATTTAAATTAGGACCATATCGTGTGATTGTACTAATTCAAATTTCAGTTTCTCTGTGTTTATCAACCTGTTGATGTAAAACTTCCTGGCCATAATTGTCAAGAAGTATTCGCACCTTTCAATTCTTTTGGTGTTTGCGGCACTTGCTGCTGAGTTATTGAATGGATCTCCCCAATGCCTCCTAGAAGAGGGTTGCAATGGGATACAGCTCTAACTCTTGGATCAGCATTTACCTCTTGCAGGGATAACTTTGAAAGGGAAGCTTTGAATCTGGGAGTTCCATTGGACTTTGCTATCAACATATCTGTTTGGCAAGCATGGCTTGAGTGCAAATCACTCTGGGTAGACAATTTGACATTTGGGCCTCCCATTGACTGCCTAAGATCCCTGCTGGAGATATCAGTTGACGTTAAGGCCCCATGATGGAGCTCCTGCACAACAGACTTTGGAAATACGCGGCCTTTAATTGCTCGGCATTCTTCACAAAACCAAACGATTGGACGACTAAAGAGAAGAAATTTCATGCAATAGCTGGAAAAAAAAAAAGGCAACATGATTCAATAGAAAGTGTTAAAAAGGTTTATAAAATAAATCAAGTTAGATCAACTATAATAATGCACATTGAATGCTTGTAAGACGATGGACCTTATCTGCATAAACTAAACCATTTCCTAGCCGTTTTGTACAGGTACTTTGAAAATACAAGATGCAATGATAGAAGCAACCAAGGTAATTTAGACTTATGTTGGAAATCTCAATTAAAGAAATACCAACTAACCATACAGACTTTAAGAAGCTAAAACAAAAAAGACCAAATGCATTAACTTCTTTCCGTTTGTATTGATTAAAAAGTTAAAACAACAATAGCAAATCCATTAATTTCTTTCCATTTCTATTGATCTTGCAGGCTTGCTAGATGGTGCTCAAATACAATAAATATGGCATTAGAAACAAGACAAACAAAGCCAAGACAATGACTGCACAGCGCAATAGGAACACACACAGAGAGCCAATAAGGAAGGGAAATAGCAGCCTTACATATGTTCTCGAGCACTTTTGCATAGATAGCAAGTTGCTATCTGCTCAGGCCAACCTCCATCACCACATATGTCACAAGGTTTAACCTGCAACGCAAAATGATCAAATTGAACAGCATTAACAAAATCATGGTCATGACTACCGATTTGCTGATGTATGTTAGAATTAAAAGTTACACGTCAGCTCTAGCATGCAACACAACACATTCCGCGTTGTTTTGACTGACAATTTTTGGTGCAACAACTTCAGCTGCAATTTTGCAAACTGGGTAAGTGATCATACTTTCCCGAAATGGAAAACGACCTAGAACATCTTTTTTTCATTCACATTTTTTTTACTTTTTATAAATTTAATTTGAGTTTTGGTCGCACTCAGTCATTAAAGAGAAAATCTTAAATTTTAATAATAAAAATTAATCTATTTATTCATTTTCAGTTCTACGCCAAATATTATTATGAACTACAGTAGTAATTATTTTTGTCCGCCAAAACAAATATAAAAAGTAAAACAGTACCGAAGAAAAGCAAATATCAAGAATACAATAAGGATTTCTCTGAGTTACGGTAACCGTAACTTACGGTACATAAAATAAATGGGACCAAAAGAGCCAGCATCTTTACAAATATCAAGTCACCATGGTACGAACAGTGACGAACGGCATTTTTAATAATGGCAATAAAATAATGAGATGAAGAAAGTAATTAAAAGAAAAAAAAAAGTGAAAGCAACTAAACAGAAGCGAGCATTAAAGAAAGTGTGAAACCGTGAATGTCTATGCCGATTTAAAAAAAGGGTGTTTTAGGGTTTTTACCGTACAAGTTCTTCTCGAATCTCTCATTTTCTTGTTTTTTCTAGCAGTGAAGGTGTCATCTCAGAGACAGTAGGCTTTTCCTTTATTACTGGTTGGTCAAATCGTGGGGTCAAATATCGCACGAACTGTTCTTTTATGCATCCAAGGGCCAGGAAATTGATTATTTTTACTCTCACGAGTCTTATTTAAGGATAGATATTTTGACACGCTATACTTGCTGCGTGCCGCTAAAGAATTGGATGGGACCCATTCTGGACTTTTCTCTGTCTTTTTTATTTGAATTTCTCCCAATTTTCTTGATCCGTTCCTTCCATTTTGCAAGGGTTTTGCCTAACAAACTTACGAAGTTACGATCACGCAAAACAGACTTAACATAAAAATAAGCAATCAGTAGGGTTAACACACCTTAAAACACATGCATGATCAGATATCGGCTCGTCTTTGGAGGTTTAAAATTAAGTTTAAAAAATTAAAAATAAATTTTAATGTTTAATAAATTTTTTAAAAAAATTATCAAAATCACTCTATTTTATTATTTAATAAATTTTTAAAAAATTATTTTTATAAAAATCACTCTATTTTATAATAAATTTTAAAATTAAAAAAATCACTCTAACTTAAAAAATTATTTATTGTCATAATTACCCTTTTCAATTTTTTTTTTTTCCATTTCTCTACCCTTTTCAATTACGATTGACACTAAGATATTGAATAATTTTATCAAGTTTCAACTTCTTTGTAGTCATCGTTGACTAGCCTGAAACTTCCACAAAAGAATTTGTATCTGCCCTTTACCAAACCATGGACGCTTGCGTAGAACCCCACGGAGCAAGGGAAGAAACATTGTCACTGTATGCCTCATCTCTGATCTTTGTTTGTTTTTTGCATTTAATTAATGGTCAATTAGTTCTTGTGGCGTGCCATCGTGTTTCAGAAGTTTCAGAGCAAAGTTAAAGCTTTGGTGCAAAGTAAAAGTAGAATCTTATTTGCTGCTGATTACTTTATCAATGAACGTATGATTTCAGTACGTATCGAACAAGAAGGAAGATCATCAATTTAAAATCTTAAATTATTGGTGCATACAAATCACCTGTTAATTAAAAGCCAATAATTTTTATTACTAACTCCCTAACAAATATGGAAAAATCACTCATTAAAACTAACTTTCCTACAACTTATTTTAAGATCTCAATCAATTAAAAATGGAGGGACACGGTTTGAAGATTGTACAAATACGTACTCGTATTGCCAATCTAAAGAATAATTTCAGAATCCATGATTTAATTTCTCTACCAAGGAAAGGGATGCAGGTATAACATATCGTGAAGCATATGTTTGCTCATATATTAAGGAATGGTAATTTTGGAAAAAAAATTAATTAACTTAAAAAGTGACGGTTGTTGAGATAAATTAAAAAGATCAAATATCATAACTCTTCTCATTAATTATATGGATTTACTTAAAGAAAATACATTTACTTTAGCAATCTCTCTAAATAAACACTCTTTTCATTTGTAATTCTTTCAAACTTTTTCGCTCTTAAAAATTCAAAATCACCATTTTCTCAAATATATGAATAATCAATATGAATAAAGAAATAAAAAAGATTCGATTTATTTTTTAATTAACAACCAAACAAAAATGAAATTCAATGAAAATAATAACTCTCCAATATTTAGAACTCGTGAATGATAATATAACACTCAAAAGGCTATAGTCATATTCTTCTTCGATGTGTGCATCTTGTTCTTTCTCTTAGCAGAAGCTTCATGTTCTTTCCCTATTTCTTTTTTGGTTTTAAACGTTAATAATAATAATAACAAGACTCTAATATGCTTGGGAAAGATCGAAGATCAAATTGGATTTGAAATTGGAAAAATAAAATAAAATCATACCAATAAAAGAGAGAAAATTAAAATGAAATTAATTTTATTTGTATGTCCTTAAATATATTTGTAATATAAAAGGAATTTCATGAGATTAATAAAGAATATCAATAGTCCAACATTCTTTTTTTCACTGATATACTTACTTACCAATATTGTCAAAACCAAAGCATTACTTATGTATTTGTAAGTATTTTCTTTTTATAGATTATTGTTCCAAGAAAATACTTAATATTTATAATTTTGATGAAATATTTAATTATTTTTCTATTGACAAGAAACATCTTTATCCTAGTGACTATCATCTCTTTCTATATAGAAATTGAAAGTTGGAGTCTCTCTGTATTCTGTTTATTAGTAGTATGTCTTCATACGAACCAATTTTGCTAGAAATATGAACAGAAAATAAAAAAGAAATTAATTTGTAAAACCATCCGGCATAAAATCACATACAAAGAATATCGACAAGCATGTCACTTCAAAAGTTCAAACTAGAACTTAAAAAAAACAATGGTGATAAAGAGAATCAAGCGCATTCTACATTTAAGAGTTAAAACCAAGTGGGCGTCCATTACAAATCTGCGAAATCTTACGGGGAAAAAAAAAAGAAAATTAAATTAATTAAAAGCTAAGAGATTTTTTCCAAGTAATATTTTATTTAATTAATCGGAGCCCGGGAATGATGAGAACGACAAAACAATTACGATGGGGACTCTTGAGTCTTGACAGTAAAACTGAAACTCCAACAGACTGTGGACCCAATTCTCAGAAACCGTATCAAAAAATAATCCCCAGTTTTGTGGCATTTTCAATTTTTTTTTCTTTTTTTTTTCTAATAAGATAGAATAGAATAGGATGATATATAATTAGGATATAATACTATTTTATGTTTAGTAGTTCAGAATTAAATTGAATTGTAAAAATAAAATAATGATTTAATTATTAAAATTAATTTAGAATCGATAAATATTTATTTTATCATAATCTAATTTTGTAAATGAGAACTCAATTAATATAATATTTTTAATTATAAAATATTTTAGTATTTTTATTTATAATAATTTATGTTATAATATTACAATATATTTATTAAATATGAAAAAAATTTACATTATTTATTGGTTTAAATTTAACTATAAATTATATAACAATTGCTTTCACAACAACATAATTAAACATGAAAATTTAAATAATGTTATAATTTAAAGTTAGACAAATAAATTGCAATATTTATAATAATACATAATCAAAATAATCACAATAAATAAATAATGAATTCAAATCAAATGTATCATCTCACTAATTATTTGAGATAAAATTTTTATTTTAGAAAAGTAATCCAAAGGTACTCCTACTATACATTTTTGTTTTTTTATTTTTTTATTTTATGAGATTATTGCTCAAAGTATAATTCATATTAAATGAGATTATAACTGATATTTACAAATCAGACTATTGTTGAGACCAATTTACTACAACATTCTTATAAAACATGGCTTAGATTTTAAATTCTCTATAATATTTGAAAAATGTCTACTCTACTCACACTTTTGGACAAGGAAGGAAAGCATTGTGAGGGTTTGAACTGTTGCCCTCCAACCTCCAGCAGCCCTTACCACTTTAGCCAAAGATTGAGCGCACATTTTTGTTATTATTCAAAAATATATGGTGGGCCCTTAATTACGTGTCCAAGACCTTTTAGCATCAAACATAAGATTAATATTTGAGAATTTATCTATACACTATCTTTATTTTGTAATATATATATCTAATCACTATAAAATTTTGACATGCTTTTTACATTATTTTTATTTTTAAATTTGTATCAATCAACTACTTTGACATCAAATATTTAAATAACATAACTATTTTACCCCTAAATGATATAAAAGACCATTTTATCCTACAAATTACAAAATAATTAAAAGAAAAAAATTATTATTACAAGAATTTCTCTAAATTTAATAAAACAAATAAATCTTAAAATCCATTAATTTTTATAAGTATAATTTTTAAACAATAACTTTTGTAATTCTAATTTTTTTGTTATTCAAAATTTGTTTAGACTATTATTATTTTAGTGATTAATTTAAACAATGAAAATCCTTTGATAATTGTGAGATATATATATGAATATTATATATAGATGAAAATTACATTTTCTATGTCAAAATGATTCAAAATTAATAATACTTTATTAATTAATTAAACGATGCTCACACACCTAAGTTTTCAATAATATTTTATCAATTAATTAAATAATTATTATAATTTTTTTTATTTTTAAAAATCTTTTAAAATAAAATAACCTTTCAATTTATTACGAGATAAAATAATCATTTTATTAAAAGTCTTAGTGTTCGTTATAATAGTTAAATGTTCATGTAACAAATAAAAAGCAGAAATAATTTTCCTTACCTTTATTTGATCCAGGATAATCCTATTCCATGAAACTCAACTGCAACCAAATATGCCCGTAGGATGGTAGCATGACATAGACGACGCTTGAGCGTACATTATGTTAAAATACACACCACATAAACCATGAACACAATTTTAATACTAAATAATAAGAAGATAATAGGTTCTAAATTATCATCATCTTAAGTGATAAATAACTGCTTTCTAGATCTAGATGTACAAAACAGGAAACAAAAAAGTGATAAAAAGTGAGAGAAAGCATTTCCACCGGCCATAAAGGACTAAGAAGCTCATCATCTCTTTTTGCCAAGTAGAAGAGGAAAACAAAAAGAAACTTAGCTAAGCTAATTAAGGTGTCTTTAGATAATTAACAACAGAATCACATGCATAATCCATCTCTGCACATTGAGATCCAGCATCAACGACACTGACTATAGCACGATATCTCCATCTTAGTAGATGACATGTTGATTGTTTCTTTCAACCCCACAAGAGCATCGAGCCTGAGAAAAGCAGGACGACCAAGAAAGACAACAGGGCAGAGTTTTGGATTCTCAACCCACCATGACTGTAATCTGTGTTAGGCATACCAGATCCTGAAGGGCCTAAACCGGGGCCAACTCCACCTAACACTCCAGTTCCAGTTGATGGTGTGGTGGTGTACGGAGTGGTGGTGCCTGGTGTGTTAGTGGATGGAGTGGTAGTGGACGGAGTTGTTGTGGGTGTGGTTGTGCCTGGATTAGCTGTGACTGGTGTTGTTGGGGAAGTTGTGGTGGTGCCTGAAGTGCTGAACATTGCACAAAACAAGACATCCATAAAAAGGTTAGTTTAAGGAATGCTAACAAGTGAAAAGCTAGATGGTAACCATAAATGCTTGACTTTCAAATAATATAACCTAGCTATTAGTGCCAAAAGCTCATTGTGTAAAGGAATCAAGTGATGCCTGCAAGATTCATCTTGAAGTCGCTGAATTCCACATTCTTGTTTAGAAGAACTAAATTCAGCTTCAACAGCTTACACACTAAATTTTTGAAGCTTACCTCATCTTTCCCATGCAAAGATTTTTCAACTATTTGAACCTAATATAGTTATAAATGAATCTTAAATGATGGATTTCACATACTTAAATAATCTTAAAACAATGATTATCCTAGGCAAGGGGCTGATTGGTGGGCCAAAGAATCATACATCATGTTCTGCATATTCTATCAAGAATTATTCTCATTCATTGATCAAAAACATGTGAATATTGCCACTTTAAGACAATGGAGAGAAAAAGAAAATAAGAAAACTGAACAGAAACACATTTCAGTGATTTTAATAATATTTTCATGTTATGGTCACAGTGTAGTATTATTGAAACAGAAATAACCCATAAATGCTTAAACCAAGCTAGTACAAAACCACTAAAACAAATGAATTTTTACACTGTAAGTCTGTAACAAGCATACCACAGAATGAAATTAAGTGAATAGTGTTTAGAAGTTAAAACCAAGTGGTCTGTGAGTCCCACTCACTATATTGATACACGGTCAAAAACCCAATAGAGATGTGAGATGAGCTTTGGATTTATCAAAGGGCTAGATATCTGCTCTACCTAATCCAAAAATGATGCAAGTGCTTTATCATAGTAACATCAATAGGAGTGCTCCAATAAAATTGGTTGTACTGAAGGAATCACTCAAGAATTTTTTTTGGATTAAACAAGCACAGGCCTCGAGACATCAAAACAATTTTCAAAAGTTGGCTCAAATCTCAAAACTAACTTGCCCATTACACGGCTTTAAGGCAGCTCTACCAGCCCCACCATTCCAGTGGTGGCACACTTTTTCTTATTTCAATGTGGACAAGCCTACTGTGAAATCTCCTTCAACACAATTATGGGTGGTCATCAATAAAACATAGAAGATAGTGACAGGAATGCTTGAACTTTCTGCCCCTTTTTTTGTTGTTTTCCAGTGATCAAGCAACATGTGGACGGCGAAGATGGTATCACGCTTTTAACAGTAAAAGACTAAAAGAGAGTAAAATAAAAGGTACAAACAATGATGGGGTGCTTAACCCTTTACACTGTTCAACTCTTGGCTATTTCTGGGTTTTATTAATTTCTTTAATCCTAGTTAAAATCAAGTTTCACATTTGGTGAAACGTATTTGGATTTGATTTAGAGATCTCAATAATTGCAGCATCTTTTGTGACAATGAAAAAAGTTCTGCCAGTGGCTCTTAACAAACTTTGGTGGCCAATTTGGATCAAGTAGGGAAGGTCATCATGCAATGACCACATGAGTTAATACGACAAAAAGGGTTCATTTAGAATAAGATCAAAAGTGAAGAAAAAGAAGAGATAATTGATTTCACAACAATATTTAATTTACTTTGATTTAAAAATGGATGGCATACGAAAGAAAACAGTTTGATGAAGACTTAAATTGTTTTAAAAAATAAAAAGCTACCTTTTTCATCTTGAGAAAAAAGTTATGATGCCCAATCCACCTACAGAAATTCTAAGCGTGAAAAATAAAGGTCAATGACGCCACCAAGATAAAATACTCAGCTCTCTGACCGCTCGGTGAATATCTACCCATCTTTGTTCAAATTCCATACAATTCAGTCCATAGCGCCTTTGAAAAGCAAAAGATTATAAATCTCAATAAATCTTAGACAATTTCATCGAAAATACTAAGAAATTATCTAGACCACCTTCGGTAAGATCATAATGTAATGTAATAAAGAAAATAGAAATCTTGTAACGACCAGCACGTGCATTTTCGTTGTATAACAATAATAATATGCCAGATGTATATACCAAAATTTCTCACAAAATTCCAAAGTTATTCTCTGTCCGTGTGGATTTTTCCTTACATTTATAACCTAGATTCTTCCTCCATGTTCAAGAGCATAATGTAAAGTCACCCCAATAAAGTTTGTTGAGGATGTGTGCACTCTTAAGAGAGAAATCAAGTATCCTATATGTAAAACATTCAAAAACCATACCAAATCATATCCTCCATATTGTATAATGGCATTTTTCATTTAACTGTCCGTGAGTAAGTTGCGTGCCCCCAAATAAAAACTAAGAGCACTCAGAAACACTAGTATGAACAGTGTCATAATTACTACGGTGCCACAGTACCTTACAGTACATCATGCCAATAGAGAAAAATTAACAAATGGAAATATTAGAAATAAATAGCTATAGAGAGAACAGAGAGGGGGTCCATTCATACCTGGCACTTGAAGGGTAAGAACAGCCAGCAGTACCTGCAAATCATCATGTGAAAAAGCAGTGAATCTTTGTGAATTTAGTTTCTTACCACTGGGTAAAATAGGAAAAAATGGTAAGCAAGAGCAAGTGGCTGGAGAGAGAGTTTACTAGGATCAGTAGTGGTAACGGCAGCACTTCCGGCAAAATCACAAGAGCCTTGAGCTTGACCCTTTCTCTGGAAATAGCTGTTGACAGCATAATTGCAGTGAGCTTTGACAGTGTTGGGGTTGTAACAAGGCCCATTGGAATGGATAGGGTTACAATCCGCCCCAGCTCCACAAGCATAGTCCAAAGCTTTTTGTAAAACTGAGTCACCCACTCCATCTTTGCAAACACACCAGTTTGCAGCTACCATAATCACATAGAGAAACAAGAGAGAAAAAAAAAAAGAATTAGCCCTTGTAGAATAAGGAAGCAAAATAACAAAATAGCAAGAAATAGACTCAGAAAACTGAAAGGCAACTGGGGTTTTTTTTTGTAATCTTTTCTTTTTTAATTTTCTTTCTATTAACTAAGAAAATAGTAAAGTTTCAGACTAACAAATTGCTTTTAAATAAGAATAAAGAGAGGCACAAGTAGAATGTCAATTTTTCATACCCACTAAAATCCATCACAAAAATTTTAAAAAAATGAAAAACCAACAGATGGGTATGCACAAAGAAAGGAAAAAAAGGTCATTCCTTTATACTCAAAATGTAATGTCAAGGGATAAAAATAAAAATGAGATCTCAAATCTCCATGTCTACAAAAAAAAATTAAAAAAAAAAAAAACCCATGATGGCTAGCTTTGTGCAGCTTTACTACCCAGAAAATTTAAAAGGTGGCTCGAGGAGCTTACTTGAATGGCCGGTGAAGCCAAGGAAGAGGGCTAAAAGCACCAAAACAGCCATAACTGAACGAGCAAAAGAAGCTTAGAGAGAAGATAATAATAACAAATACTCGTTTTGCTCCGAGAAAAGTTTGTCACAACACACACAGCAGCTGAGCGGAGGCTTTTGAGAGAGACTGAGAGAGAGATGAAAAAGTTGGTGACGTTATATAGGAGACTGCGAGAAATGCAAGGGGGTTTATATCCAGACAAATGGTGGTGGGACGAAGGTGGTGTCGGTTTGTGAGTCACTTAAGCTTACTTCACTTAAGTGAAGTAATTAGTTATATTATATACTATTTATTTCACTTAAGCTTACAGCTTACACTGAACTTGTGCTACTAAATACTAATTAGTTATTTTATATACTATTTATTTCTCGATCGTCTTTAGCTTTTATCAAGGAAGAAAAAATTACTACGTTTTTCGTGGGAAGTTGAGCAAGAGCTTAATTTTGGTCGGGGCCGCGGCTGTTTGCGGTCCTATATCATACTACTAATGTGCGGTGAAAAATTTGACTGAATGATTGAGGAGGCAAGCTTCCTGTTTAGGTTTCTAATGACGTGAACACTTATCCAGATTTTATACTGTATTTATTAGTAACGAAATAAAGAAAGAATTTGATCTCACGTCAATAACAGTTATTATGTCATGAAATATTTCAAATTTTAATGATTTTTTAGTTGAAATTAATTGATACTTCATTTTTTTTAGATATATGTTTCTTTTTAATTATGAATTTAATTTAATATATTAAATTTACTCAACCCCTACCTCGTATTTGAAAAATAAAGGTTAGAACCGCTCGATTACATGCAGTTTTACTGATTTAATTTATTTTATGATAGATAATTAACATTTTTTAAAGATATATAAAATGTACATTTTTTGGTAGGTCGAGATCCTGGAAAAGGTGTGCGGTACAAAGAGATTTTTGTCTTCAAAGTTCTTTCCGCTGCAATAAAAAAGGAAAAGAGTAGAATTCAATTTAATTTTTAAAAAAAAATTGTGATGAAATTTGAATTCAAATTCCTATCGTATGATTGTCAAGCATTAATGAAATGAAAAGAGACGAAAGTACCACAGGCATGAAATGAACAAGCCTTACATACAGGCTTTTAACTTCTTGTTGCTTGTAGGCTTTTCCTTTACGAATCCAACCATCATAGCTGGCAGACGGCCCTACCTTGTTATGCTCTTTCTCGCTATCCATCATCGTGTCGTTTGATCCTTTCATCTCGATCTGATCGTCCTCACTGCATTTATGGTCCTGATTTTTTGTTTTGTTTTATTTTGTTTTCTCCGACTTCTCAGCCTCCACCTTAAATTATGAAAAATTATTATTGAGTAAATATTAATTACTCAATGAATTAATAAATTATTAATTTATGGAGAGCTCTTAATCTTCAAAATTTTGATTATGTCTATATAATTTTTTTGCGGGTAAGACTATTTGTGTCCTCAAATTATTTTAAATACTCTTTATTTATAAAATCTTTTTATTACAAGAATTTTTTTTAATGAAACCACCAAACGGAACATAATTATTATAACTTAAAAATAAAAACAAGAGAAGTTTGGCCTGAGAAAGCAAAAACAAGAGAATAAAAACAAAGAAAAGAGAAGATTTAGTCAGGTTTACGTAATATACGTTTGCTTTTTTATTTATTCTTTTAAGTGTTTTAAGTAATTGAGTGCACAGTGTAATTTTTAAGTTGTAAATAACTCCCTCAATTTAAATATTTTAACTAAGGAATTTTTTTCCTGCATTTGAAAGAGTGTAAAGTTAAAAATCAACTTTTTAAATTTAATAGGTGAACATTCAAAATAATAGAGTGTTCCAAATTTTTTTAGAGTGCAAATAACTCAATCTTTTATCATATAAATTTACCTTGATATGGCCTTACATATGTTTTTACTATGCTTTATTTTAAGTAGTTATTAATTATTTTAAATTGATAGTAATAAAATTTTGTTCTTTTAAAGAGTCTGTCTCCCGGCCGGCGGGGATTTGGGTGGGGGGGGAGAGAGAACACAAACACTCAATATTATATCGATAATTTGTATGATTTCTTGTTGCAAAAACGTATGAAATCTAAGTGGAAAAAAAAAAAAAAGAATAAGTAAGCGACATTTTGATTATTATTATAGGGATGGGCAGAGGGCACAACATGAAATAGCCCGAAAACAATGAGAGATTGGCTATAGAAGCTACGGCCTATGACAAATATATATATGTATATGTGTGTGCGTGTAGAAAATAGTGAATAAATGAATTAAAAACGGAGAAAAGGTTGAAGAAGCTCTCTCCCAGTACTTTTCTTGGTTGGGGTTCATAAGAAAGACGTTTCGGGGCTAGGGCAGCAGGGCAGCTAACAAGCATCAAACATGGAGCGCCGACCGAGAACCGATTCTAATTTTTGATAGCGGTGAAAGATCGCTTTATGTGCTAAAGACGTTGGTGGATTACAGCTGAGCTGAGTGATGAGTCATCAGTCGCCTGCAGTCAAAACAGTTCATTCCTCAAAAAGGTTTGCTCGCTTTTTTTTTCATTTTTTTATTCTTTTTTTTTCAAATCTCTTTTTTATTTATTTACTTTTTCTTCCATATTATCAACCGAGTATTTTTTTTTTTTAGCAATTTCAGAGCAGATAAATATCGATGTTAGCAATGGTTGTCTGCAATCTCAGATCTGCTTGATGTGCCCAGCTCGTACAAACCACATGCCCGCATCAAATTTTCATATAAGAATTGGCGTTTTGACGCCTCTTTAAATTCTTTATAATATCAATTTTTAATTAAAACTACTTAAATAACAAAAAATAAATTAATTTATTTTTTATTCTGAAAGAAAATTCAATCTGATACTTAAATAAATTATTCATTTAATTTTTTTTACCCATTTCGTAATTTATAGTATTTTGATTAAAAAATATTTTTTAAAGAAACTTACAAGAATTTAGCTTTTGGATATTGGGGATAAAAATTATTTAATGGAAATAAAATAATTTAAGATTTTATGACTTGTATGATTTTTTATAAATAAAAACTTAAAACAAGTATTCTTTTTACGGAAGAATTTTATGGCTAAGATGTTAACTTTAATTTATAGATTTCATTTTTCAAAATCCTTCAATCATTGCACATAATAAATAGGTCAATTCTATTCTACAGCATTTTGCTCAATTTCTTGCGGAGTCAGATTCTCGTAAGTATGATTATTTTATCAATTTAGCTAAGGGTACTTTGCGAAATAAAATTCTGAAGGGGTGTTTTAAGGATTTTAGAAGGGTGTTAGAAGCTCTACCCTTGGTAAAAATGCTGCGCAGATTGGGTTTACTTGCAATATACTGAGCTGTATTTAGACACTCTTTGAATAACTAGTTTTTATGCTCATTTTCTGCCTAAAGTGCAAAGTTCCAAACCCCTAAGTTTGAATGATTTGAGGGGTGCACGTGCCATGTGGTACAAAGTACAAACCCGGCTGTCGTTTATTTGTTGTTTTTTTTTAAAAAGAAAAAAATGGGTGGACAAATCTAAATAAATTTTTATTTTTTTTTCTACTTCCAAGGGCAATCTAAATAAAAACACAAAATGAAGAGCGATAGATTACATCGTTTAACTAAATCCCTACACCCTCAAAAAGCTGCCGTTTATTTGTTGTTATTATTATTATTTTAAAGAAAATGTATACTTCAATTGCATGCAATCCATAATCAAAGAGTAGAAATCAGCTCAACAGGTCAAATTCTCAAGCTAGACAAGACAAGGGAGATTACCACGCACGAAAAGAATATTATAAGGGTCTGGATATATATATGCCAAACTTGAAAATTGTTCCGCGTTTCCGTTAGCGGAACACTTTTTTTATTTTGGTATCAAGTTTTAAAGAAGTCAATTGCCCCCATCCGTACCAAGCTTATATACAAATTCAAAGCATCATTGCATATGTACATTGAAAAATTAACATGTGTGGATATTTTAGATTTTAAGCTACAGCTCTAACATGTTTAATAAATACTTATAGTTATTCGTTCGAAAGATAAGGTGATTTTATTTCATAAAAATACTTAAAATATTTGTATTATCTCCATAATTTATCAACAATACAATTATATTTTTATTTTTTTTATAAATATTTAAATTTCGTTAGCAAAAAATAAAAAAAAAAACCAACAGTGACTATCGCTTGCCAATTTTTTTTTTTAAATAAAAAAAATTACACTGCCAGCACCTTCAGAATACTTTTTTTGCAATCTATCTAACGGTACAATCACCAGTGCCAAACAATCATTTGAGGAGTAGTTATCGCCCAAATCTGCAGCTTCACTGTGAAGTCATTGTTAAAGGTGAAGATTTACAATTCACCACCACCTTTAGGATGGTGGACTTTGGATGACCCTTCTAATTGATGGTAAGAGTGCACCATGACTTGCCGCTATTTAACGGCAACATCACGTCGAAGCCACAATTTTGAGTGACGACAACATCGTCCTTGATGACTTTTTGAATTCAATAACTGTAGGATCCCTTTGGGTTAATGCAACTTATTTCTTTCACAAAAATTACGTGGATCATATCACAAAATCATTATAGCTGTAAGAGGAGTATTATATTTGATTGTAATTTAGTAAAATCCATAATTGTATTGTTGAATAGATTATGGAAAACAGAATCCAATAGTGCCTAGTTTACTGCCTTTGAGGTCATTGCCAGCTATTGTCATCGGTCGAAAGTTGGAGACAACAAAATGTATTATAATTATTTAATAATTGATTTAAATTATAACTATTAGTTTAAATAATCAATATATTTGATTTAATAATTATATACTTTATTAAATTTAATTTAACATAAATTTTATTAAAAACTTTTACATCACAACTAATGATATTTATTAAACATTAACGACTTTTATTGAATAGATACAACTTTGATCTCTCAAAAACTGCAATTAAAAGATTATTTCATATCAATTCCAGGCATAACCTAACTACCCCACGTCACATCTGCTTGCTGTGAAGGACCAACAACAATAGCTGCACAGAGAACAAATTCCCCAGTACAGTCATTCGTGAATTCCCTTATGACGATCCCCATAAAATTTTTTTGAGAGCTAAAGAAGCATCTACGGGTGAAGCACCATATCCATATAACTGCTTGCCACCTATGCTTCGCCATCCATTCCAACTTTAGGAACCTAGGTGGCAGTATCCTAAACAAACTATAATGAAATGAACCACACTGAAGAGCATCTGAATCAATTATCGCTGGAATCGGCCAATTTCCAATGCAAGTTGAACTATAATTAAGGAAACAGTAGATGCTATTTGTCAAAATTATGCTTCAAAAATTTGTGACCAAATATCAGGAAATCATAAATCATTGAAAATGTAATTTAATAGAATACATAAATAAAAAAATTTAAAACAAAAAAAAATAAAAATTTAAATGCCTGAAACAAATAGCTGTCATCAATCATGATGACTATGTAACTTTGCTCAAGACTAAGCCCAAGCCAGTTAGTGGGCCGGGACCGGGTGACCCGAAACGTTTATATAGAGAAACGGGTCCCAAAAGCCATCTCCAGACTTCAGATGAATCAGATCGTCAAGAATCGATCGTGTGTTAATTTGTCCCCAAGTTTCTCCTTTCTTCGCTACTGAATACTGATCAGCCAAACAAAACCCTCTCTGGGTTTAAATATAAAGCCGTTACCGCAACGATTAAAAGCTAAACCGAAAAATCAGTAAAAAGGGAAAGCATATATAAATTAAAATTAAAAAAAAAAAGAGAAAGCAAGAAAGAGGAAGAAGAGCAAAGAAAGAATGTTACTACAACTTCCTCGCTTGACAAACTCTCTGAGAGAGCCGTTCGATATCGACCAGGCCTATCTCCAACGCAAATCGATTCTCCAGAATCTTCAGAAGCCGCGCAAGTAGAATTCAGAAACTCCCCCCTAATGTTTACTTTCACATGTAGTTTAATTTAATTTTAAAATTGGATTTTCTTTCCTTGCTGTTTGGTGACGTGAAAACAGAATTACACAATTTCGACGTCAAGAAAATAATTGTATACGATGTCAGGAAAATGAAATTCGTCAATTACATGGCTTCTTGTTTATTTTTTTTCCTTCTTTTCTAGCTTTGATTGTGGAACTGGTATAGGTACATTTTAATTGTTTTTTAATGTGAAGATTCATTTAGGTACTGTTTGATTCCGAGGAAATGTTGAACAACAAAAAAACCCCATGAATATTAAATTATGTAGTTAATTGGCTTCTTGTATGTTTTTCTTTCTTTTGCTCCAGCTTTCACTGTGGACCTGCAATATGTATTTTAACTGTTTACTTCTTTAATTCTTTTACTATGGTTTGGTTGCCTAGGGAAAGCAGGAAAATAAAGAAATCTGACATGAAGAAATGAAATTTGTTATTTAAATGGCTTATTGTTTGTTTTTTCTTTTGTTCTGGCTTTGATGATGGAACTGCTATATACGTTTTTTTAATTTACAGTAAAGATTTATTTAGTTACTGTTTGGTTGCCAAGGAAATGCAAGAAAATTGAGAAATATAGAATTTCAACTTCAAGCAAACGAAATTTACTAGTTACATGGTTTTGTTCTAGCCTTAAGTTTATAACTGCTGTGTCTGTTGTGTCTGTGGCACTATAGAAATACTTTCTAAAAGCTCCTAATTATTTGATTTAGTACCACAAACTCACTTGATGAGTCAGAGACTGCGCGAAAGATAGTATATCGATGGGAAGAAGGTATTGTAACACCTTAATTACTTACAATGTTGTCAACATGTTGTGAAGATGTTTGTATTGGTTGAAATTTGATTCTTACTTTTTGATTTTGAACTGAATGCTGTGGAGTAGCTTCAACCGAAGTGCGACAAGTTTACAAGCAATTTATTGGGGCAGTTGTGGAATTGATTGATGGAGAAATGCCTTCTGAAGAGTTTGGTGAGATTGCATTGGCTGCTTACCATCTTTTTGGTAGGCCAGCAGAGGAGGAGGATAACAGTGTTGATAGAAACATTGTTGAGAAGAAGTAAGAATTTAATTTTCCAACACTTGATGCTATGACTATGATCATTTTGATGGAAGTATAGCCAGTATTTTTATGCAATCGCTTTGGGTCATGCTGTTGTACCATTATGGTAATGAACCAATTGATCGAAGACTTTGCATTATCTGGTGTAAAATGTGTGATTCATGTAATGCATGTATTGGAATGCTGGTTGATATGTTACAATAAAGCTGGCTTCTTTAGTTTTTAGATGTTTTACATTTGATACTTTACAGATTTGTGATTGAGGTAATTGATGCTGGAATGCAGGTCAAAAGTGCAAACATTAATTGGTCATGCTGTTTCTGACACGAGCGTGTATAAAGTTGCTTCTGTAGCACAAAGGCTTTCTAAATTGCAGCCTAGTGAACATAATGTTACTCTTTTTTCAGAAATCCCTGAGAATGGAAGTAGTGATGATTTTGAATTTGGCTCAGATCTTGTTTTTCGAGCACCTGCTAGGTTTCTGGTTGATGGTTCTTTCGAAGATGGAGCATTAATGGGTGATGAAAGCATTGCGCCTACTTCATTTCATGACAGGTGGTATGATGGTAGTGATGCTATGGATTATAATTCTGCTGCTGATGGGCGAAATTTCAGTTTAAGTTGGTTAAGAGATGCATGTGATCGGATAGTTAGACAAAGTATTTCACAGCTTTCTCGAGATGATCTAGCAATGGCCATCTGTCGAGTACTTGACTCGGACAAACCTGGCGAGGAGGTACTAGTTGATAGTTATTCTTCTTAGAAGTTTATTGGTGCAACTGTCAACACATCTTTCATGAAAAATATGTTAGTAATTTTGTAAATCCTTTTGTGCAGATAGCTGGTGATTTATTAGATCTGGTTGGTGATAGTGCATTTGAAACTGTTCAAGACCTTATATCGGTATGAATGAGTATTACATTCAAGTTTATTATATTCATCTTTTAATAGATTCAAAGCATCTATTCTTTTTTTTTTTTTTTTAATTCTATTCTCTGTAATTTTTGTTTTTTCTAATTTCATTAAATACCTTTTTTTGGGGATTATAATGATCCTACTTTCCAGCATCGAAAGGAGCTTGTTGATGCCATACGTCATGGTATGCTGTTACTGAAATCTGAGAAGACAGCTTCAAATTCTCAATCACGCATGCCTAGTTATGGAACACAGGTATATCTGGATTATCCCTCAAAAAGAAAAAGCTTTGGCATTGAATTTTGAGTCTCCAAATGCTCCAACAAATAGTCACTTGCTGCTTCTCTTTTAGGTAACTGTTCAAACAGAATCTGAACGGCAAATTGATAAACTTAGGCGCAAGGAAGAGAAGCGACATAGACGTGGAACTGAATATGCAGCTGCGAATGATGTGTCATCTACGAGTTTTTCTTCTTTACTTGAAGCAAGTGAAAGGAAAAATCCATTGGATGATTTGATTGGATCTGGCCAAGGGTCCATTGCAGTTACTGCTCTCCCTCAAGGAACTGTGCGAAAGCACTTGAAGGGGTATGAGGAGGTTATTATCCCCCCAACACCTACGGCACAAATGAAACCTGGAGAAAAGCTGGTACCTCCCATCTGATAAGATATTATTCCTATCCATAATGGTTAATAATTGATAATTTTGTCTGTTGATTCATTTTGATAAGTTACAGATATGCTTATCAATTTGTTGACCAAGATTGCTCAAAAAAAAAAATGAAAAGGAAAAAGAAGAAAGAGAACTTGTTAGGAGAAAAAATAAAATAAAGTTAAGGATGAATGGTCAGTAAGCACTTCTTTCATGCAAATGTAATTATTGGGGTACTACTTGGTTGCCAGTTTGTTTTAATTATGTTTAGAAACTATTTATTTAAATGACGTTTGTAAAGCTTTAGTTAGTACCATATAAGAGAAGAAATGCCTACTAGGTCCACGAACTTTGAAATGTTTATTTTTATTCTGTGGAATTGAGCTTTGAAATTTCTTCTCTTTAAAATATGGTACTGACTTGATAAATCGTGAATCATGATTGGCATGTTGAAGGACCTTGAGGGGATCTTTTGTTTGCATCATCTCTGGACTTTGGGGATTTTGGGTATTTTGTGACATGGGTGTTGAACACAGTATTATGTTGGCCAATCTCTATAAATATTGAGCCTTACTTTGAATAAAATGTAGTATTCAGCCTATATCTATTACAAGGGGAAATTTGCCCTTTTTTCTTTCTCCTTTTTCCTTAATGAAACAAAGTAAATTCTATCAGCGATGACAAATGGTTAAGTGCAAGAAGCAAGATTTATGTAGAGCTTTACACGGCAGGAAATTTGCATCTTTAGCCAAAAATGGGTATTAAGGAGGAGATTATGTACTTTTTCTCTATCTTTTTGTTGACATCATGTGAACCTCTCTCTTCAAAGTTGATTATTGTAGCCTCGCTCGCCAATTATATAGAAGGTTTACCTGGAATTTATATTACCTGTCAGCTGGGGCTTAGGGATAAAACTTTCATTTGAGAAAAATTGCTTAATAGATTGCAATAATATGTTACCACCTTCTTTATAGTAGTGAGATGTTGGCCAAGTGTTTAATGCATTGTTATGTGACTACTTTCTGCTGAGTTTTTGTAAAGCTAGTCATCCCGTTGCTTGTTTTATTATCAGTGTTACTTGCTGAGCTTGATGCTTCTCTTACTGCATTTCTTCACTGTAACATGTCAGATTGAGATAAAGGAATTAGATGAGTTAGCTCAAGCTGCTTTTCATGGCTATAGAACGCTGAACCGTGTTCAGAGTCAGATATTTCAAACTGTTTATTACACAAATGAGAACATCCTAGTGAGTCATCGGCTCTGTATTTACATATTAAACAATAGTGGTATGAGGGATTTAACCAGTCTGATTTTCATGCATTTACAGGTTTGTGCTCCAACTGGAGCTGGCAAAACAAATATAGCTATGGTTTCTATTCTACATCAGGTGTGCAATCTGTGGGTGTACCAGAAACTTTCTGCTCTTTATTTGCTATCTGAATTTCTCCTCTTCTTTTCTTTATTTATTTTTTGTTTGATTTTGGATGGAAGACTCTTTATTGTCTTTGTTGTATGGTTTCTTAGTGGGTTTTGTGTTTACATTCAGTTATGTGGAGTCGTCATCTTTGCACATGTATGGGCAGATATGAAGTTCCAGTTTTTCTTTAGTTATCTAAATCTAGTAGCTAGAACAAGGGAAGTTGTGGTTATTTTATTCTACTGGTGTGGAGATTGATATTTAGATCTTTTGCTCTATTGTGGTACTGTAACATGTGATATTTTCAGTCTTGGAAATAACCATATGTAGCCTACCAAAAAAGTTATGCTGTAGGGGCAGGAGTCCAATGTTGTATTGTGACCTCTTTTTCCTGATTTCATTTGGATATAAAAAATTATATTGGCTTTTTATTTCTGGAACTTTTCAACTAAAATCTCTCTCTCTCTTCGTGTCTCTCTTTATTTTTTTCAAAAATTTTATAAGAAAACTTTTCAGCTGAAATAAAAATGACAAATTTGATATCATATCCATTCAATGGTGGCTATGCAATTATGGATACTGAAGTTTCATTTTAGGTGTAGGACTGTAGGTGTTGAGATCACCAGCTTTGCGTTTGATCGCATTAAGTTAAAGAATTTATCCATATGATATTGTAGCATATGATATGTGTGAGAAATTTTTTAGTCAACGAAAGATGTTCTTTTGCAGATAGGACAGCACTTTAGGGATGGATACTTGCACAAAGATGAATTTAAGATAGTTTATGTTGCCCCTATGAAGGTAAAACCCAGTCTTTCCGTACTTTGGATCCTTTTTATTTATATGGGATTCTGGGTGGATAATAATTCCTTATCCTATGCGCTGGTTTCCTAGGCATTAGCTGCAGAGGTCACAAGAACATTCAGCAATCGTTTGTCACCACTAAATATGATTGTGAGAGAGCTTACTGGAGACATGCAACTTTCTAAGAATGAACTTGAAGAAACTCAGGTTGCTTGTCAAATTAAGTATGTTTTGTCTTGTTGTGACTATCGGTACTATTAACGCTTCATGTCAACTTTCTACATGTATTTTTTGTGGATCAGATGATAGTGACAACACCTGAGAAATGGGATGTTATTACTCGCAAGAGCAGTGACATGTCCCTCTCAATGCTGGTGAAGCTCTTAATTATTGATGAAGTGCATCTTTTAAACGATGACAGAGGCCCTGTTATAGAGGCACTTGTTGCTCGGACCCTGCGTCAGGTATGTAATTGAATTTATCTCTGATTACTTTATTTAATGGTTGTCAGTTGTTTAATCTAAGCTGGAACCATTGTAACTTATTGCTGTGATGTTGACTGCCTAATTTGTTCTTGCTTTACTCCCAGATTTTGATGACTATTTGACATTTGAAGCCAAGAATCCACATGGCTTTATTTAACCATTTCTCCTTTCTGCCAGCTTAGAGAATTCAGATATTTTAGATATGTGGCTTGGCAATTCTGAGCATTATTTTGTTGTTTTCACTTCATTGGGAGTGTTTATATCATTCTGTTCTTGTTTTTGGTTGGTAAGGTATGAGAAATATAGATTATTGATGATATGAAAGTTTAAGGTACCGTAGGGTATGATGTATACATGCATACATACATACTAAAGAGAAAAGACCTTTTATTTCTCAGCTTATTTTATTTATAGTACTTACATGAGTATTATATAGATTAACTTAACTACTAACACCTAACTATTAGTTAATCTAACCACTATCTACTGACACTCAATCACTAATAATAGTTAATTAACAATTGTTGATTAATTGAAGCTAGATAACAACTGTTATATTTACGGTTCCCAACATAACACTTTCCAGCACTCCTCATCAAGCTGATGCAAAGATACTTTGCATTCTAAGCTTGATGATTAAATGCTAGAACATGGTAGTGGGTAGTCCTTTTGTAAGCACATATGCTAGTTCACTCTTTGAAGAAACAAATGGAATACAAATTTTCCTTGAGTCAAGTTTTTCCTTGGTGAAGTGTATCAATCTCAACATACTTAGTCCAGGCATGTTGAAAGGATTGTGAGCAATGCTTATTGCGGTGTTATTGTCACAATAAAGTGCCATAGGACATTCTGTCTTGATCTTCAGGTCAGATAGAATTATCTTTAATTACATTAGCTTACATATACTGTGTGCTATGGTGCGAAACTCTGCCTATGCACTAGTGCAAGCCGCCACAGGTTGTTTTTTGCTCCTCCAAGTAACTGGGTTTCCTCTAATAAATTTACAATGCTTGGTAGTAGACCTTCAGTCTGTCTTAGATCCAGGCCAATCTGCATCTTTGTAAGCTTCTAGTTGTAAGTTCTTCTCCCTTGTGAAATAGAAGCCTTTACTTGGTAATCCCTTCAAATACCTCGAAATCTTATAGACAGCTTCAAGGTGTGACTTTGGACGAGCATGCATAAAGTGACTAATTATACTCATGGCGTAGGCAATGTCTAGGCTTTTTTGAGATAGGTAGATAAGTTTGCCCACCATTCTTTGATATTCTTCTCTGTTCATAGGTTCTTCTCCTATTAGTTCTCAAAGTTGATGATTTGCATTAATTGGAGTATCAATTGGTCGATAACCAATCAATCCGACTTCTTGTAGTAGATCTTGGGGATATTTCTATTGAGAGATGCGGATTCCATGTCGTGACCTAGCCACCTTAATTCCCAAGAAATATCTCATGTTTTCGAGATCTTTAATTTCAAATTGGTTTGCAAGATTGGCTCTTAAACGAGCTATTTCATCATGATCATCACCCGTCACAACAATATCGTCTTCATGCACAATCAAAGTTGTAATTCCCTTCTTCATTGAATTCTTAATGAAAAGAGTGTGGTCACCTTGACTTTGCAAATAGCCCCAATTTCTTATTGCTCTAGTGAACCTCTGGAAACATGCTTGTGGTGATTGCTTCAAACCATAAGGGGAACTTTTCAACTTTCATATTTTGTTTCTTCTCAAGTTCTCGCGGTATCTTGTGGAATATCCATGCAGACTTCTTCTTCCTAGTCTCCTTGGAGAAATGCATTCTTCACATCCAAGTGGTACAACGACCTTTCCTTCACTGTTGCCAAGGACAACAAAATTCAGATTGTGTTAATCTTTGCCACAGGTGCAGATGTCTCATAATAGTCTATTTGATAAGTTATGTGTATCCTTCGCAACCAGTCTTGCTTTGTATTTGTCCATTGACCTATTAGCCTTGTATCTTATAATATGGATCCACTTGTAACCAATAATTTTCTTATCTTTGGGCAAGTCCCCAATCTGCCATGTCTGGTTTTTCTCTAAGGCTTTTAATTCATCATTCATTGCCTTTTTCCATGGCTTTGAGGTTAAGGCCTCCTGAACAGATGTAGGAACTCTTTGGGACAACAGAGATGTGAGAAAAGCACTACATTGAGAAGAAAGGTTTGCAAAGACACAAAATGAGACATAGGGTGTTGGGTGCAACTCTGAACCTTTTTTTTAAAGCAATAGGTAAATCAGCATCATCTAGAGGAAGAGAATTAGGAATAAGAATTGAAGCATTGTTTTCATTACCTGATTCAAGATTAACAATTGGAGCATGGGAAGCAGTGACAGTCCTTTTCCTCCTGGAATACATTCTTAGAGTGGGTCTTTTCTGAGCCTCAATATCTATCTTTGCATCTGTTGTCAGTTGAGAGGGTGTTTTAGGTGGAGTAATGCACTCTGATTGGTTGGAGTGGTGGCAGTTAAGCTGAATTGTGGTCTCAGGTGGAACGGCAAAAGGAGGGTCCTTTGTGGTAGTATCTCTAGTAGCTGTTACTTTTGATTCCTCAGTGACTGACTCCAAGCTTGGAGGGTCCTTTGTGGTAGTATTCGTAGTGACTGTTAGTTCTAATTCCTCAATAGCTAACTCTATGTTTGGTTTGTTACTTGGCTGTACAATGTCCTTCACATTCCAATCCCACCTATCTTCCTCCTCTGTTAAGTCACTTCCCCTAAAGATAAGTCTTACCAAAGTAATATTGATTTTCCACAAAGGTTACATCCTTAGTAACGTATGTCTTCTTTGTAGGAGGATGATAACATTTGTATCCCTTTTTTTTTTTTTGTTGGAGAGTAGTTGAGGAAAACACACTTCACAGATCTTGGATCAAGTTTACTCTGTTAAAAGGGTTGAACAAGAGCATATGACACAACCAAATACCTTTAGTGGTAAAGATCCAATTCCCTGACAGCTTGGAAACAAGGTTAGAGTTTCTTCACAGGGCTTTGATTCTCAAGAACTTTGGTTGGCATTCTGTTGATTAGGTAAGTTGTAGTAAGAATGACATCCCCCTAATGGCATTTTGATTCTCCAACTAGGAACAAAAGATATCGAGCAATTTCAAGGAGATGTTTGTTCTTTGTTTCAGTATCACTATTTTGTGGAGGTGTATCAATGTAAGTTGACTGATGTAGAATGCCCTTATCTGATAGGTATGTCTTTAGTTCTTGGTTAATATTCTTTTTCATTGTTAGATGTCAGAGTCTAGATATAGACCCATAACTGATTCTTGATAAACTTATGGAATGAAGGAAAAATAAATGAAACCTCTGACTTATTTTTCATAAGATAGACCCATATGATCCTGGTACAATCATCAATAAAGGAGAAACCATTGGAAGCTAGAAATATTGGTAAAACGGGATGGTCCCCATACATCAGAATGAACTAGACTAAATGGTGTTGGAAAAATAGAGTGATGATGTTTAGCAAACATACAAGATGCACAATGTAAACTGCTAACATCTGTTTTCTAAAATAACTTGGCTAACAATTTCTTTAAGAGGGTAAAAGGTGGGCAGCCTAAACCGTTATGCCAAAGATAAATCTGGTCAAAGTTGTTTGGATGAGAGATTAGACAATGAGGCTCTTCTTCACCACTCCTCCTATCAGTATCCAGTCAATCTCTTAGTTTACCAGCCCCAATCATCTTCCCTGATCGGACCTGAAAGCAACAACTGATGGAATAAATTTAACTGAACAATTTAGGTCTTCTCTGAGTTTTCCAATAGACAACAAATTATAATCCAAGTTTGATTGAAGTTTATGGTGGTTGAGATTTTGACAGTTCCTTGACCAGAAACTGAGGAAGAAGTCCCATCGGCTACTTTGATTTTTAGTCTACCTGAACATGGTAAATAATCAGAAAAGATGTTAGACATGCTTGTCATATGATCAGAAGCACTTGAATCAATGATCCAGTACAAGAATCAGGTTTTGGGAGCATTGAGGAGGCTTTTATACCTGCGAAAGCTGTGGAACAAGAACCTGCAACAGTGGGTTTAGGTTTGGTATTAGAGAAGCAAAGTTGGTTCAACAATTGTTAGAGCTTTTCAAAATCTTGCTGGTTAAATCCGTCTAACACCTCCAGCAATGAAGGCCAAGAATAAAATGGCAATAACACTAGGCAGAAAATCTAAAGCTCTGATACCATGAGAGAAAAGACCTTTTATTTCTCAGCTTATTTTATTTACAATAATTACATGAGTATATATATAGATTAACTTAACTACTGACACCCCACTATTAATTAATCTAACCACTGTCTACTGGCACTCAAACCACTAATAATAGTTAATTAACAATTGTTGACTAATTGAAGCTAGATAACAACTATTATTTCTACAGTTCCTAATATAACACTTTCCAACACATGCATACATACATACGTCGCGCACATACACACACAAATACATGCAGTCCTCTAGTGTGGCGCACTCATTTTTTATTTATTGCAGTCACACTCTTAAGCCGTAGGGTTTAATAAAGTCTGTTTAAGCCTATTATACTGCATGGCTTTTTTTTTTTTTTTTATTGCAGTCACTTTGGCTTTTTTCTTACCCCTTTTGTAAAGTAAGGGATCCCTTACTGGAAAATTACTCTCTCTCTAATAAGAGACAGAAAATTTTATTAAAATGTGGAAAAACGAAGTACGAGGTGGATAATCTGGGTTTTCTAACCTTTCTGTTGATATTGATTTGTAATTTGGCAGTTTCACTGAATATTGAGCTTTATTCATTCTTGCATCAGGATTGCTATGAATAACACTTTTTTTTTTTTCTTTTGAGAAGGATTGCTATGAATGACTTATATTTTAGTAACTCAGTACTTTTTTGTTTTCATTTTTTTTGTGATAGGAAACAAAGATATGAGTCCACAAGGAAAGAACTCCCGAAAAGATGACTAAGAGTCTTATAGATCTATATAGTTGAGAGCTAATCAGATGACAATATAAGTAGAGGATCTAAAAGACTATGAAAGCTTTACAACAAAAACATAACAAAAAACACAGAATTAAGCCAACACTCTTTCCCAGTTTAGATGAATGAAGAAGAAGAATCTTGAAATTACTTCGTAACCGAGGCGCAAAGAGAAGCTAATAATCGCACTCCTTCCCACAAATAGATGATATCTTCCTCTGAATCTTCAAAAATCCTTCTATTTCTTTCAATCCAAATCACCCAAAAAGTGGCTGTAACTGAGCATTTCCACAGCACTCTAGCTTTTTCATCTTTTCCAAAGGCATGAAGAAACTCTGAAAGCATAGACATAGTAGAACCTTGCATCACCCAAGAGATTCTAGCTGCCTGAAACAATCTATTCCCTAGCTGGACTGCATTGTGACAGTGCGAAAACAAATGATCCGCATTTTTGCCATTTCTCTTGCACATGCCACACTGAGAAGGAGATGAACACATATTAGGATTCTGCCTTTGAATAATGTCACCAGTATTAAGTTTACCAAGAGCTAATGACCAAGCAAAAATTTTAACTTTACTTGGGACTTTAGCTTTCCAAATGGGCAGGCTGAAAGTTCAAAAGAACTTGATCATCAATCAAGTTATTGAAAAAGGATTTGTGAGAAAGGATCCTTGAAGGACTTAGCTTCCAAATTCTTTTATCCTGTACTCTTGATTGGTTTAATCTATGTCTGATGGTGTCACTAATGCTTTCCATTTTTATGATGTTTCTTCTCACATCTTTCATTTCATTTGGACAGGTGGAGTCAACACAGAGGATGATACGTATTGTGGGCCTGTCAGCCACTTTACCAAATTACTTGGAGGTTTCTGGCCATTTAGTTGAAATCAATTTTTTATATTTTTGGTTAATTTGCTCTGATGGCTTTGATGTCACATTCACTTCTGTAGTTTTTATAATGTATCTTTTTACAACATCTAGGTTGCGCAATTTCTGAGAGTGAATCCAGAGATGGGCCTCTTCTTCTTTGATTCTAGTTATCGTCCCATTCCACTTGCGCAACAGTATATTGGAATTAGTGAGCCGAATTTTGCAGCTCGAAATGAACTATTGAGTGAAATATGCTATAAGAAGGTTCTCCTTTAGAACTTAGCTTTCTTATATGCAATTGAAGGTTTTGATGGTAATTTATTGAGTTGATGATACTCCCTTGCTGCTAGGTTGTTCATTCATTAAGGCAAGGTCATCAAGCTATGGTATTTGTTCACTCACGGAAGGATACCGTAAAAACAGCTCAGAAACTGGTACTCTTTGTCAATCTGTTAATAGAGCTTTTATTGTGTGAACTGACATCAATGCACATACATGCTATTCATGCATCCCTATATGTCATGTTGAACAGGTTGATCTTGCTCGAAGATATGAAGATCTCGAGCTCTTTAACAATGACACACATCCCCAGCTCTCCTTAATCAAGGTGAGAAACATTAATGCTTCACTGTTGTTGGGGTTCCCTCATATTAATAGTTAACCTTTTGTCATGGATTTCCCATTCTATGTATTTCAGAAGGACGTTATGAAGTCCAGAAACAAAGATCTTGTTGAACTTTTTGGCCTTGCTATTGGTGTTCATCATGCTGGTATGTTACGTTCTGATAGAGGTCTGACTGAGCGTCTTTTTTCGGAAGGACTGTTGAAGGTATAGCTTCTTCAACATATATGTATATGTATACATAGTTCTTTTGGATTTTGGCCAAAATAATTTGTAAGATGATGTTATTTGCTGTTTCAGGTGCTTGTCTGCACTGCCACATTGGCATGGGGTGTAAATCTGCCTGCTCATACTGTTGTGATTAAGGTCTGTGCATGTGTACTTTCTTGAGAAATTATATGCTTTATTGGAAAGAGAAAGTTGAAACCAGGTACAAGGAACCTGGGATATATTATTCGCATGTGTATGAAGTACATCCGTTGATCTTATATGTTCATATTTTTGGCAGCCAAACCAAATGAGCCAGTTCGGCTTTGAAAGCTGGCCCAGCTGTTTTTTTTATTTTTGAAATAAATTTAATTTTAGTTGAAAAGAGTGTTATAAATCATACTATTTGATAAATTTTGATAATTATGTTTACAAATATCATCAACTTTTATCTTAAATCTAGTGATTTACCAAATGGCAACAATTGTAGGTTTTTTCCCACAGCAGCTCAATATTGAACAGACTCTTAAGTATACAGTGCCTCAATACTAAACAGACTCTTAGGTATATTGATATATCTGGATATTTTTATCCATCAAAGAGAAAGAGGGAAAGAACAGACTGTGGGTAAAATTTTACCTTGATTTTTCTGCTTTATGCTACTATACCTCTCTGTTTTCAAAATTAAGAAAGAGTTGAGTGTTGGTTTAATTAAGAAAGAGTTGAGTGTTTGTTTCTTAACTTCATTCTTCTAAAAAGTAAAACCAGTGCAAATGTAGAATCTCCTTGTGGTCAGCTTGTTTTGATGGCTTAATTTGCTCAACTAAGTGTTTGAAACCTGCACGTAGAACCTTTTCTTACCAAAGTCAGAATTCTGAGGTTTTTTATTAAGCAGATGTCTAGGGTATTAAGATTTAATGTTGATGACACTGTATTTTTCTGGTAAAGATGATGTTAGAATCTCGAAGTTATGTCTCTTGCAAGTTCTCTTGCAAGTCATACTTTTCTTGGTTGGTGGAAGACAATTCTAATATTGATTTCATTGAATTTGGGATGGTCTAGAAAGTAACTGTTCCTCCTAAAGTCCAAATTTTTGCATGGACAGTAGCCTTGGAATAATTAACACTAGAGAGAAGATTAGAGGAGAAATCCTAAGATATGTCTTTCTCCTTCCTGGTGTGTTATGTGCAGAAAGAATGAAGAAACCAGCAACCCTCTTTTTCTTCAGCCTCTTGTAAGGCTTTGTTGATGGATAATATTTTTGCTTTTAGAGGAGGAATGAGAGCTAAAACTTTATGGAAATGTGTTGTCCTAGCTCTCTTTTGGGTGATTTGGCAAGAAAGAAATAGTCGTATTTTCTTAGGGTAAAAAGAGGAAGATATTGATGTGTTATAGGAGGCAAGATTGGATTATTTTCTTCAGTTTAGTTGCCGACTTCTAAGGATTTTCAAGATTCCCCTTTCTTTTAATTCAGCTTGATTGTGATGCAGTTTTTAGGTTAATTTTGTTGGTTTGGATTCTTGTTCCTGTGTCTCATGTTTCAAAGGTTCTTTTTTTCATGTATATATTTTGGTGTTCTGCACTGTAAGGAAGAGTTTAGGTTGTGGACCTCTGGTTCACTTTTGTAATAGTAATTCCCTTATATTATTCTATAAAAAGTATCTCTGTTTCGTGTCAAAAAAGAAAAAAAAATTACGTTGTTCTGAAAATTTTCTTCCTTGCACTTGGTTTCTAGGAAGATGGTACACTTGATGGATTTTCAGTGGCAAGTTTCCAATAGCTTTCTTTGTCTCTTTAGTTTTTATCTGTCTTGTATCATCCTCCAGGGGACCCAGTTATACGATCCAAAGGCTGGTGGGTGGCGAGACCTGGGAATGCTTGATGTTATGCAGGTTGGCCGAAATTCCCTTTCAAAAATACGTACAAAAATAAGTTGATATTAGATTTTGACTTGCAATATATCTGCCTTCTATGGTGTTTTTGTACTGCTTTTTCAGATCTTTGGAAGGGCTGGGAGACCTCAGTTTGACAAAAGTGGTGAAGGCATCATAATCACCTCTCATGACAAATTGGCCTACTATCTCCGGTTGCTGACAAGTCAACTGCCAATAGAAAGTCAGGTAAGTATTTGGATGTTGATTGATTTCAGCATCTATAAAATTATTCTAAATGAATTGTTATCATTTTAGGCACACAAATATTTGAGTATGTGTGTGTCTATATATATATAATATGTTTGATTGTTGCCAGTGTTGGTGAGATAACTTCAGGAAAAAGTAATTTTGATGTGTCGTGTTAAGAACTTTCCCTTTGAATTTGAGAGACAGTTCTTGCACATGACAAGCTCCCTCACTGAGAAAAAGAATGAAAAACTTGTGATGCTTTAGGTGCTGAAGCTTTGAATTGTACACTATGATTTACTTACCTTTTGGGTTGTTGTCACCCTTTATCGTCTTTTTAAAGAGTGCTCCTGGACAGCTTGCCTGTGTAGTGGAATTACTTACTTTGTCCTATCTATTATGCTTCCAAAATAATAGCCTTGCTAATGCATATTTGTTTGCAGTTACAAATGGAAGTTTTCTGTTCTGGCATTTGGTCAAATTTACTTACTAAGGAGTGTTTTCCGATGATTATGTGTAAGATCTTTAGTGCTCAAAAAAGTGTGGATTAGACGTAATAAGATGCTGAAAATCAGGGACTGCCTTCGCTTTATATTTTTAGGTCATCGAATAAATGTTTAAATCAATTAAGAGGGCCAAAAAGTGGTTATCCCTTGGTTACAGAACTGACAAAAAGGGACAGAACCCTGCAAATTTATTCGGTATGAACAGAACATGATGGTGCTTTGTTGTAATCTAAGTTGTCATTTTGAATAGGATTAAAAGGAAAATGATTATATGTTTTTGTGAATATTATTGCATGAGATTTCTTCTGGACTTTTATTCATTCCTTTTAACTTTTTACTTTTTTGCCTCTCTAGATAAATCCTAAAGATATGATGTTGAGTACTCTTCTCTGTTTGCTTACAATGTTTTCTTCATGTTCGCAGTTTATTAGTTCCTTGAAAGATAATCTAAATGCAGAGGTGGCATTGGGCACTGTGACCAATGTCAAGGAAGCTTGTGCATGGCTTGGTTATACTTATCTTTCTATCCGGATGAAATTAAATCCTTTGGCATATGGTATCGGATGGGATGAGGTATGGTTTATGCATTTCTGTTTTCTGTAAATATGGTGTCTGTTGATGTAACTGAACTGGATAAACTGAGCTAGATAAGATAGATTATTATGTGATTTCTTCTCCTCTCCCTCAGCTTTTTCTTTTCTTTTCTTTTCTTTTTGAAAGGGGGGGGGGGGGGTGGGGGGTTAATTGGTTCACCTATGTGAAATCAGAATTGTGGTTCTGTTAATCTTAAATTATCCACTCTGGAGTCCAAAAGATAGCTTATTACGTACTCTTAGGTCTTCTAGATGTTTGGCCATGTGATTGAGGCATATAATTCCTCTCAACACAAAAAGTTACAGAACTTGCCAGAAGTGGAAGAAAATGTTCATGAGCTGGTCTAAAATGGGGGATATCACCAATAGGTTAGCTGGTACAAATTGTTTCAACTGATGAAATAATGTTTTGTAACTTGCTTGTGGTAGATTTACCAATTAACTGTCAAATGAAACAATTTTGTTACCATTTTTTTTTTCATTTTTCTCTCTTTTCCAAGTGGTGCATGAATGGAGACCATCATACCAAGTCCCCTCCCCACCTGTCCAAACCCAGACCTCTTGTACAACCTCAAGAGTGTCTACCAATTTACCTACTAACATCCACACTTATGTGGGGTAAGAGACAGAATTCATGCATAACTGTATCTCATCAATTCTGCTGTTTGGTCTTACAAACTCTAGGAAAGATGAAAGATCTGAGGATCATACTAGTGATAGTTATATCAGGGGTGGGTGATAAGAAATTGCTCCAAAATATTAAAAAAAGGAGGCCATCAGTCTGGATGTGAGTTTTAAGAGTTGCAGTGCTCGCAATATATTTTACTCGCTAATTGAAAATTCTATTTTTCAAAACCTAGTTTGCATCCAATAATGATATATCTACAAGCTATTGTATGAATTAAAATTGTACACACTGATGTGGGACATTATATCATTGCCACTTGTCCTTTAATGTATGTATCATTACTCTTCTGCATCTGACATGCTTGAGCAAACTCTGAATTGTGAGCCATGGTGTAGTGACTGAAAAAACTACTTCTTATGGGGGTAGCCTAAACCACAGCATCTTTTTCTTTGGCAGCCAACCTTTGCCAGGGTAGAATTCAGACGAGTGGATTTTTTTTAGATGTTTTGCATAGGAGGAATTCTTGTTAGATTCAAAAGTTAGTACGGTAACTATATGCCGTTGCTGCTTTTACTTATGCTTTACATACTTGATAAGATGTGTTGAATTTCAAATTTTTTGGAGTAAATAGCTATTGCTTGTGCATTATTGAGTCCTCGAATTAGATGCCGTAGAACTTCTAAAAAAAGAACTGCTTTTATGACCTCAGTAATTGGTATGTCAGACCTCACTGATTATTGCAATGATCCTGCATCTCGTCTTCTGATTCCTATTGTTTTCTTATGAAACACTCCTTTGGTGAGTCTGAGTACCATTAACATTAAGTGATATGATAGACTTCTTTTATTGAGTCCCTATGAGCCTTAACATCCGAGTAAAATGCTGATTTTTATCTACTTGACATGAAACTGAACACACCAAACTATCAGCTCCTCTCTAATCCATCTTGTGCATTTGCCACTGTAACATTGCTCCATCAGACAGGAGTTGAAAAAATAAGATAAGGAATTGGGGTCACTGTTCTACCTCTTTAGTTGTGCTGTCAAATACCTGTAACCAGTATTAGATAAGGTGCTTACGTGTTAACAATGTCCTGTCTAATAAGGTGAAGTGGTGAGCATAAAATTTATCTCATTTAGACACTTTTCTGGATCTAAGTCATATGCCTGATCCACCAAGATGCTGATCATGCTCCCAATATTGGCCTAATCTGGCTCTCAAAATTCTTCTTCATGTTTCTACTGGTTGACAACATGCTTTTTATACAACATCCTATACTTCTGTATTTCACAGGTAATTGCAGATCCTTCTCTAAGTTTAAAGCAAAGAGCTCTTGTAACCGATGCTGCTCGTGCACTTGACAAAGCTAAAATGATGCGGTTTGATGAGAAAAGTGGCAACTTTTACTGTACAGAGCTTGGTCGCATTGCCAGCCATTTTTATATTCAATATTCTAGTGTTGAAACATACAATGAAATGTTGAGACGCCACATGAATGACAGTGAGGTTATTAATTATGCTATACACTTATTATTTTTTTATCTTTTTATTTATTTATTTTTTGTTATGTTTGTACATTTTTCTAAATTTTTTGAATATATAATTGAAATGCTGGCAGGATATTGAAAATCCAACAATTGCTTGTTATTATTGTTTCTTGGTGATGAGCGATTATCATTTTTTTTTTAAGTATCCTTTATCTGCTTATTGTCATATTAGTGCATTTTTGCTGCCACTACAGGTAATTGAAATGGTTTCCCACTCTTCTGAGTTTGAAAATATTGTCATTCGAGATGAAGAGCAGAATGAGTTGGAGATGTTGGTACAGACATTATGCCCTGTGGAAGTTAAAGGTGGTCCTTCAAACAAACATGGGAAAATCTCAATTCTTATTCAGGCATGTCTTCTTGTTAGCATCAGTGTTGATGGTTTTACTGATTTCAAAGTAGAACAAACTATGACACTTGACAACTTATACCTTTATTCTCTAATTTTCAGTTGTACATATCACGTGGGTGGATAGATACATTCTCATTAGTCTCTGATGCTGCTTATATAAGTGCAAGTTTGGCTCGTATTATGCGGGCTTTATTTGAGATTTGTTTGCGTAGAGGGTGGTGTGAGATGTCTTTGTTCATGTTGGAATATTGCAAGGCTGTGGATCGCCAAATCTGGCCTCATCAACATCCACTCAGACAATTTGATAAGGAGCTTCCAGCAGAAGTTTGTCAAACAATTTACTATCTTGAATAATTGCTTGAAACTTCATTTATCATTTAACATATTTTTATGATTTCTCTTAATCAATTCAGATATTGAGGAAACTTGAAGAACGGGGGGCTGACCTAGATCGCCTGCAAGAGATGGAGGAAAGAGACATTGGGGCGCTGATTCGTTATACTGCTGGGGGAAGGGTATGGCTTTTATAATAGAAGGGTGCTTTAAAATTTTCAACAAACTATTTTTATTATAATTCCCTTTCGGTCAATTAACCTTTTTTATTTGGGTGATACAAGTTGGTGAAGCAATATTTAGGGTATTTCCCTTCAATCCAGTTGTCTGCTACTGTGAGTCCAATCACTAGAACTGTTTTAAAGGTAGTCACTGTGTGAACATCTTACTTTTTATCTTTAAATTTTTTTTTTGGGACTTTTATTGTTAGTATTGAAGATTCATAGTCAAGGTGAGGCATTTTGTTGAAATAATTTGACAATTTTTTGTTTGATTCTTTGTCTTGAAGATTTAGGTTTGAATTCCTTGAAGATTCTTAGTCGAATATGAATTTTTTCTAAATATAAATATATGAATTTCCAATTTGCAGATTGATTTGGCAATAACTCCAGAGTTCACATGGAAAGATCGTTTTCATGGTGCTGCACAGCGTTGGTGGATTATTGTTCAGGTTTTTACTTCAACATCCAATGCTTTTTGAATGAAAAAGTAGTCACAGAGTTCTGATTCGATGCTAAATTACTGGATGGATAAGTGACATTGAAGGTCATTTTTAATTCTGGGTGCTGTAAAATAATATTCTTGTTGCCTATAAGTCTCGATTTTCAAGTTATGCCTAAATGGACATGTTATTAAATAGTTAATTAAAGTATCCCAAAATTTCCAACTTTCATGCTATGTTAAAATTTCAATTAGTTTCTATTATTTCCCAACTTTATGCCACTGGAAAAAATTTAATTTAAAATTGTTCTGTATTTTTTAGTATGGTGTGACAAAAACTCTTTGTTTTATGGTTATAGTATGTAATATTTGTTATTAGATGCAATTATACTACATGTGAAGTGGAGGAATTATTGTTAACAGGATTCTGAGAGTGACCACATTTATCAATCAGAGCTTTTTACATTGACGAAGCGAATGGCTAGAGGGGAAACTCAGAAGCTTTCCTTCACTGTGCCAATTTTCGAACCACATCCACCACAATACTACATCCGTGCTGTGTCTGATTCTTGGTTGCATGCTGAAGCATTCTACTGTATATCTTTTCATAATCTAGCTTTACCTCAGGTACTTATGTTTTTGTCATTCTTTTACCTGCTCGTCTCTTGGCTTTTGTATTTATCAAAAAAAAGAAAAAATCTTGGCTTTTGTTGTCAACCTCTCTTCCCAAAAATCTGTCTCATTTGAAGGTTATGCTTCATTCAGGCTCGTACTTCGCACACAGAGCTCTTAGGTCTAAAACCTCTTCCTGTGACAGCACTTGGAAACAATATTTATGAAGCCTTGTACAATTTTTCACATTTTAATCCGATACAAACACAGGTATGATTTAATAAATTTTGTCTCAATTTCTATTGATATTTGTTGATATTTTTTAGTTGTAGTTGGATCTAAAACTATTAGTTTCTTTAACATGCAGATCTTCCATATCCTGTATCACACAGACAATAATGTTCTCCTAGGAGCACCCACTGGAAGTGGGAAAACAATATCTGCTGAGCTTGCTATGCTCCATCTCTTCAATACTCAACCTGACATGAAGGTATGAGAAATAATATTATTTGTATGTTAGGAGGTTGTGTCTCAGAGAAGTGAGAATTTAGGAAGGGAAAAGAAACCAGAAAGGTCTGTTTCCAGTAGCTGTTGCTCCTTGCTGCCTACTGATAATGGAACCGTAGGGAGCCTGATAGCATCACAAAGTTACCATTGACAGATTTAATGCTCCTTCCCATATCAAAGAAAATGTCTTTGGTCGAATTTTACGCATAGTTTTATTCCATATCAAAGAAATTAAGGCCAAGCTTTGGTCGGATTCTATAGTTTAGTTTATTACCAAGGAAATGAAAAGTTATCTCATCCAACAATATGTCGTGCAACACTAAACTTCATGACATCTATTTGATTGTTGATTCATGTGTTAACTAAATTTTAAAGTTTTAGTCGGGTGCTCTTCTGAGATATGTGGAAGGTGTCAATTAGATCTGATCTAACATACCATGATATTGCTTAACCACTGTTTAGTTTGTTTCCAAGCATAATGACAAAAGTTTTGAATTTTGAAGTAGAATCCTTGTACGTTAAGCAAACATTTCATGCCATATTTTCTGGAAACTGCTATATGTTTGACATCTGGAATTTAATGTCTGGAAGCAGGTTGTTTATATAGCACCTTTGAAGGCAATTGTTCGGGAGAGGATGAATGATTGGAAAGATCGTCTTGTGTCTCAGCTTGGGAAAGAGATGGTATAATGTTTATTTATTGGTCCTGCATGCACATGCATGTATTTATTGTATTTATATTAACGTTGATCTTGCATCAGGTTGAAATGACTGGAGATTATACTCCTGATTTGATGGCCCTCTTGTCAGCAGATATCATTATATCTACTCCTGAGAAGTGGGATGGTATAAGTCGTAATTGGCACAGTCGAAATTATGTCAAAAAGGTTGCACTTTCTGCATGTGTCTATAAATGTTTTAGGAAATTGTCAATTTTCTAAACTCAACCGTATGCCTATTGGTTGAGCTGACTGCTTAATAATTATTTATAAATAATTAATGAATAGGTTGGACTTATGATTTTGGATGAGATTCACTTACTGGGTGCTGAACGAGGACCCATCCTCGAGGTATTTACTTATCTGCTGCTGTGGCATATCTGTGAATTATTTGTTTATTAAATCTCATTCTTAGAACCTTACAATTACTTTTCTGGAACCTTTGTCAATTTGCAAGTTAGATAGAGAAGATTATTAAATTGTCAAGTTTTAATATTTTAGCCATTGTTAGAATGTTATGGCATAACATATTACATAATGGAATTATATGAGTCTTGGTAATGATCCTTTCGTTTTGGTTATTGCAAAATCTTGCCCATTGATCTGTACGATGTTGGGGAATCTGTTGATGTTCATGTTACTGTAGCAATTTTGGTTTTTGGATAATAATCTCTGTGCTTACCTTTTATGATCATTTTAGGTTGACTATTTCATGTAAAAAGAAGAATCAATGATAAAAATTAGAAAAGCATAAACATACCTCCTTCTTTGGATCCCCACATTTCCTAATTCTACCAATAGTTAGATGTGCCTGCTTTAAAATTCATGAGATATATAGGGATCAGAAAAAGTTAACAGAAAAGTTCCTCCTTAGGGTTATAACTCTAAGACAAGAACGTTGTTGGCAACATAGTTGGAGGGGTATGCTTCAAAATATTGTTTTCTTATCAAAATCTTGTTATCAACCTTTAGTTGTTCTCTGGTTATAGATTTTAACTTTCATCTTATGTGATTTCTAATCGTGTATTTGAAACATACAGCTTGACTCTTGTTAAGCAAAAATATTTTGATATTTGAGAACAACAAAATTTTTGTTTTGGGCTTTCTTCTATTTAATTTCTCTGGTCATTGGTACTCGTTATCTTTATTTTTATTTTTTATTTTTCCCTCCATTCAATCCAATAACTGGGGGTGTGTTGTCTCAATAATTATGTATCTGTTTCCTGAAATATATTCAACCAAATAACTGCATATTGTTGAAATCCTGGAAATCATCATGGGTATTTTTTCCAATAAAGGTTCATCTTGAAAGAGATCTTATATTATAATACTATTAACTGATTAAAGGTAAAGTTTTTTTGTGGAATTTTGGATGTTAGTGAAAGTAAACGTATCAAATCTTTCTATTGCTTGAAAGGCAGTTTCTATTTGTGTTTCATCAGCTTGCAAAAGTGCCCTTTGATTCCGTTGAAATTTTAACTCTGGGAGTTTATGTTTCCAGGTTATTGTATCAAGGATGAGATACATATCATCACAAACAGAGCGTGCAGTACGGTTCATTGGTCTTTCGACAGCTCTGGCAAATGCAGGGTTTGTAATATATATATATGTATAAATATTATTGCTATCTTTGAATTTCTAGATATTCTTGCTTCTTATGTTGGGTCTTAACTTTAATGATCTAACGTTTCTAATATTAGTCATAATATTATAAATTTACAAGCTAGTTAGTTCTGGCAGGGCATACATTAGCTATCTGATGTGAACAGCATTTTGTTTTTCCAGCATCATGATCTATCATGATTGCATTTCACTCTATACAATTAAATGGCTGAAGCAAGTTTTCTGTGGCTGTATATTATCAAAAAGTTGTTGAATATAAAAGTTTATTTAATTACTACGAAGAATTATTAATTGAAACATACCTACTTTGCATGAAAAACTCTTAATGGCTTGAATTGTACAAGTGCAGTAATATCAATATTTATTATAGTAGACATAGCATCATGTAAAATTAAAGAAGATCACTTCTATTGTTTTTTTTTTTCCTTTTGGTCCCCCCCTTTCCCTAATATTTATGATTGGTTCTATCAAGTCTAAGTTTGATCCAGTTTGCTAGTTTCCAGAATGATGTCTTGGCCAGAGAAATGTTTGATTTAACATTGTGTGAGGTAGTGCAACAACAAGTGTTTGTTATTAAAAATGTGAATCTGTAGATAATGTTGTGTGGATCTGTTGATGGAAAATCTTTTATTATTGTAGGATCTATATTTTTTCAACTTCTATTTAATGATTTATCACCCCCCCCCCCCCCCTCTCCCTTCCTAGTGATTTGGCTGATTGGCTGGGTGTTGGAGAAATTGGACTCTTCAATTTCAAACCAAGCGTGAGGCCTGTACCTCTTGAAGTTCATATTCAGGCAAGTGGATCTATGGGTATATGCATTTTATTTATGATTTCACTTGTAATCCTTGCTATCTTAATCTCTGGCATGGTAACCTTTCTTAGTTTCAGAGAAAATGTCTCCTCAAAATTTCTCGCAGAGATAATATGACTTAGAGGTTATTAAATCTTTTCTAGCATGTCGTTCAAAATAAATGTAAAAAGAACTTATTAATTTGACCTGTTGACTAATTAGCATTATGTAGTTTGACAAATGAATCAGCCTTAAATTTACCTTATTATCTTTATATTCATGGCTTGGAAGAGGATAGGCAGAGCAGAGATTAGACTCTTCCATCAATTTTCTGATGAAAAATAGTTTTAACTCTCTTTAACCTGTAAGATGTTTCTTTACTTGGAATTAAAGTATTTGATTATGATCTTCAGGCATTTCCTGAATGAAACAAGAATAATTTACTAAGGTGAGGAACACAGAGAACCAGAGAGTAGTTTTAATCTTAGGGCCTTGGATAGGCATAAGGAATGAGTGTGAAGCATATTAATGCTATAGTGTCTTTCTAAGGAGGAAACAAGGGCTGCTATGTTTCCCCAATTTTTTCACTATACACCAAACAAGTGAATCATTTTGGTACTATATGATTGTTACAAGGGTGCTTGAGAAGTGGATAATTTCAAATTGCATGGCAAATGAGAATCTGTTGGTCTGGGTTGATGCATATTAAGTTTTCCAGTGACAAGGCTTGTCCTAATAATCATTAGATGCTCTTGCATAATCAGTTGCTGATTGCTTTTTGTGGTTGATGCCTAATGAGATGGGCCATTTTATTCTTTTGCTTTTAACAAGCAAAATCTTTTAATTTTTATGAGCAGGGATATCCTGGAAAGTTCTACTGCCCAAGAATGAATAGCATGAATAAACCAGCATATGCTGCAATATGCACCCATTCACCGACCAAACCAGCTCTCATATTTGTTTCATCTCGTCGTCAAACAAGGCTTACCGCATTGGACCTTATCCAAGTTAGATCTTGCACTTCACAATTATGAATTTTCTGTGACCGTATCCAAGTTAGATCTTGCACTTCACAATTACTAATTTCCTGTGACTGTTCTGTTTAACTATTGTGTTTTTTCTGTAACTGAAGTTTGCAGCTTCAGATGAAACTCCAAGGCAGTTTCTGAGTATGCCAGAAGAAGATCTACAAATGGTTCTTTCTCAGGTCACTGATCAGAACCTGCGGCAAACCTTACAGTTTGGTATTGGGTTACACCATGCTGGACTGAATGACAAAGACAGATCTCTTGTTGAAGAACTTTTTGCAAACAACAAGATTCAGGCATCTCTCAATTACTTCAGTTATGTTTCTTTTCTGGCCTAGAAATATTAACAATAATAAATTTATTCAACTGCCCATTTTCTCAGGTGTTGGTTTGTACTAGCACATTGGCATGGGGAGTAAATCTTCCTGCTCATTTGGTTATTATTAAGGTGAGATAAAGTCATGTATGGTATGTTCGCACATTTACTTCCCATAGTTACGAATTCACTTGCAGGAAATTATGAGGTCAAATATTCTTTGGAAGTTCCCCTTTTGGTTGGCTTTCAAATACTTCTGTTGCAAATTCTTTTGGCGAGTTTTTTCTAGTTTATTACCTAAACTTTCATGGAAAATTTGGTGTCTAATTCACTGGAAAACCAAACTCATCTAGCACTTAATGAGCCAGTCTCTAAAATGAATAGCTGGCAAATACCCATCCTCTCTCCCAAATTACTCTTGTTTAACTTTGTAAGCCTGGACTAATGTTAGATTCATTTAATGCATTATTCTTAGGAGCTAAAATACTGTGTTTGGAATTAAATTTCCTGCAAATATATAAGAAAATAGGAACTTTATTCAAATTGAGCTACCTGTTTTTTTTTCCCTGCTACTATAACATTTTCTTCTCTGATATATCATGTTATCCTGCATAACTCCATGACAGGAAAGTGAGACCTTTACTTTGATTTGTAATGGTTGAAGAGATATGTAGTCGTATTGTAACACCCTAAATCCAACACGTGCGGTGCATGAGATGAAGGAGGTTATTAATAAATCAAGATCCTTACACAAAAAAAAATTTCAAACTAAGATGCATCAAATTTTTAATCAAATAAAATCCACAAATCTATGTGTCTGACACTAGATAATCTCTTCCGAAGACATAAATATAACAAAATTTTCAAAACTTCCTAATTACAAGTTCATAAAATAAATAGACTTAAAAGAAACATGAGTTTATCTTTCTCTTTTTCAACTAGAAAAATGAAATGAATCGCTAACTACAATGATAAGCATATCTCTCAACAAGATACTTAATCTGCAGAAAGTAATGACGAGGGATGAGCTGTCAACTCGATAAGTAAAATCATTCCTAACACACTAAACTTATCGGTACCAAAAATATTGCAAGCCTTTTTTTTATCAAAACATATATTATGATCCATAAATTTACATATTACAATAAGATGATATAAGTTCATAGTAATTCAAAATATCATAAGAATAGTCAATTATGAAAGAAAATAGTATAGCATATATGCAGAAAATAAGAGGTTAGTTTATGTCACATAATGTCACCTATACTCCTAGTAACCCGACCTGAAGATGAACGTAATTCAAAATATCAAAAGTATAGTCAATTATGAAAGCAAATAGTATAGCATATATGCAGAAAACAAGAGGTTAGCTCATATCACATAGTGTCACGTATACTCTCAGTGACCTGACCAAAAACAGAATCAGAATTAGAATATCGTGTGTACACTCAAAACAAAAACTCAATACTAGTCCAGAACATATATGTATCGTAATCAGAATTAGAATAAGCTAACCTCTTGTAAGATATCTTATACAATCAGAATCAGAATCAAAATAAGAATAACTATGGACAATAAGTCAAAACATTCAAACTAGTTTTTCATATGTAATAAATTATACGTGGTGCTTTACACTGTATGTGGTACTTAGCGGAGCTTTGGCCTCAAGAGGTGGCCCCTGTACAATCATAAATAATTTAAATCGCACACAGGCACAAAACATTTGCATCAGATTCATAAATGTTCGTAATCATAATTTAGGCTTACAAGATATCTTATAAACAAAATCATAAAAAGGTAATCATGTAACAAAATAAATTACACATTTAAAAGCATATAATATTTTGTTAAAACCATAAGAATAACAAAATTTTTAGATTTGAAGACATTCACACAAACTAATTTTGTTATGAAAAACAATTGATTTTCAAAAAACTATAAAAACACGTGTATTTATAGTAGTATCAAAATAATCATACTTATCTAGTATATTAGGAATGAAGTTATTTACCTTGATAAAAACAATGATCTAAACACTCCTCTAAGCCTCTAACAGCCTCAAACACCTCCAATTAACAACTTATTCTAAAAACCTAATTTTCTAATTCATACACGTATAAGTCTGATTCTTAGAATTTTAACTCTTAATCTAGAAGTCAAAATGACACAATATTTTGTAGGACTATTTTGGACATCCATTAGTATCTCCCATAAATTTTTCAAAAGGATTCGACACCAAAAACATTTTCAAAACTATTTGTTTCTTGATAAATTTGAAACTGTCTCACAATGCCTTAATTGGATAGTATGGATTCCGAGATTTTTATGAAATTATACATAAATTAGAAAATTATGAAATTAAAACTAGAAGTACTAGACATATAATAACCTCTGTTTAAAATCTCAGAATTTTTCAAGCTTCTTTGATGCTACATATAATTTTGTGAATCTGGTCGTTTTGCTGGAATCACAGTTTTTCAATGCAACAGTGTCAGATTCGAAAATCTATATAAAATCAAAAACAAAGTCAAATTTTGCGAAACAAAATTTATTCAATAAGCCCTACATATCTAGTTTTTCAGAAAGATAAGGTTCTTCTTAATAATCGTTCATAAGATATATGTTTAATTTCAAGATATTCATGTTGTCCAGAATTGTGTAGTATGTTTATTGCCTGGAATTCATTAACAAGACTCAACAATAAATCAAAGTCCTAAACTCAATTTAAACACATCCTAAATCATGCATAGTGGTCTATAACAATTTAAAACCATGCCAATAAAACTCTAATATAGAGATAGAACAACATGTGGAGAATAGTGATAGTAAAACTTAGCAACCGTTAAGATTCTCTCTTAAGAAAGAGTTTGAATCTTAGGGTATGAATAAGAGAGTACTGAGCAGCAAAGAAAATAGAAAAAAACGTTGTGGACTGAGGGTTATGGAGAAGGGAAAAGTATGAATTTATAGGGAGTCCTAAGAAACACTATTAGGTTTTGAACTAAATCTTTTTCAAAATTACCCCATGAATAATCCTTATTAGTAGGGGGTAATAGTGTCACTTATAAATTCTAATAAAACAAAATCCTATAATTCAAAATTCATGGAAGTTTTGGCGTTACACGTGTTGCCTTCTTCGAGATTTAGAATTCTTTTAATTTTCTTTTTAAATTCTCAGGCAGCTTCATGCTTGATCTCCTCTATTTTTGAATTCTTGTTTCCACCTCACAGATGATGCTACTTTAATAAATGTTGCATTGCTCTGCAGGGAACAGAATATTACGATGGAAAAACAAAAAGATATGTCGATTTTCCAATCACTGATATCTTGCAAATGATGGGTCGTGCTGGCCGCCCACAATACGATCAGCATGGGAAAGCAGTAATTCTTGTTCATGAACCAAAGAAGAGCTTCTACAAAAAGGTTGAGTTAGAAGTGGTGTATATTAATGATTTGAGTAGCCTTTCTATTGGGCTTGTTGAAATAATGTGGTTTTTATGTTTGTAGTTTCTGTATGAACCATTTCCAGTTGAGAGTAGCCTGAGGGACCAGTTGCACGATCACTTCAATGCAGAGATAGTGTCTGGAACAATTTGTCATAAGGAAGATGCAGTGCATTATCTTTCATGGACTTACTTGTTCCGTAGACTGGTATGTTTTTGGTTATTATCAGGAGAAGTAAGACATAATAAAATAAATACTTGTAAAGCTTTTATGGTCTTATTTTCCTGTGTAGTTATTTGCTAGATTGAAGGATAAATTTCGTAGTATGGTCAACTTCTTTGTGAGCATTGAAATATGTAAATGAGTAAAGTAACACTTATTTCTCTGTCTAGTTGATATTTTTCTGTTTTTGTCGTAGGAATTCATTTTCCATTATGTTTAAGCTTCCCTCTAATATAGCTTCTGGCAATTTCAAGGAGCTCATTTTCCATTATGTTTAAGCTTCTCTCTTATATAACTTCTAGGTATTTACTACTCAGGTAGAAAATACCTAACGTGGCTGGACATTCCTAATATGAATTACTTGGTCAGAAAAGACCCAAAATCAATGGTTTTTTTTTTTTGGGGGGGGGTGTTAGAAGAGATCCAAAATCAATGGTCTCTCTTTTTCTTTCCTTTCCACAGTAAATGTTGCCTCTGTGTCAGATTTTTTTTTTTTTTTAACTAAAAGAAATTCTGCATTTTTAGACCATTAATCCAGCCTACTATGGATTAGAGGACACAGAAGCTGAAGCCCAGAGTTCATATTTGTCTAGGTAAAAGCATAATTACCAAGACTATAGAACCTCCTTCTTTAGGCACATCCCTTTTCCTTGAAGACATTACATATAACAACTACTACTTATGCAGGTTAGTGCAGAATACATTTGAAGATCTGGAAGATAGTGGATGCATCAAGATGACTGAAGACAATGTGGAGCCAACAATGCTGGGCACAATAGCATCTCAGTATTACCTCAGCTATGTGACTCTATCAATGTTTGGATCTAATATAGGACCAGATACATCTCTAGAGGTGATATGAATATCCTATTGTTTATTTAAAATGTTTCGTCACATTGTTCCTTTAAATTATCTTTCTAAGAATCGTTGTTCATGTTAGGTGTTCTTGCATATTCTTTCTGGTGCTTCTGAATATGATGAGCTTCCTGTGCGGCATAATGAGGTAATTTGTTGTCTCACACCACCTCAATTTTCTTTTGAGTGGAGAGTTACCTGACAGGTTAAATTATCTGATAATAGTATCATTCAGTGTGTATTGACTTGATGATCTGAAGTCAGAAGTTATATTAATATTATAAAATGTTTGGCTCCATTGCATTACCTGCTTATGTGTATTTATCAGGACTTGACAATAAACTGGGGTTTGCTTTTGGTTTCCAGTGTGGCATTTTGCAATTACACTTTTTGTTATAACTGTTACATCATGATTAACGCCTTTGACAGCAAAGGGTTTCTTCATCCTTTTGCCGTCTCACTTGTACAAGAACTCTCATCTTTTTCTATGGGAATCTATTGGTGGTAAAGTTTCTTGGGTGGTACAAATGGTCCAAGGTTCAATCCCACTACCTGCTGTTATATATTTGGAAAAAAGGAAAAAGAAAATATATTTTTAGAGAATCCACTTAAATATTTAGGTCTTTTCATTGGCATATTTGAGCTTTATATGGATGGGTGCATGAAATATTACTTTGATGCTGAATTCCTATTTGTTTCTTGTTTTTCATAGGATAATCACAATGAAGCATTGTCCCAGAGAGTTCGATTTGCGGTAGACAATAATCGCCTAGATGATCCACATGTCAAAGCGAATCTGCTGTTTCAGGTCTTTTTAGTATTTTTTTTTTTTGAATCGGACGATATCTGTTGAAATGATGAAAATGAAAATGAATTTTGTTCATCATTATTATTTTTTTCCTTTAGCTCCTCTGTGTTCATTTGCTATTCATTTATTCCATGCGATGTTTTGCATTTAGGCACATTTCTCTCGGTTAGATTTACCTATCAGCGACTATGTCACTGACTTGAAGTCAGTGTTAGATCAAAGTATACGCATCATCCAGGCCATGATAGATATATGTGCTAACAGCGGGTGGCTTTCAAGTTCAATCGCTTGCATGCATCTTTTGCAAATGGTTATGCAGGTACCTCACTCTATATTGCAATTTTCTTTTTGCCAAACAGATGACAGCTATCACTTGAATGATAAAGAGTTGTAGAATACTTCTTTGTACTATTGGTTGGTTCGTATGTGCCTTATTTGTTATTTGGTTGTACATTTGATTCAATTGGTGTGTCTGATCTCTGTCACCACAGGGCCTATGGTTTGAACAAGATTCTGCATTGTGGATGTTGCCATGCATGAACAATGATCTTTTAGGTACACTAAGAGCAAGAGGAATTTCCACTGTGCAGCAACTCTTGGATATTCCAAAGGCAAATTTGCAAACGGTGATTGGAAATTTCCCTGTTTCAAGATTACATCAGGTGCGTATTCTCTCCAGAAGCGGGGGTATGGTTCAATGCTAGAGTGTTTCTTATCTGTGTGAATTTACATGAGAAAAAGGGAAAAATAGAAAGAACAAGAAAATTTATTTGACAACAATAATTTTGGGGATGCATTTAGTCTCACCTGAACAGTTCAACAATATAGTTGAGAGGTCTGCCAATGAATATGTTTATGATTATGGTTAGAGGGAGTGGCCATTCCTGTTGAAAAGATGTGATATGTAGTAAACATGTAATGACTTCTTGATGTGGAGAAATGAAAGACATCCTACGTCTTCTCAAATTAATTTGTCCTCTATTCGTCAATTAGAGAGTTCGACATGTGGTTACATATTTTTCTGTTGCTTGGATTATGATCTAAGTACCAAGAGTGTTGTAATATAGACACATAGTTCAAGTCTTTTATTATATTGTAATGATGGGAAAAAGTGCATTATGTCTTAAAAGGAATTATAACCTTTAAAATTTTGTTCTGAAAGAAATTTAAAAATAATTGTTTTGTCAAAAAGAATGCATATGGCTGATACAGATTAACTTGCAACCAAAATTTAGAGATTGGAGAATGGAGACAGACAATATGATATGGATAGACAGACAAAATGGTTCTTTTATACAGTTTTTAGCGAGGAGAAATCCAGGCACTTTGCCTATAGTCATTAGTTATCCTGATAAAATTATAAGCACAATTGAAATTTGAGTTGAAGGTGAACAAAACTAGACATATGGATTAATATTTGGGCATTTCCTCTTATGTCATTCCTTCGGTTTTGTATATTATTTTTCATCAGGATCTGCAACATTTCCCAAGAATTCAAGTGAAATTAAGACTTCAGAGAAGGTTTATTGATGAAAATTCACTGACTCTCAACATCAGATTGGATAAGATGAATTCATCGAAGAACAAATCCAGGGCTTTTGCTCCTCGGTTCCCTAAGGTAGATCAGTTGCCTCTATTTATTTATTTATTTATTTTAGTTTTTAGCATAGACTAATTTTGATGTTCATTTGCAGATAAAAGATGAAGCTTGGTGGTTGGTTCTTGGTAACACCAACACCTCAGAATTATATGCTCTGAAGAGAATTTCTTTCTCTGATTGCTTAAATACCCACATGGAGTTGCCATCAGGCGTAACCACTTTTCAGGTCAGAAAGCTTTTAGGGTCATCTCTTTTCTTTTTCCAATATATTTTTGCTTATTCTTTTAAAATATCAGGGTAATGCATATTCCATCGTATAGAATTTTGTACATTTCATCTTTGATCTAGCTCATGGCTACAGGAAAAGAGAACTGTAAGTAAAAATGTAAACTAGCTACCAAAGAATGAATTAACAAAAGAAATTTATGGGTCTGCTGCAATGTGACTTAAAAAAGGTTCTTCATTTATAGTTGAAAGAAATCTATATTTTAACTGTCAAACAATTCTTGTTTAGTCACAATCCTGCAACTACAATACCGGCTTGGGTTAAACGATAATTTATCATAGTGGCAGTCTAAAGGTTTCTAAAGACATCTGAGTCTTTGGGGTAAGTAGGGTTGTCGTACATGAAGCTTATGGGATTAAGGGTTACCCACTTTCCTGTGGCTTTGACTTTGGAGATGAAAGGGATTCACTACCCTTCTCTTATATTTATGATATGTTTGCTCTCAAGAAATCTAATATTTAAATTCTGTTCTGTTTTTCAGGGGATGAAACTGATTGTAGTTTCAGATTGTTATCTTGGTTTTGAGCAAGAACATTCCATTGAAGCCTTGTTGACATAAGTACGAAGATATCTTGGACCGAAACAAATTCTCATTAGGAGTATATTCAAGATTGTTTTTCGAGGAGCCATATGAGGAATTTTGCACCGGATATATAGTAAATGTATGTAGTTGCAATTTTAACACCCTATTACTCCGTTAGAATTTGTAAAATCATTTTTATTTGATTTGAAAAAAAAAAACTTAATACATCACAACTTAGATTAAAGTCAAAGTAGCCGACGATGCAGTCTCATCATCCAGATAAATAAAAAATAACATGTTAACATCGGTGCGTAAGCTGAGACGATATGCAATAATCAAATTTCATGGTAAGCCAATGTCTTTCATTAAAGTAGCATACTAGCATTTACAATTATAGCTAACAAAGAAAAACAAAAATTTTGTTCAATTTTATTTACAGTGTGGGCCACTAAGCAACTAAGCGCCTGTGTTTCTTATTCATCAAGAAAATTTGCTATTCCCAATCAGCGTCAAAGAACCCCGCATCCTTCATCTCAGAGTAATATGCATTATCCAGAAGAAAATTTTCCTTCTGTAAACATCATAACAGCACATGAGATTACAACAATAATTGATTGAAAAGAAAAAAAGGAAAAACTATGCAGTTTAATTGACAATGTTATGAAGAGATCACCTGGAAAAATTCTGCCAGAAAAGTTGCATACAGAAGTGGAAGATAGAGTGAATGGTAGCAGATTACTGTCAAGTTGTATAACCTGCAAAAGGAAAGAGAAACCATTTTGTGAGTACTAGACTGAATTGCACTGCAAATCTCTTCTCCGCAAATAAAGATAGATCTTATGATACCAAATGCCAAGATCAGCTCCTATTCCAGCAAGCACACAACCAAAAAATGCAACTGCACTAACGACAAACATGACAACAACGTAGTGGTAAAATGCCGGTCTAGCTGTAAATCACAAAAGATAACTGTGTTAACTCTCAAACCTGATTTCAGTAACTATTAACCAATAAACAATAAAAATTATGTACTCACAAGGCAATTTCTCTCTCCATTTTGTGAAGTGCACAAACAAGATGAACCCATAAACTGCAGTAAGTAATAATTCGTGGATTATCCAAAAGCCCCACTTCATGCGATGAGTACCATCCACATCAATGAACAATGGGAACCCAAATCCAAAGACATAGATTACCTGATAATGAAGCGTCCCAAAAAGAAAAGGGTGAAAATTTTATAAGATTAATATTCAAAACGGTTGAAGTGCAGTTACGATATATGCAAGTGATTGACAATATGGTGAATAAAATTACATAACAGTGTAGAGGTGGCAATTTCTGATACAACCCATCAACCCAACAAACACAATGTGAAGTTAGTAAGTTCAGGTTTACCTAAGATTGCATGATTAATAATCATAATGAATCAGTACAGCAACACATGTTTAATAATCATGCCAAGTCGTATCGGGTCTGGGTTTGAGTTTCACTCACCTAATAGGGTGTCTTTCAAATGCCAGTGAAAACTCTAAAAAAAAAGCTTTAACTTAACTGGTATCAGAAAATTTAAAAACTACAGCAAATACTAAAATCATTCAAGTTGCCTAATCACTGGACATCTGCAGGTGATGTATCAAGTGATGTATGCCCTATAGGCTCAGTAGGTTAAATTTAAAGCTTCTCTACAAACAATTAATCATATAAGTTAACAGGTCAACATTACTCATGCACTAGGAGACCAGGATAGACAACAATTGGCATTTATCATTGCGAAGTTAAAAAGCAGCATGGACAACAAACAACAGCAACAGAAGCTGGAGCTGGAGCTGAAAATTCAATAAGTACAAAAGTAACCACATATCAGACCATACAAATATCTGCCACTGATTAATCAAGCGTAAGCAAAATCACGTTTTAAGTAGCAACAACGCCACAAAAATGATATGATGTGCATCTACAACATGCGCCAAGGTCTTTGATCTTTAATGGCATTGAATTAGCATGATGCAAACAGGTGTTATAGGTCCAGGATTTATTTGTGGGAAACTGCTCACAACTCAGAAGGAGCTTTAGGCAAGGAAAAGCCACCCTATTTCCGAAGGTTAATCATGTGATCAACAAAAGGACAAATGCACAGAGGCGCACAAGTCTCATTCAGGCAGATATCAATATTACCTTAAGAAGCATATCAACACCAACAATTATCCCTGAGATTATGAATGTACGTGCTAAAGCCTCCAACCCACTAGCATAACTTTCCTGGAGCAGAAAAGCCATCAAACTGATTTCTAAATACAGCATTGCAGCCACTGTAAATAATGACAGGAGGTTCCAAGCAACTTCCTTCCCAGCAGAGCACTGCCAACCCTGCTCATCATAAAGGAAATAAACAACCGAACAGAATAATCAATCAAGCAAACTGCACACCTAAAAACATTGTCGACCAAGGAAAGCTTTATCATTTAATAAATTAATCCAGTGCACTTAATTTAATTATTCATACATCCACGCTATCATATCCTGGAAAATTTATCAAATACCACTTTCAAGATATTAACCTTGCCTTTCACCATGTCGCTGGACAAATTTAAACTTCAGTTTCATTATTAAGTTAACTGCAAATTCCAAATAATATCATAATAACTAGTAACATAAATTATTTTTTCAACACAATGTAATAATAACTAGCAAGAATAAAGTTCAATATTGACCAAAAATTCCAAATATTTATAAAAGAAACACTTAAATTCTTCATTTTAATTATTTGCTCAATGGAAAAAAAAACTGAAAAAAGAGAAGAAAAAGATACGTTAAAAGAAGAAATAAATAAATAAAGGACCTGAAGAGAACACCAAGCGAGATTGAGGACACAAGCGAGCCAAAGAAGGGCATAATATGAAATCATAATATACGATCTCCCGTTACACAGCTTCGTCAAATTCTTCTTCGCGTGAACCACGAGGTAGAGCACGAACAGCGCCGTGGGGACTAAAAACGCCGCGTCGTAAAAGACCCCGTGGCATTGCCTTACGCTGTCGTCCCCGCCAATGCTTTTGAAGGGAAACGGAAGTTCCGCGATTGGCGGTAAGGAGACCGAGAAGCTGTCGGACGCCGTGGTGACGTTGAACGTTGCTTCTAGATTTTTTGCCATCATCGCTTTTTATTTTGTACTCGAAAACACTAAAATGGACGGCTGTGATTTAGTCGGATCATGATCGCCTGATGGTGGTGGTGGTGGTGGTGGTGGTGATATGATTAGAGTAATTTGGGTTGTAATTGTAAGTTTGGTCGGAGAGATCATTTTAGAAATCCAACAGAGCTGACAACCGGAATTGAAACAAACGACATCGTTTCAATTACTTACCTTGACCGCAAGTCCACAACAACAAGTCAAAGGTGAGATAAAAATCTACGTTTAAAATAAATAAGGCAATGCGCAGTAGAAAAAATATCGGGTCTCTCTCAATTTATAATTTTTTGAAAAAATCTCTTTTTAACTTTAACTAAGTTTCAATTCCATTATGAATGTTTTAATTAATATGAAAAAGTGAGTAAATGGATAAATTATTTTTCATTGATCATACGGATGCGATTATATTAATTCTATTATATTTATAAATAAATTAAATCTTGTAGGAATTATGTAGCTTAACATCAATTGAATAATTTTTTACTCTTTTACGTAAACTAACTCTTTTTCAATAAAAAATATTATAAGTCATATCATAAAAAATACTTAGATTTAAATTATCGTAATTTTGAAAAAAAAAAAAATAGCTGAAGTGTACCAATGTCTCTAAGTTTAATTGTAATCTTTGAGATTTTTGCTGACATGAAAATGATTAGTTATTGCTGATTTTATATTTAGTTGTTTCGATTCTTTTTTGTAGATTACAATAATTTAAAATTACTTAGATTTCAACAATAATAACTACAATGATAATAATAATACAAGATAAATTAGCTTTGCTAAACATGAACTTCTTATTATTAGATTTGCTAAACATGAACTTCTTATTATTAGATTTGCTAAACAGGAACTTTATATATATATATATATATATGCACAAACCAAGATAGTGATTAGTGCGAAGCACAAGTTTCGCAAATAATATACAACACTCGGCCCGCCTCTTAATTTCCACAACTGTTAAGCTCGATAAGCATTTGGTGACAACCTGGGCCTGGGGTGCACAACCAAGGGAGCAGCTCGTTGCAAGGTCAGCCCATAAGCCTCGTCCATGTTCAGTTTCTCCGGCTTCAGCCCACTGGGCAGCTCCCAATCAAAAGCATGGGCCAATGCGGCAGTCCCCAGCTGAACCATCCGCAGGCCCCAACTCAAGCCAGCGCAAATTCTCCTTCCGGCACCAAATGGTATTAGCTCATAATCGTTTCCCTTAACATCAACATTGTATTTTTCTCCCTCGGGTAAAAACCTTTCCGGCCGGAACTCTAGCGGGTTGGCCCATTCATTCGGATCACGTGCAATGGCCCATATGTTGACCAAGAGTGTGGAGCCCTTCGGAATATCGAACCCATTGATCTTGCAACTTTCGGAAGCTACTCGAGGTAGCGAGAGTGGTGTTGATGGGTGGAGCCGGAAGATTTCCTTGATCAGGGCTTGAAGATAAGTGAGCCGAGGTAGGTCCAATTCGGTGACCAGTCGATCCCGGCCCACAACTGAATCCAACTCTTGTTGGACTTGGGCTAGGACTTTGGGATGCCGGATGAGCTCTGCAATGGCCCATTCTACAGTACTTGATGACGTGTCGGTGCCTGCTGTGAACATGTTCTGCATCGTGATAACATGTCATATAATTCGTAAACTCTTAGATCAAAGAAAAGATATTAAAGAGAAATAATTGACCCAATGAACAAAGCACTTAACGAAATTACCTTGTTATTATCTATTCAACCATAATTCTCTACAAACACTATAAAGGTAATTGGACTAATCATCTGCAACAAATAATAATGGACCCTAACTTACGGGCGTTGGATGTTTGTTTTTTTTTGTCAAATTTCATTCAGGCCCCTTATATTTTATTTTATTTATAAATATTATAAAAGTTTTTAAATTTATTCATAAATATTTAGAATATTAAATTTATCCATATAATTTTTAAATTTTAAAAAATTCTTTATTTAATTAAAAAATATAATTATTATTAATGAATTATAATTATAATTTTAATTTTAAATATATTATTATTATTATTGTTAACAATTTAACTAAAAAATTATTATCAATTATTTTTAATATATTAATTAATTATAATATATTTTATTGTTGTTAATAATAATAATAATAATAATAATAATTAATAATCACAATAATTAAATATAAAATAATAATCTAAATATACGTAGCTTCAAATCCAATCCATTTAAATTAGATTTTGATACAACACTTCAAATTCAATCAATAATAGGACAATAATTAATAATAATTTTTTAGTTAAATTATTAATAATTATTATTATTATTATTTATTTATTTATTTAAGGACAAGGAAACGGAGGATGAGGCCAATGGAGATGGTGAAAAAGAAGGGGAGTACCTTGACTCCTTGTAGGGGAGGTGGTGACAGCAAATTTAATTAAATAAAGAATTTTTTAGAATTTAAAAATTATATTGATAAATTTGATATTCTAAATATTTATGAATAAATTTAAAAATTTTTATAATATTTATAAATAAAATAAAGTATAAGGGGCCTATTATTGTTTTAAATTATTATTGTTAATAATTTAACTAAAAAATTATTATTAATTATTGTAATTAATTATTTGATTTGAAGCTAGATATATTTAGATTATTATTTTATATTTAATTATTATTATTATTATTGTTAACAATTTAATTAAAAAATTATTATCAATTATTTTTAATATATTAATTAATTATAATACATTTTATTATTGTTAATAATAATAATAATAATAATAATAATCTATTTAAAATTAAAATTATAATTATAATCCATTAATAATAATTATATTTTTTAATTAAATAAAGAATTTTTTAGAATTTAAAAATTATATGAATAAATTTGATATTCTAAATATTTATGAATAAATTTAAATATTTTATAATATTTATAAATAAAATAAAATATAAGGGACCTGAATAAAATTTGACAAAAAAACAAAACGCCCAAACGGACAACACCCGTCGTAAGTTACATTCCTTGTAACTTAGGGGGTCCATATAATGGTAATAACATTCAATTAATATATTTTTTTCGTAAAAAATCACAATCTTGCAACTCAAAAATATCTCACGCAGTCAAACGCAATAAAAGATTGAGTAACCCCGCCCGCCAACCACTGCAAGTGATTATGTGACTTGTACATGAATTTGCCCGTCAAAAATGTTTTATTTTTTCGTCAAGCCTAACCCTAGCAGCTATCACAATTGAAAGTCAACAATCAGATTAGGTGAAATCATAGCAATTCACTCGTTCATCAAGAGACCAGTTTTCAGATGAAAAAATCGGGTAATATTAATTGTAGGGGCAACCGAGAATTTAATAATTAAAAGCAGTTCAAGTCTATATTCAGGTAAGCTTCAATTAAAAAAAAAAAAAAAGAAGTCTATATTCAAGTACAAGATCCACTATTAATTAATTAGCTCATGCCTTGTTATTATCTAGGCAATTCCAGATTTTGACGAATGTTGTAATCAATCGTTAATTCTATTATATAAAATACAGTTAAATGGTTAAAATTTAACGTTAAATATAAATTTAAATACTCACCAATTATTTCACGTCATCTATATAATATTAATTAATTTTATTATTAATTATTAATTTATACTTTTATAACTTACGTAATAAATAATGTATAAGATATCACATCATTAAATATTTTAATAAAATATTAAAAGTGCGTTATATTACATTAATTTTAATTAAAATTAATATTAATAAATTTAAAAAAAAAAATCTAAGAGAAAAAGAGGTAGAGGGGGGGAGTGAGTGTACCAAAAGCAAAGCTTTGATTTCCGTCTCCGTGAGCTTCTCTTCTCCGTCAGCATCATCCATCAACGAAATCAAGGTACCCAGCAAGTCCGTACGCTCACTCCCTCCGTCACGACGGTTCATCTTGCGCTCCTCCAAGATATCACTCAAAAACACATCAAATCTTTTGTGGAGCTTCTTCATTTTACGTGCCACTCCCTGCAAGTCTAGCCGGTCAAGGGCGGGGATAAAGTCACCGACGTTGAACACACCCGCCAGCATCATCAGCTCCACAACCATTGATTTGAACTCGTCAGCCCTCGGGTCGCTCCCACCTGTACCGTCACCGAACACCCTGTAGCCCAGCATCACCCGCCCTAGGGCATTCACAGCGCACAAGTTTAGCCGTTGAGCTAAGTTCACCGGCTCCGTTCCTGTGCTCACCAACGCGCGCGTGAGCACCGCCACCTCTTCCTGTAACACATTTCTATTTTATTATTTGATTATAAGAAATTAACTAAATTTTTGAAGAAAAAAATGAAAAGAAGAGAAGAGAAAGTTTCACATGCAAGACGTGGAATTGCATTGGAAAAAAAAAAATGCTACGACGAAATTGAAAGTGAGTGAAAAGGCCAAACTAACCTGGCGAACGTGCCTATAGTCATCCAAGGCCTTGCCGGAGAAAAGATGAACGGAGCTGATCTTCCTCAGCATCCTCCAGCGGGGGCCGTACGGCCGGAAAACGATGTCCTGATAGTTGTAAGCGATGTGCTTGGCGCCGGAGTTGGGAGGGCGGTTGGAGAAGTTGGAATCATGGACCTTCAGGAATTGGGCCGCCACGGAAGCGGAAGCAGCCACGACGACGTCTACGAAGCCGAACCGGAGGTACATGAGGGGGCCGTAGGTTCGGGCCAGGCCCGCTATGGATTGGTGGGGCTTGGGGCCCAAGTGAGGGAGGTTTCCGACTATGGGCCAGGGTTTCGGACCGGGAGGCAGACGGTGGGACGAGCGTCTTAGTCTGTCCCGGAGGAGGCTCAAAAGAAAATAAATGACGGTTGCCAGAGGTAATGTGTACACTATTAGTAGTAGCGAAGTAGCCATAGCTTTTTGTTTCGTTTCCCAGAGAAAGCGTAGAAATGGCTTTAGTAGTCATACCGCGGACTTGGAGTTTTATATAGAAAGGTGGTTACGTACTTACACCGCTGCCTGCATGGTTGCTGCTACTGGCTCGCTTGTGGTAGGTACGCTTGCTTCGAGCCTACGAGCGAGATTGAAACTGATTGTTAGGTAAAGAGTGCTCTGTGTAGACCTTTTGTTCTTTTAAAGAAAAACAGCGTAAATATTTGGAAACCTTTTTGTTGTTTAGTTTACTTGGATATGCATTTTCTCTCTTAGTTTAATTTTTCGAGATCCTGACATGTCTAGGAAACTATAAGTCAAGGCTTGAATTGATTCATAATTTTCCTACCTAATGACTCCACGTTCTCAAAAACTAACTGGAATCGACAACTGATTGAAGTCAACTCCATGACTGTCACTTCTTTCTCCTCTTGGATGTAGTTTTTCGTTGTTTTTTCCCCTCTTTTTATGTAGATTATTACGTGAACAAGAAAGAGAAGGTCGGGGAGAAAGAAGCGACGAGTTAACTCTCGTTAGTTTTGAACACGTTTTTCTTTTTGGGGGTCTAATTGCGAAAATTGTATATAAATCAAATCCTGGTTTTAGAATTTCTCAAATATCATGTGTTAAAATTTCCTATACAGATTATGAAAAATTAGAACTAAAGAGTTGTTGGCGCGTACTTATGGCCCTTTTATGCTCCTTACTTTATGAGTAATTCATTAATATAATTTCTCTTTCCTCAGTATCTCCATTTTCTCTCGCCGTATTACATCATCTTCTTCTCCAACTACGTGCCTTCATCCATTTTCTCATGCCACCTCTCTGCAAATTTTTTATTTTTTCACTTCCATTTCTTCTCTTATAAATAATTAGCAAATAAACCTAGAAAGAGGTAAATTTAGTGCACGTTTAGTATTATTTTATGATCGTAAGTGTTGTTTAATTTCATAAGCTCTTTCCAATATTTTTATTATTATTTGACTATATTTTGATTAGAGCCTTTGAAAATTAAAAAAGTTATCTTATATTTACTAATAAAAACTCAAATTTTAGTCTTTTAAAAATAGAGACCATAGAGTTTTTTTAAAGTCTTAAATTATCTAAAATATCCTTAATTTATTTTACAATCTTACTTCATTTTTTTATAATATAATTTTAAAAAATTTGTCTAGTAAAATAATTATATAATTTTTAATAAAATTTTTCATTGATAGCCGAACAAACTAAATTTTTTGGTAAAAAATCTGTAAATAACTCTAAAAACTCTATTCGAAGAACTTCTAGTTGAAAAGTTATTACAATAGGGGACTCACGGAGGAGTAAAATGAGCTCTGCACCTTGCAATGATCATAAGAGTAAGGCATCCACGGGGAATAACAATAGACCACAAGTTACTAAAAGGACATAGGACTATACAATCCTGTAAATAATTTTTATATGATACATGTATGGAAGCACAATTCTAATTTGTCAATGATTCGTAAGCGGTTTCTTGAACTGTATGTTCAGGAGACCCACTTTTGCGACATCAAGTTGTTTAACAAAATAATTAATAAATTGTGTTTCTTTTTTTCAACAATGAACTGTTTTATATAAAAAAAAAAATGACCGATTTTGGATTAAAATCCTTTTTCCAATTTCTTTAGTCTTTGCTTTGAACAAACAGAGAGGGAAATAGTCGAAGGAAAATACAGACAAGTGGGAAAAAAAAATTGGTGAGATAAGATTGAAAACAGATGAAAGATGTGAAGTAGAAATAGAAGATGACGTTGAAGAGAGAGAAATTCTATTAATTAATTACGCATAAAATACTTTTTTTCAAGTACAATATTATTAGATAAAGTCGCACGTATTTTAAAATCTAACTTTATCAAAAGTCCTTTATGTTGACAAAAATTCAGTTAATTACATTGTTTTTGCATTAATAAAAATGTACTTTTGAGCCAACCAAACTAAGCTAAACAGTAAAAAAAATACAGATTTTTATCTAATTTCATTTTTTCTTCAGCATATTAAGAGTTTCGTATATATTTTATTGAGGATGAATGTCCACCTTATAAGGACTCTACTTCCGTCAAAAGTACTTTATCCAAATACAGTATTGGTTAGCATAAAAATACTTTAAAACTTTTTTATATTTTAATAAATTTTTTTTTATATAATTTGTATCACCACTAATGTAAAAATTGACATTATACTACGATATAGGGATATGCATTCATTAGAAAGATAACTATTTTTTATGTATAAATTTCTTTTAAATAGTTATATATTACAATTCCAACCAATCGGAATCATTTTCCTTTCTTTCTTTTAAATTTCTTTTAAAGTTAGGAGGATAAAAAAAACACATTTTTAATATAAGTCTAGTTCCAACCAATCGGAATCATTTTCCTTTCTTTCTTTTAAATTATAAAAATAAGAGTTGAATCCACCAAATTACTCGTTAAACTCATCTTTAAAAATAATTTTTAATGATTGAAATATTTCTAAATCAAATGACAATTATAGACACTAAAAGAACTTTATTTTTAAACCCATCTTTATAATAAATGTTATATTCTTATTAAATCCTAAATTGATATTCTTTATTTTTCATTAATCTTAGAACACATGTAAAGGGACTACAAGTCTTAAGTGCTATTTGTTTTTTAGTCTGAAGTCTGAATTTAAATTTTTTTTAGACATTTATGTATTTTAGGTTGTTTTTTTTTTAACTTATCACTTATTGTCGTACAATTTTATCTGAATAAAAAAAGCAGAAAAAATATACTTTTATATGAAGTCTAAAGTCTAAATGGAAAATTTTAATTTCAAATCTCAAAAATACCCTTAACAATTTATGTATTTCTAATATTATGTATAAACCTAATATTTTTGTACTATTCTTGAAGTTATTTTTTTTAATTGCTTTAAAATTTTATTCACATGAGAATATTAACTAAATTGAAATATTGAATAAATCAAATTAAGTCAATTGTGATGAATCAAAAATAAAATAATAGTATTGACTTTATAATAAAAGTTGATGTTATTATTACATCTTTTATTACAAAATTAAATTATGATCAACAATGATAGTATTTTTTTTAATACTACCAAACTAATCAATCTGTGAAAATTATAAATTGTGAACAATAAATATATATATATATCTTAAAAGGATATTTATGTCAAACTACTAACTTTTAAATTTTTCTCTTCAAATGTTGAATAAAAAAAAAAAACAAACATGTCAGTAAACATTTTCATTCAGAATTATTCAGATTTCAGCTAAATTCAGATGCATTTAGATTTCAAATAAAAAAACAAACGCAATCTAATTCTTCAGTTGCCTCTATTTTGAAACTTTTAAAACAATTATTACAAGTTTTTCTAACTCCAAATATCTTAATTTTTGAGCTGACATAGATCCACAGCTTTGGGCATTCCAATAATCTCAGATACATTATGAAGGATTATAGTCATCTCATCTAATGATAGGTGAAATATGTTTGTCTCATAATGCCACCTATCCCTGTCAAAAGCCAATACAAGCATACGGTCAGTGAATTGATACAAGCACATAGCTAACGATAACAAACTAGACCTTGCAAAAAATTTCATAAATCTTTGACCACTCTATCAGTTTGATTGCATATGATTCGGCATTTAAGAGAAGGACGTGGGTGCGTATAAATGAATATAACGGGTTTAATGAATAAAAATATTATTATTATATAAATTATGTTTAATAAGGATATATTAAGTGTTTAAGTGAATTTATTGATAAAATAAATACTTTTAAAATTTAAGAATGGATTTATTTAATATATAACAGTGAGTAGTTGGATGTGTTTTAATAACTCTATCAAAAAAAAAAAAATATTCGTGTTATATATTACGGCCTGAAACTGTCCAATTTTTTTATTGTTTCTTAGTAAACCCACCTAGCGCCGTGGTCACTCGTGGATTTGTGATGCTGACATCGCCAATTTTATCTTTTATTTCTCTCTCTCGCTCTTTTATTTTCTTTGAAAATGACAGCTGAAGGGATTGACTTATGTGGAGGGAAAGTGGGATCCGTCTATGTTACTAATATCACATTTTTTGTCTTTTGGTGGTCTAAATCATTGGATTCAAGGTAAGAATGGTAAAAGTAAATGCAACAATAGGGATGGATTTATTTTAATTATTATCATTGTAATTTTTTTTTATTTTTTAAAATGTCAGGAAAAAAATATAATTATTATTATTTTATTTATTGACTAAGTTGTAAATAATATGAATAAGGAAAAAGTAGAAAATTTTAATAGGATTTTTATTGTTGATGTTAGACAATTACAATGTATGATTTAATACTTATTTATGAGGGCCGCAACCCCTTAAATATAAAATAAAGTCTATATTTTCTTTCTAAATTTACAAAAATAAATCCTTGATTTATTCTACAAATTCATAAATATTTCATAATTCTCCAATTGTTGCTATCATTTCCAAATCTATTGGCATTATTTAAATTTATTATTAATTATATTTAATTATTATTTATATATTAATTATTAATATATAAATATAAAATGATATAATAAAACAATATTATAATATAATATAATTTTATATTATAATTATTATAATAAAAATTAAAAATATGATTTAAATATATTTAATGTTTCAATTAAAGCAAAAGTTGGCACATTGTAGTAAATTATATAATGGGCTACAATCTAGCTTTCAAAACTTCTAAACATAGGTAAGCAATAAATTAATTTGAATAATATTATTATACTATATAATATACTCTGTTCCAAACACACTTTAATGGTGCATTTAGCAAATATAAATTGAAATGAGCTGGAATTGTAATAAAAAATTTGAATTAGAATAAATTACTTACATGAGCTATAGTAATTGGAATCAAAATGAACAACATTCTCGTTAATGTATTTACTTTATTTTATAATTGGAATAGACTGTTATAAATTATTAAAATACCCTTTGTTAATTGTGTCCCTAGTATTAATTGTATATATTATAATTAAAAGAATAATAAAAAAATAATAATAAAACTAAAAATAAAAATAATGACAATAAGATTAATTAAAACAAAAAATTAATAAAATTTAATAATAAGAATAATAATAGCAATGAAATTAATGGCAATAATAATATTAATAATGATAATAATTAAAATAATAAAAATTATTAATCAATTTTAATAATAATAATAATAATAATATTAAAAATAATAACAAAAATAATTAATAATAGTTAAAATAATAAATTTAATATATTTTCATAATAAAAATATTAATACTAGTAATAATAAATTAATTACGGTATAATGACAATTAAAATAATAAAATTAATAAATTTTAATAATAGTAATTATTATTATTATTAATGACATTAATGACAGTAATAATAATAATAATAATAATAATAATAATAATAATAATAATAATTAAAATTCTTTTCAAATATCATTTTATTTCAAAAAAATTTTATATGTAAATATTTGTAACTTCTCACGCCTATTTAATTTTATAAAAAAATATAAGATAGTGTGGTGTAATTAAACTACAAAAGAACAAAAGCAGTGGTATATTGCAATCGTTGCGACATAGGTGGATCCGGAAAATTGACACGAACACTTCTCTAGATTCAGTAAATGATTATGAAACCCTCTATTATTATTATTATTTATTTTAAAACGAATAACAAAGACGTCCTTGTTAAGCAACACAATTCTGTTTCTATATTGAGAAACAGGCATATAATTTTTTTTGGGCATATAAACCTATTTTATATTAAAAAATGGTAACTCACATAAATCCGTCAAGATTTGTTTTAAAAAAAGTTATTTCAAAAAACAGTTCGTAAGACTAATCTCACTGATGACGGGTATATTAGGGTTATTGTCCCATGCATATACGGGATTTTTATTTTTTATACCTAAAGAGTTATCAAAGTCCAACACAGAGAAATCTGTGAATTTAATGCATATTTATTGTGTGTCATATTAATTGTATGGTGACAAATAATGGAATTTTTTACTTTTATAGTTGTAATCTACCAATATTATTAGAATATGAAATTTATTAAGACTTTAAGTACATAACTCATAAATCTAACTAGATTATTTCAAAAATTTATTCGTATTCTACATTTTTGTAAAAAAGAAATAATATCTTATACCTCACATGATAAGGGTCCAAACTAACCTCAAGATTGAGAGCATCCAGCTCACCATTAGACTGCCGAAACAAGCCATAAAAATAATTGCAATCTATTGCTATTGATTAGTGCTTCTTTTTTTTTTTAACGAGTGATTAATTAATTTCATATTAACAAAGGGAGCATAATAATTTTGAGTTGGGGGCAGTTGCGATACGTGGTCTGAATTGCAAGTGGTCCCACTGTAATCAATCTCAATTTATTAGTCCTCTTGTTAGTTCAATTGAGAGATATTTGTTAAAATTACCAACAAAAATAGAACCAACAAAAATATTCAGTCTGAAATTTGGTTTCTTAAAATTACCGAAATTAATATTTTTTATTAAAATTAAATAAAAATTAAGAATATGGCTCAATTGAGAGATAAAAAAAATCGATAAATATAATTTTAACAAATGTTTGGACCAAATATTATTTTTTAAATAGAACAACAGGAACACATATTTAGAGGTATGTCCCGTATGAGAGTAACAACAAAACAAAAACAGTGAAGATTCTAGATGGAGGGGACCTTGTCTGTCGCTCTGATCACGTTTCGTACAAAAGAGACGTTTCGTGGAATCGGTTGGAACTCGTCCCTATCACTATCAGCTTCGCCGTCTGAATTTGTACCACGAGTGTTACTTGCGGGCTCTGGATGCGATACGTGTTTCATTCTGATGCTCTTAAAATAGGATAACAATCCTCGTCATTAATCATTATACCTAAATTTTAAAGAATTTTTTTATATATATATAGATAAAACTATTATTTAGTGAGGATATATTTATTTTATTAATATAAAAATATTAATAAAATAAAAATATAAATTTTAATAAAAAAATATAATCTAATATATTAAAATTTATGTTTTTTATATTTTATTAACGTGAAGATATTAAAAAAAAAGAATATACATATATAAAATTTTATGATGTCGTAATTAAAATTATGATATTAATATTATAATTATTATACATCATTAAATTAAATTAATGATACATAATAATTATAATATAATAAAAACTTTTATAGATTGTTTTTGAAAAACAGGTTACAAATCGTTAACATATTTTTTACCGGTTAAAATTAAAAAAATTATTATATTTTCTGCAAAAGTTATTATAACTAATTTATTTCAAAATCACTCCTTCACGTTAATTAAGGATTATGAGAGGACCAAAATAAAACTTCTCAGACTGAGAGGGAAAGAGCAACCGAGTATTTCTCCACCGTCAAATGGACGTCATCGTTGTTCCACCGTTTTGTTCCATCAAGGGTTGGGGGAGGGGCAGAGGCTATTGCCCAGTGGCCAACTCAAAGAGGCTGAAGTTCGTTAAATTCCAAAACACATAATTTGCAAACTGGAAAGGGCGAAAGCTGTCTTCACATTGTGCTGTCTTTTTTTTTTTTGGTTTATTCTTCCAAATCCGCCGCAAGCCAGAATGCCTACCAAGTTAGCCAATTCTTGGTATTGATTTTGTCTCTAAGTATTGACTTTTGGGAATTCCTTTTTTCACATTAATTTTCTTTTGAATTTTTTTCTATCTGCTTCATTTTGTGTCATCAATTGTTTTGTATTATTTGGTTTTCTTCATCAAAATTAACCGTTTTAACATGTTATCTTTATTACTTCCTGCTAATTAATTTTGTATTTGTAAATAATCGATACTGGACTTCGAGACCGACCAAGTGAATGAATTATTCATTTTTTTTTGTTTAATATCATAATTTGGTTTATATTTTAATAAAAATCGGTAACATATCTGTGTTTAGTTGGATTTGTTTATGAGGAAATTATACTCTTTATGTCATGAAAGTGGCATAATTCTATAAACATTACATTATACTGATTAATTCCAATAACACAACAGTGCATTACAAATAAGTCATAAATATCCTTAAAAGATAATATTTATTCTCCACTTTACTTATCCATTATCCATCTCTCTTCACCCAACCATTACCAATTCTTGCCTAATAACTACCCAATCTGTAATTGTTGATTACTTTATTTTTATCTAAAAATTACATAATCTTTTACGTTACTCCTATTACACTTATATTAATACTTATGCTGTGTTTATTAAATTAGAATAAAAATGGGTTGAAATTGAAATAAATAGGAATAGAAATGGGTTAGAATGGAAATGAGTAATAAGAATCAGAATAAATTATTTACTTAATCTGTAGAAATTAGAATTGGAATAAATTGAATTGTCATTAATAAGTTTACTTTATTTTTTAATCAAAATCAGAATGAGTTATATTGTAACAAATTATTATAAAATACTTAATGAATTATTGTCATAATTATAATTTTATATTTTAATTATAGTGATTATTTATTAAAAATTTATTATTATTAATTATTATTAATCTATAATTAATTATATTAATATAATAGTTAATTATAATAATTACATTAATAATTATTATAAAAATATCTTAATTAATTATATTAGTATATTAATTAATTATTTACAATTATAATATATTAATATATTAATTAATAATAATAACTATATTAATTCTTTAATTATGTTATAATAATATATTATAATTATTATTAATAATTATTGTTAATAATTTTAATTAATTATATTAATATTACTTATTTAATTATAATAATATATTAATTATTGTATAACAATGATATATTAATATATTAATTAATTAATAATAATAATATATTAATTATTGTGATTATTTATTCAAAAATTATAATTATTGTTAGTAATGTATCAATATATTAACTAATTATAATATATTAATTAATCAATTATAAATGAAGATAAAGTAGGCATTTTGAATTTTGAAGAGGGGTAAAATAATCAATCCTGCGGATAGGAGACTCATTCCCATCCCCTTCCTTGGAAATGAGTTTCTCATTCCTCATTCCCAAATTATACACATATGCACAAGCACACCCCATACAAATACTTAAAACATATATATAAAGCCAAACCGTCTTATATAAAAAAATGTGTACAAACTAATATTGCATGAGAATTGAAGTTTATATGATAAATAAAAATAAAAATTAAGACGTAAATATATATACATGCAAGGAAGACCCAACTTAACTTTTAGTCTGGTTAACTTGACCTGAATTTAAGGGTTTACGATTGGACTCGGGCCTAAATATTAGAGCTCGATTAATATTAGCAACAAGAGAAATAGAAAAATTTTTGTTCACATACCTAAAGAAATTAAGAAAAGAGACATCATGAGTGGGGTTTCTTTAAAAGAAAGAGTGAAGTAGGGATATTTGTCGAATAAAAGAGGGTGTGAATAGAATGACTCATATATATATATATTATTTAAAACATATTTTTTTTATTTATATATTATTTTTTATTCATTAACTATTAACATGTATATGTTCACTAAAAAAATTAATTAGAGAAAAGGTATAGACCCTAAAAAGTAGAGGTGACAAAACGGATCATCGGGTCACGTTCGTATCGTGTCAAATTTAGCTCGATCCAAATTCGACCCATTTAATAATCGTGTCAAAATATTAAAATCCAAATACGACAGGAAAAAATAATCAAGTTACCTAATAACCCACTTAATACATATATATTAAATAAAATTTATATCAAATATTTACACATTATTATTCATTCATACATACATACATACATACATATTTTATCAAAATTATAAAATATACATATTTACTAAAATATTATACATTTACAAGATAAGTGTGTGTGTTCACAAATAGATTTTCATCATCGAAGAGCTGCTCATCGAGCGCTTTAGCGAGTTCAGTCTTACAAACACTAGTTGGACCCAAGAAAAAGAATGGGCATTTGGCTGTTGTGGCCTACCCAACCCAGCCCTAGACCTGAGAACTGACTGCGCAACTGCGTTGACTGTTTCATCTTTTCCAACTACTCTGTTATGAAACACTTCAGCTGGCCAAATCAATCTCTTATTTTCATTATGGCCAATACTTGTAACAGTAATGCCATTCCATCGGCTCACAACTTCTGTTATTTAGCCGGGTCCAACAGTCTCTGTTAGGATTAAGTTTTCATCAGATTGGCTTCCTTCAACTTTTGCTAAGGCAGCTTCCTTCCATTTCTTGAATTGGCCCATATTTCAAATCAGCTGCTATAGCCAAATCATGTCTTCTTTCAGCTACTTGCAAGGCCATTAGGAGCTCTTCTCTCTTCTGATTAAGCCGACAAATCTTATCAATACTTTCCTTCTCCTTCCCATGCTTCTTTATCAGAGGCTGAAGTTTATCCCTCAAATCGTCAAGATCTTTCCGAAACTGAAGCATTTATTACGAAGTTAGATACCAAATCAACAGAAAATAGAACCAAAACAGTTTTCAATTTAACCATTCTGAAGACTTCTAATATGACCTACCTCAACAAGTCGCACTATGCTAGCCTTATCTTTCTCCTTTTCAAGCTCATGAAGTTAAATTTCTAATTGCATTATCTTTCTCTCAAGGTTATCAATTTCTTCAAGCTGACCATCTAGCTGCACCCTCACATTTGCACAGGATTCATCAACCAAATCAATCGCCTTGTCAGGAAGATGACGCCCTAGACTGGTAATTAAATTGAATCAATGCTCGCACAAGACAACAGTTCAAACTCACACTAAGAATATGTAAATGAAAATTAAAAAATCACTATTGACGAATAAATATGCATGAAAATTTAACTTGGCATACCAGCCATATCGCGGGCTGATAAATGTGCAGCATCAACAAGGGTACGATCCTGAATCCGAATACCATGGTGGCTCTTATTCGGTCCTTCAATCCTCAAAGGATGCTAATTGTATCAGAACTAGGCTCAGCCGCCAAAACCTGTTGGAACCTTCTCTAAAATGCAGCATCTTTCTCCACATACTTCTTATACTCAGTGGGATGGCACCAATGCGACTAAGCTGACCTCTAGCGAGCACAGGTTTCATGAGGTTAGCAGCATCCACCAGCTCCAAGAACAAGGTGAATTTCTTCAACAAACAAAATCACTTTTCTCTCGGCTTCCTTAACTTCTTTCAAAACAACCTTTAACCTATCCTCAAACTCTCCTATATGTGGTGCTCGCAGAGAGTCTCACGTCAGCGGGGTTACTAGGCACATCTCCTCTCACAATTCTCTTAGCTAATCCTTCGGCCACAGTAGTCTTACCAACCCCCCGCTCTATGATAAGAACAAGCTGTTTTTAGTCCTCCAAGACAGAAAACAAACAACCCTTCTAATCTCTTCATTGCAGCCAATGACAGGATCAAGATTTCCTGCTTGCTCAACATGGAATCTTCCATAAGTCTTGACTGCTTTAGAAGTAGAATCGCTAGATTTTTCCACCTCGGATTTCACTCTTGCTGCGGCAACCCCAGCTTTCTTCAACAAATCCGCAATCTGGATATCCTCGAGGAGTCCTAGAATTAACTGATTAACAGCCAAATGAGTGTCTCTATTTGTCTTTTGTGAATTGGGTACATCTAATTACTTCTATTAAGTGTAGTATTGGCTGGGATATAACAAGGGAGTGGAGTGTGAGATGGGAGTTTCTTCAAAGCTTGATTCAACGCTCGTTCTGCTAGCTGTTTTGCTACAAGCATTGTTGAATGCCTGTGTGAAGGTCAGATGCTGGAGCAACTGCTCAGGATCCATTTGTACTTTTTAGCGTATTCATAGTAGCTGCAGCAAAGTCATTTAGATAAATTAGAAAAATCTCCATACACAATGAATAATGCAAACATTTAAACAAGAAAAGAGATTGTAAAATATATATCAAGTAAATTAAAACCAGTTATAATGTACCCTTAAAGCAATTCAGTGAATGAATACCGTCATATATTTGTGTTAGATTTAAGTGTCCATGATGGGCTGACTTCATCCAACCTGAGAGATAAAGATAAACTTACAGTTAATCTAGGATTTTTATGAGATAAACTTACAGTTAATCTAGGATTTTTATGAGATAAACTTAGTGTTTTATCTAAATTCTCATCACATAAGATGTGGTTTATTCAAATAATTTTAGGAAGTTTATTTGAACTAAACTACATTTATTGTACTTTATAAGCACTACATGAGATGAGGTAGGTGCAAACACGTACAATAATAATAATAATAAGAATCAAAGCAACATTATAAAGAAGAGTGAGAGAAAAAGAAAAAGGCAATGGATTCTTACTTCGTGAATTGAGGGAATTTTCCAACCACGGAATTGTCCTCTGACCATCAGTGACATAAGCTCGTTACGATCCGTTACGACCCATTTGTAAAGGCATGAATTGCTGTTCGTTGTGATCTCTTTGTGAGATTCCTAAAAATCCATTATTGGAGATTGGGAGGATTCCACTATTTGTAGATTCATGATGACTTGTTTTCGCATCAAAGCTATGAATTTGGTTGATAAAATAAAATTACTTCATTGATTAAGAAAATCAACAATTTGTCTTTTAAATTACTAAGCGAGTGTCAAGATTCGAACTTTTCCGACTCCGTTTGTTTTGCCTCTTTTTTTCTGCAACCAATGAGATGACTTTTCACGTTGTAACGAAAACTTGGAAATAGAGACATAATCCCCACCCCCCCCGGACAAAAAAAAAAGTCTTTAAAAACAAATTGCTTCTTTAATTGCATTCATGCATATAAAGACTTAGCAATGGAGGCACAACAAAAAAAAAAAAACTTAGAAACCAATAACTTCTACAATGGCATTCATGATCATGCAAATACACCCAAACAACAGAAAGCAACAGAGCAAGAGAAGAATTAGTTATCTTATTCATCAAACTTTGTCAGTGGGAAGTTGACGGAAATGCTGCAAATTGCTCGTGTTAGCTGATGTTTCTTGCCTCGAGGACGATAAAGAGATCGAGGGAGGGAGTCCATGCGCTGTAAGCCACCAGAGTGTATACAGTGCTACAACATGCAACTATTTCTATCTTTTTTTTCAATTGTGTGCGTGTATAATTTTTTTTTTTTAAGATTCGGTGATTAGAATATGAATATAATAAATCCTTAAAAAATTCACACACTCAGGACCAAAAATATTATAGTAATTCAACGAAGATTAATAAATAGATAAATTAGTAAAATTTGTTAATGTTTTTTTTTATTTAAACGATTTTGCCTAACTTGAAAATAGCTAATAATCTTTACACCATTGGTATGTAAATATATCCTAACCATCTATTTATCTTTAGTACTTAGTATTATTGAGACAATCTGTTTGTTGTAGGTTAGATTTGTTCGGAGTAATGTCAATTTATATGTTCTGCATAATTAATCAATTGTAAATTATTCTTTTCACACAAATCTTGTGGATTGAGAAAAGCCCAAAGCTGCTAGTCCGTCACAGAAAGCGACTAATTTGCCTTCTAGAGGCAAACCGGCAAGCAGGTTTGGTCAAGTGGTTACCTAGAGGCTAAATTCGTTCAAGGGCCTTTTTCATGCTGTAAGTATTGTCATGGATTGAAAAAATTAAGAAAATAATGCATGGAGCTCATTTTTTGACCAAAAATGGCTAAAAAAAACCATGTACTCGCTCAAGATTTTTGTGAAAATTTTATATCTTTGGGGCGCTGTTGAATTTTCAGCTGATCGACTGGCTATTGATGAAAGTTTACCATTGGGAAAAAAACACAAAAAACCGATTTTCAGGTGCTTGTAAAAACTAGCTCAAAGTTCCACACCGTTTGGTTAAAACCGCAAAATCCTCCTTTATAAGCCCAAAATCATGTCATTCATCCTTTGGCCTTGGGAATAACTTTTACGAAATTAAAAAACTTGACAGAAAAATTAGGAGCACTTATTGGATTAGTGAGAAACTCTTTGGAACGCATGCTAAAGTTTCGGAGCCCATTTTTCAAATGAAAACGGCAAAAAATAATTGCATAATTTACTTATACACATTGACCATAAGCCGCCAGCTAGTAAAAAGCATAATTTAACCGAGATCATCCATTAGTAGAATATTAATCTATGGAGATTATTAATGCAGAAATCTGATAGATAGAGACCAGGTTGCCTGATTTGATGGAAATTGCTCAATGCTGCCTTGATGGCGTAAATATTGTCAACCACGTTTGATTTATTTTGTTATCTTGTGCAATCACAGAGAACTGTCAAGGGGTAACGAATGTTTTTTTAACGAAAACCCTCTAATACTCAAATTAGTAATCGGGTTCTTTTGGAAAAAAAAACTTATGTCACTCTTCTCGTGATCTTAATTGTTTTTACTTTTCCTAATTTAGAAGGAATTGTTTTTCTTGACTTTTAGAAGATAATTTTGCCCTAGAGAAAACTTATTTTTTAGTTTTTTATTAAAAAAAATCTCTTTTCTCTGGCTTTTTCAGTGTTCTTATAGGCACCCGAAATTATCGCATTTTCTTCAATATATGGCCGTTATTGGTTTCAATGCACTGCTCATATCATGAGTTAATACGTCAGTTTCAAAGTAGTTATTGAATTATGGTTATAACACCGGAGAATGCTTAAACATTATGGCTGAATTTCTGAAAGAAGCCCAACAGTTCAAAGTTAGTCAAGGTCTTTGGAATGACTGACCTGGTTCTGGTCTCCTTGCAGGATTTTGGTCGATCTTGCGTGCACAATAAGCTAACCTCCTCCCCGATGCTTCACGTCATTTAGAGGCAATCTCAAAGTGAAGGGAGTTGGCTTTGTTCCATTAATATCTAGTAGTGGTATTTCTTTATCCCAATCAAAGATTTTACTCACTCTACTGAACTTCCAAAACGATACCAAATACAGCTTTCTGGCTTAAATGGATTAAAAAAAAAAAGAAGCAGGCTTTGCCATCAAAAGTCAAAACAAACAACGCTGAGAAACATAATTAGAAGCCCTTAAATTTAGACGCAGCTAGCTCTATGCCACCACCATCTTACATCATTGGCTTCATTGTTCACTTTCTTCTAATCGGCTGAATTGGAAGTAACTGAGTTGATATTGCTCGAGGAATGCGCCTACATGTAAGAGCTAGCTCGTGATTATGTGGCCTCCAAAGGCAAAGGGATACCCTCTTGAGCTTGAGATGATATCGTTGACATCGTAATGCTAGAGTGTTACATGGCTTGAGCTTGATGAGATTGTACAAATCTTAAATTATCTGATTACTTTGAGCTGAAAAACTTCAAAGGAACATATAAGGTAGGTGCGAAGAACAGCAAATCTGTAGGCCTGGCAATTAGTCCAGTATCAAGCATTTGTGCACAAAGTCAATCATACAAGAAACAACATTGCACAGAGAAATATTATCTAAGCAACAACATAAACAGAGCAAGAAAATAATGCATTAAAAAATTACCCAGGATCATTTGCAGTTGGCTTGACAAGTTCCACAGTATTTATCTCCTAAAACAATTTTCAAGGGCACACGCAAATCAACAATGCATTTCATTGATTGCTAATAATACTTTTGATTTCATTAATAGTAAACGAAAATTCTCATCTAAGATTAAAGAAATTACTTTTTTGGAAAGTGGAAATCATCACTCCAAGCAGCTGCTTTCTTGCCTATCTCTCTAAATCAATTATTAATTGTTGCAGGCCAACACAATATTGAGACAACGATATTTGTTTACTAAGAAGGAGCAAAGTTGGGGGAATGGTATTTATTTATTAATTATGAAGGAACCCAGCCATCTCCTTGCTAGTTGCGAGTCTCCTAGTAAATTTAAAATGTAATAGACAAGTTTTACCAAAAACAAAAAAGGGACGATCCCCTAATTAGGTTACACTTAAGAAATATAACAAAAGTTGACCAAAAATTTTAAAACATGAAACCAACTTTACAGGACAGAAAATGCCTTCCTAACCACCTATTCAAACACTTTTAAAAGGACAGCCTCACAAACAATTTTGAAACAGATCATGTTAGGTGGACAATTTAGTCAATAACTATCACTTCGGCATCGAAAATTTCTTCGATCTTCATCTTCTTTCAAGCCCATGCACCATCACTTCGTGGTCCTTTGGAGATTTGAATCAGTATATCAGATTCTTGTCCGGTGGCTGCACTGCCATGCCCTTCATCCTCCTCCACACCGTACGCCAATTCGTCACCCGTTGGACTGGCGTCTATGCACACTGTTGAGTTCTCATCAATTTCTTGGTGAACAAGCATTCTTGATAGCTCGGTCACCACGTTCTTCTCCAGCCATCTCCTAATAGGCCTTGCACCATAAATCTGAAAAAGAGAGACATGATTCTTGTTAATGTTGTTTTGCATGAAAACGAACACCGAAAAATGCAAAATGTAAATGCTGCTTACTGGGTCATTGCTCTCAGCCAATACAATATCCAGCACAGCATCCGTTGCAGTCAACGTGACACCCTTCTCAACAAAGGCGGGCCGCAACACCGTTCATTTGCAACCTCGCCACCTTCCTTAATTGGTCGTGTGAGAGAGGATCAATGACCACAATCTCATCAAGACGATTCAGCAGCTCTGGCCGAAAATGCTTCTTCACCTATTTGGAAATATGGTTCAATTAAGCACCAGAGTCAAAATAAGTATAATCTAAAAGAAAAAGAGAAGGGGGGTGGGGGGGGGGGGGGTAGTAAGTAACTACGCGGAACACACATTAACACAAGGCCATTCAACTTACCTCTTCCATTACTCGATCACGTGCAACTTGCATCGTGACCTTGCCTGTTAGTCCAGATAAAAGGTGCTCGGCTCCAAGGTTTGAAGTCATGATAATCATCGTGTCTTTAAAATCAACCGTGCAGCCCTGGCCATCGGCCAATCTTCATCCAAGACTTGAAGCAGAGTATTAAACACATCAATGTGAGCTTTCTCGACTTCATCAAACAACTCGACACTGTAAGGTCTTCTCCTCACAGCCTCAGTGAGTTGTCCGCCGTTAACACAACCAACATACCCGGGCGGAGCACCAATTAATCTCGCTACAGAGTGCTTTTCCATGTACTCAGACATGTCCATTCTCACAAGTAGATTTTCATCATCAAATAGTTGTTCAGCGAGAGCCTTGGCCAGCTCAGTCTTACCAACATCAGTAGGACCCAAGAAAAGGAATGAGCGATTTGGTTGTTGTGGCCTGCCCAACCCAACCCTCGACCTAAGAACTGATGCCACTACAGCATTAATTGCTTCATCTTGTCCAACAACTTTGCTACGGAGCTTCTCAGCTAGCCCTATCAATCTCTCTTTTTCATCATGGCCAAGCCTTGTAACAGGAATGCCAGTCCATCGGCTCACAACTTCTGCTATTTGGTTTGGCCCAACCGTCTCTGTTAGCATTAAGTCTTTGTCAGATTGATTTCCTTCAAGTTTTGCTATGGCAGCTTTCACTTTTTTAATCTGAACGCATCTCAAATCAGTAGCTCTGACCCAATCACATCTTGCTTTAGCCTCTTTTAATTCAGATAAGGGCTTTTCTCTCTTCTGCTTAAGCCCTCGAATTTTATTAATCCGTTTCTTTTCATTTTCATGCTTCGCCATTAGAGGCTGAAGTTTGTCCATCAACTCGACAAGTTCTTTCCCAACCTGAAACAATTATTACAAAGTTGGATACAGCTAGTGATGGACAAAGTAAAGTTCAATTTAATCGTTCTTCGGACTCTTACTACCTACTTCAAGAATTCGTGCTTCGCTAGCCTTATCTTCCTCCTTCTCAAGCGCGCGAAGTTCAATTTCTAATTGTATTCTCTCTCTCAAGATTATAAATTTCCTCAGGCTAAGTATTTAGCTGCACCTTCACATTTGCGCAGGCTTCATCTACCAAGTCAATTGCCTTTTCAGGAAGATAGCTCCCTGGACACATGAAATCGAATAGATGTTAGCACAAGCCACTAAGACAGAATAAATAGATAAATAAGTAGCACAAAAAATTGGTAAACTTGTGTTGAAATGAAGTCAGCATACCAGTAATATATCGGGCTGATAACTTTGTAGCAACAACGAGAGCACGATCCTGAATCGGAACACCATGGTGACCCTCATACCTCTCTCTCAATCGCCGCAGGATGCTAATTGTATCAGGAATGCTAGGCTCAGCCACGTAAACTTGTTGGAACCCTCTCTCAAAAGCTGCATCTTTCTCCACATATTTCCTGTACTCTTTAATAGTGGTAGCACCGATGCAGCTGCAATGACCTCTCGCAAGCATAGGCTTGAGTATGTTGGAAGCATCCATATTTGTCCCACCTCCAAGAATAAGGTGAATTTCATGGAGAAACAGAATCACTTTACCTTTAGCTTCTTCCACTTCTTTCAGAACGGCCTTTAAGTTGGAGACCGTGAACAGATTACTCAGATCCAATGCAATGAGCCTCACGCCACCAAGGTTACTGGGTACATCTCCTCTCGCGATTCTCTGGGTCAATCCTTCTACCACAGCAGTCTTTCCAACCCCTGGCTCTCCAATAAGAACAGAGTTGTTCTTAGTCCTCCTTGAGACGATATGAAGAACCCTTCTTATCTCTTCACCTCGGCCAATGACGAGATCGAGCTTCCCTGCTTGTTGGACAAGGTCTTTCCCACATGTCTTGAGAGCTGAATTGGGGCTCATTGCTTGATTGAACGCTCGAACTGTAGACTGTGCAGCATTCTTGCCACCGGCAAGATAAATAAGAAAAAATTCCCACACCCAATTGACTAATGAAATACTTAAAACAAAAAAGGAGAATGTAAAACATATATCATCGAAATTAAACTATGTATAAAGCTCCATTATTACGAGATCACAGAAATCCATAGCAACCAATGCCTTTCGAAGAAGGTCTCATTAGTACCAGAAACCAAATAATGTTTATTTACATACAGATAAACACACAGGAATTTTTTGAATGATTAAACAAACCTCAGGAAAGACAAAATTCTCTATCAAAAGAATTTTTTGAATTTTATTCAAGAATCAACAGACAACCAATGAGTAATTAATACAACAGAAACAATGCTAGAGCATGGCCAACTAAAGGGTGGCCATTAAACCAACGACTTTATTCTATTTCTATTTTATCCTTTTTTTTTTTCCAGGAAAAAAAGCAAGCAAGTTTGAAGTCAAGTTGACACTTAAATTAGTTTAAAATTTAAACTAGTTTCAGGATTGAAACTTTTCCGACACTGTTCCTTTTACTGGTTCTAATATTCTACAACCGAACAGAGAAAGCTTCCGCAATCACAAAGACTTAAAAAGAAACAGAGACATAACCAAAAGACTTAAAAACTCACAACTTATTGACATGCATTCATTCATATAAAAGAGCATGAGAAAGAAAGAAGATTTTTGATACCTTGTTAACGAAAGTTTCTTAATGGGAAGTTAACGGAAGAGAATTGCTCTTGTTGTGTTAATTTCTTTGATACTCTTTTTTTAAAAAAAAATAAAAAATTGAGCTCTGTTTCTTGAGGACGAGAAGAGCGAACGACGGAGAGGGTCTTTTTGGTAATTTAGAATTTCGAACTATTTGCTACTATAAAAACTACCAGGAGTACAACAAAACAATTTTCTCTATATATATATCCTTTGGTTTAGGTTTCCTTTTCCGAGATTTAAAAGAAGAAAAAACAAATTTACTTTCGACATAAACACATGGAATATTTTGGACTTTTCATTATTGTGTATAAAATTTTACTTCATTCTCCAACGTTGTTGCAAATAAATGAATAATAATAATAATAATAAGAAGAAGAAGAAGAAGAAGAAGAAATAATTTAGTATTATTGTGAGTTTTATGAAAATAATGTTATATTTTCAATTTTTCATCTCCAAGTAACATTGCTCAAAAAAAAAAAATAAAAAAATAAGAGCGTCCAGTGGACTAATTTGTCGATAAGTTTGGGCTTATATCCCAAAAAAAGAAGAATGTCTTATGTTTACTATGCGGACGTGGACAAGCGACAAAACAAGGATCCGTTAAAACCGTTATTTACGGATTCCAGAAATCATTTTTTAAGGCCGAGCGACGATGATTCAATTGCGAGACATTTTGTGAAGTCAGATCTGATTCAAACGGAATGATTCTTGTTTGTTTTTGTAAAACAGTGGATCCCTTGTTTAACGGTTCACTTCCGAGTGGATAAATAACAAGTGGAAACTGACTTTTCCTTGATCTTTTTGGTATCCACTGTTCCGTGTGTTCATCGATTTCATCATCAACCTCAATGTTGAATCTTGCCTCGATCGATTTGTTTGTGCTGGTTTCTTATTGTTAAGTTATAGAGTTGCCATCCTATGGCTAGTCTAGTTAAATTTAAATTTTATTTATTACATATCTTATAATAAGAATTAATTTATTAATGATCTAATTTAGTGATATTTCGATTTATTAAGAATGTTTGTTTTTTAATTTAATTAGATGTCTAAATTAGCAAGTCAATTAACGATGGAATTCCATAATTGGAGTGTAAGGTTTATTTAGAGAAAGAAATTTGTTCAAATAGAAAGCTTATTAAATGTTTTAGATATTTCTTGAGAGACAAGCAAAGTAAGAATATTATATTTATTTTTATTTAGATTTATAGGAATCATAAGAGGAAAAAACTCTTATTTGAAAAGAATCAAAGTCTTTTAAAATTTATAATTTTTGTGAAACTTTAGTACCTATATAAAAAGAGTTATTTCACAATTGAAGTATTGCAACACAGAGCATAAAATAGAGAAGCAAAATTCGACTTCCTTCCTAAAAAATTCAGATTTGATGCATAATATTGTGTTGATTTGTATTCTTATCTTCTTCATTTAAAGTCTTGTAACAAGACTATTTCTTTGCATTTCTTTGAATAGTTTATGTGGATCTTGAATCACTAGACATTAAAAAAATAAAAGAATTACTATTGATCGCTTTACTAAGTGTCTTGAGGATTGTGGATCAAGAGAGGTGGCAGTTATTCAGGAGAAGTAGATTTAATCTAAGGTTGAATAAGCTATATGGTGATAAACTATAAGTGAGAGTTTTAAGTTTAGTAAATTCATAGGTTGTAACATTTCGACTTAGTGAATTGCTTTTCATTTGAGAATTTTCTAAGGTTTCATTCAGTTAAGCAATTTAATAAATTAAGTTGTTACTTATAGGTTTTTAACCGCCTACATTTATTTGTAATAGATCTAAATTCATTTAACTTATCTTGATTGCAAATCACGACTTCCCATTTTTGACTTGATGTGAGACAATCAAACTCCAACACAAACAATGTTTAGAGACATCATAATAAACTTGTTAAACTTAAAAGGCCTCGCTATCCTCTCCTTTGTTCAGTTTCTTCTTATCTTCTAACTTGGAAGTAACTCAACTAACTCGTCGGAATGCAACTATGAGCATTCACTAGCTCTTGATTGTGGAGTCACCAAGCTTTAAAGTGATACTCACTGTTAACGTGCTAATGCTAGAATTTCAGTGCGTGGTGTACAAATCTTAAAAGCTGAAAACTTAAAGATCATTCCTCAAGAAAACATATAAGATTAAAAAAATATGGAGAAGATCATAGAAATAAAATGAAACTAATGAATTTCAAGACTCAGTTTTAAGCTTGTAACACCAGTATTTTGTATTTTGGATTATTATTATTATTATTATTTTATAGAATATAGTATTTTAAGTAAATGATGAGTGTTTTAAATTTTAAAATCACTTAATATTTTCCTCACTTTATTAAATACCTTATTAAAAAAGGAAACAAAATCCCTAATAAGTAAGGATATTAAAAGGCTTGGCTTATAAAAACCCGTCTTATGTTATTTTTGTTTCTCAAAACCCTAAAGACTAATAAAGAAAACAATATAACAGTAAACACAAGAGTAAATACACGTTTTTAAATAAGAAGAGGGGAAGATTTTGATTGTATTCCTTTTTTCCATTAAAGAAGTTCTTAAGTTTTGATTTTGTTTTTAAAAATTTATAATCCTTTAAACTTCTGGTATTATTTATGATTTTATGTGATTGATTGAATGATTTTGTGTATGTTATATTGATAAAGTTATGAAAGCATGATCATGTATTGATTTATATTATTATTGAGTGAAAGTAGTGCTATTGTGTTATCCTGAAAATTGCAAACAATATCGATTCAATGTTATGTGATTGCTGTTTTCATTCAGTTTTATGCAAAAAAATGTATAATTTATTAAACTAGACATCTTTATCTTTCTAGCCATGTATTTATCGTTCGAAAACTCATTGTACATTAATTGTTTTGATTTTTCGAAGTTGCAGATTTTGATTTTTAGCAGTAATTTTCAATTCTATAATTTATTTCATAACTCAAATAGCCTCTAAAAATTCTGAGAATTTTTATTATAGTACGTACATATGTCTAGTTTCTGTATACCTAAATTTGTAATTTTTTTCTATTTGTAAAAATCATTAAAAATCATAGAGTTGGGCTGCCAATTTTGGGAATGCCAATTTTGAAAACTATTTCCCAAAATTGCAAGGGCTGATATTGAAGCGAGTTTGGGTTACTTTTTTAATTAGTAAGTGCCTTATAAATTTTAATTCTGATTCCTTGTTGTCTCTTCTGATAGCAAAACTTGAATCACTATTTTTGAACATGTATAACTAATTATGAATTTTTGAATCAATTGTCCCCTATTTATGTCGTCACTGGACAGTTTTGATGTTTTTGTGAAAAATCAGTTTTCAGAGATGTTTATAAACTCTAATTAATCTTGTTAACTTTTATATTGAATGCCAACATGTTCAAGTAGCTTTTTGTAATATTTTTTATTTTTCCGATATAGTTATAACTTTTTAGAAATCAACTCCTGTATGGTTTAGTGTAGTTTAATGATTTGATGTGCTTAAGTGAGAGTTCATGTTTAAGAATTTTTTTTAGGTTTTCCTATCAAGGTCATAATTGAATAAAATATTAATAAAAGTCTTGTCTTGATATTTATAGGTCAAGAGTAAGCTCGTATGATTGCGATTATTAATGATTGCTTTGAATCGAAGTAAGTGAATTCATGCATAGTATTTATTATAAGTATATATGTAAATATTTATGAATAAAATAATGTTGTTCAAATGGATTTTGCAATTTATGGTTTGAAGTTATTTAAAATGTTTTCTTAAATTTTTTTAAAAAATAACTTTAAAATACCTATTTTTCAATAAATGGTTCTCCTAAAAATAACATATTTGCAAAGCTTGGTCAATTCAATGTCTTATAAGAGCATTTTATCAAAATGTTACCGAAAAATTGAAATTGAAAGATCGAAAACTGTATTTAAAATTTTGGCTCATAGTCCGTCGCTACTGTTACGGATATAATTAAACAACTGGATGTATTGTGTGCACCTACTGACAATAGTTGCAGGGTAAAATACCCTAACTGAATTATTGAATAGGTCACCAGGAATACAGATGACATACTGAACTACTAGCCGAGTCATTGAGAATATAGGTGACATGGCATGAGCAAATAAAACAAATGAAAGATTTTATTGATAAATGATTTTTTAAATGATTATTTATTAAAAATAATTATTGCGTTATGATTTAGCTAATTATGAATTTTACCATATATATGTATTAGACTATGAAATGATTATTGCTTTCTGATCTATAGTATATCATAATAATTATTATATATTTTATTATTATTAGTAATCTCGTGCATGAGTTTGCTTACCAAATTAGCAACTCACCCTTCATATCTAATATTTTGCACATTAATTTTAGAGATGTGGACTTTTGATCTAGAGTAAAAGATTTGTTGGCTAAAAAACTTTGACCTTTTTCTTAAAAAAATAAATTGTTATTACTTTAGTTATTATTTAGTGCTGAATTTTTAATTTGAAAGATTATTGTTATATTTATTATTTTAAAAACTATTGATTATGACTAGTATTAATTTTTTTTTTGGAAATAACAATAAGATTAATGTTATGATATTTCATTTCAAATTTCTCTTGAGATTCTTGGGTGAATTTGAGGTGTTACAAAGCTAGTCAGTTTTCACTCGGCAACTATTGGGAATAAGGGCAACAAGCATTATGGCGAACACTTCCTACAAACCTCAGCTCGACAGTAGTATCAGTTCAAAAATGGAAAAGAAGTCAATCTAAGAAGGACAAAAAATTAACCACCTTTCATTGAAGGATGCAAAAATAACAAGAACGTTAGGATAATAAAATTAATCCACGTACCATCTATTGAAGGAAATAAAAAAACTCCCTTCACGGTTCTCTCAATTAGTCAAGTATCCAATATTCGTGCAGAGCGTCAATTGTACAAGAAATAATAGATTTTTTTTAACTACTCACAAAGAGCAACAACATAAACAGAACAAGAGAATTATCCATTTGCCAACCTACCTGGGCATCATTTCCAAGTAATGATTAAAATAACACGCGCGCACACAGAGATGGCTTCACAAGTTCCATACTTTTTGTCTCCAAAAACAATTTCAAGTGCGGACTTGAGTCAACCAAACATATAGTAGATTGCTAATAATGAAGAAACGAACCTTTGATTTATTAGTAGTAAACGAAAGCGCTCATCAGATTAAGGAAATTACCCCTGCTGGAAATTATCGCGTGCTGGAACTGAGATTATACTGGGCGTAATTGTCAGGCTAAGGCTTAAAATCCACATAAAACATGACTAACTTAACAAAAAAATTAATAAAAAAAAAAAAAAATCCCAACAACTCAATCGGAGACACAAAACTCAACAGCCAGTGAATTAACCCGCTCCACAATAAACACTTTGAGTTTTTCTGGCACTAAGGGAATGAGAAGTTAATGCCAGTAAGTATCAAATCATCGCCTGCCGGACTTGTTAACAGCTGACACTCACATGCAATCTTCTTGCCCATTTCCCAAAGGTCGGCGCAATATCAAATGGCATGCTCTAGTCAATCTTCTCTAATTCTTCTAACCCCACTGCCATTCCACGTGACCATTGCCTATATTAAAGTAGCAAGGTTAAGCTAATGATATCTACTCGAAAGTACGATATTTTATTTCTAATTAAAAACAGAGGGAAGATTCCCTTAACATTTTCACACTTTACAAACATAACCAGGTAAGATACCCTTGACCGATTAACATTTTCACAATTGGAAACAAAACAAAATTCAGCAAATTATGAAATAAAACCAACTTCAGACTTCATTACACACCAAATGCTTCCTCACAAACTCTTCAAACACTTGCGAACGGACAGTTCAATCACTCAAACATCTCATCATCATCAACAATTTCTTCAATCTTCATCTTCTTCACAGCCTGCGAATGATCAGTCCGTGGCCCATTGGGGATTTGAATTAATACATCAGATTTCTGCCCAGTAGCTGCGTCAACAAACCCTCCATTTTTCTGCACCTGGTACACCAAACTATCACCCTTCGGACTGGCGTCTATGTACACAGTTGAGTTCTCGTCAATTTCTTCGCGAACAAGCATTCTTGATAGCTCGGTCACTACCTTCTTCTCTAGCCATCGCCTAATAGGCCTTGCACCATAAATCTGAAACAAGTACTAGTTAGTTTTCCATAAAAATAAAACTGTAAAAGCAAACAAAAATAAAATAAAATAAAATAAAATGTAATGATGCATACCGGGTCATAACTCTCAGCTAATACAATATCTAACGCAGCATCAGTTACTGCCAATGCTACACCCCTCTCAGCAAGGCGAATTGCAACATCCTTCATTTGCAGCCTTGCCACCTTCCTTAGTTGTTCATGCGAGAGGGGATCAAACACAACAATCTCATCAAGACGGTTCAACAGCTCTGGCCTAAAGTGCTTTCTCACCTGCTTAGTAACATAGCTTAATTTAGCATTTAGCAATTAACCACAGCAATACAGAACACAATAATTCTAGAGCATTTTAACTTACCTCTTGCATGACTCGATCACGTGCAACTTGCATTGTGACCTTGCCCATCATTCCAGATAAGAGGTGCTCTGCTCCAAGGTTTGAGGTCATGATAATAACTGTGTTTCTAAAGTCAACGGTACGGCCTTGGCCATCAGTTAATCTTCCATCATCCAAAACTTGAAGTAGAGTATTAAACACAGAAATGTGAGCTTTTTCCACTTCATCAAACAACACAACACTATAAGGCCTCCTCCTCACAGCCTCAGTAAGTTGTCCACCTTCCTCGTGTCCAACATACCCTGGTGGAGCACCAATCAGCCGTGATACAGAATGTTGCTCCATATACTCAGACATGTCGATTCTCAATAGTAGATTCTCGTCATCGAAGAGTTGCTCCGCGAGGGCCTTGGCAAGCTCTGTCTTACCAACACCAGTAGGACCCAAGAAAAGAAATGAGCCTGTTGGTTGCTGCGGCCTACCCAAGCCAGCCCTTGAACGAAGAACAGATTCTGCAACAGCATTAACTGCTTCATCTTGTCCAACCACCCTGTTATGCAACCTTTCAGCCAGCCCAATTAATCTTTCTTTTTCATTCTGGCCGAGCCTAGTGACAGGAATACCAGTCCATCGGCTCACAACTTCCGCTATTTGGTCTGGGCCAACAGTCTCTGTTAGCATTAAGTTCTCATCAGATTGGTTTCCTTCAAGTTGGCCTATTGCAGCTTCGACTTCTTGAATTGCCCCGTACCTTAAATCAGCAGCTCTCGCTAAATCATATCTTCTTTCAGCCTCTTGCAAGGCAAATAAGAGCTCTTCTCTCTTCTGCTTAAGCCGTCGAATCTCATCAATCCTTTCTTTCTCCTTTTTGTACCTCATCATCAGAGGCTGAAGTTTGTCCCTCAAATCATCAAGTTCCTTTCGAACCTGAATCATCAATCAGGAAAAGTTAAATACTAAATCCAAAGGAAAATAACTAGAAGCAACCAAAATTATCAAAGCACCATTCTTCACACTCTTACTACCTACCTCAACAAGTCGCGCTTTACTAGCCTTATCTTTTTCCTTTTCGAGCGCATGAAGTTCAATTTCTAATTGCATTCTCTTCCTCTCTAGATTATCAATCTCCTCTGGCTGACTATCAAGCTGCACCCTCACATTCGCGCAAGCTTCGTCAACCAAATCAATTGCCTTGTCTGGGAGATGGCGCCCTAGATAAAAGAAAATAAAGAGATGTTAGTACAAGCCAGTTAACCCCCCCCCCCCTTTCTGGGGGAATGCATACTGAAACAAGATCGAGCAAATATAAATAGAAGATTGTTACTTCTAGCTAAAATCGTAAAAAACTGAATTTGGCATACCTGTTATATATCGTGCTGATAGTTGTGCTGCAACAACAAGAGCACGATCCTGGATTCGAACACCATGGTGACCCTCATACTTCTCCTTCAATCCACGAAGAATGCTAACTGTATCAGGAACGCTAGGTTCAGCAACATATACTTGTTGGAACCTTCTCTCAAATGCAGCATCTTTCTCCACATACTTCCTATACTCCTCCAGCGTGGTAGCGCCAATACATCTAAGCTGGCCTCTTGCAAGCATAGGCTTAAAGAGGTTAGCAGCATCCATTGATCCCTCAGTTCGACCAGCTCCAAGGACAAGGTGAATCTCATCAATAAACAATATCACTTTCCCTTCAGCTTCTTCTACTTCTTTCAGAACAGCCTTCAACCTCTCTTCAAACTCTCCTCTGTACTTGGCGCCTGCAACAAGAGCACCCATATCCAATGCAATAAGCCTCACATCAGCAAGGTTGCTAGGCACATCTCCTCCCACAATTCTCTGAGCCAATCCTTCTACCACAGCAGTTTTACCAACTCCTGGCTCTCCAATAAGAACAGGATTGTTTTTAGTCCTCCTTGACAGAATACGAACAACTCTTCTAATCTCTTCATCTCGGCCAATGACAGGATCAAGCTTTCCCGCTTGTTCAACAAGGTCTCTCCCATATGTCTTGAGAGCTTGGAAACTAGTATCCCCGGAAGCACTTTCCACCTTCCTTCCTTCCTTTCCCCGAAGCTTTTCCACCTCAGATTTCACTCTTGCTACGGCAACTCCAGCTTCCTTGAACAAATCCCCAATCTGGGAATCCTCAAGGAGTCCTAGAATTAACTGGTCAACAGCTAAATGGGTGTCTCCGCGCGCTTTTTGTGCAGCTTGGGCACGTCTTATTACTTTGATGAGTGTAGTACTGGCTGGGATTTCATCAGGGGCTGGAGTTTGAGATGGGAGTTTCTTCATAGCTTGATTGAACACTCGTTCTGCTGACTGTGCAGCATTTTCGCCACCAGCACTGTTGATTGCCTGAGCAAAGATGCCACTGGGATCAGATACCAGCGCAACTGCAAGATGCAGAGGAGTGAACTGTGCATGACCGGCACTCGTTGCCAGTTCATGAGCCATGGCAATGGCCTCATTAGTCTTGTGGGTGAATTTGTCAGGATTCATCTGTACTCTTTAGCGTATACAATCCCTGTAGCAAAGCCAAAAAGACAAATTAGAACCGAGATATATACACCAATTGAGTACTATTAATACTTGAAAAAGAAACGCCATTTTTTATTTCATCCAAGAATCGACGGCGGGTAATTTATAGAACAAAAACAATGGCAAAGCATGGCAGTTAAACCACCAACCTTTTTAATTTTTAATAATAATGACGACGACGACGACGATAATAATTAAAAAAGAGCAAGCAAGCATAGAAGTCGACATTTAAATTGCGCAAAAGATTTGATCACGCCAGCAATATTGCAACGGTAAGCAGTGCAATGGAGGAATGACATTCTATAAAGAATGAAAGATAAGGTAAACATCCAAGCATTTCCGATTCTATTTCTTTTGCCAGTTTTTTTTTTTCTCGACAACCAAACAGAGACTTTTCCAAAGGAAACACAAAGAAATGATGAGTACTTCAACAAAACGATTTGACGGCTGACGGAAACCATATATCAGGGAGGGGGAAAAAAACAGAGACATAATCAAAAGACTCAAACACGCACGTTGAGTTTGCAAATTAAGAACAAAGTTATCAGCACACGTGGACATTCATTCACCCAACAGCGCAAAAACGGAATGGAAATGAAAAACAGAAAAGCTTGTGACTTACTTGCAAAACTTTCCTCGATGGGAAACGAGAAATGGATAGCTCTTTTCTTAAGACTTGCGCGCGTGCTTTAGTCGTCCGCTTGCTTGGTTTCTCTCTGTATGAATGAGAAACGAGAACCGAGAAACCAGTTTCTTTTAAGTTGGGCCGATAGAGGCATCTGGAAGGATTTCACTTCGCTGCTAGAAACTACCAGAGAACGTGGCAAGATTTCAACGCGCAACTGTTCCTTGTCTTTTTCCTCATTTTTGGTAACTAGAATCTACTCGAACTCGTTCACTTATTTATCACACGCGCCGTGTTAGAGATTGTGCTCAATTTCCTAGTTTATTTGTTTTTAATATTTTTAAATTATGAAGGGGGATGATCCGAAAACAATATTTCATATTTGCCACTTTTAGCAAAGAAAACAAAATTGATATATTAAAAGATCAGCATTTTGAAAGTATTCATAGTCATTACAAGAGTGTGAATACATTTTATTTTGTACTTTTTAAAATTTTAAATAATTGTTAATTTCATTCATCAATATCTTATTTTTTTGCTAAGCATTCATCAATATCTTATAATTTCACATGATCTACATTTCAGTGCAAATAAAAAGTCACAAAAATGAACGAGAACCATCCTCACAATGTTAATTTTTTTTTATTTGGTAGACATTGACACCCATTAAAATTCAGAGAAAAATAGGATAATTTAGCATTAGGTTACATTCAATGCTTTTTCTTTAAAATAAAAGTTAGAAATACAAATTTAATGCAAAAAGCTTCTTTGTAAGATTTACTAATTAACTATTTAACTGATTCAGACAAGGCAACCTTTAACCGACAACACGGCTTCTCGCATTCTGACTGCACCTATTGCACAAGTTCTATCTCCTCTGTTTCTCAGCGATGACGCATCTTTTGCATTCCATAAAACGCAGCGTTTTGCTTAAATGAATTTAAAATAGCTTCATCCGGTAGTAGACTCTCTTTCAAACAAAATAAAAAAAGAAAAGTTGAAAATGCAAGCTTTGCAATCAAAACAAACAACGCCAGGAAGCATCATAAGAAGCCCGTTAAATATAAGTGCCAGCATTCACATTCCATATTCCTCTTCTCCTTCCAGTTTCTTCTTCTCTTCTAACTCGGTTATCGAGTTCACTCAAGGGATGCGACCATTAGCAGTAGCTTGTGAACTATGGAGCTCCTAAGGCTAAGGGATGCCCAGTTCCATATGAGATCATTAACATCATAACGCTAGAGTACTACATGCCTTGAAGAACATCGTAAAAATCTTAAATTATCTGAATATTTTTGAGCGCCAAGGCTTTATTTCCCACGGCAAATGCCACAAGGTTATTCACATCTTTCACCATGCAGCAAATTTCTGACCTCACCTCACAGTAGAGTAAGTGATAAACTCACTTGATGTAAACTGAAATTGTTGATGCGGAATGGGGTTCCTGTAACAAAACAATTGTAAGAACAAATAAAAGTTAAGATCAGTATTCATCTTCATACCAATTTAAGAGAGGAAGGCCACGTACGGTCGAGGTCCATAAATTTTGATCTGGCGCACATGAGTATCCCTCCCATTAAGGTGGTTTGACAACACAACAATTTGCAACATAAAAGTGTTGACAAAAGTTTCCCTGCCATTAGGTGAAACAGAACTGAATGCCTAAAAGATCATTGCTCAAAGGAACGTACAAAGTCAAAGAAAATAAGGCTATCTAATTCCTTCATCTAGGCAGCTCTTTGGAATTAAAGCAACCTGCATCATGGTGACCACTTTAAACTTTTAGGAAAAGGACTTCCAGTCAAAATACAAAAAGGAACAGCACTTTTACATATCTTTATGCTCCAAATTTTGTGTCTCATGTTGCAGTGAAGGCCTTCCAGGCACATGGCATTAATGCCATTTTCAAATTGTAACTATCCATAACAGGCTAGACCTTGTTAAAGTTTGATGAAATACAAGCACTTGCCACATTTCCTTACCAGGGTTTTAAATTAAAAAAGAAGTAGATGCAGTTGGACTTTAAAACTTGAATCCTAAATTTAATCTAATTAGGGAGGAAACATGCTGGCTTCCACGTCAAACTTATTACTGATTACAGAGTCCTTTAACTATTATGATACTAGAGCAACCAATTACTGACCGTCAACTCAAATGGAAAAGATGTTATCTAAAACCATAGCTTGAAATAATTCCACTTCCAACCCATCTAAATATCTAAGAATCCAAAAGAAAATAAGGACCAAACAATCGATATAGTGAACTACTGGCAAAGAGCAACACAAACAGAACAAGAAAATGATGCATTCACCACTTACCTAGGATCATTTCCAGATAACGATATATATACCCACCCAGTTGGCTTGACAAGTTCCACAGTTTTTATCTCCTAAACAAGTTTCAATTTGCAGTCATAAATCAACCAATCGTATAGCAGATTGCTAACAATGAACAAATGTACTTTTAATTCATTAATTGTAGACGAAAGTTCTCATCTAAGATTAAAGAAATAATTACCTTCAAGTTGTGAAAACCATCACCTGCTCGAACAGAGATTTTACTAGGTGTATAGCTCTCATCAAGCTTAAAATCCACATAAAGCACAACTAACTTCAAAACAAAAACAAAAACAAAACAAACTCCCTTAACTCATTATGAACCCACAAAAAACTCAACAGGTAAAAAAAAAAAAAAATCAAAGTGAAAAAAACAAACAAACAAATACATACTTGCAACTTAACTTTTTTCTGGAACTGAATATTAACCAAATGTGGCTGAGCACCGTCCGATCTAAAACAGTAAAACCCACAATATATACACATTAAAAACAAAAACTAGGAAGAAGAAAATAAAATCATAGTTATATATATATATAGAGAGAGAGAGAGAGAGGGAGGTTAACTGCCAATAAGTATCCAGATTGTCATCGCGAAGAGCAGAGACGCCATTTCCAGGCTTGCAAGAGCTGACACTCCAAGCAGCTTTCTTGCCCATTTCTCTAAGATCGTCATCAATTAATAATTGATGATTTCCTCCAGTGATCTTCCCTTCTTCTTCTGATTCTGATGACTCTGTTGCCATTGACTTATTCCACACAATAATTGCCTCTCTATATGCAGAAGAAGCAGCAAAGTTTCAGCAAATGATATGCATAATAAGAGTCTCGTCTTCCAGCTAATAATTCAACTAACAGAGAATGCAATTAAAAAACCAAATTCAATTGCAAATGCTAACCTGCGCCGACGGCTCTGGGTAGGCTGGTGTCAATTTTGCTGGGATTTATTGGGGAAAGGGAAAGGGCAGTCGTTGATTTATTCTGCTTCCTTAATTCTAAAACGGGGCGTCTCCGTTTGTTATTTTACAAATGGCAAAACCATGCTTCAGCAACGGAGGCACTTCTCGTCTTAATAGGATTACGGGGTGGGAAAACGGATCAGCTTCGAATCCATCCCGATCGGAATCCGGATTGTCCAGATTGATAAAAATATCCTGATGTGATCCGAATTTAAATTCGATCGGAATATCCGTATGACAAGTTCGGATTACTTTGGATTCGAATCAGATCGGTAATATTAGATTGAAATCGGGTTCGGATGTGTCGAATAAATCGGATAAATCTAGATTATTTCAAGTTGCAATTACGGTTTTTAATTAAATACCCTTTAATAATTGTAAAATTATTTAAAGAACTCTTCCTCTTTTGATTTTCACAGATACCCTAACAAATATATATAAAGTCTAAAACATTCTTAATAAATGAATTAAATTCACTCCTTTTCACTTTATTCTTAATTCTTACACTCAAATCTCTTCTTACCGAAATTCACTGAAAATCTCTTATACTCTCTTACACAAATACATTGTGTATTCACTTCTTTAACTCACACACGTTTTTCAATTGTAAGGAGGCACATTGCTCATTAAACAACCCAATAAACCATGTTAATATTGTTGGGTTTTAAATTTTATATTTTTTAGAAAAATTTAGACATTTTCCTAAAATTATAATGTTTTATTTTCAATTATTTTTACCATTTTACCTTATATGTTGAAATATATGTAATATAGGTTGTTTAATTATATTTTTCAACATGATACCTTATTGATGGCGAAAAGGTTTTGCGTCGTGTATTTCTTTCGACGTCATGTGCATCATATAGTCAATCATATAGGTCATGTAGTCATATAGATCTTATAAGTAATATAGTTGTGTAGGTCATATAGTCGTGTAAATCATGTTAGTCATGTAGATCATGTAAGTTGTGTGGGTCTTATAGTTATTTATATATGAAATTTGATATTATTATTTTTATTGTATCAATAGATATTATTTTGGTCAATCTATCTTTCTCTTTAATGGTGAATGGATTGAACAAAATGATAAGTATAGGTTCAAAGCTTCTAAGGTTAAAGGATAATGATATCACGATCAACAGCATATGTGGAATTAGTGGAGAAGGTAGCTCAAGTCATTGATATAAATATTTTAGACTTTGAAATCACAATAAAGTGCAAGCCTAAGATGATCCTATGCCACCAGTTACAATTCGCACCAACAATGATGTTGAGTCTTTCTTAAAGGAAGTAGCTAGTGGAATGGCGTTTGGAAACCCACTCTGTGTTAATTTTGAGCGTAAATCAATTTGGGCAATTCTTGTGGATAGACAACCTCCACCTCATCCTTTATGGGAAGAAAGTCATGCTTTCTCTAGCTACATGTCTCCATCATTTCTTATTGTAAATCAAAGAATTTTATTGTTGCAGATAAATAACCAATTAAGTATTTGCCTGTAATGCAACCTACTAACGAACAAAAAGCAGTTAATGAATTTATGACTGTAGTTGATTGTTTTGATGAGCCACCATTAGCTATTGATTCGGCATTATGAGATAATGCTCCAATTATTGTAACTTTCATGGCCACAAGCTCTTGTTGCACAAAGGCACAACTTTTCTATTCCAACAATGGAGCTCCTGATTTTGTATTCTTTGAGTCAATATCAAAATCATTTTCAAATTATTGTAGTCAATTTGTTTGCCAAAACCACTATAGATAAGATGTCTCTTTCTCATTGGTGATATCCAACTTCTCTTTTATTATAGTTGGAAGAATTATGTTAATTACTAAATGTGAAAGAGAAATTAAAAAGAAAAGAAAGAGATAGAATGTTCTAAATTGTTTACTATGTGGTTTTTTCTTATCAAATATGGAAGAATCAAAGGCATCAAAGCCAATATGCTTGGTGACTATCCAATTTAGGATTTTTAAATTTTGGAGATATTTACTTTTTGTAACAAAAGTAGCACACACTTCATGAAAAATTTCAAGTGTTCATACCTATGCAAGTAAAAAAACTAATTAATATTCCTATTCTTAACAATTTCTATGAAAACAATATTAACAATTTGTTACTTGAACAACAAATGAACAATCATAAAAGTTGTATGCCTCTTTTTAAGGGACATAGTTTAGAACTAGTCTTTCTTTATTCTATCTAATTGAAATTGCATTCTTCATACTTTCCAATATAGCCTTGAAGCAGACACAACCCCATGATATTTATTGAAATCTTTAAAGTTGTTAATGTGGAGAATGTGATCTATAATGATGGATGATTTATACTATTTTCGAAGTAATACAACATGCAAAAAGTACAACATGACAAATTTAACCATTTTCATATTATCCTTGAACTTTGTTGCTTTGACTATCTCACCTAGAGTTGTATTGGTGAACTTTGTACAATCGTCCAACAAAACATCACATACACGACTACCGTCATCAACAACATCCAACTTAGATTTGTAAATTTCTTTACAATTCAATCCGGTAACTAATTCAAATTCAAACATTAAAAATCAGCAAACTTTCTAATACATTGCCTTATTGAATGAATGCACGTGCCTTAATACCACTTGTGCAATAACTAGGCACAAAACTGGAACTCATTTAAGTCTAAAAAGTGCCAAAAACATGATTTGTGAAAAATTTCCACTTGGTCATCACTAAGTTTCTTTTTTATTATTCTTATTGGGTCTAACGAAGACAAATAAGTAACTTCCCCTTTCGGTTTGCTACTTTCCTTTTTTTTTAACAATTTTCGTTGACATTTTTTGCATAGCAACAAATATAAATTCTTAGCACAAATTAAGTTTTCAAAGAATTAAATTATTCTACTGAATTAATAAAAATGGTAAAAGTCATGTAATTTTGAGGTTATGTATTCATGCAGTTGTATATTAGGTCGTGTAATACATGAAGGTCGTATAATTGTGTAATACATGAATGTCGTGTAAGGTCATTTTATACATGAAGGTTGTGTAATATACAACTGAAGGTTGTGAAGTTCCTGTAATACATAATTGAAGGTCGCGTAATATTACAAAAAGTCATTTCATAAACAATTAAGGGTGTGTATTATCTAAACTCATGTGTATTACATGACCTTGACTCCTGTGTTCCATGACCTTGCACGACCGAATTGTGTATTATACAATCTTACATGATTGAATTATAATTTGCACAATCCATCAATTGTTCACCATTTTTCACTAGCTAGAAATTTATTTTTGAATATGTTATATCCACAACTAATTTAATTTATTTTTTCAACATAAATCCTAATTTTTTTTATTTTTTCCTAAATATGAAAAAGAAAGCTAATTACAAGAAATTACTTACCTAAAAAAGTTAGATTCCGACAATTTTGTAGCAACCGATTAGCTTTCATCTGCGGTTCATTGACGAACTAGGCTTCTCTTTCTCAGTTGCAATAGATTCCCCTTCTCCATACTCAGTTTGCTCATGTATATCAAGCTAATTTAGCATGTATGAGTGTTTGTTTACAGCCAATTGTAGCAAATACACCATAATATTTTAAAAATTATCTCAGTACCATAAAAACAGAATTTGCCAAAAATTTCATCAATACTCTCTACAAACTCACATGAAATTACTAAACTATTCTCATTTAAAAACACTTACACAACTCAAACGTTAACATGACTCAAACAAATACTTATACATACTAAACCAAACATCAAACACATAAGCAAATCTAGCCTGAGAAGGGGAAGCTGTTGTAATTAAGAAAGAGAAGCCTAGTTCATCGATACACAATCACTGACAAGAGCTAATTATTTGCTGTAAAATTGCTAGAATCTAACTTCTTTAGGTAATTAATTCCTTGTAATTAGGGAAAAATCAGAAATTAAGGTTTTATATTAAAAAAATAGATTAAATTAGTTGTGGATCTCTCAAAACAAATTGAAAAACAAATTTTTTACTGTTTTGCCCTATGCAAATGGTGAAAAATTGATGGATTGTGCAAATTATAATTCTGATTGTATAAGGTCATGTAACGCATGATTTAGTCGTGTAAGGTTATGTAACACAGGATTTAAGGTTGTATAATACACAAAAGTTTATATAATACACGACCTTCAATCGTATGTAAAATAATTTTTTGTAATATTATGCGACCTTCAATCATGTATTGAAAGACCTTTACGACCTTTAGTGGTGTATTATATGATTACACAACCTTCAATCATATATTATATGACTTTCAATCATGTATTATAGTTGTGTATTACATGACTTTCATGTATTACATGATTACATGACCTTCAATCATGTATTACAAGACCTTCATGACCTTTAGTTGTGTATTACATGACTTTCATGTATTACATGATAACACGAACTTCATGTATGACACAACCTTCATGTATTACACGGCTTTAAAATTACACTACTTGTTCCATTATTGTTAATTCATTAGAATAATTTAGTTCTTTGAAGATTTTATTTGTGTTAAGAATTGATATTTGTTGCTATGCAAAAAATGTCAACGAAAATTATTCAGCAAAAACAGCAAGGCGGCAAACCGAAAATGAAAATTATTAATTTATCATTGTTAGACCCAATAAGAATGATAAAAAAGAAACTTAGTGTGAAAAAGTTGAGATTTTTTGGAAATCATGTTTTGGGCACCTTTTGAACTTAAATGAGTCTCAGTTTTGTGTTCAATTGTTGCACAAGTTAGTATTAAGGCACGTATATTCATTCGATAAGACAATGTATTTTAAGATAAGGAAGAAGATTTGTTGATTTTCAATGTTTGAATTTGTTTCATTTATTGGATTAAATTGTGAAGAAATTTATAAACATAACTTGGACATTGTTGACAACGGTAGTCGTTTATATGATGTTTTGTTAGGCAGTTGCATAATGTTCACCAATACTACTCTAAGTCAAACATTCAAAGCAACTAAATTCAAGAATAATATAAAAATAGTTAAATTTGTTATGTTGTACTTTTTGGAGATTGTATTACTTGAAGAAAAGTATAGATTATTTATAATTATCGATCACATCATAATTATGTATTATTTTTTGGAGGTTGTATTACAGAAATTGATTTACATTCGAAAGTAATGCAAAACAGGTTTCTAAACTCCATTCCACTCGCTACTTCTTCTAAGAAAAACTCTACATTATCGTTGGTTTGAATTCTAAACTCCATTCCAATCGTTGGTTTGAATTGTAACTAGTGGCTTAAGATCCAGTGTTTCAAGCTTGAATTTCATTGTGATTTCAAATTCTGAAGTATTTATATCAATAATTTAAGCTACCTTCTCCACCAATTCCAAATATGTTGTTGATTGTGGTGTCATTAGCCCTTTAGCTTTAGAACCTTTGAATCTATACTCACTATTTTGTTCAATCCATTCACTATTAAAGAAAATAGGCACACGTATCGTCTTCTCTCTCTCTAAGTTTTCTCTCTAGGAGGAAATATAGAGAATAGAAGTTATAAACTGAGCTTGACTTAGTTCCAAAAATTATTTTTTCAGAGTGTTTTATTTCTCTCTTACAATCCAATTTTCTGGAAAAGTTCCTTATTCATTACTAATCCACTTTAACAAAGCTAAAGGACAGACGGGCTACGGATACAAAAGCTAACATAGTAATAACTATTCTCAACAAACTAGAGCGAACAACTTTAATTATAATGGACATTGAGGAGTTAATTCGGAGATACAAGTCAATATCAATAGAAGACGTAAAGGAAAATAAATTATCCTTCAAAGGATGAGTAAAGGAAAGAGGAGCACAAATTGCAGCGGGATGTCTAATCGACAAGGTATTGCACACAAGGAATGTAAATACAGAGGGATTGAGCATTGCTTTGCCAAAAGGAAGTAAAGGTTGAGACTGTAAAGGGCAACATTTTTATCTTCAAGTTTGGAAATAAGGTGGATAAGAAACGAATTTTAAGAGGAGGACCATGGCACTTTAATCAAGCATTAATTGTTTTAAAAGAACCAATTGGTATTGGAGAGATCACAGCACAACAATTCACACATGTATCATTTTACATGTAGATTAAAAATGTTCCCATTATGTGCATGGATGAAGAAATTTATACAGGGATTGGGGAGCTTGTTGGAAAAGTAGAAGAAGTGGACACCGATAAGGCAGGGAACTGTATAGGGAAAATTATAAGAATACGGATCTTGATCGATATCACCCAGCCTCTGAAGAAGATCCTATTCATTAAAACTAAAGAAGGGAAAAAAATTCCAGTTGCAATAGAGTATAAGAAACTGCTCGATTTTTGTTATTATTGTGGATGCTTGGGACCCTCATACAAAGATTGTATCAAATACAATGGACAACCAAAGAAGGATCTCGACTATGGACCATGGTTGAAAGCGATGAATTGGGTGGAAAGAGCAAAATAGAACATATCAAAAGAGCGATGGATTCCAAGAATGAACAAAGAAATGGAGTAGAAATTCAGGAAGAGAGGCAATAGATGACAAGATCATGGCAGCACACTTAACCCTTGCTGAGTGGATCAAGAAGTCCGAACCGAAATTTAGGTGAACCAAACCAGGAGAAACTGGGGTAGGAGAACCATCACAGTGTAGGTAACTTGAACCCAGAAGGTGCAGAGCATTTAATGAAGGATGGGAAAGCATTGGAAAATGGGAGAAACAGCAGTCATAGACCAGAAAGTACAGTTGTAAAAGGAAAAGGTCCTAGGGATTGAGAATTAGAAGCGGGAAAAATAAGGGAAGAAGAGAAGGAGGCAAAATAGGGACATGATGGCAAAAATGAAGGAAAAAAGGGAAAATGCGGGAAAAGAAACAAAACGAGAGGGAAGAGTTGAGGGCAATGATTTGGGCCAAGAGCTGGGTCTAAATGAAATAAAAGAAGAGGAGATATATGATGGGCCGGGAAAAAATGTGATACAAGAAAGAAAAAGGAAATGGAATCGCCAAGCCAAAAAGGAGGAAAATAAGACCAGCCATGTTAATGGATCAATATTAAAAAAAAGACAAAACCGAGAGATAGGATAGCCAAGCCCAAAACAAAAAAGAAGTAAAATCTCAAGCCTAAATAAGGTGAATGTTGTTGAATACAAATTTCATTCCCCCCCAAGTACGAATTAAACTGAGATTTAAAGCTTCAAACACTGAAGAGATGAAGGTCTTAACCACATGCATAGATGGATTAACGATGAAGGTTGAATGCCAGCCTTGCTGACAGCCATGAAGCTAATAAGTTGGAATGTCTGAGGATTGAGAAAGGACCGGACGTTTCGAGAACTCAAAAGGATCCTCCGTGAGCACAAACTTGAAATTGTGTTTTTGTGTGAAACAAAGTTATCGGGGCAGCTCATGAAAAGAAAGACAGCAAAATTGAACTTCCAAAATTGTTTTGCAGTCAATAACAGCGGAAAATAGAGGGGTTAGCAATGATGTGGAAGGAAAAGGTGAGTCTCGAAATTAAATCTTATAGCAAGCATCACATAGATATTGTTATCCAAAATGTAGAAGGCAATTGGTGAAGAGGCACTGGTGTTTATGGCAATCCAAAAATGGAGGAGAGGAAACACACTTGGGAACTAATGAGAAGGCTTTCAGGTTTGTCATCTATTCCGTTGCTTTACTTTGGAGACTTCAATGAACTATTGCACCTGTATGAGAAAATAAGGGGAAATGATAGGAGATTAAGTTTAATCACATATTTTAGAGAAGCAATCAAAGACAGTGACCTCAAAGATCTAGGCTATAGAGGTTATCCCTTTACATGGTGTAATAGATGGTTCGGGCCGTACATATTTGAGGAAAGATTGGATAGAGCCTTTTGCTATAAGAATTGGGGCAACAATTTTTTAGAACTACTAGCTAAGCACATCGAAACATGGAGCTCAAATCATTACCCCATTGTCAAGAAAGTGATGGATAAAGAAAGAAAAGTGAGGTATAATAAGAGGACTTTTCCAAGAGTGCACAACGAGGATGTGTAGAGCCCTTATGAAAAGTGTCAAGAGATAATAAGAAGAGAATGGTTGGAACAAAGCAAGTGGGAAAGAACAAACGTTTCAAAGCAATTAAAAAAGGTGGCGAAGAGATCATTGGCAGAACTGAAGTTATAGAGCACAATAGAATTTGGAGGACGAGAAAACAAACTGAAAAAGCTTATTAATAAGTTGAAAAGCATCAAGCAAAGCTTTGATCACCATATAAGTGGGGACAAAATAAAAAGGTTTGAGAAACAGATTGATAACATGTTGGATGAAGAAGTGTATTAGAAGCAGAGATCTAAAGCTAATTGGCTGGTAGAAGGGGATCATAATACAAAGTTCTTTCCTGCCAAAGCCACTACAAGAAAGAAGAAAAACAGAATTGAGGGAGCACTAGATGAAAACAGAAATTAGTCAGCAAAAGCAAAGGAGGTTGAGAGAACGTTTTGCAATCACTTTGCAAGGCTTTTTACTTCAACTGATCTATCAAGACAGCTAAGAGAGGCAACCCTGAAAGATATGCCGAGAAAAGTCACTGAGGAGATGAATGAAAAGCTTGGAAGACCATTCACAAGAGAGGAGATGAAAAAAGCCTTATTCTAAATGTGTCCAGCTAAAGCTTCAGGACCATATGGCCTCCCTGCAGCTTTCTTTCAAAAACATTGGCAAACGGTCAGAGAAGATGTTACAGCTATATGCCTCTAAATCCTCAATAAGAAAGGTACCTTAGCTCCTATAAATCACACATATCTTGCTCTCATCCCAAAAATAGAAAAGCCAAGAGATATAACATAGTACAGGCCTATTAGTTTATGTAGTGTAATTTATAGAATTATAGCCAAGGCCATAGCTAATAGGCTAAAACAGATTCTTCATGTTGTAATATCCCCAAGCCAAAATGCATTTATACCAACTAGACTCATCACAGATAACATCATTATAGGATATGAATGCTTGCATAAGATTATGCTTAGTAAGGGGAAGGAAAATGGTCTAGTTGTTCTTAAGCTAGACATAAGCAAAGCTTATGGTAAAATAAAATGGAATTTTGTAAAACATGCAATGTATCAACTAGGCTTCTCTAAATCATGGATAGAGCTGATTATGAACTGCATTCCAGCCTCATCTTTCTCAGTGCTGATAAATGGGGTTCCTAAAGGCTTAATTAGGCCTGAAAGAGGCTTAAGACAAGGTTGTCCATTATCTCTATACCTTTTCATCATTTGTGCATAAGCCCTCTTCAACTTTGTTGAACGAAGCAGAAAAAAAGCAGCGTATCCAGGGATTAAAATTCAATAAGGAGATCTCTATAAATCACCTCATGTTTGTAGATGACAGCTTAATGTTTAGCAGAGCAATAGTTGAAGATTGCACAAACCTTAAGCATATATTTAAGTGCTATGCAGCTGCATCGGGCCAGATCTTTAATTATGAGAAGACTTCAAATTTCTTCAATGAAGGCACACCAGTAGGATAGGTGAACAAAATTAAAGACATTTTCTAATTGAAAGTTGTTTCCAAACACAAGAAATACTTGAGGCTACCTTCAATAATTGGAAGGAAAAAAGTCAGCTTTTTCAAAGACATAAAGCTTTGAATTCTGAGCAAAATTTCTAGTTGACAAAGCAAGCTTTTTTCAAGTGGGGGAAAAGAAACATTAATTAAAGTAGTAGCTCAAGCAATATTAGCTTATGCAATGAGTGTGTTCAGACTTCCAATGACCTTTTGCAAGGATATCCAAAAGGCAATTGCGGGGTTTTAGTGGGGAGAAAAAAGAGACCAAAGATGCATCCATTGGGCAAAGTGGGAGAAGTTGTGTCAAGTAAAAAGAAGAGGAGGCCTTGGCTTCAGGGACCGCTTGCTTTAATCAAGCCTTGGTAGCTAACCAAAGTTGGAGAATAATCAGACATTCGAAATCTTTGATGGCAGGGATTTTACAAGCAAGATATTTCAAGGAAGATGATTTTTTACAAGCCAAGGTATGGTTATAGCCATTTTTCATTTGGAGGAGCATAATTTAGGGGAGACATGTCATCCAAAAAGGAGTAAGATGGAGAATCAGAACAGAGGATAAATTTAAAGTGTAAAAAATTCAATGGATCCTGAGACCACAAACCTTCATACTGATATCATCCCCAACTCTTGATATTAATTCCACAGTAGCAGATCTTATTGATGAAAATCAGAATTGGAAAGAAACTCTGATCAAACAACATTTCACCTCTGAAGATGCTGAGCTAATCTTAAGAATTCATATCCTGAAAAGCCCAAAATTAGACCAAATATTGTGGCATTATGACAAGAAAGGGATTTACTCGGTTAAAAGCGTGTACCAAATTGTAATAAAGATCAAGCATGTGGATTGGCCAAACCGCTCAAACAATAACCAAGGGCAATGAAATGTAATATGGTCTCTGAAATTACCTGAGAAAATCAAGATATTCATATGGAAAACAACAAAGAATTTGCTCCCAACAACGACAAACCTTTGGAGAAAGACAATTATGCACGATCCAATATGTCCAAGATGCAAATTGAAAAAAGAAGACATTACTCATGCTGTCATGGAATGTAAAGCAGCAAAGAAGATTTGGAAATTAACTCATTTTATAGACGATATGCAGTTACTTGTTAATCAAGATTTGCTTGGCATGTTACAAGAGTGAGGGAAAAAAAAAAACAAGATGATCTAAGATTGATATGTGCTCTATGCTGGATAGCTTGGTATACAAGAAATGTCTTTGTGCTTGAAAACAAAAGGCAAGACTCTCAAATGGCAGTAACCAAAGCTGAAGCAGTGGTGGAGGCTTTTGAAAGGGTCAGGATGTCTACGGTGAGAGTAGCAGTAAAAATAACGGTAGAAAAAAGGTCTAATTGGGTTCCTCCTCCGCGGGAGCATTTTAAAGCAAATGTGGATGTAGCAATCAATAAAGATAAAAACCACGTAGGACTGAGGGTGGTAATCAGAGATGACAATGGAGCAATCAAAATTGCAACTGTAAAGCATACAAAGTATCATGGTGATGTAGTTCAAGCAAAGGAAGCAGCTATTAATTTTGGAATGCAAATGGTAATCGAAGCAAACTTAAGTCCTACAATTTTAGAATCCGACTGCCAATATGTGGTGGATCTAGTGCTACACAAGATGAGTAGCAGAACTGAAGTCTGGTGGACTGTAAAAGAAATCCAACAAAAGATGAAGAGGTTCAACAACATGGTTGAACTTCAGCACATCCCAAGAAATTGTAATGCTATTACTTATGTTCTAGCCAAAATAGCCTTAGTGAAGGTAATTGTGTTTGGAAGGGTAAAATACCCTTCTACATTATGTCTAAAATTTATAAGTTGGTTTAATGAAAATTAATCTTTCCTCTAAAAAAAAAATGTAGGCACCCATAATGAAATCATATTTGTCGATACAATAAAAATAATAATATCAAATTTTATATATAAGTAACTATACAACCTATATGACTTATATAATTTATATGACTACATGACCTACATGACTCTACAACCTACACGACCTACACGACTATATTACTTGCACGACCTACACAACTACATTACTTACATAACTTATATGACCTATATGACTCATACGACTATATTACTTACACGACTTACATAACTATACGAATATACGACGCGAAATATTTTCACCATAAATAAGGTATTTTGCTGAAAAAAATAATTAAACAACCTATATTGCATATATTTCAACATATATTTTGACATATAAGTAAAAATGGTGAAAATAATTGAAAATAAAACATTATAATGTGAGAAAAAATTGTAAATTTTTTTTTAAAAAATATAAAACTTAAAACCCAACAACATTAACATGCTTTATTGAGTTTTTTAACAAGCAATGCACTTTCTTTCAATTGAAAAAAGTGTGGGTGTTAAAGAAGTGAGTACATAGTTGTATTTGTATAAAAAGTTATAAAAGATTTTGAAAAAATTTCAGCAAGAAGAAATTTAAGTGTAAGAACTAAGAAGAGAGAAAAAATAAGTGAATTTGATGTATTCATTAAAAACATTTCAGACTTTACATACATTTGTTAGGGAATTTATAAAAATAAAAAAGAGAAGGAATATTTAAATAATTTTATAATTATTGATAACCTTGTTTGTTTGAGTCATGGTAAGTTTGAGTTGTGCAAGTGTTTTAAGATGAGGATGCTTTAATAATTTCATGTGACTTTTTAGCGGATATTGATGAAAATTTTAGCAAATTCTTTTGTTACGGTACTGAAATAATTTTCAAACTGTCAAGGTGTATTTGCTGCAATTGGGTAGTCACACAAATGGAAACGAAATGCAAAAAGCCAGCAAATGGAAAAAAGAAAAGATAAAACATGAAATTTTGCTCATTTTGACATCAATTATTTTGTTAAGATCTTCAGTAACAATTGCATCCCAAAAGCAGGAAAGCTAAAGCAAACAATCAATTAACTTTACAATCATAAAAAAACAAAGAGCATGACATGCAGGCAAAATCAAAAACAGATTCACAAGCAATTCAAAACACCCAAACCTCTGCAAGTTTTTCAAAGTCAAAATATCTATTCTTATAAGTTATAACCTCTACACCTCACAAGCTACGATGGATCCGATTCCGTTGGAAACCCTTACAATAAACAAATAAATGCAGCGACTGGGAGTGGGACTTTTGCATGCGGCTTCGGCTGGCAGCGTGGCAACGTGCGGCTCACAAGCTCAGCTGCCATTGAATAGGACGTCGTCGGCGTGCATTTGGGGCGTCGGCGTCTGGACAACTAGTGGGCTTTTTCTCAAAAGTGATTGACTAGGTTCGTGGGTGATGCGGCTGCAAGTTGCTTCTCTGCTTCTTTTTACTCTGATTTGGGATTTTAAGGATTTAGGCTGTCTTTTAATTTTCAATTTTTATTTATATTTAAGTTATATATTCTTTTTTAATTACAAATGCAATCCAAATCCGATTAATTCGAATAAATTTAATCAGATTGTAAAATTTTTGTCCGATCAGATTTAGAACGAAATCCAAGTACGATCCAATAGAAAATTGGATCGGTTGGGATTGAATCAATTCAATTCAAATCATATGTCCAACCCTAATAGAATAGTTGAAATAATATTTTTAACAAATAATTTTATAAGTAATGTAAAATATTTTTATTTTTATTTTTTTAAGTAAAATCTCTTGAGTTGATAATGAAAATTTATTTAATATCATTTAACTTTTATATGATAAACTAAATTTCACAAAAGGTATAGAAAATTTGAGATATTGCTGTTAAATTTTGAGATATTACTTTAGAAGTAATACAATGATTCAAGTCAAATCAAGTCACTTAATCCTCTTACAAAATCTATTAAGATAAACACATCAATGACTATTGGCCCCTGAAATTAAGTTTAAGTTCATTCGACCTTTACCAGTTCTAGTTTTTAAGTGATTATCATCTGACAGTTTTAAAAAATTAAGAAATTTTAACATTCTTGGAGTTATCCACATTCGAAATTAAGGACAGTACATAAACGACAAAGAACAAAATAATTTAGAGTAATGGAAAAGCCTTATACGGTTCTCCACAATTTTTCAGAAATAAACCCAACAACACTTTATGCAATTTAAATTCTATTTAGGAAAGTTATATAATTTATTGCTTTATCAAAATACAAAAAAAAAAAAAGGTACAGAATCCAACAATATCCTTTCCTTATTCCTTCCCCTATATTATGTTTAACAACACCAACTACAAGATCTAGTTTCTGTACATGCAAATAGCAAACGAAACAACCAATGCCACGGAAGAAAGCTCTTAAACCGTTAATAGCTTATGCGGTAGTTTGTTTCAATTGCAGTAACGTTGCCGCGAGAACTCTGTTTCTCCAAATGCAACCAAGTTGTCTCAGCAACTCCTCGACATAACAAGATTTCTGTTGAAACATAGCAATGAAACACAGCAATTCAGTAATTCGAATCTGAACCAGCCGAGAATTCTGAAGGGAGAGATTTGTCAAGTCTAATAAATGCAGGATTCAACTTGATATTACAACAAATCAATAATAATATAAAAACTTTGACATGTATAAATTTAAATTATTTTTCCATGCCCACCGTCCAATAGTTAACAGTGTACATGAATTAATCTACTAATCCAAAAAATCCAATACAAATTACAACAAGGGTAAACAATGCACGGCTTCTGTCTTTTAAGTTGGTATTATCCAATACCAAAGGCATTATCAAATACCAAAGGCATTTGGTACATGAAGTTGAATATGTGCTTTAAGCCATGATCTTAATTTAGCAATGGAACTAGATTTCATACAACATCCAAGAAATTCTTATATATAGAAGATACTACACACCAAAAAATCATGCAATAAATACAATAACGGAACCACATTTGAGATCCATACAAGCTCAACAAAGCAGCTAAAGCCAAACTTAACCACTCAGTAAAATAGTATGTGCAATCAACAAGCAACATTTTCTCAACTAGATAACATTCCAGATAGCAATTCACCCTAAAGACTTATTAAAACACAACAAAATATACAAAGATAAGAAAAAGTAGCAGCAGAACCAAAAGAAAAATCTGATAAAAAGTTATCTAGTAGTATAGTTTCTGCAACAAAATGTTAAAACTTCAAAGTATACTTATTTTCATAGGACTGCACATGGTAGAATGCCTAGAACTTATGGTTTGCTTTCATAACATATGAACAGGCATAGTTACCCTCCTTTAACTAACGTGATATTCAGAAAAGATTACAGAATTTAAACAAATAGAAAATGCGCAGAAGGCGAGTCATTCGCAAACAGACCTCAATAATCAGAGCTAAAACCTAAGAATGATAGATTGGGTGGAATTACAGAAGGAACAGAAGCAACTCAAGACAAAGTCTGTGAAGAGAGGAGCTCACCTAAGAATGATTGGCATCCTAAGATGTAGAAAGGCTACAATGAATAAGAAACCTAGATGGTTAACCAAAAGTGTTTCATGATTTTCATGGATTAACAGTGCAGGAAGCAGTTATTTTCAGTTGTTTACCAGATATAATAATGTTAAGTCCAAAAGGACGCCTACATTTGATACTCATAAATAAATAAATAATGGTGCAGTGTGTATTTTTCATGAAAAATACAAACATTTTCCAGTCCTATATGGGCAAATCAAATAATAACGAAGCAGAAATTTACTACAAACAATCACATTAGATACTAACTTGCATGAAAACTTGTATCAGAGGAACTTCTTGTTTTTATTCCTCGTCACTATCATAAACAACTGCCATCCGACGATGTGTTGGCATCTTCCTTGGAGGAGAATCCTCATCTGACTCAATTCCCCTGCGCTTGAGATTACTTCCAGAGTCCTTTACCTTCTGCTTAGGTTCCTGCAGATATAACCAAGAAAAAAAAATCCTTATATTAGAAAAAAAAAATTGATTCTTAACATAATAATGGCGTGCTAACTCGTTTCCTCTACATTAAAACAACAACAAGAAGAAGACAATATCAAGGTAATATGCAAGATTTCAGAGGATATCCATCCAAAAACCATAGCAGGGCAAGTATTCAATCTCCCGCTGCATCATAGGACTAAAGGAAATAACTAGCTAAAAGTTTTCTTTCAGGGGTGAATGAGTAACTAACAGTTGACATTAGAGTTTAGACACAATTTTAACTGTCCATGTCATGATGTCACAAAACATTTCCATGCCATAATTGCACAAGCAACTCCCAGGTGTATTTTTCATATCTACTTAGCCAGGGTAAATATGCATCCAATAGAAAAACTCAAAACTCGAAACATTTAAAACATTGACACACCTCAGCCTCCTCCTCCTCATCGGATGCTCTGTTAATGTCTGGCTCTTCCTCTTCCTCTTCTTCCTCTTCTTCATAATCCTGTTCTGGCTCCTCAACCCTCTTATGTAGGAGAGACCTCTCATCTTCCTCACCATCAGTTTCATACTCAGACTCCTCTCTCTCACTTTCAGAGAAATCTACTGGCCGCCTAGATGATTTGGCCGCAGGTAATGTTGACAACTTGCGAGGAATGTCTCTCTGTCCCTGGGGCTGATAACACAAACGAAAAGCAATCAGCAGAAGAAATTTTTTTCGGAGAAAATTTAATGCAAATTTACTGTAGAGTTCAAGCATTAATACCTTCTTGGCATTAATAATACGTTTCTCTGCTCGAACTTCTGCTTCCAGTTCTTCCTCAAAGCGACGGCGAGAACGACGAGAGTCATGATAATCGGTTTCATCATCCTGGTCAAAATCAAAGAAATTAAGAGATTCGATTCAGTTGTAAATAGATAGAATGATAAATCTCCTCCCCCCCCCTTTGGGCCCCAAAAAAAAGTCCAACAGCAGTTTTTGTTCTTTTCTGAAGGATATCAGTAAACAGAAAAGATGACAGAGTGATTAATAGCATGGTGTGGAGATGCATAAATTTAATATATAAAAGTATTTATATGTATATAGACACATAAATAAAGTATAAACCTAAAGTACAAACCTCTTCAAGAGCATCCTCCAAATACCCAGTTGAAAGTTGACGCCTCCTTTCTACAGTTTGTGTGTACTTTCGATTAATTTTTTCCCTCTTCCGGTTCAGAAGTACATTAGCTCTAATATTTTGACTTTCGGCCTGCAAACAATTAGGACAATAAAAATTGATTCTCATGTAATGAGTACCAACACAAATAACCATAATGTAAATTAATAGATTACCCTTTCTTTCTCCTCCTTTTCTCTCTCGGGATCAATGTCAGTAATGCAGTTCTTAACCTTATAAACCTTCTTATGCCGTGAGTCAACAAGAGCAGTCAATAGCCTGTGTGAATTTGATGACAAGGATGATGGTATAAACCTCATCTTCTTCAAAATTCTTCCTTGTGATTGGAGGATTCCCTGCAATACAACATATAAGAATGCAAGGGAAAAATCTTCACAGATCCGGCTCTCGAATATAAAGAGCATGTGAAGCGCCACACAGTTTTTTATTCTTCCATCTTAAAAATAAAAAATGGAAGAAAGAGTGAGGTAAGCATGCACTCATGAAGAAGATCTCACATGAGATTCAAGAACTATAAGGGCCAAGATCGGAATGTAAAAATCGAGTTCTGGAATCAGTACCCAAACCAACAGATTTAGATGCATTACATGTATCAAGGCCAAAATCAAAAGTTTATAAGCAGTCAATAACAAAAGAGTCACATCCAGTCACCCACATGTTGAGACATGTCCGAACCAGTGGTCTCAGCCATTAGATGAGACCAACAATTGAGATTCACAAAATTGCTAAAACTGAAATTTTCGTTATTTAAAGAAATAAGATTTTTCAGTGAGTTACCATATCTGACGTTGTTAGTGTAAGATATAGTAGGAAACTTCATCACAACAAGCATTAAGTGCTCCACAAGACATTAATTAATTAATTATTGCAATTTAATAAAAATAATATATTCTAATTAGAAGTTCAAGTGTTTTAGGGACCCCAACCTTCTTCTCCCCACATTAAGGTTTTGTTTACTCCGTCCAAACCAGTGACAAGAATTTTGCATTCACGTTGAATTAAACAAAATCAAGAAATGAAAACATATGCCAATTCTTCTGAATTGAAGTTCAAAAGTAGAGACCTCTAAAAAATAAAACAAAATAAAAACTTACAGTGAACTCTCTGAGTTGCAATGACTAGATTAATATCTAGGAGAAAAGCTTCAAATACAGAAATTTCAACAAAAAAAAAACAAATAGAAGAAAGATGCAACAATTGTTGTTTTTAAATTGCACAATATTACTCCAATGAAACCAGTGACAAGAATTTCCCATTCATGGTGAATTAAATGAAATCGAGAATTGGAGATTTATTCCAATTCTTCCTTCTGTTTCAAGTTCAAAAGGCTGAAACATCTCAAAAAGGGGGAGAAAAAAAAGACAAAAAATAAAACTTATATCTTTATTTTCTAAGAAAAACATCAGACAAAAGCTTCATTATATGGAAATTTCAGCAAAAAATAAATGAAAGAAGGATGCACCATTGCCCCGGCCAAACCAGTGACAAGAATTTCTTTTTCACAATGAATAAAATGGAATCAAGAATTGAAAATTCTATTTCAAAGTTCAAACGGTTGAAATCTCTCAGAAAAGGTAAACTAAATAATACTTGACATTCATCAACTTACTGTAACAGACAGAGTTCGGTTACAGTAAGTTGATGAATGTCAACTGTTCTCAGAAAAACATTGGAGAAAAGCTTCACTAACAAAAATTTCAATGAAAAAAAAAAGAAGGATAAGACCATTGTTGTTTTTGAGATTGCATAATATTACTGCATCCAAACCAGTGACTAGAGTTAGCATTCACAGGGAATAAAATGGAATCAAGAATCAGAAACATCAATCTGATTCTTCTAATTCAAAGTTCAAAAGGTCAAAACATCACAGAAAGGAAAAAAGCAACACAAAATAAATCTTAAATCAAACTCTCCATTGCAATAACCTGATGAATGTCTATTGCTCTAAAAAACATTGGAGAAAAGCTTCATGTAAGGAAATTTCAACAAAATAAAAGGAAGAAAGATGCAATCATCATAGTTTTTGAGATTGTAGTGTGGTTATGAAGAAAGCGAGAGACAAAATAAGGAAGAAAGAAGAGAACTGTTCCGAATGGACATTCAAGGGCATTAATTACATAATCAGTCCGCCAGCTTCTCTAAATTCAAAACTGCCTGAAATCCTCTCTCTTTAAATAACACCATTTACAATATTTAATCATCTGTATATCTTAATCATTGATCTCATCCAACAGCTAAGACCATTGTCCAGCCAGTTCTCAACATGTGGGAGACCGGATGTATAAAGCAATAACATATTTGAGTGTAATATATATATATATCAGATGAAAGATGAGCATTGTTCAGAATATAAAATTTTAAAGGGCTTTAATTACACAATAAGTTGGCAGCTTCTCCAAATTCAAAACTGCCAGAAAATCCTCTCTCTTCAAATATCAAAATTTTCAACTTTAATTGAGCTGTGAATCTTAGTCGTTGGTCTCATCCAGTGGCTGAGATCCATGGTCCAGACATTTCAACACTGGGATAAATGCACGAAACTTAACTCCTTCGACTTGCAGCCCTTTGTAGTTTACTCTTTTTTACACACTCAGAAGAAGAGAACGTGTTGTTTATCAAATGGCAGCCAGCATAAAACTCAGAATTGAAACTTACATACATGATGCAAAGCACCAAGATCAAAAGTGAGACTTATGATCAAGATACTCTTACCTTCATGTGTCCTAAACGTGAAAACCACGCATAAATGGAAGGACTAACAAGTACGAACAAAATTCACCAGTGTCATGGGTTACAAGACAGGCATACAGCAAGGAAACAGAGATCATATTCTGTAATCTTGTAATGACTCAACGCTTATAGAAATTAATATAAATAAATAAAAACCTTTAACTTCAAGGAAACAAATGATGCTTAAGTCAATCAAAGCTTCTGAAATACATATCCCAAATCAGACTGCTTGAAAAGGTTCCATTACTTGAGGTTTTACAAGCTTAATAGATTGTAAGATTGAAGATATTATATTCTCAAGTGGCATAACAAACAAATTTAAGGAGATACCTTTCCATGTCTAAGGAAAAGGTGTGCTTGATCATGCTGTGCATCTTGTACAGTAATGTCAAGAACTTCATTCCCAATTTGTAACTGTAAACTGCCATCCGACCATCTCACAAAGCGTGCATTGCTTTCATACTACATGTTGAAAAGAAAGTGTTAGTAACACAACATAGTCAGAGAAAAAGGTCAAAGAGTAAAGCAAATAATTTTTTGTCCTGTGCAACTGCAGTAGCTGAAACAGAAGAGCAGAGCGAAGGGAATAAAAATGATGCCTAGTTTCTAATGCATAATTTCTTTCCTTTTTATCCTTTTACTAGGAGGTTCTCCTCAATTCATTTGTTTTTAAGGTATGGATGATTGATGTGTGCCAAACTGGTGCTTAAATATGTACGTATACAATTGTTGGCTCATTAATTTTTATCACCTGATAAAGTAAAACATTTTTCATTGAAAAAATGACGTTTTTTCACAAATGTGCCATTTTATTGAAATTGGCAAGTAACAATAAATCCAAAGTATAGCTCCAAACTATCTTTTAACTTCTGTAATTCAAATCAAATCAAAATTACTTGACAAACATCATCACATTAAACACATACAAACAATTTCATCTACCGGCCTGTTCCAGTCTCAAGCAGATCCAGTCTATCTAAAAAGAAAAAGAAAAAAATTGACCTTGTGTCATTTCTTACTTTTGCATTGCTTCCACATAATCCCCCCCCCCCCCTCTTTTGTGATAAAACTACCACATAAGATTTAAAAGCGCCATTGTAGAGCATGAGGACAGCAACAACAAAAGCAGGGAAATCCTTTAACACTTTTGTAAGTTAAATGTATTTCTGTACATTGAATCAGCACCACATGTATTATATTTGCAACAACAAAAAGTTAAATGAAAATTACAAAATATGGAATCTATTAAATGAAGAGGAAGAAGGAAACACATGCATGCATAACAGTAACTCGTGTATAGCCAAAGATAATAAATACATATGCAAATATGAAATCATGCATGCTAACGCTCCAGCATGTAAACTGAAAGGCATCTACTCACTGATGTCGTGCCATCTTTATTTTTTACAGTCCTCCAGCGCACTATATTGTTTTCCAGGCGTATACGTTTTTTGGCTCCTGACTCATCTGTCACAAAGGTGTCCTCTTCCACATACGTCTTAGGATCAAATGGCTTCGGATCAATACCCATTATATTAGAAACTTTGATCATATTCATCTGCAAAAAAATATACGTAATGCATTAAAATTCTGCCAGAGGTAAACACTTTGGAATTCATCTACTTTCTGAAGTAGCGCAGAGTCTTAAGGCACTAGAAGGGTACAATAATCATCGAATTAGCATGCATATAAAAAATGGTAAATTTCAAGATAACAAGCAGGAATACGTATGGATGTGATAAAAATTTTCAAAACAAACATCTTTTTAGATCAACATACACAAAAGTATAATTCCCCTAGCATAAACAGATGCTCAGCTCAGGCAAGGTTTTTCAAAATAGATACCCAAAGTTGCTTTGCTCACTTCAGCAAGCACAACCTGGCCTTACCGAACTGTCATCAAAATAAGACATGCAATTGATCTCATAGTAATACATGAAATCATATCATTTAAATCAATTTCAACACAATGAGGGATATGACTTTAAAAAACAATAATGATTTGATAACACTGGCATACAAACAAAAGTTCCGTTTGTCCAGCTGTACATCTCATAAGACAAGAGAAGTGGTTATTTCAGATATTATTAGAGCAAAGTGTAGAAGTAAGATAAAACACCTTAGTTGGATCAGCTGGCGGCGGACGCAAAGGTATTTCTAGCTCCAAGGGGGGACCAACTGGCTTCTCTTTATGTTTAGGTTCAACATGCTCCTCTTCTGACTCATAGTGCATATCCTCATCAGGCACTATATCTTCTGGCCTTAAACTTTTCTCATAGCTCCCTTCCTCTTCCACAGGGGATCTCTAAGAAACAAAAACATTTTACTTGCAACCATGAATACATATTGCCTAGCAATGTCAGGAAACATAAAAACAGAAGTTAAATTGCTTTGAGACATGAAGATTCACATTTGAATCTTGATCAATATCATTCCGAATAGCATATTCTCCAACATCTTCTTCATCCGAGTCACCAAATACATCACGAATCTCAGCAGCTGAATGTGAAATGTGAGTCTGATCTTTCTCCTCCCCTCCAAGCGACCTACTACACAGGGTCAACTTTCCACAATAGTAATTGCATATCATAGTACGCAACTTCACTTGCAAGAATGCTTCTTTAAAATAAAACATAGGGATCTTTGTTTTAATGTATATAGATTCTATGAAGTGATATCATATATTCCCAATGAGTGAAGTCATAAATAGTCAGCCTATCATGGGAAACAACATCCAACCAGAAAAAAGGAACCCATCTTTATTGGAAATCAAGAAACTCTCCAAACGACATTCTGCAGACAATAACTAACAAATTAGTTCCACCAATGTGCAATCCCACTTTATATGTTGGAGCAAGTTGGCCAGTGAATCCAAGTGGTATTGCATGCAATCATGGATGCCAACATGACTTAAAGACATAATCCATTCTGAATGATAACCAAGTGCAGCATGCAAGGACACACACAGAACAAGTGAATCAATATATAGAAAGAGAGATTATTACCTTGGACTTCTAGCCTGATCAACCTCCTCATCTTCATTTTCAGGGTAATGATTTTCCTCAGACCTCTCTGATCCACTTTCAATAACTTCCCTTCTCCTGCTTGTTGCCACTCGCTGACCATATTCTTCTTTTTCATCACTGTCTGTATACTTACCTTCACTTTCTTCCCTTTGATCAACAACATCAACCTCTTGAGAACTCTGATCTCTTTCACCCTCACTCTCTCCAGGATCAGGTTCTGCATCACGCATTTCACCTTCACTTTCCACTTCTGCTTCTCCATGCCCCTCAACTTCACCTTCACCCTCACCCTCAACTTCAACCTCAGCCTCCAGCCCCCCCTCAGCTTCATCCTGAACATAGAACCATAAAAGAACATTATGGTATCAAACAAACAAAATATATTTTGAATTTTAGTTCATAAGCATTAGCGATATTATTTAAGCTCCAGGTATTTGGAAGATGGACCCTATCGACATATGATGCTACGGACAATTTTTCAAATTCATGCATGTCTCGTTCTGGTCAATCAGTAGAAGTGGAAGCTATCTTCATTACTCAACTTAGTGCCATGAGTGTGAAACAAAACATATTGTGACGTACCTAGAAACTTGAAATTGAATTAACACCGGTTTTAGGGCATGATTGCCTCAAATTGAAGTAAAATTATGCGTTTTCGATAATAATCAATTAAATTAAAACCTAGCAAGCGAGGGGCAAAAAGGGAATGAGAAACTTACAGAAGCGTAATTCGGATGAGGATTGGACTCGTGCTCGGAATCAATCTCTTCTTCCTCCTCTTCGGATTGATCGCCGAATAGGTTCTGCATCATCTGGTGCCTCTTCTCTTCTCCCCCCATCTCTCTGTCTCTCTCTCAGGCTCTCTCTTTCTCACTCGATGATTTGATTAGAGCAGTAAAAATAACAGAAGAAGCTTATGTTGCTTCGTGTTATTATTTTCACAGATCCGTATACTCTGGCTTCCCTGATTGCCGCACGTATAACGTATTAACCCGCTTTGGCTTCCAACCATCGTAACCGCAGCAGAGCCTGTAGACACGTCGAATTGGGTAATACCGCAGTGGGGAGGCCGCAGTGGGCCCCACCGTTTTGCTTTTTGGCCAATTAGTGGGTCCCTGTTTTCACGTCAACTCGTCAATTTGTTTTGTTTGAAAAATATTCGCCTGTAACTTTAGGATGGATTTGACACATTCAATTATATTACATTGAATTGTATTATTTTAAGATAGATATATTATATTATATTAATATTATATTATAATAATATTATATAATATTTAATATTACGTTATATTATATTAATTTTTAATTTTATTATATTTCATAATTGTATTAATTTTTTATAATTTATTTAAATTATATATCTAATAGATAATATTTATTAGTATTTAAAAAGATACTAAATATAAAAGTCTTAAATTTTAAAAATTTAATATTTTTATTAAAAAATATTAAAAATGTCATAATTCTTCTTAAGCTTATAATCTTGAATTTTCAGTTTAGTATTATCTAAATACATAACCTATGAAATAAATATCAAAGCAAATAACTTAATCAAATGATCTCTAAATAATTTAACAACGTAAATAAATAGTTAAAATCTTCAAGATTAGATCAAAAATCATATCACAAGATAATTATAAGTTAGGATGATAGAATAAAAGTTTATACATGTCACAAGATAATTACAAAATAATAAAGTGATACCGTTATTATAATATATTCACTAAGAAAATGAATTGTGTTAAACAATCCAGTAATTATTTATATTATTAGTTTTCAATTAATATTATTTAAATTTATTCAAATTTAAATATTTATTTTTAGTTATATTAAATTATTTAAAAATAACTAATTTAATTATTGTAATATAATTAAATAATGTGATATTACATTATTTAAGTATTTATTATTAGTTATATTAACTTATTAAAGATTAATCAATTTTATATTGTAATTAATATAATTTTATTAATTAATATAATATAATTAAACAATGCAATAATATAATTAAATAACTCATTATTTAGATGTATATTTAATATAATAAAAATTATAATATAATATAATATAAAATTAAAAAATTATATTCATTTATTATTATTAAAAAAAACTTAGCTAACACGTCCAATTGCTGCAACAATTTGGTGTCCCAAACATGGGTATGCATTGTTTAATTATATAAAATTAATTATTTTTATATTATAAGAGTTTATATAAAAAATAGTAAGGGTTGGACAAAACATATGTTTTTTCTATAAGAGTTTATATAAAAAATAGTAACGGTTGGACAATGGTATGCAAGGGTCCGTGTCCCATGGCAGCTCAAGCACCGTCAAATGTTCTAAAAATTAACAAAATTATATTATGTGATCATCCCCAAATTGAGGGTATGATAAATTGATAATATATTCATGGAGCACTGTAGTCAATTTTCACTGAGGGGAATCAGCAAACAAAAGAAAAACGTGTCAACATGTTTCAGTAAAGGGAGTTGGAGATTCGTAAGATCATGATAAAGTCTCCTTGTTGGTTCAATAATGATATCATAAGACTATTTCATTGTCTTATTTTAAAAAAAAATTTATATTTGAAATGAAACAGATTAGGGTTTGAGTACCTAATCAGTGAAGAAAGTATGCTAATATAAATATGCTAAAATCGTATTACGTGGATAATAAATTAAGGGAGATTATTAATTTCTCTAATATTACGATTAATAAATACCACTTAGACTCTATTTGATATAATTTTTTAAATACAGTTTATTTAACTTGAGCTTTTATTAATAGAACTTTTATAAGTAGAGTTTTTATCTAAAAAATTTTAGTTATTTGATTGTCATTGAGAGTTTTCATTAAAAATTATAAATTTACCTTAATCGGTAATTTTTTTTAAGTTACGTTCTAAAAAGAATGAAATAAATCTGTTAAATAAGTAAATAATATTTTAGACATTTTAATATTAAAAAAAAACTTTAACTTGTACTCCTAAAAGTCTAAAATTTGAACTTTTTAATAGAGACAAAATAGTTTATTAATATTCAAAAACTCCGCTAAAAAAAAACTAAATAATAACAAAAATTTTGATAAGAATTTATGAGACCAAACAAACACTTATAGTTATTATATAAGCCATACGAAGCAAACACTTGCTCTGATGCTCTTTACTATTTACACAATATTCAAAAACCTCCCATGGCACAAAAAAAAATTGAATGAATATGAGTATAATAGGTTATTTGTTTGATAATTTATTTTGAGAATATAAAAAATATATTTATTGCATGAAAAGTGTTTAAAAATAAAAAAGTACAATAAAGTTTCTTATTATTAATTTTTTTACTCACACCAGCACATATATTTGTTATTTTTAATTCTTAAACTATTTTATTTTAAATTTTTTATATGATTTATTTAAATTTATAATAAAAATGAATAAAAGTCTAATATTATAAAATTGTGATGTCAAAAGAGTTATTGACTATTATGAAAATAATAAAGGAGTATGTGATATACATTGATTTGAGTAAAAAAAAAAAAAAAACCGACAATCTTCTATAAATTAACAATATTACAATTGGCTTATCCATGACCATTTTAAAGTATGATTAGGGTTTTTATTTATTTATTTATTTTGTACACATAATTAAGATTTGCATCATTCTTGACATAAAATATTGTTATTTACACGCTAATTTGAATTCTAACTCAACATACCCCATAAACTAATGGTGCGTTTACTAAACTGGAATCGAAATGAGCTGGAATCGGAATTGGCAGGAATGAGAATGGGTTGGAATGGGAATAAAGAATGGAAATCAGAATAAGTTGTTTACTTGAACTATAGGAATCGAAATCGGAATGAGCTGGATTGCCATTAGTGTATTTACTTTGTCTTAGAATCAGAATCGGAATGAATTTAATTGTAATAAATTACCAAAAAGTACTTAATGAATTATTTTCATAATCATTATTTTATATTTTTATTATAGTGATTATTTATTCAAAAAATTTTATTATTATTAATTATTGTCAATAATATATTGATATATTAATTAATTATAAAATTAATTAATTAATTATAATAATATACTAATTAATTATAATAATTATATTATTAATTATTGTGATTATTTAGTCAAAATAATGTTTTTATTAATAGTTATTGTTAATAATGTACTAATATAATAATTAATAGTAATTTTTATATTTATTATTTATTATTAATAATAAATGAATTAATTATAATAATAGTAATATATTAATTATTGTGATTATTTAATCAAAAACTATAATTATTAATATATTATTGTTAATAATATATTTATATATTAATTAATAGTAATAATTATATGAATTAATTGATGATAATATACGAATTATATTATAATAATTATTATAATAGTAAATTAATTAATTATAATAATAACATATTAATTATTGTGAGTAGTTAGTTAAAAACTATAATTATTAATAGTTATCATTAATAATGTTTTAATATAATAACTAGTAGTAATAATTATATTAATTAATTAATAATAAAAATATATTAATTATTGTGATTATTTATTCAAAAACTAAAATTATTAACATATTATTGTTAATAATGTATTAATATAATAATTAATGGTAATTTTTATATTAATATATTATTAATAATAAATGAATTAATTATAATAATAGTAATATATTAATTATTGTGATTATTTAATCAAAAACTATAAATATTAATATATTATTGTTAATAATATATTTATATATTAATTAATAGTAATAATGATATCAATTAATTGATGATAATATATGAATTAATTATAATAATTATATTAATAATTATTATAACGATAAATTAATTAATTATAATAATAACATGTTAATTATTTTGATTATTTATTAAAAAACTATAATTATTAACATATTATTGTTAATAATGTATTAATATAATAATTAATGGTAATTTTTATATTAATATATTATTAATAATAAATGAATTAATTATAATAATAGTAATATATTAATTATTGTGATTATTTAATCAAAAACTATAAATATTAATATATTATTGTTAATAATATATTTATATATTAATTAATAGTAATAATGATATCAATTAATTGATGATAATATATGAATTAATTATAATAATTATATTAATAATTATTATAACGATAAATTAATTAATTATAATAATAACATGTTAATTATTTTGATTATTTATTAAAAAACTATAATTATTAATAGTTATTGTTAATAATATATTAATATATTAATTAGTTATAATAATTATATTAATTAATTAACTATAATAATATTATATTAATTATAATAATATATTAATTATTGTGATTATTTATTCAAAAATTATAATTATTGATAATAATGTATCAATATATTAATTAATTATAATATATTAATTAATTATAATAATATATTAATTAATTACAAATGAGGACAAAGTGAGTATTTTTAATTTTGGGGAGGGGCAAAATGGAAATTTTAGGGAATGAGAGATTGATTCCCACCTCCCCCATGGGAATCAATCTCCCATTTCTCATTTCCAAATAGTGGTAGGCCTCATGATTACGATTCCGATTCCAATTCCTGTTCTATTTTTGTGAAGTAAACGCCATCAATCATTCTGATTCCGGATTCGGATTCCCTAATCCGAGAAGTAAACACACCATAAGTTTCTATCCATAAACATCTCAAAAAATCAATCATTGAAAATTTTTATGACATTTTTTTATTTAAATTTGTTAAACATTGAAAATATATTTGAATCTAGAAGTATATGACCAGTATTCAGACTATATGTCGTCCGGTAATTAATTTAGAAGGTTGCGATAAATTTTTAATTATAAATTAATAAAATGTAATTTAATTAACGTGAATCAAAAACAAAATACAATAAACCAGCGGTTTATGGTTTGGTCTAGCCCTATCAACCATTCGGGCTAGATCTACGGGCTTGGAATTAGACTGGCCTATTTATTTGACACACCCTTTATTTTATATATGACAAAGGGTGGAGCTGCCGGCACCCTTCCTAAATATACCCAAAATCTTCACTTCTCTAAAAGCATCCATTTTTATTCCATAAATAGCCCAAATTAACCCACGAAAAAAAAATCTCTTTCAACATGTTATCTTCACAACTAGTAAAATATTATCTACTCATCCAACATTTTGTGTTCCCTCTTATAAATGAGCTCCTTAACACCCTTTAAATTATGATATTTTTAAATAACTGTAGATCCAACTCTCTGAAACATACTAATAATAATGTTGTTCACTTTAATAAAACTTATTAAAGGTTTATCTTAAAAGTAAAAGCTGTAAAATCTTCTTCTATCTTCAAGTCAATTGCATTGATATTATGGATTCTTTTTTCGTGAAATAATAATCAAACAACTCTTGAAAGGACTTTATTAATGGTCTCTCCCTCTTTTATTACTATATTCTCTCTCCAACTGTTTTGATTTTATTTTAACTTTTCATTTAAATTTAAATAAATATTCTTTCAAATCTCATATGATGTTAGTTTTAATAATTGAAAATCTTTTGTAGTTTTGGCGTATGAACAAATTGCATCTACAATAGCTCTTCTGTTGTTTTTACAATATAATGAGAATTAAAAATGGTGATATTGGAGTGTAAAACAAAATTAAGGTTAAAATTGTAAATATAGAGAAAGTGGGTTTTATTAGGATATTTGAGGGGTGCTAATAGTTTTACTATCTTGCAAAATAGTACCGTGTGATTTGATGATCGAGTGGATCCTTCCAACTGAGAATCGTCATTGTTTTTCCTTTGGTTTTTAAGAATCTAAAAGGAAAATTAAAAATTAAAAAATTCTTGAAAATATAAATAAAAAAGCACTCTCACATTAAAAAAAAGGAAAAACTAAATAAATAATTAAATAAATTACAAATTTTAAATTCCATTTGCAAAAACATTCCTTTAATATAATATTTACTTCCAAATCGTTATTTTTAATTTTAAAAACACTTCATAGTCCATTCTATAAAAAGAATTAGTTGGTCGATTGCACTTCTTTCTTTATTCTTTTTATGAGCTTTGATATTATTATGTACTTAATTATTATCTAAATGTCGCTTACACAAATTTAAAAAGAAAACAAACAAAAAGTAGTGGACAATAAATATGAAATTTATTTTTATACAATCTAAGGGGTATTGGGGTATATCCAAAAGCTTTCAGTTTGAAAATTCATCTAACTCAATTCAAAGAAATGAAAGTAAAATAATAAAGTTATTTTAAGAACGTATGGTACTGTATATATACAACACCGGTCATAGGGATTTTAGATACCTGCAACCACTTCATAGTAACATGTTAATATTCGAATGAATTGCAAAAGAACTATACTCTTAAAATAGAAAAATAATTGAAATGATTGATGTGAAAAACAAAATATTATATGTTCTTATTAACTAAGAACACTCATTTTAAATATCAGTTTTAAAAAGTGTTTTATAATAATTTTGTATGGATACTTTTACTAGAAGACACATGCCTAAATTTCTAAACAAAAACACCCGCAATCCGCTAAACGTAATTTAAATAAACAAAATAAAATAAACACGAGAGAAATGATAAATGAGGTAGTTTTTTCATTGCATCAATTTTTTTTTTTTCCTAGTTTACAAATTAAGCAAGCGTGTTTCCAAGCGGATACCTCTTTTCAAATTTCATTACTAAAACGTTCTTTTGGAAATTCGTCTACACATCACGTGCAGAATACATATCAACGGCCACAATCAAATCATCAAAAGCTCGTTCGCCGCAAGTCGAATGTGCGATGTGGCCACCCACTATTTAATTACACGTGTCAAATTATAGCTGTAGGACCACCTAATTCTCTCTACTCTCAACCACTCTTCCAATTCCCCTCTTTCTCTAAACCCTTTTCACCCGGAAAGAAAATACCTCCTTTCCTTCGTATCCATATCTCCCGCTTCGACCCACGAACCTTAGCCCCGGATCCGAACCTCAGTTTTGCTCCTCTGTTCGTTGAAAATTTCGCACTATTTCGATCACTTTATCTCTCTCTCTCTCTCTCGCTCTCGCTCTCTCTCTGAGCTTAAAGCGAAGCCAATTTATATCTATCTTCAATTGAAACCCTAAAACTTGACAGATTCACAGTTCGGGAGGATCGGTTTCGAGCTTCAGGGGAGGTCTCTTATCGTCACTGTGAGTGCCACAGCTTCTAATTTTTTATCCAGAAACCCTAACTTTCTCTGTCTAGGAATTAATTACATTTAGAGACCGAATCTAGGTAGGGGCAGTGATAGATTGTGTTGTTATCTGTATTGAGTGTGAGATTTATGCCGTCGTTTTGTTCTAATCACGGAGTTTGTGGTGTTTTTCTTTTTGAGCGATCTTTTGTGTTTTCGTTGATTAATGCGATATTTTGAGAGAATTTAGTAGCTTAGGCTTTTTTTTTTTAATTGTTCAGAAAATGGTGGAAAGTGAAGAAAATAAAATTTTTGAATTTTTGTTCTGTCTGCATATATCATCAATTTGAAGACAATATACTCAAATACTTTTATTTCTGTTTCATTTCTGCTTTGAGATGTTTTGTTTTGTGTGATATTGAGAGATAGATGCCTGGATAGGGGAGCATTTGTTGGTTTGCTCTTAGTTTCTAATGTGAGTGTAATAGATAGTCTCATTTTTACTCATTGATGCTTCCATAGAAAAAGGACTTAAGTTTGATGTCAACTTTTTTTGTTGCTAATACTGTGATTATCTTCAGTTTTGACCGGAATTATATGTCTGATTAGTAATTAATGTTAATCATGGCACTTTCTTAATGAATCAAGATTCAAACTTAAGTTGTTGGATTGGTGGGAATTTCCATCTTTTTTGACTTGGTTGCCTCTGCTGCCCTTAATTTCACCTTGCATATGAGAGACACTTATTTAAGTATTTGGTACTTGGCTCATAGAGGGGGCACGCCTGCATTATTTCCACAAGCATGTGTTGGATATCAAACTGAGTTTCCGTAGTGCCATTTAAAATGGAAGTTGAAGCTTAAAATTGAGAAGCATTGATTGCAGTTACAACCGTATCTACCAAACCAGTGGATCGCATATACTAGTCTCACCCGATGATAAACCAAAAAACCAGATTTTGATTTCAAGACCAGCAGCTCAAGACAAACGTTTAAGTTACCTTTATCGTTTCATTATATTCATTTTATTTTTGGGAGAGACTGAAATTATGTTCTTTGGCAAAGAAAATCTGGAACTTATAGTTATTTGCATCCTTGATTGGTTAAGAATAATTTTGAGTTTCTAAACCTGGGAAGGTATTGTGGAGTTATGCATTCTGTGGTCCCTGCAATTCTTGAGCAACCACAGAAGGTCATTTGGTGAAATTCTATATTTTATGAAGAAGACGCTGTGTCGTGTTTCACTGATACATTTATTTTCTTTGTGTATTTTAGATCCTGTAATCTATTTACTTTTTGTTGTAGACCAGTGGGATTCCTCTTGTCATGTGTGTCAGTTAGGGAGTTGGTTGTAAAGAAATTTAACAAAAGAAGATAAGAATATTCGTTTGAGCAAGTTAAGTTTGGCTAAGCTAAACCTTCTCTAGTCCCAAGTGGCCTCAAAAACTAAAATTGAACTTAGACAACCCAAAACAAGCCAGGATGCGATCATGAGACCTTGAAGTGGGTAGAATATTTGTTTTAAAGGGGTACCTGAAAACCATGCATTTGAGGGTATATTTAACAGTTGAGACTCCTTAATTTTAGGTCCATATCAATGTTTCATCATATGTATATTGCCTGAGCTTGTAAAGTTCAATCTCATGTATGGTTCTTATTGTTGCCTCTCTAATCAGGGGATTTATCACATGACCTGGACGCTGAACATAGGCAAAGTCTTTTGATTCTATATTTTTTCATAATATAAGTTTAATTGTAGGTTGGAACAGTACATCCAAGATGGTCTTTTTGTGTGGCATAATGTTGGTTTCTTGGAACAGCACATCCAAGAAGATAAGGTTTTGGGATGGGGGACTCTGTTGGGACAGGGGCTACTTCTGCTATGAATTTTTTTTCTGTCCGAATTTCACATTGCTTTCAACAGAGATATGTGGGTTCCAATATTAGATTCTGAATTTGGTGTTTAATGGTCTCTTGTCATTTGGGTTGCGACACTTGAAATAAATAGTTTCGATATACCTCAAATGCCTTGCTTCTTAATGAGGGATTTCATGATCCAAGGGAGATGAGAGGTTCAGCTCTGTGCATTGGAGTAAAAACACCGATGTAATTTATGCTGACATTCTTGAGAATCATAGAAAGGAAAAATTTCTTAGAATGAGAATTTTTAGGTGAACAGTTTTGTTCGAATATTGTCAAATCAGAGAAGAAATAAAGTTTTAAATGTTGCTATGTGATACAGTGCTTCCCCTTAACAACAACTGTTGTGATTTAATAACTGTTCCTAGGTACACAAGCTTCCCAAACTAATTGTGGTCATCAAAATGGACAAAACATGTGTCATAAACCATTCTCCATTCTTTTCACTGACTCTTAATCCACTTTACTCGAATTTGATTGTAAACAATTGAAGGGGTCTGGCATAGGTGTGGGGTATTGATCCATAATATATTGATATTCATATTTTGTATACTCTTTAGCAATATGATTGGTATCCGAGAATAATATTGCATAGTCAAGAAAGATCAAGCTTTGGCTTTTTGCAATTCAGAAATTGAAGAATTTCTGTAGATGCTTGGGATAAGGAGTTTTTTGTCTTATTTAAAGTTGTCAGTTTCTTGGAAGTCTTTTCATTCTTCTTTACTATATAATAACTGGGATGTTGCTGTTTTGGCTGGAGTTTGCTGTTATTCGTTCGCTTTTGTCCAACTTGTGTTGCTGTGGGTATTGTAGGTGCAACAATGGTTCACTTTCCTCTTTTTTTTTTTTAATTTAATTCAAAGCATCTGTCTTCTGCTTGTTTTTTTTGGAAAGAAAGTCTTGGGGATTTATCCTGATATGGGATGGAGTTCTTTCTTTAATCATCAGTGGTAGTTAGGGTATGACTTTTTGTGTATAACTGCTTTAGTTGATGTACTATCTCATTAGTTCATAGTTAACATATAATGAACATTGTACTAGTTTTCCTCAGGTTAACTTTGTAAGTGCAACCCTGGCAGTTGGAGGGACAATTAAATGTACAGAAAGAAGGTGTGATTCTAAACATTTTTGAATTTGGGTAAAAAGGTTATAATAATAATAATAATAATAATAATAATAATAATAATTATTATTATTATTATTATTATTATTATTATTATTTATTTATTTTTTTTAATGTTTGTCTGCTAGTGGAGGTTTGATCTTTCTTAAAAATTTTTTAGGTGGTCTTTTTCTTTTCACAACATTTTAGCTGCTGCTGAAAATTTGTGAGGTGGATTATCTATGCCTGGCAACGAAGTAGGAGACAGGATCCACAATTTTTTTGGCCAAGAAAATTTGAACCAAGGCCAGCATCACTCACAGGTTTTAGACGGGACTTGGCCTGGGTTAAATAACAATCTGTGGGTTGGTAGTCAGAGACAGATTGGTGCACCTCTTATTTCTTCAAATTTGAAGAGTTACAGTGTGCAGCCATCAGGTACTAATCATGCCCATCTTGATAAATTTGGTTTCAAGTGCCTCATATAGTTTCCTGAAGGATATCTTCTTACAGCTGATTATTCTTATCCCTCCTAATCTTTTTGGTATTAGACTTTAGATTACTTGACTTTTAAGTGGACATTTGAGATATGGTTTCAAGTTACCCTCTTATTAAAGGTAGTTTCCTCTTTTTTGGCACTAGCTGATTCGGAGCAAGGACATGGTGGTCAGTCTTCAAGTGTGCAGCATGGATTAAACTTAACTCAGTCAGCTTTGAAGTCTGAGCTTGTTAGAAGCCAGTCTCACAACCAACCTACTTTGAATGGCTATATGCATGGACATCAGGCATTACAGACGAGGCAGAATGAGTCAAACTTTTTGGGAATGGATTCAGAATACAATCGGCATAATTTGACATCAAGAGGCTTGCAAGTTCTTGACCCGCAGTTAGGAAATGGTCCTGAACTTAACAAGAAAAATTCAATGGGGCTGGAATCTGCTGAATCTCCTGTTAATTATGATTTTTTTGGGGGTCAGCAGCAAATGAGCAGTCAACATTCTAGCATGCTGCAATCACTGCCAAGGCATCAGTCAGGTATTAGTGACATGCAGCTACTGCATCAACAAGTCATGTTCAAGAAACTACAAGAACTTCAGAGGCAGCAACAGTTACACAATCCCCAATTTCAGCAACAAGAAGCAAGGCAACCAAGTTCCATAAATCAAGTTTCTTCCATAGCAAAACAAACAGCTGTCAGTCGTGCACCTGGTGTTTTCAACGGTCCACCCTTGCAAGATGCATCTAACTATTCATGGCAGCCTGAGCTAATGGGAACCAACACAAATTGGCAGCAGCATGGTGCCTCTCCTGTTATGCAAGGCTCCTCTAGTGGACTTATGTTTTCACCTGATCATGGCCAGGTGCGGGTGATGGGTTTTGTCCCACAACAAGATCAATCTCTTTATGGTGTCCCTGTCTCTAGCACAAGAATTAATCCAAGTCAGTATTCTCCTATCCAAATGGATAAGTCTACAATGCAGCAGATACCTGCCAGTAGTAATTCCTTTCCAGGTAGTCAGTACCCTGCATTTCCAGATCATGTTGGCACGCAGGATGAAACCATGACTTCTAGGCAGGGCTATCAAGGGAAAAACATGTTTGTGTCTGCTGCGGGAAGCAGTGGAGTTAATTTGGAAAATTTGCAGCAAATGAATACCCAGCCAAGAAGCACATCCATGCAAGAATTTCATGAGAGGCAAGGGTTAGTTGGTCCATCAGAAACATCACAGGAAAAACCAGCGCTGCAGGTTGCGCCTTCGCAAAATGCAGCTACCCTAGATCCAGAAGAAGAGAAGATTTTGTTTGGCTCAGATGACAATTTGTGGGATACCTTTGGCAGGAGTACCATGGGGTCAGGATGCTCTAATACATTGGATGGTACAGAGTTTTTGGGTGCAGTTCCTTCTCTGCAAAGTGGGAGTTGGAGTGCTCTTATGCAATCTGCTGTAGCAGAAACTTCTAGTGGTGACGTAGGGCTACAGGAAGGATGGAGTGGTTTGGGTGTCCGGAGTAGCGAGCCTCTGGCTGCTACTCAGCAGCCCTTCTCATATGTTAATGATGGCAGCAAACAGTTATCTGCTTGGGCTGATAGCAATTTGCAGACTATGTCTACAGTGAACTCAAGACCTTTCCCTTTATCCGGTGAGGCTAATGCAAGTGCTAATTATTCTAGCGTTTTGGGTGTTCAACAGTCAGGATTCAAGCCTTTTCAAGAACAAAGTGAGAAGCTGCAGAATGATTCTTCTCAGGGGTTTGTTCAGCAGTTCTCTGGAGAAGGAAACAAATGGTTGGATCGCGGCCCTGTACAAAAACCAGTAACTGAAGGAAGTCGTTTTAATGGAAATGTTGCTCGTTCCTCAGATGCAGAACTACGTGCGAAGGGCCATTCAGCTCCTTGGAACCTTCTAGAGAGCATGTCCTCTACCAGGGGCCAACCATACAATAGACTAAATGGTTGGAACTTTATTGAATCTGTATCAGCTGGTGGTTCAACTTTGAAAGATCAGGGTAATGAAAGCTTATTGCAGCATAATCAGAATACTGAACTTAAAAGTTCCGTGCATGAAAACATGGGTCAGAGTGCTGGTATTATTATGACCGATTCTGTTTCTAATGCAACTGAGCATGCTAATTCTGCCATGCAGCGCCAACAGGTCAATCGGGAAGATTCTAATTTGAATAATGAAATTGCAATGTCAGATTCTAGTACTATAATGGCCAATCAGAAAAGCAGCCAACAATTTCCAAATAGTCATAATCTAAATTTATGGAAAAATGTTGATTCTTCCGTGAATCCTAGAGGTAGTGAAGTTCAAGGAAAATATCAGCAACATCTGGATAAGAGTCCACAAAATATAGAATCATCAGGACATGATGGCCCTGATAACGTGGGAGTTGAACGAGAGTTGGAGAATTCTAATACAAGAGAAAAATCAAGTGACAGTTTTCATTCTAACATATCCCAACGTACAAGTACAGGTTTCAAAGAAAATACTTGGTTAGATGGAAGTGATTCACGTACTTTGCCTGGTGGAAAGCAAAAGCCATCCAGTCATTTTGGTCGAAAACCTTCTGGGACTCGCAAATTTCAGTATCATCCTATGGGTGATGTTGATATAGATTCAGAATCTTCTTCTGGAATGAAAAATGTTACACATTCTCAGGCCATGACCCAACACGCTTCTCGAGGATTAACATGTCATGACCAAGTATATTTTGGGCAGTCAAAATATTTCAGTCACAGTGGGAAAAATTCTATGGACAATGAGAAGGTGATGGAATGATGTACTTATACATCTGCATGCATCCATGGACATACAAAAGAAATCTTCTGTGCAGATGTGCACAATTTTTTAAGATCAAGACCAGTCAAGAGTTGCTAATTACATTGTGGATTCCAATTCATTAATTATCCAACTCTTTGTGCATAAAAGTTGTACCAAATTTTTGTCTTAGACCGACTCTTGCTTTAACAAAATGCGGACATCCATAGGAGAGAATGACTCTCTCTCTCTCTGTGGGTGTGTGTGTGGGTGTGTGTCATACATATATGTGTGTGTGTGTGTGTAAGAAAATGAGACTTAATTTTCTTTTAATTTATATCTACAGGGCCGTTTTCAAGGAGATATGAAATACATGGATGAGAGGCCTTCAAGAAGCATGCATCCTGGTTATACACCTCTTGCATCTGCTTCCATGGACAAATCTGTTGGAAACTATGCACCCAACAGAACTGCTCCATCAAGGTAATTGAATATTTGTCATTTTCTGCTTGTTCTCATTTTAGCTTGTCAATTTATTTGCTTGTATTATGTTTTTTTTTTCAGTTATTTTCATCAAAGCATTGTTTACTCAAGATTAGTAACTGGGATTATGAGAAATTATTCTGACATTTTATAGTTTCCAATAGCTGACAGACTTAGTTTTTTTGGTTTCCTGACTTGGCTTCCAAAATATTCCTATTCAGAATTTATTTATTAAGTTATCAAATTATGATTTGGACGATTGGAGTGTGATTTTGTGAATGTTATAACTTGATTTCAGTCAAAATATGCTTGAGCTTCTACATAAGGTGGATCAGTCAAAGGAACACAGCCATGCAACAAACTTCAGCTCTTCTGATCGCAATCAACCTCAGATACCTGAAGCGGAAATCTCTGATGGGTCTGTTGATCATCTTCCGCAAAATCAGTCTTCTGCCTCACAAGGTTTTGGTTTGCAACTGGGCCCCCCATCCCAAAGGTTGTCCATTGCAGACAATGCTATATCTTCACAGAGCTCCTCTCAGGCTATTCTAAGTTCGACACGTGTCACTTCCGATGTGGGAAAAAAGGGTCATTCTTGGTTAGCTTCCACTGCCTCTGTTCAATCCTTCCATCCTTCCCGTGAAACATCTCAAGGTGACTCCAGGAATCATATTTCTAGTGCCTCAGGACAAATTAGCAACAATGCTTCGCAGTATAATATCCAGGGGAACTTTTCTGTGGGTTTTCAATATCCCAGAAGTCATCATCAGAACCAGCAAATTAGTGGTACTGGTGGTCAAGTAATGCCAGGCCAGCCTATCAAGCAGACAGGGGATTCTTCTGAGAGAACTCAAACTAGTCAAGCAGCTCAGGCATCAGTGCCCGACATGTCAAAAGGCACTTCCCGTGGTGAATTAACTTCTGCTGCTGAAACATCCCAGCTAAGTAGTAACATCCGAAACCATGGAGGGTCAGCACAACAGTTTCCTGTTTTGGAGGCTATGTCAGTTCCTCAGCTGTCTGTTATGCCTGGCATGTCTCAGCAGGGTGCTTTTTCAAAAATGTCTCATAATGCATGGGCCAGTGTTTCAAACCAACAAAGTTCATCAGTTTCAAAGGCTCCTCCCAATTTGTTTAAGACCCATCTTCAACCTGTTAATAATTTAGAAAGAACTCTCTCTGGACCAGATAAGCAAGATGATCAAATTGCCCAAAAAGGAGATAATGGACGATCTGGCTTTGCAGCATATTCTGCAAAGCCACAAGGCTCTGCTCGGGAAGACCATTCAGCAAAAGAGCAGCAAGTACTGTTGGAGAATGATGTGGGCCAAAAGTTAATGAATGATTCACAGTTGCAAGGGAAAGAATCCGGTGTAAATTCTTTTGCTGACTCTACTCTTTCAAATTCTAGTACTACCCAAAGAGATATTGAGGCATTTGGTCGTTCTTTAAAGCCAAACAACTTGCTGCATCAAAATTACTCATTGCTGCACCAAATGCAGACAATGAAAAGTACTGAGACTGATCCAGATAATAGGAGCGTGAAGAGATTCAAGGGTCTGGACTCTGGTATTGATGGTTCTCAGGCAACTCCTGTGGGGTTACAACAATTATCAACAAATCATACCCCACTTCCACCTGGAGACTCTAAGATGCTAAGCTTTTCATCAAGGCTAGGCGATAATCCTGGGACAAATTCATCTTCCCGTGATATGCTCACAGTTTGTCATAATGATTCTCGAAGCTCCACTGATGGTAATAGTGCAGTTGCTGTTAGAGGTGAGAATTCTCAGATCAGTCCCCAGATGGCTCCATCCTGGTTTGATCAGTATGGAGCATCTAAAAATGGGCAGATGTTATCCATCTATGATGCACGGAAAATCACTGGTGTGAAGACTATGGAACAGCCTTTCATTGTTGGAAAACCTTCTGGTAGTTTAGATGTTGGCCATCCACCACAAGCCAATTCTGTTGCTGATGCTGCGCAGCTTGGCAATATTCAGCAAACTTCAATTCCCATGTCAGTGAGAAGTGACCATCCTTCTTCCTCTGAGTTTTTGCCTTCTGTTACCTCTGATCAAAGTTTGGTTCATGTGAGACCAATGAAGCGTAAAAGTGCCACTTCCGAACTTCTACCTTGGCATAGAGAAGTGACTCAGGGTCTTGCAAGGCTTCAGAATATCAGGTGATTGTGATATATAGCCAATAGATCAAGTGTTTTAAATTCTTATGCTTTTTAATGATCAAAAGCGTACTTTTTTTTGGGTTTTTTATATTAAGTTATTGACAAAGATAATTGTGTTTTATGTTTTATTTTGTTTTCTCTTTTCCTGAATTGAATATTTGAAATTCTGTTATTTGCAGCATGGCAGAAGCCGAATGGGCCCGGGCGGCAAATAGATTGTTGGAGAAGGTCTGCTTTTACTATTCCTGTGTTCTCTTGTGTGTGTCTGTCAAAACAAAAGAGGGTTGGGGGGAGGGGGGCTGGTGGCAGGTCATCCAACTATTGTCAAGCAATTCTTTTGTCATTAAATCTATGAAAGTAGTATTCTCATGGGTTCTTTCTAATAATAGGTGGAAGATGAAACTGAATTGATTGAAGATGGGCCACCAGTGCTTAGATCGAAAAGAAGGCTTATTTTGACTACGCAGCTTATGCAGCAACTGCTTCACCCTCCTCAGGCAAAAGTTCTCTCTTCAGATGCTAGTTCACATTATGAGAGTGTGACATACTTTGTTGCCAGATCAGCATTAGGAGATGCTTGCAGTAGTATATCTTGCTCCAAAAGCGATGCTTCTGTGCATGACAATGGAAACCTGTAAGAATTGCTCTTTGACATTGTTCAAGCATGCTTCTGCTATATCATTGAGGTTTTGTAGTTGATTAGGGAAGGATAATATCATGTGGATATAAATAACATGATTTGTAAAATACATTTTTCAGCCTTTCTGAGAAGCTTAAAACCTCTGAGAGAATTGGTGATCAGTACATCTCAAAAGCCATGGAAGACTTCACTGATAGAGCAAAGAAGCTGGAAGAATATATTTCAAGGTAATCTGTCTTCCAATTTTTTATATCCCCTTTTATTATTGCCTTTTTGTCACTGTTTGCAAGCCTAAGCTCTGTCTGTCAAATGAAGTTTTCACGTTCTTTGTGTCAAATTCTAACCTGCTTCAGTGGGTTAATGAATCTTTAGTTCAATTTTCTGTACAAGATCTTCTCTTCTCACACACTCGTTAAATAACATTGTTGCTATTGCTGGGGATATTAATGTGTCATTAAATCTATTTCTTTAAACATAATAACATTATTTCAGTTGCTGAGTCATCTGTGCTAGTTTTGGATGTAGGAAGAAGTGAATTGTTGGATGGAGAATCAATGCCAGATTTTAATGCCTTTAGTATTTTTCTTGCGTAATATTGGGATTTCCATGGAGAGAAAAATGGTTTTACCTTGTTAGTTCTCTTTTGTGGTTGCATGGTGTTCCTACTGGCATTACACTATGAACATTTCCTCAGCTTCACATTTATTGTACATAAAGTATTTCTGTTTCTCATGCTTTTGTACTGCTTTCTCATTATGCAGACTGGAGAAGAGAGCCTCAATCTTAGACTTGAGAGTGGAATGTCAAGATCTAGAGAAGTTTTCTGTCATCAATCGTTTTGCCAAGTTCCATGGCCGGGCCCAAGCAGAGGGGGCTGAGGCCTCGTCGTCTACTGATGCAAATGCTCAGAAATTCGTCCCCCAGAGATATGTTACTGCACTTCCTATTCCTAGAAATCTCCCTGACAGGGTACAATGTCTTTCACTTTGATAATTAATTAATTGATTTTTCCTTCTTTCTTCATCAATTGTCTCCACATCCCTCATGCTTCTCTTGTCTATCTCTTCCAACTTAAAAACTCGGCACTTGCTCGTAACTGAACCACACAAATGGAATGTAGTGGCAGAATATCTCCATATAAGCAGTGGAGACTTAGATTTTCGTTTAGGCCGTTGGTTTCAATTGTTGAAAGTATAAATTGGTCCTTGTATTCTTCTTTGGAAGTCCGTAGAGAAACTAGGTGGCCCCATGTTTTTTCAGTAAATGGGGAGAGCTGAAGCAATTTTTTCGAAGGTGTTCACACATAGCTAAGGCCCAGGTAAATCATGTGTATTCTCATTGTTGAGGTTCAGATCATGGGGTTCTATTCATGGATCATGAGATTTACCTTTCTTCCTTTTCTCATGGGATCTTTCGGGATGGCGAAGGAGTGGCAATGATGGCCCTAAATCTTGAATTGCCAATTTTATTCTAAGAATTAGGGTAGTTAATTATTCTTTTTATGCTTTTATTATTTTGCATCTCTTGTCTGAACTCTTACAAATTTGTAACATTGTTGGTCAGAATTTTAGCATAAATGGACCAATATCAAACAACCAAATTCAATGAATAGTTTGGAAAAATTTTTGTTTCCAGTTCTGGAAAATAGCAGCTTTATCGTGTTCTATTTTGAATTTTCTTTAGCGTCCCCAAGTCATTGACTATCTTTCTCTTGTAGTATCTTCAAAAAATTGAGATGAGTGCATGTTCTTTTGATAATAGAAATGCACAGACAGTAACTAATAAAAGGCTAACCTCATTATTATAAATCAAGTTATTCAATATTTCGAACAAATCCCGAAATGCATTGTTTGTCTTCCCGTGCAATCCATCATAGAAGGCTAAGGTGTTGTGGCTATCTGTGTCGGTCTATAATAGATTGAGTTATATGATCTTTGGACACCGCGTTAATGGCTTTCATGTGTAATTCATCATAGAAACTAACTTGTAGTGAATGTTATTTAATATTGCATAGTTAATAAAATCAAATAGCTTAAGGCCTACTGGCATAGGCGTCCTTGAAAATTGTGAGGTGTATCAATCCAGGCTAGCAAGGGAGGGGAGTCTTTCGCTCCACCATCGGTAAACAAAGTGGTTTGCTTGGGTTGGCTATTCTAAAATCTGGGGCAAATTGGAAGTACTGGAACTTGCTAAGCTTAATTCTAATGTACTTGAGTTATGAATGGCAGAGGAAACTTGGTGGAAAACATCTATGATTGTTGTATTTTCATTATTGTGTTCTGTTTACTTGCAAATTGTTTCTATTAAGCGGTCAGAGTAAATCCAGTTGGGTAATTTCTATATTTTTCTTGTTTTTAAATCTTACATTCTGGTCTCAGCAGTCATGTCATGATTTTCCATATTTGATCCAGAACCTTTTTTGTGTCTCTTATGACTGCTAGAAATTAGTTTGGTCCTTTGAGGATACAACTATTTTACTGGGTTAGAGCAATTCGTTTATTACAGATTCTGGTGGTTTACCTTAACTTCTGGCACTGTGTTTCATGCCCTTGGTTTTCCTAGTATCTGAGATATAAGTGGGTGGATATGTGAGTTGGTGTATAGGTCTGATAGTGGCAGTCTTGATTCTGGTGTCAATAATTATTATTTCTGCTATGAGCTAAGTTTTATCAAATAATTCCTTTCATTGTTAAACTCTGTTTTGCCAAATTAAGTATGGCAATTTAATACTGCAGAACATTGAGATGTAAATTTAGACTTTAAAAACTGGATAGCCTGCTAATGATAAATTTCTGCTAGTGGGTTCTAGTCTTCTGCTGCTATAGGTATTAGAAGAAAACTATTGATTATCAGAGAGCTTTTTGAAATACATTCTGCTCTACTATTTTTATTTATTTATTTTGGTGGGAGTCTATGCGGCTGCTAGTCTCTGTTGATCACGAATGTCATCTATTATTGTTACTGCTGCTATTTTACTAATTACAGAATATGGAGTCCATATGAGTTTAGCCTTTATCCAATAAATAGCTTATGCTTTTATTTTCAATTTTGTGTGTCAGTCACTTTTTTTAAAAAAAAAAATTAGTGGGCGAAGCATTTTTTATTTTTTATTTTTACTCTTTACTTTGCATTTTTTTAAAACCTTAGTTAGAAGTCAAATTAAGACTTCATTGTGAGCTGAATTTCAAAACCTCTTGTACAAATTGGTGTTCCATGAGAAGGGACCTTTTGTAGTTCATTAAATTTGTATGCCACCCCCACTTGGCCTCAGTTTTAAAAGGGAATCGGTTGAATTCCTTAAATTGTACAATCTAAACACTACTACAAATGGATTCAGTTTACAATTTCAGCTTATTATGAGGCATCTTTTCACTTCAATTCTGTTTACGAGTCTTGTGCTATCGTCCATCAAAACCAAACAGCCATATTTAGTGTCTGCTTCAATTGGATATAGTTTAAACAGATGTACGTATGGTTTATTTATTTGTTGATCGGCTAAATTGCTAGGTCTGCTGCTTGCTTGAGCAGGCTATGTTGGCCATTTTATTTTTGTTCTTCTTATGAATGAATAACATGTATGTGTTTTTGCCTGTTATTTTGTTTAACCGCACAAGGAATATTGTATTTAATCTTATTAAAATTGAGGGCGACGGCAACCTGTAGCATTTTGCGCTTTTAAGTTGACTTTTGTTTTCTTTCATCCTCATGAACGCCGTTTTCGCCCTTTTTGAATTGGGTCCAGCCAACAGTCGCACTTTTACAGCATTTTTGTGTTGGCTTTTGAAGTGGAAGTTCGCGTATGTTTCCTTTTTTTGTTTTTATCTGATATTTTCAAAAAAATGCGGCGGGGGCTATCTCCGTCCTTAAAAAGTGATGGCGACAGAACAGTGAAAAGAGAGAGATACAATAGCCAACCAAAGAATGCATGCGCCGCTTTGCTCACTCTTCATTTTATTTTATTTTCTGTTTCTTTTATTACTTAAGCAAAAGATGAAACCAACTTTTAATACAGACGATTTTACTTGACCAGAGATGTTACGGTGCTGGCAATTCTTTGGTAGGAGGAATTTTTTATATAAATTGCCATAATTATCTGGTGGTTACAAGTAGGGGTGGGCATAGATTGGGTTGAATAGAGTTTGTGAAAGTTCAACTCAATTTACTATTGAATGGATTGAAATAAAATTAACTCAATTGGATTAAATAAACATATTTAATCTAATCTGATTTAATTCTTAAATTATTAAGTTGGGTTGATTGGGTTAAAAATCAAATTAAAATTAACAAATAAATAAATGTAAATCTTGAAATGAATTTATTAAAATCAAACACAAATATGTTATAACATAAGAATATTATTCTCTGAGTGGTGTTCAATAAAGAAAGGTAAAAATCAACCATTTTAAAATTAAGGAAATTGCAACAATGATCTTTTAGGCATGTATGTTTTGTGAAAATAAAAGAAAAAATCAATTTAACATTACAGGTTAAAAATACAGTAAAAAGAAATAAGAATGAATGAATGAAAGAAATAGCTAACTTTGATTGAGAATTGAAATTTGACAGAATGATTTTTGTTTTGAACTTTGGGTCTATAATAATAAATTGGAGAATGAAATAGTTATATATATATATATATATATATATATATATATATAAGAAGAAAAAGAAGTTAAAAATTAGGTTAGTTGTTTAGGTCTTTAAAGTTTTGCAATTAAGGATTAACGTACTATTATTATTATTTACGTAGATTGGATTGGATTAAATGGGTTTATTATTATCAATGTAACCCAACTTAATTATTAATTAAGTTCAAAAAAGTTGACAATAATAACCCACTCAGCCAGTTAAAATTAAATTAGATTGGATCGGGTCCATTCGATTGGATTGAGTTCGCCCATCCCTAGTTACAAGACCTATCATAACTGCAGGTGATAAGTAATAGTAAATTGATAAACAACGAGATAATTTTGTTATAAAGGTCTGTAATGAAATGTTTATTAGGATTTCTTATTGGCAAATAGAGAACGTAAAATAAGTGGTAAAATTGCCAGGAAGGGCAGATTTTTTGCGTTCACTCATGTTTTACATTAAATATTACTTTAATGTAACTTGCGTTGACAAACCGATGATATGCGTTTCGTGCTAACAAATTCCAAATAGCGAATAAGATTGCCAAAGCCAGTAAGGGCAAAAAGATGATTTAGGTAACAAAAATTTGTCAACCAATAAGTCGAATTGTCTAAGGATATCAAGCAGTTCACAAGTTATCGAGGCTAACGTTGGAGCAATTTCGGTTTAAACAGTTAATGTTCAAGAAAAGAAATTGGAGACGTGTTATGCTTGCCATTATGCTTATCCTATCTCAACCCAACCCAAGCTACCCATATGCGCACAAAAAATAGTAATTGCATGGCACAAAAATTCACTGCAAGATAAGAAGAATTTTTCTTGTCATTTGTGCCTTTTTTACTAAATTTTATGCTATTTTCAGTACATATAGAAATTTTTCAGTCGTGATTGCAATTGACACAATTGTCTCCATCACAAGTCTTCCACATGCGTTTCAGAAATTCCCGTTTCATGTAGCCTTGTAGTGTTTGCCTCCGGTATCCCTACTGGTATGGGCTATGCATACTGAAAAGTGAAGCTATAACAATAACCATTTGCATTAGTCGGGATTTTTTAACGGTTGATAGTCCTTGCTTTTCTTGGGTTTGGGTAACTTGTGGGAGCCAGAGTTTTACATCCGGCGAAAGACCATTGATGTAGAATAACTAAAAATGTTGATCTTTATGAGAAATCTCTTAGGGATATGATAATTCATCCCACCAGAAAGATGCTCATGAAATGCTTACATGCATTTCCTCTCCAATTGCTGTGAATAGCTCATGAAATGCTTACATGCATTTCCTCTCCAATTGCTGTGAATATTTCATTAACCCTGTAAAAACGAAACAACGGACTATTAGGACATCTGCAGCTATTGAATACTTAAAAAGTATTGCATCAAAGAGATAAAAATTAACTTCATTACGATTTTGCATTCTATTTAAGTTAAATAAATTTGGTTCTACTATTTTCAATTCCACATTTGGAGAAACGGCTGGTAAGTTTTGATAATTGGTGTTCCCACGTTACCTATGAGTATCTATATTCACCTCCGCAAGCCAAGTTGTTAGATAAACCTGCAATATAAAAGTCAACGAATCCAGCTGAGTCTCATACAAGAAACAATATCAGCATGATAAGTCACTGTACACAAGCAAGAAATTTTTGAACCTAAATTACTACAATCTACTAATGCAGAATTGACGCATCAAACTTATTTCTTTGATAATTCATTTCTTCAATCTCCAGTGTTGCAGATGGATATGAGGCTTTGTGAAAGCAGATTTTGCTTCAATCTCCCATTTAAGTTGTCTTTTTTATGCTTTGCCAGACAAAAAGATCTTATAGTTGTAAGGAGAATAAGATTAGGGACACAAGAATAAGAAAGAAACTCCCCAACCCTTAAAGTGTAGAAGAGCAATATCAAACTAATATTTCCTCCGCTATAATTCCAAGCTCACATATGAGCAAGTCAAATCCATTTTGAAAATAATGTAAAAACATTCCAGTTTGAAAAGCACAATGGAGATGGTTTATAAGATACAATCAGTAACTCTTCATTATATGGCCTTCTATCTCTCTGGAGATTAAAGATTTGTCTTTCTTCTTTCTTTTGATTAATTGGGACGCAACTATGGTGCAATATCATTAGCTAGAATTTTTTATCTTACAGGATTTTTAGTTCTTGGGCTTGGGGATTTTTGTCCTTTGTCTTTGTGTACTTCTTGCCCCCTTCTCTATGTATATACTTATTTTGTTTCTGAGCCCCCAAAAACAAAACAATAAAAAAATAAAAAAAGAGCAACTCTTGATTATATATGAAAATGAACCCAGTGCCTGCAGGATCTGGTGGTTGGGCTGATGATTGTGTTGTACTGGTTGAGCATGCACAGCAGAATTACAATCCTTCAGTCTTGGGGTAACTAGTTGATGATTTTCTTTAGAATACAAGTTGCACATGCTCAAATCATCAAATTCACCTGAATAAAGCTCATCTGACCAGCAAAACTCATTCACTTGTGAAGTTTCACAACTAATGGACAACAACTCTATAACAAGCAAACGCTGCACAAGCCGAGTAAAACCACGAAGTTAAGGAGTGAAACTATAGACAAAGAAAACGATATATAGCACGTAGAAATTTTAAAATTTTCATGAGGAAAAGAACAACAAAAAAGGAAAGTGATTTACCTTCAAATTCAGTTCTAATTCAAACATCTGAACAAGCTCCTCAGCTAATTTCTCTGAGATCATTCAGAGATCACAATCAATATCCAAAATCATATAAAACTTAGACGATATGATCTCACATAAAGTCTCAGCATGAGTTAATCAAATAAACTCCATTTCTAATGGTAAAAGGTATGTATCAGTAAATACACTTAATTAAATAAAACTAATTAATAGCCAGTTGACGACTGGTTCCACCAAAGCTTAAATCCATGAGTATTTTCAATTTTAGAATAGTTTTCCCTATAAACAATTTAGGAATTGAAGCTTTAAGAGCCCTTTATAAGATCATTAAATGAATTGATGCTGAGATAGATAAATACCAAATGCAGCAATTGAGGAAAACGAAAAGACTGGCATTCCACCACCATCACCAGTGTCATTTACATCCTCAGAATAACTAGAAAATTGCACAAGGGGACTACTGCTAGGTCCTTTGAGAAAACATCGCATGGATCTGCTAGTGTTTACCATGTAATTTACGGCAGCCACCTGTGAAAGAACAAACAGAATCTTTAAAACTTCTGCCAAACGTTAATGAATAAAAGTTATCAATGCAAGAAATTTTGGAAAAGTTCAAATGGTTGTTTATTGAACACCGATGACTCCCGAATGAGCCCATTCTTAGATCCATGTTACCACCATATGTTTAAAAAGATAAGCACTATGTAGCCTTCTTTTTTTTTTTTTTGGGACACTGAGAACTATGTAGCTTAGATATATATGAAGTATGGATTTCTCAATCAGGAGCTCAATATATATGTGCTACTTATGGTGAACTATTTACCCAGCTTTGCAATAAAAGATGTATTTGGCATTATAATGAACGTCGGGATACAAGTATACATACCATATCCTTGTAAGATGATAACAGTTTACTCCGGTGGTGCTCCTGGAACAAGATTCTATTAGTACTTTCATCTACATGCAAGAAGATTGTAAAATTAGAGGTTTAAATTATTAACATAATACAGAGGAGCAAATTGTTTAGACTACTTCAACTTTATTCTTGCTTTGGTCAAATTTCATAAAGAAACAAGAAATGTGAAATTGTTTAGCTGCGTTAATGTCAGCTTCCATAAAAAAGTAGTCATCTATATGGGGCAGACATGGCTTGTTTGTCTCAGTAGGTGCTTTAATTGCTTCCGCTTTCCTGGTTTCAGAATCAAAACTAGGTTATCTTATGACCTCTTCCATTGGCTTGAGGATAAGACTAGTTGCCTTCAATTTAACAGCAACTAGTTAGTTTATAAACAAGAAAATAAACCCACAAATTTGCCGTTTACTATCACCATTTAATCAATTTATGCCAATTAATATTTTCAAAACCATACGAGTTCTGTAACTAGAATATTTATCCTTAATTTGTTCCTTTTGCAAAACCAGAAAGCCTTTTCCACTCAACTAGTTATCAGTGATCCTCAAATGCTAAAAATGAAAGCGCATTGTTCTATGGTAAAAGATCCAGAACACATATCCTAAAATGCTCAACCAATCTAGAAAAATATTCCATGTCTACTAGGATAAAAACCATGTAATAATATAAAAAATTCTAATGTAGCACGTAGAGTTGTTAGAACATATTTGAATCTAATGGTATGGCTTAATGTTATTCCATTCATAGCATGCAACTTGATTAGTACAAGACAAAATTACCTGCTGCTTGACCAATTTGAAGGAAGCTTTCTTTCGAATATCAGGCATGTCATTCAAAACTCCCAACTCCATTGACGGCAAGTACCTATATCAAATGAATTAGAGCAACACATAAACCACAATATATCAATACCATCTTCTTCTTCTTCTTTTTCTTTTTTTATTTTTTTAAGTCATCAATTTCAAAATGTGTTGGTAATTGCTCTCAGTACTATCAGAAGTGCTTTCAGATAGTCACTTTTGTCTAATTCTGGAATCAATTGATTTTGTTCTTTAGAAGTGAAATGCCCTTTTTTTAAAAAAAAAAAAAAATTTCTTAAAAAGGCATTTTATAGGTGATCTTAAGAGAAGAGCTTGTAAGTGAAGTTCCACTTTTTAACTTCACGAAACCTTCCTACATTTTTCTCAGAAACCAAACAAAGTACTAAAATAAGAAATGCAGAAGAAAAGGAAAGGAAAAACCTTTGAGATAAATAAGAGTTGACAAGTGAAGTAGCGTGGGACCTGCCACTGGAAGAAGCAAGGTTCCATTGTTGACGATACGACGCGATTTTGGACCACTGATTCCTCACGTTTCGCTGAGCAGCTGGTCTCCATAGCCTTAACACCGATGCCGGCGGTGGCGCTAATGAAGAAACCGAACTGGGGCTAGGATTTTCTGTTTCCGTTTTCGAATTTGTTTCTGATTCTTGAGAGTACGGTTCTAGGGTTTCCATTTTTTTTTTCACCTGAAAATTGATGTTGGTCCGCCACTGATGACGATACACAGTGGTGCATGTGATGGCGTCGTTATTTGCACGCGCTAAGGTTGCGAGGTGGAGATCTGTTGATATAGCTCTTTTGGATAATATCATTGAAACCGCTTATTTCTGAAACTATTTCAATTAAGGGTATAAAATAACGTTTTTTTATGAAGGTGAAATATCAGTTTTCAAATATGCATTACTGTTTCAGGGAGTGAGTTCTGAACAGAAGGAGGATTAAATTTGAAGATGATAAAACACAAATTTTAATATTTTAAAAGAATTTTTTTTATTAAAATTAGAAAATTTCTTCTATTCAACTATTTTTATATAATGTATTCTTTTTAACATATAAGAGTACATTGTTAATTTTTTTTGTATTTATTTTTGTTAAAAGATAGAGGCTTAGATAAAACTCAAATTAAATCTTTAACTATCTAAATTCAGGTTGCTACCTAAACAAAACTATTTGAAAATTACTTAAGCAAGCCTCTAAAAAAAATACAATCTTATTACCAACAAATGTTGAACCCATGACTCCAATTATAAGCATATTATCAAGAGTATATTATTTGATAATCCATGACAATTGTTATTGAGTCTAAGTAGATAGGTTGATATAAAAAATATACTTATTAAATTATCAAACATAATTAGGTATGTGTAATCGCGCACTATGATTACCAAATTACAAGCCTCCTAATGAGGGTATGACACACACATAATCATGCACCAGATCAAGTCCCATTAAATCATTGCTAATTTTGACAGATATAGGCAAAAACTCTCATGCAAATTTATTTTATATAAATTGATTTGGAATTAATTCATTAGTTGAATGAAAATATAAAATAATAAAAATAAATTATATAAACTAAGAAATACTTAATCCAATCAATTTAATCATGTTATATTAATTTGTACAAAAATAATGGTACAATAATTTATTGTTATATTATTACTCAATTTTGACTTTTCAATTGGATGGAACTATTTAGGGGAAAAAAAAGAGAGAGCCACATACAAGCTAATCTTGAGGTTTTATCAAAACTCTGGGTTATGATATTAATTAATTTAATTTCCTTTCGCGTCTTTAGCTTTTCCATTTCTTTTCCTCAAAATTACGGCTCGAACTAATTGATGAAATGGATCTTCTAGCCCGTGGGCCGACGGCCAACAAAACATTGTACATACGCATACAGTACGAGTTGGCATCATTTTGTGAGGGAGTGAGGGAAGTCACAAGCCAGCGATCGAAATTGAATCGAATCGAAAATGTCTTCGCACAACAATTCGAACGATCCACGTCAGCCATCGGCGGCTAAGCCATACGTGCCAACGGCGGTTGCTCCCGAGGATCTACCTGTTGACTACTCCGGTTTCATCGCCGTCATTTTCGGTGTTGCGGGCGTCATGTTCAGGGTCCTAATCCCGATCACTATTAAAAAAATCCACTAAATTTTATAATTTAATCATATATTGTTTATTTATTTATGTAATCAATTACGTTGCAGTACAAGCTATGCTCGTGGCTCGCAATCATATGCTGCGCCCAGTCACTGGCCAACATGAGGAACATGGAGACTGATCTTAAGCAGATTTCAATGGCTATGATGTGAGTTTTCGCTTCTTCCCTAAAAACTCTAATCTTTATGAATTAGTTGCTTATGATTGTGCATATAAGCTTCAAATGTAGCGCTTGTTTTATAGAGATCATTGTGGTTTTAGCTTTACATGTCATCTCGAACAATTGCCTGTGATTTTGCATATAAGCTTCTAATGTAGCATTTGTTTTATGGAGATCATTTTTGTTTAAGCATTACACATCATCTCAAATAATTACTTATTTGCGGGCTTCATTCATGTGAGCTAGAAATAAAAAGAAAAAAAAAATTGTAATTGATCCTAAGTAAATAAGATGCAAGGCTTGCTCAGATATAGCTTTAATAGCAGATGCCAATCATGTATAAATTGTCTATTATGTCATGCATTTCATTTTCTTATAAAAGCAGCCAACTGCTCTGTTGTCTACTTTTAGATACATACTTGACTGGTGCTTCTTGTGGTGGTTATCCTCAATATTTCTACTTGTTCATATGATGATACATAATTGTCTCAAATTTTTTGACAAATTATTGTTTGCTTGAAAATTGAATGCTTTATGTAACACTTTTGTGGTTATTTGATAGTAATTATTCTTGTTTGCAAGATTATGGATCTATTTGTTGTAACCTCTACATGAGCTTGTTAGTATGAAAAGTTTGGGCAAAAGTATTTACCCTGTTTGATTGAGAAGCTAGTTGATCTTGAAGTCCATCTACCTAAAGTAGCTGTTGTTGTTTTACTTTTTTTTTTTTTTTACAGTCGGCTAACTGATTGGAGTGCCATCAGGGTACTTTTTAGTTTATTTTCTCTCACCCATTTTGATTTAATATATTAGGTCCCAGCTGATTCATGACGTTTTAAAAATCAATGAATTTAGCCCCAAAGCTTAACTAATTTTTAGCTTATCGTTCTAATTGTGTTCGGCAAACATTAGACTTTGGAAATCAACCATTTGATGGAATCAATTTGTTTCTCATATAGTATTCTTGCATCTATACGTTTGGTTAATTGCTCTAGAGGCTTTATCTTTGTGCGGATTCTGTTTATTGTTGGTGAGTTGGTCTTTATCGTAAATTGTGTCAAATGATTTTCTTGCTAACTAGCAGCCCAGTTGGTTTGGCCTCTGCAGCGGAAACTAGAGGTCAAGGGTTTAAGAGCCCTCACATCAATCTTAGAGGGAGGTTAGTTTTGGGTGCATTGTAACTTTAAAAAAGTGGGGAAAATGACTGTTCTTGAGTTTACCACATTATAATGAGCCTTTAGAACTAGAAGGTGTTTTGGTTCTTGATCATGACAAGGCTAACAGTTCTGCCATACGTGTGTTTGTCATAATTGCATGTATTTCAACAAGTAGGATGGTCCTTACCATGACTGAAAGGAATGTCGCACTGATCCATGATCAGTTGAAGTGACCTTCAGTTTGTGGCTCTTTTAAGCACTTGCAGAATGTGTTTTTTAAATGCTGTAAACATTGCCTTTTTCAGTAATTTGTCTTGAAACTTCTTTCTCTGTTATTGTGGGTTTGATTGATCTTAACTTTATGACTGAATATCAGGTTTGCTCTAATGGGCTTGGTAACAAACTACTTGGGACCTACTCGACCAGGCACAAAGAGTTGAGAGATCCTAGGTTGTGGAATCAAGATAAGCTGTTAGAATGCCTTGGTTTGTTTCTCTTTTGTCCTTGTTGACGATATATGGTTCGGTAAGGTCCTTCTTAGGTTAGGTTGGCGGTCTGATGACATACTAGTGAAAATTTGCTGTAATATGGAGGGAAACTGGAATAGCATACATGCTAGGATTCTCTTTTACTTTTTAATTCTGCAATTTATCTGTATTTCGGGGCAGCTTCTGTCCTTTTTCTTTTCTTATTAATTTTTTCATATTTTAAGATCTGTATTCAAGTTCTATATGAACCCATCATATCCTCTCATTACTTTGTACTAAAATTTTCAAATAAGCAAATGCCTTGGAGTTCTTTGTGAAGGTGATACCAAACTTTGTCGTAATACTTAGATCACGGACACTGTGTCCCAATAGGATGTGGCATTATCTATTTGATATACAATGGTAAAATTATCAATTCATGGCTAGACTATTTGTTTGGTGGTAAGTTGAACTTAAACGAGTTGTAAGGTGCCAACTGGATTCAACAGAAACTAAAACAGGTTAGAAATGGTCGTTCTAAATGCCTTTGCCGTATGAATCAAGAAATTCTAGGAATACGAAACTCAACTGAAATTATAAACATATATATATTTTTAATCTTACATGGGAAACCCATGTTGAAACTGCGTAACAAACACACACAGCCGTTTTATACATGCAATAAGAGATGGTAACACTTAATAAATAAAATTTCTAATGATTTTTTTCAAGTCTTAAGGAAGAAATAACTGAACCTACACGAATTCTTGCTACTTATCTGTGAATCGAGTTTGGTTTCTAGAATTTAGCTTCAGAAAAATTTTTAAAAAAATTATGGTTATCCCTTAACTTCAGGGATGTAAATGCTAATCTTATTTAATGGGGTTATCGTGCACAACTAGAAGTTGCAGAAAGGAGTGGCGAGCTCAAATATGAGATGGAATTCAGATGCTTTGCTTCTGAGCCTGACAGCTTGGACCAAACCAATGCTCATGTGCTGCTTGTTTCGTTCCCAGCTCAAGGACATGTAGCATCATTGATGAAACTTGCACATCGTCTGGCTGATTGCAGAGTCAAGGTCACCTTTGTGACTACAGAGTTCATATGTAAAAGAATTAAGGAGTCCCGGCAACTGGGAAGTTTTTTGGAGATGGGAGATGCGCAACAACTAGTTAGAATAGTCCCACTACCAGATGGACTGGAACCAGAAGATGATCGAAAAGACGAGGCCAAGATGACTCGGAGTATTTCTAAAGTCATGCCTGGTTATCTGGAGGAGCTGATTCAGAAAATTAATCAACAGGAAGATGATAAGAAAATCACCTGTGTCATTGCTGATGTAACTTTCGGGTGGGCTCTGCAGGTTGCAGCAAAACTGGGGCTAAAAAAAGCGTCAGTTTATACATCAGCACCAGGAATCTTAGCCATGATAATGAGCATTCCAAAGTTTATTGAGGCTGGCATTATCAGCTCTGATGGTAAGCTTCGTTAATATTTGATTTCAATTTGTTGATCGTAGTATCTCAGAAAATGGAATTACTCAGGGCATAATCCAAAGAGCTTGCAAAAGTCTGATGAAGTTATGTAGTCAAAATCTCTCTGTGCTCTTAGTAGTAATGCTGTTAAATTTCTCTCTCCAAAACATCGATGAGAATTCCATCAATGCTGAAAATGATTAAAGTTAAGAATGTTCAAATTTGCAGTGCTTTTGCAAAATTCTGCAAAGAGTATTTAACTGGAAAAACTGGTTTTGTAGGGATCGTGAGAAAGAATGAGAAGATTGAGCTGTCACCATATTTACCTGCTGCTAGCCCTGCCGAATTCCTCTGGAACTGTCCCGGAAACCCATCCCTGCAGACATTGATGTTTCAATATATTAATGTTATTCGTCAAAATATTGAAGCATCCGACCGGATTTTGTGCACCTGGTTTCATGAGCTAGCTCCTTCAGCAGACAAGATACTTCCAAATATTATTCCAGTTGGTCCCTTGATCGCAAACGGGCAACCTACTGGAAACTTTTGGTCAGAGGACTTAACTTGCTTAAGCTGGCTTGATAAACAGCCCCCAGGATCTGTCATTTATGCTGCATTTGGGAGCATCTCAAAACTTAGCCAGCAGCAGTTCAATGAACTGGCACTAGGCCTTGAGCTTGCAGGCCGACCATTTTTATGTGTTGTTAGGCCAGGCTTTATTAATGGCAGTTCTACCAATAACCCAGATGGGTTCGTGGCAAAAGTAGCTGATCTTGGAAAAATGGTGAAATGGGCACCTCAGGAAAAGGTGCTGGCTCATCCCTCTGTTGCCTGTTACTTGACACATTGCGGCTGGAATTCGACAATGGAGGGCATAAGCATGGGGGTACCATTTCTTTGTTGGCCTTGGGGTCATGATCATCTTTATATTAAGAGCTGCATATGTGACGATTGGAAGGTAGGTTTAGGGTTGGAACCGGATGATAACGGGATCATCAGTAGGTATGAAATCAAGAGGAAGGTGGATGAATTGCTTTCCAACGATTTTGTAAGAAAAACTGCATTGAAGCTGAAGGAACTGGCTCAAACGAGTGTCACGGAAGGAGGATCTTCTTCAAAAAATCTGGAATACTTCATCAAACAGATCACTGAATGAAGTGTTTTATTTTTTTAATTAATTTTTTCTTTCAGAAAATTTGTAAGCATAATAAAACATCTCCATATATAGTCTCATTGATTAGGATAATTCCGAAGAAATATCTTAAGTTATTTCCATATACCTCGCCGATTAGAGTTAATGGCAGGGTGGCAACATGTAATGAGTCCTAGAAGTGCGAATTGAGTTATGGTACTCCTAAATTTGTAACCTCTAATCCCTAAATAAAACTTGTTAGATTAAGGTGGAGCATTAAAGTTAAAATGAAACTACAATTATAAAACAAAAGTTAATAGTATGTAGTAAATGTAATTTTTAAATAATAATTTTGATAAAATTATTAAAAATAGAATAAATTTTTTATTATACAAATAAACAAAATTCTATTAACATCATTTTTAATTACAGCAATTAATATTTATTAAACATTTTAATATTATAACTTAAAAGGTACAATCACCATAATCTTAATTCCAAACAATATATAAAAATAAGTTGTAATTTACAGTGATAAATAATTTTTAGCAACCCAACTAGTGCACAGAAGCCACCGTGTGCATGATTGAACTGAGGAACACGGATTCAGTGTCAGTCTCTTTAGCCCATGCCCATGCCAATTCTTGCTACAAGTGTTATCTATGTTTTTATATATATATATATATGGACCTTTTTAAGTTACGTTTATTGTAACTTACAATCAGTGATATGTTTATTGTAACTTACAATCAGTGATATGATTAATTGACCAATAAACATATGGTAGGTAAACATAATAATAATAAAATGAAACTAATTTAAGCAGTTGGGGGCCGGTCACAAAAGTAAGAGTTTTTATTCGATTCCAAACAAAACCCAAATGGGAAACCTAGCTTGGAGTTTGCAAAATCAGTTTCTAGTTGTGATTCTTCTCCTCCTCTCACCATTTTCTTAAGGTCTAAATAGAACTCGGATCAAGAAATTGATTCTAAAGAAAATTTCATATATATGTTTGTTTTTACTTTTGTTCCTGTTGTCACTATTTGCTCGAAATCGAAGTTGAAGTTGAAATCCAAGTCATTTTCTTCACTGTTGAGTTCTCTGAATTCATGGATGGATTCGCCTTCTTCTCAGCCGCAAAAAAAGGGCTGTTTGGTGTTTTTCGAAAAGTACTTTGAAGAAAAAGAGCAAGGAAAAGTTCAATTCTTGGTGATGATCTTAATTGGAGTATCAAGAATGATGAGTTCTTGTCGGATTTGAGTACTTTTTTTTTTTTTTTGTTAGAGAGCAGGAAAAGATACTGCAAAAGGCAATGAAGGAGCAAGAAAAGGTTAGCTAAGAGGTTGAGAAGACTATCAAATGGACAAACCAATTTAGCCAGTTTCTCGTCTGTTACAACTTTTGAACAAATAAAATATTAACTGTTGATTACATTTTAACGCTTTGAGCTGGCAAGATTTTTTAGATTGTATGTTATGTTAAATATAACTTAAGGATTCTCTCTTTCTCTCTCTATATATATATATATTGGAGAGATTTTACAATACATCAAATGTAATACAACTATTTGATGCATGTATAATATATAAAATTAAATTTAATGTAACCACCACTTATATGATGTTCTTTCAAAATAAATTCATATATATCATAACGTTACTTGCTTATTGTGTGACTGAGATAATACTAATATGATGTATTGTAAAATTTTTCATTTGTTTGAGTTTTCTGGCCGCGTGGTGGATACAGCAAATGATAATGTAATGACTAATAAGATTTGCTCTACATATCAATTTTCTACAAATGCGCTTGACTTGGATGGAGTTAATTATTAGTTGGTTTTGTTAATTTATTAAGGTGATCAGCCTTAACGCTACATGCACACATCAAGAAAGTTGTTTCTTTGTATACTTATATTTGATTTTAAAAACGAAGTTGCGTGTTAGATATTTGATGATCATCCATTAAATTAATGTCAATTAACTGTCAATATATAAATAAAAAAACATAAGATGCTTTCAGACGTTGATAAAATTTTGACAATATTTATAAAAGAAAGATTGAAATAAATAAGATGCCCTCTTATAAGAGAGATTTTTTAAAGAAAAATTGAAATAAATAAGATGCCCTGTTATAAGAGAGATTTTTTAAAGATTATCACCCATCATTTTTTAAAGATTTAAATAGAGAAGTTTGGATTTAATCATTATGAAAGTAAATACCTAAATTATTAGATATAAAAACTTGTGTAACACCGCAAATTTACCCAAAAATCTCAAGGAGAATTTAGAATAAAACCTCATGACATTAATTTTATCACTATTCCCAAAAGAAAATCAGTATTATCCCTAATCGAAAAATAATCTCTAAAATAATAAATATAACAATAATCTTGCAAAACAAAACTCAGCTTTAAGCAATAACTAAAGTAGCAACAAATGATTAATCAAGATAATGCCAAAGTTTTCATTAGATATCTTACAACTAGAATTTCTTTTTTTCCAAGCTAATTCCTCCACCATTGTGAGTCCTAATCAAATTTAGGCATTATAAACTTTTTAGTTATTGGGAGAAATGATTCATACAGATAATGCCAAAGTTTTCAACTATCAAATCCTCTTTTCTAAATCAAAAAGTGCACAACTTTAAAATTAATTTATTAAATATTAAAGACGAGAGGTGAGCCATCAACTCAGTAAGCAAACCCATACATAAGTTTACTAATAACAATAAAATACATAATAATCATTATAAAGTACCATAAATTAGAAATTAGTAATCACTTCATAATCTAATGCATATGTACAGTAATATTCAAAATTAGTTAAGTCATAATATAGTAATCTATTCAATAAATACTCATTTAAGAAAATATTTATCAATAAAACCTTTTATTTGTACAATATGGTCATGTCACATAATGTCACCTATATTTCTGGTGAGATCAATAGTTTGGTATGTCTCCTACATTTTTGGTAACTCAACTAGTAGTTCAGTCAAGGTACTTTATCCCACAATAATTGTCATTAAATGTACACAATATATTAGTAATGATAATTACGAACAATAAGCTAAAACCTTAAATACATTTTTCAGTCTTTCCATATCAATCATTTAGTAATATTTCCGTAGAATACTCTTATAAGACATTGAATTGACAAAGCTTTACAAATATATTTAAGGAAAATAATTTATGGAAAGATAATTATTTGAAATTCATTTTTAAAAAAAATTTAAGAAAATATTTTAAATAATCTTTTAACCAAAATATAAGTTTTTATCATAATCTATTAGGGTTGGCAATTTGTGGTCTTGGGTCGAACTTTTCCAAGTCTAGGCCCAAGCCCACATTATTGAAAACAAGCACAGGCCTTTCAAAAGCCAGTCGGGCTTGAGCTTTGCCATTATTATAAAATAATTTTTTAATAAAGTAAAAAAATATTTAAATTGAAGATAATTATCTACTATATAATAGAATTATAGTCTAATATACAAAATATTAGTAATACAATATAATAAATTACAAATAGTAGTATAAAAATTATATTAATTTAATATTTTGAATTTTTTATTTTTATTTTTATTTAAATTTAATTTATTTTTATTTATAAATTAAAAAACTCAGGCCAAGTCCAGGCCTTTTCCTAGGCCTTTATCTCGGCCTAACCCATGAAACTCGCTTTTTTTGCTAACCCTATAAACTATAATGGTAAAATTACTTCAAAACCATAAAATGCCAATATATATGAATTTTTTTCTTACATCTTCACATATATACATAAATAAACATTATGCATGAATTCACTTATCTTGATCCAAAGTAATCAACAATAAGCTGAATTAACCGAGCTCACTTAACATATAATTATCAAGATAAAATTCTTAACAATATCTAATTCAATTATGACTTTGATAGGAAAACCACAAAAATCCTTAAACTATTAACTCTTACTTAAGCACATCAATTCATTAAACTACACTCAACCATCTTGTAGAAGCTAGTTTTTAATCAGCTATAAGTATGTCGATAATTATAAATATTATAAAGAGCTACTATAATCATGTTGGCATTCAATATGAAATATCACTAGATAAATCGGAGTTCATAAATATCTCCAACACCAATTTCCCACAAGAACATCAAAACTGTCTGGTAATGATATAAACAGATGACTGCTAATTAAAAAAATCATAACTTTAGTTATACATGTTAAAAAATAGTGATTTAATTTTTGACAATTAGAAGAGACAATAGGAATCAAAATTAAAGTTTATAAGGCATTTATAGATGAAAAAGTAACCTAAACTTGCTTCAATATCAACCATCACAATTCTAGAAAACAATTTCAAGGATTACGGTAGCCTAATTTTATGAATTTTAGTGATTTTTATATAGAGCCAAAAATTAAAAATTTAAATATACATAAACTAGACGTATACAATGTACAACTTCTAAAAATTCCCAGAATTTTTAGAAGTTGTGTGGGTTACAAAATAAACTGTAAAATTGATAATTGGTGTTGATAATTAGAATTTTCTAGCACCAATGTTCTAACTTTGAAAAATCATTACAATTAATATACAATGAGTTTTTGAACAAAAAAAAAGCATGAATAAAAAGATAAAGATGTCTATTTTAATAATCTGTAAAGTTTTATGCAAGAAACTCAATAAAACAGTAGTCGTATGACATTTAATCTATACTATTAATAGTTTTTAGTATAACATAATAATACTATTTCCACTCAATAACATTATTAATCAATATATGATCATGCTTTTACAAATTTATCAATATAACACACACAAAAATCATTCAATCAATTACATAAAATCACAAATAAAGCTAGAAGTTCAAAGAACTATAGATTCTTACCTACCCTCAAAACAAAATCAAAACTAAACAACTTCTTTAATAGAAAAAAGAAACACAATCAAAGTCTTCCCCTCTTCTTATTCAAAAACATGAGTTTACTCTTCGGTTGGCTGTTGTATTCTTTTCTTTATTAGCCCCTAGGTTTTTAAGAAGCAAAATAATATAAGAGGTGTTTTTATAAGCCAAGCCTTTTAATACTCTTACAATTAAGGAATTTATTTTTGTTTTTAATAAGATATTTTGTAAATAGGTAAAAGGTTAAGTGATTTGAAATTTAAAATTAAAAGAATATCCTTAAATACCATTAGCCTAAAATACTATATTCTCTCTCTCTCTCTCTCTTTATATAAATATATAACAACAACAACAACAGGTGTTACATCATGTTTCTTGGAGCAATTTAGTCATTATAAATTATAAGAGTAAAATACTCAAATAATCATTTATCTTAAAGTAACCTTAATTGTCAAAGATACTTAAAGTAAAGCAAACTATAAAAAAGATTTAATTGATTAACTATCTAAACTTTTGTTGATTTGTATATTTTAGAAATGATGTGAAATTGTTTTAATTATTTTTTGCAAGTGCATTTACATTCAGTGAAAAAAGAGACATTTAGTGACGAAATTTAAAAATTCGTCACCAAATTTCTAATGCAATGCTCCTATTGCGATGAAGTGACACCATAAATTCTTTCACCATTATAGCCTTTAACGATGAAAGTTGTATGTTTTAGTGAAAATTATTTTCATCGCTAACGGCTTCTTTTGTTATATTGATCAACTATCCACCAAAATGACAGACTTACCCTTCCAAAATAACTACTATCATAATTTGTGTTTACTTTGGTTTTGTCATTTTGTAAGAGTAATTATGTCTCTTTGATGGATGGTTGATACAAATTGGAAACTTAACGTGAAAAATTGAATAAATTCAAACTTTTATAATATCTTTCATATTATGATAAATTTAAGATGGATTACCAATAATTTCTTAATAAAAACTAGTAACCCTTGAATGGTAATAACATACTTGCCGTTCTCTAAAACAATAATCAAGTAAACAAATTAGCATTTTTTCAGTCCAGTAACATACTATCACATCGCCGGTCAACGCCACATCAGCATTTTAATCTAATAGGATCGTGACACGCCATCAGTCAACACCACATCATCAGTCAGTGCCACATCATTCGTCCAATCAAATGCCGCCACATCATCATCGACAAGATGGTGAACAAAGTCACGGTGAAAAGTCTGTAGTGTCTGACAAAGACCTTATATATGAACAATACTATATATGTGAACAATACCATTTATCTTTTTAAGTTCCTCCTAAGGTTTTCGATTGTCCTGAGTTCAAAATTATTGTCCGTTTTTCTATCTGATCTCTCATTCTTTATGAAATGACCATGATGTCCCCTAGAATACATAAAATACTTAATTAAAATAAAACATACATAATTAAATCACAAGGGACTTTAAGACATAAAAATAGCGATGTTAGTGAGACTTGGAGTGTAAAATAATGATTTTCTCTATTATAAATACACACTTTCTAACACTCAACATGATACATCTGTTCTAATTAATGAACAAACTTATATAACATATATGTGCTAGGAGAAGCAGCTAGCACTAGCTTACATTGATGATGATGGGTAGGAGGCAAGCTCATGTTATAGTAACTGCATACCCTGCACAAGGCCATGAAGGGCCATTAATGAAGCTCTCAAGGTTGATTGCTGATCAGGGAATCAAGGTCACATTTTTTAATGCAACTTCCATACATGCTTGAGTCTTGGCAACTCTATCATCAGAAAATGGCAAAATACACAACTTGATTGATATTGTATCGATCCCAGATAGAGTAGATCCGTAGGATGGCTGAGAAGAGAGAATACAACTCAGTGAATCTATGCAAAGGGTCGTGCCGAGTCACTTGGAGTATCTGCTTATGATGATCAATTCATTAAAGGATGATCAAATGGTCCCTTGCTTCATTGCTGATGCAACTATTGCTTGGGCACACTGCTAAGAAGATGGGCGTCAAGACGACTATGTCTTGGCCTATTGCATTTTAAGTCTTATTAAGAAATATGTCTTATTTTTTAATAACTATTTCCTATGATATTTTTCTTTTTTGTATGATTCCTACTTAAAGAATAAGAATTTCCTATGATATTTTCTTTTTTTAGAATTTCTATTTAATGAATAAATAATTGCCCCTTTGGGAATTGACTTATTCAAGAAAGAATACTGATAGTATAAGAAAAAGAAGTATTTCTCCCACAAGAAATAATCACTATATATTGAGAGGTTGGGTTCACTTATTTGTATAATACAGTAATTAGATTTCTGCAAGTAGTTTCTAGTGTAAGAGAAACAATAGATCTATTGAAAGATTGGATGTTATTGAGGTTTTGGGTGTGAGAAAAAAAAATACTAAAGTGATTATAATAATTTTTCACATAGTGGATTTTTCTCTCATTGTCCTTGGCGGCCGTGGTTTTTTCTCTATTATAGTAGTTTTCCACGTAATATCTTGTGTCGTATGATTGATTTTATTTTTCATCTATTTTTTTTTGTTTGTTATTTATTTGATACATTTTTGCTTATAAGATCTTGGTGGGATTGAAATTGTCTAACAAGTCTCCATATTCAAGAGCTTATTGATGCCAAAATTATTGATCACAACGGTGAGTTATAAGAAGTTAATTTTGAATTTTTTAAACAAAAAAATAGCTTGCTCAATTCTGGTATGGATATTTTGACTTATCTGTAGGAGTTCCTCTGAAGTCTGAGATGATCAAAATATCTCCAAAATTGCCAGCAATGAGCATAGATGAGTTAATATGGAGTGTTCCAGGTGATCCAATAAGGCGAAGATTCTTATTCGGATACATCAGCTGTGCCAAAAAGATACTAAAAATATGCAATTGGCTACAGTTCATTCTATGAACTTGACCCTTCAGCTTGTGATTCAATCCGAAATCTCCTACCCATTGGTCCTTTGCTTTGGATCAATCGTCCTGGAAAAGCAGTTGCAAGCTTGTGGCCTGAGGACTCAACGTGCTTAAAATGGCTTGATAAACAGCCTGCTCAATCAGTCATATATGTTGCCTTTGGCAGCATTGCAATATTCAGTCAGTGTCAGTTTGAAGAAGTGTCTCGAGGGCTTGAACTTGCCGGCTGGCCGTTCTTGTGGGTTGTGAGGCCAAACCTGTTGGATGGATCTGTGATCAAATACTCCGATCGATTTTTTGAAAGGGTGGCTAGTTAGGGGAAGATAATCAAATGGGCGCCGCAAGAACATGTGCTGGCTCATCCTGCGGTTGCTTGTTTCTTAAGTCACTGTGGTTGGAACTCAACCATTGAGGGCTTAAGCAGTGGAGTTCCATTTCTGTGTTGGCGCTACTTTGCCGATCAATTTCTTATCAGAAGTTACATTTGTGACTTTTGGAAGGTATGATTAGGGTTGAAGCCAGAAGTAAATGGAAACATTTCAAGGCATGAAATCAAGAGAAAGTTGGATCAATTATTAAGTGATAGTGGGATAAGAGAAAATGGATTTAAAATAAAAGAAATGGCCGGAAAGAGTTTGATTGAAGGGGGATCTTCAACAAAGAACTTTGAGACCTTCATAGATCAATTAAAATGTATGATCTGAGTATGTGAGTTGATCATGATTATCTACGTACGTAGTCTTTGAAAAATTTTCTTGGAAAAAAAAAAATTGAAATATCATGTCATTTTCATTTTATGTTATTTACTCTTTGAGAGTTGATCGGGTATGGCTTCTAAGAAATTAATAAATGTTCTGTTTTATATTAATGTTCAATTACAGTTTTGTTTTAGAGTAACGTTAATGTGGCTGATGATTAACTAAAATTTGACATAAATGCTTCGGCTGTGCTTATTAAGAAGAATATTCTTTCCCTGGAAATTAACCAAGCTGCAACAAGATGTGTTAATTGAAATGAACGGCCGGCGGAGAAAGCGATGGAGGCCAGCAATCTGGAAGAACCAGGAGCTAATTATAAGTATAGACAATACAAAAGACAAAAAGTACAATTGAGATCACTGGCAAAGTAGATGCTGAAGATCACTGGCTGAGATCACTGGCAAAGTAGATGCTGATCAAGTACTTGTTCGTAGAAATAATTAGAAAGAAACCGAATGATGCAAGTTTATGAAGCCAATACAATACAGTCATTTAAGTTCCAAGGTGTGGTGGTTTTTGAAACAATAAAGCTGTGAAATAAAAATTGATTTTGTGTAGTTGGTAAACACGACTTTTAAGTAATAATTTCAACAGAAATGGTATATGTATTATAAGTTTTTAATCAAACAACTGTGATATAAAATAGTCTCAAACCATAGCGACAGGTATTTATCACTTTTTTTGAGCTCCCCAACAACAGACCCTAAGTGGCCGCCTTGCCGTGCGAAGGTAGCCAGAAAAATTCGGCCATCAGATGGAGCACAAATCAATGCATTTTGCGAAGTATTGTGTCACTACAGTGCCATTTCAAGCAAGCAAATTTTGAAATAGTGTCGTATTTAAGTGTCATTGAATGTATACGTTTAGCATTTTAGGCTGTTCTATTTCAAGGTAAAGCCTTTAAATCCTATAAATAGCCCTTCAATTTGCTGTTTGTAGTGTTCGAATTTCAACACAAATTCGAGAAACCTTTTCCTTTTAACTTTTCATTTTATCTTTTTGGTTCTCCATGTTATTCAGAAACTTTCTTAATATTCATACATAATATTGAATCTATTAGCAATGAGCAGGCAACCGCATGTTCTAGTGGTACCATTTCCAGCACAAGGCCATGTAGCGCCTCTTATGAAATTGGCAACAAAGATTGCTGAACGTGTAGTGCAATCAAGGTCACATTTGTTAACACAGAATTTATACATAAAAAAATCGTCACTTCAATGCAAGAGAAAGCTGAGGATTCATCGAACCAAATAAAGTTGGTTACAATTCCGGATGGATTGGAATTGCAAGCAGCTGACACAGAGTATAGTAAGAGTTATGCCAGGCTGTTTGAAGAATTTGATTGAGAAAATTCATCAGTCAATTGATTGCGAGCCAATTAGATGCGTAATTGCTGATATTAGCGTTGGATGGGCACTGGAAGTTGCTGAGAGCATGGGGGTTGCAAGAGCTGCAGTTGTTCCTTTTGGACCGGGAAGCTTGGCCCTGTCACTTCAATTTCCAAAACTTCTTGAAGCTGGAATTATAGATCCTAATGGTAGGTTAATTAACATGTGCTCTTAGGATACGCGTTAAGAACAATATGTGGTATTGTAAATTCCTCGAGCACACCCTAGTTAAAAACTCTATTGATTTTGATGTAGGATTTGCAATTTTGAATGATGAGTTGATTTCACTGTCTGATGAAATTCCTGCATGGAAAAGGAACGAATACACATGGAGCTTTCCAGCTGAACCAAGTATACAGAAGATTTTCTTGGGATTTACTAGTGCTGTTATCCAAGCTGTTAAAATTTCCAACTGGATTATTAACAACTCTGTTTATGAACTTGACTCGCCTGCTTGTGATTTAATTCCCAACATCTTGCCGATTGGTCCGTTGCTTGCAAATAATTATTCAGGTGATTTGAATGGAAGTTTTTGGCCTGAAGATTCAAGTTGCTTAAGCTGGCTTGATGAACAAGCAATAAAGTCAGTCGTTTATGTTGCATTTGGCAGCATATCAATCTTGACTCAGCAACAATTTGAAGAATTAGCACTTGGTCTTGAATCATTACAAAAACCATTTCTGGGGGTTATCAGACAGGATTTCATGAACAGATCGCATGCAAAATTCCCAGATGGGTTCATTGAGAGGGTTTCGAATCGTGGGAAAATTGTTGCATGGGCGCCCCAAGAAAAAGTTTTAGGTCGATCTTCTGTTGCTTGTTTCATAAGTTATTGAGGACGGAATTCAACCATTGGAAGTCTAGGCGTGGGAGTTCCTTTTCTATGTTGGCCTTACCTTTCGTATCAATATCAAAACAGAAACTACATTTGTGATGCTTGGAAAATTGGTTTACAATTTTCCCAGATGAAATGGGATTATAACAAGGCAAGAAATTCAAAGGAAGGTGTTAACAGTATTGGAGAATGATGATATTAGATCAAATTCATTGAAGCTGAAGGAAATAGTTAGAAAGAGTCTCGTTGAAGGTGGATCCTCATTCCGAAATTTTGAAAGCTTTATTTCAGACATAAAAGCATTAATTTTCAGTTGCGATTATACGTTGTGTATGAAAAATCAAGAATAATGAGAAATGACTAAGAAAAGACTTCGAAACATAGTGCTTATTTGGAATGACTTATTTTATACTCATAAGTGCTTATTTAATCCTATAAATTCTTATTATAATTTTTGTTGTTTTTTTGTTATTTTTTTAATAGAACTTTTAAAGTTTAAATAAGCTATTTTACCTCTACTAGCAAAATCTCAAATTTTGGGCTTTTGAGAGTAGAAGTTAAATTTTTTTTTAAAAATGTTAAAATATCTAAAATATTATTTACGCATTTGATAATCTTATTTTATTATTTTTATAATATAATTTTAAAAACCTTACCGATTAGGTAATTTTATAAATTTTTAATAAAATTCTTATTGACAACTAAACAGTTAAAATTTTTTGGATAAAAACTCTATTTATAAAAATTCTACCGGCAAAAATTTTATTTATAAAAACTCTACTAATAAAAACTTTACTTAAATAAACTTTATTTAAAAAGTCATACGAAACGGAGCCTTAACGAAAGATTAGCCCATTTAATCGGTCTTTATTATATTTTTCGACAGGAGCTTTTAACAATATCATGTTTTTAAGTCTTCAAGCTTGTAACAGTTTCTGTTATAGTAAGGCAACTACGAAGAGGCTGGAAAAAGCTGCTACTATGATAAGTGTTTTGGGATGAGTCCGCGCAAAAACAGAGAAGACAAAATCGAGTTTTGTTTGATTTACCCTCTGCGTTCTCGAATTGATTTCTACGTTTTACGTCAAGTGAACCTGTACGATATGTCTTTTTGAGAAAAATCTAAAGATGACATGTCATAGAGTTCTTTATTAGACAACATGTCAACTGCTTTACTATAACTTTTATAGACGAGTTGTAGTTTATATCTAAAATCTAATGGACGTCATGTCTTAAACCACTCAATCTCTTTGTTGGCCGTAGTTTTATCTTCAAACGGCAACCTCATACGACAGATACTTTGGAAATTTTCTATATTGGTTATGCTCATTTCTACAAGTCTGCTACCAGTAAATTTTAAATTCAATATTAATTTTTAAAAATACTCGATGAATAGTAGACACTAGTAGCTTTTTTGCTGTGTGTTAGAACTATACATATTTTTTCTGAGATATAAATTTAATTAAAAACTTAAAATCAATCGAACTATACTTGATCAGCAAACACAGCTTCTTCTCATTTCTGATCACCAAACTTACGTACACACCTCTTCTGCTCAATAGTCTTATTCACATAAGTTTGGTGATCATACGTAGCCCACTATCTGGGCTGCAAAATTCCTCCAGTAGTCCATTATATGAGAGCTGAAATACAGTGGTGATTAGTGGATTGTGGATAAAAATATATCAGTAATATCTTAAGATCACTAGTAGACACATGACTTGGATTTTGTAAATATTGTATAACTATTACAAATTAAAGTATATTACAAACGAACCAAAAGATGCAAATAGACATTTGTGTGGATCTGTCTCCATGATGGTGTTCAAGTCTAGCTTGAAAGCTTAAGTCCGATCTAAAAGGTCCAACTCCTTAAGGGGAAAATATGCTTCCACAAGAGCGACGATATCTCCACCCCACATTTATTTTGTAAATCCACACCATTTTTAAAAAATAATTATAAAGTTGCACATTATTTTTAAAAATTTTAAATCAAGAAGAACTTTGAGAATTAATTAATTAAATATATCTTAATTCACTTTTTTGTGACTTATAATTTTTAGTATACTTGATTACAAAGATTGTTTTGACATAAGTTTAAATTAACTATTTTACCCCTATAACATAAAATTATCAAGAATTTACTTTAACTTCAATATTTTTCTAATTTGTACCGAACTCATTGTTTCTAATACTACTTTATTATTATGATTATTATTTTTTAATTAAACTAACATAGTGTCTTCATGGCACAATTCTCATGTAAATTATTAAGCTGTCAAATTTATGTCATTTACACATAAGGATAATAAATGATAATTAGGTTTCATTTAAAAATATTAGACTATAAGTCACAAAATTAAATACCTAAATTATTAGATACAATAACTCATGTTTTATGAGAATAATTTTGTCTTTTTATATCATAATAACAAAATAGTAAATAAAACTTACATTAAAATTTATGATCAAAGGTGGTCAAAGAACCTGAAAAAAATTAAGAGAAGGATTTAATTGATTAACTATACAAAAGTTTTATTAATTTATATATTTTAAGAATATTGTGAACTCATTGTAATTATTTTCTAAAAATGAGGTAGATTTACAAAAATAATGAGGTAAAAAAATCCCCATCCTCCCACGATACAAGAGGTGACTTAGAACCCCAAACTCATAACTATCATGTAAAATCTTTTAAAATCTCGAAAGCCTTGTATCGTGAAAAATATAATTAAAAAACAAATGTGTACGTCACATTTACTTGAAGCATAAGATAATATTAATATAAAATGGATCCCCCTAAATTATTATTATTATTAAAATAATAATAATCTATTTAAAATTAAAATTATATTATTGTAATCATAATTATAATTATAATCCATTAATAATAATTATATTTTTTAATTAAGTGGAGGTTTTTTTAAATTTAAAAATTATAGGGGTAAATTTGATATTCTAAAGATTTATGAATAAATTTAAAAATTTTTATAATATTTATAAATAAATTATAAATAAATTATAAATAAAGTAGAGTATAAGGGGCGTCAATGAAATTTTACGGTAACAAAATGACAAAAGACAACATGGCAATAAGTTACGTTAAACCCGTAACTTAGATCCATATAAAATATTTCCGTTGGTTGAGATGTCCCTTTCGAGAAAGCGAAGTTGTGAATTTTATATCATCTTTAGTGGACAAGGAAATGCGCATGAGCCAAAAACACTGATCATTATGCTTATCTTCTGATGAGGAAGCAATTTTGGAATTGGTGGCCGGCATTCTTCTAATAACAGATAACATCAAGCATGCGAAACAAAAGCTGAAAAATAATCATAAAAGGATCAAACGAAACAGACACCTAGCACCCATGCCAAGAATCAGGAGGAGCTTAGAATTGAAAGTTGAAGAAGGAGCTCAATACAAGCTTACAAAGATAGATGTTGAAATTTCAGGAATCTTTCTGCTTTTTTGTCGAACAGAGGATCGTCCACTCCTAATTAATCTAACTTAAGGCACTCCAACGATAATTTGACAATATTCTTTTTAAGTGCTTAGTCATAATGTGTGCAGCTTTCAGTTCACAAGGAAAAGTTTGAACTATTTTCAATGGACAGGGAACCTCATGTTCTGGTGATAACATATCCAGCACAAGGTCATGCTGGGCCACTGATGAAATTGTCAACAAGGATTGCTAAACATGGAATCAAGGTCACATTTGTTAGCACGGAGCATATGCAGGCCAAAATCATGGCTTCAATGCCACAAAAAGCTGAACAGTCTAGCCTGATAACGATGGTTTCAATTCCTGATGGATTGGAATCACATGAAGCTGACCGAAAAGATTTCCAAAAGGTGAGGCACAGTATGTTAACAGTCATGCCAGGCTACTTGAAGAACTTGATTGAGAAGATTAACAGATCAAATGATTGCGAGCAAATCAGCTGTGTAATTGCTGATCTTAGTGTTGGATGGGCATTGGAAGTTGCCCAGCAGATGGGAATTGCGAGAGCTGCAGTCATTCCTTATGCACCCACAAACTTGGCTCTGTTACTTCATATTCCTCAACTTGTTGAGGCTGGACTTTTAGATTCTAATGGTAAGCTTCCAAAAATAATATCTAACATTTTAATTTTAAATTTTTGATGGAATTGATCTAACATACATGTTAACAACAGTGTGCGTGCTACCTTTAATTTGAAAACAACGATACAAATTTGAAAGCTTTGCTTATTTCAGCTGTCCATGATTAATTTTGTGAATTATGGGGAATACAGGAAATGCAATGACTGATGAGCTGATCTTGCTGTCGGAGGGAACTCTTCCCTGGAAAAAAAATGAGTACACATGGTGCTTCCCAGGTCAACCTTATATGCAGAAGCTGTTCTTTGGAGGAAGTTCTGCTGTTGCCCAATCTCTCAAAATTTCCAACTGGATTCTGTGCAACTCGTTTTATGAACTCGACCCTCCGGCCTGTGATTTAATTCCAAATATCTTAACCATTGGTCCGTTACTAGGAAGTGATCATTTGGAGCATTCAGCTATAAACTTCTGGCCTGAGGACTCAACTTGCTTAAGCTGGCTTGACAAACAAGCAATGGGGACAGTCATTTATGTTGCATTTGGCAGCGTAGCGGTCTTAAGCCAGGAACAATTAGAAGAATTAGCACTAGGTCTTGAATCATTACAAAAACCATTTCTGTGGGTTGTTCGACCAGATTTCATGAATAAATCGCATGCCAAACTCCCTGATGGATTTGTTGAGAGGGTTTCAGATCGTGGAAAATGTGTCGAATGGGCACCCCAAGAACAGGTTTTAGGTCACCCTTCTGTTGCTTGTTTCTTGAGTCACTGCGGATGGAATTCAACCATAGAAGGTCTAAGCATGGGAGTTGCTTTTCTGTGCTGGCCTGCCCTTGCAGATCAATATCAGAACAGAAATTACATTTGTGATGCTTGGAAAATTGGTCTACGATTTTTTCCCGATGAAAATGGAATCATAACAAGGCAGGAAATTCAGAGACAGGTGAAAGCACTGCTGAATGATGATGGTATTAAAGCAAATGCATTGAAGATGAAGGAAATGGCAAGAAAGAGTCTAGTTGAAGGTGGATCTTCATTTGGAAATTTTGAATTCTTTATTTCACAGCTCAAAGCAATAGGATGTTGATCTCCAGCTGTTTGCATAGAAGGGAACTAAATCTATGGGAAGGGATATTCAACCCAAGAGGTGTGTGTGAAAAAGGGGAGAAAGTGCGGAGAATTGTTTATTTGAAGAACTGTTTGTAAATTCGTTTTAATTTGATTATGTTCTGTATATATGTTAATGCTATCTTCTTCTTTTTCTTTTTTTTTAACAATAAATTTTATAAAGCTCTGTTCATATTTTTTTTCTAACCCTCTTTAGTGTTTAAGAGATATCTATTCCACCTACAATCAGATAATTATTAAGATTAATCTTACATTAAATCTTAACCTAAATTTTTAATCTTCTCTAACAATTATTGAGATTGGTGTTATATTAAATCTTATATAACATTTTCTAAATTTTTAACTCTCTCTAATATTCGAAGGAGATTTACTCCATTCTTCTCAACTTTTAATTCTCTATAATAATCATTAAAATTAATTTACATTAAATCTTATACAGTTCTATTTAGATTTTTAATCTTCTCTAATATAACTTTTATCCAAATTTTTAATTCTCTCTAATATTTGAAGGAGATTTATTCTATTCTTCTCAGCTTTTAATTCTCTATAATAATCATTAAAATTAATTTATATTAAATCTTATATAATTCTGTTTAGATTTTTAATCCTCTCTAATATTTAAATAAGATCTACTCCATAATTATTTTTTAAAAAAAATATTTTTACTCAATTATTATTCATAATTTAAAAAAAAAAAATTAAACAACGTGGGGGCTTGAATCATGGCCTCACAATTGTGAGGGCGGTGGCGAGTGTTACGTAATTTTTTTGCGGGCCATGGAGCGTCACGATATTTGAAAACTGGTTTCCACAATCTCTAGAAATGAACAACAATAAATAAATAAATATTTCTAGAAAGAGAGATCCTGACCCGAACCGTATTTCGTACTGTTTGGGGCGCCTCTAAAGATGGTAGCCCTGACACCATCGTTATCGCCTCCAGCGACGGCTCTATAACATCTTACTCTATTCCTTCTTGCATCTCCAAACTCGTCAGTTCAATTCACTCTTCTCATTTTCAACTTGTAATTTCTTCTTTTTCTTTTCTCTTTTTATTTTTATTTTTATATATTCAATTATTTATTTGAAATTATAAGTTTTGCTACCTTGGTTGCAGCCATTGGGTTTGAGTAATAGCAAGGTTCAACAGTAAGTGTGCTTTTACGTATTGTTTAGAAGATTGTTCAGAAGATAGTTAAAAGTGCTTTTACTTGGAAATGAAACTTGTTTTCTCCCTAGGTTGTTAGGGGTTGAACCTGATGGATTACTTTATGGGCATGATGGACCTGCGTATGACGTCAAATTCTATGGTAGTAATGAAGATGCTTTGTTGTTAAGGTTCGTTTGATAAAAACTAAATGGGCACTTCACTTTTTGTGTGAATTTGTTTTTGATGATGGTGTAGACTATAGCTGTTTACAAGTTTGAGCCATACAATGCTTTACTTTTCAATCATTTATTTTCTCATAAATTATTAGTATGAACGTGGACGAATATTATGTGCTGAGTATGCAAAAAACTTAAATCTTTCTTTTAACTTGATAATAGACTGTATGAAGGAAGATGTATAAGACGCTTGCTACGTATGATTAATTAAATTGTTTACTGAATATCATGCAGTTTTCCCTTTTTGTATGTGACCGCTGGTCATTTTAAGGTTTCAACAATGTTGTGCATTTTAAATAATGATCCTTTTTTTTTAAAGCATGTGTGAAATCTGTGATTGAGATTACCATTTTTTATTTAAGTCCTGTTTTTTTGCCAGTATTCTACAATTAGTAAATATTTTACAGAGTTTGCAGTTCAGTAAGAGAAGTTGAACTATACTTACAATGGCCAGGGAACCTCATGTTCTTGTGGTACCATTTCCAGCACAAGGTCATGCCGGGCCCTTGATGAAATTGTCAACAAAGATTGCTGAACAGGGAATCAAGGTCACAATTTTTAGCACAGGGCATATGAAGGCCAAAATCATGGCTTCAATACCTCAAGAAGCTAAAATGTCCAGCCTGATAACGGTGGTTTCATTTCCTGATGGACTGGAATTACAAGAAGCAGACCAAAAAGATTTCCAAAAGGTGACACAGAGCATGTTAGCAGTCATGCCCGGCTGCCTGAAGAATTTTATTGAGAACTTTAAGAAATCAAACGATTGTGAGCAAATCAGCTGTGTAGTTACGGATGTTTGTGTTGGATGGGCATTAGAAATTGCGGAGCAGATGGGAATTGCGAGAGCTGGAGTCATCACTTTTGCACCAGCACACTTGCCCCTGGTACTTTATATCCCTGAACTTGTTGAGGCTGGAATTTTAGATTCTGCTGGTAAGCTCCAAAACTAATATTTACTATTTCGTTTTATTTATTTCATGAGATGTGTTAACTTGCACTCAACGCGTGCGCCATCTTTAGTTTGAAAATGATGATTCAAATTTGAATGCTTCACTTATTTCACCCGTCCACGATCAACATTGTGAGCTTAATTGGATTTTGAATTACTGGGATGCAGGAAACGCAACGACTGATGAGTTGATCTCGCTGTCAGAGGATACTCTTCCCTGGAAAAGGAACGAGTACATATGGAGCTTTCCAAGTCAACCACATGCCCAGAAGCTGTACTTTGAAGCAACTTCTGCTGTTGTCCAATCTCTCAAAATTTCAAACTGGATTCTCTGCAACTCCTTCTGTGGACTCAACTCTCCAGCCTGTGATCTAGCTGCAAACATCTTAACCATCAGTCCATTGCTAGGAAGTGATCATTCAGAGCATTCAGCTGCAAACTTCTGGACCGAAGACTCAACTTGCTTAAGCTGGCTTGACAAACAAGCAATAGGCTCAGTCATGTACGTTGCATTTGGCAGCTCAGCGTTCTTAAGCCAGCAACAATTGGAAGAATTAGCCTTGGGCCTGGAATCATTACACCAGCCATTTTTGTGGGTTGTTCAACCAGATTTCACGAACAGATCGCACGCTAAACTCCCTGATGGATTTTCTGAGAGGGTTTCAGATCGTGGAAAATTTGTCGAATGGACGCCTCAGGAAAAGGTTTTAGGTCACCCGTCTGTTGCTTGTTTCTTAAGTCATTGCGGATGGAATTCAACTATCGAAGGTCTAAGTATGGGAGTTCCTTTTCTGTGCTGGCCTTATTTTGCAGACCAATATCAGAACAGAAATTACATTTGTGATGCTTGGAAAGTTGGTTTACAATTTTTTCCGGATGAGAATGGAATCATAACAAGACAAGAAATTTATAATCGGGTGAAAGCACTGCTGAATGATGACGGAATTAAAGCAAATGCATTGAAGATGAAGGAAATGGCAAGAAAGAGTCTAGCTGAAGGCGGGTCTTCATTTAAAAATTTTGAAAGCTTTATTTCACAGCTCAAAGCAATAGGATGTTGATTTGCAGCTGTTTGTATAGAAGGGAGCTAAATCTATGGAAAGAATAATTCAACGCAGGAGATATGTGTAACAGAAGGGAAGAAAGTGTGGAGACTGAAATTTGATTTGAATCGTTTATTTGAAGATCTGTTGGTAAATTCATTTTAATTTGGTTATGTTCTGTGCGTCTATTAATCTAATCTTGTTGTTGAACTATGGAGTGTCACCTTTTTAATGACAAAATAGAATCTGGATGTTTGGGAAATTTATTTCCAAAATCTCCAGAAATATATAAAAATAAATAAATAAATATATCGGCAGGTTCGCATGACAGCCGATTTTTTTAACTTCTTCGCTAGGACTGCTTGTTCGAACATTATGTCCAGCGACAAGTACAGGTTTTTGTTCGAATATGCTTGCAGCAAACTGGCAGTGAGGTTCTTCCAAACTCCATTCACACGACCATATTGGCTCTGCTTGAAAATTTATTAATAATTTTTTTTTCAGTTGAAGGTACTATTTAATATTGAGGTATTATAATTTCTAAGTGATAGTTATTGTAAAAATAAAAACTATAATTATAAAATAAAAACTAATGATATATAATAGATATAGATTTTAAATAATAGTTTTGATAATAAGAGTAAACATATTATGAGTTTTTTTATTATATAAGTGTGAGATTAGATTATCTCAACTTTCAAGTTATAGTTAATAATATTTACTGAATATTTTAGTGTTGTGAGTTACAATCGTCTAACCTCAATACTATTTAAAGGAAAATAAGATCATAACACTATAAAAAATTTAAAGGACAGTTACGTTGCCAAATGAAGATGCTATTTTAAGCGAATTTATTGAAGTTCAAGGAAATAGTTTGAAAATTTTCTTTTTGAGGGTGAATTGTCATTTATAAACTTTGAAGAGATAAAAGTATTAGGATGTTAATTTCTATCTACGATTCTGAACTTACAAAAAAAACAAGCATCATGAGAAATGACTAAGAAAAGGTTATAAAACTTGACGGAATATCAGTGTTTATTACATTTTGAACAGGAGCTTACTAAGATCAAACTCGCAATTAAAAGATACAGTTATTTATTAATTTTATAAGAAATTTAAGTTTTCTTCTTAATTTTATTTAAGAAGAATTATATGTTTCAATTGAAGCAATGTGTTTGTTTCTTAAATATTTATTGCTCTCTTATTTCTTCTTGTTGGGTTTTAGAGTTTAATAAAGATGAAATTTTTTAACGTTCTCTTATAATCTATAAAAGTTTTTAAGATGAAAGAAATGACCAGAAAAAGTCTAATTGGAGGCGGATCTTCATTTAGAATTTTGAAAGCCTTATTTCACATGTCAAAGCAATAGGATGTTGATTTCCAGCTGCTTGCATGGAAGGGATCTAAATCTATGGAAGGGCTAATTCAACACAAGAGGTGTGTTTCCAGCTTTGTATGAAGAAATGTTCGTAAAGTCGTTTTAGTTTTGTTATGTTCTGTACGCTAGTCTGTACATCTGTTAATGTAATATTGTTGTTAAACTATGGTGTGTCACTTCTTTACTGACAAAATACAATCGTGATGTTTGGAAAATTGGCTTAAAATCTTTCGTATAAATTGTCAATATATATATATATATAAAATCTTTCGTAAAAATATTAAATGAAGTTTACGGTCAAGCATCTTGTGCATTTTAAAATGATTTTATTACAAGTTATTGGACAAGTATGATTTTACTGTATGTTTGTCAGAATTCTGAAAGAGGAGAAATTCTCTTCTATTTTATATCAAGCGACCAGTAGAGGTTCTTCTTAATTAAGTCTATTGACATGGCCGCATTGGCTCTGCTTTACGGTGGATCCGATGTTGGTGGCTGGCATTCTAATGATAATAAGAGTACAAAACGCTTGTGAGAGATTGATGTTGAAGGATAAATACTTGAAAATATAATTATATAACGATACAGCCATTGGCACTGAAACAAAAATCAATGTAAAATTCTTATAATTTGTACAACGACATCATAGATGAGTAGAAAAAGTTGAAGTATAAACATTTAGGATGACAATGGGAAGGAGAGAGGAGAGGATTAACACTTTCGTACCCACTTTTGATATTTTGTATATATTCTGTCCCCGTTCTCGTCTCCATTCTCATTAGAATTGCTTAAGGGGATCCTTGTTCTCTCGCAGAATAATAACAAGAAATTTTTGAGAGTCTCCGATCTCTAAATAACTCATGAGTAATTGATACATTTTTAATTTTTGAATTTAATTTAATCATATTAAAATAAAAAATTTAAATGAAAGTAAAGTTTTACAATATATCTAAGTAAAGTTTGAATGTTATTGCTTTAGCTTTTGCTTTGGTTTTTGTTTTATTAAATAAAAGTTTAAAACAAACATTTTGGATCAAGGCCTTTTGAGTAAGACTTGATCGAATAGTAATTTCGGACTACAACTAGCTAATTAGGCCCGAAAGTTTTAAAATATATTTGTATAAATATTTTCATATGTGTTGTTTATATATACTAATATTTAATATTTTATAATTTATTTTTTTTATTTATTCATCAATAATTCTAAAAATTAAAATTAAAATTAAAAATTAAAAATTAAAAATTAAAATGGAGAAAGGGGGAATTGGTGAGAGGATGGTCCAACTCATTATTGTCCTTTCACCTAAAAAGAAATTGGGTAAAAAATCGTCTTCTTCCCTTTTTGGAATAAGAAATTATGTACAAAATTGTTCTCATACCCTTCCCAAATGGTATAAATTCCTAAGAGACCTGTCCCCTTCGTGGACAGGTGAGAGGATGGTACAACTCATTATTGTCCTTTCATAGAAAAAGAAATTAGGTAAAAACTCGTCTTCTTCCCTTTTTAGAATAAGAAATTATGTATAAAATTATGTACAAAATAGAGAAAGGGGGAATTGGTGAGAGGATGGTCCAGCTCATTATTGTCCTTTCATCGAAAAAGAAATTGAGTAAAAAATCTTCTTCTTCCCTTTTTGGAATAAGAAATTATGTATAAAATTGTTCTCGTACCCTTCCCAAATAGGAAAAATTCCCAAAAGGCTTGTCCCCTTTGGGATTTCTATCATCCCTATGAACATTTGTAGTGGGCAGCCGACCACATGTTCTAGTGATTCCATATCTAGCACACTAACATATTGGGCCGCTGATGAAATTGTTAACAGAGATTGTCAAAGATGGTGGTTGTCAAAGATAATTGGAGCTGCAAATGTTGAATTTAACATATGGTGGTTGGCACGTAAAAATTGAAGAAACAAAAATAGTGGCACATGGCTTTGATAAGGAAGAAGCCATAAGAAGAAAAAAAATAAATTAATATAACAGTCAATTTTGGCCAAATTAATAAGGTAGTGCTGTTTAATAATCAATTTTGGCTATAAAAGAGGGAGCTCCCCATGCATTTGCATATTCCCCATTTTTTCTTCAATCCTCAATCTATTTTGAAAGAGTGAGCCGAGAGTTGTGAGAGAGAGAGTTTAAAGAGCTTTAAATTATAAAGCTCTTAAATGATTAGTGATTTGAGAGATTGGATGTATTATAGTTCTGGGTAGTCAGTCAAAATGCTATAATGCTTGTAATCCTCATTCATTTCACTAGTATAAGAGATTTGATTCCTTCGTCACAAGCCTTGGATACAACAAGCTCAGTTTAGACCATTGTGTATATTACAAGAGGTTTACAATACTTTGATTATGTAGTTGTTGTCACAACTTATATTTATAACGGTCTGCATGCCTAAGTAAGCACTTTTGCTCAGAGCATGGAATAAAGGTAGTTCAATTAGTAGGAAGTAATCACATTAATAAAGATGTGTGTTAAGAGTCATCCAAAGAGTTAGCATGGCATGATTTACTCATCTAGAGATGTTACTAAATTGAGCTATATATAAACATAAATAATTATAATAAAAGGGTGATAATATTTTGGAGTCCAAAATATTAAGCCCATTAACGGTGAGAAGTAAATGTGAATGTTTAAATTTTACCATTTTTGACTATTGGTTTTTCCATAGATAAAATGTTCTAAACTTGAAATTGTTTAATTAAGTTACAAATTTAAAGAATCTTATTTATTATACTTCATAATTGGAAACGTAATTATGCATGTGATTACAATTATATCTTTTTTTTTCATATTTTATTATTGTTTTATGTTTTCCATTTATTTTAATGTTGGAAATATTTTTTATGAATTAAAATTTTCTTTTGGTGGAGTTGAACCGACGGTATACATGTTTATAGTCATTATTGCATTATTTGATTTAATGGCGCCAAAACAGATATCAAACATCTTCAGAATGGCCATAACATCTTAACATATTTTGATAAATAATATCATGCAAGAGGATATAGAATGACATTTTTATAATGAATTACAATGCAATCCATATTTTTAAATTTTGTTATGTATGTACATGAGGGTTTTTTTATACAGTCCATTTAGAGTATTTAGGTTGGATCCTAAATAATTTAAAGATAATGATTTTATCAGTTTGCTGTTGTATGCAGATGACATATTAATAGTAGGCCCCAATAAAGGTTGAGTTCAAGAATTGAAGGCACAATTGGGTAAGGAGTTTGAAATGAAGGGCATGAGACCAGCAAACAAGATTCTAGGAATGCAAATTCATTGAGACAGAAATAATAAGAAGATTTTGCTTTCGCAAAAAAATTAATTAAAGAAAACCTTGCAGCGTTTCAACATGCAAGATTATGAGTCAATTTCTACCCCACTTTCTGTTAATTTCAAGTTATTTTCAAGTACGTGTCCTGGCAATGAAGCAGAGAGGAATGAGATGTTTTGAGTACTATATGCATTAGCAGTGCGAAGTTTAATGTTTGTCATTATATGTACTAGACCAGACATTGCACAAGCAGTAGAAGCAATCAATCAATACATTGCGAATCCTGGTGAAGAGCATTGAAAGACTGTGAAAAAGATCCTAAGATACATCATAGGAACCTCATATGTTGCATTATGTTACGGAGGATTTGAGTTTACTATCATGGGCTATGTAGATTCAGATTTTGTAGGAGACCTTAATAAAAGAAAATCCAATATTAGCTATGTGCTTACACTTGTAAGAGTAGCTATAAGTTGGGTTTCGAAAGTGTAAACTGTTTTAGCTTTATCTACTACAGAGGCAAAATGCATGGCAGCTACATAAGTTTGCAAGGAAGTTATTTTGATGCAAAGGTTACTGGAGGAGCTTGAGTACAGACAAGAGAAAATTCTTGTGCTTTGTGACAGCCAGCATGCCTTGCACATTGTAAGGAATATAGCTTTTCATTCCAAGACAAAAGCATATAGGAGTACAATACCACTTTGTTTGAGAAGTAATAGAAGACAGAAGTGTGAATTTGTAGAAAATCCATGCCAAAGAGAACTAACAAATTTGTAATGAGTAAATCCTCTTATGGCCTTGCAAAGACGTAAGTAACATGATAATGGTGAAGTAGAAAGGATGGTGTGGAAACATGATTGATTCTCAATCCAATCTCCAAGTAGGAGAATATTTAAGATGGTGGCTATCAAAGATAGTTGGAGCTGCAAATGTTGAATTTAATATATGGTGGTCGGCACTGCAAGAATTAAAGAAACAAAAATGGCGGCACGCAGCTTAAACAAGGAGGAAGCCATGAGAAGAAAAAAAATAAATTAATATAATAGCCAATTTTGACCAAATTGATAAGGCAATTCATTTAATTTGAAAAGGGAAAAAAATTTTTAATAGTCAATTTTGGCTATAAAAGGGAGAGCTCCCCATGCATTTGTGTATTCCCCATTTTTTCTTCAATCCTCAATCTATTTTGAAATAGTGAGTCGAGAGTTGTGAGAGAGAGTTTAAAGCACTTTAAATTATAAATCTCTTGAGTGATTAGTGATTTGAGAGATTTGGTGTATTAGAGTTCTTGATAATCAGCCAAAATATTATAATATTTGTAATCATCATTCATTTCACTATTGAAATATTTTTCCTTATGTTTTCGTCTGTGAACATAGGCTAAAAGTCAAACTATGTAAATTCTTGTGTCCTCTTTATGTGCATATTCTTCATTTTTCTACCAGTTTCATTTTAATTGTGAGTCCTGCTTCACCCATCCATTTTTCTAACAGAGATTACCAAACATGGAATCAAGGTCACATTTGTTAACACAAAGCTTATATATGGGGGCCAAAGTCATGGGTTCAATGCCCAAAAAAGCTAAAGAATCTAGCGGGATGTCGCTGATTAAAAAATCCGCAGAATGTGAGCCAAAGGATGTTAAGAGTCATGCCAGGCTGCTTGAAGAACTTGATTGAGAAGTTTAACCAATCAAAGGATTGTGAGCATATCAGATGTGTAATAGCTGATGTTAGTGTTGGATGGCCACTGGAAGTTGCTGAGCAAATGGGACTTGCCAAAGCTGCACGCTAAATTATTAGATGATTACTAAGCGGGTTGCGGGTCTTGGGAAAATTGTTCAATGCGCTTCTCAAGAAAAGGTTTCAAAGTTACCCTTCTGTGCTTGTTTCTCAAGTCATTGTGGATGGAATTCAACTATAAAAGGTCTAGGCAATGGAGTTCCTTTAAGTTTTTGTGCTGGCCGCACTTTGCAGATCGATATCAAAATAGAAATTATGTTTGTGATGTTTGGATAATCGGCTAACAACTTGGTCCCGAAAAAATGGGATTATAACAAGACAAGAAATTCAAAGAAAGATAAAAACATTGCTCAATGATGATGGTATAAAACCTAACTCATTGACGCGGAAGGAAATGGCTAGGGAGAGTATAGTTGAAGGTGGATCTTCATGGAGAAATTTGAAAGTTTTATTTCATAAATAAAGGGTTAGGATATTAAATTTCCAGCTTTTATTCTGAAATAAACAAAAATTGGAAACTGTATTGCATCCTTTCCATTTACATTTTCTTTTATTTTTTATGTATGTTTTCCCTTTTTTGGTTGATTGAAAAGTACATATGATAAGAATTTTTGTATATATTACTAATGTTAAAGAAGTTCGCGTAGATTTTAAAACATAAGAGAGAAATAGTTAACAACTTTACTAAAGAATAGAAGAATTTTGGTGATTAAGTTTGAACAATTCAATATAATTGGCAAGTTATGCAATAAGCAACGACTACTTATAGGTCTGCCCCGCCAAAAAAGAAGAAAAAGAAGAAGAACATTGTTTTTTCACAATGAGTTAATCTATTTTTTCTTTTCATACAAATCTCTTTTAATTAAACTTTTATTTAGAGCACACAGTTCATTGGATGTATTTCACCATTCTTGTAGTACTAATCTAGCCCATTTAATCTAACTGAAATCGAAAGTTATGATGCAACAAATGTATTGATCTGTCAAATGACACTGATACTGGTCACGTATTCAATTACCAATTGAAGCATTACGTCATAATAATATGTTCTTTTGGTAGTATACTTAAAATATATTTTTTATGCCTTATAATTTTATAGACCCATCATTTTAGCTGTTGTATTCTCAATCGCTACCGTTCCAACCATGCCCTTTAATTAAGGGACGACCCCAAAAAAATTAAACAAATGAGTGAATTTATTTCGACTTGCTGGGCAAGTACAATACAAGAAAAAGTGGAGAGTGAAAAAGAATATAAATCAATAAAATTAAAAAAAAAAAATCAAGTGAAATGAAGAGCACTAGAAACAGCCTTTGAATTCGTTTCCTCTTTTAACTCTTCCTAATACCCATTTTTCTCCCTGCAATAAATAAATATTAGGACAACACAGTAACCAAAGAAGACAGTTTGAAACATGCATATATATGTATATATAAAATTAACACTGATTCCCTTAGGTTTCATGTACATTCAAAGTTAGCGAGGTAGATAAATTATGCTTCAAAAAATAAAATTCTAAAGAATGTTTTCCTTCTCAATCTCTTATTGTCGTGCCATCTAAGAAGGTACTCAGGAATTTCAGTCTCTGGGTGCAAATATTTCGCGTTGTGGAATCGGATTGTCGTATCACATCAACTGGGGAACGCTCTATGGCCTACGAAGTAGTGTGTAACGCAATGATACGGGAAGCTGGATTATTATGGATCTGTGACTGACCTTTTCCTTGGGATTTCGGCTGGTGTAAAATTCCAGTGGCAAGCGAAACAGCTCCATTTTCCAATGTGTTTTTCTTGGCTCACAAGGGTTTCCGGAGAAGTAGGTCAGATTTCTTTTCAAGGCAAAAACCTGTCCGTTGATGTTGAACATCGGTCTCTCTTCTCCAGTTAGTTTCCAAAATCCTGTCCCATCCCCGACGAATCGAGTCGTTTCCTTTCCACTGCGGTGGAAGCCGTTTTCTTCTTCGGGGATAAAAAAATACCACTCCTTATTCTCACCGGACGACGATGGCGCTGTTACATCTACAGATAAAACAAATACGTTAAACACGAGATATCCATTTTTAATTAATATTTTCTTTCTGGGGGGGAAAAAGAAAAAACACACCTAGTAATAAAATCAACCAACGAGAGCTCTCATAGGAAAATCAGCGGTTTTTTACCTTTCAATGTTGGCAAGAGGCCTCCTAATGGGGTAAGACTCGTTCACTGTAACAAATACTAACTATATTGGTGTTGCTGCTGCTTTTGAGGGCTAAAATTCATTACGCCTCGTAACGTCTGCTCACCTTTTTTTTTTTTTTTTTTTTTTTTTGGGGGAGATTGAATGAGTTTTTCTCACCTAATTGGGACAATGCAATCACGTCTTCTAATTTATTTTTTTTTCTTAAATATATAAAGTCCATTCTTTAGGGAGGTTATAAAGATAAATAATAAAAATTAAAAAAAAAAAAATAAAGGTAAGAGACGACGTAGTTCTGATTGTCAAGATGGACAAAAATTCAGCTAGTGTACAGTGTTGGCTGGAAGACACTACACTGCCAATCGACTGCTTAGAATGGCCAATGGTAAAAAGATGACAGTCGCCACACGAACCACGGAAGGTGACGAGTGATACGATAGTCTACATAAGACTAATAAAAATATTGCATCTACGGTAAAAAGGCTGTCGAAACTAATTGAGTGAATATACAACTTATTTTTACTTTCTAAATCATTATTTTTCTGAATCACTGTATATAACCAACTGCCCTGCACTTTGAGTCCAATTGAGAATGAGCCAGATACTGGATACTAATAATAAATAGTGTGAAAATTTTAAGTGATTAAAAACAATATTCCTATGTTTGAGGGTGGCCGCCATCAATCATACAACAAGCAATTTTCCTCTTAGCCATAGGCTTTCTCCTACGGCAGAGTTTCTTTCTATTTTCCTTTTAGCTCAAGAAACCTAATTTGATTTCTAACCCAATAGTGTATAATCATTTTTTGACTTCAGCTCAAGAAACCTACGACAAATATCGATGGATATTATCAAGGGACAAATTCCTGACCACAGGAGCTATCCTATCCGAAAGTCTTGATAATAACTCGCCTCTTCAATATAGAATGTTGACATAGCTTAATATATAATCAAAATAGATATTTAGTACCTACACAATAGCTGGATGAAAGGAGAAGAGAGGGGAAAAAAAAAAGGTTAAAGAATTTTGAAAATGATCAATCAAATAATAATGATCTTACATTCAACCTCAAATGATCAGGAGAAGAAGAAGTCGATCGAGCTTCGCAAAATATATAGCTTAACTAAGAAGGTTAATTTGTGTTATATTCTTCTAACCTGGGGATTTTTTCGCCATATTCTTTTTCCTCATTGTACTCCCTTTATGCCTCATCTGTGAATGCCGAGGCAGGCAAGAGCGTCAGAGGGTGTGTTCAAATGTCCAATACAAATATACATAGATCATGATCATTTTAATGCAATAATTAATTGATTAATTAATTAATGCATGTAAATTAATCATCATCATTTTATCTATAATGCAATAATCAAATAACACTGAACAAAAGAAATTTAAAAAAAAAAAATCAACTAATTAATACCATTAACAATAATACCCACCTGAACATTTAGGATGCTTAAGATAAAGGTCCGTCGCCGTAATTTCTTTAACTGCCTGAGCTGGAAGAGACCTATTACATGCCTTGTTTATCAAATAATGAAACACCAATTCTTCATCTGTGGGCATAAATCTGTACCCAACCGGTAGCTCCATTATGTGATGATCATGAAGAAGAAGAATAAAGAAGTAGAAATTTCGATTAATGCTGACAAATTTTTAACTTCACTGGCGAGTGTCCTTTATAGTATGCGATCAAACTCGACGTAAAAAATTAAAATTTTTATTAAAGATATGTACCGGCTAATGATTAGAATCCTAAAACAACTTTGACACAATGAAAATCAAAAACTAAAAATCAATTAACTCGATAAGACTTTTTCATCATTTGGGATTTTATTACGTTTGTTTCTCCAAGGAGCGTGACATGTGTACCCACCTTTTCCGTAATTACATGCACGAGCTAGCTTTGTCGTCTTGGGATGAAACCGTCATGCATGTAAGGATTATGGGAGCAAGAGATCAGGACCGTTGGATTTGTTGACCTAGGATTGTTTTGAATTACATTCACGCACGTGGAAGCCATGCATTAGTTTAAATTTGATACACAATTATAAAGATTATATATTGCACGCACCGTGTGTTATTTTTCAGTGTGATGAAAAAGTCAGACGCATACAAAAGGAAAATACTTATATTTCGGTCAAAGTTTTCAACATTATGATCCTTTCATCACAAGAAATTTACAAACGAGAATTAAGCAACGATCATTAGCGTTTTTTTTTTTAATAATTTTACCCTGATCGTTTATTAATTAATAGAACTCGTTTTAATTATAAAATTACATTCATTGTTGAAGCTTCGGCATATTTGTCTTTGCATGTATGATGTACATATACCACGTGAGATTATATTAACTGCCATTGGAAACTGCAATAAACACCCAATAGCTTAAAACACTCGAGGAAATCATCTAAAACCCCCCATATTGTTTCAAGAAGCATATCGTTTAAAAGCAGGGTGAGGCTACTTAAACTCTAGAAAATAACACCCATTTACTTAGGACACTCATGAGTTCAATTTAACAATTAACTTTTACCATGTACATAGATTAAAAATTCCAAACTCAATGCTTCCTCTTTGTTTTATACATTCAATTAATATTAGTTTCTATTAATTGTTCCACAAGAGTTCTCTCCATTCTATACCAATTCTCCTTCCTACTTGCAAATTATATATGGTGTTTCATACCATGAACACAAATAAGCATTATTATTTTTTGAATCGAAACAACAAATATAAGTAATTTTGAAATAGTGAATTATGAATTTTCGAGTAATAATGATTTTTAGAACTTTACCGAACAGTAACATTTGATAATTGAATTATAGATATCCCTTTCAGTAATGTGAAACAAAATGGAAGAATTTAGAAAAAATTTGGTTACTATGATTTCAACAACATCGTAAAAGTGTTGAACTTCTAAGTTGTGACTTCTTTGACAAGAGTAATTTGATTATGTTTTAAAGATTAACATTTTTTTTGGAAAAAATCTAAATTAATATTTTGGGTGCGGTAATATGTTTGATATTGAGAATTAAATTTCATGGGTGTACTAGATATATGGGTGTCTAGTGTACATTGTAATTATATTTGTAATATAAATTCTATAAAAACACGAATATTCAAAAAGTAGCTTTTAGAATACAAATAGTGCCACCCGAACAACTAACGTATTAATTTTTTTTTATTTAAATGGATGTTAAGTTGTTTGTATGAGAGCCATAAAATAATAATTTTGTATGTGTGTTGTCTCTTTTATATTCCATTTTCTCCTTTATATAGTAAAATCCTGCATCCACCAAAGTGGAAAAATTCTAAAACTGAGAGTAAATTAATATAAATCTTTCCCAGGTTGCTTTTATTTGTTCCTTCAGTTTATTAATTGATCTATGGTAAAGGGCTAAGGTTTTAAAATTTTAATCCATAAAACCTTTATATTGAATTATCCTCTAAATCTAACCTCTAAACTTAACCCTAAAAAATGTATTAAATGCCAACACTTGAATCAGCACTTAAATGAGTTATAAAATATATTTAATATTACGAAAGAAACAGATAGAATTGGTGTGCGCGTAAGCTGAATTCAAGGAGTAGGCGTTCATCGATTATAACCATCTACTTATTGTTGAGGATATTTACTCAAACAAATTAAAGGAAAAAAAAAAAAAGAGTCGTTGGTGGCCGAAATATATAAAGATTAGGGTTTATTTTTTAGGATTCAAAATGCATATTTATAGTAGTAACTAGGGTTATGATTCACGTAATTACACTATCCGTTAGCAATCACGTAATAATATTACAGTTTTGATGGGAATCAATTTCTTTGTTTAAGAACAAGAACAAATCAATTTCTTTGTTGATTTAAAGGCCATTATTAATGACATTGCATTGCTGCAAATAACATGACTGTCGTGATATATTAGCTACCAACTTGAATGCCAGTACAATCAAGAGATGATTAGATTATTTGTACTCATACATAAGATAATTAATTCATGTGTAAGATTAGATTATTTTCTAATCTTCCAAGGCTAGGTATAATTTCTTGCATGCTATCCCTCTGATGTGGTTACGTAATTGAGATAAAATAACTTCCAAGATGGATAATACAATCCCATACATATATACTTGTTAAAACAATTTTAATTCATCATGTTTTGCCATTTTTTTTTTTTAGCATTGATATTTAAATATTAAGAAGAAACCACCACCAAGATAAAAAATGAAAATTACTGTTCACAACTATTGTACTATTGTTTTCATCTTGGCGGGTGTATTCTTGGCCTTTACATATAATTTTTCTGATTTTTCTTTTCAAAGCAGTAGTTGAATTATTATTGTGGTGTCATATAATTAAAATGGTAAGATCTCTCATGTTGAAAACGATGATTTAAACTTCACTCAAAGGGTTTGGATTGTCCTTAAGCATATAGTAACAACAAAAACAATAATAAGTTGCCAAGTTATTTAGAATATTATATATTAATTATTGTTTATATATTATTGTATGATTTTTTTTTTTTTGAAAAATATAAAGCTATTCTTTGCATTAAGAATTTTTTTTTTTAATTTCCTTACTGGTATCTCTGATGCAAAATTTATTCATCAAATTATATCCTCCTCAATAGATGCTATATGACATTTACTCTCTCTAATCTTCCTTAATTAATTGTGACCTTAATACAGTTTGTTTTTATTTAAAAAAAAAACCGATTGTTTCTTATGTATATATCCATTGGTTTACATTTGTTTTTGTTAATTTTTTTTTCCAAATTTTTATTTTCAGCTAATCATACTTTTTTATTTAAGCAGGGATTATTAGCTTAAACAACTTTTTACTCTGAATATTTGGTTAATAATCTAAATTAAGGAGTCTTGCTAACGTAAATCATCTGTAGCTTACATAAAATTAATACTTTTTTTTAATATGACTCAGTTGTTGGCTGGCAAACAATTGAGAAGTTATGGGAGACTAATTTAGGATCAACTGTATGTTACAAATAATGTAACTTAGTAATTGCTCCGAAGTAATTAACAACTATCTCATGATCCAAAAATTATGATGGCGTTTCCAAATGAAAAAGTTCACATAATTTCGAAAGATAACTGAGAACAATAATTGATTACTTAGTTTGGATACTTATTGATGTCATCAATCATTTAATGCCATGTGTATTAGATTAACTGATTTTATTATTAATTAATAACTTATTATTTTTACAACCGACTCAATTGATAACATATAAGATGCCACATTAGTGAGTATTCCAAATGAGTATCCAAAGTAAATAAACATAGCATGACTCATAACAATATGTATTAAAGACTTCGAACAAATTAAGTACTAATTAAAAATGAATGTGATGGCCATACATCGTGGGAATAAACGCTTATTTGGGTGAGGGTATTGCCACCCCATTATTTTTGTAAACCCCCCCTCCCCCCACATTCATAAGATAATTATAATAAATTCTCATTATTTTACAAAATTACAAATTAATAATAAGTTTAAACAAATAATTAATTATATTATTCTTATAATTTTTTTTATGACTTAGGTCTTTGGACAATCTTTTACCATTTGAGGTCGTTTCAATATAATTTTAATTTAATTATTTTACCCTTATAATATAAAATGACAAAATGTATTATTGTAGCTAATATTTTTTACATTTAATTTTATGCTCTATAATATAATATATTTTATTTAAAATTTAATAATTTTCAATAACCCAAATATCAGAAGTGCATTGTTAGTTTAGTCGAATATTAATAATCATACTAACAAAGTGTATTACTTATACATCATTTATAAATAATAAATTTTGCATAAAAATTAAATTTAAGTAAGTTTTAAGTATTTCGATAATATTATCTTATAAGGGTAAAATATATATGATTATTTTATCAAGAAATCGTTGTGTTCAAATATAATAAAAAAATAGTCACAAAAATAAATAAATAAATAAATGAAAATGGATCTAATTGATTTTCTCTCCATATTCTTCTTTATTTGAATTTTTTTAAATGATATCGGCTTATAATAATTTTGTGAAAGTGGGGTACATTTATAATATCTGTGGAGTAAAAATATCACCACCCCACCCACCCGAGTAGTTATAGCATTGTCTGTCGTATTTTTTTATAATTCAAATTAGATTAATAGTTTCAGCAATCAATCAATTAAGTCCTTTGTGACTTTCAATTTTGCTAAATTAGGGTTTTTTTATCATTAAGACTATTTAGCAACTTAATTATATATAAGATTAATTTTATTATTTTATCTTTGTCAGGCTAAAAAATTAAGGTCGCTAGCTAACCTAATTTATTCAAAGTCTTTATTTTTTTAATCTCATTTATGCTTCATTATGTAATACTTTTATAATTTATTTGTTCCGTATTATATCGTAAAATCGTTTTATAATTTATTTGTTCCGTATTATATCGTAAAATCGCGTGACAATGGTTGGAAAAAAAATTAGATATCATATAATATAAAGGATGAGTCGTCCATCTACCTTGCATTATTTTTTTACTTGTTTATTAGATCTCGCGCATTTTTCATTACACATTTAAGTTAAAACATAAGTTTATCCAATCTTATTGGATTTAGATGAATAAACCATTATATTTTTATATTTATTGCAATTTTTAAAGACTAGTTGGTTAGCAAATGTCCAAGAAGAAAGGACACAGGCGTCCTTTAAAGAATAATCCGAGGATATTTTTGTAGTTTAGTGACACAGTGAGCTTAAAACCCTAGTACCGATCCCTTCAGTTTCTCTATCCTTTATCTCGCACTGAACAGGCTCATGGCACATACCGTAGCAGCTCCGCCGCTGAAGCAAAGAGAGAGAGAAAATGGAGACTGCAAGAAACGTGAAGGACGTCTCTCCCCACGAGTTCGTCAAGGCCTACGCTGCCCATCTCAAGCGCTCGGGCAAGGTCCCCCATCTACCTCTTTTCCAATTTAATTTTTAATTATTATTATTATTAAATATTATTCTTTTTAAATTGTGGGCAGATTGAGCTTCCTCCATGGAACGACATCGTGAAGACTGGAACGTTGAAGGAGCTTGCTCCTTATGACCCCGATTGGTACTACATCAGGGCTGGTGTGTGGAAACTTGTTTTTTTTTTTCCTTTCGTTTTTGTTTCCAGTTACATTTATGTACTTGATGGGTATTTGTTTAATTTAATTATATTTTGCAACGTAGCTTCAATGGCGAGGAAGATCTACTTGAGGGGTGGTCTTGGTGTTGGTTCCTTCTGTAGAATCTATGGAGGTAGGAGGAGGAACGGTAGCCGCCCGTCTCATTTCGGCAAGAGCAGTGGCTCTGTCGCTCGTCACATACTTCAGGAATTGCTGAACATGAACATCATTGAGCTTGACCCCAAGGGGTGAGCTTTTGTTGCTTACTAGTGTTTCATTTCAATTGAACATCGGGCTGCTGGTTCTTTCTTTTTGCATTTGAAACGATTGATTAATACCAACGTTTCTGATTCTTTAAATATCATACTACCAATATAGCATGAAGTTTTGATGTGCATGCATGACTTGGGAATTTTTTCCTTATTACTAGGCTATAATTAAACCTTAAGGATCAGTTTGGTGCTCCATTCCAGACGGGATTGGATTAAGTTTTGGGTGATAGTATGTTTGGTGTATGACAATGAGTGGAAACTCACTGCTACCAATGTTCTTTTTAGCTTTGGCCAATCTTTACAAGGGTAGTGGTGGTGTTCCTTCCATTCAGTGTTGTTTGCTGGCAGGATGTTGTGATTTATGAAAACTCAAATCTTCATTTTTCTGTGAATGGGAGTCAATTGTCAGTGTTAGTTGAACAGTTGCATAAATTGGATTGTGAGAATTCCAATGGAATGGACATTAATTTCAACACACAATGATGAACAGCAGTTGACGAAAGGTGATAGTGGTTAACATTTCATGAGCAGATATTGTACTGACCTCACCATTAAGCATACTTGAACCCCACCCAGGCTAATTTTTTTAAAATTTATTTTGGCCTGAGTGGGGTTTAGTGGTGGAGTATAGTTACTCTTCTTTGAGTGGTGGTGCCTGGTATGCATTAAAATTTTATTGTTTTACTCTGGGTAATAAAAATTAGTTTGGGACAAAGCAACCTTGTGAAGGAGAGTGGTGGTTGCTGGTAAGCTTAAAATTTTTTTGTTTTATTTAGCAAAGTTAATATGTAGCCCATACAAAGCATCCTGAGGAGGTCATGACTTTAGTTTATGTAAAAAACATGTATTATCTATTAAATTTGATACAGTGCAGTGCATTTCATTTCTGCTAGAAAGTAAACCTTTAGGTGCCCCTAGATTGCTCTGTTCTGGAAAATTTTCATTGCTTAAAATGTTAATAAATTTTTTTATCTTGTGTAAGGTGGTATTATTTGGTTAACTAATAAAAAGTAGATACTCACCGGCCACCACTCTTAATCATTACCAACCACCATTACCTGTTATAGTCAACTGGTTTTTTTGTTGAAGTCATTTGGGATAATGTCCAAGTTTATGTAATTGTCTAAATATTGACTGATGATAAAGTTCTTGTTCCCTCGAACAATGGGTTTGAAGTTTAGTTTGTTTACTTTATTGATGTTCACTAAGATTTTGATTGGTAGTATAGAATATTCGGATGGAGAATTGCATCCTTTTGTGGGTCCTTTTTTCCAACTTCCTATTTGTCGTTTCTCTAAATGCATGGAAGAGAGAAAAACTTAGGTGGGATAGTGTGACCACGTCAATCATAAATGGAAAAAGTAGGTTGGTCGATCCTATCATATCTACATGATGACGTGGTGGAACTGTCCTATCTAAGTCTTTCTTTTCAGAAGAATCACTACTATTTTATTTTCTAGCTTGTTTCGTTGAGTGAAACTTAGGTTGGCTGAACTTATTGCCTTAGCATGTCGAGGTGGTGAGATAGTCTAACCATCATTGGATAAGTGTGGGGAATTGAGTCCCACACTTCTCATTAACTGGGTAGTGGCCTTGTTGTGGATGGCCTGTCCCACCACCTTAGCATGCTGAGGTGGTGAGCCTAGCCCACTTAAGTTTCTCTTCTCACTTTTCCACCTCCACTTTTGAGCCCTTGCATAATGCTTGCTAATTTCAATTTGAAATTTATTGTGGGGAAACCAATTCAAATGTCACAGATAAAATGAACTCCTAAAATGGTCACACGGATTAGCAGATAGCTCGTTCTCATCCTTTTGTTGGTAATAATTGCAATCATTCAAAAGTTATATTGGTTTCAAAACCTCATTTGCTTTTTCAAGTTCTGTTGATAATTGCATTGACTTTAGTATTCAGTGCGAATTTGCATGATATGTTTGTAACCACTAATATTTGGCTAATTGCTAAATTCTGTTATTAACAGTGGAAGGAGAATCACAGCCAGTGGGCAGCGGGATCTTGATCAAGTTGCTGGACAGATTGCAGTTGTTGCCCCTTGAGGGAATATAGTTGAAGCTTTCAAAAGGATTGATGTTATTGAGTTAGTTGTTTGAATGAGAGTAGTAGCAGTGGGCAGCGGGATCTTGATCAAGTTGCTGGACAGATTGCAGTTGTTGCCCCTTGAGGGAATATAGTTCAAGCTTTCAAAAGGATTGATGTTATTGAGTTAGTTGTTTGAATGAGAGTAGTAGATAGAAAGGATCGTTAGTAATAATGGAATTTTGATGTTAAGCATCGTTTGTTGATTTTCAGTTCTCTCTTAGTAACCTAAGATGAATTGATGATGAATATTGTTTTTCATTTTTAATGTGCCCCCTCATTGCTTTCTAATTTAATTTTGCGCGTTGATTAGTGTTAAAAATTGTATATTTATTAAAGGATAAAAATGTTATTTTGTGCATATATTATAATTTATATTTGTATTCATGTAATATATTAAGAATTATTAATTATGTTTTAATTATATTTAATTTTAAATATTTTTATTTATTTATTAGGTAAAATATTAATTTCACGTAATTCAAGGCTCCAAATGGGAAAATGAAAGTCAAATTTAGATTTTGAAGGTCCGAAAGCTTTAGGATGGGTGTAGACTGGTTTAAAATTCAGTTTTTAGAAGAAAAATTGACTTTTTTGTTTGACTAAGTATTGATTAGATGATAAAATGAGCTTACAATAAATATGGATGCATTGGATAGTTGTCAATTTTGACTAAATCTCAACCGTTCATTATTCAATGGTCAAGATTGTGCAATGCGGCAGTGGTTGGTAAAGTAAGTTGAAAGATTCGAATCTTTGTATTTGGGTTGACTCGATCCACCCATTAACCCGTCAAATTTTAACCGTTCTTTGATCAAATCGGACGTTTTATATGATACTACATGTAAGGTTAACTTTTGAAGTTTGACCAACCGTTGGATCTTGATCTAATAGTTGTGTGGAGCGCGTCGTTAAAACTGATGATTGTTTTATCATGTATTCACAAAAAGATTATGAATTTATTTTTCTATAAATAGAACTTCATTTTTGTGTTTTTAATAATTCTTCTTCTTCTCAAATTTTTTCAATCCCATTGTAATCCTCTTTGTCATGTTTGTTTTAATATTTTGTGTAATTATTTTCATAAATAATATTAGTTTTATTTACAATTTTAGTGTTTTATTTCCTTTTAATTATAAGTAATTTAATTTCAAGAATTATTTTTATTTCAATCATGTTTAGTTAAATAATGATAGTTAGGGTAAGGTGAAACTCTTGAGAAATAAATATGATTTAATTAAATTTTATTTTTAATTATATAAATTAAATTATTTTCTAATTAATTTTATACATAATTTATATTTTGAAATTTTGATTTATTGTAAACAAAAAAAATAGATTTTGGCACAATCAATTCTTAATATCTTAATATAAGATATGATAACATGGTATTTTAATTTATTGTAGACAAATTAAATTTTGGCATAATAAATACTTAATCCATAATAAAATTAATAGGAAAATAATAATAATTTATATAATTAATCTTTTGGGCAATAAATCTAAATAAAAATGACAAAAGGAATTTGTTAAATTTTATTTACTATTAAGAGTGAATCCATAACCCTAACTAATTCAATTTCATAGTTTCACTTAAATTAAGTTTTATATATTCAAGTTTTATTTTATTTTTAGAAAAAAAAATAAACAAATTAAATTTTTTCTCTGTAGATCGACTTCGGACTTACCGACTTATAATACAACAAGACACTCTTATACTTGAGAGTTGAAAATCATTTTTAAATCGTGTCACGCGTCACTTTAACAGTGCTTCTTTTAGGAAAAAAAAAAAAAGAACAAAAAGGGCCTAGAACTATTTTGTTTTTAAATAAATGTCGATGTTCAAATTTTCAATTTAAATTTGTTGTCCCATCATCAACTGAATGAATATATATATATATATATATATATATATATATATTTTGGGTTCTTTCGGGACTAAATGAATAAGTAGTTAATTGACTTTGACTTGTTATTTTTTCTGTTAAATATGAATGACGATTGTGCCAGGATTACTTTATTTATCGATAATCATTTTATTTTGTATGAAATCAGGAAACACGGTTCGAGTTCGTAATTAGTCTTATTTATAGTGACAATCGAGGAACCTGGCTTGTCTTATTTATAGTGGCAAGTGAGGATCCAACTATATAATATCCGACTATCATCCCATAGATTAGAGATTGCTCTATGAGGTTGTCGGCTACAGTGTAATAGGATGCCGATGTTATAGGGTAGTAAATTTTTTAATTAATTGTATCAAAATGCAGTATTATTTATTACATTTAAGAAAATGCCCTTGAGGATAGGGGTCATAAAATTTCAGGTAAGTTCTAGGTACGGTAATGCTTGTATTCAGTCCGAGCATATTTTTTGAACATTTGGCTTGGGTTTTTAGGTTAAATTTTTTTTATGTGAACTTACAAAATTTTGGATTTTATTTTAATAAATTTACACACGTGATTTTTTTTTTATAATTTTAAGATTTATTTTAATAAAATTAAGCTTAAAAATGTAATTTTAAAAGTTTAAAAATATAAATACATGTAATAAGTCGATCAAATAAATATAATTATTTAAATAATATATATCTTATAGCTTTTTCATAAAATTCGTGTTTGAGGCGGAATCTCAAACTTATTAAGTGAAACTTAAATTCGATGATTCGGTCGGCCCTCATTACTGACTCGAGTACTGCCGAGGACCAGTCAGGGTCTGGACCGGACCCATATGTTTAACATCCCTAAATCGAGGACAGGGGACGGTTCTCCAAATGGACCCTCAAATTCAATGTTCAACTAACATTTCTTACATTACCGCGCATTCCCCACGCTACGTGCCAATGCCTCTGCCGAGTAATTAAAACGACATGTCGTTTACAGGACACCAACGGACACGCCCCACAGAGGCCGCACACACGTTGTTTCCAGCGCCCAAGTAAAAGTAACAGAAAGAGACTCGTCGCGTCAAGCCGTCAATAACTCAATGACACGGCAACACAGTGGGGTCTGACCCGAACTTTAGTAGACGCCACGTGGCACATTCTGAACAAAAAGATGCAGAATCTTACTCAGCTCCCCCTCGCGCTTTCTAGACACGACTCCCCCGCGGTGCCGGAATTAAAGAATCTCACCACTACTGTACGTATGTACACCCCCATTTTTTTTTTTTTTATATATAAATTTTGGAGAGATAGCAAATAATATTATTATAAAGCTGTAAAAATTTCGCGAGCACTGCTTAGGCCTTTGCTTTATATCTCGATTTCGAATATTTTGATTGGAAATTGCTTCGATTCTCGTATAGCTTGTGAAAAGGTTTGTTTCTTCTTCACTTTTTCTCTTTCTAGATTAAGTGATCGACCAAACCACACCAAACCAAATCTTAGGGTTTTGCTCTGATTGGATCGATCTTTTTGTCTCTTTCTTTGGCTCTCTCTGTAAGTCGTTGCTTTCTGTTTTGCTTTTCCTTAGTGATTTATGACTTTCAAAGCAATGCCGTCTTACTCCTGATTACATAGAGCCGATGGATTTATTTTTATTTATTTGTTTTTTTTTTCTGTTTTGGTTGTTGTAGAGTGAAGCATAATGTAAATTTTGCATTATCAGTTTTTTTAGTTGTATTTTTTTTGGTTCTGTGTACAAGTTTGTGTAGTCTCAGTTGAGTGTAACAGTTGTTTTTTTTGCCCTTAAATAAATACATAAGTCAAGAATATGATCTAGTCGTTTTTTCTTTTTAAATTTTGAGCGTTTTCCGATGCTGTTGCAGGTACTTCATCCAGCTCTGTTCCTTTTCGAGGTTAGTAAATTAGAAATTTACCACTGTGGAGACTGCTAAAGAGAGCTTTATCTCGATAGTGAATCCTTTGTGGGTCGGCTACTGAATTTAAGAGAACAATTATGGCTTGGAAATTAGGGTTTTAGAGCAAAATGGCCTTTCTTTTTTTTCTCCCTCTGAGTTGGAGTGTGCACTTTGATGGAATAGGTTTAAGATTATATGGTTGAATGATGTTGTACAGGTGGTTGGCACTTAGGTTCTATCAATGTGAAATTCTTGTTCTTCAGCTTGGTGGTTAGAGTGTGTTTTTGGTTTATATTTGCATTTGTACAATGTGAGAAGATTTTATTTGAAGAATGGAGCATGATAGAGAAATCAATTTGTGGCTTCCTGGTTGGAACAGTGGGAGCCCAGCTGAAATGACAGAGTCTCGACTTTTTATTCTGTCTTGCTTTATTGCTGCTTTGATTGGTATTTTCACTATAGCCTACACAGCCTTCCAATGGAGAAGAAACATTAATTTAGGTTGGATGAAGGCGATAGCAAGGTCAAAGAAGAACCCAAAGACAAGGCACAAGGTTCCATTGGCTCCGCATACTTGGGTTCTAGAATCTGTATCTCGTGGAAAGAACTTAAATTGTTGTGTTTGCTTGAAGTCCATGTCTACTTCTCAAACACTTGGGCCTATGGTAGCTTCAGACAGTTTTATTCACCGCTGTAGCGTTTGTGGTGCAGCAGCACATTTGAGTTGTTCTTTGAGTGCCCACAAGGATTGTAAGTGTGTGTCTATGATTGGTTTTGAGCATGTGATCCACCAGTGGTCTGTTCGGTGGACTGAGATCACAGATCAACCTTGTGAAGCTTCATTCTGTAGTTATTGTGAAGAGCCATGTAGTGGATCTTTTCTCGGTGGATCACCCATATGGTGTTGCTTGTGGTGCCAACGACTTGTACATGTTGATTGCCATAGTAATATGTCTAATGAAACGGGTGATATTTGTGATTTGGGCCCATTTAGAAGGTTGATTTTATCACCACTGTATGTTAAGGAATTGAACCATACGTTAGCAGGTGGAATTTTGAGCTCAATCACACATGGGGCTAACGAGATAGCTTCTCAAGTGCGTGCAAGTATTAGGAGTCAAAGCAAGAAATACAAGCATGGTAATGAACCCTCCATTGACCCAGTTGACAGTGGTAGTGCCTGTGACACATCTTCAGAAAGCATGGCTGACACTCATAAAACAGTACATAGTTCAAATGGAGTGGAAGAAAACTGTAACGGTAATATAAATGTGGGGGATCATCACCAAGATGGCGATTTGGATAAGAAAATAGAATCAAACCCAAGTTTCAAAAGAAGTGGTTCTATTAATCAGAAGGATGAGTCTCAGATATTAGAGATGAAACAGAAATATGAGTTGATTGATTTGCCTCCTGATGCAAGGCCTTTGTTAGTTTTCATCAACAAGAAGAGTGGGGCACAACGTGGAGATTCCCTTAGGCAACGATTGAACCTTCTTTTGAATCCTGTCCAGGTTTTGTTCTAGTAACACAAATCTTCCTTAATAATTCAATAGTATTTATAGTGCTTATTCCCCCCCCCCCCAAAAAAAAAATTGAATAGTATGTGTATTAATATTTCGTTTAGGTTGAGGTGGTATATGCAATATTGAAATTGGATTCTATTTATGTACAGTTGTTATAGAAGACATTTGTGAGTCTGTAAACAAAATCCTTACATCATTTCAAAATTGCCACAACTTTTAACTCATCTTCATCACCCCTTGGTAGAGGACAAAAGATATTTAGCTTGATGTCTAGATTTCCTTCAGTGAAGCAGAATTAAACTGTTTTGGATTTTGCAAATTCATGGTTTATAAATTGTTGAAAATATTTTTCTGTGGCTAGTTTGTTTTCTTGATTTTCTGCACTTTGTTTTTATGGACATAAAATTATCATAAAGTAATACCTAGTAGTAACATCATTGCTATGGTTGTTAATCTATTAACTCATTCCCCATTTGGCATGAACTCACTTTTTTTTCCCCAACACTGATGGAATTGTACCTTCTAGTCAGAAAGGAATTATAAATTGTTTTCATCTGGATTTCAGAGTTAAGAATCTAAAAGCTCCTTGATATGTAAATCTGGTAGACCAGACAATCATTTCCCTCCAATTAATGGGAACTATTTTGAATTGTGAACTGTAATTTTGCTACCTTATTGCAGCGGATAACCTTTCAATTAAACTGTATTTGCTTACGGTCAATCAAATAGGACCTTCCGTGGTTATTTTCTGAAGATTGTTTGACTCTGTTATCATTGTTATGACAGATGTATTTCATAGTTTGCTGTTTGTCAGAGTTGTTCATCATGTTGTATCTTGCAGGTAGTTGAGTTGAGCTCAACTCAAGGACCAGAAGTGGGTCTTTTTCTGTTCAGGAAGGTGCCTCACTTCAGAGTTCTTGTTTGTGGGGGAGATGGTACTGTTGGTTGGGTTCTGAACGCCATAGACAAGCAAAATTTTGTTTCTCCTCCCCCAGTTGCTATTCTACCTGCTGGAACTGGAAATGATCTGGCCAGAGTACTGTCTTGGGGAGGAGGGTTGGGTTCTGTGGAAAAAAATGGAGGCCTTTGCACAATGTTACAGCACATAGAACATGCTGCAGTAACGATACTTGATCGGTGGAAGGTAGCAATTTTGAATCAACAAGGGAAGCTACTCCAGCCACCAAACTTTTTGAACAACTATCTTGGTAAAGGACCTCTTACATTTTCCGATATTTTAACAGAATTTAATAGTGTAGATACAAGATATCCTCAGTGAAGAATAGAGGTTTGATTTATGAATGGTGTATGCTGGCTATGGGAATCAACTCCGACATGTTGGTTGGGTTGGTTTAAATGTAGGCTTAATCAGATTGAGTTTTTAGACTATTGGTCTGAGATCCTGAGTTTCATGTTCGACTTAAACTCATTTTCTGGACCTTAACAAGTCTTTGGAGAACTACTGGGTTTGGATGAAATACCATCAGTTCAGCACTGATACCTCTAGGAGAATTTGGTTTCTTTTCTTGCAAATCTAGTGCTTCAATGTTTCTTTGCTTTAGATGATTTATCCTTGGGACGGAACCTTGTATTTAGTGATATTCACATTAGTACTGAATCAGTAACTTAAGAGGGGATTTGATTTGACATTTATCCTAGTTGAAATATATTATTCTTTTTTCACCCCTTAAATTTCTTAAGTGTTGTTCTGTTATGATATTCACATTCACTATAGTCCGTAACTCTGGCAACTTTGTTTACAGGAGTTGGTTGTGATGCAAAGGTTGCTCTGGACATTCACAACCTGCGGGAGGAGAATCCAGAGAAGTTTTATAATCAGGTAATTACAGACTTTGATTAATATGGAGTTATGGACTATAAGCTGCTTTGCAAAATAAACAGCAATAAAGACTTTTGGCCAGATTTCTTGTTTGTTTAAAGGCATCTATATACACTTGACGCAGTGGGAAAACCAATTGTGTTTTACTTGTCCTTTATTGAATGCCATAGAAGGCATTCCTACATACTAATTTCATACACAAAAAGTTAAAATGAATTTAATGAATTATGTATGGCTGTAAGAATTGAGACAGGAAGCATAGATAAATGATTGAACATTTTTAGTCTGTCAACTTCACTCTGATATATGAGGTCTCTTTTATTTTGCATATCAACTAGTTATGTATTTTGTGCATTTTATTTAATTTCACTGTTTTGTGCTGAGACAGTGAGAATTCAATGATTAATATGGCCTGTGGTAGCAGAAAGGTTGTAGAACTATTGATCATGTGATGCTTTGAAGTGAAAAGGAAAATTTTCTTGATTATATTCTGTTGGACGAGTGGCACAGTAGTCTAATATATATCCATGTATATATGATGACATGAGAAGTTTAAACAGAGCAAGGATATTAATTGACGCAGATTTTGTTGTTATAGTTACTGTCTGTCTCATGATGATCTTATTATCTTTTGCAATGATCCCCATTTCCATTTTGCTGAAACTATTTCAATCTAACTGCAGTTTATGAATAAAGTTTTGTATGCAAGAGAAGGTGCAAAGAGTATAATGGACAGGACATTTGAAGATTTTCCTTGGCAAGTTAGAGTTGTTGTGGATGGTGCTGAGATAGAAGTCCCTGAGGTGGGTAGTGAATTGGTTTTAATTTAATGCATTGACTACAGGAAGTGGACCTCAACATCAAGTAATGTCACCATGTTGGTTAAGCTATGGATGTAGGTATATTGTTTGATATGATGAAGAAATGATGAATTTATGGACATTAGAAACTGATAATTTTTGTTCTATTAAAGATTGCTAATTTTTGTTCTATTAAATTATCTAATTGTAGCAACAACTAAGAATGTGTAACCTGGATATATCTTTATTGTTGAATGAGACATTTCTTTCTTTGATGCAACTGTTATTTGATTGGATTTTATCATAAGGTACTATGAGAAAGTCCACCACCTCCCCCTCCCCCCCCCCAACCAAATTCTTCTTGAATTTTTCTTGTACATCGATTTTAGTTTTATCAGGGTAATGTTCTAATTCAGCTGTTCTTATCTTAGAAGAAAAAAAGTTTTAATTCCAGGAATTTCTTCTGTACGTGCTACCAATCACAATTTTGTTTAGTAATCCTGCTGCGGGCTATATGATTTCTTTTAAATATTTTTCAGGATGCGGAAGGTGTACTTGTTGCAAACATTGGAAGTTACATGGGCGGTGTAGACCTTTGGCAAAATGAGGACGAAAATTATGATAATTTTGATCCCCAATCTATGCATGACAAGGTACTAGAGGTGGTGAGCATATCTGGCACATGGCACCTTGGAAAGCTTCAGGTATTGTGGTACTTCAGTGTATTTCAATCATTACTAATTAATGTTATCTTACTGCAATGACTAGTTAATGACTAGTTTCTTGTCCTATGTTGAGTGGATGAAATGTTATGGTCTTGGCTTTGTATGATTCTGACCTCAAATTTTGAGTACTGGGGAGTCTTTGTACTTCAGTTGATTATATATTTCTGAGCTGATATTTGTGTCGGAACAGGTAGGGCTTTCTCGTGCTCGAAGACTTGCACAGGGTCAGTCTATTAGGATACAATTATTTGCTCCTTTGCCTGTTCAAATTGATGGGGAACCTTGGTTTCAACAACCGTGTACATTAGCCATATCACATCATGGGCAGGTATACTCCTCACCTGATTTAGCTTCAATTTGGTTTTGGCTGTGCTGCTAGGGGGATAATGTTGAAATTCACATTTTAAGTTGCTATTAACGAGTTTGTGATTGTGTAGGGGAATTCCAATTGTCAGCCATTGAATGTTCATCTAATTCCTCTGGTTTGTGCAGGCCTTCATGTTGAAGAGGGCAGCTGAGGAACCTCTTGGTCATGCAGCTGCCATAATTGCAGATGTGCTTGAGAATGCTGAAACCAATCGTGTTATTAGTGCTTCCCAGAAAAGAGCTCTTCTTCAAGAAATGGCATTAAGGCTATCTTAAAGGTTTCTTAGACTACTGTAGCTGGTAATACAGCTTTTGGTGGCACCGGCATTTTTTTAAATATTAATTTGCTTTATATTCACTCTTGTGTGTCTTTTAGAATGTTATACGTGGAAAGTAATGATATTAGAAGCAAGTGTGTGTGTAATTTTGTACACAAAAGGGCCTTACCAAAAATTTTGTAAGATAAAATTTTGAAAATTTTGTATTTTAAGTTGCTTGATGTGAGATTACACGAGTCATTGTTTTATTCATATTCTGTACACTGTTTATAACTTGACAGACTCTGTTTTCTATGTTTACTCCATAGAAGCCCTTGTTTGACCTTCTTCCAGAGTCTTGTCACAAATCCCCCAGAGGCCAGTCTTGTTCCCCTCACGCTCACCTTTCTGCTGAGGTTATCTTCTGTTGTTTTTGAGCAAACGATTCTCATTGGCGTCTTGGCATTTTCTCTGTAAATGCAATCTAAACGGTGGCGGTAGAACGGAGAATTTGAATTTATGCGGTTCGGGTAAGTATGCGAAGATCCAGATGAACCTAGCATGGCCTTCTTGAGTTGACGAGTAACGGCTCGGAGCTCGAATGAGTCCAGCAGGTTGCTACCGTTGTGGTGGGGGCTCAGCATCAAGAGGGGGCTCAGGGTCTGAACCGGTGGAGTGTCTGTCGATGGTGGTTTCCTAGCTGAAAAATCGGTGGAAGTGGGTGTATCTCTTGGCCTTGAGGCTTTCCCCATCTTCTGATGAGAGAAGTGGTTGGTTTTTCATTCGGCTTTGAATGTGTTATCGTGTTAAGAGACTGACAATTTCCTTGGTAGTTAACGTCAGGTAGGAGCTTGACAAGAAAATTGCTTTGTTTTCTACGCTTCGAGCAAGCTGCCATAAGAATTTCTAGCGTTATTGGTGGCCTACGCTTGTTCTAACTGGGCAAAACAATTATTTTTTAAGTCAGCATAAATTTTTTTAAAAAAAAATCAAAATTATCTAAATTTTTGAAGATCTAAATTTTCAGCCATCATCAAGTCATAAAACAGTCCATGAGAAAAGGTTAGTGGTCGAGTAAATAGAAGTATACATGGCACAAATTGATTGCTATAGGCTGAAGAAAATTCCCAAGTAAACAAACCAAAAGTTACTCCATTGATTGTGGTCCGTGCTGCTACGTTGCAAAGATTTGATTGCTTTACGACCAACTGGAGAACTCGTTCAATGTAGGCTAACAGTCATTGACCTGAAGTCAACTGTACGCTGGGCTAAGTTATCTCTTTTTAACATTTCAGCATTAACCACGCGGTGAACGCTGGAGAAGAATTTTAACCAAAACTCAAAATAGAAATCATTCGTCAACAAAAATTTGGTGTAGGCATTATCACATGATATGAAAATAAATACCAACGCATATGTTAGGCTCTTCGCCACTCAATTTTCTAGTCTACCAAACTTATGAAAATAGATTTTAACGTGCAATAATCATGATAATAGAAGTAATGCTACATTTGTTTATTATGTAAATAAAATAAGACCACATAAGGGTCGTATGATTTAAGTTGATTAACCAATGGTATAGCGGCAGGATGTGAATTGATTTTTTTTAATAGTTGATTGTTTATTTACACTGAAATGAGAGTCTGCAATTGAAATCATAATCTAATTTATATGTGTACTTTATTTTGCATTGGGAATAAATAGTTTTAAATTATAATTTTATAATTATTTAAATAATTATAATTTTTAATTACAAAATTAATAAAAAAATATATTTGAAAAATAAAATTTTTATTTTATTATATTTGTAAATTAATAATAATTATTGATATTCTTAATTATGTCAATCATAATTGTTTATTAATTTTAATTTTAATTATGTAAATTAAATATTATTAATAAGAACAACACAAATGAAACATTATTATTAATAATATAGTACAAAACTAATATTTTCTTAGAATGAATTATTTATTATTATTAATTATTACTATTAAATGAATATAATGCTATTATTTTTAAGTAATTTTAACTTATAATCAATATAAATCATTATTTTTAACTAAAATATAATAATATGATTTAAATCAATATGGTATTATTTATTTTATTTTATTAAATATAATTATATTAAATTTAATAACATAAGGCTAAAAAAAAAAAGAGGTAAAATAGATTCTCACTCCCACCTTTACCACTGCAAAAATGGGGGGAAGCTCATGGGGTGAGATTCTCATTCCTCTCTTAAAATATGTGAGTGAACACTATAGTGCGAGAAATTTATACTTTTCACTCCCACTCCAATAAATAAACATAGCATAACAAAAGTTACAAAAACATAAATAAATCAAAACCAACAAAACAAGCAAACACAAGGGGAAATGTGTGTTTTTTTAAAAAAAATATTACATTAAAGACAATAATATGACTATTGATAAATTAAAAAAAAAAAAAAAATTGAGCTGATTCTTCATGACAGTCTTACTAGCCTAAAGTATGGATATAAGCTTAGTTTGAAAATTTGGAAAAAATTAAATAAATAAATACAATTTGAAAACTCTGGACCTCAAAGATAAAATGAGGAGATATTTGACCAACACAAAATCGAGAAGAGAATTCTAATCCCTTGAAAACTACACGTGTCAATAGAACTTCGTGCTTATTACCATTTAGGAAGGAATTTATCATCAATTATTGTCGCAAACTCACATTCCCCAAAATTAACTGAATCACATCAATTCTTGTCTGTTATGCACTTTCGCTTTTTACAAGGGAATAAAATGAATATTTTGTGTTTCTGTTGATGATTCTAAATTTTCATTTTGGAATTTCTAATTCATAGATAACAGACCCCTTAATGCATTCTGTGCATATCCAGAACAGACGTAGCTTCGTTATTAGTGACTCACTTTTACTTCCTCATTTTTTATTTTTTGAGTTGTTAACAACTCAGATTAAGAACTTAAATTAAAATAAGTGATTTTTTTTTTTTTTTTTTTTGCTTTTCCTCATTCATCACAAATTAATTAATAGAGAAATCTTTTTAAAATGTTGTCTTTTACCAAAAATGCTTCAATTGCTTTTTAATATGAAAAAGCATTTCTTTTCCTTTTACTTACAAGTTTCAACTAGATAATATAAGGTGGATAAGGGGAGGCAAAAAAAAAAAAAAAAGACTGTTTTTGTCATCGCATGGAATTATTCTTGACAAAAACAAAAAAACACTAAACACTCGGAGCACACCCAGAGAAACCGCCGTTTCACACAAGCTCAGCCTCAAATATGATCATTGGACCACGTGGAAAATCCGGCGCACGTGTCCTCATCTGATTGGCTTCCATATAAGAATACTACGACTGGACTCGAATCAAATCTGAGTTGGAAAAACTAACAAGGCAAGTCAATGAATTAATAATACAGCCGAAACCAAAACACAACCAATATAAAAAATGCAATGCAAAGCATCTCCCGAGCTTGCTTCAAACCAAAACTCTTCTTCTTTTGCTTTTCTTTTTAATATTTCTTGAAATCATTCTTGAAGTTTACTTAACGCAATTCCATCAACTGAATTTCTGGCGCAGCACTTTTGGCGGCGGCCACATTCATCAGGTGCTAACACGTTTCATGCCCCCCTTTGATACTTGGTAATCAAGGCTCTTAGATGCCGCTTTATTTAACTTATTCTATTCTGTTGATATTATTTGGAATTGGAAAGAAGCACTTTTGCAACCTGTAAAAGCACTCTGCTTCTGGACTCTTAAGCTTCTTGAGTAAGTGCGGTTGGTTTTTCGGTTAATGGCTGTTGACATGCCATGTTTCCTCTTGAAACAGTACCATTCAAGATGTCTCGCATCGCTCTCTAGTCTTTTTTTTTTTTTTCTTTTTTCAACTTGAGAAATGACTTTTTTTTAGTTACTCTTTTTTGACTTGTCATGAAACATGGATCTATAATATAGGGTGTGTCCAAGTACGTTTTGAAGTTTATAAAAAAAAAAAAAAAAAAAAAGTCAAAAAAGAGCAATTTCGAGAATACGTAAAAAGATAAAGATTTGATTCCATACGATATATCATAAAACACACACAAATGTTTATTGTTATTAGTTTTCAGGGGGTGTGACTGTGTGAGCGCTTGAAATTAAAAGAGGTTTGTTGCTAATTGGTTTAACCAATCACATTTTTTGTGACGTAACTAATATATTTTATTCAAATTCTGCTCATATGAGTGGAGATTAAATTACTATCGTGCTACTTAATTTTTTTTTAAAAATGAATATTTCTAGTATACCACATCATCCAAACAATATTCACTGATATATACATATAATTTTTGTAACCATATTATCTATATAAAAATTTACAATATAGATGAAAATCATCAATAGATGGTTGCACTGCAACAAATATTTTTTTTGGCCTGTTTATTTCATTTGTTGCTTGTGCCCAAGATATTTATAACCCTTTAGTAAATGGTATCTTATTTATTTTCAGTGCACGGTGTTTGAACTGGAAAAAGTTTAGAGCCCACGTTTTAGCGTCTATGTCAGCCATTTGCATTACCATCAATGGATTCCGTCATTTCTGCACTTCAAATACAGTCTTTTTATGAGTTTTATAAACTTTTAACCAATGGGAAACCATTAAAACTCAGAATATCAAAAGTTCATTTTTTTTTTTTTTTTAAAAAAAAACTATTGGCTCGTTGGTTATTTATTTTACCAGTAAACAAACAAAAGGTGGGCAACGAGCGTGCATGAACTTGCGTTGTTTGTTTGTGACCTGAAAGGTGGAGGTGCAGTTTGAAAACGTGTTGAACGTTCCAGTTGTTAAGCTTTTGAGTCTGACTTTTCTCCAGTTTGTGAAAGCTGTTTGCTAGATCTCAAGTCACATGCCCTTCGTTTGTTCTTGTGTTATATAAAGAGCTCCAGATTGCTCTGCCTACCCTTACCAGTAACGTTTGCTCTGTTTCTCCTTTGCCGCATAACCTTTCACTTTCTTCTCTTATTGGGTTCTTTCTTCTTGTGTTTTTTGAAATACGCAAGGTACTTTTTTTCCACCTTTTTATAGTGAATTAATTTAATTTATTTTGTTGATGTGAGTTCTTTTGTTTCTGTGGTCCCTTTGGAGATTTTTATTTTTTGCTTTTCAATACCCTGTAATTTGTTTTTCTAAAGCTAATGATAGAAAAAAAAAATTCAAATTTCAACTGCTTGCTCTTTCAAATTTTAGGACTTGATTGAGAATGAATTGTTTTAAACTAATGTAATGGCCTTTTTATTTCAGGTTCTATATGGACGACCAAAAAATGGTGAAGATCTGTTGCATTGGAGCTGGCTATGTTGGGGGTCCAACCATGGCAGTGATTGCACTCAAGTGCCCCAAAATTGAAGTTGCTGTTGTTGACATCTCTGTTTCTCGCATTGCGGCCTGGAACAGCGACCAGCTTCCAATTTACGAGCCTGGTCTCGAAGATGTGGTGAAGCAGTGCAGAGGCAGGAACCTCTTCTTCAGCACTGATGTTGAGAAGCATGTAGCTGAGGCAGACATTGTGTTTGTTTCTGTTAACACTCCAACAAAAACTCAGGGCCTCGGAGCTGGCAAAGCTGCAGACCTTACCTACTGGGAGAGCGCAGCCAGGATGATTGCCAATGTATCCAAGTCCAACAAGATTGTTGTTGAGAAATCTACTGTGCCGGTGAAAACAGCTGAGGCAATTGAGAAGATCCTGACTCACAATAGCAAGGAAATCAAATATCAGATTCTGTCAAACCCGGAGTTTCTTGCTGAGGGTACTGCAATTCAGGACCTTCTCAATCCTGACAGGGTTCTCATTGGAGGCAGGGAAACCCCTGAAGGCCAAAAGGCGATTCAAGCACTGAAAGATGTTTACGCACATTGGGTCCCTGAGGACAGGATCATCACAACCAACCTCTGGTCAGCCGAGCTCTCCAAGCTGGCTGCTAATGCCTTCTTGGCTCAGAGGATTTCTTCTGTTAACGCCATGTCTGCTCTTTGTGAGGCTACCGGCGCAGATGTCACTCAGGTTTCTCATGCTATCGGCAAGGACACAAGAATTGGCCCCAAGTTTCTGAATTCCAGTGTTGGTTTTGGTGGTTCTTGCTTCCAAAAGGATATACTCAACCTGGTGTACATTTGTGAGTGCAATGGCCTCGCTGAAGTCGCTAACTATTGGAAACAAGTCATCAAGGTGAACGATTACCAGAAGAATCGTTTCGTGAACAGGGTTGTTTCTTCAATGTTCAATACAGTTTCAGGCAAGAAGATTGCGATTCTTGGGTTTGCCTTCAAGAAGGATACTGGTGACACCCGGGAAACCCCGGCAATCGACGTATGCAAAGGGTTGTTGGGAGACAAGGCGAAGCTGAGCATATACGATCCACAGGTCACCGAAGATCAAATCCAAAGGGACCTTTCGATGAAAAAGTTCGATTGGGATCATCCAATTCACCTGCAGCCGATGAGCCCCCCTGCTTCGAGCCCCCCTGCTTCGAAGCAAGTGAGAGTGGTTTGGGATGCGTATCAGGCAGCTAAGGATGCTCATGGTGTCTGCATTCTTACTGAATGGGATGAGTTCAAGACACTCGATTACCAGAAGATTTTCGATAACATGCGGAAGCCTGCATATATATTTGATGGCCGAAACATTTTGGATGTTGCAAAGCTGAGGGAGATTGGATTTATTGTATACTCTATTGGGAAGCCATTGGATCCTTGGCACAAAGACACTCTTGCCGTGGCATAAGGATGGGTTTCTCCTCATGAGGGCTAAAGCCAGGACTGTCGTGAGAAAAGCGATTTTATTCTTTGAATCTTTTTCTTATCTTAAGTTTTCATTACATTATGGCTCTAAAATTATAGTTTTTGTTATATCTCTTGAAACTTCAGTTGTACTATGAAGCATGAACTTTCTTTAATATGCCCTTATAATAAACTTCATATTCCCTTTCAATCTCCTAAATCTATTTATAAGCGAGGCCCTGCTTGATATTACTATTGATTAATTATTACTTTAAGCTAGAACATTAAAATAACACTTGTTATTGTGGCTTAGATTTTAAAAGTTAAATGTGACAAAATCTATTATATTATTTTTATCAAAATTTGTATTTAAAAATCACATTTACCACGCACTATTAACTTTAACTTTTAGTAACATTATTTTTTTTCAGAGCAATTATAAATTTTAAACAATGACACATCAACACTAACCAAAACCTTACTCTTAAATTTTTTCTTTTCTTTCTAGTTATAACTTTATGACAACTCAATTCCTCCTCCCCACCCATTCTATTTTGTGGAACCCACTAGCTTATTCCTAACATTTTCCTGGAAAATTTATGCAAAATTTCGATAGTTTTGTTATCTTGCATATTGTTAACTATTAATGTAGAAGTGATGATTTGAAGATGAAATACGCCAGGACTTATTGGGGGCACCACGCAACCAACCGGATGAATATCATGTTAACTTAATTGCTGGATTTTCATTTTTATCAAAAGAATTTTGAATGAATAAACCTGATAAACAAAAGCATATACATAAAGGAAAGAAGAAGAAAAAACGTTGTAATCAGTTAAACAAATGCAACAAATATTAAAAAAAGTCGTCCGGTAAAGACGACGTAGGTTCAATTTGTAAACAACACCGTCTTCCTTTTGTCCAAAAAATTCAAAGGTAATAAAACTCGTAAAGAAAACAGCAAATTTTCCAAAATCATTAATTCCTGTGCACCACCCGTATATACAATGCATAATTTATCACTATAAAACTCTCCCTCTCAGTTATGAACAAAACTAGTAGCGGTACAATGGCGTTCAGGGGAGACCAGCCTCCCTAATAAAAAATAAAAAAATGAATATACAATCATAATTGGTCTCCTAATGCTATTTTTTTTTCTTTTCAGACACCTAGCGAGTTCTATTCTGTACACTCATGTAAATCTGCTCAGATACTTATGTAGGCAGCAGCAAGTTTCAAATGTAACTAACCATCAGGCTTATCTCCTCTTTCTCTTGAACGGGCATCCTATCTTTCTTTTTCTCCACTTCCTTTGTCTTTTTCTCTTACTTTCTTCCTCACGCTGTCATCATATCTGCATTACAAAATAAAAGGGTGTATGTTGTTTCTTTTGTGCAAGGTCAATATGAAGTTGTAGTCCGCCACCCAAGATCAATTTACAGCAGTAACTACCCAGATATATCTAAACTTACCAGTTACATCCACCAAATCATCAATCACTTTGCTCAATTTACTCCTGCACACGTCCTGCTCCTCGTGGCATTTTCTTGGATATTGCTGCCAGAAATAACGTAAGTCAGCCAACCAAAGTTCATAAAATAGTGGAATCATAAATTGTTTTTCAGTGCTACAATAATTTTAGATGATCAATGGTTGTTCCTTAGATGTTGTTTCTTCTATGTCATGCAAAAAGAAAACAGAGGAAAAGAGATGCTAATGCAAAATCCAAAAATCAATTACCCAAGCTAAGAAACTTAGTTTTACTTGACAGAATTCACCAATGTTCACCATACATACAAACACATGCACGCATATTGAGACAGAGAGAGAGAGAGAAAAGGAGGGCATACGATCTTCAACATCCTTGAGCTGATAATAGTGCGGAGCAATTTCAACCAACCACTCCGGTTTTAGTTCAGTTACCTGCAATTCATTTCACTTTTAGCTATGACGAAATATATACTAGGCAAAGGCCCTGTCTTCGTAACAGTTTATGAAAACTAGCTAATAGTGGAAACTGACCTGCCGCATATATTCCTTCGTTGTCAGAACCAATTCATGGTAAACTACCCATCTTGGGAGCACCTGAAAAGTGGAAACAAACTCAGCCACAGCTGACAGCACAAAATCAATATAATAACACTAAGACTCCTATAGGAATCCACAAGCCAATATTTGTTGTCTAGATTCTGGCAGCACAAGATAGGGAAGTTGTTCTCCATAATATTGACAAAGAGAACCCAATGGATGAGTTTGTTAAACTAATTGCATGCGTGTGACAGTGTAGGAAGAAGAAGAAATTCATGTCACAATGGTTAATACATAATGAATCAAAGCAATAAAGAGAACAGATTACTAGCGTGGTAGATTAGTCATCATATTCAATTGCCATTAAATATATGCCATGCAAAAAGTGCAACAGACTGTGTTGTATTCAGTAATAGAAAACCCAAAACCCAGTTTGTGGAGATCAAAAAAGAACCATTAAATATTATAGCCAGAGAGCTGCATTTACCATCTGCTTATCTATGTTTTAATGAACTCTTAGCAAGCACATAGGAACTAAGGTAATCAAATCTAATCAGAAATTTCTTCTTTATTTATTTGCATTATCCAGAATCTTAAATCACAAGCATTCAGTCAGTGACTTGGCAGCCAGAAGGTTGGCCCTACTCTAGTTCACTGACTAAACTTTTATGGCTGGTCCGATTCCAGTTCACAGACTACACTTGTTCACAAGCTTCAAAGATAATACCTGATAATGTAAAAAATGTCCTTGCTGTCATTTAATGAATCATCATGGTTTGTTTATTTAAGAAAAAATTGGTTGGTAATACACTAGCAATAACATTATTTAATAATTTTCACTTAAGCAGATGGACAAGATGTGTTCCTAAAACTGGCTCTGTCAGGACAGATTTGTTATTTTTAACTACTTGATCTAGAGAAGAGAATTTTTACACTATTTGGCACAACATGGACATAACTTGGAGGGGTATTGGAGAGTTTAGAGACATTTCACCTAAAACTGTGCATCACTTGCTCTGATGAGTAGTATATCAAATGAAAGAAATAGGAGAAGACTTTTTGTGGAACCAGAGACACCATTACAAGATATGATTCATCTTTTATGAGCGACCTCCATTGTCTCCTTAAGGGTAGATTTTTCTTACTCCAGTTCTTTCATCGCATAGTAAGTATCCTACCATCATAATTTTAATTGCCACTGGAAGGAAAAGTGATTATGTTCATCTCCTGTAAACTAGAGCTCTTTGTTTCCTTCAAAAATAATTTCTTGAGAACTCATACAAGAAATTTGCAGAGTTACATTCAAATATATACATTGTAACTCCTTATAAGGATGCATGAAAAGCAAGATTGTGACTGCTCTGAAGGATGCCTATAATTATTCTCAGCATAGAAATAGCTACATTTAAAATCTCTGTGACCACCCCTTCAGCTAAACCTTTAATCATAATAACACTCAAAACAAAAGTAGTCACCTGCGCCAACCCTGAACTGGGATGTATATGAACTCTCTGTGGATGTTTCACCGTCCAGTAAGATCCGTTTTTCTGAAGCTTTGCAGAATGAGGGAAAAAGCCTGAAAAAGGCAATGATAAGCATTTAATTCAACAATGCTCACAAGAAGAATTTTCTTTAATCAATATTAATACTAAACTGCAGTTATATTCCTACCAGATGTAATGGCCTTTTTTATAGCATCTAAATCATTAAGATTGGAAGTAACTTCAATCTCGACCCTCTCAAGAAGCCCCTCCAGCTGATCCCGTATATCTCTGGCACGCTTCATACTCCTAACCTGAAAACGTAAACAAGAATAGCATATCAAAACAAGAATGCTAATACTAACAGAATAACAAAGTTATATGTAAGATTCAAGGAGAAAATTTTGTCGTGACAACAGCAGGATATTCTATAGATACTAGAAAAAAATGTAGTTGTGGGTATTGGCAATGTGATGAACAAAAATCGTGCCTTACTAGGTAAATGGCTTTAGAGATTTCCTTTGCAGCATAAAGAGTAAGTGTGGCATCCAAGGCAATAAATGGGATTCTAAGGTGATCACTAATGAGTCCAACTAAAGCCCAGCAAGTGCCATCTCTTTGGGTACCCTCACTTTCTTATGCCTACAAGATTTGAGGTGGAAAATGGAGAAAAGATTCAATTTCGGGAAGATGTTGGTCCGGCACTGTTCCTATCGGATAGTTGTTTCCTAGACAACATAGATTGACTCTTGATGATAACTTCTCTATCAAATCTAGAATGGATTTTGGCTCATCCCCTTCATCTTGAAATCGGAATCTAAATTTTTTCAGAGCTTTTTTCTTTTTCTTTAAGAAAAAGTTAATTAGATTGAATATATAACAATTTATAAAAGGTTAACAAGATCTCGACTAGGCCCAAAAGCACCCTAAGAATCTACAAAAAAGATATCTCCACAAAGAAAGTTTCTACCTTAGAAGGGCTAAACAATGTCAACATCTAAAACCAAATGACAAACGCTACCTAACCTAAAACTCCTTCCCAATTTAAATGTATGAAAAATAAAAACCAATCCCACATAAAATTGACGTAATCCTCTCTAGAAACCACAAAAATTCTGTTGTTCCTTTCTAGCCAAATAACTCATGAAGTGGCCAAAATGCTACATTTCCATAATACTCTTACTTTTTCTCCTTCAGCAAAAGCCAACATGTGTTCAATAAGCACTGAGACACAATAGTATGGAAAGGCCCATTAGTCTTTAGCAGCTTGAATTAAGAAATTTCACAAACTAGAAGCTACTTTGCAGTGGAGAAAGAGATGATCAGCAGTCTCTTCACTATTCTTGCATATAACACAAAAAGCAAGACCCAGGACCAGATTAGGATGCTTTTCTAAATTATTTCAGATGCATCAATTTGATCACGAGAAAGAGTCCAAACAAAGAATTATACCTTACAAGGGTTATTATTAGCTTTCAGGCATATGCTGAGAGAGAAATAGGAGAATTTTCAGATCTTATGGGTATTTTGGGTAACACTTTATTGATGACATGACTGTAGATAAAAGAGTACAGAGTATTGAATCATCATAACCTTTTCTTGTAGATCATACTTCAATTGGTAAAGAGATGATCACTCAATAGTTTTTTCCTGCAAACTTAATGTGCCATGTAAGGTACAATTCTTTAACGTGGGCTCTTTCTCATGATCAAAACTCATCTGAAATCATTCATAAAATGATTCTTAATCTGGTCCTAGCTCCTTGGTGTGTTGTGTAAAGACTATTGATCATTCTTTTCTTCACTAAAAAGTAGCATCTAGCCTGTGGAATAGCTTATTTCAAGCTGCTAAAGTATTATGGGGCTTTCCACGCTCTTATATTTCAGTGCTTATTGAAGACATGTCAGCTTTGATAAAGGAGAAAAAGCTAGAGACAATAATACCACAGCAATGTAGTGTTTTAGCCATTTTATGGGTTATTTCGCTAGAAAGGAACAATAGATTTTTGGGGATTCTAAAAAGGAAGATGTCAAATAATTGTGGGATAAGACTTGGTTTTTAGAATCTCTGCCAGCCTTAGTTTCAAAGGAATTTCGTCCTTTTTCACACACTTAAATTAATAAAGAGTTTTAGGTTAGGTTGATTTTGTCTTTTGGGAAAGTTTTTGCCCTTGTTTCAGATGTTAATACTGTTTAGCCTTATCAAGGTAAAAGCTTTCTTTTTCAAGATGCTCACTTAATTGTAAATTCTTAAGGTATTTTTAGGGCTAGTGGACAACTTGTTCATCTTTTCTAAATCTTTTTTTCCTAGATACAATCTACTTGATTTTTCTTTTAAAGAAAAAATCATGATCAACATGGAAAGTGTAAATACCTTTATACACGATCAAAAAAATACCCTATATAAACAATGCCAGACTTGACATCGAATGAATGCATTATTTAACTAGAGAAATAGTGGATCAGCGGTCTAAGAGTTAAATCACAGTAGATGGAGGAAAATTTTTAGGAGTCAAACAGTCAATCATGTTATTTTCATCCTTTGGAAATGAACATTGGGATTGAATACACCATAGAAACCTTAAAAATTGAAAGGATAATTGTAAACTAGTAATATAAAAGAGGGCAGAATAAACTCTGTACTCAGAATTTACAACAATAGCAGTGATGAGGTAGCTTTTCAACTACTATAACATACCTGAATATAATTTTCATAACACCACTGTGTTGAGTAATTACATTCCCTCCAAGAATTGTACACCTGGAAAACAGTAAAAAGAGGTTCAATACATGAGCCAAAGAATCGATAAATTAATGGTTCACACCATAGATCAAGTAATATATTCACTAAATAAGTTACAAATGGAGCTAAAACCTAAGGATGCAACCTAAGAAACCTACTATAGCTGTTTGTATAATATATTTTTATCTTCACCATCTTTCCAATCTTAGAATTCAGTTGTCTGTTGGTCATTTTAATGTTCTTTTGTGTGTGTGTATATAAATTTGGAAAGTAAATGAAGGGCAGAAAAGGAAATCAACCATCTTAAGTGAAGGCGTCAGGGACAATGCATGTCAAGTAACATACGGAAAGGGAAAGGATGCCTATAGAAAGGAGAGAGAAAGAGATATGAAAAGGAACCAACCCTAAGCAAAGCAATATGATCCCCAACATTTCCCAGGTGGAAGTTCATTCTTGCATTGTCTGCATGTACTTGCTTGTCCTTTGGACGATAGAAGATTGAATTGCCAACAGAAAGCATTGCAGCAATGGTGATGATCTCATCTGAACACTTGTATTTATCGGAGGCAACTATCATTTTAGATAGCATAGGATCAAGAGGGAACTCAGCCATCCTCCTGCCAACTTTTGTTAACTCACCCAATTTATTCAATGCACTAAGTGCAAAAAGCAGTTCAAGGGCTTTGAGTAATGCCTCCTCTGGTGGAGGATCTATGAAATCAAAATTTACCAAGTCATCAATCCCAAGACTTTTGAGAATAAGGACAACATTTGCAAGGTTGGTCCTTTGTATTTCCGGTACGGTATTATCATCCATATCCTTGTGATAATTGTGCAGAGTATACAACCGAAAGCATTTACCTGGACCTGTTCTTCCAGACCGACCTGCACGTTGCATGGCTGAAGCTTTGGAGATGGGGTGTACCAACAAAGACTCCATTCCAGTCCTTGGATTATATGATTTCACCTTGGAAAATCCTGGATCAATAACATAACTAATCCCATCTATAGTCAATGAAGTTTCAGCAATATTTGTTGCAAGAACAACTTTCCGAGCCCCTTCAGGAGTAGGTTCAAATATTTTTGCTTGAAGCTCAGTTGGTAGGTTTGCATAGATAGGGCAGATAATCAATTCAGCAATTTTTGAACCCAAGCCCCTCGTCCTATGCTTCAATATTTCGTCTGCTGTTTCAATTTCCTCCTGGCCAGTGAGAAAGACCAAAACATCTCCAGGAGGCTGGGTTACATGGATTTGAAGCACAGTGACAATAGCTGCATCTATATAATCAGCTTCAGGTGCTTTTGTATAATGAATTTCAACCGGATATCTCCTCCCAGGAATTTTGAAAATTGGTGCTGAACCAAAGTAATCGCTGAACTTCTCTGCATCAAGTGTTGCACTTGAGATAAGCAACTTAAGATCTGATCGATACTTGATTAAATCCTATCACACACAAGCAGCAACAGTCAGATACCTATTCAAGATGGCAATAAATTTCTTATTAAAAAAAATTGTGGGGATAAATTTATATGACAAAAAAGTTCCTCAGACTTAATTAATACATGCATTACTTGCAAATAGAAGTTTTGGAATGTGCACTGGTAGCTTCTCTGATTTGGATGCTAGAAACAAGAGACATTTCTCTTTTTTCTTGATCTCCCTTCCACTCTATTCTTAAATTGAGAGATTGAGAAAGTTCTTGAAAACTAAAAATTATTTTAAAATACTATATGTATGTTCATATGCAAGAAAATATATGGAATTACGGAACTACCACTTACCTTTAGTAGTCCAAACAAAATTGAGAGATTGAGAAAGTTCTTGAAAACTCAAAATTATTTTAAAATACTATATGTATGTTCATATGCAAGCAAATATATGGAATTACAGAACTACCACTTACCTTTAGTAGTCCAAACAAAATGTCAGTTGACAAAGTTCTTTCATGTGCCTCGTCTACCATCAACACGCTGAAAATTTAATACACATTACCACTAAACTGTTAGACCAATGACAACTTATGTTAGGCACAAATATAAAGGGCAGGGGCAGTCTAATAATTTTATTTATTCATTAATTAGGGCTCAGGTATAAATAAGAGATTAAGGAGTCATTTAGGGTTTATGCTGAGTTTTCTGAAGTATTAGGAGTAATTAGGAGTTTTGGGATTGATTGACCTACCTCTCGAATTATTGGTCGAGATTTGTTCTTTCTTTTGATTTAATTAATAAAATTCAGCCCTAATTTAGCCTTAAGCCCTATCATAAACCAGTGCAATTGATTACAGGAATGAAAAGAAAAAGATATAAGAGTAATAAAAAATGGCTGACCTGTAGCTTTCTAGATTTGGCTCACTCAGTATCTCGCGTAATAGCATACCATCTGTCATGTATTTCAAAATAGTCTTCTCTGATGTGCAATCTTCAAAACGAATGGAATAACCAACCTGTAAATGAAATTCAGAACATTTTACTGTCCACAATTTCTCAGATGAAATTAGGACTACATCCACAGGCCATGGAATATGAAAGGCCACAAAAATATTATCCATTGAATTTTCCTTTCTTAGATAAAATGAGATTATACGCACACATACTGAATCAAATTTATACAAATTTGCAAACTCAAATGGGAAGATAATTCACTATTTGAAATTGCCAACAGAATCAGATACTGTGAAAAAGCGTAACTGCCAAGTTACAATCAGTAAATGGGGAATTTAACTCATGCAAATGTTACTTCGAAATTCTAACTAAAAGCTTTCTATTCGACTAAGGCTGACTAAGGCTGAGTGGTTATCAATGCGGCAGAATTGAAATAAGCAAGTTGGATGCTTCCAAAACCCACTAACCATTGAGCGAACTGTTAGCCCTAGAAGAAACCTAGAGATCTCTCTTAAATTCTGCAGATTTGCAACTCAGTCAATAAGCATAACAAAACCACCAATATTATCTCTGGTGCCGGGTACAGCAATCAGTGGCCAAAATCAGAGTGAATACAAATAACTTTTGTAGCATGATAAAGGGGAAAGGAAAGAACACAGACCATCCTACAACCAAAATAACAATTATCTTTTACTAATTCTAAGCTTATAATTGAATATAAATTGTAAAAGAAAGCAGAAAGGGTATACTAAGCATACTTTGACTATGAGGCAATTAGCATAAATTTGACAATGCACCGGTCTTCAGTGGACAACTATTCCTTTTTTGTACCAATATTTTTCTCGTTAATACACAATTCATTTCATGTCACAACCCAAAAAAATAAAAAATAGTAAAAAAAAATAAAAGCATATACTTGCCTCATGCCCAAGCTTGACACCCATTTCCTGAGAAACTCGAGCAGCAACGCTCATAGCTGCAACCCGCCGTGGCTGAGTACATCCAACCTATGTGAACATTAATAACATTAAACATTTCATCTAGGAACTCCAAATATTTATCAAAGTTACAAAACAAAATTGTGCTAACTCGAGAAATTTTTTGGCCAGCTAAGTAAAGCAACCCCAAGTGGCACTTAATGGGTTGGCTGACTTGAAAAACAAAAAGACAAAAATCCAAAATCAACAATAAAGAAAGCAAAAAAGATAGATCAGGGAGTAGCTTAATGAAATATAGCCACACCACATCAAGTAACTACACAGATTCAATTTAAAAGTAACCAGCGGCAAGTTATTGAAAAGTTAACCAGTACACCAAATTATTTCCAAGAACCCAAAAAATGAAACAAAAGGTCATTAAAAGTTTGAAGACAGGCATAAGACCAGGCCGTGTATTAAGCACGTAAGAACTGAGTTCAGAAACAAATTCATGAGTGCAAGAAACACTAATAGAGTCATCATACTATAATTCAGTCTTTGAAGCCAAATTATGCAACAAGCTTTGAGCAATCTAGGTAATATAAATGACAGGAACCAAAAGAAGAAAAGGAATCCAAAGTTAAAAAAATTAAAACAAGTCAGAAAATAGTTGCAAGTCAAGATGTGAAGCAAAAGAAGAGATAGGACCAGAGACATGCACAAATTCTTATTTACCCAGTTAGAACAATGACAACAGCAATAGTTTATTTGACTACAACTCAACATAATCAAACAAATTTTTGCAGATTATTGCTGATTGTCAAAGTTTCAGGAGACATAATTCAGCCAATTGTAACACTGAAAGCACACTTACATTATATTCTCCCCATATAGTAACAAGGAAAGCATGCTCACTTTGCTCCCTCCCCATTTCATTTACCATTTTACTTACAACCAAGATAAAACATCAATAACTTTTTGTTGGATTTATTTTATTTACTATCAAGATACGTAGACTTTTTATAAGTTTAAAATATCATAAACGGGAGACATCTATGACCATTCAAATCCATATAAGCACATTTGTCACATGAAAAACTTGTCTGTCTGTCCACAAACACGTGCAGAATTTGTCACATGAAAGACTTGTTTGCATGTACACAAACACGTGAAAAATTTGTTAATGAGTACAGATAGAGCTATAGCAACTGAAGGAGATGTCAAAAGACAAAGTTTATACCTTTCCTTGCTTGGTGTAACCAGCTTCATGAAGATATTGGGGTATCTGTGTAGTCTTCCCTGAACCTGTTTCTCCGACTATAACAAGGACCTAAAAATCACAAGTCAGGATCAAAAAAACTTATGCCTTTAGCACATAAATTTAATCTTACTAAATCATATGGACTCCCAGCAGAGGTGAAAATGTGGGGGTTCCCATTCGCATTTGGGTATGCATTTGTTTGTGTAAGACAGAAAAATCTAAACCTAAAATGGACACGCACTTTGCCAAAGAATCATTGCGGTTTAAAGGGAGGTAGAACAATCCAATATAAATAATGCTAATGCAATGAAGCATGCAAGGGGGGGAAAAAAATTATTTGATAACTTAGACGTAACATGCAAGCAATCAGAACTGTGTAAAGGTTACATTTCAATCACAGTACACCACTGAACCATAATAAAAGAGTTAAAAGTCCAAAATCATTGATTCTTTACCCCCTTAAAATCAATTTTCTTCAAGGAAACTGTTCAATAATTGTCTTTTTCAAGTTCATAATTGATTTTCACTTCCCTCTTTATTGCCCTACAAGGTCAATTGGACAAGAATAAGTGAAGCTCAATAAAGTATTGTCAAGGAACCCCATAACAATCTACTATGCAACTGAGGTGCTACAGTAATTTGACAGTCCAGGAACCATGGCAAATAATAAGATTCAACCGTTGAAAGAATTATATTACCTGATATTCATTAACAGCTTGGAGCAGCTCATCCCGATATGGATAGATGGGTAAAGTTTTTCTCTCTTCCTGAACAAGAAAAAGATAAACAGTTAATAAGATGTAAGGAAGGCCTTACAAAATCTTTCGTTAAATCATAATTTACTACGAAATAGATTCATGTGAAACTAAACCAACAATTTCACATCCGCCCTCTAAAATTCATTAAACCAGATTAAAGAATGGACTGTAACTGTTACCAAGAAAAACCTAAAATTTATTTCTTTTTTGTGCAAGATAGCGAAAGAAGACAAGAAATAAATTCTACTAGAAGAGTAACTTTGGAAAATAAAGCAATGATTCATAACCACAGTATGAAAATGACACTGAAATCCATAACAATATTATATCCATCCTGAAGGAACTAGTTTCCTTTAACAAAGCTTTCTGTTCTAACAATTTGTTCGGTCCCTCATTGCAAAAAAGTAATCCCAAAAGCTCAACTCTCATGCTGGCAAACTTCTTTATCCCTCTACATGTCCAAGTGCTATCCACAGCAACTATTAGATTACTTATTTACAACCACAACCAACGTCGGATGAGATCAATTCACAAAACAACTATAAGTTGTGCTCAAAATGTACAACACTCTAAAAATAAATTCTGATTAGAGATTTTCCCATTTAACTTAATGAGCTATATCGCCAAAGGTTGCAGGTATCAGAACCATTATGACATCTGAGCCACAAATAAAACCAAATAAAATCATAAACTGATCTACATGTCCTCAACCTCAGACACATCAAAAAGAAATCTAATGTCTACAATTACTTGATGACAAATGGCCAGTTTGTAAATGCTGTGCTTCAGGCAAATTTTGAAAGAAATGCAATTAGAAGTGTTATTAAACACTGACTTGAAATCTAGTGGCTCCATTTCACACTTCAATCCACAATACCTAAATTCCAAACAGGCCCTGCATGAGTTCCCCCAACTCATTTTCCTGTTCAACTTGTAGTAAATGTCTTATTGCCTTCATCTCTATTGTAAATGTATTACACTCAAGCATAATGATTTAACCAGGAAAATATAGAAAGAAGTATAAAAGAAAATGACTGATTGAATACACACCTGAAGCATCTCCAAGGCTGATTTTTCCTTAGACTTGTCAGGTAACTCACTGTGCAACTCATCAAGCTGTAAATAAGAAACAAATAAGATGAGAAATTAATAATGTTAAAATAACCAGATAAAACATATTACAAGAAATGAAGTAATCGAACCAACATTTTCGCCATCAATCACAGAATCCCTAATAAAGTCAATCTTGTCCTCGAACACATATCTGCAGTTGGGAGATTTGAAAAAAAATGTAAGGATAATAATTATGAAAAACATAGAAAGCAGTGATCTCTAACTATTATAATTTGGCTGCAATTAACAAACAAATGAGCTTTAATGATTATTATTATTCTTTTTTAATGATTTTGATAACCCAAACTCCTGCACCAACTTGGACCATAGGCCAGGCCCTAAAACATTTAATATTAAACCTTGGTTGTCTTATGGGTCATGAGGTTTGGGCAACTGGGCTATTTAACCTGCCCTTCTTGATCGAACTTAAGACCTTGACACAGCCAAGCACCAGATCCCAAGCCCTCAACCAACTGGGCTCTCCCTTTGTGGCAGAGCCTTAATGATACTAAATAACTCATAAATATAAAAGAGAAATGGAGGGCACTGAAGTGGAAAGTAAAAGGTTAGCTAGGAAAGCAAAATTAACGATCTGCTATTTAAACTTACTCATAATCATTAGATTGATTTTTATTTTTTGAACCATATTTCAATGATGCCTTTCCTGCAAACAATGGAAAATTGAATTGAGAGGGGGAAAGGTGCATGGACAAGGAGCTAATAAAATGCAAAATGCCTAATGAGGATTTACCCATTTGATGCTCCTCCCAAGCTTCTTGCTCTGCAAATGGGTTCATTTTGTCCCCAGCACCATCAAGACTGCAAGGCAATGTAATCAAGTTTAACATGGAAATCAATTTATGTTTCCATGAAATTAACATGTTAGGGATGCCTGCCAATACTTTCCAAGAAAATCCAGTTCAAGAGCATTGCATGAAACATTTAAAGTAATTATGATAATTTTGGAAACTTTGCTTTTTAAACTTACTTATAGCGCTGCAAACTCACAGCAAATCTCTTTTCCTGATTAACATGCCCTTCTTCATCATAGGCGTCTGGAAACCTATACTGCACTCCAGAGAGGCAGTAGGCAAATATATCATGCAATCAGTAAAGAACTAATAATCAATAAACACAATGAACATTGATTTAGATGATATAAACTAAAGTCTGTTTCGTTGGATGTTAAAAGCCAGTAAGAATGTCTTCACACGTACAAGATTTAACATTGTTGCAGCAATCATAGTCCAGTCATGTCAAAGCTGGTTTAAAACTTATACTAAAATGACCTTCTGCATCTATTGGGCCATGGTGGGATGCAAATGTATGCCCAGGGATGCAAATGTATGCCCAGGAGCAGATTCACACACACACGATATAAAAGTCAGTGTAACTCCAATAAAAAGAGATACTAGATTTTGAGTAGAGAATGTGACAAGAATCTTATTCCAACAAAGATACGATAGTGTATGAAAGAAATTCTTCTCAGAGCCTTTCTCTTTACTAATTGTGAATTAGAGAACAGATTTTCAGCCCTTTTATACTTTTTGTGAAAAAAAAAAGATTACATTTAATAAAAAAGAGAAAAGAGAGATTTGACAAGTTTTTAAGCTCTTTCACTTTTGAACGTTTAAATTGTCAGTTTTGAGGAAATTTAACTTCTAAGGTAAGAAACTATCCCATAATAAGGAAATTCTACATAGGCACACAGAAAAGTCTTAGAAGGGGAAGACCATCAGATATTAAATATAAGTACATCTTTAAGAAAAGCGTTTAAATATCTCAAAAACCGACACATTTCCATTCGGAAAACAGGTTTTCTGCATGGCAATTTTTGCAGACATGGGGTGAAGCAGCATTTATTCCTGTACCACTTCAAATGGGAGCACTTGCCATATGGAAAAAATAGGAATTTATAGTGGCTTGAAATAAAAACAAAAAAGTTCAGAACCAATAAAATCATCACAAATTGTTACTTTATAATCATGGAAAATCATAATCAAATGGATGACTGATGTAATAAACAATATTTGAGGTAAATTGATAAACTGCATTAGCCTGCTACAAGCCTACAACCACCACATACTGTCACTTTCTGCAGCAAACAATCAACTTTTAACACATGTAATTATGCAAATAAAACATGCAAAGAGCAAACAGTTTTTCTTCTGAGTAACTACAGGAACAGCAATAATATAGAGAAAAGCTGAAAAATCACAGGCAAATTAATATACCCAACAACTTGTCAATTACCTCACTCTGTGTTTCATCCTCCTCGGACCGCTTCTTAACAAGTTCATATATTTTCTTCTTGTATCTGCCAAAGGACGAAATCCACAACATTTACAATTAGAAACTTTCCAGCATTATAAGGGAAAAAATAATTCAACCCAATGAAACTTAGAGCTAGTATCCTTAGACAACTGAAAGGGATTTATAAAATTACCAAGTTATTAATATGGAATATGTCAATCTCAAAATCAGAAGTACTTAAGAAATGATAAAGAAACAAGAGTTTGTGAAACCCACAAACCATTCTGAATCAAAATTTGTGGGTTACTTTACTAAACAAGAAATTTCTTGGTTACAAAATTTATCGTAACCTTGGGTAGTTGGAAGGGAAAAAAAAAAGGGTGGGAGAGAAATTATCTAGTTAAAATTGTAAAAGAAGCTAATCTAAATTACTATAGAAAGTTTAGAGAAAATGCTAAGTTTCAATCACTAATTTCTGTTTTTTCTAATATGATTCAGTTTGAAAAAGTTTCCTTGAAATGATAAGAAAAGGAAAACAAGAAAGAAAACAGAATTTCGGTACTAGTTTGATTCATCTTCTTCTTTACTAATTTTTGTCGTTTGTCTATGCCGAAAACTATTCCATCATCTTACAGAAGTTCACTAGCCAGTATTAACACAATTGTGGAGTAGCAGAAGTTTTGGAACCTCTTTCATTAATACAATTTTCAGTTTCTAAATTTTTTCCCCCCAAGAAACAGGAAAATATTGTACAATATTATATCACATTTAGTGTTATATCCGTAGGCAAAATTAACAATAATTACCTCATTTCATGCTCTTCAGCATCTGTAAGCTTCACACCTTCAAATAAATACTGCTCATCCAGTATATCATCCCTGGAATACAAGTTGCAATAAATTGAGAAAAAGAAAAGGCAATAAAAGCAACATAACCCTCAAAAAACTGCTAGATGGCATTTAAGAAGAGAATCATCCACAGATTGAACAGCAAGCTAACTAAAACAACATCCCAAAAGAAATCCATAATACCTGATTTCCTCCAGTTTCTTTTGCTCCCTTTTTTTCAGGTATTCTTGTCTTGAAACTTTTCTGAATCAGTCAATAAGAAGAAAGAGAGTTAGAATATCGGTATTGCATGACATATTATAATAACATCTTGATAGACAAAAATAGAATGAGTAGAGAATGCCTATAGAACAGAAACTAATATCTAATAGATGCCTTCCCTACGTTTATAACCTGAAGAGTATATACTACAATGCCATCCTCACATCAGAAGATAATACCAGAAATCTGATCAAATTGTTTGTTGAAACAAGCCGACAATGAGGTACTAAATTAAAATAAAAACTTGGACATATTATCCAATATCAAACACAAAAGGGATTGATTGTTGGATTAGTAGCAACATCCAATATTAATGCAAATTTGGATTGATTTAGAGAATTTTGAACTTTTTCTTATATAAAACATAACTTCTCACTAATATCTTGATATTTACAAGAGAAGATGAAAGAGGATGTCTATCCTCACAGAAGAAAAAGATTGTATTCACACATTCCAACCAAATTAAAATATTCTGAACTGACCCCCCCGTTTTACTAAACCAAACAAGCAGAATACTGAACTTGCTTGAAAGCAACGCTCAACTTGATGCATGACATAGGCTTAGCTCCACAGAAATTCAATATTCTCTTTGATAGTTTTCCAAAAGTTTATACTCTTTCCAACCAAATAATCCATGAAATTGCAAGCACATGGCATATCTCCTATTCCGGTCGTGAAATAGATGAAATAAATCAAAAAAATTGTTTAAGAATGAGATCTTATTCAAACTGTCCACATCCAATTCATCCTTCGGAACCATATCACACACTGGATCTGATGAAAAAGGAAGCTTTCCTACCTCCCACTAGCTTTTCCAAAAGTTTTTAATCTTTCCAATAAAATAACCCACAAAATTGAAAATACACAGCATATCCACAAATACAAAGCTTTCCTAGCTTCTCCAAAGGAAAACAAATTCTTCCATGAAGCCAAGGACAACAAAGACCATTTTGGATTCCTGACAAGTTTGACCTACATTGTTACTACTATAGGACATAAATTATGAATAGTTTCCATGCATTTCATTCACATCACACACCAAAAAGAGAGGCAAAATTCGGTCTATTCTTCTTAATCATGTTTCTAGATCCAAAGAAAACTCTAAAAGTATTAGGCATAAAATCTTCCCTAAGAAAAGGAAAAAGGAAAAAGGAAAAAAAATGTAAAGGCAGAAAATAAAGAAAGGAAACTCATCCGCCACCCAACTAAAAGAAGAGTTCTGCAAGGATTCTCTAGACAAACATCTACCTTCCTCCTTCAACAAATTAAAAGAATTGGCATTAGTCAAGGAAAGATGAATAGCATACTCCTCAACCTTGCTATTGTTTGAATACCTAAAGAGATTGAAGTTCCATCTACTACATAATTTCCTAATTACACCTAGTAAAGAGCATACAGGTGAGAGTCATCCAAAGATCCCACAATCTAGTCTCTCCATTTACAAACTACAGCTTTTAAGTAGAAGAAAATTTTCCATAAACTTGAGAAACGGTTTAATGGGCTAAAATTTGATTACGAAGTTATCAAGATCGGCTAACAACCATGGACATACAAGTATACAACATGCACATACACATATACACTCCAGAGGGCATACAAACCTTAGAAATTCTATATCGTCCTTTTCTAGAGCATTTGATCTCCGTATTGCCTCTTCTGTTTAAACCAAAAAAAAAAAAAAATCAGTAGACAAAAATAGGAGATCTTTATGAGTGTTCACATGCAATGTTATTTGTTCACTATGTATGCAAATGTGCAAAAAGAAAGCAAAACTTTCAAAGTATTATACCTTCCTCCTTTCGCGTTAATTTCAGCTCTGTTAACTGTTAATGACAAAAGAGATAATTAGCAACCAAAAAAAAAAGGGCATTAGCGATATAGAAATAAAAGGAAAGGATGTAGTCTAATCTATCTACCCATATATCTATACATCTTTGCTCAGTGCACCAAAGACTTTGTCATTATGGAAATAGAGTTTTACAATATAAGCAGAGAGGAAGCATAGAAGAAGTCATTTATCAACAGTATAAGCTACAGTACAAGTGTTGCTCACACTTTGAGGTACCTCCTCTAAGCATGACCCAACCAAGCCCCAAAAGTAGAGAGTTGGAAGATAACCACAAGGCAAGTGAAACCTCCATATCAGGTATATATGGAATTTATTATAACTTTGTCAAGATACGCCAAGATGATTTACAGGCTGTTAGGTCAGGCAGGTCATGAAGGTAAAAATAGATACAAACACTTATAACACATTAATAAAAGATGACACAATAGAGGATAGGCTTGTGTAGCATAAGGCATGATGGTTTAATGGTATGATTCAACTTTGGGACAAAATGAACAGTCTTAAGATTTGCCAACACTGATACAGTCAAAGAGATTTAATAAAAGGGCAATATTGTACCTTCCTTGTAGCTGCAGCATCACGTTCCCTTAAATGTTGTTCTAATTGCTCCTTTTCTCTCTGATCCTGCAATCTTTCTTCCTCTGACTGCATGCCGGATTTATAAAGGAAAAATTTTAGATATGGAGGGGAAAAGTAATGTGGATAATAATTTAAAAATAAAAAGAAAAAAAAGGAAGAAAAGGAAAAAAAGAGAGGCATTCCTCTCTAGAACCAAATCCCAAGTGTGATACCAAACGAGAAATACTAAAAACAAAAACAAAAACAAAAAATGGTGGGCCTGGGGCAGTAGTAAGGAGGACAGTAGATCAACTTCAATCACCACATGACATTAATATCATGCCTAAAATTTTTTGCCTATGGCACGAAATATATTAAAGATTTTGGCTACGGCATGGAATATACTATAGATCACAAATGCCAGCAAGCCAGCTACACAGACAATGGATACAGCTCTTATATAGCAATGAAGCAAAAATAGAGAACAAAAAGTATGGATGAAAGTATAATAAGGCAGAAAAAAAGAATTATTGAGTCCGATCTTTATGTTCTTTCTCCCTCCAATGAAAATGATAACTAATATAATAAATGGAAACTCTAATTCAAATGGAAGCAAAAAGCAACTTATCAACTCCAAGCAAAACCATATGCATTGTATAAGTGACAACATACATCTGAACCATCATCTATGTCCTTGGAAGTTCGTCTCTTAACCTGTCGTCTCTCTTGTTCCACATGTGCAATCCCCTGAAGCATTGTATTTAGGGAGAAAAAAAAATTCATTACAAGAATGGTACACCAACATCTTAACCAAAGAGAGAGAGAGAGAGAGAAATGTATGAACACTATGCCTCATCGTCATCATCGTCCTCAACTCCTATCTTCTTTCTAAACCGTTTCTTATCTTTACTAGATTTTATGGACTCAGATGCAACAGAAGGTCTGTCATCAACAATGGTAGTACCACCATTATCATCAGCATCATCATCAGCATCCAAAATAGTGTAAGTCTTCTGCTTCTTCACCAATAGAGCAGCTTCCCTTTCCTGTTTCTGATAAAGCTGATATACCACAAAAATGAATACAACAAAAAGTGATGTTAGAATTACTCTGCCAGAGTAATAAAATTTGACAATAAAGTCTCAACAACCTGCCAACTTACAAAAATAAGAGAAAAGAAGAAAGACCACAAATAATAACTCACATTCAAACCAGTAGCTTTACGGGGAACTCTAGCAAAAAGTTCTTGAGCGAATGTACGTGTTTCAGTAGATGAAGAACATCCAAATTCCTCCAGCTTGGTTTGCACATCAGCTGGGGACATTGCTTGCTTGGATAGTCCAATAACATACTGGACGACAGTGGGCTGAGAAAATCCAACCAATGACATCAACTTATCAGATACCCACGTCTTCAAATTATGATCACTCCCCATTTTCACTGCAAGAATAGTGTAACAAACTATCAAATTCGGTTAAAAGGAGGAACTAAGAAACATAGAAACATTTGGCAATCATTTGCTTATCCTAACAATGCAAGACAAGAAAAAAAATTGAAAAAAAAAAATTGTGGCTACCAATGTACAGAAACAGTAAAATGAGACTAAAAATTAACCTACTAAAGAAAGCTAAACCTCCAAAACTTTGCCCTAAATTTATTTGGTATTAAATTAAGCAAATAAAACCAGTGATCACGATAAAACCCTAGAAAGCAAATAAAAGATAATGCAAAAATAATTACACAATAACAAAAACAAAAGCTGAAGCAAAAAAAAAAAAAAAAATTGCCCTAATTTCACGTCGAGCAAATATTACCAAAAGCAAGCAGAAACAATATGTGAAACACTAACCAAAATTTCTTGGATAGCGGACGGTTAAAAATTGCAGAGGCTGTTGTGTTCTTTGGACTTGAATGGACAGTCAGATACGAGTGTGAGTGAAGAATCGAAGCGTCTAGATTGAAGAAAACAGGTTAAGGATAGTGTTGTTTGTTAATGGCGTTGAAGCGAGAGAATTTTGGAGGACTGAAACAGAGACTAAGAAAGAAGATTTCTCTAACTAATTCAAAAACAGATTAAGGGTTTTATTTTTTTAAAGATTTTGAGGAGGGAACGAAAGTATTTTTTTGAAAATAATTTTAATAAATAAGAAAGAGTTGTATTTGTTTCTACAAAAGTTTTTTCTTTTTTCAAAAAATAAGTTTCGATCATTTTGAAATTTTGCTATAGGAAATTAACCTTCTAATTATTTTGTCGTTTTTTGATAAATAAATATCACGACAAGAACGCTAACTTTTGCGGACACCGCCAATAACTTAACAAACGAATATTCCTACATGTTAACAACGCTAAAACGATAGACTTTCTAATTAAACCATGACGTATGAAATAATAGTCTCTAATTTATTATAATTCATTAAATACTTTACAATATTTTATAACTAATTTAAATTTTTCACATACTTATTTGAGAATATATATATATATTCATGGATTAATCATTACTCTGAAATAATCAGAGTTAATATATCAATACACATTAAACAAATGTATTTAATATAATTTTTACTGTATAAATTTAGTTCTAATTGGCATTAAAGTTGGGTACTTACAACTTGTTATGATTAGTGCTTATAATTTAAAAATTATAATACTAAAGCATTTGCTATACATTAATTATTGTGACTTAAAAATTAAATTTATCTAATACGACTTGTATGATAAAAAAATATTATATTATTTTTATTAAAATTATTACTTAAAAATAATATTTATTATATAATATTAATTTTATTTCATATTTATAATTTTTTTAAAATTTTAATTTAAAACATATATTACCTTAATAGCAAATAAGACCTTAACTTATAAATAATAAGTAAGGGTTATTTTCGCCCTACCCCAAATGATTCAATAATTTTCGCCGTGCACCCATTTGTTTCAACATATTTTGCTGGGCACCCAAAATCGTCAATTTACCTATCAAATGTAACAGTGCCAGAACGAAATAGAAATTTCGGCTAAAAAAAAAAGAAAAAAAAGAAGATTTCGAGAGGTGTGCTAGTGATAGCATCATCTCACTTCACTGATATTTGTTGTAAGACCAACAACACGTGGCATTGACATATACTCTAGTTTGGAGCCAAAACTAAGCTTTGGAAATCGATTTTGGTGGGTTTTCTTTCTTCATCATGTGCTACCACATATGAACCACCTGATTGTTAATGGTTTTGTTTGTAAAGAGAAGGAGAACTACGTCAATAGTTTTCTATTGAAAAGGCAAAGGTTAGTAACACTTCAAATATAAAATGTTGTGTGTTTGATCTTATTTATTTTAAGAAAAGAAATTGTTATTTGCATTTTATTTGATTATTTTGATCTGGGTTTATTTCAATATTTATTTTTTATTATTTTTTGAATTGTTGGTATTGATATTTCAGTTTATGCATGCTTCAATTTAGCTACAGTGTTAGGGATTCAAGATCTGGTCAGTAAAATTTTTCGCTTTGCAGATGATTATAATCGCTAAATGTGTTATTATTTGTTGAAATTTAGGCTTTTGGTTTCTTCAGCATATAATTAAGGAAACATGTGTTAAATACTATATTATGATCCATATTTAAATATAAAGTGTATTATCTTGCCTTGATTGTCATAGTAGAAAATTTGATAATAAATATGTTTACAGGTGAGAATGAATGACAAAGATGACACAACCGTGTATGTTATTTTTTAAACGACTCAAAAGCATTATTACTCCCAAGTATAAGAGTGTTTAGTTATAATATAACTCGATGAGTACGGGGTCGAATTACAGAGAATTTAAAATCTAATAGTCAATTTGTTGTAACAAAAAAAATTGACTGTTGGAAAAGAAATTAATAGGAATCAATTTAAAAATATGCTAAGGTTACGGGATCTACTCTCGGATTTCAAATTATAATTATAACAACTCTCTCATATTCGTATTTTGTATTTATCTTACCAGTTAATTATTAGATCATTTAATTCTTAATAAATCATTAATATGATAAATATGGGACCAAGTATTTAATGTGCCATAATTATATTGAATTGTCAATATTATTTCAAAATACCAGATAAATCGAAAAAAAAATCTAGATCTTTAAATTAACATGACATAAAAAAATTGGTAAAGAAGAAAAAAAAACCTTAAAACTCATTTGAAAGAATAATTAATTTGAATAATTAAGCTTAACCTTTCACTTCAACTCAGAAAATTTAGCCATTCATATTGAAAAATAAAACAATCATTTTATTTAACAAACTTCTAAAATATATTACAAGAGAATTGGTAATACAAGAAAAACAAAAATAAAAATTCCTCAACTTCAACCCTCTAGCTCTCTCTTCTTTTCTCTCTTTTTCTTCCCTCTCGGCATGCCTTTTTCTTCCCACATCTGCTTGCCTTTTATAGGCAAGGATGCATTCACTTTTCATTATTTATTTTATTTTATTATTATTATTATTATAATGATGATAAAATTGAAGGGTGTGTTGGTCAAGTGGCGAAATAGCCACTAACCATCACATTATTATTGCTTCTTTATATATATATATAATTTTATTTTATTATTATTACTTTGTAGGATTTGTGGGATCACTCAGAAGATGGTGGATAATCCCACATGGACACTAAGAATGAAACGTGATGTCATTTAGACTAAGTCTCAGTTTCATTTCCCATAAAAACTAAACCCCTCTATCCGTGCGAAAAAAGCACGATCTTCACTATAGAGATAGGGCTCAACCAAGGCCTCGTAGTATTACAAGTTCGAAGTAAGCCATTCTATCCTTTGGCTTAACCTCGTCAATGTGGGTGAGAGGCTGTTTGGTGTGGCATGCTCCAATTCTCCTTGTAGGGAAGGGCTACGACCTCATCACATGGTCTAGACAAGCCCGGACCAAGCGGAACAAAAAATGATGCTGCTTGCAAAACCAAATGCTACCTAGGTAAGGATGTAGCATTCTTTTGGTAAGCACACTTCTGTGATAAGGGAGCTGACTGCTCCCATCATGTTCCATTTGTAGTATCCATGTGGTACCACAAATGGTGTCTTGTGCCTCCTTGTAGGGAAGAGCTATGAAGTGCTTTTCCTTTTACCAGAACTTGTTAGGAATTTCCCCCCTACCCAGGTAGCATTTGGTTTGACGACGAGGAAATAGAGGATGACTCTTCTTCAAAATATTCTGAAGAGGATGAAGTTTCAGCAGTTTCTACAATACAGAAACAGCCGCCTAACCAAACGATCAAGCCAACTGCTAACCTCACCATCAGTAACATGATGTCAGCAGAGATCAGTACTTTTTCAAAAGAGTGTCATCTCGTATCAAGAAAGACAACTACTATTTACTTTTGCACACTGGCTGCTTACAAACAAGAACTCAATTATAAAGGGAATTGCACTCTTTATTTAACTCTGCCTTGATACAATGTTAAGGCTTCCTTATATAGGCAAGCCTCAGGCTACTGTGTGCATTATTGATCCTTATCTCTAAGGATCTCTTTACGCATGTCATTCTCAGGACCTTACTTTTAATACAATCATTATACTACTTTAATAATGCATACATAATTTACCTTACATATATCTCCTCTGGGACCACACTCTATTATTGCTACTACATGATATACATGCATCACTATGCATATAAATATCTATCATATTATTATCACCAATGCTTTTGTATGCGGGTTCACTCTGATGTTTGGTTCACTTCTGCTTCTACATTAGTTGTTGTCACTTCACGGGGTCATGGTTGATGGGGTCCTGGATCCCATATCGTATCTCTCTGCCGAGTGCCATCAGTCATCATCATTTTTTATTCTGCTTGGTCTGGGCTTGTTTGGATCATGTGGTAGGGTCTGTATGAGGGTAACAGGTCTTCCTGTTTTTGTGGAATCCTTGTCCTATCCAGCCTGCATCATCTGGCCATTATTCTTCTAGCTCCATGGGAGCTTCATCTGGATCTTGCCATGGAACTACCTCCTCTTCTTTTCCTTGTCGGATGAGGTAGTCATTGTAGTATTCCCAGTATTCTTCTTCTGCACTTTGGTCGTTATATAGCTGGGCATTCTTTATGGCTTCAGTGAAGAATAAACCCGGGGTAAAGACGACTTCTAGAGGTATGGGGCTGTAAGTATCATACATGGGTACAGCCCCGTACATCTCTGCTAGCATTTTCTTGGCTGTCAGGTATCTTGTCCACAAGGTATCGACCTCTGCGTTTTCATGTTCATGGTCGATTACTTTTAAAGTCGACGGTTCGTATCGTCTCCATATATCTTTAAGTTGGATGATGATTATTGTGGGATGCTTGACATGGTATCCACCTAGCAGTTTGAGTGGGAGTTGGTCTTCGTAGATTGGTGCGAGCATTTTGTCGAACCATCTACCCTTGGTATATCTCCTGCTTTTGTGGATCATGTATGGCTCAAAACAGATTGCTACGGGATACATATTCAAGAGATACCAGAATATATAATAGGCTTGTCCTGTCCATTCAGCAATCACATAGTGCCCATAGTTCGAATCCTCGTTTCTTGTGTACAGATAGACTGGCGTGACCCTGAAGATGGTCTCATGGATTTAGTCTGGATCTGGCAACGAATCCAACAATCTATGGTACTTCCATCCTTCGTTAGGCCTATGCTTTTGTCTCTCCACTAGCTTCCACATTCTCGAATGGAGGTTACTCCTGTCAGGTTCTCTTTTGTGATCCACTACTTTGAGGAAGATATACTTTCTTATGTCCTTTGGTAGTTCTCTGATGATTTCCCTATGGTTGTATAGGTAAGGATACATGTTAGTGCATCGCTCTATAGTGTTTTTTGGCCATGGTTATTATCAGGGTGGGCTTTGAGAGGAAGTCAGCAACTGTGTTTGATTCTCCTTTTATGTGTCTGATGACTTCGAACTTGAATTGTGACAATGTTTCTGCCCACCTGGTAAGTTAAGGATCAGGGATCTCTCATTTCTTTCTTCTGAGAAGTCTCTGTAGGTACTTGTAGTCTGTTTCGACGATGAAAAGAGTTAGGAAAAGAAAGAATTGAAATTTCTTTATCCTATTGGTGACTGCAAAAACCTTTTTCTTTGAAGATGAGTAATGACTTTGAGAATTGTTAAACTGGCCTCATTTATAGGCACAAATTCTTCTGTTCACATCCTTTTCTTCGATTAATAGTGCTCCCCAATAATTATCACTTGCAACTGTTTGGAGGATGAGTTGTCCATCTTCTGGAATCTTTAAAGCGGGAAGTGATTATCACTTTTCCTTTAATGTTTTGACAGCTGTTGTTACCTCCTCTGACCACTAGGGGGCTCCCTTCTTTAGGTGCTTTGATATCTAACTAGTTATGCGTGTCAGATTTTTCACATGGTCGACATCATAATTAATGATTCCCAAGAATTATTGAATATGCTTTCGATTGGTTAGCTCATTTAAGAATTGAGATATTTTCTCAGCTATGTGTGGCTGAGGAATAAGGTATCCCTCATTTATGTGTAAGCCAAGAAAGTCTATCTCACTAAGTCCAATTTGCATTTTTGACTCAGACAACACTAACCCATGTTGGTAGGTCAGTTCTTTGAATCTGATTAGATGCTGCACATGCTCCTCCACACTTTTACTAAAGATGAGCGCATTATCAATGTAGATATGGCAAAAGGTTAATATGAACCTATACACCCCATCCATCATGTTTTGGAATTCTAATGGCGCGTTCTTTAGTCTGAATGGCATCACATTCCATTCGTAGTGTCCATATGGTACCACAAAGGCTGTCTTGTGCCTATCTACTTCTTTAATGCCTATTTGCCAAAATTCTGACTTCATATCGAACTTTAACAAGACTTTGGCCTTCGTTATCCGTTTCAGCAAGTGCGATCTTCGTGGGATAGAATAACGGATATCCTGCAGGCATTCATTCAGCTTGCAGTAGTTTATCACCAGTCTCTTCTTGCCACGCACTTATTCTGAGTGCTTGTTGCCATAGAATGTTGGGCTGACCCATCTTGACCTTGAGGGCCTTATGAGCTTAAGATCCAATAAGGCCTGGATCTCTTTTTTGCACAGTTCTTCGTCATGTGGCATGCCTGGGTGAGAGGTTGTTTGGTGTGGCATGCTCCAATTCTCCTTGTAGGGAAGGGCTACGAAGTGTTTTTCCTTTAACTAGAACTTGTTAGGAATTTTCCCGCAACACTTGAGCAAGGATTGTCTCTGTTCCTCGAACTTGTGTACTAGTCTAGGTCGTTTGCTCTGCTTTATCTTCTTTTCATCCCCTTCAAAAATGGAGTGTTGCTGTACCAAAGGAATTAGAAAATTTTGTGGCTTACTAGTATTGGTGTCAGTAATGGTATAGGAGAATCCCTCTGGAAAGAATGCAAAGGGTGATAACAGACTGTTCCAAGCAGTAAATCTTCTCCAGTATTATCGAATGCGAAAAACGCACTCCTACATCCGAATGGTAGGACATGTACAGGTCTTGTGTAGTTGTTACTGAAGAACTGCTTGCCGCTTGCGTAACCAAATGCTACCTAGGTAGAGATATAGCATTCTTTTGGTAAGCACGCTTCTGTAATAAGCGAGCTGACTGCTTTTGTATGTATTAGGGCAGTTAACGCCACCTGGCATTTTTCTGTCACCTTTAGTATAACTTTGACATAGGTATGAAGAACATCGTGTTACTAATGGTGAGGTTAGCAGTTAGCTTGATCGTCAGGTCGGGCGGCTATTCCTGTATTTTAGAAACTGCTGAAACTTTATCCTCTTCAGAATATTCTGAAGAAGAGTCATCCTTTGTTTCCTCATAGTTAGTTTCTTCTAGTGTTGTGTATACAGTATGTGTTGGCTCAGTGCTCCATGTGTACCAATCATCATCGAAGCTGGGATGATCTATCAACTGTATGAGTTTAACCGATACATTTTTCTTGGATTTGCACTGTCGAGCATAGTGTCTATTTTTTCTACAGATGAAGCATCTTCCAATTGATATGGCATTTGTTCTCTTCCTCACGAATCTGTACTTCTTTTCTTTATAATGCTTTCATTTTTTGTGCTTCTTGTAGTGTTTTTGGATTTTACAGCTGCAGGTTTTGTCACTATGTTGGCTCCCAAACTTGTTTGGTTGGTCATTGCAGTATTTTTGTAGCGATGATTGCTCAAGCTGCTTCATATACCTCTTCAGCTCCTGTGATCTGCAATGGGTTTGGATGAGTTCCATTCCCATATGATATAATTGAGCTATGCTTAAATGGGTAAAGTCAGTGACTGTTTCATTTATGAACTTGGCCTCCATCATTTCTACTATAGGTCTGGGCATGTTGAGTATAAATACTCGATGTATTGTATATGTCTTTTTGTTAAATGTATAATATAGCTTCTCATGAGCCATATAGTATTCCTCTAGTTGCCTTACATCGCAACACTTGTTTTGTAGAAATTACTTTTCTGCCATGACTTGATCTCTTTGATAGGGACCCATGAAGTCAATGGACAATTTATCCATTAATGCTATGCATGGGTTCTCTTGGTCCAACAATTCTCTCATTTCTTCGGCTGTCTTGCCGATTATCCACCATCTTTTGAGTGATCCCATAATCCTGCTACCAGTCTCATCGTAGCTACTTTCTGGTCAATTGTGGGGCTCTTTGGCATCCTCCTTCATACCAGGTTAACATCTTTTCGAAGTAAGACATTCTGTCATTTTGCTTAACCTCGTCAATGTTCCAAAACATTTTGCCTGTGGTGGAGTGTCCCATATGGACGTGGGTATCCCATTCATATTCTCCTTGGCCAAAATCCTTTATGTTTCGAGAAGTTGGATTTTGTCTCTGCCTTGGTGGGTGGACTTGTGCTCCTCCTAGGATCTGGGACTCTGCCATCTCCACATGCTGGCCAATCTGTAATGGTGGTAGTGCTTGCTGATGCTGTCTGGTTACCACTAAGTCTTGTCCTATTTCGAATTGCGAATACTGAAATGGTCTATGCATGCTTATTGGTTCTTTTTCCTCTGAAGAATCTTCTGATTCGCTTTCTAAGCTTACCAGTTCCAATTCTAGTTCCTACCTTAGCTCTGGTTCATCTTCTCATCCTATGGCATTTCTTGGCCACGAGTAGGTTTGATGCATGTGGTAACTCCTCCATAATGCTTTCTAACACTTGCCCAAGGCATTTTCTTCCCATATATGCCACGGTTTTGTTGGCTTGTCTTTTTTCCAATAGGCGTCTCAAAGCATTCCCTCGTTATACTAATCTCCTCCTCATCATCAACTCCTGTCAAGCCCATCCATTTGATCATGCTAATCTTTCTGCTTGTCGAGGGCTGTGTCTCGTGCATTTAAGATAACTGTTTGCTAGTCATCTTCATGCCTCATTTTTTTTATTTTCTTGACCTCTTCCTTTATCTCTTTCAGCTTCAGCATCATCTGCTGCTGGTTTACCATGATATCTCCTAAAGCATGATTTTGCTCTACTATATTAAGTTTCCCCAGTTTATTGATTTTTCGATTAGTCTAAATTTTTCTAGATTGACCTTCTGGATCATCCATTTGGATGAAACTACTCCCTGTTGGGATTCTCTGTCTCGGACTACCTCATTTTCAGTGTTTGGAGTGTTGATCATAGAGATTGATCCCATGTATCTGGTGGAGGCAGATCTCCTTGGCATGTGGATGCATGCCAAAGGTGGTCTGTTTCTGATTTGGCACTGTTCGTACTGATAAAGGGGTCTAGTTTCTGTGGGAAATGAAATTGAGACTCTTCCGTCTTGAAGCCTTCCAATATTAGGCTCCTCGTGGATCTGCTGAGGCCTGTTGCCTTGTTTATACTCGTTTACCCAGTGAGGTGGGAAAACAAGATTCTTTTGTTTATAGGCCTTAGGCTGTATGACTTTCCCTTCTCCTGCTATGAACCTGGTTATCGGTTTTCCCGTACTGCTCATTGCGAACATGTGGGATTGTACTTTGTACATCATCAGGTGGTGTATGGCGAGTGTAGACTCATCTGGCTTCATATCTAGACCGTTCAGCTGTATCATTACCTTGATCGTCTCTGCTATGTTTAGTCTACTGAGATCTAAAGTGAAGTTTGGTTCTACTTGTAATACTATGGGGCCTTAGTTGAGCCCTATTTCTACAGCGAAGATCAGTGCTTTTTCAAAAGAGTGCCATCTCGCGTCAAGAAAGGCAACTAAGCATGTTACATTTTTTCCTGCTAGAAATAATGTTTGTAAACTAATCTACATGGCTCCTAGGCGTAATCCTTTCTAACTTTCCATTATGTATCTGCTTGTTTCTGCAACTAACAGAATAGGTAGGTATGTTTCTTTGGCACTTGAGGCTACAGGATGTACCCTCATTTTGGAGGATTTGTATATGGTTTTGAGTCTGGGTCTAACCACGTTTACTAATGATCTTAAGGAGTTTAGTGTTTGGCTCACTCTATAGAATCTAATGGTGCATTTACTTTTCGGATTGGGGAATCGAAATTCGGAATCGGAATGATTGATGGCGTTTACTTCGCAAAAATTAAGTAGAAACTGGAATCAGAATCGGAATCGTGGGGCCCACCACTATTTGGGAATGAGGAATAGGAGATTGATTCCCATGGGAGAAGGTGAGAATCAATCTCTCATTCCCTGGAATTTCCATTTTGCCCCTCCCCAAAATTGAAAATACTCATTTTGTCCTCATTTGTAATTAATTAATATATTATTATAATTAATTAATATATTGATACATTATTATCAATAATTATAATTTTTGAATAAATAATCACAATAATTAATATATTATTATTATAATTAATTAATATAATTATAATAACTAATTAATATATTAATATATTATTAACAATAACTATTAATAATTATAGTTTTTTAATAAATAATCACAATAATTAATATATTATTATTATAATTAATTAATATAATTATTATAACTAATTAATATATTAATATATTATTAACAATAACTATTAATAATTATAGTTTTTTAATAAATAATCACAATAATGAATATGTTATTATTATTATAATTAGTTAATTTATTGTTATAATTATTATTAATATAATTATTATAATTAATTCGTATATTATCATCAATTAATTGATATAATTATTACTATTAATTAATATATAAATATATTATTAACAATAATATATTAATATTTATAGTTTTTGATTAAATAATCACAATAATTAATATACTACTATTATTATAATAATTCATTTATTATTAATAATATATTAATATAAAAATTACCATTAATTATTATATTAATACATTATTAACAATAATATGTTAATAATTTTAGTTTTTGAATAAATAATCACAATAATTAATATATTTTTATTATTATAATTAATTAATTAATATACTATTATAATAATTATTAATACAATTATTAATTAATTAATATAATTATTACTGCTAGTTATTATATTAATACATTATTAACGATAACTATTAATAATTATAGTTTTTGACTAACTAATCACTATAATTAATATTTTATTATTATTATTAATTAATTTACTATTATAATAATTATTATAATATAACTCGTATATTATCATCAATTAATTCATATAATTATTACTATTAATTAATATATAAATATATTATTAAAAATAATATATTAATAATTATAGTTTTTGACTAAATAATCAAAATAATTAATATATTACTATTATTATAATTAATTCATTTATTATTAATAATAAATAATTAATATAAAAATTACTATTAATTATTATATTAATACATTATTAACAATAACTATTAATAAAAACATTATTTTGACTAAATAATCACAATAATTAATAATATAATTATTATAATTAATTAGTATATTATTATAATTAATTAATTAATTTTACAATTAATTAATATATCAATATATTATTGACAATAATTAATAATAATAAATTTTTTGGAATAAATAATCACTATAATTAAAATATAAAATAATGATTATGACAATAATTCATTAAGTACTTTTTGCTAATTTGTTACAATCAAATTTATTCTGATTCCGATTCCAAGATAAAGTAAACACATTAATGGCAATCAAGCTCATTCCAATTTCGATTTCTATAGTTCAAGTAAACAACTTATTCTTATTCCCATTCTAGCTCATTCTCATTCCTGTCCATTCCGATTCCAGCTTATTCCGATTCCAGTTTAGTAAACGAACCATAAAAGGATCTAAGGGATCCAGTCTGAAGGACTGGATGGCTCTCTCATTGTTTTCATCTTCTCGAGTTTCTAAATGATAGTTGAGTTCTGAAATTCCTTCCGTATCATCACGGATTTGGGGAAGGTGTTTTCTGTTTTGTGAGGCAATAGGCTAAGGTACAACAGCAGGTAAAGAGACTACTGAATTTTGGCTATTTTGGCTTTCCATGACTACTCTTGCTAGGACTTTGTTTTCTACAGGCTTTCAACCCTACACAACGCCTCTCCTAGGCTTTGAAATTGGGTAACTTGCCTTCTGGGAAAGTTGGGTCTTTGGTAAGGGTGGGTTTTGAAAAGTTGGGATAGCTTGGTTCAGTGTCTATCTGACCTTTCTATTGTGGCAGTTCAGACTAAGCTGCAACCACAGAGCATACTCAGTAGACTAGATGTTTAGTGCTAGAAAGTGTGTATTTATAATGAAGAAAATCATCATTTTACGCTTCAAGTTTCCATAACATTTCTACTTTTATGTCTTTAAGTCCCTTGTGATTTAATTATATATGTTTTATTTTAATTAATTATTTTATGTATTTTAGGAGACATCATGGTCATTTCATAATGAACGAGAGATCAGATAGAAAAACAAACAGCAAGTGTGAACTCAGGACAGTCAAAAACCTTAGGAGGAGCATAAAAAGATAAATTGTATTGTTCACGTATACGGTACTGTTCACATATACGACACTGTTCATGACACTGTTCACGGCACTGTTCACCTATATTATATGATGACGTGGCACTGTACGATGATGTGACAGCATTTGATTGGACGAATGATGTGGCATTGACTGATGATGTGGTGTTGACTGATGACGTGTCACAATCCTATTTAGGGATGGCAAAAAAATCCGGATCCGGTCCGCATCCGCAAAGATTCGGATCCGCATTTAAAAAATGCGGATCCGGATTTAAAATTTTGGCGGATCCGGTTCCGGATGCACTTGCATCCGGAAAACCGGATATCCGGATCCGGATTTTTTCAATTAAAACATATATAACTTAAATTAAAAAAAAAATCCCTCAGTCAGTATTCGAACTTTCGAAGACTCTAACTCTCTAAGTCAAAAAGTCATCCACTCATCCCGACCGACGGACCCGACATCCTCACATCTTCCCTCTCAATTCGATCACAGATTTGCAACGGCAAAGAACACACGCACACTGCCGTCCTGGTCGTCTTCTTAACTTGCCGGATCTCGCGTCGGGAAAAGATTCTCGCGGATCACGCCTTTGGTCATTGCGAATCTCGCGGATCACGGTTCATGAATCTCGCCGGATCAGTTTTGTCATCGCGAATCTCGCCGGATCACGCCATCGCTGGGTTTCGTCATTGTCATCGCGAATCTCGCCAGGATCACGCCATCGCCGCGGTCGCATGTGGTGCGTGCGGTGCTCATCATCCCCGCCGTGAACCGTCTTGCGTGCCATCCAAGCCTCACCGGCTCACCCACAAGGCCACAAGGAACCGGTCCGGTCATTTGATTTTGTTGCCTTTCTTTAATAAATTTTCTGTTAATAATATTAATTAGATGGCTTTTTTTTTTTTCTTCAATAAATTTTCTGTTTATAATATTAATTACATGAATTTTTTCTTTGGTTAATAATTTGATGTTGTGGTTAATTGTTAATTATTTAATGAGTTTAATCTAATAGAAATTTATTTAAACTTGAATATGTTGTTGGATTAATTTAATTTCTTTGTTGATTCATTGTTTTTTTGGTTAATAATTTGGTATTGTGGTTAATTATTTTATTGAATTTAATGAGTATAATCTAATATAAATCTGTTAAACTTGAAAATGTTGCTGCCTTGCTAGCTTAATTTTATTTCTTTGTTGATTGAATTTAATTTAATTTTGAATAATTGCCTTTGCTAATTTGTTTAATTACTTTAATTAAATGCATTAACTTTTAATATAATGTAAATGTTTAATCTCATTTATGTTTTCACATATGGTAACTCACTTTACGAATTACTTTAATTAGCCTTTTGGATTAGTTGGACATGGCCGAAGAGGAGCAAGGAAATAATTTTTCATTCTCTCCAAATAGTGTTAATGATGCCGATGTTAGATTGGAGGATGTCCACGAACTTGAAAATGACGATGTTGTTGAAGTTGAACCGGATGTAGAAAGTGGTAGTGGTCGTGGTAGTCGTGGCTGTGGCCGTGGTAGTCGTGGCCGTGGCCATATGCGTGGTGTTAAACAAAAAGGAGGTAATAACGGTGGAGGTGTAGCGGAAGGGTCTACATCAATACAATCTAGTGGTGGTAGGTTAACTTCTGATGTATGGAATCATTTCAAGAGGTACAAGGACGCGGATGGAAATTATCGGGCAGTTTGCAACTACTGTAATAAAGTATTGACAGGACATTATTCTAGTGGGACTACACATCTAAAAAATCATTTTACAGGTTGTTTGAGAAAGAATTTTAAGGATGTTGGCCAAATGCTTCTTGCTAAGAAAAATGATGGATCCATTACCGTTGAGAGCTGTTCTGAAGTAAAATGTGATATGGCGACGGTGAGGATTAGTGTTGCGAGGATGATCATTTTGCACGAGCTTCCACTTTCATTTGTTGAATATCAAGGGTTTCGAGATTTGATGAAGTTGGTTCAACCATCACTTGATACAATAAGTAGAAACACCATCAAGAATGAAATTTTGAAGCTTTATGATGTTGAGAGGTCCAAGACAATGAATTTGTTGGATGCTTGTGAGAGCAGGATTGCAATTACTACCGACATGTGGACGGCTAGCAACCAAAAAAAGGGCTATATGGTTGTTACGGCGCATTATATTGACAATCTATAGGTGCTACGCAGTCGCATTATAAGGTAACACTTTTAATATTTATATTATGCTTATTTTAATGATTTTAATGATTATGCTTATTTTTCTTATTATACTTATTTATATTATGCTTATTTTAATATTTATATCATGATTATTTATATTATGTTTATTTTAATATTTATATTATGCTTATTATGCTTATTTATATTATTATTATGCTTATTTATATTATGCTTATTTTAATGATTTTAATTACGTTCTTCTTTTTTTTTTTTGTATTATTAGGTTTATATATGTGCCGGCTCCACATAGTGGTGAAGTAATATGTAATGTGTTGTATGATTGTTTGATGGATTGGAATATTGATAGGAAAGTGTCAATTGTGACTGTGGATAATTGTGCTGCCAATGATGCAATGATAAATATGTTGTTGGATAAATTTTCATCTAGTTCATTGATTTTAGGCGGAAGAATTTTTCACATGCGTTGTTGTGCTCATATCTTGAATTTAATTGTGAGGGATGGGATGTCTGTGATGGAGAAAGGTGTTGAAAATATAAGAGATAGTGTTAGTTATTGGACTACTACACCTGGAAGAGTTGAAAAATTTGAGGCTGCAGTGCGCCAAATGGGTATTAAAGAGTCCAAATGTTTAGTTCTTGATTGTAAGACTCGATGGAATTCAACTTACTTTATGCTTAGTACTGCTTTGTTGTACAAAGATGTATTTGTTCGATTGAGTAAGTTGGATAAACAATATAAATATGTGCCTAATGAGTCGGAGTGGGATTTGGCAAAAGTTTTATGTGACCATTTGGATTTATTTTGTATGTTAACTGAAATTATTTCTGGATCTCGATATCCCACCTCAAACTTATTTTTTCCTAAAATTTGTGAGATTAGATTGTCAATAAATTCATGGAAGGTGTCACCCAATATGGGGATTAGACAAATGGCTGAAAATATGATTGCTAAGTATGAGAAGTATTGGATGTTATTCATGGAGTGTTGGCTATAGGGAATATCTTAGATCCTAGGTTTAAGAAGATGATGATTCACTTCTTTTTTCCTAAGATTTATGGAGATGATGCTCCCTATCAAGCTGAAAGGGTATTTAACCTTCTCGGTGAAGTGGTGAAAGAGTATAAAGCAAAGCATGCAACAAGTGAAGATGGAGGAGATTTTGAGATGGGCAGTTCTTCTCGAGGTATGTCACAAGCTCCTATTTTTAAGGATTCAAGTATGGCTGGTGAATGGGACTCATTTGTTTCTAGAGAAGTCAACTATAAGCAAGCTAAATCTGAGTTGGAGACTTACTTAGATGAGGGAGTTTTGCCTACTACTAGCAATTTTGATATTTTGTCTTGGTGGAAGAATAATAAGGGCAAATATCCGATATTTGCTGAGGTTGCTAGGGATTTCTTAGCCATTCCTGTGTCTACTGTGGCTTTCGAGTATTTCAAAGATGGAGGTAGGCATTTGAGTACTCACCGTAATAGACTTCATCAAAATATTTGTGGAGGCATTGATGTGTACTCAAAATTGGTATTGGATTGAAATTAAAGGTAAAATTACTTATTTCATTTATTCATGTATTATAACATTTTTATATTTTTGTACTAACATGGTACTTAATAATTATTTTTTATGTTTTAATTGTTAGATCGTGAGCCACTTAAACGATTTGCGGAACAAATTATAAATCTTTGAAGGAGTGGAGGATCCACGATGATTGACAATATTGTGGCATGACATTTTGGATTGGAAGCTTTGAATCTATATGGATTTGTAGTATTTTTTATTTGTGGATTTTAATGGTTATGTGCTTGAATTTAGTTATGTTTTTTTTATTTGTGAATTTTAATGGTTGTGCACTTGAATTTAATTATTTTTTATGTTTGATTTGTGTTGTTATATTTTTATTTGTTGATTTATGTTTTTTATTTGTGGATTTTAATGGTTGTACTCTTGAATTTAGTTATTATTTATGTTTGATTTATGTTGTTATATTTTTATTTATGATGATGTGTGTTATTTATGTTAAATTGTTAATGGTTAGATTGCAATTGAATTTTATTTAATATTATTAATTAAATTATTGAATTCTTAAAAGATATTTTAAATTATTTAATTTTAGGTTTTCCGGATCCGGATATCCGGAATATCCGCCCGGATCCGGTGCGGATATTATCCGCATCCGGATCCGCAAAAAAAATTACGGATCCGGATGCGGATCCGGATAAATAAATGCAAATCCGGATCCGGATAAATAAATGCAAATCTGGATCCGGATTTTGCCAACCCTAATCCTATTGGCCTAAAATACTGATGTGGCGTTGACCGGCGACATGACAATATATTAGTGGACTGAAAAAACGTGTGTACGGTACATGCATATACACGGAATGACAACCCTGATGATTTGTTCCATCCAATAAGAACTTGCAACGTTGCGCAATCTTGAGCGTCCAAATTGTTTTGATCCGATAGCCATAATTTACTCATTATATCTATAAAAAGGGGGCTTCTCCCTCTAATTTGACATCCCTGAATTCATTTTTTAGCTCAATTTTCTGTAATTCCATCTCCATCTTGTATTTTCTACATATTTTAATAAAATTTCCATTTTACCCCTAGTTAAATTATAAGTAGCTAATTTCTTTTCAAGCTTGGGTTGAAGGTGAAGTCTCAACATGCTCCATGGGCTTAATTTGGTAAATTTACTTTTTCTTCCCCTTTAATTTATGTAGATATTTTGACTTTTCGTAGATAAATAATAATAATCTTGTCTAGATATCGGCTATTGTAACCGCCTCCCTAGGTAAGGTTATTACTATTTGGCACGGGAAGCATTTAGCGCCATATCTATTGGAGTGAGATTCATGAGGAGTGGAAAACCCCCCTTCATGATTTAATTGGTACTAATAATGAATGTTTCGAGTAATTGATCCAGGAGATCCAAATACTTCATTTTAATAATTTATTCCCACCATTTTAATTTAAATTAATAGATAGCTTACATCATTGTCATTATAAATCCAACCACCTACTCAGAAAATTAATTCTACAAGCAATTAAAATTCACCTCCTCGTGGGATTGACACTCGTCACCGTTGATCTATTCTACAATAGATTCGTGCACTTACGAGTTTAATAAAATTTGCACAACACTAGACACCATGCGTTTCCTTTTCGGAAAGTTGGCTCTGATACCACTTCTAATTTTTTACTATTTACTTTTGCACACTGGCTGCTTACAAACAAGAACTCACTTACAAAAGAAATTGCACTCTCTATTTAGCTCTGCCTCGATACAATGTTAAGGCTTCCTTATATAGGCAAGCCTTAGGCTTCCTTATATAGGCAAGCCTTAGGCTATTGTGTTCATTATTGATCCTTATCTATAAGGATTCCTTTATAGGTGTCCTTTTCAGGACCTTACCTTTAATACAATCATTACACTACTTTAATAATGTACACCTACTTTACTTTACAGATGTCTCCTCTGAGACCACACTCTATTATTGCTACTATGTGATACACATGTATCACTGTGCATATAAATATCTATCCTATTATTAGTATGGCATACTTCAATTCTCCTTGTAGGGAAGGGCTCAATCCCACATGTTCGCAATGAGCAGTATGGGAAAACTGAAAAATTCGGACCAATAAAAAAAATCAATAAACTGGCGAAATACAAATCCTACTACCATTCTCATCATAACTTCTCTTCTGGTCAACTGTGGGGCTCTTTGGCATTATGTCTGACCACGTTTACTAATAATCTTAAGGAGTTTAGTGTTTGGCTCATCTGGGTCTGACCACATTTACTAATGATTTTATTTTATTATTTTACATTTCTTCAATAATGCATTTCAATGGCTCCAGCAATTGTTCTTTATTCTCGCATTTAGTTCTAATTCCTTCTTTATTCCTAAAATATTTACAATAAAAAATTAACATACTACAAATTAATTTTAATATAAAAATTTATTAAAAAAGTGTTAAGATAATTTAAAAATAATGAGTGCATTAATCAACACTATCAGTGAAAAACTAATAATTTTAGACTTATTAAATATACACTTTTTAATGTTAATCACACCCTTCAACAAGCTTATTGTTAGGCCTTAACAATTTAAGCGAAAAAAATTTAGTAAAATTTAAAACCCAAATTGAAAATCTTTTTTTTTTTAAATTGAGTTTATTTCTTTCATCGGATTAATGAAAACAATCAAATAAAAGTATAAGTATTATCTTCGGCCTAAAAAAACACACCTACACAAATCAATTAAGTAAAATCAAGTAAAATGATCAATTATCAGAACTACATTAATGAAGTACTTTTAAGAGTGATATATCAAACCCCAAAATCTCACAGTTAAGAGTGGCCCCCTCAAGAAAAAATATAACTCCAGAAAAATCAATCACTCTAAGAAGTGGTAGATTTAGAGAATAGTAAAATAATATCACATGCTCTCACCAAAGTGAAAGAATAATGCCCACAGTTTAGGAATATAATGATTTCAAGTCAAGGAAATTACTAACCAAACTAATTTATTTCTATTATTAGGCATTACCACATCTTTTAGTTCATATTATTATCTTCTACTTCATATTATAGTTCCTTAAAATCAAGGACTTTCACTGAATGTAACATAGTCTAAAGACATGGCTAATAAAGAAGGGATAATAGAAAAAATAAAATATATGTTTAAAAAATAGAGGACTCTGAAGATTATAAAGTGTTTTTCACTTAAATTCTCTCTTTTTTTTCTTTTTTAATTTATTATTTTATTTGTTTGTTTGTTTATTTATTTATTATTTTATTATTATTATTGTTATTATTATTATTATTACTATTATTATTATTATTATTATTATTATTATTATTATTATTATTATTATTATTATTATTATTATTATTATTTTCATAGCACCTTTTTTATGAATGCATAATTATCTCTATTTTCAAACATAATTAGGTAGTGGAAAACATAAAACATAAGGTGATACTCCACATTGGACTAGGACAAAATGATAGGTTACCAAAGAAAAAATATTTTTTTTTCTCAAAGGGGTTAACTATGGATATTTAATAATAAGATTTGCTAAAAAGGCTCAAATGAACTAAAGGTGGCCTTTCTATCATCTTTTAGGGTTCTAAATAATTTTTCATATCTACTAGTTTAATGGACTTTCAGACGCAGTTGCAAATTATTTTTAAAAGAAAAATATAGAGATCATGTATAATAAACTATAAAGCTGTATAGGTAGACATAATTACTCTCCAAGGATAGTAAGCTAAAAAAAACTCACTTGGACTTACCATGACATGTTCATTCCTTCGAATGGCTTAATTAGTTTCACTCATCAAATTTCTCAATTTACATTTCAACATGCAAAGTGAAAAATATGGTGTAACATAACTCCAGGCCAAAGTTAATACAAATACTAAAATTTGAAAGTCATCATGTTATCCAATGTTAAAATATCACAAATTTTTTTTTAAGTTTAAAGAAAACATAAAAAAAATCCTCTAAATTTTTTATATGTATATAAGAAAATATAATAGAAGAAATTGGAACTGATTGCAGAAACTGAAAGGAGATGATTAAGACAAAGAAAAGAAGAAAAGAAAAAAAAATGTTGGAAAACAATTTTTTTAAGAAACAAAACTCTAAAACTAAAAAGATGCGTTATAGTTACTACACTTCATATTCAGCAATCTTCTATTTAAATTTTTATCCAAAGTTAGTCTTTATAACAAAAATTAGTAAAACATCATTACGACTAAAACATTCCACAATTGTGAACTATTTCCTCTCTCCAACCTAAAGGAGACATTGTCCTCAATGTCTCAAAAGAAGCGAGTATAGTTTAAAAGACATCACCTGGTTACTGCTAGAAAATATTTAAAAGCGAAAAGTTAAATCTAATTTACATTTTTTACGAGGGTTACTGCCATCATCATTAGTTGACTAATCCAACACCAAGGTCATAGGACCTAGCTCCTGTTTGTAAGCTTATAAAAGATCAAGTAACTCGTTAGCAGTAGGAGCACAAATAAAGAGTTTTTTTCACAAAGGATGAAATGAAATAGTTCTTTATTGCGTGATTAAGAAATGCTATTAAGTCATCATAAAAGTTATTAACATTTAACAAAATGATGGGTTTTTTATAGATATTCAAATAAGCTCAATAAGCAAATGTAATTAATGCCTCTAAAGTTGCAAGAAAATAAAGGCGTTAACATGATTTAACATTTTGGATATTCTTTCTTGCAAACTTGAGACAACTAACTCTTTTCCAGTTGGTGAACTAGGCAGACATCCCAAAAGTTTTAAGGCTTTTAGAATGATACCTAGTACTTGGCTTCCTCGAACGAAAGCAACTTCTGAGACAAGTTGTGATAACCCTCGGTCACCTTCTCTATATACATGATTAGTTTTCTCTCTGTTAGAGCATGATTAAGATCTACGGCTGCCTAAACAGACTCCTTATACTTTCCATAGTGAAATCTAAAAAGGACACAAATGTTCTTAAATTGTTTGTTCAAAGTTGCTTCAATTGAAACAATTCTTAAAAAAATAATATGAGAAAAGGATTACCTATTTAATGATCTTAGTGACAGATACAATGATACAAAGTTGTAAATAGGGTGTTGTATTTATCAAATGACGCGTAAAGTTGGTGGCTCGATAATTCAAAAGCAAACTAAAGAAAAAAAAAAGCAATAATGCAGAACATAAATAAAAAAATTAAAATAAAAAGATATTTATTAGCAGTTATGACTGTGACTCACATCTTCCTCTGGTTTTACATCTAGTAATGGCTTAACTACCCTCTGTGGGTCGATGGTAGGCTTCTCATCTAATTTTCTTATAAACTAGAAAATAAGGTCTTTTAGAGTCAGATTTCCAAGACTAAACTGTGCACTCTCTTTTTAGAATAGTTTCCATAAATTATGAATTTCACGTTGCACATATCCGCTCGGATGCATCTCTAGAGATTGTAAGATATCATCCAACAATTTTTTACTCAGGTCATCATTAACGAATTTTCTTATAAACTAGCAAATAAGGTCTTTTAGAGTCAGATTCCCAAAACTAAACTGTGCACTCTCTTTTTGGAAAAACTTCTATAAATTAGGAATTTCACGTTGTTGTGTAAATTTTATTGAACTCGCAAGCGCATGAATCTATTGTAGAATAGATCAACGGTGACGAGTGTCGATCCCACGAGGAGGAGGATTTTAATTGCTTGTATAATTAATTTTCTAAGTGGTGGTTGGATTTATAATGAAAAAAATATAGGCTATCAATTAATTTAAATTAAAACTGTGGGAATAAACTATTAAAATAAAGTGTTTGGATCTCCGGATTTGTACTCAACATGCACTAACGGCTTAACATTCATTATTAGTACCAATTAAATCATGAAGGGAAAATTTTCACTCTTCATAAACCACACTCTAACAGATATGATGTTAAGAGCTTCACATGCCAAATAGTATTAACCTTGCCTAGGGAGGTGGTTATTCCAACTGATATCCAGACAAGATTATTACTATCTGTCTACGAAAAGTCAAAACATCCACATAAATTAAAGGGAAAGGAAAAGTAAATTTACCAAGATTGAAATGAAATTAGTCACTCATAATTGAACTAGGGGTAAAATGAAAATTTTATTAAAATACATAGAAAATACAAGATGGAGATGGAATTACAGAAAATTGAGCTCAAAAATGGATTCAGAGGTGTCAAATTAGGGGGGAAGCCTCCTTTTTATAGATACACTGAGTAAATCATGACCATCAGATTAAAACAATTTGAACACTCAGGATTGCGCAACGTGGCAAGTTCCTATTGGATAGAACACATCATCATGGCTGTCATTATGTGTATATGCATGTACCGTTCACACATTTTTTCGGTACACTAACATTCTGCCACGTCACCGGTCAGCATTTTGGTCCAATAGGATCGTGACACGTCATCAGTCAACACCACATCATCAGTCAATGCCACATAAGCAGTTAATTCCACATCATTCGTCCAATCAAATGCCACCACGTCATCGTATAGTGTCACGTCAGCGTACAGTACATGTGAATAGTACCGTGAACAGTGTCGTATACATTACCGTATATGTGAACAGTACCATTTATTTTTTTATGCTCCTCTTAAGGTTTTCGACTGTCCTAAGTTCAAAATTGCTGTCTGTTTTTCCATCTGATCTCTCGTTCATTGTGAAATAACCATGATATCCCCTAAAATACATAAAATACTTAATTAAAATAAAACATACATAATTAAATTACAAGGGACTTGAAGACATAAAAGTAGGGATATTAGTGAGACTTAGAATGTAAAATGATGATTTTCTCTATTATAAATACACACTTTCTAGTACTCAACACACGTTACACATATCCGCTCGAATGCGTCTCAAAAGATCGTAAAATATCATTTAACAATTTTTTACTCAGGTCATTCTTAACAAATTTGATTATATCTTCATTATTTACAGAAATCATTCTTAAAGTTTTAAAACGTAGTTTAATGCAAGCAAGTCTTACATAATTGGAACATTTAGAGCAAGCCGTTTAGCTTTTTTTTTTTAGCAAATGTGTTTTTATCAAAACTAGGCATGTAAGAAACAAATGAATCAGAGAATTCACTCACCAATCGGACCTTTGCTTCAATTAACTAATGAATGTTAGTAAGAATCCCATTAATTGTTAACAAACGCAGACGTTCACAACGAGTTTTGTAAATCTTCTTAAGAGCATTTTGAGGGAGAGAAGGAAGACGCTTATATAATTTATGTTGATTTCTTTAATGCTTGATTTTGGGGTTTTAGCTATTGTGGGAAACTCAAAAGTCACAGAATACCATTATCTGCCATTTATATGGGAAAGTAAATCAAACATATCAAAGAAAAAAATCAAATATGTAAAATCAAGTCAAAAGTGAACAAAACAACAAAATAAAAACATAATATATATAATCAAACATGTAACTCATCTTCGTCCACTTATTGAATTTACCTCAAGTTTCAACTGGAGTTCATAAATACTGCCCTCTATTTTCTAAAGTTGTCTTTCTAGATCTTTAACGTGGGATACTAACTCTGGTGGTTGTAAGTTCCAAATAGGATGTGATTTACAAACTCAGATCAAATTTTTTACCTGAAATTTTGCACGTAAAAATTCTCTCAAATGTCTAAAAAGAATCTTTCTCATGGAGGTAAAAATGACAAACATTAAAAATGATGAAATGAAACACAATTGCCAAATAAACACACTTAAACAAAAAGAAAACAACAAAATACACTTTATTCAAGTAACACTAAACAAAAATGACAAAAAGTTAAGAACAAACGATTTAATCAAGATTTGCTGGGTCACTTAAATTGATTCCGATGTTTGCTTTACGTGATTGATACTTCAAATACGGTTTCAATCTTTGACCATTAACTTTAAATATAACACTATCTTTCAGATTCTTAATTCCTATGGCCCCCATATGAATATACATTTTTTACAACAAATGGACCACTCTACTTTGACTTTAATTTTCCCAAAAACAAACGAAGACGTGTTATGCAGTAGTACTTTTTGACCAATCTCAAATGTCTTTTCAAAAATTCTTTTATCATGAAAAATTTTGGTTTTTGTCTTAATAATTTTAGAATTCTCATATGCATCATTCCTTAATTCCTCAAGTTTATTCAATTGTAATTTACGCACATTATCAGCATCATCAACATTTGAATTAAAAACTTTGGTAGCAAAAAATGATTTATGTTCAAGTTCGACTAGTAAATGGCAAGATTTACTATAAACAAGCCTATAGGGTAACATTTCTAAAGATGTTTTAAATGCAGTACGATATGCCCAAAATGTATTAGTTAGTCGAAGGGACCAATTTTTATGATTTAGGTTAATTGTCTTTTCCAAAATTAGTTTTATCTCCCATTGGTTAATTCAACTTAACCACTGGTTTGAGGATGATAATGGATAATAACTTTATGTGTAATTCCATATTCCTTCATTAAGAACTTAAATGGTTTGTTGCAAAAATGCTTATCTCTATCATTGATAATGGCTCGAGAGATTTCAAATCTGCTCAAAAGATTTTCTTTTAAAAAATGTATCACAATCTTATGATTGTTGTACTAACAAGGAATCATTTCAATCTATTTTGAAACATAATCAATGGCAACTAAAATATATAAAAATCCAAGTGATGATTGAAAAGGGCCTATAAAATCAATTCCCAAGCAATCGAATATTTCAATGATAAGGATGGAGTTTAAAGGCATCATGTTTCACTTTAAAATAGATCCAACCATTTGATAATTCTTACACACTTTGCAGAATGCACGTGAATCTTTAAATAATGTAGGCCAATAAAATCCACACTGTAATATTTTTGCAGCTGTCTTTTTAGAAGAAAAGTGGCCACCACATGCTTCAGAATGATAGAATTGAATAACCCTACTTACCTCGTCGTCTGGTATACATCTCCGAAAAATTTGATCAGAACAGTACTTAAACAAATATGAAGCATCCCAATAAAAACTTTTTACCTCTGTTAAGAATTTCTTCTTGTCTTGGGAGCTCCAGTCACACAGCATTTCACCTGTTAAGACAATTAACAATATTAGCATACCAAGGCATTTTACTTACAAAAAATAAAAATTCAACAAGGAAAAATATTTATGGGTATTGTATCAATTGAAGATTCATTTGTAAGTCTTGAAAGATGATCTGCAACACCATTTTCGGTACCTTTTTTATCCTTGATTGTCAAGTTAAATTCCTGAAGTAGTAAAATCCATCGTATCAATCTTGACTTGGCGTCCTATTTTGATACTAAATATTTCACAGCAGCATGATTAGAATAAACAACAGTAGATGAACTAGTTAAATATAAATAAAATTTATCCAATGCAAATATTACAGCAAGTAGTTCTTTTTCAGTTGTGGCGTAATTCATTTGAGCACTATTCAAAGTTCTACTTGCATAATAGATGACAAATGTCTTACTTTTCTTTTTTTGTCCCAGAACAGCACTAGTTGCATAATCACTAGCATTATACATTAGTTTAAAAGGCAAAGACAAATTAGGGGGTTCATTATTGGGGCTGATGTTAAAAGGCTAATTATCTTTTCAAAAACTTGTTGACAATCACTCGTCCAATCGAATCGTGTGTCTTTTATCAAGAGGTTACAAAGTGCTCTAAATATGACATTAAAGTCTTTTATAAACCTCTTATAAAATCCTGCATATCCTAAAAAGGAACGAACTTTTCTAATTGTCTTGGGTGAAGGTAATTTTGAGATGACTTCAACTTTAGCTTTGTCAACTTCAATTCCTTTTGAAGACACAATATAGCCCAAGATAATTCCAGAAGTAGTCATAAAATGACATTTATCTTAGTTTATCCAAGACAATTTCAAAAATAGTCATGAAATAACATTTTTCCTATTTTAAAGCTAGTCCTTTTTCTTTGCACCTTTCCAAAACTCTTTCTAGATTATCAAGACATGTATCAAAAGAATTACCAAATACAATTAAATCAATCATAAATACCTCTAGACAACTTTAAACCATGACACTAAAAATGTTAAACATGCATATTTGAAATGCTGCAAGAGCATTACAAAATCCAAAGGACATTCTCCTAAATCCAAATGTTCAAAATGGACATGTGAATTTGGTTTTTTTCCTAGTCTTCTAAAGTTATAGAAATTTGATAATAGCTTGGTAGCCATTAAGTAAGCAGTAGTAAGGATATCTTACTGCCCTCTCGAGAAATTGGTCTCAAAATTAAAGGAAAAATGGTCTTTTTTATAGCATCATTTAATTGTTTATAATCAATGCACATGTGCCAACTAAATGGGATTCATGTTGGGATTGGTTCACCTTTTTCATTTTTTACAACAATTATTTCAGATTTCTTTGGTACTACTTATGTTAAACTTACTCATTTACTATCAGAGATATGATAGATAATTCCTACATCTAATAATTTAAAACCTCATTTTTTACTACTTTCATGCAAGGGTTTAATCTTCTTTATGGTTGACGAATTGTTTTGGCATTTTCCTCTAAGTGTATTCGGTGTGTACAAATTAATGGATTAATGCCCTTTATGTCTTTTAAGGTCAACTAAATGTAGTTTTATGCCTTTTTAGCACAGTACATTTTCAATTATTCCTTTTGGCACTTTAATCTACTTGTCGACAAGTAAAAGAGTGGTAAAAGTTGGTTTTAACTCACCAAATTAAATTATTGGTACACAGAGTATGGAAGCAAATTAACACTGGCACCAAGATCAAATAAAACACGTCCAATTTTATGGTCTCTAATAATGCAAGAAATGGTTGAACAATTAGGATCCTTGTATTTTAAAGCATTATTAGTTGAGAGAATGGAACTTACTTGTTCTGTTAAAAATATTTTCTTTTGCACATTATGTTTCCTTTTCACTATACGTAGATCTTTTAGAAATTTAGCATAAGAAGGTACCTGTTTAATGACATCTAGTAGAAGAATGTTGACCTTTACTCTTTTAAAGACTTCATAGATCTTTGGACTGTGGTTTGGTTTCTTTGACTTTATTAGTGCTTGAAGAAATAAAGGTATAGAAGGAAAGTTGGTTATTTCTTCATAAGCTAAAGGTTTAACAGACTCTTCCCTATTCTCTGAAATTGAATCATTGCCAAATGGCCATTGACCATTACAACATTATTGCTTCTTTTTGTTTTTATATTTTTATTATTTTTTTACATCTCCTCAATAATGCATTCCAATAGCTCCAGCCATTCTTTTTCGTTCCCGCTTTCAACTCCAATTCCTTCTTTATTCCTGAAATATTTACAATAAAAAATTAACATGCTACAAATTAATTTTAACATAAAAATTTATTAGAAAAGTGTTAAGATAAGTTAGAAATAATGAGCGCATTAATCAACACTATAAGTGAAAAACTAATAATTTGAGACTTATTAAATGTGCACTTTTAGTGTTAATCAATTTTTAAGGATACTACACATAATCTCGGTGTAATGGATTTAGACAGATTCAGCAAGGTCTCCCTAATCAACAAAATACTTATGAGAATGTATAAAAGACAGATAAAGTTTGATGAATTGTTTCGACTAACTGTTTGGGTGCCATAGGAATCAAAAGATGTTAAAATCTTTGATGATTAAAATCTCTTTTTCCAATTGAAAGAGCACCACCGGATGCTACTCTACAAAATGCAGTTTCATCTTTACCAATTACCATCATCGAATGAATCATTAGCAAAAAGAGCCTTATTCCAACCTTCTGACACTTCAAAACCAAACACATTAGTTGAGCTACACCCTATCCCAAGCACCGTAAACCTCAATAACCCTATTTCATCACCACCAGCTGCCATTACAAACGAATCAAACCCTGCTACGCCTACCCTTTTAGAAATTGATACTTCACGTAATGCTAGTAGTACCATCATGATGAAATTGATTACTTTATATCCCTAACTGATAAGCCTATAACTAGATTCATGATTTTGTTTTAAAAGGAAAGGGGGGGTGGGCAAGCCCAAATCAATTTTGATCCTCCTCCCCACCCCCAAGGCTCAAACTTGAGTCCACACAAGTGATTAGAATTTATTCTAAGAATTTGCTTAGAATTTATTGTGCCACAGCTATTGGCCTTAGTTAGTGTTGTCAGATACAATGTTAATGAGGCAGCCACTCATTTTAATAAGTTTGTGCTATTATTTCTAGCAGTTAGAAATGGCTTCAATTGTGGATGTAGACCCTTTATTGGCATAGATGGTTGTCATTTAAAGGGTCCCTATAAGGGTATCCTTCTCTCAGCAGTAGCACTTGATGCCAACAATACTATATTCCCACTTATTGTTTGTATTTGTGGTGTTGAGAACATAACTAATTGGACTTGGTTTATAGGTCATTTAAAGATATTTTTAGATGATACAAGGCAATTAACTGATTAGTGTTAAAAATTGTATGTTTATTAAGGGGTAAAAATGTTATTTTGTCCATATTTTATAATTTATATTTGTGTTTTGTAATATATTAAGAATTATTAATTATATTTTAACTATATTTAATTTTGAGTATTTTTATGTATTTATTAGGTAAAATATTAATTTCACATAATTTGAGGCTCTAAACAAATAAATGGGTGCCAAATTTGGATTCGAGAGGTCCCAAAACCTTAAGATGAAATAAATGAGTGCCAAATTTGAATTCGAGAGGTCCCAAAACCTTAAGATGAGTCAAGATCAACTTAAAATTGAGTTTTACAAGGAAAGTTGACTTTTTCTATTGACCGAGTATTAATTGGTTGATAAAATGAGCTTACAATAAATATGAATGCACTGGATAGCTATCAATTTTGACTAAATCTCAGCCGTTCATAATTCAATGGCCACGATCTTGCCACGTGGTAGTGGTTGATGAAGCAAGTTAGAGGATCCTAGTCTTTTTATTCGGGTCGACCCGATCCACGCATTAACCCGCCAAATCTCAACTGTTCTTTGATCGACGCTTCATATGATACCACGTGTAAGGTTCACTTTTGAAGTTCGACCAGTTGTTGGAGCTTGATTTAACGGTTGTGTGGAGTACATACATCAAACTTATGATGGACCGCAAAACACTAGATTATGAATTAATTTCTCTATAAATAGAGCCTTATTTTTATTTTTTTTTTATCATCCCTCTTATTCTCAAATTCTCTCAATCGACTTGTAATCTTGTTTTACTTGTGTGTTTTAATATTTTCCATAATTATTTTTATAAATAAATTTAGTCTTATTTTCAATTTTAGTTATTTTAATTCCTTTTAATTATAAGTAATTTAATTTTAGTAATTATTTTTATTTCTATTTCAATTATGCTTAGTTAAATAATAATAGTTAGGGTAAGGTGAAACTCTTAGGAAATAAATATAATTTAATCAAATTCTATTTTTAATTATATAAATTAAATTATTTTCTATTTAATTTTATACATATTTTATATTTTGAAATTTTGATTTATTATAGACAAATAATGGAGTTTGGCACAATAAATTCTTAATATCTTAACATAAGGTATGATAAAATGATATTTTCATTTATTGTAAACAAAATAAATTTTGGCACAATAAATACTTAATCCATAATAAAACTAATGGGAAAATAGTGACAATTTATATAATTAATCTTTTGAGCAATAAATCTAAATAAAAATAGCAAAAAAAAATTTAAAATTTTATTTACTACTAAGAGTAGATCCATAACGCTAACTAATTCAATTTCATAGTTTCACTTAAATTAAGTTGCATATATTCAAGTTTTATTTTTATTTTTAGATAAAATAAAATAAACAAATTAAATATTTTCTTTGTGGATCAACCTCGGACTCACTGAACTATACTATAACAAGACACTTGTATACTTGGAAATTAGAAATCACTTTTAAGTCGTGTCATTAACCTTCATGTGTGATAGGCAAAAAAAGATTCAAAATGCATTAGCACTTGAGTTTCCTAATGCTCATATGACATATTGTGTTAGACATATATTATCGAATCTAAAAGCTAAGCACCATTTGTCTGATATCAAAGCCCAATGTTGGACAGTCGTAAGAGCATCAAGTCGAAGGGCATTTGAAGAGACTATAGAAGATATGAAAAAAGTTGGTGTTGGTGTTTATGAAACATTGAGAAAACCACCAACAAAGTATTGGTCACGACATGCATTTGATAACCAGTGCAAGATAGATCATATCACTAATAACATGAAAAAGTCTTTTAATGCATGGGTTAGAATACAAAGAAACATGCCCATATTAACTATGCTTGAATGAATAAGAAAAAGATAATGAAAAGGATGGTTAATAAAAGACAAAAAGCCCAGGCTTAAGGAACAACAATTCTTAGAAGAATATATGGAAAGATGATGAAGAATTTGCAAATAAAAAGTGAAAATCCTGTTTGTCGAGCAAGTGAATGGCTGAACGAAGTGGATGACAAGGGTAGAACTTACATTGTTGACCTTGAACATCATGTTTGTGATTGTTGCTATTGGTAATTGAGTGGTATTTCATGTATCCATGCCATGTCTTACATTCTACATTCAAAAGAAGGATAATTCACAATTCATACATGGTTCGTTGAAGCAAGACAGTTACTTGGCCACTTATTTTGGATTGATTCACCCCATTCCAGATAAGACATCATGGCCAAGAGTTGATGGGGATGATATATTGCCACCATTAGTTAGAAGGCCTTCTGGAGACCAAAGAAAAATAGGAGGAGAGGAACTGATGAAGTGCCTCCAGAGAAAAGGAGATAGAGAATGCAATACAAGCACTGCAAATAGTTTGGACACAACAAGAAAAGATACCTTGTTAATCCTCAAAATGCGAACAAAAGGATTAGACATTATAAGGTAAAAGTAACTGCTTCTAATAGAAGCTTCATTACTTTAACTTTATATGAAAACAATCACATATGCTTTGTATTATAACTATACTTATATGTTGTGTATTTTTTGTTTTATCACAGAACAATCTGAAAAGTTATGTTTCTAAAACATGAGCAAAATTAGCAAGTAAGACACTTTATCTTAAGTCCCAATGGCGTTGAATTTGACTTTCACAGTAAAAGCACATGTATATTCAGGAATGTTGTTTTACAATTACTTAAAAGTTTAAAGTAAGATAAATACTACATCTTAGGTCCAAAAAGTAGTGTCGTTGGTGTGATTTTCATAGTGAGAGCACATGTATCTTAAGTTATTTTAGGTTAATTTATATTATTATGTGATATAAATATTTTTATTTCAAGTGTACAAGGTAGTGATAGTATTGTAAATGTAAATATACCAATCAATATCGCAAATAGTAGTCATAAACAGTCACATGAAAATATCCAAGTTTTAAAGAAACAAAAAATGGTTAGTCATGCTAGCATATCTAGTGCCAGAGAAGTAGTGAATATGTAGATTCCAGAGAGTAGGTCTAATGCTGTTTGGTTAAGGATTTAAGGGAAGAAAGTACTAACAAGTAGTGGAATGATGGTGAAAAGGAATGATGGTGTCAAAATAGGTATTAAAAAGAAGGACAAAGGAAAGACATCAACTTTCCCACCATGGAGGATAAGAGCCTATATCTATATCTAACACATTAACTTAACTTATTTAAGGTATAAGTAAATGTAATTATAGTAATAAACTTGTGTTATTTTGGTATGCAGTGTTATTTTGGTATGCAAAGATTGGTGGATGCATTGGTAGTAATTTTTTTTTATTAACAATTACTGAAGGTACACATTTAATTTTTTGACACCTTCCACACGCCACTTTGAATTAGGTCTGAACAACTTGATTTTGACTAAAGCAAAGCTTATTCCATTAATAAGTTGTTGTCATCTTTTGTTTTTGTGTGTTATAACTAAAGCTTCAATCAAGTATTTTTTTGCTTCTAAGTTATTTGGCAAGCAATAGGACTCGTTTGTGGTATTTTGTAAGTTGTTGGGCATGGTATACATAGTACTAATAGGATACAACAACAATAACTTTTGTTTTTTGGTTACTATAATTTAAGACTCTATATATTGCTGCCAAGGTGAATGTATAGATCAAAGAAAAACTTATATGTAGATTTCGAGTTTTGCTTTATCTAGCTTGCATTACAATATATGATAAATGCAACAACAAACAACATGCAAATCATGATTTGACACTTCTTTAATTGCATCAGCACTATTTCGATGCTGTTAAGTATGTTAACAAGAACATCCTAGTCATAAGTATCAGTTTTCATTGACATTGTGAGGTATTAGTTGAAGTATAAGTGTTAATGCTCGAATTTCTTCTATCTCTTCCATGGATGGTGTCCACCATCTGAAGAATCCACACTTTGTAGTTTTAAGATAATTGTAGTATAATTGGTTTGGATCTACTTCAAATTCTAAAATTTTTATTTCAGCTCTCAGTCGACAGTAACAAATTTCATTATGAAACTTTATAAGACCAATATTTATGAAATTCTTCTTTGAGGTGGAATTTGATTAACTAGAAGCACTCTTAGATGCTGACATTTTCTGCATTATGAAATGTATGTGTTGAATCCTATAATGGAGATGAAGTTTTATATTTAGTTGTGTGTGTGTATTTGTATGGGTAATAATAGTGATGATGAGCTGTTGAAGTTGAAAATGGTGTTGCAATGTTTTAGATATGTTCGATGATAGAGTACAGAATATGAAAATGAAGATGAAATAAGTGCTACTGAATTGGTTTATAGCAAATTGAAGTCAACTTCACCATTCTCACAAAATGACTGTTGGGATTTCTAGCCGTTATGCCTGAAATTGGCTAATGGTCTCAAATTAGTTAAATAATGTCATTTCTGGCAATATTATTCTCTTTATTCAAAAGGGTAATAAGGTAATTAAACGACTTCATAACAGATATGACATTATTGTAATTATAAACGAATGGCCTAGATTTCCTGACAATTCACTCATTTAAATTCAAATAATGGACAATATTGTCCATTTACTTAGTTTTAGATGGCACCGTTACATTTATCAGACAAATTGATGATTTTGGGGGTGGAATAAAAAATGTCAAAACAAATGAGTACGCGGTAGAAATTGTTGAAACATTTGTGGACAGGGCAAAAATAACCCAATAAGTAATACTATTTCTGCTCTTGAGTGACAGTAAAATATTGTCTCATTCGTGTACTAAAACAATAAATGACACATCATATAAGTACCATAAATTATAAGAGATGTCATAACATTACTCTAAAACACTATGACTTATCATTTATTTCATGAATGAATAAGCGACATGTCATCAAGTGCAAAAAATTTATCTTCTCCTTTCCAAAAAAAAGAAAATTATGACTTAAATTGGAAAAAATAATAATTTAATGTCGAAGGAATATAACATAAAAGGGGTGAAAACATTATTTAATTTGGTATCATAAACAAATATGGTAGATTTTATTTTGAAAAATTATTGTGACTTAAAAGGAATTTTCTTTTCGGAAAAAGAAAATTATGACTTAAATTGGAAAAAATAATAATATTAATGTAAAAGGAATTTAACAAAAAAAATGGGAGAAAACATTATTTAATTTGGTATCTTAAAGAAATATGGTAAAATTATTTTGAATAATTATTATGTAAGTAGTAATTGTACTTTATTTAATTACATAATTATATACATATTACTTGATTGTTTAAAAAAAAAAAAAGAATATATGGTAGAATTTCTAGAAAGAAAGATGGTGATATAAACAATAAATAATTAATTTTTTTAATTAAACGATAAATAATTAATTAAAAACGTTACATGTATACAAGATGACGACAACGCGGTTTTCCATTGCGTCATCCATTTCCAAACGACGAAGACAAATAGATTGACCCCACCATTCGCCAAAACCTCCGCAACAACACCAACAGCAAGAATGACGATGTCCCATTTCATTAAAATTCCTTAATCAAAATTGCTTGCTTCTTTACTGTATTCACTTTGAGCTAGTCTTGTTTGTTGATCATCGAATTGTTGTTCAGCATCATCGTCATCGCTTAATCAGCTGATTTATTGTTAACATGGGGTGTTGCGCGAGCAAAAGCGCCGAGTTGAAAGCCAACCAAATGTCTCGATGGCGGTCAACGGGCATTGTCGGCTTACGTGACGCCAAATTGAAGGCAAGCAGCGTTCGTTTGTTCTATTTTTTATATTAATTTATCAAATGTTCTTAATCTGTTTTTTGTAATCCGATGAAGTATATATGTTTGTTTCTGTTATGTGTACATGTGTGTTTGGGTTGCTGGGTTATGATTGTTTTTGTGAGGGGTTTGAATTAACAGTCTGTGCACGTGAATTTAGTGACTTAAATTTACCAAACCAATTAGTTTTCCCGGTTTCATTTCGTGGGGTTTTGTAATGATTAGATTGGAGTAAGGGATCAGTTGATTTCCCACGTGTACTTTACTGTTTGAAGTAAGCAACAATCATGCTATGTAATCCGGCAAATTAAGATATGGGATATGAGGTCCCACTTGCCATTATCTTATATTCATTTCCAGGCTGTAACAGATAGTCCATTTATTGATAGATGGGCGAATGACGGGGATTGAATCCGCGTGTGGTGGATTTACAATCCACTGCCTTGATCCACTTGGCCACATTCGCCCTTACCGTGGCAGAAGGTAGTTTGTTTGATTGCTAATCAGTGAGCTTTTGGATTTTGTACTACATTATATGCGACGTGAAACTGAAACATTTGTTTGCAGTTATAGATGTGCCTTCATCTAGGTTGGTTTGATTTGCTGTGATGAGGCCATTTGACATCAGTCAACAGATGTTATAGCATGTGTCAGTTGTAACTAGATATTTTTGCAAAGTTCAGGAGAAAGAATGCAGATATACATTTTCTTTTTCGAGCTTCATTTTTGGGCGAGAATCTGGTAAAAAAATAAATATTGCTATCTACTTGTCTGTAAAAGGAATGATAGGTTTATTTGTTATCATATTAAACCTATTGTTGTCTTTGTGCTTTGACTTAAGAGGTGATTGGTGGGCTGAAACAGGGTTTACCCTTTTAGCTTAGTTTTAGTCTCAAATCTTCTATGTAGTGACGAATAGGAAATGTAAAAGACCAAACCCAACCAAACCCAGTTTGTAACTTGCCTATATATGATATGAAAGTGTTCTAACACCAGAAATTAGCAAGTGACAATGTGGTAAAGAATACTGATGGTGTTGGGATGATGCAGTAAACTTGCCAAAATACACAGCAGTTTCTCTGCGTTATCTTTTGGATACTTGCATATATTGTTTGTTTGTATTATATTCTTACTTTATACTTTTCCTTGAATAGACCTTTCCAGATAATGTTCTTAATCTGGACAAATCTGTGCGAACACTTGACTTGACGCACAACAAAATAGGTAATGATGTGTTATTATTTTTCTCAATCAGTAGTGAGTAACCAATGCCATAACATTTGCTTCCTTAAATGTACTGAACCTCTGCTATCCTCAGCTTCTATCTTAGAGTTTATCTGATCCCATTTTCCCCTCTCTGGGCAGTTGATATTCCCATGGAAATCAGCAAATTAATCAACCTGCAGCGCCTGGTGAGCTTAGCATTTCACATCAATGTGCATTTAATAGCTCCTTTCCCGAGACATAATTAAAAAGAACTGCTAAGGCTGTTATTTAACCATATTTAAGAAATTTTAAAACTTCAAATTTCCTTTTTCTGTTTGTTGAACAGGGATGAAATGTTAAAACTGCAGCCAAACGCTGATTGTAATGAAATTACTACTCCGCTTTAACCAAGTCGAAAATATAGATATACATATATATTTTATCCACTTTGGCTTTGGATTGACAGCAGATTTAGGTTTATCTTCTAAATCAATCCTATGTTATTTGCAGTTCTTCTAGTAGAACCATTGCTTTTGGAGATTAAGAGAAGCTTATCTATTATGTAGCCTTTGTGACATATGAGTTACAACATTATAATCTGCATATACATATTAGCATTAATTTTAGTATTGTATTCATTGAATAGTGGTTTTCTAATTATTGTTAGGGGAAACCTTGCTAAAGTATTCATTTTTTCCCCCTTTTTAAGGTATTAGATGATAATCATATTGAGCGACTGCCGGTAAATCTGGGAAAACTTCAATCTCTAAAAGTGATGACGCTTGATGGGAACCGAATTACATCCTTGCCTGATGAATGTAAATATTCTTCTCTAAATGAGTAAGAGATCTTATTACTGTAGTTTCAATGCCTTGTTGGTTTGTTGAACTACCTTCATGCCTACATCTGCAAATAGAGTTGTTGGTCTTTTTCATTCTTCTTTTATTATTACTTTTTAAGAATCCATAGGTGGATATCTTTTTAAGTACATTTTTTCGCTCATTTAACTGAATTTTGATTTTTCTGTCTAGTGGGCCAGCTGGTAAGGCTTGAGCGGTTATCCGTTTTAGGAAATATGCTAACTTGCTTGCCTGAAACTATTGGGAGCCTGCGCAATGTAAGTTGCATTTTTAGTAAATAGCAAATTGTGTGCAGTTCTTTTACAATTGCATGTGTGAGCTAGATTAAATTTTGGAAATTAATTACCTAGATATATTTTTTAAGTTATTGGAGTTGCTTCATACAGGCTAGACTTCCTTAAAGATTACAAGCATGAGTAAGTACTTCCTTGTAGAGAGGAAACTCACCTCAGTGGCATTATCTCTTTCAATGGCCTTGAGAATGGAAAGGATGTAGTGATTTTAGAAGATCTGATGCCCATTTGACAGTCCTAAGAGCATTGAAGATAAAATTTAATTTTTGAGAAGGGATCTTTTAGCTGGGAAGTTAAGCTTAATAATATCTATTTGGGTGCATTCTTGAAAGTCTTTTATTGTACGATCTTGCAAGATGGACTTGAATTAGATTTTTGCTATTATTTGTGTGGTTATAAGTCAATGACAGTCCTAAGAGCATTGAAGATAAAATTTCATTCTTGAAAAGGGATCTTTTAGCTGGGAAGTTACGCTTAATAATTACTATTGGGATGCATTCTTGAAAGTCTTTTATTGTCCAATCTCGCAAGGTGGACGGGAATCAGATTTTTTCTATTATTTGTGTGATTATAATTCAATAACAGAGTGCTTCTGTATTGAAAATCCCTTCTAGCATAGTTATTCCTTTCTATGTTGGTTAGATGGACTTTTTGCATGGTATAATGATATTTGAAGTTGGGGGCAAATGTGCTTATCAATTAGACTCATTGAACTAACTAGACATTGACTGGTTCTTTCTTCCGGATGCAAACTTTCACCTACTCGTTTTTTTGCTTAGAAACAAAATAAGAAAAATTTTATCTACTTGTACTTCTGTTTGGGACATGATTCATTTAGCATATCTCCTTAAGTTCCAGGTTCTAATTTGGATTGTCTGGTTATGCAGTTGGTTCTTTTAAATGTGTCAAACAATAAGTTAAAGTCTCTTCCAGAATCAATTGGTAGTTGCTACTCTTTGGAGGAATTACAAGCAAATGGTAAGTGAATTACTTATCTTAATTCTTTTAGTTGCTGCCCACTGTGCAAATTCTATCTGGTACATATAGTTTAGGATCAGGTAATATGTAGGTTTCAATGTTAGAAAGATGTGAAATTTTCGATTTTTGTAATTTTGCACGAGCAAAATTTTTACTCACTTTTGGATGTAGTGGTTTTATGAGATCATTCGACATTAATTTTTTTTTTTTCTTAAATATGCTACTTTGTTATTTTCGTTTGTCCATTGTCAATAAATTGTTGATACCTAACCAGTTGCCACTGATTGTAGAGGCATGATAACAAGTTAATAATCAGTAATAGTCCATAGAATATACTCAGCGATGAAAATTCAAAAAGGCCCAGGTTGGTGCTTACCACCAGCAAAAATGATCAATTGACTTGGAATTACGAGCGAATTTTGAGGTTCTAAGCTTATATATGCATGAATCTTTGTTTATCATGAAAGTGGTAAGGTATATCGTCAAAAGTGCCAATGATCATGATAAGTTATTCTTCAGTTCTTTCCACTCAAGTAATTTTGTCCAGTGTTGGGTTAATCCTTTTCTAACTTTACACTTGATGGTCTTGGGTTGATCTACGGCGGTTTGGTAGCATCTTAATCAAACTTAAACATTTTACTTGGTATATTGATTGATGAATGCTCTATGTTTACGGAGTTTTTCTTCTTTTCACGTTAATTACAAGTTTGCATATGCTCAGCCTTGTTGACCTCTCAGTTTATTCTGTGCCCTTCATGATGCTTTCCTTTTGCTTTGTGTTTGGAGTGGTGATGATGCCGGGTGGCATTATTAATATTTAGTTCACTTAGCTGCTTGATATTTTGGAACTTGCAGATAATCTTATTGGGGAACTTCCTGCGTCTATTTGTAATCTCATTCATTTGAAGTCACTTTGCTTAAACAATAATAACATCGGCCAGGTAGTTGCTTTATGGTAATGACATTGTTAACTTTTTTATTACATATATGAGACTAGAATCAATTAACTGTCATTTTCATGTTCAAGTCTTTCTATAGCCGATCAGTTTCTTAGCAGCTAGTATCTGGGGATGCTCATTGTTTTCCTTTTTGACAACTTCATATTTGCATGATAGTTAAAGCAATATCTTTCCAAAATTTAGATCTCGACATTCTACTTAGTTGTATAATATATGTTGAGATGTAATATTTGTGAAATCATCTTATTGATTCCCACTGTCTTGTCTTACAGATACCTGCTAATCTATTGAAGGACTGCAAAGCTCTGCAGAATATTTCGCTGCACAACAATCCTATTTCAATGGATGAATTTCAGCAGGTAAGATGTTGCTTCACTTGCTTTTCAAGTGACCAGCAAAATCGCCATGTCCTGTACAATTTTACTAAAATTAAACTTCACAACATTACCAATTTTAGATGGAAGGATTTGAAGAGTTTGAGGCAAGGAGGAGGAAGAAGTTTGACAAGCAGATTGATTCCAATGTGATGATAAGTTCCAATGGCCTCGATGAGGGTGTCGATAAATGAGGTCTCGACCAATGTAAATACTGGTTAGCTTTTCTGCTAGGTAAAGATAGTAGCGGTATTTATGAGCCTTCTTCAGATATACCAAGCACATTTGAATCTCCATGTAAATGATAGATTGTTTGGATTGCCTGTCATGTGCAGGTCTGTATATGAAACAGTTGCTTGAAAGTAATTTGAAGTTGTTACCCTTTTGCTTTATTTTCTCGTTGGAAAACAGTAATGTTCTATCATAATTTTTATAATGTTGGATTAGTAGCAAGTTTATGTCTTTCTCGCCTCTTATTTGAAATTTGCTTGTTTGTATATGCGTTTTTTCTATTATAATTAATTGTGAAATACAGCGATATTTCCTATCTTGACAAACAAAGAGTATAACGAAACCTCTTTTAAGGGTTCGTCATAAACACTTATCATTTTGGATTAGTGGCAAGTTTGTGGCGTTCTTGCGTCCTATTTGGAATTTGCTTGGTTTTAGAGATGTTTCTTCTAGTATAAGAATTTAGCTTGTCGCAACACGATATAGTCTAGCCACTCAACAATATAAAATAAAGTAAAATAGAAAACTTTAAAAAAAAAATTAATAAAAGAAAGGGCAATGCTTTCCTGCAAAATTTGTATCTCAAGCATTGTCTCTGTCATCACTCATCAACCATTAGCTTCATCACTCATCAGCAATTAACTTCTTGTATCAAGTAATTGTATCTCAATTTTTATTGTCTCTTGGCTAATGTGTTAGTGACTTTAATGGTAATTTTGGTGGTAGAAAATCAATCTTAGGCACTGGCATGTTCTTTAACAATTACCTAGAGGTTTTTATTCTACAAATTTTGTTGTACTCACAAACGCACAAATTTATTGTAATATAGATTAATGGTGTCAAGTGTTCATCCCACAAGAAGGTAGATATAATCGTGTGTAGGGTTAATTTTCTAAGTTTGTATGTGAATTAGTTGAATGTGATTTTTAACAGTATTTAAATTAAAAAGAAAGCTGAAAAAATTAAAGATAGAACAATTCAAACGAGGTGATTAAATTTCTACATATATTTAATATTTCTTTTTAATTTCAATTAATCTTTTAGGGGGATGTTTCCACTATTCGTAAGTCTAACTCTAATAAATATGGTATCAAACACACATTGTGACAAAAAGAAATAATATTCTATTAAATGTGGTATCAAAATCACATTGTGTTAGATGATAATAATCCTATTGTCAACAATGTGGCAAAACTGTCTGCTAAGTAACTTATAAACATTCTCTATCAACATTAAGTCAAAATGCACCATAAATACTAAAGGGGAGTTTTCTCTAATAAATATAACTTAAAGTGCTCATTGTGCTAGTAATAATCTTGCACTAGGGAGTCAGTATACCAATGCAAAATCTCAACAAGATTCTTACTATCTGTCAACAGTAAGTCATCCAAATAAATTGGAGAGAGAGATAATAAATTTTACAAAATTAAGCTCATGAACTATGTTGATGCTTTGCATCAACCCAAGTTTAAAATTAAATTATCTACTCATTTTTTAACTAAGTGTAAACTAAGAATTTTATTAAAATACATAAAAAAAAATAAAAGAGGAATTTACAGAAAATAAAGGCCAAAAATTGATTCAAGGGTATCAAACTAAGGGGAGCTCTCTTACTTATAGAGACAGTGAGTAAATAGTGGCTATCGAATAAAAAAAATTTGGACGCTCAGGATTATGCTACGTGACAAGCTTTGATTGGTTGGAATACATTATTGGTCAATGTCATATCAACATTTCGGTGTAATAATATGCTATTACATCATTAGTTAACACCACATCAACATGTCAGTCTAATAGAATCTTGCCACATCTTTAGTCAACGCCACATCATCAGTTAACGCTACACCATCAGTCCAATGGGACGCTATCACATCAGCAGTTAATGCTACATCAACTGGTCAATGCTACATCAATTGGGTCCCACCAAAATTATATAATTACTGCATTGTTCACATATATAGTATTGTTCATGTATACGATTTTGTCTTTTATGTCCTTTCTTAAGTTTTCAATTGTTTTAAGCTTAAAAATACCATTTGTTTTATTGCCTAACTTCTCGTTAATTGTAAAATAACCAAAATACTCATGAAATACATAAAATATTCAAATTATAACAAAACACTTACAATTAAAGTTTAAAGAATTTAAACACATAAAAGTAAAAATATTACTGAGACTTAAAACGCAAAACGACAATTCTACCTTTTATAAATATGCATTTTCTAGCATTCAACAGCTTTCCAATAGACAATAGTAATTTTGGTGGTTATAGGAGAGAACAAACGATGCATATTCATAGATTAGTACCTAAAGAACATTACTCTTTTTCTGTAAACTCTTTTATGAATATTGGAAATTCCAGTGAGACATTACCTGTTTGTCAAATTTGTCGCATGCAAGGGCATGTTGCTGATGCTTGCTGACATAGATATAGAGATAGTTATGTGTCTTCCCAAAACCTCTTAGCAGAGGTAGAGCTTCTAAGTCTAGTATTTGACTGCTTTTGAATCATTCTCTACTTATCAATTTGAAGAGTCTTATGATATGCCTTGTCATCAACCAATATATTACTCTATAAATTCCATCTCAAAAGATTTCACAGCACCAGAAGCTGCTTATATAGCCAATTTTAAAGGATTAGCTGATGATGGATGGTATCTTAATAGAGGTGCTACTCATCATTTGACCAACAATATGGCCAACATGCATGTCAGACAGGAGTTTAAAGGATCAGATCAACTTATCATTGCCAATGGTCAAGGTTTGGCTAAAACTTAAATTGATGATGATTTTCTTTATCACAAACATTTAAATGCCAAATCTATTCACACACAAATAGCACTTAAACATATCTTATTAGTTCCTTCAATCATTACAAACTTGCTAAGCATATCCAAACTCACTGTTGATAATAACTTAATTGTTGAACTTTCTATGATGTCTGTTATGTAAAGGATTCACTTAAGAGGTAAGTTCTTCTGCTTGTCTTTGCTAAGAAAGGATTATACAAGTTACTTTTAAAGTAATCTTATCAATCCTTTCCTTTTTTTTTTATGTCACTGTTTTCAATAAGCCTTTGTCAATGTTATTTGTTTGCCATTTTAATTTTAATGCTCAAACTGATGTTGAAAGCAAAAATTCAAATGACAAGACTTGTTGTTATACGATTGTTGCCCCTTGTAATGCAACAATGAATAAAATCCTTTTTTTTCATAAGGGATTTGATCATCTTAACTTTCATACACTAATGCATTTGTTCAAACAAGTCAAATTTATTAATATCTCTTCTAATTTAAAATAATAAGCACTTCAAACTATTTATGAAATAATAAAATTTTATTATTTTATATTTTCACAACTATTAAATTTTTATCGAACAGTTGTGAAATACCTTATATTATTATGTAAAGTAACTAAACCCTTTAAACACACGTGCCTTTTTCATAGAGAAAATAATATAACTAGCCTAAAGAATAATATGTTTAAGAAGACCCCATCAATAAGTAAGTGAGCCATTTGCAAGAGGCTTTGTTGATGACGTAATTCAAGCACTTTTGTCACTAGATATTTATACTTTTTGCTGTATTGTAACAGCTAATGTTTTTTTTTTTTTTTCAAGATCATAATATTGTGGAGCAACCATCAATCATCAATCATCAAAACAGAACCATAACAATAATGTCACGTCTCTAAATTTGACAACAAATTTTATTGTACAATCTGAAATGATGGCGAAAATTATCAGTAGTTAATGAAGATAATAATTATTTGAGATTTGCGATGCTTTTGACCAATCAAGAAATTTTCATATTTAATTTAATAAAATAAAAAAAAGGAAATATCAAGATAACTTATTAAATTTGTTCATAATAAAAATTAAAAAAAAAAGTAATTAAACTCGTATCAATTTTAGTATAATAAAATTAATGCTCTAATAATAAAATTTATCAAACAATCAATGGTTACGTTTCCTTTCTGGGCAGAGGTGGTGCTGACAAGGCAGGAGAAGCAAACCAGAGCAACCACAGCAAGCTTCAATGACTTTCCCATTTATTGATTCATTTTTTTTAAAATTTAAATGATTGATTAATTAATTCTGAAGTTAAAGAGTCCGAAGCTAGAAGGACCAATTTTTGTAGTAAAATCATGCATTCCACTTTTTTTTTTTTATTTTGAGCTTCTGTTATTCATTTGTCTATTTTTAATTAATGAAGACTTGTCCAAAGAGAGAGACCCGCTCAGGCGCGGCAGTACTGTGTCTTTGAATTAGTTCAAAGGCTCTGGAGCTTCATCACATTGGTCGGTAAAATAAATGCAGCGAGGCCTGCGTGCGAATGCTTCGATCGATCGATAGAGAAGAATTACGGCCGCCTGAAGAAGAGCTCTCTGTTTCCCAAACTTTTGGCTTCCCTCCTTGCTGTATCACCGTCACTAGTTAAAATTCAACTCGCAAAATCTGAAATGTGATACCCCAATCTTTTAATTCTCGTTGAACAATCACCAACAACGCCCCTGCAGATTCTACCATATGTAGCCGCGACGTAGTTTGTAAATTGACAAAGCGGGCTACTAGTTCATCTCATTCATCAATAAAATAAATACAAATTAGGCCCACGTCCAAACGCTTCCATTGATTGAGAAGAATTTCGACCTGAAAGAATGTACACAATGTTAATCTCATTTGGTTTATTGAGAACATTGTTGATTAAAGTATAAACCTTAAGGTTAGTGGGGGCTATGAAGTCCTGGTTTTATATATAAATGATTTTCAATTTGCGGTAAAGATAAAATTATTGCGCATAAAGTGAACGTTATCCGTTACAAAGCGTAAATTGTTACATGCCATGAAGGAACAATGCAAGCATTTTGTTTAAGAAAATTTGTCAAAAGGGTTTGAAATTATTTGTCACCTGGACGACCATTGATGATACATTGAGGCGATTCCACTACAATTTTTATCAGGAAAATAAGAATCTTATAAATTGCTTCATGTGGAGCTGGTTATAAATTATGCTTTATGCAGATAAGAGATGAGAGATGGAAAAAATGGAAAAAGGAAAAACAAAATCAATTTAGAGATTTTAGAGAACACCAAATATTTATACATGTAAAATGGCACCGATGTAGAACTGTAAAAGATTACTATCCAAACTAGAATAGCAACAATATGACATTCTACTAATCAAGTATTGAAATGTACAGCAGATGTCCTACCAAAAAAAACCTATGTGTAAATTAGTGTTATTAATCTTATAATTTTAGGATTAAATTCAAATTTAGCTCTCCTTAATCCCGTCCAACTAAGATTGGCAAATATGAAATAAATATTTAATTTTAAAATTAGTCTAATTAAAAGGTTGCGTTTGTTTTTTTATCTAAAATCTAAATGAGTCTGAATTTAGTTGAAATCTGAATAGTTCTGAATGAAAATGTCTGAATGACATGTTTATTTTTTATTTTTCAACATCTAAAGAGAAAAATTTAAAAACTAGTAGTTTGACATAAATATCCTTTTAAGTGGTACATATATTTGTTGTTCACAATTTATAATTTTCACAAGTTGATTAGTTTGGCTGCATTAAAAAAAATACTATCATTGTTGATCTTAATTCAATTTTGTAATAAAAGATGTAATTATAGTATCAATTTTTATTATAAAGTCAACATTGTTATTATATTTTTTATTCATCATAATAGATATAATTTGATTTGTTCAATATTTCAGTTTAGTTAATGTTATCACGTGAATAAAAACTTAAAGCAATTAAAAAAAATAACTTTAAGGATATTATAAAACTCTTATGTTTATACATAATATTAGAAATACATGAATTATTATGGATATTTTTGAAATTTGAAATTAAAATTTTTCATTTAGACTTTAAACTTCAGATAAAAGTAAATTTTTTTAATTTTTTTTATTCAGATAAAATTTTCTGACAATAAATAATAAGTTAAAAAAATAAATAACTTAAAATATATAAATATCTGAAAAAAAATAAATTCAGACTTCAAATTAAAAAATAAACAGCACCTTACTCCTAACATTCAAACACGGCGTTACGGGCTGGCAAAAGCACAACGCTAAGACATATCATGGGCCTACCCAAATCTCACGTGTGCTTTTTGTTCAAGCCCAGACCGGCCCCCGACTTCCAAGCATGTCTCAAGTCTCTTTATTTCATTAAAAAAATAATTATAATAATACAATCACGTGGTCTACAAAATTTTAAGAAAAGAGACCAAAAAGTTTCGAAAATTTTGAACCTTTTACACGTTCCCCCCATGACAGGACACGCGTCAGTCACCCGCTTGTAATCCAATCTAAATCACCACCACCAAAATGCTATTAAATAGCACACGTTTTATCCACACAATACAAACCACATCCAGTCATCCCATATTTCCATAATAGGTGGGGCATTACCTGTAATTACCCCCAAGCACGCGCCCTTTTAGTTATTCTGATTTATAAGCTTATTTCAGTTACCAAAAATAAAAAAATAAATAAGTAATTTTTTGTTTATGCCCTTTTTGGTCAATATCCAAAAAATCCCTTTCGATCTTTGATCTTTTCTCGTTTGATTCGATCTGATTTTCTAGTTAGAAATTTCGAATTGGTCTCCAATTCGAAGCATACCCTCTTCGATCTATCGTTCGATCCCAGCATCGGCCTTAGCTGTGATTGGAATTCGTAAATAGGGTTACGGTTCGGCCAACTTTTTCAATCTGTGATTTGAATCTCAGATCTACGAAACCCTTTGTAGATTGAGCGATTTCGTATATGGGCTCTGATTTTCTCGTTTAATTCGTTCGTATTCTGTAAATAATTTTGATTTTTGTTTTCTGGGTTTTATCTCTTTCTAGGGAATTTTAGATCTTCAGATCTGTTAAGTTTGCAGTAAATTTGTAATAAATTGGTGTTCTTTGTTCACGGGTCGGATCTGATTTTGTTAATTTCTTCCTAATTTGAAGATCTAGGGCTAGGGTTTCTTAATTGGGGCTTTCTCATTACTTACTAATTGAGTTGTGGGAAGTCAAATTCATCGAATAATTCACGCATTCAATCCTCGATTGCTTGCTAATCTGAGCTGCGAGTAATCTGACCGATCTCTTGTTATATTTGAACGTTTGAAGTCCTTTATTTAAGGTAAAAATCAGTTCTTTTTGCCTTTTATCTTTTGTTTTTTTGGTGTACTATATCATGGTATGTTATATTTGCCATTAAGTCAAAGAGTAAAATTCGGTTAGTCATTTGACCAAATTGCCCCTCATTGTAAGGGGCCTGCAATAAGTCAGTCCTGCTCATCTTTAGTTACCAACAATAATTCAAAGTGAAATTATGGTGAAAATTGCTAAATAATGCAAAAGGTTACAAAACATATCACTTTTATGGTTGCTTCATCGTCCATACATGTGCATTTTACAAAAATAGTATTTTTCTTTTTCTTTTTTCATGGGAGCTGAGTTGGGTGGCTGACAAAAGAGCTACTTGTTAATTGTTATAGCATGTGAAATATTTATTCTTCTAGTAATGTAAAATAAATCTTATTGGACCTGAATAATTATGACATGGACTGAACTTAATTCAAATAAAAGATTTGGAATATTCGGACAAGTGAATTGTCTTGTCAAAAGTTTCACTGAGATTTTATGTATGATGTGTGTTTGGTTATTCATGTGGAAACGCAATCTCGTTTGGTAATCATATATCTGGCAGTGGGTGATGTGTAGGGTTGGTTGTTTATTTTGTTGGTCAATGGCTAGATTTTAATTTAATTCATGCCAGTTCTCGTGCTTTACAGCTTTTAAGTGATGTCAACTTTACAGCAGTCAAATATGGTGAAGAAAAGGCCTTTGGATGATAAGGAAACATTTGAGGTTTCTTCCAAACACACAAGACTAATAGAAGAACATGGTAACCAGCCATTTTCATCCCTAGAGTCTGGATTTTCTGAAGATGCTTCCCTGGTACCACATATTTCAGGTGAGAGAGATTATTAGACTTTACGCTTAAATAATCCTAAGTATCAACTCTTCCATCTTGTGGAATTCTCTAAATTGCTGGACAAGTAGTTGAAGCCACTGTTAGATGTTGTTCCGCTTGCGTTTTATTTTCTAATCTTTCTAATTGTAAGCCGGTAAAGTATCAAAATTGGTGGGAAATTGCTACGTATACTCTGAATGCCTAAAAGCTCAGTGTTTGCAATCTGAAAGAGTATTTTGTTTGTATTAATTTAGTTTCCTTTTGAAAGCATTTTCTCTTTGTTCATGGAAAATGCAAAGTCTTATGATGAATAACCACTTCACAAGTAGATGTAACTTTAATGAAATTTCATGTGTAATTCAGAAGGTGGAACTGAAGTCATTCGAAGTGACACTGAAGGTGATGAAAAGCTAGTCAGTGGTATCCTTGCTGAACATAAAGGGAATGCTGAGGATGTTCAAAGCAGTGGTCTGGGGTGTGTTTCCATCTCATCCTTGCCCACCAGCAGCACCAGTGAAGAAGATTCCCGGCCAGGGACACCGTTTCATGAACCATTATACTGGGAATATCTTTTCCCTGATCGTCGAACTAGGCAACTCTATACTTTACTAATGAGTTACCCTCCACAGAAACCTGTTCCTATTGGGGAGGATCATCAAGTTGGTATTCCAGCATGGGACCCTCAGTGTGCCAAGGAAACGTCAAACCAGACTTGTAGATGTGAAGTAGCAGTGGGCTTTGAACACATTAATAGGAATGAATGTGAAAAATTTTTAATGGGAACTTGTGTGATTCCAATGCCTGATTTGGGAACACCTGATAGTGATGGCAAAGTTGGGAATGGTCGAACTGACTGTCTTTGTAAGGACAGGGGTTCTGTTAGATGTGTCAGACAACATATCACCGAAGCAAGAGAGGAGCTTAGAGATCACCTTGGGCAGGAAAGATACGCAGATCTTGGGTTCCTTAACATGGGTGAGGTAGTTGCAGATAAATGGAGTGATCAGGAGCAAAAATTATTTCACAAGATTGTCTACTCTAATCCAGTTTCGTTGGGTAGAAAATTCTGGGACATTCTCTATGCAGCCTTTCCTTCAAGAACCAAAAAAGACATAGTTAGTTATTACTTTAATTTCTTCATGCTTCAAAAGCGGGCGCTGCAGAACAGATGTCCTGCAATGAACATTGATAGTGATAATGATGAGTGGCAGGGAAGTGAGGATTCTGGTGACAATGAAATTGGAACATCCGATGAAGATGAGGATTCTGTTATTGAAACACCTGCATATAATGAGGGTATTTGTTATAATTGGTGCCAAGAGTCTGGTTTACATGTTTATGAAGAGGAGGCTGCAGATGGAACTGACAATCAGAAGCTGCATAATGGTTCCAGTCCCGATCCTTCATTTCAGCACCAAGATGAAAAAGGAGACCGAGCAGTCCAAGATGACTCGTGCACGTCTTCGGACACTGGGCCAGCTTCACTGGTGAAGGCTGAAAATGAGGATCAATGGCATGGTAGCTTTAGTACGGGGAATACCAGTATCCATGAATGCTCATGGGAACCGTCTAGCGCTAAAGTTTGGGGTGCTGGCTATCCAAGTTACCAAAATAAAGTTGATTTATTACCAACTTGCAGCGTGATTAAGGAGGTTTTTGGAGATGGGAAAAGCTCAGTAGGTCCTTAGGAGGTAGTCATTTATATTTTATACTAGGAGAGGCCACTTTTTCCCGCTGTACAGTATGTGCAGACCTTTGTAGTATGTTGAAATGCCATGAAAGTCCATAAGTTTTGCCACTTATATAAAATTGGACCCTCCCGCTACCCTGTTAAAAGAATTCTCGACGGTGACATGAACATTGACTGCTAAGAATGAATTGGATCGAATAACACATGATAATGTACGCTAATTCTAACAAAAGTATTCACTGGAACTAGATCAGCACTGTTAATCTAATCAACTATTGGACCACGGTAATCGCCGTTGTTTTTTCTATTTAATTTTTCTTTTGGCAAAAAGACAATTGCTGCGAATTCTTAGTAAATCAAATCAACGACCATAAAGTTTATATGTTAATTTTTTGACCTTTTAAATTTTCACGACTTTCAGTAAAGCACTTTGCAGCGTGTATTAAAGCACCTTTCGCGTGCATTTGTCTTTGCTTACTCCCCTTCTTTTTTTCAAATTTAAATTTTCTTATAAAATGAGAATTGATTCAAAAATATATTTGATCAATTACTGAGACTTCTATCTTCAGATTACCTTTATTTATGGAGGGTTTAATCATTTTCGTATTCTTAATCTTTGCTTAAGTAGGATCTTGCTCACTTGTACATGTTGTATTACATTATTGTCCATATGGTTAATTTTAAATTACAAATCTTCAAAATATCTTTTAAATTATTGTAAGTCTCAACTTATTTCCTATTTTTGTTAATAAAACAAAAAAAATTCATTCTCGTCCTTTTATTTGTTTTGGGATAAAAATTTGTCCTATTTATATCCTATTAAATATATTGTCTCATCCTATTATCATTAAAAGTTTAATTCTGACTTTTTTTCTTTTAATAATCATCATAATTTAACATAGCAAAAATCTTGAATAAATACAAACTAGAATAATGAAAAAATAGTTTTATTTTGATTATATATATATTCAAATATAATTTTATACTAACATATTTTAATTTGTCTATTTGTTTCTATTGCACATTAAATTATATATTAAAACTTACGCTTCAAAAGTTATAGATTTTTTCTGATAACCAACTTCAACCATATTAAAATATTCAATAATTCAATAATATAATAATAAATCAAACCATTCGTGCCAACGTAGTTACCTCTTATTCATATATTTATTTATTTACGCCATCTCCTTCTTATTGCTTTAAAAGCTTTATGAAGACCACTGATTAGTCAAAAGCTTCTAAATATTTAAACTTAGCTAATTTAGCTTATCACATTCCACAATCTGTGAGCAAGCAAGTTTATGAGATTCTTTGTGCTTGCTCCTTTTGAAGTATTGTCAAGTCCCCACTAGGGATGGCAATAGTATCCATAAACCTACAAATCCGTCTGTTAAAACCCACTCGTTCTAAGTAATTTTGTGGGTTGCAGAGGAGTTTGGTATTATAAATTAAAACCGGCACCAGATTGTATGTGAGTTTAGCATTTGTCAAATATTTAGCATATATCTATATGGGTATCCAGCAACCTGCAACTTTTTTTAAATGTTTTTAATTTAAGTTTAATTGAAAACTATTTAAATCTAAAAGTATATAAAGTAAATAATGTAAAGTACAAACGCATGTGCAAGTTGCAACATGCTTAAGTCATAACAAGCTTTAACTTAATGCATGGATTATTATATACTTATTATAATTTTTTATGAATTATTATTATTTAACTCAATACATGAATTATTTCATTATTATAATTTTGTTATTTGGATTAGTATTTAGAAAGTATTATTTTTTAGAAAACATAATCTTAATTACTATTAGATGGGTGCTAATGGTAGTAAATGAATGAAGATATTTTCTTAGGGCTTATGTTGAATGATAATATGAAATAATAATTGTTATTTTTAGATACTAATTTGTGGCTTTTTTATGAATTTATGTATTTTATACTTAAATTTGAGAATTTGTGTTAGATTAATGTTGAAATTTTAATTTTCTATTTATATTGGTTAAATTTAGAATTGAGCATGTTATGTGAAATTTTATGTTATTATTATAAATTTACATATTGAACATTTGTGATTTTAAATGTGAAAACCCGTAAAAAATCCGCCGGATACCATTGTGGATTTAGTAATTATCAAAACCTGCAACGAGTGAATTTTTTTTTTAAATTAGAACCCACAGCGAATTGCAAATAGATTTAGTAATCTAAATTTTATATGGGTTCAATTTAGTGATGACAAAATCATTACAGGCGATACCTATTACTATCCCTAATCCTCACGATCACATAGTACAATCCCATCCTTTAAAGAATTGGCCAATGGAATTTGACGAGTCTCCAAGCTCTTGTAAGTACAAAACTTGGCATTTAACCCCTATTTAGTGTTTGCAATGCAGTTATGAGACTAAAAAGCATGTTGGTACAATTAAAATCCGGTGTTATAAAATTTGTTGATATATTTAACTTGTCTCCAATTTCTCCCCTCAGATTTAACTCCGTTGATCATTTGATTTAGTTTCATTTATACTATGTTATGTAACACTGCCACTGCCACTGATACTGCTTGCAAGTTACTGGTGGTTAAGAATGTGGCATCTCAGTCCTTAGAAGTAAAGAAGCTACTTTACTTGCACCTCTTACATTATGCATTCATGCTGATTTTATAACCATTTCTACCAATACAAGTATTTTGGGAATGTCTCATTTTTTTAGTATTTTTTTAATAAATAAATATTTATTTTATGACATACGGTAGGAAACAAGAAAACTTACTAACTATATCTCCTCAACAGTCTCATTCTCACCGGTGCTTGTTGCTACACTAACACCAAGACTCTCACTAGAGCTTGTTTCCCTCTCACCATTTCCCTTATGGGATTTATCTTCTTGGATGAGGAAGAAATCTCATGGGACATCCTCCTGAGGTTATCTCTAATCCTATATGGTTAATGGTCATCTTACAATTAAGAATTTTCTTTTTTAATAAAAATATATATTTGATAACATTAATGTTAAATAAATATAATTAATAATATTATTTAACAATTCATTCATTCATTATTAGTCTTTCCAAAAAAAAAGTTAAATTATTTACCTTTTCAATTTCCTAAAAAACTTTAGTTACTTAACGTTAGAATCTTTGACTTGGGTATTTCTTTTAATTTTAATTAAAAAGCTTATAATCTTAAAAGTCAATGGACAAAAAAAATTTTACTCTCTTCTCTATCAATATATATATATATATACATATTGGTTCATATGAAAAAGGAAAAATTAGTTTCTCGAAATGTAGAGTGCATATCTATATTCTAATCATCAATTCATCATCTCGACTTTCCAGGTTTTGTCATTTTAAATATTCGATTTAAAAATAATATAGCTCTTATGTATTTGTTTGTTTGTTTTGTAATAATTTTAATGGAAGTAAAAAATGTGTTTTCTTGACTAATTTTTTTAATTTTCCTTATTGAAACTTTTAGGATTTTTTTATTATTATTGTTAAATTTTTTGAAATTTGAATTTTTTATATCTTTTTTAGTATTGAAATTATAAAAAAAAAAGCATCATAAAAAAACAAAAAAAATAAAAAAAGTTGCCCAAGGCACCAAATACTCTGAAATCGTGCGCTTGTGGCCGTGTGAAGTGTGCGGGCGATCCGTCCGTTTTTATTAGAAAATGTGCCACCAATGCTCTCCCAAGGTTGCCTGATTAACGACAAGAGGAAATTACTTCGGCCATTGAAGAGGCCTGACGTATATCCATCTGTTAACATAGAAAATATTTCTAAAACATACATAACTTTTTTTTTATTAATCACCAGGATATATTTTATTCAGAAGGATGTTTCATACTTTGCTAGTTGATATGTCATTCATAAGTGGCAATGTTGCAGAACCCAGGATAAGAATATTCAATGTTATACTATACGATGCATTATCTTTTGCAGATAGTGGGAATCTTGCTAAATGATCGTTCCCCTGGAGTAGCTGGAGCTGGAGCTGCTGCTGCTGCTCCATTTGTTTCTATTTGTCCAGATAACTGTACATTGTTCGGAAGAAATTATAGAAACTTATGCCAAGTTCTTCCTGATGTGGAAGCGCGGGGTGGGGTCAGATGGTCTTGAGAGATTCTTCATCGTGATGTGATTGCCACGCACGGAGTTGTTAAGGAATCAGTTATGTCTTCTGAGCAATGTACAGAGAGAATTCCGGTTCTGAAAAGGATGTTTTTGATGTCAGCTTTTGCACTAGAAGACAATGGCGTCCACCAGTAAGGACATACGGCCCTAAGTTAGTAAATTTGGTCTCAAGGTCTTATACTGAAGGCCTAGGTGGGTACTTAACGAGGTCAAGTTACACCAATGCGGGATTTGATTGAGATTCAGATTCTGAACACCACCATTAAGGACTTCTAAAATTTGATTATCCAGAAAAGTTGTTGCAGGTCTTCTCATGGCCACATCTTCCTAAATTACCCTGATTCTTTGTTAATTAAGTATGAGAGACAGTTTCAATCATTTCGTTTGGTTATAATTTGTACTTGTTATCAAAGTCAGCTTGTAATATAAACTAGAAAAATCAATTGATTTTCTTTTTCTCTGCACTGCCCGTGCTTTCATACTTGGTCCATTCCCACATGTACCATGTGCTTAATTGTTAGTCTCTGCCTCTGCTCTATTGGTTAGAATTTCTGCCGTATATTGCATTTTTCTGATCTCTGAGAACTAAGCCCACCACAATCAAGCCTTTTGTTCCTCCCCCAGTTGCTGCTCTTTTTCGACCGGAGGTGCTGCCTGTTCTTGTTCAACTGGAATGCATGGTCTCCAAATTGTTTCCTTGCCCATGTCCATGAGCACAATGCCTTTTCTGGTTAAATCAGCCCTAATCTGATCACTCTTTGAGAAATCTTTGTTTTTCCTGGCTGTTGCTCTTTCCTCAATCAGATGCAACACATCATTTTCCACCAGTTCTGCTCTCTTCAACGCCTTGTCTTTTAACTGCTGCAATACCTGTTCAAAAACATTTTTGTTCTGCTCTAAAATTTCAACCAAATGGAGAATCAAGGAAAACAAGCAAAAGGACGAGAAAAGCCTCTTAACCTCAGAGTAAGTGCTGTCACGTGGCAGCAATCCCAGAACATCCAGTACTACTTTAATGGTGTGTTTACTTCCCGGATTAAGGAATCGGAATTCGGAATCGGAATGATTGACGGCGTTTACTTCGCAAAAATGGAATAAGAATCGGAATCGGAATCGGAATCGTGGAGCCCACCATTATTTGGGAATGAGGAATGAGAGATTGATTCCCATGGGGAGGAGGGAATCAATCTCTCATTCCCTGAAATTTCTATTTTGCCCCTCCTCAAAATTGAAAATACTCAATTTACCCTCATTTGTAATTAATTAATATATTATTATAATTAATTAATTAATATATTATAATTAATTAATATATTAATACATTATTAACAATAATTATTAATAATTATAATTTTTGAATAAATAATCACAATAATTAATATATTATTATAATTAATATAATATTATTATAGTTAATTAATTAATATAATTATTATAACTAATTAATTTATTGATACATTATTAAAAATAATTATCAATAATTATAATTTTTGAATAAATAATCACAATAATTAATATATTATTATTATTATTATTATTATTATTATTATTATTATTATTAATTTACTATTATAATAATTATTCATATAATTATTATAATTAATTCATATATTATCATCAATTAATTCATATAATTATTACTAGTAATTAACATATAAATATATTATTAACAATAATATATTAATAATTATAGTTTTTATTAAATAATCTCAATAATTAATATATTACTATTATTATAATTAATTCATTTATTATTAATAATAAATAATTAATATAACAATTACTATTAATTATTATATTAATACATTATTAACAATAACTATTAATAAAAGCATTATTTTGACTAAATAATTACAGTAATTAATATGTTATTATAATAATTAATAATATAATTATTATAATTAATTAGTATATTATTAAAATTAATTAATTTTATAATTAATTAATATATCAATATATTATTGACAATAATTACTAATAATAATAATTTTTTAATAAATAATCACTATAATTAAAATATAAAATATGATTATGACAATAATTCATTAAGTACTTTTTAATAATTTGTTATAATTTAATTCATTCCAATTCCGATTCCAAGATAAAGTAAACAAATCAATGATAATCCAGCTCATTCCGATTTCGATTCGTACAGTTCAAGTAAATAATTTATTCTAATTCCCATTCCAGTCCATTCCGATTGCAACTCATTCCGATTCCAGTTTAGTAAACGCAGCATAACCTCATTCTCTATTTTACGAAGAGATTCAATCAGGGATAATTGTTGTTGCTTGGGTTGCTTCTTCTGCAATTATAACCAAAAAAAGGGAAAAAACATTATTCCACACAATCAAAGAGAGAGAGAGAGAAGCATGTCCAAGAAAGTATCAAATAACTACCTTGAGCATGTTCAGAGAATTGTTTATGAATTTTAGGGCATCTAAGAAGGGACCAGTTAATATATGTGATGTGTTCAAGTCATCTGACATTCTTGTACAGAATTCATCTCGTAGCTTCTTGGCACAGTCTTCAGCAGCAGGAGTGATGCTAGCACTTTTGGCATCTTCTTGGAATGGTGATAAAGCAACTTCACAATCTTGCAAAGTCTAAACAAGTACAGCACACTCAAATGCATGAATACCGATAGAAAGAGGCATGTGCATTTTTTTCTCCTAACTTATATGCAATAGTAAATTCAAAGCATAGACAAACCTAATAAACAGAGTTATTCATGCAATCAAGAAGCAATTGATGGAAATAAAGCAAGAGATACTAGCTAAAACATATTTCTTCCACTATATCAATTAACCAGTTGCAGTGCAGAACAAAGAAAATCTGCTAGTGATACATACATCAAACAGATATTTACAACTAAAAACATTTAAACATCAACGTAAAAGGCAGATATCACTAGGTAAGTTGTCATGCAGTTTGGTCTAAACCCCAGTGAGAGGAATACTACAAATTCTACAAGAATAGCAGTGGGTGCAAACAGATTGACATGCCAGCATAAGTGAAAAAACCATCTAATGAAAAGTGTTCAGAATCTAAATGAGCTTTGAACCTGATATATGTAAAAAACGGCATCTGATGCACTATCCAGTTGCAAGACTGAGTAATTGATGGGAGAACGATAGTGTGCACTTATTAAGAAGTGTCTCAAGGCCAGTGGATGGTATTTTTCAGTAATCTACAGAAGTAAGATACATCAAACACAAATATTAGCATGAAACTGCAGCTCACTAGAAGCAACACACCAAGCAGAAACTTGGCACACCTCACGAACTGTGAAAAATTTGCCAGATGACTTGACATTTTCTCATTGTCAATGGTAACATGGCCATTGGGCATCCAGTACCTTAGATTGCTCTCTTGGCATGCAGCACGACTCTGGGCAATCTCATTTTCATGATGCGGAAAGATCAAATCAATTCCACCACCATGAATATCAAACTTGAAACCCAAATAACAAGCACTCATTGCACTGCATTCTATTTGCCACCCTGGTCTTCCTATACCCCATGGCCAACTTTGCTCCCAAGTCTTCACCTGTAAAGTTAGGAAAAAATCAGATTATGAATGGTCATGACAAAAACCTCAACATTTAGTACCTTCAATAGGAATTCACACCTAAAGGGCAAAGTCCGCAGGATTACGCTTTCTAGAGTCAATAGCTACGCACTCACCAGCTCTATTGTTTTCCAGCCTCTGTCCTGATAACTGGCCATAGTTTGGAGATTTTTCAACAGCAAAGAAAACATCTCCGTCGACCACATATGCATAGTCATTGTTGATAATCTGCATAATACAAAGAGTGATTAAAATTCCACAAATTGAACAGCCCTAAAGACTAAAGTAGATCTATATATCCATATTCAGTACCCACATTGTAGATTGATCTTTATTCAAATTCTATCTTTATAATTGCAAAAGTAAAAATTGATAAGTATAGCTGATACATTAATATATGAATATTTATACCATACTATCAAATCTTATAGGCTACTGCTGATTCTAGTCCTTTCATTTCATTTAACTCTAAGAACAATTCATCATCAGTAGTGATTCTTGATTTACATAAAATGGTTCAAAAAGGGAAGAACGTGCCTCAAATATCAGGATAACCAAAAGGCAACAAACATATCAATGCACATCACTGTTATGTCGACCAAGTTGGTTTAACATATATCAAGTTATTTGTGAAGAGGGAAAATATACCTCCATACTATCATAAATAACAACCCTGTGATGTATTCTTATTGTTGAAAACAATTCCATCTCTACAAATTTTAGATTTCCATTATCCAAATATCTCGCCCAGATACATAGAGCATAATAGCAGGAACAAAACCTGGGTTATCATATCCTTGATCTGTTCAATGTGTTCAGACACGCGTGGCTCTTTAGTGGGAGGGTAGCACTGCAGATTAAGCATGTCCTCCTGATATGCTACACAATATCAGTCACTGAAACTTAAAGCATCTTCCCCAGAATCATATGCCCGACTAATTATCTGCACAGGTCCACATATTGGCAGTCTTTACAAAAGAATAAAGAAAAGGAGAAGAGAAAAATGCTAAAAAAAAAAAGTGTCTAACAGAAACAATAACCTAGGGAAAACGTAAAAGTGCCTATTAAGACAGCACTGACATAGTGATATGCATCAGAAAAACAGATGCCCATGAGTTGTTGAAGTACGAAAAGGTATATAATCAATGCACTGCATGATCCAACTACTTTAATTGTTTCACCGGTGCTTCCTAGAACATTCAAATGCATCAAATGCACATTATTTGAAAACCACGATATACAATCATCCCAGCATTCTACAGTAAACAGAATGAAGATTCTGACCTTGTCATCTATATCGGTGAGATTCCGAACATAAGTAACTTCATACTTTAGATGTCTTAAGTATTTGCAAAGTTCAGTTCATATTAAACAAAAATGTGGTTTCATTTATCAATATCAAACCCTTTATAACTATTTCAAGTACAGTACATTATTTCAAAAAAATAACATAAAAATCGTAACTCGGCTTTTTTTTTTTTAATGAGATAAGGAGGCCTGTAGAGAAGGTCGAAGGAGACGGCAGCACGAGCGTGGCCGAGGTGGCTGAGGGCGTACGGGGTGATGCCACAGACATACATGCCAACTTTTCCGGGAACAATCGGCGTGAAGACTTCCTTCTGTTGCGTCATCGTATTGTAAATCTTCAACTCCATTGTTGGAACGGCGAAGGCGTTGCTTCCCTCCTATGTCTCCGTCTCCATTGCGACTGAAATTAGTAAAACCGCTGATCTTCAAGCCGGGCCGGGCTTCCCAAATCATGTCCGGAAACTTGGCCCAGCCCTTCATGGGGCCTGGACTTTTTTTCGGGTCAAATTCTTATAGCCGATGAGATTATTTAAACTTATAAAAAAAAACACTCCATTTCACAATAAATTTTATTTTTAAAATACCCATTAGAGTAATTTACCTTTAAGGACAAGAGAGAGAGGTCAGAGGAGGAAAAAAGAAAAAACTTGGGAATTGAATGGAAACAAAACAACAATCTTTGCTTCCTTCTGTGCAGAAAATTACAATAAGCAATAGAAAGAGTAGTTGTATTTGATATATAATTAAAGAATTTTAATATCAAGACAAAGAAAAAAAATTGTTATGTTAAATTAAGTTGAATTTGAACTGCACTGCAACTATAGCTACCGATAATTCAAAATCTTTTATGAAGATTAATAGATGACAAAAGAGATGATGATATCGTATAAATCAAAGTTTAATTTTCTCATGAAGTAAGTTACATGGACTCTAACTTAGTAAGATCCAACATTCAAAGGGTTTTGATTCTTAAATCTTCGTACATTTCCATCAATCGATAATATTAGAAAGATTGATGATGGTCATCCCTCGTACTTTTACTCCACTATTGTAATAGAGGAACGAGAAAAAAAAAAAAAGTGAGAGAGGATTAGAGGAGCAAATAATAAGGTTAATTTTTGGAATTTTGAGCGTTTTATAAAGCATAATCTTATTTAAAATCTCACATTGTGAGTGTGTTGAGAAAATAGGTATAGAGATGGGTTCAAATAATTTCATCTTTTTTTCCAATTTACAATTATCCATTTAACTTTTTAATTGATTTAATTTTTAAAATTTTTTTAATGCTTGGGCCAAAACCTGGACTTCTTTTTTAAAAGCCCAGGTCGAGGCCCAACTCTTATGAGCCTTTAAACTAAAAATCCTAACCGTCAAACTGAGGGCTGAGCCATTTTACTACCTCTGCACATAAAGAGTATGAAAAGACTAAAATATTTAGGTCTTTAATATTTTAGTCTTTTCATTTTTTTTTTGGAATTTGTAGCTAAATAGCATCGTTGTTTGCTGGAGGTTGGTTTGTCATATACGATAGATCACAGTCGAATTATTGAATATAAACAAGTGAAAAGGATTGAATATTTTATTTTTAAGCTTTCACATTTTATTTGAAGCTTGTTTTAAATCATCACAATTAATGTACATCGATTTAAATTTCATTCTTGCTCTAGTTTAATACCATAAATTTACTATTGTAAAGCGTAAACTATGGAGAAGACAATGGATTGTATCCTTCAACTCAAGTATCATATCTCAAGTCCCTAGGATACACAAATACAAATATACAACGCGTGGGCGAACCGGCAAAGTCATTTAGAAAGCTTCTTTTTCTATATATTTGTTCTGCTGGCCTTTTATCATTTATTCATTTTGGTGTCTCTGACGTAAAAAATATCTTACGTTTTCACAAAATTATACAACGTTATCGAAATATTGGGGGAAATCAAATATTAAATTATTTACAATTGTCTCATTCCCAATACATCGGGTATAGACTATAGAAGAAAAGAGTTCATTCAACCAAAAAAATGTCTAAGGTATCTGCAACAACTCATGATGTTCATATCGATCTATTATGTGCCTCTGCATCCAGCATTGGGTAGATCGCATACAACAACTGTCTTAATTCTACCGTATCTTTTGTTTCATTTCTTCTGGAACAATCCCAAACACTTTTTTTTATTATGGATCTACTACCAGAAATTCAATGCGTAACCTTAGCATTCAATGTGTATTCCTGAATAATCTCATTTTTTAATTATTCAATCATTTCTTTTTATTAAGTTCAATATTAACCAGATTAGTCAACATTTATACGTTTCGACGCAACAACAAGATGTTATTTGTAACGAATAGTTTGGTTGATTGGTTAGTCACATTTTATTCATGAAATGAGTTAGATTGGTATTAGTTTGGATGCAGTAAAAGAATTCTATTAGATCTAATATACTTATTGGATTTAATAAGTACCCTGTGTTAGAATTGAGAAATTCTATGGCTCGAATATTTAGTATCCTCTTATTTATTACCTTACAAATGCTGGAAAGAGAATGGCAGGCCCAGGGGCCATCGTTAGAAACTGTAAGGGGCAGATAAAATAATGGCTGCAGGAATACTTTTTTTATTTTTTTCAATGGTGAGTTTTGCTAACAACCTAATATGAAATGAGTTATAGAAATAGGCATTCAGAAGCATCGACAAACTGATGCGGAACTAATTTTTTATTCAGCAATAACAGATAAAATGTACATTGTTGGTAGTGCTACTATAATACGGAATATATTCTCTAGAAACATGAATTAATGCTATAATTATTTTTATCATTTTCACGGGGAACATAACTAATCGGAACCCATTAATCAAAAATCTCATTTTTGTGAGAGAAACAGCTCAACTTAAAATATTCAGTTTGTGCGAACTCAATTTAGAAGGAACACAAATTAGAGAGTTGATTAGCTCTGATTTTCTGTGAATAAAAGCGTTTTAGACAAGACAAGAGCCCAGCGTTAATTTTAGAAGCAGTCTTTACAATCTTAACAATTCTCATGCGGTATCGATAAAGGGCTACTTTGTTTATTTTATTTTTATTTTTATTATTTTTAAAGTTGCAACAACATGTAAATTTCTCTCCATGCAAGTTGACATAATGTACTGTTACCGATGCAGCATATGTACTACGATAGTCCTTGATCACACCTTCAAGAAATTAAAGAAGCAAGTTCTAAATTATAATTTAGACCTTAATATGTTACAGATTCTATATGTAACATAGTAAATGGAAAGCTTACACGTGCGTTGGAGGAGAGAAAAAAAAAAACTTCTGACTTCTGAGACTCGATTAATGCAAGACCATTGAGACTCGGCTATTACTTGCACGTAGCTGAGTCCTTATAATTTATATAGTCGTATCAACTGTGTTATTGAAATTCCATTTTATATGCCGGGCTAGCAGTTTGGCTTTCTGCTTCTTAAGTTATGATCTCATTTTCTTGGCAAGATTGCTGCTAAAACCAACTGCCAACACCATGCACGGTCCGGGCAAGGTTATTGGAAATTGCATAAATATCAATTCATAAAAATTTTTATTTAATCAGATTACTTAAAATATTCAGTTGACCTTTTTCTAATTAATTCTCAACTTTTAGCAAATAGGCTATATTATTAATGCCCAAACTCACTGCATGTAGCCGGCTTCCCCGTTTGGTCAGCTACATACGCTAACATATATATATAACCGAACCCTTTTTATTATTATTATTTTTTTTTAATTTCTTCTAAATTTAAATCTGTTTATAACACCCACGTGGCTCTGGCCTTTGGATAAGGGAACGGGCACGTAACTGTACGTGCGAAAATGACTTATTTTGTTTGCTTGGTTACCTAAAATCAAAGGAGCAAATAGTAAACGTAGTTCATTGAGAGAGAGCGAAAGTGCTTCCGCTGGTGTGTGCTTGTGCTTACTCAAAACTACTCCTTGTCTTGCCATCCAAAATCTACGACAGGCAAAAGAAACGCCGAAATGGATCCCACCAACACATTCATTTTTATCCCTGAATTTCGGATCGACTCTCTTGAGTATCTCCAAAGCATTATTTCTGGTGAGATCTTTGCTCACTTACACATGCTGCTTTGCATCATTACCCATATGAAGCTTTACTATTAGCTTATCATATTCTCAAATTTATTGCGTGCTAACACATATAGTTGCCTCATATATACATATACACACACACACACACACACACACACAGTTGTTACTATAAACTTTTGATTCTAATAAGGACTACTCATTAGTTCCAAATAATAATAACAAAAACACCTTAAACAACGTAAAAAGGTTAAAATCCTCTGCGCACCGACGCGAGAAAAGATTTACTTACAAACATTTAGAAGCATTTAAACTTAATTTGGGGTCATGTATCAGCCGAGTTTTACCATAGCAACCCTATTTACTTGAGTAAAGTAATCCATAGATTTCTGATTTAGAAAAGAAAAAGACTCAAACATTTATCTATCGTAAATTAGTTTATTACTTTTAAGTAAAAAAAATAAAATAAGATAAATCGTGCGCAAGATTAAGGTTTATAGTACATCCATCGAATATGTTAGAACTTTACTTTCAGAGCTGAAAGGTCTGTCAGAGAAGAGATGATTTTTTTTTTCCCTTTACTTCACTTGTGCGTGCTTTCATTGTTTAATTTTGTACTTGGATTGATGATTTAATATCTTGATTGAAGCCTGAAATGCTTGTTCGTGACTCATGCATGCAGCTCAACATCAAATCATTTAATTATATCTTTAATCAGTACTACCGCTGGATGTCGGCCAGACCCCCTTTGCTTAACTGAGTGAAGGAAGCCACATGGCCAAGATTTATATGCATCTTTACATCTCCAACGAACCACATTTTCCATTTAAAAATCTTCTTCTTTTATATTTTAAATTCATTTATTCAGAAAAGTGGCAGCAGTTTATCAGATTTTGCTTTGTGTAGTTTGATAATTAAAGGAGGGATCTCCCGTTGACCTGACTCTCTCTTATGAATAAGATTTATGTGCTATGGAGTAGAAATCTGGCGAAGTGGGCTACAAATTAACGATTAATGCTACCATGTGAAATGATATGACATTTATTTGTTAGTTAGTAAAATAATATAGTTAAAATTTAAAATAAATTATCTACCACTTAATAAATTAGACGTCACAAGCCACATCATTTTGGATGAAATTTGAAATAAAATTTCGGAATGCCCCGTAACCTACCTGCCTTCAATGTATATTCACTAATACAACGTCATCAATTAGGCCTTGTATTTTTTACAAAACTGAAATAGATGGAGTAATAGATAAGATCTAATTAAGTTCTGCTAGCTTCAATATTTTCACCATGACATAAATAAGCGTAATTTTCAGTCAGTGGTGCATACCAATACAAGCCAAAGGAATATTTTGATTGACTTCTTGTAGTTTCTAATTCATGACGACTGTAAATATAAAATCTTTCAGGCAAGTGATCAATATAATTAACCAAATACTTTTCATGTTGTACTTTTAAATTTAACCGTTGCCATCGCTGACTAGGTATCGCGTCTCTAGTATTCATTGTTGTAAATTTTAAATTCTCGGTTACGCCTCTAAATTAATTTTCTGCTATTAACTCCTAAATTAAACGCTTGTTGTATTACGTACATCATAAGTTATATTAAATGCATGAGCTTGGAGTCTATAATGAAAAACTTGGGGGTGTTAAATAATAATAATAATGGGGTCACTGTATATCTCTCTTTAAATAGAAGAGCAGATAATATGTTGGACTCTGCCAATAGGCTGCTGAGTTCAATTTCAACGGTGACCCACCAGCAGTAGGAGGATTGAGGATTAGGTTAGGTCATGGATGCTAGTGACGAGTTTATATCATGGAGAGGAGAGAAGAGAGAAGAGAAGAGAAGAAACCAGATGAAGAAGCATAAAGCCAAAGTAGGCATCTTATCTTATATCGCTGTTTTAATATATATTTGCGAGGCCTAGCAATGGCAGAACACCAGACAAAGAATGGCCAATTCTTTTCTTGTAAGGTGTCTACTTGTCAATTTTAGCATATCACTTTTGCTTTGGAGGACCAGCACTCTTACCTCTAAAGCCAAGTTTCTTTCTTTACCGTCTGTGTGGCTAACAGCCCCTGGCTCATGCCATATATATATATATATATATATATATATATATATATGTGTGTGTGTGTGTGTGTGCTCGCGCGCGCGCAATGTAAATTGTGAATTTATGTAAATTAACATTTTATTTGACTATATAACTTTTGTTATGTTTATTTACTGGAGTGGGAGTGAAGGATATGAATTCCTCTTACTTTAATATTTATTTATAAATTTTAAAAGAAACTCTGAGGAACTTATTTTTTTTAGAGTGGGAAGTGAGATTCCTACTCTCACGGGAGAGATGGGAGTAGGAATCCACTTCTTTTTTTTTTTTTACTTTTATTTATTACATTTAATAAAATGAAACAAATAATATAATATTTATTTAAATAATATTATCATATTATTTTATAAATTATATTAATTAAAAATAATAATATTAAACTAGTTTAAATATAGCATTATTATATTTTATTAAAAATTTATATTTCATGTTTGAAGCCAGCAGAACTTAATTCATATTTCAAAATTTGCGAATGTCTCTACTAGATAAAAACTTCTTATTATTAACCATCCGCATCCAATGATTTGTGCACTGTATTACAGTGTAGTATGGAGAATTACATATTATATTTGAAGTTGTTAATCAATAATTAGCAACGAATCATGGCCCAAAAAAAAATATTAAAAAATTAATGAAAAGAAAAAGAAAAAGGCAAGGCATAATTGGCTCACGCATTGCGGTAAGCAGAAACTCTCACATTACTCTCACTGGCCAGCAGCATAGGAATGCACATAATGTGCACGCACATGATCCTGATAAGTGATAAGAGAGTTTTTTTTTTTTTTTTTATTTTGGGGAAAAAAAAGAGTCCTTATTTTCTCTGTAATCGCCTCTCTTTTGACAACTTTCGTATAACCCATTACATAAATAACAATAACAAAGAATAAGAAAATTTTCACACACACAACTTACAGCTAAACATGGTACTAAACTGCCGGCAAATGGGCCACCAAAGAAGGGGATTTTATCACAAACAAAATGTGATTAGCAGCAGCAAATAAGACATTAACATTGCGATTAGGGCAACGCAAGCCGATTAAGGCCGGCCAGTATGGCCATGCTGGTCTATCCCTGACAATAATGTAGTGAACATGAGCTAACATCCAACCATTAGTTTAATTTTGTATCAAAATGATAATGCAGCCAAACACACAGACAGCTTGCTTTGATTAATTAATGCCGGGTGTGTTTTATAAATAGGATTAGTGATCTCAAACTCAAAAGCTACTTTATATTAATTGGCTTAAATTATTATGAAAACAATGGCACTAGTTGTGCATTGAGTGACTTGTTTTACTCAAGATATTTGGTAAATTTCATTAGGTGACTAGTTTTACTTAAGATATTTGGTAAATTTCACTATATTTACAATATTGAGTTTATTGTCCAATTCTATATTGACTTGATATCGATACAATTTGGGTTCAACAATCAACTGAATATTGTCTCATATGTACACATTATATATCATAATTTTGTTATTAATTGAACTTTGAAATTCAAACCATGCCTGCTGCTTAATTCTGAGAACCCAAAATTTACAAACAAACCCAAATCGCCTTGTGTATGTGTGTGTATTTTTCCCTATATTTTTTATGCTTTCCGAACATATTTGCAAGTCGTAACATCCCCATGTTGCTAGCGCAACCTAGGAAAGATGTGAACTACAAATATTCAAACATTGAAGAAAGAAGATCGGCTTCAAAAATTGGGAATTTCCAAAGCATGTGGATAATTTGCAGCAAAATGAAACCTCATTTTCATGAAGGTTTCCATGTTACTTTTATCCTGTATATTTATTAACACTAGCCACCTAGATGTTTTAAATTCATTCATGATGTATATGTACATTCAGTTCACCCTACTGAGAGATTTAGGGGGATACAGAGTGCAGTAAAAGACTTGGGGTATGTGCACAATTGTGGCAACATAACGGCTGTCCAGTCCCCATCTCCTTATATATATTATGGGACCCTTTACATGAAATGTTTACCAGAGGAAAGATCCTCACAAAGTACATCTTCCAATGCCCCATACAAATCATAGCTTGCCAAATCTGCTAAAGCTGAGTTACTAAATCACCCCCCCAAGATTTTCACTGGTTCACCATCACAAATATTCTACAATTCCAAAAATGAAATAGCTCCATTACTGGTCCCGTAAAGTGTTGTTAAATTTATGGGTTTGGTAACTTGTAATGTCGAATTTATGACAAAATATGCAATAGTGATGATAACATTGTTGGACAGTAGTGTAGTGAAAAAATTATCACGTGGCACACAAACACACATTTAAAGAGAATATACATATATATGAGACTGTAATTAAAATCTTGACCAGATCATTATAAAATATCGCGAGTTGTGATCCGTTAATTAGTTCGCTAACATTACAGTAAATATTGGCAAAAAGTACATTATATTAGCAAAAAAGGGATAAAAGAGGGAGCAAAAGAGAATAACAGCCCGAGAGTGGAACCTTTCAGTACGATGAGTGTGTGAGTAGCAAGACAAAGGAAAGAATAGTTAAGAGTTAGTTTAGGGATATTGCTCAAGTGGAGCAATAACAGCCGTTGGATTTGAGGTGGCGTAGGATTCTCAGTTGAGTACACGTGCTGCTTGCTATGCTCTCTTTCTTGCCCTTTACCTCTTTTTATCTTTGCTTCCATGCATGGGTTTCTCCTCCTAAATATAGTGTCTTTTGTGTTTCCATGTGTTGAGTAGTAAACAAATTAATAGAAAGAGAGAGCAAAGAGAAAGAAACGCTTACTCTCTCACTCACTCTCTCTCTCTCTGTTCTTTAATTCCCTTTTAATTTTCCTCCTTGTATTGGGTTATTTTTGTTTTCTAACCTCTCTTTACGAACTTTGATTTTTTCTTCAACATTCAACTACCCACTAGAATATTAAGCTAGCTACTGCTAGCAGGCCTGTTGTTGCTTGTTGGTTTCTTTCTGTGATCCATTGTTCAGCAAAACAGATCTTGTTTTTGCTTTCATTCTCAGCTTCTGCCTTGATTTTCTGATCTGGGTCCTCTGTTTCATCACTATTTTTAGCCTTTTTTTCCAGTGTAATGAGATCAAGAATTGTAGCATTATTGTTTCAAATTCTTTGATCAGGTTTGAAGCTTTTTCTTTCTTTTGCTTGTTTGATCTCCAATTGTTATTCATCATTATCATCATCAACATCATCATCAATGGAAGAAGATCGAGAATTCAAGCATGTGTGCAAGTTCTGCAGCAAAAGCTTCCCCTGTGGCAGATCCTTGGGTGGTCATATGAGGTCTCATATGATCACCATCACTGAAACGACAGATGGCCATCACAAGCAGCTTGCAAAGAAAAAGCTTCCATCTGTTAATAACGCTGAGACCAATGGTTATGGCCTTAGAGAGAACCCAAAGAAGTCTAAAAGGATTGCAGATTCAAGTGAAGCTAATACTTCACAACAACAACAACAACAACAACTCTGTGGCAAAGGTTTTGTTTCTTGGAAACCAACGAAATGTAATTCTGAGAAAGACAGAGTGTCTAATAATAATACTAGCTTGGAGGATCAAGATTCTTGGACTAGTGCTAATCAGAAGGTGTTCACTGACAGCCAATCTGATAATGAAACTGCAGCTCCAAATCGAAAGAGGAGATCAAAAAGAAGAACAAGGTACTTGGCCACCCCCACTGCAAACTCTTGTTCTATTTCAGTTGCTAATAACAACAATAATGGCTCCTCTTCTGTTTCTGAGATTGAGCAAGAACAAGAAGAGGTTGCTATGTGTTTGATGATGCTTTCAAGGGATGATGGTTCTAGAGGTGTGCTGAATTCTGTTGCTGAATCTTCTGATAATAATTCTGTGTTTTTGGAACCTGAGACTGTGGTTAAGAAGCCGAAGGAGAAGAAGTTGGATTCTAAGGAAGCTCAAGTGATCAAGAACTTGAAGAAGGAAACAGAATTAGATCAAGCTCAATTGGGTTCTAGTAAGCAGAATTCAACAAGCAAGAAAAATATTTGCAATTCGTTTGATCCTGAATTGAGGTCAGATTCTTTGAAAAGATCAACAACTGATGCTTCTGATGCTGAATTCCTCAAGGATTCTCAAAAGAGAAGCAAATTTGAGTGTGCCACTTGCAACAAGATCTTTCACTCATACCAAGCTCTTGGTGGTCACAGAGCTAGCCATAAAAAGATCAAAGGCTGTTTTGCTTCCAAAATTGAAAGCAGTGAAAATAGCATTGAAGCTGAACATTCACCTGACCCAAAAGCAGACAGTAAGCTAATCAAATCCATTAACAATGAGAATTCTGCTGATCATTTCTTTGTTGCTGATTGTGATGATCATAGAGCTGAGACAAGTTGTGGGGCAAAGAAAAAGCATGAATGTCCAATTTGCCTTAAAGTTTTCCCATCAGGCCAAGCATTAGGTGGTCATAAGAGGTCACATCTACTTGGCGGCAATGAAGCTAGGAACAATCCCGCCATAGTAATTGAGAATCCGATACCGGGAATTCGCAACTTTCTTGACCTTAATCTGCCTGCTCCTGATGAAGAAGACAGCAATGCTCATCTGGGGCTGCAACAATGGTGGATCAGTAGCAGCCACAAGCACGAGGCGCTGGTCGGTTTAATCTCCAATTGACCTTCTTCATCCTGCCATGGTTTTTCCAATAAAATTTCAAGAGTGTACAGACATGTTTCTGCTTATTATTTCATTCATTCTTTTACACATTCGACAACATGCCGACATATTGCTAGCCTTTAACAAGTGTTAGGCCTTAAACAAAATTACCATCTTGCAAGTTTCAGTCAATTTTAATTTCTTTGTTCCTCTCATTTCCAGTCTGTTTTGGTCATAGAATAAGTCTCCATTGATGCAAAAGTGCAAGCTTATTGTCACCGTATTGATTACAGTGATTGAATTTCACGTTTGTACTTTTATCTACAGAAGGTAACCTACTCTGGGGGCAATAATTTTATCTTGGCACCAAAGTGAAATGAGTGAGGTGTTGAAAATTGGCTTGGTGTGTGAACTCATGAAGAGATAAAAAGCAAAATTTATAGTGTACACCAAGATGGCATGTGAGTTCAAGGTGGTTGTTTAGTCACCTACCATACAACTTGACAACCCATCTCACTTCAATCTTAATTTTCTTTCCCAAAATTAGTACACTAATTTAAGTGGAGTGTTATTATATCTTTAATCCAAAGGTTGAGATGAGTATAATATTATAATTATGGATTTGATTGGACTACTTTTCATGTTTGTTCATTTGGCTTCGAGTTAGTTCACCAGAATCACACTTGTGTAACTAGCTTATTGATTAAAGATATCATATCAAATAGTGAAGATCTTTCTCCAAACCTAATCATCGATAAAGTGAGAAAAAAAAAATCAACCTAATTAGACATTGCTCAATAAAAATACGACTACAATAGGTTCAATTATGGGATGGGTTCAAATTTTTGGAAAGCACAACAAATAGACCTCTTAAGGTAGAATAAGAGATTTAGAGTTTGAAAGATTAAATCTTTCAAGAAATTACTTGACAAGTGTAGCGTTACTATTTCGACAAATACTTGCAGTGTGCATATTGCTGAAGACTATTATCAAGCACTTTGGAAAAATGTCATCTGATAAAAGTGCTTTTCCTAGAAGTGCTGAAAATATCCTATACTTGGATGTGAAATCCAAGCTCCTCAAACTTTATGAGAGAAAAATAATAATAAAAAAAAATTAGGTACTTGCGCAGAAGCACTTTGTTAGGCGAGAACTCGGGCAAAGTATGGAGAAGCCAGGTCTCTGGGCTTTGGCATGCTTGCTAATTTGCCATTAGCAGCTGGCGGTTTGATGCCGCTTTGTCAGGTAGTACCAAGAACTAGCAACTACTTTTTAACTACCAAGGAAGCTTGTTTGTTATGGACCGAATGCTTTTTTGGTCCGGAATTGAGGGTATTTTGGTCTTAAAATTACAGCCAAGTATTGCAGGGTTGACAAATAACAATTAACAAGTGGTTCCCTCACCTTTTAGTCTCGTGAAGCTTTAGAACATCGCAGTTTCCTTTTGACACGTACTGACCGAACGAAGATTAGATTTAAATCCAAATCATGCCACATTTCACACCATGTCATTTTTCCATATGATGTGATGCATCGATTACAAATATCAAACATGAGATTAGAGATGCAAAGCTGCGTAAAAAAAATTGAGGGCTGAGTTTGATATTGTCAACTTAATTGAGAGGTCCCACACAAAATTACTATTATCGATTTGATCATAGTTTTTAAGTAATTATATTTAATTGGTCACTATAATTAAATTCTAAAAAATTCACTCATACCTTTTCAAAGAACAAACAAAATTAAAAAAAAAAAAAAATCTCTATCGACTATTGTAAAAAGGCCAATAAATATTAATTATTGAATGAATTTAGCTAAAATAAAATTTATTGTAAATTCATAAAGACCCTTTTACTGTGAAAAAAAAAACCTGGAAACGGGTGTAATCAGAGTAATAGTTGTGCTCTACAGAAATACTACCCAATCCAGCAACTCAGAACAAATTAGCACAAAAAGACCAAAAATAGGAAAATAGAAAAATAAAAGAAAAATAAAATAAAATGCTCATTCTTCGTTTTCGAGCTTCTTTGATTCCTCCGAAGAACTTCTAAACCCTAAGTAAAATCGTAGCCTCAATTTATCGTAAAAGCAAAAGCGCAACAAATGTACCATACGCAACAGCTACAACAACCGCCTTCTTTCACTTACTTGTCTAACCATCCCACAATTCCTAACCCTAACCCTAATCCTAACACTTCTTCTTATTTTTCTTACCCTCAGCCTACAGTTCATCATGCAGAGCCAGCCATTTATCCACCTGGAATCGAACCGGATACCGATTCGGGTTCGTACCCGTCAAACCACGTTGGAATTGAGAACCAAATCCAAACCCAATTTTACGTGGACCCAAATGCGGTTTCTGCGGCATGGGTCACTTGGCGGGCTGGTTCCTTAACATATGAAAATGTAAGTATTCGGTATTTTCCTCGGATTTGTTTTCTTTCCTGTATCTTAAAAAATGATGACCTTTGAGCGTTTGATGTGAACTGACGATGTCTTGGCAGTATTTGTTGATTGAAAATGGAGCTTCTTTGGTGTTTTATTGTGTACATGTGGGGTGTTGATGTGTTTCAGGGGTTTTAAGGTGTGTTTGTAATGCTCTATTGGGTTGTAAAGTGGAGTTTGAGGGTGTTCTTGTTAGTGGGTTTTGTGGTTAAAATTGTAAATTTTGGTGAGGTATATGACTATTGGTGAATTATTTTGTTTTTTTGGGGTAATGTGGGGTTGATTTCTCACCAGTTGCAATTTAGTCGGCTTGCTCTTGGTTTTGGTAGGGAAGGCTATGGTCTGTATGTTTAATCTTGAGTGCTTCAGCTGATTCTTCACATTTTTAACTTATAGTCAAGTTGAATTTGCAGTACTCCGTAGCAGCTTTGCAATAAGCAATTTTCATGTTTATTGTGCTGATCTAATGTATCCTCTTTGAATAATTTTTGTGAGGATATTGATAGTATAGAGATCTAAAGCTTGTGGCACTCATAAGAGTAACTTAACATTCCTCTTTAAAATTAGAAAAGATAACAGAATCAAACTTGTGTAGGGGTAAAAGGAAGTTTTGATCGTTGTACGTGCCTAGAAACATAATGCCACTGACGGCTTAAAACTTATCATTTTGTTTTTTGAAGAGGAAACTTCTTACGTAAATTTCTCCATTTTATTTAGAAAATCTTTGACTGAATTTGAGCAATTAGTTTTGAGCGCATAATGCAATTAGTTTTGAGCATCTTAAGTATGCTACAACCTAGCTGCCTGGAAGGATTAGAGAATCTCAAACCCAACGTTGTAAACAATGTAGTGGTCTTCAGGGATTTTTCTTTTCTTTTTCGTTGTTCTTGGATTTAGATTTACTTTTAATAGCTAACTATACTTTCCTAAACTTGGGGTTGAAAAGGGAATATCAATTCCATGTGTTTCTTTCTATTTTGGCATTCTTTCTTATTCAGATCATAGCTCTTGGTTTCAGGGGTCATTACCGTCTACCAGTTTAAATTCCTCAGGTAACAGCTATGCTATGAGTCCGCCTTTGGTGAATAATGTAACACAGGGCATTCCGACCCAAAGCAAGGTCATTCAACCGATGCGGTGTGTGGTTTGCAATATTGATTGTAATAGCAAAGATGTTTTTCAGAAACACATATCTGGAAAGAAACACCTAAGGAATTTGCAGAACCAAAATATTGCCACTGCTGCTACATTAAAAGGATCTTGCAATACAATCAATAAAGTAAGTCTGCCAAGCCAGGAGTTGGAGGTGAAGAGACAGAAACTTCTCAATGGTGGTGCAGCAGTTGATTCTGTTAGGGTCTGTACAATATGCAATATTGCTTGCAATGGTCAGGAAGCATTCAATGATCATCTCTCTGGGAAAAAACATGCTGCTCAGGTAATTACTTTGCTCTCTAGCCTAGCCTTCTCCCTTATTGATTCACATTTGATGCTTGTCTTTTTGTTTTGTTTCAAGATTGCATTGCTTCTATGGCAAAGTAATGTTAATCTGCATTCTTAAGGATTTTCAGTTTTTTCAGACACATGTAATTGCTGCTTACAAGTTTTGATGTATTCTCTTGTGGGACATTCTGTAGGAGATTGCAATTAAGAAAAGTCAAAATAGCCATAATCTTGTTATCGATTGCCAACACAAATGGTGCTACAATGTAAATAAAGTATTAATCAGTTGTCAAACCTCTCCTGGTTACCATGTAGGCTCGCTTAGTATCTTTGGGGGTTGGTCAGTATTTTGCTGCAATCAAAGTTCAGAACAATAGCTTTTGGACTAGAGGTGCAAAAAAACCAAAGGTTATTCAGTCTGCCTGGTGTGAAGTTTGTAAAATCAATTGTAACAGCAATGATGTCTATGTCAAGCATTTACAGGGAAAAAAACACCAGAAAAATCTGGAGAATTTGGAGAAAGCTAAGAATAGCACTAGTGCCCATGCCTCACTCCCTGCTCCAGCTGCAACAAAACCAATAATTGGACCTACAGAGAAGCCGGTGGCCAATAACAGCAATGGTGTTGATGTACAGAAATCACAGAAGAGAGCAGCAACTGAAGAGGATCTGGAGACGAAGAAACGGAAGGTTGTGGAAAGTGGAGCTGTGGCACGGGCAGTTCGGGTGTGCACCATATGCAATGTGGTGTGCAATAGTGAGACGGTCTTCACTTATCATCTTGCTGGGCAGAAGCATGCTGCCATGGTGAAGAAACAGGCAGAAGCCCAGACAGAAACCAGTGCTCCTATGGTTTCTGCAACCTAGAGTTTAGTCAATTGGCAAATGGCAAGTCTAGTACGGTATTATGTCAGAGTCCCATCTTTTCTTCTTGTTTTTGGGTTTTGTGCGTGTGATACTTATCCGTGCCTCTAATTATTTCGGCTTTCATGTACATTGCCAAACTGAGGGAAAAGAATAATTAAAAGAAAATGTCATTTGTGGGGGTGGGCATAGGGTTTGGTCTGGTTGGTATACAACCTAACCCAACCCGCCGCATATAGTGTGAGTTAAAAAAATTCAATCCAACCCGATCCGTCATACATCTCAACCTAACCTAACCTAACTCATAAAACTGCAGTTGGGTTGGGTTCAAAAGCCTATTTTCATAGTAAGGAGGTTTGCTAAAAATATTGCTGCAGAGCAATGTCCACCTAATGTTTGTCAAAACGTTTTTTTCCCAAAGAAGATAATAATAATAATAATAATTATGTTTCTACCAATCTGATTGAGCTTGTTCTGACACCTTAACAACTAAAAATTGACCAATTTGTTGCATAAAAAAGTATTATAGAGCACCTAATAATTTAACCCAAATCGGTTCTTAACAATAAAAATTTGGCCAATTTGTTTGAAAACAAAAATCAATAAGTAAATTAGAAAGAAGTAAGAACATTTGCCGTTGGGTTGGTATTCAAAAAGGCTTGCTAGTTATGATGTTTTATTGTGTTCTGTGTGAGCAGTTGTCTTTTGAACTGAAGAAATTTGCATAAAGAGTTATTGTAATTGATCAAGTTGCGGACTGTTGTGAAATGTTTTCTTATACTTTTATATTTTTATTTTTTAAAATTTTTTATATAAAATATCAAATTTTGTGTGTGTGTATACATGGGTTGGCAAGCTGGATTAGATTAAAAATTTTCAACCTAACCCAACTTGTGAATTAAAGAACTCAATTCTTATAATATACTAACCTAACCCAAACTTTAAAAAATAATGCAAGTTAGTTTCGTTTTATGAGTTGGGCGGATTGGTACTCACCCTTGGTTATTTGTACAATCCTCCTACCCTTTATCTTATTGAAATATCTGTTCTTGGTTGTTAACTTTCTTTTCAACAACCATCTAAAGGACAAGTTACTTACTTTATTACATTATATAGCAGATACCATGATTCTACAACATTTCAGCTGCGAAGAAAATATTATAAATAAATGCTTTTGACTTTAGAAAGTAAAAAAGAAGCTTTCGTGTAAGAGATTAAAAATGTAACTATTACTTACAAAAATTTGTCTTTTTCATTAGAATATAATATAAGAGTCTAGAACTTAAAATAAAGCCATATAGTAATGACGCTCTGTTTAAAAAATAATAGTTCAATTTTTAATTAAGAATGGTAATATTTGATCTCTTCAATTTATGTCACTAACCTTGGCCTTTTAATTTATCTCATTTATTTTCATAATTACCCTTATTAACAAATTAAGAGAAAATTAAAAATAAATGTTATTTTTGTTAATTTGATTAAAAAAAATTAGGGAGTTGATCTGATAAATGGGCCCAAATTTTTTGGGTCAGTTTTGTTGACCCGACCCAAACCCATTACCAGCAAGACCCAGCAGCCCAACGTTTCTGATTGTATTAAACGATTAATGATCCACATGCGTTATTAACGTTTAAAATGAAAAATTTTCGAATTCCAATCATTCATCAGATTCTATTTGTTTTTCACGAAGAGGGTAGCAACTTGCATTTAACTCGCTTATCAAACGAAGCAAAAACCTTGCTATTTCGATTTTTTGACTTGATTTCAATTTTTTGTTAGTTACAGGCAATTATTTCTTTGGCCGGAGTGGTTTTTTTTTTTTTTTTTAAATGTCAATTAGTTCGAGGAGTGATAGTGAAAGCGTTTTTGATGTTGAGGAGCTCTTACAGATTGAGACAAGATGCAGAGAGGTAGTTTAACTCTCCCCTGCTCTCTTTGATAATTAGCTTGTTTGAACAGCTCTGTTTTTTTTTTTACAATTTAATTGGATTTTTCATCATTTCTTGACTCAATCAATAAATGGGATTTTATTTTTGGGTTTATTTCAGTTATATGCTGTTTTGTCTTAGGATATTACTTGTATCTCGAGCTTGTATGCATTTGGCCCAATCCTTGTATACTAGTTTTGGTTTCAGATAGCTTCTGTTAGTAATGCAGTGTTGATATTTCGAGGTTTTGACTTGAGAGAACGAAACCCTCATTTTTGTTTTGCTATTTGATATCTAGGTACCTTATTTTTATCTCCTGAAATAGATATGATAGTGTATTTACCTTCTATTTTTTAGTGCAGCTACGGAAAGAGAAGGACACCTTGAGAGAATCACAATCTCAAAGTTTTGACCTAATCAAAGTAAGTTTTGCTTCACGGATTTATAGTCATTAGAGCCAAAGCAATACGGTTCATATTGGTCTCACATCTCATACCCTTGCTGTTGTTTTAAGATAAATTAAGTAGTTAAAGGCTCAAGAAACAAATTCTCTTTTCTGATGACTTTCCTGTTTGTGAGGCAAGTTGTAGTTTAGACGATGGCTTTTATTTGTCCTTGTATCTGGTGTTTTTATATTCTCCCTGCAAAAAGGAGGTTAATAGGGGAAGATGTCAGAAGAAATTTTATCTACTGCTTAATTTGGTTTTCTTGTTTGCATAAACTGGATTATCAAATCACCTGGCTACTACACAGACGGGCTTGCTGGATCACCTTGTCTTCATTATATTTTCTGTTTTGGAGTATAAGTTTAACTACCTGCATATATACTCAGACTCAGCATGTCATTGTGGAGAAATATCAGAAGGTTCCCTAGTTAGTCCTTTCTCATCTAGTGGCAGTTCTGGAGAAATATTACAGCAAGCTTTTAGTAGTATCACAGAGTTGAAGTCCCCTTCCACCTAATACACACACACACACCGATCTATAAAGAGTTTACCAGTCTTTTGTTAGAATAAATACATTGGGAGAAAATGTGATATAATTGAGGCTTTAAGAAGTCATTTACTTCAACAAGTTACCTGTTTTCTTACTTGTTTTGGCTCAGAGACTGGAACTCCATGCGAAGTCCTTATCAGAAGCTCGTAATGGAGACAAGAAACACATTCAGAAGTTGGAAAGAGAACTGAAGAACTGTTCTCAAGAAATAGGTGCGTATTCTTATTTTTGTTTCACTTACTTGTTTACTCAAGTTGTTAATAGGTATTTGGCTTCAATTTATTCCATTTGATAATTATGCTGCTTTTTGGAGTTGAGTCATTTGATACTTCTCTTTTCTCTTATTATATATTGCAGTCATTGACATATATGTGTAATCACATCAGTTATCAGAGTAACCATCATTGTGGTCATGCTGGCTGTCTTAAACTACTTTTCTGACCTGCCAAAAAATTATGGAGACTCTTAGGAGTTGAATGTTCTTTACGTCTCAAGCTGCATTTAACAAATGTTACTACAGTATCTCAATTATGCCTTATAGCGGATTGTTTTAACTTCTTATGTTTACCATGATAAATTGATGCTCAAGCAGCTTCTGAGAGGGAATGTGTAGGAGGTCTCTCTGTTGGAACCTTTTTGATGTACTAGATTATCATCGTGTTTTTGGACAATATGAGCAATGATGAATTTATAAATTGCATGTGTTTTGGTGGTTGTTTATCAGGTAGTGTGTGGAGCAGTGGGAGAGAACATATTCTCTTTTGTGAATGATATGATGTTATAAATATGTTTGTATTAAATTATTATTATTTTCAGTTTCCTTTTGACCATTCAATTAAGGGGTAGGAGGTGTCTATTTCATTTGAACTTTAAAAAAAAAAATTATACTTTTGGCAATGATTGCGATCATGTGGCCTTTATATCTGAACTGAATTTCATGAATGCCGGTTACAGATTACCTTCAGGATCAACTAAATGCAAGGAATGAAGAGGTATACTCTCTAAGTGAGCATGTTCACAGCCTTGAATTGAAATTAGTGGACATGGAAGATTTACAAGGCAAGGCAGGCCAGTTGGAGGAGGAATTGAGGAGATCTGATTCTGAGTGCTTATTATTGATGGAGGAACTACAAAGCAAAGAAGAAAGATTGCGAAACTCAGCTTTGCACATCAAGAAATTGGAGGAATCAATTTCATCCTCAGCGCTAGAGTCTCAGTGTGAAATAGAGAGCTTGAAGATTGATATGATTGCCCTGGAACAGACCTGTGTTAAAGCGAAGAAAGTTCAGAAGGAAAATGTTCAAGAAAAAGCTAGGATGAATTCATTAATTAAAGAGCTTGAGGTTCAGATTCAAGATTCACGGGAAATTATTGAATGTTTGGATAAAGAAAACAAAGAGCTAAAGGAGAAGCTGGATTCTTATGAGACAAATGGTAGGGTATTTTGTCAAAAGATTGAGGAATGGATGGAAAAGGAGGACAGAACACAGCAAGACATTCAGTCTTTAGTGACTGAACTACAGAGAAATTTTACTGTGTCAAAAGAAATATGGTGAGTTAAGTTATCAGGTTTCATTGAAGTTACAGAGTTAACATGTCTGACAATTTTTGTTCCTCAATTGTATGGTAATGGCATAAAGTTGCTTCGGGCAAACTGCCCTTCAAATGAAGAGCAATAACCTATTATGTAGCTCTATTTGTTTTTTCTTCTAGTACCTGTTAAGTGCCAATTTGCTTTCACTTTTTAATTCCTTGTAATATCTTAATATTTATGAAGCTTTTGTGGAAAACTCTTTGGTGCACTCCTTTCAAAAGTGGCATTAGTAGTGGCACTAGATGCAGATTTGAAGGAGAAGATAAAGAGCATGTCACTTCAAATATGTGAATATGAACTTCTTATAAAGCAGCTTAAGGTATAAGTCATTTGAGGAACTATAACTTGAGCTTGTTTGACTTGTTCTGAACTGGTTGAGATTAATATGCATTTGACTACTAGGAAGAACTGAGAGCGGAGAAATTTAAGGCAAAGGAAGAAGCAGAAGACCTGGCACAAGAAATGGCTGAGCTAAGGTACCAAATGACCGGTTTGCTTGAAGAAGAGTGTAAGCGTCGTGCTTGCATTGAACAAGCATCTTTACAAAGAATAGCTGACTTAGAGACACAGGTAATGATGTTATGATATGCAGTTTTTATATTACCCAGTGAATTTTGCTTAATTCTGAACAACTCCAATCTTGTTCTACATGATTAGATTGAAAAGGGTCAGGGAAAATGTGTTTCCATTGCCCGGCATCTCCCCATATAGAGAGTGGCTTCATTGGGAAATGCAGATGTTCATTGATCAGAAATCGTGGTGGAGGTTCTCTTCCCAACACCCCCCGAGGGCACCAACACACATGTTGCTTTTGCATCTGTTTGTGTGATTGGGTTGCTTTTGCATCTGTTTGTGTGATTGGATGTTGCCCTTAAACATGCTTTTATCTCTATGTGACTATTGGGCTAGGAGTTCATGTGGAAAATGTACATTAGCAAATATTATTTGCTGGAATGCTGAGATATTTCTGATATACATTGGTTTTCTCTGTTTTTCTGGTGCAAATTGTAATGAGGGAAGGTTAAGTGGAAGACGCCGCAATGGATATAGCTCCAGATGTTGATCCTACGTGTTCTTTCACCGTTCATGTGTTCGAGCAACGTGTATTTTTTTTTTTCCTTTTTTGGGGGTCAAAAGGTGCAGCTATCCATATTTTTCTCCCTCTTTGTTATTTGTATATTGTTCTTGGAGGAAAAATTGTTTTTTCAATTTTGGCATTTTGTTTCTTGTTTCTTGTTTCTTCCCCTTGTAGAAGAAACTAGAAAGTTTAGGAAGCCAAGGAAGGTCGGAAGCCTATGTTAAGGATACTAGCTGCTTTCTTCATGCCTTTTCTCACCTGATCTTCATTTATTTTAGGGTTATTAGCATTTGACTACAAAGATTTTTCAAACTATCAAAGGCTGCAAGAACTATGGACTTGTAACATTGTGCCCCTAAGCCCACCACTATTTCCTTGGCTTAATTCGATCTTTAACCCTCGGATAATTGTTTAGACAGTCTTATAATGCTGCCGGAAGCTAACACATAAAGTATTTTCTAAGTACTTGTCATGAGAGTAAGCTAATTGCTTTCTTGCAAGAAAAATATGTCTTCTAGTAATAATTTTTGTTTTATTTTATAGCTCTGTTTCCTTGAAGTTTCTCTTAAAGTCTGATTATTATTAGTATCAAGTATCATCGTGGCACCGATGATTTATTCTAGAAATCTAATTGTATGTATTTGACTGGTGTAAATAATTGTTTTTAATAAAAGTGATGGTGGAAGAATATGGTGAAGGTTTTTTTCTTCTTTGGTTTGTAAATTAATAAACTTTGCGACGTGCAGCATGGCAATATCAAATTAGCTAGATGGAAATCTTCATTAATAAATTTTTAATATATATTTTTAAAAAATTGTGATTATTAGAATTTTGGGATGGAGTTTGTAATAAGGCAGGTTTCTTTAATTTTCAATTTTTCTCCACTAATGAGGTGGTGGGGTCGCTGAACAAAGTCACATTGATGTTTAGAATTTGGGCAAAAGACCTTTTCCCATATTGGAAAAAATTGTGTAGGTCAATGTCTTAAAATGGATTCACTTGTTGATTAAGAAAAAGATAATATGCAATAATAAAATTAAAATTTGGAGGCCTGTTTCATATCATTCCCATCTTACCTAATCAAAACAAGAGCAATGACTTCCTATTTAATTTTCGTATATATATTTTCTTCATTTAAAGAAATATCTAAATATCCATTCTGTCTATTAAACAAACAATAATGATAGAAATTCTTCTAACTTTTACCTCCTTACATGTGTTATTCACATATTGAATGATTAATCTCACAATTAATAAAATTATTATTGCACCATCAAAATTAAAAGAAAAAGCTGTCTTATCGGCCCAAAAAATCCAAAACGAAAATGCCGGCTAACATTAATAAATAACATATTTTAAATTTAATTAATAATAAATAACTTAATCAACTCACATTCGGCACATAAGATTCATAAACTAAGGCATTACAACTCAAAAAAAGAGTTATTCGAATTTGTCAACTCGGTTTCGATCGGTTCGCGGTCAACCATGGAATGCATTAATTCTAATACAGCTCTAAAATACAAACATAATTTTTTATTTTATTTTATTGCATTGACTCCTTATAATTCGTCACACCTTTTTTCATAAAACTTATTCGAGAACATCAATTAATTGAATCAAATGAAACGTCGCCGTAATGAACCATGAATGCGCGTCCCTACCAAAACAGAGCCAAAAAGTCTTGGTTCTCTCGTCAAAGTGGGGCGCCTCTCCCATTCTTGGATCAATTCCACTTTTGAACATTTCAAATCAAAATTAAAAAATAAAATTTTATTTAAAAATAATAATAATAAATAACATATAAAAGAGCCTGCCCGAGAAATAAATAAATTAGAAAAATACAAAGTCCAATTTCCCTCTTAAGCCAGTTTCTTTCCAGTTCCTTTCATCCTTGTTCCAATTTCAGAGAACTCACTACACGCGATTTATATACGTGGCTCGCCGTTTCTCATTTAACGTTTTAAACCCACCAAATCTTTCTTCACCAAGTAAAGCTCTTTCTTCACAAAGTTTCATTTTGACTGATTCCTTGTGATATTCTTGGGCTCCTGCAAGATTTTCTGCAACATTTTCTCAGGTAAAAGATACTATTCTAAAATCTTTGCTGATTAATTTAGTTACTTATTTTTCTTGATTCTGCTTTCTGGGTTTTGCTTGATTTGAGATTCTGCTATGTGGGTTTGTTTCAAAATCTTGTCTGGTCTTGTCTTGTCTTGTTTCTTTCATTCATTCTTTCTTGTTATCATCGTACGGTCAGTTTCTTTGAGATCAACTTATTTTCTCGCTAGCCAAACAAAACACTTTTTACTTCCCCTTGAAATTAGAGAATTTGAAATCTTTAGGTACAACTATTTGGTATCTCTGTGGGCTTTTTTTTTTTTTTTACCCTTCCAATTCATTTTTAAGTATTATGGTTGGCCTCCCTTTGCATCTTCTGTTTGGTTTCTGAGAAAAACTGAAGGAAAATTTTTCCACTTTTATTTTTTCTGTTGAACGGTCGCTGAAGTCACATGTTAGTCTAACGGTCATATTATGTTCATTCCTGTAGATGTTTTGCATATTTATGAATAATATAGAATTAATTTTTTTAAATCTCTTATATCTTTTTTTTTCTTTCTTAAAAACAAAAACAAAAACAGAAACAGAAAAAGAAAGCTTATATGGGCATGATTATTTTCCATAGCCCTTTTTTTTCTTGGTCAACCTAAATCTTCCTCGCATTTCTTTTTATCAATTTTTCTCCAATGAAAACATATTCTTCTGGTTTACTTTCTGGCTGATCTTGTTTTTCTTCTTTCAGTTTTCGGTCGCTGCATTTTTTTTTCAACTAGTCCTGATAATTTGTTCCTGAATCACGCCTACTAGTCTGTACTATTGAACTGAAATGTTATGCAACCTTATTGATCGCATTCTAATTCAGCTAAACTTGTTGATTATTGTAATTATTTGAATCACCCCATCACAATCTCACAGAAATGCTTATTTGTCTTTTTTTTTTCAGGACCATTGATTGATAGATTGATTTCTCTTCTGTTTGAGTGATAGCTCTACATTAAGAATGTTTGGCTTAAAGAAATCTCCTATAAGGGTTGGTAAGCATAACTTGGTTGACCCTGGACACCAGGTTTCTTCTCGGTCCAACCCGTTTGATTCTGATGATGAGTTGGATAATAAGCAGACTCTTAAACCCTCAAAAAGGACTTCTTCTGAACCCAACCTAACTACATCAAAACTTAGTACTAATCCTTTTGATGATGATGATGATGTAAAAGAGAACACTGCAGTGTCCTCATATTCCCTTACTTCAGCTGCGAGAAATAAATATAGGAATGATTTTCGTGACTCTGGTGGATTAGAGAACCAGTCTGTGCAAGAATTGGAGAATTATGCTGTTTACAAGGCAGAGGACACTACAAAGGAAGTGCATGGCTGTCTGAAGATTGCTGAAGAGATTAGAGAGGATGCTACTAAGACTTTGGTAAGCTTGCACCAGCAGGGTGAGCAAATTACCAGGACCCACTATACTGCTGCCAACATTGATCACGATCTTAGTCGGGTATGGCTTTTTATCAAGTTGCAGTTCACTTAGAGCTTTAAATAATGTATCGGGGTACATAATTTTATCGTACTAAATATGAGTTTGACTAGATGCATAGACATTCCTAGCATAACCAACTTACCAATTTTCTTGATTGTGCAATGTTATCTTTTAGTACTACTTGAATACTGTCACCATTAATATTAAACCACAGGAACCATCAACCATGGTACTACTCCCTGCCATTTAATTAGCTTATGGTTTGTGTTTCATCAAAATAATATATGTGGGGACATTCTTTATCAAAATGGTACTGAGTAGTCTACTCTGTAGCTTTCAAGGTTATTATTTTGACCAGAAATAAATATTTTAAATCTCAATGAAGTTGGTATTTGTTTAAACAGCAGATGGAGCTAGTGATTTTCTGAATCGATAATGTGAGCCTTGTGTGTGTTCTTCTTATATACATGGTTAGCTTTAATTACATGTGCCTTATATTTGTTATCCTTGCTGGTATCAGCTGTTTTACAATTTTACATGCCATTGTGGACATGCCTTCCTTTGACCTTAAAATTTTTCATTCTCTGGCTTTTGATCTGACACTCTACCTGTTTGTGTTTTTCTTGTTTTATTGACATTTTGTATTGAATTATAGACAGCATAAAGCACTTCCATAATCGTTGAATGCTGATTACAGGGTGAGAAGCTTTTAGGAAGCCTAGGTGGGATGTTCTCTAGGACATGGAAGCCGAAGAAGACCCGTCCAATTATGGGACCTGTTATTACCAGAGGTTTTTTTTTCTTCCTATTCAACGCATGACCCTATCTGTTGATTTTTACTCTAAAAATAAGTTCACGTTGGTTACTAGGCTCATAACAAGAAAATAAGTGGTGATATAGGGTGGTTCATGCTTTTCATGAGTGCATGCACGTGCTAATTATCATTTTTTAATATCCTTTACCCTTCATTTTTTCCCCTAGCATACAGTCTTTCTGATGTTCATGTTTTTACAGATGACCCAGTCCAAACAAGGGGCAACCACTTGGAGCAAAGGGAGAAGTTGGGATTAAATAACACATCCAAGGGACAGTCAAACACAAGAGCTCGACTGCCTGAACCCACAAATGCTTATCAGAAAATTGAGGTTTGTATCTTTTTTTTTTAATAATTATTTAAGCAATTAGATCTCAGCTTGCTGAAGTGTTTGCTTCTTCATCCATAGTTGTTGGCCAAGTGTACAATGTGTACTGATATCATAATTTCATCATCATCGTTTATTTGTGATTACATTACAGGTAGAAAAGGGAAAGCAGGATGATGCACTATCTGAATTAAGTGATATTCTGGGAGAACTAAAACATATGGCTACAGATATGGGGTCTGAAATTGACAGGTATGCTTTATTGTTTCAGTGAAACTCTTATTGCACCTCCATGCTTATGTGGCCTGTCAATTTACCATTGTCATTATTGTGGAACCCAGTTGAGCCATTTCTTATGGACATAACATTGGGGGGTGTGTGTATGACGATGATTACTCATGCTAAATTGCAGGCAGAACAAGAGTTTGGATTATCTTGAAGATGACGTGGATGTACTTAACATTCGTGTGAAGGATGCTAATCTACGTGGTCGCCGCTTACTTGGAAAGTAGAGTTTTCAGATTTGCTTCTGGGACAAATCTGCTGATACTCAACTGTTGTAACTCGTGCAGATATATGAATCTGGATACGGATAGATCTTTCATGGATTTGGATTTTCAGTAAATTTTGATTCATACAATTTATGACTATAATTCATTCTAATTGAGATTCAATTTTTCCTTGACCACGTTTGAATGCTTTTGTGTTTGGCTTCCTGCTCTTCTGCACTGCTGTTGCAGCATACTTTCGGCACACTTGAGAATTAAGTTAATCTTCAAAGTCCCTAAGGAAAATGAGCTTTCTCTGCCCTGTTTAATTGCCACTTGAACATGAGGCAAAAATCCCAGCTGACATACACAGCCATGAGCCATCCACGGATTAAGCAATGAACATGTGGCCACAAAACTAAGATTCAAGTTAAAATACATTAGGGAAAATCATTAATTGGGTGGAAACACAATTCTATTCCCACAAAGTAGGTTTGAGGCCTCTTGGGTGCATGTGGAAGATGCGCCATACCAAAGTTGATTTAAAAATGGTGCCATCAGCTTCATAGCTACTCGTGTGCAAACACATCCCAAACATTAAAAATAAAATAAAATTAAAAAAAAAATGAAAAACACGCACTCGCTTAACATTCTTATTGTGGTCTGTCCTGCCTATACAGCACATGCACTACCATTCTTGATGTACAATGCTGTATTGCCCACTCACAGAAACTTAAATCCCAATACTAGATAGTCACTGTCCTTGATTTCTTATTGAGAAGCGTTGACAAAAAAGAATAGAACTGTGATTCAATATTGAAAAAGAAAAGAGTATCCAACTTCATCATTCAAGCACCAAGTAAAATCACTCTCCTTAAAACACAAACAGCAGAGAACTAAACCTATTCTATTATCATTTCCAGACACTGGATCACAGCCTCAATCTTTTTTCATCTCATTGCCATGCCAAAGATTCAACCATTCAAGAAACAAATTTGCACCGCATAATAGCACGATTAGAATAAACTCCAAAGATTTTGCAAAGCAAAAGACTAAGTTCCACAAGAACCCATCCACTCTGAAATTTAAACTAAATTTTGAACTGCAGTAGTCAATCTAGCAACAGCATCCTCCTGATTCTTAAAGAGCTCTCGGAAAGTTTGTCTGCCCAAGAACCGCACAATGAAAAATTCAATTTTGATTTAAAAAGTATGCAATTAAACAATGACAAACTATAGTTAACATCTTTTCATTCGGAGCATAGCCGCACGAGTACAACAATGATGAACAAGTTCTTTTATTGCTTCTTCTTATTCACGAAACCCTCCTTTAAAAAAAAAAAACCTAGAACCCGACAATCCAAAAATATAGAACCAATCTATCCCTCAAATTTCAGCTCAGCATATTAATTTAAATAGATTAGAGAATATATTTTCTTAAAAACTGTGGCTTTTTTTTTTTTTCTATTACAATACAAAACTCTGGAATCAATTCCAACTGAAGAACAAGTCCGCATAAAAATTAAATTTTTATGTCACCTAATTAATTGATCAAATCAGCAGGATTCTCCAGTTCCATGACGCTCTTCACTTTGGGGGCGTAGAGTGAGTACACGACAGCTTGCCGTTTCGCGATCGCCAGCTGATTCTTCCCTTCCGCGTAGGCCGAAGAGATGGATTCCGAGTCGGTCAGGTGCTGGTTTTCGCGGAACCCGTCGATGGTCCGGCGCTTCGTGTACTCTCGTATGTTGTAGTCGCGGAACTCACGCGCCGCCCGTAGAAGTGCCCGATATAATCCCAAAATCTCGGGCCTAGTTGGCGCTGCTTGTCCTGGTGACACCATTTTTATCGAGAGGGACGAGGCCACCGTGACTGTGTGTTCTCTTCTTCGGTTGCTGAGTTTCCCTGCAAAAGAGAGAATTTGAATGCCCCGTGCGGCTTGAAACGTAGCGTTTTTGCTGCTGGAATATATAAATAAAGGGAGGTCGGCGAAGCACGCATGTCCTTTTCTGTTGAAAAACGCATAAACGCGTCGTTTCGCTGGAATATTAGCTGTATTTGTATTTTACGTATTAACAATTGAAGTCCTTGATTTCTAACATATTCACAAATAAAGACGACTTATACTCTTTTATCCGTGCCCCTGCTATTATGTTTTGTTAAATGGATGCGGTGGACAGCACGAGTGCAACAATGATTATCACACACCTGTAGCAGCATTTTGTTAAATGGGTGCTTTTAGTAAAAAAAAAAAAGATATATTTATTTTAGGTTATTGTCTTAATGGATAATATCAATTAAATTTGGTTATAAATTTATTATTTCTAGAGGTTAAGATTTTTGGACAGGTATAATTATATAATGAAGTGAAACTTGTAATAGATTAACTTAAGAAGGTTGTTTATAAAAGATTAAGGTTGCAAGAGCAAAAAGGGTGTGCTTGAGAAGAAAAGAAAAAGCAAAGTCGCCGTTAAAGTACCACGAAAGCAGAGTAAGAAAGAAGTCGATCAGCCTAGAAGCTAAAAAAAAGGCCAAAGATCACAAGCTAAAAAAAAGTTAAAACAAAGCGTAATAGCAACCGCAAAAAGTAGAGAATAGCAGCAACAAAAAAACAAAGAGAAGATTAAAGAAGGCAGGAGAACATAGAAGCTAAAGAAGCCAAATGGTAAAGAAACCGAGGTAAGGAAAGAAGTTAAAGAGATCAAGAGAGAATACGAAGAATGCAAATAGAGGAAAAACTAGGCAAGAGAAGAATAAGGCTCAGCTTACTTGTTTGCAGCAACAAATGCAATGTGTGGTATGAGGACATGAATAAAAATAAAATTTTGCTCTTGTACCATATGTGTTTATTATCACACACCTATGGTGATTGCTTGAATAAAAAATTAAAAAGAAAAACTTAAATTTAGTGGAAGTGAATGGAACCAGATAGAATTTTTTTACTTATTGAAACATTGTGTTTGGTATTCTATTTTACAAGATTGATAATTATCATAAAAAAATAAGTTTTTTATTTTACGGTTAGTTGCCAAGTACCCCATGAGAGAAAAATACATGAGATAATTTTAATAATAATAAAAAGTTACACCTCACTCTTATTTTAAACGGTGAAGATGCTAAACTAGTAATCTCAAATTTTTTAGAACAACTCTTTTATTAGAATTCAAATGATAGAAAATGCAATTCTATTAATCTGTGAAAATCTAAAAATTCTCCCATAACATCTTTAAAAACCCACGCAGAAGGAAAGATAAAAAGAGGCAATTGTCCTTAATTCTCAACCAAGTGGCAGCAGGGGATTATGTCAAGATAACTATAAATCATGTCTTATTTTCAATTTACTAAAACTTGAGGATTTCCAATAGAATTATTTTTTGTTTAAATTTTTATTTACCTCCCTTTTAACCGTTTGGCGTGCTTATCTGGAGCGAGAAAATAAACACCGACAGATCGGAAAATGATCCATTTGAGTACTTGAGTTGAGATTAATAGGAAGCAAAACAGTAATCATTTTTCCAAATCTAAGCTCTGAAAATGGCGTGTCAGTGGACACTCTCTTTGATCTGCATTTTCTCCCTGCTACTCACTGCCGCTCAATCCAAAACGCTAAAGCGAGATGGTAACGAGCCCCTTCCTTATAGATCTCTTCGTCTAATTTTCTTCGTTTGCTTCCCGGGAAATTAAAATTTCAGTTTGCATTGTCAAGATTTGGCAATCTTTAGCTAACATGCGTCATCACATCATGAGCTAGTCGATATTTCAATCATGGGTTTATTTAGCTCTGCAGCTAGGTCATAAGTGTGATCTGATCTCGTTGATGTTAATGATTAATGTGTTATAACGTATTCAATCAGCTTTTATCTGTCAGCTAGTTGTGGATTGTGGGGCGGAGTTGTTGAAATATGGGTCAATTGAAGTGAAATATTGTTAAGAAATGACTTGGTTAACTTAGTTATATTGGAATTAAATTGATTTGTTGTTGATTTTGGGTGGGGGCAGTGAAAGCTTTAAATGAGATTAAAGCGTCGCTTGGATGGAGAGTGGTCTATGCATGGGTTGGAGATGATCCCTGTGGAGATGGTGATCTACCACCGTGGTCTGGTGTCACATGCTCCACTCAGGGAGATTACAGAGTGGTTACTGAACTGTAAGTATGATACATTATGAACAATTTCTAACCATAGCAAATTAACAATAGAAGTAACAAGAAAAATTGTCAATTGCACAACATATGTCTGAAACTGAAAATTGACCTAGACCTTTCTGGTCATTATCCTTGCAGGGAAGTTTATGCAGTATCGATTGTTGGGCCTTTTCCAATTGCTGTTACCAATTTGTTAGACTTAACAAGACTGTAAGTTATTTAATTTTACATGGTTTGGTTAATGTTTTTGCTTTTAATCCATAGGCTCTGCAGTGTGTGGCTTTAAGTTTATTTATGTCTTTTGGAGTGTCTTCTTATGGCTTTCAGGTACATTATGTTGCATTTGGAAAAGTTCAGTGAATCTTTATTGGATATTTAATTTCATATTTATTGCCTCAATTCTTCCCTCTTTAAGCGTAGCTACCATTGCATGCTCATGTATATCCGAACTGTGTGGTTATGGATCACTGCACTGTATCTCTTGGTCATTCTAATAAGCTAAATGAAATACAACACTGAGAATCTAGTGGTCTATCCCCTTTTTTTGTGCATAAAAAAAAATATTAAAATTTGAGGGCATAATTTGTGGATTTGAGTTTTATATGATTTAAAATTTCCGTGCCTCATTGCTTAAGTACATTGGCAGTTTATTTCCTGAATTTACAGTACAAAAGAAACTCGGTACATGTACTGCACACCTATATACAGATGTATCACATATCTAGCCGTTCCTCGCTGCTAATAGAATGCATATATTACAATACAAGTGGTTAAGACTGTCATTGTTGTTACTATTTCTGTTGTTGGATCTCCTCAACCTAAGAGCAATTTCTATATGTGGTGGAGATGAGACTTCTATAATATTTGGAAAACATTGTCTGGTATCCTAAAACAGAGTTCCTTGTTTTAACATTGAAATAAATTGATTAAGCAATTTTGTTTAGATGATTTTTGTTTTTCCTGTAAATTGATGATAAAGTTTAGAGAAGTCAATTGGGTTATTCATTTATTGATTTTACAAGTGTTAATGTTTCAGGGATCTCCATAATAACAAGCTGACTGGGCCTATCCCTCCTCAAATTGGAAGGCTAAAACGGCTGAGAATATTGTATGTTTCTCTACTCTCCTGTCCTGTAGACTGTTATAAGTAATTGCACTAATTTATCAATATAGTAATTTAATTTATTCCAAATGTGCCACTGAGTTTTGGCGTCTTTTTTCATTGTTCCTCATCTTTTTGGTTCTATTTCTTATTTCTTATATCTTCCTCACTTAAAATTTGAATATTATAATTTCTTGATATTGAATTAACTTATTTTAGATTTTGGACGAATACTGAAACCTATAAACACTTGCAGTTCAAAGTGCTACATTGATGTTTTGCCTAGGTACAGAGGTCTTAGTGTATGTGTAATGAATATTGAAGCTGATTTGTATGAATGAAATCATGTAAATGTTTTGGTCCTTGGAAAAGTGAGGAAAAAGAGAGAAAAGAAAATTACAAGACGCTGGCTGTCAAGATGTATGAAATTAAAGGTTCCTTAACATTATCTGTATGGTTCTATGTTGACTACTATTGCTTGTGAGTTGTGAGATTCTTGAATGGGTATTTTTTTTCATATAATGTGTGCCTACTGTGTTTCATGGTGACAATGATTTTCTTGATCACTAACTTTGGTGTGTCACTTCTAGAAATTTGAGGTGGAATAAACTACAAGATGTCATTCCTGCAGAGATTGGAGAATTAAAGAGATTGACACATTTGTAAGTAATTTCCATTTCATGGGTTTTTAATTCTCTCCCTTCTCTCCGTACATCTTTCTGATTGTAACTTTTTTCCCCAAATGCCTTTAGGTCTCTGAGCTTCAACAATTTTAAGGGTGAAATTCCTAAGGAGATTGCTAATCTGCCCGAGCTTCGCTACCTCTACCTTCAAGAAAACCGTTTAACTGGACGTATTCCACCTGACTTGGGGACTTTACCCAACTTGCGGCATTTGTAATTTTCCACTTCTCTTTGCTCAGTTCTCTAACAGAATTTTTCTTGCATCATGTTCTTTCTCCCTCTATACATTTATTAGAAAGATTTCCTTCTACTTCCGTTTCTTTTGCTAACTGAGAAACTGTACTTCGTGATCTCAGGGATGTTGGTAACAATCACTTGGTTGGTACCATTAGGGAACTCATCCGATTTGAAGGAAGCTTTCCAGTTCTGCGCAACCTGTAAGATAATTAGATGTGGAATTTTTCCTCCGTTTGTTTACTGGTTGAATCTGACTTCTTCAGTTATTTCTGATTTCTAGGTACTTGAATAATAACTATTTGACTGGAGGGATTCCTGCCCAGCTTGCAAACTTGACTAATTTGGAAATTTTGTAAGTTTTACTATCGTCTGTATGCTGCAGTCTAGGATATCCTTCTTCATCTTTAATTTATCACTCTCATTATCACATTCTTTCTCCCTCAGTACATTTATGGGTTGTTGAACTTGTTATTGCAATTGTTACAGATATTTATCCCACAACAAAATGTCTGGAACAATACCATCAGCACTTGCCCATATTCCGAAATTGACTTACCTGTGAGTTTCCTTATTTTGGATACTGGATTGTAGTTTGATATGCATATATTTAGGGACCGGATTCAATACTGTTTATTGTTTTCTTCTAAGAAAGTTTACTTAAAGTGTGTATATATTGTAACTAGTATTTTCCTAAGTTAAGGGGACAAACTATGCTTTTCTTTGGGCAATTTATTTTCTTAGTTTTAGATGATACAATGTCTCTGTGTATATTTTAACTGTGTTATATTGAACCACAATGATTTCAGGTACTTGGATCATAACCAATTTTCAGGGAGGATCCCAGATGCATTCTATAAGCATCCTTTCTTGAAAGAAATGTGAGTTAACTTTATTCACTCCAAAACTGCGGGGAAAGTAACCTCTGTAAAGTGATTATATAGTAACATGACCATGCTCTCACTTTCTTGGCTGGTTGCAGGTACATTGAAGGTAATTCATTCCGGCCGGGTGTAAGTCCTATCGGAATCCACAAGGTGCTTGAGCTTACCGACACGGAATTTCTAGTTTAGTCGAAAATGACGTATACTTTCTCTTAATTATATGCCAAAATATCAATTTGATCCCCTTGTATCTTCAAAGGAAGTCAAGGCTGGGAATGTTTATAATTCAATTGTCTAGGTACGTAGGTCGTTTTTTATTTAGCACATATTTTTGCTATTATCATGAATGTCATTTGCTTCTTAAATGATTTGTTCTGTAACAGAGATGCTGTCTTGTAATTGTCTTGCATTATACAATACTGTATGTTTGAAGTTCAAATTGATTAAATGATATAGTGAATATGTGTATTTTAAAGATTGGTTCCTGAGTTCACCCTCAATTATAAATGACACAGCACTTCCTCTTTTTCTTCTCTCCTTTTTAAGTGTCAGATGACAAATACTTTGAACGTGCTGGTCACATAAAATCCTAAACCCGGTTGCTTCTAAAAGTGGGAAAAGTAACCGCATATTTAGACCTTTGATTGCTTCCATCAGTTTTAAAGTTGCAGACAAACAGTGTATTAGCTAAAGATAGAATTGATCGATATAAGATCATAATTCGCCAAATGGTAAAAGAAAGTTTCTCCCCAGATTTGGGCATGACTATGTTTCTTGTTCTTTGTTTTTTTTTTCAGCCCCCTCTTTTTCCAGAATCCAGAGTGAATTTGCAACCAGTGAAAAACAGAAATTTACACGAATCATTCAAAATGAAAAAGATCTCAAGTAAATATGCAGGGTATTATGAGTAATAAATGACAGCAAAAACATTTACACTGTATTGTTAATTGCAAAACTTATTACCCAAAAAACACTAGTACACAGTTGTAGATACAATTGCTCAGGCTTATAGTAACCATACATGAACTATTCTGCAAACCATGAACCTTGACTGGTGACCACATATAGCCCTTATTTCTTTCTAAGAGACTTAAGCGATGTCATACTACACAAGCTCTAGCACTGAAGTCTGGGAGTACTATGAATGCAATTGATAAATGCGTGACGTATATTGGAGAATTCACATCAACACGGACAGGATCTAATTTCGGGATACCCTCATCTTCTGTCAGCTGTAGTGGAATCCCATTTAGGACCATTGTCTGGCTTTGGAGGAACCCATCTTTTGGAGTTAAATGGTATTCCTCTCTGGTTAAATGTACATCTGATGCTGTGCTTCCAACCCAAGAAACCGCTCTCTTAATGTCTCGAGAGAAAGAACTTTCTCTGTTGATGTCTTTTCCTTTCACAGTCAATTTCATGTTCATAATGTTGTGAACACTGATTACATAATCAGTCTGATTGCTTAAATTGATTAGGAGTAATGTTATTCCCTCCTGTAAAAAGAATTACAATCATCAAGAAGCTGCAGAATAAGATCAATGTATGAGAGATGATTTGTTGAAAACTGAATAAGCAAAAACCTTCAATAGTAAAAGAGAACACCGGTTTTACAACAAAATCTTGGGAAGCAAGAGGTGTTAACTGTAAAACAAGTTTTTTAATAATTAAAAAGAAAAGGTGCAAATAGAATAGTTCAAATCTAAAAAAACTTGGTCTCTGTGATATTGCCTGCCAAAATTTGAACCAAAAATTTTGATAAATAGCCAACAAGCAGTTGGATTATTTATGGACCATGTGACAGACTTCATAGTCTTGACATTTTGAACCATCACAGTTTCCTAAGAGTTTCATTTCCAACATTATATTCTGCCCCATCGAATAATAAGAAGTGAAATTGAAATAGACTACACTAACCCTTTCTTTTGAACAATGGGCATAAGAGCGTAGAAACGAAGACCCATCGGTGGCAACAGATAGAACACCTTTGCCCATTAATCGATGCCACAGAAGTGCACTGTTTAGTAACCATATATTCAACAAAGAACGAACTCTGTATTAGACAAGTCTTCCACTAAAACAACATATAATCTACTGTGATAAAGAATGAACTCTGTATTAGACAATTCTTCCACTAAAAAAACGTATAATCTACTGTGATAAAGCTCAAGAAATTGGGTCAGGGAAGGGTTAATGCTCTTGCCTGTAATAATCAGGGTTCGGGATGAATGTGGTTGTGTTGAGGAGCCCATAGTTCCCACCAACTAAGGTCTGCCTGCAATATACTTTAGTATTGTACTTGGATGACATTCCAAGCTGGTCTAAGTACCTAAAGAACAAATAATAGAAAATAATTGCATTAATATAAACAATGCTTAAATTGATAAACTGGAATGAAGATAAAAATATTAACAGCTACTTGGAAAATCAATATCACCAAAAGCTGTTCACAAATGTGTTAGACACATGACGACCACCGCTGTTATATGCCCCACCGGATTCTCCAACCCACGCAGAAGCCCAAGGTCCATGCTTTTGAATGGTTTGTTTAAGGTTGCTAAATGTTTCTGATACTCTGCTCAAGTGCTGGGGATTCAGTATCTTACTCACAAGATTGGGATCGACGCCTGAAACAGACAAATGCTCCAATCACAAAAGAAGAGCAACAATAGCAGCTTATCAAATTTCATGAGTATGCTTCGCTATAGGAGATAAATGAAGAATAATCACTTTTAACTTTGTTTTTGAAAAATCAGGTATTCACTTTTGGTCATTGAAAATATTATCTGAGAGACGAAAAGATTTCTTGATACTTCGCTATCTTAGAAACAAAATAATGGTGCTATTTCATAAATGTCAGATAACATTTCATGTCCTCACAATTTACTGTCCAAAGGAGGGGGATCAGTTATCATATAAGACCTGAAAGTTACCTCAAATCTATGATCGAAATCTTATGTTGTAGAATTTTATATGAGATGAAACAGGTCACTGGATAGGAAATGAAAAGTAATGATACAGAGAGTTGAGGGTCAATAATAATCTAGGGTTCATTTATAAGAAGGAAATCATTCAAACATCAACTCAAAGAATGGACAGTGGGAACCATTAAATGCTCAATGCAGCTGATATACATGCAACACAGTCCAACTCACTCAGTTCTTTTCTTTTTAATGAAGACACAAACTCCAACTTACTCATTGCAAGGAAGACTGCATAATTACCTCTGCAAATGGTAATAATGAGAAGAGTAATTTTTGCACTTATAAATCTACTTTCTTGCATATTTATTTCATTTTAGCTACTTTTTGTATTATCATTAGTACCACCTTATATGCATATATGAATTGTTTGAAATGAAAATAAATCACTAACACACAAACCAACCTGCCCCCAAATTGTAGATATGATGAGTCACGCCATTGACTACATTTGAACCTGAGACCAGAAGAAGCTTAGCATACCACTCCTGGTCAAAGAATCCTCCAGGTGCTAAAATTGTGGGTTTTGAGGATGAGTTTTTGTATAATTCATTGATGATATTCTTGAGGCTGATCAAGTCTTTCCCATATAGCTCTGCATCAACACTTGCACCAATGGAAGTTCTTCCACTCAACTCATTACCTAGAATGAAAGCAAAAATAGAAATGAGGCAAGGGAGAAAAGAGTAAAAGAACCAAGTGATTTGTGAGAACTCTAATGTTATATATACCATATTCCCATGAATCTATTTGGTATCCCTTTGAGATAGTATACTTTATAAAATCACGGGCATTACTAGAATCCCAAGCTCCTCCCCAAGCATTGTGCCTAATGTGGTGCCTCCCATGGAGTGCATTCAAGCCAAAACTTACTAAAGCCCTGCAAATGTAAGATTAAGCTGACATCATGACAAATGTACTATAGGTACAAACTTGAAAAATAACACTCAGAAACAAAATTGGGATAAAATGTTTGGGGGTAAAAGAAAAAGAGTAGAAAAATACAATCCAGATGATAATAGTTTTAGGAAACACTTGTTACAAAATCAAATGTCCCATACAATAAGAAAATTGGACAACAGCCAGCATTCAAACTCCACAGCACCACTACATTACTTGAAAGAACGGCTTGAATAAGAAGAGATGAGAAGATAGCTTCAATAAGTTAAAACACTTGAGGGACAGAACTTTCAAAATATAAGAAATTGAAGAAATTATCCAAATTTATTAGATCAGTTACGATTTAAGATAAAGAAAATAAACTATACTGTAAGTTAATAGGAGTTCTCTTTCACGTGTTATGTTAGAGCAAACTAGATATATTTTTGAACATTAGACTCTATTGAGATTACTTGACTATGTAAAACGCCTTGGTACATTAACATCAGAGATTTACTAATCGACAAGAAAATTTGGCATTTGATGATTAGACAAAATGTCATACAACTTACCCTGTTCTATTAAATAATTGGTTTAGCTCATCCCACCTTTGCATGTGCAAACATCCCTTTGAAAAACCAAATAACCCATCTTTCATCTTTCTGAATGGATGGCAAGGAGCCTTCAGATCTCCAACATCATACAACACTTGGTCTTGCAATGAACCTCCAATTCTTATCCTCAAGCTCTGGAAAGCTATCATAACACATAAAATTCAAAGGGCTTTTATTTTTTAGCATCCAAGAGGCTTTTAACACTTGTCTTATTCAAGGGTCACATAAATTTCTCACATCTAAGTATCCTCTAAGATGCTAATAAATATAACAAAGATTGGCATCAAACTTTAATTATACTAGATTATCGTGAGAACTGCAATTTTCCCAAACCTTGGATTGCATTGGCAAGCAAAGGATGAGACAAGTCCTGAAAATACCAAATTGGATAGAGCTATTAAATCATAAGAAATTTGTATTGAATCTTGGGAAAAAAAAGTATGATTTTCCATGCCTCACCAAATTTATCACAGATGAATTTCCCCAAGGACAATGATAGTAATTACACTTGTCATGAGGCCACCAATCCACAGTAGCACATATAAAATGTTCATCATTTGCAGCAACTGTTTTAGTGGCGTCCACAAAAATTGTAACACGTGTAACATCTTGAGCCAAAATTACTGGGAGATAAGAAATCAGATAGATAAACAAGGAGAGGAAGATTCCCATTGTTAAGAAAAATGAGCTGCAACCAAATGATAAGTTTAAATTAGTGGCAGTTCTTCGAATTTCAAAATTCTCTCCTGCAATCCATATTTCTCAAATGAAGAAGAATGACAGAAATCACTTTTGACAAAATTGAGTTGAAAATGGCATAAAGTGTGTGAATTGCAACAGCCATTTATCGCTAAACTACACAATTTATGCTGCACATGTTCATTTAAAAAAAATTAAAAAGAAAAAACCCAGAAGCCAACATCAAGTTTGAATATTTAACAGCATATCATAATCTTTACAGAGAAAAGAAATATGAAGCAAAGATTTCACAACACAAGCTAGAATCTAAAAGCAGATATGGTTACAGATCTTTGTTCGGTTACAGAAATAATTTATCTTCTATGGTTACCAGAACTGCTTGTTGAAAAGGGATAAGAACTCTCCTGAAAATTGCTAAACTTCAGGTATTGTAGGAACCCACATTCATTGATTTAAGAACCAAAGATTGAAACAGACTTCAAGCATACACAAACATAGAAATGAAAAAAGAATTTTTTTTTAAATAATTTAAAGAGGAAAGGTAATTTCTCTGAGAATGATGCAATTACCAGTAGAAAAGGCATCTTAGTGAAGTAATAGTGAGAATGATGCAATTACCAGTAGAAAAGGCATCTTAGCGAAGTAATATTGAGAATGATGCAATTACCAGTAGAAAAGGCATCTTAGCAAAGTAATATTGTGACAACTGGGTAGATTCAAAACTTGATCCCAAGATTGATATATGAAAACTTGATCTCAAGATTGATACACCATAACTTGAATGTATCAAAACTTGATTCAAGATACAATATAGCTTTAACGGCCAAAATGCTGTAGAGACAACTTAGTAGGTTCTTTGAACCCAGAACCTGTGTGTTACGGATCATGTGCTTTCCAGTTTCCAAAATATAGACTTTGATAAGTCAGTCAAGTCCATGAATCCAGGAAATGCCATCTCATAATACACAAGCACACTAAAGTGCAAGAAAGCAAGGCTGTAAGGTCAAAATACACACAACTGCAATCAGCTAAAGATGGAATGTGGTGGCCAGCTCATGAAGAAGTTTTCTTATTATCTATCTAATCTATTTCTGAAACAAGAAAACAGATCCAATGTTGAGCATTAATTAACTTAAAGCCACCCAAATTTAGTGCAAGACAAATCAAGGAAAAGAAATTAATAATGAACAAGCCTCAAAATGCGAAATCTGACAACATGCTAAAAATACACAAAGCTCAATACTAAAACAAGCTATTACCAATCAAATCCAAAGCAGCCCACATAGATTTCCACAAAAATAACACCAACCCAGATGAGAACTAACCTCAAATAACAAGCAGATCCACCATGAAGTAACACTGAAGTCTGTCCCACACGAAGTTTCCTTAAGTAAAGCAAACGAATAATGTGGCCTCTGTTTTTCCAAAACCAGAGCTTTCACTCTTCTTATCTTGGTGTTAAAGACACTTGTGTGCAGTAGCTACAATGAAAAGACAGCATGTTAGTTGAAATAGGTCTGTCACAAATTTGTACTAAAAATCCACCTAAACTTAGCTACTAATTTAATTACAGGTCAAGCATCAGCATAACTTATAGTGCGGGATTGGCTGTACGCAACAGTCAAAATATCTTTTTACAGAAATGTTAAAGATAAAATGTTCACACACAAGTGTTAATGAAAGTCACTTATATCTCAAATTTTTTGAACATGTCCTTTGATGCTTCTGCTTTTGGTGAGATTCCAAGCTGGCTTTAACCTTAAGTCATGCCTTCCCCAAATAAATGTTTTTCCTGAAATGGGGATTGCCTGGCGTGTGTTGCTGTCAAGCCTAAAGTGTAGTGTTCAAAATAAATAATTACTCCATGCCCGTGACTTATGTCGCATTCTCTGCGGTCAATTTCTTGAATTTGTTACAGGGTGAGATCTTGTTTTGTTTTGCAGTATATATAATGTCAAACTTTGCGGTGCATCGATTTTATGCGGCTGGACTTATTAAATTAATTTATATCTTATTTAAAGATGGTGAATGATTAGTTTTGTTTTTCATTATTGATTCTCTTTAGTTATCACTTGTCACGACCAATCATTTTTTAAGAATTAAGACTCATTTTGGGCATGTTGTATGCCACTTTAAAATTTTCTATGAACACATGTTATTTGAATTGAAAGTGGGGTTTTTATTTAAAGATAAATATTACAATATATACGTATATATATTTTGCATGGTGGCTGTAAATCCACAATTTATCAGTCAACCATCTCTTATTATTTATAGTGGATTTTCCACTGGAGGTAGGGTGACTACAAAACTATAGCGGCTACATTCTTATAAATTATAATAAAGTGGCAATAATTACAAAACCCCATCGTTTCAATCAGTCAACCATCTCTTATTTTGCAAAAATATAATTTGATTTCTGGATATCTTTCAAAATTAGTTAGACAAATTTTGAATATTTAGGTTACTTCAATTAATTTGCATGGAGAATTTATAGTTCAACCAATGTTAAACTAGTGGGTTTCTTTTCCACGAAATTGTTTAGGTCATCCGCTGCCAACTCAAACAAATCCTTACCTGCCCTATTTCATGGGGAAAGGGCTTCTTGGGAGCTCTTTTTCCGGTAGGAATTTTTTATCTTTTATTTTTTTTCTTTAGAGAAATTATTTATGAACTATTTTTATTTTGTTATATATACATCGAATCACCACAAAATTTTAACATATTCTATATACCATTTTTGTTTTTTAAATCGTATCAATCAACTACTTTGATGCTAACAAATGACCATTTTACCTCTAAACGCATTAAAAAATCACTTTATTCTACAAAATTTTGCTACAAAATTTTGAAAAATAAAAATGTTATAATTACAAGAATATATATGAATTTAATAAAACAAATAAATCCCAAAATCTAGGTCTTAATTTTTTATAATTATAATTTCATTTAAAAAATTATCATGTTACTTTTTTGTAATTATAATTTCATTTAATTTTTTCAATTAAATTAAGTATAGGGAAGTTTCTTAATTTTAATTATAGGGAGCTTTTCTCGTCATGTTAATTTTTGCAAACTTCCCTATACTTAATTTAATTGTAAAAATTAAATGAAATTATAATTACAAAAAAATAGCATGATAATTTTTAAATGAACTTATAATTATAAAAAATTAACATCTCAGATTTTGAAATTTATTTGTTTTATTAAATTTGTAGGTATTCTAATAATTATAATATTTTTATATTTCAAAATCTTGTAGAATAAAATAGTATTTTTTTAATTCATTTTGGGGTAAGATGGTCATTTGTTGGTGTTAAAGTGATTGATTGATACAAATTTAAAAACAAAAATGGTGCAGATAATATATAAAAAATTTGTGAAGGTCAGATATACATATCACGAGATAAATGTGGTGTAGAAATAATTTTTCTTTTGTTTAATTTTCTCTCGTCTATCCTTTAATTTTGAGTGAGAGTAGATCTCTATCTGGATCTAAAATCTTGATGATTTTTCTCCACAAAATTTTAGATCTTTCACGGTGGTCTATGATTGTTTTCTTTTTATCTCTTCTCTATTAATGGGAACATATTTTCACCTCAACCTAAATAGTGGTTGATTTTATTTTTTTATCATGTGTTTTTCTCTGGATATGAATAAGGCTCGAGTCTTAAGTTATTCTAAATATTGTATCTAAACTTATTCTGACCTTATATTTTCGTTTTTATGATAGGTGTATTGTTGATTGATTGATTTTGCGCCATAATAAAAAACTTAGTTGCTCATTTAAGAAATATTTGAGTTGTGTTGAAGTAGTGGGGATAAATGACATAAAAACAAAACCCACGTGATGGCTACTACCCAGAAGTTAGAAACATCACCCACCTTGAAACAAACATGAAACAACTCCTCATTGGTCACTGTTAAGCTCAAGAGAGAACCGAGTCTCACTAGGAAGAAGCAGAATGATCATATGCTGTATCTCTCCGACGAAGATTGATAGCAATTCGGATGTCACCAGATTTTTTATTTCTATGAACATTTTGATGAATAGCTTCTGTAGCGGGAGGCAAAATGCAGACCATTTTCTTATTCAACCGTGAAGCCTCTCTTATATTTACATTCCATACAAAAAAAAAAAAAAAAAAAAACCTTCAATCAATCAACAGGAATAAGTAGGAAAAAGACCATTTTTTTTTTCTGCAATTGGTAATGTTCTCAAAATAAGTAGGAAACAAAACTCTTATCTTAGAAGAGAAAGTAACATTCACAGGAAACAACAACATAAGTCCATGATTTGGGGACAAACTAATACTATATATGCTGTACCATCTTCAAGGTTTAGGTTTTCGCCTAACTTCAAATAGTGGTTAATTTTGTTAGTTGTTGTGCGTTTTCTTCTGAATACGAATCAAGTTTGAGGTGGCGTTTGTTTTTTAACTTAATTATTTAAAGTGACTTAACTTAATTAATTAAGTTAATTAGAGGTGTTTATTTTTATAACTTAATAGGACTTTTTAGATAATTTTGAGCAATAAAAAAGTCGATTTTTTTACTTTTTCTTTGAATAGAAGAATCTGAATTAAGTCAATTAATTTCTAATTTCAAAAATATCCCTATTTTATAATTTATTTTTCATACATATTCCAAAACTCACCCATACACGTTTATCCTACATAATCTCATCTTTACATGAGACAACTTCAAGATGAAATAACAAATTAACTATTTCAATCATTTTGTTAGTTTTTTTTCTTATATTATGTACTATTATTGAGAATTAGTGATAAAATTTAAAATTTATGATATTTTATACATTATAATTCCAAAATCATTATGTATTCGTTTGAATATAGTTTTACTTATAAATATTAAAATATTATGGTATTTATTGTATTATTTATTTGACATTTAAATTTAATAAGGGTACAAATGTAAAAATATATATTTTCATATTTTTAACTTTAAAAAACAAACAACTTAATACTTATTTTTAGAGATTCAGATAAAAAAAACAAACACATTATTCAGATTCAGACATTCAGATCTATTTAGAATTCAGACTAATTCAGATCTATTCAGATTTCAGACGGAAAAACAAACGCCACCTGAGTCTTGAATTATTTTTAAGTATTGTATTTGAACCTATTTTGACCTCATATTTTCATTCCGATGATAATGTATTTTTGACTGATTTATCTCCGCAATAAAAAAGATTTACTTTCTTATTTAAAAAATATAAATGTTGAAGTATTGGGGATGATCTGTGATACAACAGTAAAAACCCATGTGATGGCAACTTCCGAAGTCAAAAATATCACTATCACCTGCACCGAAACAAACACCTCATCTGTCATTATTCAGCTCAAGAAGAGGCAAAATCTCACTTCTTTTGTGACTTATTTTTTTAGGAAATTTACCCATTTACGTACTTTTCCAACTTTTAATTTAAAAAAAAAAAAGTATTCTTTTTTCTAATTTTTTTTTTATTTTTGGAGGCTTGAGCGGCAATTTTTTTTTTTTTTTGCTTTTGACAAGTTATTGGTGGATATCACATGAATATTTGTCTGTATGAACATATGATTTTTACCCATAATATTAATAAGAATAATCCGATCAAAAATATTAATTTTCCTCATATTCTTACTTAAAAAAAACTTAACGATTTAATAATATATGAGTAAGTACCTATAAACTTTGGCATAAGCTATTTTTATACAAACCATTATGTTAACTAATATAGTGTTTTCACTCCGCTAATTATGCAAAATAATTAAGTAACTCATAATATATAGGTTAAGATTTATGCGGAATATAATTATTAATTTTTTTTTCAAATTTATTTAAACTGGAGACAAAGAAAGGGATAATTGATTATGTTTCCTCTTTACAAGATGATGATGGAAATTCAAAAAGCAATGTGGGAACAGAATAGTGCAGATATGGAATTTGAAGCTATCCATCATTTCAGAAAAAAAAAAAAAAGGAAATGCAAAAACAAAAATGTAACAGTTTTTCGGGATACATCTGTGATTAAAAACAGAAGGCAAGGGTAGAAAAGTAAAACTGAACTGTGTAGGTCCCAATAATATAAAACTCAATTCCCTCTTCCCTCCTTTATTTTTTTCTTTTTTTCTTTTTTTTTTCCCCCCAATTAAAAAAATAACAAACCCCAAAATATATTCTAAAAGAATATTTCTCCAAATATTCAGTTTTTCTTTTTCCTTCTCAGTTCTTTCCCAATTCCATTTCGGTGGAACTCAATTTACCATCCTCACTGTCATTTTCATTTACGTTTAGCTCATTTTGTATAATGAAATTTGTTTTCCTTGCTTCCCAAAGATGATTTCTTTTTTTGATTACTCGAAGATTTTGGATTTTGTTGATCACCCATTTCGATATTGATCGTCCTGATCATTTATGATTGGTAAAGCCTGCACTTTGATATGTAAAACAAGAGATTTATATACCTCTGCAGCTGTAAATTTAGGGTTTTAGATGGCACACTTGATGACCTTCTTGTTGGGAATTAGTTTTTGATTTTGCCATTGAGAGGGAATTTGATGGAGAACAGTGGAGGAGAAGCAGTGGATGATCAGGGGTCCGGATGGTTTGAAGTGAAAAAGGTGTTAACTTTTTTATCATTTTATTTGATTCCCTTTTGCATATTTGCATGATGTGATGGTTTTTTGTATATGCTCGGATTGATCACTAAAGAAGATGAACCAGAAGATGAAATAAAATGTGAAAATTTGAGTCTTGGGTCTTTTATTTTTAGATTAAAACTGTGATAGTGAGCTCAATTAACCCGAGGTTGTCAATGCCTCTTCTTTTTTCTGCATTTTTAGGAACAATATGTGCATCGCTTGTCTGAATAATTAAATTGGAATTAAATCTGCATTCTGACTGTTAAAAAAAATGTTACATAACGGCTGACCCTGAACTTTGGTGTATTGGTGTTAAGTAGTTTGAATGTGAGTGAGGAAATTCTATTGTCCTTCCTGTTTGAACTGTAAAACTGACTGCCAATTGTCAAATCTGTTTGGATGTCTTCTTCAGAATGGTTGCTAATTTCCCTGAGCTGCATTTTGTTTAATAAGAAAGCCTGTCAAGATTACTCACTTTCACATGGATTGCATTACTGATATTTTCCCCTGTTATTCAGAAGCACTTTTTGTTTCATTTTTCATTTTTGTAGTATATACTTAATTTTAGGATGAGGTACGTGTTTTTCAATTATTATACTTTGTTAACCATGGTCACATGGGTGTGATGAGTTTTGATTACCAGTCATGCAATGCTTAAAATGGAGAAATAGATATGTTGACAATTTCAATCAAAAAGTGATCCAATTAAGTGTTGTTGGCTTGCATAAGTTCATATTTTGATTTCTTGTCCAGAAACATAAAAGTAGCTCAAAGTTTTCCCTGCAAAGTTGGGTTGGGGGCTTTTCAGGAAAAAGTGCTTCTAATTTTCAGCATGGTCCGCGACCAGCAACAAATGAAAAAAGTAGAAATTCAGATGGTAAGAACAGATCGCAACGTTTGAAGGCGGGAGTAAGTTTTGGCATACACAGTGAGGGTGCTGCTGAAAATTCGAGTACTACGTCAAATGAAGATAAAAAGGGTACAAGTTTTCTTGATAACTCTGTTGTTAAACAGGTCTCTGACTCTCAGAAATTGCCCCAATTGTTTGTTGTAAGTTCCAATGGTGGAAATGTAGATATTCAGAAAACTGCGCTGAAGGATAAGCCTGGCGTGGTGCAGAAAATCAAGTGGGGTGATCTGGAGGATGATGCTCCACAACTGCTCCGGGGAAACAGTGTTGAAGCTGAAATTAAGTTTGGTGATATTGGACATGATAATTTGGTGGCTTGTAGGAAGCACGAGAACAATCAAGATTTAGCTTCATGTATTTCTTCTTGTAAAATAATCCAAGAGAACCAATTCACAGCAAAACCAGGAAATGTAGATAGTTACGCTCATATTACAAATTCTTTATCTGGTAAGGATCATATAAGTGAAGGAAACTATGAAGAGGCTGATAAAATATCTTCAGAAGATGTAGGAATATTGATTGCAAATGAGAAAGTAATGAATGCTGATGATGATACTTCAAGTTCCAAGGAAATGCATATTGAGGACACCAAACCAGTGAATAATGATTGTCGGCTTGCTAACGAGGAGCTGCAGGTTCCTGTTATTGCATCTGAGGTTGATGAGCCCAAAACTTCTGAGATAGCAGTTGTTGATGAGGGTTCTAGAGGGGTAACGGGCCGAGGCTCTGAGTCACATGTTCCTGAACAGAATGGACCTGAAATTTCAGGAGATCCTTCTTTTACAACTTCTGTTGATAAGGATTGCAGCTCCCTATGTGCCACTGTACAGAATGATCTCTCAAGGGCTCAGAGTTTGACTGCCCTTGGTGAAGATGATTCCAGTGAAAGCAAAGAAAGGTTTAGGCAACGACTGTGGTGCTTTCTCTTTGAGAATCTTAATAGGGCTGTGGATGAACTCTACCTTCTTTGTGAACTAGAATGTGATTTGGAGCAGATGAAAGAGGCTATTCTTGTTCTTGAAGAGGCTGCATCTGATTTCAAAGAATTGACTACCAGAGTGGAGGAGTTCGAAATTGTGAAAAGGTCCTCTTGTCAGTCAATTGATGGGGCACCAATCACTCTGAAGACTGACCATCGCAGGCCACACGCCCTCTCATGGGAGGTAATGATGCTCCCCTATTTATGTCAGGAGTATGAACTTTTGGCTTTAGGTACTCACTTGATATAAAACCTCTTTAACAATATGATAAGCGTGTGTGTGCTTGGATGTGCATTTCTCAACTAATTATTTTCCTGGTCACCTTTACTTTTCTCTTTAAATAATTATTAGTATTATTTGGCTTATTTTCTGTTCTTCTGCATTGTAAGTTGGTAACAGAAAGCAGAATTTAAGCTTCTTGTGCCAAATAGAAATTAGGTACTAAAATAAAGGGTTAGAAGTAAACATTAAATGATGTATTGCACCAATTTTTCATTGCACAAAGAAATATAATGTGTCTTTGACCAGTTAATAAATTACAATGAATTCAAGCCTATTATCATATTCTACTATGAAGCAACTTCCTACTGCAAGGACTGATTGGTTAGGTCTTCTGGGATGGCTGAGAACTCGAGTGGGCGGAGGCCCTTTTACTTAATAGCATGGCGACATTTGCCCATTTAGATGCTACCGTACTATCAAGAGGATTAGCTGCTAAAGGTATCCATCCAGCAGTTGATCCTTTAGACTCACGTCAACTATGCTTCAACCTCGTATTGTTGGTGAGGACCATTATGAAATGGAGCAAAAAGTTATCCAAATCTACAAAATTCTTGATTCTGTGGTCAAAACTGAACAATAACTATTTGTAACATTAATAGTGATTCATGAACTAGACTCAAATATATATTATATATTTTCCTGAAATTTCCTAGTTTATTTCATTATGTAGCTCTGTAATATGAAAAATGGTTTGTTATGCAATAAGTGCAGGTTCGAAGAATGACAAATTCACCTCACAAAGCAGAAATACTTTCATCATCTCTGGAGGCATTCAAGAAAATTCAACAAGAAAGAGCTAGTTTGCATGCTGCTAATAATGCAAAGTTCCTGGGCCTTGACTGTTCAAATTGCCATCATACATCTGATGATAACTCAAAGGAGGCAGCCGTAATAAGTGATGTAACACAAAATGGTAAGGATTCAGTGATGAATCCAAGAAAACAACCAGTGCCAACTCCAGGTAATGCAGGTGGAGAGAAGCGAAATTTTGAGTCAGGAAGGTCAAGCAAAGGAAGCTCTATACAAAATGGTAGTGACCCTTCTCAGTATCCATCCTCTTTGAATCTTAATTCAACTAGGCTACCTCCTAAGGACACTTCTGCTGCTTCTGGTTCGGGAAAGAGCAAGAGAGAGCATCTTGGATCTGAAACAGATAAGTTGCTTTCAAAGAAAGAAAAAATTTTGGCTGAAATTGTTACTGATAAAAATATCAAACCGACAGATCTTCTTAAGAGGCAAATTGCTCTCACTGAAAAAGATAAAAGAAATGCCGCTTCATGGAAATCTATGGATGCATGGAAGGAGAAAAGGAATTGGGAGGACATACTTTCATCTCCTTTCCGTGTCTCTTCGCGTATATCACATTCGCCAGGCATGAGCAGGAAAAGTGCTGAGCGTGCACGTATTTTGCATGATAAATTGATGACCCCTGAGAAGAAAAAGAAAACTTCTTTAGATTTGAAAAAAGAAGCTGCGGAAAAGCATGCTCGGGCAATGAGAATTAGAAGTGAGTTGGAGAATGAGAGAGTTCAAAAGCTTCAACGTACTTCAGAAAAATTAAATCGTGTTAATGAATGGCAAGCAGTTCGCACTATGAAGTTACGTGAAGATATGTATGCTCGCCACCAGCGTGGTGAGTTACGGCATGAAGCTTTTCTGGCACAGGTTGTGAGGAGAGCTGGTGATGAAAGCAGTAAAGTTAATGAGGTTCGTTTCATTACTTCCTTAAACGAGGAAAACAAAAAACTTATTTTGCGCCAGAAACTTCATGATTCAGAGTTGAGGAGAGCTGAAAAACTTCAAGTGTTAAGAACTAAACAGAAAGAGGATATTGCTAGAGAGGAAGCTGTTTTAGAACGCAGAAAACTCATTGAAGCTGAAAAGTTGCAGCGTCTAGCTGAGACACAGAGGAAAAAGGAAGAGGCTCAAGTTAGAAGGGAAGAAGAACGAAAAGCATCCAGTGCAGCACGAGAGGCAAGGGCAATTGAACAGCTCCGTAGGAAGGAGGAAAGAGCCAAAGCTCAACAAGAGGAAGCTGAACTTCTGGCACAGAAATTGGCCGAGAAACTTAGTGAAAGTGAACAACGTCGCAAGTTTTACCTGGAGCAGATACGAGAGAGAGCCTCCATGGATTTCAGGGATCAGTCTTCTCCTTTACTGCGTCGTTCTATTAATAAGGATGGTCAGGGAAGATCTACACCTATAAACAACAATGATGATTGTCAATCAAGTGTTGTTACTGGGGCAGGTGTATCTAATCCCGCAACAGGAAACGTGTCCTTGCAACATTCACTGAAGCGGAAGATTAAAAGAATTCGACAAAGACTGATGGCTCTGAAATATGAATTTCCTGAGCCACCAGTTGGTTCTGAAAATGCTGGTATAGGATATAGAACAGCAGTGGCCACTGCAAGGGCAAAAATTGGGAGGTGGCTTCAGGAACTTCAGAAACTCCGGCAAGCAAGAAAAGGAGCTGCAAGTATTGGTCTAATAACTGCTGAAATGATTAAGGTATTTATTCTCGACCTCTATATGATGGATGTTCATGATGCTATAAGATACTGCAATGGTGTAGGCTACATTAAGTATGGGTGCAATTTGTTTATGTTAGATTGTAGTGTTCAGATCATCTTAGTGATAGAAAATCCACATTTTTTGAGAATATTTAGGCACCGAATTCATATGCTCTCATAATTTCTTGTCTTGAGGGGTCTTTTCTATTCTTGTTCCTCTTCTTCTTTAGCTTTTATTAATTCTTTAATGTTCTAGTTTTACTAATAAGGACATCTGCTTGTTCACTTCCCATGTCATAGAGATTTCATTTCTGTTGGCTTATTAACCTATTGAGTAATGAAATCATCAAAAAGGTCAATAGTTTTTAATGGAACATATTGGAAAAGCGCTGTAGACGGTAAATTTGGCTGACTCTCTGGGTAAAATTCTGAAATTAACTATTTTTCAGTCAGAATCATGAATCCTTTGATTAGTGCATCTTTTTCTTAGCTGCTGGGAGAACCTTGGGATGGCACAAATTGCTATTCTTGCAGTCTGCACCTTTTGTTGTCTACAACAAGTCATAAAATGAATCAAATTCTCCTTTCACAATGGTGCACCATCGCAGTCATTTCTTTGGGTGGGTTTTACAGAGTGTTGCATATATAATTTATTGCTTCTAAAATATTTATTTATGTTCAGTTCTTGGAGGGAAAGGACCCTGAGCTGCAGGCTTCTCGCCAAGCTGGTTTGCTTGATTTTATTGCTTCTGCCCTACCTGCTTCCCATACATCAAAACCTGAAGCTTGCCAAGTGATGATACACCTTCTAAAACTGTTGAGGGTAGTGCTATCTGTGCCATCTAATAGGAGCTATTTTCTTGCACAAAATCTCTTGCCCCCAATCATCCCAATGTTATCAGCTGCCCTTGAAAACTATATAAAGATTACTGCTTCTTTAAATGCCCCTTGCAGCACCAGCTCATCATCAAGCAAAGTATCGGTTGAGAATTTTGAATCGATAACAGAAGTTCTGGATGGATTTTTGTGGACTGTTGCTGCAATTATTAGTCACACAAGCTCTGATGAACGGCAGCTCCAAATGCGCAATGGCTTGCTAGAGCTGTTGATAGCTTATCAAGTTATTCACCGCCTGCGAGATCTTTTTGCACTCTATGATAGGCCCCAGGTTGAAGGCTCACCTTTTCCTTCCTCAATCCTATTAAGTATCTCTTTGCTGGTGGTCTTAACATCCAGCTCAGGAATTGTTAGTTCCATCAATTGGGAACCTTCTCCTATTGAAACAGTGCCAGTAAATGACAGTCCAGAAATGAAACTTGCTGTGTCTGTGGAGTGTGGATATGCCTCTGGAGACATGATTGTACCTTTAGCAGATGTACCAGAGGATAGCCCATTAGATGAGTCATGTAAAGTAAAAGATTCAGGACCCATTGGCAATGATAGTGAAAAGAAGATGAACAATAGTTCAGTTGGGTTGATTGATACTGACAGAGAAAAGATGGATGGCATAGATGAAGCACAGAGAACTGCAACCCAGGGGAAGGATGAAAAACACTTGGCAGATATGGTTGCAGTGCAAAAGAATGAGAAGACGTTGAACTTGAAACAACCTGTGGCTTTTCTTCTTTCTGCCATATCTGAAACTGGATTAATCAGTCTTCCCTCTCTATTGACATCTGTGCTACTGCAGGCAAACAACAGATTATCTTCTGAACAGGTAGCTTTGCTCCTAGCTACAGAAACTTTTCTGCATGAGTTAGTCATTTACTTCAAGCATCTTTTGCATTAGGGATCCTGCATAATTTCCCTGCTCTTGTTTAGTCATTTTCCCACCTGTTTTAAGTTGGTCGGGTCTGTGACGATGTTCATCTATTTATGTTTGTAGTTCTGTTTAAATTTTAGGCCAGCACATGTATAGGTTTTGTTTAGTGGTCTGTTAATCTCAATCAATCTTTTATTTCTTATTCTCTCTCAACAATTTAACCGAAGTGGGTGCGACTAGAGAACTTCCTTGGTGGTGCTATTGCCATGGTATCAATCAGTTATCACCCTAGAAAGTGCAATTGTAGGATTGTGATGACTTCACCTTATAAGAAAAAGTGATTGACTGACCAGTACTAGTACTAGAACAGATGCTTTTGGTACCTTGCTAACTAATGTAAAACATTCCACACCTTAAGGAAATGAACTTTTTGTTGAAGAGTTCTCATTACTAGGACTGGTTATTAATTATTATCAATCTGATCTTTTTTGCCAGTATATATGTTTTCCTTAATAAATTATTTGTACCTGAAAACATCTTCAAATGTTAGCTGGTTCTGTCATGCTTCCTGCTTATGTGTACTTAGTGAGATGGCTTTTCTGCTATTTCAGGCCTTGTATGTGCTTCCATCTAATTTTGAGGAGGCAGCAACTGGAGTGCTCAAGGTTCTGAACAATTTGGCTCTTCTGGATATCATGTTTTTGCAGAGAATGCTAGTAAGTTAATTTCACTTATCATGTTGCATTCTGATTTCATGATGATGATTTTCAAACTTAGCTTTAGTATTGATTCCTTGAGGATTTACGACAGTTTGAGATATGCATCTTTCATGTTTTGCATGCTTATTTGACCCATTTTATCTTAAAATTGCTCTCAGGCCAGGCCAGACCTGAAGATGGAATTTTTTCACTTGATGAGTTTCCTTCTTTCTCATTGCACTAACAAATGGAAAGTGGCTAATGATCAGGTAAATTTGTCGTACCACAATGTAGACAGCATAAAGTAGATGGCATGCACGATAGTCAGCCTGTAATGCAACTCGAGATGGAACATGTATTATTTCATTCAAAATGGCTATTCTAAAAATATGATATGAACAGCATGAAAAATGCAACTTTGAAATAGCATAGGTTATGTGAAATTCATCTTCGAGCCATTAACCCGCATTCCGTGGGTAAAGTAAAGTAGAATGGCATGGGATTTTGCCCCAAAAGTGCTTCACTGGAGAAACAGATTGGGAATCGGTTTGGAATTCTCAAACGTATACGTATAATAGAATCGAATTTAAAGAAATAGAATAAGTGAGTAATTGAATGAAATCCACCTAAAGAAATAAAATAAGTGAGTAAGTGAATGAAATCCACCTTACTTGTAGCCTTCGATTGGAATAGTTTCTCTTATTGTTGGATATGATTAAATTTATATTTCATGCATGGTACTTAGCCTATAGCCTTTAATTGGAATACTGCCTCTTGTTGTGAGGAAGTGATTAAAGTAGAGCACCACATTAGGCTCATGCGGAATTGTCTAGTCATAAATATTAACACATTGTATAACAGCTGTAGACATAAATATTTTGGGTGAGTATTTGCTGCAGATTGTGGTAAATGCTTTTTTGCTTTCTTTGCATTTTCAGGTTGGTCTGCTTCTGTCAGAGTCTTTATTGCTTCTTGGGTACTTTGCCTTGTTTCACCCCGGGAATCAAGCTGTCCTTCGATGGGGACATAGTCCTACAATACTTCACAAGGTCAGTAAATCTTCAGGAAAGTTTTTCTTAAATCTTCAGATGTAGCAGGTGAAATCTAACCGTTGAGTTGGAATTACACAGGTATGCGATTTGCCATTTGTATTCTTCAGTGATCCTGAGTTGATGCCAATTTTGGCCGGCACATTAGTTGCGGCCTGTTATGGGTGCGAGCAGAACAAGGGTGTGGTTCAACAAGAACTTAGTATGGACATGCTACATTCTTTGTTAAAATCCTGTAGAAATGTTCTGCCAGTAACTCGACCCAACCCAACCTTAGAGAATTTCTCAGTGGATGATTCTAGTGAGTGTAATCAACAGAGTTCTGAATCTAGAAAATCTCAAGGAGATAGTTCTCTAAAATCAAGCCGTTACAATGGTAAAAGTGCAAGATTATCTCTTGGAAAAGGCAGTGCTTTAGGAAATAGCATGAGAATTGGCAAGATGAGAAACCAAAGAGAAAGCAAAGGAACCAAAACTTGTGAAGATATGAATCTCAAGCAAAATCCACAAACTTTAATGCTGCACTCTAGATTCCCTAGTGGCTTCATTGATAAAGCAGAGCGGTTTTTTTCGGCAGAGATTACCAATGATCCCATTTGTTGAAATGTAAGATTCCTCTACTACATGCTTGTTAATGGTTTTGCAGCACTCACGGCAGCATAGTGCTACTAATTTTAGGCAGCCCCTCCGAAGCCCAACTGAGAAAGATTGAGTATCTAAACTTTAATGCTGCACTCCAGTGGGTTTTTTTCCCAGATGTTGGGGCGGTGGGCATTTAGAATTCTAAATCATAGGCAAGAAAATTGAATCAATACATTACATTATAGTGCTGTAATCTTGGTCTGGTCACCTGTTGTTCAAAGGGCACAGGCGGCTCTAGGAGGATCGGTCAAGCAACCTGAACATAACGCCTTACTTTCTTTGGATGAATCGTAACAAGTTGCACGTGTATACATGTCCAGTGACTTTTCACAGGCATATCCCTGTAATCTCTTGTAATGATATCTGAACCATACAAACGAGGACTTTCTTGGGTTGCTAGTGAGCTAAGCTAACAAAGAAAGATTAAATATGCATCACATGGATAATGTTCTATTAAGACTATTCGCGGCAAGTTTTTACTGTAACTTTTCGTGGCAGCTTCCCAAACTTCCCAATGCATAATTGTGCTTAGAGAAACATGTCAGCCATCTACAAGCTAAATACAAATTAGTAAAAAGATCGTCGTCCAAAATGGCCGGGCATCAAGCCCGTCTACCCTACCGCACACGGCAAGGGAAGCAACAAATACATCTTATGACAATTTAACAAAATTTACAATGGCGGCTGCTGTAAATTTTTATTATACAACAGTGGGGGGCTAGTTGAAGCATTCCCTTCTCTTTGGGTTATCAAGATTTGGAGGAATTCAAGTCTTCACTTTCAGCACTGCTGCTAATGCCAACCGAATAGGAACTTCCGGGAACTATGACTAAAAGTTCATCCTCAACTGTGTTTTCTTCCATCTCCATATGCATCTGGTCCTGAAAATTATGCATGTCATTGCAAGATCAGTCCGGGAGTAAGGAATTTACAATGATATCGCCTCCAAACAAATATTTTATACCAGAAATAACTTTTAGCATAATAGAAAGAGCATTTTAGTTTTATCTGACAGTAATAGAATATAAGCTCTGATCTTTTCTTCTCAAGACCACAATGTCAACCAGCTCAGGACTTTTCAAGACCAGAACGTAAACTACCTAATTTGGATTGGAACACACAAAGGCAATCCTACCCACTGAACTGGACTCAAAAGATAGATTTCCATGCTGTTGTACCAGGATCCACTAGCATTCTCAAACATCAGTATACATGATATAGAACAAGCAAAAAACGAAACGTGGAAGCGGTTTAGTGGAGATGCATAAAATGGGAGATACCATTAAAAGCTGAAGATCTACTCTCTGATATACCTTTGTATGAGGGACAGTCCCTTCAACATTCAGATCATTTTGTATGCCATCCATGATTACTTTGAGTTGTCTCCTTGCCTTAGCCCTTGTTGAGCGTCTTTCAGCACATTGTGCAGTAGTAACATCGTAGTGGCAAGCAACACAAAGAGTTCGCATGTTTTCTAGCCTGCATTCGCCTGAGAAAATTTTTAAGAAAAAAAATTAATTAAAAACAAAGACTCGAATTGTTATTTTCACTGCTAGTTATTAGCTAGGGAAGCTCATGGTCTTTACATAATTGGCTAAGATCAACAGATAACACCAGTTTGCTGAGCTCTTTTGGTCTTGGACTGTATTTGTTTACTAGTCAGAATTCAAAAAGGTCTAAATTTCACTAAAATTTCAATACATCTTAATGAATAAATCCCAATGATATGTTTGGCCTTTTCCCCTTGTAATTGTATACAAGTGTCAAGTAATATGTTCGAAAGCATCTAAAAGGCAATATGTTACACTTGTCCTTAAATTATTACTATTATTCTCATTGATAAAAGCAGAAAAAAGAATGGTGATTGCTGCTTTCGGCAAAGGTCGTAGTTAGCAGTGGTTATGGTGTTGTGTTGGAGTGACGGTGGTAGTGAACATGTTGGTGGTGCTGGTATGCTGGAGGACGGACAAGAGAGAGATTTGATGGAGGGAGGATCTAAATGAGAAGGGTGTACAATCAAACCAAACCAAACTTAAAAACAACAATTATTACTTTGTGAATTAATAAGAAAGTAAAATGCTTTTTCAATTAAGAAAAATGATAACTTTTGAATCCTTTCCTAAAGGAAACAAATGCTCACTTTACAATTGAAAGAATTTTCAAGGAACTCCTTAAGAGAACAAGGCCATAAGGAACAACTTGAGATCAAGTAAAGAAAAGCACATCATTATTTTTTAGTGATGCTACATCCTGTTCTATGACAGGAATTAAGCACAACTGACATAATGACATAGAATGCAACAAGTTAATTCAAATACGACACAGCTAGACCTAAAGCACGTGGAATAATTGTCTAAAGAATTTAACGGTACCCTAACACATAGTGTACCACATCATCAATACTAAAATGTTACATAGAAATAGAAACTATTCATTTATGACAAATCCACATTACTGAAAAATTGTGTCAGCTTCAGAAAACTCAAAAATTGCAGTATAATAGTAATGTTTAAGAGAAGAATAACATTATTATTCACGAAAATCTATATTAACTTTAACAAATTTTATATAAGGCTTTTCCTGGAAATCAACTAATGAAAATTCCAGTTTTGGATAAAACCACATTTTTTGATGAAGAACTAGGTCACTAAGAAGTTGCATCATACCTCCACCTCGGTAGACAGGAACAATGTGGTCTGCGTGCCATGCATTTCCCTCAGTTGGATCATTGACAAGCTTCTCAAGCCTACAGGATATTAAAACTAGCATTATTTGGCTTCTGATATTGGTGCAACATGATGATGTAAACAGTATCTGTGTCATGTTTGAAAATGGACTGCTTTGAAATATCTTTTCTTCTGTTCCGAGTTCTAGGGAGTGTGATGAATGTACCAAACTACGTTTCCAGAAATAAGGAGATTACTGATGTCTCAGAACATTTAATAAACAAAAACATGAATATCCCTCAACCTCTGTGCAAGCAAAAGCACAAGTGAGTATGATTCACTTGAGATCCTTTCAAATAAATTTGATAATAGGCATAAGCATTTATGGACTTACATGTTCTGCCGGCTTGCAACATTTGGTGCTACTCTCATAATATACTTCTGCCGCTGCTCCAATGATAAAGGTTTTATGTGCTTCACAAGCTTATGGCAGTCTAACTGGCAATTTGTGCAGACACCATGTTCTATTTGGAAAAGTTCCTGGAAGTCTCAAGTATTTTAGGTGAGTTAAGTGTGGATTTATTTAATAACGAATGGAGGACAGAATATTATGGGTGGGCCAAAAAAACCCATGACCCCAATTTGAAGTTTAGAATTAGCTTGGGTTAGGTTGGATTGGCTTAAAAAGTCTTAATCCACATAACCCTACACAAACCATAAATATATTAATAAAAATAAAATAATGCCAGATTTCACCCTTTAATTTGTCAAATATCAAAATTTATCCTGACCATAACCCACAAAAACAAAGATAAAAAAAGAGAGTGACATTTTTTTATAACATTAGTTCTTCAATAGTTGTCTCACAAAAATCAAAATATTAAAAACCACAGTACGACAGTCATGTCGTCTTGCTGCTCTTTTCTTCTCAGACAATAGTCAGTTGCACCCTTTAAAGCAAATAAATAGGATCTCGTAGTAAGCACTCTTGTCCACAACCTGACCCCACCCAACTTTGGATTGGGTAATTTTTTTAGGTTGGGTCGGGTCAGGACAAATTTAAGCCAACCCACGCCCACCACTAGGACAGATGTTGGGAGAGCACATAAAGTTTCCAAGTTCAAACAGCATCATCAAGAAAATGAGGAAAAAGAAAATAGAATAAGCCTAGAAAATGTTCAATTAAATCAAATACAGTTCAGGATTCATGGCTAACCTCACGGAGGAATTGGCCACTAGTTCTTAAGCGATATTCTTCATAGCAGTCAAGATTACAAAACAAATCTTCAAAATATTCTGGGTTCTTCGCATTCTTGCTCCTGAAATTAGAGAAAGCACATACAACTTACAATGCATAGCAACAGCAAGAGATCATTTATTCCTACTTTTTCTGTTCCTTTAAATGCATTTATTCTTACTTGCACATTTTTTGACAGAGTTTACAGAGTGGCTCATCATTTATAGTCCAACCCTGAGTGTACTCTTTCTCCTTTTTTCTGGAGCCACTACAGATACGGACCTTTTTCCACTGAGCAGCTGATGGCAAAGGATGGCTAATCTCAAGTGACGGTGTAGTGCGTCGTTTACTTCCACCTTTTAACAGTCCCTGGAGCACAGATGCATAATTGTTCCCCAGACCAACCATTATACATTAGCAGTAAAAATATAACACCATTAAGAATTAATAAAACAGTCAGAAATGAACAACTTAACAGTATGATGCACAAATAAGAGGCAGAGAAATATCATTCTTCAAGCTCATTAAGACATACCCCGCTGCTGTGGTTAATGGTTTCCTTTAAATAGCACAACTCAACAGATAAAGGCAGTTGCAAAGGCTTTCCTAATAATTTAGTTCTTTCAATGGATCGTAATGCGTTCCACTCATTGATGAACGCCTGAATAGCATGCCTAAAACCTGGATTGTCCTTGAGACATCCGGAAATGCATTTCGTGTTATCAAGTTCCTCTGGTCGGAAACTCTCAAAAAGTGGCCTTGGTCTTGAATCTGTTCCTGGAATGCATGAATACAAGTGGATCCTTCCAGTATATTGGCTCACCTGAAAAGAAGGTAAAGCCAATTGTAACAAAACTAATGTTCTTAGTTTTATTTGATTTATTATTTTTTTTCAGTAATGTTCATTACACTAGCTACTATTATAGAATCAAGTTTTGACCTGTTCAAGCTTAATTGCATAGACTCTTAAAGGCAGCAAACTAGACACTAAAATTTGCAAATTTTCCCCACTTTTATAGGATTAATGGAACCAAGAACTACCAAAAATTACATAGATAAATCATCCAGTGATAATTCCCTGAATGTTAACAAGGTAAGAAAGGGAATGATAATATTAACAATCAATTTTTACCTCAAACCGCAGAGAGTTTACTTGATCAGAGCTGCATTCATCAGCTTCAGTTGGAAGAAGTAATTCAGCAACATCTAATTTTGTTGCTTGAGGTTGGGATTTGCTTTCCTGCATATCCAAGAGTTAATGAGAGTTCCTCCTTATAAAACTAAAAGACAAAATAGAGTGCTTGTGCTAGGCAGAAAACCTTTTTAGGTTCATCGTTGTCTTTGTTGCTTTTACCCAATTCATAAGAAGAAACCTTTTCAGGTCCAATTTCAACACCAGAAAGAGTTATGTCCTCAACTTTTCCCATTGTAGCATAGACCTTGTCAATGTTTAGATCACGAACTGCAAGGCCCTTTTTAAGAATAAAATTTTTTATTTCCTATGCAAACTAAGGAGCAAAAATTTTCAAGTTAAATGGTAAATAGAAAAGAAAATTACAACTTGGAATAAAAAACAAAAGCTTTTATCTGATTGACTTGTACATTATTCTGATGATCATCCGTTTCGGTTGGACTATGATCAGTTTTACTCTCCTCTAGTAATTTGTCATTCATTTTGGCAGTTATTTCATCATTTGCATTAATAGCTTGAAAGTCCAGAGCTTCACTGGGCTCTGGCACCTCCATTAACTCTTGAAACTGATCACTAGATGCCACTTGATCCAGAGTTAGATTTTCAGAACCTCTGTTATTTTTATCAGACATTTCCAGATATGAAACACCTTCAACCTGTGACAATAGAAAGATAAAGTTTGATCTCAGAAAGAATATGAAAAATCAAACCTCACATTGAAACAAAAAAGTAACAGCCAAAAAAAAATGGAGATTTGAGCTATAAGAGTTAGTCATGTAGTTTGGCACGGAAACATATAGATTCTATATAAGATCCTAACATTTTATAAACAGATATTGGAATGCCATCTCAGCTAGAAAAAGGATAGTTACTTTAAACATTATGCATTACTAATAGAAAGTCCATAGTTTTGGCAATCAACGAACAGAACTGGAAGTTCACAGAAGATTTGTTGCCATGAAACCAGTATTAGATGCTCCTTTGGGAACAGTAAATTTAAATTTTCAATCCTCTACCCCAGCATTAACTAATTGAATGATTGAAGCAATACCGCAATCTCCTGCAATGCATCATATTTTCCATTTGTAGCAGACGATACACAGCGCAAACTCTTATTCAAATTTTGCCAGTGTGACTCATCCCTTGTATCCTAACATAAGGCAAACCCATAATCTTTTAAAATAAAAAAATGCATGAGTTTGAAGAAAATTGAAAAACAAAAGAAAAGAGAACCTTGGCACAAAAGATATAAATGTTAACAGCACTCGTTTGCCCTCGCCTGTGAGCTCTATCTTCAGCCTTCAAAATATGTTCAAAACAGAAACATCCATCAAAGGCATTATTACAAAATAATGGACAAATTAAATAAAAAGGCACACAATTCCATAGCCTGCAGAACGGCACCACCGACTAAATTTCAGATATAAAGGCACAACGATAAATAAGAGTTAAAATTCAAGAAAATTAACATCATTCATATTATTATACCTGAAGCATCAATGATGGTGATTGGGGCAACTCCAGAAACACAACATTTTGTGCTGATGAGAAATCAAGTCCAACACCGCCAGCAGTTATACCAATTATTGCAATTTTAACCTGATGAAGACAGATATCTATTGAGCTGGTAAAGACTAAATAATATACTGCAGATGAATTTAGAGAGGGATTAAACTGTTGTCTACATCACAAGCAACAAGTAGGACAAAATTTACTCTCTGAAATCATGATGCAGGTACCAGTGTGTGCATAAGATACATTATATTGGATGTACTGATATGTGCTCAGGTTGGTGCTTGTAGGTACAAGAATCATAGAGGGCAAAACATTGAAAGAAATATATGATTATAGTTTTCCTAATGGAAGAGTGGATTTTCATTCGCAATAACAAGTATCTGATATATTATTAATCACAAGACAGGAAGACAACACATTCCAGAGCAGTTAACATAGACAACTTACCCAGAAGACTAAGGTAAAAGTTAAAAAGTTACCACATGAAAAAGATTGACCATATTTTTAACCCATAATTTCAGTAGCAATTTAAAGCTATCATAAAAAAAACGGGAGTGACAAATCAAAAGAAAGAGCAAACCCAAATACAAAAGTAAATAAACAACATTTACTTTGCTGCTGCCAAATCTGAAGTAACAGATGAATATAAATACAAAGCAAGATTCTCCTCTAAACCAGATCAAGTAAGAGAAATCAAAGAAGATGCAAACCTCATTTGATAATTGGAATGAGTGCACAGCTGACTGCCTATCTCTGGGAAGCGTGTTTCCATCAATTCGGACAAAACCAATCCCTTTCTCACTTATGAACTCCTGAGTAATTCAAAATAAAAATTTTTTAAAGTAACAGACAATGTTGAGAAAACTCCAACATCATCATTGACGCCAATCAGATGCCAGGATGAATATAAAACTCAAAATAATGTGTCAAGCAGTGCAAGAACCATGATTAACACCAGAACAAAGCATGCCTAAGAAATGCTAATATAGAGCATCATTTTTGTCAACCATGCAGTATCAAGACAGAAGAATTGTTCTAAACAACAATATATCCCAAATCAGAGAAAAGGAAACATTATTCTGTACTAGTTAAGATTATGGTCTGTTTCTGATTAAAAAAAAAAAATTATTCTACAAAAATGTAAAAAAAAATCCATTAGAAGGTTGCGAAATTTTTTTCACATCTGACCATTTCATCATTCTAATCTAGTGAAATGTCTATTCATTAGGCAGCATTATCAATAATCCAGATAAGCTTGTGATTACTTTTGATCAAGTTATCTCATCAATCACAAATTAACTTTCCCATATTCAGGATGCATCCATTAAGTTGTTGCTAAGAGTAACAAGTACAACAACACTTGCAATCGCAAAAGCATAATAAACAGAACATCTTCAATTAACAGATGCTCGATGATTCTATCCAGTAAAAAGGCCAAATTGACATGAGAACGAGTCTCACCTGCACTCCATCTAGAACTTTAAGGTGATGGGCAAAGATTATCATTTTATTAGAACTGGGGTTCAAATCAATGTCTGCAGCACCATCTGACTCTGCAATGACTGGATGAATGGAAAGCCATTCTCGAAATCCAGAGAGCTTTGCAATCCCAAGTTCTTGGTATGAGATCTTCCCCAATCCGCAACAGGCCACACTGTCTGAAAGGAAAGTCAAAAAGTATCTGAGAAGTGCCCAGTATTAAGCTATGCACAAAGATAGTATATCCAAACATGGATGAACTAGTATCTACTTTTCAGACACAAAGTTACAAACAAATCATTATTATTCTTTTCCCAAACTAGGAAACAAGTTATCAACAAGTCAACCACCTCATAGAACATTGGTAATTTGGAAAATCATCAATTCCAGAGAAACATTCCATAGCTAAGATACGCTCAAGAGATATGAAGAGCATATCCCACAAGAATCTTAGTCACTCTTAGTCTTCCAAAACAAGCCCAAACAATTTGTTAATTTGCTTAATCAAATTACACTCTTAAATTTCTTCGAAAATGACAGATCCGCATCACCCTCAACATCAACTGCTCAAGATTAGAGGAACGAGCTAAAACTAATAAACACAACTACATGAATTTGGCATCTTCAATAATCTTTGCATCAAAGCATTTTCCATATAGTATAGAGTCAGCTACAAAGACTATGCCAATTTTTCTGCTTGATCAAGGGCATAACGATTTGAGCATAAATAAATAAAAGGTGAGGAACTAGAGTAATTGGCTTTGATGATGCCAAAAGGCTATTGAATCTTCTTGATTATCTTATAATATCCCAATGTTGTAGTTATAAACTAGCTTGCAGAAGATATATGGTGTCGCGAAATTACGAACTGTTGCAAAGAAGCAAGAGATAGGAAAGTCACCAGGCAATTGCTTAACACTTGAAACTGAAAAACATATAGCTGAAGGAGCTAATAAATCACCATCGCATTCATCTGAATCTTCAGGAGTCTTGTCATTTGTAGCATCCTTTTCAGAATCATTGATTACTCCAACAGCAGCCTTTGCTGATGCTATGTCTGATCTCTTCAACAGTAACCTTATAATCTGCCTACGTTTGGGGGGCAACTGAACAAGTAGATGCTGCTTCAGGCGCCTTATCTACAATTGACAGAGAAAAAACATCTTCAGATGTAACAACCTTCCAAAAGAAAGAGTTTGTGTGCCCAAAAATCATTATGGTTAGTATCATGATGATTCAACCACTTGGGGGATTTATTTTTCTTTTTTTTTTTTCAACCAAAAAGAAAGAGAGAGAGAGAGAGAGAGAGAGAGAGAACACACTGTCCTTTGCCATTCTTAACATCACAAGAACCAATAGGATCTCATAATAGAGAAATAAATTGAGGATTGGTGCAACCTCCTTTTAGAATGTGTTTCAATACACTCTTTAAAAAGGATCATGCTTAACTAAATTACTCTTTAAAAAAAAAAGGAGAGATCCATGATATCCATTCCTGGGTACCAAGTCATATTTGAGCTGCAATGCATCACTTTCCTAGACCATTAACATATAAAGTTGTTGGACAACACCGAATGACCATAAAAACACTGACAATCAATAAACAACAATCATCATAGTGCTGCGGTGTTCCCTTTTGTTGTTCAGACCATGGCAGTATCCAAGGTTTTTGTTTTTTTTTTCCTTCCTTCCAAGTGCCTTATTAACTTATAAAGTTGTTGGACAACGCCGAATGACCATGAAAACAATGACAATCAATAAACAACAATCATCATAGTGTTGCGGTGTTCCCTTTTGTTGTTCAGACCATGGCAGTATCTAAGGGTTTTGTTTTTTTTTCCTTCCTTCCAAGAGCCTTATTATAGCAAACCTAAAAGAATATTGACAACAGCTCACATGCATGGAGCTCATTTAGACAAGAGAATACCATGACGGTTTGCTTAAGTAACACATTTAACTCCTCCAAGCGAACACCCTTTGAAAAATCCTGCAAGATGATCCCATGAAACATTTAGAATTTTCAATGATGACAATGAAACAGTCAGAACATCACCCACAATTACTGAATAACAGAAACAATTATCCAGCCAAAAAGGAGTCAAACTAGCAAAATATTAAAAGAACCAAAGACACAAAAAAATAAAAAGAATCATCAGTAGAAGATTACACAAAAGCAAAAGTTATCAGCATCTTCAAAATAATCATGCATCTGAATTACAGGGTCCTGCACTTTTCTTAAAAAATCATTATAGCGGGAATATCTTAGGTTTACTAGATACAAAGCATTCATGCATAAGCATCTGTAAAACCCATATAGTGTTTTCTGAACACTGCTAAGTAGATTACCTGGAAAAGTTGTCCTTGATAACCCTGGACTGTTTTGACATCACAGTAAGTTTTTGCAAAGTCATACTTAGTCTTTCCTAGCAAACCAGGCCTACAACACAGAAGCATTGTCAAAAAAAGAATAAAAAATAAATAAAGTAACAGAGGAAAATGCCAAACATAGAGACAAGTAAATCAATAGCATGATGGGATCAAGAAACTTGCCACAACATGTTTATCTGATGGAAAATGTCATATGGCCTATGATCACCTAGGAAAAAATATAAAATGAGATATTAGGATACAGTAATATAAACTGAATAGAAAACCAAACAATCATATATAAGCTAAAAAAGAACTAGGCAGATAAAAGAATATCCGTTTTGTTCAACCCAAGAACAATGCAAGATTTATAAAAAAATGCCACTATTTTTCTTCAGAGGCCCAGATACAACCTTGACAAAGAAGGTGTCCCTGAGAGTAGAACTAAGCGCTTAACCTTTGCTGCCACATCGAGAACAGCTTTTACCTGTTAATTCAAAAAATAATATAATACACAATACATAGATTTATTTTTAAAAAAACTTGAAAAAAAGGGGTTTACCTCAAGCAATTTCTAGTTACATCACTCGCTAAAGGAGAAACAGAAATGGTGACTGTAATGCAAATATCCTCAAAAAAGATAACTTTTTCAGTATAAACCTCACTGCTAATTACTGGTATTTACTAGTGCGTGGATTTTCATTGTAGTTCAACTTTGTAGGTTTATATTTAGCCAAGACATGTTAAGGCCAATCCATACCATGATCAAGATAGATACATATAACTGTGTATGAATTCTAAACATGATTTTTTCCTACAGGTTAAATTGTTCATTAATCAATGTATTCTCGAGGCCCTGTTCTCTTCATGTCAAGCAAAGGTATTTCAAAAGATGGCACGGTAAAATAATTAAGCGTAAGCAGTATTTGTTGATAAGCAATCACACTCATATCTGTCTATTAACTAAGAATTAAGATACAGCCAACAAATTGGAAATATTATCTACCTCTTCCGCTTCGGATGTTCTCTTGGAACATCGTACATGGTGAGATTCATCAACTATCAAGAGAGCCCAGTCTTGCTCAACCATGCTCTTCCGCAAACGGTGAAGCATTGTATAAGAAATAACCACTACTCTCGGGAACCTTGATAAATGGACAGGATTGTTTCGGTGACCAAAAACTGAAGACAAAACAAATAATTATCAGTGGAGAGTTAATCCTCATAAAATCAATTATCAGAAAGCTGGAGCCCAAAATATTCAAGTAATTGTAGGGACATGTGCAATGATTATCTCTGAACTCTAAACTGGGAAAGTCTATAAACATAAAGAAATTAAATTGTAAGCAATCTTTTCTCAATATTTGATTTTTTTTTTCCCAGCCTGGTCAAATGCTCTGCATATCTGTATAGTTTTATCCAAACTCTTCTGTTAGAATTTACCTGCATTGGACAAAACTCCCAACATCTGATAAACATTATTATCAAACATGAATGGGAAATTTACCAAGATGAATATCGGCAGGCAAACAAAAGGGAAGCCAACGCTCCAATTCTTCTGCCCATGAAAGACGTAAAATTGCTGGACATACAACAAGTATAGAACCTGCACTTATGAAACAGGCTGCAATTGCAATAGCCTGAAAACAAGTTATGCATAGAAAAGTGTAACATCGTCAGACTTCTTTTTATCTCTGATAAGGCATTTTCAAACCATCTAAAAGGCATAACTAAGAATCTGTATCAGAAACTACAATCCCCAAAGGTTAAAAAGATGTTAAGCAAGCAATGAGACATAGATCACAGGTAAAATTGCATAGTTACCTGAAGTGTTTTTCCAAGTCCCATTTCATCTGCAATAAGACACCGACCACCTCTTCGCAAGCCAAATCTGACACCTTCAAGCTGGAAAGGCAAGATTACATCCAATAGAGATTTTGGCAGTTTTCCTATCATTTCATCAACAACTTCATCAGACAAATGTTCCGGTCTGCACGGGTTCCATCTTCCAATATCAATTGAATGAGAAAGTTTCTCGACAACATTTAATGTAACCCAAGGTATTCCTTCAACCTCAATACCAGCAGAGTTCTTCAAACATGTCAAAACTGGATTATAATCCCTGAGCTTATAAACACAGGCCCTTCCACCACTGTTATTCTGCGTATAGTGCGATGGCATGACCTATGCAAAAGTGAAATAACATAAAAGAAGATCCATAATACCCAAAAATAACATAATTAATGACAGTTGTGACCAAGAAACCATACTAGTGATGCAACACCCTAAATGAAATCACCACATAAAAAGCAAAAAGCACCTTAGAACGAAGAATGTGCCTCATTGCCTCCAATCTTGAGCTTTTATTTTGAAACTGAACAGGTGAAACGACAATCCTCAACCTAAATTTTCTCACAATCTTAAGCACTACTTTCCTTTCCATTTTGTTCCACACTTTAAGGTATAAACAAACAGAAAGATTTTTCTTTTCTTTACCATCCAAACAAAGATTTAAGACCCACATTCATAAGCACCATACAAACAAAAGTCAACAGAAAACATACCAATTCTATATGCACATAAAACCACATACAAACAACTTTTCTCAAATATTAACTTACTCAAGCGATTAAGGCTTTTCTTAATTTCCTGTCCTTCACTATTTTCAAGAATCACAAATAATCAAGATTTATTTTTTAACTATTGATAACCAAAAATTGAACACAATGACTAACAATTCAACATATTCACCCAGATTTTCTCTCCCTTTCTCTTTCACTTTTAATCTCTTGCATTTCTCATCACCCAGAAGAACACATACTTCAATAACTGAAAAAAGAAAAAAAGAAATGAACCTTACATCAGATAACCAGTGACCAAGTCTCCTCAAACACACTTCCTCTCCTGGGTACACAAAACCCTCGATTGCTAAGGGCGTGACAGAGAAGGAGTCGGGTGAACAGATTTCGAGCCTGACCCGGAAATTTTCGGGCAGTTGAGTCGTCGAATTTGGGTCGGCCGACCCGGATTTCGGGAAATGGGTAGGTTCGGTAGAGAGTTTCTGGCATTTGGAGAGCCTCCAAGTGTCTTGACGGTTGCTGACAGTTGTGGCCGACTGCTGGAGTGCCTTTCGCTTCGCTAGCGCGGCTAATCGATTGGCTTCGGCTCTTTGTCTTTGTTCTTCAGTGACCTCCATTTTTCCGTTTGGTTAGGGTTTTTGATCAGGGAGCTGATTTGAAAGTTGAGATCCTTGAAGGCGGGAAAACGTCATACGGCGTCGTTTCAGTTGATTAGATATTAAGCTACCCTGCCGAAAATGTGGATCGCACACATCTAGTACGATATGCGTCATTTAAATAAGGCTGCATTTAAATAAGTTTACGGGTTAAACAGCCACGTCAACCATTGGATGCATGTAAAAAATCTGAAACAATTATAAAAATATGCATCCAATAATTAATATGGTTGCTTTTATATTAAAAATGCTCTAACAAAATCGAAGCCTTTAAATAAATATTCTATTACATAAAATTAGTTATGAAAGTAATCTTTTTTATCTCCTAAAAAATCGTTTTATTACAATCTATTGAAATCACAATTATTCTACTCCATGTATTAACCTGCCCTTAGGTTTTTTACTTGGACTTAAATTCAAGTATTAGTTAAAATGTGAAATAATATAATTAATTCACTTAAATATTAAAAAAATTATTAACTACTTAATAAATGACATATCATTTGAGATTAAAAATTGACAATGTCTATCATTAGATTGCTAGTTAAAATAACTTTATTAATTAACTTCATTCAATATTTAAACAATAATAACAAAAATCTCAAAATTTGAATCCCAACTAATGTGATATTCATCTATTGGAATCTTAAAATGAAATTTCACAAGTACAAATGTTTTTCAAAGCTGAAACTGCAGCAAGTGCTTTTATAATATGTGAAAAGTAAAAACTTCTTAACCAACCAAAGTCATAATTAGGAGTGGCAAAATACGGCTTGGGTTGACTTTTTCAAGCTCAAGCCCAAGTCCATTAGATTAGAAGTGTAAGGGCTAGCCCCATTGAAGGTTTGAGCGAGGCTTGGCCTTTTAATTTTTTTTTTAAATTTTTTAATTATTGTAAACTTAAAATAAGTTAATAATAATCAAGTTGTTATAATCAATAATGAATTAAAAAATAAATAATTTTAAAAAATAATAAATAAAGTAAATAAAAGTTTATACATTTGATTTTTTAGTACTGAATTCTTCAATTCAAACACTTAAAAAAAATTTAGCATTATAATTTTAACTTTTTGATTCAGTTATAATATATGAATTAGGGAATTAAGCTTTTTTTTTTTAATTTTAATTTATAATAAACAAAGAAAATAAAGGCAAATAAAAATTTAGAGATTTAATGTTTTTGTACTGAATTCTCTAATTCAAACACTTTTTATATCAATTAACACTTAAAAGAGATATTTTAAATTAGGGAATTAAGTTTTTTATTCTTTATTTTTAAATTTTAATTTATAAATTAATTTTTTTAAAAAAATTAAAGGAATTGAACTTGGCCCTTGATTTTTTTTTTTAAAACCCTTGTCCAGGCTTTCATATAAAAAGTCGTTAGGAATAGGCCTGGGCTGGCTGAGCTTTTTTGTTATCGCTAGCCGGGACTCTATAGTAAACAGACAGAGCCTAGCATCTGTTTCCTATTCCTGGACTGTTGAAGAATATGGCCGATGGCTTGGGGTTGCATAATTTGATTATTCAGGTGGATCAGTTGAGCTTCCAAGTTTTGGCCAACCTGTGCATGTGTTATTATACCCTTCCCCTTCAGAGGGAATAAGGAATAACCACTTGCATTAGCTTCAAAACCTTTTGAGTTTTTTTTGCTCATTATGTACCAAAAGATGTGCACTTTGTGCAAAAGATGCTGGTAACAGAGAAAGAAAGCAAAACGAAGTAAAAAAGTAGTTAAATTTGAGAACAAAACAACTTGGTAAAAAGTATAGAGATTCTTTGCTTCCATGAAAAGCTGTGTGCAAAGAATATCCCAGGTTGCTTGTTGCCCTTCTTGTTCATGAGTTAAAAGCAAGACTTCCTTTGCAGGCTTCTCATTCCATTTAACATTTGCAGAACCAGCAAGGAGAACAGAAGATCGACGAAAGGGATTTCGGAGATCGGAGAATGGAGAGTTTGATTAATAAGCAAAAGAGGTGCCAACACCATTCTCCAGCCAATAGTTTCTTTTCTTTCTTTCTTCTTTTTTTAATCTCAAATTCTATTAATTTTTTTCAGTTTTGATTTCGTAATATTTTTTAGCGTAATCTGATTTCAAGAATCCACATCTCTGATAACAAAGAAAAGTCATAGAAATCCTGCATATTGTTCTTGAAAAAACATTTTCAAAGGTCTCAGTTACGCTTGTTCTGAATCATTTTGCATTGTTATTGTTACTGATGACTTTTTGTTAGAGTGAGATATTCTGATCCGCAACATTTGGAATCCAACAACAGCACTGAAAGCAGTCTATTATCTAAAATAGAATCTTTTACGGGTACTGATGTGCTTCATAGTTATTTCTTATAAACTATTTTACTTAGTTTGGTTCACTGGGTTAATTTTCAATCAATGTACACGGGATCATTGTATAACTTATTGCGACAAATTTCCAGCTGTTTTAGGTGACAAGGTTCAAAACTGGTTCCAGAGCCAGTTTCCTGATGAAATGAGTCAGGATTATGATCCCCAGGAAAGCGAGCATGCGGCTGCAGTTGCAGCTGCTGCATTTTCCATTTACTTGGTAGAAGAAACCGAAGCACAAAATAGAAGGAACATGAGAAAGGAGCTGGAAATGTCAAGGGCAAAGTCAAAGAGTAGAAAAGAGGATTCCATACCTAGGCAACCCTCCAGTAAGGATCATAAACATAGAGGTAATTGCAAAAACCAGATGTAGAATTTCAGAGTGATGTGTTGTCTCAAAATGCTAATTCATTATTTACCAGGTGAAATTTCATCCAGAAGTTTCGCAGAGGAGGACCGCAGGGCACAAGAAAGTGCTTTCCCAGTTAGTAGACCAAGTCGTTTGCCTTCTGCGAGAACTATGACCCCTGAGGCTATTGACCAAAGGCTAGGAATTCCACCAAGGCACAGAAATATGGAAACAAAAGCAGAAGCTTGGGAATTAGCACAGATGCAAAAGACTATTAAACGGCAAGCATTCAACTGTTAGATTGTTAGCAAAATGATTTTGGTCTACTAATGCTTATTTGCTACTAGAATACAAACTCTCCATTATTTTCTCATAATAAGCTGAAATTTCAGGTATGAGAAGCTGAAGGCTGCAGTGCTTACCTGGGAGAATGAGAAGAAGTTGCAAGCCAAACTTAAAATGGAAAAGAGAAAGGTTTTATTATACTTCTGGTTTAATTTATTGACTTGCTGGCCATTGATGATTAAAATTCTGTTTAATGGAAACACAGGCTGAATTGGATAAGAGAAGGACACTAAATCAACAACACTACCAAAACAAGATAGCAAGAATTGAGCGAATTGCTGGAGGAGCAAGAGCACAGGCAGAGGAGGAAAGAAGGAAAAAGGAAGCTGAGATAAAAGAGAAGCCGAAGATAATTCGATCAAGAGGAAAGGCTCCTGCCAAGTACTGTTTCTGCTGTTAAATTTTTTCTTTCTTAAAAAAAAAGACTCATTTGAAGTAGGAAACAAAAAGCAAGTTATGTATAAGTTACGAGAATTGTATACAATATACAAATTTCAATATCCTATGTTCAAATTGCAAGCGATGTCCATAAAGATTGTACATATATAAATCTCTTTGTATACACAACACTATGTACTGTAACATGGTTTATAGAATCCGTTTGCAGACTCTCCTTTTCCTGTTAATGTTTTTCACAGAAGATGGAGCTTTATTTTATATTTAAGAAGCAGTTGGCCAAGATCCATTTTTACAGCAACAATTTGCAAAAGGCATCAGTTTGGAAGATAAATCTTCAATTAGGAAGTGTAATTGTATCATTTGAAAGTAGTGAAGGCATCAGTTTTTTCTCCAGAAACGTACGAAATCCTTCACAGCCACGCAACCCAGGGATTCAGGGCTGCATCGCTAGTAAAAGGTATCCAGATTCTTGTCCCAATGATTAAGACTATACCGCTCATTTAGTACACAAGATTTTTCATGAAGAATTTCACTTTGGTAGCCGAAAGATTCCCATCAGCTGGTGCATTTATGCTTTCAGCCATCTGCAAGACAACAGCAACAAGGATTGAAACCTTAGTTTCCTCCCCCGCTCCATTCTCATTTGTTTTTTAACAAACCATCCAGAGCAATACACGTAAAAAGTCTTGTATTCGAATATTACTTTATGCCAAAGTTTCTTTTATTTAGAATCTCAATATATGGAGTCAACTTGCAATGTGAAAAGGTACACACCAGAGGTAAGAAAAAACGAAAATTATCTTCGGTGTCATCAAAGGTAACAAGCAGCACTGAAGCACGTTAACTATAAATATTTCAAATGCCAATTCCAGCCTCTCATCTCAGGCTTCCAAATCTTATTGATAGCCCTTGAAATCAAACAATTCTATAGAAATAAATCACGCAGATCATATGAGAAGGGAAACAGAGTCACCAGAGAACAATGGTTGCATAAGTTTTCTTAAACTGCAACCGGGAAAAATGAGCCAAACTGCTGGTTCCAGGTCAATGAATCAGGATCCGGGTTCGCGAGAGAGCCAGTACGCAACTGCAGTTCTAGCAGCTGCATTTGCTATTCACTCGCATGAAGAAGCCAAAAATAAGGCTAGCAGACAGCAGGTGGACCAACATTCTAACATAGCCAGGCGACCCTCCTACAACAAAACAAAATCTGCAGGTAACTTTTAGCACAAGGCTCACATTTTCTCAAGATTGTTCGTTTCAACAAAATGAACATGCTACAAAGTAACAGGTGAAAAAGCAAATCGTTCATCCTCCTTTCGATCAAAACCCGCGGTCGATCTGCTGGAGAAAGTCGAAAGGTAAACTGTCCAATGTCTCAGCATAACAAGCTTCGTTTAAGCAATCTTGTGTCACAAGTTTTCTCTATCTACATAGCTCATATACTTCGCTGGTTTCTTGTTAAAATATGACCAAATTTCAGGCATGAAAAGCTGAACTCAATTCTTGCTTGGGCAAATGGGAAGAAGATGAAAGCCAAAAGTGAAAAAACAAAGATGTGAAGGGCCTGAGGGGAAAGAGCTAGAATAACTACAAGGATTATGCATATGAAATTTTTATCCAATCCGAAACTCTGTATTTTATAAAATGCCAAGTTTAATTGGCTAAAAGCAAATATTGCTCGTTACATATGCCTAGTTACAATGAATAAAGGGCAAGTTCAGAAAGTGGAATCTTTCGAAAATAATGTTCATATTTTCAGTGTCAAAAAATTAAAGTTGATAGAAAAAAAAAGATTGAAAAATAAGTGGGTGTATGTGAACTTGAAAAACAGATTGAAAAATAAAGAAAGAATATTGTCCATGAATACCCATTTTAGTTGTTCATAAAGATTAGAGGCACGTGTTAGTTGCTCTCAGGAATTTGATCCCTCTTCCCTGCCTATACTCAAAGCAATGTTTGTCAATTCAATCTTTGCCTTCAATTAAGCTATTTCTCTGTGTAAAAAATAGGAAAATCTTTTCATTTTAATCTGTGTCCCAAATTTGAAGATTTGGATCCAGTCTGATTAAAATAGTTTTCTATACCAACTAGGCTATACGCTTGGCTATAAAAGTATAATAGTCCAAAATTGATTATTGTATTATATGCTAACTTTAACGGAATTTAACGGAAGGGATATGCTTGTTGTAATGATGATGATGATTTTATCAAAATTTAAGAAATAAAATGATATTACCTGAAAATCACTCCACCAACCACCTGGCCCTCAATAGTTCTCTACCTCATAAGAGGAGACTCTATAATTCTTACAATAATTACAATTGGATGGCGTTAGAGGTAGACATATCTTCCTCATTTGTTGGATGTAGGTAGATATTTGTTCCAAGCTATGATATAATAGATTTAATCTAAGATGGTCTCTATGAATTTTTTATTATAAATATTGGTAGCATTCTCATTGCAATATACATATGAATGTTAAAAAAAAAATTATTACCTGAAAGAAAAAGTTCTTTTTGGAGTTTAATTATGTTTAAATTGTTAAGGAACATGATTTTTGATGAATCCTGTTTTAATCCTTACGTTTTAATTTAAGTGTTCATTTTGTCCCTATAGTTTAAAAGATATCTCAAGATATCGCTATTATTAAATATGTTACACTCTTACCTTTACCCTTTTTTTTTGCTTTTACAATAATATCCTTACAACAATATTTTTCATATAAATTTTTTAATCTACTAAAAAAGTTAATTGACAAATTAACTATTAATTACTTATTAGTAAATTAAGAAATAAATATTAGCATGAAACAATTGGTATTTTGTATACTCTTGCAACAATCTTGTTAATAAATTAATATTGGCTAACTTAAAGTAGAATTTAATATCCTTGCAACAATCTTACATTTAATTTTTCAAAAAAAAATTAATATACCAAATTAATCTTAAAAGTAAAACAATAATAGCTAATTTTTTACTTTAAGAATAGTTTAATATATTTATTGTTTTTCTTTTCATTAATATTTTCAAGAATATTATTACAAAGGTGTTATTATAAAAGAAAAGAAAAAGTAAGGGTAAGAGATAGACACTTAACTCAAGATATAAGGACTAAATAAATACTTACAATTATGTAAATGTATACATAATTGTATTTGCTATCTCATTCCTTATATAGTTCCCCGTAAAATATGTAGCCCCTTCATTGTAATACAATTCAGGGTAAAATACAAATTTCCTTTTCATTCTCTTACATAAATGGTTTTGAAATTACTGAACAACCAATAAATATTTTCTAATTCATTCATAACTTCATACCCAAAGCATTGTAATGTTACATAACTTAGTTACTGATTTGTTATCTAGCATATAAGCCCTGACAAATCAACTATTTAATAGACGAGGCCCAGTATCACTATCAACATCGAAAGAATCTTTGAGTTTATCATCAGTATTACAGAAACAAGCACAAATCAATCTAAATAAAGGGGAGCCGACTATGTTGCAACAGTGGCACCGTGCCACGGGTTTTGTCTTTTTATAGTATAATTATATCAGGGTCCCTTATATTTTTTATAAAATACATTCAAAAATAATTTTATATACATTTACATATACATCCTTCAGTAGGGTCCCTTATACTTTTTATAAAATAAAATAAGCATAAAATTTTATAAATATTTACATATAAGTCCTTTTTCATATCTATTTTCATTATTTAAATTTATTATTAATTATATTTAATTATTATTTTATTACTTATTAATATATAAATATAATATGATATAATAAAATAATGTTCTAATATAATTTATTTTTATATTACAATATTTACATATAAGTCCTTTATTTTTATAAAATGACATTTGATAACAATTTTAATGGTTGTTGTTGTTGTTATTATTATTAATATTATTATTATTGCTATTAAATTTTATTTATTTTTATTTATTTTAATTATTATTAATAATAAAATTTATTACTTTTATTATTTTAATTGTTATTATACCGTAATTAATTTATTATTATTAGTATTAATATTTCTATAATAAAAATATATTAACTGTATTGTTTTAATTACTATTAACTATTATTATTATTATTAAAATTTATTATTAATTTATTATTATTTTAATTATTATCATCGTTAATATTATTATTTCCATTAATTTCATTGTTATTTTATTCTTATTATTAAATTTTATTAATTTTTTAAACTAATATTATTGCCATTATTATTATTATTATTATTATTATTATTATTATTATTATTATTATTATTATTATTATTATTATTATTATTATTATTATTATTATTATTATTATATATACAAATAATACTATGGACATAATTAACAAATGATATTTTAGTTATTTGCAACAATCTATTTCAATTATAAAATAAAGTAAACACATTAATGGAAATGTTGTTCATTCCGATTCCAATTTTTATATCTCAAGTAAGTAAGCAAATTGTGGTCCATTATATAATTTGCTTACTTACTTGAGATATAAAAATTAGAATCGTAATAAGGAGATTGAATTATAATAAGTTATTTACTTGAGATATAGAAATTAGAATCGGAATGAACAACATTCTCATTAATGTGTTTACTTTATTTTATAATTGAAATAGATTGTTGCAAATAACTAAAATACCATTTGTTAATTATGTCCTTAATATTATTTGTATAATAATAATAATAATAATAATAATAATAATAATAATAATAATAATAGTTAATAGTAATTAAAAAAATACAGTTAATATATTTTAATAATAGAAATATTAATACTAATAATAATAAATTAATTACGGTATAATAACAATTAAAATAATAGAAGTAATAAATTTTATTAATAATAATAATTAAAATAAATTAAAATAAATAAAATTTAATAGCAATAATAATAATATTAATAATAATAACAACAACAACAACCATTAAAATTGTTATCAAATGTCATTTTATAAAAAAATGACTTATATGTAAATATTGTAATATAAAAATAAATTATATTAGAATATTATTTTATTATATCATATTATATTTATATATTAATAAGTAATAAAATAATAATTAAATATAATTAATAATAAATTTAAATAATGAAAATAGATCTGAAAAAGGATTTATATGTAAATATTTATAAAATGTTATGCTTATTTTATTTTATAAAAAGTATAAGGGACCCTACTGAAGGACGTATATGTAAATGTATATAAAATTATTTTTGAATGTATTTTATAAAAAGTATAAGAGACCCTGATGTAATTATGTTATAAAAAGACAAAACCCGTGGCACGGTGCCACTGTTGCAACATAGGCGGCTCCAAATAAAGGACCAACTACCATACAACCGTGATTTGGTATTCCATTTTTGTCTTTTTGTGATCTTGTCATTAGATTCAACCAAAAAGCTGCAAAAGCTATTCCAACGACAAGGAATTAATTATTTGGTTATTAATATTGAAGCCCCTTTTGTTTTTTAAAAATATAAAGAAATGTTAGTTTTCAAATTTTGACACATAAGTCAATTAGAATATTTTATTATCTTTATATGGATCAAGGGTAATTTACTAAATGAGTATATTTAAATATAAAAAATATGGATGGATTTTTTTAACTTGCTAAAATACTTTCTACATTTATTTACTTAAAATATCAATTGGATTACAATATTGTTATCTTGTGTTTAGTGTAACATAGGATTGGGTAAAGTTTTATATAAATTTTCACAATATTAAAATGAAAAATAAATAAATATCAACTCAGTACTTGGACAGTAATTTGAATTTCATTATAGAGTTTATAAATAATATTTTCAAAATAATAAATTTTCCATATGCAAATTTGAAATTATGTAAAATTACTTATACCTAATCACATATGTGGAGCTAAGATAATATTTAGAAAAATATAACCTCAATTATTTACTCAATGTGAAAATAAACAAATTGTATAATATTTATTCTATTACTTAAATTTGAAGTTATGAAGAATGAAACTTAAATTTAAAATTATAAAAAAATGAATAATAACTTGAATTAATTGATTACAAGTGAATTATCTTTTTAAAAAATTAAGATTAACTAATTTTTAAGGCTTTTAACATAATCTTTTTATCTCATGTTGTTAACATAAGAAAAAACTTTAGGGTGCGTTTGGACATTGTATTGTATTAAGATGTATTGCATTATTTTAATGCTGGTATATTGTATTATGTTGTATTGCATTAGCACTGTATTATAATAATATTGTACAATGTTTAGTGCTACACTATATTGTATTAACTTTTTTGTAATTAATTTAAATTATATATTATATTAATTATTTAAATTGTATTAATATTTTATGTTATTATTTATATTATTATTAATTTTAAATTAATATTATTTAAATATTTATTATTATTTATATTATTATTAATTTTAAATTAATATTATTTAAATATTTATTATTATTTATATTATTATTAATTTTAAATTAATATTATTTAAATATTTATTATTATTTATATTAACTTATTAAAGATTAATCAATTTTATATATTAATTAATATAATATAATTAAATAATACATCATTTAGTTGTATATTTAATATAATCAAAACTAAAATATAATATTATTAAATAATAAATTTATTAATTTATATTAAAATTATAATGTAAAAATAAATAATATAATATTAAATTAAAAATTATATTTATTATTATTATTATTATTATTACAATGGAAAAAAAAAAAACGTAAGCTAATGCTGCAGTTTGGTGCCCCAAACATGGGCTTGGCATTGCTAATGCAATGCAGCCCATGTTATGCGTGCACCAAACACATCCTTGGTAAATAAACTTTATTGTAAGGGTCTCTTTAAGGTAAAAACATCATTATCACATGATAATTTGGTAGGTGCAAGCTGCATTATTCTTAGTTTACTTATTTATGTTAAACACTATATTAAGATTAAATTTTAGTAAAATAAATTTATCCCACCATCTTTAACCACATTGTGCAGGCCCTATTAGATCTTATTATAGAAAGTAAGATATAACTCTTTATTATTATTATTATTACAATGATAAAGAAGAAAGCATAAACACAATAGATTTTTTTATAAAGAGAATGCAAGCATTATTTTTATAAAGTTTTGTGTTCAAGAAATTAATCTAATTTATGCCGATAGAAGTCTCTTTATTTTTTTTTTTATATTTTAGAAAAATTATATGTTTGAAAATGAATAAATTAACATTTAAAGAAGGACAAGTTGATTGAGAAGGAGAGAGAGAGAGAGATTATAAATTTTTTAAGAATTTTAAAATCATTATATGTTAATTGGGGCTTATTATGTAAAATTATTGAAACTTATAGTTTTTTTATTTATAGAAAATAGTAGCAACTGTTGAAGATAATGTCAAATAAATTTTTTAGAATTTTAAAATCATTATATTTTAGTTGGAGCTTATTGTGTAAGATTTTTAAACTTATAGTTTTTATTATTTAAAAAAAACAATAGGGGTTTGCTAAAGAAAATGTCAAAATTAAATGTTTGGTAAAGGGGGGGCAACATAGTTTTGTCCTCTAATAATCATTCAATATTCTTCTTCAAATAATAGCGATTTTGTTTTTGGGACATCCCTCTCCAAATTTTAATTAAGGTGATCTGTTAAATAAAATTTCTTATTGAAATTACTCAATCAAACTCCTAAGAGCAGGATTAAAATTCATCATAATCACACATGAATTATAGTATAATCATGTTGAAATGTCTCTTGAAACTTAGGTAAATTTTGATTAAGACTTGAGAGAGAGGATCTTATTGCATTAAATATTAAATATATAGGGATAAAAGTCAATTTATGCTTTGATAGGAAATAATGTTGTCATGAGAGTTAGGACAATTTCATCCAAATCAAATAATTCCATAAACTTGCACATTGGACTTGTTACTTCATCAGCTCAAAATAAAACAAAACAACACATTCATAGAACAAATTGTGATCGTTTTAAACAAAAAAAGCCATGGAATCAATTTCATTTGATTAAATTTCCGAGAGAAAGGGGAAATTACAGGAGAGAACATGGGGAGCGTTGCGATTGTTTATGATTCTATTAATGGTGAGAGAATAACTGATGGTGATTGCTGGAGGCCAATAGAGGACCATATACAACCCTGTGGAAAGTGCCCACGTGGCATAGCCAGGCTGTATTCACGTGTCCTTTGGTACCCGCAATCAAGTTTCTGGCTGAGAACTGAGGATTTACTGGAGGAGTTGTTAATTCTCAATTGAGATTTTTTAATGTGCATGTGATATCTGAACGATTGGAATCCCTTGTTTCTTTCTATCCGTTTAAAATGCACACACAGATTTCTATTTTCCAAGGGGAATAATTTATTGGTTATCTTGCTATTTTTTGTATTAATTAATGCATGCAAATAAGCCCAGAAGCGTATGAGAATGGAGGTATGCTTCATGTCTTCATCGATGTTGACAAAATTGAAGATTTTGAACTTGTTAATGACAATAACAAGACGACTTAAATCTGAATTTTTTTTTGGTTTAAATTACCAATGACAAATAAAATAAAAAAGAAAAATTAATATGACATATTTTATGAACGTTTTTGACTCTTTATTAAAAAGATGTATATATGTATATATATCTATGTCCTTAGGTGTGAGTGTCTTTATATATATAGTACTAATCGGGGTCAGAGATTTAAACTTTATTGAAATAAAAAAAAAATTAAGTTATGTGATTTAATTATATTATTAAATTATATGACTTCAAACCTTATACATATAATTAATCGATTTAAATTTGTTATTGAATTTTGTTGGTCCCATTTTAATTTGTTTACAAGTTGATCAAAATAGTCAAAAGAAAATTTAATATTGTAGCGGAAGGATTCAATATGAAAAGGACAATTTCTTTCAGTTTAGCTAGTAGTAGCTTTGGCCGACTAATTAGGTCATTTTATTGTTACGATGAAATTTTTCACTAGATTGTATATGTTAATCTGAATTGGTTGTAATGAGAGTTCTGAAATTTGTGCACAGGATTGATTTCGAATTGTGCACATCCACAGCCATGAAATTCTGATTTCTCATCTCAGCAACAAGTCTCTAGTCTCTGCGTCATGAAGCCAGAGCCATTGGGCTTTAGCCCGGTGATCAGAACTCAGCCCTCACAATTGTGAGGGCTTAAGTTCGAACCCCCACAACGTATTGTGGGGGTTTAATTTCCTTTCTCAATAATTAAGTGAAGGCAGTCTATTCCCTTACTTAATGTGAGTGGAGTAGACATTCCTCGAATATTAGAGAAGATTTTAATGTGAGTGGAGTAGACGTTCCTCGAATATTAGAGAAGATTAAAATTTGAACTGTATTATATAAGATTTGTAATTTCTAGTCCCAGTAAATGTCTCATTTATAAATATGAGTTGTAATCTCACGAAATGTGAGTTGTAATCTGAGCATTAGTCTCATGTAATAAAAAAAAAAATAACGAAGCAAGGCCCCACTTAAATTCGGAGGCAACTATACTATGGGGACCCTTAAAAACAACATTTAATTTCTATGTTCTCACTCTTTAACCAACTTGACTTAAAATTGAATCTCACATTTGAAAGGCACCTAAGACATTCCAAGATATACCCAGATTAGGAACATTAACTAATTAAAGTGTATATAAGACATGTTAACTAGCTCGTATTTACATTAATAAAGATAAGAGTTTAAGCCCATGCGCAAGTGCTGATATTGGAATTAATATTGGATCCCCGGATAAAATGATAATAGAAGTGGCGAAAGCATATCCGATTCTCTCTCAAAGAAATTTAGCAGCCACCACACATTGAGTATAAAATCACAATCAAACCAAAATGTGACATCAAAATGGGGACCAGAAGACGAGCAAAATAAAACCCCAAAAATGCCTGTTCACCGAAAGAAATAACTCAAATAAGATCAGATCAGAATCATCATCATCATCATCACCACCACATATAATTCAGGATGAGTCAGTGTATAGTACCAAATTGGAATCTAAAGCACCAACAAAGACAAGAACAAGTCGAAGCAGAAGGAGAAGCAGACACATCCTCTCACGTGAACAACAACGATCCCAGTAATATTCACTTTTTCCCCATGTATGTATGCACACTCCACTAATGCTAATTACTCTCTCACAATATAATTGACCAGAAGAGTTTTATCATAAATATATATGCTTTTGCAAATTAGATTGCCCTTAAATTAAGTATTGCATTAATATCTCCCTTTTTTGTTTGCCTACTCTTCATTTTTCTGCCTAAATGCTTCATTTCCTTGTTGTTTTCTGCATTCCAAATCCTAATCTCAGATTTCATTTTTTTTCCCTCCTCTACACTACGATTTTCAGTTCATTTTTTTAATATAATTTTCCACCTTCCGAGTTCAAGTGTAGTTTCATATCTTTAATTTACATGACCCTTTGTTTTTTTTTTTTTCTTTCTTTCTTTTAACTTTTTTTAATTCTGATTCTGTCTATTGGTGATACGGATCAATCTGAATTTAGTTTTCTTCTTAAAAGGTAAGATGTATCAGCTTCCAAAGAAGGAACCATCATTGATTTGCTTCCTATACGCCTACTCTACCTTTCAATCATTTTCACAGTATACCTCCAAATCAAGAATTATTCCATACAAACAATTGAAAATATTTTCAAGCAAGCCAACAAAAGGAATCTTTTGTTTTTTTTTTTAATGAAGAACTGTGAGTCTTATCTTCGATTATATCAAGATATAACTTTCCTTTTTGGACTAGCTGAATTTATAACTTACCGGCCTAAATTATTTATCATTAAATATTCTTCTGTCTATTGGTTGCTCAGCATGAACCGTCAGATTTATTATCTAAGGGTTAATTGTTTGGTCAAATTGGAGAGTCTTGGATGCTCCAAGTATAGCACGCCTTCTGTTGGATTATTACCCAAAATTGTATGTGTACATTGATTAGTTTTTTCATAATAATTAATTAGTCGAATGATAAACAAGACAAGAATTCATCATAGGGACACGACTCCGACAGCTCCGACAGAGAGTTTACGAAATGGTTTCATTCGCTAATAGTTTTTCTAACAAAATTTATTAAACGACAATGTTAGGTTGGTCTTAAACGACAACGTTGCATTGGTCGAAACAGGACATATCTGAGATGTTGAAAGGAGCCAGATGCTGTTGCGTTTGTTGGAAATAGTATAGGATAGTGAGGTAAAATCTCACTTCTTAATAGAAAGTTAACACTACGTAAAATCTCGATTAAACAATAAATTTTGTCAGTCCCCATAAAATCAACATACTAATTAATTATAATTCGATTCCTTAATATTGTTTGATTAATGAATTTTTCTTGGCTCCAATCCTAACAATTAATTAAGATTATATTGTAGATGACGAGCAAATGGTTTATTTTTTTGGGTTGACTTATACTCTTATAGCTCAAGAGAACAGCCTTAATTGAAACACGTTGTGGAAATTCAGGTCGTCCAACTATGATGTTGCTGCAGACTTAAAGTGGGGCAATGGCCAGCTATCCATGCATGGCCTTGGTGGGATCATTCCCGTTACTCCGACGAAGCCCACATGGGGTAGGTCCAACGACACTCTTGAATCAATAGTTCATCAAGCCGCAATTACATGCCATAACAATAACAACAACAAAGAAATTACTCTCCAACTGCATGGCCAAAACTCCCCGGCGGCCAAAAGGAGCTCCATGGTGTCATCCTCCGGCACGAAGTCTTCCGAGAGCCCCGGCCAAGTGCCGGTCATGCCGGGGCTGCTGAAGAAGCGGACGCGAGCCGATTCGGATCAGTGTGGAAGAAATCTTAGTAGTAGGCAAGAAGGAAGAGGAGATGGAAGTGCATGTGCTAGTGCTAGTGCAGCATGTTTTAGAGAAAATGACACAACTATGATGACTTGGGCTTCATGTGAATCTCCTAAGAGCTTGAAGACCAAAAGCACCGATGAAGATTCTGGTCGTCACGGTGGATCGGTAAATTACAAATGTTTCTGTGTCTCTTTTATTCATGCTTTGTCGATGTCCATTTTGTGTAGTGAAAAAGATAAAAAAATAAAATAAAATAAAATAGATCTATTATGTTAAGTATGAAGTAAAAGGCTTACTTAGATTAGCAAAATTTAAGTATTTTTTTTTACTAATTTTGCATAAGAGTACAATATATAGGAAAACCAAGATGAAGATCATGAGACAAAAACTGGCCGATCGCATTCGTCCAAACGAAGGCGAACTGCTGCTACCCATAATCAGTCAGAGAGGGTAAATTACATTACATCCCTTTATTATCACAGAAATTAATATTAATTTAGTACGTTAATTAAATTCCAACGTCAAGAAGCAGTTAATAATTTGCAATGATATTCATCTTTGTGCAGAGACGAAGGGACAGGATTAATCAAAGGATGAAAGCACTTCAGAGGCTAGTACCCAATGCAAGCAAGGTAACTTAGAACATACATATATAGCTTTATATATAGTATTATGCCTTTTATGCAGGTAAAATATTTTTCAGCTAAATTTTAGGAGTGTGAGTATGTAACAAATGGGACGTGTCACATGTGAAGGATGCAAATTTCTTTTTAGTCCTTAGAGTTGGACCAATCTGTATAGTTGGTCTTCATATTTTCAAAAATGCTTGGTGGAAATATTTTGCCGTTGTTTTAGTATTAAATGTTAGTATGAGAGTGCAATAATAATGTTTTTACAAAAGGGGCTAACAAAAGTAAAAACATGAAAATTTTGAGAGATCATTTTTTTGATTTTAAAGTACAAGAACTACCTAAAATTAAAATTGATGCCTAGCCCTGAGGAGTACTAAAGAAAAATTTACCCGCGCAAAAAAAATTGTATAACATATTACTCGTGTCGTTAACTATAACTTGAAGATTTTAACATGGCTGCAGACAGATAAAGCTTCAATGCTAGATGAGGTGATAGATTACTTAAAGCAACTTAAAGCACAAGTTCAGATGATGATTAATGTCAGAAACAATATGCCCCAAATGAACATGATGATGCCTTTAGGAATGCAGCAACAACTTCAAATGTCTCTACTAGCACGAATGGGCATGGGAGTTGGTCTAGGAACGGGCATGGGGATACTTGACATAAACACCATGGCGGCCGCCGCAGCCACCGCCCGCACTGCCCCGCAATCTCTCCCTCCATCCATCTGTAATCCAACTGCATCAGTCACTTTGCCTGATCCCTATTGTGCTTTTCTTGCTCAGGTATGTCAATCCAAATAAAGAATTTCTGCCAATGCGTATTTCTTTAATTTTTCTATTTACGAATGTTATTGATTTCATAAGGGAATTTCGTGCAGTCGATGAATGTGGAATTGTACAACAAAATGGCCTCACTTTTTCGGCAACAAGTGAAACAAAACACGATACAGCAGGCAGCATGCGGTCCTTCGATGCAATCCAACCATATGCAAGGAGATTAAGAAGAACAAGTGCTAGCTAGCTAGCACATTGTATTAGTATTTGTACTGATTTTCCAGATGATGATGCAAGCATATGGAGTTACTCTCTGTAAAATATGATTAGTTTGAACAACCTGTATCCTATTAATTGCAAGATGCATGATTACTGAAATATGTTTGATTTGCATATCATTGTAGATTCAATATCTTGGTTTTACTAAATGATAGATGATAATTTCATGTAATCGTATCTTTTTTAAACTAATCTTCTCTTCTATGTGAACTTAGTAGAGAAAGTCTAGAATATAGTGGGAGTACACATAATTTGTAGAACAATCCAATCAAAATAGACTACTCAAAAGTTTAAAAGAATCTAAAATATTCATTTAATCCCTATAATTTGATTTAGTTATTCAGTTAGTCCTTATATTTTAAAAAAATCACCTAAAATATTCCTATCTTATATATATTTATGTTAATCTATATTTAATCATCATATGTTTTTCAACCATTGCATGTATCTCCTTCAATAAATAAATGATTTAATTAACACTAAGGTGGCGTTTATTTTTTAACTTAATAACTTAAAGTGACTTAACTTAATTAATTAAGTTAATTAGATGTGTTTGTTTTTATAACTTAATAGGACTTTTCAGATAATTTTGACTTAATAAAAGAAGCCAATTTTTTTAGCTTTTTGCTGAATAGAAGAATCTGAATTAAGTCAATTAATTTCTAATGTAAAAAATATCCTTATTTTATAATTTGTTTTTCATATATATTCCAAAACTCACCCATAAACGTTTATCCTACATAATCTCATTTTTACATGAGACAACTTTAAGATGAAATAACAAATCAACTATTTCAATCATTTTGTTAGTTTTTTTTCTTATATTATGTACTATTATTGAGAATTAGTGATAAAATTTAAAATTTATGATATTTTATATATTATAATTCTAAAATTATTATGTATTCACTTGAATATAGTTTTACTTATAAATAGTAAAATATTATGGTATTTAGTGTATTATTTATTTGACATTTAAATTTAATAATGGTACAAATGTAAAAATATATATTTTCAGATTTTTAAGTTTAAAAAACAAACAACTTAATACTTATTTTCAGAGATTCAGATAAAAAAACAAGCACATTATTCAGATTCAGATATTCAGATCTATTCAAAATTCAAATTAATTCAGATCTATTCAGATTTCAGACGGAAAAATAAACGCCACCTAAGTGTCAGGATTGTTTATATATTTAATTATCATATATTTTCACCCATAGCGTGTCTTCTTGGTTAAACTTAAATGCACGATTTTAACACTATATGAAATATCAGTTATTAATTTCTCGTAAGCATACCTGCATATATAGCCTGTATCGGACTTGACAAAGAGTTGCCGTCGTTCTCAACATATAAACCATGAAAGCAACTCGTACAAAATTGGGTGATTATCAATTGAAATAAGACAAAATCCCATCAAGAAATTCAATTCAGGTCGTTCTCAACCAAAGCTTGCATGGATACATGCTACCCCAAAAATCCAGCATATAGTGGTCGATATTTATTAATTGTCGAGCCCGATAGCTCTAACCGGAGGTCCTATAAACATATTCACGTGCAATGTTGTAGGGGACCTGAAACATTCTGTTGAATAATCCTGCTTATGCACGTGCCAGTGCATGAAATTATGTAACATATGTACATATACATTTAATTATACAATTAGCTTTCATACTGACCCTAGCTAACACCCTTGAGGAAATTACCTATACGGTGTTACAAGAACGATCACCTACTAATTGCTAATCAGTTATCGCCCCGTCTGTGACTTTTATTAGATATGATGACATTTTAATTATATTCATGCTTTCTAATTTCTAACCAGGCGAACGTCATAAGAGTATACTTTTAAGAGTATCTTCAGTCATACATATATGAGAATATTTATATATTGCTGAAGCTACACGGCATGACGAGGGCTTCTTTATTTCTAGAGGCAAATAGAAATGTCATACATTAGATAATTTGTTTGTTTGTTGGCACAAGGGCAAGGACCATTGAAGATATACGACAAATTGATTTGGCGGCAAGTAAAGGACAAGGTATTGTGCTTGACAGTCGGATAAGATTAAGAATTAAGGGTGCTTTCGGTAATGTTTTTAAAGCATGTTTTCTATCTTTTAAATTCAAAAAACACTAAATACGTATTCGATAGATTATTTTTTAAAATATAAAATTCTTTCTACACTTTTAACAAAAGAAATAAGAAAATAATTTTTTTCTTGTTTTCCTTATTTTCCAATACAGCATTAAGTTTCAAAATGAATAATTTTCTTCATCAATCTCACAAAATAATAATAATATCAACATTATTATTATTATTATTATTATTATTATTATTATTATTATTATTATTATTATTATTATTATTATTATTATTATTATTATTATTATACCCAAAAAACAATTTCCCTCACAATAATCTTTTCTTTTTATATACATTATAATATTTATGTTTTTATATATTAATTAAATCAAATATGTAAAGTTTATTATTTTTCTTTAAACAAAAAAATTAATAAGATCCCTAATTTATTCTTAAATTTAAAATAATCAAACTAATTAAATAAAAAAATTATCCATTACTTAATTTAAGTTTATGGAAATTATTCCAATAATAATTCTTTAAACTATTCCCATCAAAGGCATTTTATTTTTTTCATTTTCAAGATTATTTTTGAAAATGATACGGAACACATTTTTAAATTTTAAAAATAAATTTAAAAATAGCATTTTCATTCTCATTTTTTGTTTTGTGAAAATGAGCATTTGAAAAACAATACTGAAGCTCTTAAAGAATGGTATCATTAATTAATTTGTACCACCCTTATTATTGACTTTGTTTTAGTGTGATTTTAATTCAGCCCAAAAATATTACGAGAACTTCACTTTAATGGGTGAAATTGTGGATGATGCGGTTTATCTCACTTCAAGATAGATTTCTAGGGATGAACTAGGATGAGATAGTCATGAAAACAAAGAAAACGGCCACTAGAGGTAATGCCGGTGGTGGCCGGTAAAGGTACTTCAACGGTCAAATCAATTGAAGGCTAGAGAGGATGATGGGTTTCAAAGAAACCCTTAAATAAGAGTGAGATTGACTGTTGTGTGAGATCAATATCACAGGTTTACTAAGAAAAATACGGTGTCTTATGTAAAAGCAAATGAAAGATAAAAGAAAAAATAAGAAGAATCCTCTCTTTTAAATAATGAATAACGAACGGGGATAAGGAGGGCAGAAGTAAAAGGATAAAGAAGAAAAAGCATTCAAATTGAATTTGATAAGATTAGATAGGGGAGTTGAACGGATAAAATTAAAAAAAAAAATGAAAAAAGTCTCTTGGGAGTTTTATAGAAATTAAAATTCCTACCCCTTGGATCATGGCATCATAGGTTTATGGATAGGCTTAATCAAATCCTATCCCCTTTTCATCATGGCATTAGGTTTATCCTCAATCTAACTACCCATTGCCTCAATTCTACTCGCCGGTTTCTTCCCGGCCGGCTGTGATAAACGGCTCGAAGCCTTATTGTTCTCACTATATTTTATCACCCAAACACAAGGACTTATTGCACACGTACTGCACTAACTATTTTTTATTTCAATTTTACCACCGACAGATTTGAATGACGGTGAAAGAGATCTTATAACAAAGCTTTCACATATTGAGATATCGATGTTGCTCTATGAACTTCTGAATTTTGTAAAAGGCTTGAGACATTCGATACTATCATGAGTACAAAAAACTTGATTGTTACTTGGCCAAAAACATCAAATAATCTCACCTGATCACATTTAATGGTTCAAAAAGTCCTGGGGTAAGTACAAAAACGAGTATACGGACACCAATACCATTAGATTTTCTTTCCTCTCCCCATAACCCTAGCCGCAAGCCACCCCACGGATAAATTCAAATTAAAACTTTGCTTGTCCAAAATTGTTGTGAGAGAGAATTGACCCTTTGAGGAGGAATAACCTCTTGTTTTCGTTGTAAAGGCTAACAGCAACAGGGGTGGCAAAAGTGCGGGCCAAGCTTCACCAAGCTGGGCTGGGTTACCCAATTTACTGTCATTTAATTATCATCATAAGATGTAGAGTAAGGATAGGATTTTGATTAGGAGTCTTGTTAAGTTATTTTCAAAGTAACTTACGGTCCATGAAAAAAGAGTGGATCCCATTAATATATTATTAACTTTTAAAATATTTTTCATGATTATAAGTTATTTTAAAAATAACTTAACAAAATCTTTGATTAGATGTGATAATGCCATGGGCTGTGGTGACAACTGTGATAATATCAAGTTTAGCAGCTGTGGTGTTTCTGAATTGGTGTGTTCATAGTGGCAGCACCCCTGATGGAGGCATTGATGTTGGGTCTATGGAAGTTGTGGACGTAAAGGTGGTGACAATTGTATGGTCAGCCATTCTCATCCATGATTGTTCATGGAAGTGAAATTTGATGTCCTCAAATTGAGTTGGATTTCATTTTCAATTGGTGCCTCTTAAGTGAACATGCAAAAGCCCTTTGCTCATCAACCATATCAAAGAAATACATTCTCAAATCCTTTCATCTGAAAATCCTCTTTTAATTTTTACATGTCAACACATTTGTTGTTATTTTTTTCCACTGATCAGCAATCAACATGCTTTATTTTTCTTAATGATACTTGTCTTTGTTTTTTGCAGAAAATACCAGAATCGTGTTTGCAAACCTTGGCTGCAAAAATAAACATGAAGACAGCAACAGGAAGCCTGCCTATGAAGTGGATGTTCTGATTCCAGAAGTGATTCAGGCAAGATGTTTGCCCACCTCTTGTATTGTACTGGCAAGGCTGCATTCTGAAGTTCAGGGACTTATAGTAATGATATTCTATTTCAAAATAAGTCCTCTCCAGAATCCTGTGTATTATATATATATTCTCACTTTATTAAGGTTTAGCAAAGTCCTGTATTTGGGAAAGATGGAATGCTTATCTTATTTATTTTACTTGATTCCTATTACCTATTTCTCTTTGATCTAGCTGCTACTTCATAATTATTTCTTTCTTAGAGTGGAGACATTGCCTTTCTAATTTCACATATTTTAATCCACATTTTGTATATTTTCTTGACAGTCGAGTGAATCTGTCCTCATTTTGGAGTATATGGATGGGATACGTTTGAACGACCATGAATCTCTGGAAGCTTTTGGTGTTAACAAGCAAAAGGTTGTAGAAGAGATTACACGTGCATATGCCCACCAAATATATGATAGTTTTACACCTTATAACATAAGAATATGTGCATCTTAACATTTGAGAAAGTGAAGTGTGATCTAGAATTCATAATCACTCATTACAAGGTGTGCGATTGTGTATGATAGATCATTCGTGTTAAGCATATATATATATATATATATATATATATATATATTTTGGATGTCAAGTTCTGGTTAATATTATAATATAAAAATATTGAGAAAGGCAAGATATAGAAGATTTTATTTGGACTCTGTACACCCTTTATTTTTATTAAAATAAATAAACATTGAAAAAACATATTCCATAAACTTAAAATTAGAAGTCCAGCCTCAATAAGTTTAGGAATATGAAGCAACAGGAAAGAAGGACTGCAGCTCTCGCAATTCCCATCTCTGAGCAACTTCTGTCGCCCATCCAACACTAACGTCAGCAATTACAAACATGATCTGCTGACAATCGTTCGATTCGTTAACCTTCTCAATCAAGTTCTTCAAGCAGCTGCCTGGTATAACTCTGAACGTGCTCTGTCTTACCTTTTGGAAATCATTTTGGTCAGCTTCATGTGATTCCAATCCATCAGGAATTGAAAACACTGCTGTCATCAGGCTAGACGTTTCAGCTTTTTCTGGCATTAATTAAAACCATGATTTTGGCCTACATATTCTATGTTTTGCGTGAACTGTTTCAAGGTGAAACTACAACCAACGAAGAAATTGAAATGTAGTAGGATTCCATTAACTAGTAAGAGATATACTGAACATAACCAAGTCCTCTCTCTCTCTCTCTCTCTCTCTCTCTCTCTCTCTCTCTCTCTCTCTATATATATATATATATATATATGTATGTATGTATATATATTGTTAGAGCGGACTACGCTAGAAATTAACATCATAGTACTTTTATTTGTGAAATAAAGCTTTCAAATTTTCTGAACGAGGATCCACCTTCTACGAGACTCTTTCGAGCTATTTCCTCTAGCTTCAATGAATTTGCTTTGATACCATCATTATTCAGCATGGCTTTCACCTTTCTTTGAATTTCTTGTCTTGGTATGATTCCATTTTCGTCTGGCAATAATTGTTCACCAATTTTCCAAACATCACAAATGTAGTTTCTATCATGATGCTGATCCGCGAAGCTAGGCCAGCATAGAAAAGGAACGCCCATGCTCAGACTTTCCATGGTTGAATTCCATCCACAATTACTTAAGAAACAAGCAATGGAAGGATGACCTGAAACCTTTTCTTGAGGAGCCCATTCAACAATTTTTCCGTAATCTGAAACCCTCTCAACAAATCCATCTGGGAGTTTAGCACACGATATTTATAAAATCTGGTCGAACGACCCACAAAAATGGTTGGTGTAAGGATTCAAGACCAAGTGATAACTCTTCAAATTGTTCCTGACCCAATATTGCGAAGCTGCCAAATGCAACGTAAGTGACTGAGCCTATTGCTTGTTTATCAAGCCAACTTAAGCATGTTGAATCTTCAGGCCAAAAACTTCCTACCAATTCCCCCGAATGATTAGTTGCATGCAATGAACCAATTGGCAATACGTTGGGAATCAAATCGCGGGCCGGCGATTCAAGTTCATAAACAGTTTTTGAGAACCCAGTTGGAAATTTTAAAAGCTTGGACAGCAGCACAAGTAAGTCCAAAGAAAATCTTCTGTATATTTGGTTCAGCTGGAAAGCTCCCTGTGTACTGATTCCGATTCCAGGCAGGAATTTCATTAGACAGCGAGATCAATCCATCATTCAAAATTGCAAATCCTACATCAAAAACCATTAAAGTATGAATGATATACTCGAGGACTTTACAATTGGCACAAATTGTTCTTCACGCTTGTCCTAAGAGCACAAACTAATTAACTTACTATTAGGATCTATAAATCTAGCGTCAAGAAGCTTTGGAATATGAAGTGACAGGGCCAAGCTTCCCGGTCCAAAGGGAACAAATGCAGCTCTTGCAATTCCCATACCCTCAGCGACTTCCAGTGCCCATCCAACGCTAATATCAGCAATTACACACGTGATTGGCTCGCAATCATTTGATGAATTATTTTTCTCAATCAAGTTCTTCAAACAGCCTGGCATAACTCTTACTGCACTCTGTGTCAGCTTGTGTGGATCTTCTCTTTCATCTGCTTGTAAATCCAATCCGTCCGGAATTGAAACCACCATTATTTGACTCGATGAATTCTCAGCTTTCCCTTGAATTGAAGCAATGATTTTTGCATGCATGAACTCAGTGTTAACAAGTGTTACCTGGATTCCATGTTCAGCAATCTTTGTTGCCAATTTCATGAGAGGCGCTCATGGCTCTGCGCTGGAAATGGTATCACTAGAACATGTAGTTGCCTGCAGCTCATTGCTAATAGTTTCAATGTAATATATGAATATTAAGAAAATTTCCGAATAACATTTGCAAAAGGAAGAGTTAATAAATAACAAAGTTATACTAAAATCTTACTCTTATCTGAGTTTGGAATTCGAACCAATACAAACAGCAAATTGAAGGCCTATTAACATAATTTAGATAGCCTTACGTTGATATAGAAAAAGCCTAAAATGCTCACGTATACATTGAGTGGCACTTTTCAATAAGAGCTCATCTATGCAATTTGCCTGTTTCAAATTGGGAATGACAAATTATAAATTATAAATTATATATATTTTTTAATTTATAAATTATAAAGTCAAAGCTTGACCCTAGTTTTATCTATGAGTCTTTAGCCCTGATCCATTCAAAACGGGCTTTAAAATTTTTTAATTATATCCATATCCTCACTATATAGGCTAGGCCTAAAACCCGTGGGTCTAGATTGGGCTGCCCCGTCCTTTTTGCCCACCATACTTGACATGGCACTGTTACTCAACATCTGAAAAAATGATTTGATCCACTCCACGTGATAGTGGATTCTTCTTAGATAGCTTAGCACGGCTAGTCTTCAATTTGTAATTCATTTAATTTGAACAGTCACTTGGGGCATTTTTCCCCTTTGCTACTTAGCTGTGAAGTATTTCAATTTAGATCAGACAACGTATTTCCCAGTCGTCACGTTCACTAATTATAAACTCTAAACTTGATAACAAACAACTTTACTTAACAGATATTAATATTTAACACAATTTAAAATTTCTTAACAGCTAATTCTTCTTTTTTTCCCCTGCAGTTGCAAGCAGCAACATAAATGCCTAATAAAGGAGAAGTTATTGGTGCTCCTGAAGTACTGCTTTTTATCCATCTACCATTTATCATTTATCATGTGTGCATACATATAATCATAATTAGTTAAACCATACACATGACTATGAGTATATGGAGAAGAGCAATACTCTACGAGCACTCAAGAACATGGAGAGAAGTATATTCTAAGAGCATCCAAAAATTTTTTTGAATAGAGACTAAATTTATAATTTAATTAGCCATACTTTAATTTAAACAGAAATAAATTTCATGGGGTCCTCTTAAATTGAACATGTATAAGATCTGAATAAGTGATTTGAAAAAAAAATACCCATATATCTAATGATACCCTTTTTTTTTTTCGGAGGGGTGGGGGTGCAAAGACTTAAACTTACAGTGATATGTCCCCAAAATCATTCACAGGCACTAATCGGTCGTACACAAATTTGTCATTTAATAAAAACAATGGCAAGCACTGCAAACATCGGAGGCGATCACAAAGAGGAGAAAGGGGAGGACAATGGTGCTCAGGTTGCCCTCATCGTTAAATTGCAGGAAGTGACCATCACCACTGGCGAAGAGGGTGAAGATGCCATCCTCGACTTATTAGTGAAATTTTTTGAGTTGTATCTCACATTGATTAATAAAGAAAAAATTAGTTACATTTATAAGTCTCTGCATCTAATAGATTAATTTTTAGAATTGGATATGTAAGAATATAAAAAGCCTACGGCTACTACTTAATAGATACGTGAAAATTTATTATCATAGCAAAATACAGTGAATATATAATTCCATGCACTTGTATACTGTATTTGAACAATAGCTAGCTTTAGCAGTAGTAGTCGTTGTAGAGAAGGTTTGAGTTCCGATTCCAATAACTGTACTATATGTTTGCTCTTTCTCATCTTTTTATAGAATAAATCTTTGCGGGAAGAAAAATGATAAAGAAAGAGAAAGAGAAAGAGAAAAATGAGAAAAAGTATGTTGAAAAATAAGAAAGAGAGTGAGCTGAATAGAGAAAGAGAGTAAAATTCTCTCCTCTTTCTCTCTTTAGCATTACTCTTGTAGGAATATTGGACGTGGCTCATGGCATGCGGCATGAGTGCAGTTTGGTTTGGTGGCCAATTTACTGACTCCACATGGACGAGTGAGACAAGGTCCACTTTTTGAGTCAACAAATTATTTTGCAGCTCCTTATTTTTATATTTGTTCATGATTTCTTTTGAATTTTTAAGATCAAATAAGGGTCCTTATGTTATGGATTTTTTTTTCTTGTCTCAACAAATCAGTATTTGTGTGGAGGAGCTGTGAAGCATTCTTATGATGTAAAAGTTATTTACGGATAATAATCTTGCTTTCTTTCTTTCTTTTTTTGATTTTTTTTCTCTTATTTTCAATTAAGAATAATAATAAAATAAAGAGTGGGCAAAAGCCCAGGTCGGCCCAGGACCGCCGACCTTTAGTCCAGAGCCTCGATTTATAAGGCCTGTCGAGTCCAACTGTCCAAAACTTAAGAAAATGACTTGGGTTTGACCCAACGAATTTTTTTCAATAAAATAACCAGACTGGGTCGGGTTGACCCTAACAACTCGATCGGATTCAATTTTATAAAACGATCGGATTTTATTTTGGTTCGGGTTCATTTCGGTTCAGGTTGAACCCGAACCCAACTAAAAACCGATTGGGTTAGCCTCGAAAGAAAATAAATAAATAAAACACACACACACACATGTATAAATATGCAAGGCAAAAACGCAATCCCTACTTATTTCATTCTTTCTTGTTCTCCATCGTGAACAAGAGAGAACGAATCTTCACTCACACGCAGCCGCTGCCGCCGGTGACAAACGCCCACCACGCTGCCACTGCTGTCACTTCCGTTCAAGTGAGTATACGCTGCGACTTCTAACCGTTCTCGATTTGCTTCCTCGTTCCAGCTGCTATCATCTCTGCTCTAGCTACCTTGTGTGGCCGTCGTCAGCCACACAAGGTAAGGTTATAAATGCGATTCCAAATGGGCATGAATGGCTGTTTGTAATTTAATCTTCTTGTGCGGCTGATGTGATGAACATGGTGCTTTTTGGCATGGGTAAGAGGGGTTTGAGGCACTGAATCTGCTCAATTTTCTTTTATATAATGGTTGTTTGTAATTGGTGCTGATTTGGTTTTTAACATTGTAATTGTTGTTGTCTTGAGTGTTTATGGTGATGGGTTGTTAATCGATTGTATATGTTTGTCATTTGGTAACCATTTTTTCTTATAATTTTTGCATCATGTTGTAACCCGAATTGCACCCCAAACTGAAAGTTAGGCCCTAATTTTTAATCTGAACCGATCTGAAATTCAAACCCAAACCAAACCGAACCGAATTAAATTTAATTCGGTTTAGTTTGGGTTTGTGTTTCGAACCCCTATTGAGTTGAATTCTCTAATCCAAACGGGTTGTAACCCAAACCGAAATCCGATTTGCCCAACCCTACAAAACAAACCCTAAACTAAAGCCTAAAATACTCACTTATATGCATCCATACACGCATACACACACACACACGCACACACATAATCCTCCTGTGAGCACCCAAATCATGGAGCTTCATTTTCCAAACACAACCGAGTGCTACCACCAGTGAGCACCGATCAAGAAATTGAACTGGCCACCACCGCTACTCTCCCTCAGCCTCACCCTGTGACGCGAACAGAGTAGGTTGCCTCTTGAATTGCACATTCCAAAACTTTGTTTTTTTACTTGTTTCCAAAATGTTAATTAAAATAAAATGGAATCAATTTTTTAGAAATTGAAAAGCAACAGAGTATGTTTACTGATTTATGAGTATGGATTAGGAACTTTTTCAGAAAGTGTACGAAATTAATGCTTTTTGATATGCTAACATTTTGAAATTGCTTTCTCCATGTGTCCCAAAAGAAAAGGCAGTAAAGATTTTTGTTTGCTCTATAGGCATTAGAAATCACATACTTACCCTTTTCATTTATCAATTTAATTTGCTGAATTTGCCATGAAAGCGAACAAAAAGCTCTCCAAGTAAAAATCTGGAAATACAAATTGGCCTAGAATTTTTATTCTTCGATTCTACCCTCCGGTTACTGGTCTATTTCTTGTTGCAATTAGGTTTGATAAATTCTCATTGTCACAGAAAACTCACTTGCTTTATAATGTTACATTATTAAAAAGGAAAAACAATGAAAGGTTTGGAAGCTCAGGCCCAGGCCATTTGCCATCCCTTAGAATTTTGTTTTGATGATAAAAATATAATCTTGAGGTTTTGACTATTTTATATACAATGCCAGGCTAATTTTTGTCTTCAATACATATTTGCTATTTCATTTGAGGATTCCCGGTCACTTCAAGGTCATAACAGGCATGTTCACCCTTACTGGCCAGAGTGTGACAGATGTTATGCATGTTTCCCCAAAGGAGAGTTTGTTGGTCATAAATGCAAGGTTCCTGGACCGGTAATGTGCGAAGATTGTTTTAAAGTTTACGCATCTGTTAAAGATTTAAAGTTACATCTTTCTCAGTCTGGGCACATGTGTAAGTTTGAGTGCAGAGATTGTGCTGAACCAAGACCAACGTTAGATTTGAAGTAGTTTTATAGTCACAGATCATGAAGCAGATTCCAATTTGCCTGTTGCTTTTCGTGACTGTATGAGTTATGCCTGCTTTGCAGCTGCAAGGAATGCTGCTCTTGCGGCTGTTGGTTCTGATAGGATTCTTGCTGAGTTTGATTCGTCTATAGCTTTTGGTAGATTAGATGTTTGCTGACATGCTTCCTATAGCTTTATTTAGGTCGGTGTTTGCTCTCAGTCACATCATAGGTTTCTCTGCTCCTGGTGAGCGGTAACATTGCTGAATCTATCATTTAAAAAAAATCAATATAAATTAATTCATCAAGTGTTGCCATATCTTATCGCATGTATAAAATTGTTTTGTGTGTTTGTTATGCAGATTCAAAGATTAAAGAAATAGGAATATTCATAATCTCATTCTAGAGCCATGCTCCTAGACATTCTTAACTCATCAGGAATAATTCAGCTTGTGTTTTCAGCTCCATTTCTAACCTGTTTTAGTTTCTAAAATTACCTGAATTAGATATAAAAAAAATGGGCATGTTTTGGTAATTTCCTTGATCTATGGATTAAGCCTGAAAATTGGCTTAAAAAACAGAGGAATCGACTTGGCGTAAAATTGGCTACAATTTAGCCTGAAAATTTGCTTTAAAAAACAGAGGAATCGGCATGACAACGGTCCACGGACTGGGCCTGAAATTTGGCTTTAGGAGTCAACATGACATAAAATTGAAACTTAAGCAAAGGTCAGGCTCAGATGGAACTCGCTTCAAGCACTCTTGTGAATTTCATTCTTTATTCAAAATCTCTCCCAGGAAGCAAACTTCATTCCTTATTTAAAATTTCGCCGTATAATTCACAGCCTGACCAGGCTGGATGCTGATATGGAGTCGGCTTATAATCAACTGAGGTACATTCATAATTCATGTTTTCTCTGTGAACAGAACTTACAATATTAAGTTTATTCAAATATTATTAGTAAAGAAGCGATCAATCTTGATCACTTTGCAACATTGGAACTTGCTCTGCAGATTATTTTGTACAGACAGATACAAATTTGCCTCTTCTAAAGGGTATAGAATAGATAGGAAAAAGAAAAAAAACAGCAAAACAAGAAGAAATGAGAAAATAATCACTCTCCGGCAGATCAAAGGCTGTGACTTTACTTTTCGCCAGCTTTTCAATTAATTATATACAAAACAGCTATATGTTCCGTGCACAAACAATGCGGCAGACCCTTTTGGTAACTCAATATGTGTTGTCACGCAGGTTTGGAATCCTGAAGAGAGATCACGGTTTCAAAAGCTCCCACCAAAGCCTTCACCTTACTCTTCCTGGACTTTACCAGTTTACTTACAGTCTCTTCAATCACATTATTGAACAAACTGCCAGAATTTTTCCCTTCCACGTCTTGGTGTTTCAAAACAACAGCATTGGATTCTGTTTTAGTACCATTATTAACCTCTGCCTTGCCAAGAATTGTTTTCTCAGCATCACCGGTATCATTTTGGTTGCTGTCACCAAGCAGGATCTCTCTTCGCTTAAATTTCAGCCTCCTTGGAGCAGTATCCTCAGACTGAATAATGTCAACCACCTTTCCTCTTCTGAAATTTAGCTTTTGGACTGGATTACATTCTTCTTTCGAGCTAGTTGTGCTTCCATCAATTTCATGCATTTTCTTGAATTCGTTTTCCAAATCCAATATTTGGTTTTCATTATCAGATTCATCACCATGAAAAGACAATGATGCCAATGAAGATGTACATGAATATGATCGAGTGATAGGAGTTCCAAGTTCAGGTTCACTACTTCTCAACCCCTTTTTCCTAGGCGATGGAGGCCAGGATAGGCGTGAGGACTGAATTCTATTTTGAGTGTGTCTCAAGTTTTGCTTTGCTGAGAATGAGGAGAATCGGGATGCTATAGCTTCTCTCTTCTCAACAGTTTTTCTGCTAGAATCAGCTTCCCCATTTTGGCTGTCACCAAGCACCCTTTTCCTAAATTTCAGTTTTGTTGGTGTACTATCCATGGGCTGAAGCTCAACCACCTTTCCTCTCCTAAAATTTAGCTTTTGGCCTAGAGACTGCTCATCTTTCGAATTACTTGGTCCATCCTTTCTATGCCTATTCTTGCGCTCCTTTTCTGAATCTGATAGTTGGTTTTCAACATCAGTTTCACCAACTACAGAAGAGGTTTTACTATGTGCAGACATTGATTCCAATGAAGATGAATATGAGTGAGCAAGATGGATTGCAGGTTGAGTAGCACTCAAGCTATTATTCTTAGGAGATGGAGGCCAGGATAAGCGTGATTGAATGGAAGGAGATCTGTTTTCAGTACATGTAGAGTTTTTCTTTTCAGGGAATGGGAGCAGTTCAGCTACATTAGCTTCATTCTTTCCAGGGGTTTCCATGCTAGCAGCACCTTTACCATTTTGGTTGTCACCAAGCACACTTCGCCGAAATTTCAGTCTTGTTGGATTAGTATCCTCAGGTTGAAGGTCAACAACCTTTCCTCCCCTAAAAGTCAGTTTTTTACCTGGACAATGCTCATCTTTTGACGAAATTGATCCACCCTTTCTAGCTCCATTCTTATATTCCTTTTTCAAATCAGATGTTTGGTTTTTGGCATCTGTTTTACCAGGTTCAGAAGAGGCAGCACTGCGTGTAGTCAACGATGCCAATGAAGACGTTTGAGTTTCAAATTGAGTACCTCTTGAGCCTTTTTTCCTAGGAGATGGAGTACAGGATGGAGGTGAATTAGTGCCCTGAATTCTGCTCTGAGCACGTCTCAATTTCTGCTTTGCTGATAAAAGATATGACGGAGGTGAGTTAGCAGCATGATTTCCACTCTGAGTATGTTGCGAGTTATTCTTTGCAAATGGAAGACAGGATGGAGGTGAATTAGTGGCCTCAATTCCACTCTGCGTGCGTCTCAAATTCCGCCTTGCAGATGGAGAACGGGATGAAGGTGCATTACCGGCAGGAGCTCCACTCTGAGTACGTCTCAAGATCCGCTTTGCAGACAAGGAGGATGGTTGAGCAGTCTGAGTACCATTTTGAGCATGTTCCAAGATTTTATCTTCAGAGGGTGGAGACAAGTCAGTCACACAAATTACATTTTTAATGAGTCCTGGAGTTTTGTCCTCAGCATCTGGTTCAACTACATGCAAAGTCTTCTCTGGTACATCCTCCCAGCTGAGCTGCTCAGGTTTGAGTTTCCTGACCCTTTTTCTATTACTCAAATAAGAAACTCCTTTCACATTGTTTGAGTTTTCGGAATTTCTGCTTGAAACTTTCTTGGGAGAATGCTTAGGAGATGAAGAAATGGATGAAGGCACCAAAACCTTTCTCTCACCCGTTACTGAGCTCCTCATTTCTTTGTTTCTTTTGGCTTTGCTTCTTCTTCGGCTATTAGAAGCTCTGGGTGAATTTGTTGAAAGATTTCCCAGTTCCTTGCTTGTTTCTGTTTTCAACTGTCCTTCATTATTTGAACATCTCTGCATTCTGCCAGAAGATTGGTTTAGTCGCAAAGGCTTCATCTTTGGAACTTGAGCAGGCTTCATCTTACAATCATCAGCTGGCTTCGTCTTTGGATCATCAACATGTACCACCGCAAGCTCTATTTCCTTGACAGGTGGTGAAACCTGTTCTGACAAGACAGATTCTTCCATAGTTAATGGTGAAACTGCTCCATTCATAATGGGAGAGTCAAGTTTCTGATTTTTAGATGCACGGAAAGACTTAAGTCGAAGAGGCAAACTCTTCCTTCTTTCAGCTGAAGTTACAGTCTTTGCCACACCCATGCCATCCCCTAGAGCTGCAATGTTTTCCTTTGGCATAGCCCAGGGGCCTCTTGCCTTTATCTCAAGTGCACGTTCTACTCCAAATTTGCAAAAATCATGACAGGAACTCAATGAAGGTCTGAGATAACGCGAAAGAATCCTAACTCCTCCGTTAAGGTTGCTAACAGTGGAATTACTTCTTGTGTGGCCACGTTCATGATGAACTATATCTAAGATGGTAGGAGTATTGATCCTCACACCGGACATTAGTCAAAAAACAAAGCAACAATATTAGCACCCTGCAGCAAATTTTAAGTCTGTTCAGAAATAAAAAAACATGCAGGAAAGGAGAACAAAAACTCGGAAGAAAAGGAAATAAGTTGAAGCAAGTTCTTACCACTAATCTCATACAAGTATGCTGCTGCTGTTGTCATGATCCTGAAAATAAATAACCATAAGCTTTTCATGGTGTTGATTATACTACTGAACTTCTAGAGTAGTAATGCATGTTCATAGTATAAATTCTAAAGCTAGAAAAAGAAAGCTTGAGTGGTGTTTAAATTTAACCAATCCATTCTCCACCTATACTTAATTAGTTGATTAGGTAACTAAAAGTAGTCACATTAACCTGCTTAGTTCCCTTTTCCACCTGAAAAATAAAAAGTAAATAAAAGGAAAAACCTGTTTAGATCCCAAGGTAATGGTTCAATTCAAGGCAATTCTGCAGTCAGTACTTATTACTACTGTTCCTTACATAATAGAATTGGAGACCACCAGAGCTATAAACCAATCGAATAAAAGTCCTGGCATACACAAAACATCTAAAAAACTCTTGTTACATTATATCTATTTGTGAACTCTCAGTCACGGTACAGCCTATTGCATCTACATCAATGACAATTATTTAAAAAAGGAAATAAAAAATCATGGGTTCTGATATTCATGATCAACTGATTAATCTCCTAGCGTGTAATCTTCTTTTCTAACACCCACAAACCATATCATAGTTAATCGAAACAAGTACCATGATAATCTGCCCCAGCAGTAGACTAGTATAGTTATTGTGGCTTCCTACTAACCTGAAATTACACTCATTGGACTAAAACAGTCAATTTAAAGGAAGACAGAATAAATAAAAGGTTGCCATAATGAAACTCCCCATGGTTCTATTGTTGGTTAATATATATGCAACTTCACCATTTCTTGAGATCGTTGGCCAAGTAGCAGACATGAATTCATTCATATAACTACAATTGTAAACCTACCACACAACTGAGTCAATCTTATAAATCAAATTTTACACAATGGCTCAATTCAAGGTGCATAACTTCAAACTCAATCCATACAAGAATGACAAAATTTCAGCCGTTTTCTCAGTTCAATTGTCAAACATACAAAAGAAACGATGCCTTGAAGTCGTATCATGCAATCCTAAATAGAAACATGAATGCAAATCAGACGACTGGAAAAGCTCATTCTGATTAAACCAACAAAAAACAACAACGAATCACTTCACTTGACACGTTACGCTAACAACATCGCAAATAGCTCAATGCATAATGCTCAAACAACGTACCAATGTTTCCAAATTCCGTCTTAACGAGAAATATATGGAACAGAAACATGGTTGCAGAACATGTCAACAACAAGGCACAGAGGAGTAATGTGTGCAGGAAAGAAATGAAAATGAAATGTTGTTGATTATTATTTTCTTTTTTTTTTCCCCAACGGACAAGCGCGTTGGTTGAAGAAAAATTTGAACCCTCGAAGAAAGGAACACAAGTCTTTCTTTGAAGGGTGGTTATTTTTCAGAGACAGAGAGAGACCGAAACCCAACTCCCAAAAGAAACGGTCTTTTGTTAGATGGCTCATGCCCTATTATCAGCAATCATTCCTCCTCAGCCGTCACTGGCCTAGCTAATTATAGAACCTCATCCGATCTCATATTCTATTCTATTTTCTCTTCTTTTATTTGGCATTTTGCTTAAAATAGAGTCACCCATGCAATTAAAATGCAGTCTAAAATGTGTAACACTATCATAAAATTTACATCTGAAATAATATTCATGACTGTTGGATCGTATCATTTGCCCGATCATATTATTTGGAATCTAAACTTTACGCAGCCTGGATAAATGTTAAGTTACTCTTACTCTTTCTGATCATGAGAGCATCTTATTGGACTCTCTTTCTTTCTCTATCTCTGCAATTGATAAATGTGGTTCGGCCCCCACTGCAATAATTCAAATTCAAGGGCTAATCCTCTCTTAGTCGGGGGCTGACCCATTGAAATAACAGATTAAGGAGAATGAAGTCTCATTGACCCCTTAACGAGAAAGCAGCTTCATTTTATATGAGAGATGGATCCCATAAAATTGTATTCATCGTGTTTTTCTTTTTGCTGGTAACAACATAATGGTAATAATAGACTATACCTGCATGAATTAGTGCCAGATGGAATCATTTCTTTCTCATGCGGACATATCAAAGTTTGTTGAATTCTAAAAATTCTTTGGACCCCATCTAAATATTAAAGAAGTAGCTATTTTGCCCGTGACTGAAAAATTAAAAGCATACAAATGAAGAAAGCATCCAAAACTGAATGACACTGCATTACCTTTCATTACATAATAAAACTCATGGTATGTACATTCAGTTGAAGGACAAAAACATAAGAAAAGCTCAACTAGATGATCAAAGGTTTCAATTCCTGTACTTAACCCAGACCCTCAATCAAGCACTCACGCGCAACTAGACTATGAAAGTTTAACATAGAGGAGAAATCCACCACGTACTTGTATTCTTGCAAGAGCTCTGCTTAGACACACACACACAAACACAAATACATTCACAGAAAAGAAAACACCACTACTAATCCATAACAAAAACATAGCTAACCCAAGGACCTGCAGTATGGCTGCCGAAAATTTTTTTGAGTCTCCATGCAACAGCGATTGCCAGGCCATCCAAACAACCAGGGGAAGTCGTCGAATTGCACCATAAGTTGATTCACAGGTGTCAAGCCATTAACCGGCACAAGGGGCAAAACTGATAGCACTCAAGCTATGATTTCCTGAACCAACCAATCCAAAATGGGTAAGGCGAAGTACAATACCAAGCAAGAGGGGATAGCAAACACAATAGTAATGAGAATGTAAAGGGCCAATATGGCTGCACTGGCAGGTATTGCATACAAGATGATCAAAATAAGTACGATAATCAACGGGAACTTGGCTGTCAGCTGAGCAAAGAAAACCAAGGATTTACGAAGAGATAATTGTAGTCTTTCAGCATTAAGGTGACTAGTAAGAAACCGGCCTTCATCACGACTGATTTCAGACTGCCTTGGGGCATGACTACAAGTGGCTCGCCGGTTGTGTGCGTGGCTAACTTGATTTCTAACAGCAGAGTTTCTATTCAAAGAACTGGCTGGTTGGTGATCCCCTCGGAAATGAGGGTTTGATTTGGACCTATCACCATTCATGCTTTCAACCATCCAGAGGAGGTAGTAGTTCTTTTGAGGAAACCTGAGATGCCCCTTGCAGACCAGCCTCAACGACGCCATATTACACCAGGGGCAAGTTATAAAGAACGGAAGCTGGAGTGGTAACGTGGGCAATCTAATAACAGCACGTTGTAGCCCTAGGATGCAATTCTTGCAAAGTGTGTGACCACACCATAGAACATAGGGCAGGTTCTCAACAACATTGAAGGATTCCCAGCATATTGGGCACTCCAAACCTTCTTCTCTGCTGTTGTTTAAAGAGGCATCATCATCAGACAGCTCCGGAGAAACTTGGCTTGGCTTCAACAGGTCATTCTTCAACCTAATGGCACCAGAAATAGCCTTGGAAGCAAAATTCCGCATTGTAAATGAGTAAAAAGTTGAATTGAAAAAATCAACAAAGATATATTTGCAGTAAACTCTTCTTAATCAAAACCACCCATCAAATTGGACACAACCTGCAAAAAGTAAGCAATAAACCCATCAAATTGGACACAACCTGCAAAAAGTAAGCAATAAGGTTGATCATTAATATCCCAAATTAATCATAAATGAATATACACCCTAAACAAACAATAATGTTGCGCAATTGATGTGACATATGATGTGACACTATCAACACAAGGTAATCTGTATCCAACTCTGTAAGTGTATCATGAGTCCCAAGATAAATTATGCGTCGTAAATGCAATGAAGCTCTTAAGAGTGGATATCTATCTAATTAAAACATGCAATTACAACAAATTCGCGAAAAATGAAAAAAAAAAAAGAAATTCCCAAAAATTAAAATTTTATAACAGTAACAAAAAAAAAAAAATCAAAAGGGTATTGTTGTTATACATGAACTACATAACACAGCTGAAATTCAGCAATTATCCAATAATAAAAATTAAAAATATTGAAAAAAAAAATACTTATAGTTACAGGAAGAGAAGAGGGCGAGTAATTGGCAATTGGGGTCTGCAGCTGCGTTTTGTAATTTGTATGAAGGCGAAGAAAGTGTGCAGATTCAGAGTTTGTCGATGTGACGTCGTCTTTGAGACCCGTGTGCTGTGCGAAGAGTGTGTGTGTGTCACTCACTGACTCTTCACTCTTGCCATTTTCCAAGTGCTGTCATTCTAGCTGATAATTACACTAGAACGACGCCGTAGTATCTGGGAAGATTTGCATTCGATGCGTGGGCTTCGATATTTGGATCCACTTTCAACCAAATCATGGGCTTACGTAGCCCAAATTTAATGGGTTTAATGGGTTCGGATTTCGTCAAAGAGTCCCCAATGGAGTACAACGTAAACACAGGTTCTTCAGGACTTAAATATAAAAGAGGATAATAAACCCTAATGTCCGTTGTCTTCTCTCTTATTCAATCAAAATTTCTTTCTGAGAATGTATCCGTGCTTTTGCTTCCGCAAAATTTCATAAAACGTTCTTACTAAAAAGTGACCTCAGTTTGTTCTAACCAATGGAATTTTAAACTTACAGACTATATATATTTAAGTTACCTCTCTTGTATTCACTTTTTATCTCAAACTTCTATTAATATTAGGGTAAATGCTCTATTAGTTCCTAAACTTTAAGCCAATTACTAATATAGTCTTTGTATTTATTTTTATATCTCTTGGATCTGAATTTTCAATTAAGCGTGAAATAGTATTTCCACCTAATATAACTTAAAATTCAAATAAATCTTACTTGCAAAAGATAAAAAAAAAATGTGTTTGTGTGTGTATAGATAGATAGATACATACGTACATACATACATATGGACTAACTATGCAATTGGTTCAAATATGTATACCAACTAAATGAATATTTACCAGATAAAATTATTTTCATTGTTTTAATCATATGTCTCAACAATATATATATATGAGATAATGGATGTAAATATTTCTTTAGGTATAAGCAAGATATTTCATCGCCAGCCGATACTTAATATTGCTACTTGCTACACTAAAAAGCAAATTGTTAAATGCACCTAGCTAATTGATTTGCCACACCTCGCATATTGCTAAACTAAAAAGCAAGTTATTATACTTACATATACCTAATAGAAATAGAATTGGATAAACTAAACGTAAAGTCAAAAACCTAGCGATTACTCTCTTGCCCGTAAGAATACTCAAACACATGCAGTGTTTTTACAACAATTACAGCTAGCGTGCTGTGTGTAAGATACGTGTATTGTTCCTTCATCGGGTAACTTAATAATACAAACTAATAAGCATGGTTAGTGCAGGCAACTTAAGCAATTGAAAACATGACAACTTTAATTGAAATTTAACTCGTAAGTAATTGCATTATTATAAAATATAATACATTTTAGTATTTAGGGTGCGACTAAGTAACAAAATCGATAACTAACATTAGCCATGTTTTCTATTACTGGTAACAATTTTCACTGTCCTAGTACTTAACCACGTTCAATACGATCTTCCTAATGCTAATTATGCATAATGGCACCAGCCCTAGCTAGACATAATCCGCAAAAGGGACCCCGTTAACTCAAACGCTTGATTATTAGCGAAGCCTTTTGTATGAAAATTAACGAATCATAACATTTTTGAAACATCAAAATGAGTCACAAACTCATAATTGATATGGTTTACGTGTCTCAATGCACAAAACGATCTAACATAGTCTCTAGAGCATCAGAAACACATTAGCTTAAGCTGACAAATATTTTGAGCTTCTTCGATGTTATTATAATTACAGTCATCATCGTGGAAGAGAGATATCTTGCAAGTTAATTTCTCATGATCTTGAAATAAGAATTTGATCATATGGTAATTATAAGGGACACATATACATAAGCCTATCAAAATAATTTGTTGGTACGTAAAGAATTAAACAAGATTTAAATTATGGTTAGGTTAATTGCACTAATATTCTTAAATTTCACCTATAAAAATTATTAGAAAAGAGACAGCTGCATTTAGATGAGGTGATCCCTTCAACTCAAAGTCACAGACTAAATTTAAACTAACAATAAGTATCAAGGACAATAGGATGTGTAGGCTAATATATATATATCAAGTTCTTAATTATTGTATTAATACAGACTACTAGTATTTTTCTCTTTTTTCTTCCCCCTTTTTGGCTTGTGTTGTGTAAGGAAGAAGCAACAAAGCAAAAGAATATGAAAGAAAGGGGCTAACTTGACTACAGTTAAAGTCAAAATGATAACAAGAAATTGCATGTGTTTGTATGAACATGATCACAATTCCATGATTGCTCTTTGTTCATGTTTCCTTGGCTTGAAGAAGCAGCAATATTCTTCGTTCTTTTATTTTGTAGGGACGCCGACAATCGGCAAAAAGACCATCATTTACATTTTTATATATATTTACTTCTTCTTGTTACAAACCTATCGTATATATTCATCACAGCTCATCATTAATTATATATATATATATATGCGCTCAGAAAATTTATACACGGTGAATATAGTACAAGCTAGTTGGATAAAAATCATGTATAAATTGATTATATGTATATAATTACTAAATTAATACATGTCACTAATAGTAGTTAATTATATATTATAACTTTTACAAAAACCAAGGTGGAGAGAATTTTCTCAATAAGAGAGACTCAACTACTTAATTAATTTGTTGATAAAATCAACAGAATATACAAAGCCTTTGCCTTTTGGTATTCTTTTTAATTTCTGGGAAATATAAACCCTTTTGCATGCGTCTCCAGATCAACGTTGTGGATTTCAATATTGAGACTGAACTAAAAAGCACCCAAAACTTGATTCACTGCTGCTTTATTCTAAATATGCGTTTTAATCTTCGTGGCTAAATACAGGGCGCGGTTCAATGGGTGTTGGACTTAAAAAAAGATATTTAAAGTAAAACAGAAGTATTTATTAAGAGATTAAATATACACATATACATATGTTTTCAAATTCACATTTTTTTAATTGATTGTTTAAATTTTGAACAAATATCCAACCATATAAATGAGAAAAATAATTGAGTTGCCAAGTCAATAATACACACACACACACACATACAGTCTTCATATCCTTCACCAAAAATTAGCCATTGCTTCACTGCAAAATTAGCAACATTTTAATTGTGTAGGTTGGAAGGATATAAAATAAGTGTTGTTGCTATTAAGTGGATTGTAGTTAAATATATATCTAGGACGTGGTTGAATAATTTTTAAATAATTTTATTTAGCTGATCATTTAAGTTAATTTTTTTAAAAAAAATAAAAAAAAAAGTAGAGGACAAAAAAGATAAATTTTAACATTATCCGTTTCCGTTTCCTTATTTTTTAAATGAACAAATATGAGTAACTTTTTCCGAATGTGTAAGTAAATGCACCAGTCAATTCGCGTAGAACAAAATTAAAAGTGTTAGTTCTGGCAGCTAGCTAGCTAGGTTTCATGTATGATTGTTTGGGACTGGCATGAAATCTTTGATTGCTTGGCTCAGCCATTGCCGGTCTAGCTCATCATGATCATTGATCCAACGGGTCCCAGCCCATGCAGGCAATCAGGGTGCTAGCTAGCTTAGCAATTAATTGTTAATTATTTCTAATTGTCACTGTTTAATTATATACAATTTTACGTATAACTTTTTAAACATGTATCATTATTGGTTATTTCAAGACTAGAGATAAAGTTACAATTGAGCTTCCGACTCGGGGGTAACGGGTAACCAACCTCTTGAGAGTACACATTTGAGGCGCAGCCTCTATTCTGGGACTCAAATTCCCTCCTCCCTAATTCTGTTTTAAACATTTAGTAAAATAGATTGTAAAACTATACATGTGTATAGATTGTACTATCATCTAAATTATTCCCAATAAATTTCTGATAGTAAATATGAAGAAAAATGTTTACCGTAACTTAAAAAAAATGGAAAAAGAAAAAGAAAAAGAAAAGAAACTGGAGACAAAGCCAAATTACAAAAGAATCATGATTAATTTAAAAGATCACGAGTGTCTCCCAGCCAGCAAACCGCTACTGTTCTAACATTATTAGTTATGACCAATACAATATTTAATTTATCATGGCTTTATATGTTTGCGTGACCAAAATTTCACCTATATATATAACCCCATGATCCTCCACGCATTTCACATTCACAAAACACCTTGATCTCACAAAATCAACCTTCATTATTTATTAATCATATCCATTGATCGAATTGAACCACCATGGTTTCCGATGATCATCAACAGTGTACCCAATCGAAGAACGTATGCGTGATCGGGGCCGGACCATCGGGGCTGGTGGCGGCGAGGGAGCTAAGGAAAGAAGGCCATAGGGTGGTGGTTTTGGAACAAAACCATGATGTTGGTGGCCAGTGGTTGTACGATCCTAATACAGATCAAACGGAGGTTCATAGCAGCGTTTATGCTTCACTGAGGCTGACGTCGCCAAGAGAGATCATGGGGTACACTGATTTTCCATTTGTGGTGAAAAAGGGAAGGGACATGAGGAGGTTCCCAGGGCACAGGGAGCTCTGGTTGTATTTGAAGGATTTTTGTGAGTGGTTCGGGATAAGAGAGATGATTAGGTTTAACACGAGGGTCGAGTATGTGGGGATGTTGGATTGTGGTGAGTTAATGATTGGCGATGATCTGATCAAATGGGTTGTTAAAAGCAAAGAAAAGAAAGCTGACAAAGTTGTTGAAGAGGTATTTGACGCTGTTGTCGTAGCCACTGGCCATTACTCTGATCCTAGATTCCCTTCCATCAAAGGTATGTATGTGAAAGCTGCTAGCTAGTTGATTAGCTAGATTGCATGTGGTCAAATTTCAAAATGCTAAACAAAGGTCATTTTGAGCCCTAATGCGAAATCATATCATGTCGAGAAAAAAGTCTCGATAAAACAAAAAGTGAGAATCATGCATCCATGTTTGTACTTATATTTTATGTATACACAGAGAGAGAGAGAGAGAGAGCTAGACATATGTATTGTCTTCGTTGCTTTATTTGGATTAATTCGTTTTATCTTCATGTCCAGGAATGGATAAATGGAAAAGGAAGCAAATGCATAGTCACGTTTACAGGGTTCCAGAACCATTTCGCAATGAGGTAATGAAAAAATAGTTCTTGACTAATATCTTTGAATCACACTAGAATATAAAGATATTTTTTTTAATTCTTTTAATATTATGTCTACTAAATCTTTATATTGTGATCGATGGCACGGTAGTACCGATCGAACAATCCTCATTAATTAATGCACAAGAAGGAACATAACCAGAAGAGATTGCTGGATGGTTCACACTTCACTCATATACTTTAGATAATGTGTTTCTATCACTTCTTGTATTTAAATGGTCATTTTTTATGAAGTTTAGAGCATATAATATATCAATGTGATCAATAGGTGCTTGTATCACACGTACTATTTTCTTTAATATGCTGCTGCTCTCTGAACTTTTTGCTGCAGGTTGTGGTGGTTGTTGGGAATTCGTTGAGTGGCCAAGATATATCGATGGAGCTTGTAGAAGTGGCAAAGGAAGTTCACCTTAGTGCCAAATCTCTCAATATTTCAGAGGGCTTATCAAAAGTTATATCCAAACATAACAATTTGCATCTTCATCCACAGGTTTTCATTATTTATACATTGGCACTTTGTAAAACAATCTTTGTAGCAATGACGCTGAATAAAGTGTAATGGTTTTGCAGATAGATTGCCTTCGAGAAGACGGAAGGGTTACTTTTGTGGATGGCTCTTGGCTCACCGCGGACACTATTTTATATTGCACTGGGTAATGTACCATTTGACCATTCTTGGTCACTTGCGATCGTATAAGATCATTTCAAAAAGTGTTAGGGACCTAATTGATATGAATATAAAAGCTATATATCTATATATTTTTTTGCGTACCTATAAAATTGTAGGGATCATGATGATAATCCTCTGAATTCAACTAGATTATCAGTCAGACTACTTTGTTAGACTATGATTTCAATGTCACCTTGATTTTGGTGCAAAAGAATGTTAGATCCTAACTTTATATAATGCAAAGTGATTTGATAGAGTAGCACGTGAATTTTTTTATAAAATCATATTTTTCAAAAAAAGTAAGAGGCGGGTAAAATTAAATTAATTTTCTTAATTCATTATCTCTCTCAAGAATTTTAGAATTTTTTTCCAAAAAAACTGATTTTTACTTTGAGCAGAATTAGATATTTTTTTTGGGTCTCCGTAACGCTTCTCAGTTCTCGGTCTCATTGCATGAAAAGGGTATATATTACACATAACATACCTATAGACTTGAAAATACTGATATTACCATTAGTAATTTAAAATTGATCATGGTGACCCCAGGTGTCCGATTAAACTTATCGGTTGAAAACATGCCATCAGTGAAATCTCTAATTTCGCCCTCGATCTGTCATATCATGCTTTCTGGTAGCAACCGGCTAGAAAAAGATTTCCCACATCAAAAGGTTGCCTGATTGATGGCGAATAGCGATTATGAATTTCTAGACTTGGAGAGATTCTTCCGTGGGACCTTACATGCATATACATTATCTAATTAGGCTCGAATATTTCTTTTAACTTTGTAATATATTGGAAATAAATAATAATAATAAATAATTCCATTGATGTAAACATCAACATTGATTGAAAGTTTCTGTTAAATGCGTAGGTATTCATATTCATTTCCATTTCTTGACACCAAAGGAATAGTAGTTGTCGATGATGACAGGGTGGGTCCTTTGTATGAACACACTTTTCCTCCTTCGCTTGCTCCCTCTCTGTCTTTTGTTGGCATTCCTAGAAAGGTAATTAATCATTCATATTCTTTCTTATTATATCATGCAAAAATTCCCCATCTATTACTTCCAATTTTCTTTTTTCTTTTTTATTTTTTTGTTATTCTATTTTACAAAATAATTTTCTGAACATGACTGCAATACTACAAACGTTATATTTACAACATCTAGCATTATATGTATAATATTTATCAAACTTTTTGTTAGATATAGGCTGATGTTCTTTCTATCTTGTATTATATAAATTTTGAAGGCTAATTAATTGAAGAGTACACACACACACACACATATTAATGTTGCTTTTTGATGGGTATTTGGATGCAGCTAATAGGGTTTCCATTCTTTGAATCACAAGCGAAATGGATAGCTCAACTGCTGTCTGGGAAAAGAACACTGCCATCATGGGATCAAATGATGCGCTCCGTTAAGGAGTTTTATCACTCGAGGGATTTTGCTGGCGTTCCTAAGCATAACACCCATGATATTGCTAATTTTGAGGTAATGAGCTCAATGATTTTGATCTTAATTAATTTGCAAACCCACTTGAATGAATGAATTTTTTGAGCTGATTAAATCTTTTTTTTTTTTATTGGGTTTTGGTGGGGGTGTACGTTTTAGTACTGTGATAAATATTCAGACCAGATTGGATTCCCGCACTTAGAAGAATGGAGGAAAGGCCTGTGCATATCAGCTTTGGTGAATGCGGATGCCAACCTGGAAACGTATCGAGACTCGTGGGATGATCATGAGCTACTCCAGGAAGCACTTCAAAGTCCTCATTTCACTCAACTTAATGCTCAAGCATTTAATTAGCTCTATGTAGAATTTTTTTTTTTATTTTTTTACCTTCTGTTTTTGCTTTTATACGTTTTGTTTTGTTTTGTCTGGACCACACATATTAAATTTGCAAAGTAATTTGTCATTGGCGTTAAAAAAGAGAGAGAATAATTAATTAATATGTGTTCATAATAGATATGGAACTTTATAAATGAGTAAATACTCTTTACATTCAATACAGTTTGGTGTTTTCAAGTACCTCAACACATCTGTCTCAACTTTTTATATAATTTAATAGTTTTATGGAAAATTAAAAAAAATGAAAAAAAAGACCTTTTGTAAACCCAATAATAATAATAATAATAATAATGAATCTATAATATTTTTACAAATATTTTCAAAATTAAGTTACAAGGGATTAAAAAAGAAAAAATACTAACAACTATACTGATTCTTAAACGCTCACATATGTAATAATAAATAATTATAATACATGTAATTTACATGAAATGATAGGTTATCCTAACATTGGCATCGAATGAATAATTTTATTTTGATTAAAAATTTACCTTTTAATCTATTGATTTAATAACTCACGCATTCCTTTAAGGCTATCAGCAATGAGCTAATCAATAAAATAAGTGTGGATATGAAATTTTTTTTTAAAAAAATAAAACTGATTTACTGAAAATAAGAAATAAAATAAGAGTTGATTTTTTTTTATTTCATAAAATATTTTATTAAAATAACGTTTTTCCAAATAGCACTTGCACATAATTTGTACCATTGGAATCTGGGGGCCAAGTTGTACATATAGATGTTTTTAAAATATTCTATGAATTTGAGGTGACAACTATTGGGGAGATTAATTATTGTCCACGTTATGGAGAGTAAATTCACGTGCCTTTAAGTATGAGTTAGACTTAAAAATTTCTGCATTCACTTATATAAGCTAAAATCAAACAAATATATGCATATAACAGTTAGGACTAAAAAGCACTTCTCAAGAAAACATTTGCAAATCTGTCATCATTGTGCTTTCTGCATAACACTTCCTCCTTTACATTCATTTCACTGATTTGAGTTTCGTTGGTTTACTCTAGTGCTCCGATAGCTATGAGCTCAAATCAATTCAGCTATAGCAACACATCCAACTGCTTCAGTCTCTACACTTGAAATTTTCAAAAGATAAAACTATTTCTATTCCTATATATTAAAGTAAATGCATATACCATATTTGAGAGGATATGTACAAGGCAATCCAAAGGTTCAGTACTCTCCTTGCACCCAAAGGAACTAGAGAACAGATTCCTCACGGTACTTCACCTAAGCCAAGGGTGAGTAGAAGGACTTCTAGGCCCTCGACGCCTCCTTGTTATTCTCCCCCAACCAATTAGGCTTGTCTCTTTGACATCCTTCTCCCTAAAGCTAGTGCGCTGCTTTGATGGTGAGCAGATTGTGATATCTGTAAGATTGGAAGTAGAAATGAACGACTGCTTCCTTCCTCTTGCCCGCACATTTCTGCTCATACTTCTAGTGCAGACTGTTCCCCTTAGGCCATTGGCAGCTTCAATTAGCCCCTCTATTGTTTGGAGATCCTCAGTCACTTCACACCTTGAAAGAGAGGCAAGACTAGGGAGAACTTCAGTTTGGAAATCCTTTCGCTGCTGCCTCCGCCTCCTCATTCTGCCCCTTCTTTGCTGACTTGGCAAATAAGTGGCACCACTTGCTTCCTCTTTTTCGCCTATTTGGTCATTGGTCTTAAACCAGTCTGCTTCTTCTACATTCGTCTCAACCAGATTCAATGTCATGGCCTCAAAGTAGTCAAGCCCATTGAACATATAATCCTTATAAACCCCATTGTTCTTAGAACTTAAAGCTACTCCAAGTTCACTATCTGGATCATCTACGACTGAAGAAATTACCTTGGCAAACCAATAAAGGTCATCACTCCTAGAAGGCTCAGACGGCTCACAAGCAGCCTTTTCTGGACAAGTTTGAAACACAGATGAAGAAATGGAAACTAAAGCTGTTGCTGCATTCATGGAAAGTTCCTCTTGCAAATCCCCATCTTCCTCCCCTGACACTATAGCCTCTGCTGCATTTCGGGTAAGATCTTCTTGGACATCCCCATCTTCCTTTCCCGACAGTTCAGAAGATGTCTCAGCTTGGTTTTCATCTGAATTTCCTCGTGGTGGAGAACTCTCCTTATTTTCTGGACTTACCGGTCCCTCCAAACCTAATTCTGTTGACAGAGATGGTGTCGGAGAAGACTCATCATCCTTCATGCATAAGTTCAGGTCAATGGCAGCTCCAAAACATGAATTTTTTTGGTCAAGTCCACCGTCCACAACCAGCTTATGTGAAGTTACTTGCTGTCCTGACTCAGGCAGAGGTTCACAATCCAAGCTAATGTTACTTACCCCATCATTTGCACCATTCTTAATGTGTTCATCTTCAGATGGATCCTGACAGGTTTCCACTTGTGCTGATGATTCACTTCTTCTGCCACGTCTCCTTTTTGGTACCAGCTTTGTTTTAGACCAAGCCAACCCCCTCACTGTATCTTCAAGCTTTCTTTCTCCATCTGAGGAACTGCTTTGTGTCCTTAAGTTAGAATTCATATCCTCTGCAGATTTAATTTCCATGGAAAGTGTAGAAAATTTTGTAGGGTAATGTTGCTCCAATGATAATTGATTCTCTTCACTCACATCCAGGCCATTGGAATCAGTGGATGGTGGATGAGATTGCAATGCTTTGGACTCTGCATGCAACCCATTACAAAAGCTTCTCTGATGGAAGCTTGCACTATCGAATTTTGTGCTAAACTTCGAACTTTTACCATGGCAAGACGTTTTACCAGCAACACCAGGGCCTGTGATTGATGATTTTGAACGTTTTCTTAACCGTAAAGATGAGTTAAAGCATGGGAGTGCTTGAACTATTATAGGGGTTCGCACAATACCACATATACGTTTCTTTGGAGATGAAACTGAGGATGGCTTAGAATTCCCTATATCAGTCAGAGACAAAAGCTGAGGAGTACCTACATTACAAGTAGAAACCGGTACTGGATTGCTATTAGAGGAGAGATCTTTTTCAAGACTCTCTAAACCTTCACCACATGATTTTCTCTTCCTCTGATTCATAAGATGACAAATTTCAGGTTCATGTGCTTGCTTCAGATCAACATTTTGTAAAGATGTGGATAGTTCTTCAATAAAACCTGGAGATAAAGAAGCATTATTACTTCTTCTTTGCCCTGGAAAAAGAGGTTAGTTATATAAATCATGTAGTTATAACGACAGTAGTTTTTATAAATTATTCCCTATGATGATAAGAAAGGCAATAGTGATGCACTGAAATACAAACAAAAATTTAAACGGACAAAGTTGTAATTTGATGTGACCTGGCAACTGTACTCACCTGCATCATCATCATCATCATCATATTTCTGCAGGTGCAAATCACTTGAGCAAGTTTCACTATCCCTTCCAGTTTGATTATGTGTTATATCTGTAGAAGGAACTTGAATGCCCTTTTGAGCCAGATTCTGACACAAGAAATTTGTATTTCTAGCCAGAGGACTTTGAAATTCACCGGGCAATGCTGCCTCTTCCTGAAGCTCAACGGGTTCGTTCAAGTCGACCAAAAATTTGGATGCAGCAGCTACCTTTTCTTCATTCTTGTTTGGTTCATTCAAGTCGGGCAAATACATGGACATAGTACCTGAACCTTCCTCAAGCTTGATCGGCTCATTCAAATCAGCCAAAAATTTCCTTTTAGAAGAAAATGAACCAGGATCCAAATTATCCTCCTGGAAAACAGAATTAAAACCACCACTGCCATGGTCTGGTTGCCAATCACTCTTATGCACAGCCTCAGAGATTCTGCTCATAGGATGAGCTGACGCCTCAGGCACCTTTTGCAAAGACTCCTCGTCTTCACTATCAATGCACTCAGTAGGTGGAAGTTCAAGATCCAAGACCATTTTACCAAACTTCTTGCTGGACTCCAACTCACAGCCTTTCAAAGAGAATTTAGTTTGAGCAGGATCTGCACCTGACTGCACAAACTTTCTGCCATCAAAATGTGAAAGTGATGGGTTGTTTTTGGCAGTTGAAATGGACGACTGATTGAGTGCAGGATTCACTGCAGGCAAGCTGAAGACATGAGATGTCTTCTGTGCATCATCACACAAGTGCTGGGGTGAAAAAGGATTTGACTGTAAGGTCCCCTGCTGTGGATGATGCTTAAAGAGCTCGTGCTTTTTCATTTCATCCATTAGTTCCCTCTGTCTCCAATAAATGCGATGAAGTTCACGGATCTGGATAGTCAAAAACATTTAAAATCCATTTGAGTGTCTAAGATCAGCTGATAGGTACTCGTTAGTAACAAGCATTGCATCAGAACTGATAAATATATGAGATGCTGTTTGTAGTACCAACACATGCACATGAACATGCATGGACACACACATACAAAGAAAGGGACGTATGAATAGTCACATTATGGTTCCCCACAATGATTCGAATTCCTATAGCATATTAACAAGTCCCCCATTTTCCCTTCCAAACTTCCATCGTCTGAAGAAGTTGAGTTACAAGTCCTCAGGATCTCTTGATTATAAATATTTTAAAAATAAATAAATGCACGTGATTCCCTAAAGGCAACCAGAAGTCACAGTTCTTTAACTTGCCGAAGGACCATTAATAACGTAAGTTTGCAAGCATTATAGTATCAAAAATATTTGTTTACTTTTAAGGATATCAAGAAATAACACCACCTCAAGACCTACATATTCAAGTAACAACTTAAATAACGCAAGTGTTCCTCCAAACATGTTGATTAGCGCATGCTTGAATATGATGCGCATAATAGAATTTGTTTTATTTCTACTGAAAATAAAAGTAGGCTTAAGAAAATGAGATATAATCAATAAAACAACCAAAAACTCAAAGCTGAACCAGAACAATACCTGATCCCTGAAAATAGCTTCCTGCTTAAGCATTGTCTGCTTCACTACTTCCTTGCTTTGAACGAAATGCTGATCGGGAGATGGCAGTAAGAAGGCACCATTGTAGTAATTTCGATTCTTAAATATGTTATCAGCATCATTTGAGAGCAATGCACTACCATTAGTATTCACATTCAGATTCCAATTGGAATAATGTCTGGGAACAGGAATATTGCCTTCGCATGGCATCTCTGCTTGTATTCCTAGCAATGCCATTATTGTTGTAAGTCAATACTAACAAAATACAATCTAACTAGGCAACCGAAGAACCATTAAGAGAGAAACCTGCAACAGAAGTGGAAAATAGGTTAGAATATCAGCATACATTGTGAAAGACAATCATTTTTATCACTTTAATTCCTTATATTTTTCTCATTACTAAAACTCCTACATAATATTTGCAAACAATATGGTGCATGCTAAACCATTAAAGCATTCTTTCTTCCATTTGATTAACTGTACTTTCATTGCTAGTGGCTTCCACTATTTCAGGCCCCCAAAAAATCCAGACACTACTATTCATTACGATGACAAAATTCCAAAGAACCATATAAATATATTTTGGCAGGCAGGTACTTTCTGACTTTCACATGTTATTCTCACATTCTAGCATGATATTAAAAAGAGAAAAGAAAATTCAAGATCATAACCAACAACTAGTGCAACAATACATACCCAACCACAATGATTATTATCAATTTTGATCCAAATTTTGCCACATGTCATTAAGCCAGCAGAAAACATTCATTATATGCTTAACTGGGAAACTAATAAAATAAGCAAAGCTATTTACTAACCCATTATTTGGGAGGGGAAAAAGAAGAAGAAGAAGAAGAAGAAGAAGAAAGAGAAGAATGTCTTAAATGAATCTATCAAAGCCAAAATGAATATACAATAATAGAAACATTGATAACATAATTTCAAGCAATGAGTAAATCACCCGCAAAGACATTAAAAAAAGAAGGCAAAAATCGTTTCACTGAAATCATCAAACACAAAAATCCAGCTCAACATAAAAAAATAAACATATAAATCAAGCTGGAGAAACCAACCCAACAGCCACTGAAGAAGAACAATCAAGAACAATCAAGCACGTTAAAGAAGTGATTTCGCAACATCATCTTACCTCAAAATCACATCTTTATATCACCACTTTCTTCAAAAATAACCCACAAGTGATTCATTCACTCAGCTTTACATTTTCACGACTTTCAAGAAAACACAAGCAAAAACCATAAAAGTGGGTAACTTCAAAACTTAAAAGGGCCATGAATGACCAAAAAAACACACAAGATGATGAATCTCAAAGGTGCCAAAAAAACAAAGTGGGTACTTTTGAAAACAACTTAAAAAAAAAAAGCTTAGAAAAAATGGGGATTTGGATCTGCTCTGCTACTGCTCACTGGGGCCATTCTCATTCTCTCCAAGAAGATATAGAGAGAGAGAGAAACAAACAAACCTCACAAAAGAAACTTATATTATGAGATGAAGAGACATCAAAGTTGTCAATGAAATGTTCTCTCTCTTTCACTCTCATTATTTTTATTTTTCTCATTTAATGCAAATTTCTTTTTTTTTTTTTTAATTTGTGCATTTTATCCAGCACAGCAACATCCTTGTCTTGTGGTACATGCAAACTTTTAAAGCATTTTCTGAAAAGTTTAAGAAACTTTCTTATTTTCTGAAACAAAAACAAATGAAATCAGACAACACACAGAACTGTACAGCACACACATACGCCCCTGATTACCGCAGCATCAACAGACGCAACCAAATTGTTTCTTAAAACTACCTTCATTTTTCCAATTCAAATTTTTTAATCATTAAAAAAAATTAAATTGTTACATTCTTTATTTAGTTTTTTTTTAACTAGTCGTGACAGAAGTCCCAGTGGGGCCTGTTTGGATATTTTAAGGCCATCATTATCATTTCCAAACTTTCAACTTTAAGCGTCGCCTTATCGAAAGAGGAAGAAAGGACCTTAAGCATTGCAATTTGCAACTTCCATGAATTTCAATTATTTTGTCCATTCATTGCCAAATTGTAGGGCTTGGTTTGTGTTTCATATGATTTGTTTTAACTTCATTCTTATTATTATTATTATTATTATTATTATTATTATTACTACTAAAAGATTCTCAAACTATTCAAAATAAAATTGTTTAAATAGTTATTGGTTGATATATATATATATAAACTCTAATTTGCCTTTTAAATAGAATGATAATTTTTTTTAATCTTAGACGTGTAAAAACTTTAATTTATTCTATTTTTATTCAGAAGATGGGAATAAATCAGGGTCAGTTGATTTTTTTTTTAATAATAAAGAGAGTAAATTGATATTTTCACACTTTTAAAATATAAATTAAATATTTTTTCTTTTTTTTAAAAGAAAAGAGGTGTGGGTAAGCTAAAATAAATTTTTACCAGTCCACACCCGAAAGTTTGAATCCGAGTCCACACAAGTAAGGGACGATAAATTATACTGTCAACCAACTCGGTTATATCCTTAGGGACAAAAAAGATAAATTAAAGATTATTTTATCATATTTTTTATAATTTAATCCTTATGAACATATAAGTAATAACACGACAACAGACTATACTTAATATGTTTAAATATTTATTATGAAGTTATTGCAAGTCAAGTGAGCTTTATCATTAACAAGGAAAAAAAAAGGTCAATAATTTTAATAGTGTTTTAATCTGCCTTCGTTTTGAAGTTACTTTATTAATACAAACCAACATCAAAAGTAGCATTTGAAAGGGACAGCATAAATAGAAAGAAAATTATGGAAAAGTTTTAGAAATTTAGATAATTATTAGATTTCACTGAAGGAGGCCTAATCAACTTGGCAATGAGAACTCTTGAAATAAAGTTAGTTTGAAAATTTTGCAACATAAAATACTACTGCGTGTTGAGTCAATGATTCATTTTGACATCATTTTGGATTAATGATTTGCCTGTAATCTAGATTGGGTCACACACAAACGGAAATTAAATAAATTCAAGATTGGTGTGCCAAACTGTGTAACTCTCTATTACAATAAATTTAGGTTTAAAGATAAACAAACAAATAATAATAATCATACGTATCATTCTTATACTTATAATAAAGATTGGGGAATTTTTTTAAAAAAAAATCACCTGACGTACTTTTGACTTTAGATTCTCAACATGCTTGCCCTTTCCTTGATATTTCAAATAACATATATCAATAACCAATTATTGTTAATTTCTACGGAAATCTAAAATGACTAAACAGTCACATATCTAAAATATTAAAAAAGTAGTTACATATCATATGATGTTAAATTTTTTTATATATAAATGATTAACATAAGTAGTTTTAACATTAAATAGTTAAGAAAATATAATTATCTAATAAAAAGCGTGAAGAAAATGAGAAAAAATATTAAAATCAAATTTTTTTCCCCAAAGGAGATGAGGGTTAAAAATGGTTGAGAATTGGTAAAATAAGTAATGGAGTGATATAAAAGGACAAAGAAACTACAAGAAAAGCGTAGAAATGAAAATTTGTTAAAAAAAACCAAATGGTTCAAAGGTTTTTGAAACAACTTGGACCAACTTCTAACAATGAATTGATGTAAATAAAACTAAATGGTACTAAACCAAATTGAACCAGGCCGAACCGGTTCAATTGTTATTTAAGAGCTAATTTTCAGACAAGTTAAGCTTAAAAGGATTGGGTGGTAATGAATAAATGGTTGAATCAAACATATTGGTCACAGAAAACAGGAAAAAAAAATGTACGCATTAATTCTGAAGTTTAAATCTGAGTTTTTAATTCCACCAATAGATTTGTTAATAATTTTTTTTTATTAGTATTTATAAAATTTTATATTATTTAAAAGAAAAAAAATAAATTACGATTTCTAACTTGCATCTAAAATATCCATTCTAAACAAAAAAAAAAAATTGTTACATTTAGTGTGCACATTAATCAATTGAAGAACACTAATGGTGTTTGCATGAGATAATTGACTGCAGATGTCTCTATTTAGTTAATAAAACGAAAGAACTCGTGACAAATTCTTGTTCTTATTCTTCCATCACTGATAATTTGGGGATTAAAAAAAATGAACTCAACTTGTTCGAAACAAATCTATCTAGCTCTATTTTAATTAGTTGTATATAAAAAAAATTATTAATAAAGAGTTATAATTAAAAACCTAGAGGGGCTAACACATCATTGTTTTTCAGTCTTATTTTAAGTTACAATACAGGAGAAAGATATATGTATAATTAATTAATGTGTTTAATTTTTCTAATAGTTGTACATATTTGATATTTATTGCCAACTTAGTTGCAAGTCAAGTTTCATCACTTAAAAAAAAGGGGGTACATGATTAAACTAAAATGTGTGTATGTCTTATTTTTTAAATTACTTAATTGATTCAACCCAACCTCTTAAGCAAAACTTGAAAAAGAAAAGTATAGACTATAGACTATTTTTAGAGATTTAAGACAGACTTGATAATGATTCCGTTAAATACAACACTCAATTATTTTTTAAATTTGAAATTAATACTTAAAAATCAAATAATCAGAGGAAATTCTTTAAAGAAAAGATATTTGGATTTTTAGATTAAGAATTTAGGATCAACTTTTGTCAATGTTAGATTAAGAATTTAGGATAAAATTTTGTCAAAGGCGTAACTTGACTGACCATAAATGTGTTTTGTTCTCATGATCAACCAAATTTGATTAATAATAAGGGATAAGAAGTTTTTTTTATAGACTGAGGTTTCTCATTCCCTTTCAAGCTTTTAACCAAAAACCAAAAAAAAAAAAGAACTCCCGGACAAAATTATAAAAGTATATTTTATGAACGTCACAAAATTATTATAGGTTTTCAATTTAGTTTATTTGTAATATTAAAAAATAAAAAGAGAGATCAAAAGAGAAACAAAACTATAATTTAAAATGATAAAAAAAATTCACTGTTAAAATACAATTAAGTTTTCATATGATAGACACAAATATGTTTCTTCTCCGATGAGAGTAGTAGTTCATACACTCGTCAATTTCAAGAAAAATATAGAATTATTACCTTACTGGTTCTCTAATATAATAACAACAACGACAACCGTTCATATATATTGTAATCTTAGATCAATAATAGAGATCGGAAAAAATAATATTACCTGTAATACATTAAAGAAGGTCTTCGCTTCAAATTCTCAACATGCATGTCATCTTTTTTCATGTTTCAAGCACTGATCATCGACAATCAACAATCGTTAATTTCATCAAAGACCAAAATTAACTTCTAAATAATCGCCGATCTAAGACTATAGTCATAAATTACGTATTGATGATTCTTATTTTTTTCCATATATAAAAAACAACCTCAAAAGTTTTTATTATTCAACAGCTCGATTGTAAGTGATTAGAGATGATAAAGAGATAAGCAAGAGAGCGATAGAAAAATAAGAACACGACGATAAATGAATAGATGAACAAACAAATATGTATAAAATAGAGGGGTTACGAATAAGAATGGGTCCACTGGATGATCACAAGGGACTTTAAGGTGGCGTTTGTTTTTCCGTCTGAAATCTGAATTAGTCTGAATTCTGAATAGATCTGAATGTCTGAATCTGAATAATGTGTTTGTTTTTTTTATCTGAATCTCTGAAAATAAGTATTAAGTTGTTTGTTTTTTAAACTTAAAAATCTGAATATATATATTTTTACATTTGTACCCTTATTAAATTTAAATGTCAAATAAATAATACACTAAATACCATAATATTTTAATATTTATAAGTAAAACTATATTCAAGTGAATACATAATGATTTTGAAATTATAATATATAAAATACGATAAATTTTAAATTTTATTACTAATTCTCAATAATAATACATAATATAAGAAAAAAAACTAACAAAATGATTGAAATAGTTGATTTGTTATTTCATCTTGAAGTTGTCTCATGTAAAGATGAGATTATGTAGGATAAACGTCTATGGGTGAGTTTTGGAATATGTATGAAAAATAAATTATAAAATAGGAATATTTTTGACATTAAAAATTAATTGACTTAATTCATATTCTTCTATTCAGTAAAAAGCTAAAAAAATTGGTTTCTTTTATTAAGTCAAAATTATCTGAAAAGTCCTATTAAGTTATAAAAACAAACACCTCTAATTAACTTAATTAATTAAGTTAAATCACTTTAAGTTATTAAGTTAAAAAACAAACGCCACCTAAATTGTAAAGAGAAAAGAAACTCTCCTTATAATTTGCGTTAAATACTGTTTGAGCCCCTAATAAAATTTTAGTTAACCCCCTAATGTTAGTCAAACCAGCAGGGACTAAGTTTGAAACTCTATCAAATGCATAATGTCACTTAAACTAAACAAGTTAAGTGCACAACAGTCATACATCGCTGAATTGGCAATATGCTATTGTTTTCCAAGTATAGCTTCCTACCAAAGAGGAATCAATGTGCACTCAACATGAAAACGCTACTTTAACAAAATCATAATAATTCCTTGACACTAAATCAATTCAATCTTATCTAATTTTTATAGTTTTACATTGCTTATTTAAGAAAAGAATATTGATATCTTCATGGTTTGGTAAATGATCATGAAATTATTTTACTTTTATGATGCTTTTGTAAGAAGCATGATTAAGAAAAATAAATAAACTTTGACATAATTGTACTTAAGATAAGTGTATCTCTCAATTGTACTTAATATAATATTTTTTGTTTTCAATGTAAATAAATATAGAACCTTCGTTAGTGAGGACATCGAGGACGCACACTAAAATATACCCAAGAAAGCATAGATTTTAATGTATCAGAAATTATATGTTTTTGTTTGTTAGTGGCATCATTATTTTGTTAAAATGAGGATGCACTCACTAGAGAATTTTTGTCGTCGTTGTCATCATCATCATTATTATATAAAAAATATGATAGGAATCTCAACGATTTTCTCTATATTTGAGTTCAACTTACAACTAATGTGGGAACTTATTTATAATTGTTAAATCATGTTAGTCATTAATTTTTACCTTTTTTTCATGAATTTTAATTCTACCATTTCATGATAAATATTAGTAACTCGTTAATATGATAGTTATATAAGAACTCATATAAGTTGATATTCAAATGCTTTCATCATACATACAACTCAGATCTCTGATATACTCAAAAGTTTAATTAACATATTGCCTAGATAAGGATGTCAATAAATACCACTCACTATAGATTTTTCATTACTAAATCCGTACTCGCAAAAAAATTTAAATTACTAACCCACCTGCAACCTATAGTAAGTTTTTATTTAAAAGAAAAACTGTCGGCTATGGGTTTTAAAAATGATCAAACCCACCTGTAATCTGTAGTGGATTTTTTAAAAGAATTTTCTCATTTGAAATCATAAATATTAAAAATACTTTGCAACACATAACAACTTAAATTATATAAATTCAAATTATAACAATAGCCTAAAAAATCTGCATACAATACTCAATTCTAGATTTTGTCAGTGTAAATAAGAAATTAAAATTTCAACATCAAATGAAATACATAAAATATATTAATTTAACATAAAATATTTATGTTGCAAGTAAATCGTCATCATTAATATCAATACTTTGTTCCATCTTTTAACCAATATACAAGTATTGCCAACAATATTAAAATGTAAATTTTGTACAACTACCCTTAACAATAAATTAAACAAATAAAATTAAACTTTAGTAGCAAATCATTATATTCAAGTCCTTAAAGCAAAACAAAAAAAAAATCAATCAAATTAAAATAAAATATTAAAAATATTAGAGGTGAAAATTATAAAATTTTTATTTATTAAAAACTTACTTGCCAATATCCATGCGGATATTCGATAGACTTTTTCTTAAAAAAAAAAAACTAAATTCACCCATAATCCACAATAAATTTACGTTTGAAATATTAAATTTACTTGCAACTTATAAAATTAATTACATCAGATGAATTTTTAAAAACGGATTTGAATGAATTTACGAGCTCGCGGGTAATTTTGGAACTCCAGTACCTAGCTAATGTTTAAGCATAAAAATATAATATAATTCTAATGTAAAAGTCAAATTCAATCATCCCATCACACGAAAGCGATTGATGGTGAGGAAATTTCGGTGAAAAGAAAATATTTTTCTAAACCTTCCATGTGAAGAAAACCTATTGGGGTATACCTATTGGCTATTTGCTCACCATATTATTTTTAAATAAAAAGCAGCTCGTAAATTTCACTCTCTTTTCTGTTCTTTTTTACTTCCCCCCCCCCCCCACCCATCTCTCTCTCTCTCTCTCTCTCTCTTATGGCAAAGCCCTCCTCGTGGTGAATTCTCCTAATTAGAACCCAGATACAATCCTTGCTTAATTTAGTGCATCATTAATTATTTTTAGTTCTTTTAAGTTGTTTGTTATCTCCTTCGCTTACTTTAATGGAGGTGTGAGTTTGGAGACCACAGACTAATTTTTTAATAAAAATTACAACGAATTAATGATAGAGCGCAAATGTGAGAAAATTATAACAAATCCTAAACTCAGATGATTTAAATTTTAAGTTGCAATAGACTTAATTATATAATTACGAGTTATTGCGTATATTTGACTTTTTTTTTTTATTTTTTTCATTTCGAAGTATCTTTAGGTTGCAAAATAAGAATAAATATCTTTTAAATATAAAACTATTGACTCGACTGAAGATCCATTGCTTTGGAATTTTAAAAAATTAAAGGGCATAAAGGCTTAGGACCCCAAAAAACGTGGTGTCCGCAGCGGTGAGACATCTTAACAATACTTTATTGTATAATAAAATAATGAATCTCACTGTAAAATCTATTAGATTTAAATTCATCCCTTTTTTGAGCGCAACCATGTCTCCATGTGAAACGGCGTTGATTGAAATTGCTTTTGACTGCAATGCCTAGCTATTAGCACCATAAACAGACCATGGATTTACCACCGTGTCTGCGAAATTACTATTCGGCCCTCTGTTGGACCGGAGTGTCATTTTCTGTGAGTCTGATTTTCGTGGGGCCGCTGGGGACGCGGTGGGCCCCACAAGATGATGCGCGAAAACAAAAATTCGGCGTTTCGTTTCGAGGTGGACGCTGGAGGAGAGCGGCAATCGCCTGCACCGCACACCGCACTGGCCTGTTGAGATCGTATCCTGGCTGGACACTCGGCCCACGATAATCTGGGCCCATTGGGAGCTTGTAGTCACGATCCGCTTATCAAACTTTGGAAATCAAAAACTCTTTTTTGTTCCCCTCTTTTTTTTTTTATCCAACTTCTGGAAATTTATGACGAATGAAAAATCTCAGCAACAATCTCTAACGCCCCTCAAATATCATAAGTTCATATTCATGAGGATGATGGTTCGAATATTCTTGTGTGCATTATTTTATGAATGTTGATTTAGAACTGAAAGCACATCATATATGTTACGATCTAAATATTTGGTTTGCATAATTGTATAATTCATTCAACAAGTTACAGAAAATTTTTAAGTATAAATATTAATAAATTGCAATGTAATTTTAAAATAACATTATGTTTACTCTTTTGAAATACTCAACGACGTGACATCTCATGTATTATTTAATTGAATAAATTGTAAAAATAGTAGGGCATTAACTTATAACCGCATTGATCGTATGTATAGGGGGTTTTTAGCTAATTTTTGAGAAAATGCTTGAAGATAAGCCATCCGATTTTGGTTTTATAAGAATATATATTTTTCCACTTTCAAGACCCACTACATTTATTATTCATCAACTATCTCCAACAGCAAATAGATAAAATTTGTGGGACTCGGATGCCACCAATGTCAATAGCTTGTCCAAAGTTTCTGACTGCGCCCACTCCCCCTAGGGTTAGCCGAAAATTCCTGTCCAATTTCTTAAGATTTGACCTGCCGACTACCGCGGCCAATTTGCATTATTACATCTATATTTCATTTGACATTATTATATTGGAAAGTTTGTGCTCATTAAATTTATAAATTTAAACCTCGAGTTACTTTGTCACCAAAAAAAAAATTATAATTATCAATTAAAAGTTGATAATATATAATAAAGATAATTTTTAGATAATATTACAAGCGAGAAATTAAAACCAACTTGATTTTTAAACCAAAACAACGAATGTTTAGCAAATATTTTCGTGTTGTAGATTCAATCTCAATATTAAATGGAGCCTTAATTATAATAAATTTCTAACTATAATATTAATTGATTAGTAGAAACTGTATGTAACAAGAAAATTAATTCTATCATATAGAGTTGCTCCCATTGATTCCAACAAATTTTTAACGGATGTTCATATGCAATTAGTTTGTCTATGATCACATTGAAAGTGACAAAAGAGTCAATCATTATCATGCAAGGAGTAAGATTGCGATGTTGCCAAACCTACCGTGAGGAAGCATCCGCAGCTACAAGTGTTCGTAGGCTCCTTCGAAAGTGCTTTCCAAGTAAGCATGGCAAACACATTTGTTCGTCTTTCTTTAGCCTTTTTTTTCATGGCCTTTTTATCCACAACTTGGAGGATCTATACGATTCTAAATAATTAACAATATCGGCAGATAAACACAGCCCATCAAAATATTAATGGCGCAGGTTTCATATGCTTGTCCTCGAGCACAATAGGCGAGGCAACTAAAGGTGTTTAGTGTCCACAAGGACTAATTATCGATTTTCATCCCTATCTACTTATATTCAGTTTATGGTTGTAAGATTAGATTGTTAAGCCACCTAACTTGGTGCCAAATTCCAGAATGAAAGCATCAAGGCTAATGGCCCTAATTAGCCATATAACATTGAAGTTGAACAATGAGCTTTAGATTCTAAAAGAGAGATTATTCCAAAACTTGATCATTAATTTATTACATAGCATAGACCTCTTTCAAAAACTTGATCATACAAGTGCAAGCCCGGAAATGAAAGCAGTAAAAAAGATACCAAGACACAAACATATGACATGGAAAATACAGAGTACCCATGAGGAAAAAACTTTCTAGGAAGATTTCTGATTAATCACTGGGTATTTTCTAGCATTCTTAACAATCTTTGCAAGTGCTGCCTGGCCAAGATCAAGACCACAAACATCAGCAAGTTGAATCAGATAAAGCAGAACATCGGAGAGCTCCTCTTCTAAATGTTCCTTATCATCAGAACTCCAGTTTGGTAGCCCTCTTGCAACTTCTCCTCTCCATTGAAATATCTCGGATAGCTCCCCCACCTCTCCCACCTGCACAAAGAATCAAATCAAATCATTAACCAAACCATAATGAGACACGATTCTTTACAGTTTAAAAATGGACATTGAAATGACTTACAAGTGCCAAAAGAAGGTTTCTAGGACTGTGATACTGCTTCCACCCTCTTACTTCAGCAAACTCAGCAAGCCTATCTCTAAGTTCTTGAAGGGAAACATCTTTATAAGCTTTCTTAACGCACTCATAAGAAGACTTCTCCATTTTCTCTTCCCTCTTTGTCATGGTTTTGCCTTCATGCATGCCCAAGTTTAAATAGAACTAAAGAGAGTGAGACATCCTAATTCCCATCTATTTTGGCTTTTGCCTTTTTCCGATAGTGGAGAAGTACTTGAGTGTTTTCTCCAAACACTAATCATGTGAGGTATGGTAAAGATGTCTCCAGCTTTACATCCATGTCTTGACACCATTTGCACACCTGAAAATTGAGGCTTTACCAGAAAACTATAGGCAGCAAAATTGTACCTATATCTTGTTATATGGATTCATCATCATCATTATCATCATCGTCGCTTAGAATTTTATTGGAAATTTAGTAGTGTTGTACTAGAAGGACAATCATTCTTCTTTTATCTCGTGGGTCTAAAAAACAGGACAAATGAGCATCATTGGTAATGCAGCCTTTATAAATCCCGGAAAATGCGATTCCAATCTGGACAATTTGAGACCATATTTCCATCATTAAATCTATGAGGTCAGGGAATGCATCAACAAGCATTCATATGCATAACCATATGCTCGTCTTTTAGCTACAACTGGCACATATGCAAGTTATGCTCCAAATCCAAATAAGCCCCAGAAAATCAATGTATGGATTTCCTTGTGCATGCATATCCACAATAAATATTAATTATCATTCTATTTTACAACGAAGAACTGCTGGAAAGAGACAAAACTACTTACAAATCTGGTTAATTCTAAAATATTCTTTTTCATTTAAGTCAAAGAAGGCCATTTATAAACTAGGCAATACTTATTTTGTCAGAATGATGAGTGTCTTTGTATCCTATTCTTTACCCTGACTCAGGAAGTGTTATCCACATACAATAGTAAAATGATAAAATCATTATCCTTAAACCTCTTGTAATATGTACAATGATTTGAACTGAATCTGTTGTATTGAAGGCTCATGATGAAGGAATCAAATCTCTTATACCAACAAAATGGAGTGACAGAGTAGATAAACAGAACTTTTATAGAAAAGATAAGAGTCATATTGAGGACTATCGGTCAACAAACTCATTTTAGCTAGAAGCAGCCAAAACCGCCTGTTATGTGTTGAATCGATCGGCGTCTATGGCAATTAGGTTGAAGACACCAATGGAGATGTGGATTGGGAAGCCAATTGATTACTCTCATTTGTACATTTGAATGTCCTATGTACGTAATATACAATGACCAAGAAAGAACAAAACTAGATCCAAAATTCAAGACATGTATCTTCTTGGGGTATGTTGATGGAGTGAAGTGGTATCATCTTCACTTAGTCAACAAGGAAAGACTGGGTCACAATAATTCCACTTAAAATCTAAACTTTTAGACTCTTATCATTTTTCTGATAGAACTTTCCTAGACATGTATAAGAGCACACAATTACTTCTACTCACGTCGTTAATCCCTACTTTACACTGCAGAATTCTTGGATCGCTCCCACTGTTTCACGTGAATAATGCCATATATATGAATAATACCGTATACGTGAACAGAATCTCGATTCCAAAAATGCAACCAGCAGCTTTGATACCATTTGTTGGGCGCATTGGTGATTGAAGTAGACACGCAACTAAAGTAAAATTGAGAAATAATAATCACATAAGGACACCAGAATTTATGTGGTTCGACTTTTAACTTACTAGTGAAAAAGAGTTACAAATATTGTATTGTTTTATCTCACAACCCGAAACCGCAATACACTCAAACTCTAAAAAACACTAGAACTAGAGCTCAAAACTCTACACTTTCAACTTACATTTCTTAGCACTCTCACTTGAATTAGAAAATTAGATAAGTGAAAAAGGCAAATAAGACCTCTATTTATAGGCCAAGCTATACCCAAAAATCAATAATGATAGGCATTAAAATAATATAAAATTTCACTCACCTTTCCACTTTGGTGCGAAAGTCAAAAGTTGATTCCTATCACTTATTCAACAAATTATACCAAAAGTCAAAATTGGATTCTAGCCACATGCAATTGTTTCCCACATGCATACACTTGTTTAACAATTCTCCCACTTGGAGACTTGATTAAAAACCAATCATGCCTCCAGACCATCATTTCTTCTTCGCTATTTGTCATGTTGCTTACATCTTGGATAGGCCACAAGAGGATCTACTCCATACAAACTTATGAGTATTGATTAACTTAGTCAAAACATCTGCTAGGTTCTCTTTGGAATGGATTTTCTGCAAATCCACACTTTCATCTTCCACTACTTCTCGAACGAAGTGGTACTGTACCTTATGTGCTTTGTCTTATAATGAAAGGCTGAATTTTTTACAATGTGCAAGGCACTCTGACTATTACAAAACACAAGAATTTTTACTTATTTGTGCCCAAGCTCCTCTAATAACCTTTGTATCCAAATAGTTTCCTTGCAAGTTTGTGTAGTTGTTATGTATTTTGCTTCTGTTGTAGATAAAGACACAACAATTTGCAGTTTCAAAACCCAACTTACAGCTCCTCTTGCAAGTGTAAACACATATCAAGTAATGAATTTCCTTTTATCAAGGTTTTCTGCAAAATTTGAATTCATATAAGCCATGATAGTAAATTCTGATCCTCCGTAATATAATGCAACATCCGAGGATCCTCTGCTGTATCTCATAATCTTTTTAACAGTTTTCCAATGCTCTCCATCAGGATTCACTATATATCTACTGATCACTCCTACTACTTGTGTAATATCCGGTCTAATGCATATTATAGCGAACATTAAACTCCCCATTACTGATGCATACGGTACTGGAGACATCTCCTTCCTCTGCATCATCGCTAGGACACATACTTAAGGATAACTTGAAATTAACAGGAAGTGAGATAAAAATTGGCTTACAATTTTGTATGTTGAAACGCTCTAAAATTTTCTTCAAGTAATTCTTCTGAGGCTAAATCTTCATGTCATTTTTGTCTTGGAGAATTTGCATTGCTAGAATCTTGTTTGCTGATCCCAAGTCCTTTATTTCAAACTTCCTAACCGATTATGCCTTTAATTTTTAGACATGATCGTTGTTGGGACCTGCTACCAACAAGAAGGACAAGCGATATGACTGTTTTCATGTCCCTCGTAATTCATGGCCCTCAAGCATACAGCTTTGCAGAAATGGCCAACATTATTTGTAGAATGAATACTGCAAGCAATCAAAATTTCCGAACACAATTGAGGGGAAAAAATAAAAAGAGGAAATATCACAATTTTCTTGTGCTCGTTAACGAGTCTCAAGGCTCTCAATTATGAAAACATTCACATATTGGTCAGAAACTAGAAAGCCTAAGTACATGATTATGCACATAACAAGATTCATATACTGAAGATTAAATCTGATGAAAGAAAATATCATAATGGAATAGTTCATAAAACAAAAAGATCTATGCCAACACACTCTTGGAGATGTTTATTCAACATCAATTCAATACCAAAAACAACTTCTTCTTCTTCTTCTTCTTCTTTTTCAGGGGTATCAAAGTAGATCATGTGAATTGTTTGAGCGTTTCATACAGTTCTCTTAGTAAAACTAAGAGGAAACAAAAGCTAATCATGGCTAAAAGGTTCTGAGTTAAATATTTTCCAATAATATGTGACAAAACTACTGATTCTTGATGACAGCATCTTCCATTTCCATAACTCTTTCTGATCAGGCCTTTCCACTATAGCTTCCCAAGTTTTCGGCCCTTCTTTTCCTGTCAATTTCATGGAGTCGGAGGATATGGTTTTTACCATCAAGGTGCATCTTGAATGCATCTCCATTTGGGCACCAAACATCACACAATTTGCACCATTTTTGCCCTCCACCACTTTTCCGAGTGCATTTCGCCCTTTGTAAAAGCCTTGTGCTTTTTAGCATTTAAGTGCAGCCGGAACAATTCTTCACTTGAACACCCAATATTACACAAATGAAACCATTTTTGCTTCTCTCCTACCTTAACAAGACTCTTTGCAGTGAGTTCCATTTTGTTTCTTTCTTCTAGGTGTTTTTGATTTCCATCCATCCTGTTAGCTACTTTACCATCTTGACTCCCATCTAATTTCAACTCCTGTAGCTTAGCCTTGTGCTTACGACCTTTTAGATGTTGGTTATGGTTGAAGGCAGAAGAGCAAGGCACATGGCAGATTGAGCAAAAATTGCTGTCAGCTTGAATTGCATGCTCGGGATGACTATCCAATGACTGTGGCAGCTCAGGAGATGAGCATTCTGCATCTGCAGTGCTTGCTGGGGTTGATCGTTTCATTTCAGAAAGTCTAGGGCTTGAACTTGATGGTGGCCTTGGACCTGGAATTTGACTTGGGCTCATACGAAGGCTTGATTGTGGGGTTGGTCGTTCCTTTTTTGTTTTTAAACAGCAATAAAACAATACAATGCACTGAATTCAACGTTTTTGACAAATCAAGCAAACAATCAATTATTAATACTTCAGAAAATCAGCGGCATGCAATGCAATGGAATGAGTTCATTTTGATAAAAATCCATTCACAAGAGAAGAATATGAATAGCCAGCAACAATTATTCCACGTATCACATAATTCTACATGATTAAGATTTTCTTTTAGTATTTTTTTCTCTTAGTCTCTCCTAATATGTCAAATTTAATAAAAAAAATTAGTTTAATTATAAATACAATAAATGACGCTGTTTTAAAATTTAATTTTAATCATTTCTTTTCACTAAAAAAGACTAAGAGAAAAAAAATAATAAAAAAGATCCTAGTCCAATTCTACAAAATGAAGACCAAGGTCATCAAACCTAGGCTTCAAATTCCAAATGCCATAGAAACAAATATCGAAAGTTAGTCGAATAAAATCTTCTAAACAATCATCTGCAATGATTCACATTTGCAAAAACCATACTCACCTGCAATGGAGCAAGGTCTTTCTCTTTTTTCTCATGGCCATCATCATGTTGTGACTGCAACAGGAAAACCTTTCTCCTAAATGCTAGCTCTCTTAAGATAGCAAGCTCTGCAGTGATCATTCGTCCTCTGCTTTCAGCGCCCATTTCTCTTTCTGTCATAAGCGCTGAAAATTTGGGATACAAGTTCGCTATTGATTAGACACCATGTATATAATAAGTACCCATTAAAAAGCTATGCGACTATGTCTGGAAAACTGAACAAGTTACAAGCGTATACGTCAACGCTTCTTGTTCTTGTAATAAATACCGATAATGTACAGAGTAAAAACGGAATCTTTTTCACATTCCTTTATGAGGCATTATTTGTTCAATAAAAAACCATCAGAGCAGCTAATCAAAACGCAAAACAAAAGCAACCCAAAGTAATTTATCATGCATATATATTACAAAAACCTCAGTTGTTTTTCATTGATCTAAAACGTGAAAACGAAAAAAAAAAGAAACTGATTTTTTATTCTTTCTTTCCTGGAAGAGTGGAGCGAGAAGCACTTAGAAGAGAAAACCCAAAAATAAAAAAACTTGTCCAGGAAGTGATCCTGTTGACAACTAAAACAGTAAAAAATTAAGCATTTTTCTTTTTTATGTCCGGGAATGAAAATGGGGAAAATGTTAGAAAATAATGCTTACCCAGCTGAGATGAGAATGCATTCTAAAGCTTTGAATATGGAAAGAAACTGAGGGTACGGATTTTGGCAGAGGGGTTCATGAATCATGTACGAAGTGTGTCCATGTGTCCATGCATGTAATTGGTATTGGAATTTTTGTCGAAGGGTATTTTAGTCATTATATATTGGCAACAATTGTATGGGTCTCAAAAGCATGGCCATGGCCCATAACAAATCAGCGAACGAAGTCCAATTAAATTTGTTTTTCAATGTATAAGAATCACTAGTGCTGTGTGCCAGACGAAGAATGAGGCGAATCGTATTTTTATGTCCACTACATCTATACTTGCTCATTTTTCTATTGTATTAGAATGTAGAGTAAGTTATTGACAATTTCTGAAACAATCTCAATCTCAAATCCCAAAACTTCAATCACAGTGAGGCAGTATCTTGATTAACATAGCTAGCACCTCCTTCATGTTTGGTCTAGCATTTGGTGCCTCTGCTGTGCACCTTACCCCTATCAAAAGCAACTCAGACATCTCCTCCGCTCCTTCAGCTAGCCCGGACCCCAATAGAACTACTGGTATAACAGCTCTTCCCGGTCCATGTGTCCCATATCCCATCACTCTTCTTCCCCATTCCACCAAACATTCTTCCCCTCCTTCCAATGCCCTCCTCCCAGTTGCTAGTTCCATTGTCAACACTCCGAAGCTATACACATCGCCTTTTGTTGTTGCTTGCCAGGTTTGCCCGTATTCTGGTGCTACATAACCAACTGTCCCAGCAACCGTTGTGCTCACATGACTATCCCCTGCACCCACAACTCTAGCTAGGCCAAAATCTGTAACGAGTGCCTTTCCTTCTTTGTCAAGTAACACATTGCTGGCCTTGACATCGCGATGGACTATAGGAGGATAGCACTCGTGGTGTAGGAAAACTAATGCTCGTGCCACGTCAATTGCTATGTCTAGACGTCTCCGCCATGTCAGTCCTGTTCTATCTGATATAAGATCCTCCAAGCTCCCGCCTTCCATGTACTCATAAACCAATATTTTCTCTGATCCATCAAGGCACCATCCGTAAAGTGTAACAAGATTTGGATGTGGCCAACCAAAGCCATTTCCACTTAGTACCTCCATTTCAGCCCGGAATTCTCTTTCACCCTCAAGCCCTCCTCTTTGTAGCTTCTTCACTGCTACTTCTCTGCCATCAGGCAAGACCCCGCGATACACCGTGCCAAATCCCCCCTTTCCAATTATCCTATCTTCTGAAAATTTCCCCGTGGCCTTCAAAATGTCTGAGTATGTGAATGCTGTTTTGTCCAAACGGATGACCTTAACAGTGTCTGATAGCCATGGTGACGATCCTCCCGAGCTCGAAGCGAGATCATGTCGATACTTCATACCCTCCAAGAGATATCCTGATTGTTCTGCTGGACGCTTTACTAGCATATAGATAATAATCGACAAAACTCCACATATCAAGCAGGTCATTAGTAAAGCTAGAAAAGCTAGAATTACTGTCAACTTAGTATTATTCCCCGTCCTTCCATTGGAATTGGGATATTTTGGTCCATGATGGGGGCCATTCTCTATGAAATCTGGAAGGTCCAGGAGCGGATCTCCAAGGTAAGATGTTTTCTCAAACGTTGCTAGCTGCCCAGTTGATGGAATTGTGCCAGAAATGAGTGGGTTGTATGAGATGTTTAACTTGCTCAGCTCCGTCAAATTATTGAAGCTAGCGGGGAATGAGCCAGAGAAATTGTTGTAAGACAAATCAAGATTCTGCAAGCATTTCATATTCCCAAATTCTGAGGGAATTTCACCCGAAAATTTGTTTCGAGTGAGGTTTAGAACTATAAGGGGCAACTGATCAAATTGAGAAGGCAGCTTCCCATCAAACTGATTGAAACCCAAATGCACCATACTGAAATTATGCAGCTTACCAATATCTGGAGACAGCTCTCCGGATAGCTGATTCCCAGCAAGTTGAAGATAGCCTGTGATTTGAAATGTACGCGATGCCGAACCTGGAAGGCAAATTGGGAAGATGCCAGTGCCTTTGAGTAACCGATCCCACAAGCTTCTGCAACTCTTCCTTGTGAGGATCGTATACACAAAACTGAATGGTTGGTAGTCCGCAGGAATCCATCTCTTCATCGACAAGCACTCGCCAGAGCCAGCAATTATCCTCTCACCGTTTCTCTGGTTTGCTTCAAATGTTGATCTTGCGTTCCTCCCAATAGTCATCACTTCAGGTGGGATGTTCCCGGAAAGCTTGTTGTTGGAAAGGTTCAGCCACAACAAGCTGGTGCAGTTCCCAATCTCACGCGGGATTTCACCGCTGAGTGAATTGTTTGCGAGCATTAGCCACAAGAGAGAGGTCAAATTTCCAATGGAGGGCGGTATCGGTCCAGTCAATTCATTGAAGGAGAGATCAAGAGCTTGTAGATTAGGCATGTTCCCGTATACTGCTGGTATGGAACCATTGAACCGGTTATGTGCCAGGATCAAGAACTTCAAGCTTTGCATTTGAGAGATTTCAACTGGTAATGGACCTGTGAAATTGTTGTGGCTGAGGTCTAGTCTGGAAATATTTGGCAGCTTTAGAATGCCTGAAGAATTCATCCCGTCGATGTAGGAATTGCTGTGCAATACAAGAAACTTCACTTGGGTGAATCTTCCAAATATCTTTTGCACTTCCCCTCCGAAATTGTTGGTGCTCAAATCCAGAAACTCCAACTTACTCAGATTCAAAAGAGATTCAGGAATCACGCTCAAGAAGTTGTTTTTACCCAAGAACAAGGCCTCAAGACCCGAAATTGAACCTATCTCCGCTGGAATTGGCCCGGTAAAATTGTTTCCAAACAAATTCAAGACAACCAAAGTCCTGCAGTTAGAGACCTCTCTAGGAAAATTGCCAATGAATTCATTTTCTGACAAGTCGAAAATCTCAAGACTACAGTTCTCTGTAAAAACTGAAGAGGAAACAACCCCACTAAGAACATTCTCAGAAACTGAAAACTCCACAAGCTGTGCCAAACCATTCCATATATTGCCACTAAAGGTGTTAGAGCTCAAGTCCAGGTACCTCAAATTTAGACATCCATCAAAGCAAGTATCAATCCTTCCAGTGAGATTATTCAACGAAAGATTAGCCACTACCAATTTCTCACAAATTGCAGGGAAGCTGAACGAAATTTCACCTCGAATCCTATTTACAGACAAATCAAGAATCTCCAAACTCCTCAACCCACTTAAGTTGAGCTCCCCACTAAGAATATTATGTGATAAGTTGAGGTACTTCAGGCTTTGGCAGCTGCTTAAATCATCCGGGATTGATCCAGAAAAGGTGTTTCTGGAGAGATCAAGATAAGAGAGTTTTGTCAAAGCAGAGAAGTTGTTGAATATGTCACCGGAAATGTTACAGTCGGTGAGATTAAGGCCATTGACTCTTGCCTTATCCGGAGAGCAAATGATTCCAGGCCATTCACAGGGGCTTGAGCTTTGATTCCATTGCATGTAATGTCCTTGGTTCATGGGATTGTTCTTCTCCAGGAACGATCTCAGGTTCCATAAGACCTCTCTGTCAGTTTTCAGAGAATCTCCGGCAACATGTGTAGCTGCAATAAGTAATACTGTCTCAGGCTCTCATATATGAAAATGGAAACAGAATTGAAACTTAAACATTCGGAAAAAAAAATACAAGTGGTTTTGGATAATTACCTGCGACCGATATTACGAACATGAACAAAGCAAAGCGCCATGAATCATTTTCATCGTCCGACATGATCATCTAACTAATCTTGATTCTTCTTCGTATGGGAAAATATTTACCGTTAAATGAAAAATTTAAATTGCTAAGAACATATCAATGAAACCATAATGATTGAACCGAATGGGATTAAAAAACTGAATCGAAAAGGGATAAAAAGTATTTTATGTATTGGAATGTCTTTGAAGTGCAAGGCCCGCTGGCATAGACCAAACCAAACTTTGAAGAAGGAGCGATTAACAGTTTCTTCTTTGCCTCATTTTTTTTTATTTAAAAAAATAAAGAAGTATATAAGAGTAATTAGAATTAATTTAATAATTTTAAGCTTAAGGAAGGAAATTTGTGCACATGTTTTTGCAATGTAGCCGCCCATGTTGACCAGCTTGCACCCATTAGCTTAGTTTGACTAGGAATCTTGAATAAATGGTATGTGCTTAGCGTTCACGTTTTACGTATGGAAATTTTTATATATTCTTGCAAAAATTGTATGCGACATTAGTCATAATCGAGGAGAGTAAATGAGAAATTACGGAATGAAATGAAGATCACCGATTTGTTGGTTGGTAAGATTATTTACGAACAATCGAAGGACAATGGGTACGAATATCACGAGAATGGGATTGATTGGTTTCGTTGTATTAATTGCACCCATGGTTTCGGAATTTGGTTCAAGTTATACACACACACAAGTATAATACTTTTTTTTAGATGCGAGTGCCCTCAATTTTTTTCATATAAATTCGTTGTTAAGTTGTACAGTTTAATGGAGTCAATTTTTAATACGGTTAAATTACACAACTTTATAATGTATTAGAAAATAACTCTATTAAATCGCAATACTTAACAATGTGCTCGCATTATAAAAAAATAAGACTGTCTGCACTTGAGGAGAATGTATATATAATATTTGTTGTAAAATAATTAATCACATATGAAATCAACAGCATAAACTTTAGAATTATAATTCATTTTGAAAAAAATACAAGTTGTTATGGCTCCAAATAAAGTGCTCTGTTGGAAATTACAAAGGTACAGTTTATGCTATTTAATTGTGGAATTTTCGTGTCAACTTTCTGATATGTCAAATTTTCACAGTGTTACGGTCAAAGCCATTCAAAAATCACAATGATAAAAAGATTGCTAAGACGTAATTGATTGGGACGGCCATCACATAATTCAACACATCTTGAGATAAGCATTAATGCCAAAGTTGAATTTCAAGGTAAGAAAATAAGAATCATGAATTGATTGTGCTTTTGTTTTCTTAATTTTACTTGAACTATGAATTGATGATGTCACTCATAGACATCACAAAATTGAAATAATAATAGTTTCATAGACGTAATTTTTTAACTTATTATAATTTGATTCTTAACTTATCTATGCAATAATTACATTGTTGATAATTAGTTTCAATCAATATCTCTTTCTCTATTGGCCTGTTTTTTTCTATTGTGCTAATAATTATTAAACATAAAAGGATAAGTTTGGTACCTTTACATCGATGTAGAGTTGATTAAAGTAGCACAAACGGATAAGTTTGTGTTGAATTCAAAAACTGCTTGATCTAGTTGTCTTTAATTTCAAATAAAATATTCGAGTTACCTCAATGTAGATCTCGGAATCTTTAACCAACCCACGTAACAAAAATTGCGAGCAATAATCCCCTCTTATTGTGAAATTGACCCTTTATTAATTAGCAAATAAGCCCAACCTAATTTTGGAGGTTCATGGTTTCTTAATTTAGACGTAGTCACTATCTCGTGAATGCAAAAAAATAAAGCAAAAGGGAATCTCCGGCCGACCAAAAAACAACACAAAAATTAATGGGTTGTATGACTTGGATAACTTTGTCTTCATACAATAATTTGTTTGGTTTGACCCATCTTTGGACAATACAATAATATTTATCTTCATAATATACAAAATAAACCTTTAATATGTAGTCATTTATATCTTTATTTCATCTGTGTTTTTACATTTTAATAATGATTGAAACATTTTATATTGATCTGCTTGTGGTTATGCCAATTGTACTTTTTTTTTTAATTTGTATTAATTATTAAAGGAAATAATTGAATAAGAAACCCGATAAAGGCAGTTTGGGCCGTTTTAGTCAGCGGCCGTTTTAACTAATCAAATTCATTCTCTGCAAATTCCACATTTTTCTAAAAAATAAAAAACGTCATGTCGACAAGGTTCAAAGATGTTGTTGTTACAAATTTCTTGTCAACCGTGATGTATATTAAGAAATGTGTTTATTAATGATCTTTGTTCTTGGGTACGTGGCAAGATCATTGCTAATTCTACTCAATAGATTAGCTAATTTGGCTTCGTTGGTTGGTGAAGCTCCACGTCTTTGTAATGATCATACCCAGAAGTGCTATCCAGATTGCAGAGTGTGCATGGAATAAGCAAAGAAATTCTTTACCAAAATGAAAATAAAAGCACTATATATTTATATATATATATATAAAAGAAAATGACATCAAGTGTTGTATTCTTTGCGTATTGTCAAATCGTTTGACATCGGTTGGTCAAAGGAAAATGATGTTTCCCTTCAACAATTTGACACCTTCTGCAAATGTCCCCCATTGCTTAATGTCAAGTTTAGTGCTGGTTTATATGATGAGTCATTATCGGTTTCCGCCTCGCTTTTATTTTCTTTTTTAATTGTCAATTTCTTTTTTATTTTCTTGGTAGCCCTCTGTGAATGACCAAGATCGAGGCGATTGAGTGACACGTGGTGGTCCCGGATTGGACTCCACGGCGAGTGTATCTATAAAATCAGCCGTGGGGCAGCCACCCTCAATTTAATCGAAGACAAATGAGGATTCTATTTGTCAACCGTTATGTAATCGGATTTTATAGTTGAGATACTTAATTAGCGAAAACGTTTTAGTTGGTTTGTTCTTATCATTTACTCCTCCCAGGCTGCCACAGTGACAACACCATTCCAATTAATAGTAGTATTTTTCTTACCTTACACAATTGTTAATTAATAAGTTAATTTTAGAAAATTAAGAATTTCAAAATCTATAATTATAGCTAAGAGCTCAAAGAAAACAAAATTGAGTCAATATATATACTTTAACATAATCATGAATCTTTATTCAATAATTTGGTCATTTGAAAAATGAACAGAAAATTGTTCGATCCAAACCCATTTGTTTGGATCCATAATAATTAAGATGATCAACATTTTTAGGCTTCATCACATTGTTTAATCATATAATAAAAATCAAGACAAATAAAAAGTAATATAATTCAAAATTATAATATTTCTTTGAGTCTTGCACACTTGTTGTTGTTATTATATGAAATTACCCACTTGGCATTAATTTATTAAGGTTCATGGAAATTAAACTAACACGAAAATTTAATAAATTGTTGAGGATTTGGTCCACAATAGAATCATCTGAATTGCTAAAATTTCCTAGTAGTATTTTGGCTTATCGTTTAATTAACAATATATCAACTCAAGTTTAGCCAAAGTAAATTAAGGAGAGGACAGACTACATTAGCTTTTATTTGAAGCTTAGATTCAAAAAGTCAAAATGCCAAGTTAGAATAGCTAACCCTGACCATAAATTAATTAACAATATACCAAACCTGATATTTAAAATAAAAATCGTGGAAAATGAATCATGATGATCTGATATATTTTTTTTTGGGTAAACTTTCATCAAATTAATTAATAAACAATTGTTAGGTAAAAGGAAAAGGGGAAAAAAATATTGCAAGTGGTAGTTTTCACTTAGAGTAGCCACATATTGGACACAACACCCCCAATAAAAACTCACTACACTGTCATGCACCATAACGTGCCGCAACCACGCGTACTAGATCAAATTACTTATTTTAAAAACTATTTCTTTAAAGCTATATAGAGTTTTTGTACTACTTTTGCATTATGTATTTTTTAAATACTTGTAAAAATAGTATAATTATTGCCTAAAGGGGGGGTAGGTTTTACTTTTCTTTCTTTCTTTCTTTCGTTTTAATAACTTATTAAGGCACATGAAATTGAATTACAATTCATCTCGTGAGTATACCATCCGAGACCTAATTAGAGTTTATATAATAAAACTTGATTAATTAATTATCTGACTCACAAGTTTGGAGGCTACTATTAGGCCGATGCTGAAGAACCTCTAATACAATTTTTTTGGTCAAATTTCAACTTAATTGATTTCTCAATTAACTTACGATTTGCCAATCAAATTTAAGTCAGCATAAACTGCTCTCCCAGACCCTACATGACCTTAAACTTCAGACCATTTTTATTGCTTTAATGATTAATAATCATAGAAAATATATTCCTTTCACCCCACGTGCAGGGATTATTGACCTTGGCTGTGTATACATGGAAAAAAAATCAAGTGCATACATTATTTCCATTAATCATATATTATAGAGACCTGTCCGCGATTATTTTCTTACTAAAATTACATTCAAGGTTCTATTGGGAGTGTAAAGCATTACAATTATTGCATAATAGTCCAGAACATAGTTACGTATAATGTAACCTACAACAATCAAAAAGTAATTATTCAATATAAGAGAATAGCAGTATGTGAAACAAGTGAGAGATCATAGATAACTACACTTGAATTTGTTGTAAGTTACGTATAATATAATTCAGCATAACCCTTACAAAATTGATACTGGTTAAGCCAGGATAACGATAACTACGAGTTTACTGTAATAATTTTTATAGTTGAAATGTTTTAATAGTGTTCATTATTGACGTCTAGAAATAGAAACTTCAGAGTTGAAAATATATTTGCAAATCTTGTAGGTCTTGATTTGCATCCATAGAAAATGTTTAGTTGAGATTTATGACCAAGAACTTTTATTTATGTATAGATTCAAAAGCACCAACAGAACATATATAAGAGATAAAATTAACAAGAAAAAATTCATTTTTCCATAGAATTAATAAAAAAAGAGGTTGGCATCATAAGTTCGAGTATTTATAAAGACGTGATCAAATTTTAAAATAGAATGAAGAACATGTATTACAATCCTTACATACTTAAAGAAGGTTAAATTATAATTTTAATCCATGTTTCTTATGGTATCATAATGTAATTTGACAAGTTAAAAATGTTACAAAAAATTTGATTAATTTTTAAATTATATATTAAATTATTAATTTTTAATTTTTACAAATCCAAAAATCTGAAACATCCACCCGCATCTGTTGTGGCTATTACTTGCATATAGATCTGCATATTTTTTTACAGATCTAGATGTGGATCTAGATAGAGAGTAGAGAGATATAAATGCGGATCCGAATCCGCACTTTACCAATCCTACATATGCTTGAACTGATTATTCTTTGAAAACAAGAAAAAAAAATAAAAAAGAAAAGAAAAGAAGCATCTTAATTCTTTGAAAGGAAATTTCTATTTAATTTTCACACGACAAAGCAACAACAACTTTTCCTCGGATTCCTTAGCTTGCATATTTGATTTTTATAAGTCATGCATGCACGTTCAAAATATTCTTCTTCGTTGTCCCGACTCTTGATTAATACTTTGAAAAGCACTTCTTTTCAAAATGTGCTGGCGCGTCAAAATCTTTTGTGCTGGTTGTATTTCCCACACGCTACCATGTAGTTTCCGAGTCGTAAATGATAAGCCAATGGTTCATTTGTGCGAAAATGAAACATTATTTGTTTGACCTACCAAAGAAAATTTTGAGAGCTTTACGTACCAATATCATATGTGTGTGGCTCTTAAACAGTTTGACAACGTTCAATCGTCCGAAATGAATTTTTAGATCTATGGATTTATCAACAACAAGTTTATAAAAAGAATAAAATTTAATTATAATTTAATAATTAATAATTCAACCAGAGTAACATACAATAACATCATAAATCCATAAATAATATTTTATATTTAATTTTAATTTTTAATTTAAGTTAAAATTTAATAATTTACCTGATAATATCAAATAAAATTCAATCATAATCCAACAATTAATAATTCAACATGAATAACATACAACAACATCATAAATCCACAAATATAATTTAATTTTCAATTTTCAATTTAAATTTTTAATATATATTTTTAATTTAAGTTAAAATTTAATACGTTACCTAATAATATCAAATAAAATTCAATTAAAATTCAACAATTAATAATTCAATGTGAACAACATACGACATCATTATAAATTCACAAATAAATTTTAATTTTTCATTTAAATTATTTTTAATACATTTTTTTTAATTTTATTTTTAAGTTGAAATAAAATTTAACTGGATGTGGATATCCAGTTTTTCCATATGCACTTGCCTTCTGATCCGGATCTGGATCTGTGCAGATCTCCTTTTCTTACACCGGGATTTGCATTTTATAATATGCGGATTTAGATTTTTCTGGGTCTGGGCCAGATCCAGATTTAATTGTCATCCCTAAGCATATAGTTGTTAAATCAAAAATATGTTGAGATTTGTCTCAGGTACCTTAATGTAAGTCAATTTGAAATAAGTTTTGTCTGAAAATTTATTCCAATGAGGGAGAGACGTACCCAATAAAGAGCAAATCTCCTCTCACAGTATATACAAGAAAACTTTGAAGTCTGTTGAGGAAAATTTGATACACAATAAACATCAGTAGATGTCCAACTCAAAAATCTGTTCCAGTGAAAGAGAGGCCTATTTCCAAATAAATAGAAAATCTACTCTTACAACACATAGCCCATTTGATATTGAAGTTGAACAGTTGTAGTTTAAAAGTTACAATACTAAAGTATTTAGTAAATGCTAATTGTTGTAATTTATGAACTAAATTGATTTGATTTTACACTTATATTATAAAAAATCTATTATATCTTTATTAATTTTGTCAAAATTATTACTTAAAAATCATATTTACTATGTAGTATTGACTTTTATTTTATAATCATAGTATTAAATTTTATTTTATAATTTTATAATTTTTTTCATAACAGCTGCAACTTAAAAAGTACATGCCTCAATAGGAAACAGGGCTATATGGAAAGACTTGAATTCTCAAACTCAATGAGTTGTTGCTGTTGTGTCTTCAAGACTATAAAGAATCTAAATGGGTTTAATTTTTAAATCGGCATATACTTGTAGTAATAGGAAGACTCGAGCTTTTAACAACCCTTGAAGATCCTTATAGCACCCCTTTAAATTGTATTCCCTAAGATACCCTCAATTTAACTTATAACACAGAATTATTTGTTAATATTAACCATTTTTTCATAAAATTTCACCAAAAAAAGTAATTTTTTAAAATTTTTTATTTATAAAATACATAAAAATCCTAAAATCTTAAATTATTTCTTTTTTATTTCCATAACTCTAAACTTTTATGATTTTCTAAAAAAAATTATTATGATTAGAATTAACATATATATATATATATATATATATATATATATATTACGAAATGGTGTGGTGTAAAACATTTGTTAAAAAAGAATTATTTAACTGTTCAATTGAATTTCCATTAAAAAAATGATTATATTGCCTTTGTTATTTGGGTAATTTTAATTAAAAAGAAGGGTTTTATAAGGAGTTCGGGGTGGTGTCAAACAGTCAAAGTACCAACTCCTATTGAAAATGTGCCAATTGCAGCATTATTGTTTTGGTGACGGCCGTATGGCCCAAAACGTCCTCTTAATTAGTAAAAGCCCAATTGAGAATTCTGTGATTCGGAATTTCCGTGCAGCCCCAGCTGGCTCCTATAGTCGTATTATTGTTTCAAAGATTGGATCCAAGATGACATCCAAATTATAATTTGTTCATTAATAATCTCTCTACACCCATATCATAAATTCTTGTGTAAATTATATTGTAAATTTGTACTACATTGCTTCGTCGTTTGAAAATTAATTTGTGTTTATCGAAACAGTACTTATATCCAAGATGAGGAGGGTTTAAAGCGATAATACGTTTTTAATTTGTAGGTATAAAGAAATTATGGTTTAATTAAATTCACATTTCATCTTTTAATGTAATCTTCTTTAATAACGAAGATTATGTTACCAAAATGGTGTTTTACAAGGATATTAGAGGGGTGTTAATAGAATTACTCAAAAAATTAACTCCAACTTACCTGCTTAGAAAGTTTTAGGCGAGACAAGCATGTTGCTTTATCGCTATACCCATTTGATAAAGTTTTATCACACACAAAAAGAAACAACAAATAACAGCGACACTGCAGAGATAGCTAGCTGAAACACTAACAAATGATAAATATTTACAAGTAACCACTATAAATGCTCGCAAGGTCTTAATATAAAATATTTAAACAAAATCAATTTCATCTCACACCGCAAAACAACAGTAAAATACTAATTTGTTCCTAAAATTTCATATTGAGTACCTTCCCAAGAGGCTGATATGTTGCAGGTATCTTCTCATACGTTGGAAAATTCATCGGTTTAGGTTCTGAAACCTTTTTGAGTGCAACTAAAGCAGAATTTTTCTTCTTACGCTCCTTATATCTCCTTATTTGATCCTCAAGTCCTGCTTTTGCTTTCTCAGCTGTATCAGCTCTCGTCATAGCCTGTTCTACTCGATTCCTTAACTCCCCGATTTTTGCTGTTGCTCCTTCCAATTTCTTCTTCAAAGTTTCCAATTCATCCTTACTTTTGGGCTGAATAGGATAACATTCCACTAGTGCCATAGAAACTTCATCTGCCTTGGCTGCTTTCTTGACCAACAAGTCATATTCCTCAGCAGAAATTACTACAAAGGCATCATTCTGATCATCTTTTATCTGTTCAGTTACATTCTCCAACTCCTCAGCTTGTTGGAATTCAACTCTAGTGTTAATCAAGGCAGATTCGACTATCTCAGCCTGTGCGTCATTTTCTCTTTTTTTGACCTCATCCATCTCAGCTTTTGCCCTTTTTAACAAATCAGTAAGCATTTCAGCATTAGATTTCAAACTGTCCATCTCTTCATTTGCATTCTTTACTTCCAGTTTTAATTGATGCAACTCCATCTCCATGAATTCAATACAAAAGGCTTGATCTAAGTTTCTCCTTTCCTTGACTGCCATTTCTTCTTTTACTTGTTTCAATTCTTTTATCACAGCTGAAGCTGCCTTATCTGATGAACCAAGCATCTCAATTGATTGCTCAAGTTCCAACCGCAAGAAATCACTGACTATGGACTTCTCCAGGAGCTCAATCTCCAATTCTTGCATCATTTCCAATTGCCTTTTCAAAACCTCTAACTGCTCTTCTGCTTCAGTTGCTCTCGTTTTAGCTACCTCTAACTCAGCATCTTTCTCAGATAAAATTTTACACTTCTCACTGTGTTCTTCAATAGCAACCAACTCTGCCTTAAAGAGAGCTTCATTCAGCTCGGACACAAGCCTTGAAAGCATACCTGACTTGTCCTTCTCCATCCCAGCAGCACTCTCCATCAGTTCTGCTTGTGTCATTGCCTTGAGCTGCAAGCCTCTGGCTGCAGCAAGTTCTGTTTCCATGGTAAGCAACTCCTCTTGTGCAGCCTTCAACTCATTCAAAACGTGCAAAAGTTGCTCACGGAGCCTTGCAGTTTCCGCAAGCTGATCAGACATCTCCTTGAGCTTTGATTCGAGTACATCCATACGAGTTCTAGCCTCCGCACATTCTTCTACGTATTTCTCCCTTTCAACCTCAGATTGCTTAAGCAGTGTAGAAAGTTCATCGGCAATTTTCTGATAGTGGTCTAGCTTGAGAAGGGCTTGCTTGTAGGCAGAGTCCTTTGCTTCCAATTGCATCTTGCAGTTTGCTAAATCCTTCAGCAAGCCTTCAATATTCATCTCTTTTCCGTTCTCCGACTAACCCCAACCAAAATAAATAACAAATTAAAAATAAAATTACAACAATAAAACAGTCTCTCTGTGTTAGATCTTGCCAAAATATGCCTACCCCAGATCAAATTTATTCTCCTACATGTCTAAGGGTATATTTGAACATGCGGGGTTTTTAATCTGTAATCACACATGCGAGATTACCTACTTCCGGAATTGAGCTGAACCACAACAGTTACAAATTAACGTGTCCTAATAGAATCTATTATCAACAAATTAAAGAAACTGATTATGTGATGAAGTTAAAAAAAATAAATTTAAGAAAATCTCACGTCGCTGGTGGGGGATTTTTGTTTTCTCTGATCTTCTTTCTCCCCAAAAAATGACAATGCGGCTTGAACTGGTTCAATAGGCTTGTCATCAATCTCACCCATTTTTTCTGATCAAAAATCAACAAAACGTGAAACATAGATTTTCAATGAAACATTCAACACAAAACGTGAAACATATTTATGCTTTCCCACATTTTCTCATCAATCAGACACAGAAAACCTCAAAAACAGAAGCGGTAATAATTAATTAAAAAAAATGTACCTGAAATTGGAATTGGAAGAACCAAGTCCCCAGGAAATCTGAGACCAAAGGAAGAGACAATGGGGGGATTGAGAAAGGCTAGAATGAAGAGGATTCGTGGAACCCAACATTGCGTTTTCTTGTTTGTGTTTGTTGGGAAAAACAAGGCTCTGGGTTTTGTCTGAATTTGAGAGCCCAAGTTTTGTAAATGTTCCAACAGCCATAACCTTGGACTAAACGATGAATTTAAGTCCACAAGAATTTGATTGAATTTGCTTTCATCAGAGTGAGTTTGCTTTTGCTTTTTTTATTTTATTGGAATAATTTGTTTCGGAATTTTCGCGGGCTCTTCGTCATTTGTTTTTTAATATCTGCGCAGGTACCCTGTAACACTGTAAATTTAAACTTTTCAATTGCTGGTTCACACATTACCCAAGAAATTTCAGAGTTTTTTTTTAATAGAAATTTCGGAGTTAATATGTGGAACTTATGATTAGTTATGATAATCGAAAGGAAAAATCACTTACAACTGAACTTTCTAATAAAAATGATTAAAAAATATTTGACAAATAGACTTTGAACGATAGGATCTAGCACAAACTTCACAGTACAACAGTAAAGTTCCGATTCTTCTAATTGCGAGATTTAAAATAATATATTATTTATTTAAATTCAATGTTGTGCTTCTAAATTGTACTTAAATATGTGTCAAATTATTTAGATAACAAACTTCATATTTCAATTTTATAAGAGTAGTATTACTCACTCTTCGAAATTATAATCCAACCAATAAAAATGTTCGGACCTTATTTTTTAATACTAATTTCACACTAAATTATTTAATTACATCAAATATTTATAAACTATTATGACAACATATATATACAATGATATTTACAATTAAATATACAACTGAAACTTACAATATTACATGATATTTTATGAAGTATTTGCCCAGACAAATAACTTTCCCATATAAGAGATATTTCTTCTCCACTTACATCGCCTAAGAAAAAAAGACTTTACAAATTTATTCTATAATCATATTTAATTAGAAGTTAGGTCTGTAGGGACTTAAACCAATACCCTCACAACCATGAGATATCATGGGTTCACCACTTGGCTAAAGGCCAAGTGGCAAAAATGTTATGGACCTTAAAAGAATATGTACAATTACAAAATTCATCAATTCTGTTCATACTTATCAACAAAGCAAAAGAAACAAAAATTTGTCATTTCCTTAACTTTCAAGCTGTTGAAGCATCCAGAAGAGATGAGTTGTTTTTGTTGCCAATTATAAAATATCGAAGGTTGGCTTAAACCATGTTTTTTAATTGTTTTGATGTAGATTGTAGGGGTAGATAAATTCAGTTTCGCATCGGGTTCAGATCAATCTAATTAGATTTTGGGTTGATTGAGTTGGGAAAAAAACGATTTAAACTCAATCCAAACTTATAATCTAATTCGATGTAATTTGAATTATATTTGGATCGGAACAAATTGGTTCAAAATTTCAAGTTCAGTTTAGATCGAGTTTAGATTAAAATTGAATTCAGGTCAATTAGGATAGATTCGGATAATATTCAAACTAGGGGTTTTTTAAAAGTCTTTTTTATTTATTTTGAGTTTTTTTACAAATTATTTTAGTTATTGGAAGATAGTTTTAGTGTAATTATTGCATTTTAGCCTTTTTTTTTTTTACCAATTTTCAACAAAAAATTAAAACAACTACTATGAAATTAAATAAATAAAAATAAAAATAAAAATAAATTACTACTATCAAATTGGATTGGGCAGGCTCTTTACCCACTCCTAAGATTATATCTAAAATAGTTATTTAATAAACTCCTATTAAATAACTAATTTAATGTTAATACTATCTTATCAGGTTGGCTAAATCTGACCAGATCAAATTGGAGGCTTCATCTGCATTCAATCAGAGCCTAAATTTTTTGGACCAAATCGAGTCAGGTCCAGTTATTTGCCCACCTCTAGTAGATTGTTGTTTGGTTTCTTTTTTGTTTTGTTTTTTTTTTCATTTTAGTAATTAGGATTTTATTAAGTAATTCAAATTTACCATTATAGGTAATTTCACATATTAGGGTTATCATATAAAAGGGACTTAAAACTTTGTTCGGGAGAGGGTTGATGAATTTAATAAATTTATCTTGAAATTTAGTTGTTTGCTAATTTTTGCTTTTGTTTTGCATAATTTTTATTTGTCTGACAAACTTATTAATCCTTATATGAATATAGACTAATTTGTCATGTTATCAATTTTTTAAATACATTAACAAAAATTTATTTTCATGATTAATGAATTATAATGTATCAACTGTAAGAATATTAATAGTTACTCTGAAATTTTATGGGACTAGTTTTGGCGAATTTTATATGTATTTTTTGTTTTCATTTTTTACACACTAAGCTAATCCACTCTATTCATAAATATAAATTAAAGAAGATTTTTTTTCCTCAAAATTTGGTTTGAAGAGTGGTGGAATTAAGATTTTACATAAAAATTTAGGAGTATTCGCGGATCGAATTTTACGGATTGGACATCAAATTTATATCCGATCCACTATTATGCGGATTATAAATTTTCAATCCAATCCAATTCACGGATTGGTGAAACTTAATTCAAATCCAATCTACACGTCTACTAATAGGATGCGGATTTGACCCAATCTATATCCAATCCACCATTTTATAATTTTTTTACAGATTAATTTTTTTTAATTATTTTCAATTTATGAACTAACTAAATAAAAAAATTTAATATAAAAAACTTTACTTCCGATCAAATTTAAAATTAAATAATATTTAAATAAATTAATTATTTGAATAAAACTAGAAAATACATTTAAAATTTTAAAATATAACACACTAAAAACAAAAAAGAGTTGGACTATTGGCACCCCTTCATTAATCTTTTAAAACTCCTATTATATTATAATTACTTTTAAGGACAAACATAAATAAAATTAAGCCATGTATATTTTATTTCTCTCTTTAATTTTATTTTTCTTGCACAATATAATTTTTTTATTATCATTAAAATAATCTAAATTTAAAGTGTAATTCTCTAAGCCAAAACAAAATTCTTGCAATAAACTAACAATTTAATTAAGATACAGGGTAGTGGGAAAATAAATTAAATTAAATTTTATCCCATTGCTAATAATTTTTTAAGAATTCTCAAAATAATTGCTAAACCCAAAATTTATAGGTAGGATAAATATTAGACTTATAAAATATTCATTATTTTGTAAGTGTAATGTTTTTCTTACTTTTTCTTTTAGATTTTTTTTCTTTAGAAACTAAATAACAAAGAAAGTTTGAAGAGAGAAATACAAATATTAAGATTGAAAAAGTAAAAAAAATTATTAAAAACTGAAAAATTTATAAATAAAAAGAATGTTCATTAAGATAAAAAGGGCATTTTTGGTATTAAATAAAATATAATTAAAAAACGGTTTCATTAGAATTTTTGAGGGGTGCTAATAGTCCGACTCAAGAAAAAAATATCATTTGTTTAAATAAGCACCTGAAAATTAACTATTTAGGAAGCTATATTTGTTTATTTAATTATTTTTTATTTTATATTATTATCGAATAATATATAATATGGTGTTAATGTAACATATTTTAACTTATTTATTTATTAGTAATTACTAATACCATATTTATAAGTTTAATTTTTAATTAAATAAATATTTTTTTTTATGGATTTACGAATTTACAAAAGTAAATACATATCCAATCCATAGATTACGGATTTTTTAATTTTCAATTCAATCTAATCTATCAATTCACAAATCAGATTTATACAGATAAGACGGATTGAATTTTGAACACCCCTAAATGAAATGGGTTAGAATGACGAAATTACAAACTTAGGGAGGCCAAAATAAAACTACCAATCTAATTAGAAGAGATAAACTATAAAGTTCGCGGCATGGAAATTAACTAATTTCAGTACAAAAGTCAAATCAACTGTACTAATAATTCATTGGGAATCGTAAAACGTAATTGATGAGAAGATACGATATTATATGGGGAGTTGTTAAGTTATAGTAAACTGTAATTTATTGGGCACGTAAAAATTACTCAAAATCCACTATTTGTTATTGTTTAACGCCTAATTTTTGTGTCTGTGATAAATAACTTAATATTTACCTATTATTTATTGTAATTGTACAATTGTATGCCAATAATTTACATAAATAATTAACTCTTGCATTTTAAGAAATTTGAAAAGAATGAGTGGAATGTACATAACATCCACGGAGAATTATGGGGCATTAGTAGATTTGTCATTTCCTTTGCCACCATTGAAGTTTGTATGTCCATGTTGTGCTGTCATTGTCTACATTTCCTTACGAAATAATTAAACATCATTATTGGTAACAACTATGATTGAAAACATAAATCAATCTATCAAGCAACCAGCCAACTACAATTATTGAAAATTTCTAGTTCCGCACTTTTTACTTGAAAACGAAATTCTCAAGATGTCACACACACATATACATAGACACAGGCACACATACGTATGTATACGTATGTATTTATGTGTGTGTATACACCTTCATAACTGTTATATGACTTAGTTTATTCCTAAAGACTTTGAAATTAAGTGGAGGGAGCAATAATAAAGAGTGGAAAATTATGTGGTGATGCTTTCTTAAGCATTGAATCCGTTTTTGAAGTACGTGCACCAACTAAAACTTGGCGCTCAACTCTTGGGACTAAAGTAAAATTTATCTTAAAATTTTATTGATAAAATTGATTTGTATATTTTAAAATCATATTTCAAAAAATATCAAACCACACTCATGTCTATTATTATTTAATTGATTTTTTCAAGCCGCCTTGTTAGGTAATACTCATATTCCCAAAATTTTTTCATGCCGCCTTGTTAGGTATTACTCATATTCCCAAAATTTTTAAGCTTTCTCAAACTGTAATTAATAAAAGATCACTTTCATTATTAGGTGGGGTGGTGTTATGGTGAATTTACAAGTTTATCAATTATAATCACATGATATACACATAATAAGTTCTTAAATGAAATTATTTATTTTCTTCCATATATGTTCCTATTTTATTTTTCTCTTTTCTAACTTTTTCACATAGTGATATCTTGTTTGTCCGTTGCATAGCGTTTTATCAGAGACACAGAGATTCTCTGAAGTTTGTGGTCAGGCTAGCTCTAATAGCATCTAATCTTCTCTTTAGTTCTTCTACTGAGAAAAGCTTGTGAGTGAAGAGAAAAAAGAAGAAACTAAATGGAAAAAGCTCTAACAAAAGTTGGTACCTTCTGGGTTTCTAAGAAAGCCAAAGAAGAGCTCTCTTACATTACCCAAGACCTCTCTGTATGTGGCATTTATAATTTATACAATACATTATGTTTTATTTCAAATTGCATTATTAATATTACTTGACAAATATTGCTTTCTTGGTTGTTTTTCTTGTGGATTAATTGCTCAAAGATCAGTTGTTATATATGTCAATGCATGCATCATTGTTTTGAGCCTTTCATCAACTTAATTCGCTTGAATTACTGGTATCCATATAAACTTAATAAGCCTTACATATTCTTCATGCATATTGTGTTTTTATCATACATGTTGCTTGCAATTCCAGTATTTATCAAACACTGTTGAGGGAAAGGCAAAATTGATACTCAGCAAGCTCAAAGGTATGTAGAACTTTTGCCTCAATTCGACTCAACAAACAGGCAATAACATGCGCGCATTCGTAGAAACGAACAAACTTATTGACCAATTTTTTCAATTTGTTTAAATAGGTAAGCCACTTAAGGCATTGCCGGATCTTCTCCGCGAATACAATCTTCCCTCTGGACTCTTCCCCCGGAACATAACTTGTTATGAATTTGATGAGTCGCGATCAAAGCTGATCGTATACTTGCCATCTCCATGTGAGGTGAGCTTCAAGGACTCATCTGTTGTAAGATACGCGACTCGCGTCAAAGGGACATTGTCAAGGGGAAAGCTATCTGGAATTGAAGGAATGAAGACTAAGGTGCTTGTTTGGGTTAAAGTCACAGGTATAGCTGTTGAGAGTTACAGGTCCGATAAACTTTGGTTCACTGCTGGTGTGAGGATATCACGGCTAAAAGATGCTTATGAAATGCCAAGAGATGCAATCAGAGTAGAACAATTTTGATTTTCTCAAGTTGTTACATCAATCTTCGTTGTGTGGTCAAATTTAATGTGAATTCTATACTTGAAAATTCAATCTCCCTATTTTTATTTGCCTCTTTCTCTGGAAAATCTGTTAATCCTTTTTATCCAAAGTTGATCCAATTGTAGTGATTAGTAGGATTTTCAAAATCAGCATGATGAGACATGCTCCTTTATTAATACATCAACAATGGTGCTCATTTGATTGGACTGCCAATTCATATCCTTATTCTTGACATATTTAATTTTGTCATATATTATCCCTATGCTTCTCTTGCTAAGAAAATTCTTTTGCCTTATTCATAAGTCATGATATAAAACATCACATTCGCAGCGTTGATAGTCAGACTTTTAATCTGAAGAAAAAAAAGAGTAAGATTTAAAAAGAAAAATTGTCATATTTCTTTTTTATTTTGTCTAACAAGGAAGTAGAAATGCTTATAATAAATAATAGTGACATTCGATAAAGAATAGTTTTCAATAGACACATCAAGATGAGTTCATTAATAATATATTACTAATTTACTAAATAAAATCGGACAAGATATTCTGTTTAGTACATTATCATATGAATTTAAATTAAGCTAACATGTCAAATAAAAATATATCTCAGGATAAGAATTACTCTATAATATTCTCTCCCAAAAATGATAGTAATTATAACAAACAAATTTTTAAATGTAAAAAAAATTGTAAATCGTTTCCTGTTATCTTGTGGCTCCGCCAGCCATTTAACAATAAAAAAGAATTAAATTTAGGAATTTTAAAAAAATTAAATATCTACGGTTCACACAATTTTTTTTTTATTAATTATGATCAAAGGCACATCAATCGTAGTCGCTTGCCTATTCAACACGATATTATCTATGATGGTGATATTTAACCCTCTCAATTATTTCTTAAGCCTCTATCTGTTACTTTAATTGGAATTCTTAAATTTTTGTCTTATCAAATACCAACTTATGCAGGGCTGATAGAGAAGTGTTATTGTTGTCGATTAGGGCTGCCAAAAATAAGCACCTGTTCCGGATCTAGACCGAACCCAGGCAATGTCGGTTGAGTAATACCCAGCTCGGGTGTGAAGCCGGGTTAGTCCTAGACATCACTTAGTAAATTCGAAACTCAGATTTTGTTAAAAAATATTATAAAATATATATTATTTAAATTATTTATATTTATTTAACTCATCTATTACATATATATAAAGATTTAAAGATTTAAAGTTTATATTTTCATGTCCAATTTCATTAAAAAAAATTTAAAAATTATAAAATTACAAAAAAAAATTTAAAAAAGTATACACATATAATATTAAAAAATTACAACCTAGCCCAGTGTTGGGCTTTTTTAAGCCTAGCTAGGGTGTCTAAAAACTACATTCGGGTCGGGTCTGGGCATTGCGATCCCCGAACTCGGGTTCTGCCAACCTTATTGCTGATCTATGTGTGAATCTTTTCATTTTGCTACAATCATCAGTTATTGAGAGGAGCATGATAGTCATGATGAAAGATTTGTGGTCTTTTGTTACTTCAATTGATTGTTACTTTGTTGTCTATGTATGACTTGGCTCTGCTAATTACCGTGTTGGTCCATGTGGCAACGTTGAAAACTCTTTGCTTTTCTCTCAATGCATTGAGCTTTCTTTTTGGTCCTACTGTAAAAATTTTCATTATGTAGTCCACATGATAAGTTACTTTTTTAAATAAATAAACAGATAAACTCATATTAATAACCTACTAACTTGACTTAAGGGAAAGTAACAAAGTTTAACCGCTTTCATAATTAATAGAAGTGATAAAGTTTTTAATATTACTTTTTTCATGGAAGAAAGTGCAAAGTCCTTTAAGTTATAAAATACTACTATACAAAAAGACCCAGCCAAACTTATAATTGCTAATAACTTATTTTCTATCACAAGAGAAAGATTATAAAGTAGAATAGACAAGAAGACATCTTATATTAATTTGAGTATACATATAGAAAAGAATTGAAGTTTGAATAATTATGATTAAAGACACAATCATATTCATTATTTAATTATTTTTCATGTGGTATCAAAGCCATCTTCATATCATGCTCTTTAGATATATGATTTTGTACGATATGTTTGTGGTATATATCAACATCGAATTAAATTTCATATCTGTTAATGAAAATTTTTTATATGATTTCTCATGAACTTATACAGTTTGATTTTTAATTTAATGATATTGTTAATTAATAATCATGTATCAAGATTATGTAACAATTTAAATTTTTGATTATATTATGCTTTTAAAAATTAATGTTGATGGCATCCATAAAGTCTTAAGCGTTCATATAATCTCTGAATGCAATATTTTTTTTATGCATATATTATATTAAAAATGCATGGAATTATTCACTATTCGCTTGGTCATTGACTTCCTAGCGAATATCCGTTGGGTGACATTACTAAACTATGTGCTAAGTATAAAATTAGATATAGAGGAATTGAAATATTAGTAGTTAGTGATAAACTGATAGCCAGCGAGAGCTATAATGATGACTTTAAGATCCTCTTTTCTCTATTTTTTCTAAGAACTACATTGTGTCCCACAAATGCCCCTTACATTAATATGATATATCTACATGCCTTTAGAGATGTTCAGTTGATCAAGAAAAAGAATTAGGCTATGTAGTGTTTTAACTTTCTGTGGGAGGATATAAGAAAGTATAAGGAATACCAAGTGAAGTAAGTTAATGCATGTCTTATGTTGTTAGAGGTATGTTCATATCTTAAATATAATAACTATTTTATCAAAGTTTAACATCCTAGTATGAAAAATGATGTGACATAAATACTGAATTTGTTATAAATAGTTGTTATACTTCACTGCTGTTCTATATGATCATTGTTCTATTGATAGAACAGTATAGCTTATCAATGTATAGACCAAGGAAGAGATTAGTCAATTCTTGAAATGGTAGAAAAGTTTGAGGGCATTACAAATAGTAAGGTTTGTACTATTCTCTACCTTGTTTATGCATGCATATAATTTTAGGAAACAAATTGCTTGTGTTTCTATTGTTAGTGTGTATGATTGTTGTTTTTATTTATTTTAGGTTTTGATGCATGAAGTAATTTTTTTTTTAACTCCAAAGTTATTTTAGTCATTCTCAACATATCCTACATATTGGGTAGAGCACTATTAATATGGATGTGGCTTTTAGGGAGCTCATATAGTCAGCATAAAGAATTGAACAAAAAACATATTGTTTTAATGTGAGAATTGAAATGATTGAAAAGTCATTGGCAGAATTGAGATCAAACTACCATGCTGGTACACCATCAAAACAAATATCTAATCCATCACCATTTCCGACCTTCAAAAGCCCAAAACTTACAAGTTGAGTGGGAAAACCCACCAATCATTGACAAGAAAAACAAAATAATTATGGTCAGTGATGAGGACTCTTGGATCACATATTGAACCTCAATAAAATGATGGCCTTGATTGGGACTAGTGGAGAAGTAGGTGAAATTCTTAGAGACCCATCTTACTTTATAGAAAGGTATGTCCCTTCATTTCCACCACATATTCTTCGTGATGATATAGCATTTTTAAACTTAATTTGTAAATTTAATTTCCATGATAATTCAATGATGAGTGATTTAAAATTCAAGTATCTTTTATATAGGATATAGATGAACCAATTGAGCTTAGGTAAGAACCACGACATGTACAAGTGTTAGTGTATTGCCATCATGACCAATTAGGAATCGTAGGCCAAGCCGGTATCAACATTCACCCTATGATCAAGTGTTACAAGGAACAAATCCCAAGTTTAAAGTTAGTTCATTTCAAGTTAAAGATCTTATTACACTTGGTCAATTGAAGCTTATTCAATATGCTTTTGACAAAGATATTAAGGGAAGGTTTTGTGGATTTTTCTATTAGATTTTGTACTTTTGCATTGAATTAAGTTTAAATGATTTGCATGAATCATTACTCAAACTTATTTCATATTGCCTTTAGTGAAATCATTGTTTCTAGTTACAATAAAATTTTGAATCAGCATTCTCTATTGAGCTTTTTGCTCAGGACATAAATAAGTGGAGAGGTATAAGGTTTTAAAATCCATTCACATCGCAGTATGTGTTTATCCTATATTATATCTCTTTATGTATTTGGTCACGATTAGGTTACTTTCATGAAAGCGTATCACCTGACCCTCATTAAGCAATTGATGGGGAAAATTTGCTAATCAATTGGTACATTTACCAGGTAGATACATTGTGAGTATCGATGGTAATTAAGTAAAAACAAACATCTTTCCCTTTTGTATGATTAAAAAAGGATGTGTATCATAAATAAATAAATAAAATAAATCAATTACAAGAGACATAAATTTTTACGTGGAAAAACTCAAAACGGGAAAAATCATGAAACCATAGTCCAATATAAACTTTTACTATATTAATGGGATTACAGTATAAATTCTTCTCTACAAAGGCCATCAATATTAAGAATCTCAATAATCTTGCCTTATAATAACAACTTAATAGTTGTCTTTGTAACACGTAAGTATCTCAAATAACAACCTAATATTTATCTTTGTAACATGTAGGTATCTTAAATAACAGCTAACGGGAAAGTAAAATAAAAATCAAGACCCGCAAGATTGTAGAGGGCGATGCCAAGATCTTACTTTTCAAATTTGAAAGAAAACAGAGTTAAAATTGTCTTCCAATTGTAAACCCTTACCCCCCCAAAACAATTTTATGCCATCGCCTTTCCCTCATTCTCTCGTCTTTCTCTTCATTTTTTCAATATCAGTTGCTACTTGCACTTATTCATCTTTATATAACGTTTTCTAGGGGTGAACACGGGTTAGGTTGATATACAACCTAACCCAACCCCCAACCTATTATATATCTTGGGTTGGACTTTTGAAAAAATCTATTATATAAAATATTAACATTTATATAATAATTTACACACACACACACACGAGTTGACGGGTTGGGAATTTAACATCCTAACCCAACTTGTGTATTTTATCAATCTAACCCAGCCGTAAAAAATTATATGAGTTGGGTCAGTTTCACAAGTTGGGCTGGTTGGGGTTCAACCTTAACATTTTTTGTTGGCTAATTTCACTTAATCCCACTTATATATATATATATATATATATATATATATATATATATATATATATATATATATATATATATATATATATATATATATATATATTTATGTATGTATGTATGTATATGTATATTGCGAAGAAACTTCTAAAATAATTATTTAAATTAAGACTTGACCAGATTAATTAAAATCAATTTTGGCTTTTGAGTTTGCAATGTGTGGGTCTAATTGATTCTTTTGGAATGAATATGTTATCATGAACAATATATAAAGAATAGTGATATTGGAATTTATTTATACGGCTGTTATCAAACTTCACGCATTGGCTGTGAATAAATGAAATTCCAGAAATCATAGATTCCACCCTTATAATAGCGACAATGACAATAAAGCAAAAAATAAATTTGTACAAATTAATGTGACATGAAACGATTTACTGAAAAATAATAATGTTATTGTTTTTAGTATATGATAATTTTGTGGATTTGTCATTACTTATAATAACAAACAGGATCGGTTTTAGAGTATTAAGAGCTTTTGGCAAAATTTTTTTACGTTGCCTCTTTACATTCAGCAGCTTTAATACTCAAAACAATATAAAAAAACTCAAAATTCAATCAATTTTTTAACTTTATCCTGAATATCAACATTTAATAAGATAGTAAGAAATTTTAAAAAAGAAAAATAGTCAAGAATATATATTTTTTACTTCCTTTAGAATTATTATTTCAAGAAACTATTTTTTAATTTCAAAAGTGAGCCAATAAATATAATAATTTTTTTTTATAGAAGAAAGTGCAAGAAATTTTATAATGTTAAATAACTAAGATTTTTTTAAACAGATAAAGAATTTAATCTTTTTCTTGAAAAAAAACTGATAAGAATTAATGGTTAAATAATACTATCAATTATAGCTCTCTAACATTAAAGTTATCAACTATATAATTTTTATAAAAATAATTAATTGTAAGATAATTAATAATTAACGAGAGTCTTAAAAAAAGTTTTATAAATAACTTAAAAATTTATTAATTTGAGCATATAAAAGAAATATTAAAAAAAATAAAAAATAACTCTTCCTAATATATGAAACTTGGACGATCGTGATGAGATTTTTTAACATACGAGACTCTAGAGAATAGCTTAATTCATCAATAATTAAAGCCACCTAATGATTCGACTATTGATGACCTTTAAGCATAAAGGTATCGAAAGGTTTGACATTCATATGGAGTGAATATAAAGCAAATTTTGTGGTTGACAACCCTTCAGAAAAAGTTGTGCCTGTTACAAGATTTGTACGTCGCGGCTGTAGATTGCTTATCAGGTTCCAATCCCATTAGCTTTGGGCTTAAAGATATTTTGATGTGATAAGGTGAAATGCGTAAAGGAAAAATGACATTTTTAGGGATTATAATTTTGTTATTTCTGTTGCTTAAATATCCTTTTGTAGTCTTGCACTTAAGATTTTAAGTTCTCTATAAGTTATATATAACAACACAACTTCTAGCATATTATTTGTGCCAAATTATTTTTGTGATAGCATCAAAGTTTTAAAATATTATTGTATTTTGAAAGTAGTCATAGCATTTCTAAATATGATGATATATATTTAATGTAGTATATAATATCATATAAAGATAAATAAAATGATATATGGCATCAAGTGTTTGCAATTTACTAATTAACACTTATTTTGCCCTGCAGGGAAATAAATTTGTTTAATGATTTAATTAGAACAAAATAGTAAATTGGGCTTCAATTTATGGGAATTTTCCTAGGCCCACATGGATGAAATTTTGTCTATATTTTCTAGTCTTAAAGCTCATATATATTGGTAAATTAACATATGTTAATTACTATTTACAAATAAACTTATATATCTGAGACTTGGGACCTCTTCAACATATGTAATATCAGACATTACAATTACTATTTATAAGTAAACTTATACAACTGAGACTTGGAACCTTTTCAATATACCTAATATCAGACATTACAATTATTATTTATAAGTAAACTTATACATTTGGGACTTGGGACCTCTTCGACATACATTTACATACTGAAGCATAAAATTCGAGGGAAAAATTGTCTTAATTCAATTAGTTGATAATTAAGGGAGAACTGAAATTAACCTCCATAATGTTCTTATGAAGGCTCAAACCTTTGTTTTTACCGTTGTAAGTGCAAGAGTTTTTCCCATTAGGCCAAAGGCCCATTGGTAATTAACATCCGTAAATTAATTTAAGTTTTTGATTACATAGCATAAAATGCATATGTTTTTCCCTAATTGATTGCATGAATCATGATCTTGATGTATAGCGTTTCATGTGGATGAATAATTTGTTCTTTGCGAAGTCAAGTACTCAACATGAACAAAATAGATTTAAGCAGTGGGAGAAATAAATCTATTGAGCTTAGATTTTACTCAGCCGGTGAAAGTTTGATGAAGGTTATGGAAAAAAATAATTTGTCTTCTCATAAGGCATTGGCCATCATCCTAATTTCATTTGCAAATTACAAAGATGGAATCAATATAAGTCTTTCATTTGAGATTTACAATATTTACAACGTTAATCTCATTGGGTTTATAGAGAACATAACAATATAAATCTTTAGGTTAGTGGGAGCTGTGAAGTTTTAGTTTCATATATAGATGATGATTTTGCAATAAAGTTAAATTTTTTATGCATAAAGTGAATGACTTTCTCCATTAATACCAAAGCATAAATTCGTTATATACTATGAAAGAATATGCAACTATTTTGGTTAAGATTTTATCAATAATTTAAAAATGATTGTCGATGTAAAGACCATTGATATTTACTATAATTTTATTATCTAAGGAAAATAAGAGTAAAAGCCAAAAAAATAAAAATTTATTGACAAAGTTAAGAGAGTAACATTGATAAGCCTGAGATGACTATTGATCGTATAAAGATCATCATATTAAAAGATCCCATAAATAAAGTTTTGCTAGCTAAACTGTCACGTAATTATTTTTCTCAAATAGCCTTTAATTGCCAGGTCGTCTTCTTGCTTTGTCATGAACTGCATGAGTCATTGCTTTCTGGCTAATTCTCTGGGTTCTCACTTAAGTTTAGCTCAAGGTCAACTATCGCCTCCCTAAGCACAGCAAAATCCTTATTTTTCCGAGCTAGCAAAATCCTTATATTTGATTTGGGCTACTCCTTCAGCCAAAACGCTCTCACGATCTGTGTTAATAGCACGCTGTCAAATTTTCACTCGTTCTTCTGCTGGATCTCTCTGGAAAACAATTAATAATAAGATTTTTATGATGCTGTATTGAGTTTTGATAGCATTGATAATGGGATTGTTGTGGACCTGTGGATTGGATTTAAGTGTTTTAATCTATCCCATTCATGTAGTGTATAATAGATAAATTAATAACAATTTTTTATTTTTAATTAATTGATAGAAAAGATTTCAACATCACGTGAACACATATAAGAGCTGACCCCTTATGGAAACACACCTTATTACCAAAACTTAGAAGAGTGAAAAGTTTATGCTGTTGAAAATTGAAATCGGCATATAACAGCTGATCACATTTCCTTTTGTTGCAAAGAAATATGGTGAACAAATAATGAATAAATAAAGAATAGAAACATGCAAGAAAATTAATTAATCGTTTCGGTTAGTTATGATAAGGCGGTTCTCTCTTAAGACTTTGGCTTCTCGTCTCCTTTTTGAAGAGAGACAAGAGGGAGACACCAGAGATGGCGTGTCCCTTGTGCAAATTTACTTATGAAGCAAGTTAGTAGTATAAACTATTAAATTTACTCTAGGCAGTAGCGGCTCAACCACTAGTCAATTTCAGCAGTTGCCTAGAGCCCCGAAGGTCCTCGTAAGATAATTATTTTATATATAAAAGGGAAAATTTAATTTAAATGTCATTATTATTTATTTAATATATTATTATTTTATAATTATCTTTTCATAAATAAATTATCAAATTCCTATAAAGTCTATTCAATGTAGTACTTAGTAGTTTTAATGTCTACAAAATCAATAAATTAATAATTTCAATCCTACAAATTCTCTATTTTATTGTTAGAATTAATATGTTATAATTAAAAAGTTTTATATTCATTTTAAACCTCTCTAAAAGCCCTACATTTTATTACTTATCCATTAAATTTTTCCTCCAACAATTACAACACGATATTTTCTTGGTGTGTGTGAGAGAGAAAGAGAGAGGGGGGAAAAATCGGGCTTCCTCTACTTTCCACTCAAGAAGAAAAAAACAATCTAATAGTTTTTTCTATATCTATAATTATTGGTCATTGCTCAAATCCTCAAACAATTAATATAAAGATAAAGTTAATTTATGATTTCGTCTCAAATTCTAGATTTTGTCTTTTTATTATTCTCTTAATTAGTTTTGTTATTTATTTTTTTTCTTTTTAATATATTCTTCTATTCATCTACTATTTTATATATATATACAAAAAATTTTAAAAAATAGAAGAATAGAAAAATTAGTTTAATATAGAAAAGGAGTAGTAAAAAAGATGTAATTTGAGTGAAAAAATAATAAGTAAAAATGTTATAATTAAATTAAAAGTTCATAGATTAGCAATAGTAGAATAGAATTTTATTTAATAATTTTACATTTTAGAGTGTTAAAAGAATTGATTTTAAATAAATAAATTTTATATATAACTAATTTTTTTCTTAAATTTTAAGAAAAAATAATTAAAACTATTTACCTAAGACTCCAAATATGGTTGAGCCGCCCTGACTCTAGGGGATGTCGTCTTACCTCCCTTCAGCTTTATTCTTAATCATACAATGACACTAAAGCCTTGTCCTCACTATTTTTAAAGTGAAGAAAAGTTTAAAAGAAAGAAACGTGAGAGATAGAGATTCAGGAGTATAGAGAGAGGTGGTAATCCATAATAACTCTTCTTTTTAAGTATTAAATAAAATTTTTAACCTGTTTATTAACCGGTTATGATATAATTAAATAAATCCAGTTTTTAATTAAATTAAAAAATTTTACACCGTTGATTAAATCTAGCAGTGTAAACTTGTTACGTTATTAATGTTCTAAAAAAAAAACACATCGCCATAAAATGACCAATAATTACAACACCAATAAAGTTAATTTTTAGAGCTTCAGTCTTATTTCCTTCAGCTCTTACCTATATGTTTAATTAAATTTTAGATGGGGATCCTTTAAAATATATCCAGCTCTCTTCCGAAAATATGGGGGGTGTAAGCATTATTTTCTCTATAGAATTTTTTTTTTAATAATTGTAGTGTTAATTGGTTTAACTGAAAACATTTTGTGGCATTAGAAGTTTGAGTTTGGATCTCATTCACATAAATAAGTACATTTAGTTTCTATTAATGCAACAAGTTTATTTTTAAAAAAAATGTAAATCAAACTACGTGCACCTGTCACCTAATTGATATAACTATATAAGTTATGGTCTAAAAAGTATAATTTTGTTTCAAATGGGTCAAGAGGACTCATGGCAAATGCTAAGAGAAAAGGTCATACTCGCCTGAGACACAACATAACATAGCAAATCGCACGAGTACTTAATTTTTACGGCACGCCATGAGATTAGGCAACAGAATGGGGAATAAGATTAGATTGATCTAATCGGAATGGGGCTCACACTTCTAATAGGCATCATGCAATTGGAATGGAAGATGCGAGCCCCTCATTAAAATGAGATTGTGAAATTGGGTAATTGTGATTATATTTAAATTTAATGTTACGCTGTTGCTAATTTTTTAGAAATATGTAACAAGTAATTTTTTTTAATAAGATTGATTAATGTAAAGGGATTCAGATACATGTTAATGTAAGAAAAATATTTATTATCATAAGTTTTCAACAATTAAAAATAAAACCATTTACTTAAATTTTTTATATGAAATTATCAGAATTAAAAAATAGAAATTGCACATTAATTCTAAAAAAATAGTTCGCTCTAAAATTACGTCGTAGTGTTTTTTTTATTTGTTAGTTTGAGTACTAACAAACTAGATAAGTAAACATTTTTAAAGGAAAGACAAAAATATTTAACTAAGTATAACTAGTTAGATAGTTAACAATCTATTAATACAATTACAAGAGAAAATAAACACATTAATAAAAATATTTTTAATTTTAATTATGATTCTTGTAGTTCAAGTCTACAAATTATTCTAATTCTGTTTACAGTCCAATTCAACAGCAAGCAATTCTGATTAGTAGTAAGAAAACCTATTATTAAAATGTTTATCTCATAATGGACAATCAGTAACTTTATTATTAATTTTGATACTAGTTTAAGTTTTAGACAAAGTTTTTGAATCACTCGCAAGACGGCCACCAGTTTCAAGTACTATGAGTGGGATCATGTTATATTTTTTGGCATGTTCGGAGTGCCTTACTGAATTATTATATTAAGTTATATTAGGTGCTTTTCATTAAACTATAACACAATACCAGTAAACAATAGCTTTTACTATAAATATTTCTGTTAGATAAATTGATAAATTGAGAATTAGGAAAATAGAGTCTTAAAACACTTGTTTGAAACAGATTGGCCCAATTGTAAAAATTGTCAACCATGAACAATCCCATCATCAGTTTTGTAAATTATATTAAGTTGCGTTGGGTTGCATTGCCATAAACTATAAGACCCCCTGCCCATAGAGCAATAATTTTACCATAGCTACGTCTATTAGACAAAATTGATAGATTACGAATTAGGAAAATAGTCTGAAAAGGCTTGTCAGGTCCAAATTGGTCCAATTGTAAAGATCCTCAACAGTGAATTAATGCATCAAGTCTTTGTCGCTGATGTTTTGTTTCATTTTCTATTTTTAAAGAAAGCAGTTCACTAAACAACAAATGGAGCATTAAAAGACGTTCACAATATCTGGTGGAATTTCTTCCAACCGTACATGGTCCAACGACCGGGGGACACTGCAATTTCTTCCAACCATACAATATCTGATGGAATTCAACAAGTTTATGGACCACCATGGTACACATTCTGGAGGGCATGCCAAACGTGAAACTGATATTTTGGCTTTTTGTTTTTTTTCTTTTTTTTGAGAAAAATCGTACATGATGTGGATAATTTAAACCAAATTTAAAATTATTGAAGCCCAGGTTATTTCATTCCACTAATGTCTTCTCAATGCTCATTTTTTAAAATATATGAATCATTATTATTTTTATTTATGGCTTTTAAAAATCATGAAACTAGCTTCAATTAGAATCTCCGTTTAAGCGCTTCTCTCTGCCTATATTCATAAAAAATCATTATCAAAAGGACCCCCTAAGTTGCGTTGACCTTTTTTTGTCAAATTTCATTCAGATCCCTTATACTTTATTTTATTTATAAATATTATAAAAGTTTTTAAATTTATTCATAAATATTTAGAATATCAAATTTATCCATATAATTTTTAAATTCTAAAAAATTATTTATTTAATTAAAAAATATAATTATTATTAATGGATTAAAATTATAATTATAATTTTAAATAGATTATTATTATTATTATTAACAACAATAAAATGAATTATAATTAATTAATATATTAAAAATAATTGATAATAATTTTTTAGTTAAATTGTTAATAATAATAATAATAATAATAATAATAATCACAATAATTAAATATAAAATAATAATATAAATATACTTAGCTTCAAATCCAATCCATTTGAATTAGATTTTGATACAACACTTCAAATCCAATCAATAATAGAACAATAATTAATAATAATTTTTTAGTTAAATTATTAACAATAATAATTATTTTTATTTATTTATTTATTTATTTAGGGACAAGAAAACGGAGGATGAGGCCAATGGAGACGATGAAAAAGAATGAGAGTACCTTGGCTCCTTGTGTTGGAGGTGGTGACAGCAAATTTAATTAAATAAATAATTTTTTAGAATTTTAAAATTATATAGATAAATTTGATATTCTAAATATTTATGAATAAATTTAAAAAGTTTTATAATATTTATAAATAAAATGAAGTATAAGGGGCCTATTGTTGTTTTAAATTATAATTATAATTAAATTATTATTGTTAATAATTTAACTAAAAAATTATTATTAATTATTGTCCTATTATTGATTGGATTTGAAGTGTTGTATCAAAATCTAATTTAAATGGATTGAATTTGAAGTTAAGTATATTTAGATTATTATTTTATATTTAATTATTGTGATTATTATTATTATTATTATTATTGTTAACAATTTAACTAAAAAATTATTATCAATTATTTTTAATATATTAATTAATTATAATACATTTTATTGTTGTTAATAATAATAATAATAATAATAATAATCTATTTAAAATTATAATTATAATTATAATTATAATTATAATTATAATTATAATCTATTAATAATAATTATATTTTTTAATTAAATAAAGAATTTTTTATAATTTAAAAATTATATGAATAAATTTAAAAAAATTTATAATATTTAAAAAAAAATAAAGTATAAGAGATCTCAATGAAATTGGATAAAAAAAAACAAAACAGACGAACGGACAACGCCCGTGTAACTTAGGAGGGTCCTTATCAAAATTAGTACTATAGTAGCCGTACACACTCAACTTGGACTAAATTACCTTTAAAATAATCCAACTAAATCCAACCATAGCCCGCAAGAGTTAAACAACTTTTGCCCAACTCTTGTGGACGATGGAGACCATTGACCAAGTGAAGTGCGGGCGATGTTGAATAGCTCTTACCCATATCTTGCTAGAAATCGCTTTGAACTGAGCAACCCTTGCCCAATTCCAAGTTCGTTTTAAGGGTAATTCAGTTAAAATTAGGTATATAGTTCGTTTTAAGGGTACCCCAAAACTTAAATTATTGGTTTCCTTTACGATTCTTGTGCCTCAATCCTACAACTTATTCTAATTCTGTTTACAATATAATCTAGCTGCAAACCATTCCTGTTAGTGGTGCGTGAAAAGATTAATAAAATGTTTATCTCCTGGTGGACAATCAATAACTTTATTATTAATTTTAATACTAATTTAAATCTCAGACAAAAGTTTTTGAACCACTTGCGTGACGGCCAGTTTCAAGCACTATGGGAGGAATCAGGTTATAGTTTTTTGCATTTTTGAAGAGCCTTACTAAATTATTATGTTAAGTTATAATAGGTGAATTACATTAAACTGTAATACAATACCAATAAGGTAATAACTTTTACTGTGAATACATTTCTGTTAGATATTGGTCCAATGATGAATAATCCTATCACCATTGTCACCATTAATGCATAGAAGTCATGGTCGCTGAAGACTTCTTGTGTGGCTGAAGCCTTCCAGAGGATTAAAACGCGCATGATATTTTGTTTCTTCATCTTTTTATTGTTAAGAAAGTAGTCCATTAATCAAAATCGGAGCAGTACAAAAGGTTCGCGACCAGTGTTAGAATTTATTACGACCACACATATTTATGAGGAGTAATGGCACGACTGTCGCACTCGCTTCGTTATAAGTAGGACACGTGTTTCCTTGCTTAAGTTATTGTGCGGATTTAACTCTTTTTTTTTTTAATTTAAAAATTGCATCACTCAAAAAGACTTTTTACCGAACATGTGAATTAGAAACAATTGATCGGCGAAATATGATTCAAAGTCTTAATCTTAATGTATCTCAGAATAATATATTTTTATTATCATGAGATGTATTAATAGTTATTCATCATTTGATTGGATTAAAATTTTAAAATGAATTCACTTGAGGAGATGAATCATTTAAAAAGTAAATGTATTCGATTTATTGCGAATCTTTCACAAAATTTACCACAATATCCTTATTTTCATTTTTTTTTCTCAAAATTATCAAACTACCAATTCACTTTCACCACAACTTTTTTGGTAAGATTCTCTTCGACTAAATTGACTTAAAAATTCAAATTTGCTCCATTGCAAAATTTATGCACAAATGTCGATGCTCAAAAAGAGTGTGAAAAATATTTAGTTTTGCTCTTTAAAAAAATAAATTGCTTATCACATGGGATAAAGAATTTAATGCATTCAACATTTGCTATTTATTAATGGCCTGTGTTGTTTAACATAATACAGTAAGGCAACAAAATATAATACACTTGTCAAACATTCCTAGCCCTTCATAAAATTTTATTACTTTTATTTTATATTTCTATGATCATTAAATTTCTATACGAAACGGTTGTTATTTAGTTATATTTATTACTTTATTACGTCAGGTAACGAAATCATTTATTAATCTAGTTTTTCTCACATTCAATTTTGAATTTGTTTGTCAAATGCAGAAAAGACGAGGAGAGAAGTGAAACTGACAAGAGAAAAATTATAATACAATTGATAGATGTTTTCAATTAAGAAAGCGGGGTTGAAATTATTTGTTAAAATATTAAAAAAAAAAATTTGTGGTGGAAGTGAACTGATGATTGGGCAAGTTTTAAAGAAAGAAAAAACTCGAAGATATAGGAGTAACGTAATAAATTTGATCTTTAAAGTGATGTGATTTTCAAATTTAGAAAAAATAAAATAGAGTTAAATCTGCACAACCATTTAAACAAGAGGACAGTATCCTGCCCGGAGACAATCGAGTGCGACAGTGGCTGATCAGAGTGACTGTCGCTGGCACTCCTCTACATGTACACCCACGCGGTGGCAACTCTGCTCGACGACTTTGGGGGCGTGAAAACCGTGAAAAGCATGAAAGTCTTTTTTTTTTTTTTTTGTGGGCCAGAAAATATGCAACATATTGCTTGATAGTTGACACCTCCTGAGAGAGACAGACTAGGACCCGGTCTATTAATGATTTAAACCGAAGCTGCGGTTCGTTTGGTGGCGTGGTAGTAAGTTTGGAATTAGATTAATTCATAAAAAATTTATCCCATTATACGGGTGTGATTGAAAATGAGTTGGATAATCATAATTTTTAAGTTATAATATTAAAGTATTTAATAAATATTAATTTTTATGTTTTAAAAATTATATTAATATAATTTCACTTATACGATAAAAAAATTTATTATATTTTTAATATTTTTTTATCAAAATTATTATTTAAAATTTATATTTATTATATATTATTAATTTTTATTTTATATTTATAATTTTTTTTTCACAACAGCTGTATCTTAAAAAATACAATATTTCAATTTTAAACATACTCTATATTTGGTGTATACAAAGTTTTAAATTAAACTTACCTTCGAGCCACATAATAATCACATGAGTTTTAAATTCTATATTTGGTGTATACAAAGTGTTACAAGCAGTTCGCAACTTGGGATAGAGTTACTCTATCCATACATGGTCTCCAATTCTGCAGACCGAGAGAGAGGGAGAGCTAATTTAACAAGTGTATGGGCAACTATGTTACACGTTCCAGGAGCATCGTACACATGAAATTGATATACATATAGAGAGACAGAGAGAGAGGTACGCATGATGTTGACGTTAACCGGTGCACATTCAAAGCCTCAGAGAAGCACAGAGTCTTGGAGAATGCAGAGTAGGACCCACTCTATTAATAAGTCGAGGCCAGCAATTTATCTCTACATCTATATTTCAAAATATATTTATTATTAAAAAAATATTATTTAACTTATTTATATCTTTCTAAAATTCATGTAACCAGCCGCAATTGGAATCTCTGTTTAGACCTTTCTCTCTCTCTAATGTATAATCATTTTGGATCTTCATCTGTTTTTTTTTTTCTCTTAGCATATATTTTTCTTTTCGTGTAATTCTAAGCATTTTACTTCAAAATTTGTCAATTTTTATTTTAAAGATGCATAGTGAGAATCCTCATAGATTTTATTTAATAGATGGTACAAGACTTTTTGATCTGTACTTTTTCATGTTGGAATTTGTATTTGTTTAATGTTTTTAGACAGGTCATGGCTCATAAAAACGGTGAATTTCAATATTAATTGAAAAATCACATTAAGTCCATTTGTAATTGCGAAAAAAAATCTACCCTAAGATTTAAAAAAAATAGTAGATTTTTAAGTTTTTAGTAAGAGTTTTTATGATACCCTTTTAATTATAATATCCTTTAGTTTTATTAACTCTAAAAAATTGAATATAATTTTTTTATAATAAATAAAAATATAATATTAAAATAAATGTAACAATATAATATTTTAAAATAATCTTAATATTTAAAAAAATGTTTTAATACTTTATAATCTTATATTATATTAAACTAGACTTTATAATAAACAAAAATCTGATATTAAAATAAATACATAAAAATCTAAATCATTTTTAATATTTTATAAAATAATTTTAATAACATGAGATATATTTTATTAATTATAAGATCCACTTAACCCAAAGATTTATTTTTAAAATAAATAAAAATACATTAGTAAAATAAATATAATAATTAAAATTTTTAAAAAAATTTATTTTATTTATTAAAAAATTCTAATATTATTAGTCCATTAGACAAATTAAACTATTTGAATTGTATTTGTATTTACTAAAAATTTTTAAATTCAACTTTTAAGTTACCATCTACAAATGATACTATAGTCACAAAAAAGTTTTGGTGTCTCTTATTGAAAACTTGAGATCTATATGACTATTTCCTCAAACTTTGAGATTGTAGGTGTTTTTTTCTTTACAATATGATATTTCGAAAATAATATATTGGTGAGGAAAGGAAAAATGAAATATGTTGAAGAAATAGAACATGGCTACTTAAGTAACTTTACTAAAAACTAATTTTATGATAAAAATTTAATTTAATTAGGGTGTAGAATATATTGATGAGTTCAAATATCTTAGCACAATTTTTTTTTCCTTTTTCCTTTTCTGAAAATGAGCACGAAGTTTTCGTCATGCAAATCCAAATTCTTAGTTTATTTATTTAGGAAATAGATTGTAACTAGCATTGCGTCAAAGCTATAGATTAAACACAATAAAATTGAGGGAGTAGCTACCTTACAACATTTGTATGGTGCCCTCAAACAAAAATAAGTGATTAGAAACGGGCTCAAGTGGACTTATTACTCCTTTTTACGAGGGTGTTGCACCTTATAGATGTTGTCAGGTAATATGCTCTTAAAATTAATATGACAAAAGATATCACGTGAATATTTTTTCTCATTTAAAATTCACTCCAAGCCTAAAATGATTATAAGATAGTAATTTTCACATATATCTCCTTACCTTCATCTTCAATTCACATATTTTTTAAGTAAAGATATATTTTGTCTTTATAGATCAATTTTTTTTTCTCACTTAATTGATAGAGACAAATAACATCTAAAAAAAGGTGATATTTTATACATATATCTTTAAGCAACCATTTATTTTTACTATATTATCTACACAATTGTATCCAGAGTGCTTCTTTAATTAGTTCTTTATTGAATAAAGTTACCATACTAATGAAACTGTTAAATTGAATGACATTTTTCTTTTCTCTAGGGTTGGAACTCAAGGCAAAGCGAAAATAAAGCATTAGTCCTGCATTGCTCACTTGCATGCTATTTATTTTTGTGTTATTTTTATCAGTTGTAAATTATACCAATTACCAAATGTAACTTAAAGATGGCCTTAAATTGAAGTGAATTTTAATGGTCCCACTAATACGAAAAGCTGTAAAAAGTTGTAATCACTCAACGCGTGAACTGCAAAACCGCGCAACGATCCAACCTTTGTCGCTTAGTATAGAGAAAATTGATAAATACAGACGCACAGCAAAAATAAATCTTCGCATATATCACACAAAAATTGTCGCGCGCTTTAGTCACTAGTGGAACAAACACCCACATCTCATAGCCTCCAGAAATCCAGGAAATGGCCCCGAGAAACGACCGCCGGCCGATCTCAGCATCCGATGACAGTGCAAAGATGATGAAGCAAGTTCTGGCAAACCACGCTCCAGATGGCCATGAAGTTGATGTTAGACCTATTCTCAGTATCATTGAAGATATTTTTCGTCGTGCCACTGCCACTCCTAGCAATATTGATGGAGTACCCAACGTAAATTTTAATCTCATTTTTTCTGTACTGTTGATTCCGCCAATCGATTCGCTAGAATTGTGTATGATAATGAATATATTTGGTGGCCATTTTTGTAGGGCACACATGAACAGACGGACGCATTGCATGATAGTGAAAGCCCGGCTGCTTTCGGTGGCACGCCTGAACCATTGTCTGATATAATGCACAAAATCTGTTGTGAGGTAATTTTTTATTCCTTGCTCCTTTTGAATGCATTGGATATACCATTGTTTCTTGACCTTTCTAAGTGTTATATATCCCACTGCAGTTTCTTACTTTCTTTCTCTTTTGCTAAAAGCTTGTACTACATAACTTAAGCAAGAAAAGCAAAAGATGTCTAAGAATCTAATATTTTAGTTCTGTTTTTAATTATGTAAGCTTACCTTAAAATGTTTTGAAAAATGCCCTGACTTTTAATTTTGTATATATGTGCCTGTAGATATCATGCAAGTGCTCGGGTGGAGGAGATGCACTTGCAACAACTATGGCGTTATTCAACACTCTTTCGAGCTACTCGTGGGATGCAAAGATGGTGCTATCCTTGGCAGCTTTTGCTGTGAATTATGGGGAATTCTGGCTTGTTGCTCAGCTCTGTACTGAGAACACACTTGCCAAGTCTGTGGCTGTGCTTAAGCAACTGCCAGAAATTCCAGCGGGTTATGACGGTTTAAAACCCCAATTTGATGAACTCAACAATCTCATCGGGGCCATGTTGGATTTAACCAATTGCATTGTTGAGTTCAAGCAGCTACCTTCTCAGTATATTTCAAATGACGGACAAGCAGTGTCCATGGACCAGGCTCATTACCAAGCTGCATATTGGACCTTTCGAAGTATTGTAGCTTGCAATTCACGAATTCAAAGCCTCAGAGGCTTGAGACACGAGTAAGCCATCTACGAACACAATTTAATCACCATTCATAGATGTAATATAGCAACTCTGTCACTATATTTCAGGTATACTGCATCAACCACTGATGAATTGGAACTATCAACATTGGCTTATAAGGTCAGCAACATACACGTGTACGAGAACCTCAAGAAGCAAATTGACTTTTGGCGTCAACAAATTGGTGAGCCCTTAAGAATATACATTTAGAAAGTTTGATCTCTGCCCTCTTTGAAAGTTCCAGTAAATAATGTTTTTTCCCCTCTGATACATCCTTGCCATGGATGCAGATAAGATTAGGCAAATTGAAGAATATAATAATCTCGTGCGCCTTCTTGGAAAAAATAACCAGGACAATACCAAGGTTCTGAGAGCATTGATTTATGCTGAGGGTCTTGTGGATGGTGAAACCAGGACCAAGGTTTGTTTGCCAAATTCCTTTCCATACATGCATTTTTCTGGCTACAAATTAACTCCGTTATTGTATTCGAAACAAGCAAAGACTTCTATTTATGCAAACAGGTTCAAATTGATGTATTGAAGAAAAAGCATGTGTTATTACTCATCTCGAGCCTTGATGATCTTTCCCAAGAAGAAATTTTGGTTCTTAGGAAGATGTATAAAGACCTCAAAGCGAGCAAAGAGTGTAGAATTGTGTGGCTTCCAATTGTGGACAGGTCAATTGATCGGCAGCAAACCTTGTACAAATTTGAGAATCTACAAAAAAGGATGCCATGGTACAGTGTCCAAGATCCTACGATAATTCAACCTGCAGTCATTAAGTACATCAAAGAAGAATGGAAGTTTTCAAAGAAGGCGATCCTAGTGTCGGTGGATCCACAAGGAAGGATTTTGAACCAAAATGCTTTTCACACGTTGTGGATATGGGGAATTTCGGCCTTCCCTTTCACTGCTGAAACGGAAGAAGCACTTTGGAAGGAAACGTCTTGGACACTTGAGCTACTTGTTGGTGGCATTGATGCCACCATACTTGAATGGGTACTTACATTTCAATTAAGTTCATGAATGGTATTAGTATGCCAATGTGATATTAACATTATTAATACTGAAATGTAATGTACTTTTATCAGATGAAGGAAGAGAGATTCATCTGCTTGTACGGAGGTAATGATGAGGCGTGGATCAGAAAATTCACAAACTCAGCAAAAGCTGTAGCAAGTAAAGCTCAAATGAGCTGGGGAATGGTTTATGTTGGAAAGAAAAATGCAAAGAAGAGACCGGAAGAAATCAGCAGCAGCATCAATAAGGAGGATTCGAGTCATATCGTGATTGATGGCACCGCAATGTGGTTCTTTTGGGCACGATTAGAGAGAATGCTCCACTCGAAACTGCAACGTGGCATGTCTGTAGAAAAAGATAGCATAATGCGGGAGGTGATGACACTACTTAGTTTTGATAGCAGTGAACAAGGATGGGCAATATTTTGGAGGGGAAAAACACAAGAAACGGCAAGCGCTAAGGGCAAGGCGGCTCTAGATTGCATGGAGAAATTTCATGAATGGCAAAATGATGCTTCTCAAAAGGGTTTTATTGGAGGACTCAACAATTATCTGCAGCAAATTCAAACTGGAAAGCATTGCAATCGTCTCATCATTGCCGGCGTTAATGGGGCAATTCCGGGGAGGGTGCCCTGTGCAGACTGTGGCCACGACATGGAGATGTTCTTCATGTACCGCTGCTGCCCCGAGTGAGCGAAATATTATAGCTTGACTTGAATTAATTATTAGAATAAGGTTTCCACTTGAGATTTGTCGCAATTGGTAGCATAAGTGCAGCGTCGCTTGAATTGCTTGTTTTTGCTTTGATTTTGTTTTCTTACTAGGGACTCTGTGGCCTTTGCATTATCTTGGGCACTTCTCGTATTGAAGTGTTATTGGGTGTGGTAGCAACTTGTGATTATAGTAAGGGTGCCTTAACTGCGCTTGAGCATCTTTCTTATTTTATAATAAATAATGTACTACAGGTATATTGCCTAGCAATAAATATTTAAGTGTATGAATTAATCGATTATTTAGATTTCCTAGTAAAATATGATTGTCTGCAGTGGAGTTTAGGAGTGGGCTCGGTTCGGATCGAGATTGAATATAATTGATTAAAATCAGTTGTTTTATAAAAAAAAATTGAATGCAATAAAGAAGCGAACATGAACTAATTCATTCAACGCAAATCAATTTTTTCAATTCTGAACTTATTGAGCTTATTTTGAATTTTAAATTTTTAGTCCGTTGGATTTTATTAATGAAATAATTTTTCTCAATAATCAATTTATTATAATTTCATTATAAAAATTAGTAATAAACACTAAGTATTCAAAACATATTTATTACTAATGTCTAACTAATCAGTACTAATAAAATATGAAATATTAAGATTTAAGAATTAGAGTTGGTAAAATTTGATATGACCCAATTATCCAATACAAATAAGACACATATAAATGGGTATGGGTCGTTAAATTTAAAACAATTATTAAATGGGCTGGGCCCTGGGTTGACACGATGTTTTCCGTGTCAGGTTAGGATTATAGTTCTTGACCCATTTACCTGATCAATGACATGATTATATTTTTTATTTTAAAATAATCTGTAGGTTTTTTTCATTAAAATTCAAATATTAGAGTTGATTTTTTCTTTTAGTTTTATTTTTTGAAATGATGAATATAAACATATTATTTTGTTTATAAAATTTTATATATATTTAGAGCTTCAATAGTGTAAATATATAAAATATTGGTAGACATGTATATTTTATAATATCGATATATAATATTATTTACATATATATAATTAAAACTTCAATAGTATAAATATATAATATTTAGATAGATATGTATATTTTATAATATCAATAAAATATATATATGTATGTATGTATGTATGTATAACAATGTGTAAATATTTAATGTAAATTTTGTTTAATATATAAATATTAAGTGGGTTATTGGATAACAAAATTATTTTTCTGTATCGGGTTTAGATTTCAATATTTTTACATGATTATTAAATTGATTCAATTTGAATCGACCTAAATTTAACATGACATGAAGCTGACACGACATAAACACCACACAAACACTACTCAATGACCCATTTTGCCAGCTCTATTAAGAATATAAATCTTGACTCCAATACTCCGTCTAAATAAACATAAAATTTTAAAGAAAAATAAAAATAGTAATAGTTATAACCCAAAATAAAAATAGCAATTGTGTGTAAGCATGTTTATTGTAATCATTTTGCATAGTCAATTAATATATAACACATTTCATGTTTTAGTAAAATCATGAAAACATCCTAGTTCTTCAGTTCAGTTATTCAATTAAGCTGAGTGAATAGAAATCTGAACCGGTATCTCAATTTTTGCTTATAAATTAAATATTTAAATATTTATAAGAATTAAAAATAATCCAAATCCGAACAAATTCATTGATTCGGTTTAATTTTTTCTAGGTCTCAATTTTTTTGCTTGGTGCTAGCATCTTTCTTATTTATCGTTAACCATAAATTAATATATTTTATTAAAAAATTATAATATTTTGTTTGTATCGAGTATAATAGTTAATATTAAAGGGTCCACCTATGTTGCAACTTTTTTTGTTTTTTTATGGTAAAATTACATTAAAGTCCCTTAAATTTTCTATAAAATACAATAAACAGAAAAGTTTATAAATATTTACATATAAATCTTTTTTCAGATTTATTTTTATTATTTAAATTTATTATTAATTATATTTAATTATTATTTTATTAGTTATTAATATATAAATATATATGATATAATACAATAATGTTCTAATATAATTTATTTTTATATTATAATATTTATATATAAGTTTTTTTTTTTATAAAATGACATTTGAAAAGAATTTTAATAGTTGTTATTGTTGTTGTTATTATTATTATTATTGCTATTAAATTTTGTTATATTTATTTATTTTAATTATTATTATTATTAATAAAATTTATTGCTTTTATTATTTTAATAAAATAACATTCCCATTAATAATAATTAAAATAATAAAAAATTAGTAATAAATTTTAATAATAATAATAATAACAATAATTAATAGTAATTAAAATAATACAGTTAATATATTTTAATAATAGAAATATTAATACTAATAATAATAAATTAATTATGGTATAATAACAATTAAAATAATAAAAGTAATAAATTTTAATAATAATAATAATTAAAATAAATAAAAATAAGAAAATTTAATAGCAATAATAATAATAATAACAACAACAACAATCTAGCCTTTAAAACTTCCAAATAGACTTGGCAATAAAATCCAGATTCGGCTCGGATCCGCAAAGATCCGAAAGATCCGGATCCGGATCTTAAAAATTAAGATCCGTGCGGATCCGAATCCAAATCCGGATGCAAGTGCATCCAGAAAATCGGATCTGCATTATTATATAATTAATTAATTAATTAAATTAAATTTTAATTGAAAAATATATAAATTAAAATATTTATAAGCATAATTAATTCTATAATCTTCATTGACCATGAAAAGTACGTTAAAAAGTTAAAAATTATAACAATAATAATTAGAGAATATTATAATAAATTAGTTTGCCTTATTTTTTTATTTTTTATTTATGTTATGAAATTATCAATTGTGAATTTACAGTGATACTGTATGTTATTTATATTGAATTGATGTTAAATTGTTAATTATTAAATTATAATTAAATTTTATTTAATATTATTAAATAAATTATTAAAGTTAAAATTATATTTAAATTTAAAAATATGCAGATCCGGATATCCAGAAAATCCGCCCACAACCCATGTGAATCTTACCCGCATCCGGATCCGTATATTTTTTTCCGGATCCAGATGTAGAAAATTCAATCCGGATCCAGATTTTGTCATCCCTACTTCCAAACATAGGTAAGAGTTTGAATTATAATAAGTTATTTACTTGAGATATAGAAATTGAAATCGGAATGAATAACATTCCCATTAATGTGTTTATTTTATTTTATAATTGAAATAGACTGTTGCAAATAACTAAAATACCCTATGTTAATTATGTCTATAATATTATTTTTATATATTATAATTAAAATAATAATAATAATACTATTATTATTAGTTAAAAAATTAATAAAATTTAATAATAAGAATAAAATAACAATGAAATTAATGGAAATAATAATATTAATGATGATAATAATTAAAATAATAAAAAATTATTAATAAATTTTAATAATAATAATAATTAATAGTAATTAAAATAATACAGTTAATATATTTTAATAATAAAAATATTAATACTAATAATAATAAATTAATTATGGTATAATAAAAATTAAAATAATAAATTTTATTAATAATAATAATTAAAATAAAAAAAATTTAATAGCAATAATAATAATAATAATAATAATAATAATAATAATAATAATAACAACAACAACAACAACAACAACAACAACAACAACAACAACAATAACAACCATTAAAATTCTTTTCAAATGTCATTTTCTAAAAAAAGAACTTATATGTAAATATTATAATATAAAAAAAAATTATATTAGAACATTATTTTATTATATCATATTATATTTATATATTAATAACTAATAAAATAATAATTAATAAAAAAAATTAAATAATAAAAATAGATATGAAAAAAGACTTATATGTAAATATTTATAAAATTTTTTATTTAAAATAAATATGAAAAAGGACTTATATGTAAATAGTTATAAAATTTTCTACTTATTTTATTTTATAGAAAATATAAGGGACCTAAATATAATTAAATCAGAAAAAAACAAAAACTGTTGCAACGTGCAACCGTTGCAACATAGGCGAGCCCAATATTAAATAATAGTTAAAGGAAAAAAAAAACAAAAGTAGAGGCGTCTCTGATTTCAGTGATTTGCAGCAGTTTCTTCAGCCAAACGCGGGCCCCACGTTGCGTTACTCGCCAAACGGGCCGTAAACCCATGCTTGGTTGTGAAAAAATTGTGTACGATACTGCATAAAACAGAGCACCTTTTTTCCATACTTTTTCCATATTTTTGAACGATAGAATTTAACACACACTTCACAGTACAGCAGTAAATTTTCAAATCCTCTAATTCTGAGCTTCAAAATAATATATTATTTATTTAAATTCAATGTTGTGCTTCTAAATTTTACTTAATTATGTGTCAAATTATTTAGATAACAAATTTCATATTTCAATTTTATAAGAGTGGTATTACTCGCTCTTCAAAATTATAACCGAACCAATAAAAATGTCAAGGACATTAAAAGAAGATGGACAAGCATAAAAATTATCAATTCTGTTCATACTTATCAGCAAAGCAAAAGAAACAAAAATTCGTCATTTTCTCAACTTTCAAGCTGTTAATGCATCCAAAAGAGATGAGCTGTTTCTGCATGCTAATTATAAAATATCGAAAGCTGGCTTAAGCTATGCTTTTTCCTTTTTTTAGGGGAGGGTAAATTCGGGTTTAAATCAGATTTAGATAAATTCAATTGGGTTTCAAGTTGATGGATTTGAGAAAAAAGAGATCTGAATTTATAATCCAATTGAATATGACTGAACTATATTTGGGTTAGAGCGAACTTGATCAAAATTTCATGTTGAGTTTAGATTGGATTCGAATTAAAATTGAATTTGGGTCAATTAGGATGGATTCAAATAATATTCAAATTAGGGGTAATTTTTTAAGTCTTTTTTGTTTAGTTTGAGTCTTTTTTACAAATTATTTTAGTTATTAGAATATTGTTTTAATGTAATTATTTCATTTTGGTCTTTTTTTCTTTACCAATTTTCAACAAAAAAATAAAACAACTACTATGAAATTAAACGAATAAAAATTAAATAAAATTGATACTTTAGAATTGGATTGGGTTGGTTATTTACCCACTCGGAATATTATATCTAAAATAGTTATTTAATAAACATCCTATTAAATAACTAACTTAGCATTAACATGATCCGATCAAATTGGCTAAATCCCATTGATAGAATTGGAGGCTTCCTCCACATTCAGCAAAACCCAAAATTTTCCAATCAGATCAAGTTAAGTTGAATTGTTTGCCCACCCCTAGTAGATTGTTGTTTGGTTTCTTTTTGTTTTGTTTCTCTTTATTTTAGTAATTAGGATTTTATTCAGTAATTCAAATTTACCCTTATAGGTAATTTCACATGGAAGGTTTATCATATAAAAGGGACTTAAAACTATATTTGTTAGAGAGTTGATGAATTTAATAAATTTGTCTTGAAATTCGGTTGTTTGTTATTTTTTGCTTATGTTTTGCGTCATTTTTATTTGTCTAACAAACTCATTATTCCTTATGTGAACATAGACTAAGGTCGGCAAAAAGGTTCAAACTGACTTAGGCCCACGGGCCTTAAGCCCGTCCTGTGTTATGAAATCATGGATATAGGCCTAAAAATTTGAAACCCGCTCCAAATGATGCTGGCTAAGGACTTTTGCAAAATTATAAATAAATAAATAAATAAAAAAAGTTCCTAGGCATTGTGGAGGAGTTTTCATAATTATTAATGGTACACATCATTGCCCATTGTTTCTACTTTCTAGAATTGCTAACGAGGCCAGTCTTAATAAATTCCAATTTAATGCGGCCCGGGGCAATAAGGGTGATGGGTTTTCTTTTGGAAACTCAGGCTCTTTATTTTTTTTTTTCTCTTTTTTGGTTATAAGGATTTTTTTTTTGCCCCGGGGGGGTGTGGGGCGGGGAAATGATAAGTATAGATTGGTTTGTTAATAATACACTCTTCTATGGTTTTCTTCCTATTTTTATTTATTTTGTCACGGTTGAAACTTGAAGTAATATTTTGTTTCTTTACTTACAACTGAACTTTCTAATAAAAATGATTAAAAAATATTTGACAAATAGACTTTGAACGATAGGATCTAGCACAAACTTCACAGTACAACAGTAAATTTCCGATTCTTCTAATTGCGAGATTTAAAATAATATATTATTTATTTAAATTCAATGTTGTGCTTCTAAATTGTACTTAAATATGTGTCAAATTATTTAGATAACAAACTTCATATTTCAATTTTATAAGAGTAGTATTACTCACTCTTTGAAATTATAACCCGACCAATAAAAATGTTCGGACCTTATTTTTTAATACTAATTACACACAAAATTACTTAATTACATCAAATATTTACAAACTATTATGATAACATATATATACAATGACATTTACAATTAAATATACAACTGAAACTTATAATATTACATGATATTTTATTAAGTATTTGCCCAGACAAATAACTCTCGCATATAAGAGATATTTCTTCTCCACTTGCATTGCCTAAGGAAAAAAAACTTTACAAATTTACTCTATAATCATACTTAATTAGGAGTTAAGTCTGTAGGGACTTAAACCAATACTCTCACAACCATGAGATATCATGGGTTCACCACTTGGCTAAAGGCCAAGTGGCAAAAATGTTATGGACCTTAAAAGAAGATGTACAATTACAAAATTCATCAATTCTGTTCATACTTATCAACAAAGCAAAAGAAACAAAAATTTTTCATTTCCTTAACTTTCAAGCTGTTGAAGCATCCAGAAGAGATGAGTTGTTTTTGTTGCCAATTATAAAATATCGAAGGTTGGCTTAAACCATGTTTTTTTTTTCGTTTTGATGTAGATTGTAGGGGTGGATAAATTCAGTTTCAGATCGGGTTCAGATCAATCTAATTAGATTTTGGGTTGATTGAGTTGGGAAAAAAAGGATCTAAACTCAATCCAAACTTATAATCTAATTCGATGTAATTTGAATTATTTTTGGATCGGAACAAATTGGTTCAAAATTTCAAGTTGAGTTTAGATCGAGTTTAGATTAAAATTGAATTCACGTCAATTAGGATAGATTTGGATAATATTCAAACTAGGGGTTTTTTAAAAGTCTTTTTTATTTATTTTGAGTTTTTTTACAAATTATTTTAGTTATTGGAAGATTGTTTTAGTGTAATTATTGCATTTTAGCCTTTTTTTTTTTTACCAATTTTCAACAAAAAATTAAAACAACTACTATGAAATTAAATAAATAAAAATAACAATAAATTACTACTATCAAATTGGATTGGGCAGGCTCTTTACCCATTCCTAAGATTATATCTAAAATAGTTATTTATTAAACCCCTATTAAATAACTAATTTAGTGTTAATACTATCTTATCAGGTTGGCTAAATTTGACCAGATCGAATTGGAGGCTTCATCTGCATTTAATCAGAGCCTAAATTTTTTGGACCAAATCGAGTCAGGTCCAGTTATTTGCCCACCTCTAGTAGATTGTTGTTTGGTTTCTTTTTTGTTTTGTTTTTTTTTTCATTTTAGTAATTAGGATTTTATTAAGTAATTCAAATTTACCCTTATAGGTAATTTCACATATTAGGGTTGTCATATAAAAGGGACTTAAAACTTTGTTTGGGAGAGGGTTGATGAATTTAATAAATTTATCTTGAAATTTAGTTGTTTGCTAATTTTTGCTTTTGTTTTGCATCATTTTTATTTGTCTGACAGACTTATTAATCCTTATATGAATATAGACTAATTTGTCATGTTATCAAATTTTTAAATACATTAACAAAAATTTATTTTCATAATTAATGAATTATAATGTATCAACTGTAAGAATATTAATAGTTACTCTGAAATTTTATGGGACTAGTTTTGGCGAATTTTATATGTATTTTTTGTTTTCATTTTATACACACTAAGCTAATCCACTCTATTCATAAATATAAATTAAAGAAGATTTTTTTCCTCGAAATTTGGTTTGAAGAGTGGTGGAATTAAGATTTTACATGAAATTTTAGGGGTGTTCGCGGATCAAATTTTACGGATTGAACATCAATTTATATCCGATCCACTATTATGTGGATTATAAATTTTCAATCCGATCCAATTCACGGATTGGTGAAACTCAATTCAAATCCAATCTACACGTCTACGGATAGGATGCGGATTTGACCCAATCCATATCCAATCCACCATTTTGTAGTTATTTTACAGATTAAATTTTTTTAATTATTTTTAATTTATGAACTAACTAAATAAAAAAATTTAATATAAAAAAACTTTACTTCCGATCAAATTTAAAATTAAATAATATTTAAATAAATTAATTATTTGAATAAAACTAGAAAATACATTTAAAATTTTAAAATATAACACACTAAAAAGAAAGAAGAGTTAGACTATTGGCACCCCTTCATTAATCTTTTAAAACTCCTATTATATTATAATTACTTTTAAGGACAAACATAAATAAAATTAAGCCATGTATATTTTATTTCTCTCTTTAATTTTATTTTTCTTGCACAATATAATTTTTTTATTATCCTTAAAATAATCTGAATTTAAAGTGTAATTCTCTAAGCCAAAACAAAATTCTTGCAATAAACCAACAATTTGATTAAGATACAGCGTAGTGGAAAAATAAATTAAATAAAATTTTATACCATTGCTAATAATTTTTTAAGAATTCTCAAAATAATTGCTAAACCCAAAATTTATAGGTAGGATAAATATTAGACTTATAAAATATTCATTATTTTGTAAGTGTAATGTTTTTCTTACTTTTTCTTTTAGATTTTTTTTCTATAGAAACTAAATAACAAAGAAAGTTTGAAGAGAGAAATACAAATATTAAGATTGAAAAAGTAAAAAAATTATTAAAAACTGAAAAATTTAGGGAAATTATTCACCGACCACCTGATTTTTTCTACTTTTTCAAAAATACACAATTCTTTTTTTTTTGCCTGAATTACACCTGAAGTTATAATTTTTTTCACTTTTCCACTTTCGTCTGTTGACCGTTAAGATTCCGTTAGTTTTTTTAGTAAAATGATGATTTTGCCCCCCAAATGTAAAATTACAATTTCATCATATAGCATTAATTTTGAGGGGCAAAACAGTTATTTTGTTAAAAAAACCAACGGAATGTTAACGGTCAACAGACGTAAGTGGAAAAATGCAAATAATTGTAACTTCAGGTGTAATTCAGGCAAAAAAAAAAGAATTGTGTATTTTTGAAAAAGTCTGAAACATTAGGTGGCTGGTGGATAATTTTCCAAAAATTTATAAATAAAAAGAATGTCCATTAAGATAAAAGGGTATTTTTGGTATTAAATGAAATATAATTAAAAAAAGGGTTTCATTAGAATTTTTGAAGGGTGCTAATAGTCCGACTCAAGAAAAAAAAATCGTTTGTTTAGATGAGTACCTGAAAATTAACTATTTAGGAAGCTATATTTGTTTATTTAATTATTTTTTATTTTATATTATTATCGAATAAGATATAATATGGTGTTAATGTAACATATTTTAACTTATTTATTTATTAGTAAGTACTAATGCCATATTTATAAGTTTAATTTTTAATTAAATAAATATTTTTTATTTTTTTATGGATTTACGGATTTACAGAAGTAAATACATATCCAATCCATAGATTGCAGATTTTTAAATTTTCAATTCAATCCAATATATCAATTTACAGATCAGATTTATACAGATCAGACTGATTGAATTTTGAACACCCCTAAATGAAATGGGTTAGAATGACGAAATTACAAACTTAGGGAGGCCAAAATGAAAGGGGAATTGATAAAAATAGCCAAAAAACTTATGTATTTTTCAAAGTTAACCACTCAAACTTTTTTCTATCATAATTAGCCAAAAACCTAAGTGTTTGACGAAATTGCCCTCGTTATTTCATCAAATTTTCAAATCGTGCCATCCTCACAACTCAAAACGGCAAGTTAAGTTAAACACATTTCAACACAATTAACACCCAAAGAAATCTCAACACTCAATAGATCTCAGCACTCCCAACAAAAGAGAAGTATAAAATCATCCATTAGAGAGGATATTCAAGGTTAGTTTATATATTTACACAAAATAGATTTTTAATGTTTTAAGGCTAGTTTTTAAGTTGAAAATTGATGTAGATTTTGTTGTAAATATTGTTATTTTTTTGTATAAAGTAATGTAATTTGTTAAAAGTAGAGTTATTTGAGTTAAGAAATAAAAAAAAAAGTTGAAAACAGTTAAAACTCGACTGAGAATCGAAACCCAGATAATGGGCGACAGGTGCCTGTCGCACATAAATATAAACCTGTCGAAGTTGCTGTATTTTTGTGCGACAGGCGCCTGTCGCCCAAAATTGAGTCTGTCGCACAAAAATACAGCATGTGCGACAGTTCATATTCGCTTGTCGCACAAAAATACAGCATGTGCGACAATTCATATTCGCTTGTCGTACAAAAATACAGCATGTGCGACAGGTTCATATTTTTGGGCGACATGCGCTTGTCGCTCAACCTGTCGCCCATAATTGAGTCTGTCGCACAAAAATACAGCATGTGCGATGGGTACATTTTTTGACATGATAATTTTGGCTACATGTGTTCATTTTTTCGTATAATATACCGTTTTAAAGTTTGTGACGAGACGAATAAAACTCATAACTTATTCGCCGATCTCGTCCATAGTTAAATAGAAAATTTACCTCGATTTAAGTATGACACACACTTGTTATAACTGTTTGTGCAACATCCATGTAAAATGTATGTTATATTCACTTTAACATGTTTTGTAATGTGTAACCACATTTGATTTTTTTAAAAAAATTTCATATTTAATGGATTTAGTTGTGCTTCAATTGTGTTACAACGATTGGTGGAAAACGTTGGCGGATAGGCATATGGAGTACGTGAATGGCAATAATATAGTTTTTCTAGTTCAGAAAGATTGTTCATTTGATCAATTTGTGACAAGAGTTTATGATGTTTTGCAAATAGATCGTAATGAATGGAATATCACGATGAAGACAACTTTGAGGTCTAGTAATACAATGTATCGTACATGTTCACTCCCTATGGACATATTTAATGACAAAATGATCAAGGTTGTGTTACATATGGCTTCTGATGTGGTCAATTACGGATGCATCCCTATATTTGTTACCATATCTTCTCGAGTTCAGAACGAAGATGGTGAGCCACTTGTACATACTGAAACTTCTTCTAGAGGAAACGTCTCTGGTCCGGATATTGAAGAAGAGGTTTTACCACAGACAGTGTCCATCCCAGCAACGTTACTTTCCACTCCACGACTACAATAACACCATTAATGACAATGACATAACAGTAGAAGATGTTGAAGAAGAGGAGTTACCACTAACAATGCCGTCAGAGCAACGTTACTATCCATTCTACAACAATGATTTCCGCAACAATGATGATCCTATTAATGACATCGGCAACACAGAAGCAAATAATGTTTGTAGGGAACTATGTAATAATACCACATATAATCATTTTAATTATTCATATCATGATGGGGGTGTCAGTCCTTCCAGTATTCCTACTAATGATGAAGATGAGGATTAGAACGATATTCCCACTAATAACAGAGACAGCCCACCCATTCCTTCAATGGCCCGTTCGAGAAGAAGGACAACAGTTGACCACCTCGCAACTCTTGCTCCAGTTATGTCTTCGAACTTGGTTGCTTCAGATATGGTTAGAAATTATAATCATGATGATATTGGTGTGGAAATGTTGTTTGTTAAGAAGAATGAGTTAATACTAGAACTGCGCAAAGTTTCCTTGAAAGGTAAGTTTGATTTTAGGATCACACGTTTCACAACGAAACGCTTCGAGGCCCAGTGTTCTTCGGAATCATGTAAATGGTGTCTCCGAGCAACAAGAGCCTCGAGTGAGCAAAATGTTCCGTGGTTAGTGAAAAGAGTTGGCAATGTACACACTTGTTGTAATGAGGTGATGGCAGATGGTGTTCGTCAAGTGAGGAGCCGAGTTGTTGGTCATATCATCGCAGATAAGTTTGTTTAGGAAAAATGGATATACACTCTGAATGACATAAGAGCAGATATACAACAGGAATACGGTGTCCAGTTATCATATCAGCAAGCGTATAGGGCAAAAGAAGTTGGTCTTCAAATAGTACGAGGGAATCCTGCAGAGTCATACAACTTACTTCGTAAGTACTCATACGTTTTGACTAAAACAAATAAAGGTACCATTACTCACCTCAAACGAGATGGAAATGATAATTTTTTATACTACTTTGTGTCTCTTGGATCTTCTATTAAGGGTTTCATGCAGTGCATCAGGCCAGTGATTGCTGTAGATGGCACTCATCTGAAGGGGCAATATCGCGGAAGTATGTTTGTGGCAACATGCCTAGATGGAAACAATCAACTGTATTCGTTAGCCATTGGGATCATGGATTCCAAAAATAATGATGCTTGGGAATGGTTTATGATGAAATTACATGGAGTGATTGGCGATAAACCGGATTTAGTGTTTATATCTGATCGATGCACTGCCATTAAAAGAGTTGTTTTGAAAGTTTTTCGCACTGCTGGCCATGGAGTTTGTTTTTATCATGTGAAAGGTAATATAAAGGTAAAATTGAAGATGTTCAAAGTTGTATGGGATGAATTTGAGCCTACTTTCATAAATGCAGCAAAAACGTATGGACATGAAAAATTTAAAAACCAACTTGAGGGGTTGTGGCAGCTCCATGCGGGTGCGGCAGACTATTTAGAGAATAATGTCGGCACATGTAATTGGGCAAGGTCTGAGTTTGACGGTCGGAGGTACAATATTCTTACCACCAACATTGCGGAGAGTGTGAATTCTTTCATGAGAGAACCTCAGAAATTTTCGATTACTCATCTTATCGATCGCTTTAGAAAAACACAGCAGCAATGGTTTTATGATAGAACAATTGTGGCTGAATCAATGAGTACCCGTCTAACAACATGGGCAGACGAAATAGTTTTTGATAGGAGAATTGTGGCCGAAAGAATGACCGTTCGTCCTGTGTCCCAGTTTCGATTTCATGTTCTGGGTGGTGGTATTAAGGAGGGGATTGTTGACATACGTGACAAGACATGCTCCTGTAGAGTATTCCAACTTGATCAGCTTGTCTGTGCACATGCAATTGCTGCTTGCCTAACCGTACGAGTGGATTATATTAGTCTTTGTTCTGCCTTTTACACCAAGGATTCATTAGTGATGGCTGACGCACAACCAGTCGAGCCAGTTGGCGACATGACAGATTGGGAGATTTCAGAGGAAATCGAAGCAATTAGAGTTAACCCGCCAATTAAAGCACCACCATCTGGTCGTCGTCCTGAGCGCAGAATACCCTCCGTTGGTGAGGACGAAAATATGAGAACTGTAAGATGTGGGCGATGTAATGAAACGAGGCATAATCGTAAGAAATGTAAGAATCCCATTGCGTCGAATCAAAATTAATTGTATCATGATAAATACTTTTGTGTTTTCAATATTTAATTTTTATTTATTGCAACATTATATCTAGTGAGGCATCTAGTCTCAATTATATTATATTAACTATCTCCACAGAAGATAAATTCCACGTGCATAAATATTCAAATGAGTACAATGGCCTAAAGTGTAATATCACCATTAAATATGTCAACAACAATCTTTTTCCTAAAATATTGTCCACGGCTATTACTAAAATCAAATTTGAGCCCGAACATTAAATACATTGTAAACACCAACAAAAAAACTCTGCAATCCTCAGTTCCAGGCTCTTGTTGTGGCACATTTTTTACTACTTTCACCTTCCAATGGTTGGCACTTCGTAACTCCTATCGGATGTCGTAGAAGCCAACATCTTCGAACCATCGAGGAAAAACAACTTCAAATGGCTTGAAGTTGTGCTCATACGTTTTATGATCCCGAGACTCTGCCAACGAATCATAAATCCAGATATTCTTTTTACGAAAGTCCACTCGGGCTACTATCCAGTGGTTGCTAGCCAAATTGACAGGAACAAATACCTGAGTACACACATCAACATAAACAAAAAATCTTAGAAAATTACTAACAAAATTAGATAACTTTAATCTTATATAATAATTCTTACCATATCAACGTCGGTGAACCGTTTGGACATGATGTCCGACCACCCATCAAAATAGCTATTGAAGTTGTAGCTATATTGTAATGAATTCAAATCACAATCACCGTCGTTCCATAATTGCTTCAAGAACACCTAGTACATAAATATTACATGGAATGAAAGTTGAAATTAAGGATTGAAGTCATTACGAGATATAACATTGTAATCAATTATTGTAAACTTTTATAACTCATTACCCAAAAAAAGGAATTCGTGTGCGTGACACGTTGAGGTAAGACATTTGGGTATTGTCTTTGCTTTGCACTAAGTAATCGGAAGTACTCATGGATATGCTGTAGAAAAAAAAATGACAATTGTTAATAATAGAAGATAGTATAAAGAATTTGAAAAAATAAAACCCAACATCACTTACCTCATCCCCTAGCCATTCAAGTGAAGCATGACCCAACAGAATTTGAAAAAATTCGTGTGGCTGTTGGATTGTGCGATCCACTGTGATTTCACCGGCAAACCACTGATCGAACTCATGAAAATGTGTTGGATCCTCTAGTCCTCTAAATAGATTTATATCTACACTTGTTTTTTCATCAATCTCATGGTCAATTATTTTGATTCTGCTCTACAGATTCACGTTCCTTCCTCTCTTGAAAGGTGGAATCATGTACGGAATATTAACCATATATGACGGTCGATAAGGACGTTCGAACTGACTTATACACGGTGGTACCTTCGTCAAAATTTGAATGCTATCACTACTTACGTCCCCGCAAAAGCTGTACATTGTCAAAGGACTGTGAGAAGGATGACTAAGATCAGTATGAACTCCAAGGTCATTTGGGGCCTGTCAAATGGTCAATATAAACATATTCAACTCCTGTCGAAATAAAAGGTTAAGAATCATAAGACACAACACGATAAAGTTGCTCACTGTATACGAGCGTCCAATCGGGGAATCGTCGTGCGACCACTTGGATGTACTCTTGCTGTTTGAACCAAAAAGTCCCATGGCGAGTTTTCTAAACTCCCTTTGTTCTTTGCGCTCTCCTCAAATGCAGACTTGAGCTCTAAAAGGTTACGATCAATATTGTTCAGGCGCGTAATTAAATACTCGTCACAGAACTTTGTCCTTGACTGTTATCAACAAACACGGATACAACGAGACTGTGTTAAAGGCATAGATTAATTTGTATATAAGAAATGAAAATGATCGTTCATGAGGATGTTACCTCCGCCTCTTGTCGGTAATTGGAGTCATGTGATCGATCGTCATTTGAGCTGCAGCAGGCTCTTATAGTGCGTCTTGCTGCTCATGATCGTCATTTTTGTCATGGAGTCGGTCTTGCTGCTCATGTGTTCCACCTGTGTACTTCTCAGGCTCTTGTACTTTGCTTGGAATAGCTGTCGCATTGATTGTAGGTTGATACTGCACAGAATATATTTAAAAAAACCACTGAGGTTATCGTATTGAGTTTCAATGTTATTTGTAAATTAGTATTGAAGGATACTTACGTTAAAAACCCATCTTGGGATGTATGGCACACTATCCTCCACGGTCTTCCAATAACCTTTTGCCATCTCCTTTGTAATTGGTTTAATGGTTTGTATAACATTCCCCTTGCGTATAGTAGACAGAATTTTATGTTCGAATAATGATATAGTCCTTAATAATATTATTGGTTATTTTATTAATGTAATACTTACAATACGAGTGTTGTCACTGAGATATGAATGTACGACCCCATAACTAATTTTCGACGAAGAAAATGCCTTCCATTTTAATATGCAGGGAATTTTCTTCCTTGTCTGCACGGCCCACTCTGACGGCATCCTCTCGATAACTTCAGAAAGCCAAGCCTGCAATAAACAAAGTCACAAAGTTAAATAAAAATACTTCGTGAATACATAAGTACACATATGAACTAAAATTTCTTTTCCTACCCACTTGCACTCTATGACTGAAGCCGTAGATATTGTATTTCTCAATATTATGGGAAGGATCTTTCTGGTGCTGCGCTTGAAATTTCTCAGCTTTTTGGTTCAATGCATTATCAATACTGTTGAATATCGTTTCCCATGATATACGACCCCATGGAAGACTTCGAAAGTGATCGACATCATCAACGTAATTCAACAATTGAAAATCAGTCTGACTGTTATCCTTTCTACCATTCAGCACCCTATCGGCAAGGTAATACAATGCGATTTTCAAGGCATCAAAGTTCAAATTGGCAAAAGCAATATCCAATTCTTTTAGATTCAAGTCTTTAAATCGACCATCAAAATACTGACGAAGTAACCTATGATGCACTGGTGGAATTTTTGTATTATGTTTTTACCAGCTGAGAGCCCCGTAACTAAACACTACGCGCTAATTGATAAGCGTGTTAATTCTCTCCTATTTGAAACCACAATTGATTCTCATCGGTTTTATTATGTGCCACTTGTCTAAGCAATAAATTATGAATTATAACACCACTGAATGCATAACTCTCTAAATTCAAAAACTGCCCGAAAAAATCATTCTTGAATAATGACAATTGTTTTTTGGTTAACTTATTACGGATAGTTTCGATCACTCTTTTAAATTTTGATGTCTCCGTAATACGGCCCGAAAAATGATTATCAAATCCTAACTTCATTACGCTTGCATCCTTCCTCGGGCCTGGCGGATTACGCTTCGCAAAACTCTTTTTCGCCATGTATCTATAACAAAATGAAATTTCGATCAATTATTAAAATTCATACTTATTATAAAAAAAGATAACAAAATTTATTTACGCAAATTGCGCAACGGAAACATGATCACACAGTCTCTGTGTTTTTGTGTTTTGGTATAACCAACAGTCCGTCGCCCAAAAACACAGAGAGCATGGTGCTCCAATGGCACATAATGTGTGCGGCGACCAAACGAATTAAAAACATAGGTGCTGTGTTTTTGTGCGATAGTCATCCGTCACCCAAAACTTTAGGCGACGGACAGCCCATCGCACAAAATTACAAAACCTATGTTTCTACTTTTTTTGGCCGTCGCACAAATTTTTGTGCGACGGACGGGCCGTTGCACAAAAACACAGCTGGACCCTCGAGGCCATACGAGCCGGCGCAAGGATGGGTGATAGGCCGGGCTGTCGCCCAGCCTCACGAGCGAGGCGTGCGCAAGCCTTGCACGCGAGGCTGGGCGAAAGGCCGGGCTATTGCCCAGCCTCCCGTGCGAGGCTCGCGCAAGCCTTGTGCGGGCGGGCGACAGCTCGGCCTCTCGCCCGTTGCACGCGAAGCTGGGCAACCCTAGCCTCCCTCCCACCAAAATTTCTTCTCCTCCCTCCCACCCAAATTCCTTCTCCTCTCCTTCAACCCTCCACCAAAATAACATCAAACAACAACAACCACCACCACCAAAACAACATCAAACAACATGAAACAACTACAACACACATCCACAAAACAAGGAAACAAAACACAACAACAACATAAATCATTTATTTCAAATTTCTTACCTAGGGTTTTTGAAGTTGAATCTTTGATTTTTAGATCTCTTTGTTGTGCAAATTTTATTGAACTCGCAAGTGCACGAATCTATTGTAGAATAGATTAATGGTGACGAGTGTCGATCCCACGAGGAAGTGGATTTTAATTGCTTGTAGAATTAATTTTCTAAGTGGGTGATTGGATTTATGATGACGATTATGTAGGCAATGTTTTAATTTTAACGCTGTTGGAATAAACTATTAAAATAAAATACTTGGATCTCCGGATCTGTACTCAACATGTACCATTGGCTTAATATTCATTATTAGTATCAATTAAATCATGAAGGGGGAACTTCCACTCATCATGAACCACACTCTAATAGATATGGTGCTAAGGGCTTCCCATGCCAAATAGTAATAACCTTGCCTAGGAAGGCGGTTATTCCAGCCGATATCCAGACAAGATTATTACTATCTGTCTACGAAAAGTCAAAACAACCACATAAACTAAAGGGGAAGGAAAAGTAAATTTACCAAATTAAGCCCATGGAGCATGTTGAGACTTCACCTTCAACCCAAGCTTGAAAGGAAATTAGCCACTCATATTTGAACTAGGGGTAAAATGGAAATTTTATTAAAATACGTAGAAAATACAAGATGGAGATGGAATTACAGAAAATGAAGCTAAAAAATGGATTCAGGGGTGTCAAATTAAGGGGGGGAGAGCCCCCTTTTTATAGATACACTGAGTAAATCATGGCCATCGGATTAAAACAATTTGGACGCTCAGGATTGCGCCACGTGGCAAGTTCCTATTGGATGGAACACATCATCAAGGCTGTTATTCTGTGTATATGCATGTACCATACACGATCCACTAACATTCTACCACGTCACCGGTCAACATTTTTGGTCCAATAGGGTTGTGACACGTCATCAGTCAACGCCACATCATCAGTCAATGCCACATAAGCGGTCAATGCCACATCATTCGTCCAATCAAATGCCGTCACGTCATCGTACAATGCCACGTCATCGTACAGTACATTTGAACAGTGCTGTGAACAGTGTCGTGTACAGTACCATATATATCAAACGTACTGTATGCGTGAACAGTACCGTATGTGTGAACATTGCCATTTTTCTTTTTATGCTCCTCCTAAGGTTTTCGACTGTCCTGAGTTTAAAAGTGCTGTCCGTTTTTTCATCTGATCTCTCGTTTATTGTGAAATGACCATGATATCTCCTAAAATACATAAAATACTTAATTAAAATAAAACATACATAATTAAATTACAAGGGACTTAAAGACATAAAGATAAGGATGTTAGTGAAACTTAGAGTGTAAAATGATGATTTTCTCCATTATAAAAACACACTTTCTAGTACTCAACACTCTTCACTTCTATTGGACTTGATTTTGGTGTGATTGATGTTGTTCAACGTGAGCTCTAGTGATTGCCGCTGATGCTTGACGCCGTCGTTCTTCTCCGGTGTCGTCGATTGGTGAGGAAGTTGTTGAGAGATATGCTTCCTTTTGCACAATTTTGGGTGAGAATGAGAGGGTTATAATGGTCCAAAATTATGTGATTTGGCTAATATTGAAAGAAAAAAAGTTGTGTGGTTATTTGTGTATTTTATAAAAATTATTTGGCTAATATTGTAAATTTCCCAAAATAAAACTAGCAATCTAATTAGAAGAGATAAACTATAAAGTTCGCGGCATGGAAATTAACTAATTTCAGTACAAAAGTCAAATCAACTGTACTAATAATTCATTGAGAATCGTAAAACGTAATTGATGGGAAGATATGATATTATATGGGGAGTTGTTAAGTTATAGTAAACTGTAATTTATTGGGCACGTAAAAATTACTCAAAATCCATTATTTGTTATTTTTTAACGCCTGATTTTTGTGTCTGTGATAAATAACTTAATATTTACCTATTATTTATTGTAATTGTACAATTGTATGCCAATAATTTACATAAATAATTAACTCTTGCATTTTAAGAAATTTGCAAAGAATGAGTGGAATGTACATAACATCCACGGAGAATTATGGGGCATTAGTAGTTTTGTCATTTCCTTTGCCACCATTGAAGTTTGTATGTCCATGTTGTGCTGTCATTGTCTATATTTCCTTACGAAATAATTAAACATCATTATTGGTAACAACTATGATTGAAAACATAAATCAATCTATCAAGCAACCAGCCAACTACAATTATTGAAAATTTCTAGTTCCGCACTTTTTACTTGAAGACGAAATTCTCAAGATGTCTCACACACACACACACATATATATATATATAGACACAGGCACACGTACGTATATATATGTATGTATGTATGTGTGTGTATACACCTTCATAACTGTTATATGACGTAGTTTATTCCTAAAGACTTTGAAATTAAGTGGAGGGAGCAATAATAAAAAGTGGAAAATCATGTGGTGATGCTTTCTGAAGCATTGAATCCGTTTTTGAAGTACGTGCACCAACTAAAACTTGGCGCTCAACTCTTGGGACTAAAGTAAAATTTATCTTAAAATTTTATTGATAAAATTGATTTGTATATTTTAAAATCATATTTCAAAAAATGATCAAACCACATTCATGTCTATTATTATTTAATTGATTTTTTCAAGCCGCCTTGTTAGGTAGTACTCATATTCCCAAAATTTTTTCATGCCGCCTTGTTAGGTATTACTCATATTCTCAAAATTTTTAAGCTTTCTCAAACTGTAATTAATAAAAGATCACTTTCATTATTAGGTGGGGTGGTGTTATGGTGAATTTACAAGTTTATCAATTATAATCACATGATATACACATAATAAGTTCTTAAATGAAATTATTTATTTTCTTCCATATATGTTCCTTTTTTATTTTTCTCTTTTCTAACTTTTTCACATAGTGATATCTTGTTTGTCCGTTGCATAGCGTTTTATCAGAGACACAGAGATTCTCTGAAGTTTGTGGTCAGGCTAGCTCTAATAGCATCTAATCTTCTCTTTAGTTCTTCTACTGAGAAAAGCTTGTGAGTGAAGAGAAAAAAGAAGAAACTAAATGGAAAAAGCTCTAACAAAAGTTGGTACCTTCTGGGTTTCCAAGAAAGCCAAAGAAGAGCTCTCTTACATTACCCAAGACCTCTCTGTATGTGGCATTTATAATTTATACAATACATTATGTTTTATTTCAAATTGCATTATTAATATTACATGAAAAATATTGCTTTCTTGGTTGTTTTTCTTGTGGATTAATTGCTCAAAGATCAGTTGTTTGATATGTCAATGCATGCATCATTGTTTTGAGCCTTTCATCAATCTTAATTCGCTTGAATTACTGGTATCCATATAAACTTAATAAGCCTTACATATTCTTCATGCATATTGTGTTTTTATCATACATGTTGCTTGCAATTCCAGTAATTATCAAACACTGTTGAGGGAAAGGCAAAATTGATACTCAGCAAGCTCAAAGGTATGTAGAACTTTTACCTCAATTCGACTCAACAAACAGGCAATAACATGCGCGCATTCGTAGAAATGAACAAACTTATTGACCAATTTTTTCAATTTGTTTAAATAGGTAAGCCACTTAAGGCATTGCCGGATCTTCTCCGCGAATACAATCTTCCCCCTGGACTATTCCCCTGGAACATAACTTGTTATGAATTTGATGAGTCGCGATCAAAGCTGATCGTATACTTGCCATCTCCATGTGAGGTGAGTTTCAAGGACTCATCTGTTGTAAGATACGCGACTCGCGTCAAAGGGACATTGTCAAGGGGAAAGCTATCTGGAATTGAAGGAATGAAGACTAAGGTGCTTGTTTGGGTTAAAGTCACAGGTATAGCTGTTGAGAGTTACAGGTCCGATAAACTTTGGTTCACTACTGGTGTGAAGATATCACAGCCAAAAGATGCTTATGAAATTCCAAGAGATGCAATCAGAGTAGAACAATTTTGATTTTCTCAAGTTGTTACATCAATCTTCGTTGTGTGTTCAAATTTAATGTGAATTCTATACTTGAAAATTCAATCTCCCTATTTTTATTTGCCTCTTTTTTTGGAAAATCTGTTAATCCTTTTTATCCAAAGTTGATCCAATTGTAGTGATTAGTAGGATTTTCAAAATCAGCATGATGAGACATGCTCCTTTATTAATACATCAACAATGGTGCTCATTTGATTGGACTGCCAATTCATATCCTTATTCTTGACATATTTAATTTTGTCATATATTATCCCTGTGCTTCTCTTGCTAAGAAAATTCTTTTGCCTTATTCATAAGTCATGATATAAAACATCACATTCGCAGCGTTGATAGTCAGACTTTTAATCTGAAGAAAAAAAAGAGTAAGATTTAAAAAGAAAAATTGTCATATTTCTTTTTTATTTTGTCTAACAAGGAAGTAGAAATGCTTATAATAAATAATAGTGACATTCGATAAAGAATAGTTTTCAATAGACACATCAAGATGACTTCATTAATAATCTATTACTAATTTACTAAATAAAATCGGACAAGATATTCTGTTTACTACATTATCATATGAATTTAAATTAAGCTAACATGTCAAATAAAAATATATCTCAGGATAAGAATTACTCTATAATATTCTCTCCCAAAAATGATAGTAATTATAACAAACAAATTTTTAAATGTAAAAAAAATTGTAAATCGTTTCCTGTTATCTTGTGGCCCCGCCAGCCATTTAACAATAAAAAAGAACTAAATTTAGGAATTTTAAACAAAATTAAATATCTACGGCTCACACTATTTTTTTTTTATTAATTATGATCAAAGGCACATCAATCGTAGTCGCTTGCCTATTCAACACGATATTATCTATGATGGTGATATTTAACCCTCTCAATTATTTCTTAAGCCTCCATCTATTACTTTAATTGGAATTCTTAAATTTTTGTCTTATGAAATACCAACTTATGCAGGGCTGATAGAGAAGTGTCATTGTTGTCGATTAGGGCTGCCAAAAATACGCACCTGTTCCGGATCTAGATCGGACCCAGGCAATATCAGTTGAGTAATACCCAGCTCGGGTGTGAAGCCGGGTTAGTCCTAGACATCACTTAGTAAATTCGAAACTTAGATTTTGTTAAAAAATATTATAAAATATATATTATTTAAATTATTTATATTTATTTAACTCATCTATTACATATATATAAAGATTTAAAGATTTAAAGTTTATATTTTCATGTCCAATTTCATTGAAATAAATTTAAAAATTATAAAATTACAAAAAAAATTTAAAAAAGTATACGTATATAATATTAAAAAATTACAACTTAGCCCAGTGTTGGGCTTTTTTAAGCCTGGCTAGGGTGTTTAAAAACTACATTCGGGTCGGGTCTGGGCATTGCGATCCCCGAACCCGGGTTATGCCAACCTTATTACTGATTTATGTGTGAATCTTTTCATTTTGCTACAATCATCAGTTATTGAGAGGAGCATGATAGTCATGATGAAAGATTTGTGGTCTTTTGTTACTTCAATTGATCGTTACTTTGTTGTCTATGTGTGACTTGGCTCTTCTTATTACCGTGTGTTGGTCCATGCGGCAATGTTGAAAACTCTTTGCTTTTCTCTCAAAGCATTGAGCTTTCTTTTTGGTCCTACCGTAAAAATTTTCATTATGTAGTCCACATGATAAGTTACTTTTTTAAATAAATAAACAGATAAACTCATATTAATAACCTACTTACTTGACTTAAGGGAAAGTAACAAAGTTTAACCACTTTCATAATTAATAGAAGTGATAAAGTTTTTAATATTACTTTTTTCATGGAAGAAAGCGCAAAGTCCTTTAAGTTATAAAATACTACTATACAAAAAGACCCAGCCAAACTTATAATTGCTAATAACTTATTTTCCATCACAAGAGAAAGACTATAGAGTAGAATAGACAAGAAGACATCTTATATTAATTTGAGTATATATATAGAGAAGAATTGAAGTTTGAATAATTATAATTACAATGTTGATGGCATCCATAAAGTCTTAAGCGTTCATATAATCTTTGAATGCAATATATTTTTTTATGCATATATTATATTAAAAATGCATGGAATTATTCACTATTTGCTTGGTCATTGACTTTCTAGCGAATATTCGTTGGGTGACATTACTAAACTATGTGCTAAGTATAAAATTAGATATAGAGGAATTGAAATATTAGTAGTTAGTGATAAACTGATAGCCAGCGAGAGCTATAATGATGACTTTAAGATCCTGTTTTCTCTATTTTTTCTAAGAACTACATTGTGTCCCACAAATGCCACTTACATCAATATGATATATCTACATGCCTTTAGAGATGTTCAGTTGATCAAGAAAAAGAATTAGGCTATGTAGTGTTTTAACTTTCTGTGGGAGGATATAAGAAAGTATAAGGAATACCAAGTGAAGTAAGTTAATGCATGTCTTATGTTGTTAGAGGTATGTTCATATCTTAAATATAATAACTATTTTACCAAAGTTTAACATCCTAGTATGAAAAATGATGTGACATAAATACTGAATTTGTTATAAATAGTTGTTATACTTTACTGCTGTTCTATATGATCATTGTTCTATTGATAGAACAGTATGGCTTATTAATGTATAGACCAAGGAAGAGATTAGTCAATTCTTGAAATGGTAGAAAAGTTTGAGGACATTACAAATAGTAAGGTTTGTACTATTCTCTATCTTGTTTATGCATGTATATAATTTTAGGAAACAAATTGCTTGTGTTTCTATTGTTAGTGTGTATGATTGTTGTTTTTATTTATTTTAGGTTTTGATGCATGAAGTAAATTTTTTTTTAACTCCAAAGTTATTTTAGTCATTCTCAACATATCCTACATATTGGGTAGAGCATTGTTAATATGGATGTGGCTTTTAGGGAGCTCATATAGTCAGCCTAAAGAATTGAACAAAAAACATATTGTTTTAATGTGAGAATGGAAATGATTGAGATCAAACTACCATGCTGGTACACCATCAAAACAAATATCTAATCCATCACCATTTCCGACCTTCAAAAGCCCAAAACTTACAAGTTGAGTGGGAAAACCCACCAATCATTGACAAGAAAAACAAAATAATTATGGTCAGTGATGAGGACTCTTAGATCACAGATTGAACCTCAATAAAATGATGGCCTTGATTGGGACTAGTGAAAAAGTAGGTGAAATTCTTAGAGACCCATCTTACTTTATAGGAAGGTATGTCTCTTCATTTCCACCACATATTCTTCGTAATGATATAGCATTTTTAAACTTAATTTGTAAATTTAATTTCCATGATAATTCAATGATGAGTGATTTAAAATTCAAGTTTCTTTTATATAGGATATAGATGAACCAATTGAGCTTAGGTAAGAACCATGACATGTACAAGTGTTAGTGTATTGCCATCATGACCAATTAGGAATCGTAGGCCAAGCCGGTATCAACTTTCACCCTATGATCAAGTGTTACAAGGAACAAATCCCAAGTTTAAAGTTAGTTCATTTCAAGTTAACGATCTTATTACACTTGGTCAATTGAAGCTTATTCAATATGCTTTTGACAGAGATATTAAGGGAAGGTTTTGTGGATTTCTCTATTAGATTTTGTACTTTTGCATTAAATTAAGTTTAAATGATTTGTATGAATCATTACTCAAACTTATTTCATATTGCCTTTAGTGAAATCATTGTTTCTAGTTACAATAAAATTTTGAATCAGCATTCTCTATTTAGCTTTTTGCTCAGGACATAAATAACTGGAGAGGTATAAGGTTTTAAAATCCATTGACATCGCAGTATGTGTTTATCCTATATTATATCTCTTCATGTATTTGGTCACGATTAGGTTACTTTCATGAAAGCGTATCACCTGACGCTCATTAAGCAATTGATGGGGAAAATTTGCTAATCAATTGGTATATTTACCAAGTAGATACATTGTGAGTATCGATGGTAATTAAGTAAAAACAAACATCTTTCCCTTTTGTATGATTAAAAAGAGATGTGTATCATAAATAAATAAATAAAATAAATTAATTACAAGAGACATAGATTTTTACGTGGAAAAACTCAAAACGGGAAAAATCACGGAACCATAGTCCAATATAAACTTTCACTATATTAATAGGATTACAGTATAAATTCTTCTCTACAAAGGCATTAACATTAAGAATCTCAATAATCTTGCCTTATAATAACAACTTAATAGTTGTCTTTGTAACACGTAAGTATCTCAAATAACAACTTAATATTTATCTTTGTAACATGTAGGTATCTTAAATAACGGCTAACGAGAAAGTAAAATAAAAATCAAGACCCGCAGAATTGTAGAGGGCGATGCCAGGATCTTATTTTTCAAATTTGAGAGAAAACAGAGTTAAAATTGTCTTCCAATTGTAAACCCTTACCCCCCAAAAACAATTTCATGCCATTGCCTTTCCCTCATTCTCTCGTCTTTCTCTTCATTTTTTCAATATCAGTTGCTACTTGCACTTATTCATCTTTATATAATGTTTTCTAGGGGTGAACACGGGTCACGTTGATATACAACCTAACCCAACCCCAACCTATTACATATCTTGGGTTGGACTTTTGAAAAAATCTATTATATAAAATATTAACATTTATATAATAATTTACACACACACGAGTTGACGGGTTGCGAATTTAACATCCTAACCCAACCTGTGTATTTTATTAATCTAACCCAACCGTAAAAAATCATATGGGTTGGGTCAGTTTCACAAGTTGGGCGGGTTGGGGTTCAACCTTAACATTTTTTGTTGGCTAATTTCACTTAATCCCACTTATTTTACTTTAATTACTTAAATATCCAAATTAATGAAATTTAAGCTTGGACCACCTGAATAAGACGAATCCATATATATATGTATGTATATATGTATATGTATATTGCGAAGAGACTTCTAAAATAATCATTTAAATTAAGACTTGACCAGATTAATTAAAATCAATTTTGGCTTTTGAGTTTGCAATGTGTGGGTCTAATTGATTCTTTTGGAATGAATATGTTATCATGAACAATATATAAAGAATAGTGATATTGGAATTTATTTCTACGGCTGTTATCAAACTTCACGCATTGGCTGTGAATAAATGAAATTCTAGAAATCATAGATTCCACGCTTATAATAGTGACAATGACAATAAAGCAAAAAATAAATTTGTACAAATTAATGTGGCATGAAAAGATTTATTGAAAAATAATAATAGTTATTGTTTTTAGTATATGATAGTTTTGTGGCTCTGTCATTACTTATAATAACAAACAGGGTCGGTTTTAGAGTATTAAGAGCTTTTGGCAAAAATTTTTTACGTTGCCTCTTTATATTCAACAGCTTCAATACTCAAAGAAATATAAAAGAACTCAAAATTCAATCAATTTTTTAACAATATCCTGAATATCAACATTTAATAAGATAGTAAGAAATTTTAAAAAAGAAAAATAGTCAAGAATATATATTTTTTATTTCCTTTAGAATTATTATTTCAAGAAACTATTTTTTAATTTCAAAAGTGAGCCAACAAATGTAATAATTTTTTTTTTATAGAAGAAAGTGCAAGAAATTTTATAATGTTAAATAACTAAGATTTTTTTAAACAGATAAAGAATTTAATCTTTTTCTTGGAAAAACTGATAAGAATTAATGGTTAAATAATACTATCAATTATAGCTCTCTAACATTAAGGTTATCAACTATATAATTTTTGTAAAAATAATTAATTGTAAGATAATTAATAATTAATGAGAGTCTTAAAAAAGTTTTATAAATAACTTAAAAATTTATTAATTTGGGCATATAAAAGAAATATTAAAAAAAAAATAATAACTCTTCCTAATATATGAAACTTGGACGATCGTGATGAGATTTTTTAACATACGAGACTCTAGAGAATAGCTTAATTCATCGATAATTAAAGCCACCTAATCATTCGACTATTGCTGACCTTTAAGCATAAAGGTGTCGAAAGGTTTGACATTCATATGAAGTGAATATAAAGCAAATTTTGTGGTTGACAACCCTTCAGAAAAAGTTGTGCCTATTACAAGATTTGTACGTCATGGCTGTAGATTGCTTATCAGGTTCCGATCCCATTAGCTTTGGGCTTAAAGATATTTTGATGTGATAAGGTGAAATGCGTAAAGGAAAAATGACATTTTTAGGTATTATAATTTTGTTATTTTTGTTGCTTAAATATCCTTTTGTAGTCTTGCACTTAAGATTTTAATTTCTCTATAAGTTATATATAACAACACAACTTCTAGCATATTATTTGTACCAAATTATTTTTGTGATATCATCAAAGTTTTAAAATATTATTGTATTTTGAAAGTAGTCATAGCATTTCTAAATATGATGATATATATTTAATGTAGTATATAATATCATATAAAGATAAATAAAATGATATATGGCATCAAGTGTTTGCAATTTACTAATTAACACTTATTTTGCCCTGCAGGGAAATAAATTTGTTTAATGATTTAATTAGAACAAAATAGTAAATTGGGCTTCAATTTATGGGAATTTTCCTAGGCCCACATGGATGAAATTTTGTCTATATTTTCTAGTCTTAAAGCTCATATATATTTGTAAATTAACATATGTTAATTACTATTTATAAATAAACTTATATATCTGAGACTTGGGACCTCTTCAATATATGTAATATCAGACATTACAATTACTATTTATAAGTAAACTTATACAACTGAGACTTGGAACCTTTTCAATATACCTAATATCAGACATTACAATTATTATTTATAAGTAAACTTATACATTTGGGACTTGGGACTTCTTCGACATACATTTACATACTGAAGCATAAAATTCGAGGGAAAAATTGTCTTAACTCAATTAGTTGATAATTAAGGGAGAACTGAAATTAACCTCCATAATGTTCTTATGAAGGCTCAAACCTTTGTTTTTACCGTTGTAAGTGCAAGAGTTTTTCCCATTAGGCCAAAGGCCCATTGGTAATTAACATCCGTAAATTAATTTAAGTTTTTGATTACATAGCATAAAATGCATATGTTTTTCCCTAATTGATTGCATGAATCATGATCTTGATGTATAGCGTTTCATGTGGATGAATAATTTGTTCTTTGCGAAGTCAAGTACTCAACATGAACAAAATAGATTTAAGCAGTGGGAGAAATTAATCTATTGAGCTTAGATTTTACTCAGCCGGTGAAAGTTTGATGAAGGTTATGGAAAAAAATAATTTGTCTTCTCATAAGGCATTGGCCATCATCCTAATTTCATTTGCAAATTACAAAGATGGAATCAATATAAGTCTTTCATTTGAGATTTACAATATTTACAACGTTAATCTCATTGGGTTTATAGAGAACATAACAATATAAATCTTTAGATTAGTGGGAGCTGTGAAGTTTTAGTTTCATATATAGATGATGATTTTGCAATAAAGTTAAAATTTTTATGCATAAAGTGAATGACTTTCTCCATTAATACCAAAGCATAAATTCGTTATATACTATGAAAGAATATGCAATTATTTTGGTTAAGAAATTTTATCAATAATTTAAAAATGATTGTCGATGTAAAGACCATTGATATTTACTATAATTTTATTATCTAAGGAAAATAAGAGTAAAAGCCAAAAAAATAAAAATTTATTGACAAAGTTAAGAGAGTAACATTGATAAGCCTGAGATGACTATTGATCGTATAAAGATCATCATATTAAAAGATCCCATAAATAAAGTTTTGCTAGCTAAACTGTCACGTAATTATTTTTCTCAAATAGCCTTTAATTGCCAGGTCGTCTTCTTGCTTTGTCATGAACTGCATGAGTCATTGCTTTCTGGCTAATTCTCTGGGTTCTCACTTAAGTTTAGCTCAAGGTCAACTATCGCCTCCCTAAGCACAGCAAAATCCTTATTTTTCCGAGCTAGCAAAATCCTTATATTTGATTTGGGCTACTCCTTCAGCCAAAACGCTCTCACGATCTGTGTTAATAGCACGCTGTCAAATTTTCACTCGTTCTTCTGCTGGATCTCTCTGGAAAACAATTAATAATAAGATTTTTATGATGCTGTATTGAGTTTTGATAGCATTGATAATGGGATTGTTGTGGACCTGTGGATTGGATTTAAGTGTTTTAATCTATCCCATTCATGTAGTGTATAATAGATAAATTAATAACAATTTTTTATTTTTAATTAATTGATAGAAAAGATTTCAACATCACGTGAACACATATAAGAGCTGACCCCTTATGGAAACACACCTTATTACCAAAACTTAGAAGAGTGAAAAGTTTATGCTGTTGAAAATTGAAATCGGTATATAACAGCTGATCACATTCCCTTTTGTTGCAAAGAAATATGGTGAACAAATAATGAATAAATAAAGAATAGAAACATGCAAGAAAATTAATTAATCGTTTCGGTTAGTTATGATAAGGCAGTTCTCTCTTAAGACTTTGGCTTCTCGTCTCCTCTTTGAAGAGAGACAAGAGGGAGACACCAGAGATGGCGTGTCCCTTATGACCAAATTCACTTATGAAGCAAGTTAGTAGTATAAACTATTAAATTTACTCTAGGCAGTAGCGGCTCAACCACTAGTCAATTTCAGCAGTTGCCTAGAGCCCCGTTATATACGAAGGTCCTCATAAGATAATTATTTTATATATAAAAGAGAAAATTTAATTCAAATGTCATTATTATTTATTTAATATATTATTATTTTATAATTATCTTTTCATAAATAAATTATCAAATTCCTATAAAGTCTATTCAATGTAGTACTTAGTAGTTTTAATTTCTACAAAATCAATAAATTAATAATTTCAATCCTACAAATTCTCTATTTTATTGTTAGAATTAATATGTTATAATTAAAAAGTTTTATATTCATTTTAAACCTCTCTAAAAGCCCTACATTTTATTACTTATCCATTAAATTTTTCCTCCAACAATTACAACACGATATTTTCTTGGTGTGTGTGAGAGAGAAAGAGAGAGGGGGGGGGGGGGGGGAATCGGGCTTCCTCTACTTTCCACTCAAGAAGAAAAAAATAATCTAATAGTTTTTTCTATATCTATAATTATTGGTCATTGTTCAAATCCTCAAACAATTAATATAAAGATAAAGTTAATTTATGATTTTGTCTCAAATTCTAGATTTTGTCTTTTTATTATTCTCTTAATTAGTTTCGTTATTTATTTTTTTTCTTTTTAATATATTCTTCTATTCATCTACTATTTTATATATATATATATATATATTGAAATAAAACTATATCAAAAAATTTTAGAAAATAGAAGAATAGAAAAATTAGTTTAATCTAGAAAAGGAGTAGAAAAAAAAATATAATTTGAGTGAAAAAATAATAAGTGAAAATGTTATAATTAAATTAAAAGTTCATGGATTAGTATTAGTAGAATAGAATTTTATTTAATAATTTTACATTTTAGAGTGTTAAAAGAATTGATTTTAAATAAATAAATTTTATATATAACTAATTTTTTTCTTAAATTTTAAGAAAAATTAATTAAAACTATTTACCTAAGACTCCAAATATGATTGAGCCGCCCTGACTCTAGGGGATGACGTCTTACCTCCCTTCAGCTTTATTCTTAATCATACAATGACACTAAAGCCTTGTCCTCACTATTTCTAAAGTGAAGATAAGTTTAAAAGAAAGAAACGTTGAGAGATAGAGATCCAAGAGTGAGAATTTAATAAGATAGAGAGAGGTGGTAATCCATAATAACTCTTCTTTTTAAGTATTAAATAAAATTTTTAACCTGTTTATTAACCGGTTATGATATAATTAAATAAATCCAGTTTTTAATTAAATTAAAAAATTTTACACCGTTGATTAAATCTGACAGTGTAAACTTGTTACGTTATTAATGTTCTAAAAAAAAACATCGTCATAAAATGATCAATAATTACAACACCAATAAAGCTAATTTTTAGAGTTTCAGTCTTATTTCCTTTAACTCTTACCTATATGTTTAATTAAATTTTAGACGAGGATCCTTTAAAATATATCCAGCTCTCTTCTGAAAATATGGGGGGTGTAAGCATTATTTTCTCTATAGATTTTTTTTTTAATAATTGTAATGTTAATTGATTTAACTGAAAATATTTTGTGGCATTAGAAGTTTGAGTTTGGATCTCATTCACATAAATAAGTACATTTAGTTTCTATTAATGCAACAAGTTTATTTTTTAAAAAATGTAAATGAAACTACGTGCACCTGTCACCTAATTGATATAACTATATAAGTTATGGTCTAAAAAGTATAATTTTGTTTCAAATGGGTCAAGAGGACTCATGGCAAATGCTAAGAGAAAAGGTCATACTCGCCTGAGACACAACACAACATAGCAAATCGCACGAGTATTTAATTTTTACGGCACGCCATGAGATTAGGCAACAGAATGGGGAATAAGATTAGATTGATCTAATCGGAATGGGGCTCACACTTCTAATAGGCATCATGCAATTGGAATGGAAGATGCGAGCCCCTCATTAACATGAGATTGTGAAATTGGGTAATTGTGATTATATTTAAATTTAATGTTACGCTGTTGCTAATTTTTTAGAAATATGTAACAAGTAATTTTTTTAATAAGAATGATTAATGTAAAGGGATTCAGATACATGTTAATGTAAGAAAAATATTTATTATCATAAGTTTTCAACAATTAAAAATAAAACCATTTACTTAAATTTTTTATATGAAATTATCAGAATTAAAAAATAGAAATTGCACATTAATTCTAAAAAAGTAGTTCGCTCTAAAATTACGTCAAAGTGTTTTTTTTATTTGTTAGTTTGAGTACTAACAAACTAGATAAGTAAACATTTTTAAAGGAAAGACAAAAATATTTAACTAAGTATAACTAGCTAGATAGTTAACAATCTATTAATACAATTACAAGAGAAAATAAACACATCAATAAAAATATTTTTAATTTTAATTATGATTCTTGTAGCTCAAGTCTACAAATTATTCTAATTCTGTTTACAGTCCAATTCAACAGCAAGCAATTCTGATTAGTAGTAAGAAAACCTATTATTAAAATGTTTATCTCATAATGGACAATCAGTAACTTTATTATTAATTTTGATACTAGTTTAAGTTTTAGACAGTTTTTGAATCACTCGCAAGACGGCCACCAGTTTCAAGTACTATGAGTGGGATCAGGTTATATTTTTTGGCATGTTCGGAGTGCCTTACTGAATTATTATATTAAGTTATATTAGGTGCATTTCATTAAACTATAACACAATACCAGTAAACAATAGCTTTTACTATAAATATTTCTGTTAGATAAATTGATAAATTGATAAATTGATAAATTGAGAATTAGGAAAATAGAGTCTTAAAACACTTGTTTGAAACAGATTGGCCCAATTGTAAAAATTGTCAACCATGAACAATCCCATCATCAGTTTTGTAAATTATATTAAGTTGCGTTGGGTTGCATTGCCATAAACTATAACACCCCCTACCCATAGAGCAATAATTTTACCATAGCTACGTCTATTAGACAAAATTGATAGATTACGAATTAGGAAAATAGTCTGAAAAGGCTTGTCAGGTCCAAATTGGTCCAATTGTAAAGATCCTCAACAGTGAACGATCCGGTCATCAATGCTATGAACTTATGATTAATGCATCAAGTCTTTGTTGCTGATGTTTTATTTCATTTTCTATTTTTAAAGAAAGCAGTTCCCCAAACAACAAATAGAGCATTAAAAGACGTTCACAATATGTGATGCAATTTCTTCCAACCATACACCCACGCGGTGGCAACTCTGCTCCACGACTTTGGGGGCGTGAAAAGCGTGAAAACCATGAAAGTCTTCCTTTTTTTTTTTTTTTGTGGGCCAGAAAATGTGCAACATATTGATTGATAGGACCCGGCCTATTAATGATTTAAACCGAAGCTGCGGTGCGTTTGGTAGCGTGGTAGTAAGTTTGGAATTAGATTAATTCATAAAAAATTTATCCCATTCTATGGGTGTGATTGAGAATGATGGTGGATAATCGTAATTTTTAAGTTACAATACTAAAATATTCAGTAAATATTAATTTTTATATTTTAAAAGTTATACTAATATGATTTTACTTATACGATGAAAAATTTATTATATTTTTAATATTTTTTATCAAAATTATTATTTAAAATTTATATTTACTATATATTATTAATTTTTATTTTACATTTATAATTTTTTCCCACAGCAGTTGTACCTTAAAAGGTACAATACTTCAATTTTAAACGTACCCTATATTTGGTGTATACAAAGTTTTAAATTAAACTTATCTTGGAGCAACATAATAATCACATGAGCTTAAGAAAATTTATTCCATGACCCCCCATGGGATTAACTTGTTGGAATAATTTTGTAGCTCCCGTATGTTTACTAATTTATCAATATTTTTATTATTATATTAATATGCAATGTTTATAAAAACATAAAATACTGTAACTAAAATATAACTAACTAATGATATAAAAATAAAATTATTATTTTTTTATCAAAAAAAAAAATTCTACAAATTTCTCTTAGTTTAAATTTATCATATATCATTATAATTATTTTTTAAAATATAATTATAAATATTTTAATTTAATGTGAAACAAATAACTGACCATAAAAAAATAAAATTATTTATTGATTATAAAAATAAAATATTAAAAAAAATCACTTAATTTAAATTTATTATTTATAATTATAATTATTTTACTTGAGACTTATTATAAATATTATAATTCAATGTGTAATAAGTAACTGATAATAAAAAAAAAAAATCCAAACAATTAGTGTGTAAAAATTATTAGTAATCTCATGCTTACTTAGTTTGTATTCTAACTAATGTGGCAAATGATTTGCGATTACTTGATTAGCTTAAATGATAGTTAATTATTAACCTTATCATTATCGAAATTGTGAAATTCTACTAGCAACATATTAGTTAGGATATTTAATTTGTATCCCAACATGGGTGGCGTTTGTTTATTATTATTATTAGAATCTAGAAAGACTTGAATTAGTTTAAATTATTAATAGAATTAGATGATTAAATGTGAATATCCTATAATGAGTATTAAGTTGTTTGTTTTTTTAATTTAAAAGCCTGTAAATCAGTATTTAAATACTAAATAAATAAAAAAATAGTTAAAAAATATAAATAAGATTATATTTTATCATGACATAAATCATTTTCAATTAAATGTAATCTTTAGTATTCTAAATTAAAGAATGTTAATTAATTTTATTATAGTTTATAGTATATTATATGAAAAATATTTAAAAAAATTATAAAGATAAATAACCGGAACACATGAAATTGATATACATATAGAGAGAGACAGAGAGAGAGGTACGCATGATGTTGACGTTAACCGGAGCACATTCAAAGCCTCAGAGAAGCACAGAGTCTTGGAGAATGCAGAGTAGGACCCACTCTATTAATAAGTCGAGGCCAGCAATTTATCTCTACATCTATATTTCAAAATATATTTATTATTAAAAAAATATTATTTAACTTATTTATATCTTTCTAAAATGGACAAACCTAAGTTAGGGTTAACGTAAATTACAGTTTTTGTCTTTTTTTTTTTTAATTTTGTTTTTTTGTAAAATTTTATTGAAATCCCTGATACTCTGTTTTATTTATAATTTATTCATAAATATTATAAAAAATTTTAAATTCATTCATAATTTTTAAAATATCAAGTTTACTCTTATAATTTTTAAATTTCTAAAATACCCTCCACTTAATTAAAAAATATAATAATTATTAAATGAATTATAATTATAATTATAATAATTATTAACAACAATAATAAAAGGTATTATAATTAATTAAAATATTTTTTAGTTAACAATAATTATTTTTAATAATTAATTTTTTATTAATAATAATAATAATTAATAATTAATATTAATAATTTAACTAAAAAATTATTATTAATTATTTTTAATATAAAAAAAATCATTATTAATTATTTTTAATATATTAATTAATTATAAATCCATCTCTAAATCCACACCCTTTATTTTCTCATCACATTCTCTCTCTTCCCCCACCCTCCGATCAAGATCACTCTCACTCTGTAGACCCCACGTCATCAAATCCATTCACTCTTCTTCTCAACAGGTACGCATCAATGTTAACAAATTTTTATTAACCATGGAGCACATCCTTTGTTTTTCCATCTCCAGAAATTTTTATCATTTTACTTTGTCCATAAATAAATAAATAAGTAAAAATAATTATTATCGTTAATAATTTAATTAAAAAATTATTATTAATTATTGTCCTATTATAGATTGGAATATCAAAATTTAAGAATGGATTGGATTTGAAATATAAGTATATTTAGATTATTATTTTGTATTTTAATTATTGTGATTATTATTATTATTCAAAAATTAATTAATAATAATTATTATTATTGTTAACAATTTAACTAAAAAATTATTATCAATTATTATTAATATATTAATTAATTATAATACCTTTTATTGTTGTTGTTAATAATAATAATAATAATAATAATAATCTATTTAAAATTAAAATTATATTATTATAATCATAGTTATAATTAAAATCCATTAATAATAATTATATTTTTTTAATTAAATAAAATATTTTTTGAAATTTAAAAATTATAGGAACAGATTTGATATTTTAAATATTTATGAATAAATTTAAAATATTTTATAATATTTATAAATAAATTATAAATAAAATAGAGTATAAGGGACTTGAATAAAATTTTACAAAAAAAACCAACAAAACGACAACCGCCCGTAAGTTAGTTAAGGGGGGGGGCCTTCTAAAATTCATGATGTAACCAGCCGCAATTGGAATCTCTGTTTAGACCTTTCTCTCTCTCTAATGTATAATCATTTTGGATCTTCATCTGTTTTTTTTTTTCTCTTAGCATATATTTTTCTTTTCGTGTAATTCTAAGCATTTTACTTCAAAATTTGTCAATTTTTATTTTAAAGATGCATAGTGAGAATCCTCATAGATTTTATTTAATAGATGGTACAAGACTTTTTGATCTGTACTTTTTCATGTTGGAATTTGTATTTGTTTAATGTTTTTAGACAGGTCATGACTCATAAAAACGGTGAATTTCAATATTAATTGAAAAATCACATTAAGTCCATTTGTAATTGCGAAAAAAAATCTACCCTAAGATTTAAAAAAAATAGTAGATTTTTAAGTTTTTAGTAAGAGTTTTTATGATACCCTTTTAATTATAATATCCTTTAGTTTTATTAACTCTAAAAAGTTGAATATAATTTTTTATAATAAATAAAAATACAATATTAAAATAAATGTAACAATATAATATTTTAAAATAATCTTAATATTTAAAAAAATGTTTTAATACTTTATAATCTTATATTATATTAAACTAGACTTTATAATAAACAAAAATCTGATATTAAAATAAATACATAAAAATCTAAATTATTTTTAATATTTTATAAAATAATTTTAATAACATGAGATATATTTTATTAATTATAAGATCCACTTAACCCAAAGTTTTATTTTTAAAATAAATAAAAATACATTAGTAAAATAAATATAATAATTAAATTTTTTTAAAAAATTTATTTTATTTATTAAAAAATTCTAATATTATTAGTCCATTAGACAAATTAAACTATTTGAATTGTATTTACTAAAAATTTTTAAATTCAACTTTTAAGTTACCATCTACAAATGATACTATAGTCACAAAAAAGTTTTGGTGTCTCTTATTGAAAACTTGAGATCTATATGACTATTTCCTCAAATTTTAAGATTGTAGGTGTTTTTTTCTTTACAATATGATATTTCAATAATAATATATTGGTGAGGAAAGGAAAAATGAAATATGTTGAAGAAATAGAACATGGCTACTTAAGTAACTTTACTAAAAACTAATTTTATGATAAAAATTTAATTTAATTAGGGTGTAGAATATATTGATGAGTTCAAATATCTTAGCACAATTTTTTTTTCCTTTTTCCTTTTCTTAAAATGAGCACGAAGTCTTGGTCATGCAAATCCAAATTCTTAGTTTATTTATTTAGGAAATAGATTGTAACTAGCATTGCGTCAAAGCTATAGATTGAACACAATAAAATTGAGGGAGTAGCTACCTTACAACATTTGTATGGTGCCCTCAAACAAAAATAAATGATTAGAAACGAGCTCAAGTGGACTTATTACTCCTATTTATGAGGGTGCTGCACCTTATAGATGTTGTGAGGTAATATGCTCTTAAAATTAATATGACAACAAATATCACGTGAATATTTTTTCTCATTTAAAATTCACTCCAAGCCTAAAATGATTATAAGATAGTAATTTTCACATATCTCTCCTTACCTTCATCTTCAATTCACATATTTTTTAAGTAAAGATATATTTTGTCTTTATAGATCAATTTTTTTTTCTCACTTAATTGATAGAGACAAATAACATCTAAAAAAAAAGTGATATTTACAAATATATCTTTAAGCAACCATTTATTTCTACTATATTATCTACACAATTGTATCCAGAGTGCTTCTTTAATTAGTTCTTTATTGAATAAAGTTACCATACTAATGAAACCGTTAAATTGAATGACATTTTTCTTTTCTCTAGGGGTGGAACTAAAGGCAAAGCGAAAATAAAGCATTAGTCCTGCATAGCTCACTTACATGTTATTTATTTTTGTGTTATTTTTATCAGTTGTAAATTATACAAATTACCAAATGTAACTTAAAGATTGCCTTAAATTGAATTGAATTTTAATGGTCCCACTAATATGAAAAGCTGTGAAAAGTTGTAATCACTCAACGCGTGAACTGCAAAACCGCGCAACGACCCAACCTTTGTCGCTTAGTATAGAGAAAATTGATAAATACAGACACACAGCAAAAATAAATCTTCGCATATATCACACAAAAATTGTCGCGCGCTTTAGTCACTAGTGGAACAAACACCCACATCTCATAGCCTCCAGATATCCAGGAAATGGCCCCGAGAAACGACCGCCGGCCGATCTCAGCATCCGATGACAGTGCAAAGATGATGAAGCAAGTTCTGGCAAACCACGCTCCAGATGGCCATGAAGTTGATGTTAGACCTATTCTCAGTATCATTGAAGATATTTTTCGTCGTGCCACTGCCACTCCTAGCAATATTGATGGAGTAACCAACGTAAATTTTAATCTCATTTTTCTGTACTGTTGATTCCGCCAATAGATTCGCTAGAATTGTGTATGATAATGAATATATTTGGTGGCCATTTTCGTAGGGCACACATGAACATACGGACGCATTGCATGATAATAAAAGCCTGGCTGCTTTCGGTGGCACGCCTGAACCATTGTCTGACATAATGCACAAAATCTGTTGTGAGGTAATTTTTGATTCCTTGCTCCTTTTGAATGCATTGGATATACCATTGTTTCTTGACCTTTCTAAGTGTTATATATCCCACTGCAGTTTCTTACTTTCTTTGTCTTTTGCTAAAAGCTTGTACTACATAACTTAAGCAAGAAAAGCAAAAGATGTCTAAGAATCTAATATTTTAGTTCTGTTTTTAATTATGTAAGCTTACCTTAAAATGTTTTGAAAAATGCCCTGACTTTTAATTTTGTATATATGTGCCTGTAGATATCATGCAAGTGCTCGGGTGGAGGAGATGCACTTGCAACAACTATGGCGTTATTCAACACTCTTTCGAGCTACTCGTGGGATGCAAAGATGGTGCTATCCTTGGCAGCTTTTGCTGTGAATTATGGGGAATTCTGGCTTGTTGCTCAGCTCTGTACTGAGAACACACTTGCCAAGTCTGTGGCTGTGCTTAAGCAACTGCCAGAAATTCCAGCGGGTTATGACGGTTTAAAACCCCAATTTGATGAACTCAACAATCTCATCGGGGCCATGTTGGATTTAACCAATTGCATTGTTGAGTTCAAGCAGCTACCTTCTCAGTATATTTCAAATGACGGACAAGCAGTGTCCATGGACCAGGCTCATTACCAAGCTGCATATTGGACCTTTCGAAGTATTGTAGCTTGCAATTCACGAATTCAAAGCCTCAGAGGCTTGAGACACGAGTAAGCCATCTACGAACACAATTTAATCACCATTCATAGATGTAATATAGCAACTCTGTCACTATATTTCAGGTATACTGCATCAACCACTGATGAATTGGAACTATCAACATTGGCTCATAAGGTTAGCAACATACACGTGTACGAGAACCTCAAGAAGCAAATTGACTTTTGGCGTCAACAAATTGGTGAGCCCTTAAGAATATACATTTAGAAAGTTTGATCTCTGCCCTCTTTGAAAGTTCCAGTAAATAATGTTTTTTCCCCTCTGATACATCCTGACCATGGATGCAGATAAGATTAGGCAAATTGAAGAATATAATAATCTCGTGCGCCTTCTTGGAAAAAATAACCAGGACAATACCAAGGTTCTGAGAGCATTGATTTATGCTGAGGGTCTTGTGGATGGTGAAACCAGGACTAAGGTTTGTTTGCCAAATTCCTTTCCATACATGCATTTTTCTGGCTACAAATTAACTCGGTTATTGTATTCGAAACAAGCAAAGACTTCTATTTATGCAAACAGGTTCAAATTGACGTATTGAAGAAAAAACATGTGTTATTACTCATCTCGAGCCTTGATGATCTTTCCCAAGAAGAAATTTTGGTTCTTAGGAAGATGTATAAAGACCTCAAAGCGAGCAAAGAGTGTACAATTGTGTGGCTTCCAATTGTGGACAGGTCAATTGATTGGCAGCAAACCTTGTACAAATTTGAGAATCTACAAAAAAGGATGCCATGGTACAGTATCCAAGATCCTACGATAATTCAACCTGCAGTCATTAAGTACATCAAAGAAGAATGGAAGTTTTCAAAGAAGGCGATCCTAGTGTCAGTGGATCCACAAGGAAGGATTTTGAACCAAAATGCTTTTCACACGTTGTGGATATGGGGAATTTCGGCCTTCCCTTTCACTGCTGAAACGGAAGAAGCACTTTGGAAGGAAAAGTCTTGGACACTTGAGCTACTTGTCGGTGGCATTGATGCCACCATACTTGAATGGGTACTTACATTTCAATTAAGTTCATGAATGGTATTAGTATGCCAATGTGATATTAACATTATTAATACTGAAATGTAATGTACTTTTATCAGCTGAAGGAAGAGAGATTCATCTGCTTGTACGGAGGTAATGATGAGGCGTGGATCAGAAAATTCACAAACTCAGCAAAAGCTGTAGCAAGTAAAGCTCAAATTAGCTGGGGAATGGCTTATGTTGGAAAGAAAAAGAAGAGACCGGAAGAAATCAGCAGCAGCATCAATAAGGAGGATTCGAGTCATATCGTGATTGATGGCACCGCAATGTGGTTCTTTTGGGCACGATTAGAGAGAATGCTCCACTCGAAACTGCAACATGGCATGTCTGTAGAAAAAGATAACATAATGCGGGAGGTGATGACACTACTTAGTTTTGATAGCAGTGAACAAGGATGGGCAATATTTTGGAGGGGAAAAACACAAGAAACGGCAAGCGCTAAGGGCAAGGCGGCTCTAGATTGCATGGAGAAATTTCATGAATGGCATAATGATGCTTCTCAAAAGGGTTTTATTGGAGGACTCAACAATTATCTGCAACAAATTCACACTGGAAAGCATTGCAATCGTCTTATCATTGCCGGCGTTAATGGGGCAATTCCGGGGAGGGTGCCCTGTGCAGACTGTGGCCACGACATGGAGATGTTCTTCATGTACCGCTGCTGCCCCGAGTGAGCAAAATATTATAGCTTGACTTGAATTAATTATTAGAATAAGGTTTCCACTTGAGATTTGTCGCAAGTGGTAGCATAAGTGCAGCGTCGCTTGAATTGCTTGTTTTTGCTTTGATTTTGTTTTCTTACTAGGGACTCTGTGGCCTTTGCATTATCTTGGGCACTTCTCGTATTGAAGTGTTATTGGGTGTGGTAGCAACTTGTTAGTATAGTAAGGGTGCCTTAACTGCGCTTGAGCATCTTTCTTATTTTATAATAAATAATGTACTACAGGTATATTGCCTAGCAATAAATATTTAAGTATTTGAATTAATCGATTATTTAGATTTCCTAGTAAAATATGATTGTCTGCAGTGGAGTTTAGGAGTGGGCACAGTTCGGTTCGGATCGAGATTGAATATAACTGATTAAAATCGATTGTTTTATAAAAAGAACTGAATGTAATAAAGAAGCAAACATGAACTGATTTATTCAACGCAATTTAATTTTTTCAATTCTGAACTTATTGAGCCTATTTTAAATTTTAAATTTTTAGTCCGTTAGACCTTATTAATTGAATAATTTTTCTCAACAATCAATTTATTATAGTTTCATTACAAAAATTAGCAATAAACACAAAGTATTCAAAATACATTTATCACTAATGTCTTGCTAACTAGTACTAATAAAATATGAAATATTAAGATTTAAGAATTATAGTTGGTAAAATTTGATACGACCCAATTATCCAACACAAACACAACACATATAAATGGTTATGGGTCATCAAATTTAAAACAATTATTAAATAGGCCGGGTCCTGGGTTGACACGATTTTTTCTGTGTTGAGTTAGGATTATAGTTCTTGACCCATTTACCTGATCAATGACATGATTATATTTTCTATTTTAAAATAATATGTAGGTTTTTGTCATTAAAATTCAAATATTAGAGTTGATTTTCTCTTTTAGTTTTATTTTTTGAAATGATGAATATAAACACATTGTTTTGTTTATAAAATTTTATATATATTTAAAGCTTCAATAGTGTAAATATGTAAAATATTGGTAGACATGTATATTTTATAATATCAATATATAATATTATTTACATATATATAATTAAAACTTCAATAGTATAAATGTATAATATTTTGGTAGATGTGTATATTTTATTATATCGATAAAATATGTATGTATGTATGTATGACAGTGTGTAAATTTTGTTTAATATATAAATATTAAACGGGTTATTGGATAACTCAATTATTTTTCCGTATTGGGTTTAAGTTTTAATATTTTGATATGATTATTAAATGGGTTCCGTTTGAATCGACCTAAATTTAACACAACATGAACACGACACAAACATTACCCAATGACCGATTTTGCCAGCTCTATTAAGAATATAAATCCTTGCTCCAATGCTCCGTCTAAATAAACATAAAGTTTTAAAGAAAAATAAAAATAGTAATAGTTATAACCAAAAATAAAAATAGCAATTGTGTATGAGTATGTTTATTGTAATCATTTTGCATAGTCAATTAATATATAACACATTTCATGTTTTAGTAAAATTATGAAAACATCCCAATTCTTCAGTTCAGTTATTTAGTTAAGCTGAGTGAATAGAAATCCGAACCGGTATCTCAATTTTTGCTTATAAATCGAATATTCGAATATTTATAAGAATTAAAAATAATCCGAACCCGAACAAATCCATTGATTCGGTTTAATTTTTTCTAGGTCTCGATTTTTTTGCCTGGTGCTAGCATCTTTCTTATTTATCCGTTAAACATAAATTAATATATTTTATTAAAAAATTATAATATTTTGTTTGGAAAAATCGAGTATAATAGTTAATATTAAATAATAGTTAAAGGGCAAAAAAAAAAGTAGAGGCGTGTCTGATTTGCAGCAGTTTCTTCAGCCAAACGCAGGCACCACTTTGCGTTACTCGCCAAACGGACCGTAAACCCATGCTTGGTAGTGAAAAAATTGTGTACAATACTGCATAAAACAGAGCACCTTTTTTCCATACTTTTTCCATATTTTCGAACGATAGAATTTAACACACACTTCACAGTAGGGCAGTAAATTTTCAATTCCTCTAATTCTGGGCTTCAAAATAATATATTATTTATCTAAATTCAATGTTTTGCTTCTAAATTTTACTTAATTATGTGTCAAATTATTTAGATAACAAATTTCATATTTCAATTTTATAAGAGTGGTATTACTCGCTCTTCAAAATTATAACCGAACCAATAAAAATGTCAAGGACATTGAAAGAAGATGGACATGCATAAAAATTATCAATTCCGTTCATACTTATCAGCAAAGCAAAAGAAACAAAAATTCGTCATTTTCTCAACTTTCAAGCTGTTAATGCATCCAAAAGAGATGAGCTGTTTCTGTATGCTAATTATAAAATATCGAAAGCTGGCTTAAGCTATGCTTTTTTTTTTTTAGGGGAGGGTAAATTCGGGTTTAAATTAGATTTAGATCAATTCAATTGGGTTTCGAGTTAATTGATTTGAGAAAAAAGAGATCTGAACTTATAATCCAATTGAATCTAACGGAACTATATTTGGGTTAGAGTGGACTTGATCAAAATTTCAGGTTGAGTTTAGATTGGATTCGAATTAAAATTGAATTCGGGTCAATTAGGATGAATTCAAATAATATTCAAATTAGGGGTAATTTTTTAAGTCTTTTTTGTTTAGTTTGAGTTTTTTTTACAAATTATTTTAGTTATTAGAATATTGTTTTAATGTAATTATTTCATTTTGGTCTTTTTTTCTTTACCAATTTTCAACAAAAAAATAAAACAACTACTATGAAATTAAATGAATAAAAATTAAATAAAATTGATACTTTAGAATTGGATTGGGTTGGTTATTTACCCACTCGGAAGATTATATCTAAAATAGTTATTTAATAAACCTCCTATTAAATAACTAACTTAGCATTAACATGATCCGATCAAATTGGCTAAATCCCATTGATAGAATTGGAGGCTTCATCCACATTCAGCAAAACCCAAAATTTTCCGATCAGATCGAGTTAAGTTGAATTATTTGCCCACCCCTAGTAGATTGTTGTTTGGTTTCTTTTTGTTTTGTTTCTCTTTATTTTAGTAATTAGGATTTTATTAAGTAATTCAAATTTATCCTTATAGGTAATTTCACATGGAAGGTTTATCATATAAAAGGGACTTAAAACTTTATTTGTTAGAGAGTTGATGAATTTAATAAATTTGTCTTGAAATTCGGTTATTTGTTATTTTTTGCTTATGTTTTGCGTCATTTTTATTTGTCTAACAAACTCATTATTCCTTATGTGAACATAGACTAAGTTCCGCAAAAAGGTTCAAACTGACTTGGGCACACGGGCCTTAAGCCCGTCCTGTGTTATGAAATCATGGATATAGGCCTAAAAATTTGAAACCCGCTCCAAATGATGCTGGCTAAGGACTTTTGCAAAATTATAAATTAAAAAAAAAAACGTTCCTAGGCATTGTGGAGGAGTTTTCATAATTATTAATGGTACACATCATTGCCCATTGTTTCTACTTCCTAGAATTGCTAACGAGGCCAGTCTTAATAAATTCCAATTTAATGCGTCCCGGGCCAACAAGGGTAATGGGTTTTCTTTTGGAAACTCAGGCTCTTTATTTTTTTTTTCTCTTTTTTGGCTATAAGGATTTTTTTTTGGCCCCGGGGGGGGGTGAAATGATAAGTATAGATTGGTTTGTTAATAATACACTCTTCTATGGTTTTCTTCCTATTTTTATTTATTTTGTCACGGTTGAAACTTGAAGTAATATTTTGTTTCTTTCCTTTTACATATTTTGAACCATAGTTTTCCAGTAATTTTTAAATAAACAAATGTTTGATATGTAAGAACTATGAAAGGAATACTAGATTTTTCTGAATTTATAGGAATTAATTGGTTAGATAATAAGTGGCGAATGAATCAAAATAATATAAAAACTATTATTGTGCTGTACCAGCAATCAAAATAAAATTATTTGTCAACCATTTAATATTAATTATGCATGATGGCTCTTTAGTAGACTGTGTTGCTATTACTTTATGCATTGGACTATTAGTATATCATGTAGTGGATAATCATCTTAATTTAAGTGTTTTTTAAAATTACTTATACCTTTAGTAAAAATTTATTTAAAAATTTTTAGAGGCTTAAGCCTGTACCAGGCGCTTCTAATTCCAGCCCATTCATGTTTGGAAAGATTTTTGAAGGCCTAGTGCAGGTACTAATTACAATTTGCCAACTCTAACATAGGCTAATCTGTCGTGTTATTAATTTTTTAAATGCATTAACAAATAATTTATTTCTGTAATTAATGAATTATAATATATCAATTGAAAGAATATTAATAATTACTATAAAATTTTATGGGGCTAATTTTATATGTTTTTTTATTTCCATTTTACACACAATAAGCTAACCTACTCTATGCATAAATATAAATTAAAACAATGTATATTATTTATTTAAATTCAATGTTGTTCTTCTAAATTTTACTTAAATATGTGTCAAATTATTTAGATAACAAATTTTATATTTCAATTTTGGAAGAGTAGTAATACTCAGTCTTCAAAATTATAACCCAAGTACCCAACCAATAAAACTGTCATGGACCTTAAAAGAAGATGGACAAGGAGCAAAATTATCAATTCTTTCCATACTTATCAGCAAAGCAAAAGAAACAAAAATTCGTCATTTTCTCAACTTCCAAGCTCTTAATGCATTCGAAAGAGATGAGCTGTTTTTGTATGCTAATTATAAAATATCGAAGGCTGGCTTAAGCTATGCTTTTTTTATGTAGATTGTATAGGTGGAGAAATTCAAGTTTGGATGAGTTCAATCAATCAGACTGTGCTTTGGTTGATTGAGATGGGGAAAAAATTTATCCAAACTCAACTTAAATTTATAATTTGATTTAATCGGATCTAAATTCTATTCGGATTGGAGCAAATTAGATAAAAAATTCAAGTTGAGTTTGGATCGGATTTAAATTAAAATCAAATTCGAGTCAATTAGGGTGGATTCAGATAATATTCAAATTAGGGTTAATTTTAAGTCTTTTTTGTTTATTTTGGGTTATTTTAACAAATCATTTTAGTTATTAAAAGATTATTTTGATGTAATTATCTCATTTTAATCTTTTTTTATACCAATTTTTAACAAAAAAATGAAAACTACTAATATGAAATTAAAATAAACTACTACTATCAAATTGGATCGTGCAGGTTATTTACCCATTCTCGAGATATATCTAAAATAGTTATTTAATAAACCACCTATTAAATAACTAATTTTGTGTTAACCCGAGCCCATCACAATTCGATCAGGTTGGTAAAATCCCACTAGATTAGATTGGAGGCTTCATTCGCATTCGATCAGAACCTAAATCAAATCAAGTTATTTGTCCAACCATAGTAGATTGCTGATTGCTTTCTTTTTTGTATTGTTTCTTTTTATTTTAGTAATTAGGATTTTATTAAGTGATGGAATTTAACCTTATAGGTCATTTCACATGTTAGGGTTATCGTATAAAAAGGACTTAAAACTTTGTGAGACGTTAATGAATTTAATAAATTTATCTTGAAATTCGGTTGTTCACTATTTTTTACTTTTTTTTTTGTCTGACAAATTCATTAATCCTTATATGAATATAGACTAATTTGTCATGTTATTAATTTCTTTATATCCATTAACAAATGTTTTTTTTATAGTTAATGAAATATAATGTATCAATTGTAAGAATATTAATAATTACTGTGAAATTTTATGGGACTAGTTTCGGCCATTTTCTATGTTTTTTAATTTTCATTTTACAGACACTAAGCTAACCCACTCTATGCATAAATATAGATTAAAGATTTTTTTTTCCCCTCAAAATTTGGTTTGAGGAGTGGCGGAATTAAGATTTTCGTTGAATTTACAAGTTTGTAAATTATAATCAAATTATAATCACATGACATACAGATAATAAGTTCTTAAATGAAATTATTTATTTTCTTGCGTATATGTTCCTTTTTTTTAAAAAAAAACTTTTTTCTAATTTTTTTCACATAGGGACATCTTGTTTGTCCATTGCATAGCGTTTTATCAGAGACAGATTTTCAGAAGCTTGTGGTCAGGCTGGCTCTGATCGCATCCAATCTTCTCTTTCATTCTTCAAATGAGAAAATCTTGTGAGTGAAGAGAAAAAAGAAGAAATAAAATGGAAAAGACTCTAACAAAATTGGTACCTTTCGGGTTTCCAAGAAAGCCGAAGAAGAACTCTCCCACATTACCCAAGACTGTTGGGTCCATGTGCATATAGGGATGGTAAATTGGTCCATCCAAATCGGATATCCATATATTTAATTTAATTAGATTGGATAATATTCATTCAAAATTTTTTTAGATATAAATATTGATATTTTTAAAAATATCCAATTAGATATTTGATGGATATAATTATTTGATGGATATCCAAAATCTAATTTATTTATTCTATTTTGAGTTAAAAAAATTTATATTATAAAACTAAAATGAGAAAAATAAAAAAGAATGCATTCGATTTAGCAAACCCTAACATTATTACCAGATGCTCATTGCTTGCCAGCGCTCATCTCTCACCCGCTCATTGCTCGTCGACCGCTCGTCACTCGTCTTAAGTAGCTCAATAATTAAAGAAAACAACGTGGGGCTAAATGAAATTTCCCATGAACTTTCGTTGAAAATCACGTTGCTATATAAAGAATAAAAAGCAAGTGGTTGATCTAATTGTGCAATCGCACAAAAGAGGAGAGAAGAAGAGAAAGAACAACACCGGCTATTATAATTTGAGGGTAAGATTTTTAATCTTTAATTGGATAAGCGAATTCAACTTCGATTTCTTTTAAATTTGGAAGGTAAGTTCTTGTCATTGCCCTCTTCAATTATACTAGTCTTAATTTTTATTTTATCTTCTCGTTGGTTGTTATTTAGAATACTTACTTTTTAGAGAGACACATATTAGCCTATTACCATAAGCAAAAAATATGGAGATTCTTAATGCTGTTAGTCTCTAATATGATCTAGAGAAGAATTTATGTGTACTCCCATTAATATAGTGAAAGATTATATCAGACTACATTCCCATGGTTTTTTACCATTTTAAATTTTTCACATAAAAATATGTTTCTCTTGTAGTTGGTTTATTATTTTGGATTGTGTTAGATTTATTTCTGCTTATTTATTTGTAATACACATCCTATTTTAATCACACAAAAAAAGAAATAGTATGTTTCCACTTAATTTATAACTGTTTGTGTGAGTTTCTTTTCTAATAAAGACCTCTCCGTATGTGCCATTCATAATTTATAAAATACATTATGATTTAATTCAAATTGCATTATTAATATTACATGACAAATCTTGCTTTCATAGTTGTTTTTCTTGTCGATTAATTGCTCAAAGATCAGTTGTTTGATATGTCAATGAATGCATCATTGTTTTGAGCCTTTCATTAATATACTCATTTCTTCATGCCCTATTGTGTCTTATCTTACATGTTGCTTGCAATTCCAGTCTTTATCAAACACGGTTGAGGAAAAGGCAAAATTGATATTCAGCAAGCTCAAAGATAGGTAGTACTTTTGCCTCAATTAAACTCAATAAACAAGCAATAACATGCACGCATTCTTAGAAATGAACAAACTTATTGACCGATTTTTTAAAATTTGTTTAAATATGTAAGCCACTTAAAGCATTGCCGGATCTTCTCCGTGAGTACAATCTTCCACTCGGACTCTTCCCCCTGAACACAACATGTTATGAATTTGATGAATCGCGATCAAAGCTGATTGTATAGTTGCCATCTTCATGTGAGGTGATCTTCAAGAACTCATCTGTTCTAAGATACGCGACTCACGTCAAAACGACGTTGTCAAGGGAAAAGCTATATGGAATTGAAGGAATGAAGACTAAGGTGCTTGTTTGGGTTAAAGTCACAGGTGTGGCTGTTGAGGGTTATAAGTCTGACAAACTTTAGTTCACTGCCGGTGTGAAAATGTCACAGCCAAAAGATGCTTATGAAATGCGGAGAGATGCAGTCAGAGTAGAACAATTTTGATTTTCTCAAGTTGTTACATCAATCTTCCTTGTGTGGTCAAATTTAATGTGAATTCTCTACACGAAAATTCAATCTCCCTATTTTGTTGCCTCTTCACCTAGAAAATCTGTTAACCCTTTTATCCAAAGTTGATGAGACATGATGAGACATGCTCCTTAATTAATACATCGATGAAGCAGAAACGTTGAAAGTAGATCCATAGAAGAAACAAAGGTTTTCGAATAATGATAAATTTTATTAAAAAATTTAAACGAATAAAATTAAAGTTTTGAATATTTTTTATAACAAGCTTAAATATTGTGAGTTTATCAAAATGGGCTTTAAATTCTCCTAATAAAAAATAAGAAAAAAAAATAAATGACACTCAAATTCGAGTTATAGGATAAAAAAGATAAAAATCCTAAAAGAATTAGGAAAAATAAGAAAAAATCTTAAAATTTGGAAACGACTAGGGAAAAAATGGAATTTTTGGCTTGAACTTGGGTAGAATGGCACAAGTGATTTTGGGTTAGATTCATCTCATTATAAGCTTTAAAACAGTATATTATACACTCAAAATAAACACTTATATCTCAAGTTATGGCCTCTAAAAAATATCTAACTTGTAATACACAACTATCCTACATCATACATCAACAATGGTACTCATTGTTGATTGGACTACCAATTCATATCCTATTCTTGACGAGTTTAATTTCGTCATATATTATCCCTACGCTTCAAACTTCTCTTGCTAAGAAAATTACTGTTTTCTTTTTTCATTATTTATAAGTCACGATATAAAATATCACATTCATAGCGTTGATAGTAATATTTTCTGTCTGAAAAAAAAAAGATTTAAAAAATATTTTCATATTTCTTTTTAATTTTTTCCATCAAGGAAGTAGAAGTGCTTCTAACAGATACTAGTGACATTCGATAAAGAATAGTTTTCAATAGATACATCAAGACGAGTCATTAACAGTCTATTGCTAATTTATTAAATAAAATCGGATAAAATATTCCGTTTACTACATTATCATGTGAATTTAAGTTAGGCTAACATGTCAAATAAAAATACAGCTTAGGGTAAGAATTAGTCTGTAATATTCTCTCCCAAAAATTATAGTAATTATAACAAACAAATTTTTAAATATAAAAAATTTGTAAATCGTTTCCTGTGTCTTGCGGCTATGCCAGCCGTTTAAAAATCAAAAGGAATTAACTTTAGGAATTAAAAAAAAAACTAAATAAATATCTACGGTTCACATATTTTTTATTTTTAATTAATTAAGATCAAAGGCACATCAATCGTCAATGCTTGCATAATTAACATGAAATTTTCTATGATAGTGATATTTAACCTTCTCAATTATTTTGCAAGCTTCCAATTATTATTTTAATTGGAATTCTTTTTTTTTTTTGGGGGTCTTATGAAATTACAATTTACACAGGCTTGATAGAGAAGGGTAATTGTTGACCGATGTGTGTGTGAATCCTCTCATTTTGATACAATTAATAGTTGTTGAGAGGAGCATGATAGTCTTGGTGAAAGATTTGTGGTCTTTTGTTACGTTACTTAATGGTTGCTTTGTTGTCTATGTATGACTTGGCTCTGCTCATTACCATGTGGTCGTTTATGTGGCAAAGTTGAAACTCTATGCTTTTCTCTGAAAGAACTGAACTTTTCTTTTGGTCATGCCCTAAGAATTGTCATTTCGTGGACAACTTGATAAGTCTCTTATTTAAATAAATAAATCGATAGACTCGTATTAATAACCTACTTAGTTTAAGAGGGTAGAGTTTATTAACTATTTTCATAATAGTAATGATAAAGTTTATTAATATTATTTTTTTATCGAAGAAAATGTAAAGTCTTTTAAGTTATAAAATACTATCATACGAAAGGACCCTAGCCTAACAAAACCTATGATTGCTTAACTTATTTTCCATCACAAGAGAAAAGCTATAAAGTTGAATATGCAAGAAGACACCTTACATCAATTTGAGTATAAAGAGAACACTTGAAGTTTGAATAACTATGCTTAGGGGTACCATCTTATTCATTATTTAGCTATTTTTGATGTGGTATCAAAACTATTTTCATATCATGTTGTTCAGATATATTATTTTGTATGGCATGTTCACATATATCAATATCGAACTAAATTTCATATCTGTTAATGAAATATTTTTATGTGATTTCTCATGAACCTATACAGTTTGATTTTTAATTAAATGTTAGTGTTAAGTTAATATTCATGTATCAAGATTTTGTAATAATTCACAATCATGATTATTATGCTTTTTAAAATCAATACTTGCATCCACAAAGTCTTAAAGATTCATCTAATTTTTTAATGTAATATTTTTTTTGATGGTACTATTGACATATTGCATATGCTATAGCCTCCTAGGGTGTAGCCGAATTTGTAGGCAGTGTAATCTGTCGTCCTTTACTTGTGTAGACTCAGGTTCGAGCTTTGGAGGTGGAGGGGGGGTAAAAATTGATTTAGGCTTGCCCACCCCCTTTTCCTTAAAAAAAAAAAAGATTGCATATGCTATATTAAAAATGCATAGAATTATTCAATATATTACATCATATGATATTATGATAGAGGTTGTCCTTGAATAAATTAATTTCCATGGATATGTTTAAGTGCATGTGTGTGTGTGTATTACTAAATTCAGATATAAAAGTATTTATATATCTATTGTATTGTGATCGAAACATTCATGCACTTTTTACGTATTGATTTTCGTAATTGTTTTTAAGTTCACAGCATTATATGTATTATAAAGACATAAAAGATGAGAATGATCCTGCACTTTATTTTGATTGTTTACATGAATTATATATATATCGCGAACAGATTTTTAAAGTTATTATTTAAATTGAGACTTGAGCAAATTAATTAAAATCAATTTTGGCTTTTGAGTTTGTAATGTGTGGGTCTAATCGATTCTTTTGGAATTAATATGTTATCATGAACAACACATAACGGATTGTGAATATTGGATGTTATTTCTATGGCTGTTATCAAACTCCATGCATTGGCTTTGAATACATGAAATTCTAGGTATCATAGATTCCACGCCTATAATAGCAACAATAATAGTACAGCCACAGACAGGTTTGTAGTGCAACTAATATGGGACAAAGAGATTAATTGAAAAGTGATCATAGTTTTTTGTTTTTTTTTTTTTGTACTATGTGATAGTTTTTAAATATACAACCCAACCCAACCCGCATATAGGACGTGTTGAAAATTTTAAGCCAATCCAACCTATTACATAGTCAACCTAACTGTCAGGTTGGGTTGGACTTTTGAAAAAACTCATTTTTATAGTCTAATTAAACCGTGAATAAAAATAAACAAATTATTTAGAAAAACTAAAAACATACAAATATTAAAATCCTTACAACAAATCCAACATTTCAAAGTTTTTTATATTTATATTTTTTTAATTTTTGTATGAAATATCAAAATTATATATATATATATATATATATGCAAAGTGTTCAAAAGAACAAATAATTTTAAGCGTTTTATAGGAAGTGATTACAGCTGATGAAATTCTGTATGACCAGGAATCGTGGAGTTTGTGTTTTAAGAAGACTCTAAATACAAACTTTAGATAAAACAAATGGCTTTGAAGGAAGTGATTACAGCGGATGAAATTTTATTATGGTTCTTTATTACCAAATCTTTAACTGGTACGTGACGTTGTTAAACTAGGTCAATGCAGAAACAAGTCTGCCTTTGAGCCCAGATCTGACTTAGAACAGATCAATAGGTCGCACGTCCGGGTTTCCAGCCAATATACCAAAATTCTTTTTAGCAAACCTAAACAACACAGAGTTTTACTGAATTAAACAAGCATTAAGGTTGGCTAATATACAGTACCAGATCTGGATCCCAGAAATGGTGCTCTGATTGATTGGAGGAAGAAAGAAGAATACAACTGAGGGGAGAGATCCGGTCTCTATGCCTCAGAGACTCAGTATCAGTTTATATGGCAGATCTAATATAGAAGATCAGTCTGCAACTCATGCAAATCTTTAAATCTAAATATCATACACCCTTAGATCTATGCTTTAAAAGATATTACAGAAATTTAAACATACATGCTTTAATTACAAATTTACTTTAAAATTAATTACATCAAATGCTTACATTAAAAAGAGCTTGAATCCGAAAGCTTTGCAGAAAACTTCACTTTTGAAAATCAAAAGAAAAGAAAATTTCCTTGATGTCTTAATTGATCTTCAAACCAGAGAAGAGAGAATTCGAGAGAGGAGAAGAGAAGAAGTACAGTTTCCCTTAAAGACAAAAATATCCTCAAAAGCATGATTTGTTAGATAACAGTCAAACGAAATAGGGCCTTTACAAAGACTTGATTCTATGCTACTGAGCAAAGAATCATCAAAAGAGATGAATCTGCCATCTCTCAATACGACTAAGATGGACGTATCTAAGCCTTCTTTGGTCAGGGGCTTTATGCCGATTTGAATTAAGCCGATATGTACGTAATTAAAATTCTTTTCTTTTAAATGCTTTAATGCATGTTCTAAAAACAATTGAATTATTTCAAAAGGCTTTGAAAGAGTAATATTTTTTTCTTCTGTCTTTATAACATAATCTGTCTTTAGAAAACCCTGGTCGTACTGGTATCAGAGCCAAGGGAGAGTAGTGTAATATAGTTTAGAGTCTTTGTGTTTCTAAAGCCCATATTAGATTAAACTTTTATTTGTGTGGCAAGTGTTACCTCTGGGTGCCTTGGTAGTATTTGGGTGTAAGTCCCGTTTGGATTATAGGGTAGTAAGACCAAATCTTAGCCTAGGATTGTAGTCACACAGATAAAACTAGGTCTCATATAGGTATAGGAAGCATAAATTCTCTACTCTGTAAAGCATCTTCTTTCTCTAGCTCTTCCTCTGGGAAGACTAATGTTTCAAAGAATGTTGTGAATTCTGAGGAATTCATAATTGCAGATTTTGATAAAGCAATTGATTGTTGGGAGTTATCCAAAGTTTCTAAAGATATGATTTATAAAACCAAAAAGCTTGATTTTCTAAAGACAGATTATGTTATAAAGACAGAAGAAAGAAATATTACTCTTTCAAAGCCTTTTGAAACAATTCAATTGTTTTCAGAACATGCATTAAAGCGTTTAAAAGAAAAGAATTTTAATTACGTACATATCGGCTTAATGCAAGTCGGCATGAAGCCCCTGACCAAAGAAGGCTTAGATACTTCCATCTTAGCCGTATTAAGAGATGGCGGATTCATCTCTTTTGATGATTCTTTGCTCAGTAGCATAGAATCAAGTCTTTGTAAAGACCCTATCTCGTTTGACTGTTATCCAAACATAACAGTTTCTCTTAAAGACAAAAATATCCTCAAAAGCATGATTTTACAAATCAAAACGCATAACTATCACATGATAGAAGGATCTATTCTTGTTGCATTGATTTATAAAATCTCATACAAAGCCATGCATTCTGCATTTAACACACAGCATAAGGTCCAGTCAAAAAGAGAAGAGACTCTCCTCTTACAGACTGATTTGTCTAAGGCCAATACTGTTGTCCCAAGACCAATCCAATGGAAAGATGTCTATCTTCCAGAGGAATGGATTTTAGATGGAGCCATTGAACCAGTGATTCCAAAACAACTTGAGCCAAATACAAAGTTGCAAAATGTGACTCAGTATTCTGATGGCATAGTCAAGCTATCTTTCAGGAGATCTACCTCTTCTAGATACTTCGATAAAGACTTTGTCTCTAGTATTCCTTCAATGGAAAGAATATTTTCCAGAATACCTTCAATTGTCAATTTTTCTTTCCAAACTGTTAAAGACCAACCTAGGTTTTCCACTTCGGATATTCCTAGTTCCTCTATACGTTCTGTTGATTATACCACTAGTGTTCCCCATCCCATATACACTAGTAGGCAACATGAACAAAGACAGGAAGAGAAGGAACCTTCTCCTCTAACATCTCCCACATTCTCTGCTGTTACCGAAAATGTCATTAATGTCATAGAAAAGGATTTTGAACTTGATAAAAATCTTTTGCATAATGATTTTTATTCGGATAACAATAAAGAAAAACGACTTTGGTTCTTTAAACATTTTTTGAATCAAAGAAAACAAATTCAGGAATTTTATTATGAATTTGTAAATCTTCATAAAGTTCGTATATTATTTTTTGATTGGTTTGAAATGTATGCGTTTGACAACAACATTTCTTACCCCTTCAAAGAGTCAAACCCAATCACGGTCAGAAAGAAAGTTCCTGAGTGGAGTCTTTCTGACAGTGACAGAACTATTGAATCTGAACATCCTCATTTTAGGAGCTTAACCATTGAGCATGGTGAACCTCCAGTTCAGATCAAAGCTTCACCTTACAAAATCACAAAAGCCAACAATGTAGAGTCAAATTTAGATAGTATTATTCAACAGAATAATTTCTGTAATACTAATCTAAATACAATAGGAAAACAGTTGACTAGGATAGAAAGTCATATCCAACAGTCATCTATTTTTGTTTCTCCTATTACAAAACATGTTCCTACAAAGTCTGATTCCTTGAAAAAGCTTAAAGGACCTATTTTCAAACCTTTTCAGGTTTCGAAAACTAGTCAAAAGCTTGTTCAATATTCTAAATCAGATTTTGCTAAAGCTATTAAAGAACAACTTGATAGAATAGAAGCTTCTTCTTCTACTTCTACTTCAAAAGTTCAAATTGCTCCTGATACCCAATCTAGACCCATTGAGGTACTAGATCAGGGCCAAGATCAATCTTCTATTGCCTCTTCAGACATAGAAGCCTTTAAAGAAGAACATATTTCTAAAGCTAACAAGATCCATTGGGAATTAGCACTACCTATTAGTTCTCGATCACCTCCTGATCTTGCTATTGATAATAGGCCCAGTGTACTAAACCAATCTCGGTTTAATGCATATTTTGTCTATGAATGGAACATAGATGGAATGTCTGAGTACAATATACTTGGCCTATTACAACAAATGACCATGGCAGCCAATGCTTATAAAACCCAATCAGGAACTTCTGACAAGGCCATTGCAGAAATTCTAATTGCTGGGTTTACTGGTCAACTTAAAGGTTGGTGGGATCATCTCCTTACCAAACTACAACAGTTGGATATTCTGAATGCTATCCAAACTGGTGAGGAAGGAACGCCCATTTTGGACGAATACAACAATCATATTCAGGATGCTGTAGCTACCCTTATCCTCACAATATCTCTTCCTTTTATAGGTGACCCTTCTCACCTTAGAGACAAAAACGCTGAGTTACTACACAATTTGAGGTGTAGGAAACTTAGTGATTTCCAAACTTACAAATCCACTTTCTTTACCCGACTCTTTCTAAGGGATGATGCAAATCATATTACTTAGAAATAAAAATTCCTTGCTGGCTTACCCACTCTCTTGGGAGAAAAGGTAAGAAATTCTATCAAAACTCTTTATGACAATCGCATTCCTTATGATGAACTCACCTATGGTGAATTAGTCAGTTTCATTAATAAGGAGGGCTTAAAGATTTGTCAAGACTTGAAGTTACAAAAATGCTTAAAATGGGAACTTAAAAAGTCTAAGCAAGAATTAGGCAGTTTTTGTAAACAATTCAACTATGACCCTTTTAAAACCTCTACTTCAAAAGGTTGTAATGATAAGTGCTCTTCAAAGCCTTACAGAAAACATTACAAGTCAAAAGGCCATAGGAAATTCCTTCCTGAACCTAGAGTATCTTATTATAAAAAGCCTTCGAGGCCTTATAAGAAGCCACACTTCTCTAGAAAGAAAGATAAAAAATCCAAACCTAAAGCCTCTTTTAACTACAAGGAAGCAACTTGCTATAAATGTGGAAAGAAAGGCCATACTGTAAACTATTGCAGGATGAGCAAAAAACTTCATGAGCTTGGACTCAATGAAGAAGTTCTTTCTAAAATAGCATCTCTTATTCTTCAAACTCTGAGTCTTCCATGTCAGGAGACAGTGAGTCTCTCCAGGTTGATGAGTTAATTGACTCTGACACCTCTATTTCAAGTGATAGTGATTCTGATACAGAATCCTATCTAAAGAAAGTCAATGTGTTGACTAAAGAACAAGAAACTTTTCTTAAGTTAGTCAAACACATTTATGACCCTACTCTTCAAAGAGAGTATTTAGATAAACTTCTAAAAACTCTCGAACTCAGTGACAAACCTGAGTCTTCTAAAGCTCCTGTTGTCAAAAAGCATGCATATGATCTTACTGAGATTTTGGATAAAAAGAAGGTAAAGAAATTGACCCCTTCTATTCAGGATCTTCAGAAAGAAATCAAAGAAATCAAACTTAAGATTAAAGATTTGAAAAAAAAAAAAACTGATTCTGATACTATCCAACTTCTTTTACAAAAATAGTTAGAAGGTCATTCAAATAAAGAATCAGAATCTGGTGATGATGGTGATCAAAATCTTGAAAACATTGAATCTTTACCCAATGATTTTCTTTTTGTTTTAAAGCAAATCACCACAAGAAAATATTTGATTAAAGTTACTTTGATTTTTTCCAAAGATTTTGAATTTGACACAGTTGCTCTTTTTTACACTGGTGCAGATTTGAATTGCATAAGAGAAGACATTGTCCCCAGAAAGTTTCATGAGAAAACAAAAGAAAGACTTTCTGCCGCCAATAATTCAAAATTAAAAGTCAATTTTAAAGTTGATGCATCCGTGCATAATGATGGTTTTGAATTTAGGACTTCATTTATTTTAACAAATGACATTCATCATGCAGTCATTTTAGGAATTCTTTTCATAAACCTCATTACTCCATGTACTGTCAATTATGATAGTATATCTTTCAAAGCAAAGAATAAAAAACTTGTTTTCTCTTTTATTGAAAAGCCTAAAACAAGAAATTTAAACATAGTTAAAGCTTGTTCTGTTTATCAAAACCAAGTCAATGTTTTGCTTAAAACAAAATAGAATGATTTAAATTGTTTAAAGAAATATTAAACTTACAAAGAATTGAAAATCAACTTCATAGTGATTTTCTGAAAAGAAAGATTTCTGATTTTCAAAACCCTTATCGAAAGAGAAATTTGTGCTGATTTACCTTCTGCTTTCTGAGAAAGAAAACAGCACTTGGTAGATTTACCATATGAAAATTCTTTTGATGAGAAGAACATTCCTACAAAAGCTCGGCCTATTCAAATGAATATGAATTTGGAGCAACATTGTAGAAATGAGATTAAAAACCTAGAGTCAAAAGGTTTGATTGTGAAATCAAGGTCTTCTTGGTCTTGTACCGCTTTCTATGTTAACAAAAATTCTGAAATAGAAAGAGAGACACCTAGATTGGTGATCAATTATAAACCATTGAATAAAGCTTTAAAATTGATTAGGTATCCGATACCTAATAAAAAAGATTTGCTTCAAAAACTTCATTTTGCATTCATATTTTCAAAATTTGATATGAAGTCTGGATTTTGGCAAATTCAAATTCATTCTAAAGATCGTTATAAAACTGCTTTTACTGTTCCATTTAGACAGTATGAGTGGACTGTTATGCCATTTGGTTTAAAGAATGCTCCTTCTGAGTTTCAAAGGATTATGAATGATATCTATAATCCTTACTCTGAATTTTGTATTGTTTATATTGATGATGTGTTGATCTTTTCCCAAACAATTGATCAACATTTCAAGCATTTAAAGACTTTTTATTTTGCCACTAGAAAAGCTGGTTTAGCTATTTCTAGTTCTAAAATTTCTTTATTCCAAACGAAAATCAGGTTCCTTGGACATTACATTTCCAAAGGAACAATTACTCCCATTGAGAGATCTCTTGCATTTGCTGATAAGTTCCCTAATAGGATCTTAAATAAAACCCAATTGCAAAGATTTCTAGGAAGTTTGAATTATGTGCTCGATTTTTGCCCAAATATCAGTAGGATCTCAAAACCCTTGCACGATAGGTTAAAAAAGAATCTTGTTGCATGGTCAGATGAGCATACTAAAGTAGTCAGATTGATAAAAAAATTCTGTTAAAGACATCCCTTGCTTGTTTCTTGCTAACCCTGCATTGCCTAAGGTTGTTGAAACAGATGCATCAGACTTAGGCTATAGTGGCATATTAAAACAAGTTGATAATGGTAAAGAACAAATAGTACAATATGTTTCTGCCCATTGGAATGATTGCCAAAGAAACTATTCTACTATTAAAAAAGAAATTTTATCTATTGTTTTATGCATATCTAAATTCCAAAGTGATTTATTAAATCAAAAATTTTTACTTAGAATTGATTGTAAAGCTGCAAAACATGTTTTGGAAAAATATATTCAAAATATTACATCAAAATAGATTTTTGCACGATGGCAAGCAATTTTGAGTGTTTTTGATTTTGAAATCGAATTTATTAAAGGCGATAAAAATTCTGTTCCAGATTTTCTAACCAGAGAATTTCTTCAAAACAGATAATGCCACCACGGCGCAATAAAGACAAAGGCAAAGGTGTCCTTAAAGACCATGTGCCTCAGACACCCTCTAAAGCTTCTCCTTCTTCCCCTCTTAAAGAAAAATTGTTGTCCTCAGCAATGCCAATAAAGTCTTGGATCAATTTGGTCGAAGAGCAAGATGCTCAATCTAAAGCACTAGCTTCAGAGCTACAGGTAAAAGAATGGATAAATTCCATTACTAAATCCCCTCAGCTTATGCTCGCATTACAAAGTGTTTCTCAAAATAAAGCTCTTTCTCAAGTTCCAAAGAAAGAAAAAATTGTTTCTAAAGAAGTTTCAAAACCTTCTTCCTCTAAAGCTATTGTTTCTTCAGAAAGCTTATCTTCTCAGATTGTGATTTCACAATCAAAGCTTTCACAAAAATCGGATTAGTTTCATAAAGTCCATCACCAAAATGTTTTCACAATAGAAGATGGATTTTATTGTTCTGATCAATTTCAAACTATTTTAAAGACTTTTCCTAAAGGCTGATTTTTCAAACCTTGGGATTTATCAAAACCTCAGCCTTATTATCAAAGTATTTTAGAGGTCACTGAGTCTGTAAAGTTTAAACACTTTTTCCTTAGTGAAGCCCATAAAGAACCGGCCTATTCCACGGCCATTATTCTCAAAGTCCTGAGCCCAAACCAATAAGGTGATCAACTCCATAAATTAAAATCATTTCCCGCTAATTTCAAAGGCAGTTTAAACCACTGCTTACATTATTCATACTGGGATTACCAGGAAGCATGGTTTAACACTTTTTTTTTCAAAACCCCAAAAAGACCCACTCTTGGTTATTTTTCTTCAATTCAAAAATAACCGTATAAAGTCTCCCAAACTGGTTTCAACAGTGGTGGACCTATTTTGGGCCTTGCCCAGAAATCCTAACTCCAAACGCCACCCACTGTTTAAAATTTTTTAAAGACCATTATGTTCCTTCTGAGTCTGAGAAGAGGTTTCCTCATTTTCTCTGTTTCTGTACAAATTTCTTCCTCCCCTGGGTTTGGATGTGGAATTTTCAATACCACACTCAAAAAGCCCAATTGATTTTACAAGGAACATTTAAAATAAAATGGTGGTCAAAATTTGACGAAAAGTCAAAATTAACTGAGGCCACAGTTTAGTCTTGGCTCTCCTCCAAAGGTTTGTTGCAGCCCAAGATTGAAGATGTTAAAGCCCAATCTACCTTTTTGGCTCAGCGATCGAAGGCCCAGTCTCTCCTCGCCAGTGCCAAATCTGAAGATGAATATTTTAAAGTCATGGAACAGCTCCTTGCATCAAGATCAGAACCGTCTGTTGCAGAGTCCTCTGACCAAGATGTTGATGAGCCCTTTATCTCTCTTGGAGACGAAAATGAAGATGACTGCTTAGGCATTTTCTCTCCTATAAAGCATTAAAGTATTGTATATACTTTGTAAAAAAAAACAAAGAGTAATTTACTTCTCTGTAATTATTTCCTCTTTTGTCGAGATGTTATCTTCCTTCACTTACTACCCTCATGGGAAAAGCTGTGAAGATAACTTTCATTGTCTTTTTCTCTTTGTTAAAGCATCCTAGGGCACCACTCACGTGAAGCCTTATCAAAAGCAAAAGATGCCTTCTCCACTACTGAGATTCACGGGGATTATCTCACCAAACTCTGGTCCTACCCATGTGAAGATTGCATTATTATCTTTCTTTTTGTAAAGAGTGTTGGGTATATAGTTCCCACTCACTCTCATTCGAAGGGGACTTCTTCTCTTCTCCTCTCTCGAATTCTCTCTTCTCTGGTTTGAAGATCAATTAAGACATCAAGGAAATTTTCCTGTCTTTTGATTTTCAAAAGTGAAGTTTTCTGTAAAGCTTTCGGATTCAAGCTCTTTTTAATGTAAGCATTTGATGTAATTAATTTTAAAGCAAATTTGTAATTAAAGCATGTATGTTTAAATTTCTGTAATATCTTTTAAAGCATAGATCTAAGGGTGTATGATCTCTAGATTTAAAGATTTGCATGAGTTGCAGACTGATCTTCTATATCAGATCTGCCATATAAACTGATACTGAGCCTCTGAGGCATAGAGACCGGATCTCTCCCCTCAGTTGTATTCTTTTTTCTTCCTCCAATCAATCAGAGCACCATTTCTGGGATCCAGATATGGTACTGTATATTAGCTCACCTTAATGCTTGTTTAATTCAGTAAAGCTCTGTGTTGCTTAGGTTTGCTAAAAAGAATTTTGGTATATCGGCTGGAAACCCGGACGTGCGAGCTATTGATCTGTTCTAAGTCAGATTTGGGCTCAAAAGTAGACTTGTTTCTGCATCGACCTGGTTTAACAACGCCATGTACCAGTTAAAGATTTGGTAATAAAGAACCATAATAAAATTTCATCCGCTGTAATCACTTCCTTCAAAGCCATTTGTTTTATCTAAAGTTTGTATTTAAAGTCTTCTTAAAACACACACTCCACGATTCCTGGTCGTATTGGTATAAAGACAAACGCAGAATTTTTACGACCACGATTCCTGGTCGTACTGTTTTCCATAAGAATTTTATCCTCAACAGTATTACAGAATTTTATCCGTTGTAAACTGTTTTCCTATTATATATATATATATATATATATATATATATATATATATATATGAGTTAACTTGTTGGGTTTAAAAATTTTTAACTCAACCCAACCCACAAATAGTGCGGGTTGAGAATTTAACAATCCAATCCAACTTTTATATTTTATCAACTCAACCCAAATTATAAAAAATCATATAGATTGGGTTGGTGTCACAGGTTGGGTGAGTTAGTGCCCACCCTTAACTCTGTCATCATTCATAATAGCAAACAAGGTTGGCTCTAAAATACTGGGGGCCTTAAGTAAATTTTTTTATGAGATCTCTTTACATTCAGATACAAAAAAGCTCAAAACTCAAACAATTTTCTAACTATACCTTAAATATTAACAAGATAATAAGAAATTTCAAAAAAGAAAAATAGTTAAGAATATTTTTTTTTACTTCCTTTAAAATTATTATTTCAAGAAACTTTTTTTTTTAAACTTCAAAAGTGGGCTAACCGATGTAATAATTTTTTTTAATAGAGGAAATAACAACAAATTATATAATGTTAAATAATTAAGATAAAAAAAATAGAGATAAAGACTTTAATCTTTTTCTTAGAAAAACTAATAATGAACTAATGGTTAGACAATACTATTAATTATAGCTCTTTAACATTAAAGTCATCAATTATAGATTTTTCATAAAAATTCTTAATTGTAAGATAATTATTAATTAAAGAGAGATATAAAAAACGCTTTATAAGTAACTTAAAAAATCTATTAATTCGAGCATATCTAAAAAATATATTTTTTTAAAAAAAGAGTATTCTTAACCTATAAAATTTAGGTGACCACAATGAATTTTCCTGACATATGAGACTCTAGGGTTACCGCGTAATTCGACTATGATTAAAGCGAACTTGATAGCAAAACGTTAGTTTGGCTATTGATGACTTTTAAGCTAAAGGTGTTGAAAGGTTTGACATTCATATGAAGCAAATATAAGCAAATTTTGTGGTTAATAAGACAGTTTTGCTTATTACAAGATTTGTTATGTCATGGCTGTAGATTGCTTATCAGGTTCCACTTCCATTAGCTTTGGGTTTGAAAATATTTTGATATGATAAGGTATAACGCATATAGGTAAAATGACATTTTAATGGATTATAATTTTGTTATTTCCGTTGGGTAAATATCCATTTGTAGTCTTGCACTTAAGGTTTTAATTTCTCTAAAAGATATATATATCGACATCAACTTCTAGCATAGTATTTGTGCTAAATTATTTTTATGATATCATTAAAGTTTTAAAATTTTATTATATCATGAAAGTAGCCAGAATATTTTAAGATATGATGATATACATTTAATGTAGTGTATAATAACATATAAAGATAAATAAAATGACATATATCATCAAATGCTTGTAATTTACTAATTAAATAGTTATTTCGCCGCAGGAAAATAATTTATTTACTGATTTAATTGGAACAAGATAGTAAATTGGGCTTTTATGAGAATTTGCCTTAGCCCACATGGATGAAATTTTGTCTACTTGTTATTAAAAGCTCATATATAGGAAAATTAACATTGGTAATTTAAAATTTAAGTTTTTGATTACATAGCATGAAATATGTTTATGTTTTCCTAATTGATTGCATGATCTTCATACATGGCATTTCATGCGGATGAATAATTTTTTCTTGCAAAACCAAGTACTCCACTCGAACAAAATGGATTTAAGCAGTGGGAGAAATAAATCTATTGAGCTTAAATTTCGTGTAGGGAACAAGATAATGGTAATTCTAAATTTCATGTAGGGAAAAAGGTAATGGTAATTTTAGTACTCAAGTGGTAAAAGGTTTATGAAGGTATGGAAAAGAAATTTGTGAATTCTCATAAGGTATTGGCCATCATTCTAATTTCATTTGCAAATTAATAAAGATAGACTAAATATAAGTCTCTCATTTGAGATTTACAATATTTACAATGTTAGTCTCATTGGGTTTATAGAGAAAATTTTTGATTTGTTAGTCTCATTGGGTTTATAGAGAAAATTTTTGATTAAAACAAAAATATTTAGGTTAATGGGAGCTATGAAATTTTAGTTGCATGTATAGATGATGATTTTGCAATTAAGTTAATGTTTTTATGCATAAAATGAATGACTTTATCCATTAAGATGAAAGCATAAATTCGGTATATACTATGAAAGAATATGCAACTATTTTGGTTAAGAAATTTTATCAAATGTTTGAAAGTTATTGTGCATTAATATGAAGACCATTAATATTTACTATAATTTTATTATCTATGAAAAATAAGAGTAAACGCCAAAAATAAAAATTTATTGGCATAAAGTTAAGTTACGAGAGATCACAGTAATAAGCTTGAGATGACTATTGATCATATATAGAGACAAAGCTTATCATGTTAAAAGATCCCATAAATAAAGTTTTGCTAGCTAAACGGTCATCTAATTATTTTTCTCAAATAAACATTTAATTCCCAGGTCATTTTCTTGCTTTGTTATGAACTGCATGTCATTGCTTTCAGGCTAATTCCCAGGGTTCTCACCTAAGTTTAGCTCAAGGTCAACTATTGCTTCCCTAAGCACAGCAAAATCCTTACTTTTCCGAGCTTGCTTATATTTGATTTGAGTCACTCCTTTAGCCAAAACGTTCTCAGGATCTGTGTTAATAATATGCTGTCATGGAGCTGAATTTTCACTTGTTCTTCTGCTAGATCTCTCTGGAAAACAATTAGTAATAAGTTCTTTTAATAATCTATATTGAGTGTTTATAGAATTGATAATGAGATTGTTGTGGACATTTGGATTCAAGTATTTTAATATGTACCATTCCATTATAAGAAAAGGATTATTTCCAAGATCAAATACCCTCAGAAATACATAGATGCCCTTGAAAAGAAATTATTTTCTGAGAAAATTATGCCGTCAAACTATCGTCGTATTCAATCACATTGAAAAAACATAATTTCTAATGAGTCGTTGGTGACAAAAGTCTTTTTTTGACGATAAGGCTGTTAGAAATGGCAATTAACTCTTTCAGGTGCCAAAATAATAAGAGTTTTTAATTCCATTCATAAAAAAATTCCTATATATGTAGTTTAAAATTCTCCGAAATAAATTTTAGGAAATTCCTATATTGTATATTTTCAAATATATTTTGTCCTTGGAAACAATAAAAAGGTATCGAAAATGTTCATGCTTTTTTTTTCAATATTCTCTTTATTTATTCTTATTAATCATTTATTTGCAGTAATCGTTTTATTTTGTTTACTTGATTTTTCATAAAATAACAGAATATAATATAATGCGAATATGATTTATTGAGAATATATAAACACAATATAATATATGAGTTCAACATAACCAACAAAATACTATTTGTAGAGTCCAACTGCCTTCCACCCGCTAGAAAGGTACAACTTATTTTGCCATGTAGTGTTGTGGCCGTTGGATATTTCAGAAGTTGATCTAACGGCTCTTATTTGGTAATGTGAAATTAAATTTCAACTCGCAACTGTTTCATCACCGTGCAAGAGACAAGTGTGTACAAAAATACAAAGAAAAAAACCTAACTTCTGCTTTTCATCCGCTACCGCCACCACCCACAACCCCTTACTATCACCGTCACCGCCCCCAATCCTTAGCCGCCATCCAAAAACTCTAACAAGCACCATGACCGCCATCATAACCACCACCACCACTCACAAACCCTAGCCACCGCTACAAACATTCACAAACTCTAACCACCATTGTTAGTTCACCAAGCTTAACTTCCGTTGCAGCCGCTTGCCAATCATCCACAACGCCTGCCCACCGTCACCAACAAACCTTAGTCGCCGCCTCCTACAAGCAAACCCCACCACCCACTACGACACACACACAGTCACACCAACCTACAATACTATTGCGATATAGGCCAGAATATAGACAATACCTAGTCGGGGAAGGATGTTTTCCTTATCCGGCTGGCTTTTCTTTTTTGTCTTTTTTTTTTAAATTATTATGTTACTTTCAGTTATTTTTAGTTTTTTTCGTTTTGTTTTATCTACATTTCGGTTTTTTTGTTGTTTCACCGGCCACACCAGCCATCTTCTTTCATTACGTGTCCTTTTACAACATGTTGCATTTTAGTACTTTTCAATCTAAGGTTTGGACCACAACAGGACAAAAGAAGGGGTACTACCAGGGGTACCTTCCAATGGGTGGAAAGTACTTTCGCCCCTACATACATAGAAATCTTATCCTTGCTGTCAATGGAAATACAACAAAATGTCCATCTGATTTTTTTTTCCCAACGCAAAAGTATCATAGATGTTAGTATATTTGCAACCGAATGTCAATCATCCTCGAAAATGCCATCTTCATTCTCCAAAACTCTTTCTGAAGAAAAATAAAACATTCTTGAACAGCACATTCTCCATTAATGTTTACTCTATTTCCACTTCCTTGAAACTATTCTTGTTCCACTGTAAAAATGGTCAAATTGATCCACCCTAATTAATTGCCACCAAAAATACTCTTTAAAAAAAAATACTGCCAAAAAAAAAAAAAAGTTAATTAGGAGAATAAACAAGCCTTTAAAGTACTGAAAAAAAAGTCTTAAAATTTCAAATGTTCGCATCTATAGAAATAGGCAAAGAAGACCAAAGATGTTAACCTTTACTCTCCTAATTCATCATTGTTTACCTTTTTTCATCTCAAATTAATCAGTCAAGTCCCTCACTAGTAGAAAAACGGGCTTTATTGAAACCAAATTAGTGTCAATAATTACATTTTCTAACACTTATTAATTGAGTCAGTAATGCTGAAGCCATAATACACTGACATAATTTTTAGTATCGGTGTTTTTTGTGTTAATAATTTGTATGATTATAGTATCACTAAAATAATGACGCAATGGTGTTAGTATTTGACGATACTATTTGTATGTTAGTGATTTAAGTGACAGACTCGATAACGGCAAAAATTATTAATGTCATTTAAATATTTATTGTCAATCTTTAGTGATGTTAAGCTGCTTTTGATTTAATAGTATATTTTTATTTTAATTATATTTTTCCTAATTGTTTTACAACCAAAAAAACAAATATATTAAATATATCAAATATCGTAGCACAATTCATATGATAAATATCTCAAATACATCACTTAAATTCACATGATTCAAGTACACCATTGTTTGGAAAAGAAAAACATAAGTACGAAATTAAATTTTTGACAAGCTCTAGACAACAAAGTACAAATTAAGTTTCAATAAACATTAACCAACAAAAAGAAGTACAAGAATGTCGTTGAATATCTATATGTGGCTTCATTTTTTCTCCCACCTATAAGCACATAAAATCAATTAGTATACCACAAAAATAGTTAATATATATATATATATATATATATATATATATATATATATAGTAGAAACAGAAACCAATTTCTTATAGAGCCCTAATAAAGAAAATAAACTAAAAAAACAATTTCAAGACTTTCCAAAATAAACTACTGTCGCTTTTAATGGCATTTTCAAGGCATTTGATGATATATATGCAAGTTTTCAAGGAGTGATAAAATTTTAGAAAATAGCACAAGACAAAAGAGTCTGAGTTTAAGGCCATAGACCTTAAATGATGCAAAATCTGCACATAATTAATACAATCCAAGGGCTAAAATAATTCAGAGGCCACCTTTCCCATCCCGAGAGCATGACCAGCATATTAAAATTAGCAAGCTTCCAGATGAGGCCTTTACATCTAGAGGAAATAACTGAAATGGAAATATTTTGTATATCCTTGAATGAATCAAAACCTACATTTACAACACATCGTTACGGAGGTTTTTGCCTCATTTCAAAAGTCAATTTTTTTAATTACCTCTGACATTAATTATAACATATGGAATTCCTTTGTTGCCTAGACAGTTGCACACAGCATTCCCTGGTTTCTGTAGTAATTAGTTGACAAAATTATTTTTTAATTGTAGAAACTTGCAGGAAATGTAATTAACAATAATGAACAATCAGCTCGCAGGAGTTTATTGCTTTCTTTGTTATGAGAGATTACCGAAAAGCCGACAAGTGCCAAAAATAAGAGTGGCAACATTCATGTTCTTAGCACCTGCTTAGAAAAATGAGATATAATTTTCAGATGTAACTTGATAAATCAATGAAAGGAGTATAAATATATTTGGAAATTTTTGTACTTGATTAAACAAACCTTTAAGCAGAATGACAGTCGTAAAAGGAAGGAACCGAAAATCATCCCACTAGCTGAAATCTGCAAAACATTGGTAGCTATTCTTATTGACAACAAAATCAATTATTTGACACAAATTCTTTTCTGTTCAAATTACTGTGAGCAAAGCCTTTTTTTTTTTTTTGAAGATTTACCCAACACCCATTTACAATATCCGTATATTCTGAAAACCAATAAATTAATTGTGGAAAGAGCAGGGAAAGAAATTGCTGACCTCCTTCGCTGTTTTGGAGATAAAAGCATTGATGACAACACAAATGCAAAAACAATAAAGGACTTAAAAAGTTTGGGAACTACCTTGTGAATTTCTGGAAATTCCCACGGTCACCGGTACCAAGTCCCCTGTAAAGGCACAAAAAAAGGGGGTGGGGAGGAGAATATGCTCTAATTCCATCAAAGAAATGAACAGTGATTAAAACATCTATACAGAATTAGACTTTGACGTGCATCCTAATTGGTACCATAATACACAAACTAAATAGTAAAATGCATTAAAATCATCACAAAGGGAGAAAGAGAGCAGCGGATTTATCCCTACAAGTGTTCTCATAGACTAAAACTATTTGATAACTATTCCCGAGATAAATTTCTTCCCTTGAAAGATGATATACAAACCATAACCTAACAACAAAATAACACACACACACACTAATCGATGCTAAACCTTATACCTAGCCGATCAAATTACGAGTTTGAACATAATAAACTCCATTAGGCCCTAATTAATTAGCGGAGAGTCTACCCAGCATCTAGTTCATTAATAAGGCAAACTAATAGGCCATTCAGAGCATCTTAAGCCACTTCAATCAATAAATGTGACAAAAGCAGAGGCTATTCAAAAAGTCAACAAATTAAGCAATCATGGAATTTAAATTATAATGATGAAGACTGTAAAATCCCATAAAAGATCATCCCCTCGTTAATGGTACAATCACTATTTTATAAAGCTAGTCTTTAAATAGCAATAACAACTGATAAAGTGAAAAAAATAATAAAAATATAACAAATGTCATAACTTAATCCAGCATGTATCGTCCTCAAACAAAAATTTAATCCTTCGAATAAGTACACACAAACAAGCACAAATAATACTGTAAAGACACCGTGCCTTTGGACTTAGATTTCTGCTCATTTGCTGTCGGGATTTCTTTCTTATTCTCTAGGTAATAATAATTCTCATATTCTACATTTTCTAAAAGTTCGAACAAAACCCAATCCTCCATCAACGCGTGAAATACACGGCTTCATCGGGAATATCGATACAATTAACAACGCAGCCCTCGCATTGTAGCCACCAGACATGGCATTCTGTAAAACTAAAAGAATAAATAAACATATAATCAAATTCAACAGTAATAAAAAAAATTTAAAGAAAAACTTATAAAAATAAAAATACAACAAAGCGAGTAAGTGAGAAGGAGTGATGAGGTTTGAAGAAAATCGGTGCTGCTACCTTTTGGATCCAGATATAGGTCACTAGACCTAGTTCATCCGGTACCATTTCGTAGTTATTGCAGAGGTCAATTCAAATTTGGAAGGGGAGGAAAAAAATTCAAAATAAAAACAAAAAGAAGACAGTTTTCAGAGGGAAATTAAAAAAAAAAATATAAGACTCATATTATGTAAATGAGCCTAAATTTTGGGATGGCTATTATATATTTGAAATTAAAATTTAATAAGCTGCTTATTTAATAATTTTTTATAAAAATAATATTTAATAAATTTTGTAAAAATAACTTATTTCATACTTTTTTCTATTTTGTCAGCAGTACGAGGTTACTTTTCATTACCAGTTTAGTCAATAAAATACCACACTTTTTTAAAATTTCTATCATAACCTTAGATTTTAATAACAAGACAATTATATCTTACTTATTTATAAATCATAATATATAAATTATTAAATATCATATTATGGCCATAATTTAGTTACCGCCATAACCACATACATTCTCTCCAGTTTTGATCCCGTAAGCTCATATTCTAATTTCATAACTATGGCTTTTAAAGTTTAATCTATATATATTTATGCTTTTAATAATTAATTGTTTCGAAGTATTTAAGTTTAATTACAATTTAATCTTTTAAAAATATTATGATACAAATTCACACATTTTTTATTCAACAAGAAAATATTACTTAGTGGATGTGGGATACCCCAAATTAGTGATTTTTTAGATCCATATAAAGGTGAAAGATATCTCCTTCCGAAGTTTTGTCAAGGCAATAAAGCCACAAGTTATCAAAAAAATATTTAATCATGCTCATTCATTTCTTAGAAGTATTATTAAACGCACATTTGGAGTAGGGAAGATTTTAAGAGACATGCCCTGCTATTCGTTTGCAAAACAAGCAAAAATAGTCATTGCAACCATAGCATTGTACAATTACAAAAAGAGACATGCATAATATGATTTTTATTTTGATTATATTGAAAATTATCCTACTTCAATTTTTAATGAAGGAATATAAAGAGACAATAAGACTTAAGAAGAGTATCACAATACTAATAGCTCTGGATACCAAGAAATGGAGAATTTGAGGAACTTTATTATAAAAAAATTTAATGTGAATGCAAGACATATTATTTTTTATTTTTATCATATTTTATGTAATAGATTATGAAATTCTTTAGATTTTTTTAATTGAGTTTTTTAATATAATTTTACATATTTAAGAAAAAAAATATATGTCTAAATAATTTATTAAATATATTCTAAAAATATAAATAATAAAAATTTATATCTATTTTAATTATTATATAATAAAATAATATTTTTATTATAAAATTACTCTACTTTTAAATTCATAACAACTGCATCAGCATAATTTATTAAACAATATACACTAAATATTTTATTTTATTAATAACTTATTTTATTAATCTCGCAATCTCATTCTAGCCCTAAGACAAAGACACATAAGAGGTGTAGAATACAAAAAAGCGAGCAACATGGCCCCAAAAAGAAAAAAAAAAAAAAAAAAAAAAAGAGAAACATCAGAGCTCAGGGCAGTCAATTATTTATTTAAGCTTTTATCTTGAATATAGATTGAGGACTTGAATAGAGGTTGACGCAGTGCTGCAGCGATGGTGGAGATTGAGGCAGTGCAATAGCGACGGCAGCGGATGGACAGCAGCTAAGAAGTTGTTACTAGTGATGAATGGTTGAGTACTAATGATGGGTCCAAGCTGTTACAACCACAGGTAATGATGGCAGTGGATTTATTACTGATGACAGCCCAAAATCATAAGTCACTTGAGGGGATTTCCAAGCAGAGCAAAAGAGACGAAAAAACAGAGACTAGATTTTGGTGCATGGAAGATGATGGCAGTGGCTAATTGAAAGCAGGGTTGGGATTTAGGGATTTTACTTTTGCTATTATATTTTTGTTTTTTATTTTTAATATGATATTCATATCTTAACTCTATAGGATTGGTGATCCATGGTCCAAACAATAAAAATTTTCAATTTTAGAATCTTAGGTTCGATTTGGGATATTTACAAATTATAATAATTTTTTTTTACTCATGATATTTTTCAGTGTCAGTGATCTTTCATATTTAATTTATTATCACACTAATATTAATAGTTTATGATATTTATTTATTAAAAACAAAAAATAATGTATATGTACTTCACTACCGACACTTTTTTATAAAGTGCTAGAAAATCAAGCGTCAGTAAACGTCAATTGTGTTAAAAAAAGTTTCCAAATGGAGGAATTTAATCACAATAGCAATCCCCCCTCCCCCCCCTCCCCCAAAAAAAAAATCCATCCAAGTGATAAAATGTGATATCATTTCATTCTAATACTAATTTTACAAGGTGAATAAATCTAATATATTAAGTTTACAATTTTCTAGACACTTGTGAATGCATCACGATGTGAGAGTAGTTCTTGCAGTACTCCTGATTCTTTTTGCCTTTCCCCTCCTACGATACCAAAGTTAAAAAATAAGAAATTATTTCTGCACTATTTTTTATTTGTTATAAATACATTTAACTATCATAAAATTTTGATATATTTTTTGTACAACTTTTGTTTTTAAATTTATATCAATCAACCAATTTGACACTAAAAAATCAAATAAAATAATCATTTTGCTCCTAAATAAATTAATAGACCAATTTATACTACAAAATTTTTAAAAATAAAAAATTATAATCACCATTTAATTAATTGATAAAATATTATTGAAAAATTGGGTGTGTGAGTAGCATTTAATTAATTGATAAAATATTATTGATTTTTAATCCTTTTGACCTAAAAATCGTGTAATACTTATCTCAATATTTTTTTTTGCTCTTTATCAATCATACAATCACAATTATCCAACGATTTTTATTGTTTAAATTAATCACTAAAATAATAATAATTTGAACCAACTTTGAATAATAAAAAAAATCTTAATTACAAGAATTAGCATTTAAAAATTATAATTATAAAAATTAACATATTAGATTTTGAGATTTATTTGTTTTATTAAATCCAAGAGTATTCTTCTAATAATAATTTTTTATTTTTAAAAATTTTGTAAAATAAAATGATCTTTTAATTCAATTAAGAGTAAAATATTAATTTTATCTAAATTTTTATTATCAAAGTGGTTGATTAATACAAATTTAAAAATAAAGGTGATGCAAAAAAGATATCAATTTTTTATGGTGACTAAATATACATATTACAAAACCAAAGTAATGCAATGATAATTTCTCTTAAAAATATTCGCAACTTGTACAGAGGATCTAATTACAATGTCCAAACGCATTTCCCAAGTGCATTCCTACAAAGATGATACTGCCAAGGTTGATGATAAGGTGGATGAACCCAACATCTGCATGCAACCAATGACATGTAAGAGCACCCAACCCAACCCATTTGATAAAAAAGTCCATGAGATATAATTAGCATAATAGCACTCTCTCTTTATGGATCTTGAAAAAAGGTAGAGTTTCAACCAAAAATTATTCTTTTTCCCACAAAACGCTGTTCTGTATTAGAGATTTTGCCATTTTGCTAAAATAATACTAGCCGTTTACTCTCTGAAGACCCAAAATAGAACAACAAGATACGTTCCTGTAAATGTAGCAAGAATTAACCATAAAAAAATCTATCTGCACTTTGATGTTTTGATGTCTCTCATATTTTGTACTTATCAGTTGTATCATATCTTATATTTCTATAGGCGCATATTTATAGTCGGGTTTAAAGTAGAAAATGCAACATTTTTTTTTATTTTAAAGCTATTACAGATATCGATTCTGATACCTTTAAAACGCGTTGAATTGCGAGTCTCTTGCGAGTTTGATTTCAATAGAACGAACAATAAAACTTATGCCGAGTGGGTGTGTTGACTCGGAGGAACACGGCGAGAGAACGATGCATTAAATTAGTGAAGCTGCAACTCTAAAAACCTAGCAGAGTGAAAACAAAAGCAAATAGAGACTACAAAGTCGTACTTCGATGTGAACCACCTAGGGTTTCAAATAGATTTTCCCTTAATTGATTAAATTAAAGCAAAATCTCAAAAGGGAGAAGGAGATGGAGAAATTACTATAAAATGATATCAAACGTTTACCTAAAATTCTGATTAAGATTCTTTTATTAAAAATTTAAGGTGAGAAAAAGGCTTATAAATGAAAAAAAAAGATCAATTTAAATTAAAAGCTAAAAATTCTAAGAAGCAAATTTACCTTGAGATACAGACAGTGAGAGTAGGGATAGATGCACAGATTAAATTTTCTTTTGTTTAATTAATTTGCATAAATTTAAAATATCTTATTTGTTCATGGGATTTATATAATACAGACGGGGGCTTTAAACGTCATTAAATAAAAAAAAGGTTGGCTTTACTTAGTTTGATTTGTATAAACTAATAAAAGTCATATTTTATTTTATTTATAGATTTTATTTCTAAAACAAACTGGATTCGTAAATATTAGAGATGATTTTAGATGGATCTCGACGACTATCATCATTATTATCAAGGGCAAATTATCCTTAGAAATCCTGATAACTTTTTTTTTAATGATTTTCCAACAATGCTTTTATGCTCTCGTAAAAACACTTATTATCGAGGATAAGAAATGCCCTAAAAAATATTTGATTGGTAACAAATATTTTTTTTTTAGCAGATTCATGTAGTACAATAAATAAATTAATAACAGATTTTTTATTTTTAATTAATTGATTAAAAAAAACTTCTACATCATGCAAGTACATATAAGAGCTAATCCCTTACAGGAACATACCTTATTACCAAAACTTAGAAAAGTAAAAAGTTTATACTGTTGAAATGATCACATTTCATTTTGTTAGCAAAGAATAGATAGGACAGTTCTGTCGGACCTTGGCTACTCCCCTCCTCTCAGAAGCGAGCCAAGAGTCAGACACCAGAGAGACCTTCACAGTCTTGAAATTGAACTAATAATTTCACTGACGGCTTGTGAAGCAGGTTAATAGTATAAACTATTAAATTGGTACTCTTTTCACGATGATTAGATTTAATTATTGTATATAAGAAAAGTTTTATTGGTATATTTTGGATGTATTTTGCTATAATTACTTGCTACAATATTGTATTTGCAGAGATTATAGAGGAAATAGTCATAAAAAACTGAAGAGAAAGTTCACCACTATCTGTGATTACAACTTTGCTCCAGGGGATGCAGTCTTACCTCCCTTAAGCTTTATTCTTAATCATACGATCACACAAGAGCCTTGTCCTCACTAATTCTAGTGAAGCTAAACTTTCTGACAAAGAAACGTGGGAAACAAAGACTCGAGAGTAAGATTCAATAAGATCGATAGGTAGAGGTTGTAATCCATAATAATTCTTCTTTTTAAGTAATTTTAGCTAAATAAAATTTTTAACCCATTTATCATTTGGTTACGATATAATTAAATAATTGTAGTTTTTCATAAAGAAAAAATTTTACACTATTGATTAAATCCGACAGTGTAGTTATGTTACATTATTAATGTTGTGAAAAATAACATCATCATAAAATAAAATGACCAATTATTAAGTTATTTCAGGTGCATTACATTAAATGTTTAACACAATACCAATGAGGCCATAACTTTTAGTATAAATATTTGTGTTAGATAAAATTGATAAATTGCTAATTAGGAAAATAAAGTCTTAAAAGACTTGTTTGATCCAGATTTGTCCAATTGTAAACATTGTCAACAATGAACAATCTTACCATCAATGTCACAATTAATGCGTATAGTCATGGTAGCTGAAGACTTCATGTGTGGCTTAAGCCTTCCTGAACAGATAGAGCATTAGAAAAATTCACCATTTTTGTTAGAATTTCTTCAAACCATACATATATCTATGGTGGTCTCCATGAAAAGAGATGGTTAATTTGGAAGGTATATGGGTAACCATCTTTCACGTCTGGGGGGCGTGATGAACGTGGAAGTGATATTTTGTTTCTTTTGACAATACCATTTCGAAGAGACAAAAGACTCTAAAGTGATATTGATGATACCATTTTGAAGAGACACTACACTCTAAAGAGACCCAAAATTTTGGTCATGCAAAGTCGGAACGGCTTTATTACTATTTTTTTTAACGAGACTATTGCTCAGGTTACAACATATTATATGATATTTACAATCATACAATTACTGAGACTATTACATTAAATCTTATAAAATATTATCCAAATTTTAACCCTCTCTAATAATCGAGGGACGCCAACTCTACTCATAGGAGAAAACTGCTTTCACTCTAATTTTGAAAAAGAAAATTTAACTTAAACCCCCACAAATACCTCACACTTGAGGCCGAGTGACTCACTCTATCATTTAATTTAAACGAAAGTTTGCTATGTTCGGGCTGCCTTACTAAATTATATTAAGTTACCTTAGGTTGCATTACAATAAACTATAGCAAAGTGCCAATGGAGCAATAATTTTACTATAAATGCAGTTAAACTTCTATAAATTAATGGGATTGAGATAATATAAAATTTATTAATTTTCTATTTTTAATTGGAAAAATGACATATACACCCTTATGATTTGGAGAAATGATTATGTAAACTTTTAAGTATTTAATAGGAGACTAAGGTGGCGTTTGTTTTTTAACTTAATAACTTAAAGTGACTTAATTTAATTAATTAAGTTAATTAGAGATGTTTGTTTTTATAACTTAATAGGATTTTTCAGATAGTTTTGACTTACTAAAAGAAGCCAATTTTTTTAACTTTTTGCTGAATAGAAGAATCTGAATTAATTTCTAATGTCAAAAATATCCCTATTTTATAATTTATTTTTCATACATATTCCAAAACTCACCCATAGACGTTTATGCTACATAATCTCATCTTTACATGAGACAACTTCGAGATGAAATAACAAATCAACTATTTCAATCATTTTATTAGTTTTTTTTCTTATATTATGTACTATTATTGAGAATTAGTGATAAAATTTAAAATTTATTGTATTTTATATATTATAATTCCAAAATCATTATGTATTCACTTGAATATAGTTTCACTTATAAATATTAAAATATTATGGTATTTAGTGTATTATTTATTTGACATTTAAATTTAATAAGGGTACAAATGTAAAAATATATATTTTCAAATTTTTAAGTTTAAATAACAAACAACTTAATATTTATTTTCATAGATTCAGATAAAAAAAAACAAACACATTATTCAGATTCAGACATTCAGATCTATTCAGAATTCAGACTAATTCAGATCTATTCAAATTTCAGACGGAAAAACAAACGCCACCTAAGTCTTCTTTTATTTCGTATTAAATTACTTGAACATTTACAATGACTTTTCATTTGAAAAATATTTCAAATAGAGCCATATTTTATGTAAACAAGTAACAATAAATTCATATTTTTTGTAATTAAAATATTATAGTGAATTACATTTGTAATTTTAATAAATTATTAATTTATGATTTGAATGGGACCACAAAATTATATAAGATTTTTTTAAAAAAGTGTTATCTTATTATTTTATTAAAATTTTTAATTTATTATATATTTTAAATTAATAAGTATAAATATTAATAGAAAAATATTTTGCCTTATATATATATAATAAATTAAAGTTAATTAAATATTTTACTATATAATAAAAATAATTAATTATTATATATTTTTACTTGTACAATACCAACAAGTCAAAATATTTTACTATTAATATTTCATTTAGATAAAATTGATAATTGCAAAATAGGAAAATAGAGTCCTCAAAGACTTGTCTGGTCCAGATTGCCCCAATTGTAATAGTGGTCAATAATGCAATCTTATCATCGATGTCATGATTAATGCGTCAGAGTCCTCAAATAAACACGCATGATACTTTATTTTTAGTTTCCCCCTTTTTAAAGAAAGTAGTCAATTAATAACAAATAGAGCACTACAAAATTTGGCGACTTGTGTTGGAATTTCTTCCGACCATGACGTTTTGGGGCGTCATGAACGTGGAAAAGTTGTATTTGGTTTTTATTTTTTTTTGGGAAGAAAAATTGTGAATTGACACCCTTTCAAAGAGACAAAATCTTCATCCAAACAAGGACCCACGGTATTAATTGTGTAGCAAACGAAGTCGGGGCCCACTGTTTGATTTCATACAAAACAGAGTTTGGGATTTGGTGATGCAAGCTAGGACCCACTGCATCAATTGTGAAGAAAACGAAAGCCGGGTGGGATTAGACTACTTGATTTCATACAAAATTTTTCATCTTCAATGTTAGGTACGACACTGTTTTATCTGGGATCAACTTTGTAGTGCCATAACCTTTAAGAAAATTTATTCGATGAGACTAATTTATTGAAAAATAAGTTAATAGTCCAAGACATTGACTAATTACCAATATTAGTATTATATCAATGTGTAACGTTTATAAAAACATAAAATATTATAATTAAATATATATAAATAACTAATAGTACAAAAAAATAAATTTTTAAATTGATTATTAAAAAGAAAATATTCAACAGGCTTCTCTTAATTTAAATTTATCATTTATTTTTATAAGTATTTTACTAAGTATAATTATAAATATTTTAATTTAATGAGAAATAAATAACTAATAGTACAAAAATAAAATTATTTATTGATTATAAATATAAAAATTCAACAAATTTTGCTTAACTTAAATTTATTATTTTTAATTATAATGATTTTATCTGAGGAATATTATAAATATTATAATTTAATGTGAAATAAATATCAAATAATAAAAAATCAAATATTTAGTAATTTTTTTATTTTTAATTAATTCAACGTAAAAATTTTGAGTAATACTATGGGATACTTAGTTTGTATCTCAATTCTCAAATGATGTGGCAAATAAGGTGTTACTATTTGATTAGATTAAGCGATAGTAAATTATTAAGTTTTATTATTTATAATCCAAATAGTAAAATCTTATAAACAATAGATCAGTTGGAATACTTAATTCGTATTCCAATTGAATAAGCAAAGCGTCACCCAACAATTAATTATACAATTTAGTCTGTCCAAACCTATTTTTTACACAAAAAATAAGAAAATATTAAATATAATCGAATCCTATCATATTTCATCTCATCTTATTAGATTCTACCTAGCGTACCAAACAATCCCCAATAATTGAAGGGCTATTTAACCAACTCCACTTCTACACCCATTTTTTAAAATATATTTATTATTAAAATAAAAAAATTTATTTATGTACTTCTTAAAAGTACAAAAGTACTCTCAATTAGAATATCTATTAGACATTTATCTCTCTAATGTATACTCTGAAATATTATATTCGAAGTGCCTTACTAAATTATATTAAGTTTATATCAGGTTGCATTACAATAAACTATAAGACAGTATCAACAGGGCAATAACTTTTACTACAAATGTCTCTAATGGAAAAAATTTATAAATTGAAAATTAGGAAAATAGTCAAAATTACTTGTCGGATCCAAATTGGTCCAATCGTAAATGAACGATTCAATTAAAGTAAAATAAAAAAATATATATTATTTTTATTTATGTCTTTCTAAATTCATGAAACTCAATTAGAATTTATGTTTGGGCTTCTCTCTCTCTCTCCCACTGATGTATAAGCATTTTTTTTTTGGGAGAATTGATGTATAATCATTTTAGATCTATACCATCTCTTTTTTTAGCATATATTTTTCTATTATTATAATTCTAAACTTTTTACTTCAAAATTTGCCAACTTTTATTCTAAAGATGCATAGTAAAAATTCTCATGGATTTAATTTATTGGATGGTACAAGAATTTTTTTCTTTTTTATTTGCACTTTCCCATGTTAGAAGTGTTTTTCTATAATGTTTTGATGAGTCATGACTCATAGCAGTAGTGAAATTGAATGTTACTTGAAAAATCACATTAAATCTATTTTTAATTAGAAAAATGACATATACACCCTTATGATTTGGAGAAATGATTATGTAAACTTCTAAGTATTTAATAGGAGACTAAGACCTTCTTCCGAATATAACACCCTTTAGTTCTATTAACTCTAAACAATTGACTCCAATTTTTGTATAATAAATAGAAATGTAGTATTTAAATAAAATAACAATATATATGCTTTAGAAAAAAAATTTAATACTTTACCACCTTATATTATGTTAAACTACATATTATAATAGATCGAAACATATATTAAAATAAATATATAAAAAATTAAATTATTTTTAATATTACAGAAAATAATTTTAATATTATTAATACATGAGATATGTTTTATTAATTGTGAAATCTACTGAATGTAAAGTTTTATTCAAAATTTTTATAATCAATATAAATATATAATTAAAATAAATGTAATTATTTTATATATTAAAAATATTTAACATTATTAGTCTGCTAGGAAAATTAAACTATTTAACTTACATTTGTATTTATTAAAAAAAATTAAAATTAATTTTTCGATTACTATCTAGAAAAAGTATCAAGTCTTGGTCAACTAGTAGGTATGTAAGTGTCCTTTTCGCTCTGCAAATTACAATTTAATAATAATATATGGGGGAGGGAAGAAAAAGTAAAATATGTGGAAGAAATAGAATATGACTAATTAAATAGTTTTACTAAAAGCTAATAAAATAGTAAAAATTTAATTAAAACGAGTGTAGAGAAGATATTAGTGAGTTCAAATATTTTTTTTGCCCTTTTCTAAGATGAGCACAAAGTCTTAGTCATGCAAATCCAAAGCCCTGTTTTACTTATCCAATAAATAGACTTGTCTGTGACTAATTTTGCGGTGCGTCAAATCTGAACATTAATATGCCAAAGCAATGCAACGAAAATATTTTCCCTCATTTAAAATTCACTCCGACCTTAAAATGATGATAACACGGTAATATTCACTGATCTTTCTTTAACTATTTTCAACTTAAGTATAGATAGACTCTATATTGAAGTTAATATTGACCCTCGTAAATCCATCGTTTAACAATTGTGAAAAAATACATCAATACCCTCTAGTTCACAATTTTTGGTTGCTAACAGCAAACGCAAGCCGAGAGACCAAAACCTAGCCAGTGTGTAAAATAGATGTAATCGTGTGCATGATACTTGTGTCAGTTAGAAAATTAAGAAAGAATTGGACTATTGCCACCCCTGGAATGTCCTCATAAAACCCCTTTTAAAAATAACGTCTATTTAATTGCACAAAATAACTTTTTAATTGTTTTGCTCTACAAAATCTCAATAAACCTTCTCTCTCTCTCTATGAAACTCTTCCGAGTTCAGCAACGTTATGGAGATAGAATACTATGGAGATAGAATACTTGAGATCAGCATAATTCTAAAAATAACGTCTTTTTAATTGCACAAAATATTAGTTATTTTCCACAACAAAATCTCAATAATCCTCCTCTCTATCTATGAAACTCTTCCGAGTTCGGCAACATTATAATGATTATGCTTATTCAACATCTTGACTGTGCTTATTCGCTTGTTCAACATCGTAAGTTCAGCACTAAAACTTTCATGTGCAATTATGGAGATAGAATACTTGAGATCACCATAATTCTAAAATTACGGAACTTATGAAATTCAGTTTTAGAGTGATTTCATTATTTCACACCACCAAATCCATATTTTTACCCTTTGAATTAGAGTGAGACCTTCTTTGTCTTCTATTCAAAATTGTTCTTTCGAAAAATTCATTTGATGCTAGTTTGTGTCAGCAATCTTTGCAAGCTGGCAACAATCAAAGCTAATCGAGTTTGCTGCCATTACTGCACAACAAAAGCAACTAGCTAACCACTTCATTACGTTCATTACATTCTCGATACGTATTTTTCTTATCAGTCAATTTGTAGAAACAAATAACGTCTCAAGAGAAGTGATAACTATAAAGTATCTTGAAGCGACCATTTATTCTACAACATTTATTTACACCATTTTTTTTGGAAAGTACTTCTTTAATTAGTTCTTTATTGAATAAAGTTACCGTGCGACGTCCTTCCAGTTTCTATAGAATTGTTATTTCCTCACAACAATTCTCCAACATACGAAAATGCAGTAAGGTTTCAAGCATGATTTTTGTCGAGTTTTAGGTTTATTAATTTCTTTGGATCCCAAATATAACTCATGTGTTCTTCTCCTTTTGGCATATTTTGGTATAAAACCATCATCTATAATTCAAAAATATTCATATTGAAGTCTTTGGAGCCGTGTAGTTCACCTTCCAAATCAGCACATTCTCTTAAGAAATACTCTACTTTTCTCTGTGTACTCTCTGTGATGATAGGATGTTAGAAAAAAAATAGAATGATATGTGTGACTTGAGACTATATCCACTTATATAGATAATTTTTTCTATTGTATTTAGGCATTTTTATTTCAATCCATCATAAAAATGAAAATTACCCTTAATTATCTACACATTAAAAGCCTACATCCTATTAAATATATTGAAACTTACGCTATCGTATATTTTAATAGATCACTTTTAATTGGATTTAACTTTATAGGATAGTTTACAACACATAACATTAAATTAAGGTCTCCCTAGGTTACATTTAATATCATTTACAATCATTAAAGGCAAAGTGAAAATATAGCATTGGCTTCACATGACCCACTTCCATATTATTTATTTTGTATTCCTTTTGTTGATTGTAAGGTAGTAGGTAGGTAGTGCCATTAAATTTAATTCTGATGGTCCCATTAATATGACAATTTGAAAAAAGTTTGTATTCATTCTTCACGTGAAAACCGGTGTATCAACCCAACCTTCGTCGCTTAGTATCGTCGAAATTAGTATATAAAGACGCACTGCAAAAATAAATATCGCCAGATATCACACAACAATTGTTACACTCTTGAGTTCACCAAAGAGACAAACACCCACATCACATAGCCTCCAAAAATCCAGGAAATGTCCACCAGAAGCGACCGCCCGATGATCTCAACATCCGATGACACTGTAAATATGATGAAGCAAGTTCTGGCAAACTATGCACCAGATGGCCTTGAAATTGATGTTGGACCTATTCTCAGTATCACTGAAGATATTTTCCGTCGTGCCACTGCCATTCCTATCAATATTGTTGGAGTACCGAATGTAAAATTTTAGTCTCTTTTGTGTATAATCTAAATAATGCCATTCAATTAACTAGCATAGTGTATGATTATGAATATAATTTGGTGGCCATTTTCGTAGGGCACACATGAGCATGTGGACGAATTGCATGATAATAAAAACCTGGATGCTTTCAGTGGCAAGCTTGAAGCATTGTCTGATATAATACACAAAATCTCTTGTGAGGTAATTTCTGATTCCTTGACCCTTTTGAATGTATTGGATGTACCATTGTTTCTTGACCTTTTTAAGTTTTATATATCCTACTGCAGTTTTTTACTTTCTTTCTTTTTGCGCTAAAAGCTTCTACTGCTTTATAACTTAAGCAAGAAAAGTAAAAGATGTTTAACAATCTAATATTATAATTCTGCTTTTAACGTCAGCTTCCCTCAAAATGCTTCAAAAAATGCACCGAGTTTAAGTTGTGTAAATGTACCTGCAGATATCATGCAAGTGCTCGGGAGTTGGAGATGCAAATGCAACAACTTTGGCGTTATTCAACACTCTTTCAAGCTACTCATGGGATGCAAAGGTGGTGCTATCCTTGGCTGCTTTTGCTGTGAATTATGGGGAATTTTGGCTTGTTGCTCACCTCTGTACTGAGAACTCACTGGCCAAGTCAGTGGCTGTGCTTAAGCAACTGCATCATGTTCCAGTGCATTATGATGATTTAAAACCCCAATTTGATGAACTCAACAGTCTCATCAAGGCCATGTTGGAGTTAACCAAGTGCATTGTTAAACTCAAGCAGCTAAGTACTAAGCATCTTTCACCTGAAGGACTAGCAAAGTTCAACGAGGCTCACTTCCAAGCTGCATATTTGACCTTTCGAAGTGTTGTAGCTTGCAATTCACAAACTTTAAAACCCAGGGGCTTGAGACACGAGTAAGCCATCTACGAAAACAAATTAATCACCATTCATTTATATATAAACATTGCATGTAATATGGCTACTCTGTCACTAATATTTCAGGGAACCTGCACCAACCACCGAGGAAATGGAATTACCAACATTGGCTTATAAGATCAGCCACACAGTCGAACGCCTCAATAAGCAATCTGAATCTTGGAAGCAAGAGATTGGTGAGCCCTTAAGAATGTACATTTAGAAAGTTGGATCCCTGCCCTCTTTGAAAGTTTCAGTAAATAATGTTTTTTTCCCCTATGATATATCCTTACCATGGATGCAGTCAAGAATATTCAAGATGAAGAATATAAAAAACTCGTGGACCTTATGAATAAAAAAAGTAAGGACAGTATGGAGGTTCTGAGAGAATTGTTTTATGCTATGGATCTTGTGGATGATGAGACCAACACCAAGGTTTGTTGCCAACTTCCTTTCTATATATGCATTTTTCTGGCTAGAAATTATCTCCGCTTGTGCGTTTGAAACACTAGACTTCTGTTTAAGCAAACAGGTTCAAATTGACGCATTGAACAAAAAGCATGTGCTACTACTCATATCGAGCGTTGATGATCTCTCCACGGAAGAAATTTCATTTCTTAAGCAGAAGTATAAAGACCTCAAAGCAAGCAAAGATTGTAAAATCGTGTGGCTTCCAATTGTGGACAGGTCAGTTGATTGGCAACTTAAATTTGAGAATCTGCGAAAAGAGATGCCATGGTACAATGTCCTAGATCCTACGATGATTCGACCAGCAGTCATTAAGTACATCAAAAAAGTGTGGAAGTTTTCAAAGAAGGCGATCCTAGTGCCAATGGATCTACAAGGAAGGATTTTGAACCAAAATGCTTTTCACATGTTGTGGATATGGGGAGCTTCGGCCTTCCCTTTCACCAGTGAAAGAGAAGCAGAACTTTTGAAAGCAACCTCTTGGACAGACGTGCCACTTTTGGGTGACATTAATGACACCATAGTTGAATGGGTACTTGCATTCCAATTAAGTTAATCGAATAGTATTAGTATGTCAATGTGATATTAACATTATTAATTCTGAAATATGATGTACTTTTTTCAGAAGAAAGAAGACAGACTCATTTGCTTGTACGGTGGTGAAGATGAGGCGTGGATCAGAGAATTCACAGACTCAGCGAAAGCTCTAGCAAGTAACCCTAAAATCAAGTTGGGAATGGCTTATGTTGGAAAGAAAAATGCGAAGAAGAGACCAATAGAAATCAGCAGCATCATCAGCAGCGTCATCACGAAGGGCGATTCAAGTCATATCCTGATTGATATCAACGCAATGTCGTTCTTTTGGGCACGATTAGAGAGCATGCTCTACTTGAAATTCCAAGGCATATCTCTAGAAAAAGATAACATAATGCGAAAGGCGATGGCCCTACTTAATTTTGATAGCAGTGAACAAGGATGGGCAATATTTTGGGGAGGAAAGACAGAAGAAATTGCAGGAGCTAAGGGCAAGGCGGCTATAGATAGCATGGTGTTTTTACGTAAATGGCAAGATGACGCTTCTCCGGAGGATATTATTCAAGGACTCAACAATTATCTGCAACAAACTCACAATGGAAAGCATTGCAATCGTCTTGTCATTCCCCGCGTCAGTGGGCAAATTCCGGGGAAGGTGTCCTGTGCAGACTGTGGCCACGACATGGAGATGTTCTTCATGTACAGGTGCTGCCCCGAATGAGCAAGTATTATAGCTTGGCTTGAATTAATTATTACAATAAGGTTTCCACTTGTGTTTTATCACAAGTGGCCACATAAGTGTCGCTTGAATTGCCTGTTTTCGTTTTTGATTTAGTGTGCCTCTTAGTGGTTGTGGGAGTTTGTTTCAGGGCTCTTGTCCGTTGCATTATCTGGGCCACTTGAAAGAGTCTAGTATTTTCATGTTATCGTGTGTGGTAGCAAGTACTTGTTAGTGCAATGCAATAAAGGTGCATCTGGTGCGCCCCCACTGTAGTGGATTGTAATATGTTGTATCATAACAAAATGTATTAAATAATATAATATTATGTTTTGTGTGTATCAACCGTATTGTATAATTTTTACTATTTAATATTATTAAATAATTATTTTTACATTAAATAAATTTATTAATAATTTAATAAATATTCCACTATTTAAATTAATTGATTATTTAGATTTCTTAATAAAATATAAACGTCTGCAGTGGACTTAAGCATCTTTCTTATTTATATCAGTTAAACATAAATTAATATATACTATTAAAAAAATATAATAATTGATTTGTATCGAATATAATAATTAATATTAAATAATGATTAAAAAAAAAAGGCTTGTGCAGGTTAGACCCCTCAGGGTGCGGCTGGTCTGATTTACCCATCCATTGGCGCACGAGCGGAGTCCTCAAAAATGCATGGTTTGGCATACTTGTTTTTTGCAACCAAACAGGCCGGTCTGTCAAGCATATTCTAAACTCGACGTTCGGTAATTAAAAAAGGGGCTTGCCTATGTTGCAACTGTAGTAAGGTACCACAAATTCTGTCCTTATTCCGACTAACCATTGCTTTAAAATCCAAAGTGATCCAACGTCTTTCAAGATGGCCACGTACATATATAACCATAGCGGTCAAGTAGGTTGTTAAAAGGTGAATTTGGGTGTAACAAAACTGTGGTGGTAGGTAACAATATCTGGTGGGATGGGGTAACAACCTTAAGGTTAGAGAAATATGCACAGTGCTTACTAACTATTTGAAGGATAAATTTGCGCAAGACAATAGCAGTTTAGAAGGAGATGGAACCAAAAGCTGGTTAGTAGTAATTTAATGAACTGATTTGTAAAGAATTATTGAAGTTATTTGATGAGGAATTTATTTTAATTCGATAGATTTATGATATCGACAATACGGTTGAAGTGTGAATATTGAGGAGTTGGAATCTTGGAATTCGGAGTATGGAGGAGGAGGTTGTTTACTTGTACTGGGAGTGTGAAATAAGAATTAGAATCCAATTTATAATCAAAATCTCAATTTATATATTTATTTTGTCTTGATTCATGATTGAATTATTTTTAATTATAATTTTATTGTTATTTATAGAATTATAGTTTTAATTACAAAGTGAATAAAAAAATATATTTGTAAAATAAACTATTTATTTCATTAATAATAATTATTAATATTCTTAAATTATGTAACATCATAAATTTTTTATTAATTTAAATTTTAAATAACTAAATTAAAAATTATTGATAAGAGCAACGCAAATGAAACATTATTATTAATAATATAGTAAAATTAATATTTTTTTAGAATAAACTATTTATTATTGTTAATTATTAATATGAAATAAATATAATAATATTTATTTTGAAATAAAGATAGTATATAACAATATTATTAATTCTCTATAAATATAATAATATTATATTTAAATAAGTTTATTATTATTATTTTTTAATAAATATAATTATGTCATATTTAATAAGGAAAGAGTGAAAAAAGAAGGGATAGAAGTGGAATTCCACTCTCATCTCATGGGAGTGAGAATCTCACTCTTCACTCCAAAAATGACAGACACACACAGAGTGAGACTCACACTCTTCTCTTTAAATAAACAAATAAATGTTAGAGTAGAAGAAATCCACACTTTCCACTTTCACTCTAGTAATTCATACATAATGGACTACATTATCTTTTTTCTTGAAAGAGGTGCCAATAACAATATAGAAAAAGCTTTGCTAATGTTTGCCGTTGGAACTTGCTCGATGTGGCTCAATTTTCTACAAATAGCAAACAAAGTAGCATGTACTTGTTTGTGGTTAGTGAATGAATCAAACTTCTTTGTAAATGATGATTAAATTTTAATCTAATTTGTTACTTATAAAATCTTGACGAGCATATCATTAATTTGAAAACTTTGATAAGCACAACACAACATTGTGTCTTTTAGATAATGGTGCGTGTTTTTAGCTGATTTCGGGTGTGTGGGTGAAAGCCACAAAACTAACTAAGGACAATAAATATTTTTTTAGGTTTGAGAGGAAAGGGTGCTTAGTTTGTTCGAAAGGACTGTGGGGGTGATTTTTGGGTTTATAAGGAGTGGAGGGAGAGTGAGAGGATGGGTCGAAGTGAGGGGTTGAGGTCTGCCTTCAGCAAGCTTCGCCGAGCTACCTTAGATATGCAAAACAACAAGCAACGGGTCAGAGGTGGAGCCAAGGATGGCCAGCGACTACACTCCGACGCTTAAGTTAGAGTTGGGGTACTTCAAGTTAGAGAGCTTGCAAGCTCTCTGTAATAATGGCTAGAGGTAGAAGAAAACCTCAATCTATTCGTGTATGTATGTGTTTTTTCTGTTATTAATGAATAATAATAAAAAACCTGAGTATTATATATATGGTACCCCAGCTGTCGTACCATGTGGCATCATTTTATTGGCGTTCCTCGCTGTTATTTCATAAATTTCTTATTCTCCACACGTGTGGCGGCGTTAGCACTTTAAAAATATGCTTGGAGAGCAAGTTTAAAGGGCATATCCGTGTTTATAACAGTGGAGTGGTCCTGCGTACCTCTGCTGCAGCTGCTGAAAATTTGTATGCGTGGCAAAAGAAGGCAGGTGGTCCTCACTGTCCTAGCAACAACTTTTAGCTTATTTGCTAGCATGACAGGCCGTTGTCCCCATTTTTACAGCACTACATTTTTTTGTTAATTCTTTATTTTTTTACTGAAAATCAACTGATCTTTTTTTGATTTTGTATCTCTTTAATCTCTTGTCCCATTGGTAGATATTTTATGATATTTTCTACCTTAACACGGTGTACCTCAGGTACCCTTCAGAACACCTAAGGTACCCTAGGTACCACACGAAGCATTAAGGATACCCCCGATACCACACAAACCATTAAGGATATTTCAGGTATCACATGGAGCATTAAGGATATTTCAGGTACCACACGGAGTATTAAGGATACCCTAGATACTACACGGAGTATAAAGGATACCCTACATACCACACGGAGCATTAAGGATATCACAGGTACTATACGGAGTATAAAGGATACCCCACGTACCACACGGAGCATTAATGATATCCCAGGTACTATACGGAGTATAAATGATACCCAATGTACCACACGAAGCATTAATAATATCCCAGGTACTACACAGAGTATAACAGATACCCCACGTACCACACGGAGCATTAAAGATATCCCAAGTACTACACAGAGTATAAAGGATATCTCATGTACTACACGAAGTATCAAAGATACCCTACACAAGTCGACAAGTGGCGCTCTGTCATTGGACTTCTTATTTCTTCCTAAACAGTGCGTATAGCCCATATGTTATCTCCATATGCTAAACTTGCCAATAGAAACATGCATGTATGAATTTCTATAGGCGATGATTTGCTTTGCATTAGAAGAAGCATTAACCTCAATCAAGTTGGCTAGATTGAGTCACAGAAATTCATTGCAAGCCCCATCACAAGCATCCTAGGTTAAGTGCCTATGATTAGATTGTTTTGTTCGAAATAAGTACATATTCAAAAATGATTAATGCAATAAAATTTATAGTAATTCATAATTAGAGTATAAAATAGATGCACCAATTGGTACATAAACCTCAAACTTCTACATAAAAACAAAAGTGCAATACACTTCCCCTTTCTCCCATCCTCCTAACCAAAAAATGAAAAAAAGTTCCAACAAGAAAATAATACATAAATAATAAAAAAGACAATGATAAATTATTGGTTTTTGGGCAACTTGTTGATTCCCAAGTCCTTTATTTGATCCAAAGGATTATCACAAGCTTGCACACAAACAAATTGTCAATATTACGTTACATAGTAATAGTTAGTAGACATAAAAAACACCTTACTTATAAAATCATCATTGCTGATTGATATATCTTGAAGATGTCATTCTATTCAGAATAGTTCCCAAATTAGTTAATTATATCCACTATAATAAGGAAGAAGTTAGTATAAGCTTTTTTGACATCTCATATTAAATTTGATAAACTTATTGCCAATCATGTAGAAAGAATGCAAGGAAAACAAGTACCTCTAGATTAAGATTACATGTAGTAGAGGGGGTGTGAATTGTCCCTTGTAAAGATGTTTTGAACAAGATGTCATTAATGGCATTGCTTGAAACTGGTTTTAGATCTGTAATCACCTGTTTGCCACTTCCGAGCACTTTCTTTAGGTAATTTCATCATTTCCAGTGCATAAGTTGACATATTATTAAAAGTCATTTTATATATTTAAGGGAGTAATGCCATACTTTACTATTATTTCGTAACATTTTCATTTAAATACTGAGGTGGTATTTCTATTGGATGGTAATATTTTTAAAACGAGTCAAGATAGATAACCAATTTCAACTCCATTTTAACCCTACGCAAGAGCAAATATAAGTTGAAATATTTTAATGGATACCCTTAAAATTTGAATCCATGAGAAAGTTGTCCTAACAATTTGCCTTAGTAGGGTTGAATTGGGTTTCATTATTGGGTGCAATTTTTTATTTTATTTTAAAATATTACTTAAATAGTGTAATATTAATATATATAGAAAAAAATACAATGCCACGTACTCTTGTGTAACATACGTGACTCGCGTCGAAGGGACATTGTCAAGGGGAAAGCTATCTGAAATTGAAGGAATGAAGATTGAGGTGACTGTTTGGGTTAAAGTCACAAGTGTGGCTGTTGAGAGTTACAAGCCTGATAAACTTTGGTCCACTGCTGGTGTGAAGAAGATACCACGGTCAAAAGATGCTCACGAAATGCCAATAGATGCAATGAAAATAGCGCAATTTTGATTTTCTCCGAGTTGTTACATCAATCTTCCTTGTGTGATCAAATTTAATGGGCATGAGCACATTTTTCATTGATACCTCATGCATCAACAACCCACAAAGGCTTCCGAAGAACGAACTGTTCAAGTTGCATTTCAACTTGAACCCACTTAGCTTGCAACATTTTTTTTTCCGGTTTATTCAACTTAAAACCAATTATCTTATCTGTTCTCTAGTCGAAAATTTAATCTGCCCGTTTTTATTTGCCTCTTTTTCTGGAAAATCTGTTAACCCTTTCATCCAAAATTTGTAATTCATTTTTCGGAGAATCAAATCCAGTGAACAAGTCGATCCAATTGTAGGGATTGGTAAGATCTTCAAAATCAACATCATGAGATGTGCTCTTGTACTTTTTTCTTTTGAGACAAAGATAAAAGAAAATACATCAGTATTGATGTCATTGGACCACCATATGTCTTTGTTCTTCACAAAGTTAATTTAATCCGACACTTAAGGCTTCCATTACTAAGAAAATTATTGTTTTTATTTTTACTTTTTCATTTCTTATAAATTAATAGACAGGATGGGACTATTAGAACTCTAAAAAAAATACTTTCCACACTCTTATTTTAATAAAATTTAATATTATTAAAATATCATTAGAATAATTTACTACAAAGGATAATTTACTCTAATTAAAATAAAATAAAATCATGCCTAACAGTTGACACCCATTTGACATCAACTACCGCTTGTTTGATAATTGATAAGATGGAGAGATTAAAAGCAATTGACTCAAGTAATTCATTAAAGCTAGTTTCTAAAAGATTTCAATTTTTTTTGGACTAAAATAATTAAAAATAACGAACAAATATGCTAAAACAATTGCCATAAAGCCCAGACAAATAAGAAACTCAATTATTGGTTAGTAAGAGAGGGAGGGAGTTATTTACATAGTAAACAGAGTTCTTGAAGTAATAGAGAATCTTGTAGATGAAAATTTATCAGGTAATAAAAAAATCTTTCATGAGATTGAGGTATTTTCATGTTATTGATGTCATGGCCTGCAAAGAAAAGAAGAAAGAAATTAGAGTGTAAATAGTACTGTTTAGAATGTAAATAACCTCACCTTAAAATTAAAAATAAGATTTGTGATGATAATAAAAAGATTCTGAAAAAATAAAAACTTTGTAATTGTCTACCTTTTATAAACTAAATAAAAATCGAAATAAATATCTACGGTTTACAAATTTTTAATTTTTATATTAATTAAGTCAAAGGCACGCCAATACCTGCGTTGGTCGAACGCGATGTTATCCATTTCATCCAAATCGGACCGTCACCGACCCAATAAATCAACGGCCCGAAATCCTTCAACTGGGCCCACTAAGAATTGAAACCCTAGAAACGAAAAACGACAGAAACACAAACACTATACATATGAAAGCCCGCATTTACAGTTGACTCCGTCATCTCTCCCTCGCTCGGTCGCCCCCTCCAGCCTCTCTCAAAATCTCGCTCAGTAAATCGGCCGAGTCGGAATCAGTCGGTGCTTAAAACGATGTCGGACGAGGAGCATCACTTCGAGTCAAAGGGCGATGCCGGAGCCTCCAAGACTTTCCCGCAGCAAGCTGGTACCATCCGTAAGAACGGCTACATCGTCATCAAAGGCCGTCCCTGCAAGGTTTCTTTTCTATTTCTTTTTATTTTAATTGGCTTTTATCTATGTTTGTTTTCTCGGAATCCTATATTTTCTCGAAAAAGATTTATTTCTGTGCTTCCAATTATACATAAAATTAGGTGTGATAATACTGAAAATATGTTTTTTTTTTTGCTATAAAATTTGTATGTCTTTAAAACATGCTACTTTGTTTAGTGGTAATTGTTGTGTAATTTTTCTCTGTCGTTTTGAAGAAATTTTAGTCCTTTTGATTGGAGGTCAATGTGAATAATCTTAATTTTAATCGCATGTAGGAATAAATATTGTTAAGAGTTTAGTAAACTTTAGAGATTAGCCTTTAGCTTTTAGACATATACCAAGTGTAGTCTATTTTACTTAATATTGGTAATAGGACGTGGTAAAAGGTTTTAGTTTTGTTTTGGCCATTGCTTCAAGTGGTGATGCTTGTTTTGTATTTATAAGATAGGATGTTGTTTTGTTAAATGAGACGATTACGTGGATTTAAATTTTTGTAACATTGCTCGATATTTAATTTAACAGGTTGTGGAAGTCTCTACCTCCAAGACTGGGAAGCACGGTCATGCTAAGTGCCACTTTGTTGGAATCGATATCTTCAGTGGAAAGAAGCTGGAAGATATTGTCCCCTCATCTCATAACTGTGATGTATTAACCTTTTTTTCTTTTCCGGTTTCTGTTAATTGTTGCTTAATCTGTCTCTATGTTGGAGAGTCGGTGTTTATGTGTTCTCTGCTTTTACAGGTTCCCCATGTCAACCGTACTGACTATCAGTTGATTGATATTTCTGAGGATGGATTTGTATGTTTGAGCCCTATCTTTTTCATTTGTTTCATTTCCTCAACTAAGTCTGCGTGCATATGTTCTCTTACCGCCCAAAATTAATTTTTCAGGTGAGTTTGCTGACTGAAAATGGGAACACCAAGGATGATCTGAAACTCCCAACTGATGAGACTCTGCTGACCCAGGTCAATTGTTAACCCTTTTATTTTCTTGCTTTTAGTTTGATGTTTAATCTCTATTTTGTTGTTGAGGATACACTATTTAGATAATGCGATTATTTTCCGTGTTCAGTTTCATCTGCTTTTGAGTACTATGTTTACTTGGTCACTTCTGCTATGTGCATGTTTGTGACTTTTTGGTCGTGTGCTGTAATGGCCCTGGATATTTCTAGAATGTTTTCCTTGGCATACTTACACTGTCCGTTGGTGAATGCAGCTCAAGGACGGTTTTGCTGAGGGGAAGGACTTGGTTTTGACTGTCATGTCTTCAATGGGTGAGGAGCAGATCTGTGCCCTCAAGGACATTGGCCCAAAGTCATAGCTGCACAATATGTTATTATCTGCTGTGTCTGGTCTCATCTGTTTTTTGGAAAAATATTTTAATCATCTAGAGCTTGCCTTTAATATTTGTAGCGTCTTTGTTTTGTGGTGAGAATTGCAAGCCGCCTGGAATATGTAGCTCTTTTGATTGGCGGCTGAAAAATTTACGGTGTTTTAATTTCTATAATATTATCAATATTAATGTAATCTGTTGAGGTTTCGGTTTATTAGTGAATTGAGATCGTTAAAAAATGAAAATCGGATAGGATTCTTAAGGTTCACAAACACACTTCCAAAAATGAAATGTAGATTTGGGGGAATTTTTTTATTTTGTGCAATTAATTATATCATTAAAGTACGTCGAAACTGAGAGTATTTTTGTTTTTGCCGAAAGCTACTCTAGAAGAAGACGAGAGTGGGGATGGGTTGCGAGCACATGGGTTCTTCTAATAACTAAAAAGTGGATCATGCTCAATCTAGTTGGAGTTTGCGGTTGTGGAGAAATTAGGGCAGGTGAGTTTTGGGTGGTGGTTCAGTGTGGGGTTCAGCGAGAGGAAGAGTTATGAGATGAGATGTCATAGACAAAAAGAAAATATAAAGTTAAAAAATTCTCCTTATTCCTATTATAGAGCTTTTTTTTTCACTTTTCTAAGAAATTATTTGTATTATTAAATAAGAATAAAATACAATTTAGTAATGGATTATGTATTTTAAGATTTTAGGTTTTAGTGTTTTCTCTTTTTTGTTTCGCTTTTAAAATATATAATTGACTGAATATATAAAATCATGTTCTAAGATTTGAGAGAGACTTATTCTCCACCTTAAAAGTCATATTATATTATTAAATCAATAATATAATGCTCGTGATTTTAACACGATGAATTTCATCACCAAGGCAGTTGCGTAGTAAAACTTGAACGACAGTTCGGTTGTAAGTGGAAAGATGTTATGACAAGTCGTCTAAATTTGTGGACGGCATAAACGCTTGACGAGTAACCTTTTCTGCAATGAAAAAGTAGACGAATTACAGTTGTTGTCAAGTTCCGTCCTGGCCCTGACAAAAAAGATTACTAAATTAGCTGTCTTTTCGTATAATTTTCGACTTTATTGAATAGACAATACAGACGCAACAAAACCAAGATGAGTTCTTCTTCTACTTCATCACCGAATCGTTCCCGTAGCAGCAACAGTAACAACAATAATGAGGAGAGACCAAGATACTTTGACGGGAAAGCTAAGAGCATGTGTTGGGCAAAGGCCGAAACGGTGCCGGGTCGTCACCCAGAGAGGTGGCGCAAGGATGCTGCTGGTAACATTGTCTGCAAGCGCTTCTGCAACTGCCACGGTTGCCTCTGCTTTGAGTACGACCACATTGTTCCTTTCTCCAAAGGTTCTCTCTTAACCATTTATCTGCCCTTTTAGCATTTTTCTCTTTGTTGGATTGGGTGGAATCAACTTTGCTTTTTTCCTCCAAATTTTAGCTATTGGAGCTTCATTTTGAAATGTATCTGGGGGTATCCGGTCTTGAAGTGGAGTAAGTGAGATTGGTTGATTGATTGGCATGATGGTTTCGACTGTTATCAATGTTGGGGTTCTGTTCAGCTGAATTTTGAGCTTGTCATGATAGATGAGTGACATTGAGTAAGTGAACAGATTTGAGTTAATGTTGAGAATTACGGTATTTGGGACCTACGAGTATGAGCGTAATTGAATTATGTGGAGTGCTTCAGTCCGAATGTTGTTTTATTTAATTTTTATTAGTTTCTTTGTAATTGGCTATTAAGGTTATGATTGATTTATTTCAATTTGGCTTTTGAGATTGTTTGTTTAATTTGGGTTGTGTTATAGGTGGTGAATCTACAGCTGATAATTGTCAGATTCTTCAAACTAGGGTGAACAGGTTTAAATCAGACAAAGAACAGGTGGATGCGACTAAATTGAAAGGCTTCTCTTGTGATGTCAACTTTACTGGTATCTATGCCTTGTTCTCTTTCCTTTCTCTTGTAATGTAGTAAGTTTGTTTGGGTGGTATATCAGCTGTTCCATTTTCTGTTGTTCTCATGAAGGATGGATATATTTGAATCAGAAAATACCTATATTCCAGGTTCAAAGACCTATTGTTGTGGTGTTTTAGCACATGAAATTGATTAACAATGAATGATATGCTAGTCATATCTGAAAGATGGTGTTAAAATGTTTGTGATTCCTCTTGCCGTTCTTCAGTCCTTGTTCATGGACAGATGAAACTGGCCTCTGTAGGCACTCTTCGACTACAAAAAAAAAAAAATGGTTCTATTCAACTTTTCTTGGAAATATTTGCCTTTCTCCTTTTCAAAGATTTCATATTCAACTGGTCAATTCATCATTAAAGAAGCTATCATCTAACCACTGGGAAATGCTGATGGTGGTTTCAATATAGCATTAAATACAACCCTACTCTAGAGAAGACACTATTATCAAATATATCAGGATGCATCCATCTTGTACCACAACTCGAGGCTTGTATTGGTAGCCAAGGTGATCTGAGCTGAAATTGACCTTCTACAGCTTTGGGCTTTAGTTCCAAGAATGTTGCGTAGGAGAAGTCCTGACAGATATACCTCCTTGTTTTATATGTACAGTAAAATGGTTAACCTAGTCGTTGTCTAGAACTGCGATCTTATTGAACATAACAATGCGCATGCCTCAGTAATCACACCATTGGTCACTGTTTGCCGATATTTGGTGGTTGCCATAGCGGTATCACGTATATCAAGCGGCCGCATTAGTAATTAGCCGTGAAGTGCCTTATGTGTTTTGAGGCTTGGGCTATGTTTTTTACCACAACCCCTCAATTTGAAACTCTGTACTTCTCATAATGATAAGATGACCATCCATCTTTTGGGTTCCCATGGATCGCATTTCAATAACCACATCCGTAGATTGCTCAAATTCTGTAATGTACTCAATACAGCATAGGAATATGATCTTGCAGTCATAGTTTCTTTCACCATTATCCAACATCGTTACTGCAGGCAGTTCTTGCCTCTTGGCTTGTTCTTTCATTGGAGCAGTCATCTTGCTTTTTACAACTTAAATTGAAGAGCATCCTTCGAAACTCATGTTTTTACAACTTGCAGATAAGGAACTGGACATAATTGAAATGGCTGTTTATGGGGATGTGATCCGACCAGGAAACCAGTGCCGTTGCAAAACTGTTGCAGAAATGCTTGGGCAATTCAAGTCCAAAGATCGCATGGCTGCTTGCAAACTGCCATATGATGGTGAATCATTGTAGCATACGAGGATCATGTATTCTGATGCACGATTCTTCGATAGCTTAAGTCATGTGCATTCTGATTTTACGTATCTGAGTCTTACGCAGAATGTGGGACATCATGATATACATTTCCCATGGGGTACTGAGGATTCATTCTTCTCTCTTGTTGGTTGACCTGACCAGGTTGGAGCATATTGTGGTTGGTCTCTTGGTCAGCCAGTCAGTTGTATTTCAGGGGAAAAAAAATTGTTCCATATCATGTAACATATTGTTTAGCATATTACATGTATGCCTGAAGCCCTCAATAAAAGATGACTTGCTGTGCTCCATACATTTTGTTTGGCACATAATTGATCTAATAGACAGGAATTCTTCATGAATTTGGAGTCCTGCCTTGAGTGTCACGGCAGTAGTATTCACCCAGTGTCACGTGTTTAGTTCATTAATTTGGAGTCCTGCGTTGAGAGTCACGGGAGTAGTCTTCAGGCTATGTCTCTAATCGTTAATCCAGAAAATGACCACTGCATATGCATCTGGATCGTCTACATTTGCCGAGAATACCAGACTGAGTGAAGCCGTAAAACAAGGAGTTGTCAAGATCTTAAAATGGTTATGACTTCACACTGAAAGCTGACAAAAACGTCTAACAAGTGCTTGAAAGTTTTTGCAAAAGACTGAAAGCTCAATTGTTGTCAGAGTCTCCCCTTTTCCAGAAGAGCGTCAAAAGTCACAACGGTGTTCCCAGCATGTGAATAAACAATATTCGTGATCAAGATTGGACATATTGACCTCTGCTTCTTTGGATTCTAACTGGCCAACTTGTTTTCTGGGCATTTGTCTATGTCTGTGAATGAGAAGAAAGTAGACCATTGCCCCTTCAACCAATCAACACACTGTGCCTAAAGTCTAAACATAGTGGGTTGGCCTTTCCACACTCTTCTGTCCTCATGTGGACTTCGATTAGGTTGTTAAATGGGGCTATGAATTGAAACTTCAAATGTTGACTCAGATCACTTCTTCTTCTTCTTCTTCTCTCCTTTTTACCTCCTTTTAAATTTGTCAATTAGATTTCAATGGTTTACCCAACAGTCTACTGCAATGAATTTATTCTAAATTGAGCATAATGCCTGTTATGACCTTTTTAAAATATTTCTAAAAAACTCTTTAAATAAAATTTTATTTCTTTTTTGAAAAGTCATATTAATATTAAATATTTTAAAAAATACGTTAATTTGAATTCTTTCAATAAAATTCGTTTCTCACTCTTCAATATTAGTGAGTGAATTTCTCATTCTTCTATTAATATTTTATTATTATTTATTAAAAAAATAAAATTGTTATAATTATTATTTATGTTTCTTTTCAAAAAGATGATAACAATTCAATAACGGTTAATTAAAATAATATTAACTTATTCTTATTTAATGAGTATTTTAAAAACGATTATATTTTTTTATCTTTTTATTTATGACATAAATAAATAAATTAATATTTAAAGAGTAAAATTTAAATAATTTTTTAAAGATATTCTTATTATACGAGGTGTAATGAAATATTATGTTCAATTATATACATATATAGAGAGTCGTGCTCACGTCAGCAATAAATTCTTTTGGACGCGTTTATAAATTTTATGATAACGTTGAGATCTAGGCATTCCCACTATAAAAGGAGAGAATAATGGCCAAAATTAACTCATCGGACTTCAGTAGATATTGTGTTGCGATATAATTTTTAAGTTGTGGCACTTTATTCAGATCTCATTTTCAGGATGGACTAAATGATGGTAATAATAATAATAATAAACAATAATGACAGCACAAGCTGGCAAAGATTATTTTCTGTCAGGAGACTTGATTACGCTATGTTTCAGGCGTTAATCCATTGACCTAAATCACAGAAATGCAATAAGACAAGATAAGAATGAAGAATCGAACATTTAATATTGTTCTTTTTTTTTCTTTTTTTTTCTCTCTAGTGGAGATGGTGGCTAATCATTTTTATAAGCACTATAAGCATGAAACCTAAAGAAATATTTTGAAAACTTGTGTTCAACGAAGAATCTCTATGCATCTAGCTCTCAACTAATTTAACAATCAATGCTGGATTTGAATTAGTTGATGCTATTCCTTTGGTTTACTATTATTATTACGATCGTGAATGCAATATAAATGCCTTCATCAACTAAATATAATAGTATTAAGCTCATCCAAAATAGTGACCTCTTGGTGTGATGAGTGATGGGTGAAGTTGTTGTGTGCAATGATTTTTAAATACTCACCTCTAGACCTACCTTTGACTTGCGTCACTACTTTCATTTTCTCTCTAGTTGAACTTGATTGATGCTTATTATATGCTATTTAATTTGGGCATGTTGGTTCTGGTAGGTTTTGAAAGCACCCTTTTTAGCGCTACCCAAATTGTTTTTTTTCTTTTTTTTTAATACAATAGTGTCTTTAAAAATCTTGAGCCCCAAGGAAGTGCTTGAAACCCGAAAGAAATGGACAGAGAAAATCCATTAAATTGCTTATGGTTGTGCATGAAATGCAAATCTATTTCATGGAGAAAACAAATGCTTCAAGATTGGCCTTTAGGGAGTTTATATATATATATATATATATATATATTGCTGTATCACTGAACTTGTAGTCTAGTGATAAGAATTCACTCCTCAGTGGTATAAGAGTAGTATTTTGGGTTTGTGCCACGGATAAAATTGATTTCGATTGGTTCCAATGATTTTTTTATTGCAAAATCTTAATGATATTATAATTTTAATTTTAAAAAAAATTTTTTATCTTTTATCTTAAATAATTGGAGCTCTTTTTTAATGAGTGAATCGAGATGGCTTCTAATTTTATTCTTTTTTTTTTTAATTTAAATCTTTTGATAGGACTCTGCTAAGTTACAGCGGTTGTAAGTTACTCTTCCTACAAAAATTATGCAAGTATCACCATTTATAATAATTTTTTAATAGGAAATAAGTAACTGTCTTATTGGTAAACAAACAAAAAAAAAAGTTGGCGTAAAAGGAGGGGAAAAATAAAAAAAAAACAATTAAAAGTAAAAGCAGTTATTAAATTATTATACTAAAAAAAAAGGGGGCAAGACAAAGGTGTGTTGAAACTTAATTGGTTTAAGAAAATCTCTTGAACTATTTTTTTTAAAAAAAAATAAAGAGCTCGATGGTAATTGGCGGTTCTTAAAAGAACTCTTGATAGGTATCTTTCTAAAAATTATCACAGATATTCTATTGACATAAAAAAAGAAGACGTAATTTTACTTATTCAAGGGAAATATTGTAACAAAAGAATTGTTCTTAGTTATTTAAAAATGTGGCTTATAACTCTAAGGACACCCACAAAATAACCCGAAAACCGTACCCGTGTCTGCAAAGTATTCGGAATACTTTTATGGATCAATAATTTTTTTTTTTGGTGAAAGAACGGATCAAGATGGTTAAAACGGAGTAAAATTGATGGTTAATTAAGTACACTTAAAAATTTGTTTAAAGTGTTCTTTTGGGGTAATGATATTTTTGTGCGCATGAGTGCGGTCGAGTGCTTTTGTACTGCAAAAGAGGGATCTTGATTAGACCATGGGGAGCAGCAATTATGGTTCAATACAAGGAGTGGGAGTGGTTTGGAGACACACATCACATGCAAAAGCGCTTTTGAGAAAAGCATTTACTATGGCAACACCACCCAAATGAAAGGATGGCGGATACTTAAAAATTTAGTAAAATTGTTTCTTCAGAGTTTATTAACCAATGAATCGACATTGTTAGTTGATAGATCAACATCGCAAATTCGCAATACAAGGGTTTTGCTATTTTCATTTTCATTTTATTATTTCAAAGTATCTAATCCTCCTGTCATTATGTGACATTTATTCAAAAAGAAAAAAATGAATAAGGTGCGGATTAAGGACAAAAATGAAGCAATTTTTTCATTTAAAAAAAAAAAAAGAAGAAGAAGAAATTGAGTCGAGCAAATTTAGCACTTGGTCGTTAAAGAAAAAAAATTTGAGCCTAAGCTTTGACTGTTAAGCCTCTCTTACAATACGTATTTGACCACGATCTTGCCCGTAAGGTATTACCTCACGCGAACTGTGGTCCTTTGTTCACTTTGCAAAAAATACATATAATATCTAAATGTGCTTTTAAAATTTGTAACTTTATAAGTGCTTGTTGCAATCTTTTATATTTTGAGTACAAATTTTATGCCCCCAGTTGCACTTTGGGCACCTAAATATACAAAAAATGATTTAGGCCATGTTTGGTATTATGTTTGGGCGATTATCCAACAATTTAAGTGTATGGTAACAATTCACTGTTGTAGTTTTATTAACTAAGTTGGTTTTATCTCATAATTGTATAATGAGAAATTTATAATATCTTTACTATTTTGTCAACATTATTATTTTAAATTATATTGACCACATACTAGCAACTTTATTTTTCTATATCTATACTTTTTTTTTTTACAACTATGATTTTTAAACTTCCTCACATCAATACTAAACATGACTGTTTTAATGAGTCGTTAGATACGATGCGTAATTTTGTAATTCTTATAATACTAAAATTATAAATTAATCAAATAACATCGCGTGATAGTGTTATTCACTATAATATAAATGATTATATCATTCCATCCTAGTCCCTTACATATTTTCTGTTTTAAGATTATATACACTTACTAGATGGATAAAAAAAACTATGGACCAATAGTTTTGGTAACAAAGGTGCAGTTAGATGAAAAAAGATAAAAAAAAGAGAGTGAGAATTAAAGGACTAAATAAAGGCGTTTTGATTGATCTCTCTCTGAAAAATAAGGCTCTTAGTGCTACCTAATCTCTGTCAGAAAGCAAATCACCAGTCCTAATCAATTTAGAGGATCCCAACATCTCAAAAAAAAAAAAAAAAGCCATTTAAAGAAAGAAAAACAATAAAAAAAAAAATGGTCAGTTGTCCCTATGTACACACCTAAAGCTTGCATGGCCTTAGATATAGATATTAATATTATTTCCCATTAAAGTTGGCGCCAACATGCGAAACCAACAGAGTGGGAAACGGGACAATGGTCTTAATCAAGAAAGAAAATAGTTCCGCACCAACAAAATATGAAAGGAAAATAGAGACATATAGAAATGAGAAATGGGCGTTTGATAAAGAAAGAAAAATCTAGCATAGAGATGCTTTGTCAAAAATCCTTCTTTGGTCCTTAGTAAAGTAGACCCTCCAATCAAACAGCTCATTCCCGTGGACCACAACCCACAGATCTTGATATGTAAATGTAAGATAATGAAGCAAAAGAAGCTAAAAGTGTCAGAAATGGAAACTTGGAAAAAAAAAAAAAAAAAGGAGGGGCAGTGAAATTATAAAATTAAAAAAAAAAAAAAAGTAAACATTATACCCATTATTGCCTTCCCCTTATCAAATTTCCTACTTCTCTCCATTCTCTTGTCATAAAACCCTCTGACCCCCCCCACCCCCACTCCCCTCCTCTATTGTCACTTTCCTGCATCCCACCCCGACGCCTATTCCTATTACAACTGCACAAGTGTGAAAATGAAATCAAACCCTAATTTTCAAATTCAAAAAAAGAAACCCCACTAGCCAATCACACAAAGCAAAACTCACCAATTTTCAATCTGTGTGCCAGCACATTCACATTTTGCAGACTCATCCCCCCCTCTCGCAACCCGTCACAGCTTACACGCTATACAATACATTTTTGTTATAATCAACATTTTTGTTTCAGTACTGATTTGATCCATAATGCTTTCTATATGGTAGTAAACGATAATGCTACGCAGTGGTGGTTCAATTTGTGGGGTGTGTTCAGATTCTAACCACATTTTTATAGTAAAATTAGGATGTAAAAAACAAGTACTACAAAATCTTGAATCTTTGTCTGGGCAGGTACGAAAACGAAAACAAAATAGCAATAGAAACAAAAGCGGAGAATAAAAGTCACCAAAAAGAAAATACAAATTATAATTAATAATTCCCATAAATATTAAAAAAGATGGCACCCACGAAATTATTTGATAAATCGCCGCGTTGATTACGGTGGGATTCAGTTGCGGGTTGGTTTTTTTTCAAAATTTCATGCGGCTGCTGGCTGCTGCTGCCATTAAAGCTCCTCTGTAAGCTTACTGTGACAGCCTCAGGCACTCAGCCACTCCCTCCGCAATTCCCGCATTAAACAAACAGCCAAAATTTTCTCTCGTTTTCATTTTTCATTTTTCATTTTCCCAACACTCATGCAATTTTTTTTAACAAAAACAAAAAAAAACAAAAAGAAAACAAAAAGAAAAAGAAAGTAACAAAAACAAATTCACATAACATTCTCTCGTTGTCTATCTTTAGCCAAATCGCTATAAAACCACCACAACGTCCCCCCATTATTTTAATCTTACGTTCAACGCCTCTCCAGACTCCAATAACCACCACCCAATTCTCCACATTTTTTGCCAAAGGGGGAAAGAAGTAAAAGAAAGGAGAAAATTTGTTTACTCGGACCCTGACCCGGATCCGGGTCGATCTGTTTTTTTCCCGCCAAAAGGTGGTTCAACTGACTGGAATCGGATGCTTCGGTGATTTTTTTTTAAGCAAATGGGTTGTGTGAGTTCGAAGCAGGCGGTGTCGGTGACGCCGGCGCTGGACGTGCCCGGCGGGTTCCGAGGAGGAGACGTGGCGGAGGCGGGCTGCGCTGGAGACAATTCGGGTCGGATCCGGGTCGGAAATGGTAGCGGTAGAAGGGATGGTAGGGGGAGTAGTAATAGGAAGAAGGGTAGCAAGGGTGAGTTCGGGGTGGCGGTGAGTTGCGGTGGGAGCGAGTTGGGCGAGTCGGGTCGGGCGAGTTCGAATAGCGAGTCGTTGAGTTTTAGGCTGGGCAATTTGCACAAGTATATTGAAGGTGAGCAGGTGGCCGCTGGCTGGCCTGCTTGGCTCAGTGCTGTTGCCGGTGAAGCCATTCAGGGTTGGGTCCCGCTTCGAGCCGATGCTTTTGAGAAACTAGAAAAGGTTGCTCTTTTTTGTTTTTGGTGACATTAAAAAATTTACTCATTCAATGTTTAGTTTATTGACATTGTAATTCTTTGTAGGAAAAAAAAAATTATTAATGTATCTTGCTTTTTGTTGCGTAAATGAGATTTTTGAGAACAAATGTGAAAAGCAACTTTTTTTTTTGAGTGAAAAAAAAAAGAAGAAATTTTCAGGTTCGTTTAAAAATTTGATTCACGGTTGCTTTAGTATGCAATCTGATAGTTGTACTGATTTGTATAATGAGTAAAGGAGCTGCAAAAATGTTTGCTTTTGCTCCAATTTTAAGAAAATTGCTAGTTGTTGAAGAGACAATGTACCCTTTAGCTGCTTGTCTAATTTGTTTCTGTTTGATTGGTAGCCTTGTCTCATTTGATCAGCTGCTCTGTTTGTTTCATTTGGAAAAAGACTCAAAACAACTTAGATGCTTCGATTTTTCTGCCATAACACTCCACCATTTTTGCTTGGAATTAAAATAATTCGGGAATGTACTTTGGGTTGATAGATTCTAAATCTTTTATTAACCAGTCTCAAATTTCGTGGAATGGTGCTGTTTGATTTGATTTATTCATTATGGTTTGCTTTCTGATTTTAGTTATCAATTCAGTGGATGTTATGAAATTTAACATTGCTTTTGCAACTTTACCAAGATGACAGATGGTATTTGATTTTGAATTGCTTTAACAGATTGGACAAGGTACATATAGTAGCGTGTTTCGAGCACGTGACCTTGATACTGGGAAAATTGTTGCCTTGAAGAAGGTGCGCTTTGACAATTTTGAGCCTGAGAGTGTTCGATTTATGGCCAGAGAGATTCTGATTTTGAGAAGACTCGACCATCCAAACATCATAAAGTTGGACGGTCTAATTACTTCCAGATTGTCATGTAGCATATATCTTGTATTTGAGTACATGGAACATGATATTACTGGACTTTTATCCTGCCCTGACATCAAGTTCAGCGAGGCACAGGTTTGTTTATTTGCTTTTATTGATAATGTGTATAGCCTTGCAGAAAGGGTATTTAGAGCCATAGGCGAATGAGATTTTGAAAGTATCCTTTTAACAGCCATAGGCGAATGAGATTTGGAAAGTATCCTTTTAACTTTTGTGAAATTTGTTTCATTGGTTAATTATAAAATGGAGATGATAGATTATTTAAATTCATTTCAGAAACCTTAGCGTTTTTGGTCATCATCTATGGGAATTTGAGAACACACAATAGACTTGAATTGATTCTATAGTTATTGGTAAATGACAACATTTTTTTTCCCTTGTGGCACTCGAATGCCACCTTAACAAGTTAATTTCTTGTTTGCTCTGATATTTGGGGATAAAATTGATTTTTATTTTTGCAGATTAAATGCTACATGAACCAATTATTACATGGCCTTGAGCATTGTCATTCACGGGGTGTTATGCATCGGGACATTAAAGGATCAAATCTTCTGGTGAACAATGAAGGAGTCCTCAAGGTGGCCGACTTTGGATTGGCAAACTTCTCTAATACCGGACACCGACAACCCTTAACCAGTCGTGTTGTGACTTTATGGTATCGTCCACCTGAACTTTTGCTTGGTGCCACAGATTATGGACCGTCTGTGGATCTTTGGAGTGTTGGCTGTGTGTTTGCAGAACTTCTCATAGGGAAGCCTATCCTTCAAGGGAGAACAGAGGTAATATACTAATTAAAGTATGTGGAATTTTATTGTTCTTCATCTTAGTCATTTTGATAGTTTAATGACTAATGTCTTTTTGTTGGATGTCAAGTCTTTTTGTTAAAAAAATATAATTTCAGTGGAAATGACTTGTATTACTGAAATGAATTAGTTGCCTCCTGAGGATGGCAAAGAAAAAGAATAAAGATCTACTGCAGGAAAATGAATGATTTGCACAGTGCGCATAATAACAATCTAACTATGGGTGCATCTAATATTTAGTCAATATGTGGCTGGGTGACTATTATGTCCTAGTCAGATAATGATATAGGAAAGACTTTTTCTGCGTTATTTCCAGTGGCATTTTGTTCCACTGAACATGAACCATCTCCATTGAGGCAGCTTGTGATTATCATAATTTAATTAGAATGTTGGGGTCCATGTCTACAAGCAGCCTTGATTTTTATTTCTTTTGATTTTGTGATTTTATATTGTAGTTTTTGCTAGTATTAGTGTGAAATGCAATTTTTGACGTGCTCAGATCAGCTGTTTTGTAATGCATTCCTGTACGTATTTAGACTAATTTTCATTGTTTCTACCCAAATTTTTATTGCGATGCTAATGTTTCACCATCAGGTTGAACAGCTACACAAAATTTTCAAGCTTTGTGGGTCCCCACCTGATGATTACTGGAAAAAATCGAAACTTCCTCATGCAACTCTATTCAAACCACAACAACCTTATGACAGTAGTCTTCTAGAAACATTCAGAGATTTGCCTACAACAGCCGTGAACCTGATAGAAACTTTACTTTCAGTAGAGCCATACAAGCGGGCAACTGCCTCTGCAGCCCTAGCATCTGAGGTGATTTTTTTATGATAATTTGATTACGCAATCTCCTCTGGAATTTTTATTTGCTGTGTCCCGGATGATTCTCATTCATTCAGCATATGTTAAAGTGTATTTATCCTATCCTGTTCAATATCCTATTGTCGTGAAAATTCAGTATTTTTTGTTAGTGATTTCTTATTCATCAGAAATGAGCTATTTCTTTGCCCAACCTTTGAATATTTCTCTTCATTTTGTACTTTCTGCCTAGTTCCTCACAGTTACCAACAACTTTTTGCCATATTGATGACAATGTAAAAGTGGCATCCCTTGCAATTTTTGCACCTTTGTTTAGCTTTATGATGCATCACTAGGACATTTACAAATTACAATGCCATATTTTCTGCCCACAATTTTCAGTATTTCTCAACAAAGCCTTATGCATGCGATCTGTCAAGTTTGCCAATATATCCACCAAGCAAAGAGATTGATGCAAAACATCGTGAAGATGCACGCAGGTTAGAATTTCTCTTTTTCTTTGTAAGGGATAAGACAAATGTTTGTATAAACATTATTGATGTAATACGAGCTATTTTGTACCTGTCGTAATGATATTTGGTTTAACTCTTCCATATCCAGTATAGCAGCAACTCTCTTTGGCTTGACTTTGATTAATCTGCCAAAACGTGATCCTCCTCTGTCTGCTTCTTTTTTATTACACACTAATAATGAATTATTATTCTTTCAACATGTATTGATATATACTACTGACATTTCAGGAAAAAAGTTGGTGGAAGAGTTCGTGGAGCTGAGACAAGAAAGACTACACGAAAATCCCATGGATTGAGTAAATTGGCACCAGTAGAGGTTTGTTAATATATGTGTTTTTATGTTTTCAGATAGCTGTGCATGTGCTGCTAACGAAGAATAAATTTCTTATTGTTAAACATTTTTTCTACATGTAGGATGTGGCAGCGCGGACTCGGTTTGCTAAAAAAATTAACGGACATAGTTTGCATATTTTGAAGGATGATGAGTTGTCTGGTGGGGAAGTTCAAAAGCCATTAGTTGATAACAGGGAAGAAGCTGCCCATGTAAAAAATGCTTCGCATGGGGACATTCCCTTTTCTGGCCCATTACAAGTTTCTACATCAAGTGGCTTTGCATGGGCAAAAAGACGAAAAGATGATGCATCCGTAAGATCTCATTCTCGGTCTATATCAAGAGGTCAGATTATAAATGCCTTAGAGCCTTCTGCTGCATTGCATACAAGAAATAATTACGATTCAAGAAAACACGAAAATGGGGATATTATAAATGGAAGCCGCACAGATTCTCGAGGCCACGATTCATTGGAAGCTGCGAAGATCGCTATGCTTAATCAATGGAGCCAGCTTGAGCGTCCAGATTCGTTTGATGCTTCAGATGGATACCATTCGCAGGAACTATCATTGGCACTTTATCAAAGAGAGGAAATGGCAACCAAGAGAAATAATTTGGTACGTTTGTAAATTTTACAACTACAAATGAGATTGAAATTTGCTTTTAGCATCTAATACTGATTTTCAAACTTTGTTGAAAACAAGTGATTATTGGTTGCAACATTGCAATGTTCATATGAAGAAGCATGTAACATTCCATACTTTTTTGCTGTTACTATTACTAAAGCAGCCCAAGTGAAAAAGTCACTTAAATAAATGGTGCAGTTTCGGAATGATGAAAGGTGCTTAGTAATCCGAAACACTAAAGGAGAACAAAGCAGTCAAATATCAGTTTCATTAGTGTTTTTGATATCTAGAACTAGGGAGTGCCCTAAGTTAGGTGCCATAAAGAGGACTATGGTGAGATCTGTGAGGCTATGGCACTGGTGCAGATGGTGGTTGAGGCAGTATTGAGTTGGGGCATGTTACCATTGACAGCTTAATGGGGACGGTATTGGTGGTTGTGGTGTAAAAATTATCACAATTCCAGGAACATATTCTTAAAATTTGTAGTTCTTTTGGAAATTCAAACTACTTGCCTTGGGAGATCCTCGAAAGAATTTCAAAAACTTTGCCGAAAACAAGAAGTAAATACTTGGGCATAGCTCACATACATTTTATTTTTCTGTTTGAAAAGAAAAATATATTGGGAAACTATATCCAACTACCTAGAATAAGTAAATGGTTTTGGCATTTGGCATTTTGCATTTTTCTTTATTTATTTATATTTTTACTTTCTTCCATAAATAAATCTTATATTCATTTCAATATTCTCCCATTTTTATTGTTCCTGATACAGGGTTTTCAAGATCAAGGAGACAAGGTTGAATTTTCTGGACCTTTGTTATCTCAATCACATAGAATTGATGAACTCTTAGAAAGACACGAGCGCCAGATCCGTCAGGCAGTTAGGAAGTCTTGGTTCCAAAGAGGTAATAATAACAATGCATTAGTGTCTGTTGGTATTGATTATTATTATTAGGAAGCATGTGGTGATTTTAGTCATAGCAGAAAACCTAACTGAATAATGAGAAGTAATTGACTTTAAGGGGACAAGATATGGTCATGCCATTATTTTCAATTATAACTTTGAATGCTACTGTTGTAGTGATTTAAGGGACGTCAGCTAGAGTTATAATGAGATGGCAGTCATTACAAATACGCACCACTGCTTGTTTAAATGCTTTGTCCATACTCCATAGCATAATGCTGAACTCACACTCTTGGAACAATCATCATTATCAGCAACTTAATATAATAGTGATATCTTTTGAATTGCAGGTAAGAAATATAGGAAGTGATTGTCAGATATCCTCGGCTCTGAGGAAAGTTGGGAAGACAAGAGACTTGGAACAGGAAACCAGATGCTAGTGACCTCAACCACGAACAGAACAACCAAGTGTCCCGAGTTTTCATATCCAGCAATCACACAAATGAAAACGAACATCAAATGGAATGAACTACCAGTTTTGTAGACTCACAAAATTGATCGGAGGAGACACGAAAAAGTACAAGTTCTTGAAAGCTACTGCATATTGAAATTCACAGCCATAAAAAAGAAAAGAGGAAAAGAAATGACCCAGAGTGGTGGTTCACTTCTTTCAATCAACAACTTAATATGTACTTTAGTTTCAGTTTTTCCCTCCAATCACCAAAATTTTCTCCTCTTATTCTTCTCCAATGTTTTCTCAGATAGATGTACTGTGTATCTCACTTTGCTTGTATATATCATCGGCAAAGTGATAGTTGAGTTGATATTTGATCCTGAAAGTGTTCATTTATATGTTTTCTATTCATAAAGCTTTTGGCAATGGCATTGATCCCGAAATTGGTGGGTACTAGTTGATTATGTCTCCAACTTTTAGGACGGACAGCCACCAGCTAGCCGAACAATAAACCATTGTTTTCTCACAGTTGTTGAAAAGGAGCTTGAGTACCTTGTGCAGATTAGGCCTTTATGTGCAAAAGAGGATGGAGGTCTTGTGCCTCAACCTCAACTTGGCTAAATATCAAATCAAGTACTTGGACATGTGCGTGTGTCTTCTGCCATTTGATGGCAACCACCACCTCGGCCTAACCTGAAGGTGATGTCAACATTTTGGGCCTTTTGTCCTTGCCTATATGCTACGGGCATATTACTGTTGCTAGCACGCTCTAAGGATAATGGCTTAATACATTACTCAAATCTGCCCATTTCAACTTCATTAGCTGCCTTGCCAGCGTCCACTTATGCAGAACAAATAGAACATACCAGTTTTGGGAAGTGATGGAATGCAGCAACATGCATCCATCTAATTAATTCTATACTTACAATTACGAAAACTTTCTGAGTACTCTCGATATATGTATGGTACTCTCAATGTATGCATCACTTTTCCATTGTATTCATATCAGGTATGTGTATATACTGTTTATGATTGGTTTGATAGGGGCGGCACAAGCAACAGGCAAGTGCTTGGTAGGGCATCAGCCTAATGAACAGGGCGGAGCACTTGAAGAAAGGGGGACACACTAAGTACTGAGAACTTGGCCCTGTGTAGGGGTGGGCAAATGACTCGACCCGAACCAATCCGATCCAATTTGATTTGAAAATTTTGGATTCGAATGAAGGTTATAATCTGATCGGGTTGGATTTTTGCCAACCTGATATGATCGAATTAGGTCAAATCCAATTCAATCCAAAAATCTAAAGAAATTAAAGTAAAATAAGTACAAATTTTTTATTTGATCTAATTCAATTCGAATATGTTCAGATCGGATCACATGTTTGGGTTGAATGCGAATTACATTTTTTCCAATCTGATTAAATTGAAATTCGATCAGGTTGATTCAAACCTGATCCGAACTTGAATTTGCCCACCCCTAACCCTATGCATGGTAGAATCTTACAAGGGTGGATGACTGGGTGCACACATTGTGAGTACTCAACATTTTTCTTAGGTTTAAGCTGTCATAGTGATTGGTTGGTAAAAATAAGTAATTGCCAAACTCTTTTTAAGCACTTTAAAGCATGTTATTGCTTAGAGTACAGATATATATGCCCTAAATCACATGCGAATCAGTTTTAAAATCAATTGACACATGATATGTGACTTTCAAAACTTATCAGATGGATGTGAGATGATATCATATGGCACGCTCTGTTGGAAATAGAGGCAAGGCAACACGCAAATTATTTGTGTCTAGTGTGGTCGTGCATGTAATTCAAGATTTTGAAAGAAGAGGTCGGTCCATCAATGTCAATAATAAAGTGTGAAGGGACTAGGGCAGGGACCAATAATGGCCCAATATGTCACAACCCTAGAATATATGTGTGGACCTATTATTTATTATTTGAAAGAAAACAATTTCACATCATCCTTCATTGATATTCGATTAATTAAGAAAAGTGATTATGTACCAAAAAGCACTTTTGTGGTAACCATGATTATTGGTAACAACCAAAATGATGGTAGTCTCACAACAAAGTTACTGTTTCATTTCATCCCCAGTTGATGATTTCTCGCTCTCATCATCTACCCCATAAAGGAGATGTGAATGAATTTTCACTTTTTTTAACATTTTGACAGTTCCTCTGTCAAAGAACACTACTAATCTAATATAAATTAAGGCTGCACATGTCATACGTGGAGTGGCTACCATAAATTTTACTGGACTCGATTTATCACGATAATCATCCATCATCCGGCCGTTCATCTCACTGACTTCAAAGTGTTTGACCGAAATCACACCACACGGGTGGCGGCCACGTGGATCCAGATGAGAGATGGTATTAGATTTCTTTATTTTTAATGTCCACTGTAACAAGAAATTGATCATTACAAGTTTTGGGGATCTGTTAACAAACTAATTAATCATGTGGTCAAACTGCCAAGCGGATTAATCCCGCCATCACTGTAAGATAAGGAATAGTTGTCTCATTCGGTTGCTTTATTAATGTACTTGTCTCTTGGAATACGACACGTGTGATTCACGTGATCTCGATTATTATTTTCCACGTCTGTGAATGACAGACGGTAATATTAAAGAGAAAAATAGAGAGAGAAAGAAAATGCAAAACATGAGATTTTTTTTTTTAATTACTCTTTAGCAAATAGATTGAGGAAAAAAAATAAATATTTGATGAATTCGAATCAGGCGGTCTTTGTTCTTAAATCATTCTTAGGATCCAATTTATACTATTGTTGGGAAATAGTGAGTACAATCAATTTTATTTCACAATTATAAATTTTTATACTACTATAAAAATAATATTCTGTACATTTTTATGTTTTTTTATATTGCTCTTTAGCAAATTGATTGAGAAAAAAAATTAATATTTGATGAATTAGAATCAAGATTCCTTATTTTTCAACCATTCATTGGCCTCGTTTGAATTAAGATTGAAATGTTATAAGCTATTTATTAATAAGTAGGAAATAGGAAGTCGCTTTTAATAAGCAATTTATTAGAAAAGTCACAACACAAAAAGATAATTATATCTTTTTTTAATAAACTCTAAAATATAAATGAAAGACAATTTAAACTTATTATATTTTGATCATTATATAATAAAAGAAGATTTTTAATTTTTCTATTAAAATCGATATGTGCAACTTGCCCCTTAATATTTCATAATAGCTAATAACCCCTAGTTTAAAACATTTAAAGGAAAAAGAGGATGAATAGGTATTTTGCTTGGTGCTTTATCTTGGAAATAAAAAATTTATGTTTATTATAAGGAAAGATGTTTAATAACATAAAAAAGTCATAAGAATGCTAAATTATTTTTCAATTAGGAACACAATATAGTAAGAAAAAGAGAGAGAACAAATAATAGACATAACAACAATATAGAGATAACTTTTATTCAATCTTAAATATATACAAATAAGGAGATCAACGCTTCTTTTATAGTCTCAAAACCATATAAATAAAGTAAATGATTAGTAAATTAAAAAAGTTATATTTATAACAATGAAAACTATATGATTATTAATATTTTTAATCACATCAAATCTTATATTTCTTATTTCTAGTATTTAATTATTTTATTTCAATTTATATTTATGTAATACGTGTAATTAATAATAAATATAAATAAAAGTGTATTTAAAAATAATGATAATACTGTAAAATTATGATATCATGGGGTTATTAGCTATTATGAAAACAGTTGAGGTGAGATGGTAAATGTTGATTTCAGTAAGAGAAACTGGCAATCTCTCTAAAATTAAACTGTATTTTATAATAAAATTTACTAAATGCATGTACTTTGTTTTTAAACTCACATCAATTGCAATAATACAATTTACTAAATATCAAGTTATTTTTTTAATTAGCAACTTATTTTAACTATATAGCAAAAGTAACTTATTTTATCAGTTACCGCAATTCTAAACTAGCTCTTATGGTCTATTTGATACTATTATTGAGAAGTATATAATAAATATTTGCAATTATGTTTTTTAAAGTAAGATGATTTTATCCAACATTTGTTTGATTAAAAAAATTATAATCCTTTTACTACTTTTCTCAACAATATTATTTAGAAAGTACAATAAATTTTTATTTCATAATTTTTATTTTTTTTTCACAGTACCTCGATGCCTTATGGACTCTAAAATCATGAGATTAAATATTACTAAACTTTGACCATTGAAACGTCACATGTGCATTAACTTTTCTTTTTCATTTTTTGCATTATTTAGAGTTAGTTTGGTAATACTATAACTTTTAAAATCATTGATACTAATTGTGTTGTACAAATAATCAGATGTAAAGTGAATTAGTTAAACGTTTAGTAAAATTTATATTTAAAAAGTGTTGTGAGTTTTAAAAACAGTTATATGTGTTTAATAAATCTTACTATTAAAATTCTGTAAGAATATAAGGACTAGATTAGACATAATATTAAATAAAAATTATTTACACATTTATAAATATGTATTTAGGATATTTGTATTGTGAATATATTATAATTGATAACTAAAAAAATATTTTATACTATTGAGTTTAATTTATTTTTTATTTTATTATCTCAATATAATTGATAATAATAATAATCTCTTAAGGTTAATGATTTTATCTCCCAATTAATAATAATAATTTTAAATTTTATAATATATATGAAGATATATATGAAATTGTATTAAGTATAAAATTAATTCTCAAAATCATATTTTAAAAAATTATTTTTTTTTCTATTTTTTAAAATCTACTGTCATATAGGTAATTTTGTCAAAAATATTTTATAAAAAAAAAATTTACCAAACACCAAAATCAACTTTGAACTTTTCAAAATTATTTTCAAACCAATTAGAAAATAATTCCAAGAGAGCCTTTAATATCGATAGATGAAGAGTTTTGAATCATCTGTCTACAGATTATATGAGAAATAAATCATTTTTAAATAGCAAAAAATACGAAACTTGTACAAAAAACAAACTTTACCATCCACACATTTTCGTTTATTTGTTTAAAACTTTGATTCCACGCTTTTTACCCTTTACCCTTACTCTATAGTTACTTTTACACCGTCCATCACTTTGACCGTACGTCAGTAGTTAGTTCAATTGAACGGCGATCATCAAACGGAGGCCTGCATTCCACCGACTTTTAAGAGAAATATTCCGGTACACCGAGGCTCCCACCGATCACAAATTTACAACAGTGGTCCTAACGTCCTACTCCTACCACTAGATTGATTATACCCAAATCACCGTTTCAAAAGCATATAGTGGACAAAAAGACAGTTGATAAAAAGTGCGACCACGTGAGCAATGATGTGGTGCCAATAATAATAATATTCAATGGACAGAGCCACAGTGGGGTGTCACATTTGGATAGAAAAGAAAGAAAAAGAAACGTTTCTTCGAGTCGATACGATCATAAGATGTGATGGCGATCGAATTCGTAAGGTGGGACCATGTTAAAGCTGCACTGGCAGTGGCGTTTGGTAACTACCAAGCAAGAAGCTCGGGAGAGTCTGCTGCGTGAGATAAAAAGAAAGAGAGTTTTGGAATTCTTTGGACTTTTGGGCGCACTTACCGCATGCTAAACGACGAAGGAGAAGACGAGCAGCCTTTTTCCACGCTACTCGATGGACTTTTCAGATTGTAGTCCCACTCCGCTCCAAAGTGAAAAGTTTGTAGACGCCCGTTATAATGGACATTAAATTAACGTTGGTTTTCTTCAAATTTTTCTGTTGATAATAAAATTCTTATAATATTTCTTACCCTTTTATTTCTTTTTCTTGTTCCTCTAAAATACTGGTTAATGTAATTTCACATACTTTAAAATGGAACAATTTTAAATTTTATACAGTATTACTCGTAGTATATTTAGTTGAAAGTTGAAAATAAATTATACACACATACACATTGCCGGTTAACAATTTGATATAATTAATGCTGTAACTTTCCCTCTAAAAAAAAAAATTAATATTATAAGCCATGTATCTATCATGACCTACCTACAAAATGAAGTTGTGCTTTAATTTGATTTAATTGAGTAAAATTTGGATAAAATATTATTCTAAATTGTACATTTTTATTAGGAACATGATTCCATCTCCCGAGTAAGTGCCACGAGCAAGTGACAATTAGTTGATGTATGCATTTCATCCACATAATTATTGCTCATATGCACATAATTAAATTGGTCTTAACTCTCAACCTTGATTTATTAAAGTTGCCATACTAGCTCCTTGTAATACAAAGTCTCTTATCCAAGTTTGTCAATACTTTGATTTATTTCTAAAAATTACAAATGCTTACGATTTATGAATTTTAGGGACTAATTAGTAACTCCCATTGCTATATAGTGTTATTAATTGTGGAGGACATTCTACTAAATTGCCAAAAGAGTAATGTTAGATATTTCAAAATTTCATCCTAAATAATGTGATTTGTGATGTATCATTCATTAAGTAGTTAATAATTTTTCATAAATTTAAATGAGTTAATAGTATTATCCTACAAAAAAATAAATGAATGCCACATAATTTTAGATGAAATTTTAAGATTTGTAACATTACTTATGGTAGAAAACTCTAAATTCAAAAAAAAATGAAGGCTTCTCGATGATGATGATAATAATAATAATAATAATAATAATAATAATAATAATAATAATAATAATAATAATAATAATAATAATAATAATAATAAAAGCTACGTTGGACTTCTAAGATTGTAATTATTGAAATTAGAATACTATTCCAAGTTTTGATTTAATTTTCCTAATTTTTCATGTATTAAATAAACTTTCTATTATGCTGGATTTATTTTATCAATTTTATAAAATAAAAAACATTCGGTTTGGATAAAAAGAAATAGGCCCAGTTTACAAAAATTCCAAAATATTTTTGTTGTGTCATAGATCTTGAGTATTTTTAACATCGAATCGAATTCGAAAAATAATCGTAAAACATATGTTCAAATCAAATATTTTTTCTGCTATTTAACTATTATTATTATTATTTTACTACTTTATCTATAGCCTCCCTCTGAAAAAAGTCCCCCGGACATATCTCACGCGCTTTATCTCCTTGTCGAAACCTGGACAAGCACCAAAACTCTCTCTCTCTCTCTGTCATGTCCCTTTCAATTCGCATCCACGTTTCACGCCACGTCAGCTGTCGTTGGTCCATGAAGCCAACCAAGCTTTATTCAGAAAGAGGAGAAGCGTAGTGGACTGATAAAAGAGAAGAAACAAGGAAGAGAAAAAATTGTATATCTATACGCACACACATACATGTATACATAATAACATACTCATCTTCTCTCTCTCGCTCTTCATGTGATTATTATTTTTAATGTTTTATATAAAATTTTTAATCCTGAAATTCTCTTCAAAATTTCCCCTGCAAAAATTTATCATAATCATCATCATCATTATCACCTACTGTCACTTCTCTTACTCCCTCCAGAACATTTCTCATTTCCACGCCGAAGGAAAAGAATAAGAAGGCTCTCTCTCTCTTTATATTTCTTTTTACGTAAATTGAATTTTGATTTTCAAATTCGATCGGATTTTGGAAATTATCAGTCGGATCCATTTTGGCATTTCTGGATTATGCTCAATTTCGCTGCATTTGTGTAACGGACTTTTGCACGTGTCGGTCCTGGATTGGAGAACACAGCGGGATCTGCGTTGGAACCCCTGGGGATCATGACGATCTATTTGTCGGTTTAGCGAATCAACGGTTTGGATCCGATCGGAGGACAAACAGCGCCATCACATGGCGCTGTTTAGACGCTTCTTTTACCGGAAGCCGCCGGATCGGCTTCTTGAGATCTCCGAGCGTGTCTACGGTACCCTTTTTTTCATTTCAATTTGATATTCAAAACCTTTTAACTTCGTTGAATACAGAACGTGTTGTTGTTGCGTAATCGGTTTACTTTTTTGCTTGAATTTCGAAGGTGGATAGGCCAATTTGTTGCAATGCATTGGGGAAATTATGCTAATATTGTGGGGTTTTCGTTCTTCGTGGATGCACATTTTGGATTTACATAATTTGCTTTGAATTTAGGGTTAGGGTTCATGAGGGTGAGATATGAGTTGAGGCTGGGCAGTTAAGTTGCGGAGGAGTTGAAGAATTGAATTAGAGTATATACATTTTGGCTGCTTAAGTAGTGCAATTCCCTTTAACATTATCAAATGAGGAGTTTGCCTGTCCATGTATTTACCATATGAAGCAGAAATTGATGTCAGAAGAATTAAAGTTCAAAGCAGGTGTTTGAAGGAAAGAAATTAACTCTTTGCTGGGGAGCTAGAACTTTTGATGGCTTTAAAGTTCTATGTGTTTTCTGCATGACAGGCTTCTGTTTTGTATATCTACAGTAACTGTTTGTTGGGGGAAAACGTTTGTTCTCACCAAATGAATCTAATGTCTGATTTTGGAAAGTTTATGTAGTTTTTATTGTTGTATATTTTTATATTTTTGGGGCAGGTTTCTGTCAATTTTAATATTCTTCCTAATTTTTTGTTTCCATGATTTGCAGTGTTTGACTGTTGCTTCTCCACTGATGTACTGGAAGAAGATGATTATAAGTCATACATGGGAGGGATTGTGGCACAGCTACAAGACCACTTCCCTGATGCTTCTTTCATGGTTTTTAACTTCAGAGAAGGGGAGAAGCGGAGCCAAATTTCAGACATATTGTCTGAGTATGACATGACAGTAATGGATTATCCTCGTGAATATGAGCATTGTCCTTTGCTGCCATTGGAGATGATCCACCATTTCCTTCGATCCAGTGAAAGCTGGTTGTCCTTGGAGGGGCAACAAAATGTACTGTTGATGCACTGTGAGAGAGGAGGATGGCCTGTGCTTGCTTTCATGCTTGCTGGTCTTCTGCTATACCGGAAACAATACACTGGGGAGCTGAAGACTCTGGAGATGGTCTACAAGCAAGCTCCTAGAGAACTACTTCATCTTTTATCTCCTCTAAATCCACAGCCATCCCAACTGAGATACCTTCAGTACATTTCTAGAAGGAATTTGGGTTCTGATTGGCCTCCATCTGATACGCCTCTACTTCTGAATTGCCTGATACTTAGGGTCCTTCCGATTTATGGGGGAAATGGTTGCAGGCCAGTTATACGTGTTTATGGCCAGGACTCCAAAATACCGGCCAATAGAAGCTCCAAACTTCTGTTCTCAACTTTTAAATTGAAAAAAAATGTCCGCCACTATCTACAGGTGATACTTAGGTTGCATCTCACCCACTGAAACTCAAAGATGATTAAACTAATTAATAAAGCTTTCTTAATGAAAACTGCAGGATGAATGTTCACTGGTAAAAATAGATATCTATTGCCGAGTTCAAGGGGATGTTGTTCTTGAGTGCATCCATTTGGAGGATGATCTAGTACGTGAGGAGATGATGTTCAGAGTCATGTTTCACACAGCTTTTGTGAGATCAAATATGTTGATGCTCAACAGGGATGAAGTTGATGTCTTGTGGGATGCCAAGGACCAGTTTCCGAAGGATTTTAGAGCAGAGGTAGGTTTTTGTTATTCTTATGTAACTTCTGTTTTCTCAAGCTGTAGGAGTTGAATATATACTCATATCTGTATCAGGTGCTTTTTTCGGATGCTGATGCTGTTGTGCCTAATCTCACTACAGTCACGGCAGTTGAAGATGGGGTTGAGACAGAAAGTGCTTCACCCGAGGAATTCTTTGAGGTGGAAGAGATCTTCAGCAATGTGGTAGATGGTCAGGAGACAAAAGGAGAGAATGATTCTCAAATAGTTCATGACAGTATACCGAGTGATACAGACCCTAAAGAAGTTTGGACGGAGGCTGTTGATCCTCTTTCATTTCAAGATTGTGCACCTGATGATAGGAATTACAAACATGATGTGAAGGTGGATCCTAATACAGATACAGTGAAGGATATTGCGGTGGATGATGTGAAGTACACTCTGAGTGAGAAAGCAGACTCTGATATTCATGCCGTGAAAGATATAACCGTGGATGATGGGGATATGAAGTTGGATCCCATGGTAATTGCTGCGAATGTGCTGAGAAACATTGAAACCAAAGAGTTAACTGGAGATGTGTGTGACAAATTGGAAGTGATTGAAGATAAAGGTGATAGCGAAGATGCTGCTGTGCTGAAGAATTCAGAATCTAAACTGCTGAGACAAAAATCTGATAAAGTGCCTCCACCAGCCCCTAAGAAACAGCCTATGCAAAACACAAACCCAGCTGCAGATACAGTTGTTAAACAAAAGATTAAACAACAAGAACCTCAGTCTGCTAATGCAAGAATTGCAAAGCCAAATACTGTATCTCGATGGATTCCTCCCAATAAGGGCTCTTATACCAATTCAATGCATGTATCATATCCGCCCTCAAGATATAATAGTGCACCACCCGCCCTTGCCTTAACTTCTCCAAAGGAACCTGGTTCAGGTACCAACTCAAAGGGATCTTCTCCTCTCACTTCCCCTGGATCTGTGGTTTCAAAGGATGTTACAACTGAACAGATAAGTTCAGGTACCAATTCAAAGGCATCTTCTCCTCTCATTTCCCCAGGATCTGTGGTTTCAAAGGATGTTACTACTGAAAAGGTATGTTGTAAGGTGGAATCTGTGAAGTCAATAAACCATTCACAGGTTCCAGGTTCCTCTCCAACTCCTTTATCACCATCTATTGTCCAACAGCAAGTAGAACCCTCTTCTCCTGCACCTCCTCCTCCCCCACCCCCGCCTCATTTTAATAGTTCTTTATTTTACACTTTTCCACCCAAGTCCTCTTCCCCAGTTTCCTTATTTTCACAAGGAGATACACCACCTATACCTCCTCCGCCGCCACCACCTCCTCCTCCTCTAATGAAATCAACACCACTTCCTCCTCCATCTGCAACTCCACGTTTCACCTCATTTGGTGGGTCAAACAATGAGTCTGTCTTGAGCTGTGGACCTCCACCACCCCCACCTCCTCCCCCTCCAGTTCCCCCTTCATCTAGTTGGCAGAATGATGGGATTGTTTTACCACCTCCGCCACCACCTCCTCCTTGGAATTCTGGGAATGTTGTGGTTACTCCAGCTAAATTGTCAACTCCTTCGCCCCCTCCCCAACCACCACCCTTTACAAGTGCATCAAAGCCTATTAGAGTTGGGATTCCTACTCAGCCTCCGCCTCCACCACCTCCCCTTCCCCCTCCCCCTCCCCCTCCCCCTCCTAAGCTTGGAGCTCCTTCACCACCACCTCCAATGCATAGAGCTCCACCCCCACCTCCACCTCCACCTCCACCAATGCCTAAAGCTTCACCTCCACCGCCTCCCCTAATTCGTGGAACGCCACCTCCACCACCACCTCCTCCAATGCGTGGAGCCCCGCCACCTCCACCTCCTCCACTGCGAGGAGCCCCACCACCTCCACCTCCTCCTGCTCGTGGGGGCCCCCCTCCCCCACCTCCCCCACTGCGTGGAGCTCCACCTCCACCTCCACCACCAGGAGCTCGTGCTCCACCTAGACCACCAGGTGGTGCACCACCTCCGCCGCCACCTTTAGGTGCTAAAGGACCTACTGCTTCAGCACCTCCACCTCCAAAAGGTCGTGGACTTACTCGAGCTACAGCTATGGCACCTCGAAGGTCTTCCTTAAAGCCTTTACATTGGAGCAAGGTAACAAGGGCATTACAAGGAAGCTTATGGGAAGAACTGCAAAGACATGGAGACCCTCAAATGTATTATTACTTTGCTTACAACATATGGTTTCTTTTACTAGTGCACATGTTCTTATGCCATAAAAGATCATTTTCTCATTATTTACTAAAAATTTTGAAGTGCCTCATATTTGATTTAATATTTTAAGTTATGGTATTAGAACCTTTCTAGTATCTGATATTCTGATTTTCTGCCTTTTTGTCCTAGTGCACCTGAATTTGATGTGTCAGAGTTAGAGAGCCTTTTTTCTGCAACAGTCCCAAAACCTGCTGACTCAGGTAAAGCTGGAGGTCGTCGCAAGTCTGTTGGGTCAAAACCTGACAAAGTCCAGCTGGTAATTCAGTCATTTAAATATTTTCATAAAATTTCATTTTTTTGAAAGTTTGTTCTGGTGATTCTTTTATTGTTCGCTATTTGTTTCTGGATATTATCTTTTTATTTTATTTATTTTTTATTTTCTTATATGGCTTGTCAGTATACTTTTTCTTGCCTTCTTTTATTATAAGCAACTGAAAATTCTGTTGCAGAAGATTCATTTTAGCTTCAAACATTGCAAGTGAATTATGATAATTTTAAAATTAAGTTCTAGTCTATTGTCAACCTGAAACTTGAGTTGATAATTGTAAACCAAGTAACTGATTTTCTTTAGCAATTTACAGTTTAAGCATAGGGAAGCATAGATTCTTTTTAGCTATTTTCCTTCATTCCTTAAGATGGATGGTTTCAGAATATGAAAAATGACTTTTTTTTAATATTCTTATTTTTAAATCTAGATTTGAGTATAATTCCTAGAAGAAATTTAATAAAAGGCATTGCACGAAGACTGAATTTGAAATGGAATGTTTATCCCTCTTCTTGGCTCTTTTGGTCTGCATAAATTGGTTTATCTTCAAACTGAGGAGCTTCAGGATGTAACCTACTACTATATGATTTCTCAATTTGTGCAGATTTCTCTTCTTCTTCTCATGTTTTCAGATGCATATACAAATTCGTATGTGCATGAATGTGTCTGTGTATACAATAGATTGGAGGCTTTGTGATTGTAAACTACTACAGCTGATTTTGTTTACTGAATAATTTCTTTTCACCTGCACTCATAATTTAAGAGTTTTTGGCTTCTCAACATATATTAATTTTACTCCTGGTGTATGACTATTACCCAATTGATGGTCCTCCATATACCAACACGTAATCTTGAGTTTTTTAAATTTTGTGGATTTGAGATACGTTCAATTTCCTATATAATGATGTAAGGGACTGGACTAGAAAATGTGATTCTATGTCATATATATCCAATACAGGTTAGATGAGTTTAAACCAATTGATTTAGTGGTTCACTGGAAGCTGTTCAAATAGTTGGATTATAATTCAACACCTGAAATTATCTAGATTATCCAACATCTGAATCTATCATCATTATTCTTGTAAAAAATGATGTCCGTTGAGAAAACAGAATTAAGGGAATTTTATCCCGAGTCACAGCATTGAGGTGACCCAAATTTAGCAAAGGCTGAAGTCGACTTGAATGGTTATGTTTATAGTACAGTATGGAAGCAGTAATATTAGTTTAAAGAATTTAGAGTATCTGTCTGACATTATGCATTATATGTTACATGGTTCTGACTGTCAAAAAATATATGTTACATAGAGTTATATATATGATTACCAATATTGGATTGATAATAAATTGTATACCATGTGTAAAAATTGGAGTAATGGTGCATAATCATATGGAACCCATCCTTATATAACCCTGAAGTATGGATGAACTCATGGTTAAATATGTAGCTGGTGAACATAGCAAGCATATGCGATGGGTTTCCTAGGTTGAAAAATAGTAGAAGTATTGTGATGGGGGTAAGCATAGGAGTGGTGCATCTGCTTTTATTGCTTGGTTTTCAGTTTCCAGTCTTGGAGAGTGGTACTTTTTTAATACCAAGATCCATTTTTAACTTGAATGGAGTGGAAAAAAAATTATGTCAAGGCTGGCTTGCTGAAGTGCATTTCTGTACAGGTTAAATTTGTGGGTGTAAGTTGGGATCTTTCGATGAATGTAAAATTTATCAGAAATTCAAGAATGCATCTTGCCTTTCATTTTGAATGTGATTTAAGAAGATGGTTTCTAAAGTTGAATATATATATTTATGAAGTTTGGTAGCCATGCTTTCCACCAAGGCTTTTCATCTTTTGGGCGATGGGGCATATGACAGGGAGAAACAGTTTGTTGCTAAACTATCTGCCAAAAGGAACCTTTGCTCATGCATTGCTTCTCAACTTTATTTTGTACAAGGAAGATATTTTTAGGATGATTCCGAGGGGAATCTGCACAGGAATAACCTATATTTTATTTTCTACTTCATCCACTGTCATGGTAACAGAAGTGTTATCCAAATATTAGAAAATTACTATTGACATGCATGCTACAGTTTATATTGATGGTTAAAGTCGAATTTATTGGAATAGATTTTTGTGTAATAGGATCTTTATCAGGTTTTTGTAGTGGACTTCTAGTCCTTTTTTAACTGTATACCATTAGTATACTTTGTTTTGTGTTTCTTTTATGCATATATTCTTTTGTCTTATGAACATTACCTCACTATAATGTCTTACTTATGAGTTTATTGTTTTTAATTGTAGATTGACCTCAGAAGGGCCAATAACACTGAAATTATGCTCACAAAAGTTAAGATGCCGCTTCCTGATATGATGGTAGGCATAACATTGTCAAAATTCCATCTTTTACTTATGTTTTCATATGATTAGTGTGTGGACATGATGTCCTCTCTTTTTATGTAGAGATGGGGTATTTTAGATAACAATTTTCATGTATGTGGTGGGCCCAGGACTGTGAAAAAATGTTAGTACAGTAACTTTAGTTTGTCTGTTCATATATGGCAATTATTTGCCATTTATGGCAGGGAGAAGATAACATTGAGGTGATTTTGTACATGCAATATTCTTGTACATGTCTTGGAGCTGGATAGATGTGCTTCTAGTCCATACCAGTGATGGTGCTTATGGGGCTTCCATGTTCACTACAGCAGACAAATACAATTTATATGTGAGTTTACTTAGCATCATATGAGCTAACCATATATGTGTGCATTTTCTCAGGCCGCTGTTCTAGCAATGGATGAGTCAGTGTTAGATGTTGATCAAGTGGAAAACCTGATAAAATTTTGTCCTACAAAAGAGGAGATGGAACTACTGAAGGTGAAGTTTTGGCATAAATTATGATACCTTTTTTGTTTCCTTACTTTTAAAGTTCAAGTTTGCTAGTTATATGTTGGTTCCCTCCACCACATACCAATTGTTGTTTGCTTTATTTTCTACCAGAACTACACTGGTGACAAGGAGAACTTAGGGAAATGTGAACAGGTATGCAACAATTTGATGCGACTACATCTTGTTCTTTATCTCTTATTTAATGCTATTTTTATGATACCAATTTTTTCCACTGAGACTATTGATGAAAGATTGTGTGCCTGTGTTCAAACTATTTCTCTTCCGAAACTAGTTTGGTTTCATCTTATATTTGGGGTTGTAAATGTGTTGCATATGATAATACATACATTTTCTATGTATATTCTGTTTTACTGTTTTGCTTAACAATTTCCATGTAGTACAACTCTTGATACTTGCCCATCTAATACATATATTGTGGAGAAATTTAGTTATGTTTTATTGCTTTTCAAACAATACAATTCTAGATTAATATGTATATGTAGAGGGCAATAGGACAGGAAACTAAATCAAATCCCTACAAATTAGAGATTGACAACTATCAAGATCTCCTATCTAAGGCGTCGATATTTATAGTAATATATAGCTAGGTGTTTTCCTACATTCCCACTCAAGCTGGTGAATGGATATTGTCCATCCCCAGCTAGCCTACTATACACCGAAACACCTTGCTATTCAAACCTTTGGTTAACACATTTGCTAGCTGGCCACTATTAGATACAAATGGAGAGCAAATTAGCCCACTGTCCACCTTTTCCTTTATGAGGTTCTGGTCAACTTCAATGGGCTTGGTGCAATCAGGCTGAACTGGATTGTGTGCTACACTAATAGCTATTTGTTGTTATAATAAAGCCTCAAAGGTGCTTCCCACTAGATCTTCAAGTCTTGTAGGACAATTTTCAGCTACAGTAGCTCACAAATCCCTATTGCTATTGCTCTAAACTCAGCCTCTACAGTTGATCCAGTAACTATGTTTTGCTTCCTACTTCTCCAAGTCACAAGGTTGCTACAAAGGAAGGTACAATAACTTCATGTTGAACTCCTATCAACAATAGACCCTGCATAGTTTGCATCAGTATAGGCTTCAAGTGTCAGCCCTTCTCCTTTCTGGAACAAAATTCCCTTACCGGGTGTCCCTTTCAAACATTGCAAGATCCTGTATACAGCTTGAAGATGAACTTTTTGGGATTATGCATAAATTGATTCACAACATTGATTGCATAAGTTATGTTAGGTCTAGTGTGAGAACGATAAATCAGTTCCCCTACAAACCTCTGATATGTCCCTTTTTCCACTGCTGCATTTTCATGAGCTTCGCCAAGTCTATGGTTCGGTTCTGTGGGGCTCTAGGCTGGCTTACACCCTAGTTTTCCTGTTTCCTTCAACAAATCCAGTATGTATTTTCATTGTGATACGAAGACTCCATGCTTTGAGTGGGGAACTTCAATACTAAGAAAATACTTAAATCTATCAGGTTCCTTTATCTCAAATTCCTTAATTAAGCACTCCTTAAAGCTTCCCTTCCTTCCAAATCATTTCATGCTACCACAATGTCATCTACATACATCAATAGTGTTATTACTCCCCCTGAAGCTTGGTGTTTAACAAACAAAGTATGGTCAGCTTGGCTCTGTTTATACCCCATGGCTGTCATGACCTCAGTAAATCGCCCAAACCAATCTCTAGGAGACAGTTTCAGACCATACAAGTCCCTTTTTTTTTAATAAGTTTTCACACTTTCTTTCCTTCTAAATTCAAACCGAGCTGGAGGTATTTCCATGTAAATCTCTTCATCAAGATCACCATGTAAAAAGACATTCTTGACATCAATTTGTTGTAGACTCCACCCAAGATTAGCAGCTAAAGATAATAATACTCTCATACTGTTCACTTTGGCATTCACTTTGGCAACTAGAGCAAGTGCTTCCAAATTATCAATCCTATAAGTTTTGAGTATACCCTAGCCTTGTACCTTTCAAGGGATCCATCTGCCTTATATTTAGCAATGAAAACCCATTTGCAACCCGCTGGACTCTTCTTTTTTGGTAACTCCACTAACTCCAATGTCCTACCTTTTTTCAAGGGCTTCCATTTCTATTCTCATAACATTTCTCCACTCCGTATGACTTAGTGCCTCAGATATTGTCTTAGGAATGGTTATGGTGTTTCGATGTGTGAGAAAGGATCTGTGGGTGTGTGACAACTTTTCATGAGACATAAAGTGAGACAAAAGATATAAAGGATGTTGGATACCTTTTTGGGTGCCTTTTCTAATAGCAATAGGAAGATCATTGTTATTATCTTCATTCGAGCTAGAAATATTTTCTTGAGAAGGTACAGTGTCATCAATTACCTCATTACCAGGGGCTAGTTCCAATTCTTAGACTTGCATAGGTTAAATAATGGGTGCTTTTCTCCTTGAATAAGTCAATACCGGGCAAGTAGAACTTTGAACTTGTTTATCCTGTCCCAAAAGCTTAGAGTTGGGAGTGCAAGGGTTTTCAGGTTCCATAGAAATAGGATTTGAAGGACTTTGAGAATTAATAGGAGTAAGAGCTAGAGGATTTTTTATGTTTGTAGACGAGGAAGGAGAATGAGAGTCAAGTTCCAGCGACAAAAATAAGTCTTTGTCCTTATCTTCAGTAAGTGATGTCTCCCCCTGAAGATAAGGTTGAGTGAAATAGCTTTCTTTTTCAACTAAATGTACATTAGCAGACAAAGAACTTTCTTGTAGGAGGATGAAAGCATTTACATCTTTTGAGTTGGGGAATAACCAACAAATGCACAAATAAGTGCTCGTAGATCCAGTTTTCCCCTATTATGAGGGTGAATATGAACAAAAGATACCTAACCAAAAATTTTGGGAACAAGATGGTTGGTAGTGTTGAAATCTGGAAAATATTTTGAAAAGCTGCACAGGGCTTTTGAACCATGGATGAGCTCTCCACTACTTAGGGTTCAACAATGACTTTGCTTCTACCTTTTTTCGCACTAAATTATACCAATAATCTCATCCAATGATGGCAAGTCTTCTTTTTCCAGTACTTGTACTCAAATGATGTCAAACCCCCATTTAGCTCAGCTAAGAATTCATAAATCCTATCTTTTTCAAAAAACCTTTTCATAAGGCAACATCAGCACTACACTTCATTTGAAAACATTGATAATGTTCCATCTCTTGCCACAAAATTTTTAATAAATTAGCATATTCAGTAATAGAGTGACTCCTTGTTTAGTTGCAGAAATCTTGGTTTTGATCTCATAAATTTAAGCAGCAGCATCCTCTTTGGAAAAAGTTTTTTCAACAGATTCCCATATTTCCTTGGCTGTGGTAAAAAACATACATGTCTCACTGATATCTGGGACCATCGAATTCCACAGTCAGGACATAACCATAGAGTCTGCTTCATCCTAGGCATCAGATCTGGGATCCCTTGATTTGTGTTCGGTACCAAGTAGGTGACTAATTTTTCCCTAAAAGGTTCAAACAAACTGAGTCCACTTTGAATAATTTTTCCCATCTAGTCTATAGGCTTCCTGAATGTTCTGCAAATCCCCTGTTGATGGAGTACTCATCCTGTCACTATTTCTGTTGTCACTTAATTGAGTAGGGGGAGTGTTGGTTCATTAACAATCTTAGACATGGTTGGAATATGAAAATAATTTCAGGAACGAGAAAGTGGTAGAGAAAGAATTCAGCGATGAAGGCTAAAAGAAGAGGAAAAAAATTTCCCAAGGAGCCTAATAAGGCTCTGATACCATGTGGGAAAATGTAGTAATGTTTTATTGATATTCAAACAATACAATTCTAGGTTAATATATGCATGTAGAGCACAATAGGAAAGGAAACTAAATTAAATCCCTACAAATTAAAGACTAAATCAAATCCCTACAAATTAGAGATTGACAACTATCAAGATCTCTTATCTGAGGTATCAATATTTACAGTAAGATATAGCTAGGTGTGTTCTCGTGTGCGCGCGCGCGCATGTGTGTGCGTGCGTGCAGTTATCTATATCATCTTTATGATTTATGGTTATGATAAAAATATATTACGAACCATTTAGAGACCCTTCTTAGATAAAGGCTATAACTTAGCCATACCTCTGAAACAGCTCTCCTGCAAGGGTGGTATATTTATCATCCTTACTTGCACCATCTTTCCAAGACCTGTGCCCGTGCCTGAGTCTTCTCAGGGCAGATGATGGCGTCTTCTTTTCCGAAAAACGCAATTTAATATTCTTGCCTCTCTTTCATGATTATACCAATGAAATCCCTGGTTCTATGCATATCAGAACGTGTGTATTTTGTAGGCAAGTGTACCATGAATGACCATAACCATCCTTGGTCCATTGAGATTATTAGATATGTTAAAAGGATGGCCCTGGATGGATTGACAGTGCTTTGGGCTGGATGAAGGCTTTGAAAGGCCAAGGGATGGCTTGAGAACTGGAAGTGGTTAATATTTTCTTACTGATTATGTCTGTCGATAGGATTGAATGCAAAATGGAAATGGTTCCTTCTTGGTCAAAGACATTGTGATTGCTATAACTTAATATGGTTGTGTCTTATAATCTGCCAGCATGTCTTCAATTTTGTTTGCTTGTTGGTTTATGTCTCAGTGTTTTTGTGATTCAATGAACAATTATATCTGTACATGTTAGGTACACTTGAATGCATGATGGATAAATTTTGTCAAGTATGAGGTTAGAACAAATTTCTTAATTTGATGTTCATATTTGTTTTTTACGTCCAGTACTTTTTGGAGCTGATGAAAGTTCCACGAGTGGAGTCAAAACTAAGAGTATTTGCTTTCAAGATTCAGTTTGGCTCTCAGGTTTGGGGGTATCTGCATTGTTAGTCGGTTTATAATTATTTGGTAATTCTGTTTAGTTAGTTCTTTCCTTTGTTGTCTTAATCTTGAACATCTTTTGCAGATCTCAGAGTTCAGAAAGAATTTAAACACAGTGAACTCTGCATGTGACGAGGTATGCACTAATGATATTGACTCTTTCCATGCAATATATATACTTTCCATTTGACCTCAGGCACTTGTTCATTGGCTAAGTAGGTTCGGAATTCCATCAAATTGAAGGAAATTATGAAAAAGATTCTTTATTTGGGGAATACATTAAACCAAGGAACCGCAAGGGGTAAGTAATTGAGGAATTATTTGTCAGAGTTGAATAATTATTAATCACATAAGCTTAATTTCATTGGAAAGTTGAATGCTCCTTCAAGTGCATGACATTATTTAATGAAAGGACTTATAATGTGCATCCAAACTTTGTGCCCACTTTACTTTCTGCTGTAATTAACATATTTCAGGATTGGATAGAAGACAGCTTAGTCAAATAGTCTTGTGAATAACCATTAACCACAGAAGCTTGAGCTTATAGATGTTGGCCCAACAAAAGGATTGTGGACTCAAATGAGTAATATCAATAATTTCTAAACACATGCTAATCATATTATACTATTCGCTTAAGTATCTTCTACTGTAAGAAGCTCTTTAATGGTTACGTTTACTTAGTCGTTAAAAATTTCTAAATTTCTAATTTGTACAGGTTCTGCAGTTGGATTTAAGCTGGATAGCCTTTTAAAACTCACAGATACACGTGCTTCCAACAGCAAGATGACACTGATGCATTATCTATGTAAGGTATGGTTCACTGCATTTCTTTTTGTACCTTTTTCTGGCCAAATAAACTTTCCATATTATAAATTTGGTTATTGTGGAAGAAGAAAAAATATATTCGTTCTCAATAATTGTAAATTCATTTTGAAAGTAATAAAGCTGAGTCAAGTCAAGGGCTGCACTCTTTACTCTTTATATTGCAGGTTATCCCTTCTTTTTTAATTTTTATATCATGGTTACTCTACAAAGTAGTGCTAAACCCGTTTAGATCTTTGATGGAGAATAAGGTTAGGTAACCCTGTTAAGTGTTAAATCAGTAAGAATAAGTTAACAAAAGAAAATTAAAAATCCAGATACTTGAAGTTTTGTTAATATGGATTCTATCAACTGCTAAAATAGGACATAGCTCCTGCTGTGATAGCAATCGTCCTGTTGTTGTGCACTTTCCTTTCAGCATGTGAGGAGACATCAGCAATAGGCTAGACTTGATTCTTCTTTCCATTTTATCAACATTGGTTGAAAATTTTGAAATGGCTTTGAATACCTAGATTCGTATCAGAAGTTCTTTCATTAAAAAAGGAATCTCCATCTTTTACATCCTTTAAGAGTATTCGTCTGTTTTTATGTATCTCATGTATGTTGGTCACTTTGTCTCTCTTACTGATTTAATAAACCTTGCTGGGCCTAGCAATTCTAGATTATGTTCATCTTCACTGCTGGATACACCTCTCTCTTCTCTGTGTGTACTCTATTGTGATATTAGTTCATTCTCTTACTTAAGCATTTTGTGGATCAGGTCCTTGCTGCTAAGACTCCAGCACTTCTAGATTTTCACTTGGATCTTGTTAGCCTTGAACTAGCATCTAAGGTATTCATATGTCTTCGATGTATCTGTATTTTTGTAGTTTTATTATTTTTGTTTACACTGGGATCTCACTGCAATGCAGATACAATTGAAGTCTTTAGCCGAAGAAATGCAGGCTATTATCAAGGGATTAGAAAAGGTTAGACAGGAGCTTGTTATGTCTGAAAATGATGGACCTGTATCTGAAGTTTTTCGTAAGGTATAGTTTATTTTGGCAACTTTAAGACAATAACTTTAGTTGACAGCTAGTTTTGGATCTTATTCAAAACTATTAATTTACTAGTAATTTTACACTTCGACAACCTGTGAATTTTGCTTAAGAGTTCTAATTTGTTACATAGTCTTAATATGCCTTTGAAATTTAGGGGTCAACAAGAGTACTGGAGTAAAGATAAGTTTATATGGCAAAGCACTTGCCTTAAAGACGTATTGCATTCTTGTGCTTCTTGAGGGTTAAGAACATTACTGGAGACATTCCAAATAATTCGATGTAAAACAAGATATGATATTCTTTTGTGGGGTTGGAGAACTTCCAACTTTAGTACGTGTGCCATTCTTTTCCTTTCTACTTCTTGAAACCCAAAGGGGTTGGCGGCCTGACGAATGAAATAACTTGAAGTTAACTCCAGCCACTCCTCCAGGTCATTTGCACGAAGGTTTTATATTTCTTCTGGACCTTGGGCCCTTTTTTTCTTTAATCTTTTTCGGTTGTGGGTCTTGCCTGGAATTGGTGATTACTCTATCCGCCAAACAGTGTGATGGGGATTCCTCATCATTAGTAAAGATAAGCCTAAGCGTTCTATGTCCTTTTTGGTTGGACTATCGGATGCTTTGTTTCTTATCTCCATCTTTTGTCATCACTTGGTGGGAAGGGAAGTGATATCACTAGGCTAAAATACTGTGTTAGCAGCTACAAGTTTCCTTAGATCAGCATATTATCTATTCAGCAAGAAAAGTAGCAGTGATAGTTAGGCCTTTATTTTGCTGGCTTCTTGCATTTTTTAACACTCCTAACACCTGTTTTTTCATTATAAAACAACAATAATAATAATTTCAGACACTGAAAGGATTCATTTCTGTTGCTGAGGCTGAGGTGGCATCTGTAACAAATCTCTATTCTGTGGCGGTAATAAGCTTTCTCTTAAATTGTCTCCTTGATACCTTATTTTTTATTATCAACATAATGTGCTGATCATGTCTTAAACCATTATCATCTGGTGGACAGGGTAGAAATGCAGATGCCCTTGCACTATATTTTGGTGAGGATCCTGCTCGTTGCCCATTTGAGCAAGGTAAATTATGGACATAATATCCACGCTGCTTTCCAGTTTGATGTATAAATTTTCATTTTGATAGAGATTGAAGTGAGTCTACAGCTTATGGGACACTGCATGTTTCTTAATGCTTCTGTCTTTTGCTAGTTTCTTCTACAATCAGTCCTCATCTGAAAACTAGGGTGATGATGTATTCTATTTAATTAAGCTAATTTTGTGAGAAATGGTTTGGTATGGAATGGAATAGTGCTGGGGTAAGTAAGATGGGGTGAAGACTCTAAAGATGAGAGTGAATGAGGTCAATCTGTGTTGTTGAGCCCAAAGTAAGGCATTTAGCTTTCTTGAGAGACCGACTCAATTAATACAATGAATTAATGTAGGGAAGGTTGAGGACAAAAGAAAAAAGAAAGGGAAAGACACCATGAAGAGAAAAAGAATGGAATGGTGCTGGGGTAAGTAAGATGGGGTGAAGACTCTAAAGATCAGAGTGAATGAGGTCAATCTGTGTTGTTGAGCCCAAAGTAAGGCATTTAGCTTTCTTGAGAGACCGACTCAATTAATACAATGAATTAATGTAGGGAAGGTTGAGGACAAAAGAAAAAAGAAAGGGAATGACACCATGAAGGGAGATCTAGACTGAAGTTTGAGTATACTCTAGTTAATCTTGTTTTTAATACCTTAGTCATTTCCTTGTATCATGGGGTAATACCAAAACTGACTACATTTATTTGTTTGACTGATCACTGCAGTTACTGCAACTCTGTTAAATTTTGTGAGGTTGTTCCGAAAAGCACATGAAGAGAATGTGAAACAGTCTGAATTGGAGAGGAAGAAAGCTGAGAAAGAGGCTGAGATGGAGAAGGCTAAGGGAATTAATCTTACAAAGAAGAGTGTGAAGTTTGCTGATGGTTGACTGCTTTCTGTCTCCACATGGGAAATTTAGCTCCCGCCATACAGCAGAAGTCTGCCGTGATGTTTTATTTGAAAGACGGCAAAGATGCTGCTGCCATGACTGGTTGACACCTCCTGCTGCCCAGAGTGGGTGCCAGCCTTCGAAGGGTGACATAAACGAGGCAAAAGGGCCTCTCCTTCTGGTCTGCCAAGTTGACATGTTTGATGGGATTCAGATCAGTGCTTGACCAGTCTCATTGAATACATCAGGTGATGAGTGGATAAAGTGGTTGACATGTAGTGCAGGTCGCCTACATGGTCAATGAAGAAGATTGGTTGGCCTGTCTGGCATCATTTTCAGGAGAAATTTTGTAGTCCTTGGGCATTGGACAGTCCCTCGCTATGTAGGCAGTTAGATTTTGGCTCTACTAATTCTTTCCGCACCAGAACAGGGAGGCCTCTGGCATTGTAAAACATGAAGACTCGGATCTCCCTGTACCATGAAACCATGTACAAAGATCTAACCTCTATCTTAGTTAGGATTCAATTCTTTTTCTTGTAACATAGAATTTGATTTTACTTTTGATTAGTCGAGAGTTTTGGCAGGTGCCCATCACGAAAAATATTGTATAGTGATCAGTTTCAGATAGAGAAATTAGAAGATGGGCTTTCTGTAGTGTAACTGTAATATAGTATAGAGGCTGCAGGTCTGAAACCGCTTGTTTCCTTCATTCAATTCTTCAATCAAAATTTGATTCAAGTGTTGTCATTGCTTCTCGTCTTTCCATTATTCTGCCTTTACCATTCTTTGGAAATTGCATTACTAGATTCACTTTATGGCAATTTCGATAAACAATTAAATCTTAATCATACATTCTTGTATTACAGATGCCTTTAGCACGCATGACACAAAATTTTCAATAAAGAACCGAAACCAAACTCACAGTAAACACGGAATCCGGTGAGGTAGCTCACAAGACTTTTGCACTATGGGGTGAACATAAGCTGACTCACAAGATTTTTGCACAGTGGGGTTAAACACGTCATTTAAACTATGAAACAGAATAAACCGTGCATGCAGAATAACATAAACGTCCCATATTTTTACTAAATCAATAATCAGATGTTCGTATTTGCGGACAGCAAACCGCCATCGGGGAACAAAATAAATAAAAATAAAAATTACAGAACGGATACAAAGTCAGAACTTTTGATTAACGGGCGCAATGATAATTTGTCCTAATTGACTTTCCACTGGTGACTCAAATTCATCTTATGATTGAGAAGTGAGAACTAATTACTAAAGATGATTCTTGCCTCTTGCCTTTTTTTCCTTGAGGTAGAAGCCAGGGTAAAAATAAAGAAAGGATTAGGCATTAAGCCAACCGACGGTATTGGTGGCAAGAACAGCCTCTCTGCCTCTGTTATCGCCTTAATAAAAGGGCAAATTAGCTTTTAAAGCTTTTCATTAATCCCCATTTTGAACAAAGTCTTTGAATAAATTGCTCCTATAATATTATTATTTGTAATAAAAAGCTGAGTATCTTTGCTAACCAGCCTAACTTCACCACAAATCTAGCATAACTATCACATTTCTTCGTCGCCTTATATTTTTGGTAACTTAATATGACATTCACAGCAATTTTCTTTTCTTTTTTTGATCTGACAACAGAAAAATTATCAACAAATTTATATGTATCATTCATTCATTGATACTGTAGTATTTGCCAATTTACAAGGTGAAGAGAGGGATGAGAATTAAAAGATTGAATACAGAAGAAATTTGCTATAACATCAATTAATTTACTGTTTGTCAATTAAATTTTTCTTCAATTCCTCTCCTTCAAATTTAATCCACCCCAAATTATGTGGAATTTTATTTTTTTTGAAGTTGCCTGCTGCACCTCAGGCAACAAAAACAAACGTTGCAGATGAATCTTATTTCTTTTCAATTCATTTGCAACCATCTCGCCCAAAAATAAAAAATTACTATCCTCTAAACATTTTCTTCACAATTCTTCAAATTCACATGCCCTTCTTTATCTTCTTCTGCCATGGCAGTTTGGTAAGAGTCGTGTGAGATTCCGTCTTCTTGTTCAATCCAAGAACCAATCTTGCAGCTTTTGTAGAACATGCAACTGATAACGGTATCAAGAACAACAGAAATTGAATACAAGTAAGCTATGAACGTCCCCTCAAAGGCCATCGAAGGGCTAGCCATGCCCCCTAGTCGATAAGCTCTTACAATTCTGTATTGGAACAAGGCTTCAATTGCAGCCAATACCAAATTGGGAGGCAGAGCCAGTGATAGTGCCACTGACGTTCTTCCTCTTATAAGAACACAAGCCTTGAGAATTGCCAAGTACCCGCCGCAGCTTTCCATGCCCGATAAAACCAAGGCCAAGTTGCTTATAATGAGGGCATTTGCAAGCACAATTGAATAAAGAACTGCTCCTGCTGCTGACAAGACGAGGATACAATTGGGAGAAGAGAAGCCAGATGCTTCGAGAAAGTTAAAGGCAATGAGTACGAAAGAAAAGACGGTCGCGTTTGCGGAGAGAATCAAGAATGAGTTGCATATGTAGGTATCAAAAAGAGGACTGAAAGCTGAAAAAAGAGAAGAAAATGAAGGTGGTGGGAATGTTGGTTTATGGTGTTTCAAGACTTGAATGATTGATGCCTTTGCAAGAAGCAAAAAGGTGAGGGAGAATGGCAATGTAAAGATTGATGAAGAGATTGTCTGAGAGAGCTTCAAGCTGAGGATACTGAAGAATTCTGAAGATGGAGGGAAGCCAGCTGCTTGAAAGAGAATCTTCAGACGATTGTGTATCAAAGGAAGCAGAGATGATGACGAGGGAACAAGGGCTTGTGAGAGTAGAATTGAGGCTGCAAAAGGGATAGCAAGAACAGCAGCAGTTGTTGTAAAGTGTTGATAGTTTTGAAGGAATATGTAGATTGATCTTCTGATGATCTTGGTTGTTTTAGCCATTGGGATTCTTGGAGCTTCTTGAAATCTTTGGAAGGAAAAATTATTAGGCATGAAATGAGTGCCTCACCTAGAGGGCTCTCTCTATATGAGAAGAGAAACTCACAATGCGCAAGGCATTGATGTTTCCTCCTCTTTTTCTTTGATGGCGTTTTCGCTTGTGGCTTTCGCTATCTCTCCCTATATATGTGTTGTGCGTTTTGGGTGTTGGTTAAGTTTGATGAATGGATTGGCCAACAACTAAAAACTAACAAAAGTTTGCAAGGTGCAGTTGTTTGGTCATTGTTTTTACCAAGGCCGACTCCTTGGAGTCATTTGAATATGAATTTCTTTCTCTCCCTGTTATCTCCAAGTCTCCACTTTAAATTAATTAGTTGGCTTGGCTACAAGAAAACATAAAGAAATAAAAATAACTTATTTTTAATGGCTCAGCTTTTTGAGTCTTCTCCCTTGGTTTGATGCAAAGAGTCTTGGTTTTGGTTAGCTTTTAATATACTCTTCGACAATTGTTAATGATTGCTACACTTGGACTTTGTTTTTTATACTGTGTACCCATTGCATTATCTCTTCAATCACAATGAAATATATGTACCTTGCAAGTGGGCTTGTTGTAAAACTCTTCGAGTTGAAGCATAATTCTTTTGCCATTTCAAGTCGATGAACAAATTGGAATCTTATAAAATTTGGATGATATTTTGAGAAGAGTGAGATAACATCAAGAAAACTTTTTATAAGAAAATGAGATGCATACATAATATTTGAATCTAGGGTTGATTTTACGTAATTGTTTATTGATTAGATTATATTTGATAAGATTAGATTAAATATTTGAATTATATATAGTGTGGGGTTATTTGAACCTACTAAATTTCTATTCACACCCATTTTAAAAAATAACTCAAAATTACTCTCCGTCAATCTCTTTTTCCCTCTATCTAGTAATTTTATATTCTCTCTTTACTCTCACGTTCTATAAACTAAATATTCAATTTCACTCTCTTTATGGCCTTTCTTAGTCTATTATGATCTCTATTTCATATTTTCTATGAGAAATTTTTTTCTTAATATATATTAGCTCTCTTTTTTTTGATAAAAATTAATCTCCTAATATTCACTAACTTTCATAATGAATAAAAATTTGTTGATGTTCACTTTTAAATGGTAAGTTTTGCTCCTTTTAGTTAGTAATACCAATTATTTGTAGGTAAAAGAATAAATCTGAATGAATTGATGACAATTTATAAAATTGAGAACAAAAAGAGAAGAAATAATTAATCAAGTAATTTTTTTCAAAAATTATTTAGATTATAAAATTCTTAATTAAAAAGAATGTGTAAAAAATAAATTAGTAGATTCAAAATAACCCCACTTAGGTTTGGGATTTTAAATTGTGGGAAAGTTCAAGAAAACTTTAAAAATGATAGGGTTTAATAGCACTATAAAATTAAGATTTAAAACCGCACGATTTTAAAAGTTTTTCAAACTCTCCCACTCTTTAAAATCTTAAATTGTATATATATATATAATGGAACTCAAATCTTGGCTCTCAAATTTTGAAAAGAAAAAATGTTAAAATTTGTAGGACCATACATGGATTCATATTTGGTTGTGTTTCACGTGATAAGTGATTGATTATTTTGATTCTTAGCTTTCAAGTTAATTAAATTGTAATAACTACAAAATAAGAAAAAGGAAATTGGAGAAATCTTACAAGTACAAAATTGTGGCCTACTAATTAAAAAGATATCTTCCCTTCTTCTTAAATCAAACAGTGTACTTATGATTGACAGCCATTGATTCTGCATCAAATATTCAAATATCATATCATACACATTAATGTAATAAGTAACAACAATGAGTTGTATTAAGCTTAATTGAGCCGAGTTGAGCCGAGCCACGGCTGACTTTGACTTTAGTGAGTGGGCCCACGAGGCGACGGTGATGCTAAGGTGGTGATGCAGCATCATACGGTTTGGTACGGTTTTTGACCTAATTGGGTGTTAGGGGGTTATCCATATATGACGTATTGACGTGGCACTTTTTTAATTTTATTTTTATTTTTTTCTAATCGAAAGGATTATAATTTATTATAAGTTAATTTCAAATTAATTTTTGTAAATTGATTATCTTTAAATAGTTCTATTTATTTTTAAAAATTTCTTTTATTTATCAAGAAAAAATAAGTATCCTTCTCTTATCTTTTGAAAAAAAAAATGAAAAAAATTTAAAATTTTAAAAAATAAAAGGACAATTTGAAGGTAATTAATACATAAGGGGGTAATATGAAATTTACTCATTTATTATTATAAAGGTATATAACTAATATTGCTCTCATTGGTGGTGTGTCACCGTATTTGGTGACATTTTAACCAAGAACATTGTAGAAGAAGAAATTAAACGAAAATTAATGACTAATTGAAGAAAAGAATTGGATTATTGGAGAAGAAATTGAACGAAAGATTGATGAGTGATCAAGACAACTTGTGAGACTGATGGGAAAACCCCCAGTGACCAAAGGATGCATAGACGTCTAAATTTTCACACACGCACATATTATTTTTTATTATGTATGTATAATAATTAATAACTAAAATAAATCTTTATATTTTGTTAACTTTACATTTTTATTTTGTTATCTCAATGTAATTGGTAATAATAAACTCCTTGAATTTAATAATTTTATTTTCTAATCGAATAAAGATGATTTTAGAATTTTTATAATATTTGTGACAATACATATGAAATTGTATTAAGCTCGTTTACAATTACATTTGGGAGGCTTAAAAGTTATTTTGAAAAGCTAAAAATTAATTTTAGTTTTAGGTAAATTTTTTTAGAAATCATGTTTGGCAAAGTCATCTCATCCTATAGTAGATTTTGACAAATGGAGAAGGAGTAAATATTAAAAATCTGATTTTGATAATCATTTTTATGCTTAATACACTTCCATATATATCCTTACATCTATAATAGAATCAAAAAATTATCCTTATTAGTTATAAATAGAATCATTAACTTTAAAGAGATTATTATTATTATTATTATTATTATTATTATTATTATTATTATTATTATTATTATTATTATTATTATTATTATTATTATTATTATTATTATTATTATTATTATTATTATATTGAGATAACAAAATAATAAATAAAATTAAAAATATAAAATATTTATTTTAGATCAATAAAAAATATTTTATATATACATATTTATAAATATGTAAATGAATTTTAATCAACATTATGTCTAATTCAGTCATATATATTCTTATAATAATTTAATAGTAAGATTTACTAAATATATGCTATTGCTATTAAGACTCATAACATTTTTAGAAACAAATTTTACAAAATATTTAATTGATATATTTTACTGTTGATTATTTACACAAGACAGCTAATAACAATTATTTTAAAAGTTATAACATAACCAAATTCGCCCTAAATATAAAACTAATTCTTAAAATCAGAACTCTCCATTTTAATCCACCAATTAATTATTTCTATTCCTATACACATGCCTATATAGGTATGGGTTATAGTCAGTGAATTATATAACTCTACGGATGACAAACTTATCTGTCAACCTACAAATCCGTACAAACCGCCTACAAAAACCTGTCCATTACAGATAATTTTGCGGGTTGCGGGCGGGTTTAGTATTGAGAAAAAATTCACTGGGTATCAATGTAGATATCCACCAACCCGCATTCTTTGTTTTAATTATTTGTCTTTTTTATTTTAATCATAAGAATTACATTAAAAAATTTAATCATAAATATATCTAAATTAAAGTTTCTAATTCTTAATCCTAACTTATCTCATTGCGACATATATACAATAAGTTTTTAATAAGTAGAAATGTTATAATTTTTATCAAAAATATTTTATTTTACTTTAATTGATTTTTTTTGTTTTACCTTAATGATAATTTTATAAAATTTACTTGTTAACATTATTGATAATACTTGTATATTGATTAAAAGATGAAGCAAGGCATTGATATTAATGATAATGATTTGCCTACAATAGAAATACTTTGTGGAAGATTAATATATTTTGTGTATTTTTTTAAGGTTGAAATTTTAATTTCTTATTTACATTGATAAAATCTAGAATTGAGTATTGTTTGCAGATTTTTTAGGTTATTATTATATATTTATAGTTTGAATTATATAATTTAAGTTTTCATGTATTATTAAAAGTATTTTTTTTATATTCGTGATTTTAAATGAGAAAACCCATAAAAAAATCCGTTATGAGTTGTTGGTGAGTTTGGTAATTGTTAAAACCCGGAACTCGGGGGTTTCTAAAAAATAAAAACCCGCTGTAGGTTGCGGCTGAGTCTGATAATTTAAATTTTTTGCGGATATAGGTTTGGTGATAGCAAACCCCTGCATCTGGTGTGCTCATTACCATCCCTATATAACTCACTCTTTATCGTACACATACGAGAAAGATTATTCTAAGTCCTCCTCATGCATTTTGGTAAAAACTTTCTTCCAATTAATTGGTAACATATTCAACAAATTATTTAAAACCTGATTATTGTAATGTTGTATGAAATATTCAAAAGTGAAAAAAAGCCCTTACAAAAACAAAACAAAAGCCACTAGTTAAATCATACTGACTTTGGCAATAACATTAAAATACAATAGCAAGATTCTCTTTTAACAGTTGAAGAATTATATATTGAGAATAGATGGTGTACCAAGACCTTCAATGATAGATGGTGAAATTACGTTTGTTTTTTGTCGGTGGATATTTATTAAAACCCCCCTTTATTATGAATGAAATATTCTACCTAAATATTGTTCTTTCTTAGCCTTTTGAATCTCAAAAAGGGGTGCTTGCATCAATAAATTAGAAGATAAATTAATACATAGAATCATATCATTTTGGCAAATTTCCGAGCTTATTCAAGCTGCAATGTTATTCTCACTCACGAACTTTCTTCATCCTTTCTGAATTTCACATGGATGAATGTTCCAAGAAAGATTTAATATTGAATCTTGGAATTATTACGCATTTTTTAGGTGAAAAATTAATTTACTTTAGTTTGTATTTCTTCCTGTTGCTCAACTGCCGGAACTTAATCCACTTTTATTAGATTATGACATAAATCACCTAATCTGATTATACATTGGTTTGTTTCACATCGTGAATAAAAAACTCATAATAATAATTGGAAACCCTTTCAATTATTTAGAGAAGTACACAAATAATTATTGAGGGAGGGTTTCTAGTTTATTGGAGATTAGTTAGACGTTAAGTTCCAATTAGAATATATAAGTGAGTTGACTCAAATATAAATCTGAGTTATAATGTGTGCTTATGTTAGTGAGATAACATAATTAAACATTTAAAACTTAAAAGATCGAACCAGTAAAATGATAAGAAAAAAGAGCAGGAAAAATTATAGAAATTAAAGTACTAAATTAACATAATTGACCAAAATAAGTGACAAATTCTTTTATGAAAGATTTTACTGTCCCATGCGTCGCATACAATAGTGGATCTTGAAACTGCATGCGAAAAAAACTACTAATTGTTTAGTTTTACTAACTTATTCATCTGTAAATAATATTTCATTAGTACTAAATTCGTCCCACTTTTTATATAATTGTTCTATTTCTTTGAAAATAACATGTGAATTTATAAGACAAGCGGGTATTTTTAAACAAAAATAAACATAAAAGCCATGCCACTTTTTGCCATTTTCCAAGCATTGTATTTTCAATCATGAACTTTCTTCATCGTTTCTGAGTTTGGCAAGATCTTTCAGTAATCTTGAATATTATATGATTTTTTCAAAAAGAAATTTTAATAGCGGCAGTGGTGCATGTATGCTTGGAATTATTGCATTACGGCTTTTGGTGAAAGTTTAATTATTTTTTATTCTCCCTGTTGCTCAACCAACGACTAGTAGAACATAATCCACTGTATTTTTTTATTATTATATTTTCACATAAATAACCTAATTTAATATATATTTGTCTGCCTCCGATTGGGATTAAAAAATTGATCATAAAACAATTGGAAACCATTCAATTGTTTTGGGGAAAAAACATATATAATTAATTATTGATGCTGGGTTTCTAAAGTTGATTAGATTAGACATTGGTTGGAACTTAGTTTTCAGTTAGATTAAGTGGACCGAATCAAATCACAAAATGATAATCTCCAACATACTACTTTTGGGTCGAATAATTTTTTTTTTTTTATAAAAAAATAAAGCTTATCTTATATCTTTAAGATGTAAAGTTTTGTCACTTAATTTCTTGGGATAATAGAATGAAAAATTCAGAAGAATCAATAAAATGCCAATAATTCAGGCAAAAAATAAAAAATCTAGAAATCACCAAAAGAATTACATTATTGACTAAAATAAGTGGCGAAATCTTTTACAATAATAGACTTTACCGTACCACACATAATGTACTGTAATGGACATGAAAAATTGTAATGGACTTTACCATACCATACAATAATAAACTTTACCATACCACAAAATTATCTGAAAAGTGGAATGATGTGATGCATGTCATATATAATTTTGTTATATGTTGCACGTCTGATTACGAAATTTGGATATTAACTTGTTTATAAGAATAGAGTTATCTTTTATGATCATCTAATTTCATATATATATATATTTGTAGTAACTTAATCCTCCCACTCACACGAGCGAAATTTGAACCTCATAATTTTTACACCATTTCAACAAGTTATACTAATTAAAATAATGTGTTCACGTCTTTGTGTCAATTAAGATTAGTTTCGACACGGTGGTGGAATTATGACTTTTGGTCCGATACGACAACAGTATTTGAGGATCAAGAGCTCTGAGTTCCTTCTCCCAGCAGCGCATAATTCTGATTATAATATCAGTAACTTGATTTCTTGTTCTAATATCAACGCATTTGTAATGTACTATTTTTTTTTTCTTTTTAAAATAAATTTTGACATTCAACAAAAATTCGAATATCATCGAAGTGGACAGGCTGAATTAATTATCGACAAATAAATGCATTACGTTTGATCAGAATTGGGTTAGAGCGTAAAACTTGGAAGGAACAGGCAAAAAAGCATTATTTGTCTCTGTAAATGTCAACGTGAGATAACGAGTAGTTAGTGATCAAGTTTCAAGTGCCTTGTACGCAACGAAATTGCACAGAGCGTGAAGAATACTTTTCAAGTGGCTAAATTTTACTTCTATTTTGTTTTTCCGGAAAGTTTCCATTAAAAATCTCCCAGGGCATATCAGTCATCCAATTTTACAAGTAGCATTAGTTTTCAAGATTTTGGACCAAACTCTTTACAGTCTTGCTGCAGTCAATGCTTTTACAATACACCCACTCTTAGCATTTCATTATCTATGTTTTGTATCCAACGGGAGAGCGACGATGAGAAAGACCGAAAGAGTAATGTTAGAGTCCTCTTCTTTTATAACGGAATCATCTTTCATCTCTTTCACAATATTGTCATGGACTCATCTAAAATATGACAACAGATTATTATTACTGGAAAATTGATGTATAATTATTGATACTCTTTTTTTTTTTTTTAATGATTGTTAGCATCTTTGAATATTACAATCTAAGATATGCTGAAAAATTAAATTGATATACTTGTAGAAAAATCAAACACTTTACTGAGAAAGCATAGCTCTGAAGAAAAAAATTAACGCTAACTAATGATGAGACATTTGCCTGTGTATTTAAAGACGAAAATAAACTTATAGAAGGTTGACATGTCACCTAAGATTATCCCTGAGTATGAAAATAAATGTCTCAATCTATTTTCGCGAAGCCTTTTTCTGAAATCAATTAAGTGCGGTCGTTGTTGCGTCAACGCGGGACCGAGGGAGTTGGGCGCCCAATCTTAGTTATGGACTTCGCCCAATAGATTGCTCGGTTGGAGTTACAGGGCTTGGGCCAAGTTTAATTAACTTGTTTTGGACTTTTGTACCCAGTCCGCAAAATGGACCACAGTTCACCATTTGGTGCTAAATCCCTTTACAAAACCCAATCTCGCTGACGTTGACCTTGCAATTTGCGCAGCCCATGGCCCCATGCATGCATTTATAAAATCACAATTAGTTGAAATTTTTAAAAAAGCAATGAATTAAGTTATATTAATTTTTTTTTTTGATTTTTTTTACGTTTTTTTTTTAAAATTAAATATAATTATTTTATCATTAAAATGTAAAAGTATAAAAAATTTTGCAACTCAAGTTTTTTATTTTATACAAAATCCCACATTCATAAATGTCCTTTCTTTATTAAGATGCATTTATTTTTTAACAAACGATTATTTTTAATATTAAGTTATTTTTAACATAAATTTAGCATTAAATTTATATCATTTCAACAAAAATAATTAAAAATTATTCGATAGTAAAAAGTTGAGATAATAACATCATGATTATATAGTAAAGTTGAGATATACATTAATAATTTTTAGTAAAGTTGATGACTAATTAAATAAAACTCATATTAAAATAATCTTGATAAAGTAAAAAAACCAATTTAAAACAATATAAGAATGATTTAATTGGCATTATTTATGTTGATTTGTATTTATAAAAAATAATATGTATTTATTATAAACATTTTTTAGAAGTGGGGTGGGTTTACACAAATAATGGGGTGGAAATATCCCCACCCCTTTACAAAACCCAATCTCGCTGACGTTGACCTTGCAATTTGCGCAGCCCATGGCCCCATGCATGCATTCGTACAATCACAAGCAGTTGATAATTTTTAACCAAAAGCAATGAATTAGTTATATTAATTTATCATTTGATCTCATTTACGAATTTTTTTTTAAAATATAAATATAAGATATTTAGCATTACTCCGTATAACAAACTTGCCACTAGTTGGAAGTTAAAGAAAAGTCCCACATTCATAAATGTCCTTTCGAGTAAGAGCATTTATGTTTTCCTTTGAACGATTATTTTTAATATTAAGTTATTTTTAACATAAATTTAGCATACCCATTCAACTTCAACAAAAATAATGACACGTGATTCGATAGTAAAGTTGAGATATAACATCATGATTATATAGTAAAGTTGATGACTAATGTTCAGAAAAGAAAAGAATTTCTTGATAAAGAAAGACGTGATTTACTGGAAAGAGATTGAATTAGAACAGTTTTGGCAGCATTTAAGTGTCTTTATAAATTTATTAATTCTATTAATCAGTTAACTGGGGTTTTTCCAGTAGAGGGATTTTATGAAAACCTTTCGGACTTCTAATTTGACTTGATGGAAGGGCCTGGGCTTAATTGGCAGGTTGAATTTTGGGCTTTACCGATTATCTAAAAGACTGAGACTTTTAACATCCCGCGAAAATTCTTATTATAACACCCATTTTGAATTTTATTTCCTAAAACACCTCATTTTAATTTATAAAATATCAATGCATGCATTAAAATTAACAATCTTCCCATGAAATTTCATGAAAAATAAATATTTTTTTTTAACATGATAGATACTATCATATATCATGCACCACTTTGAGATAATGACAGTGTCTCTTATTCATTGACATGTCCGTTGTTTTGATTTTCGAGAAATAGAAAATAAAAAATGTGTTTGGTTTATCAAAGGATAGTATCAAAGGAAAAAAAAATTCATTGACGAGCGGCATACAGAAATCGACGAATAAGAAATACCTCGTATACGTGTCCAGTCGCCATTAGCCGGCCTATCCTAAATGTCGGAGCAGTCAGCGCTTTCCAGGTAGTGCACGCTACGTGTCAATCGAATCAATTTACAATGTTCCCGATTTTCTTTCATTTCTTCTTAGAGGAGAAAATTAAAAAAAAAAAATTTATCTCATTAAATATAAATAAAGATCTTCCCCTAAATGACGTGGCTGCCTTTCCATCTCTACCAAACTATCCACACTGGCACGCCCTTTTTCTTTTTTCGCACTTTTTCTTCTCTCTCATCTGTCCCTTCTTCCCTGCCTTCCACGTCACCATTTTCACTAACCTACGCCGCCCTACCACTTTGTAACCCCACCACCCGAAAACATACGCAAATCTCAGCCGTTCAATCTTATTAGCCACAGCCATTGTCTCATCTCATCAACTATTTTTAATTTTTAATTTTTAATTTTTAAATTAAAAAGTTGAATTCTCTCTCTGTTTCCGTACGGCCGATCACAGTTTTCGATTTTATCTTTTCTTAACCTCCCCCGTGTTGTAAATCTGAGCGTTGATTGTCGTTCTCGGGCCCAATCAATCTTTGATCACAGCCGTTGAGGTTTTCTCTTTGATAACTTTAAAATCTCGCTTGCCTTCTGATGGCAAGCGGTGAAGCGACTTGACTCTTTCTGAACTGACAGAAGTGTTCAGAGCATCAGCAAATTTCAGTTTAAAAAAGAAAATGATTATAAAATATTATGTATTTCGTTGACTGTTTTCATCAATTTTTGTTTGAGAGAAGAAAATTTCAGTTGTGTGTACGGAGGTGGTGATTGATCTGATTGTTCAATGGAGATTTCGATTGGAGCAGTGGAAATTGAAACCCTAAACCTAGTTTTGGTCTCAGTTGAGGCTACGGGGGGAGATTTTACATGGAGGTTCTTTAATAGAGACTGTTTGATGTGCTGATTTTTATCATTTATTTTTTCCGGGTAATTTCAATTATCTGATATTTTCACTGTTTATTGTTGTTATTGTTGCTTTAGTTTTAAAAAAGATTGCTTTTCTATGATGTGGGTGCTTTTTGTTTTTGTTTTTTGCGGTTTTTTGTTGTAGATATGGAGATCAAGGAGATGAATTTGAACAAAGAGTGTGTTGGTGCTGGTATCGGGAATAGTAAGAGTAGTGGAGATGGATTTATTGATAGAAGTAAAGTGAGGATTTTACTGTGCGATAATGATTCCAATAGCTCTGATGAGGTTTTTTCGCTTCTTGTGAAGTGCTCCTATCTGGGTATATTTTGACTTTCTTCTTATTTTGTTAAGTTTTGTTGTGTATGTAATGTTAGTCTTGTTAAGTTCTATTTTGAGTTTGCGGAGTATTTCTGTTGATGTTAATTTGCTTGTGTGACAAAATAGATAATGTGATTTGAGAACCTTGGTCATGCAGCTATTGAATTATGTGATAAAGTAGTGGTCAAAGTGTGTCCTTTGTATGGTTAGGAAGTTGATTACGCATAAAACTTGGAGAGGAAACGAGGAGAAGTTGTGTTACTGATTTTGGTTAAATTGAAAAATAAACTGCATAATTATTTTTGCTTGTTGAAATTGGAAGGCATACCAGATTCACTAAGCCAATGTTGTGTTAGTCTTTACTAATTCAGTTTTGCGGTCTAAATTTCTCTCCCTGTGAACTAATCCCTGGGCTTAGTTTTCTGTTATTCCATTGATTTATGGTTGAATTTGTATAATTGTATGACAATTTTGTTGCAGAATGATTCTGAATTTAGTTTTTATTGGGTAAAGAGAGGACCTCTTTTGTAATTGACTTCACTTCCATAAGATAGATTGGGATTAGCTTCACATATGGTTGTTAGATAAACATGTTTTCTCTTTCAAACAGTGGTTGTCACTTAAAACTGAGAGACAATGGTTTTAAGACATTCTGTTTCAGTTTCATTTTTCATTTAATCTTCTAAATCTTGTTCATCTGAAACTGCTGAAGTCTAATTTCCTTTCCCTCTAAAGAAATAAGAATCTACTAGAGCTCTGAACTCTCTGAATAAAAGAAGAAAAAGGAGTTGGTTTATTGGACTGAAGTATATATAGTTGGAAAATAACCGTTGACATTCTTTCCTTTTGCAATTAGTGCATTTTCATTATTTTTCTATCCTGTTCTTGATCTATTTGATGACAACTCTCTATAAATGTATATTACAATGTTGAATTTACCATCCATGTTGACAATTCTTTTGTTGAGTTTTCTCTTATCAGAGTCATTTGCTTCATTGCTATCTTCTATCTGCTTTTTTAATGTTTCTTCTTCATTTTGAAATGCTCAATGGTTGTTTGAAAATACCTGTTTTCCAAAGTTATTTGCCCGGTCCAAGATAACTTGCTATTGACATTTGCTTGACAGTGACTTCGGTGAGGTCAGCTAGACAGGTTATTGATGCATTGAATGCCGAGGGATCTGAAATTGATATCATACTTGCTGAAGTTGACCTCCCAATGACTAAAGGCCTGAAGATGTTGAAGTACATCACACGAGATAAAGAACTGCGGCGCATACCTGTTATCAGTATGCTTGTCTTGCACATTTTTCACCTTCAATTTTCCTAATTGCGTTATAGTTTGATCCTTACTATTTCATTTTTGTCATTTAGTGATGTCGGCACAGGATGAGGTCTCTGTTGTTGTCAAGTGCTTGAGATTAGGTGCAGCTGACTATCTTGTTAAGCCTCTACGAACTAATGAACTATTGAACTTGTGGACACATATGTGGAGAAGGCGACGGATGGTTTGTTTTGCATGAAATTCACTATGCTGTTGCTTCAAACTCTTTCTTTTCCTTTCATTTTTTTCTTCTTTTTTCTCTTTGGGATTCTTTCATTGTTTCCCCTTCTTCATATAAATATTTTTGTTCTACTTGGTGCTTACCGTTAGACACTAAGACAAGGTATTTATATATTTATAGATGCAAGTAATTTGAGACACAGTATTTACATGTGTTTACATATTTATAGATGCAAGTAATTTAAGACTTATTAAGTTTGTTATACTGAAAAGACTTCTAGCCTGTGATCACCATCTATTTGAAGTTCTTACTCTCTGTAGCATCTCATCAGAGAAACCCGAGGAATGCAGAAAAACTATATGTTCCTCTAAACTGAAACTTATTCTGTTTTCTGCTGATTTCATGTAGTCCACCTCCCTGCATTAGATTACTCGTCCTCATGTATGCAAGCATTGATCAAACTTTAGCTGATAGCATGCTTTAAACCAAAAGTCAAAATTTAGCCCAATTTGGTGAATGAACATTAGTCATAATTTTGCTTTGGTCTATAGTAAGATTCATTCAGTTTTTTTTTTAATTTTTTTTTGGCAGCTTGGCCTACCAGAAAAGAACATCTTGAGCTATGATTTTGATCTGGCTTCAGACCCTAGCGATGCTAATACAAACAGTACTACTCTATTCTCTGATGACACAGATGATAAATCTCGGAGGAGTACCAATCCAGAAATTGGAATGTCTACTCATCAGGAGACTGAAGTGAGTGTTGAAGTTTGGTAACTTGAATATATCAGATTAGCACACAACTATAGAAGCTAGTCAAAATATGCAACTATACGACAATTTATGAAGCAAAAAGAACATCCAATTTACATTGACCAAAGAATTGACTGATTTAAGTAAAGATTGGGCTTCACTAATATGAATTATGAAAAGTCATAATATAGCCCAATTTGGTGGAAAACTACATGGACTTTTTCTGTAATCTTCAAAAGAACTGGTTCCTGTTGGTTGATGCTGTTTATGAATGTCCAGGAATGTGCGGAGTAAAGAATACCAAGAGTAAAAAAGGTTTAAAATGGTCTAGTGCATGCAATGCCACATTTTGGCGGGTAGCTTTTCTGTGTTGTTTACGCAAATGTGACATAAACAGGAAATTGCTATATGAAAAAAACCAACCATTTAGTATAACAGGTATTTAACATCTTTGGAACTTAGGGCAGTAAAATTATATTAACACGAACATTCTCAGGACCACAGTTGTTTACTCAATTACATCTTGTGCGATTTCAGTCTGTTCCTGTTGCGACTGCTACTGTTCTTGCATCTACTTCTGGAACTGCTGCTGTTGAGCCAATGGATGTATCAGAATGTAGGCCTAATGTACCAGGAATAAGTGACCGCCAAACCGGTGAGCTGTTTGTCACCTATTAACTGCTTCTTTATTAGTACCAAGTTTTGTACTCCCATTGACATGAAAATTAAATTGTTTATGTAGCTGTCTATGTTTCATTGGGATGTGATTATATGTGGATCGCATAGTTTTAATGCCGGTACTATTTTCCAGGTCAATTTTCATCTGTTCCAAAGAAGATTGAATTGAGGATTGGTGAATCGTCTGCCTTTTTCACTTATGTCAAGTCAAACATGCCCAGAAACAATTCCCCAAGGATTGTCGATGTTGATGATAGTGCTGCCCAAAATGTGAGAATGGAAGAGAAATGTCAGCCATGTTGTCAACAAGTGGTTAATGATACTCGAATACATGAAAATGGAGAAGCATGGGAAAACTATTCACAAGGGGAGGACTTTCGGAGCAGTAGTAGTGTTCCTGATTCTCTTTCCATGGAGCAGTCCTCTACCCCACCTACAGACTTTCCACAGAGTAGGAATTTCAAGGATGAAAAGTTCTTTCAGCCACATTTGCGTACTCAAAATGAACCTCCACAAGCCACTTATCAGTATTATATGTCAGGAGCAATGAATCAAGTTATGCTGCCATCATCATCAGCACAAATGTATCAAAAGAACCTGCAAGAACTTCAGAATCATGCTATGCTGCCTCAATACAATCATCTTCCACAATGTGTCCCTCAAGTAAATGGGATGGCGTCTTTCCCTTACTACCCCCTTAATATGTGCTTACAACCTGGTCAGGTTTCTGCTAATTCTTGGCTGTCATATGGGAATTCATCTTCCACTGAAGTGAAAATGAATAAAGTTGATAGAAGAGAGGCTGCATTGATCAAGTTTAGACAGAAGAGGAAGGAGCGCTGTTTTGATAAGAAGATTAGGTATGTTAATCGAAAACGACTTGCTGAAAGGAGGCCTCGTGTGCGGGGACAGTTTGTTAGGAAGGTAAATGGTGTAAATGTGGACCTTAATGGGCAACCTTCTTCTGCAGATTATGATGAAGATGAAGATGAGGAAGAAGAGCTGGCATCAAGAGACTTGTCTCCTGACAATGATACTTCAGGAAACTAATTTGAAGTTATTGGTGATTGATGAAGGTTGTAAACATTTTGTTGAGAAACCCCCTGCAGATGTTTCTTATCTGGATGAACGAACTAGTCCTCCATTGCTCCATTGTGTAATACAAACGGTCACTTCCATGTTATGAAGGATACAGTCTGGGATGCATGTAAAACATTTGGTAAATTCAACTGGGTTGGAGTGGTCCAGATAATGTTGAACTTGTTTCCAGTTATGACATTGGTGGCTCAGAAGGCATATCAGATGGGGTCTGTCGGATAACAGCTGCATTAGTGCAAATGCCAGGAAAAGAGGTAATCACTGCATTGTATTCTGTCTGATCCGAAACAGCTGGTATAAATTTGTATGCCATTTTTGTGAAAAAATGTCCACCGTCAGCAGACCTGTTCTAGACAAAGATATTACTCTGTATGGATTTTTTCAATGAAATGGAAGGCATTGATTCATTAGTGTTTTTGAAGACTGAATCTGTTAGTAGAGTGAATATCAGCTTTGCTGGCGTTTGAAGGCGTTAAGTATCAATATCCGAATGACTGAATCCTTTAGGAGTTATGAAATTATCAAGTGGTGTATGCTTTTAACTCCAGCAACGAAAATATTGTTATTCGTGTGCCACATTGGGTGGCTGTGATAGAAAGATGCAGATAAGCAAACTCAAACCTTTTCTTTTTTTTGGTTCCCCGCGACTGTATTATTCTAAAAAAAAATTGAGAATTGTATAAGATATAGCCATAGGAGAAATGCTTTACATAATGATAACTTGTCCATTGAGAAAAAGAAGAATGAAAACTGAAAAACAATACTAGATTTTACACACGTAGTTTAGAAGCAACCAGGTAGTTTAGAAGCAACCAGGTGACATGGTAAAATAATTTTGGCTGATGGATCAGCAACCAGATTATCTTGAATACCTGAAAATTAAAATAAATGGAAATTTTTTTCTGTGATATACGATTTGTCGGTAGAAAGTCAAAAGTCTCTCCTCACATTCGTTTCTATTTCTGGTTTGTTTAATATTCTAGTTTCAGGGCTCCCGGTACAGGGGGTCATGGGCTGTATCAAATACATCCAGAATTTGCAAGGGTTACTCCATAAGCATTGGATGAATGATGCCCAGCAGCACAGGTTGCAAATATATTCAACAACTTGCACACCGGCAGGCTAATGAGTGAGCTTAAAATAAAGTATGAGTAAAATGGCAAAGACAAGAACTGAGATTATGGAGCCCATGATCCATTTGTTCCTACTGATCCTTCTTGACATGGCTGTCAGGATCTTCTTGCTTTTGCTAATATTGTCATCCACCCCATGGAGCTACACAAGTAAAAACAAGACTCTTACAATACCAGCCATGACCACCAAATTAAACCACTATATTAGAGAACTCGAAGGGCATACCGTGTTATGAGCGTGCAAAAGAGATTGTCGTTGTTGATGCAAATCTTGCAGGATCGAGACTCCAAGCTCTTCCGTTTCCAGCATTGTTCTTCTACTCTCCTTAATTTGGTCTGTCGAGTGGTTGAGCCTCTCTGTTGACATCAACAATCTTCCCCTTTGATCAGCCGACACCTATCCATTTTCCACAAGTTTCAAAAGGACACACCACAAATCAAAATACTGATGATTATTCACAAGATCCATTAGAACTTCTGAGATTAAAGTAAATTACAAAATATCTTTTGGATAAAACTAGACATTCACCAGGTTACCAAAAAGCAAGTAATATACAAATGGAAACAAAATGGTTAATGTAGTTTTAAGAACTGAACATCCTTAAGTATGAGATTTATACATTTAGAAGTAAGAATTTAATTCAAACACCACTGGTAAAGACAAGTTTTATATTTTAATGCCTTCAAATGAACGTGATTTCAGTATTAGTTGGTTCAGTTGATAAGACCACTTGGAGACACAAAGAGATTAGAGTTTAAGTGCAGCTCACACCAACGTTGGGAAGGGGTTTAGTTTACACTGATGTACTACAAGTAAACGCGCAAGGTTTATTTTCTTTAACATCACTTTACAAAAAATTAATCGATAGACTAGCAGTTCTTTTTAAATTTGAAACCTGTGAGAAATGAGAAATAAATCTAACAAATATACAAATTAAAAAAAAAAAGTTATTATTACATGAATAATTGTTGCAACTTGGAGATATTTATAAAAAATCATTCAAAAGAACCAATGTTTGCAATGATAAAGTGCCATTATAAACCTCACTTTGGGCCTCTGTTACCAAGGAATTTCGAGGTTCTTCCATCTTTTCACACATCTAAACTGGGAATGGTCTTGGATTAATTTTGTAAATCTTGGGATAGCCTTTTATTTGTTTTGAGATGATGTAGTCCTATAGATACTATAACTTTGTTTTGGACTTCTTTCTCACTTCCCAATTTATGTCACCATCTTTTCAATATAGGTTTTTGTTTCCTTTTTTTTTAAGAGAAAAAAAAAACAGCTGCACCAATCAAGAAATACACACCATCATTGCATCTGCCATTCCCGACTCCAACAACTCATCCCGGGCAGCCTGGTTGACATTACCTGATGTGACTCTTTTCACTTCATTTTTCAAATTGTTCAAATCAGTTTTGTATTCTCTTAACTTAGCCAGAAGCATTGCCTTCACACTTGGCTGCAAACTTCTTGCCTCTAGGTCCATTTTCCGAATCTAGATAATTTCAAATACAAGTTATCTATGTCAAGTTCAAGAATACTGGAATAAGTTTTAAGCCATAAAAAATAGCTTCTAAAATACCAGAGCATCAGCATCATCCAATCCAGTTTTAATTTCAGAAAGTTTCTGCTTTTTCAGTTCTGCAAATCAAGAATGCATGAAGTGGTAAGAAAAAAAGATATGATCCAAATAACAGATTCAACAATTAAACACAGGGGAAGAGAATATACAAAAGCTAAGTTGCTTCTCACGAGAGAATAAATCATCTAATAAATAAATGTCCAAAGCAATAAGAAGAAATAGATAGCTGTTGCAAATGAGAATATACAAGGATAGTTTTGAAGTGTAAACCAGTCCATGACACAACGACAAGATTGTAAAAGTAAAGAAACACACCTCACACACCTCGCAATTGCAATAAAGATATATACGCAATTTAGATTCTTGAGAATGCTTGTTTGCCGTTGGAAGTTAACAATCTACATTTTCTATATCAAAAGCAAAATGCTTGTATTGGATGAATGGAACGGTGAAATGGACCATACAACTATTTTCTTCTAAACTTTATGTGAATTAAAAATGAAAAAAAGGCGCTTCAAGAGGGGAAAAAAAGCTATATAAATGACTGCAGGACATCATATATCAGTTTTGGCAGGTCCGCATCTAACAATTATACTGCTCTCTATAACAAATAAATCATCTGACACCTAATCTGTAATTTACAATCACTCTTGTAAGAATGTAAACGAAGTAACAACAAGTACTATGATTACTTAGTTAGACCGTTCAATTATAAAAGCAACTACAGCCAAAAGACAAATACGGATTTGATCACCGCAATCAAATCATGCAAACAAAATTATTAAATATGTAAACCAATTCTATTAAAGACTTTGACGCAACATTTGCATCGGTTTCACACACACACACAGTTGATCTATATAACATTGTTAATTATGTGATATCTCACCTCCATCAAGAGCACTTGCCGCCGTGCACTTCCGCGATAATCCAGCAGAGAGCTCGCAGTATTGGCGCTCGTATCCTTCAAAAACCTGACTCATCTTCGCCGGAATCCCTCACCAACTTTTGATAGCAATCAGAAAAAAAAAATGAACCCAAAAAATAGAACATTGAAATTGAATTTATAAGCCAAAAGCTTCAATGGACGATCACATTTGAATTACGGTTACAAATATATAACCATGGATATATTATTAATCAATTAATTAGATAGCGAAAAAGAGAAATCAGAGGATACCGGGAAGTGATCGTGGAGATGATTGGCGAGAGGCAAATTTGGCACCGGAAGATCTAGGTGAAATATTCTGTCTTTTTGAGCTTTGCTTTTGCGTTTGCAAATTCTGTTATTATTTACGAAAAATTTCCAGGGAAGTTGTCAATTTACAGTAATGCCCTTAACCATACACTTTAATTACAAAAAACCAGCCTTTGTTCATTCCTTTTTCTGTCACCTTCCTCCTCTATGAGAAATTGAGAATCTACCGTTTCCCGCGAAAAAAAAAAAAAAAAAAAAGATAATAATAATAATTAAATAAAAAAAAGAGCAAGTTGATTTTGCTGTCCAAAAATGGTGCGTGATTTTGCATCCATTTGTTATTGACTCATGCTGGTATTTTTATCGAACAGTTCATGATCACATGCGAGTTGTTTTCATGCCAAAGTCTCTGGTGCAAAAGTATTAGGCACCACTTGTTCGATGAATGTTCCCAAAGAAAATGCACTCCTTATTGAAGCCAAAATGGAGAGGGTTGTTGCTGCAACGCGTAGGTAACCAGAATTCCGGGCATCTTTTACTCTCTCTCTACTCCACAGTGCCGTCCAATCAAGTATCGCACGAGCTGAAGGAGCTTTGTAAGGTTGTTTCAAGTACAATTGGTGGTCTAGATGACTTCGAATTAAGTCTAAATCAATTTACAGGTTCTTTAACTTCATCGCTTGTTACCCAAGTCATTGATTCTTGCAAACAAGAAGCACCCACTAGAAGACTACTACGGTTTTTTCTTTGGTCATGTAAGAATTTGAGTGCTAGTTTGGAAGACAGGGATTATAATCATGCCATTCGCGTCTTTGCGGAAAAGAAAGATCATACAGCAATGAATATATTGGTTTCTGATTTAAGGAAAGATGGTCGCATGATGGAGTCTCAGAGTTTTGGTGTTTTAGTTGAGACATTGGTTAAACTGGGGAGAGAAGACGAAGCATTGGGTATTTTCAAGAACTTGGAGAAGTTCAAGTGTGTGCAAGATGGTGTTACGGTTTCTGCCATTGTTAGTGCTCTTTGTGCCAAGGGGCATGCTAGGAGAGCAGAAGGGGTTGTTTATCATCATAAGGATAAGATATCTGGCGTGGAGCTTTGTATTTATAGGAGTCTTATTTATGGGTGGTCTATGCAAGAGAATGTTAAGGCAGCACGTAAGATTATCAAAGAGATGAAGTCAGATGGGATTATGCCAGATTTGTTTTGCTATAACACGTTTCTTAGGGGCCTGTGTGAGAGAAACCTTAAACGCAATCCTTCTGGTCTTGTTCCTGAAGCTTTGAACGTGATGATGGAAATGAGGTCCTATAGGATTGCCCCAACCTCGATTAGTTATAACATATTGCTTTCTTGTTTAGGGAGGACGAGAAGAGTGAAGGAATCTTGCCAACTTCTTGAACAGATGAAAAAGTCAGGTTGTGCTCCTGATTGGGTTAGCTATTATCTTGTTGCAAGGGTGTTGTATCTGAGTGGGAGGTTTGGCAAAGGGAATAAGATAGTTGATGAGATGATTGAAGAGGGGCTTATACCAGATCGCAAGTTTTACTATGATTTGATTGGTATTCTTTGTGGGGTTGAAAGGGTGAACTTTGCGCTTGAGCTTTTTGAACGGATGAAGAGAAGCTCATTGGGTGGTTATGGACCAGTTTATGATGTGCTCATACCCAAGCTCTGTCGAGGGGGAGACTTCGTGAAGGGTCGTGAACTATGGGATGAGGCCATGACTATGGGTCTCACTCTAAGCTGCTCAAGCAATGTGCTGGATCCCTCTATTACTGAGGTGTTCCAGCCAAGAAGGAAACCAACTGAAGGCTGCCTTGGCAGCACCACACCCAACATCGAAGCACAAGTTAAGAAGACAGCTATAGAAGTCGATAAGAAGAAGAGAAGTGAGAAAAAGAAGAATAAAAAGAATCCTGCTTCAAGGTAACAGGTGGCCTTTCCACATTGCACAGAATTCTTAGTCATTTTTTGTATCCAATGATAGCTCACGTGATGTTGTTGCTGACAATGCTTCTCCTGAGCTGCCTACATTTTCCTAGTTTATTCATGTAGCTGGTGTATCTGTTTGCACATTGATGGTATTCAAGGCATCCTAAACCCATTTGATACGCATGTCTTGTTAAGTTATTCAAATAAAGCCTAGTTGATTCTGCTGCCAACATTTTTCAGCCGCTTGACAATTCTAAGTTGCCGCTTGAGGAAGTACCACCACTTAATTGACCAAAAGATTCAGTTGCTATCAATACAAAAGTTGACCCAGATATGCTGGAAGAAGAAACATAAAATTAAATTAAAAAAATGGGACGGGGGGCAGTTAGAAACTTAGAATTAGGTGACCGAAAATGAACAAAATGTGCTTTCCACAAATTCAGCCACACAGCACATGAAGAGTATTTCAGCATGTGGGGTCATTTTTCAGTTTCACCAACAAGTGAGAAAAACCAGACGAATTACCCGGCAAAAATTGCAGGAAAAGAGGGCCCAAGACTGAGTGTGGACAGTTCACAAATTATTCTCGTGGATAAGAAATTACAGACAGATTGCATCTGCCATTGTTGGTTGGCTGCCGCTCAGACATACCCCATTCCACTTTTATCCAAATTTGCCTCCATTAAATTCAGAGTCATCATATGCATTGTGTATAGGTGACGGTAGCGTTGGCACAACTTAAGACCTGTATGTCATGGGATGGGATGAATATTTTGCACAGTAATTCGTGCGGTACTTATACAATTTTTAGCACAAAAGTTGCTAAATAAGTCTTATTAAACTTCTCAAGCCAGTCAAACAAGATAGTTGGAAAAAATGCTAAACAGAAAAAAGAGTAATATGACTAAAAATAATTTTATTATTCACAAAAGAGAAAATATATAAAAGAGTTTTTTACAAGGGTGCCTGAGTTACTTGGGCTAAGTGTGTTGTGTGTGTGTGGTGTGGTGTGGTGTTGTTGTTGAGCAAAATCGACAGTGGCTTCCTATGTCTAGCTGGTTGATGCAACTTGCCTAAAAATGTAGTTATTTTTAAGGTGTAGAGAATTATAGAATCTAGGAGGGCTTTATTGTATTTGGATTGTTCGTTTGTTAAGCACACTACGATTCACTAATTGTATGAGGTGACTTATTGCTGACTGCACTCTGCTGTTGAGTGCATCTCGCTGTTAGACGAACTTTTATTAAGCATATCCATGAGCGCCAATTTATCTTTTGTTGGCAGAAAATTTAAGCGGCACGTGACATATTGCTGTAGATGTGTGAATTAAATTTAATTTCGTTTGAGATTAAAATATTGAGTTCTTAATTTACTTTGTGCATGCAAATTGCAATTTTAATTAGTTTAGTTTGGTCCTCACTGATGCTTGAATATGACGCCCCCCCTCTCCGCCCCCTAATACACGGAATCTTTAGCAGCAGACACTGTTCAAAACAAGTAACAAAAAAAAACTATTTTTTTTTTTGTTTACAGAAGGTAACAAAATATTAGCAGCATATAAAAGTATGGTGTTAATTTCTGGTGCACCTAATTTAATAAGAGACGAATACAGATCTAAAAGAGCTGTCACGCGGCGCATGGCTGGCTAGCTGTTGTTGTTATTTGTTAATAACTGAATATAGCAAATTCAAGTTGTGATCCATTGGGCCACGTCCACACCTCAACCCACGTTTAACTGACTTCCAACCATAAATCGAAAGGCTATTGGAAACTTTACAGAAATTGCCCAAAAATTTGATTAATTTGCAAAAATGCTCTCGTCTTTTCTTACTTTCGTAGCTAGAAAAAAAGAGCATTTTGACCGAGATAAAGATAACGACCAAGCACACAGTGACAAGCATCTGTCAACATCTCTGGCGACGCAATTCTCTAATGGCACTTTTGCATACTTTAGGTATCGTACCTCCTCGCAATTATTGAAAGGTGAATAAAAATGATAAAATTTAATCATCAGGTGAAATACAAGAATACTTGAAAAAAATATGAATGTAATATTGAAATTATTTTCAATCGTCTAAAATACATTAACCGGGATCAATTTGGATGTTATTTTTAGAAACGTAGACCAATTAATTAACGGAATAAGACCATAAAATCAATAATTACACTAGTGCATCTCCTGAGGCAGAGGATCCGGAACCAATATTATTTTTATTGTACAATAATAATAAAAATAGGGAAAAACGAAACGTCAAAGTCGGTGTTTGGACACATGTAATCTCCACTCTCCGAGTGACAAACACGGCCTTGCCAGGGGCGAACGCATTTGTAATTCTTACAATCACCTTTCTAAACTCAAATGAATCGTAACAGAACAAAAACGGAATAGACAATTTTTCAGACCCCAAAACTCAGATCCCCCATTGTTCGAAAAACCTGGTATAACTTAAAAGAGTCGCTCCACGAACTCCGGATAACAAGAAAAGAAAAAAAAAAGAAACTAAAAACTAAATTATAATTAATTATATATCCCTCTGAGATTGCATATGGGGCAAGACAATTTCACGCCTCTGAAGAGATCCTCAACGGGCGCTGCAGCAGGCGGCGTTCTTCCCACGACCACCAACGCAGCCTCCGCCGCCAACGGCAGGACGGGACGTGCAGCCATGCCGCGTGGCAGGCAGATCCAGAAGACCTTCAACAACATCAAGATCACCATCCTCTGTGGCTTCGTCACCATTCTCGTCCTACGTGGCACCATCGGTGTCAACTTCAGCAGCCCCGACGAAGAAACCATCAACCAGCAGCTCATCGAGGAGGCCAACCGTGTCCTCGCTGAGATCCGCTCCGACGTCGACCCGGACGATCCGGAGGAACCGGCCGACTCCGAGACCAACCCCAATGCCACTTACGCTCTGGGTCCCAAAATATCCTCCTGGGACCTGGATCGTAAGGCTTGGCTGAGTCAGAACGCTGAGTTTCCGAGCCATGTTGATGGTAAGCCTAAGATTTTGCTCGTTAGCGGCTCCCCGCCTAAGCCTTGTGATAATCCAATTGGTGATCATTACTTGCTGAAATCTGTTAAGAATAAGATTGACTATTGTAGGCTTCATGGGATTGAGATTATTTATAATATGGCTCATTTAGATAAGGAGTTATCTGGGTACTGGGCGAAATTGCCTTTGCTAAGGAAATTGATGTTGTCTCATCCTGAGATTGAGTGGATTTGGTGGATGGATAGTGATGCTATGTTTACCGATATGGTGTTTGAGCTTCCCATGGACAAGTATAAGGATTATAATTTGGTGGTTCATGGGTACCATGATTTGATGTTTGTTCAGAAGTCATGGATTGCTTTGAATACGGGGAGTTTCTTGTTTAGGAACTGTCAGTGGTTTTTGGATTTACTTGATGCTTGGGCGCCATATGGACCAAAAGGGGTGATAAGAGACGAGGCTGGGAAGATTATGACAGCTTATTTGAAAGGGAGGCCGGCTTTTGAGGCTGATGATCAGTCGGCTCTGATTTATTTGTTGTTGACACAGAAGGATAAGTGGATTGATAAAGTGTTTATTGAGAGTGAGTTTTATTTGCACGGGTATTGGGTTGGTTTGGTTGATAGGTATGAGGAGATGATGGAGAAGTATCATCCAGGGTTCGGTGATGAAAGGTGGCCATTTGTGACTCATTTTGTTGGTTGCAAGCCTTGCGGAAGTTATGGGGATTATCCAGTTGAGAGATGCTTGAAGAGCATGGAGAGGGCATTCAATTTTGCTGATAATCAAGTCATTAAGCTGTATGGATTCGGTCATAGGGGCTTGTTGAGCCCCAAGATTAAGAGGATTAGGAATGACACTATCGCTCCTTTGGAGTTCGTGGATCAATTTCGTCATTCAGTTACTGATAAGAGTGGATCGCAGAACTAGGAAGTGAAACTTAAACATCACATTCAATGTGCCATAATGTGTAGGTAATGAAATTCCTTTACAAATCAGATTTAAACATGTTAACAGTTTTTTTTCCTTCCGATTAAGTTTTGCTTGCAATATGTCTCAGTGCTCCTTTGAGAACAAATGAGTACAATTCTTTGTAAACTTTAGCTTATCATTCTGATGTTTTTTGGTAATTTATTGAGGAAATTTACATGGAACTTTGCAGCACAGTTTTCCTTTCTGTTTTGTCATGTCTTTATTTCCTTCTCTGGAATTTGTCATTGATGATGAGCAATTCTTATGTTTAAATTTTAGGATTTTTAATGATTTGACAAGTAGATAGATAATTATTTCAGGACCCATGGGAGGTAAAGAGAGTTTGAAAATCCAATTGTCTTGCTATGAAATAGACTAATAAACCTTTTGGCTGCAATTATCGCTTTTTCTAGATTTGCTATGCCTTTTCTAGTGGGTTGTTTAGCAAGTAGTGTTATGGTTTGTTATTTTTCAGAAGTTTCATGCTTGGTTTTCCCAGTTCTTGCCTTCTTGGAGTGATTGTCATTTCAAGTTTAGATTTCCCATTTCTAGGAGTGTGGTGTTTTCGGTTGTATTACTATTTGCATTGATAGATACTTGAAAGACCAAAATTTGAAAGCTGAGTAGTGTTTATTTTAATTTTGTCAGCTTCCATTTTTGGACATAATTGAATTTTTATGAATTTGCCTGACCCAAACTCCGAATCAGTTGGTGAATGGGTGGGAGGATTTTACCTAGATGTTCAGTGTAACGAGTCCTTGTATTCTTTTAGAAATATCAAGCCCCTAGCATCTGATAAGAAGCTGTAAAAATGTTTTATGTGTCCAACGCACCCCTGAGACCTTTTGCTAGTTTACAGTCGTTAGATTTGAAACTGATATTTGCTTCAGTGGATTCAATTTATAAACTTGAGAGAGAGAGAGAGAGAGCTTTTGATAAACCATCTATATTCAGAAATTGGTTATATTCTTGTTGTGTATTCCCACCCAAAGAATTTACAGGCAGAAACTAGGGGTGATCATAACTTTCTTATGGTCCAAAAATGATATTGTAAATCTATAATGTCAGTTGCTTACTTGTGGGAGAGATTTGTCTCTTGACAAGAATTTCTGCAAGAACCAAAATCAACCAATATTTGCTTTTGGACAGAGTTGAAATAAATAGCAAAGAGAGTTTGAACTTAATAATAAAGCATGTACAAGCTTCTGCGCATAAGTATGCAAAATAACAGAAGCTAGAGCTTTGCACTAATGAAGAACATGTATCAAAGAATAGCTAATCTAGTCTAGTGCTTCTCTACCTAATTAATTTGCCAGTTTTGAAGCCAGAACTTTGTGACGAGCCACAAGCACTTCATTCATTTGAGCTATTTGATGCAAGAGTTTACTGATTTTCTGCCAAAAAGTTAAACTCAAATTATGTTATGAACAATTAACTGAAAATGTGGCTAGTTTGGTGCAATTATATATGTTCATAATTCTGAACATTGGCATTTCCACAAACATCTTTTAAGCTAAAGACGGCAACAGGCATTTCATCAAACACCGGGCATTTGAAAAAAAAAAAGGAACAAACCTCATCTTTCTCTTTGATAATCAGCTTCAAATGCTCCACACTCTCTCTCGCCCTCCGTCCCTGCTTAATTCGCCGACACAACCACAACCACAACACCAACACCGCCACTCCAGCCACCGGCCCAATAGGACAAAACAACCGTCTACCTTCCCCATTGCTACAAAACCAAGAATAGGCACTCGTAATCTTGGCACGCAAAACCTCAAGCCCGAAATCCAACCAGCCAATAACCAACTTCACTTCTTTAGAACTCCGCGTACTGATATCGGACGGCGGCAACGACAGCGACGACGACGATTTGGTAGATGGGTCTTGTTGCTTTCGTTGATCTCGAGTTGGGTGTGATGGAATTTGAAGGTTTTCATGATTGACGGGAGGGAAAACTGAGACGTCGTCGTTTTTGGGGGATTCTACTAAGCCTCTGATCGTTATCAGTGACAATTGTTTTGGGTGATTTATGGAGTGGATTTGTTCCAGTAAGCTTCCGACGATCTCATCATCTTGTAGCATTTTTTTCTTGTTTGGTTTTCACGGCGTAGTTGAATGAGAGAAGCGATAGGCTTGTGTATGCGTGCCAGCCACGGCGCGTTGTTGGGTTAAGAGGTTCAAGTGTTCTTTGAAAACGGTTTTTCTGGTGGAAGCAAAAGCAGTAGTTCTAAACACCTGCGCAGCGCACAGTGGTCAGCGGGAGAAAAACAAGCAAGCAAATCCGTGTGTGTTTTGTTTGAACGTGATCTGATGGAAACCAATCAATTACACACATAGCACTAGCTCTACACTAATGGCTCTTGCCCTCTTTTAGTTTTCCACTGGCAAAATTCCGATCGTAGGGAGACAAAATGAAAATTATTATTCATCTTCTTAAATTTTTCTCAATCTTTATAAACATTTTACAATTTGAATTTATTCAGCGGTCTACCCATTATTTATCAATTTCTACCCATTATTTATCAATTCATTGATATTAACGGTGTTTTGGGAATTAATGAATTGGAACGAAGGATGTATTTATTTACTAAAATAAGTGTGGAATATATATAAAAGTGATGGACTCCACTTAAAATTGAGAATAATTATCAGTGTTTTCATTCTCATGAAAATATAAAAATAAGAATCTTATTCATAAAGTGATCATATTACTCCATTTAAATTTTAAAGTTCTTATTTTATCCTTCCTCCTCCTTATTATTATAAATTTATTGTTGTTGATGATGATGGTGGTTGTTGTTGTTGTTATTAACAACAATCAACTAATGTCAATTTAGTAACTTATAATAATCCATTCTGATTTCGATTTCCACAGTTAATGTAAACAATTTATTATTATTCTCATTGTCTATTTTGATTTCAGCTCATTCTGATTCCATATTATTTCAATTACAACCAATTCCAATTATTGATTAGCAAACAAATCGTAATTGTTGACTCATTTTTTCAAAGTGTCTTTACTAAGTGGATAATTTAACTATAATTAGAGAGCATATAATTAATATATGTTTATCGAATAAAAGATAAGTTAAACTATCACTGTAATAAAAGAATAAGTAGATAGCATATAATAATATATCTTTAGTGAATAAAATATAAGTTAAATTAATAGTGTCATAAACATTTAATTCTAAATTTAAATTTGACACGATTAATAAGCACACAAAGGTTGAACACAAATAATCGTGATATCTCAAGTCAATTTGAACCCACAAACTTTACATAAGATTAACGAGCCATCACAAAGGAAAATTACAAAATTTCTCCCCAATATACTATTACATCACCGTCTTATGTTACCAAAATTCTGAGGAGTGAGGTTAGTCCTTAATATTTAATATTTTGTTGTTGTATAAATCAAGCCTCAGCGATAAACAAATCTCTTATGATTGTTATTTTCATTTTTGAAGCAATTAGTAGTGTAAAATTTCTCATGAGCTGTAAGTGAAGGGGGGAAAAAAGTTATGAAAAGCTATAAAACACAACTGGGGATTAGAAGGTACCTCCTGAATTTATAAACAACATGATAATAATGCACAGATGAAGTGATAATCAAAATGTTATCAACCTGTAGAAGCTCTGATAATTTACGTCTGTAGAAGCTCTGATAATTTATCAACCTGTTGCCTCCATAAACACGTGGAGCTTCAACCGAGAAGGCTTTCTAAATCAGATCAAAACAAGATGTTGTGATCATCCGCCTTGGAGCTTCAAAAGAAAATCTCCAAGCACAAGAACTGAAAGACCAAATGCATTTGATCTTTCCTCTTGTGAAGATCTCTAGCAAACTGAAATGGGAAATTTCAGTTTCTAGTAAATTCTTTCACCGGTGGCTTTACCTTCCTCGAACTTTACCAACAGGAGAAAATACTGAAGAACCGGCTGCTATTCCAGAATTATCACTAACAGCGACAGCTAGGTCCTCTCTTGATAAATTTTCACACGGTTTATCCAAAGCAATAAGATTTGCACTCTTATCTTCTGGATGATCAATTTGCGTAGATGCCTCTTGTAGCTGCATTGCATATTCTAAATTCCACAACACATCTCCCATTCCAGGCCTATCAACTCCATATTCCGCTAAGCATTTCTCCGCGGCTTCCACATACTTCCTCAGAGACTCTTTGCAAATTGTCTCAGCAATAACGGGATCAATTATCTTCTCAAGTGTGCCCTTTCTGTGACATTGCAATGCCCACTCGGCTAAACTAACTTGTTCCCTTGGCAGCTTTGGGCTTATGACAGGCCTTGCGCATAAGACTTCAAATAACACAACCCCAAAAGAGTAAACATCAGATTTCTCCGTAAGCTGTTGCCTTCTGAAGTATTCAGGATCAAGGTACCCAAAGCTGCCCTTCACAGCCGTGCTAACGTAGCCTCGGTCCATCGGTGCAGCCTTGGATAATCCAAAATCAGCAACTTTCGCAACCAAATTTTCATCAAGAAGGATATTTGTAGTCTTCACATCACGATGAATGATCCCCTGCGCTGCCCCGGTGTGCAGATAATGCAGTCCGCGAGCTGAGCCAATGCAAATATCAAGCCTTTGTTTCCAAGACAGAGGAGGTTGGTTGGTGCCATAGAGGTGATCACGAAGTGGCCCGTTTGCCATGTACTCGTAAACAAGAATCATCTCCGATTGTTCATCACAGAAGCCAATAAGTGACACAAGGTGACGATGCCTGAGCTTGGAGAGCATTTGTATCTCCGTTTGAAACTCATTTATCCCTTGTTCCGATCCTGGATTGCCTCGCTTTATAGCAACTTTGGTTCCATCTTCCAGCACCCCTATGTAAACTTTTCCGAACCCACCAACGCCAATCACTGCATTCTCATCGAAATTTTGAGTTGCACTCTGAAGTTCCGTGAAGGTAAAGAATCGGCCAAGGCCCTGATTAGAGAATAAACCAGAGTAACCACTCTTGCTCTTGCGGGAGCCAACTATGCTTGACCTTCGAGAGCTGCTCTTACTTGACAAGAAACTCGTTTTGGTGCTGTGTAGAGGGAGCAGCCACGATGAGAAGCTCTTCCGTTTGTCCCAATCATGAGGCCTCTTTTGCCACCGAACGAAAACAATTCCAAGAAACACAATTGCTGTCACCCCCATTAGCAGCCCAACGCCCGCAACGATCTTCATTTTAGTCCCCGTGTCACCCTTATATGTCCCATCAACAGCAAACAACCCATCAAAGCTTCCCGCTTCGTTACTCATCTTTATGACCTCCAATCCATTAAGAATTGCATTGGGCGAGCTCGATTGAGCATTGGAAGCGGGGCCAACCTGAACAGTAATGGAATTATTCTTGATGGCCGTCGCATTCAACACAAAGTCCTTATAATAAGCAGTGGAGAGAGCATTGGTGAGGCTTGAAAGATCGAGGGACGAAGCAGCCATGAACTCGTTTATGTACACACTGAATAGCAAATCATTAAGGCTCTGGCTCACGATGTCACAAAAATGAAATCTGATCAAATAAGAGAAACTCGGATCAACACTCATCTTCCAAGTGAGATTGAAATTGGGCTGCATCACCTGAGCTTCCTTCATCTTTTGAGCGCTCGCATAAACCCAATTGGGAGCAATATAGGGAGTGGCCCCACCCTCAGGGTAATGGACATTTTTCGGCTCTACAGAGACAGCTTCGGACCCTTCCGGGAAAACATTATAGGCCTCATCGGGGAGCCATGTTCTCGACAATGTATCATTTTTCGGAGTCACCGTTGGCCCTCCTACATTCAACCTGTATGATACTTCAAAAGCGAAGTTAGACAAGCCGGTAAACGTGTCAACCGGAGCAACTGTAGATGCTGCATCGGATATGATTGAATCAGGAGCTGAAACAACTTCGATGGCGTTGATGAATGCGTGAGAATCTTTATGAGGCTTGAAAATAATGGAGAGTCTCCCCGTTATGTTAATGAGATACTCTTTGAAAACCAATGAGGTGGTGTTCCTAATGGAGAAGTCATGCAAGAGCACAAACTTATCGGTCTGGACGGTGAAAACGGCTTCGGTCAGTTTGATTGAAGAGTGTGGCACCGGGTAAAAATGGAGACGGACCCAATGCGGTCCCGGTTGAGAAATGAAGAACCTGTATCTCGACTCACCGGTAAAAATTCTAGCCGACCGGTATAAAGGATAAGCGGAGGGACAAGGGGAAGACGTAGCGTTTACAGGAATCGAATCAACGGAAGTTTCTATATCTTCCTTGGTGGACAAGTAACTCGACGACTCGTGGTCGGATTTAAAATTCCGGCCATCGTCGAGGCTGGTTTGTTCAGATGAACCGGAACCACAATCGATAAGGTAATTATCGCGGGGCGTGTATGTTGACGGAGACGAGGACGGAGAAGAGGAAGGAGAAGACTCTGCGCGGACGCAGACTACGAAGCTGGTAAAGGAAAGGAAAAGAAAGGAGGAGAAGATAGAAGGCCGTGAAAAAGGCCTAGGATTGTTATGGTCTCCTCCCAGTAGCATTTTCCTTTTTCCGTTTTTGGGTTTTTCGTGATCAAGAAAATTTGTGGGGAGCGGGGAGGCGTTGCTAACTTTGGTGTGAGGGTGAACAAGTGGGCATAGTGAATTGAGGGGCGAGGAAGAAAGCTAAGAAAAGACTGAAAGATTTAGGAGGTGTTTAAGAGGGTGTAACTGAACGAGGGTTTCGGAGGAATTTGCATGAACTGAAATGGTTTAAATGAATCAAGAAGAAGAAGAAAGAATAGAAGATAGTTGGGTGCAACTAAGAAAGGACGTGAGGACATGTACGTACGTAGTAGTGGGAATCTTTTTTACGAGTTCATTCAAGACTTTGGCTTTATTTTTGTTATTATTACTGTTTTTTAAAAAGAGTGATAAAGAGAGGACTCGGTAAAAAATGTAAAAATAAATCGGATTTGGAGTAGATTTTGAAACTAAAAGCGAGTTGTGCGTTGGACCCCAAAAGCTTTTTAATCTTACAGTAGTCGACTTGTACGCGTTTCTGTTTTATCGTAACGACCGAACTATCAAAAAGCTCCAAGCGCGTCTATGTAATGCTTTGCCTATCCTTTATTTGTAGTTCTAAACTTCTAATTTAGTAGGGAACAAAAAAAGCCCAAATAAAATCGCTCTATTTTTATGTTGAACAAATTTTTTTGTATAATTAATCTACCTCAAATGCGGATGTTGATATACATACTGTATATCAAAAAATAATAACGCTATCGTGTGCGCTTATAAACTTTAGAATACAAAGACGGAAGTGTTTATGCGATATCACGTGTATAAAAGCTAGCAATAGAGATTTTATATGTACAAATTTATATACTCAGTTTACAATCTATAATTTCTGAAGTAGTTAGTGGCATTGCCGATCACTGCAAACATGGGTGTGTACATGGAAGCACGGCTTCCATATCTGAGGAACAACAGGACAGCTGGTGTGTAACAAGAAAATCGTCCGAGGTACTACCAGTCGAACTTCAATGTTTCTTCCACTCTGGTAGGGATCGACATTACACGGTCTCCACAACAAGATAGGTTAATTGACATTCAATTCTTTCAGATTCCATAATACTAGATAGTTTCAGAAAATTCGCTCTGGCTTTTGTTGTTACTGATGAATTTTTGGGTATAACTGTTTGTTACAACAAAATATGGATCCACAAACTTCATCATGTGGACCAAAGAACATTGAATTGTTTTGTATAAATGATTTATATTTTTTCTTTTGTTTCTAGAAAAAAAAGAATACAATTATACAAACAACAATTACACAGCTCTTGTCATTGCACTCTGCAGCCTTGTTCTTCTGCTCTTAGAAATATTAGCGCTCGTCTAATCCTCTGCAGAAGACATTGATAGATTAATTAGTTCAAAAATAATAAATGAAGATGCAACTTGGCGAGATCAAGCGATGACTAAAGATTCTCACAGCAGAAGTATGGCCAAACAGTTCAGTAAGAAGAATACCATTAGAAGCTTAGGTAGTAGATTCAGTAACTGAGAGTTACAGACATGATCATGGAGACACTGCCCCTTTTTACTAATACAATGCTCTCTTGGGTTGCAAAAGGGGTTAAATTGGTTCATACCTCTCTTGTATCTCTTATGCGAAGGAGTTCTAATCTTTCTGAAGGCCTTCGGTCTGATAAGGTGGCAAGCTGCAGCCAAGACATGCCAACACTATGAATAAGTCACAACCAAATTGTACAATAAAATAAGCAGGATTTAAAGCATACCCAGAAACTGAAGCGTTCAGGATCTTGTGATGTGGGCATCATCACTTCCACATTAAGAAGTTTCTCGAGTCTTCGTCGGTCTGTACACAAAATTCACCACCATATCTCTTGAGAACACCGAATGAAGGTACAGAAAGAGGGGGAAAAAATTATTTGGGTCCGAGTGTGAATAGGCAATTCAAGTGGACAGATACGTATATGGATATTCTTGCCAAAAAAAGATAATTGGAAGAATGGGCACATAGACCGTGGAGACCCAGCAAAAATGGGAAGGCCAAACAGAACTTAAATGGCTCATCCTCATGATTTTGCATACACTCGCTTTAAAAACTTACCTTGTTGGGCTGATTCCTTCTCTCTCCTTAACCATAATCGAGCATATTCTGCTGCATTGTTGGTCAAACCCTGTAACTGTAAGCATCCAAATCAATAACGGAGTCAACAAAGTGAGGATAAGAGACAGTGCCTATGCTTATGCTTATGTCTTTTCTGATGCATGCACTGTTTGAGGCAAAATGAACTTCCAAGCTTAGCGGATAACAACTAACTTAAATACAACATAATAGATGGAAATAACTAAAGTCATACATCCCTAGGGTAAAATACTAGTCCATATTTGTCCAAGTTTTCTTACACATTGGCTTTAAGCTACTGTTAATTATTAGAGAATGAATAGCTTAATTGCAACCTCAGCAAAAGCAATTTGAAAACCTAGTACCAATTTGCATAAAGCCATAAATGATTTGCAGACAAAATGGGAGCCCCACTAGAAGATTGATCCATATTTTAGGCCCCAGGAAAATGTTGAACATATCACTCCCATTAACAAACAAGTATTACCTTCAGTTTAATCCTACAGAACCATTGAGCATATGACGCATACAATTCGTAAAGAATTTAAAAGAAGAACGAAAAAGAAACTTAGAATGACAGCAAACTTACATCGGCTCTGTCTTCGGCCCCTTCTGGACGTATATCCTGAACCCATTCAATCTCTGCAACTCGATATCTGCGCATCAAATTTGGTAGGAGTGAAGCCTAACTCATAAACCAAATATTTGGACAAATATAAGCCAGGGTGGCACAAAAAATCCTACTTTTATGTGATCATAGCACTCACCCATCTTGATCCCAAGATCGAAGGATCCGAAATCTCCGGCGACTTTCAATCTGTATGAAATAGCATTAATTTGTGTTATTATGCCAAAGGAGAATCGCTGCTATTTCAAATATAAAATTGGAAAAAAGAAAAAAATTATAAAATACATCGATCATATTTCACCTCTAAAACGAATCGTCCATCTGGAAGTGGTTCACACCTGGATGAAGAAAAAAGAGTGAATGTTACAGTGGAAAAAATGAAACTAATGTTTAGCACAAAAAACACTTAAGAATGCCATAGGGTACTTTAAAAAGAAGAGGAAGCAGAAATGGACCCAACACCTACTCAGTGATCTCCACTTCACAAGCAAAATCAGCAACAGAACCTGTTGTAGGATCAATGATGACCTACACAATTAATAAACAAATTACACCAACTGATAGTGAGGGCTGACTCATCATAATATATGAAAGCAGAAGTAAAAATCTACCATTCCCATACGATGATTTCCCTCCATTATTCTTCTCACCTGTTGAACAAGAACACAAAAATTAGAATAACATAATAATATAATTCAGATTACTTTAGCAAGGCCACTTACCAATTAACAGGAATTTATCCATTCATCTCACAGTCGCTGATTATGAAATTTTATTTTTCTTATTTAGCTGCAAGTTTCAACTCAATAGACAGCCAAGTGTAGTACTAATTTGCTTTGAGATCAATGAAAATTATTTTTCCACATTGACTGAATGTCATCAATTACGTTAAGCCAAAAGAAATACATAATGTGAGTGCTATTACTTCATCAATTTTTGTCAACTAGAACTGTTAAAAAAATAAAATAAAATAAAAATATCTTAAGGGGTAACAAACTAAAAATGATATGTTGAGGTGTTGAATCCTAATAGAATATGATCGATGGAAACAGCCAAAAAATATCTTGTATCAGAGCACTTTGCAATCCATGAGAGTTGTTCCATGAACAGCTTTCTTGATTTTGCCAAAGAGAATGTATGGAAGCCAAAAGTTAATTAACATCAAATGACAACTCACCATAAGTCTGTAGCGGGGTTCAAATATGTGGAGTGGAAACTTCTGACATGGAATAACAACATCCATAACAAATAGAGGCATCAGATCAACACCGAAGTTGATCAAACTATCATGTTCTGACTTCCTTTCAGCATATTCCTCAGGGAAATTTTTCTGTATGATGTTGTTTAGTGTCACACTGGTAAACCAAAGTAAAATTATTATAACATCAGAAAAATAAACAAATAAATCAAAAGTGTAAGTCCCATGCTTTGGGACATTTGAAAGGTCACAACAAGAAATCATGGAAAAACTAACTTTGGAAAAAAGATGCTGCTTGCAATCTCACTAGCTTATACTACCGCATGGCACATCATGCACGGTCAGGACAAAGATTATGAGGGTTCCACAAAAACAGATATCATATCCAATTTAAGATTTAAGGCTCCTTTATGTTTGCACTGTGCCTTCTGCTCCTAACCCAATAATAATATCAGTTTTAGCACAAATTAAATGCTACCACCTAGTTCTCACTGGCAAAACCACTGGACTCCTGGACCAAGTACACGTACTAATGCAAACAATATTAGGTCAGTGGGCAGAGCTCTTCTCTGATTACACTCCTCACACAAGAATTTTACAACATTATCATGCAAGAAACTCACCTGACAGCACATGTCCGAGGACTAATAAAAAGAACTGTTCGGCACAATGGACATTTGTTACCTAATATTTCAAATACAAGGTTAGAAATACATGAACTAAGTGATCTCAAGGCATCAGCGTCATAGAATCATCATATGCAGAATATTTACCACGATCCATTGACTGAAATAGACACGATCGGCAAAAGGAATGCCCACAAGGGGTTGTAATAGGTTCGTACAATAACTTCAGACAGAGTGTACAATCAAAGTCATCTGTACGTTCTGGTCTCCCATGAATTCTACCCCCAATCAAACTGACAGTTGTCCTCTCCAAATTCCGTAGAGAAGCTTGGAGAGGATTACTACACATTAACAAAAGCAAACACTAATGACATCAGTCCATGGAATATCTGTAGCCACATTTCAAACAAACTGTATACAAAGATCAATAAAAATATCATAACTTCAAAAAATTTTAGAAAAGTGAAAAAAAGAAAGAAAGAAAACACAACTGGGTTAATTAACAGATATCTTACCTAAAGGGATCAACTTGCAGGCCTGAAAGAATAACATCCCGGGCCATCTCATATCTTTCCAACTGCAATTTAAAAAAAGAAAAACTAAATGATGAGTCGAAGACGATAAGCACAAACACACACTTACATATAACACATTACTAGAGCATGGTTGCACAGACCAATAAATTCAGATAGCCCAACCCAGTAATCTGTCAAAGTTATGATGAAACCTTCTGAACTAAAATTGGCTTGGGCTGAGAAGTTTCAGCCCAACATGAAATCTGGCCAGGCTCAGTTTGAAGCCACCCCAACCCCTAGTATTTATAAGCATTTATTTGTATTTTACGTATTTATTTAAGTATGCTGCACCTTGAATATACAGTAGTTGTTGGAAGCGATATAACTAACACTGAGGCAAACTTATCAAGCCCTAATGGCAAACTGTGGCCTTAAAATCTCACCTATTACCTCTTTGCTCCTATTTGATTATCATCCTATTCTTCCTCCCAACTTAGTACAATATCCCCCTGCAGCAAGAGAATCACCTCCTTTTAGATGATTGATTTTACTCATGTTACCACAAAATCAACCATGATTAATCACAGTTAATATGGACAGCTTTCTTGGGCAACCAAATTATCCTCAAAATGTCAACCCTGATGGCTAATGTAACTTATGTAAGTTGGAGGTCATAGCACGTTTTAGGGCTCAACTAGCAAGGGTATTACTCAAAGACAGGTCCCCCAGAATCATTAGCTAAGACCTTACATCGTCACTTCAACTTCAGAAAGTAAAAAGATCAATAAATGGAGACCTATTCTCACCAAAATAAGGGCATTGACCTTTAGCAGGTATGATTTCACTGAATTACCCCGAAGGTTTAGTAGCTTCTCGGCATCCTTTAAAGCAAGCTGAAATAATGTGAAACAACTTGTTAACAAATTACTAGTTATAAATTAAGAAAGAAACTGTTAATTATAAAAAGGACAAGGCAAGAAGACATACTTCTGCATGTGTCGTAGGATCCAAACCGTTCAATGGTCTATATTCTGAAGCCGATGGAGGTCTGTCTTTCAGGAATTGACTGATCCTGGATCAAAGATGATATTTTCATTGCAACAAATTCATCAGAAAAATTGAATTAGATCGAAACTTATCCACTTGTGATTACACAATCATACGACTAATAGAAAACAGCATCGAAATACTGAACTCTTTATCACATTTATCATTGAATAAAAAGATAGAAAATTAGAACCTGATATAAGCAGAACTTCTGTTGCCAAGAATAATAGGATCACCGGATTTGATGTTGTTGGCTCTTGAGTAATTACTGATTGCCTGAACTAGAAAAGTAATTAATCAACTGAATCTACCCAAAACACTAAAATCCCCCACACCCTTGCTCCCTATTCTTTTCAAATTCCCAAATGAAAAGAGCCATAAAACAGAAGCAGTCTTATCAAATTGCACCGGAAAGCATTCAAAACAAAAATAGACTGCATCTTAGGCTAAGTCCTCACCTCTTCAAAATGACCGTCTCGGAAAGCACGGTTTCCTTTTTGTGCCAGATCAAAAACATGAGTATATCTGTCCCATGGCAACAATCCTTCTCCTTCATTTGCCTGCATTTCAAATGACATTCATTACACGAGATTTCCAAACACAGTTATCAATTTTCAAGAATACACATGACTATAATAAGATAAATACTTCATTCAGCTTCTGAGAAAGGCGAAAGCAGTAAAAATAAAATATAAACAAAATTGATGTCCACCACATACTCTATTTGAAGCTATAAAAACAGGTAACTTCACTCTCTCAACTAATCCAATGCAAGTATTCACAAAACGTGAAGCTGTAGCAATGAATTCATCAATAAAATTTTCAGTTTTATCATATTAATAATGTGTCAGTTCGGATAAAATTAGCAAGTATTTCTCCCATATTATTAGTTTGAAGAAACTTAAACAACAAGATACACATTAATGACATGCCATATTTCTTCAAAAATTTGTCCTCGGATTTCTCAGCAACCAAGTGGAAACTAAACTGAAAAACAAAAGAAAGCAACCCACTTTAAACCCTTGTCTTTACACAAACTCTCCAAAGCTACAAGACAGAAAAAGGACGTGAACAAAGAAACAAACAACTTCGACGCCAAAAATTATGAACACGCTGTTTGGCTTCTGAGAAAACGCAGGAAAATACAAAATTAATTAATGGCTTAAAAAGAAAAATTCACATTATCTCACTGTCGCTGCATATTCTCATTGGCTACTGAAATTAAACTTTCTCAGCATCCAAACGCTAACTAAAACAACAACAAAAAGGAAAAAAAAAAGTCGAAAATTCACCCAAATGTAGTCATCAACATCGTCGATTCCTTGCAAAGGGAACCCAGACGACGTCGTTTCAGCTGACATTTGCGAAAACACGGTACAATACGTAATCTAATTCCTCAATATTCGATAACGAGATTTGAAGCGAAAAGTAGTGAAGAGCATCGTGTGCTTCTCTCTGTCCTTCGTTTCATACACGGACTATATTCTACTACGTGTTCTCTCTCTCTCTCTCTCTCTCTCTCTCTCCTTGTCTTTCTCTTCCTCTCGAATCTACACCCCTTGTTTACTTTATATACTCTCTTTTTATTTAATTGTTTTTTCCTTTTACGGGCCGAGAGCTGGCAGAGCCAAATTTGGTTACTTCGTTGAGAAAAATTATATATATAGGACGAGAAATTGGATTCTGTGGTTTCTTGTGTATGCTGTTGGATGTCGTGATTGGGAAAAGCTTGATTGACTTCTCGATGGTATGGCGTGGGTGTTTTTAATTGGTTGTAGTGTGGGAAATCAATTGATCGTCGTTGCTTCGGCAGCCGAGTGGGTGTCTTTTCGCGTAAGATTAGTGGCGACGACGAAGCTGATCGATTACTGTATATAGGGAGGAGGGAAGAAACGCGCTATTGTTGCGCGTGCGGACACGCTCTCGCGTAAAACAACTTGAATTTTGTGGGTTCTTTGATTTTGGTATTATATATTATTATTAATCATGTATGATTTAGATTATTATTTCATGATTTTTATTTTATCAATCATAAATTAATAAATCCTAAAAGGATTATTACATTCTTTCATAAATAAACTTCTTTTAACAAATTAGTAGATAAAAATAAAAAAAATTATATTTATGAATAACAAAGGTCTATGCAAATTATGATTGTCAAGATTATAAAGAAATTTTAAGTCTTTAATCATGTTTATAATAATAAAAAGAAACAATATATTCACTCTTTGAAAGATATTTATAAATTTTTCCTCTACAAAGGCTTAAGAATTACGACGACAATGGGATGATCGTCTCCATACAATTAAGAGGACATAGTGTTATTGACTTTTCAACTAGACTGGACAGATTAAATAATTGTTTGACAAATCAAAGTAATTTCTATTTTAATTGGGTTTTAGGAGAGTACGTGGTGACGATGATGAGTCGGAGACAGAGGATCAAACAAATTACATGCAACTATCTACAAGAAAAAACCGTCTGGGATTTTTGCCGAAACGGCAACCGTCGAAGCTGAGGGAAGGGCTTCTTTCCAAAAGCCCAAAGTCAAAAGAGCCTCGATGTTTTGCCTCGAGACAAAACAAAATCGCATTTTCGCCTTGCATTTTTGGCTCAAATTTACCATGGCTTGACACTGACACACTGACTATTAACGAAGAAGTACTTATTGTGGGAGGCAAGGGAAATCAACCAACATTAACTCTTGGCTTGGAGTGACTGGCGAGTGGCTAATGAAAAGTTTATTTCAGTAAGGCCACGTTTGGTGGTTTATTTCCACAATTTTGTGCTTGAAGCATTATCCGTAATTTTGGTTCTGGTGGAGATGCAGAGGCAGGGGCGTAGGGCAATGCATTATGAAGCGCTTTTTCCAGATTGGTCTTGTTATATCCATTTGGCAACATCGTGGGGGTAACAGTGGGGCACAGTAATTATGCTTCCTCACTACTGCTCTAATACCGACCAACTGAAACATTAAGGCGACCATAAAACGTAAGTAAGCTCCGGTGGCATAAACAAGTAATACTGTTAGAGCATCTCTAAAAGGTGCTATTAATTTTATTTTTTAAATATCTATTTATTTATTTATTTATATAGTGAAAAAAAGAGTAAAAAAATATGGTATTCTCCAAAAAAATTCTTCAAATAAAAATAACTTAATATTATTTTAATTAAATAAATATTTTTTCAAATAAAAAATAAATAATAATTAAAGTATTTTTTTCTCTCTTTAATAAAAAATAATAAAATATAAATTAAAAAGAAAGAAAATAATTTTACAAAATTGAAGAAAAAGAATTATTTTTTATTTAAAAAACCTTAATTGGAGTGTTTTTTACAATCATAAATACTGATGTGATTTTTTAAACAAATGATAAAATTTTATTTGAAGAATTTTTTGAAAATTCTCTTAAAAGAGCGCAATCTCATTATACGATGGAATTCTAAAATATATGAGATAATATAATTAATGTATGTATGTATAACATATATAAATAAATTTAATATAATAATTACTTGTATATTAACTCAAAAAAATATATACATTTCATAGCATTATTTATTTGCTGTATGGCTGAATTGGTACTTCTAATATATTTTAAAATTTCTTGTCAAGCAAAACTTTATACATTTTAATTTTGTTGCATGGTTTTCTATGCCAGCTGCCTGAATATCTAGTTATGAAATAAACTGTGAGGATAGATTTTTTTTTTCTCCCTTTAAATACATAGAGGGAGAATCGAATTATTTTGATTTTTGAAATCAAATCATTTGATTCTTCAGGCGTTAATCACTTCGCAACTCATCAAGCATGGTAATCTTTGAAATCTATGTAGTGTATAATGAAGCAGAAACACAAGACGCGAAGCCTGGATTTTGTCATTAATTATGTCTTAAGTACTTGATCGGCCACTTCATTTCATAATTAAGCACGTAATAATATGAGTTGACGTATGTAATAATAATTAATTAAATAAGTAGCCGTAAGGCATCGTTAAAAGTTCTGGTACTCAAATCACAATGTGGATGTTAGACTTAATAATTTACAAATCAGAAAGTCAATGGTCGGTGAGCGATTGTTTTTTTTTTTTTTTTTTTTAATGTTGTGGGGACCGCCACACCGCCAGTGTTGAACCATTTTGCACGACGTATTTGGCGAAACAGAATCAAAGGACTCCTGTGATTAAAGCAAAATATTGCATCGCCAATTCAACTGCATGTTCTGTTTGTTCACTAGAGATTTTTACTCTTCAGTTTGTTAAAATCTTTCCCATGTATTCTGGTGAAAATTGGGGTTTCAAATAAGTTATGGTTTAACCTAATGTTTTCTGTTGGTGGTAAAATAGTTGAGCGAACAGAATAAATAATAATTTAACGGACAACATTACTCATGTCAATTGTAGAAATACTAGCACATAACAGTGTTTTTCCTTTTTTCACTTTTCACTAATTTAGAGGAAGAACGACATAAACATCGAAAAGGTAGACCAAGCTATTATGTCACTTTAAACTTCAAATGTGAAGAATGATAATATTTCAATTACATATCATCCGCATCAGTATAATGTTATTTCCAATTCTGATCCTATAAAAATGAAAAACAGATTTGCTGTATACATGTCAGTCTACTTGGTTAATTGTTATCCATCAAATGATGATCCTCCGAGAGGTCCTTTCCCTTCTGTTACTTGGAATGAATAATCAATTTTTTGACCACTAACCGGATGCCTGCACTCTGCTGATAGTCATATGGATCTAAGGACAGCAATGCATCCACAAAGGTCCCTGGTTTTAACAAGGAATCAAGTTCTGCTGCATCAAATTTATCAAACACAAGCTTCTGAATGTTGCCAGATGCTTCTTTCTGGTACATTTCTGTAGCGTATTGAGCAGCATCCCCAAATCCTATAGTAGGTATGCTGCAAAAAAGGTGGCAAAACATAATCCATCTGATGTATTTTCAATAGATCAATGTTTGTAAAAGGAAGGAGACTCTCAATTCATGTTGATGCTTCATTTCTAATTCCACTTAAAACGAAAACATTAATGTTTCATTTGCTTGACTTAGATGGCGTTATGTCGAAAAGAGATTTCAATATTGACTTCCATCTTTATCTTCAAAACTACTGCAAACTTTCCTACTGATCCATTTTTGTACTAACCCAGTACCACAGGAATCACGAAAACAATCTAAAAGCTAATAGTTAATAAAGCAAAATGAAATAAACTACACGCTCAAAATCCATATGCGTGGAAAAATGAACATCCAAACTTCTAGGGCTGTCTGTCTGTCTTCCCTATTATTATGTAATGTTTTACACCTAAGACACAACTTTTGCTGTAGGAAAATGATGGCTATCAGAAATTTAATTCCTTTAGACTGTAATTCTATTCATTTTCTTGCCTGAGAGGAAAAACATGTAATTAAAAATGGAGGGAAAACTTACCGCAATCTCATTGTGGGATGGTTGAAGAAACCACCTTTTCTGGTCACAACATCCCACCATTCAGAGCTGCTACCAGAATCTTCCACCAATTTCTTTGCAACAACTTCACATGCATCAAGAACTCTGCATAGACTTTGAGATGTGTCAACCACAAAGCTCAACCGTGGCCGGCGATCCTGATCAACAAACTTCGTGCTTATTCCAAATCGTATTTTCAAACGGGAACAACAGAGCTGCAAAATAACATCATTATGAAATAATTTAATTTTTTGAATTTGACTCCCAGGAAACAATGGGACAACACCAGCACTGATGGAGGAGATGGAAACTTCATCAGGCTCCATAAAGCCAGCATAACCACTTGAACCCTCAGACGCAGATGCTGTGGAACACATCTCTCGAGACTCTGGCACTGATTTATCTTCCATGGTGTCATCTGGTTGAAGAGATTGAGTTTCCATCTGATTGCTGAGTTGGCTCATGTCAAAAGGATTGGGTTGATCAGCAGTAGTTACAGCCAGAACGGAGTCCACCTCACCAGTTTCTTGAGTCACAAGAGAAAATATTGGATGAATTTCCTCCTTTCCTTGATCTGGGGGAGACACATTTGAAGCATTTTCAAACTTAGATTTTGAAGAGGGGGTACTGAAGTTTTGGCTTGTCCCCTCGGGAGATGATTTAACATTACTACGACTTCTTGTAGTAGCATTTGGTGAAACCCAACTGTTCACAGTGAATATGTCTGGGAGGCTTGATTCCTGTGAATACGGCAATTTCTGGTTAATTGTTGCACAAGAAATCTCCCACGAAACTCTTGGTCAGATGTCATTTATGGGTAAAATAGGATAAGCCTAAAATTTACAAGAACTCAAAAGTATCAATTATGAGCAATCAGAGTGCAAGCATTCCACATCTCAGCATAAGCTGCATTTAATCATGTTACAAAATTTGATGGTCAAAAAGTAATTGGGATAGTTGAAAAACTATTGCAAGCCTATATACTACCTACTGATTGCAGTAAGTACAAAACAAAATTAAAGCGCATGATGTTCTCCAAGGGTGGTAGGGTCTGGATTATGTATGAATCAAAGTAAACTTCAGAGGGATTGTAGCCTAAACATTGAACTTCGTAGAGGATCTTCATCTATCATCGAACTTCAGAAAAGCTATCTATGTACTTTTGCATGCAATATGCACTAGCTTTATGAAAACATGTTATGATAAGATCAACTAACAAGAGAGCATGTCATACTCATTGGATGGAAATTGAGTCAAAGCTTAACATTGCAAGCATGGTATACAGGAATATTATGACATCTGAAAGCTATCAATTTCTATCATTCAAGAAGAAGCCAGATCTCACTGCTTTTCAAACAAGATATTACCAAGAACAACACAGTTGCACAATACTTGAGAACTTCAAGATTCATCCGAACGTCATCTAAGCTCCTGAAAAATTGTAGAAAGAAGTATTATTTCAAGGCAAGGGCAAGCAACATAACTCCTTGCAGTCTGTGGAAATACCTATGGGTCTGCTGTCCGAGGCCAAAATAGGTTGCAAGGGAGGCCATCTGCACAGATATTAACATATCAGCATCAAGAAGTAAATAATTATCATATATAAAAATTATAAAACCATAATGCCAAAACTGTGAATTGCACACAAAAGATTCATCAACTCTTGTTTTATTAACAAATTTGATAGCACAGAATCCCAATTGCAAGATTCTTTACAGGCTAAAACCCATGTTGGCACCTTCAATGTTCACAAGCTTGTCAAAATTTGTCCAATGAGATTCAAACTTCAAATAGATTAAACAAAGAAAGCTCCACCTCTTTGACAAATCTTAAGTCAAAAAAGGGTCTAAATTTGATTTTGGAAAATGCAAAAAACAGTGATTGACTAAAAAAATACTGAGACGGAAGGAGGTAGGGAGGATTTCTCCGCTTTAGATCAAAAAATCAATGAAAGAAGGCTGTGGCATCATTCCAAGCCCAACCCTTTCACAGTATAGGCAGAAAGAACAAGGCCAAACTTACAAATTAACACATAGTCGTAAGATCAAATTGACAACAAATGAATTTCTCCTCACTTCAATCTGTAGTGAAACCATACAATTGAAAGCACTAACTTAGTTCTTCTTCTGTCCCTCCCAACAAAACTTCCCTGCTTTCTTTTTCTCTTCTCCTTCCCTCCATCCAAACATAGGTAATTGTTGTGCTTCAACAAAACTTTAAAAGCAAAGCAGCTAAAGTGTTTCAATCCACTTTTACCAGACAGCCGGTGATTTCATCAGGCAGCATTAAAAATGATAGCACTTAATAATAACAGAAAAGCACACAAGAAAAACATAGAAGAAAAAAAAAAAAAACACACACGCACACAAAGGCTTAAATCTTTGCCAACCACAAACACTTGAGCATAACATCATAGTAATCCAAAGCTAACAGATATTTACTTTCATGTCACCAGCTCTCCTTCCAAACCTCTGAGTCAGCAATGCCAACGAGTCAATCGTCCCCTTGGGCTCCGGTGCCGGCCGTCCGATCTCCGCAAACGCCTCTTTTATCCTCGCACAATCAAACCTCAGTATATTATGACCCGCCCATATCCTTCCTGTACAAACAACAATAAATAAATAAAAATCCAAATTAAAAAGAGCAAATAGTATTACAAAAATTGAAAGCAAAAACGAGAGCTTTCAACGGACCATGGAGAATGTCGAAGACTGTATCGGCGATGTCGGCGAAGGTAGGGGCGGAAGTGACGGCGTCCGGAGTGATGCCGTTACAGCGCACGGAGAGAGAGGAGATAAGCGACGGGTCGGTGGGTCGGACCAGAGTGGAGTAGTTGTGGAGCTCCTCGAGCTTTTTGGGACAAACTAAAATGGCTCCGAATTCCAATATGGCGAAGCGCTGGCCAGGTCGGGTCGGAACCGTTGTTTCTACGTCGAAGAACGCGATTTCGGATCTGTCTTGAGTCGGACCCATCGTTCAGATTATGTATCAGCTTGATTTTTCTTCGAGTTTTCGTTTAAGGATGCATATATCAGCTGCTTTTGACTTATGTAATATTATCGGTAAATGAAAACGAAGGCGCGAATTCGATTGGATATTTAAAGGGAAATTATCGGGTTTTCATAATTTTTTTTTTTCCTTCGTTTGCTTGTTGAATGGGTCACCGAATTATTAACTTGCTGTCACGCATGTAAAATTTCATATAAAAAAGAAAACGTGTTTCTATAAAATATAGAATATAAATAAATAAATTCGAAAGAGGAAGGAATTTCAAGCAATGGATGGGTTCAATAAAATTGAGCGAGGCCCCTCTTACCATTGCTGCATCTTACCATGTATTAATCTTTTTTAATATTGCATTTATAAAAAAGTGTTACAATTATAGCTTATTTTCGGATGGTCTCACTAGAATCATTTATTCAATAAGGGAAGTGTTTATTTATTTACTTTTTTCAAAGTACATAATTGTTCCAATTTCAAAACGCATGTGTAGCTGTCAAAACTCAATGTATTAGAGGATGAATATACCATATACTGTATCATTCTTTTTATATAATAAATGTGAAGGAGTGATCATTAGAGAATAAACAGAACAAAAAAATAAACAATAAATTCAAATGCTTTGAGATCCGTAATGCAAAATATAGTTCATTTAATTAATTACTTCTCTTATCTTATATCTTAGTTTATTCCAATCTCATCCTAACGGGTTTGAAGATTCAGTGCTAATTAGCAAAAGGATAAAAAAAGTTAAAATAAGGAGAATGGGTAACATGCTGCTAAGAATTTGGATATGGACACATTACAAGAAATTAGAAACCCTAGGCAGCAAGTAAATTGAGAATGTGCACCAGGAATTATACCTTGCGTTGATGTACAAGTACAACCAAAGCCGTAATTTTAAAATTTCAAGCAATATCTTAGCTAATCATTGGGGTTTTCTCTTAACGCCCACAGTGTCTCACGTTTCCTCCTCCTAGGGTCCAAACCAGCATAGTTTCTTGCTGAATAGTGAATAGAATATGCCTAGCATATTGAAGTTTTGCCTTTGTAGTTAGCTAATCAAACATAATTACTATCAGCACTTGCCTTTCTTAAAAACATTTGGAATTGGTCATAGTTCTTTTTATGCAAAATGATGGTAGTAATTGCGAAAATTAGTAGAAATGATGAATGAATTGTCCGATTGATATTCTTTTTCAACACAATCGTGCATCATGTTCCAGGGTTCTTAGCTTGTCTATTTATTTGGGGACACAAAAGATAAAGTTCGTCCCGCAATTGCATGCGCATGTGAAAAGGGAAGTTCAATTGGCAATCAACCGTACTAGAAAGAATACTTCTGTTAATTTACATGAATTTTACACTTTTCGGGAGATTGTAGAAAATTTTGCAGCCTTGTAAGACGGGCAACGGTCTAATGCCTATGAGAAGACAAATGAATGATCACAAGAACTGTAGCAACTCGAGTAAGAGAACTTAACACGAGACGCATTTCATTAACACAGAGCAAATTTCTTTAGCTACCTCTCCTATTCCTCGATGCCCAAAAACTGCCCTGATATGTCTGGCTTGTAGCCTTCCCGCATAGCTTGCACGGTGATCTCACCAAGCGTCTTATAAATTAAAGATGCATGCTTGTGGGTACTGTCACCAGCCACAAAATCAAGAAGAACACCATTAATTTGGACCCAACTTCGACCTGGAGGCTTTCTTACACCCAACTTAATCATCGTCTGTCTCACAGCAGCAGCATTCTGCCACCTTTTAGCAGTAGGATACACTTTAGCCAAAAGTGCAAGATAGCCGGCAGCTTGCTCAGGGTCAATCTCAGCCACCAATTTCTGAGCGACTGATGAGGCAAGCTCAGCATTCTTATGAATTCTGCAACCAAGAAGGAGAGAACCCCACACAGCATCATTTGGTTTCATGGGCATATTCTGAACAAGACTGAAAGCTTCATCCAATAACCCAGCACGGCTGAAGAGATCTGCCATGCACCCATAGTGCTCAATCCTTGGTTTGATTCCCCAATTTTGATTCATGCACTCAAAAAATTGGCGGCCCTCATCAACAAAGCCACCATGGCTACAAGCACTCAGAACGCCTAAGAGGGTTAGCTCATCCGGTCTTGCTTCATTCACAGCCGAGCTCTGCATCCATTCAAAGAAAACAAAGAGCTTCTTGTGCATTGCCCTCCTCTGCAAATCCCGTAATCATGCTTGCCCAAGAAACAGTATTCCTCATCTGCATTTTTCTAACCACTCCATAGGCTTCTTCAATCACACCACAACTAGCATACATATGAATAAGTGCATTATTCAAAGATACTAAAACTGGCTCTCTTCCAACAGAAAAATTTCTCCTCAATAATATGAAAGCATCCACTTTCCCAACTTCAAATCCCCTATCTAAGAACAAGCCGACAAAGCCGCCACCAGCGCCACTTGATCCAATCCCACACGGGCTCTTCTCATCTCGTTAAACAAAGACTACGCTTGCTTGGACTTCCCCTTCCGAGCACACCCCGAAACCATGGTCGTCCACGAAACGACATTCCTGTGTGGCATCTCATCAAAAACCTTCCGTGCTCCACCAATGTCTCCACACTTAATATACCCCCTAAGCAACGAATTCCTATACACAACACTTCTCTCAGACATATCATCGAACAAGCAAACGTGCACGCCCAATGCCACGCTCCCCTCCACTCAGGCATATCATCATCAAATGTGTCTATACAGATTTTTCTAAAACTCAATTTCTGTTTAATTGAGTTTTAGGAGAATATGTGGTGACGAGGATGAGTTGGGGACAGAGGATCAAAGAGAATTACACGTTACTATCTACAAGAAAAAGCCGTCTCGAATTTTGTTAAAACGGCAACCGTCGAAACTGAGGGAAGCGCTTCTTTCCAAAAGCCCGAAGCCAAAAAGGCCTCAAGACAAAACAAAATCCCATTTTTACCCTATATTTTTGCCTCAAATTTACCATTAGTTGACACTGACAAACTATCTGTTAACAGAAAGTATTTATTGTGGGAGACAAAGGAAATTAACCAACTCTTGGCTTGGAGTGACTGATGAGTGGCTTATGAAAAGTTTGTTTCAGTAAGGCCACGTTTGGTGGTTTATTTCCACAATTTTGAGCTTAAACATTATCCATAAATTTGACACTAGTGGAGAAGCAAAAGCAGGGGCCAAGTGCAATTCATTATGAAGCGCTTTTTCCAGATTGTTCTTGTTGTCCATTTGGCAACATTGTGTGGGTAACATTGGGGTACATTACATTATGCTTGGTTAATTGCTAACCATCAAATGATGATCCTCCGAGAGGACCTTTCCCTTTTGTTACTCGGAATGAATAATCAATTTTTCGGCCACTAATCGGATGCCTGCACTCTGCTGATAGTCATATGGATCTAAGGAAAGGAACACATCCACAAAGGTCCCTGGTTTTAACAAGGAATCGAGTTCTTCTGCATCAAATTTAACGAACAGGAGCTTCTGAATGTTGCCAGATGCATCTATCTGGTACATTTCTGTAGTGTATCGAGCAACATTCCCAAATACTTTAGTACCTATGCTGCAATAAGGATGGCAAAACATAATCCATCTGATGTATTTTCAATAGATAAATTTATGTAAAAACAAGGAGACACTTAAATTCATGTTGATGCTTCATTTCTAATTCCACTTGAACAAAGCATTAATGTCTCATTTGCCAGCCTTTGATGGTGTTATGTCGAAAAGAGATTTCAATATTTACTTCTATCTTTATCTTCGAAACTACTGCAAATTTGTAGGGATGGCATTAAAATACAGATCCACCCCGGTTTGTAAGAATCCAAAAAATTCGATCCGGATTTGTAAATTTTAAATTCATATGGATCTAGATCTAGATGTAAGTGCGTTTGGAAAATTAAATATCTAAATCCGGTTAAATTTTATTTTAAATTAAAAATATATATTAAAAATTAAATTTTATTTGTGAATTTATGATGGCGCTGTATATTATTCATGTTGAATTATTAATTGTTGAATTATGATTGAATTTTATTTGATATTATTAAGTAAATTATTAAATTTTATTTGATATTATTAAGTAAATTATTAAATTTTATTTTAAATTAAGAATATATATATATATATATAAATAATTAAAATTAAAATTTTATTTGTGCATTAAATTTATTTGATATTATTAAGTAAATTATTGAATTTTATTTTAAATTAAGAATATATATATATTAAAAAATAAATTTTATTTGTGAATTTGTGATGTTGTTGTATGTTATTTATATGGAATTATTAATTTTTAAATTATATATTAAATTATTTAATTTTGATTTTACAAATTTGCATATTCGGAAATCCACCCGCATTTGTATCCGTAAAAAAAATTTGTGAATCTAGATGCGGATCCGTATATAAATATGTAAATTCAAATCTAAATTTTACCATTCCTACAAACTTTTGTACTGAACAAAAAAAAAATCTAAAAGCTAATAGTTAATAAAGCAAAATGAAATAAACTACACACCCAAAACCCATATGCATGGAAATATGAACGTCTAACTTCTCAGGCTGGCTGTCGGTTTTCCCTATTATCATGCAAAATTTTCCACCTAAGACGAAAAACTTGATGGGTACCACAGAAAGCAAGAGATATCAAAATAAACATATCACGGTATCCTAAATTCCTGCGGTAGGAAAAAGTTGTATATAGAAATTTAACTCCCTTAGGCTGTAATTCTATTCATTTGCCTGCCGGAAAGGAAAAATATGTAATTAAAAATGACGGAAAAACGTACTGCAATCTTGCTGTGGGATAGTTAAAGAAACCACTTTGTCTGGTCACAACATCCCGCCATTGAGAGCTGCTACCAGAATCTGCAACCAATTTCTTCGCAACGACTTCACATTCATCAAGAACCATGCATAGACTTTGAGATGCGTCAACAACAAAGCTCAACCGTGGCCAGCCAGCCTGATCAACAAACTTCGTGCTTATTCCAAATCGTATTTTCAAACGGGAACAACAGAGCTGCAAAATAACTTCATTATGAAATAATTTAATTTTTTGAATTTGACTCCCAGGAAACAATGGGACAACACCAGCACTGATGGAGGGGATGGAAACTTCATCAGGCTCCATAAATCCAGCAAAACCACTTGAACCCTCAGACGCAGATGCCGTGGAACACATCTGACAAGACTCTGGCTCAGATTTATCTTCCATGGTGTCATCTGGTTGAAGAGATTGAGTTTCCATCTGATTGTTGAGTCGGCTTATGTCCAAAGGATTGGGTTGATCAACAGTAGTTACAGCCAGAACGGAGTCCACCTCCCCAGTTCCTTGAGTCATGAGAGTAAATATTGGACGAATTTCCTCCTTTCCTTGATCTGGGGGGGACGCATTTGAAGCATTTTCAAACTTCGAATTTGAAGAGGGAGTACTGAGGTTTTGGCTTGTCCCCTCAGGAGATGATTTAACATTACTATGAATTCTTGTAGTAGCGTTTAGGGGAACCCAACTGTTCACAGTGAATATGTCTGGGAGGCTTGATTCCTGTGAATACGGCAATTTCTGGTTAATTGTTGCACAAGAAATCTCCCACTGAACTCTAAATCAGTTGTCATTTATGGGTAAAACAAGACAAGCCCAAAATATACAAGAACTCGAAAGTATCAAGTATGAGCAATCGGAGTGCACGCACTCCACATCTCAGCATAAGGTGCATTTAATCATCTTACAAATTTGAAGTGCATGATGTCTCCAAGGGTGGCAGGGTCTGGATTATGAATGAATCAAAGTAAACTTCAGAGGGATTGTAGCCTAAACATTGAACTTCGTAGAGGTTCTTCATCTATCATCAAACTTCAGAAAAGCTATCTATGTATTTTTGCATGCAATATGCACTATCTTTATGAAAACATGTTATGATAAGATCAACTAACAAGAGAGCATGTCATACTCATTGGATGGAAATTGAGTCAAAGCTTAACATTGCAAGCATGGTATACAGGAATATTATGACATCTGCAAGCTATCAATTTCTATCATTCAAGAAGAAGCCAGGTCTCACTGCTTTTCGAACAAGATATTACCAAGAACAACACAGTCGCACAATACTTGAGAACTTCAAGATTCATCCGAACATCATCTAAGCTCCTGAAAAATTGTAGAAAGAAGTATTATTTCAAGGCAAGAGAAAGCAACATAACTCCTTGCAGTCTGTGGAAATACCTATGGGTCTGCTGTCCGAGGCCAAAATAGGTTGCAAGGGAGGCCATCTGCACAGATATTAACATATCAGCATCAAGAAGTAAATAATTATCATATATGAAAATTATAAAACCATAATGCCAAAACTGTGAATTGCACACAAAAGATTCATCAACTCTTGTTTTATTAACAAATTTGATAGCACAGAATCCCAATTGCAAGATTCTTTACAGGCTAAAACCCACGTTGAAACCATCCAATTGAAAGTTTTGACGTAGTTCTTCTTCTGTCCCTCCGAACCAAGCAGAGAGAGAGAGAGAGGAAATTTCCCAACTTTCTTTTTCTCTTCTCCTTCCCTCCATCGAAACATAGGTAACTGCCGTGCTTCAACAAAACTTTAAAGGCAAAGCAGCTAAAGTGTTTCAATCCACTTTTACTAGACACTAGATAGCCAGTGATTTCATCAGGCAGCATTAAAAAAACAGCACTTAATAATAACAGAAAAACACACAAGCCAAAAAAAAAAAAACACACACACACACACACACACAAAGGCTTAAATCTTTGCCAACCACAAACACTTGAGCATAACATCATAGTAATCCAAAGCTAGCAGATATTTACTTTCATGTCACCAGCTCTCCTTCCAAACCTCTGAGTCAGCAATGCCAACGAGTCAATCGTCCCCTTGGGCTCCGGTGCCGGCCGCCCGATCTCCGCAAACGCCTCTCTTATCCTCGCACAATCAAACCTCAGTATATTATGACCCGCCCATATCCTTCCTGTATAAACAACAATAAATAAATAAAAATCCAAATTAAAAAGAGCAATTAGTATTACAAAAATTGAAAGAAAAAATGAGAGCTTTGTACGGACCCTGGAGAATGTCGAAGACTTTATCGGCGATATCGGCCCAGGTCGGGGCGGAAAAGACAGCCTCTGGAGTGATGCCGTTACGGCGTGCGGAGAGAGTGGAGACGAGTGACGGGTCGGCAGGTTGGACCAGAGTGGAGTAGCTGTGGAGCTCCTCGAGCTTTTTGGGACAAACTAAAATGGCTCCGAATTCCAATATGGCGTAGCGCTGGCCGTGTCGGGTCGGAAACGTTGTTTCTACGTCGAAGAACGCGATTTCGGATCGGTCTTGAGTCGGATCCATCGTATATCAGCTTAGTTTTTCTTCTCTAGTTTTCGTTTAAGGAAGAATGTATCAGCTGATTTTGATTGAAGTGAAATTATCGGTAAATGGAAACGAAGGCGGGAATTCGATTGGATAATTATAGGAACATTTTGGCGTTTCACAATTATTTTTTTCTTCGATAGCTTGTTGAATGGGTCACCGTACTATTAGCTTGCTGGTCACGCATGTAAAACTTTCATATAAAAAAGAAAGTGTTTCTATAAAGGACCTAGCTGCTTTGTGACTTTAACTCTTTACCCTCCTCCGAAGTAATGGTTTGTTGAATGGGTCACCGTACTATCAACTTTCTTGTCGTGACTTTTGCTCGTCACCGTCCGATTGAATGGAAAGCAGTCTCAATGATAAGAATGGATTTATTTGATAATTAACGTTGTTGGTCCTATCTTTTAAAAAATTTTAAAAAGTCAAAAAGTTAAAAGTTTTAATGCGTAAGTCCGAATTATTTCAAATTTGTAAATAAGCGAAAGAGCAGCAATCAGCACTCGCCCAAACGGCCACCCGCTCATCTTCATCCTCCTTTGCCCACCTTCACTATTTCCATTCTGCCCCCAAGATTTTGTTGATTCCCCAGTATACCCTTCACCGATAAAAAAAAAAAAGAAAAAAAGCGCACATTCTGGGCACTACCGCTCCTGCGCTCTGTCGCAGTTACTGCCTACCGATGTTGCTGCATCTTTCCATATATTAATCTCCTTTATTATTACATTTATAAAAAATTGTTACAATTAGCTTATTTTGGATTATCTCACTAGAATCATTTATTCAGTAAGTGAAGTGTTTATTTATTTTTTTCTTTAAGTGCATAATTGTTCCAATTTCAAAACGCATGTATACCTGTCAAACTCAATATATTAAAGGATAAGTACACCATACCATACCATTTTTTTTTTCTATATAATGAATATGAGGAGTGACTATCAAAGAATAAATAGAACATAAAAATAAACTAGAAATTCAATTGATTTGAGTTCCATAATGCAAAATGTAGTTCGTTTAATTTATTGCTTCTATTGTACATATATCTTTGTTGATTCCAATCTCATCCCTAACGACTTTGATAAAAGAAGCTAAAATGAGGAGAATGGGTAACATGCTGCTAAGAAATTGGATATGGACACATTACAAGGAATTAGACACCTTATGCAACAAGGAAAATGAGAACCTACGCAAGGAATTATTCCTTGCGTTGATGCACAAGTCCAACCAAAGCTGTAACTTCAAATTTTCAAGCACTATCTTAGCTAATCATCGGTGGTTTTGGGTAATTATCAGAAACATCCCCTGAGGTTTAATGTATTCTAAGTTTAATAGATTGTATCGGTGTATTCCCAACCATCTCCCCTGAAGTTTATAGGTTGTTTCGTATAAGTTGATTTGGTGAGGGCAAGATGGTAATGGAGTTCTCTAATGATAAAAAAATTTAGACAACAGTTAAAATATCACATTGGGTTTTGGAATTGGTCTGACACTTTTTAATATCCATTGTGTTAAAATGGAAGCAAAATATTAACCAATAGACATTATCACTAAAAAAAATGAAAATGGGTACCTCCTTTCTCCACTCAAACCAAAGCTACCAAGAACAACTCCTCTTTCATCTTCTCTGCAATGCTTTAACAAAAAAAGTATGCCATGATTTGGAGATAATGATGATGAAGCCGAAGATGCCAACACCAAAGACAATTGAATTACGATCGCCAGGTGTAAGAATGCTGATCAGTAATGAGTTTTGTTGTTGACCCACAGATAACTTTAGTTTGTTCGAGTCATGAGTGAGGTATGAAAATGGCTTATTACGATGCATGTTGGTTTTATTAGATGGAATTAATCAATTTGGTAAAATATGAGTTATGGATCTCGAAAATTTTTTGGAAGTGTTTTTATTGCTTTGATTTTTTTATCGATTGGTGGTAGTTGTAGATTAATGGTTGTTGTCAATGCATGTTTACTTTATTTTGATTGAATATGACCCATGATTTTTTATGTTGCCTTGTGTCTGATTGGAGATAATAATGATGAAACCGAAGATGCCAACACTAGAGACAACTGAATTACAACCGCCAGGTGTAAGAATGCTGATCAGTAGTGAGTTTCGCCGTCAACCCACAGACAACCTTAGTTTGTTCGAGCCACAAATGAGGTATGAAAATGGCTTATTACAATGCATTTTAGTTTTATTAGATGGAATTAGTCAATTTGGTAAAATACGAGTTATGGGTCTCGAAGATTTTTTAGAAGTGTTTTTATTGCTTTGATTTTTTTTTTCATTGATAGGTGTTAGTTGTTGATTAATGGTTGTTGTCAATGCATGTTTACTTCATTTTGATTGAATATGACCCATGATTTTTTATGTTGACTTGTGTATGATTTAAATGGTTATGAAAAGTTTGTTAACTATTTAAGCTACTGCCACTGATTGTTGAACAAGGATTCATGGTAGTTTTTGTTAAATTACAAATGTAATTGAATGTTGGAGACAAAATGTTGAGGATAACCGATTTTGATTTTTATCTTAGTCATGATATGGACATATCTTGTGTTAAAAAAATGTCATGGATTATGGCATTCTCTTACACTAGAACAATGAGCTTAGGCAATAAGGTTTGGGGTCAATGCTTTATTGTAGTTGTTTATCTTTATAATTCAAGCAAAATAAGCTTCAATAATAAAGATGCTTCAAATTGAGGCTGTAGTGGTTATCAAATGTGAAAAAGTAGTTTGATTAGTGGTATAGAAATTGTTTTAAGCTCATTTCTGTTGTAGTTATATTAAAGATAGAATTGTATGTTGAGGATAGCTTGAAGTGTATAGTTTGTTTGTTGTCATTTTTGTTAAACATGTAAGATTAGACTTCTTGTAATGTGGCTAAATGTGAATTTTTCTTTTTTTTTTTTAGGTTACAATCTGGAGTTTACATCACTTAATCTATTCAGAACCTAATCTTACATGTTTTGAACATTTACTAACTCTTACTCATTGAACCATTTTTCAGCCTTATTTACATGGACATTAAAGCTGTGGTTGATGATGAAATGCTTAAAGTTGGGTCTGTAATCTTTAAACAGTACACTTTAAAGAAGCTGTAGGAAGACATTAAAGCTATGATGTACGGGAAGCCTATAAGATATGTAAAAAAAGTAGAGTTTAAGATCATGCTTCCATGGCAGTATTTTGAACAAATTTTACACAATAACTCAGAACTTCAAAATGCCTTCAAGCAGCTGAGGGACAAGTCATATGCATTGGCTATGTTCACAATCACGACTGAATTAAATTTATAGGCCACCATCTATAAAGAGTTTAAAAACCATGTTGATGCAACACTAGGTTATAACACCCCAGTTGAGCAATTTCATATTTCATTAGATAAGTGTTGAGTGCTAGAAAGTGTGTATTTATAATGGAGAAAATCATCATTTTATACTTCAAGTCTCACTAACATTCATACTTTTATATCTTTAAGTCCCTTGTGATTTAATTATATATGTTTTATTTTAATTAATTAGTTTATGTATTTTAGGGAACATCATGGTCATTTTACAATGAACGAGAGATCAGATAGAAAAACAGACAATAATTTTGAACTCATGACAGTCGAAAACCTTAGGAAGAGTATAAAAAGATAAATGATATTGTTCACATATACGGTACTATTCATTCGATCGTTTCATATTCGTATATCTTGATGCGATGGCGTGGCGCATGCGATGATGCAAAGCATTTAATTGGACAAATTATGTAGCATTGACTGATGACGTGTCACGATTCTATTGGACTAAAATGCTGATGTGGTGTTGACCGTCGACGTGGCAGTATATTATTGGACCGAAAAAATATGCGTACGGTACATGCATATACACAGAATGATAGCCCTGATGATGTATTCCATCCAATAAGAACTTGCCATGTGGCGTAATCATGAGCGTCCAAATTGTTTTAATCCGATAGCTATAATTTACTCATTGTATCTACAAAAAGGGGGCTCCCCTCCTAATTTGACACCCCTGAATCCATTTTTAAGCTCCATTTTCTGTAATTCCATCTACATCTTGTGTTTTCTATATATTTTAATAAAATTCTCATTTTACTCCTAATTCAGTTATGAGTAGCTAATTTCCTTTCAAGCTTGAGTTGAAGGTGAAGTCTCAACATGCTCCATGGGCTTAATTTAGTAAATTTACTTTTTCTTCCCTTTTAATTTATGTGGATGTTTGACTTTTCGTAGACAAATAGTAATAATCTTGTCTAAATATCAGCTGGTATAACCGTCTCCTTAGGCAAGGCTATTATTATTTGGTACGGAAACACTTAACACTATATCTATTAGAGTATGGTTCATGAGGAGTGAAAAATCCCCCTTCATGATTTAATTGGTACTAATAATGAATGTTAAGCCGATGGTGCATGTTGAGTACAGATCCGGAGATCCAAATATTTCATTTTAATAGTTTATTCTTGCCGCTTTAATTTAAATTAATAGATAGCCTACGTCATTTTCATTATAAATCCAACCACCAACTCAGAAAATTAATTATACAAGCAATTAAAATCCACCTCCTCGTGGGATCGACATTCGTCACTGTTGATCTATTCTACAATAGATTCGTGCGCTTGCGAGTTCAATAAAATTTGTACAACAATAAGGCCACTGAATTTGAGTGGTTTGAGCTTGCTAAAGTGAATGAAATTATGGTGCCTCAATTAAATGAAATCGTAATATCTTCGAATTTTGAGAACAAAAGTGTTATTATAAGGGATTCATTTAAAGAGTGACAACAAGTTAACATTATAGGTGATGGATCAGCGAAGGCTGCGGCTGCTGAAGAGTATGAAGAGTGTGATGAAATGCTGGATAATGATGGTAGATATGATGCTTGGGATACTAGTTTAGATGACTACGAATTAGGAGACGATAATGGCTTAAAATCAAATATATATTCAAACGATGAAGTTTAGGCTGCATGTAATAGATATGAGGCAAATTCAGGGGTTTTGAGTTTAATACGAATGATAAGAAGATTGTGTTGAGGGACGATAATGGCTTAAAATCAAATATATATTCAAACGATGAAGTTTAGGCTGCATGTAATATATATGAGGCAAATTCAGGGGTTTTGAGTTTAATACGAATGATAAGAGGATTGTGTTGAGGGTTGGAGCAGTGTACAAGAATGTGAATAAGTTTAAGAATGTAGTGAAAGTATTTGCAATACAAAATGGTTTTAGGCTGAGAATGGTGAAAAATGAGAAAAGTAAAGTCATATTGACGTGTGCAGCATTAAGTTGTACTTGGAGGATTTATTCAAGTCCAAACTGGAATGGAAAATGCTCTTAAATCAAAACATTCTAACTTGAACACATTTGTGCTAGAGGTAATGACAACTATGAAGCAAATTCGACTTGGATTGCTACAACATTCCTTTATTTGTTTAGAGTAAACCCTTAGTTTAATATTAAAGTAATTGTAAGTGAGTTGTTCAGGAGATTTGGTTTCAAATGCAGTAACCAGCGGCTGTATAGGGTTAAGAACAAGGCATAAGGTTGTTAGGGCAAGACCATAAGGCCAGCTACACCAAACTATACAAGTATATGCATGTAATTCTCAATTCCAATCCTAGTTCAACTGCAACTATTGACAAGGATTGGTTATGTGGTGGGTAAAACCCATGTTTTAAGAGGTTTTTTGTTATGTCCGATGTAAATAGAAAATGGTTCTTTAAGGAGTGTAGATAGTTTATAGGTCTCAATGGTTGTTATTTAAAAGAGTTGTATAAATGTGTCTTGTTATGTATTGTCAGTTTAGATGCCAATAATGGTATATACCCATTAGCAATGTGTATTGTTAAGAGTAAAAATACTAAGTCTTGGGTATATTTTATGAAAAAATTATATAAGCAAATAAGCTATAATAATGTTAGTGGACAATGTTTCATAAACAATAAGCAAAAGGGGATTTTAAATGCTTTAGAGATGGTGTTTCCTGATTCTTTGAAAAGGTATTGTTCTAGGCATATATATACCAATTTTAAACAAAAATTTCCTAGTGTACTATTGCAGAATTCATTCTTAAAAGCTTGTCAAAGTTCAAACTCAACAGACTTCAACACATCCACGTTTGATTAAACAATATTCGTACTTCAACACATGATTGGCTTATGCAAATTCTATTTTGTTGTTGGACTAAGCACAGATTTTCATCGCACGCAAAGTGCTCTCATGTAACTAACAACATGTTAGAGTTCTTCAACAATTGGATCAATAATTTTAGAGGGTTCTGTATTGTTAGGATGTTGGAAGAGATAAGAAGAAAGGTGATGAATTTGATTCATAAAATGTATGAGCAAGCTATTATTTATCAAGATGAGTTGCTACCACAAGTGAGAAGAAGAATACTGACTGGGAGGGTGAAGTCTAAGTCTATGTCAGTTATATTCGGAGATAATGATACCTTTAAAGTTATGAATGATGTTTCTAAGAGGAAAGTTATCGATTTAAAGGCAAAACAGTGTGATTGTGCGAAGTGGCAAGTGATTGGTTTGCCTTGTGCTCATGCACTTTGTTGCGTTGATGCTATAAGGTACAACGTCAATGATTTTGTTCATCCTTTATTAAAGAACGAAGCATTGAAGAACACTTACAAGCATCAGTACTAATTGGTGCCTGATGAACGTAGGTGGCCTTCTGAGTTATATAATAACATGCTTCTACTAGTAATCATTAGAGCTGCTAGTAGACTTCAAACAAAAAGAATAAGAAAGGTTAATGAAATCAGGTCATTTAAGAGGAGCTCTAATGTCAGATGCAATAATTGCGATTAGTGGGGGCATAATGTAAGACATGTAAAGTTGATAAAGATTAAAAAAAAAAAGAGGAATGAAGAAAAGGTAAAGTCAACAGAGGTAGCTTTGTGTAATTATTAGTTTTCTAGTTCTCTTTATTTAAATGTCAGACTTGTATATTCACTTACTAATTTAATTTACTTAATAACCTAATAATTTGTTTACACTGTAGGTTCGAAGAAATCAATCAGGCACCAACAGTGAAAAAGGACATATCTCGAGAGCCCAGAATCAGCATGAGGCAGCAACTGCCACCACAACTGAAACACAGGAGATTGTCCACGATAATGGATGAGATGATACTTCGCCTAACCTTTATAAGCTTTAAATTGTATAGATGTTGCATCACCTTTTGCTCCACCATATAAATAGGTTTAAGTATTTTTGTTTATTTTGGTGAATTGTGTGATACTTAGATATTCACACCATTAACAAGGCTTTTTAGTTAAATTGTTGATAGTTCTGAACTAGCAAACTGCTTAAAGATGATTTTCAATTCCAAACAATACTGTGTAGCATACATTTGTTGACACATATCCTTCAAATATAGCTCCATTATTAAAATCATCTCTATTTGGTACCCACCACTAAAAATATCTACAACATTTTTTTGGCACAACAGTAGTAAAGCATATGTAGATTGTTGTTGGATTCTGAAGTCTTCAAATAAACTCTTATGTAGTATTTGCATATCTTATTTGAGAACTTAATAAGCTTGCCGTTGACTATGTTCTTCCAAGCTAGCTCATAAATTGTGTTTGATTGAACTAAATTATTTGAACTTTGTGAATCTATTGATGTCCAAGAGTGTTCTAGCTTCGAATAATGCTTGGGAAATATTAGGTCTTTGAATTGATTGTTGAAAGATACATCAGATATGGTTGATATAGAGACGAAGTGATGTTGGCAGTGTTGGTTTGGTACCTTTGAAGTAGAGTTGGCAATAAACTTCGGATCCGGCCCGGATCCGCAAAGATCCAGAAGATCCGGATCCGAAAAAATCCGGATCCGCATGTTATAAAATGCGGATCCGGATCTTAAAAGTGAAGATCCGTGCGGATCCGGATCCGGATGCAAGTGCATTCGGAAAACTGGATATCCGGACCGCATTATTATATAATTTATTTATGTATTTAATTAAATTTTAATTAAAAAATATATAAATTAAAATATTTATAAGTATAATTAATTCTATAATCTTCATTGACCATAAAAAATATGTTAATAATAATAATAATAATAATAATAATAATAATAATAATTAGATAATATTATAATGAATTGGTTTACTTTAGTTTTTTTATTTTTTATTTTTTTATTTATGTTGTGAAATTATCATTTGTGAATTTATGGTGATATTGTATGTTATTTATATTGAATTGATGTTAAATTGTTAATTGTTAAATTATAATTGAATTTTATTTGATATTATTAAAGTTAAAATTATATTTAAATTTAAAAATATGCGGATCCGGATATCTGGAAAATCCACCCGCAACCCGGGCGGATTTTACCCGCATCCGAATCCGCATATTTTTTCCTAGATCCGGATGCGGATGATCCGAATGTAAAAAATCCAATGCGGATCCGGATCCGGATTTTGCCATTCCTGCTTTGAAGTGAAATGAAAGCTATTTTTTTTTTTCTTGAGTTTAAGCTGCAAGAGTATGCTATCTATTGAGCTTATTTATGGCAGGTTATATAGCCACTGGAACTAGCAATATTATCATTAAAGCCAACTGTAATAATGTCAGTTTTTTTGCACTTATTTTTCAAATTTTAACTTTCAAATTTCACGTCTTTTCCAATAAAAAATAATTGAAATTCTTTGTTTTATTCATTCATGCCATTTTGGATAACTTGAGGGAAACTATTTCGTATTTTCAACACAATTGCTTTAATTTAAAGCCAAATCAGACCTGAAATTATATATAAACAATTCTTTAATATGTGTAAACAAAGCATTTTTTATCAACCTAGAGACTTATTGGTCATTTTACCAAGCAACAAACAGTCTACAGATGTTAGGAGAGGTGGTTGAGAATATGTAAATACAATCTATTAAACTCAGAATACACTAAACCTCAGGGGAGGTTCTGATAATTACCATTGGGGTCTGTGTGCCACGTTTGCTCCTCATAGGGCCCCAACCAGCATAGTTTCTTGCTGAATAGAGAATAGAATATGCCAGCATATTGAACTTTTGGCTTTATAGTTAGCTAATCAAACATAATTACTATTAGCACTTGCCTTTTTTAAAAACATTTGGAATTGGTCATAATTCTTTTTACGCAAAATGATGGTAGTAATTGTGAAAATTACAAGAAATGATGAATGATTTGTCCGATTGATATTCAATTTCAACACAATCGTGCATCATTTTCCACAGTTCTTAGCTTATTTATTAATTTGGGACACAGAAAAGATAAAGGTCGTGCCGCAATTGCACGTGTATCTGAAGAATGAAGTTCAATTGACGATCAACTGCATTAGAAAGAATATTTCTGTTAATTTACATGAATTTTACACTTTTCAGGGGATTGAAGAAAATTTTACTACCTTATAAGATGAGCAACTGTCTAATGCCTATGCAAAGACAAATGAATGATCACAAGAACTGTAGCAACCCAAGTAAGAGAACTCAACACAAGATGCATTTCATTAACACAGAGCAAATTTCCCTTGCTACCTCTCCTATTCCTCCATGCCCAAAAACAGCTCTGATATGTCTGGCTTGTAGCCTTCCCGCATAGCTTGCATGGTGATCCCACCAAGCGTCTTATAAATTAAAGATGCATGCTTGTGGGTACTATCACCAGCCACAAAATCATGAAGAACACCATTAATATGGACCCAACTTCGACCTGGAGGCTTTATTACACCCAACGTAATCATCTTCTGTCTCACAGCAGCAACATCCTGCCACCTTTTAGCAGTGGCATACACATTAGCCAAAAGTGCAAGATAGCCAGCAGCTTGCTCAGGGTCAATTTCAGCAACCAATTTCTGAGCGACTTGTGAGGCAAGCTCAGCATTGTTATGAATTCTGCAACCAAGAAGGAGAGAACCCCACACAGCATCATTTGGTTTCATGGGCATATTCTGAACAAGACTGAAAGCTTCATCCAATAACCCAGCACGGCTGAAGAGATCTGCCATGCACCCATAGTGCTCAATCCTTGGTTTGATTCCCCAATTTTGATTCATGCACTCAAAAAATTGGCGGCCCTCATCAACAAAGCCACCATGGCTACAAGCACTCAGAACGCCTAAGAGGGTTAGCTCATCTGGTCTTGCTTCATTCACTCCCGAGGTCTGCATCCATTCAAAAAAAACAAGAGCTTCTTGTGCATAGCCCTGCTTTGCAAATCCCGTAATCATGCTTGTCCAAGAAACAGTATTTCTCCTCTGCATTTTTCTAAACACTCCATAGGCTTCTTCAATCTCACCACAACTAGCGTACATATGAATAAGTGCATTATTCAAAGATACTAAAACTGGCTCTCTTCCAACAGAAAATTTCTCCTCAACATATGAATGTATCCACTTTCCCAACTTCAAATCCCCCATTTCAGCACAAGCCGATAAAGCTGCCACCAACGCCACTTGATCCAATCCCACACGGGCTCTTCTCATCTCGTTAAACAAAGACAACGCTTGCTTGGACTTCCCATTCTGAGCACACCCTGAAATCATGGTCGTCCACGAAACGACATTCCTGTGTGGCATCTCATCAAAAATTTTCCGTGCCCCATCAATATCTCCACACTTAACATACCCCTTAAGCAACGAATTCCAACTCACAACACTCCTCTCAGGCATATCATCAAACAGTACACGTGCGCAGCCAACGCCGCGCTGCTCGCCACCCATCAAATACAAATTCATCAAATTTGTCCTTATAAATACATTTGCCCAATATCCACTTTCCAAAACTCTCCCATGAACCTGCTCCCCCTCTCTAAACAACCCACATCTTGCGCACACACTCAAAAGAAACGAATACGTGTACTCATCAGGCTCAGTCTGTTTCTCTATCATTTGTTTGTACAAGTCAACTGATTTTTCAGGAGTTTCGCTCCTAGCATGGCATCTGATCATTTGGTTCCATATAGCAGTACTTGGGTTTTCAATTTTTTCAAATACCTTATGGGCATTTATAAGATAATCCGATGTTACGTAGAAAGCTAAGAGCTTTGCGAGGATGTAGTTCTTCTGGGAAAAACCGTTGATAATTATTTGAGAGTGAATTTGAAAGAGTGTTTTAATGGTGTTGCGGATTTGTAATAGGGAAAAAATTTGTCTCGTTAGAGCTTTGGAGCTCGTTGCCGGATTGGTAGGAGTTATTTTTTCAACTAACATTTAAGCAGTCGCCGCTGGCAGACAAGTAACATGCATAACAGAGCAGGCCTTGATTTCGCTTATTAGAGTAATACAAATTCACAATTATTATTATTATTATTATTGAAAAGAGATACTGGAGTATTATAAATAGCCTCAAATTTTTTTCATAACGACAATGTCGGGCATGAATTTCCTATTACTATTAGGTATTCCCAAGTTTTAATTATTGTCATAGTATTTAAAGCTTTGGTAATCTAACAGTTTATTTGTATTTATGTCAATCATGTTAGTCATTAATATTTGCTAATCTATGGTAGTTGATAACAGGCACATTTACTTGGTAATACGAAGCATATTAATTATAAATTTTGACGAGATAATTAGTTGTTAAATTTTGCCATTTTAGGTCATGTGCTGAATTATTATTTGTTTTCACGTTGGTTAAAAGTATATTTTTTTCAATCCAATTTAGGGATAGCAATTTAAGGGTTTAGGCCGAATTTTTTCAAGTGCAGACCCGAGCCTTAGTTATTAACAGCAGGCCCAAACCGTTCAAAAGTCTGTCCACACTTAGACGGGCCAGGCTTGGGTCTACAGCCATGGACCCAACAGGGGCTTGGGCCAAGCATGGATTTAGATAAATTTTTTAAAATGAGTTTTTAATAAAATTTAAAATATGAAAAAAAAATAAAGGAATAATTAAATTAAATATGATTAATTGTTTATACAATATAAAATATACTAATAATCAAGTACACAAAATATATAATATATAATATATATAAAATTTAAAATATAAAGCCCATAATATATAAAAATATAAAATTTTAAATTTTTTCCATGAGTCTATATCTAGGCCAATTTAGTGTTGTTTTTTAAATTTTCAATTCATAATTAGGCCCATTCATTGCAAGCTGTGCCTAAAGCCCGCGATCCTGAATGGGTCCTTTAAAGACTCTTTTGCCGTCGCTAATCTAACTTTATTAGATAGCAATGTTATGAATAATTTCTATAAGATAAGAGTGTTAACATTACTCTTAATAGTGATAATTTTCAATATTAATTGAAAAAATAAATTATATCAATAAAAATTTAAATAGGATATTAAGATTGTTATCAAAATAAAAGATAAAAATTAAGAAGTGATAAAATTAATTTTGTTGGCCTTTTGGTATTAACATTTTGGAACATTTTCTGTGCAGTTACAAAAATACATGGACAGAGGCAATCAACCTCAAATTAGCTAAGCAATGTTGAAGATTTTCCCGCCAAAACAGAAACTCACCTTCATCAACATCAGAATTGACAAACAGCCTTTAATCACTTTAAGATCAATCTCTGAATCATCATCATCGTCAATGCCTTCAACACCATCTTCTTTTTTATCGTCGTCGTCATCATTTCCATCCCGTTCAAATTTAACAAATGCTATACTGAACTCTAAAACACCCAACCAAGCACTGATACTTTTCAATTCTTCTTCCAAAAAATTAAACCCAACCAAGAGTCTTGCACCCTTTGTAGCTATGTTTTATGTCTTAGCCAATGCTAAGTTGTACACAAACGCCAGGTGTTTGATAAAAGGCCTGACTGAAAATCTCCTAAAATCTCGCAAACCCCACCATGTCTGTTACTCTGTCTTTAATGCACTCAACAGTTTCGAGATACCAAAATTCAATCCCTCTGTGTTTGGTACGTTAATTATTGCATTTTCTGAGATGGGTCACGTTGAAGAGGCCTTGTGGGTGTATCATAAAATTGGGGTTTTGCCTGCTATTCAGGCATGTAATGCGTTGTTAAATGGGTTAATTAAGAAGGGGAAGTTTGATTCCTTGTGGGAATTTTATGAAGAAATGATGCTGCGTGGGTTGGTTGCTGATGCTGTCACGTATGGGGTACTTATTGATTGTTGTTGTGGCCAAGGTGATGTTATGAAAGCGCTCAATTTGTTTGATGAGATGATTGACAAAGGGATTGAGCCGACAGTGGTGATTTACACTATTCTTATTCATGGTTTGTGCAATGAGAATAAGATGGTTGAGGCTGAAAGTATGTTCAGGTCAATGCGAGAATGTGGTGTGGTTCCTAATTTGTACACTTACAATGCTCTAATGAATGGCTATTGCAAAGTGGCTGAAGTGAAACGGGCACTTGAGTTTTACCATGAAATATTACGTCATAATTTGCAACCAAATGTTGTTACGTTTGGTATCCTAATGGATGGGCTGTGCAAGGTGGGTGAATTAAGAGCGGCAGGAAATTTTTTTGTTCACATGCCTAAGTTTGGTGTTTTTCCTAATATATTTGTGTATAATTGTTTGATTGACGGGCATTGTAAGGCAGGTAACCTTTTTGAAGCAATGAGCTTGTGTTCTGAAATGGAAAAGTTTGAAATCTCACCAGATGTATTCACTTACAACATACTTATTAAGGGTCTTTGTGGTGTGGGTCAATTGGAAGGAGCAGACAGTTTATTGCAAAAAATGTATAAAGAGGGGATCCCTGCAAATGTTGTGACATATAATTCACTTATTGATGGATACTGCAAAGAAGGTGATATGGAGAAGGCTTTGAGTGTGTGTTCTCAAATGACAGAAAAGGGTGTAGAACCAAATGCTGTTACCTTTTCTTCTTTGATTGATGGTCAATGCAAGGCAGGAAACATAGATGCTGCAATGGGTTTATACACAGAAATGGTAATTAAAAGCATTGTGCCTGATATTGTTGTTTTTACAGCTTTGATTGATGGGCTTTGTAAAGATGGTAACATGAAAGAAGCCCTTCGGCTGTACAAGGAGATGTTAGAGGCAAAAATCCCCCCCAGTGTTTTCACAATTAGTAGCTTGATTCATGGCCTTTTTAAAAATGGAAGGATTTCTAATGCATTAAAATTTTTTCTAGAAAAGACTGATAAAACAGATGGTGGCTATTGTTCCCCAAATCATGTGATGTATGCAGCAATTATTCAAGCTTTGTGTTATGACGGGCAGATTTTAAAAGCTAGTACGCTTTTCTCAGATATGAGATCTGATAATTTAAGACCAGATAATTGCACATATACTATCATGCTAGGGGGATATTTACGAGCCAAGCGTATGCTTGATGTGATGATGCTGCTTGCTGATATGATAAAGATGGGCATTGTGCCTGATGCAGTCATTAACCAGGTCATGGCTCGTGGTTATCAAGAGAATGGAGATCTGAAATCAGCTTTCCGCTGTTCTGAATTTTTGAAAGAATCAAGAATTGGGAGTTCTGAAGCAGGACACACGACAGGATATTTTCTCGGTCATTTAAAGCCCACAGTAAATAAAGAACAGGATTTATCAATTTGTAGTTAATTTCCTAGGCAAGAAAATTGGCTTCTTGTAAAACTTTGCCCATTTCAAGGGCATGCAGGGCGGCTCTGATTCTTTCCATTGGATGTTCAGAATTGGACAGCATGTGGCAACATGCTGCTGAGGATGCCAATGATCATTCCTGTGAACAGCTTTGCACTTCTTCAATGCTGCTGCATTTGTTTTGCTCAGTAGTGGCGTAACTACATCAATCTTTGTTGATTTCTAAAGAGCTGCTTATGGATTGCTTCACAATTGCCAGATACTGAGATAAGTGCCGATTTTTCAGAGGGCTGTACCGTGCTATGTCATGGAACATTGTTGGATTTCAAAATTGCTCGAGTCAAATACTTTCGATTTCTATATCGAAAATTGACTTATGAAGTTTTTTCCAACTTATTGGTTGGTATTAATTAAGAGTTGGGTGACTTGGGTCGAGTGAATAAATGTATAGAGCCCCAAGGATTCCAATTATAGGGAAACGAAAAGTAACTAGCTTCGGTTCTTATTTCCAATTCTACGCGGTTTTTCAATTCTAAGTTCTGCCTTTTTCTTTTTTCTTTTTTTTCTTTTTTTTTTTTTTTTGTTAGTGAAAGAGCAGAAGTTGATGAAATAAAAAATCACAGCTTTTCGTAGTTGTAAGATGGAAAATCACGTGTTTCAGTTGTTACCCGAATGCCTGTATCTGCATAGTTACTGAGCTTAGCCTCACCGTAATTTTACCAAACTGATCAATTATAAAGTTCTGTCCGGATGGTTCAATTGCCATGGGACCTCCTTTTATAAACAACAGTTGCATGTAGAAAAATTTTGAAGAAATTGACGTATGTTTCTTTCAGAGAACGTTTACGGATGTATATATAAATAATTTTAACTGAAGCTTGCCTTTTTGTGAAGCGAAAAACTCTCCGACAAGCACTTGTCCGTGAAGCAGCTTTCACCGACAGGTGGGTAGGGTAGCTTAGTAGTTAAAAATTAAGCTGGGTGCGGATATTTTCATCCCACACTATGTTTATAAAATAATTATAATAAATTTACAATATTTTATAAAATTATAAATTAGTAATAAGTTTGGACAATTAATTAATGAATCATTTTTATAATTTTTTTTTTCTATTCTGACTTAGTCTTTTAATAATTTTTAACTATTTAATATTATTTCAAGATAAGTTTAATTCATCTATTTTACCCTTATAATATAAAATAATCAAATTACTACAAGAAGTGTGTGTGTGTCTATATATATATATATATATATATATATTATTGTAACTAATTATTTAGATATTTAGCTTATTTTTTATTATCTAATATGTTTTATATAAAATTTAATAATTTCCAGTACTCCACATGCCATAATTATATCTCTTTAGTTTAGTACATTAATAATCATACTAATAAATTACTACTTATAAATCATTAAATATAAAAATTTTATTAAAGTAAATTTTTAGATATTTTGGTGCTTTTATCTTGTGAGGGTAAAATAGTCAGATTAATTTATGTTAAAGCAACTTTATTGATTAAATATAATAAAAAGAAGTATAAAAAGTGAATATAAAATAAATTACTACTTATTCATCATTAAAATATTAAAAAAATTAAACAAAAATTTAATAAAGTTAAATAAAATTTTTAGATATTTTGGTAGTTTTCCTTATGAGGGTAAAATAATCATATTTATATATGTTAACAATCTTATTGATTGAATACAATAAAAAACAGTTCAAAACAATTAAATGTATATGGATTTAATTGATTAATTTTTAAATTTCTTCTTAATTTAAATTTTCAAAAAAAAATCAACTTGTTGTAACAGTTTTTTAAAAGTGGGTGTGTTTATAAAATTTGTGGAGTGAAAATATCACTACCCAATTAAGCCTAAAATGGCTTTGGGGTTTTTAATTAAATACCCTTTAATAGTTCAAAATTTATTTAAATACTCCTCTCTTTTTTTTTTCATGGATGTCTTAAGAAATGTATGTAAAGTTTAAAATACTCTTAATGAATGCATCAAATCCACTATTTCTCCACTATCTCTCACTCTTTTATCTCTTCTTACACTCAAAATATCTTCCTACTAAAAACAATTACAAAATCTCTTATAACCTCTTATGCAAATACAACTATATATTCACATTGTTAACTCCTATACTTTTTTGAATTGAAAGGAGGTGCATTACTTATTAAACAACTCAATTAGGTATGTTAATGTTGTTTGGTTTTAACTTTATATCTTCTAGAAAATTTTTAATATTTTCCTCAAATCATGATGTTCTATTTTCAAAATTTTCACTATTTTTCCTTATATGTCAAAATGTGTGCAACGTAAGATGTTTAATTTTTTTTTAAGCAAGAAATCTTGTTGAACATGTGCTTATGGCGAAAATATTTTTGGTCATCCATTATTTTCAATGTCGTGTACATCATGTAGCTGATCGTGTAGGTCATGTAGTCATGTAGTTTGTGTAAGAAATATAATTGTATAGGTCGTGTAAGTAATGCAATTGTGTAGGTCATGTAACAAATGTGGTACTGTAGGGCATGTAAGTAAAAGGGTCGTGTAAGTAAAAGAGTCGTGTAAGTCATGTAAGTCGTGTAGGTCGTGTAGTTATTTATATATGAAATTTTATATTATTGTTTTAATTGTATCAATAAATATAATTTTTTTTTAAAAGGAAAAGGGGGGGTGGGCAAGCCCAAATCAAATTTTACCCTCCTCTCAACCCCCAAGGCTCGAACCCAAGCCCACACAAGTAAGGGGCAACAGATTGCACTGCCAACCAACTCGGCTACGCTCTTGGAGGTGTATCAATATATATAGTTATGTGTGCTTATTCTCTTCAATGGTGTATGGATTGAACAAAACAACAAGTACAAATTCAAAGGTTTGAGGCTAAAAAGATAATGATACCATGATTGACAAAATTCTGTAGCTTGTATCAAATGTTAATTTGTTTTGGGCTATGGTTATGCTCTAGATACTTTATCTTCAGCTTCTCAATTGTTTGAAGTTTACAAATTTTATGATAATTGTTTTGAAGTTTGTAGATGATGTGAATTATCCTCTTTTATATCAATAATTAATCATGCCTCGCAATTTCATTTTTACTGATATATTCTATGAAAGTGTGAAGGAAAACTAGGTTTGGATGGTGAAGCGCGCTTTATTTTATGCAGAAAAAATAAATTGCTTATTAAAGGAGTTGCAAAAACTATTGTATTGTCATCACCTGTCATTGGAGTTAATATTTTGCTCAGAAAACCATTCCCAACAACATTTGGCTACAATAAGACCATGAACAAACCATTCTTTGAATAAAGTTCTCTTAATGAAATAATATACAAAAAAAAAAAAAGAAAGCCAAACGGTCAATGTGTGAAGAAAAAAAGTATTTGAGAGGAGAAAATAACTATATGTAATTAAAAATATTTAAGAGAGAGTAACATGATTTCTTAAATTAGAAATCTTCAAACAATCTCATTTATGCACAAACAATAAAAATGAAGGAAAATTGCAATGGGTGTGGCTAAAAAATTGACACAATGAAGAAAAGTTTCTAAGATTCCCCTCTAATCATTCGCTTCATCAATGTAAAAAGCTTTGAGTGATAAATGAAGTCACCCGCAAAATCCTGTTAAAAATAGTTCTTTCAATTCACATGTAATATAATTGCATCTGAGGACAAGTATTACATAATACAACCATAAAACAAAGTATTATTGACAATTTTTACTTTCAGTTTGTTATTTTTTTTTAAATTATTTTTGTTGACATTTTTTGCATAGCAACAAATGTAAATTGTTAGCATAAATTAAGTCTTCAAACAAATAAATTATTCTTATAAATTAGGAACAATAGCAAAAGTCATGTAATTTTGAGGTCATGTGCTTATGAAGTCGTAAATTATAGGAATTCATATAATACAAGAAGGTTGTGTAATACACAACTGAAGGTCTTCTAATACATGAAGGTCTTATAATATATGACTGAAAATTTTGTAATATTACAAGAAGTCATGAAATAAACGACATAATATTGTGTATTACATGAAGTCGTGTGTATTACACAACATTAAATCGTATGTTCTATGACATTGCACAAACAAATCATAATATGCACAACCGATCAATTTTTCATCGTTTCTAAAAAGTAAAACAGTTCCAAAGTTTGTTTTTAAATATGTTATGAGAAACCCACAACCAATTTAATGTATTTTTTCAATACAAAGCCTTAAATTTTTTATTTTTCCCTAAATATCAAAACCTTATCAATTAATTCGAACAATGAACTACTTACTTGAAGATGTTATATTCCAGCGATTGTGCAGCAGCAAATTAGCTCCCGTCAGTGCTGTACAACAACAAAGGAGTCTTCTCCTTCTCTAAACTCCAACTCTTTCCTTTTCTCAAAACTTACCTTAGCATGTATGAGTCATGTTTGAGCTGTGTAAGCATTTTAAGTTAAGGATACTTTAATAATTTTACGTGAGTTTATAGAGGGCATTCATGAAAATTTTGACAAATTCAATTTTTAGGGTGGTCAAATAATTTTAAAAGCATCACGCGGTATCTGCTGCAATTGGCTGGCTTTTAAGTTTCAAAAACTTAACTGCCCCATAATCTACGAACTTGTGTTTCTCCTACCCCTCACAATTGAATCCACACAAAAAACAGAAGGAAAAATAAATAAATAAAGACGCACCGAGATATTTCTAATTTCATCTGTTTTTGCACGTGATACCTCACTGCTTCAGAAACCAATATACGCCGGCTTCTCGCTCTTGCGGTGGCTCCGCTTCAACTCCGCCTCCAGCATGGATGATTTAGAATTCGAAGACCCCAACCTTTTCCGATCTATTCCCAAGTTCATCGCTGGCGCCATTTCTGGCACCCTCACTGGTCTCTTTGCTGTGGGTACATTCTTATGAGCTTCTTAATTCATTGTATGCGTAAGTTTGTTTGTGATTTGATGTTAAAAAAAAAAAAATTGCCTCTTACCCAGATGATTATGATCAATTTTAACCTTGTCTGTCTGTGATGACAAGATTGAAATTTGGTTACTTTTTATTTTGTTGAATTTTCGGGACAATTCAGTACCGGTTCACCGTGTTTGGCAAGATTGTTTAATGACTACGAGAAACTAGATTTGTTTTCTTAGGGGGTTGAATTTGTATTCTGATGACCGTTTGATATGTGTTTGTGGATTAACTTGCAGCTGGAGCTTTCACGGGGGCAATTACAGGTGCTTTAGCCGGCAGGGCTTCTGACTGTGGTGTTCTGCGAGGGGCTGGACTGGGTGCAATTGCCGGGGCTGTACTCTCTGTTGAGCTTTTGGAAGCTTCTCGTGCTTACTGGTGTTCGGAACGATCTGGTTCTCGGGGCTCCTCGTCTCTGGTTTGTAAACTAAATTGATATTTCTTTAATACCTTTGGTACTGATCTGTTTGGTTCTTGTTAAAACTAAGTAAACTGAAAGCAGGGACTTGCCTCTTTGCTTGTTCTTATTAATTGGTTTCCATAATCGTCAAAAGTTATCCATGTGTATCAAGCTATCACTATCCATTTTATAAAAGATAGCTTGTAGAGTCTTCTGCCAGAGTTTGTACACGATTTCTTCTTCATATAGATAGACATAAGGGCAATTACTTGGAAGTACATTTTGTGTGACAGCCCTCCCTATCTGAGAGAAAAGAATTCTATGATCTTGAACTGATCTTACCTGGGATCGCATATCTCAAGTTAGGGTCAGTTTGGGATTATGGAAGTTGATGAAATAAGTTACTTATGCTATACAGATGAAATAAGCTTCCAATTAAAAAAGTAGTTCGGTGTTTGGTAAACTGTGCTATTTTAGTTGCTGTAAGTTCGAAAAGTAGAGTATATACATTTGATAAATTTTATTATGAAAGTGTTGTTTTATTTGTATAATGACTAAAATAGGTATACGTTTTAATTATTTTTTATTTTTTAAAGTATGTTTAATATATTATTTAGATGTATCTTTTTTTTCTTAAATATGTAAAGTTACATTAAAAAAACTCAATTAAAAAAAATCTAAAGAATTTCATAATATGTTACATAAAAAATTATAAAAATAAAAATATGATTTATATATTAAGGTTTATGAATAAGTACAATATAATTGTCTCTTTATTAAAATCTAGGGTTATAATAAGAATTTTAAAAAGGTGTGGTAGCTTATTAAATAAACTGTTTATGAAAAGCAATCTTCTACTTATTTTAAAAAACCGTAGACAAAATGGAGAAAATTATGAAATAACCTACTTTTACAAAATTTACCAAACACTATTTTATCAAGAATTATAAAATAAATAGTTTATTAAATTTCAACCGTAATCCCAAACTGACCTTTAGTCTATGAAAGATCTACTACCCTTTTTTCAGCAATTGACTGATTGTAGACACTTTGTGCCCAGGCGGACTTTGCTGAGGATCTTTTCCATGGGAGATTCGTAGAGGAACAGTTTACTCCAGCCGTATTAGGTGCTTACCACTGGCAGGTGTGTTTATATTTATAGCCTTCAAAGCTTACCACACTCTAGAAGAATTATATGGTTAAGAGTCATTATTCATTTATTCTTGTGATGAGTTGAGTGAAAATTATTTGAGTTGGGCATTAGTTTAAGTTTCTCTACACTGTTATGTCTAAAACTACACAAGATAATTGATTATGCGATGGTTGCTGGCCATTATAATTTAGAGATTTATCCTATGCAACCTGAATCCACATGGAGAATAAGCACTAAAGCAGATGTGTGGATTCTGGTGTTTTTTATTCTCTAAGTCCGTTGTTGTGACTTGAAAATAGCATATAAAAGTGGAGTACATTGCATTTTAAAGATGATAAGGTCTTTAAAAGGCTTTGATATTTCTTGAACAATCACTTCTCTCCTGCTTCTCTTTCTTTATTGCGCCTGCACATCTTTTCTGTGCTCATTCTGTAGAATTAGAACTTCCTGCATAATGCAAAATCGTACTTGAAGTTCTTGTGTATTATGACCAAGTGTTCAAGATATTGTTATGAAAAACTTTCTAGGTTGGTATAGGTATTGATTAATGAATATTATGAGCTACAAGTTAAGCTTATGCCTGTCATATGAGGTTCCATGAGCATGCCATCAACTATCTGGATTTGCTATCAAGATAGGAGTTTGATTGGATATTTCCATATTTCTGATCTTTGTTTAATATTTTGTGGAGATTTTTTTTTTTGGTGAATGTTCTGGAATAGTCAGAGATGCCTAAAATGCAGCATGATTAAATATAAATATTTTCCCTATTCAATTGTGCATGACTATGATGTATTTCATTCCGTTTGAATTTAAATCTTTACAACAGTTACCTGTGAAATAGTTTTAAGGATAGATTGAACAAGAATCTGGAGATTCAATTTGTTAACCATTTTGTATTGACATTCATAGGTAAGAATTGCTGGTATGAGCTACGACATAAATGATACCTACAGTAGAGCTGTATCCAGAGGATTGACAGGAGAGTCACTGAAAAATTTACCTTGTCACGTGATCTTGGATGAAATCAAGCCAACACAGGGTAGCTGCTGCTCTATATGTTTGCAGGTTTTCATTTTATGTATTCAACTATTTTAGTTAGAAATTTTGGTGCTTTTGTTTGTCATTATTCCTCATTACATTTGTGGGTGCTTGTTGGTTCAACTATTAAAACATTTGAGGTGGTACAAGAAATCTGGGGTTGGCATATATAATCACATAATATTAAAAGAAAGAAAAACCATCGTACTACCATCATAGTTGTAGTTTGGTGTTTCTGGCAGCATGATAATGAGAATAATATTTTGTTCTTTGCAGGATATCATTGTAGGGGAACTTGCAAGGAGCTTGCCTCATTGCCACCACACTTTTCATTTGGCATGTGTGGATAAGTGGCTAATCAGACAAGGCTCTTGCCCTGTATGCAGACGGGATGTGTAGCCATATGCAGGTTTGTATTATAGTGTACAGAAAGAAAAGTTGAGGTGAAACCAGTTAGCCCACATACACATAGTGTGTTTGTGTCAATGAGTATACAAGTCTTTCAAAGTTAATTTCTCTATATGTCCTGGAGGATGGTTACCGAATATGCACCAGGGTGGCATAGTAACAGTCTTCATTGAGCTTTGCAGGTTGAGAACTTGTACCTTTTGTATTGTGTATGGTTAGTAGTATATCAAATAAACAATATTGTTTATAAAAATCTTCCTCATGACGGAATTTGATTTTGAGAAGTTCACTTAGTGAGCTCATGCATTGTATTGTGTGTTGTGAACTTATTCGGGTGTTCCTTTACGCTTCAATGGTTCTAGGCAACCTGAGCTGGAGAAAATTGATTGCATACGGTTGCAGGAGGAACAAAGAACTTCCCACGGAATAGGGATCCTTATTCTGTTTTTATTAAATAAGCACGGTCATGACTCATGACAATCGACCAACGATATAGTTCAGCCAGTTCATTATTCCTCGTGATTTGAGACTTCAAAATTTGGTTGAAATGCTACACCCCGAGACTGTTGGGAACCTGCCTATTCATTATCAAAAGCCACGTACCTCTATCAAGTTTGTTTGTTCAAACCAGATGTGTTGAACCAATCTTTGCTCCATGATGGTGTTTACAGATTCTTACGGTATATACGGAGGTTAAAATCAGATAATAAAAGGAAAATTTAGTTAGATCAGCAGTTTATTTCTTCACTTCCTTACGCGGGTTAAAAAATATATGTTATGTAAAATTAACAACAAAAAGGAAAATTAATGTGTCTATTGGTTTTGATACAAATGCATTGCATAAGCTTGTATTACTCAACCTGTATAAAAAGATATGATACAAAATGCGCCTCACAACAGCCGTCTCACCCCAGACTTGATTTCTTATTAGTACATCCCCCACACCATGGAAACCGACCAAGAAGGGAAGACGGTTCTGCCAACAACATGAACCAAGCAATAGGCCACTTATTTACTTCTGCATATCTGCAAACATGAAGACAAACCTTAACTTAATAATCAAAGCCTTGTCAGAAAAAATGAAAATAAGTTATTTATGTTTTAACTCTGAAGAAGCAGGCAAAATCTTTTATTGACGTTCAGACAGAGTCTAATGCACCAAGAAAGTTGGGGACAGAAATTCAAAATGTCCATTGGTGAAAAGAACATAGCCAAAAAAGATTGACACTTTCTCTTGTTCCAATGATTTAGAGTCACCATCTTTTCTGAAGATTTTCTAATATGGGTTATCTAGCATCAAACTAATAACACCCTGTCACTAATCATAAATCATATTCTAATATTTAATAGAACTTTGATGAAGTGACCAGGTAACATACGCGGGAATGGAAGATACAGATACTGCAGACTGGATCTAATCAGACCGTTTTGTAATCATCTGTTCACACTGCAACTGCTTCTGGCCTTTTGCTGGTTTTAATTCCCTTTATAGCTGTAAAACAATTAATTTACACGAGAAAGAATGTTAAAAGTACATTAATTTTTGCTCTTACAAAATTAATAACAGTTCTAAGAGTCTGCACCTTCAGCATAATCTTTAGCTCCAAAGACAGCTGAACCAGCAACCAAGGCATTAGCGCCAGCTTCAATAACCTGCCAGCATAGACAACAGTCAAGCATTGGAGCTACCTGAATCAGATTGAACTGGATATTCAATTTTTTGTACAGGCACCCGAGGGTGATAAATTGAGCTTTCATTGCACATAGTCAAAATAACATCCCAATTCAAAGGGGCAAAAGCTTTTAGTTTTTCTTCTACCCCCACCCCCCAATCCCACTGTTCCCAAAGACCCAAACCATTCGTTTTTAATGGAAGTTAATGAAACAAATGGGGTACTCCTCTTCAGTATAACGGAAAACGTGCATAAAAAAGCTTCTATAGGAAATTGTGAGAGATTTTCTCATCTAAGCAAAAGATGGGGTTCCATGAAACCATCACCAAGCAGCATTATATAATTTTCAGTTTGTAATTAAAATTCAAAATATATGAAACACATATTGATTTTAGAAAGAACCAAAATGCTCATCTGCCAACAAAAGTGAAAACCTTGTGCCTCTTTGCACCAATTGAGCTTTTTCCGGAACCACCACCAGAGAAAGCAGCGGAAAGGAAGCTAGCAGTAGTTTAAGAATGAGCTGACTAAGTTCCAGCTGCGATATTATGACAAATCTAGGCGTGGATTGATATTTAGTCCATATTCGAGTGCATTCGTTAAAGCCATAAGCAAAAAGTATTTGAACACCAATTCACAAATGATATAAACACACCAACTTAAACAAAGCTGAGATGATCATAGATTGGGTACCTTATATGCATTTTTTGGACCTACTCCACCATCTACTTCAATCCATGGGTTTACTCCCTGCATAGAAAACAAAGATCAGTGGCTTTCCAATACATTGAGAAAAGACATCAAAGCCTAACTGGAAGAATCAAAAGAACAAAAACATGTAACACATGCATATACACACACAAGCATGACAGTGTACCTTCTCTAAACACATTCTTCTCAAGTCTGAGATTTTTTTTACTTGGCTCTCAATAAAGCTTTGTCCACCAAAGCCAGGGTTCACCGACATGATCAAGACAAGATCAACCACTGTCAACATGATTGGTTTAGAAGATTGTCAAAGACAGCTCAAACATATGGTATTCGATCAACTTCGGAGGAACATTATCCTTTCATCTTGCTCTCTTTACTTTCACAATTCACAATTTCTTCCAGTCAATTTTTTTTTTCAAAGATCCTTTCTTGAAAGAATTTAGGAAACAAAAGTAAGAGCAGGATGACCGTTCACACATAAGCCTGTATCCCGAAATAACTGCCATGAAACAAGAAACAGACAGCCCACATGGAGAGAAACAGAGAGTCGAATTCAACCAATTTAGCATACTAGAAAGTAGAAATACACTTATGCTTTCTGCTCCACAAAAGGGCATATATCTTTGTGTTAGGAAGTGAGCATTGGCAGAAGAAAAATCTTCTCTAGTAATCATCTTTTGTAAACTCCCCTTAAAACTGGAAGAAAGAATAAGGATATATGGAACAGAAAAACTCACCATCAAGGACATATTCAATTGCACTCAGTGAGGTAGCAGGGTTAAGGACAACTCCAGCTTTAGCTCCCAAACTTTTTATCTGAAACACGAAAAATTAATAGAGTACTCAAATAGGCACCACACTACTGGTAGCACCAAATGGGTAATACAAGAATGTGAACAGAAGCAGATATTGACAGCTTTATGGGAAAGTCAGCAACTCCTTTCTCCAAGCCATAGTATATACACTAAATATCAAAGCAAAAAAACGATTCTGTTCTGATCAAGCATTAAGCATGAGGGGCTGATGCATATGGTTACAATTAGAGGTTACCCAATGATTTATTATTCTCGCAAGAAAGGTACAATTATAATCCATAAAAAATAACAAGTTTGATACATTTAGGAGGCTCTAACCAGCAACCATAGTTAAACAAAATACATTCTACGGCTTGATGTCGAATTCCTAATGTTATTGAGATCCATAAATTGCATCCAGCCATTGGATGTTGTACATATATCTCCTAGATAAAGATTTATTCCATTATCCAACATGTTACAGAGTAATTTCCATAGAACATACACATTTAGTAGTAATCTTTCCAAGAAAAGATGGAAATTCGTGAAAGGAAAGTGCATAATAACGAGGCCAAGGAAAAATCTTACTTGGGTAAGAGTGCGGTGCAAATGAATGGTGGATGATTGCTCACAGTGGACACTGACTATGTCAGCTCCAGCCTTGATAAAATCAGGCACTCGTTGTTCAGGTTCGACAATCATCTGCAACACTTCAGCTTCATGTTAGCAAGCAAGCATACCTTTATTTTGAATATGACTCAATCAATAAGAAAACTATGCAAAAGAAACAATACCAAATGAACATCCAAAGGAAGGTCTGTCACAGGGCGCAAGGCATCAACCACAAGAGGTCCTATTGTAATGTTTGGAACAAAACGACCATCCATGACATCAACATGAATCCAATCACAACCAGCCAATTCCACTGCTTTTACCTAAGAGAATATGAAAGTCAAATTCTAAAAGCAATAAAAGTTGAAAGCAATATGCAAAAGAGATCAGTCAAAAACTGCTTATTTTTGTAAACCCAGAATTGATTGACCCACTAAAGAAGTTGCCATAAACTGAGATGAAAATAATAAAACATCAGTAACTCATGCAATAATAAGGATCATAGCCTGTACCGGAAGTTCAAAACTAACATGTTAGCCCTTTTGGCCATAAGGCATGATAATATCTGAGCCAATTAGTTGTGCAGCACCATCACATTAAATTATGAATTAGAATTATGCTGGCAGTGATCAAAAGGCAAAGTTAACCTGTTCTCCTAACTTCGCGAAATTAGCGGAGAGAATAGATGGAGAAACAATAATATCACTTTTCGAGAACTTATCCACACGAGCTGATGCCTTCACTATAGTCTGAATTCTCCTCCTGAATTCATATAAAAAGATGTGATAGAGGTATATAGCAAATGTAGGTGAGAGATAAGGAACAGATCAACACAGACTTGACGGAAATAAGGATACAAGAATATGCTATTTGACAAGCGTACAAATGCTTGATAGATAATAAATTATATTCAAGGGCAGGAAATGGTCAGGATGCATTGGTCATTAATCTTGAACTCTATGAAGGCAGCTTAGTAACATGATTCATTCAAGGAAGCTTTTCTGCCTCATGGATTGACTTTATAGGAAAGCCAAAACATTCATGAACCTCTTTCTTTCTTTTTTTCTTTCTTTTTCTTGGAAAGGACAAGCATAACTACAAACATGAAGGCACATATTAAACATAGCAATTAGTTATAACCCTAAGACAAGAACAGTTCATTTGAAAAAACTTTGGTTTCTGGGGTACAGGCCAATTATACAAATTCCACCTCATTACCTATGAACACCAAATTCATGAAAAAAGAAAAGGCAACAAATTTAATCAAAATTCACCTTAATTTCTACCCAAAATGTATATGGAATAGAAAATTTAGAACATACAACACAAACTTCATCAATGTGCAATCATGCAAGGAAATTACATCATTTATGATTGGGTTTAACCGAAAAAAAAAACTTCCTATTCTAACATTAAAAACTCCATTAAACAAACAAGCCCAATAAAATTCAAGCCAAAAAAAAAATGAAAGAACAAAAAGAGCCAAAAAAAAAAGGAACCTTCAAAAACTGTACCTTGTTAAACTGAGTGAACTGGGCTTATTAAGATTGGTTTTCTGCAACATGAAACCACCCGTAAAGCCATTGATCTGAGTCGTTGATGAACACAGTGAGCCTGTAGACATCTTGACGTTCTTTTTTATTTCTCTCTCTAAGAGGTAACGGTTGGTTTGGTTATAGTTAGTGAGAGAAACACTAGTTTCTTTTTTTGGGTCTTTTCTCTAACCAAATTTCAGCGGCAAGACTAAGGGAAAACTTGCAAATAATTTAGGAGAGATTTGATAAAAAAATTAAGACTGGTGACACGTGTGTGGTCAGACTTTAGGATTTATTTGCTTATCTGCATTGGTTTTGGTTGGCGCTCTTTGTTGCTGACGTGTATTGCCACCGAAAATGATTGGGGTTTTGTTACGTGTGTATCCAGTCAGTTTTCTTTCTTTCTTTCTTTTTTTTTATTTAGTGCCCATGATTCTGTTGAAAAACAAGCTGCGTAAACTAGAATTTTCTTCTTTTTTTTGTTTTTTTAAAGTGACTGTAGTTTAAACCCGTTCTTGAATTGATTTGAGTTACGATGAGTATCTTTTTCGTTGTGCAAATTTTTTGGCCAATTATAGAATTAAACAATGGGAGGATACACATCAAAGCTTCTATACATTAATAGGATTGAAATCTTATAAAATCTATTAATTAAAAGAGAAATTAAATAACCAATAAATTAATAATTTATTAATTAATCAATAAATTAATAAATATATTAATTAATCGATAAATTGATAATTTATTAATTTACAAAGTTATTTACAATTCAATTAACATGTATCAACAACATTTCATAATTTCTTATTGAACTTCTAAATGTAATAAGAAAAATAAGATATGAAATCTAGCTAGATTTAAATTTTAAGAAAAAAATAAGTAATAATAAAGTCATAATTTATGTAAAATAAATAATGATAGAGTTATATTTTATGTAATTAAAATATTATAATCAACTACATTTGTAATTTTATCAAATTATTAATTTATGATTCAAATGGGACCACAAAATTATATAAGACTTTTTTAGAAAATTATTATCTTATCATTTTATCAAAATTATTAATAGCCCAAGTCGTATACTGTGAAAATTTATTATATAATAGAGATTATTAATTTATTAAGTATTACTTTATAGAGATTCTACTGTAATAAACCAGAGGTATAGGAAATTCACATGATTCAACTCTAAGCCTATGTACAAGAGTATAAAAAGAATAATTTTTATTATTAAATAACAATTATAATGAAACTTTTAGCTATTTGCTCATACCCCTCTATGCATTAAGAGTTCTCTATTTATAATAGAATTTTAGGTGCTTTGGCCTCCAGAAGCTTCTAAATTCTTCTAGGGGGCTTAAATAACATTTCTAACTATCGGACTAACTATTGGATTAAGCAACTAAGCTTTTTTCTTCTTCCTTTTGTTCCATTGTTGTGCTCTCCTACAACTACACTCTTTTTGCAGTCATGCTTAATTGACTTATAAAGCTTTTTATGAGTTCTCATGCTCTATGGAGCCGTGCTTATTTGACTTATTAAGCTTAGTGCTACTAAGCTCTTATGCTCTCATATAACTGTGCTTAAATGACTTGTTAAACTTCGTACTAGTTTTCATGCTCTCATTCTCTCATGGTATCCTACTCTCGTGCTCTCATGATCTCATGCTCTTGTTATATTTGACTTGTCATATTTCTTATTACAACATACAAAATTTGAACAAAACCCAAAAATCAAAATTTGTTGCTTGTTGTACCATACGATTTCTCCTATTATAGAGTTTCGTAATAACAAATAGCAATTAGCAACTTTGAGTTTTTAAAAATAAAGTTGCTAATTTTTTTTTTCCAAATTTGTGTTTTTCCTATAACATGTTTAATTTTTATTCAAAATAAATGCCTTTGGTAGCAAGAGTAGAATTATTGAATCAGTTTTCATCGATATTAAGCTTTTTGTGACAATTTTCTAAAGTAATTAGAGTACAAGTTTCATTTTTCTTTTTCATGCTTCAAATTCTATAGCCTGTCAAATTATATGTTCTAGGATTCATGATCACATAGATAGTTTCAAAAAACTCTAAAAAGAGTCTTCTTTCTAGCGAAGCCTTCAATGGTTAACTTCAAAGACAAAAAGTGATATTTTTACATAATTAAGAAAAAGAAGATAAATCTGTATGAAGAAAATGAAGAACACCTGAGAGTGTCGTGCGTTGAGTTCATTAAAACAAGTTTTCGAGAAACCTAAAGGGCCCCTAGTTTTTTGTTTTCTTTTGTTTGAAAGCCAAAGATATATGAAAAATCAAGCGGTAGAAGGCAAAAATGAAGTAAGCAAGCATTTCAATTGTCGAATAACAAACATATCAATTGAATGAATTAAAAATACTCACGGCTGGCGCCGGTAGACCCTCAGTCGGAATATGCTGCTCAAAATTCCTATATACTATATAATTCGTAAAGGATTTTTTAATATAAAAATTGTGAAAATTTTAATTTTACTCTCACCATTATTATAAGGAGGCTGAACACTCCATCTTACGAATAAAAGAATGGGTGCCAACCAACTTAACTTAAGAAATTGTTGAGAATTTTAAGTTTTTAATTTGAAAGCATGGCGCATGCTTTCTTTTAATAATTAATTCTATTTAATTTGATAAATAGTGTAGATTATGACGTGATAAAAAATAATTGAAATGAATTGTTTGGAGATGGATTGGATCCGCCATCAGAATTGGCGGGTTTAGACTTTAGGCTTCATTTTTTTTTTTTTGACCTTTCTCGGTTCAAAAAAATAAAATATAAAAAATTAAAGAGGCAAGCATCATGTGCGTTGGAAAACCGACCACGTACTTTCTCTCCACTTGGCCTGCTAAACCCCGCAACTCAGTCTCACTCAGTCATTGACCACCAGCCCCAGTTCCGAGTACCCGTTCTGGACCGACCCATTTGGCCCAGAACGGAACTGAAATAGTTTTTAGCAACACCCAGATGAGATTTTCTCATACATGAAGCGGGTCAAGAAGAACCCGGACGGTGATCTGGGAACCCAGTCGGATCCTGACAACGGCAGTAACTACGACAATGTGTTGAGAGACCCGGTTGCTCAATACGGGTTTGAGTTCAATTCGATGCGGATGATGGGACTTTTTGTTGTTACTTTGATGCTTGTTTCCGTTCTGTTTTCAGTGTCGGTGGTGCTTAGAGACCCACCTGATGACGGCGTTTGGGAGGCCGATGAAGCTAAGTCTTTTGAAGTCAAATCACGAAAAGGTACTTCCTTTTTTAAACTTTTTTTTTGGAAACTGTGGCTAATTTATTTTTATAAGCCCATGCGAATCTGTGTGTGCTGTTTTTAGTAACACTATCAGTTTCAGTGTAATAAATGATCTACATTTTGATTGAATTGAAGTTTATTTTTAAATCTAATTTTAGTCGTAAGATCTGATGCTTAACCATTTTAAAGATCCTGAAAAGTTAATGCTTTAATATAATCAGTTGCCTTTGAAATTAAAACGTTATAAATTTGCCACTTGTTTACTAAAGTGACAGTCATATAGTAGGTCTTCGTCTTCTTTCCTCTGCTCTCTCAACTTGTGTGACCCAATCCTATAGATCTTGCAGATTAGCTCATTATACAGCTTCTATTTGGCTCTAGCTACATGCTCAAACAATGGCCAGTTGTTCAACTAACTATTCTGTTGTGTTTGTGGGCTTCAGTTGGCTGTATAAATTTGCCACTCATTGATCTGCGTTAAGTTAGAAATCTGCAAACAATTGGAAGTAATGAGAAATGAGAAACTGATCACTTAATGGTTCTTGGGAAACAAATTGACCATTTCTCCTGTATTATTTAATCTTCATATGCACTTGATTTGTTGCATGATTCTCTTGACTGCAAGAAGTCTTGCAAATTTGGGCCACAATTTATCTCATGGTGCTAAGCCCTGTTTGTCAAATTATTTACATCCTCCTTTTTTTTTTCCCCACCATAGTTGTTAGTACAGAAGAGGATTCCTTTCAGTCTGCTGAGGTGCCAAAGGAATTGCTTGGTGGCCTTCTTTCTGCTGAGTTCGACAAAAAATCTTGTCTCAGCAGATACCAGTCTGCCTTTTATCGAAAAGAACTATCTCGGAAACCTTCTTCTTACCTCATTTCTAGGTTACGAAGTTATGAAGCTCTCCATCAAAGATGCGGACCGTATACCGAGTCATATAACAAAACTTTGCAAAAACTTAAGTCTGGCAATCAACCAGAATCCTCAGACTGTAATTATTTGGTCTGGATTTCCTTTAGTGGATTAGGGAACAGAATATTAACCCTTGCATCTGCATTTCTTTATGCTCTACTTACAAATCGGGTGCTACTAGTTGATCCTGGAGTTGACATGGTTGATCTCTTCTGCGAACCATTTCCAGAGGTCTCTTGGTTTCTCCCCTCAGATTTTCCTCTGAAAAATCAGTTTGATGGCTTTGATCAAATTTCTCCTCACTGTTATGGGAGGTTGCTGAAGAATAACAATACTACGAATTCAAATGGGTCATCACCATCTTTTGTGTATCTCCATCTAGTCCATGATTATGATGACCAAGATAAGCTTTTCTTTTGTGATGAAGATCAAAGTTTTCTCCAGAAAGTACCGTGGTTGATCATGAAAACGGATAACTACTACATCCCATCTCTCTTCTTGATCCCATCATTTGAGCAAGAACTCAGTAATCTCTTCCCAAAGAAAGACACTGTTTTCCACTTCTTGGGTCGGTATCTCTTCCACCCTACGAATCTGGTCTGGGGACTCATTACCAGATACTATGATGCATATTTAGCTAGAGCAGATGAAAGAATAGGCATCCAGATAAGAGTCTTTGATACTGGTGTTGGTCCATTCCAGTATGTGTTGGATCAGATCCTAGCTTGCACCTTGAAGGAGAATCTGCTCCCCAAAGTTGACAAGGAGAGACCCATCATCCATCAGTCTGGAAATCAAACATCTAAAGCAGTAATCTTGACATCTTTGAGCTCTGGTTACTTTGAGAAGATGAGGGACATGTACTGGGAATATCCAACTGTGACAGGAGAAGTGATAGGCATTTACCAGCCAAGTCAAGAAAGATATCAACAGACTGAAAAGCACATACACAACAGAAAGGCATGGGCAGAAATGTATCTATTGAGCTTGACTGATGTATTGGTCACAAGCTCATGGTCGACATTCGGTTATGTGGCTCAGAGTCTAGGAGGATTACGGCCGTGGATCCTCTATAAGCCTGAGAATCATACTGCTCCTGATCCGCCCTGTCGTCGAGCCATGTCAATGGAGCCTTGTTTCCATGCACCTCCCTTTTATGATTGCAAGGCTAAGAGGGGGATTGATACAGGAGTTTTAGTTCCTCATGTGAGACACTGTGAGGATATGAGTTGGGGTCTGAAGCTAGTTGATCATCAAAATGAGTTGTAAGTTGTATCAAGATCTGTGTTGTTGTAATTGCCATCATCATAGTTGCAATTTGTGAGTGTACTATAGAATCCGCGGTTCCATTTAAAATGTATCCTAGCTTTTTTTCCCCCCCAAAAATTAGTGTTCTAGTATTTTGGTTACGAAGGAAGAAGTTTATTTGTTTCCTTGAACCATCAAGAATTACTCGTGTACCTCTCTTTTTCCAATAATGATGGACGAGTACATGTGAAGAAACAAACTCTTCCTTTGATTGCTGGAGCAATTAGGGAGTTCATGTTATTGTATAATTATTTTTGCTGCATAATTATGTCACATATCAGACCCTCTCAACTTAAATTCTTAGCTACCAAATTGAAAATAGGAAGCACAAGGATTAGCAACCTTTTCAATCAAGTGATCCAAGTTTGAAGTTTTCCAAATACAACACAAACGATCTTTTATTACTATCTGTTTAGTTTCCTTTAAGAGCTTGTTTGTTAAACGTTTAAAATTTTAAAATTTTAAAATTTGTTAATTTTAATTTTTTTTTCAAACTTGTTTTGTTTTTTGTAATTTATATCTAATTTTTATATATTTATGTCTAAATAGAAAAAGTTAAGTTCTGTGACTTTTATCTCAATAAAAAAAATTCTGAATAGGAAATAAATACCATATTTCAATAATATTTCTATAAAACATACATATTTCCTATATTGTAAAATCTAATTCCTTGTTTATCTCTTTCTAATTCACATTCAACTATTCTTCCTATTTGTTCTCTTTTCATTAGCACTGAAATTCTTCAAGCACAGCCCACTGAATCTCCAGTGTTATGGTATGTTTTTTTCTTTTTTCTTTTTTATGATTTTTTATAAATATTTTATTTTTACATCAGTACTGATTTATATTTTATTTGTTGAATTTTTATTGATGAAATTGTTGCCTTGGTCACTCACACCAATGATGTTGATGGTCGTTTGAGTTAATTTTCTGAATCTGTTGTATTAATTGATTGTTCTCACTCGCACTCATACTAGAAGAGTTGCATATACATAATATATACAATAACTTCAATTTATTTATTAACCTTTTTGACTACATCAAGAAGAAACGTTTAAAAATATATATCTCCTACCTTTCAACCTCTTGTTTAGTTTCAATACCTTTTTTGAATCATATTATCTTTTAGATTATCAATTGGCTTTTCTTATATTAATACGACTTTCAAATTCCTGGAGGTATTGTTATGCTCTGTGATATTATTTGTGTATTGTGATTTGTTTAATTTTGGCAAATACATCTCATATTTAATCATTACTCTAATTGCTATTTTGTACTATGTATTTCTCTCTTCATATTTCGATCATCATACTCTTGCTACTATTTAGCTTCCATATGAATCAAGTAGATTTCATCTATACCAGACCACTCAATGTGCTTGCGTATTGTTTTGATTCCATTTAGCATGTACTACTAGTTTTAAGTTTAAGAAATTTGAAACGTTAGATAATTGTTATCATTGTTATCAATTTCATTGTGAAATATTTGTTTTTAATTTCTAGAAATAGAGGACAAGATTGTCTACATTGAAGAAGTCCTATTGACATAATTATCTTCTATTTTCAATTGTAATTATAACATGTATATGACTTGATTCAATCATAGATGGCTGAAAATGTTGGAGTTGGTAGAGCAAATTGGAGTGATCCTATCCAAAGAAAGCAATTAATTGATATTTGCCTCATTGAGGTGAATAATGGATTTAGATTAGGAGAAACTTTAAAGTCAAGCACTTGGGCTCGAATTGGAGAAGAAATATTAAAGACATTTGGAAGAAGGTTAAAACAAAAACAAATTAAAAATGATTGGGACTATATGAAAAAACAATATTTAACGTGAATTAAGGTAACAACAATAATAGGACATGGTTACAATCCTGTAACCTAAATATTTGACTGACTAGATGAAAGATGAGAAGAATACATAAAGTTAATATTTTAAGTATTTAATTTTTTAGAATGAGTTTACAAAAGATTTTATAATATATAGGTGTTAACTATTTTTTCATTGTTAAACATAGATATCCAGAAGCTAGACAGTTTCGTTATAAGCCTTTAGCTAATGCCAAGGGATTAGAGACTTAGTTCTATGGAGTTTTAGCTACTAGATCTAATACTTAGAGTTCCGGCATGAACGACTTATTAGAAATGGAAAATCTGCCATCAAGATTTGAAACACCTGTGCCTAATTAAACTTCAATTGACGTACAGGATGATGATAATGGACCTAAAACACTTACATCAAATTACTACTCTGATAAGCCAAATATAAATGTGGTATAAGGTTCTAAGAAAAAACAAAAAAAATATTGATAGAACTCGTGAAGAAGTCAAAAAGTTAATAAAGGTATTGGAGAAGATTGATGATAGATGACCTTCAATGAAAGATCGTATGACAATTTTACAAAAGCTTTTACTTATTTAGAATCTCTTTTATTATGTAGCAATCAACACATTGTGCAACAAGGAGTACAGAGAGGTGTGGATGGAGATGGAAAGTGATCAAGAACGAATCCGGTGGATTCAAAGTTTACAAAATAGCCTAAGGACCCCTTTTATTTAAATTAAAATGTCTTGAACCTAAAGTCTTTTTATTGTGCTTGTTGAATTTTGACAATGTTTTTTCATTGAAAAATATTGTATGATGATTTAAAGATTATGTTATTTTTATTTTTTTCATTTTACTTCTTCACAATCTTATTATTATTTCATTATAAATTGTCATATTTTCTTTAATTGTTAGATAATATTGCAGTACAAAAAATTTAGATTTTGTTATTATTGTGGTCTTTTTTTTCTTTTTTTAGATATTTCTATGGAAGCTTTAAGCGAAGGAGATGATGATAAGAGATACAAGGTTAAGAGATTACTACGAAAACAATTAATTATGTTGATACCTGATTTATTAAAGCCACTAAATATTAAAAGACTACCAGCATCAAAACTTAAAGGTTCATATTTTACTAAAGAGCTTTTAAGTAGACCATCTACTACAAGTTATGACTTAATGCAGATGGAGAATAATGGGTTTATTTATTTATGTCAATTCTTCAAGGTAAAAAGATGGTTATATCCTAGTAAACATGTGTCTGTTGAGCAAAAAATGGCAATATTCTTGATGACAGTTAGTCACAATCTTCGTAATTGACTTGTAAGAAATATTTTTCAACACTCAACTCAAACAATACACAAATACTTTCATGAGGTTTTAGTAGCCATGATGAAGTTCTCAAAAAAAAATGATTACTCCTTCATTTAATGATGATTTAAATGGTATAACTAATCAAAGGCTATGGGGAATATACAAAGTAAATTATCTTTTATCAATGATAAATAGTAACATAATTAATATATTTCTCATATTAATAATATTTGCTTTTGTAGGGTGCTATTGGTGCAATAGATGAAACTCTAATTCATGCATGTATTCCAATAGATAAACAAGTGCCACATAGAGGTCGTAGAAGAGGGGAATGTTTTCAAAATGTCGTGGCAATTTGTGACTTTGACATGATATTTAGATACATCATTGTTGGAAGGGAAGGAACATCACATGATTCAAAAGTCTTAACAAAAACAATTTGTGATTCAAGACGTAATTTGCCAATGCCACCACCAGGTAATCTTTTCCTTTAATATAATTGTCAGACAATTTTTTTTTTAGTAATTAACTCTAGGTAATTATTGAACCTAGAAAAATACTATTTAGTTGATGCGACATATACACAGACTAGAGGATTTATGGTGCCATATTGTCATATACGTTATTGGTTAAATGATTTTTGTAATGGTGGTTAGGCTAGAGGAAAAGAGGAAATTTTCAACCATAGTCATGTGAAATTAAAGAATGTTATTAAGCGCACTTTTGGTGTCCTCAAAGCTCGTTTTCCAATTTTAAAGCAGGCACCGCCATATCCATTTGATGCTCAGGCAAAGACTATTGTCACATACATTGCAATACACAATTTTCTTCGAAGATTATCTATTACTGATGCATTATTTTTAAAGTATGATAATGAAGAAGATGAGTTGGAAAATAACCGTGTAAATTTACACTAGCCATCAAATGCAAGCAACTTCTTTGGACCATTAGATAAGTCTTCATGCAATAGTTACAAGATTAACTCGCAAATCAACTTTCTCAAGGATGTAATTGATTTTCTTATTTTTTAAAAATTTTAATTATTATAATAAGTTTGATTAAATTTGACATTTGGAGTATGTAATAATATTTTTATTTAAAGATTAATTACTATCTAATTCTACATATGTTTGAATTTAATTGTAATGTGTATATATTTAACTATTAAAATTTATAACAAGTATAAATAATTCTTATAAGGGCATAAATTTCAAATAATCATATTTTAAATGTTCGTGATTTATAAAAGTAAACAAGATGCCACTTATATTCAATTATTAAAAAAGAAATAACAAACATTTCATTCCGATATATGAAATGCTGACTTCAACCAAATTTACACCCATTTAGATTTAAAACAAAAAAACAAGTACACCTAAATCATTATTTCCATCAATCATGATGCAGGCCCACTCCAAACAACATCCTACTTCAAATTCTTGGGCTAAAAGCAGACACAGGATAGTGAACATATGCATGGTAGTAGAAATATCAGTTGTCAACTGTCAATCATCCAAGAAAAGTACTCATTTAGCATTTAACTTCTAACCAAAAAAGTATCAATCAGTCACAAATGTCAACCATCATGGATGAGCCACAATCACATATTATACAGTAACATTATTTTCATCTCCATGCTCGCCCTTCAGAGATTCCCCTTCATTGGCATACTGTTTCTGCTCAATTCTTCCTCCCTTCACACAAGATTATGTGGTATCCATGCCTGCATCATAAAAACAAGATACGTAAGCAATTATATGGGGAAACGATACTGCTCGACTACCAAATGAACCTAAAACTTGCTGATGCAAAAGCTTCAATAACAAAAGCATACGTAGACTTGAAAGGTGCACTGGTAACTCCAGCAGGAGTATTGAAGGCAACTTCCTGAAATGGGCCAGCCATCTTTCCACGTGGAAACCATCCAAGGTCTCCTCCCTTCTTTCCTGATGGGCATTCTGAGTATTCTGCAGCTATCTAAAAAGAAGCAAACGAAAAGAAACATAAACAATATACAATCAACATCCAAACTAAGGCATTCTTAAATGTGGAAAACTAAAGAACCTTGTTTTCCTCTAGAAAGTGCAAATAGGAAATGTAAGATCTTACTGCAATACTCATCTAAGATAGTTATCAAAATTTGATGTTTTGTCTTTCGAACATTCAATAAAGACACTTTCTACTTATTTCACCTTTGCAAACTCAGCTGGTGGAACCTTGTCCCCATTGCTAAGCCAACCATCTTGCAGCTTCTTGTATGCCTCATTGATCTTCCCTTGCTTCTCACATAAGATGTGTCGTGCTAAAACATAATTAAGGACCGAAATGAACAAAAGGTTAATAAGAAGGATGTAAAAGATACGCGACAGGAAGCACTAAAAGTAATGAAAGCTACAGAAAAGAGTCAGCAAAAATAAGAGACCTTTGACATATGTGCAGGTGCCGAGGCCATCAGCTGACTTCCCGCCTTTTCCTTTACCCTTTGAATCGTCAGCTCCACCAGCTGCCTGTTTTCCTTTACCCTTCCCTCCGTCCTTTGGTTTAGAGTCCTTTCCCATAGGTGAAAAATCTAATTTATCAAATTTAAAGTGCTGAGTGCAAACAATCATAGAAAATGGGAAATTCTTAAAATAACCATACCATCACAATCATGCAAACGCAGACAAGATAAAATTAAAAACTCATACCTCAAGAAGTAAGAGTTTGAATGATACAAATATAGGAAAAATGAAAGCAAGGGAGATACAAAATTCAAACCAATCAAATAGGTAAGCAGGCCATAACAAATAGAATAGTGGTTAATATACACAACCACAGCAGCATAGTTGCAGCATGACTAGTACAAACTCAACAAAGGAAAATGATAAGTGAAAAAACAGATGTTTGAACAAAAAGACAGCATAAAAACTATCCGCAAATATTTTCTACTTGTTTCTTGTTAATCCAAGTAGGAAATATATACATATAATCAATCACAAGTGACATTTTGTATTATAGATACTATTTCTTTTATGAACTTCAAACAAACAATGACTTCGGCTTCATACTTCCTAAATAGAACAGACCAAGGCAAACTACATCCCATGCATTAATCAATCAAACAAAGCTCAAAATTCTATAATTAACATCAGTAATAACAAAAGATGTATTTGATTAACAAACATATCAGATTTTCTTCAAATTATAGCGACCTCCATCTTCCCAGTTTACTCACAACTCCAGATAATCTTGCCCCCGCTAATGATCAACAAAAGCACACATAGAAACTCATTATAGCCACACCACATTGCAATCCCAAAAAAGATTCCACTCAAAAGCGCCAATAATGAAGTTACCAACCAACCCCAAATATCGCTCTCAGATGAAATTGCAAATAAAACCACATGAACTAGCAAATTATCATCCAAATCACGACCACTTTTACATCTTATTATGTAAATCAAAACATACCCAGATGCGAATTAAGAAGGTAAATGACCACATAATATCACAATTCCGCATCAAAATTTATGAAAGAAAAAAAAAAGTCAATGGAATGCATGAATTAGAAAAACAGGAGAACTTTTTTTTTTAATTCTACGGATTATTTTAATAGTAAAAATAATAAAATCATAAACAAAATAGAAAGATCTATTGGGAGCAAAATTTATATTTTACCTCAAAAGATTTGACTCCGATCGAAAGGGTTCAAGAGAGTAACTCAGAAACACAAAAGAACCAGCAGCCAACCGCCGACCTGTGTGGTTCTTTGTGGGCAACGCATAAACTAAAACTTCGTCGTCGTTGTGACGTCGAGCTTATCTTCGATTAAATTACACCACTGCCCTTCTGCTGAGGCTATGTGCACCACGTGTCACATTGTCTGATGTCATTGGATATTTTATCGTGACGATCAATTTCCATAATTATCTTTTCTTTTTCTTTTCTTTCGAGAAGTTATTATGATATTGTTGCATACACACCCCTTTTTTTTTTTTTTTTGACGAGATATACTGTTTCTGTTAAATTGCTAATAATCGACATACGTGGGATGGGTGATGCTTAGGGTGACAAAAATTTGTATGGGAAGGGGCCCGGAGGGATTTTCTATATTTGACGAGGATGAGAATAATTGTATATAAAATTTTTTGTTGAACAAAAATAATTTAATATCTAATTTCTTATTTATTGAGGTGAAAATTTTCTCCCTTCCCTCCCCATTTCCTCATTTCTAATTTTTATTTTCATTTTATTTTATTTATTCTTAAATTTTTAGTAGATACATTTAAATTTTAAATTATAACTGTAGCGATGTAAATAATATTTATAAAAATAATATAAGTAACAACTAATATAAAAACTTCAAGATTCACAAAAATAATTTTATTGGTCATTTATACCATATGATCTTAATGGATGCATTCAATTTTAAAGCTCTACTTTTGCTTGGTTTCATAGATTATCTTGTAATTTTGATAACATTGATTTAGTTTGATGAAAATGATTTTAATTACTTTATTTTATTTTGATGTTTTTGTGTTGATAATACCATTTATACTCTTATTTTGGTATAATTAAATGTAGTTTGAAAAATAAAGTCTAAGTTATTTAGGAATCAAATACACTCAAAATCTTTATTCCTTTCCATCAAGCAATTTGAAAGGAGATAAAGAAGGGTACAAGAATATAAATAGAATATCCAAGATGGATATGGGGATGCGAATCCCTCCCCCCTCCTCCCTATTATCATCTCTGTTGATACTAAAGCAATGTTGGCATCATTTAAATATGGACTACGACAATGTTAATTTGATTTGATCTAATATTTGATTATTAAGGAAAAAAAACTTATAATATCTTTACTCTTTTTGTCAAAACTAATATTTAAAAATCATATTTAGTGCACAACATCATTTTTTATTTCATAATTACAAATTCTTTTTCATTGAATTAAAAACAACACAACCCAAACCTAAATAAAGCCTAATTAATCTTAAAAAAAAATTAGAGTGCTTTGAAATTTTTTGAACATAAAAGTTGATTTATGTTTAGTAAAATTGTCATTAAATTCTTGAGGCAACTATGAAAAATGAAAATTATAATATATTTACTCTTTTTGACAAAAATATTATTTTAAAAATCATATTTAATGCACTAAATCATTTTTTATTTCGTAGTTGCAATTTTTTTTCAATTGTTTTAAAAACAACACCACCTCAATATCGAACAAAGCCTAAGTATTCTTAAAAAAATAATTTGAGAGCTTTGAAATTTTTGGAACATAAAAGTTGATTTACAATCAACAAAATTATCATTAAATTCTTCAGGCAAATATGAAAACGACTACTAAGATATAATGATTCACTAAAATCATTAAAAATCATGCATTGATTATTTTGGAAATCAAAATCAAAGGAGCATGACAACATTAGATTATAAGAAATAACCAATGATCAATAAACATTTGTAAGAACATCCTTATAAAAACTCTTTAAATAAGATTTTATTCTTTATTTGAACAACCACATCAGCATTTAACACTTTAAAAAATACTCTAATTAAGATTCTTCAACTAAGAAATAATTCTTTCTCTTCAAATTTATAAAATTATTTTCTCCCTCTTCAATTTAAATTTTATTATTTTTTATTAGAGCGAGAAAAGTACTTTAATTACCATTTACTTTTCTTTTGAAAAAAATATTTATTTAATTAAAATAATATTAAGTTATTTTTATTTAAAAAGACTTTTAGAGAATAATATATTTTTTTATTTTTTTTTATCACATAAGTAAGCAAATAAACATTTGAAGAGTAAAACTAATAGAATTTTTTAGAGATGCTCTAAAAGCATCCTTTTTTCCCAACATTTTCTCTTTTTTTTTTTTTTTCTCTGGAAAAAGAAATTTCATTCAATTCTATCAAAGCATATCTTTCCATGTCTAGTTTCTATGCCGCATAACTACATATATTCTTTGAGGCGTGTGCTATCGTGATATCATCCTAATCTATTCAAGAAAACTTTCGCAATAATTGTTTTAACGGGATGACCACGAGCTTCAATCTTCATTTCAAGGATCTCCAGCATTGCTCAGCAGCTCCTAACGTCCATTCCATCAAACTGCATATGTCAGTCAGAGTCAGAATCTGTGAGCGGCATCTGGTAAGCATCTTTTGGTTCCTCATCAGTGATAGAAGGAGATCGAGCTTTGTTTGACCCTTTTTTAGCACGCTTTCTTCTTACTGGTCTATTTTCATCCTGGAAAGATATAAGGCATTTCCAAAGCAATTCATCCGTATAGATTTATGACTAGAAAAAGAAATGGAGATAATAATTTGAAACAAGTAACACGTGAAAGTAGAGATGAAACTAATAGTATAGGTAAAAGGGAAAAACAATGACTCGGCTCCTAATATTAGGACTATCCAAATAATAATTTGTTTCAACGTGAGGGATGACACTGAAATTCACTCTAGCTAACATAAATTTGTAGCTTAGTATCATTTTCTACATGCTTATTTAGCACAAACATAAAGCTTGTGTGCATCCGTGTGCGTGTGTGTGTAGCAACACGATGAAATATAAGGATTCCGCAACACAGCTTTTGCACATTATATTTGACAAGATTGAGAACCACTAAACTGAAGATTTCATAATCAAGCTCTCAATTACCTCATTAGCTGATGGACTTGGTTGACCAGACTGACTTGGTTGAGCCGGTTGTTGACCCTTCATCAGCCAGATGGTACCAAAAGACATTAATGCTGCCAAAAGCAAGGCTGGACCTATTCTTGGATCTCCCAGGTAATCATAACACTGGCCCACAATGTTGCGAATCTTTTGCTTCATGCCAACGCTCTTGGAAAAAAGGCTTTGTGCACTTCTAGTCAAGAGAGGTTCGGAATCCTCAGGAACAAGCTCAGGAGTCTTTGCTCTCTGTATTGGGAAAATATAGAGAAACTTCAGTGAACATAAGACTCCAAAGAGAAGTATCCACAAATTTTTTTCTGGTTTTTCTGGTCTGAATATAAGCCATAACATAATAGCAATAAATGCTTAACAAAACAGACATAAATTAATCCCAGGAATCTAGAAACATTTTATGAACTCCCTAATTAGAACCTAAAACAGTACCTTCAGAAAATTGAAACAACATTCATTTATGGCAAATATGATAAATAAGGATTTGGGGAATCTAAGCAATTTTTGATAACCAACATGAACCTAATTACATTAAATCATTAATCTAATAAGAACATTATAACTAAAAAGACAAGCAACAATTGAATGGAAAACCTGGTTGAGAAAGATTTACAATAGGAGCTCAACTTACATAGAAGGGGAGATCCTTGGAGTCACCGTCCTGAATTATTTCTGAGACCCACTTTGCAATCTGTGACAAAGTAAAAGAGAGTAACAAAGACAGGTGAATTTGCAACTCATTAGGGCAGCCAACAACAGAAACGATTGGGAAGTTCATACCTGAGGAATTCCATCTGAACCATTGTACCTCACGACAAGCTGTGATGCAGGATCCACTTCCTGCTCTTGCATTGCATCCCATATATTTCGTGGCTTTCTCTCAATTTTAGCCTCATCTTCAGTGGTGTTTCTTTTGTAACGCACAATAAATAACCGAGGAACATCACTCATATCCCTCCTTGCTCCACAAGTTTCAAAGGATGTCTCTGAGAAAAGGTAGAAAGAACAATATCTCTGGACAAAGAGAAATACCATTAGTAGCTTATGGCGCCCGATATAATTGCATATGATGACTTGTATAAATTGATATAAACATGTACACAATTATCCCAAAAATGAATGGAGGATCGCCATAAAACCACCAAAGCAACCAACACGAAATGGCTTGATTCAGTTATCCTCAAAGGTTTGGGAAAGTGGTTTTCAAAAAACTTTATTTGGCTGGTTAATAGATCATGAATCTTGGGGAGGTAGGGGTTAAAAGTTTGATTTGCACTTTGCCCAACCTCTCAACGTTTTAAATAAATACATTGTATATTATGTGAAAGAATAGTTTAGTTCACTTGTTGAAGAAATTTAGTCCCAGTTTGTTTTAAGCTTTGTGAAACTCAGAACTTTTCTTTTTGGTTCAGTTCCAATCATAAAAACAGAAGAAAACCATGAAACCAACATGTCAACTATCTTTTTTAAGATTTTGCATATAGGAATATTTAATTTCTTGTAAATCGCACATGTTCAGAGTATGACATTCACTGCATTGACATAAAGTTCCATAAAAAAACTGTCAAACAAGGTTGAACTTCTAAATGTTTATCCCAAAAAGACATAAGTAAGATACGTGATAATTATTGGTTCTACTTTGGTTGAAACAACACCAAAATGAAGCAAAAGTTCCCCTACAATAATAACAGTTACATAGACTTCTTTATTATTGGCAAAACAAAGGTTTTTCCTAAACTACATCAATAAATGCCAACAATCCTAAAAGATAAAATTCTAATTCATGGTGTATTCTCAAACAGTGATACAAAGAAGATTCAGAGCTTCAAGCAAATAACTAAACTATGTCAGCTTGGCCTACTTAAGCACATATTTTGCAGAGAGAAGCCTGCAAATTGGTGAAGACCCTGTGAAATGCCTTTAATTTGTTCCCAACAAGGTTCATTCATTAAATAAAATTGTCTGATTTTAGCTGTGATCAACCAATAACAATCAGGTTATCTTCAAGAAATTCAGACAGATGTGCCTTAAGCACTAATCAATATCATCAACATGCTTGGAAACAACAACCATAAAACAACAAGATCAAAATGCAAAAAGAAATCAACATAGAACAAAGAAATTAGCATGATAAAACTCACATCTTGAGCTTCTCCATCAAGCCAAGCAAAAGTCAGTCTCTTGTTTCTGAATGCAACCACTGCTGGTGCTAAAGATTGATCTGTGTCAGCTGCATTTGATTCATCATCACTTAATAATGTTTCTTGAACCCTGCGCATGGTCTACAGCCTTGTGTTATTTGATCCATTACTAGACTCAAAGAATTTATGGGCGATTGTTGTACCAAATAATACACTATTAAATATAAAGACAAAAGTATTGAGCTCAAATGTCACTGAACAAGTGGTCCATTAATCTCACAGAAGTCCCTGAAAGGTGAAAACTACCACAAGCTGCTACCTGTTTTAATAAAGAAGGATCATTTCATATGTAGAAAATAAATTGCCATAGAAAGAGATGCTGGATGCTTGTGTCTCATGTCTCACATTGGTGTGAGAAAGTCTCAACAGGAGTTTTAAGGATTTACTGAAATGGGATAGATCAACCAAAATAAGGGAGAAGATCTCCAGGGCTTTAAGTGGGGTCTAAAATGAAAGAAAGAGATCAAAACTTATACTCCGTAAGGTTTCATCTCCACAACACATAGGAGCACATCTCCTGAAAAAACAATAGAACTTTTTGGCGCAAGAGATCAGAAACTCTGCTGAAATACCAAGAGAAAATCTTATGACGAAAAACTGTTATAAATCATTAAAAATCGAGAAAAATACTCCTTTGAAAAACTGCAGTAGAAAAAAATTTCAGAAAGTCAATAGGAACTGTTTTCTTTTGTATTTTCTTTTTGGAAAAATTCTTTTCCATGAGGTATGCCACCAAGAAAGTATTTTTGCTATTTCATAAATAGCAAAGTTCATGTTTTGGAAGTGCTCCCCATTTCTCCCCTAACAAAGTTTATCAATTCCCTTTTTGTCTTTAGAATATGGTGCATATGTGAAATCAAAAAGAAAAGATATTAAGCTCTGTTTTGCCAATTACCCTTTGCTTTGACTTTGTAGTAAGTTTTTAAATTTTCGAGGGGTAATGACAAAACAAAAAAGTTAAAATTTAGAATGTGAATGTGATTATATCTTCTCTACAAGCAATTGTGCAAAAAAAGAATTAAGACTCATCAGAGGAAGGAGGAAGCTGATAAATTTGTTATGAGAAACAAAGAATTTATTTATTTTTTATTTTATTTTTTATGGGGAGAAGAAAAACAAAGACTATTGGTAATATAGTTATTGCACTCGGATTTTCAAGACCGGAATTTCTCAGATCAGAATCCAGGTAGAACTGCTTACCTCTCGCATTTTGTTTAGCTCTGGACTTAGCCTTCCCGCAAGAATAACACAATACCAAATTGTAGTATCACTTCCAGCACGAGAATATCCTCGAGCATCACAACCCAGTTCCATTGATGTCACACTCCTTAATTGAGGAAGCTCTGAAACACAAGGTACCACAAAAATAAAGACCTATCAAACTATAGATAAAATTGATTCTGAATCATAAAAAAGTAGAAAATAAAAATGGCAGTAGCATCCTTAAAGTTGAAATTAAAGATATTTCAAACGGCTACAAGACAAATGACAAGGATCTGTATCAACAGATTTTAATCACGCAATTTCCCTCAGTCAGCCCTCAGCTGAGTACTACATCATCTTGAAATAGGACAGCCACAAAGTGATTTCCATCTCCTTCATGCTAATGTAAGAGCAGTAAAGCAGGTAAAATAGAATGGTGGACGGAAGATATGCATCTCTACATTTTTTCATGCTTGACATCATTTATACTATAAAACTTAATTTCTCACACCAACCTCAGCTATGGTTTATGTTTAATTTTTGCTTGTGTATCGAGAGGAATGGGGCAGATTGACTGGAAATACAAAAAGGGACTATAAACTTAATTTGATGGCTATTTTCAATCTGAATGATTTATAAACCCGCCTCTTGAACTTTTAAACCAATTTGAATAGCTAAAAACAAATGATGAATCAAATAAACGTATTTCAGTATCTCATTTCTAAATGAAGCCAGCAAGGTAAAATAAACTATTGGTAACAATAACATGAGAAAATTAAACTTGTGCTCCTTTTGAAACAAAAGGTATATAACAGGGAATAGTGCATTGAGAGTACCTTGCAGTTTGTTTTGTTCCATGACTTCTGAAAGCCGTGAATTATTAAATGATCCTGCAACATTATAAGCACTATTTAGCTTTTCACAAATTCAGAAGGCACCAAGAGTGAACAAGGTAACAGAAGAAGAGTAACATACCATGGTACACGACAGGTTTAACACCCGGATCTTTCAAGAAAACAATGGCAGGCACTGATTCCACCTCAAACCTATTGTCATTGATGAAAACTCAGTTACAGTTACCTTCAACAATCGAAAACAATGAAGCACAAATCCTTCATTGGTTTCCAATGCAAGTAATCACAGATGTATTGCTGCAATTCATAGAAATTAGACATGCAACTGAAAAATAATTGTTTACTCGATTGATAGATAACTTTATTTCAAATGTTTCTTGAAAAGCATTTTTTTTTATCAAGGTTCATGAAACGTGAAAGAGAGGCATGGCAAAATCTCATTAATGAGAAAGGATAACCACTTACGTATTCCACCAAAAGGAAGATTCCTCCTCTCGCCATAGCACGAATGCAAAAGAGGCGTAAGCCCAATAATTCCTTGAAATTTGACGTACAAATGGGGTAGCCCGCTCCCCTGTTTTCGAGAAAAAGATAACCTTTACCTACAAGTAAGAAGCAACATGTTCATAAGATACAAATTAAAGGAAAGATTTTGATGCAGAAAGGTATGCGAAAGTGAACACTTGCAAGCCACAATTGATAACAAAAATAGAAGTTCAGAAATTGACAATGCTATGCATGGGATACATGACTTGCAGAAATATCCATATTTTAGCAATTAAGCTTTCTAATTTGATAATCAATTTTTTAATTGTTTATTACCAAAATGCTGTGTTCCCCAAAATGATGGCAAAAGTTTTAAACCCCTTCCACTAAAACCCCACCTACCCCAAAAAACAGTTCGAATAAAAATAAAAATTAAATCAATCTAATTTTTGTTGAACTATTATCCAAAATTAATTAGCTGATATGAAACCCAAAGAGGCAGACATAAATGTATGGAACAGTCAAATTTTGCATGAGAATATAATCAAATGGAAAAATAAGGAAATAAATAAATCATGTCTCAGAATTATCATTGAAATATGAGAAACCAGAAAGGGAATCATACCTTATGAGGACCACTTTTTGCCAGAAAATTTTTTCCCTGGATTATGAAACAATAATATATAACCCCATGTCATTTTTAGCAGGGAGGACAGAGTGATAAAATCAAGAGAACGATTATCCACATAATGCAGGTGGAGATAAATATGTATGGAATGAAAGATAACAGTCAAACTAGAAGCTAATGGTGATAATGCATTGTTTACTCATCTATTTGAGACAAATTCACTCAAAAAAGCCTTTTTTTTATCCCCCAAAATTTTGACAAGTTAAACTTAATTCAACTAAATCCTTCACCCCATCCAAACCCTCACTCCCATCCAAACTTTCACAAGTTAAAAAAAGAGGGATAAATAGCTGAGCAAATCTTTGCCCTAAAATCATTTGGGAAACAATTTCTTGATTCATCATACCCTAATGCTCGTTTTGGATTCACAGACGGGCGGACTTTTATAGGTTTCCAAGAAGGATGGAAAAAAGATTCAAAGATCTCTAGAATGAGAAATACTTTATAGAAACATAATATCCAAGTATGATACAAAAATATATTGAATGCCAAAAAGTACCATCATGATTAATTAATGGTTTACAATTGATTGGAGAATCAACCAGTTTGGCCCTAAAAATTTTATGCAACAAAAAGGATGTCTAACGTGAATTTTCCCTGGGGCATAAAGATTTATAGTGTGTAGAGAGAGTCAATACTAATTACCATTGACTCCTTCGTATAGTAGAAAATACGAGGTAACTTGAGTATAGCTGTAGCAAACCAATCAGTAACTGCATCAAGAGACAGTTCTCCCTCAAACCTTACACAACAGATCAATTTTAGGTATCATTCAACTATAACGTTAAACAAGAAGTATGACTTGGAGCTGAAAAAAAAAACATAAAAAGGTCAAGAGAGATTACACCTAAGTAAACAGTATGCAGCATATCTAAAGCTTCTGCAGCTGACGGTGAAATATATAATTTTGCTTTTTCTAATAATTCCAAAAAAAAAAAAGACTAACTGGCTACTCACCTCGTCATACATTCTGAAGATTTACACCCAGGTGGGAATGCAACAAGTGAGGGAAGACCTGTATGCATTTCTAGTAAGTTAAAAATAAGAAATGAAAAGTGCTTGGTCAAAATTAACGTTTACCTACAACAGAAACAAACGGAAGAATACATGAAGTTTAGAATATCGGATAAAAATCAAAAACAGGAAAAAAAAAATCTGATAAGGAAAAATAACTTGCAGCTTGAAAGTCCACATAAATTCCAAGTCTTTGGCTACTTAAGATTGCATGGGGCATCAACTCACTAATATTCACCTTATGTTATGTCTCCATCCAACCTATTTTGATATCAGTAGTTAAATTTCTTTTTCAAGATTTTGACATTATATACATGTATCAATAAAGCTTTAGATTTATTGAAATCTCAAATTTTGGTCACCATAGTGCTCCAGAAGTACCCTTGAGGTTTTCCTCTATTGTTTCATAACAGTGAATCAAAATTGAGTAGATATAAGACTTACCATGTCTAAAGAAAAATTGTCCTATTGGCTTTCTCTCAGCAAGGTGAGTTGCAAGATGAATATCACCAAGTTCCACCATACCAGTATTTGCAATCCCCTCCAACAATGCAGCTAAATCAGAAAGATGGAAATCTATCAAATTCTTTAAGTGGCACCATGTTTCATACTGCTCAAACAGCACCCTACACATCCAAGCTGTACTGGAACTATAAAGTATTTTGTAAGTTCCTATATCTATCTCCCCCCATTAAGAAGTAGAGAGAAAAGGATGAGATAATAAGAAAAAATAAATTTCTTCCTCAATCTAAAAATGAAATACAATTTTCCCGAGAGCTCTTTTGTCCAAGAAAATATGTGAACAGTAGTTTTCTTTGATAACTATAGGTTTAGGTTAGTTTGATTTTAGGTTCCTATTTGAGCTAGTTATTTAAGTCCAGCCTTCTATTTTTATTCAAGTTGACCAGGGTTATGTCATAGGTGAGGTACAATTCTTATTGCAGGACATACAGGATCATCTGGATTCTATAAACAAATAATAAGTAAACAGATCAAATCAAAATAAGAAAAGTAAAAACTGAGCAGCTTAGATGACCCGGCAACAGAAACAAAGAAAAAAAAATTATTAACTAAGTTACAAATACCAATTGTTTTCCAGGCATCAGAAAATTGAGCACAATGATAGCTCCCATCAGAATACACCTGATATTCCCATGAGCTTTTGTAAAATATTTAATCAAAACAATTAAACTGTGCAGTCAATAAAAGGATCTATAAACAAAATTAATGACAAGATTAATGATTCATTAAAACTAAATTTGACAAAATGCAGATGTCATGCAAGTCCACACACTTTTACAAGCTAAGTTTGATACTCAGATCGACTGTGCACATACTTCAACCATTTGGCACTGAGGTTACAGTATCTTCATCCTAGATCTTTTTTTACATTTTTCCTTTTTTTTTTTTATTTTGACAAGAAGCAAGATGCATGCATATGACGAAAAAGGTGAACAAGCCGTCCACGGAACTTGAAAATTACATGAGAGTGGGAGTCTACAGTTGAATGCCAAACAACTCTCAAGTTTCGTAGAGGATATGGCAGTCGGTGATGGAAAATAACATTTTAGTTAAGCATAAAAGTAACTGGTAAAATTTGAAGAAATGAGTACATTTCTTTACGTAAAACTTACATTCACATAAATATTAAATACTCATCTAAAAGCAACCGAATAAAACATAGTTGTGTAATTTCATCTATCTTTTAAAATACTCATCTCAATATAATAAATGGACACATATGCTCACTGTCAGAGTCTACCATGGACATAAAAGAGAGAGAGTCCATGGGACATAAAGGATTAAAACATTAATCAAAATAATATGCCAACACGTTACTGATAGCAATTTTACCTGAATTAGCCATGGCTTAAAATCATCAAATATGGATGGAAAATCCTCAGAGGTGATAATATTAAAAGCGTGAACACTACGATCTGATGGGAAAACATTTATAATTTATCAGCAGTTTACAAACTCCGAAATCATCAGCTTTTAGTAATAACAATAACATTTATAATCATCTGTACTAACCAGTAGTGTCTGGTAGAGGAAGATCTATACGTGAATAACTCTCCTCACCATACCGCTCCCTGACCTTCTCCAGAATATGCTACAGACCAAAAGTAAAGCCTCTAAATGCACCAGTTTAAAAGCTGGTAAAGAGAGACAAGAGCTGAAAGCATACAAGCAAGATATAGTGAAAGTCAGAAGCAACTACTTACTAGTTGCTCATCAATGCCATATATGTCATAATTTCTTTTCCATAGAGGATCAGTCAGAAGCTCATAAGCATATTGGATCTGCAAGAGAAACCTCGTATTTAACAACAAAGTTGCCAAAAATTAACATAATGAAAGAGCCGTTCCAAAGATCTCAGGAATGCCACACATATAACGGAGAAGACACCACAAAAATAACATTACAACAATTTATTGTTTTGCAGAATGGTAGCAAAGCCATAACATACATACAAACAGAGATGGAGCCAGAAATCCAGTTCACAAGGGTTAAGTTAAGAATGAATTCGATATAATGGGTCATAACTTCAACTCATTGGAGCATTTAATAAGGTTCATGAGGATAGGAGCTTAAATTCAATTCATGGGGGTAAAGTTTACAGGGCAGAGGCTTAATTAATAGATGCAATGTAAGATTTTTCAATCAAGCGGGAGCAGCTGCTCCGACTTGCTCTATGCTAACTCCATCCTTGCATACAAAAGTTACATTCAACATCACAAATATAGAATGGTACCAAATTTAAACAACAACAGAGCATATGAACTTCTGTTTTTTCAATAGTTCTTAAATTGCCCCATTTATTAATCAATCTACCCAGGCCTACTCTGCATTTTTGCTAAAATGGTTGAGCAACAACAAGGAACTGGTTAATATATTCTTTGAACAGGTTAGATATATTCCTTTCAGGCCCCAAAATGTATTCAACTATTAAGCAACCTAAGTTGAGATTCCCGCAAACACACACACACACACACACACAAAAACCAAAAATATATATATATATATATATATATTGGCCGAGATCCAGGCCATCACACCATGGCAAAGTTCAAATGGACAAAGCCAAAACTTAGTGTCTTCACTAAATCAACAGCATACTCCAGAATTTCTACACAGGACACAATATTTTAAGAAGAAAGACTATGTGAAACTCTTTTGCATCATTGTACCAATGCTCTAAATGAAATAAGCTATCAAATATTCAAAGCACATGAAATTAGAAAATGAAAAAAAAAATTATCAAATTAAGCTGCATCTGTCCATCATCTCCTCCCGTCTCCTGTACTCTCATAGAACATTATACAAGTTCCAGGTTTCAAGTTATATAAATCAGAACTCATAAGTTTTAGTGCGCTAATGAACTCGCATTTGTAATGCATTTGACATTGCACATCAGCTATCAACAAGTCATCATCGAAATGTATAGAAAGAAAAATTTACTAACCTTCAAGAAATCCGCAGTACTTGGAATTTCCTCCCCTGAATCCCTGAAACGATCAAGTAGGTGCAACATTTTCAGTTTATATGACGTTAGTTAATTACAATTAAACAAATAATTAAATAATAATATTATTTTATTACCACTTGGATGAGAACTTCTCATAGGCTTCTTTCACTTGTTCGACAGAACTGTACAGTTTTATTCCCAAAGCTACATACATATACATATAATTCACGAAACCAAAGGATAAAATTAAATTAAAAAATACAAAAATAAAAACGGAACGTAAAACGGAATTGGTAGAGGCATGAGGATGACAGGAAAAAGAGAAAGTAGAAACTGACCGTCGTAATGAGAGCGGGGAAAAGAGCGAGGGAGAACGACGAGCTGGTAAAACAAACCAAGGCCGAAGAGAATCAGTGGGGCCCAGTACGCTTTGACTTTTGATGTTATTGTTGACCTTGCCATCAATATCAGCGAATGGCTCACTGGTTCTGCCCCTCTGCTGAACGGAATATACGAAACCAAACGAAAGAGAATATGTGTCGAAGAGAAAGAAAGGCAAGTATGTATGCGCAGCGCACCGGCAAATCAAATTAATCAAAATCTGTTGATTACATTCGATGATTGTGATTTGATCTGGATTTCCTTCTTAATACTAGTATACTACGGTGATTACTATGTACATACTAATTATGGTGAGGGCCGTGCGGCGGAATTGTACGCGCGCGATGAGACGAGGCTCCGAGTAAGTATTTACGCTTGTCCGAGTTAAAAAGCCTAGGGATGGTAAAAAAAGCTTGGGCGTCAGGCTCCTGACAAAAACCTAAAATTGTTAAACAAAAATTTTATAACCCATTGTGAATGGATTTGGTCAAAGTTTATAGAAAAGGTGTAATTTTCTAATTTATAAATTCAAAAAAATCAGATTAAAAACACCAAAGAAAACAAAATACTAAATTTCACAAATCACAACAATCCTTAAAAATAACAAGCAACGGATAATGTCCATTTGCTTGTAGTAACAATCCAAACATGAAATTAATGAAAGTCCAAGTCTTACCCTGACTCAGCTTATATGAGTTTGGACAAATTTTTAGAAGGTTTAGGCTTGTTACCTATTAATAATATGGATTTGATCCTAAGTTTAAAAACACTAGCTTAAGCCTGTAATTTATTATTCCTAAGAAAGTCCTCTTTAACACTGAGAATTTAAGATTTAATGACATTACTAGAAGTTTTTAGCATTTATTACACATTATTAATTTTTATTTGTAATTATAATTTTTTAATATTAAATTTTAACTTAAAAAATATATTTATTTAAAATTTATTTATTATTAAAAGTGTGTTTGAGGTTGAGATTATATAATTCTGTCGGACCAATATCAAAAAAGCCTAGTTGCTAAAAAACGATGGTACGGCCAATGGCAGGAAAGAAATTAAACTATTAGAAATACACAGAAGTCAAATCAGAATATTTATGACGTTTAATTTAATTTTGCATCAAAATGAACATTAAAGGCGCAGGTGAATAAGTGAATTGCAATAATATTTCTTCTGTTATCAACAGCTCCGTTGCAAGTTGCTTCCCCATAATTTCAAATCTTTTTTCTTTCTATCAATTCTCTCATAATTGCTTCCTGCTGTCATCTTTTTTGGAAATTTAGTGCATCTCTTTTTGTTTTTTTCTCTAGAAAAGGAGATCTGCTTTTCCCAAAAAAAAAAAAAAAAACTGGCGACGTTGACGTTTGCTCTCCCTTGCTGCGCATTGAGAGTAAAAGCTAGGGATGTGATTGGATTTATGGTGCACTTGTCAGTCGGATACCCGTCATTGATTATAGAAAATTTATGCTCAACACGCACATTAAAGAATGACTCTTTTAATATTACGACAGCGGCACATGCCGCTTTACCAGCTACTCAATGCTAGGCTTTTTTGCACACACACACATGTATATATATATATATATATATATTTTTTTTTTTTTTTCAGTTTACCCAGTTGTATTTATCCATATACTGTATTATATTTACGCATTTGGAAATGTCCATTGCACATAAATAATTGACGTTTGATTTGTTGGATCATGATTCTTTCATGACATGAGTTTCTCTCCAGTGAAATTTTAAGTTGGTGATTGGTGCATGGTTAATAGATAAAAATAGTAAAGTAATTCAATTTTGAGAAAATGTGAAAATTTTTCGGTGTGTTTTTAGAGCACTACTCATTTTTTATTCATTTCTTGTCATATGTGCATTTTAACTAATTATGATGGTATTCAAATACACGTGCCAAATGGTTAATAGATAAAGAACAATGTTTTAGGAGCACCAAAAATATTGTCCTACCATCATACGCATGTGGCCCAATATATTCTAAAGCTTAGAATAATGATAAATACTGGTTTTGGTTTATATATTTTGACTTAAATACCTATTTAATTCATATATTTTAAAAAATACTTTAAAACACAGTTGTTGTTAAATATGTTATATTCGTATAAACCTACTTTTTTATTTTCTTTTACAATAATACCCTTGCAATAGTATTCTTGCTTTCTTAAGGGTATTAATGAAGAGAAAAAAAAATAAATTGTCAAATTAGCCTTAAAAGTAACACAAACGTTTCCACAGAAAATTTTGTTATTATTTTACTCCTATGAGTAATTTGATAAATTAAACATAAAATAACTATCAATAAAATTATTGCAAGGAAATTAAATATTGCTATAAGTCGGTTGATTTTAATTTATTTATAAATAAATTATAGCTAAGATACCAAAAAAAATATTAATTCTTCCGTACTAATATTTATTGGTTAATTTACTAATAAGTGACTATGGGTTAATTTGCTAATTAAATTATTATAGATAAATTAATTCCTATCAATAATATTATTACAAGAGTAAAAATATAACATATTTAACTACAAGAGTGTTTTGAATTTTTTTTAAAATATAAAAAGTAAACGAGCACTTAAATCAAAACATAAGGATGAAATGACCATTTACCCCTCATAATAATTCACAACTCTTTTTTGTTGTTGTATGAATGTGAGGAACGATGAAAATTTAGATTCCAAAGAATTACAAATTCAAGAAGAAAACTTAGGTGGGACAAGCCTACCACATTATGTATGCGCATCTAACACAAACTTAATACATTAACATGCATTCATTAAATATACAGTCTTATTGTGATTGTCTTAAGTTTTTTGCACATACATTATCAATATTAACAAACATGTGAATTTCAGTTGTATATTAACATTAACGAACATGTAATAGAAAAACTTTTTAAATTTATTAATAATTCAGCCAAAACAGGGAATCATGACATGTTCGATGGCACTGTATTATTTAAATTTAATGCATAAGTTTTCAATAATTTTTACGCAAATTCTGATTTTTTAATGCTTAAAACTTAAAAAAATTTGAGTTTTTAAAGATATTATGTTTAGAAGAAATATATATTAAAAGAAAATGAAATAAATTTAAAACTATTGCAAATAGATGTAGATAGTTAAAACCTTAAAATCAACAATTTAATTAATTTTAGAAAATATTATTTATAGTTATTGTTCACTTATATTGTTCACATATATTGTCGTTCATTTGCATAAAAAATATTAATTTTTCAAAACATGATAAATTGTAGAAATTAAACGACACAGAGATTTTTACATAGTTCAGATTAATTAATCTTACATCCACGAGGCCACGCTCAAATGAAAAATAATTCACTAACTTAAGATGTGATTTACCAAACTTAAGACTTTCAGTTACAGTTTACTCAACCTTAAACTGAATATGCTTATCTTAAATAACTGTTATACCTTTTGATCCACGATCCTCAAGACACTTCACAAAGTGATCAACAACAATTCTTCAATTTTTCACTATCTAATGATCTAAAATCTACATAGACTCTCCACAGTTATGAAAAGAAACAGTCACATTGCAAGACTGTGAATAAAGAAGATAAAAAAACCAACTCAACACGACATTATATGCCAAATTCGGATTCTTTAAAGAGCAGGCCGAATTTTGCTTCTCTACTTTATGTTCTATGTTGCACAACTTCAATTGTGAAATACCTCTCTTTATATAGGAGTTAGAATTTCACAAATGTTATAAGTCTTAAAAGATTTGGATTCTTTCCATATAAGAATTTATTTCCTCTTATAATTTCTATGAATTTGAATAGAAATAAATATGATCTTATTGCCTTTCTTGTCTCCCAATAAATATTTAGAGTATTTAATAAAATTTTTGTTTAAACTAACTTACTTTTTACTCTAAATAAATCTCATGTGACAATGGTAGAATCTCATTATTAATTGACTTGCTAAAATAGGCCTTTAATTAAATTAAAAAACAAATATTTTTAATAAATTAGAATCTTACTAAATTAGGGGATTAATAAATTAACAATATATACAATAAATAAAATTTTAATTTAACTAAACTTTGTCATAAAATATCAACTCTATAAATAATAGACTCCTACTATAAGAAATTCTCCCGAAATGTAAGCCAAATGAAAAAATTACTGTAAATGACAACTCAGTACTAGTCATGGCAGGGAAATTTACCCATTTGACCACTTTCCAATTTTTAATATAAAAAACAACCACACTCTATGTTTTTTTACAATAGCAACCATTTAAAAGGTTGTTAGACCAAAATACCCTTAAAACTAAACAAACAAATTATCAGCCGAACCTTCTCCACACACCACCAAAACACTCCTTATTTCACCTCTCCCACATTTATAACAAATTTCTTTATCCAACTATCACTCAACCCCCTTTTCACCTATCTCACATTCATCAAACTAATATATTCATCCAAGTATTGAAGACAAGATCAAGCAACAAACTAAAGAATAATAAGAAGTTAAGGTTAGTGTTTCTTCCATCTTTATTTTTTATATTTTGGTTGAGTTTCATATAAAAGATAGGTTACTCATTTTATTACAATATGGGTACATTAAATGGCTAATGTGAGGTCATAGATTTATAAATTAGTAAAATTCTAGCAAAATCCGACGAAAATGGGTTTTGAACGATGTTGAAGACAAAACCTAGAATCCAGGCGACAAATACCTATCGCCCAAGCCTAGAAGACTTGTCGCCCAAGCAGCAGGTATTTGTTGCCTGGATTTTGATATTCATTACCTGGGTGACAAGCACAAGCTTAAAAGACTTGTCGCCCAGGCGATTGGTACTTGTCGCCCAGGCGATTGGTACTTGTCACATGGATTCTAGTATTAATCAGCTGGGCGATAGGAGTTTGTCGCCCAAACGGTAGGATACCACATGTTAGGCGATTAATGCTCGCATCGCCCAACATGCAATCACATGTAATTTGGGTAACTTTTTCTGTCACCTAGGCAATATATTGTCACTCGGATCATCCGAATTATTAATAATTAGTTATTTGATTAATATAGTAATATTATTGTTTGGAGTGTTATTAATAAAGTATTATTATTATTTTGCATTAGGCTAATGGAGTCGATAGGGCTTAAGATGCACTTTGATGAAGTGTTCAACTTTGAAGGATGGTCTTATGGAGTATAAGAATGGACAATTTATTACATTTTGTTTACAGAAAGAGGCAACATTTGAACAATTTATTTTTAAGTTGTATGAAATTTTGAAGAAAATTCCAGATGGATATTCCCTCGCGGTAAAGACAAATGTGAAATCAACTCATCCGACACAACCCATTGACTCATTGCCTATAGATATAGTGGATGATGAAATGGTGAGAGTAATTATGCATATGAACTATGATCCAATTAACTATAGGTGTACTCCTATTTATGTAACGACAACTCCTAAAGCTCTAATAGAACTTCCTTTTATGCTATCAATTTAAACTTTAGCCTTTGAACACTACTCACCATTCTGCTCTTACGATGATCCTATTAATGACAATGTCGTCGATACACACGTTGATAATATGCATGCAGAAACAAATAACATTGAGTCCCAAGTGAATTCTAAACATTGCATTAGTTCCATTAACATTATGGAGGATGTGGATCGATTTCAGGAAATTAATTATCCACCTTAAAATCATCTTATCAATTCAAGGACTTATAGTCGAAGTCGGTTAGTCAGTCCAATGGTTCATAGCGAAAGTCGGTCTAGAGTTCCAAGTCCAACAGACCCATTGCAATTAGAGACTCCAATTGTGTCGTTAGATTAGGTAGCTTTACACATGATTGATGGTTTTAGTTCCAATGGTATTTGTGTAGGCCAATTATTCAGCACAAAGAAACTTTTGCACATGGAGCTTAACAATATTGCCATTAGGGACAAGTTTGAGTTCAAGGTGTATAAGTCAACAACGATATGTTATGAAGCCTGTTGTGCTTTGGATACATGCAAATGGTGACTTCGAGCAACCAGGCCGAATGACAAAGAGAATGTGAAGTGGTTAGTGAAGAGATATGACATGGCACACACTTGTCAAAATGACATTTTCCATAATGATCATTGCCAAGCAAACAATAAGGTTATCGGTGAAATGATCAAGTAGGGTTGGCAATAAACTTTGGATCTGCCCCGAATCCGCAAAGATCCAGAAGATCTGAATTCAAAAAAATCTGGATCCACATGTTAAAAAATGCGGATCCGGATCTTAAAAATTAAGATCCATGCGAATCCGAATGCAAGTGTATCTGAAAAATCAGATATCCAGATCCGCATTATTATATAATTTATTTAAGTAAATTTTAATTAAAAAATATATAAATTAAAATATTTATATGCATAATTAATTCTATAATCTTCATTGACTATGAAAATATGTTAAAAAGTTAAAAATAATAATAATAATAATTAGAGAATATTATAATGAATTAGTTTGCCTTATTTTTTTTATTTTTTATTTTTTATTTATGATGTGAAATTATCATTTGTGAATTTATGGTGATATTATGCGTTATTTATATTGAATTGATGTTAAATTGTTAATTATTAAATTATAATTGAATTTTATTTGATATTATTAAATAAATTATTAAAGTTAAAATTATATTTAAATTTAAAAATATATGGATCTGAATATCCGAAAAATTCACCCGCAACCCGAGCGAATCTTACCCGCATCCGAATCCGCATATTTTTTTATGAATTCGAATGCGGATCCGGATGTAAAAAATTTAATGCGAATTCGGATTCGGATGCACCTACATCCGGATTCGAATCTGGAATTTGCCATCTCTATGATCAAGCAAAAGTTCCTTGATGCCAAAAGTATATACACTCCAAAAGATATCATTTTAGATGTAAAGAATGATTATGCAATTAATTTGTCATACTAGCAAGCATATCAGGCCAAAAAAGAAGCTCTTGAATAAATACGAAGAGTTCCTGGAGAGTCATATAATTTACTTCCTAAATACTCTCACATTTTGAAAAAATAAATAATGGAATTATTTATCACCTTCTTCTGGATGAGCATAATAATTTTTTATACTATTTTTTGGCTCTTGGATCTTATATCAAAGGTTTTATGCAGTCTATAATGTTAATCTTATAATATTAATTTTGATGATAATAAAAATTATATATCATTGACTAAAATGTTGAGGCTATTAGGGGTGGGCAAAATCGGGTTCGGGTCGGGTTCGGATCAATCCGATCGGGTTTCAGGTTGGTCGGGTTAGAGGAAAATTCATCCTAACGCAACCCGAATCTATAACCCGATCCGATCCGATCCGATCCGAATATAATTCGGATCGGATCGGGTTATAAGTTTGGGTTGAGTTCAGATCGGGTCGGATTTGGATTGGATTCGGATCGGATCGGGTGAATTTCGGTTAAATCGGGTTAATTCGGGTCGGATGAAATTGGATGCGGGTCAATTCGGGTCAATTCGGGTTGATACAATTTTGAGCTGTTTTTTTCTTTTCTTAGGCTTTTTAGATTGTTTTTTTAACTATTTTTCTTAAATACAATCATTTTTTACCATTTTTCAACCAATCATAGAAAAACCTACTATAAAATCAAATTCAAATGAATAATATTAAAATTAACACAAAGTGTAAACTTAATAAAAATTAAAATTAACACAAAATTTAAGCTTAATAATTTATAATCTCCATCTAAAGCACAATGTCTAAACATTAATCTTTAAAGTTTAAAACACAAAGTCCCAAAGCCACAACTTCAAATAGTTTCCCACACACAAATGATAAAGTGTAGATTCCAAAACACAAATGACAAAGTCCAAAACACAATTAAGTTTAAACATAAATATAAAATAAACTTCCTACACGGCTCTGCCAGGACCGCCACTCCTCGCAAGCACTTCAACAAGCTGTAACTTCAACTTCTTGTACTCCAAAAGTCCAAGTTGAAGACTTGATACATCGATCCCCTAGAGAAGAATTGAAGAAATAATAAACAATAACTGCTTTCTCTAAGCCACATTGTAAATAAAGGCACATTAAACACAAGCACATAAGCCCAATAATATACTTGATTAAATATAAGAAAAAAATTAAATCAATCGTGACTTATTTTATGCCATATAAGAAAAAAAAAATTAAATCAATCATGACTTATTTTATGGCATACACCACCAAGTAAAACAATTAATAATTTTAGGCAATACCATTCCACCAACTTCAACGTGTCTAACTAAAATAATTATAATGTTACATTTAAACTTAAAACTTAGAACTATAACAATTATTATTATAGCTTAAATACAACCTAAATGTATATTAATTATGAATAATAATATCTATTGAGAATTACCTTTCAAATATCCATAACACTCATGTCAGTGCTCATCGTTTCTACCGTTGAAGCTTGTGATCTTACAAACTCTTTAAAATGTCAAAAAAATTGAAATTAGTAACTTAAGTACATGTAGATACTATTTATAGAGTTATAATACATCTTAACTTTGCCGATTGTTTAAGAAAAATATTACCTTCTTGTAACTCCATATGAAATATTTGCTCTTTAATGTCTTCTTGAAGGTTGTAGACGGGATTTGCAAAAAGTTTGGCTTGCAACCAATTTTCGGTGCATATCAATGCCTCAATCATACAAAGGGTCAAAGAACTCCTATAGTCATCAATTACGCGACGCCCAGTACTAAAGGCAGACTCAGATGCCACTGTAGAAACAGGAACAGCGAGGACATCCCTTGCAATCTTCTCTAATATTGGATACTTCGATCCATTCACCTTCCACCAAAGCAAAACATTGAGCTTGAGATTGCTTGGATCTTCAATTGGGTCACTTAAATATCGCTCCACCTCAGATGCTATTTTCTTGCCCTCATTCTGAACAGAGAATTTCTTTGCATATCCAAGGAAAGGGCGAGAAACTCGGAAAATGTCATCACCATCACCACTAGGAACCTCTGCCATACCAATATCAGCTATAAAATTTGGAAAAGAACTTGTACCACCATAGCTGCCACTAGGAACACTCTCACTACACATCGATGGGGTGGAACTGGAGCACAATGCACTATATGCACTGTAAAGCTCATTTAACAAATCTTTCATTGCTTTGGTCATTTGTTCAACCATCAACCCATCATTGTCAAAAATGATCTCAAAAATATGTTTGGCAAAGTTCACTTTAGCTCGCGGATCAATAATGGAAGCAACAATCAACATTTTGTTTATCTTTCCTGTGGACTCCCAATATTTATCAAATTTTTGTCTCATATTAAAAGCCATAGACACCACCCAAGGATCTCTACTCGCTTCTAATGTAGTCAAGGAATTCTCAACTAAGCCAATGGTATCATAGCACAAATTAGAAGTCACACTTAAAAAAGCAGAAAATAGTAACGTGGCAACATAAAATACCTTCAAAAACTTCACAATCCGTTCTGCACTCTCCCAATCCTCATGTCCAGGAGGGCCCACCCGTTGGTTATTATTTTCTTTCTCCAGAAAGTATGCCTCATACGGTTTATCCACTTCAGCCATTCTATCAAATGCCGCTCGAAACTTTAATGCAGTCATCAACATTAAATAGGTGGAATTCCACCTAGTAGGGCAATCCAAAACAACTATTCCCTTTGGACATCTCATCTGTTCAGCACACTGTTTAAATGTCTGTAATCTCGAGCTGGAGGATCTCACGTACTTCACAGCATTCCGGATAGTGGCAACACTAACATGCAACTCATTTAACCCTGAAACAACAATCAAATTTAAAATATGTGCACAACAACACACATGCATATATTGTCCCGCCAACACAAGTGCATCATCATTATTCCAAGCAAGCAATTGCATGGTGACATAATTAACAGCAACATCATTTGTAGTGGCATTATCAGCAGTTATTGCAAACAATCTCTCTATCCCCTAATCTTGTAAACAAGCTACAATCCTTTTGCCGATTGTTTTTCCTCTATGATCTTCAATCACGCTGAAACTGATCATCCTCATGTTCAAACACCAATCACTGTCAATAAAATGAGCTGTGATCACCATGTAGCTCATGTTTTGAACAGAAGTCCATATATCAGTTGTAAGAGACACACGTTGCTTATTGTCAGAAATTAAACTCTTCAACATTGCCTTTTCCTCCAAAAATAAATCCATAACATCCCTACCAATAGTTCGTCGAGATGGCATAACAAACTGCGGAATAACAACACTACAGAAATGCTGGAACCCTTTATTATCTACAAAACTAAGCGGCAACTCACCCATAATGATCATTTTGGTGACTGCCCTTCTACAAGCATCTTGACTCCACCCTTTAGCCAAAATCATATTACTTGCATTTCCCTCGCTGCCCTCAACTGTCAAGTTCTGTTGACTTCCACTTTGTTGTTCCCGGAATGTCTTGTAAGCTGCACATGTCTATATATGATTTCTCATATTTGTAATCCCATCACGCCTTGAGTGACATTGATATTGTCTACCACAATAGTTGCACTTGCATTTGTCTGGATTATCTTGAAGCAAAGTGAAATGATTCCACGTCTCGGATCTTTTCTTCGTTGGCGGTCTTCTCCGCTTTGCCTTTTCTTTTCCCTTTTCAGTTCTTTCCATTTGTATACTTTGTTCATCATCGCTCATCGAATTCGATCTTGAGTGTCAACTCATCTGAATTTACAAAATATAAAATAATATTTAATAATCATTAATTCAAAAATAAAAACATTAAAATATTATTAACATAATCTAATTCAAATATTTATTAATTTAATTTGATGATACTTGTTTAGTTTGACATTTCACATTTCCATTGTAATCTTTTTTATATAATTAGGTTTATAATTATATTTGTATATATAAAAATTTAAAATTGTTCATATTCCATAAACAAGCAAGAAATTAATGATTAATTAATTAATTAATTTATAATATCCAATCATCCATTCTCCTAAATTTCAAGCCCAAATTATATCTACTTACCATATGATTAACATTTAACATACAATTAAATATTAATTAAATTAGTTAATTTTTTAAAGGTTGAAGACTTGAAGTTGAAGCTACTACACTGCACATAATCACATAACACATATTATAATTATATAATATATATAATGTAATATTTAATTTTAATATTTAATCTACATAATTTGTTCATAAAAAAATTCAATTGTTAACAATTATTAACAATTACCAATGTTTTAATTATTAACAATTAACAGAATTTTTGTTAGTTATTAACAATTAACAAAAATCTATTCATATAAAAAATTATAAACACCCAATTTTCTTAATTTTATTATTAACATTTACAAATACATAATTACAACAATTATTTGAACATGTAAATATAATTAATTAATTATAGTATATATAATGTTAATTTGTAATTTTACACTATAATTAGTATAATATAGTAGTATTATACCATGACAAACTTTGAGTGAAAACTGAAAAGCCCAAAGCCAAGCTTCAAAACTCAAAAGACTGATGGTTGTTGCTGCTGCCTGCTGGGGGAAAGAAAACTCGGGCCGGATCTCGTCGGGTTGCACTTGCAGCAGCAATCGGATCGGACCAAAGTTGGAGGCTTGGAGGCTGGAGCAGTAGATTGGTGGACTGGCGGCACTTGGCAGCAGATCGGTGGCCTTCAAGGCTTTAACACTGACGGGGGGAGGGAAACTCGGGTCGGGTAGCAGCTGTCGGGTTGCACTTGCAGCAACTCTCGGGTTGGAGGCTTGGAGCAGCAGATCGGTCTTGGTGGCGATGAGATCGGTCTTTGGTGGCGATAGATCGGTCTTGGTGGCGGTGGCAAAGCAAATCGGTGGGTGGTGGCGATGGGTGGGTCGATGGCAGCAGATGTGTGTGAGCGTGTCTTGTCTCGAGTCTCGACGGCGTCTGTCTTGTGCTCTTCTGTGTGTGTTGTGTGTTGAATTTGTGTGAATGTGTGTGACTGTGTGTTGTGTGAGTGTGTATGGTGTGTGTGCTGTGTGAGTGTCTGTCTGTGCTGTGTGAGTGTGTGTGCTGACAGTGCTGTGTGAGTGTGTCTGTGTGTGGCCTGGGGGGCTGGTGGCTGGGGGCCTGAGGCTGTGGCATTGGCTTGTGGCGTGTGTGAGTCGTGTGACTGTGTCTGTGCGTGTAAAGTTTACATTTCTTAACTTTTGTTTTTTTTTTTGAGCAACCCGATCGGGTTTTCGGATTGGATCGAGTTTCATCCGATCCGATCACAACCCGATCGGGTTTACAAAAATTCATCCGATCGGGTTCTTTTAATAATCCGATCCGATCCGAACTCGAAATTTTTCGGATCGGGTCGGGTCGGGTCGGTTCGGATATTTTGCCCACCCCTATGGGCTATTAAAATGAATTTCTTAAAACCATAAATATATTTAAAGAAAGCTTAATGGTTGTTAACTTGAGTTGGAAAATTTTTTTCTAAACAAAAGTTACAAAAAATATAGATTCTGAAAATTAACAATGAACTATTTATTGAAAAACGGTAAACCGATAATTTACAGAGAGGAAATTGTCTTTATAATCCTTCACCATTTATCTGAGAAGATTATGGAAATTAACGGTGAATCGTTTGTTTGAAAACGACTAACCGATAATTTACAGAAAGGAGAAAGTTTTTTTAACCTTGAAACGTTTAGCAAAAACAGAAAGCTAAGTTTGTTTTGCAGGTCTCTGAACGCAAACGGCGATCCGATAACTGTAAACGGTAAACCGTTTATTTAAAATCTAAGCATAACGGCTATTTGGACAAGTCAAAACGGTTAACCGATAACAGTAAACGGCGATCCGATTATTCTTAGAAAGTCAACAATGACTAGTTTTCAGCTCCAACTATAAAATAGCTCAATCAAATTCAAATAAAGAGAGATCCAACAATCATCTTTGAGCTTGCTATTGAGAAAATAATCTCTTTTGAGCTTTAAACTTGTTTTATTTCATTGATTCACACTTAGGGATTTCAATTGTAATCATATAGATTGTTTGAGAGATTGGTTAATTTTAAATCTTTATTTTTGAGTGAATGTAAGTGTTTGGATACACTTGAGTTAAGAGATTGGGGATAATCTCTTGTTGTAAAGGTTCATTGACACTTTTGAAGTCAATTATAAGTGTTGTTAAAGCCTTGAAGGCTTGCTTAGTGGAATCCTCAAGCCCGGTGAGCTTGGAGGCGTGGACGTAGGCACGGTTGGCCGAACCACGTAAAAATTGCGGGTTTGATCTCTATTCTCTTATCTTTTTAATTTCAAACATTGTTAAAATTATTGCTTTTGAGTTTATTAAGACATTAATTTTAATTGTTGTGTGGTTTTATTTGCTTAATTTTTAAAGAACTCAATTCACCCCTCCTCTTGGGTAGCCTAGTTAGTATTTCATATAAAGCCAATAATTGCTGTAGATATGACTCATATGAAAGGTAAATACAAATAGACTATGTTAGTTGCAACAAGCTTGGATGGGAATAACCAAATTTATTCGATAGCCATTGGAATAGTAGATTCAGAAAATGATCCCTCATGGGAATTGTTTATGACAAATTAGCATAGAGTTATTGGAGATGTTTCAGAGTTGGCATTTATTTTTTAGATTTAGAAAAATGTGTTGTAACTAGTATATAATATAAATTTTATGGTGTAGTTAATTGATTCCTACCTTAACAACCCAAGTTGGAATGGGAGGTTTGTAAGTCTTCACATTCGGATAATATGTTTGTTTGCTCTTTGTCTTGGTTCTATTCAAGACTTGGTGTCTTTGTCTACATGCACAAGTGAAAAAAATTAAGGAAATAAATAAATTCAAGTTAGAATGACCATAGACAATGTATAGCCAAAATAAGTGATTTGACTACACTTACCGTTGGTGTGTTAAATATCTTTGCCACCTCTGGATATTGTAGGGTAAAAGATAAATTCCACTTAAGTATCCGCAGATACTTAAATTTTGTTTGGATGGAATACTTTGCTGCAATTGTTCTAATTGACTCGAAAATCCAAGCCTGCACCAAGTAAAGTTAAAAAAATTAGATGACCAAGCACTATATATTTAAATAATAATTATTGTGTTTTTTTTTAGTACCTGAACAACATAAACGAAACCCGAGAAATTATACTTCTCTCTACTGTGATCCTTGATGTGCTCTTTCTTATATTTTTCAACTTTACAAATCAAGCTTTTAGTCATTTGCTTGTACAAAATTTTCCACGTATATGTGCCCCAAGAAAAGTTGTTGAAATAACCAAGTCGTTCACAACATGCATTTTCTCTTTCATGATTCTCCTTTCAAATGGTCTTGCACAAAAAACCCTATCTATGAAATTGAACAAGGCAATCCTCAACGCATTCGTGCATGCATGCTAGCAAAACCAAAATCATCAAACCTACTATCTAATTCATTAAACTTATAGTATTGTGCTCCACCGAAATACTGATCACATATTCACCAACCAAAGTTTTTTTCATCCAAATTTATCACATTACCACATTTCAATCCTGTCACCAAACACCATTCTCAAAGAGAAAAACACAATATCTCGCTGCCAATCCTAAACCACATTTGGTACTCATCATCAACTTGTTTCACAACTAATCTCAGCAACAAATAGTGTACAAGATTGCCACTAAATCTAGGGTCTCCCATGTTTAGAAAATGACCAAAAATTGACTTTTTGAATAGCCCAAATTGAGTATCAATTAACTTGGTCTATATACGTGTAGTCACAAGATTAAATCTTGTTAAATTCAAAATGCAACCCGAGAAATGATCCTCAATTGGTATCTTCAATGACCAGGGATGCATATGCTTGTCAAACATATCTAAATAATAAATTAAGAAAGCATTAGCATAAATGTTTCAAAAAAAAAACTTCATACATTCGGAAAAATTAGGCGACAACATGTATTTAGTTGTTGTCGCTTTGCGTCGCCTGTACCTGTAGCCCAACCAAATCTAGGCGACATAATTCTGTCACCCAAATTCGATTGTTGTTGCCCATAATGCGGGCGACACAAGTATATAGGTGACAATATACACCTGGTTGGGCCACATGGCATGTCACCTGCATTGCCTAGCCTCCCATGCCACACATGACCATTTGGTTGGGCAATGAGGGAAGCCACCTGCCTTGTCCAAACTTGTTATGGCCAAATTTTAGGCAACACCGGCAACCACCCATGTTCTTAATTGGTCGGCACACCAACCTTCTCTTTAACCTCAAAATAAGTTTAATTTTAGATCAATAATTTCTTATAGGCATTTAAACAAACACTTGGTGTGCCATTTGTTATATATCTTAGTCTTAAGAAAACTGTAATATTTTTACCACATCCTAATGACTAACTATGACCAATGATCGATCAACCAAGCAATTTAAACAATTTTTTTTTAAATTAATGAAAAAAACTAAGAAAGTACTTAAGCCACCGAACCGAAAGTGGAGTAACTTGTTGGTTTTGCTCTTTAACTCGCAAAAATTGCCACCGGAAGTAAAGGAAACGGCCGCCAAAAGTGAAGGAATTCACAGGAATAAGAGAAACGAAGAAAGTGGAGGAATCCCCACACGTGTGGTTGGGCCGATGGAAGATTTTTTTAGCGATGCTGGGCAAATGTTTTGTTTGTCTAATTTTAAGAACTTAGGAGTATTTTAGTCTAACAAACTTGTAAATGATTTTTATTGTAAGAAAATATGGAATGTGGTTGTTTTTTATATTAAAAATTGAAAAGTGATCAAATGGGTAAATTTCCCGTCATGGCATGGCCCATGGGACGGCTTAATTTACTGCAATTTTCAGAAACCCCACTTCATTCATTAGTCATTACGGATTCAACTTAACAAGGTACAGATATACAACATTTGAGCGCAGCAAGAAATAGAAAGACACAAGGCATATTTAACTTGTGCTTTTGCGGAAGCAATATTATTATTATTATTATTATTTTATTCTTGTGGTAGCAAAGTACACAACCTGATCCCCATTTTTTCATGTGTTAACTTTTCAATATTCATGTGGGGGATGCATTTGGAATCAGCCTGGCTGGTAGCCACTACTGCCAAATAAATGCAACAGATGTAACCACAAAATAAAAGATCAATCAGAACACCGGCGAGTAAAACGGTGTGGTATTTGGCAGTCTACATTCTACAACATTGATGAGCTCATTCCAACAATAATTGTTGCTGCTCTCTTGATCACCGCCAATATTATTATTGTTGTTCATATGATAATCACTGGAGAATCCTTCGATGAAATTCCCATCTCCTGCATTATTAACATTAGAGCCTCCGACGATATTCCATTCCTCGCCGGCGCAGCCCCCGGCATCATAAACAATGTCCAAATTCTTGTTCAAGATTTCCACCGACGACATTGCAGCAGCTTGCTGTCTGTCTTGGGGAAATTGCAATATCGATGTGGGTGATTCAAGATCGTTACCATCGCCAAAACTAATGATGCCACTGTTAATATTGCATATGGTACTTTCCCAGGCTTTAAGTATGTCAAGGCATCGTGGTCTTGTACCAGTATACGTAGTAGCCGTTTTGTTGAGTTGCTTATCAGCTGATGCTGAAACAGGCCCTTCAGATTTTTGTTGATCATTTTGCTTGGCCTTAGACTCTTTCACCAACCTAGCCTCGGCTTCGAGTCTAGCATTCTCCCACTGAGCCATGTGACTGAGGTTTGATGCGTTCTTGGGATCACCATCGGCCGACCCAAGAGTGGGAACTTTTGGCCTGTGAGTCATCGGATCAATGCCCATCCGGGCTAGCCGTTTTTTTATGTGTGTGTTCCAATAATTCTTGATCTCGTTGTCCGTTCTCTTTGGTACATGAGCAGCTATAGCAGACCACCTGACAATTTTTTTTTTTATTTATTAAAATCACATGAAACTTGCACCCAATAATACGTTGAAAGACAAACGTCCCTTGATTTAGTCATGCTAAGGAACAAAATTTTTAGATATTCAAAATCTTGGAACAAAGACAAACAAATATATATATATATACACTGCAAATATATATAACGCTATTACATAGGAAAACAACCATGTATTACATATTTAAATCCAAATTTTTATGCACCACTATATGGGATCCATAATCATTTAGACTATATGATAACCTAATAATCATCTGGTGAAATAATCGAGAAATTGAGGATATCATTACTTCCTAACAGAGTTCGTTCAGGCAATTTATGAATTTAAGAAGACAATAAGAGAAAGTTGATCAATAATTCAATATTGCAACTTGTGAACCGTTTCAAAATCCCATTTGAGTTTTCTTTGAAGCAATTGATGGAACCTTTGTTTGGGATTGTGGCGCGCTTCTGTAAAATTAGAAAGTGCTAGTGTTAAATGAAAGTGAAAAATTGTTTAGTAATAATAGCTCATGGAGATGACCTAGTGTAATACAAGTGTCGGTCGATAAAATTAACTATCTATGCAAAACTGAAAGTGTTGTGCTAAATACTACTTTTAACAGTTTTGTTTGAAAAACCCAACTGCTAGATAGCTGTAGAGCCTGAATATTAAACAAAAAAAAAAAATCTTCACCTGTTGCCCAAAAGGGCATGAAGCTGAATGATGGTTTGTTCTTCATGAAGGCTGAAATTTCCTCTCTTAATATCAGGCCTCAGATAATTAGTCCATCTCAATCTGCAGCTCTTCCCACATCTCTGAAGATCTGCAAGCACAAAGAAACTCAAATCTTTTAAGAACGAAAGCTCCATCTTCCATTAATTTTTCAAAAGCTTGAAAATAGAGAAACCCTAAGATAGAGGAAATGAAGGGGTATTAGAACTTGACCAGCCTTCTGAGGCAAAGAACGCCAGCTTCCATGGCCATGTTTCTTAATATAATCCAAGAGTTTCTGGTCCTCTTCAGGTGACCAGGGACCTCTCTTCAAACCATTTGTGTCACTGCAAGGAGATCTCCCCATATTGATGCTAAATAAGCCAATGAATATTAATGATATGTTTTGAAGCAATAGGGGGGTGGGAGTGACAAAATAAGAAAAACGCAGATACTACAAAGCTAGTTAGTGAAATGACAGTGCTATGCTGCTATTTATGGGGCAGCGAACTGGCTCTCGCATTAAATTTGTGAAATTTGAAAAATACCTCGACACCATTTAATTAGTTTCATATTATATATATAACACAAATTTAGTAATTTTGAGATTAATTATGCAATTTCGTATCTGTGGTTGTGCAGTGTTGCAGGTTTTGATCAAGTATATTTGACGTAGAATGCAAGCCATAATGAGTTAACTTAGTAATCAATTTAGTTTCTAAATTAAAATTTTAATTGTTTACCACATACTCTAATAGCTTAGTTTTCATAGTATAAACATCTTGCAAAACTAAAAAGAATTGTAATCACGTAATCAATGTAATTAAAATAATAAAGTAATAGTATGCAGTAATAATAGTGTACAATAATTGAGTCAGTTGTAAATCGTTTTTCTTTTTTGTTGATGAGAGAGAAGATTAGAGTTTTTCATGTGGATTAATTTAACTTAAAAATATATGCGAATTATGTCATAACATCTACGATTCAGGATTCAGTGAGTAATTAAGGTACGTAATAAATTGAAGTTATCCTGAGTCCAACTGACAAAAGTCACTTGTGAATAAGGCTCTCCTGCTTGGTGATGCTACGGCATTTAAGTTTTAGATACGACTCTACTCTAAGATAAATTCATTTTTTAACTTCTAAACTATACGGTGTGTACAGTGATGGTGTAGCATATAAAATGTCAAAACTGACGTGACGTGATAATAATGATACAATTTATGCATGTCAGCATGTATGGCATCAAAATAATTAAAAACAATCGATCAACAAAATCTCATCATGATCATGGCGATGATTGCAAATTAAATTAAGTACGAAAACTCAGCTCTACTGCTCGTTGTGTCATCTTAATTCATTAACTTGAAACAGTGTTTTTTTGTTGGGAGAATTAACTATTCTCTGTTTTGTCTTCTATTCTTAGTTGATGTTTGGTTGGGAGGGGAGAATGGAAGAGAGGAAAGTAATTTAAATTATATTTTTATTTTTATTGTTTAGTTAGATAAAATGTATAAGAATTTAATTTTCATTAGAATTTAATATCCATCATAATGTGGAATTTGAATTTCACCCCAAAGAGTGAAGAATTCAAATTCCTCTTATGTTGGAAACCAAAACTTTTTAAATTACTCTTCAATTTTTTAACTTATTAAATGCCATTAATAATTATTATTTATAATTTTATTTTATCAATTTAATATTATAAATAAATTTATATTAATTAAATTTAATGAATGCTTTAAGAAACTTAACAAAATAAATAGACTTATTTATTTATTTAATATGAAAATATATAAATATAAATTAAGATTCTTAAAACTCCGACCATCGTCGTCAAAATTGTCCGTCGACTATTTGTTTTATTATTATATATATATATATATAATTTTAATAAATCATGAATTATTTTTAAGACTTTTTGACATTAAAAAAATTTGGTATTGATATTAAATTGTATTTCATTACTAATATAAATAGTTTAGTATTTAAGGCAAAGGATAAATTTATCCAAAGAAAAAAATTATAATTTATTTTCCTATAAATTTTTATGTGAACCCAAACAATGAAATTTAATTTCACTATTCTCCTCTTCTCCTTTTTTCTCCCTCCCTCTCCATTCCACTCTTTTCCCCTCCTTCCCTTTCTTCAAACCAAACATGACCTTATTGTATGGTTAAAGTAAGTAAGCTCGATCAATTATATTTTTATATAGTTAAGGTCTGAATTTATCAGATGAAATTTTGAAATGCATTGGAAGTACAACGTTAACCATGTAATAAATAAATAATATTGTGTTATGCATTTATTTATAAGAAAGATATTAAATTTATCGATTTCATGGTTACTTAATTCTTGATACTCATTTTTGGATAGTGGGTTTGTTCCTATAAATTGAAGAAATAAACCGCATTGATTTTCAGTCTGTTTATATTTGCCCGGGATTTTTGTGTCCCGCCACTATTACTCTACCCTGCAGAGTTAGCACCGAGTATTTATAGAAGCTCCACCGTACACGAACAGTCTCCACTCCCCAGGCATAAGTGGATCGCGGTTATGAAAATGTGGCAATCTTTTGATCTTTTGATGAAAGTGGGGCCTTGATCATAAAATTATTCGCACGATCTTCTAAATTTTATGCATTGGTTAAAAAGTTCATGTCTGAGTAGGTATGCAACTTTATGGGCTTCCTTTCCTTACAAACCGGTTAATTAATCTTAAGGGTAAAAACTTTTGCTCCTGAGTTTGTCAGAAATGTTATCGTTCGTAGGATTACTGCTGTCAGCAAAGGTCGAATCTACGGAATCACTCGAGTGGAAATGATGGCAGTAGTAGACAACTGTTACTGAGACTGAGAGTGTTCAAAAGTTTACATTTATTAATAATATTAGAGAGAAAATCATTCTTATTTTAATGTTTCCACGAGAGGATTCGAATCAGTTCCCTTAATAATATATTTAAAATGATATTATAAATTATTTTTAAATGTCACAGTTTTAAATTTTTTTAAAATTTTTAGAATATATATATTGAAAGTAATAAGGTTCGGTGCTTGTTAATCGATTTTTATGCTAAATTTATTTTTTTTATTTTTTTATTTTATATCTATTACGCTGACAGGGAGACAGATGGAAATCTGATCAAGAATTTATGTGGGGATTTACCAGACGAAAGAAATGCGTACGGAGGGTTATCCATGATTTATAACTCTCCTTTTATTCACAATGAACGGTTGAAAGTACAGCAGCGGGTAATTGAAAGCCAGGAACCGCCAAACTTCAATGTTCGTGCAATAATCTTGTTAAATGTTAATTTATTTCCGCCAGCTAAAATCTTAAATTGTGTTATTAACTGCACCCCACAGCGGTGGCAACCTGGGTTACAATGTCTGGTTGCTCATGGGCCGGGGACTCTGTTGAACGCGCTCTCTCTTTGGGCTTTTAAGTAGTTTGAAACGATCCCATTTCTCATCGATAAAAATGGGATGCGGACTGTGGACCAGCTTGATTCTCTCTTGATGTGGACCGGGCAGAGACAGTACGGATGCTTTTCGAAGACTCCGTTCGAGCTGTGCGTCTTCCGCATCACTTTCCAACGGGGGTTATATAATAATTATGCAATACCGCTTTTTAAAAAAGGAGCCGGACAATTGGCACTCCTCTAGCCTCCGAATAAAACCCCCTTTTCAGATATTTTTATTTTATTTCTGAAAATGTCCTCTCTTTTTCTAAATGCATTCTTCTAGTTTTTAATTAATTTGTTTTTTCGGTTGAGACTCAAAATAAATTTTGTTATTTTCCTTTTTTTTTTTTGTAATTTTGTTGTTATACCATACGCAATTAACAAATTTTTATGGGTGATGAATTTTTGAATGTCAATCGTAGACTTGATTTAAACATATTTTAAATTATAATCTCAAAGTGATCTTAAATACCGAAATATTTAATAAAAAAAAGGAATAGGAAAAGAATAGTATATTATTCTAAATTTGTGCAATTGCAATTTATTTTTGTAATAGGAGTTGACACGTTGAAAACAAAAAAAAAAAAAGGATTAGTTGTGAATGCAAGTAATTTATTACCAAAAAAGAAAAAAATATCTAAGTGTGCATGATTCTTATCTGTCCTTAAATATGATTTTATTTAAAGTGAAATTTTATCAAGATAATAAAGGAGTGCTAATAGCTTCACTCTTAAAAAAAAGTATGGAAGGATAATCCACTTGGTTTAGAGATACATTTAGTTTAAATTGAAAAAATTACTTTCCTAAACGCATGCATTCGACTTAAGAATAAAAGTGGCAAAACTAATGGATAACCTTTTATGAATCACGTGGTAAATTGTTACACATGGTAAATTCAAAATGCACACGCGAGTGCATGTTAATTAGTTGAACTGTTAAAATCTCAAAGGTGGAATAACAGGCATGAGATCAAATACAATTCATAAAATTGAGTGAGAATTCATTTTCTACCGAGGCAATGCTTTGAGAAAAAAAAATTGAAAATGAAAATAAATATCTACACGTACGCATTGAGAAAGTGTTGGGTACGCCGGCACGCATCACCAAAATAAGAAGTCGACTTTCATTAGTGATTCATTGTTATTCGTTTCCCCGAGTAGAAATGCAGGCCATGTTTCTGACTCGCGCGATGAGAATTATATGAGTGAGGAACATGCGTGCTTGGTGGTGGGGCTTAGGGAAAGTAACACCTCTCCAGCGTTCACAGGATCGAAAAGCTCCATCCATGCCATTGCCTTGCCGATGCGCTCAAAACAGTCAAAAAGATTTAATAATTAAAGAGTGCATGAAAGAGTTTGGGATCAATCAATCGAGGCTGCTAAGAATAAGAGCAATTGTAAAAATCCCAACACGTGTTCATACAATTGCACCGCAATCGTCCAATCAATTCAACTAAAGCACTGAAGTAGACGTCCGCAGATTATCCATTATTGCAAGAATTTGATTTGATAGATACAAAACAAATTTGTCTTCTCAATTTATGCCATGATTTTATCAAAGCTGCCCTTTACATCGACTTTTTTTTTTTTTTTTTTTATAGGGACGATGGCTGTATTTCCTCTCACTGTTTTCACATCTTTTTTTTTTTTCTTTTTTCCCCAGTGGGAATGCAAGAAAACGAAACCTCTGGTTCTTGTAATTATTGCTCGGTTACAGTCAAAGTTGTTTTGGGTTGACAACCGATGGCAAAAACCAAGGGCTACTCTGAATTCTGACCCCGATTCTGTGGGTTTCTTTTTTGATTTTATCCTAATTGACTCCTCCTTTTTCCCGATTGGTCAACTCTTGCTGAAATCAAGGGATGAGTTTATACTCTTATGGGCTCGTATATTTGAGATTTGATGAAATTTTTATGTATATGGTCCAGAATTACATTTATTTAATATATTCTCAGTTGTTCATCAACCAATTATGTGATTTTATGTTTTGAACGAAAAAAGATCAGATTATAAGATAATCTCGATTCTGAAATTGACGGCGGCTTAAGTGTATATACAGTGTTTGAATATTATTTTTATTAGAGAAAATTTTTTTATTAGTGTTAAATGGAATCTTCTTTGAATAGCTCTCACATGGCGAAAATATTTATATTCTATCTATGTAGTTTTACTATTATAATGTAGTCTAGGCATCGAAACTCATAAAACTTCATCTCTACTTTCAAAGTGTTTAAAAATTTGAGAAGTTAGATACATACGACAACAATAACTTGTCACAATGTTTGAAGGTATTTTTAAGATTGATGTTGGACAGTTGTATCTTAAAAATTATAATAATAAAGTGTTTGGTAAACATTAACTGTTGTAGTTTGAAAATTATGTTGATATGATTTTTCAATTATAGGATGAAAAATCTATTATATCTTTAATAATTTTATCAAAATTATTATTTAAAATTTATATTTACTACATATTATTAATTTTTATTTTACAGTTATAACTTTTTTTATACAACAGTTATTACTTAAAAGTTACAATATTTTAATCCCAAACGCACCCTAAGTACCTTAAGATAATAAAACAGAAGGAAGTTAAAATGACATTTTATATATGTCAAGAAAAAAAAAAATCTTAAACGAAAGATATCAAATATTGATTGGTTTTAGAAGTAAGGATCCTTCTTACAAATAATTGTGTGGAGAAATTCAGAAATCCTCATTCACACCAAGGTCATGAATTTAGAATAAACAGAAAAAAAAAAAAAATTGTAATTGTGATTGACCCGCAATCGCTTCCCTAAACATTTTGGCTTGAAACATTTTCCTTATTTTGAGTACGTCTTACTTAAATAAATTCACTAATTAAAGCCACAAATTCTTTTACAACACCCTTAATTGACTGCTTCATTTATGCCGATGTGCGCATGCGCAAGCAATGAGATAATACGATTGATATGGAAACAAAAATTATATATTTATATTTTAAATAAGGGGCAATTACGACCATCCAAAATGATCCTTCGAAGGAAAATTTTATGTAAAGTGATGAGAATAATTATTCATAATCAATCTTATTATGGAAAAAGAATTAATGGCAAGTCTCTATCCTCTCTACGTACTCTTTCAGATAGGCTTGCAGAAAAAATATAGGCTTTATATAATTAGAAATTAAAGATAAGCTTAACTCTCACACACCTTATCTTAACGAAATTAAGCTGCAATAATTTCCAAATTCATTCCCTTATTTGCCATGTTATTATTTACTTTACGGATTACCAGTCTATTTCCTAGGTACGTATTAGACAATTTTAATATGTGAGGGCTGAGATTTTGGATTTTTTTTATCATTAATGGCCGTTCACTGTCTCTAATATAAATAATAGTCCTGAGCTTTTCTAGTTTGGAAGTGGCAATGATTGATCCATGCGACCATAATTGGTCTCTAAGGCACCACATTATCATTTTAAACATAGTGAGAATAAGGGCTTTTATTGATTTTTCTTTTCTTTTTTTTTGAGAATTTTATTGATCTTTCTAACAATGTGTAAAGGGTACAAAAGTTGCAGGGAACAATTTTTTTGACAGCAAGCGCATGATAATTCTTCTTTTCTTTTACACACACACACTCTCTCTCTCTATAGTCGTTCTTGGGATGCATCGTAGCAAGCTTAATACATATAGGAGCTGCGAAATATTTCTAATTCTGAATCAATAAAGTTGTGATCTTTTATGGAAAATTTAAATATAATAGAAGAAGATTTGTTATTATATGTGCAAAATAATAATAATACCAAATTTCTCCATGCTTAAGCAATTCGTTTTTTAATTATAATTATAATTAAAAAAGTTTAAGCAAACTTCAATCATTTAATTATCATTATTTTTTTTCGACAGATGCAGTTCGGTTGATGATGAACTATGATGTATCATAAATTCATATACTATATACTACAATTTTGAATTATTAAAAAAGAAAAAGTTTTTTTTCCCTTTTTTAACCTGCTATCTCTTTCAGTTTCTTCTTCTGAAAATTCTGCTTCGTCACAAAATCTTCGCATACATCCGAAAATATCACGCTCATACCTCCACATTTATTCATATTCCCCATAATTTTATAAAATTCAAATAAAAACAATAGGTGCAACAAATGGTTGCTTCTTTCTTTTAATTTAATTTAAGCGAAGGTGTTAAGTATCAAAACAAATGTCGTTAGTGGGATTTTCCCCAACCAAGATTTCTTTAACAGACAAAAGGGTCTTTTGGCGTTTGGGGGCCTTAACCTCGTCTTTTTCCACGTGAGCAGGCCGAGCTGGTAACAGCGGTATGTCCACGTGGCATCATCTGTGGCCATCTCTGGGGGTTCGTTTTCGTCGCGGGGGTGACGCAAGCTTAAACCTGCACCGCGTGTCTCGTTGCAGCGCGAGAATCGCCGTGGGCTCCATTCGCCGCCGCGTCGACCGTTAAAAAGGCCTAACTCTCTGACGTCACCATTCCGCGGGGACGCACAACGAAACTTCGTTAACTTCTCACTTCGGGTGGGCCCCCCCGCACTCTCGTAGGTTTCGGAAAATACGCGTACAATTACATAAATACCCTTCCTGTATTTGATTTTGTAAATTTTCAGCCTAACGACACAATAACAGCCAATATTTCATCCTTTTTTTTTTTTCAAAGAAAAATAATTAAGAAAAATCAATGTTGTATCGAATGTAATTCAATAAGGCAAAGAGATGAGTCGAAATAAGTATAAAGAAAATTTATACGCGTAATTTGTTCGTCTCTCTATCAAATTAATACTTAATTGGGTCTCGTTATTAAATTATATTTTTTTTTATGAATAAAAAAATGTATACGCAAGCCCTACGACATATATGTTGTACAGCTTTGTTTCGATTGTCAAATGTCAATGATTAGTTGATTAAGTATAATGTAAATGCAAGCTGTGATCATATTGAGTTTTTATATACGTGTGTGTGCCGTTCTTTTAGCTCATTTCTTATATCAGCAGTGTTAATTCGAAAAAGGTTGTAATGCGATAATTTATAACATTTATAGAAAATACCGGCTGAAACGAATAAAGCTATTTTGATTGGTTGGTGACTTGGCTTCGATATTGAAGGTTGGAGGAGAAATGAGAACGGTGGGTGTAAAAGATTAATATTTTTGAAGGACGAAAATGTTTATGATTATGATATAGTTGAGGAACATTTCGTGGGGGACTGAGATTGTAGCTGGAGTTGTAGATCGAGTTTTGATCATGTGCCAAAAATCAAAAGAACACGTGGTATTAACCAATAAGTGTGGAAAAATATATAACAACCTTAAAGAACATTCTTGCATCATAAGTTACACTTTCAAAACGGAATGCATGCATCGTGAAATGAATGATATGGATAAAGTAGCGAGTGGAAGAATGAATGAATGAGTGAATGAGAGAAAAAGAAGAGATGATTTTGGGGAAAAATTATATGATTTCACACTAATTAGTTAATACATAAGTTAATTATTAACATGAATAGTATATTTGGATCGTACTGTTTTTTTGCCACACAAATCATTCTCTCGTGTAAACATTTAGATTATAATTATATTAAACTATTTTGTTTTAGGGTACGTTTGGGATTAAAGTGTTACAACTTAAAAATTACAGTTGTTGTGAAAATAAATTGTAATTATAAAACAAACACTAGTAATGTGTAATAAATATAAATTTTAAATAATAATTTTGCCAAAATTATTAAAGATATAATTGATTTTTCATTATACAAGTGAAAAATAATATCAATATAGTTTCTAAATTACAACAATTAGTGTTTACCAAACACTTTTAGTATTGTATCTTTTAAATTACAGCTACCCAACCTCAATGCTAAACGCACCCTTAAATTCATGTTTTAAAACTTGTGCAAATTGGTGCCAAAAAAAATATTGTTTATAATTCTAATATTTTGTGCTTTAAAGAAAGATTGAAGACTGAAGTGTAATAATCGTAAGTCGATTTAATTGCATAAGTTTTCCGATTACATATGTTATAGTGACTGATAGGCATGTTAGAGATTGCGCAAAGATAAAGAAACAGTGCAAAGATAGCGAAATTTTGATTTTGGACTTTGGTTTCTACATTTGTTAAGAAAATGTTATGGATCGACAGAGTCAACAGCTCTCTAATTCAAAATATAAAATTGGGATCCGTTTTTCATTCAATTTGCCTAAGTTTTGAAAGAATTTATCACACGTGATCATCGTAATCCGTGTACGATGTGTGTGTGTGTGTACATATATATATTGTCAAGTGCCCATCAAAAGTCTAGCATTTACTAAGATAAAAGTCAATATCAAGAATGAAATCTTGATCCAAAGATACAGAGAAAAGACTTTGTAAGAAAGGGTTAAAAAGAATTGGTGAATAATACAAAATACAAAAGCCATAAAATAATGCATCTTATTCTCAATTCTCGTAGTCTCCATCCAACACACATGAATTTTGTGTATTAAGAAAGAGAAGAGAGCTATAGAGTTAGTTTGCATTTTGGCTTATCATACTTGGACTTTAGTGCATACAGTTACATTAGAGAATGTGCGTGTGGGGGGAGAGAGAGAGATTTGTGAATAACAAATTCAATTTGAGTCCCCACAACCTGAAATTATAGCACTAAGCAGAGTCCCCACAAGCTGATATTCAGAATCCAAATTTGAAGATTTAAGAATTCAGAAGAATAAATCTCATGCTTACAATGATGTAAGCAGTAGCATGCCACAGGCTAAAATGCAATAATTTTTTGAGAGAGATACACAATAAGATCAGTTAGCCACCAACTGAATCTCATATATGACAAACTTCCTGCTAAGCAATTTGACAATAATGAATTAATGATGCCAATATTGGAAGAAACCCCTAAATAAACATTAACAAGAAAACAAGCCCAGTTCATAATCATACTTTCATACAGCACTCAATATATGTTTTTTTGCTACATTTAATTTCTTTCAATCCTTCGATTTACATTCAGAAAATCTATACACAGACCCACACTATCACTTTATCAAGATAAACAATAGTAAATAATAATAGGTTTTTTTTTTTAATGATTTTACTGTCAGTAATTCCAAAAACAATCAAAATCCACTGGTTCAGCTGAAGTTGAAGGAGCATCGTGATCGTTAAATGGCCTCTTAACCATTTCAAGATTGGACACAACTGAGGAGATTTCAGGGTTCATATCAGCAGTGAGGCCTGTGTCTTGTGAAACGCTGATAATTTCCCTTTCTGTTTTGAAACTCTGGCTCATGTTTGACCCTTGGTTTTCAATTAATGCCCTTAAGATTGAGTGATCTTGCATGAAAACAGAGCCTGGGAATTGCATGTGTGATGAAACTGGGAGCGATAAAGGAGAATAGAATGAGCTTGAAGAGAGTGGGATTCTTGGAAAAACATCAGGACGGTTCGAAGAAACAGAGATGGGAGGAGGATTGTTGAAACAATTTTCAATGGCGGTATTGTTTTTTTGAAGATCAGTAGAATTGGAGAAGCAGGACACGTAAGCCGGATCAGCAACTGATTTGATGGTCTTGCTGCCATTATCAGGAGATGAATCCATTAATGGTGGCAAGCCAGAAGGACCCAATTCATTTCCAAGGGACCCCAATCCCACTAGCCCTGACATATGAGTCCTTCTCCCACCAGAACTCTTCTGAAACACCCTGCAAATCACCCACTCATTCTGCATAACAAGAAGACAAAAAACAGAGTTAACAAAAACAGAGTCGACAAAAGCAGAGGAAAATAACAGAGGAAAGGGCACAAACTTTGGCAGTTTTGGGGAGATTATGAACAGAGAATTTTCCTTCCAATCTGTATTCGTGCATGACCCAGCCTGATTTCTCTCCTTTTGGGGCTCTTCCCCTGTAAAAAACAAGAGTCTTTTTCATTCCAACAAGAGATTTTCCCCTGTAAATCTCCTTGTCTTTCCCCGTGGCTTTCCAATAACCAGATACAGTTGCCCTGTTAGTCCTCAAACCAGTTGGATATTTCCTATCCCTCATGCAGAAAAAGTACCATTCTTTCTCTCCCATCTTTGCTTTCCCTACATCCAAAGAACCCCAAGAAAAGGAGACAAACAAACGAGGTAAGATTAGATCTTCAAGATTGAAATAAAAAAACCCAAATGCTAATTCATAAAAGGTAGAGAACCTACAAGGCAGTTCCCAAGGTTCATTTTTGTTCAGATCAACATCTCCAATAGCTCTACAAGAGAAGCAAACATCAAGAACTTTCTTGTACAAATAGTGAGTGATAAGCTCTTCGTCAGTTGGATGGAATCTGAAACCAGGTGGCAAATCCATCTGATCATCTTCCTTTACAACCCCAGAAACGTTTTCCATAACTCTTCAATTCAATTAGCTAGTACCCTGTTTGCTCACTTGTCTAAACCTCTAGATGAAAAATAATTATGATTGGCAGAACAAAGAGAGAGGCGGCTTAATATATAAAGCTAAGAGAAATTAGATTCGAAAGATGAGTGGGATTGAGTGGAAAATGAAAGAAGCCATGGAACTATAAATAAAATAAAAAAGTTGGAAAAACCCGAAAGGCGGAGGGACGTTTTTTGTTAAGAGAAAAAGCACTACGCGAAAACAAGATTGATGTTCGCAGCGTGATAGAGAGAGAGAGAAGCGTGGTATGTAAAGCAACTTGGTGGGCTGTTTTTGCCCGCTATTTAACTTTTATTTTGTACTGATATTGACGGTAATTTTATCGTCGTAAGCTTTTCGACCATATACGATTACTTTTCCTCGGTGCGTGCCATGTAAATTTGACATTTTATGTCGCTAATTAACATATTCATTACGTTTAGGGTCCTCAATATAATGACTTTTTTTTACCTCTTCAAAATCCACCCGTTAGTTGGGTGGTAAATTGGTTGAGTGGTAAATCACTTTCTTTCTAATACATACGGGTAAGAGTTTAAGATCCGTATGTGCATTGCCAAAAAAGTTTTCCTTCCAATTTGTTATCCAAACCGCACCACAACATAGCCCTTTATGTAGGGTCTTGACAGGATTATTATTTTTTAAAAAAATTGTGAATATCAATGTTTTGTAATATTAATAAGAATTCTATCATGGCTCAACTTATAATGGGATGAACTTTTTTTTAAAAAAATATTATTTTGGACAAGATCTTTCTCTACATGCGCAAAGGAAGAGAAGTAATTTACTATTCTGCTAACGTGTGGTATTCGAAATTCATGTCGTATGTGTTTCAAGAATAGTATATAAAAACAAAAGTAATAAAAATAGATTTAATTTTAATATCTCAAAAATAAAGTACTATTTCTTTTTTTTTTTTCAGTAACTTTTAGTGATTTCTAACATAGTGTACAATACTAACTCTTGAATTTAAACTTTATGTAATTTTCTAAATCACCTTCTTCATTTTTTTCTAAAGCAGAAGAGTGGTGGACAAAGTTTAAATTAATTTTTTAATTTGTCTATTTGTCCCAACGTTTGAATTTTGGGTAACCAAGTGATAATTAAAACTTTTTGAAAACTACTTGGCGAGGCCCTATGAGGACATTAAAGCATGTTCTCTAATGATTTGACAGTGTTATACATATATTCGTAATCCGATGGTGTTATATCATTTTCACATGCTCCATGTCAACTTTATTTTTGTATTATTTTGAAAATATGGAAGATGCGGATAATAATATAACAGCCTCACATCAATTTGTACATATAGAATTTGCCAGCATTATATTAAAAGTGATTTCATTTCCGAATGCATTTTAATCTAAATATAAATTTATAAAATGAAATCACTTGTCACAAGTGCTTGTTGTTTTGTTTAGCATAAATTATCCAAAATGCAGTGACTAGTTTAAAAGAGTAGAAATTCATTAGAATATTAACTATTTTTTTATGCGAAGGAGCGAGTTTCCTTCCCTAAAACGAGTCACCTTTATCTAATAAGTGATGCCGGCCTTGTGGATACGTAGAAGGTTACAGAAGTTTTGCATTCCAGCTTTTTAAATTTTTGCCAAAATTGTTTATTCAAGTCCAAATTACCCATATGCCCCCGTCATGATTCCCTTTGAAAAACAAGAGAGAGAGAGGAAAAATATATATATATAAAAAAAAAAAAGAAACAAAAGAATTGAAAATAGTTTCCAACTGTTACCTGGATTTTCATGTTAAAATCATGAAAAAGGTAAACCTTTCATTTGAAAATGAAATTGGCAAAAGAACATCGTGATCTATTTCTGTAGTTTTATTTGATAACATCAAGAAGGATTCTTAGATCTAAAAGGAACGGGACAAATATTAGGAGACTCAAAATCAATATATGCGGACACAAAAATATTTATAATTTCTATTCACCGTATATTCGTTCAAGGGGGGTTAATAAATTAATTAAACATTGGCGTTCTTAAAAGGCGACAACGAAATAAATTATTACTATTATTATTATTGTCAATGTTGTTTAGATTAACGTTGTGAAAACATTGAGTAGCTTTTTGAATTGCGTGATAGTCAAATTCGGCATGCAAAGTTACAGTATAAAATTTTAGAATTTCGGTCCTCCGTTAATCCGAGGTTAGTTCATTTTAACGGATACTGTAAATTGTGACCCCCTTTTTATTATGTACAAAAGTTAATTTTTTTTTAATTACATTTGTATGAATATTAAATTACAATTACTGATTTTAGTATAAAAAATTTGCGGAGATATTGTCTAAACAGTTTTATTATAACAGAGTTCATAATTACGAGACTCTAAACTTAAAACAAAGCAAATTTATCTCTGAATAAAAAAAAAAAAAATTAAATAAATAATGAATATTGTGTAGGTCTCTATCTTAGTTACGACTTATTATCTAAAATCTATTTTAGATTTCCACTTTTGAATGGTAAGTGAATTATATTTATATATAAATCTTTAAAGTTCCTATAGCACATGATTTAGGTTTGATCTAAGCCTAAGAACAAAAAGCCAATTACCAAATGTCTGGTTTGTTTCCAATTTGTCAACCGAAAGCAAGAGCAGCTAATATCCACATGCTAGTTGGTGTGATGCAAACTGAAAAATAATAATAATATTTGGCCCCCCGCCCAAAAAAAATAAAAAAAATCACTAATTATACTAGCTTTTTATTTAATAATTTAGAGGGAAATTTAGGGAGATAATTTAAAATCGTATGCCCGTGGCCTCGAATAATTGTAAATTTTCCGATTGCAGAAAGTATTTCCATTTTTAAAGCAATACGGTGACGACGGTAACATTTCTCCGTCGGTACACTAATCGTATAAACATCCGACGCGTGTCCTCCCGGGACGTATGAGGAATTTCAATCGTATTAGAAACCTCACGGTAGTCAGCGTTCGTTAATGCCACGTAAGCACCATTAAAGAAAAGGGAATTAAAAAAAATTGACAGTGCCTTCAGTTGGCGAATCAGGAGATATTTCGCTATTGCCACGTGGGTGCTTTCGATTGATTAACCTAATAACGCCAAAGAAAACTATGATTAGTTTAATTAACCCAAGGGTTGACTGGCTAACCCGAGGGCCGAGGGCGGCGATGATCTGGCGCTTGTGGGGCTGCTTCTCCTGTTCCGACATGTGGGCATGAGAGGGACACACACATTGTCGTAAAACACTGAAACGAATGGTCGTCAAGCTGGGAGATGTTTGGAAATTGAAAAAAAAAAAAAAAAAAAAAAAAGGAAACTGAAATTAAAATTAGGCAAAAGGTCGGCTTGTTTGAATAAGAAGATTTGCAAATGTTCTTTCAAATCTTCACGAGCATTTTTAAACGGTTTTTAATTTATTGGAAGGGGATAGTTGACTAAATCAAGCTTTCATGGGTGCCTAACTTTGGGATAATGATATATGGGTGATATGCCCGTATAAAAAAAAGTTGCAAAGGGAATGATTAAATTGATAATTTTATTGAGTCTTTACGTATGTGGCTTCTTTGCTATCACATGGTTAAAGTCAAGGAAATCTATGGTTCAAAAGCGAGCCACATTTTGTTGATTATGAGTTTCTTTTAAAAGTTTGACTTGGGATTAAACCAAGTTTAGTGAGCTGTCTTCTTCCTTACATTACCATCTCAAAATGCATGGCAATTAGCTTATGTTATTTAATTAATGGGGGGGTTTTGTTTTATTTGTTCTTTTATGGGTTCTAGTAGCTACAACCTCATTTTACTCATTCTTACCGATTAGGCCTACACATAGACTTTTAGTAGTTCTTCTTTTTCTTAAGGTGTCTTGTTTAATTTGTTATTGTTGTATATAATATTAATGGATAGTTGACAATGCAGTTAATGTGATACTATAACTAGGCCTACTATGATTAATTTCCTTTACTTATATTATTTTAATTTTCATCTTCCGTGGCATGGCAAGCCATTTTAACTCAACGCTCTTACGGCACCTAATTCTTTTAACTTATCCCCTCTCTCTCTTTTCCTTTTTTTTTTTTAAAAAAAATATTTAGGATTAAAAAACTCTGTGGAATTTGTTGTTGTGGGGATTTGTGGGGGGGGGGGGGGGGAGATAGCACTAAATGTTTCCCAAATGAATTATTTGATATAATTTTCTTTTTTTTCTCGTCAGTCTCATTCCATTAACGTATAACAACATGCAATACATGCAAGAAGTCCGTAATAGACATGAAGATCAGTCTGCTAGTTATTTGTTACGTATGTAAACGATTGAAGAAATTAATCGATTAATTTTACACTGTCAAACAAAGAGAATGCAATGCCGATCACGCACGTAACATGCTCGAGCTTTACCGAAGACGCCCATGCGCCCTTTCAAATTAAATTTTCTTCCATCATCCGATTAGGATTTTTCAACCGATGCACAGTTGAATGGGGAGACAAATCTCAATTAAGGCTTTTTAACTTCAATTACTTATCAATTGTAAGTTGCAACTTTTTTTTTGTTTAATCAAAATTTTTTTCTCTCTCTCAAAGTAGACGTCAATCAAATTAACCAGTTTTTACTGGCTAAACTTCACCGGATCTTATCAATCATCACGTGGGTAAATTTACACACAGCCACACTCCCAGGATTTCAAACCACCAAACCTTTAGATCCGCCGTTCAACTCTTCTTTTCCAGCACCTCCCCACCACCGTCGCCGCCCCCACCAGCCGCGATAGCCCCACCAACCGCACCTCACCACAAAGTCGAAAGTGGTTAAAAAGTAGTTCTGGCCGGTGGGTCTTTTCTTATTTTATATTTTATTTTGTTTTCTTATTGCATCAGCTTCTGTTATTGTGCTTCTTGTTATGGTGTGTTGTGATAGTTGTGTTTTTTGCATGATTTTATATTTACTGCTACGGTTGGTTCGGGAGGTCTGCGTAGATGGCGCTGTTTCAGTGTCCGGATCAAGATTGTGGCAGTGTTCGGATTGGAAGAGTTTACCACTATTGATCTTTTAATCAAAGACATTCTTTCTTCTTAAAAAAACAAAAAAAAAATCAATTACTTATCGTAATTAATTTATTATTTTTTTGAAAATACATTGCATAAATTAAATGCAAGAAAGGACAAATGTACAGTCCGTTTTCATATTTCTTCAATAGAATTGAAATATAATATTTTAATGGAGCGTGCGCTATAAAATATGCGTTCGAGAAGGACTACACGCTCAGTCGCCGGCTGAGTAGTTTCTGTCTATAATTCTTTCATATACAGCCAGACTTGAACAGCCCCATAATTTAATTGCCAAAATATTATAAACTAAGCTTCGAAGCTGTAACGAACTTCTACAAGAATAAGGATATCCTTATCCATGCGAGGTGCTTCCAAAATTCATCTGTGCTTAACAAGTCAACTTAGTCTTTAATCTCAATTTCGTTAAGACTATCGTAGTTGTGATCCTTTCCAAGTGATGGCATGAACCTTCCTTTGAGAAAAAATTTTCCATTCGTTACTTCCTTGCGGATCAAAACGACAAGGTTTAATCTCTCAGCAAACCCTATTTCGATCGTAAGAACGACAACAAACTAACGTCTCTCTTCCATGGCGACTCTTCATCGCCGATCATCTTCTCTTTGCCGTACCATAAGTGAATAAACTAGCGCTCGCGTATCTCTTCGAATTTCGTCTTCTTTGTTTTATTTATTTATTTATTTATTTTCGTTGTTTGTTGAGCGTAGCATCTTTTATAAGGGCAATTTTTTTTTTTTGATATTTTTACAAATTAATCTTTCATTTTTTAGTAATTTCAAGGAGGGCCATTTTGCCCTCATAAATTGTCTAAATTTATTTTTTCCTCCGTTAATATAACTTTATTCTTGTAATTACTATTATATTTTTATTGAGTACTGTTGTCGGTATATAATTTATTGTTTTGAGCTTATACTACTAATTGTTTTAGACTTTTTTAAATATAGTTTCAGAATCAAGGTATCACGTTTGATTCCTATCTAATTTCTATTTGAATTTTAATTTCTTAGCTCCCTCTAGAAGGTTTATTGAACAATCTTCAAGCTCTCTTCTCAATTTACATTGTGGATGAGGAGTCAGATTGTAATTTAACTTATTTAACCTTCTAAGTCAAATGGTTTTTTTTCAAAATGTCAAGAATTTAGAAGAGTGGTAAGTACACCAGCATGCCTTTTGAAACCTAAAATTAGAATTGGTCTATATATTTGTCTCCATGTGGATGTCTGCAAATATGAATTTGCAATAATTTTAAGTGGGGGCACAATGACATCGAACCTATTTCATCTGCCCACAACAAAAAAATAATTGGGTATTATCTATAATAATGATTAATTGTTAATCCACCAATCAATTCTACTATTAAGTCATTATGTTGCAGGGAGAATAAAATGTATTAATATTTCAAAGATTTAATTAGAGTGGGGACCTTATAGCTATGATCCAAATTCTATCATACCTCAAAATATTAATTAAATCTCACTTTACTTTAGCATATCAAGGGACTTTACAATATTTTCATCACAATAATTGCTGGAGATGCAAGGCACGTAGAATATGTGTATACTAGAGAAGCTAATCTCACCAAAGACTAGAGTGATAATGATATTTCTTTTCAATTTTTTTTCCAAAAGCATGATAATGAAGTGAGAACTGATCAATCATTAATCATTTGGGAGCAATATGGACTCATATCTCATCTTGGGCCCTCTTAAAACATTCTGGCCCAATTTAGCAATTATATTCCCCAGACCTTTTGCGTCTTTCTAATGGTTCTTCTTATTTCGTTTGTAAAATTCCCTCGTTTGGTCCTTTACTAATTACATGTTTAAATTTGGATTAGCTAGATATTAGTAAAAGACTAAAAGGTTTAGATACTAGTAATTTGTTATATAATTGAAAATGGCGAATGGTCATAATGTTGAGTCAGCATCTATTTTTACAATAACACAGTAACTTTTTAGGACGTGAAACTTAAAAATTTTAAAATAAAATGGATCCAAAATTAATAATGTTTTAATTAAATTTCATGTCAAAAATCAGATGTGTATATATCAGCTCATTAACATTGGTTAAGGCTCAAGCCCATAGTTTGCTCCCACAAAATTCTTTTAGTAAATTCAATAAGAGATCCAAAATTTCGAATGAATTAAATTTCCAGTAAATTTAATTTTACCATTAAAAGGAACTCATATACATTCTTTCTCAGGAAAAAAAAAAAAATACTCGGATCAAGAAAAGATCCAAAATTTTAGATAACAACTAATCTAGTGGAACCCTGTATAAATACGTCATACTTGCAATGCGTAAAAGCCACTCTTCTATAAGAAGTACAAATCTCTATCAAGTTTCAACTCACGGAATCTGAAAGTTAGTTAGGATGACCATCAACTGCTTGAGTTAGTTACTATGACCATCAACTACCTTTGCCGCCCAAAATCTAGTATGAAAATTCCTCTTTGTTCTCTTGCCAAATTAAAGTTTAATCCCTCTTCATTGTCTTCAAATCTAACAACCAAAACAACAACTCCCAAAGAGAAATCTAAAATCACATTAAAGGAATCAGACCTCATGTACCTTTTCAAGAAATGTTCGAACATGAGAGATGCAACGCAACTCCATGCGCAAATAATCCGATCTGGGCAAAATCAAACACTATTTGTAATCGGGAAAATCATCGTTTTTTGTGCCGTTTCAGAGCACGGAGACATGGGCTACGCTGTCTCAGTTTTCGAGAACATTGAAAGCCCTGATGGGTTTCTATGGAATACCATGATTAGAGGGTTTAGCAACAACTGTAAGCCTGTAAAAGCTTTTGAGTACTATAAGATTATGCAAGAGAATGGTTTTTGGTCTGATAATTTCACATTCTCCTTCTTGCTCAAGGCATGTGGGCAGCTGGGGTCAGTTGTTTTAGGGCAACTAATGCACTGTAGTGCTCTGAAACACGGGTTGGAGTCTCACGAGTTTGTTAGGAGTGCCCTCATTCACATGTATGGCATGGTTAAGGACATTGTAACAGCTAGCCAGCTGTTTGAGGAAATTCCTGATCCAGAATTAGTGGCTTGGAATATCATTATAGATTGTCATGTCGGCTGTGGCAAGTACAAGGAAGCACTTGATTTGTTCTTGAGAATGTTCCCCAGTGGCATACAGCCTGATGAGGCTACAATTCTCGCAACCCTCTCAGCTTGTTCTGCTTTGGGTGCTTTGGATTCTGGGAGATGGGTTCATTCTTGTGTTGATGGAACTAGTCTCAGTGGCATTACTACGGTTTCCAATTCACTAATCAATATGTATGCAAAGTGTGGAGCTGTGGAAGAAGCATATGAGCTCTTCAATAAGATGAAGGGGAAGAACATAATATCTTGGAACACGATGATTCTTGCCCTTGCAACGCATGGACATGCGAAGGACGCATTGGCGCTCTTTGAAAAAATGTTCGGAGACAATCTTGAGAGACCTGATGATGTCACTTTCTTGGGGGTTTTGTGCGCCTGTAGCCATGGAGGAATGGTTGATGAAGGGAGGAGATACTTTGATATAATGTGCAAAGAGTATCATATTAAACCAACTATAAGGCACTATGGATGCATGGTTGATATTTTGAGTCGAGCAGGGTTTGTGGAGGAGGCTTATCAACTGATAAGAAGCATGCCAATGGAAAGTAATGCCATCGTATGGAGGACACAGTTGGCCGCCTGTCAACTGCATGGCAAAGTTGAACTAGGGGAGAAGGCGTGGAGGTTTCTTTCGGAGTTGGAGCCAGATCACAGCAGTGATTATGTTGTTCTTGCAAACATGTATGCAAGCGTGGGGCAATGGAAGGAAGTACAGAGAGTGAGGAAGTCGATGCAGGACATGGGAATTCAGAAATCAGAGCCAGGTAAAAGCTTCATTGGCACTGCCCTGGATAAGAAGTCAGAGTTGGGGTCAGTTGAAACTTGTTCTCATCAATGCCGCCAATGAAGCTTGAGTTCGATGTGAGTTGTTGGAGCACAATGAATCTTTCAAGATTGTGTTCCCTTTTTCGATTATTTGAAAAGCTAGCATGGAGATGTAGTATATGGCTTCAAGCGTGGGGCTCTGATTAAGAGTCCAGAATACATTATATAGGCACATACAAATGTTCACATCAGATTGACAGTATTTGGTGGATCTTTCATACTTTGTTTACAAAGAGTTTTCGAAACTAATCTTAGGTGAACGGGGCAGGATTAATCTATGAAATTTTCTTTTGTTTTTTGTCTTGCCATTCCTTGATTTCAGCTCGTACCTTTGCTTCAACATTTGCATGAAATCCTGGATATGGTTCATACCCAAAGACTTGGAGAACCTGCACCAAGGGAATTATGTGCATAACCAAATAATTCTTCGAAACCCATTACCTACTGATCAGATGTTACGAAAGAACTGAAAGAAACTTGCCTCGAGCAGTACAAAGAAAGGAGCCATCAAGAAGGCTTGAACGAGGTTATCCAAGAGTGCTGGTGCCCGTTTCTACAAGAAAAGTAAATTGACAAGATGCATAAATAAGGGGAAAAAGAAAGGATACAGTTCATCGTCTTCAAATCTTAAAAAAATTACTCACCTCAAAAATACCATGACCAAGAAACTGTCCGGTCCAACAGATCAACTGTGCAGCCACTGCAACCTGAATTGTATGGATGCCAAAAATAATGATTGTGAACAATCAGAAGTAAGAATTCACATCGAACAAAATAAGTCAAATTGACAAAACTAACCCACTAAGAACACAATAAAATTTGCTGTTCCTTGTACTTGGTGACTTACGGAGGCCCTAAAGTACATATACTTTCTAAACATATTTTATTTGACTTCCTTTAAACCTAGTGCAACATGTATGGAAATAAAAGGCATATGGTCATGCATATGCAGGAGTAGTTTAAAACAAAAACCACACAGGCCTTAAGATGCAGAAATGGGACTTCTGTCTCGTTGAAGCACTACTCTAGGAAAGACCCAGTGCATATAAGGATAGCATAGTTTTCCAATTTAGCTGAGTCACTACCAGAAGCAATTTAAACTTTACGAATCAGATGAGATACAGAGCTACAAAAGCACAAGACATTCTAGTGATCCCTATAATCTGTGGCAGTAGTAACTTCATAAGAAACTTCTGTATTTAGTCCAGCAACCAGGCTTACTTCTCCTAGGAAAGATCTAATGTAAGTAATGGTGGCACAGTTTTACAGGTAAAATGGGTATTCCCAGAAACATTTCCGAACTTTATGAAATAGATTAGGGACGATAAGCATTTAATTAAAAATAAAGCCACAGGAAAATGGGACATGTCAGGGAAATAATAGCTCAAGCAACCAAACTTTCAGGATGGTCCCTCAGTTATAAATACCAACTACCTCCATCTTGCAGATAATATGGTTCCATTAAGATTTTAATAGAGCAGATGTGCATCTCGGAGAGAAAGTCAAAACAAAACACTCAAAACAGCTAGAGGATAAATTTGTCTTATTTTCCAACATTTGACAACAATTTTACCAACTTGAACCAGCTAAACAAAAGAAACCTCTTGAAGAAGTTGAATATCAAAATAATAAAATAAAGGCCAGAATGCCACATTCACATCAATCATTGCAGACCTAAAACTTCTAACATTTTTTCTTTTTTTAACAAGTACATAAATGTGAACTGATCCCCTCTCCAACCACGGTGTTAGTGGAGTTCCGACCTAGACATCTTGTGCCACCCCATGAGCATTTCTAGTCAAAACAACCAGCATCCACAATTTAATTATATTACAAGTTAGATATATCAGTTGAAAAAGAAAACATTCGCTAACTAACTAATAGCTAGATATGTATGCATAGGGTATACAAGTAGTAGTTACCACTTGATGAAGCCTGATGGCAAGCATCAGTGAAATTCCTGAAAGACGCAGAAGGAAAAAAAGAAAAAAAAATCCAAAAGATATGAAGCAGATCAGCACTTATGTCCTACCGATCAGAAAATGATTTTTTTTCCCACTCATTATGAGAACAATTATTCTTTTATCTGATATAAAAGCAGAAAACAGATTAAGATGAGAGATGGAGCACAAAAATTTCTTTGGGAATTTCCTAATGCTATTGCTGCAACTAATCTCATTCAGTTTAAATATTTTATAAACTGTTAAGAGTTCCAATTTTTCTGATCACTTGTTTTTGCATTGACCCAACACAATATGAGTTTGTAGCTAAAACCCAAACTCAAATCAAGTATTTTCAAGGGGCGTAAAGACATGCCTGGAGATTGTAACCCATAAAGGCATCAAGCCACCAATTTACTGAAAAGTTCATTCAAATCCCTTTGATCTCTATCTATCCAGAAAAGCCATAAGGTACAGCCACATGTTTAACTCCCTATCAACATAACCTAGAGCGTTTCAGCTCCATATTAACAAACTGTTCCTGGAAAAACCAGAATTTATTGCAACCTTAAAAGTTTATTGGAAAGAACACTCACAGATGGTCAACCTAAATAACATGTCAGTTCCACAATACTCTCAACTCATCAAGAACACATATTTATTTTTCAACAATATACATTAAATGGTATTGTAAAAAGTTACAGATTTTGCAGACAAGAGTATTATTATTACTGTCACATTATATTGTTCTTAAATCAGACCCAACAAACAAATTACAACACGAATTAATGGCTAAGAGAATGTAGCAATATAAATAACATTTTAAAAAAAATGTAACCCTATATGTCCAAATTTACTATGGTTTCTTCAACCAGACCAATTAAAACCCAATTAAAAAAAATAATAATAAATAAATAGAAAAATACCCAGAAGGCCAATTTCTTCCCTTTTCACACAATTTTCCCCCCAAGCAAACAGGCAATAAAAAGTAAAAAAGATTAAAAGAAAATTTACCTTCCAAGCAAGAGAGAAGCCTAGTCTATTAGAGAGCAGACTGGCGCCAACCCAACAGGCAAAACAAAGCAGAGCAGCCAAAGAACCAGCTTTTTTATCCAAACAATAATAGAACGAAGCATAGATCAGAGTAAACAAGAATCCAAGGTTGAAAACCAGGCCACGACCAAACAACCCACATGGCAAGAATGAAACTTTATCGGAAAAATCACACACGGAGGGTGTGAAGTGCAAGAGAATAAGCGCAGAAAAGAGAATCGGCCACACACACAAAGTGTGTATAAATACGTTAATTGGGTTGCTGTGATATGCGCCGTAGAAAGCAAAGTGCTTTTCAAGATCAAGCAGTCCGGATTTTCCCATTGGATTTACTCGAGAAACAATAGAACTGAAAGCTTCTTCCTCTTTTTATTTTATTTTTCCCCCCGGGAAAAGCTATGAAAAACAGACGAGACAGGTGGGTTGGTAGATTATAGTTGGTGTTCAAAAAATAAACAGATTATTTTAATCCACCTGAAAATATATCGATTACGTTTTTGGTTGTTTTGGTTGTTGACGGTACCTGCTGCAATATCGCTTTTTGAGGCTACTTAAAGGAAACTTACAGTGAATTTTTCGGGCCGGAATACTAGTTATTTCCGATAAAAACTATGATGTACTTCTATAATCTTCTATGATTTATTTACTAGATTCTTTCCCTCATTATTATTATTATTATTATATCTTTAAAACGAATATCAGGGAACGTCAAAAGAGATTTGATTTCACACGGCATGTTTGGTATTTTAGATTATCGTTTGTTTAAAAAATAAGACTATAATGTCTACTAGAGTTTAAACAAGCGACGTAAATCAAACAAGGCATCATTGTCATTGTATACGCCAAGGCATTCATTTTCGTTGAGTGCTATATTATTACTTTAGGCTCTAAAGGCAAAAAGAATTGGTCCAACACATGCATCATGCATGACTCAATGGAAATCTTGTAGCACCTCCGTCGACGTACCATCACATGATAAAAATAAATTAATAAAAATACTCAAATTGTGCGTATGGTATCTAAAAATACCACAGCTACTGATCAACGTCTTCGCAAGTAAAATGAAATACCACGTATTGATTTGTGTCAACTTATTCAAAATAGATTGTTTCGGCTTCCCAAATGCGCGTTTGATCGAATCAGTTTCACAGTCCTGGTCAATTGGCCGTATTTATTGTGTTCAGTCAAATCAAGCCAAAACTTAAATATACACATACATACAATAGAAGTCAAATTCAAAAAGTCGCATTGTTTTGGGCTTAGGCCGCCTGTTTCGAGACTTTGTTTGTTGGCTGATATCCAGTGGGCTTCATCGCCTTTTGTTCTTTTTTTTTAAAAAAAAAAACGTCGAATTGGCCCATGCAGGTCTCGAACCTGCGACCTTCGCGTTATTAGCACGACGCTCTAACCAGCTGAGCTAATAGGCCAGCTGTTACGAGGGCTCACTTATAGAAATGTATCCGAGCACAGAAGAAGGAGAACGAGGGCGTTGTTCTAACAGTAATCAAAATATTAACAATGAAAAATTGTGGGGATCAGTATTCAATACAGCACAAATGCTGGTATGGCTATACAATTATGTGCGCTGTTCACTTCGATGTAATTGAAACAGTGATAAAAGGGACCGAGGCTTTGGACTTTTTTATAATCAAAGTATCCAAAGTTTGGTGAGTTCCCCTTCGTCTTTTTAAGTTTTAGAGGACCTTTCCAAGATTTTGGCTTTGACTGTAACTTATAAACAACTAAACATTAATCTGTTGGTCATTCAAAGAGCATTAGGGGTCATAATTCGTCCATTATCCAACTCGTATTATGTGTTTAGAAAGGGTGGACAACAATGATTTCCTTATCCACTTCCCCTTTCTCTCTCGTATCCAACAATCAAAACTCCCACATTTCTCATCACACCAAGAACCGCTTCTTATTCAAAAAAGAAAAGGAAAAAAAAAGGCCGACGCTATTATGAGTTTCACCATTACAACGGCCCCAAATGTTCAGAGCTCTTTACAATCAACTAAATTTGACACATACCCATGTTCAAAATCAGTAAAATCTCAGCTTCCGTCAACTGTAGCTCAAATTATATATATGCTGCTAATAAGCAAATTGATTTATCTTACCTATTTGCAGCTTAAGCAGGGTTCAAGAACCAAACTTTTTAATGGGTGGCAGCAGGTGAGCACTCCTTAAGAAGTTAAAAAACATTTCTTGGCAAAGCAAACTTGAGAGTAAGTACAAAATATTTTATAAATGGCATCATAGAATATAATATTTTGGATTTTGTGACATGATTAGCTTGGCGGCTGCAAGAAAAGAAGGGCATGTTTAAGTAAAGTGAATGCTTTCCCAGATTGGCCTCTAATTGCAATTCTAGTTGAGCATGCAGAAGGCCAAAGAGACCTTATTACTCAAAAATCCATTTGGCATCTCAGTGACCAAGCCATAAAGAACGTTTGTAAGTGCCCTCCCTTTTCCATTTTGTCAAATTCATGGCTATGCTTTTAATTTCAACTAGACTAATCTTTAATTCATTCTCCTTTATGTTCAGATCTTTTCTACATCATGTTCACTTGCTGGGGATGTATGTTCTTTAGCGCCACAAAAGTAAGCACGTAACCCTTCCTTAGCATTTAAATATTCACAAGAATCATAATTCTCATGTAAGGATGTCCGTGTTTTATAAAATAAGATACTATTGGTAACTGGCAGGCAAGCGTTCGAACTCTCGATTTCTTTTTTTAACATTTGTAGTAAGTTTACCAGTAACTAGCTGAAATTTGAATCATACAAAATGTGGACACCTGCACTAGACACAAAGACTCTTCACGAAGCAAAACTTAATTTTGTTTGTTTTGAGTTTGATTTCTGATTCAACAGAAAAAAATTTTAGGAACCATATTATGACTCAGACACATACAGAGCAGAAGGAGGAGATGGTACCGGACACTGGTTCTATGAGAAGGTAATTAATATTTCAACAGAACTTGCAAAACTAGGGACGTAATTAAACATCACAGTAACTCAATTTGAACATGACTCGAACTACTTAGACAACGGCTATTACGAAACTATTTCATTTAATAATGGAGTAAAACTTATGGAATGGTGGTGGTGATGCAGCAAGAAGAAATTGAGGAAGCTGCAAGAGCAGAGCTATGGCGCGAGGAGCTAATCGAGGAAATTGAGCAGAAGGTTGGGGGATTGCAAGAGTTAGAAGAAGCTGGCAGGAAGTAGGCGCTTGTTGACATTTGATTTTGCTAATGTCTGTGCATTCCATTTTATATCATTATGGATACATAACTGAACTGTATGTACCTACTCTGTTGAGCATATCAATGCTCCTTGTATTGTATGACTGGCAAAAAACCAGCTCTTGACGTTATCCTGTACGAGCCGTACTACTGTATTCAATCACAAAATCAAAAACCTTTCATGGGCTCTGCATACATTTTATCAATTGATTCAATTACCCAATCTGGCAACTATCATTAAAAGAGTATTCTATTACAACTCCAGTGGCAGTGCCCACGCTATCTTGCACCATCCATTCATCCTTAAAGAAAACATCTTACAGCTTACAGGACTATCTCTATTAAGAGATGTGCCGCACTTGCATGTGCTGTGCTGAGCCAAACGATTGTGAGTAGGGTTTCTGATAATAAATGGATCCATTCTAAATCCATGGCATCATTATACTCAGAAAAGGCTTCAGACTCTCCCCCACACAAACAAAAATGAAAATGATTTACCGTCCTACTGCTGAAGTATGGTTCCCAGACTTTGTAATCTATTAGAGTAAAGATTTTGACATCATATTTTGAAATCCACTGACTAGAACAACCAATATCAATTACAAGAATCAATTAGTAGCCTCAAAAATTTGACCAAACTAGACAAAATAATGGTTTCTGTTTTGTTTTGTTTCAATATTATATGATGCGGGACCCTGGGTTCACGCATACACAGGGATTCATAGAGCTCCATTGACTACACACACACACACACAGAGTGTCATTGGGGGACCAATGTGGCCGTCTTTAACTTGTTCAGCAGTCCAATAATTAAAAGGCTACTGATCTTTGAACAACATCCAAAATCCTGGAACTGGAGTTGTGTGTGGAAATAGACACCCTAGCCCCTTGGTTTTATCAAAACTAAAGTTCCAAAACAGTGGCTGGCTCCCCCATCCCTTTGATAGATAAAATGAAACCTCCAAATCCTGTGGGCTTCCTCTGCATTATTATTTGTTTATTTTTTTTATGTATGTATCACTCATCGAAACATATATCCAAAACAGGGGTTCAAAGTGAAATGAACTCAAATTCTGAGAATGGGTTGCTTTTGTTTTGAATGAAAGAAATATTTACATCTGCCCATATTATCTTATTGCGACTACTCTTTTGATCTTGAATGTTGATAAATAAATATCTGAAATCCAACGGACCTCACAATTCATCCCAATACGGTGCGGCACGCCATTTGCCATTTATCATATTGACCCATTTCAATGTTCATCCAATTTCTGTCTCCAGTTTGATAAAAACTTTTTTTTTTTTTTGAGAAGGATAAAAAGTTTTTAAAAAACTAAACAGAACAAAACAAAAAATCATCCAATTCATTTTTCTTTATTTGCTTCACGCCTTCACGGACTCCGCATTGTTTAAAGCAGTGAATTCATATGCAACCACAACAAAAGGGGTCAAGAGTTGTAAAGGTTCCGACAATTTTTTTATTTTTTTAATTATTATCAGATTATTAAATTGAAATATAAATTATATACGCATAATCTCAAATTTTATGCATATATAACTTATATAGTCAAATGTTTCTTTACCGCAAATGCCTTTTATTTATTTTTTAATGTTTTTCCCACACTCGTATATTTTATAGTCAACAAATAATCAAGATAAAAGTTCTTTTCACAATAGTAAGATGCTACAAATTTGACTAACCAAACCAATTGATTCGGTTCAATCAAAATACCAGCCTATTATATAAATTTTTACATTAAGAAAACGATAGCTGACTCTATTATTATTTGTCAAGCACGAAAATAGATGGCTCAAAGCCTCCAAAAAAGAAAAAAAAAAAAAGAGAGAAAAAAACGAGAGCAAGTGAGCTGTTTTGTCTCCCAAATTATCAAGCCTTTATCCATGTTTTATAATTTTGACGAGGCAGAGTGGCAAAAAGAGCCACATCAAAATTCAAAACCGCGGCTATTTAGGCGTTTAATGAGACAGCAAAAAAAAAAGTTTAATTTTCTAAGTTTAGTCACCGGAAATTTAGAATTGTTCTTTTTATAATTAATTTAATTCACAGCCCAAACTCACTTCCTATAAACATGCCCTCCTATTCTAATTAACTTCCCTATTATTTAATTTTATCCTCAAAATCCAGTCAACTTTCACACTCGCTCATTTTCGGTGTCGATTTTTATCCATATCACACAAATCTCCATTTCTTTTTGCTATTTTTGTCGTTGCTTGTGGATAATGTTAAAATTAAATCCATTTCTTTGGATAAAGACCCCACCTACTCTCTCTCTCTCTCTCTCTCTCTCCATATTTTTTTTATTTTTCAAACACATTTATTATATATATATATATATTCCCCCACATTCGCATTGCCTCTTCTCTTGTTCTTCCTCTGCTTTCATGCTTTGATATAAAAAAGATTTTGCTCTAATACCAGTCAGAACGCAGAAAGATCGATTTTTTTGCTCAGGTTTGCATTTTGATTGATAAAATAAGGGTGTTCTGGTTCAAAGTTGCCTTTGTTGTTTCAAGATTTTCTTTTCCTCCTGTGGTTTCTTTTTTTTTTTTTTGTTCTTCTGTTCAAGATCCAAAAAAGAAAAAAAAAAAAGTGGGTTCTTGCGGGTTTTGTTTTCTTTCAAGCTATAAGCTTTCTGAAAAACAAAAAAAAAAAAAGTTTTGTGCTTTGTGGCATCATAATTAATAACCATGGCTTGTTCATTGAAATGTGGGATCTCTGTTTCTGTTTCTGGGATGAATGAGACTTTTTCGAGCTCAAAAGACAAAAGTGTTGTTGGGTTTTGCTCCTCTCTCGCTCATCCTTCACAAGTTAGGGTATTAGCTTCAAAATCAAACTCCAAAATTTTACCTGCTTTGAGCATTCATTTCAAGGGCCAATCCCTTGCTGTCTCAGATCACAAAAGCTTAACACTCTGGCATCTCAAGGCTCCCAACAAGTTCTCCATTAATGTAAGTGTAACGATTTTTTTTAACCCTTTTTTTTATGGTTTAATTTTACATCATGGGTTTTTATTCTTATGATGATGAATCTTTCCCTTTTGATTTCAGGCACAAGCATCGATCTGTGTTAGTAGAGCTATGAAATGGTGGGAAAAAACCCTAAAACGAAACATGATTGAGATTCAATCAGCACAAGAACTTGTTGATGCCTTGCGAAACGGTGGTGATAGCTTGGTTATTGTTGACTTTTATTCACCTGGTTGTGGTGGTTGCAAATCTCTACATCCTAAGGTATTATTGCTAATTTGCTATTGGCCTTCCTTTTTTTTTTTATTTTGTTTTGGGTTGTTTAAGCTATGTTTTATAGATAAGCTTATTTGATTAATTATAGCTGCTCAAGTTTATATTTTGGGTTTAATTTATCAGATCTGTCAGCTGGCTGAATTGAATCCAAATGCGATTTTCCTAAAAGTTAACTATGAAGAGCACAAAACCATGTGTCACAGTCTCCACATTCATGTGCTGCCATTCTTCAAATTCTACAGAGGAGCTGAGGGCCATCTGTGTAGCTTCAGCTGCACCAATGCAACCGTAAGTTTCTTTTTTTAAAAAAAAAAAAAAATCATTTCAATTAAATCAAAGATTCAATGAACCAATTTGTTACTTGTTCAATGTTCATCAAATTCTAAATGTAAAAGTTCATGTGTTGCAGATCAAAAAGTTCAAGGATGCATTGGCAAAACATGGTACTGACCGATGCAGTCTCGGACCAGCAAAAGGTCTAGATGAATCAGAGCTACTAAAATTAGCTTCAATCAATGAATTATCAATCAATTTACCATTTCCACCTGCTGAAGAAGAAAAGGTGGAGGATTTGGTAATGCAAGGTAGCATTGATTTGTCTGGTATTTTGAGCAAAGCAGGAGAGAACAAGATGACACTTCAAGAAGAGAGAGCTTTATTGTAGTATTTGTAATAATCAAAATAAGGTACTATAGCTTTTTTTTTTTCCCCTTAATTTTTTTTTTTGGGTTTATGGGTTTGCAAATTGTGTGTAGGCAATTCGCTTTATCCGTAAAGAGGGCTTGTGGGGGTTTTTTTCGATCAAGCCCTTGTGCCTAATACCTAGTAGTAACCTAGATTGATTGATCGATTAATCTTGGTGTAATTTTGTCCTGAAAATTCATCTAAGATTTTGTTGTTGTACCCATTGTTATGAATGGCTTCCATAATGGAATCTTGCAATTGCAATAATACATACATAATTATCTTTTGATCTTTTCTTTTTGAGGTGAATTTATATCGGAATATATCTAAATGGTAAACAATTAAAAAATGTTTTTTTTTTCTTTTATACATTTTGTCTCCACAACTGGGTCGAGGTTTATTTTTTCGATAATTTAAGGAAGATTCTGTCATTTTGAGTGACACGGTTAATATACAGCAGCCACGTGAGTTATAAATAATAACTAAGAAAATTGCTACAATATATCAATTAGTAAACAGAGATCTTGTCACCTAACCATCTAATTTTTTTAATATATTATTTTACTGTCGAAATTTTTTTGATAATTATTTTTTACAGAAATACTCCAAAAAAAAATTTAGTAATATTAAGTCACAAATGTTATAACATTTAAAGTTTTATCAATTATTCACTATAAATATCTGAAGTAATCAATTTATAAATTTTTAAATAATTATTTTTGTACTTCATTTTGATTGAAAGAATTAAATTGTAATTGTATAATTTAGAGATAAAATAGATTTTTAGGAATTGTCAAAATATTTTTTGGTGACAAAAAATTAAGTGATAAAATAATAATATCTGAAAAAAATAATAAATATTTTCAAAAATTTTGTAATTATCCCAACAGCTAGTATTGAGTAGGCGACCCACCGATGACATCAACAGCCACCACCGTCTACTCCATAATAAAAGAAACGTGGGCCCAAATGTAGTCAAAAAAAGGTTCAAATGAGTCAGGCGCTCGCAGAACTGACGTGGATCGATCAGAATTCCTAATCAGATGGGCCCCAAAAAAAATAATTAACGCAGATCAGTGCGCAGGTGCAACTTGGACATTAACAAAGTTACATTTTAAAGCCACAACAAAATATCACAAATATCAGCCCTCAAATAAGAATAACCAGTCATTTTCTATCGTCAAAGCAAACGCCTTCCGTCATTTAAAGAAAAAAAAAAAAGGGGCCAATTTATAACACGCGCAGCTGCTACAAACGCACAAGAAAAAAAAAAAATGGTCAATTTAGTTTCGTCTGATAACCATATATATATATATATATATATATATATATATATATATATATATATATATATATATATATATGCAAGCAAGCAAAACAATTGTTAATTATCAAAAGTATTTAAACAAATAAAAATGGTCAATTTACCTGAATTATATATATTTGACATGCAATCTGACATCTATTGTTCTTGACTTTCAATGTTTATCCTGAATAGAGTTGCTTATGGCACAAAGACACTTGAGCTTTCTCATATACAAAAAATTCACGTTTGCTATGATAAGAGAAATGAGTGAAGCATCACCATATGAGTGGAGGTCGCTAATGGGGTCGAACGGCATGAGGCACGGTATATTTTCATACAGTATGATTTGGTGGAGTACACGGTATGGCACGACACACACGTGAGTCGAACTGAACTTAAAATTTTATGCACGCCAATTTTAGAAACACGGCATGATTAGAGATGGACCAAAGTACAGCACATGAAAAAGAATGTTTCACTTTTAATGAAAATAAACTTAAAATTTTATGATTTTATAAATAACTTGAAATTTAATCTTTTAACATATTTTATTAACTCAAGTTTTTTAAATTTATTTAATACTTAGTTTCGAAAAAATTATAATTGATTTATGTTTATAATTTATTAAATAAATAATTAATATTATAATTTTAATAAATAAAATTTTAAATATCATGATTTTATAAATATATATTAATATTATTATGAACTATGATATATAATTCAACGTAAATTTAAGTTAATTTTAAAAAAAATTTATTATTATTGTTGTTATTAAATATTATAAAAGAATTTTAATACCATAAAATCAAACTTAGTAATTAATATCACATTCTCTTATCATTAGTATTTATTAATGATAAGAGAATGTTAAATTTTTTATTTAATTAAATTTAAATAAAGACATGTGAATCCAAAAAGACAAATTTAAAAAAAAAATACGCCAATATAATATGTGCTCTTAAAAATATTTTTTAAAAAAAATAATAAATTTTTTTTAGGCATAGCACAATACGTGTGGGCGACACGAGTGAGCACAACACATGAGCCAAGCCAAACCTTAAAAAAAAAAAAAAAAAAGCATAACACGGTATTTTTTTGGCGTATTTTTTTTCTTTACCAACACCAACACAACTCGACAGCCCATTGACCACCTCTACATATGAGGACTCTATCATCAATCTCATACGCACAGATCGTAATCGCTCTAGAGAACTTAGAACAATAGATCCCTAACACAAATTTCAACCAATCAAAATCAAATAGGGTGTTGTATTTATTAGCCGTATCTTTAGTCGCATCGGTAACATAAATGTCTAAAAGAACTTGAAATTTTAATACAAGAATTTTGCTACCACCATATAATTAGTGTAAAGTACATTCTCTCACAAATGTAGATATAGACCTCACATAGGATCCACATTGCTTAGAGAGGCAGAGATGAGATTACGCTGATGACTCTTTTTCTTCTTTAAAGATACAAACAGAAGTTTAATTACATTTTAGACTTCAAGATCTGGCTAGCAACAATCCTAAAGCAATTATTGAAGGGTCCAGCCCTCCAGCTCCGGCTATGATGCAACAGCTGTATCATATCACCTTTGTTATGGCACAACATAAATTTTCATATAAACCCTTGCATCACTTTTAATTTCATATGACCCCTTGCACCCCTTTTTATTTATAAACAAAATTAAATATAAAATAGAGTTAGATGCTAACTAAAATGTGACTGAATGCATGAAAAAATTAACTTAGTACTCGCAAAATGAAAAAGGGTGTGCAAAGGGTCATATGAAAATTTAGAGTTAGAACCGCACTTTCAAAGAATACAACTGCTCTTTCCAATTATTCTCCATCACAAGAGCTGGCAGAACTTTGCATCACGGATCTTCAATCACTGCCTTTAATTCCCTTTATCTGCAAGAAAATCACATTGTAATATCTGATAAAAAAAAAAGAATAAGGAAGATAAATCTACACAATCAAATCCACCACAAATCTAGATCTAAGTAGAAAGAATCCAAAGATTTTACTCTCAGTAATCGGAAGGGAATAGGCAAAAAGAAATTCAAATGCCATTAGAATAAAAAAAACGGTTAAAAATTGCATACCAATGGGATCTTTTGAGTTTTGATACCCTAGATAAGAAGGGAAGAAAAGATTATCAAAAGAGTTGTGTGGCCCAGCCTTTCACGACTTCACCACCAACAGTAGCCTTTTTGAAAAAATAAAAAAATTACACTAGTTTCTTTCATCCATCTACTTTGGGTTAAAGTCAATTTCTACATAAATTTAGATCAATGATAAATTTTCCCGCCAAGATCAGGATATATGGTGGTCATGACTGTTGCAAAAAACTGACACCTTATCAATTAATAGTAGATAAGACTCAACTCGTGATCTGAAGGAGCTAAAGAGGAACAAAAATTTTAATGATTTGAGCGTACACAATAATAATTACCACAGATCAATTTTGATCTACACATACAAATACTTTCAATACAAGAAAATTTAAGAGCACGTAAATTGAAGTATAAAAAATTAAACTAGTTGAGCATAGAAAATTAAACTAAGAGACTAATACCATCCCATGTCAAACATAACACATAGTTTGATGATCAACATTGTCCCCACCAAAACCCATGTTAGCTCAGCATCATGGACATGAACAAAAAAAGAGGAAATAACGAATTAAATTATACAGCTCAAAAAATTAAAAAACAAAAAATAAACCAGTTGGTCAACCAGGATTTTGAAACCACAAAAATTAATAATAAAAATTAATATTTACCCTGGCCTTCATATTTCAAATAGAAATACTTATTACATAAAATGTTCATGGAGCCCAATTTATGGGATCAGGCTGCAACATGAGCATGATTCAAATCTCCGTTCTTGTTCAACAATCATCAGGCCTTTGCACCACTAATTCATTTAATGATTTTGTAGAAGCAAAAATATTTAAAAGGCATATCAAATTAACTTGCAGAGTCTCAAAAAGAAAAGGGATAGAGGATTACTAAATTCCTAATCACCAATCACCCATTACCCAAGGAACAAGAAAAAAGTAGCACCAAATTAGTTAAATCAAATTCTAGAGAGGGAGCAATGCCAGGTGCAGATTGGGTTTCCCTCAAATTAACTTCTGTTCACAGCATATGCTCATACAGTATTTAAGATCATGATAAAGTACAAGATGATTAATGAGAAGACAAACAAATATGCATTGACTATAGTTATTAGCAAGTTGACAACCAAAAACACACAGATAGCTAAAGAGAACTCATGTACCATTTAACATAAACAAATAAGGCAAGATTGATTTTCCAGGTGAAAAAAGATAGAATGTGACAGGATATCTTTATCATCATATCTGATAATACACACATTTGAGATGCATCATGGGCAAATTGAAAAGTTTAAAAACATAACATTAAGGATCATTCATTGAACAAAAGTTACTTATCCAAACCAAGAAATATCCATGTTTCAAGATAATAAATTAAACTACAAATTTATGACACAAATATGCAGAATCAATCAAACATTTAGTGCTTTTGAGAAATGTAACAGAATTACAAAAAGCATGAATCCAGATTGAAATCAATTTTTATTGACCAATCAGAAATGTCTCCCAGGATCTATAATTGTCTCAAAAAGTCCAATATACATACATTATTTGACCTTTTGAATATGCGTCAAGAAGACCTTATGAAAATCGAACACTTTCGCATTGAAGATGTAAAGCAGATAATGATTATTCTAGAAAGGAAATAGAAAAGCATTTCACAATTGATTTACCCAAAAAAAAAAGTTTTAAATCAATTGAATTTAGTGCAATTTTTCTATTCTTTAGAAACAAAAGAGAAAATTGAAATGCCTTTGCACCTTTAGACCCATCTATATATTCAGACCAGAATTAAATTGAACAGAAGTCTCTAGGGAGAATTCACTTTCACTTTGAAGTGACTACTCCCTAGATACACACGTCATGATATTTTACAATTGAATCAATTTAAAAAAGACCTAAAGTTAGGGATTTTTCAATAGGTAATGTTGCTCCAATACCCAACCACAAGGCCACTGCAGTACCAATCAAAAAGACAGTTCTAACTATGGGACGGCAAAATGGATTTTGGAATTTATTAACATTTTCCAAAAAATTTAATTATCCAAACCAAGAAATATCCATGTTTCAAGATAATGAATTATAACTACAAATTTATGACATAAATATGCAGAATCAGTCAAACATTTAATGCTTTTGAGAAATGTAACAGAATTACAAAAAGCATGAATCCAGTTTGTTCTATGTCAGAACAGTAAAGGTGATTTTCCAATAGTATCCCAAGTCTTTAAAATTGGAAAAGAAAAATGAACAGTATAATCCACTAGCATTCTGGTTAACAAGAATTGCTACATTATCTGTGACCTACATCACTCACATTTTCCATCTTCAGTAACAAATTTTTCATTATTGGCAACAATGTCCCCAATTATATATATAACTTGAGTGAGCTATGGAACATTTGCAACTTATGACAACAAAAAAATTGTAACCAAAGATGAAAAACTGTTGCGTCAGTAAGTTACAGATAATTACATCACCTAATTAACAAAAATGCATCAAAAAGATTCCAATTGACAAATCATCAGTCATTCAGCGCTTATACATGAGTTACCAAAACCAATATTTTCCTCAAGTGCTCACGCCTACGCTAAAGATTTGCAAACCAACTTAATCTTATGATAATTCAGCATGAAAAAACAATAACTATAGAATTTTAATGTATCAAGCCAAATAACATGTAAGACAAGAACATACCAGTATGTGATAAACCGTTTCTGACAAGCATCTTAATTAAAACAGATTTGCCATATGTGGATATAATTTGAAATAAATAAATTTCCTTTTGAGACTCAAATATTAACCAGTCTCATGTGTAACATGATATGCATTTATATACAACCGAAAGCAGAAGATACCTCTTGCAAGCTGCAACAAAGCACAAAACACATACCAGAACATCTTCAGAGGTATATCTTCAACTTCTCCAAATCAACCCTATGAAAGTTGGCTCTATCATCTAAAACAATAACAGACAAGCTATAATTTTCCGGATCAGATGCTTCAAGGCTTCAAATTTAGAAAAGAAACCACTAAAGTGTACAGCAACAACAATAACAAAACAACATAGGTGCACAAAAACCACCATAAATCTAGATCTATGTCAAAATTTAATAATAAAAAATTTCCATACAAATCTAAATCCATAGTGGTTCTCTGACAGATCCAAATTTAATGACATAAGGTCATTTTAGTTGTTTCAAATGTAGTTTCTTTCTAGATCTAAAGCCTCCATAGTTTAGATCTGATAAAATACAGATTATTCCAATAGATGGATAAGAAAACTTGGTAAAAGATAGTTTGAAAGAGAAGGTATTGATTGTGGATGTACAAGTTTGCTAAATAACATCAGTAAGATTGTAATGATTTAATCAACTATAATGGCCTACTACAAATAAATTTTTTTATATATCATACAATGATAAAGTTTTCATGAAACATCCAACCTCAGGAAGAAATAATTGAAACAACCAACAAGCTAAACAATTTCAAAGGAATAAGAACATATTAATATATGGCAATTTAACACTCTACAAGAACAGTTAATTGACATATACAGCCTTCACCATATGTAGATCAAGAAAACCAGTACTTGATTTGGTTGATGTCACCTCTCCATCCCATTCATTGAAGAATGGATTAACTGTAACAAAGGATTGGGTTATCTGAACACCAAAGATCAAATTTGGGGAAAGCAGGAGGTTAAAAAATAGATTTGCCTTCACTTACACTCTACATTTTAGAAAAAAAAAATGATAGGCTAAAATTTGAAAAATATTATTCCTTATTGGGGAAGCACCGACTAATCTTTACTGTCAACAATCAAAAAACTAGAAAATAGATAAAATAAATCATATTACCTGATTTTAAAACCAAACTAGTAATGATAACAATAAATCAATAACAAAACATTACTTCTGCCTTCTTATTTCAACTAGAACAGCACAATATGGAAGAGGCTATAGCATAAAAATGATTCAAATCTCTTCTATAGTCCAACAATCATCAGGACTTTCTAATACTAATACGCGTCGTTATACTAGAGTGCTCAGAGTGAATTCAAGTAGTAAAGTTTAGTTTGTAAGAGTGGTATAAATTATAATTCCCATGAGAAAAACTGCCAGATAATTGATTAGTTGCCTCAGATTATGTTCTGTTCATAGGATGTACTCATAGTATATTTAAGACCATCATTAGCATCATAATTCATGATGCGCCCAAAGAATAAAGCATTACAAACTGTAATTTTGCAAGTTCAATGACAATCGACAAACACATTTCCCAAAATAATTAATGAATCATTTAGCGGAAACAAGAAAAGATTGATTTTCAACCCCCCATAAACTCTTAACCAAATTATTATTTAAAAAAAAAAACTTGATAAAATAACTTGGAGCTGGCTCAACTTAGTTTCATTACATAATCAAAAATGAAAATTCTCTGTATGCCTCAGAGGTAGTGACAATCAGATATCATCAGTATTATATCTGATAATACGTGCATTTGAGATGCATCATGGGCAAGTTGAGAAGTTTAAGGAGATAACATATCGTTCAAATAATCCACAAAAGAATTAGTCAAAACATGTACATGTTTCACGCGCATTAGCTGCTTCTACAAAATCATTTAAGTGAGAAATTTGAGTTTCTTTTTCTGAGAAATATAAATGTGCGTCCAAAAGCATAAACCCGCATGTCCTAGCATTGGCAATCCAATAGTATCCTACGAACACATTTTGTTCTAAACAACAAGTACAGCATAATGTAATACAGCCATTAATGTTAATAGTACTCAACAGCCATTATCAATCAAATTTTAACTAATGTGCAACAATGCAAACACGCTACCAAATTTTAATAGATTGACGAAAACACAACATGTAGAAGACAAATGAGGTGCCTCTGCTTGAGGTTTTGAATCACAGGAATAACTCATAGTAATTCCAGATCAAATCTTTGGCACCTGTGGAAGCACTGGAACAGATAAATGCGTGTATCAATAAAACTTAAAACATGAAACCCAAGCCACATTGACAAATATAAAAGATTACTGTTAACCCAAATATATAAAAGTGCATAAAATTTCATCAACGCAAACAAAACGCAAATTGTCAAACCACTAACAGGTAAATTTTGAACGGAAACAACAAAACAAACAACGAAATCAACATCATATATGCATCAGAGAGATTCCCATTAGACTAAGTCATCATTCTCCCTCGGGAGTAACTGATGTCCCTGTCTATTTTATCATCACTTGCATATTTTACAATACATGAATCCTTTTTTTTTTGAATGATGATCTTTCGAAGCATGTGAAGGATCCCTAAAAAAATTGCGTTGGAGAAAAAATAACAATGGTTCAAAAAATAAAATTGTGTTGATGTTAAAGACTGCCACGTGCCTCAGATTGAATTCGTTTCATAGATGTAACTCTCAAAGTATATTTAACGCCATCATAGGCACAGGCAAAATCATCTTAACTGAAAACACTAAACAAAATCAAAATGCATGAACAAGGAGAGGGAAAAAAATTCGAACTTTACCATAAGAGAGAGGTTTCAGGTAATGGGTTTTAAATAAAGCTTGAGAGTTATAAAGGAGAAAGAACGTTCTGGTGGTCAGAAGAAGGGACTTTTGAGATTGAGAGAGGCGGCAAATGTTAGGGTTTTATGAACGGATTTATTTATATACAGGACAACAATTAGGGCAACGTAAAAGAGTAATGGACATGGTTTGTGATATTTTTTCATCAATGCCCCTACATTGTTAATTATTTCGGAAATGTTGGTTTTTCTTTTCCTGCTTTGTTGAATGTATTAAAAGCCAATTTCGGATCGCGAAGGCTAATGAAATAAGATATTTTTACCGTATAAATGAAATAAATTATTGATTAAAAAAGTAACTTATCGTTTGGTAAAATGTAATGTTGCAATTGTTATGAGTTTGAAAAATAAAGTATATATGTTTGGTAAATTTTATTACGAAGTACTGTTTTATTATATAATGACCAAAATATACATAAATTTTAATTACTTTTTATTCTTATAGTATGTTTAATAAATTATTTAGACATATCTTTTTTTTCTTAAATATGTAAAATTATATTAAACAAACTTAGTTAAAAAAATATAAAGAACTTCATAATCTATTTTATAAAGTATGATAAAAATAAAGATAAGATTAATATATTATGGTTTATGGATAAGTATGGTATAATTATTTTTTTATTAAAATCTAGGGTTATAATAAGAATTTTAAAAAAATATGGTAACTTATTGAATAAGCTGCTTATAAAAAGCAATCATCTACTTATTTTTAAAAGCTACTTACAAAATAGAAAAAATTATAAAATAAGTTATTTTTACAAAATTTATCAAACACTATTTTAATAAAAAAAATTATAAAATAAACAACTTATTAAATTTCAACCGCAATCCCAAATTAACCATAAATCTTCTCATGCACACCTTCAACTTGATGGGATTGATCATGAATTAGCCATCTAGGGGTGCTTTTAACACCGCTTTATTTTATTTATAAAACACCACTTTGAATTTAATTAGACTTGAGGTCAAAATAAGTTTAGTGAAGCTCATTTTTTTATTCGCTCTAAAATACTTCAACCCGCAACTGATTTTTTTTGTTTTGCAATTTCTTCATGCTTCGACACCCACTTTTGTGAAACATTTTTTCGGTCTAACTCTTCATTTTTCTAATTAGACCCGTATAAATTTAAAATAACCTCTTATTCTTTCTCCTCCTTGCAGTTTAATTATTTCAATACAATAATAAATCTTTTAAACCATAAATCTAAAATGTATTTAATTTAAATTACTTATTGGCATTAAAAAATTTATTACTTAGAAATTTTGTTTGCCTGTAGGATAGGCACGATTGCATACGCTGGGTTTTGGATTGGCGAAGTACAGAATGAAATTCAGGTAAAAAAATCACAAATTAAATAAGCATTTATTTAGATAAGGGTATTTTTGGTATTAAATAAATAAAATTAAATGGGAGCTTTAATAAAGGTGATAGTGGGGTGTCAGAAGCACATTCTTAACCAACCTCTCAGCATTTTCGCTCTCTATTGGGCCTGAATAGGGTCGTTTGAGCCCATGTACTGGGTTTAATCCATTCTTCCTTTGAAAAACATTGAGTAGAACTGACAAAACGAGTCATTAAGTTATATTTGTGTTATGTCAATTTCATATCGCATCAAATTTAAATCAACTCAAATATGAATAATTTAATAATTGTATTAAAATATTGATATTCAAATTCGATACAGAAAATAAACGGGTTACCTAATAATCCGTTTAATATCTAAATATTTAATAAATGTTACACACACACGTACATATACACCCCAAAATATTACATATTTACATTATTAAATTTTTAATTATATTTATATAAATAATATTATATATCAATATTATAAAATATACATGTATACTAATTACAAACTTACACTATTAAAGTTTTAAATCTATATAAAATTTTATAAATAAAACGCTAAATATATATCTATCCTTCTAAAAAAAATTAAAAAGACAGAATAATGGCCAGCATTTAATTTTTAATGATAAGAATCTACAAATTTTTTTTTAAAAAAATATAATCGTGTCATCAGTCGGATAAATTGATCAAAAACTTTAACTCAAACCCAACAATGAAAAAAATAATGTCGACCCGAACCCTGCCCATTTAACAATCTTTTCAACTTTGATGAACCATATCCATTTATTCATGTTGGGCGATCGGGCATGTCAAATTTTGCCAGGTCTAATAAAGAGTGATGACATTTGACCCCACAATATGTATTAGCAAGCGCTCCTTCTCAATTAATCTAATCTAATTATAGAGTCATTAATAAATAAAAATCAATATTTATGTTTTAATTGCACTCTCTCTTTTTTAGAAATCCCAACACAAATCCATCAACAAATTAAACAATATCTTTTTAAATTTCTTTTGAGTAAAATGCATTGAACGAATTGAGTTATCTAATCTTGAATTGCATTCATGACAAAGTAAGTTTAGTTCATTGGCCACCTTCAAGCTTGGCTATGCTTATTGATTACTGTTAAAAATTTTATGTTTACTAAAGGGTGAAAATGTTATTTTTTGCTTTTATTATAATTTATTCTTTATTTATGTAATAAATTATGAATTATGTTTTTAAATATATAATTTTGTGTATTTTTATGTGTTTATTAAGTATAATAATAATTTTATCAAATTCGAGACTCCAAATAGACAAACAGATGTCAAATTTGGATTTCGGAGGTCCAAAAACTTTAAGATGAGTCAAAATTAATTTGAAATTGAACTTAATATATATATATATATATATATATATATATATATAATAGGTTTAATGGGCCAAAATCCAATTTGCTATGGTGCGCATGTTATTGTATCAATCGTTGACCTTCAAAGTTGATTGATTGCTATTGGACACTGAAATGAGCTTAAGATAGACATAGGCAAGCCGAATCTATAACCTAACTTTGACAATATTGCAACCGTTCATAATTCAATGGTCATAATCATCCCAAATGGCAAAAATTAAATTATTGTTAAGGTGGATCTGCACCTTTTGTAATCGAGATAACCTGATCTGCCCATTAACCTATTAAATCTCAACTGTTATTTGATCGAATTAGATGTTTCACATGATGGCACATGTCCTATTGACTTTTGAACTTTGACTAGCCGTCAAATTTTGATCTGATAGTTGTGTGGAGTACATGCACAAAGCTTATGATGGGGTGCAAAAACATTGGATCGTGAATGATTTTTTTTTTTTGTAAATAGGGCCTCAAATTATGTATCAAAACACCATTTTCTCTACACTTTTCTTCACTTCTTTCTCTCCAAAGTCTTCTCCTCATCTCTCTTAAATACTCTTTTTAATATTATTAAAATTATTTTCATAATAAATTTAGTTTTATTTTCAATTTTACTTATTTTATTTTTAATTATGTGAAATTTAATTTTGAGAATTATTTTTATTTCAATTATTCTTAACTAGATAATAGTAGTTAGAGTAGGATGAAACTTTTAGTAGAAAAATGTGATTTAATCAAATTCTATCTTTAATTGTATAAATTAAATTATTTTCCAATTAATTTTATAATGGATTAAGTACTTACTAGTGTGCTAAAATTAAATTTGTTTACAATAAGTCAAAATGTTATTTTAGCATACTTTTTTTTTGCGAAGCCATTTTACCACATATTAAGATATTAAAAATTTATTGTACTAAACCTCTTTGTTTATTTACAATAAATGAAGATTTCAAAATATAAAATACGGATACAATTAGCTGTTGTTGAATAGGATAAAATTTTAAACTAGTTTAATAACAACGGTCATTGTCAATGCAACAAATGCCTCAGACGAAATGAAAATTTTATATGTTAAATTTACAATCTATCAAGTTTGATTTATAAACCAATTTGTTTATTGTGTTTTACAAAGAAAAAAAATTAAAAATAAATGTCGTTTAATAATTGTGATGGACTTGATGTTGATGAAGATGGGTTTAGTGGTGACTCCTAAAAGAGAGTGTAGATGAGAGAGAAAAGAAAAAGTTCAAATGATAAGCATTTGAGTATGATGCCGTGAATTTATTTTGTTTTCTTCTTAGTTTCGTGTATTGGTTTTTCTTCTTAGTAAAATTAAATTATGGTGTTTTCTTTTTTTCCATTAGTTTTCCCCCTGGTTCTCTTATATTGAGTGAGTTTTACGAATTTATGGATTATTATGATTAGTTAAAACATACACTTGATAAGAAATGAATGGGAAAAGAATAATATTCGAGGAGCGTCCAAAATTTTTTCGTATTAGAATTATAAAAGGCAAAATATTCAAAATGTGAAATTATTGAATTATTTTATGGTAAATGGTGCGAAATCTTATAAACTCAAGGGGAACTGTCCAAAGCAATTACAAATTCTGTATGTATCGACAATTTTTTTTTTTTTTTCATTTGGACAGATTGAAAACCCCCAGTATGGAAAAAAGAAAAATGAACAAGCTAACAAATGAAATTGGTAATCACGTAATTATCACGGATGTTGATTTTCGATTAAAAAAGAAATTGTGAATCTAGAGCCGATTCTCTTTGGATTTGATGGTGCCGACGGCTCGGCCATTAAGCAAATAACACCTGGTTTCCGCTTTTAAGTGGGTGGACTAAATGAATGAAAAAGTTGCTTTTTAGGCGACTCATTGGTCTGCTTCAATCGTACTTGTAACGTGGAACTGGTTTCCATCGACCGCTAGAAAAGCCGAAATCATCCGGGGACGTTTCTGTCACTCTCAACTGCGGCACTCGTGTTGTGTCGTGGAGATTGCAGTATCTCTGCATGCAGTACTGAACGTGACATATTTTTTTTTTATCATTGCTACCATATCCATATTGCAATATCTATATGCAGTACTGATTTATCGATTTGCCATCAACAATTACTTTGAAGTTACTTGTCGAGCCTTCCTTGCATCCGCCGGAGGAATTACGCCAATTAAACTATCATTTCCGAATAAATTAAACTAGAGTTGCCGTTGTCACTTTATTTTTCAGAAGAATAATGTTGAAGATGTTAATATTTAAGTTTCGATAATCATGATATTTATTTATCATATTAATTAATGCTAAAATAAAAATTTAACGTACATCATTTCATAGATAAGTACCATATAGTATAAGGTTTAAATTGTGATTCAAATATTAAGACCTTAACGTCTTTTATTTTCATTTTAGAAAACTTTTTTTTGGGGGTTCCTTGATCTTGCATGCTTTCGGCTACATTATTTCTTACCACTGTATTGGTATCTGGATGATGAAACACTGTTTTAAATTTGGAATGATCTCATCGAGTGCGTTGATGCTGAAAAAGTATATAAATAGACACGACAAAACATGTTAAATACTTTCATAAATTAATTTTGACAGAGAGGTAATTGAGCATCGTTTACTTTACATTGGCGCGAGTAAATGAATAACGAGATAAGAATAAGGTTCAGAAGCAAAGAATTCGACTGCGGCCAACCACAAAAATTGACCTATTGCAAAATGACTTCGTGAAAACAATTAGGTTCATTGATATTGGGTAATTGTAGTTTAAAGTTACAATATTAAATTGTTTGATAAACACTAACTGTTGTAGTTTAAAAACATGTTGATATGACTTTTTACTTATATAATAAATTTTTTATTATATCTTTAATGATTTTGTCAAAATTATTATTTAAGATTATAGTTACTATTCTTTTTTCACAACAGCTGTAGCTTAAAAAGATATAGTACGTCAATTTCAAATAGGACCTTAATATTCTATAATACATGCGTAACTTTAAGGAAAAATGATCATGTAAAAATGAAGAAATAGATTAGAACCATTGGTTAATGAATTTAATTTAGTGATGAGTTGATATTTTAATTAATTTTTTATAAAATATAAAATTATTAATTATTGAATAAGAATGTAAAACTAATTAAATCTTAATTGTATATTATTATACATACACGTGTGATAAAAAAAATTATAAAGAATTGAGCATAAGAGCATATACATCTTTTTATGTTTAAACTTTCGGAAGTTCCTTTCTTCTCCGCAAAGAAAATGAAAAAAAATCAAAGCGGCCGACTGCGAGGGAGTGGACAATATTCCTTATCCTAAACTTTGACCTTAACCTGCTCGCTTACGTAAACAGTGACAAATAATTTTGACAATCATTTTCGGGGTCCAAGTCAGTCCATGCATGGAACCAAATAATATTTATAACCAAATCTTAATTTCTAATTTTAAATGCTTTTGGTGAGTATCTTCTTCGTAAAAGAGGGTGTCAACTTTTGTGGCTTACGGCTGCCATTCCAGAAAGAAAATTGCTTTACACCTCTCGGACTCAACAGATGATACCGATCGATGCACACGAGCTTTGTCCCCTAATTTACAAAATATATTTGTATACGGAAACAGTCGGGTTTCCGTATATGTCATTGCTTTTAATTTGTTGATTAGTGAAGGACAGAACAAATGAAGTGGCAGTCTCAAATTAGCGAATGTGAAAAGCTTGGCATCTGGGTCACGGCACTGTCGTAAACTCGTAATCATGCAACAATTTGCACAGCTCTGAGCAATTCTGACAAGCGCATGATTTCTCTACATCTCGATTGATTCTTTATTTTTCTTTTCTTTTTTTTTGGCTTATACGTACGTTATGAAAAAAGAGTAAAAATAAAAAGCTAGCTATTGAGACATTGAGTCCTTAGTTTCACACAAAAGTAAATAAAAATTAGAATATATATTTTAATAAATATTCTTAAAGTTCGATTACATGATAAAGTTGTTCCCAAAAATTAATCCTAGTGAGATATAGAAATCATGAGGTTCATTGGTGGGCACTCGGGTGCATATAAGACCTAATTTTTCTTCAACAAAATCCACAATTGAGGGCGTCTATGAATTCTCTGTGATGGTGTTTATATATGGTCCAACTTTTCTGCGTATTAATGTTCTGCATGGTGCAGAGTACAGTCTCCCACAAAAGCTCTTATCTCATCTTGTTTACATCTCCTTTGTCAAGTAAATTGATATGAAAATTATTTTTAAGATTCGTTATGGCCAGTAAATTGTGAGGGGATGTAGCTCAGCATCTCCATTTTACTGATGATTGATCCATAACATCGTCAAGTACAAAGCAAAAAAGGCAAGAAGTGGACCACTTGAAATTTACACAATGCATAGGGAGGTGAAAAATAGATTGGCTGTGGTGATCAGTTTATTCAGTAAACTCCAGCTTCTTCAGTGCTGAACGCAAGCTAGGAAAATGAAGTAACAGAGATAAAACAACAAAACGCGGAAGAGAGAAAAGATGCATGGGTTATGAGACAAGCGCATCGCTACCTGCAATTCTATAACCCACTTGACATTGCCTTCATCAACCTAAGTGCCTGTACCTGTCTTCATCGTCTGCCCCATCTAAATTCTCCGTATCCAAAACCTTTAATTTTTAGTGCACTAATTTGACAACTTGTTTTTTTAGGCTCACAATTTCGATGATAATGATATCATATTTGAGACCAACTTGATTTGCTTTTACTAATTAAATATGCATGGCCGCAGAAACTCCGGAAAGAACAGACAGAGAGAAAAATTATTCTTACCATTTGCTAAGTTTCTCTGTAGAAGTTGATACAAAAATCAAACAGAATGAAAAACATTGCATGTACCTGAGCATTTTTAAATTACGTAATGTTTAAGTACTCATCATGGATCGAACTCAACCCAGAAATTAACCTGATTAATTTGTAAGAAAAGGGTATCATTGGTTCATAGCATGTTTAGTCCATGTGGGATTAGGATAATAACAATTCACCATCCTCTGCAACCCTCGACAGGTCGCCCTATCAATTTGTAATTGGTATCAGCGCAAACACCGAGCAGGCCACCGGTGTATGCATGTAATCAGAGAGTGTGTGTGTGCGCGCGCGCGCGCGCGGGGCTTCATGATTGATTTTACGGACCGGGAATGACCATGATTGGATCGTAAGAGTCCACCACGCTCTATAACCGTCATCCGAGATAATTCACCGTTTCCGGTTGGGGTGGCTACATGATCCCACCTTCTACATATAGCAGCTCTCGCCCCATCAATAACAACAGTCACGAAGCCACACCTATACTGTTCCCGTAATATCTATGTGGTGCCTACTCTAAGAGTTGTAAATACATATCACTTGTAGTACGTACACATCTCTGGAGACGATATATGTTCATATTTAATTTGTTTGCGCGCTTTATGATCGTCATGCACTCCCGGCTAATTCCTCCACCAGAATGGTCCAACCAATTTATAATTGTCATATAGCAATTCTTTTCATGTTAAGTTTTTAAACGTACTGTTCGAAAGATTGTTCAAAACATATACAAAAGCTATTTATTAGACATCATTTTTTTGTTCAGAGCTTATTTTTACCATAGTCATGTCACTACATTTTACTACAGCTAGTTTTGTATAGTTGTACGTATACAAAACCAGGAATTTGATAATTTCCTATTACACTATAATTTAATAATATTAATGGGATGAATAAGGCATAAGAAACAAGAAAACTATGAAAGAAGCTGCTGAAGATATATGTTGCAGAAAAAAGAACTCTGAAAAAGCAACTAAAGGGAAAGATATTACAGACTAGACTAGGTACAGAATTATTCAAGTGGAAAGCATGGGGAAGGAAAATTTAAAAAAAAAAAAATCCTCCATGGACCGTGGTAGTTAGCTAGGCTTCTTCTATTCCATCTTTCTATTATTTAATTACCACTGTGGCCATGCCGATTTTGCAAGCTGATAAAAAATCAGCTTCTGAGGAAGCTGCAGCAAATTGGCAATAAATGTCGTTTAGTATAGTAAATGATGTTGACCTGTTTCCTTGGTCCTATCAATGCAAGAAGTTGTTACATCAAGCGCATATACATACATCATCTACGACATCACCCATGTGTTGCCTCCGTTTAATCCGCACGCAGCATTTAATGAAACCATCCATATTCATATCATATGATAAACGGGTCAAATTTTGCATCACCGTTTGCATGCAGTTGAAAGTCCTTGTTCATGGTTCTGTACATAGTCAGGATCATTTAACACGAAGGATTTTGTTTGAAATTTGGTCGGTTTTAAACATGCTATTTGGACTAAGCTGGTCTGCTCATTTGCGCTGGAAATTAAATGCAAGCAATACTGGTCTTCAACAAATATTTAGTGCCTTGATTTGGCTTGGTCTGGAGGTTGATGCCAGTCATTTTCCAAAGAACAAGGCCGGTGCTATTAGACGTTAAGATTATGAGCTTCATTAAAAGAGGTTAAATTGGTCAATATTTCCTTGAGAAATTTCCTTAGATGGTTTGATTTTTTGAGAAGAGTAGTTGTAATGTATCTTTTTTTACTGTCTAGCTTAACAGTCGTGGTGTCAACCTATTGAACTGCATTCTCATACTGCACGCAAGATAGTTGCTTTAATAATCTTGTCATTTTCTTATTTTTAACTGTCAACAAAGGCATTTTCCTTGCACAATGTTGCAAATCATTCGCTAAAAAATGTATGCATAGTTGCGTACTTTATACTTCTTATCTTCTTTGTCTTATCCATGAATTTCACTAGTGCTAAAGTAAAGCCAAAAGAACTAATAGGAACAAATAACGAAGAAGGATCGATGGTGAACTAATTAGCTCACCGTGTATCCACCACTAAATTTCTGTTGTCCGTAATTCAAGTGTTTTGTCAATGGTAATAAATTTGTGCAATGTAACATTACTCGTTATGCATGCAATAAAAAGACATCTTCTTTATGATAAGAAACAGTCTTAGATGTTCTTGATATACATTAGATACTCTTTAAATTAATTTTTGTGGTGCGTGTATTTACTCTTGTCTAGTTAATTGGGAGAAAGGACGTGTTGCAAAAATCTAAAGACATATGGATATATAGCAGTTGCCTACTTGTTGTCTTGGCAGTTTTTACCTGCAGAGGCAGGGAGGAGAGCAAACACAACTCTTAAAATTTAATATGACCTTAAAATTGGAATCTTAATGTAATCTTGACGGCAGTAGTGTTATTATTATCATTTGGCAGACACAGCCTTTGTACGTATAAAGAAGAGAACTAGAGAAGCTCGAAACCGTCGTGGTTTCAAGAAAAGTGGCCTTGTTTCCAAGGACAAAAAACCGCTTGCATCTACCTAGCGGTTTAAGGTCCCCACACCTCAATTGGTTTAGCATTTTTCTTAGCTATAGTGTCAGTGTGTGCGTGACGTTGATTGCTTTCCTCAAGCAAACCCTCCTTCAAATGCCTTCTATATATTCCCCCAACTCAGCGCCTTCCCATTTCCATCGCTCACAGCAAGAAACTCTCTTTCTCTCTTAAAAAAGATACGCAATCAAAAGGGTTTCAGGACCATGGCACTTCTTGGGCTGCTGTTGTTGGGGATTCTTTTTTTGTTCTCATCTGTGTATGGCCAGGGATGGATTGATGCTCATGCCACTTTTTATGGTGGGGGTGATGCCTCTGGTACAATGGGTACGTCGTATGCATGTCACAAACCTTTTCTGTTTCTTGTTATTTTGGTCAACATTAAAGCCAAATTGCTGATGATTAATTAATTATTCAGGTGGCGCTTGTGGGTATGGAAACTTATACAGCCAGGGATATGGGACTAACACAGCAGCTCTGAGCACTGCACTTTTCAACAATGGCTTGAGCTGTGGGGCTTGTTTTGAGATCAAGTGTGTTAATGACCCAAGATGGTGCCGTCCGGGCTCTATTGTTGTTACCGCAACAAATTTTTGCCCACCAAATAATGCTCTCCCAAACAATGCTGGTGGCTGGTGCAATCCTCCCCAGCAGCATTTTGACCTCTCTCAGCCCGTGTTTGAACAAATTGCTCAGTACAGAGCTGGGATAGTACCTGTGTCTTACAGAAGGTGAACCCTTTGAATCTTACAAATATTCATTTTCTTTTTTACTCGGCCAATATTTGGTCCTGTGTTTAACTAGCAAGCAGTTAAAATGATTATTCAAATCTTCCGACCTTGTTTTGGAGATTTAACTTAATTTTACTCCCGATGAAAAATCTATTACACTTATTACTTTACCCCGAGCCATTGTTCGGTAAGTTCAAGAGCGCAACAATTAAAAAGTGTTTGGTAAACAAAAAATCAAACTGAAAGACAGGAAAACACATATTCAAATACATGTTTTTGGACTTTAGCCATGTAGTCGAAACATTCAACAGAAATTAGAAGACAGTTGATTTTGTCCTACGGCTGTTTGATGAATGCATCGGTATAATTTCACTCGATAGCTAGTGCTTCCATTTCCGACAACGGAGCCTTAAATAGTTTATTTGGTTAGGTTCTGATCCTGTGTTATGTGTTGGCAATATGCCCAGGGTTCCATGCAGAAGGAAGGGAGGCATCAGATTCACAGTCAACGGCCATTCTTACTTCAACTTAGTCCTAATCACAAACGTCGGAGGCGCTGGTGATGTGCGTGCCGTTTCAATCAAAGGGTCAAGAACTGATTGGGAACCCATGTCAAGGAACTGGGGTCAAAACTGGCAAAGTAACAGTTACCTGAATGGCCAAAGCCTCTCATTTAAGGTTACTACAAGTGATGGCCGCACTGTTGTCTCTAACAATGTTGCCCCAGCTGGCTGGTCCTTTGGCCAAACCTTCAGCAGTGGCCTGCAATTCCCCTGAAGTTGAAACTCAGCCTCCAAAATCCAACAATTTTTTTTCACTTTTAAGTATAAATTATCAGTGTAATAACGTTAGTTGAATTTGGTGTCAAAATGACAAGGGGCTTATTTTTGAAATGGCCCTTTGGCGCTTTATATTTTGATTATGTATTCTGGTACGGTGGTTTCTGCTCTGCTCTAATTTTGAAATTGGCAGAGACAGAAATTGGCTGGCAGTGGAGGGCATTTACCACCCGCCATTTTTTTTTTTTTGGTCAACTGTATTGCTTGTCTTTTCTTGTTAAGAAGCAACTGTGCTTATAATATTATTAGCCTTTTGCTGAATGCGTCTTTAATTTTTGTTGAATGATCAATGTCATGTCTTGTGACTTTGGTGAATAAAATCATGCATCAGTTTCTCGTCTTCTCTGCGGCTTATATTTATATGTTTGTTTTCGTGAAAATGGAAACTGTTATTGCTCAATCAATCATCGTACTGCAAATCATTGGCATATATTAAAAGAGAATGTTGGCAACGAGACAATATGATTGATTCTTCTTCTTGCTTAATCAATTCCTATTGAGGGATATAAATTCTCAAGCAATTTGAATTGAAGTTTTAAGATGTTGGTATTTATATTTGTCTCTACTCATTCTGAACAGTGTGACGATAACTATTACTATTGTATAATTTAGACCATAGCACTTCGAAAAATGATTCAATTTTATAGTTGTTAGGGCAACATACCACGAGACATTATTTTTTAATAATACATTTTTAAAAAAATTATAGCGTGATGGTAACCCATTTTACTCTCCTTCACATGTGAGAGCAAAATTTGAATAAATGTATTCATCGAAAAAGTATTACATTAAAAATATACGAATGGAGTGTTTATTGAACAGCAATGAGAATCCGAATAGAGGAATTGAAATGGCCAAGTTGTTTATTTAATCGATGAAGGGAATGGAAATGAGATGGATAGGTCCCACACAAAATAAACAATCAATATCGAGCTTGTGATTCCGGCTCGGGGGTGGGGGTGGTTGAGAATCACAATCCCATTCCCAGCCATGACGAAAATGTCCCGTTATTTTCTTTGTTTTCCAAAAATACCCACTCTGTAATTGAAAAATATAAATTGAAAAAAGAAAAGAAAATTTGAAATCCCTAATCTAGCAACTATTCATATCCCTCGCTTAGAAATGATCTACTCTCTCTCTCTCATCAGTCAGTACCATCACTTGTCATTGATCTCACATCAGTCGTCGGTTGGATTCGTCGTTCATTGCAGCCCATTACCATTTGGTTTTGTCCCGTGCGGCGATCTCAAATCGAAAGCTCATCACCATGTGATTTCCATTATTATTATTAAATAGCATCAAGGATAATAATCAACAAAGGACTTTTTAGTAAATTAAAATAATTTATTCTAATTACCCGATAAAATAAACACATCAATATAAATAAATTTTATTTTCATTTCGATTTTAATTTTTATAACTCAAATAAATAATTTATTATGATTTTCATTTTTTATTCACTTTTCTATGTATTTCGATTACTAATTAGTAAATGTACTTTAATAGAACAATAAAAATTTATTAAAACTCATCTTATTGTAATATGATTAAACCCCTAATACCTTAAAATTTACTCTAAACGAAGAAGAAGAGTTACACCAGTAACACATAGATACTTGAACATTTAAAATATATGAGCTACAAATAGAATTAATTTATTTGACAAATATTTAAAAAAAATATATCATAATACAAATTAAACCAACTCTCCGTTGTATGCTAAATTTATTTTAAAATTGGAAATATATCACATTTGAGCATAAATGAAGCATGAAAGATTTAAATTACAAGCAACAGCTTAATTCCCCTCCTAATGAAATTAGATAAGAGTAAAATTATCTTTCTGTAATTTAGAGTACAATAAATATCTTTCGGCATTATATGAAGATAGAAATTATAGTTGTGTATCGTAGAATTATTAAAAATAACATAATAAATTTTTTTATTATAAATATGAATAGAATTCTGATTTTAATACGTATCACAACGATTTCAAGCAAAAGCACATTAAAAGAAAGGGAGGGGGTGAAATGAAAAAAAACCGCCATTCGACACACTAAACTAAAGCAGGAACACAAACAGAACAGAGGGTGTCTGTGTTGTAATGTGCGCATACACAAATTTGCCGTTGGTTGGTCCCGCTCAATTTAACGACCGAAATCGCAGCTCGGCCCTTCGTCACAATTCTGCGAAGTATTACTCCCTTTCTCTACCTCCCCTCATTTTCCTTTTCATTTTACTCCCCTAATATCTAATTCATCACTGTTATAAACTAAATTTTCCGTAAATTTAATTTGTTCTTGTTTTCTCATTCTCTCGTGGTTTTATTATCTAGGTATCCTTTATTATTATAGTTATTATTTCCTGTTCGCAAGTGTTTTTTTTTGGTGTTAAGAATTTTGCTTGTTTTGTAACCCCAGTCATGTGTTTTTCTGTTTTTTAAGCTCAACGGCTTATTCGTTATAGTGGGTCTGTTTTTGTAAACAAAAGCAAACGAAATTATTATCAAAGGTCTGTATCAATTTTTTATTTCTTTTGACGTCCAAGGTCAGATATGTTAGCAATTTTAATTTTTCTTTTAGTTTTTCATTTTTGCGAATTTCGGGCATGAATTTTTGGTGAAAAGCAATTTGTTGTCCGGTGGTAGTGCCTGGGATGAGAGCTTCGGTTCGAGAAGTTTATATTTGCGCAAATAAAGTGAGTCAATTTGTATTTAAGAGAAAAAAGGAATGATTTTTGGATGAATTTGTTTGACTTCTGATATTGGAAAATTCAAGGCGCTTGTTGGGTCATAGGAGTACTAAGGGTTTTTTCCTATCAAATTTTTCCTTCTTTTCGGTAGGATGGGAAGGGTTAAGTTAAAGATAAAGAGGTTAGAGAGCACTAGCAATCGGCAAGTGACTTATTCGAAACGAAGAAATGGGATCTTAAAGAAAGCTAGGGAATTGTCGATATTGTGTGACATTGATATTGTCCTTCTCATGTTTTCCCCAACTGGACGGTCTACATTATTCCATGGACAGCGCAGGTACTTTAAATTTGTTCAATTGGAAATTAATATGCATGATTTTGGTAGTATGTTTTTCTTGGAAAGATCTTGCATAATCTTGAGTTTTGTTGGTCGACATCTTCTCCTCTAGCTAATTGGTGCTTTTCACTAGTGTTTCCACAATATATTTGTTTTTTCAGGCTGCTTCTCATCTTTGATAGTTTAAAAGTTTTTCCTTCACTTGATGCAAAATGCACTGTCCATTATTCAACTCTGATTGTTGTTGCTGAAATTTGGTATGGTTATTGCATTATTCATTATTCTTCTTGTTGTGGCTCCTTGACACAAATAATTGGGTGTGAGGTGATGGATGAAGATGTTGATAGGAAGTTTAGGACATGTTCTTAGTTCAAATTTTGGGGATTCTTGGCTGCGCATGTGTTTGTCAACACTCTGCAACCATAAATGCATCCTTAAGCTATAAGTTTAGTTGGATGAAGAAAGTCACATCACATAGTGAGAATTGTACAATATCTTATGAGAAAACAAAGGATTCTTATTCTTGTGTCCCCTAACAGACATGTGCCATTAACAAAGGATTCTTACTCTTGTATCCCCTAAAAGATTTGTGTTATTCTTGTTTGGCACTTATAATGAGAAGTGTGCAAAAGTTTATGTGAAAAGGAAGTTATTTTCTCTTTTTACCTGTCTTCCAATTTGCTAGTCATTCTTGTTATAAGTGTCTTTCTGGTTAAATCATTCTTGTTAGACATGTCAGAATGTTATGTCCAGAGAATGCCATTTGTCAAACGATTAAAGATTAGGTATTTTACATGCTGGTAAGTTTCCCCAAAAAAAAAAAAAGATACAGCCATTACAGAAAACATTTTATAACTAACAATTAAGTGAACAGCATCTACAGTTAAGGCAATTAGACATATTTGAGAAGGTTTAAATGTGCATCTTGTCATCTATGTACGGTAGGAGTTTATAAGCTTTTGATTTTCTCTTGTGTTGAAAAGATTTAACAATTCTTGTTTAATTCGGGACACTATGGATAAGATCTGTAGATGGTTTTTTCTATTTGATTTTTTATTATTTCTTTAATAATAATTCTAAAAGAAAATATCTTTTGAAACCAAATTTGAATTTGACATTTATGGGGCACTTCAAATATTCTCCCTAATATATTGTAATTTGCTGTATCTCTTACTCTTTCAGCAATATTGAAGAGGTTATTGCAAGGTTTGCTCAATTAACTCCACAGGAAAGGGCAAAAAGGTATTACTAAACTTATGTATTCTTATAGTTCACTTGGTTAAAGTTTGTACTCATAACATCTAACTTATCATTTTGGAAATTTTACTGTAACAGGAAGTTGGAGAGCCTCGAAGTAAGATTGATTGCAACCCATTTTTTTAAAATTTAATTTTTATTCTATTGCCTTTATTGCATTAAGTGTAGGTTGAACCCTCAATACTTTGTTCAATTGATGCGGACATTTAATGTTCTTCTTGAGAGTATAGGCACTGAAGAAAACCTTCAAGAAGTTGGACCATGATGTAAACATACAAGACTTTTTGGGTGCAAGGTATTTAGTTGTTTTGTTAAGTTGTTAATATTTGTGTGAGAAAATCTTGTGAAGTATATGAATAGCTCTTCTATTTGTTCTTGCAGCACTCAAACAGTGGAGGTACACATTTTTACCAGCATCACCATCATTTATGATGACTTAAGATTCAAATTTATTTACTTTATGTATCAGTAAAATATTTTTGTTGTAAATTGTGATGGGTAGGAGTTGACTCATCAAGTAAGGATATTGCAAGCTCAACTTACGGAAGTACACCAGAGGCTGAGGTGAACCTTTGGTGTTTTCGTTATTATAGAGTTCTTTGTGTCTAGTCGTGGAGATCATTTTTGTGTGATTTTGTATTTGCTGTTCTGTTCGGATTTTTGACACTGCAAAATTTAGTGGTAAGGGCTATAACAGCTCCATTATTTCAGTTCATTCCTTTTTTGTAATATAAAAAATATCGTTTAAATGAAATGCCATGCAACAAACTTTTGTTCCTTGCATTTGATGCAGTCAGTTGCTGCATCCTTTTAAAACTTCAGTAGACAAAAACACATTTTATCTGCATGACCATGTCTCTGTCTGTTATTGGCACTCTTGCTTGGTTGTTTTTAAAATTTTTTATTGTATCTAATCTGATTAAGGGTATGTTTGGGATTGAGGTATTTTGTGCCTTTTAAGGGTATGTTTGGGATTGAGGTACTTTGTGGCTTTTAATCCAAAGCTGTTGGGGAATGGAGCACCAATGCTTGAATATAAGCGTGTGTGGGGTTGATTAATATTAGCTTTCAAGTAAAAGTGGTTGTTTATGAACACTTTAGTTGGATACATACCCCAGTCTTTTGGAGGACATTTGGCATACCATGTGGACCTGCTTGACCATATTTGACTGAAAAGATAACTGCAGATTTTTTATTGTCCATTTTTGTCATCAGTCAATATTGTCTGCAATAAAAATTGCAGACAGAAACACTTACCATGTGAGGGTGCGAATCAAGGAGCCAATGAAGGTTTCAAAAGATCATATCAAGCCTGGTTTGTGGCCCTCTTGTTATTTAATTTGTTGGCAATTCCATTGTTTAGTAGAAATCAAACTCCTGAGCCATCTGTCATAGCTGAGCTCTTTTGCAGCTGGCTATCTAAATTAAGCATAAAATCTTACACTGGTGGACGGGTCAGCTTTTTCTTGTCTGACATTTTTCTGATTTCGTAGGCCATCCCCCAGCAAATAATTGTATGATAATAATTTTCCCAAAATTTCCCCGAAAAAAATTTAAAGTATTATTTCAAGAATAACTTAACATCGTTTGTTTTTTCTCTTTTCCTTTAATACAACCATGCTTTCTTCTAACAACTTATACATCCTATATCATGTGCAAGTAGGCACACTTGAACAAACATGAACTTGTACGTGTGCGAGTAATGTGTATTGATTTTTTGTTAATGCTATTCTAATTATGTTTCTTTTGTCCATTCAGCTATTGGAGAAATCCTGGTAACATTGAAAGCATCGAACATCTTAGGCAGATGGAGAACTCACTAAGAGAATCAATTAACCAAATTCGTCTACATAAGGTATGATATTTGTTCATTTCATTGTAGCCACATGACAATGTTTGATGTTTTACTTTGATTTTTTTTTCCCCTCTTATTAAGCTAGTGATTTTGTAATTTTATGTACATCTAAATTTATGTTTTTCATATTCCGTGGAAGGCAGGCTGAAATTCTGCCCCAACCACAACTTAAACAGTTATATTTGTAATGTCATTGCTAGCTATACACACACACACACAAATTGTCTAATGAAGACATCATTATTTTAACAAAGTGAAGATATCACTAACAGACAAAAAAAACAGTCTCCAATGAATTGAAATCTTTTTTTGTTTGTATTTTAATGGCATCAATGCCCTTCGTAGAGAAGGACTACATATGTATATATATATATATATATTTTTTTTTTTTTTTCCCCCAGCTCAATACTACTCCTTTGGCAAGTTTGATGATATTTATATCTACACCACGTCAGAACAAGCTGATGTTGGAAACTGCTAATTGATCATAATATGATAAAACAATTTTTTTGGGACCTGTAAAATGCAATTATTTATGTATTTTATTATTCCTAATTCTTAACCACGAGGATTTAATTCAATTTTTATTTGTGCTGGGAAGGCTGTTGTTCTATCTGTGGTTTAGAATAGTTGTTAATCTCATCTTGGTGACTAAATGTTTGCAACTTGGCGATTGAAAATGTTATTTAGATATCATTCCTTGGATGAAATGGCATAACTTATATCATAATTTCTCTCTGAGAGATTCTGAACATTGGTGCAAATTATTTACTTGCCTATTGGCTATGATTCGTTAACAGTGAGTTACAAGCATCCTGATATACTTAATCCAGCTTCTTCTGTTGCCAGGAAAATTTCGGGAAGCAACAGCTTTTGTCACTGGAATTTGCTGGCCAGGTAACAAACTCTTCAACTAATGTGGAATCCCTCCCTCTTTCACATACAGTGATACAGACACAAAGTGTCAGAAATTTTTTATGCACTAATCTTGCTTTAACTTCAGAGTGGGATGCATTTACCTCTGATGATGAATGGTATGCAAGAAAACCAATCTCTATCATGGCTTCCCAATAATGACAATCAACATATGTTAGTTCCCAATGACCCGAACTTCCTGCCTCAAAGGTGAGTGTACTGCTGACATGTGTTTGGCTTAAAATTGAATTGCCCACTACCTTATTTCAATTCAGAACTGGATGCCACCTTTATGAAGCTACTACATTGGATGGTACTAGGAATAGTAATTGTAATTATAACTCATGTTGGCATCCCTGCTTTTTCTTTGTTAAAATTTTAGTTTAATTGATGAGGTGGATACACTGCCATGTGGTTTTTCTCTCTGTTGTTACCCATTGCTTGTTTTCATTACAGGGATATGGGTTGTTCCGAGAATGCCCACATTTCAAGCTATTCTGGTTTCTTGGGCACTGGTAAAGAGATAGAGGTTGGTAATTCAGGGCAAGTTGAAAATATGGAACAGGGAGGTGGCAACTTGAATGAGTTGAGTAACAGTGCATGCATAAGTCTACAACTTGGCGAGCAATATTCATACCCTCCATATAGTAGCTTGAATTTGCCTTCAGATGATACGAAGTTGAAGCCTGACGCCGAGATGAACTTCCAAGGAAATCCTGCAGTTTATCAAGTCAATAGCAACTTTGAACATTCCAGACCCATGTACGGCAATGGGCATCATGATTGGGTTTCTGCTTCTGGGCCTTGTGGCATTGCCATGTTTGATGAGAATTCCTACCACCAGGTAAGGATCCTATTCCATGTACTGTATCTAATACCAATTTTCTTGGTTTAATTGCAATTTGCAAATACCAACTGCAGATAGTCGTTTAATTCTTTGACTTTTTATTTAATAAATTCAAACCTTGGCCTATAAACTTGATGTGTTTCAGTTATCATCTGGGCTGGGTTGAGCCTCGCTGGGAAATGGACAACTTGTCAAGTGGCATTGAGTCCATTTCTGGTGTCATCTAAAGTTCATAGCTCAATTGTATGTAAGAGAGGGGGTTGGGGGTTTGAGTTTTCTCTATCAGTTTGTGGAAAATATACCTTAATATCATAGGCATTGTCATCCTTCTTTATTTAAGACTAGGCTATCATCATCTTCATGTGATATGGTAATCATTGTGGTGTTTCTAGGACAAATAGCCCTCTATGTCACAGAGTATAAACCATTTGTTTATATCAATTTCACAACTGAGTTCTCTCTTTTTCATCTTTCTGTAATAGGGTTCGGCACTAGATCAAAACAAAGTATAAGTTGTTCTTATCAAGATAAAGTACAGCTGTTCAGATCAACATGTATGAGCCTTTCTTGTTAGTGTTTCTGTTTGTTTTCTTAATTTCTGTTCCCCAGTTTTCTTAAACCTATCTGCAGTCGAAAATTATTTTATCATTTTCATTGTTCTTGCAGCAAAGGAACAGACTTTCCTGAGTCAGCATGGTTTTGACCGAATGGGAAGACTGGTAGCACAGAAGTGAACGTGCGATATGGTAAAATACTTCTGTGGACACATTTTGTTTTGGTGTTGCTTGTCAAATTTTTAGATGAGGTTTCTGATATATAAAGATAATTCAAAGAGATGGGCAAAGGCCATCAGGTAATTTTGTGTAATATATACATTAGCTTCTAATAGGATACAAATCATACGAGTTGATATACCATCTGTATATATATAAATATGTTCTCCTTTGGAGTTCCCTGTAAAACGGGGATGGGTTTGTCTTATCACATCGAGTCACCCAAGCTGTACATTATACGCGAGTAGAAAAATGAGCATAATTTCATAGTTTTAGTAGAAATGGAGATTCAAATTAGATTGTTGTTTTTAGAGCAATTGATGGCATTTCTTTGTAATCATCATTCTTGCTTTACTAAAGAAGGACAAGTGGTGTAAAATGATAATATAAACGCCATCTTAGTTCCCCTGTACATTGAGAGTTTCCATGTTTACATTGATGCTCAAATCTCACTCAAAAACTACGGGTTCATGGTTACAAAAGAAAGAAACAGGATCCCGAATTGCCAATCCATCTTTGATTAATTACCACTTAGTATCTGGACAATGGTGTTGTGCCATGGGTCAGAGATGTGTTGCAGGAGGTTTTCAAATGGCCCTTTGCCGGTCACATTGTATTGAACCACAAATCCCAAGAATGCCAACATTGCCAGTCTCCCTGCGCGTTCAAAAGCCACAAAACATTAGTCCGAAGCATAATAAAACAAATATTTATCAGTAGAAATAAGCCAATTTGGCCGAGTAATTACCATTGGCAAGCTCCTTCTCCTTTGCCTCAACAGTGGGTGCAAAGTTGAGTGGGTTAAAAATGCCACCGGGGTACCCAACTTCATTTGGAGGCAAGCTGTATTGCTTGAAAATGGGGTCTTGGTTGACACTTCCTGGGTTCTTTATGTCTTGCCATCTTCTTATCTCCACATAGTGGAACAAGATGAACTCGATCACGAAAAGGGTCGATGATGATGCAAAGTACTCAGCCTTCCCAGCATCATACCATTGGGGAGCATTAATTATTCCAATCTTTGTGAAAACTTCGGGCAACAACATTCCAACAACACCCAACATGGCCCAGCGCGAATTCACAAGCTCGGCTTGCACATACCACCTCAAGTTCTCAGGATCCTCCGCAAGCCCCAGGGGGTCAAATCCATTGTCACCGGGGAGGCTAAATCCATCAACAGAATTTGTAAATGTTAGATTTTTAGTAGAGTGACATGATAGCAACACTGATATAGAGAATTTTGTGTTAGAAGTGATGTAAAATATTACGTTGCATTATTCTAAACTGATCGGATATGTGCATGTGACATCAATTGTTGACATGACTTTGAGGGTTTATTTGAGTTAAGCTTTGTACCTGCCATTGAGGTAAGTTGGCGAGGCCAAGCCCGGTAACCACTCCCCTTTCTTGGCTTCAACTTTAAAAGAAGTGCTTGAGCTCACTGGTTTAAAGGCCAATTCCCTATTTAATTTAACCGGAGACCCAGTAAGGAACCTGGATTTGGATGCGCACGGCCGGAACACGGTGGCCGATGCTTGCGTTGTGACGGTTGCCATGTTTCCCGACGAGAGTTCTGAGCCTCGTAGTGCAGGAGTGGTGTTGGTGGAAGAAGTGCAGCTAATGAAAAATTATGAAAATTTGATGGTATGGGAACATGCCTTTGTAGCTGTCATTTGTGGCCTCCGTTTAATGTGGGTTTGTTTCTTCGATTTTGTTGATCCAACGGCTAAGATGCGTTTGTGGGTTTTGGATTGGCCAATGAGAAGTGAGTGACCTTATCACGTTATCTTGAGACAATATCCACAAATCTATTTCTTTGTTGTTATTGGTTTTGAGAGATTCTCTGGGGCCGGTTTTGGCCACGTAGGAAGATCTTTGAAATGCTGGGATATGACGGTTTGATGATCTTGCCACGTCGGATTTTGTGTCCAATGAAAGGATGACAAGCGGTCGATGCGTTATATCTTAGCGAAAGATAATCTCCAAAGTTGTTGGATCCATCTCATTTGCGCATTCTAAAAGTTCACAGTTTAGAATTCAAAAAACTTGCTCATATACAATTAATATTAAATTTTAGATTTGGATGAAATTAGCTAAATATATATATATATATATATATATATATATATATATATATATATATATATATATATATATATATATATATATAAAAGAAAATGAATAAACTATAGAGATACTTATTGGTTTTTATTTTTGTTTTATTTTTTCCTTGACTGCTATTTGAGATATCTATTTATTAAAAAGATAGATATTAGACTGTTATTATAAGTTAAAATTATTGAGATTCTTAATGTTGTTAACATTTAGTGTTATCTAGAGAAGAATTTATGTTGTGATCCCTTTACTAATATAGTGGAAGGTTATATTGAACTACGGTTCTAGTAATTTTTTTCGATTAGATTTTTTACGTAAAAATCTATGTTCCTTGTAGTTGATTTATTACTTGGATTGTATTGATTTTATTTATTTATGGTACACATTCTCATTTTATTTATGATACATATCTCGTTTTCATTACAGAAAGAATAAAAGAATTTATTTTCACTTTATTCACATCTATTTACATGAGTTACTTTTCTAATAAGAGCTAAGCTTAGAACGAGATTGTATCGTCTATAAGACCTCTGTTTATTAATAATTAATAATGTTCGTTATTTTGGTCTTATTGTGTCGTGTATGATGAGATTGAAGTTGAAATTCAAATAATAAGTCCCTGGTATTTCTTAGATAATTTCATATTTAATTTTCAGACATGATGTTTTTAATTAACGTACAATTTTATTTATGTTAACGATGTTACAACATGAAATTGTTTATTTATGTGATAAAGTTATAACTGACGTGCTATTGCAAAACAGTTTTCAGTGCGGAGTAAAAATTGGTACAGTCCAAGAGTTGAACGTTTTTGCTTGTTTTCATCTTCTCCTTTGTTAATTTCCTCGGAGCATTCAAAAATTGTAATAAATCCGACTCCCAAATACACGTCTTTAATTTGTTCGGATTATCCAGAAAACCTGGAACCATGTGAACAGCTTAAAGTAATTGCAACTCTTTATCTTCTACTGTACTAATGGATTATTATTATAATAGTCGTAACTTATGCAGAAAGATGTCTCAAATAATCAAAATTTTGTCTAACTTTTCAACTGATTTAGTAATTTGAAGGATCTATCAAACTTCAAGCAATTCAGTCTGGGATTGCTTGCTAGGATTCTTTATTAAGAGTTAATTTTTGTCCTACTAGAAATTAACTCCTCTTTGTAACACTTCCAAGGATTGAGAAACGACATGTTAAAATAAAGTTATTGTCCGCACTTGTTTTCAATATTATTGTTGGATTCTTAGGTAGCCAGGCGCAATAGAATTTCTAGGTTTGGTAGTTTTTTTAACATTTAACTCTTTTGAGTAAACCTGTTTAAATTTAAAAATGCTAAATGTTAAGAAAGTTGAGAGAAAGCTCAGAGAAGGAAGCATGTGCTGAGAGGAGAGAGAGAGAGAGAGAGGGAAACGAAATGGTAGCATGTGCCGCCATTTCTCTCAGCTTTCTCTCATTTTTCTAGTCATCTAACAGTACTCTTTAAATTTTGTCAATCTTTATTGCATTCACAATTTTATATGAGAGGATTAATTAAAAAAAACAAAAGAGACAGGTATCCTCTCTTATTTATTTTATTTTTTCTCTTTTTTCCCCCTCTCCTAATATTTTCTTGTTAAAGGAATGAGCAAACTGAGTTTTCACTTTTTATGTTGATAACCAAACCAATTTTTTTTTTCACTTTATTTATAATTAATCCAACTTTTGTAACTCGATTTGAAAAATAAGAAGAGAATAGAAGAGAAAAAAATAAAGAGAGGATCCTATATAATCCAATAAAAAATCAATGATCTTATACTTATATATTTTATATCTCAATCACATCAATTATTACTTAACATATGGTAAGTGTTAGTTGGCCTAACTTTTTCATCATTAATATAATAATACACCCTACCTATCAAATAACGACGCATCATCTTATGCGAACTATGTACCTGTAACATTACTCATAAAAAAAATTAAAAAAAATTGTTTTAATCCTGTTGCAATTTCGGTAGTAATTTGCGGTTCGGAAGTACACACTAGCTAGTAGCTATGGAAAAACATAATAGTAGTAAACGCATGATATTGTGAACATGAGATGCCAAATTAAGAAGATACTAATTAACGTTAATAATTAATTAATTAATTAGGAGGAGAAACTTCGGTCCAAAAGTTTGACAAATTCACAAAAATCTATCCGCCCGTCTTTGTCATCATCAAATGCAGCAATCATGGTTGTGCATTCAGCTTCTGAAGCATCTGCTAGACTTAACCCGCAAAGAACATTCCTCAGCTCAGATGCATCAATGAACCCATCTTCATTCTCATCGAACAGGGCAAACGCTGCTTTCACTTCCTCCAGGCTCGGCTCCCCCTCCTCGAACAGCTCATCAACCTTCTCTTCGAGCCCTTCCAGTTCCTCCATTGCCACTCTCACTTCTTGCACCGTCGTCATCTTCTCCCTTCCCGAATCTTCTGCATTGATGGTGGACTCTGCAGCTGAGGGTTCCTTATTTACAATACTTTTGCCAGCGCAAAGTTTTGTCTTCTTTATATTACAAAATATGCGGCCGAAGACTCGAAGGACACGATGGAAACTCGAGGAGAAGTCTCGGAGAATAATGACACAGTTAAGAATGACCAAGACTACTAGAATTCTAGCGGGAGAAAACGGGCTGGCAGCTGGTATGTTATCAAGATTATTTGTAATCTCCATGTCAAGAAGTGAAAAGGATGGATCGAGAAATGTTGTAGTACAATTGGCAAATGGCGAGAGCGCAGGGCAAAGCATCGAAATATGATTTAATTAGATGCCAAGAGGCTGCATGCATTGCATGTGTCCTTATATTGGAGAGTTGAGTGAGGGCTAAGTCTGAAGGAAAAGAAGGTGAAATAGACATTGCAAAACTTGCCAAATACTGGAGCGGTCGGTCTTCCTTCATGGTAACTTCCCTTCACCCGTTTCACATGGCAGTTGAAATTCACGAGGAAATGGGGGCGACGCTTTTAAAAGTCCGTATAGTAAGTATACGGGATGCTTCCTTGGAGGTTCCAATTCCATATACGAATAAAATGGTGAATCCGCGAATTGAGGACAATGTGAAAAATGCATTTATATACGCTATCAATAATAGGATGAGTCGTGGTCGGACCAATTCCTACAAACAGCTTGTAAATTTATCATTAGACAGCGACCTTCGGACCTTGGGAGTAGTTGACGGGATTAATAGTTAACAATCAAGTACGGTGGTGATACATCATTACGTGACGCAAGAGGCAAATTAGAAATTGATGCAAAATGATTTAAAAGATCTGTTAGGTTCACTCCTTGTCGGTTTCCGATGCATTTAGGTCCAATTTTATTATTCTCGCTCGATTCCTGAACCATTTTGGACTTGCTGCGAAACTCCCACAGGTAGTTGCAAGTGAAATGCTCATCGCCTTTGGAAAATTAGAGGTAAAAGGGCGCCAAAACAATGGCGAGCGTCAACTTTTTGAAAAGCTCACTATGGGGACATGTGTCACAAAAGAGGCATTGACGACTTCTTCGTAGATGGAGCTTTCTGTTTCACCTCCGACTTTTGTTGAATTTATGAAAACAAAGGGAAAAAAAAAACATTTTGAAAATAAATTAAAGAAATAAATGATTTCTTTTTAGTGTTCATAGAGGCTTTTTCTTTGTTTTTACTCCTTTTATTTTTTTTAATGGTTTTATAGACACACTTATCTCAAAAGCCATACAAGTCTTCTCTCACATATATCTCATTAAACATATACTTCTTAATAATTCATAAGACTTATGAAAGTGAGAGACTTTAAGAGCATCGCCAAAGGGCTCTTCAAATGAGATCGAAGAGAGACAGAAAGATAATTTTATTCAAAAAAAAAATTCTTATTTAAACAGGCTTTTAGAGCTTTTAATTTATTATTGTATTATTTCTTATCTTTTTATTTTTAAAGGGAGAGATATGTCATAATTGTTATTATTTTAGTAGAGGAAAATTTTTTATTACAATAATATAAATTTATTTTTATTTGAAGAAATTTTTAAAAGATGACTAATTTTTTCACTATTTTATTTGTCATAAAAATAAATAAATAAATGTTTAAAAAGTTAAATTAAAAGAATCTTTTGGTGATACTCTAACCATTTATCAAATAAGTCTTTATCTAAGAAATAAAACTAGCAAAATTTTAACATGAACTTTTGAGAGAAAATTGTTAAGCCTGTTGAGATGATAGGATCAACTACTTAAGTTTTGTTATTTGATAGAGTAAGTAGGTCTCATTCTCTGGCCCATTATTTTTAAAATTTTAATTTTAATGGATCCTAAGGTCAGATTTAGTTAAAAAGTGTGATTCCATTGTTCTGCCAAATGATAGAACTCAAGTAGCTGATACTACCAACTCAGTCAAGTAGAATAACTAGCATAAACAAGTTTTTCATGGGCAATACCAAAATAGAGGAGAATTTTATGCCCACTTAATAAGGCTAGTCTATTTCAAGTTCATGAATGTCCCTAAAAGTGTATTCGAATTGGTTGACACTATAATTTGTCGCCCTTCATTTATGTAGACTCAGGTTCGAGTCTTGGGAGTAGGGAGAGGATAAAAATTGATTTGAGTTTGGCCACCCCTCTTTCCTTTTAAAAAAAAAAGAAAAAAAAAAGTTCATGCACTCAATAAGTATAAAGATTAACAAAAAATTTTAAAAATATTAATCTAGATTATGATTTGTATTTGTTGTTATATATTTGAAATGATTGAATTTAAAAATTATCAGATTTTTTTTTTTAATTTTAATGGAGGCACATCAACAAGGATCAAACTTAGATCTTTTATGTCGTTAGAAGTTTTCACTTCACCATTGACTCTATGTATTACTCCCAAAATTATTAAACTTCTAATTATAATATATCAATATAAATTTTTTGTTATGGATGATATTAATTTTGATCAGTAACTAAATAAAATTTAGATAATTACAAATTTCACTTGAATTAATCAAAACAAATAAAATAATTGAATTGAAAAAAAAAATAAAAGAAAAAGCTAACGATAAATAAAATTCAGTTAGAGTTTATCCGCCATATAAATTCTCTATCTCAACAATCGGCAAACATTATTAATTTATTATCTTCAGAAATGAGACCAAACGGTGAGCCAAAACGAAGAAAATCAACAGCAACGCGGGCATCTTCTCCTTCTCCCTCGAGAAGAAGAGGCCAAACAACAGTTGGCTCAGCGACTCTTCTCGACAATGAGCTGCTGACGGAAGAAGAAATGTCAACTCTCTTTACGGACCTTCAAGTACCGTCTCTGGATTCAAGCGCAAATCCTCGGAGTTTCCCGTACAGCGTGAAGCAGCAGTGCTGGGAAAAGGCGGAGAAGGTGAGAGGACGAGACCCAGATCGTTGGCGGAGAGACGCGCTCGGTAACATTGTCTTTAGGAAGCTTGTTGGCTGCCCTGGTTGCTTGTGCCATGATTATGATCACATTCTGCCTTACTCCAAGGTCACTTCTTCTTTTTCCTTTTTTCTTTCTTCAGTTTTTATGATGTGTGTGTTTTTACATTTGGGGATGAACTGGGTTGGTTTTTTTTTTTGTTTATTGTGCGAAATTTTGATCAATTTGCTTGTTTCGTCTGCTTCCTTTTTGCAAATAAAGGTGCCATTTTTTATTAAATACTTTTTTTTTCGTGGGTACATGGTTGTGAATGCGTTTATGTTGGTCCCTTAGGATCGATTTAAGCTCACTTAGATGTTAAACTTAATGATTGAGGAAGTTTAGTAAGTTTTGAGTTAAATATGAGTCGAGTGAATGATCTTTGTATGTCCTACAGTTACAATCAAGGAAACTGATTATACACGAATGTGTGCCAATAAGATGCTATGAATTAAGTGTATGTCAATTCTGGAAATGTGCATATACAGCAGTGGGAATTTATTTCCTACTCTGATCATCTGGCTTGCACTGGACAATGAACCGTTATCAGGGGGTTTTCTGCTTTCTAACTCTAGTCATTTTTTGAAATGCTAGTATTCTTGTTTTTGGTTCCATCAGATATTTTCTTTGGGTATGTTCTTTCTGCTGTGAGGATTTTAGCTGTGGGATGGAAACATTGGGAGTCCTGTGATAATAGAGATGGAGGGCACAGATTAACTATCTTTTCTTTCTGAAATTAAGCTAGTAGTAGACAGAGGAATGTATTGCATGAGCGCATGTGAAGCGATGAAAACAATGTTAGATGATTGAACTGATAGTGCGTGTCACAGTTGTATGCGAAGGGTAACCATGAAATAGAATTGTTAAGCCTTTTAGGATAGATTGTTTAAATTCAAAAAGAGAGAGAGAGAGAGAGAGAGAGAGAGAGAGAGATTGGAAATGTACTTTTCAGTTAATCAACGAACCTCTGTTTGAAGCCTAAAATTTTGTGTTTTGAGGCCTAGAGAAGACGTAGGGTGTTGCTATTCCTTTGGGAGAGGAATTGTTGCTAGGGAACCCTCAAAGAAAGATTGTGCTGAACATATATTTTGAACTTTTATCTCCTACTATCTTATCACGTTCCATATGTATAAACTAAATTGTGCCAATTTCATGTCTTCCTACATTCACTCTCAGTTGTAGTAGCAATAGTTACTCTTTCCATGTATACGTGTTCCCAGTTCTTTGTTTGATAAATTTGGTTTCTTATCATTGTTTGATTTTTGGCAATATAAAACTTAGATGTCAATCCAAGGAAATGATTTGAGTAAGTGAATTTTTTGTTTGCCTTTTGTCTTTGGGGCAGATAGTGATATGTAGTCTTTCGTAGAGTCACTACATTATTCATTTCTAGAACTTAATTTAGATTGTTTGTTTGATTATAATTTTTTGGTGGATTACAATAGATGCTTGTCTTCCCTTTGTGAAAATTTTCTCCTTGTTCCTTGATTTGAAACAGCAACTTGAATACTAACTACATGGTCTTTTCTATTTTTATCCCCATATATTTTGTCTGTATTTGTCTTGTGATAGTAAATATCCTCCACTTCTTTGCTTCTATCTACTAATGCTGCCATAGACTTAAACTTTTGCACTAATGAATTTCAGGGGGGAAAAAGCACGCTGGAAAACTGTCAGGTTCTACAGGTGTGAGCTCTGTTTCCTCCTGTTTTCTCCTGTATCTTTGATATCCTTCATATTTTTGCTCTTGTATGTTATCATCTACCTTTCTGTTCGAATTCCAATTATCTATTAAAAGTTGATGGTCCATCCATAAAAACTTTGCCTTCAGCACATGTAGGGCTCTATAGTTTGTGTTTACTTTGTACTTGCCTAAAATACTCCGAAGCTGCTTCTCTAATTATTCCATTGGGAGAAATGCTTAGATTATCATCTCCTCTCCCCTTTCCACCCTTCTAAAATTTGAACCGTATCAAGATTTATTTTTGGACTGGTGTATCCTCTTATGAGCAATGCAGTCTTTCAATTCTTTTGCAGGTTTACTGGATTGCTATAGATAAATCAATTTACAGAATTCTTGCTCTGTTATCAAATAATTATCTGATGAGCTGTAACTTGTTTGTCTCAAAGTGAGAATTTGAGCTTGGGAATTGTTTAAATTTTCTTGACATCGTAGACCTCATGTTAGTGAAAAAAAAATGGTTAATTGACTTTTGTCTCATTTCTTACAGGCAACAGTAAATAGATCAAAGGGAAATAGGACTGAACTATCCAGATCTGATCTGATTCAAAAGAGTTCTTATTGTCGGGTTTCAGGTACTTTAAGCCTTAAAATATACAGCATGGAGTCCTTGAAGAAAATAATCTAACACTCTAAAAGAGTGTCTTACTCGCTCAATTGTTTTTCCTGAATTCAGGTCGTGACATGGACCTTCTCGAACTGTCAGCCTATGGCAATGTCCGTCGTGGACAAGATTCTGGAGGATGTAGAATTCAGTGACTATTACCAAGTTCACATGTAGCTACTCTTAAAATTTATTTTAAGATGTTCAGTTGATTGTTGTTATCCTCCTCACTGGTTGACAACAACTGTATTCTTCACCCAATGTAATTTTGTTGCTCAAAGCAGTGCTTATGGATTATATTTGGTGGGTGCTTTCTTGTCAGGGAAGGAAGTGCTTTTGCCGTTATGTTTGGTGGTCCTTCCTTGTGGTGGAAGGAAGTGCTTTACGATTAAATTTATTGGGTACTCTCGTGGAGGAAAGAAGTGCTTCTAATGAGAAACTATTGTTAATTGGCAAACCAAAAAAACCCATATTGTGTCTGAATTTTTTTTTCTTTTAATTCTTTTTTACTTTTACTAGATGAAGTTTTCCAGACATAAATATAACATTTAGTATCAAATTAAGAATCTTTGCCAATTATTTTCCTTAGTTGAATCGGTTTCCCTAGCTGATTTTTGTTTGTAACAAACCATTACGTACAAATATTTGACGTGCCTATTGTTGGGTTAATTTTTTTTTCCCTGTTTCTTTCTTTACCCGCCTACCCTGGCTTTTCTTCAGTTGTTTGCTTCGGTGCTTTTTATTTTAGGGTGTGTTTAAGGATTGAGAAATTAAGGAATCGGAATGATACCATGTTTCTTCGCAAAAAAAAAGGAATGGGAAAATGGTGGGACCCACAAGAATTTGGGAATGGGGAATGGGAGATTGATACAAGAAGAGGGAATCAATTTCCCATGAACTTCCATTTTTATCCTTGAAATTTCGATATTAGAAAATGCCCTCATTTAAATAAAAATATAAATATAAAAAAAAACCCAAAATCCCCGGATCCCGATTCTCTTGACCCCATAGCCTTTGCTCTTCCTCTTGACTACGATATCGAGTTTAATGCCTGCCAGTCGTGCTTATTTTTGGCCGTTCGACCTCCGCTTTTGTCGCCCATCGACTTTCAAGTACACATCTCAAACAAGGAATTTAGTTCTTTGTTGAGTGAAAGCCGTACATCAGAAGTTGTACACGTCTCAAACAAGCCCGAATTTAGTTCTTTGTTGAAAGTAAACATGCAAGCTTCGTCGTCTGTTCAATCTGGGTAACGATATTGTGATTTCGGTTCTTAGTGGTTGATTTTTGCTTTTGCTTTTGCTTTTGTTTCGAACTTCTTTGTGCTTGAATCTCGGGATAATGTGATGCTAGATGGTTGATTTCAAGGGTTTTTTTTTTATTTGCATTAGTTTGTTTTTTCCCCTTGATGAAGTGGGAAATGGGTTGTCGATGAATTGTTAGCTTTGTAGAATAAATGCGGGTTTGTTTTGGGCACTTTTGTGGGGGTATGTGCGACTGGGAGTTTTTGTTCCCCTGCTTTAAAGATGGTGCGTTGGTCTCTGGCTTTTGTATCTCTGTTGGGTATGTTCAATCATTGCCTTTTGCTTTCTTTGAACTGGATTTAAGTTTTTATTCATAAAAATGTAGATGTTTTTCGGTGTAAAAATTGTTATATCTGATTTTTTTTCATAGCTGAGAGATACTTGTTGCAAAAGGATTTACGAGTTACTAATTTAGGGAATTAAATTTTAGGCTCCAAAGCGTGTTCTACTCTACAAATAAGCTCTTTATGCAATTACAAGGGCTTCTGGTAGTGGAGTTGCTGTTGGGAAATTCTTGGTGTTCTAAGAGAATTTGTAAAGTGTGTGTGTGAGAGACAGTTTGTAAAGGAGGGTGTATTCTCTGAAATGTGGAACACAAGGAGTGGGAGAAGTTTCTGAATGGTGCAATGTTCTTTATTTGGCATAAATGGTGGTGTTGTGAGAAATCATGGAAGTATCTGAATGTATTTTTATTTATTCTTGAGTAAAAGTGGTTGTTTTATGCATGACTCTGCATGGATATCTAGGTGTCTTAGGCCGATGAAAAAATTGGGTCAGTAGAAGACTTTAAAAGTATGCTGTCTTGGCTTCTGATCTTGGAGAGGATTTGGATTTTAAATTTGTAAATGTGTATAATGTATCAAGTTTGAGATTGAATCCCATTGGCTGTAGATGAGATTTGTGGAGAGTGTTTTTGGGTCTGGAATCTTCTATTTATGTGCTATGGCGTATAGTGGTAACGAGTGTGAGATTAAATCTCATCTGATGTGGATGATAAGAGTTTTAGGGCCCAGAGTATTCTATCTACAGCCAGGATGACTCTGTTGAGATCATTGGAATTGTGATTCTCCTCTTGCTCTCCTTTGGCAAGTATAGGTCTTTGTAGGATGTTTGTAGACACTTACCTGTAGGCATTTGTGTTTTATTATTTATGACATATTTTTCTTAGTTGAAAATTTCCCAACATTTCTACAATAATATGTTGCTGTAAGAGCAAAAAAGAAACACATGGATTAATGTTTGTCTTCGATTGGTTCCCATCATTAGACTGTTATCCACAGCTTTGTCTTTTAAAAAAAATGAATTTGATTTTTGGGCTTGTTTGAACCAAATGATATTTCATTTGTTGTTTCTGGTATACGATGAAGATGAAGATGATAACTAGGCTTACTCTAAGGCAATTGGTTCTGTTTAGTAGAACGAGTAATGAACGGAAATGATTTTTGAGAACTCCCAATGGATGCAAATTAAAAGAAATCGGTTCCTCAATGTTGAGTGCGGAAATTTTATCATATTTATCTGTTAAAAATCATGAATTATTGTGTCAAAATATCTATTGCCGCTGGCATTTGTCAGTACATGAGATGAGAGAAAAGTAGAAATTTTCATACTAACATGTAAATGGTTGGAAAATGCATGATATTCGATTCTCCACCAAATTATTTTGTTTCGCTTTTTTTAATGCTTTTATAGTTATTTTATCAATGGTGGCAGCAGTAGGTGATTTAGCAAAACAATTGCTAAAGTAATAATATAATGGTGGAGATGCTTGATTTTAGCTCGATTATTTGAGCTTACATATAATGGATAGAGTTAATTAATATGATTGCATTTGTTTGTGATGTAAACATATAGGAATGACTCGGATGTTAGCCAGAAAGAAGAGAGTCGTTATAATTATACAAAATTTAGTTATGATCTTGCAAATGATTGTGGCCGTGTGCTCTGCTATGTGTGCCCAGCTTCGGTTTCGTTATGAACGAAGATTGATATCTAGGTCATCCTATAGAGTTTTCCAACAAATAAATGTTTTGTATGAACTGATTTATGAAAGTGATGTCAATTGTTTGTCACAATTAAGAATGGATAGACAAACTTTTTTCAAATTATGTAAGCTACTTCGTGAGAAAGGGGGTTTGGTAGGTAGTAAGAAAATGTCACCCGAGGAAATGCTTGCAATGTTTTTAAATATTTTAGCACACCATACAAAGAATCGGGTGATTGGGTTCAATTTTAAAAGATTTGGACGAACAGTCAGTAAATGTTTTCATGAGTGTTTAAAGGCAATGATTAGATGCCAAAAAGAATTTTTGAGCGGTGTTGGAGAATGCAATGGACTCAAAATGGAAATGGTTTAAGGTACGTATAGTATTATAATAACTATTGCTTTTAGTTATACACTTGAGTATAATAACTTCAAAACTTTTTCTTCCTAATAAATTTAAAATTTTTTCTTCTTAATAATGTAGAATTGCTTGGGAGCATTAGATGGCACATACATAAAGGTTCACGTTCCAGAGATCGATAAACCAAGATATAGAACTAGAAAAAATGAAATTGCAACAAATGTCTTGGGAGTTTATTCACAAGACATGCAATTTATTTATGTGTTACCGGGATGGGAAGGTTCAAGTCATGATATGCGTGTGTTAAAAGATGCTGTGTCTAGAACAAATGGTCTAAAAGTTCCGCATGGTAATACGTCTAATCATCATTGTCTTTGCATTTTAAGATTAAATAATTTATGACGAATTTTTTTAATTGTATTTTATTTTTTGATAATAGGTTATTATTACTTGGTTGATGGTGGATATACCAATGGGATGGGTTTTCTTTCACCATTTAGAGGGCAACGTTACCATTTGAGTGACTTTAGGGATGGACATCAACCTACTACCCCAGAAGAATTGTTTAATATGAAGCACTCAAGTGCTCGAAATGTTATTGAACGATGTTTTGGATTATTGAAAAAGAGATGGGCAATACTAGAGTGAGCCTTTTATGATATAAAAACACAAAGGCGTATAATATCTGTTTGTTGTATGCTACATAACTTCATTAGACAAGAAATGCCTTTCGATGATATGGAAATGGAAATGGATAATGAACCACCTCCGAGTATTGACACTGACTCGGAGATTATTAATACCATTGAGCCTTCTAATGAATGGACTATATGGAGACAAAATATGGCCCAAGAGATGTGGAACATATGGCATGCAAGTAGACAAGCATGAAGAGTCTATGTAGGACTTAATGGAATTCGGGTTGTTTGACATTACTTGTTATTTTACATTTGTTGTTTATTTGTCGACATTGGATGTTATATTGTTTGAGTTTGATAATTGTATTGTTCTTTGTGTTTGGATATTGTATTATTTATTTGACGGTGGATACTGTATTATGGTTTGATATTGGATATTGTATTAATTTTTTATATTGGTAATTGTATTGTTGTTTGACAGTTCATATTATATTTGATTTATTTAAAGAATGAGTTCCAATCCCACTCCAACTCCTAGAGGTCGGGGTATGAACAAACATTTTTGGACAATTGCCGAGGATAATGCTTTAGTTGACTCGTTATGGGAATTGAGTCGAAATCCTATGTGGAGGTCGGATTGTGGTTTTAAGAATGGGTACTTACAACAATTAGAGAACCAGCTAGAAGCAAAAATGCCGGGTTGTGGTTTGAAAGCTTCTCCTCACGTCGAATCTAGAGTGAAATGGTTGAAGCAAAAATATTGTGTTATGAGTGATATGTTATCTCTTAGCGGTTTTGGGTGGGACAATGAGAAGATGGCGATTACATGTGAAAGGGATATTTTTGATGAGTTTGTTAAGGTAAAGTTTTAAAATTCATAGTATAATTTATACTAGTTTTCTTTTATGTTACTTATACATAATTTGTCTTCTTTTTTTGAACAGAAAAGAAAGGATGCAGCTGGTTTATTTAATAAACCATTTCCACATTATTATACCTTGGGCGAGATTTATCGAGATCGAAACGGGACTAATCTTTGGGAATGCGAGATGATGATGAGGAAATGACAACATTAGTGTGAATTTGGGAGCTGGTTCAAATAATATTGATTTCGGAGGTGAGTCGAATAATGAGCCTATTATGGAGGATTTTAATGATGGTATGTCATACACTCCTCAAACAAATGCTACTTCTCATCAACAAGTGGAATCCGCTCCAAGTAGTTCAACCAATAGGTCTAGAAAAAGAAAGAGTAAAGATAAATTATTTGATGACATGTGCTCAAGGATTGGAACAATGGCTGCTCAAGCAATGGTCCCTAAGATAGAAACTTTGCACTTTCTAGTGATAAGGAAATAGCTGATTTACAAGGTAAGATATATGGAGAAATGAGCAAAATTGAAGGCTTGGTTGATGAGAAAATTTATGATGCAACTAGTATATTGGCCTCGAAGCATGATTTGCTCCGTGTGTTTTTTACTTTACCCGATCGCCTCAAGAAAGGATATGTGATGCAAATGCTTCGTCGTGGGATGTAGTTTGATGCTGGTTATCATGTTGAAACTATGTATGTACTACGTGTCTTTTGGGATTTACAACTTATATATGTAGTACGTGTCTTGTCTAATTATGTGACTTATTTAACTATGTGACTTTTATATGTGTTATGTATGGTTTTTTATGTTGGAAGTAGGTTATGTGACATGTTTAACCTTATGTTGGTGGAACATATGTTGTGCTGAGAATTACTTTGGAAATATTAACCTTATGTTTATCTATTATTATTTGGAAATAACGGCGAACCGTTTATTTTTCTACAGTCGTTCGCAAAAGCAGAACGATACCGGCTAACCGTTTATTGTTAACGGTTTACCGATAAATTTCAGAGAGCGTCCAGAACGATATCGGCTAACCGTTTTCTGTTAACGGCTTACCGATTAATTCCAAAGAGTGTGAACGATAAGCTAATCGTTAACGACTTACGTTTAATTCCCAGAGCGGACGATGCTAACCGTTTTATGTTAACGGCTTACCGATAAATTCCAGAGAGTGTCCAGAACAATACCGGCTAACCGTTTATTGTTAACGGCTTATGGATTAATTCTAGAGAGCGTCGACGAATGTAACCGTTTATTGTTAGCTTACCGATAAATTCCTGGAAGATAAATTCGAGAAACCGGCTAACCGTTTATTGTTAACGGCTTATCGATAAAGAGCATCGAGAATGGCTAACCGTTGCTTACCGATTAATTCAGAGAGTGTTATTAACCGTTTATTGTTAACGGCTTATGGATTAATTCGAGAGAAACGCTAATCGTTTATTGTTAAGACATAAAGTCGGAGAGCATCCGAAAACAGCGTTTTTTGTTAATGCCGAATCATTTGAGCAAAGTGAATTTCACTTTTATTATTATTATTATCATTATTATTATTATTAGTAGTAGTAGTAGTAAATAATTAATTAATATAATTATTATAACTAATTAATATATTAATATATTATTAACAAGAACTATTAATAATTATAGTTTTTTAATAAATAATCACAATAATTATATATGTTATTATTATTATAATTAATTAATTTATTGTTATAATAATTATTAATATAATTATTATAATTAATTCATATATTATCATCAATTAATTGATATAATTATTACTATTAATTAATCTATAAATATATTATTAACAAGAATATATTAATATTTATAGTTTTTGATTAAATAATCACAATGATTAATATATTACTATTATTATAATTAATTCATTTATTATTAATTAATATATTAATATAAAAATTACCATTAATTATTATATTAATACATTATTAACAATAACTATAAATAAAAAATTTATTTTGACTAAATAATCACTATAATTAATAATATAATTATTATAATTAATTAGTATATTATTATAATTCATTAATTAATTTTATAATTAATTAATATATCAATATATTATTGACAATAATTATTAATAATAAATTTTTTTGAATAAATAATCACTATAATTAAAATATAAAATAATGATTCTGAAAATGATTCATTAAGTACTTTTTGGTAATTTATTACAATCAAATTCATTCCGATTCCGATTCCAATCCAACTCATTCCGATTTCGATTCCTATAGTTCAAGTAAACAACTTATTCTAATTCCCATTCCTTATTCCCATTCCAGCCCATTCCGATTCCAGCTCATTCCGATTCCAGTTTAGTAAACGCACCATTAAGGTATTAAGGTTACCGAAGCCAAATCTCGGGCATTTTGGTACAAGAAGAGGGTCTATGAACTTGTTAACAAGCCTTCAATAGAAATTGATAACTTGAGTGAGTACAGAATGCCTGAGGCTTATGATGAGAAAGGTTGCGTGAGTCAGAAGAAAAGATTTGCAGTAAACATGCAGCCGTCTATCAATCAAACTTGTGTTGAGAGAATAAGCCAAGTGACAAGGGAGGAGAGTCGCCTGAGAAATGCAACGTGGGTGTATGGTTCTAAAAATAAAAGGCAAAGATCAGATGATTACAGGTTTGTGTTTGAGGATCCCCACCAGCAGCTTGAGTTCATCAAGACATCTGTTATCAACGGGGACAAGGTTGATGATTTGCCCAGAAAGTTACCTGGCAGGTCCAGGGACAAACCAATTTTGAAAATGCTTTGAAAGGAGAGGAAAACTTTGCCAATCCATCAATATCGGGAGCAAGTGCTTCAAGCTGTTCAGGAGAATCAGGTCGTTGTTATAGTTGGAGAGACAGGTTCAGGGAAGACTACACAGATACCCCAGTATCTTCATGAGGCTGGTTACACTTAGCACGGGAAGGTTGGTTGCACACAGCCGAGACGAGTCGCCGCAATAAGTGTTGCTGCTATGGTTTCTAGAGAAATGGGTGTCAAAGTTGGGCATGAGGTTGGTTACTCCATCCGTTTTGAGGATTGCACATCGGAAAAGACAGTTCTTAAGTATATGACTGATGGAATGGTGTTGGGTGAGCTGCTATGTGATCCGAAGCTTGAAAGTTATAGTGCGCTGGTGGTGGATGAGGCACATGAAAGAACTTTGTCAACGGATATTTTACAAGGAATATTTAAGGATTTGGTTAGGTCAAGGTCTGATCTTAAGTTGCTTATCTCAAGTGCAACTCTTGATGCAGACAAGTTCAGTGCTTATTTTAATTCTGCTCCCATTCTCAGAATTCCTGAAAGGAGGTATCCTGTTGAAATTCATTACACAAAAGCTCCGGAGCCAAATTACATAGATGCAGCAATTGTGACCACACTGGTAATCCATGCAACGCAAGCATCTGGGGACATTTTGGTTTTTCTCACAGGCGAGGAGGAGATTGAAACTGTTGAGGAAATATTGAAAGAAAGAATCAGGAAATTGGGGACAAAAATAGGTGAGTTGATTGTCTGTCCTGTATATGCAAACCTGCCAACTGAGCTTCAGGCTAAAATATTTGTGCCAACTCCTGGCAGGGCTTGAAAAGTTGTTCTTGCCACTAATATTGCTGAGACTTCATTGACAATAGATGGGATTAAGTATGTTGTAGATTCAGAGTATTCCAAGATGAAATGGTACGATCCAAAGATTGGAATGGAGTCTTTGCTTATCTATCCCATCTCGAAAGCTTCAGCAATGCAGCGTGCTGGAAGGTCTGGAAGAGCAGGTCCAGGAAAATGTTTTCGGTTGTACACTATCAACAGTTATCAAGAGGACATGGAGGACAATACAGTACCAGAAATTCAACGAACTAATCTCGCAAATGTTATTCTGATTCTGAAAAACCTTGGAATTGATGACCTTTTGAATTTTGATTTTCTTCACTCCCCACCAAAGGAATTATTGCGCAAAGCTCTTGAACTGCTGTATGCTCTTGGTGCATTAAACCAAGTTGGTGAATTAACTAAGGTTGGTAGGCAGATGGCAGAGTTCCCACTAGATCCTATGCTATCTAAAATGATAGTGAACATTCTGGATTTGTTTCTGCACCAATCTACATTTGCTTGTTTGCCTCAGTTTGCTCTTCATGTTTGGGTATGAAATACCATCTTCTTGCCTCACTTTGGTTTGCCTTTTCTTCTTCAAACATTACAGATTATTTTATTTGTCACTGCAAAATTTTGGATAAATTGTCACAGTAAAACTTTTATGTAATTTTTTTTTTAGTCCATAAAGAAAACCTGTGAGAATTCTTCTCAATTGTTTCACAGGCAGAATAAATTACTCAAGAATATTTTGCTTCTACTAAAGAATACAACTGAGAAGAATTCTCACAGGTTTGAGTTAAACACAAATAGAAAACAATCAGACATAGCCTGGGGTACTGCTTCAGATCATCGAGCAATCATGTTCTTATTATCAATGAATCCAAGCAGCTTGCAAATATTTTTAATATCTAATGTGGAAAACACCGCAAAATCCTCTTTGTTGCTGTAACACGTCTCTTACTTGGAACAGAAGAGATTATTTGAATACATGCATAAGGATATTTTAAATTTTGACATGGCTTATAATTCCCAAAAAGAACTAGTGAACAATGCACTTCTTCATTCATGAAGATGCTTTATTGTTATTGTTTTTCTGTTGTCGGTAGAATGAACAAAATTGACAGAGTTTACACTGCTCAAACGAGCTTTTTATTATGGATTTCTTGCTCTTTCTTGTATCCCCTTGCCCAAGCAACCTATCCCTTCTTTCGGTATTCCTTATCGGCTTTGCATTTTCCTAATCAAGCATTCAGTGTTCTAACTTGAGTTTATGTATTATGTTCAAACAGTTCAAATAAAGCTTGTAAATTTTGCGCACGAAGTTGAGATTAATGCATATTACCGTCTATTACTTCTTCAGGATCCTCAAAATTGAACAATGGATTAGAAGAAATCATTGTATCTTACAGAAAAAGTATCCATACTCGGTATATTTTATTGCAGTTGTAAGCAGGATAATCATACTTCAGTATAAGAATAATCTGACTAAGCAAGCAAATACCACTTCTTTTTCTCTAAAGCTTGGTGTTCTCATTCAGTCCCCACCATATCAGAGTTAAAAAGAAGAAAAAGCTGGACCTTTAAGTAGTCTTTTTCCTTCTTTTTGCTAAAAAGAAAAGCTTCATGTCCACGCTTTCTTAATTTTTCTTTTAGATGCTTTTATTCTCAAGAACATATATACTTTTATCTTCCTTTTTTCAGGCACTTCATTCAAATGTTACAAAGGAAACTTGGGTGAATAGTTTTGATTTTGGTCATCCTCCTTGGAACGTATGCTCGTTGCCATGCACCTATTGAGCCGAGATGATGCTTATGGAAGATATGATATAGCATTCAGTTTCTTAGATGAAAATATTTTTAATATCAATTCGGAAGGTTCTTTTTTAATTTATTTCCCCTTTTCTGACGCTTTTGCTTGACCAATGGGCCAAATTGAACAACAAATGAAAGGCTTGCGAGTGATATGATTTTGAAGTTGGATGCTGCACCAGAACGGTCATTTTAGAACCAACAGTAGAAGTAATTGGTTGATAAGCCATATCAATCAACATGAGAAATTGCTCTTAGAAAAAATGTGCTTTTTAATCTCCACTTGATGTCTATTTTCCATTGGAGCAATATTATTTAAAAAGCACTGGACTAAGGGATAAGTGATAGTGGGATGTTGACTCTCACCTCAAATGAATTTAGTGTTATTTTTCTCAACAAAGTCAACATTGATGAATGAAAAAGTAGACATAATTTCTTACAGAAGTGCTTGTAACATTAATTTATTGTATGGAGACAGTGGAATTACAAGAATCAGATAACTGATCAAACTCACAAAAGTTAATTAATAAGAGAAAAATGTGTCTTCTCCAACTTTAAAAGCCATGGGCATCTTTGGGCACTGAAAGCTGGACTAACTACGTATGAAATATCAAGTGCTTGGATATAGCCAAACACAAGAATACAGGCATGCAGTTAACTTTTACAATTCTGCATTGGTTTGCCATTATCCCCACCACTTAAAATTATCGAATACATGTTCCACTGGTGGAGAGCGTTTCGCCCCATTGAATCTTGTTCAATCTCTGTTTTCCTGAACCAATTTGTGGCAGTTTTGTTGGGTTAATGAGGCTGTCTGCACAAGTAAAAGAGAAAGAAGATGAAAATTCAGATGGAATTACACGTGTTTGGAGCTTTCTTGTCCTAAATGAGAAAAGGCTAGTCCCAAAAACGTCAATTCTTCTACTCATTTAGACAAACATTGTTTTCATTTTATAAATAGGAAAATTACTAATGTTCATCACTTTGAACAGGATCACACATATGGATACGGGGTACAATCAATCTGCTTTTTCCAGATAATGGAATTAGCAGAAGGCAATTCTGCTATTAATATCGTAGGTGCCAACAAGTCTGAAATTGGGCTTATGGATCAAAAGAAGTGGACAAGTGCTCCCCGCTAAAAAATAAAAAGAGCAAAAAAGAGAAATGAAAAGCAGAAACAAGAGGGAACACCAAAAAGGATTCATGTCAGCATCTTAAAATTTGGGTCCCAATAACAGCTCATCTTGTGCATAAAATGTGGACTTTATTTGCTGCTAGAAACAAAATATCTAAATGGCTTTTTGCTACTGATGGACCAGGGACACACATTTGCCGGATTTTGAGGTATCAACTAAATGCTGTATAAATAATCCTTGGTGAATACGTCTTGCTTTCATCATCCATGCTTCCATAATTTATCTTATCTGTAGAAAATCCAATCCCGTGTTTATGCCACTACTGAAGAGAAGTTGATCACTTTCGTAAAAGCACTTTTCCACAATCAATTAGTCTAATCCATGTACTCCTTTTTTCAGCAATGTTATTCTCAGTACACTATAACCGCATATTCTATAACTTCTCTATGTCGATTAAAGATTAAATAATGAACAGACAAGGGAAGAGGCCAATGGGAAGATGCTGAAAACTTCAGTAGTGAATGATGTGTATCCCGGTTTCCTTTCTTTTCTTTTCTTTTTTTCATTTTCTTTCTTATTTTCTGCAAGTTGTGCAGATTCCTGGTGCTAGAAAATGAAAGATACTTGCCCCTGTATGAATTAAATTGAAGTTTATTTATCCAACTCATTAGGGAAAAAAATAAAAAGACTTCGATTTTCAATGGAATTGATTCAATCTTAGCCCCCCGAAAAGGCAGCCTGCTATAGCATAGTTTACGCACATGCATGGTTACAAGTTAAATTTGTTCTGCACCGGCAATTTGGCGTCATCCAATTATTCAAATTTGCATGTTGAATCATATTATGATAAGAATATTTAAATCTTTCAGCTTCTGCTTGGTCTAGTTGTGTTCTTGAATAATATGATTTTTCCTCACTTTTTGCATTATATATATATATATATATATATATATATATGTCTGAGGAAACTGGAAAAAAAAAATCCCTTTTCCAACTTCAGAATGAAAGTTTTAGCTCAGTAAATGAGGATGTGATGCACTAAAAGATCTTTCTCCAGAACTCTCGCTCACTGTATTTCACATGTAGTAGAAAGATATGTACACAAGCACAATCTCAGCAAACCAAGCAAATGAAAAGGCACCTGTGCATAATGTTACAAGAAGAGAATTAGTTCAAAATTCCCTCTATCCGATTGAAAAACTAGAAAGTTATCCCTCTCTGCTGCTCCCTCCATCTCTATCAATTACCTCCTTATTTGTGTATGTAATGAAGCCAGGAATCAAATATGATTCAAGAGATGATAGATAAACTCATCCCACTCTTCTGGCCTCAAAGAACTGGCTACATAAAAATTGTATCTTCAAGCGCTTTCATGGAAGTTGAGTGATCTAGACAAAGCAGCAGGATTTGCCAGCAATACTGGGGAAGTTTCAGCCATGTGACTCTTTTCATCACTCTTCGATTGCAAGCCCTTAAACAGCCTTCCCCCAGCAAGGGATTCATTTTTAATCCCAAGTGTTGCCCATATTGAACTTTTTGCAGCTTCATTTGGATCATCAATTCTTAAGATTTTTGGTACCAAGACACATCCGTTCTTTTCTCTTGACGGCTCCTCTTTGTCCATGTTATCTGATTTAAGCATGTCCTCATCCCTCGAATGCTTCCCCAATGTTGGAGAATTCGGCCCAGAGCTCAGAGACTTCTGGTTTGGTGAAGAGTGGAGAGATAACCAAGGCATGTTCCAAGTGCCTGGGATCCCACAATTCCAAAATGCAGCAGGATAGAATGACATAGGAAATCCTGAAGGACAGAAGGCTGGTGGAGGTACTGCGGCATTCCACGGATAAGGCCAAGGAACACCAGGAAGACATGGAATCGGTGAAGGGAAGCCATTAATGTTCCGCGTTAATGGTTCCTGCATACCATTTCTACCAACTTCTTCCGTAGGATTCGAGACTGTGATAGAAGACCCGCTTGAGCAGTCATCACCATTTTCCCCACCTCTGCAGGGAAATGGAATTTCTTGTTCTTGAAAACCATGAAAACCATTTCGGGCACCATTCAAAACCTTTTTATCTGCAAGATTCAATACAGAAGCCATGGAATCACAGATAGGTGCATCTAGGCCAAAGCTGAGGACTCTGCCATTGCTTTTCACATTGGGGTGGCTTATCCCATTTGGAGCATCAATTCTAGCTGCTTGAAGGGCCTCAGAGATGGTAATGTGACGATATTGTGAGGCAGAGTTCTTGTTCTTGCGACGGCCAGCACCCACCGGCACATTTCTCATGGTACCCCCAGCAGTCCAATATCTTTGACAGGCTTTGCAAAAATGGCGGGGTTGGTTAATATTGTAATTGTTGTAATAGCAGAATTTGGTGTCCATGCTATTGCAACGAGGGCAGGGAAGGATTTTATCTGGCTTCTTGAGGGTCTTCTCTTGAGAGTTTGAATTTGAAGCATCATTCTGGGATTTCTCAGACTTAGCAGCCTTTGATTTTGCAGTTTCATCATCTATCGAAGGCGTTTTGGGGTTTACATTAGCCTCCGGCGATTCAGGAACTTTCGACTCATCTATATTTGGAGGTGGAGTATCATCTTGTTGTGTAGTCTCAGCGGCCTTTACTGCTGAAGAATCCTGAAGTTTAACATGGTTACTTTTCAAGTTAGACATGAAATTGTCACAAATTACTGTTGTATTAGAGCTATGAATCTAACCAACTAAATTCAGATCTTAGTAAATACATTCATAATTGGTATGACATAAAATTAATGGGACACGTCCAAGGAAAAAGAAAATAGAAAATGAACAATTCTTTCTTTTCCCCTTTTCAACTAGATGATTTCTCTCTAAAATCCTTGTTTTTCTTCTTTTAATATACAATTCACTGACACATTCAATGCTATGCTAGTATGCGCTTAAGTTTCACTAACCAATTGAGAGTTTGTAGAAATTTAGATAAAGTTCTCGGGTCAATTCCTTTCAACTTTTTCTAAATAAACTTTATTGTATGAATAGTCAACTCAGGAGACAATCAAGGCTACAAAGCTTTTAGTTTTTCCAATTGCTACAATCAAGCGATCAGATACACACATTTGTAGTCCCTCATGGCTATAGTTAAACCAATAGAAGTTTCTGGAATATTAGATAATCTAAATGCTAACCAGGACTTTTTATACCGGCTATGAAAAAAAAAAAAAAGGAAAAAAAGAGTTGTTTAATAAAATCTGTAAAGGCAAAATTAACAAGTGTGAAGCCTCGGTTTCAGGGCTAGAGACTTTCAGAGGAGAAGATTAAAAGCTGAAAGCAGAACCAAGTCACCAAGGAAAAACAATTAAATATTTTTTAAAGTAATAAAATAATTACCACCTAGGAAAAATGGAAGGGTATCAATCCCTCAAAATTTTGAAGTGTGGAAGATCTTGATTGGCTAACAAAGTACAAAACTGAAAAAATGCTTTGACAAAGGAATCGATAAATGAGAAAGAATCACAGACATCTGGCAAAATGCTGACTTTTTTTTTTTTTAAAAAAAAAGTAGTCTTTCACGGCGGCTGAACTACACAACAGTATGAATATGATCCACATAAACTGTTCACTTTTACTTGAAAGCAAAATAGCCAAAAGTTTCAACACTTGAAATAAAAAAAGGTTAAGTTGTTGAAAGAAAATTGAAAAATTAAATCTGTATACCACCCAAAATCTAAATTTTTGTATTTTAAAAAAATAAATTGCAGTAGACATAAAAGATATCTAAACCAAGCAGGAAAATATTTGTAAAGATACCATCGGAGGGAAAACGATTTATTTGATGGATTACCAAGGAAAAAGAAGAAAGAATTAAGACGGTAAAATTTGAAAATATTTCATTAGACTGACCTCGGTGGAGGTTTTTCTTTACTAAGTTCATTAAGATGCATAAATTTCTTTTCTTTTTTTTCCAACTTAAAAAAAAAATCACAGAAAAGGAATTCACTGCTTAGCATGCCATGCCAATGAAAAAAATAAAAAGTAAAACCGACCGACTAATTCTTTTAGCATTTTAACAAATGGGTAATCTTCAAATTCGAATATAAAGCACCCCGCATAAAGTTTCTGTAATTGTATAAAAACTATACCTCCTCTGTTTTTTCTTCCTCTGCTTCTATGCTACACTCTTCCTTGGCCGCTGGAGACGGCAACTCGTCGGAGAAGATGACCGGAACGTCTCCATCAGAGGGGAAGGCGATTTTCTTTCCGAAGAGTCTGATGGCGGGGTCTTTACTTTCTTGCAGCATTTTCTCGGAGACCAAACAGGGGGAAAAAACACGCGCGAGAAAATTCGCAGGGTTTTCAGTATTGGTAGTATTTTTTATTTTTTGGGTCTTTGTTGGCATGGAAGCGTAGTGTGTCGTTTGTGTTTTTGATCCGTTTAAACGAGGAGGTGGATGCCACGTCAGGTCACTAGTTTAATTCTCAGCCACAAGTTTATGTGGCCTTGAGATTTTCTTTTCTCTCCCCTTCTCCGAATTTTTTATTCTTTTATTACAGTTCATATGGTAGCACAGAAAGTTGGTGCACCCCCGAGAGCTGGTCCAAGACTCTGTAGTCAGGTTGCGGGGAATTTTGGGAATCCGTTCGCGAATGAAATCTTTTGGCAGGGGTGGATAACGTGCCTTGATTCTACTGGCCATAGAAGGGATAGAATCGTCATAAACGATGGCACATTTTTTCGTGTGCCTGTCCCAAAATCTTAGATTGAACCAATAATAAACTAAATAAACGGAAGGAATTTGTGATTTGTGATAACTGGCCGGCTTTGGCATCTTTTAGCATTTAGTGTGAGCATTATGCCCTGTCAACCCCTGACATTAAAAAGACTTTGACGACATTTTTTTTTTTCATTTAGTATAATTTTTTGTTTTTACTTTTTGTTCTTTTATAATATTGAAACAGGAAACAACTATTGCCATTTTTTGTTCCACACCTTTAGGTTGTCATTGATGTCAATTAAAGGAGTGTCAGATGAATTTACAATCCATTCATGTTTTATGTTGGGTCAATTGGGCAAGTAACAACCAATCATGACCCAACATTTCAGATATATATATATATATATATATATATATATTTATTCATTTATTTGTGTTGGATAAATTTAATTATTTATCAGATGGATTATACTTAAATTTAATTATTTGACATAAAAAATGTAATAAGTTATTTTTTAAAAAAAATTATAACACTAATATTTATAAACAAAAACTTATTTATATTCAAATTGAGTTTGTTCACAAATATTTGAAGAAAAAAATTATCACTGTCGAAATACGTAATGAATATTTAAATAGTTTAACCTTTTAATTATGCATGTTGATAAAGTTCAAAATCTAAATTTTTTGCATAAATATAAATTTTATCAATTAAATTAACTAATTCTTACAATAGTAAAGCAGTTTTCTCAACTCACTATAGTATATTAATTGTTTATAAAACATAATGATTTGATAGGATACATCAAATTTTACCCATACAACTCTATGCAACCCAGCTTACGGTTGAAGATCGAAAAGTCAAAAGTCCAAGAATACTATCCTACAACCTTTGATAAACTCGAACTAATCATAATTAGGGCTAAAGCTTGTAGTTTATGTTAAAACCCAAAAATATTTTTCACTCTTGAAGTAAATGCCACTCAATTATCAATTAATTAAAAAAAATTAATTATCAGACAAGATATCATATCAACTCTGCATGCTGCCAGTGTGTCTGTGTGTGGTGTGTATCAAATTCTCAACTTTCTTTTGGAATCGGGTCCAAATTTTATTTATTTTATATTTGAAAGTCAGTCAGGTCCAATTAGTTTAAAGAAAAAGAAAAAGAAAAAGAAAAGGAGTTGAAAGTGCCCTTAACTGAACCTACGTGCGAGATTAACGGTCAGCTGGCCTGTTTGCGTGTCAACATGCTATTGGCTGAACTCTATCAAGAGTTTTTGCTGCTGCAAAAGTAACCACTGTATGTCTGCTGCTTAGCCATGTGACAACAGTAGATTATATCATCGCAGGCTTTTCGCCACGTCAGCTCCATCCATTTTTCCACGTGGGTCCCCACTCCATAAAGATGAGATCGAAAGTCTCTATTACTTATTCTATCGCGAGACACGTGTCAACTTGTCTTACACGTGCACTTCATCCGTCTCTCTCCTTCCCCTATGCCCTTTTCGAAGACGACGCGTGTCAGGCTTAGTGGAAATTTAGTATCTTAGAAAAATAAAATAAAATAAAATAAAAAATGGTACACGTAGAGATTAAAAGCAAATTATCCAACAATTATCTTTCGGTGCAAGAAGTTCAACCGAATGAGCTTATTTAATTAATAAAATCGTACTATATTTAATTAATTAGATACTTAAGTTGGAGATTAAAAAATGACCCAAATCTAATCTTCATAGTTAACTTTATCTTAAATAAAAAGCAATCTTTTTCTAATTTATGGACGGCCGCGTGGGCGGTTAAGAGTCCGAATTACATACTTTAATTAATAAGATTAAGACGGGTTTAATTTAAACAAATTGGACTGCGCGTTCCAAGTTAATTCCAAGCTGAGCACAAGAAGGGCTTCTAGATAATTTCAAGGACTTTAGGTAGCTAATCACTTTTAAGCATTGGATTATTACTGCGAAAATACACATCGCTTTCTTTTTACATTTTGCACTGTGACCCGAAAGCAGAGAAAAAATATATTTGTTAATTGTGTGAAGATAATGATTTAGTCACAAAGTAACGAGTCATATTTGTTACCTGTCAAGAGTTGTTACATACCCATTTAGAGAGCCTCTGGGCCGATACAAAAATCCCCTATAGATGGCACCACTTTCCAACATTATAAGATTGCACTAACTTTTTACATAAAACATTGCTGACTGTTGAGATTGTCCGGTCCAAAAAGTACACCTATAACAGTTAGAATCGAATTTTACCATATTATTAAAGGAAAAGACCTAAAAAATATACATTTTTCATTTGATATCTCATAAGTCAATCTCAATTCGTAACATTACGGATTAAGAAGCACGGTCCAGGCACCTTAAACATGCCCCGCAGTGTTGGCAACACTACCGACTTGTCACAAATATTCTATTGCTACTCAGGCCATGTTGCTGTAGGCTTTAAGTCATAGATACCGTGAAAAAAAATTGATAATGTGTGTAAGAAATCCAATATTTAAATAATAATTTTAATATAAATAATAAAGATACTATAAGATTTCATCATATAAGTATAAGTTCAAACTATTTTATCTTCTTAATCACAACAATAAATTTTTATTAAATATTTTAGTGTTGTAACTTAAAAGTTATAATAACCCAACCTCAATTTCAAACGAGACCATAATTTATATGAATAAAGCCTTTATTTAATATGTTGTAGTCATGACGACGTGCTTATTATTTATTCCTATTGATAGCAAAGTAGGAAATGGAGGTCAACATTGACCATTCTGAACTTATAAGAGTGGATTATATGATATCAATCAATGTGAAAAATATTATGTACATTGAAAATATGTACAAACAAGCTAGTAAAATTCATAAATATCTATATAAACGTAGACACTTCATGACTCTATTGGTTAGTTTAGTTGCACGTGAATTAAGGGCTTTGAGAAAAATCCCACCCCGAGAAGAACTCTTTGAAATTTTTGGTGATTTGTATTTGCATTTCCAGATTCGGGTCCAAGTTTGTTAAGCTGGGCTTTTCTTTCTTGGGCTATTGGGCCAAAGAACTCTTTGAAGTGTCATGACTCTATCTATACGAAGAAGCTAGTTCGGCTTTTGAGCCCAAGAACTCTTTGAAATGTCATGGCTCTATCTGTGCAACGGGCTAGCTCAGCGGCAAAACCATGCCCAATGAGACAAGAAGTAACAGCTAGGTTGATTAGTCGATAGACTTTTCATGAGTTGACAAATTGGTCTTCAGACACATCAGGAACATGAAGTAGGTAGCATGGAAATTTTGTAAAGTGGCGTCGACAATTGACTCGTGTGCTTTTACTTTTCTGGCTCTCTTTTTACTCCACCATCCGCCTTGCTGGCTGCACATGAATTACCAATATTACTAAAGCTTTTGGACCCATTCGGCTTACAATTTTAGACCTCCCATTGATGGCTTTGTAAAGTTTGTCTGCTGAATCATAAATCGCACAACACCCTTCCCCCCACACACACCCCCAAAAAAAAAAAAAAAAAAAAAAAAACCCCACCTCCTTTCTTTTAATTTACCCCTATTATAACGACAATTTTTAATTTATATCTCAAAATAGTAAAACATTAATTTATTCTCATTTATTATTAAGAAAATCATAAATAAATTTATCAATTTGCCTCCTACTTGTCATCTTCTTGTGAACGAAAATGAGAGAAAATTAATCATTTAGTTAAAGATAATCATTCTATGTGGCAAATGAATTAAAGTTTACTTCTTTTTTTTTGTCATTTAATAAAATAATATGAATTGATAGAATAAGACGGCTTAATTAAGAGTAAACAACCACATTAATCATTTTTGCATTTGCAAAAATTCAAGGGTGGGAAGGATTGATAGTTTGGCTCACCTGATCTTTTTAAGTACATATTTGGGAGTATTTTTGGAAGTCTCAAAAATAATTTTCAAAAGTTAAAGCTAATTTTGGTATTTAATAATTTTTTTAAAAATCACTTTTTGACCAAATTAACTGTTAAAATATACAAAATATAAATGTATGTATTTATATATATGTATATACATATGCATATGTATGTATGTACATAAATATGTAAATAAATTTTATTCCATATTATCTCTATTTTAGTAATTTCTAATTTTATAAAAATTTAAAAATAATATTTACTAAACAAAAACGACTATTTTTAAAACTCACAACACTTTTTAAAACAAATTTCACCAAATAATTTTTCACGCTTGATTATTTATACAACGTAATTAACATAAATTATTTTAATAGTATTACCAAATTGGCCCCAAGATTAATATCCAACCAAAAATTAAAAAACAAAAAAAGATAAAATCATGGTATGGTGCGAAATCAGGCTTTCATGTAGAAATCATATCAGTGTAAAACCTGTCTTGGCTTTCTCCGTCATCATCATTACTATAACTTTTTAAAGGAGGAACATAAAATGCTTCATTTTATTAGTAGTAATTTTATTCCCATCCGAACCTTTGTAAGTTAAATAAACTTTCCATTATCATATATATACATAATCTTTTTTTTAATGTAGATATTCACATCTTTTGAAATGTAAATTTATTGTATATACATCATAAGGTGTATTAGTGTTTTTATCATTTTTTGTTTAATTGAAAAAATCATATGATATATACAGTAAGTCCATTTTAAAAACTACAGACGGCTCAGTTAGAAATGATTATCCATATACATAACAAATAAACTCACCAAAATACTTTTAAATATTTGAAACTTTGGAGAATCATAATGCATGAGATGATGTTTCATATGAAAAAACATATATTCTTTTTCATAAATTTTCTACCTTGATATTGATAGAATACTTGATTTAGGGTTATGGTATATATAGTGAATTAGCATTTTTAAAAAATACAAACATTCGTAACTGAGAATGATTATCCATATACATACCGAATAAACTTAACAGAACGCATTTGAACATTTGAAACTTTGGAGCATCATAATGCATGAGGTGATATTTAATAGATATATATAGATATATATTTGATCTAGGGCTGCACGTCAAGTGCGTGCGGCCCTAATATGCTTTTTGTTCATTTTTCTACATAAAATTAAGGTCGGGAGACAAATTCTAGTTGTACTGATGAAATATCTTCTTTAGTGCTTGCTTATCTTCTGTCTTTCCTTAACAAGCAGTTGTTTTTCACCTTTTGGGGATATATGGCATACACGCACACAGAATCTTGATACGAGATCATTAGTATTGATCATATAAAACGGATAAAGCAAGAAATTTGATTAGCACAATCGTCTGGTGGTTTACATTATTACCAATAAAACTGACAAATTTAAAAAAACATGTTACACGACTTCATTGAATTATAAGATTCAAAAAAATGTACACGGGACAGCAAGGCACCACACTTACAAAGTAGCACAAGGATAGATCGAGATGGTAATGACATTTGTCTGTTTAGCTGCTTAAAATAAGAGTGTTAATTCGTGCCCTAGTAGTCCTTGATTTGGATTAACACACGTATCGATTCCAGACCTCAATTTTGATTTGGTATTAGACAAAATTAATCCAATCCAAAAACCTAATTAACTTTACAAAGTGATGAATCTGTCAATGAGTTAAGTGGTCTTATTATTTTATATACGGTGCACTTGATCGGAATCAGATTTTCCAACGAGCTATCATAAAAGCTGCCACCACATTTGGTAGCCACGTTATATTGTGTCTTTGTTTTTTAGGTCCAATGCCACTAAAATGGAGTCACAATTATGTCAGTGCCTCAGCATTGCAGTGAGTTTCTTAGTTAATTGATAATGACATATCGTCCCCTATTCTAAGTTTATATAGACAATCGAATACACAAATAAGGCTCTTGATCAGCTATAATTGTATTAACTACAGTTATTGACAAGCCCTCTCATGTATAACGTAAATTGAATAGCTAAAAGAGACTAAAAATAAATAACTACATTGAAATAGAAATGATTAAAGATAGAATTTACGCACAGAGAGAATCAAACATCAGATTTTGCCTATAATATCATATTAAAAAAAAAAGACTTGATTCAAAAACTTAACCTAGTAAATAAGGGTGTGAAATAATAGATAGCATTATACATTTGTGTCAAAATTTTAAAATCTTGCATATCATTGATAATTAGACTCTTTAAAATTCAGTAATTAAATAAGTATACAAAAATGATCTAATGTAGACATTTGTGTGTTTTAAAATGTGAATTTGAGTTAAATAGCTGTAATTAGTCGTCACCTTTGTATAGACAAATAAATTATAATAACCAGTTATGATTTATTAGTCTAAATTTATATTTTGAAATATACAAACATTTGTAATAGTCAGTATTAGCCAGTGTATATAAATAATTAAATAGTAGAAAAATACTATGCCAATTCACTTAATTCATTGAAAGTTCTCAAAATCTAATGATAATATCCACTAGAGTCCTCGACTTGAATTAGTGCATAAGCATGACCATGGATGTCAAATGTAGCCACGCCATCATCCTTGTGTCACAGTCCACTAGCACAGTGTGCTCCATCTTTTTCCCTTGCCATGTTTTGCTTAAATAAATAAATAAAATAATTTTCATAATATCAACTAATCCCCGTCTTAATTAATGGTTCACATTGCAAAAATAAGATTGACCAAACGCGTTAAGCCCCCACAAAAATTAATGTGGTGTGTGTTATGCGTTACTATCACCTTTTTGACTTTGGAAAAATTAATATGATTAATTTTGTTCCCCTCCAACATCATAAACCTCCAGAAAAATCTACCATGTCAATGTATAAATTGAGTGCCTTGTTGCATGCTGTGTCACAAACAAAAACAGCAACACCAACAGCAACAATGGCTGCAGCAGGCTTTCTGTTTCGGCTACTACTTGTGGCATCACTTGTGTTTTCTCACCTTGCTATCTTCTTGAACGCTGTCCCACTTGCAAGTAAGTCTTTTTGATACTACCCATCTTCTTGATCTTTTATTCATCATCATTTGGTTATATTGGTATCGTTATGTGCAGGAATCGGAAGCATAATGAATGGAGCTCGAGTTCATCAAATTTCGGAGAAGGGGAACCTCGAAGTTACCGATGTTACAAAGCTGATGAAGAAGAGTTCAAACATGAATGAGAGGATGGCTGTGGAGCTAAACGATTATCCGGGATCCGGGGCCAACAACCGCCACACTCCGAGGCCACAATTTGGGCGAGGCTGTGTTGATTGTTAGTTACTCTAAACATGTAGCTTATAAATGTTAATTGTATTAATTAGTAGCAGGTGTGTTCTTCATGTTCTATATGATATAAAAGCTAGCCACTGACAGTTTGTGTAACATGATTTTGATTTTGGCTACTCATGGAAGATGTTTAGGATGTTCTTTTTAAAAAAACTTTTTATTATAGGAGGAGGAGGAGGAGTTGATAAGTCCTATGAAAAGTTCACGAGTTAGGGCTGAGTAGTAAGTGAATTGTATGCAGGATCTGTTGAGCTTTTATGGATCTATATGTACGAGTTTAATTTTCAATTCTCCCATATCTGCTTGAAATTTCCCATTCCATATAGAGTTATAAGCAGATCATGTTCTGTTCGTCCAAGATAATGTTTATGCATCTGATTCTCCCTTAGTATTAAAAATCTCTTTCTTCTGTGGGGATGTTCTTATTCGTGGTAATTTTTGCGGCAAAATTTGGCTTGCTAAAATAGTTAAAGGTTTGCATGTTTCCCCCGCCATTCTTCTAATTTCAAGATGTCATTTTCTCTTGTTATTTCTTGCATGCATGGCTCGTTGTGCGATGTAATATGTGTCAAAATATTTGAAACTCTGTCCTCATGTTTTCCTTTCAGCTTGTCATAATAATTTTATGTCAGTAAAATTTTTTATGAATATATATTATGGTTCAACATATATAAAAGATAATAAATGTATAAAATGAAAACAGAAATAATAATAATAATAACTAAAGAAGGAAAGGACACCACGTTCCTTTTACCTTGCTTGAAAATGTTTCCGTTGGTTTGGATTAAGCCCTCTATTTAGGCTTAATCCACATAACAAACTCGTTTGATATTGATCTTAATTCTTGCACGCGAGGGCGGCCAGGGATCTTAGAGCTTAATACTATCATTGTATAATTTATATATGTCTTTATTTCTCTGGTTTTTCTCGACGTGGGCTTTAGTCTATGTGTTGGAACACCTTAGAGGGTCTGATAGACATTGATACTATTGTTTAGACCCTCACTTATTAACCTATTTTTATGTCAAATACAGCAACAACGGATAGAATTAATTACAAGGGCTTGTGCAATTAGCGGTCCAATTAGGGTTGGACCACCGGAATTGCCACCACCTTTACCGTTGAAATTGCTTGACTTTGCAATGAACATTACCCATATTTGGGTTTTCGTGGGTTTTTTTATTGGCCAACCAAGTTTCCCAGAAAGTCCATTGCTTGCAGCTATTTAGCACTTTTTATTTTTTTAAACATAAACCAAATTAGTTGAGCCACTCAACACCTTCCCTGTAAACATCTAAAACCATTTTAACATGTAGTATGCGCTGGGTGGAGAAATTTAAGTGGATTATGAGGTGGTATGCATTCACTTTGTCACCACTACAATTCTATCGTACATTGTGCTTTTTGATCGTCCCCTTATGATGACCATCTTTTATTTGCTTTTCAAGGCAGAAAGTATAGTTTATGAATGTGGAAAACACACATTGTATCTTGTGAATTAAAAATTTGCGGATGAAAAGCAGGAGTGCAAAAGTGCTTCGTGCAAAATAAAAACAGATGGACGAGATATTAGCCATTGGTAATAATGGTCATATAAGAATAAGATGATGATTTTCACATCCCCATTATTTTGTAAAAGTGACCATGAAACTGGCTTTTAATTGCCCAAAAGAGCTGCAATTGAAATATTTATGGTGTTAATTTAAAGGAATTTGAGGAGGTAACCTGTAAGTACAGATAGGAAAGTAAAGGAAATCAAGTACTTTATATATTCCTCAAATCATGATGATGCATGCCAAATGTTAGACAAGTACAAAAACACGAATGAAATTACCATTGCCATCAAAAGTTATTGTATACAGATGTTTAAAGAATTGGCTCAACAACTTAGCCCTCTGGGTCTGGGGATGGTTCAAAAGCAGGTGCAGGAGAAGGGGAGTTCGTTGGATCAACTTGCAGAAACCCAAGTTTCTTGATGAGTTCATTGGCAACCAACTCGTTCGCAGCATCTGATGGGTGGTATTCATCCCAGAACACGTATTTGCTCCTGTCTTTACACAATGTTGATGCAGGTATACATGTGAGTGCAGGCCGAATACGCCCGAATGAGCAACATGGGGAGTCAGAATTCTCAAATCCTGAAAACAATTGAATTTCAAAGAACCTTTAATCTGCATGAAAAATGGAATATGACTAGAAGAATATTAAGAAAAATGAATTAGAGAATGTTAAGTTACCATATTTGCTTGGATTGGTGATCACATCATTGACAACATCATAATTATCCCCAAATTTGTAGCTGGCATTAGCAAGTTTTGATGACATCTTGTCTAATAACTTGCTTGCAGCAGCATTGAAACTGACGGCTAGTTTGTTGGTTTTTTCCTGACAGCCAGCACTAGTGCTTAGAACCCTTTGGAGGGGAATGCAACCCATCGGTCCTAGCCCGAAAACCATCAGCTGTCGTGCTCCCATGCCATGCAGTATCTGTACAAAGCAAAATGCCCTTGTTCAGAAACATGATTAGTTCAAAAAAAAAATGACAGAAGGATGATTATAGTCTTATAGTCTTTGATTGATGAAATTACCTTCAGTTGGTCTTCAAGTGTTTCCATTAAGTAGTCAATGAAGGTTGCATCATTGTACTTCCATGAATCACTGTAAACCCCTGTTAAGTAATTGTTGATGAAGTCATTGCTACCTAAGGCAGCGACATAACGGGCTTCTTGAAAGAACTTCTCTGCTGCTTCATTGCCAATTTTGCTTTTTATCAGTTCTTGAGTCCCTCTGAACAGCTCAATTTGCTTATACAGAGAGAACCTCTGAATCTGCAAAGAGGTCGTGGCATTTGATCAATAAATATTTCGCTAATGCCAGAGCTAATATATCCACACTCACACAATGAATGTTTATGCATATGGTTGCAACTTACAAAGTAACCACCAGTTTCATTCAAAATTCCTCCACCACCTGAGGCATAATTGACTCCATTCTCCAATATTACATCTTCTGATAAAGATGGATCTAGAAAAGCCGGTGGCCTAGGGAGACCCATCTTGTCACCTGAGAAAATGACATTGTTAATACATTAGCAAGACAATAACACTTGTTTTGATGCAATAGCATAATGAAAAAAGGGTTACCTATTATATCAGCAACCGTGCGGCCATTAGTGAACCTCCCGTTAGGCATTCCATTACCAAAATCAATACCATACCATGGCAGGTTTGCATTAGCAAGACTCCTGGTGAGGTACCTGTTGTTACCAACATCAGACAGTGAGTCCCCGAAAATGAACTGCACAACTTTGCAATGGTACCCATCAGTGGCAATTCCCAAAAGGATCAAGATTATTATCAATGGCCTCGATGAAAGCTTCATGTTAGCTAGAGAAAGAGAGTAGAATATTTTCCTGTAGTTAATGTTGTTTCTGTGAGAAATGTGTTTGGATTTTAAGCATTTGAAAGTGAGTAGTGTGTCAATGTTGCACAAGTTTAGAAACAGTGACTGAGAGAGCAGGGGATTTTTCTCATGGGGGTAAACATGTTCGATGACCCAACTGCTACAGATTCAAACCTACTGCAACTACTTCTATTTTTGTTGCAATGATCCGTCCTAAATGTGTAGAGGATTTTCACAAATATTATATGTTGTTGATTCTGTAAGTTGTTATGGTGTGTTCACCTACCAACTCATTGTTTATGAGTGAAAGTTTCCGCATTTTGTTTCCAAGTTTAGGGCAACAATGTATGGGTATACCGAAAATTCGAATGTAAAAGCTTACAGAAATTATTCAAATTCGTGCTTAAATTAGAAGACCTTTTGTGAGAAAGTTAGCTTGTTCAACACTCGCAAAGAACTTGTTCCACACGTTACAATAATGTTTTCAATCAGATGATGAGAGAATTAAGATGGAATGAGATAATCAATGGGTTTTATGTCCATGTAGAAAATTGGCTGTTTACATCTGACCTATGTTGCGTTGATTTTATTTTTATTTATTTTTGTTTAAATGAACTATATATTGATAAAATATGAATAGTCCTTTATTTGAGTTGATTTGGTTTTTTTTTATTAATATTTTAATTAAAAATGACTATAAGCACATCCTAAAATATAGCTGTGCAATTAAAAGAATTTGCTCCAATATATGTTTGGATAAAATTGGGAGAATTTGTTCCCCCACCCCAAAAATATAAATAGAGGAAAAATCAAGAACCACCCGATTGTGCTAACACGTTACATTTTAATTTAATGACCTTAGAAGTTTTAACTTTGGAGCTTACAATTATTTTTAGTTACTTATTTTCCGAAAAATATTTTACATCTTGCCTAATTCATATAAGCCATTGATTGTACTAAGTTATTGCTCATAATCTTAATAAATTGCACTCCAAAATCGTGATGTCATGATCTCCATTAGTTCAGTCATTCTCCCTCGACATCTTCTTAGCCAATGAAAAATCTAGATTCTTGTTGTAAGCAAATTATTCTAATCACCTGTTGGACCAGATAAATCTTTTACTTTTCCTTTGACTTGAGTGGAACTCAAATGTCTTACGTGGCACGACAGGAACCACTCAATCTAATCAAGACAAAACAACTGCATACTTTCATGAGAAAGTACACAACATTGCCAAAACTCTCGCTAAAACCCATCTCAAAAAATCTATCCCATTATCCACATCTAATCTCTACCCTCCATTTCCCCAATCCAACGGCCGATGAAACCCGAAAATCACAAACCATATCCACCAAAACAAATTGCAAAGGAAAAAAAAATGGAAATACAAAAACAAAAGCGTTAGCCCGCGGAGCTGCACACTCACCCCTGACTGAAGCTCCCACAATGGTATCAATGGCTCTCAAATCCCTCACCGGCCTCCGCCAATCACCGCAAGAACAACAGCACCCCCACTTCGTCGCCCAAGCCCTCCCACGTCAGCAAAAATTCCGAGTCTCCGCCGCAAAAACCAGCCCAAAACTCACCAACCGCACCCTCAGAGTGGCGGTCATCGGGGGCGGCCCAGCAGGCGGAGCTTCCGCCGAGACGCTCGCCAAAAACGGCGTCGAAACGTTCCTGATCGAGCGTAAGCTCGACAACTGCAAGCCCTGCGGCGGGGCCATTCCTCTCTGCATGGTGGGGGAGTTTGACCTGCCGCTGGACATAATCGACCGGAAGGTGACGAAGATGAAGATGATATCGCCGTCGAACGTGGCGGTGGACATCGGGCAGACGCTGAAGCCGCACGAGTATATCGGGATGGTGAGGCGGGAGGTTCTGGACGCGTATTTGAGGGAGCGGGCGGAGAAGAACGGGGCGAGCGTGATTAACGGGCTGTTCATGAAGATGGATTTGCCGAGGAACTTTCAGCAGCCGTACGTTTTGCATTATACGGAGTACGATGGGAAGAAGGGCAGCGTCGGTGAGAAGAGGACGCTGGAGGTTGATGCTGTTATTGGAGCTGATGGTGCTAACTCCAGAGTTGCCAAGTCCATCAATGCCGGTGACTATGAATACGCCATTGCATTTCAGGTAACTCATCACGTGAGGACCATACTGAATAAATCATAAACTAGAGTAGCTGTAACATAAAATCCTTAAACATTAGTGGGCCAATCTTAAAATTGTGCATAGAAATGGCCAAATTTTCAACCTTTATTTGCGGCAAATTTTAGAGCTATATATACTCAAAAGACCCCCTAGCTGTCTGCTGAACCTCTAATAGTAATGTGAATACATTGTAAATCGAAAGTCGAAATGAAAACTTATTACTACGTTGATGGGAAGATATAGCAAATTTATTTGTGCCGGTCATTCATTCTGTAGATAAGATGTAGCTTACAATCAGCTTACATTGAGTGATGATGATATGAACGTTGATCCTTAAGTTTTAATTTGTTAAGTGTGTTACTCCAGGAAAGAGTCAAAATCCCTGATGAGAAAATGGTGTACTATGAGAACTTGGCAGAGATGTACGTTGGTGATGATGTGTCACCGGACTTTTATGGGTGGGTGTTCCCCAAGTGTGATCATGTGGCAGTTGGTACAGGCACAGTGACACACAAAGGTGATATCAAGAAGTTCCAACTAGCAACTAGAAACCGGGCCAAGGACAAAATCCTTGGTGGCAAGATCATTCGAGTGGAGGCGCACCCGATTCCTGAACACCCCCGCCCTCGGAGGCTATCAGGTAGAGTGGCATTAGTCGGAGATGCAGCTGGGTACGTCACAAAATGCTCTGGCGAAGGCATTTACTTTGCAGCAAAGAGTGGAAGAATGTGTGCCGAGGCCATTGTTGAAGGGTCAGAGAATGGGACCAGGATGATTGATGAAGGGGACTTGAGGAAGTATTTGGAGAAGTGGGATAAGACTTACTGGCCAACTTATAAGGTACTGGATGTACTGCAGAAGGTGTTTTACCGGTCGAATCCAGCAAGGGAAGCATTTGTGGAGATGTGTGCCGATGAGTATGTGCAGAAGATGACATTTGATAGCTACTTGTATAAAAGAGTGGTGCCTGGAAACCCACTGGAGGATTTGAAGTTGGCTGTGAATACTATCGGGAGCTTGGTGAGAGCTAATGCACTTAGGAGGGAGATGGATAAGCTGACCATCTGAATATAAAGAGAGGGAAAAAATGTTTGATTTTTTTATTTATGTTTCTTTTGACCATATTGTAAGAGAAAAAGATCAAACTTGATCCCGTGGCCCTTTTTTTTTTACACCCTCCAGGTTAATTATGTAAGAGAGAAGTTTTACGCATTGATAGATTAATTTGCATGAATACATCCTATGCTACAATATAAATGTGAAACAGGGTATCCATAACAAGTCTTAGAAGAGATGTCAAACGGATTCCTCTCTTGTAACTTTAATTTGATGAATGATTTGGTTGACAATTGTATTCTATTAAGAAACTGAGTAAAAAGAAAATTGAAGAAACAAGTGGTCTATTAGTGATGGATGATGGTTTAATTATTATGGGTGTTGTCAGGTTATTTTTGTAACGTTTAGGTAAAAATGTGCTGTTTTTGTAACTTGAGATGCACGGTCGTACGTCATCACTAACCTCTACCATTACTAATTTTTGTTGTATTAACTCACGGCATCTATTAAACTCGAACACGAAACTGGGCCCCTAAGTTAGTCAAACGATGAAGGGTGAGCAGCCGGGTAGGTTTGGACTTCGGACAATTGAACTTTCGACGGCTCTTCTAACAAGAAAATCACTACCAAACACGTGATGAAGAAGTAAAGATGGGTTTTGTCACAAAAACAGTTTAAATCCTGGCCGTCCAAAAAACAAGCGGCGAGGATTGCAAGTAGAGGGTAGAAGGCACAAAAAGGGTAGATTCTTCCCAACACTTGACGGTGTGTATTGGGTACACGCACAGATTCCAGGGAGGGAAAAAAAAAAAAAAAAAAAAAGTTAGGTGTGGTTTTTCTTTTTTTCTTTCCTTTTTTTTTTTGTTTGGTTTTTGGCTTCGGCAGGTGAATACTGATACGAAAACAATATTATTTTAAAAGTCATATCAGAGTTGGTGGCGACGCTTGAGTCTCGACACCTTCGAAAAAGCGTAGATTCGTTCGAGGCCCATTTGACGGAGAAAGAGAAACTCAGTTTACAATAATAATCCTTTCAACAATCTTTTTCTTCTTCCCCTCAACACCAGCGCCACCATCTCTTCCAGCTTCACGCAAATCGCAAGGTTTTATTTATTTCTTTGTCTATGCATATTTGCTTTTGAGCTCCTTTATCGCTAGCCTTAGATCTGATGCTGATGGTTTAAGACTCATTGTTTGTTTTCTGATTTCGATTAATTTTAACGAATTCTTTTGCTACTGGAATCTATTATTAATAGATTTGCTATCTGCCTTATGGAGGATGTCGATATTTGTTAATCTTGTATTAGGATTGTATTATTTGCACAAGCAAATATCACAGTGGATTTAACTTCCATTTGATTTTCCCGTGAATTCATATTGTTTGTGATTGATTGATTGATTCTGCTGGTTTAGTGTTGTCGTTGAGGATAGTGTAGCCAACATTGGCAAGATCGATCTAATCTATATTCGAGATTACAATTTGCAGTAAACCAGTTGGCGTGACACTTAAATTACACGGGAAATCTTTTACCCGTTGGCCTGTGGCTGTGTTTGTGGACATTTTTTTACTATTTGAGAGGCTTCTCAATAAACGCAATTCATTTCTTTCACTGAAACGTAGTGTTTTCCTGAAGTAAAATTTTAGCATCCTAGAGATGCAGCTAATGGGTACTTTCTAGAAACAGTACCATGTGCTTTTGCAGAAAGCCCTATCCTACTTTCGGACTACATAATAATAATTATATTGTTGTGTTCTTTTTTCTTATTCTTATTCTTATCATTTTACTTCTTATGCCTCCCTTTCACTGGTTCCTCATTTTAAATAGTTACTGTTACTAGTAGTGGTTTTATCATATTAAGGCGATAGAAAGTTTGTATCTTCCAGTTAGGTGGAGTGTACAAAACCAGTGGGTCGGGTATATATTATCATACCGTCTTTTATGCAATTGCCATGCTTCGGCATACTTTTCGAAATTTCCAGGTTGTAGCTCCAAACAAGGTCCTGATACATACCCTTTTTATTTTTGGTGTCAGAGTGTGAAATGGCAGCTACATCAGCTACAACCTTTTCAATTAGATCAACTATTGCCTTTGGCCCCAAGGCAGGCCAACTTCCACCATCAAAGCCCACTGGTGTGAGGTTCAACTCCAAGAACTCACTAGTGAGTTTCAGTGGCCTCAAGGCAATGACATCAGTTATCTGTGAATCAGATACCTCTTTCTTGAACAAGGAGAGTTGTTCAGCTCTTCGAAGCTCTTTTGCAAGAAAAGCCCAAAGTTCAGAGCAGAGGCCTCAGTATGCCCTCCAGCCCCAGGCTTCTTTCAAAGTAGCGGTTCTTGGAGCTGCTGGAGGAATAGGTCAGCCCTTAGCACTTCTAATCAAGATGTCCCCGTTAGTATCAACCCTTCACCTCTATGATGTAACAAATGTGAAGGGAGTTGCTGCTGACCTCAGTCACTGCAACACTCCCTCCCAAGTTCTGGATTTCACAGGACCTGAAGAATTAGCCAGTGCTTTGAAAGGGGTGAATGTCGTTGTCATACCCGCTGGAGTCGCAAGAAAGCCTGGTATGACCCGTGATGACCTCTTCAACATCAATGCCGACATAGTAAAGACCTTGGTTGAGGCTGTTGCAGATAACTGCCCTGATGCCTTCATCCATATTATCAGCAATCCGGTTAATTCAACAGTGCCAATTGCTGCAGAAGTTCTGAAGCAGAAAGGTGTTTATGATCCAAAGAAGCTTTTTGGTGTTACCACACTGGATGTTGTGAGAGCAAACACCTTTGTTGCTCAAAGGAAGAACCTTAAACTAATTGATGTGGATGTTCCTGTCGTTGGAGGACATGCTGGCATTACCATTTTACCCCTGCTGTCGAAGACAATGCCCTCTGTTAGTTTTACTGATGAAGAAGTGGGAGACCTAACTGTTAGGATCCAAAATGCTGGTACAGAAGTTGTGGAGGCGAAGGCTGGTGCAGGATCTGCTACTCTCTCAATGGCATATGCAGCAGCAAGATTTGTCGAGTCTTCACTTCGTGCTCTTGATGGAGATGGGGATGTCTACGAATGTGCTTTTGTGGAGTCCAATCTGACTGAGCTTCCATACTTTGCATCAAGGGTTAAGCTTGGAAGGAATGGTGTTGAATCTTTGATTTCATCTGATCTCCAAGGGTTGACTGAGTACGAACAAAAGGCTTTGGAAGCTCTCAAACCCGAACTGAAGGCCAGTATTGAAAAGGGGGTTGCATTTGTGCAGAAGCAAGCAGTAGCTGCATAGGGTTGAAAGCTATTTGAAACTCTAACCTCAAGAAATTAACATGCCCAAGAGAAGAATGGATGAGTCTGGTTTTTTCAATTGTGGAATTTTCTTTGCATTAGTACTTTCATTTTTGTAGAACGGGAGGTTTTCATCTCATTTTCAAGTTTTAAAGTGCAAAATATGGAGTCTTGAGTGGGTATGTTGCTGTTGTAGATTGGAAGAAATATAAGCATTCTTATTGGAGCTTTGTAGTAGTCAGACAATTTTGAATAACATGGATGGTGGTCTAAATTTCTTAAATACAGTGGCAATTGAAAGCCACATTTTGAATAGTGGTGAATCTCGTTTCACGCTTTTATACATCTGAATTCTGAACTGAGGTTTTGAAACTCCAGTATCCTTGTTCAAATGAATTTTCTTCAGGATCTCAGGTCCCTTAACGGCTTAGCCATTCAATTTTGGTTAGAAATCTGTCTGCTTGTTCAGGGATGTTATGTTATTACCTCTGAGTGAGATAAATGTTACCCAGCACCACCGGCCGATGAATAGATCAGCATGCCACCAACGGGGATTCGGTAACAAAATCTTGAGCATCCTTGCACCATATCTTCTGTGTCAAAGAATTTCGCATTTATTTTTGGCCCAATAATTATAACCACCAACCTCAATTCCTGAAGAAATACCAGTGGTAATAGATAATTGGGCCTGTTTTGTACCGGCATACAAGAAAAATGTCGTTCTCCCTCTGCTCCTGTGAAAAATGATTTTCTTCTTGGCTTTGATCATCAAAAGGTGAGTTAAATAATTAAACAATTAAATGGTGGGACATTTCAAAATATTCCCCTTTCCAAGAAATGGCACCGGAAATCTTTTCTCTGCCCTGCTGAAGTGTAGCTTTTGCAAGTAATTCCTTGCAAATCCTTACCCACGTTCAAACAATGGTACTTTATCCGCACGCATGTTGGACAATGGAACTGTACCTGCCGCTTTAGCTGCTAATGCATTTCTCGTCTAACTCAGCCAGGGAAGAGAGTGGATTTTTTGCAATTCACTTCTTAAAGATAAGATACAGAACCTGTGTTACAACCATTACATTCATCTTCTTGTCTTTCAACTTTCAGCTTCAGTTAAAATAAGTTTCTCCGCTACTCCGAGTTCTTAGCGGTCAAACCCTGGGACGTTTCCACTGCTGCCCACCTTTCATTCATCATGAGTATGTGCTATTCTACCAATAGTCGTTGCAGGAACACCGTCCTCCCCGGAAATGATGAAACCGCAAACGATCTCTAATAATTACTTCCCGATTATAAACCCCTGAAAGAACCTTCGCAAAATCGTGGCAATCAACACAGATGCGGAGATTCTTGGTGACTCGGATTGTTGTGCCAGGTGGAGTAGCAAGAACCCCAAAAGCAATAGCCAACTTCTCACTGTGATAAGAAAGTGCATTCCCCTTTTCCTCTGCATCTAGATTGTGCAATTCAGATGTTATTTCAGCAACATAACCAGCAATTTTCAGCTGCTTATTTATCTCGTCTAGCATCTTATATATCTCATTTATTCGTGGATGTGAAACATCATCCACAACAAACTCATGTACTACTCCTTTCAGTTCGATTGTACTACAACCAGGTGTAGTTTGGAGTCCCTTCTCATTCATAAACTTCCTCAATTCCTTCACCTTCTCCCAGTCTCCAACTGAAGAATATAGGTTCAACAACAAAACATAATCCCCAGATTCTTGAGCCTTAAGTTCAATCAAATGTTCAATCACACGTTCACCAAGAGTGACATGTTTATGAATTCTGCATGCTCCAAGTAAAGTCCTCCATATTGTTGAATCTGGCTTGACCCCCATTGATGTTATAAGCTGATAGGCTCGATCAAGCAAACCAGCACGACCCAAAAGGTCAACCACACATCCATAATGGTGAATGTTAGGCAGTATCCCAAAATCTTTGTTCATCCTGTCCAAAAACATCATTCCTTCATCAACTAACCCACAATGACTACAAGCAGAAAGAACCCCGGTAAAAGTCTGATCATCTGGCAAAACCCCAGCTCTCTGCATAGCACCGAATGCTTCAATAGCATCTCTCCCATGACCGTTCATTGCCAAACCAGAAATCATAGCACTCCATGAAACCACATCCTTCTCCTGCATACCCTTAAACACCTCAAAAGCCATATCCAAACTACCACATTTCGAATACATTACTATTAGAGAATTGTAAAGATTCATTTTATTGTCATACCCATGTTCGCAAATATACCTATGAATTTTCTCGCCAAATTCTAACGCGCCCAAATGTGCGCAGGCTTGAAGCACAAGCAAACAAGTAACATGATCCGGTTTACACCGGCTTTCCTCACTATTTAAATTATCAAACAAGCACAACGCGTCGCGGGTACGTTGATTACGTATGTAACAAGAAATCAATACATTCCATGCAACAGTATCTCTATGAGGAATTTCATCAAACAGTTTACAAGCTTCAAAACTCTTCTCAAAAGTCGAGTACAAGTCCATCAAAGTAGTCATCAACTGGCTATCCAATTGATACCCATCTCTCAAAACCCTCGCATGAATTTGTAAACCACCCATTAACGAACAAAGTTTCATGCAACACTTAATGGCAAAAGAACACGCAAATGGGTTCGTGGGAATGCGTTTTTGTCTCATTATCTCAAACAGATAAAAGCCTTCTTCGGGAGAGCTGCTCATATAGTAAGCTCTAACCATTGTGTTGTAATGGGACACGTTTGGGCGTGGGATATGATCCAACATTTGGCGGGAATAGCGGGTTTCTCGGAAAGGAGGGAGTGCAAAACGTGACAGAATGTGGAGAGAAACTGTGGGGTCTTGAACGAGCGATGTGAGGATTATGTGAGCTTGAATCTGGAGTAAATGCGGTCTTTTGGTACATAATTTTATGAGCGAAATCAACTGTTTTGGTGTTCGTTTCATTGTTTGAGGTGGGTTTTGTATCATTTTGTTGCTCAAGCTTGTTTTAACTCTTCAACGTCTAATTTTTCAGGAAACTTGATTGCGCATTTTTCAGTCCCATACACGCACATCAAAAGCTGCAAACACATAATCAGTCTCGGTGAACGCTAATTGCTATGACTATGGGACACGTTGCACTCAATTTCCCAATTCCCGCAGCAAAATGTAGCGGCAAAAGGGGAAATGAACGCAACGCAATTTGGGCCCCCGCGGCATGCAGCCCAGTAACTCTCGAATCAAACGAGCTGCTAAAACCGGCCCATAAGGGCAACTGAAAATAACCATGGAACTTTGCCTAGAATGACAACTGCCTACAGCTTTCAGCCATGCCAACAAACCAACCTTGCATGGCCAGGACCGGAAATATGAAAAACATCTGAAAAAGGTGCGCTGACAGGCAGCCGAAGGACAGGAACAAGCAATACTTTGAGACATCAAGCAGAGAGCAAGGAGACCAGCAGGTACATACACTGGACCAACAGCACCAGAGGTGGGCTCAGGCGGCCAGCCACCCCACTGACACTAGCAGTTAAGAGAATGCAGCCAAGGCATGCAAGAAGGGATATATATATATATATAACCACTGCCAATTTTTGCTGAAACAAATAAAGATAGGCTGAGATCCTGGCCATAGTAAAATGGGTCTCAAATGTTTGTCTTGCACTTGTACTTCTTGAAAAGCTGAAATGAACACATAATTTGAAATAATGCTTAAATACTTAATGAACAAAGTTATCTTGATTCGTTTACAAGTTAACCCAACTAAAATAATAGCTAGTTATATTTGCTTACCTTCTTTAAAGCAAATAATTTGGATATAAATTAAAGGTCCAAGTTCTTGATTTTATTTTGCATAAGTAGGTGATGGTCAAGAGATGGTCCTTTTATCCCCATTTCAACCGTACGAAGAGGAAACATGCATTCATCAGCGGACAGCAAGAATGATTATTCAAAAGACTAGGCCACTCACTGTAAAACCATCCTAACAGCTGATGTACATCCATCTAATTCCTAATTGACTACACCCATCTGTGTAACTAATGAAAAAGAAGAAAGGAACACAAGAGTAGATAAAGTTTAGCCCTAACTAGCTGTCGTCAAATCATCAGAATGCCGTTTGAAGACGAGCATGAAAATAGAGATCCCATTTCCTCTAAATCTTCATCACCGGTAATCTGATATTCATCGTAAGCAATATCAGCGTCTAATAACACTTGATGATGATGATGACTGCTACAGCTTGAAGTGGAAACCATTGGACCCATCATAGTACCCACGAGCTTCCTCTTCTTGTAATTGGCCTTGAAACAGGCCTGCCTCAGCCTCTTGGTGGTGTCTTCCATTTCCAAATCAGGCCTGTCTTCAATTAACTTCCTCTCTCTCTCCAAGATCTCTATTGCTTCCCCCAACCTCTCCTCACTCCGATCTCCTTCTCTCTGCAATTCCTGCGGTACGTACAACCCACTTCATTATTGTAAAGCTTAGTTAGCACAACATAAACGTCCACGTAACACAACAGAGAATCATTAGAAATTAATAACCTGAACATTCTTGATAAGGGTTTGCAGGCTCATCAGTTTCCTATGTGGCCACCTTCTAATGTTCAATTCCCTACACCTTTTCTTCAGAAGTGTCAATCCAACATTAAGCTCTTTGGCTGCTTTTGTAATTGGCATGTAGAAATATTGAGAAATAGTTTCCCTAGATAAAAATTTGGAACTGTGAAGCTTTTCTTCTAACTTGTATCTTCTAGTCACTTTCCTTTGTTGCTTGCCTTTTTGTAAAGGTGCTTCATCTTTACACAACAACAAGGGTGCCTGTGCCTGTGCCTGTGCCTGTGCCAGTTTCTCAGTTGGCTGCTCTATTAAAGGACCCAACTCACTCCAAATCCCAGTCCCATTGTCACAAGCGCAAAACAGATCACCTGTAGCAACAGTCAATAATTAAAAAAATAAAAATAAACCAAGAAAATAACGTGCTGATTATTATAGAAAAATCCGTATTAAAACACTCACCTTGAGTCATTTTAGGCACTGGAACAATGTCCTGAGAAGTATACAAAGGGTCAGGGACACTCCCCATCAACGGAAAAGCATCAAAATAGGTCTCTTGTTGAATGGCCATTTCACTTTGCCAATCCACTGAACCATACCCATCTTCACTGCAAATATTTCTTTCAACACACAAAAAAAATTAATTAGATAGGAACGAAGTGATGAAGAGAAATATTTGAGTGTATTAAAGGAAACCCTAGAGAATTAATCTTACCCAAAATCAAATGGAGGAAGCTGATGTACAAATGAAAATGGGTCTTCTTCTTTTGCAACAATAAGAGAATTACTAGCCATGCTATGAACTTTTGTCAATGTAACAGTACTTACTGTCACAACAGCACAAGTGCTTTTTTTTTTTTTTAACTGAGGAAGTATAGAAGTGAAGAAGATGAATCACATATAAGAGATATATAAAGATACGTACGTATTGAATGTAATGAGTAAGTAATAGTAATAATTATGTCTAGAAGATCGTGCGCCGTCTCATGGGTAAAAAACCGGCCGTGCATGAATGAATAAGTATCATCGTGCACTTAATATTTGATATTATTGTGAGAGTTACCAGAGACAATTTAGTGATTAATTAAAAATTAATTAAGATAGAGGTTGGATTGAAAACTTGAAAGTGGACTCATTTAATTTGTGCACGGTTTCAGAAAAATATAAGATATATATGTGTGTGTGTATATATATATATATATATATATATTTGCCAGTGTACCTAGATTTTTTTGTTTAATTTTTGTTGATTCTTTATGGGGAATTTACATGATCCCAATTATCGTACATAACACTTGGCAAACATGCTTGAATTAATATTGCCATATGGAATGCTCTACAATATTGATTAAACTTATTTTGATTTTTCGGTTATTTAGGAGATAAAACAAAAACAAACAAATGCTTGCAAATTCAACAGGAAAAAAAATAATGAAACCCGCATGAACAACACGTAAATGAGACCTTTTTAGTAGGGCTTTCATTGGATCTACAGTAGTAGACTACAAGCGTGAATCTCACTGTTTGTTTTATTTTTACTATTTTAATTTAAGGCACTAAAAACTTGGGATTTTCAACTCTATTATCGATAAGCATAATTATTATCATTAAGCCAACTCTTCCTGAAGCCACCTTTAATCATCATTATTATTGCACTTCGACGACAACAATCCATAAACAGCATGTTATTATTTATCTCTTTATTTTTTAATTTTTAATTTTTGGCATTGAGTAGAGTCTATCCCTCCCTCGTGCCTTGATTGATGGCTTATATAAACGCAGCAGAGAATCATTTGTTAACTAATAATGTAATAGTTAAGAAACATGGATGTAACGTACCATTCATTTAGTGATCGAGGAGATAAACTTATGAACCACTAATCATTTTATTTATTAGATAAATTGTAGTGGGGCAGTTACAATTAAGGTTATGCTTTGATTAATATTTTTAATTCTATTTCTCTGCCATATAATTAATTTGTTTCTTTACTTCATTGCCAATGAGTGTTTGATGATAATCAAATTATTAGCTTTTATAACCGAGGAAGGAGGTTACAGTGGGTAATGATCTCTCGCTCTTTTATTAACCTAATCGACATGTCCAATTCATGAGTAAGAGAAAAACATATTAATTTTCCATCTAGAATTAAGTACATCCGTTTTCCATTTGGTATAATGGATTGGTTGGTTGTATCCATCCAATTTTACATCGTCTAATTCGTCGCAGGCAAAATGGAACGCCTAAAAAGTTTTGAATCGACCTTCACAAAACGATACCGTTTGTATTATTATTGTCGTTATTTTTTCAAATTATCCAATTTTTAGAAAAATTGAAGCGAACCAAATTGAGCTATGAACCGGATTGCCACAACAGAGCTCAAGCCCGGTAGTGAATAGGATTGAATTGGGCCGCAAAAGTTTATACATAATGACATACGCTAAAGTTAAACTGAGCACCAATAACCAAACAGAAGAATTGGTTCATAGCCAAAATTGGAACTGCTGCTTTAGTAGGTGGACGGATAAAAACATAAGAAATATACTCTTATCTTGAGTCTACAAACCAAATTTTAAATCACAAACTCAACTCTACCTCTGGCAATTTCACACAACACCTCAGTTTCTAGACTTACCACCTCTTCCACGTCCATGGCCGCCTCTTCCATGGCCATGCCCGCCTCTTCCTCCCCCACGACCCTTGCCGCCGCCACCTCCTCCTAATGCTTTGTTGGCGTCGGATTTTACTTTCATATCTTCAGGCAGAGGAAGCATGTGATCCACACACTTCCTGAAGCTGAAATCGTCAGTGGTTTCATCCTCTCTGACTAGGAAAAAGCACCTACTCTTATATGTTGGATGGTATCGAACTTGAAAAGCTTGGATCCCTCCACCAATTTTTTTATCAGGTTCTGGATGACCCTTTTTGAGCAGGTCCAGCAGTACCATGTGCTCATACTGAAAAGCAAACCAACCACAAATGCATATCACTGAGGAGTTTAATGCAAACCAATAATCAAGCACAAGTTTAATGCAAAGAATGGTGCATACAAATTATGAAGAAAGGTACAACATGATCCATTAATTCCTGTTGCAGACTTAATCTTCTGAAAGACAAAGCTTTTGACTCAAAAGGGGCTTGCCATTGCATGCCCAGAAGCAAACAAAGAAAAGCACACCAATAAGATTAACTGATTGACACCATTATCTGCTGAGGAATCTTTAATTTGTCAAGGTAACATTCAGACATTAATATATCTTCTGCACCAAAATATAAAAACAAAAAGAACATGCATGCAAAGTTGATTCCCTCTTGGTAGAGTAATTACATTAGAGGTACATCATTAAATCATGCAGCCCATGGTGTCTAAGCAAAGAACAATAAACCAGCTATCAATTATTTGTCTAAGTGGAATAATAACCAGCTGTTATGCACATGACAGGACAGGGGAATTTAACATTCCAAAAATGCAGCCAATGCTCAAGTCCCTAGAAAACCTTCCAATACCAAAATTTGAAAGGTTCAACAATAAGAGAAGCTTTTCCAAGCCTGCAATTAAGTCCACACAATAGCTCAGATCTACCTCCCTCATCAATTTGAAGTTCCTCCAGAACATATCCTTCAAGGATGTGAGACACTATCTAGTCATTTGTTTAATCCATACTACTCGGAAACATGGCCTAACAATCTGAATCAACCTTCCCTTAACAATGAGAAAATCTTAGGTAGTGTCATCACAACCATCACTTTAACAAATCCTTCATAGTTGTCGTGTCTACGTTGTGGCATATGCATTACCTTCATGTCTCTTTTGACCACCATTAGAGCCATTCAATTAAACATTCCCTTCAGTTTTTGGGTATTCACAATCAATAGCATAGCATGCTAGTCAAACTTATCCATGATACTAAATTGTAAACAGCAATTTATGTATCATCCCCTCCATCAAAAACATTTCTTATACGCCTATGTCAACAACAAGGCAGATGATATCCAAATCATAGGCATAACTAACTTACTTAAAATAGTGATTAAAGAAAATTTTATAATTTGGAACAAAGGCAATAATCGATCAATTTATCAAATTCAAAACTTTTATAAATACACGGATAAAAATCATACCTTGTTGACGTTCAAATTGGGAGGCCAAAAGTGAAGAAACTTATAAAAGTAATCGAACATCTCAATAGAGGATCCAAACTCCTTCGGGCCCAACTTTACTCGACCCGAACCGTTCACCGTCTCCTTCTTCTCCAACCGCTCTTCCTCGACAGACTTCTCGCCCTCGTCTACCTTTTGCTTCTTCGAAACGTCCCCGTTTCCCTCACCACCGTCATCATCATCTCTCGCTCGCTTCGCATTCGCGTCGGTGCTGTTTTCTCCTCCTTCCAGATCCATGTCTTCGGCCGCCGCGTTGCTCTCCGTGAGTTCCTTCGCTGCCTCCTCCGCCATAGCTTAAAACCGTTAGCTTTCTGTAAAACCCTAGCTTCTTATAGAACCCCTTGTCAGTGCGTGAAGTAACTGTTAAAGAGTGCGAGGGTTTTAAATATATGGTTTATTTGTTGGCGGGTTTCCGGATGAATTTATCGGTCCGAACCCGGTTTCAAAAATACGGAGTTTTCCCCTTGTTCGTATGGATTATTTTCATCATTATTACGTAGCTGTTATAACTTATCTAATTATTATAAATATTTATTTGATCTTATAGTTGGACTCTTGGCACCCCTTAATTGATCTTAGGGGTGGTAATCTAGGTTAAAATTTGTTTATTCAATTCGATTCGATGCGAACTAAATGAGTTTAGGTTTGAAAAAATTGATTCCTTTAATAAATTAATAAATTTAATTCGATTCGCTAATTAAATGAATCGAATATGAGTTTAAAGACATTGATTTATTTATTCGTTTAGGATTCGTTTAATAAGTGGGTCATAAATGAATCGAACATGGTTTATTTGTTTAAATTTATTTATTATTTGTTAAATTAAATTATTTATTTATCCTTAAACTTATCTTAAAAATTTTGAAACTTGAAGGCTAATAGTAACTTAAAACTGTAATAATACAAAGTATATAAGTTTAACAAAAACCAGGGCATAGTCGGCCCTAAATGTTACTTTTCATCATTTCCAATCCCACTCTTTCTTTCCTTTCTCTCAACCCTCTCTTCCTTTTATCTCTACCCTCTATAGTTGACCACAACCATTTCGTTTTGTTTTCTCTACAACTTTGCTAGCTAGCAGCTACTTCGTTTGGGTCTCCACCAGCTCACTCTCAATTAACGCACAGTAAGCTCCTAATCTTTTTTTATTTATTATTTTTGAATTTTTTTTGTTGGTGATTATAAATTTTAAAAATTAATGATTAGTTCTATATTAGGATGTAGAGTTGTGAGTCTCACTTATTAAATTTTTATTTTTGCTCTGTTTGGATTTTTTTTATTTAATTTGTTGTCTAATTTGTATTAGTCAAAGAGAGTGACAACATACATAAGGCTTTTAGTCTTTTACTATATTTAGTTTAGGATAGCTTGTATATATTTTTGTTGATTGAATGGTGTGCCTTTTTATATCTCTCACATTTAAAATATGAGGTGATCTAAAATTCTCAAGCATGCATGTTTTGCTTCTGCACGTGATCTGACCTATTATTTGTGGCACTTGCATACACCACCAGTGCTTTGGAGCATTTTCCAATTGGTTTTAAAATAATTAGGGTGTTTTTAATTTCCCCTTTTTGATAATTAAGTGCGTTGATACATATCTCAAATTGCTCCATAATTCCTCTTCTAAACTCCTTACATTTGCAAAATTTCAATCTCTAATTCCCATGTTCATATATAAAAATAGATATTGTGATCCATTTTAGTTTTTGTTGAATTTGTGTAGTAATTAATATACATAAAAATATATACACATTTGTCAAGACTCAAGACATAGATATTTGATGTCAAAAAACTAAGATTGTATTTTATGGCATATGATTATTCATGAGCATTTGACATCCATTCCTGCATTTTTATTTTCTAGACGGAACTAAGTAATTTTTTTCAACTATTTAAGTTAAAATTTTAATTTATCTTGCTAACTAATTTTTTTTACTTATTATGTGTAAGATTATTGTTTTCAAGGTGACAAAGACAAAATGAAGAGAATTAAAGAAATTACTTTGGTTTATAATTTGAATTTGAATTACTGTTATTTGTTTTGTTAAGAGTTTGTAATTTAGTGTTTGGATGACTGTATACTTTAATCTTATAATATGGTTTGGATTATTTGCATTTTGTAGAATGTTAAATGTGTGGAGTTTTTATAATTTATTTTGCTTAATTTTTATTTATTAATTATATTTTATAAATGAATAATAAATTAATCCAGATTCGATTCGATTCGTTTATTAACTTTACTAAATGAATCGAAAACTAAATATTTATTTAATAAACAAATCAAATCCGAATCGATAGAATTTTGACTCAATTCGTTAACGATTGGATACGATTCGAATTTGATTTATCCATTCATTTCGCCACTTCTAACCCAGCTACACCAGGTGTTCACAAAGCGAAATTACAAGCTTGGCTGAGTAGTCTCAGCATATAATTAATAATAACTTCATTTTTGTCAGTTGTGAAGTCGCAAATTTCATCTACAATCCAACATCTTTAGCCATTTTGACTCTTCTTAAAATTGCTTCTAATTCTACAAATTCCACATTACTAGTACAAAATTTCCTGTCAAACTAATACCACCATACATTTAAACTCTCCTTGACTAGTGAACGTCTACAACTCGAATTTCCATTAAACCTTCTAGACCACTTACACAGCATCTATCCTTAGCTTTTACCAATTTTCTTTTGGGGGAAGCCATTGCATTTCATCACAAAAGAATTTGAAGCGTGAGAAAATGATTGTAAATTGGTAGACTTTTAAATGGGAAAGAGGGGTTATGTAAAAAAGTGGTATTTTTGACAAGGACTGAAGTATAATTGAAATAGGAATTTTAATATGATCTTGAAGGGGTGCCAATAGTTCAACTTATAATCTTTTCAAATTTTTATTATTGTTTGGTTGTTTTTATATTAGAGCTTCTAAAACCTAAATAAGTTATTTTGTCTCTATTATAAAAAAATTTAAATTTTGGACTTTTAGAAATAGAGGTTAAAAATATTTAAGTGTTTAAAGTATCATTTACTTATTTGATAATAATATTTCATTATTTTCGTAACATAATTTAAAAAAATGTATCTATTAAGCTAATTTTATAATTTTTAATAAAAGCTCTCATAGAAAATTAAACAACTATTTTTTTTTTTTTGTAAAAGCTCTACAAACAAAACTTGTACTTAAATAATTTATATTTATAAAATTATATCAAATGGAGCCTAAAAAAATTTGAGAATTTTCAATTTAGATAAGGGAAAAAGCCATCACATTTGGGGTTTGATGTAGTAACTCATTTAATCCTTATTTTTTAAGCAATAGCCAATTTCATCCCTACTTTTGAAACAATAGCCCAAAATACTCTTACGTTAATTTACCATTAGTCTACTTTGTAATTCATTGATGAAAAAATAGGATTTTTTTTTTTAATTAAGGATATATAAACTATTTTAAAATAAAACTTTCAAACACAATTAAATAACATCTGATTTTCTGCATAATTTTAAAATTTAAGGATAGCTTAATGAATAAATAATAATAATACTAAATAATATGTAAAAAATATATTTAAGACAGAATTAAAAGAGAGAGAGAGTGATTTTATAGGCATTGGAGTATTTTTTTTTCCTTTTAACTTGTTCTGACTTTAATATAGATAAAATAGATAAATAAATAATCAATCAATACTATTATTTTATTAAAAGTAAATATAAACTCCTTTATTTATTTAAAAAATACACTAAAGGTACAAAAATACGGATCTAAAACACTATAGAATAATTTAATGAACATGCACGCCCGCGCACAAAGACACACACACATATTGCATATTCATTATTGTTATTTTTATTTGATTAAGTTATCATTAAATTTTAAATTTATGTAAAAAGTCAAATGTTATTGAATTATTTTTAAGAGTTTTATTTTAAAATAATTTGTACATACTTAATTAAAAAACCTACTTTGCCTTTAATAAATTATACGGTAAATTAACATAAGGGTATTTAGGGTAACTATTTAAAAAGCAGGGATGAAATAGGATATTGTTTAAATAGTAAAGATAATATAAGTTATTACATCATATCTTAGGGGCGAAAAGGACTTTTCCCTTTAGCTAACTTCAAACTAACCCTTCTATAGACTACAATTACTCTTTCACAATTAGCGCAAGAGGTAATTGAATCCTTCTCCCTCTGCACCAACCCAACAGTCTTTATCCGACTATAATAACGTGATACTATTTTTTAATGCTTAAATTAAATTAATTTAATTATACTCAAGTCTCACATCCACAGTATTTCTCATCATATTATGAAAATATAAATAATGTTGTTTTACTTAAATTATGAGTGCCAAAGTTTGATTAATATGTTTTGTTTTCTAAAAGCGAATATATGTTAAATAATGAAAAGCCAACTTTCTACTAATGTCCGTCGTTTGCATATCTCGTAGTGCAAGATTTAAATAGTTGAACATATTAACACCACATTTTATTAGTTACGTTCGTTAAAATTGTTTGTACGGATTTATGTAGCGGTGTCGGTAAGTTATCCTAAAGAATAAAATAAAATAATCACAACTCCTTGCTTGTTATTTGGTTGTGCATTTCTAACATAAGAGTTGGCTTTATCTCAACACATCTATAATTGGTAATCTCAAAGAAGGAAAAGAAATGAAGAAACAAAATTATTGATTATAGTAATTCTACTTGCATTGGACTATTTTAACTTAAAAAAGAATCTGACATCAATTTTAAGCAATTAAATTCGGGTAATATAATGATAGATATTCGAAATCAAAAGTAACATCTAATAATGTCAACTTATTTATTATTGGATTGCACCAAGATCATTAGCCTAAATTATATTAAAAATGAAATTATTTTTAACCCTCATAAAAAAAATTAATTTGTTTGGTCTATACCGTACATAAAAAAAAATTCCTTTTTGATTGCGTAATAGAACTTGATTATGATACTTAAATAATGTTTTTATTAGATGAAAAATTTTATATCAAAATTAAGGGTGGACAAAAAATTCGTAGTCCCCAAAAAAGAGAACCAAGCCATTCGGTCCAGCTTTTAAAATTAAAATAATAGATTTACAAGAGAAAAAAAATCAAAAACCAAAAAAATTAAAAAATATAAAAAATTAATGTGTATTGAATTCAAATTATTATTTTTAAAAATTTGACGATTTAATTCGATTCGAGCCGAATCCAACATTAGGCATCCCTAATCAAAATCTTTCGTTCAAAATATCTCATGCTAAATTAAAAGTGTTAGTGATAATAATTGAAGAAAATCTATGATCTTTCCCACGATACCTAATTTGGCCGACCTCATAATCTTGTCGTGTCTTATAAATTTTAATCATAATATCGAGCCTACAAAGCCAAGCCACGCAATGACAAATAGAGAAGGGTGTGAACTTTTAATCCTCTCCACGTGTCTTCAGTTGGTAACGGCCACGACTGGCAAAATGCGGTTCACTAAGGCACAAAACCACCGTGCTACCTTCGTGGAATAGATCACTGCTGAAAGTCCAAAGTCAAACAATGGAAATTTCTCGAAAAATCAGTTCAATTGTTAATCTAATTTAATAAACTAATGAAGCTCATTCTTTGGGTTCCAGACCAAAGAAGAAGTCAGAGTTAACGTCTGATTAACTTTTCTCAACTCAAACAAAACTAACGGGTCTTGTACTCATGCGTTATGATTTATGACCCATGAGCTGATGGTTTTTATTTATTTTATTTTCTGGCATGGATAATAATTATAAAAACAAGTCAATAATTCATCTTGTCTTTGTCTTAGGTAATAATTGGATGGGAGATATTAATTTTACTTCGTTTGGAAGCCATGTTCTATTTTTACATGTCTCACCTAAAAATTTCATTGCGATGCTATTCTTTTTTTTTTTTTTTTCTCTTAAAGCATTTTTCAAATTAGGGATTTTTATTTTTTATATTGTGTATATAAAATTTGGTACGGCATACATGTATAGGGATCACTCAGATACCTAAGAAAATTTTTAAAATTATAATATGAATGTCACACCAAATTTTATCTGAAATCCATTTTGATACTTTTAACAAATATTACATCCAATTTTTTTAGAACAAGACCAAAAATTTTCAAAAAATACCATGACGGCGTTAGGACTTAGACCAATGACAACAGCAAATCCTTTGACGTCCGTTACGACGAAAGCAAACAGTGGAATCACTGGCAAACGTAAAATTTACTCTATCTTTGGACGGACGTTACCGCACCTAACCAGCTTCGTTTAAACCGAGCCAACCTCTCGCTGTGCAAATATAAATATTGACAAATAAAGCCTCTCAGTTTTATCATTTCAAAGAAACAACGGGCGAAGACAATTCAAGAGTCCAAAATCGCGTGTTTTGCACTCACATTTTCAGGTACTTTTTTTTTCTTCAATTTTAGTTAATTTTTGGATTTTAATATCGATTTGAGCTTCTATGATCCTTGGTTTTGTTGTCATTTGATCTTGATTGTGTTTCTTTTTCAAGTTTTTGGGTGTTTGGTGTCTCTGATTCGATTGAATGAGGAAAATAATTCGTTTGTTCTTGTTGGTGTAACTTTCAGGGTTTCCGTTTTGGGAATTCGATTTGGGGTTTGTTTGTTTGGTTGGTTGCTCTTGCTGTGTAATTGAGGGAAATGAGAATTTTTATTTTTTATTTTGATGAAAAATTGACAACTGAGCTGAGAGAATACAATTTCATGCACGTATGATTAGGCGTGTAAAGTTCAATTTTGAGTAAATTGAACCTCCAAACCGTACTTGAAATGGTTGACCTCGGGGTTTGATGGATGATGTGGAAAACCTTGGGTCTTTTGTAGAATTGTGGTTGTTAAGGATCGACTTTGTTTTTTCATGTTCTTTATCATTACTGGGTATAGAATGAATAAGTAGATACGAAAATGTATCTTCACTTTTAGCGTGGGCAATCACTTATTCAGCTTGTATTAAGATTTTTTAGACTTTGTCCTTGTAGGTTGTATCTGAACTCAGTGCAGTGACAATTGATATTATGATTATAATGTGTGAATTGTTCGGACTGAAATGTGGTATTTGTTCATTTGGCTTGTAGGAACAGGAATAATGAGCGATCACCTAGTCTTGTGTGTCGACCGCCTCTTAACGCCTGATAGTTTGCCCTCTATTCAAGGGACCGAGTCCTCGGCATCATCTGAGGAGGGTTCCAGCTCTCGCTCTGTTGACCGACCAGCTTGTGTCGTTAGCGTGAAGGAAGCAGAGGAACATGGTGTTTCTGATGAAAAAGAGCCCCTTATTCAAACAGTGGAATGCCGCATATGCCAGGAGGAGGATAGCATCAAGAACTTGGAGGTTCCATGTTCTTGTAGTGGCAGTTTGAAGGTAATAATCCTTATGTTGTCTCCTGCTTAAAAAATGCAGCCAGGATATCTCTCAAATCTTTATCTTTTGAAGATTTTATATTTTTAGCTTAAAATATCTCTAAAGTTATTTCATCTTCTTCATTTGAAGAGTATGCTTTCTCCCTAGTAATTCAATGTCCTTTCTGTAGGTTCCATCTTTATTTTTTGACTTTGTGTGTTCATTTTTATTGGCTTTTCTTGAAGAGAATATGTACATGCACATAAATGTAGCGTTCACAGTTTTCAAACTTCTTAGCTCTGATTTGACTGTGTTCGAATGAACTTTGTGGTCCCATGAAGTGGTACCATTCTATTCGTTAAAGGAGTAATGTGTTTCTCCTTCTCTTTCATATATGATATATGTTTTCTATTTGTTGCTTAACTTTGTGGTTTTATAGAGCTACCACCAAGGCTGACCAGTTTTGTCTATCCAGTATGCCCATAGGAAATGCGTGCAGCGTTGGTGCAATGAGAAAGGAGATGTAACTTGTGAGATATGTCATCAGGTATGCGACTTTCTTCAGCTACCTTAGATGATATTGGATAACGGAAGTGGGTTGCTCGATGCCATAGATTTTTATATTGTTGCTTCCTCGGGAAATTATTCAGCAAAGTTGAAGTTCTGATTTTTTTTTTTTGGGTGGACAAGATCTATTATTTCTTCCTGAACAACTTGAGAGATGTTGCATTGTTTCTGAAATTGAAGATGTTCATTCCTTGATTCTTGTATGTTTTAGTAAATATACCTTAGGTATGAAAGAAAGAAGTAAAATCTTAGAACAATGTAAAAAGTGGATTTCACTGTTTCTTTAGCTATTGAATTATACTCTATCATTGCTCTAATTGGCTAATTTCTACTGTTGCATCTGATATTTGCTCATTGATGGTAAAAAAATAAGAGTGCCTTCTGTAGTTATGTGCTTATTGAGTTACTTTACACACACACACACACACACGTATATATTAATTTTCTTTACATTATTTATACTTTGAATTCAAGAATTTGCATGCACTCTAGTTCTCTTGTAAGGATTCTTCATTTTGATGCATATAGTTTTTGACCATGAAATCTTGGCCATGTCAACATGACATAGGTATGGGCTCTTTGTTTGGGATCTCATATTTTGTTGGACTTCTCTGGTTTTTATTAAAATTTGATTTTGGCATCAAGTGTATGATGCTATTATTTATTCTGACATTGCATATTAAAGAAAGGTAATGCAATCAGAAGACTCTTTTGTTCTCTCTCTGTCATTCTCTACATTCTAGTTTGCAGTTGGGGTAGGGGAAGGAAGGTGTAATATAAATTATTTTTCATGCATTTGTTGAAAGATTAACTTGCTTGTTCATGCTTGAAAGTTTGAAAAAAGTTCTGGTTTTTAGTTGCATTATGGTAGTAATCTGCTGACTTCTGCCTAAATTTTCCCTTTAACAGCCTTATCAACCTGGTTATACTGCTCCACTGCCTCCTCCTCAGTCAGAAGATACTACGATTGATATAAGGCAAGTTTTGGTTATGCATGCTCTTTGCCTTTGGTCTAATGTTACTGATTTATTCTGGAATTAAATTTGGTGTAAATTAATTGTCCCAAATGCTTCAATTCCTTGTATGTTTGCCACCAGTTTACCCTAACAGCTGATGTTTTTGATTAATTGTTTATGTGTAAGTCTGTATCAAGAGTGCAATATAGGAATTTCTTTCACAGCTAATGCATGCCTATTACTTTCAATGTTTGACTGTTTTTGTTTTCAAATCTATCGTACAGTGAGGCCTGGACTGTCTCTGGTGCTCCTCTGGATTTGCATGATCCTCGACTTGTGGCAATGGCAGCAGCAGAACGCCATTTGCTGGATGCTGAGTATGATGAGTATGCTGATACCAATGCTAGTGGTGCTGCATTCTGCCGTTCTGCAGCCCTAATTGTAAGACAGTTATTATTAGAGAGAAAATCACGTGTGTTTGTTATTCTGATATGGAAAATAGAATTATGTGCTTGTCCTGATTGGGGGGAAAATTTAAAAATAAAAAAATTCTCATATCTTGTTGGATTCTTCCTACAGTTTTTTTGTTAGACATTTTAGAAGATGATGTAGCACATTCCCAGTGACAATACACAAATCCATCACTAGTTGTTTGTCATGTTATGCAGCTCTTTGGTTTTTTAGTGTTTTCCTTACTGCTCATTTTCAAGCACATTGAATTTATAGTTGGATAACAAGGTTTCATTTGACCTTTGCTGTTTATCAGTTGCTGGTAACACATCGCTATTTGCATTTTTGGATAAATAACTATAATTTCTCCCCTCTTTGCAGTTAATGGCTCTTCTACTCTTGAGACATGCTCTGACCCTCACCAATTCAGATGATGGAGAGGATGATGCTTCTACCTTTTTCTCTGTATGTTGGAGAAGTTTTTCAATTGTTTAATAATTTTGGGTATGTTCTTGTCTGATTAAATTATCTCTGCTGACAGCTTTTCTTGCTTCGGGCTGCTGGTTTTCTTCTTCCTTGTTACATCATGGCATGGGCTGTCAGTATTTTACAGCGTCGAAGACAAAGACAGGTTAGTTGGCTCCACCTTTTCCAAGAAAGAAAAATTATGAAATAATGTTTATCTTGGGCAAGGAAGCTAATAATAACAATGATGGGATCATATATGATTAGTTTGTCTGCTTTAAGGGGTGGCCATTCATCAAAGCTGTAGTGTTGCTAGCTGAATTGCTTGGAATAATCTGCTAATTGATGGCTTTATCAGAGTCCAACTCCTTGAAATTTTTTCCTTTCCGAGTATTATCATTGTAGCACATTTGCAGTTAAATGTTTATTCTATCTGTTTTGTTTGGTAATAATACAATTTTAACTTCTGATATGTATTTTTCTTTTTCATTATTTCCTAATTAATTTGCTTTTTATTTATTTTGTATGCAAACAGGAAGCAGCAGCACTTGCAGCAACTGAAGTTGCATTTATGATTCAGGCAGGGCAACGTCGGGGCTTACACTTGACAATAGCGCCAGGACCAGCCGTGACGCCTCATCAGGAGCCGCTCCAATAATTGTTTTTTCTGATTACATAACCTTGTTGGTGAAACAGGCAGGCTAGAGAATAATTGAGTTTATTGTGTTGCTGGAACAAGCGGTAGTGAGAGGAAAATGGGAAGGCTGTATCTTATCTCTAGCTTAGTTATGTGTTATATAAACCCTGCAAGCTCTTTTCCTTCTTTCATTTTAATTTTTTTTCTTTTTCTAACTCCCCAATTTCTCGTTATAGTTGTACATAAATTTTTATGAAATCACTGGGGCTATTTGCTGCTGGACTTGCATTTCTATGTCAGCATAGTTTCTGTCATGCAGATCTCTCTGTTATCAAGTAGCCCCCCGTCCTGTTCCTTTATGCATCAGCATTTTGAAAGAGTGGAAACTTAATTATCCGTGAGGCCATTAATGATTTAGATACCATGTTTGTTTCCATAATTTTCCAAATGATTATAACAAAGAACAGAAGCTTCCATTTATCATTTACCGAGTAACTTTCTGTAACCTGAAAAGCCTTAACCAGAAGGAAGTGCTCGCTTTCATGTTGCTGTCTGGAAATTGTTCTCCAGTTTATTGTTACCGTTGTAGTGAGCGTCTTTAGGTTCAATATTATAGATTCTCTAATGTTAGTTTAGCTTATGCTCCAGCAACGAGCATGATGTTAAGTGGCGGAGATTCCACTCTTCCCTCTCCCTAGAGTTCAAAAGAGGACTCTTATTTTCTTTTTGTGTTGTAGTTGTATTACATTCTATTGTTATTACAATAAGAGGTCCCTTGTCACTTGGCATTTAGTCCAGTGGCAAGGACTTGGAGGGTGGCAGTTTGAACTGTCACAAACATATTGTGGGGGTAATTTTTTTCTTTAATTATAATCTGTAATTGAGTGAAGATAGCTTTCTTCCTTTCTTAAGTGTGAGTGGAGTAGATATTCTTTAACTATTAGTAAATTAATTTCAGTAATAGTGTGATTTGTAAATATCAATTATAATTTCACATAATATAAGTTGTATTATGTGTAATAGTCTCAAGTAATAAAAAAAAAAAAGTCCCCTAAGAGTTTAATATGTACTTAATCCTTTGACTATTAATAAATTGATTCTAGTAATTGTGTGATTTGTAAATATCAATTATAAATTTACATAATATGAGTTGTACTATAAACGATAGTCTCATCTAATAAAAAAAAAGAAGATCCCCTAAGAGTTTATTTAATATGTACTTAAACAAGTCTGGGTCTATTAAAAGCATAGTTGGGAAATCTATGCTTGATAAAGACAGGAGTAACCCCACACTTATGATTATCTATAAAGAAGGAATGAGACTAATTTGAGATTCGAACTTCTTCTCTTATATATGATGTATATTAGAATGATGTTTCTTGACAAAGGCAAGCTGGGGATAAAGTTTTCGTTGTTGTAAACTATTGTTTGCCAAGATAAGATGACGATGTTCACTTACCAATTCTTCTTCTCTTTAAAGATGGACCCAGATGACTGTTTTGAATAAATACTGTTGACCTGGAACATCTAATCTTGATTCTTCTCTAGTATTTTGTTCCACTTTAAGTAGAAACTATCTAAATCTAATCTATCTGGGTAAAGATCACCAACATGAGAATCTTAAAAGCAACCATTACATTACGATCATTATTTGTTTTAATCATTTCAATTTATTTACAATGGATTATTTTGAGAAAACGATATCAGGGTTCCCTACCTTTACTAATTTGGGTTTTGCTATAATTAGGAAAGAAGGCATAGGATCAATATGGCTATAAAGTAAAACGTTCACAGAGGGTATGAATTGAGGCAGCATGAGTAGGTTTACTAGAAGATATGTTTGATTCAACAAGACAAAAATGAGATTCTATTGTGATACCATACAAGATACCGTGAAAAAAGAAGTTCTAAAGTTAAATGTGATGTTGAAGGTCCTCAGGAATGATTTTTGAAAGCAGCAACAACAACCCATCCATTTCTCTTTTGCTTTAAACACAGGCCCACAAAATACTTAAGTGTTATGTAAAACATTTCTTAAGCCAGTTAGGGGCCTAGGGCTAAGACTGGTCCTCATTTTCTATTCCAACAAGACAACATATTCTTTCTATTCTTTCAAAACCAAAAATTGGGGGGCGGGGGGAATCGTTCAAATATATATATATATATATATATATATATATATATATTTCCAAGTATCTGGGTTACTTCATTCTTTAGTTTCAATGCGTTCTCTATGTTACTTACAAATAACTAATAAATCAATAAAAGTAAGCCTTGCTTGCCAATTCAAATTGTGGTCTTCATGGGTAAACGAGAAAATCAAAAGCGTAGAAAGTGAGGAATGAGAAGTTGGCCAAAATATAGTTCAAGGCCAAATGGTTTTTTTATTTTATTTTTAAAACAGCTTTAAATGGAGGGCTTAGCTTAGAGTTGGGCAATTGAACAGAAAAGCATAAAGGAAAGGAAACCCATTTAGCACAAGGAACCAAATTGTGATTTTTTGTTGCATGGAGAGAAGAGCTTGGAATTCTAAAGTTAAAACTAAGGGATAAAGCAATTGCTGCTTCTTCTCGTATTTGTGTGTTTTTTTTCCCCTTTTTTTTTTTTAGAAGTTACTGTTCCCTCACCCTTCCTCCAACATCTCTGCTTTTAATAGCTTTCTTGTTCCTGTTGTAATCTGAAACACTCTTGGCTGGCTAATAATGGCTTGCATTTGACAGTCAAGCCAACAAAGTTATTGCACTTAACAAGTAATGCATATCATATGTGAGAATCATAAAAGCAGTTAGCTACCTATTCCTTGGCAAATAGTAATAGAACAGTATCACTAGTTTATCCTGGTCCGTCTACCTTACAGTAGTTGGATGTTACAATTGTTACAAGTTTTTTATTCACCCATCTTAAGATAAGGAATAAGTTTGTAAACATAAGGAATAACTTATGATGACAATTTTTCAATAAATATCATCAGCTATTTGGTTCAGTTCAGCCATTGTCTATTGACTGAAGCCATCAGCAGGCATTGAGGACATGGGTAGGAACATGTCAGAATGGTGGGATGATGCGGCAAGTCGTCTTAAGAGTTAAGAGTGAATACTGGTTGGTCTTTGTATGGTAAAAAAGAGCAAGGGCCAAATGATAGGGAGATGTAAGGAAACAATAATGGAAAAAAAAAAAGATGCTTGGCTTCCCAAGGATAGTGTTCCAGCTATACCTTTTTTGTTCAAACCTGTCAGAGTCTTCTAATACAGCCTTTATATTGCTTCTATGGCAGGCTTATGATTGAGGTGAATCTAAAGCCTTCCCCACATGTTCTGGGGGCCAAGGCAAACCTGGTGCTTTACACTTTTAGTCTTCCAAATCCCATAAAAGATAAAACCTCAGGATCATTATTCCTGCAGATATAAGCCATAACAGATAGAGGTTGCAATCTCAAACAGAGGCACACTACTCATTCTCTCATCATTACTTCTATTTTTCTTAACAACAAAGACACCTCTGTCTCCTCTCTGTTTTATTGCATAGCACAAACATGGGCTCTTTGGTTTATAGGGGATTGATTCTTCTTGTTTGTATTGGCTTTTTAAGTCGTCAACCACAGAATGTTTCTGGTCTGAGAAGCATAGATCTTGTTCTTAGATGGGATAGAGAAGTACTGCCGGCTGTTCAAAACGCACGTATTCTCGAGGCTGTTCCTCTCAAGGATTTGCAAATGAACCCCGGTTTGGCACCTGCACCTTCAATGATGTTTGATCCAAATCAATCAAATAAAAGAAAAGTTGGGAGAGGTTCGGACCCTATTCACAACAGATGTTGAACATGGCTGAAACTATTTTGTCCTACCACAAAGGTAAGGAAGAGTTGCCCGAGGAAGGCATGGCTAGTTGATGCTCCAAGGTGACGAAATGAGAAAGATTTCCTCTGTATACGGGTTTGTTGGATGTCTTTGTTTCCATCTGTTTTAGACGAACTTTTTATTGAGCTGAAAGTTAGTGGCTATAGTTCAATTCTGTAAGCCGGCATCTCGCTGTATTGTATAAACTTAGGTCCTAACACCAATAGCTGAATACGTTCAATAGAGAAGATGCCGTTTATCATATTTATACAAAATATAGTGAGTTTATCCTTTCAATAGAAAAAGACTTCTTTACTTCTAAATGGTGCGGTGACATTTGTTTTTGCATTTTACAACTAAATATTTGCAATCTTGCAATATTAATGTTTAGGACCATTACAGCTTCATCATCTCCCTATGTTTTCTAACCAATTGCTGCACCTCTCTCTGTTTCTCCCTCTCCCTCAAAACATCTACAGACAGAAGGCATATGCAGAAACAACTTAGATCACAAATAAATGTATGTCGAAGCACTGCCACTACCGGTTAGCAAGCTATCAGCTAAATGTTGTTTACTCTCTTCATGTTTATATAAAACATTTCATCTCGACTTATTCTTTCATGTTTAGTTGTATTTGTGCTTACTCAAAGCTAAGTTAAATATTTAGACGTTTCTTGGAGATAGAGGTAGCTTTCTTTGAATGATAATAAATTTGAAATTTTGCGTTAGATATATGTTTTAGTCTGCAGAATGAGCAAGGGGAAAAAGAATTGGCTGGCAACTATAGGTCCTTTCATGACTGAAATCGTAATTGGAAAATGTACTGCAGACAATTGAATATCTCTAAAGAAAACTAAAACTAAAACTGCCAATGGTTAAAAAAAATGAGAAAGCAAAAACCCTAGCAGATTTCACTAAAACTATGCTTGTTTAGTTCAACATCATGAAATGCAGGATGTCAGTTGAGAAATGTGCGACTTCATTTCAATTGCTATTTACCGGATGATGAGATTTTAGGTATCTGTTACTCTTGTGAATTTTAAACCGTACGGAAGGCACCTTGCGTGAAACTGCCTCCCAAATCATATCTACTGCATCACCAGGCTGTGATGGATACTGATATTCAAAGTGTTGAACAACTTCCTTTAGTCTTTCCCACATCTTGGTCCACTGTTCTTGCTTGATTCCTCGAAGAAGACCAAGCAGAAATCCTTTCTTGACAGCATCAGTTGAATAAACAGTGATACAAAACTCTGAGTAGTCTAATACATCTTCGAATGGTAACTCAATCTCATCACTTATTATCACAGGAACACAGTGGCTTGCAATAGCATCAAAAAGGCGATTTGAGGAAGGAGTGTCACCAGCAATGTTAAGGCAAAATTTGGATGAAGCCATCCCCTGGCCAGCATTTTTTATTCCATCTCCTTGAATGCTTCCAAACGTAAAGTGTACATCTTTTTCATCTTTCAGAAGGTAATAGAGTTCTTGCCGGATAACTCCTCCCTGAAGAAACATTGAAACATGAAACTAAGATGACAAGTTTTAATAAGTGGGTGACAGGACAGGTATTTTAATAAGTTGGCAAGTATGACGACAAGTTTTACTCTGAAGGTGCGTTCAAGTATAAAAGCAAGTTAAAAAAATGTAATGCTTTAGTTTAAGGGTCCAGGGTGCCAAATTCAGAATCCTGCTAACCACATCAAACAGATAATCAAAAAGGAAAAAAGAATAACAATAATTATAACTTCTGTAATATAACATATAATTATAACATATAACATGATTCTATTGCATTCGATGAGAATTTGTCCTATTCCATTCTTGAATGGACTAAAGTTATGCCTCTAGTCGCTATTGAGATGAATGGAATGATTTCATCTCAGAGAACGATGTAATTCAAAACCTCCCAGGATACTATGTGTTAAGGCAATTACATATTCTGAAGTTGGGCACCAGAAAATTAACAACCTAATGTCCAATCCAACTGCACTGTGCAAAGAGGTTTAAAGGAAGATATATTCGGTATTTTTTTCAAACAGGTCATGGTGGAAGATCTTCCACATCAAATTAGCACCAACTTGATGACACTAACCATTGATATAGTAGAATATGTCTCTATGAGATCATAAATATTTTTTTTTTAAAGAAAAAAAAGGCGTTTATGATTCTCCATGATTTGACTGGGAATTCCTCAGTTTGTGTGCATTTCAGTATGTGCTGCACATAAGCACTCGATTCTAAGTACCTAGACGGATAAAAATTAAGGAAACACAATAGCATGAGAAAGCCAAAATCATCTCTGAAAGTGTCCAATCATCAAATCATGATAATGAAAAGTATGTGTTGACTAATTCATCATAAATCTGAAATTACAAAACTATGTGAAATGTCTGTCATCAGTATGGGAGTGAATCACTTTTAGAAATGTTTAATCCGCAAATCAGGATAACATGTGCATCATATCATAACATTTGAAGATTGTATCAACCAAGTCATGTGCACAGAAATGCATCTGTTGATTAATTCCCATACATGTCACAGAAGAAATCCATATAAAAAGGTTGGGACTTCTGTCAAAATGGAGTACTACATCACCCAAAAAAAAAAACATTTTGGTAATTCATAATAAAACGCAAACAAAGAACTTACATCTTTTCTATATATTGCTCCTTGAAAATAAGCTAATGTAGGACGTTGATCAAATGGGGCCGATTCACCACCAGGAATGGTCCTCACAAGATGCATATAAGGGGCGATAATATCCTTCTCAACATTTGCTATTTCAACAGGGTATCTACCAAAATCTGCAAGAACAAACATGGCAGAACCCAACTTCCTTCTTGCATCCAGCATGCTATTTGGATGGTGGGCTACTATTAAGTGATCCTTCCCACCTAACCGCTTCCATTCATCCTGATTCATCAGAAACTGAACCAATTTCCTTTGCAACATCTTGTTGACACTAATCTTTTCTTTTCCATGGAGCTTGGAATAGCGATTGTAACTCAAAGATGAGAAGAATGGCACAAATATTACATCTGCTTGACTCGAATTCATAACTCTAATTGCGGTACATGGTCTGCCTATGTTTGCTATGTTTGATGATAGAAGATCGAGAGTCAGCCAATACTCAATACTATGCTGTAGGTTCAACCCACCTGGGTATGGCCAGATTCTACTTTGTTTGCTGACATCAGGCCAGGTCTGGTTTGGCTTTCCCTTCCAGCCCAATAATCCAAAGTGAAACTCAGGAGGCAAGTCATACATGTATACTCTTAAGAGAACCTGACCTGGATCACATTTTTTCCCTTTCTGTCGTCCAAAAGAACCAGCCATTTTGTTGCCAGAATTGGAATTCAATAAAGTTTCTGTGTCAGTTTGTGAATCCTTAGAAGACATAAAAGGAAGTTTCATTGGTTCATTTTCGACTTTGGCTTTCAAGAAAACGGACGTACTGTTCAGCAGAATGAGCTTGAAAACTGATCTTGGTATAAAAGATGTGCTGCTAAATTGAAGAAGGAATGAAGAAGAAATGACCAAAAGAAACATAGAAATGGTTATCAAGCAGAAAAGAAACCTCGAAGGAAGGATGCCTTTTTCCGACATTGATGAAGGTTAGGGAAACAAAATTCTAGTGGGTTTATGATTTTCAAGTGTAGAACCAAATGTCCCAAAAGATAGCAACAAAAATTGCTCTCTTAATTGAAAGCATATGCAGTTAAGTTTCTATATACTCAAGCCAAAGAAATTTCAATTGAGGAATCGTAGCCATTAACAATCCCAGCTTAATTTCCAATCTTCAAAATGTAAGGCAAAACCCAATTCTTTGTCCTTAAACCCTTGAGGTTCGTGAAAAAGGCATCAAGCACTTCCTCTCAGAACACCAGCCAACACCATCAACCTAAGCGAAAATATATCATTTTTTTCAGAAGCAATTCAAAGATTACATTCCAAAACTCGATTAAAAAACGGGAAAAAGAAAGAATCTTGATCAGCTAGGACTAACCATGGGCTCCTCTTGTTTTCATCATAAAAGCAAGCTGTCAACCTGAACACAATGTAGACGAAAAAAGAAAAAGTCAAAGAAACTTTTCTTTAGTTATAAAAACACTTAATTTTACCATCTATGATGTTCTCTTCACGAGAATGAACGTTAAAAAAAAATGAAAAGAAAAATGAGAAGCAAAAAGATCATCTGGGTATTTGAGAGACTACAGTGCTAAAATGGGTTGAAGAGAACTTGCAAGAAGAGTACCTGATGAGCTTGGATTTTCAGAATCCATTGCTGCACAATCTGTGAGCAGAAAAAGGAGTAAAAGTGGGAGGCATGTCTTGTTCTTGTGCAAAATTCTTTAAATCATATTAATTACCGCTAATGTAATATCTTTCTTTAATTAACCTTCCGTGTAGCATTTAAGCATCGTTATTATAATAACTAATAAATGCCTATTAAAATTAAAGAATGTGAATTATATATTACATTTTTAAACAGGGGGCAACAGGGAGTAGAATCTGAGGACTTCACTCCTTTCACTTTTAGAAGCAATTCGTCACTTTCTCGATTATCAAAAGTTGCCCACTCGGGGAAAGTGCTTTTTGTAAGACTGATGGTGCCCCAAAATTGCACTGAGTTCGATCTCGTATTTTATTTCTGTTGAATATATGATATACTTTTTGTTTTTCCAAATCAGTCAAATGAATTGAAATATTGAATTAGTGGGGGGCTGATCAATCTTAGTAGGTTTGGTTAAGAAACAATATTGGTCGATTAAGAAATTTTGCGTGTGTCAAAATTTTGGATTTGAAATTTGGTAAAGTAAGATAGGTTAATTTCAACAACTTATCATGAAGATTGTTTGTTTGTATTTTTTGTTAGAAAGATGTGGTTGGTTCATGCAGAAAAAGAGCATGCCATGTGGAAGAAGTAGGTGCGACGGACATGATTTGATGACTCTTTTAATTTTTTTTTTCCGCTAATGATCCAATTAACTTCTTGCAACTTTGTGATTTTGGTGAAGATATATAATGGGTTTGGGAGGCAAGATTTTTGCGTTAGCAAGCTGTCTATGCTAATCATGTTAAGTTATGATGTTTTCCATTTGCTTTTTATCTTTTACTTCAAAAACGCAATTTTTCTTTTTTCGTAAATATAGTAGAATCTCAATAAATTAATAATCTCAGAAGTATAAAAAATTTATTAAGTTGGTGGATATTAATATATTAATAAATTAATAATTATTAGTTTATCGATAAATTAATTTATCTTTATTAATTTATAAAGATAATATCACGCCCAAAATAAATTTTTTTATAAAACATAGAGATAATATAATTAGAAAATATAGTGATTTTGTCAAGTTGTGTAATATGATTTTGACTTGATCTTAATCAATTGATTGATCAAAATCAATTTATAGTCATTTAGCTAAATCGCATGATTGGATCACAATGACATTAAATCATTAGAAAAGATTTTTTAGAGGAATATATTAAGTTGAGATCCCTCTTATTTTTTTTACCATAACACATAAAATACAATAATGGCTTCTCATCTGAAAAATGTAAAAAAAAAAAAACAAAATGATGGATGAAATGTGTAAAACATTATACCAATACAACAAAGAAAATCATATACATATCATATATATATATATATATATATATATATATATATATATATATATATATATATATATAGTTTCAAATTAATTAGTTAATTTTTAATTTATATACTGATTTGGTCCAACAACAAAATTTTAAAATTTACAATCTTATATATTTATCGAATTATTAATTTTGTTGCGTTGGCCCTAAGTCAGAACTAACAAAAACTATTATTTAATCAAAATTATAATTTACTTAGTATTAACTTAACGAGGTTTAATGTATAAACATCTTTTTTGAGAAAAAGAATTATTTTTTTTTCCTTTAACATGAGACAACGTCACGTTTTACTAGAAAATAAAAGAGGATGGATGAATTCTCTATCCACTTCTGCTTAATTATCTTTCATCAAAATTAAATATGCAAAATAGCAAATGACTGTGGATTTGCAGCCATGGGCCCATGTCGGCTGCCATGGCTCCAGCAGGCCTTCAGGCTTCAACCCACCAGACCAGCAGCAACTCGTCTTCAACTTCAAGGCTTTCAAACTTCCTCCAACCTCGATGGCATCCAAAATTGTAAATTACATTGAAATGCGACCAGGTTAACGAATTCATGCCAGAAGTTCTTCTCTGTTGAACATAAAGATCAACCTGAAGAAAATTCTGCTAATCTCATTCGATAAACAAATCGAGCAAATTACAAACGTAACAGCAACAGAGCAGTATCTTCAGCCACTCAGTGCACAAAACAATAGCATTACCCCCAACAAATCAAATAACCTGCTAATTCCAATTTAACGAAATAGAGAAGTGAAAGCAGAGATATTACAAATAAAATTTTAAGGGCATTTGGGTCCTCCACGCTTGGTCTTCCAGTTATTGTAGCAAGGGCGTACAGCCTTGTTCCCATAGAACCCGGGCGGGAGGCAGAGGCACGTGGCAGGGCATTTTTGACAGAAGAACATGCACGGTTTGTGGTACTGCGTCTGGCTATGTCTCCTTGTGCACTGTGATGGGCATTCTGCATGTACGTCCATATCCATTTAATTATTTACATCCCAGAATTACACAAACATATTACATATTAGTCCATCATGCCATAACTACTTAACATAGAAGAAGAAATTTAAAGCTGCTGGGGGCTGCATCACGATCAGAATGAAACTTGCGGTAGCTCTTTAGACTCCCTGGGCCATATCCATTCTGCAAATCAATCACAAGTTACATTGTAAGTTAAATCTGCAAGCATATATATGCATACAAGTTGGCTGGATTCCAGAAAATTTCAATAACTTTCAGTGTCGAGATGGTTCTGTGTTTCAGTTGCCATTACAATAGAAATGCTAACGAGTGCTGCTACAAGCAAGACAGACACAAGCTTAACCGTGGCCATTAATAGCTATCTGCTACCAAGCAAATAAAGAAAGCCTCACTTGATGAAATTTAGGAGATTTTGCGTAGGAAGAGGCTTCAGGTTTTGCTTGGTTGAGAGTGTCAAGGGCTGGTGGTGATGTTGGATATACAAATAGACTGTCGAGGGTTAGGGCCAATACATTTAATTTGGCCTGCTTGAATTTAATTTCATTATAAATAATTAAATATTATTGGGGAGTGAAAAACAATATATAATTTTATACATGGTGTGCTCTTTGTTGGTACATGGTGTGATCTTTGTTGGGACACAAATTCCCTAAATACTTTTTTTTTTTTTGAGTTTTTTGGTCATAAAATACGTATATGTGGTGGATTCACCTAATTTTTTGAGTTAGTTAATAGATTTTACTATGCCAACCATTTGGGTTAAATTGCACCATGTGTGTACAATTTGTTGGTTTATAACATCCACATATAAAATGTGCATACGACCAACACATTTATGTGCGACTGTGGGGTGCCAAACGGCTACCTTATGCAAAATTTTGCCGACAGTTTTTCCAAGATTAAAGAAATCAAGAAATGAAGTTCGAGTACATCAAGAACTGAACGTACAGGTGAACACAGGCAAAAGAGTTCATTCAAAGTGTGAGTGAAAATAAGTTTTCAGTAATTTCTTATCAAGACAAAATTTTTGATGAAAATCACCCATTAATCGGATGATAAATTATTTTTTTCTCACTATTTGTGGGTAAAGATCAAATACTCTTATCTGATTTATACGAAAATAAAATTTTTTCTAATTATTTAAAGATAGATCTGACCTATTCTAGGCTTGGACAATCAGCTTGTACCATGACATAAATGTTTAAACAAAACTCCAATGATTTGAATGAAATCTACTCTCTTTTAAGAGAGATGTCCGTGAGACATTGAACTGCAAATTGAGCAAACCCTTAAGTTTTGTCAGTCAACTAATCCATAGTGGGCTAATAAAACTTGAACTTTTTTCTTTTTTTTTTTTAATCTGAAAATTTACACTAAGACTCTAGATTATTCAGAAATCTGCCGAGCAATAGGTTTGGAAAACTGCTTCACTAATATGCAAAGGAGAAATCTCGGAAAGAAATTAATACGCGTAAAACTAATAAGAGCTGTAGGTTAAATCAATCATTGCATGAGGAAATAAGCAAGTAGAACCGCCAATGCAGAAGCAAAGCATGAAATTTTGGTCTAGGGAACATGACAGGAGCTCATAATGATTGAACGAGCAGAAGCAGTGTCAATCCACGCGCACAAGCACATGGCCCAAAAGACATAAGCGCCCGACTCCCGCTGTAAACCATCTCCTATTGTCGAGTTCTTTTGTTCATCATCTTCATCTTCTATCTTCGCTTGGTGCGTGCGTGGAATTGGGGTGCCAAAAATATCCGTCCGGTTCGGACTCGCACTGTACTCAAGCGATTATTCGACCCGGGTGTGAAGGTGGACCGATTTTAGGTATTGCTTAATAAGTTTTGGAACCCGGTCCAGAATTTGGATTTTATTAAAAAAATATTATAAAATATATTGTAACACCCCAAATCCAACATGTACGGTGCACACGATGAAGTAGATTATTAACAAATCAAAATCCTTACGCAACTATCTCAAACTAATATTCTTAATATTTTTAATTAAATAAAATCCACAAATTCATGTGTCTAACATTAGATGATCTCTTACGAAGTCATAAACATTACAAAAGTCTCAAAACTTCTCAATTACAAGTTCATAAAATAAATAGACTTGATCATTCTCTTATTTTACTAGAAGAAAAGAAATGAATCTTTAACTTTAATGATAAGCACACCTATCAACAAAATACTTAATCTGCAAAAAATAATGACGAAGGGTGAGCCATCAACTTAGTAAGTAAAACAATTTCTAGCACATTATACTTAACGATACCAAGAAAATATATTGCAAGCCTTCTTTTATCAAAGCATATACTATAATGCATAAAACGACATTTACCATAAGATCATATAAGTTCATAATAATTCAAAATATTAAAAACATAGTCAATTATGAAAGCAAATAGTATAGCATATATGCAAAAAATAAGAAGTTAGCTCATGTCACACAATATCATCTATACTCCCGGTGACCCGGTCAGAAATAAAATTAGAATCAGAATATCGTGTGCACACTTAAAATAGAAACTCAATACTAGTCCATAACAGATATGTATCATATTATACAATCAGAATTAGAGTCAGAGTAACTATGAATAATGAGCCAAAACATTCAAATTAGTTTTTAATATGTAATGACTTGCACGTGGCATTTTGCACTCTATGTGGCACTTCGCGACTCTTTGACCCTCGAAAAGTGGCTTCCATACAATCATAAATAATTTAAATAATACACAGACACAAAACAATCATATCAGATTCATAAATGTTTATAATAATAACTAGGCTTGCAAGATATTTTATAAACAAAATCATAAAAAGGTAATCATGTAACCAAATAAATTATATATTTAAAACCATTTATAATATTAAGTTAAAACCATTAAAAAAATATAAATTTCATATTTAAAACATTTATATAAACTAATTTTGTCATGAAAACAATTGATTTTCAAAGTACTATAAAAATACACGTACTATAGTAGTATCAAAATAATCATACTTATCTAGTATATTATGAATGAAGTTACTTACTTTGATAAAAGCAATGATCTAAACACTCCTCTAAGCCTTTAACAGCATCAAACACCTCCAAACCTTAAACAAATGCAAGTTGTAACCATTAACAACTTATTCTAAGAACTTTATTTTCTAATGCATATCTGTACAAGTCTGATTCTTAGAGTTTTAACTTTTAATCTAGAAGTCAGAATGACACAATATTTTGTAGAACTATTTTGGACATCCATGAATATCTCCCATAAATTTTCCAAAAGGATATGACATCAAAAACATTTTCAAAATTATTTATTTTTTGATAAATTCGAAACTGTCTCACAGTGCCTTAACTAGACAGTATGGATTTGGAGATTTTTACAAAATTATACATAAATAAGGAAACTATGAAATTAAAACTGGAAGCACTAGACACATATAACCTCTATTTAAAATCTCATAATTTTTCAAGTTCATTTGGCCCTGCAAACAATTTTGTGAATATGGTCATTCTGCTGGAATCGCAGTTTTCCAGTGCAACAAAGTTAGATTCGAAAATCCATATAAAATAAAAAAAAACTCAAATTTTACGAAACAAAATTTATTCATTAAGCCCTACATGTTTAGTTTTCAGAAAGATAAGGTTTTTCATAAGAATCGTTCATAAAACATATGGTTAATTTTGAGATATTCATGCTGTCCAGAATTGTCTAGTGTATTTATTATGTTCAGAATTAATAAACAAAACCCAGCAATAAACTAAAGCCCTAAACACAACTTAAACTTATCCTAAATCACGCGTAACAGTCTATAACAATCTAAAACCATGCCAATAAAAACCCTAATTAAGTGATAGAAAAACATGTGGAGAGTAGAGAATATAGAACTTACCAATCCTTAAGGTTTTCCCCTAAGCAAAGGTTTGAATATTAGGGTATGAATAAAGGAGTATTGAGCAGAAGAGATAATAGAAGAAAACATTGTGGACTTAGGGTTATGGAGGAGGGAAAAGTAAGAATTTATAGGGAATCTTAAAAAATTCTATTAGGTTTTGAAGAATATATGTGTTTTCTAAAATTACCCCATGAGTAATCCTTATTAGTAGAGATAATAATGTCACTTATAAATTCTAATAAAATAAAATTCTATAATCTAAAATTTATTAAAAATTTTAGCATTACATATATATTATTTAAAATATTTATATCTATTTGACTTATCTATTACACAAATATAAATTTTTAAACACTTAAAGTTTATAATTTCATATTAAATTTCATTGAAATAAATTTAGAACTTATAAAATTACACACACACACACACACATATATATATATATATATATTAAAAATATAAAATTCGGAACCCGGATTAAAACCCGGCCCGAGTCCAGGCATTGCAATACCCAGACCTCGACTCGGAATTTACCAACCTTATGGTGGAAATAAATTACAATGGCCACCGATGTCCCTATTTTGTTTTGTTTTGTTTTTTATGTTTTTTGGAGGGGGGGCTGCAGCTGCCGCCATGGCCAATTCAGTTTATTGTAGTGACTGGCATTGTACATCCGGACGATCAATGCCGTAATGCTAACAATAAATTGGTCCTGTTATTTCATGGCTTGTTAATTGGGATTGTGCACTGTTGTCTTGCAGAGAGACTAATCATGTGTGCTCATCTTTGCATATGATATCAACTTTTTATGTACACTAATGGACGCGCTGCCAAACGTCGATTCAGTCTTATTATTATTATTTTCTCAAACAATCAAGTCACCGAAAAAAAAGAAAAAAAGAATTACGTTGCTTTTGTTATAATTTTACTTTCACAAATAGTCATTTCAAATAAATAAAGATTAAGTAATCAAAAGTTATACAGAGATTTTTTTTATATTTTCTTTGACTAGGTATCACTTGAAGAAATTTTACTATGAATTCATTTTATTTGATTAACAAACCAATAAGTCAAAAGATAAGTTTGGTTTCTAAAATTTAGGGTTGTTTTTCTCCAATTAGATCTGAAGATTCACACATGATGTAGTACTTTTTCTTATGTTATTTAGTGGCTTTTATATCACAATTATCTAAGCGTAAAGGGTAAACGGATAGGAGATGGTTAAAACTCAAGCCTCTATCCACAGTAGTGTAAAGGGAGATAGTTTACCAATAAGTTATTTAGTAGTTCTCTTATTGTATTATTATTTACTATTGAGTTGTTTTATTTTCTGGTAGAAAAAGCTTAATTTTTGAATGTTTGAAAATAGATGCTCTAGAGCTTCTTCTTTTTTTTTTTGTTGGAAAAAGAATTAAATTGTATATCGTTTCATTCATTAAGAATTAAATTATATATTACTAAATTGATGATTAGTAATTTTTACTAAGAGTATTCGAAGGAAAAGAAGTTGGCGTAAAATTTTAAAAAATTTGATTTTTTTAAATTTTCACCGAATAATAGGGACTGCATTATTAATAACTAAATAAATACATTCATACCCTTAAAATTACTTTTATGTTAGATCCAATGATGATATCATAAAAAAATAAAAAGAAGGGTATGGTGTAACTATTGCACCGTAGCTTTAGCTTGATCCTCATTAAGATCATAATTTCAAACAAACTTATCTATCAAAGTCATTGTATAACTATTAATAATAAAATCCCAGCGCTGAAATCAAGGTTTTAGTTTGAGTGGGGCCAAAATGAAAAAATTATAAATCTTTAGAATTGAAGAGGCCAACACTGGAGCTAATGGATAAGTCATAAAATTTCAGAGCCTAGTACAAAGTTATATAACAATTACGGGGATGAAACGTAAAGTTCATGTAAAATAAGTAAATTTATTAAACAGGTCCCATTATTAACAACTAACAAGTAGTCAGCTGTTGAGATTCTGTAACTTAGAGTTGACAACAAAATTAATCTGCCATAACTCCTTAATTATTTTACGGCGAGTTGACGAAGACACAAAATTTCTTGTAGATATATGTTTAAAAATTAATCCAAACAAATCTCATTAATAAAAAATTGATTAACTTTAGATTACCTCTTGTGAATTAATTATTTTTAAATCACCTATTTTACTTTTTAAAAACCACAATTTGCTCGCTAGTTTTGTTAAAAAAAAACAAAAAAAAATCATCAACCTACTCCCATTTTTCCCTGACCTTTTGAACAAAAATAACTTAATGTTTTCAAAAATAAATGGAATAATTTGAACATAGTTAAATTATGAAAATCTGAAATTTACCCATAAAATTTTGGTTTGTTATCCTCACTCTCCCATCATTAAAATAAAAAATTATAAATAAATGAATGGAGGAATCGAAACTCGAAATGTATGAGGAGGCCTTTTAATTTCTATTGTCTATCAATGGGTTTGGGCTGTAGATCGAAGCATGTTGCTAATTGGACTCTCAACTAGGGGCGTAACCCAAAACCTAAGGAGTGAAGCTATTGGTACTCCTTCATTATTCTTCTAAGACCCCATTTAAAATAAAATTATATTTAATAAATAAATAAGAATTAAAAACATTTAAGTTTTTTTAAAAAATTACTTACATTCATAATCAATTCATTTTTTTTTTACATGTCACTTCTATATAACTAAAATAAAATCAAAATTTTAAAAAATAATTTATTGTTTCTTTTCATATTTCTTATTGATTAAATATTTTTATACCCAATATTTCTTTCAAATTATAATTTAAAATATGTGTAATTTAACTTAATGATTGGTGCTAAAAAATCCATCACCCCAGAAAATTTTTTAATTTATGTGTAGGGTAACAACTAGATCATAAAAGAAAAGAAAAATAGCTTAATACTACTATGAGTTTTAATAATAAAAAATTAAATTAAAAAAAGGGGAAAAAAAACACCCACATCCCCAAGGTGGCAAGGTTTGCTTAAATAGTTATACAAACTCTTTTTTAACAATTATACCATTTGACTAAAGAAATCCAAATATTAACTTTAAATAAACTTCTATAATAAATTAAAAAGATTTAGAAATTATTTTGAATATTTGAAAAAAATCTAATACTATTAATGTGTCATATATTTTATTAATAATTAAATGTACTTGATATTTTTTAGTTAAAATATTTTTTTTAATTATGTTTATATTAGTATAAATCTTAAAGTCAATTTTTAGATTAATAGATTTTAGTATCAATAAGATTAGTTGGGATAGACTAATAATATGTTAATGTTAAAAATAATTTTCATTATATATATACATATATGTGTGTGTGTTATTTTTTTAATTATACTTATTGTAATATTTTATTTAAATCATATGACATTTTATTGATTATTTTTATCTTATTACTGTATTTATATTCATTATGACTATAATCAAATGGTATAATATATATATTTAAAAAAAAAAAAGGCCTGTGTGACCATTTTTTAAAGAAATGGGATTTATATAACCATTTAAGTAAATCTTGTGGGTGGGTGGTGCTTTTTCCCTTAAAAAGATAGAAGAGTGTTTTTAAAAGAAAAAAAAAAGATTTTTTAGAATTAAAATAAAAATAATTGAAAAAGGGTTTTATAAGGAGATTAGCAAGGCGCCGACAGTCCAACTCAAACCTAAAACTAACAAAACGAAGCCAAGAGGATTTATAATAATAATGCAAAATAAAATACAGGTCTAAGATGGGCTCAGGCATCTTCAATTGGTTATTTGAGTAGGTTCAAAATCACCTATAAATCGTTAATATAATCGGGTGTGCAAAATGCTTCAATTTCTTCACCACGCAACAATTACCGTGTCAATTTCATCTAAGATCATTTTTTATGGTGTTGTAGAATAAAAAATTTAATTATGAAATAATAGTTTCTAGTGTTTGGTAAACAAGATTTTTAAATAATAATTTTTTAAAAAAGAATAAAAATATATACTAATTTTTTCTTCATGCAATTATCCTCGAAGGACCACACATAAAAATATTGATAATATACTTTACCCAGCTCCCTCAACATGAATTTTTCAACAGCTTTATTATAAAAAAAGAAAAGAAGAAGAAGAAGTAAAACTATTAAAATAAATTAAGGGTGTTTCAGATTCTACCACTGCCAAAAGGAACCGAGTTGTTGAGTTCTTTCATCAACCGAAGAATAAGTTATAAGTCTTCATAAATTATACCGAAGTTGCAACCAAGCAATCTTAAAATAATCAAAAAACAACTTCTGACATTCAAATTAAAGAGCTATTGGTCGGAAGAGGAATCATACCTAACGATCGCTTACTGTATATATCAAGCAAGATGTGATTTAAATACACAAGCTAAATGAGAAGACACATGGAACATCAAGTCCATCCAGAGAATTTTTCGATTGTGCCCGAAAGGATCAATTAGCTAGTGTCGAGATACTTTCGAGTTCCAAAGGATTCCCAATAATGCAACTACATACACATGTCATACGTGAAAGCCTTGAGGATGAATTCTTGGGATTCAACATCATGCGAGTAGGCGCTTTAATAAGGAGTCGAAATGCGCAACGGGCGAAACTGTGCTGTTGGGCATTTTTAAGGGAAACAGAATGATTACGTCGCATTTAAGCTACCCAATATCTGCTTTTAATTATATTTTATTTAGGCTGGACCAATGGTTGCAGTTCGCCGAATGAACAAACTAGCTACCTAGAAAATTCAATTAATTAAATTAACCAAGTATAATTTACGTTTCTAAAACAGCTTTATTATTATATCTACAGTGTGATTGTGCATCTTGCATCTGCATGTGGGCAGAAAGCACTTTTCTAATTTAACTTGTTGTGTCAACTGGAAGCAGATTTAGAAGAAGAATTGGCTTTGTGTATACGGCAACCAAGCTTGTCACATATAAAACACTCACATCACATCTACTCAAATTGTAAACGAAGCGCACGATCCAAGTGGGCATTGACAGCACCGTAGATCTAGTTAAGAACAGTAATATCATTTACAAGTTAATTGTTTCAGCTATGGCTGTTGCTAGATTTTGCAACTTAAATGCTGCTTTAACTTTTTGCATTATTAATATATAAGCATTCTTTATATATATATTGTAAAGTCTGGACCTAAGCTAGTTATTAGTCACCTAACTACAGAACAATGAAAAACCACAAATTTCAATGCAATATTTATTTTTTTAACAGTGCATTCGAGTCCATAATTTGTCGTATTTTGCAACTAGTAATTAGAATCTCCTTTTTTATAAAATTAGGACCTCAAACTTGAATACTTGATAACAATTATATATATGTATATGGAAATGAGATAGGGTTGTTGACAGCAAAGAAAAACAAAGGGAAGAGAGAAGAGTAGCAATAGCAAGATCAGCACACTGGGCCAAAGATGATATATACTCACATGCTACAAAGCTCAAAATAAGGGGCATGTGAACTATTCAGCTAGTGTTCCACATCCTGGACTGTCTTTAAGATTTGTAATCATGAAGTAGGCACAAAGGCAGTTCACCAATATAGTTGCATTATTTAATATGACTTAAAAAATTTGGTGCTGGATGGGCTTTGCAGCTTCAACCATCCAATTTGCTCACCTCAAATATATATAAAACACACCTATTCTTTTTATGCAGGGAGAGAATATAAAAGAGTAAGAGAAAAAGATTGCCTCTCAAAATTTTGATAAGTTTCATGCATATATAATAAGTTATCCTACAACCTTATGTCACAAAAAGAAAATACAAATAGCCTTTCATGAGTCAAAACCTATCCAAGTGTTCCCAACACTAATAATGCTTGGAGTGATTCTGTATCCCCGGCTATAGAGACCAAGAAAATTTCATGCTCTTGATACTAAAAAAGAATGGAGGAAAATGAAAGATGAACATCGGCAGCTCTATAAAAGAGCCTTTACCCCTTTATTTTTTTTGGCTCTAATTATGAACATTAATTTAATTAAGTGCAGACAAGCAAGGCAGCAAAGAGAGCCAGTTCCGCTTGCACATCAACGTAATTAAATCTATATTTTGCTATCTTTGTAATGATCTCCTTAGTCATTCTTTGTTTTTCTAATGAGTTTGACTGATCACCCAAAAGAGAGGAAGGGCCACCTGAATAATGCTATAATTGATTCTGATTTTAGTTTTAGTGACCTTTAACTCCATTATAGAAAATAAGAAAAAAGAGAAGTTTCTAAAATATGAAGATAATGTGATTGGATATGTGGGCCTTTACTACATATAAAATTCCAAAAACTAAATGATTATAACAAGGATAAACTACCCCGCACAATTATAAACTGTCCAAAGAAAAATAATGAAAAAGAGAGAGATAATAAAATCAGAATGCATCTTTGATTGTTAGTAAGCATTGGAGGGAAGCGAAAACACTTTTACAATATCACACTATTAGGCTTCCATGAAAGCTGAAAAGTAAATCGGACTCAAGTATATTTGCCTTGTTATTTTAAAAGTTATAAATAAGGTATATTCAGCAATTAAGTTGGATTGGAAGTAGCTGGGGTAAATATCCAAAAATTCTCTTGGTAGTAAGTTTGGAGAATTAATTAATAGAAGGAGATGCACATTAAGCAAGCGAACACAAAACTTCATTATTGGTGGAGTGCGAGCCTAAACGCTTAAGATATACGCAAAATATGCTTGTTTTTTGGAACGCTTCATTAACATACATGTGTTTATGGATAAATGGGAAGGATGAATTCAGGAACTTTTACTACTTTGTCGCACGATCATTAATAAAATTCATATACTACGCATGCTTTAGAAGCAAGAAAGTATATCTAGGTACTCTAAATATACAGGGAAATGAGCTCCAACCTTGTTGCAACTATCTATGCTTATTCAATTATAAAATTTTGACTTCTAACTCTACAAGTTTTACATAGCTGGTATGGATATGCATATGCTAGTCCCTGTTAGTCTCTTCAATTGCTCAATAAGATTCTCAAAATATACTGTCAATTACCATAAGATTCGACTTGGCAATTAAAGTTCACAAAAATAAAGAGTAACAACAATTAAAGTTTGATATATTAAAAACCACATATTTCGAGCAAACATAGAGCTTGACGTATAATTTTGTTTTTTGTTTTTCGCCTTTTGCCTTACTGTTGATGACAGGAATTGCAACTTACAAGATCAATACGACAATCAGATAAATAAATTTATAAACTAGATCATTTTTTTTATATTAATATGTTTTTAACAATTAATTAGAACTAGGAGGAGAGTACTCGCATACTACCTCGGTTTCCTCTTCTCTTCGGTGAAAATTCCTGTGGCAGCCGCAAGCAGCGCATGTAAGAGCATTAGTTCCATTTTCGCCACTGGCCATGAATTCCCTGCAGCCATCCACAGCATATCCTCCGATATTTGCCGCATGATTCTTTTGGCACTCTGCGTATCGAACACATCTAAGCATTGATGATGATGTGCTTGAACTTCTTGATGATGATTCTCTCTTAACTACCACCTGACGCTTCTTCATCATTTCTGAGAACCCTAATTCTTCAGTATGTTGGTGATGATAAGTTTGAACATTAAAAGATTAAAACCCAGATCAAGTGAGATGAAAGGAAAGCCAAAGACAGCCTTGTGAGTTGTGAGGATTAAGCTATGCTTGAAGGGGAAAAAATAAAAGCTACAATAACTTTATGTGGGTTGATGACTAACCCTAACCCTAGCGTGTGTATTATTTATAAGGTATCCCTTTTGTTTTACCATTATTTTATTTCCCCTTTGATTATCACCCCAACCAATCACTAAGAGCCACGTAAGAAAGAATAGAACTCTGTCTTTCGATATTATTTGAGCACAAAAACGTATGTGAGTATAAGTCACAAGATCAAATAAAAAGCATTATTGTTCACACTACAACTTGTAGTATCAAATAACGGGATAAATTAATCTAAGTTTGGCCTCAAGTCTGATCAAGTGGATTTTAAATGTTTTTATTTTGCTGATTAGTTGAGTTTGAAATTTGAAAGAGATGGGGGCTTAAAAAATTAATAAGATCTTACCCACCCTTTTTTTTTTTTTTATTAATAATAAAAATAATAATAAAACATCACAAGATTAAAAAGGAGCTACGTGGTGTGAATTTTTGTCCTTACATAACCCAAAAAGAAAAAAGAAAAGAAAAGAAAAGAAAAAAGCGCCATAGAATATGTTTTGGAAATTATATTTCAACGGCCTGTTATGACATTAATATGGAAAATGTTAGCAGATTTAATTTCTCGTGTAGAGCAAACCATTATGTGATAAAAGATAATGGTTTTATGGCTAAAAAAGCTTATAATTTTAAGTCATACACGAAAGACTAATCAAGATGGTTTTTTTCATAATTTAATTTCGCGGGTCCAAAGTGACACTTAAAAGGCGGGTGGGCATGGCCCCCTGCGAACTGTGACAACAACCCCTGTCTAATTACCTAAGATTCTAATAATTAGAAGCAGTAATGTCCACCGTGTATGAAAAGAAACCACTTACCTCTCCTTGCATCAAATCAAGGACAATCACTTTACAAAATTTCAACATCAATGGGATGCCCTTCGAAATTCAAATCCTTCAGCGTTAGGAAAACAGTCTTAGTCAAAGAAAATTAATAAAATTATACAAGTTTTCTGAATCAAATAGGAAATTGTTATGATGCATGTTATTAGCCAGTGAGGTTTGCACGGAAAAGAAGAAATAAAAATCACATTTGACATCCTTCTAATTTGTATGCAAGCAAGTTATTTCAAAATCATGATGCTGAATTTTTTTGGGTTCTTAGACCATGTTTGATATTATGGTTGAGTAGTTGTGATTTTTAAACTACAAATTTAAAGTGTTCGATAACAGGTGTTTACCACACACTATCAACTTTTATTGCAAAACTACAGTTTTCTTTCATTTGATGCTTCAATAATAATATTATTATTTCACCAATTGGGAGTTCTTAGTTACTTCTGTTGGGTGAATCTAAGTGACGGAACAATTATGTCATAATTTATTGGACGATTTATCATTAATGATTTTTTTAGTTTTTCTTTATTGTAGTGCGAGAGACTTATGGTGAATCCACTGATTTTTGTCACTTTCGTTATTGCTGCTGCGTTGGCTATTGGGCTTACTTCTATTGGACCTAGAGTTGGTCAAGTACAACTTTCTTTATCAACTTTTATTGCAAAACTCCAGCTTTCTTTCCTTTGATGCTTCAATAATAATATTGTTATTTCGCCAATTGGGAGTTCTTAGTTCTTTTAGCTAGGCGAATCCAAGTGACGGAATAATTATGCTATAATTCATTGGATGATTTATCATTAACGATTTCTTTAGTTTTTCTTTATTATAGTGTGAGGGACTTATTGTGAATCCACTTATTTTTGTCACTTCCATTATTGTTGTTGGGTTGGCTATTGGGCTTACCTCTATTCGACTTAGAGTTGGTCAAGGTATTGTTGCGGCCAGGCAGTAGAAGGGACGGCAAGATAGCGGGAGGCAAAGCAAAATATACAAGATAGTTTATTACTTTGCCTGGCTTTTATAGAAGTTTTAACAATTTATGAGTTGGTTATAGTATTAGCACTTTTATAACAACTGTAATATTTAAGTCATAGCGCCTTAATACTAAACTAGACTTTAAATTGTGGATCGTAAGCGCATTAGATGCAAAAGGTAGTAGTAGACTAGCGGTCATCAGCTGAAGCCTTCACGGTATCAAAAAGGGCAAAAATTGAGAAATTAAAGGAAGCTAGCTATAAGGGACAAAAGCACACTATGCGTGGCCAGTCAAAATCATGTGAACAATTTGGACAAAAATTAAAGCGTGGATGGTCGACGTAGACACTTGTAATTGTCAGTCAGGAACACGTAGATTAATTGTAATTAATTAATAGTAAAATGCATTTGTAATATTTATTCTTGTAAAAAAAATTATGGTCAATTTTTGACATTCTGAAAATACAAGTTCGTCAATAAAGAGTAGTTAGTTTGGTGCAGGTTTGATCTGCACTGAGGATCTCAGGGACTGTAGAATTTTTCTATTATATTGCAAATAGTAGTTGAGAATGTTGGGAGAAGTAGTCAACTGAAACATTCATTTGAGCCCCAATAAAAGTGCTGCAGTTACTGTTACAATATATTGAAGCACAGTCACAGTCTTCACCATCAATTGGATTTTATAGGCTATAACAACAGATTTATAGAGAGAATGTTTGCATGCGATTATAATCACTTAGATGGATCAATAAGGCATTATTGGAGTTACTATTAGGATATCATAGCGCAAAAAGGGATCTTAATTATCATCGTCGTTTGGCTTTTATGGCTAAATTCTGAAATGACAATGCACAGATAGTACATTGTATTTTATGATCCTCAGCGGCTCACGTTTAAAGAAAAAGAGGAAAATTTATGTTTCATCCTTATTGTATCCGAATCTAATGACATAAAATAATAAAAAATGACAAACGAGATAATCATCTTCTAATGTGAATTTCATTTGGCCATGATTTCTTAATAAATATACATGTTATGATGGCGATGATTCTTGCGGTATATACATGTTTTAACGGTCTTGATTTCACCTATATATAAACCGTCATAATCACTAATAATTTATGTTAGATTCTCATTAAGAATGTCAGATGAAGAATCTATTTAAGTATACATGATATTCACTAATCTATCAGTACACACACATATATTCTTACCGTATACTTTTATAGTGCATTAAAAAAACTCTATTAAATTGCATAACTTAACAGTATATTTACATTTAAAAAAATCATTATATATACCTATATATATCAATCTTTAATTCTTCAGAAGAAAAAAATTAACGAATAAATAATTTTTAATTCTTCAGAAGAAAAAGTTAATGAATAAATCCTACTCAATACTTTATGCATCGATATGATTTTATAATTTTATGATTATACTAAGGTTTAATACTCTGTGATAAGCATTCTTCGTTTGCTTTAATTTTATAAAAATAGAATATCTTCTCTTAGAGATTCTTCGAGTACATAAAGAGGTTTTGGCTTGTTTCATGGTATTAATAAATATTGCATTCAATGCCATGATAATACCGATAATCTGAGTCACTTTGAAGTTGAATATGATTGGGGTTGGAGTGTTATGGCATATTGATTTTTTTATTTTCACGGGAATGAGTTTTTTTTTTGAGATTTCTGAAATCGTTGGATTAATTGTCGTACAAAGCAGTAGGCTCTACCTTCATGCTCGGTTCACTCATGCATTAAGAGAAGGTAGATTTTTCAGCCAATCTTTGTTTCCACGTATTTTTCTTCTTTCACTCGTTGGGATGGGTGACAAATAAGGGCCCAATGCATGACGTGCGCTGAATTGCGAATGAATTTTCAAACTACCCGTTTTTTCGAGGAGTTCTTCATCTGGATTTGGATTTCACCTTCCATTGTATGCATAAGCTAATGTTTTATCTATATTTCTTTTGTTTATGTATTTCCATTTCACTGATGTCGTGTATTGTTTTCATTTCTTTTGCATAAAGTTTTAAGAATAAGGGTCAATACGTTCCTCAACTGGATGTACTAATTTTATTCTCAATAATTGCTCTTGCGTACCGTTACTGAAAAAAACAATTATTAGAAGAAGTCTTATGTAGTCTTAGTTGTTTTTTTTTTTTAATATTATTAAGGGGAAGAAACACCGATGCTCCTATGGTTTAGTGATATGGTCATAAAAACCCTATGTTTTCATAAGTACTCATGCATAGTCATTTTAAACAACCTTTCTTTCTGGATAAATCTTAAGGCCATATGTGTGTTTGCGATCAACTGATCATTTTTTAACAAAAAAAAGAGTTTGTGTGTTTAGAGAAGATTTTGTATGACCATTTCCAAGTATAAAAAGATCTTGTGCATATTAAAAGAAGATTTGTAATACCATTTATAAAAGTAAAAGGATCTTTATGACTATTCACTCCAACTAAATAGATATTAGCGTCATTTTTCCTTTATTAAAGAAAAAGATTTATAGTATGTGAGTGTGACAAGACAAATTTCTTATTTGATTTTTGGATGATTTTAGAGGCCTCAATGTCTTTTTTTTTTTTTTTTTTTTTTTTTGCAATGACATATTTAAAAGCATGAAGTAATTAATGATTTTATACGTCACTAGAAATATATAGCTAGTAAGATCACATTTGTGTGCAGCCATACAATGTATAAACCAAGAGTGCTTGAAAAGAAGAGCATGGCTAATGATGGAACTTGAATGCATGATTGTCAATTTGGAAGGGATTATGATGAGACCACTTGCTTCTCACCAACCGTACCCAACTTTTGAAGAAAATAGTGGCGCAGCCTATGAATGGAGGATCTTGTGCGTCCAAGTCACCTTGACTCGATAGCCAAAAATTTAAGTCCACCCCATCCCCATGAAAAGCTAGATAGAGTTGGTTGAGGCATCTTAGTGGCCGAATCAAAATGAAGAATCAACGGACATACACATCCAATCAAATAATTAGAATACAAAAGAGAGACCTACTGGGTAGTACCTTTAAATAAGAAACTTCAATTAATTCCATGTACAGTTGCATAAGCCAAAAATGTTTTCAAATTAAGTTTCTTCAAATTTGTATCTGTAGTATGATACTTGCCCCAATTTCTCTTTGTATCCTACACACAATTTAATTTGTATTGCATGAAAACTTACGCAACACGGTTGCATGGGGCAAATGTAAGAAGGAACACTACTAAGAAAAAAAAAACTGCCATGCCTATTTGGATTCTGACAAATCAAAGCAAAGACGATTTTTACTAAACTGGGTATCACTTAAAGCATAGACTAGCGCACATGCACGTACTTTTTGAAGTAAAATTTATAGATTTTGGTTTCCGACAGATCGAAGTGGTGAGTTTTTTGCTATGTCAAACTATATTTGAAATCTTGAATAACCTACTTTTGGTCAAGAAATCTTCTTGCATATTAGTGGATTCTAATTTGAAAACTCTTCTAATTAAGAGTGTGCTACGGGATTTTGTTCTTACTAAGAAATATGAAGGTTTATATTCTTTATGAATTTGGATTTAGTGTTAATTTAATTATCTTTGAGAATACAACATTTTAACCTTATTTACATTATTAAAAGATCAACAAAGTTTAAATCAACAATGAATCTAAATCCATTTCTCAATTATAAACTGATGATTCACACACACACACACACACAACACATAATACAATATCTTTAAAAAATAGAACATGACGAGATCCTTAACCGAGAAGGAAAGGAGGGCCAAAAGTTGTTGAAGCAACCATACGATACAAGTATGATAAGCAATATGTTATATAACAAAAAGAATATCCCATCAATGTGTTTTACACTTAAAACTAAATAAAGAAACGAGGGCCAAAATGATGACCAAAAGTATATATAAAACTTGTGGAGAGCAATGCATGCAAATGTGGCCGTGCTTTTGTCCTCTCTCAATCTTCATGTAGATATAAACTAATTATGAAATTATAAGGGGATAAAGCCATAAAGGTGAGGGCACCTACTGGTTTTTGCTTTATTCTGTGAGCTATGGCTCCTTCTTGCCTTACGAACAGTCTGTCATATTTAAAGGGTCCACAGTTTTTCTGATGAAAAGCAAAGTTCGCAAGAAGAGAAGTGTAGACAGAATGCATCTCTCCCCAAATGAATTGAATGGTGGCAGGCCCAAATGCCCATCAATCAATCTCAAAGCCGAACTGCCCACCACTTCAGCTCTGTCTTTAGCTATATGCATCAGAATTCAGATAGTTGGGATTTTTTTTAATGGGCTCGGCTGTTTGGACTGTGGCTCCCATTTGTAGATTGGCATAATTAAAAATAATAAACATTTTTCCATATTTGGTGGACCTTTGATTTGCCCCACCAATCACAATCCTTTTTTTTTTTTTTGGTTGAAATTACTTTTGCTTTTGTTTGTGTGGGCTCATGTCGAATGCAATTAAGGGCTGGGCGGCTAGTAATGGGATCAAGATGTTCTAGATCTTTTTAATCCTGGATTACAGGTGTAGGAACCATGGAGCTTAACCGACATTAATTACAGTTTATGTACGAATCTCTTCGCCTGATCAATGAAATGATCATACTTTATTTGTGTTCTTGACAATTCGTCTTTTTCTAGCAGCAAAAAGGGAAAAATGAAGTTAAATTGAGGTAAATTTGAGATTTGAAATGACTACCATAGTCTGAACCAAAAGACATCCAATGCAATTGTCTAATTAATGATAACTCACACATGTTTTCTTTGTAAATTTGTTTATTCAGGAATAAATTATATTTATATAACTGTTATAGCCAGGGTTCTGTATTTCGGAGTGCATCTTTATATAGAACCAAATAAATGGAGCCTGAACATTTTATTGGAAGGGCGAAATCTATCCCAAATAATAGGTGCTTATGTGGACATCTTAATTTATTATTAGAAAGAGCATGTTATTTTCTTTTTCGCTTCTCCCAAATGAAGGGCCTTTTCAATTCTGTGAAAGCAAAAGATCAACATGATTGCAGACTGAGCCAGGGTGCTTGAAGGAGTAACGAAACCCCACCAAAACTTCCCATGAGCCGGGAAATCCCACGAGCCATGTGGGTTCATTTTGTTAATATTGATCTGGCTGAAATTTGGTGCACTTCGTGACTGTGAGCGTGATAGATACGCTTTGCCAAACCCAACCCAATTCATCATCTTTTAATTGGACTATTGGTCTTTTTAAATATTCTTTCTTTTTCTGTCTTTTGATTTGCCAAAGGTACCGATTTCATTATAGCTTTTGGTTATTGGGAGGGAAAAATAGTAAAAAAATAAAAAAGAAAGAAACGGACAGAAACCAAACTCGCTTTTATCCAGTTCTTCAATTCAAGCACATTTTTAACCCAGCTACTTATGAAAAACCTAATTTACCAACTTTATTAGGTATGTTTGCCAAACATTAATTTATTTTCACTTGATGACCAGTACTTTCTAAACAATAGTAGTGACTTCAAAATACATTACCATTGAACAAAAACGAGGACTTTATACCCGCGCACACACACACATAGAGGGATGCGACAAATGAAAAACATTGTTAAGAATTTCTTTTAGTTTTTAGTTGGCAGCTAGATGGTGATGTATATTTATGTGGACCTTGCCTGAGTGAAGTAGCACATGCAAGCACGTGAAGCCACCATTAGGTATCCCCACATTGAAGTACAAAACCTCGGATGCATGCATTACCTCTTCTCTGAACTATTATCAGCACAAAGCCTTGACTTTGATGTTGATGTTTTAATCGAGGAACAAAAGAAACAATCATTCGTGAAATTTCTTGATGCTTGTTGCTTGACGGCAATTTCTTTTCCCTTTCCCAAAAATAATTGGGGGCGTTGCAAGACGGATTCTTTCTTGGGCTCATTTGAAAAATATTGGACTCTCCTTCACCTGAAAAGGGGACAACTGAGGCCTTACTTGTGAGGAGACGTCATCTTTTCAATTGCAGAACGAAGAAGGCCCAACTAGTTTAGTGTAACATGCACAACGAATGTGGGTACCCTCTTGCCTTTCTTTCTGTCTCTCACTTCAATTTGATTTATCTGTTAGACAAACGCTTGGAATTTATAAAAGAGTAAACATTCATGGATGGTTTCTGATAGTTCATCTATAATAATCTATATATATATATATATTACAGTCAAGATATGTCTGTAATAAATAAATTTTCAGGACTCTGTTTCGATATTTCTGTTATGGTATGTATGACCTGGATGTGTGGGGGAGGAGAGTGGGAGTTTTGTTCACTCTTGAAAATTTTATGTTCAAATGGTTTTGTTAATATCTATGAAGCTTATTCTTAGTATATACGAATCTAATTGGTGGTTACATTGCCGACGGCCAGTGTAAACCTGCGCTCAATTTCAAAGTTTAAGAGAGACCCTACAGAATAAAAACAAGAGGATATTTTTTTTATGTTAAAAAATGTGGACACTTTGAGCCAACTTTGATTAATTTCTTCAGTTAGATGAGATCTATACATATGTTAGTGAAAATTTTTGCATCAAAAATTGAACTCTAATTAGGTGCACATAGGCAGGGCCAGCCGAAAATGCACATGGTTCTGTCGAATTTACAGCTTAATGAATAATGTATATGCACACTTGAGAAAGTCAGAAAGATGGAATGGCCTCGGCCTGCAAGAGAATGTATAAGCAGTAGTCATGGTCATGAGAATACTATAAAATTAAGAGGGGAAAAAAATTGAAGGCAAAATTGGTAGCCGTGGATAGAGCATGGGCACCCATTTTCTTTTATAAACAAAGGTAGCTTAAATATCTCATTACTCTTCCATGCATATGCACTTAACTCAATGGAAGCTTCCTTTCAAGGAGGGGACGACTGCGACGAATGACTTTCTTTCTTTCTTTCTTTTTTTAATTGAAAATCAATTTCGGATTGGGTTTTGAATTCAAAGGGACTGATCTGTACTAATAATATATCTTTTCAAAGCTCGAGTTTGTTTATTCGTTGCAAGTTTTGATACGGAATATTTTCAATATATCTAATTTTGCTATTTGTAGTTCAATTTATTCACTTATTAAAGTTAATTCACTTGTATGTTTTAATCGTAAATTATTCCATCATTACTACAACAGTTTTGCTGTGGGTGCTTCTCGCATTTTTGAAATACATATATGTTTGAGATTAACTAGCATTGTATAACCAAAATTTACATATAGGAGTTAAGAAAATATTTTGTACGCTAAAGTCTGCATTTTAAAATATGCAAACACTCACATAACTCGTCATTATTGTTTATATATAGTTAAAATCTATTCTTTTTATATTATTATTATTACTCCGAGTACTTGGTGTTAGGCCTTGCAGGAACATGTGAAGTAGAAAACAAAAAAGTCATATCTGTAAAATGAATTTGAATATGGGGAGAACAAATATTGACAATTGCGAAAGGGAGAGATAAAGCAAGCTTTTTTTTCCTGTAATTTTGTGAGCATTCATGAGGAGCTTGCTTTTGGTTCTGGGAGTGACTTTACAGTTTGGGGCACATGGATGATGGGTGAGTCAATTATGCAAAAGTCCAACTTGTTTAACAGATAAAAAGTCAAAACTCCTCACATGTGCTTCATTCACAACTATTCATTTTGCTTATTCCAAAGGGAATTTCTGTATTTCTGTATTAATATATATCTTAATTCCAAATTCATAATTACGGTCTAAAGTAAAATATGAGAAGGAAAAATAAATTAATACTGTGAATGTCAATGATCGTTGAACAAAAGCAGGTGTATCTTGTGATCATTGTTACTTTATATTTTTAATATTAGTGCATTAGGACTTGAAGAAATTTATTCTTGCTTGTGATCAACTGATAGACAACAATATGAATTGAATAATTAGAGAAGTAAATGGAAATTCGCGGGTCTAATTTATACTAAGAAATTAGTTTATTATTTAAGGATGGGCTCAAGTTTATAACATAAGCTGAGGAATTGGAATTGTTTAAACTAATGTGACATATTTTCCTCAACATACCATGTTTAATAGATAATTTCACATTAACTAAGACTGAATCTTATTTAATTATTGTAAGAGGTGGACAACCTTTAAATATTGAACTAATTTTTTAGTATGAGTTAGAATAGAGGCTGACTTGATGAATAATATTAAAACGAGTTTGAGAGTCTTCAAAAGATTTCCAGAGCATGATGTGTTAGTAACCCAAAGACGGTGTTTCAGGCCGGGGTAAGGATGAGATTTGATCACTTTCCGAAAAAATAAATTAAAAAAGAAAAAAATTAACTCAGTCGTAGAAACAGTCAGAATGCTCCATTGATGCTGGCAATCAAAACCTGGAAACTGACGCTGCCTGTTACCACCAAAAACATTGGCTGCAGCCACCACAAAGCCGACGCTCCACCACTTCATTTGTCGCCTTCAATGGTGACTGAGTGAACATTTAACATTAATAGCAACCGTAGGAAGCTCAGATCTCTTAAAAGACTTAAAAGATTATTTGGGAATTTGATGGTTAATTCTAGGGACCAATGAAGAAGCATATATACTCAAAATAATCACTTGGTCAAGCATCATTGACCAATCTTGCATCAATTAAATTCAAGCGATCAAATGAACAATTTAAACTATTGATAATTAATAGTTAATAATATCTTATCGTATATATTGATAAAATTCTTATTGAAATATACAAATCAACATTCTAAATAAAAATTTACAGAACAAACGAATATACGTTAACAAAATATCAATGAAATACAAAAGAAAAAGTTCGATTTAGTTTTTAGATGATACATAATTTCTTTTTCTTTTAGTATAATTTTTTAAATATAATTTATTTATGTAGAGCCTTCGTTAGTATAACTTTCACTAAAAAAATTATAATTATTTTGTTGTCAATAAAAGCCTTTATTAAAGATTGTAAAATTATTTTAACATGTAAATTTTTTAAAGTTATGTCTTAAAAGAAATGAAATAAATTTTTCAAATAGGCAATGGACATTTTAAATATTTTAACACTTAGAAAAAACTTTTCAACCTCTACTTTAAAAAATTCAAAATTTGGGTTTTTACTAATAGAGGCAAAATAACTTATTTAGAACTATTAAAATAAGCTTTTATAAAGGCAAATTGGCAAAACAGCTTTTAAAATAATTGTTGTTAGCTATATTGTAAAAATAATCAGTTATTAAGAGAAACAGTTAAATATTTGATAAAATTTATTTTTAAAAGTGCTGTGAGTTTTAAAAGTAGTCGTATTTACTTGATAAATCTTGCTGTTAAACTGCTCTAAAAATATCTAAAAATATAAATAATTGAATTGGACATATTGTTAGAATAAAATTTAATAGAATAAAAATTATTTAAATATCTACAATCACTTATATAAAAATATTTTTTTATTGTGAACATAAAGTAGTTGATAACTAAAATCAAAATTTTTTATTATTAATTTTATTTTTTATTTTTATTATCTCAATATAATTGATGATGATGATCATAATATTTTTAAAATTAATAATTTTATTTATTAATTAATTAGGATAATTTTAAATTTTTGTCATATATATGATATAATAACAGGAAAATATAGTGATTACATTCATGGCCAACGAAATTGTACCTGGGAGGCGCTAAGACACGACCCTACTACGATAATCAGATATCTAGCAAAACCGGACCTTTGATTAGTCCTCAGGTATTAATAACCTTAACAACTGTGAGGTGATCTTCCAACAACGATTAAAGTTTTCAACATCATATTTAATAACGATTTGCTTTAACACCAAAAAACGAAGAAAATGAGACAGGACTAGGTATTAAATTTTATTCACTATTAGGCAGCAAGATTGGGATCAATACACTTTATCTTCTATTACTCTATAAATATGTGACACTTTACTCTATGTGTACTCGGATTCAAATCATGAAGGGAGATTCATATAAATAAAAATCTGTTTTAACTCATAGTGAAATATGAAATATAAACACTAAATGATCTTTTCTTTTCTTTTTCAGAATATAATTTAGTTACGTAGTTTAATAACAATTCAATTTTCTTTTTCCACTCGACTGTTGTGTGTGCAAATTAAACACGTTATTCCAAACAATTATTAATAATCTCTTAAGATGTCATGGAGAGTAAACTTGATAGATTAGTGATAACACTCCAAATTAATTATTACTTTTTTTTTTCAACAATGTTAATTCAAGAAGGAAGCCGCTTGAGGTATATCAGGCAACAGCCATATATATATATATAACCATTCTTAGGTGCGGATATATGCATTTTTTTTTATGAAAACACAATATTAAACCATATGATTTAAGAGAGTTAAAAACCAAATTTCTTAAACCTTACAATTTTAAAAGTGTGTCTACATGAAGAAAAAAATGAGAGTGTCCGCAATAGTGAATAACTATATATATATATATAGTCATTCTTTGTATTTTTTTTTAATGAGAACACAATATTAAACCATATGGTTTAAGAGAGTTAAAAACTAACACTGTTAAACCCTATAATTTTGAAGTTTGTCTGCATGAGGAAAAAAATGAAGGTATCCGCACTAGAGAATGACTATACATACATACATACGTACATACATACATACATATATATATATATATATATATTGCACACAAATTTCTTCCTAAGGTGGCGTTTGTTTTTCCGTCTGAAATCTGAATAGATCTGAATTAGTCTGAATTCTGAATAGATCTGAATGTCTGAATCTGAATACTGTGTTTGTTTTTTTTATCTGAATATCTGAAAATAAGTATTAAGCTGTTTGTTTTTTAAACTTAAAAATCTGAAAATATATATTTTTACATTTGTACCCTTATTAAATTTAAATGTCAAATAAATAATACACTAAATACCATAATATTTTAATATTTATAAGTAAAACTATATTCAAGTGAATATATAAGGATTTTAGAATTATAATATATAAAATACCATAAATTTTAAATTTTATCACTAATTCTCAATAATAGTACATAATATAAGAAAAAAAACTAACAAAATAATTGAAATAGTTCATTTGTTATTTCATCTCGAAGTTGTCTCATGTAAAGATGAGATTATGTAGGATAAACGTCTATGGGTGAGTTTTGGAATATGTATGAAAAATAAATTATAAAATAGGGATATTTTTGACATTAGAAATTAATTGACTTAATTCAGATTCTTCTATTCAGTAAAAAGCTACAAAAATTGGCTTCTTTTATTAAGTCAAAATTATCTGAAAAGTCCTATTAAGTTATAAAAACAAACACTTCTAATTAACTTAATTAATTAAGTTAAGTCACTTTAAGTTATTAAGTTAAAAAACAAACGCCACCTAAGTTGCTTTCATATTAAGCACAAACGATTAATTATCGGCTATTTTACTTATGATTGCTAACTTATACACGCCAATATTCAAGCTTCATAGAATGGTGTGTGTGTTTGTACATATATCCCAAACTATTTCTAATATGCTATGTACTTGCAAACTCACATATATGTTGGTTTTAGTAAACAAGTTATTGAATCGACATGCTAATTCTTCACTGGTTACTTCAGATAAATAATGAAATCATGATGGGGAAATTGCATTATGTTTTTGGTGCAGTTTTATTAAACTTCTTTTGATTTTGCACCAGTACATTATGCTGAACACGAATTCCTTCTGAAAGCAAAATCAGAACTACTCAATTTAACTACGTACCCGTGCCACAGATGCAGCAAATAAAGAAAATAATTGAAACCATAATTCTTTAACGCAACCACTTTCAGAATATTCAAGAGTAGTTGTCTATAATAATAACAAAGCAATCCATCATCGGATCCATCATCCTTGATTTCTAGATTTTGTGGGATTAAAAATCAAATCATAATCTCAGTATTAAACACTCGTACTAAAGATGCACCGGCAAAAAATGATTAATCATTTAATTATACCACATATTAGTAGATGATGAAAATAGATATTTATTATAGGAAAATTGTCAAGTACCCATCTAAATTTTTTTACTTATCACTTCATCACAAAAAAATTCTGGCAGTAGCTCAAACCACTCTAACTTTTTTCTTTTTAATCTATTTATCACCCAATCATTAGCACCATAATGAAATGACATTATTTTAATAATAGAGAAATTACCAATTTTCGACCTAAATTTTACTAAAAGTTCAATTCGTCACCAAGGAATTATGACAGTAGCCAAAAACAACCTAAATTTTTATGTTTTTATCAATTATCACCAAATCATTAATATCATTAATGAAATGCTAACGTTACAGAAGCATTTAAGATGCTGTAGTAATTGAATTTCTTTTGGTCAAAACAACACAATTTTAACAACATGGCTTCCGTGAAGACATTTGGTGTCCATTCAATCTTCCCTTTTAATTTCAATTTATTCGAATTGATAAACTATTCATTAATTTTATTTGTTTAATTTATTTTTTACCTGTTCAATTTTTTATTTGTTTACTTTATCTAATAATACGTCTTCCATAAAGACATTTGGTATCCATTCAATTTTCCTTTTAATTTCAATTTATTCGAATTGATAAAACTATTCATTAGTTTTATTTGTAATTTATTTTGTACCTGTTCAATTTTTTATTTTAATTTAAATTTATTCGAATTAATAAATATATTAATTTTTTGACTCAATTATTTGTATTTCTTCAGTTTATTCTAGGTGTAATTTTTTAAATAATTGTTTTTACAATTTTTTTCTATTTCAAAGGGTAGAATATTTTTTTACGCACTTACATAGCTCCAAGGACAAATATACTTCTAAATATTTAGAAGAACATTAACCTCCGCAATACACATTGAATATTCAAACCCGTTGTGACATTATTCTTAATGCGAGGAGGTGTCGACCAATAGATCAGTGACAAATTTGCAAAAAATAAAAATAAATATGATCGAATATATTTTTACTCACCGTATTCACTATAGCAATATATACAAGAGATAAATGAAAAAATTAATAATGATAGACTCAAAAAAATTGGAAAAATGAATCTATGTTCAACAGATCACACCTAACAAGAATAACTCTTTAGAATGGTTTAATTCAGAAATTCATCTTCCTATATCTTCATGGCATAATGATTTTAATTCTGTTATGTTTGTAGATTATATAATAGTCCTGATGATTGAGAAAGGATCCTCAATATATGATTCTTAACTATCAAATATATAATTATATACTGATCGTCTATTAAGAAACAAGGGTTTATATACTGATCAAACTTTGCACAGATCATATTCTTTTAAGACTTTAATTACTAAGCCTGAGAGTTGACTTTGTTCATGTGAGAAGGAAGAGCTCAGATGCTTTTAAACTCCTCCTCACCAAATTAAGATGCCCAGGGTACAAAAGTTTTAAGTTCTAACTGGAAGATGGAAAATTAAAAAGGAGATTTATTTATAGATAATCGAACCAGTACATATACATAACATAATATAGTATAAAATATATAGAAGTACTTTTAATTTACACTTCATGTTCTTCTTCTAAGAAGAGAGTTAACTTTCTTCTGCTTAAGCTAAAAACAAGTTCAGTAGTAGTAGCTTTCTAGCTCGTCAGAGGCTTAACTTCAAAAAACCCACAAAAACATAAACATAATAAAAAACAGGAACAAAAAGAAAGAAACCCTAATTAATTTAAGCAGTTGATACTTGAGCTCCTAAGTTGATACTTGAGCTCCTGTCTAAAACAACCCAACAGTACTATCCTCTAATGACAAGTTAATCAGGTCTTCATCGTCTTGACCCTGATGAGCTGCAGTAACATCATCAAACAGCCATTTCTCTAGCAATGTGAGAGGGACTTGCTGATGCTGATGACGACTCTCCAATTTAGGCTTGCTTTCATACTGAAACAGGCTAGTCTCCGAGGTCAAGTTCGCCGTCGTCTCAGACTGAGAGGCATCAGATTTGGAAGAGTTGAAGCTAAACAGCGAGTCAAAACCCTCTGGTGTGGTTTCACTGAGCGCCCCTTCGCTTGAAATATTGGACCCGGACCCCGCCGCCGACGCATATGCCGTGTTGGTGAATGAATCCTGAATGGTTTCAGAATTTTTTGGTGGGTTTTTCATCCAGTTTTGGAGCAACCGAGATATGTTTTCAGCATTTGATGCATATGGTGTGTTGTTGTAAATAGTACTACTCACTGGCTTCAAATTTGATTGATCAGGTGATAATAACAAATCTGCAGGAGAGGTAGTGCTTGTTTTGTCAAGGGACAAGGCTTCACAAAGGGCTTGTTTGGCCATGTGTATGTCTGTTTGGAGCCTTCTCTCCCACTGACCCTTATTGGAAACTTGTTGTGAAGTGGATGAAAATCCATCTTGATTATTTCGTCCTCCATCGCTCCCTGTTTGAAGCTTTTTCAGCTTCTTTTTCAAGTGGGTGTTCCAATAATTTTTTATATCGTTATCTGTCCTCTGTGGAAGATATGAAGCTATGGCTGCCCATCTGCTCACCCAATATTTTTAAAAAATAAATTATAAATTAAAATAATATAAACTCCCCTCTTCGTAGACCATGCCGAGATTTGGAAACCAAAATGATCTTGATTTGTTTAATGTTTTATTACCTGTTGCCTAAAAGAGCTTGGAGGTGGATGATCATTTTTTCTTCATGATCAGTGAAGTTACCGCGCTTGATTCCCGGCCGGAGATAATTTGTCCACCGGAGTCTGCAGCTCTTACTGCATCGAAGCAAGCCTTGGGAAAAATAAAAATAAAAAGGGTCAATATACAGTTAAAATAAAATAAAATATCCCTGATGAAGATGCTTGCTGCAGAATAATAACTACACCAATTTAATGAGCTAACCAACCAAAACCTAAAAAGAAAAGTTTAAAAAGATTAAAAAAGAAAAAAAAATACCTGTGTTAGTAGGAACCGATCTCCAATTTCCAGGACCATGTTCCTGAATGTAAGAGACCAAGATGATGTCTTCTTCAGGAGTCCACGGCCCTTTCTTGATACCAATCTTGTCGCAGCAAGGCGGTCTCCCCATAATATTCACTGGATTCTCTCAAGACTATGAAATTAAGATTGATTTTCAGGATTGCTGCTGCTAATTCTGTGATCTATTTCCTTTTCTTAGACTTGGCTTGCTTTGGTTTATCTTTGATTTGTTTAACAGATATGGATGCCGAGCCTGAGACAAGCGTCCAAGGCAAGGGTTGCGGTGCGTATAAATAGAGAGACTGAAGGAGTTGTTTACGCTGACCGTAGAGAGGGTAAAAGGGGATTGATTGCTTACAAAAGAGTCAAAACGGACAGCAAAGAGCATTTACTCATTCCTTGCAAAAAGTCAGCTTTGCTTGGACCCTGCTCTCTTTCTCTCTCTGTGCCCCTCACAATACCGTGTCACATTCAATATGGGCATTTGTGTGGAGGTGGCATTGCACCGAAAACAGAAATCACTAAAAAGAAAAACTAAATAAATAAATAAATAATTTACTCTTCTCCCCATTTTTTGTCCCCCTTTTTTTTTTTCTTTGGGATAAGACTCATGTCCTTTGTTTTATGGCTATGTGGGAAGTAAATCGGTTTTTGGTAGACATTTTTTGGGCTTCTTCTCATGGTGGGAAAATTTATTGTGAACGATTCTGAACCTCATACCTCGTGGTGTGTGCTCGATTTTGACGGTAACAGTGTTTGTTTTGTACACGATTGTAGCAAAGGAACCTTCCCACAAAGTGTAGGGCACATCTCCGATTAAAACAGCCCCATTTTTTCATAAAAAGTTAAAAACAACTTTTAATTATGTTGTGTACGGCTTATAAGTGTGATCATAATTATAAAAAGAATTTTTGTAAGTTCGTTGTAATTTACAGCACACACACAAATTATACATAAATAGTAACAACGGTGGGTTTTATATGATTTTTTTGTGTGCTGTAAGTTACAATTGGTTGTAACTTAAACAACGCTTTTTTTTTTTCAAAGTGATGTTGTTGATACATTAATTTACATCTTCAATATCATTTACATAGAGTCATAAATTATATCACTTATTCTAATTATCCTTATATGATGGATATTGATGCTCACCAAATTATTTTTTTAGTATATATTAAATAAAATGTGGGGGTATTATATTATACCGTGGTTATATTATAGTCACTCTCTAAAATGAATAGACATCAAATGGGTATCCATAGAAAGAATTCACTACTTTTCAAAGCAATTTATAACATTGTTCAAGTACCCACATATTTGAGATAGACTTTATGAAATATGTGGTAATATTCAAATTTTCATTTATTGATCTTTTGTATTTCAATAATAAATACTTAAATAGCATTTAATATTGTCAAACCATTAAGGGCCCATTTAGAATTGTTTTGCATAGGCTTAAAGATGATTTTAAAAATAAAAAATTAATTTTGGTGATTAGTAATTTTTTAAAAAATCACTTTTTGTAAAATCAACCTATCCTACAATAGATTTAAAAAAATAGGAAGAAGAAGCTTTTCTTTTCTTTTTTTGCATGCTGATATATAGGACTATTACAAAATTATACAATTAGGATTCCTCGTGATGTGTATGTTGATATTAGTGATATTACATAAGAGATTACAAATATCTAGGACCCCTCGTGTCTGTACATTAATCTTTTGAAGCATTGCTTACATTTTTAAGCCATCTCTAATATTTAAAGACTATCTACTCTACTCACATTTAGTAAAGGATAATACTGTGCACTCCACTCATATTTTATAAGAGAGAATACTGTTTTCACTCAATTATTTCATAAGTGAGGGAGGATTGAAACTAACTCCTATAATATTTTTATGGAGACTCAAACCTTTACTCTCATATACTGTGAGCAGCTTTTCAAAATCTAATTTTGAGAATCAATTTTATAATTAATTCCATCTATATTCTCATATATACTATAAGACTCTAAAATTATTCTTATCAATTAGGAAATAAAGTTATTAACTTAAAAAGATTATAAATATTACCAACTATATTAAGATAATAAAACAAAAAATAAAATTAATAACATAAAATTTTTATTTTAGTTATTAACTTTTATATATACAGAATAAAAAATATTTTATATACATATTTATAAATGGATAAATAAATTTTATTCAATATTATATTTAATTTAATTATTTACATTCTTACAACATTTTAACAGTAAGATTTATCAAATATAAATGATTACTTTTAAAATTCATAATACATTAAAAAAATAAATGTTATCAAATGTTTAACGGATTCTTAGCACAGTTGATTATTTTTATAGCACAGAGAACAACAATTATTTTAAAAGTTATAGAATTACCAAACTAACCCTTACTCAATTATTTAAGATCAATGGAATTTGTTTGTAAATTTTTAAGTTAAAATTTAGATAACCCCTACCTTATTATGTATTTTATTTTATTTTTTAAATGAGAGAATTACCTTATAATTATGTTTATTGAAATTTTTCCAAAAGTAAAAAAAAAGAAAAAAAAAGAAAAATGGTTAGAAGCCTCAAAATTTGTCGTCACATTTTTTCTCCTCTGTGTTATATTTAATATGTTATAGCAGAAATGTGTAACAAAAAACTTAGGGTCTAGATCCAATTAGTGCGATAAGTAATTTAAGGCCATTGTAACATATAATCATTATATAATAGTTTTACTAACTATCTTTTTAGTTTGTAGATAAAAATTTCATATAAATATAGTTAATAATTTCTTTAATTTCTTCTTTTTAAGTGTCAATTAGTTCAATTAGTAAAATCTCTCGAATATAAATAAGAATTTTGGTCTTCCATTAAATTATAACTGAAAAAAAAAAAAAAAAAACTCTTCAAAATTTTTTTACATGCAGTTATCAAATTATTCCCTGCATACAGTACATATCCCAATTGTGGGCATCATCAGTACTCACTTTTCATTCCTTATTTCTCTAGTACTTTCGTTCGTGAAGGTGAAAGAATTACCCATGAGTAGAATTCATTGATCGATGAGGTGTAAACAAGGGTTAATCAATCAAAGATGGAGAGGTGAAAGCGACAAACAATGGGATTTACTCCTCCCTTGTGTGTGCCAAATGGAAATGAGGATTTAAGGTAAGCCAATGTCAACCTTGGCTGGCAGCCTTGAGCCTACTCATTAATGCTTTGACGGTTATATCTATGCTTATCAGTTCACAACGAATCAGTCAATTAGGTTACATGTTAATTATCTTAAATAAATAACATTAAAAAAAATAAGAAATAATAGTATCCATATGCAATTTGCGTGCCCTACACAATTTATTTTGAGAGAGAGTACTCCTTTTAAAGTACAATTTTCAAGTTCCAAGAGGGCTCGTAACAATGAAACATTGAAATAAAATATTGTACCATAATTTTGAATTTCCAGTAGAGTTAGATGCGATGAACTGGTTGTAAATTAATAAAAATTGTGCCTCCCCCTCCCCCTCCCTTCCCTTTTTTTGTTATCTAAAAGAATACTACATGATTCATCATTCTTAAATACAAACGTCTTTATTTTTTAAAATTTAAATATAAAATTTTATAATATCAAAAAATCTCAAATTTATATTTTAAAAAATATAAATACCCAAATTAGAGAAAGAGTAGAGATTCCTAATAACTTCCAGGAATGGCTAGCCCTTTTCTTTTAATAAAAAATTGTCTTATAATGGGACAACAGTCAAAGTCAATGGGATTATATAACGATTTGACTCTCTAAATCACTGCACGCATGTGAATATTTTGATGGGAGAAAATGTCATTGCAAAGTACATCCTTCGTGAATTTTGACCCACAGAAAAACCTTAAGTAATTATGCATGATTCACCAATTTTTTGAATCACTTATTTATATCTAATAATATATTTTATTTTATATTTATTCGGTTTGACCGATAGAATGCTATTGAATTACTAATAGAATTTTATTAAATTATTGTCTGAATGATATAATAAGTATAGTTGCAACGGAATTATATAGTTACAATGACGGCATATCCTACTTCTCTATCAATTAAACCCCAAAAGTCTTTTATTGAGATAACTGTGATTAATTAATCAAACACCAAGTTATCAACTCAAAAGCTCACATCATTTGACCAGCTAAACTAAGCACAGGTTGGTCAGTACTTCTTTTTGGAAAATGTAGAGATTTGAGTTGAAAATTTCAGTGCGCCTGTGTGAATTATACTTCACGTTTGGCACCCTCATTTAATATAACTCTGTTAGATAGCCTGCTGTATTTTATGCTTTCTCTATTACCCTCTGTTTGTCTCAATCTTACTTGTATGATATCACAATCCATTCTAGTTTATGATTTCGCTAGTATGGCCCGGCTGAGTTAAAATCCTAATTCCACCATCAGAATCACCACGCTGTTAATTACTAACTGAACTCCCCTGGTAATTATTTGACTAGCTAGCAAACCAGATCTTAATTTTCAGACTCGCTCCAGATTTTTGTTTGTTGGAACCATGCTAGTCTTAAAAAAAAATATACACGTGTTATCTTGTTGAATTTTTGAGGGTGACAGAGATCATATACATACGCAGAAGAAAGAAGAAGGCGGCGAATTGATATCCGATTCTTAGCATACGTGGGATTTGATGACTAGCCGTTGATTCGGAATTTTGCGGTGGATCGGGACAAGTGGACGGTCAGTGATGCAAAAATGAGTTTGGGTAAGAGAGAGAGAGAGTAAAAGTAACAATACATGTGTTTCCGAGCCAGGACCCATGCATATTGAATATCGAAAATGATAGACTATGAGCTTAACGTTTGCCTCCAAAAGGATCCCATCGGGTTAGGAGCCCTCTGATTTCGACCACTTTCCCCAGCTCTTTCTCTAAGCTATCTTATTGGAGGAAAATTAATGGTGAATTTGACCCTCAGGAGGACAATCTTTGAGTTAGAGCTGCAAAATTTAAGACTAGATTTGATTAGCCGATACATATACGATACGGTACGATACGAATAAATAGGTATGAATCGTTAAATTTAATATAATTATTAAATATATCAGATCTAGATCGATACAATTTTTTTTCATATAGAGTTAGAGTTTGGGTTAAAGTTGTTGACCAATTTATTCGGTTAATGACACAATTATATTTTTTATTTTAAAATAATTTATAAATTTTTGTCATAAAAGCTCAAACATTAAAAATAATTCTCTCTTTTATTTTTATTTTTTGAAATGATGAATATAAACACATTATTTTATTTATAAAATTTTATATACATTTAGAGCTTCAATAGTGTAAATGTGTAAAATATTGGTAGATATATTTATATATTTTATAATATGGATATATAATATTATTTACGTATATATAATTAAAACTTCAATAGTATAAATATATAATATTTTGATAAATATATATATTTTATAATATCGATAAAATATGTACGTATGTATGTTTGATATAAATTTTGTTTAATATATAAATATTAAGCGGGTTATTAGGTAACACGATTATTTTTCCGTATCGAATTTGAGTCTTAATATTTGGACACAATTATTAAATGGGTCAGGTTTGGATCGACCTAAATTTGATACAACATGAAGTTGACACGACACGGACACGATCCAATGACCCGTTTTGCCACCTCTACTTTGAGTAGTGTTCGTTGTTTAATTATTCTTTGTCATATGGGAATGGGATACAAATAGATAAACAAACTTCCAAAAGTCATGTAGGAAGTATACGAGCAAGACTGTGTTCTTAATCTGAAACTGAAATTGGGTACATATGAATACAACTAGCAAAACTGCATACGCTAGGGATTGAATACTGCTTTAAAAGTTTGCAAGAAAAGAAAAAGTCTTCCGGCCGGTGACTGGGTTCTTCTTATCCAGGTCATGCAATGGACACCAGCAACGGGACACTCAACAATTACAGCATATAATACAATTTTGTTATAACAAAATTTTGTAAAATGTCATACACGTAATTAATGAATAATGACAGCAAAGCAATATGCATAAAGCTTCGAAAACTTAAAACAAATAAAAACAAAGTAAAGACTCCTGAGTAGCAAATGTGAAGCGGTAGACTTTCTGCGCTGCTGGGTTATTTAATAAACACTTTTGACTATTTCTCTACTTGAAAGTGTGACCATTTATTGGCAGGGAAGACGATGAGGACACCTCCATAACCAGATAGGGATGGTGCCACGCGTCATGTACAAAGTCTCTCTGTGTTTATTGCGCAAGAAAAACAGTGATATGGGTGCGGATCAACCCTTGATCATTTTTTAATTGCATGCAAATGCTTTTGCTGAATTGGCAGGTGAGTACAAAATTCGTTAGTTCTTGATTTTTTGTTTCCCCTTTTTTATTTGTCTTATGAAATGTCGTTTCACACTTTGGTTCGGCTTCTTGCTTTGACAAATTGGTGGGCATAAAGAAGATGACTATCGAAGAACCAGAAACTCAGTCTAATTCAAAGTATGAAGTTCTGCCACCGCACACACACACATGGGATACTTATGAATAATACACATTATGTTTTTATATTTTAATATGCGGATTTGAGAATAGAGCGTTGTTCTCGAATCATAATTTAATATCACATTATAATAAAATATTTCGATATAATTTGTATTTAAAAAAGTGCAAAGATTTACTCATCGAGAATGGCTTCACATACACCGCATGAGGAAAACACATTATTGATAGAATGCTAAGGTAAGAATTTTATTGAGTATTTTTTTATATGTTTAATTCCATCTATATTCTACATCGAGAAGTCTAAAGCTAAAATCAGATTCCGTATCATCACCTTAAATATAAAGTGGCAGCTAGGAGTAGCAAAACAAAGGCATGAAACATAAAGTGAAATGTAGGGATGTAAGGAACTTTGTTAGGTAGTGCTTATAGGTATGGATAATTTGTAACCAATAATGCGATCTCATCAAATAAAAACAAAAATGGTGATACAAAAGCTTGTTGCTGAGTTACTTAAATTTAGAAAAGGCAATCACACATTTAATTTCTTTGAAAATAACAACTCAAATGCTCAACCATCTTTCTTTTCACAGTATTAAAGCTTATTCCAAAGATAATACGTCACCATTTTGTGAATATGATTGGCAGAAATGACGTGCGACCATTTTTGTAAATCCGACATAATTGATTATGATGAAAAAAATATGTCATAAAATGTCTCGTTCAAGCACTATAAAATTTTTTAATTTGATTGTAATGATCCTGCATGGTTTTAAATCGCTTCAAGGAGTACTACGGCGTGCATTAAATATTATTAATTGCTTGTATTTACTAAAATGTTTCAATGTGACGGAATAGTAACTTGAACTAAGTAAAAATGAAAATAAAAACATGTTTAATAATCAAACAATAAATATTCACGGTCAAAATCGTGGAGAATGAAGATTTATAGATCCGGAGTTGGCTAAGTTGCAAATTCTGTAACTTATAGATCCAGCTTTAACGAATTCTCATTACATATTTTTCTCTCTCTCTCCTCACATGTGTAATGTTGCCATTGGATGTGTATGTCTGTAACATAACAAACTCTTATAAATCGTACAAGCAAGTATTCGATGTGTCAAGAAAAGGGCAGCCCACATGGCAAGAGGGGCTGGTGCGTCATTTAAATACTCGTCCACGTGTCCGGAGAGAGCTTGTTAGGAGGACACAACACAACAGCATTTAACATAAAATTAAAGAATTAAACGGGGGCAAAGAGATACGATGCATCTCAAAGGTCACCATCCCTTAAAATGTGAGGCAGGGCAGAAGCAAACGGGGACGCTTTATCTTCCAAAGGCACTTGCTATGTTCGGTGTAAAAATGGGAGCCCTCCCATCCCAAAAGGGGTATTTTATTCGCATTATGTGGGCTTGGGCCCATCCTACAACCTAGGTATGCACTAGCTGCTTGCCAGGTGGCTCAATCGTGACCAACCATTTGGCTGGCGTTAGTGCTGTGTTTATTTGATGGCCTTGTGACGTAAGTTAGGGCACGGCCACTAAATGACTACAGAAGTATTTGAGTTCACGAGTGGACTTGCTTGCTCCTTTTTCTTCTCCTCGGGAAGTGTTAGGATAATGCTATCCAATGATTTCCTCATCATTTTGAACAAACGATTCCAAAACGTGTGAACGCGCAATGATTTTTTGTTTTTTGTTTTTTGTTTTTTTTTTTGTTTTTGAAAAAAAACAAGGAACAGATTTCATTCCATGCTTGTAAACTGTAATATATGCAACTAATGAAACTATATTTCACTTCGCGAGGAGAGATGGTTTATTGACAGATACAATAACAGTAGGGTCTTATGAAGAAATCGATACACAACTTGTTATTTTTTAGACTTGATTAAACCTGGAGATCTCAGATGTAGAAAGAGATTTTTATTTTAGTGGAGAATGACTGCTATTAATTTAAATGACATGAAAAACAAAAAAAAAAAAAAAACTATCCTCATCAGAGGTGAAGAACGAAAAGGAATATGATTAGGTACTAGGCGTAGATTATATTATGAAGATTTTCTTTGATTCGTAAGTAAGACATAATTTTTTTTTTATGAAAAGTGATAACCGTTCATGCCGCTATTTAAGACACTCTTAACGTACGATTAGCACTAACAGAAGCAGTGATCATAAACTCTTGACACATTTTAAAAATTACGGGGATCAGCTATAAACCAACGATTTGATCCAATAGACTAAAGGAAAATTACCCGTATTATATTCCTTTTACTTAAATTAGTATGGTCCACGATTAAAATGTCTGTCCTTGATTAAGTGACAATGATCTTACTCATTGAGCAAAATGTGCAAAACCCTAGAAATGTAGATACTTTTAGCTGGTCCAATACCTAAGTTTGCTTTGATAATTGCACATAAAACAAATGACATGTAAAAGCAGACCGGTTAATTCCCTATGATAGTGTTAGATTTTAATGATGTCATTAATGTTCTTACAATCCCTTAAATTTTGGCCATGTATGGTTGGCTGCCTTCTCTTTTCATTGGAGAAATGTCACCAATGGTTGTCACCCTTTTATCAATTAAATGAATAAAAACATTTTAAGAATTATCTTCAACGAAATTCATTCGCATTCCATTGCAAAATGCTTTAATTTAAAACAAAAAACTTTAATTCTTGTACGCACAACTATATATGTCAGAAAGTAAAAGAACATGTGACCAATATCGCAACACTTCATCTCTACTGTGCAATTTTGTGTTTGGTCTTGATTCTCGATCAATCTTTCAAAGAATTAAAAATGAAACGATACGAACTTTGATTTATTTATTATGAGATGTTATATCACTTTAATTTGCCAAATAGAGTTCCAACACGTTGAAATTCATTGCTTCTAGCTTCAAAGAACGGTATAGTTCTGGATCTAGGTCTTATCCAATCAAAAAATAAAAATAAAAATAAAAAGAGCCAAAGAACGGAAGGGAAAATCTTGAAGACGCAATTATCTTTTCTCATGTCACGAAATTTAACTATGTTTTTGACAGTGCAACAGCTATCTACTTTGATGATGGTGCATGTGTACTTGTTTCAATTTCTACAGGGTTCTTAATTAAATTTTGCATAACACGTGGAACTATACTTTACAAGCATATAAACATGAAAAAGGAAAATACAAATCATTATTAAAATTTTATTGTGACACATTAAGGGGCGAGTTTGGTATCAGGATCGAGATTAGACTATACAGGATATGATTGTAATAAATCGAATTATGTTTTTGTGTAGTACGTTATTAGTTTACAAAGTTAGAATGCATATACAATTTTATTCTGAGAAATAATTATAAATTGAATAACTTATTATTTTTTTATATAACATATACTTTGTGCTATTTTATTTAAACATCATATGAATAAAAATCACAACTCTTATTTTCGGAGAGCAAGATTAAAACCCTAATAATTTAATAATTAAATCAATTCAATAAGTTATCTCAACTTTTTGACGGAGCCAGCGAATAAGTTATCCAAGTCGGAGATTTCTTTGTTATTGTTAAGAGCCACTGTTGCTGTCATTCTCCATCCTTCATAGTTGCACGACTTTGGATGTAATGTACAGAGAAAAGTCAAAATTTTGTACTAAAACGGACAGGTAATTATGTTACAATGACTCCTTGTATACATATCTAAAACGCACACTATCAGCGTCAATCAATCTAAACAGCTATTTCGTATGCGACATTTATAGACAATGCAACTGTTGCAGGGTACCTTTAGTTTTTGTCCTTTGTGCTGTCACTATAATATATATATTTCATATTCGTGCTGTCGCTATATTAGATCTAAATGGAAGAGGAGTTTCCTCAGATCATGGAAACCGATTCTGAAGATTGGTTGATTTTGTTTTGAAGAAGAAAAGCAGCGGAACTGAAATCTTTCGGACCACTGTTGATATCCAAAACGAGATGCAAAGGGAGACAACATGTTCAAAATTCAGCATATTGGAAGAGATTGTAATGCAATTGCTTATATTATAACTAAAATAGCTTTTACTAGTGGTGATACTTGTGTTTGGAAAAGGTTATCCTCTCAAATTATATCTCTATTCACTCAGTTGATTTAACAAAAGTAATTATTTTCATTAAAAAAAGAATAAAAGAGTAATTTTAAACTGCAAGATGTGTCGACTAAGTTATTAATGCTACAATACATGTTGCATAGGAAAATTCTTAACAAATTGAAGGTTTTAAAATTTTGACAAATTGATATACCTGCTGAATTAATTGCACATGTTGGGTCTAATTGAATAAGTCTTAAGTAGTAGTGTAGTTGGATAAATCTAAGTTAGTTGTGATATTATCAACTTAGTATCCAACTCTTTATTTGTAGGGATTATTTTGTTTCATTTTTGTTACTCTTTTGTTGGGTTTTGCTAGTATAAATAAGTCATGGTTGAATAAAGAAAGTATGATTCATTTTGTCCAAGAAACACTTATGTTATAACCTAGAGGGATTGGCTTCCTCGAATTAGCCAATGGTTAATTTTTTCTAAGTGCAAAGGTAAGATAGGCAAAGACAAACAGAATAAAAGTAGCTTGCCTGCACCACAAATAACTCTGGATTTTTCAAATTTATAAATTATTAAATAGTGAAAATAGCTGTATTTTAATGCAATTTTTAATTACAAAAATATCTACGATATAACCTACAATAAAAGGCATTGCAAATTTAAAAAAAAATCAACAAATTATTTGCCAAAAAAGAAGTGAAGCGCCTTTGCTGAAAAAAAAAGGTAATTTTGTAGCTGAAGTAGAAATACAAGAAAAAGGAAAAAGAAAAAAAAAATCAACATTGGCATTGAAAGAAAATAGCACATCACAACTGAAAAAAAAAAAAAATTAAAGTTGCAGAATTGAGAAAAATTATTGATTTTTTTTTTCCTGGACTAGCGGTTGATTAATGATTAAATAGAGAAAATTGGGTGGAATACGGAGGAGAGGGGAACGAGAATGGGAAAAATGGAATTATCATAATGCTTATAAAATAAATCATAAATAAGAAAGAAAGCAACTGGTCTAATCATGATAAGAGAGTCAGTTTAGGGTCCCATCATGGAAGACGAAAGAGGGTGTGGTGCAGTGGTGATACCACAGCTTTGTCCGTTTATACTTATGGTGATATTTATAAGTCGTGCGTTATATATTGTCCTATCACGGACAAGTTGTCGTTCATATGAGACAAATTCCTGCGTCGTGACAAGGACTCGACGCACAATAATTAATTCATGCAGCAACTTGGGTTTCAACATTCTAACGAGAGAAAACAAATCCTGAGCTTTCAAGGTGACCATTAGTCCGAGAGTTTTTCTTTACGATCTACGCCTGGTACATAATCAGCTATTGAAACAACAACCGTGCCAGCGCTAAATGAAATTTTGGGTTTTTCGACTTCTAATCTCTTATGTTTCATCCATTAATCGTCAATCTAAGAGCTTGTTTATCTTCGATTTCATAATTCTTTGACCCATTGGTTACAAATGTTAAGTCTATGCTTCAGGAATGCTGAATCAGTAGTAGAAGTAGTTCAAATAATCAGAATGAAATGAAAAGAAAAGCAAATAAGAAAGAGCCTTCTGCTTCTGTCTATTTTCACCACCACGATCAGATTCTCTGCGCATAAAACAGGCTATAAAGTTTATCCATTCCATTCAGTGTAGAAAGGAATCCATTATAAAAGCTAAAGTAACCGTAGATTTACATCTTTGTTAACAAATTTCAGTGTGATGTGACTCCTTTTTTGATATGCAAGTGCAGCTTTCTATGTAAATATGTGTTGATATTTTCACAAAGTTTTTTCAAGGTATAAACTGCAATCCCGAAATCTCAGAGATATGTCATGAAGAAGAAAATCAAAGAACAGTTGAGAGAACTACACCCAGCTGGAAAGAAATTCTGCACTCAAACCGACTTCAATCACTGGGTTCAAATGTCTCTTGCAAAAACTGGTAAAGCTCCTGTGCGACCATAGTGGGATACTCTTCTTGCGGCAAAAGAGCACCTGGAACCTCGACAAACTTAGTAACTCCTTTGGCTCCCTTGAGTGCTTCCATCTCAGCTTTTGACCTCCTCGGAGATCCTTCAGCCGACACAACTAGGAGTGGCAACTTTCCCTCCAAATCTGCAAAGAGTTGCAGGAACTCCTCTCGGGAGTTAACTGGGTCGAGGAGACCAGTCAAGAAAGCAGCTGGCACATAACGGGCTCCTTTCCGTTTCGTTAGTGCGTATCTGCTTTCGACGATGCCTGGAGTGACATTGTCAGGATTTGCGTAAACATGGGATTTGTACTGGGATTGAATTGCCTTCTCGTTGCTAACAAGCATGTTATACATCATCCAGCCTACACCAGGGGCCCTTAAGGTTCCTCTAAGCAGCCCATATCTAGTGAAGTCATGAAAAATGAGCAAGAGAAATCACTTCATTCAACAATAACGGGATTCAGTAACTAAAAGTGTTATTGTCAGTTATGCTTCTGTTTAAAGAAAACTTAAAAAGTTTCTGAAGAACAAACCAACAGGACCAGTTGAGAGAATATAACAATCCAGATTCAGATTTACTGTTCCAAGGTCTCTATTTTGCATTGTGCTTCCAATCACTTTGAGTCCACAGACAAATCTATTGGTGATTGCTTCATTCTTTAATATTATTTTCAAGATGGAGTAAAACCACGAAACCTTGGATCTCTATATTGTTTCATCACAGGTGAGTAGTCTATAATCAACAGTCTAAATCCTAAAACAGTAACAAATCTAAATTTAGCAGACCTCAGTACATATGAAGTTGCACCAAATTTACCATTAAAAGGACTTTTGACCATTTGAGTTCTCATTCAAGAGGCTATAGACAGCAAGGTGACTTGCTCTTAAGTATTCCTGACAATGCATAATCTTACCATTCAGCATACAATAACCAATCAAAGCACGCACAGCATTTTCGGTCAAGAAAAAAGCAGTCCATATCAAACGTAAAATGACATTCACTATACCTTGTTTCCATGCTAGAATCTCGACCAAACACAATTGGAAGTGGACCAGCCCAGGTGGGTGCGACGGCAGCTATGGCTGTGGGCTTCACCAAATTCTTTTTTGCAGCACGAACTGTTAATGTGGCAGCATGCCCTCCTCCAAAGATCACCAAATCACTTGCTGGTTTAATATGGAATATTATTAGCAAACACAGTACTTGAAAATTCCTTGACAATAATTAACACACGGAATTTACAGTGACAAAAACCCTGAAGGAGACAACATGCAAAATATTGTACATGGTTCACTGCAAAATACAACCATCCATAAACATGAGGATGGTTATAAGAAATATCTGCTTGGGAGTCATGCAATGTCCAAAAGAAAACTGATGTCAGAGCATGAGTCATAGTGAAACAGAGCTTAAAAAGCACACAGATACATTTGTTAAAAGAAATTCACCAGATTGTTAACATCTCGACTTAAAACAAAAAGTCCAACAATTCAAAATTCTATAACATCAATGACCCAAATTCTATAACAATCTAAGTAAAGAAAATTTCTATTACTGAACAAGTGAAGTATTATAGAGAATTAACCTACTGTATTTTCCTTTACACAGGACATAAAGAAGAATGATAGGCTGTGCATCCAACAGTTTCTTGCTTGCTTACATATGCGCATACAAACTTCTAAAAATTAGAGAACTTTTTGTTCATGGAGGCAATCTCTTTCACTTAACTGGAACTGAATATAGTTATAAATATGAAATGGAGGCACAGCAGAGCAAGACATGTCTAGAAGAGTGAAAATTCAGCTGATAACAAAATCAATGAAAGACCAAAAACATCTCAAAAAATCAAATACATTGTTATTAAGTAATCGTAGTATAAGAACTCAGGCATGTCATTGACAAAATAAATAGCCATCAAAACACAAAGGAAGCATTATGATAAGGATGATCAGTGAAGTAATCCACAAATAACATTAAGTTCAGCTTTAACAACCTGACGAGCTTACAGGGCTATCAGGTCCATTGATTAAGTCAACCACGAATTTCTCCATCACATCAGCATTGTAATCCATCTTTGGCCTATCAGAGTAACCCAAACCAGGCCAATCAACAATAGTAGCACGCCAATTGACTTTGCCAACACGTTGAACAATGTCTTGAGCCACCAATCTCCATTCTTCAACAGTGCTAACATCGGAAATGGTTGGTATCATAAGGATATTTTTAGGAGGGTCAGGGCTCTCTCGCTCATGTTTCTCATAATAGATATTGATAGAATTTTCCTTGAATTTCCATTGCCAATTACCAGTCTGAAATAAAATGAGACCACTATAAGCCAAAACCACCATAACGAAGACAGCACTACAAAATTCATAACCACTTCACATCCATTGAAAAACAAATGAAATCATAAGTTGCTAATTAAACACTGTATTCTCGCTATTATTATTGTAGAAAGAGGTGTATTTAGAAATTAAGTTAAAGCTACAATAAAATGGTTCTGTATCACATAGAATTTTATACAAATTCATCTAATTCTTTTACAGAAATTGAAAAAAAGGTTCCGTTAATGATCCCTTTAATTTTTTTGTCATATCATTAATCATCCAATTCTCACAACAAATGTTCTTAGCAACTACAAACGTACATGAACATCCATTGCTAAACACATAAAGACTACCATGAAAATGATTCAAAACCAATTCATATCACTTCATTTGGTAGTCAACTTCTTCTGACATTTCAACTTTCATTGCTAAAATAAACGTGCTCATCTGAACAAACAAAAAGAAAAGATTTCATTGTATATGATTGAAAAATTCAACCCACGTAAATTATACAACTATTGAGATTTTCCCATCGATCAAAGCCATTATTTTGTAATCATCAAATAATAATAATAATAATGACAAGTAAATAAGACCCTGTACGCAAAATGATCTGACCTTTGATGGGGTTGACTGTTTTTCGACAACGGAGTCTGTAGAGTAATCGACAGAAGTTGAAGAAGATGCCTTGAATGAAGTGGGTTTTATAGAGTGAACATTTTGAGACAAAAAAGGTCCGTAAATTTTGCGGGAAAGAGTGAAAGATGAGGGTGAAGAGATGGAGAATGTTACAGAGAAAGCCATTGACAGGGAGACAGTACAATACAAATGAGTGCAAATTATTAAGACAACACAGTTCAATGAGAAACTGGTTTCGACTTGGAACCAGAACCACTTGAGTGGGTTGAATTCGCTGGTCTCAGTTGTTGCCAAGAAAAATATGAATTATACGCGCAGGTCCTTATTCGTGCAGCCGGCAATAATTGGTGGTATTTACTTAATAAATAAAAAGGGAATGAGAATAAAATATATTGAATTCAAGTATTTTTTTAATTAAAAAATGAGAATTTTTCTGCGTTGGAATTTTCATAATTTTACTTTTATCTTTAATTTAAATAAAAAAATATAATTATAATAAAATTAATTTATAGAAAAACTTGTATCGCTAAATTATTCAATAAAAAATAACTTATAATGTAAAATAAAGATATAGCTTTTGTAACCCTATCATCATTTTCTTTTTATTATGTCAAAATTAATGTATCTAATAGTTATTATTGAAAAAAGAAAAAAAAATAATATAACGAAGTAAGCTTCTACTTTCCTTTTCGTGTCCACATGGCATATTTCTAGTGGCTCCCTAATAGCATAGACAACAATAAACTGCCACGTTATCATCTTTGGTGATGGATAAACTCATCTTTTCCCTCAATTGGCCTTCTTCTATCTGCACAAACACACCCCAAAACTTTCAAGACTACACAGTCTTCAATCAAATAGAACTCAGAAGCACTCACTGAAGTCTGAACTGATAAAAATCAAACTGATGAAAACCCAGCAAGACAAATGCTATTCTTAACCGCCTGATAAGCTTATTGCTTCTTCATTTACCCAGAAATGGACGGCCTCTTTGTCACCACCACTGCGACTGCCAGCTCTTTCTCTGCTAAAAATTTACTTTTTCATTCGGTGTCGAGCTCGAGAAGTAGAACAAGAGTAAGAATGAGAAGAAAAAACGTTTATTTCCCTCAAAGAAGTAAATTTTGTGTATTTGCAGCGAAAGAAGAGCCTAAGTTTGATCAATGGGACCTTATGGAGCTCAAATTTGGCAAAATGCTTGGCGAAGACCCCAAACTCACCCTTGCCAAGGTTCCTTCTTTCCCTTTTTCTTGTTCCTTTTTCTTTTTAATTATTATGTTTACATGAATTTATGTTTATATGCATGTGGAGAGCTTTATACGTATGTAATGTGTATGCATGTATTCAATGTTCTGTTTAGATGCTTTATTGGTAAAGCATCAAGTGGGAAAATTTGTGAGCTTGAACAGAGTTAGTATTGATTCTCGATTTTAGAGTAAGTTTTCATTAGGCAAATTTTGAAGATTTGTTGTCCGTTTGTTTTTTGGAATGCAATTTTTTTTTTTTTAAATAAAAGAAGCATAGAAATCTTGTTCTGAATTTCTAATGTTCAACTAGCGTTGTGAGTCTCTAGTTGAAATTTCAGTTTTTTTCTTTTTTAACGAAAATGTATGATTATATGCATGTTAGAGGTATGTGTATGCATTTATGCTTGTATTTAGGCTGTGTTTTGATTTTTACTACTGAAAATCAAGAAATGGCCAAATAAATCTTGAGTTGTAGAGTTGTACTGGTCTCACCGCAGAACAAGTCCATTAATGTGTGGTGCTTATTTTTTTTTTTCCTTTCCCCCCCTATTTCAACTAATACAAATGTTACACTCCAAACTAAGCATGCAAAATTTTTGTCATGAATTTCTGCATTCTACTATTGGATTTGAACTTGTGACTGATTTTCATTTACTTAAGCTGACAACAATTTCATTTAAGTATGCAGATTATGGGTAGAAAAGTGAATCCAGAAGCATCTTATCTTGAAATTGAGAAACAATTTTATAAGAATAAGGGCAAAATGCCTGAAATAAATGAGGTTCCTTTTGACGTGTCTGATGAAAAAAAATCATCATCCAGTTCATCAGATGGATTGAATTTGGTTCGGCCAGTTCCAAAGAAAGGAGTCAAATCCCAAGACAGCAATAGGCCCCCTGAGCCTGAGATAAAGAAACCAAGCCCATCAGTTAAAAGAGCAATAGATAGAAATAAGAGTAGCATCCCTAATGTTATCTTGAGAAAGCCGACTGTGGTCAATGCAGATGATGTTGAAGATATGCCGTCAAGATTGAGGATGAAACCTAATTTGTCATTGAAAATGAAGAATGAGCAATCAAAGGAGAAGTTTAGTGATATGACGCTCTTGAGAAGGCCAGAAGCAACAAATGTAAATGTCAATGTTGATAAGAAAGCAGAGATTTCTGGTTCTGCAGAGGCCAAATTTGCTGATGATGACACTGGGGTGAAAACAAGAAACGAAGGGGAAAATAGTTATGTTGATTTCACATTATTGAAAAAGCCTTCATCAATGACTGTGAAGACAAATCTTGATGAGAAACAAGAACAATTGGGGGATGCAGAAACCAGAGTTAATGAGCACGACAATGTCTTAGAGGAACCTACACTAGGAGATGACTCTGTCATAGGTAATGCGCCATACAGTCATACTGCTTGAAAAAAGTTACATTTGGTGGCAATTGTCTGTAATATGTGTTGGTTCCGTGGGGCTTCCTTTTTTCCTTGTATTCATATTACAATTCAAGACCTACATTTGTCTAATTCATCCTTTTCCTGTCTAAGCAAAAGGAGAAGAGCATTTTAATTAAAAAGGTTGAAACTGATATTGTGCTTGATCTTTCAAGGAATGCAGCAGCTTGAGCAGATTAAAATGGTGTCCACTGAGGTTGAGACTTCTGCTAATGTGTCATCTGAAAGAAATTTGGTGGATTCCACTGTTGAGATTGCTATGGAATCCTCATTGCAAGAAAAACCAAGAAGGTCTCCAAATTGCTTTTCTAATTTTTCCATTGTTCAGTTATTGCCTTGGTAGATTGGATTTGATTAACAGGTTGCTTTGTTATAGATTAGACCAATCCATTAAAGAAAGAGAGGAGGCAATTCTCGTGAGTTCTGAGAGTACTCTAAATGATATCAAGCTTAATAATCTCCATTCTATGTCACCTTTGCAGGTCAAAGTATAATCCAATCGTGGTCATTTGTATTCTTTTGCTGACAAACATTTTGTGATAATGATGGCCACATTATTGAATTGTAGGAACAAGAAGATGCAGATTGGGTGAGGGCTGAAAGTCTAGTTAAGACGGGAGAAAGAACACAAGTAGAGTTAATAAGTGCTAGCACGAGAGGTTTTGCTGTAAGTATGCTACCAAAAGCACTTAATGAGGTTTTTCTTTTTCTCTTCTTTACCATTTTCATTGCAAAACTAAATATCCATCTGGTGTTCTGAATATGATTTGATTGTTGTGAAGGTATCTTTTGGCTCTTTGGTTGGATTTTTGCCTTACCGAAATCTTGCTACCAAGTGGAAGTTCTTAGCATTCGAAACATGGTTGAGAGGCAAGGGCTTAGATCCATCAATGTACAGGCAAAGTTTAGCAATCATTGGAAATCGTGATATGCAAAATAAGACTTCTACACCTGACTCAAGTGTAGACCTGGAAAGCAATCAAGAAATTGAGGGAAAAATTTCACCAGAAATGAAATTGGATGATCTTCTTAGAATGTACGATCAAGAGAAATTGAAATTCTTGTTATCATTTGTTGGCCAGGTCTGAAAGATAAAGTTTGATGTTTGACTCTTAACTGTTTCTACATTGCACATTGCTTAATTTTCATATTTGGGGAAAAAGAAAGGTGAAAGCAATATTGATGGAAGTTCTGTTTGCAGAAACTCAATGTGAATGTTGTAATGGCTGACCGGAAATTCAGAAAACTTATTGTTTCTGTGAGACCGAAAGAAAAGGAAGAATTGGTCAAGAAAAAGAGAAGCCTCATGGTGAGAAGCTATCTTTAGTTGTAATATTTCTTGAACGCTTCCTGTTCCTCCTTTTTCTGATACTAACTCTAATGTTCTTCAAATTTATCTGTAATATCTTTACAGCATACACTGTATCTCTTTTTATACATTTAGGCTGTCAAAGTTTAATAGTTGTACTTTTACTTATATTTAATTAATTAAGAGGCTGTTAAAATTATCCTCCGGAGGTGAGATTCCTTGATATGAGTACCTCAAATATAGCTTAAAAGGTGAACTTCTCTGTTGATATCTCCCTGACTTCCCACTCCCCACTTGCCAACACACCCACCCAAAATCAGATTCTTGAATACTTTGGTTAAGTTGCATGTGAGATGTATGCAAAAACAGGTTTTCTTGACTTATTTTGTTCCCTTTTTAATATGAAGTTTGTAGGATATATGCTGGAAATTGGCTTTGAATGAATTAAAAATTCCCGGAAATATATTTTAAAGGAAAGCATTTAGACCATGAAATAAAGATCCTTCTCTGATTACTCAAAGTGCTAGCATTTTTATTGACTCATAGCTCGTTTCTGTTTGATATTTGAAGTCTGAGAACTTCTATGCTGTTCAATATTGCAGGCCAAACTTCGCATTGGAGATATAGTGAAGTGCTGCATCAAGAAGATAACTTATTTTGGTGTTTTTGTTGAGGTGAATTATACAGATTTGCTGTTTTTTCTTTTTTCAAATTTAAGTTTCTTATCTGTGTTGTTATCACAGAATTGCTATTTGAGTGGCATATATCTGCAGAAGTGATTCATTAGTGGTCTGTCATGAGGGATCTTGTTGATTTTAAGCTCCATCCTCCTGTTGATTTTCTTATAAATTCAATTCCATGGAGCCAGGGACTCTAATGTCATAGAACCACCTTTTAATATACATTTGACTCGGCTACTTTGATGCAGGTTGAAGGTGTGCCTGCTTTAATTCACCAGACCGAAGTGTCATGGGATGCCACTTTGGACCCAGCATCATACTTCAAAATTGGGCAGGTATATCAGTTTAGTTTCTGTTGAAATTTTACTTAATTAAATATTTGCTTGTTATGTACCCTACCACACAGACTTGTTTACTAAAAGTGGTATGCGTAAATTCTGTTGGTCTTCTTGCCCAATAATCGTACTTTGCATTTGGCATGTAGTTTTGATGCATTGTTTTTTATTTGAACTTGTTAAGACAATGTGCACACTGGCCTCATTACTTGCTACCTATTTTCAGATTTTGTTTCAGTTTTAAGGTAATTTTTCTGGTTTTAGGTTGTGGAGGCAAAAGTTCATCAACTAGACTTTGCACTTGAGCGCATTTTTCTGTCATTGAAGGAGATTACGGTATTTCGCCTAACTTTTTCACTGTGCAAGTTTCTATTTATTTTCAGGCAATAATGTGTTTACATATTAAATTTATGTATCCTGTGGCAGCCGGATCCACTGACGGATGCCTTGGAGTCCGTGGTTGGTGGTTGTGATCCCTTGGACGGGAGATTGGAAGCTGCTCAAGCAGATGCTGAGGTTTTTGTTTCTGCCCTTGAATATGATGAGATTTTATCACAGAAACCAACATATCATATTTCAATTTCCAATCTTCATGCAATATGTGCATCTTTGCAAAGTATAGGGTGGTCTTTAGAGGGTATAGATATAAAATTTCTGTTTTATTTCTGTTCTGTAATTGATACTGACAATTTGTTTCACAAATTTTCAGTGGGCTGATGTGGAATCTCTTATAATAGAACTGCAAAAGGTGGATGGGATTGAGTCTGTATCAAAAGGCCGTTTCTTTGTTAGCCCTGGTTTAGCTCCAACATTTCAGGTGAAGACCCTAACAGCTAGAATCTAGCCGTGACGGATTTAATACTTCATGAAAGATTAAATAGAATTTTTCTTTGAACTTTCAACTTAAATGTTGCTGAAGTTCTGTGAAAACTTGTCAAACCATTGAATTATATATTTTTGCAAATTGGATTGTTGCACCAAATGATTTTATTGCGTGCATGTCTTCTACCAATAGTCATGTGGTCTGCCTTTCTTTTCGTTCCTGGTTTGGAAACACTGCCTGATTTTATTTGGAAGAATGAATTGTTTTCTTTTCACCTAAATAGGTTTACCTTTCAGTAAATCTGACTCTTTATTATTTTTTCATTTTTCCCCTAAGAACCGGCTTCGAATTGTGCAAGAGCAATGCACTGTCCAGTTCTTCGCTCCACTTTCAGCTATTATATTTAGTAAATCCATTGTGGTGTTAGCTATCTGACTGTGCAATTTGTTAATGAAAAATAATAATAAGAAAAAGAAGAAGAAGTCGGCCGCTCTGTAGTCTCCTATTTATTTTCTCTAGTCAGAATCAGTTGAATCATACTTTCTGCTTTCAATTTTTCTTCTTGTGCAGGTTTATATGTCATCAATGTTCGAGAATCAGTACAAATTACTTGCTCGGTCAGGGAACAAAGTGCAAGAGGTGAAGATCTTCGCAACTTGATCTGATGATATTATTATTGTTGTTAGTTTGGAAGATACTGGCGGTCACATCTATAATGCTAAAATTAGGTTCCCCTTCAATAAGAGTTGCATTGTACAGCCTTTTTATTTGACATGGCTAAAATGTGGTAGACCTCTTAATGTAGTGGAAGTGAAGAAGTGAATGCTATAAAGACTATAATCAGTCCATTTTCTATTTTGGGCAGGTAATCGTACAAGCATCATCGTTGGATAAAGAAGCAATGAAGGCAGCAATTTTATCTTGCACAAACAGAGTCGAATAGTATATTCTTGTTCGACGTTAGTTGTCAAATTGCTTCATTTTCGCAGTAAGCCTGTATGGAAGACACCTCCACGACATTATCCAGAGAATGCAGGTGATCCTGGCTGGCATCCCGACATATGATAAAGAGGAAAAAGGAAGAAACCAATGAAAATCTTGTGTTACAAGTTCTTTTTTTTTTTTTTTTTGTTCATTCATTGGAGAGTTTTAACAGGGGGTGGCTATCGACTGTTCATACAATATCTACATTTTTCTTTTTAATCTTTTCATGTTGTTAAAAGTAAGTAGTAACGTTATAGTTGTTATGCGAGTGAAATGCAAAAGCTATTAAAAGATCATTTAGTAGTTAGGACTGAGATTCTCTTGATATTGCTATTATTATTATTATTATTATTATTTTGATTTTGTTAATCTACAAACAAATAAAGAACGGGATGGTGCCGATCGTGTTCTAAGGGATCAAAATTGGTAAATAATATGGGAAAATTTTTAATTAAGTTAAAAAAATACTGGTCAATAAATTTATCTGAATTCCTAAAAGCGTACGATTATGTTTGTTATTCACCTTTATTGACATCTTAGTTTCTGCATGTACAGACCCATTATTACATTGAACATCACCTTCCAAATCTGCTCTGCATAGGCGCGTTCGAACTACGTCAAGACATGTCTTGTCGGACCCTCTGATCAGCCAGAGAGCTGCTGCGCACGCCACCAGTCGTTGTTGAATTTTTAATTTGTATTTCAAATTCAATCAATCAACACAATTTATTGTCGCGAATTGTGAACGTCCATAAAACTCTTCATAAAATAACTTTTTGAAATGAAACTGCTAGTGTTCCGATGACTCTACCAAATGGATCCGTGAATTTTAAATGCCTACACAGACTGTACAAGAAACAAATCAATGTGTCAATTTTTCATATCTATTTAGGAGAAAAAAAAAAAAGAAAAGGCTAAAAGACAAAAAAGGTGACGTTCTTAAACGCTCGTCAGAGTGACCTACGTCAACGTTAGTTTGACCACAACACCAGGGATAGAGAATAGAAGATAGTTCAGATGTTAGATGAGCATGAATCACTGAATCCTAAATTCTAATCAACCAGGGAATCTTTATTTCTAGCTCTACTACTGCTTCCAGTTAATAACATTTTCATGTCGTGGCGTGTTACGATATTTGAGTGTGACGAGCTCAAACATGAATTATGCGCATGTCTTTTTTCATTGACAAAGATACCCTCACTCTTTGCACGTTATCCCACCTCTACAATCCTCCTTGTCCCTCTCTTTGCCTGGCCTCTTCTCCTTTCTTATACTTCAAGTGCCAGCTCAGACAAGAAGCTCACAAGCAACTGAAGCTTCTACTCATTGTCTATTTTTGTCAGAAAATCTCTATCTCCTTTTCTTGCTTTGCTTTAAAGTTTATTTTTATTTTATTCAATTAGATAGAGAGTGTGGTGGTGTTAGCGGTCGTCCGGCGGATAAAGCAAGCAAAAATGGGTATGGGAACAAGCACTTTTGTCATCAGATGGATCAACATTCTCACTATGGTACGCGTTTCTTCTTTTAAAATTTATTACATTTCTGTTCATTTTACATTTGGTTTTTTTGTCTTGCAAATTTCGTTCTTTGTTGCATTATCTATTGACCCTTTTTCATGCTTGCTCCATTTCTTGATTTGCTCTCAGTATTTTGTCAGCTCAGCTGGGTTGTAATGGGTTTGTTTTCTGTTCCTTGGTTATGTATTTTGCTACCATTTTATATGTTATTGGATTTCTGGCATTTGAGTTTGTTTGTTGTCTACTTCGTCCATTTCTGTACAATATTCTTATGCATTGATGATTTCTTGATGCCGTTTCTCTTTTTCTAGTTCTCTATTAGATTCTCTTTTTTTTTTTGGGTAATATCTTATAGCAAAATACAAGTTTTAAACCTCTATCTTGGTTTATTCTAAGGTAACATTTGATTCCTCCACGCAACACCACCCACCCCGCCCCCCCAACCCCACCCTGGGGCACCCGAGTTGCTCAATCTAGTGGTTTATATTGTTTAATGGCTGTAACTTAAAAGAAATGGAAATGAAGGATTCAATTGTGTCTTGTTCATTCTTGTGATTTTATGCTTATTCATATCTCTAATGTGCAGCTTTTAGCTATAACTATTATAATTTTTGGGGTGTGGATGAGCACTCATCATGACAACTGTCGAAGGTCCCTCACTCTTCCTGTCCTAGGTCTTGGTGCATTCATCTTCATGATGTAAGATCTCAATTTTGAAATTAAGAATCCTTTTATGATATTATTTGCATATGGTATTACTGATGCATGCTCCTGCTCTTTTGATTTTAGATCTATAATTGGATTCTTGGGAGCATTGAAGAACAACACTATCCTTTTGTGGATTGTATCCTTATTATTCAAATGATCTTTTTGCATTTGAGTTATCCAAATTCTATTTTTAGCTGCAAAACACTTCCTTGACTTCTTACTTGCAGTATCTCATCATGTTGTGTCTTGTTCTGGTGGCAATTTTGGTATTCACAGTATTGGCGTATGTATTTTTGCTGCAATGTTGAAGTTTATTCTCACCCTAATTTTATTCTGGATACATAATAACATTTTTCTTGAACTATGAGTATCTGTCGAGGCCATAAGTGCTTTTGAACTCAAGTCCATATATTGCTGCTCCATTTTCTTCGTGAAATTGTGTATGTCTGCTTTATCTGGTGCATTGGAGGTTTATGATGCTTGTGAAAAATTGGGTGCCTTTTGTTACAGATGCAGAGGGCTGTTTAAGTTGTATATGTTATAGTTCAAAAAGCCTTTATGGGTGAAAATGTAACTGAGTAGCATCATGGTGCGGTTGGAAATATGCTTTTATATATATCAACAGGGGGAAAGCTGAAAATATTATTATTATCTCACAGATTGTTAGAAGAGTATTTCTTCAAATTTATCAAATATATATGATAAGGATTGGGTAGCTAAACTTGTTTCAAATTGAAGAAGAAGAAACCAATGATCATGTAGTTATTTCTCCATGGTTTCAATGACCTGAAGAGAAATATGATGGTTCACAAATGTATATCTTGAAAGTGCTATATGGCCTTTAGGTTTCTTCTGTATGTCTCTTCAATCCCCTGCCGTTGTATGGTAAATAGCAACCAATGAACTAGCATGCTTTAGCCTCCTAAGCTTTAGCACGTATCTCGAGATGTAAGCTCCTGTTGATGACCCTCCCAAAGTTTTCTTAATTGAGTAATTGACTAGGACATGCTTGTATGTTTGTTAATTTGAAAACAAATCTCTAGGATCCTTGTAACAACTGATAATTTCCATTGGTTGTAGATTTATCATAACAAATAATGGATCAGGCCATAGTGTTGCTGGTTTGAGGTAAGACAATTTAATTCATTTAAAGAAAATTGTTGTCTCTTACTTTTGCTTTTGGTTAGGAAATTCCACTTCATATGTAGCTTTGACTCACACTGATAAGATAACAGCTACATATCTGTACTTGTCGGCTGATTGGGGCTGTATCACCTAGTGATATACTGATATATAAATGAATAAGCCAGCACAAGTTCTGGTTATTTTTTGTAATTAGTCAGCTGGGATTTGTATGCTAACAACTGTTAACTTCTTATTCTTTTAGGTACAAGGAGTATCAACTTAAAGATTATAGTTCATGGTTTCTGAATCAGGTAATGTTTCTTTCTCTATGATGTATGGTTCTAAGACAGAGAGTGGAATTTGATATCTACACTTTGTTTCTACCATCCCCCTTCCCCCAATCCCATGAGAGAGCGAGAGAAAAGTTTGTTAGTCATTATTCTTAGATTTGTCTTGTTTCAGCTGAATAATACGGAGAACTGGAAGCGCTTGAAGAGCTGTCTTGTAAAATCTGAGGATTGCAATAATCTATCAAAAAAATATAAGGTACATGTTTGACTTCAAGCTTTGTCGTTCTCGTCCATCTCCATTTTATGAATTTCAATGTTTTTACTTGTTGATCACAGACTCTTAAACAATTTAAATCTGCAAATTGATCACAGACTCTTAAACAATTTAAATCTGCAAAACTGACCCCCATTGAAGCTGGTTGCTGTCGACCACCATTTGAGTAGGTTCCTTGGTTGCTTTATGTTTCATTCCAGTTCATTTTATTTATACCTGTGTGACAGAAGTTAAATGTTTGTCTTCAGCGTCTAAATACCCTAGTTTATTGATGTGATGAAAACTTCTGTTGAACTGATATAATTTTCGTTGGGATTTATCTGTATTCCTAGATGCGGTTATCCAGTTGTCAATGCTTCATACTATGACTTGAGCTTTCATCCCACTAGTTCCAACAAGGACTGCAAACTTTACAGAAATGCACGGCCTGTCAAGTGCTACAATTGTGATTCCTGCAAGTAAATATCATCCATTTCTCATTTTACCCATCTTCCCTTTCCTGGTTCATCAGATATCCTCAATGTTTCTTTAATCATTTTGCAGGGCTGGAGTTGCACAGTACATGAAAATTGAGTGGAGAGTGGTGGCAATTTTTAATTTGATTCTTTTTGTTGTTTTGGTAAGAAACTAAATATTCACTATTTTGTGACTGACGTCAAACTATGTTCTATCATTAATAAAGACAACTTACTAAAAATCATAAATTTGTAATACACCTCTATTATTTCTTATGGAAAAGCACGATTTGAAATTTTATTGTGAGAGATAAACTGACTTGAATTGCTGCTGCAAGTTTATTGAACGTCAATTATCTTCATATAATAAAAGCAGTGTATTGCTTTATATTCTTCTTTCGGGCAAGGCTGTTTAAGAAATTTGACACGATGCATTGCTGCTTCATTTATTCTGGTACATCTATAATTGTCAATAATGATTGTTCTTGATTTACCTCATGTCACTTTTTTCACTGTCAGTCAATTATATACTCCGTGGGATGCTGTGCAAGGAGAAATGCTGCTAGAAGCCGCTCAAAAATTTAAAAAATGCTGCAGCTGCAATTCAAATTCTTCCTGAAGGAAATCAAGTACTGTTCCTGAAGGTTCTCATGCTTTGTCCTGAGGGAATTCACCTTATTATTCTTAAGCAAAACAGAGAGATGAGTGAGGATTATTCTCCCCTGTGATGATTCAAAAGCTAGTGGCTAGAGGCTTTCTTTCTGAAGCATTGAATACTAGTGAATGTTTTTCCGTCTGATGACCTTGAAACAATGTGGCAATGCTATATCTGTAATTATTTCATCTTTTGAGTATCAAGTCTTACTTTTGCATCTTTGTCTAAAATGTTTAGATGGAAATATTGAGAAACAGGAAACTTCAAAGCTTACACTTCTTTCAATTTTGTTAAACAATGATTAAATGTCGCTTAGCCTTGTTACTTATTAGATTAGAAGCTGGATACATTCATCTCGTCATAGAAGAGGCCTGAAGGACCATCATCAGGTGACAAAGCCAACATAACAGGAGCTATAGCACCTTCTTCAACAGTCATGCTTCCGGTGTTACAAGTCATGTCTGTTTTGACCACTCCAGGATGAACACAGTTTACTTTGAAACTGGGATATTTACCTGCTATGATTCTTGTATAAGCGTTCACTGCAGCTTTTGATACTTTATATGCAGATACAGTTACAGGCCAGGCGTTAGCTTGCAGCCTATTCTCTTTGAAATCCCTCAAAAACCATTGCACAATCTCATCTAGCCGCTCAACTGTTAGCCTCTCTATATTCTCAAGTTCTGCTTTAGCCTCTTCATTGCCAATATACTGAAACAAGAAGTAATAATCATAACAGAATTATTTGTTTCAAATTTCAAATAAACATAAATGGTTTGTCCCATTTGTTTAATTACCTTCAGCTGTCCACAGAAGGAAGACATGTTCACTATTCTGGCTGACTTGGAGCGATGCAGTAAGGGAAGAAGTGCTTCAGTTACCCTTTTGGTTCCATAGAAATTTGTCTCCAGGCATTCTTTTGTCTTCTCATATGTCTGGTCTATTATTCCCTTTAACAAGTGTGCATTATTTTCACTGACCTGCATGAGTCAAAAATGAAATTTGATCATATTGCAATATGTTATATGTCATCGCTTTTTGTGCTTATGTAACCACATAGGGAGGAAAAACAACAGATGCTGCAAGGTAGAGGCTTGAATTCATATCAATAAATATTTTACAGACCTTCTGTCCGCTGAGCCTGAATGCTCTCAAAGCTTCACTGTTCATAATTAGTCCACTATCCCCTGCATTATTCACCTGCGTAGAAGTGAAAAGAGCATTTTACAATTTCCTGAGAAAATTATACCTGCAGTGATGCCATATTAAAGTATCAGGTCTGTTACCAGGATATCGAGCTTTCCAAAGTGAGTTTCGATAAATTTTGCCAACATTGCAACGCTGGCACAATCCTTCACATCAAGCTGTTGAAATGCAACATTGGAAACACCAGATTGTCTTAAATTTTCGACAGCTTCGATCCCCCTCTTCTCATCTCTAGCGGTCAGTATGACCTCAATTCCGTCAGATGCTAACTGGCGACATATCTCCAGTCCGATTCCTTTGTTTGCTCCAGTCACAACGGCATTCCTGAATCAACAGTGCATGCTGCTAAGATGGAACTGTGAACTTGGTTTGTGAAAAAGGAATAAGTTTCTTTCTCGAACCGTGAGATGTACATACCTTTTTACTGAGCTTCTGGTATTGGTTTCCTCCATATCTTTTAAACATCAATCAGAGCTCTGAGTTGAATTTTTCTTTCTTTCTTTCCGGATGATAATATTCGTGTGAGCCTTAATTTTCCATGTAATGAAACAAATTTTCTTTATGACAAAATGGTCGTGGAATTTCAATTTTATGGTAGGTGGCATCTGGTTTGCGGCTTTGTTTCTTTTGAATTATTTATTTTTTGAAATCAAATTGCTTTATACTGTGGGCTCTGGAGAAATTTTTTAGAAGGAACAGGTTAGCAGGAATGATATATTTTTATTACTAAATGCTTTGCTTGCGGCTTATGAGTGCGGCAAAATGTAAAATAATTAAAATCAAACTGAATGTTGAAATTATAAGCAAAGAGTCTTATGGAGGGCTAGGTCATCACTCATCAGCGGTTGAAGAAAATGGGAATATAAAATACTTTTAAACACATGCAAAACCATGTTCACGCTAGCATTCTTTTACTCCATCAAATTTGCCTGTTGATTTTTTTTTTTAATTTTAAAAAATTATTAGATTATTAAGAAATGATGTTCTCTAATATGTTTTTTTTTAACTCTTTTTGTGTGTTCATGTCATTAACTATAAACCCTTTATTTAAAATAGTAGAAAAAATAAAAATCCCTCCTTTACTTTCTATCTTAAACCCGCAGCCATCAGTATCGTTTCTCTCCTAAAACCCTCAACTGAACAAACCACCATGTCCTCATCTCTTCTCCTGCAACGTTCAAAACCCTTAACAAACATTCTTTGGTTCAACCGGGTCTTCGCCCGACCCATGGGCGGCGGTCCCCGGACCTTCCCCGGCGGTCTAAACAAGTGGCAATGGAAGCGGATGCACGAGAAAAAGGCCAAGGAGAAAGAAAAGCGTCTCCTCGAGCAAGAGAAACAGCTCTACCAAGCCCGTGTTCGTTCCCAAATCCGGACCAAACTGTTTCATAAAGCCGACCTGGGTGCCGGCCCAGATTCCGAATCCAATCAGCACAAACCCATGAGTCCCGACGAGCATGTTAAGGCGTTGGCTGATCGGTTCATGAAAGAAGGAGCGGAGGATTTGTGGAATGAGGACGATGGGCCTGTGAAATCGGACCACCGGCCTCGATCGGGTGCAGAAGCGAATCAGCGGCCGAGGTTGGTTGGCGCACCGATTGACTTGAGGAGCTTGATATCGGATAAGCGTAATTCAGTCAATCATAGTGGCAATGTTAATAGTGGTAATAATGTGAAAACTAGGAACTATTCGGTGCTAAGTGAAAGTAACTTTTCTGATAGAAGTAAGAGCGCAAGTTTGATTTTTACGCGTAATTTAGTGTGTAATGCTGGTGAAACTGTGATTTCGTCAAGAAATGTGATAGATTTTGTGAGGAGGGCATATTATTCAGGGACAGATAAGAGCAATTTTCGTAGAAACAACAGTTCTTCCACTAGAGGTGAAGGAGGTTTTGACACAGGAAATAAAGTGAAACCTTTTGCTCATAATTTGAGGAATAATCGTGAAAATGCTGATTCGAAGAATATGAGTGAATATATGAAGAAGGGTTTTGTGGGCAAAAGGAGGTTTAAGAGAAATGAGAGTTCTTCAAGCGATGATGATTCTGATATTGATTCTGAGGATGTTGATGAGAAAGTGGAAGGTTGGAGGGATGTGAGGAAGATGGGGAGTAGTGCATCTTTGGGCAAGTATGATATGAAAATAACAAAGAGAGTGCCATTAAAGAGTCTTGAGGATGAGCATGATTTTGAGGAGGAGGTGGAATTGATTAGAAAAGAGATTAGTAAGAATAAGTTGGACGGAAATGGGGAACAAAAGGAGAAGAGAGAAGAGGAACCAATTTTTAGTCAGAAAAGGTAAGGACTTGGTCTGGCAGTTTTTGGCTGTAGGAAGAAAATTTGGGTTGCCAGTTTATGTGTTGATTATGGTTGTGGAATCTCGATGTGTTGATTGGTGATGGTAATGGTCTTTGTTTCTACAGATTTGATGAATGTGGTATATCTCCTCTGACAATCCAGGCACTTACAGCTGCTAGCTACGTTCAAATGACCAGGGTACAGGAGGCTTCTCTTTCTGTTTGCCTTGAGGGTATGTTAACTGCTGCTTCAGAGGTATTGTTATATGTTTGATCTCAGTTGCATGTGAAAGCTGCAATTTACCCAATTTGTCAGTCAGAGTTAAAATTAGTGCTAGTTATTGTCAATGTTAAAGTTTGCTTGTTATTTGAGTAGAATCAAGTCAGCAAGCTTTTACCTGTGGAAGCACTGCAATAGCAAGTATTCTTCTTTCTGAAGTTTGATTAGACCCACACTATTATAACCCTTTTGAACATGATGTTCTAATGTGTTGGATTTAAGCTGCAATGTGTCTTAAATATTTCTCTCTCATTCTTATATGGAGCAGGAAAGGATGCTGTGGTCAAAGCTAAAACTGGCACTGGAAAAAGTATAGCTTTTTTGGTATACATCCCTCTGTGTTCTTGTGAATTAAATAGTATTAGTTTATCTTCTTTTTGCCTGTGCTGCTGCTAAACACAAACAGCTTCCTGCAATTGAAGCAGTTTTGAAGGCCACTAGTAGCAGTACCACTCAACGGGTGCCACCTATATATGTTCTTATTCTCTGTCCCACAAGAGAGCTAGCGAGTCAGATAGCAGCAGAAGCTATTGCTCTGCTGAAGAATCATGATGGCATAGGCGTGCTAACTCTAGTTGGAGGTACACGTTTTAAAGTTGATCAAAGACGCCTAGAATCAGATCCATGCCAGGTTTGGCTGCATTTTTTTACTGTAATGTGCTAATATACATCAGCAGAATGTGAAAGGAAAAAAAATAGTGCCGTGAAGATAATGATTTCTTGATCCTTGATTAAAACTTTGCAGATACTAGTTGCAACTCCTGGCAGGTTGCTGGATCATATTGAGAATAAGTCTGGATTATCTGTGCGCCTGATGGGATTGAAAATGCTTGTACTTGATGAAGCCGACCACTTACTGAACTTAGGATTCCGGAAGGATGTGGAGAGTATTGTTGACTGTTTGCCCCGTCAGAGGCAGTCCTTGCTGTTTTCTGCAACAATGCCAAAGGAGGTTATTTGTCCTTTTCCCAACATCTGTACTTATCCTTGCCTGTATAAATAAATTTTGATTGACAGTACATTTGATTTCACAGGTTCGTCGAATATCTCAGCTTGTATTGAAAAGGGAACACGCATATATTGATACAGTTGGTCTGGGCTCTGTGGAAACTCCTGTTAAGGTGAGCAAGTACAATATTTATGTTTTGTTTTAGTACAGTCGATTAAAATTCAGGCTTTTGATACAATTCTGCTTTGTCTATACCATTTCAGTGTATTAATTAATAAACTCCTCTTAAGAGGATTTGAATTCATGAAACAGTTTCTTAACAAAGGATTCTGTGATTGTTGATGAATTACACTTGGAAAACAACACAATTTAATGATGGTTGGTAAGTGCAGATTAAGCAATCTTGTATTGTTGCACCTCATGAATTGCATTTTCAAATATTGCACCATCTGTTGAAGGAGCATATCTTGGAAACTCCTGATTACAAGGTGAGTTGATTAACATCTGGATTTTGTTCATTTTCTATTTACTTGCTTAAGGCCTACCAATTTGAAGTTGTCCTCAGGTCATTGTTTTCTGTTCGACTGGAATGGTGACCTCCCTCTTGTACTTGCTTCTGCGGGAAATGAAGATGAATGTGAGGGAGATGCATTCTAGAAAGCCTCAATTATATCGAGACCGTATCTCTGAAGAATTCAGGGCATCAAAGCGGCTAATTCTTGTCACATCAGATGTTTCAGCATGTGGAATGGATTACCCTGATGTTACTTCAGTTTTTCAGGTATTCATAAAGCCCAAGACGATTCTTTCAATTTTATTCTGCATGCATGTTGATTTATTAGCCTTTGGCCTGTGCATAAGCGGTAAGCATGCTCTAATAATCTAAAACTGGCTATTCGTAGGTGGGTATTCCTCCTGATCGGGAGCAATACATCCATCGTCTTGGAAGAACAGGGCGAGAAGGCAAAGAAGGAGAAGGCGTCTTGTTGCTTGCCCCATGGGAAGAATATTTCCTGGATGATTTAATAGATTTGCCCCTTGACAAACTTCCGTTACCTCATCTAAATCCAGAAATTCAACTTCAGGTTCATGTCTAACTCATTGGCACATGCTTTAGTTCGATTTTCTGCACCGGTACCATTTGATATCTTATTCATAATGCTTTGAATCAATTAAAATCTGCAGTTGGACAACCACCTGGCTAAAATCGATAACAACATTAAAGAGGCAGCCTATCATGCTTGGCTTGGTTATTACAACTCAATCGGGGAAATTGGGAGGGATAAGACAACGCTTGTTGAGCTAGCGAGCAAATTTGCTCAATGCATTGGTTTACAGAGACCTCCCCCTCTCTTCAGGAAGACGGCGCTGAAAATGGGATTGAAAGATATCCCTGGTATCCGACTTCGAAAATAGACTTATTTGGAACCAAATGTATACGCTTTATTCATTGCTGTTGCTGGCTGCTGAGCTGCCTGCGGGGTTATTGAATCATGGAGTAGACCAATGTACTTCATAAGAAATTGTTGTAAAAGTGACAACAAGTTAAATTATATATATATATATATATATATATATATATATATATTTTTTTTTTTTTTTTCCCTCAATCAAAATGAAGGATGTTATTGAGATTTGAATCCTAATATTTGTTATTAATTTTTCTTTTTTTTACTCGGAAATTTTAGTGATTGTGCATGCATATTTTAAATTGCAGTGGAAATTCAGCAGTGTTTGTAAAATAATTAGAGAAATGACGTAAGGTTTTAATTATTTTATTTTTCAAGAACTACTACATTGATTGAAGAGCCTATAGTGATTGCTCCCTATGCCATTGGTATATATTGCCAGATTATGAACCAAAACTTATAAATTTATTGAACAAAAAGCATCGTATAAAATTTTAAATCGTAAATCATGTATGGCTTTTGTAATTAATTTTTCGCTTAATAACGTCTAGTTTAAAAGGTAAGAATGATAAATGTCTACATGGAATCTTTTAGTCTCTCACCCTATTTAGATTTGAAAATGCATGGACGGTTAAATAGAAGTGCTATTGCTAACATAATACTTTTTATTCATCTAAAATATAGTAGTATAGTTATCTATTATACTATCAATGTCTGAAATTTAGACATAATCAGGGTGTAATTTTGCATTAATAATTGTATCGAAGCCCCCGATCGAATACCGAAAGCCGAACCCAAGCGATGTTTAAACTCTAAATCGAACCAAGTCCCGGTTCCCTCGTAATCCGTCCGAGTGTCCTCCAAAATCGAATCTAATTGGAACTTCTAAACTGTGAATGAAGAGCTGAATTTTTAAGAGCCTCGTCATTTTGGAAGCACTTGAAAGCTATGAATTTTCTCTTGAATGTCGAGAGAATCACACGCCAATATTGAGAAACTCAGTGCATCGAGTTTGAGCTTCACAAGTCATTTTCTTCTTCGCGCATGATTTCCGGCAGCCCTATTCCGCCGTCATTTATAACATCTTTGAATTTGAGAACGACAAGAAAAGAAACAAAAATGAAACCTTCCAGTCTGTTTAGGCAAATTATTCTCACTGTTTGCCAGGCAAACCCCTGCGGGGAAAAAAAAAAAAGCTGCTTCCTCTTCTTCATTTCCCGCCATATCAACAATCCCAATTCTTTGCTCAGAGCAGAGGGATGACAAGGATTTTGAAGAGGCAAATTTGTTCTGCAAAGACTGGTTGATGGTCATTCGGCAACATGTAAGTCTGTTTACGTTTAGTTTCTATTTTGTGCAAACTGTAATTCGTATATAGTTGATCATGTTTGATAAAATATGACTTTTTAAGTAATAATTTTGAAAAAAAAAATAAAGGTAATGTAAATGTTTTGTTAAACAGCTGTGGGATGTTCTCGCCTTTACTTCGAGACGAATATGGCTGCGGCTCTGAAAGCTAGACATCAATACCAAATGGAGTCTTGGACTAGTGAAAGAATACCATGGTTTTGAACTTTTTCCCGCTTGCACGGCATGCCAAGTATTCGATTTTCAATTGATATTATTTTTGCACAACCAAAGCAGATAAATGGAGTACTTGCAGTTTTATACTCATAGATTTTGTTACTTTAAATCGGATATTAATGAATTTATTAACACGTTTAGATACTTAAAGACAGATGTTTGCCATTTCCCAGGGGCAACTTGTAGGATTCAATATATTTTCTACTTTCGTATATGAAATTTTCCAGAGCCAAGTAATTTCAATACAAGTAAATAGTGAGTGTTTTCGGTGTTGTAAATGCAATAACAGAGGATGTAACTTGGTTCAAATAAATTATTGATTTACCACTTGATGGATCTTTTTTACATCTATAGTTGTGTGAGTTTCTTTATTTATTTTTATGGGCTGATTCTGAATTTGCTTGCAGGATGAAAATTGTTTTACTACGTTTTCTTACTTGTGTTGTGCTGTCAACTTCTTTGGCTAAGTACTTCTAATTGACTTTTTTTTTTTTTGCATGAGATGCAATGATTTGCCTCTGACTCAAATTAACTTTTTCTAAACATCTCCATGTTTTGAACTGAGTAAGCGAAAAAAAGAGTGAGTAAGAATAACCATGTAAGGAAATCACATTAAATTAGCTACTATCTCTTCTAAACTTAATTTGAGTCAGAGGCAAATCATTGCATCTCATGCAAAAAAAAAAATTCAATTAGAAGTACTTAGCCAAAGAAGTTGACAGCACAACACAAGTAAGAAAACATAGTAAAACTGTTTTGAACTGAGTAAGCATAAAAAAGAGTGAGTAAGAATAACCATGTAAGGAAATCACATTAAATTAGCTACTATCCCTGGATATTAATGGAGATTTGCACATTAATTTTTCTTCACTGCTGTGTTCTTTGTGAATATACAACAATGGTTAAGTCTTAACCTAGCTATAGTTACATTCATGAAGTCCAGAAGTGCAAATGCGTAGTTAAACCCTCAAAACAGTAAACATTTAATGCACTCATTTATGCTAAAAAAGGGGGGCAAATCTGATAAGGAGTACTTAAAGCATGGTCAATTTTGATGTTGGTCATATTGTAATATGGAAGGAATTAGCTGGATGACATCATACATTTAAGCAATTGGTAACAACAGTGTGCCACGTCAATCAAGCATGCAAGTTGGTTTTCCTGTCCTCTGATTTTCAGAGACTGTATTAAGATTTTTCTAACTCATGCATGACAATGCGGGTTTTCAATTTTTGGACTCTTCTATGTTTATCTTACTCACAGCATTACAAATGTCATCAGTTATCTCAGATTCCCTGTATATGAATGGACTTTTCTTATTTCATTGAGATTGTTCAAAGGCTGGAAAACAGTCTCAACATAGATTGACAGAAGGTAAGTTCATTCCTCACCTGGTATTATATTCTCTGCTTGATTTAATTTCTTAATGTGTGAGTGTTTCCATGTTTCTGCTTGATGGGAGGAGAGGGGAAGAGGGGGGTGGTGGGTACATGTTGCTGAAAACATAGATCAATTTTTTTTTGCAAAAAATATAATTCCATTGTCTAACTAAAAATTTTGAGCTCTAGAGACCAGAAGGTAAGATATTTGATGAGGCAAGATGGAGTCCTTTTGGTAAAAACTTGACTTCCCCTCAATTTTAGTTTACTATAATACTGAGGATCTAGGTCTTCCTACTTGTTTATATCAGTTTGAGTGTAATTTATATATTTTACACTACTCAAATTTTCACAAAAAGGATAATAAGTTTTAAATAAAATAAAAAAGAAACAGGATCAGAAGAAATAACAAAAAGCAATGTAGAATAATAAAGAAAAGAAAAAGATATGATATTTGCATGTTACTTGAAGCGAGTTTATGCTTGAGCGTCATATAATTAGTTTATTCTCCTACAAAAGGTTCCAGCAATCCAGCTTAATATAGATCCTATGTGAAAAACGAGGTTCCTCTGATGGAAAGTAGGAAACAGTTCCCATATTTTTGGTTGTCGGGATCTTCTCACAAGTTTCACGTGTCATTATGGCATGAGTTGTTTTCACTCTCTTTTATTATTATCTTTTCCGGAGAAAGAAAATGTTCTTAATATAGTTAAACTTATAATTGCCCGCATATTCAACACTTCTAGAATGTAAATTGAGCTTTCTCAAAGTCTTAATGTATAATTATGGTGCGATCTCAAGGTTATATAGTTAGTTGAATGTTCGAGATAGTTTAATGCATGCTGTTTAATGTCTGTCATTTTATTGTACGTGGCAGTCATTATCTGAAGTAGGACAGCACTTCATAATTATTGGTAGTCTGAGTTGCTTTATGCAAGTTCACATATTGTAATAAATTACAGTAGTTTATATGGAAAAATGAATATTGTTATAAAATTTCCTTTAGATTTATTGGCCATAAAAGAAAGAAAGAGCAGGAAACTTAAAATGAAGGATTTCTGGAACACAATGTTCTTTGGATTATCAGGGTTTAGGTCTTGAAGAAGTCCTCATGTGCTATGTCCACTGTAATTTTAACAGTGAATGAAATGTTTCCCAATGCATTTTGGATATGCTTTTATTTTTAAATGGCAAATACCATTTATTTGGATATTAAACATTATGCCATGTAGTTTAATGAATATTCACCACTTTTTTCTTCCATATTACTCTTTAATAAATTTATTTTCTCATGTGTAAATCTTTTGTTTATTAGGGTGATAAACTCTCTGAAAGTTTCACAATCCCATGGATCTTTATTTCTGTACCTTTATTTCTGTATATGATGCTTTGCCATGTAATGGTTGCTGCTGTAACAGTCATGGTTTTCTCCCCTTTAACTTTTCTTATTTTAGAGAACAAAGATTGTTAAACAAATTTTTTTAAGACAGAATCATACAATAGCACAGGGCTGGACAGGCATGAGCTGTGTTTGCCATAATCATCACTTATGATTAAATTATTAATGTCATGATGTACATTGCGGACATCAATGTTGCTCTAGCTTTGAAGCTTATCATCTTAGAACTTGAGTTCTTTTTCTTACTGTTTCAGTCTTTTCTCTGAGTTCCCCCTTAGATCAAAATCTTCGCAACTGATCTAATGATGTTGGAAGTTAAGCTTTATAAATGACAATATAGACTAGAAATTCTTACAGAAATTTAAGTTCATGTTGTAGTTAGTGTCGTCGAAGTATTAGACTATAAACTTTTTCCAACAAGTTTATTGTTGTTTGAACTAGTTATGCCTGTTTTGATTAATGAAGCTCGGTACCATTAGTTTCTGAAAAATCTTCCTGCATGAGAATTTAATAGCTTACAGAGTTGTGTTAGGTTTCTCAAGAACCTTTTCTTTAATATTCTTGCCATGTGTCTTGCATGTACATGCAATAACAAATCCACACATTAATATCCTAAAATCAAAGAATCATTGGGTATGAAGGGTTATTTCCTTTTGCTCTTACAATTTTATTGTTCAAATATGTACAAATAGATCAATTTGAAAGAGTTCAAACAGGTTTGAAAGATCAGATTTAATGGATTTGTAAGGAAATGTTAGTAGACATTTGCAGTTCCACAGGGTTACTGCCTATAACCCATCATGATTTCTTTCTTAGATTTTATTCCATAGCAAATGAAGATGTCCTTTTTATGACAACTAATTTTCATTGATTTTCTGATTACAATGTTTCCTTTTCTGCATATTTGTAGGAAGATTTTCTGGAGGTGGAATGGCCAGTGAGGGTTCAAATTCTCGAAATTGGGAAAACATGCATTATGACATCCTTGTGAAAATTTTTATGGCACTTAGGGTTACAGATTTGATCTTTGTAGTTTCCAAGGTTTGCAGCTCGTGGCGAGCAGCAAGCCGCAATCCAGTTCTTTGGGAGACACTGGACTTAAATATACTGCCGTGCAATGCCTTCGATATTCTTCCCTCAAACCCTAATGGTTTGTCAGATGGCCATTCTAGTTGGTTGAATGTCATGCATATCTTGAATAATGCTTCTATTCTCAGTTGCAAGACAGTGAAACGGTTGATTTTCAATTACTCCATCTACCTAAAAGATGAGCACTTGGTTTATGCAGCTACTAGGTCTCTCTTGTTTCTTTACTTGAAAATTTACTAAAATTGATTTTTTTTTTTTGGAATTAAATGTAAATTCCTTTAAAAGTGAAAGTACGAAAAACCATCAAGTTCGGCTTAATCAGGATATAATGCTGATACTTGATATTCTGCAGGTTTCCCATGGTTAAGCATCTTGCTTTACCACCTTGTAATGAAATAACAGTGGATGGATTCTGTTCTGCTATTCAGTGGTGGAAAGGGCTCGAATCTCTGACTGTTCCATTCATCTCTAATGCCTCCAGCATAATGCAGGTGATAGGTGCCAATTGCAAGAACTTCTCTATGCTGAAAGTTATGTTCTCTTTTGACGTTGACTTCGCAATTTCCTTATGTCTGTCTATCCCGGAGCTTAAGGTCTTGAGTTTACGATCCTCAATTGTAGACAAAAATGCTTTGAACCTTATTTTGATGCTCATGGGTAGTCTGGAGGCATTGAACATTTCTCACTGCTTGCTAGGACAGATCCCTCGATTTCCAGGACCTCTTCTAGCAATCAAGCAACTTGATAACTTCATCCTAGGGAAAGGCTCCCGGCTTAGGGAGTTTTTCACTTGCCAAGTGCAATCCTGCAGTATCTGTCAGTTCGAGTATGATGATGACAACATTTTCGGGTGGTACGAGTATGAAAAAGGACTTTGGCGAGATGACGAAATAAGGTCTCTTGCATTTTAACATGAGCATGTAGAAACAGCCTCTGTGCCTATCATACTTATCGGCACTCATACTATCTATGAGCTAATAAAACAACTTTCGCAGACATTTTGGTTGTTTTTATCGATTAACTTCTGTCTCCTGAGCTTGGTGTATTCTCTTAATTCCTGCTTGCTTGTTAGAACACAAGTTATCATCTTGTCTAGAGTCTTTGATACCTTTGGTTGGTGTATGTACAACCAGCCTATAGAATAATGCCATGTCTACAAATGCACACACGTCATGATATCTGCGGCTGGTTTTACATACACCAGATAAACTGAAGATTTACGCCATGTTATGAATGGCAAACAAAGAAGTCATCTTAGCTGCCCACAATTTGAACGTATCTGGAAAATCTATTGAGTCTTGGAGGATGAGAAGTGTTGTGAACATCATATGCCCACTGTACAAAATCCTTCTTATTCAAGGCATCATTACATTATTTAATCTGCTCAACCATAATAATAATTATGTTTGTGACATGCAAGAAAACAGCTGCTTATATTCCCAGATGTTGACATTGAAAAGATATGCTTTAAAATCTTGAAATGATCCAAGCATTGACTCCCGAGAGTCGGGCTGTGTGAAAGTCTCGATTGTGCTTTCAAACTCGTGTAATTCTTTGAAACGGTCAATAAACTCTTATAAAATAATTTATCTGTATCTCTCCTCTAAGCAAAAAGAAGAAATGCACGACTTTGGATTCACATAGAGAAGAAAGCCTCGCGGCAATGATGCCTTCCAGGAATTGTAAAGTTCGGCAATTGTTGACTGGTCCTTCGAGAAAGGCCAAATTTGAGCACTGGGGCGTGCCTGGTGATCGGCCCATGCCTCAAACATGGGTTTCTTTACTTCGATAACGTCCTTTGGATTATACATGGTGTAATCTCGATAAATTAATTATATTTGTATTAATTTTTTTTATTAATTAAATCAATATTATTAATATAATTATGATTTAATATGTTGATTCTAAGAACTAACATGTTATAAGGTATTAATTTATTCAATATTAATATTTAGAAATTTCTTATTTCAAGAAAGATTCTTAAAAGATATCAAGAGAGGGCATATAATAAAATTCAAAAAAAATTTGTTAGAGGTTTTTGACAAATTCATTACTATTTAATTATAAAAGTTGAGAAACTCCAAAAGACATTAAGCACCACCTATTAACAACTCGAACTTAGAATTTAAATTTTAGAATGACTGCTCCTTACCACTAGCTAACTTCTTTTTTTTTTTTCTTATATTTAGTAGTTGTTCTATTTAAAAAGTAGAGGGATTGACAAAGTATGAATTAATTTAAAAAGTAGAGGGATTGACAAAGTGTGAATTTAATTTTTTAATCTTCTAAATTCCCAAGAGACTGATTGGCCAAAGAATATTACTTAAAAAATCATTCGCCCAATTCTTTACGGTCCCTAAACTCAACTTCTTTTATCTGTGATATCGACAAAATCATAATAAAATCTAGTGTGGTCCCCATCTTCTTGATACATAATTAATTTGAAGCTCCATTAGGACCTAAATGGGAGACATAAAAGAATGTTGCGGCCAGCCCTTTTTGATGTTCATATATCAAGCCTATGAACGCAGGTTATCAGAGAAAAAAGACAAAAAAAAAAAAGAAAAAACACGAACAATGATGAGCTCTTTAGAATCGCAAGATATAGAAGAAAAGAAAAAAAACCTGCCGCTTCAGTAGCTAAAAAATTCATATATAGCTTCCAAGACTATGCAAATCTTGTTATAAAAGTTTGTGTAAAAATTAGAAGTCCAACCATTAATCATAAGTTGCTGTCACAACTTTTGTTAATCTTGTTCTCATAAGGTCTTATTAAACTGCCGTAGCTTCAAGCTTTGCTATATTCCTTAATCCCTAGGCCCTTTTCTAAAATTTTGTCTTTCCTTAACAACCGTGATCTTTAAACCCCACAACGTTTATTTTATATTAAAGATTATTTTGTTCCGCAAGGCATGAGGTAAAATTCCAATTGGTCGGTGTTGGCTTGCATTCTAAATATTTCCTGGAAAATGACCTGTTTTTTTGCATTCATCATAGCATTTCAAAATGATATCATTTTGCGTTATCACCCTCGATTGCGCTCTCATCAAATTTCAAACTTTTCCTAAGAAAATTGTCTCCACTTGAGCAATAGCAAGTTATCTGCTGATGTGGTACGAGACCCTTGCGTTTAAAACAAACATATCTTCTTCAACTAAATCCAAATGCATATGACTTGTTATTTTGTTACTAAGTCGAACGACCTTACAACCATTGCATGTTACAACAATTTTCGAGTTTTGCTGCACATTTCAAAGTCGTAAACATATCAAAAGACGTATTACATTCGTCATTCACTCCTTCATTCAAAAGCCGTATCTTCAAATTCCAATCAGGCTCAGCTAGCTACTGTTGGAGCAACCATAAAAAAAGGTTCCCGCATATTGGGGTTCATTGCTAAAACGTGTCTACAGAGAATACCAAAATCTTGAATGCGAGTGAAATCAATTACTTGGAAGCAAGAACATGTGATGAAGGAAAGGATTGAGGAACAGCAAACATGTGCACCGCTTGTCATGCAAGGAGCATTGATGAATGTGCCTCAAGTACCCATAAGAGAGATCCACCAATTATTATGTAACCAGTAAAATAATCAAAACCCAAATGGAAACAAGACCAGAGTTAGAGATCTGATTAATGTAAAGTCAACTCCTACAGCAGCTCTTGGAAAAAATGGTTTTTCAAGTTAGCACTCTACCAGGCACAGAATGACAAAATTACCCTGTAAATTTTCGTGTTATATACCATGCCAGCAAAACCATTCAGTAGATGGAGTTTCCATTGGATCAAATTCTTTCAACAATCTTGATGCTCACTGAAACATTTGGCAAGCTCGATGCTTGTTTGAGATATCTGCACTTCTGAACAGCTGCAAACATGTAGATGCACATGTTGCAGGTTACTGTATATAACAAGAATTTGTCCCAAAGTTTAGGCAAATTAGGTAGGCCCGTAGATAGTGACATGATGCTAATATATCGAAACACAAGGGTATTAGTGTCAGTTCAACAGACTATTTGTAAGTTTTGGCTCTTATCTTCACCACAGGTTGCTTGATCCCATATTAATAATATATATGACCTCTCACCAGCCTTTATTAATGAACAAACTCAATACAATTAGCCACTTCACCTCTTGTTAACAATCTTTTTAAGCTGTCTTTCACCATCGAAATCATGAAGATCCTCAATCCCAGACCCCCATTTATAGTCATCATCATCGTCATTCTTGCAATCAGCCAACTCTCAAGTTGTCGACATGGTCACAAAACAATAAGCGATGATCAAGAAGCCCAGCAAACAGACACAACCGAAATCCATACAGAGTTTTCATGGCATTTCCCTGCCAAACCTCCTGAAGCATCAAGAAAAGAAGTGGCCAATCCTATACATGGAGTTTCTTATCGAGCAGTGCCTGGAGGACCGAACCCACTGCACAACTGATCAATCTTTTTACCGTCTTGTAAAAGAATATTTTTGCAGTATGTAGTACAGACTTTCTAGATTCTTGCTTTCTATTTTTTCTGTTTCCTTTTTGTCTTCCTTCACAAAGATGTGCAATAGATACAGAAGGAAAGGCTGCAAACTTATATCATAGTTTCTGAAGAGTTGTAATATTATTTTTGTTTTGAATGCTTTTGGAAGATTATATATAACATGTTTCAGCACCTGCATCAAAGAATGAAGTTCAAACATGTAAATAGCTGGTGCATGATCTGGTAAATATGTTAGATGATGGGCTGTTAATTTGTTTTTCTAAAAAATATAATCGTGCATTAAACAACTAAGAGCAATATTAGAAAGGTGATGAGGACTTGGTGAAGTGGAAGTTCATGGGTAAGAAGAAGCACAAAGATAGCCTATTAAATGGTTTTTAGCCACCGACCAGCAGTACGAGTATTATATAAAGAAATTGCAAATGATGCATCAGAAAAGCCTCAACTGCATCATTAATTAGGTAACGGTATACCTCTCTTTCATGGCCAGAAAGAAAAGCATTATGTAACCGAATTTTGAGGGATTACTTTTATTTGCTACTAGTGTGAATGGTGGGGCAAAATTTATTCTCTTCTTAGTTTAAAATACTCATAAGAAAGAAAGCAAACAATATTTTAGTTGCAAATTCATGTATGGTTCTTGCTTGTATTTTTCTAGCAGGTCAAACCACACATTTGGAAGGATTCCCAGACGTTACTTCCAATGATATAATAACTTTAAGGAATTAAAAAAAAAAAAAATTAAATGACGGGCTCTTCACATGCTGAATTTACATCATTCTGATGCAAGCTTCTGAATGCAAAGAGGTGAGTACGATCATTCAAGGGGTCCCTATATGAGAATAATGGAGCAAAAAAGAAAGGGAAATAGCTTTATTTTATTCCTTACGGTATAATACACTTTTTCTCCGCATTATCTATGAGAATGGGACTTCTCAGATTGCCTAAATCATACAAGACAAGTTGCTTTTCCCCATTGATTTTGGGGCAAATGCCGAATTAAAAACAGGTCCTGGGGTTAACTACAATAGATATAACTACATTTTCACCTGGACAAGAAACATAGGCCTCCAATATTTAAGGATATGTTTCTTTTCAAACATAACCATGTGCATGTCATAAATACACACCAAAATAGGAAAAAATCAAGATTGAGTTACATTGTCAGTTGTTCATTGTTGGACCGCCTTTATACTGGACAATAAAAATACAGTTCATCTAAATTACTAGAATAACGAACAAAATCATGAAGAACCTAATAATTTGATAAGTCAAAGTATTTGAAAATCTACAATAAAGCATACTTCGTAACTGAGCTGCTCACATATAAATTCAAAACCCTCAACTACAAAATACATAGCAATCACTATAAAGAAGGTTTCTCCACAGATTTTGTACAGAATGCGAAAGAAAGCTCGTATGACTAATCAATACTTCCGACCTATGTTCCCCTTGTGAACAGTTGTTTCTGATATTAAATTCAAGCCACAAACAAAGTGTATCAAGAATCAGTATCCGATTAAGCATACTCCGTATTATGGGGAGGAAAGATAAGATTATATATCCAAGAATTTTGGAGTTACTTACCATTACAAATGTTGAAATTGAAGGCAAATCTTATCGACTTCTTCATTAGCAAAAAGAAAGTTGAGGGGACACCACTGACTTGCACAAACTTGATTGATTTTCAAATAAATGTCTTCAGTGGATTTGACAATTTAAGGATGGCAATGCTATTCTCAAAAATTTCAGGAACTCGAATGCATATGCCTAGCTGCCAAACGAATTAGTCAGCGAATAACTGGAACCAGGAGCAAAAACTCCACCCAGAAGTTTCTGATACTCCAAGCAATTCAGATAGATCCATTTAGCAACCAGCTTTCCTAGGAATTTGGGCTTTGATCTAAATAGCCGTTCTAAATTTCCTTGCTTGCAACTAGACATATACGCTAGCCATATGCATTAAAATTGAATATGTACAGCAATCAGCGCCAAACAGGGGCAATTCTACACAAATTGTAAAGCCAGATTAAAGGAAATATTATTGTGTGGAAATATACAGTCAAAACTGACCTAGTGATACCCTAGCAATACCAACAAAAACGTCACGGAAACTTAATGCGACACAGCATCTAGAAACTAGAGACAAAAATGTAGCGGAAACCGATAGGCAAAGAAATACAGAAGTATTGGGTTCATTCAACAAGAAGAAATGGTCCCATTATTATAAATGAAGTAGAAAGTCTCCATAATGGCTTAAGCACTTGTACAAGCAATCATACGTTACACAGAACATGCAATAAATCAGCATTCAAATTTATACAGAAATGCAAATGCTGAAAGATCTGCTATATAATTTTGAAAACAAATTACACTTGCAGCTATGGATGATTTATAAGCAAGTACATAACAAAGAAATCTGTTAGTAGATTCTTTCAAAATCTTTCATGGCATAAATTTAAATAACATCGGAAGCTTCACGTGTTAATGCATTTCGAGCAATAACTAAAAACTCACGGTTTAAAATAAACCAGCGTTGCTGGGGTAGAGGGCTGAGCTGCATGTAGATTATCCGTTTCCTTTTGGCTTCAGCTGCTGCTCGTAATTGTGGCAGTGAGAAAGCGTTGGGCGGTGTTAGAAAATTATGTGGATAGGAAATAACGAACATTTAAATAGTCGGTTTAGATTGGCGCCTCATTTGTTATCCACCATCATTGTGCTTGCCAATCCAAGTGACCCTTTTAGCATTTTGTGGTTCTGTATTTTTTTTTTTTATTTTGCTATTCTTATAAAGAAAAGCTGAAAAAAGAATTGGAATAAATGACGTAATAATAAAGTAATTATGTCTCGTTAATTTGTATAGAAAAGCACATTTACACGTTTTACATGATGAAGAAAGAAAAACGAAACTCCCCGTTTTCATCACGCATTTTACCCATGAGCAACTGAGAGGGCGGGGAAGATGGATTTGCCAAAATACCTGAATGATTTATGTTTCTACTTCCAAAACTAAAACTGAACAAGATCGTAAGATAGAGAATCAAAGGAAAAAAAAAGGGGGAGAGATGACATTGCTCCCCGGCACAAGGTTCTGGTTTATCTTATTTATCATATTTTAACTTTGCTACAGTATAGACAAAAAGAGCTTCACATTGAGCAAATAATAGCATTCACCAAAATACAATTTCTTTTCCCCCTTTTCTTGGTGGTTTCTCAAAGGAGCAATCTACCAAAGAGATTGGGCACCTTTATATGAGATACAGATGAAAATAAGGCGGGTATGTTTAACAAGTACAACAATTAGATTGGGAAGCAGCCTCTACTTGGCAGGTGACATTTCATTCACCGATAAGTTTTAAATGTCAATGGTCGATAAAAGCTCCAGCACTGCTCATGACTGACAAAACCTATCTACAAACCCCAGGCAAAACTATTTGATAGCTGATCAAAGTAACATGTCTCAGCTAAATGTAACTCTCTGCATGGCAGTACAGCAAGCCTTGATACTTTCAAGTTTTAAGAGCCATTAAGCTTTTGGAAAAGCTCTGGAAGATGTGCATTGGTCAGCTTAGTCCTCTTGCTGATCTCATGCTTCTTCTTCTTTGGCTTGTTCTTAGAGGAAATACCCTGAATCTGTGCTGCAGCCCTCCTCTTTTGAGTATTGGTAGCAGGCTTCATGCCATTCTTCTGAAGATCCTTCTCAATGTCCAGCATGTCAGAAGGCAATGCAATGTCTCGGAAAAGAAGTTTAAGGTCATCATCTGCCTTAATAGGTACCCTGGGGTCATTAGGGTAGGCAATGTCTTCTTGTGAATCGAAGTTTGACAACAACCAAATCTGACCCACAGCTTTTAAAGCCTATAATAAAGAATGATCTTGTAACAAACAGTTGCATAGATGAAGTACGTAAATCAAGAACCAGAATTTAGGCTACCATTCCAGCATTGCCATACATAATAAGGGATCCGTTACTTTATTGAAGTAAGGAATAAGCTAAAAGACAAGAATATATTAATCCACACATATTATATATTAATACCACTCAATGGCAGGTAGCTGCTCTCTCTGTAAGGTAATCCAAGATTTTAAAATTGCTCACATCGAACAAAAATAAATCCAAAAAACTTCAATTTTGACATCTTTATGGCTCACAAAGATCAACTTTAATGCATTTTAACAATTACAAAACTTTCAAATTTCTCCAACAATATTTATGGCTCACCAAAGCTAATCTTAATGCATTTAGTCAAAAATGAAAATAATGCATTTTATCAAAACCAAAATTTCTTCTTTCATAATGACTATTGACACACACACTTTAGTATCCACAGTCTGTCAAGATGAGCTCACAATTCAAGCCTATTCACCCCATAACCAGAAAAGGCTCATTCAATGCTGCACTGGAATTTCTAGAGATATCAATTTGCAACCGCCCAACCACCACCAGACTTTGGTGGCAAAACACACTCAGGTTCACAAACTTGACACAATTAAAGTTTCATCAATGTTCTCACCAGAAGAAATCCTTCTTCTTAGAGGTTTCTATGCAAGAACTTAAGTGTTCATAGATTTTTTGAATACAGTAAAGTAAAACACTTACAATTTTAATTCTCCAATGTGGCATACCTGTAAGTCCTCCATCACAGTTGGATATGAATCTTTCAGATCAATCACAGCAATTCCCTCTGGAAACTTACGCACTAAGACAAGTAGTTGACTCTTGTCCTTCAAATCATGCTTCGACTGCAATAAAACATTATATTAAATGTTTTAGGGGAGAGAAAGAAAGCCAATAATTAGCCATTAATAACCATTTGACTAGTGATTCTAAATATCCTAAACCAAAAAGATTGGATGCAAACAGATTTGAATATTACCTTGTAAGAAAAACGCCTTCCATCATAGTGCACTTTTGGGTTATTTCTCAAGCTGTCAAAAACAGCTTTATTGGCATTCACATCAACGTAACAATCTCTATTTATTTCTTCCGGTGTAAAGGCTTGCCTTGTCTGCAAAAACACACACAATAACTCATGAGGTTGTTATTAATGACTGTTGCTTCTTAACTGCCATGATAAAGTCTGCACATTTTCCTTGAAAACAAAAATCCCATAAGAACAGGATGAAAAGAGGAAATATTAAGAAAATAGAAGAGGGTGGGTTGAATACCATACTCAACCACAGTTTCAGTGGACTTTTGAACCTAAATTAAGTAATTGAGGATATAAAGCAATGCTCTATATCATCAAGAAGCAGCATTACTTAAGTGAAAGATCAACAGTCTGCAATCTTGATAAACTAGCATTGCTATAATCATACAACATCAGCCATCACCCTAAATTATTTTATGATTCCAAATGTCTATTGATTGGTTATGCTACTCTTAAAAGGCCCAATCACATGAAAATAAAGACATGCATCATCCAAATTTGCCTCGAATTGACCTGACAAAAGACATATGAATTATATCAATCCCTTCTCCTCCTCTAGCCACGTGACTGTGCTAAAATTTCTCCCTCTAAATAGTGTTTAAATCTCCAGCAACAAATTGAAGCAAAAATAATTAAGTTTCAGAGACTGTGTGAACCAGCCAATTATTCAAATCATAATATGTGAACTTTCAGTTATATGTTATTGGAAACATTGCAAACATTTTTTAAGTGTTTATATCATGGAGAAACTAAAAACAAAGATTAGGTAAAAACCTCCAGCAGCCGGTCTATGACACGCTTGATCTGAGCACCCACAGGAGATTTACGGATGCTATTGATATGCTGAAGTCTCTCGGTATCATTTGAAAATTTAACAGGAGGAGAAGATCTTGCGGCAGTTGATGCTGCAGGGGGTGTAGGCCTTGAAGTTGTCGTGGCCCTTGAAGCTCCTGATTTGGCTGCAATGTTGCTGAGCGTTTCCTGGCACTTCTCTTGCTGCTTCTTGAATCTATCTAACTTTTCTTGCAATGCCATCTGCACATAAATATGTTTAGTGACAACGCAACAACTTCAAAAGGCAAAGAACTTAATGAATCTACCATTCTATCAACCAATAAATACAGAAGAATATTCTGAACACTTCGCCAAAATCTCAATCAGTCAACAGGAAGCAAAATACAGCAAGCTGCTTATCAAACTCACCAATCATGCCAAAATGGAGAAACTTAACAATTAAAACCAACAAGATAAAAGATAACGCACATACAAGGTAAAAGAAAACGCAATGGTGGGTAAAGCAACACTTCCAGTTTCACTGAAGGTGCAAACTACAAATTGCCCATCATCATATTGTTCAAGTCAATAATGCACAATCACCACGAGGAATTCGTCGAACATATATACTGCTAAACGAGACAAAAAACAAAAAAAATTAGTAAAAACCCTAATTAAACTAATTCTCGCAACCAAGGTCAATACAGACAACTACTCGAAATTTGCTCACGAAGATTCACACATACAACCAATACACGTCCAAAAATGAAGCTTAATCGATCCTCAAAATCCAGCAGAAAACCTTTGTCAGGATTCAATCGATTTGATAAACAAAACACGCGTGCTTAAAAAAAAAAACAATGAAAAGTTGATGAATGTTTTGGCTGGCGGGGGCACCTGTAATTGCAATTTTTGCCGCCGCGGGTGGTGACTGCTGGCGATGAGAATGGAGGAAGATAAAGGAAGCAATTACTTTATAATTTCTTTCTTTTAACCGAGAGAACGAAGCGCGTTAATTTTTCTGATACGATGAAAATATAATTAAGACGACAACGTATTCACTTGTTAATAAGGGGAAAATGTCTGATACACCGACCCCTTGAGGAATAGGATAAAAGATTTACTGATGTCTAGAAAAGATATTTAAAAATATTTTTTAATTTATAATTACCAATTTCTCCTTAGTATAGAAGTCAATATATTAATCCTGGGCATATAATAAAAAACAGTCGCTGGTTGCCTAATTTACTCATGAATTGTAAATAAAATTAAGAACATACGCTTATTTATAACGGTAAGAATTTTGATTTAGAGATCCAATTTAATTTCTTATTTTTCTTAATTTAATCATTGATCGTTAATTAAATTACAAGAATACCTTTATTTATAATGGTTAAAATCAATAATTTTCATTTCCAACGTTGTTTAACATCCCGTTTGCCCTAATTTCTCCTAAAACCAAATAAATTTAATCCATTATTCAACAATGAACCATAATTCATTAGTTTATACATTATTTGTAACTAAAAAATAACCGCACTTCATTTCATGCTACAAGGAAATGAACAGCGGACAAGAGTATTATTTGATGGTGGTGGTGTTGGACAACGCATGATAAAGTCTGATAAATGAACGGCAGCGATGCCGCATGGTTTTGGTAAATTCTGGCGATTTTAGCGGCGAAATGGCGGTGGTCTCAACTAGCTTTTGTTGGCTGGTTCCTTTCTAACCCTGATGGAGGTTTTGATCGACGGAGGAAATTCGATTTCACTTGACGGTTGTTGCACCGAGTATCGAATGATTCAATTTGTGTTAGTCTCTTTGATTTCACTTTTACAGCGGCACTAAGGATGAGACGACCAAATGACACAGCGGCACGAGTAGTGATGTTCAAGGCTGTATGCGGCAAGTTAGGCATAAGGACTTGGGGTTTGTTTTTAAATAGTTTTTACCAAATCGCCGATGAGATTGTTTGTTAAATATTTAAAATTTTATTAATTTTATATTTTTTAAAAAATATATTTACTTATTTTTTAGAATTTATGTATAATTTTCAGATATTTATATATAATAAAATAAATAAATTTTTGTAATTTTTATATGAATAGAAAAATGTCAGAATGATAAATAAATATTATATTAAAAAATATCTATAGAAAATAACTTATTTCTTAAACTATAAAATCTAATCTTCTTTTTTTATTTATTTTAATTTACACAGACATAAATGTCAAATAACTAAATTTAAGATTTTTTATTATAAAAATAAATAAAATGCCACTTATTTTCATATATTAAAAAAAGAAAAACAAACATGTTTTTCAAATTTTCATATTTAAACCCATTTAGACTTTAAAAAAATTCAGACTCATTTAAATTTCAAATCAAAAAACAAATGCTACATAAGTCAAAATTAGGAAAAATGAGAATTTAAATTAAGTCTTTAAGTTGAAATTCCAATCCTTATAAATAATGGTATGTTCGTAATTTTATTAATAATCTATGGGCAAACTGATCAATTATTAATTATTTATTGATGACATGTTTATGATTAATATATTACCTTGTATGTCAGAGGAGATAATGATAATTATAAATTAAAAATATAAATTTAGTTAAAATAAACAGGATCATTTAAGAAATATAAGTTTAAATGTCCTTTTCAAAATGTTTAGGTATTTTTTATTCTTTTTCCTAAACATTGATGTATATTAGTCATTTTCCCTTTAATAATTAATAAGAAATGATAATATGGAATACTAAATAATAGAGACGCCTATATAGAAGTACAAAAATGCCCTCAGTTGTTGTAAATAAATTTCCTCTGAGGATCAACGAATTGACAAATTCTGGTTTGCTTGCATTTTTTTGTGTAAATTAAAAAAAAAATGATATTTGATTCTCTTCTATGACACTGATTTAAAAGAAGTGGTAACTTATTGAAACTATTATGTATATTATTTATTTATAAGATAAGAAATAAGTTTGTATTAATTGTGAAACCCTATCTTCTTCTTTCTATTTATCTAATAATAATAGTTCTCATATGCTTACCAATTTTTTTTATAATTATGCTTCCAAAGTTAAGATAATATAAATTGCTATGTTATCACTGTTATTCCATCAACTTCATTGATCATTTTTTTTATTTAATTAACTACATTAAAATCTAATTAATATAGCACATCAAAATGAGTTTTTATATACTTTCCAACCAAAAAAATGAATTAGTAGGAAAAGACAAATGGGACAGAACACGTGGCCGTAAGTGACCGTCCGTACACTTTTTTGTTTTTGTTTTTGTTTTTTGTTGCTGCCGTCGTTGTTGTTGTTGTTTTTTGTTTTTTTTTTTAATATAAATATCAGCACACATGTGACACGGCTGAGGTGGTGTGGCTGTGTCTTCTTTCTTTGGATTACCGTTTCGTTCTAGCAAACGGACCAATCTCCGTTCAGCTCAAACCCTACGCAGAGAGAGAAAGTGGAGACTTAAGACTTTGATCGCCGGCGATTATCCGGCAATCTTGCTGCTGAAACTTTGGATCCTTGCGAAAATGGCGGTGAAAAGCGAGGAACGGCTTCCCACCGACTGGACTGCGAAATTCAAAGTCGCAAAGAACGGTCAAAAAACTAAGGTAAAATTCAGCTTTTATTGAAGGTATTAGTCCTCGTAATTTCTTTATTATTTGGTTAATTTAATGAAATGGTGCGTGTTAGTTGCATATGGACATTAGTATGTGAAATTTTAGTGTTTCGTTGGTTGCATGTGGAAATTGGAAAAATTTTCTGTTTTTGTGTAAGCTGATCACTTCATTTCACTCGTTTAGTTGATGTGTAAAAGTTTGTACAGATATGAAGGTATAATAATTATACTAAGTTTTAAGATTAAGTTACAAATATACCATTAGTGGGAAGTGCCAATGCTTTTGAATTTGGCAATTATGTTGCAAATCTCTTTTGAACATTCAGTAGTTTTTTATTATTTACATGATAATGAGCATTTTTGTGTGACAAGAATTATGAAAGTGATGGAGTGAAGAAAAGATGTTTTGCCGCAATTCAAGGATTCATGTCTGGAGAAAGCTGTCAAAGAGCCATGTGTTTTATTTTCCTTTTAACTGCATGTGCCAGTATCTGTGGATAGTGGTTTATTTGTGTGTCGAAAATCTTCTTTTGTTTACTTTGGGGAATTGAAAATCATCTTTCCCTTTTGTGTGGATGAAAATGGTGAAGGAAAATGATGCGTGCTTGCAACTGTTTATAAACTGGAAGCTTTGCGAGCTGGATTAAGTGGTCCTAGTGTTGATGAATGGCAGAAAGTGGAATAAATAATAGTGCAATGTTTTTTGTTTTTGTATATTGAGATGGATTGATCTTTGCAAATTGTAGACAAATTAGTCGTCTTAAATTATTCAGTCGTGAATGTGGCATTATCTATGTGTACTATATGCTACATAATAAGTGATACATAATTTTCACATAGTGAAATTTGCGAAATACATTGATTATTGTAGCTATTTAAATCAGGGACAGTTGTTATGGAAGTCTTAAAGCGCTTGCAATTGTCATAGAGCCTTTCTTATACACCTTGCGTGGTTATCTGCCTGATTGATTTATGAGTTTTTTTCTGTTTTGGGTTTAGAGTTTGTTTCTTAGTATGGATACAAAGTTTGCGAATGCTACTGCCTGTAATTGCCAGGGAACAGGCATTTGGTTAGGTTCAAGCATTATTTTATATGCCTTGATTTTGTGACATCAATTGCTCTTTTACCTAACGGAAAAGTAATAAGAACTTAGGTTAGTTAACATATTAGTTTCTCCATTGTTGTTCTATGTAAGGAAGAAACATCATCTTATCTGTTTTCTTAAGTTTATTGTCATCTTGATAAGTTGTACTCTTCTTTTGGGTTGCTGAGAGGATGTCCATTACGTAAATTATCATGCAATTAAAAGCAGCCACCATGCTTATTATTTCTCTGGCTTTCGTAGTACTACATGAATGTTAGAACGGGTCAAAAATTCTTCTCCAAAGAGGATCTTCTTCGATATGTTAAGATGAAAAGAACCCAACTGGATGAGCCTTATCCAACTGGCTGCCATGGAAAGAGGCACTTGGAAAATAGTAGCTCGAAAGTGAGAGTTTAGAACCTCCTCGTTAATCTTTCGTTATTCGTTTAATATTTTTCTTTTATTATTTAATTTTCCACTGTATGATTGTACAGCTTGTAGCAAAAGAGAATAACCAGGAAAATAGTTGTAGCCAAAGGCACTCAGAAAATAGGAGCACGAAAGTGAGAGTTCAGAACTCCCTTCTCAATCTTTTGTCATTTTTTTTTAATTTAATTCTCCATAATTTACTTTGAACAGTTTATAGCAAAAGACAACATCATGAAAATACTGTAGCAATAGTCAATCAGAAAATAGTATCATGAAGTGGGGTCCATAACAACCTCAGATTCATTCTTTTTCTTATTTATTTTGTATTGTTTTGTTCATATATTGCGTGCAGCCTGTAGCAGAAGAAAACAGCCATGAAAATGGCCGTGGCAAAAGGCACTCAGAAAATAGAAGCACGAGAGTAGAGCTCAGAACCTCATCCTTGTTCCTTTCCTCATCTGTTTTGTTTTGTCTGTGTAATTGTCCTGAATTTACTTTGTACAGCCTGTGGTAGATGAAAATGGCCGTCCTGATTGGTTACCTGATGGCTGGGTTGTGGAGTTGAAAACCCGCAAGAGTGGTTCAGCTGTGGGACGACAATACAAGGTATTGCATGCATTTGCTTAAAATTCTGTTTTTATCATATGAAGAAAAAGATGTACTCCCACAGAATTGTCTGTATGTGGCTCTTTCTCTTTTACATCTCTATTGGCCAGACTCGTTTCTTCATTTATCTTCTTGTTCATTCCAGTCATGAAGTCTCATTCTGGTGCTGGTTATTGATTAGCTGCAGCTTTAGAATGCCCAATTGGCATGTCATCGGAACATTACTATGCACATGAGATCTGTATGTATTGCACATTTTTCTCTGTGGTAATCATGTGATTGTGAGATCTGACCCTGCATATTTTAATTCTGTGTTAAATGGTGTGATTGTATGTGATGCTGGTGTTAGTTATGTGGTGAGCAATTTCTCAGTATATTTCATAATTTGAAACTCCTTAAATTCTTATGTAATTGCATCTTTCTTGCAGGTTTACATTGAGCCAATTACTGGATGTAAATTCTTCTCAATGCCGGAGGTTCTTCGTCATCTGGAATCTATGAAGAACAGAAATTCTGAGTGTGAAAGGAAGACAACACCCGCTGAAACATCAAACTATGAGGGTGCACAAAAGGTTTCAACCAAAACAGAGAGAGAAACAGCAGAAAGAGTATGTATGGCTTTAAATAAGAGTTACAGCAGTATCTTGAAACTAAATGCACAATATTGCCATGATTCTATAAAGCCAAAATGCCACCTGTTAGGATATTAGAGATACCTGTTTTCTGAAAGATTTAAGTCACAGGATCATTACATTCTTAATTTGTGATTTTTTTTGTTATTTTTTGTTTGATGCTGCTTGTACATGTAAAATCTAGGTGGTGGTTGAGAAATCTACTGTGGCTGATTTGCCGCCTGGCTGGACTAAGGAAACCAAAATTAAAAAGACTGCACGTGGAATTAGAAAAGACCAGGTATGGAGCTCTCTTTTCTCTCACATTTTATTTTGTGTGTAAACTCATGCACTCAGTGTCTCACTTTGGCAGTGTGTTCAACTAAATGATGTTTGTTTTTTATTGGTAAACTGCCATGTATAAATTTTGATCAATACTTTGCTGCAGTATTTCACGGATCCCGTTAGTGGATATGTATTCTGTTCAAAAAAGGATGTATTCCGCTACCTGGAAACTGGAGAGATTGGTAAAAATGCATTTAAACCAAGAAAAAGGGGCGCTGATGTTCCAGAGCTGGTTACTGAGGAAGCGTTGGTATGTGTGCACCTTGATACATTTCTTATAATGCATTGTTGTCAGAATCTTTGGTTGTTAATATTGGATTTATACTTGGGTACTGATATATGTTGATTATAGCACTGTTCTGTATCATTTTAATCACTCAAACTGCTTGGTTGGTCAAATTGGGTTTATTCAAGATAAAAAATATTAACATAGTTTTCAGCTTGGTTAAGTTTGCGTCCTATGTATATATTTATGTTTTCTAATGACGATTACTATGAAATACGTTGGTATCCCCTCCCGTGAAAGGGTTAATTGGAAACTATCCACAAGAGGAATTAAGGTTATAGAAAACTGTCAAAACTCTCAAATCACAAATTATGTAGGTTTTATAACAATTATGGTTATGCAAAAGGAGTCAGAATGTCTAAGAAAATCATTTTTATATGTCGAGTGCTACTGTGTAGGCTTAGTTGGTGCAAATGCGCTTAGCACGTTAAAATTCAATCAAACATTTATAACAATAATACATCAGAATATCTTGCTAGTATGGCTCAATGCCTATGGATATTCTGATTCAGTAAGAGTTTCATAGCAATTCTAATAGGGTAAAGCTGGTCTTGCTACTGGTGACAGTGCATGGCTTGACAGTTACATTTCGTATAGTTCAACACATGCAAAATCTTTATCCACTATTCTTTACATCGAAGTCCAGAATATTCATTTGTCAATCAAACATTTTACATGCCCCTGTTTGTTAAATCTTCCCAGTTTTTTGTTTCCTTGGGGATAGAATAAGCCCATAGGACTTGGCTTAAAATGATGCCCAACCTTTCTTTACCACTATGATATTCAGGAAAAGTGTGTTAGGATATCTCACCAGTTGACATGAGGCAAGAACCTTTCTTTGTTACCCACTTTTTTTGGTTTTTTTTTTTTTTTTGTTGGTGGGGGGGGGGGGGGAGGAGGGGGGTGTGGGGGAACTTGGACGTGGTTTCTTTTACTACTTATTGTGTGATACCACTTATTCTCAATGATTTAGATGTTTAAGCATGCTATTTTCCTCACTTAACACTTAAAATAAGTGATTAAGATTTAAGTGATTTATATCTTAAAAAAATTAAGTGTGTGTAAGAGTGTGTGTATCTTAATGTTTGAATACTGAGTGGATTATTTAAATGTTAAAAAAATATCTTTACACAATTGATCTATTTCCATTGCATATAAGCTTAAAAGACTTATCATCAAAATTTAAAAGAAAATCATGTTTCTTATTCTCAAAGAAATTTATATTTTATTTAAGATAAAATATAATACATATATATATATATATTCCTTCTCTAGTGCGGACGCCCGCATTTTTTTCTCATGCAGACACACTTTAAAACCGTGGGGATTAAGAGAGTTGTTTTTTAACTCTCTTAAACTGCACAGTTTAATAGTTCATTAAAAAACTAACTCTTTTAAACCGCATGGTTTAACAATGTGTCCACATTAAAAAAAATGCAAACGTCCGCACTTGAGAATGATTATATATATATAGAGAGAGAGAGAGCACGTATGCGCGTGCACACACATACAGAGGATTTCAATCAGGTAGTGGTGATTTACCATTGGTCAAGTTGTGTTATAGGGCCCACAGCTCCCATCAATGAGCACCCGTCATGTATGCAGTAGGTGTGCGTAGTGATGCACTAGATTAGGAGTCTATATATATACATATATTTATGTGTGTGTGTGTGTGTGTATTAATGTATAATATTATATTTGTTTTAAATGAATTTTATAGCTGATTAAATTTTTTTTAAATGGGAAATATATATTTTTATATAACTCAACAAACTCTATTTATCTTGTCAATTTTTTTTAACTTGAAAATTTATTTTGTCAAATTTTTATACTTTAAAATTATTTCTAGCATGTAAGTACTAGTCATTTAATGACAAGTTATTAAAAGTTTAAAAAGGACTTAAGTGTCAAATTATTAGCTTTTAAACATTAATAATCATACATTAAAAAAAAAAACAAAAACAAACATCTTTTCCACATATGCATTAAGATTAATTCAGACTTAATCTAAATTCATACCTATTCAGTCTTCAACCAGAAAGAGAAATAAAGGGTTTCCTCAGTATGGTTCGTGGTCAAGTTTTAAATCTTCTCAAATCCAACTCCCAGGTCTGGAATGTTGCTTTGCACTGCAATTGTAGTTAAATGGATGTGGCTGTCTCTTTCAGCCGAAAGTAGTTGTGTTTTTTTTTTCTCCCAAAGTATTTACTTTCCTATATATATATATATATTGCTGTTGGGCAATTATGCAGAATAGGAACTTGTATCTAACAAAAATTTTCTTGCTTTGCCTTCTGTCTATCAGCCGTCTCCCTATGCTAAAAGGCTGAAATTGGATCACAGTGCTACCAGGAGACGACTCTTTCCAGGTGAGATGTTAAAATGTAACTGTCTCAAAACAATGAGAGACCAACTGTTGGCCAAGTGATGAGCCAAAACTTTGCTGATGCAGTTGAGGAGAGTTCTGATATATGCAGCCCACAAGTTATGAAGGCTGAAGTCTTGAAGAAAAGGCGGGGCAAGGAGGTATCTGGTCTTGCTGGAGCTCCCACAGCTGAGATTCCCCCAGAGCCAGTGGCTAAAATGGTGATTGATAAGTGTGCTGAAACTAAGGTAATCTCCAATTTGAGCAGCTCAGCACTGCCAAAATTAAGACGTTCAAAGAGAAATGAAGGCAAAATGGTTTTTGCTGATAATGGGCTGGTATCAACTCCTGTTATTGATAGTCTTCAACAAGAACAAAGATTACTTGAGAGTCACATTGAGTGCAGCAATGGAAAAACTCTGAATGATATGACCAAATCTGTGAAAAAGAAAAAGCTTAACTTCCCTATTCGGTCTTCAAAACGTCTTGCTGGGCTTGAACCTGAGCTGGTGTCCAACTGCATCTCCATTGAACAAGCTCCTAAAAATGTAACTACAGAATCATGTAAAAATATGGTCATTTCATCTGCAGTTTTGACTTCCACAGGCTTGGCAAGTAAAATATCTCAGCGTCTCAAGGCTGGCTCTGTGCCAGAACTTTCAAATCATGTGTCATCTGACGTAACCATTCTATCAAGTGGAGAGCCATCAAACAAGGTCAAATCTTCAGGAAGCGGGACCACTCCTGGAGAGCAATTGCAAAAGTTGAAATCTGCTGAAACCAATGGTGACATGTCTGAACAACGCGTATCCTTATTCTTTGGGAATTCTTATTTAGATCCATGCCTAGGACCTGCATTCAAGGCTCTGATGGGTGAAGTACCGGTGAATTCTAATCCTGATAACGGGCCTGTTTTGAATCCTGCAGCTGATATCCTGCAAGAGACAAGCATGCAAATGACTGATGGGGAAAAGAGAAGCAGCAGAAAAACTCGTATAAGCTCAATGCAATCAAAGAACAAACAAGAGCTTAGTTTGCCTCGTCGGTCTTCGAAACGACTTGCTGGGCTTGAACCTGAGATGATGGCCAATTGCAAGTCCCTTGAACGACTACGAGCTCCTAAGAACATAATTACTGAATCTTGTAAAAGGAAAGGCATCCTGGCTGCAGGTTTGACTTCGATTTGTATGATGGATGAAGTTTCTCAGCAGCTCAAGGCTGGCCCAGTGCTGGGACTTCCAAATCGTGCATCTGTGGTACTGGGACTTGCAAAATGTGTGTCATCAAGTGGAAAGCCCCCAAACAAAATCAAATCTTCTGGGAACCTAGCTATTATTGGAGGGCAATCTGCTGAAGCCAATAATGACAACTCAGAACCACATTTGTCCTTACCCTGTGGGGTTTCTAATTTAAATCCATGCAAGACTATGATGGGGGAAACTCTGGTGGATTCTTTACCTGATAGTGAGCCTGTTTCAACTACAGCCGATATTCTGCCAGAGAAGAAATTGCATGAGACTAAGGTAGAAAAGAGCAACAATAAAAAAACACAGGTAAACTCGAAGAAATCCAAGAACAAGCAACAGCTTAACGTCTCTTGTCGGTCTTCAAAACGTCTTGCTGGACTTGAACCTGAGCTGGTGTCCAACTCAATTTCTGGTGATCAAGCTTGGGGAAATGCAACTGTAGAGTCTTGCAAGAGTGAAGCCCCCGCATGTGAAAAAACAGATCCACATCGTCTGCCAGACGGTTTCTCTCAGCAGGTTGAGGCTGGACATGAAACAATGCTTGCACAGCATGATCCTACTGATATCGTTACTCCATTACTTGAGTCATCAGACAAGAGCAGCAAGCCTCTAGAAGCACAAACTGTTCCTGAAGAGCCATCTCAAAAGTTGGAAAATGAGAAGCCAGAAGAACAGCCTCAAAAGCTGGAAAGTGAGAGAATGGATATTGAAAATCCAGATTCACAGGTCCTCCTTCCATACGGGGATTCTTGGTCGGATCCATGCCTGGAATTTGCATTCAAGACTCTTACAGGTGCAATACCAGTAGATGAGAATTTGGCAATTCAGGATTACTTCCAGAATCAACTTGACCCTTCTAACTCAGAGAAGGACGATAGCTTGGCCCTGCCAGATTTTGGCCCTATCAAGTCTTTCCAAGCTGATGTTCCACATCAGCTTGATGCACCAGAAAAGCAACCTGCTCCTGCTCCTGCTCCTGCTCCCCAGCAGCAGTTGCCTGCAAACCCCTTGCCACCCCCGGGAAATGCAAGCACACCAAGTTGCAGTAGCATTGATCTCAACAACCTAGCGTAGACGGGAAAAAGTAATTGCCGGGAAAGGTTATGTCCTATTTAAGGTCACTAGCTTTATTACCGGAGCTAGTAACTAATTTACTTTTGTAACGGACATCTTTACATGGATTGGCAGAGATTTCTCTCATTGCCGTCTGCAACTCATTTTTAAAGTTGCAACCTGTACTTGGTAAGGTAATCAAAACTTTTATCCCTTTGTATGGATTGTTCAGAAGATGCAGAGGGTAGAAACCTGAACTTCCAATGTTGGCATCCTATTGTTTCCTCGCCATCGTTTTCGTCAATTGATGATGCAATACTGCCGTGCATTGTGTGCTGCACAATATTTCTCTTGTCCTAATTGAAGGGTTACATACAATGAAGTTGGTATCTCAATCGATCTAAACTAGCAACCATTTGCTTGCCATCGAGCGTGGTTTTGTTGACGAAAATTAGATACACAAGAATCTGAATTTATACTAAAAATGTTTTGCAATGGGGGCCACGTTAAGATGGTAGTTGAATATATTACATTCAAGCAATAATATAATCTTTGTTATTGAAACATTTCGTTAACCCCATCATCTGTAATGCCTTCGCAAAATTGCCCGGCTATTTTCATTCTCAAAACCAAACTACGAGTCTTGTACAATTGATCGCTAGAAATTGGTTTCAGTATGAAGACTCTTTCCATCCTCCATAGCTTCCTCCGCCGTAACCACGATCACCCCCTGAATAGCTTCCCCCGGCACGACCATGATTGTGGTGTCCGTGGTCTCCCTACAACGAGCCAGTGAAAGCTTTAATCAGTTAGAATGATATCTAAGGGCTTTTCGTAATTGTTGTATTTTAGCTACATTCAAGAGTACAACACTTTTGAGTGCTTGGTTCGCTTTCAAAAACTTTTACAAAAGATTGGAAAGGAAGAAAATAGTTCGTCTCAGAGCTCAGAATCCAACGCACAAATTATTTGGTTAGTGGACGTTGTCAGAGAAACTGTTGAACCCAAAAGCTTGAAACTGCAGGCAAAAACCTCAACTTTAGAATTGAAGTGACAGAGGACAAACTAGATTTTTACCTCAGGCTTAAAAGTGAGGCCGACTCGAACCTCTCCCTGAAATTTTTTGTCCTTAACAACGTTGTAAGCTTGCTGCGGGACGTTTCCCGCCTCAAACACCGAATGCAGCGGAATGCTGATAGCAATAAAAATACAACAAAATCAAACACACAATCAACTTAATTTACTGCAAATAATTGATACGGTTTGCTTTCATCTCTTTCATTCTTTTTAGATTCGCTTCAGCTTGCATCACGTGACCGAAATTAATTAAATTCTAATATATGTGTTAATTCACTGACATTGCTTCTCCGACAAAATCATCCGGAGAAAGTGTATCACTGTCCATTATTTTCAATTTGAGGTCTGTAGTGCCCTCAGAGATTGTGAACACAAAATTCTCGTTCCACTTTGGTGTTGTTCCTTGTCCTGCATCCATCCATAACAAAGTTCCACAAACCCTAATTAATACTACAGTTTTAATAGATATTTTAATTAAGGAAACATGTTGAAGGAAATTTTAATATCAAAATTACCTGATGCAACGCTGCTTTTCTTCTCTTGGGTACGGCAAGAGAGGACGACATATGGATCCATGTTACCTGTTCATCATTGGCATTTTATGATCATCTTCAAGGAGTTACGCACTCATTAGAATTAAAGAAATTAAGAGCATTAGTTAGTCCCATAAAATTAATTTCTTAGACAACTTCTGGTTCGTTTTGCATGGATCGTGCGTGAATGCCTGCCATTGTAACAATTTATTTCAAAATCCTAAATTAGACTTTAATATATCATTTACAAACACGTACATTTTCTTTACGTGTAATTGCTTATATTTTGTAATCCAAAACAAATCATTCAGAGACCCGAAAAGAAAATAAACTAGAAAGGAATAAAGAGAAGGTACTACTGAGAAAATCGGTATCTTGAAGGCCTTTGGCACAAACGAGAAGAACTTCAAGAGTTCCCGTTGGCATTTTTGGAACAAATTATGAAAAGCGACGGCCGATCCTCAATGGAAAAACGAGACCCTTCTGCTGCTGCCGCCGCCTTTGATATTATGGCATCTGTTTAATTTCTGGTTAACTTTAATTTATATATAATCTTTCAATTTCTTGTCAAGAAGCTATAGCAAATTGCACCTATGGCCTTTTATTATATTTTCCTAGTATAATAAAGACAAGATTGTTATTTTTTATCAGTGTAATTTACTATAATTTCTTCATAAAAAAATAAAATTAGGAAGACAAAAAAAAAAAAACTGATGATAATGATGATGTGCCGCTCCCCCGCTTTTGAAGGGGAGGAAAACTAGCAAGCACGAGCCCTATTATTTGAATGATTCAAACCAGTTCAGGTGAACTTTTTCGGTTTTTGTTATCTTTGATACCCGGGCATTACGAGCAATGGCATCAAAATTTAGAAATATTTGAAATTCATTTTGGGCATTGGCCTATAGAATGCATTATTTCTTCATTATTGTTTGGATGGGATGTAGACCACTAACGGTGGTGTTTCTGCCTGACAGTATAAATGCCTATAGATTTGTTAGTAGGCCACATGGGATAAAATATAATCCCCTAATTTTGTTTGGAGACCGTTGATGGTGTGTCGGTCCAACACTATAAATATCTATAGGATAGTTAACCAAAAATAAAAAATAAAATAAAAACTCTTTTGTTTTAGACCGTACATTTACTTAATTACTTTTTAGTTTCACGTGGTCGTATTCCACCCCCAATGTGTCCGGTTAAATTGGGATAATTCCCAAAACTTTCGGCCCGATTAGAATAGCTTTTGGGGTATTAAAAGTAATTTTAAAAAATTAAAGTTAATTTTGATATTTAATATTTTTTTTTTTTATATTAACAACAACATCAACTGATCACGATTATTTAGAGTTTTCATTATTGTACTGAATTTGTGGAGCTGGTTTGTTGAATTAATACAATCTTTTGTAATGGTATGAAAAATATAGGATTGATTCACTTCGGTGGAAAGAGGCTTGTTATCATGGATATCTGAAAAATGAAATTGTTATTTTGCTTATTAAGAATTTTTTTAAAAAAATATGTTTCTATATTATCATACGTCTTGATAGCGCAGTTGTGATCATTACAACAAAATTATGCTTCTAAGTTTTTGAAAAACTAAAAAGAAAATAATTAGCTTACATTTTCTACAATAACCAAAAAAGATAATCGATGCCAGCCTCATATATATATATATATGAAAATTCTGGCAATGTTAGCAAGTTGGCAATGTTAGCAAAATTACTCAATTCTATAGTCGATTTTGAAAGATAAAAAAAGAGTAACTTTTTAAAGTTTAATTTTAAGAACTAAATTTATACTTAATACAATTTTATATATATAATCACTTATATTGTAAAAATTTAAAATTATCATTATTCAAAATAAAATCATTAAATTTAAAGAAATTATTATTATTACCCATTATATTGGGTTAATAAAATAAAAAAATAAATTTAATAAAATAAAAATATTTATTTTAGTTGTCACTCATTATATATACATGATATAAAATATTATTTATACATATATTATAAATATGTAAATAAATTTTATTAAATATTATATCTATTTCAATCATTAACATTCTAATAACAAAATTTATCAAGTATTTATTATTGTTTTTAAAAATCATAACTAACAACAAAAATAAACTCATAATACTTCTGAAAATAAATTTTATTAGACGTTTAATTTATTATCTTTACAATTAATTATTTTTTTAACACGGCTGATAATAATTATTTTAAAAATTATTATATTACTAAAGTTACCGATATTTATATTCATCTCCCCTGACAACGTGTGTAAATTGGGATGTCACTTGATTAGAGGATTTATCTCTACCATCATCAAAGACTTAAGTAACGTTTACCACTTAAGTAACATTTACCTAAACTGACCAACAGACAAGAGACAATGGGTCCAACGTGATTATATTTTTCAGATTGATAAATTTGATTGTCATTTGGCCATCAATCAAAAAGAACAAAGATGCTTAATATGTTCGAATGAAAAAGAAGAAATTCTACTTCCCTGTTTTTTTTTTCTTTGTATACGTGTCATGTTTCTATTATCTTTATGCAGCAACGATAAAAAGTCGACGACGCCACTAAAAGAAAGAATAGTCAAACAAAAAAAAAAAGAGAAAAAGAAAAAGAAATAGCAGGTGGTTCAAGGATCAAGGACAAAACACAACCTTATAGTCGGTGCCAGTAGGGCAAGTGAATGTGCTAGTGGCGTCATCTAAGGCGTAAGAGTAAGCATCTGGGCACAGATCCTTGAAAAATTTGGAGTAGGCTGTAGGGCGACAATTACTTGAGTTAGAATTAGTGCAACAAAACTGGTCGTTTTTGAAAACTGAACATGGATGGCTGCATCCACCGGGGTGCCTCAACTCAGTCGGGCACAATCCATAAATGTCACCTGTACATTTGATCACCTTATTGCATCCGCTAGACGTTCCTTTAAATTCAATAGGAACATTGAATCCATCAACCAGGGAGACATCAAAGAAACCCATGTTGTTGATGGATCCTCCAAATGAATATTCTGCTAAGGTGACTGGGAATGCACCGTTTGATACGCAGTAAAGAACCCCGTTACAGTCACCACTCTCACACTTTCCGGTGCCATTGTTTGCGTCAAAGTTGCAATTGGTTCGAGCCCAGATGCGGCCTATGTCTCTAAAGTTGGGGTCTGTGTTGACTATCCACGATTGGCCCTGGCGAAGTTCCCTGCCGCCGCCGGGATTTGCCGCTGCCCAGACCGTGTAGCTGCAGTTGTTCCGTACCTCGAAAACGGCTGCATGGCTGCTGGTCGACCACAGAATAAAACAGGATAGAGCAGACAAAAAGAGAAATTTGGCGAAGCTCATCTTGTACTTGTAGATATTTAACAAGTCGAAGGTATTTGTCTTTGATTTACTTGAGCTTTGTTTTGTGGTTGCAGGCTTGCAGCTAGCTGGTAGAAAAATTTTCAGGAACCTTCGTTGGAAATTTCCAAGTCAAGATGCCGATGGGGTATTTTTTATTATGGAAAATTAATTACTGATTATCGTTGTGGGGCTTCATACTCCACCTCCAGTTAAGTCAAAAGTCAACAGAGACTGAACACAGGTAGAGAGTCGGGTCAAACCAATTCATTGAGTTAACAACAGGCATTTGGAGAGCCTTGCGGCGAAAGCGAGCGAAGATGAGTACTTGGTCTTTCTTTGTGGGTTAAAACACAAATTTTGGTCCAAAACATTCGTTAGTACACGTAATCAAGTCAGGCCCATTGTCTTCGTAAATCGGGCCTTAGGAGAGGATGGAAATGAAAATGTATCAACCGCGACTATGCTGGATCAATCCAAAGAAGATCATGTCATACTTCTTATTATTGGCGACGCCGTTTTTGTTGTACTTATAACTTACAAATTTGCGCGAATTTGTATAATGTGCAATTCTCTATTTAGATCTTCTCTTTATTTAATATTTTTTAAGTTTTTCTTGAGATAATGAAACGTATTATTTAAGTCTTTCTACGTTTAAGATTCGATTTATTTTAACTTTTTCTTAGTAAATACAAAAACACATCATTTTGTTAATTAACTGAAAACTCTGAAATCAACAAACGTCTAATAAACGTTGACTGCACTTCTTTACGAGGGTCTGTTCATTTTTTTTTAATCTTTGGTTTTTTTTTTTTTCCTTGCTTCCTGATCGTTTGTTCTTCTCTATATTCCTTTTTCATGGAAACAAGATTTGATAATTAATGGGGCATGCTTTTTTTCTCTCTTCCCTCTCTCTCTCTCTCTCTCCCTTTTTAATTTTTATTATCAACCATCGATTTAAGGACCAAAATCAACTTGCAAATGAGAGAAGAGGATCAATATGTGTAGTAAAATAGGAATAGCGATAACAATAACAGGATCCAATATCAGACAAATTATCTTCAAGTGTCTCCAATTGTTATTGCGGACTAGCAATAGCAGCGACAACAACGATGCAATTCAGTTCTCGTCTAATTCCATTACATTCAAAATTGTTAACGAATTTATGCCAATATTTTATATTACCGCTTTGCTCAAGTTTATACGCAAAAATTTGAAGTTTGTGAGAAAAGAAAGTAAAGAAAGAAAACGCAATTTGATTAAAACAGGGCTCAAGGTTTTAGCTATATAACAAAACCATGTGTTTTGCTGTTTTATAAAGCAATTTATAAGATAGATTAAATCGTGTAGAAAGAATTAAATGACACGTGTTGTTATTTTAAGATAAGTTTAGGAAATATAAGATTAGGAGAGCACCCGGATTCTAATATTTTCCTAATAAGAAAATTGATTCTTGGGAGGGGCAAAGATGAAAATTGATTTGATCTTTATCTATTTCTCTACTTTAAAAAAAAAAAAAAAAGAAAGAGATAAAAAAAAATTTTTTTAAAAAAGAGAGAGGTGATGAAGATTACGCACTGTTAGCTAGCTTTCTATTATAACACTTTTTACACGCAAGTACAATTAGGCAATGATAATATAATTAACAGATACATTTTTATTTAGTATAACTATCAATTTGGCTGAGGTAGTTTTCCAACGTTATTAAATATGTACATACAGCGAATCGTTATTATTGGATTGTTGTTTGCTAATGCGTAACCTCTCACTTATAGAAATGTATTAAAACTCAGCATGTAAAGAAGCCCTATAAAATTTCATTTATTCTCCTTTTAATTCAAGTACAGATGATAGTTCATACGCGCACATAACTACATGTGCCAGCGCAATGACTGTGAAGACCACACGGTCTCCTTATTCCAATGTTACAACGGATGCAGAAGACTATGTCGTAACGTTTTCTATTTCCATTTCTACCCCTGAAAAAATGCTTCAGGGGCAGAATACAACCTTGTAGTCGGTCCCAGTCGGGCAAGTAAATAAGCTGGTAGGGTCATCCTTAGGGTAACTGTAAACATCCGGGCACCTCTCCTTGAAAAACTTGGAGAAATTTGTAGGCGCGCAGTTGCCTGAATTACAACAGTACTCGTCGGTCTTGAACACGGGGCACGGCCCGTTACATCCTCCAGGAACCTTCAATTCATTAGGGCACTCGCCAAGAATGTTTGCAGTGCACTTGATCACGCGGTTGCATGAGGGAGAGATGGAGCTAAATTCCATGGGAACGTTGAATCCGTCAATGTTGGACATGTCAATGAAATCCATGTCATTGAATTGCTTCAGCGCGTACTCGGCCAAGGTGTTAGGCGCTGCACCGTAGCCTTGGCACTCGAGGAGTCCGTTACAGTCACCAGTCTCGCATTTGCCTTTGCCGGAAGCATCAAACTGGCAGTTGGTTCGAGCCCAAATGCGGGCTTCTTTTGTGCCTGGCTCGGCTGTGATGGTCCACGTTTGACCCTTGTCGAGTTTCCTGCCCCCTCCGGGCACAGCGGCGGCCCAGACGGTGTTGGGGCAATTGTTTGTGATATCGAACTTGGCAGCATGAGCCAGGGTGATGGAAATGATAATAAGAAGAAAAGAAGGAATGGGAAGAGCGTTGATGAACTTCATTTTGGAGAGGATGGTGAATATGAAAATAGACAAGTTTGGTTTATGTGTGGTGCTTCAAACCCTTAATATAGAAGCGGGCAGTGGCCGGGGGGTGGCTCCGGAATTACGTATTATATTATTAAAAAATTTGTATGATTGATGAAGTTTTGGTTTAATTACATGAAGTCTAGTCAAGGAAATTGACTATTCCTTGTAGCATTGGCGAAGGTGGCCTAATTACTCTATTGGAGTTTAGCTGCAATGATTCGACTACATTGGGACTAGCTGGTCTTAATCTTCGATGTTTTTCTAGATGGTGATAAAAGTAATAATTAAATTTCAATTATAGACTATTACAATACTAATACTAAAAAAATCTTACATTAACTCACGAGAATAAATTTTGAACTAAGTATATAAACTTCAAACAATCATCATTTCTTGATCTTGCTTTTGAGTATATATAAGTTGGTTCGTGAGCGAAATGAAATGATAAGGTTGCATGAACCGTAAACCAATGATAAGGTACATAAACCAAACTTAACTAATTTCATAAGCTCATGAAAGGCTTTTGAGTACCAGTTAGATCGTGAGCAAATGAAACAATTGAACTGCACAAACCATAATGAGGTTAAACTAAGAAATGAAAAGTTTATCAACACTAGCAAAGTTAAACTCATGATATAAGTGTTAAGGTGAATCCCACCCATTGGCCAAAAAATAAAAATCCTAGTTATAGTTGCAAGTAATTTTGGACTAAGTAAATAAATTAAGTTGTTGATGAGATAGCTTTTAGCACAAGTTAGATCCCATTGACTTCTATAATACGAGACACGTAGTACAAAATCCTTAAGAATTGATGAGAACTAAAATCAAAAGGCAATTCCAATTCAAACAGTAAATGCCTCCAATTTAATGTCTTTATGTTGAGGCCTAACTAAGGATGATTCATGCACGGAAGTCTCGTTCCACAGGCTGGGTCAAGCAATAATTATCAAGAAGCAAAGCATGAGGCAGATTATGCGCTGTATATGACTATGAGAGCTCGCAAAATATACATTGCACATACAGTTATAGAAATTTTTACAGCTCTGATATCAGTGAACTTTAATCACACACGGCACATGATGTTGGGGCCCCACGGCATGGATGGACTTTTCATTTGTTAGTGCAACCTCATTATCAAAATGAATGGGAAAGACAGTGAAGTAAAGTCTTGATGAGAAATATGTACCAATTACCAGAAATGATGAGGCTGCATGAACTTTTTTTTTTTTTTTAACTACCTATTATAATCTACTGATAATTAATCACATAACGAATTTGCAACCACTTTCGATATGAGAAAAAATTAAAATATGCTCCCACGCATACACGCGGAGGGACTATCTCAATTTAGAATGATAAATATTCTACCATGTATAAAATTTAAATCAGCACATTTTCAATTAATAATGTATTCTATAGTGTTAGAACGACCGCTATCGAAGAGACTAATTGCAAAGACTTTAAACAAAGCTTAGATTGTTATAAAATCTTGACTAAGCTTTGATCTTAATAATCCCGTAATCTAGAAGAATAGACTAGAAGCAGACGAAATGTCCTCGAAAAATAATATCTCAAAGAATAATTCTCAGCATCACCAAAAGTCGCCTTCTGTTCGTGGCATCTTCAGGATTCGTTATTTATTCTCTTACTTTCACTTTCTGAATTTGAGCTTGACTTTAACTTCTTTACAATAGACTATGACAAAGCCACCACATTTCATTTGGGTTCCAAGTTTTTTATTTGAATAATAATAATAATAATAATAATCATAAGATAATCAAGTTCGAAAAAAATCGTAAATTAATATAAGATTATCAATATAAGTACTAATTAGATAATAGAGACAAAATAGTCCAATGAGATCTAAGGTCAATTTCAAGTTCGCTGTGGCCTAACATTATGACAAATAAATTATACAAAGCCAAAAAAAAAAAAAAGATTTTTAGTAAATTTTAGGCAGTTAGTATGATTTATTTAATGTCCAATTTTGACGAGTAATTAAGAACCATAATTTTCGTAAATTAGTTCCAAAACCATTGATGACTTATGAGTAAAGTAAAAGGTCCAATATCTATAAATTGATTTGATCATCAGGCTTTTAATTTCAGGGATTGAGTGGAGAGTATTAGGAAATAAAAACTCCTAGGAGATCAGATTTATTAAGAACTAATTCTTGATTCCTGGTAGATCCACAAATCGAATGTAATAACTATCCCAACATATATTTCTTCTTCTCTTTTTTTCATTTTCCCCCTTATTTTGATAGTTTCTCTCTTATTATCTTTTATTAATTCAAATCCTTTAGTATATCTCTCTTTCTCGTCTCTTATTTTATTTTTTTTTTAATTTGTAAGAGAATGACACTTAGATCTCTAGTGTTTGTCATTTGTACCACTTAAATCTTTTTTTTTTAATTAACCACTACATTTATGACGATTAACATTAAAATGTTACGATTGAAGAGTAAATTTGATTTGTTTTTTAATATGGTGGACCATTTTCACCTTTTTAACTACCACACGTGTTAGGCTTTGCCACATTAATTAGTTTGCATGTAACTCTATCATTGCTCTATATTTTTTCTTTGCCACTTTGAGATGTAATGAATGATTAAAAAAAATTATACAACCAAGTGGTAAAAGTGAAAAACCATTAGATAATCTCTACTTTAGAAGTTTCTGTTCAATTTTTTTTTTTAATTTATGCTATTCCCCCTTAATTACATTTATTCATGTAAGTTTTATGTTCCAACTCATAAAAGAAAAATCTCTGTCCATCGTATATATATATATAAAATCTACTTTAGAAGATTTATTAGTGCGACACGGCTTGAAGCCACAAAGGCAAATTAAAGCCTTATTCCTTACATATATATTGCAGCGACCTTATAACGTATAGCGGACTAAGTCCAACCAACAAATGATCGGCAGCTGATTCAATCTTCATGGGCAGAACACAACCTTATAATTAGTCCCGCCAGGACAAGTGAAGACACTTGTTGCATCATCTTTGGGGTAACTATAAGCATCCGGGCACCTTTCCTTGAAAAACCTGGAGAATTTTGTAGGACTACAGTTGCCTGAATTGCAACAATGCTCTTCGGTCTTGAACACGGGACATGGCCCGTTACATCCTCCAGGAACCCTCAATTCATTCGGGCACTGCCCGACAATATCAGCCGTACATCGAATCACACGGTTGCATCCTCCGGACACCGAACTGAATTCCATAGGAACATTAAACCCATCAATGTTTGAAATATCAATAAAATCCAAGTTTTGGAACTGGTTTAGTGCAAATTCAGCTAAGGTGTTAGGGGGCGAGCCATAGGCTTGACATTGGAGTAGACCCCCACAGTCACCAGTCTGGCACCGCCCACGGCCGGCGCCATCAAATTGGCAGTTGGTCCTAGCCCAGATGCGGGCTGCCGTGGTGCCGGGGTTGACGTTGAGGAGCCAGTTTTGTCCACGGTCGAGTCTCCTGCCTCCGCCTGGCACTGCTGCAGCCCAGACCGTGTAGGGGCAATTGTTTCGGATATCGAAAGTGGCTGCATTGGCCAAAGTTAAGTATAGGGTGAGAAAAAGGAAAGACACGTTGAATAAAGATATAAAGCAGTTCATTTTGAATATGTTTTGAGGGGAAATGGATGAGGGTTTATATAAATTTTAGAATGTATACTACTAGATTGGATTAGTATTGTAGACTTTTTTGAGACATGATGTGGTGGTGTTCGGCTCCATATGAAGATTGGTCAAGAAATGTAGCTAGCAACTATATGAGACCGACTCTTTGTGTGTGATATATTTAATTAGTATTAATATTTAGCACTGCTGTCGTTGGCTGTCCATCATCACTAACTAATTGTCCTCTTGGTGTTGACTTAAATTACCCTCGTTGGAAGCTTATGTGGGTTATTTTAACTTAGCAATTATGATTAAGATAAAGAAAATTGCACTAGAATGAATGCATACTTTTCTCCTGTTAGAATGAACGTATACTTGATGGATATACATATAACTCGTAAAATTCTTTTCTATTTACAAATATTTGACGCACAACTCTCATGCTTGGGCTCATGAATTTACTTCAAATCTATAAACATACGGAGCCTTTCGAATTAATGTAAAGTTTTGCACGACTAAAATTTGCTCAAATGGAGTCTATTCTCGACATTGAAATTACCATTTGAAGATGCAATCTGCTAAAAAACTTGTGTGAACATTTGGAAAGTTTAGAGTACATTAGAAATACTATATTTAATTATTACACATATGATACACATAGCTTAATTAAAAAAAAACAACTACTAATTACGTTATAATTTTTTAAAATAAATATACACATAACATTTATGTATTAATTGAGTGTAATAGCTGTTGTGTACTCTAAAATGTCTCATGGAGCAAAACTATTTCCTCTCTTTATTGCCCATTGAAAAGCCAATCAAATGTGAAAATTTGAGGTACATCTCTTTATTGCCATTAATACCATTGAAAAGTCAAGTAAATGTGAATTGCATAAATTTGAAGTAGGTTGCAGGTATGGATACTTTAATATATTGTTTATATTGTGGATTGGGATGAAAATTATAAGGAGTAAGAATTTTGATATTAACCGTCTAGAGTAAAAGTGGGAGTATGTTATTTGTTTATATTGAAATGAGAGCATGGAATCAGAGTCAAAATTTAATTATGTGTTTATTTTGTCTTGAATTAAGAGTAAATTATATTAAATTATAATTTTACCCTTATTTAAAAAATTTTAGTTTTTTATTATAAAATTAATACAAAAATATATTTTAAAAAATAAAAACTTATTTTATTGTATTTATAAATTAATAATAATTAATAATATTCTTAAATTATTATTTTTTATTACTTTTAATTTTAATTATGTAAATAAAAAATTATTGATAAGAGTAGCACAAATGAAATATTATTATTAATAATATAGTACAAAATTAATTTTTTAGAATAAAATATTTATAATTTTTAATTTTTAATATTAAATAAATATAATACTATTATTTTTAAATAAATATAATAATATTATATTTTCAAATAAAAATAGTATATATTAATATTATTAATTCTTTATGAATATAATAATATTATTTTTAAGTAATTTTAACTTAAAATCAATGTATATTATTATTTTTAACTAAATATAATAATATTATATTTAAATAAGTTTATTATTATTATTTTTAATAAATATAATTTATAAAATAATATAATATTATTATTTAAATAAATATAAGGATAAAAAAGAAAGAGAGGGGAGTGGATTCCCACTCCCACCTCCCCCATGGGAGTGGAAATCCCACTCCCCACTCTAAAAAAGGCCCCCACGGAGTTAGATTTCCATTCCTTCTTTAAATTATGTAAGTAAATAAACGCTCTGCATGCCCCATTCATGTAAATAAACGCTACATAAATTCAGTGCCCTGCATGCCCCATTCATGTCATTTTTTTTTCAACATGTTTAGTGAGGACTAATCATGGAGAGAGAATTTGAATATACACATTGTATTAATTAAGGGTGTTGTTAAGTTATAACTCATATAAATTATAGTCCTTATAACATGGTAGTGGATCTCATTGTCATATCATAAAATTTTGCATGTTTTGCATAGGTTGTAAGTTACATTAATTGTAACTTAACAAATCCATTAATCAATTAGATTATTTGTAAAGTTAATATATGTAAGTTTGAGTATATTTTTACTTCTTGTAGTAATAATCAAATTGATGGAACGGTGGTGATATGTTATCCCTTATATTGTGTAAACCCAATTCATTTAAAGAAAATTAATTATAAAAAAATTCATATGATTTTTTGATAATTTAAAATAAAGAAGTTTGAACAATTAATCAATTAACTCCTCATTAATTATTTAAAGTTATGGAACAAAAGCATATGATTTGAACAATTTGAACATTTTATGTTGTAAAGGTAAAAGAATTAAATTAAATTATATTGTAACGATTTGGATGAGTATATTTAGACCCAATAAAATACTTGTAAAACTTATATACTTAGTAAACCCATCATTAAAATTAAAAATTTACTCTACATACCTACTTGAATGCCTAATATATACTTAACAAACCAAAATTTATCCTAATGCAGTTACTAAACAAACCCCATTAAATATGATTGCCACTTGTTGAGTTTTCAATTTTGATTTCAGCCAAATAAAAACTTTTGCAATTTATGTGTAAATGAAATGAACCATTTAGGGTTGAATTTATTAAACAAACAAATTCAAAAACATATAATACAAAATTCAAATAAATCAAATAAAATTGTGAAAATAAAAAAGTTTGAAGGCTTGAAGCCATCATTTTGAACTATTATATTGAGAGACTGCTAAGTTACAGCTATTATAATTTACAACTTCAAAAATCATGTGAACAATTGTAATAAGTGGTATGACTCACATAATTTTTTAAGGGGCTGTAAGTTATAGTAGCTATAACTTAACAATTCCCTTACTTTGGTTATGTGAGATCAAAATCCATTGTCAACTTAATTCCCCAAAAAGAAAAAAAAATCCATTGTCATTTGTTAGAAGGCATTGGAGCCAACCTATTCCATTAGTTAGCCATATAACTAGAATTCCCTTACTCTTAGCATGTTTGGTTTGAAAAAATGAAAGGAGAGAAGAGAAGAGGAAATGGGAAAGAAGGGAATAAGAGGGGTTCCATGTCAAACAAAAGAATAAAATTGAGATTGATTCATTTTTTTCTCGTCATTTTCTGTTCCCCCTATCACTTCCGTTCCTTTCCTCTCCCCCAATTTCTTCTAACCACATATGCACTTAAAAGAATTTGTTTAGAAATCAAATAAATGGTTAAAACGAATTAGAAATCTCGTTCTAAGAATTCGCTTTATTTGTAGACATTCGAAAAAAAATATTAGAGAAAATAGCAAATTATTTATAATGTCAATAATTCTAGGGTTTTAAGATGATGAATAATCATGAATTGATGATGAGAAAGAAAAAGGAGTTTTGAGATGGTTGTATTACATAAATTATTTCTTTTAATTGTATAATTTTATCCCATAGTAATGTACACTATGATAATAAATATTTTTATAAAAATATGGATTTGTAGAGCATTTTGGTGAATTCAAATAGTTCCCCCTAAAAAATGTTAATGATTGATAATGGTCAAGAGACTCAGGTAAAGAAAAGAATATAATTACTTAAACTTTTTCTTTACCTTGAATTTAAAAAATAATATGAATTTTTTAAAATGAGGTGCATATACACAGATTATGGGCGGAAATATGCCCACCCTCAATGGAAATATAAATTTTCTTTTGTGGTACTTAAATTGTTGTCATAATTTAATTGATCAGCGATTTCATGTTTCCTAGCTAGTTTTGAGAGAAGTTAACTTGATGGCCCCACTCTACCCACCATGGCAAGCGAGAAACGAAAAATCACAGTGCTTAAAAACAAAATCGAAATGCTAGCTCTTTCCTCATCAAAGGGAAAGTTTTATTTAAAATTTTTAGGGTATTACATTCCCATTACTTTCATTAGTTGACCTATTAATTGATTGATAAAATATTAATTTTACCATCAATAAATAACTCTTAAAATAAAAAAAATAAAAAATAATACCATATATATTTACAATTTTGTCATACTCTTGGTGCGAAACAACATATCATTGTCGCCTAAATTTACAATGATAATAAACTAATAATATTGCCCCTACAATTAATTTGTTGCATGATCAATTGTAAATTGATGGAAATATAGTAAAATTTTATTTAAAAAAAAATAATATAGTGAAGTGTTACCTTTCAATAATTTTACATGATTTTTTGTTATTTTAGAATACTTACCATGGTTAAAGGATAATAACCCTAAGATTTAATTACACATTTGGTTGTCATTTGGTAACAATTTGATTTTGCCATATAATGTTAGTGTGGCATCGTTATTAAACTAACAGTATTGAGAGAAATATAGTAAACTGCTATTTTTAATAAGTTAATGTAGTCAACTATTCAATAATTGATGTAGTAGTTTATTATTTCACAATACTTAGTGTAGTGAAATGATAATGTTAGGGTTGGATTTTTCTATAGCATCAAGAAATACGGTCAACCTTAATCTACCCAGATTCATTGTCATCGAGCTGACCTCGGAAATGCAACCTGGGGCCTAAGTTGGCTACCTAAGTTACAAGTACAACCTAAGGCTTGTATAGACGACATGGTTCATAAATGTAACCTGGGGCCTAAGTTGGCTACCTAAGTTACAAGTATAACCTAAGCATGTATGGACGACCTGGTTCATACATTCCACAATTCAATCGAGATAACGTGACCTATCTTTTAGGTGAGTTGTATACCATTATCTTCTCAACCGCTCACGACTGATAAGTAACCGCAAGTAACTACCTTTGAATGCGCTAAAATCATGGTAATCACCCCACGACCAGGGGTTATTTAAAGGAAAAAAAGCTTCATGTGAAGGGGTTAGAAAAAATAAACCAAAAAACTCTACAGAATCAACCTCAAAGGTTTTCATTTTTTTACCAAGACCCTTAACTCCAATATCGAAAAATTCATAAATCGGACTCATTCTCAAGCCCTCTTTTTCATTTTTTCTGTTTTTGAAACATAAAGCATCTGATTTAAGCATCAGAGGATTTTCGCCAGTATCCCCACCAGCGTGTCCTAACCGTGTTTTGTAATTAACAGGTATAGAAAGTGACGGTTGCGGTGTTGCTCGAGTCAAATTCATTATGTGGTTCCCTAAAAAATAAATTTAGTTGTTGAGGTCATTTTTTTGCATCAAAAGATAATAAACCAGAAATTTTATAAGTAGCTCACGAAACATTAGCACGAGTGCAGTGCACGCACGACCACAGACCAATAACTTTAAATAATTATATTACACTGACACTACTACTAGAACTCTGCGACGATACACAAAAGTTAACTATATATGTAAATAATACTAAATTTTATTTGCCTTAAGGGCAGAACACAACCTTGTAGCGGGTGCCACCGGGGCATGAGAATGCACCTTTGGTTCTATCACCAGGATGAGTGAAGGCATCAGGGCACTTATCCTTGAAAAACTTGGAGAATTCTGTGGGCTGCGCATCCGTACAATATTTCGGAGTGTTAAAAACAGTACAGGGATTTTTACACCCTCCAGGGGCCTTCAAATCCCGAGGGCATGGCCCGTTAATATCAGCTGCACATTTTATCTCGCGATTACACCCACTAATCGCCATGGGAACGTTGAATCCCTCAAGCAGAGAGATGTCAAAAAAATCCATGTTTCCTCCTGAGATGAATTCTGCAGCTGTGTATGGGGGATTGCCAGAGGCTTGGCACTCAAGGACTCCGTTACAGTCACCAGTCTGACAACCCTTTACGGAGCTGCCGAATGTGCACTTGGTTCGAGCCCATATGCGAGCTGGCTTATTGCTTCCGGGGTGCACATCAGTAGTCCAGGATGATTTCGGTTCCAGCTGCTTGCCGCCGCCGGGCGAGGCTGCGGCCCAGACAGTGTAGGCGCAGTTGTTCTGGATGTTAAAGGTGAATGCGTTGGTGAAGGTGAAGGGGTAGAGAGCAATCTGGAGAATTATGAAGGGTAAAGAAATGGCTTTAAATTTGATGAAGCTCATGCTGCTGCAGTTGCTTCTAGGCTTGTGAGAAAATGGACAGAGGCTTTTATAAAGGTAAAGTGCAAGGTTACGTGACCATATTTGCTTGAAGTGTAATAATAGCTTTTTTGATATTGATATATTTTTTTGAATATTATACAATTAATATGGAGGTACCGACGCTCTAAATTTTTCACACTTATAACCTCTTTTCTTTTAGGAATAGCTTAAAAATCTGCATCCATTAAAGGCAAGGGATTTTTATTAATTGAGTGCCGCCGCGAAGGGACTCAAATTGGCGATAAGCACGCCTTTGTTCAAGCGGCGAAATACGATAGCCATAGCTTTTGTTTTTTTCCGCTTAATTTTAAAAAAAAATGTTGACTTGATGTGAATTTTCTATTTCTGCTTCGTGTCGTGGCGTCGCAAGTTTCGTTCTTGGTTCCTTCTTTTGATTTGGTTCCCAAGATCAAATTTCCGTGTCAAATCGAAAAACAAGATTGTGTTTATCTAACGATGTCTCATCAATCATACCCATCCACGGGTAAAGTTACAAATACAAAAATATCTTCATTTTTAATTTCTTACGGAAATTAGAAACTAATAGATATTCTGAGAAAATTTAAAACATAACTAAGAGTTTAGTGTTGGTAATGTTACTGCCACTGTGGCATACACTGTTCTCAAATCCAGAACATACAAAAGGTAAAGGCCTCTCAAATCTTTTCTCCCTATTTTCGCAGGAAACAAACGGATATCAAAGCGTCGGCCCACACTAGTTTACTACTGGCCCAACCTAAAGTTCTTGACCTACTTACCAATTCCAACCCATCTAATAGCCCAATTTTTTTGCCCTTTTTGCTAAAAAAGGCCCAAAGCTGTTCAACCTTTTTCAAAAGTAGGATTAACGAAAAAAAAAAGGGCTGGCCACCCGTCCACATCACGACTTGGACAAAGGTTTAAAAAATTAGGATTGATCTCTATTTTTTAAAAATATAAATTTATAAATTAAAATCTAAAAAATAATAGAAAAATTAAAAAAATTCAAATAATTGAATGATGTTTCAAAGAAGTTAAAATTATAACGACTAAACTCTCTCTTAAGCGATAATTAATTAAGAAGATTCTTGAATTAGAGAATCCAATAATAAAAAATTAAATTTATAAACTTATTTTTTTTATTTTATCTTAAATAATTATTTTCTTTAATCTATTATCGATTAGTAACTCGTTAAAAGTTTACAATAATTTTTTAAAAAATAAATATATATATATATATATATATATATATATATATATATATATATATATATATATATATATATATATATAAGCCCATATCTGACCTGCACATAAGTTGTTATATTCTTCCTAACATGAACTTAGCCTAGAATTAGGGCTAGGCAAAATCGGGTTCAGGTCGGGTTTGCATCAACCCGATCGGGTTTCAGGTTGGTCGGATTGAATAAAAATTCATTTGAACTCAACCCGAACCTATAACCCAATCTGATCCGATTCGAATATAATTCGGATTGGATCAGATCGGGTTATAAGTTCAGGTTTAGTTCGGATCGGATCAGATTTGGATTATATATAATATATCTAATCATTAAACCATATATACCATCTCTAATATATGTATCGGTAAGCCTAAAGGCTTTGGAGCTTGGGATGGAGCTTGCTGAGTTGAATGAAGCTTGAATTGGGTCGGGTGATGGTGGAGGAGTGGAGGCTGGGAAGTGGTGCAACAGATCCAGCACTTGGAGGCAACAAATCGGTAAATCGTGTCTTGGTCCTCGTGGAGCAGCTTCTGTTGGTGTTGGCCTTGGGCGTTTGTTGTGTCTGGTGGCCGAATCGAGTGGTGGGATGCGAGTGTAGGTCGTGTGGCTGTGTCTGGTGGCCGAATCTTTGTGTGTGTGTGTTTGATCGTTTGTGTTTCGTTTGTTTGGTTGCAGGTGTGGGTCGTGTGGCTGTCGTTGTCATTGTCGGCAATGGGATGTGAGCGAGGGAGGCTGTGCCTTGTGGGTCGGTATGGCCGTGTCTGCGTGCTGTTGTGTGGTGAGTCCATGGCTAGCCAGTGGCTGCTTGAGTTGTGCTGTGTGCACTGTGTTAGTGTGTGCTGTTGTAATGGTTTGTTGTATGCCTTGAACTTGTAATGGTTTGTGAATTATGAATTTGTGATTTTGTGTTTGTGGATCGTGTGGTGTTTGTGAGTGTTTGGGAATTGTCTAACAATTTCGAATAAACGGAATCATATTTGTAAATTTTTTTTTTAATTTGTGTCAACCCGATCGGATTTTTGGATCGGACCAAATTTTCACCCAATCCAATCACGATCCGATTGGATTGACACAAATGCATGCGATCGAATTTTATTCACAACCCGATCCGATCCGAACCTAATATTTTTTGGATTGAATTAGGTCAGATATTTTACCCACCCCTACCTAGAATTGAAAAGTCCAACCGGACCTACCAATTTAATATCGCTCTAATCATCAGAAGGCTTGACGGATAAGAAGAGCAACTGTTGCTGTACTTGGGCCCCGCACCATTTTGCAGACGACAAATTAAGGACCATACTTGTTGATAGTTCTCCGCCATGGTCTGGTCCCAAATCCAACTAACGCATGATAAGACGATCAGTGCACGCGAGACTCCGAAATAGTCAATTTCGTTTTCTTCTTGTGTGTAAATTTGCATCTTATAACGCTAATGATTGCTTGTTATAATGTAATTATAAACCATTTGGTTGAGCAAATTATTCTGTCGTCGCTGCTTCAATGCTTCAGGAATAATCAAATCGTTGGAATTTTTCAATTTCCTTACATATTATCTTATCCAATCCAATTTAATACTACATCAAATATTTTTCACTCCAAAATTTATCTTATCTTCATTCCGCAAAAGAGAAAAAAATCTTATCCAATTGAGTACTATCCTATCCGTTCACACAAAATCCAATTTAATTTATTCCAACATTCCTCGATAACGGAAAACATCCACTTTTAAATTCCGAATTAATTGTTACCATATATATTAATTAGCTACCGAAACTCTAAACAAATAACTTAATTGCTGCCAGAAGTGGTCTTAAAATACATAGGTTCGTACGTACATACATACATACATGTATGTATGTATGTATGTATGTATGTATGTATGTATATGCATGTGTCAGTATACATGTGCATATATACATAAAACAAAAAATTGCACCGAATTGCAAATGCAGCCAAGATGTTTTCGAAAGCGGCAAACATTATTGTATAGCACATGTATGTTCCCCATACGTAACGTAAGCGGGAAGAGCCCTTGCTTATTAATGAAGTGAAGGCAAACAAAATAATAATGAATCATAGCTACTACTCTTGAGTCTTGAGAGTGAGGCAACGATTTTTTCCTTTACATATATAGATATATAAAGCAGATTTTTCCTACCACTTCTTGTGACCGAACAAGAAATTTAATTGTAGATTAAAGTTCGCCATCGATTTCAAGTTCATAACAACAGCATCGCATTCATGTGATCATAATGTAAATAGGATTATATAATTGGAAATTTTACAATATCATAGTCAGTAGACAACGTCAGATTATTAATATTTGTAGACATTATATTATATTATATTAGATATAATATGTGTGTGTGTATGTAAACAATTATATATATTGTTGATGCAGAAATCTAGTGATGACCTTGAATCTGTAAAAACGCTTCTCTTGTACTCCAATCTCATGAGCTGTAAGAACAATCATGCTCTGCTTCTGCTCGAACTAACCGACAGCTCGACCATAACCAAGTTAGCATATGTATATATGCACCCATAACTCACAGTTAGAAGGCACCAGATGTTTTTCGGACAAAAACCCTTCAACTCTCAAGTTAGTGATTGGGTTCTTTCTCTTAGAAAAACTTCAACTATCACTTAATGGCCTTATCTTTGTTTTATATCAAAATAAATAATTCAATTAAAAAAGAAAGCAACTTAGGGTTCAAAAAAAAGATCGAGGTAGTCCAATTATTATATGGGTTTTAACATAACTTTTTTCCAACCCTTTTACCTTCGTTCTTTCTCCCTTTTATACCTTGTCTGAAATCTTCAATTCATCCTTTCTCCCATTCTTTTCAGACCCATTACCTATCGTACGAAAACCAGAGTTTAAATGCTCTCGCGTGGGTGTCATGCATGTACTTCTCAAGAAATACTCACGTCCTAGTAATTGTTGCTAGCCACAACTTTAGACTTGTCTATGACCAGAATTTGTGATTGAGATAATTTGCTTGAGATCATTGAATAATCTCGTGATCGACGTAATGTGCTCAACGCAACTCAATAAGCTCTTGGTAGAGGTAGTCTGCTCAAAGTCACCAAATAATATATTGGTTGAGATCGTCTACTTATAATCTTCAAAACTATCTCTTTCTCAAGGTTGTCTGCTCATGATGACAAGATAACTTCCTGGTTATGGTGATTAGCAAATTACTTACTAATCACCTATCAACTTTTTACTCATTTTTCACTTAGGAAGAGATTTTGATCACCTTATTTTATTTCCCAAACACATATCAATATCATTAAAACGTGCTTTTGGATAACCTTATCTGGAAAATTTTAATATAATAATTGTTTTAAAGTTTTTGATAAACGGGGATAAGAAAAGATCTTGATCTTGCCATTGGCTTCCCGTACTTGATCTTCTCTTGATCCTAAGCTGTCGCAACGCGGTCAAAAAGTTCACCGACTTGTGTCGTTCAATCAAGGGAGAAAATGAAAAATAATCATGAGCGAGAATAAGATAGTTTTTTCATATTTTCAAATTTAAGTGACATAGTTTTCCCTTTGTATAACATAAAACCCTAATTTATTTGAAATTATCAAATCAACTTTGTAATGTTCAATTTGAACCGTACGCAGTATTCATCTTTCAAAGTAAAGATAGTAGCTCACAATATTTTCATCCCAAGTGCAAAGATGTCATCATCTTGTTCAGATCATTAGTAGTAAGATCATAACTAAATCTCTTCTTTGTCAATACAGTTAAGTAGAGTTCAAACCTTAAACTACTCCAACACATTTTTTTTTAAATAATTATAATGAACTAGCACTCACAGGTGGTGTTCATCCATGAAACAATTAAATTTGTAAATATTAAAAATGTTTATTGGTGTAGTCCTCCATTCAGTAGCTGAGGCATATAGTATTAATATAGAAAACTAATGATTCATATATAAAACTGATAATTCAAGCAATTGAATATCACCTTAATATTTGAGAAACGTAGCAAGTATACTCTGCTTATAGGCATCAAAGGACCCATTTGATAAAAGCAGTATCCTTATTTTCGAAGATGGTAATAAAATTGGGGATCCAAATGTTATTATTTTTTAGCCGAATAACTAAATTAAATTAATAGGCCAATTGGGGCACGGCTAGATTCCCTCTCCTGGTACCCAAAGCAAAACAAAAAAAAAAAAGGTTCCGAGAAAATTAGGAAGAACAGAAAAAGCGCGCGAATAAAACGGAAAGTTACAAAACTACCGAAACAGAACAAATTGAATATTTCTTCCCAAGACTCTCTAATCTTTAAATCCCACACACCCTTTCTCTTTCTTACATTACATAACACATAGTCAGTCTTATGTGCTTATCCACTTGATGACCCAACTGTTTCCTTGATTTTCTCAAACACGTCACTCCATTTTCCCCATTTTATAAACCCTTTCTGTATCTCTGCTTCGCTTTATTCATTTTCTTCTTTTTAATATAATTGTCGCTCTCTCCTTCTTTCCCGTTCTCCTCCAATCCTTTGCCTTGCAATGGCGTCAGAGAAAAATATTCTGGTGACTGGTGGAGCTGGCTTCATTGGAACACACTGTGCGCTTCAGCTTCTACAAGGAGGGTTTAAGGTGGTGCTTATCGATAATTTACATAACTCTGTCCCTGAAGCTGTTGATAGAGTTAAGGAGTTGGCGGGTCCTGAGCTCGCTAAGAAGCTTGAGTTCCATGTGGTATGTGTCTGAGATCCCTTCTTTTTTGTGATTTCTGTTTGTTTCTTGAGAAATTAACAAATGAATGTTGATTTGGTCGCAGGGTGACCTTAGGAAGAAGGAAGACTTGGATAAGCTTTTTTGTAGTCAAAAGTATGTTCGGGTTCATTTGATGATTTTTTAATTCTTTGTTTTCATAATTTATATTGATCTGCATTTTCGCTTTAAAGTGCATATTTACTTTGACTAAATTTTTTTTTTCTTTTTGGGTTTGTTTGTATTTAATTGTAAAATCAAATGCGAGAGATCAAGCATCAAAGCAAATCTTTGTACAGAGGAAAATTGATATCACATTTCATTTGTAATTTTTGTTTTACATTTTGTAATGCGACAGATTCGATGCTGTGATCCATTTTGGTGCCCTCAAGGCTGTGTCAGAGAGTGTTCAACATCCTTTCCGTTACTTTGATAATAATTTGATTGGTACCATCAATCTGTATCAGGCCATGGCAAAATATAACTGTAAGAAGGTTAGGGCCAATTTTTAATATTTTATGTTTTGTAGTCCTACATTCTCCTACACTATTTTTCACTTAAAATGTTTCTTTTTTAAAGAGAAAAAAAAAGACAAAAGACTTAAATCCATTTGAATGATTTTGACCTGTAAGTAGATAGGAATTGACGTTTCATAATCATTTTGTTTGTAAATCCTTAGCAGAGAATTCTCAGGTTTGCTGACTACTGACCCAAGTATTTTTCATTTATTTTTTTCTCCCAATAGTTGGTATTTTCATCATCTGCAACTATCTATGGACAACCTGAAAAAATACCGTGTGTTGAGGACTTCCAATATGGTGCTATGAATCCCTATGGACGAACTAAGGTACTACAACTTTATGTGGGATAAACCTTCTGTTATTGAAATTGAGAGTGGTGAAATCTATTTGCACTTGCACTTATTCTTTTCATCTTGATAGCAATGGTGCGAAGAAATGGCTTTTGATATTCAAAAGGCAGACCCAGAATGGAGAATAATATTACTGAGGTACTTCAATCCTGTTGGGGCTCATGAGAGTGGTAAACTCGGTGAAGATCCAAAGGGCATACCAAACAATCTCATGCCTTACATACAGCAAGTCGCTGTCGGCAGACATCCAGAGCTTAATGTTTACGGTCATGATTATCCAACAAAGGATGGTAGTGCGGTATGTGAAATTATATGTGTAATCTCTTTCAGTAGTCATGTATTAGAAATTAATCATTAAAAGTTGTTAATTAGAATTTGTTTGCACGAACAGGTCCGAGACTACATTCATGTAATGGACTTGGCAGATGGTCACATTTGTGCTCTTAAGAAGCTCCTTACATCTGAAAATATAGGTAATTATAATTTTGTTCATAATTTAGCATGTCAAAATACTTGGTGCCACCTGTTAATTTTCTTGAATCTCATGTGTGCCTTTAATTTCTAAGAGCTGATTAAGCAAATCTTGGGATTTATCTTGGGATTTAGTATAACCTTTTTCTGATAATTGGGATCAGTCTGTGATTTTGGTAACAATTTCTATTGCATTTCTGTGTTTCAATCATTTATCTTATAACAGGTTGTATAGCGTATAACCTGGGGAATGGAAAGGGCATATCTGTGCTTGAAATGGTTGCAGCATTTGAAAAGGCTTCTGGAAAGGTGATCTTCTTATCCAAACTTTTTTAAGTTCTCTCACTCCAATACATTCATTTGCTCACATTTCAAGTTTTATTATAAAATAACTGCAGAAAATCCCAATCAAATTCTGTCCAAGAAGGGTAGGAGATGCAACAGCTGTTTACGCTGCCACAGACAAAGCCCAGAAAGAACTTGGTTGGAAGTAAGTCATTGAACCATTCTGTGTCATCATATAATCAGTAGCATTACAATTTTTTTTCTTTTTTTCCAAATTTTATGATGATACTTCTTTGATATTGATGTTACATTACATTTATGATTGTGTTATCTAAAAGTACATTATGACAGCTAAAAAACTGATGATTCTCTGCTGATAGTAACAATGAATTACCTCAAAATTGAAGTAGCAGTGCGGTTTCATTTCAGAACCATTAGTCTCTTTTGGCATATTTTTACATGGCTAATAATTGGCATTTCATTAAAATCTAACTCTGCTATTTCTTTTCCAATCACTTATTTTCCAGGCCAAAGTATGGCATTGAGGACATGTGCATTCACCAATGGAACTGGGCAAAGAACAACCCAATGGGATACCAGACAAAAAAGACTTGAATGATCTGCTTGCGAGCAAGAAATAGAAGTTAAAATAACTTCTCAGTTCGCATACAGGTTCAGAACATCTACAGTGCAAACTCTTTTATTGTTTATGGATTGACTTGAATGACTAGTCATTTTCTTTTATTCTTTTTTGCCCACTATTTTTTTTTTATCTTCTATAGAGGTAAGGGGGTATTGGACTATATACGTATCATCGTTCCATTTAAATATAAATAAATTAAGCTTCCCATTTCGCACCAAGTTCCATGAGTACAAAAATGTTCAAAAGAATGTGTTTTCTCAAGGATTTAACGTTTGGATGAATTCGGAACTCTAGTTTTTTGTTCAGTTCTGTACTTCAAATGCCTTTAAACATTAAAGCAGGACACTTGCAGCAGCCTCAGCCATTTGAAGCGGGAGCAAGTGGCCTAATATATTTTGTCTGCGTTTATGTCTGGTCGAAGAAGATGACCTACCTCTAGACATTATCAGACCAAATAAGCCTGAGCGCATCTTATCGTTGGTTACATACATTATTCCTTGCAGCAAACAAAATATAAAAAGATTACCAACATTGACTAAAAGAGAGTTGAAATGTCAATTCTCTTGCTATCACCTTCCTCATTATTTTAATTAAACAATCAACAAGATACACAATCTCGTCTCTATTTGCTTATGAGAGCTTAACCACTACCGGGCAGAAGAGAAGTTGCACTGAAAATCATCCCTTGATTTCCCATGCTATCGTGACTTCACACGATTGGACTTCCCGAAGCTTATTTCATATATTTTTTTTAATATTATAGTGTCCAACTGATTATATTAATAAGAATAGTGCTTGCTTGTAGCTCCATAAGTATTACCAACTATGTTCTGAAGAGGCTCATTATAGTAAACACGCAAGTTTTTTCTAGAGAGAGGGCCCCAGTTTCATCGAGAGCAGGTTTAGGACACCTTCATCCGAAGGAGGAGCAGTTGAGGGGAAAATGAAACGAGAAAGAGATGTTTTGGTGATTGCTTGTCCGCCAATGGCTAGTACCCCGCCTGCAGCAGCAGCAGCCGTGGCCAGTGTTTCGCCAGTGATAGCTAGTTCTTTGACTCAACAACAATCGTTGCCAACTCCATCACCTTTCTCTTTTTCAGCTGCCTCTACAAGGTGGAGCTCCAGACCTTCCATTCATTTTTGCAATCTTTTTCTTAGGTTCTTGGCACTAGTGTTCTGCTTTGTCTCTGCTCTGTCACTGGCTGCTCCATCGCCCAAGAAGAAAGGCCAGCAACCTTCTAGCTTCACTGGGTATCCAGAATTAGTGTAAGCCTAAGGCTAATTGACAAGATGTTACTAGTGTTACATAAAGTTGTTAATTACATGTAAGATTATCACACTGGTTCTCGTAGCTTTTGATTTTTGATGTTCTGCTTGTCTTCATGTAGTTACTCCTTCATTGTAGACATCTTGGCTTTTGCATACTCATCTTTCCAGCTCTTTAAAGGCATCTGTGACATTGCTCACAGAGGCATTCTTATACCAGACAAGATTTCCGACTACATTAGCTTCATCCTAGATCAGGTGGGCGTGGCTCACCTCCATTTTATCTTATTCTGCTTCTGTGTTCCTTTTACGTTTTGCACGTTTCAGAAAGTTCGTCCTTGGCAAGGCTAATTTGCCGCTACAATGTGACAGTTGATGGGCTACCTTCTCATTTCATCTTCTTCAGTGGCAATACCAGTCATTCAGAATATTGACCAAATGCATTCACTCTGGAAGGCAGCTATTGTCTCAATCTGCATATCCTTTGTAACTTTTCTCGTCATCGTATCTTGTACTCTTCTATCAGGCTACAAGCTTTGCAAGAGAATCATCTGGTGATGCATCATGTTGTTTGTGTGTGAATAGACGTGTATGCTTACTTTCTGAAACAGCTCTGTTTCAAAAGGCTAACAATAAGAAATGAAGAATATTGGATGTCATTTCTTCTCCTTTCCTTTTTAATTCTCCTTATACAGAGATCTCTTGTACTGTGTATCTAGAATAATTAGGTGTTGGACTAAAAACAACTTTGACCGGCATCCTTTGTTCATTGTCACTCCATGCAAGATCCATTCACTTCAGATCAAATATCAAGGTGAACGGCCAAAGGAAAGCGACAGTAGCAGATTTTGGTTCTTTGTAACGTGGTTAAAATTATAAACTCCTATGATAGAACAACCACAATTACTGTAATCACATTTCAGGCTGCATATAATTCCTAATACTTAGCTTCACACAGTTTCAAATTTATCACAGAAAAATGTATCAAATTTTCCTAACAAATGTTTCACCATTGCAATCACTAATTGAAGTAGATAATCGGCCCTACTACATTGTTTTAACGTAATTTGTGGGAGACATAAACTGCAAAACTGTCTTGTTGAGCTCTCCTAAGATGAGATGGAAAAGAAGAGACAAATTATCACCTGACAGCTTCTAAGGTTTTTTCTTCTTTGCTTATAACAAGCCTGCCCTCGGTGAACTCACAAGCCTGAATTGGAACTGCAAGCTGCTTTTGCATCTTCTTTACAACAAATACTTCTGGTTCCTCACATATGGATACCACAGTGCCCCTCCTGCCTAGACGACCTGTTCGACCAGCTCGATGTGCATAGTGAATTGAGTCTGTAGGTAAGTCTAAATTTACCACAAGATCGCACTCAGCCACATCCAATCCCCTTGCTGAAAGTTCATTTGTCACCAGAACTCTCACCTCCCCATTCTTAAATTTCTTCAAAGTTGTTGATCTAGCTAGCTTACCAAGATCCCCATGCAGCTCAGCTGCTTTCATTCCACGTGCTTCCAGCTTGAACACAGCATCTTTTAGCTGCCTAGTATTGTTCATGAAGGCTATCACGGTCTGGGCATCAAGTGCGTGAACACACCTTCTCAATGTATCAACCTTATGTTGCAACTTTGTGACACAATAGTAGTGTTTCAATGCGGGAGGCAGGCTCTGTTCTGCTTGCTTAGCCTGCAAATTTGAGTTTGAGCTTGAACCAGACATAGGCCCTGACAAATTTCCTGGTCCAGCGGCAGGCATAGATTCAAGTGGGATAACTTTGTTTGCTTGAACAAGAAGAGGGTCATGTCCCCAGCTCCTAGCTGCTCTTATCACAGAAAACGGTACTGTGGCAGACACCATAATAGTCTGCCTCTCAGCCCGCATGGCAAGCGCACTTTTTGGTTCTCGTCGGTTTGCTCCTGATCTCCTCCCTACATGCTCCACAATCCGGTGCATGGCCTCACGGAAATTAAATGAAAGAAGCTCATCAATTTCATCCAAGACCAAGAAACGACAACCATGGGTGTGAAGTTTCCCAGCTGCACTAATCTCAGCAATACGGCCAGGTGTCCCAACAACAATTGCTGGCTTGTTTTTCCTAAGTGCTTCTTCCTGCCTTGATCGATTCGCACCCCCTACAAGTTGCTGAACCGCTTTCTTGTCTGAAGGTCCTAGCAGCTTCTCGACCTCCCTCACAATTTGCATTCCTAACTCTCTGGAGGGAGCCACAATTACTGCTTCAATATCTGTTTTCTTTCCAGGTTCACCATTGCCATTAGAAGATTTATCCTTAAGTGGACCTAATTTGGACAGTATGGGAAGGAGATACGCCAATGTCTTTCCTGAACCTGTGTAGGACTGAATCACAACATCATGATTCTTAAGAATTGAAGGAATAGCTGCAGACTGAACTTCAGTTGGAACATTAAAGCCTTCTCTCTCTAACCTTTCTAACAACAAAGGTGGGAGTCCAAGCTCTGAAAATGAGTTTGCAGCAAAAGGAGCTGACTCAATCTCAAGGGATTTCTTTACCCCAGCAGCTTTGATCCCATCACTTCTAATGGCCTTCACCTTAGCTTTGGGGATTTCAATAGAAGGACTATTTTTCTTAGGTTTGTTCGATTTATTCTTGTTTGTGGGCTCAAACTCACTCTTGTATCCAAGGCTAGCAAGAGCAAGGGGTCCATGATGTCGACCAATGTGACTAAGGAAACGTACACCATTGTGGCACCAAGGCATCCTAGAAACACATGAAAACTTATGCAATGGTCCTGACTCTCCCACAAGTAGCAGCAGCCGTGTTGAAACCAGCGCTGGCATCTTCGGTAGATTTCTTTTGAAATTGACAAGTCTCCCTTTTTACAATAGCACACTCCGGTAGAATGGGAAAATCATTGGCGAGTGAAGAGCTATTGAAATATAAAGTGCTATCTTTTTCTCAAGCTGCAATGACAAATGCATTAAAACAATTAGAATTACAGTGATGGAAACTTTGTAGGTATCCTATGGCTTCTATGCATGTGAAATTAAATAATTGCCAGCAAGTTACAGATTAATAACAGTACAAAGTGGCTTTTATTATCAAGTTGTAGTAACATTGACCATTTATGGAACAAAACAGCTTAACCATATTGATAATCTTCCTCTGTAATAGAAATTTTCAGCAGCTTCCTTGAAATTTTTCAAAAAATTCCAGCACGATGATATAGCGAATCAATACTGATATTTACAAAACACAACCATATATATATCGACACAGAAACAGAAAGTCATTTCTACACTACTTTGAAATTCCAAAATAAAAATTCATTAGTCTTTATACAATCACATCCTCGCCAAAGACTTTCACTTGCAAATGTTTTATATCATCACATATATCTAAGATATAAACATTGTCAAATTGTCTGAGGCATTTTCGCAAACAGCGGGAGAGCTCTGGCATCGGCAAATAAAAACGTCTAATTTGCCTGTTCCTAACTAACACATTCGAATTGGAGTGAGAAGAACTTGCAGTCAGAAATGATAAAAAAATCCAATGTTCATAAGAGAGAGAAATCAAACGAACCCAATTTATGTCGTTGCTCCTGGTACCCTATGAACAGGAAACTGAGGTGGCATGAATAGTTTCAATACCCTGGGTTTGAACTGATTTTCCTACGCGAAGGCTAGGGATTGATAGAGACGACATCGTAAATGCTCACCGGATCAACACAAAACGCAGCGTTCCTAACGAAATATTAAGAGAATAATATGTGGACCCCACTCCGCCCCCTTATTCTGTTATCTAATCTGCAGTTCTAAATCAAGAGGGAATTAAAAAGATTCTAAAACTTTTTAGTTTCCTTGAATTATACAAATTACACAAATTGCTTTTTCTTTTCTTTTCCTTTTTTTCTAATAAAAACGATCAATAAAAGAGGCTACGGATATTATTTAATTAGTAAAAATATCCAACCAATTTAATATTCCAGAATTTTGACCTGTCAGCAGATAAAGCCAGCGTACAGTGGCGTCTATCTACTTGTGTTTTGTCAGACAACACAATCTCTCAGTTTCTTGCAAGTACGATAAAAGGAGAATAGCTTGTGTGGATCACATAAAGGAATAAAAACAATGTGCTAAAATTACGTGCCGTGTTTATTTACCGATCAATTACAGGTCGTTGAATTCCATCTTCTGCCTATTTTGCAGCTCCCTCTGTTTCCCAAGGTATAATTTCTTTCCACGAAACTGCTATATTCTTATTGAACGTAAAGATTATTAATTAATTTTTCCGTTTCGATTTTTAAGAATTTAGCTAGGAGTGAGTTCATTCATTTTCTGCCAAATCGGATCAACTTTGGTAAGGTCTCAGGAGCATCTCCAAGTCGTTCGAGGCAACGAGCATCATCACTTGAACAAAATGATCAAGTAATTTTCACATACATACTACCCCTTTTCTTTTATTTCCGATTTATCACTTTTCTTGGCTCCCGCTTGAAGCTGTTGATCAATTGTATCTCTGAGCTCATTAATTTATTTCTTTGGCCGCCAAATATATGTGGGAACTGGGATATCAGACTTTGTAGGCTGATGGGGTGAAGTTACGAACAAATTGTGATATCAAGCAAGCATCGCATCGATTTACACTGTTCTTTGACGGTTCATCGTGTCCACAGAGAACTGAGGACACCGATGAAGCAATTTTGATATTCTTTTACGAAACAATTGATCGGCGTATGAGCTTGAAGGAATGTAACTACTGATGTTCACTTGCTCACTTCCATTTCTTCCTTCAAAGAGGCACAAAAAATTATATGCTTTTGGTATCATTGGTTATTAGACTTGGTTTTTAGCGATCATAATGAAATTGTGAAGTGACCCTCCGTTTAAATTGCTGGTGACAAGAGTTTGATAGTTGCTTTGCTTTTGGTTTGATGTACTACTCTCTTGCATTCAAGATTCCCTTCAATAAATTGAACGATGGCATGGTAATGAAGAGGAAAACTAGAACCAATCACGACGGAATTGGAATCAATATTTTTAATTTAAATGACAAATTTGTATTGAATGAAAATCGTAAGGTACCCGTTAAATTGTTGAAATGTTATGGGGTTAGCAGTGAAAGAAAGAGCCCGGCATTCATTTCTTCATTCATATTCATAGCTGAGTCTACTAAAAGATACAGTATGAATTTTTCAAAATATATGCATCCTACGTTAAAATCGATTTGATGTTTGATTGTTTGGGAGGCCTAATTGGTAATTAAACTCAAGTTAACCAGATTTTAATCTCATCCATTGATATGATTTCTTTGGGTGCAGGGGGCGAGTACGTTGGGATGAAGCTAATCTTAAAGAGATTGAGGCCAATAAACCTGTCAGGAGAAAAATACTTGAACCTAAGACACCGTATCACCCAGTGATGGAGGATGATGGTAATTAATTAGGAGAAGAACGCATCAGCCAACAGCTGTTTTTGATTCTGAAATTCGAAAAACAAATTGATCATGTGTTTGTTATTGATGATTGTCATAGGTTTCCCTTCCCCTGCATTGGATTCGCCTGATTGCAGTAGCCACGTCTATGCTGCACATGCCGAAGCCATAAGGAGTGCATTAAACAAAGTGGCTATAAGTGAAAAGCGCTCTAGGCCGTTTGCGGGATCATCATCATCTGAGGATGAGGCTGATGAAGGTTCTAAAACTTTGTTATGGCATGCAATGTTCAATCATTTCCGAAGCTAACCATTATGTGTTTTCATTTTAATTTTCAGGAAATGTCAGAGGAAGGCCCGCTATGAACTTTGAAGACCACAGGAGAGCACATTACGGCGAGTTCAAGAAAGTAAAAGAACTACAGAAAAAGGCTAATAATTCCTTGCCGGATTACGAAGATGATTACTCCAACAATGAGGCGAGATGTAACTCATCACCTTCTCTTAGCATTGGCATTAGAGATATACACATCCATAGCGACGACGAAATTTTGAAAACAATATACATCCAGGGAAATTAGTGAAGAAACTCTCCTTCGAAAGCCATATCAAAATAAGAGGAATGTAAAGACGGCATCCTGGCTCTGTGTTGGTGTATAAATAATGACAACGTACGTAGTTAATTAACAGTGACAAGAATAAGGATGTACTGCTAAGAATAAAAAACTTGTTGCACAACATAGAAACATATGCTGGTCCAGGCTTGTTTGTGTATTATTGATGCCGAATTGTGCCTTGGCGGCACTGTAGAAGCATTTTTCTTTATCTCTGAGATATGAATGATTAGAGAAGAAACCCCGTGTTTGGAACGAAAATGGTTGCCAACAGTGGCCCCGGGCAGTACGTGTGATTAGTTATTACTTATTAATTCAAGCCAAACGACAAGAAGCAATTTTGGCAGATGCTTCAGCCTAGTTGAATGCGGTGACGTGGCTTATGCAAGAATCCGCCAATTCAATTTTTATTTTGGGATGCTCTCATCACACATCGGACGGTAGAAATAGAGAGCTGATCAAATCATACTGGACATAATTGGATAAATGAATGGATTATGTATGTGGGCAATAAATTCAATTTTTTTAAAGCCTAGTTGAATGCGGTGACGTGGCTTATGCAAGAATCCGCCAATTCAATTTTTATTTTGGGATGCTCTCATCACACATCGGACGGTAGAAATAGAGAGCTGATCAAATCATACTGGACATAATTGGATAAATGAATGGATTATGTATGTGGGCAATAAATTCAATTTTTTTAAAAAAAAATTGAATTCGTCAACGTGCTGTCATTAGTCTTTAGACTTGTCTACAGCAGCAGCCATTGAAAAACTTGTGCAATTTCCTAAAATAGGTAGGACCTAGAATGGCTCACACAATTCATGCGTGCTAATATGGTGGGCTAACAAAGGAGTAGGCATGATATGAATGAAACTCATTAGGACGACGGAAAAGTTTAAAGTTGAACCATCATGTTTGTTGTGTTTGTTAATTAATTAATTTTTATTTATTTTATTTTTTACTTGCGTGACGTACTACGGCGGTATAAAAACTTAGATTCATCCTTGTTTTTCATTAATTTGTCCATAGATGCAGTCTCTTTATCTGTTTTAAACTCACATAAACTAACAGCGCTTTCATTCGAACAAAAATCGATAATTTTATTAGAATCGAATTGTTTCACTTCAATTAAACAATCAATGGCAAACAATTATTTAGATTTTTATATAATATTTTATCTTCATACTTGATCTTTAATCATCTCTCCAGATATATTCAATACTTGACTTTTAATCTTCATTTATGTAGTTTTGATACAATTCTTATAATTTCATTAATTGAATTAATAAAATATAATTAACAAGAATTTTAACCCATATTTTTATTTTAATTCATAAAATCTACTTGCCTCTTTTATCACTCCCACAATCATCCTATCATTTGTTTATCCACCAAGAAAATCATAAATTGGTAAAATGAGAAGTCTTAACAACCAAGATTACCACGTGGCAGAAAAAGAGGCCCGAGGAATTACGGCAACAAAATCTCCCATGCGGGTGATACAATCACAACCTTAAATCGGTATTGCAGAGAACAGTCCCTTATCTTCATATGGAGCGTGGTTTTCCACATCCGAACCGACACGTGTCGACGGACCCGGGGAGAGGTAAATGAAAACTAAAGGAGAGAGACAGAAGCTTCTGGAAAAGACCTCGCATTTCTGGCGCCTTCCTATCCTATTCCAATGTGCAGGGCCCCACCGCTTTTACCCTTTTTCTCTTTCTAATGCCCTTTTAAATTTCCCTTTCCTTCTCGAACCCACGATTTTCTGTTTCTCTTTTTCCCCCGCCTTATCATTTACTCCACACAGAACTTTCTAGAAACAACAAAACCTAACTCAACGCAACGCAACACAACACACACGAACTCATCTCTCTCTCTCCAGCTCGTTCGTTCGCATGCTCACCGTTTGAGGTCATCCATCATTTCTGAACATCCTGGTTCTCAACTTTCAAAGGCGTCTGATCGAGTTCCAACTTTCAACGCTGCCCGTTGAACAGTGGTTTATTCCTCACTTGTTAGGTTTGGTGAGAAAATAATCAAAATTCATCTTCATTACACCAGGTGCAGGCACAATGATTCAGTCCTCATTTATCTTTATTTCATACTGTGCTAAAAGATTAGAATAGGAAATAACGTTTTCCAAATAATAAATAATAAAAGTAATTAATAAAAGGACTGTTACTTCATGCTAATTTCCATTCGGAATTTAACTTGATTGAAATGGAAGAGAATTATTGTGCGTAGTTTACGTTATAATTTTATTATTTTTTTAACTTTATTTAGACTAAGCGTTAACAATTAGCAGAAGCGAAGAGAGAGTTGCAGAATTGATAGGGTTGGGATCCGAGGTCTTGACCCGATGGCTCCGGTTGAGCAGACGAGCGAATCTCCTGCTACAGGAGGAGACTCGCAGAGATCTCTCCCGACGCCGTTTTTGACCAAAACTTACCAACTGGTTGACGATCCTTCGGTCGATGATTTAATCTCGTGGAACAGCGACGGATCGACCTTCATAGTTTGGAGACCAGCGGAATTCGCCAGAGATTTGTTGCCCAAATATTTTAAACACAACAATTTCTCTAGCTTCGTCCGCCAGCTCAACACTTATGTAAGCAATTTTTCTTTTCTTTTCTTTTTACTTAATTAGTTGTAAAGATGAAACAAAGAATAAAAGAAAAATTCTAATTAGTTTCCATTAATTCAATAGGGATTTAGGAAAGTAGTTCCGGATCGTTGGGAATTTGCAAACGATTGTTTTCGAAGAGGTGAAAAAGGTCTTTTACGGGACATTCAGCGTCGTAAAATATCACCGTCTCCTGCAGCTCCCATGGCGGGGACTGTGACGGTGGCGGCGGTTGCACGGTCGAATTCGCCGGCGAACTCCGGCGAGGAACAGGTGATATCAGCTAATTCGTCGCCGGTGGCGGTGCCGACTACGACTATGATTAGAAGTACGAGTTGCACGACGATGCCGGAGCTTCTAGAAGAGAACGAGAAGTTAAGAAAAGAAAACGCGCAACTGAATAACGAGTTGAGTCAGTTGAAAGGATTGTGTAATAACATACTTGCTTTAATGACGAATTACGCGTCCGGTCAGCTGGACAACGTAAGTCTGCCGGAGGGGAAGGCGGATGAAGGCGGCGCGAAGGTGGAGGAGGCGGAGGAGTTGGATTTGACTCCGAGGTTGTTTGGTGTGTCAATTGGGGCGAAGCGTGCGAGGAGAGAAGAGGAGGAAGAGCAGAATCAACTGCAGCAACAGCAAGGTGAGAATGAGCCTGCATCGGATGTTAAACCAGAGCCGTTGGATGCGAATAATGATCATCATCAGGAACCTCCTTGGCTAGAACTGGGTAAATCGTGAGAACTGACGGTGATATGGATTAATATGGTTGGTGCACGTGGTGACGGGGATGCGTGATGATATGTGCGGATCCGGTCAAATTGTTTGTTTATTAAAAGCAAGCGCTTTTTGATCCGAGGACGGTGGGAATGGGAAAGGAGCGCGGAGAGCAGCAGCAAAGCGGCTGAAAAATGAGAAAAGGCAACTCCTGAGACGACGGCCAAGGTAGAAGCAACTGATTCAAGTTAGGTTGCTGCAGCGCAAATGTGGAATGGTAAACTCGGACGGAAAGTCAAGGTTTAAGCTTTGTAAATGAAAGCTCGAACGAGCATCTAGTGTTGTTAGATTTGATAAAATAAATATGTAGTCATTACTAATTACGATTCGTAGTTTGTATATCGGTTGGGTTTATGGGGGGCGGTATAGTTGTGAATTCGGGTGGAAGTATCCGCAGTTTAATGAGTTTAATTCGTGCAAAATTATTTTGTGCCATTTGGATTTGATCAGCGTACTGTCTAATTAGTGCGTGAAATAATTTTTCATCCATGCAAGTGAGTTGTATGTATAACTGGAGCTACTACTGTTGCAACGTGGGAGATAATTCAGACATCAGAGTCAAATGGGGATGAATATCGATATTTCTTAGCCTTTTCTGCCCTTTTTTGGGGGGTTTACGGGGACGCCAAAATGCATGTGTATGGGAATTTTTCCAATTTGCCACATGGGACACTCAAAAAGGATGGTTCATTGATGTATTATTGGGTGGAGAAGGTAGCATAACCTCCTCATCATTTCATAGTTGTAACTACTAATATGTGTCCGTCTTGCCTGTCGACATAGTCCATAACCTTTGTTTGGTAATTGCTTTGTAGAATTCAATTGAGAGATCGTATTATATGTGTAATTCGCTGTCCGTCTCTCCGTCAACAACTTGGGGCTTGCACTCTTTCTGTCAGTGTCACTTTGCTGCGATCGAATGCAGTTGTTTGCAAAGATGAAGTCAGTTAAGTCTAAAATTGTTGGCGAATCGTGAATGGTGAATGAATCTTGATCTGCTGTATATAGATCTCACCCACACTAATAATACCGCATGCGTTTAATTTGGGCCCAAGCATTATAAGATGGGCCAGACGGACAGTGTTTGCATTCGCCTTAGTTTTCCTATGGCGGTGCTGGCCCTACGAAATTGGTTCAACACTCGCCATGCTGCTTATACAAAATCCTCCTGTTTTCCCCCGCCTAAATGTTCTAGATATCACATTGGAACCTTTCGTCTTACGCAACCTAGACGAATTGACTGATTTTCGTTTTTTCCCCTTTAGAGTAATTCATTACACTATCCTAACCAATAAATTTCAATCATCAGCAAGAATGAAGAATCTGAAGCAACCATTTGGGAAATGTAAATAGTTTGAAATACAGAGTGTTTTTGACGAATTCGAATAACGACAGGAAAAACCGCAAAATTTAGAAAAAGAGAGAGAGAGAAGGAAACAGCGAATCAATCCATTGCATGCATTGGAATTTGCATGAGTGGAGTGGAGGTTCGTTCAAATAGTTAGGCTTGTGACAATGTCAATGAAAGAGGTTCATTTCGTTAATCACGCTGGGGAAAAATAATCCTGAATCACACCTTTATCTCAGCTGGAACAAGTCCGAATGAAGCCGTTGGGTGCAACTTTCAATTATGAGCCGATTTTTTGGACCTTGCCCTCGACACAAATCTAATTCATAGCACCAGCACAGCTTGGCCGCTGTCTCCTGCCCGCAGTATCTTAATTCCATTAATTATAATGAGTTCAACTAGACTTTCCGGGAAAATTTATGCAACCCAAAAGGACAGTTTCCAGGAAGGTTAATTAATTAATTAATTAATTAATTATTAAAGCAAATATTACTATAATCTCCCCTATTCAGACATATCGGTGGTTAATTCTTAGAATGAACCAAATAAAAGAGTAAAACATGAAGATTGAAGATAAAGGCATATGAAAGAATTTGCATCTTTGTGGATCTCCAATTTTGTCATGTGTATGTCCTTCGTTTGGGAGAGCAAGCTTTTCTTCCTTTCCCAGCTCTCACTTTTCACTATGATATGGTGCAACAATTTTACCAACTATCTCTCCAATCAATCTTGATGCCTTATTGTACAGTAATTTGGAAAATCCTAGTTGTTATCATCTAATTTGCATGTGTACACCGATCACTGATCCTAAATTATGTATCGTCCTCGACACTTTCCCCGGTCGAGAAAGCATTTCCTACACGCAATTTAGCTACCCACCTGTTCAATTAAATATACCTTCCTTGGATAAGTTATTTTAACTGGACGTGGACCAAGGACAATGGAAAACTAAAAAGTGGAAAGTTGCTGTTACAGTTCAGCCATTGAAGGCGTGTGGCTACAGTAACGAACATGCTTTCTGCCAAGTTAATAAATTTCCTCCACTTTTATTAATTTCCTCGCAATCCACTCTCACCCTTCAGATGCTTACAAGATCAGTACTCGGTGGAGGAGCTGAGAAAGATCCCGCGCCCCTTCCTTTCGTCTTGCCCTCCTTTTTAATTTGACCCGGTAGAAAGCTAAAGTATCATGGACTCTTATTCTATTAATTTCCTTTCCTTCGAACTAAGTTTAAGCCAATTGGTAGTACAGTGGGAGAGTCCTTATCATTATAAGGATAAGTGTGAGGATTCGAGCTTTCATAAAAATATTATAGAGGTTAATTTTAATTTTTTCTTCAATTATTAATTAATTGAGTGAAAATGATTTCTCTTTTAAATATTTGAGAGGATACTTAAGAGTATAGATAATGTTTCAATAAAAAATATACGACGAGAAGATCTGTCCTAACATTATTATTTGAGAATACTAATATTTAATATAATATTAATAATTTTTGTATGGATAGAACCATAACAAAAAAAAAAAAAGTTTAGCCAATTGCGGTGATAACAAATCTGAAAACTTTTTGAAGGAAATTGCATAAAGTGATCAGCGGGGGATGACTAAATAAATAAATAATCATTGAGGAGGAAGGTGACAAACCGACTGGACGAAGACTCCCAATTGCACCGTATGTTGACCGACTCTGGCCGGCTATCAGCTGCGAAATCCAAGAAATTTGCTACAAATGTGAATCACACCCAGTTGGCAACACGCCATCAATTTTCCAATGTGTTGCATTGCATTCTTTTTTATCTAATTAATTATTGTCGAATTGATTCAACAATTTCCACTGTTCAAAACATCAGTATGCACGTTGCTGTATTTGATTGAAACGAACAGAAGTATTTTTCTAAAATTCTAATTTAATTTGTAGAGTGTTCTTAAGATTAGAAACCTGGATGGTTCGATGGATTAGAGAGCCAAACTTTCTCACGTTCCATTCACTGACAAATTATCACCCTTCTTATATAGCTATAAGAACGTATTAGAATTTAGAAATGATATGATCTCATTAATTTGATTTATTCGGGTAATACGATGCCCTCCCAAATCGTCTTGATGCAAGTCCCTTTCAGGGCCGCCTCATTTCTCTGCAGGATCTTGCTGTCTTTAACTCTACCTACTTAGCTAGGTGCCACCCTGACATTTAGAAACATTTGACAAGACCGCTTTTATTAAATAAACAATATGGTATATAATTCTAATTCTTTATTAAGAAAGATAAATTTACTCCGACCATGAGCGAATATAATCAAAATTATTAATAATAATTCACATTATACATATTACTATAATCTTGATAAACTTTGCTTGTGGAATATATATAAAGAATAATACTTTAGGTGGACTATTATTATTATTATTATTATTATTATTTATTTCTTTTTTTTTTTCATTCATATCACTATGAGATTTAAATTTAAATAACCAATCAATAATTATTATTTAAAAATCACTCGATAAAATACCTAAAAACGGTGGTCGACATTGTTTAGGTTGAGCCAAGCGCTGTTAGTTAATATGATTAATCATGGTGCCGTCACATTATTCACTGATTAAAATGTAAAATAATAAATGAGAGTGCGACGCTCTGATTAGTTGACTTGTATTTTTCTATGTAGCAATCGATTTCGTCCCCAAAACGAAACTGCAGCGAGTAGCCCATGAAACTCCCCAGAAGCCAAAAACAACTCTCCTATGCTCTTCCTCGCCAACTTTGTTCTTGTCACTGATTCTCCTCTCGATGCATAAATTTATAAAAGCTAAACAAATCTCTCCTCTTATCCCACTCCATATACTGGCTACAAAAGCATTTCTTTTATAATTCACTAGATAGACTAGCATCGCGGATATTTGTTTTATAGTTTTTGAAATATTCCCAAGCTCCATGGAGATCACAATATTATCAGCTCAAGGCCTCAAGAATACTTCTTTCACTCTCTTTTCAAGTCGTGTCAGGCCCTTCGTTACCATCACCACCTACCCACCGGCCGCCACCGGCGGTGATAAACACTGCCACGTGTACAGAACAAGAGTTGACGATCATGGAGGTGTAAACCCTACGTGGGGCGACAAGTTTCATGTTCCCACAGATTGTAATGCTTTCTTTGCCAATAGATACGCTTGCATCTATTTACAATTATACACCAAAAAGCTCATGTCGGGTCAGACTCTATTGGGTTGGTGTCAGATTCCCGGCAACGACATTGGGTTTCCCCCGGTCGGGACTATCAGGAATCTCAGTTACAGGCTACGGGCTAGAGACGGTTCAAGGGGCCATGGAGTTGTTAACTTGGCCATAAAATTGCAACCTGTAGTCCCGGATAATTCTTTGCACACGTGTCATGTTATCGGCATTCCGGTAATCTGCCAAAATCGGTTAGGTGTTAGCTGTGAAGGGGAGTCGAGATTGAGAAATGAAAGAGATGTGAGCCCAACATACGGCCTAAATCTCGCACACAGATGATTTATTTTTTGGCTACGGAGTGTGTTCATGGTATTTGAGGGGCAATTTTTAAATGTACTTAATAGACAAACGGTTTGTGGATAATTACGAAAGCAAACTTCCACTTGTGAAGTTTGCAACATAATGTACAACCAATCCCTAGTTATCCAGGAAGGGATAATAGAGAAACCCTTATTAGTTTGGCAGTCACAGACTCACAGTCAATGTTGTTTTCTCCCTCGCTCTTTCTGCGAAAAACAAATTATAAATAAATGAAAAACACCAACAAAAGGGAGTATATATCTGTATATGTCCGTTTATAGAAAGAAACGTAGTTAGTTTACCCACAGATGAAGACAAGCCATTCGGATAATGCTCGATTGTCCACGGAATGGGTCGTGGTGCAGATTTGTGTCACGAGTTGATTAAGATGGTTTTTTGTTCGCTTGTGTAAGCAACAAATTGACAAACTGCACACCTCATCAGAGTTGATGTTATCTTAAGCTTGGTGAATCATCACTCAACCAAATTGACCGCAAAGCACTTCTTCCCCTCAGGCCTCAGCATGAGAAATGAAACATGCACCTCCTGTTAACATAACCAATGTAATGTAATTAATTACAATCATGATAAATACACAGTATCGTTGCTGCCGGCTACGGAGTCTGAATGGATTTAAGGGGATAAAAAAGACTGCCGTTTAGCAATTAGAAGTTTTGAACAACATGAAATTTTCGTGGCTAGGATCATAATGATCCACTTTCGGAGCTACAAATTTCTATTCATTCGTGTAAACATGAATCTGTACAAATTCAAGGTACAGTTGTTCATCCACTTGCTGTAGTGTTAGTTACAGCCTCAATGCAAACTGGAAATGGGGTAAAAATTTTTTTAAAAAAAATTTCTGAAAGCTGAGTCCCAAAGATCATTAGATCATGAGGGATACAAGGGGAGAAAAAAACAATTGTCTTCACAAAACACCATCTTGGTGTACTATTACCAGGCTGCACTTTTTAGTTCGGATGTTGCCCTTTGAAGTCTCTTCTTCATTATTTTGAAGCCACTCTGCCCACTCTTGGTCCAATGAATTGAGTTGCTTCTCTTAAGAAGATCAAATGCAAGGGGGGATCCCAAAGTTGAATTGCTTGATGGAGTGTCATCGTACTCTGCACAAAGAAGCAGAAAAAGAGGAGAAAATAATATCCTGATGGACAGCTTATAAGAAACATGAATCAAAAACCCGCTCCACAACAAAAATGGCTTAAAGTTTAAATGGTCAACTCCCACGCAGAGAGGAAACAAACCCGGCCAGGATTGACTATCTTGGCCAAATAGCCATCCCCAGCAAAAAAGCAGTTCAACTAGTTTTTTGTTTCATGGTCACCATGGTTGAAAGAACGCTGTAAAAATATCTGCCCAAACACAGGTGAGGAAAGAAACAGATTGCTTACAAGATTTCTTTCATTTAATTCTTTTCTTCTGATAAATCTAATAGCAAACCTAGCCCTGGTAAAATAGCTTTGACAAGTAAATATAAGAATGCATTAGTTATTCTTGGGAACCATAGCATTGGCCCCAGTGCTATATTCTCACTATGCCCAAAAGGAAAAAAAAATGAAAATTTCGTAATTCATATATTAGCAAAAGAAGTAATATTGGATCAAAATATCACCTGAAGATATGGGAAGATGATATTGTCGTTTCAAATACTTGGAGGACTCTCTATCTTTCTTGTGGCATAAGACTCGAACCAAAGTGTTGGCATCTTCCAAATGCATGGGACCATGGTTTTGTGGATCTAAGTCCACTGAAATATTTTCACTAGCACTCATCAGCATCCTAATTAGAGTTTCACTCTGCCAAAAGAGATATCATCAAACTAACTGTTTCAGCCCTTCATTTACAGCAACACAATGTTTTATTATCAGTTACCAAACCTGCAGAGTAAACAAGCCGAGTATTTCTTCAGCATATTTTGCTTCTCGCTCGACTAATGAACGGGGTAGACCTTCTCCACCAGCTATAAAGAATTCCTACAAAGTAGGCAGCATAGAGCTATCAGTGAGAAAAATATTATATAATCTAATGACAAATAATAGCAAAGTACATAAATTTCAAGAAAGATGTTTCCATGCTTTATCACTGTTTCAAACAATATGATGAAAAACTCCGATTACGAGTTTAGGAATGGCATCTAATCGTTGCCACCTTATAAATACAGTAATTTGCCAAAATCAAAATTAACTTAAATAATGGACAAGACTTTCTGCATGGAAAACAAATATGTGATATTCAATGCAAGCAAGTATATGATACAAAAAGAAATAAATACAACATCTAGCCTTCAGGAGGGGGAAGTTTGATATTCATAAGAAAACACCATGCTAAGATTCCGTAGTTCCTTTTATGTTCATCTTTCAATATACCTTCAATGTGTTAAGGTCATCTTCCATCATCGTGATGTCTGAATTAGAAAAAGCACGAGAAGGACCACCATCCAACAATACCCAAATATAGCCTTCCTGCATAATGAAAGTATATACATTGTGAGCCACTGAAAAAAGGGTTTCAGCAGATTACATACCAGGAAAGAGAACCCACCAATGATGCTCTACAAATACTCAGAACCACAAAATCCCTTAGAGAGTCATCAATCAAACTACAGATATGGTCAAGGACCTGCAATCACTTCCTCGAAATTAGAGAATATATCCTGACAGGGAAAAGTAAACTGAATTGTCTTTGTAAGTCCCTTTCAAAAAAAATTGTCTTTTTAAGTACTTACAGTATCAATATGCATAAGAAAACTCTCCAAACGAGCACTTTCCACGCTACCACGATATAAACAAGAGAGAAATGAGTCCCTCAGATCCCAAAACACAACTCTTGCTCCTAGGAGTTATAATTAAATGAAATTCAGGTTATTACTGTCTGTGCTAAATGCAAAGTTAAAGGAATGGTGTAAACTTAGAGAAACATAACAAGACTATTAAGTTCTTAATTGGGTAACTGATCCAGTCTTGAAAAGATAAAATAGTAAAAAAGTGAACATTGATATCTAAAAGTTTATTTTCTAGAAAAATTAACAATGTTGATTTGTATTCATGATACTTGACAAGTGGGTGAACTATACCAGCTGGTTTTCCACCCCATGAAGAGAACATGAAAAGTTAATAATGCTGATGCAATAAGCCATGAAACTAGCATCCAGAAGACTAGGTAGCAAGATGATTACGGACACGAAGAACCTTGAAAACTAATTTTATCACAAAACTATACACTAAACATGGTGTTATTAAGGCAGGCCTAATGGTGGTGACAAAGAATAATTCATAGATAGAGATTGTGAATGCAGACAGTTTATTTGCTCACCTATGAAATCGCATATTTTTCTGATAGCACCAGTTGCGGTATCCCTAATGATGCTTAAGGTGGTGATGAACAGTTCGTCCACTGCTTCACTACTTGTCAGAAAATTCCTCTCCAAAGATTCTTCAGTCTCCCCTTCAGCTGATTGAAAAATAAAATGAATACTAAGACTGTAACATAATCAAGTACTTCGGTGGTTAATGGATTCCATCAACCAAAGTAGGTGGCAAAAAGGTTATTGATCTCATAAGAAGAGAGGAGAAAGCAAAGGAAAAACACAATGCACGTCAATAGTTTCAACTACCCTTCTTCAGAATCTACAGAAGCAATAGCATAAATATTAATTTAAAAATAAGCAAGGTGATTGTTGTCTTAAAAGTGGTACAAATTCAAAGTTTATAGCTCTTTATTCCACTCAAAAGAAAAGCTATTTGTTTTTCTAGCACTTCTCACAACACTCTTATTAATCCTATATTTAAGAATCTTGAGTCTCCTTCACATGCTGCTCTAATACATACATATGCAGAGTTGTGATGGGGGGTCACTGTAACCAAGCACAAGCAATTGCACAAACCAATCCTGACCAGTCTGAATAATGGTTGGTACATCTAGCACTTGTGGTCTGGTTAAGGTATTGCTAACAGAAATTATCATGCATAAACCACCCAAAGACACTTCAGAGTGTATAACAAGTAGAGAAAAGTGAAGGAGATTTCCATTGAGACATCATAGTACCAGTTTTAGCCAATCCTTTAGGGAAAGCTGATACCCTAATCCCTAGTTTGTATTATCTCCTCTGTCCTCAGGAGATTCAAATTTCATATACCATTGCACCATTTTAGCTGACCCATAACAGAAAGCTCATCCTCCAAACCCTAGTTTGTGTCGACTCCCTCTATCCAACAACATTATCTAGACAAAATTTCTAGCAACTTAACTAGAAAAAGCCACTAGGAAATTTGAACTGGAGGTTTCTTTTTAAGAATTACATCAAAGAGACTTACCCCGTGCTTGATCAACAAATGCTCTGACAAGTGCCCAAGATTTTCTAATGCCTTCTTCTAGAACACCGACTTGTTTCTGAATGTACTGCAGAGTGGAAAAAAAGTTAAAAAAAAAATCAAGGCATGGAGTAAAAAAATAAATAAATTCTAGGCATGGAATTTAAAATCAATTTTGTAAATTTAAGATCAAAAGGTTAGATGAGAGAAACCATAAAATTTTTCATATCTTGCAACTACCAATTTCAAGGTTTTTCTTTTAAAAAAAAAATCAGAAATACAAACTTGCTGTACAATGAATGGATTATAGTTCCAGGAACAAATGAACAAGCACAAAGATGTCTCTGCAGATAAGGCAACAACTATGGCCATTTAGCACTGAACTTTTGGCATTTTTGGCCTTGGATTTTGAATGTGGGATGGAAATGGGATAAGGTTTCTTTACCAACTCATGTTCACTTTACATGGGCTAGGTTGTGACATCTATGACTGGAAGAAGAAAAGCTCAACCAACAATTTTTAAATAACGTTCCATGGTAAAAAGTGTTCATGACATTCATCTTTGCTTGGAGTATCAAATTACATTAGGGTATAAAATTTATGTTAAAAAAGCTTTTGGGAGTACATGGATTATGCTAGATGAAAAATTGCAGTTTAATTAACCAACAGTTATTGGATTATTATTTAGTCAATTCAAGGTAGCCTTACGCAATTGAACCAAAAATTATCTTAAGTAGCCAACCTAAGCCTAAACCAAGTCAGGAGAAAAACAAAAATAAAAAAGAAATGAGACGCAAAAGCAAAATAGAGAAAGGGGCCATCATAAGGGCTGGACTAAGTAGCCTAGCATTTAATCTCTTGTAGAGTTGGCTTAGGTACAAACGTCAAAGGGTTAAACCCCTTGTTGAGCCTAAGTTGGCCTCTATCTTAACCTAGCCGGCTACAGTCATGTAATCCTGATATTTGAACTGAAAAGTTGAACTCAGCACAGTTCCAGGGTTTAAAACCTTGCACCAGGTTTGACCTCTACCCTTACCTAGACTAGCCTGCCCATGTCAGAAGTCTGCAATTCAATTGATAATATAGTTCAACAAGAGACTAAATCACACTACAAAGCATGGATAAGGTAATCATTAATTGTATGCCAAGGATTTGAATATTTTTGTTTGCAAGGAGACTAAAGCAAAAAAAATTAAATAAATAAAAAATAAAAAATTTGTCAAAAATATAAAAGAACTCAGGTGAGCTAATGGGAGAGCAAGAATTGTTGCCTCCAAAGAGTGGATTTTTGACCCTTTAGAATCACATTTAGGTTGTCGAGTTTATCATTTGATTTGTGGGTTAATTAGGTTCACCGCCAGAAACCAATAGTTGGTCTGGCAATATCTATTAGCCTATATGGCTACATAGCATTTTGATTTTGATGATAACAAACCACGAATTAATGGGTAAAATTGGAAATACATATTGTTTTTTTTTTTTAAAAAATGAATGATGATTTCTCAAAGTTCTTAGAACATTTTCTTTATATTTTAAAGGAAAGTTCTAACATGAGGATATGATTTCATATTCTTAGTAAAAGCAAGTTTTGTAAAATGTTTCTATAGACAAAACTATATTTTGTTGATAAATGGCATCCAACTTAAGAAAACCGGCAAAACCAAATTCAAAAAATGTGCTTACTGGGACAACTGGCCAACTGGATGTGCTAAACGGCAAACCAAATTCATAACCATAACTTTTTGGAATCAACTGGCAAATCGGATACCTCAAAATGGCAAACCAGTTACAGCAATTGAGCTCTCTGGAATCAAACGGTATACTAATTACCAATAAATGGAAAACTGGTTATTGAAAAATTCAAATTTTGGCTACAACGGTAAACTCAAGAGGCAATCCGGTTAGGATAAATGGCAAGCCGATTATGACCAAAAAGTCAATAACAACTAGTTTTCAGTTCCAACTATATAAAGGCTCAATCAAATTCAAATGAAGAGTTGAAGATGGATTCTACAATTATCACTAAGCTTGTTATTGAGAATTTAACCTCTCTTGTGCTTTAAAACTTATTATTTCATTAAATCACACTTTGGGCTTTCATTTGTAAAAACTCTATGTAATATTTATTTTTGAGTAATTGTAAGTGTGGAAAACACTTGGAATAAGAGGCTTGGAATTACCACAAGTTGTAAAGGTTGATTGATACCTTGGAAGTCAATTACAAATCTTATAGCCTTGGGTTGTAAAGGCTTGGATAGTACAATCCTCAGGCTTGGTGAGTTTGGAGGCATGGACATAGATGGAGTTTGACGAACCACGTAAAAATATCGTGTTTGTTCTCTCTTCCCTTATCTCTTTAATTTTGTTTATTGTTAAAATTATTTGTTATTAATTTTATTAAGGCATTGTTTTGAATTGTTGTGTGATTTTATTTGCATAAATTTTTAAAACCCAATTTAACCCCCCTCTTGGGTTGCATAGCTAGTATTTCAATATCATCAACTAAACTTTAACTAACCACACCCAATCATATGAAACCATCTGTAGCAAGAGAAAATTGAAGCCCACGTCTGAACATTCATTTTACTCTTTTCCAGTCAAGTCCTTATTGGTGTTATTCATGTCATACTCATACGCATTCCCTATGTAATCAACAAGAATTATATGATTGAATAACATCAATAACTAGACAGGGATACTTACTTGAAGAGTGTTCAACCTGATACAGAGTTTTGGAATTGTCAATTCATTCAACTTCTCACTCACACTTCCGTCTAAAACTGTAAACTCAAGCAGCTTTTTCTTAAGCATTGGAAGAATTGTCTCCTCATACCGAGTTAAAGGAGGTGCTGATGGATAGAGATGCTTTTGCTCAACTGCAATCACAGAATGCATTATGATCAATTAGACAATTTATAAAATTTATTTAACTGTCTCCTCATACCGAGTTAAAGGAGGTGCTGATGGATAGAGATGATTTCGCTCAACGGAAATCATAGGATGCATTATGATCAATTAGACAAATTATAATATTGAAAAACTTACCATTAAGTCTCTTAATCAATTGCAGTGCAAAGGAAAATTCAAATGAAAACAAACAAACAATTATTAAAATGACACAAACCCCCAGAATTCAAATAGGGTGAGGAATATTGCATGAAAATCTACTTTCCATATAAAATCTGCTTTCCATATTATATCAATATCTGATGAGAGAGCAAATTCCTAGGTAAAGAATGCTAAGAAGGCCTTTTCTGTGTTGCCATTATTCTATTGCTTGTTTAATAGCTTAAATTTGGTAAACTAATATTACAATCCATCATTCTCAGTTTGTCCTGATCTTACAATCTGTCAATTCTTGACTTCTCTTTGTTTTGAGTAAGTGCTCATGTGCTCCCCTCTAGCAAAGTTGGTGCCACATAACTAACCTCATACATGCCTCCCAAGCTCAGTACTTCAACAGTAAGCAGAAAATCGGTAGAGTCTATACCAATGCATCTCGTATAAACCTGGAAACTTCTCTCCCATAATTCTTCTACGAGCCCAAAGAATGTTATATTTGGCAAGTTACAGCTGCATGAACTCAATCCTTAATCATGTGAAAATATGGACATCCAGCTTTTAAATGGCACACAACTCTCAAATAGTCATCGTAAATGATATTCACTTTGTGATGGGAAGGCTTGGGGTAGCTACCAGAAACAATTTCTGAGAGAAACCATACGAGCCTTTCACCAGCTACCAAGAGACCAAGTCCGATGGCAGCAAAACCTCTTTTGAGTTCTATTCAACCGTACACTAATTTTTTTTCAAGCAAAACTTTAAACTGAAATCACAACTAGCAATGTTTCTAGCCATAAATATGCCAGCAGATAAAGAGTACAATACCTAACTGGTTGAGCAATCTCTGCAAATAGGCATCCAAGCTATGGAAAATAATTGATAGTAGCGCTTGTAAATGTATTATATCCAAAGGGAGATTCAAGCCAAAGAATTGATCCACAGTCTGCAGGACAAATTGAATACAAAGAAACACAATGAGAAAGAATACAGTTACAATAAATAATTAGAAAATTCAATGAGAGTAAGTTTTAGTAACATTGTGGAGGCAAGAACTGCATCAATATCCAGATCTACAATTGTGATGCAAATACTACTCCTATATTATCATATTGTTTACAGTTACAATAATTAGAAAAAAACATAGAGATTATGATCCTGAAGAGAGAAATTCCCAGCGCAGAAGGAAAGACAATTGTAGAGAGCAACTTCTTTGCAAGTCAGTCTCTATTTGAATCATTTTGTTTTCTGAAGTGATGGAATATCATCTTGCAGATATTTTGAAAATAATTGTTGCCAAGTAACTGTATTAGAATTAAGGAATACATACCTCCTCTATTATCCTAAAAACTTCAATTATTGATGCTCCCTGTCTTTGCTGAAATGATAAAGGCTCCCAATCCTGCACATCCATAACCATTTAATATTTAATATTCAAAATTTCAATAATAGATAATATTGATAATATTATGACATCTGACCCATTCATAAAGTTCTTCAGCCTTCAGCCATTATAGCACATTTAATGAAAGATGAAAAGGATTTTTCTCAATCCTTCTCTCATAACTTGTCATTTGGTATTATTTTTCTCAGCCACTTCAATGTCAATTCAAATGACAAGTTTTTGCTTAAGTGACACATATCTTCCGATATGCTTATCTCATGTATATGCTGTTGAAACCATGAAACAATAGACTACTGCTAGTTAGAGTAATCTTTACTTTGGTCAATAGTTCTAGACAAGGAAGTTGCACAAATAATGAAGAATGATCCAGTTTAGTTAATATCAACAGAACATTTAGGAAGACAGATGGTTGAAGTCTAAATAGAAAGAAATGGGAGGAGTAATGCTTGCAATCTGTTTTTCTAGCCGCTGTAATATGAAACCAACCTCAAGATCAAATGCACGTCCAGTCCACTCCAAAATATGAGCATGCTTAGCAATTACCCAATCAAGAATGATTGGTCTGCAAACTTCTCCAATCTGCCCAAAAAGGAACATTCTTATCCTCCATGTTTTGTTAAAACAAACGAAGCATCATATGCAATAGTCAACATTTAACACAATCATTTCCCCCAAAAAATAAAAAAAATAAAAATTTACACCCAAAACAAGTGGATATGGGAACATTTGACAACCAACATACAGTAACCATGCTACATGTGACAAAGGACTTGGGCCATAAAAAATACCCAACAAATATTATGTCCAATGATATCAAATTCAGATTAGACCACTTAGCTTTCCAGACAGGAGAATGCTTGACACCACAGTGCACCAAGAACAAATAAGATCCATAAGAATGCCAGACGTGCTCTAAGAAGCAGCACCCATTTCAATGACCAATGCCATTTTTTAAGAAAGATCAACAATGTAAAATGCACCATGACTTGTGTCCAACATTGGTAAATCCTGGGCTTTGGTCTAACTCCCATGAAAGAATCATCAGTTCTCATCAACTTATCATGATCTTATTGACAACACATACAAAGTAAACCGCAGCAAAACAAATATTAAATACCATTTGACTAACAATAAGCAATAGCAATCAGAATTAATCAACAAAAGGATTAAAGTACAGGAAACAGCCAAGAGTCACATAAACGAATAATAAGATATAAAAACCTAGCAAGTCCTATAGACTTATATGGTACATCTTCACAAAATGCAACACAAGAAACACAAGTAACACTAGTCCCTTATGACATTAAAAAGTCAAAATACAGGTAACCTGATAATGTTCCAATTGATTCATATGGTGGTGGGACCCTTTTTTTTCAAAAGCAGAAGTATATATCTGAGTCAGGTACTGATCCAACTTATTTGCTGCTGGAAGCACCAATCTAGCATCTTCAGACAGAGATGTCACTCCCTGGAGGAATGGCTTCTATATATTTGAGAAAAAACATACAGTTACAGATATTAATACAAGATAGAGTAAATAAATATACCAACAGTGGATAGACTTGAGATAAATTGAATTAAGAAGTTTAAGAAACAAACCAGTCTTTCCCTATAAAAATGGTGCAATATTATGGCTGAGATCATCAACGCTTCAGGGCACCAATGACAAATTACTGGCCAAAACACACTGAGTTCTCTCTCAGCAATTGATCTTAGTTCATTTGCAAGCAGAGCCAATGGATGACTCCTTTGTACTTTCAATTCAAGATCTATGGTACTTGCAACCTAAGAATAAACCAATTAACCTCATACAAAGTATGAAAAGGGCTAGAAAAAATGTGAAATTGGGACCAAATACTGCATAAATCAACAGTATTTCTACTTAAACAATAATATGACATCTAATTCACTAAAATTATCAATGAAACAAGCAAATATTATATACAAGGTCAAATAACAAAAGTGGCTCACCTGCCTGCATGCAGTTTCAATGGACTTCTCGACATAACCCTTAACTTTTCTTGCAGCATTATCATTTGAAATATACAATTTGGTTAACTGCATGCACAAAAGCATTATACAATAAGATGACAATTAATAGTGGAAGCACTGTCATCTCCACATACTAAACTAGTATGTAAAAGAAGGCGTATCATCAAAATAAGAAAAGAACAACTTGAACACCAAAAATAAAATAATGTCCCTCATGAACCATTGGAATCAAATTTCAGCGCAACTTTCATTGGCCAACAATTTGTACAATTTTGTTTCCCAAAATCAACAAAACTTTTTGTTTTCAGACATGCAAACAGATTTTATTCATGACTGCTGAAAAGATGCAAGTAATAGCAAGAAGGCGAAAAAAAGAAAAAGGAAAAACAGTCCTTGAGATATCAAGGTAAGATTCGATTATTCTAGAAACAGCAATTAGAATGACCAAGCTATCTTGGTCAAGATAATATTGAAACTTTTGCCAAGGATTCCACGTTATAACCACATGCAGCAAAAGAATTTAAGACATATCAGCCATGGACCAGCTTAACTCACTTTTACAATATGTTCATAGAGATAATATACTGCAGCAGAGCTAACCTTAATTTCAGCACAATCACCAGCAGTGAATAGTCCAACTGTTGATGCCAATGCCATCACTCTTTTGAAGTTAGAAGGTTCCTGGAAGAATAGAATCATTATCAAAAAGAAAACCCCAGGAATTGATGCATAAATATTGTTGAAGCTAACATAGGCAATACTAGATTTCATGAGCTGTAGCCTAGTAACTATAGTTTGACTATGAGTCGTGATCCCTTTCTTATTTTTGTTCTAGTCCTATATATCCAATACTTTTCTATGTACTAGAGAGACACAATTTCAGTCACTCACTTTGTCTGTTGTTTCTTCTTTTCTAGTGCAAGCTAACAAAAATAAATCATATGTACAAAGGGGATGAGACGATCACACAAAAAAGTACAAACAATGGGAAAAATAAAATTTTTTCCTAAAATAGGAAAAACTTTAAGTTAAAACATTAAATATAATAATTAAGTTAAAACTTTATGCCTTAATCAAATTAAAATGAAATTAAGCAGCGGTGATGAGATGACAAAAATGGATTGGCAAAAATTTAGCAAATAAGGTATTGCTTATATTGATATTAGAAAAAAAAAGGATATTGCTCATATTGGAAAAATAAAAGAGAATACAATAGAACTGATTGGCAGCAATTAACCTGACTAAAATGTCGGTGGTAGCCTTGCAGTTTACTGTCGCACCAAATGCTTATTGAGACAAAAATAGCCTGCAACAGGCTTAAATTGTCTTCTCTGTCATTGCATTTTCTTGAACAAATAATATTATTAATATATTGCACTTCCTCCCCCTCATCTTCCTCTGTTGGTGAAACTTTTTGCAACTCAAGAACTGCATATTCAAGTAGCATCCCCTCCCCTGTCCCAACAAACTTCAATAGGCACAACTTTCTTAATCCAATGACTAAAAATCGCATTAAATCGTACCTGTTCTAAGCAAGTAATACATCCATCAAAGTAACTTTGACATAATGCATTATACAATTTTTAACATTTCCTAAATTTTGTGGGCATTTCACGGATCTTATCTGAACACACCACCACACAATTAACACTGTATATAAACTATCTTGACTACACATAGAATAAAGATAAGTGATTAGTTCCATATGTTCAAAGTTGGACAAATATAGTTACATAATACAAATTGTCATACGAATTTAACAATTATGGTATATAAAATATACCTGCTGGAAAAGGACCCATCCAAATATTCCATAATGCATTTTCTGAGTGATGCCTAAAGTTGACCAGGTCAATTTGATAAGTGACATGATAGCATCGGCTTCCTGATACAAGTCCGAAGCAAAAAATTTGAGCATCATTCAAAATAAAACTACATGCAAAATATCACAGGAACTGCTAAATTCAAGAACAAGATATGAAAGCTTCAACCTCTATGAGCTGACATTCATCAAGAACATCGAACATGCCAAAAAGTAACTTCTCATAAAGTCTAATGTTCAAATGATAGGCAGCAGTCCAATAGTAGGTTTCACTTTGGATGCCAAATTGACCAGGCAGAGATGACAACTTTAATGCCGCTTGTCTAATTGATGATATAACCTCAACACGTCCTGAAGCAGACATTTTAAAGTCCCATTCCTACAAAATTGATATGCAAGTAGTAAAAATCAAAATAAAATGTTAGGTTGCCAATCAACTAAAAATAACCACAAAGAGGCCTACCGTTGTATCTCTTATCTTTTCAAGACAACTTCTAACAGTTACATATTCAGTTGTTGTGAAATTAGTAGAACAAGACAGAAGTTCTTCTAATAAATTTGCCTACAATTGCACAGCAATCTGTAAGTTTGGTGCTTTAACAAAGAACTTATCTATTTGAAAGTGACAAAACCTACAGTTAAGCTCACCTGTCTATTTTTCCATTGTATATAAGCCTTTTCATTAAGAAAATCAGACTTGAAAATGCCAATCAGAAGCCCCAATGAAATTTGAGAAAGATCAACTTGTCCACATGTTTTTGTTGCAGCCAATTGAATCAAATTTCTCCTAATGCATGCATCCAACACTTCTGAAATCTAGTAAGAGGGCAATTTGTACAACTGATATCACGATGGGGTAAAGCAGAACATTCTCCTATAGGAAATTGCAGAGCTCAACCAATTGTGTTGTACATAGCAAATTACAAATGGTAATAATTTCCGAACAATAAAATTTCTAAAGAAGAAATAAAACAATCACACCCCACCCCCCAAAAAAAAGAAGGGGGGGGGGGGGGGGGGGGGGGTGGGGTTGTTGTGGAAGAAATAAAAAACCCTTCATCTATTCTCAAACAAAATGATTATTATCATCTTATAGAATGACCAAAGCTAGCTCAACATCAAAATTAGCTGATAAGTGATATTCAGAACTCAACAGAAATACTAATTTTATCAACCTAAAAACAGAGTAGAGCAAATCCCTTGAGTCAGCTAAGTAAGTCCCATCCTCTCATGTAACAAATCATACTTCGAAAGTATTCTTTCACCTTATTGTTTTATTTTTCATAGGCAAGTGTTCTCACCATCAGTTATAAATTTAACCATCAATAACTTGGGTATATATTCTTCTTCAGTAGATGACGCCTAGGGTTCACACCCAAAAAATAAAATAAAATAAAATCATCATGTCAAATTCTCTACCTCAAGTGGAGAAATCTGTTTGTCATTAAATAAACACTCATTATGAATGAGGCCTGTATGATATCCATACCAAATGTCTTTCAGACTTGAAAACCCATAGATTGATGTACTTAGAAAAGGTTTTATTACATTTTATTGGAACTAATTATGATGCTCAATAACAAAGTTCAATATGGAGCTTTTCAGGGTAAAAGCTTAGACTAAGAAAAGAAAGGATCTATAGCTTGCCTGCATCTGGCCACGGACAATGTCAATGAGCTTGGAATGGCTTCCTGAAGAATGGGTCTGTAAGTGTATCCTTTCCTTTTTACCCTTCAATCCAGACAAAAATTTAGGACTCTTTTCTCTTTTTCTGTCCTCTGCTGAATAAACTCCAATCCTGATAATGGAAAAGTGGAAGTTTACAAAATAGAAGCAAGAAAGAGAAACTGATCCAAGCGATGCACATCAATCAGAGGTATAAAAAAAGCAAACCCAGGCTGGCTTCAAGCATGCACGCACACATGTAATACACAAGCATTCATGCACAGATAGATAGACGTGAGAAAGATAAAAATTACCCAGAAAATAACAGTGATGCAAGAAATAATTCGTAAGCTGTTTCCCGTAAATCATCATCCGACAATCCTTCAGAAATCCTGACATTATGTATCAGTTTACTTAAAAGATGAAAGATGAACTAAAGATTTAGGCATCCATATAAGATATATGGGCAAACAGAAAATAAAACGTAGGCATAAACTTTTCATCAAATCTTGTTACACCTTATTGCTTCATACTTTTAAAGTCCTGAAGAAATATACATAAACCAATCAATACCTGTCTTTAGGCTAGGTAATCCTAATGGAGGAATTCCAGAATCTCCTGCAGGCCTCCTAGGTGAGGGTGGAGATGCTTTGTATTTAAGGCCATAATCATTCCTGGATGTTGCTAAATTTTCAGCATTTGCAGGATCACAAAAGCTAGATGAGCATGGTGCGTGGTTTGCAGTTTGTTTCACATAAATTGGAGGAGGCACACGTCCAGGAGGAGAGCTAGACAAATCTGGATCAGAAGAAAGAAAATACGAATCCCCAATTTGATAATGAATCTGCATTTAATTTAAACAAAAATAAGCACAAATATATATATATATATATATTAAAAAACATAACAACCCAGACATAAACAAAATCTTAAGAAAATTTTCTTCAATGATTCACAAAATGACACATTTTAGTACTTCAAATTTTTACTCGATTCTACCAAACTTTATCAGGATTGCATTTTGAAACCATATTATTGATCAGTACTTACATTCCAAACCCAACAATACACTTCAAACCTTGATAACGATAATTTTACATTATGAAAATTGACTCAAAATGGAGAAAAATAAATAAATCTTATATCATAACTTCCAGTTTAGTTAATCTATCTTCTATGGCCAAACGAGAAGTAAACCTAACTATCTTCTGCTGCTTGAAAACAATAAATGTAAATCTACAGCTTTATTCACACACGAAACAAGATGGAAGATGGCACACTCAAGACCTTGCATGCGACAAAGATTTCACTCACCATTGTCGGATAAGCAGATTCGTCTAAGTACTTCTTACTCGCTTCAGAAACATCAACCACTCCACCTGCTAACAAGAATACATTTGTTCAGGGGAAAACAATTGTAGATAGACAGTAGAAAAAACTCTGAATTCTGCTCGGTTTCTGGAAAATCTTGACAAAATAAAGATTGAAAAAAAGAAGAAGAAGAAAAGAAAAAGGCTTTCATTTCCCTCTCCAAGTTGTAAGCAATGTTATTTTTAAGTTCTTCCTATATCTTATTGGCAGCCAAGCCAAAGAAAGCACAAACATCGTTAACTTCATCTTTTCTCCACTTCTGTTTGTTTCTGACGTTTGCTTGAAAATTTCATTCACGTTACCTGATTTCACACAGTGGATGATATAATCGGCGCTAAGAGAGTCGAAATCAATGTTGGAGAGAGAAGCAGTGGGACCGGACGGAGTACGAAGCTCTTTGATCAAGCCTGATGATAGTAGAAACTCTATCAGCTGCCGACGATCCCTACGGTACCGTTCTAACAGGGAAACATGCTGCTGATCCATCGTCTCTGTCTACGTGAGCTGCTTCCCCACGCACTCAACATATGAACAGGAAACAGCGAGTTGTCATGCTCCTACGGTGGAATAAATGTAAAACTGTCCGTTTCGAGGAGCGCGAAAAGCCGGACCCCAAGCGACAAGTCGATAGCCCTCACGCTTTAAGAGATGCTTTTTCGTCACTTTTGCCTCCTCTTTCTTTCTTTTGATTTTTATTTTGTCCCCAGCGTCGCCATGAATATGATGATTGCTTCTTTTTTCTTTTTCATCTATCGAGTGACAATTTCGATAACGTTTTACTACATTATACCAATGATTCAAAAATAAAATATTTCATTATATAATTTTTAAATTTTTAAATTTTTAAATTTCACATTTTTTCAAGTTTTATCTTATTGCCTCTTTTACGTGATAGGTTCTGTAGAAAAAATAAATAAATAAAACATTTCACCGTTGCAAAGTAGCAATAATAGACGTACCCTCAATTTCAAGATTTATATGTATATATAAGACTTAGGATTATTCGGAAGAAAAACATTTGAGGCAATTTAAACACGGTTACCGAGTGGTACCAAATAATCCCTTTTAAGAAACCTTATTATTGTTTTATTCAACAGCTGTATTAGACAAAAATATACTGCATTACATTGCTTAATTAACAATGTAGAATATCCATTAGTCAAATCAAGACTACTTGACAAGCTTATAAGACAATGAAATGCGATTTCTTGTGCAAACAACATCCAAGAATAGAATAACATTGAAGCCTACATTATTACACCACCAAGTGCATCAATTTTCGATGAGCAAGAAAGATTTATTAACATTATACACTTTGCTCCTAATCACGCTTACAATAGTTTGTTTGATGAGGGTCACGGAGGAAAGACACTTTACACAGAGAAACTATAGGGACACACAGAAGCCTCTACAGCAGGGAAATTACAAGGCTAGAGCATTTACCCTAAAACCCGTACAACAGAAATAAAAGGTCAAAGCAATGCCTTGGCTCAGTGCTGCTGAGGACCCTGTGCAAGGTAAATATACACAAACTACAACTCTGAAAAGCCAGAGCAAAAGGGAATGCAGCACAACTGCCACCACAAGCATCAGAAACTACAACCACTAGGTCACACTACCGCAAAAACAACAGTAAAAAACCTGTCAAGTAATGATGGGATGGAGGGCAGGCACAAATATTTGAGATTCTTCTATACCTCCTCCCTATCTTGGTTGCTACTACTCTTCAAAATGTTGTATTTGCAGAGAGGACAGGTAGCGTTTATGTATAACCACTTATCCACACAGGCACAGTGAAAATGATGCCCACAAGGAAGCTCCCTTAGCTCAACTCCATCATCATAAGCAGAGAGGCAGATGCAACACTCCTACACATTACCACAGCACAATATTAGTTTAATACAAATTATTGACTCAACACGAGCTTTTGTTAATCCACAAAATTATAACAGAATTATTGCAAGTAAAAGAACACAAATAAAATCTGTGCTTGTGACGTTCATGTATTTAGCTAATATTATATATGTATTTTTTCTTTCTGCAAGAAATTAATCATAACAAGCAAATATAGAAGAATAAAGATACCAATCTATTGAAAGAGAGAGGCCAAAGGGTTGAAACTTACTGCATCCTCATTTGAAAGCACGTGCTCATTCGGTGTTTCTGTGCCACATTCAGTCATTATTCCTCCTTGAGAACCTTGTCCATCATCAGAGAGTTTCTCAGTATCCACCATTCTTCGAAATTTGAATTTTGACAACCGCTCAATATCTTCTTTGGAAGCTCCTTCCTGCTTTAACAGACCAAATAGGTTGCATCAAGGAGAGGAAAAACAAAAAGACAGAGAAAGATAAATTAGACATACGCAAATTACAAGGCAATTACACTACATAAAATAAAATATACAAACTGAGTGAAGACTGTACAGAACAAAATATCAAACAAGGCCTTCAGGGGGGAAAAACAAGTTTTCTAAAACATCCCTAGTCATCATTGATACCACAACCAAGTTCACTCAGATGAAAAACTAATGACAGGGTCAATTTGAATCCCAAGATGCACATAGCCAACAAGTTTGAACTTAACCAAAGGACAACCCGATAACATCTTATGATGAGCACTCTCTGAAGCTAAACAATGACCAGCATGAGGTTAAATAGATCAAATGAACAAGCACAATAGTAAAAAAAATAAATCAAGAAACAAAATACTTGAAAAGCTTGGAAGCTCCCAGTGACTATTGATGTGCAAAGAAAGTGGAAAAAAAAAAAGAAAGAAAAAGAAGAAAAGAAGAAAAGAGAAAAACTCGTCAAAAAGAATATTTTGCTAATAATAATAAAAAATAGACAAAACTAGGGTTTTAACTCTCTTTTATACCAAAACTGTAAATAACGCGAATTTAACAGTATGGGTAAAGCCAAGTCATCTTATATCATAAAACTCTATTTGCTAAAGTAAGAATAACAAAAAAAAAAGCACTTGAAACAAATTCCCCCTCCCCCCCACCCCAAAAAAAAAAAAGATAAAGTTCCAACAAGTTTCTCAATTTTTCTTTTTAAAAAAAAGAGGACCATCAAACAGCCTTTTGAAGCACTAATATTTGGCAAAAAACCGACAGGCCCATGTCGAACAAGTTGGCTGCGGCTCTTGTTCCTCTCAATTAGAACTTTAACATGACATATTATATGCCCAAATCCGACATCATTTGCCCCATTTAGCTCTTGTCAAAACATGTCATACATCAACTATGAAACAAAGAGTTAAGCATGAAAAATCAAGGAAAGGCGCATCAGAAATAAATTAGAGGCCCCATGAAGTAAGTTAGTTTGAAATTATAAGAAAGCTTGGATTTCTGTAATTGTGAGGTGGACTAAACTCACAGGAAAAGCCTCAAAGATGAACCATTAGCCCTTGCCTAAAAATGGGAGGATGCCAGCATGCACAACCTAAATAGTAAACGTATACCTCATACAGTAATAGCTAAAGAAGATTTGGCAGGTACAACTAAATTTACAAGGATTCCTACTCTATTTTGCATTTATTATAATATTTTATTTAATTCAAGCTGCTCAGCTAGTGGATTGGCATTTGTGAGAGTGACCAGTTAGCGGGTGTGTGTCCAATTAATCATCAGGTCTGCATTTTTGGTCAGTATGCTGCACATTCAAGCCATAATTCCTTGCACAAACACACACATTATATATGGAGAGAGAGAGAGAGAGAGTCATTGAAGATTATAATGTTTGGACAGTGCATTTGAGCCTACAATCCAATGAACATGCTTATGGAGAGAGCGAAAGAGAGAGTCATTGAAGATTATAAAGTCCGGACAGTATACTTGAGCCTACAATCCAATGAAAATATTTGAGCCTACAATCCAATGAACATGCATATTCACACCCATAAAAATAGAGGGATACAGAGTTGTTTAATATTATAAGTTAACAGTATAAATACCATAGGAATAACATGATGGGAGTAAAAGAAAGCTACCTGGTCTGCCACAGCATATAAGATTGCAATAATACATGGAAGGCAACAGCAAACAGCAATGCCAATTATACAGGCAAGAGCGACACAAAAAACAACAAAGAATACATCGAACCCAAGGAAAATTATACAAAGCCTGCAACAAGTCACATTGCAAAAGTTAGGATTCCATAAAGAAATGCACATTAGAAACTGCACTAAGAAGGAGAAACATGAGGACTAACCAGTAAAGCAGAGGAGAATCACGTGCCAAAGCTTGACCACCTGCAGATACCCAGTAGAACCCAATGATCCACCAGATGAATGAAAACATTGTGTTCGCAGATTCCAGATGTTTTGCGACACTGCTGAGAGAATAAAAGCAAAATTGGTGAGCATTGTTACGGACGCTCTGACATATCCATACAGTCCTTCCTATTAAAGGAACAGGTTAAATTTCCCCTCGATCATGACCTTCCACGAAGGTTGAGCCACTTTATAGTTTCATGACTAAGGCAAACATGATATTTAAAGTATAAGTTCAATTCTGCCAAACAATGAAGTTAATAATCTCCACTTCATGAAAAACAACGTAAAAACAAAGGAAAGAGTAATTTCAAATTCATATTATACAACACTCATTACTTAAGGAGACAAGGGGGGAAAAAAAAAGGCCGGATGCCAAATCCAATTAAGCAATAATTTCAAATTGTACCTAGGACACCTGAAAACAAAAAGTGAGCATATGTGCGATGCTCATATATTTCCACATCAAAACCTCTCAAAACCAAGACAACAAATTGATCACTTCACAGCACAGTCTCAAAGCCACAAACACCCTAATAAACTATTTTCATGTGTGACTTACCTTGATAAGTTTTTCCTGCAGAAACAAGAAGTAACACTTCAGATCAAACTGAGTCAACACACCAAAATAGAACCAAAAGTACTATCCATCTGATCAACATAAGTACAAAATCCTGAATCCAATCTACTAATTAACTGATAACCAACAAAATTCCATAAACTTGATCTAAGGTGGTCCTACACAATTTGAAAAGTTAAAATACCTTGTTCCCTCTTCCTCCAATTGATTTGCTAACGAAACATACTCCCCTGAATCGCCTCTGGTTGTCCCCGAATTCAAATTCCCTTCCTCGGCCCCACTAAACGCCGGAACTCTCCGTCTCCTCCTCCGTTTATACTCAACGCACACACAAACCATATGCAAAACGCATTGTATAGCGTACCCAATAAGCCACAGCCGGAGCGGCATATTAGGCCGCTCATTTTGGCTCAATACCATAACCGAGAAGGCCACCGCCACGAAAGCCAGATTCCAGATAATGTCGAGAACCACCACGGGCTTCGAATACGCCCAGTCGCTCTGGCGCTCCTCTAACTGCTCCGCCGCCGTTTCCCGCACCACCATCGACGGGTCCCGCATCGTGCGACGGCTGCTGGCGCGCCGAAGGAATCGGGCAGCCTCGCGGAGGCCCTGTCTCCTGATGGATCGACGGCTCGGACTGTGAGTGCTGTCGTCGTGGGAGGTGGTAGAGGAGAGAAACGGCGTCGTGTCGACGATGTCGTCCGTGGATTGGTTTGTCGATGTAGACATTGCGGTGCCAATTTCAGGAATTTTGAAATTTTTCTTAAATTTAAATTGGGAACAAATGGTATGGTATGGAATTAGGCTGAAATTTTTGATTGATTGATTTTATTTTATTAGGGTTAGGGGTCCTTCTCTCTCTCTTTAATTAAAATTATTTCTCTCGGTTCGTGCGGAAGGTGGGGGATAGAACAATGAGTCGATGAGGGCGAAAAATTCGTTTGATGATTTGTTTTGTTTTGTTTTTTCTCAAAAAGTTTGTACGGTAATTACATTTAGTAAAATGCCAAAATCGATGTGGTTCACGTAACTGGACGAACCTCCTTTGCAACTGGCTACTCGTCGTTAACTGTTACTCAAACGTATTTCGAGTTTACCCATGTTATGATAGGAATTGCGGGTCGTAAAACTGTACATGTTATCTGCACTATGTTAATGCCACTGCGGGAGTGTGCTTATCACTACTTATTTTACCTTATAATATTAGATTATAATGCAGTAAGGATCCATTTGATAATGTTATAATTTTTAAAATAATAATTATTAATTTTAATATATAAATAATTAATTAAAAAGAGAATTAATTAAATATTTCATAAAATTTATATTTTTAAAATATTTTGTAGTCGCATGTGTTTAATTAATTTTATTATTAAATTATTAAAAAATATAAATAATTAAATTAAATATAATATTAAATAAATTTATTTATACATAAATAAATATGTATGTAAAATATTTTTTATTTTATATTAATTTATAACTAAAAAAATTATTTTATATTATTAATTTTATAAAATGATCACATAGCAAACACTGGACTACGTAATTTTTGTTTTTTCTTTATACAGCATTATAAATATAATGTTCTCAAAGTATAAATAAGCAAACTCGGCTTCCAGCTCATTGGTAAATCGAAATTTTAATCAAATAATTAGAGAAGGGGTATTTAAACAAATATATAAGCAAGAGCGCGACTCTTTGCTATTTCTATATATTGCAGACCCTCAGCGAGCAAGAGAAGTGAAAAAAAAATTGAAAAGAGGGAGGTAGGCTTTGGGAATTGAGACAGTCCCAATTTCCCTCCATTTTGCAAGAGGGTGCGAGGGTTTCAAAACTTTTATTGGAGGAAACAATGGCTTCGTCTTCATCGAGCAGCAGCGCCTACGATATCCCGTGGGTTGAAAAGTACCGGCCAACCAAGGTATGCGACATCGTCGGCAACTTAGATGCCGTCGCCAGGCTCCATGTCATCGCTCGCGACGGCAACATGCCAAATCTGATCCTGGCTGTACGTTTCCTTTTATTTCTCTTTGTTACCTTTCCTTCTTGCCTTGTTAAATCACTTTATTTCTCGAGCCATGAGTTTTCTTTCTTTTTTTTTTTAATATTGATTCTATTTGGAATGGGTTTTTGGTGAAATTGTATTTATGTGATTTTTTAAAATTAATTTATCAAACCCTAATATGAGTTTAGAGTAGGTGAAATTGAGTAGTTTATCAAGAATTGAAGTGTAATCCCAATAGTATTTATGCTGTATGTGGTAATGTGAGATTTTGGAAATTGAGTTTTGTACCATTGGAAGACAATTTCTAGTTTCGTTTATTTACAGTGAGTTGAAATGCAAGGAAAGAAGTAACTGATGCTTTTGATTTTCACGGTACTATATTTATTAACAAGTTGTATTGTACTTAACTGAGGTTAATAGACTGGTACGAATTTGTCAGTTTTGTTGAGTCTATACTTTTTCTTGATTCCCTAATACAGAAAGCTTCTTCTTTTTTTTGGAGTTTATCTGCTTAATTTGCCTCAAAATTTTTTCAGGGTCCACCTGGAACTGGTAAAACAACAAGTATTTTGGCCCTTGCGCATGAGCTGTTGGGACCAAATTATAGGGAGGCCGTAATGGAGCTTAATGCATCAGATGACAGGTTGGTGAATATTGGAGAATTATCTTTATGGAATTAAGATGTTTCTGTATTACTAACTGCATACAGCATATTTATAATTGCTCTCATTTTTTTGTACAGGGGTATAGATGTTGTCAGAAACAAAATTAAGATGTTTGCCCAGAAGAAAGTAACACTGCCTCCAGGAAAACACAAAGTAGTAGTTCTTGATGAGGCTGATAGGTAAGAGCTGACAGCTATGGCTTTCAATGCTGATGACCTAACTTTTATTTTGAAGATTTTGTTTGCTCAAGCACACAGGCAAGATTTCATTAATTTGTATATTTTGAACCTTTTGGTACAAAGTTGAAAATTTAATATCAGCAAAAGTTAAATTCTACCCTTTTTGCCTCAGGAACATGATCGGATTTGGAGAATTTTTTTTATATATTATTTCTGTTTACAGCTTATTCATTTAATATGCTGCCCCTATTTTGACTGCATATTCCACTGAATTTAGCATGACAGCTGGTGCCCAACAAGCACTGAGGCGTACAATGGAAATTTATTCAAACTCCACTCGGTTTGCTCTTGCCTGCAATGTATCTTCTAAAATTATCGAGCCTATTCAGAGTAGATGTGCCATTGTTCGATTTTCAAGATTATCTGACGAAGAGATACTTAGCCGCCTCATGGTGGTGGTTCAAGAAGAAAAGGTACTGGTTTCTTCCATTTGTGATGACATTTCCTAATCCACATATATTAGCTCAAGTGTTCATCTTGTTAAAAGCTCAGAACAGCTAGTATTCTGATATAGGTTCATTCTTGTCGACATAGTGTTATGCTTTTAACCCGATTGTTGGGATTGGGAACATAAATCCCTTGCAGCTATTAGTGTCTGTGACAAATTCAGTACTCATTTTAATCATGAAACTGCATCTGTTTGCCTTTTCAACTTAGAAAGACATGTTTTGTTACTAATAGTAATGGGTAAAAAGGCCAAAATACCTTTGGGCCGGAGACCACACTTCTTGACAATGGACAAAGCATTGAAATTTCTGTAAATTTTGAGCTCCTCATGTGACTTGTTATTAACTGAGACTGGATGATGTTCAAATGGGAGAAGGTGCATCGCAGGGTTTCTTCCTGTTCAATTTATATTATCAAAGAAGTAACTTTGTTATAAATTAGAAATTTTACCTTAGTCCATGGAACATCTAAGTGCTGATATTTGATAACAACGGACCTATCTTTGTAAATTGAAGGTTCCTTATGTACCTGAAGGTCTTGAAGCAATTATTTTCACTGCTGACGGTGATATGAGGCAGGCATTGAACAACTTGCAAGCTACATACAGTGGTTTTAGGTTTGTTAACCAAGAAAATGTTTTCAAGGTTAGAATTTTGAAATCCCCCTGATTTTATAATAATTAATAAATATGTTATCAAAGGAACTTAATAATACGGTAAATTCGTTTTGTAGGTCTGTGATCAGCCTCATCCATTGCATGTGAAGAATATGGTCCGCAATGTGCTTGAGGGGAAATTTGATGATGCTTGTTCTGGTCTAAAGCAGCTCTATGATTTGGGTTACTCCCCTACTGATATTATCACAACCCTTTTCCGAATCATTAAGAATTACGATATGGCTGAGCACCTGAAATTGGAATTCATGAAGGTACAAATATCATACAACACGAGTAGAATAATTTACTACTCTCTAAAGCATCCTTTTTTGCCACATTCTTAATTGTTCTTTCATGTGAGCTTGCAGGAAGCTGGGTTTGCCCATATGAGAATCTGTGATGGAGTTGGCTCATATCTACAGCTATGTGGTCTCCTAGCTAAGCTTTCAATAGTTCGTGAAACAGCTAAAGCGGTATAAGTAGTTGCAGCTGCAAGTAAAACCCACTATTATCAGGCTTTTGTAATGTTGAGAATCAATGGGTTTTCTATGTGAACATCCCTATGGGCCTGATCTCCAGATGTATTGTCTGCTATGAAAAAATCCAAGCTGGGTTTAGGGAATTTATTTAGCATTTAACTATACTGCTTTTGTAAGTTATATCCAGAGCATTTTAAGTGCCCTCTGAGGTCGAGGGTGCTTTTTTGTTATAATTCACATTGCACTGTTACTCAGATTAATGAAAAAATATGAAATAACAAAATTTAAACCTTCCAAAAATGAAATAATGAAATTTAAACTGTCTACGGGACTGAATTGCCACAGTGGTGAAGTTTTCGTAATTTGAATTCGGTTACCAAAAATATGTGATCGATTTGGGGTCCATTTCGAGTATAGTTGGCAAATTAAGGGAGTGGGCTAGGGCTTGAAGCATAAAAGTATAAGTGTTGAGTTTGGGCTGGTCTGCCTGCGGGTTTGGGCTAGGCTTGAGTCAGATTTGGGTTTTTTCTTATTTTTTAATTTTTTTTTTAAATTATTGTAAATTTGAAATGAGTTAATAATAATTAAGTTGTTATAATTAATAATAAATTAAAGAAAATAAATATTTTAAAATAAAATTATAAATAAAAAAAATAAAGTAAATAAAAGTTTAGAGATTTAATTTTTTATTTTTGGATTTTCTAATTCAAACACTTTCTTGATTAATGAACACTTAAAAGAGAATTTAGTATTATAATTTTAAGTTTTTTATTCATTATTAATATATAAATTAGGAATTTAAACTTTTTTTTCATTATTTTTCAAATTTAAATTTATTATTCTAATTTATAAATTTATTTTTTTAAAAAATAAAAGGCCTAAGCATGGCTTTGGCTTTTTTTCCTAAGTCTTTTTCTAGGCCCTTATGTGGGAGGCCCAGGCTAAAGCCTGTGATAATGGTTGGATCAAACCAGCTCGAGCTTGAGCTGTCCTGAGCTTTTTTACCATGCCTAATTTGGAGTTGTTAGAATTTATGACGTGTTTACTTTCTATATTAGAAAATCAAAATTATTGATAGCGTTTACTTCGTAAAATAAAAGTATGAATCAGAATCGAAATTGTGAGGCTCACTACAATTTAGAAATGGGGAATGGAAAATTGATTATTACGGGGGGACTGAGAATGAGCCTCCCATTCCCTAAACTTCTAATTCTACCCTCATTATTCCCAAAATACCCCCTTAAATGATAATATATTATTATTATAATAACGATGACGATGATGATGTCATTATCATTATTTTAATATTATTTCATTCAAAATTATTAATTTCATTATTTTATTAATATTAATATTGTTAAAATCTATTAACTTGTATTAATTTATTCATTATTTATTATTATAATTGTCATTATTATTAATAAAAATATATTAAGTTTATTATTTTAATTATTATAACTATTGTTGTCATTATTGTTGTTGTTGTTGTTGCTACTGTTGCTATTTTAACATTATTAAAATTTATTAATTATTTATTATTATAATTGCATTACTATTATTAATATATAGTAAGTTTATTATTTTAATTATTATTAACTATTATTGTTGTTGTTGTTATGATGATGATGATGATGATGATTATTATTATTATTATTATTATTATTATTTTATTGTTTTAATTAATATTATTGTCGTTATCATTAAGGATTTTTTAATAATTCGTAATAATCTAATTCATTCTTAATGCAATTCTTATAATTTAAGTAAATAACTTATTCTAATTCTAATTCTTATTTCTATTCCAGCCCATTCTTATTTCTATCTATTATGATTCTAACTCATTCAAATTCCAGTTTAATAAACACACCATTAGTGTCGCTATAATGCATTTCCAATAGAGAAATCAGATGCACGCAAGTCTGCATATCTTCTTTTCTTTGAGTTCTTCTCAACATATTTGAAGCACTGATGGAGAGTATAGGGCAAAGGAGGAAAATCTCTCTTGGCAGCTCAATCCCCATTGTAATAATTATGCCAATTTTTCCTTAAAATCCCTTCAGGTGATCAAGAAGAAGGGAGTAAAGGTAACAAGTGATTGAGTTCAGTAATTTCTCATTTTTATTTATTGACTTTAGTGATATAATAATACAAGGAAATTTAAATTATTTCAATAAAGGACAAAATTAGAAACTCCTCTTATTTTAAAGAAAAGAGACAAGTTCTTCGAAATAAAATGAATTGAGACTATATTTTGTAAATACGTAATTATCTTGAATCTATTAATTATTTTTTATTTTTCAATTGCCTGAAAAGGGCTAAAGAAATATCCTCTTTGCTCTTCAATAATTTTATAAACTCTAATGGACGTCTCATTGAAGCATTGATTTTTTCAACCTTAATGCTTTTTGCTAGTTGATTCCATTATCACAAAGTTGCTCTAATACGAGAGGAACATGAAATTCATTTTATTTCTCCTACCCCTAATTAATTCTAAAAAATAATGCTTTTTTATGTTGTTTTTTTAAGAGAGAGGTACTTCGATTTAAGATTTGTACCTGCTATTAATATAAAGATATCATCTAACAATTAAAATTCATATTTATACCTGGCCAACCTGTCGAGGGCTTGAAGTTGAAGGCAAGCTTTATTTGAAAGAGAACGGGGAGTGAATTGAAAGGCTTTTGTTTTCATTCTTAGGTCGGGGTTGCCTCGTAATGTTCTGGCTAAATTGCTTTTGCCGCTAGCGCTAGTCAATTAATAAATAATTACAATTCGTCATCTTGATAGATTGCTTCGATACTTTTGACTAGCATTTACACACCAAAATGCTACCTCCAATTCTCGGTGTATTTAGACTAAACATGCCAATAGTCACCAAAGTCATGTGGGCTACTGAGAAGTGATCATTTTCTTAAGATCGATCTGCCTTAAAATGGTCAAAGAAGTATATATTATAGTGGTCGCGCTTAAAGTACAAATCAAAGGAATGAAAGAAAGTGTTACTTTAGGAAAAATGGGCATTGCTCTCAGAATACAGGTGCGGGGCAGGCAGCTGCACTACCCTTAATTATGAAATTAACGTCTAAAATAATTATAAAACATATATTATAACGAGAAAGCCGTTACTACTTCTTAGATATATACACATACCATCTTCCTAGAGACTCCAACCATGTACATGCTCAACCAATTCAATAGAGCTTAGGAGTATTACACATTTTGTACGCCCTATACAGACCATCCAATATTTTTTTTTCAAAATTTATAATATAATAATGATATTCTTATAAAATTGGGATACAAAGTCATTTCAAATGATATGGTATTTGACTTGTCTGTTCAATGATTTGCATAAATAATTAACACACTAATGATGTGATAATAAGGTTAGTTATTATTTAACGCATGAGAATAAATTATTAATTATTAATGACACGTCACCAACTTTGTAAACTTATTATCACTCGTAAAAATATTCTATTAATGATGTAGGTAATATTTCTAGTTACATGATGGGCTACAATTCTTTTTTTTTTTTTTTCATGAAAGATTACTTTTTTTATTTTTTATTTTTCACCTATTTTTAAGACAAATATCCACCAACCATCAAAATTTAACGTTTGATTAAAAATATACAAACATTTTTTTCTTTTGCGGCTGTCCACTTGAACTTTACTAAGGTAGCGTTTGTTTTTTTTGTTTAAAATCTGAATGAGTCTAAATTTTTCTAAAGTCTGAATGGGTGTGAATACAAAAATCTGAATGACATATTTTTTTTTTTTTAATATCTGAATGTAAGTGACATCTTGTTTGTTTTTACAATAAAAAATCTTAAACTTGGTTATTTGACATTTATCTCCTTGTAAAATTAAAACAAAAAAAGAAGATTATATTTTATAGTTTAGAAAATAAATTATTTTACAAAGATATTTTTATAATATAATATTTATTTGTTATTTAGATATTTTTTCATTTAGATAAAAGTCACAAAAATTTACTTTTTCTATTCAGATGTAAATATCTAAAAATCAGACATAAATTTCAAAAAAACAAACAAGCATATTTTAAAAAAAATCTAAAATTAATTAAATTCTTGACTTTAGATATTTAACAAACGAACCTCTAAATAGATCAGATGTCTACTCTTCATTAATTACCATGAAAAATTGATAATGTCATTGGGGTATTATAGTCATTTAGAAAAAATCACATTTTTTGATAAGGGGTGAAACTTAGAGTGATTAGTGGAAATTTGGCTGTTTGCTTTCTTATAAAGCCGGCAGATTATTAATCAGGCCAGATGTCTTCGGCCCAATAACTCATCAGGACCATTTGCCCCGTTCCAGCCCACTTATGAAAGCTCTAAAAATTTTAACCTATTTGCTGTGGCCATAGACATTATATTGTGGATGCTGGGATTCTAGGGTTTCTGAGATAGTTGTGCAGCGCAATCGACATCAGAAACCATGGTTCTCAAGTGCGTCTCTCTTTCTCTCTTTCTCTGCGTATCTGCTTTGTTTGAATAATCGGGTGCTTTACCGTCTGTTCATATCTCGTATTTTTCTCATCAAGCCTTGTAAACCCCGTTTTTGGTCTGTGTACATATTTATTTTATCCATTTTCATTTTCGCATTGCATATAATGTTTTAGTTATTGTATATACACTTGATCTCAAAATAATGATCTAACATCTGTAACTATACGTAACAAAAAGCTCTAGTCGAGGCAAAAGAAACTTTGATGTCGACAATGTGTAACGGCGGGTTTGTTTTGTTATAACGTTACATATTTGACCGAGGTTTTATATGAGTTGAACTAGTACTTTGATACTTTGATTTATGTCTAAGTTTCATTTTTTTACTCTTTACATTCCTTATAACAGAGAGAACTAATCCATTTATTGTTTTGTTGTAATAGGACTGAACTGTGCCGATTCAGCGGTGCCAAGATTTATCCTGGCAAGGGTATCAGATTCATTCGCTCTGATTCCCAGGTGATTATTTTTCCTTTTTGTTTTTAAATATTTGTTCTGAAGGAATTGCATCCTCATTTCTATTTGTTGCCTTTAAGTGAGTAACTCTTGATTCATGTGAGTTGTCTGTTTACTGTTTTGGTAATTTGTAACTTATGCTCTCTTGGTTGTTGATGAAGGTTTTCCTCTTTGCTAATTCCAAATGCAAGAGGTACTTCCACAACCGCTTGAAGCCATCAAAGCTTACATGGACTTCCATGTACAGGAAACAACACAAAAAGGTATTTTCTTGGGCTGAATTCCCCTTTCTGTGTATTTTCTTGCATTGAATGTCCCCTTTATGTACATGATTTGTTTTTTCTTGTTGTTGTTGCAAAGAATCAAGTTTTCCTTCAGAACCAGGATCTTTAGATTCTGTCCCATTCAGTTTTTAGATTAGATGTTATCTGTTTATATAATTCATTTGCTATCTCTAGGATATTGCAGCTGAGGCTGTAAAGAAGAAGCGCCGCTCCACAAAGAAACCATATTCAAGGTCTATTGTCGGTGCAACCTTGGAAGTCATACAGAAGAGGAGGACTGAAAAGCCTGAAGTTCGAGATGCTGCTCGTGAGGCTGCCCTTCGGTACGGTTATTTTCCATCTGTTATGTTGTATCAATTCGGTGTCAGGTGAATTTCCACTTTGGTTTATGTTAACTGACGATATTTTGTGATGGTCAGTGAAATCAAGGAGAGGATCAAGAAGACCAAAGATGAAAAGAGGGCCAAGAAAGCTGAGGTGATGTCCAAGTCGAAGACTCAAGGCAAGAGTAGCATGCCCAAGGGTGCTGCTCCAAAGGGCCCCAAGCTTGGTGGCGGTGGTGGAAAACGGTGAATTGGTTCGTCTCTTCATTTCTTTCCTGACTACTAGTTTAAACAATTAATATATTTATTCCATATTTGTGTATGGATTGGTCAATATCTTAGGCCAGATCTCTTCACATGTTTGTTCAAAATTTTGTTTTGCGGATCTGAATCAACTTCTGTTTGCTCAAATCTTGGTTTTCCAAATCATATTCTGTTGGCTGTTTGAGTAGTAGCGTAATGGTAGTTTTTGTTTTTGTGTTTTCTTGTGATATACCAGTCTGCTTACACATGGCTTTCAGTTTTGTGCATTGATCAATTATAGAAAGAATTGTTTTTTCATTTGGTTAGAGGTGGCTAAATAGGTCACCGAGTAGTGTTCATGTCGTGTTAGCTTCGTGTCGTGTCAAATTTGGATCGATCTAAACATGATCCATTTAATAATCGTGTTAAAATATTGAAACTCAAATCCGACATGAAAAATAAATGGGTTACTCAATAACTTATTTAATATTTATATATTTACTAAAATTTACATTAAGCATTTACGTTTATATATATACACATTAAAATATTACATATTTATACTATTGAAATTTTAATTATATATATGTAAATAATATTATATATTGATATTATAAAATATACATAACTACTAATATTTTTCATATTTACACTATTAAAATTCTAAATCTATATAAATTTTTATAAATGAAATATTATCTATATGTCCATCTTTCAAAAAATAAAAATAAAAAGAGAGTAATGTTCAATATTTGAGTTTTAATAACAATAATTTAAAAATTAGTTTAAAATAAAAAATATAATTGTGTCATTTGTCAGATAAATGGGTAAAAAAGTTATGTAGAAAAAATCGTGTCGATTCAGATTCGGTCCATTTAATAATCGTATTAGATTTAACGGTTCATACTCATTTATTTATATTGTGTTTTTGTCGGATAATCGAGTTTTGTTAGCTTTATATCTTATTGATATTATGCTTCTATCCTTAATTGAAAAAACCCGCTGCTTCTAGTTATTAACCATGTATGCCAAGAGATTATAAATTGCCCCGTTCGATGAACTTTTATCCGTGCTTTCAATTTCAGAAATAGAAATACGGTCTCGCACACTGCGCATATTATCACGAAATTAAGTGTAAAAGAATTTCTTCAAGCCCATCTCTTTGTGTAAAGATCGAGTCACTTCACTTTGCTCTAATGGAAAGCAGCCAAGAGGTGGCTGCCTGCTAATTCACAATAGCTTATTAAACCTAATTACTCTCTCATGGCTTATTACTTACGCCTCGGCATCTGCCCTCTCTGGAAATTACCCACTTGATCATCAACAACGAAAAAAGGATGAAATAAATCCCCATCTCGTTGGGTGTCCGAAGATTTCGATCAATATGCCGCCGATCATTACTTTCCAAAGCCCCTTATCCATTTAGACGGATTTTGTGCCATCTCCACCTATATCCCGTACCCATCATGAACAAATAAAAAATTCCACTCTACATGGGGCACAGCAGCTTTCTTCAACATGGTATCAAACCACTTTTGAAAGTTCGAACTGAATATCTGCCGAGTAACCACGTCAAGCAATATCGTCAAAAACCAAAACAAAAGCACAATTCTGTTCGGAGATGGCATGGCCTCCGGTGATGATATCGTAAGCAACATTTGTTTTGATCGCAAATTATAATTACCCAGTTCAATTTACCCTTAATGGCATGTTTAATTTGAAGAAATGAAAGGAAAGGAAAAGGAAAAGAGAGAGAAAAGAAATAAGTGGGAGAACAAAATGAGTTTTATGTTAAACCAAATAATGAATTGAGGTTGATTTTACCCATCCTTTATTCTCCTCCATCGTTTTCATTCCCCTCCACCCCTCACATTTCTTTCAACCAATACGGGGTTAACGTGGAGCAATAACCTATTGGCAGTTTGATTGAATAGAGGTGGCGTATTGGCATTTCCATAAGGTTGTTATGCTGAGGAGGTGGCGGTTCGACAGTTTAGATGGTATGGTGGCTTGCCTATTCACGACCACAATCTAGTAACCTACAACACGGTAGGAGTCTTAGGTTGCAGTTAGGTTGTTAGGTGATGCATCAATTTGATTTGAGGGAGGAATAAACTGCAAAGAAACAAGTGAACCGTAAATATAATAGTTGACCACGTCGGTCTTAATCTCAGGTGAATTTTCAATAGTTAAACCCTACTCTGTAGATCCATACATGATGACACGATTCTCTGAAAATTTAGGTTTAGAGAAACGCACCGGCAAATCTTGTATTACTAAAAATAGATTAAAATAGAAGTCACTCATAATGGATGGAATCATATAAAATAAAAATAGAAAATTTTGTAGGAGAGTTATCTCGTTGGGAAGACGAGTGGGAAAAAGATAGGACGCCAGATGGCAGGAGCACAGAGAGTAACTTCTAAGTCAGCAAAGGAAAGCAGATTGAGCGAGCCAACAAAAATTGGCAACTCGCTGTCACTTACGAATCGATTGACCAACCTACTCGTCCCACCGCTACTACGCGTAAGGTCGGCGTCTCCACCTCACCTTTCCCCTTTTTTTTTTTTTTTTTCACGTCCATCCCAACGCGTCACTCCATTTGTATCCTGCTTTTCACGCCCGTTACCTCTCATGAAATGACCAATATACCCCTCCAACCCCTAAATAGAATATAGAAAGATTTGATATCGCTATTTCAGGACATTCCGTACCGGTACCGATATAAGTTGCTTTTAAGGCAAAATTTAGTTTTTTTTTTAAAAAAAAAAAAAACACTCCTGTACTTTTGTAACGTAGTTGATAGAATTGCTGTAATTGGATGGTGGATTATCGTGTACAAGATGAAATCGAATTGGAGAAACGTGACGCCTGCTTTTAATATTACTTGAAAAAAAAAATGTTTTTGACCTTTGTAATTAGTTGCGAGCTCTGATCTATATTACTAACCCAGCTAAATCCAATTAGAGTTGAAGCGAAAATTAAGATTTTATTTTAACGTTTTACAGAGTAAGCACACGACATGATAATTAACAAACGGGGAGAAGCCTTAGCAAAAGTTAATTCTTCTTCTTCTTCTTCAAGGCAGCAATCATTTTGTCTCTTACGTATGTCTCCATGTTTTCTTTGGTTTCTTGAAACCGTGTGGACTGCGGAACTTGTCCTGTTCTATCTGCGGTTTGTTTTCCGACTGGATTAATAGAAAATATAAAAATCTTTTTCATTCGCAATTTTTCCATTATTCCCGAGTAGCTGCGTTTGATTCAGACCGATGATCACAACATTCCTCTAATTTTTAAACACGTGGCAAACCAAAAGGCAACAAGATTAGTGGTTGACGCAAAGATTACGAGTCCACGTCAAGTCGTATTAGTTAATAGCTCTACTGATAAAAACAATTATTTAGATCGGTTGTATTAAAAACTAAACCTCAACGATGACAGTCTCTTAAACCTATATTTTATATTTTTGTTCTGGTCAAATTTATATATTATTTTTTTTGAAATACTATTTAAACAAATCTATATATTTTAATAAGTATGAGAATTATCTACTACTTGGATGTAAATCATCATTTTATTTATTTATTTTATACAGTGAAAAGGAACTCAAACTATTAATAAGAGTTTTCTGACGATTTTGAGTTTGTATATTGATTTATAACCGTGCTATTACAAAAATCAATTTTAAGGAAGTTTCGTAGACTTGTGAAATATAAAACAACAATCGTGGATGATACCAAGACCTAAGGTTTAGTTTGAGTTTTATGTAACGTGTCTTTGTGTTTAATTAAAAATTTAAAAAGAAAACAAACAATTATAAGGGTATTCAAGTAATTTGACAACTTTTTATTATTATTATTATTATTATTATTTTCCTTATTGCGCTCATCATATGGTCATAAGAAATCCTGGGTAACTTTGTAAACCCCTTTCCAGCAGCAGGGGGAAAGCAAAAGCCTCTAATCATAAAATTAATTGGGCCCGAATTAGCGAACCAGCAGTAACTCTTGCAAACAACTGTTTCATTTCAACGGTTAAATCAATCGATCTCTGTTCTGATTTCAGAGTTTCTCTCTCTCTGCAACCTAAACGGCAAACTCAAAAACACGAGGAAATTCTCACTTACAAGACAAGACACTTCTTGTTCGATCTTTTTTTTTTTTGTTTCTCTTTTCCTTTCTTTCTTTTCACATATAAAGCAAACGACAAATACCCAACAAAGCTAGCTCTCATTGTATAACAAACTGATATTGTCTCGAATATAATTGAATTGATGGCGAGTGGGGATCTGGAACGGGGAAAGAATAGTAGAAATAATAACAACAATAGAAGCAGTTACAATTCAGGCTCGTATTACACACAGACAGGGAGTGATCAGCAATGGACTTCCTGGCTGATCCCAATGTTTGTTGTGGCCAACGTTGCGGTTTTCATCGTGGCCATGTATATTAACAACTGTCCCAAGAATAACTGGGAAGGTGGCAAGGGTTGTGTTGCTAGGTTTCTTGGCAGGCTTTCCTTTGAGCCTCTTAAAGAGAATCCTCTCTTCGGCCCTTCTTCTTCTACGTGAGTCTCATTTTCTTGCTACTTTTTGTGTGCTGTTGGATGGATTTCTTGTTATTTATTCCCCTTTTATTTGTTGTCAAGTGATTTCGGATTCCCTCAGTGTTGGGGTGTTTTGATTCCGAAGGTGAGAGTAGAAGTCTGACTAATTCAATTTGATTGGGATAGTAGTTTTGTTCCATGAAATCTGTATTGTGCGTTATTGAATGCTTACTTATAGTTCCCCCAATCTAACGGTGTCTAATTTTTTGTGGATTTTGATTAGTTGAACTGAGTTTCGTGGTTTAATTTGTTGTTCAAACAGAAAACTGTGGACTAGACTGGGTAGGATTAGGAACTTTGTTTTTTGTTCACTGTTGTTGTGGTCGGGGCATTCAGTTATCTGAGCAGATCCAGATGAGTGTATAAAGGTTGCTTAAGTGTGTTCGTTAATTCTTCTCCATCCTAGTTTGTGAGTCTATTGCTTATTTTTGTTAAAGAAAATTGAGTTGGGATTAAGGTAAGTTATAGGGGAATGTAGGCTTGCAAGTAATAGCCGCTAAACAGGGCAAGTAGGTCTACCTTTTGCTGGCCTAGAAGTCTGCATCCAATGCAAGTTGTGAAATACGAATTGATTTGCATTATGAATAGCTCTATCAACTGTGATAAGTTTTTACCAATAATCTTGGGAATATATTTGGAGTTTTAATAAATATAGAATTTGGGGGATTGTTTTTTTATCTTTCCATTACCTCATGCATTTGAAAATCAACAGCTAAATGTTTTTGGGCCATAGTGTTGTTTAGTTGTTTTCGTTTTTGTTTTGCTGTTTTCTGAGACTTGCTTAATAAGACTGTAGAATTCCTTTTTAGCCATTATGACTAAGTCATAATCATGCTGCTTCTTTATGCTGGAAGTGCGTGGTGGAAGACTATGAACCTAGTTCTTTCAATTTGGTCATTCCGATCCTATATTCTATCAATTGGAATTCAGGGCTTGAAAATGAAAGCTGTATTTGTTTTGAGGCTTTAGAACTTTGATTCTCATTGATTTTGATTTATTTCCACTTGCTTGTGCAGATTGCAAAAGTTGGGAGCTCTGGAGTGGGACAGGGTTGTGCATGGACACCAAGGATGGAGACTCATCACCTGTATGTGGTTACATGCCGGTGTCATTCATTTGCTTGCAAATATGTTGAGCTTGGTCTTTATTGGGATTCGCCTTGAACAACAATTTGGATTTGGTATGTCACATACTTTCATGTCATCAAATTTGAACTTTAGCCTTACTTACAAAATAGCTTGGTCTTTATTGTTGACTTATCTTTCCCCATATTCGTTAAAGACAAATTGCTTGACTTTGGCGCTTAGGTCTCTACTCTTTTGGAAGGGGCTATAAAATGTCACTAGGAAAAGTTAGTGGAACTGATCTGTATGCATTTGGTTGTTGCACCTAGAATTGCATTTCCTGACTCATGATATTAAACGGTAAAGCAATGACATCATTCTATTCAATTTTACTGGAACTGCTATCTCATAAATGACCACTTCTTTTGAACTCAGTGCTAGACATTAACAAAGTGAAAGTATTAATACCATGGCCGAAAATTAAGTCAGTTTCTCCCATTCTAGAATGTTCTTGTCAATGTCTTATATTGTTTTATGTAGTTGCTATGTATTCTTGCTGACTTCTAACATCTTTTTTAACATGGGCAGTGCGAGTTGGCTTTGTCTACTTGTTGTCAGGATTTGGCGGGAGCTTATTATCTGCTCTTTTTATTCAACGCAGTATATCTGTTGGCGCTTCTGGTGCTTTATTTGGACTTCTTGGAGCTATGTTATCTGAGCTTCTAGCTAACTGGTCAATTTATACTAACAAGGTTGCTGCTACCCTTCTTTTATTTGTGGAAAATATTTTTTTGACATATTATTTTTTTTCCCTGTGATGGAGAAACAGCAACTTTTTTCTTTTCTTTTGGCTTTTAATTCAAATACTGGCACACAATTATTTCTTGAATCCAGAGCTACTTGTTCCAGAAACCTGAGACCATGAATTTTAGGTACTTGCGAAATATTCGGGGTAAAAGAATTTGAAACTAAAGTGCCTAAAAATGAAAATAAAAGAGCTCTGGACTATGGATTAGAAATGAAAATAAAAGCGCTAAGGTTTCTTATGACAATTTTGTTGCTTTCCTTATCTTGTAGGCTGCAGCTCTATTGACTCTTGTTGTCATTATTGTCATCAACTTGGCTGTCGGAATTCTTCCTCATGTTGACAATTTTGCACACATAGGAGGTTTCTTGGCTGGTTTCCTCCTTGGGTTTGTTTTGCTACTTCGTCCTCAATTTGGGTGGGCAGAGCGCCACCAACTTCCTGCTCATGCTCGTGTGAAATCTAGGCATAATGCTTACCAATATGTGCTCTGTATTGTGGCCCTTGTTTTGCTTATCGTTGGGTAAGTCCAATATCTCAGATTCCAATTTATGATCGGAGAGCATCACAGACGACTGAGAATTTCCTGTCTCTTTTTCAGTGATATTTTTGAAGCATCTTCCATGCATTACATTGGTTTCATATGGACGAGTTTTGATGTTAGGTTTAAGGTGTAAATGAACACAAAAATTCAGCATTCAACAAAATCTAACGGCACAATTTTCATATTGAACATTGCAGATTTACGGTGGGATTGGTGATGCTCTTCAGAGGAGAGAATGGGAATGATCACTGCAGCTGGTGCCATTACCTAAGCTGCGTACCTACCTCGAAATGGAAATGTGGGGATTGATTTTCCCAAAGAGTACTTTGTATTAACCTTGCTATATTGCCTTTTTTTTTTTTTTTAATTATATTCATTTGTTTATTACTTTTTACTGTTCTCACTTGTGTAAGTGCATAGATTTGGACCGTGGAAAATTTTATCATATCGGGTTTATAACTTTATATCATATGGGAACATCATCCCATTGTATGTTATGTATACCATTTAGAAATTCTACAAAGATGAAGTGTTGCCATACATTCTTTTTCAAGTATCCAGAATCCGTACTGCATCTTTTACTTGTTTTACAAAACCCATCAAATTATCCATTTTTCTTCTACTTTAAAATTTTTTTTTATGATTAAAAGTTAAAAAATTAAAATTGTTCGATCAGTTTCAAATTCGTCGAATAATGTAGCAACGTGAAAAATGAAAAAGCAAAGATGATATTCTGGCGTCGCCCGGACTCGAACCGGAGACCTTCAGTGTGTTAGACTGACGTGATAACCAACTACACCACGACACCTTGTTGATGCTGTTGGTTTTTTTAGGAATATCTAGTGCTCCAGGACCTTAACTGATCTCTGACACTTATCCCATAAATACGAAAAAAAAAAAAAAGGGTTAAATCCCATTTATACACTATTACTGCATGGTTGTATGATAAAAGGCCTTCAAAAACTCTGATTATAAAAAATCCTCATATTTTAATACCTAACCGTCCAACGTTGCCCTTTGCATGTGGACTTTAGACAGCACATACAAATTCTTTTCATTTGACACCATCTTCTCAAATTCAATTAGTAAAATCTGCTTTCGGCGCGTAATTGTGAAAAACGTTTTCCAGAATATTGTTGTTATTACGATTTGTAGTGAGGAGTTGCCCAGCCTGGCCGGCTAGACACTCGCACTAATTCGAGTTGACCGGATATGGTGGTTGAGATTGAAATCTGAGGGCCATCAGGCATTGAGATGGCCGTCACATCACCAGACAATAACCAAAATTCAAAGCCAGTGGCGAGACGTGGGCTCCGTTGCTTGATAATGAAATGAGCTAATCTCCCGCCATTTCAAAATAAAAAAGATCACCATACGCACACCGCTCAGATATACTCTACTTGAAAAATTGTAAATGTTTGAATCTTTAGAAAATACAACCACGCTGGACCGCAGGTTGACCTGGCTGGCAATGGCATTCGATTTAATTTCAGTTATTCATCTATCCCCACAACCGATATCATCTTCACCAAACTGTACTTTGTACAGATTCCCTGACAATATGAGCGTTCCAGACTCTTCAACAAAATTTGAAGACTTTGTTTTGAACCAAAGCATTTGCATTACGTGATTTGCAAGAATATGCAATAACATAAGGAATGGTAGGGCTCAAAGTTGACAAAGTTACATTCATTAGATATTAGACGGTCACAGTGAAGTGTGAGATCAGATCCATAATTAAAATCCTGAACGGAGGAAACTGAACATCTCTTGGACAGCGGACAACACAAGCAAGCTAACTACAAAAGTTAATACAGCTTAAGATGCTACGAGGAGGATGTATTTAGAATCTCCGCCCAACTGGCATTCCAAATCCGTCAAGACGACCGGATCCTGGATACGCTTTGTTTGTAAAGTTTGCATGCAAAGCAGTAAACCTCTGGGCACTTGATTTTGATTCGGCAAATGTGTGAATGGAATACCGCTTGGCTGAACTGGATCTTTCATACTGTGGCCTTTGTTTCGGAGCACTGAAAGACCTCACCTTGGCTCTTGATGATTCTGTGTAGGCCATGTAGCTTGGATGGTCTGAGTAACCGCTTAGACAGCTTTGTGAACTGTAACTCTTCGTGGGAGTGAACGGGCTTCTCTTTGAACTACCACCTCTGGATGATGCAGAATAGAATTGTGGACTATTTTCTGCAGTGCAGAAATCCTCAACCTCATGAGAGAATTTCAAGGGGCTTAAAGATTGAACTTCACATGAAGATGGACTTGGTTCAGTTTGGTGGGCGGCTGAGTCTTTCGAAGAAGTGAAGCTATGACTATAATGATCTGATGACACTGCAAGATGGGAAGAGTGAAAGAGGTTTCTACGTTTGGGTGTAAAGTGCGGTTTCCCAGTATCAATTTCAAGGATTTTGTCACTCTTCTCATCATCTGTAGCACCAATCTTTGTTGGCGGTGCCTTTTGGTTCTTGAATCGATTATCCATTTGACTTTCTGGCCAATTCCAACTTACATGGGCTTTGTCATGATGACCATTGACCCTGCCATTTGATTTTGATCCATTTTTCTGCATTCATTAATGTGTTCATTGGTTATGAAAGGACATTCAAATTGGATAAAAGAAAAGAGTAAAGGGCAAAGAAAGAGAATGCACCTTGAGCACTGATGACACTTCATATTTTGAATTCTTTGATCGGATGGAATGTTCAAATTTTTCAGGGGTTGGTGGTCCCTGCACATGATGTGAAACTCAATAAATCTACATAATTAACACAAAATGAATGAAACTATAAAAACTGCAACTGGGAATGCTCTTAAGCTAAGGAAGCCATAAATTTGCCCACAGTTCAGAAATATTAGCAGAAAAATTAGATCTGCATCATGACATGGTTTCTAGATTTTTCCTAGTGATTGGTAGTGTACAAAGCTTCTTAAGGATGTTAACAACTCTTTTCCCCTTTAACCGAAAAACATTTTTGTATAATATGCAACTAGTTGGCCTTAATACATTCAGCTACTTTTGAGGTTACGATTAATTGCATAAAAAGGCCTGATTGATATATTGCAGCTACTTTTTGTAAGTTCTAAGTGCCATTAGCTTCACTAAAATTCATAAACTTAAAAGATGCACTGAAAAGTTGTTTAGAGAACAAAAGAAAGGTTGCCTGGTGCCCCACAGTCATAAAGTGTAGTGTATATCACTAGCCCACAAAGAAATTACAGAAAAATTCAAATATTGGAGGGAAAATGAATTTTGCTTACCGGCTGTTGGAAATGTGAAGATTTGCCACTTGAATGGGGAGATTCAGATATTTGAGCCCGTCCTGCACGAGCACGTGCCTGGGCTCTCAGCAATGCTTGCATTCGCTGAAGCCACTCCGCTGTTCTTTTCCGCTCAATATGACCTCTCACAAGTGCCTGAAGCCTAACCAAACCTCTCAATGCCCGCAAAGCCCTCCTTGCCTTCAAAATGTCCATGGGAGATGGGGTTACTAACCAAACTCATAATCACAATGCGACTAAGCAAATGGAATAATAATGCATTGATTGTCACATTAACAAATTCAATAAAGCCAAAGCTGCAAAATGGGCCACCATCTGATTAAGATCACAAGAACATTATAGCGACGTTTCATTCAAGAGTCCAGGCATGCAGAAGAGGACCACACTGTTTGATTATTAAAAAAACCATAGATTGAAGGATACCTTTTAGAACAAGGCGCCTAAACTAACATGAAGAAAAATTTTTAAAGGAAACCGGCCCTATGAGTAGTACATATCTTTTTCTTCAATCTAGCCTCTTAGAAAGGGAAATCTCACAATTAACGTCAATTTGACAACGACTTCTAACTAGCCGCCCAATTACCAGAAAAGGGTTATGTTCATATGAGAGTCTGACTATTGTGTTAAATTAATTCTAACATTGAAGCGCCCCAACTAACCCAACTTTATAGCTAAAAAGTCATACAAATGCACTTAAGGAAACACAGATACTGAAACAAACTTTCCACTGGTTTGGACCCACCAACTCCTCCAAAAGCCAAGATGTCAAAGTTGGAGTGTTGGTCTCCGGTCTTCAAATTCCTCAAAAGCTTCATGCACAGACTTCCAAGATGAACAATCAAATTGTTTTTTTAATACATAAAAGGGGTGTTATACTTCTCTCTTTATTGTTTGATTAAATTATACTCCATGGTCCATAGGTTAATAATATGCTTCACGACCCACGTTGTTCAAGCGACATGAACTAGTCCAATTAAATATTTTAAAGTGTAACATCTAACAGAACTTATGAGGGAACCGGAAGGTGGTTATTACTTAATTCTGCATTTATTATGTATGCTAACTGTAGCCCCTTTTTAAGAACCCGTTACTATGAAGCAGGTGATTCAATTCAAGACATCATCATCATCAAGCCGCATGAATTATGAAACTGTCACGACGACGGAAGTAAAAGGGGAGTACACGGTTACCGGGCCGGTGCGCATTGCGCACCCAGGTGCATGGTAGCGACAAGTCAGTGGAAAATTGAATCCTATAAGAGGAGAGAGTAAATGCTCGATTAAGCATGGGCAGTGTGTTCTGTTAGCCACTTGCTAAGGTCCTTAGAAGAAAGAAAAATGAAGAGAATATTTTGCCATGCAGAGAAATGAACTTGACAAGGACGTGTTTTGCCTGATTCGTGTAAAGAGAACCAGGCATTTGAAAAACGACGTTCAAACTTTCAATTATATCGTCGTCTTCTCCTCGCGGTGGAAGAAGAAGAAGAATCAAAAGCTGTGGATGACACGTGTCAACTAAGCAGCCACGTCCGATGCATAGTTGAACTCTGAACCCATATAGCTTCTTAACATCAAAATCCATGACGACCAACGCTTTTTTTTTTAACAAAAATAAAATAATAATAATAATAAAAAAACAAAATACGTACCAAGTAACCACGAAAAGCCGACTGTATCTTAATCGCTGCCAGCTCATCGAGGGTCCCACCGCAACCACCGACGTAAGCGGAGGGGAAGCTACCGCACCTACCGCTATTGCTCGTAAGCCTGACAACGGCAGCGGCCGCGTGGGCTGCAGCAACTGCGGCCTCGGCAACCGCAGCCGTGGCCGCGGCCACGGCGATCGCGTGCTTGTTGGCGTCCTCGCATTCTGAGAACGGAGCATCATCAGCTCTGGTCTCTCGTTCGTTCAACTTCAACGAGCTGTGCTTAACAGTAGCGTCTCGGGAGGAGTCTTTTTCTCTGTAAGACTTGACGAAGCTCCAACGGCGTTTCTCCTTGGAATTTGGCTGACATGGGGAATGTGTCGGGTCGGGCTTTTTGAGCCCGAGAATGCTGCGAAACCACCTCGTGGCTTTGCCCATTGTGGTGGTCTAGTGACTGTTTTTAGTTTTGGAGTTGCATGAGAGAGAGAGAGAGAGAGAGAGAGAGAGAAGTTTGAGTTTAGACGTTTGGTGCAGTGTGAAAGAGGGAAGAGTTTTGTGGGTTTTATAGAAACTGATGGGAAAGCGAGTTATTCTCACAGTGGTCCCTATAGATTTTTAAAACAATAGATCAGTCTATTCATTACCATTTGTCTCAGCTTAGTCCTATCATACAATATACCATAAAGATGCTTGAACCCTTTGATGTTTTAGTCATTATTTATTTATTTAAGCCGCTAATAAGATCGTCACATTGGGAGAAGTCTTGGAATTGACTCATAGTCATATGAGGCAATATAATAATGAAACAAAAAAAAAAATCAATTATCTTGGTTGATGTTATTGAGGAAAAAAAATTGGGACAACTATGTAAAATTAATACAAGAGTTGGGTTTTTTAGTTTTTGCCTTTTAGGAAGAAAAAATACTAATCAAGACAAATTTGCAAGGTAATAATGTGATGTGATAAAACAAACTCTGAACACATAAATTAAATAAAAAATAAAACTTTGCAGAGTCAATTGCCTACTTGCAAGGTAATCATAACTTCTTGGAGCTTTCACCTTTTATTAATAGAAAAAAAAAAAAGAGAGAGAGGGTGAGAGAGTGAGATAAAGCTTTCAGTTAAAAACATATTTTTGAGCTAAAAAATAAAATTATAATAGAGACATAATTCTCGTAAAGAGTTCAATAAATTTATTATAAGTTGCCTCCCAACAGAGAGTGGGAGGCAATCACGTACGTGTTCATACTCACATATTTAAATTATGAATATTATATATATTTAAACTTAAATTTTAATTTGATGCCCCAACTTAACAATAGGTTATATTTTTCAATGTAACAAAGTAATTCCAAACGCATATAATTTTTAAATGGAAAAAAAGAGTGATAAATTTACAACTTTCCTCCTGGTTTTAATATTGGCCAACGATCTTAGATCGTAAAGACAAATTTGGGACACAAATGGTAGCTTTGGAGATGGCTTGGTAATTGTTGCAAAACAACCGCATGTGTTTGGCAATAACCAATGGGAACAATTAATTAAGAGGACAATAAGCAATAAAACAGGTTATTGGTGTACTCTACATACAGGTTGCCGCCGCGCGTAGTGAAGGTGCTAGAGAAGCACGAGCAGTCAATGCCCGATCGCAGCTAATAACGGAATTATTTTTACCGGCGTCCGCAAATTACCGCATTACCTGGCCTTTGTGGTTCACATATCCGAGCGTGAATCGCGTTAAATCACGTCTAATCAATCAATTTTTTTTTCAAATAAATAAAACAAATACTCTAAACTCAGATAGAGAAATGCCTCTGCGACATTTGGTAAATGTCAATTATCAACCGTAATTTTTAAAGTAGACCGATTGCTTACTTTTGTGCTTTGATTTATGCGTAATGTTGCCCATTTTAGAGTGCAATCTATTTTCCAAATTTTAAAATAACGATAGCTACGTTTATATAAATTAAAAAGATAAACCCATTTTATCTTTATAATAATAGATTAGGTAGACCAGCCAAAACTTGAAAAAAGAAAAGATCCTCAGATACCTTATTAGGTCTTAAAAAAATTTTGAGTCATTTTTGCTTTGGACAAAAGGGATTCATTTGTTTTCTTATTTTATTTTATTTTACCGTTAGGGGTTCTTCTGACCAAGTTCGCGTCTTAGATTGTTTTACATGAAGCCTAAATATTGTACTTGAGCCCGATGAAACATATATTTGAGCATAATGTGGCCAACTTTGATAATGTATTTTACTAACTTTCAACTCTAAACAAGAATGCCAATGAGCTTATAAGTCCATTGGTGCCCCGTATACCCAATTTTCTAGTGACCAGAGTAATATCTTCCCTTTCAAAATTTGTGAGAATATAAATGTACTATAATAGAATTGATCTAACCTATAATCCTATGTTGGAACTCAATTTCTACTCCCAAAGATTACAATTTATTTATTAGGATAAATATGTTTTCCACATATATGGATTGAGTAGATATCTTAAAATTAGTGAGGACAGAATTATGCATAAAGTTAATTTAAATTAAATTTAACATAATTCAAATCATAATCGTAACCATTGGTATTTTTGTAATTTTAACATATCAATATTTTTTCAAAAAATATATATGATCGTTGCATTCATGGTTTTTCTGTAAATTTATTTAAGTGAATATTATTGTTGAATTGTTTATCAAATTGAGTATTATATGAGACTGGAGACTTAATGTAAAATTAGCTTACTTCTAAAAAGAGAAAGACAATAAGACATAAGATAACCATCCAAACTATCTTACTGATCCTACAAAGTCATGAAAATGACTCATATACCCCTCTTTTGAAAGGCAAAATTTAGAAGGAAAAATATCCACCAACCTGATGCTTTGCACTTTATTAAAGAATACACCACTTTTTTTATTTTTTTTATTTTTTTTATTTTGTAGCTTACCACAAGAATTTTGTGCTCTGTATCATTTTCTCACTTTACTATTAACACCATTAGTTGATTTAACATAATATTGATAAACTGACTATTTTACCCATGAATGTAAAAAGACTATTTAATCATAACTAAATGAAAAAATAAATAAATTTTATTTGCAGTTGTTGGGACCAACAATGACTACAAAATTAGCTGTATAAACTCATCAAACCTCATAATATAAAGATATGAAATCACCAAAGTAAGTATCCCAACTAATTTATAGCTCATTTACAATATAAATCAAGAATCCATGCTCATATATTCTATTCTGAATAACATATGTTCCACAACAATAATCTCTAACAGAAATGGTCATTGTTATTCAAAATACATTCATTATAAGCATAAAACTAGTTATGAGAAACTTTTAACATTATATAATTAAAAATAACAACACAAAATCAATTATAGTTTGTTCCCATAAATCTAAAATAATGACGCGTTCCAAAAGTAATAAAAATAACAATTAATAAATAGTCTCTTCTAGGCAACATAGTTTTTTTTGTCAATATTCTGTTAATTTTTTCTAACATTGTTATTAGAAAAAATAAAAAAGTGATGATATGTTTCAAAAATGTTAAGTATAAAATTTAAAAAATTATTATATTTTTGATCAAGTACGAAATGCTAAACGATGGTAGAATATTTTCCCAATTCAGAATGCAGATCCACTGCTACTTACGGAAATCTTGATGACTTGTCACTTGATGATCACATGATGAAACAATAAAAAATGGGCCCGCTTACATTGATTGATCAGATCAAGGAAGAAAGATCTCTGGGGTAATGATGGCTCGTGATCCGAGCAGGTGGGCAATCAGGTGGATACGGATGGATCCGGCCAATCGTAGTTTCTCTTTGGCGGTTTCATTATTTAGTCATTTTTTTTCGTTCTGTAAAGAATCATTTTTGGACATGCCCCAATTTTTATTTTTATTTTTATTTTTATTTTTAATTTTTAACTCCAGATTTCGACGTGCTTTCATGATATAAGAGCGTATATTACATCCAAGCTATGAAGCTAGTGAAAAAATTATACGTCCTCATCTAATTAATAATATATATATTAGGACAAGTTTAAGAGACAAAATTTTAAACACAATTATAAATATAAATTCTTAATTATTAGATTAAAAAAGAATGAAAGGTGAAGATTGGAGGATATGCATAATTTCTTACGAGAATTTTTTTTTCTCTACTTTTAGTGTTTAATCTTTGTTTCTTCTTATAATCTTATTTTCTTGTTTATCTCTCCTATATGGCACAATGAAAATAAAAAAAAAAAGTGATAATACAGTTATAAATTTTTGTATAAACTAATTTAATATTAACTTATTGGTTGAATAAAAATATAAAATAATAAAAATAAATCACGTAGAACAAGAAATATTTAATTCAATTAATTTAATTATGCTATATCAATTTATATAAAAGAATTTATATAAGAGTTTATAATCATATTATTATTGAATAGAAAAATTAAAGCCAGCAAAATCGATTTCTTTGTATCAGTATCAGACATTTATCTAAAATTTAATTCTAAAAAAATCTATAATCTCTTTTTAGTTTTATGCAGTTGGAGGAATTGAAATGGTGGTTAATCAAGTTTAGATCTGGCTTTGAATAAAATATTTTGTTTATAAAATCTAGTTTTTCTCTCCTATTTTCAGTTCTCGAAGAATTTCCTTGAAAGAGATTTTTGATGGATTAAAAGAAAAATCCAATTCGCTTATCTGTTGTTAAAAAGTAAAGAACTTTGGTATTTACATGAATGGTTTTAAAATTTTAGAATTAAAATATTCATTTTGCCCATCATCTTTTTGATATTTTTATGCAACTTTTCTGCATAAATCCATGCGAATCAATGTGACATGAAATGCTTTTGTTCGTGTTTTACGATTTTGATTGCTTGAAGTTGAAAAGTTTTTTTTAGATTTGATGGGTGAAAGAAACGTGAGGTAAGAAATAGATTAAGTTAGGGAAACAATTAATTAGCCTATGATGGGACCTACTTTATTTGTTAGATTTTAATTCTAAAAGTAACTTTAAAACTAACTTTTTTAATTAATAATTCATGCCTTCCAATCTTCGCTTTTCATCTTTTACAATCTAACAATCAGAAATTTATATTTATAATTGTATTTAAAATTATATCTCTTGAACCCATCTCATATAAATTATGTATTTAAATTTTCTTAAGTTACATTTATTATAAATTATAATAAAAAATTTTAGAATCAAAATAAGTATTAAAATGGTGGGACTAAATAGATAAACAAATAATTATTAAGTAAATCAACTAATCATATCACTGATTGTAAGTTACGATAAACGTAACTCAGAGATATCCTTAACTTAATTATAAAAAAAAAAAACTGCTCTCTGAAAGTTGTTGTAACTTACAAAATTCAAAATCATATAAATAATACTAATAAATAGTGAGACTCAATAAATTTAAAATTAATTATAAATTATAACAACTGTAACTCAGTAAAATCCGTAAAAAAATTCCCACGGGAAAGACTCCCAACTGTTAATCTCATAATTGTGAGAGGAACGGCCAACGGCTGAGTGGAACGAAACTTTTTTGGTTTTTTTTGTTGATTAATTATGTTTTGCACAAAATGTTGTCGGGTTCAGTACGCTATCATATCACACGTCCATGACAGGATATGATTTTTTAGGCTGGATGAAACGACGTCGAGATTCGAAATGGTCACGGGTTAAACTTTCTTGGAAACATAATATTAACGTGCGCTGGCTTTCTACCAAGCAGCGGAGACTGAACGCTGAACCTGAAAAAGAAGCTGCCCTCTGTAGTAAGGACTGAAACGTATCTAGGATCTCTCAGAAATCTTGCACTTTGCAATGCGAGTGTCGTTTGATAATTTGTTGGTTCACACACGGGCTTGGCATTTTGCAGATGGCAAGCCACCGGCGGGAGCGGCTCAACCTCGGAAGTTGCCCAGGCCCCACAACGTCTATAAAACTAAAATTCATTATCATATTATTATTATTATTATTATTTTATTTATTATTGCATTATAATTTATTCTTCCTAAATAAACTACCTTAGTCCTTACAAAATCCCTTTATAATTATTAATAATTTTAATCTCTATAAAATCTCAGTATACCGTTAGAATTAATCATATGTTTAAAATGTTATATATTTCTTCAAAATCTCTATAAAAAGTTATTAACTGTTTTCTTTTTCTTTTTTTCCCCTAACTTTTTCATAGTTATTGATCATTGTCTCAAACCATTGAAGTCAAATTGTGATTCCGCCTCAAACTATTAAAGTCAAACTATGATTTTTATCTCAACATCTATTTTTTTCACTCTCCACTTAATCTTTTTGTTATTTGTTTCTCTTATTTTTTTAAACAAATAACATTATGTTCATAGGCTGCTGTTTTTTATTTTCTACAATAATTATGTACTTGTTCATAATTTGTTGTTTTTTATAATTTACTTCTACAGCAAGAAGTTTTCCAAAATAAAAATAAATAAAATTTTATTTAAGATCATCCGTGTTACGAGAAAGAAAGATTTAAACGAATTAGTTATATTATCTATAGAGAAGTATATGTTAGTAAATTTAGAATATTAAAATTAATTAATAATTTCACATCTTAAAAGGCAAAAACAAAATCATCTTTAAGTTAATAACTTTTTTTAATAAATTAATGCATAAATACCTCAAATTTGTAAAAAAGTGTAATTAAAATATTTAGCTAAAGCCCTCCCACCCAAAGGGCCGAGCCGCGCAGCCGCCCAGCATGTAATGTATTGTTATATATTATTATATGGGTTCTGGTAACACAATTTTTTTTTTTTCGCCCCCAAGAAAAACAATCGTGGTCAATTGCATGAGTTGTATGGTAGTAGGTCGTGCGACTGTGAGAACCACCACGGTCAAAACTTTGACACAAAAGAACGTCGGTGTTTTGGGTTCTCTGCATGAGACGGTTACGAAAATAACAAAAAACTTTTTGAACAACACCACCAATTTGAAAAGTTTCTACAATGAGTTTTTTATTATGTCTTCATGAATTTATTATCTTTAAATTATTCTCCTTAATTTTTAAAATTTTAAATTAATTTATTTTTATTTAAAAGATAAAAGAAAAACATCGGTGGATTGATAAAAAAAATTTTTGTGTCTTTAACAAAAATAAAAGGAAAGGTTTTTTTTTAAAAAAATAATGAGAACTATAGCTTAAAAAAAAATTGAAAATAACCCGAAATCAAACCACGTGCCGACGTGTTGCACGACGACGCCGGTACTTTCTTGAAGATAAGAAAGAAGTTCGCTTTCGGGCATTACTTTTCGCTTTTGGTTTTGTCAGCATCCGGCCGGGGCTGTGCGGTGAAACTATAGTTAGCCATGTGATAACGACACGTGGCAGTCAAAAGCTTCGCGGGGGCATTAGTTGCTGGTTCAAAGAGTCGAGGGTAGTTGACTATTTGGTGGATTGTGTTAGGGTTGACCCCAGTCAACGACAGCGTGTTCCTGTGATGCAGAGAGAAGAGAAGACATGCTGCTGGGCAAGTGATTCATTTTTGTTTTGTTTTGTGCAGATTTGACAAAGCCATTGGGTCAAGATTTCTCGGCGATTTTTATTTTGAAAGATATTATCATTTTCTCACTTGAGTTTTTTTAGCATATTAAGTGAGTATCATAATTTAATAAAAATTATATTTATCAGCAAACATCTATATTCTTAGTACTTTACTACTATTTCATTAAAAATAAATTAATATCTAGTAGAATATGAATTAAAAATCAATTTTACCCTTAGACTATAAAAGAGAAATTTATCATTTATCCACTAAAAATTTTCTAGACATATCAATTAAGTACCAAACTTTTCTAAAAATTATATTTTATCACATAATATTTAAATTGTTATCACCGGCCACCAAAGCATTAAAAATAACTAAATATTTAAGTTAGAGTATAAAAGACAATTTTTTTCATTTGAAAAAGAAAGAAATTACAAAAAAAAATTCACTTTTTTTTTTATTATATAAACATGTTGTTGTACATTCAAATGTCAAATTTCAAATAATACAAACCAAGCACCTTAGTTTTGATAATATCATTCAACACTGATAGCCCTAAGCAGTTTCAAAAACTATAATAACAAACAAATACTTCAAGTTTAACACTTTATCATCCAACAATTGTATTAACGTTTTGGGTTCAATGTGAAATTTCTTAAATGCCCTTATGATTTAGTAAAATTTTTTACTATGTTAATGTTTTGGTGGTAAAGTGAGGACATCTTAAACATTAGATGATAAAATATAGTTTTTAAGAAACTTTAGTATTAAATTCATATGTTAAAAAACTTCTGGTGAACAAATAATGATATCTATTTCACATTTGAATGGTGTGTTTTGGCTTTAACATGAAGCTCCTTAAATGCCCTGATGACGTTAACAAATTTTTAACTGCATTAATGTAATGGTGGTAAAGTACAAACAACGTAAACATTTGGTGGTAAAATGTAGTTTTCGTCAAACCATAACACCGACTTGATGTGTTACAAAAACTTATAAGGAAGAATGACGATATCCTTTTTTTTATTATAATGGATTATTACTGATACCATATTAAATTATTATTGATATTTACAATCAATTTTTATTATTAGATTAATTTATATTAAATTATATGAAGTACTACCAAATTTTTACCCTCATTAATATTTAAAGAATATTTATTACGTTAATATTTTATCACTCAATTATTTTATAATTAAAGAAAAAATTAAGTACTCATAATATCCTATAGCAACTCAGACTGCTGTCCTCACATACGTGAGATGTGAAAGCAACTGCTCTACCCAAGCCACTCGGCGATTGTTGAGGCTGAGTGAACGAGTACTATGTATAGGAATTCCCAACGCATTAATTATGATAATAGTGAACGAAACTTGGGCTTCTTTTGGTACCGCTAAATTGTGGTGCCCCAAATACATATTAAGCTGCAGAGCAGTGGTCTCAAACGGGGATTTGGTGGCTGCATATGTTGGGCGGTGCCAGCATAACGAAGTGCAAGTGTTTAAAGTGTATTACCATAACAACTTTGGGACTGCAAAACAAACAAAGGAAAAACCGAAACTAAATATGCATGCATGGTTGAATAGTGGTCACATTTTCCTTTTACTTTTTATGTCGAGGCAGGGATTTGAGTCGTCCATGTGTTGTAAAAACATATTTTCTTTAATATATTTGAAACTATGGGTAATGTTTTGAATTGCTTTTGATTCTCAAGCAAGCACTTTTCGATTAGATTTTTGAATAATCATCTTTGGAAATAATTTTATAAATGTTCCGTAAATTTAGATTATGATACAATCACTCCTAAAATAATTTAGTAAATGTGTTTGGTATGTCATTACTAAAATTAGAATGTTTATATACAATGACCAAAATACACAAATTTTGTAATATTATAATATGATATAGAATCTTTAGTTTTAATTAAAATTTTAAATGATTTATTAATTACTTGTTAAATATATATAAAAAATAATGGAAAAGATATTAGAGGTTCTGGTCCCAATATTGGTGTCGTTGTTGGCATTAAAAAATATAAACCAAAAATTGATTAAATAGGTGCCACCGATCACAAATTTCATACTATACCCAATTGTCAAAATTTCTCCAGTGCTGTGGTGGCGGCGAACGCACCAATCTAATGGTGTGTTTGGGATTGAGGTGTTGTAATTTTTAAACTATAATTATTGTGAAAAAAAAACTGTAACTATAAAATAAAAGTTAGTAATATATAGTAAATAATAATTTTAACAAAATTATTAAAGATATAATAAATTTATCATTATACAAATAAAAAATAATATTAATATATCTTTCAAGCTATAATAATTAATGTTTACTAAACACTTTAGTACTGTAACTTAAAACATACCGCTATTCAACCTCTATTATAAATAAACTCTAAGTTTACAGCCACCATCAATTGTTTTCGCCTAAGCAACAGTGAACTTGGCTTCCAAAACCACTATAATTACAGTCAAATATTGCCGATCCATTCAATGACGGTGGCGGTGCACCTCAATTCGTTGCTATTTGATTGCGGTGTGGTGGTCTTAAAAATGTTTATTAAATAATCAATTTTTAAACAATTATTAGAAACTAAATTATCAAACTATCACTTGTTTAACAATTAAAGCCATCCCAAACATGCTCTAAAGCCAACGCTGGCTCGTTCAGTGTTTTGATAATCATGTGATGTGTCAAATCGCTTGTCCAAGACGTTGTGCCTCCTGTAGGCTATATGGATATGAAAAGACGCAACATCGCAGTCGTGGTTCTACAGCTATAGTCCCTAGCAAGTTTGACTAAGTTAATCTGCCAATAAGATCAAAACGACAGGATGCAAGAATATGTTCCAAACGCTTGGAAGCTCATTGGCCACTGAGAGCTAAAATGTAAGACCAAAGATACCCCAACCCTGTATCATCAGCAATCATATCTCCTGACCGCAGCTCTCTTATGCTTGTTTATTCAAATTAATGATGGGTGAAATTTTCGGGGTTGTTTTCTTCGTTTCTTCAATTCTTCTGGTTGTGGTACTTGAGTGGATTTTGCTTACAAAATTAGCCTAAAGAGTTTCCAACTTCCCACTTTATGGTAGCTTTTATTTTCGGGATTTCTCCATTTTCTGCAAATGGTGGGAAAATATAGGGAGCGAGGCCCAAGGCATGGCATAATTAATGTCAATGTTGTGATTATGAGAAATTGCGATTTGCGAATGACTTCAATAACCCTTAGCTACCCTAGAACTTTTGAGGTATTAGTAACCAAAAATTTTGGAGGTGTAACCAAATAATTTATCATAGATTGAAGGCCAAAAATGGGAACTTGGGTAATCATGGCTTGAAGCATTTTACCGAAAACCAGGCGCTGTAGAATACAATGTTGCATTGTGGAGGTACGCCTTGACCTGTATATACAACTGCTAATTGTTACTATTGCTGCAATGGTGAAACTTTGGAGCTCCATTTGTGCAACTCATACCGAAGGTTAAATCTTAATCCATCCCTTTGTACCAAAAGCCATTGCTTGCAGTTTGCATCGACTAGGATTTTTGACATCGGATTATATCACATCTACATGTTACACAAATTCATACTACGCTTTTAATAATGTTGACAAACTAATCAACTACATGAGTTGCAAATTGAACTCATTTAATCTATTGACTAGTGTAAGGGACCGTGCATGTTTAGCCTAATTCACATTGCAATATCAACACTCTGAGTTCTTTTCAACTGTTGCTGCACCATCTCTGCGGAGTAGGCCTGACATTCTCTGGATTATGTCTTGAAATGATGGACGCTGATCCGGGTCACTGCTTGTTTTAATGATATGAATGTTTAGTTTCCATCGCCATGCCTATTGTTGATTAAGATGATAAAATGGATATTACTCAAGTATGAAGTATGAAAGTACCTTTGCCAACACTCATGGATAACGGATTCTAGACGGGGATCAAGGCCTTCTGGTAGCTCCAATCTTCGATCCATGAAGCCAACAACTCCAACTACCTTACAAATGGAAGGCAATGGTTTTAACAATGCTGGAACTAGAATGTGCATATGAGAAGGTGCACAGGATGTAATGTGCATTTGGAAAGAAAATGACCTGCATCGAATTTAGGTTGTTCCATGGGATGGAGGCAGTCACCAGTTCCCATAAGATGACTCCAAAACTGAACACATCAGACCTATTAAACAAGAGGGAATGGCATCAATTAGTGTAAAGCTCTTCATTTTGCATAAACCGGTCCATAGGAGAACAAATTTTTAATAGCTAAAATACTTGTAAGTAACTTGAATATCAGATTAGGAATTACTTCTCGTTCGAAGGTTCACTTCTTAGGACTTCGGGGGCCATCCACTGAGGCTGTTGATGCAACAAAATTCAAAACAAGAAAACTAGTAGCAGCAACACCTTCATCGGGAAAAAATGGCATTTAGCAAAGAAAATGAATAAAAAACAAGAAAACATCATTACCGTTCCTCTCCCAGATTTTGCAGTCAAGTAGGTTGCATTCTTCAAACTTGACAGACCAAAGTCTCCAACCTTAAGGGGAAAAAAAATTAAAATTAACCGAATGAAGATCTTGACCATCCACTTGCTTCATTGTTGGAAAGCATTAAACAGTGCTCATTACCTTGACAGTCCAGTTTTTGTCAACAAGCAAATTTGATGATTTTAGGTCCCTGTGTACTATTGGTGGATTTCTATGGTGCAAATAGTTCATCCCTCTTGCCTGCAATGAAAGGACTTTTATGACAGTTTGTTTGACAGCTAATGAAACCCAACTGTCTTACCCTTGAGTCTCTAGAAGAACACATAAAGACACAAAAAAGAGAGAAAGAACATACAACATCTAGGGCCATTCTCAAACGCCGCTTAATGTCTAATGCCTGATAGTTTTTGTGAAGTGTTTTGAAAAGGCTTCCCCTGAATATGCGAGAAATTCAATGTCAGTTTCAAGTAACCCACTCACAATAAGAGAAGCGATAGAGAAAATCTGGTAATAAGCATATTGCAATTAAGGGCATATAAAATGCATCACAACCTTTACCAACACTAAGTAATACTAATCAATCATCCCCAAAATGAAATAAAACTTTTCATTACCTGGGTAAGAACTCTGTGACAATTCCAAGTCGCTCCTGTGAAGCCACTGCTCCCATGAACAACAATACATTTGGATGTCTCAGTTTTTTCATTATATCAATCTGGATAATATGAAAAACAAATTTTGGGATCAGTTATCTCTTTTCTGGAATTAATATCAGTACTCAAAAGTTGCAAAAGTACCTCTTTTTGGTAGTTTTTTAAGGTGCCCTCAATGTATTCACTCCCAAAGTAAACCTTAACAGCTACATCCTGGTGACACAAACAATTCTTAAAGTCAAACTCAAAATATTGATTCTCCACTTGCACATATTAACAAATCCCAACTTGTGAATTATTGATCATACTGATCCATTCCAAATTCCGCGGTAAACAACAGCATACGAACCTGCAAGGCAAGAACAAATACGCTTAATAACTATGACAAGCCAAAAACTTCTTTACACTCCATACCCACAAATTAGAGAAGAGACCTCTTCCAAAAGGATGTTTTTAATATTTACCGCAGGCTAGGTCAGTAAATTATAGGCAACCCCAATAGTTACGTGTAAAGCTGAATTTTTTTTATGAAAAAACAGCTTATGGTGAATGGATGATGTGGACAGCAACACAGCTCGGAATTTACCTCAAATGGGCCAACGCAGGAGGAAAATTAAAAATTGTTAAAATTTAAACATATACACATGATCTACTTTTAGTTTGTGGATTTAATCATGTGAATAAGGATTTCATGCCTTGAAAAGGAAATTCCATTTATTAATGGTAAATTCTTTTTCCTCTTAAAAACAAGCATGATAGTAATGATGCTTAATCTTTGACCACCAGAAATTACAAATATGATGAAAACAACAACCTAACTTCAAAACATAATGGAGGGACTTGAACCATTAACATCTACTTTATTGCAGGGATATATGCAAATGTGCAAACAAAATTTACCTTGCCCAATCTCCTCACCCAATTGGAGATCCTCCCAGCGAATTCCACCATCTGTTGCACAGCTTGTCTCACTATCCCCTTTGCTCGATGAGCTTTCACGACTACGTGAGCTCTCACCTAAACTTGGATATTGTTTCCCATCTGGATCCAATTCATTAACATCTTGGCCTGGCAATAATTCTCCATGTCCGGTTGATGTACCAGGATCGTTGCACTCTCTTGAAAAAGCCAGGTCACAGAAGATCTCTTCAGAAGCATTTGGAAGCCTATGCTCACACATGTTTGCATTTGCATTTTCAGCCACAAAAGAAAAATTTATTTTGCCCACACATTTCTCCTTATCTTCACTACTAGTTGTGCACTGGTCTGGAAATCTAGAAGAATTAGGCTTATTTGTTATTTCATTGCAGAATGATTTGTACCTTAAACCATTTTGCCGAAGGCTGCCATCATCTCTACCTACAAAGGTGCCAGTTTCTCCGATGTGCAGCTTCTCTAAGACCTTTGCTGTCTACATAAAATCCAACTAAAGAAATTTAGCAGGATGCTATTTTAAGATTAAGCAGTGCCAAAAGAAATTTAGATGTTCAGGTGACCAATCTTTTGTAGATTACAGAGCAAGCAAGCTAGAATTCCTTAAAAACTAAAAAAAAAATCAAATTGCAACAAGCATACGCAATCAACAGCCAAATGTAATTCTAGAACCAATTTGACTAAACATGTGTATAAATTCTTAAGACAATTAAGAATGTATGGTTAGCCAGCCAAATGTAATTCAAAAGTTTCAAAATCATCATTATAACAGGCAGTAAAGGCATCTTAAGGAAAGGTAAGATGAAACTAAGTCAGTACAATTTTTGAAGGTTGAAATGCAGATTCATCCTTCCTGAAGCTCCTTCCTGCAGTTGTGCTCTCCTCATTTTGGAAATTGGAATTCAATTTTTCTTCCTGACACAAAGGAAATTACTTAGATACCTTACTCTATTGTATATTATAAACTGAGATGTAAGACTAACCATTGTACCAGCTTTCTCCAACTTAAAATCTTCAGTGTCTGTGGCATCCTTCTTGCTCCTGGAACTTTCACTTGCATTGGACATACCATCTCCTCGTCTCCGGAGTAGAAACTTTGATGCCTAGTTAGTTCGATGATGCAATTGAACAATCCTGTGAGAAGCTAAATAAAACTAGCACCAGAAAAGAGAGATGAAAAATAATACAAGTGTGTACATAAGCACCAGATTGGTAACAGACGAAGCTATATTCGGAACTGGTGAGATTTGAGGCTGATGTGGGTGACATTGAATCTTTTTCAAGTTTAATCCACGCATTTTACCACGATTCGGGTACGGTCTTGGGTCTTGTGGATTGATACTATTGAATATTGCCGCATCAATAGAGACAGTGGTAAAACCAGCAAGCTCACCATCTTCATATAATGGACTTTTTGTCACAATGGCCATAAAGATTTCACCAGACCTCTTCTTGAAAGGAAACTGCCCTGACCATGATTGCCCAGAGGCCAACCGTTCCATGATTTTCTTATGAGGGGAGTGGAATTCTTCAGCTATTAAAAATTCAGTTACTCTTTGCCCAAAGACTTCATGGTCCTTCCACCCGTAAAGATTTTCAGCAGAATGATTCCTGGGAAAAAAAAAAATCTTCATCTAAAAGTGATATGTGATGAAACTGGGCATGTCAAGGAAGTATGTAAGAAATAAGAGCTATTCTTTTTCTTCTTGTTTGTAGTGGTTGATTCCAGAATTAGGATGTAATTGCTACAAAATCAGAAAACCACAAGGTAAGAAGCAAGATGCAATTGTGCTGACCTGAGCACGTAAATATGATTTTCAATGAGTTAAAGTTCTTCTGGCCTCTACGCTCCTATAGCTACTTCAAACAACAGTCTATCAAGTAGAGAAGCACTGATCTTGTTGTGCTTAGATATATTAATAACAGTTCTTTTACTTATTCTAAGATCTCATTTGATAACAAAGAATATGTTGTAGTCCACTTCCCTTCTGTGCACAGATATATAATTTTGAAAAACAAATCATCGCCACATTTTTGAAGGACAGACATATGACATGTACGTACCGTTACCGATAACATTCATTGCTAATTCAGCAATACAGTTTGACCGGCAAATACAGAAATTCCTTGAAGCAGATAAATTAATATCCAAGCACCACTCGTGCAGCTTCATTGATCCAATTAGAACACTGTGAGCACACTTCCATTCGCCCACAAACTGGCCAAACGCATATATGTATATATATATAAGACTAATTTTAGCAACACTGGGAAAGCCTCAACTCGGGCACCGGATGAAAAATGAAAAATAACTACGAAAATGCATCTGTAGAGGTTTAAACAAATTAACATTCATTCTGAACTTGTGTGTCAAAAAGAACCACATAATCTTGACTCTTAAGAGTTCAATCAGTTTATCAATTGTCAGCTTTAACTTTCATCATTCTTAAACAAAACGCTAATGCCAATTCAAGACTCCACTTTACGTCACCCGATCACATCAAATCTATCAAGCTATTCTTCTATTAAATCCGACTACCAAAACTTTATCGTAAGAGGAACCCAACCCAGAATTAACATTGAACTCAGCATGGAAACATGAGTAAATAAATAAATATAAAATAAGAAAAATAAATGAGACGACATCTACACATACCAATAAATGATGTCCTCAGAAGATGCAGTGCATACATGAACCGCGTGTCCCATGGACTCCAGCACGCTTCTGTAGGGGCCCACTTCATTGAAGCACCCCGGCAAAGTCGGACTCCATGCGGCATCTGAATCTGACGTCGTCGCCACCTCGTCCACGTCATCATTTTTTCTCTTCTCTTGCAATAATAAATCGTTCAGCTCTTCTCTTAGCTTTGCATGACTCGCTTCCAAACTCTCAAACCGATCCAGAACGTCTCTGTACAGGCTCGGACCCGACTCGTCACCCGCCATCTTAAGTCTTGACCTTTCCTCGGGTTACTGACTCACTCCGTCTCTCGCCGGAGATGTGGGGTGTCCGTGTCCACTGAGCCTTTGGTAATACTTAACAGTTTCGTTCATCGTCATAGTAATTACCAGACAGAGGTGGGGTGCTTATAGTTTTAGTTCTGCTTATTACAGAGTTTTTTTGTTTTTTATTATTTAACTCGTCAGAACTTCTAAGGGATTACCACGTGTCCCCCGTCGGCAAAAGAAAGCTATCAGGTCTCTACGGGTGTAACATTGGGGAAGGTGAAGCCAGAAGTGGGAGATTCTTTTTTTAAGAATTGGAGTTTCCTATTGGCCAAAACTAAACCCAGACCTCAAGCGGTTACTTTCGTTTGTCTAGGTTGCTTCCCGAAAATGCCCCTCGGTTTTGAAGTTTTTACGTGATCTGGCCCTTGCCGCCATTGGTTTGAATCAAAGGAAGTGTGTCTGGGGTTAGGTTGCTTGCACTTAACTGCATCCAATTATTTTACACCTTGCAGACGTGGAGCTCGTGGTCAAAATCTAAAAGAAATTATCAGCCCGTGATTTATTAATATTTGATTGTGTAATCAATTTGTGCCGTTCGATGTATCAAACCAATTCGATTGAGAGCATCGGACGGTCGGGAGAGCAAGATGACATCGTGAAAATGGATGTTGATCAGAGTTGTTCGGCAAAAAGAACCCCTGCGCCATTGATGCTTGCTAACGTACAAAGAATCATGATTATGCCAACTGTACTTGCACTATTTTTTTTTTCCTTTTTTTTTTTTTTCAGTGTATTTGTCCATGTTTTAAGCACTACGCGGGGTCACATCGATCACGGTCGTAATTGCACCAAAAGTTTTATCAACCGCATTAACGAAGATTGTTTATTAATTTTCACAATCGAAGATGATCTCATGCTCACAAAAGAATTGAGAGGCTATTGGTTCAATTTAAGATCTTTATCAAGTTCGCTTCAATTGTAATTGATAAAAGCCTGGTTCTGTCCGGGTCGGAGGCACACTCTCCCCATCATTCATTATCATTTTCCTTTGTTATTTTAGCACTGCAATCTTTAAAAAAAAAAAAACGTTTGTGTGTATATTACAATAAAAAATATTGAATTATGATTTTTTTTACCCTCACAAATACGACAGCTAAATTAATTCTATTTAATAGATTTCGGAAATTTTTTTGCCAACACTCAAGTATAATTAAGAAAAAAGAAGCGTAGAGTCACCGTCGTCTCCAATTTAATTAAGAAAAATAGCTACCATGTGATCAAAACCCTAGTAGTTTAGTCAAAGATATATCAATATCTTATATGACCTAAATATGTAATTATTTAATTCAAATTACTTGAGCTCAAAAAAAGTCAATTTACTCTTAAAATTAGAAAGAAAAAAAAAATTATTCATCCACCCACACCAATAGCTGAACAGGGAGGTGAGATTCTTGTAAGCTACCCATGGTTTCTCCATTTTATTTTTTCTTCTGTTGGAAGTGAGCTGGAAATCAGCATATGCAAACATGTATGATATGTTGATTTTCTAATTGAATGGGTTTTGACATATTGGTATAAACATGATCATTGCTGCTGTATGACATTTGACTTGTGTTGTCTAAAAACTTAAGAGAGACACATAATATTACACGTGCATCACTTAATGAAAACAGAATTCACAAGTGTCATTTCTACTTTCAGGTTGAATGAGATTATTACACATGAATCACAGCGTTTCAATTGGTTGTTATGGCTGGTACAAGGCAGGAAAATTTTAAGTTGTTAACAACAAACCCAAAACTGAGTGTGCTGACTGCCATGTGGGGTAGATTGTAGAGGTTTCTACCATGTATATAAGATATCATGATCAATATTAAGAGAGTGGTGATATTCAGTTACATGTATGCTATGTTGATTTTCTAATTGAATGGGTTTTGACATGTTGGTATAACACGATCATTGATGTTGTATGATATCTGACTTGTGTCGTCTAAAAACTTAAGAGAGGCACATGATATTACATATGAATCACTTAATGGGGTAGATTTTAAAGGTTTTTATCATGTGTATAATATTTCATGATGGGTGGTGATATTTAGTTAGATTTTTTTTCCTGTAATCTTATATCTTAAATTCAAAAATTAGTGAAAGCTACTCATTCTTATTCAAAGTGGATGTAGACCAGTTGGTAGCTGAACCACTATAATCTTTGGTGTCATCTTACTTGATTCTAATTTATTTTTGTGTTTAATTCTTTTTCAATTACTTAGATAAAAGTTACACACATTAGGTTAATCGTTTTAGGTTTTGATTTTCTATATTGGAGTATAAAGATTAGATCTTGAGGGTGGATTAATCTGCTTATTGCAGGTTAAATTCACAATACCTTCTAATTATTCCATTCAGTGATCGTTATTTACCACCTAGCCTCATCATAATTACAAATAATTTTTAGAATTTTTTAGATAAAACATTGTCTAAGCTTTATCTGTTTTCAGTAAAACGGAAATGAATGCTTAGGTGGTCGTACGGTCGTGAGCGTTCATTTGTTGACTCGATTATAAAATTTAAAACAGCGTTTAAACGTGAAAATAAAAATAAATAATAGCAGGAAAAACCAAACGCTGTCGTATAGCTCACTTGCATCACATTGGCTAAAACATCGCCATCAAAAAATAATTTGAAAAAATACCGTTACAACGGCGGTTTTTAAACGACCACCACGCCCGCCAAAACCGCTCCCTTTTGGCGTATCACTCACTATCAACACACACTTTCACTCGTCCAATTTCTAAACAAAAGAGAAAAGAATGAGAAACCAAACAAAATTCCTCAAATTGAAACACTTTCTGTTAGTTTTCTTTTGTATTCTCAGTCTTCTAAGTACGCGATGTGTGGTCGGAGTTCAAATTCTTTCAAAATCGAAACTTGAAAAATGCGAAAAGCGCACGGACAGTGACAAGTTGAATTGCACCACCAAGATTGTACTCAACATGGCGGTTCCTAGCGGCTCGGTAACCGATTTTCTCTTGCTTTAAACAATTATGTTGATTTGTCCTGATTTATTTTGTTCAATTCCATTTTAGGGTTTTGAATGATCTACTAATTTGGCGTTTTAACGGCTCATTACTTTTTTAAGTGTCACAATTTATAAATTTTATTATGTAATTTGATGAGACTCTCAAATCTTGAAAACAAGAAAAAAAGATTATTGCTTAATTGGTAGATACATTTTGAGCGTTTTGGATTTATTTTTTTTTGAGAAAGGATTAGAATAGTCGCTATCAGTGAAGTGTTTCCCTCAATTTATTCTTTGATAATATGAGATTTTCGTTTGAAATTTTTTAATTTCTTTTTTCAAATTCTTTTTGTAAGAGTGGAGGCGAGGCTTCTATTGTGGCGGAAGTAGTGGAGGTGGAGGAGAATTCAACACAAAAGATGCGAACAGTGAGAATTCCACCAGTGTTGACAGTCAACAAAACCGCTTCTTATGCTGTCTATGAGCTAACTTACATACGAGTATGAGAATATCCTTTTAGCACAAACTCTTTGCATTTGCGTTTTTTTTTCTTTCTTTCTTTCTTTTTTTTCCCCCACTTAATTTATCAAACAGAAAGTTTACTCAGATTCAACGAGGAAAAATTATCCATTTGGTGCTTTGAATACTAGGATGTTCCTTATAAACCTCAAGAATTCTATGTGAAAACACGGAAATGTGAGCCAGACGCCGGTGCAGATGTTGTGAAGATCTGTGAGAGGCAAGTAACATCTTACATTTTTTATTCTCTCTTCCCTAAGTTTTCGCAAAATTGAAAGAATAAGCCATGTAAAGGCAGTGGTTGTTTTGCTTTTATTCTATTCATTTCTCATGCTTATGATTTTTTATCATAACTATGTTTGGCTTGATTACATGCTTCAACATTTTACACTGCTTTTTTAGCCACAATATCAACTTACCAACTATTTTATGAACGCCAAATTCTAATGGATGGCAGTCTACAGTTATATTCATTACCCTGAAATCTTGCTTCTCCATTATTGGGATGATATAGTTCTATTAACAGTTCAGTGAAAAAGTTCTGGACGAAACGGTAATTTTATTTTTGTTGCATGATGAGTTTTGCTGCTTCATGCCGCCAAATTTCAGCCTTGAAATCATGATGCCTGGAGATGTGATTCAGCAGGCAATTAATTGATTCGCGTTCTGCTTGTTAATAAGTAGCCTTCATTTTTCGTGTGTAATTATCAATTTCAGTCACTAAAATTGATGTGAATAGTCACTGATCTGTTGGGACTGTATATTAAATATTAATATGTGTGCATTTTGGTAATTGAATAAACATATGCCTTAAATTACTTGTGCTACTCATACACAGGAAATTCATGAGTAACCGCTGTATAATTGACCACATCATCACCAATTTTCAATGAATTATTTTATGGAAAGTGATATTCTTGGTGGCATTTGATTCGAGGGTATTTAGTACAGCCCATGGTTTAATTACTTTTTAGTTTTCTTTCCTGCTATTTATTTATTTTGAGTAATATCACTACTTGAGAGTAAGGATTTACGTGTTAGCTTGCTTTATTGGCTTCTATTTATTGTTTTGTAGGTTGCGAGATGAAAATGGCCACATTATTGAGCATACACAGGTAGCATTTCTAACATTTTGAATCTCACTTACTATTTCCATATTATTTTTCCTTCTTGAGTCATATACTGCTTATAAAGTTATGATATTGTCGTCATATGTCACATATATACTGAAACTTAGTTTGATGTTCTGATTTTGAGATCTTGCTATAAAACAACCAATGCACTTGAATTCAAGAGTTGAAAGTTGTTAGCATATTTGACGCTCAAATTTGATTTGATATAGGTTAATGTTGATTGAGACATCTTTCATCATAGTTTTTTTTTTTTCACTTGTGTTTTATCCTTATGGTATTCATACAATCTGTTCTCTTTTTATATTTTCTCTCTTTTATGGGTATTAATTTATGACTTGACCCAAAAGCTTAAGCTAGTAGAGAAACACCCAAACAATAGCCTTAAGCTCGAACAAGCCTAAACTGTCTCATCATGTGGACCAACAAACAAATGAAAATACAAATCTAGTGGGGGGATTCAAACACCGAACCCCTTGCTTAAAATCGGCTCTAATACCATATTAAGTTACCAGTTGGCCCAGAAGATTACACTCATAGGTAAGGGTCCAAACAATAGTGTTATTAAGCTCTAACGATGTTTTTAATACATGTGTATTATTGAAATATGTCTGTGAATATGCATTTTAAATAACGCTTTTTTTTTTCTTTCTCTATGCAGCCAATTTGCTGCCCTTGTGGGCCCCAAAGGCGGATACCTTCATCATGTGGAAATGTCTGTATGTGATATTTGTAGTGTTCAATATTCTGAAAATTTTCAAGCACGATGAATCTTGTGGGGCTGGAGTTTGACTTTTACTTTATTTTGATTAGTTGACAAGTTGCTGAAAGGAAAGGCAAATACTGCACATTGTCTCCGATTTCCAGGTGATTGGTATGGACTGATCTTTTTCTTAGGCCTTGGTTCTAGTTTCTAAGTAAATTTTCCTCTATGAAAATTATGTGATGCAATGTTTATTAATTTGGATGCTTAAATGGATTGAAAATGAACTTGTCGTTGCATATTTATGCTGACTTTCATCCAGCAGATTGGTCTCATAAATTCTTATTGCCTATGTTTGGTTTGACTAAGAAATGGTCAAAAAGCTCTTCTACAAGCTTCTTTTAATTATTGGTTTCAAAAAGAGGTTTTTTCATGAGTTAAAAGATCTCATTCATATCAGTTTTGTTGGGATTCTTTTCTTGAGCATTAGTTGTTGACTCTTATTGATTTTTGGTACTAAAGGCTCTGCTCAATACCTAACGGATCTTTTTCAGTTGTCATAAGATTGTTGCATGTATGACATGAGCCTTTATTTTACAATAACAATTTATTTTTGAAGTACTGCAAAATAGTTATCTACTCTAATGATGTCTTCATATGCTGAAAAAGATAAATTCAATTGGTACTATATCTGCATTGTCACGATAGCTTACTGATTTAAATTATGTAAACAACATATTTTGTGTAGATTTTGTCGCTTAAAAGTGGATTGCACTTTTTATAACTTTTGGAAACTAAAATTTGCAAGCTTAAATACTTATACCATATGTTATTAATTTGGTGCATACAGGTTCCATGTTTTTGGTATTGGGCAACGATCTATAGGATTTAGTGTTCGAATTGAGGTGAAGACTGGATCTAAAGTGTCGGTATGTTGTTTTTTCATCTCCTATATACATATTCTTAAAACCCACGAATTTTATTTACTGGACTCATTTTTTGTCTTGATCATGTTCTTGATTTAACATTGTGCATGAAAGCAGCCAAATGCTTCATGCACACAGATTGCTTTATATTTGTCTAAGAAGTACTGAAATAAATTCTTCACCTGAGTAGTTTATATATCTGATACTGTTTTTCAAAAAATAAAAATGATAATAATAATAATTGCATGATAGCAACCCAGACCTCTCCCAACCCATGTAACTGGGTTTGAACCCTAGACCTCTGGTACCCTCCCAATTTGACCAGTTAGGCTAACTAATCTACATCAGTGACCTTTGTTTGTTTGTTATGTTATCATATGTTTAAACTGGTTTCCTGTGGTAGATGCAATCAATATTAGCTGTTCAACCTTCAAGAACCACTGCCTAATGTGTATTGAGGTGCCTTCTAGCAATATGCCGTTACATTTTGCCACTGGAGTGGAATCTTGGTTGGAATTATTGTGCATCTATTGTCTTAATTTAAATAAAGAAGGGTAATATGGTTAAGTAATGAAAGCTTCGGACATTATTTTTTTGTTAGCAGGAAGTGACAGTGGGCCCTGAAAATAGAACAGTAGCCTCCGCCGATAATTTTTTAAAGGTTAATCTTATTGGGGATTTTGTTGGATATACAAATATTCCGTCATTTGAGGAGTTCTACCTCGTCATTCCTAGGCAGGTATGCCTGCTGTACTTGTTATAATTCTGACTATGGTGCCCTAGCTATATATGCAAGCAAAAATCCAGCCAGATCAGGTTTCTCTTTGTTGGTATCTGAGTTCAACATATTATTGCAATAAACTGTGTCATCTTACTGTGATTGATTTAGTGTGGAAAATAGTAGAGATGTTTCCGGAAACCAACAAGTTATCAACAACATAATGAATAGAATCAATTCAAAAAAACTGACAGATGCATAATTAGTCAGCCTAGAATGTGAAATAAAATTTTAAGGGTCCTTCAGAGCCACTGCCTGATGCTTTTTAAACTTCTTCTTTTCTATTATTAGGCATATGTACTAATTGTGTATCGTAATAGTTTTAATAGTAAGTTCATATTGAGTTCATGTGCATGCAGATGTTTAAACTATCTTGTGACAAAGAATAGAATGCAGATGTAGCTCTTCAAATTACTTAAATATATGAATTCTTAGCAAGCGGTTGGAAAAGTTTGGAAGAAATGACTTCGCTTGTTTTCTTTTCTGTTTTAAAGCAGCTTTCTTTCCTCTTAACAGAAGATAATGCTTGAAAGTTTTATGTTGCTTGGAATTGATCTTTGAACTACAAAGATTCTATGAACTTTCAAAATTTCTTGGGTGAATGAACAAATTTTATAGAGTGATGCTGAAACTATTGGAAAAGGTCAATTTCTAATCTAGTAGAGTTATTAAGAACACAACATAATCATTAGCTTATCTGTTGGGCTGGTATAGCTGGAATAAGATGTAATAAAAAATTCCTTGGTGTATCGGTAATGGGTAGTATGCTTGGAGAGATAAGGGCACAGAGAGTTTGTATGTTGGAGGCTATGGCTTCTAGGTATGTTCTTGTGATATACAGAGTTACAGAACGAATGCTTGGTTTGATCAGATAATACTAGTTTGCAACTGAAACTTATTATTGAAATCTTACTTAAACTGTAGATTCAGTAATTACTTGATTTATCTGGTCTAGTGTTGAGCTTCATTTTGTAATCCATCAGAGACTGTTATTTTAGATTAGCAGGTAGAGAGGTGTAACTCCATGGCCCAATCAAGGAAGTTTATCACAAGTGATGAATTGTAAAATGAATGACATTTTCCTTTTGTTATGTCTAATAATTTGGCTGATTTGTTTGCAAAGGAATCACAAATTTGTTCACAGAATAGTAGTTATGTTATATTGCTGATAGTTTTTCCTTTCTAATGCGGAAGGGTGGCCCTGGTCAACCACAAGACTTGGGGGCAAATTTTTCAATGTGGATGCTTCTTGAGAGAACAAGATTTACGTTAGATGGTCTTGAATGCAACAAAATTGGTGTCAGCTATGAGGCATTTAATGGGCAGCCGAGTTTCTGCTCTTCACCATTTTGGAGTTGCTTGCACAACCAGTTGTGGAATTATCAAGAAGTTAGTATATTAAACTCTTTTAGTGATTTTGGTGATTCCTTTTCAATTTTTCTCCATAAAATTTTTAAAGGTTATGTAGGTGAATACCTTTTTGGGCTGTAGTAGTAATTATGTTTCTGATTCCCTCTTGCTTAGAGTCATGACAATTGTTAGGTTCAGTGGTGTGTGACTCTTTAGTTTTTAACTTGTTAAATCATTGGTAATCCTTGTGGATGGTTTCAATAGAGAAAAAGTGACATATCGTTCCTGAATTGCTGCTGTTTCTGACAGGCTGATCAGAACCGAATTAGTAGGAATCAGCTCCCTCTCTATGGAGTGGAAGGAAGGTTTGAAAGGATGAACCAGCATCCAGTTATGTTTCCGAAAATTGCAGATTGGATTTAGATGGGAGTTTTATCATTTGGCTTGCTTAACACTTTGATTTGGGTGCAGAATGCAGGGTCTCATTCATTCTCCATAGGTGTCACCGAAGTTCTTAATTCAAATTTGTTGATAGAACTAAGGGCTGATGATATAGAATATGTTTACCAAAGGTTAATGCTTGTCTGAACGATTAATGTCTAGTTCTATTTAGTTAAAAATTGGTGATGATCTCTTTATCAACACGAATTTGCAGAGCTGTCTGTTGATTAGGAGTGTCAAATAATGTTCCCTTAATATGCATGCCTAATCATATGTTTTATCGTGTCCTTTTACTTACTGAATGTCATTATTCAATATTGTTAAGTTTCATTTATCTGTTTTGTAGGAGTCCAGGAAAAATCATAAGCATCATCATCCCAACATTTGAAGCACTTACACAATTTGGAGTCGCTACAATCACGACTCAGAATACTGGTGAAGTGGAAGCGTCATATAGCTTAACAGTATCCTTTTCAAACTTTTCCTCAGCTTTTTCTATCAAAATCCGAAAATATGCAGTAAGACTGTGATGTGTTTTTCCATCTTGCAGTTTGATTGCTCAAGAGGTGTTACCCTCATGGAGGTATATTTTTAATTCAAAAAAAATGTCGTTTAACATGTCTCATCATGAAGGATACCATCATTGGGAGTTGGTATGGCCACAGGAACAGTACTTCATAATGAAGCCTAAAGAAACTTCAATTCGATCATTCAAAATCTATCCAACAACTGATCAAGCAGCAAAATATACATGTTCAGGTAACTTAAAACGTAGCCATTTTAGCATCTCTGGCTGTTTTGGGTTAAACCTTAATGAGATTGCAAGACAGTTTTTGTCTCATCGATAATGTTGATATGTAAATGCAGCTATATTAAAGGACTCTGATTTCAGTGAAGTCGATAGAGCTGAGTGCCAATTCAGTACCATGGCTACAATCCTTGACAATGGTTCACAGGTTGGGGAAGTTTTAAATTATGATTTTTTGAGCAGGCTTCTATTACTAGCCCAAAATTCTAAAAGCTAAATCGTAGATAGGAAGAAATTTTACCTTGAATGAAATATTTTAGTCTCACTTTAGGTGTTGCTACTCTAAAGCTTAAGAATGCTGCATGACGGTGGGCTTTATCAAGGACATTCTTGAATCTTGGTAGTGCAAAGATCATTAGTTGTATATTTGTTGATTTGTTCTAAATAAAAATGTGACATTTGTCTTTCTACTAGATATCTGGAACTAATTGGTTGCGTATGGATGGCAATTCATTGGATAGCTTAGCTGAAGTCACCACTGATGTCTGTTTCATTCTGCGACATCTAAGGTCCATTAGGAAAGGAAACCTTATGTACCTGAATTTATTTTCCTTAATTTCATTGAGTTGTATGTGCACATCACAAAGTTCGCGAGGATTAAATGCAACGACAACTGTAACAATAACAAACAAGACTTCTTATAATTTAAGTGTGATGGTAAGAGGCCCACTGATTGTATCCAAGCCGTAATTGAAAGAAAATCCGCATTTTAAAAATTGCATTGTGAAAACTGCTTAAAACATTGTCATGAATTTAATGCAGATTACTCCCTTTCAACCTCCAAAGAGCAGTATAAATGGTTTCTTTGAGTCCATTGAAAGCATTGGAAAGAAGCTTTGGGAAGGTTTGAGGGACTTCATTACTGGGAAAGCATGCAGGTACTTTTGCACGAATTATTTTTGACCCATGTTTCACTAAATTTTCCTCTGCAAGGCAAATTTGTCTACATGTGAACTAAGCATATCCATCAACATTGAGTGTCCATCTGTGCTTTCTATGAAATTTTTCAGAACTCATACATGCTGAAGCTTGTGCTGATATGTCTATTGTAACATAACACACTTTTCAAAATCTTTATCTGCAATAATGGATTGGATAAGTGAACTGTCTTTTATCTATATTATTTTGAATTGAAAAAACTTATGGCATCTACATGAACATTGGAAGCTAATAGCCCCCGTGTTCTAAGCTGATTTTTCCCAGTTCTAAATGTTGATATTTGCATAATGGTAGAGGAGGATTATCCTGGGATATAACTCCTGATGATTGCAAGTTTCTTAACTCATTTCCTGCACATTCTATATACATGAGGTATCTTTAACCTTCTTTTTAACTTTTTCCAATTATTCATATAGTACAGCCTAGATATTACGTGTAATGTATGCATCTCTATTTCTTCTATATTAGACAAGGTGAATTCTACTTTCTCCTATTTATAGCTTCCCTTAGTTATTATATTCTGGAAGTTCATGTAATGTTACATTATTATTATGATGCAGAAGGAAATGCTCCAGCTTCTTTGACTTCAGCTGCCACATACAATATATATGCTTGAGTTGGCTAGTGTTGTTTGGTCTAGTTTTGGCTATTTTTCCAACAGGTAGAAGTAATACTCTTTTTTCAAACTTTTTATTTAAGAGTGAACTAACTTGGATTAAATTAAGAAACACTGTACTACTTTGGGTTCCAGTGCTTGTACTACTGTGGCTTTTACATCAAAAAGGACTCTTTGATCCTCTCTATGACTGGTGGGATGACCATTTTCAGTCTGACAATCAGAGAATCAGAGATTTCCGGAGGCACCCTATTGATGTCGATCACCCCCATATTCATGTTAGAAAACATCACAAGCAGGAGGGCAGGCACCACAAGCTTGAAGCTCGACGTAGACGAAGTGGTATTCACAGTGATCACAAGCATAAACATTCAGATAGGGACACTGATTATTATTATTACCTTCACCATGTTCAAAAAGACAAGCATAAGCATGGGCGTAGTAAGAATTCAAGTGTAATGCAGCAACTCTACATCGACAGAAGGAAGAATGACCATATTGGGCATCATAGACACAGAAAGGTCAGAGAATCTTCTTAAATGAATATCCAAAACGAGCGGACTATCTTGAAGAGAGACAAGATCATTTTAACAAGTTTAAACACAGGCTGTTGGATCATTCACAGTACAAGCCATACTCTAAAGAGATGATGATACTCCTGTTTATAGTATATTAGTATAGTTATGGAATGTTTTTGACAACACATTGATGTATAATTTATATACTGAAAGTTAATTTTCACATAAAGGATGAGGACGAGGCATATACAAGAATTGTTACAATTAAACTTTGATCTTTTCACATCTTCTTAAAACATGAAGATTGATATCTGTTAATACCGTAGATGATCTGCCATTTTTACTTTCTCAAGTATATGATGACACAGTGAACTGGAAGTACAAAACTCTGAATGTGACTCAAAATTTTAACCTAAGCATAAAATGTAGCTCGGCTGGGATTCCTTTTGCAGTCTGAGAATAGGAATTCTGAGTGATAATATGCTTTCCCCCATTTAGCGTTTGCCACACAAATGACTCGCCTTTTTGTTGCTTCGGGTTTGATCATGCAGATTCATTCGTCACATCTTTCTTTATGATCCGAACATGGTAACCCTTTGGGAATTGTATACCAGGAGTCCGAACTATGTTACCTCCTCTGATTGATTGCCACCTGTACTTTGTGAGAAAGCAATGGAAAAATACAGCCATCTGCACTTTGGTGAAGTCTGTTCCAACACAAAACCTCATGCCACCACCAAAAGCCATGAAATTCTTAGATGCACAGTTTGTTTCCATTCCCTGAATGATACCACTTTAAAGAATGATTAGGAGTCCTGAAGTAACTATTTTGATTATTTTATATGACCCACCTTCCATCTACTTGGATTGAAGGCAAGGGGATCTTCATATTTTGCTGGATTCAAGTGGACAGCTGGGGGACAGACCATAACTGCCCAACCTGCAGGAATGGTATGTCCTGCACCATTACACATATTTAGTGCATGTCAAATTATTTGCACGTACACAAATATTTTTTGTGATTGGAAATACAGTAATATATATTTTTCACATACCCTTAAACTGGATATCTCTAAGGGCTTTCCTGAAGATTCCTGGAACTATATTTGCCAATCTAGCTGTTTCATTGATGAACTGCGAGTTGAATCCATAAATTTGTAAAATTAAGCTACATATTACATTATTAAATATTTTTTAGACAAGTGAAAAAATGCTTGTAAAAACCTACCTGAAATGTGTATGTCATTGATTTATACTCTCTCCATGTAAGCCCTGAATTAACATTTTCTCGATTTTTCAGGATTGCCTCATGTTCTTCCTGAGAAGGATATAAACGTGTAGGGCATGTTAGTTGGAAAAGCAATAAAAAGATCTTTGTAATTTCAAATAATATGTTTTCCCATACCGTTAGTTGCTTTAGCACAAGAGGATGTTCCGATAGAAATTTTATGGCTAAAGTTATGGCTACAGAAGTTGTTTCGAAGCTGGCAAATAGTAGCACGAACATTAAATCCAGGGCAATTGCTTCTGTTAGGATTGTTCCCTCTTTCTGAAGTTCTTTTAGAACATAATCATAAAAATCACTCTGATCCTTCCTGGGGTTTGCTCGTCTTTCTTGCAGCAAGTTTTTCAGCATCTTCATTGCTCTTTTTCTACCCTGAGAAAAATTATGAGAAGTCAAGAGTGTGAGTGAAAAGCCACTCATTCAGTAGAGAATAAGAAGAAGAAACTGATGGTGCAATAGTAATACTAATTTGGCTGAATTTTATTTACCTGTAGACATCTGTGATAAGCTGTTCCTGGAATATCCAAGGGGAAAGAGATCAATCCCTCCATAAACGCAACAAAGTTCTCCCTTAAATTTTCCGACGACTTCTCTTGATCATAACTTATCAGCTTCTTTGCAGTCAGATCAAATATCATCTGCACAGATAGAACTATTAGTCCCCAAACAAAAAATTTGGTGCATCATTTTAACTGGGATGAAGAAGGGTGTCTGAATTTACAGTTGCAGTTGTTTCTTTCAATTCCACTGTGTCCTGGCTTGACCACTTCTGTAATTTTGCACTTGCTACCTGCTCAACTTCAGGGAGCATCTTCCGCAGGCTTTCAGGACCAAAGAGGTTTAGCACCATGTTCTTGAGGTACCTGTACATGAACCCGTGCAACGACCCCACGTTTTGTCGTCCAAAGATCTCTGTGAATGTGTCTGGATACCAGCTCTGAAACAACTGTCCCTCTTGCTGGAAGATGAAGTAATTGAGATCAGGGTCTGTTGATATTATAACTGGCCGTCCCACCAAACTAGTCCGGAATATTGGCCCGTAACTGAAAGTAAAATCACATCAGAAACAGAACGAAATGTGAAGAATAGGACCTAATTATAACTGCAGTACTGGTTGAACAATAAAAGTGGAGGTTACACGTTACCTTTTCATCCTGTTCTTGATGAAGGGAGGTATATCAGAAGAAGTGTTGGGAGCAAAAAACTGAAGGGTTTCGCCGAGAAGTGGCAGTCCCATTGAACCAGGTGGGAGTTTCCCATTGCATCTGGGATTCCTCCATCTGTGAAGCCAATGTGTGATGCTTACAATAACCAGAGCTCCAACGCACAAAGCCCACATCTTACTCAAATGTAAATGCAAGTAAAGTGAAGATCTTAGATTGCAGGAAAGGACTGTATAATGTAGATACTGATTTTAACAAAAATGGAAATGGGACAGTTTATGATTACAAGAAATGAGAAGAATTGAAGGTGGGAAACGTGAGAAGAATAGACAGAGAGGAGGAGGTGCTGGCATGTATCTAATTCAACCATGAGGTACCCTTCTTAAATAGGCAGGCATTTTACAACTAGTTAGCAAATTAAATTATAATAATTTAGGCTCCATGTTTCTGTGCAGTTGGTTGCATAAAACAAAAAGTTGTACCAGCAGTTGAAGATAGAATAAAGTAGGATAGTTTAGAATAGTTCTGTCTAGTGACCGCTTCATTATCCTTTGTCAACGGCAATTTTAATTTTAATTTTAATTTTAATTTTTTTTGGGTGGTAAGAGCCTAGCATGACTGTGAAGCATCACAAGATGGTTCCTCTCTGTCTCTTCTCGTATCTCATAGATGCATTTTTCATTAAGGGTAAGACGACATGTAATGTGAACCAAGGAGCACGAGGCACAATTCTGGTATTTTTTAAGGAGATTTAGCAGGAACAGGAGGGGCTTTCCTTAGACTTTGAGTGGATAGATGATCAAAAGATCCGTCTGACCAAACTTAAGTATCTCGAACCAATCTATAATACGTCATTTGATGCTGAAATCATATGGTTTTTACCAACTACTTGAAATCTTCTCAATATCTATGCTAAATACTCAAGTATCTTTGTGATGTCGATGCCGCAAAAGATGCTTCTCATGTTCTTTTTCCCTCTTTTATTTTTCAGAATTGGATCTTTTCCTAGATCTTCTTTAGCTGTGATCATTATCTCGTGCTCTCAGATCTTAATGCCCAAACACTCAAATCTCTTCGCATACATCACTAGCGATCCCAAATGGAGTGTTCTAGATATGCATGTAACTACTGTATCTGGTTTTGTTTTCATTTGGTCAGTGGAAATTTCAACGACTAGGCAAGGTAAAGCTAGGTTTGTTTGTTTTTTTTTTTTTTTTTCCCTTTCACTTTCCAGGTTAACACATTCGATACATAGAGCACCGTCCCACCGTCCCATTGAGCCACGGACTCAGACCACATGGAGCAGAGCAACCACCACAATGCAATGTAGGTAGGTTACTGTGAATTGTGACACAATTATATGCATTCTTCTATTAGATTATACATTTTCACAATTATATGCTAAAGTTCATAATGCTAAGGCCTTTTACATCCCGGCTTCTCTAGAGCTGTAAAGTCAATGCCATTGCCGCACTTTAACTGCTTAGAAATTAGAATGAGCTTATAAAGGCTCCCTTTAAGGGGTGCACAACAATGACAACTCAGTGCCACTAATATTGGGAATCTTAAAACAAATCATTATTCTTTACGTGACATTACAGTAGAAAAGGTGCTGCTAACTTGCTCTGAAGTCAAATTCCCTGTTCACTGCTTATTAAATTTATTAAGTTAGCTTCTTTTATTATATCAATATGAGAATTCTTTTTGTCTGCTGATGGGAACTGAGAGTTAGAGGGTTCCTATTTGTCTTGTTTTGACTGCAAAATAACACAAATCTTCTGGTTGGGGCCACATGCAAAGAGTGCGAAACAGTGGGAAAGTTCAATATAAAATTTTGTGTGGAGGAGAAAGCTCCAATCTCTATCATTCTCAACAGCTGCTGGTTTGGGGTACAATCGAACGGCTGAATTTTAACAATATGGTTGACTTCGGTTGATTAGTTGTTAATCTTTCGGCTGCATATTACACGTGTTCATATGGTGCCTCCCAAGCCAGCTGGCTTGCTATCCAAGTATGCAAACATGAAGTACAGTAACTGGCAAGTCTTAAAACTTGAAAAACGTTTCGGATGGTCAGCCCATGCTAATGTATTTGACTAATAGTAATAAGAAATTTTGTGTGATTATGAACTGCTTTATGAATTTAATTGAAGTTGAGGATCAATTAACTAAACAGTTTCGCGTGACAATGTCACTCATCACTATAATGCAAGTAAACGCCATTGATTAGAACATTACTCATCATAAATAAATTAGTAATAATAACAACACATATATAAAAGTGTTACAATCGAGAGTGAGAGAATTGAGGAGAAAGTTGTTCTTCATGTCTGTGCCGTGCTCGTGGGGAATGTATTGTTTATTATACAATAATATTCTAGTAATGACAATAATATCGGAACCGTATTAATCAAGTGAGAAATATATAGTTTGTGCATATCTATGCGATATATTCTTGTAATCTTGTCGCTAGATTGTCACCTGGACATTCCGGAATTGCTTTCTTACATTAGTTTTTTTTTTTTTTTTTTGCTGTTGTTTAATCGAATTTAATTATTGAGGTAAATATATGCATTCGCCGCACATTGCAGATTTAATGATACGAATTTTACTATGATTAATCGTCAAGCTCCTACGAAATGTTAACAACCTCCTATATATGTTATTAACTTGCCATGTAAGTAAATAAATAAATAATTGATGATAATCACATGAATGACGTCCTTATGTAAAAATGAAAAGGGCACATGCTCAATGGTCCCTAAGCATGCAGCCAGGATTCAATGCGTAGAATCAGTTGACTCATTTATATTGTTTTGATAAATTTTATGCATCCGTTTTAAAGTGTTATCCTTCCCCTTCATAACAAAGATATATAAATGAATATTAATAGTGAAAAAAATTTGCTAATTTAAAATTACTGGGTACATAGAGAAGAACCATTTATAACATTACGTTTACTTGTCTTCTGCATGGAGCACATACAATATAAGCATGTAAATAATTAAATATATGTAGTCCTTTTTTTTAAAAAAAAATAAAGAGTCAAATCCAATGAGTTTATAAGTTGCTTATGTTTCTTATATCGAAGAACCTTTTTCCAAATATATTTTGACCATTTATGGATAGGATAGGATGCATGGTGCTTAATTTGGTGCTCGCTTTGTAGAAGAAATTTTGATATAAGAAATGTAACTTCCTTCTGGTAAGCAAGATTTTTTATGTAACTCAAGCACAACCCAATTTATGCTAGAGCCATGGTTTGAAAATGGACTCATCAAATTCACGTATATTAATATAAACAGGGCCGGGGGAAAAAAAAATCAGCTGCACATCCGATTATATAATTGTCTTAAATATACGTATAATTGTCTTAAATTTACGGTTTGAAAATGGAGTCAAATTTACATATATTAAATGAACAGGGGGGGAAAAAAATTCAGCTGCACATGCGATTATATAATTGTCTTAATCGGTAAGACACTGTTGTTTAACAGGAGTTTGGACATATATAATTCAAATTAAGCAATATAAATCTAGAAGGATCATTGAGAACATGATATACTCGGTAGTTGTGATGTTTTATTCTAATTAATGTAGTAATTACATGGCTTATTATAATAGCAAATCCACGAAGCGTCTTGAATGAATGAATCGTCTTCAATTTCTATCAGTCAAAAAGTAAATTTCTTGTTTTTTATATTTCGTGTGTTTGTTGCCTTGATGATGGGTTGATCTTTGCGGGTACTCAAAAGTTGATTACTTTACAACTCTTTCCTCTCCTTGCGCATTACGTGAGGTTATTACTAACTTAACCTTTAAAAAGGAGAAGAGAAGGAGAAGATCAAGAAACCACATAAATGCTTAATGGGTGATGTTCTCTGGTGCCATGTTCTTGAGAGAACAAGATCTTCATATTATAATCTGCATATTGAAGGCTTTAAACCCATTTGTTGGAAATGTTTATTTGATGCTATCATTCATTCATGTAATCATTCTCAAGCGTGAGTATTTGTATTTTTCAAAATGTAAATTCAGTGTTTTACAACATTATAAAGAATTTTTATAACATCGTAATTTAATTATTAAAAAATCAATTTTTAATGTTGTAAAAGTCTTTTACAACATTACAACATTGTAAAACTCCAAATTTGTATGACTCATTATTTATAATCAAGAGAAGACTACCAAGTAGTTGATAAAACTTATCAGATTTCATAAATTAGTTAGAAAATTAACAATGATAATAATACTTGTCTTCAATAATACCGTTAGGTATTTACCAATCTAAATAAGATTTTGGGTGAACTAATTTCATTAATAACATAAAGTACTATCGATAAAATAGAGTACTGACCCAACTCGCCCCACTTACATCGTACTCATTTGTTAGAGGTGGAAAGAAAAGAAGGCTGGCAGCATTGCACACAATTCTGCCTCGACGCTGTCATAAGATGAAACATTTTTGCTGATTGTAACTTGAGGTTGAGGATCGCCCACATCTTTGGAAACTTTGATTTAACTGCATGAATTGATGGCAATTACGCAATGCACAAATTGAGTATTAAATAAAATAAAAACTTCAGAACAAAGCAAACTAAAAATGCCGTCATCCATGATCTAGGAGAGTCATAAATTGGTGGCCCTGATAACACGACATCGGCAGCTTCTGTAATTATGAAGCCTTGTACAACAATCCACGTTTCCATTCAATTCATGCAGGCAATTGGGGAAAAAAAATATCGTTTCCGTTCTTCTGAAGGGCACACGACCTTTTTTTCAGATTTCGAGCCACTTTTCTTGACCTCGGTTAAGGTTTTAGGATCGGACAGTTTTGCAGTTATTGCCCGTCAAAGAACAAAACAACTCAAATTACAGTTTGAGCTATTGGCACCCCTCTAATGTCCTATTAGACCACTTTTGTTTGTTTACAAATTCACCCTTGATGAAAATTACACTTAAAGACATATACAAGTTCCAAAAAAAAAAAAAAGACAAACCCTTTACACCCCATAAGTGCTCTTTGGGTTTGAAATATATTTAACAATTTCATAATTTTATTGTAAAAGTAGTATTAAACCTCTAAATTATTATGGCTGCATTATTGTTTTATTTTTGTTTTTCACATGGACCGATTGCTCAGCGGCCAAGATTCAAAATCACCATCCGGATTTTCTTCCTCATAAATGGTCGTTGAGAAATTACGGGAAAGTTACAATATGCTTATTAAATTCAAATTTATCGTGAAATTGCAATATATAAACATATTTGAATCAACTGCTGCATAATGCTTGTAGTCTTACTGGAAGTCTTTAATGTTCATTGTATGGATATCACACCATGAACTTTCGTTTCCCATGCTTCAAAACTCTTTAGTTAAACTAGTTATCATTTGAGAGGGGATGAACATTTTACATCTCAAAAAAAAGTGGACAGACATAGTTTTGTTTTATTCTTCACTCCTGTACATTTTACATGCAATCTGTTGGGGTTAATGCAGCAAATCTCATTAATAATATTGCAATTAAGAGAATCGAGATAGAAATCCAATTAAAGGGTAAATTAGGCTTATTTTCAGCATTGAAGGGGTTATCATCCGAAAATCAGTCATTTTTAGATATTTCAATGGGATATATTAAAAATAGGGGCTTTGAATGCTCCAACTCCTCAAATGAACTATGTTCCAAAAAATAATACAACTAAATATTTTAAGAATCTTAGTGTTTATTAAAGGCTCCTATATATTTTAAGCCACAACTATAACATCTTTAAAAGCCACTACTTTCCAACAACCAGTAAGTTAAGGCTAAAGCTAAAAGATATATTTGTATTTGATTGGAGAGTAAATTCTTTTGAATAAGCAAAAATCCATGGCAATTACAAACACGCAATAAACATGCTTGAGATATCCTTATTTAGGATTCATTTGGGATTTAAGTTAGGCAGATATAATTTAAAAATAATAATACATAGTATTTAATAAACACTAACTTTTACAGTTTTAAAATTATATTAATTTGATTTTTTATTTATTTGATGAAAAATCTATTATACTTTTAATAATTTTATTAAAATTATTATTTAAAATTTATATTATTACATATTATTAATTTTTATCTTGTATTAATATTTTCACCTTAATACGAAACTGAATTTTTCGGGCCCCCTTTGTCAGCCGGGGCTCGTCTGCCAGGTGAAATGAGAAAACGTCACAATTGACTTGGCCTATTTTAAGACATAACCCAAAATAGAAAGATTTGGCGGAGCAAATCAAAATGATGTCAGATCAGTAGCCATGAAGATACATCATATTCAACTATAGGGCATTGCCCTCACAAAAATTCTGCTTCGGTCTTCACCAATTATATAATTGAAAATAATGTAGCCACATTTTCACAATTACAAAGAAATGAAGGTTGTGTTTATTTTTTGGATTGAAGAATCAGAATCCGAAATTGAAATTATTAATAATGTTTGCTTCATTAAATAAAGTTGGAAATCGGAATCGAAATTAAAATCAGAATCGGAATCGTGGGACGTATCACAATTTGAAAATGAAGAATAAGAGGTAAATAAGTCTTTCATTCTCAGGACCCTCCCAAAAATAAAAATGTCTATTTTATCCTCATTTATGATTAATTAATATATTATTAACAATAATTATTAATAGTAATTATATTTAATTAATAATAATTATTATAATATTTTATAATTGAAGTATTAATATAGTTATTATTATTAATAATTAATATACTATTATAATTAATTAATATATTAATATTATTTAATTATTAATATATTATTACCAATAATTATTAATAATTATAATTTTTGAATAAACAATAAGAATAATTAACATATTATTATTATATTATTATTTTAATTAAGATAATTATTATTACCAATCAATACATTAATATATTAATTAATATATTTTTATAACAATTATTAATATAGTTATTATAATTAATTAGTATATTAATATAATAATAATTATGATAAAAATCCATCAAGTACTTTATAGTAATTTGTTACAATATAACTCATTCCAATTCTGATTTAACAACAAAGTAAATACATTAATGACAATTTAATTCATTCCGATTCCAATTCCGATTCTTGTAGTTCAAGTAAATAACTTATTCTGATTCTTATTATCCATTCCCATTTTAGCACATTCCAATTTCAATTTAGTAAACATAGCAAAAATATATATTAGAATAGCATTATAATAACTCTTTCTTTTTGAGATTAAAGTCTAGCCCCACTTATTAGTCGACAACCTTATCAAGATCCGCGACTATGTCTTTAATTAATAAAATTAAAAAGGAAAAATCCTTTCTTGCCACAAAAGGATTTTGCGATGGTAATTGGTAAGGAGGAAATGTTACGGGCCCTTTTTTTTTTTGGGATAAACATAACACTTGTAATCTTTAAAACATCAGCTATGGTGTTACCTAAGATGTCCGGTGGGGCCATGCAGTAGGACGGGCCAAGGGGGCTCAGAACTAGATGAATTATTCAACCATGATGCAACAGCAACACCATTGAGATCTTAAAAATAAGGCAAAAATCAAGGATATCAAAGATGTGTGAACTATCTTCTACACTGCTCTTAATAAAACAAAATGGACAGCACAGGAAAATTGTACAGCAGCGTCACTAATTAAGATAATTCAGTTTAGTGATACATTAAAATGGCATACAAACAGCTTTTTTCAAGGAGCACAAGTATTTGTTAATCTTCCAATTAAAGAAACAGTGCTTGCAATCAAATATGCACTTGAGGTAAATAGACTGTTAACCAAGGCAGATAGAGCTGCTTACTTTGCTCAAAATCTCTGAATTGTCAAGAGAAGCTGAAGGGTAGGCACACAGAGAGAAGTTGACAATGGTAAAAAATGTGTTGGGTATGGTTGCACAAACTCAAGATTTGCCATCCACGGGTTTAGTGACAGATAACTTTCTCAATTTCCGGTCATAGTTAAGTATGGTACTTACACTCTCAACCACCAAAACAATCTGCAAAAGAAGGCCAAAGCACGCATTATGGAAGAGAAATAAAACTGGAGCAAGTTCTTGGATATATCAGCTGATATGTGCACTTGAAATATACATATCACGCAGACTTCAGAAGATTTCATGCCCTAAGAAACATGAACATAAATCTATATCTTGGTTGATCCGTAAATAAACCAATTCAGACCATTTTTTGTGAACTTTTCTCATACAGCTAGAAAAATAAAATAATAGCCAATTTGCCATAAATGCATAAAACCAAGGATTTTGACCAGATCCTAGCATGGCACATAGAAAAAGTTCTCAGACAAAAATGCAGCTGAAATTTTAAAAGGCCTATGGAACTAAATCACTATTTCATTTTCAGAATTCCCAAAGTCACGTATCCTAGTTCACCCACGGAGGTTTCATTTTTCAGTAAGAGATTTAGCCCATGTTGGAATATGACCCAGCCAAAGTTAACCAAATCTACATATTTCGACAGAACTATTTAAAGTTATCAAGAGTAAACTACCACTAGGCAGATATAAACAAACCTGAAAGCAAGCAAAAGCCATAGCGGTTGCATAATAGAAGTTCGCATTGCCAGTGCCCTGTAAATTTCATCAAGTCAGTATCCAAATGACTGCTTCAACTCATTCGGTCATTTGAGTCGATTAATAAGATTCAACCAAAGGCATACCCTCCATATCCACAGGTTGTGCATCACAGGGCTGAGGAGAGAAACACCGACACATCCCCAGAAGAGGAAGAAAGAGAACTGCAAATCTGCATAAGCATGGAAGACAATGTTTAATATTCCAGACCAAGCCGAAGTGTAAATCTACAAGTGGCAAAGGAGACCAGATCACTTGCCAGCTAATTCAAAAACAAACCAGCCTAACAAGCCCAAATACAAAGCTGAGTCTCCAACCTAATCACAATTATATCAGAAACGGATTAACGTAGAAAAATAACACCAAAGAGAGTCAGAAACAAAAGCAATTAAAACAAAAGTATATGCAATAGAACCAATTTTGGCCAAAATTGGCAAATCTAAAATTGATCTCAAGGTTGATTCTGAAGTTGAGTATATAATGTTTGACTTCATCAGAGCAGCTACTACATTATTATGCAATCACATATAACAATGTCCACCAAAACTGTCCCAGACCAGTTAACCGTCTTTTCTTCTGCTTTATTTGGTGCAAAAATATTTTGTTAACTGTACTTTGCAGATTTGGTATGTAAACCAAACATGCCAATAACGAACATCTGATCTCTCAAAAGTAAAACACAATGTGACCTAAAAGAGGCAAAAATCATGAAAAAGGGAAGTCTTTAATCGTTATCCTGGAAACCACAACGGAGTCTATTTGTATTCCAGAAAATATCACCAATGGACAATACTATTGCTTTTCATTTTTTTTTCTATATAAATCAATATATAGAGAATTCTACGACCTATGAATTCTGCCAGTCTTGTCTACAGCTAAAGTTTTATACCAAACCAATGACTTCAAATTGAAATCGTTATTTCTCGAGTACAATCTCAGATGAAACAAATTTTTGGCGTGTTTTGTAGTTAATTTCCACAATTAATTTAAGAACTGGCAAAATGATGATACTTGTGCAGATAAGCATGAACTTACTGAAGGGTAAGATTTTAGCATTGATGAGATAGCAATGTACACGAAAGCCAGGAAGCAGGGCCGGTGGTTCAGCCTGATGGCTAAGGGCAATATCATGACTAGAATATTCATATGGAAAACTATCAGAAAGAAATTTCTGAAAAAATCGAAAACTTCTGCAAAGAAGTACCTGCAAGAAGGAATCAGGCAGATGAGCCATAATGAAAAACCTCCGAAGTAGGAATAAAGTACATCTTTCTAGACACAACAAAATTAAGTTCTAGCTCACCATAAAACACCAATGTTTGGAGACAAATCTTCCACCGTGAGAATGAACCCATATGTACTGCAGAAAAAATGCCAGATAATAGGAACAGTCGGAACTTTTATATAGCTACGACAAAAAGAAAAAGAAGAAACTACAGAGCCAATTTATCTGACTGACAAAAGCATCATGAACTTGATACTAACTGAAAAGAAAATTAACAAATATCAAATCAATAGTAATACTGGGAACAAATATATTAAACCATGCTATAAAAATTAAACAGTGCAACCAAGGGGAACCAAATGATTGAATTCATTCTAACTGCTCCAAATGGAGCTTCTCGATAACTAGAACTGATTCTCAAATCTTGGGAAATCAGTATACATGAAGTTTAGATGAATGTCTCCAAAACTATTGAAAAAGAGGAAATTAGCCCCTTCAAATTAACACACTAAAGAGTTCTGAAGAGAATCAGAAAAATATAGTGAAGAGCATAGGAACAAATTTCTCAGCATCTGGGTTTCTTAGAATTCAGTTCTTTTACAACAAAACCGAATGCTATAACCCTCAAAAACTTCACAATTCCTCTTTAGTCATTAATTCTGCGAATAAATGAACAATCACCCACCTTGTCCTGTTTCTGTTCTTATAAACACCCTTCCTGTTTCTGTTCCTATAGACACCCCTCCAAACTATCTAATCCACCAATTACACATAATCCACTCTATCTCAAAACAGAGAAAGAAACATTGACCAAAATTTTATGCACACAACTCTTTCTTCAAGAGTGTACATATTTGACTAATCTCACCTCAAGCAGTAACCCAAATTTTTCAAGTTGATTGCATGAACTTGATGAAAAATACTCTTCCATTCACTTCTTATAGTGTTATGCACCACCAAATGCTTTTGATAATTGAAAGAATAATACTGGCCACTATAATCATGATCAACTTCCTTATTCATACAAGGTAATACATGCTGTATGCATAGCAAACAAGAAACAACTCTTCCCAAGATATCTTATTCCGCATACAGAAGGTTACTGAAATAGTAGAGATACCATTAATTATTGGTAATAGGTTTATACATAATGATGCAGATGACTATGGGAGAGTGATGTAATATTCAATAAGTACCTTTTAAACATCTCCAACATACCACCATTCTGTTTAACGGATATGCCACACAGTACCAGCACATAGACTGACCAAATAGAAGCCCAGAACAAGAAATGAATAACTGGTTTCCATGAAAAGGTTATTGGTAGCTTTGATTGGTTAAAGAGTTCCTCTTCTTGACAAGAGCTATCACTTGAGGGATTCTTTCCACCTTTGCTGCACCTTCTTTGCGGGAACAATTTCCTAGGAGGAGCATCTGGACCATTTCCTAGTAAAAGAATCAACTGGGACAAAATTAACAATAATTACTCCACTAATAGATTGGGGCACGTAAGCAAAAAGGAGAGTCACAACAGCTCTTCTCACATTTCTTGTAAGATGACATGCTCATCAAAAGATAATCACCCATACCGGAATTATTAGAACCCCAGGATAAAGAGATAAATGTGTTCCCATGACCCATCCAAAAGCAGCCAAAGCGGGCAATCCTGTGGTCCATCCAAATAAGTTATTCAATCACAGGCAAAATAAAAAGAATACAAGGTACTGCACCCAATTACACCGTAATACATCTTCAAGTCAATTTCAACTTATGTCAACCAGTGACATTTTGTTATGGGTGATATTCATGGAATGGCAATCCAAAAGTACTTTATCATGCTCAATACAGAAGAGACAAATCACTTCATCAATCATTATCCTCAGCATACAATAAAAGCCCTACGAACTCATATCAATATTCCATTACAAATATTTAAGAAAAACAAATCTAAAGTAACAAGAAGAGTTTATGACATAGGCACTCTTTGTAAAAATCTTAAAATGGAAAAACTAAATGTGGCAGAATAAAGATGAAGAATTGAAAAGGAATAAATGGAAGTTCTTTAAATAATTAAATTTTATAAGATTCAACAAAAGCTTGGAAGTAAAAATGATATGCACAAACATTAAGTACCCAAGTACCAGACAAAGCTTTGAGCTCCTTACTTGTACATGCTCCGTAGAGGGATAGTATGATGACCAGATTTTCAATTGGTGACGTTGACAAGCCCACACAGGCTACTATAGTGAAAGGATTCCAGAGGTATACAAGAGCAGCAATATCTCCAGAAGAAAGCATCTCTTCAAGGAAACGAGAAACGTGTGAGGAAAGGGGAGCTAGCAGTGGTGGTAGGCAGTTTAAATAAAACTTGCAATTAAGAACTAATAAATACATCTTGAAATAAACAACAGCAACTGATCGGTCATAAGTCAAGCAACCAGCCCTCCACCTTCTATATCCAGATAATACCATGATGTGATCAGCCATACTTACATTATAGTTGATTATCACAGGACTTTAAGCCATCTTTCATTTTTGTGATTCTTCAAAGCATTCTTCTTCTTCTTCTTTTTTAATAATTCAAAGGTCCTTATCTAAATCAATTTCTTTTTTCTTTTAAAAAAAAGGAAAACTCTTATAAGATCCAACGGACACCAAAACTTTGAAGAAGCTAGCATCATATATATAAAATACCTGAATTTTTTGACAGCTCAACAAGGTCTAGTGATTTCAAGCTCAGACAAGATGACATCTGAAGAGTCTGACCAGTAGCGCGAATAAGCATTGCACTGACAACATCTGCAACCAAAAAAAGCAAGCTGTATCCAAATGTGTTGGTATTAACTCATGACTAGTAAGGAAAAAAATTAAAAAGAAATGAACAGAACAAAGAAACCCATTCAAAATGGGAATAAACTGCAAAGATCAAACACCCTCAGTGTCCTCAAGGTAATTAAAACCAACTTCAGTACACTAACTTCATTTTTTATTTCTCAAAAAATGTATACACAACAATAGAAGAGCCCAAATCTGGCCATTCAAGGCAAAGATGCTACTCAGCCACTTGAACTAAGAGTATTTCACAGATATTTTGGTAGTTTCGCGTTTATCTTCCATTCTATGCCTGGTCATAAATCTGGTAGATGCATGAAAATTGCAATCAACCTGTTTTACTTAACCTCTAAGAGGAATAATTATTAATATAAAATAACACTTAAATTCTCATGTAAACCTTCCAGCTGTACCCAAAATGCTACCAAAAACCTTTACATGCATTACAAATTCACTTTGTTGACTGAAAATTGTCACTGCAAGTGCATAGATGGAGTAAAATTTCATTTGCCAGCATGGCAGTAGAAAGTAAAAACAAGTTCTACTTCATTCCATCAAGCAAAAATGTAAGAGTACAATCTGAAACACAAAGTCTTAGATTAATTTTCATACCTGCATAGAAGATGATTTGGTTGCCCTTCAATTCTGGATTGTGCCAAAACGAGCAAACAAATAAATAAATGAATGAAACTGATCCATGACTCATTATACAATAGAGTATCCAAAAACAAATGATCGAATCATCATTGCTTAGAATGTAACTAACACTATTATTATCATTGTAGCATTAAGTAAGCTAGATTTATTACCTCTTAACAGTGAGTGGCCCAATCAGTGAAAGTAACAATGGAGAACCGTGATACATCGAACCTGCGAAACAAAAACAAATTAACTGCAGTCCTTAAATCAGACAAAAAAATTATATTTGAAAAAAAAGAGAAGGAAATAGCATACCTGCATATGGAGACATCGATGATTGCTTCAGCCAATAACCTTCAGCCACTACACAATTTACAAAAATAAAAATTCATAAATCTGAATCGAATTCCGAATTTGAGCACGTGAAAAATACTACAGTGAGAGGTGGCTAGAAAAGACTGTACGACGACGGATGCTGGTGACTGGAGTGGCAACTTCGGGGCGAGAAGATAAGTTGAGATTTTTGGGGAAATAAATTAAGATTAGCCTGAAGACCACTGACGCTGTCACCCAAACCCAAAACGACGACGTTTGCTTGATTTTGGATTTCTTCTCTTCTTTCTTCGTCTCCATTTTTGGGCAAATGTTTGGTCTGGGCTCGCGGTGAGTGACGACGACACCGGGAATGAGCCATTTGAACACAGCAACCATAACGACGTCGTTTGAATCGTCCGGTAGGAACGACACTCAGCGTCAGGCCACGTTTGTTTGTTACCTCTTGTTTTTGTTTGAAAAGACGTTTGTTTGTTACTTTGCTATAGATTTCTTCTCTTCGAAAGTATACCGCCATGTCATCTACATGATGAATGTAGAAACGACAAGTCATATAATTTACAACATGTTATTCATGCTCCGTAAAATGTAATATGTGTCATCTGGATGATAAGTTTATGAACAAAAGGTCATATAATTTTTACTCCGAAATAAACATTTTATGATATATATCATTGATATTATGCCTGAATATATAACCGATGTGTCATCCATATTCCTTATATTGTTATGAATTTATGAACTATATATCATTCATCAAAGACCCAAGATTTATTTTCTCTTTTTTCTTTTTTTTTCCGACTTTGTTAAAAAATAATTCAATAAAATTAATGGGTACGACAACATGAATTCAACTTGATAATGTAAATTTTACTTTTAATATTTTATTGTTATAAATAAAAATAAATTTTTTAAACATAATAGTTAATCAAGTTCAAGCTAAACGCAAGATAATGCTAAATATAATTTGGTGTAATCATATCCTATGAAATCCTATCCACTGTAAATAAAGCATAAGAAAATAAATATGTACGCATTTAGAGTCTCAAAAACACCTTTTGTAGTTATATGATTAATGTTAAGAGTCTCTTTTCTTAAACTAACGTGACATTTATCTGTTAAATATTAAAGTTATTTTTATATTCATCATTTAATATATAAGTGGTATATAGCATTAGAACCTAAGTTTGAGCTTAAATATTGAGATTATTATTATTATTATTATAGATTGCAACCATTTAAAACAAAAAAAAAAACTAGACCAAGGGCATAAATTGATTTTCAAATAATTTTATCTGACTAATAACTTGAATATGAATCATAGGGAAAAAAGAGTTACAAAAAAATTAATTTGAATTTTGCACAACCCTCAATTTTTTTTAAATAATCTAATATTTATGTACTAATTATTAGGGATGGCAAAATCCAGATTCGGATTGATATTTTTTATATTTGAATCTGCATCCGAATCAACAAATTTTTTTACGGATCTAGATGTAAGTAATATCGGCATGGATTGCATGTGAATATTCTAGATATTCGGATTGGCACAAATTAAAATTTAATAATTAAAAATATAATTTAAAATTGAATAATTTACCTGTAATATCAAGTAAAATCCAATCATAATTCAACAATCAATAATTCAATACCTAGAACAACGTACAACATCATAAAGTCATAAATAAAAATACTAAAATATAAATAAAAAATTAAGAATAACATAAATCCAAGTGTAGCACCACCACAAATCCACAAATAAAATTATAAAAACACCATAAATCCATACAACATAACGGAAATTCCGATACATTTCTTAATTTAATTTAACTTCTATATTTTTTAATTAATCCTATTATCTTTTTTTCATTTAACTTATATATTTTTCATTTAATTTTAATTTAATAAATAATTTAGTTAAAAGATAATATGGATCCGAATTCCAGATTTCCGAATGCATTTGCATCTAGATCTGGATTTGTATCCATATAAATTCTAAATCTTAGGATCCATATCCGTATTTTTTAATATGTGGATCATAATTTTTTTCAAATTTGAGTATCCACATTTCTAAATGTATTTGCATTTGAATCCAAATTCGTATCCACATGGATTCTAAATATTAACATCTAGATCTACATTTTTTAATATATGACTCGAGATTTTTTTAGATCCGAATCTTCAAAATCTTTGGGGATCCAAGCCAAATCCATATATTTTTGCCATCCCTGCTAATTACCCTTGTTTTATTTTTTATTTTTAATTGTTCCGCCGCTGGTTTACACTTATTATTATTATTATTTTAATATGGTTTAAGAGTCTTTAAAAACTAAGATCCATAATATAATTAAATGTTTTAATATAGAGATATGTGTTATTTAGGCTAACTAGGATTATATATATATATTTATGGAGTATTAATTACACTGATTGAACTCATAAATATGACTAAGCAGGATTTTCGTGGCATATATGAACAGATTATTGGATGTTTTCCTTCAACTTGACATTTTTCACATAGGTACATTGGCCTTATTTCTTTTGGGAAAGAAACTGATACTTGGCCGTCTTTTAGCCTATTCACCTTTGGAATTTCATGAACCTTCAAGGGTCTATTTTTTTGCTCATATTCACTTACTCGTTGTGGTGGAAAGGCTAATTGATTTTGTTTGTAGGTTTTGGGTTGGATGATCCTTCCTAGCCCAACAGTAAGTCTGGTTACAGGAAAGTTTGAATGACTCATGGAAAACATGTGGGTTTGGACTTTGTAGGTCATGGTATGGTGGACTGGAAGGGCTAACTCATTTGGTTTCATGGTTAATCTATTTAGTTAGATTAAGACTTTAATAGATTTTAGGAGAGATGGTTTGTGCAGGTCAAGGGTGAAGTTTGGTTGTACTTGAATGATTATATGCCTTTGATTGAGCCCTATTTCCATTGTTGAAATTAAGGTTTTTTCAAAAGTTTGCCATCTTGTATCAAGGATAGCTAGAAAGCATACAACATCCTTGCTTGCAAGAAACAGTGGTTAAAGTTCAATTTTGATGGCACCAAGATGCAATCTTTTATAGCCTTCTTTTTTGTACTGTTGACATCATGTGGAGAGAGAATAAGGAGATAGGTTTCTTTAGAACTAAAAGAAAAAAATTAGACAAGAACTTCAAAAGACTTATATACAAACTCTGACTTTAGGTTGTCTAATAGGAATAATGGATTTGAGAAAAGAAACAAAATTGTTTATGTGGTAATATTTATAAGGATCTAAGGATCTAACCTAGAAGTTTGGATGGCTTTTTGGTTTTCTTCTTGAGTTTCAAAATGAAAGTTTATAATAGGGGATTGGGTATTTGAAGAAGAGGAGGAGGAAGCTTCCATTGAAGCATGATTTTCAGACTGAATTATATTCTGGTTGTACATGGTCCTCAACTACCCTGACTTCAGATCTTAATGCCCATGAGAATACACCATAGATTGTCTTACTAGTAATAAGCCCAAAATACATAGCTCTCCTTGGCCTAATAATCGGGTGCCACACCTTTTCCTAAGAAATATTTTCTATGTATTTCTTGGGCAAATAACTTGATTTAAAAATAGGCTTTTCATAATTTCCTATAATATTTTTGATGTGGAGGATCCGATCAATTGGCAACCATAGAGCATACTTTATTACAGAAAATTATAAAAAACTCCTTTTATGAGTATTGGCTCTGATACCAAAATTAAAATAATAAATAAAGAATTATATTACAAAGATAATGGAATTACAAACATAGAAAATGATACAAGACTTGATGATCCATAAACTATTAGGGGGTCTTTTTTATAGGCGCTTAGGGAATTTCTTTTTACCGTTTATATCATTACATTGTATCCTTAAAAAATTTTACTTTACAACTCACCACTAACTTACAGTATATCTTTATTTTTAAAGAATATTATTAAATATTATGTGACACACATATTCTGCTTATTATGTATATATATATACAGATCGGAAACCTCCTTTAATTGTCTTCAAAGAAGAAAGATGAAAATGAAACCTCCTTCTCAGAGGTCTCTTCTTTATAATAATAATAATAATAATAATAATAATAATAATAATAATAATAATAATATGCAATTTCCTTTTTCTGTTAAAATTGGTTGTCAAACCCCCCATATCCCCTACTTATATGCACACACTACGAAGATCTTCTAAGAATTGAGATTATAGATGGTCAATTATTATAAATCTCACTAATTAATTTGCATAAAAATTTAAAAGACACAATCCCATTAATAAGTGGTTTATCAGCAGACGATGCCAACCTCACCTCCGTAAGTTAACAGGTAGACGGTCTCTCAGTCAAAGGAAACGTAGAACATTGGAGAAGTAGGCGAATTACGAAAATAGCCATACCCAAAACGCTACCTTATATAAGGCTCCTCAGTTTCAACACTAACATACCTATCTCTTTTTCTCTCCTTTCTTTCTATAAAAGAAAGCACCCAAGAGCGGAACAGTGAAAAGGCTCAATACAATTAAGCTTCAAAAAGAAAATTAAAACAAAAAATTTCCCGGAAAATGGTTAGACCTAATCAAGAAGCAATCGACACCTTCATTAGCATCACAGGTGCCACTGAATCGGTCGCGGTGCAAAAGCTAGAGGTATATATATAAAAAAAAAACTGTAATTTTTAGCTAAATTTAAGAATTTTTATTCGCTTTTTATGTATTTTGATTGCAATTGTGGATTTAATTTGCAATGATTGATTTTCAGTTGATTGATGATGTAATCTACGCGAAACTAGGGTTAATGTTTGTATTGCGTATATGTTTGGACTGTAATTTGCTTAACTTTTGTAGATGTATTATGACCAATGCTTTAATTTTAGGGTTTTCACTTTATATATTGATAAAAGTCGTAATATTTAAACCTTTGTGCGAGAATTATTTTAGGTCATCTGAAATAGGTGAATTTTGTTTTTGGTTCTTGAGTTTAAGTTTATTAGAAACGAATTAATGTGGAATTTGTTACTCTGATTGGTATTTCTGTTATGTTTGTTTACATATATCATTGGCTGTACTTGTTCTTGTGCCATTTTTGAGTGAACATAAGTGTTTTTTGTGTTGATCAGAGTACTCTTCATTGCATTTAATACCCGCACAGAACTATATGAGTTAAATAAAATCTAAGAAACAAAATTCATTGTTTATAACTAGGCTTGTTGGAGAATTTAAATAGATTTTTTTTAATAAATTAAAGTGCAAATGTGGAAGAATTGTGTTGGGCTGATGTATGCCAAATTTGTTTATATTTGGACGGCATATTTGTCAGATGGGTGAATGCTAGTCTAATACGAGTAATGCCAACATTACAGCAAGAAAATTTCCTGAACATTGTAAATTCTCTGGAGTAGCTAATTGCTCGGTATTATGCCGCCCATTGGAGTTAGCTTTTGTTTTGAGGATGGATACTTGCACGGCTGTGCGCCTGATAGTAGTCTTGTAGAATTGTTTGCTGAAATTTAGTTTTCTTTACTGCTGATTTATCTGTTATTCTTCCTTGAAATCAGGAGCACAGTGGTGATCTAAATGCAGCTGTGAATGCACATTTTAGCGAAGGAGATAGAAACACGTCTCTGAACACGTCTGTCATTCTTCCTTTTAATCGATTTGTTTTCCCATTGATACGCCATCTTTGTTATTTTTAATTATTATTGAATTATAAAGAAGAAATGCTTTACATTTTTGATTTCTATTGCTCATCTTATGCAGTTGAGTCCTCTCCTCCTGGTTGTTACCTGTTTAGAAAATAATGTTTTTATTGAAATAATATACAATTTTATGTTCCATTTTTTAAAATCCTTAGTCTTCTTAAATTTTTTATTTATTTATGATATGCCTTTATGCATTTTGCAATTTTCAGCACCCATCAATCATCTGTTCCAGCTCCTCAAGATGATTTTATGGACGTTGATGATCCCATTGAATCTGTGGCCCGAGAGCCTCCAGTGTCAGTTCTATCTGGATCTAGAACTTTAAATCCATTCTCACTGCTTGATCCAAGCATTCGCAGAAGGTTCTTTGATGGTGCCTCTGATTTTATTAGCCGCGAACCTGATGTTACCCATCCTAGAGAGGTTAGAGAGATCCCCATAGAGGTTAAGGATGGCGGCAATCCATCTGGTCATGCCCCTGCCATCGAGGATGTCACTGAATCTACAAATACACATGGCCCTGATAACCGAGGGACAGTCATAATTGATGAAGTGGATGAGGATATTCCTGCTCCTACTACTGCACAGTCCACACAGCGAAATGATGGGCATAGCAGCCCCACCGCTCCTGCATTTGATAATTTGGCAGACTATAGCAATGACATAGAAGAAGAAATGATTCGAGCTGCCATTGAGGCCTCAAAACGGGAGGCTGAGGTATTGGCTTCTAAACAACAGCTTGATTCGCGTTATGAATTTTGCAGTACCATTTGTGATTTACATTGTTTTCTTGATTATGATACCAATAGACACTAAATCACTTTCTTCTTAATGCAGAATGTAAGTGGTTCTGGGACTGAGCATAGGCAACCACACTTGGAGGATGCTGATCTGGCACATGCAGTTTCATTGTCATTAAAGGTAAGCTTTTGTTTTATGCTTATCTTTCCTTCACAAGCACCTCGTTTTTCTCACTTAACAAGAACTGGATAACTGGATTCAGACAGCAGAGCAAGAGAAAGCACAGCGTGAGCTAGGTGGGGATGTTAGGGCATCAGTAGCAGGAGCTTCCAAGCCATCTGAGATGGAGCTAGGAAAAGTGGCAACATCAAATGGGAGGTATTCTTTGAACTGTTAATTTTTTGGTGTTATATGTGTTTTCTGATTACTGCTTGCGTGTGCATGTGGCATCCTTCTGTTGTCCCGGCCATGGTGAAGAGTAGTGATTTATACTGCTCTTTGAGGCAAAAATTTTATGAGGATGCCTTGTTCAATTTAGGTTGGAGTTGGAGAGAGGAAGCGTATCCGTCCAAGAAGAGGCTGAAGATGTGGAGGAGCAGCCTCTTGTTAGGCACAGGTCCAGACATACATCTTTGGGTTCTGGGGAATCTGCCAATGAAGTTGGGGTTACTGAGGTCAGCTCACCTCCAAGTCCTGGACAGCCTGATGTCAGCAATCAACCACAGCACAACGGAAATGCATTTCCTTCAGATGAGGTATCTTCCCTGCATATTTCTTATCAAGAAAGTTGAACAGGAAATTCTATTCACAAATGTTTATTATTCTTAGCCCAAAATTTTATGCCAACTAATATATTTGACCCATTCACTTCACTAAATTAGTGGGGTGGCATCTCTTCCGAGGAGCATGATGAAGCAGTTATGCTTGAGGCTGCAATGTTTGGTGGAATACCTGAAAGTGGATACCGTTTTCCATATGCACCTCATCAGTACATGCAACCTGAGGGCTCTTATCCTTGGCGAGTACCTCGTCCTCCATCACCCTCACTGGAAGCTCAGCGCCTGATACGGGAGCAGCAGGTCTGAATTTTGGGCCTCAGACCAAATAATAAAGTTCTAATTTCTGTCTGTGGTGTCACTGAACTGCTGTGTACTTCACTCGTGCAGGATGATGAATATCTTGCATCATTGCAAGCAGACAGAGAAAAAGCTGAAGCTCGCCGTTTAATGGAGGAAGAAGCAAGAAATGCTGCACTTGCAGAGGAAAGAAGAAAAGAGGAAGAAACCCGTAGGAAAATGGAGGAGCAGCAGGTACTTTGTTGTTGAATTATTTTTTTCCTTTTCATGGTTAAACTGTTTTTTTTTTCTCCTTTCTTTATTTTCTCATGTTGCTAGTATTATCTATTAGTAATGAAAGTTCTTGTATTTGAAACTTTTTCTTTATTTATTTATTTTTTGGGTACATCAACCACATATTTGGGCTCTGGTAGTTGAAAGTCTTCTGTTTCATAGACTTATTTATCTTATGGTGGACATAACTGAATCCAGCTAGGAAGTACCATTCTGACTTTGTATGTTTTGTATATTAGAGTGGACGTTACTTTTAAATAGTTTTAAACAGTTCACAGATGCGCAATGAACTTTTTGCTTGCAGGAATATGAAAGACAATTAGCAGCAAAAGAAGCATCATTGCCTCAGGAGCCAGCCCCAGATGATGAAAATGCTGTGACCCTTCTGGTGCGGATGCCAGATGGCAGTCGTCGTGGCCGCCGATTCCTCAAGTCCAACAAGCTGCAGGTAAGATCTGTGAAGAAAATCTGCTTTACTTTCAATTTGTTCCTCTGCCCAACAACTTCATTGTGAAAAATATTTCTTTGCAGTCTCTTTTTGACTTCATAGATGTTGGTAGAGGAATCAAAGCAGGCACTTACAGACTGGTAATGTTCCTCCAACTATCCGTATTCTACCTAACAAAATTAAATTTGTTCAATTATTCCCCACAGATTAATTGAGGTGATTTACAGATAAGAGACCTGTAATTCTGAATTATTTAGTGTAATTGCTTCAATAGGTGAGGCCATACCCAAGGCGTGCTTTCAGTGATGGGGAGAGTGCTTTAACTCTCAATGAACTTGGGCTGACAAGCAAGCAGGAAGCTTTGTTTCTGGAGTTGGTCTAGACTCCATTGTGTAGAAAGTTATAATTTAGTTTATTTAGATACAATTTGGTAAGTGAAGTGTGGGACGCGGAAGGAGCTATACTGCTGCTATACAGGACCCCCGCTAAAATTTATATCTTATTTAAATGCATAAATTAAGATGTGTCTTTACCATCCATTTAAATATTATTTTCTTAACATATATGAGTTTTAATGTGTCTTTTTATTAAAAAAAAATTTATGATTAAAATTTTGTCTTGAACTATTGTGTATAGAATGAGTGTTCATCTTAAAGAATGAATGCCCAGGACGGAACTAAACATTTCAAGAAGTAATAATTTGAAAACAACATATGCAACAGGATAACAAATGCCAAACAGGCAGATCCTCGGCGAGTTGAGCGACTTCTTGATCTTGACCATTGGCTATCGGTGCTTGGCGTTTGTTTGGATTCCCATTGCATTTTTGTAGCAGTTATAGCTTCCTAGAACTTTCACCAGTTTTAGCAAAAGGATTATTTAGCCTCTTCAACCGTTGGAAGATGGCTACAAAAGGGGTACAAATTAACTTCCTTGCAATCATGGTTTTCACCTTTCGTTGTAAGATACCCCTTCTCTTTTCACTAGGCTGTAACAAAGTAACTTTGAAAATTCGCAGTCCCTCTCCTTTATTTAATTATTTACAAACTTTCAATCTTATTTTTGTTAAACAAAATAACTTCAATAATATATTAGAATTCTCAAACTATATATATATATATATATATATATATATATATGTGTGTGTGTGTGTGTGTGTGTGTGTGTGTGTAATTTTTCTTTAACAAAAAATATTTTTATTTTAATAAAGTTAGGTTGTTATTAATAGATAAAAATATATATTTTAATATATTAATGAATAAAAAATATATATAATTTTCAATACCTTGAAATATATAATTTTTATATATATCCTCACTTTAAAATATGGATGTCCTGAAAAGATCTGTCAGAAAGCAAAACATCCGAATTAGTTACTCCTATGGTGGGTTCGCCTGAATTCATTCCCCTTCTCTGGCAAACGATTCTTGAAACCACAATGTGGGCCTAAAGTAACCCGAGCTGAAGTCCAAGAACAGAAGAGGGTGCCATTCCTAGTTCCACGTGGCAGATTGTTATTACACACAGAAAGACCAGAAACCTCAGTCCTAGTTAAGTCAAATCACACTTCAGAAAATCTTACCTTTTTTTTTTTTTCTCTAATGGCGGCTTGTTATGCGCCACGTTTCTTAAAGTGGAAAAGTTAAGGAAGTTAACAAAAAGAAAAAGAAAATGAAAGTACTGATACCAACAAAAAAACAAAACAAAAGAGAAAAAAAGAAAATTGATGATGTAACCTAACGGTCAAGTGAACGGATATCAGGAGACAGGCACGTGCGTCCTACGTGAACGGCAACGCATTAGAGAGCCCTATATTTTCCCCTAGATAAAAGAATAAAATCAAGTCCGTACACCAACTCCCCCTTCCCCCCCACTCTCTCCCCCAACGGTCATATTTCACCGACATATCCCAACGGTCACTTAGATTCGCGATCTCCACCGTCGGATTTCAAAATCCAACGGCACAGAAACGAAGTTCCCCATACATTTCTCGAACATCCTCTTTTTCATTTTTCTCATATCAAAGTGTAAGGAGACAGGACCTAAAAAGAGCAATGATCAAGACAGCCTCCATTGGAAGTGGTAGTTAATAGGCTTTATAGTTACAGTATAGTTTTACACATTATAGTATAGAGTTAGTGTATTAGTAGAGCAAGCCAAAAAAGAAGAAACACGAAAAGGGTGATTGTATTGTATTAGTATATAAAAACACAACTGGTTCATGGGTTATGGTTCTTTTGGGTAGCGAGCGAGTGTTTCTGAGGAAGATATGGAATTCAACTGCTCCTTTTGATCGGCCGGGGTTTGTTTCTTTTACTTGTGTTTGATTCAGATCTTTATCTACCATGGAGTTGTTGTTGGCTTCAAATGCTGTTCTGGCTGTCAAGTTTTTTATGAGTTTCAGCTATCATTTTGAGCAAGTATGTGTTTACTCTACTTCCTTCCGCAATTTGCATTCTTTTGTGAAGAAACAATGAGTTGTTTGTGAATGTTGTGGAATCCGATGATTGTTTTATTATAGGTGTTTGATTTAGTATTGGATTCTTTGATTCTTTTGGGGGTGGGATAATTCTTTCTTTTTTTTCATTTTTTTTGGCATATTCTTGTTCATGCACACTTGTTGATATAGGAACACTGAAATTTGTTACATATCTCTTTCTTCATTTTGTTTATTCATCGGATTCCTGTTGTTTTAGTTCTTGAAAATTCACACACTCACTTAGTCTATCTCTCTAGATTTATATTGTTACATTTACTTTCTAGGCCATAATATCGAAACACATAAGAATTTGCACAGTAAAAACTCATACATTGCATAGCCAATACAGAAATTATAGAAACAAAGAGAGATAGGAAGTTTGAAGAGAAAATAGGTTGGGTGGGTGAATTTAAGTTGAAAAGAACAAAACACAAAAAGATTAAAAATAGGAAGGATATAGAGAATGTTGGCTGGGTGTTCTAGTTCTACATTGTTGTCACCGAGGCATCGATTGAGGAGTGAAGCATCTTCACAATTTCCAGCTTGCCATTTCCAGTTGCCTTCAATGAGCACACAGAGACTGGACTTGCCATGTAGCTTTTCTCGAAAAGATTCGTCGCGCTCGCAGCCCATTAGGCCTGTTGGCCTCTCTTTAGAGAAGCCAATTGAGCCCAAGACAAGCGCTTGTTCTCTCAAACAGAACATCCGTCTTCCACCTTTGGCAACGAGCTCGCAGAGGGAGATCAAAGACGAGTTTTGGGAGAAGGGTAAGAGTCTGAAGAGGTTTGCAGAAGGAGGTTTGGCTGATGAGTCTTGCATTAACAGGGCTAAAAGGAAAAAGGGTAGCAGTGATGATAATGATGGCAAAAATGATGATATTCATGAAGGTGGTGGTGATAGTTTGAGTTTAGGTCAATTGGGTACCGGGAACTTTTGGTTTCAGCCAAGTTTCACAGGCCAAAATGTCCCTCAAGTTCCTTTTACTTTGACTTGTTCAGGAGAGGAAGACAGGGTTTGTTATGTCCCTGGTGAATTTATTTCACCACCTTTGCCAGTGTCAAACAACCCTTGGGTGGAATCAGTTATAACTGAGATCACAGATTTGGGTGAAAAAGATGGTGATGAGACTAGCCATAGGTTGGCAAAGGAGGTTTCTGCTTCAAGTAACTCATCAGAGAGTGAGAGCTTGGCTCTCAGGCGACATGAGAATCCTGTGGAGCATGACGTTGGTAATGGATCTAGGAATCCATATCCTCATCAAGGTGGTGTGGAAGCTAGTGGGGAGGATACCAACCGAGGGGAGAATGGATTTGAGCTTGTCAGATTACTTACAGATTGTGTGGAAGCAATTGGGTCGAGGAATATCCCTGCTGTCAACCATTTTATTGCCAAGTTGGGCGATCTTGCTTCTCCGAGAGGAAGCCCTATTAGTCGTCTGACAGCTTACTACACTGAAGCTTTGGCTCTTCGTGTCTCAAGGCTTTGGCCTCATACTTTTCATATTACCCCTCCTCGAGATTTTGATCGGATTGATGATGATTCGGGGGCTGCATTGAGGCTTTTGAACCAGGCGACTCCAATTCCGAAATTCATTCATTTCACAGCAAATGAGATGCTGTTGAGAGCTTTTGAGGGAAAAGACAGGGTCCACATCATTGATTTTGACATTAAGCAAGGACTTCAGTGGCCGAGTTTTTTTCAGAGCTTAGCCTCCAGGACTAATCCTCCAAGCCATGTTAGAATCACAGGTATCGGTGAGTCCAAACAAGAATTAAACGAAACAGGAGATAGGCTTTCCGGATTTGCCGAGGCACTGAATTTGCCTTTCGAGTTCCATCCGGTTGTGGACAGGTTAGAAGATGTGAGGCTGTGGATGCTTCATGTGAAGGAGAAGGAGAGTGTGGCTGTGAATTGTATCTTTCAGTTGCATAAGACGCTGTATGGTGGGAATGGAGGAGCACTCAGGGATTTTTTGGGACTTATTCGGAGCACAAACCCTACAATAGTCATTATGGCAGAGCAAGAATCTGAGCACAATTCCCCTTTCTTGGAGACAAGAGTTTCCAATTCATTGAGATACTACAGTGCTTTATTTGATTTGATCGACTACTCTCTCCCATTAGACAGTCCCGTTAGGATCAAGATAGAAGAGATGTTTGCAAGGGAAATTAGAAGCATTGTTGCTTGTGAAGGAAGTGACCGGTTAGAAAGGCACGAGAGTTTTGAAAACTGGAGGAGGATGATGGAGCAAGGAGGTTTTCGATGCATGGGGATTAGCGAGAGGGAGATGCTTCAGAGTCAAATGCTACTGAAGATGTACTCTTGTGAGAATTACGGTGTTAAGAAGCAAGGACAGGACGGAGCGGCGCTTACCCTAAGCTGGATAGATCAGCCTCTTTATACGGTCTCAGCGTGGGCACCTGTTGATGTTGCGGGCAGTTCATCCTCATTCTCTCAGCCAAGCTGATTGCTGCGGGGTTTCTTTTTTCTTCATACTTACACCCTTAGTAGTTTTCATTCGAGTCTTGCATACAGAAAGGGACACTCAAATTCTTTGTAGGTAGAGAAATCTGTCATTATTCTTTCATTCTTTCGTTGCAGATAAGATTTTTCAATCCTGACAAGGTCAGAACCATTTGTATGAATACAGTAGCTTCTTACTGATTTCAGTTTTTTGCAGGTCAGGTCTAGGTTTCATTGTTGATGTCAAGTTGCATTTATTCTTTAATTCTTTATGTATGATGATGATAATTTGTCCTTGTTATTAGATTTATGAACAATGTATCCAGAAATTGTATCTTTATAGATAGATGAAAAGATTTGTTGAGTTTGCGTATGTTGTGACTGGAAAATATAACTGTTAGCATTGGAAATCATTTTCGGTCAAATTGATTTGAGACGCAACATGAACAAATATAAGATTCAATCCAAGGGAGATAGATACATGCAAGATGAAGCGAGGTGATCAGTTGGAAAGATCTGCAGCTCAAATAGCATCCTCATACTTTTTAATAAAAGGCGGAACCCTTGTTGAAAAATTTCGATAGTTCTCACTCGTGTCCATGTCCTTCGGGTCCTGACCACAAGGAAGAGACCAATCAAAGCAATGGATCAAAGAAGCAAGAACAAGTTTATATTGATTTGAATTCAGTGTACAAGCCAAGCTTAGAAGAAAATAAAGCCAAGTTTATCTATAAATTTACATATTCGCTACAACAAACAAAACTTGAAAATGTACAAAGCCCTTCCCCATTGGCAACATTTGGCACAGTTTTATATCAAGCCCTCTTCAATGTGTCTAATCGGTAAGGAATTATGAATATAGTTTTTTCGTATGTACGGCAGCACATATTTTCTTTGTGCCGTGATAAAAACAGAGCATACATTTTCGAAAAAATACTCTTTCACCAGAGCAAGCCGACATCCTGCTCTAGCCTGTCACAGAGTTGATTAAAAAATCACACGCGTCCAAACATATTTTTAATATTTCTTACTTCCTACACTAATAAATCTGTGTGATCTATCATAAACGGCTGTGATTGCTGTCCAATAAATAAATAATGCTAATGTCAAGACATATAATAATCAGACGTATTGCAATTGTTACGTTTGAATTTTACATTTTTTTTATTCAATTTAATGCATTTTAATGGGTTCATTTGAATAAAACACGTCTTCATAAAAACTTAGAACAGAAAGGTTATATTATGCATTTTAGGTAAGCGTGTGGAGTGAAAATTAAATAAATTTTAATTTTCTTGAGGAAATGAATTTTTAAAAATAATTTCACCATAAATTTATTTGGACTTTTTTTTTTCACGAAGGCCTAATCAAGTTGAGTCGATGATCGAAACGATTTATATCCAAACAAAGAAAAAAATCTACTTCACAACATGTACCAAAAGGCTCGAATCCTCAATCTCAATAATCAGATAAAGAAACGATAACTGTTAGTCAAAGTAGTGGTTATCGACTTTTATGTATTTACTGTATCCTTGTATTTATTAACATTTATATTTGTTTGCATTCAATGTAATAACCTTATGAAGGAGGAAAGCCAATTAGAGAAAGATATTTGATAGTGTTTGACCAACTTAATTTCACAAGAATAATCTTTTATACATGAACATATAAAGAGATTTCCTAGACATTTTAAACAGGGAAAAATGAAAAGTATATAATCCATATGCTCCTGAAAATGAAAAACAAGACCCCTTGTGCGCTGGCAACAATATTTCTGAGCATCATCCTCATCTGGTGTGCAAATCAAAATTACACGTCGGTTCAGGCAGATCTAATAGAAGAAACTTGCAATAAAATCTTTTTCCTGAGTGAAGCATGTGTGATTTTTCTGAGATCAGACGGTCGTAGTAACAGAGCCGATGATGTCAAAGGGCTTGCTCGCATCATGCTGGACAAAACTATAGCCAAAGCTACGGACACCTTTCAGTTGATCGAAAAGTTGGAGGTTGAGGCCACCGATCCAGAGCTGAAGGGTTATCTTTCACTCTGCCTATGTTTTTACGTAGGAGCAGTTGAAGATTATTTTCAAAAATCCTTGAAGAACTTGGATATGAATTCTTTTCTGGAGGCTGCACAACTTGCCCATCACGGAGCCAAGACGGCTCAGAACTTTGCATCATTGGGATTTGACAGCTCCTCACCTGTGTGGAAGAAGAGTAAAGATGTAGAAAATTTAGGACTTGTAACTCAAGGAATTATAGCACTTTTGACTTGACAAATGATGTAGCTGCTTGGTGCCGTAACATATTCAGGTATATATCAGCAAACTTCTATCAATGAAATCGTCAGATTATTTCATTATCCTTTTTGCAGTGCGTTTACCAAATTATTTTTGGGTATTTGATTGACAATCTAATGCGATCCCGAACAAATACAAAATGCGGGGGCCGGGCCACCTGTGGCAACGTGGTTAAGGGGAACATTTAAAAATGTTCACAGAATCTTTGCATTCAGTGTAAGCTTAATTATCTAACCCTAGGAAAGCAAGTTGAGAAAAGTATCTTCAGGCGGCAATAACTTTCACAAGATTTAAACCGCAGGGGGGCAATAAAATCTAATTCAAATAAAAGATGCAGAGCTATTCACTTCGAAGAAACCGAACTATTCTTATATTATTTTATTTTATTAATCGCTAATCACCCAACTAAAACTTCTGCTCAAAATAAACAAACACGAGAGAATTTTCTTTTCTTTGTGATGATCCAACAATCACTGGTTTGGTTCCGAGCTTTAGAGACAGAGTGGTTAGACCTAAGAGTAACACGAGGCTTGTTTTGGGAATCACTCTGTGAGCGACTGCTTTTTGTAATGTAAAATAATTATTTTTCAAAAAAAAAAATGTTGCAGAAGAATAAATCTAGACATCTTCCTCATAATATACTTTATCCTCATTTGCTTTTGTTGTTATCTAATTTTTATTATACTTTAAAACAAATATTGACACAAATATAAATTTAAAGCCAAACATTTTTTTTTTAAATATCAGTTGATCAATCAATGCAATCTTTGAGAAAATGAAAAAAAAAATAAAATTATCGAATTCAAAGATTTAATTAAAAAAAAACAACATCGGGGTCAACTAATCGTTCGCCTTTTAAAAGTATGATGTATCGTATAATTTTTACTCTGATGCAAGGCCTAAATGCTTGTCGTTTGTATATTAAAAAAAATAATAATGAGCGAGTCGTCGTCCAATTTATTTAGAATAAGCTGTTATGTCGGTTTGGCAATCTCTCATTATACCATCTGTCGCCAGCGTCGGGCGAAATAAAAACCGTCTGGCGCTTAAACATCAGCCGACAGCAGCAACAGAAACTCTCGCAGCATCCAGAGATTCGGCCTCGAAACGAAAAACGTCTTGCAAGTTATTTACAACTGTACACCATCAATAAAGTATTGAGCTTTTCCTGCTCTTAACTACGATTAGCGATGTCAGTTTTAGTAACATTGTTACTGCAGAATGTCGCGGGAAACATTTGATATAACGCTTTTGGTTTAATGATTGAGATATATGCATGTGCTCAGCACTTTTGTGCCTAAAATGTGAGGTCACCAGCCTAGGGCTCTTGTACCCGTGGTCAGCTGGATATTTCACTTCAGCAAAATGATAGGGTGCTGGCAGCCCAACCCGATGGCCCGCCTCTGTATAAATAGGCTATAATTATGTGTACGCATGAAAGGATCTTTGTGATCATTTATAAAAAGATGGGATTCTTATGACTATTTTATCAAGAGTGATCCTACGTTAATTTAGTTGGAATGCTTAATTGTATCTCAATTAATGTATCAACAATATTAATTTATTATTTAAATTAAAAATGATATGGCATAATTATTATTTATCTTTTGAATTAATAAGATAATAACACATCATTTGCCATATCAGTTGAGATACAAACTAAAAATCTTAACTAAGTACAAATACTATTATTGTTTCGTCAAACTACGAATGTGTTAGCGTCATTTTTCCTAATTAGAAGCAAAAGATTGCAGTTAAATGCTAAAACTAATCTCTAACTTGATTCCCAAGTTAACACTTCACTTTTATAATATGTTTGGTTTATCTGACCGTTATATTTTGATAATGAGGAGCTCGAAAATTTGTCTATGAAAGATAAACATTTTAGATACTCTCATAAATACAAAATTCTGGAATTTATTTCAATTTGTGGATATAGACTGTAAAATATTGGATACCAAATATCTCATATACAGCTAACTTTGCTATATATGATCATTCTCTCTATCTATAATTTATAAATTACACGGTACGCCAATTTCTAACATAAAACTTAGATATTTGAAGCACTTGAAAATGGAAAACAAAACCCTTTACGCGTGGTGTGGACAACATTTCTTCTCATTTGCATCTTCACGAACAAAGTCGTTAATAACGGAAACATGCAAGAAATCATATTCGGTTTCGATGTGCGAGCCAATTTTTAGATCAGACCCTCGTAGTGCCGGCGCCAAAGATGTCAAAGGGGTAGCAAGAATCTTGCTTGACATATGCAAAGGCAATGGCACAGAGACGGTTAATGTGATCCAAATGAAGTGACCCAGATCTGGAGCAGCTTCTTTTGCGATGCGCTTCTGATTATAAGCTGGCGATTGAAGAAGATTTCGGAGGTGCCATGAAGAAACTGGACAAGGAAGCTGCGAGATTGGCGTTTTATGGAGGCGCAAGGGGGCCTATGGATTGTGAAGGGACGTATAAAGATAAGAAGGGATCGCCGATTAGGCAGAGGAGGAATACCGATATTGCTTAATTAGGGCTTTTGGCAAAAAGCATTATATTGCTTATTCCTTCGTGATTTTATTACTCCGTTATGGTTGGAAATCAATTTTACATGAAATTTTTAAGAAAACAAATGGTTGATTGTCAGGAAACATACGATGATATTTTAAATTGATTATCTCGTACACGGCATTGTTCAAGTTTATATTAAGACAAGTCCGTAAATATTTTAGAGCCCAAAGTGAGCCTAGTAAACACAACACAGACAATCAAGTGCAGGCAAAAATGAATGCCGCCCCCATAAATGAAAACTGGTAAAATGATGGATTTAAAACTTTTGTTATAAGGTTTAGTTTCTGTGAATTCAAGAAAAGCTAGGAAAAAAAAAAGATGATCAACTCATAACTTGGCTGTATATATATATATAAAGAAGCAACACAGATGACTGTACAGGTTTTGTAGAGGAATCCCAATTGCACGTGTTTTCCGTTTAACAGTGAGTCTTTAGGGGAAAAAAAAGTAAATATAGAAAAAAATAGAAATTAAAGATCTTTCTATAATGTCGTAATTAAAATTATAGCATCAATATCGTAAGTAAACATAAATTGTGTAAATGAAATATAAAATATGTAAATTTAACATAAAGTTATAAATCAACATTAAGTGTAAAACAAAACATAAAATTATATGAATAGAACACAAGACTTGTAAAATAAAATGTAAAACAAGTAAATTAACATAAGATTAGTAAATTAGCGTATTACTTGTAAACAAAATAAAAGCTTATAGATGTAATGTAAAATTTGTAAATTAATATTAAGTGTAAATAAAACATAAATTAAGTAAAATAAAATACAAGACTTTTAAATGGAAAGTAAAACAAGTGAATCAACACAAAAGTAGTAAATTCATGTGTTATTGGTAAATAAAAAAACTTACAAATATAACATAAAACTTGTAAATCAATATTAAGTGTAAAATAAAGCATAAATGATGTAAATGAAAAATAAGACTTGTAAATGAAAAATAAAATACATAAATTAATACATGAATGGAAAATTGATATATCATTAGTAAATAAAATAAAAACTTATATATATAACATGAAACCTGTAAATCAACATTAGGTATAAAATAAAATATAAATTAATTAAATAAAACATAAAACTTATATATAGAATGTAAAATAAGTAAATTAACATAAGAATGGTAAAATGATATATTATCGGTAAACAAGATATAAACTTACAAATGTAACATAAAATTATAAATCAACATTAGAGTTGGACTATTGACACCCCTTCATTAATCTTTTAAAACCCCTGTTATATTATAATTACTTTTAAGGACAAACATAAATAATATTAAGCCATTTATATTTTATTTCTCTCTTCAATTTTATTTTTATTGCACAATATAATTTTTTTATTATCATTAAAATAATCTAAATTTAAAGAGTAATTCTCTAAGTCAAAACAAAATTCTTACAATAAACTAACAATTTAATTAAGATACAACATAGTGAAAAAATAAATTAAATAAAATTTTATCCCACTAATAATTTTTTTTAAGGATTCTCAAAATAATCGCTAAACCCATAATTTATAGGTAAAATAAATATTAGACTTATAAAATATTCATTATTTTGTAAGTGTAATGCTTTTCTTACTTTATCTTTTAGATTTTTTTTCTTTAGAAATTAAATAAAAAAGAAAGTTTGAAGAGAGAAATACAAATATTAAGACTGAAAGAGTAAAAAAATTATTAGAAATTGAAAAATTCATAAATGAAAAGAGTGTTCATTAATATAGAAAAGGGTATTGTTGGCCTTAAATGGAATATAATTGAAAAAAGGGTTTCAATAGGATTTTTTAGAGGTGATAGTAGTTTGACTCTTAACATTAGGTGTAAAATAAAATATAAATTAAGTAAATAAAACATAAAATCTATAAGTAGAAGATAAAATAAGTAAATTAACATAAGAGTGAGAAAATAATATATTATTGGTAAACAAAACATAAATTTACAGGTGTAGCATAAAACTTATAAATCAACATTAAGTATAAAATAACACATAAATTATATAAATGCAATAGAAGATTTGTAAATGAAATTTAAAATAAGAAAATATTATAAAATTTATTGAAAAAAAATTACATAATTTACATATATAAAATAAAAACTCATTATGATAATGGTTACCTTATATACTTATTGTTTTTATTTTTAAATTGAATAATGATAATTTTGGGTTTATATAATACATGTGATGATATATGTGAAATTTTATTAAAGATAAAACTTTTTCTTAAAATCAAATTTTGGAAAGCTTTTCTTTTTATATATTTTTCAGGATTTTTTGTAAGATAACTGATTTGTCATCCTTCTAAACTTCCTTGACAACAACCCTAAATGATCTTTTAGTATAAGAAGTAAAGTTTCAAAGTACATGAAATATGTATAAAACTAAAAATTAGATAAAATTTTATTGATATTTCATGAATGTCTAGTAATATAAAAATGTATTATTTATTTTGTTTTGGCTTGATCGACACAAGAAAAATAATTTTGCTTAATTGTTTTGTATAGTAAAACAAACACTATGATAGAAAATGAAACAAAAAGTTTATAAACGTCTTAGCGAGAATATAGAATTTCTTGGTAAACTAATTTAATAAAATTTAATTCCAATTGTTTTAATGCAAATCTTTTGTTTTCAACTGATGAGAAATTATTTTGTTTGTTCAAATAAATTAAATAAATAAACTATTTTTTAATTAAATTCCAATGTTGATTTAGAATTTTTATAGTTATTTTTATAAGTATTTATTTTGTGTGTAATTTTAAAATAATAATTTATAATTTTTATATTAATTTATTTATTTTATCACTAATTTTATATGTAATTTATAAATTTATATTTATCGCCATATAGATATCGTAATTTTAACGAGAGCATCATAGAATTTTTCAAAATTAAAAGGCCTTGTGGATAAGATATCAACTAAGATAATTGTAATAATCATGTAAACAGTATCAACAAGCGGTGAAATCTACATAAATTTTGAACTGACTGTAAGGTAAAGCAAATGTAACTTAGCAAAATTCAAAAATTCTTGTAATAAAAGGAAGGGAATCAAAGAATTTACCGTCGTCTCTAGACAATGAATGTTGTCCGTTAGCGACCTGCCTACAGGCATGTACTCGTGATCATGGCCGTACACGTCAAGCTATAAAATCAAGCACAGGCCATGCCAGGGCAGGTGATAAAGAATTAAATATTAAAATAATCATTTTGCTTGCGACGGCTGTTGGCTGGCCTTACCACCCTTCTTAGCAAATTCGTTTTCATTTGTCGAATCCCCTCTTTTGTCGCTTCTTTCTAAGCAAAGTTACAGATTGGGATGACACATTTGCAAAATTGCAACCTTCTGCAGATGAATTTTTTTTAATGTTTTTTAATTAATTTTGAGGAAGAAATTAAATGTTTCAATTTTCAACTTAATTAAGATTCTTTTTCGGTCTATCAAAAGATGTAGAAATGCCATCACGCAATTAGCTCCACTCATCCATTGGGATAAAAAAATTTTTACTCTAAGATTTTCTTTTTCTTTTTTGGTTTTTCACTCTCTTATAATTTTTGTACCAAATTTTTATACTCCTTTCGGTACAAACGTCATTATTCAACTTGATAAGGATAAAGAGAGAGATAATGGGTGCATGCCGTATATACGAACTCAAAAAATAAGAAGAGAAAGCGAACCGAAAATGATTTTGAACTTTATATCCATGAAGAACCCTCTCATTAATCCTAATATGGAACATGGGTGCGTTTCAATTAGTGTACATGAGGGAGCTACCAGCACAGATATCACTGTGAGTCTCTTAATTCAGCTATACAGGGTAACTGATTTAGTATTGGAATGCCTCATTGGCGAAAAAGGGGAGCCGCTTGATTTTGTGCAACAATAACACTCTGTGAATGGATAGCATTTCTTTTCGTTTGTATTTTCACAAACCAGTTTTACACACACAAGTTCAAGCTGATTTAATAATGGAAACTTGCAGGAATTCGTATTGGTTTCAATGTGCAAGCTAATTTAGAGATGAGACCTTCGTAGTGCCAACGCCAAAGACGTCAAAGGACTAGCAAGACACTTGCTGCTACTTACAGATGCATAACCTAGCAATGCCACGGAAACAAACACTCAACGAATGTGATTAAGAAGTTTGAAGCTAACTGATAGTTAATAGTTAGCTGAAGAGCTAAAGGTTATCTTAATCTTACACTCTTAGTCTAAGGCTGTCTTTTTCTCTTGTCTTTTTCATACTAAAAAGGTGTGTGGATAGCTTACTCGTGTATGAGTTGGGTTTGATATCGTATAAAATCCACAAGTCTAACTCAATAGCTCACTTATGTATGAGTTGAGTTTGATATCGTATAAAGTTCACAAGCCTAACTCATATAAATGTTTTTTTATATGAGTTTTTTTTTTAAAAGTGAGAAGGATAGATAAGTTCAAATTAATTTTTATCATTGTTACCATCTTTAAGAATTGAATTCAAATCCAAACGAATGTAAGTGATAACAGTTATACTGTCAACTAATTTGACCACGCCACGCCACTGGGGACGCTATTTTTTTTATACGAGTTAGCGTCTTGACCTTTAATCTATTACGAGAGTCTAAGTCATGCAGCAGTGTCAAAAAGATCGGCCTACCTATGACAGGAGTGATAAGAAAATTTTCTTATGATATGAAAACAAATATTATATTAACTATGAAAGACATGAGCAGCTCTCGACTTTTGATCTAACACTTGAGTGTGATAAGTTCGGTCAATGGGCTTCTGCAATATCAACTAAACAATTATAATACCAGGAATCAAACAATTTACCCCCTGTCATTTTTTGACAATGAGCGTCGTCCATTAGCCTACATGCTTTCGTTTTCATGGGCGTAGGTTTCAAGCTATAAAATCTAGCACAAGCCAAGACGGTGACAGAGATATAATTAACCGAACAAATTGGCCACTAGGTGCAGCCGCTGTCGAGCTGGACTGCACAATGGCTCTGGTTTAAATACTGAAAATGGACAACTTGCAACGGCTGGCGGCCTTTGCAACTGCAACCGTGCACCGCTAATGTCCTTTTCACAAATATTTATCGACGCCCGTCGCACCCCTAATTTTTTTATATGAGTTTGGTTACGTCATTTGTTTATTTGTCTTTGCCCTTCTTTTTGGTCACCACACGTGGTGATGGGATCGATGATGATCATGTGTTTGGTTTCGCTTCTGTTTACGCAAAGCACAAATTTGCGATCACAGGCCTTGCAATTTGCGCAACCTTCGACGGACGAAGATTTTTCTGTTTTCCAATTAAATTTGAAAATAGAAATGTCTCGATTATTCCGCAGAATTAAGATTCATTTAGGAGAGATTTATACTAACGTTGTTGTGTACTTCTCTATCAAAAGATGTTGAAATGCCATCACTCACTCTTGGTACCACTCACATCCCATCGCTTTTTCATGACGTAATTGTGACTCCAACACACTGTAACAAAGCTTTGCTCTATTTTTTGTCTTTTGAAAAATAAGTTAAATAAAAAATGAAAAGGAAAAAGATAGTGGAAGTGGGAGTCTTTCCTTCCCCCCGCCCCGCCCCCCCTCTTTTTACAAAAATTACAAGAGAGAGCAGGAAAATGATGATTTTTTTTTTCAAAAAAATTCTTAAGAGACGGCTAAAATTATAGAGTGGTACTGCACTTTAGCTGAACTGTGATGTCAAATGAGCACGATTAGTGAAGTCAATTAACAGCGACCACCTGTTCCTCTCAATAAGCAAGCCAAAACTTCAAGCAAATAATAAAATGGGCTTTTCTCTCATGTTTTTGAGAGTTTTGTTTCTGCCCTAATAGAATTCTTTCTTTTTAGAAGTTTTACCTCCCCCTTTTTTTTCCCTATAGATTGGTCCCCACTATTTTAATAGAGATGTTTGTGACATTTCTCTGTACTTTTTGAGTATTCTGTTGGTATATAAGAGTTGTTATTGTCTCCTCCCTTAGGCCATCTCCAATTGTTAACACTATTTTAGTGTAATACCAACACAAAAAATATAATTTTTTCACACCAAATTACTATTTCATCTCCAATTCTTTTACACCAAAAAGAATATTCTTTTTTTTTATTCTTTAATGCTCAAGAATTAATTCAATTAACACAATAAATGTTACTATTAATATAGATAATTAAGTAATAAGTAATTTTATATCGATTAACAAAAAAAATATAGAAAATTATTAAATTTGTATTTAATTAACTAAATTAGTACATTATGAAAATTAAACATTACATTAATATAGAAAAATACAATAAGGCGATCCCAGCGTATTAAATAATTGTTCTAATTTATGCTAGTAGTAGTAGCTTTTTTAATTTGTGTTAATTAAATTTTGTATTTTTAATTTTGTAATATGTAATCTAGTAATTAATGTTATTGGCATTTTATTTTTATTATTAATTTTTGTGTTGAATATTTTTTCATTAATATAATTTTCAAAAATTAGAAAATTAAATAAAAATAATAACAAAATAATAATAGTAACTAAAAATATTATATAAAATAGGACATATATGTAAATAAGAAAAAGTAATAAGAATATTTTAGATTTTTTCTCAAAATAGTGTTATGAATAATATTGCATCAAATATGGTGCAACACTATTCATAACACTATTTTGGTATTGATTTTGGTGCTTTATTAGAGAAGTATTTTATACCAAAAATGATCTAAAAGGTATTTTAGTGTAGAATTTAGTACTCCATTAGAGATGCCCTTAGAGTAATTATTTTTATATTTAAAACTCGCTTGGATAGTTATTTTCTTTTCAATCAGAGACAGTTCAAACTACTACTTTTTATGAGATTTTATTATTATCTAACAATTTTTTTTTTTTTACTTTTTCATTTCGGAACTAAAGAGATTTAACTTCACATAAAACTTTTTGTGCGACTGAATAGAAGTCCAGTGTATCTTTTCCTTTTTTTTTTTTGAGAAAAATAAAAAAATTAAACTTGACATTTCTAATGGTAAATTTATTATATACTCTTGACTCGAATGACCTGCCCACAGTCCAAGGTTAATGTCAGAGCAATCCAGACGCGGGCCTAGGCCCCTTCTAGCCGTTGAAATTTCACTGATATCCTTCAAGTTTTTAAAATTTTTGTAAATAATAATTTTTATTTTATTTTTAAGTATGTCCCCAAATCAACTTTTTTTTTCCTTTCAGTTAGAGTTAAAGGCTTATTTTATAAAATAATTTAATTATATATTTATTGAATAAATTGAAATTATTAAGAGGCTAAGATGTTAGTTCTATTTTAACTTACTATAAAATAATATTATAATTTGGTCTAATTGAAAAAAAATATACACGTCAATATATAATAACATATTGTCACTAGGAGTAATTTTACAGTAAGGGAATCTTTTACTTTAATTAAAGTAATGTTCTAGTAATAATTAATAGTATTTTCAATATTTCATAGTTTTTTTTCCTTTGCGGTCATGCTTGTTCTTTTTCTTTTCATTAAATTAAATTATTCAAATATATCACATTCACTATTACTAAAATAAAAAAATTATAATTAACTTTTTAATATACAATTTTAATAATTTTATATTATAAACTTATTTATTGTATATATATATATTACTCATTTACATGAAGCGACATCTACAAAAATATTTATCATAAATTTACAAATTAGCTGGGAATAATAAATAGTGCTACCCCTGGAGCAATTGATCCTTACATTAATTTCTTACCATCTCTGAAGGAAAAACTTGACATTATCTTATTGGCAACTTCTTCTTATAATTTGCTCTTCCGTGATATATTTGCGTGATAATGTATATGTTTTTTTTTTTTTTAATCAAATAAACAATATTACATTAATTCCACTTGTAGCGTTTCTCAAACCGTCTAGAAGTTGCCGAGTAATTCAATCAGCACGCACCGCCCATATCATGCCCACCACGCCATGCAAACAATGATAATACTTTCCGTTTCCTACATATAAAGCTTGGCTTATGACTTAATTTATAAATCAAACAAACCGACGCTTGCTCACACACGTTGCCCGTCTGCCGCCCCTTGGCCTTGAATGGCAAGAATAAATTAATTAGTGGCTGGCATCGTGCTACCATCATCGAATATACTTCACTTTTTGAGTGGCTCGTTGTTTCTTTTCGGTTATTTTGGACTTTTGAAATGGAAATGCCAAGAACGAGAATTTAAGTTCTTGTTACGCCAAATACATTTCGTGTAAATATGTTGACATCACATTTATATTTTCAATCAAACAATCACGCATAGTTTTTATTTTTTTTTATTTTAGCAATATGATTACGGTTACCGCACAATCTAGCACCATCATATAATTAAATTTTATTTGATTTTATGTTTTTTTAACGAGGTTCCGATTGTGAGACACAACACCTTAATTATGTACCGACCCCTTTTTACGATTATTTAATCTTAAGTTGTGGGCTGCCAATATTACAAATCTCTTTTTAATCTTGCATGAAAATCAAGCTCGTGGATTTCTTACACTACTCAGAAAACATATGCTTTTTCTATGCAATTTTTTAATGACCCGTTTTATCATAATTTTTTAATATGACCAGATTTATATAATAATTTTTTATTCTTCTCTTTTATTTTCCCCGAATCCTGCTTGATATTGAGAGAAATTTAAACAGCTTGAATATTAAGTTATCTTAATCCCAACGAAATAATAGGAATCGCATCGTAGTTGGCAAGAATAAAGTGAGTTTGGCAAATATGGTAACTCGAATCGAAGAGAACAAAAAAAAAAACCATAATCACAACGAATCCACACACGCACGCACACACACTTGAGTCAGATCACGAAATGAACTCTAAAAAACTATCAATCATGCAGAGCAACTTGCATGACTTTTTAATTAATGAATCGAGCGTATTCATTTTGACTGATTTAATTCACTAATTAAATATGAATACAGTAACCGGCCAACTTGCACTGAAGAGAAGCAAATGATAAACGATGAAATTGATCGCCTCATCGGTGTTACTTTTCCTCTTCATCGTCAAATCCTAGTCATTGCTACTTGACTAGGCAGCATGTTTATCATTATTGAAGCAACTTGCCCACTTCCACCCACTCCCAATTTTTATTAATTAAGCGAGAATTGGTCTCAATTTCTGGGATCAAAATAGAAAAGAAAGCAACATACTTCGGCCCCAAGGCCGTCTATTTTTGAATCTGTAGTATAACACGTATTAAGTTTAACTGTGTAACGTAACTCATCGAAGACACAGGCTTTATTTCCATGCAACCTTGATTGGTTGTCTTGACACCAATTCTTAATTGCAACAACTCAACTCATTTTGATATAAACATGATACTTATCTTTACCTAAATCTAAACTCCGTATATAAATCGTTCTCAAGCATCTAATTAAAAGCATTTGAATCCCACAATGCCTATCCGAAAGCTGCGGTGGCTCTTTCAACAAATAATTAACAAATCTTACTTTGGTTCTCAATTGGCCAGGTGCCAACCTTAATAAACTAACTAAAATTTATACACCGATATTGCCATCTCAATCCTCGTCATCGCTTATCCAAATTACATAAGTTCATCTGCTGATCAAATGACAAGTGTTTCAAGGAGGCAATAAACAACAACGCTCTCATTGCACTTGTGGTCGACATGTCGTATGCTGACTCAGATACAGGTCGCGCTGGCTGTACTTTCTTTGCTGCCTGCATGCGGTGTCATTGGACCACAATTTTCTAATTATAAAAAAAAAAGAGACAACCCACAAGCCCTTCATTTGAATGTATAATTATTAACCTTATATTAAAATTTTAACCCATGGTTTCTTTGATACAAATGATTTTCTACAAAAAAAAAAAAAAAAAAAACCCCAGCCCACTTACTTTGCCTGCGTTCTTTTTTATTTTTTAATGTTTAGAAAACGATGATCCCAAACCAGAAAGAAATTGACGAAAGCTATGAGAAAGTGAAGGGGGATCAAAAAGTGCAATTGAATTGTCTTTGCATTTGTGCCTTATACTCTTCAAATACATGTTCATAGAGTTAAAAAAAAAATTTATATGCTATCATCACAATGTGTTTTACCTCATCCTAGCTTTAACAAATACAATTTAGTATGCGTGTTCGCTTGTGGCGGTTCACAATGTGTTTTTTTTTATCTACTGGCCTTTCGTTATAAATTGAACTTTACCTTTCCCAATCTTATTTAATTTATACTGTCAACCCAATCGATTTGATTGGATGATTAATAACCTTTAACTTATTGCAACAATGAATAGATAGACGCCGGGCAACTAATCAAAATTAACCATTAAAAATTGGTTAACACGAATCTATTAGAATAAAACGAAATCAAATAAATTCTTGTAAATTTCGGCTATATATAACATTGTATTGAAGTGGGGAAAATGAGGTATTCACCTTCGAGCTCATAATGTCTCAGAAACAAACACAAAACCCTTTTATTTTTTGCCGCCACAGTTAATATTATTGGACATTTAATTTCTCAGTCGTTTCTGGTGAAATTTATTTCGACATCGCATAAATCTCAAAAAATAAATATCCTCAAATAAACAGATAATAAAAACGGAAGCGAGTCAATTATAGCCACTTACCTGTATATTAACACAGTCGTGTTAAAAATTTTGTTTACCAAACCATTTTAACATAAAAAAGAAGCAAAAATGGAAGCAGCAAAATTTTGCATTTATAGGGTGCTATGAAATTGGATTTAATGTGCGAAGGTGTCAGTTGAAGATTTTTTCTTTTTTCTTTTTTTCTCTTTTAATTGTGATTTGTGAACGAGTCTACTAGTAATCAGAGTGGTCCAATTTGTCACATCAAATCGTACGAATGGTCCAATGCTATCCCTCCAATGTCAAGTCAGTTGTCCAGAATCATCATTTATTATTCATTCGCTGTCTTGTAATTTCTGAAGCGCGGATGCCGCGCTCATTATTTTGGCTGATTTCTAGTCATCATAGATTGAAAAATCAAAGAGCAAAAGAAAATATCTTTGAAACATAAACAGCTAAATTGAAAAGGGTTTTTGTAGTTTTTTTTTAAAGTAACATTACAAATTTAGTTACATTTACAGTTACAAATTTAATAAAATTTCTTAAATCAACTTATATTATATTAATATTATAACAAAAAATTTACTGAAATTTCTGGAGTTAATTAATGGATTAATTAATAAGTGATGACATAATGCGAATATCTAAATCATCTATTTTTGAATATTTTGGGGAAAAAAAATCAGTATCTCCATTAGTGCACAAAAGGAACTTGTGAGAAGGGAACCTTTTAATTTTGTTTAAAATGTAAATAAAATCAATCTCTCCTCTGTTATTAGGTTGGGGATTTTCCTTAAGAAACTATGCATGTATTCACTTTATTAAATTAATGAAATTTTATCTTAAAAGAAAATGAAAATCTAATGGATATAAACGGATTAATCTAATTGTCTAGATAACATTTTTGTTGGATAAATCTAATTGTCTTAATAATATTTTGTTAAAAAAAGTAGGATAAAAGATAAGGATTGGATAAGTGATGGAATTTACCAAAAACAGAAAAATAAAAATACAAGTCAAGTGATTAAATACTTTTTTACGTGAAAATCATTTATGAGGGATTTATAGAAATTTATTTTCAAATAAATATAAAAAACTGTGTTAAAAAAATTTATAAAAATTGGACTTTGTTTAATCAACTAAATTTAAATAGCTAAAGATACCATAAAGGTCAAATTCAAACTAAATTTAAATTAATTTAGTTGTGGATAAACAAGTCCACAGGAAAATATTAAAAAGTCCAATCAAATTATTTTTTTTCAAAACAATGGATTTTTTTGACGGTTAAAACAATAAACTCATTCTGTTAAATCTAATCCATTATAATAATAATAATTATTATTATAAATTCTCTTGCATAAATTTGTTAATCTCCAATCCACAAAAAAAATCCTCGCTGTCACCGCAATTTGTTTTCTCTCTCCGTTTCTCGTCAAACAAACAGACAAAACACAAAAACAAAAGAATCAAACTTCAGAAATGTAATACGCGTCCGTGTGATACGACAACATCTGCAAGTTCCCTCTGAACCCATTTTGCTATCTCCCTTTCTCTTTCTGTAAAGCCTCTCCTTTGATTCTCAGAACTTTCTAGTTCTCTGTGTTTCTTATCTCTTTCATTCTTTTTCTTTTCCTCTGTTTTTTGGGCTTGCTCTGTTTTTTTTTTTTTTTTTTTTCATTTTTAGCTTGATGGGTGCAAATTTTTCTGCTTTATTTCGGGACCCAAACGGCGCAACACCTGGTTTCGCAGCAGCAAAGCCGGGACTGGGTGATTTGCCGGAGAGTTGTGTGGCTTTGATTATTGGGTCTTTGGATCCGACCGAGATTTGCAAATTGGCTAGATTGAATAGAGCTTTTCGTGGGGCTTCTTTGGCCGATTTCGTCTGGGAATCTAAATTGCCTCCTAATTATCGAACTTTGATTGAAGAAGTGTTTGGTGATTTGAAAAAGGATTTGGGTAAGAGAGAGATTTATGCCAGGCTTTGTCGAATGAATTCTTTTGATGGGGGCACCAAGGTAATTAGGGTCGTTTTCGTTTCGATTGCAAGAAACTCTGGATATCATGTGTGTGCGTGCGTGCGTGCGTGCGTGTGTTGTTATTTGGGATTTTCATTTCAACTTCTCTTCAAGGTTTTCTTTTCTCGGATTTAATTTGAGTCTTCAGATTATGAGAAAGAAGTGAATTTTTTAATGAAATAGTCTTGAACTTTATTGTTTTCTTGTTGATTAAGAAACGAAAGATAAAATTCTTTTGTCATTACATAGCAGAATTTGTTCTCTTATCGGATATTTTAATCTTATGGCCTTGTTGGGAGTTATATCATGAACCAATAGTTTAGGTATTTTGTCCTTTGTTTAGAGGGGCTTCGTGAATTTGATTGTTTTTGTTCATTGGGTTGTTAAGTTTGCATATAATGGTTGTGTGCAGAAAGTTTGGCTAGATAAGAGTACTGGGGGAGTCTGTTTATCCATTTCAGCAAAGGGGTTGGCGATTACTGGTATTGATGATCGGAGATATTGGAATCATATTCCAACCGAGGAATCTAGGTGAGACTTTTTAGAACCAATTAAAGTAGTTTTCTATGAGAATGGGGAAATTTTCAGTTTCTTATCGTATGGTATTTTTTTAGATTGGCTGATAAAGAGCCGGTGTTTGGGGCAATTTCTTGCTGAATTTCTTCAAAGTATGTTTCTTTGTTTTCTTAATTGTCCAGTTTTTAATATATTTTTTGAATCACGATTGATTGAATGATTGTGTGATGCCTTGATTTCGTGGGGAAATTCGAGGTTCTATGACTGCCTTTCTGTCCTTGACGTTTTGTTATTTTACTGAGTTTTACCTTCCCTGGGGAAGACGTTACTAGATTCCCAACTGCATGCTGTTATTGATTATTCCTGTTTCTTATAACATTGATATGTTTGACCTCCAAATCTGTTGGCAGCATGTAGTTTCGTACTATTGTTTAAAACTATTCTCTCTTTGACTTTAAGCTTTATCCAAATGTTGATTAATGGATGTATTTTGAAAATTCCTTTGTCAAACAACAATTCTTTTTGATTGATATAAAGTCACTTTCCTTTCAAATCGATATCCATTTGTTGCCTTTTTTCGTCATTTGAATCAAGGAAGATGTTTGCTTTATGACTTTGGCTGAAGTTTCACGTTCAATAAAAGTAAATCAGTATTGATGGTTCTAGATGTTTTCTTGTTATGCCGTTTATGGTCTATGATTGAATATTTAATTAGAGTAAAGATGTTTTATTATTACACTTAATAGCAAAATAGAGTGTGGGAATTGATTTGGATTTCCTTTTCCCTGTTTTCAGTTTCACTTCAGTCGCATATCTTCAGCAAATTTGGTGGTTTGAAGTTGATGGGGAGGTGGAGTTTCCTTTCCCAGCTGGAACTTATAGCTTATTCATCAGACTGCAGTTAGGACGGTCATCCAAGAGATTTGGTCGCAGGATCTGCAGCACCGAGCATGTCCATGGTTGGGATAGAAAGCCTGTGCAGTTTCAGCTATGGACATCAGACGGTCAGCATGCTTCATCGCAACGCATTTTGAATGAACCAGGAAAATGGGTTCAGTATCACATTGGGGACTTCATGGTTGAGAATGGCAATCCTTTGACCAAGATCAAGTTCTCCATGATGCAGATCGATTGCACCCACACCAAAGGTGGTCTTTGTTTAGATTCGGTTCTAATATACCCTAGTAAATGTACAGAGAGGTTAAAGCATTTTTGAACTGCGCTTGGCCACTCAAATGTAGGAAAAGCGAAAACACCCACATATTGTAGAGAGGTTGGGTATCTTAAGAAAGCAGGATCAAATACTGGTAGTCCTTCTAGTCTGGAACAGACTGATGTATATGTTATGGTCTTTTAGTGTGTAATTATCTTTCTTCATTATCAAGAGCTTCTTGTACGGTGTCTCTTTTTTGCTTCACAAAATGAGTGCTGCTTGGTAATTGAACCATGATGTGTGATATATTGGCGTTCGTGCCTCTTTTTATCATTCTGTTCTTTGGTAGTTAGCAAAGTAGAAAAATGATTTAGCCTTCCTATCAATTTCCATATTGAGAATGCCGAATTCTTTTATCGTCATTTATTTAATTTGAGAAATTACTAGTGCAAAATTAAGATTGAAACATATTGGTGACACTTGATGCTGGATCCCCATCTTCCCCTGTGAGGGCTTCATTTTGAACTTTCTTGGATTATCCTCTCTTTTCGCTTCGTACTCTCTCAACTACTCCCTGCCGTTACAGTTAATAGTTTCCTTGGATTCTGGGTCTCGTAGGAGGTAGTTTTTTGTTTTTTGGCAAAAATATAAGTTAGTTAAATCTCAAGGCTGAAGGACTAATAAACCTGTATCATTTGTAATAGCATCCAGCCTCTCTATTCGACCTGTAATGACCACCTGATCTTCTGGTTCTCATAGAATTTGAGGGGAAGGCATCTCAAGGATTCGATATCAAACATGGCATAAGATTTCAAATTCCGCGTTGTGTAAAAAATGGGTATGTTTGGCACATCACCTTGCATGGAATTGCATTAGTTAGCGCAAAGGCGATCTTATGCTCGGAAAATCTTTAAAGCTGCATTATGATATGATGTACTGTAATACATTATAATGTGGCACTGTTCACATTAAACAAAGGGTGGACGGGAGGCCAGAAATGTTGCCGCTAGTATTTTTGAACCGTCAGCGATAATTCGATGGGGCGTCAGCTACCAATTAGTGCCGCACAATGTCTTTTGCATTGAGATTTGGTACAAATAAAATTCTTATTATTGGGACTGTGCAACAGTGCAAGAGCTTCTGCCCGTCATAAATTTAAGATAATACTTTATCACATTTTCTATGTTAAACAACAAGAATTCTAATGATAATAAAATATAGTTCAAAGAACACTATAGTACAAAGGCAACAACAGCACCACATATGATGGCTGACGACGAAAATTGTTGGCTTTAATTATAAAAATTCTAATTATTAGTTGAATATAAATAATAATAAAATATAGATGAATATTAAAATATTAAATTAATATAAATATAAGTATTAAAATAATAAATAATATCTTACCTAATACATTTCGTATCACACTAAACATGATACTGTAGTACAACTTAATACAATACAATAAAATAAAATGTGTTAAAGGCACCCGATTTTATATATTAGCTTATAGCTTGTGAGGAAGGTAAATCACGCCAGATTGTTTGGCATTGATTAACGACAGAGCTGCATGATTATATTACCAAAAAGGTTAAAAATCACTATAGGGGTTAATTTCAAATTATTATAATATTATATCAGCGTCGTGATTACATCACCAAAAAGCCTAAGCTGCTTCAAAAGCCATGTGTACATCTACGCTGAACCACTTCCCTGGTATTCATTGCAAGTCAGAAATCAGAAGTGAATAACTCAAAATGAGCAAAGTCATGAGTCATGTCTTTCTATTGTAGATCATGTCACGGCCACCACCCCCGTCAGGAGTCCTGTTATCCTGGTACCCATAAGCCATGCTCTGTATCACTTCAGGCAAATATTGATCTCTTCTAATGAAGTTGTCATTACTATAATTATCAGAAGGGAGCATGCTAGAGGCACTGGTAAAGGAGCTCAATTTCCCCACATTACCACTTTCTGCATTTGAGGGAAATGGAGATGATCCGTTGTTCCTGAATTCCATCATGTTCCTATCAACATCGTTTGCTATGGTTACGGCCGGAAAACCAGAATTCTTGTTACTAGGTGTTTTATGGTTTACTTTTTCCACCTCATTGTCCCCGTTGGTTCTGCTGTTATTGATCATCTCCTGCAGCAATCTTCGGATCAGACGCTCCTCCATCGTCTTCTTCTGGTTGCATTCTGAAGAATCGAAACTTGACATGCCATCAACTGAGAAATTCTGAACAAGCCCAGAATGCAAGGTTTTAGGACATTGAAATGATTTTGAAGATGCACCAGACTTGTATGACAAAGAAGGCTCCTGTTTCACTTTGCTCAATTTTGGATTGAAAGAGTTGTGTCTTAACAGTCTCTCATAATAACCAGGGGAAAGTAATGCTCCTTCGCAGCTAGCCAAAGTCCCGCAACCAGTGAAACTAGAGCTATCATTTTCACTGTTATCAAGGACAGGTGAAGCAGCCACTAACTTTCTCCCATTATTTGACAGACCCTGAGCTTTTCTCTTCTCTGGTGATTCGTCTTTCAGGGGCTTACTTCTGCTTGCTTCACAAGAATAATTCTTCAAGCTCTCTAAAATTAGCGGCAGTATCAGAAATGATTTTCCATGCTAGTATCAATCAGCTAACAAAGTAGTTCAAAATTTACACCACTTTTGGTCAAAGCAGCATAATCAAGAGAACATATTATACAAGTAAACAAATAAAAGAAAAGAAACCACTTACCAAACTCATTTATGATTAAAATTTTTGCTCAAATTGTTATTTAAATAACTAATTATATCACATCTGTTTCTAAGACATTATGACAAATAACCTCAAATTATGGGTAATACCATTCATGAATTCTCTGAACAAAGTATAAGGGTTGAAAGTCAGGAAAAGCCAAAAGTAGGCAGAAATTTGCTAAATTTTAACTGCAAAATACAAAATCCTTGGAAAGCAAAAAGTATATGCAATGTTAAAACCAAAATCAAATTTCCAACAGAGAAAGCCAAAATTTATAATGTTTTGCAAGCCAATAACAGCAGTATATGAGATATCAATTACCTATAGGTCCAGTGTTACTATTCAAGCTGAATGTAATTAAGTCTTTCATACTGTTGACAATCTCAGCTATCTGTAAAACAATAATACAGCAAATTATCTCAAGACTTGGAATTTCTTTTCAATCAAAGTGAATTATGTATTTGTACCTGTAAGGATCTGACATATCGCTTGGGAAATCCCAAATCATCAACCAAATCTAACTCCGTATTCCTCGCAAGTTGACAACCAGCCACCAGAAACCTGAAGTAATGAAAATTATCAATAACTAAATAATGTTTCTAAGTAATGCTTCCTCTACAGTGGTCTTATATAACCAAAGTATTTTCCACACAAAAGTAGGGACACTTATTTGTCCACTCATGAAAATTCTCTGAGCGAAGGTCCTAGTCAATAGATACGTAAAAAGCACATAAATAGAGAGTGTAAAATAGGCTCTTTCCAACTCATAAATTAACAAAACATTGCAGCAATTTAGCAATCTTTACAGGTTTAAATGGTTATTCTTCATCATCACTTAATCAATCAACATGAGGGAAACAAAAATCATGGGGGACCTCAACCAAAGGCCAATGGAACTTGTATGACAAATTTTTCATTTGAGGGTGGTGCCAAAATTCACTCCCTGGAAGAAGGTATTGAACTCTTACATATTGCAATTAGCTTGTAAATTGTGTGGTGTTGCACCATCAGATCCACTGCAGCAAATAGCGCTTTCATAATTTTCTGCTGTTTGAACCAACTGATTAACCTGGAAACAAGGAAATTTTTTCAAGAATATAAAACAAAAGGGTCGCCCCACAGACAACTGTTAACCAAGTGTAAAACTTAAGTACAAGATCACAATCTACATGAAAGTAGGACCATCTTGCCAGTAAAATCAAGACTTTTAATTAAAGAACTGACTACATCGATCCTAAGAATCACTACCTGAGGAGCAACCAAATTCCGAGGCAAAAATTCTTCATGTTGCCATGCACAAAACTCCCAAGAAAGTATCTGAAAATATTATGGATATCATAAACATGAGGTTAACAAGATTAATTAACCAAGCCAATACTAAATGGGCCTTACTGACCTTCAGATCAGGAGTGAACACTATACGAAGTTTACCCTCTCGAACAACACGACATTGCTCAAAGACAGTCTCTTGAACTGCTTTGCCATATTCCAATATCATCAATCCAGAAAATTGAACACGCTCATGTGGCATATCAAGATACAAGAATTCATCAATCACACCACTCTCAAACATTACTTTATTAAGCCTTGGAAATGCTTCCAAATTTGCCTCTACCATGCAGATAAGGATAGAAAGCAGTTACACACCACCAAACATATTCAAATAATCAGGATAACTGTTGTCAACGATTTAACAACAGGTAGAAACGTCTCACACTTACCAAACCCCCTTCCTGGTTTAGTACCACATAGATCACACTGCCAAGCATCCTGAAAAGCCAACAGGAAGACCAAACAATAATCAATTTCAAACTAAGCAGTTTCATAAAAAACAAATGACAAACAAAATGGAAAGGATATTCACAAAAGAAGATTAGCGTAAGAAAGAAAGAAACAACAGACAGTAAGAAAACTGACCACAGCTGCCTTGGGGAAAAAACCAAAGGCGTGGCGTCCTGCATTATCATACATAGAAAAACACCACCTTTTCTTAGCGCAAGGGGCATAATACTCGGCCACAAATTTCCTCCAGTAGGCAATGCCATTTTCCTGTAAAAACAAACAATGAGAGTTAGAGCACCTTCAAGAATATCACTAAATAGAGAATGAAGTGGGAGCATACTGTTAAAAGACATCAAGACGGTGTGTGAGGAAACCCCACATAAATACTATCAGCTCAATGTCCTCAAATGAAAATATAAAAGGTTTTGTAATAGCTATACGATTAAACTATTAACTCACAGATGGTCTATGCTGCAGATGATACAGGTATTGCATTATCCGGCGTGAACATACTCCACTATGCAATGCATATGCAGCAGGGACTTGATGCATCGGCTGCTGTAACTGGTGCTGCCTCATCTGCTGCTGCTGCATCTTATCTATGTCAACTCTCCCAAATTCAGGAGTAGAATGTAAGATATTTTGCTGCTCACTTTTTGATCTGAGCTGCAATGTGTTCAATCTCGGCTTCTTATGCCCCTCAGTTGAAGCACAGATATCGAGTTTTTTGCCATTAGAGGATGCACCCTGACGTCTCTGCAAGTCAGGCGGAGACGAAGCAGATAAACCTCTCTGCTGTTGTTTCCTTTTCCGTGGCTGTGAGCTATTAATGCCTACATGGGAGGTCTGTTGCAATGTGGAGGAACCATCTGTGTTCGAAGAACCTGTACTGCTCAAGCTATGTGATGAGAACACAGGCAATGGAGGTAAATTAAGATAAGAGTACATATCTGCACTGGCACTTCTATGCGACTGAGGACCCATAGAAATTGCTGAGTTACTATTGGGAAGTAAAGAACTAAACCTACTCAGTCTGTAGTTTGCAGTTTCTTGCACAATTGTTTGATTTCTCAACCCAGTGACCATACCCTCATTTATATTAGCAGCAGAACCTGACAAATTTCCAGAAGATGCATTCAATAGGGAAGCTACTACAGCCTGGTATTGTCCATCATTTTGTAGTAAGTGATTAGAGCTCGAGGGCTGCATAGTGTCCGCAGTCACCTGATTCAGTACGCCAGAGGAGAAAGCGAATTGGTACTTGGAATCAAAGAAGGCCTCAAGAGCCATCCCAGAACCTGAAAACCTTAGCAATGAGAAGAAAAGATCAATGATCGTTACATCAGTCTTTAGGCAGAAGTAACAAGAAATGAAACCCTAATTTAACAAGCAAAAAGAAAGTTACATCTAGCACCAAAGAATGCACTCATACACACAAACACCCCCAGCCACCAATAAACTGTCAATGGTTTAGCTATCAGATTAACATGAATGCTGCATCTCAAACCATCTTTGCAACAGAAATTTAAGCATTTTATTTCATTTTCAGAGTTGTTTTACTCTGAAGCTTGAGAAAAACCCACAAGAAAGGCAACAATTTCCCCAGAAACAAACAGAGTGATCCCTAAAACTAAATTTAGAAAATCAAACAAGCACAACCACCCTCCCCCAAGACACACACACACTAAAAAATTGCAGCTTGGCAAGTGTAGAAACTAAGAAAAACATAAAGAGCACATTTTAACAAATGGGTTACATAATGCTAAGGTAACTGAGCTCTGTGTGTCCTTTTCAGCTCCACAAGCACCTAAAAGAAACCCCAAAGTTCAAGCCTTTACCATCTTTCCCACCATTTTCCCACATTTTCCCATCAAACAAACAGTCATTTTTCCACAACCCACATCATGAAACACAGAACCCAGAAAGTCAAAATGTCCAAATACGAAAAACTACAATAACATTTAAAAAACAAGTGAGACAATAATATATACCTAGTAGTATCTGACTTTCTGTTTTGAAAGCCCTTTTTTTTTTTTAATCTTTGTTTTCTTTGTTTTTTTTTTACTAAAAACAAATACAAAAGAAAAGATTTTTGAGTAAGACAGCCATGAAAGTTGATGTTTTTGAGGAGGCTCTTATAGCGAGCGGGAAGAGGCAAGAGTGTGTCAGTGACTCAGTGGTACTGTGTAAGAGAGCGGTGACCGCCTGCTACCAGTTGGAAGGGGTTATGCAGCCGGTCTGCTTGGTCACTGTAAGGGGACACGTGTCAAATAGGGATATGACGCGTAATTCTTTGCGGGGGTTTGCATGGTTTTTAATTTTCACTTGTCCTTTTCTTCTCTTTTCTCGGTTTCTTTCTAATTCTGCTCACCACTGTTTGTTGCTGTTTCGTCATTGTCGTTACTCTCTTCTTATTTATGTCTTCGCTTAAAAACAAATTAATAATTTTCCCACTCTACATTTAGATTATAACAATTTAAAAAAAAAATGGCTCTTTTCCTTCTCACATAATAGGGGTAGACTTCTCAAACTGTTAGTGAGAATAGATACTTGAATTATTTAATAAAGTTCTCTATTGTGCTAAAACAAAATAGTAGAAAACATGGTGTAATAATTCAAAAAGAAAAAGCGTTGTTTCTTAATTCAGCATATTTATGAAATTTGTTATATACTTTTAAAATATTAGATTCCCTTAGATTTTTAATCAAATATCTATCCATCACATTCATCTAACTTAAGTGCGTTTAGAGGCGAGATGTTACAATTTTTAAATTATAACTACTGTGGAGTAAAGGCCATAGCCGGGGAGTAGAATTGAGGAAAAAAAAAAATTGCTTAGCTACTGAAACTTAACTCTAAAGTGTTATCAAACACCTTGGTAGCAGGGCTTTGGCTGCTCAACTACTATAGATTACTCCCAAAGGCACCCTCAACATCATGGATTTATAGTTAAACAGTATTTATGAGCTCATCCATGTACATTTTCTATGCATTGAATTTATGAATGTTTAAGTTGTTATCTTAAAAATTTATAGAATTTGTTTGTTAAATGTTTGAAGTCTGAGATTTTCTTAATCAAATCTTTTTTAAATTTTGTTTTTTTTATAACATATGTCTGATTTTTTAAAATTTATATATCAATTAAAAAAATAAACTTTTATGATTTTTATCTCAACGAAAAAAGATCTAAATGGGAAGCAAATGTCATCTCCCAAAAACATATATATTAAATATACTTATTTTCTAAATTATAAAACCTAATCTCTTTTATTTTTATTTTTTTGATTTACAAGAGCATAAATGTCAAATAATTATGTTTAAGATATTTTGTATTTATAAAATAGTGAGACTATTTGAACCCACCAAAATACTCATTAAACCCAATATTTAATAAATTGTTTTAATAAAAAAAAATGTCCATATAGAAAGTTACTACAATAGTCAGGACTAAATAATTAAATTAAATAAAAAAGGCTTTTTTTCAGAATGCTACCTTTTATAAAAATAAATAAAATACCACTTGTATTGAAATTTCAAACAAAAAGCAAGCAATACCCAAGTTTAGACTCTCCATATTTCAAAAATAATGATAGAATAACATACTCAAGCTCTAATCAATTTCAGTCTACATAAAATAATAAATATAGCATAGTTTTATTAGATATAAAATGAATCAATATAACATAATTCATCAAATAATTATTTTCCTCATAAGTAGATTAGTGTACTAAGACCTAAATCTAACTAGATTGAAAAATAAGGAAAAAGAAAAAAGAAAAGTATGATACCAAATTTGACCTTATTAATAATGGTATAATTTTTAATTAATTAATCTGTATCAATCAATTTATGTTATGTTAAGTTAGACTTAATTTTTGTTTAGGTGATATTCATATAGTTTAATTTAACTAACTATGACCTTTACATTTTAAAAATAAATAAATGTTGTACTTGATGCTCTCAAAAAACTGGAAAAGAAAAAGTTGGGACATGGCGTCACACATAATTTTGTATTTATAATTCAAGATTTTCTTTTTCACTTTACATCTTTCAAAGATATTATCTTCTCCGTGTCTTCAAAGACTGCTTTTAAACAAAAAAGAATAATTAAAATGTTAATTAATTACTTGTAAATCAAGTGATGATTTTTTTTTTTTTGGGGGAGGGGGGGGGGGGGGGGGACAACTTATTGGCTTTACAATCCGATAATGGTAAATGACTCAGTCGCATCGAATCTCTATAATTATATGGATTTAATTCGTCTCTAATATGATAGTGATACTCTCCCATGATCAGATTTCTCTTTAATATAAGAATAATATTTTAGACTGTGCCATAACACAAACAATAGCGATTGCTCTCAATAATTTTCTAATTATAAAGATCAGTTTTATAGTAATTATAATTTACAAGGACAAAAGGAGGAAAAAAAGGTTATGATTTGCTTAACTTTTTCTTGATCCTACTTTATAAATAATCAATACAACTTGACTACCAAAAGACCGAATAAGTAATCCTGAATGGACCGGATGGTACCGTGTCAGTCCCATCAAGTCCAACCCTGCAAATCTAGCTTCACAACAGACAAATTACTGAACCAGAACGATACCGTACTCAAATCACAATGATAATGGCACTCTATTTTCAGATTTCAATAATTATATATTTATTCACATTAATTTGACATCGACCCGTCATGTAGAAACTGAAACTGAACCCTGTCTGGCTGTCTACTTAATAATAAACCAAAAAGTTGTCACCTCTTTGCCTTTGTTTTTGTTGCTTGCAGTGACTCCGAAAATTTTGACAGAATCCTGCTGAAACTGACGCTCGTCAAGGGCTTAGCTCAATCCAATCGTGAAGTTTAAAAGCAGATGCAAGAAACGCAGCAGGTTTATATGTCTATTGAGTTTCAACATTAGAGTCCAAAATAGGTGCTCTGAAATTACAATTGCAAAACTGTTAACTGTTCACCTCTCTGTTTTCTGACCAGTAAAATCTCAAGAGTGCACTACAGAATGCTTGGAACTAAACAGGGAGGTGTTCTTACTACCATGTGTACTATGGGAGAATGAGGCATATGTAACTCATTGCGCAACCAAAAACATGTAAAATCATTGATTCTATTGGTCGTTATTATTGGTCCGACGATATGGCATGTATTTGTGATCCTTTGCAGCATTCTTCCTTCGTCTTTTCTCAATGAATGATTCAACTTCGCCAGATTCCTGTTGCACCGAGAAATTTATCAGTTAGCTAAAACCATCTTTACCAGGATAATTATCATATCTGACATACTTATTGACACAAGAAAGTCAGCTGTGTACCTTGAGCTTGTTATATTTCTCAACGAGTCTTTGCCTCCGGATTTCCGCTGCAAAAATATATATATATAACAGAGTCAGCTTTCATATACTTTGTGAATGTTTGCTTGTCATTTATTTAGTCACATTATGTACAAAAATCTATATAATAGACTGTCATTAAACAAAAGATTTATGTGTCACCGAAAAAGTACGTAATCGCATAAAATGAAGGAAGAATGGAAGAGTAATTGGCAAAGAAATTTAATAGATTAGTGACCATTACTATTAGCCATTGCCTCCTATTACACCATTAACACCACCAACACAACTATATCAATCACCAACATGGGCTCAACTCAACCACAAACAGAACCTCCATGATTATCATTAATATCACGGGCAGATCCAGAGTTACTTCAAATTGCCTGGAGGGAACTCCTCCCACTCCCCCAGCACTGTCATTGCGACTACATCCACACTATTCTTACATCATTTGATTTTAATGGTAGACACATTGTGATTTTGCATGCCATTTACCAAACATGCTCTAACTTTTGCAAAGAAGTAATAGAATATTAATCAGTGACTCAGCATTTTAATTTGTAATTATGAACCATAAAATAACCATAGGCCAATAGCCCCAAAACATTGAAAAGTGCCAGCATAGGGGGAGAGAGGGAGAAGAAACAGAAGAGAACTATAACATTACATTTTTTAAGATAAAAGGGCCGTTTCCCGTGCTTCGCTGCTTCTCTCTCTTTCTTCTTGTGCTCAGCCAGTATAGCAGCATCAGTGCTCTTTGTTGACTCAAACCTTAATTGCTTGTCCTGATGGATATCATGTAATATATCAAGGTTCAAGAGAATCTCTAAAACAATTAGATATAGACCCAATTAAGACTATAGTTTCTTTCCAAAAGGAAAAGCACTTACAATCCAAGATATACGTTTCTTCAATTTGTCAACAGCATTCGAATCGTTGGTTTTCTTCAATTGCTTCTTCAGCTCCTGTTTTATCCACAGAGCAACAATGCTGAGAAAGATAATAGATGAAGAGATGACATAAATAAATCTCCACAAGTAATGATTTTAAGAAGATCACCTCTTTTTCCGCAGGAAGGGTATTTTCAAAAAGAAAATCATATCTTTTCCTAAACCTACAAGATCAAATAAAAAGTATTAGTAAGGCAGCAAAAATTATTCCAAAGACTTATAATATGGACTCCGACAACAAGAGAAATTTTATATTATTGGGTATGGAAAAATATGTAGAGGATTAACAAGACCCCAAAAGAGTATCATTTGAGTTCTACTTGCTTGCTCCCGTTCACTCCTTGACATTTTACAGATACTATAGCTTGTCATTTTAGCAACCATTCTTGGTAACTTCAGAAATTCAAAAAGAGAAATTGCACCAATAAGAAACATAGAACCCAGTAATATCACAGCAACAACCAATGCGACAAAACTGATACAAAGGCATACAGGGAAGAGGAGAGAGAGTGAGAAAGAAAGAAGCTTACCCCTCAACATCAAGATTACCACACAAGGACTCAAAACGCGGATCACGCACCACCTGAACAAAATCAAGCAAGCTATTCAAACAAATAATCCTACTTAAATTAATTACAGTAGGCAGCCAGTAAGTTGATTGCTGCTTCAAGAGAAAACCATAACACTCTTCCTCTAATAAGATGCAATGGTGTGAAGCATGAAATTTCACATCCTAAAAAGAAAGGATAAAGCAACACTCCACAAAGCTCAGCAAGCTCAAAACTAAAATAAAACCACTTGACCGTCATTAAAATCACAGGAATATAAATCACCATTAATATTTTGAACTAGTTACAACACTTCCGAAGACAAGTGACAAGTAACCAACATTAATATAACCTATAATTCAAAAGAGCAATATGAAAAATGAAACATACCCTTTTAGGTGTTTGAACAACATCTCTAAACCGACTCACTGGCTTCTTTGCACTAACCTCCATCGGCCTTCACATGCATAAACCGCAATCACTATACATTAAAATCAACAAAATCCAATATAAAAATTTTTTTAAAAGAAAAGATAAATAAAATAACCTGTTTTTGTTAGCTCTGCCAGCTTTCTTTTCTTGACTGTTCTTTCTATAAACCAAATGCGACCCATCAGAGCGGGCCTTTAGCAGGTCCTCGAATGTAATTTCTGCCAGTTCACGCTCTATCTCTTCCTCCTATGACCGAACACAATTTTTTTAAATAAAAAATACAACAGCTTCAGTAGGTGTAACTATAAAAAACAGAAAAAGAAATTGAGATTTTTGTGAAGATTATTACCTCTTCTGAAGAAGTAACAGAAGTGGTTTCGCTGTCTTCTTCCTCAGACTCCTCCTTGAACTTGGTTTTGCTTGAACTTGCAGTTGCATTATTGGGTTTCTTCATTTTCAGTTCCAACAACTTTGAGCTAAAACCAACTATAATCAGCTCAATCTAAGAGCTGTGCAAGTCTCCTCTCAAAATAGAGAAGAGAGAGATGGGAAATTTCGTCTGGAAGGATGAGAGAGAATAGGGCACAAAGAGAGAAAAATATTAATGAAATTAATAAAGTCGTGTCATCTAATCCTCACCATTCATTTTTGTTAAATCTAATGGTTTAAAATTATTTTTAAAAAATTATATTTATATTTGTGTCCTTTAAAGCTAGGGGTGGGCAAATTCAGCCTCGGTTCCGGTTGCTCAGATTTCAATTTGGGTTCCCGAATGGGTTGGAGAATTCAACCCAATCGGGTTTGAAGCTCAAGCCCAAACCGAACTGAATCAAATTTAATTCGGTTTGATTCAGATTTTAAATTTTGGATCGGCTCAGATTTAAATTTCTTGCATTTCAGGTTCGACCTTAGTATTGGCAGTGTGAATATTTTCTGCACAGTACAAAGATTGGTATTATGGATGTAGCTTTGACTCCCAACACATTGCAACTTTAAAACAAAAGGGGGCATTATTACGCATTTGTGTTTGTAATCCTTCTAAATTGCCTATTCTAATGGCCAGATCAATAATGCAAAAAATTGAAAAACAAATATCAATTACGAACCAAGCATCCTCAACAAGTCCTTTTGGCCATGCCCAATCGAGTTATAAACAGCCATTATACAAATTTGAAATTATAATAAAACCGTCCCATTCATGCAGCATTTGAAATTGCTATAAAACGTATGCAAATTTGAAATTACCTAGTGCGGCTAATGATGGTGAACGAACACGGAGGCAGCGTAAGCAGAGACGACAGCAGCTGGAACGCGGAAGTGAATTGGCTCAACAATGGCGGAGACGACAGCAGCTGAAGCCTGGAACGAGGAAGCAAATCTGCTCAAGGACCTCTAGACGCAACGCCGGCGCACCTGAGCGGATTTGACAGCTGCGACGGCGTGGGCGTTCGATAGCTTTGGCAGGGTTAGGGCTGTGAGTCACTGTGTTTGAGCGAGTGTGTCGTTGGGCGTTAGGGATTGCGCGATTGCAATTTGCTGCTGTGCCTCTTTTTTTTTTGGATTTCTCTAAGTTACGTTTAACGTAACTTACAGCCGTTGTCTTTTTCTTCTTTTGTTTTCTAGTAAAATTTCATTAAATTTCCTTATATTTTATTTATTTATAATTTATTCATAATATTATAAAATTTTTAAATTTATTAAAATTTTTTAAAAATATCAAATTTACTCTTATAATTTTTAAATTCTTAAAATACCCTCTATTTAATTAAAAAATATAATAATTATTATATGAATAATAATAATTATTATTATTATTTCTATTTTAAATGGAATATTATTATTATTATTATTATTATTAACAACAACAACCATAAAATTAAAATTATAATAATAGATTATTATTATTTTTAAATTCTTAAAATACCCTCCATTTAATTAAAAAATATAATTATTATTAATAGATTATAATTATAATTATGATTATAATAATATAATTTTAATTTTAAATAGATTATTATTATTATTAACAACAATAAAAGGTATTATAATTAATTAATATATTAATAATAATTGATAATAATTTTTTAGTTAAATTGTTAACAATAACAATTATTATTATTAATTAATTTTTGAATAATAATAATAATCACAATAATTAAAATACAAAATAATAATTTAAATATACTTATCTTCAAATCCAATTCATTTGAATTGGATTTTGGTACAACACTTCAAATCCAACACATAATATGATAATAATTAATAATAATTTTTTAGTTAAATTATTAACAATAATTATTATTATTATTTATTTATTTACTTAGGGATAAGGAAATGAAGGATGAGGCTAATGGAGATGGAGAAAACGAAGAGAAGTACCTTAATTCCTTGTAGTGGAGGTGGTGGCGGCAAATTTGTTGGGAGTATTATTGGTGCGGTGTCATGTTGAGAAGATTAATGAATGAGTTTGATAACGTGGGGTCTAGAGAGTGAGAATGATCTTGATCAGAGTAGAAATGGCAAATTCTGGATCCGGATCCGGATCCGCATTGAATTTTGTATATCCGGATCCGGATCCGCATTGAATTTTTTATATCCGGATAAAAAAAAAATGCAAATCTGAATGTGGGTAAGATCCTCACGGATTGCGTGCGGATTTTCTGGACATCCGGATCCGCATATATTTTAAATTTAAATATAATTTTAACTTTAATAATTTATTTAATAATATCAAATAAAATTCAATTATAATTTAACAATTAACAATTTAACATCAATTCAATATAAATAACATACAATATCACCATAAATTCACAAATGATAATTTCACAACATAAATAAAAAATAAATAAAATTAAAAAAACTAAAGTAAACCAATTCATTTTAATATTCTCTAATAATAATAATAATAATAATAATAATAATAATAATTATTATTATTATTATTATTATTATTATTATTATTATTATTATTATTATTATTATTATTATTATTATTATTTTAGCTTTTTAACATACTTTTTATAGTTAATGAAGATTATAGAATTAATTATGTTTATAAATATTTTAATTTATATATTTTTTAATTAAAATTTAAATAAATAAATAATATAATATAATAATACGGATCTGAATATCCGATTTTTCGGATGCACTTGCATCCGAATCCGCGCGGCTATTAACTTTTAAGATCCGGATCCGCATTTTATAACATGCGGATCTGGAATTTTCCGGATCTGGATATTCTGGATCTTTACGGATCCTGGCCAGATCTGGATTTTAATGCCAACCCTAGATCGGAGGATGGGGAAAGAGAGAGAGTGTGATGAGAAAATAAAGGGTGTAGATTTGGAGATGGGTTTATAATTAATTAATATATTAATAATAATTTTTTAGTTAAATTGTTAATAATAATTATTACTATTAATTATTAATTAATAATAATAATAAATTAATTAATAATAATAATAATTATTGTTAATATATTAATTAATTATAATACCTTTTATTGTTGTTAATAATAATAATAATCCATTTAAAATTATAATAATAATAATAATAATAATAATCATTTAATAATAATTATATTTTTTAATTAAATAGAGGGTATTTTAGAAATTTAAAAATTATAGGGATAAATTTGATATTTTAAAAATTTATGAATAACGTTAAATATTTTATAATATTTATAATTAAATTATAAATAATATAGAGTATAAGGGGTTTAAATGAAAGTTTACAAGAAAACAAAATTAAAAAAACGACAACGGACGTAAGTTACGGTTACCGTAACTTAGAGGGGTCCTTTTTTTTTTCCTCTTTCTTTTTTTATTTTTATTTTTTTGTTTTTTTGTTTTTTCAAAAGGCAAACCCGATCGGTTTCAAAAATTCGAACCCATTCAGTTCTAAAAGTTAATTTGAATTCGGTTTGGATTACGTCCATTCAAATGTCCACCCTTTACTTTAAATCTATATAATTCGACATGAATAAATATGAGAGAGGGTACAAGTAAAAATATATCTCCAAGAGAAAATACAAGTAAAAATATACCTCTAATAAATTTATGGGTAACTATATGAGAACATAACATGTCAAATGATTCTAAAAGAATATTTATTTGACAGAATTAATTGAAATTTTCATTTCATTTTAAAACATATTCTAATTTTTTATTGGTACTTAACATGTCAAATGATTTTAAAAGAATATTTGTTTGACAAAATTAATCGAAACTTTCGTTCAATTTTAACACATATTCAAACTTTTGATAGTTGTTTGATATTAAAAAATCTGAATATCTTTAATTATAAAGAATATGAATATATTTAATTATTTAATAAAAAGGTAAATTTTTTTAATTAATTCTGAACTTTTAGAATTAATTAAAAAAATTATACACAAATTAATATATATGTACTTACTTGTACCCCCAATCAACTTATTGTTTCAAAGATCCTCAATTTATTATTCTCCCAAGAACATTATCCAATCCAGTTCCAACGCATGCTTAGAGAATATAAATGCACTAATATTTTTTTTTCTTCCAAATACAGTACGAGAGTCCATTTACTTTGAAATCAAATAACCCCATGTTCAAATTTCTTTGCATTATTGTTATCATTGTTTTAATTGAGAATATTGTTTGGGCAGAGTCGGATACTCGGATTACATAAAAGCAATTAATTATTTTCCGAATCTGAAAAGAAAGAAAAGAAAAAAAAAAACTCAAGACAACTGATTGATTTTGAATTCCTTAATAAGAAGGATGGCTCCTAATCCTTTGAAGTGCATCGCTGAAAATCTGTTCCTCCTCCGAAAGTAAGGGATTCATCTCTTCCTTGAAAAGCTTCTGAAATTTGCTTCTTAACTCTCTCCATCTTTCATCCAACTCGGCCAATTTGCGGCTTCCGACGAACTTCATACCCTTCTCAGCAATCTCACGCGAAAGCATCGGTGTCTTAGTAACCTTGCGGCTCAATGACCGCGCAAACGTTGGATACATAGACAGTTGAAGATCTCCATCTTCATCAGCCACAAGTGGTGTTGTTCCCTTGGATCTTTCGACTGCATCAGTGAAAATTTTTATTTGCTCCGACTGGTATTGTCCTAGTTTATCACTGCAGATATTAATCTTAGCAAAAAACTTTGACCATCTGTCGTCTAACTCCCTTATCTTTGTGCTGCCAATCAAGTCCATGCTCTTTTGAATACTCTCACTCGTTTCACCATTCAATAGACTGCTGATCCGTATGGAGTACAACGAGCGTATGAAACCAGGATACATGCATAAAGATAAACCATCAATCTTAACAATAATGAGACGATTCCAGTAAACTTCCGCAGAATCGCTGCTGCGTGTTGCCATCGAGGTTATGGGTAAATCGCTCCAAGAATTTTTTTTTTATGAGATCAAAGATATTTGTATGTATATTTATATAGAGATGTAGAATCCGTATACGAGTAGAATTCTTATCATTATAATTATTATTATTTTCCTTTTCCTTCTAGGATTATGAGCCTATTAGAATATTGTTTGCTTATTTCTTTTAGGACAATTAGGAGTCGAATTTATTATTATTTTTTTTCAAAAAGAAGTTAACAATAAGTCAAATACAACGTTTTCGGTAATGCTCTTCTCAAGGGCACTATTCAGGCGAAATCAAATATCATGAGGTTAGAGTCAACGAATCAAATTCATTATACAATTTATCAATAAAAAATCTTTTGAAAATAGGTCAATTATGTGTCTTTAGCGGAGAAGAACAAACGGAGGTTATAAAAATAATGTTAGGGATCTTAACATTTTAGTTCTAACATCAAAACTATATGTCACTCGTGTATTGAATGATTGATTTCATAACTAGTAAAATTATTGAACGACCATTCAATCGATTAATATTACAATAATTAAGACTCAAATTGAGACTTATATGTTGGGATACCTAACGGTTATAAATAGTATGAAAAAAAAATTAGGTTTTTAACATGGTAAAAATAAAATTAATAAATGAGGCTGAAATCATCTTCTAACTACTAACCAAAATAAAATTAATTTAGTTAAGAACTGGAATGAAACATGGTTAAATGATGCAGTTTAATTGATTCCGGAATGCGTTTAGTTTGATTGCTAAAAATACGGAGCAAAAACTGAAAATGAAAGCTTGCATGCTGTGAAAAAGAAAATAGAAAGAGTGGAAATTAGGGGCATATTCGGTATTATCTTTTATTGTTATTTTTATTAAAAAATGAAAATAAAAATCATGTTTTATTATTGTTGTATTTTAAATTTCAATATTCACTTGGTATTATTTTTTGAATACAGTATTTTAAAAATAAAAATAATAATAAATATTCAATAGACATAATTAAAAATAATAAATACTTGTTCCGCAGCATTATTTTTAAAAATAATTTCTCACTAGATAGCTAAGGAATTATTGGCCAACTATAATTATGTATTAAAAATTATTACCAATATTTATAATTAGTTAGCACTGTAAGATGTAGAAGACATAATTCTATTTTTTCTTTTTCTTTTTCATTCACAGCCATACATACACATGTTCATGTGCAAACCTTAAGATTAATATAACAAATTTTTTCCCTTATCTCCTGTTATCATTATTTCTCTATTTAATATTTTCTCAGTTTCTTCATCCTTCCTACAAGAACCAAGGGCAGCAACAACGGCGTTGGATTTGAACGTAAATAAGGGCAAATCGTGGCTCGCATAGTTGTTGCAAGATTCCCATAAGCTCTGACTATGCAACTGTCATAGATCTGTACCAGAGCAAGAATCTTTAGACACAACTCATGAAGCCCCAACATCTGTTTCAAATAATTCCTTTAGTCCAAACTCCCATTGAGTTTGCAATATCATCTAAGCTAGATTTTCTTTTGTAATAATTACTTATATATTTAATTAAACTTATCTGTACAAATCAATGGTAGATCTAAGGTGATCTACGAAGACGAAGAAAGAAAGGGGAAAAAAAAAGAGAAGAGTTTATGGTGAGTACTGTGAAGAAGAAGAAACGGTGATAGAAGATGACGAAAGGGAGAAAGGACGAAGATGGAGTGAAAGCCGACTTGATTTTGCAAGAATAAATTATTCATAAACCAATCAATTTTGTGCTATGTAATCAAAGACTTAAAATTTAAATTAAACAATGTTAATTTAACTATAAATTCATAAATTCAAACCTTCATGTGGGTAGAGGTTGTAAAATACAATGAATTTACTCACATATTAGATATATATGAGCTTTTAATAACAAGACTATCAAATATAGACATAAAAATTAGAAAAAAATTCCTTGCCCAGGAGCTTAGGAAAATTTCTCACATGTTAATGCCAAATCTATTATCTTATTCCAAATTAAATCATTAAAATAATTATCTTCATGGGTCGAACAATTATTTAATGGATAATTACAAACACTTGACGTTATACATCATTTTATTCATCTTTATCTAATATTATATGCCTTATCAAATATATAATATTATATTTTGAAATGTTATGTCTACTTTTAAGATACAATAATATTTTAAAACTTTAATGGCATCACAAAAATAATTTATTACAAATAATAGGTTAGAAGTTGATGCCAATATTTTCTTCAACACAATCAAAGCTTAAGTGCAGATAAAATTAGAAATATTTACATAAATAGCCATATAACTTTTGAATTTAAATAATTTACCCTCCAACTTTTTTCTCTCAAACCTATACAACTCCTCCGGACCAAAATATAGTCACCATTCTCACTCCGGAAATTTAGATAACTAACTGCATAACTTTTAGGTTTTTCAAAATTAATCCCCTAACTTTTTTCTCTCATAACTATCTAAAAACCTGATTTTTAGACAAAAATACCCTCGCCACAAGGTCAACATTTGACATTTTGTTTTGTGCTACAGGCATCAGTCTTTGTACGACAAGAAGGCCGTGTCTCCGCCATTGCTACAAAATCACGTGTAATTGTTTTGGTTTTAAATCAAAACCAAATTTCTTCTTTATAGTTAAAATTTATTTTTCCATTGTTTAATTTATTTTTCTTTTTTTTCCAAAATCGGATATTATTCACGACATGATTCTCCTTTTGCTCCCGTATACCATTTTTCTCCAGTTAATAGAATTGATAATACAAATGATTCAACCTCCATAATTCTGAAAATAGGTCTTACAAAAGAAGAGTAAATAAATTTTAGAAAAAAAAAAAAAACAAAGAGTAAATAATTATAAAATCCTTCTCAAAAAAGGTGTAAACTTTTGTATAGAACATGCACAATCAATTTTACAAATTATATCGAATTAATTAAAATTGTAAAAGTTGATGAGGCTTCCCACAAAATATTTAATATTGGGATCCTTCAAGCTAATGCAACTCAGCTCACTCTTAAATGCCTGAAAAGAATAAATGAGATACCAAAGTTAATTTAGGAAAAACAGATGAAAATATTATATGAAGAAAAATAGTGAATTCATAAAACACATAAACAATCTATCTAGATAATCAACTACGCAGTTCATAAAGCACTTGAAAGGCGTAGCCAAGGTGATAAAGTTAAACGCTTCCATGAGCTTAAAAATTAATTGGGAAAGTTTGGATGCTTGAACTATGAAAATTCCAAGAATCAAACTTCACATGCTAATAATGATGATTTTGACGAGCTTCTTGTCACGGGATGAGCATTATTTTGGAGTCTACAATGATGGGCAAATATACATATACCGAAAAGGCAACAAAACATATGGAGTGACAAATTCACATCAAATAATAACCACAAACATTTAAGGAGAATCAATGCAAAAGCACACATTATGTCTAAGGAACATATTAGATCATCTAAACATTCTTGCCCAGACAATACCTTGATAGCAACATGAACATCCCGCTATAACATGAAGATTACTAAATTACACATTTATCACATGACAATTTTATGATGATGGTTCCTTTTCCATCCAAATACAAAAAACATTAAGCTTAAGAAAGATCCTAGGTGCTACTCCAACATCAATATTTCCTATAATATAAATGAGTATGTTGTTAACTTCTTGCCCGAACTAAGACGACAAACAATTCAACTTCCTATTTCCTAAATCTTGTGATTAATTAAATAGTTTGCTATAAAATAAAATACAGAACAATACAAACAACTAGATATAGCGGCATTGTGCCATACAATACAAAACAAATCAATCTAATAAAAATGAAACCTTTCCTAATTCATTCTCACAAACTATCACTAACTACAAACCAATGCTCAAAAACAAAAGAACCCCCCAGAAGCCAACTCAAAATTGAAAAAAGAAAAACGAACACAAAAACAGAGTAATTGCAGAGAACCTGTGTTTATTTGCGAGAGGAGCCTGTCATAATGTGAACTTATTATAATTATTTCCTAGATATGGGAATGTTCATAAAATTAGTGAGGTGGAAACATCCCACCCTAAAAATGAAAGCTTAAAATACTAATCAAATCCTAGTAGTCACCTTGCAAGGCGGGTTTGAGATAGAGATCACAAGCTCCATCCTAATCCCCGAATTTTATTACATTCCTTGAACCTGCTCCATACTCAAAATAAGGTATTTGGCTTCGAATCGGGAATATCCTAGATAATCCCTGCAAACGATGTGGAATAATATGGGGGCCCGATCCCCAAACATTTTAATTTAACTTTTGAAAAAAAAAAAAAAGAAATCTAAAATAGCGGCAATTTGTCTATAAAATACAAAGAAATTAATATTTCTTAAAAATTTGAAAGCAATGGACTCAACTCACAGAAGAACAGCCGTATAACATTGAAGTATTGAACCGTATAAGAATCAACCTTTAAGGAGTCTAAAGAAGAAGACAAGCAAGTGCAAAGGGGTGATAAGAAAAAGAATATGAATGGTGCTAAAATTGCAACAAACGATCAGCCACAAAAAGAATTGGGCTCTCTTCACGAAGAAGAGAACAATTGGGCGCTGCTTGTAAGAAGCCCAAAAAGAACACTCGCAACGGGGAGTTGACAATTGTACCCGCAGGCCTGGGCCGGGCCCTCTGAAGTCACCCCCAAGCCGTTGGAAAATTTGCCGCGCACAAACGAAATAACCAAATATAACTGTCTAGAGAGAGAATCAAAATAAAGCTTCCATTTCTTTATATGCTGCATTTGTTTTCTCGGAAAACAAACAAGTTAAGATATACTTTCAATCCGAATAAAATGAATCGATACTACATACGCCATGAGTTCACGAAAGAAGCTTATGAGAAGTACTACAATATGGAGACGAATTGGATGGCAGCAGATGGCTACCCACAAAGTAAAGAAGCAGAACTAAGAAAAGTAGCCATGCGTGTGATCCTCCATGTAAGTGCTGCCGCTTCTTACTTTTTTGTTTGATTGCTGGGAAAACGAAGAAAAAGAATAAATTTGTTATTGGAAAGTACTTTGTTGATTGGCTGTGTTTTGTTCTTTTTTGTGTTTTAAAGAATGAAACTTTATTTTCTTGGTTATGTATAGTTGCTGGTAAAAAAAAAAAAAAATGGAAATGAAAATTTTTTTTTTGGGTGATTTATCTTGAATTGAACCTTCTTTCCTTCTTGAGAAAAATAAAGAACCCAAAAAAAAAAAGAAAAAAGTTAGGAGAGCTGAACAGAACTAGGTATAATTGGCACAAGATTTATTTATCCTCCAGAGACAATACGAGTCTCTAGAAAATTTACTTTGCTTGTTAAATTTTTGTTTAGTTTCCTTTTTTGTTAGCTACTAAGTTTACCATAATTTTAGAGATGGATTAATTATTAGTATTCAAATTCCATTATTGTCTTGATGAGTCTTAACAACATCACGGTTCTTTAGGCTGTCAATGTAGATTCATCTCTTGCCAAAATTTTAGTGCATTGCCCTCTCTCCCCATAATTTATAAGCTTCCAAAATGTTATAAATCAAGAGATATGCATTCTATTAATCATTTTTTAAGATTTAATGGTCTAACTTTTTTTATGTAGAGTTCAAAATGTGACAAATTGGATGCATACACACCATATCTTGCTATGAACATCTTTGATCGCTTCATCTCAAGGCATCAACTCCCGGTATTACAAGTATCTGAAATATTATAAATTATAAGTTATAAATTTAGATTTTCATTGGTAACTAATTGTATTCCTGAACTTAACTTGTTTTTTAGATTGTGCTCAGAAACGTGCAAGATAATTTATACCTGACTGCCCATTGCTGCCTAATGTTGGCTTGGCAGATGACAGAACTCTTCACCTTCTCGGTCGATGAGTTTGTGGTAAGTTATTACATGAAATGTATTCTTTTGTTTTAGTACTTCATCTAATTTGTGTCATCGGAATGTCTTTCGAAAGGAAAAACGGAAATTGAGTAAAGACTACGTGCTGAAGGTGTGCGCTCAGATAATGAATACGGAAGCATGGCATACGCATCTTACTGCGATATGCTTTGTAGAATTCTTTGCGGCAGAGCTGCCAGTGGGCCGACGCATCAAACATAAATCCTTTCACCGAGATCATTATCAAGACACAAGCTGGTAAGACAGCTTTCAATGGAGAATTTTAACTGACTCCACAAGATTGAAATTTAATCGGATTGTACTTTGTCTGATTTAATCCAGTTGTGTGGACTAAGCATATGAAATGAGTTGTGTGGACTAAGCATATGAAATGAGCTATTCAAGCTGTAATAATATATTTTATTTTGATTTTGGTTTCTCTGTTTTTTCTATTACATCTGTGGTGTGTTTACTTCCCGGATTGAGGAATTGGAATCCGGAATCAGAATGATTGATGGCGTTTACTTCGCAAAAATGGAGCAGGAATCGGAATAGGAATCGTGGGGCCCACCACTATTTGGGAATGAGTAATGGGAGATTGATTCCCATGGGGGGAGGTGAGAATCAATCTCCCATTCCCTAGAATTCTCATTTTACCCCTCTCCAAAATTAAAAATATCAACTTTATCCTAATTTGTAATTAATTAATATATTATTATAATTAATTAATTAATTAATATATTGATACATTATTATCAATAATTATAATTTTTTAATAAATAATCATAATAATTAATATATTATTATAATAATTAATATAATATTATTATCGTTAATTAATTAATATAATTATTATAACTAATTAATATATTAATATATTATTAACAATAACTATTAATAATTATAGTTTTTTAATAAATAATCACAATAATTAATATGTTATTATTATTATAATTAATTGATTTATTGTTATAATAATTATTAATATAATTATTATAATTAATTCATATATTATCATCAATTAATTGATATAATTATTACTATTAATTAATATATAAATATATTATTAACAATAATATATTAATATTTATAGTTTTTGAATAAATAATCACAATAATTAATATATTACTATTATTACAATTAATTCATTTATTATTAAAAATATATTAATATAAAAATTACCATTAATTATTATATTAATACATTATTAACAATAATATGTAAATAATTTTAGCTTTTGAATAAATAATCACAAAAATTAATATATTTTTATTATTATAATTAATTAATTAATATACTATTATAATAATTATTAATACAATTGTTAATTAATTAATATAATTATTACTACTAGTTATTATATTAAAACATTATTAATGATAACTATTAATAATTATAGTTTTTGACTAACTAATCACAATAATTAATATGTTATTATTTTAATTAATTAATTTACTATTATAATAATTATTAATATAATTATTATTATATAATTCATATATTATCATCAATTAATTCATATAATTTTTACTATTAATTAATATATAAATATATTATTAACAATAATATATTAATAATTATAGTTTTTGATTAAATAATCACAATAATTAATATATTACTATTATTATAATTAATTCATTTATTATTAACAATAAATAATTAATATAAAAATTACTATTAATTATTATATTAATACATTATTAACAATAACTATTAATAAAAACATTATTTTGACTAAATAATCACAATAATTAATAATATAATTTAACAATAACTATTAATAAAAACATTATTTTGACTAAATAATCACAATAATTAATAATATAATTATTATAATTAATTAATTAATTTTACAATTAATTAATATATCAATATATTATTGACAATAATTAATAATAATAAAAATTTTTGAATAAATAATCACTACAATTAAAATATAAAATAATGATTATGAAAATAATTCATTAAGTATTTTTTGGTAATTTATTACAATCAAATTCATTCCGATTCCGATTCCAAGACAAAGTAAACACATTAATGGCAATCCAACTCATTCCGATTTTGATTCTTATAGTTCAAGTAAACAACTTATTCTGATTCCCATTCCTTATTCCCATTCTAGCCCATTCTCATTCCTGCCCATTCCAATTCTAGCTCATTCCGATTCCAATTTAGTAAACGCACCACTGATATATCAATTTCCTGAATTTTATCACATACATCAATTTCACTAGATTCAGGCCCTCAGTGATTGCAGCATCAGCTGTTCTTGTGTGTAGCATACTTAAGCTTGGGAGCTTATCATATAACTTTAACAAGCGTATTCTTTTAGCTTGCAAATACGTCAAAGAGGTAAAAAAGTCAAAATATATCTATAAAAACTATATATGAATGAGCCCTTGATTGATGTTTTCTCGTATATATATTGTTTGGCTAGGAGGACCTAGAAGCTTGCTTATCGAAGATTCATGACATGTGCATTGATAAGAATATCCTGGTGGAAGAAAACGAGGGGCGAGAATCCAAAGTAGGAGCTACAGAGACATCAAACCTTGACATGAACTTCGAACTCAAGTGGCTGATGGGGAGTTGTGAACCGCCTGAAGAATGGACCATTAATTTCCCAGATTTCCGACCCCTAACTCCTAAGAAAGCACGAGGTAAAAAGCGTTTTAGAAATACAAGGAGAATGAGGGGGATGAATAGGGGGATCGTTTTTCTAGCAGTCGGAGAGAAAAGGAATCGCCTATTGACTTGGGCAGATTTTATCGACAATAAACAACAGAAAGTTACTACATAAGAGGCTCCAAACTGTAGCACCATGTCACGGGATGAGTATTTTGCGCAGCAAACCTGTGCGGCACTTAGTCGACTTCGAGCACGCTAGTGGCTAAGTAAGCCTAAAACACTTCTCGAACTAGTTAAGCAAGGAATGCTTGTGCAAAGGCTAGAGAGAAGCAAGAGCAATGTGGCCAAACTATAAAACTTTATTACTCATAAGAGTAATTTACAAGAGAGCTTACAAGGGAGCTTGTGTGTGTTGTGAGTTGTGTGTGCTAGAATTGTGGTGTGTTGTGTGCAAAATGGTAAAGGTGGTGGCCTATTTATAGGCTTGGATGGAGGGCTCTAGAACCACCTAGCAACTTGCCAACTTGCCTAAATATTTAAGGACTAGAATGCTCAATTCTAGAGAATTCTAAGATATTTACAATTTCTAGAACTTGGGCTGGACTTGGCTAAGCGCACCCGCCATTTTTATTGAGTGAGCCCACGCGCAAACTTAGTCTTCGATTGCGGGAGATTTTGGCAGCCCGTGACAATCAGCTCATTTCAAAAAATGTTCGATGAAGATGGTAATAAAGCCGATAATGTAAGGGAGCATGCTAAGGTAGTCTCCGAAGACATAGCAGGCCAGATTGAAGAAGCCTCCAACCTAATGAGAATGCTAAACCTCAATAGCCGTGTGGAAACAGACTCTCATGTTAGTTCCATTGGGTCAAGCTGAACTCCTTCAGAGAAGGGCGGGGTTCCCGGATGAAAACATAAAAAGGGCTTTGCCAGAGAAAGAATAACATTACAGTTTGCCATATTTGCTTAATACGTAGGTTTTTGTTTTTTCACCGGCATAAAAATAACATTCGGTATTATTGTTTTGCGCTAGAGTCTTCTGCAAACTTAGTCTTTACTACTCTCTGTCTCATTTTTCACAAGCATAAAAATAAAGTTCGGTATTACTGTTTAGTGCTAAAGTCTTCTGCAAAGTTAGTCTTTACTGCTCTCTGTTTCATCTTACATACCACTAGCCTTGTAGAGGGACACAGTGTCCGCAAATTTAACAGGAATAAATATTTCGGACATATAGCTAATAGCTATGCCAGTAATATCTTTGTATTTAGGGACAAGAATTATACTTGAAAAAAAAACAACACCAAAACCCCATAATAAAATAGAATAAAAAAAGAATAAAAATAATGATATAAAACCATCGAATTTTATTTTTTACTCTAAATATTACAATAAAACCTTGGTAAATAAATGTTTGATAAATTAATGACCTCGTTTAAATAATAAATTCTTCTAGTCTTGACTTGGGCCAGTTTACTAAAATAATAATTTTGCTAAAATAATAATTTTGCTAAATGCATAAGATAATAATTTTTTTCAAATCCTTTAAGGCCCAAGGAAAATATAAATTAATAATTGATCAAATATAAAAATATATTAACAATAAACAACATATAAAATTCATGTTAGTAAGAATTTTTTTTTCTTGATAACTTATATTTCGTAATTCAACTCTTTTCCAAAATATGCATATAAAGTTATTTGTTTTTTCTTTATTTCTAAATTAAACTCAACCTCATCCTTAATTTTTGTAAAGCATGCATTATCATGTAATATATTTTTTTTCTTGCTGTAGAAAGTAGGTATTTAAGGTTAATATTGCTTGAAAAGCCTCTTTTATGGAAACATGTGGTAAACTATAAATGTCATTTAAATCATGATCATTATCAGCAGATGTACCCATTACCCCTTAGATAATCTCTTCATCAATAGAAGATTTCCTCACTGCATTATTTTTATAAGGATAATTCAAAAGATGCTCAATATCCATGGCATTTCTATAACATAAACCAAAAATAGCTTCATGTAATCTATAGATGGCTTCATGTAATCTATGGATGGCTTCATCTTCACCAACGTGTTGTTTGGTAGCTGCACCTTCGTCTGACCGAAGTTTACAATGGTAAAAACAATTTGCAATGGTTGTTATCTTCACATCAATGTTCCAAACCACATTAATAAAATTGATAGCATTCAATATGTTAATTTTTTTCCAGATTCGTTGCTCCTATCTCATAGCCTTCCAAGATGCTAGAAAAAAAACGCCATCAATAATGGATTTTTTTCTAGATTTGTTGCTCCCAACATCACATAGTTGAATTTTTTACGTTGTGTTAGGAGGCAAGAAAAATAGTTCAACATTACTCAAGCCTTCAATAACCTTTGGATGGGTTGGGCAACTGTCCACCAAAAGTAGAACTTTTATGCCATTCATTTTCTTATCAAACCAATAAATAAATTCTTCAAAAAGTAATTCAATTATCCATGCTTTCTTGTTAGCTCAATAATGACAATTAAGATTGCTAATGGTTACATTTTTAAAACATTTAGGATTGGCATACTAACAAATAATCTAAAGCGGTACTTTGTCAGAATCATCACCATTGCAACAAACATCAATAGTAATTCTCTCATTGTCCTTCTTTCGTCCTTCCAACACTTTGTAGCAAGTGAATGATCTGCTTCTAAATGATAGAATAAACCTGTTTAATCCATACTGTAGATATCCTTCTATTGAAATTGGTCTAATTTAGCTTTTATACTCGATAGAGCAGCTTCAATATTCTCCATAACTACCAAACCAGTTTCACTAAAACTTCAATAAAATTTAATTCCATGTCTCCCCTTAAACAGCTCAAGCCAACCACGCCAACCACTTAAGAAGTTAAATTCTATATTAGAGTTGTCATACTACGACTACCATTACTACTACTACTACTCCTCTTACTACTACTACGACTACTCCTACTACCACTACTACTATTACTCCTCCTCCTACTACTACTACTACTCCTACTATTATTAGTACTACGACTACTCTTACTACTCCACCTCCAGGCGTTTTATTATCGTATTTATCAATTGGGTTCTCGTCAAATCTGCACTTTTTGGTGCCAATGTTGTTGGGTTACCTCTCCATGGTGATTTATCGCGCTAAATGTGGAATCATAACGTTTTTCTTAGGCTTCGGATATCTCATTGGCTGGTAATTGCTTTTGATTTTTGTTGATTCTGCATTAAAGATGGATTATTGGATGCAATTAAAGTGTGTACTTAATTAGTTTTTTTCTCAGTGCGATATTCAATGACAAATATAACAAGCTTTAGTAGTTGCAGTAGTCAAAGCTGCTGATGATTGGCGACTCTATTTATATGTGAGCCAATGTTTGAATTTCTTTGCTATGTGCAGCCATAAGGCTGTTTAAATCAATTTAGGGGGATGCACTTTTGAAAGAGGGACGGTATGGTCATCCGGCTTACTTTGAAGTGATTAGCGGATTTTCCATAATATATTTTGCTATAATTGATTTTTTTTTAATTACTTAATGAGTATTTATTTTATCTGTATTTGCTTTTTTGTTCTCTGAATTCTTGACTATTCATTTAAATTTGTAGCCATGTACATTACATGAGTGGAGATGCATGGAAGGAAGGAGGTATTGATGCCACTGGTAAGCATACTCACAGCCTTTCTCTGTGCCTTGTGTTTCCTTCTTTGAAGGCTACTATATTAGTGATAAATGGTTCATTATTTTATGACAAAACTTCTGATTTGATAAATTTGCCGATAGAAAGCATCTATTATTTCAATTCTCTGGGGAGGCTGTTCTACCCCTTTTCTGTTCTTGCCTAAGTTGTGATGAGTGGTACTACCTGTGAAAGAAATGAGAGGTTTTATAACCTCTAGGTTTCTCTTCTACTACGCTGTTAGAATTTTGGACTTGTTTTGAATTTCTATTTGCATATGCATAAATAAATGTTATTCAACTATTTTTTTTCTGTTAATATGCATGCAACAATTCTTCTGCTTCATATTCCTACCAAAAATTGACTGTGAACCTGGTTTCTCTAATATTTAGGAGCATTAATGGTGTCAACACTGAAAGTAATCTCGTGTGCAATAAATTACATTGATGGATTAGTGACGGAAGAGAACTTACGTCAAGCTCAGAAGAAAAATTGGCTGACTCAATTGCCCTCATTGATTGAGTATTTTGGTTACTGTCTCTGCTGTGGCTGTCACTTTGCTAGTCCAGTCTATGAAACGAAGGATTATCTAGAGTGGACTGAAAGGAAAGGGGTGCACTTATTATTTTCTAAGTTTATGCTTCTTTATTCTTCAACTTATTGGAATGTTCAGCCTATGTGATTATTTAGATGCTTTCTCTTCAGATTTGGAGTGGGCCTTGGCCATCACCTTATGCAGCAACACTTTGCACTATTCTCCAAGCTGGTGTTTGCATGGCCTTGTACCTTTACCTGGTGCCCCAGTATCCCTTGACCAGATTTACTGAACCCATATACCAAGAATGGAAAGAAACCTGGCTTCTTCCAGCTGCTTGCTACACAGACTGTTAGTGCTGTTTGGCATGTAAGTATTCATTAAGCTTCGTGATTTCCAACTTTTAGTTTGAGATTGCTTTTACCATGTGTATGATGAATCCCCGGCTTTCCAGGGTGCGCCCCACCCCCCACCCCCCAAACAAAAAAAAATGTAATAGCCAGCATAAGTTTATTTTCAAGATAAATACATCTGCTATCATCTGGAACTATTAATTTAAGTTCATAATTTTTCAGTATCATAGTATGCCTATAGGTTATTCTAAACATTTCTTCATTAATAATCCTTGATGTGACTAACCATCAGTTTTGTTAAAAATTTTTGCTTTTCAGAAATACTTTTCTGGTCATCATGGTACCTCATTCATTTAACCATTGAGCATTTTATCATGATAATATAATTTCCTTGGTCTGCATATTTCATCACTGGAATGCCATATTCTTGCAATTCTACTTTGGATCATGATCCTTAACAGTTCTATATTTGTGTTTTTTGGTTTAATATTTTTCATGTTTGCTATCATGTTATAACTTTCATCTCATGTCTTCCTAAAGTGTTTTTTGCACGATTCTCATATTCAGCAGGATCGAGAATAGTCCTGTCAAATTTCAATGTGTTCCCCTTTTATTGATAAGTGTTTCATCTTAAATATAGGCATGGATTATTATTTTCTTTTGCCTTTTTTTAATGACACCTCTGCTTGGATGTAACTTCCTTCCAATATTGTCTTTGTTGAATTACAGGGACCGTGTCCTGGATACATCATATTTTTTGTCCAGTCAGCATTGATGATTGCTGGCTCCAGAGGTACTGATCTAACCATCCTTATAATCCTTTGGTTGGGTAATTTTTATCATGCCTTTGCTTCACGTTACCGTTGTTTTTCTCTTCAGTCATTTACAGATGACGGCAAGCTCTGCCTCCAAAAATGGAGTTACTTAAGAAGATAATGGTGTTTTTGAACTTTGCTTACACAGTTCTAGTTCTGAACTATTCGTGTGTTGGTTTTATGGTTAGTCTCCTCTCCCCTTCTCTCTCTCTCTCTCTCTCTCTCTCAGACTGTGCATGCAGACACATGCACCTATGCACAAGGAATTACCTTTTGGGGAAAAATTTTAAGCTTGTAATGCTACTCTTTGTACAGTGCAGGTATTGAGCTTGCATGAAACAATTGCTTCATATGGGAGTGTGTATTATATAGGAACCATTGTTCTGATAGCATTGATCCTTCTCAGTTACATAATCAAACCTGCAAAGCCTGCCAGATCGAAAACTCAGAAAGATGAGTGATAATGTGAGAAGAAACCACTGTTCAGTGTTGCTTAGGTGCCTGGAACGAAATTCCCAGAGTGACACTGCTCTGGTTTCTTGTGTGGTTTCTTCACCTTGTTACCCCGGGAGCTGAGAGATTTGTAACACTAGCTTGTTCTCTGAAATTGTGGACATCTGCTCAAGTTTAATTTAACCTTAAGCCTTTTGTCATTTTTTTTAGATAGTCTCCTCCCTAATAACATATTTGTTTCTCATGATTAAATGATTAGATAACCTGAAAAAATAACATAGTAATGTCTGAAAAGATTTTATATTTTCCGCGGATTATATAGACGGAGATTATCCTTTAGAAAATGCAGGCTTAGTTCCAAGATGCTAACCAAACGAAAAAAGTTTGGCGGAACAAAAAACAATTGTGATAAAATCATTAATTGTAAAGAGAATTATATTGAGATGAAAAATAAAATTAATAAAATAAATACTTATTTCAATTATCAATTATTAACAATAAAGTATTTCATACACATTAAATAACTTTTATCTTGAATTCGGTCATTTAATTCTTACACTAAAATTTATTAAACATGTGTTATTATTTTTAAAATTTACAGTATTTTTTAAAATAAATTTATAAAATATTTAATTAATTTTCTTTATAGTTAAGAATAATTATTTTAAAAGTTATAAAACTATCAAACTGACTGTTAATAACTAACATTGAGCATCCGACAGTCCTTCGGAAAATATTTTACACTGGAAATTTTCCCTTTCAACATCGTTTTCATCCATTAAAATTGAACCCCTATAATTGGATAAAAAAAAACTTTTTCACTTTTCGTTGTTGGAATTGATAGTGATAACGCCTGCAACACATCTGAAAAACTTCGTCCAATTTCCTTGATTGTCACTCCAGTCTCTCACAGGTACATGCAATGTTAGTAATGACTAATAAATTTAAATTGATTATTACATCGAGATGATGGTGGGTTGTTAGTACGAAGATTGAAAATTCTTTACACCGACTAAAATTGTGGCATTACAATTTCACTAATATTGAAGTAAAATCTTTTCTAAAATCATGCAGTAGTTGGACAATAAAATCTTACATGACAACCATTTAATAGCTAGATAATAAATCATTTTTGGTCGAGTTTCTTTTATGTACTAATAGAGTTTAATTTTGGAAGTAAATTCGGCTTATGTCGAATATTACTGTTTGATTTTCTTGCAATAAATTTATTACTCCGATGTTTAAAAAATAATAATTACCTATCATGATTAAGAGGTTGTTTGTTTTTTTTTAATTTAAAGACTTAAAATGACTTAATTAATTAAGTTAATTAGAATTATTTATTTTTATAACTGAATGAGATTTTTTAAATAATTTTGACTCAATAAAATAATTTTTTTTTAAATTTTTTATTAAATAGAGAAATCTGAATCAACAAACTAATTTATAATACTAAAAATATTCTTATTTTATTATTTATTTTTATGCTTATCTAAAAACTCATCCATACACATTTATTTATCCATTAATAATCTCTTCTTTACTTTTTTTTCCTAGCTATCATGGAATTCCTCCTCACTTCGCTTCTCTCGTCAAGTTCTTGAATCTCCTATTACTAATAATTCAATGTATTATTCTTAAGTTTTTTTTATGTAATTATATAATCTGTTTTAATTAAAAAAAACTTATATATTATAATTCCAAAATCATTATGTACTCATTTGAATGTGATTTTGCTTATATATGATAAAATATTATAGTATTTATGTTAGATATATATATTATTTATTTGACATTCAGATTTAACAAGAATACAAATGTAAAAGTATAATTTTTTTTTATTTTTAAAGTTGAAAAAAAATAATGTAATACTTATTTTTAAAGATTTAAATAAAAAATAAACATATTTTTTAAATTTAAACATTCAAATCTATTCAAATAATTAAAAATACATTTTTTTTAAAAATACAAGATAATTTTCTCTAAACAAGCATTTATAATCACATATCATTAAAATAATAATGGAACGAAAACAACGAGAAGGAGTCGGCCCCTTTCAAGCAGCCGCAAGGAAGTCGGTAAACAGACAGATGCCAACTGGCTTCGGATATTTCGGTGCAGTATGACTGTATATGCTTTCCAGTTCTGCCACAACCGCAAGCTTTGGCCCATTTTGATTTCTCCTTCCTTTCCTGCCGTTTTATTTCTACTTTGCCTCTAATTCTTACATTTAGTAAGTATAATCAGCTGAATTAGTAGATATGAACTGTGATAACAATTTGCATTGTGAGGCTATAAAATATGCATGTGCAAGATCTTAGCTCAATCTCCATTTAAGAGGCCAAGATTTCCCTTTTTCCTTCCTCGTCTCCTTGTTCACGTATATAAATACTTCCCATCTTCATTTATATTTCTCTTTTTTTTTTATTCTTCCCTTCCGAAACTTTCCTTCGCTGCAATTTCTTTTTCCTCTTTCTCATCTTTTCTCTTGAACCCACTTCTTCTTTTTTATTTTTAATTGTCATTTTTCGAGTTTCAGGCCCTTCATTCAAAGGCTTTAAGGGATGCTTTCATTGGCAAAAAGCAAGAGCTCTAGTGTTAGCAGCAGAGCTCTAGTGTTGATATGAATAATAATAATAACAATAATAATCCCGAAGAATTGGAAATTATGCCTGGAGGACTGTTCGTGCAAATGAGAAATTCAGAATCCAATAATCAGAGTTCTGTTTCTGTTCCCACTATCAAGGTTAGAGTCAAATTCGGCTCTACATATCATGAAGTTCTTATAAGTCCTCAAGCAAGCTTTGGTAATACAAATTCCTGAGATCCTTTTGTTTCTTTCTTTCTTTCTTTCTTTCTTTCTTGTTTGGGGAATAAAATTAGGCGACCAGATACCCTCTAAATAAAGGGTGAGCCAAAGATTGTAGGGCTTTTTTGAAGTATTCTCGATACCATGAGCAGACTTGTTCGACTAGAGGTTCAATAATGTGATTGCGAGCAGACAATCTTGTCGAATGATTACCAGAAATTCTGGTCATAAGCAGTCTCAAATTTGCAGGCAGCATGGTCACCAGCACGTGAATCTTCCAAGAAGTACGTAGATAATGAATTCCTATTCTCTTTTGGTTACCAACTCTTATTCCTCTTCATTAATGGATTCCTATCCTTCTACGAATAGGATAGGCCAGAAAGAAGGGACCAAGGGTTAGAGGCAATCTATAAAAATAGAAAAAAAACAAAGGTAAAAGGAGAAGATAAAAGCATAAACTCTCTCTCTCTCTTATTAAATTTTAATCGTTTTCTTTTGAGTTAAATTTCCTATAAAGCCGTTGATGGCTATTCTGAGTTTTTCTACAAAAAAGAGCCCGATTACTGACTTGAGCAGTGAAGGGCTTACATTGGAAAACTTCCAGCGCCCTCTAACCATTGGTTGGGGGTGCATATTTCCTGGTCGTGGTCAATTCGTTCGCTAGCCCAAGCAGGAGTAGAGTAAGGATTGTTCTTGCAAAGCACGAGATTAAAGGAAAGAAAAACGTTGTTGCGGGGTCAAAACTCATCACTCGATTTTTGCATCAATATTTTGGCGCTGTTTGTGGGAAACTGAACAAAAAGCTATTACCGTTTGGTTGCTCAGATAAGAAACTACTATGAGATGAGTTCAGGAGCGAGTGGATCATGAGGTGCCGACCATGGAGCCATTGAGTCGGCCACGCTAAGGGAGATTGCGATAGAAGTAAGGGAAAAGACAATATAGCATTCCATTTGTTTGAATTCTGAATAGAACAATTTAGGTGATCAGAAAATTTGATACTCATAGCCACTTGATATCCGCTTTTCACTGAATATTGCACTCTTTTGTCATAATGCCAAATTAGCTGGTCTTCTTTTGGTCTAATCAAGAGCGGGATTTGCATGATATCATTTACATCTTCCTGACTGAAAGAGTCTTGAATTAACACTATCTTCTAATGCTGCTCTTTATCAATTAGGTTTGCCACTATTGCATCCACACTCTTTTTTTTTTTTTGGGGGACGGGTTTAAAGGTTGAGGGTCTCGGTATCCAATTACTCTTATACACTTGCACTTTATGCCCATTTCCAATTCTCCATAACTCCACTTTGTATCACCTGCCTTCCACATAGAATACCCTTTATTAAAAAATAAAAATTATACGTTATTTTCCAGTATGCCCAGCCGTCATGGATTAACTGCTTTTTCTAATAAAATTCCATATAAAATTTGCATTTGCACTCCCTATTTAGCTTTTTCTTTTAAAAATAGGATGAGGATATTTTGATTTATCATAACGCTCTCTATCCTCATTTTTTAATAAATATTTTTGTCACTAAAATACCCCAAACATAAATTAAAATAATACAGACAAGTCAACAAAACCAAAGAAAATTTATTTTACCTTCAATCCTGATAATGATAGAGTGAATTACCAAAGCTAGATTCAGCTACTACAAATATGAAATAAATTTTCCCTCTAATTCAGCTAGAAAACTAACAGCTGATATAAAAAACAAACCTAGACGGTTCCAAAACACAAAAACCTTGCAAAAAAAAAAAATCTTTAGATGATTGAGACCAAGTAAGATCTCTTCGTACAAAAATATATGAATAATCAAGTTTAGTCTCCATGAATATTTCAATTTCGGTTTATTACTTAGCAAAAGAAATTGACGATGACAATGACAAGGGTAATGATATGTGAGTAATAATTTTAGACTTGCATAATCAAAATGTTCAAGCATAATTTTTAACCGAATTTTAATTTCTCAATCAGTGAGACCAATTCCATTTCAAATATACTAAAATGTGTTTAGCTGCTTGATATTGAAAAATGGAGTTGAATGTTTTAAAATTAACAGATTGGTTGCACTTGAATGGAATCAGTGGGTTTATAGATAGTTTAGACTTTTTGTGATCCGAGGACATATTTGGTATTTAAGTGGGTGAATAGAATAAAATTCTAATTAATTTTCAAATTTTAGTAGGATTTTTGTTTGGTAAATGAATTTCTAAAGTATTTTAGTGGGATTAACTAACACTGTCCTTAAAAATATTAGTTTCAATTCTTTTGAAACTCTATTGACCCCAAAAAGAATATCCGAATTACTCTAGGTCTCTTGGCCAAATCAGTTGGGCATTTTATCAAAAATACATTTTGCCGACCTTTTAATTCAGCATTTTGCATGCATACATCCAATAATCAAAGCATTTAAAAAAATTCACCATCGACCACCCCTTCATTGGATTGGTTGATACTTCTTCTCTTTAACTTTTAGATAAAAGGTTCGAGTTTTCCAATAGTGCTAGCAATTTATTTTCTTTAATGTTCTATGTTGAGCTCCAATTATATATTTTCAAACTTATTTGTGTCGGATTTTGGTTGTGCATTACCATGTGCTTATATACTTATTTACAAATTGTATTGCATATGATATTAAAAGAAAAAAGATATTTCAAAAGAAACCACATTTAGTGTTGTAGAATCAAATACTTTTCTAATTTTTTTTATAAGTCTATATTTAATCAACAACAATGGTAACAATAATAATAAAATAGTAAATGAAATAGAAGTACCATAACCACCAGCTCAACGATCCACAAACTTAATGTGTGTTTGCTATGGTTTTTAAAAAGTGAAAAGTGTTTTTTTTATTTCAAACAGACTTATTAAAATTTATAGTGGTGTTCAGTTAAAAAAGAAAGAGACCTTTTGAACTCTCCAAAAGCTATTTTGCCTCTTTTTTCAAAAACCTAAAATTTTAGTTTTAAGAGTAGAGGTAAAATAATTCTTTTTTATTTTGTGCCTACTATAAAAAATGCCCTAACATAATTTTATTAATTCTGAAATACCCTTATATATATGTATGTGTATAAACCCTAAAATCTTGGTTTGATGGACCATACCCATTGCTTTGACCGCCAACGACAGCACAGATCAGCTTCTTGGTCCACTAACAATTTATTTTTAATTTCATGAATTCATGTTGCAAAATTCAAGAAATTATGACTTTTCTTTGATTTAATGATGATATGCCTTATTATCATGTGTTGCTTTTGATCTTGTTCCTTTATGTTGCTGGAAATGGAATTCAGGGTTAGCTGGTTGAATTATTCCATTTGTTGGTTGATACGTATACTATTATTTTATATTGATATTCTTTTTTATTTCTGCTTCATATGTCCATCGTTTGTTTTCTTATGCAATGGTAATAGATATCATATCATTTATCTAAAATGGAATATGCTATAGAGGAAACCCAAAATAAAACACTGATGGCAGATTACGATGATGCCACAACTGATGTTTTTGTAAAGATATGTGTGAATGAAACCTGAAATTCTTCAAGAGTACTCTAGATTTAAGAGAAAAATAAGCCGTGTGACATAATTTTTCTGAAAATTATTATTAAAAAATATACTTATCAATTAATTGGGTGTAGTTTCGAGCGCAAAATGAAAAAAAAAAGGATAAATTCTTTTGAGAGCCAAATATGCTTAAAAAAATTAACATCTAACAATTTTTTTTTTTGGTTGAAAAAAAAACAACCATCGCATGATTTTACTATGGAGACAAATTGCTTAGTTTTTTATGACATTACATCTAATATTTTAGGGTAGGGTTATTTACACTCTAAAATTACCTACACTCTAATTTTAACAAAAGTTTTATTATAAACATACCCATCATGTAGACAACTACTAAAAACAATATACTTTAAGTTAATATTATATTATTACTTTGAGCAGTCAAGTAGGACACTCATTATTTAATGCATAATTATTATGCCTTAATCCTTAAAAGTTTTATCTCTTAAATTTGAGTGTGTTAAATATTTTTTTTTTGTGTTTTCAGTAAATAAAATCAATTAATTTAAATAATTTAAGTAAGATTTTTTTTTTATTTAAAAGAATGTGTAAAGTGAAACTTAATTTAAAAAAATTGTATATAAGTATACAAAGTAATAGATTGGTTAAAATAATTTTTAGAATGTAAATAACCTCACTTAATATTTTAACTTTAACCGGCACGTGAATCATAGATTACTCAATGTTTATTGTTTTGTTTATAGACACTATGTCATTTACATTTGACATATTATGTGATACGATAATATAAATAACATGCGTAAAAAGTATGTGTTCACACATGTAGTAGATTACTCATTGTTTATCGATTTTGTTTTTTTAAAATGAAATGTCATTCTTACTAAAAATATAAAGATGACCTCTCATTACGAGATATCATTAATATATGCAAATAGTATGCATTAACATATAAGTTAGGTGACTCATCGTTTATTGTTTTATGTACAAAGGTCATGGCATTCATTTGATATATCTGATGCAGACATGTCTTCTACATTCATATAACTGACATGCATTGACACATACTTAGATGACTCATCGTTTATGTTTTGACTGAAAATGACATGTCATTGTTGTTAAAAACTTAGAAGACATGGCATTTATTTACTTTCTTTCCAAACAACATGTCATTTATTAAGTTGAAATCCACTCGATTTTAATAAAAATAAGAGATTTCTCTCTCTCTCTCTCAACAATTATATGTAATAACCATTACAATTGTAATTCTAAAAGAAAATAAAAAAATACGAGTAAATCCTATATTTAAGCTTCAATTGGAGGTCCAACTGTTGTGGGTTAGTTATATATCAAATGGTGAATTTTATGATTTGTAAAATTATTTATTTCTACCCAATGGGTGGGCTTCTCAAATTTTATAATAATTCCAATTCCAATTCCAATTCCAATTACAACTATCAATCACAATTAAATAGTAATTCTGATTATTGTACCAATAACAAGATAATAAACTTCGATCATATAAATATACATCTGTACCGGTGTAGCGCTGCTAAGTTTTTGGCGCACACTCTTTATAGAAAAATGCTCTGTTCACTTTAGTTTTGCTTTTGTTCATTACATAGCATGTTTGGGATTGTGTTTGGCCTCAATGAACCATTTTGTAGACTACCAATTCAAGTTTTGATTTGTATTCATCGCCACAGCTTCTTAGAATAGGACCTTGCTATATTAAACACTCCGTAAGTAACATAACAAATGAAAAATTCTTACAGACATATTGAAGAAAAGAGAAAAAACTACTGATGCAAGATCACACGCCAAAGCTGTTACTTGTAAAAGTTTTAGCTTAGCCGGCTCCCTTGGAATAATGCCATAAGTTGCACAGATGCTCAAGCATTACAAACCAAGAGCAAAGCGCATAAATTTCTGTGACATACGCATGAAGTCACAGATTTGCCAACCTCTTAACCTGACGCGGTACCAAGCTAACAGGTGCCGCACGCCCCGAGCATACCAAATACTAAATAATAATAATAATAATAATAATAAACTAGGAGTAGAGCTATTGCCACTCTTTTAAAGTTCTCGTGGAAAAAACCTTTTATTAAAAAATAAAAATAATACGTTATTTTCCAGTATGCCCATCAGTCAAGGATTAACTCCTTTATCCAATAAAATTCCACATAAAATTTGAATTTGCACTCTCTATTTATCTTTTTCTTTTAAACGTAGGATGAGGATATTTGGATCTATCATAACACTCTCTATAATCATTTTTTAATAAATATTTTTGTCTCTAAACTACCCCAAACATAAATTAAAATAATACAGGCAAGTCAATAAAACTAAAGAAAATTTGTTTTACCTTCAATCTTGATAATGATAGAGTGAATTAACAAAGCTAGATTCAGCTACTACAAATATGAAATAAATTTTCCCTCTAATTCAGCAAGAAAACTAACAGCTGATATAAAATTAAAACAAACCTGGATGGTTCCAAAACAGACGAACCTTGCAAAAAAAAAAAATCTTTAGATGATTGAGACCAAGTAAGGTCTCTTCGTGCAAAAATATATGAATAATCAAATTTATTTTCCATGAACATTTCAATTTCGGTTTATTACTTAGCAAAAGAAATTGACGATGACAATGATACATGAGTAATAATTTTAGACTCGCACATTGAAAATGTTCAAGCATAATTTTTAACCGAATTTTAATTTCTCAATCAGTGAGACCAATTCCATTTCAAATATACTAATATGTGTTTAGTTGCTTGATATTGATAAATGGAGTTGAATGTTTTAAAATTAACAGATTGGTTGCACTTTAATGGAATCAGTGGGTGTATAGATAGTTTAGACTTTTTGTGATCCAAGCACATATTTAGTATTTAAGTGGGCGAATAGAGTAAAATTCTAATTAATTTTCAAATTTTAGTAGGAGTTTTGTTTAGTAAATGGATTTCTAAATTATTTTAGTGGGTTTAAATAACACTATCCTTAAAAATATTGGTTTCAATTCTTTTGAAACTCTATTAACCCCAAACAGAATATATGAATTACTCTCGGTCTCTTGGCCAAATCAGTTTTATCAAACATATATTTTGCCAACCTTTTAATTCGGCATTTTGCATGCATGCATCCAATAATCCCAGCATTTAAAAAAATTCACCATCAACCACCCCTTCATTGGATTGGTTGATACTTCTTCTCTTTAACTTTAAGACAAAAGGTTTTAGTCTTACAATAATGCTAGCAATTTATTTTCTTTAATGTTCTATGTTGAGCTCCAATTATATATTTTAAAACTTATTTGTGTCGGATTTTGGTTGTGCATTACTATATGCTTATATACTTATTTATAAATTGTATCGCATTCAATATTAAAAAAAAAAAGATATTTCAAAAGAAATCACTTTTAGTGTCGTAGAATCAAGCACCTTTCTAACTTTTCTCATAAGCCCATATTCAATCAACAACAATGATAATAATAATAACAACAATAATAAAATAGTAAATGAAATAGAACTACCATAACCACCAGCTCAACGATCCACAAACTTAATGTGTGTTTGCTATGGTTTTTAAAAAGTGAAAAGTGCTTTTTTTAATTTCAAAAGGACTTATTAAAGCTTTTAGTGGTGTCTAGTTAAAAATGAAGTAGACCTTTTGGACCTCTAAAAGCTATTTTGCCTCTTTTTTAAAAAATCTAAAATTTTAGTTTCAAGGGTAGAGGTAAAATAATTCTTTTTTATTTTGTGTGTAATATCAAAAATGCCCTAACATAGTTTTATTAATTCTAAAGTACCCTTATATATATATATGTGTGTGTGTGTGTGTGTGTGTGTATGTGTATAAACCCTAAAATCTTGGTTTGTTGGACCATACCCATTGCTTTGACCGCCAACAACAACACAGATCTGCTTCTTGGTCCACTAACAATTTATTTTTAATTTCATGAATTCATGTTGTAAAATTCAAGAAATTGTGATTTTTCTTTGATTTAATAATGATATGCCTCATTATCATGTATTGCTTTTGATCTTGTTCATTTATGTTGCTGGAAATGGAGTTCAAGTTAGCTGGATGAATAATTTCATTTGTTAGCTGATACGTGTACTATTATTTTATATTGATATTCTTTTTTATTTTTGTTTCATATGTCCTTTGTTTGCTTTCTTATGCAATAGTAATAAATATCATTTACCAATAGGCTTCTCATCCAGTGGGAGCACTCTTACACTTACAATTGTGAGGACAAGGGTTTGAGTCTCTATAAAAGTATTATGAAGGTTAATTTGGATAATTGGAGTATTATGAGGGTTACTTCAATGGGTAAATGTATGGCGAGGAGGTTTGCCTCAGCAGTATAGATATCAATAAATTTCTATATAACAGACTTTAAAAAAAAAATAGATATCATTTATCTAAAATGGAATAAATTGACATATTAGGATAATGCCACAACTGATGCTTTTGTAAAGACATGTGTGAATGAAATATTATATTTTTCAAGAGTACTCTAGATTTAAGAGAAAAATAAGCCATGTTACATTTTTTCTAAAAATTATTATTAAAAAATATGCTTATCAATTAATTGGGTGTAGTTTTGAGCGCAAATTTTTTTTTTAAAAAAGATAAATTCTTTTGAGAGCCAAATATGCTTAAAAAATAATCATTCAACAATCAATTTTTTTGTTGGGAAAAAAAACAATTGCAAGATTTAACTTTGGAGACAAATTGCCTAGTCTTCGATGACATTACATCCAATATTTTAGTGTAGGGCTATTGGTAGGACTATTTGCACTCTTAAATTAGCTACACTATAATTTTAACTAAAAACTTATTACAAATATATACATCATGTAGATAACTACTAAAGACAGTTTACTATAAGTTAATATTAGACTATTACTTTGAACAGTCATGTAAGACACTCATTATTTAATGCATAATTATTATGCCTTAATCCCTAAAAGTTTTATCTCTTAAAATTGTGGTGTTAAATAGTTTTTTTTTGTGTTTTCAATAAATAAAGTTAATTAATTTAAATAATTTAAGTAAGATTTTTTTTTAATTTAAAAGAGTGTACAAAGTAAAACTTAGTTAAAAAAAATTGTACATGAGTATGCAAAATAATTAAGTGCTTAAAGTAATTTTTAGAATACAAATAGCCTCACCTAATACTTTAACCAGCACAGAAATCGTAGATTACCCAATGTTTATTGTTTTGTTTATAGACAACATGTCATTTACATGACCAATATAAATATGACATGTAGTGTGATACAATAATATAACTGACACGTGTAAAAAATATGTGTTGACACATATAGTAGATTACTCATTGTTTATCAATTTTCTTTTTTAAATGAAATGTCATTTTTAATGAAAACATAAAGATGACATCTCATTACGAGATATCACTAATATATGTAAATACTATGCATCAACATATAAGATAGGTGACTCATCATTTATCGGTTTGTGTACAAGGGTAATGGTATTCATTTGATATATTTGAAGAAAACTTGTCGTCCCATACATTCATACACTGACATGCATTGACACATACTTAGATGACTCATTGTTTATGTTTTGTTTGCAAATGATATCATGGTTTTGATTGAAAATGACACATATTTAGAAGACATGATATTTGTTTACTTTCTTTCCAAACAACGTGGCATTTATTAAGTTGAAATCCACTCGAATTTAATAAAAATAAGAGATTTCTCTCTGTCTCTCATGTAATAACTAATACAATTGTAATTCTGAAAGAAAATAAAAAAGTATGGGTAAATCTTACATTTAAGTTTTGATTTGAGTTCTAATAATTGTGGGTCAGATATCTATCAAATGACAAATTTTATAATTTGTAAAATTATTTATTTACTACCCAACAGGTGGGCTTCTCAATTTTAATGGTAATTGCAATAATAATTCCAATTACAACTAAAACTATTAATCACAATTAAATAATAATTATGATTATTATGCCAATAACAAGATAATAAATTTTGATCATATAAATAAACATTTGCACCGGTGTAGCATAATGTTATAGACATGAAATCCATAAATTTTATTTATTTTCATATTGTTGTACACGAAATTCTTCAAAAATACTTTAAGCTTAAGAGAAATGTTAGTCGTGTGACATATTATTTTTGAAAATTATAATTAAAAATATGCTTTCAATTAACTAGATATAGTTTTCAGCGCAAAATAAAAAAAAAAAAGGTATGCATTTTTTTAGAACCAAATATTATATATATAAGATTTAATTAGCATTTAGCAATCAATATTTTTCAAAAAAAAAAAACATTGTAAAGTTTTACTCCAGAGATGACAAGTCGTTTATTTTTCATCAACAATACGTCTAATACTTAATTTAATTAGCATGCATGTAAGTCATAGATGAATTCTTGTTTATCATTTTGTTTATAGACGACAGGTCATTCATGTGAAAACCTCACAAACAACTTGCTGTCCTATATATTCATAAAACTGACTTGTGTAAATAATATGCATCGACACATATATTCTATGACTCATCATTTTTATCATTTTATTTATAAACGGCATGTCATTCATATGATTTACTTTTTAGATGCCATCTTTTACATTTATATACCTACATGTGTAAAAAGTTGGCATCAACTGACTCATCATTTTATGTACCATTATTTTTATAAATGTGTAGATGACATGATGTCTTTTACTTTCTTTACAAATAGGCCGTCATCTTTTAAGTTGAATTCCACTTGATTTAAATAAAAGTAAAAGATCTTTTTTAAAAAATAATTACATAAAATAATAATCACTACAATTATAATTGTATTAAAAAAAATGAGTGCAACATTTGAGTTTTAATTTGAGTCCTAATTACTATGGGTCATTCATATATTAGATGATGAACTTTATAATTTGTAAAATTACATATTTAGCATCTAATAGAATTACAATAGTAATTTTAAAATCATAAGAATGACATGCCGATTAAAAATAAAATGACTCATATGTTTGTCATTTTATTCATAAACGACATGTCATTCGTATGATTTACCTTTTAAATGCCATCCTTTACATTTTATATAACATACATGCACAAAAAGTATGCATCAACGTTTTATATAGATGACTCATCATTTGGTGATTTGAATTAAAAAAAAATATACTATTGTTTTTATAAATGCGTAGATGACATGATGTCTTTTACTTTCTTTACAAATAGGCCATCATCTTCTAAGTTGAATTCCATTTGATTTTAATAAAAGTAAAAGATTTTTTTTAAAAAAAAATTACATGAAATAATAATCACTACAATTATAATTGTTAAAAAAAAAAGAGTAGGTCCAACGTTTGATTTCTAATTTGAGTCCTAATTATTATGGATCATTCATATATTAGATAATGAACTTTACAATTTGTAAAATGGCTTATTTAGCATCCAATGGAATTACAATAATAATTTTAATTAAACTACCACTACTAATTACAATTAAAACTATAATTAAAATTATAATAATAATAACAAGATAATATACTTTGGGCATATAAATATACCTTTGTATTAAACAGTACATTCTAATTTTAAATTAGTATTGAATAAAATAGACCCATTGGAAAAAATTAAGCCTTTTTTTTTTCAATCAAACTTTCACGTTAAGGGATCGCCCACCCTTTGTTATTTGTGTGATAGTGATTAAGAACGGGGCTAGCTGTAGAAGGAACATTATGTCCCCAAATCAAATTTGGCCATAAAATAATTTTTCCTATGTACCTATTTTGGCACTAAGTGTTTGTTTGGCATGACTGGACATAAGTATTTATCTAATTCATAAGTTCTTATCAAAATTTTTATTGTTGTTTAGTTATTTTTTTATTAGAGATTTTGAACTTTAAATAAGTTATTTTACATATCTCAAATTTTAAATTTTTAGAAGTAGAGGTTGAAAAGTATTTTTTAAATATCAAAATATCTAAAATATCCTCCACTTATTTGATAATTATATTTTATTTTTTCATAACATAATTTTTAAAAAAATTATTCATTGAAATAATTTTATAATTTTTAATAAAAGTTTTCATTAACAACCAAACAACTAAAATATTTTAGGTAAAAACTCTACCAATAAAAACTTTACTTAAAGAAACTCCACTTAAAAAAATATATCATATCGAGCCTAAAGTTCATTCAATGACAATGCATCAAATTTGTAATTTCCAAATATGCATCAAATAAAAACAAGTGATAGACTCGGTATATTCAACAATATCAATTCCAGTTCCACAAAAACGGGTTTGACCACGTTCCTTTGGAAATAACGATATACTTGCTACGTAAAGTTCATAGCCTAAAATAGGATATGATAAGAAAGAATTCCAATTTGAAAAGATAAATCTATAGACTTTGGTTACATGGAATTTTCGAGACGATAAATTTTTTTCACATTGAATCCGCTGCCATTGACAATTTGACAATGGGTTTTGTGAGTTATTAATTTTTGTTTATTTATTTTGACTAAAATAATAAAGTTAACAATTTTCCATATATCATCGTCCATCGATGTTTTAAAATTGCAATTTTCAAATTTCAACAAATCCCGAATTGAACGGTTCAATAAAAATATAAAATGGAGAGTTGGGACCAATTAAAATTAAATTGTGTGTGTTTTCTCCTCTTTTATACGAGCATGCAACTATGCATTTCTTTTCGGTATTAAGCAAAATGTTTTGATTCGTGATCCTCATATTAGGGTGAATTTAATATCGTAGCAAGAAAATCATTATTAGTGAGAGTAAAACGACTGAATAAAATATAAGGAAAAAATTTATAGCCTTATTTTATTTTTTTATTTTTTATTTTTTTAGTACTTGTTCTTACACTTATATTAAGAAACCAGAGGTTTAAGGGAAGGCGGACACGATTGAAAAGCGAATATTTTTATTTTATTTTGCAAATAATAAGTTTTGTTATGATGAATTTTTAATATTAAATTGGGCATTTAGGCTGGCTAAATCAAATTAGATCTTAGGCGGTTAGGCCTTTGCTTTTAACGGTTTTAATTGCGCTTTGAGCATATAAATTATGCAATTGGACTAATAAATTATAGATGGATGATATTTGTGGGTGATTTTAAAATAATTTTGAACTTAACTTCGATGCATTTGATTATTCCGAGAGTGTATATTTATGATTTCACCTTACTAGATAAAAACACGTCCTTTGCAATTTTTTGGGACAAACTAGGGCAGCTGCCCCTACTTGTCCCTCAGTGGCTGCATCAATGTTAAAAATGATATTAATTAATGAAATCTAATCATCTAATTTTACTCAACCACATAGAGTTGTATTAAGTTGTAGCTAGAAGAATAATGACGCATCTCAAATGATGTATTATGTGTTAAAAAATTATTATTTTTTATAAGATTTAAGTAAATTAATTATATTTTTTTATTATTTAAAAAAGTTGTTGGGATAAAAATTTAAGAACAAAAAACATTTTTACCGTTGGCTCTTTGAATAGTGATAAGGATTCTCTTTATTTTTTTAAAGTAAATTTTATTAATATGATTGATAGTTAATAAATGAAAATGTATAGATAGTTAAATTTTAATTTTATTTGATACAAGATTTTTTTTTTTAATTACATGAGACTATTGCTCAGAGTATAACTCATGGTGTATCAGATTATAACTGACATTTATAAATCAGACTATTATTGAGACTAATTTATTACAATAATTTTTATGAAGTATTGGTCGGATTTTCTACCCTCTCTAATATTCGAGAGATGTCTACTACACTCACACTTGACAAGGGAAGAAAATTACGTTTACTTACATTTAGTGTCTGTTTAGTATGACTTGTTTTATAGTTATAAATACTTATTTAATCTTATAATCTTTAATTATAGTTTTCGTTATTGTTTGGTTGTTTTTCTATTAGAACTTTTGAAGTTTAAATAACATATTTTACCTCTACTAACAAAAATTTAAATTTTGAGCTTTTGGGAGTACAGATTGAAATTTTTTTTTAAATATGAAAATATCTAAAATATTCTCTATATATTTGACAATCTTATTTTATTCTTTTCGTAACATAACTTTAAAAACATTACCTATTAAAGTAATTTCATAAATTTTTTATAAAAACTCTTACTGACAACTAAATAATTAAAATTTTTTAGATAAAAATCATACTTAAATAAATTTTATTTAAAAAATTATACTAAACAGAGTCTTAATAAAAAGAAAAATCCCTACAATACGTTTATAAAATTCAAACTATTTTTCTCCAGCAGCCCTGGCCACTTGGTCAAAGGCCGAATGTTAATCGATACAAGATTTTTGAAAGAACAGGAGTGCTCATTTTTAGAATTAGCCTTTTTCAGAATTAGCCTTGTGGTGACTGCAGTCAACTTTAATTGGGTTCTTTTATAAACACCAGGGGGCTCGGCCCCTCAAGTGGGCCTGAATTGGTCGCAGCCTTGTTACGTGTATCAACGTCCATCGATGCATACTGGCATTGGAAATTTGCCATCCATGTGTCCGTCGATAACATCGAGGAAGTTAAACGAAACCCATACGCGCAGTTAATGAACGACTGCCGTCGTCTGTCGGCACCCCATGCTGCGTACCCATTGTACGTTTGGACTTCACAAAATCAATTCTCAACACCAGTACAACCACCGAAGCACATCTCGAGACCCCACGGTGCGCTAGCTTGCGATTGTTTTTGACGGGCGCTGGCTGACTTTTGTTTTTTCAACCATAAACGTCTCAACAATAATAAAATCTAAAAGGACAAATCCGTAATTTAGACGTCCTCCCTCGGTCATCGCCAGCCCCACAAGCAACCATATTCGAACAAGAAACAAGTCCTTGTACTTCTTCAATCTCCTCCGAACCAAGAAAACAAACTCAGTGAGTTTGAAACCCAACGCACTGAGTCAACTCTAAAGCGCAGCCATGGCCTTACTGGACATGGAGTCAATGGCGGGATCGATCGGGGTTTCCGTCGCGGTGCTGAGATTCCTCTTGTGCTACGTGGCGACGATTCCAGTGAGTTTCCTCTGGCGATTCGTACCGAGTCAAACCGGCAAACACGTGTACGCCGCCGCTTCGGGCGCTTTATTATCGTATTTATCATTTGGATTCTCGTCAAATCTGCACTTTTTGGTGCCAATGTTGTTGGGTTACCTCTCCATGGTGATTTATCGCGCTAAATGTGGAATCATAACGTTTTTCTTAGGCTTCGGATATCTCATTGGCTGGTAATTGCTTTTGATTTTTGTTGATTCTGCATTAAAGATGGATTATTGCATGCAATTAAAGTGTGTACTTAATTAGTTTTTTTCTCAGTGCGATATTCAATGACAAATATAACAAGCTTTAGTAGTTGTAGTAGTCAAAGCTGCTGATGATTGGCGACTCCATTTATATGTGAGCCAATGTTTGAATTTCTTTGCTATGTGCAGCCATAAGGCTGTTTAAATCAATTTAGGGGGATGCACTTTTGAAAGAGGGACGGTATGGTCATCCGGCTTACTTTGTAGTGATGAGTGGATTTTCCATAATATATTTCGCTATAATTGCTTTTTTTTTATTACTTAATGAGTATTTATTTTATCTGTATATGGTTTTTTTTTCTCTGAATTCTTGACTATTCGTTTAAATTTGTAGCCACGTGTATTACATGAGTGGAGATGCATGGAAGGAAGGAGGTATTGATGCCACTGGTAAGGATACTTGCAGCCTTTCTTTGTGCCTTGTGTTTCCTTCTTTGAAGGCTACTATATTAGTGATAAACGATTCATTATTTTATGACTAACTTCTGATTTGAAAAATTTGCTGTTAGAAAACATCTATTATTTCGGTACTTAAGTCTCTAGGGAAGCTGTTCTATCCCTTTTCTGTTCTTGCCTAAGCTGTGATGAGTGGTACTACCTGTGAAAGAAATGAGAGGTTTTCTGACTATTGGACTTGTTTCGAATTCCTATTTGTGTTTGCATACGCATATATAAATGTTATTCAACTATTTTTTTTCTGTTAATATGCATGCAACAATTCTTCTGCTTCATATTACTATCAAAAATTGACTGTGAACCTGGTTTCTCTAATATTTAGGAGCATTAATGGTGTTAACACTGAAAGTCATCTCGTGTGCAATAAATTATAATGATGGATTAGTGACAGAAGAGGACTTACGTGAAGCTCAGAAGAAAAATCGGCTGACTCGATTGCCCTCATTGATTGAGTATTTTGGTTACTGTCTCTGCTGTGGCAGTCACTTTGCTGGTCCAGTTTATGAAATCAAGGATTATCTAGAGTGGACTGAAAGGAAAGGGGTGCGTTTATTATTTCCTAAGTTTATGCTTCTTCATTCTTTGACTTTTTGGAATTTTCAGGCTCTGTGATTATTATTGATGCTTTCTCTTCAGATTTGGAGTGGGCCTTGGCCATCACCTTATGCAGCAACACTTCGTGCTATTCTCCAAGCTGGTGTTTGCATGGCCCTGTACCTTTACCTGGTGCCCCAGTATCCCTTGACCAGATTTACTGAACCCATATACCAGGAATGGGGATTCTGGAAGCGGTTGCGTTATCAGTACATGGCTGGTTTTACAGCACGTTGGAAATATTATTTCATCTGGTCAATTTCAGAGGCCTCAATCGTTATTTCTGGCCTGGGTTTCAGTGGATGGACAGAATCTTCTCCACCAAAGCCAAAATGGGATCGAGCAAAAAATGTTGACATTTTAGGTGTTGAGTTTGCTAAGAGTGCAGTTCAGATTCCACTTGTGTGGAACATACAAGTCAGCACCTGGCTTCGTCATTGTGAGTGTGTCTATCTCCTTTGAATTGTGCCAATCATATATGATTTTACATTTTTTATGTTTGGTAAAGGTACTGCTATTGTCATCTCCATGGTGAGAAAATTTAAGTCAGGCTCTAGATTGTATGTCTTCATAATTATCTATCATCTACGTCAGCATGCCTGAAAACTACTTCAAAAATTTTCTGAGAGAAGATAAGACTTGATATATATATGTTAAGCCTTGCCTTAATTGGATTTATTCAGACTTTATTGATTTCTCTGAGTGGAGATTGTTAATTACGGGTAGGTCTAATCAAATCATGTAATATGTCTAATATTTTGCTTCACTGTAGATGTTTATGAGAGGCTAATTCAGAATGGAAAGAAACCTGGCTTCTTCCAGCTGCTTGCTACACAGACTGTTAGTGCTGTTTGGCACGTAAGTATTCATTAAGCTTTGTGATTTCCAACTTTTAGTTTGGGATTGCTTTTACTATGTGTATGATGAATAAACAATTGATAAGCATGCTTTGATTACAAATGAATTCAGGGTTATCCTGGGTGCCACTTTTTTTTTTTTAAATGTGATAGCCAACATAATGTTATTTTTAAGATAAATGCATCTGCTATTATCTGGAACTATTAATTTAATTTCATAATTTTTCAGTATTGTAGTATGCCTATTGGTTATTGTAAACATTTCTTCATTAATAATCCTTGATGTGACTAACCATCAGTTTTGTTATAAATTTTTGCATCTTCAGAGCTACTTTTCTGGTCATCATGGTACCTCATTCATTTAATCATTGAGCATTTTATCATGATAATGTAATTTCCTTGGTAGATGTCCGCTGCATGTTCCTCACTAGAATGCCATATTCTTGCAATTCTACTTTGATCATGATCCTTTACAGTTCTATATTTGTGTTTTTTTCTCCGTTATCACTGTTTGGTGTTCTCTAAATTTTCTAAATGGATTTATTGATTATTTTTATGATTTTATATTTTTCCATGTTCAGTCATCATGTTATGACTTTCATCTCATGTCTTCCTAAAGTGTTTTTTTGTGCGATTCTTATATTCAGCTGGATCAAGAATAGTCCTGTCAAATTTCAATGTGTTCCCCTTTTATCGATAAGTGTTTTATCTTAAATATAGGCATGGATTATTATTTTCTTTTGCCTTTTTTTAATGAGACCTCTCCTTCGATGTAACTTTCTTCCTTCTTGAATTATAGGGACTGTATCCCGGGTACATCATATTCTTTGTCCAGTCAGCATTGATGATTGCTGGCTCCAGAGGTACTGATCTAACCATCCTCATAATCCTTTGGTTGGGTAATTTGTTCTGTTCCTTTGCTTCACGTTACCCTTGTTTTTCTCTTCAGTCATTTACAAATGGCAGCAAGCTCTGCCTCCAAAAATGGAGTTAGTGAAGAAGATAATGGTGTTTTTGAACTTTGCATACACAGTTCTAGTTCTGAACTATTCGTGCGTTGGTTTTATGGTTAGTCTTCTCTCTCTCTCTCTCTCTCTCTCTCTCTCTCTCTCTCTCAGACTGTGCATGCAGACACATGCACATTTGCACAAGGAATAACCTTTTTGGGAAAAAATTTAAGCTTGTAATGCTACTCTTTGAACACTGCAGGTACTGAGCTTGCATGAAACAATTGCTTCATATGGGAGTGTGTATTATATAGGAACCATCGTTCCGATAGTATTGATCCTCCTCAGTTACGTAATCAAACCTGCAAAGCCTGCCAGATCGAAAACTCGGAAAGATGAGTGATAATGTGAGATAGAAACCACAGTTCAGTGTCGCATTGGTGCCTGAAATGAGATTCCCAGAGTGACACAACTCTGGTTTCTTGTCTGGTTTCTTCACCTTGTTACCCCAAGAGATTTGTAACACTAGTTTGTTCCCTGAAATTGTGGAAATCTGCTCAAGTTCAATTTAAGCTTATTGTCATTTTTTTTTTTAATTCAGATAGTCTCCTCCCTGCTAACATAGTTGTTTTCATGATTAAATGATTAGATAACATGAAAAAATAACATAGTAATGTACGAAAATATTTTATATTTTCCCCGGATCATGCAGACGAAGATTATCCTTCAGAAAATGGAGGCTTAATTCCAAGATACTAACCAAAGGAAAAAAGTTTGGAGGAACATAAAACAATTGTGATAAAATCATTAATTCTAAAGAGGTTATCATTATTATTGTTATTAAATATATTGAGATAAAAAATAAATAAAATAAATATTTATTTTAATAATTAATTATTATATGTACACAATGAAAATATTTTATATACATATTTATAAATGTTTATAATTAAAAGAGAAAAGTTATTTATAACTACTGTAAGAATGTTTATAACTACTTTATTAATATTTCTTATGTATTAATAGAGTTTAGTTTAGAAGTAAATTCCGCTTATGCCCAAATATTATAGTTTGATTTTCTTACAGTAAATTTATGATTCTAATATATAAAAAATAATAATTACCTATCATGACTAAGATTTAAAAAAAAATTACAGGATAATTTTTACTAGACAAACAATTATAATCACATAGTATTAAAATAATAACAATAATAATACTAATAACAGAATGAAAAGGACAAGAAGGAGTCGGTCCCTTGAAGCAGCCACAAGGAAGTCGGTAAACAGACAGATGCCAACTGGCTTCGGATATTTCGGTGCAGTATGACTGTATATGCTTTCCAGTTCTGCCACTGCCGCAAGCTTTGGCCCATTTTGATTTTTCTTTCCTTTCCTGCCGTTTTATTTCTACTTCGCCTCTAATTCTTACATTTAGTAATTATAATCAGCTGAATTAGTAGATATGAACTGTGATAACAATTTGCATTGTGAGGCTGTAAAATATGCATGTGCAAGATCTTAGCTCAATCTCCATTTAAGAGGCCAAGGTTTCCCTTTTTCCTTCCTCGTCTCCTTGTTCGCGTATATAACTACTACCCATCTTCATTTATATTTCTTTTTTTTATTTATTCTTCCCTTCCGAAACTTTCCTTCGCTGCAATTTCTTTTTCCTCGTGCTCATCTTTTCTCCTGAACCCACTTCTTCTTTTTTAATTTTAATTGTCATTTTCCGAGTTTCAGGCCCTTCATTCAGAGGCTTTAAGGGATGCTTTCAATGGCAAAAAGCAAGAGCTCTAGTAGCAGCAGCAAAGTTGATATAAATAATAATAATAATAATAATCCTGGAGAATTGGAAATTAGGCCTGGAGGAATGTTCGTGCAAATGAGAAATTCAGAATCCAGTGGTCAGAGTTCTGTTTCTGTTCCCACTATTAGGGTTAGAGTCAAATTTGGCTCTACATATCATGAAGTTCTTATAAGTCCTCAAGCAAGCTTTGGTAATACAAATTACTGAGACCCTTTTGTTTCTTTCTTTGCTTGGGTTACAAGTTACATTTTTTTTCCCTTGTTTGTGTTGCAGGGGAATTGAAGAAGATGCTTTCGGAGAGAACTGGATTACACCCTGAAGAACAGAAACTGATATACAAAAAGAAAGAGAGAGATTCGAAAGGGTATTTGGATGTTGCAAGAGTGAGAGAGGGATCGAAGATCGTGTTAGTAGAAGACATTATTAACCGAGAAAGACGGTGCCTTGAGATGCTCAAAATTGCAAAGTTTCAAAAGGATTCAAATTCCATTGCGCAAATCGGCTTGCAAGTTGACAAATTTGCTCAGCAAGTGAATTTTGTTTCTGACACATTTTGATAATTGATTGATTGATTGTTGTTTTGTTGAAAATAAGACAGAATTCTGACTAAGAACCTGCTAGCAGGTTACCAATTTGGAAGCAAACAATTGTGCTTCTAGAGGAGAGAGAGTGACAGATGAACATTTGGATAATTTGATTGGAAACTTAATGACAGAATTAGTGAAATTGGACGAGATTGTTGTTGAGGGAGATTTGAGGCTGCATAAGAGAAAGCAGGTGTACTTTGGCATTTTGTGTGATTACTTCAATGGCTTTTTTGTTTGTTACATAAATAATTCAGTTTATTGATTATTTCAGGAAAAGAGAGTACAGAGTTACATTGAGACACTTGATATGTTAAAGCTACGCGATACAAAGCTCAGCAGCAAATCAGGCAAAGTGCCATTGCAGAAACAAGAACATTCATATGGGAAAGTGATGGTGCCACAGCAAAAGCAAGCAAAGCAGAGGAATTTGAGAGAACTGAAGCATCCATTTAGAGATTCTGAGTCTTTCGTGGTGACAACAAAATGGGAAACTTTTGATTGACGCATGCTTTTGTTTGAATCCTTACCGTTCTAGGGACTTGAAAAAATAAGCCTTGTTGAAATTGGTTCATTGCAAATTGTACTTTCATAAATACACCTGGTGATTAAAGAAATAATGGAGATACAAGAGTGGAGGATTTGTGTAAATGTCAAATTGTTGTATATATTTTGGGGATTTTTTTTTTAATTAATGTATGGCTTTTTTGTGTGCACTGTGTAATTTGGGACCGGGCCATTAAGTTTGTTAATTTAGGTTTAAACTATGGTAGTGGAGTAAATATATTTAAATGTTAAAAAGTCATTTTGAGATAGTTTACTAGTCGATTATTATTTATGTCATGTAATGTTTTATATTTTACATGTTTGATGGAGCTTGATTTGAGTAATTTTCAAGTAGATTTTTTTGATAATTACTCTTTTAAGTCATTTTGAGATGTTAAAAAGTTAAAAAGTCATTTTGAGATAATATACTAGTCAATTATTATTTATGTCATGTAATATTATATGTTTTACCTGTCTGATGGAGCTTAGTTTGAATAATTTTCAAATAGATTTCTTTGATGATTATTCTTTAAGTCTAAACTCTAAAGAAAATTAAGAAAATCAATTTGAGTTTTATCGGACTCTTATCTTTTTATTTTAAAATATTCTAAAACTTATCATTTGTTAGAATAACTAATATATCCCTCAATTTTGTATATTAAATAATTATGTCAAGAATATTCTTGGTTTTAATTTATTTATACATGCACGTGTTGTGCGGATTCGACCCATTTTATGCCTCTTTATTATGACAGTACAAAATTATAGTTTTATCTTTACCTACCCGTACATTATCAAAATAAATGAACAGAAGTCGATTCTTTGATTCTGCTATTGTATTTCTCTGCAACATAAAAGTAGAAAAAGAAAAGTGATTACCTAAAAGCAACCTATCGAACTTGTGGTTCTCTAAACTTGTTAGATGCTTTCTGTTGACTAGCTTTTGGAGCAAAGAAAAAAGATTTGGGCCCCCTGCTTAGTCCTCTCGATTCTTTGTCATTCATGTTTTATATCGATAGGATTGTAAGATGTGACTGGGCCTCGGCCGATCGCCTTGGATGTCATTTGGGCTAATATGCTTGGCCCATTTATTCAACCGGTGTCGATTTTCAGACGCCATGGTAACAGCAACAATAAACAGAAACTCCGCCTCCGCCACCCGTCTGTTACCCAAGTTTTTCGTGACTAACACTCCAATTTTAGGGGTACTTACGTAATATATTATCAGTTCGTAGTGGAGAAAAAAAAGCTTGGGGGATTAGTAACAAAAAAATTTAGGAGTGTCATGAAAAATTTGAGATTTTTTTCGATGTAATTAAGAGTTGACGGTGTTGTATCAGATAGCACTGTATTATAGTTTTTCTCTCATTTTCAGCCAATTTACATAACATTAAAGGAATGGCTATTTATTTTTGTGAAGTTAAAGAATGTGTAAGGAACCTTCCAATAATTTGTCCTCGCATAGAGTTAACCTAGAAGATTTCTAATATAATATTAAAAAATAACAATAGCAAATAAAGAATGTTCATTAATAGTAATATCCTCTTCTTTAATACTTTTCTCATGGATCTTGCAACTTGCTCCTCTATATATATATATATATATATATATATATATATATATACACACACATACACATACTCATACACTTATTGAAACTCGAATTCAGAACTTGGGTTTTAGGAAGGCTGCTTCGTACGACTAGAGCTAAATCTTGTTTTTGGACTTTATGCATGTATTCGATATAAGGTTGATACAAATCAATTTGCCACCGGATTGTACTTCAATTTGCCGTCTCATCTAAGAAAAAAAGAGTCAAAAACCAGCACTAAAAAGTGTTTTTGAAAAATCCAAATATTATCCGTGTTGTCTACAAACCCGCATTTAATTGAATAAGGAAAAAGATGCATGCATGCACTTGATTAGTATAATAGTGTACATATATGCCGAGTCGGGTTAATGGGTTGGCAAATTTGTGTACTCTGAGAAAAAAAAAAGGATTAACTTGCAATAATATATGACTCAAAAAGATTTGATATCATTATTTCTTGTTGACTTTTGAGCTACGTACTAATTCATTTTCCGCATGTTTTTGCAAAAATATACAAAACTGTTGAAGTTAAATTATGAAATAATAAAACTGCAAATTTAGAACATAGTTGAGATTTCTGACTCGACATGTACATATGCATGCATGGATTGAAATTTTCCGATTGATGGTCTAAATCAATTGTATATTTTTAAATACATGTAAGATTCGATACACACACACATATATATTATATAGCGTGTTAAGATTATGAGTCAACAACTTTGTACTCACACTCAACATTATTTTAATGGTCGTATGGGCATATTTTCAATAACTAATTGATTTTCGCATATAAAAATAGGTCATTTTCTTGATGTCTTGCATGTCAATGCACATATATAAGATTAAGTACGCTAAGGGAGTCAAAACCCTACAACATGCATGTTGAGAACAAATATAAATTGATTATTGTATTTTTAATGATAAATTAGCCACATAGTTGAATTAATGATTGAAAACAAGATTTCTTCTTGATTAATTTAATGCAAGTTGCAAACGAATCTTGTTTACATTTTTTGAATATATTAGCTATTTAGGGCTTCACCAAATCAAGTGGGACGTTGCATGCAGACGCAGTGACGATTATAAAATGAAATTGATTCCATGAGACCATTGCATCTCTTGCCCGCGCGCTTTAAGCCAAATTTTGCATAAATCTCTAGACATATTAAAGTGGGATAAACTAAAACATAAAAAACACTAATTTTAATGTAATTTATTTTATTTTGTAGTATATTAATTTTAATATTTGTTTTTTTGCCTTTTTAACTTATCTCTAACTTTAATGTTATCAGAGATTCCTAAATTAAAATCCATACCCATTACATATATACATATGTATATATATAGAGAGAAAGGATGATTCTTAATTAATTAAATAATTATATTTATGGTCAAAATATAAGATTTTGCTCATGGTACATTTTAGTTGCACTAACTTATGGAGAGACACATGGATGGTCCCATGGCTGATGATGTGGCTAGGACGGCGAGTATGCATCATGTCTTACATCACACAGCAGGATCCATGCTTGCATATATATATACACATGCCAAATGGCAGCATTAGGCAGAGATTTGGATCATGTACGTGTAACGAAAATTAATAGCACGAGTAAAACGAAAAATAATTAAAAGAAATAATACCTTGTTATTTTATATTTAATTCAAAATAAAATGAAAATCGTGAGTTATTATTATCCATCTACTTTATAAAGTAATTTATAATACAATAGAATCTCCAAATATGAATACTCTATATAAAAATAATCTCTTTATAGTAATAAAAAATTGTGGGACCAGTTATAATTAGGAATAAACTTCACATTGTAATAAGTTATATTTTTTGTAGGTCTCGTCTTAATAAACTTACCTCCAAATAGTAATAATATTTCAAAAATATATGCTATGTTACATTCAATCATTAAGATGGAACAAAATATCTTTCTAAAATTGCTTGTGACAATGATTTATTCTTTAAAGTTGCAACCGAATCTTTCAACTTACTGGACACATCATTGTATTTTGACTCACTTACTAATTAATTTATTAATGCCTATACTGAAATGCTAACTAGACTACCAAGGAGGGGGGTGACTTGAGTTCTTAATAAAAAATTAAAAACTAAAAACTTAAAGAAAATAATAAACCAATTAAATTCAAAAACAAACAATTAATAAGCAATGAATAATAAAGAGATAAGGTAAGAGAGAGCAAACACGTGATTTTTACATGGTTCGACCACCTGTACCTACATTCACACCTCCAAGCTCATCAGGCTTGAGGATTCCATTAAGAGAGCCTCCAAGGTTTTAACAACACTTACAATTGACTTTAAAGGTGTCAACAAACCTTTACAACAAAAGATTATTCTCAATCTTTTAACCTAAGTGTATCCCAACACTTTTAATCACTCAAGAATAAAAATTACAAACAAACAATCTCTCACATAATGTATATGATTTCCAATGAAATCTTAAAATGTGAATCAATGAAATAAAACAAGTTTAAAGCTTAAAGGATGATTGTATGTTTAAAAGAAAGTTCAATGATAATTGTTGGATCTCTATTGATTTGAATTTGATTGAGTTATTTTATAGTTGGAGCTGAAAACTAACAATTGTTGACTTTCTGTGGGAAAATTTGGATTGCCGTTTGCTACTGTTGGTTGACCATTTTGACTTGTTCAAATAGCCGTTGTGCTTAGATAAATAAACGATTTATCTTTTGAAGTTATCGAATCTCTATTTATTTTCAGAATCCTGCAAACAAACTTAGGTTTTCATTTTTGCTAAACGGTTTAAGATTATAAAAACTCTCTTTTTTCTATAAATTATCGGTTCTCCATTTTATAATAAATGATTTACTGTTAGTTTCCAGAATCTTATTAGAAACGAGTCTACCTAACCGTTTTTTATAAACGATTCACAATTAAGAATACTAATTCATTTCTGTAAATTATCAGTTCATCGTTTATATAATAAATGGTCTAACGTTAATTTTCAGAATCTATAATTTAACAGCTTTTGTTTAGAGATAGATTTTCCGACCCATGTTACTAGTCATTGAGCTTCTTTAAACATGTCTGTAGCTTTAGGCTTTAAGAATTTTATTTTAATCGCCCTATCATTTTAATTAAGAACATATAAATTGTGTTATAATCAAAATCAATATTATAAGATTATTTATGTCAACATATACATTGAATTTGACTCACTTATTAATTTATTAATACATGACATAATTTACCTTTGTATCACTTGCATTGGGGATAATTAAGCAAAGACAATAATTTTTGTATTATACCTCTATTGAATTATAACCTCTTTATAAAAATAAATTTCTCCAATCCCAATAATATGACTATATAAAAATTTTACTGTAGATAAAATCGCAGCCAACCCCACAGCCCCCACCCCCACCACTAAATCTTTTCGTTGGTGATGACTGCAAGCTCAATTCAGCTGCTCATAATTTGGCTTACTATGAAAATAATTTTCTTTCTTGGAGATTATTCATAGCCATCCCACACAATTCACGTTGATGATTAAGCAAATAAATTAAGCTTTTCTTTTAACACAATACATGATCATCACCAATTATCTTTGCATATAATCATATAATCATTGAACGGCTAACGCCGGCGAGTCAGTGGCAGCCACTTGGAATGACAGGTGGTCAACTATCGTAAATATTACAGTTTCAAGTAGCTTTGTCATTCAATATTTCAATTTGTCTAAATATCAATCAAAGTTAGTCTGTTAAAGAGTATTACTCAACTCAATGTATTAAAAAGTAATTTTATAAGATTATGAAATTAATTATTCAATAATTAATTACTGGGTGAGGCTATTTGAATCCATGACGGTGCACTCCGCGCCCATTGTTTTAATAAAATTTATATTACAACAATACCCTTGAAGGAAATTACTGTTGAGGACAAAATAAAACAGTCAATAATAAAATAATAATTCTCTCTTTTTAAATTCAATGAACACCTCTCTTCGCAGATTGCATCCACTAAATTTTACACTCATCTAACATAAAACTCTAATTTGTTTTGTTCTCCGTATTCAGGTTCTCAACAAAACTTAATTTTTTCATGAGAACGAGTTTTCCACAATCAGATACTAAAAAGAGAAATATGTATAAGTTAATATACATGAAAAAAAATCTCAAGATGTGTGAATTTAAAATTAGAAATTGATGCTTTTGATATCATATGCTCTTTCTAATCTATGAACCTAAATTAAATAGATGAGAGTTTGCCACCTAAACAATTTCAGGTAGCACAAAATAGCAATGGACCGAAGTCAAAAATAAATATCCAATAATTGAATAATGTTTAATTTTAATCTTAAATCTTAGTTGGTAAGAATTCCTAGAGATTGATAAGCGAAGAACTTAAACTGTTAAACACGTCGTTGAGATCAAGAGAAAGCAAAGAAAATTTGACAAAAGAGATTAGTGATTATCGGTGGAGAAAAAAAATTAAAAAATAAGACGAGAGCAAAAGCTGATATATAATTTAATTGAGGTTATTTTTGAGATTATAAAGGGCGCATAGAATAAAAGTTAAAATTTAAAATTTTAATGATGGGTTTATTAAAAATATAGGGTTTAAGAAAAAAAAATTATGGGTTCTCAAATAGCCCCACTCTTAATTAGTGCTACCTCAATATACTTTAAATAAACATGCATGTTTTTTTTTTCTTTAAATAAACATGCATGTTTTTTTTTTTCTTTTTTCTGAAAGGAAAGGGGGTAGACAATCCTAAATCAATTTTTACCCCCCTCCGCACCCCTAAGGCTCGAACCCAAGTCCACACAAGTAAGGGGCACTGTCAACCAACTCAGCTATACCCTTGGGGCAAATAAACATGCATGTTGATATACATTTATTTTATTATTATTAAGGCATCAACATTATTATTTTATGCTCTTGAGCCAAAGAATAATAATTTTGTCCACCCAAACATAAGTAATCAATTAATTAATAATTAATATTGGTTGCTTTGCTTGTGGTGTGAAATCCATCACTTCCGATCGAGTAAAGCAACATCTATATTTGTTTAATCACCTCCAAAAACAATGATTTCAACTCACATAAGAGGTTGAAATTCCAATTCGGAATATATTGGTATTAATTTGTTCATTCTTCACCTAAAATCGTTGACAAATTACTAAAAATTGAGATATGCTTAAATTGGATTGATCGTTTTAGATGAATTGAATATTTTTCTCGTAGCTAGTATATATTTTTGTTTGATGTTCTATGAATGTATATACGCCGACCTAGCTAGCATGCATACATGCCGGCTGAGCTGGCTATAAGGAAATAGACACTCTTATTTTTGGAGGCACTTGTTTTGAACAGCAAGCATATGCTAATTAACCACTTCAAATGAGATGCTTTTACGCGTGAATAATAGATCCTTTTCAAAACGATAATAAGCATGTGCTAATTAAGCACTTCAATTGAGATGCTTCTACTCGTGATTCATAGATCCTCAATTTAATGGACAATTTGCCGTGTTTCGATAATGAAAGCTTAATTATTTCGTTCAAGATAATGATAATGATAATGATAATGATAAAACTCTTGTGCTTAGACTTGAAACGTTAGAAATTTTGTGCTACAATGCCATGTGGCTGGTTGTCATGATTTGGCATAGAAAAACTGAAGCAAAAAGTAGAAATAGAATCAATTCGGCAAGGTGATTGAGTGTGAATCAAATAGCAAGTTGAGCTAGAAGTTGCATGGGATGATCAAAGCATAGTCACAGATGTATGCACATTGTTTGTTGGTAATGAGCTTGCTCCAGTATACACGCCAAATTCAGGTATCCACAGTTACATCCCATCCTTTCGTTAGACTTAGATATTTCCAAGAGATATATCTTTTTGGAAACATTTTTTGTTATTTAGAAAATAATTGATATATTTACCTTGCTGAAACTCAAGACGGTTTATTTTATTTTTTTTAAGTTTGGTTAATTCAATAATGTAGTTCCATTTTACGTAGGATGTCAATGTTTGGGATTTGGATAAACTGGGGCATTTTAATCAATTGGACGCATAAATAGAAGCTAATTAGGATAATATTTTGGTTTTATTTATTTAAAATTTAATTTACCTGCTATTCAACTAGTTAAACATAATTTTTAAGATTAAATATTTTTTTTAAAAAATATAGCTAATGAATAAAACTATGAATTCAAAATTTTATTGTTCCAATTATAAATGACAAAGGGAATCTTTATGAACATGTGTTGTTGAACATTATTTAGAATGCACACATCTAAATCAATATTTGTATTTGCAAATATAATTTTTAGTTTTGTGGGTGATTTAGAAAATATTTATCAATTAATTATAAATAGAATTATATCCATAGACTCACATACTGCCAGTAACTTGAATATTAAGTAATTAGTTAGTTATCCCCTAAATTAAATCAATTGTTATGATTAAAATACTAGAATCCAATGGCTATAAGAACCCTATTATCAATGTTGCAAAAGTTTACAAAGCATCATAGAAAAATTCGGATAAACGATATCCGCTGCCCATCTTTATTCCGATGGACCTTAGAAACTTGCGAAGTGCATTTAACTTGGGAAGATAATTTTTCAGGAGGTACCCGAAAGCTGTATACGAATCTTCAAATATGTTCGACAAAATCTTATTTAAATATTATAGAAGATTTTGAATCCTTTTGTTGAAGTTCAATTAATTTATCAATTAAATGGCGAGATGGTTAATGCGACAAAGCAATGTTATAGTTTGCGGCAGTGAATTGTTCGAATTTCGGCCAAACAAGCCAAAACTCAAAATCACAAGCAAAACCAACTTTTGCTCACATCAGCCTGTTAACGAGCCAAAAGTGGGACTGCATCGCTCAGTGCAATATAATTTCATGTACTGTTGTGTGACAAATGCACCCACGAAACACCTGGAAAATAAGAAAATCACTCTAACTAATGTCCGCACGAGATGGACACTTGACAGAATTTAGAAAGAAGATGATTTACGGAATTGGAAACATTAAAATGCTGACTGGTCAAATTCATCGACGTTAAAACTTTGAACTAGCCACGGCTGAAACCAATATCCATTCATTATTATTGCTCATATTTTCTGGTTTGCTATTAATTTTGTTAACCACGCACGTGTTTTACACTAAAACGTCAAGCATCCAAACAAGCGGCAACATAAGAACAATATTGACATCAACAACAAATAATTATTTAGCATGTCTCTGTTCCCATTGTCTACGCCTGCTTCTGTTGCTAACTAAATCGACCAATTTGGGGGGGGTGGAACTACAAGACTCTTGAGTCTTGACACATTACGAGATTTTTAAAATATATATATATATCGGAAGATTGGTTATGTGCTAAAATATTCTTGACAAAGAATATTACTTCTCTAATCTAAAATCGGTTAGGCCTAACAAATAATTCATTAAACCAGTGAACAATAAGTGCTCGAATGCTTATTGTGCTCTTCAATCTCATCATTAATAGTAGCATTTCCTGTGAGCTCGTTTGCTCGTTGAGCCTGGAGGTCCCAGTCGGTCCGGGCCACGACGAACAACATTGTTACGACACATGAGCCCTGGGCGGCTAAGAGGCCGAGCCAGAGTCCTTGGAAATCAAACCCAGCATAGAAACTCAACCAAACAGCAACCGGCATGCCCACAAGGTAAAAGCAACCCAAGTTGATATTTGCTCCCATTTTAGGCCTAGCAGTGCCTCTGAGCACGCCACAGCCGCTCGTCTGTGGGCAGTTCCCGAGCTCACAGAGTCCAACTATGGGCAGAACCATTGATGTTAAAGCAATAATCTCAGCATCTTTTGTGAACATGCTAGCCCAAATGTTCCTCACCATCACTGTAAAAACCAATGCTGTGAAGCCCAACATGAAGCTTGATGAAAGGCCAATTATAGCAGCAAGTTTTGCTTTCTTGGGACTATTAGCACCCAATTCATTTGCAACTCTTGTGGAAACACCAAAGCTCAAAGAAGATGGGAAAATGTATATCAACGACGTCGTTTGAATCAAAATTCCCATCGAAGCAACCGTTGCTTGCGGATTAAGCAACAACCCACATAGCAAGATCATGATCTCGTACCACCACCATTCAAGACAAACCGAAATGCAACTTGGGATTGCCAGATTCAATAAAGATCTCCATTCTTTGAAGCACTCTAAAGAAATTCCTCCCCAAGTTTTCTTGTGCACACCAGAGATCATAATGTATAGGATCAATGAGAACACAAGATTGAAGTTTGTCCAAACCCCGCTTAACGCAATGCCTTTGAGTCCAAGTTGGAGGACAGAGACAAGAAGATAGTTAATGGGAATGTGAAGAATGACTGCAAAAGTGGCACAAAATGTAAGAGGCACAGTAATGGATTGGGCTCTAAGATATATACGCAAAGGGTGTAAAAAAGATAGAGCTATGAGATCAGGAAGTGAATAAAGAAGGTAAATTTGAGCTTCTTTAGCAATATCTTGTTCTTGGCCACAAAAGAGAAGGACCTTTTTCATGTTTAGCCACAAAAAGGCTATTGGGATTGAAGTTAAGAGAAGCAAAAGAATAGTTCTCTGCAATGTCAGACCAAGAAGTTTGTATCTTTTAGCACCAAAAGCTTGGCCACAAATAGGTTCCATTCCCATGGCTAGGCCGGAGAGGAGAGAGTAACCGGTGATGTTACCAAATCCGATGGCGAGCGAACCGCCGGCTAAGGCAAGATCGCCAAGGCGGCCTAGGAATAGCATGGAGATCATGGGGCGTAAGTAGAGTAAAAGGCCGGTTAGAATCATCGGCAAGGCTATTTTGGCTATGCATCTTGCTTCTTTGATAGCAAGAAACAAATGGGTGCTTTCGTTTTGATTATTTTCTTGATTTGTTGTTGGGTTCTTATTAGACATCAAAGGAGAGAGCATGTTGGATTCTCGGTCGAAATTGCATTTGGAAGAATGAGGGGAAGGTAACTGGCACATAGTTTATGGACTTTTAATTTTTAATAGAAAGAGAGAAATTAAAAGGGGTTATGGTTTAAGGATTATTTATGACATTGATTTGGGATATAAAGCATGGAGCTTTAAAGGGCTTAAGATGTTGGGACGTAAATGGAATTAGTGAACTTTAGGACGGCTTTTTAGGAGAACAAAATGAGTAAAGAAAAGGATAAAGGTTGACAGAATTGAGCTTCAAAATTTTCTAAACTGAAATTCTCGAGAAATATTTTTATTTTCAAGCGGCCTTTTATGACCTATCAGCCATATGTGTGCGTGTCACTGTTGGCGCCTGCAAAACAAATCTCGCATGACAGAGAAAAATACAGAGAGTTCCTGCGGTATTTAAGAAATTGAAAAATGGAAATGACCAAATGGTGACGGAAGAGACAAATATTTGTTTATGGAAAGTATTAAGAATACTATTTATTTGGAGACGCGTATTTATGCGGTAGATATCTGTATTTATGGCGAGTAATTTTAACTTCAAATTTTCCTTTGATTTGTTGTATGTTTTTCTGGGAGAAAATTTGGGCTGAGGATACTCTTAGGTTATCGTCAACGCTGGACAAAATTAATATAATTTGGGCGGTTATAACTGGACCCATTTCGAGCAAAGACTTAGACTTACATTTTTTGTTTAGTATTAGTAATAGTTTGTTTGAAAATCTGCCTAATTAAATTCGTTATCCAAGTTAATTCAAATAAGTTGATTCTATATTTGTATAGGTTGTGAAATAATCAAACATCCTGATCTTTGCGTGTCTTCGAGGATTATCACCACTGCAGTATGTGGGAAGGAGCACTTGTCTTCTTGTGTGTGTATAGAGGAAAAAAAATTTCCTGCCAATATTTTAAAGAAGATCCTATTCGTTGTTATTAGTGTAAATATTTGGATTGCACCGCTAAAGAGTTTACTCAATTTATATGAATTTATAGACCCAAAAAAAAAAATGGATATATTTTCAAATAATTAAAAAAAAAAAAAGAAAGTTATCTGCACAAAAAGTTTTAGATCCTCAACTCATTTTATATTTGACTTGCCTTATTATCTATTTGTTTATTGTTGGTAAAAATAAAAATAATAAAACATTTAAATAATATATAATTTTATAATGTACACGTGCTACAAGATTTTTAAAAGCAAACAAAGACAAAATAAGTTGTGTGTGTATTTTCAACTATTAAATAGTTATAATTTTGATAGATTCTTAACTATCAAACCACCTTATTGTTATTATAATTATTCAACCACACCACATTAACAAACCTTAAACACTGTCCTCGTAGCCCAAAGCATGCTGCCTTATTATTATTATTATTTGGTTTTTATGCAACATAGAAAAATAACGAATTCAATTTAAAATGTTATCAACATGGGGCTGGGGTTTACAAGCAAAATTTTTGTCCTGAAGCAGGGTCGGCTCGGTGACGGTGAACCATGAGACTTTTAGTAGAGGTTAAAAAAGGGGAAAAAAAAAAAAAAAAAAAGATCTATACGGTCCCATTTTATTTAGCCCATGCCTTTGGACGGTGCCCGGGGGCAGCCTTCGTGCACGACTCTTCTTTGTCCGTACCGTCGTCTTCAAGTTCGACCCTTTTCTATCCACAGCTAAAATTCAATAATGGGGGCACGAATTAAAGCAATTGGAGGCATGCACCAGCTACAAGAAACTGAAACAAACTGCCACTTGATCATCCGTCATTGGCGGTCTGTTCGTCTATTTGAAAATTGAAATGTTATCAAATTAACTAATATTAAGAATTTTTTTCCTCCCTCTCCCTCTTTTTTATAAAAAAAATTTATTTGCCAGTAAAATATTAAGAATTACGCATCATTAGGATTTGTATTGCTAACATAAATGGTTGTATAACCTAAAGGGTTACACAACTTTTTACCATGAACATATTATTCAGAACTTTGTTCTTTCTGTTGTTTTCTGCTTCATCAAATATGTAAACTAAGTCGTTTTGATACCAATACCAAGATTCTTACATGACCCTCACCTACCGTGTGCAATGAAAAGTGGATCAGGCATGTTCGAGGCTCGCAACGACTTAATCGAGTCAATTAATTGTATTTTACGGTGCTAGTTTTGTTTTGTTCTCCGTATTTAGTATTGGCTAGGTACGTTCTTACCCATACAGGGGGACATCTTTATAATGTGCCCTCTCATGCATTGACCGTTGTGCCTAAAAAGTAGTTCAAATGCTATTTGGATATTCCTTCAATTCCATTTTTTTTTTCTTGGTCTAGTCAACTTTTGCTCAGACTCTTTCAACTCAAGAATAAAAGAATTTATTAAAAAGATGCATTCGACTCTTCAAAACTTTTACAAGTATTCAAAAATATTTTTAATATTTGAAATGTTTTTGCTCTGCCCACCGGAACCACGAAACTACACAATTATTTATCGTTTTGCCTTTGTCCGCTCGTTCGCGGCCAGGCCAACGAAACTGGATGTGGACGGCCGAATCAGCCACCGAAGATGTAACCTTCTGGGTTACAGGGGACTGAAAAAATTAAATTGAATTTTACCCATCGATCCCTCTTACCTTTAAAAAGAAAACGATAAATTTTCACGATTTAACTTCGTGATCTAACTTTATTTTGCACGATCTTTCGGGGGCACCCAACTAATACGTTCTTCCAAATGAGGAAACAAAATCATGAGACGTTGTAGTATGAAACAAAATTTGATCAAAGATTTAATGAATGGATGTATTGACTTGGACTGTACTCGGGTCGCGACTCTTTCCACCAAATCCAGTGTTTCCATCCCGCCTTTTATTACGCTACTTGTCCAGAGAAATAAACAAAACGTGCAGCAATCTCGGGTGAGTGGAGGACACAAGGGTAATTATATAATTAATCATGCTGAGAAGCGAGACTGCCTAGATTCAAACCGAGAGCAATACATTCCCTAATCCCAACTTTATTGATTAGAAATCCTGGCCTATCCTAGCCTGGACAAATTACAACCTGAATGTGGACACAGCAGTGCCAGTCATGTCAAGTAAACGACTGAAGAAAATTCTGCGAAGTTCTGGAACAAATTAAGAAAATCATGCATTAATTTCCCTAGTAAAAGTATACGTTTGCTTATGTCGGTGTCGTCTGTTACGTTTGATAAAAGCTGGGTGGCATTAAGCAGTCTCAAATTAGACCGTTACCGTAATGTAGACGCAGAAACTGCATGAAATTTCGTGTGTAAAGAATTCTAGAGAGGCGGGGCGGCAGATGTAAATTTTTCTCGTCAACACAACAGTCGTATAAGGACAAGCGGGCCGAGGTCAGGTTTGCGTTGATAGCGGCGGTCGAATCGAATCGCAAGGCAACTCATATCAGTGTCGGCAGCTTCAGCTTGTGCTTGTTGACACTTGAGACCCGCTTTAATTTTCTTTTTTTAAAAAGAAAATTACTACTATGTCCGTATATTTGTAGAACAATCCTGAGGTTGCTGTAACTTAAATAATAAGTCTAATAAAGTTATAATAATCTTAGGAATCTTCATATATATTTGATTTTAACTTGAGTCTCAATGCTCATTTATTTGATAAAGAATTTCATAACTTATAAAATTATTTAACAATCATCCAATGAATGAATGAATGACACAGTAAGTTAGATTCAAATTAAAACTTAAATGTTGGGATATTTATCATTACTCATGAGATTTATCTGTTTTCATATTGTGGGGCTGCAATTGCATTCATTCATTAATATTCCAGAAATCCCATTAATTATCATACATCGTGTGCAAACTTCATTTCGCGAGAATTCACTGACAAAATGTATATTTATGTCAAATGTAGGATGAAAGAAATATTTTATTTTACCTTTTTTTAAAAAAAAAAATTCCCTCTTTTCCTTTGCGCAGGAAATCAAACAAAAGTTAAATTGTAATTATTAATTAAAACAAGTATAAAGACATTTGAAATTGGGTTGACAACTCTAGCACAATTTGTTATAGGCCCAATCTGAGCCCAAATGCATCGACCTATTCAAACAAATTCAAAGCCTTCTTTAGATAATGGGGATGGCCTAAACTGAAAATTCGTGTTCTTGTTTAAATTTCTTTCACAAGTTTGACGGATCAGTCAATTTCTGCAGGCCATGTCCATGCCCACATCAATCAGTAATAAACAGATATTGACTTATACTATAGGAAAAACTTTTCCCAACTACTTTAAGAATTAAGAATATTGAAAGTATAAGCAATCACTACAAATTTTAAAAATACCTCTTTATCACTTTAAGTTTTAAATTTAGGGACCTGCTACCTTACATTTAATGTAAGGTATAATATAATCCTCTCTAATTGGTATGGGTCTCATGTGAGGTCTACCCTCAATTTTGTGAATGGTTATACCTTGCACTAAATGTAAGATAGCAAAATCTTTAAATTTATATCAACTAATTATTTTTATATTAACCTCATTAGTCACTGTTAAAACCATTTATAATATGTAAAAATTTTAACGATTTTAAAATTAAGTCAAATATCAAGGAAAAATATTACAATTACATGATTTTATCTGTTTGATAATTTTAATGTATTTCCTCAATTCCAGTTTAAGATTAATGACATTTGAGCCCTCACTTTATCTTAGCATCATTTATCAATTAACTCAATATATTTCTAAAATCACCCTTACTAAAAAATTAATATTATTTTTTAAAATTCTTTCTTCTCTCTTATACGTTTCTCTCACTCGCTGCTAAATCTAATACTCGCTGAACAAGAGGGCATCAGCTCCATTATCTTGTCTTTTGTAATTACCACCACTCTTTTTTTCTCTCTACTTCAAGTGGGATATATTAGCATTTAAAAAAAATTGAAATTTAGTTTTTAACCATTTAAATTCTTCCCCATTAATTATTATTGAAGCTGAAGTTCATTGGTTTAATTAATTTTGCTATTATTATATACTTTTCAAATAGAGCTTATTTAAATAAAACTTGTGGTAGTAGAACTTTTATCAATAGAGATTTTACTAAAAAAAAAAATAGTTTGTTTGATTGTTAATGAGATCTTTTTATTAAAAATTACAAAATTACTTAATAGGCAAACTTTTAAAGTTATGTTATGAAAGGAATACAATAAGATTGTTAAATAAATAAACGATATTTTAAATATTTTAACATTTCAAAAAAAATTCAACCTTTATTTCCAAAAATCCAAAATTTGAGCTTTTATTAACCGAAACAAAATAGTTTATTTAATCTTTAAAAGCTATGCTAAAAAAGCTACAAAAAAAAAAACTAAAAAGAACTTATGAGATTAAGTAGACACTTATGGCCAATTAGATAAGTCAAACCAAACAGGCATAGAGTTATTGCTCTTAAAAAGTAAGAATTAGAAATGAGAAAGGTATTGGTTGAAAAAGAAAGAAAACTTTTACTAGAGTTATTATTTTGATTTAATCAAACAAATAAATTAAAATTTTAATTATTGTTTAATAAAGGGTAATGTTAGAGATCAATAAAAAATTGAGGCTGGTGAGATAGGTTGAGTGGGTCAAATATTGTTACTCGAGTTTTGTTTAGATATCAAAAGTAACAATTATAAAAATTGGTAAGCTTTACCCATTTGGAGAAATAGTGTCTTGAAAGTTGAGGGGCGAGGGTTAAAATCCTACTACTAACAAAATGTTGGTGTTAAGTAGGGGTGGGTAAATGACCAAACCCTAACACTTCCGACCAATCCAATCTGAAAATTTTAGGTTAGAATCGGGTTTGGATGAAGGTTCTAACCCAATCGGGTTGGATTTTGGCCAACCCAATTGGGTCGAATCATGACCCGATCTAATATGAAAATATGAAGAAATTAAAGATAAAATAAGCATAAATCTTTGATTTGATCCGAATATATTCAGATAGGATCATATGTTCGGGTTGAGTTCGGATTACATTTTTCCCAACCCGATTAACCCAAAATTTGATCGAGTTGATCCAAACCTGAATTTGCCCACTTCTAATGTTAAGTTATTTTGTTTTTCTCTTATTAATAAGTAATGGTAGATAGGAGAACTAAAACAAAATAATAAAGAAAAAACTTAAAAAGAATTCAATCATTGAATCCTTACTAATCATGAATTATCTCCCAATATAATTTTGCCCATTTTGAAAATTCTTAAGTTCCATAATTATATTTATCTAGTGGTTTTCTGGGAGTAAGAATTAATTAAGCAGTTGAGTGGCACGGTTAAGTAAGAGAAATTAACAAAATATTGAAGGTCATCTTTCTTACCATGAGAGTACGTGTGAACTATTTAAATCAGTAAATGGATCTTGATCGTCTATGATAAAATCAAGGTTCATATTTAGATCTATAAAAGAATCTCATTTTTCTACCCAAATAGCTACTTATAATTGGAAAGATTTAATTCTCTCTTCTTCACTCATTTTCCTGTATAGCAAGCACGCACTTAATTATGAGTGTCAAGAAAGAAGCTAAGGTTAAAAAGTAATTTTAGGTCCTCAACTAACTGTGCTTAATGGATTTGGAAAAAAAAAAAAAACTATGTGTTCATGCGCACATAGGTTTTAGCATACCCCGATAGAACAGGAAAGTTTATCAATAGAACTATATATACTCAAATATATTCAAAAACATGTTGTTAAATAGTTCGCAACTGCTAATCAAGAAAACAACTTTTAATTCTAAGAACAATTATATGCATGACCACAGGGTACCATCCACTCAGTTTTGTTGGCAAATCAAGAATCTAGTGACAAAGCTTTGCTGGGAAATTCCACGAGTGGGCTATAGCTAAGCTAAAAGGAAAATAACATCACACCCACATATCATTCAAATATACAACAAATTTCTGGCCCCAACAAAAGTTTTATTAGGGTACATTGAATGGTAGGAAACCCTCAAATCTGAAATCTCCTCAATGAATATCATACATTACATTAAAGATTGAAAAGGTATAAGCCGTACCCAAAAGATTAAGGATTCCATCTATGAGGAAAAGGAAGTGACATAATCAGACACTAAAATCATGTGTGACAAAGAGAAACTAATAAGACTGTTAAAGGGCATGGAAAAACAAAAACTCCTTGTTGGCCAAATATTGTCCAAGGAAAGTACCAGTGTCAGCCGCCCAAACCGAACATGGGTTTGACTGTAATAACCGTATCTGAAGAAACATCTTTTGCTCTGTCTGCAGTTTTCTTGTCCTTTCCGGTTCAGGATACAAACACGAAAATGGGACCCCTGGGGACTATTCATGAAGATTGATCTCATTGAAGCTAGCTAGGATCCTTCATCCATGGGGGAACATGTGTGTTGTATTTAGATTAGTTGTCACTCATTAATTGTCATTAGGTTATAATATACTTGTAACTTTGCCTTATTTGATTAAATTATAAATATAATTTGATTGAACCATTACCTAATTTTTGGTTACCTGAATTAATTTAACTTTGCCTACAATCAGGTAATTAAGTACATTCAACGAATGAAACTCATTAATAATCTATATGGTTATACATCAGAACACAACTATATATACATATTCTTTGAATGTGCAAATGCCCCTGATAAAATTCCTGATCAGTATCATAACTTGCACATAAAAATCTGAGCATCAAACTCATATATTTCTAGTTGTGAATTGTTCGTATGTGCTTATGTGATGTATTTCTATGGTAATTACTAACAGCGGAATTCGCAATTCTTGGCCTTGCTGTTGTTATGTATAGCACTAGCGTAACTAATTAATAGCGTGTGAGCATAATTAAGCGTGCGTTCTCTCCATCAATTTCATCATATAGCTCCCAAAAAACAAAAACGAAAACATAAAAAAATGTATGTATGTATGTATATTAGAGTGTCAACTATCATTTTCCACTTTGAAAACATGCAACTAGACTTGAAAACCCTAGCTAGCTAGCAATATTACTAGATTCCACGAGTTTCAAGCGACCCCGCGAATTGCCCACGCTTTCGCTTTGTTTATAAATATGAATTGTTATATCGCCTTAATTAAATACCCAACATGACTATACTAATCCCCTAGATGTATACATTTATCTTCAATATTTCCCAAAAGCCTTATATTATATATGGGTGATCATGACCCTCAAAATCCTACCAACTTGCCCGAATTAGACCACTGTTTTCAACTTCGAGGGCCACATTCCCTTCGCAATAACACTTCCACGTGTCAAAATTACCCTTCTCCCATAAGTGAAAATTTAGCTCAACCATCGTCTAACGCCAGTACCATGGCCGCTGCCCCGTCAAGCTCCACCAAGAAACACCCTTTGTACCGGGGAATCCGATGCCGGAGTAACAAATGGGTGTCGGAGATCCGGGAGCCCCGCAAGAGCACACGTATATGGCTTGGCACGTATCCTACTCCTGAAATGGCAGCGGCCGCTTATGATGTTGCAGCCCTAGCCCTAAAAGGAAGTGATGCTGTGCTCAACTTCCCTAACTTGGTTTCAACCTACCCGGTGCCTGCTTCTTCTTCTTCTGTGGACATACGCAACGCCGCTGCAGCTGCTGCTTCTTGTGCTCGAAGAAAGGCCGAAAGTGTAAGTGATCATGATGAGAATCAAAGAATGGAACAGTCGCGTAGCAATGATGTGATTGGAGAGTTTGTTGACGAGGACGCCCTTTTGAACATGCCTAATTTGCTAGTGGACATGGCAGAGGGAATGATGGTGTCCCCGCCTAGAATAACCACTTCGCCGTCTGATGACTCGCCGGAGAATTCTAATGGAGAAAGTTTGTGGAGCTACTTTTGATAATGCTCCTAATGAACTGAACATGGCAGCACGTAATTAATGCCTTTTCGGGCGTTACAGTTTGATATGGTCATGTAATATAAGACAATTAAATAAATCCGAAAATTAGAAAAAAAAAAAAAAAAACGAGAGAGAGATGAAACGAAAGATAGGATATGATAAGAAACTGTGAGTCTCAAGACGTAGGGTTATTTAAATTAAATTAGTGATCATGTTGTGTGCTTCTGGCTTTATTAATTACATACTGTATCAATTTATATACGTAATGTTACGATCCGCCGCTTGTTTTTATATTCTCATGTCTTCTACATAATTCTATTCTATCTTTTCCATCTTCTTATGCTTTAATAGTTTAATTTGACTTTTTTAAACAAAAATGAGATGACTATGTATCGTCCACGAGAGATTTGAATCAGCAGCAGCTTTGAATAATTTGGAGATAATATGATAAACACATTCCTAAGATTGAAAGAAAATTTTTTTTAAAAAATTAAATAAAGAATTCATGAAAAGTTTTAAGTGTTTCTCCCTCTCATATATTAAGCAAACTTGAATGACAAGGTTCTTTAATCATGTCTCTCACTATGTCTTTGCGTCCTTTTGGAATTTTGAGATTACGAATCAAATTCAAAAGATTAGGTGCCCACTAGAATGTCAATATCTTTTTTATGAAAGATTAAAAGTGGATTTGAAGTAGCAAGAATTAATTACTGGAGATTATGGGGCAACTGTTCTGTCCCTCCCTTTAGTTCTTTATGTGCCAATTTTCAATTAGTTAGTAAAATTTTTTGTGTTCATTTTTTTTAATAATCATTACATATAAAGAAAATTTTCTATCTCTTGAATGATTTTTCATCATTGCTCGACTATTCAATTGCTTTAGGAGGAAATTTTCTTAGAATACTCCATGAATTTACGACCTCATCATGACTAGATAGCAAAAAGATAACTATACATGGTAAGTAATAAGTCACCAGAATTAAGCCATGCTATAGAAATTAAGAAATTTAACCTACATTTCACAGAAGAATTATAGTGAATTTTCAATTTCTCGCATAAGTAACATGTCACCAGGATATTGACTTTATTATTCTACCTGCTTGTTGTCTAAAGCTCTAAAGTCTCAGTTTTTCTATTTTATGGGCGACAATGGTGCTATTTGGCTAGGCATGTGAGCCTCAACTTTCAGCAGTTAAAGTCATCGTAAATATTTATAGGGTCCACATTAAAGGCACGTGAGTGTGTGACTGTTCACACGGTGGGTGTTCATTAGTTAGTGGAGTTGTGTACCTCATAACACAATTCTACCAACGACAAATTGATATGCGAGTACGTGCACTTGATCGAAAATTATACATACAGTGCACGTGTATGCATTACCTTAACCAAATTCTGAGTTTGGAAGTGAATGTTAGATTTTGCAAGGCGAATATGGATAGCTTGTATAAAGGAAATTCCAGAATACTAATTTCAGCTGATAATTTATTTTGGGATGATGGGGGTGTTTTGATAGATTGTTTTCCTAGTCTGAATATTCTTTTTACTGCTGTTAATTAGCTGCTGAGCAAGCTCAGCTTATACTCGGGGTTGAATAAGTTGGTGATTGAATGCGATACTATGTTTATTGTCCATCATCATCTTTAGATTACAAATAGATCTCCATGCTTGGCAGTTGGCATACTCGGAATGCTTGTCGACCACATTTGACAAGTATTCTTAATAACATCGGGGATTAAAACTCCGCTGATATGGGAGTTTTTTTATTTTTTTAAGTAGGGATTGGTCAAGTGCACCCAAATTAAATTTTAACTCCTTATATACACCAAAAATCAATTTTCAAATTCGGAACGATTAACTAAACAAAATTACTTAAAGCGTAGGGGCATAAGAATTTTTATCTTCTTAACACATTTCGTAAAATCCATGCATCAAATAGCCACAAGGCCTTAGCCTAATGGTTAGAGCTCATGCCCTCACAACTGTGAGTGCATGAGCTTGAACCCTCCCCCCCCCCCCCCCCCCCCCATTGTGGGGGTTTAAATGTCCTTCCTCAATTTGAGTGAAGGTAGTTTGCTCCCTCGAATTGTGAGTGAAGTAGACATCTAAATATCCTTCTTTAATTTGAGTGAAGCCAGTTTATTCCCTCAAATTGTTCGAATATTGAGAGAGTTAAAAATCTGAGTTGTGCTACATTGTAAACTCTCCCAGTGAGTGAAGACAGTTTGCTCTCTCGAATTGTGAGTGGAGTAGACATTTAAATATTTAAAATCTAAGCTGTGCTATATAAAATTTATAAACTCTTTTAATAATAGTCTCATTTATATATATGAACTCTCGAATATTAGAGAGAGTTTGTAAACTCTAGTTTCAATAATAGTCTCCTACATAAAATTTATAAATTTTATGTAGAATAATAATCTCATTTGTATATATGAATTGTAACATGAGCATTAATCTCATTTAATTAAAAAAAAAAAAAACCATGCATCAAACAATTTGAAGAACGCGCAGCATGGTTTTAACCAATGCGTTTCCAACACCTAGTCAAGATTTGAGGCGCTTTGATAAAATCAAAGCTGTGAGGCCCTACCTGAATTTTCTCCGCTTTAAGGAGACAATCATCTACTGTCATATCCAGCAGTGGACCATTAATCCTTAAGGTCCATGTAAAGTGTGGACCCGTGACCTTTACTAAAAGCAAAGTCAATCTGCAATTTTAGGCAACCGTGTCCGGTATTTGACTGTTAATTTTTGCTGCTTTAATTATCCTTCCTCAAAATGGAATGGACACTTCTGATCCCAGATTTACTTAATTAAAATATGAAAATGTTTTTTTTTTTTGTTTTCTTCAAAGTATTTTATTCCATGTGCAAAATAAAAGCGGAAAAAAAGATGCGTTGAAGCAAGTCGGCCATGAAATCCAAAAGCCAGAAAGAGAAATATGCCTTCATATTCAATGTTGAAAGCTATCTTAATTATGGACTTGGTCCTGTTAGGCTCGCTGCTGTCTGTTCATCGTCATCAAATCAAAATAAAGATATATAAGTGCTTTGTGCAGCCGAAATTTGGAATGAGAAATTAAAGATGGCACTTTCATAAGGCAACTAGTGCATCCATGGGTTTGGCATATATGGCCGACAAAACCAACTCCACTTTTCATTCCTTTTTCTCAATCACTGTTGTTTCTTCTTCTTGTTGTTGTTGATGCGTCCCTCTCGCCATTCTTCTCCCATAAACAAAGCATACACACACACACACACACAAAATACACGCAAAATTATTCATTAGATATATAATAAGTTTATTAGAATCATCAACCATCCATGAAGCTGACGTTTACAGTCCCTTTTTTGAGCTAATTATTACCAATATAAAAAATCTCAAGAAATAATGAATTTCCGTTTTCGTTTCCCTTCTAAGTAAGTCATGCATGTTGAATAATTTTTTTGCTGGCTGGCTGTTTTCTTTTATTTTAATATATCTTTAAGCATTATATACTTTACACCAGAAAAAAAAAAAGTTGTTTTGATTTTAAAAACTAACAAATGTACTAATGCATAAGATTCAGAAGCTTACTTGTCTTAGAAATTACTAGCAGGAGTCTTATTTTGATTCTTTATTATATTATATAGTTATGATTGGTCTTATTGTCTACACAAGGGCAATGGAAAAACGCTTTTATACCTCTTTAGAGAAAATAATAGCATTCTCTTCCTACTGAGCAATCTATGAGATTCAACTCAGCTAACCAGCTATAAAGATAAATTTTATGGAAGGACAAATACATTATTCATAGGTACTTTAATTAACTTAAGGCACACTTTTATCTCTTGTACTTTAGCCTAATTTTTAAAATATTTTGCTATATAGTTTGCTGAATAATTTTATCTTATATGTTGTTTCACAATTCTTGACAATCAATAACTTTAGGCTGTGTTTGGTTCTTATATCAAAATCACTCATTGTATTACATTTATGCATACCCATATTTGACAATTGCAATTGCTATAGGAGCACTGCATAATGGGGCAAAGCTAATGTGGCAACCGCCGCATCAGCTTGTCTCTTCCTTTTTTTTTTTTTTTTTTGCTTTTTTTTTAATAATATTAAATAAATATAACCTTTTAATTTAATATAATATTATATAATATTAATTTTTATTTTTACATCATAATTATTAATATAAATTAATAAATTATAAATTTATTATTCAATAATATTATATTATATTATTTGTTTTTACATTAATATAAATTAATAAATTTATAATTTAATATAACTAATAATAAATATTTAAATATGAATAAATTTGAATAATATTAATTTAAAATTAATAATAATATAAATAATAGTTTAAAATATTAATACAATTTAAAATATTAATGTAATATAATATAATATATAATTTAAATTAATCACAAAAAAAATTAATATATTATAGTGTAGCACCAAACATAGTACAATATTATTATAATACAGTGCTAATGCAATACAACATAATACAATACACCAGCATTAAAATAGTGCAATACAGAATAATATAATACAGTGTCCAAACGCACCCTTAGTTCACAGCAATTGTATATCAAAAGTCGGAGTGCCTCAATTATCTATAATATTTTATAATTTTTTGATAAATAATTTTTGCTTTCCTTTTAACAGGAAGATGTTATCAATTTAACAATCTAAGATTAAAAATCACTAACACCTCGATGTTAAACAAATTCTTCAAATTGTTTAGTTTCGGATAAATTTATGAACAGAAGGGAAAACATTTTAGGTGGAAATAAATTTGCGAATCTCTCTTTCTAAATATCTCATCTGGTCCCCTTTGTAATACATGCTAAGAGGTCTCAAACTTAGCATTTGGTGGTCCACCAAAGCTTTGTCTCCCTAACGATCCCCATCATTATTGTTATTATTATTTTTTGTTGGGGTTTGTTAGTTATGGTAGCTATATATTCTCTCTCTTCTTTTACTATTGTGTTAATTATCGGTAATCATTAGTCTGTCTGTTTAACTTAATTGTTAATTAACTATAATTTTTCAGTGCTGGTCTATAACAAAGTTATAAGAAATTGATGTTTATCTAAATCACTGCACACTCTTAGGGCATAATTGCTATAATATATATATGCTGAAGCAAAGAAAAGAAAGGAAAATCGATCTGGATTCTGGAAGATGACTTGTCCCAATCCTCTTCACGTACTGCCCAATTCCATTTTGTATTTTCCACCCGGGAAGGTAGCCTTTGCTTTCAATCTTTTTAAACAAAAGTATCATCAATTTTTAAAAGGGTACTGTGTACTCGTTATTCTCGTGTGTAATTTGTATGGTTAGCCATGGGGATACAAACTTTTATATAGTTTTCTTTCTGTATAAATTAATGTGTCAATTTACTATTAGTATGATTAACATATATATAATTCAATGTAACGAATGAATTGACCTATGAAAACATTTAGTAAATACTATATTGACATATTAATTTGTACCAAAAAGAAATTGTATTAGAGTTTCTATCGCTATAATTATTGAACTTGTTCAACAGAGAAACGTTAGGTCCCTAACAATCACAAACAATAGCGATCTAAGTACGGAAAAATTTTCAAGTGCCCTAATATATACTCATTCATTTGTATTTATTATTGCACACTAATTTATTAATAGTACAGACTAGTAATTAGCTTAGTGGTGGATCTTTTCTCACCTCATAGTTATCGCCTATTTGAATCTCTCTATGTATGCATGAGGAGTAATTTTTTACTTTCGATGGGGAGCATATTTAAAATTTGCACAATAAATATTATGCATAAGATATATCCCGACAGGTAATGAACTGGGCTTAAGATGTTTTAACAGGATTTTTTGATGTGCCTATAAAAACATTCAAATTCAATATTTGCAAAAATTTATATTTTAGTGACGTAATGCTTCATAAAAAAATTAATTGAGTAATAATGGCAATAAGGGAGTGAGAGTGTGGACACTGAGAGTAAAAATAGGTCACGGCAGCATATAATTTTCAAAAGAGTAATGATATTTGACTCTCTTAATTTCTTTCATCAGTCCCTATTATTTAATCAACCGCATTTATTTATGAAATTATCCCTATTAAAAACTAAAAATAAATAAAGAGTAAAAACAATTCCATGAACCGTAGCTACCTTCTGCCACCATTGTTTATTATTCATTCTAATCTCAACCGCTTTATTACTAGTCCATTTTCATTATTTATGATTAATTCAAATTAATTTATAATTTCTAGATTCTTATACTAAAATTATTCTTTGAGTTTTTTTTATTTCATATTATTTTCATTTTCATAAAATCATATCAATCTTGATGAAATCAATTCAAATAAACGATGGTCTACGGTCGATGGCTATTGGATAATTTGCTAGTAGGGTCAATCGACAACTAAGGGCTAGTGGTGCAATGGCTTGAGGTGGTAGGAGGTGGCTAGGGTTTTTGGAATTGTATTTGTTGTTTTTTTTTTCTAATTATTCCTTTTATTATTTAACAAGGATAATTATGAACATAAGTAAGATTAATGAGAATGTGGGGGCTGGGGAGAAAAATTGAGGGGTGAAATATCACTAATCTTTTCAAAATTCTTATTTTTTAAATTTTTATGCAATAAAACAATTGTGCCTTACAATGAAGAGTGGCGTGGTGTAGACGGTTTGGTTCTGGTGTGCATACAGTAGTCCTCTACAGCTAATTAGCTGGCCGCAAGGAAAGCCATAAATACTGAAGTTGGACCCCATTAAAGAACTTATACATCTTCAATTTTGCCCCTCCGTGTGTGAAAACAAACTGATTACACCCCCACGCTTCTTTCTTATAAGAAAAAACGGAATAAAGAAAATTATTGATTTATTAAGGAAGCTTCAAATATCAGTATTACAATATTTGATTCTCTTATTAAAAAGAAGACATAGAGGTTTGTTCTCAATTATCTAACTAAGTAAAAGTCTCTACAAGGAAAGAGAAGGGGGGGGGGGGGGGGGAGCGAGAGAGAGAGAGAGAGAGAGAAATGCACAAATAACTTTTTGTTGTACGAGATAGTCCAATTTTAAAGGAAGATTCATTGGCCACACAAGAATTCAAGATCTAATTTGTAAAAAAAGGAGCAGTAAGGACCTTACGACGGAGGGTGAGATTAGGGTTTGCGGAGAAACAGAAAGTTTAGCGTATAACGGGAATTGAAGTGGGTGCCTTTAGGTTAAAAGTTAGAAACCGACATTTTGATAGGTAATTATGGGTGAATCCTCGGAGGCGGGGTTTTATAAGAATTTTATTGGGGTGTTACTAGTAGCAGTTCAGGAATTATTTCCGAGCCCATTGGAGCCCATAAAAGTTTCTGCCGATGTGAACGCCGAATGACGAAGCGATCCCACACCTTGATGACGAACAGGTCTCGCATCTGGCCGCCAGGATCCAGTGGTTAAAACCGTTTCAATTTCGCGGATGACGATGTAGCATGTGATGTCATTTATTCCTTAACCAAGAAGGTTTTACCAGATGTTTATGCATCACGCCACATTAATAACGTACACACAGTAGAGACCCACCATCGTCTGACTAAGTTTTTGCACAACGTTTTTATCACTTTTGTTGCTCGAATTAAAAACATTTGTGACGAGACAAACGTTTTTATTTGCTACTCTACATTGGCTGTGAAATTTCAATTCTTTTGTCTTTATTTTTTCAAATCACAGCAAATATTTATTTTTTCCGTTGCTGGATAACGCATAAATTTCAGGTGTTAATCCTTCAATACATTAGTTAAATTTACAATGGACCAATGACTCTCATTGGACAATCTGACCATTATAATAACCATATGATCCTTAGTTGTTTAATTAGTGTATATAGAATAACTATTTAATGGGCGAAGTTCTTTAATTTTTTGTTGAGTGATATCAACATGTGTAGGAGTTAAAAGAAACAAATTTAAATCTATTGATTATATCAGTTTTAGTTTCGTATTCGCTGAATTGAAGACTAGTGAGCACTATATTAGTTTTTAATTTGCATGAAATTGGTGCTGACAAAACTGAACCAATCCTCAAATTTTGAATTTTATAACGTTGATGATGTGACAATAATTTATTAGATGTTATTATTATATGTGTATATACTATTCCATACAATATTGAAACTCATATAGTAATTATTCTCAATTTCCCAACTCTAGTTGCCTTGTCGAATTTCTTCATCTCTTCAATATTATTACAGAGAAATTGTATAATTTTGTCAAGTTAATTTATTATAGAATTGTATGTGTGCATATTATATTCTAACAAATAAAAAGTGTTATTTTTAATAATAATCCATCTATTATTATTTTGGCACACAATAAATATGTGAGTTCAAATCGATTTAAAAGAGACTACGAAAATTTGGATATTAAAATAGGTTTAAAATTGGGAGATCAAACTAACATTTCCTCCCAGTTTACTAAAATTGAACTTTAAGGTAACTATCTTTTTCTTTTTTTTTTTTGGGATAGATCATTCATAGTAACAGTTACGAAAGAACTTGCCTATTTTAATTATTTTGAAAATAAATCTCCCACGTGATTCAAATCCTTCAGATGTCATCGTTTCTAATTCAATCATCCAAAAGCGCACAAGAAGTACGAGAATCGTGCTTTCCATACACATCAGTACTGTACCTTCAAAGCACTTTACACGTGTTCTTTTCAACTCTCAAGATGCCATACCAGCAAAATTTATGGAAACACATCTTAAAAGGAGAAAAGGAAAAAAATGCCAAAAGAAGAAAAATTAGAAGGAAAAAACAAAATAAAATAAATTACACTTGGGGGTAGTTCAGGTTCAGTCAGTTGTTTTTTCCGTTTTTTTTTTTATCCAATCATCATTTTTTTTAACTCTACCATATTTAGTAGAAGACTGACTGACAAAAGTCAAAGAGTCAACTTACTCCGTGGGAACCGTGGCCCATTAGCGGCTAAGCCAACCCGACAGTGCCGCCATCAGACCCGTGTGCGTGTTTATCTCTCGCCCACGTGTCAAAACCTTAACTCACCTTAACTATAAATGCACACTCTCACTCTCTTTGTTCCTTAAACTAGAATCCAGACCGAGAACAAGTAGACAAGTCAAAACTCGAAAGCACTTTCGATTCCAGAAGCACTCCTAACTTCAAACAATGGACATATTATTCGGCCAAGTCTCCGATCCTGGTTTGACTGACAATAAACCGGAGTCATCAACACAGTCAGATGCCAGCAGCACGGCGCCGCCAAGGCGAGGTGCTAACTCAGACGAGGAAGTAGTACTACTAGCAACGAGCAGGCCGAAGAAGCGGGCGGGGCGGAGAGTGTTTAAGGAGACACGTCATCCGATTTTCAGAGGAGTCAGAAGGAGAAACAATAACAAATGGGTATGTGAGCTACGTGAACCCAACAAGAAAACGCGCATTTGGCTAGGTACGTATCCTTCTCCAGAAATGGCTGCAAGGGCACATGACGTGGCAGCGCTGGCACTGAGAGGGAAATCCGCTTGCCTGAATTTCGCTGACTCAGTATGGAGGTTACCGGTGCCGGCTTCCACGGATGCTAAGGACATAAGAAAGGCTGCAGCTGAGGCAGCAGAAGAATTTAGACCTCATGATGATGAACTTGAAGAGAGCAATATTCACCATGTGAAGCTTGGGGAAGTACAGAAAACGTTGCAAGAAAACACGTTGTTGCCAGAAAATGTGTTATATATGGATGAACAGGCGGTGTTTGATATGCCGGGATTGCTTGTGGACATGGCGGAGGGTTTGCTTCTTTCACCGCCACCTTTAGTTTTTGGAGATGATGATTTTATGAAGTGGGATGATCATAATAATGGGGAAAGTGATGGCTTTGTGTCGTTGTGGAGTCATTCAATTTGACGAGTAATTTCTACCGTAGAGTTGTTTTTTTTTTCACTTTAATTTTTTTGCAGTGTATTTACTGTGCATGTAGATTAATTTAAATTTAGCAGGCAACTGTGTATAAAATTATAAAACTCATATTGCATGGTTGTGAGAAACTGAGAATAACAAGGGATTATTTTTTTTCTTTTATTGTATCGATATTTTATTGCGATTGAGAAAGACCCTCATATGCCCCTAAGGGCGTAGCCGAGTTGGTTGGCAGTGCAGTCTGTCGCCCCTCACTTGTGTGGACTCGGGTTCGAGCCTTGGGGGTGGGGAGAGGGGTAAAAATTGATTTGGGCTTGCCCACCCCCTCTTTCCTTTAGAAAAAAAAAAAAGAAAAAGACCCTCATACTCTCGGTAGAAATATATGAACTCTCTCTATTATTGAATTCTTTTTTAAAAAAGATAAAGATAGGGACTGATAAAAGCAAAAAAGAAAAGTTTTTGGTAGCCCATATTAGTATTAGAATTTAAACTCAGCTTGTCAAATGAATAAAAATATCTAAAATAATCATTTGGTTAAACCGACTAAGGAAAATCTAAACCCTAATACACTAAGATTTGAATTCAAGTGATGGGTTAAACAATGTTGTTTGAAAACCACGTGGACAAGCCCTAAGGGCCACAACCTCTAACTCTAAGTTAGAACCAAATTGAAAAGGAGCATAGCTATAACCTTTTGGGAAATTGTGAAGACTCAACAATATAACTCCCTTGGTTGATTTAGTCATATATATAGTTAACCAAAAGATCAAAAGATCAAGTGGCCCCTCACATTAATTTGGAGGAAAAAATTATCTAATTTGCACTTATGCATTAAGCGTTAAATATTGATGCTTCTGAATAACAAATAAAGACATAAGACCAAAACTGAACAAACAAACAATTATGTGAACCTCTGAAGGCTTGTCCAAGACACGTTCGCTAGATTCAATGTGGCCCAAATAAATCGAGCTCAGGCTCGTTGGGACGTAATTTTAAGGTCTGAGTAAGATATTAATATTTTAAAGACGCACGACACAACGTCAACCGACCTTAGCTCAGTTGGCAGAGCGGAGGACTGTAGTGGGTCATCCAACAGCAAATCCTTAGGTCGCTGGTTCGAATCCGGCAGGTCGGATTTTTTTAACCCCCCCTAAGAAAGGGGAAAAAGAAGTACTAAAACATGTTTACAATGGGTCGAATTGAGGATCCCGTCCAATCTACGTTTACTTGAAAATTGATCTTTCAAAAATACAGCTAACATGTGTAAGGGCATAAATTGTGCAAATAAAATATGAGATTTGTAAATAAAAAATAATATAAATAAATTAATATATTATTGATAGATAGAAATAAAAATTTATTAGTAAAATATAATTATAAATCAACATTAAATGTCAAATAAATCACAAATTAAGTAAACAAAACATAAAATTTATAAATCGAATATAAAATAAGTAAATTAATAAAAAATATTAAAATAATGTATTATTAGTAAACAAAAAATAACTTATAAATGTAACATAATGTTTGTAAATCAACATTAAGTATAAAATAAAATATAATTTAAGTAAATTAAATATAAGATTTGTTAATAGAAAGTAAAATTAGTAAATTAATATAAATATGGTAAAATGATATATTATTGATAAGAAAAACATAAACTTATAAACATAACATAAAACTTGTAACTCAACATTAAGTGTAAAATTGAAACACTAATTATGCTACCCAAGAGGGGGTGAATTGAGTTTTTTAAAAAATTAAGTAAATAAAATTACACAATAATTAAAAATAATATTTTAAAATAATATAATTAACAATGCTTGAAATTTAAAAAGATAAGGGAACAGAAATCAAACACGAAATTTTTACGTGGTTCGGTTAACCGTTTTTACGTCCACACCTCCAAGCTTACTGGGCTTGAGGATTTCACTAAGCAAGCCTCCAAGGCTTCAACACCACTTACACTTGACTTCAAGGTGTCAATGGATCTTTACAATCAAGAGATGATCACCAATCTTTTAACCCAAGTGTATCCCAACACTTACAATCACTAAAAAATAAATATTCAAAATCAATCAATCTCTCACACAATATATATAATTACAAATGAAATCCTAAGTATGAATCAATTAAATAAAACAAGTTTAAATATGAAAGAAGATTGTTTTTCTTAGTAGCAATCTCAAAGATAATTCTTGGATCACTGTTTATTTAAATTTGATTGAGCTATTTTATAATTGGAGCTGAAAACTAGCCGTTGTTGACTTTCTAAGCATAATCGGATCCCCGTTTTCTGCTAACGGTTAACCGTTTTGACTTATCCAAATAGCCATTATGCTTAAACTTTAAATAAACGGTTTACCGGTTAAAGTTATCGGATCGCTGCTTGCTTCCAAATACCTGCAAAACAAACTTAGCTTTCTGTTTTTGCCAAACGGCTCAAGGTTAAAAACTTTTTCCTTTCTGTAAACTATCAGTTAGCCGTTTTCACATAAACGGTTCACAGTTAATTTTCAGAATCTTCTCAAATAAACGGTGCAGGATTACAAAGATAGTTTCCTCTCTGTAAATTATCTGTTTACCGTTTTCCAATAAACGGTTCACCGTTAATTTTCAGATTCTATATATTTGGCAACTTTCGTTTAAAAAAAAGGTTTTCTAACTCAAGTTAACAACTATTAAGCTTTCTTTAAACATGTTTATGGCTTTACGAAATTCATTTTAATAGCCCCAACATTTTAATCAAGAATATATAAGTTTTGTTATCATCAAAATCAATATTATAAGATTAACAAAAATAACATAGGAATTATGTAAATGATATATGAGACTTATTAATAAAATGCAAAGCAAGTAAATATTGTAAGATTTATTGAAAAAAATAAAAACTTACAAATGTAAAATAAAAAGTTATTATAATAATGTTATTTCTAAATTGAATAATGATAATTTTGGATTTATGTAATGTATCTGCGCATATATGTTGAAATTTTATTAGGAATAAAACTTAATCTCAACATTAAATTTTGAAAATCTTATCTTTTTTATATTTTTTTAAATCATTTGTAAGATAAGTGAATTTGCATCCTTCTTAGTATAAGTAAGAAGCAACCCTAAATGATCTTCTAATATAAGTAAGAAGTAAATTTTAAAACTATATGAAATATATATAAAATTAAAAGTTATACATAATTTTATTGATATTTCATGGATGTCTAGTAATATAAGAATGTCTTTTTATTTTGTTTTGGCTTGATCCACATCACGAAAAAAAGTTTTGCTTGATCAACTTGTGTGGTAACAAATACTGTGATAGAAAATGAAAAAAAGAATTATAAAATTCCTAGCATGAATGTAAAATTTATGGTTAAACAAATTTTATAAAACTTATTCTAATTATTTTCAATACAAATTTTTTGTTTTCAATTGATGAGTAGTTTTTTTCTTTACTTAAATGAATTAAATAAAAATTATTTTTTAAAATTAAAAGTCTAATGTTGATTTACAAGTTTTATATTATTTTTATAAGTGTTTGTTTTGTTTACAATTTTAAAATAATAATTTACCACTTTAATATTAATTTACTTATTTTATTTTTTATTTACTAATCTTATGTGTAATTTATAAAATTTATGTTTATTACAACATTAATACTGTGATTTTAATCACGACATCATGAGATTTTCCATAATTATCTAAGTATTTTTTTTGTTTCTTTGTTGAATATAATAATTATTCACAATGGATTCCAATCCCTTTAATTTAAAAAGTACATTAATTAGTTATTCAGAGTCATCATTAACTAATTAACTGATTGCTAACAACAAAAGATTTTAGAAATTTAAGTTTGACTAATTTCATGTTTAAAATCAAGCACAACTTTAGTGTATTGGTTTTTTGTTTCTTATCTAATTTTTTGTAGTTCCAAATTAGTAAAATGCTCTTTCAATATCTATAATTAATCTAATTACTAAATTGAATTGGTATAGTAGCCAGTTTGCTCCCTCAAATTTAGGCATAAGGCCTAAGGGGTGAGAATCACTATTTCTTAATATTTAAATTTATTGTGAGTTTGTCCAGGATATGCTTTAAAAGGAGTAAATGCTTGTTTAATCTCTAAAGTTTGATTCAAATATTTGTTTAGTTCATATATTTTAAAAAATACCTTAAAATATTATCTTTATAGTTAAGAAAAATTCTATAATGCCGTAATAAAAATTATGGTATCAATACTGTGATAGACATAAATATTATAAATTAGACATAAAATTAGTAAATGTAAAGTAAAACTAGTAAATTCATATAAGATTATTAATTATTTAAAAAATTATCATTGTTTCTATAGAATTTTAGTGAAAAATATTTTATTCATTTATAGAAAAATATTTTTATTAATTAAATAAAAAAATTATATTGAAAAAAAGTGGAATAAGTTTTTATTAATTTGGTTACCATAATTCTATATTTATTCTAGGGCATTTGTATACTTTTTTTCCCATTTTCTACAATGATATCTATTTATTACACATGTTAATTAAGCACAATTATTTATCTTGGTATGGATCAAGTAAAAAAAATATATATTCTTATATTATTAGACACATATATGATATATCATATGCATACTTTATGTAGTCTCAAACTTTTACTTATATTTAAAGATCATTTAGGGTTGTTGAAGAAGTGTAGAAAGATGTAAAATAACCTTATGTTATAATAACTATGAAAGATATTAAAATAATATTTTTTTCAAAATCTAATGTTAAGCATAAATTTCATCTTTAATAAAACATCACATGTATCACATAAATATAAAACTAACATTATTCAATTTAAATAAAAAAATTAATAAATATATAAGATAATAAACATTATAATGAGTTTTTAATTTATAATTGTGAACTTTTTTTTAGCAGTAACTATTATATCAATTTTCTTATTTTACCTTTTATTCATAAATTTTAGGCATAATCTACAAACTTTATATTTTATTTTGCACATAATTTTGATTTACTTGTCTTATGTTAAATTTATACATTTTTATTTTTTTACCAGTAATACATCAATTTACCAATTTTATAGTAATTTACTTGTTTTATCTTCTATTTACAAGTTTTTTGTTTCATTTTAAAAATTTATGTTTTATTTTACAGTTAGTGTTGGCTTACTAGTTTTATGCTACATTTACAAGTTTTTATTTTATTTACCAGTAATATATTAATTTATTAGTTTATATTAATTTACTTGTTTTACCTTTCATTTACAATTATTATGTTCCGTTTCTAAAATTTATGTTTTATTTTGCACTTAATGTTGATTTACGAGTTTTATGTTATATTTGTAAGTTTTTATTTTATTTACTAATAGTACATTAATTTACTAGTTTTATATTAATTTACTCGTTTTACCTTCTATTTACAAGTCTTTTGTTTTATTTTCAAAATTTATGTTTTATTTTACAATTAATGTTAATTTACTGGTTTTAAATTATATTTACAAGTTTTTGTTTTGTTTACTAATAATACATCAATTTACTAGTCTTATATTAATTGACTAGTTTTACCTTCCATTTACAAGTCTTATGTTTAATTTCTAAAATTTATATTTTATTTTACACTTAATGTTGATTTGGAATTTTTATGTTAAATTAGTAAGTTTTTATTTTATTTACTAATAATAGATCATTTTACTAGTTTTATATTAATTTACTAGTTTTGCCTTCCATTTACAAGTCTTATGTTTAATTTCTAAAATTTACGTTTTATTTTACACTTAATGTTGATTTACAATTTTTATGTTAAATTAGTAAGTTTTTATTTTATTTACTAATAATACATCAATTTACTAGTTTTACCTTCCATTTACAGGTCTTATGTTTAATTTCTAAAATTTATTTTTTATTTTACAGTTAATGTTGATTTACAATTTTTATGTTAAATTAGTAAGTTTTTATTTTATTTACTAATAATACATCAATTTACTAATTTTATATTAATTTACTAGTTTTACCTTCCATTTACAAGTCTTATGTTTAATTTCTAAAATTTATGTTTTATTTTACAGTTAATGTTGATTTACAATTTTTATGTTAAATTTACAAGTTTTATGTTTCATTTACATAATTTATGTTAATTACGACATTGATGCCGTAACTAGGGGTGACAAAAAAGCCAACTCGGCCCGGACCTGGGTTTTTTAAAAAAATATTATAAAATATATTTTATTTTAAATATTTATATTTATTTGACTCATGTATTACACAAATATAAATTTTTAAACACTTAAAGTTTATAATTTCATGTCAAATTTCATTAAAATAAATTTAAAACTTATAAAATTACAAATAAAATTACAAAAAAATAAAAAAAATATGTATTATAATATTAAAAAATACAAAATCCGGGTACCCGGATTAAAACCCGGCCTGGGCAAAAAAAATTGGCATCCCGGTCCGATCCGGGTATTGCAATACCCAAACCCGACCCGGGATTTTGCTAACTCTAGCCGTAACTTTAATCACGGCATCATAGAATGACCCTTATAGTTAAATATGTTATGTTGTTACAGTTACTTTTTCTTCACTTTTACAATAACATCTTCTAACAATATTCTTGACATTAATTAATTGATTAATAAAAAGTTAATTAGTCAATTAACTAATAATTATTTATTAGTAAATTAACCAATAAATATCAGTGTGAAAGAACTAGTTTTTTTATACATGTACAATAATTTTAGTAATAATTATTGAGAAATAAATTACTATCAAGCAATTTAGAGAAATGCTCAATTTATTTACAACAATCTTATGAATAATTTTTTATAAAAAAAATTAATTAACTAAACTAATCTTAAAAGTAAAATATGTGTAAATTTTTATGTTACTTAATTTTAACGCTAATTTCATAAATTATTATTTTTTTATTAATTTCTCCAACAATATTTTTAAAAGGGTATTATTATAAAAGAAAAGAAAACTAAGTGTAAAGTGTTACATGTTTAATAGCAAAGGTATCTTAATATATTTTCTAAAATATAAGGACTGAACAGATACTTAAATTGAAATATATAAAATAAAAAAATATTTATCCTCTATAAGTATGACCCATAGGCTGCTAATTTTCATCTAGCAATGTAATCAAACACGGCATCTTTGTACTTTTGGATTCTTGTGCATGTTAGAACAAAAAATCTTTTAGTGAAAACCATCACCTATAATTCTGGAACATTTATGTTATATGACCAAGAATTAATAACAAGTTATATAATAAAAGTGTACCTGAATCCATAACGCTAAATTGCTCTATAGGGTGTAGTTGATCTTCAAAATCTCTATATTATCCTAGAGAATCATTTAATTTTCTCTGCATTCTTTATCTGATGATGGAATGTCAAAAAAATAGAAAGATATGTGTGATAGGAGATCATACCCACTTATATAAATAATTTTTGATTTGTTGTTATTAGGCATTCTTAATTATACCTATTATAAAATAAAAATATTATTAGATCTCTATAATTTAAAGACGTACACCCTATTAGATACATTAAAATTTATAATATTAAAAAATTTAATATATTATTTTTAATTAAACTTAATTTTATATGAAATATTATAATATATAATTATTTACATATAAATAAAACGTTATATTAAAAATCCAACGAAGATTCAAAGTCCATCAGTGCATTGTTTGAACTGCTCAGATGTCTCATTATTAATGTATTAAATAGATATCACAGATTGTACAAAAGGCCTGTACTGGTCAGATGCCTCATTATTAATGTATTAAATAGATATCACAGATTGTACAAAAGGCTGCTCAATGCTCATGTAGTTGCTCTGCATTTGTCCTTTTTGTGTGTGGGATGTGAATTGGACTTTTGATCAAAAGAGGAAGTAATATGAAGTCATCTTGATGTAGGACACGGTGAGTCGGTGGCCGTTTGCTAAAAATATTTTAAGGTTAATATCACATAGCCCACAAATTCAAAACAAGCAACCAACACTCAGGAAGTGTTTTACGTTTGATTGGAGTTGCTAGCCAATGCAGCATCGAGGAATAGATGGACATTAGCTAGTAGCTAGCCAGGGAGCGACACGTGTCACATTATGTAATGATTTTGCCAGCAGGGCTAGAGCTAAGTGACTGTAAAATTTGTAGAATGCATTCATGTTGTTTTCACTTTAGCATGCAAGTTGCGAACCGTCATGATTCATAACTGACCAGGCATGCACTTAAACAGCTCAAACAAAACTCTGATCCCGTTCAAATTATTCTTGGCTTCTTGCCATTATTATCAAATGTATATTAATTGATCAAATAAAATTTGAACACTGCTGATCGGTCCATCATACATTCTTCAGTACGACAATAGATGATTGCCAAGTTAAACAAACAAAAAATCATTAACCATCAATCATATGCACTTGGTACTAATCAGTGTCTACTGATTCGAATTTTGTGGCCAACAAATCAAAGTCATTAACACCTCCATGATTAGTGCCCCATCTGTATCATAATAATAATAATAATAATAAAGTTCGGCAAAATAATCGGAAATCCATGATGAATTTGTGAGAGTCAGTTTATTTTAACTATTTTTTTTAAATCAATTTTACGCTTCAATAATAAATATTATCTTAACTGCTCCATTGCACAACTAATTTAACTCTCGATAGCTTTCCTATAGTAAATAATGTGATGGAATTTTAATATAATTAAAAAATTATTGTACAATAATAATAAATTAAACAAATAAAAAGGGGTCATTAAAACCAGATCAGATTCTCTCTGGTTAACTGCGATTCCGTATGGAACTTAACGACATGCACACGTGTCCCAGCGCGTGATGAATGGCCAGTTTCAGTTTGCATGGAAGGTGGCATATCATTTTCAAGATTTGTCAAAGGTCAACTGCTGGTCTCTCCTACATTGGTCCAAAAGAAAAACCTAATTATCAAACACGCACAGTCAGACACCCCCCCTCTTGTAATAAAATTTATAAATCTCGCGTTACATTCTGCAACCCCATATAATTATTCACAATTCAAACTCAGTAATCCTCGCTACAACTAAAACATTAAAATAACCAAACTTTAGATTCAAAAACTCCTACACAGTAGAAGCATCCTCCGAGCTTCTTCTTCTCAACAATTCCCTCTTCAAATTAACATTTCACCTTGAGATCTTCACCTTAACCCATGCCAGAAGTTGCTAGCTTTCTGTGCAGCCTCCGAGCTTGCATTCAAATTGGGTGACTTCATGGTCCCTTCTGTTACTGATCAATTTTGATCCTCACTTTTTTTTTAATTTCTTTCTTATTATTTGAAAAATTATGGCATTAGTTAAGACTTTATCAGTGGATCGAAAGCCATTGATGCTTAAAGACTATCTCAAAGATGATCTTAGTTCATGCTCATCAAGCGGTTTCAAATCATTCCCACGTCGACAATGCTGCACAACCGTCAGATTTCTCCTCGACGTCGATCTCAAAACCAAAGACTTCAACAAGGCTAAGCAGCTCCTACAACGAAGCCGTTCAAAAGCAGCTGCTTCTAAAACAATCTCTGTCTTGCAGAGAGCTTCAGGGGCTCTCCTTAAAGCCGTTAAGCTGATTCAGTTTCCTTCTGCTAAGTCTCCGACATCGTCGGTGCAGCAGACGCAGAGCCAGGGAAGCAAGATAGGGCTTGCTCTACCTAGAAGTCTTTCACGTAAGCTGTTAAAAAGGAGCTTTTGGAGAAAAGCTAAAGAGAAAGAGGGAACAATCAAACGGTGCAAAATTTTCAGAGAGTATCTTGAAGAGCAACACCAACCGTCTGATCAGATTACCAAAAGCTTGACTCCCAAGATGGTTTCAACCAGCACTACTAGCAGCAAGAGTGAGAGCAACAACAGCTGGGCTGAGAGTGATTTTACTGCAGATGTTTTACACTCATCGACCGGTAATTCAGAGAGTTCAAGTGAAAAAGACTCCGTGGAGATTAAAAAAAATTTACCATCACCAGATAAGAAACCGGTCGGCGGCAATACAGTAGGCGTATCGGTCGGTGAGGATTCGAACACGAGCTCGGAAGAAAACAGAAAGGTACGTTGCAAACTTTTTATTTAATGCTTCGCCTGTGTACTTTAAATGTTATCTCTGTCTGTTGGTGGCTCTCTCTGATTGGTTGTTAATCTATTATCATCTCCCCACACAAAGGGATATATCCGGAATTTTAATCTTTTGTGTATGGGGGACTGGGAATTTAATGAGTTTCACCTGTGGGGCACATCTTGGGAACCATAGAGTACGTCTCGAGACTATGGGATTAAATTGGGTCGAGTGTTTCAAGGTCCAGGATCTCGCCACATGTTGCATGCATGCTGGATCCACGGCGAGGAAATTTGCAAGGTCAGCAACTTTCATGGAACACGCGATACTTGATTTACTTTAATGCCCTTAAAGTAAATTGAGTTACCTCTCAATTTTATACTTGATTTATTTTAATGCCCTTAAAGTGAATTCAATTTTGTTTGTTAAAGGAAATCAGAATTAGACATTAAATTATTCAAGCTTAATTAATTTAAAAGGAAAAAAGAAACTCAAAAAGAGATTTATAGTTGGTCTTGTTGGAGTCGTTTAAGTCTTGGTGAACCAAACTAAAGTGTGAAGATTGGAATTTGGATTTGATCTGGGCAGTCTACAATCTGGTGGCTTTTCTTTATTTTTTTCCTCTTTTTTGGGTCGGTGACCAAACGGGTATGTGGTTACTAGCGTTGTGTGTGCAACTACCGGTGTAATTTGCACGTTCGGATTGGACTGAATTGGTCATTAAAATTCAGTAATTTCCACCGGGTCTATAAAAGTAATTTTACACTGAGTGGCAAAATTAATTAATGATTGGACAGATGTCATGCCCTTGTCGCCTAGTGAGTTGACTAGGCCATCTAAATTGGTCTTAGGATTTACTTCCATTTGATCCTGGGAGCTAGGCAGCTGGCTCAGGCTCTATTGACATAATAATAGGGTTGGCGATTTGCGGCTTTGGGTCGGGCTTTCTCAAACTCAGACCCAAGCCCATATGATTGATACTATGTTTAGGTTCTGTGAAAAGTCCATCCAACTGAACGGGCTTGGATTTGGGCCGGGGCTTGAGCTGGCCTTAAGCCTTCAATAATTTTGTTAAATAAATTTTTAATTAAACTATATAAGTTAAAAAAAATTAAATCAAGATGATAATTATTATTAAACAAAAAAAAACTATTAATAGCTTCCTTGAATGGGCCTGGCCGGTCACCTATAAACAAATGTTTGCATTTCTTTTTCTTTATTCTTTTTTCTCTTCTTCTTCTTATTTATTGTTGTAAATTAAAATTATTTAATTTTTAGATATTAATTATTTTTATGCCTTGTAATTTATATAGAAGCTCAAGACTCATGTTTATTAAAAATGATGTTAATCCCGAATGGAACAAGATATTTAACTCTTTAAATTAAAAAAGATTTTTTTTAATTTAATTTAATTTTTTTAGTTTATAAATTGAAGCATAGGATTTTTCCAAAAGCTCTTAACTAGGCCCACTTGAAGCGGGCTTTAAAATTTTGGGCCCATATATGTGATTTTATGATGCAAGTCTGGCAGAGTTTTTTTGTCAACCCTGTTGATATTAATTTGTCTGGTCCAAGTATAAGAACGTGAGTAATATTCACTACCTTCTCTAGATTGTCTTTAACCCACACATATAAATATATTTTGTCTAAAATAACACTAACCTCTCTTTATCCAAACATTTGATTGTTAGGTATAACAATCGAGGGAAAATACACTGATATCATTTAGTAAACAATTATTAAAGAAATTAAAAAAAATAAAAATTTAGTACCTACAATGAATAAAAATGATTTTATGTGGGCGATTATTTCATAATATGTAAAAATAAAAAATGAGGCAATATAAATAAAGTCAAAAAAGAAGTTTTTGCCTAATAAAATGAGTCATGTAATAGTGAAAAGTATACTCTTTCATATTTCAAATTTGCATTAAATTAAAATTTAACTAAATGATATCTTCAATAAGAAAATGAACTGATAACACTTTCACTAATCAAATATTGAAGTAGATCTTTGAACTTTCTTTAAGTTTGAAGTCATTTGACAACACCTCCATTTCAATAAAAATTCAACTAATTTTCTTTAGACTTAAATCCATTTAAAAGCACCTACATTTAATCAAATATTGAAGTACCTATTTAGAATTTGCGTTAAGTTTAAATATGGGAAAAATTACATATTTTTCCTTCAAATATAAGTTAGAAATATTTACACCTAAGCTCAAATGAGTTGTGACACTTGCCTCCTTCAAATTCCAAAATGTTACACTTAATCCCTTTATACTAACAATTTAAGTTATTTTACAATATAAAAAGTCCATATTGCTCTTAATCAATTTAAGTAATTTTACAAACTATAAATATTCATCAAAATGATTTTTTTTTTTTGGGTATAATATGGCAATATTGTCATTGATAAGTTAATTTAATTACGTAATTTATGTTTTTTAATTTAGAATTTTGGCATAAATATAAGCTATTTGTATATTGGATTTTCTTTTAAAGTTTTATTCCATAATAAGATAATTTAATTTTATTCTATTTTCATCACATAATGGATTATATATTAATTCTATTTCTTACATAGAACAACATATTCTTTGATAGCACATAAAATAAGCTACACAAAAACTTCAAATAATGGATCACTCAATTTTATATTTTTCTGTTTTTAAGCCAAGAAAACATGAAAATAAAAAATAAAAAGTTCATAAATCGGGTAATTAATTCAACTTATTAAAGATAATATTGTCATAACACATAAATAATATTTCATTTTACTAGATATTCACAATTTGTAAAATAACTTAAATTCGTTAGGGGCAATATGGACCTTTTATTGTAAAAGAACTTAAATTGTTAGGGAAAGGAGGTTAAATGTGGCTTTTTCAAATTTCAAGGGATAAGTATCATAGTGTAAGTGCTAACTTATATTTAAGGGGAGAATCTATAAATTTTCTTTCAAATATAAGATCTCTTTTCTTTTTTTTTTAATTACATGAGATTACAACTTATATTTATAATTAGACAATTACTAGAATTAGTTTACATTAAATTTTAAAGAGTATTGTCCACATTTTAACCCTCTTTAATATTTGATGGATGTCAAATTTACTCACATTTTGAAAGAGAGAAGACTGCATTTATTCAAATTTGAGGAAGGAATTAAACCTTCACAATGCTTTTATGGGATTTTGAATCATTACCCTTATAATTGTCAGGGAGTGGCTCTACCCACTTAGCCTTTCCAAATATAAGATCACTTGACAAAATAAACATCCCTAAAATTATAGATAAAAATGTAATTAATTTTTTTTACTTGATAAAATCTTGATCTATCGTTTTAGGATTCACTCCATCGTCTATAATGCTTACACTCGCGTGTTTTTAAAATGTAAATTTGAGTTAGATTGTGTTCTCGAACTTCCGTGTGGTGTTAAATTAAAACTAATAGATCCGTTTTAACTTCGAACCAACATTATAAAAAGCATATTTATATGTTCGCACTTCAAATTAAGTGCTTAACATGTTCCTTTAAGGTGAAGATTTATTTGGTCTAGTCGATGATTGGATGTGTTGATTGTAACAGGACTGGCGGAGTGAGGAAGAGAAGGAGCAGTTTAGTCCAGTATCTGTGCTGGATTGCCCTTTTGAAGATGAAAAAGTCGTTAACTCTCCTCCTTTCGAGCATAGACTTCCCCGCATGGAAGGTATCACAACTTAAAGCTCATCCTCTCTTGTTGCTTTTTTTTTGTTTTTTTTTTTTCCGTAGTTGACCTTGTTAAATTGTATAAATTGTACAGTAATAAATTAAGCCAGCATACATATAATGTGATAGTTTATATGCTAACGGAGACGACTAACGTTTTGAGGATAGGAACAAAACAAAAGCTCAGACGATTTGAAAGCCTTGCCCAATTGGAGCCAATCGACTTAGAGAAACGAATAGCATCATTCCAGCTTGATCATAAATTCCTAGAATCCTCATCAACACAATCGTTCGAAAACGAAACAGCTGAAAAAGTGCAGGAGCTACTTAAGCTTGTGAAATCGACATCACCACCTAAACGCTACAGTATGTGCAAGGCAGAGAATCTACTTTCGGACTTTTTCAGAGAAAAGCTTGGGGAAAATAAGGCGAAAACGGAGCGGGGCTTGTTGAGGGAAGCAGAGGACTGGATTAATGAACGGCCCCAAGAACTGTTGCAGGGCCGGGATGTGAAAGATGGTAGGAGGGCTTATGTTAATGATATGGAGAAGAATGGGAGGTGGAGTGATGTTAATGCAGAAGAAAAACAAGGGGTGGGTTTGGCTTTGGAGCTTGAGATTTTTAATCGTTTGATGGATGAGTTTGTTCTCCATCTCTCTTCTAGTGATACCATCTGATGACCCACTTGCGATTAAGCATGTGAGAACATTGGGAAATCTCAGGGTTGTTTTAGTCATTTTGAAGCGGGGAGAGGATTGGCTTGAATGACTAATACCACCTCGAGGCTTTGTAATGGAGAGATTTTAGTCTGATCTCCTCTCTCTCGAGGAATATTGGTTCAAGAAGTTTTGAAATATCAAGGGAAATAGTTGAGGTTCCCTGTTTTGATATCATTTTTTTATTTTCACTTCACTAAAAAGTTACAAACCAAATATTAGTTATAATTTAATGTAATATAAGTTATATTTTAAATAATAATCTTATGTAAATTAAAAAAAATTATAAACCGAATTTACTGACAAAATAGCAAAACTGTCCTCTTTTTTGTTGACTTTCATTCACAACTGACGAACACGTGTAATATTCAAAACAAGCTAATACCCCCGTGTAAAACGAACTCATAGTCACATCTCTAGCATAAGTAAACCGCCAATATTTTCTTATTTCCAACTTTCGTTTACGCGTGGGTTAATTTATTTCAAATATTGTTTGTTAATTTTAAAGAGCGTAAGTAAGAGCCAGACAAAAACGGTGTCGCTCTCCATTTTGTCAGCAAATTCGGTTAGCAGGTCGGTCTCTATATCAACAGCACTCTACCGGTCATATTGCCAGCCTATGGCTTGTTTGTAAGCAGTCAATTGGACACGCGGCATGTCGGGAGGATCCATGCAAATGAATTAATGACATTAAACTTAAAAGTACTCACGAGTTCATTTCGTCCCATATCTCGCGATTTATTAAAATTGAGTTGAGTAGATTATACCATACTATATAATCATATGTATAACATTGGTAATCTTATTGAAAAAAATACGAATAATGTCATATATGATCGCATTATATGGTTATTTTGTGAGATAAAATGCAAGGGTAAATATTAATAATTTATGTAACAAAAATTGGATTTCCCCCTTTTAAATCTATGGATTATTCAAATATTTTAGATTTTTTAGATGAAGGTATCAAATATTAATATCAAAATTAAAAAAAAAATTTTAAAAATTACAAATTTATTTGATTATAATTCTAGCCAAATGGAAAGAGACTTATAATTGGACAACTAAACTCATTGAGATTCTACCTTTCCATGTACTTATAATAAAAAGTGAATAAAAAAAGAATAGTATTCTAAGAACACTTAAGATTTTTTTATAAAGTAATATTAAATATATATTATATCACCCATCAGTCTAACATTTATTTATATATATGATGATTAAATTGTTTCAATTATTTAAGATGAATATATATTACATCATATATGTCAAAATTAAGGAAAAAAATTAAAAAAATTATAAATTTCTTCAATGACGACTTTAACCAAATAGAAAAAGTCTTACGATCAAGCAGGTAATATGAATTTGACAAATGTAACCAAACTTTTCCACACTTATCATTAATTTTAATTAATCGAAGTTCACTATTATTTAAAAAAAAATAAAATTAACAATTACTGAACAGGGAGAGATTAGTACTTTACACTTGTCAATTTAAGATGGAAGGATTGTTAGACTTAGACAGGCCACGTAAGCCTCTTTCCGCCGCGTGATGAGGTTGTAAAGGCTTGTGAAACATCAAAGCGAAATCATGATAAAACTTTTCTTTTCAACAAAATTTTCGCGAGAAAATGAAAACTGGGAAGAAACAATTCTAGGAAACCACCAAACGCGTCGTGACTCTCGAATGAATTACCCCAGTCTTAAAACCCTCCTAATTTCGAGCTCAAAATCGCACGAACACGCAGCAACCCCCATTAATAAAATTATTTTATTTAGATTATCGTTTCGATACTTTTCTTCTTGATGTGACGAAACCAAACTTTCTTTTTAACCAAAATCGCTACTACTCATAAAATATAATATTAAAGACAAGAACGCCATGCAACACCGCTATTGTGAGCAATCTGTGTAGACTTTTTTTTTTCCTGGTTGTTTTTTGATTGACTCTTGATCGGACGATCATCAACAAGATGAGGCACGAAGAGCAAGCAAGGTCTCTGTTCGGTATCTCTCTTTCTGATCGACCCAGGTGGCAACAATTCCTCATCTGCTCTTCCGGCTTCTTCTTTGGTTACCTTGTTAATGGCATTTGTGAGGTTTGTTTTACTTTCTTTCTCTCTCTCTTTTTTTAATTTCCCATTTCTCTGAGGGTTTAAATTTGATTTATATATTTTGTGGGAAATTTTTCTTTTTGGAATTGGCTATATTTGTTTTTGTTTGAGTTCTTAATCTCGCATGTGTTTGATTTTGCTGCCCTGCTCTCTGTTTGGATCCTGAGAAAATTTGGAAAATAAAAGAAATGGAATTGTCATTTCTCTTGTTCTTAGTTCACTGTTTTATTCGCATTGAATTCTTATATCCATGTCATAATTAAATCATTTGCGTTTATTATCTGATTAGTTACATATTCATTTGTTTGATTTTCAGGAATATGTATACAATCGGCTTCAATTTAGGTATAAAATTCGCAATGGTGTTGCTACTTTAACATTTTTGGTCTGTTTGTTTACTTAAATATTTGATTTTTGCAGCTATGGCTGGTATTTCACTTTTGTGCAAGGATTTGTGTACTTGGTACTCATATACTTGCAAGGTTTCACCACCAAGCAGATGGTGAATCCGTGGAAGACTTATGTGAAACTCTCAGCGGTATTAATGGGTTCTCATGGATTAACCAAGGGGTCCTTGGCCTTTCTTAATTATCCGGCACAGATCATGTTCAAATCTACAAAGGTAAATGTGTGGATAAAGTTTAACTTTTTGTTGCTGCTGCCTTTGTCAAGTTTAAACCTTTATTGTACTCTTTGCAACTTGCATTAGGGAATGTGTGAGTATGAGATGCATATTTGGTTGCTTGTGGTTTACTTTACATCTTATGAGAGCTCCTGTGATTTGAGAATTTAGGTACTGCCGGTGATGGTAATGGGGGCCTTTATTCCTGGCTTGAGAAGGAAGTATCCTCCTCATGAATACGTCTCTGCCCTGCTTCTTGTTTTTGGTCTGATACTTTTCACTATGGCAGATGCCCAAACTTCTCCGAATTTTAGTTTGATCGGTGTCCTAATGATTTCCGGTGCTTTAGTTATGGATTCCTTTCTGGGAAATTTGCAAGAAGCAATTTTTACAGTGAATCCTGACACAACTCAGGTGATTAAAGATTCTTTACAATTAGCATATGAATACAAAAACAATTTGTCACAGAAGTGTATCTTCTTTTCCTTGTTATTGATTTCTAATATTTCTTTGACAGATGGAGATGCTGTTTTGCTCTACGGTAGTTGGGTTGCCTTTTTTACTTGTACCAATGATTCTAACAGGAGAGCTTATTAGGGCCTGGAATTCATGTTCACAAGTAAAGAACATTTCCTTTCAATATATTTATTATTTCTTTTTTTCCTTCTCTTTCTCTCCTCTTCTTCTTCTTCTTCTCCATGGAGAAGTTTTTTCAATGTGAATTTTATAATAAAGAAAGCCGGCCTAAATGATTTTTTTTTTTGGGGGGAAAAGTCAATTATCTGGTAGAATGTCCACTACTTTCGTTTATTTAATGCTCAATACTATATTCCAACTTGGTCAAGTAGGAATATTTTCTAGTTTAAAGTCTATGTACTGAGAATAGGCTTATCAAGTTAGTGTTTTTTGACTAAACAATTGATTAATCTGATTGGCCAACTGTAGTACTCCTAAGAGCAGGAACCCCCCCCCCCCCCCCTCCCCCCTCCCCAAAAAAAAAAGGGGGACCAGTATATATATATATATATAATCCATTATTTTTATTTGTACTGTCATTGCCTGTGTTTTCTTTCTCTCTTTTTGTCTTTTGCAACTCATATCTCTTGTTACATAAGTGAGATCCTGGTCAAAGTCACCTAGGAATATGAATACGTCTGCTTTGCCATTGTCTTCTTTTAATTTTGTTTTTAGCACCAGGTTTCAATTCCTACAATGTATTTAGTTTGTGTCTTTAGTAATACTCCCAGTTTTTCTTTCAATGTATTGCAGCATTTATATGTATATGGGGTGTTGGTATTTGAAGCCATGGCCACATTTGTGGGTCAAGTGTCTGTTTTGTCTCTCATTGCCCTTTTTGGAGCTGCTACCACTGCCATGGTAAGTACATTTTCTATCTGCACATCTAGATATCTACTTCATCAACAGGATTTGAAATGTTTCTGTTATGTTGATAGCCAGACTGCATTACAAAATGCTCTATAAAGGCATATAAAGATTTTGATTATATTCATCTTCATTTCTTGTTTTCATCTGATATTTTCTTGTTATGATAGCTTTCCTAACATTTTGTGTTCACACCACATAAACACTGTATATTATTGGATCTCATGTTGATTTTACTTTATCTTTTTAGGAAAAAAAACATCTAATTGTTGGATCTTACTTTGGCATTCACTTGCAGATAACAACTGCTAGAAAGGCAGTCACACTGTTTCTTTCATACTTGATATTTACAAAGCCATTGACCGAACAGCATGGAACTGGGCTTCTGCTCATTGCCATGGGAATCATATTGAAGATGTTGCCAGAAAATAAAGCCCCTGCCAACAACAGACCAAACTCACACAACAATGCCAAGCGCAGGAAGTCCCCTGAGCCAGAAGAGAAAAGCTCGGTAGAAACAAATGAAGAAGATGAAGAGAAACAACCCTTGGTATAAACTATACAATGGTCTATTTGTTTTTTCTGTCTTTTCTTTTTAATTTTTATATTTTATTTTTGAACTTTCATTTCATTTCGTTGGTTTTCTAGTACATCCATGGCATAGAAGTAGAATTTCAGCAAAGAAACAGAGGCAATAATGGCTATTTGCAATGTAAAGTTCCTTGTTGCCAGTGAATTTAGGTTCTTTTGAAAAATTGGTAATTAAATTTAGTTACAGCAACCACATGCATCAATTGGATACTTTTCCAATACTTTTCCAATTTTGTGCAAGAAAACAGGGGAAGTGACTAGTGTGACTCCGCATGGGAGTGGTGTCGTTGCGAAGTTGGCGAGAAAACTTCGTTCTAAATTTGCAGGGACATAACAAAAACCCCATGATCATGTGCGCGAACCACACACACACAGATACATACTAAAATTGCTGCAAAAATTACGAACATGAATGTGTGAGAGTTTGGCAACTTTTGAAATAATAATCATTAAAGATTTTGGTGATTAACCTTAATTAATTTTGCAATGTGCCAGTGGATTATGCTTTGCTTTTCATTGAATAATGGTGGGCCCAATGAGCGTGGGCAACTTCAGTAAATGATCACAACAGCACGTGGCCCAAGTGGAAAAATACAAACAAATGATGGCAGCCCCTTCATTAAACGGTCCCAATTAAATGTTTAGTTCCCCACTTGATCCAACGGTCACAATTCTCCCATATTTCATTAATTTACTCCCCAAATTGAAAAAATCACCCCTCTTTCTTTGTACCAGTAGCCTCAAATATAAGCAATACGAAAATTCAAACCAAAACCCTAAATTTACCCGTTGCAGCTTCATTTTGTTTCTCTTTAGAAATTAATAAAGTTCCATTACAAAAAATAAATAATAAATCATGAGAGGAACGAAACGTCTCGCCATGTCGGATTCGGCCAAGGACACGAACGACTCAGCTGTAAGTTCCTTTTTTTTTCTCCCGCATTCATTATAAGCCCTAAGTTTTTTATTATTACGTTTTGCGTATTTATTGAAATTATGAGGTTTGAGAGCAATAATTTCCGTTCAATTAAGCTTTGCTGAAGTAGGTTTATTAATTTTTTTAATTTTAAATTGAAAACATTGCTTAAATTGCCTAGCTTATTCATTATGATCAATGTTTATAGCTGGTTGGTTTTTAATTTATAAAGTTCAAAACAATGCAAACTCAAAAACATTGAAATTTTTAAATTATTTTGGCATTGTTAGCTTAATTTAGCTGGAAAGTTCTTGAGTAAAATGATGAATCAAGTTATTTGAGTAGTAGTTATGAAAATCTATAATCATATGAACTTACATGTTTTTTTTTTTTTTTAATGAATTTAGGTTATGGAAAATCTTGGTTTGAGGCTTTTAGAATTTAGCTTATGTTGGAATTGGCTATCTTTGTGAGAATTCTGAGAACCTTGCATGGTTGCATTTATGGGGTTTTCTTTTTATCTTCTTTGCTGCAAATGAGGAGATCTAAGAATCTAGTTATTTGTTATTTGGTGACTTAATGCAAGTGGAAGCTGAAATAATTAGGATCAAGACTTAGTTGTGCATGAACTCTGTTCTATTGGTTGTTACAACACTCAAATGCTTCTTACAATATCTGCAATGCCCTTTGAACTGTAGCACAATGGAGCTTTGGCTTCCAGAGAACTATTCAAGTTCTGGTCAATGATGTTTGAATTCTCTCATGTTAATCTTGGGTGCATATTTTGCATGTTTTTGATATGTTAGTTATCTTGTGAAGACTTATTGTAAATTTTTCAATGTTGATGCAGTTTCGAAATAAAAGAATAATGGAAGGATCCCTGTTTGATGTTCACAGGGCTAAGCCATCTCAACAACAGTCAATGACAACAGAATCATTGGATATGCAACACGCCGAGTCATCTCGACAGCATGTCAGGGCTCTCAATACCCAGTTTGCTAGGTCTGTTTCTTTATCTCCTTTCTTCCCCTATTTCATGAACTGCACTTCCATTGTGCAGGATGTTATCCCCCACACCCCCCTTCTTTATGGTTGGTATTGACTAGCTCATGTGGTCACTTGCATGTACTACTAATATGTTCGTCAAATTTGTTGTGTATGTTGTCTTATATTTCATATTTAAACTAGCTTATATTTTTTTTTTCAAGAAAAAAAATATATTGTTCTGTATTCATAGAGCAATAAATTTGTGTTTTCAGTCTTTAGTAGTTTAGTTTAATTTCCTTGTTTTTATCCTAGAAATTGCAGACTTTGATTCGTTATTATTTCTTTCCCTCATGACTATGTCATGTGGAAATCTGTGGACAATTGAATATGTAACCTTTTTTCATGAATAGTTGGGTGCAAACACAACTGAAGAACCACCCTGATGAACTTTGGGAAGATGGTGTTCAAGACTACTTAGCTCATGCTTCAAAGATAATGGTAATTTCTGGCAAACTCTTGGCATATTTGGAAAGTGTTAATGTATATCCCCTTGGTTTGCAAACTGAATTGGTTTAATTTCTAGTAGTTGTTTTATGTATAACTTATCTAACTTCAAAATATGAACTGAACAACTATTGTGTAGCAATCAAGCATATTTGCTTAGGACATACCTGGCCAGAGGAATAAGGATCTGCAAAATGATGAACAATATCATATTAGCTGTGATTTAGTTAACAGCCAATTTTAAGGCCATGTTCTCAATTAAATAGTGTTTTAAGTACCTTTTCAGGGAAAAATGTGATTTGAAATGCTTATGCTCATTATTGGTTTTAAAATTAACCTCTCATCAATACTCTGTCTGTATATGTCTGTCTGTCTTATTGCTTAGGACATTATGTTTAATTTTCTAACTCCATTTGTGTGCACCATTGACCCACTTGTGCAGGAGAAGTTCCGTGATGTTGTCGAATGGCTCAAAGCAAATGCTTTAAAAGCAGGAAATTTGTCTGCTGCCGAATCTACAAAGGAAAAGAAATTAGAAACTGAAATCAAGATTAATGACGCAAAATTATCTCAGGAGAAAACATTTACTCCAGCAACTACAACCACAAGCTTTGCAACTTCTGGGAGCTTTGGGCTCCTCTCTAGCAGTTCAGCTACAGGGAGCTCTGGACTATTCTTCAGCAGTGCAGCTTCTGGGACCTCTGGAATATTCTCCAACAATTCAGCTTCAGGAGGTTCTGGACCGTTCTCCAGCAATTCAGCTTCAGGAAGCTCTGGATTGTTCTCCAGCAATGCAGTTTCAGGGAGCTCTGCACTATTCTCTAGCAATGCAGCTTCAGGGAGCTCCGCACTATTCTCTAGCAATGCAGCTTCAGGGAGCTCTGGACCGTTCTCTAATGATGCAGCTTCAGGAAGTTCTCTATTTTCCAACAATGGCACTTCAGGAAGTTCTCTATTCTCCAACAATACAACCTCAGGGGGTTCTTTATTGTCCAACAGTGCAGCTTCATGGAGCTCTGGAGCTGTTTCCAACAGTCAAACACCTGTTTTCTTAGGTAAGTGTTCTCTTGTGTACTTAGATGATTTGAGTTATTAAATTTTTGTATTCCTACATTTGTAATCTCTGGATGATATGTAAAGTAGTTTTAGTTGAATAATAAAGGTGGAAACACTTTATAATAGGTTATAGTAAAATCTGTAATAATCCATAAGGGATTGTTTACAATGATCTCTGCACTATTTGCTAGATTATCTGCCTTCTCTACTTTTAACACTAAACTAGAACAGGATGATAATTTAGTAGGGTGTGGTTTGATTGTTAAATTGGAAAGATACAAATGAAGAAGTAATGTGTTTGACTTTTGAGCGTATTTGCTTTTTTTTGGGAGATTATGTGATTTCTAATGGTGCTGCTTCAATTTTTTTGTTTCAGGAAATCAAAGCTCGCTTCTCCAAAACAGTAATGATTTGAATGACGCTGATGGTGGTGAGTTGATTTTTTTTTTTCAAAATATATACATATATGTTGCCTGTTTTCACGCTCACTGGCATTATATGTTTGGTAATCTTTTTCTCTGCATAAGGTTACAAATACTCACATTATTTTTCTGATTAAGTTGTTTAGATCAAAATGATTTTATGAAGGAATGACAGATTCAGTAACGAAACTTTGTTGGTCTGTTTTTACCATCTTGGCACTGTGCCTTTGGTTTCCAAAATTGATGGAATTGAGCTTCCTGCCTTTGTGACTTTTGACTTCTTGTGTTAAACCAGTTGTAGTAGAGTTGCTTTTCCTGTGTTTATGGTTTAATTCTCTGGCTCAGGTTCTCAGTTTTCGTGATGTCTTCTCCTTTTTTATGTTGACAGCTTGTAAAAATTTAGAGTTTACCTTCGCAGAACCATGAATTCTACAATGGATAATTTTATAAATATTTCTTTATTGACCGGGAATTTCTTTCTCCTTTCCCAAGCATAATTAATGCCCTGTTTTTGGATTATCAGAAGATGAAGTACAGCAGCCTAGCAGCCCATCTCTGAAGAAGTCAGAAGAGAAGGGCATCATTGTAGTCCACGAAGTCAAGTGCAAACTTTATGTCAAGGTATTTGCTTCTTACCTTCTCAAGAGAGAATTTTTTCTTAAGCTTCTTCACAGCTAAATCTTTTTCTTTTTATCCGTATGATATGTTCAGTCGAGTGATCCTGCTGATAAAGACACATGGAAAGATAGAGGCACAGGGCAGCTTTCCATAAAATGCAAAGAGGGTATCAGCAAGGGTACAAAAGAGTCCAAGCCAACAATTCTTGTTCGAAATGATGTATATTCCCTCTTTTATATATTTTGTTTTTGTGAAATTAATTTTGTGTGACAGCTTGTTCAGTTAACTATAAATTTGCGCCTGCATATTATTTCCGTTTTTTAGAAAGACAATATGAGTCATTTTTTTTAAGTGGTGGATTTCAAAGGGAAATATTTAATTGTTACATTTGCATGGATTGTTGGTGGAGAATACTGAATGGAGAGATCATTAGTCAACCGTTTCAAGCAATGTAAATTTAGTGGAGAACGAAAGCAGCAGCAAAATAAAGAAAATGGTGCACCACCAGATTGGATATAATATTTCAATTCAATATTCCTTGTATATAATTTAATTTAAAAATATAATTATTCCTAATTATGTGTCTGTTCCTGTTGGAAAATTATGTGTCGTCATGGTATTTTAGATTCTTTCTTAAACAAAATTCTCTCCTTTTGCTTATTTTCCTGACATTGCCCCTGTTTCTGTAATAACTTTATAACTCATGTTGTCTTATGTTTCTTTTTTTTGTCTTCTTTTGTCTTTATTTGATGTTCATGCATGTTTTTTTTTTACTCAACATATACTTCCACGTTTATTAATCTTTCGTTTATGGCAGGTGGGAAGGGTGCTGCTTAACGCTTTGCTTTATCCAGGAATAAAGACAAATTTACAAAAGAATTCCATCGTCGCAATATTTCACACTTCGGTAAATCATATTAATGTGAATTTGTTTTTGGCATTTAATTTATACTGTTTTGGTTGGTTAGGTTAGATGTGACAAACAACTGCAGATGCAATACAAGGCTTCCCTATGCAGATTTTAGGATCAAACATTAAGACCCTTAAAGTACATTTATTTCCTTTTTAAGTGGACAAACTTTCATCTGGGACCAAAGTTTATATGTTTAAGCATTTATGCTAATATTATCATGTGATTTATAGTCGGTAACTTCCTTTGGGTTCTGTAGGGTGATGATGGTGGTGGCGGCAATAATGGCAGTGCTGTAGCACGTACCTTCTTAATCAGGACAAAAACAGAGGAAGATCGAAATAAGCTTGCAACAGCCATCCAAGAATACGCACCTGCTTCATGAGTGTAGTGTTAGGCGACAGTATCAAATTGTAATGATTATTCCTGAAATAGCGGCATTACCCTTATTGTTATGACTTAAATTTCCCAAGTTTGCTGTGTAAGCTTCTGTTTTCCTATTTGAGGCTCAAAAGCAACGGGGTAAGTTTTTGTAAGTCAAGACCTTTATATACTTGTATCATAAGAGAATAGTCAGCATGATATTTGATCAATATTTGTGATTAAAAAAAATTATGTTGCAATTTGTCCTGTTTTCTCTATCTTCTTATCTTGTTGTCAAGTTTCTTTTCAATATAGTGCAGTTACAGAAGTTAAATATATCACTATTTTTATTCTTTTCTACAAGGGAACAAATTTTATCCCATCTTGCAATAGGATGCTCGATAACAGCATTTTGAATGTTTCAAGACTGGAATTACTCAACTTATATAAAAGCCGGCACTCCTGGCACCAGGTGGATAAGCAAACAACTTCAAGATTTAATCGATTCAGTTTGATGTACAGAACTATGTAATTGATCTAATTTCGTCACGCAAAATTAAGGGGCATTTTGTGCGTCACTAAACTCAGTGCACATAAAAAGGGCTTTTAAAATAGATAAAAGGCAACTATATCCTCTTCATTTGTATTACTAATTAGAGTTGAAACTTTTGTGCTGAATTTTAGGAATTAGTAATCTCAAACTAATACACTGCAATTATTTTCCTGATCAGAAAAGCATCATTACTCTATCACACCACAAAAATTAAACAATACAGGACCTATATATAGGAGTTCAGCTTCTCGGATGAACCAATCTCTGTCTCTGCTTCCAGTTCTCAGGCACATGGTTCTTTCAGTCAGTATAAATAATCTTCCCCGCTCAACCACCCACCCAATAATATTGATAGCATATCCCTTTCTAACAGACAAGTGATAATCTAAGGGATGGGGCAGTCGGGATGTGCGTGCATGACGCCCAACGGATGACTGATTCGGTCACCACGAGATTAAGTTGATCAAGCTCACCAAGTCCGATTGTATGATTCCGTTTATTGTGGATGCCTGAAGCCCTTGAAGCAGTAGTGCCACCTCTCGGAACTTCTGTCCTGTCGTCTATTTCTTTTACCTCACGTCTAACAGGAAGTAAGGAACCTGGCAGAACAAACAGCTTTCCAAAGTTTGATTCTGTACATGCAAAGCCAAAATGCTTGGGTTAAGGGTTATTGCAGAGAAGAAACAAAATTTGTCAATATTACTTTTGCAACTTAGAGAAAAGCGGTCTAGATTATTTTGGCAATTCTTTCAAGTAATCATTAGTGCATTCAATCTGCAATGAAGAAACACAGCCAGGTAAGGAACTTCTCTTTAGGAACAAAGTAGGAAGTTATGCATGTGTTACTCATCACTTGTGGTGCACTGATTTAAATAATTAGCAGAACCAGCCACTGTCATCATGTTCCCCTTGACAAATATCAATCCTCTAATTAGTTTCCTAGATCTTTTCTATTTTATATTTAATTAAAGTAATGTGATTATGAACAATTAACTCAAGACATGAACCTAAATATTTGGTCCCAAACTTAACTATCAGACTATGCAATGGTCCTTTACAAAACCTGTGGCAAGGAATCATATGAACATATATATACCTCCATGCTTTTCATCCGGTTTTGTCATGTCGACTTTATGTCCTAATGAAGCATTTCCTTGCTCAACTGCTGAAATTGGGCTGAAGAAAGTAAAGCTTGGCATTGAAGGGATTGGTGAAGAGAAGTCAGCTGCACTTGATTTGCAGCAGCTGCTAAAAGAAAAACCTCCGTATTCTGAGCAAGGAGCACTGTCATCAGCGAGGAAAGCAGAAAATGATGATTTACAAGTGAATGCAGGTGACTGGTCCAGTTGACCATTGCCGAAACTACAGTCCATATTCCTGGAGATAAATGAGGCAGAGAAAGAACTTCCACCCACTTCCAGCTGTTTGCAACAAAGGTCATCTTGCTTGCATGGTTCTTGTGCTACTTGTTCACATTCCTCCATCCAGGAGTGGGCTGCGAAAGTAAACTATATTGTTAGTTTTGGTGTAGCCATTTAGAAAACACATCTTTTCTGACATCCAAAGATTACTTTGCAATAAGAACTAAATTACATTTAATATGCAGTACCTAGAGGAAACAGCTCTATCGTGTAAATAATCACAAATGGCATTTAACTGATGAATGTCATAACTTTTACCACATACAACAGCAATCAAATTCTTAGTCAACAAATTCACAAATTGAACAAGCACAAAACTATTTCACTAGGAATTTATTGCTATTTACTTCAATTGCCACACAATAACCCAGTGTATATCTAATAGCTTCATTGTCACTAAGCCACTTTACTGACAAAATTGCATTACTGACATACCTAGAACCTCTGCTGCAGTCAGCCTAATGGAAGGATCTACACGAAGCATTCCCATGATCAAGTCCCTGGCAGATGCAGATATATGATCCCAGGGATCAGAAGGGAACCGTAGATCTGCAGCCCTAACAGCATCAAAAATCTTTGACTTAGTCTTCCCCCAAAAAGGAGGCATCCCACTGAGAAGAATGTACAAGATAACCCCAGCACTCCACACATCAGCAGCCTGATTGTAACCCCCTGCCAGTACCTCAGGGGCTATATAAAACGGGCTCCCGACTGTCCCATGCAAATTCTGGCCTGTTTGACAAAGACCAAACATGCTTACATCGGAAAACTTTCAACCATATACACTTATAGATCCGCATTAAATGAGAAAGCAAAAGATGGAGGCCTTACCAGCTTTTATGTAAGTTGCCAGACCAAAGTCTGCTAATTTAATTGGAGAGGATGAGGACTTTGTAGCCAAGAGAATATTTTCCGGCTTTAAATCCCGATGAACAACTCCATTGCCATGACAATAACTAACCACTTGCATCAAGTGCCTAAAAATAACTCTAGCCTCAGTCTCAGAAAACCTCCCATATTTTTCAAGTCGGTGAAATAGCTCCCCACCTGCACATAATTCCATCAGCAGATGTACATAATCCTCCTCCTCATAAACTGCTTTGAGGTCCACAACATTAGGATGCCCTGATAACTTAGTCATTATTTCAATCTCCAGCTTGACGCTACGAACGTCTTCTACTGTGACCAATCTATCTTTTGCAATAGACTTACAAGCCAAAACCTCACCAGTAAACTTATTGGAACATTCTCTAATCACACCGAATTGCCCCCATCCCAATTGCTTTCGAAGAACATACTGATCGCTCAAATTTGAGGTCTGGCTTGCATCCAAAATGGTTTCAGTAAGCCTTGCGACTTTGTAACAGTTGCAGAATTGTGTTGAAAGCTGGCTACTAACTTCACTGTTATTTGTGTCCATACCAATAATGCTCAACTCTAACTATAAGAAGCCACCAATCAACACCTTGCTTTTAAGTCTCAATACTATCTGATCACCATCTTCCCTTAGGAAAATAATTCACTGAATCAACATCCAAAAGGAGTGTCTCCCATCATCACTAAATAAGCTCATATCATGAACAATATTGACAACAAAGGATAGACCCACCAATTGCCAAGGCTACAAAGATAGGATTCTTCAATGTTCAACATCTACTACCTAGTGAACAAAGCAGAAATTTCAAATTTCAGATAACTTGCTTAAACCCCACAATTCTATGGTTTATATACTTCGTTTCTCCCATCCCATGTTTTCCTTTTCTATGGTTTGAATGCTTAAATTTCCTTTATACGTATGCAAAACGTAAAATAAAAGCTGCCCATCTTTTTTTAAACTTTTTCCTCAGATCCGGAAGCGGAACAGAAAGTAATAACACACAAAGAAGAACCTCCAAAACAAAACAGAAACTCACCCACATGAGAATTCTCAAACTGAAGCTCAAAAGTTCCTAACTTTCAAGACAACAAACCAACCCACGAGCTTCCTAATAATAGAAAACATCATGCAGAAAGCCCAGAGACAACCTTGAACATTTGTAATTTTTTTTAAAAAAACTGTATACCAAAACAACCACAAAGTTCAAACCTTTACTCAACAAAATATATGATGCATCAAAAAGAGCCACATTTTAGTGTAGCTTAGAGAGAGAAAAGACAGAGACTGACCTGTTCAATGAACCATTGAAGAAGACCAACTCCATCGCCACTGGTCCAAAAACTAGTCACATTTTCTTCTCTCATCAAGTTCAAACGCTCTGCACTTGTTACCGGTAACCGGAAGAACCATTACATAACTATTCATATTATTTTATTCTTGCGAAATACCAAGCACTACGAAGCAATGTGCAAAGCAAAATTATGCCCTCACTACCAGCATCTCACACGTGTCCAGAAGGGCCAATTTGGCAATCTGGGCCCACAATTATGCAACCCTTTTATTCCTAAATTACCCTCACCTGGGCATGTGCCATTATTATGGAATATGATTATGCGAATTACCAACCGTTTGTATTTTTGTGTTTTTAATTTAAGGAAGCTTCTATTATTATTTTATCTTTACACATTGCCTTTTGGATATACATTCATTTCAAAAACATTGCAGTGGAGGGGAAATTAAAACAAGATAAATGTCACAAGGGTTAGGGTAGCCATCAGGTAATTCAGTAGGAAAGTGGAACGTGGGACCCTAAGGAGAAGCAATGGTTGGATGGCCATGATTGCGTTTCTGTATTTCATTTCTGACGAGGGTGGGTCCTGGTTGATTGGTTGATCAAGGGCTGGTATAAATGGCTGTGACTGGGCGCCATTTTTGGAATAAAAATATTGCAAGATACTGAGAGAAGTACTTGTATTTGTAACTTCATAATATTATTGCATGGCTTAAAAGAAAGCAAAATCCCAGCTGGGATTCATGTTGTGATTCGCTGTAACTGTATAAGTATGTGTGCATCTCGTCATGCTGCCTTAAAACTATTATTAATAGTGTGCATTCATAACTGTGTTTACATGTTGACAGTATAGCTTACACTCTTCTTGCAAGGCAACGAATAATTTAATTTTATTATTTTTTTTTCCATAAAAAGAAACTATTTGACTTCTTAATATGACATGGATTTCAATGAAACACTTTATGTCGCCTTTGACTTCTATGTCGTATAGTGATTTTGAGACTGAGTCAAGGCCAAGCACACGAGAATTTGGATTATCTTCTCGGGCAAAATTACCTCCTCATCAAAAATAATTTTCGTGAATGATCACGAGTTGCTCATGACATTGTTCATTTTTTTTGTTGTACAATAGTAATAGTATTTGAGACTTAAATTGGATGGGTAAATGTTAATGCTAGTTTAGAAAAAAAAAAATTAACAAATAATGTTTGATCAATATTTGACTTCCTGTTTTTGAACTTTACTCCCATCAAACTTTTTTAAAGAAAAAAAAAAAAAGAAATAAACATGACATGACCCTTTTTTTTTTGTTTTCATAATTTATCATGGCTAATTATGATTTTTTTTTTTTCTAATTTCGACTGCCACTGATAAGAAAAGTTGAAGCAAAACTTAGGGAGAAGATTATGGAAAAGTGTCCGCTTTTAGCAGAAGGACGAAGTGGAGATGTTGATGCTGTGAATGAAGAAGCAAATGAAGTGGTAGTAATGCACATGCATGATTTATCTATTAGCACTACGAAAAAAATAAGCTCTTTTATTTGGCAAATGGTAAGTTATATTTAATGTTCATCTCACACAAATTATGCAGGCCACATCACCGTGTCACTATTTCTATATGAAGAGTAAATTACAGCTGCATGCAACTTATCGAACTCCCTTTTATTATATTAAATTATATTCTTTTTACAGATAAAAAATTAATACTTAATTTTATTTTTACTCTTCTCAATGTTGAAAATGGAGAAAGCCAACCCATGTATTGATAGGAAAATTTGTTAACACATTATATATGAAGACTACCATATAAGAAATAAAGACTCCTTGAAGATGGGAATATAGACCATCATATGGATAGTAAGGATTCCTCAAATGAGTAAAAGAAGAATTATATATCAAAATTATGAATTAATCAAAACTACTGAGCCAACAAAATGAAAGTATTTACCCATAGAAAGAACCGTAGACACATAATCAACATAATTGAAGAAATTGATTACAAAACCACTAAGTACATGAAAGTAAGGGCATGACCTCCACTCTTAAAAATATGCTCCACTTTTTCCTCGGGGTTAGATGAGACTAGCTATAGCATCATCCCACAATCTCGTAAAATAAAGGAGATTGATTTAATAACTCTTCACACTCACCAAAATAAGGGGATTCACACACCTAAATATATATATATATATATTGCTAATCAAAATTTAATGCTTAATTTTATTTTTACTCTTCCGATGTTCAAAATGGAGAAAACCAACCAATGTTTCATTGAAAAATCACTCGTAATTTTGACTGCCAAAAGTCAGTTCCTGTATTTGACTTTTCCCAGCGAAGATAGGAAAAAGAAAACAAGACAAACAAACAAACGAGAGAGCGTTTTAGTTAGATGGGTTTCAGGTATGGGCTCAAAGGTCCATCTTTTGTTAAAACGTAATATTAAACGCATATCATTAATATTTTGATTACATCGCATTCTTCTAGCGTGCCACGCTTCTAAGCCTTGACCCTTGACCTACCAAATAAAAATTAATAAATCTGACAAATAGAGATTGCGTTCTTATTTCCTAATGTAAATTACTTTTCAGTATATGTACTTTAATATTTACACTTGTTTTTTAAAATGTACCAACAAAAGATTATGTCAAAGTAGGAATGCTCGTAAACTTTTGTATTTTAAATTTAAGGGTGTGTTTGGGAGTAAAGTTGAGCAGTATTAAAGTATTTGATAAATATTAGTTTATGTAACTTGAAAACTATACTGATATGATTTTTCATTTATATAATAAAAAATTTATTATATCTTTAATAATTTTATCAAAATTATTATTTAAAATTTATATTTATTACATATTACTAACTTTTGTTTTATAATTACAATTTTTTTTTCTATAGCAGCTGTATCTTAAAAGTTACAGCACCTCAATCTCAAACGCACCCTAAGAATCGTAATGTATCAAGTACTTGAAGGCTTTAATGTTTCAAATTTCAATCATGTATATCATTAAAATTTGTAGACACCAAATGAACATAAATTGAAGAGCAAATAATATCTTTTTTTTTTTATAGGCAACAATAATCAATATTCTCATAAGGCAAACATCTATTTTTTTAGTACACCTTATATAATGATTTATACTTATGTTGTCATACTCCATATGTATAAAAGTTATGAGAAAAAATTATATGTCTTCACCATATTGTAAGTTTCTTCTTGTGATTGATTTTAGTTTAAAAAAAATAATTACTTAATTTTTTATTTTTTTTCAGTTTCTAATGTGTATTGTATCTATCTACATTAAACTAATTTAATTTTCAATTATGAAGAAAAAAAATAAAGAAATTCTCATAAGAACTCAAAGTATAAATTATGAGACCTGTAATCTGCCACTCAGATATAGGCTAATTGCCTCAATTTTTTAAAATGATATGTCTTAACCATATTGTTTTTTTCTTCTTGTGTTTGATTTTAGTTGGAAAAAAATTAATTACCTAGTTTTTCACCTTTTTTTTTTTTCCAGTTACTGATATGTATTATATCTATCAACATTAAACTAATCTAATTGCCAATTGAAAAGAAAAAGAAAAAAGAAAAAGAAATTCTCATAAGAACTCAAACTATAAATTATGAGAACTATAATCCATCAATCAGATATAGGTTAATTGCCTCAATTGTTTCCTTTAAAAATCTTCAACATAATGTATCCATAAGACATGGGTGGGTTGCCCATGATATGCAAACCAATCTAGCAATAACTACGACTTAGTAATTACCAAGGTTTTTAGAAGAGAAGTTAATATGAAGTTGAGTGCTGCTAGGTATCAAGATCTCTCTCTTTCTCGATAGTATTTTTTATTGTTAAAAAGAAAATAAAAAGAAGAGGAAACATAGTACCCATCACTTCATCTCTCTCTCTCTCTCTCTCTCTCTCTCTCTCTCTCTCTTGGATTTATCCTCATTCTCTCCGGTTACCAAAATTCACATCACACTCTTCTACTTTTTCTTTCAAAATCGAAACTTAGCTCTACTCTTTTTCTTCACCAAAACTCTACACAAATTCTCCTAAACACAGAAGTGCCGTTAGTTTTAGATTCGAAAGTAGAACCCGAAGCTACTCTTGAAGCCAAACTTGAAGCCGAACCCACTATTGAGGTTGTAGAGTTTGCTGCCAAAAAAGAGGCAACTGTCACCTGTTTTAAATCCACCACTTGTTTTGTGATTAGTGATTGAAGAAAATGATAACTTTTTGTGTTTTGTGCATTATTGGAGGAATTTTGTGAATTCCATGGGTGATAGTATTTGTTGTTTGGTGGTAATTGTTTGATTATAAAGATGAATTTTTTATTTTAAATATTAATTTATGTTGTATCAGTAGTAATAGTTATTAATCATTGCTCTCAGTGTAATAGAAATGTAAAATCCCTCATTTTTTATTGTGTGAAAATTGTTGGATTTTAGTTCAGTGTGATGTAGAATTGCTGTGAATTTAGGAAATTTAAGCGGTTCACATGATAATTTCAATAGCTTGTTGGATTTTGGTTCAAGCAATTTGCTACATTCTGCTTTTTAGGCTTTTGTAATTTTTAGAATTAGTATGTGTGCTTCTAGAATTGTTGTTGCTTATTGTGATTATCTCTATAATATTAATGTGGAACGACTTTTATACTTAATTTCATGTTTGCTAACTCTAAATTTTGTTTGAATTTATTTTCCCTAAAATTTACCTGAATTTTGTTAATTTCATTGTCTAATTACTGGGTTTTACATGAATTTCTTGTGATAAAGCATCCTTGATGTTTCTTTTAACCATTTTGAGAATATAGCACGTGACTAATTATTTTTTTATTCATTCGTTTAATTTTTATTTTTTGACAATTTTTTTTATGTTTTTTGGCTGAAAAATATGAATTGTTACAGAGTGCTTTATAGTTTCATACTCTTTTTTTTTGTGGTAGTTGAAAATAGATTATTAATGACAATGTCATCTAGCACAAACAAAACTTGAAATTCATTGCAAATATGTAACAAATGTAGTGACCAAATGGAGTTGTTAATGTCATATACTACAAATAATTCAAATAATAAATTTTGGAAATGTAGAGGATGTAAAAACTTTCAATCAGCAAAAGACTGTAAATCTAGCAACGAAAAAATTAACTTGTTAATGGAGAAAGTTATGAAGTTGACATCGGAGAATGAGTGTTTATTTGTTAAATTTTAATTGTTTCATAAAGAACTTGAGCATATGCAGTAATATGAAATGCAATGACGATTGTTTGACAATGAATTTCGAAGGAGACAAACACTAGTATATGATTTCATTAGAACACTTGTGATTGTTATACTATACTTTATATTCAAGTTTTATTTTTAAGTTGTTTCAATTTGTACTATTTATTCGGAAAAACATGTAGACATATATAATATTTTTTTCTCCCGAAATATAAGACTCTGAGTTGTTTTATTTTATTGAGTTTGAAATTAGATTCAAATTCTTTTTATAGATCTTTATTGGATGTCGAAATATGACATAATGAGTACAAACACATTGAAATTGTAATGATTTATGTCATCGAAAATTATCAAAAAAGCTACTAGACCAACAACTATCATCGCAAAAAAAAAAATAATAATACAATGATTAATTCATCGCTGCAGTTAGTCATTTTAAGCCAAATCTAAGCGAAATAATAGAGAAAATACTTCGAATAGAATACAAGTCAAACATCAATCACGTGTTGGATCTTTAATCCAACATTGGGCTTATGTGTGAATAATTATGTGTTGCAGACTGTCATATAAGGTTAAATCCAATTCAAAGTGATCTGTTAAAGTTTATGGTATTATGGGCTTTAATGTATTTAATAAGATGTTGGCTTTTAATGTGTAGAGACCCAATAGTATTCTAATTCTATGATGGGCGGAATTAAGAATACCTATTGATAGTAGGAAACTGTTGTCTGTATAAGTAGTCATGGTCCTCAAGTCACACGTTGAGAGAAATCTTTCCATTCTTTCTGATATCCCATCATCAGAGAGAAAGCGCAGAAAAAACTAAAGGACTCTATAGGAGAACATGTAGATCTGGAAAGCCAACCACACAACCTTAAAGAGGAATTAAGCGTTATGGATTAAGGTACGCTTCCGCATAATTTATTATTGATCCTTGATGATATGACATGAATATTCCCGGGTTATAGGTGATAGTTTTCACTAAACGTTTTATTATTCTAACATCACGACGATTATTATCTTCATTATATTGTCAATGTAGCAATTGTTGGAAATTTTTATTTCCAGATCCTTTGTTTGTCATCGGAGGAGAAAAATAATATGATTACAAAGCATACTATGGGATTGGTTGCAATAATACACAAAAAATTAAAAAATTATATTATATTTTAGAAATTTAAAAATATAAGTATACATTAAGAAACTGTGATTTTAAGATGATAACTTATTGTGTGTCAATTATAAAGAAATGACTGATGAATATTACTTCCACTAACTTGGGTTAGGTACATAGGTACTGTTGTGGTTTTGATTCAAACTCTTAAAATATAAATGTTAGTGCGCAAGTGTACACAACAAGTAATAAAATGATAAGTATTCAAGTATCGTTTCTACAAAAATTGATACTATCAAAATTGCTATAATAATTAATATGGTGCAAATCAATGTAATTAAATTAAAATCTTTTATTGACTAAACTAAAATAAATAATCTAAACAACAAAAGATAAATGCAATAAAGTAAATAGACACGTCTATCACAAGATATAACCACTAGGAATAATATGGTTGAGTGAATCAACTCACTTAATGGCATTGACTGTTTTATGTTATAGTATTGTTGCTACAACAATTATTACAATACTGGGTAGAACTTTAATGCATCATCAACTGTCCCCTATTGAACTTCTTATATTTATATGCAATCTAACAATAACTAGTTGTTATGCCATCATAAGATATAACATTATATGATTAAGGTTCCTAATACCTACAAGATAAATCCCCATGTCTAGTTCATTATTAGTTTTAGATTAGGCATGACCCTATTCAAATTGAGTTAACCCAACTTGGGAAATATATTTCAAAACTAAGTATTGTTTTGATATGTTCTACTAAAACAGACACTTTGTGGCTCTCTCTTAGCTAATATCACTAAATGGATGGTCAGCTGAAATAGTGAATTAAAATAAGTATTATCAAAACAAAATGTTATAGCAATCATGCAACAACACATAAACTTTAGTCAATAGCCATCAAGCTTGTTTATCATTCAACCACACGAAAATTTAGTTCATACTTTGTGATAAAATAAAGGCAAAAATTGTTTCAGCCATCAAATACATCATTATGAACAATAAAAAAAAAAAGATAAAGATAGAAACGTAAGACCCCTCGTGATGATTGATTTTTTTTTCTTAACGCTTACAATCTCTTTTGTTCAACCTTAGAATTTCCTGTTTCTTTATTGTTTTCTTTTTTTTTTCTTGTTATTTTTTGTGAATGATGGCTCTCCTCCCTTATCCTTATGTGTGTGCTACTTTTTATGGTTGAAAACTACGGCAACGGAAACCTAGAACGAGTATTTTTTCAAATTTGAAAATTGCAGATCGCATTCTTTTTTTGATATTTGCGCAAAATTTTCTCTTCCATTATTCTAGGATTGCTACAGCACTAGCTACAACATATGTACTGCTTTAGATTCATTTTCACTTTTTTGCAGACAAATTCTTTCCTCATTCTTACAAGCCTATTGCACAGTATTCCTCCCAGAAAATTGCACTTCCAAGTACCTATAATCAAACACATAATCTAAGCGCATAATTTATTCCAAAACAACTTAATTTATTAAGAATAAATAAAAAATAAATAAGTATGCAAAATATAACTAAAATACAATTAAAATATGTCATTCACTCTCTAAGTAATCTTGATTTAATACCAAAAGAGTTATAAATAACTCTAATTTTATAGAGTTGTCAGGTATCTAAGCAAATAAAAACATATATGTAAATCTGTATTAAAAATTAAAATTTGCTTATGAAATTAAGATTTGTATCAACAATACTTTCTTCCTGTAACGTTTACATATACTCAACAATACATTTAGTTACGTATCTTTAAAATAAAAGAGAAATTTGACATAAAAATTCACAAACTTACCATGGCCGCGTTACTCTGCTATGTGGAGATCTCATAAGGCACTTCATAAGAAGATAGAGCATTTTCTTATAACTCTTGTAAAATTATGACAGATAATTAAATGAAGACTAAACGAAATTAGAAAACATATATTTTTATTTCAACAAATATTGTTTTTTCTGTAGTTTTCTTTTTTTAGATAGATTTCTTACGAATTGAAGATTATTTTCTCGAACAAGGAAGATGGCCTTTACAATGTGTCGTTATTGGATCATTGATTGCATGTTCAACATTATTACCCCAACAACTTACTTCACTTATAGCAATTGTTAATGAAACAATTGTTTGCAAACTTCCACACCAAATTTTGTAGGTACTTTTATCATCAGTAGCTATGTCTACAATCTCAGTGAAAGCAATACATTGTACATATTTTGTCATGCCTCTCTTGTTGAATGAATAAATTTTGCATACCAAAATTAACTTTCACGTTATTATAGATTTTCTCACATCTTTTCTTCACTTTGATAAAATGTACATTTTTTTTGGAGTAATTCAACATTGTTATGTACAAACAATGCAAGGATATATCTATAAAGAATCTCTTTAAATTGAAACTTTAAACAGATTCAGCTAATTTCACACTCAGCTTTTTTAAGAATAACATCAAAGCTTTTTCTTTTTTTTTACTTTGCACATATAATTCATTGATTTTATGTACTAATCCCACAAAATTAACCATATCAAATAAATAAGTGCAGTTAATTTTTGTTGAAATTCTTCAAACTTAAAAATAGTGTGCACCTTTTTAAATTTATCTCATATCTTGTTATACATTGAGTTTTTTTTACTGAAACACTTGGCATTTGTTTGCCATTTTAATTCAGCTTTCCTTCTCAATGCATTTTTATATTGTTTCACAAATCGCTTCAAATTTATTTTTGAGTTAACAAACTCATAAAAAATTGCATTTATACTTTTACTTTGTTATTATTATTTAAAAACAGTCTTTCAAATTGTATGGAACCCAAGATACTGCTTATCATATAAACCATTTAACCAATCATTATCCTATAAATCATATATCATAATCATGTCATGCTAAGTTTCCTCGAACATAGTAAGGCTTGGTGAATTATAAACAGCTGAAAATAATGAAAAAAAATAGTATTTTCACGTTCTTTAAAGCTCATAACTTTTCAGGTACTTTCTTCATTGTATGTCACAAACACCATTGATGCCTAGTCGTAGGAAAAACATTCTCAATTGCTTTTTGCATTGACTTATCTTAGTTTGTAATGATACCAATAGGAGGAGAACTGGACATGCATGATAATCACGTCTCAAATAATCATGTAAATGTCTTTGTATCATCGTGTGAAATCAATTCGCATCTTAACAAAATAGACTGACCATGATAATTAACTCTGATAAAGATTGCTAATGACATATCATATTTATTAGTAAGATATATGTTGTCAAATGTAATGAAGTCTCTAAAGTGTTTGTAAGCTGCCCTACTCCTCAGATTTGCCCAAAATACATTCTTTAATTAATTATACTCATTCAAATTAATGTTAAAAAAAATCCCTTGTACTTTAGAATTGCCATATCATCTCTTTTTTCATTGTCAACAATATTTCTACAATCTTTTTTAAAGAATGAGAAATTTTCATACACACCAGCTTCGACAACAATAGAATTCAAATTATGAGCAATGTTAATTCTCATGCAACCATTCATTTTAATATGCTTTTTTGCACTTGCATTAATGCTACAGTTACAAAGGAAATACTTAGGTTTATTCGGACTCCATTCATGATTGTGTTGAAGGTTTAAAGTTCAAAGAATTTATTTTTCACCTTCATTTACACAACCTCTAATTCTAGCATCACAATCAATTTTTGTAATAGGTTTCAGCTTCAACATAATAATAGATTTACTTTCCGACTTGCCGCGACAGCCATATACAAATATCGCGTATTTTACAATCCCATCACTCCATTTCTTTCTAGTTAGCTTCTTCATAGGAAACCCTTCTTATTTAACATAGGCTTTATGAAATGTCCACATTTCCTCGTAACTATTAAATCACATCTCAAGAGTTCACTTATATTTTTCCGATTGCACACTCATTTTTCAAAATAATTAACATTTGTATTAAGAATAAATTATCATAAATTTTTAGAAAATTTTTGTCCATCAAAAATTTAATCCATTAAATTTCTAAAAATTTAAATTTAAAAATTTTATAAATCAAACAGAATTATCATTATCACTTATTATTAGCATTTAACTAGTAAATTGCTTCTAGGCATATTAGAGATTGCTATCATTTGGTCTTTAAAACAATAAAACTTAAACAAGATGCAGGTGTATTTCTATTATTACTAATACAATAGAAATTAATATTCAAAATGAAAAAATCTATTTTTATAATCAAACAATTAACAACTTTAGGTTCTACTTCTGGATTTAAAACGAGTGGTGCTTCCGCCTATGAGTGGAGACTTTTCTAATTGTATTATCAAAGAATGATATTTGTAATCTAAACAATATTTTAAAAGACTAATATACGCGAGGAATTGATTTATCAAAGAATGATATTTGCATGATAATTTTTGAGTAGTAGTGGTAATAATAAAAATTGAAACTTATTAGCTCCGATATAAAATGTCCGCAACAATATGACTGCAATTAAATAATGAAATTACATTTCAATTGATTGATTGCAGCGGAACCAACACATGTTAAATATATCGTTTTCAACCGTGACTCACCAACAAAGCCACAAAATTAAAAAAAGCAGCAAGATAATAAATGAGAATCTGCTCCAAATTCCAATCACTGTCAAAAAGGCTTAAAATTCACAAACTTTTTCCGTGATTCTCTCTTTTTCCAATGCATGCCTGCCACGTTGATACCTTTTGTTTTAGTAGGTCCCCAATCCACGTTGTGTGCGTGTGTGGCAACTTTTCTTTGTACTGTACCCAAGATTTTTTCAGTTCAGGCCGTGTTTGGTCGTCGCCTGCTGCTAGTACTACTTTGTGTACTTCTTCTACTTAATTTTTAAAGCACGTTATATTATTTAATAAATAATTATTTATTACATATTTATTTTTAAAATAATTTTATTTTTATATTTTTGATAATGAGTGATTCTATAATATTGCAAACATGATCTTAGAAATAGACATAATATTTTTTTTTAGAAGAACCACAATCATGTTAAAATCAAGCTTCATAGCATCCAATAAAAAACCGGTTAGTGTTATATAAAAAAAAAGGTGAAAATTCTTTTGTGATGTGTGATATCGGAGTTGGTGTTGTTGCTTTTTGTTGGTATCAAATTTATGATAAAATATTTTGTTAATACCAATTAGTTCACCTAGTGGTAATATTTTTTATGTGGCAATGTGGGTATAAAATAATTTGGGATTCAAACTATGTGCACATGAGTTTAATAAAGACTTAATTTTACATATATTAAGACAGTAAAAATTTTATTGAAAAATAGACAAACAAAGTAGTGCTCGTGTATGTTAAGCAAGTTAAATCATATCTTAGGTATAAATACAGTATCATAAATATCTTTACTCACCATTGGTCTACATCATTAGTTTTAAAAAAATTATAATAATATATTCTCTAACTAATTATTACATTCCTGAAATTTCAAAATTTGAAAATATGTAATAGAAAATTTGAAAAGATTAGTCCCATGTACATCGTGTAATTTTTACGAATTTGCATTTAGCTTTGCCAATCACTCTAGATATGGAGCGATATATTATTAACATTACACAATGTGGTGATAAATGTTAAAAGTTAAAATTGTATTTAATGACTTAAAATTTGTATAAAACATTTAAGTTAAATTATCCTAACTCATAATTCATAAAATATGTATGTGTCAGCACTAAGCCCAATGTTTTCTGTTTTTCCGGCTTTTCCAGGTCTGCCCTTTGACTGTTGTTTTAGCTTCCTCTGCAGACTGCAGGGACCTATAATTGGCCCCACCAGTCTCATTAATTACGAATCAGCCACTCTTCCTGTCATTCCCCACCCCACCAGTAAAATTCATTCATTTATTCATTTTCAATCTACTGTTTTGGATAATTAATAATTTTGCTTGCCCATGACAAATTGACAACTAACTTTCTTTAGAACAACAATCCTAGTTGTACTTCCCAAAAATAATGATAAAATCATTTGGTGTGTATTTGGGAAGATTGCAAATCAAGCTATACTTAATTCTAAGCTGGCTATGGACAAATATGACCAGAGGAAATTTTTAGGAATATGGTATGGATTAATAATGTAATTATTATGATTGATTATTATTTCATAAAAACTTTTCATTATCTACATATACGTAATAATACATCTTCGTTAGTTCGATTTAGATAAATAAAATGTTATTTTTAATGTTGGTAGATTTAGCTTTGATTTTGAACTTATTAAAATTTAAAAATTGAATTGTCTGGATTCGGCCCAATTTTAATTCAAATATTATATTTTTTATTTATTTATTTTTAAATTTTTGACCTAAATGAAAACTAGTTGATTAAAAACTCTTAAAACTAAACTAAAATCAAGTGTCAAAATTGAATTGAACTGAACTAGTTTGAATGGGTTTAAATTGATTCGGTTTGATTGGTTCAATTTTAATCATTTTGTCCAACCCTAATTATTTTTTCATGTTTGATTTCAAAAGACGTGTTTAACCTGGCAATGACAAACAAGATATGTGTAACAATTAATTATGTTACTACATATTAGTCGTGACAAAAAAAAAGTCTAAAATCATTTGTTATTATATTTTAAATGTATCAAATTATATTCCATTCCCCATTCAAAAATTTTTCTTGTAAGAAAAAAAATTGGACCACATTTTAAATTCCGTTCTCATTAGGTAATAAAATTATTATGTCCATTAAAATATAAAGTCTCCAACCTTGAAATAATAATTATATATTCATAAATAGCCATAATTTTAAAATTTATTCCACACTGTAAGAATCCATAACATTCTAGTAATAATCAAATCCAAAGGCTTTATCTGAAAGGATAAGATTTTCTTTCAAAAAAAGCTGAATCCCATAAACAAAAGATCCAAAAAAAAAAATTGCCCTTCATTCGTTTCCTTTATTTGTCAATTTTTATTTAGGAAAAAGGGCTGCTAAAATCGTAATTAAAAAGAAAAGCAGGGGTATATAACTGACAGAAGAAAAGAACCTTGTTAAAATAGTCCTCGCCCCCGTGTCTCTTTCAAAGACTACCGTTACTGTTGCAGTTTCGCAACTCTCCTACCTTGAACTCGGCGTTTTGTCTTTTGGTTAGTAGAAACGAAACGACGGCGTCTTCTTTAGCCTTTTTGCCTTTCAATTCTTGGTTTATTTACGTTTTTTTTTTTTAAGTCTCAGTTCTCAGTGGTTTTATTTATTATATTATTCACTGGGCTTCTTTACTGTTTGTTTCAAGGTCACCACTGTGCTCAGTCCTTTGAGTTCTCTTTGTATTTGCCTGTCTTCTCAAGTGAAGACTGTTAAAAGTACATTACAAAGTGAGTAAGAGGTCTGTTTATTTTTTTTTTCTTATTTTCAGTATTTGTATGTGACAATTCATTGTGGTTATTTGTTTGTCTCGTTATTTTTTGTTTTATTTAATCCTTTTTTTTCTTCTTTGTTTGCATGCAAATATGGGTTTATTTGGAAGCAATGAGTAATCAAGTTTATGGGTTTTGAAGTAATGTGAGTGGGTGATATGGGGTTTTGTGGGTCGTTAGGAGGGTAAAAGTTTGAAACTCGAGTAATGTGCTTACAAATTTTGAGTCTTTTTTGTTGATCGTGAGTGACTGATATGACTTCTTTTCCTTTTCTTTTTAAGCTGCAAATAACGAAGTCTCTGTGTAATTGATTGATCAATGGTGTCAATGGTGGGCTCCTTTTTTTTTTATAAAAGACTTGCTAACTGCTGTTTTCTTAAGTTTGTTATAGTTTGCACTGTTTGGTTTTTCTTGGCTTTTTTTTTGGGGGGGGGGGGGGGGTGTGGAGTGAGGGGGTTTTCATGTGTTCAGATCAATGAATGAAAATGATGATTTATGTAGGTTGTTTCATTAGATTGTTCATGGAGGGATACTTTGTTTTTGGTGGTAGATTGGTGGTTTGGTGCTTTTGCTTATTTGAAATTTAAAAAAAAAAATCAAATTGAGAAAGCATTGATGATGTCCCCACTTGATTTTTGAATTGGCGCGAATCGTAGTTTGTATGTACTTATTGATTATGGCGGGTTGTGGAAGCATTTAAATGTAACCGCCAGTTTGTCCGCGTGCTAATTTTTCAGTTTTATGTGCCACGTGTGCGAGCTTGATTGCCTCATGTTATTTTGGCTATGAATTACATATGTGACGTATGAATAAACTGGCATGCAATGGATATATTAGTCATGTTTGGTGCAAATTTTTGAAGTTCTCATGCAACGTACTCTTTTTATCATGGTGATTTCCTTATTCATGTTCAAGTAACAAGGAATTCTCTTAGGGTAGCAGGCCGGTGCTGAATTTTATAAAATACATTAGAGGTGCATCAATCAGATGCCCAAAGCTATACTTTATCTAATACCTTTTGGTTTGATCTTTTGAATAATTTTTAAGTGCTATAAATTTTGCTCTTATTCATTCATTTATTTATTTTTGTTTTGACAGTTATTTGTATGCTAGAATGCCTTTTGCTTTTCTTGTTTGGTTATTCTTTTTGGATATGATTCTTTTTCTTTTACGACGAGAGATAGTTTGGAGATTGATTCCAAATATGCAAAGCAAGCAATCTTAACTTTTTGTTATAACTACAACAATTTAAGGACCATAAATGTATTGAGCAATATATATTTTTCTGGTGGTGGCTTACTTATTCACATCATGACACAAGTTATACACAAAGGTTCTGTTTAGACACATATTAAACTACCCTTAATCTTTTGAGGAACCAAATGGACATTTATTGCTTTGTTGATTCTTGCCTCAGATTATTTCTCCTAGTCCAGCATGTTGGTATTAGGCCAGATAACATATTTAAGTCTTCTTTTCTTTTTCTTTTGATTGTACTGCTTGAACTCTTTATTCTTGTTCTTAATTTCTGAAGAATTTGTTAATAATATATGGTTTGGTTCATATTTAAAATATTGACAGAAAACCTTAGGCCAATTGTGTGCTCGAGTGTTTTTATGCCATGAGGCAATTTTCGAGATGTGCATGTGGTGTCAAATTAATAACGTTAGTTAGAAATACATTGGATGATTCCAATTAATAGATGAAGAAGACCGTAAAAAAAAATTATTTAAAGTTTGTTGTAAGTAAAATTTATTGAAATTTGTAGTAATAAATTGATACAGTTTTGTATAGCTCTGATTGATTTTGGGTGGATGCCTGGTCCACTACTCACGTGTAACTTGGCCATTATATACTAGTATAAGTACTCTTAGTTTTCTTTCCCAATAATAATAATAATTGAAATTTGTAGCAAGATTTTACTTACTAAGGCCTTAGATGTTTTTGCACCGCTGTTTCCGATGGTTTATGATTATTGTCTTTCTTTTGCTGTTTTCCCTTCTTCCTAAGTTTCTGACAGGCTAGTGGGTGAGGAAGAAGTTCTAAAGTCTTTTGAGCTAGGCCTTTAGCACAATACCGAGACACTTCATGAAGCCAAGAGGATTTTGCTGATAAGCAAATTTCACAGGTTGAAGGGATTTGACATATGTCTTAGAACGATTTTCAAACAGGTTTTCTTATCGTTGATTAACTTTAACTTAATAGTTATTTTATATACTTCCTTGATTTTTTTAAATGGGTTTTTTTCGAACCTTCAAAGATATATTACACAGCAGCTTGTTTAAGCTAATAAGGAAAAAGGATAAAAGGAGGGGTCCTTTGTTTCACCATTGGTGAATTGTGTTGCTGTCCCAAGCTAGTGAACTGTATTGGGTAATCCATGGCTGATGCACAATTGTGTATCATACTGTGTGTTTCTGTCTGAGCAGTCTTTTACAATAGATGTCTAGATTTAATCTTATTGTTACGCATGTGTGTTTATTTGTGCCTAACACCATTTTATGGTTGGTCTTCCTTTGGATGTGCTTGTAGGTTGCTTGAACCATTAGATAAGGTCACCAACTTCAATGGACAATGAATTCTGTGAAGAAGGGCTGGAAGTGCCCTCTGGTATCCTGACTGGGATATCTCTTGGAATTTCAACAGACACTGAAAAAGTGAGATGCTATTTCAGCTGATTATTCACTTATGTTATGTGCCTGGTGTCCTTGCTTTGGTAATTTTATTCATTTTGCCATGTTTGTGCGTAAATCACGTACCGATATGCATGCATGTACATTTAAGTTTTGACCTGTAAATGCTACTTCAACAAGGTAGTGTACATTACATCATTAATGTACTTTCTTTTTCTGTTTTATGCTTTAAAAAGTTTAGAAAAGGTAGTTTTGCTGCCCCCATCTCCTCAGAGCTATCAGATTGTATTGCTGTGCGTATCAGTTTAATGAAATTTATTCTTTGAAGCAGCCCCGTGATTTCCTATTTCCATCCCCTTACACTCATTCTGTAATTTGCTGTGCTATCAGTTCTTACTTCTTTTGACGTTCCTTTACACTTGTTTCTTGAGTTCAATCTTTGATCTTTTTAAACTCATCACATTGTGTTCTTGTATGTTATATGCTTTGGCTGTTTAGCTGTGGCAAAATGGAGAATAAAAGACCTTTTTACCATTCCATTGCTTAAGTTTATTTTTCAGAATGATGTGGTGTATTTATCATGATAAAGTTTAACATTCTGATTTATTAAACAGGAAAAGTTATCTGCAATGGAAATTGGTGCAGTCAGTGAGGTCACCAATCCTAGGTTGGGGCTTCCAAATCCAACTAATGAGTGCTCCTCATGTGGAGCTAAAGATAGGAAAGCCTGTGAAGGTCTGATGCATAATTTGGACAATATTATCCTTACTGATGTATACTTGTTTATAAATTCTGCTAATCTTGCGCTAACTGTATTTCCATCAATTTTCAGGTCACTTTGGCTTTATCAAGTTTCCATTCACAATACTACATCCATATTTTCTATCAAACATTGCAAAGCTTTTAAATAGTATCTGTCCTAAGTGCAAAACTCTCCGGAAAGTAAGACAAAAGGTTAGGTACCTAATGCTATGAGCTGATATGAGAAGTTTTGTACTATTGGAAAAGTTAGGGATATCTGTGATATCTTCATTTAGCTAGATCTATTTCCATTTTCTATGATTGAGAAATCTAAAAAAATAGTACAGCTCTCTCTCTCTCTCTCTCTCTCTCTCTCTCTGTGTCTTTTTGTTAGTGTATAAATATATATTGAAGTAATGTCCAATGCAGCATTATGGTGTTTAATTGGCTTGTAAGTAACCATATTAGCGGTATTATTACATGAGGACACACTCTTAAGTTGTATGTATGTTTGACCTCCTGTAGTTATCAATTCAACAAAATTCTAATTATTTTACTGCAGAGAACAAAAGAAAAGTTCCGATCTTTGACGTCATTGGGTCAAATCTGAAATCCTTTTATCTAGTTCTCAGTGCATTTGATGCTCCCTATGTCTGAAAAAAGGTTAAGAACCTTAATCATGAACATCCATTTGAAGTTAAAACTGATATATATACGTATATGTAGACTATAAACTAGTTTAGTTGCCTGCAAAGAGTTTGGGGAAAAATTATGATGCAGATTATGTAGCAGCTGGAAATTTGCTAAAAGTTGGAAAATTCTTTGCAGCACTCACTGTGCTGGGAAGGACTAGTGCTTCCACACCCCATCCACCGTTAATCAATTTGTGATAGCGTTTAGGTGAAAGTAGTAAATCTTAGAATGGACTATGTTTCAAATAGCGTATTAGTTTGTTGTATTTTGCTTGATGTTTTCATTATGATTTGTCCTAAAATGCTTGAAAGAAAATTGAGTTTGCTGGTGTTTTGATTTTTGTCACTGTCCATGAATTTACATGTGATCAATGTGAGAAACTTTGCGCTGCATGCTAGTCCAAGATTAATTTTAGGGAGTATCATGGCTAAAAAGTTGAGTCTTCTCAATGACTGTAATGTGGAATAATCTTTTAGGTTCTGCTTTTCTGATTTTTCTTATTATGCATGTCCCAGGGGGCTGGTTCTTCACGGAAAGAACAGCCAAGGGTTTGCAAATATTGTGTTGTAAGTATTTTTGGTTCTCCTGTTTAGATTATTCCTTTTTTCTCCTTTGTGGCTTATAAATCTAATTTTTCCTATTAACAGCGAAATCCTGCACAATGGTACCCAAGAATGCGGTTTAAACTTTCATCTAAAGATCTCTTGGGGAAAACTGCTATTATTGTTGAAATAGATGAAAAGCTGTCAAAGAAGAATAAAAAATTGCCTGATGATTACTGGGGTTTTATTCCATTTGATGCACAACAAGAAGAAAATAGTGTGAAACCAAACAGAAAGGTTTTATCATGTAAACAGGTAGCACGCTCTTTGCTCTATATTTTTTTACTCTCCATTAACATGAATATGCATTTCTGTAAAACTGTTACACACACATATACAAATTGCAGATGTGTACGTTATGTTGAATGCTGGAAAGACCCTGGTTGCTGTATATTCATGTCTGATGTATTAGATCCATCTAAGTGATAGTCATATTTCTAGATTTAGTCGACTATAACACTCTCTTTTCTTTTTTATGATGGTTTGGTTTTAGGCTGCCTGTTTACCTTCATTGTAAAAGATATAATTTTATGTGTAAAATATCTTTCTGTTTGCTACTAGAGAAAATACCAGAGTCATGCAGGCCAATTCTGTTTATAATGTAGCATGGAATAATTTCTTGTTATGTTTTGTCTGCACTCCTTATGTTGGCAATATTTGTGTTGCCTCTGCTCTCATTTCCATTGAATGTGAATTACTTTTTCCTCTTAATTTCTTAATATTTTTCTTTTAATCACTCAGTTATTCTCTATGGTTGTTACTAATGGCCAAAATCTATCTTTTGGACTGTTGCTTGCATTAAAATTGTAGATAAATGTGTATTCATGATTTTGCGTAATCATTATTATTAAAATTTTCCAGTACCAAATTACTTTGTTTATATAACATCAACAAGTACCCAAGAAGAAGAGTTTAGATTGATTGATACATTCAGCAGTTTTTGTCCAAGAAGTAGTCATTTACCTCACATACTTGACTCTCCCTGTCAATATTGCTTGGTTTCTTAAATGTTATGTCCTGCACTGCACCAAATGGCCTTCTTTATATCTCATTCAAAATGTCTGAGAAACAGTTCAATCAAATAACTAGATAAACCAATTTGTATTTGTTATTGTCTGATTATTGTCTCATGTACTTCTAAATGTGAATTATTTTTGTGTCTTTCATCTTTTGTTATACAATTTTACTGTTCCTATATTACCTATATTTCCAAGTTACTCTATGTATATGTCAGTATATATGTTATTGGGAAATTAACTAAAAGGGTATTAATATATCTGTATGTATTAGCCAAAGGTACTATTCAGTATTTTATTGCTTTACATATCAGTTGTGAATTGCTTGATATTTGTAATAGTTTCTGTTATTCAAATGCCACTTCCACTATGATACCAATCTTTCAGTCTGTCTTGCTTTATCTTTCTTGTAATATTTCGAGGAGGTGGAAAAAGATGCCTTTTGTTGTAAAGTTAGACTGAGGACAAATAATTGTTTTGAGAAGCCATTTCTAATAAAGAGATAACTGCCTTTCATTTAAGGATGGGGGCGGAGGAATGCTATGGTGAAGACAAAGTTCTTTCCATCTTTTGCATCCATCTATACTGGGAAGGGTTTTGACCTAGGAGGGTTTTCTTGGGAGTTTTTTTGAAGTGAGGGTTTAGGGTGTTTTTCTACTTTCCTTTTGTCGCATTTCGCTCAAAGGGTTGAAGGAAGATAGTGCATCAAGCTGTTCGCAAGGGCCGACTTGATCCTCTTCCGGTCTTCCCGAGGGATCCCAGATGAGGGAACCCTATGAGAGCCCACTCTGCGTAGACAGATAAAAACGCTTCCAAAATGTTTTTGTATAGTTGTAGACGTGTGAGGCCTTTTCTTTTGTCTTGTTTGGATGCGTTGCCAACCTCATTCTTGTTTGCTAATGTATATTTTCTGTTCCTTACGCAAAAAAAAAAAAAAAATAATAATAATAAATAAATAAATAAAATAAAGTAAAAATTCTGCAGCTACTTCCTGCATGACCTCTTATCAGTGAGGCTATACCATCTTTTAGAAGGTTGAATGATAATGAACTTTGTTGTTATTCTTGTGGAAATTTCTGAAAAGAAAAGCTTAAATGTCTATCAAATAGATTAGTTTGTTCTGCTAACTGTAGTTAGACTTGTGAATTGTGAAATATTAAATTACGACTAAACAGATAAGTATAAGCTTATAAGCAGGGGCCTGACGACATTATTTTGTGATATCTCAACTAGTACAAGGGGATATAAACAGTTAACTTATACCATTTTCATCTATTGCTAGTCTAAATAGCTTAAACCAGTAGTGAAGAATTCAGCAGAGTATAGAAGTTGTAATTGGAAATTTATATGGTTTTTATTTTGAAAACATTTCTGTGATAGGTTTTAGAAGCTAGAACCGTGATCTATTGTTGTTGTCATAAGGTCATATTTTCTTTCTCTGCTGCCAATTGAATGTCCTTATGATGTCCACTTATATAGGTAAGTTATTTGTTGAAAAATGTTGATCCAAGTATCAGAGAGGAGTTTATTTTGAGTAAAGATGCTCCCTTCCTCAAATGTTTCCCTGTAACACCAAATAATCACCGTGTGACAGAAGTTCCGCATGCATTTTCACATGAAAAGAAATTGATTTTTGTAAGTATTTTTCTCTCTGTCTGCTTTTCTTGTCTTAAGATTTGGATGGCTTGATTAAATAATTGTGTGAGTTCTGTTTTTTTTTATTCATGTTATGCTGTACTTGATTAATTTTGTAGGATAATTGGACCAGGCATTTAAAGAAAATGGTTGATTACAGAGGGAGAGATATTGAGTTGAGTTATCTCGTTCAGGATTGCTTGAAGATATCAAAGGCAAGTTGTGCAACATTGTTTTGCATTTGTTTCTTTAGGCACTTTTCAGCATCTTCTTATATGAGAGAAACATTATTTTGGTTTTTATTTATGCTTTTGAAATGCAGTTACACTTAGACAAGTCATCAAGAAAAGATTCTGCTGAGGTCCGACAAAAGAAGAATATTGATGTTTCCAACAGCTCTGGTCTCAGATGGATCAAAGATGTTGTTCTTGGGAAGAGAAATGATGATTGTTTCCGCATGGTTGTTACAGGTGACCCTAACATTAAGCTCAGAGAAATTGGTATACCCTGTCATGTTGCAGAGAGGTTACAAATTTCTGAACGTCTGAACTCTTGGAACTGGGAAAGGCTAAGTGTCTGCGCTAGTTTTCGTCTTCTTGAGAAAGGGGAGCTTTATGTTTGCAGAAAAGGTGGGCTGGTTCGTATTCGACGTATTGACGCACTTGAATTAGGGGATATAATTTATAGGCCCCTAACTGATGGTGACATTGTATTGATAAATAGACCACCCTCCATACATCCGCACTCCCTGATTGCTCTAACAGTGAAGGTCCTTCCAATAAGCTCAGTGGTTACAATAAATCCACTTTGTTGCTCCCCTTTCCATGGGGACTTTGATGGTGACTGCCTTCACGGATATATTCCTCAAGCAATTGGTGCTCGAGTTGAGCTCACTGAGCTTGTTGCTTTAGATAAGCAACTAATTAATCAGCAGAGCGGTAGGAACCTGCTCTCACTTGGTCAAGATAGTTTGACTGCTGCTTATTTACTCATGGAAGATGGTGTTCTACTGAGTCATTTGCAAATGCAGCAGCTGCAAATGTTCTGCCCTCATCGATTTCTGTCACCTGATATTTTCAAAACTTCAAAGGATAGTGTTTGGTCTGGGAAGCAGTTATTCAGCATGCTTTTGCCTCCAGATTTTGAGTATACATTTCCATCAAAAGATGTTTATATTAGTGGTGGGAAGCTCATATCTGCTGAAGGATCTTCTTGGCTGCGTGATCATGAGGGAAATCTTTTCCAATATCTTATCAAGCACTATCAGGATAAAGTTCTTGACTTCTTGTATGCTGCTCAGGAAGTTCTTTGCGAGTGGTTGTCAGTTAGGGGCATGACTGTTTCACTCTCAGACTTGTACCTCGCTTCTCACTCATGCTCCCGAAGAATTCTGATGGATGAAATTTTTTATGGTTTGCGAGAAGCTCAGGACACGTGTAATTTTCAACAGCTGATGGTGGATTCTCATATGAATTTTCTTATGAGTGCTGAAGATAGTGAAAGCACCAGGTTTTTTCAAGTGCAGCACTTGTCTTATGAAAAGCAGAGATCAGCCGCTCTCAGTCAAGCTTCTGTTGATGCTTTTAGGCATGTGTTCTGGGATATACAGAATTTAGCCTACAAGTATGGGAGTAAGGACAACTCATTGTTGGCTATGTTTAAGGCAGGAAGCAAGGGTAATTTACTAAAGCTAGTTCAGCATAGCTTGTGTCTTGGTCTGCAACACTCATTAGCTCCATTGTCATTTAGATTTCCCTATGAACTCTCTTGTGCTGCTTGGAATAGGCTAAGGGCTGGGGATAATACAGAATGTGCTAAGTCTTATATACCATCCGCTGTGGTTGAAAATTCCTTTTTGACAGGATTGAATCCCTTGGAATGTTTTATTCATTCAGTAACAAGTCGAGACAGTTCTTTTAGTGACAATGCTGATCTTCCGGGTACTCTGACTCGAAGGCTTATGTTCTTCATGCGTGATCTGTACACAGCATATGATGGAACAGTGAGAAATGCTTATGGGAATCAGCTTGTTCAATTCTCTTATAATATTGAGGGGACATCTACTCCAACAGGTGAGATCGGTGGCCAACCTGTCGGTTCACTATCTGCTTGTGCTATTTCTGAAGCGGCATACAGTGCATTAGATCAACCCATCAGTTTGCTCGAAACTTCACCACTGCTAAATCTAAAGGTGCATTTTCTCTTCAGCCCTTTTCTTTCTGAGAAATGTAGTCAAGTTTGTTTATGTGCCTTTTCTTTTCCTTCAAAATTTGTGGAAGTGCATCTTTGATGACCCGGGTGGAGTTTCCTAATTGATGGATCAACCATGTTACTAAAATTTTTTACATTTCGTGTTCCAAACAAATGATATATCAATCATGTTCAAAAGGATCTGAGTATTACTTTCAATTTACCAGTTTTGATATTTGATGAAATTGCACAGAACGTACTGGAATGCGGGTCGAAAAAAAGTAATGCGGACCAGACTATGTCTCTATTCTTATCCCACAAACTGGGAAAAAGGAGGCATGGTTTTGAATATGGAGCCCTGGAAGTCAAGAATCATTTGGAGTGCCTAATGTTTTCAGATATTGTTTCTACTTCCATGATAATGTCAACTTCTATCTCTCTATTTTATTTTCATTTACTGCTCTCCTGGTTTTAAAGTGGCTGTAATGGTGATTTCATTCTGATTGATGTCTTTTGTGGATATTAGCTACTTTCCACAGACGGGCAGCATGAAGCATTTTAGTCCTTGGATATGCCATTTTCATGTGCGCAAGGTAGCACAATGTGGATTTACATATCATTTATATGCTGTGTTGTTTTTTGCTATAAATTTTTGTGCCTTCAGGAAATCATGAAGAGGACAGGATTGAAAGAACATTCCATTATTGATTCCTTGTACCAGCAGTGTAAAGCCGCCAGAACAGAATTGAAAATCAGTGTTCCTGATATGCTCATTTCAAACAAGTAAGCTGCTTCCTTCCCAGAACTATGAAATTTAATTGCTGTTACAACAGGAAGTTACCGGACATTCATGTAACTCTATTTACCACTAGGGTCATGAATAGATTGAAACTCTTGGTAAAGTGGATAACAGGTCGAGATTTATATAATAGGAGTTCAATGTGGATTGTGTATTCTGTCTGTTTAAAGTCACTGCTCTTTAGGAATGGACACTACATTTGATTTGATCACGCTGAACTCCAAACAGGACAGTTAAATTCATTTCTGTGGAGTGATCTGGGCTTGAATTCATTTCTTAATTTTAACCAACTTTTGATTGTTACCAACGTGCATTTGTACTCTCAGGCTAGCAACTTTTGAACCCACAAATTCCTTCTATCTTCTACATAAAATGGGTGCAGTTTCTTGTCCTTTTGATCATTTTGCTGTTATAATTTACATCTGTTCCTTTCGAACTTTTTTGTTTTGGTATGTATATGCTTTTCCTAATTACTCTTCGTCCTTTAATCTATTGAGTTTGAGTTTTAGGTAGTAATTTAATGCTAGAATACTCGTTTTTAGTGTCATGAAACAGTTGATTAAGTTTGAAAGAATCATTTTATATTTTGAGTATCAGTCACATTTGTTTCTTACTGTCTTACTGTCTCTCAGTTGATAAAGTTTGGAAATAATAATGCTATATGTCAAGTATGTGTGGTATAAGCTCCTGAGTCCTGTTTCATGCCTTATGGCATACAACTTGAGCATATCTTCTTGATATTTCATTAATCTCCTCCAGAAATGGAAGTGCCTGCATTTGAGTTTTTAGCATTTCGTTGTTATGTATTTTAATCTTGCTGATTATTCCAAAGTAAAAGAAGGCTGTCTGATAAATATGATTGAAAATATTTAATTAAATTACTGGAAAGAGTTTCTATTATACACACACACACTATTGGATTCTAATTTTTTAGTGACATACCATTTGTAGTTTTGCATATTATTAATATCTTACACTAAAATGATTGATAGCTCATCTGAAGCTGTTTAATTGTGTTATTTGTTCTGCTAACATTCTTTAAGTATGAAATTTATAAATTGTGCAGTTATTATCTAGTGTCATAGCTGTCTCACTTCCAATTTTTCTCATTGTGGGTTACTTTTTCTTACATGCTTTTGCCTTTAAATTTATAGTGTCATTAAAATTTGTACTTTTTCTCAGCCAATTCCTGTACCCTCTCAGTTTTTCCAGAACTATGGATTTGAATCTACTGCATGTATAACACTAAAAGCTCTTTGGAACTTCTGAGTTTCCTTATACTGTAATAATCCATCATGGTTCTTGTCTGGAACATTATTCTCCATTTCTTTTTAGAGATTATTGTTCATTTTAATTTATCTAATTAAATGGCAGGGACTGTTCTTCAATTAACATGCAGAAGGAATGCAATGACACATTTTGTGTCACTGTCATGATTGTTGAAAATTTCAAGAGATCTTCCATAGATTTGGAGACAATTCAAACATGGGTCATGCCTTTCCTTTTGAAAACAGTAGTCAAAGGTTGGTAGCACTCTGCATGTCTGGGTTAATCTTGCTTTAATTTCCAAGTTAACAGACATGACTGTTGATTGATATTTGATTCTAGTTTGCTGATTATCATTTGTAGTTTCAAATGTCGGTCATGTCTGTGCCTTTGTGGACATTGCTTTGATTCCAGACTTGGATTTGCTTAAATGTATTCTTAAATCTTGTTGAATTGGAAGAACTGAATCTGTTCCAAGCATGTCTAGAAAGGAAAATTAGAATTCTGAATTCTGACTGTCAAGGATGGGAAGAAACATGATTAAACGCTTCAAAACCAAACATGGAAAGAGTAATTTATATACTGAGCTAGTTTTGTTTTATGGTTTTGGAAACATGCAGTTTCTTATATCTGAATTGTGATTACGAGCCCATGTAGTTCTGCTATTTTTTTAATCTTTTAACTTGCTGATAATTCTTGAAACCTGATAAATGTTTTGCTCTTTTTTTCTCTGCACAATGGAATATCAAAATTAAAAGTTTTGAAAATCCTGAATGTATTTAGGTACTCCATGTATGTTATGTTAACCTTGTGGATATTTAGTCTTCTTTTCTTTTCTTTTCTTTTCCTTTCCATATTTATTAGGATTCCGGGGGATTAAGAAGGTGGATATTTTATGGAAGGATAAACAAAAAGCATCAAAATCCCATGACGATTCGTTCGGTGAGCTCTACCTGAGGGTTTCTATGTCGGGAGAATGTCATAGAACAAGTTTGTGGAGTGCACTTATGAATGACTGCCGCCAGATAATGGATATGATTGACTGGACACGCAGTCATCCAGATAATATTCGCAGTTTCTGTTTGGCCTATGGAATTGACGCTGGGTTACAATTTTTTCTCACTGTATGTTTCTCTTGACTGTGATTTCCGTTTTTCCTTTTTTTTCTTTGTGGTTTTTGTTCATGTATGCTAAAGTTATACTTAAATGCTAATACGGAATTATAAATGCAGAATTTGGAGTCCGCAATATCTGACACTGGCAAGAACATACTTCCTGAACATTTGCTTCTTGTTGCTAATACTCTGTCAGCTACGGGAGAGTTCGTTGGCTTAAATGCGAAAGGCTTAACTCTACAACGAAAACATTCTTCTGTATCGTCACCTTTTGTGCAAGCATTCTTTTCTGTTAGTTCCTCTCCCTTGTTTCCTACTTTGAAAATACTTGGAGGTTGGATATTAAAGAAGCTTTTGTTAAGCCTGTAGTTCTTACTCAAGTTTCGGATGCTGTTGCAGAATCCTGGTGCTTCCTTTATTAAAGCTGCAAAGGCAGGAGCTGTGGACAATCTTCAGGGGAGTATAGATGCATTAGGATGGGGAAAGGTCCCTTCTGTTGGCACTGGTGGACACTTTGATATTATATATTCTGGGGAGGTAAATTTTGATTTGTTCTTACCAGTATTAGTAGTATGCAAATTTTGACCGATTAATGTCGAAATTTAATTGTCTTTTTTTCTTTTATTAATGCTTTGGGTCAACTTTCTTTTGTTGTGCATTTGTTCTCTTTTTTCTTCAGATTATATTTTTATCTATTTATTTATATGTTTATTTACATGGCTATAAATTGTCTTTAAATGTTCTAATCTCCTGTTCCATAATTATTCATCAGGGACACACACTTTCCAAGCCAGTGGATGTATATAACCTCCTGAGCACCCCAGTCAGTTCTAAGCAGAATGAAAAACTTAAAGTATGCAAAGCTCAGGGCCTTATATCTGACAAATGCAGTGCTAAGTTTGGTGATTTTGCATTTAAAGGGCTGGAAAATCTGGATTTCGAGACCATATCCAGAGGGGTTTTGAGAAAATCTTGGACATATAATGATGTCCTACGGCTCAGTAATGCCTTAAGGAAAATATTACACAAGTAAGCATTCTCTAGTGATTTCCTCCTTGTTCTGTGTATGGCTTTAGCAGGTATTTATTTATGTTTAGTTAACACAGTTTCATATCACACATGATTATATATGATTTTGTTATTCCCTTTGTATTTTTGTTGCACATATTACTTAAATAACTTCTGGTAGAATGGTGTTCTCTATCTCCTACATGATTTTTATCATGTGATTCGAGGCATGGTGACTTCCCAGCCATGTGCTCTGCTTCGTGGAATTTAAAGTCAGGGCCCCCCTCCCTCTCCTCTTCATGTTAAGAATATCCTTTCTTCTGTGAACATAGTAGAGCACAGTAAGGAGGAAATGTTTGAGAAACCCACATGCTTATATTTCATATGAAAATGTAGATTTAAGAAATGTACTTATATTTGGGGGTTTTCTAACTGACCATATCGTTTAATTCCATTATCCCTCTGTGTGATGCGTTTTCTTTTTCTCCTAAAAAATTCTGTGGCTACTTTTGATGTAGATATTCAATTGGTCAGAGATTAAGTGAAAAGGACAAAACAACTGTGATAAGGGCTCTATATTTTCATCCTCGACGCAATGAAAAGCTTGGAATTGAGCCTCCAGATATAGAAGTATGTGGTTAAAAGAGTTTTTTTTTTAGATTTCTATTGGTTCTGATTGGTTGACTTGACCTATTCTGTTAACCTGTATTTGTTGATTGAATTATAGGAAAATAGTTGTGGGTAGTAGATTGGCAATATTAAAAGTCTTATCAGGACCTAAATTTTTATGGCACTTTTTCAGTATTCTTTTCCGCATATTACAGTTTTAACCAACACTAGCACAATTCAGATAAAATCAAGCAATAAGCTACATGAATCTTTCGGAGCTTAGTGTGTGTTTTGACATGCCATAGGTTTTTTTTGGGGGTGGGGGGGGGGGGGGGGCAATATTTTCATTAACATGGAATTAATATATAAGAGAAATCTAATAAAAATAGAGTTAAAATATTTATAATATGTGCATAGAAATCCCATTTTATTTGATGAATTTGTCTTAGATCCACAGTTAATTCTTGCTGCTTGTAGGATCGGAGACTGAAAGTACTTTTTCTAGTTCCTATAAAATGGATTAATAACGTTCAGTGATTATGTTCTTAGCTCCCATTATATGTTCCTTTCGCTACTTGCCTTTTGATCATTACTGAAATACAATATGAATCTGATGAACTGACAGAATATGTGAAAGCCATTGTATTAATGTCTTATGCATCCTGTTAGAATGAGAGGAAGGTCACCCATAACACGGCTCTCCCACTTGAGGTACCTTAACCCCAGGCCATGCTATTCAATGATATTGGAAAAATGGCAGCGAAAGTCACCATCATCTCCAGAAAACCTCTCCTGAACTTTTAGATGTTTCTGCTATTTTTTAAGTAATTTGGATGTTAATGTAGTTAAATTGCAAATCATTTTAGATCTCCTTTTAAGAACCTGATCCTTTAGGACAGAAAGGGGATTTGGTGCAAACTGACTTGTCAGTAGGATGGCTAATTTTAGTACCTCAACAAATTGATCATTTACATTTTATGCAAGTCTGATTTCTTTACCATCGTTTGAAAAAACTACTTTTGGTAGTTTAGTTTAGCATTATTGTACTAGTGGCATGAGATATCATGATACTTTCTTCCCCTATCTTTTTCAGGTTACCTATCACCCTGAACATCAGAATTCACGTTGCTTTTCGTTGATAAGAGAAGATGGCTCAATTGAGGACTTCTCATATCACAAGTGTGTTATTGGTGCTCTTGAGATCATTGCCCCTGAGAAAGCAGAAATCTATCGGGCAAAGTGGAAACGACTTGGTACCGCATGATCCCTCTCATTGTACATGTAAATATCCAATGTCCTTGTGTCTGAAGTGTTAAAATTGGTGCACCTCGACAATTCTAATCAAGTCTGATTTGCTGGACGGCTGACTCAAGATTTTGTGATGAATTTTGCAACTTTGACCAGTGGCAATGCCCCATCGAAGAATGATAGTGTTCAAAATTTTGTTTCTTTCCAAAGCTGTAAATTCTCGAAAGATGCGTCACAGGGAGAGGCTACATAAACAGTAAGCCTGTTGTTTTTTTTGACTTTTGTACAACAATTTTTTATTTCATTTTTCCCCCTTTTCTTTTCTGTAGTTATTTCTTTAAATATAGGAGTGTTCCTTTCCCATGCTTCTTTTTGCTACTTCTACTGGGATATTTTTTCCCTTGGAAGTTAGGCAAAAAAATGCTAGTGGAAGTAGCAAAGAAAAGCTTTGTAAAGGGCACTCTCGTATTCAAGTTGTATCAATAAATTCTATCGCAATGGAAAAAGATTTTCAAGTTATTCTCATGAATAGCCTTCTTTCTTCATCCATCTCGGCAACTTGCTTTCCAAATCTAAGCCTGCATCGAACCCCATTGCTGATGATTTATGCATCCCACCCCGCAAGTGTCTATAAACATGATGCCGGGTGAATTTAGCCTCGTTATGATTTCGATACATGTTCTGGAAATCCTTCATCTAGCACTATTGAGCCTATGCTTTGGCGGCAGTTACTTGTCATCATGTTTCAGGTATTTTCCGTTAGGCTAAATTTGCTGCGGCTGGAAAATTGGGTGTTTGTTTTGTTGGGGAGCTAAACTTAGGCAACATGTAAAGAAGAAACATGAAAAGGAAAGCAGTCCAAAAACTAATTGGAAAATTCTATAATGTCGTGATGAAAATTACGGTATTAATATCGTGATAGACATAAATATTATAAATTACACATAAAATTAATAAATGTAAAGTAAAACTAGTAAATTCATATAAGATTATTAATTATTTAAAAAATTAACATTGTTTCTATAGAATTTTAGTGAAAAATATTTTATTCATTTACAGGAAAAAATATTTTCTTTAATTAAACAAACAAAAATTACTCATTAATTAAACAAAAAAATTATACTAAAAAAAGTGGAATAAGTTTTTATTAAATTGGTTACCATAAATTCTATATTTATTCTAAGGCATTTGTATATTTTTTTTCTCGATTTTCTACAATGATATCTATTTATTACACATGTTAATTAAACACAATTATTTATCTTGATGTGGATCAAGTGAAAACAAAAAAAAAAAAAAAGATTATTATATTACTATATACATATGTAATATATCAATAAAATTAAATCTAATTTTAAATCTTATGCACACTTTATGTAATCTTAAACTTTTACTTGTATTTGGAGACTATTTAGGGTTGTTGAGGAAGTGGAGAAATATATATATAAAATAACCTCATCTTACAACAATTATGAAAGATATTAAAATAATATTTTTTTCAAAATCCGATGTTGAGCATAAATTTCATCCTTAATAAACACATCACATGTATCACATAAATACAAAACTAACATTATTCAATTTAAATTAAAAAAATAATAAATATATAAGGTAATAAACATTATAAAGAGTTCTTATTTTACAATTGTGAACATTTTTTTTTTTTTGCAGTAACTCTTATATTAATTTACTTATTTTACCTTTTATTCATAAATTTTAGACCTAATCTACAAACTTTATGTTTTATTTTGTACTTAATTTTGATTTACTTGTTTTATGTTAAATTTATAAATTTTTATTTTTTTACCAGTTTTATAATAATTTACTTATTTTACCTTCCTTCCTTTTACAAATCTTATGTTTCGTTTCCAAAATTTATATTTTATTTTACAGTTAGTGTTGACTTACTAGTTTTATTTTCTATTTGCAAGTTTTTATTTTATTTATTAGTAATACATTAATTTACTTATTTTACCTTCCATTTACAATTATTATGTTCCATTTTCAAAATTTATGTTTTATTTTATAGTTAATGTTAATTTACTAGTTTTAAGTTATATTTACAAGTTTTTGTTTTATTTACTAATAATACATCAATTTACTAGTTTTATATTAATTTACTTGTTTTATTTTCCGTTTACAAATCTAATGTTTAATTTCTAAAATTTATGTTTTATTTTGCACTTAATGTTGATTTACGAGTTTTATGTTATATTTACGAGTTTTATTTTATTTATTAATAACACATTAATTTACTAGTTTTATATTAATTTATTAGTTTTATTTTCTATTTACAAGCCTTATATTTAATTTCTAAAATTTATGCTTTATTTTACAGTTAATATTGATTTATAATTTTTATGTTAAATTTATAAATTTTATGATTCATTTACATAATTTATGTTTAATTAAGGTATGATGCTTTATACGCTAACTAATTTTACTTTTTCTTTTCATCATTGCATGCCATGCTTTGTACACACAACACAACGCTTGAATGCATGCACTTTATGTGTTTTTTTTTTTTTGTTTTCAAATTTGATATATAGTACTATTACAAACATTGCATCGTGAATGCAAAGACTTTTCTAATTAGACCAAAGGCCCGTTGATAATGCATGCACTTTTTAAGTTTTAAATTTTTATTTTAACTTGCGCCTAGCAGACAGATCTGCGAATGCCAACTTGAAACATAAAGAAGAATATCCTCTGTCTTCTGTGCTGGTCCTAATTGCTAAAAGAGAAAATACCCCTCTCTCAAAAAAAATAAAAAATAAATAAATAAGAGAAAATACCCCATCACAATCCAATAACCAATTTCAAAAGAGAATCTATCCCCCTAGTCACTTCACCAATCACAACCACATGTCATTTGTGATCCTGGAACGTGTGACTGAGCAATAATGGAGCTTTCCAGAGGAATTTCAATAATCAAAAGTATGAGAAAGACATATGTTTGCTTTATTATATTATTATACAGACGTGCAGTAATAAGAATCAAACAATCCCATTAGTACTGAGTTGAATAAACAATCCGACTCGATTAGATCAACATTCGATATGACTACTTTATTTGCACAAGACACGGCAACAGCGTATTCATAAACACGTCAACTGTAACAACTCTCCGTATCTTGCCTAATCAATGTTATTTTAATTAGAATCGAAAGGATTGACGGTAAATTTTTTTTGTAATAATTATTGAAAATGACACTCGCGTCTAATCCGGCAGTCAAATTCCCAGAGACAGAAAGTATTCTTCTCAGATCTAAAGTAGGAATGAGTTAAAATCGACCTAAATTTCTTCCCAAATTAATCTCTTAATCATATCCGACAGTGACATGCTATATAAAAAAAAAAAAAAACAATAAAAGTGGCATGTTATGGAAAATAAAAAATAAAAAATAAAAAATATAGTCTCATGTATATCTTATATCGTAAGTATGGAAAAATATGTAGACGTATGAGAATCCAAAGGCCGCCAACAAGAAGCATGGCGCTTAGATTTTTGTCGGAGGGAATGGAATGTTGGGTGTGTGTCGGTGAGATCATTGCAGTAAATTAACAAATAATTTTTTTAAAGTAGTGCCGGTTGTATCATGTGATCTATTGTTAAGTTATCTGATTGTAATTTTACAATGCACGGTCCAGTTTTAAATATGTATTTAAAAACGATAACAAGTAAGGTGACAGTTCTCTTTTGAGAATATTACTTATTGAAAGCGCATCATTGTTTCCTCCTCTCTTCATGGCTTCACCACCCCCCCCCCCCCCAAAAAAAAAAAAAGTCCCATGCCTCATCGTATTTAATTCACACTTCTTTTCATAATTTTTTTTTTTTAAAAGATAAGAGTGGGTAAGTTCCAAATTCACATATTCAAATTTTATGTTAATTTCAATAAAGAACAGTAATATTTTCATATCTTCTTTTATATAATAGCATCTCAATTGTAAACGCACCCAACAAAATCTTTAAAATTACATTATTTCAAAAATAAACCCCACTTATTTTTAATATTATCAATTTTCTTCATTATATTTGGTCCCCAAAAGTATCTTTCCATGTTATAAAAGGACGCGAAGAACCCAAAGAAAACTAAAAATGGGAGCAATCGACCGACTGCTTTTATCAATTCATCATGAAAAAAAGCGTAATTGATAATCAGATTTTAGCACACAAATAAACCTAAAATCTTTTAATTTTGTCTGGTATTGTATTTTTTAAAAATTTAATCTGCTGTTATTGCACTCATTTTCAAAGCTTTTATTATTCAAGTTTTCGTACGTGATGACTAGGTGATCCGCTTCAATTTGTTGTTTAATTTTTATCCGTTGACATTGTTGTTTTGCACCTGGTTTATTATTTATTTTTATGACAAATATTCACCAATCATTTAATGGTCCACGCTTTATTAAAATTACACGCACTTTTTTGACTTGTACAATTATCCATCCATTTGAACTTTATAGAGCGTATCAATGCTCGACTTTTATTGACTCTAAGATAAGGCATTTAGTGACTGTGTACAATAAAGTTATAAAAGTTAAAATATGTACCTATATTCTCCACTCCATCTTCAAATAAAATTTGTACGGTTTAAAAAAATACACAAATTTTGTAACAAATCATTTGTTAACAGCATAAAATCAAAATTAAATTAAATTAAATCTCACCATGTAAATCCTAACCCTAGGCTGTTCAATCCTCTCATCAAATTGACTTGACCAAACACTTCCCATACATCATTCATGTTTTTCCCCGGTTTCATTTTATATTCACACTTCAATTTTAAAAAACCGCCGAAATTGCCCCCACCAAAATCGAATCAACATATCTTCTAACGTTCAAAGCTTGTTTCGGAGTCAAAAATGGAGGGATCTCGGTGAAAATAATGTCGGGATTGAATTGTGGAAGCAAGTTTCTTCTTCGTGCAAATTAGGGTACGAAGGTTAATAAATAATGGATTATTTCCATCATAAACCAAAAAAAAAAAAAAAGTAAATCCTGTAACAAATTGTGATTTTGCAAAAAGCTTGTACTACATGTTCTAAGTGGATTTTGGTTGCAATATTTTTGTTATTAAACCCCATTTCAACAATAGGGTTTCTTCTATTAAAAAAAAAGTTTTTATTCTCTCTATTGTGGCCATCAATGGTAAATTCCTCATCCAAAAATTAGAGGAAAAAGCAGTCTTTTTAGTTTCTAAAATGTTAGATTTTTTTAAGAGAAAAAATTATTTAACTTTTGAGTGAGAGTTTAATTAGAAAATGTCCTATAATGTAATTTTAATAAATGTTAAAATTGTAAAATAATTGAAGGGTTTTAAAGAGGTATTTGCAAGGGTGCCAATATTCCCTCCTTTTTTTTTCCGAGTAATAACATTAATGGTGCATTTATTTTTGAGATTGGGATATTAGAATTTAGAATGAGAATAATTGATAGTTCTCACTTGCTAAATAGAGGTGGAAATGAGAATGAAATATATGAGACCTACATATTTTTAGGATTCAGGAATGTAAACTTGGTTCTTACTTTTTCGATTAAATCATTATTATTGTTGTTTTTGTTGTAGTAATACTAGCAATAATAATAATGATGATGATGATGATCATAATAATAATAATAATAATAATAATAATAATAATAATAATAATAATAATAATAATAATAATCATCATCATCATCATCATCATCATCATCATCATCATCATCATTATCATATGTTATTAAAAGAATAATAATAATTATTATTATTATTAAAAATAATTATTTTAAATAGTAATAAGCACAATTATTATATTAAATAATGACAATAATCAATTAATCAATTAAGGTCATTTTAATAACTTATTATAATTTAATTTAATTTCAAGACAAAATAAACACATCAATAGCTAACAACTTATTTCAATTCCGATTTCTACAGTTGAAGTAAATAGTTTATTATGATTCTCATTTTTCATTCTAATTCTAATATATTCCGATTTCTGATTGATAACGCACCACAAAATTTGATTTTTGACAAAACCGCAAGCAAGGACATAATTTGTATTTTCTTTCACATGAGTCCCTGTCACCGTGTCACGCGTCCTAATATATTCGTGCATTCCATTAAAGAATTAGTTGTAAAATCAATGATTTAGTCACTACATACTTACATTCTTAAAATCCACTTATGTCAAAGAAATTATTTGTTTCAACGGGTTTAAGAGTATAAGAAATAAATCATTAATTGATTATAACAAATGTAATTTTAATTTAAATAGAATCCCAAGTAAGAAAAGTAATTTCGTATTTTTGTTGATATATTTATAATTATAATTAATCTAGATTAACTCTACTAAAGCAAAACCAAAATTTCAACCTCTAATTGATTATAATTAAAAAAGAAAATGGTAAATGCAATATTATATTATTATACCACTTGGAATGGATGGGAAAACATGCCTGGCAAAAGAGAAATGGGTTAATTTCGGATAAGGATCCGATCCACCGCTGCACAGTCTGTCTAAGTTAACAATGTTATGGGTGCGTGACACTTGTTGTAGCGTCGTCCGCGTCTAGTGGCAGCGTTCGGTACAAATCAGACACTAACCCCAAGCCTTTTGTCTTTGGGCATAAACATGGAATCAATCCTGTTTCATGTTCCAGTTGCGTTGGCCTCTTCTTTCTCGCTTTTCTCTATCCTCCTCCATCGCTGACGATTAGACTTCCACTTTCACTTTCATTCTTTGTTGTTTATTATTATCAACATCATCATCATTATTGTTATTTTTAGTTGACAAATTGCACACAAAAACATTTTTAGCTGTCTTTACGTCGGCTGTTGTTACCATGATGCCACACGTCTTGTTGTCCTTAATTCATTTAACCCTTGGTAGGACCCCGGAACACAAACTTAACCTTCAAGTTTGAGATAGTAAGAAAGTCGACAAGAAGAAAATATTATTAATTAGATTTCGCTATCAACAGGAGGAATGAATATCCGGCGAATAGGCAGCTGTTAAGTTCTCTATAATCTAACTCACAATAACCTAAAAATAATTTTTTATTTAAATCCATCAATTTTCTCTTTACATCATCTTTTTTATTAAAAATTTTATTATCTAACTAATTTTTGAAAAATTTACCTTTTTAACTTTTTCTTCTCTTTCTCTTCTCAATTTCATAAATTCTCATCAATTCACTCATATTTATTTTTTTAAAACTATAAATAATTGTTATAAAATTAAGAGAAACAAAACCCGCTATTTAAAAATAAACATTAACAAATTTTTATGAGTCATAAAAGTTAATGAACATCTAAGAAATTAACTTTTATCGAACACAAAAGTTATTAAATATCAAGAAAAAATTCTTATATATTGAAAGTACAAAATATAAATCATGATATATTAAAAAAGAATAAAAAATGAATTTAAAAGAGAGAGAAGATGTGTGTAGTTCGCCGAATATGAGAGTAGAAGAGAATAGGCAATTACAAGATAGAGAGAGAAAGTGATTAGTGAAAGGTATTTTTGAGATTTTAAAAAATTTTAAATTTTTAATAATGAATTTATTTTTTTAAATTAGTGTAGAGAAAAATTTGATAGGTTCAAATAGTCTCACCCAAAAATAGTAATATGTGCAATAAGTGGGAGGTCACGCGTAACTATGTTTAGGTTTGCTATACGTTTTATATGATTTGGCTTAGCAATACCCTATATAATAAGTTATCTCAAGACCAAATTAAATTATTTTGTAAATTTCTTAAACTAGATCATCTCTTAACCTAATATTTATAATAATAATAAATGAGTTTCAAGAATGGTTTTAATATAGGGTGGGTTCCCTAACTTAAATTATGGCTAATTTTTTATCTTTTGCTCCATCCGATCAAATGGTAGATAGACGAAGAGCTTTTTTTCTTTTAAATATTTATTTGAAAGGATAAAGATCTTAAATGCTACGTTTTAACTTTAAACAATATGTTATTGAAAATTTTTGTAAAAGTACTTCATAATGAATACATATGGATTTAATGACACTGAGAGATTTGAATTCAATACTTTAGTGAGTTATGTAGGCGAATTTTTTTTAAATATTAGAATTAGTAGTTATTGAATAATAAATAACATGTAATTAACTCTTAACTATATATTACTATAAATACATGCACGATAAAAAACTTTAAAAAGCAATTTAACACTCAATTCAAATTCAATGAAGAGTTTACCACCGCAAGTTAATTCTTCATTACGTGCATTACATAACTATTATAAAACACAATAATTAATTACAAATAATTGAAAAAAGAAAATAGGATCTTGATGTAGGACACTAGTGTGGGATGAATAGAATACATTTCAAAATTCATAACTTAGGTTGTATGTGTCCGTTTTGGTTATATAATATATTCTTACAAAGTTTATCATGAGGCGACCCAAATTCAAAACCGCTATTGTCATTCTACCTCGTGGTCTAGTTAAAAATTTCATTTCTTGTTTATTCATTTTGTAGTTTTGAATGATTTTTTTTATAATTTTTCCTATTGCTTTTAGGATTTTTGTTTATCATATTTAGATATTGTTTGTTTTATTTTTCATTTTTAAACTAGGAGAATTTTATTATAAAAATAATATTTCAAGTTTACTTATTTTAATAAATTCACAATGTTTAGGGTTAGTATTAAAAAAAACCAAAATCTTAATATTCACTTATTCATAAACTTTGATTCTTTATAGTTTATCAACCTTTCATATTTCCACATCGTCAATTTCTTTAGTAACTTTACAATTAAAAATCTACCCAAATATTGATTCTGTTGGGATCAACATTATTCAACTCTCAATGACTTTCATGTGCGCATGCCCACTTTTACTAGTCTATTTTTTAATCAACATTGCATTTGAGAGTTTTTAAAAGCAATTATAATTTGAATCTTGAAATCATACGTCAAAAGGCAATCATTAGCGTTATTTTTTAATGTCCAAAGAGCAAATGCCAACCATCAGTCATAGAAAGGTTATTTTGGAATCTTCAGGGAAGATTTTGTCATTTTAATAAATTTGAGGGAATTTTCAAAACTCTATGTCCTTTATGTTGTAGCCTTCTAGGTACGCCTTGTCATTTTGCATTGAACGTTGATTCTTTGAAAAGAAAAGAAAAGTAATATAAACATGACACGTGCGCTTATATAACAATGAAGAATTATACATACTAACCATGATTTATCTTTAATTTTTTATGAAAAAATATTAAATATTTTTATTCAATTTATTGCATAATCTTCACCGTCCCTCCCAACAGAGAATAGAGAAAATAGATAAAATAAAAATAAAAAAGTGGCATTAACCTATAATTGGACGATTCCTTGTGTATTGCCGTATGAAATCATTCTATAGTTAATGTATGGCCACTGAAAGAAAGATCAGAAACATAATTATGGCCTCACTATAAGGAATTTAAATAAAGTCACGGCCAACTGTCGACACGAGAAAAAAAGTTCAAAATTTGAACTTGGAGGGAGTAAATAGCTAGTGCCATTTGCTACTCCACTACAAATGATTAAGAGTTCCAGGCGTGTTAATATGAATTGGGATAGATATATTTCTCTATGTTTTCCAAGGGAGTAATCAGTAGTTATAGATCTCAGCTCTAGTAAACGTAAATTTTTTAGTTTACTTCTGTAGATTGGTATCAGAGCCATGATTACACACACATTCATGTTCTAACTATGGATAAGTTGTAGTTAAATCAAGTTCAAAATCCTCCATACTCATTTTTTAATTTTGTGATTTTTAGCATGTTTAGAGATAGTTTGTTAAATGTTTGAAGTCTGAAATTTTATTAATTTAAGATTTTTTAAAAAATATGCTTGTTTATTTTTTGGAACTTATATTTAATTTTCAGATATTTACATTATAATAGAAAAAGTAAACTTTTGTGATTTTTATTTGAATGAAAAATTGTCTAAATGACAAGTAAATATTAAATTCTAAAAATATCTCTGTAAAATAACTTATTTCCTACATTATAAAATTTAATTATTTTTTTATTTTAATTTACAAGGATATAAATTTCAAATAACCAAGTTTAAGATTTTTTTATTGTAAAAATAAATAAGATATTACTTATATTCATATATTAAAAAAAAATACGTCATTCAAATTTTTATATTAAGATTCATTTAGACTTTAGAAAATTCAGACCTATTTAAATTTCTGTTAAAAAAATAAAAGCTACCTTAGACTAATAAACACAGGATAATGCATGGATGATGCTTGTAGGGTGAAAATAATTATTTTTTCCTCTACTTTTAGCGGCCAAATCGATGTTGATCCAAGCAAGAACTCAAAGCCTCCTCTCTTTTTCACTTTTGCCTTTGTGTGCGTGCAGATTGTTGAAGACTTGACGTTGTGATTTACAGTAGATCAGAAGAAGGCAAAAGCTGTAGCGGACGCTTGATAGCGAGCTTGGATATGCAAATCAAGATAAGAAATATTGTGTATTTTTCTTAAACATGTGTTTGAGTATATATGCAAGGGTTTTAAGTATAAATTATTTCTGAAATTGATACTCTAATAAGTTGTAGTACATATCTCAAATTGAATTTGTGGCAATAATATTATACTCTTCTATTATCCTAAATGCTTCAATTAGCTTTCTTAATTAAAAAAAAAATTGCTTAATTAATCTTTCGTAACAATAAATGGCAGGTCGAACTATTAACATAAGCTTACGGGGATAATTATGATAATTCCTCAAAAATACGCGTGCCATCAAATAAAAGCAATTAATTTTTTTTTAAGAAATTAACTTAAAAAAGTTTGTACAGTTAATTACATCGTAATTAGTCAATCAATAGAAGAGAATTCAATTGGTATTTGGTTGCAACTCGTAATTAAATTTGTACTTCAAAGTTAACAAACCAACTCAAAATCAACTTGGCATCCTTAGAACTTAGTTATCGTGTTGAAAATTTACAAGATGACCCCACCTGCCGAGTCACGAGGATCATAGTCACAAAAAGACCCCCCTAAACTTTGTTATATTTCCCCAGAAAATGCACTGTTAACGAGGAAAAGCTTACTATAAAAGCCAGTTCATGACAGCCAACAAACTGAATTCTCTTTGTTCTGTCATTATTAATTTTTTTTCCTCCTCTCATAATTGGATTGTAAAGATTCATTCACAATAGCCAATCAAAGCCAAAGGGCAATAAAACACTCTTCATTCACTCTCTAATTTCTTTTCATTTGTTTATTTCCATTTTTTTGGCAAAATTCGTTGCAAGATCCTTGCTCTTGAGATAATAAGTCCAGCTCCGTATTCTATTTGTTTAAGGTATCTATCAATCTATTCGAATCTGTATTTTATGTGATTCCGAAAAACTATCGAACTCCGAAGACGATTTTTCCGTTTTATAAACCAGTTTTCATCGTTTTCGAAATTTCGCCGTGTTTTTTCTTTTTCACCGCTTTGTGTTTGTTCAGGTGTTCGTTGATGGTCATCTAAACTTTGATTCATAGCAGGTAATGCGTTTTCTTTTTGGATTCATTTTCTGTTTGGTTGGCGCCGAAACATTTGTTTCTAATAATTCTGTTTTCAATTGTTTTTAAAAAAATTTCTGCAGTTTCGAATATTTTATTTTGCCTTACCTACGTTACGTTAATGGAAGTCTGAGAACAGCTTGTTGGATATGCTATTTTAAATTTGCTACTACTGTTTTATTGTTTATGATTTTTTCTAATTGTAACTAAATTTTATTTTTGATTTTATTTGTTAGTTTTTGTTTAATTTTTAGTTTTGAATCTAAGTTTATAGTATTGGCTACCTCAATGATTGAGCTGACTTGGTCAAACTCCGCGGTATCTTTGTAGAATTATTAAATATTACTGATATTAGGTAGAATATAAGTGCTATAAGAAATTCAAATAATAGCTATTGATATGTGCTTCAAATTATGTATATGTTCTGTTGCTTTGCATGAATTTTATGGAATGCATAAGTTGACTTTTTGTACGGAGAATTGTAATATTTAAGGTATGGTAAAAATTTTTAAATTTTAATTTGACAAATTATTTTAGCTGATGTTAGCTATGGCAATTCAGAGCTTGATTATAGTATAAAGGTTGTTTTGCTTTGTGCTGAAATGGCCCAGAAAACTGGAGGATACTGTAGTTGGGTGATTGAGAGCACTGCACAGGTTAATTGCATGCGTCTATTTTATTGTTGTGGACTGGAGGAATATGAACTAGTCGTTGAAAAAGTTTTTTTTACCTACTCTAAGGTGATTAATCGGTTTCAAATGAGGTTTACCAGAAGAAGACCTGTGGCAATTTTGCTCAACTTATTGTGACAAAACCATAACTTTTTTTAGCGTTTTCATAGATCTTTGTAAGATGGAAAGGATAGTACCCCATGGAAAGACCAATATATGAATTCTCTGCAGTTATGGCTGTTCTCCTCCCCATTAATTCTGCAAAAGTGTTAGTATTTAGTATGCATAATTATTGTTGGTATTCAGTCAATTTTTAAGGTAGTGAATGAAAAGTATAATTCTCAGTCCTTGTTTTTACACCACAAAAATATTGATTATACTTTTTTTTTCTGCTTTTGTTTCTTCTCTGAGCTAAATTTGTATCACTTATATGTAGTGAAAAAATGGTTGCCTTTGGGAAAAAGTTGAAGGAAAGACAGATTCAAGAATGGCAAAGGTAAGGTTGTAGTTCTGTTCTGCCTTCCATGCTGCAATACTTACTATTGACTGCACTATGATAGGCATCAAGGATGTCTTCACTGAAAAGAACCATTCAAGGGATTGTTCGGTGATGAGCATTTGCTTTCATAATACACTTAACTGCCTTTTGATCAAAAAGTATGCAATGACAGCTAATACGTATTAGTTAATATGTTTAGCTAATATGCATATAACATGACAAATCTATAGTTTCTATTCAGTGTCTTTTAAGAGGGTTCATTTCACTCCTCTTTGTGAAGTCATTCAGTATATCTATAAATTTTATCATGTTCAACAATTTTTATTTATGTTTTTACTATCATGGTTGCCATATTACCCTGCGTATAATGGATTTCTTTCAGTTATTATATTAACTACAAATTAATGAAGAAGAAAGTAAAACAATACGCTCAACAAATTGAAGTTGGAGCTCAAGATCGCCGTCATGTTCTCAAGGATTTCTCAAGAATGCTGGATAATCAGGTATGTTGGAAGATACATATTAGAAGTCCTCCGTTTTCTATTTCATAAATTCTGTAATAAATTTCGACAAGAAATGTTGGACATTATACATGCATTGAGTCTAACTCAGTGCAGATTGAAGTGTCCTTAGTGGTCATGTTGTCCATAAGTTCTTTGGTTGTCCATGGTTTCTTTGGAGCTGGTCCTTGATTTGACACTCATCTTCTTTTACCTTCCTCTCGCCTACCCTTCCCCCCAACTTATGTTTAAAAAATCCACAGATGTTACTTAACTGAACTGTGTATCATAGCAAAGTGACAGTAGGATTTGCTAACGGAAGAATATTATAAATTGGGAATGTCATGAGAGAGAAGGTGGATGGTTGGCCAAACTTGGCTTTAAATACATCTTTGAGAAATCTCTTGTGAATCGCCAAATGGTTATATAATCATAAACATTTAAACTTTTGGTTGATTGGTAAAGAGTAGGTTCGTCTCTTTCATTAGCAACAAACATGTTATACTCTTATGAGCTTCCTCCGTAGTTTAGTATTTTCTGCTTTCACCACAAAAGGAAAACTTAATACGAACCCTTTTATTTTTATATTTTCAGATTGAGAAGATTGTTCTTTTCCTGTTGGAACAACAAGGTCTTCTTGCAAGCAGGCTAGCCAGGCTTAGGGAACAGCATGATGCTCTTCTACAGCAGCCAGATATATCCCAGATGACAGAACTACGAGAAGCGTATAGAGCAGCAGGAATGGATCTTTTAAAGCTTCTCTTTTTTGTTGAGATAAACGCAATTGGTCTGCGTAAGATTCTGAAGAAATTTGATAAACGTTTTGGTTATAGATTCACTGATTACTATGTCAAAACTCGTGCTAATCATCCTTACTCCCAGTTGCAGCAAGTGTTCAAGCATGTGGTAATGTGTCAAAAATCCAAGAGCCCCCCCTTTTCTTTTAATTTTTAAACTTAGTCATTTCTACACTTAGGCTTCTGCATACTTTTATTATGCTCTTGAAAATTATGAGTGAAACTGTAAACTTGTGAATCGATATATTCTCAATATAGTGTAAAATAATGTCTATATATTCTCTATAAAGGTATTGTTTCATTGTGAAGCTTTACCTTCCAATGCTGTGATCTGCAGGGGTTAGGTGCTGTTGTGGGAGCTATATCTCGAAATCTTCACGAACTTCAAGATCATCAAGGAAGCTACTTATCCATATATGATGAGCCTGCTCTTCCCCTCCAGGTTTCTCTTTCTAATCCAATTTGTATGGTCCTGTTTCTTCCTGACTCTGTTCATCTACCAAAGTTTGTGAATTTACCATGCAGGATCCTGTGGTTGATTCAATAAAAGCAGCAGTAGACAGGTTATCCAACTCTACAAACTTCCTCAACTTTATGGCACAACATGCACTGATTATGCAAGAAGAGTTGCCCAGTCCTGTTGAGGAACATATTGATGATCAGAAATACCATTTTATGTCACTTCTATTGAACTTAGCAAACACATTTCTTTATATGGTGAATACATATATTATTGTCCCCACCGCAGATGACTACTCCATGAGCCTTGGAGCTGCTGCAACAGTTTGCGGTATTGTTATCGGGGCAATGGCTATAGCACAGGTCTTTTCTTCTGTGTATTTTAGCGCTTGGTCAAACAGATCATATTTCAAACCTCTTGTATTCAGCAGCATTGTTCTTTTCATTGGAAATGTCATGTATGCATTGGCATATGATTTCAGTTCCATAGCAGTTCTCTTAATTGGCCGTCTTTTCTGTGGGTAAGTATTCTTCTATTTGGGTAATTCCTTGATGTATTTTACCCAGAAAATTCTAAGTAACTTCCAATACGCTTTCTAGTGTATTTTACTCAGATCAATCTGTATTTGCTTACTTTCTTATCTACCTGAGTTGATGTGCCATTATTGGAGATTTTAAATTGATTCAGAGCTCATTTCTATTTTAATAAAATATATCACCCAAAAGTTGCTCTTCTTGTGGAATCCATATGAAGTACATAATCCTTTTATTTTTTTCTCATCACAAGTTGACAGAGATATCAATTTTATGTCCCAGATTTGGTTCAGCTAGAGCTGTTAACCGGCGTTATATCAGTGATTGTGTACCTCTAAAAATCCGCATGCAGGCATCGGCAGGTTTTGTTAGTGCCAGTGCTCTTGGAATGGCTTGTGGTCCTGCTCTTGCTGGCTTGCTTCAAACAAATTTTAAAATCTACAAGCTGACATTTAATCAAAACACTTTACCTGGCTGGATTATGGCTGTTGCCTGGCTTTTTTATTTGGTATGGTTGTGTATCTCATTTAAAGAACCTTCTCGGGATATTGAAGAGAATCATACACAGGAAGAATTGAATGCTGGTATGTTAAATCCTATCACTCTATCTTTTATGGCTTAATAATTTTGACACCTGCAATCATGCTCACCACTCATTCCTGGGTTTGAACAAATCATTGGTCCATTCATAGGACACTAAACTATATAACTATCACTATTTTTGTCTTTTTAGTTGATTCATAATATCAAAAACCAAAAACCTATAAAATAGTTCTAATTGTTTAAGTTTTGACTTTTCAACTCTTGTAAACTTAAGTTTGATAGGTTTTAATTGGAGCTACAAAACTCAAAGTTATGAATAGTTCCATACCCCCAAGTTAAACATATAAAGCAAAACATTGAGGTAATACTGATGGAAATGTGTAGAAATTTAAAAATATTGATATTTTATTTCAAAAAATTTATGCATGAGCTGCATACATTCAGTCTGGCAACTAGAATATGCTAGGTCTTTATTTCTTGCTCTATTAAGTGTGCATGCTTCATTGGCTATTCAATTCAAGAAATGTATTTGCCTTATGTGGTATGTCACAGATCCTGAACATAGTGTTGTTCAGGTCTTTGAGCACTAGTGTAGAGTGGTTCTGTAAACGGCCCTGTATGGCCTTATAGATCCTTTTTACAATATCGTATCTGGTCTTAAGAATGTGAACAATGTGTCTTATAAAACTGTGGTGGAGACTGGGTGCTGATGTCACTCATCAAGTTTATGAGGATTGCCTTCATCTCCAGCTACTAGCTCAGCTAAATGGGACCAGTTATGAACATTAAAGGCCAAAGAGTCAATACCAGTAGGAAAACCTGCTATTGGAGGTAGATCTTGGAAGCTGTTCTATTTAGGATAGAATAATGGTTGCATGTAAGTAGTTCTTACTTTGGAGGAAAGTGTTTACACTTCAGGCATAAGTTGAGCTTTGCTAAGTGCATATTTGACTCCTTGAGCAGTTGTATCCAAACACCCTTTCTCTCAATTTTATGCGTGGAATTTTTATATGTTATAAAGTTGAAACCATTCCATTTATGTAAAAGAATAAATGTTTGATTTTGGTGTTGGGCCTTACAAATGACAGAACCAGTAGATAATAGTACACTGGAAAAAGGTCTTCAGCAACCATTGCTCATAACTTCAGAAGAAAAACCAGAAGATGAAGATGGTGACCAAGAATATGATGGAAGTGACGAAGCTTCAGAGGAATCTCATGGACCAGCCAATTCAATTAGATCAGCATACAGACTACTTACACCCTCTGTAAAGGTAAGAAATTGACTCCTAATGTTTTCTTCATTTCAAAAACATAGATACTGTCAGTGATTTTCATGGATTGTGTTGTTGACTTGGAAAGTACGTACACCTACATGGTACAAGATTTTTACTTCTCGTTAGCTTGTGTAAACTGGACATATTTGCTTAACATGACTTTTACTTCTTGTTATCTGGTGTAAACCAGACATCTTTGCTCAACATGACCTGCCATTGTTTGTACTGTTTTTTTATTGACTTGATTGCCCAAACATTATGATCTTCATCCCGATGGTATCATAGATTTTTTAAATTCGCTTGTTAGTATGAGTTGATATGCAACAATGAACACTTAACAATGTCACAATAGGATTCTTGCATCATCAGATCTCGATCTGATGTACCTAACTTTGATAGATAAACACACCATATCCGTTTACGGCTCGCACATTCAAGTCCTTGTACTTTTGACTTTATGTAAATGTGGGTCTATGTTGATATTTAATTAATACAAAACCTCAAATATAATTAACAAAATCTGGATGTCTCCTCTTTTACCTTCTTTTGTTTTTTTTTTAGTGTGCTTTTAAATTTACAAAACAAGATGTTATTAGGTAAACTATGACCATTCAGAACTTTTGATCTCCTTGGTGTGCGGTTGGAGAATAGCATGTGAACTGTGACTATCCAGAAGTTATGTAGCTAAGAGATAACTAATTTTCCCTCGAATGTACCTTCTGCACCATATATCAGAACATCTCTAGGCATTTATGTAAATCAGGATTTGTGTAACTAATAGAGGTATGTTTAGCATCTCTGTAACTCTAAAAGATGGCTTGGGAAGCTAGATTGAGATGATCCAAATGCTGCTTGCTTTGATCAGAATACGAGATCATTCATATTTTTATGGCGAAGTGGAACTTAGCATTGAACAAGTGGTGATTGATCAATCAAAGCTCTAGCCTTGTTCGTATAGTTACTATCATGTGCTTAATTCAGTTCAATACTTCAATTCTGTGCTTGCTTTTCTCATTGAAAATGATTTACCTTCAGATTCAAGCTGAAACGCTTATATGTTAAAATTACTTCTCACCTAAATTCTGATGTTTTTACCAGGTTCAATTGTTGATTTATTTTATGCTCAAGTACGTGATGGAGATTTTACTCTCTGAATCTAGTGTCGTTACTACATACTATTTTAGATGGTCCACGAGCATGGTGGCAATTTTTCTCGCATGTCTTGGCCTTACCGTTCTTCCAGTAAACATCATTGTTGGAAGCTATATTAGCAACATGTTTGAAGATAGGTAACTTCCCAAAAGAAGCACATTGTCAGTCGTGAAGTCTGGAATTCTTTTTGTAACCAACTGATGTCTTCACATTTTGATCTGGCTGCAGGCAAATTTTATTGGCTTCTGAAATCATGGTCTGTATAGGCATACTCTTTAGCTTCCATGTGTTCATCCCCTACTCCGTGCCACAATATGTCTGCTCAGGACTCATCTTGTTTGTTTTTGCTGAAGTACTTGAAGGTGATTATATGTTCAGTGACAATTGAGAAAATACCTATGAAATATTAGATTCTAATGTAGTATATGTCTCATTATCTTGTAATGTATTTTGGCGCAGGCGTCAACTTGTCACTACTCTCTCGGGTGATGTCTTCCAGGCTTTCTCGCGGAACGTTCAATGGCGGGTTACTTTCAACAGAGGCTGGGACAATTGCTCGGGTCATTGCGGATGGCACAATTACTCTGGCAGGGTACTTGGGCCAGAGCAATCTCTTGAATGTCACTCTACTCCCTTCACTCTTTATCTGTGTAGCTTCCATTATCGCTACTTTCGTTACCTACAACTCTCTCTATTGATCTATTAAGATGCTATATTAGTCTTAATTCCTCCTCCTCCCCCCCGCCCACATTTAAATTTTCCTTGCTATTATTCTTCTTTTGTATTATTGTTGTACAGTAGATGAAAAATAAGGTCATTGATTTTTTTTCAACTGGGTTTAATAAATTTGCAGGGTTATGCTATTAAGGGCTCAAAAGTTGCATATTCCCAAATCCCGAATGCTTCTCATGCTATTCACCTGTGTTCCCGGGAAGTCAATTTTCACTCTGTCTTAGTAGTTGAATCTTAGATGAATATTAGTCTGCTGTTATAAAGAAACTGGATGGCTGATGCTTTTTATAAGTAAAGAATTTTCCAAAGGGTGAGAGCGTTACCACAAAGACTTCTAATTTAACTTTTTAAATATTTATTTGTTTACTTATTTACTAAATAAAAGAGTGAAAAAATTAATCATCTTCTAAAAGATTTTCTAAATAAAAATAAGTTCATATTATTTTAATCAATTTTTTCTACTAAAATAATAATAATTATAACATTTCTTTCTTTAATGAGAAGATCAAAAAATAATATAATACTGAATTAAAAGTTCCAAAAGGTTAAGAAGAACAATCTCATCCAAAGAATTTCATTCGTGGAACTTTTTAGAAAATTTTTTTTGTTTATGTGGCTCTTTAAATAATAAATAAAATATCATTTGAAGAGTTTTTTAGTGATATTCTAAGTCTTTTATAAAATCGTACATACTGCATAGATACTTAATTGTGTAAGATACTTAATTAAGGAGAGTTTTTTCGTTATAAAATCTTTACTTGATAATTTTTACATGAGTGCTAGCGACAATTACTCTTGCAAAGGAAGACATATATCTTCTTGATTGCCATTATTTTTTGATTTTAATAATTACATCACTTTAAAGAAAAAAAATTACCACATTACCTCTATCTTCAAGTTTTTTTTTCCTTACACAACCATCAGTTCACTTTCAGCACAATTTTATTTTTTTTTAAGATTCTTTCTGGCTAAATTGAATTAATAAATATTGATGTTAAAAATTTAGATTTGCTCCATTAAAAAATTTATACACAAATCTTGAGAGTGAAAAAAATTTAGATCTTCTCCCTAAAATAATTTTTTCTTTTTTCAAAAAAAGGATTTGCTTACCTAATGTTGGGATAAAAAAATTGATGCATTCAGTTTTTAACTATTTTTTAATTTAGTTTTTGTAACATTTAATTTTTGAATTTGCTTGTCAAATGCAAAGAAGGGGCAGACAAAAGGGAAGTACAATCCAAACGATGGATGTTTTTGAACTAGAAAAATAAGCTTTTTCGGTTTTTCCTTTAAACTTACCCAATCATCAGTTCACTTCCACCCCATGATGATTGGGTAAGCTTAAAGGAAAAAGCTTGAAGATAAGGATAACGTGATAAATTTATGGTGTGTTTACTTTCCGGATTGGGGAATAGGAATCCGGAATCGGAATGATTGATGGCGTTTACTTCGCAAAAATAGAGCAGGAATCGGAATCGGAATCGTGAGGCCCACCACTATTTGGGAATGAGGAATGGGAGATTGATTCCCATGGGGGGAGGTGGGAATCAATCTCCCATTCCCTGGAATCTCCATTTTACCCCTTCCCAAAACTGAAAATGCCCATTTTGTCCTCATTTGTAATTAATTAATATATAATTATAATTAATTAATTAATATATTATAATTAATTAATATATTGATACATTATTATCAATAATTATAATTTTTAAATAAATAATCACAATAATTAATATATTATTATTATAATTAATATAATATTATTATAGTTAATTAATTAATATAATTATTATAACTAATTAATATATTAATATATTATTAACAATAACCATTAATAATTATATTTTTTTTAATAAATAATCACAATAATTAATATATTTTTATTATTATAATTAATTAATTTATTGTTATAATAATTATTAATATAATTATTATAATTAATTCATATATTATCATCAATTAATTGATATAATTATTACTATTAATTAATATATAAATATATTATTAACAATAATATATTAATATTTATAGTTTTTGATTAAATAATCACAATAATTAATATATTACTATTATTATAATTAATTCATTTATTATTAATATAAAAATTACCATTAATTATTATATTAATACATTAATAACAATAATATGTTAATAATTATAGTTTTTGAATAAATAATCACAATAATTAATATATTATTATTATTATAATTAATTAATTAATATACTATAATAATAATTATTAATACAATTGTTAATTAATTAATATAATTATTACTACTAGTTATTATATTAAAACATTATTAATGATAACTATTAATAATTATAGTTTTTGACTAACTAATCACAATAATTAATATATTATTATTATAATTAATTAATTTACTATTATAATAATTATTAATATAATTATTATAATATAATTCGTATATTATCATCAATTAATTCATATAATTATTACTATTAATTAATATATAAATATATTATTAACAATAATATATTAATAATTATAGTTTTTGATTAAATAATCACAATAATTAATATATTACTATTATTATAATTAATTCATTTATTATTAATAATAATTAATTAATATAAAAATTACTATTAATTATTATATTAATACATTATTAACAATAACTATTAATAAAAACATTATTTTGACTAAATAATCACAATAATTAATAATATAATTATTATAATTAATTAGTATATTATTATAATTAATTAATTAATTTTACAATTAATTAATATATCAATATATTATTGACAATAATTAATAATAATAAAATTTTTTGAATAAATAATCACTATAATTAAAATATAAATTAATGATCATGAAAATAATTCATTAAGTACTTTTTGGTAATTTATTACAATCAAATTCATTCCAATTCCGATTCCAAGACAAAGTAAACACATTAATGGCAATCCAGCTCATTCCGATTTCGATTCCTATAGTTCAAGTAAACAACTTATTCTGATTCCCATTCCTTATTCCGATTCCAGCCCATTCCGATTCCAGCCCATTCCGATTCCAGCCCATTCCGATTCCAGCTCATTCCGATTCCAGTTTTTAACTATTTTTTAATTTAGTTTTTGTAACATTTAATTTTTGAATTTGCTTGTCAAATGCAAAGAAGGGGCAGACAAAAGGGAAGTACAATCCAAACGATGGATGTTTTTGAACTAGAAAAATAAGCTTTTTCGGTTTTTCCTTTAAACTTACCCAATCATCAGTTCACTTCCACCCCATGATGATTGGGTAAGCTTAAAGGAAAAAGCTTGAAGAGAAGGATAACGTGATAAATTTAGTATCTAAAATGATGTAATTTTGACATTAAAAAAAAAAAGAAGATGAATTAAATACTTGATAACTGATGGCAGTGTGTCCATTGGCAAATAATGGCACGGAAAAAGTGTTAGTGGGAAATACTTCCTCGATTATCATTTGCATTTTGCAATTGATCCGCAATTGATCCAAATTTATGTTAAAAATTTTAAGAAATGGAGGTGTCTTCAGTGAAGTATTTAACACAAGCAAGATTTCGGTAGAGATACTACGTCATGGGACGTATCTATGATTTTTGGCCCCGTGGAATTTTAATTTCAGTTGGCATATTCCCACGACATTAAGCATAACACTAAGCACCAAACGTTGCATTTTCAGTACAATATAAAATGTCACTGTTGAAATATATCAAATCTACTGGATTAACCACTGAATGGTTATAGTCTTGAGTATAATATAAAATGTCACTGTTGAAATATATCAAATCTACTGGATTAACCACTGAATCGTTATAGTCATAAGTTTATAAGAGAAGAATAACCAAATAAAAGTATAAAGCCTTTTGAATTCAATCAAGAACACAACACATATTACTTCAGTTTTTTATCAACGGTAAACACATACTCAAAAATCAAAACTATAATGGCATAAAACAAGCTCCAGTTATAGTGATCGTGGTACCATTTCTAGCATAAAGCCATCTCAATCAGCTTCTAACACTATCAATAAATGCAATTACAAATGAATCTTACCGAGCTAATTTGCCTAGTACAAATCAATTTAAATGCAATTACAAATCAAGCCAAATGCCTATCAATAAATGCAATTACAAATGAATCTTACCGAGCTAATTTACCTAGTACAAATCAATTTAAATGCAATTACAAATCAATCCAAATGCAATTACAAATCAATCTTACAGAACTAATTTGCTCAATACAAATCAATCTAAATGCAAATTAGTCCAAATGCAATTACAAATCCATCAAAACTGGCTCGCTTGCCGACTACAAAACTTGACCATAAATACTCTCTACACAAATTTTTATAATGGCAACTGAATCTTCAAAAATTCATAATCAACACAACCAAATTTAGTGTTAAATTTTTAAAGCAACAGAGATAATGAGATGCTGTTAGAGATGCAATTGACGACGAGCTATGGAAAGACCCACGGCGAGAGAGAGAGAAAGTCGATGGTGAAAAGGGAGGAAGGTCAGATGCGTGAGCGACGGGGGGAGAGAGAGACGACAGTCACCGCAAAGAGAGACAGCCGATGAAGAGACCACTCTCTCGTTTAGATTTACATAAAACTTGTGTGAATTTTACACATATTGAAAGGTGTGTGTGCACCACTATGAGAATTTATACTTAACTCATAACGCACCGTTCGCTGCTTAACGTCGTGCTTAATGCTGCGTGAATGCCAGTTTCCTTTTAATTTTGGCTCGCCCTTCCAATAAATTTTAGTACACACTCTTTACTTCTAAACTAACCAATCATAACGGTGATAACGACAAGAGCAAAGGAAGACTAAATACAAGTGACGGCTGCATGTGTTTTATTGAGTGATGTCATTTAAGACCGTCTCTCTCATCCCCAAAGTGAATGAGTAAATTGCATGCCGTTCGAGAGATGAGTCATTCCATGATGGGCACACAAAGTAGGAGTGAACTTAACTCGCCGCAAAAGATGATAGAAATAAATGCAATCTTAAAATAATAGTAATAGTAATTGCCACTCTTGCAGCCATTTCTGGTGGAGAATGCGTTGACACTAATCAAAAGCTTCTCTTCACGCCTGAAAGACTGCCACTTTTATCGACCCATTTTTGGTTATATGAAACTTTTATTTGTTCATACCAGCTAGATGCCTAGATCTGGGCACACAAAATAATATGTTCTTAATTTCTTTCTCTGAAGATATATATACAACTAATCCTTTCAACAATATACATTTAGAACTAAATTTTCTTTTACGATCTCCTGCACATCTACCGAGAGCTGCACATTAAACAAAGAAACTAAAAATGAAAAAGCACCACATATATAATTAAGTTGTGAAATTAATGTGTTCTGCTTTCGTTGTGTGTAATGTGCCGAAAGCACAGCCTGTGGAGGAGATACTCTTGTGGCACTTTTAGCCACAAATATTGGTCGCTGGTAATCAATGCAATTTGCTTGAAATCTCAGAAAGTTCATTTATTTAGGTTTCCACCTAACTGATACTGAACTTGCCGTCCCCCCCACTACATGCATTAACCCAAGCTGATCTTGCACGAGTTGTTGGATTCCATTAATATCTTCCCCATACCTTTTTATTTTTATTTTATTTTTCCCCCCTATATTTCATTTTCATTACAAATATACTGATGTCTGCCATCATATGTATGTATGTATGTACGCAGCCATAAGAACTTAATTAACTTTGCGATGCCAAAGTCCGCATGTATTGGTTTTTCTAATATCTTCTCGCAGACATACATACAAATGTTTAAAAGAGAAATATTTATTAAAACTCCCTAAATCAATTTTGTAGTGGCACAATTATAAATTTAAGCTCAAAACAAGTTAAAATACTCAGATTACTTGATAGTGCTGATGAGAGAGTTCTTATTAAAACGTATCCCGTTTGCTAAGGTGTAATTTCATAATCTCCATTCCAAAAATCATTGCTGGTTTGCACTTATTATGCGCCAAAAACCAAGGCATTAGAAGATATTATCAAGCGTAATTAATTGGCAATCCTAGTGTAGGACAGTTGTATTAGTTAGTTGGTATAGCCTTAATGAAATATACAACTATCGACTGCTTCTCTCTCTCATAGCCTCATTTCATGTACAAAAAGGCATCTTGATATTCGGCTGAAGCAATAAATATGGCTTCATCAGTTTCATTTTTTCAATGAACGTCAGTTTCATCGCTCCAAGCTCTCAGTTCCGCGCAAATTAAATAGTAGCTCATCCCAATGTTGCTTTTATAAAATTCGCTGACACACCGGCCTGGCGGCATCCCATTTTCTCTGAATCTTTGTGTGCGCTTCTGAGGAAATTTAGCTTCCATTTCCCCGACAAAGTGAGCAAGAAATCTTTGTGCATTCAGAATTTGTCGTCACCATATCAAAACTTGTTGCCTTCTTATTCGACAACAGTAATTCCCCTATATATACGTGTGTTTGTGTGTGTAATTAATTGATCAAAAGGCCCCATCGAGAGCTGTTATTTCATCAGATCATGGATCTTGGGTGCTGCCGATTGTCATTTGTTGCTATTCTTGCTGCATTTCTCTTCTTTCATGACTTTTGTGCCTGTCAAAAAGGTAATAAATTAATTTAATTGGCAATTTTACTTTGATGTTTTACAGTTAATTTTATCCTAATCATATATGTGCACACATGACTTTGTCACATGCATGTTTGAACAAAGTAATATATGATCTCCTTATACACGTCACTTTCTGTGTGCACAGGAGCTCCGAACTACAGTTTCATGCACAGTGCAACCGCAGCAGAACCAGTGTCCTACTACGACTACATCGTCATCGGAGGCGGCACAGCCGGCTGCCCGTTAGCCGCCACGCTTTCGCAAAACGCCTCCGTGTTGCTACTTGAACGCGGTGGCTCGCCTTACGGAAACCCCAACATCACCAACTTGGGTTCTTTTGGCGCTTCACTCTCTGATCTCTCATCAACCTCTCCCTCGCAGCGCTTCGTCTCCGAAGATGGCGTCATCAATGCCCGTGCCCGCGTTTTGGGAGGTGCCACTTGCCTCAATGCCGGCTTCTACACACGCGCTTCTCCTTATTATGTCAGGTAACTAACTGGTAGTAATGCTTGTGAATACCATTCGGCAGGGTTTACAATGTAGAAACGTCAACCTTTAGAGGGTCATTATTTAGTAATTTAAGATACAAGGGGGCTCAACTATAAAATTATCGTTGATGAGCTAAACTTGAATTCAAACCCTAATCTTTATTGAACTGACATTTTTTTTTCCTGATTTTATTTACTTTTGGTAAATTAGAGAAGTGGGGTGGAATGGACCTTTGGTGAATGAATCGTACCAGTGGGTGGAGAAGGTGGTGGCATTCGAGCCGCCGATGCGGCAGTGGCAGTCGGCTGTGAGAGATGGGCTCGTGGAGGCAGGGGTGTTGCCGTACAATGGCTTCACTTACGATCATATGTTTGGCACGAAGGTTGGTGGGACAATTTTTGATCAAAATGGCCAAAGACATACAGCTGCTGATTTGTTGGAGTATGCTAATCCCAGTGGCCTCACTTTGCTCTTGCATGCCTCTGTGCATAAGGTTCTGTTCAGAACTAAAGGTACGTGAATGTCACACGTAAGAGATTAATTAACCAAGTAATTGGCTATCACTATCAATCTTGGTGATTGATTGGCATTCAAGTGTTAAACAGGAAAGGCAAGGCCAGTGGCCCATGGAGTGGTCTTCAGAGATGCCACGGGAGCCAAGCACAAAGCATATCTCAAGGATGGGCCTAAGAATGAGGTCATAGTGTCTGCTGGAGCAGTAGGAAGCCCACAACTTTTAATGTTGAGTGGAGTGGGCCCAGCAGACCACCTCAAGGCCCATAACATCACGGTTGTGTTGGACCAGCCCTTGGTTGGTCAAGGAATGTCTGATAATCCCATGAATGCCATTTTTGTACCGTCCCCTGTTCCGGTGGAGGTTTCCCTCATCCAGGTCGTCGGAATTACCCAGTTTGGAAGCTACATAGAAGCCGCAAGTGGCGCAAACTTCGCCGGTGGGTCACAATCGCCAAGAGACTATGGCATGTTCTCTCCCAAGGTATAAGTATTCGTCGCTTTTTGGGCTAGTTCGTTTCTAACGGGCCTTTACTTTAATTTGAAGTCCAGTGTGTTAACTATAAATAGCCCCCATCTGTTTCCTCAAGAACCCTCAACTCCTGCATGATTGAGGGCAACATGGTACTTTACGCTGATTTGCGAAAAATATTTGTTCGCATATGCAGATTGGACAGCTGTCTAAACTGCCTCCCAAACAAAGGACCCCAGAAGCCATAGCCGAAGCAATTGAAAACATGAAAGCACTTGATAATCCAGCTTTCAGAGGCGGATTCATTCTCGAAAAGATTATGGGCCCAGTATCCACGGGCCATTTGGAGCTCCGAACCCGAGACCCGAACGATAACCCGTCTGTCACATTCAACTACTTCAAGGAACCTGAAGACTTGCAAAGATGCGTGCAGGGCATTTCAACCATAGAGAAAATAATTGAATCAAAATCTTTTTCTAAGTTTAAGTACAATTTTATGTCAGTGGAAACACTGCTAAACATGACTGCTGGTAGCCCGGTGAATTTGCTGCCGAGACACAGCAACGCATCAACATCACTGGAACAATTTTGCAGGGACACAGTGATGACCATATGGCATTATCACGGAGGTTGCCAAGTTGGTAAGGTTGTTGATCGTGATTATAAGGTTCTTGGGGTTGACGCATTGAGGGTTATCGACGGATCCACGTTTTATTACTCCCCGGGGACTAATCCGCAAGCCACCGTCATGATGCTTGGAAGGTACCTTAACCTGACCACAAGCAAATACGCACGCAATATTTTGGTAACTTAATGCGAGGTTTAATTAATTTGTTGTGTGTGATATGTTGCAGGTACATGGGAGTCAGGATACTGAGTGAGAGACTTGCGAGTAACGATTCAACGTAATGTCAATCATCATTATTTATATGTCAATTTGATGTTTCCTTTCTTGATTTGAACTTTCAAAAAATCATAATAATAAAAGAGAATATGTGAATTTTGTAAGTTTTATTGAATTTGTAATCAAGTGTCACCCAATAATAATAATAATAATAATGATAATAATAATATAAGAGTTAATAAACTGCATTTATAGGTGGTTTTATGTTACTCAAGTTTTTTTTTTTTTTAAATAAAATCTTTATTTGAGAAATACGGTATTTTAACTTTGGTGCAGTGCCCTCGCTCTTTCTTGACATCGTAAAAATTTTGGTTATATGCCCAAAATTTTATTGTTGTTGACACGCTAGATTTTTTACGTTGTAAATTAATATGTAATATATCATCAAGATTATAAGGGTCATTAATGAAAATTTAGGAGTACCAAACAACATTATTCTGTGGTCACCCTCTACTTCATACGTAGAGGCAACATATATATTGTTTACATATATGAGGCCAGACTCATGGAAGATAGAGCCAAATGCAGATAATTAATTTGATATTCCCCGGGAATTATTCTGATTGGACAACAACGATGATGATGATGAAATAATTAGGGTTATCTGGAATTCCAGACTCCCAAAAGCCAAGACAAAGAAATTTCATAAAGAAACTCAGAATGTTGAGAAAGAATATGTCATAGGATATACCATGAGGCCGAGGATTCGCTTGCCAAATTAAAGTATGCAAAGGCATCTGCCCTCTTCAAGAGTACTCCTTTTTCTCTTCTTCAATTCTCTTCATCACTTTCACTTTCACTTTCACCATACATGAATGAATATACATGGGAAGAGAGGGAGGGAGGAAGAGAGAGAGAGATAGAGGTTGAAAGAACATCACTGGCTCTAATTAGAATTGGAATCTCTCTCTCACACATCAAACATTAATTTGCTGGCAGAGGCTTTTCAGATAAAAAGAAAAATCGACTCTCATAGTCTCATAGAATATAATGCGTAGAAAGCATGCACTAAAAAGATATTTCATCTATGGCATATCCTATTTCTTCGACAGTTTATTCCATTTCCATATCTCTAGAGGGTGCTGAGTATTGCCCTTCCCTGCCCTTAAAGAAGGGCCTATAAATACGCAGCTTCAGTTCGGTGAAATTTAGAGTTGACTGAAGCAAGCAGATGCAGTAAGCGATTTAGTTGTAGGGCTTCTCTCCTTCGGCAGGTGACGGCCAAGGGCAAAGATCATATAATATATATTATATGTATATATATTTATATGGTGCCTATTCTAATTATTGTCCTATTTTTCAATGACCCGCCAAAGGAGAGTTGCCCTGTAACTGATTCAGCTTTAAAATAATTTCAACGGCTAAATTAAGTATATATATATATATATATATGCGGTATTCCCATGTGCATATGAAGGTATGATCATCAAAAAACTGTATTAATGTGTGTTTATGTATATATTTATGCTTCATTTTCTTACTATATTTATATCAGTTCTATGATTTTTATATTTTGCTAGCCATGGGATATGTATTGCGATTGTTGTGCAATTGTTTATCTGATCAAATATGACGCCTCACTTATCCCTTTATTTTAAAATGCCACATCCAAATTTGGATTTGATAGTCTGATCAGTGAAGAAGCTATAAATGCAATAACGGCTTCTTCAATTATCTTAAAACCGGCAGATGGGTATGTCAATTAAATGACAAAAATATTATGCATCATAATGTTGAGGTGTCACATGCATGAACTGATTGAAATTCAATATATTCATCATGTCCATATATAATGATACATACACTGATAATTAAGAGTTTGCCAATAGCTTTATTCCACGGAATTAATTAATTTAACAGCATTGAAATATATGTGGGGGAAAGATGATGATGCTTCGTCAATTTAGTGTCCAAGTTTCCCATTTTACTACACCAAACGACCAGCACTATCGCTTCACTTGCTGATTTTATGTACATGTTACTTGGCTGCTCACGATTGAAGAAAATAGTATTCGTTTCTGTATCGTATATGGTATTGTTTTATCAACTCATGATGTTCTCATCTTTTAATCTCTTAAACAAGATTCATGTTAATTAATTGATTAATTATTCCTCCTAACCAATACCCTAACATTATCATTTTTAATTAGTACTACTCTATTTTGTCCTCCTATTCTTTGTTATTGTTCTACAAATTTTCTGAGAGGTGGGCTTTACAAATACAATTGGATGTTGATTTTCGCTGCCTAGTTTGGTTTATTCTAGATTTCTTTATGTCTTTATTAAAAAAAGTCAAAACACATCCGTTGTGACTGATGAATTGTCAAACATTAGAGTATGACATTTTGGATTTTAGATTAGCCAAATGGTATTGAAATTGTTATCCTCAATGAAACCAAAGTTGGTCCCCCTAATGTTCTCAATCATATTGAAAATTAATTAGTTGGATGGGTTGTATGGTTACGATTGAGGTGATGATCTTTTTAGTCTACAGCAACTGCAGTATTTATATATCCAGGGCCATTAACTGTAAAAATATATATTAAAAGAAAAGAAAAGAGTGTCCGGACACTTTTGTGCTCTCAAAGATGAAAGTTGGCCGCTTTGATTAAATAAAAAGAGTGAAAGTCGTAGCAAATTAGAAATTAATTAATCGCCCGTAAAAGATCATAGGCCACATACATAGCTAGCTGGGGCCTATGTGACCATCTATTGATGAGTGTTTTTACATTAAATTGTGGTGGTTGCTTGAAACGCTCAAGGTAATTGTTGTTCTTGCTGCTGCCTCCTCCATCAGTTAATTGTTACTTGATTCTTCAAGCTTGGATTGTTTGAATGGTTGAAGAAGATAGATGAGTGGCGCTTTGCTTGCTGCTTGTAGAAAATTAAGACAATTCAAAGTTGTTTCTTTCTTCTAATTTGGCTGAAGTATGTGAGAATACGCTAATTGTTGGTGTGAATGAGAATTGAATTAATCTTTTTTTTTCTTCCTTAATAGCGACGTGAATATCATCATATAAAATTTATTTATATTTATAATCAGAAATTTATTGAGATTATCTTAAACAAAATCTATTTAAAGAGACTATTTTAAATCAAATATATTATAATATAACACATATTTTTATCCTTCTTAATAATGTAAAAAATATTTACGCCGCTTGTATTGTATTAATAGAGGAGAAAAATGTACTTGACTATATCAATTTATATAATTGGGCCCCAACATATTATTGGGTCTCAAACTTGTGTCCCCAGGACTTAAGGGCACATGGACCACCACCGGGCTCGGCGAGATCCGTGTGCTCACATAAAGATCGGACCAAGTTACACGAATTCTTCGGCCTCTTGGCTGTAAGCGGTAGCATGGTAAATAGAGCTAGACGATCACACGAGAGAAAATTTATGTTTGATCTTTTTAATCACATCTGAATTGGGCTGACGCACTCGGTCTTTGGTTTCTTGTTTTACTTGATGGATAAGAAGCACGTCCACAAGAACACTTGTGAATGAAGTGGAACCCGTCATGTGACCTTTTGATTTTTTAACACTTTGATTACTATAACCCACAAATAATTGTTAAATATTGTGCAGCGCTGAACTCATACCGATGAAGTTGAGATGGCCGAGTTGGTCTAAGGCGCCAGATTAAGGTTCTGGTCCGAAAGGGCGTGGGTTCAAATCCCACTCTCAACAATTTAACTTTTCCAATTTTTTTTAATCGCACAGGCTCAAATCCACCTTTCCTTCAAATAATTGAAAACTTAAATAAATCGCCATCCTGATTCTCTCTTCTTAGCAACCTCCATGAGATTTCTTAAGAGCTCTGAAAGCAGGAACAGGAAAGGCGTATCGATTCGTCCAACGGTGTCATTTATGATTTTTCACGTTCTAGAAATGTCCAAATATTAGTGGGCACAAAAAGGCCCAGTTGGGATTTTTGAAGCTGACCTTTCTTTAAGTCTTGATAACATCGACGTGGAAAGTACCTATTTATGTCATTCACATGAAATTACTGAAGGTGGGTATACTGCCAGTGTAGCTATCGCCCATTGTGCGACCATTCGGAGCAATGCATTTGCTCTCTTTTGCGGGCCACTATTGAATCTCAAAACCTCTCCTTGCCCTTTTCTGCTTGTTCTTTTGCATGCCAGCATTTGCCCAGAGCATCTTTGGTCATAATTTTTTTTTTTAATCATGTCTAAAATTATAGTCAACTTTTTTTTTCAATGCCGTAAAATAATTATGTGATCATACTTCAATTCCGTCTTTTATATGCGGTTGCCAGGACCTGATCAAGCTAGTATAAGGTTAATAAGACAATACGTTGAGCTTTGTTGTTCGCTAAATTCGAAGTTCAACACCACCAATAAATGGTTTCAGTAAACAATTTAACCATACCAGCTTAACAAATCTGAAGTCAGCAGGCAAAGTACGGCCCAAATGCCTATCGTTAAAACGTAATCAATGGAAGACCGAGTCAATGGAAACTACTTGCTCGATACGGCAAAATCAACGAAGGCATAATTCCATAACACCCATCCAATCCAACAACCGGAGGTCATTGGATGACTTCAATTGTGAAGAACTAAAAACACAAGCAAATAAATAAGTTGCCAGAGGAGAAGTAGAAGACAGAATGCTTTCACCTCGCGCAAGAGAGGCCCTATCAGAAGCCTGCTGCCGCGGTTGCTGTCCAAATCCATTTCATGGCCTTCCTTTTGACCATCATCATCACCCTCATGAACTTGCAGCTCCAAAGTCTCCGAGCACCGCGGCCGCTGCCCGGCATGAGTTTAAAGTTACTACAACTTCCTCTCTTCTCCCAAATGCTCAATTCACCAACCATGAGTCCCTCCCTCCATTGCACGAATCATTTGCTAACTTCACTAGAGTGTTCCCACAATACTTGCAAACTGATCAGGCTGACCGAATCCGAGCTCAAGACTATTTTCATCTCTCCTTGAACAACTATGTCTGTTTTGATTACATTGGCCATGGTCTCTTCTCTTACTCCCAGCTGCACGGTTGTTCTTCAGACTTACAGTCATCAGCTGCCTCGGCGTCGTCGTCTTCTCCTCGTCCATCAATGCAATTAGAGCCGCCATTCTTTGACATTTGCTACAGGTCAGTGAACTTAAATTCTTGGATGCAATATGGTGGTGAAGAATCAGAATTTGAATCCAAAATTAGGAAAAGAATCATGGATTTCATGAACATCTCTGAAGATGATTACACTTTGGTGTTCACGGCCAACCAATCATCAGCGTTTAAGCTTCTCGCAGAAGCCTACCCATTTTATTCCAATCCAAGACTTCTCACTGTTTATGACCATGAAAATGAGGCAGCTGCGTTGATGATTGAAAGCTCCAACAAGCGAGGAGCACGAGTATCATCAGCAGAGTTCGCATGGCCTAATCTAAGAATTCACTCAGGAAAATTGATGAAGAAGATAGTCGGCAAGAGGAAGAAAAAGAAGAAGGAAAGGGGGCTATTTGTTTTCCCACTTCAATCAAAGGTGACTGGAGCTAGGTATTCTTACGCGTGGATGAGTGTGGCTGAAGAAAAGGGATGGCATGTGTTGCTTGATGCGACTGCATTGGGGTCTAAAGACATGGACACCTTAGGCCTCTCACTCTTTAAGCCTGACTTTCTCATTTGCTCATTTTACAAGGTCTTTGGAGAAAACCCTTCGGGGTTTGGTTGCTTGTTTGTCAAGAAATCCAGTGCTTCGGTCTTAAGCGGCTCAACTTCAAGTGTAGCCACAACCATGGGGATTTTAAGTCTTGTCCCACCTATGAGACAATCAGTGGTAGAGCCTCAGAAAGATGATACAGCAGTAACTAAAAGCACTTCTGAGCTACGCAAGGCGCCATCATTTTCTGAAATCATTGAATTAGAGACACTCGATGAATCTTCCCAATCCAAAATCCCGGAAAGCAGCATTAATGGTGAAAGCTCAAAACTTGTCGAATGCAAAGGCCTGGATCATGCAGATGCATTAGGCCTAATACTTATAAGCAACAGAGCAAGGTACTTAATCAACTGGTTAGCAAATGCACTAATGAATCTCCATCATCCATACTCAGAAACCGGGATTCCACTTATTAGAATCTATGGACCAAAGGTAATGTTTGACCGAGGGCCATCTCTAGCATTCAATGTGTTTGATTGGAATGGCACAAAGATTGAGCCTGCCCTTGTACAGAAGCTTGCAGATAGACATAACATCTCTCTAAGTTGTGGATTTCTGCAGAACATTTTTTTCTCTGACAAGTACAAACAAGAAAGGGTGAGAGTACTGGAGACAAGAAGTGCAACAAATGAAACTCAATCTGGGGTATCTGTTGTAACGGCTGCTCTGGGATGTTTGACAAATTTTGAAGATACTTACAGGCTTTGGGCATTTGTTTCAAGATTCTTGGATGCAGACTTTGTGGAGAAAGAGAGATGGAGATACACGGCTCTTAATCAAATGACCATTGAGATTTAAACTATTATTCTTTCATTCTTTTTATATATTATGGCTTATGAGGATCAATACTTTAATTTTTTTGTGTCAACATTTTGTTTTATATGCATTAAGACTTATGGAACGGCTAATTCTTTTTGTTCGCTTCAGTTTTTTAATGTGTTTTTAAGTGATTCAACAAGAATAAAATTTCTTAAAAAAGAAAGAAAGAAAAAGAAAAAGCCCCAAGAGTTCAGCGAATTAAGAGGCTCATGCCTCTGGGTCTGAGATTGGCCTATTTTGAAATTCCGAATTTTGTCTAATGAGGCCGAACACGAGGGTCCAACATCTTTTGAATTGGCTCGTGTCCAAGAGCCTTAACTTTTAAGGCCCGTTTGGGTCTGATATCCAGTGGCTAGGCTGCATTGGTAAAGCCCGCTGGGTGATGGCACCACTTCCCGGCTGGTGTTTTTTCTCCTCTTGAGATTGTTTTAAATAAAAAAAATTAATTCAAAATTTATTGTTTCGAGTGGAACCAATAAATTTTTATATTGGTAATAATACCAATATAAAAATTAAAGGAAACAAGTTAAACATTATGGAAAATCCTCCATTTATATAAGACACTAAACACTGACCACTGTTAAATATTTTTAGGAAACAGTTGAAGGAAACAAGTTAAATATTATAGAAAATCCTCCACTCATATAAAGGCACTAGACAGTGATCACTGTTAAGAACAAATTTAGCCAAGGCAGCAGCTGCGGCATTAGAGCTCCTAAGTACGCGGATAATCCTGAAATCCTACTATGGTAATAATAAACGATGCATCTTGGTAACCATCCAAAACAACTTAATACGACTACTATGTTGTACCGTCAAAAATCGAATAACTAGCAAGGAGTCCGACTCAATAATCAAAGGAAATGAGACAATCTCACAAACAAATCAGATGCCAAAGTATAAGCTTCGGCTTCATCAATATTAACATCACCTGAATAAGTACAACAATCAATCGCTGATAGCCTGATACCATAACCAAACCATCTTGATTATGCAATAAAGCTGCAAAACCAACCTTCCAAAGCTTAAATATCAACAGCTACATCGGTGCTAAGCTTAAACCGCTCACGAATAGGTGGCTTCGAGACACTAACCACCAAATGAGAATCAGAAAAAACATCCTGTCAAGATTTCCCACTATATCGATGAACACTCGACCACATCCCTCCTACCCTAGCTACAGCAAAAGCAGCTTTGTCGTGAACACCCTCTCAAGGCATTTTATTTCTTACACTCCAAGACCCCCCACATGGTTAAAACCAGCAAGCTGAGCTCACCATTAGTTCAAATCGAAACAAAATATTGAAACGATTCCCACATGATAACAAAAGAACTGCACATCGCAATCGCCTCAAACTGAGTCAACTCAACCGCGACGCTTCCTTTGTACATTCACTGTAAAACAAGGCATGCAGAATAGTCTCACACGTCTCGTTACATAACTTGCACCTAGAATCAGCAACCACCCTTTTAACTAGCGTTGAAGGGAGTAAATCAGAGGGAGCACACCAGGGACAATATTTGCCTTTAGAGGAACAACTAGCTCTCGTAATGCCCCCCATCGCCGAGAAACTCCACTGGGCGATGCGGCACAATTGATATCCCGCAAATACAAACCGCAGTGGTAACCTGATTTGACCGAGCACTCGTCATGTGAATCAAAATGCAACAGGATTCTGTCGCTGCAACTCTCTGAGGTGGCAACTTACGCTTGATAATGTAAAAAACATCCATAGCAAAATGCTGATGCAGTAATGGCAAATTCCAAGAACACCCCATCCAACAACAGAGCAGAAACTAAAGTATCAATCAGGCATTGTCCTCGGCGAGACTGTCCGAAAAGAATCGACCGCGGAACCCAATTATCTTGATAAAAGTATTTATAGAACACATTAATTTAGGTGAATATTATAACACACTATTTATCTCCATATAAACAAACATATTACTTTGGAGTTCTAAGTGGCCTTTTTTTTATTAAATTAAGTCATCAGATTTATTTATTTATTTATTTATTTTTTGTCTAAGGTTCGGATAACAATGAGAAATATCATCTATTAAGCATCAGCCAGCTATGTAATGATATATATGAGACCTCTATTCTCCATTCTATTCTTTTCTCATTTTTACTAAGCTCCAATGTATCAAAAAAAAAATCTATTAAGCATCAGCCTTTATTCTTTACTGTTACTCAAATTTGAGCCACAATATGCACAAAACTTAAAAAAAGTTAAATTAAATTTTAAACTCAAATATAAAAGAGATAAAATTATCATTTTTATTGGGGTCATTTAGTACTAGAAGGTGATTAAGGTCCTGTTTGGTACTACGATTCGGCATATTAAAATACTTGGTGCACACGAGTTGTTATGGTTTGAAAGCTAAATTAATTTTATCTCATACACATACAATGAAAAAAAACCTATAATTTTATGACTATTTTCATAAAAATTATTATTTAAAAGTTATATTAACAATATAATAACAATATTTATTTCATAACTATAACTTTCTTTGTTTATAATAACCACAATTTTTAAGGCAAACACCTTAATAGACAATAGGAATTAAATTTCAGATTTACTGACGAATTTTGTGAGCATTACGTTTCATGAGGTCGTAATTTTCACGCCCTCATATTTTAATGCAAAAATACACGCTAACAAGTGGGTTTCCCTCCGGACCAAATTCTTACGAGTGCTACTCTAACCAAACATTTTTTATTTTTTCAAACTTCTGACCGAACATTATGGTTAATGAAAAAAAAAACTCCTTTCGCATAAAAAATACAAAACGTCAATGTTGCGAAGTCAATGTCAAAAGCTTTTAAGTATATTGGTCCATTACCTACTTGCATACCCCCACAAAAATGTCCAATTACAACGAGACAAAGAAATGCGAAAGCAATTGCGTTGGCTTGCTTTTGTAACTTATTTTGTAATATAACATTAAGGGGGGGGAAAAAAAGTAAAAAGTATATATGGACTTGCGTTGTTTCTGGACTTAGCAATCTTCTCTTCAAACTTGGATAAACTTAAGAAATGGTGAAATAAATCTTAAAGTATATGATTGCCCTTTCCCTAAGGCAATAGAAATTCTCATGAACTGCTTGCAAATGAATTTTTCTTTACTTTTATTTTTTTCCTGGACTTTTAGACTCAGATTTGTTGAATTTTGGTACGAGAGCATAGTAAAAATATGGCAGGCAAATATGATTGGAAACCGACTGAATTAAAGCCATTTCGAACGTGCGCGCGCGCATTAAAATGAGGCTCTCCGTTGGCAACTCAATTTGGGGGCAAATAGCAACCGAACGGTAGCCACTTCATTTGACTCAATTTGGCATGAGGTCCGTGATGAAGCCATGAAGGTAGGTGGGAGTTACAAACTTGTAATATCGAATGTTTTGATTTCTAAAAGTCTCCTGAGTCCTGAGTGATATCTATCGGCTTTAATTTTAACAATAAATTTCATGTCAAGTAACGCAGACATTTGTGAGAATCTTGCCTAAAATTTTCTGCCGAAGTGGTGGAATTTAATATCGGACTTCGAATTTCTCTTATTTAAATTGTTTTCAGAATATAACAGATGCCTTAATTTGTCATAGATGAGTGGCAATTGAGCATATGCGGTGCTGTTGAAAGTAGCATCATAAATTTATTGGAATTTGTCTACACGGTCTCCGAGACGGGGTCTTCGCGTTATAAATTTGAAGCACGGACAAAAAATTATATCTTCGCGTTGACAATTCTACAACACCTGTCTTTCAATGTCACCAAATAATTTTTTTTTTTCTTTTAGAAGAAAGGGGGTCGACAAGTCCAATAAATTTTTACTCCTTTATTACTCTCAAAGTTTGAACCTGAATCCGCATAAATGAGAAAAGACAGATTGTACTGCCAACCAACTCGACTATATCCTTGGGGGCCAGGATATAATTTAGTTGATTTATTTACTTTTTATTTATCTTAGTCCTTACATTTAGATGACTTTTGTCGTTTTATTTGAAATCTGAATAGATTTATATCAGTATAAATTTTTGAATAGAGATAAATGTTTGAATTTGAATGACATATTTATTTTTTTTTTAAATCACTAAAAATAAATATTAAGTTGTTTGTTTTTAAACTTAAAAAGTATGAAAACTAATGTTTTCACATTTATGCCTTTACAAATTATAAATGCTCAATAAATAACAAATATTTTAAAGAATATGAATAAAACCATAAGTTATCATCATATTCAATTGAATAAAACTTTTTAATATTCTATATTATATATATATTAATTAATTTTATTATAGTCTATGGTGTTTTTATATGAAAAATATTCATAAAAAATTACGAAGACAAATAATGCTGATTTGAAAAAAAAGAAAAAGATAAAAAAAATAATAGTCTACCACTATATATTATCACAAGTTATATAGAGAAATGTAATAATGCTAATTATTAAATTTTATTTAGGTGAGGATGAAAAATAATTAATTGTATAGGAATATTTTGGAGATATCTTTTAATGATATTATTCAGACTTTATAGATTAAGTAAAAAGGTAAAAAAAAAAATTAGCTTAATAATTTAATGACTTAATGACTGAAAATTTTTATTAAGTTAAAAAAAAAAAGACTTAATGACTTAACTGATTAAAGTTAAGTCAATTAAGTAAAAAAAAAAAAAAGATCCCTTAATCTAGTTTTCAAGTTTTACTTGACTAATCAAAATTAAAAATTGATTGGCTTTGTGACCCCTCTGCCTTTAAGAAAATTTATTTTTATTTATCTTTATTTTAACTTTTTCATGATTATTAAAATCAAGAAGATAATGAGTCAATAAAATACCGGGGTATTTTAATTTAAAATTGTAGCCATTCTATCCTGATTAACATCACGCATTGAAAATAATTAGTTGATATAACCGTCTTTCATTTTTCTTTATTTTAGCTTTTTTTACGATTAAAAAAAAAATAAAGAAGATAAGTCAATAAAAGGCTAGGGTATTTTATTAATATTATTGTAGGCTTGTAGCCTCTGTTAAGGATTTCCGCTTTTTGTGTAAGGTACAACACAGCAACACTTAATTGCGGAATTCAAAAGAGACCCAGCGTTCTTGAAATTTTTTTTTTTTAATGACTAATGCGAATTTTATTTTTATAACAAAAAAAAAAAGAAGGACAAAATATATTTATTTACCGAACAGATAAGTAAACGGATACTTAAGTAATTCCTGAGAATCTCTAAGCAGAAATTTTTTAATATTTAAATATTTTTACACAAAAATTTTCTAATACCATTACCCTCGCCTTTTTTTTTTTTTTTAAATTACATGAAATTATTATCTAGAATACAACTTTCTTCACTCAATTATAATAAACCTTCCACATTATTTTGTGGGAACCCGAATGTGAGACTCTACGACCAAGTGGCTTTGCTACCCTCTCTAAATATAATATCATAATTTGTCTATTCAAGTTTATTTATTCATTTATTTATATTTTAACAAAAGCTTAATACATATTTTTTAATAATAAAATGGTCAAAACAGGCGACCAACTAATCCAACAATAAATTTTTTTTCCTCTTTATCTTAATTAGAAAGGCAATAACCAACGTGGTTTCTTTTTCAAGTGTTAACATCACTTGCCACTGCAAAATTCAAAGTCACTCTTCTCAAATATAAATATCGCGAATCAAAAAGTTAGATTCTTCTCTCTCTCCGTCTCTAAATACAAGTTCTACAATCTTATAGTACGCATATCATTGCTAATCAGTCCAACAAATTATAAAGAAAGATTTGGCGTGGGTGTATGCATGAATTTTTGTAACTTTACACGTGTTTAATATATTGATATTTTTAATTTTAAAAAAGAAATCTATCTACTCAAAACAATTCGGGGCGTGTAAAAATAAGATTATTATAATGTCCGCCGATTATTAATTTTGGGAGTTTTAAACATAACCCACCATGTTAATGATATGAGCGTGGGCTAGTATGCATTTAAGAGAACACAATTCGCATGATCAAGACGAAAACCAACGTTTCCATTTTTTTATTACGAAATAGCATAATAAGAAAAATCCTTTTTTTTTTTTTATCCTTGAATACAAGCAATGCGGAGCAAAACCAACAGAGTGTATTTAAATTGTAAGAGACATTAGATTAGCTCGACTCCCTAACATTATTTAAATCTTGTCGCAGAAGATTAACAAGAAAAAGCCTAAAAGCGCGACATGAATTATATTATAATGTTATTGAAAATTAATGTATTAACGTTGAAGTCCGACTAAAAAATCTAAAATTAAAAAATAACAAATAAATAAACTTCCAAAGACAAAATATTGATCGTGAAACATGTAACACGCAATTTTAATAAAAGTCTAACAACAGGGGAATTGATGTGACATCAAAACATCAAACACTAATTAATAATAGTATGTTACAAAGTTGGCATTCATAATTTGCAGAGCAAGCGACATGTCATTAATTATTACTTAACATGTATGTGTCAACTATTTATCAAACTTGATCTCTTCCCATTGAGGGGATAACATTAATTCACATATCAAATGAATGAATGATGACGTGTTGTATTATCACATAATTTATATTATGTATTTCGTCTATGTATATGTATTGAAATGTGATATTAATTTTGATTATCCGCTCGTGAATTAACTACCATCAAATGATTCCTTTTTTAAAAAAATCTTAAGTTATTCTATTTTTATTTAAAAGATAAAGGTGGATTGATGGATTTTTTTTTTTAATCTTCTGAAATGAGAGTAAATTTTATTGTCAATAAACTGAAACTTGGCTGCAGCTACAGTACAGCCTGAGCTCTTAAGTCCTAAATGTGCTTGCGAAATAAAATAATTGAACCAACAACCAACAACCAACAACTGCCTTTCTATATGGACCATATCTGGTGATTTTATGATTTATGGAGCTGAAAAAAAATAAAATAATCTTCCAAGAAATCAACGTTCAGTTAAATATCACATCTTCATTCGCGAATTAGTAATCGGATATATATATATAGACACGTGTCGTCCAATATAAGCCACCAATTTTATCTCCGGCTCTAGCATTATATGATAATATCTTTTCGTACACTTGTAGTGGTACTTCATTTAAAAATAACATTTATATAATCATAAAAAATTATGATCTTAATTTAAATTAATTATAAATAAGAATAAATTTAACATTGTAATAAATTACAATTTTTTTTAAAATCATGCTTTAAGAAATTTACCTTCACATAATATTAATTATCTCTATATTAAATAAATTATTTTTCTAAAATTGCATGGTACTGTAATTTATTATTTATAGTTGGGGCAGTGATATTTCCCCCCCCCCCCTTATTTTCTGTAAATCCACCCCATTGATTAACACACTCCATTAAAAAAAATTAAAATGAATATATTTTGTAAATCCACCCCATCAATACCAAAAATGCCCCTGCCTATTTAATATTTATAATATTTTCTTTTCTTTTTTCCCAGATTTTTATTTGTTTTAACTTGAAAAAAATAATTGTTGATGGCTTAAAGGCCAACATGTTATCAAATCCTTCATTTTGTATTTCCATTCATTTGATACCACAAGTCTTGTATGTCAAACATTTAATAATCCATGAAATTTCTAAGTTGATTTTTTATTTCATATTTCCACTCTCAAAACATGCTCGAATTCAAGTCCAATTTGCCTATTTGAAAAAGAAAATCAAATCAAAACCAAAGTAATGAAAAAAAGAAAATTAAATTTTAACTCCAGCAAACATACTCAACAATTACAAAATATTAGAAATATTCTAAGTTGATTCCGTATGGAATTCTTCCCTTGGCTTATCTTCATCTTCCATCAATGCAATATCAAATACTTTTTCATTTCCAGATTCTTCCCTTTCTAATTTTTCTTCATCCATCATTGCAAAATTGACTACTTTTCTTTTATTTGAACTCTTAGAAAAGAGTTTAAAAACATAAAAACTCCTCGTTTTATACATTAAATTTATAAACTATAATAGATACTAATTTAACTAATAATTATTTATTTACCTATTTTAGTCATTTCACCTAAGGATAATATTATAATTGCAAACAAATCTAATAAGTGGGGTGGTTTTACACAAAAGGTAGAGGGGAAATATCGCCACCCTTATAGTTGTTACTAAAATCATTGTATAATATTTACAGAATTACATTAAAATAAAAACATTAAAAAGAATACAAATGTTTAGACTTTTAAGAGAACTTTACATGATAAAATTAATGTAGTACATGTTTTACCACTGTATCACTTTTACTAAGGATAGCTAAGACAAATTAATAATTTTATTAATCACACATCTTTTAAGTTATAACTTTCTTATAGTAATAAAAATAACTTGTCATAACATTATGATTATAAAGACTTTTACTGCAATCATAATAATGATAAACGAATATGACATTACATCAATTATTGCATATATAAACCCTCCTTCTAATGAGGAAGGCTTTATTTTATTAAAATGATAATCAAGTTAAAAGATAAAAAAGAAAAAAAAATGAATTTCAATTTGTTATGGGAAGAATAAATATTTATCAAAATCTGTATTCGTTTTTATTTAATGCTTATTTTATTAAAATGAGTAGTTTATTATTCAAAAGAGTATTTTATATCCGCAAACATTAACAAAATATCTCCCTTCGCCTTCTATCCTCAGACGTGCGTCATCACCTAATCACACGAGCAGCACTTGACTCATCCAACGGTTGAGATCTATGCTAGACCAATAATCCATAATGACTTAGAATTATGTAGTATGATGGATGCTCCCCCATTATTATTGTTGGCTATTAATGAAAGTAGTCAAATTTGGTTGTCTATACAATATGTTTCAGAAGTAAAATGCCTGCCCACCCCACAAAATGTTGCCTTTCAATTTAGGGGTGATATTTTTATGGGCAATCCTAATTTCACAAAAATTGATTTATAAAATTTTTTAAAAAAACCTGTCAACGTTTGTTGGAAAAAGTTAGGCATCACAATTTTGATTCATATGTCATGTGCGTATCATAACAATTTTAAGTCGATTCAAACATAATATATTTATTAATTGTGCATAAAATCTCCGTGAATAATTCAATTGGTTACTTCTTGCGTCATAATCTTGTTACCTATAAGACATAATCTAATTTTTTTAATTATTATTTTAACACTATTCTAATATACTCGAGCTCTAATCGATTCTACTTTAAACATAACTACCTAATTTATAATTTTTTTTTATGTCATACAGGATTCCTTATTTTAATAAAATAAGTGATAGATTAAAAGACAAAAAAAAAATATAAATTCCAATATAATACAAGACAAGTCACCTAGAAGTTGCAACAGATGTTTTCTGAAAAACCCTTGAAAAGAGAGATTTTTTGCATTTGTGTGAGCGAGAGAGCTTGCCTCTTTTGTGAGAATAGCTTGACTTGATAAAAGCGAGTGCCTGTGGGAGTATCTTTATGTTATTTTAGAAACGTTGTCAACAGTTGTTTGTTGTTTTCTTTTTCAAGTACGGGTTTAAAAGTAATTTGACATTTTTTTTTATTGAGGTTATTGTACTTCTTAAGATTGGACATTTATTCTTTGCGGGATTGGCTCGACTAACAATGGAGCAGGGGCTGTGCTTGTGATTCCTATCTGTCGTATTTGATTCATGTGACTTATTGTGAGATATTTTAGAGATAATTTTAGTGGAAAACAGGCCGTGATGATGTGTTACGGTCTCATTGGTGGAGTTGTCATTACCTCAATGGTCCAAGCTGATATGTGTTGATTTTAGTGCACTGTAGGATGCATCCTCCACAGTTTTTCAGGATGTAAAGGAGGCTAAAGCTTATTCTTCAGGGATCTTCCTTTATGCCCTCGCCGTTTCGTTTCCTTCTTCATTCTTTAAAACAGCTCATGGGTTATGAGGGATCCTACGCACGTGTCATACCCCAGGCTTTATACAATTTACTTTATAAAATTTTAATCGTAAGTCCACCCCTCCTTCATTGGATTATCAGATTGTGTCGAAAATTACCACTGCTATCTCAAGTAGGGGTACATGTCACGTGACATTGTTGGTATAATTTCTTTTTCGGTACTTCATTTGATGATACTGGTGCTGTGCACGCTCGTGGTGCGATTCCACGCCAGTGGCAATAAAGCTTTTGATGTCGGATCTTGAACGTCGAAGATTATGATCAAACGGCACAGGAGATTCCAACGAGGACGTAGGGCGCGCATAAATATTAAATGTCGTGCTCGTGCAGGATCTAATAGTTGGAAGTGGAAAGTCAAATACGAGATCTATCATCTATGCCAATTTTTTTTTTTTTTTAAATATGAATACGAGATCTATGCTTTGGCGGATGGGATATGTATATATTTTAGGCTTCAAGCAACATAAAGCCAATTCAGTTGGACCGATGGAGCCCTGACTACCAAATTAACGGTTAAGATGAAGGCAACCTCTGCAGATAAAGCTCGGGTAACCGGCTGATAGGGTAAAAAAGAAACAGTCAATAACTTCTCAAAAATGATCCAAATGTAAAGGAATTCTTTCCGTTTTTTGTTTTTGTCCTTTTTTTTTTCTTTCCCTTTTTACCCAACATGTCCATGTATTATTACTGGTCTCTTTGACTCGGCACTCTTATCCTCACCGTCAATTAGCTGGCTCTCGATCCAACGGTAATAAGGCAAAGACTAAGTTGGAGATGCTCCAACTCAACAGCACTCTATATTATATTTTAACGACTTGTCGGATATGATATCTGTATGGCGCATAGATTCTAACGACTTGTCAATATAAGCATTTTTAATTTTATTTTTGAGCTACTCTCCGAAACAAATACATAAATATTTCATCCAACAAATATTTAGTGCATCCAGGAACGAGAATACAAGATCGTTGCATAGATAATCTATTAAATTATATTCGATTGGGTAAGCCATTGAGATCATTTATTCATCGGGAGGACACTTGTGTAGAAATGTACAATGATGCTGCTCTTTGAATTTAATCCCCGCCGCATAACAACTTTTGCCAACTGAGGGTTAATTTGAAAATTTTATAATTTTTAAAATAATTATTGTTAGTTATATTATAAAAGTAATCAATTGTAAGTAGAATCAGTTAAATATTTAATAAAATTTATTTTTAAAAGTATTATAAATTTTGAAATCAATTATTAGTGCTTAGTAAATTTTATTATTAAATTGTTATGAGAAAATAAATGACTAAATTGCATATAATGTAAGATGAAATTTACATACACATAAAAATATATTTTAATTGTGTATTATAATAATTTAAACTAAAAATAAAATTTTGAATATATTGTCATAGAGAACTTTTGATGTAATATAAGATATAAAAAAATAAAGTAAATGAAAAGAATGTGTGAATTATAATAAAAATCATTAAAATATTAATTTTTTTAAATTTAAATAAAGATAATTTTGAGTTTAGTTAATAATTATAAGGATATTTATATAATTATATTAAATGATAAAATTATTCTCAAAATCATAATATAAAAACTATTCTTTCCATACTTTTTAAAGTCACTTTTAGGAAGAATTGGTTTTGACAAAAATAATTTTAATTTTTTTTACTAAATATTAAAATTGGTTTTTAAATTTTTAAAATTACTTTTAAGTATTTCAAAAGTAATCCCAAATAAACCTTAATATTAGGATAGATTTTTTATGTAAACTGATCGATAACAAGTGATTTTATATTTCTAAACCTTAGAGATTTTAAATGTAAAAAGAAAACATAATACATCATACAATAACTAACAAAAAAATAAAGTCACCATTAATCATCCAGTTTATGAAAAAAAAAATGCATGTCATCTAGATTTGAAAGAAAAAAATCTCTCTCTATCTTTATATATAAAACAAAATATTACCTTATTAAAATGGAGGAAAATAAATTAAAGTAAACAAAAATTAAGTAGTCATCTGAGAGAAAGCTTCCGACAAAGTATTAATCAATGGGGAATAGTGTTGTTGGTATTCTTGTAGCTAAGAATTCGAACTTGTAGCCAAGAAGTCTTTAGTTGAATTTGCTGGGATTTTTTTCCTTCACGTAGAGGTGGAGGATTCGGATCTCTCCACGTGGTGTTTGGAATTTATTTAGTTGATTTTTGTGTTGCGCTTAAATCATAGACTTTAATTATGAATGTTTATTCGGTTTAAATACCCATTTGCTTATTTGTAATATGCAATTTTTTTGTTATATTAGTTAGGAAAATTATCTATCGACTACTTATTTTTTCAGGTTTTTTTAAAAATATATAATATTTTTTTTTGACTGAATTTTACTTGAAGTTATATTTTTTTTACACTTTTTCACTTCCGTTTGTTAATCGTTAAATATTTCGTTAGTTTTTTAATAAAATGATAATTTTATCCTCAAATGTAAAATTATAATTTCATCATACAATATTAATTTGAGGAGTAAAACTGTCATTTTATTAAAAAAACTAATAAAATATTTAACGATCAACCGACATAAGTGGAAAAGTACAAATAAATGTAATTTCAGGTAGAATTCAGTGAAAAAAACAAGAATTATGTATTTTTAAAATAGTCTAAAAAAATAAATGATCGATAAATAATATCCTTATTTGTTATATAAACACCATATTAATTCTAAGAATCTACAGAGATTTTTTTCTTAAAACTCCAAAATTATTTCGTACATATAAGATTTCATCAAGTGCCAAACATGCTACCTACCACAATTCCATTGTAAACTTCTCAAGTTGAAAGTGAACCATAAATCGATCAATACAATTATTTTTGAAAAAAAAATTGTTTTCAATACAATTTAAAAAATACAAAACCACTCACGAGTCAGGGTGGAATCAAATATTTGAACGTAGATTTGGTTTATTTTGCACGCAAATATCTCAACTGAATTATTACATCGCTGATTTATGATACTTTGGTTAATAACTATAAATATCAACAAAATGTAATGTAATTTTTTTTTTTTAAAAAAAAAACGAGTTTAACCGCCGTGCAGTTTGGAATTAAAATTTGAAAATTACCTGTCACGGTAAGCAACTCCCAGTGCGACCAAGCAAATGGTAACAAATTTCTTCAAGTAATGGCAAAAGGCTGTAAATAAATTAAAAAAGCAAGGGCAAAAGACAAGAAAGGACACGCCCAAGAATTGGCATAACGGCATGGTTAAAGCTTGGGACTTTCGACCCCAGCAGTTTTGAGTCTACGAGGAAACAAATCAAGAAACACAGCAAACTTTTTAATGTATATATTTTTGTTTTGTTAAAAAAAAAAAAAAGAATAGTGAATTTTAAAAAAAAAATAATAAAATTTCACTATAAATACGGAAGAAGAATCACAGATGGGAGCATCGCCAATTTTCTCTCCGAATATCGAGGCCTGTCTTTCTTTCTGTCTCTGTAACAGCTAGCTGGGCTACGTTTTGCAAACTCAAGCTTACAGCAGAGCAAGAAAGAAAGCAAAGCAACGCAAAATACATTTTTGTTGTTGTGCTGTTTTCTCGATACATATATATTTATATATATATTTAATTTGTTTTTCATCTGGGCATTTTCTGTTTTTGAAAACCAAATAAAAACAATGGCAAAGAATGTTGGAATCCTCGCTATGGACATCTACTTCCCTCCTACTTGCGTCCAGCAGGTAACGATCCTACACTCTTTTGAGTTCTTGCAAATTTGAGCTCACCAAGTTCTCCTTTATATATATTTTGTTAAATAGGTGATGGGAAAAATTTTCCCAGATACCAAAGAAGTGTACTGTGAATGTAATTGTGATTTTGATCTTTTACTGTCTGTTTGAAGTGTTAATTTTTGTAGGTATGTAACTTGATTTGCAGTTGTCGGATTAAAGTTTTGAATTTTAACTCTATAGGTTGGTGACTCATAGAATCTAGTTTTCCATTTTTTTCACCCTTTTTCAATATCATTAAGCTGCTATGAAGAATCCATAGCTTGATCTATTAAGACCAGGAAGCCATTACTGAGTCGAAAAGAAAGTATAAAGTTTTAATTTTTATGAAGATGATGTGTTGCCTTAATCATGAAGATGATCCTACATGCGAGCCCATATTGAATGGTTTTGCGGTCGGATTTTCTTTGTGTATGGCATGATAGTGGTTTTCTTCTTCTGAGATGGAATGCAAATATGATGGGGCTTTTGGGATAATAATGGAATCATTATTAACCTCTTAAATTTCATTTTGGGTACATAGGAAGCTTTGGAGGCTCATGATGGTGCAAGCAAAGGAAAATATACAATCGGGCTTGGACAAGATTGCATGGCATTTTGTTCAGAGGTGGAAGATGTCATCTCATTGAGGTTGAAATTCTACACTTGATAGTCATGATGCCGGTAGCACTAGCTCAGGAGGGGGAAAAAATGAACTCTGTTGAATTATGTGAAGGCGTTGCTATTTAAATTTTTCTTGACTGCTTTCTTTAACTTCTATTTTTTCAGCTTGACAGCTGTTACTAACCTCCTAGAGAAGTATAAGATTGATCCAAAACAAATTGGTCGTCTCGAAGTAGGAAGCGAAACTGTGATAGACAAGAGCAAATCGATTAAGACTTTTTTGATGCAAATTTTTGAGGTAATTTTCCATGTCAATACGCTCTTCCCATATGAAGTTATTACCTGTCTTTAATTGGATGGGAAAGGTTATGTCTGAGCTTTAGGTGTGATTTGGAAGCTCATCAATCTGTATTTGAAATATTGGAGAATACAGCCTAATTACCTGAGTCAATCCAACTACATTTAAAACTCATTTGAGTGTGAGCTGTATATCTCTGGTGTCAAGGACCATCTTCCTCAAATTGTTTGTAATCTGCTTTGTTTTATTTATTTATTTTTTATGAAACCCAGAGCTCCCTCATAAAAGATGATTTTAGTGCTAAATGGTTATGTGGTTTACTGATGAACCTAGTTTTTTGTGTTACTTGGTTCCAAAGCATATTTCTGTCTTGCAGTTTCTAAGGAGTTTGAAAATTCATCTTTTTTCTTCATTCATCTAAACTGGGATGGGGTTTTGAGATAGGGAGTTATAGCTGATTCTAGCCTTCTATGGGGTGATTGGGTATACTTTTGTATAGAACAAATAGTCTTAGTCTTTTTTTTTCCTTCTCCCTTAGCAGCCAGCTGGTCCACTATCTGTTTTAAAATCCTCATCATCAATACATTACTGAATTTCTTATTTTAAAAAAAAAAAATCTGATACAGATAAACATTCCTAACTATGATCATAGGCGGGTATGTTGCTGTAATTTTTTCAGCTTTTATTACTGATGAGTTAGTTGATGGAAATTTTTTTCTGCCTTGCATTCTTCTCTTTTCTTGTGAAAAACAAGCAGAAATTTGGAAATACTGACATTGAAGGTGTTGACTCGACCAATGCCTGCTATGGAGGAACTGCAGCATTATTTAACTGTGTGAACTGGGTGGAGAGTAGTTCATGGGACGGACGCTTTGGGCTTGTTGTGTGTACCGACAGTGCGGTATGATAAATTCCTTAAGTTACTGTCATTGATATTCCAAGATATAACAGCGAAATATCTGAGCATGAATTATGCAATAGGTGTATACTTTTGAATACAGGCAAATTGTCCTATATATTTTAGGTGGAGGTCTTTTTGACAGGTTTATGCAGAAGGACCAGCACGGCCCACTGGAGGAGCAGCTGCTGTTGTCATGTTAGTAGGGCCTGATGCCCCTGTTGCTTTTGAAAGCAAATTAAGGGGTAGTCATATGTCTCATGCCTATGATTTCTACAAGCCAAACCTTGCTAGTGAATATCCGGTAAATCATCTTCAAATTTGTTAACATGAGGGGCAGATTTGGTTGTTTCAAAGTTTTTCTTGTCGAGTTAGTTTACTGTCTCGTGACCAAATTGCTGGTCATGGTATAGTGGTATTCTTATTTACGTTTTACATAAACCCTGTTTCGTACAGCTGACTTTTGGTAGTGAGCACCTTATTTTTACATATGACAGTCTTCAGTGGAGCAATTAATTGAAGTATTTGAATTATATACATGTAGATGCCATGCTTCTTTAATGTGAACCATGTTTTGTTCTTCTTGGAGGTGGCATGCATACTTATGTTTAATACTGTATGGATATCATCCATTTGGAAATATCTTTGTAGGTTGTTGATGGGAAACTTTCTCAGACATGCTACCTCATGGCTCTTGATACTTGTTACAAATGTTTATGCAGCAAGTATGTCTCCATTTTAGTCCCAAAAGCATTTTTATTACTCTTATATTTTGCAAGTGGTTGGGCTATTTTAATGCCTAACCACCTTGGTTTTTTTAGGTATGAGAAACTGGAGGGAAAACAATTTTCTCTTTCTGATGCTGACTATTTCGTGTTCCATTCTCCATATAACAAGGTTGGTTTCACGGTCCATCAATAAATTTCTGTTCTGGTTTATCAATGAATTACTAGAGAGACAATGCAATTGCTTTCTCAAACCTTTTCTCTGTTGAACTACTGCAGCTTGTACAGAAAAGCTTTGCTCGTTTGTTGTTCAATGACTTTATGAGGAATGCCAGGTTGCTTTCTTTTCTTCATCTTTCTAAACATTAGACATTTTTTTAATTAATTAAATATTTATTATTATTAATATTATTTAATTTTTGATTTGATACATGAACTTGGTGATTGATTAAGTATGCATGGTATTTACAGTTCTGTCGATGAGGCTGCCAAAGAAAAGCTGGGACCATTTTTGAACTTGGCCGGTGATGAAAGCTACCAAAGCCGGGATCTTGAGAAGGTCTGCTTTGAACCTTAATTGCAATTGTTTAAGATATATAATTCTGAATTTCTTTCACGCCCTTTGTCTTTTCCTGTGGGAGGATTGAGATTGATGATTGTAATGTCTGACACAATTGACATAATAGTGACAATTCATCAGCTTCTTCAAGGCCTGAGTGACGTTGACTTTCTGTATCAGTGATGTTGGTAGCTCTTATATTTTAATAGCCTCGAGGGCTTCACTTCCTCAACTTGTACCATGCATGTGGCCGGATAATTTCATTCTATATTATTGCCGGCATATTTTGGTTATGTATGAGGAATTGGTGGTGGAAATTTTGTGTAAATGTCAAAGTTTGGAGCTCTTGCTGATACCATGCATCCACAGGTTTCCCAACAACTTGCAAAGCCCCTTTATGACGCAAAGGTCCAACCATCCACTTTAATGCCGAAGCAAGTTGGTAACATGTACACAGCATCTCTGTATGCGGCATTTGCTTCCCTTATTCACAACAAACAGAGTGAATTGGTAATTGCTTTTACTATTGTCTAATTTCTCATTCTCATTCCTTATGTTAATGTGTAAAGACATGATTCCATTTAATAACTCGCAGGATGGCAAGCGAGTGGTGTTGTTCTCGTATGGAAGTGGTTTGACTGCCACAATGTTCTCATTGAAACTCAGTGAAGGTCAGCATCCCTTCAGCTTGTCAAACATCGTATCTGTTATGAATGTTGCAGGGAAGTTGGAGTCAAGGCACGAGGTAATTCTCCACTTTCCTCAAATGTGCTTTGTCAGATATTTTTTTTTTTTTATATACATCCTAACCCAGTTTATCTGTGATTAGTCACTGCATTCAGTCAGCACATACAGACAGCTGCCTTGAGCATTTCCTTTTATTAGTATTTTTCTAGCACACTAGCTGAGAGTGACTGCACCTGGAGATTAAAAACGCATATTTTCCAAATTACCCAGAACTAAATGATTTTTATTCCTTGGAGTCATCTAAGATGTTTAAGTTTGAAACTATTTTTCCCTGGTTGCAAACTAAATGGGAGTCAGGGTTTCTACTTTCCTTTAGTAAATGGAAGCGTTGTTATGCCATTGAAAACAATTTAATGAAAAACATGTGCTCTACATGCAGTTTCCCCCAGAGAAGTTTGTGGAAGTAATGAAGCTAATGGAGCATAGATATGGAGCCAAAAACTTCGTAACAAGCAAAGACAGTAGCCTTTTGGCTCCAGGAACATACTATCTCACTCAGGTTGACTCCATGTACCGGCGATTCTATGCCAAGAAGCCTGCAGATGCTACCACCTGTGAGAATGGGTCACTTGCAAATGGTCACTAAAAAGGGTGAGCAAAATATTCTTTGCATCGCCAGAGTTTGATTCATGTTGTTTAATGTTGTTTTCAATTAAGCAGATTAGTGTTGCCGGTACTTAAAAAATTCCATGCTTCCATAAGTTTGTAATGCACACGCAAATAGTAGTTGTTCATCTGCAAGCATACAATCAGCGGAAATTGTTTTCTTTTGTAATAAAAGTTTCCGAAATGCCTTGATTTAGCAAAACTAGTTCTCCCCATCTCCAAAAGTTCTTGGATTTTTGTATTCTCTTAAACCTGTGAATCCATTTGGTGCCTCTATTCAAATATCTGGGAATCCGTTTTCCAGCTCTGGAGAAGTGATTGTGGCTGAAGGAGAGCAACATTCTCAACTCTCAAGCAATATAATTAAGGATTAAATATAATTAAGCAATCTTTTAAGATATAATAAAATGGTGGCCCATATGAGTGGATACATGGACATTGAACTTCAAATAATAAGTGGCTGCTTGGGTTACCCTTTCACTAGGCCGATCGTTTAAGTGGTGGAGGGGCCACGGACATTAGCAGAACCTGGGTCCCAGATTGCTCCCATCGATCTGTTATTGCTCTTTCTTATGAGATGGGCCGAGCTTTCACCCATAAAGCGGAGTGTTTCACTTTAGCTACTGCACGTTTTATCTTAATAGCTCTTCCTATTTGCCCATTTCCACAACTTGTTTCGGCATCAAAATGATTCATTTTTTCATGCACATGTGCTTACATACGCAGTCTAGTGTTTTTGTTTTAAAGATTAACAAATTGTGTGTGAGCAAAAAGATGGCCGAAAAGACCTAATCAAAATCCCTTCAGTCATCACCGTCTCTCTTTGTTTAAAACATATTATATTGCCATTAACCAATAACCACTGTTTAGTCAAAAAAATACACCCATAAAGCGATCTTTTCTCCCCACTCCTCAAACAGATATGGAGTATTATGGACCATTGGATTTGGACCTCCTCTGTAACACAACCGAGGAGCGGGACCACGACCACTGAATGTTGTGACTTGTGAATCAACCAATAAAACTCATTTAAAAAATTTACAAAAACATTTCCAGACTAATCTGACAGCACTTGCCAAACCTATTGGCAGACTCGCACCATCTGTCCCCACTGATGTGGACAGATGGTGAGCCAGCATTGGCCACCTTAAGTAGGCCCCAACACATGCCACCATCTAAATTTCCATGGCCACACCACAACACGCACCCCAGTCACCACTCCCATAAATCTCACGCCCGCCGTTGATTCTTTCTCCAATATCAATCCCAAATTTCATCATAGACCAACTGTTAGCTGCTTTTTTTCTTGCCTTCGTTTGTGCTCTCAATCTTTCTCTGTGTATGCAGGCAATCCTTGCTTTAGTAAAATTCTTCTGACCCAGAATTTAATTTTCATTTCTAAGCTCAAGTACCTATCTGTGTTTCTGTTTTATTTTTAAAATTTTTGCTGATTGTTGTTGAACCCAAAAAATGACGTCGTTTCGAGAAACTGAGCAGGATGATGACGGAGTGGCCTCTGATGTTAGCACGGGAGACGCAGAGGAAAGCAACAAGGCCATCCATGAAACAACGCCGACACAAGCCATACCGTTAAAAGAAGAGCCCGTAGACTCTTACCAAGAACAAAAGCCCGGACCGCCGCCGCCTATCGGAGTAGTCCCGGTGGGCATGCAGATGCAAGTGCCAATGCAAGTACCCATGAAAACGGTCACAGCAAACAATAGCAATAACAAACGGTCATCCACCAAAGACCGCCACACGAAAGTGGAAGGCCGCGGCCGTAGGATTCGAATACCCGCCACGTGTGCGGCGAGGATCTTTCAACTAACCCGCGAACTCGGCCACAAATCAGACGGCGAAACCGTCAGGTGGTTGCTCGAGCACGCAGAGCAAGCCATCATCGAAGCCACCGGCACCGGCACCATCCCCGCCATCGCCGTTTCCGTCAACGGAACTCTCAAAATCCCAACAACAACCACCAGTAACGTCCAACATCCCAACAACGTCGAGATATCCCCAGAAAAGAAACGTAAGAGATCCTCATCGGATAACGATGATATTAACAATAGCAGAGCCGTTACGGTCACGCAACCGTGCGGTTTAGCTCCGGTGGCCCCACAAGGATTAGTCCCCGTTTGGACGCTTGGAAATGCTGGGGGCATGAACATGAACATGGTGGTGCCGGCCAACACGTTCTGGATGGTTCCGCAAGTTCAACCGGGGCCGTCGCAGCCGCAAATATGGGCCTTTTCACCTGTGTTAAACGTGGCGGCGAGGCCCATATCGTCGTTTGTGGGTGCGAGTGCAACGGCGGGTTCATTTGATCATGTGAATACTAGTAGTGTACAGGTACAGCCGGCGGTCGTTAACAATAATAGAAATAACAGTGTAAATGGTTTGTCGAGTAGTGTCGGAGCAACGGTCACCACGAATTCGAGCTCGAGTATGGCGCCAAGTATGAGTAGTGGCGGGAAGCCCCAGTTGCTTAGGGATTTTAGTTTGGAGATTTATGATAAACAGGAGTTGCAGTTGATGGGCCGTTCTGGGAATTTACATTTGCAACCTAATAAGCCTTGAAAATTTCAGAGGGTTTAGTGTTAGGCAAATTGAGTGCTTGATCCTCTTGAGTGATTAACTTGAACATTTAGGTGTAGTTTTTCTCCACATGAAAATAATAATAATAATAAGAATAAATAAAGAAAAATGTTGATGATTGTAATTTGTGCTTCAAAGTTCAAATGGAAATGAATTAGAATTTTGTTTCTTCTATGAACGGTGTCATTACGTTTATCATTTCTTCAAGATTTTAACAGTCTCTTATAAACCCACTTGCATGTGAGAGGAGTTCAAGTTCAAGTTGTTAGGTGTGTATTAGTTATTAATTTTTTTTTTCTCCAAATATTTACAAGATCAAGATCTGGCCTACAGAGATCTGAATATTCAAATTGTGTCATTTTAGAGTTGACATGAAAAAATTTCAGTAAATTTCCAATCGTAAATGTATTTATTATTCATGCTTATGTAAAATCTTTTACTCACTGCATGGACCAAGCCTTGCTGTGGGGTTCATAATAGAAAGTAAGCAAGAGTAGATGTTATTGATCTGAAGCTTTTAGTAGATCTCAATCAATCCATGGGTTGGATAATAAGGTGGCACATGGCAGATCATAGTAGAGCCACTGCAAGAAATTCTTACTTGAAATAAAGTTAGGTCATCGAGTTTGATAGTTAAGTTTACTCCTTCACCATCGCTCCAAATTGAACTTAGATAGATGGTGAAGGAAACGGCAACGTTTGGGCGCTAAAATCTACGTGGGGTACTCGCTAACGGGATGGACCGTCACACACGTGGGGTACCGTGACCGCACGCAGGTATAAGACACCAATCCTATCCAACCGAAGTAGGCGCACTTCGTTGACGCACTTGTGGTCCACATCCAAATTGTGGGGCAACCAGCCCACTACACGCCCAACAGCCAATTGATCTACCTTTCGACACGTGTCGCGGGGAGCGATGTACACGCTCTTTATGCGCGTAGAAGCCTTTTGCTGGGCCATCCCAGAGGTGGTCCATGCGTGGGGACCTACGTCGAAGCGTGCACCAAATTGAATGGGGCCCAGTTGCCTATCCTTCCTAATCGGCTGATGTGTGCGTGGGTCATGTGTGCGGTGTGCATGATCAGCACTTTGGTTTATTGGAGTCTGGAGATGAAAAGGCTTTTATTTGAAAAACAGGTGGGCCTGAATCTGTCCGGTAACCGTTTTAGGTGGACCCATGACAATCGGATGGACGGCTATTATCATCAGTCGTGGTCCTCTCAGATTTTGCGGACGTTGGGGTCCATCCATGGAGCCATTCCAACTTCCGTGTGTTGGTTCGATTAAATAATAAATGATGAACTGTAAAAGTGAGATAGAGAGAGACGTAAAAATCCAAATAATAATAAGTGATTGCCAATGTTTTTTCTTTTTTAATTGAAATCAATATACGTCATTTATTATTTTTATAAAGTTAAAAAAAATTTTGGCAAAAAAAAAATTAAGAGAAAAGAAAGATAAATAATTATTTATTTAATATTTTATCTTGAAAATACAAAATAATAGCTGTTGTAAGAAAAATGTTTAAAAAATAATAAAAAGTATAAGAAAAGATCTTAATATTAATTTTTTATTCATTATAAAACCTCTATTTCTTATTTTTATTTTTATTTTTATTTATATGATTTATTCTATTAATGATCAATGTGAATAAAAACATATTTAAAAATAAAAATAATACTATAAAATTATGGAGGTAGCAGAGTTATTAAATATTATAAAAATAATAGAGGTAAATTATATACACCCATTTTAGCAGGAGAAAATTGGCAATCTCCCAACAAATAATTACACAATCTGAGTGAAATTCGTAGCTCGCAAGAAAATCTCAATACAAAATAACTTCAAGAAACCTATTTTGTTTCAAATATGAAAAGACTGGGGATCCCAGATAGGGAGAGTAAATACCCATTCAAGGAATTGTTGATGTGTATAACTTGAACAACATTTCATTCTCCACCACAGAACTCATAAAGTTGGTGCTACTAAAGGCTAGGTAACGCTTTTAATATTAAAAAGTTCAAGAGTCCAAATTTGAATTAGATTCTAATTCCAAAAAGTAGGAAACTGGATGTTATTTTGATTTTATGAGTTAGTATTGATAAGGGGAAAAAAAAAAGGATGGTTTAACTAATTAAATGTCAATTTGGTAAAGTCATAGTTTTAATCTAATTATTGTTAGTTATGCTATAAGAATAATTAATTATGAAAATAATCAATTAAATGTTTGGTAAAATTTATTTTTAAAAATTATGTCAATTTTAGAAGCAGTTTATGTATTTGGTTAATTTTATTGTTAAACTACTTTTAAAATACAAATAATTGAATTGAGTATAATATTAAATAAAATTTATTTATAAATTTATAAGCATGTATAAATAATATTTTTCTTATTGTGTATATATTATAAGTTACAATTAAAATAAATATTTTTAATTTATTATTTTATTTTATTATCTCAGTGTATAGCAAACTCGTCAAATTAATACACAAAATTAATAATCTCAATTAAATAATAATTCTTGTCGATCCTGGCTTGGGTCCAATGTGGTAAATTAATAATTTAATAAATTTATTTGCTAATAAAAATTTCAAAAATTCTTATTTTTCTTAAGACCCAATTAATACATAAATTAATAATTAATTTGAATTTTAATACATGTGATATGTCTACGATTTTCTTTATTGTATTAATATAATAATTTGTTCATTTAATCGGTTATGATTGCTTTCTCTGCACCTTTTTGATGAGATATCGTTGTTGTATTTTATGTGCTTTATTAAGAGAAATAAAAAAGAGATCGGCTAAACATATTGCCTCCAAAAAGTCTTTTCTATTGAGTTATTATATACTCGTAACAGAACCATGCAATCCAGCGAAAGGATTATCAAATGACTGATTAATTCAACCAAGATCAAATCAAAATCATGTCAGATAGCTTGAAAAAATCACTAAATTATCTAATCATACTATCGCTATGCTTCCTAAAATTCCTATTATAAATATGATGTTATCTATATAAATTATAAATTATTATTCTATCGGTAAATTAGTAATTACTAATTTATTGATGTATTAATATTCCCTAAATTAATAGATTTTTTATGCTATTAATTCATCTACTATAACTAGTAATAATAATAATCTCTTTAAATTTAATGATTTTATCTCCTAATTTAATAAGGATAGTTTTAGATTTTCATAGTATATGTGAATATTTTTATAGAATTGTATTAAGTATAAAACCAATTCTCACAATTAGATATTTTGCAAAGCTACTAGTTCTTTGCTTTTTTAAATTTGTTGTTGGATGAAATGATTTTGTTAAAAGTGATATTTCTAAAAAAAAGTTTTACTAAATAATAAAATTAGTTTTTAACTATTTAAAATTACTTTTGAGGAGCTCAAAAGTAATCCCAAACAAACCATAAGTATACAATAAAGAATTAAAAGTCTCAACTTAGCCTATTCTATTTTACTAAGCTCCACACTTTATTTTTATATATATTTTTTAAATTCTAATAGTGATTCTTGAATTTAATGTTGATTTAAGCATCAAAGGGTTAATGCCATTAGATGAACCTCTCATCGTAGGTCAAGATCACATTGATCCTTCAAGATTGTACCTGTCCCTTTCCTTTTGAAATGAGATGTTCAATGTTGTTCCTTGCTCAATACAAATTTATTGTTGAACACAAAATTCAACATCAATAAATTTTAACAGGACATTTGTATTGAAAGGTGCGAAGCTACAACGAATAAATGGCTTGGTCTAATATAACTTTTTAAAAGGATAGAGATATTTATACTCTAAAAATTATTTTTACTACTCATGTTTTTTTATAAAAGTTTTTATTGTAGAAATACTTTTGTTGTAGATTATTATTAAGGATAATTTATTATAAACAAGTATGGCATTATTACTCTAAAATCCCATTTAACGCACTCAATCAATGTTCAATTCTCTTATCTTTAAACGCTAAATTTTTTCCTTCGAAAATTTCGACATGCAAACACTTACATATATTTGTTTGGTTTACAATGTTTACTCCTTATAATTTTTTATTGGTGAAAACTTGTAAGGGGTTTCCTTAGATGCTATTGCTTTGTTAATAATGATTCTCCGTTTATTGGTTATTCTTTTGTTGGCTTTTGTCTAACTGTTTTTCCTAAGAGGTTTTCTCTCTCGGCTCTCCTCTTTAAGCTTTCCTGAGATTTACATAAAGAAAAAAAAAATCCCTGGAAGGATTGGAAACTTGATGTATCTCAAGGAAATTGATCAGTTCCTTTGAACATTGTTGAGTGTTTCCTATAAGACTTGTATGAAAGCTTGAAAGCTTAATTCATTAACTTGTAAACATTACGATATATAGTGTGAGATATTCATATGATAATCTAGAGATAAGTTATAAAATGGAAAGAAGTTTACATGAGAAGTGATAAAGATGGTACAAATATATATGCATATAGAGATAAAACCAAAGAGGCAAAGCTATGCTTGTATGTTATAAAGACATGATTTAGTCAAGAAGTAAGCTACTTTCCGTTCAAATTGGACATGAGAAACAGTCAATAAGCCCTTGGCAATTTTGTCATGAAGAAAGTAGAAATCAACTTCCACATGCTCCGTCTTTGTGTGTATACTTAGTTGTAAGAGCATAAATGAACTAATTAATAATATCTCATCGATTTCCAGTAACAATGACATCATCCACATAAGTGAGAAAAAAAATATAATGGTAGATGAAGAGAGAAGCATTTGAGTGGCTTTCGCGGAAGCCATTTTGAAGCAAAAACTAATAATTTGCAGTGAACTAAGCCCATGGCGCCTGCCTTAGGCCATCAAGAGATATAAAGTAACCCGTAGACAAAGTGAGGGTAATTAGAATTAATAAAACCCCCAAGGGTTGCTTCATTATGCACCTTCTCATTCAGATGTCATCTAAGAAGGCATTGTTGATGTTAAGTTCCTTTACATGCCAACCAAATTAAAGTGCCAAACAGAATAACCGGAAGTGTAATTGGCTTAATTATAGGGCTAAACGTTTCATGAAAGTCAATGCCAGGTCTTTGATGAAACCCCCTTGCAAGTGGACATGCATTGAACCGATCAATAGAGCCATTAGGCTGACTTTTGATGCGAACCAACCATTTACAACTGATGAGATTTTGAGTTGGGGAAGACGGCACAAGGTCCTAAGTTCCATTGGCTAGAGATAAGTTACAAGATGAAGATAAGTTTACATGAGAACTGATAATTTAGGTAGTACGGGCACATACAGAGGTAAAACCAAGGAGGCAAGGCAAAGCCATGCATGTATGTTATGAAGACACGACTTTGCTGTTATTTCCAAGCTTGCAGCTACTAGTCTTGATGGTCAACAACAACTTTTCAAGAGAAATTATTCAATCTGAAATTGATGCTTAGGACATCCAACAACTGGAGATCTGGTGACTCACTCTGTCTGGTTTGAAAACATTGAAGCCGACCATTCTTTGTTAAATTGATTCATTTTGTACAGTGGTTAAGGCAAGTAAATTGATTTTCTTTTATATTAATGTAATAATTGATTGTCCAACCAAATTATTAGCTTTAATTTTAAGAAAAATAATGTTTAGAATAACTTTTAGACATGCAGAGTAAATAAAGAGAATTAATTTAAAACATTTTAACAATTTTTTTTTTATTTCAAAAATATATAAAATAAAATTAATAAATAAAGATAAATAATAATAATAGAGTATTTAAAATAATTTTTAAAGTGATAATAGTATCACCATTTTAGAAAAGTGTGCATATTGTGAGAGTTAATTAGACGGATTTCCGACGTACAAGGAGTTAATTCCAAATGCCATTAACATTTTTTTTTTTAAAAAAAATCAAAACAGAAAGAAACCAAATGTGATTGGACAAAAAGTAAATGTGGCAACACGTGATTGGCTAACACTGTCATAGTGAATAAATATCTTCAATCCCCCTTATTTTGCTTTACAAAACCATCCGAACTGAGAAGATGCATTTGCATCATAGATGCCTATACACTTTAGACCTTACGTTACGTGGAATCTGATTAATTTTTAAATTCCGTAATTCGGTTCGATGAAAGAGATTCGTTGACGGAAAGAATTAGCAGTGTTTGCGAATTTGTTTTCAAAACAACCATTGTGATTTGGAAGAATAGAAAAAAAAAATAAAAAGAATTTTATCTTTTTAAGGTCTAAGAATATATAATGATAGCAAGTAGTAGTAATACAGCACATTTCAAGTAATTGTTACAAGTGATTTAACATTCATTATTTAAATGGTGCGAGTGAGTCATTTTAAAAATTAAAGAAAATTTTACTATTCAACCGATAAATATGATGTCATTAAAGATAAAAACCCCGAGATAATTAATACCTAAAATGTAAAATTACATGATAGTACTAAAACAAGACTTTGATAATGCATCTTAAAAAGATTTCAAGTGAAGCAAAAAAAAAAAAAATGTATTCCAGTTATACACGATGCTAGTTTATAAGAGTGAGCATAATTCGAATTGGTGTAATGTAAAATTAGTTACTCCCCTGTTGTTTAACAGCAAGCAGACACACTTTCTTATAATCATTGGTCTTGAGAACATTTGTTATCAGAGCCTTTCAGCAGAGTTATCCTCAAAATGAATTATGTATTTCATTGAGATTAACGGACCCAGCAAACAAGTTTGTACGAGACTGGGAGAATGAGAGATTAGAGAATAACATCATCATCATCATCATCATCATCATAATGGTAATGATGATAAGCTAATGAAAAAAGAAGTTGACTTGCTTGAAAAACACCCGACAATGCACATTCTAATGTTGCATATCATGACAAGAGTTAGAAAATTAAACTGACGGCTAAAACAAGAGTGGCCTCAATTGCATGTCATTTGGAATTGTAGTAATATGAGCATAAATGCATGCCAATTCCCTACATTTGTAATGAAAGTTTGTAAGTCGTCGAAGATATCAAAACTGCGAGGCAACCAACAGGACGGCATGGTGACAGAGGAGCACTGCATGTGTACAAGAGAATTTGCGGACATAACAATCATCAAATGTGCTTATAAATACCTTGGATTAATGTTGTTTCCGAATCATCCAGTCACCCAATTTGGCCGAGACCAAGTTTGGCTTCAATGGCCGACTCTAAGTTGCATTCTCTTTTGTACTCGTTGTTGCTTGCAGCTTTTGTCTTGAACTGCCATGGCCAAGAGAGAAAGGTACTGTGGCTTCCGTATTTGCTTGTGCATGTGCATTATTTCTTACTTCTTTTGATCCTTTATGTTGGTTGAAGCTAAAGAGATGTGTGTGTGTGTGTGTGTGTTTTTAGGTTCATATTGTGTACATGGGAGAGCGGCATCAAGGGGACTTCCCTGTTGCATCGACACACCATTCCATGCTACAAAATGTTCTCGGAAGGTTACTAACAAGCCTAGCTACTAATAATTGATTCTACGTCTATTAAAATGTAACAAAAATTCAACTCACTGCTAGTTGTAAGAAACTAAACACTACTAGCCGTGATCATGCTAACAGTTTCCAAAACTAGCAAGTAACTTGAGAGAGAAGCAAAAATACTGTTAATTAATAGTGACTTACGAACCTCAACAGACATATCAATGATAAAGAAATATGTAGAATCATTGGATTGATCGGTTACTTAGCTGTGACTATTATTTAATTGGACATCGTTATTTAAAAATGTGGTTGGCACCACATCATTTTCCCTCCAAAATAGCTAAATAACATTTAAATTCCTGCAATTGCAGTACTTTATCAGCCAAAGAGTCTCTAGTCTACAGCTACGGAAGGAGTTTTAATGGATTTGCGGCTAAACTAACAGATGAAGAGGTTGCAAGGTTTTCGGGTGAGATTGTCTAACAAGTACTGTTGCTAGGAAGAATGATGTTATACAACCTGTGCCATACTAAAAGAATACAATTAAAATGGCTGCAGAAATGGAAGGTGTAATTTCAGTGATTCCAAATCATAAATTAAAGATTCACACTACAAGGTCGTGGGACTTTATGGGTTTCCCCAAAGGCAAACTTTCAGCTTCTCAAGAAGGAAGTGTCATTATTGGCCTTCTGGACACAGGTCATTGTGTTAAAGACTCAAAACTCTCATCAATTTGTAATGCAGGTTAGCCAAGATGATGCTCTAAACTGAGGCATTAAATTTCTTTCTTCTGTAGGAATCTGGCCTGAATCTGAGAGCTTCAACGACAAAGGACTCAGTCCACCACCGGCTAAATGGAAAGGAATATGTACAGGTGCCAACTTCACCTGCAACAAGTAAGTTCTCTTCCTCTCCCAGTTACTTGTAGAAAAAGTTTGATCACTGTAAATTAAGTGAGAGAGCAGAACTCGTAGAATTGCATTGAGCAATTAATGAAATATATTTGACATCACAGCAAGATCATTGGAGCTCGTTACTACAACAGTGAAAATATCTATGAAGTCACTGATTTCCATTCCCCAAGAGATTCGGAGGGACATGGGACACATACTTCGTCAACTGCAGCTGGCCGGGAGGTACCTTACGCGAGCTTCTACGGACTAGCCGAAGGAACTGCACGAGGTGGAGTGCCAAATGCAAGGATTGCCATGTACAAGGTTTGCTGGTCAGATGGATGCGCTACAGCAGATATCCTGGCAGCATTTGACGATGCAATAGCAGATGGAGTCGATATTATATCGGTGTCCCTTGGGAGTGACTTTCCATTTCAATATTTTGAAGACCCTATTGCCATTGGTTCTTTCCACGCCATGAAATATGGTATTTTGACCTCAAACTCTGCTGGAAATGCTGGGCCTGATCCTTATTCAGTTTCCAATTTTGCCCCCTGGACACTGACAGTTGCTGCTAGTAGCATTGATAGAAAATTTGTTGCCCAAGCGGTGCTTGGCAATGGAATAGCTTACCCTGTGAGTGAAATGTGTTGCCTACTTGTATACGCTACATAGCTTTTCCCTCAAAATTTATGCATCTTAATGCCATTTGCACTTTATCTATGATTTAAAGGGACTTTCCATCAATAGTTTTGATCTCAATGGGACGTCATATCCGTTGATCTGGGGAGGAGATGCAGCCAACTACTCTGCTGGAGCGAACCCAGATATTGCAAGATTTTGCGGTGCTGATGCCTTGAACTCTTACAAAGTAGAAGGAAAGATTGTTTTATGCGAAAGTTTATTGGATGGTTCTGACATTCTGGCGGTTAATGGTTTGGGTACCATAATGGCCGATTCATTATTTACTGACTTGGCATTCAATTACCCATTACCAGCGACACTAATCAGCAAAGAAAATGGCCAGGATATTTTGGACTATATCAGATCAACAGAGTAAGCAGTCCCGCATAGTCATTCTCTCTTAACAAGTAACGTGGATCATGACTTGCTTAAAATTCATATTCTTTGCTACCTTAACAAGAATAAGTGTACCTTTCCAGATATCCAATTGCAACTATTATGTTTGGCGAGACCTGGAAGGATGCCATGGCACCTAAAGTTGTATCTTTTTCTTCAAGAGGACCCAACCCCATCACTGTAGACATTCTCAAGGTGTTGACAGAATGAACGGCTTCAATTCAAAGCATTGGTTATTTATTAATTTGTTTCAGAGCATGTACTGAAATCTTTAGATCAATAATGTACAGCCGGACATTACTGCACCTGGTGTGGACATTCTTGCATCTTGGTCTCCTGTCGCGCCGCTTTCCCTCTACCCAGAAGATACCAGGAGTGTCAATTTCAACATAATCTCTGGCACATCCATGTCTTGCCCTCACGCTAGCGGTGCTGCTGCCTATGTCAAGGCTGCTCATCCCAACTGGTCGCCTTCTTCCATCAAATCTGCCCTCATGACCACGGGTTTGCAAATTCATTTGCTCATGCATGAGTAGCATTTCCATAAGACTTCAAATAACACTGCCAATGATAATGTTGCCTCGTTGTTTATGGACAGCTTATGTAATGGACTTGAGGAAGCAAGAAGACCTTGAATTTGCTTATGGGTCAGGCCACATCAACCCAGCCCAAGCAATAGACCCAGGGCTTGTCTATGATGCGACTGAGGTAGATTACGTTAACTTCCTCTGCAAGCAAGGTTACAACACCACCGTCATAAGACAGATCACCGGTGATAACAGCACTGTCTGCAACAGCACAGAGCCCGGAAGAGCTTGGGATCTCAATTACCCCTCATTCTCTCTAGCTATCGAAGATGGACAGCCAATTTACGGTGTCTTTACTAGGACAGTTACCAATGTCGGCTCACCAAGCTCAACCTACACTGTCAGACCATACATGCCTGCTTCTGTTAGCGTAGATGTCGAGCCACAATCTCTGTCATTCTCCGCAGTTGGGGAGCAGAAGTCTTTTACAGTGAAGGTCACCGGTCCAAAGATCGCACAGCAGCCAATTATGTCCGGTGCAATCGTTTGGGAAGATGGAGTTCATCAAGTAAGAAGCCCAGTTGTGATATACAATATTCTCCCCGGTGCGCTCCACTCTTCCGACTCACTGATCCAGAAGATCCAGAAATTCAAGGGTCCGTCCATGTACACCAAGAACGGAATCCTTGGACGTAATTAAATCCCATGCAAGATGCCTACATTGAGGTTTCTTTGCTTTGAGATTTGATGCAACTTTTTTACAGCCTATTCAACAAGAAATAAAACTTGAATAATACTATCGTTGCATTGGCAATTCCCTTTTTAAGAAGAAGAGACAACTGAGTGTGTGCTGTGAGTTGTTCTACTAAATTAAAGATTCCAACTGTTGCTAGTCCTTGGCTTCCCCCTTCTTTTTTGTCGTTATTCCATCTATAATTAATCCAAGAGCATCAATGCTAGCATTGTAATATCTTAGATAGCTAGCAAGAGAGTTCTTAGACTGATTATGGCTCTCCTAATAAATGTATCTTAAGTTACAAACTTCAAAAATAAAATATTGTGAATTTCTTTCTAGCGGGCCTCACAAGATGCAAGGTCCTCAAGAATTTTGGGTTGTAAAACCTAATGACAAAATCATTATGACTTCACTTATTATGAGATTTGTCGTACTTAGTTTAGAATTATTTGTAATTATCATTTTATATTTTATATGCATAATTTTGCTTATTAAGTTGACAGCTTACCTCTCGTTTCCAATACTTTGTAAATTGATTTTAGAGATGTAAACTTTTCATTTAGAGACGAGAATTTGTTAATTGAAAATTTTAAATTTGTTAGAATGCGTTGCTACCTTAATTGTTGTTTAGAGTTGAATTTATTTTAGAGAACTATTATTATTATATTTATTATTTCAGAAATTTTATTTCGACAATGGACAATATTGATTGGTCTCAGAACCACTAATAAGAAACACAAGAAGGGCCATTGGAAACACCATTCCCACCTCGTAAAACAGAGGCTGTATATTTTTCTATTTTTGTTCATTTTGTTGGAAGTTATGATGCATTTGGGGGACATCAAATGAACTTTCTTTAGCAGGAATAATTACAATACATTCACATACATTGTTAGAGAGGGACAATACGTCTTCATCCATAAAGCAGCATCTTTCGTTAGCCATTCACAATGATAAAACAGGCATGAGAGTAACTGCTGTCAGCAATAACAAGAAGCGGCTCTTCTCTTCTCATTTGTGCTTAGACAGACTCCACAGCCACAAAGCTTCAACTATTTTAGAGAAAGATTCTCTCAGTGATGGAAACAATAACAAATGGCAACCATGCCACTTTTGCCTGCCGTAAATATAACACAGCAGATTGTGATAAAATCTTCTTTGGCATTTTGTATCATCCCCATTGTCATACATGAAAGTTTCTCCCCAAGAATCAACTAAAGAGACCTTCTAAGATAACCTAAAGCAGCAAAAGAAAAGATAAAAGACAAAATTGCATTAAGCAAATATTCAACATTTGGCTAAGGGGCAAAAAAATCAATAGCTAATAATTCAGAATAATAGAAACTTGCTACAAAATGAAACATAAAACGCTACCATTCTCTTTATCTGATAGATGTATATCTATCAGCTCGATAGGCCAAACAAATGGCAATAACAAATAATTGTAGATTACAACATAACAAAGCCAAGAGCAGAACAAATGTTGTCCTCAGCTATGCAAGCAGTACATCATTCAATTTACAAAAACATATATTTCTACTTAATGAATGACTTTTGGCTAATTTATTCAGGATTGAGTTGTGAATACAACATTGAGATACAAATAGGAGTAATCATGCATGTTGTATCAGGAAGAGGAAAATAGCAATGAGATCACATCAACCTGCATAAACAAAATTCAATAAATAGGGAAACTGGGAAACCTCAAACCTAAAGAGTTTCAGGCTCCAGTGGTCTTCTTGTTTGGCTCAAAAACATATTTGATGAGGGACTCCTTAATGGACAAGAGCTCAGGGAATTCAGTCTTCAATTTACTGGCATCAAGCTCGTTGTTGCTCCTTGGGGCCACAATCACTTTTGCCTGCTCTTCCAAGGTAAAATTTTTCCAAGTGAAGTTGGGGTCAATGTACTGCCGATACATCTCCAGAATCTCATTGTGGCTCACCACACCGGGGTTCGTAAAGTTCCAAATTCCAGTGAGGTTCCTCTTTGCCATCTCAATGGAAATTGGAAGGAGCTCATCCAAGATAGTCATTGAGTTTGGAATGTTGACTACCTTTTCATATCGAGTGATCTTTGTAATGAAGTTACGAGGATTGGATAAATCTGATGAGATTGGCATCCTGACACGCAAAGTAGAGACATTCTCAAAATTCTTGAGCAATTCTTCCACCTGTCATGAATCAGAAAAAAACCACGATGTGAGAACAACTGTACAGGCATAACTGGGATGTGCAAGGCTGCTATTATAACATCACAAAATATCCGCAAAAGAAATAAAGAAAAAAGAAAAGCAAGTTGACCCTCGTCTCCATGGATAAAGCATACAGTAAAGCTATATATTGTTTGTGGATCATGGTCTGAAATTTTCTAGCTAGCTAATATAATAACCGGGATCTATCTTTGTTAGTGACTAAGTCACATTACTAAAAGAACCCACCTAATTATGCTTGTTTACAGCTTTCCCTAAGGTGCATCAGCACAGCTTGTTTGCCTACAATAGTCCATATAAGCAAAGTGCGGGAAGCCGAAATGGGAGTGTTAAAATTAACTTCCCAAGAACAAAAACATCACAATTTGCAGAGAAATTTACAGAAATGACTAAATGAGGTAGATCCCTCCGCTAAATCATCAGATCCAGTGCACTACTTGCCACAAAATTAAAAAGATCTATATTATTGAGCACACAAATAAATAAATTTATGAAAAATTTGAGTTTTTATAGATCCATTTCGAATATGAAAACAAAGCAAGTAAAGTATAAAATGCGAGAGAGATAGAGTTGTACCATGGCCTTAGTCTTGGAGTAGAAAGATCCGACAAAATTGGGAGTATCCTCCTCCTTGAAGCCGATGCCGGATCCGAGGGGGTGATCGGAATCGTACTCGAAGATGCAGCCGGTGGCATAATTAATGAGAACCAAACCTTTGTCTCTGCAGACGTCAGCAAGCGTAAGGGTGCCGACGACATTAGTCCGTATGGTCTCGACCTTATGCGATTCGCACCAGTCGACGTTGGGCCTGCCGGTCACCCCGGCCGCGTTGAAGACGTGGGTGGGCTTGACGGCGGCGATGTCGGCTTCGAGGGAGGCACGGTTCTCGAGGCGGCCGGAGCCGTAGGTGAAGTCGATGGACTGAGCTTGGCAGAGCTCGCCGAGCAAGCCCCCGATCCAGCCGGTGCGGCCGTAGATGAGAAACTTGAGCGGCTTGGAGCCGGCGTCGGAGCCGTTGGCTGGGAAACCCATTGAGAAATGGTGAGTGAGTGCAAGAGAGAGATGAGACTGGATGGGATTGGATTTGAATTTGGATCTGTTAGAATTTTGTGCCGTTGATCTGAATCTACGTGTGTGTTGGGGGGCTTTCAACTTTCAATTCATGTAAGAAGTTGAAAGTGTATGTGGTGTTGTATTCATTGAAATTTATAGACACAAGAAACCCGATTCTGATATCATATCAGAAATTCATTTTATTTTATTTTTTCTTATAACAAAATATTTTCAGGTTTTTATTTTTAAGATTTTTGAGGGGGATTTCGAAAGCACAGGACAGCGATGTCTTGGCGGCGAGAGAAATGTTCGGAAGCGGACGTGCGAAGATTCTAGTAGTAACAGTGAGGTCACGCTGTGGCCTTTGCCTCAGTCCTCATTCACGTTCTGGGGAGGAGACTGCATTTGCCATTGCCTCTATTGTACTCTCTGGATTTTGGGAATGAATATATATATATATATATATATTCATCGTATTTCATTCTATTCAACATCTTTTTTTTTTTTAATATTTACATGAGTTAAATTTATTGTGGTATATATAATTTAAAAATCTCTTCTCACAAATACAATATAGAAGAGACGTCTAATCTTTACTTAAGAATAAATACATATATACATATATAATTCTCAAAATGATATTTGAATACTATCCAGTTCTACATATTTATATATATGAATTGGATTCATATCCAAAATTCATATTAAGAAATTAAGATTGATTTACTCACACACAATTAAAGTAGATAATTGTTTGTGTCAAATATATGCAATGTAAACCGAGGATTTTAACATAAAAAGTATTCGATGCCAGCTTATGGTGATATAATTATATTGGAACATTAAAACACAAAACCCGTAACGGCAAACTTAAGAATTATATACAATCAATTGTTAAACACGAGCACGTTTTGAGATTTGAATTGAATTGAACTCATTGGCTCACCGCTCACGTGGAATGGAATAATAAAATTGGCCTTGATTAATATAATGGTCCGCGGGGATGTGACATAGTCTTCAATAACCAATCAGAGTAGAAAAGATCGCGATTGATGTGCCCGCAGTGCACCCGATAAAATTTTTCATCTATGATTCGTGCGACCGCTGTTGCATTACAACGTCGGAGCAACGAACGCTACACGCACTCACCACACCAACGGACCAGATTCCGGTGGGGCCTACGACTCTACTCCATACCTACCAGAGTAATTTATTTTTTCGAACATGACTGGAATATTTTGTTTAATTGATTTCCTATCTACATTTATTTTATGTAAACAATCATTAAAAAAAATGGTACGGATCTGGTTTTAACGAGAAAGTAAAAAAGCATCAATGTATGGATCTTGTCTTTGTTTTTTTTTTTTTTTTTTTTTTATAATTTTTGTCTAGTCAAAACTGTGAAAATGCACAAGTTGAATGAATATGGCAATGAAGTAAAAATTTGGATCGACATTGATCAAATTATTATTTTCCTCTTCGAAAGTTTATTAAATAACATATGTATTGATATTCATGGTCTGAAATTTACCGGAATATATCCCAGAGTAGATGACACTTAGCACAAAAATAACGAGGCAATTTGGCCATGCACGAGCACAACCAAGATTCATTCAAATGGTGAGGTTTTCTTGAATGGCTATAAATGAACCCAATATGTTGCCACCCACATCGGGAAATTGTGCACATCCAGGAAGAGCGTTAACCTTGCCCGTTGGATCAACATCAACTGGATATTTAAGCAGGTGACCCTTCAATTGTGTTACTTCATCAGCTGCATACTGTCTCCAATTCTGTTCGCTCAGTGACCTTATTCTTCTTACACATCCTAGACTCTCGGGTCTGTTAAAACATTCCTCAATGGCACCAATGTGCTCTGCCCATAATGACATTCTATAACCATACACTTGCCCGTGAGGATTGGAGAGTTTGCTCGCCCAAGTGTGGTGAGGCTGATACGCCCCCATTGCTATTTCGGTGTCTCTGGTGCCCTCCAGGGAACGTTGATTGATATTTGCAGATCCTATTATGACGTACTCATCATCGACTATCATGCCTTTAGAATGAATGTATATCTGAAAGCGCCGATTCTTCTGTGAGTGTGCCTGAGTTACCACGGATACAACATTTTGTTAGCCGACAGAAGAGGTGAAAACATGACTTAACTGGAAAGGGAGGTACCTGTGGACTTTTTGCTGCCGTGGAATCTTTAGCATTGTTGCTGTCTACTCCGTCTAATGCCTCGCGATTGCCAAGGCAGAAGAAATTCAAATAGTCTTGTGGTAAATATTTATTTTCAAGACCAGCTTCCACCAGAGCCTTGAAAATTATTTCATACATCATCTGCATTGTTTTATGCTGCAGCGAACATAAAAAATAAGACTGGCTGAAGAGATGCATTAACGATCAAACTTCTAGTGCCATATTTCAAAGGAGTGAGGCTTCTACCTGCCAATACAGAATTCTCTGAATATGAGGACTTGTAGTGACACCTTCTGGCCACATTGGGATTAGGATATATGCAGCAAACCTCTCATTTGCTCTGATTTTACTGGCTATTTTCAGCGCAATTTCTATCGGTATTAAATTGTTTGCACCTGCAAATAAAAGAAAAAAAATAATGCTCTCATCACCAGACACCATCACCTGATATTAGTACTATACACCAAGAAGAACAGAGAGGAAAGAAAAGAAGAATATTGAAGCTTCAAGTTAGATACTTGAATTGATATGTTTATATCCTTCATTTGTTCATTATCACAAAGGCTCTCACCTAAGTCTCTGTGAGAATCCCAATTAAATGATGAGCCAAGAAAGTATTGGTTTTCAACATAGATGAAGTGTTGGGCAGCCCGGATTGCTTTGACATAGGCTGTATGTATACTCATATCTATGAGGACATTCTTTCCACATACTAGGTTCTGATACAGTGTAACCAATTTTTCAGTTGATCAATCATCATTCGCTCATCGCCATCAAATTAAATTACTTATTCTTACCATGCTTGTAGCATCTCTAGGGTCGGCTGGAAAGCCTTTCACAGAATTTGAATCAATTGAGCGGAAAACCTTTAAGTGTAAGGAAACTTAGTCAAAAAGTTAACTATACTGAAGTAAAAACTGAAAATGGAAAGTACTGGAAAGTGAGACTAAGGTACCTGAGCATGCCAAGATTCTGGATCATTCTCACTAATGTAAGAAGCTTCTGTGATCCCAATAATTTCAGGAATTCTTTCAAGCTTGAGTAACGAATCATCATTTGAACTTTTAAGCTTTTGAAGTCCATGAGGCTTAGAAGCCTTTAACCAACGCTCCTCAAAATTGGTAAGGATGTCGTATGCAGCTGGACCATCTATCCGACAGTGCAGATCGTGCCATGGTTCTCTTGGACCGCCAGCAATAGGCTCCTGATTGGGTTTCAAAAACAAAAAGGAAAAGGAAAACCTTAACATAATTGCAGTAAATTTTAATAATGATTCATTTTTCTAAGGATCAAATCTTTCATCTTCTTGAGTGCGCTGATGCTCAGCTAGTAAGAGATAAGATCTTGAGAGTATGGATAAGCATTCAGATCAAATGGAAAGGAATATTTGTTAAATATTTACCAGGAATGAAGGGTTATAGACGTCATCCTTGTGTACTGTCTCTAGTGTCTTAAAAAGAGGATGTGCAGGAGTATCATACCGACCCTTACATAAATCAAGACCTCCAACAAATGCGATGATCTTCCTTTTAAATTGTCCTGCATCAGCATCTACAACCACAGTTTTCTGGTGATGTGTATAGATTGTTCCTACTTCCTGAAAGTCAAAAAATCATTTGAAAGAACTTGTCAAAGATAATATTAATCTTGAACATTACATACAGAGACAGTCACACATATGATGTATATTTATACAAGATCACCGCAGGAGAATGGCTACTAATGCCAACTAGAAATTGAAGAAAATCAATTATTTGGATCTCAACCTGATAATGGCATCTTTTATATTCAGTTGTATTAAAGCATTTACGCTGAAAAACGGTCATTCATTTCCATAACTGAGGGAAAATAATGACTCTGAAAAAGAAGATTTTGGAGTAGTGAAATTCCCTAGTAAGAATTTCAAAACTCAATTGGCCATGCATTAGCCAAATGACTAAATTCAGCAAGAAAAAAATTACACAGTGGCAAAGCATTTTATACATCCATCTACTGCCTATCTCCACAATGTTATAGCTCTACCATATATGTCGGATGAGAAAATCTTTTCTACTAATTTCTTTCTTCTTTTCCAGTTTAAGTCATTTTCCTTTGCTTTTCCTCTGTTTTCAGAACAAAATCAAGGGAAGCAATCACCATATACAAATAAATTCAGCTCTCCAAAGAGATGGAACTTAGCACTCTAACATTTATATCCAATCATGCAGCATAAATTGGATTAGTCAAATATCATTTTGCATACGACAACTTCATTGACACCATAAATCATATATATATATATATATAGTATGTAAGCAAATTTCCAGTGCCTAATTATATCCCAACCTGCTTTTTAGCAAAGCTATGTCCTTTTCCAGCTGATCGGGGGCAAAGTAGAATTTGCACTGAAGAATGCTTGAAAAAACGGCGAGTCTCCTCATCATTGGTGCTCATGATACCATCCTACAAATCATATAATTTTATTAAGTGACTGGTGATGGAGGAAATGCAGGTGAATTGCTAAATGGAAGAGGTAAGAAGTATGCAGATTTTCAGTGGATGATAAAACGGCATATTTTGCACATGTGCACTCGCTACACTCCAGGTAATTAATTCAAACATAGTTATGACGCCAAGAAAGCATTGTTAAATGAGACGTGGTAAAATAAAGATTTCCCACCGTAATAAAGACTATACATTGACTTATATATCGCCTTAACAGAGTGCTCGTGTGCAATTTCAGCATCTGCTACCACCCACAAGGCAGATGTCATAGATATAACTAAGACACACTATTTCTTGCCCCTTTACAGTGGGGGGCAAAGATCAAACCTGCAACCACACTGTAGTTTGGAATCCAATATTGAGTCAACTGCTGTCCTTAAATAACAATGCTTCATTTGCGTGCAAATGACCACAAAACAAGGGCATAAATTTGAGTCTTAATTAAGCAACAAAACAGATAAACAAAATCAACAATTGGGAAGAGTATTATTAGTCCGACCACTTTCTTACTGTCTTATATCCCAAAATGCTTCTAGAAGTAGGATCATCCCACGCAAGAACCAGGACCCGAACACCTTCCTGTGACTTCATTTTGAGAAGGTCTCCTAACATGAGCGTGTTACTACCATCCCGAACTAGTCTAACTGTGTGATAGACAGACCACCCTGTAATGTAAATCAAACGACGGGCCTGATTTATAGCATCATAGATGTCCTGCCAACAGCTATCATGGTTAAACTGCACACCACCGTCAAGCTTCAAATCCGCAAGGCAACCATCATGAGCATGAGCGTCTTGATAAAGTGTAACTTTACCTCCTCTCCTAAGAGGAAAATAAGTACCAGGAACTCCAATATAATCAGGACCCAAAGCCACTCCCTTGTAATAAAGATTCATATTCGCGATTGGGGTGTACTGAATTGATAAACTTAACACAGCTCCATCCTTGCAGGGCTTCCTGCTGGAGTTTAGAATGGGGAATGCTCCCTCAATTTTGTCTCCTGAGCATAATTTCTCAACCGGTATCCCCACAGCACCCATAATTTGGGAGCCAACAAAATCACTATCTTTGACAACAAAGTGAACTTCAGCAGCAGAGTGTGCAACAGGCACATTGAAATGCTGCATCCAGACGGGGTTTTCGCTATTACTAATCACAAAAGTCCTCCCAATTACAGCACCACAAACAGAAACAGTGACGTAGGGGTCACTAGTTATCTTGTCAGACATGTGACTCTCAATTTTGCTGCTTAGCTTCACATTCAACTTACCAAACACGTCACCTATTTTCTTGTGAAACATGTCCATATTAGGGAGGTTTTTAGCCTCCTTGACCCAAATATCTAAATTCCCATGCAAGAGCAGAACTTTTAAAGACCCTTGATTGGTCTCAAAAGGAACAACTTCTTGGCTCTGACCATGATTTGAGCCTCCAAACGACATCATTTCAGCATAAGCCGGATGTGCTGCCATCAAACTGTATTGAAACACGCACCAAATAACAAAAGAGACGACCAACCAGATGAATAATGTTCTCAACAATTAATGCATAAAAAAGGAAAAACAAAAACAAAACAAAACAAAACCAAAACCTGAGGCTGAGGCTGAGGGGGGAAAACTGGTATTGTACAGAGAGACTTATAATAGAGGAGAAAGAGTTGAATTGAATGAGTAAGAGAGAGAATGCTGGCTACAGGCTGCTGGTCACGCTGGTAAATTGAAAGCCCGCTATTATTTATAATATATATGTGATAATAATTGAACTACGAGAGATATGGTTTGGTTTGTCTTAATTGCTTGGAAAGTTCCAAACGTGCTTCTTGCTTATAGAATTGGTCTGTCATTCTCTTTCTTAGAAACATCAAAGTATTAGTTGGCCTAATATCTGCCCCTTAAAAGTCCTGGGTTTCCATCATAACAAACTGACCATTACCGGTTCACTCTTCTTTCCTTTTGTTTTTCTCTGCCCCCCAAGGAGAAAAGTTGGTTACAGTTAAACATTTCTACAGCATGCATGTATGGGATTTGCTCGTCACATAATCACTCATTTGTTTTTGTAATATATTAACTGTTAAAATAGGTTCTGTTTATCGTGATAAACCTGATTTATTAATTAAAATTATGTCCCCATTTGGAAGAAAAAAAAAAAAAAAAGACTGCTGAGTGTAAATTTATCCAAACTGCATTCAGAAATTACAAGTTATCGTTATGTATTTGCTTATTTTGTTTGAATGCACGGGATATGGAGTAAACGTAATATAAAATTGTTCTATTTTATAAATGAATTTACATTTTTTAAGTAGTATTCCTAAGTGACGTGTTATTAATTCGTTAAATGGTGAGGTTCTGTTGGGAGTGATTTTATAGTTCATGAAGTGAAGTGATACCCTACGTGTTATTTAATAATTGCTATAGGTTTACGTATGTGCATGTGATTGTGGGGGTAAGATTTCTTGTAATTTAGGAGTAAACCAAACCTCTTCATAATTTTTTGAAGAAAGATTTTTTGAGTTGACACGAACTACAAAAACGCGCAATTTCGAGACCCCGGCTTCAGTTACTGTATAAATGCAGAACTCGGAGGACCTGTAATTGTTGAATTGTGTGTATTTTATGGTATGGCTGGGACTTCCAGAGATTGGCCTGCTTACAGACTACAGGCTACTTTGAGAACCTTCGTTGTCTGAACTTTAGTTTGGTCTAGCTTAAAAATTAATTAATTGCTGGTAATGACAAATCACGAGGTTAACAATTAATTCAATTTCTGTACAACGATTTGAGCTCCAGATGTTTCCAATGAGTTGAACAAATCACGTGCAGGTTAGTGTTTAATTCAATTTTGTACGACGAATTTTTTTTTTTTTTCTAATGAGAATTTTGTACCTCCTGAATTTTAAATTTGTTTCCTCCCTCAAGTGGTAGTCGATTTAACAGCGATCCAAATAATTTTCTAATCTTTAAGTGAGCCCCTTGAGTTTATTTGTTATGGACAGTTTTCTCCCTCAATAAAAAGGTTCGCAGTCTTTTTGGGGACTAAGGCCTATTTAAGCATTGAAGTACTGTAATTCTAGAATGGGTTTTTTTTTAAAAAAAGGTTGATAGTACGTGGCGTTTTAAGAGTTCGTCATGACCAACCCTCAAAAGTACTTATCTATATAATTCTTTGGCCGACTTTTGATGGGTAGAAGGATGAGGTCAATCATTTAGTTTAGTAAGAGAGGATTTAATAATCTTTTAACAAAATTGTAAAAATTCTTCTTATAAGTGTGAGATAAAATTAACATAATGTACAATCTATAATAAGGAGCTAATTTAGTAATGATATAATTTTTAAAATAATTATTATTATTGTATTGTAGAAATAATCAGCTGTGAAAATAATCAGTTAACGATTTAGTAAAATTTGATCATAAAAGAGTTGTGAGTTTTATTTTGTTAAAGATAGGCATATATATATTTAGTAAATCTTACTGTTAAATTACTATAAGAACACAAATAATTGAAATTAACATAGTGTTAAATAAAAGTTATTTACGCATTTATTAACATGTGTGTGTGTGTATTATTGAGTGTATATAATAATTGATAAGTAAAATAATTTTTATTTTACTTTTATTTTGTTATCTCAATATGATTGTTAATAAAATTTAAAAACTTTATTTCTTAATTGAAAAAAGATAAGTTTAGATTGGAATTATACAAACTATAAAACTAATTTTCAAAATCAATTTTTGAAAAGCTATTCTTCTCCTATTTTTTAAAATATGCTATAGGATGAAGTAGTTTTACTAAAAGTAATTTCTTAAAATTTTGTCAAATATTAAAATTAAATTTTAGCTTTCAAAATCACTTTTGAGACTCTAAAAATAATTCCCAACAAACTGCGGTAAGTGTTTATAAAAAATTTTAATATTTGAGGTTTGACCTTTTAAGCTCACCCTCTATCTTACAATTAAGAGGAGGAGGTGTCTACTAACTTAACCAAGGTGTTGTTGGCTATTGTGATTAGAGTTAACATAAAATAATAATGATTTAAAAAAAATTGAGTGCATAAATACAAAAACAACAAATAGACTAAGAAACGATAATGTTTTCTTAATTAATTGCATACATGTAGCACAACTGTCATGAGCCTTTTGAGTTTTGACGTACAAACGTTTCTCACTCAATTGTTGTATTTGCTCATTGACCATATCATCAATGAGTACTACTACAGATACATAATTAGGATACAAAGAATGTACTCTAACAAATATTTATGAAAGTAATACAAACCTACTCTCTATGAATAAGAATTGATAAAGTTTAATAATTAATTAATTAATTTAAAAGTTTCATTGTGCTTATTTGAAGTTTAAATTCACCCATTTAAAAATATTAAATGGGTGAATAAAAATTTTGAAAAGTCATTCATTTATCTATCATTGTAGATGGTATTTAACACATGATTCTATGAAATAATATCCAATTGTTGGGACTATGAGTTAATTATTTAAGGCTTGAGTAACTGTTAACTCTTCTTGAACTTGCTTTTAAGTATGAATTAAGCTCATGTACTTTTATATCTACCACACTCACAGTTCGATATGGAGTCAAATTTTTGGTAGAGTTCGACTATGCACTCCTCTAAAATCCTCTTAAAACTTTTTTTTTCCAATTTTGGAAGTATTTTTCATTTGCAAATCTTTTAATTTTAATAATTTTCTCATTCATAAATTTTTTTTGAGCTATTTTAATTTAAATAGTTGATGGTAGTGGGTATTGTTTGAGTAGAACTCCATGTTTGCACGCGATGTTAACAACATCAGCATTCAAGTCTAGATCAATTTCCTTGTTCATGTCGCCAAATCAAATTTATCTTGGAAGGTTTTTCTACAATGACTGGAGATAATGTTACTCGTGGCAGCTAATTTACAGCCAACTTCAAAACGTAAAAAGTGAGCTTGGGGTTGAATTATTCTTGAATTACGATCAATATGCAAAAAGCGAGAAGATCATAGAAAAAAAGAAAAGAGAGATGGAAATTTTTATAAAAAAAAAAACATACTGCATTGAAGAGAGAGAATATAATAAGTAGTGCTAAGCTATTTGGATTTGTCATAAAATATAATTGTAATAGATCAGGAGTTTTGTAAGATTAATGAAGTGGAGCCAATGATCCAACTCATTTTTGTATCTTTAATTGTAAACTAAGCATTACTTGGAAAAATTTTTATGTCACACCATTTCTTTTTTTTTTTTTTTAAAATTTAGTAATGACTATCTATCTAATTGTTTATCTTTTATTTGTGTGAATTTATTTTAATTAGCATTATTTGAGATAAAGTATAATTCTTTTTATTTATTTATATTTTAGATAAATTATAAGAGATTATCTATCTTTTTATAAAAGCATATGTTTTTATAAGACTTAAACTCTTTCTATCTCGTTTAAAACTCTTTAATCAAATAAATGTATAAAAATAAAGAATTCTAGGGTTTTTTTTTTAATGCACATTTGAAAGAGGTCTTGAGGTATTTATCCTTCTTTAATACACGCTCTCTAATACGATCTTATGTGTTTGATGACAAATGCATGCATTATTCTCTTTATTATGAATGACTAGTTAGGCATTATGAAGCATGAGTAGAGTGAATTGATTACTATTTTTCCTTTAACTTTGATTTAATTTCTACATGAATTTTTTCCATAAATTAAAGTAGATACCCTAAGGTTTTCAAATTTAGAACCATGGTGGTGGAAAATTTTGATTTTCAACAATATGTTTTAATTTGTTGATTTTTCTGACCATCCAAATGATCTATGAACATTATGTTAATCTTTTTATTTAATTATCATTATTTATACTTACCGCATGTTTAATTTCATTATTTTTGGTCAAGTATAAAAATGATTAAAAATCATTATGTTGGTTGTTGCAATTCTAGAGACTGCTTTCCAAAATTGCAACTGCTGATGGTAAAATTACTTTAGACTGTTAATGGCTTTAGAATGACCTATAAAAATTATATTCATATAATCTTATGAGTCCTCTATGATTATAAGTTTGTTTGACTAATTTTCATTGAGTTAACATTAAGTTATGAATTTTTGAAAAGCAAAACACAAACCTGAAAGTTTCCGAGGAAGCTTGCTAGTCTCTGGTATAAATTCGTTTAAAATAGTTTCACATCTTCAAAAATTCTAGAAATTCAATATGTTGTTTCTTGATGTTTCTACTATTGTAAAATCAAGCGATCTAATTTTATAAGTTTTATTAAATATTTTACGAATTTTCTAATTTAGTTACCTTTGTTTTTATCTCTGCTAGACAGTATGTGTATTTGCATTTAAAATTCCTTTTGCAATATGTTTTCTTACTATTATTATTATTTTTTTTTATATGAAATTCTACACATTTTATGGTTCCCTTTTTTTAATTTTTACAATTTTCTGACATATGATTAGCTTAGTAAAAATCAACTTGTATAAGATGGTCAAGTTTATATTAGAATTGATAGTTTAGTGCTTATGATTAGACTTGATTATGTTGGATTTAAATTAAAGTCAGAATGAGTAATAATATTAATAAGAATGTGTCTTCATGTTTTAGGATGAGAGTGAGCTCGTGATTGAGGTTACTGTTCTTTTTATTGCTGAGGATCGAGGTAAGTAGATTTATGTATGATACATGTATTTTACTATTAAATTACTTTTAATTCGAGATACATATTATGTTGAATGAAAAGTACATGAAACTGATTCGTTTAGTTTATTACAATATTTTGTTAATTAAAATCATTTTTAAAAAAATTATCTATAACAAAACTTTATTTATTAAATACTTGTGCCATAAATTGTCTTAAAAATGAAATCCTTTATTAAATTATTTTAAGTCAAATACTTTGAAATAATTATCAATTGTTTAAATGTAATTCATGGAAGTTTACAAATGATTAAAAGTTCAAGGATGGCTTTAAATAATTTGGCTCATTGTTCGTAGTGATTTTATATTATGTTATGGAAGGCTAGTCGGATTTTGTGCACATATGATGTTAAAATTAATAATTCTTGTTCTTAGCCAAAAAAAATTAATAATTCTTGCGGGGTATAGTACCCTGAATGATGTTATATGGCTGGTCACTCGATCTACAGGTGATACCATGTAACATGAGCTAATTATGTTTTCTGTGTTTAAAATGTTATTGTTATGTTTAAATGATTTAAATGACCTTATAATGTTTTGATTTATTTTTGCTAAATGATGATTTCAAAAGGTAATTTTCCTTATTATTATGCATATCTAAGAAATTCAATCAATTATATTTTAATGATTTTTAGTATTATCCATGAATTTACGTACTGAGTTAATGTCTCACCCATCATTACCACATTTTGCAAACAAAGTTAGATGATATGAGCTTATGGTTTTAGGAGGAAGAATAAAAGCTCCATTTGTTTTGGGGATTAATGTTACGTTAATAATTTATGATTATTTTAGTTTTCTTTGGGTTGATATTTATTTAAGGATATATTATTTCATTACTTATTTTCTTTTAGAGGTTTAGAACATTTATTGTTGGATATTATTTTGATGATTTTAAAAATGATAATGATAAAATACAGTTTCACTTCAATTTCATCTTATTACCTTGTTAGTACAATTAAGGTGTTACATTTTATTCTATATTTTATGTTCTTTAGTGGGACTATTGACACTAATCCAAAATCCTCTTAATACTCACTTTCTAATTATATTTTCATTTAATATAAAAAATATCCATTTCTAAATAAATGGTTTTCATTTAAAAATCTTTATATTTTTTTTCTCTAAAAGACTCAAATACACTAGTTTCTCAAAAAAATATAAATAATCAATATGAATAAAGAAAAAAAATTGGATCTTTTTTTATTTAACAACCAACTTAAATGGATTCAATAAAAATAATTTTACAATATTTAAAACTTGTGAATGACAGTAAGTTTATATGATATTGTAAAATTATATGATTATTTAAATTAAATTTTATTTAACATTCTTCTTCCTTGGAACTCTTGTGACTGCATACCACGTAGCGTGTGTGTTTTGTTGCTTCTCTTAACAAAAGCTTCGTGTTTCTTTTCTCATTTTTTTTTAATTTAAAAGGAAAAAAATTGAATATGGGAAAAAACGAATTGGATTTGAAATTTAAAAAAAAAAATCATACTTGTGTGTATGAGAGAGAAAATATAAATTAATGAGCGTTGATTTTATTTATATCTTTAAGGGTGTATTTGGTACATGAGATTAGATAGTATTATATTAACTACGATGGTACTTGTCTCATGTTTGGTAAATTTACAAGCAGTTTACGATGTATTGTAATATATCATAATTCAACTTCTAGGTATGTTTAGCAATATGCATTAAATTGTATTGTATTGCATTAAAACACTATTCTTGTGCAAATCAATGTATTTTGAGCTAAAATTTGGTGTCATCGAAATTGTTACCACTGGATCTACAACAGGAACCCTATTACTGGCAAATTAGATATTGTTCACTATAAATTTACAATCAAAGTCTTAGATTTCATAAGCTTGTTTACTTTCATTATTTTTTTAATTTTTTATTAAAAAATTAATATTTTGAAAGACTAATATAAAATATTATTATATACAATACAGTGCATGCTACACCAAACATAATATTGCATTACAAATTAATGTAATGCGCCCTATTGCATATCATAATATAATACAGTTAATACAATGTAATAAAATACAGTGTGTCAAATACACCTTAAATGTATTTGTAATTCAAAAGAAGTTTTATGAGAATAATGAAAGAATACCAATAATTCAACTCAGTTTATCTCACCAGCTCCCAATTTTTTTAAATATTCTCATTTATTTACAGAATAGCGTAATTAAAAATAATTAAAAAGGAATTAAAAGAAAAATATGCACTCTTTTAAAATAACTTTTTTGTTTCCCACGTTTCCAGTGACACCAAATCCATCAGCTTCATCAACTACACTGATATGAGAAATAAATCCAATAGGCTCAATGGATCAAAATAAATATTCTTTAAGAGAATTAACAGAAAATACATGCTATGAAATCCAATTATAGGCCAACGGTCAAAGTTTGATTTTTTTTTATTTTTTTGTTTAAAGAAACACTTGAAAATAACTTTGTTTTTAAGAAACAATTTAATTAAAGTGCTTAAATAAAACAATTTATTATTATTATTATTATTATTATTATTATTATTATTATTATTATTAGTAATAGTAATAGTAGTAGAAACACTCAATGTCGTTGGGTTGTAGATAAAGTTATGGTAGGCCGGATTAGACTTTGGCCCAAGGCTGTCAGCAAAAATAACGTCCCAATTGACATTGGGTGGTTCTAAATTCCAATGGCACTGCCAACCCATTTAGTTTTTTTTTTTAAAATTAAAATCTCATTAAAAAAAATTCTTAAACAAAATAATAATAATAATAATAATAATAATAATAATAATAATAATAATAATAATAATAATAATAATAATAATTTACAGAATTATTTGATCCTGAATTTCTTTCACCAACTTCTATTTTTTTACTTTACTCGTATTTTCTTCAAAAATATCTTTATTAAAAAATAAAAACTATTAAAGTTATCATCTCAGAAAAAGAAACAAAAGCATAATATGGAAAAATAATAACAAGAGCGTTCTTTGCTCTTCATCGGCTCTACAGTTTGAAGATACGTATGGCGACAGGGCGTTGAAGATGATGATGGCTGAGATTCAAGTATTTAACTGTAATTCCATTTGTAATATTTTGCAATAAGTATAGATTTATTAATGCAAGAATGGTGTTTGATTAGATTTTTCGAGGGTTGCCCGTGCCAATAAATTCACTCTTTAATTGTTTACCCCCTTTTATTAATATTTGTATATATTATATATAGACAGAGTCCTTATTTAGTGAATGTTCGTATTTTTGTGTAGATTGGAGGTTTTATAATGTTATAAAGGACTTTTATCATGTTATAAAATAATTTTTTTAACAATTTACAGTATTGTAAATTTTTTTTTATAATATTATAAAATCTTGAATTCATATTTTAAACACACACAAATGTATATGTTTCTTTTTATATATATATACCTAAAAAAAGAAATTACTCATGTGACGTAATACGTACTTCATAATTTCATAATGCTTAATAATAATCCATAACCATACAGGCCGACTGACAGCCTATTATTTTTAACACAAAACAAGTTGGTTTCTCCATGCCTACGCCGAGAAGCCGTCGTGGTTTTTTGGCAGCAACTCGGCCGGCCGACGCGGTGGCAACTTAGGAATCTGTTTCTTCATGTTCAAGAAGTGCCCCACTTCTTCCATTGATGGCCTACCAATGCCAACATTGCCCTCACACAAAGTGCAAACTAACCCAATCTCCAAAACTCTTGTTGCTTGCTCGAAGTTCACACTTGATTTCATCCTTTCATCAATCACGTTGACCATCTCTCCTCTTTCATGCATGGCCCATGCAAACCCTAACACATCCGTTATCTCTTCTTCTAGTTCCGTCCTTTTTCCCGATACTATCTCTAACACCAGCATTCCAAACCCAAACACATCCGCTTTCTTGCGTGAAACCGAGCCCGTAAAGAAACCATAATCACCCAAAACGGCCTTGCAGTTAACGTCGAGAAACACACTGCTGCTCTTGAGGTTTCCATGAGTGAGTTCTTTAGAATGCAGGAAGCTCAATGACTCTGCAACGTCGTTTATCAGCTTGAACCTCCGACTCCACGGAAGCACACCGACGCCAAACAGCCACCTATCAAGGCTTCCGTTTTGATAATAGTCATACACAATAATCGTCTCGCGATTGTCACAACACCACCCTCGAATTGGAGCCAAACTTGAGTGGCACAGCATGTTAGTAGCTATTGAAGAGATTCGTTTGAGAACTCGAGTCCAATCCAATCTCGACAAGTGTAGAAACTCTTTTGATGAGAATCTTTTCACTGCCACATAACATCCATTAGGCAGAGTTCCTCTGTAAAGAACCCCTCTTTTGTCACTAGCCAACACTTCCATTTTGCTAAATCGTTTAGTGGCCCTGTAAATTTCAAGAATCTCAAACCGGCGAGGTTTGGTTGGTGGGACAGGCCTCTGTTTCCCATCAGGAAAGACAAAAGCCAGGGTGCTTCCACCGCCACTGCTGCGATTACTGTTGCAGTAAAGATTCAGAAAAGTTACTACGAACAGCCCAAATAAACACAAAAAAATGAAGAAACTGCTTGGTCTGTTTCTTTGATTTGTCATCGAATATTTGGACACTTGGCGAGCAATATTTTTGTGGCAGATGTGACTTGGAGGTTCATTAAGCATTGCTTGACTCGTAGAGAAAAATTCCCATGATAATATACTATGTATTTGCAATGAATCTCCAGTAGAAGCAGAGAAACCAACAAACATATATTCTTTTAAAAGAGGTGAAAGATTAAGGGAAGATGATAACAATGGCTGTGATGGCACATGATCTCCATCTACTCCGAGATAAATTTCAATCCAATTTCGGTGGCTATCATACCTTATCCAAGCTCGGTGAATTACATCATCATGATGAAGTGAAGCGTAGGATTCTGAAGAATCGGCAGTTTTGTAAGAAACGGCAGTACCAAGATTGATACCAACATGGTCATCATTTGGGTCGCCAAAACATGGGTCATTGCGGTTGTCAAATTCAACGGCAAAGACCTTGTAATTTTCACATGCGTCGTTAAGAATGCCTAGCCACGGGCCCGCTCTGCCTACCGTGAACTCATCGGGGACAATTACAAAGGCCAGGCCGTTGCCTGAGAATGAATTATTTGTGGCTGTGAATTGGAAGGAGAAGGTGGTTTGGAAGGAAGCTGGGGTGGCTGTGAGAGGGTCTAAGAGTCGGATGGGAGAAGAGTAGATGGCTCGGCCTGCTTGGTGCGCATGATCAACGGCTGGTGATGGATCAGGGATTTGAATGAAGCCCTTATCTTGTGAGATTGATGCACTCCCTAGGAGCTTGATTTCATAATTTGAAGTGAACTTTGAGAAGAAAAGATGTTTGGTTACGTTTGTTCGAATTCCAGAATGGCGATGTGCATGAAAGAGTGAGTGTGCTAAAAGTTTGTTAAAGAGGCAAAAGTATGTGAATGAAGAGATTAAGAGCCAAATATAACGTAAGTGAGACTCCATTAAATTGGTGATCGGAAAGCAGTAGTAAGATTTGAGTCTCAAACTGCTATTTAAAGTTTGCATGAAAGCTAGCTAGGTTTAACCTGGAATTACTTTGATTATGAACTTAGTCATGGTTCATTTCTTTTAAATTTGTTAGGATATTTTGTGTTATAAATGGTCTATTGAGTCCAATGGAAAAATTTCGGGCGTTTCTAGTATATACTCTCTTATGATTGATTCACAATATGATTGATTAAAAGATACATGTAAATATAATAAAAATTTAATAAATATAAAATATACACCGAGAGTGTTTAAGACTTTTTCAAAAACAATATGAGTCATAACGGACTAATAAGACAAAGAGAGAAAATATTGCTGAAAGGTGTATAAAACCATAGAACATTTGGTGTCAATTTCTTATTGATTCATATGCTCCAAATACAATCTATTATTATCAGGTTTCCGTAAAACTCTCTTTCAAATACGATCTTAGCGAGACATAAGTTATGCATCAACCCAACTACCTTTTTTTTTTTTTTAATCATCATTACATAAGTCAATTTACGTTGACAAATTTTTCTCTCTTCTCAAACTTATGAATGGAGCTTAATCAAGTCTTCTATTATTATTGCTATTATTATATCTTTTAATTTGAAAACTATTGATTTTAACGAGTCTCTTGTTTAAGACAAGAATTCGTGGACTAACTATTATAAACAGAGATATCTCATCAAGAGTTGTGTGTGATAAGTAATAACCAAGTGATTGTTGACACGTTCGCTAACAAGATTCCTAAAGCAACTAGGATTGTTGATCTGATTTACGTGCTAAATGTTGGCACAGATGTTATCATATTCGTCAATTGTCGGTTAAAGATCGAATGGACAATAATATTGGCTATAAAACAAAAGAGATATTCTTGAATATATTATCACCTCTGAGTGAAAACAAAAAGGCCGCCCACTATGGATGCCAAGCGCATTTGGAGAAATCTTCAGTTGTTTAATCATCAACTAGAATAAGCTTTTAAGGTGATATGCGCGAGGTTTATATTTGCTATCGTTAGAACTAAAATATTTGCTTTAAAATAATTTATGATTGTTGTACCCTCATAAAATATTTAAAAATTTACTTTAAATAAAATTTATTGTTTCTAAATGATGCAAAAGTACTATTTTACTAGTATGATTATGAATATTCAATTAATTTCACCAATTTTATTTATGACATGTGGAGTATTGAAAATTATTAAATTTTACTTAAAATTTATTAGTTTATAAAATATAAAACTAAATGCTTAAACTATTAGTAACAATAATACTTGTTTCCTGGGATAATTTGGTCATTTTATATTATAAGGATAAAACAGTCATATTAAATGGTCAAAGACTATTAAAAGATCTAAGTTAGAAAAGAAAGAAAATTATAAAACTGATTTAATTAATTAGTTATTCAAACTCATTGTTAATCTATAATTTTATGAAATAATGAGAAGTTATTAATGTAATTACTTATGTAGGTGGGGTAAGTTTACAAAGATAACAGGGTGGAAAAATCCTCACCCACAATTCTTTTATTTATTTATTTGAAAAAAGGACACTCACATGTTTACATCCTCAAGGCTTGTGAAAATAGTCATGTAACTTCTAAATTTTCAATAAGGGACATCATAACCTTTTTTTACGATAATATCTTTGGAATATAGTAGTTAAAAAAATTGACTTTAAAATTTTTTAATAAATACAAATATAATATATATAATTTGATCAATCTAGTAGACTAATAATGTTAAACTATTTTTTAATATATAAAATAATTTAAAAAATGTAAATTATTGTGTTTATTTTAATAGTATATTTGTATTTATTAAAATATTTTAAATAAATCTGTAAGTTAATAGATTTTACAATTAATTCAACATATCTCACATTTTAATAATATTAAAATTATTTGATATGATATTCAAAATAATTTAAATTGTTATGTGTTTATTTTAATATTATGTTTCTTTTACTATAAGACTTAGGTGACATTTATTTTTTAACTTAATGACTTAAAATGACTTAACTTAATTAATTAAGTTAATTAGGGATCTGCCTATGTTGCAACATACCTTTTGCCCTTTTATAGTTTAATTACACCACCTTACCCTATATTTTTTACAAAATTAAATAGGCACAAGAAGTTACAAATATTTACATATAGGTCCTTTATTGGGATAAAATGACATTTGAAAAGAATTTTAATTGTTGTTGTTATTAATGACATTATTATTATATAATATTATTGCTATTAAATGTTATTATTTTTATTTATTTTAATAATAAATTATTATTATTATTATTATCAAAATTTATTAGTTTTATTATTTTAATTGTTATTATACCATAATTAATTAATTATTATTAGTATTAATATTTTTATTATTAAAATTTATTAACTTTATTATTTTAATTATTATTAATTATTGTTGTTATTATTTTTATTAAAATTTATTAATAATTTTTATTATTTTAATTATTATCATTATTAATATTATTTTTGCCATTAATTTCATTGTTATTATTATTCTTATTATTAAATTTTATTAATTTTTTGTTTTAATTAAATTATTGTCATTATTATTATTATTAGTTTTTTTATTTTTTTATTATTCTTTTAATTATAATATATACAAATAATATTAGGGACACAATTAACAAATGGTATTTTAGTAATTTATAATAATCTATTCCAATTATAAAATAAACACATTAAGGGGATTGTTGTTCATTTCGATTCCTATTCCTACAGCTCAAGTAAATAATTTATTTTAATTCAAATTTCTTATTATGATTCCAGATCATTTTAATTTCTATTTGCTAAATGCAACATTAAAGTGTGTTTGGAACATAGTCTATTATATACTATCACAATATTGTTGACATTAATTTATTGCTTCCCTATATTTGAAAATTTTGAAAGCTAGATTATGGTCCATTATATAATTTGCTACAATGGGCCAACTTTTGCCTTAATTGAAACATTAAATATATTTAAATTATATTTTTTATTATAATAATTATAATATAAAATTATATTTTATTATTTTATTATATCATATTATATTTATATATTAATAATTAATATAAATATAATAATTAAATATAATTAATAATAAATTTAAATAATAAGAATGGATTTGAAAATGATGGCAATAATTGGAGAATTATGAAATATTTATGAATTTGTGGAATAAATCAAGGATTTAACTTTATGAAGTTAAGAAGCAAACATAGGCTTTTTTTTTATATTTAAGGGGTTGTGGCTTTCATAAACAAGTATTGAATCATGCATTGTAATTGCCCAATATCAATAATAAAAGTTCTCTTAAAATTTCCTACTTCTTCCTTATTTATATCATTTACAACTTAGTCAATAAATAAAATAATAATAATTATATTGTTTCCTGACATTTTAGAAAACAAGAGGGAGGATCACAATGATAATAACCTAAGTAGATACATGCTTGTCGTTGCGTTTATTTTTGCCCTTCTTGCCTTGAATCCAATGGTTAGATCACCAAAAGACAAAAGATGTGGTATCATGCCACTATAGCAATATAGGCGGATCCGTTAATTAGAAGTATTTGTTTTTTTAACTTAATGAGACTTTTTAAATAATTTTGACTTAATAAAAGAAGTCAATTTTTTTAGTTTTTTACTGAATGGAAGAATCTGAATTAAGTCAATTAATTTCTAATGTAAAAAATATCCTTATTTTATAATTTATTTTTTATGTCTATCTCAAAACTCACTCATAGATGTTTACCCTACATAATCTCATCTTTGCATCCGACAATTTTGAGATGAAATGACAAATCAATTATTTCAAGCATGTTGTTAGTTTTTTTCCCTTATATTATGTACTATTATTGAGAATTAGTGATAAAATTTGAAATTTATGATATTTTATATATTATAATTCCAAAACCATTATGTATTCATTTGAATGTAGTTTTACTTATAAATATTAAAATATTATAGTATTTAATATATTATTTATTTGACATTTAAATTTAATAAGGGTACAAATGTAAAAGCGCAGATTTTTAGATTTTTAAGTTGAAAAAATAAACAACTTAATACTTATTTTCAGAAATTCTAATAAAAAAAAGTAAATATATTATTCAAATTTAGACACTCAGGTCTATTCAGAATTCAGACTAATTTACGTCTATTCATATTTCAAACGAAAAAACAAATGCCACCTTAGTATTATATAATAATGTATGTCAATAGATTGTAAATGATTAAAATATTGTTACATATTTATCATTATATTTCTATTTATTATAAAATATTAAAGTCAATTTTTTTTGTATTAATAATTAAAGCAAAAAGGTACTATGGTTTTTTTAAAAAAATCTTATTGTCCTTTTTTTAAAATTAATATGTTTATATAATCATTTTTCTAAGTCTTGGGGTATAGGTGTTCCTTTTCATTAAAAAAAAATTATAATAGTGTAGGATTGATAAATAAATTAATATTATATATAATATTATATAATAATAATCCCTAATCCCCTACTTGTGGTGAAATGGCTCTCAAAATACATATTTATTTAAAAATTTGCCTATTCACTTGTACTCCCTAAAATATTTTCTTACAATATGCCCCAGCTTCCTGCTTGCCCAATGAAGCAGCTGTTAAGTGAAGTTTGGTTCTGGCTTTTCTTCAATCGATCTTTGGTTTCTCTTTTTTGCTTTCTCATTAAAATTAAGCGCTGCCTAATTTATATGTGACTGATCTTTCGTACCAAAGCAATGGAGCATCTTTCTTTTTATCTCTTTGGAGGCCAGTTAATTAATTTTTATATGTTTTTGGTCATAACCCAAGTCCCAAGTGCCCCTGTAATTTAAGAAGCCAATAATTTGTCTGCAAGAATTGGAAAGTTCTCGCCAAAATCACCAATAAATAATCGACACTAACAAAAAGTTTCCATTCTCAGCTAGTCAGCTGGCATATGCCCAGGAGATCACGACGTTGTACGAACTACACAACATGTCATTTATTTTCAAAATAAAGTTAACAGCACTAAAATCACCAGTCATTTGATTTGATATATCAAGTGGATGCCAGTAAATTTATTAGAAAACTGTTTAATGGGAATGCGGGAATGGACAAATTACATTAGTCATGCATTTTTTTTTTCCAATAAAATTTTGTCAAATGCAAAACACAAAAGCGAAAGTACTTTTTCTTGTCTGTCGAGGGAAGGCATGCCCAACAGCTAGCTTAAAATTAAAAAAAATAATAAAAAACAATTTAATTTGTACACCGGGTAAGGTCTGCGCGTGGACGGTAGTTGGCTCATCCAGGCATGGCCACATCCGGTTGCTTGCAACTCTAGTTAATTAGTTCCGAACGGTATTTTAATTCATTCAAATGCTGTTGTCACTTGTCAATTAGTTCTCGATGGAAACAGCTTAAAAAAATTTGGTACTAATTTCTTGCATCTATTGTTGATGCAGAAATCAGCTCGATAGAGTCACGTCTTGAATTCTACGCCAATACTTAAATTTGTTTGTAGGAGGATGGTTCAATACCACAAACTTTCTACTTGAGCAGATAACCTCGTTCACAAACGCACTACATCAAATCACTTATGCTCACAATATTCAATTAGAGAGTCGTTGGATGTTTTTTCTGTGAGAATCCTCCTATGATCAAGTTAGTAATCGAGCCTTTGGAAAAAAAACTTTTGCCACAATGCTTGTGGCTTGATTATAACTAATTTGAATAAGAAAACTTCAATTTCAAAAAGAAAAAGAAGGCAAAAAAATAAAGAGAATTATCAAGAGAGAGTGAGTATATAATAGTTAAGTAAAAATTTGTCTAACCCCTTTATCTCCGCCCTCTACTATTTTTATACCCAATTGAAATTATCGACTTTCTCTTCTCCACAATCATTATTTGGCCAGTAGCACCATCGTGGGTGAATGAGTGTTGTAACTATCGTCGAGTAGGTTTTGTACCCTAAAGGAAACCCATATGTCGATAACTGTCCTTGAGTGAGTTTCGTGTCCAAACTCATTGGAGAAAACCCACGTGTCGATAGTTGCCGTTGAGTGGGTTTCGTACCCAAACTCATTGGGGGGAAACCACGCATTGACGTTTGAGTAAGTCTTCAATCCGACTTGATTCTGCTCTCTCCTCACATGCCCTCCGACCAACTATATGCACACGACCAGCCTCAGGTCTTGTCGGGGATGATTTTGCTTGCGGAATCGCTTTAGGCCGAGTGCGGCCTACTCTGCTCGTGCATTCCTGGTCATGATGTGCTTTTTACCTAAACATCTATGATCAAGTATTTATCAACCTATCATCAATATTCTGTTACATGATATCCAAACTAAGAATAAGCTGAATCTACTCTCAGTTGTTCGGTGCGAACGTGTAAAAAGAAAAGCGGACTATCGCCCAATTATTGTGTGGTTCCGAGAATAGAAAACTAATTAAGTTCTATTGTTGATGGGCCAAGGTTAAGTTACATTATCATGTACCGAACATTATGCGAATAAGGGTCGTTGGATTCGAATGGTAAAACATCATATGGATGGAAATGAAATGAGTAATCTAATATTACAAAACTGGCCTAATAGAAGTTAACTTTCTTTCTTCTCTTTCTTTAATTGCCTTCTCCCCCAAGTAACCGTCACCTTCTTCTGTGATTTTTTTTTTTTTTCCTTTGCTTCCTTAATCACAAATTTTAATTTGGTAATAAACTTGAAGAAAGAAAAGAAAAAGACACAAAATTAAGAAGAAATTGGGCGAGACTAGATTTTGCTAGGTTTTCAAAATTCTATACTGTTGTGGCTAATGTATTTATTTATTTTTTCAGGCGCCCAAAAAAAAAAAAAGAAGAAGAAGCCCTTCGTCATACTCATAAACATGAATTTTGGTAATAAAGTATTGAAAAAAATGATGGCCGATCCCAAGGGAAAAAAAGGGGTAATGGTCATAAACATCTACGACCATCTCACTAACAAAATTGAAGTATGTAGCGAAGGAAAGGAAAAATAAATAAATAAATAAGAAGAGGAAGGCAAGAAGCGGTGGCTGATGGAATTTCCAAACTACTCTTAATAATTTTTTCTTTTTTAATTTTATCTAGATTTCCAATAAACTTTCGAATGTGACATATCTACCGGTGGAATTATTCTGACTTAATTAATTTAAATTGTCCTAACCCATTTTCAAATAATTTTTTATGCAACGCAGAATATTTCACCAAGTATGGTCAGTCAATATTGATCGCGAGTAAACAAAGAAAAAGAAAAAGAAAAAAGCCAGAAATACACTGCTCCGACAATAAATATATCGTACGATATATATATTGTTTAAGGATTTTGGATTTTAAAACAACATCTCGAAGGTGCGGCTTGTCAGAGTCGGTACGAGACTGGTGCAATTACTCATTTCATTTCCATCCGTCCGATTTTACCATTCAAATCCAACGACCCTTGTTCGCATAATGTTTGTTACATGATAATGTAACTTAACCTTGTCCTCGTTGATGATCAAAAAATTGTTTTGCCTGCTTATCAAACCATGTCCATGTGATTCACGGCATGTCACTTCAGCATGAACTATGATGGAGCCATTATTAGATTCTCATCTCGGAGTCGGAGACTCGGAGAATTTACCCTTTAAAAATAGAAATTAGAAATTTTGTTTAGGCTATTCAAAGCTTACAATCATCAACTTCAGCAAAGATCAATCATATACATTTTACAAGCATTGGAATGAGAAGGAAGCAACCAACTTAAAACGTCCGAGTTTCTTCAACCTGTTACGAGCTAGAAATTACGTGGGAAACGTAATGAATCTACGAACTTACAAGTAAGCTATGTAAATCCCATCTCATCTATTACATTCTATAGTAGCTACTAAGGACTTTCCAGGTTTCTTCACAGCCTTCACAAACGTTAGCACCAGAACGATATGTACCCCAGGGCCACAAAAGCTAGCTAGCTAGTGCTATATATGTATTGACACAAAGGTGAGTTACTTCTTCATTGCTCATCCATTGTTAATTCATCAGCAACATATACTTGGTGATCTCTCTACCTTTTGCGCTTTGACTTTAAAGATGTCACAGACTGAGAGTTGCTGTGCCAGTTGCGCTTCCTCTGGTTGATGAACCAGTTGTTGATTTGCTTTAGTTGCAAGCCTGTCTCCTCCACTAGCTTTGCCTTGTCATCTTCCTGCAAGCATCACATTATTGCCGCATGTTTATTTGGCAATTATTATTCCATCAAGTTGAGGATAGTCATCATGGAAGTTATCAATTCGTATGTATGGTACGAGTGCTAGTGGGTTTAAAGAGGTACGCGGTTTGAACCCGTTCACGAGAAAATTTAGTTTCTGATGGTTCAATGCTTTAACCCAAAATTATATGTCAAACACTGTCAAGATTTTATTATATGAGGTGCTGCTTTGCTGCATGATGCTCAGTAAGTTTAAGTTACTTACAGTTGGGTATGGCCATTTGGAGTGTTGCTGCCACCAATTCTTGAGCACTGAAGTTGTGTCACCGGGCAATTTTCCAGCCCTTCTTTTTCTCAATATTTCCTCTCTTACATCTTCAATTTTTGATTTAAAACCCTGCAAGGGATTACAACATTCATTGAGTGGTGTGTGTGTGTGTGTGTAGAATGCAAGATGAATTTCAAAAGCCAGCTTTGTTCAAATATTATAACAGTCATCACCTGCTTCAGTTCAATCTTCAACTCCTGTCTGACTCTTTCCATGAGAGACCTTTCAGTTTCAGTAGGAAGTAATGGACCAAAACCCATCAAATCATGACTATCAGAAGCAGATTGATCAAGAGAGAAATCCATATGTAGGTCATCCTCATCGTCAGACATCGTTGCACCTGTCCCTTCACCCAACGATACTCCTGAAAACATACATAAGCGCATGGAAAGCATTACCGAGCCATCTCAAATCCAATGAAAAATTGATGAGTGGGTTTTCTGGGCCAAGTTAGCCCAAACTTCGTAAAAGTTGTCCATTAGGCCTAGCGGTGGCACTTGAGCTTGCTTAACAGCCCAATGAGGTTCCCTGGTTAAATCCATTATTAATAATCGGGAAGGGTTTTCTAATTGGATTTTCCAAAGATAAAAAGTTAGTAACAAAATATCTGAAGTGCTTCCTCATGGATATATATATATATATATATATATATATATATATATATATATATATATATATATATATATATATATATATATTTAAAGTTTCTTTGAAGAAAGCACACCTTAGTCATAAAATTCAGAGTGGATTTCAATAACATTTTTTTTTTCTAATTTCATTCAGACTTTTACAAAAGCATACAAAAACAATCATAATGTATGTTTGAAAGTGTTTTTGAGGACATCAAAACTCTATTATTGACTCATCTATCAGATCAAACAACGTAAACTGTCTGTCCGTCTTGTCTAATTTTAATTGTAGGTTATCAAGTCATGATCTTAATCACTAGTCGAATGGCATCTCAATGAAACTCCCTTAAACCCCTGAATCTTCTTGTTCTTCACTCTTCAGTGAAGCTGCATAATATATGCCGTAGAAGAAAGCTCATACGTGGCTTGCCTAAATATAATGAATGTATACTTTCATGCTCTAAATTAATTCTAATAATGGCTTAAATTGCATTGACAGAAGCGTTGTCTCGTATCATACTGTCAAAGCTAGCTTTAATTAAGTCATTTATTTCCTCCTTATTCCTTGACAGAAGGAAAAAAAAAATGGGGGTACCTTAAGCTCAGCCCGGCTTGATTTGTCACTTGATCAAATCTTAGCTACTTAGGGCTGAATGCAAATTGAATGCTGTTGAACAATCACATAAATACATGTGAAAATCTTCCTAAAAAAAAAAATTAATTGAATTGAATTGGTCATATTGCCCTAAGTGATAAAGCAAATATTGACTTAATCTCAATGCCCAATTTTTTAGAACAAGTGTCCAAAAAGCATGAAATTAGTTGTTGGTAGTTGGAGGTTGACCCATTTATCTAAAGATATTTGTGCGCAGTTAGGTGATGAATTGGTCCTTCAAATTCAATGATTAAAAGCCGTCTTAATCATCTTTTGCACATTCATGAACCAGGAACAATTTCCTCCTCTCTATCTAAATACCTATTACATTATCATCACCTAGTCTAGTGGATGATAAATACACAATTACATTATCACATCATTAGTTCATTCTTAAATAATAATTGATACTTGATTTCTTGATATATTACTCAAGTACGGATGTTCTTTTATGAAATTAAAACACAGATGAAACTAAAAGATAAGAAACATACCAATTTCAAAGTTCTGCTTTTTATCTTTTATTGTATTGAAATTCTTGTTTATTTATCTTTTAGGTCCATCAAAATTTTAATTTCGTGCAAACGTCTATACTTGAGCCCAACCATATATTAATGTATATACACCACAACAAAATCTCAATTAATTGATTAATATTTACCTAACCAATAATTTTCTTTTAATATTATTAATTTAGCGAGATCTTACTGCCCATGCACCTCAAATGGGCATGAGCAAAGATAAATACAGCTTTGAGAAGTAAAATAATTAATTACTTCCGGATTCCAAACTATTAAATATGTCGAAGCAATATTCACGGCCTCGATGTCTACAATTATAGCACAGAGCTCAGAAGGAGACTTTATGCTGAGTGTTATAGAGCCATTTGTCTCAGCCAGGGTCTAATTCAAGGGAGGCATGGTAATCAGAAAACAATATATATTAAATAACAATAACCCCCACCAAATTTGTTGTATGCTGTTGAAATTCCCAAACCCTAGATTCTAGAACCAGCTAGCTAGGAAGGACAGAAGCAGGGTACAAGATGATCCATTTGTCTTTTTTTTTTTTTTTTTTTTCTTTCCCCCCCTCTCTCTTACTACGATACGGATCACAAAATTACTCAGCATGCAGTTAATCTTACAGGACAATAACTCGTTTATATGTGATAAGGGACTACATGATTATATTGGTTGATAATGCGTTTGCATCATGTGTATACCGTATTTACAAATTAAAGCAAGAAAGATTAATGTGTGTGCGCACGCGTGTGTGTGTGGGTACTTCCACAGCCATTTTTTCCGTCGTCGATGGGGGCTGCGTCAGTGGCGGCCATGGGTCGTGATGGCGGTAACCCCCCTTCACTAATGAAACATATACGACGTATGTGTACTACAAATAAAGATTTTTACTATAAGGAGGTCCTACTTTCGCCACCCACCTCACGACCTCTACCCTTCTACAAAATGCTCGAAACTTAACAAGAAAACCCGAGTACTAATTCTTGTCTCTTTGCCTACCAAACGTGTCAAAACTCATAACACTAGCTAAGAGCGGGCATACCAATTTTTCTTTTTCTAATCTTCCATAATTAAACTAGCAAAACAATGTCCAGAAAGATAATTTTTATATATGCTGATTAATTGTCAAGTAGTGAGCAGGCAACAACACCAATGAATAATAATATCAACGAAAGGTAGCATAATCATCCATAAACAAAATGAGAAGAAAATATATATATACATATATATATATATAGAGAGAGAGAGAGAGAGAGAGAGAGAGAGAGAGTAGTCTAAGAGACAAACCGGTAAAAGCTTGCAAAGCATTCTCAATTTCACGGCAGGCCATGACAGCTTCAACGGCATGGACCCTGACGTGTTGCTGAAGCTGCTCTTTGAAGGTACACAATACTATCAAATATTGTGCCTAAAACAAACAACATCCCACGTCAAAATCAAATATAATATAATTAACCCCATAGCAAAACCTTATGATAATTAACCAAATGAAAAAGGAAAAACATTAATTAGTAAACGGTTTTCAAAAGAAAAGAAATATATGATGAAATTAAAACCTACCAAGAAGTTGTCGAGCTCTTGCCTTTCATGGGGGGAGAGAGAGTGATTATTATTATTATTATTATTAGCTTGTTGAAGAGAAGCATAAGACCTGAGAACATGGTGGGACTGGGCTAACTGTGCATCAATAAGAGGCAACTGATCAATCGGTGTAGCTACACGGAGACAAGACACGTGTGCTGCCAATAGTTGTTCGTATAACGGGTGACTTGCTATTTCTGCTTTGATGAGTTGAACAGTTGCTGTTTGGTCGTGATGACCGGACACGTCACCACCACCACCACCACCACCTCCGCCGCCGCCGCCGCCACTACCCATTACCGCTAAGCTCGGTTCTTGCATATTGAATGAGAAAAGAGTGATCAAACTACAAAATGAAAAAAAAACAGAAAAAGGGTTGCAAAGAAATTTAAAGAAATGAATTTTAGGACCACAAAGAAAGCGGCCTGTGCTTTGATGATGATGACGATGAAGATAAAGAGCAAACAAAAGAAAAGAAAAGAAAAGAGATGGGGAGAAAAAAAAAGGGAGACACTAGACAGAGTTTTTGGTTTTCTCGTTAATGGTGTAAGAGAGAGGATCAGTGTTATGCATATTGGGATCTGAGACTCAAAATTTTCTGCATCATCCACAGGGTTTGCAGACACTCAGAAAAATTACAAACAAAGTAAAAGCATATTTATATATACCCGTGTGTGTGTGAAAATATATATATATATATATATATATATATATATATATATATATATATTAAAGAGACCAGTATAATTAATTTCAATTTTTTTTTTTGAAAGAGATGATGAGATGAATTGATGATCAAGAAAGGAAAATGAAATCACAGATAAAGCTGATTCTGTGACCCTGATCACAATTTGATTGGCTTTGTTATTAATTTTATTTAATTTATAAGCTTTTTTGGTGGGTGGGTTTGATTTATTTTATTTTATTTGATTTCTTTTGTTAAGCTGTATATTGTTTATTTCTCTTCAAGTTATCAGAAATTAATGAATCGGAGGATTAGGTGGTGTTGTTTTTTTAATGATAAAATAATGATAGTCTTTGGATAACTGTTTGTTGCGTGCCTCCTGAATCTGAATTTTTAATTCAACCAACAGATTTATTGGTTGCGATTTGGGCAACCAACAGTCCTCTCCTAATTAGCACTGTATAAATTAATCCTAATTTTGTATTAGGGTAACGAGTCTACAGCTACAAGCACCCCGTGAGGAAATGAGAATCTCCTCTAATGTGCTTTCAAAAACAAATTATCATCACATTATCTTTTTGTATGTTGGATGTGTTTCATATTCACATCAATCCTTATCATATCATTGCATGTTGTAATCATATGTTTAGGCTTTCAATTTTTATTATTTTTTAAAATTCCTGTAACAAGTCATTCTCTCGTGCAATGTTCACGCAATTCTTCTAAATTATAGAGAACAATTATAAATTTCTCTTTCAAAAGAATTATAAATTTTGAGACTCTTTTTGTTTTTTAAAAGTGCCAAAGCTTTATTAATCAAAATCAAAATAATCACAAGAGATCGATGAACGTGTACGATTAAGAGAATTTACGCTTAAATAAACTTTAAGAATTCTTATACAAACTCTTTTTAATACAAAGTGGAGAACTAATTCCAGTAAATCCTTACAATTAACAAATTTTAAGAATAAAGACTGACAGATACATAATTAGCTTTTTTAAAAAAAAAAAAAAGAAGAAAATATATAATTCTAAGCAATTTAATTGTGATAAAGTGATGTGCAAACTTTATTGACACAGAAAGGATGATCTTTTTGTTACTGAAGACAAAAACAGGAAGCAAGGTCGGCAATTGGCAATATTAACTTGTATGTTTTAAAAAATGAAAAATGACTCAAAATTCTTTCAACCAACCAATTGGGTTTTAACCCACCAGACCAAACAACAATAAATAAATAAGTAAATAAAATAAGAACGCACTTTATCATACCAAACTTTATTTATTTGAATTAATTTTTCTTTTATCAAAGGACTTCGGCTGAAGTTAAGCTGTCATTATTATTTGAGCTTCCTTGGCCGGTGTACAAAATGCTTTTTTCAGTTTGGTATATTTGCTGATGTAATTTATACGTTTAATTTGATATTTAAGAGCCGAAAATATGCAATAAAAGCGAGAAAGGAATTAAGGCAGTCGTTCGTTAAGACACCTGATCAAGGACTCCCCACCAACGCAAGCAACTATTTGAGTTTACGATAACGTGGCAGTCAGGTATAGGTGGTAGACCTACCCGTCAACGTCACAGAGTTTGAAAACGACTCCTGATGGGATTGTATTAACCGTTCGATCAGTCACATTTTTTTGCTAACTACTAGAAAGATCTATACGAATTTGAAACTCCGTTGATTTATCCGTTGGTGCGGTGCGTGGGTTATTGAAATGATAGTAATTTTTAAATTATAATTATTATAAAAAAATAAAAATTAATATTATGTATTAAGTATAATTTTTAAATAATAATTTTAATAAAAATATTATAAAATTTTTATCATAAAAATAATTGATAAAATTAATTTAATTTTAAAAATAAAATAATTATTATTTATTAAATATTTTAATAATGTACCTCTTAAGTTAAAGCTCAGCAACTTGAATACCTAACGGGCGGCCTAAGAATTTATTGTTTCTGATTTTCAAAAACTATATGACTTACACGAAAGCAAAAATTAGGCAAATACTTTTCCGATTGTTTTGAGACCAAGTCTTTGAGAATCTCGAATACTATTAATTTTTGTAAAAATGATCAACGACTAATTTTGGCTAGCCACGTGCAAACAATAATGATATTCGGACATAAGACCAGAGGCACGACAGAAACGATAGAAAGTCTAGGAATAAATTATTGTCATTTGAGACCTCGCGTTTTTAACCTTTTTTTTTTAAAAAAAAATATTTAAAGTCAAAATTTTTATTTTAAAAACACAAACCCAAAATGATGGTGTTCCTAACATTTCTGTCGTGTCTTTGGCTCGCTTATGGCCGAACATCGTTATTCACCACATGCAGAGGAATTTAAAACGTGAAACAATTCTAGAAACACCCTGCAAATTAAAATAGTCTTGAAATTGTAACTTAACCAGACACGACCGTATTGCTCATTACAATACAAGCAATTCTTTTTTTCCCCCGTTTAAGGGTAAGTTTCATTGACTCGCTGTGATCGAATTTGCATTTTCTTTTTTTTTCAATTACATTGAACTTCAAAATGACGCAAAAGTTATCATATATGCCCACGATGGAAGCATGAGTTTGGTCCGATCGAAATCATAATAGCCAGGGATATAAAGGCCATAATATAAACATCTGCTAAATTTAATTAAGACTTCTTATCTTTCTTGAAGCTTTTTGCTCAATATAGTCCCGCTCATGCATATATATTTATCATCAACATTCAATTGTGACGATTTTTAAAATATTTTGATCATTCTTTAATCAGTCACTTTGCATTCCACTTCAAATTAAACCAATCCTAAAATTGGCGTATGGGAATTCCAAGCATTCAACTTCGACTTTCTTTGCAAAAGTCTAAATTAATTGAACTATCCCCTTGCACGTTAAATTTTGAACTTTTGTTCAAATTAAACCAAGTCATTGTCACTTTAAAAGAGGAAAAGAAAAAGAAAAAGGTTATCATGTTGAGGGTGGGGAGAAAATTTCTTTCAATTTTTTTTTAAAGAAGGGACTCAACTTAAGTCATTCAAATAATGTCATAAAATAATGAGCGAAATAAGAGATCTCGACATGTTTTGATTGTAACTATAAATACATTATCGCTACTAAAATAATATGTTTCAATTATTCTTTTTAAGCGTATATAACACACCCTATTTTATCTCTCTGTGTCATTGAAGGGTGTATCAAAACTGGGATGAGCGGAGCTAACAAAATGCAATTTAGAAGAAAAAAAAGAGAAATAAAAACCCTTGAAAGAACAAAGTACCATGGTTGCATACTTGCATTATAATGGTGGGCATATGCTTCATCCGCCTCGAAGGTGGTGGGCCAATCAGAAGACAATTTTAGAAAGTGGGTCAGTCACAACAAAACAAAGTTCGTGATATTTTAAAATAGATGAGTCGAACTCAAAAGCACAAAAATTGGTGGACGGAGGTTCCTTTTGATTTAAGCGGAGTACTGTTACTTTTGAAGCAAGGGAAGTTTTTTCAGATTGCAAGTTACTATGTCTCAGCGGGCTCTTGCATATTTTCAAGTAAACGCTCGTTTGATAGTACATATTCGTTTCTTTTTTATCTTAAGTGATTGTAGATAAAAGCAGCTTTTGTTTGGGCCATTGCTTACATTTCAGATTAAAAGTCACCATCTTCCAAGGCAAATGTAGACTTAATAAAGCACCACGATCATCCCACTGCACCGGTTCTTTTTAGTTCCTTATCATTCATGGTCGCATGGGTATATTTAAAAGTTGAAACTCAAAATTATAGACGAGGAGATTCCTATGTGCAGTTTTAGATTGGTTAAAGCACTTGAATCCAAACAAATAAGTAGATCCTCAGACTCAACCGCCCAAGTTTTGGCATGAGTGTCATTATCAGGCATACTAGCATATGTTTAATTCGTAGAAGCTACGCTCTGCAATTATTTAGTCTGTGGGTAAAAAATAAAAAATTGTACAACTCCTAAATTCGAAGCTCACTTCATTGTATTCACAACAAGATTGTATGTGACAAGATATAATATAATAAGAAATCTAAGGTATCAAATTTGATCTATGCTCTTATCAATAAACGATGAAGATGGAATCTAGAAATCATGGTTGATTATTTCTTAAAACAATACTTCACGCTCTAAAGTTTATCCAAAATTTATCTCTTAAATATTGTCACATTTATTATATAGAAGATGACATGAGATAGTAGTATGTGATAAGTTTATATCAAAATTTTAAAATTTGTCATTTACTTAACGCGAGCTAAATTGTATACGGCACACCGCATTATTTGAATGAAAAGATTAAAATATCAGAATAGTTATCAATCAAATTACTTTTTATTAAAATATTTTTTTTTCATATTTTTTGGTCAAATTTTTTTTTCTGATTCAAAATAACATTTTCCTTTCTGTTGTCGTCGCCGTTGAAGCAAGTAACGAAAATGCAATTTCAATTAAAAAGAAAAAAAAAACGAATAGGAAATAAGTTTCACGCCGCTAATCAGAAGATGACTCGTGGAAAACAAAGGCGTTCGCCGAGCCGAGAGGGGAGCCCAGCCGAAGTGAGCCGGAGGGCAGAAGAACCAAGAATCACGTAATTTCCAAGGAAGTGCGGGGGAAGCAAAATATCATCGTTTGGAGGTGAGGTGGTGGGATTGGGGAAGTAGAGGTGGGGTCAACGTCACAGCTGTAGCCTTTTGTCGCATTACCTAAAACCTAAGATCGCGACACCCCTTCTTAGAGTGGTCCCTGCCGCTCCCTTCTCCAGTCTCGACCTATATAATTAACTGCTAGAGAAACAGTTGCTTTAACATTCTAATTTTTTTTTTTTTTTGGGGGTCAATCCTGCTGCATATTGTCTGTCCCTTTCGATTTCATTTCATTAAGACATTAACCCTCCCCCACACCACTATGTTTTTTTTTTTATTTCTTTTATTTCTTTTTCTTCCCCCTTCCTCTAGTCATCTTTTTCTGCTTTCCTTCATTTCTCTATGGCCTCACAAATTCACAGAAAGTCAATCCTTTTGCTAATCATGATTTTGATCATGGATAACTCCTGATTAATAAACTAAACAATCACATGTCGTTTAATATATTTACAAGAGGGACAGACTGTCGGTGGCGATTAGTTAGCTCCAGCGTGGTGAAATCTCGGACGTTGGTTGGCTGTGTTATGTCGTCTCGTGGGTCCGCTTTTGCCTTTAATAATAATTCATTCTTAACGCCACAAACGAACAGAATAGGGCGGCAGTGTACAGTGATTTAGGTGGCCGAGGCCTTCAGCCAGAGCAATGAGAACGCAAAAAGGAGGAAAAAAAAGGAAAGGTGCAAGTCTAAAAAGGAGGGCTGGGAACCTAAGCTTCCAATACAAACAGCTGACTTTTCCATCAGAATTTCAGGCTCTCATCATGCAACTCTCCCTCATGCATAGACGATTGATGTTTCCTAGAAGCTTTTGCAAAAGGAGACTGCTATGCGGGGACGAATAAATCTAACGTCCAGAGAGCTATAGAAGAGAGAGATCTACATTAACACAGGCTACCATAAGTAATTTAACTTTGATCATAGCCCGCTTATTGCGTGAGGAAGTGAATGAGGAAACTAAAAAACTAAGCAATTTCTGTTAACCACTTTGGAGTACAGTACATGAAAAGTTTAAACTACAAAAGTTTTACTATATACTTCCCTTTTACAGTAAAAAAAAAAAAAAAAAAAAAACTGATCTATGGTCATGGTAATTAATAATATTGGAGGGTTTTATTTATGTCACTCGATACAATTTGTTGGGGGTTGGGGGTGGGGGCTGGTGGAAAAGAACGCAGATCATTTACAGTAGTACATATATCCAAACAGCCTAAACGAAAAATTCACATTATACTACACTTCTCCTTTGATTTTCCGTCAGGCTTAGATGAGGAAGATGAACCTCTACCACTGGCTTTTGCTACCTGCCAAAGGTCAAGATCTTTTATTTGATAAAACTTCATATAAGTCAGACAGTTACATTCCAACGCACTGTTTCAATATTATTGATCGGCTATGGATTTCTTTTTTCTTTTTTAAAAAAATGGAAAATCATCATTACTTTTAAATCACTCCACCAACCATGCAAATTTACATCATAATTTCCCAAAGGAAATGGCCTTAAAGATTTGCAAATTTCAGGGGCATAGGGCTTGGGGCAGAAGACGGTTCTGGAAAAGTAAAGAGTCTTTTTGGAATCTTTGGGTATAGCTTGAATGCATCAAACAGAAAAGCAACTTCTATGTTTCTGAAATATATGCTTTGAAGATTCCCAACTGGACACATTTATTTACAATCTTGTTTATGGAAACAAAAAATTGTAATTTATTTACTACCTTATCTATGGAAACAAAAAATTGTAATTTATTTACTACCTTATCTATGGAAACAAAAAATTTTATCTACATTGTAAATATAAAGTTCAAGGCACAATAAGGTAATTACCTGGGGACCAGTTATCAATTTTGAACTGCCAGTAACGGGTGGCTGCTGTTGCTGCACATTAGGACGAGGTGGCTGTTGCTCAAACTCTTGTTGTTGAAGAGCTATTGCCAGTTGTAGATCAGAACTGCCAGAACAAAAAACATGCCATCTAAATATAAATCTAACTTAAAACGTTGTTGCGAGAATATGTTCCCTAAAGTTTCACAAAAATTCTTCAGAAAATTTAGGAAAACGTTGAGGATGAAATTGGACTTTCCAACATTTCTTCAAACAATTATAATTGCAATGCTTTGGAGTTTGTTTGTCTTACTAATGTAGAGCAGTTAAGAATTTGATGAAAAATCAAAATTAAAGTAACTTTTGAATGAAAAGCCTCTCTCAACCAGGAGAACAGTTAAAAGCAGTACAAAGTACAGAAATGAAGTCAAACTCTGTCAAATGAAAGGAATTGTCAATTGTCATCCAGCAAATACCGTGTAGAGGCCATTAATTGTACACCTCTTCCATCCTAAAAAATAAAAATCAACACAAGCATCGGTAATGAAAGTTAGGATAATTACTTCATATCAGACCCTCCGTGTGCACCAGTATCATAATGGGCAAGATAGTCCTGTGGCATGCAAAATCAAGTAAGTTTCACTGAAGTTCTTTGACGACAAGCAGAACATTTTGGATCAGAAAATGAACATACAGCAGTACTGGCCATAGCACCATGTTCATCCCATGAGTCATTCGCATGACTTTCTACTTTAAATTCCTTGAAGTTGCTCGTCATAAACAATGTATCTCCATTGACCTACAAGTACATGAAGGTAAAGACGAACTTATATAAAGTTAAATTTGGATAACGTAATTAAAACCTAAAGACACTACAATTTATTTTCAGGGCATCAGGTTTTTCCCATATAGAAATTTTATCCACATTCTGATCAAAATGAGATGACTTTAATCCTATCCCATATATATGATATTACATTTCACTCTGCTCAGATATGAATTAATTAACAACCAAGTGAATAGGATTACTGAGCAAACAGTTTTACCTCGTTCAGTTTCTCCCAAACCAAATCAGGCTGATTTATGTACCCTTGGTCCGTAGCTAAAAGATAAAGCTCACCATCATACTACAAAAAAAAAAAAAAAGAGATCCGGTGAAAGAAAATGTAATATAGACATTTTCTTCTTACTGCTCATTGGCCATGAGAGTAGCTGACAGTTCATAAACAGCAATGTCAATGATTAAATTACATAAGTACTACATTGCAGCTCCTAACTACCTTAAACATGGTGCTGAAGTGATTATTTCGGAAGAAAACACAAAGTTCTCTTTCCTTGAGACCATCTTGTAAACAGAAAAGCCTGCAAAAGATAATTATAGTAGTCACACAAAGAGCCTGCCAAGAGACTGGGACTTGTATAGCCAAACCAAAAATTGACATACCCATAAAAAGTCAGTTGATTGGCGTTGTTCTTCAAAAAGCTCTTAATAAGTTCACCTGAGAAAAGAAAAAACCAGAAAAAGTGTTTCAAAATAGTTCAAGAACATAGAAAACTAGCATAACAAGGAGAGACATGCTAGAACATTTTTGCCACACGGCAGCACTTACCTTGTTGTTGAGTGATTTCATCCTTAGACCAAACATTACAGGCATCCAAAGTGCTTTTGTCAGCCTGCTCAGCAAGAATCACCTCGCCTTCATACACAGGCTCACGGTCTTCATACATAGCAGTTCCTGAATCTAATATGCATTCCTCTCCTTCATATATGGGTTCACTGCCATCAACACTCGAGGTAAAGTTTTCAGGCACATCACTGAGTTGTATTCTGCCACTAGATGAATCTGAATCTCCATTGGGAACAGAGAGACACAATACTTCAGTCGTGCTACACCTACTTAGATTATCAACTGGCTCATGAACATTGGTAGAAGTGGGTTCATTCTCAACTTCTTTGCCACCTTGAGAAATATCTACTTGTGTCTCCACCACAGTTGAAGTATCCTTTCCAGGAGAAAAAGGACTTGTTTCCTCAACCTGGACCAATCCTTCAACACTTTTCTTCTCAACCAGATCTTTAGAAATATTATGTGCTACAGATTCCATTTTAGATGGCCGATCAAGAAGCTTCATACTACCAACTGCCTTCAAGGACGAACTTGCTTCGTCCCTAGCAGTACTCCCGAAAGCTTCCATATTTATATTATTATCATCATTGCTCAAGACAATGCCATTATCTGATATGGAAGATTCTGGTTGATGAAAACTTCGGCTTTCTACAACAATGTGTCGGTCTAATGTATGTGCAGAATCTGCAGGAACATCCACGTTGGAACATGTACTTTCATCAGATTTGACAGGCATAGTGGCACCATTAACATCAGCTAAAACTGAATAGCCCAATGAACTAGGTACTTCAGTCTCCGACAATTTCAAGGCTCTCAATAGCTCTTCTTCTTCTTCGAGATCTCCCTTTCTTAATGTTTGCTGATCAGAGACAGAACGTGGAGAATCGTCAAAAGATCTGGCTTTAGAAAGGCATGGAGAAGGAACTCCTAAAGTTGCAGTTGTTGCAGCAGCAAAATCAACACAATCTTCTTCAGAGTTACTTTTACAATCACCTCCCATGGTTTCCAGGGCTACAAGCTCACCCATAATAGCATTGTAGGACTTGGACCCAATTGCATTAGCTGTATCATAATCCTGGTACGTGTACACAAGACTAATTAGTTTGCCAAACACAACAACTCAGGACACACCAAGTGCCGGCCAATGAAGAATTCAGTACCAAAAGAAGAATAAGGAAAAGATAAACCTAGCAGACATATAAATAATTTAGGCACCAAGAAACAACTTAGCATCTTGTTATAGCTCACAGCTGACTGACACAACGAGATAATGTGTAGAACTATTCTCATATTGACAATGTAAGATGTTGGATGTCTGCCCATGTCTCGACTCATATGTTAACTTATGAGAGAGTTACCATTTGTTTTACTAAATAACTGCACAAATTTATATAACGGGCAATGGATTTTTATTTTTTTCAGAGAACTCATGTGGTTACATTTTCATAAAAATTTCAGTATTTTTGTTCCTGCACCCAAAAAACACTGAATCATAATCAACTATATCCAATAAATTATGCTCCCAACAAAAATATATATAACAGAAATAGAATTGTAAGAGATGGTCACATCCACCAGCCCACATTCATGTAAAAGGAGAACACTCATGATGAAATATTGGCAAAATCACTGAAAAGAAGTGACACAACCAGATTCCAGTGAGCATTCCCATCAATAGACAGGCACATCTCCATATTAATCATGATTATGCATTCAAAATGGTCATGGGTGCCAAAACCTTTGAAAAGAGTAAAATTCATTTGAGACACTAAAGCAAATCCTAAGCTTCCCAAGCTAAATATAGTACAGCCAGCAGCAGCTAAAAAAACCACCAAAGGTTTGTAGTATATAGTACTCTTCTGTCTTTGTCTCATAGAACATCAGATTAGGATAATAAACCATAAAACAATGGAGCAATGATGTTCAATGGGTACAAAATCACCAAACACAAGCAATTATAGAATAATGGCATACAAAACCATAAATCAGACTTGTCCAACAACAATTAATTGAAACCGTTATATATGACCCGAAAAATGCATACCTGGGGATCAACTATCCAACCATGATAGAGGGGGATATCAAGTAGATCAAATATCGCACACTCTGGTGTAAACTCAAAATCATCTATCCTGCAAATGTGATGTATTCCATTAAGCACTAAGGGGGGTTGCAATATATGAATGTAAGTATGAGAGAGAGAGAGAGAGAGAGAGAGAGAGAGGTATAACCTCCTAAATTTTATATTTACATCAATTCCAGTTGCAAGGCGCGGAAGCAAATCAATAGCATCCGCAATATTCTGCTGCTGATTTTCAACATACCCAGCATCTTTATTCTGCATTTTTTAAGTGTGTCAATATCAAGTAAAACCAGAAAAGAGTTTCAAATCAATCAAAATAGCAATTATTACATTGACATTACTGTTAGAATCAATAAGCCGTTCAGCCACCAGCGAAAGCAATTTCTCTTGTGATACTTCCCCTGTATCTGGACTCAAATTCAGATTGTTCCTCAACAGAAGAACATTACCTATTTCAATTAAAAAAAAAAAAGGTTTAAGACTCATTATTAATACTAGAGATATAAAGAGAACAAATCCTCACCATGGTGACTAAAAAAGTCCTAGATAGGATAATTGTCAACAAAAGTACCGCAATAAAAAAGGAAAAAAAAGGGCCTCTTATCTTTAGGAAAATTTCTAAAGCAAGCAAAATGACAAAAACAAAAATTAATGAACTAAAACCATTGAGAAGAATGATAGATAAATTGTAGAGCCATGGAACAATACAAGAATGATGAGATAATCAACTCAAAGGAATTACAATAACAAGTCACTCTGTTAAAACAGTAATTCAACAGGAATAAAGAAATTTCAAGTAAACATCCTGGACTGTATCAATAAAACTTGCAACTACAAAATGAAAGGCATACCAATGTTTAAATAGTTCTAGCTCAATACATGAAAAATGAAATGCAAATCATGTGTTTTCATATCCAAAAGTTCATTGAAGAATTAAGATGGTAAGCTCTCTAATATACTAAACATTGCTAATATAAAACTGAAGACAATACTTAGCATGAGATTCAAAAAATAGCTTTAACCATTTCACTGAAATATGCATAATACAGCCATTTCAGCTTCTAGCAACCAACATAAATCTTAGCTGAACCTGCTGGCAGCAATAATACATATAAATTCCAAAAACTATGGATACCCATAAACAAACAGAACCTTCACGGAACAACAATCGACATCAATGTCAAATCAGATACAGTTTGAATGAAATTAGAAGCAATCTTTTCCTATCTCTCAACAAAATAAACCAAATGCTGTAAGTATAATGTACCGAACAATTTCATAAGTCAGAAAAGGTAAGAAAAGAAAGAGCCTTAATTCATCTTGTTTGTGCCTAACATAACCTAACTTGACTTTATTATAATAAACTTTTTACTATAATTGATAACAAAACCACTTAAGTCCAGCCAAATTTCACCTTCTTTTTCCTCCTACTAAACAGCTCTTGCAAAATAACAAAACTGGTAAATAACCAAAAAATTGATATATTAAAAAAAAGAAACAACAGTACACTACATTACAATTTGCCACTTTTTAGACGTAGCCATGACAAATCAGAAATATGTCAGCATGTCAATACTGGATAATTTATTGGAAACCAAAACCAGTATTGAAGACTTTAATGAAGTTTGCTCACAATCCAAAAGTAATGTCATTATCTTTTACTCTCTGTCCATTTCTCCGCAATTAACAATAATTAAGAATATTAACTAGTATACAAACAATTAGCAACCAAAGACAGAATCAAGAAACCAAACAATAAACAGCATAAAGCCAATAGCATCATTCAATTTCAAAATAGACCAAGAAACTACAAATACAACACAGAATTGAAATAAATTTGCTACTTTCAAGAACCTAGCATCTAACGCTTCAATTTCAACTTCTTGTCCACTCTCAGCAACAAAAGACACAACCCTGGAAATCATCATTCAATTATCAATAAATTCACAATTAATCCAAAGGCAACATTACACTGCGTCACAAGAAGTCTTTATCTCAATGGCAAGATCGCAGCAAATTGAAAAAAAAAAAAAACAAGAATCCAAAGAATGAAAACCTAGAAAATAGAAGTATCGAACAGTTCGGTCAAAACTCAAAAGTTCACGTCTATTTAATTTAAACTTAGTGAAGAAGAAACCCTAGCGAGCTAGAAAGAGAGAAGATAAATTACAGATGGCGAGGAGAGGACAAGGTCCATTGTCGTTCTGTAGAATAATTGGTGTCGTTCGACCTAAGAACTGTATAGTCTTCGTTTTGTGCAGGCACTCCTTCATCACTGTTTGTTGCTGCTGTCGCTGTTCTTCGCTGGATTCATCCATTGTTTCTTTGATTTTTTACGAAAGAAAAAAGAAATAAAAAATAAAGAATAAAACTGGTAATTTTGGATTTGATCACACGGAAAAGGCTCCTAAAACAGACTCCAGATTTTTGAGAGAGGGGGGAGAGATTTATATAAAATTTTTTCGAGTGAAACGGCAACAGAAATGATGGATTTGGTACGTTTAGGACTTCAGGCAGAGTGAAGAAGTTTGAAGACGTGGATTTTTATTCAGTTTTTATTTTTATTTTTTTAATTAGGCCGGGCACATCAAAGCGTTTGAAAATTTTCAAAGGAAAAAAAGAAATTAATCTTTTAAATTTTTTTTAATATAAATCAGACAGTGTCGTTTGCTAATTGGGAATTTTGCGAAAATGGCCCCATTTTAGGTTTGATTTAAAAAATGGCTTATCTTCAATATATATATATATATATATATAGATTGGATCCACTTGATCCATACCGTCACTACGGTAATACACATTCTAGACATATATATATATATATATATATATATGTTTTTTTTTTTTTACTTACCTAGTGAAAAGTAACATTTTGAACAATAACATCTTCATGGTAGATAGGTGTCAACGGCACATGTTGACCTTAGTAATAGAGTTTTATTTAATTTTTCTTATTTAGTCTGTCATCTTATTTTATTACTTAAGTAAAGGAAATTTTTGGTTGGCTTTTTCTTATAAATTAGTTGAAATTTTTTGCCTAGTAATAAAATGTATTATTGAAAATAATTCTCTAAGATTGAAAGGTAAATAACTTTAAACATGGACTAAATTCGCTGACAATTTAATAAGACAGTGAGTTTGCTTTCATTATTTTAGTAATGTTGTTTGGATCTCTTTATTTTTCAAAAGCATACCTAAAACTTTATCTGGATGTGGGAACTAGGAATTAGGAGCATGAGAGTTTTTTATTTATCAAAACAAGGTCAGGTTTTAAATAAATTAACTTCGTTATAGAAATTGAAGGATTAAGTTAATCAGTTTAAATTAATCGATTTATAAGCCAGAAGTAGTTAAGCAGTTTAAAAGCAGGGGGTGACCAAACAATCATGGCTATAGAAGTCAGCCATTATGTTAAGTGAGATGCGGAATTATTATGCCCATTTTGATTTGGAACTTTGAAGCCTTTGCTTCGACAAAAATTTTTCAATATTAATGGCGTCGAGTTTTATTCTTTTATGAAATCGTCCTCCACGGATCAGATAAACCAATTTCGTTAGGTCGGTCTTACAAGTTGTCGAGTGAACTCCTAAATGGACCTCCCGTTTTCACTCCATGAACAACGTACATTCATGTGTTGGAAGCGCTGTACGCTGATTTATAAAAAGCGCGTAATTTGATGTAGGTAGTGTTTTTCTTGTTTAGGTGTTGGCCCATAGAAAATGGGATGGATCGGCCCAATGAAGGCTCGGGTTGCTCAATGCTTGACCCACCATTAAGGTAGAGTAGTTACAAAGACCAGAAGGAATGAAAGTTGAAAATGGAATTTATGGACCACAACCATGTTTGGTGTATGGATCTGGTCCACTGACCATCAATCAATGTGGGGGACCATAGTGTTCTCCACCACCGCAAGTTGAGGACAAAAAATGTGAATGAATCATGTGATGAAGTTGCTTTCTGAAAACTGGCCGGTGACCGTCAATTGGAGCTGGATAAAAGCTTACGAGGAGCGGGCCAGCTGAGGAGGTGAGAGCACCCATGAAAAATCTGTCATTTGGTAAGTTTGATGGGTTTTACAGTGACATCCACAAATTAAAAATATAATTTTTTTAAATAAAAAAAGTTGTGGGTCTTGTCATGGGATCCATTAAACTTATCAAATAGCAAATTGGTTGTTACGGACCGCTCAAATTTTTATAAATGAAGGTTAAATTGACGTGCATGGATATGCTCAGTAAAAGTATGCCAAACAACGGAATGAACTCATAGTAGGGTAGGCTTATCAATAAACCAGCTCAAATAACTAATGAGCTAGCTCAAACAATTAATGAGCCGTGGTGCGTTTAGCTAGCGAACAACCTACATCTAACAAGCTTGGCTTGATTTTTAGAAATCTTTACATATTGTAAATAGCTAGATTTTTAAGCAACTTGAACACTTGTTAAGAAGCCTCTAGACCCAGGCTAGCTCCCCTATAAATAGGGGTGAGCACTTACCATTTTGTTTACCACCACACCATACACACAACACACCTAACACAAGCAACTCGACTACTCTTATACAAAACTCTATTTTATTTTCTCTTTGTCAGTAATAAAGTTATATTTGGTTACATCACTCTTTTTTCTCCTTAGCATTTCCGCAATTATCTTGTTTGGCTAGCCTGAAAAGTTCAATAAAGTTTACTTAGCAACTTTTGTGCTAGAAATTATCTAAGTGCCGCAGGGTTGCTACATAAAATACTTATTGCGTGACAAGTGGCTGATGCACCACCTCAGCAAGCTAAAAGTGTATTGACCCCACATAAGTTTCTCTTCAGAGCCTGTCCTATTTGTACATAGTACACAATGTATGAAATTTACATCAACATCCAAAATATGATCTTATTAGTCAACTTATCTAGAATAGGAAAATAAAGGCTGTGAAGATTTTGTTTTGAAAGTAGTGCAATTTGATGTTTATTATATGTTTGGGTCAACTTCATAATGGTTTAAAGTTTTAAAATTTTCAATTAAATATCTCATTCTCTTATTTGGAAGAGTAACACTAGAGATTTTAATAGTAAAATCCCAACCTAAGTTTCAATTGATGTGACACTTATTTAGTGGATGGATAAAATATTAAATTTATAAGTTATGAAATTAACTACTTAATAAATAAGTGATACATAATGGTAAGAACTCAATTGATGAAAACATAATCATTATTGTATTTGAAAGGAAAGCATTTTCAAAAAATAAAAAAAAGGGAGAGTTTGTGTGTGTTTACCTATGACCACGTTCTTCAATAAAACATCAATTTTGATATCTTACTTAACCACTTATCAGACATTACAATATTGAATTCACTTATTATTGGGAATTTTAGGGCCTGTTCAATACCCTTTTTTTAACCTTGGTTTTCATATTTATTTTTAGGATATAAATGTAATACATATTTAGTGGATTAAATTCAAATAACATATTACAAAATAAAGAATCCAGATTCACTTTTATAACTACAATTATGAAAATATGTTAAACATGTTTTCGAAATATTACAAGCCTAAACTCAAAAATAAATTTAAAAATAAAACCACAACTCATGACCTTATCTCCTCATCTTTTTCTCTTCGTCAATAGCTATCTCTCCCTATTCATCTTTCTTGATCTCACAACAAATCTTCATTTAACAACACTCTTCTACTTTATCTTCATCCAACAATACTCTTTCTCTTTTTCTCTTTTTCTATCTCTCCTGATCTACTCTCCCTCTGTGTGGCAACTGCTATCCTTCGTCTCTGCCATTGCTACAACTTCATCTCAGTTATTATTGCCAATGTATCTTTGTCGTGGCCTCTGTTGCTTTATCTCCACGTAGCCACTGCTACCTTGTCTCCGTGTAGCCGCTATTGCTCTGTCTTGATCATCGAGATTGCTGTTTCTCTTTCAGCTCTATCTCTTATTGGTATTTATTTTATTTCAACAAATTTTGAGTAATTATTTAAATAATTTTGAGTAATTATTTTTTAAACCATATTATATTGTGGATTCTCTCAGTTCATGCCAAAATTTTAGAATTGATTATTTGTTCATACTTTCGTTGCACGAACAAAGACATTAAGTTTGTTGTTTGTCAATCCAAAAATTTTATTTTAGTAGAGAGAAAATGAGTCAGGCAAATTGAACTTTTCTTATTAGAGAGAAATAGAGATTTTTTAAAGCTGAAATTCACTTAAACAGTCTATAGCTTATGGAAGTGAGAACAAAAAATAAAATTAATTAATTGATTGTAATACAATAGCATTAATAGTAAATTTTTTTGTTGTGCTCTAAAAAAAATCATTTAAAAAAATTGACAACAGCTTGCCCTTAATTTGAATTGGTCAATTTGTAATATAATATATTTGATGTTGATATGTTCAATTTTTAATTTATCACATATTGCTGAAATGGCTTTCATACCTTGTTGAATTTGATTAATTTCAAAAGTTTAAGTTATGTATGTTTAAAAGTAGTTTCTTTAATTTCATTCATATTTGATATATGTTATCTTTTTTCTAATTTTTTAGTAACAAAGTATAAATCCACATGATGTTGATGGTGAGGATAAGGTTGATTGGTTTAGCCGAACCGAAACTGCTTTTATTCATATAGTGCACGACCATGTTAAAAAAGGTGATCTACAAACATTAACTTTTACTAAGAAAATTTATACCACTATAAGTGATGAGTTATTTGAACAATCCAAAAAAAGATTGAATGTAGGACACTTTAAGTACAAGTTTAATAGGTTGCACAAAAAATATCGAGAGTTTTCAGACTTAATAGCTCATACTAGGTTTGGTTAGGATCCTAAATCAAGTACGGTCACAGTATCAAAAGCTATTTAGGCTGCATATATTAAGGTAAAATCTATCTTCACAATATATTATATAGTTTCATATAAAATAAAAATATTTTTTTGGTTTTATACACTTATTTTTTTTCCACAAGGAGTGCTTGGAGTGAAGCCATATCGTAAAAAAAAATTAGAGCATTACCAACTCCAAGGGACATATTCAACACCATTATAGCTTCTAGCCATTTACATTTTTCCTCAAACCAAGTTCTATTGTCCTCAGATGATGATTGTGAATTAGAAGAGAACTTTTTTTTGTCATAGAAATCATGTTGATATTGAGGATGATGTCGAATCAATGGAACCTCTTTCTGATAGTAGATCAAGAAAAATGCCTCATCAGCCAATTTCAACAACAACTGAGTATGGTAAAAAAAATAAGAGTGAATTTGACAATTACTTATGAATTGAAATTTATGTGTTAAACTTTATTTTATTTTTGTGAGTTGAACTGTGCAATGTTTTCATTTATGTATTTGGCATAATATTATTAGATGGTGTATGAATTTGTATTTGTATATTCATTTTATTTTACTTTTTTTGGATCAATTATGATAAACTTGAGATATAATTTATGAATTTTTTTTAATCAAAGTAGAAAAATGAACAACAACAACAACAATGAAGATGATGACATTGAAAGTTTAACAGATATTGAAGAAGCGGTTTTAGAGGTAGCCATTGCTATAAACATGTACGAGAAACAATAACGTGCTATTAAAAGGCAATGCTATAAATGATAATTGTCTGGTATTGAATTTTTTCAAAAGTTGTTAAATGGTCATCTTGATAGGATGTATAACATGTTTCGCATTGATAAAAACGTTTTGATTCAATTATGTTATATACTAGAACATTTACAATTGTTAGAGTACGATAAACATGTTTGCATCAAGGAGATTGTGACAATGTGCTTATATATATTGTCTCATGGTGTTGTCGTGCAAGTCATATTTGAGCATTTTCAACATTCAATTGATACTGTGTTCACACATTTTTAAGCGTGTGTAAAAAACACTTTGTCACTTGGCAAATCATGTTATAAAAGCAAAACCTCAAAGTGAGATGCCATTAAAGATTATAAACAATCTAAATTTTTTTTCTGTATTTTGAGGTAAGAATTTTAATACATGTTTTTTCAATGTTTATGTGACATTAACATTTGATTAATAAATTAATAATTGTTACTTATTTTTACATAAGTGCATTGGTGCAATTGATGGAACCCACATTGCTGTGTGGTCACCAACACATAAACATAATCACATTAAACTATAAAAGCTCAGGCGACTCAAAATATTATGTGTGCATGTTCTTTTGACATGATGTTAACATTTGTATATACGGGTTGGGAAGATACTACCAGTGACTTAAGGGTATTTATAGATGCATTAATATATCAAAATCTGGGTTTCCACGTCTAAAAGAATGTAAGAATATTGTGAGATATATATATATATATATATAAGTTTGTATCTTTAGCCTTTTTTTAAAAAAACAAAATTAAGTTATGTTTTATTTTTTTCCATATTTTATGATATTATTACGTTGTAGACTTCGGGTACATAAATATGAAGGAATTTTTGACAGCGTATGGAGGTGAGGGATATCATTTACACAATTATAGAGGACTGGGTCAAGCACATAGAGATCCCTAAGAATTACTTAATTATAGATATTCATTATTGCGTAATGTAATCAAGCGATACTCTGGTGTTTTAAAAGTGCAATTTTCAATTTTAGGGAATATGCATAATTATAGTTTATGCAAGTAACGTTTAATTCCAAGTGCATGTTGCGTTTTACATAATTTTATTCGATGAGAAAACACAAGTGATAGGTTATTTGAGGACTTTGATGTAATCAAAATATGATTACCAATGAAGAATGAGATAATAGTAGGCCACTTACTAATATTGATTTATCTTCAGCCAGTGTCGCAGAGATGAATGCTATAAGAAATAGAATTACAACTTTTATATGGCATGATTACACACACGATGCATGATGTCTACCATGTAATTTTTTATAATTATTTTGTTTAAATTATATGTGTTGCAATATATATCTTAATTATAGTGTGAAAACAATGACAATGTAAAATTTTTTTTTATTAATGCTAATGCTAAAGTTTTATCCTCATGTAATTTTTTATAATTATTTGGTTTAAATTATTTATGATATGTTTGTATATGTATTAGTTAAACAATTATTTTCTAACAATAAATATGACTTAAATATTTAGTAAAATTTATTTTTGAAAATAGTATTATCAAACATATATTTTTTATTTTTATCATTTTCAATTATATTTACCAAACACATATTACTATTTTCAGTTTCAAAATACAAGATATAAAAAATGATACCAGATGCATACTTAAATTCGAAGTACAATAACGGTAAAATATCATTTTTATTTTTATTTTTTATTTAAAAAAATAAAAATTAAAAAAAATATCGAACAAACCTTTAGATCTTGAAAAACGTTTTTGATAATCTATGTATATCAAAATTCGCCTCTCACACACAAACACACACAATTTGTTTGGTTTTATAAAATATTAGTTTGCATCCCCAGGCCTCTCATTAACTAATGTGTTTGTGCACAAGTTTTTATTTTTATTTATTTATCCTTCCATTCGAATTACTAATATCTAGTGAAACCATTGATAATCTTACTGTAGTGCAGCTCAATCTGAGTCGTGGCTTTTGGCCATATAAACTTAAACCTTAAACGAGCGTTGCGCATAAAAGTTGTACACTGTACACTACATGCTTCGTAGGAAAAGGTTATAGGTCCAGTCATTCGGCTAATTCTTCGGGAGTGTTGTACACAAATTTATTTTATTGTGAAGAAACAAAGACATTGGATGCGCTCTTGGATAGGTTTTGGGGGCTAATGAACGTTGAGTTTACTGTTGTACTCGATTGACAACAAGGACAATTTTTATGGCGATAATGAATGTCGACGACACATGATATAATATTTTATTGAGAATGAGGTAAATGTTACCCCATGTGTAAAAAATAGATTCGAACACAAATGACTATTCAAAAAAAGTGATTGGAACTCATTTTCTTTAATATGCAATTGCTAATTAAAAAAAAAAAAAAGGGTTAAAACTAGGTCCCATTAGCAGGAAGGAACAGGAAGACACGTCACATGCCCCTTAAATACGTTCTCATTGGTCATCACAGCCTAAAAAGACCAAAGGAGACATGCCATACCTTTGACCCCTGAGACCTCGTTGTGGTCCCAAAAGAAGACCAACTCGTTGCTCCATGCCTCCACGTAGCAAAAAGGAAAATATATTAAAAAAACGAGTTTTTTTTGAAAAAAACAAAAGGAAATATTTTAACTCAACCAACAGTGCGCCTCCACTTGTGATTTGAAAAACTCACCTAATCAAGAAAAGCACAAACACCTCAAAGGGGAAGAAGTAAGTTAATGGAACCAATTAGCCGGAACGCACCAAACAAGGAAGAGCCACGTGACAAGGTCTGATCATGATCAACTTACATGATGCGCTGGCTCGGCCTCATTGGCTCACCTCTGATCCCATTGTACGGAAAGATATGGACGTTTTTCTAACCCCATTGTACGGACAATACTGTTTACGAAAACTTTCTTTTTATCGTTTGCAGCGAGTACCCGGAATTTCCATACAACTCGAGGGTTTTGAATTTTTAAAAGTTGGAAACTGTCCGAGAGAAACTGGCAACCGACAGGAATGTTCGCTGTCTATGACTTCACTCACCCCTCTGCCCCTTGAAGGGATACCGGAGATGGGAGTTGTCGGTTGATCTCAACAGGTGTCATCTCATCACGCGATAGCATCTAACTTTTGTGCATCCACATGAGTAGTGGATTCACATGCTTTGGCATTTATTCTCTGATTTTTCTTTTTGAGGGTGGTGACTACTTCTTTCCTCAAGTTACCAAAAGAAGAAAGAGATTAGGTTCTTCACTCTTGACCCTCCTGCTGTTTTTTCATTATAAATATCAATATTATTCTATTTAATTTATAATAAAAATTTTTAGCGTATTATTCTGAGTCTCTAGCTAGGGTTATTGGGTGGAGAAGCTAGAAAGCAAAGAAAGGAGTATGGTATCATGATATGATGACAAATAAAAATATATTTTATTTTTTAATGTATTTTCAGTGAAAAAAATCTAGGGCTTCTCAAGATTTTATTGCAGAGAGAAATTTCTATAATTATCATTGTCTCTCTTGTTCCCCCACTGGAGCTTTCACAGACCCATCAAATCCCTTTGTCAGCACTTTCCTAATTTGTTTTGATTTTCAGTAATATTCTCTCATTCTATCTTTGGAAACTTTTAGGTTGGTCTTTCAAATCAGTTTCAATTTGATTTTCATTCAATTTGATTACAATTTTTCCTCGATCTTTCAGCTAGCTCACAGCAGGTTATTATTTTATATTGAATTTGTGGGTCTTTCTTGTGTAGGAGTAGGAGAGTGAAAATGGTGAGAGGCAAAACCCAGATGAAGAGAATAGAAAATGCAACAAGCAGGCAAGTTACTTTCTCAAAGCGAAGAAATGGGCTGCTCAAAAAAGCCTTTGAGTTATCGGTTCTTTGTGATGCTGAAGTTGCACTTATTATCTTCTCCCCCAGAGGCAAGCTCTATGAGTTCTCTAGTTGTAGGTGCGTTCCTCATCTTCTTCATAATGTTCTCACAGACTCATACTAATATGAGCTTTTGTTTATTTCTATATATTGTTGTTTGGTATTCATATTTCATGTATCTGCTGCGAATCTGTTTTGAAGAATTTAAAATCTGGATAATTTTGGCCGTATAGCATTGGATTTATGTCTATGGCAGCCCCAGCAGATAAGCTAGTACTATGAGTACATGAGTGTATAAAGGGTCTGATCTTTCTGGTTCCCTTTCTTAATCTTTAGAATCAAATCTTAACAGGTGATTTTGTTTTGTTGGATTTTTGGTGTTAATTGATCTTTCAACAGATCTTGCAGATTCTTGCAGTCTCTCAATTTCACCTCAATCTGATTTTCAGGGGCTCCATAAATGTCAGTTAATGCTTTGGGGAGGGAGAGAGTCACGAGCTAGAGGTTAACAAATCGTACTTACTAGGGTTAACTGTAGTTGATAGAAAATTTATGGGTGTGTTCATCACTTCATTATACACATATTGAACAGGGAAAAAAAGAAAAGAAAAACTGAAAAACACTAATAATAGAACTAAATTTCTCTATTGTATTCGCTATGGAACTGTGTTTATGATATAAGCTGGTCATGTAGAGGTCACTGACTGTATGCACAGAAAGAGCGCTATTTATTCTTTTCATGCAAACATTTGCGATTGTGGTTAGAGAAAGTTAAGGTACTCCACAGTATACATAGTTTTGGGTTGGATTTTTCTCATGTGTACCGCTCTCAAGTCTCAACTAATTAATTAGAGAAAGCTAAGGTACCCCAAGTGCATATTATCTTTTGTTAAATTTTTACAACGTGTACCTTTCAATTTTTAATTATTTAAGAGTAAATACACGAATGAGAAAATTTAACAGGTGAGGGAAACTAAACATAAAACATCCAATATCGTTTTGTGCGGTGATATTGATAATTTAGTTTATCCATGCAACTGAGCATGCAATTTATCACATTTAACAAGGTGCTAATAAATGAAGTTTTATTTCAGGAAAAAACTTGAACTTTTGATATATATAGCAGAACTATACCAAAAGAGAAAAGCAAATTATTTTAGTAATCTTGTAGACTGTTTTGGGGAATCCCAACTCCAAGATGTACTTCGATTCTCACCTACATGTTAACTAATGTTTTGCTTCACCTTTGTTTATTTGGAAAGCTAATTACTTCTAATTAAAGAAATGGAATGCTTGCTTCATGGTATCCCACTGTCTTGGTCTAACCTTGCCTTTCTTAATATACGATATCATTAATTGTACCAGACATATTAATACAATTAATTAGTATAGAATTAACGTTAATACTGATCATTTAGCTTTGACAAAAAAAAAATCTCTTTTGGTTAATTTTGGCCTTAAAGGTAGCCACAGTACATTTATAGCTAGCTTGCAAACCATGTTCAATAAAATAGGGCTTAACATGTAAACATGAGAATTATGTTTTGGGAATTTGTTCTAAATCTTTTGCATTTTGAATATGGAAATGATCTTTGACTCCCTAAATTTGGGAATTCAACTAGTTGTTTTTTACAATCTAGCACTCTTTAACATAGAGAAGAATATAAATTAAAATGATCTATTGTATCTAATATATTAAAATTACATGAGTTTCACTACGGGTTTAGAAAGAAATAAAAAAATGATTTTGATACATAAGAAATTCCTGTCGTTTAAGATTCTTGGTGAATTTGTCTTGTTTACCTTTTAAGGCACATGATAAAAGAATCACATGAGAGTATCATTCCTATAATTCTTACAAGGAATAACTTCAATTTATGGTAAAATTAGAGACTCCGACTCTTCCTGTGACCTTGTAGCTTTGGTTTTCAATATGCATCTATACTCTAGGTGGTTGAAAGAAGATCCAATCTTTGTTGCGAAGTTAGAGTCATTTGATGATTAGCTGCTTCATCCACGTGCTTGTGACACTACAAACGCGTATAGACCAAAATGTTTTTGTTTGGTTCTTATGTGTTAAGAAAAAAATATCTCACATTGGCTGAGGTTGAATCTTGGGATAATTATATAAGGTTTGTGCAACCATTGTCTCTTAAGCTACCTCTGAACTATGTGTTAGCCTCATATGATTTTATAAGGTGAAAAGATAGTAAGAGCCTTATTTGTGAGCCTTAAAGGCTTTTATAATAGTAAACATTATTTGTTAATGATCAACTCTGATGGTGTATACAAGCCCATGGGTGAGCCATTTGTTAATGAATCAACTCTGATAGCGTATAGAAGCCCACAAGTGTGCTTCATACACTTTTATATCATGAGAAAATAGTGAGAACCTTATACGTAAGCCTTAAAGGCTTCTATAGTAGTAAGCATTATTTGTTAATGAATCAATTCTAATGGTGTATGAAGCCCATGGGTAAGACATTTGTTAATAAATCAACTTGGATGGCGCATAGAAGCCCACAGATGAGCTTTATAGCTTTATACGCTTTTATATTGTGAAAAAATAGTGAGAACCCTATTCATGCATGAGTTAACTCTGATAGCGTATGGTAGTCCATAGGGCCAACTTATAGGATCGGCTTTAACTCATACATGTACTAGCCTAAATCTAGTCTAACTCATGCTCAATGTTGCATTATTTCCTTAGCCTTTTTTTTTTAATCACAACTCATGAATTTTATTACCTCGTATCCATGTGTATGTGTGTACGCGCGCGCACATGCATATGTGTGTATTTGTTTTGACAAACAAGTTAATGTGATACATTTTAGTTTCTTACTTGCCATTTCTGTGATTAAGTCATTAAGGGAGAAAAGAAAAAAAAAAGGAGAAGAATGTTGATTAAAGTTTGAGGGACTAGATATAACTTAATGTTTCATGGTTGTAGTTCAATTGAGGAAATTAATTAATAACTAAGTGTTTATCTGAACCTTCAATATCAATGAATAATGGTTTGACAGTTCATCATTGTGACACTTCCTTCTTCTGATTATGGTCATTCCAAAGGGAAATTTAATTAATACTGATTATGATAACTTGAATACTATTTTTGACTAACACAATATCTTTGAGAATAGGGATAAAACTAATATTATATGAATATTAAGATAAAGTAGGAACTTATTGGGATCAACTTCAGTTAGATAATCCTTAACAATGTAATCCTAAAAATTGGATCTTGGCAAAAAATGTTAAAGAAGTTAACAGTTTGCAGTCCGTCTCATCATTATAGCAAAATAATTTTGATTGTTTAGATAGGATAGCAGTAGAGATATTCTTACTTACGAAATCATGTTGCTCTAGCTGATTATATGTATATTCTAATTTAGTGCAAGATGGTGATAAGGAATTGTCTTTGATTGTAAAACAGTTTATAAGCTAATAACTAATCAAGTTCAGGAACTAAGAAGATGGGGTTTGAATACAATAAGATGCCCATAAGCTAAGTCTAATGAGAGAATGTTGAAAGAGTAGAATTAATTTGAAAGCAATGGAACTATTTCCCATGTTCGAGAACCATCTCATTTGAGATGAATGTTTACAATAATTTAAAAGATGTGACACATTACTTTATTGTTTACCTCTTTTAAGTGACATACATAAAATATTTATTATAAATTATTGTTAAATATGAGGTACCTAACGTACAATCTTCCTCATAATAATGCATGACTGCAGACTGACATGAGTTTTGATCCACGTAACCATCTTGGTGGTCTGGTTTTGCAGTAGAAATTAAACAATCCACCTTACCAAAACCTTGTTAATTACATGCTTTTTTCTTAGGTCTATTTAATATTGTTATTAGGTAATTGTGGTTCAAAAGTTACAATATTAAAGTATTGGGTAAATACTTGATGTTATGATTTGAAATTAAGTTGATTTTATCTCACACTTTTATATATAGTGAAGTCATTATAATATTTTACTATTTTTGTCAAAATTCTATTTCATACCTACAACTTGTTTTGTGCAATAGGTTTAGCTTTTAAATCTTACTACCTCAATATCAAATAGGGACTTGTTTAATTATTTGTATTGCCAAATTACTGATTTTCAAGCTTTCAGTGTATTTCTCATCCTCTATTAATTTGATCACAACTCATTTTATGCATATTGTTTTCTTTGTTGTTTATTTTTTTTCGAATTTTTTTATGTACTATTCTAGTTATCTTTGATGGGTACTATATGTAGGCATTAATTATTTCTTAATAAAATAATTGCATACTAAGTTTGGCAAAATAAATAAGTAATAATTTGAATTATCTGTGAGTGTGCCATTGAGATACGTAATTATTTGTTATGTTAGATATGATCTTATATTTTGATTGTCAACGGTGTGGTTTTCAGTATTAACAAGACCATAGAACGCTATCAGAAGAAAACCAAAGATATTGGAATCAACTCCAAAATAGTAGAAGAAAATCATTCACAGGTTTGTCTTTATGAGATCATGCTTTTCTTTCTTTACCCTTTCCTTTATTAATGCAGCAAATATACAAGTAAAGAATGTTTCACTGTTTTGTTGAGCCAAATGCTAGAAGGGCAATAATGCAATACAAAGTTATGATTGATGATTGTATTGATTATAATTAAAATCTTAACAATACACAGTTACAAACGCACATGCAAATATAATACAAAATCTTTGAAAAATGATTACATGTACATCAGTATGGACCAAGTTTATGATTCAATTTAGGTATCTCGAAAACAAACTGCAGAAAGATTTGGGATCTTTATGGGGCATAAGAAGAGCTTTAAAAAGATGATGGTAAAAGCAAAAAAATTGGCATGCTAGAAGGGATGGCATATAACACAGGTAATAACACCTAGTGAATCTCATCATCTCTCAGGAAACAAACATATCTGGATCTACATTTTCTGGACGCCAAATTGTTGTCTAATTACTTAACATACATATAATTTAACTACAGAAGTTTATGTTGCTTCAATGATGACTTTCATATGGTTGCACTTTTTCTGACACAGATCTCTTCATGCGTGAAGAAATTAAATTACTGGGAATATATCACTTTTTCTTTTGCTATATATAAATAATTACCTTTCTCTTCCTTCAAAAGAATATATATAAGAATATTGCAAAATCTATGCAGATTATCACTGAATTGACAATCTTGTGATGATCATCAGTTGTATAAAATCTGAATGCATCTTAATTCAATTGTAGCTAAAACTAGAGAACAATTCCAATTGGAAAAGACATTATAGTAAGTTGTTAATTTTAAAAGCTTCCAAGGGTGTAGTCGAGTTGGTTGGTAGTGCAATCTATAGCCTTTTATTTGTGTGAACTCGGGTTCGAGTCTTGGCGGTAAAACTTGATTTGGACTTGTCTACCCTCCCTTTTCTTTTAAAAAAAAGTTGTTAATTTTAATAATAACTTTTTGGGTACTTTTTTTTTATTTTTTGTTTTTCCATGCAGCATGCCAAGGAAGAGACGTCTAACATGATAAAGAAGCTTGAGTTTCTTGAAGTGGCCAAAAGGTTCAATACCTAGCTAGCTAGCTAAGAGGATTTTTGTTTTGCATGGTGGAATTCAACACACACACACATATATATTCCCCACTTTAACTTGCAAAGCTTAAAAAATCGTGAATAATATTAATGCTAATGCAGAAAACTCCTTGGAGATGGACTGGAGCCATGTCCAATTGATGAGCTACAACAGTTAGAAAACCAGTTGGAACGAAGCTTAAGCAGAATTCGGGCAAGAAAGGTACATACGTTTTAACGAGTTAACATTGCCTATCCTTGAATTAAACATGGCTATATCACTACTGAAATAATTTTACTGACAGTTTAGAAACTTGGTCTTTTCTCAGAATCAGCTCTTCAGAGAACAAATTGAGAAGCTGAAAGAAAAGGTGATAACTTTTAATTTGTGCGCCAATATATGCATACCCGGTTAATAGTGAGTCTTGATCAATGATCATATCTTTGATATCTTGCTGATTGCTAGTATTTTGTGCTTTGTCGTGCATAATGCAGGAAAAAATCCTCATTGAAGAAAATACGAAGCTGCGAGAGCAAGTATATATCTCTTTTCAACCCTAATATTAAATGCAATAAGTACAGCTTTCATATTGATGATAGTTTACTGATTGAGGATCAATTTAATTTCAGTGTGGGATGCAACCACGGCAAGCGTCAGAGGAGCAAGAAGTATATATGGATGTAGAGACAGAATTGTTCATAGGACCACCTGAAAGACGAGTTGCTTAAAATCCTTTGAATCATGACTGGGGATGTTGATATATATGCTATGCCGCTGAAAAGCCACCAAAAGTGACCAGCTTTCCTTTCACTTTTTTTTTTTGCTTATTCTTAATTGGGTGATTCTGATTTTTCATCTTAATTACATTATATAATTGTGAAGGCCGAATAAGTTTCTGGAAAACAGCATTTTACAGCAGAAACCGAGCCATACAATGAGGAAATCGGTTTAATTTCATGTGTGAAATGTATAATATTTCTCAATGACCATGTTAGTGTGTGCCATTTCGGCTTGGCTATGGTAAATAGTTAACATACTTGCCTTTTTTGCTTTTCTTTTTGACCCCTCTATTCTGTTCGAATTTTATTTGGTTTATTGCCTTTAGTTTGTGCTGATGCTATTACTGAGAAAATATCCAATTTCATAAATGCAAAAAAGAAATGTATTCAGAGTGATTCGAATTTAGAGATCGATTTCTATCCAAAATGGAGGGGGGGCGCGGGTGCCGCCGCGGTGGGAGAAGGAAAGAATTAGAGATCGATTTGAGTAAATCTAGAAATAATAATGTTACACTAAACAAAATTTATATTTCAAATAATGTGACATCTTAAGATGATAATAATAATAATAATAATAATAATAATAATAATAATGTAGCACCTGATGTGCCATTCAATGATAAGCAATGATATCTATTATGTTAATAATGAAGTACTAAATTTAAATTCTAAATAAATAATTTACCTAACCTTATTTATTTAAAAATTGATTTTGATAAATCATCCCTTTGTTAAACATTGATTATGATAAATTATCTCTCACTTAAACAATCTTTAGTGCTAGTTTAGGATTCTATTTGCAAGGTTCAAAATTGATTTTGATAAGCTAAAATGTATTTGAGAGTTTGGTAATTTTTTTAAAATTATTTTTGCCAAAATCACCGGATTATATAGTAGATTTAATTTTAAAAGGGAAGAAAAGAGTAGATTTAATTTTGAAAGGAAGAAAAGAATAGCTTTAAAAATCAGTTTTACAATCAGTACAATTTCATATACTCGTTAGATATATTATATAAACTCAAAATTATTTTTATTCAATTAAAAAATAAAATCCTTAAATTTAAGGAGATTATTATTATTGTTATGCTTTTTTTATTTACATATGCTTCTCTGCACTATCAAGTTCTCAATTATTTTGAGATAAGAAAATAATATAAATAAAATTAATGAAGTACAAATATTATTTTTTAGTTACCTATTATTATATGGGCTAAAAAAATACTTCTTCCGATAACTAAAAGGAAAAAGACAGATATCAAAGAAAATCAAAGCTATAGCTTCAATAAATTTTATTTACAAGAACTAATATCTATGATTCTCGTATGTAATAAAATCAAAACAAGAGAAGAGGGAGTTAAATTAAAAAGAAATTTACACGGATGAAATATTATCAGAGTTTATTTTTTTGAAGAAAGATGAGAACCTTAAAAAAAAAAAAAAGGTATGAAGAAGAAAAAGGAGAAATAGATGATGGATTTTAGAGTTAATTTATTAGATTTTAAAGTTGGTACCAAAAACGTCAATTTTGATATTTAAAAAAGGAAATAAAAAAGTAAATCAAATCTTATCCCCTGAAATACTTAAATGTTATGTTTCTCAATCTCTTACAAATATTATGGAGAAGTAAGATTACGAGAGGATCCAAATTCTTATTATATATGCACATTTAAAAAAAATTATTATATATACACAATCAAAAATATTATATTAATATTTTTATAAGAGAACAATATATTTATTTTAATCATTAATATTCTGATAATAATTTAACAATAAAATTTATTAAATAGTATTATTACTTTTAAAACCACAACATTTTCAAAATTAAAATTTACCAAATATTTAAATAATTCTCTTCATTGTTAATTATTCCAATAGCATAACTAATAGTAATTATTTAAAAAAACTATAACATTACCAAACTGGCTTTTAAAGCATCTTAGCGAAGCTCAACTAATTATGAATTTGCTCTGTCGTCACCTAAGTTTAAGTAGGAAAAATAGTAGTAATAGTAATAACAATAACAATAAAAACTATAACATTACCAAATTGGCTCTTATAGCAACAACATCAGCAGTAGCAGCAACAGTAACAACAACAACAATAACAGTAAAACAATAGCAACAACAGCAACAATAGCTATAATAGAAATAATAGCAACAAAAACAACAACAACAGTAGCAGCAGCAAAAATAGCAACAACAATAACAACAGCAACAACAACAGTAATAAAACAACAATAGCAACAGTAGCAACAACAATAACAACAACAATAGCACCAACAGCATCAGTAACAACAACAATAAATCCAATCAAATTGGATGCTGAAATGTATGCACATGTTGAAAAACATAAGTAATTTTTGTCGTTTTGGCTGTTGTCTTAACTTGAGTAATTATGGTACCATTCTAGTAGAATCTTATAATACATTTTAAGTTCTATCTCACTACTGTCAGGATTGGTCGATTACAAAAAAATGTGTATGTGGTAAAAGTTTAATTAGATGGCTTACAAATGACATTGTAAGGGCATCACTGCGCATGACTTTCTCAAAATTGAGACGTATGAGTATATATGCTAAGCATACTTGATGCATCATATGAGAGTCTGATGAACATCTTATTTGAGCCTGATGAACATCATATTTAATCCTAACATACGTGCAAGTATCCATTTACTACATTTAATTTGACTACTGCAATTGTCATTATTTATCAAATATAGGAATTTAGCGCTTGAAACATATGCAAGTTAACAATTGGGCCGGGAAGCTTTGAGTGTATTCAATATTGTTTTTCAATTGGTATTTTCTATCCTTATTTCAAATAAGGAAAAAACATGATGTTTTTTATGTGATGCTTTTAAAAGTTAACATGCATTTCCTAGTTTGTTTTAAAATACTATATAAAAATGAAAACGGTAAAAATGCATTTGGTTGTTTGTCTAGCAAAGTGAGGACAGTGAGAGAGAGAGTAAAGAATTATTTATTATTTAATAAGTTTTTAATAGTTTCTTTTTATTTTTGTGCAAGTTATTCTCATCAAAAGTAATTATTTTATTTAAAAATTTGTTCTATTATTCTAAACATTATTTTATAGAAAAAAATGTAAAATTAAATTGCTAAAATAGCATAATGCAATATAGTAAAGCAAAAAATATATTATGATATAAATTTTTTAATTAAAATATCATGATTAATTGTATTTTTTATTTTAAGAAAGTCATTTTTATTTTAAAAAATAGTTCCTATTGTGTTTTAAAATAATATTGCATTTGAATTATGTAAATAAATTTTATTATAACATAATAATATTTGAAAGAATATAAAATTATTTTATAATTTTATATATTTGTTAGTATTAGCTGGGAGGATGTAACTTTTTTATTGATATATTTTCAACAAGATTTAGAAAATTGTTATCATCTTTTATTTTAAAACAATATATAAAAAAAATTAAAATGGATGATTCAGCGACATGATATCAAATAAACATAATTTTCTTTTGATGTTATTTATTCACTACCATTATATACACAACATATTTTTTTGTTGGACGCACACATTCATTGGTAAAAGTTGCCGCAAAGTTAAATTGTGGGACCTATTCACACTCTCAACAAAGAATGAAAATTAAAGAACACCAATATGGGATTCTCTAATTTTTTTTATAAAAATTAAATAACAAAAATGATTCATTTTTCAATACCGCAGCGTATTTAAAAAAAAAAATGAGCCCACCAAACAAATTTTATTTTATTTCTCAAAAAACGGAAAACAGCAAATAAAAACTGTACCAAATGCACCCTTCGTTTTCTCGTTTGTGTCACCAGATGGTTATCTCATTATGATACAAGCGATAATGCAAGTAGACTCATTAGTTAATAATGGTTTGGGTGCAGCTGCTTGATTCAACCGAGAAGGCTGTTGAGCAAAGCCTGGCAAGCACTGGTCACGCCAATGTGCGGGCTATAAAGACATATTCAGAGGGTTCTAAGACTATAATGCTTGCGATGACTTGTACTTTTATCGTGGTTGTGCTCCTCATCCGTTTCACCTAAAGTGATGATTATCTGATGCTTTTTCTTTTTGAGGTGTGGCCACAAGGCTACAAAATCCATTTTTGCAACGACAATAGAGGCAAAATTTTGCCACATAGCTCTCGGTGCACTTAATTGAAGAATGAAGACTACTTGGTTTTGGATATGTACCTGTAATTGAAGAATTTCTTTTTGGATGGTGTTAAGTGTACAGACATGCTAAAACAGTGGCAAAAATATGTTGGGGAATTGAAAGTATATAGTTAAATTTGATTGCAAATTGGCTATGCCTGTTGTCTACAAACTTGGATATTTGAATTGGGCTCAACTAACTGTACTGAGTTAGGCCCATAACCTCGAGAGTGGCAAAATGAACAAACTAATCGAATTCAAATCGAGTTGTAAACGAAATGGGTCAAAACTCTAATGATTCGGATTCGATTATTTTATTAAAGAAATTTTCAGTTCAATTCATTTAATTGGCTTAGTAGAATTAACAAATGAATTGAATCGATTTTGAATTCATTTTTTATTTGTTTATTCTATAAGAAATCCATAACGAATCGAATTAAATAAGAATTTGTTTACAAAAATATAATAAAATTAAGCAAAATAAAATATAAAAAGACCACAAATTTAACATCCTAAAAAACACAAACTTATAATCATTTTTAATTACTATATTAGGCCGTCTAAAAGAAAATTACTATAGCAGCCTATGAACTTTAAAATTTTTCATACATGTTTAAGGATAAATAAGTAATTTAATTAAACGAACGTAAAACGAATAGATTGTATTTTGTTCATTTATGACCTATTTATTAAACAAATCTTAAACGAATATAAATAAATAAATCAATGCCCTTAAATTCATATTCGATTCGTTTAATTAACGAATCGAATCGAATTCACTTATTTATTAAATGAATTAATTTTTTAAACCCAAACTCATTTCATTCGTATCAAACTGAATCAAATAAATAAATTTTGACCCAGATTACCACCCCTACATAGGCTATCAAAGTATTGGACGTTCTAATTGGGTTTCTACCTACAGCCATCTGCTTCTCATCCCACGTACGAAGCAGCAAGTTTTTGTGCGTGCATGTATGAGGCTTGATTTGGTACAGCGCGTGTGACGAGCTCCTATGGGTAGAGCTGCGAGCCCCGACAATGGGATTGAGCTTATGCATGTATATACTCTTTATTATCGTTTGAGAGCGGCTTGGCATGAATTCAGCGAGAGGAAGTGTACATATCGAAAGTACAGCACACTCTCTCATTTGGAGATAAGTGTAACATGCTAACTTAATTCTTTGCACCCAAATGATTCAGTTTCCCCGTGTTCTGACGAGTGCGCCAACAAAATATGAGAGCTCCGTGTTGGTTCAGGGCCAAACTGAAACCAACCAATGCAAAATTACAGGTACCTTCCTAAGCCTTATTGAATTCAATGTGTTATATCTGTACAATTCAATTATTGTATTTGTTTCTTTAAACCACATTCTCATATTCATTTTTCTAATTTAAAGACTCGTTTATTTTATTAACTAAATTTGTTTACTAGTATCTTTAATGATATATATAATGCACGCACGTATTACCAGATACCACAAGGAACAAAAAAAAAAAACTTCAATCATTCGATCGCAGACCCACCTCTCTATACTAAAGAAACATTTAGTTCAGTTAATGCAGAAAGAAAACACAGTAACGTGAGTTTAACGCGTGAGGACGGAGGATGAGGCCATGCATTCCTTTTGTGGTTTCGATTTCTTCATACTTTACCTCTTGATTGCGATTACTTAATATTTTTATATTACCATGCTAAACTAGCAGAATGCTTGAATTTGAAAGGCAAAGCTAACAGAATGCTTAACTAATACTGTGCAAGGGTCGGGGACCAACTGTTGGTCAATTACTTTAGGCAATTGCCGGAAGCCCACATTAAATTAAAATAAATTAGGTACCACTAAATTTATGACCATAATATTTTTTGAACTAATTTAATTTTCGGCGTACATAAAAGTGACGTTTGCCACAATTTGATCAATTTATTAATCGACGAGGTTATTTACATTCTAAATTTAATAAAATGGAGAGCCTATTTGAAGCTATAAACATGCTCCTAAGAACTATTTTTAAATAAAATTTTATATTACAAAAATAATCTTAAACAAAACTACCAAAAAGGATAAATAATTTTATTATCTAGATTATTACACCCACCATAAATCTTAACCATCTTTTTGACGTTAAATTAATCTCTCTCTCTCTCTCTCTTAATATTATCTGCTTCACCGTAATATATGGATGAGTTTGGATTGGTGCCGTTGCAGAGGCAATATTTTATGGGAGTGGATTCAGTTAGCATTTAACATTCAAAACTGTCCATAGAACTGGATGCTTATCAAATTCAGATTTTAGACGAATATATTTGGGCCATGAAATTAAAACAGTTTCCAAAACAAAATGATGGCTTTTCAATGCACTCGATCAGCAACATGAATACAAAGAAATTAAAAAAGGAAAACGAAGAATAAAAATTAAAGAGATGAAAATAGAGGTGGGCAAATAATTTGATCTGACCTTATTTAATTAAAAAAAAATTAGCTTCACATCAGATTCGGATGAAGAATCCAATCTGATCGGAAATGGTCGGATTTCCGATTAGATCATGCAGATCTAAAAATCCGATCGGATTGGACAGAACTATAAAAAAAAAAAAAAAGAATTATTGGAATTAAAAAATAATATGCTAAAATCTAAATACCTAATCGATTAAGCTCACACCACACACAGAGCACACCCATGCAGCTCACACACCACCTATCACACACACGCACATAGCTCACACTACACCGCGGCGACATAGGCAGCACTGATGCTACCCAGTTCTCCAACGCAACCCACATGCACACACACACCCCGTCACCGACGCGAGCAGCTGCGGCAGCACGAAGCCAGGCCACCGCGACACTCCGACACCACCTGCTCCAGTCTGCTCCACGGGCCACCGTGATCGCCAGTCGCTACTGCTGTTTGCTCCACCAGCCACCCACTTTTTAGGTCCAAATCCAGTGACTTTTTTCATGGTAAATTTATATTTTATTACATAATTAATTTTGAATTTTTTGCTGTATTATTTGAATTATATAATCCGTGAAATGTATGACTGTGATGTGATATAACTGTTTGATATCTAAGATTTTCAATTTGAAAAACATTATAATTCAGATACTTTGCAATGCCCATCATAATTCATACATAAGCATTATAATTCAGATTATTTTTTCCGATTGGATCAAATTACTAGTTTAGATTGAGTTTTGATAATTTTTTTTCCATCCTGATTAGCTTGAAATTCAATCGGGTTGATCTGAACTTGATCTATACCTAATTTTGGGAAAGAGGCTCAGTGCATTTTAAGAGACAAAATAATATGTAACAATAATAATTTAATTATTAGGGTTTTTTTTTACATTATTTAATTATTAGGGTTATTTGTGGGATATTAAGAGGTTTATAGAGTAAAAATTTAATTTTAAGATTTTGATAGTGGGTATATTAAATAAATGAGTGTTAAGACCAATTTAATGTGTTTAAATAGCCTCATGTTAATAATATTATTTATTACAAAAATATACATGATACAATTTACTATTGAGGATAATATATTATGAGTAAATATAAACAAGGGAAATTATCAATTTTCCCTTATTAAATTTATTATATGCCACTTATGTCCTATTATTTTCATAATAACCAATTATCTCTCTACCATTATAACAGGAATTGAAAACAAAGGAAAAAAAGGTCATTTAACTGTTATTTTTTGAATTTTAAATTATATTCATTTAACTATTATTTTTTAAATTTTAAATTATATTCTAACACGTGATGTAAAAAATTAAGTTTTAGCACAATAAAATATAAAGCAAAATGAAAATAAAAAGATTTTTTTTTAAAAAAGTAAATTTACCCAAAGAGAGAGTCGATTTTCATCTTCTTTACTTCTCATTATTTCAGAGTAGCTAGAGAGAAATTTTCAAAATAAAAAATTTTTCAACTTTATCCATGTAAGCTAAAGTATTTGCGTACAGCATGTGGAGGTGACTCCATTACCATTCCTGGGTGAATGGTTAAAGCACACATTTAATACAAGCGAAAGTTTTATCTTAATTTATTAATTATTGTTTGTTAATGCTCCAGTGATAATGTTACCGGTGCTTTCAAAAAAAATTTGTGATAAGCATATTTGAGTTTATAAATAATCCGGAAGCTAACTGTGTAATTGGTATTTTTCGGTTTTTTATTTTAATGAATGATTCATTTTATATTTTTTCCAGTATATGGATTGATGTTGAATTGGGGAAAGAAAAGTTGGTTTGTTATGTTTTAAGGCATTTTCCTTTACATGTGTTAAAAAAATCATTTTTTTAATTGTAAGAAAAAATCATTTTTTTAATTGTAAGAAAAAATCATTTTTTTAATTGTTAGTTATTTTGAATCATATGCCCGAATAAAAAAAAAATTGTTAATTTTTGTTTTCTAAGCATCATGACGTGAATATTTATATAGACAAATGGATCAAATACATGTCAAGATTTACTTTTGGTGGTAAGCTAATTGACCTAGGTGGATGTGAGAGAATATTTGAACTTGGTGGCTTTGATTAATAGGCATGGCCCAAGCTGGAGCTCGATCCGATAATGTAAATAAAGGGCCCAAACCCTATAAAAAGTTTGATTTTTCATTTTTGGGTCGGTTCAAATATTTTTTTAAAATTTTTTAATATTTAAATAATTTAAATTAACCTCCCTTAATATATTAACATTAGGCATAAAAAGTATTCTAATCAATATCTCAACTATAAAATCATATAAATAATTAAATATAAACAAAAAAATAATATTTAATTTAAATAAACACACTTTTTTTTTTAATTATTAAATGGTCAAGTTAGGTCGGGTTGGCTAAGGCTTGAACCCTGACCTGAATTTGATAGAGTTTCTATTTTTAGGCTCAAACTTGAATTTAAGGATTTCAAACTTGAATTTTGATCCTTAAATTCAAGTCAGGTCAGTCAACTCAAATTTGTATCAGACTTTTTTACCATCCCTACTGATTAATGATGTTCTGGAGAAAGCAGTTAATAGACATACGCTTGATGATAAAAAGTTCACGATAATTGCTCAAATTCCTTCTTCAAATGCTAAGCAGTTATTAGAGACTAACATGGAGTTATTGAGTTTTGTGAACCTAATGCTGTCTAGAAAAATTACTTCATTGCTTCTAGAAATGAAGTCATTGCCATCGAAAGCAGTGCAACGAGACATTAAAAATCATCAAATATCTTTTATTCCTGAAAATACTCTTAAGAAGATGTTTGAGCCTTATGAGGGAGGCACTAAACCTACAGTGGCAGATGCAATTCACCTCGAACAAGCTATTAAATGGACCGATGAACCATTAGATAACGATAAATCGAAGCAAAAAGTGAATGAAGCCAAAAGGAAACGATTCTATAAGAGGGATTCACTATGAAATGTAATGAATGTCATGAAATGGGACACAACAAGAATCAATGCCCAGTTTATAAGGTGTAAATATTAAATATTAATAATTTTTTAAAATTTTATTGAATTGACGTGGCTTTTGACATTGTAAAAGGAGAAAGATTTTGGCTCAACCTTTGCAAATTCCCAAGCGCTAGTATAATTAGAAGCTCTACCAATAGGACCAGGCAACAGACTAACCTTAACAAGTGCCTATATTTGATGTCCACGAGTAACAATAATACTCATTTTTAGGAATAAATGAAGCTTCACCAATCAACTGGACAACAATAATTACACGCATACATCAGAGTAAGGCAAAGTAAATTAAGGTCCACTCAAGCTTCACAAGCACAATTTAGCCAAGTAATTGCACAAGCACAACCAAAATGACTAGCCTCAACACAACAAGTACTTGCATAAGCACAACCTAAACAAGCACCGGGTAATATTTAACCTCTAAATTAATTCCTTATTTTAATTTCCATGAAGAATAAGTAAATTAATATTTTTTAAGAACATACGGACCTTAAAGTACAATTGGACAACAACTACCTGCATATATTATAGTGAGACAAAGGAGGGCTAGACAAGGGCAAGAACAACGAACCGGTAAAAATAACAATAATGGGGTTATTAATGCTAAGCCTATTCTCAAAAAAAAGGTCAAAAAAGAGTGCAAACATAGGTTGAATGTCACTTAACCATTAGCTTCTAAGCCCGATGGCTTTGATGGTTGCATGTAGTATCTAGTAAAATGTGGTATCTAATTAGTTTTCTTAACTATTGCAATAGGGGGTAAAGGTGGCTTAATTTATTGGGTATGTGGCGACAAAATTCATACCCACTCAAATTTGGTGTTTGCTTTTGGTTAGCTATGATCAAATCCTCTTGTACTGTGACTATATTTAGCTTATGTTCCACTAATGTATCAAACATTTACTCCCTGATTTTGATTATAATGAATATATATAATTTTTTTTTGGGGCAATGTGTTAAGATGTTGTTGGATTCTTTTGTAATAAATGATTGGGTATTCATATTTTTGCAAGACTATAATTGCGGAGATAGAGATGGTTGAAAGGAATTTTTGTGCAAGGAATGTAGGCTTGATAGACCTAGAACTGATGCAAAATTAAACTTCTTGCAATTGTGTTTTGCTAGTATATAATATATAGCTTAATCCATGAAATTAGAAAATAAACATTATTCTTCTTGTTGATATTCATTTTTTCAATCCACGTTTTAATCGCGATTAAATTTTTTTAACTCTAAAAGTATGGTCATTTTAAAACTTTCTCTTTGTTATATATTAGTTAAAACATATATGAGTAATTGTGTAATTTTATCCACTAGAGTTAAGAAAATTGGTGCCAATCTCCTATCATTTGGACACTAGGGACAAACAGGTAAAAATACTTAAAAATTGATCAAATTCTATTACTGTTATAACAACGGGAGGTTAAGTAGTCATTATGAAAATAGTGGGGAGGTAAATAGTATATAATAATTTTATTAGGGAAAAAATTAACAATCTCTTTATAAAAAATTACTTTGCACTCCCATCTAGTACACCCATTCAACTTACAATTCTTCTACAATAAATTTTATTTCCAACATCTTAACAATAACAAGTTGAAACAAATGTTTGCGAAGGACCGAATCAACATTCTAAAAGATTTTTACTGCATTTTTTTTATTGTTTAGTATAAAAAGAAGGAAATGTCTGGTGAAATCTTTTTGGCAATGTTTTTAAAATAAATAAACCTATCATTACTCTGCATTGATTGCAATAAGATGAATAATGAGTTCCGAGCTTGATTTTATCATCATCATCATCATTATTATTATTATTATTATTCAATGAAATGAATCAAAACCTTATATAAGTTTGATGAATATGAATAACTAATTAGTACTCGAGTACTTTTTGTGATAAACACCTGTCGCATTTGTTGATCTTATAATATTAATTTTGATGATAACAAAACTTATATGTTTTTGATTAAAATGTTGGGACTATTAAAATGAATTTCTTAAAGCCATAGACATGTTTAAAGAAAGCTTTATGGCTGTTAACTTGAGCAGAAAAACCTTTTCTAAACAAAAGTTGTCAAAATATAGATTCTAAAAGTTAACGGTAAACCGATTACTAGAAAACGGTGAAACGATAATTTACAGAGAGGAAATTGTCTTTGTAAATCCTGCACCGTTTATCTGAGAAGATTCTGAAAATTAGTAGTGAACCGTTTATTAAAAACGGCTAACCGATACTTTACAGAAAGGGAGTTTTTCTAATCTCAACTAAATTTGCTTTTGCAAGATTTTAGAAATTAACGGTGGACCGTTTATCGTAAAATGGGGAACCAATAATTTACAAAGGAGAAAGTTTTTTAACCTTGAGCCGTTTAGCAAAAACGGAAAGCTAACTTTGTTTTGCAGGTTTCTAGAAATAAACGGTGATCCGATAACTGTAAATGGTAAACCGTTTATTTAAAATCTAAGCATAATGGCTATTTGGACAAGTCAAAACAGTTAATCGATAGCAGCAAACGGCGATCCGATTATTCTCAAAAAGTCAACAATGACTAATTTTCAGCTCCAACTATAAAATAATTCAATCAAATTCAAATAAAAATAGATCCAACAATCATCTTTGAGTTTGCTATTGAGAAACAATCTCTTTTGAGCCTTAAACTTGTTTTTATTTCATTGATTCACACTTTGAGATTTCAATTGTAATCATATAGTTTGTGTGAGAGATAGATTGATTATAATATTTATTTTTGAGTGATTGTAAGTATTGGGATACACTTGGGTTAAGAGATTGAGAATAATCTCTTATTGTAAAGGTTCATTGACACCTTTGAAGTCAATTGTAAGTGTTGTTGAAGCCTTGGAGGCTTGCTTAGTGAAATCCTCAAGACCGGTGAGCTTGGGGACGTGGACGTAGGCACGGTTGGCCAAACCACGTAAAAATTACGTGTTTGATCTCTCTTCCCTTATCTTTTTAATTTCGAGTATTGTTAAATTTATTGCTTTTAATTTTATTAAGACATTAGTTTTAATTTTTGTGTGGTTTTATTTGCTTAATTTTTAAGAACCCAATTCACCCCCCTCTTGGGTAGCCTAGTTAGTATTTCAGCATTGTTTATCGCACTAGATTAGCCTATCCTACTAAATTTAGGTTTCATTTTTACTTGAAATTCTATCATCTTCAATGTTTTTTTTTTTTAATTTCTCAACTCAAACTAAGTATTTTAACAAAATACATTGTTTTATGAATGTAAAATAACAACATTTACAACAAAACCATATCAATTTCTAACCAAAACACTAAACTTAATACATAAAAGGTTCATAAAATGGAAGGATGCATGCTAACCTTAAGAAGCTTTCTAGTTGATGATTATATCTTCTATGATGTAATACTTATTTGACAAAATTTGGTGATTTGTTGCGAGTAATAATGCTTGGTGATCTGTTGAGAGTGTCGATAGTGTTAGATTTTTCTTGCATTTTCAAGAGTGGCATTTGTTTATAAATTTGTTGAAAGTAATAAGGAATATTTGGTAAAAAAAACTAAAATTTAGTTTGTTATGATAGAAAAAAATTTGGAAGGTTAAATTTAAAAAAAAATGAAATGTTTTGTGACTATTTTTATAAATTTTCATTTGCAAACATGCTCGGTAGTTAGGTGACAATGACACTGACTCATATATAGCTGTGCCTGCATATGCGTCCAAAAGGACCACATCACCAAATCACCATGTGTTAAATGCAAACCTATGGAATAGTTGATAAAACCATGACCATACCTTTCCAATGGAATGAACTATCTATTCTCAATTTCTCATATCACCCATTGCGCGTGCATACTGATAAAAATACTAAATTATTTTCCTTTCTTTCAAATTCTCTTAAATTTTTAAAAATTTTGTGACACATCTCTTTTAATAATAATATAAAATTAAAATAATAATTATTATATTTTTCTTTACTAGTTACTAATAGCTCATATGAATTTTACTCAAAAAAATTTAAATTATTACTGAATCTTAACCTCAGAAATTTATATAAGTCACTCAATATATATATACATATAAACGTTTTATTCTTATTATTTCTTTTTTCCTTTTTAGTTTTGGTGAGTTGAGTATTTTTATAACACACAAAGATAATTAATTTAAAAGGTTATTTTTGGTGAATTGAGGATTTTACTCTCTCTCTATATGTATGTATATATAAGGCGAGAGCTATTTTAATATTTAAAAGAACGTACATGCTAAAATCTGTTTTTTAAAAAATTTTAATAAATAATGCGTCCAAAACAATTTTTAAAGTGTAGATAACCTAACATTTTCTAAATATATAACAATAAACAATAAAATAAGTATAAATGTAATTTACATTTTTTTTTATTTTAATTAGAAGGATTAAAAAAAGCTGATTTTTTAACTTTTTGGGTCACGAGCAAATTAGCTGTCTACAGTTGGCCCCGAACTGTATGTTTGCAAGAACAATTGATTTTTTTTTCTTATGAATAGTACGTTTTCTTTTCTTGGGAAGCAATAGGTAAAATATGCACCGTCACGCACCTTGTTGTATCACGGCAATACGCGTGTCGAGATCTAAGATGAAAGATTATGTTGTAAAATTCAGAAATCGACGGTTTGAATCTTAACACGCACGCACGTTGTCATTGTCTCGCACCTGCTCTCACTTCTCTTTTTTCTTTAATTAAAATTTGTATCGTTTCACGACAGAGAGACAAAAATATGTGAAAGGGCATAATTTTAATTTTCTCCGGCACACAGCATAAAATTTGCATAATTTGATTGATCTCACGATTCGCGAAGAAGAGTAGCCATCTTTTGGGAACTTGGTCGTTAATTACGTTACGCCGACACTGACTCATATAAGGCGGTGCCGCTGCATATGCGTCCAAAACACGTGTTAAATGCAAACAGATCGAATGGGTGATAAAACTATGATCCAATGGAATCAACAACCTACTCTCAATATCTCATATCACCCGTTACGCGTGCATACGGACAAGAATTTTCAATTATTTTCCTTTCTTTCAAATTCTCTTAAATTTTTATTAAAAATTTTGTGACACGTCTTTTTTAATAATAATAATACAAAATTAAAATAATAATTATTATATTTTAATTTGTTAATTACTAATCGCTGATATGAATTTTACCCAAAAAAATTTAAATTATGAGTGAATCTTAACCTCTGAAAATTTATATAAGTCACTGAATAATAAAGTAACCTAAATTTTTATTGTTGATTTTGATATTTAAAAGTTGGGTTATGTTGACTCCCAACCCAATTACAAAATTCTGGATGCACTTTTTAAATATTTTTGTTGTTTCTTTTTTTTTTTTTCGCATGTTCTCAATTTTTTTGTCACAACTATCACAACGAAAATTTTGAGACGAAAAAATTTCAGACCTATTAGATTCTATTTTATATTTATTTTTCACAATTTTAAGTAGGGTTATAGGAAATTCGGAAGAAAAAAAAAAAGTATAATTATAGGGTTAACTACTGCAGTGAGATGGGTCAAACTTGGATATAGCACGATCCTATTCCTATCCTCACCCCCAAAAAAAAAAACACTAACCTTAATTGGAGTCCATGAGATGATGACACGTGGTGCACGCGCATCCAAAACTCCACTTGTTAAACTATTATAACACGATGCATGTGTCAGCGTTAGCATTTAACGCAAGAAGTATGGGGGTTGAAGCAACCGCCACCTAAACGCAAAAGCCTACGCACTGTACCAACTCACATCTTTGCTTAAAGGACTTGAAAATTCAACCCAAATTTTTCAAATTTTCCAAAGCTGAGCATACAAGCAAAGCAAGCTATCAAGTAAAAGCAAAAGCCTCCAAAGGAGTGGGCAAGTTTCAAATTTTTAGCCTTTGCGTGTTGTACCTAAGATTCTCTTTCTTTATTCCAAGATTGCTTGTGTTGCCATATATCAAAATAATTCTATATTTGGTTGCTGCGTTATCTATCATTCCAGCAAACTTGGAATTTTGATTTGAAGGAGAGTGTGAGTCTCTCTGATATTTGAAGAGAGAGATGGCTAGTTTGGTTGCTGCTCTCGGGCTTCCCTCAAAGCTCAAAGCTTCACCCTATGAGCAGCAAAACGCACTCTTTGTTTCTAGAAGAAGATCCAAGAAAAGGAACCAATCTTTTGCTCCTGTAATATTTCTTTTTTCTTTGCCGCCTTTCTTTGAAAAGAAAAAAAATTAGAATTATTTGTGTTGATCAATTTGTGGGTTTGCATGGACCAGGTGGCAAGATTATTCGGACCAGCCATTTTTGAAGCTTCAAAGCTGAAGGTATTGTTTTTGGGAGTGGACGAAGAGAAGCATCCAGGGAAGCTGCCAAGGACTTATACACTTACCCATAGTGATATAACCTCCAAGCTTACTTTAGCTATTTCTCAAACCATAAATAATTCTCAGGTAATCCTTTGATCTACAAAACCGAGGTGCCTAATCAATTTCCATTTCTTTTTCTTTTTTTTTCCAAATTGTTGAACGCTCGAAGCCAGATTATACACACACACACACACCACACACACATATTTTCAAGAGCTTTTTAGATGGAATCTTGATATGTGATCAATCTTTGAAATTGAAAAGAAAGCAGAGGAAACAGGGGATATCGTCATATTGTGGGGTTATATTAATGTTATTATATCAAATGTACCTGATTTAGTAATTGTTTAATAAAAGAGTGATGGAAGAAGACATGAATGAACTTGGATCATAAAACTGAAAGGAAAAAAGGGTGTTTGGGATTGGGTTGCAGCTGCAGGGATGGTACAATCGGTTGCAAAGGGATGAGGTTGTGGCAGAGTGGAAGAAAGTAAAGGGAAAGATGTCTCTTCATGTTCACTGTCACATAAGTGGAGGCCATTTCTTATTAGACGTCTGTGCTAGACTTAGATTCTTCATCTTCTCCAAAGAACTCCCCGTGGTAAATTATTCAATTCAGATTAGTTGTCACCCCTCTGTCAATAGATCAATCTCTTGATGGACTAGTAATCTGTAAAATACTTGAATGAACAGGTTCTTAAGGCATTTGTTCATGGAGATGGCAATTTGTTAAACAACCACCCGGAATTACAGGAGGCTTTGGTTTGGGTCTATTTTCATTCCAATATTCCTGAATTCAACAAAGTCGAATGCTGGGGTCCACTCCAAGAGGCAGTTGCCGGATCTGGTAGAGCTGGGGGGACCCGCCATGAGATTAAGCGAGAAACTTCAATAAGCAACTGGGAATTACCAGAGCCATGCCAGGAAACGTGCACCTGTTGCTTTCCGCCAATGAGCTTGATCCCGTGGTCAGAAAAGCTTCCCCTTCAAAGTGAAAATCATGGGACCCAGCACCAAGAAAACTTACAGCAACAAACCTGATGGGAAAAACATTGCTTCCTCAAGATACCTATTTATGCAAAAATGTACAGAACAAATGTCAATTCCTTAAGAATCCCCAAATTACAACCTAGTGGTGGGGTTTTAGAGTTTGAACCCACGTGCCATGCCCTATCTTCCCCATGATTCAAGCTGCCTTTTCTTGAATGTGACTTTCTTTAGTTTGTAAATTTGTTGTCATCACATCACGGATCTTGAACTTAAGGGGTGTGCTCTGGAAGCGTGTAAGCTCTGGTGCAACTCATTTATTTTGTAGAAGCTGCTTCTATTAGAATCAAGAAATGGGCATACTACAATTCAAAACATCACTGTTTTATCAGTCTTGTAAGAACGAAATAGAACCATTCTGCTTCATTTGTAAAATTTATTGCGTTGATTTTTAAATGCATTTTTTTACTTTTCTTCATGTATGCAGTTAGTAGTTGTCATATAGAGTGAGAAGAGATGATCAAAGAACATATCAAGCACAGGAAAGAAAAGTAGGATTTAGTGTGAAGAGTAGAATATAATAAATTTATTTACAAACATTACAAAGCCGCGTTACACCAAATGAATAGAAGCCGTACTCTTCCCGCAAATATACAACTGCCAAGCAGCAGTTAAAAGAATAAGGGATAACCAACTTCTCCCGCTATACATCAATAAATAAATAATATATTAACGCGGTTTTAAAAAAAATCAAATACTCAGCTTGCGGGCATCTGAGTGTCAAATATTTGTTATATTCACAGCTTTAGCTTTCTGGGTTCCTGCTAGCATTTTGCTACTTGAGGTAGGTTCAAGCAGAACTATCTGATGCACTTTCTGAGCTCATGGTATGCTATTGCTTCCACTGGAGGATCTCCAAATGAGTTTGAAAAATGCTAAGCACGAAAAAGATCATCGAATTGTAGTCCTCCCAAAGGATGATGCTCCAATCTCACTGTCGGTATTCTGCATTAAAGTTCAAAAACCATATACAAGTTTTATTTCTGCCTTGTGCCGGGCATGCGATCAACAAACTTTAATTGACTATGAGAACATTGCTAACAGTTTTCCTAGCAAAAGGATTCTCTGACCAGCTCGTGCAGACAAGTGGAAATTGAAAATTTGCAAAAGGGCATTCATAGATAAAGAAATACAGTAGTTCCTAAGGAAACATCAGTCAGACTTAAGTTATAAATGAGAGTAGAAGAGACTTCCAGCCTTTTGAATTGTCAGTGGATGGGATAAAGTGCAAGTAACATTAAATATTCTCATTGTTAATGCATTATTTACCTGAGATTTAGGGGAAGGGAACACATTCCAAAATCTCAGTGTTTCATCCCCTGCTCCGGTGACTATAGTCTGAAACAAAAAATAATCAAATTATGAAATGAAGAACATGCAAAAGCATTAGAGTACCTAGACACAGTCAAATTCACTATTTAATATATTAAGGAATTGCTGTTCCAGAAGTTACAAGACTCGGCTTGTTTCCAACAACCGGGGAGCTATTTTAACCTTTTTCTTCATATACCAACATGCCTAATCAACTATGTATGTAGTTCAATGAAAAAATTGAACTTAAGAAAAGTCTCCAATGTTTTTTTTTTTTTTGAATGTGAGCCATATTCTTCAACATATTCTAGAGAAACTATCCCTGCTAATTGCAATATTCCACTTATTAATTGGCCGTATTGGCCTAGTCTCTTAAAAGAAAAGTGCTAGGATAATTAGTAACAATGAAGAATGAACTACCTGTCCATCAGGTGAAATAGCAAGATAAAGAACTCTGTATGTGTGGCCTGTCAGAGTTGCCAACTGTACGAGCAAAAACAGATTTAAGGAAAGAAATAAAAGATCTTATATAATTGTTACACACTATCTTAACTACAATACCTTTGACATGGTCGGGTATCTCCAAACTATTATCTGGTTTTGGGAGTATCCATGGGTGCTGACAAGTTCATTGACATTCTTAGACCACACAAGATTGCATACCTGCCACATATAAAGTAGATGTCAATACATCTAAAAGAACATGCGTGTGAAAGTGAGTGGAAGTGAGTGATCCACTGAATGACTAATGATGTTTCCTTATCAAACATGGTAAATAACTGTGACATTAGGTCAACATTTCTACATTCAAGTTCTAGTACAGATGTTCCTCCTTCCATTATCTCATTATTGATAATCGATGAAGCTTTTTCTTGAGCACGAAAAAGTGACAGATTTGACCGGTAAAGATAAGAATGCCAAAATCATGGAATCAAATTCAAGTTGCAAAAGTGAAAACCCCATTTGTTTGTCTCATGATGCAATTAATGTAGTAACAAGAATTATCAAGAAATCATGTTCTTAAACTCTAGCATAACACACTAGAAAAAAAATGAAATGATAAATTACAGTTTCGATTGCTATGGTTTCTATGATACGCCAGTATTTATGAATAATATCCTAAGGGTAATTAGTTTTTTCACTTGCTACTCCACAGTAATACCATCTCAATCGCAATATCATCTCTAAAGAACAGAGAGATCATTATTTAGCTTTATCAATTGAAAACCAAGCATATTATTTAATATTAGGTGTCAAAACCACAGCTATCTTCCCCTTGTCTATGTTATTCAAGATTAAATAACAAGAATAACATTTAAAAACGTGTGAGGAAAGGTCCTCCTATTGCCTGAGATGTATAGGACCTAATGCAACTGACAAAAACTGATGAATCGTGGCGGATTGCAGCGAATTAAGCAATGGCTTTGGCGGTGGTTTAGCGGTTTTCCAGTGGTCTTTGGGTGGCTGTTTGGTGGGGATATGGGTTGGGTTATGATGGCCAGCTTATGGGTATTTGGATGGCAGAGAGAATTGACCGAAAAGAAGAAGAATGGTGGCAGTGGCAGCCACGTTCAGTGGCTGTGAGGGTGGCTTCAGATTTTGCTTTTTTTTTTTCAAATCTGGTGGAATTAATGGATAATGGGAAAGGAGTCTGTGAATGAAGAGTGGTTGATGGTCAGGAAAGCTCTGCCTGGCACAGAGAAAGGCTTTGACACCAATTGATGCAGTGCGGAAGCAATACTAAATTTTGTTCTAGCGTCTGTTCTTGAAAACTCAAGAAAGAGGGCTCTCAAAGAAAATATCTCAATTGAGAAATACTGAATATTATTAATGAAAAGCTTGTGTAAAGAAACAAGAAACAAGCACAACAAGCCTATTTATACTAGTTAGATTTATCCTATTCCTAATAAAATTATGGTTCCTTATAAAAAAAGGAATATGACTTAAACAAGAAAATATAAAATAAGTCCTAATCAAACTAGAAAAAAGGAAATTAAATTTGTACTCCTACTACGATAAAGAAAATAAAGAGCAATCAAATTACCTGGCTTCCAGTGTCCATACAGCTTAGATGTGTATTAGTTGTTGTATTCCAAAAACGAATACATCGGTCAGCAGTACCACCTCCAGATGCAAGAAGTCCATGAAGATGGGGAGACCATGCAATAGCTTTTACAGCCGCTGTGTGCTCACAATATTTCAAAACTGGTTGAGTTGAATGTTGATTCCAAACAAAAAGCTGAACATTAATGAAAAATACTATCAGCTCCCACAGAAAATGAGATTTAGTACTGTCATAAAGAACCAAAAAAGTTGGATATTACAAAAGAAGCTGATCACATACTCTATTATCATTTCCACCAGATGCTAGCTCACGGTTATCATAAGACCACTTCAGCCCACAAACCTACGTCATAAGCAATTACTTTTTAGTATGAGAAAATCAGGAAATATTACAGATTCAAATTGAATGAACAAGCAAACAAAAATAGCATATAGGGGTAGTAGAGATCACTGGTACAGGAGATTAATAACAGAAGGAAGAAAGTTCCATGACGCTGCAGATGATGCATGTAAAAAAATGAAACACTGTTGCTAGGAGAAAGTCAAAAGTTCCAGCAAAATTATTGCCTAAAGTAAAACAATCAGGCAGAAAATTGTGTGAAAGGCCAACCTCTGATTTGTGTCCAGAGAGTTTACTGACAAAATCTTCCTGAGCACGTATATCTCGTTGAAGAATACTCTTGTCCCTGCTCCCTGAGGACAGCAAGGATGAACTCCAGGCTAAGGCCCCAACACGTAATCGATGGCCCTCCATGGTTCTTACCCTCTTACAGCGAGATGCATCCCATATCTACAGGGCAATAAGCAACTCCAGAATCAGAAAACTGAATATGCCACTTAATACGATTTAAAGATGAAACAGTTGACCTAAAAACATTACGGATATTTATAATTAAAAACAAATATTAAAAAAAAAGTGAGACAACCTGTCTTTCCTATCTCCTAAGACAAATCTAAAGTTTCTGCAAGAGTTCAGTTTATGTTTAGCATAATCAGGACATGACACCAACATCATTTTGGACAAGATATTACTTCATATTCCTAAAGAGGTTGAGACAACCTACTTTGTCTCCAAAACTTATTTCATTCGTCTCCCTTTTAGCATAAATGTATTGTAAAACTTAACAAACTAATAATCAGTAACCTGGACTTTTCCATGGCTAGTTCCAACAGCAAGATGCGTATTGCGATGCGCCCAACCCACTGAACAGACACTATCATCAATCCCCAAATCACACAACTTTGTCACCTACACAAGTACCATTAAAATTATATTTCAATAGGAAGAAAAAATTCAAAAGATAATGCAATAAAACAAACAAATTCACAAAAATAGAAAAAGGAAAACACTCACCTTGCTGCTACAAGCATTCCACAAATACACACAATTCCCCAACCCCACAGCCAACACGTTATGCGACGACCAGTCCACTAAGTTCAAGTAAAAATCATCTTGCAATGCTGGTGCATCCAAAATCTAACTCACACACACATACACAAAAACTATAAATATTTTGTATAAAAATAAATAATAATTATAATAATAATAATTCCACATTCATAAAATCTTAAAGGCACCCACTTTATAAGGCGACCTAGGGACCTTCCTGGGCGCTTTGACTGGGCTATGACTGACACCGGACGCCACGTCATCATCGAACCCAAAAGGCGAAAGCGAGTGCAAGGACCGCCTAGTCTCCGATTTAAATCTAAAAATGTTCCTTCCCGATGGCGGCCCCAACACATCTTTTTTTTCGGGTGTCTCGGGACCGAACAGCGCAGCCCGGAGCAGCGCCGTGTAGGTCCCGGAGTTATCGTCCTTGTGGGAATCGGCAACAGCCGGAGAGTTGGGGGACGGCTGCGAGATGTTGAAAAGGTCGAAATTTGAGCTAGATCTACTGGGAATGAACCTGTCGGAGTAAATTGCTCGCGACGGCGACTGATGGTGGTTGGCGTTGATCATGCGGCTGATGTGATCCGACGGTGGGGTCAGTGGTTGAAGCGACATTGTTGGTGGGAGATTCAGCTGTGGACTTACTGCGGGATTGTCCATAGCGGATTACAATTATTATTCAGATCGGAGGAACCCTAGTCTAGAGATAAAGAAAAGGGAATAGATTCTGGTTTGAGTATCGAGTTTTGGTTAAATTATTGAGTTAATATTTTTCTTTTATTTAAACGTTTTCCTTTCTTTATTTGTTTATCTATTTGTTTTTTCCCGGGAAAGATCAGTAACAGAAACCGTCAGGTAAAAGGAATTTTTGCGCGAAAATTATAGTGGGTGGGCCCCCAATTCGAGGTTAATGCACGTTTCTGTTTACTACCTTCTTGCTTATCACTGTCGGAGAGGGAGGGCATTTTAAATGAGTTTGGCTATTAGCACCCCTCCAATATCTCATTCAACCTCCCTTTCAATTATATTTCATTTAATACTAAATTTTTTTTTTAAATGAATAAATTTTTTCATTTATGAATTCTCCAGCTTCTAATAATTTTTTTATTCTTTGAGTTTTAATATTTGTATTTCTATCTTCAAACTTTCTTTATTATTCAATTTCTAAAAAAAAAATATATAAAAGAAAAAAAAGTAAGAAAAACATTTTACTTAGAAAATGATAAATATTTTATGGTCTAATACAATTTTAGACACCTATAAATTTTGAGTTCAGCAATTAGTTTAAAAATCCTTCAAGAATTATTTGCAATTGGATAAAATTTAATTTTATTTATTTTTCCACTATGTTGTATCTTAATGAAGTTGTTGTGTTTATTACAAAAATTTTGTTTTGGCTTAGAGGATTACTTCTTAAATTCATATTATTTTAATGATAAAAAAAATATTATACAAGCAAAATAAAATTAAAGAGAGAAAGAAAATATAAATGGCTTAATTCTATTTATATTTGTTCTAAAATGTAATTATACTATAACAAGGGTTTTATCATATTGCTAAAAGGGTGCCAATAGTCCAACTCATTTAAAATTTAGTTGTGGGCTTTACATGATTCGATGCCCAAAAATAATTATAGATCGGTTTAAAAAGGTTATTGATACCTTTGAGCTCCTTTAAGGTAGAACACAAATTATAATCATATACATAAAATAATAAATGATAACAAATTTATTATAATTTTAATCGTGTGATTATAATAAGGTGTTCTATTTTAAAACGGTTCCAACATAAACAAACTCATTTAAAACTTAGAGATTGGACCATAAGTCTATTAAACTAATTAGGACAAAGGAATTGGATTTTGTGGACCGTGGTCTCAAATGAGTTGAATCATTGACACCCTTCTAAAATCCTTTTAAATTCATTTCACTTATTTATAGCATAACTTATTATTATAATTCTATTTACAGATAAAATATATTTAATTAAATTTAAAATTGAGTAGTTTTCATGCAGTTATATTTGATTAACCATTCAAGAACGAATCTAAAAAAAAAAAAAACAAATTTATTTAAACTTTACCCACTCCTCTACCACTAAAAAAACCCATAATTTGAACAGTAAACACAAATAATTTCCATTTGCTACAACATTTTTGTACCTAGGTACATGTTGCATGCATTATACTTCCAATTCATTATTTGAAAACTATCATGGTTAATTGAGTTTATGGTAGCCCCTCATTGACGGCCGGCAAGTAAATAGAATTGAAAGAAAATAATGATAAAGCATTGATTTGTGTTTGTGAGATGCAGATTTTCATTATCTGAGTTCAGAGAATAAATAACAAAAAGATTAATAACACACAACAAATAAAGCTCAGTGTACGGCTTTGAAGCGAAAGTAAAAAACTTCGTGTCGGTCGCCATTGTCATTTACATGACAATATACAGATAAATTTGTTTATCATTATCATTTGATTCGTAATCATTGTAATTATGTTATATATTGCGAGGCGCTTTTTGTTTAATTTGCTGTATTTATTCATTTTCCTATCGCCCGGAGTGTAAAATAATAGGAATTTATTTATGAGATATTATTATTTTATTATCTAATATTTTTAATATATTATTTCATCACCAAAATTTTCTAACAATAATTTTTTTCTATTTAATTTTTTAATTTTTCTTATTTTACCACAAAAGTCTATTTTTAACAGAAGCTACAATAAAAGTCTATTTTATCCCTAAATTACATAAGTGTAATTTAACTCTATAACTTAAAAAAATTAAATTAATTATATATACAAGGAAATGATCATTTTATATATCTAAAATAATTAATTGATAAAATTGTAATTATATGTGAAATTTAAAAAATATTGAATATATTGAAATTTTAAAAATATCCTTGTGATATCAGCAATTGATTAATGAAATTAATTGTTTGGTCATAAAATGATAAAAATAAAATATTAAGGATGAAAAAGTAGTAATTATAAATTTGGTGATAAAATTATATATATATATAAAAAGCAAAAGTGCCAATGCTCCCACCATTAAAGATCCCCAACAAAGGATAGGTGAAGTCAGACTTTTAGCAAATTGGTATAAAGGAGGAGGATAGAAAAAATCATGGAGACTGTACAAAGGAAAGGAGTACAGGCATGTCAAGAAGCGCAGGTGTCCCAAGCAAACAAGAAGGTGCTTCATCTATTAGCCCTTGTTATACATCACTCTATGACTTATAAAGTCTAAACCCATATGTTTTCCATGAGTAGCTCTGGAAAACCTATCACCAATGGTATGCAGAAAGAATTCCCTTTTTGTATAACCTAGCTACTTCCATCTCTCGTCTTCTACTTATCTGGCATTTCTCGCATGGGTAAAGTGGCTTAGTCTCTTTGGGAAATGAGACTGAGATTTGTAGACTGCATGCTCAGGTCAATCTAGTTTGGTTGCTACTCCTGTCCCAACCGAAAGCTTTAATTGGCCATGGCTGTTGAAGAAAGCAAATGGTGCTATCAGGCTAAGGAAGTCAATCCCAAAGAAGGAAGTCCCTGAAATACTAACTAGGCTACCTAAGAGGGGGGTGAATTGGGTTTTTAAAACTTAAATAAATAAAACCACACAACAATTTTAACTAATGTTTTAATAAAATCAAAAGCAATAATTTTAAGAATGCTCGAAATTAAAAGAATAAGGGAAGAGAGATCAAACACACGATTTTTATGTGGTTCGGCCAACCGTACATACGTCCACGTTTCCAAGCTCACAGGGTTTGAGGATTCCACTAAGTAAGCCTCCAAGTCTTCAACCACACTTACAATTGACTTCAAAGGTGTCAATGAACCTTTACAACAAGAGATTATTCCTAATCTCTTAACCCAAGTGTATCCCAACACTTACAATCACTCAAAAACAATTATTACAATCAACCAATCTCTCACACAGTGTATATGATTATAATTGAAATCTCAAAGTGTGAATCATGAAACAAAAACAAGTTTAAAGCTCAAAAGAGATTGTATACTCAGTAGCAAGCTCAATGATGATTGTTGGATCACTTTGATTTGAATTGGATTGAGCTATTTTATAGTTGGAGCTGAAAACTAGCCATTGTTGACTTTCTAAGAATAATCGGATTACCGTTTGCTGCTGTCGGTTAACCGTTTTGACTTATTCAATTAGCCGTTATACTTAGATTTTGAATAAACGATTTACCGTTTGCTGTTATCGGATCGCCGTTTATTTCCAGAATTATGCAAAACAAACTTAGATTTTCGTTTTTGCTAAACGGTTCAAGATTAGAAAGTTTTCTCCTTTTTGTAAATTATCGGTTCACTGTTAGTCATAAACGGTTCACCGTTAATTTTCAGAATGCTCTGAAACAAATCTAAAGACTAAATCTTTTTTGTAAATTATCAGTTCGCCTTTTTATAATAAACGGTTCAAGGCTAATTTCCAGAATCTATATTTTGATAATATTTTGTAGAAAAATAATTTTTTGACTCAAGTTAACGGTCATTAAGCTTCTTTAAACATGTCTATGGCTTTAAGAAATTCATTTTAATAGCCCCAATATTTTAATCAAGAACATATAAGTTTTGTTATCATTAAAATCAATATTATAAAATTAACGGTCCCTGCTGATTTGGTTCACTTGGGGGGTTACTTGAAGATTCATTAGAGTCTGAATCTTCATACATAGGGGGCTGCTAAGTTACAGCTATTGTAACTTATAACTCTTTCAAAATCATGTAAACAATAGTCATCAGTGGTGGGACCCACATGAATTTTGAAGTGGCTGGAAGTTATAGCAACTGTAACTTAGCAAAATCCTCATGTATGTATATATATATATATATATATATATATATATATATATATATATATATATATATATATATATATATAGAGAGAGAGAGAGAGAGAGAGAGAGAGATTTTATATGATCTGATTACCCAACACGACCACGAAACGAATAAATAGTATAGGTCGTTGAATTTAACACAATTATTAAATGAGTAGGGTTTGGGTCAACATGATTTTTTTCTGTATCGGATTAGGGTTAAAGTTTTTAACACATTTATCTTATCAAGAACATGATTATATTTTCTATTTTAAAATAATTTACAGGTTCTTGTCATCAAACTCAAATATTAGAAATGATTCTCTCTTTTATTTTTATCTTTTTAAAAGAATGAATATAGACACAATGTTTTATTTATAAAATTTTATATACATTTAGAGCTTCAATAATGTAAATGTGTAAAATATTGGTAGATATGCATATTTTATAATATTGATATGTAATATTATTGACATATATATAATTAAAACTTTAATAATGTAAATGTGTAATATTTTGGTAGATATGTATATTTTATAATATTAATAAAGTATGTATGTATGAATGATAATATGTAAGTGTTTGATTTAAATTTTGTTTAATATATAAATATTAAGTGAGTTATTAGATACCCCGAATATTTTTTCGTGTCAAGTTTTGGTCTCAATATTTTAACATGATTATTAAATGGGCTGGGTTTAGGTTGACCTAAATTTGACACGACATAAATCTGAAACGACACGAACATGACTCGATGACCTATTTTGCCAGCTCTATATGTATGTATGTATGTATGTATGTATAGGGAATGAATGTTCCTTTAGGTCGATCCGTGGCAAAAGAATTGGGCTTCTTCCTAAGTTTGATCACAATTAATGAAAGGGGTCAGCTAAGTTACAAATCCTAAATGTTCACCAACAAAAAATGCTGTATGGATATTCTAAAACAGAATGTGAAAAGTCCACAGTATCCTCATTCTTCAAAGACACTTTTTCTTTGGAAAGAACAAGAATATCATCAATGTTGTCCATTATTTCTATTTGTTCTTGTCATCATACATTTCTAAATGCTCTTACGTTATGAAGTTCAATTTTTGGTTTTGATGAATCGATATTGTTTCGTAGTTTATCAATAATCAATAAAATTTAGAAAAGCTCGTTTCTTTGTTGCCTTCCTAATGACCTAGGCAGCATCCCATGTCATTCAGTCACTAACTCACTCTCCTTAATCTAGATTAGTTCCAAATCATAATCATAAAACTTTTTCAACAAGAAAGCCTGATGTCAAAGTTATCTTCTCAATTGTTTTTACCTTCTTGCTAACCAGGTCATAAATCAATACCAAAATTTAGAACTCTTTGTAAAACATTCAATCACTACACACTTAAAAACAAAAAAAAAAAAAAATCCAATTGTCAAGAGAATGAAATAATGAATTATCAGAGATCAAGAAACAGAGTTGTCCCTGTATCTTTACTTCTCAAATCCAATACATGTTGATGTTCTTCTCAACTAATGTTACAAAAGAATAATCATACAATAAAAAAAATGTAAAAAAAAAAAATTCAAGAACGGTAAGGTATGTACTCGTATTGCTCAATTGTAGGTACCGTTCTAGTGACTGATGCAGTGGGAGCCCTGATATGCCCAACCATTGAAACCTGCAAGGCCTCCTCTTCATAAGCTCTCCTCTCCAACTCGTCCATTCTTGCCTTCTTCTTAACCTTAACAAACATTGCCACCAACAACAACCCTAAGAGAAACGCACCCACGGCCGCCCCAACCGTTGTCCCGACCACCAGTTTCCATTGGCTAATATTTTTCCTAACTTGTTCTGGACCTTCTGATGGTGGTGGTGATGTAGTGACCAGACCAAAATGACCATGCTTTCTTGCTGCACAAACATAGGGCGACACTAGGTTTGTTAGCGTCACTTTGCCGTCTCCTTGAAAATTAGCACACAATGGCTTGATTCCCGATATGTTTACAACTTTTGTAATGTTGCTGAAGTCTATGGTGATCGGCTTTCCATTGGCTAGAATTTGAAGCTCAAACCGGTTATTGAACTTGACATCAGTGCCAGAATTATAAGCTAAAATGCCTAAAACAGGTGACACAAGCTGGTAACCAGATAAATCATAATTAGCATAGTATATAGAAGACCAATTGTAGCCAAGATTTTGCCTCACTACCACGACTCTTTCTACACATGGCTGCACAATTACGCCAATTCCCAGATGAAATTCCTTGACTCTAGCACCGTATCTTCGCAGACTGCCGCATCTAAACCTCGCCGTGTCGACTTTGATGCCGGAGAGATTTGCCGGTAAATGCACATTGTGTAAGGTTCCCGTCTTTGTTGCGTGATTGTCTAAGGACTTGAATGTGTAGTCTCTGATGAGCAGATCAAGAAGACGAGCTGATTTGACACCCTGAGTTTCTGATAATGAAGCCAATGAAAGAATTGTCAATATGAGAGATAAAAGGGAACCCATTGATTTGAGGACTTGAACAGTGTTAGTTTATTTAAAGAAGAAGATCTCGATTGCCATGAAAACTAGTTCTGGATCAACTTCTTTAGATGTAACAGGAATGGAGTTCGAAAGAGGAAAGTTTTGCACTGTTGGGGGTAATTTATAGTTGTTCAGAGAAGCTTTGGATTGAAGAGAAAGTAAGTGAAAGGAAGACAAGGAACAGTTTCTTCTCTTTTGTCTATTATATCAGTCTTGGATAGAATACAAGTTAGGTGGCAGCGACAGACAATTCTAACCCAAAAGAAATCGCCTGTTATTCTAGAAGATTGGCAGTATCCAGGTCGTTTAATCTTGCCACATGAGAAAAATTTTTATTCGTTAGAAATAATACAACCCATTAACAATCAATATTAATATGATAACTTATTTTATAGTGAAAGGAGGTTCTTGAACTGTTGTTATACAATTGATTGATGTAATACTTCCATGTACAATTTTTTTTTCAAGTAGTGGACATTACACTGTAAGCCCGAAAATTAGATGCCTCTCGCTGTTCCTCCCCTCAAGTCACCAAATCTCATCAGACTAGTTTAATTATGAATCTATAAATAGGTTGTTCATCTGACAACCAGTGACATAGAATCAAAAATGGACATGTCAGATGTGTTACATGGCCTTAAACCAAAAAAAAAGAAAAATTGAAGCTTCTGCAGTTGTACTATTGTTGTTTGTCAATCTTAAAGGGAAGGAAAATTTGGGGACGCATAGCGGGGTTACATAGATATGTTCATATGGGCAAAGTCTGGGGGGAATGATTTGGAGCGTGGGTTGATGATGACACAACATGTCAAAAAGATGATTAAAAGGAGGTGGCGTGCCTAGTAATGAAATGAAAGGCATAGTTCCTCTTTTGGGTTAAATAGACAAATGCTCTTAATTGTGTTGATGACATGTCTCCCACTTCAACAACCTTGAGGGTCTCATGTTAGCTGGCCGTGCGGGGTCAACCAATGACCTAGTTAAACAAAGCGTGGTTCTTTTATAGAACCTTAATCATGAGGTCAAACTATTGAATTAGTAGATGATTACAGCTGAAAACAGAGGTTTCATCAATTCATCTCCTTAAAAGTTAAAAAAACATTCTCGATGTTACGTTTGGAATTTAGAAAAGCTGAGAAGCAAAAAGTGGTATCTGAATACACATTGCGTTGACTAATTTCAGTTAATTCTAAGGTCCTTTATGTTTGGTATTTCTGTCTAGCAACCATAAAAAGCGTGGTATATAAACATTTTCAATAGGGATTTTTGAAGTTTAATTTTATCCAACAATTATTTGATAAAAATTTATATAACCCTTTTCATTTATCAAAGTATTAATTTTAAAAATCATATTTTTCAAACACTACTAATTTTTATTTTACAACTAAATTTTCATTTAACAGTAATGGTGGCACGTCAACATAATTCAAATGGGACCTAAAGTTTTTAACTCAGTGACTATAGTCTGTGCATATGATTCTACTGTGTGGCATACCAAACAAGTGAAAATGATATCTTAAATTGTGGCATGATATTAAACAATCTAATCATATTAATTTCTTATTGGAATACTTATACCCCTCTAAAAGCACATAGTAAAAGGATTTTAGTCATGCCTTCCGCTTTCTTTTCCCACAAATCCAGAGGAAATGGAAGAAAAGATGCCACTGATTTGTAGAAGGAATGGAATAAAGCAGGGTCTAAAAGATAGCGATTTTATAATTAACACCCTGCAAATATGAGCTTTCCATATTGACTGGCACTTGAGTCAAGTAAATTAACAAAACAAGTTGTTGAACTCTTGGCATATAAAATTTTCTCTCAATGATACATGAGGTGAAAACTGAAAATTCACCTTAGGCAAATAAGGATAGCATACAAGTTGCAACAAAAGGATAAATTTCAAAAATAATAAAGCGATTAACAGTGCCCTCAAGGAAGTTAAAAATCTGAACTGTAAAAAAGAGTAGAAGTGGAAAAAAGGGTAAAAAGGTCATGGTGAACTTGTTAATCAATGGAAGTTAACATCTGAACTGTAAGTCAATCCTACATTCCAATTAGGAGGAGCAACATTGTATGCAAAAATAGTCTCCTTGGAGGAATAGGAAGTGAGCTTGAAAGAAAGAGCTTGGCCTCCTAGAGTTGCAAACGCTTGATATGAAGCTCCCCAGTTATGGCTCATGCTAATCCATCCTGTTCTTGTTCCTTTAACCCACATGTTGGCAATGTCTCCTCCGCCCGCAACATTCATTACATACACCAGCAACCAGTAACCATTTCCCTGGAAAGCGAATCTCAACCCTCCAGCCTTCACGCATGGCACTCTACAACACCAAAATTTAGTCACTTGAATTAAATATAACACAACTATGATGACTTTCACATTCATGTCCAAATTAATACCTTCGGTAGATGACGGGGATAATGCCGGCCTTCCAGTCAGCAATCCTCATGAATGCGGGCTTGGACATGTCAAAATGGGCGCGAGGAGGATTGCACCAGCCACCATTATTGGAGTCCTGGGACCAATTTGGTGGGCAAAGGTTTGTGCCTGTAACCGTTGTGAACGATACATATGTATAGCAATGAGGCGAATCATGGCACTTTATCTGATAACAAGTTCCACAAGCGTATCCATTGTTGAACAACGTAGAGCTCAATGCCGCTGTGTCTGTCCCGTATCCATTAATCCGCAAGTCTCCATACCCGCAAGCTCCACCTGTGAATCCAGAGCTAACAACATTTTAACATAATACAGTAAAACATTTCTGGTGAAACATCTCTAAGCAGCGGCGAATGCAACTATGATTTTGGTTAGAGGTGCTCATAATGTTAGAAACCACCGCAAAAAAAAATGGTTAAACATATTATTTAATATGTAAGGCTATAACGTGTATACGATAAACCTGATAACTACAATATAAAATGAGTAAAATTTCAATGAAGTCCCTTTTCTTTATTTGAGTTTTTTCTGTTTCAGGGACCAGGCCTCTACATAATTTTCCTTCTGCCCTATCTGATAATCCTTACACTGTAATCACATTTCTATTTTGAAAAAAGTATTTATTATTTACTGCTCTAACCAAATGAATGACATTCTTTTATACTTACGTTCTTGTAGTACTTTTGATAACAACAAGATAAATGATTACGCTCACATTAGTGGGTAGAAAATTTGATTTTCAGTCATATTTTATCTGAAAATAATTATTAAAATTATATAAAAGCAAAAAATGTAAACAGCATACCCATGGTTTCAGAGGCAGACTCATCGCCGTAAAAGGTGGCGTGGGCAAGCTGCCATGCACCTGACCGGAAAATGGGACGTGTATAACCCAAAGCATTTGACATCCCGGCGATTGCCAAAATAAAAACAACCAATAGGCTGCTAAATCCAAATGATCGAAGGAAAGAAGCCATGTTGTTTTTGAGTATAATGGTAGCTAGCTAGGCTAAGCAATCAATATGTGACAAGGTGCAATGCTGATTGACTAGTACTTGTTGCTTTTATATAATGAGCAACTACGCGATATATTAATGCACAACAAAATGCCTTCGTGATCCTCACGAAGACAGTTTTCTCAAGTACATGATATTTTAAGATGAATAGAAACGTATGCCTGTGTTTTTGGCGATTGACGTGCGTGCAGGTTTCTCAATTTTATAAATTCAATTAATTATCCTGGCGCTGACGTGGATTATTCAGCAACAAATTTTGGAGCCTCGTTCTTTTTTATTAGGTCCCCATGTTTTTCTATTGTGTAATATGTTCATTATTGGAATATACCAGTTGGTTGGTGACTAATCGTTATAGCCTCATTTTTGCAAACGGGCAGTCGGCTAAAATTAACCTGGCAAGCCAAGATCAAATCGACATGTGTCATGCACAAATGAAAAGAAAAACTGTTCAATTTGTCATATCATATTTTTAATTTTTTCAAAAAACGTTTAGTTCATAAAAATGATAAGTAAAATTAACTTCAAATTAAGAAAAAAAAATGATTGAATCCAACACAGAAACCAAATATCACTTTTGTTTCTACTTGAATTTGTTTTTCACTAGAACTGAACACAAAACACTGAGGATGCATACGTTTCATGATTTTGTTAGCTGGTCGAACATACATATATACTTCCCGTTTATTGCAAACTGGTAACCCAACATTGGAAAATAGAGGAAAAGGGAAAAATTGACTAAGATGGTTGAATATGAGCAACAATGCTTGTTTGAAGTTAACCAAAACTGTCAACCTTCATTGCAGGTATCTTGTTTAGAAATTACAATTCGCATTTATGCATACAAGGAAAGAGTAAAAGGCCCAAAAAAAATTGAAAAAAAAAAGAGTCATGCATGGTGAACTTGTTTCTTAATGGAAGTTCACATTTGACTTGTAAGTCAATCCTACGTTCCAGTTAGCAGGAGCAACATTGTAAGCTATAATAATCTCCTTGGTTGAGTATGACTGGATCTTGAAAGAAAGAGCTTGACCTCCCAGAGTTGCGAATGCTTGATATGAAGCTCCCCAGTTATGGCTCATGCTAATCCATCCTGTTCTTGTTCCCTTAACCCACATGTTGGTTATATCTCCGCCGCCTGCAACATTCATCACATACACCAACAACCAGTATCCATTTCCCTGGAAAGCAAATCGAATCCCACCAGGCTTTATGCATGGCACCCTACAAGAATATATACATATATATGAATAATTAGACAAACAAAAATTAGCTAGTCTTAGTTAAAATAAAAACATGCTTGTGTTATCATTTTTTCCTTGTCTTTAGTATTATTAATTCCTGCGCCACTTAGGCTTATCGTTGTTTGACGTTGGGCTGTAGCCTTCAACACGCCGGTTCAAGTTCCCCGGCCACAAAATTTATTCCCCTTCCCACAAATTAGTGGGAGCAGATGTCTCTCCTCTCTAATTGCACATATTTCCTAGTCATCCTCCGTAGACCTCTAAGATTGTCACATAAATGTATAAATTCAAACTGTAATATATCTTCGCAACTTCGAAAGAATATATATTAACACCTTCGGAACAGGACTGGGACAATGCCGGCCTTCCAATCGGCGATCTTCATGAACGCGGGCTTGGAGATATCAAAATGGGCGCGAGGGGGATTGCACCAGCCTCCATTATTGGAGTCCTGGGACCAATTTGGCGGGCAAAGGTTTGTGGCTGTAACAGTGGTGAATGGTACGTAGTTATAGCAATGAGGCGAATTATAGCACTTTATCTGGTAACAAGTCCCACAACAGTACCCATTGTTGAACAGTGTGGAGCTCAAAGCCGCTGTGTCTGTTCCGTAACCATTAGAAAACAAGTTTCCATACCCACAAGCTCCTCCTGTAATTAAATGGGTCCAGAGAAAAAGAACATTTAACATCCAGTAACATCATTCTAGTAAAGTTCTTTTTTTTTTTTTTTTTTTTACTTGGACAAAATAATGTAGCAAGTAACGCCAGAAATTTTCTTTTAAATTGAAAAATATATATTTAATTGAGCATATACATATATAAATATACGTACCCATGGTTTCGGAAGCAGACTCATCCCCATAAAAGGTGGCGTGAGCAAGGCTCCATGGACCTGGCCGGAAAATAGGATGTGTATAACCCAAAACGTTTGACTTCCCGGCGATTGCCAAAATCAAAACAACTAATATGAAGTTAAATCCGAATGATCGAAGAGAAGAAGCCATGTTGTTTTTGAGGATATATTGATAGCTAGTAGCTAGGCTGAGCAATTAATATGTGACGAGTGCCTGCAACGCTGACTAACTTGTACTTGTTGTCTTATATAATGTTCAACTACGTCGTCATGTATGTGTATTCACCAGACAATGCCTTCGTGATCCTCACGAAGATAATGTTTTCTCTAAGTCAATATATGTATAGTCAAAATGATATTTTAGAATGAATAAACTCTTGTTTGAATTTTATTTTTATTTTTTTGATTTTTGGCTAAAGACGTGCGTGCAGGTTTGTATTTTCGAATTTCATCCTGGTCGTTCAAAACTTCGTATATAATATACAAAAGGACCATCCATGGATCCTTACTCTTTTGTTATGATTGGTTTGAAAAAATAAAAGGAGAAGATAATAGAGGAAAAGAGGAGAGGGAAAAAAAATTAAAAGAAAATTAGATAAATTATTTGTCAAATTAAAAAATAAAATTAATATTAATTTTTATTTTCTCTTATTTTCTGTCCCCTCTTTCCTTTTCATTCCTCTTCTCTACTCTCATTTCTTCCCACCAAAACATGGGCTTTCTTCTTGGTTTTCTATTGTTTAATTTGTTAATTATTGAAATATCAGTTGGTGGCCATTTCTAATTGAGTATGTAAAAATGTGGATTAAAGACCTTTAATACTAGCAACAAAGGAAATGTTTCTTCAATGCAGATACGACCACGTCTTAAAATGTGAGCAATATTGTATTAAATTATAAGTAGTCACTGTTTTTTAATCTCAGATGATCGGCATTTTAAAATGTGTGCTGGTGGTTCACTAATTACGAGTTCAAAGATAAGCATATACTAATTTTGTTCTTATTTATTTACGGTGAGTTCCTTTAACTTAAGAAAAAATGTCTTAATTTTCCATCCAATGGATTGGATCCACATCTCCACTCAATCTAATGGGCACTGGCATTAACTCAAAATTTTGAGTTAATGAAAGCCTGCCCTTTATTTATTTATTTTGAGATAGGCTTTAGATGAACCGTACGTCTTCTTTTTAATTAAGGCTGTTTGACATTACATAATATAGTCTACGAATTTTGCATGTCATCTTTATAAATGTTTTCATAAATATTATCATCATTGAAAATTAAGTTTAATCTCAAACCGTCCTTACTTTATAATTGAGTTGATAATTACTCTGCAACATCCTATTATTTATTTATTCATTTTTATGAAACCGACCCCATAAAAAGTTAATAAATCAATGTCTCCATGTCGGTTAGCAAAGTTCAACAATATTTTTAATAAATTTTCTAATTGTTTCATACAGTTTTCTAAGTTTAATGATCTTGTTCTAGGAAATAGGGATCTTGAATTGGACAGGTAGTGTGTTCGCAATATTATTATACACATGAAGAGAAACTACCTTTGCATCACATCTCAATTTGGGCTCAATTGCATGTATAAAGCGACTAACTAGCCACAAAAATTTTGTATTTTATTTGATCAAAGATTTGTGGCATGTTTAGGATGGAAATGTTGTGACTTATTACCATTGCTGAACAAAATTACCAATGCCAACGACTTGCTCAATGACTAGATGGTCAAAAAAGGTGAGGGTCAGAATTTTCATAAAAAAATTCAATGTCGTCCTTATAAATATTGAGAAGTGTCTGTAAAACTGAGTTTGATCCTCTTAATTATGAACCCCCAACTAAAAATAGAGTGTTTAGTAAACTGTTCAGCACTATACTAAAAGCTTATTAGATATATGAGACACATAACTAGACATGAGTCCAATCTAGTACTATTATGAAATACATATCGAAACTCATACAATTACGAAACACATTTACAATTATGATTGATTTTTTACAAACAAATTCATCCACCTATTTTAGTTTGAAATATACAAAACAATAATCCTATTTTTATAAAATTTACTAATCATGTTAAAGACCCTTAAAAACCTTTAATTTGGGTTGATTAGTATCTATCGCCCCAAACTAACCTTAGGTGGAGGATTTAATTATTGTATTGAGTTTTATTGTGATTAATTTTTCTGTGAGTTTCATGTTAGGCTTTTCAGTGCATTTCCTGTGGGATTATGGTAATTTACATAATATTAGAATAGATCTGAAACTAAACGCATTTTCATAGTTATTATACTATTAGGTTGTGTTTGTTTTTTTATTTGAAATCTAAATGGGTCTGAATTTAGCTGAAGTTTGAATAGTCCTGAATGAAAATGTCGGAAGGACATGTTTGTTTTTTCTTTTTTAACATCTAAAGAGAAAAAATTAAAAGCTAGTAGTTTGAGATAAATATCCTTTTAAGTGGTACATATATTTATTATTCACAATTTATAATTTTCACAGGTTGATTAGTTTGGTAGCATTAAAAAAAAAAATACTATGATTGTTGATCTCAATTTAATTTTGTAATAAAAGATGTAATTATAACATAAACTTTTATTATAAAGTCAACACTGTTGTTTTATTTTTAATTTATCACAATAGAAATAATTTGATTTGTTCAATATTTTAGTTTAGTTAATGTTATCATGTGAATAAAAATTTAAAGCAATTAAAAAAAATAAGTTCAAGAATAGTACAAAAATATTATGTTTATACATAATATTGGAAATACATGAATTGTTAAGGGTATTTTTGAGATTTGAAATTAAAATTTTCTATTTAGACTTTAGACTTCAGATAAAAGTATACTTTTTCTACTTTTTCTATTAAGATAAAATTGTCTGACAATAAGTGATGAGTTAAAAAAAAATAACCTAAAATATATAAATGTCTAAAAAAAAATTAAATTTAAACTTCAAACTAAAAAACAAACAACACCTTAGTGTTATTTGAAACGACGATATTAGAATTTAAAAATAATCTAAAATCATTCTACTGGGCTTAATATTTTGCCGACCCAATAAAAGCCTCTTCTTGCCATGTTTGGTTGGGGGTAGAATAGTGGGGAGAGGAAAAAAATTGATTTCCTTTCCATTATCAATGGGTAAGGATTTCAAAATCCTTATCTATTGGAATGCAAAAATTTCAATATTGTTCTCTAAATAAAATTAATTTAAAATAAATTAAAGTGCAAATAATTTATGTTATGGTAGATAAAGCACCACCGCCTACGCGTGCACATATCTGGTTAAGGTTTTAATCTCCTCGTGATTAAAGCAATGCTCAAGCTAATTTTCATTACTTAGCTGATAAAGTGCTTAAGGACAGCCAAAAAGTCACGAGGAGATGCTAAGAGCAGCTTTGCACTAAGTCATGGCCATAGAATGACTAGTAAGCTATCTTGAAAAAATAGGACACGACACCCACGCCCAGACAGTTAACGCACCAACCCCCTAACTGTCTTATAAATGGCATGATCACCTACTACTTAGTACTCGCATTCAGCCGACTCATGAGAACCCACGAGCCAAGAAGGATACTACATGTTTAACTACCTATAAATCCTAAAGGGGAAAAAGGTAAGGGGATTTTTCTTTTGGGCTTAACTAAGGGGAAACTTTGTCATTTTAATTCCGGCATTCCTTTTTCTTAATCAAGACTTTATTTTGAGCAATCACACTTTTGCCACTGAGATTTATGGCGCAAGTTTTTCCCAATCCTCATAAACTGACTTGAGCATTAAAGGGTTTTCATTGGAAAAAATTCGGCACCCCCTGATATTTTTTTGTGGTTGTAAGTGATAGCAGCGTGGATTGTACGTGGTTGAAAATATTTATCCTATTGACACAGTGTTAAGCAATTCCCATCAAAGCAAAATTAGGAGTTGGTAAGACAATTTGGTTGTTGTAAAGACTCGAACAGGAGATAGCAAACGAGGCAAGGGATAGAACGATACATGAAAGGATTGAGCACATAGAGAAGTGACACGACTTAAAAATGATTTCCAACTACTAAGTATAAAAGTGTCTTGTTGTATTATAGCTCGGTGAGTCCGAGGTCGATCAACAGAGAAAAGATTTAATTTATTTAATTTATTTATTTTTAAAATAAAAATAAAACTTGAATATATGAAACTTAATTTAAGTGAAACTATGAAATTGAATTAGTTAGGGTTACGGATTCACTCTTAATAGTAAATAAAATTTAACAAATTCTTTTTGCCATTTTTATTTAGATTTATTGCCCAAAAGATTAATTATATAAATTATTATTATTTTCCCATTAATTTTATTATGGATTAAGTATTTATTGTGCCAAAATATTTTTTTTTTGTCTACAATAAATCAAAATTTCAAAATATAAAATATGTATAAAATTAATTAGAAAATAATTTAATTTATATAATTAAAATAGAATTTGATTAAATCATATTTATTTCTCAAGAGTTTCACCTTACCCTAACTATTATTATTTAACTAAGGATGATTGAAATAAAAATAATTCTTGAAATTAAATTACTTATAATTAAAAGAAAATAAAACAACTAAAATTGAAAATAAAACTAATATTATTTATGAAAATAAAACACACCTTGCAAAGAGGATTACAAGGGGATTGAGAGAATTTGAGAAGAAGATGGATGATTAAAAATACAAAAATGAGGCTCTATTTATAGAGAAATAAATTTATAATCCAGTGCTTTGCGGTCTATGATAAGCTTGATGCATGCGCTCCACACAACCATTAGATTAAGATCCAACGGCTGGTCAAACATCAAAAGTCAACCTTACACATAGCATTATATGAAACATCCGATTTGATCAAAGAACGGTTGAGATTTAGTCAAAATTGACAGCTATCCACTGTATTCATATCTATTGTAAGCTCATTTTATCATCCAATCAATGCTTGGTCAACTGAAAAAGTCAATTGTTCTTCTAAAAGCTAGATTTTAAGTCAGTCTTGACCCATCATAAGGTTTTCAGACCTCCGGAATCTAAATTTGACCTTCATTTTTTCATTTGGAGCCTCGAATTACGTGAAATCAATATTTTACCTAATAAATACACAAAAATGCTCAAAATTAAATATAATTAAAACATAATTAATAATTCTTAATATATTACATTCATACAAATATAAATTATAATATATGCACAAAATAACATTTTTATCCTTTAATAAATATACAATTTTTAACACTAATCAAGAAGTAAATGGAAACTTTGATAGCCATTCTACAGGAGTTGCGGGATGGGCAAAGGAGGTTAAATGTAAGAAGTTTGAAGGAGAATTAAGATGTTCCAAAATCCAGTATTAGAAACCCGCAAAGTGCGCCAGATCTAAGAGCGAGAGTTCGACAGCATAGTATGCACAATGCAATAAATGAAGCAGATACGAGTCTAGAAGAAAGAGCTGAGACAACATTTGCATGATGCAAAGCTTGAATGCGAACAAGTTGCAGCCTAAAATCATGATCGTATGATAAAATTGGAAGGGGAAGTGGGAAGATTGGCTTAAATCATTGATAAGATGCAAGATCGAGTAAGAGCTCCAAACTGGAGGATCATGTTGGATAGCGAATCCCTACTCTTTATGGAGATCATGAGCACAACGATTTCATGGGATTTCCACTTCTCTGATTTCAAGTTTTAAGAGAAGAGCAATCCCTTAGTTCACATTGAACAATTCAACGATATGATTAAAGCGCAAGGGTTGTCTCAAGCATAACAATGCAGGGTATTCCCACTCACATTAAAGGGGCAAGCACGTGAATGGTATCGAAGGCTCCTTTAAGACAACATTAGGAGAATAAATGAGGGGGTGAAGATGTGTTTAAAGCTCGTGGAGCATTTTCGCTGGGCTATTGCTCTAGAGGATGATATGATGAAACTGATGGAGATCAAACAAGAAGAAGATGAGCCTTTTAAGGAGTTTATGAAGCATTACCATAGAGCAGTTCGTGACCTTGGGGCTTTTAACCACCCCTAAGCCTTGAAAAGAATAAATGAGGGGGTGAAGATTGGGCAGATATGATGAAACTGATGGAGATCAAACAAGAAGAAGATGAGCCTTTTAGGGAGTTTATGAAGCATTACCATAGAGCAGTTCGTGACCTTGGGGCTTTTAACCACCCCTAAGCCTTGAAGAGAATAAATGAGGGGGTGAAGATTGGGCAGTTATGGTACAACTTAAGAAACTTGACTGTGCAATCATACTCAATGGCGTATGAGTAGGCAAAGAGGGATATTCTTTTTTAAAATGAGGAGAAAAGGGATCAGACCAGCAAGGACACTATGAAGAGGAAAATACATGCCCCTGGCTGTACCTCTTTTACAACCAAAAGCATGTAAGTACCATTTAAAAATATTTTCTGCTTTGGTAGGCGTTGATGACCTTGATTGTCCAGGTCATTATAGTTAGTTGTGTGTGTTTTCTAATTTCTAATCTTATTCACTTCACTTTTAAAACTAAAATTTAAGGGACTAGTGTTATAGTATATAAAGCACCATTGCCTACACGTGTACATATCTGGTTGAGGTCTTAATATCCTTGTGATTAAAGCAATGTTCAAGCTGATTTTCATTACTTAGCTGATAATGTGCTTAAAGATAGCCAAAAATTCACGAGAAGATGCCAAGAGCAGCTTTGTACAAAGTCATGGCCATAGAATGACCAGTAAGCTGTCTCGAAAAAATAAGGCATGATGCCCACGCCCAGACAGTTACCACACTAACCCCCCAACCGCCTTATAATTGGCATGATCAGCCACTACCAAGTCTGTGCATTCAACCAACCCACAAGAACACACAAACTAAGAAGGATACTACATGTTTAGTTGTCTATAAATCCCGAAGGGGAAAAAGGTAAGGGGACTTTTTTTTTTAGCTTAACTAAGGGGAAATTCTGTCACTTTAATTCTAGAATTCCTTTTCCTTAATCAAGTTCTTTATTTTGAGCAATCACATTTTTGCTACTGAGATTTGTGGCGCAAGTTTTTCTTAAACCCTATAAACTGACTTGAGCGTCGGAGGGTTCTTGTCAAAAAAACATTCAGCACCCCCTGATGGTTTTTTATGGTTGTAGGTGACAGAAGCGTGGATTGCACATGGTTGACAATATCTATCCTTAGAGCTAGCAAAATTTGACACGATCCGATTGCCCGACACGAATAAATGGGTATGAGTCGTCGAATTTAATACGATTATTAAATGGGCTGGGTCTAGGTCGACACGATTTTTTTTGTGTCGGGTTAGGGTTATAGTTTTTGACCTATTTACCCGATCAATGACATGATTATATTTTCTATTTTAAAATAATCTATAGATTTTTATCATCAAAACTCAAATATTAGAGACGATTTTCTCTTTTATTTTTATTTTTTGAAAGGATGAATATAAACATATTGTTTTATTTACAAAATTTTATATACATTTAGAGCTTCAATAGTGTGAATGTGTAAAATATTAGTAGAAATGTATATTTTAGAATATCAATATATAATATTATTTACATATATATAATTAAAACTTCAATAGTGCAAATGTATAATATTTTGGTAGATATGTATATTTTATAATATTGATAAAGTATATATGTATGTATGTATGAACGAATGACAGTGTGTAAATATTTGATATAAATTTTGTTTAATATATAAATATTAAGTGGGTTATTGGGTAACTCGATTATTTTTTCATGTCGAGCTTGGGTCTCAATATTTTGACACGATTATTAAATGGATAAGTTTTGGATCGACCTAAATTTGACACGATACGAAATTGACACGACACGAACACGACTTGATGTCCTATTTTACCACCTCTATCTATCATGTTGATACAGTGTTGAGCTATTCCCATCAGAGCTGATTCAGGAGTTGGTGAGACAATCTAGTCATTGTACAAACTTATATTTTTTAAATTAGTAGGATAAACTTAATTGAAAAAGAGAAAAGCAGCAAAGTGTTGTCCACGACTTGATGCTGTAATTGTTTTTTAAAAAAAAATCTCTAATTTACTAAATCATTTCAATAGGCTAATATATTATTATTTTCAATCATCATAAATGTTTTAGAAACTAAATTGAATATATAACTAGTTATATAATGTTAGTTATTTTGATTATAAAATAATAATGAATTAATTAAAAACATAATATAAAATTAAACATAGTGTCATTAATTTATTGTCTAGATTAAATTAATTCATAGTTTAATTATTTTTTATTTATTAATAATATTAACATTTTAACACTAAAAACAATGAATATATTTACCTAAATAGAAAATATGTAATTTTTTTCATTTTAAATTTAATATAAAATTAAATAATAACAATTAATTTTTATACTCTCCTCTTCCTCTTACTGCTCCACTCTTCTCTTTGTTCATCCTCTACTCGTCCCTCCTTTTCTTTCTTAAAATCAAACACGAGAGCAGTTTAATTGAGCGTATGGCCCCCAGTTCAAAATTTTAACCCCTCTACCACTGTTACACACAACGCACAACAAAATTAAAATATAAAATATAAAAGTACTGAAAATGAGCGGAAACAGAGAGAAGAAACAGCATATAGTCGAAACAATGGCTGCAGCCCTCCAAGCCCATAACAGACCGGGTCCAGGCTCTGGCAGACCCTGCCCACTTCTGAACCGGCTGCTAGAACCTAATCGCCCCAGCTTCGAACCCGTGGACCTGGAAAAGGTATTTACTGTCGTCTTTTATTATTATATGTACGTATTCACTACGCTCACGAATTCGTTTTAGTTTTTTTTCCCCGTACATTGTACAATTATCTGCCTAGTGAACAACCCTGGTAAGTAAACTTGTTTATATAGAATTGATCAGATAGAAAATAGCCGGCATTGGGTTTGACAAACCCCTTATGCCAAATTATGTTTCAAGGTGTTTAGAGATTAACAACGGGATATTCTTATTTTTTAAAAACTAAATAAACAATGAAATATGAATGGGATTCTTTTATGCCGGTGATTGTGGAATATATATATATATATATATATATATTATTGTTACTTACATTATTGCAATAGTTGTAGGTTTGCCAGTGTTGATATTTTTGCCTGTTGCTCATTGCAGACTTGCCCTTTGATGCTTCGAGTTTTCACTACGGTATGGACATCTTCTCATCGCCTGTTCTTCTTGTTGCAGTTTGAAATATGTTGGGTCACCTCATTTTCTATGTATTCAGTTTATCTTTGTAAAATTTTATGTGTTTGGTCTAGGGTGAATTTGCACTTTGCAGCAAGCAAGTAAACTTGGTCCGTCTGTAAGTAGCTGCCTAGCAGCCATTTAAAGAGTGAAGGAGGGAATTGGAAAAAAAATTTCGAAGGCTGGGTGGTTTTAAATTATCAGCATTACCTAAATTTTCATATTGTCTTGGAAAAGATTCAATTGATCAGTGACTCATTGTTCATTTGTTGAAGGTGTAGCTTTAGGCAATGTAGAGAATTTTCCATTCAGTTCTCTGACTTTATATGTAATTTGCATGTTGATATTGCTGCAGAGTGGAGGTCATCATACCGCAGAAGACTTTGCAGTCAGAGGGAAGGAACCCAAAGATGAAGTTCAAATTTATAACTGGAAAGATGCTACTCTCCGTGAATTAACTGATCTTGTACTTTCTGCTTTTTCCCATGCACAATCAAATACATTCACTTTGTTTGTTGCGTACTTAATTACTGAATTATGTTTCTCTATCAGGTTAAGGAGGTTGCTCCCGAGGCGAGGAGAAGAAATTCAAAACTGTCTTTTGCTTTTGTATATCCTGATAAACGTGGACACTTTGTGCTGAAACAGGTGTTTGTTAATGCAATTAGAGACAGACAATCATGTCAAAATGTTGGCTTATTTATTTGAATTTGGGAACAGCCTGTTTTCTTTTTTGGTTTAATTGAACTTTTATGTCACTGTCATTTGTGGTATTTTGTCTCCCTTGTGTGCTCATAAACAAAGGAAGGTATAGGGTTATAAGAAATTTTCTGTCCAAATTAAATGAATTTCAATGCTTTTTAGCATTACTTAGAATGTGTACTAAAAGCATTTTAAATCTCATGTATATCATGGTTCTTTTAAGGTGGGGATGACCCATTCTTATGGAAATGGAAGACGACTTGATGACAGTAAAGCATTGGCTGAACTTAATTTTGAGGTAAATCACATATTTATACCCACATTAATTTTTGCAATCTTCCATGCAGACTTGTTGATTCAACATCTGTTTTCCTGTTGTAGATTGGAGATTACTTGGATGTCGCCATCTTGTAGAGGAGACGATTGTTAATCATTAAGCGGCAACGCCGTTCGGTTGAAAGTGTCATCTGTTTGATTGGTGTTGAGCGGTGTTTCACGAACTTAGCTAAATATTTACTTGGATTGATGCTAACTTGTTGGACGACATGTGCCTATATAATTCATCTTGGCTGTGTTTAAATGCCATGGGAAGGGAATGTACGTTGTAAGGCCGGTGAACTCTGATGTGAATTTTTAATACTCGAGACAAAATTTTTGCTTGTTTTCATATTTTCTCAGGAATTAATAAAGTTAAAGTTCCATTGTTTCCTTTTTGGAAGTATCTGAATTCCAAGTCAAAAACATAAATCAACTAGGTTCCCCTTTTGAGTCTTCAATCTGTGGTGTCTTTGTCATATTTTGGGACAAAGCATTTGCTTTCTTATCCCATTCATAATCTCGTAGGTGGAAACTTAATTGCATTATGTTAAGCCCTCCATTGCTTGTAAGAATGACCATCCACAGCATGGAATTTGAACCAGGCCGATGGTTGGATGTCCGAACAGTTACCATTTTTCATGGTCAGTTATCCATTTAATTCATAACGTAATTATCCAAGGCAGCTTCGGTCCTAGTTCGACTGCTGTTACGAGCCTACCAGCGCATTAGACTGGCTTGCTTCAAATGATTCAGAGATTAACACACTATAAAAAGAGACGATTATCGCCGTAAAAGGAAAGAGGTTCAGAGTCACAAGCATACTCAAATGGGTTTGATTTGTGATATAACACTAGAACTGATTATTACTTACAACAAAATTAATCATCTTCTGTTCCTGCAAACAAGCCTGCTACAGATATGTCTACGTGACATATACTTACAAATACAATATTGACATAATTCAACCCACAGTGAAGCAGACCAAAAACTTCTCTCTTTCCACAGGAGGGATAGATCAACATAATTTAACTCTTCACATCCGGCTTCGAGAGTTAGTTAAAGTCAAAACACTGCTTCTTATTGGTTGCTCCTGTGTGTAGCATCTACATTTTGTTAATACAAAGATCCGAACTGTGTTACCACCTCTTAGAGCAAAATTAGAAACCTTTAGTCTCAACACTGGAACCAGACAAACAATTTAAGGTGGGGAGGGTATATATGTACCTTGATTAAGCTTCACTGCCTTCGGGCAATGTAATCAACCTTGTCTTTGAGTCATAAACCATGGTGGTTCCACAACTGAAGCAAATGTTAAATTATAAGAGTTACAAATTGGGGAAAAAAGGGGTCCCTTCCTAAACCATGGGCAGAAAAATGTTACAGCAAAATCACAGGATCAGTAACTGAATGTTATTAGTGGACATTTTAACTTACTTTGAGCATTTAATAGTGTTGGTGGTTCCACCACTAGAAATTGATAGTATGGTCCCAAAGAAAGAGACATTCTCTGTACCACAGTTTGGACAGGGGCCCTAGAAAATTAAATCATACATTAGTGGATGTGACTCCCAAATGCTTTATCTGTTTAATAAAAACCTTAAAGATATGTCAACAAAGTTCTACCTTCAAGATCAAAGAGTCTTTTACAATCAGTTTTGTGAGTGATTGAGATAAATATACTATCAACGGCACCGCAGCAAACCATGTAAAAATGAAACTGAATGGCTCTGGAAGCTGAAATGTAAAAGGAAAAGAGCATATTATTCAATAAGCTGCAACTGACAAACTATGAGCAGAGATAGATGATTTACGCCAACAGAATTTTAAATCAGGCATTCTTCCTTGAGTTTTAATCCAAAAATTATAAACAATTCATATTCCTTGGTAAGAGTTCATCCCTTGAACTTATTCACCACTGTAGTCCTTACTATCAGCACAGAAACAGTTCCTATTGGTTGACACACAATTCACAATGCACTCTTGAAGTTGATAAACAATGTATGACATGAAAACGATAGGAGTATGGTCTCTTAAACAAACTTTTGCAATTCAATTATCCTAGCCTTTTTAATGATTTATATCATATGGAGAAGCTTTGTATCTACATAAACTCCCCTTATTAACCTAACATAAGTCCAAGGTAATCAAGTAATATAAATATGGGTTATTCACTTTCTTTATTAAGCAGCAGGCAAGAATACAGAGCCATTTAGCTTCAAATCTTCCTGGTGATTCAAGCACTACTTGTTGATCCAAATTTTTCCATTTTCTTTAAGTTTTCTGAGATGTAATATACACATTGGATTATTTGCACTACATGTTTGCCAATATGAACTGAGAATTTGAGGACGTGATCATGAGATACAAATATGGTTGTAGGAAACAAAACATGCTCTCAAACTATGATGCAGTGGTAGTCTTTTAAAACTTTCAAGCAAACCTCATTACATGTATCCTATGGCATCATGGAAAATTTTCTCCAGAGATATGCGAAGATCAATGCAGTTTCCATTTCAGCTGAGCAACTTATAGAAGGGCAAAAGAATTATAGGAAACTGTCGTACGCTGAAAAAACTGTGTAGCTAAAGACTTTTAATTTCTCATTTTTTCCCCCCCCCCCCCCCCCCTCTTCAAACAGAAAAACAACAATATTATTGATTGTAAACAAAGATTAAAGATTTACCTCCAAAAGATATGTGATTTCAAATCCAGTGAGATCATCCAGGAAGAAAAACCTGGCAGGACCACAGAAATATTATTGGAAAACAAAGTAAAAGGAGGAAAAAAGAAAAACTGATTACTTGCAAGCATAGATCCCTATCCCCAAGCAGAGGCATTGGCAGCTTAAATATGCAAATTAATCTAGAAGCTGAACATACGGAATCCAAGAAAATGTGATAGAACTTCATTGGCAAGAGATATTCATTTACTGAATCTAGATAAAGGTTTGCATTTCATGAAGCCAAAATTTAAGTTAGTATTTAAAAGCTTCCTTCTCTTTCCCAACATTTATCCATCACTATGAGCAGTGAGTAGGGAACTTCAAACTTACAGCAGTCCAAAAAAGGAAAGCAACATTACTTACAATCCCAGTGCAACAACGGTTGCTGGCACATTCAGAAGGAGCATTTTGAGGTAGTCAACTGACAGGTCACTGTAAACCTATGCAAAATATACAAATATGATCAGCAGAGTGAAGCCAAACTCAGCCAAATGTAAAACCAGTAATCAGTAGAAGCACAGAACATAAAAAGAATAAAGTTATTGGGTCTGAGTTAAATGATTTTGGGTAGTGTCAGAGGAATTTCGTGAAACAAGAAGGTGTCTGTGCTGTTCAACCCATGGTCAATTATTTTTCAACAACTCAAGGAACCAAATTGCTTATCAAGGCATGGTTTGAAAAGACACTACAGTAATGAAAGACAAAATCATAAAGATCATACTATTTCCCTCGAACTGCCGCAGCAATAAGATTTAGGGGACTGAAAACAGAGATTTTCTTAAATTTCATATATATCAACAAAGTGATGGGTAGATTTATTTCTACATGCATATAGACTGTAAAGAAACACCATATTTCAAGAAAAAAACAAATATTCATATCAAAAGAAGAGAGAATTTGGTGTATGGAAGCTGCAAAGTTTAGCCTTTTCATGTTGGTATGGCATGCTTCTATCCTTTTGTATTAAAGCACAATACAAATAGTATAATAATAAGGAAACTGCTTCACTTTGGAAGTTAAAATTTTAAACAAATAAGATCCAGAGGGGTAAAAATTGTAACATTAAAGGTCTTAGTAATACTTAGAATCAGAGAGAAGACAGTTGCCTCTGATATGAGATTGACAGGTCTATGTATTTCATAATGTTATTACAGTGTTCAAGGTGAATTAATTAGACAAAATATGCAGATTGTATCTATTTAAAATCAAATACTGCACAAACAGGATAAAAAAGATGGCAATACATACACACCTTTCTGCTACGGAGACTGCATCGTGGGCCCTCAACCACAATTTCGCTCCCATCCATCTGCAAAATAATAGTGTTAAAAGTAAATAATTAGCACCATAAACACATAAGTGTTGAAAGCAAATAGTTATCTGCAAACCATCAATTCAACAGATGAAAGTTCGACAAGTTTGATCACAGTGATTTTGCTTCTAACAAAGGTAAGCTCCACCCATATTTAATCAGCAAAAAATATTGTCTATCTTTTTTCTTTTTTCCTTTTTGATAGGAAATACTGTCTATCTTGATTGTGGACAATAGATATATCTACAGCAGCCAAATAATGTTCAATGAGATAGTGTTGTATGTGCATAATGCCACCTTCCACATAAATAATCTTGATAAAAGAAAAAAAAAATGCCATAGATGTTAATGGTCTTATGACGCAAATGGTCACATCAACCTTAAAGCAGCTAACAATTACACATTTGCTGAATTGGCATCCTAAACGATAAAAAGCAATCATGTAATATTTTGCTCCTGAACATTGTATCAGAGTTCTCAGTTGTTTTGTCTGTCTAGAAGTTATTGAAAATTTGCATATGAATTACAACAAATTTTCCCACCAACATGAACAAAAAAAATTTCGTAATCTCCACTGAAACAATTCTTATGTTGCCGATTGTATCTTTTTCAGTATGGATCAACCAACTTTTTCTCTTCTTTCCTGTTCACTTAATTCACAAGTTCCATAAAGCAACCTGTAACTTAATGGATGAATACACCATTCTCATACTATGAAGAAACACAAACAAACCTTTAGTTTCTGCTTCAATTCATCAAACTCTTCATCCGACATAATAGGTTTCCCAGCCACATAAGCCATTGAAGCTTCAAGAAACTTTTGTTCATCAGAACCTGTATTGTCAAAGTAAATCTATTCAAATTATAGATTTAAAAATGACTAAAAGTAAACATCATGATTGTAGGGCTTGAAGCTCCACATGAAGATTGACTCCATACTTAGCATGACAACGCTGCTTCCTTCCCACATCAGTTCTTCCTTAAGATTATCAAATTCCTCATTTGACATAACAGCTTTTCCCTCATAATAGAAAGCCTACATGATGAAAATAGACAGAAACTTATACATTTCAAGCATAAATAACAATCAAACCATAGTCATCCAACTTGAAGACCAATTGTATGCAAAAGCTTATTCGGTATAATCATCATATTCAAAACAGAAAAAAAACACTTACTTGTAGTGCCTGAAGAAACTCTTGTTCTAGTTCACCCAATGACTTTTTCTCTTTCTTGTCAATGCTACAATATTGCAGAATTTTACTATCTACTACCTCATCTCCCTCAACCTGACCTGAAAACACAAGCAAAATGGGAGTAATTAAAATTGATATAATGAAACTAACAAATATAATCCAGTTAGCAAAGTTGAGATAATAACAACAACAACAACCTTGTTGGTCAGTAGTAGCCTTGCTGGGCTGCATAAAAAATCTCCGTCGAGCAGAAAACTGCCTTCCATTGAACTGAGTATTTGAATTTGAGTGAACCCTTAAAGAGGATGAAAAAGGAATCAAGGCTGCCGCTGGCTGTTGCACAGGGACAGCGAAGACGCGCTGAGCCTGAGGGGTAAAACTAGCGGCTATTTTGCTAGCCATTTGAAAATAGAGATGGTAGGTTCAGTTTCAGGTGAAAATAGTAGCAATAGAGTGTGTAGGTGGTGATGGTGCGAGACGCATGGTGGTGATAGATTTTTTTGTGTGTACGAGTTTTGATGTCTGGATTGGAGGGAACGAAAAAGAGGAACAAAATCAAATAGATAAGGTAGCTTGGAAGCGTGTGGAGGGAATTGCAACGGCTTTTTCTCTCTTGGGTTCTTTTGATCTTGCAAAATCTCCCATGTCATCCTTCTTGCTTGGTTGGTCACTGATCCCTGGATCTTCTGTAGTTCGGACACGTGGGTTCTCTATTCTGGCCACGTGTATGGAATGGACCCGACGGTTTTTATTTGTTTTATTTTATTTCTGTTTTTGGGTTCTTAATGGTCTAATTCGGGTTTGCTCGGTTTCTTGGGTCCTTGTTACTGTTCGGCTACTTCATTTCTCTGCCCCCGGTGCGTCTTCGAGGTAGTGATTATTGAATTCCTTAGTTTATCTCATCGTCCTCATTAATCATTTTTAGGTTAATTTCTCTTTTATCCTGATATGAGATTACTCAAAAGGGTATCGAAGGGTTTGTCGCCGCAAATTGAAGCTGCATCATCATTAAGCACTACTCTTGCATTTTCATGGCAAAGGGCGGTAAGTGAATTTCATAAATTCATGTTTCACTTAAAATTATGGTCTATGGAGCTAGCTCTTTCTTCTTGTCGCTTTCTGCTGGAATTCTCCTAATTTGCTTCCAAAGGTCTACTACTGATGGGGTTGGTATTTGCTTCATTGCCTTTGCAATTGGCGATGGCTTGTATGCTTGTTGGGTTAGTCAAAGAATTGGGTTTTGTTGTAAGCTTCTTGTTCAATCGTGAGCCGTTACAACCCATTACAAAAATTACAGATTTGAATTAATCAATTCGTTGAACGTTTGGATTCCTGTGGGTGTCTCTAATTTTTTCCAAGTCTATATTTAAAGACGGAATGATTTCATGTAAATGTTAAGTTAAATCTATAGACTTAACGTAAATTCAAAACAAACGATTGGTTGATTCCATAGTAAATTAGTAATTGATGTGCTTTAGGTGTGTAAAACATTTAATTGATAGTTTAAAAGGAGGATGCATGTGAAAGGAGAAAGAAACTCTAATAATAAGGATAATTTGAAAATTATATGAATTTATTTTAAGAGGAAAAAAAGTGGTGAGACTATTTGAACACACCAATCTCCTCTTTACACATATTTTAAAAAATTAATTCACCATTAAAATTTTATAGTGATGCTATTAGGACCCTTTTAATATTCTAATGAAACCCCTACTTTGGATTTACAATTTTATCCTTGTGAAAAATTACATAAAACCTCACACAATTTCATTTTGTCTTGTGCAAACTTTTTACACCCACATGTAAAATATTCTCTTTTTTTTTTTTTTTCGTTTTTCAATCCAATTCAGAATACTGGAGGAAGTGCGAAGAACTTATTATTGCATATGGATCAAGAATTCTATTTTCGTAATTTTATTGTTGCGTTTGTGAAGAATAATTAACCATCATTGTCTTGCTCCTTTAAATACAACTCTCACAATTCTCAAAATTCATTAGTTTATTGTTGATGGATCATTTGTGCCATTTTTATGACTACAACGACTTGGCTTTTTTTCTTTCAAGCATTCATCTTATTTTCAAATTCATCAACTTTCTCCATTATTTTTTTTTCGATCTGCAAGTGAAATCGTCTTGATTTGACAATGGCCTAGAGTTTTCTTTCCTTTCTCTATTATTAGCCTTCTTGCTTGTGATTCTCTATTATTAGCCTTCCTACTTGTGAATCCCATCTATGTTTTCTTGTTTATTTTTTAAAAGCAAATTCAAGGAAATAATTACAAAATTCAGCTGCTTTTCCTCAATTAATCATCATATTCTCAACTTCTAAATTTACCAAGGTTATTTATGGAAATAAGGGAGGTGTCAGTAGAAAAAAATTGTATTCATTTTAATATTTTAATGGGTGTAAAAAAATAAAAGGGGTGTTGAGAGTATTTTTGAGAGGTGACAATAGCTCCACTCAAAATTTAAAACTTGCAAATCTCAAAATTACCCTTCACTAATCTCTTTCTCTATTTACCTTACAATTGCGTATTCTCTCTCTGTTATTATATTTTATAAACAAAACACTCAATTTTACTTTCTTTTGAATTCATTTTTTTGGTCTTTATTAATATATCATGATCGTTATTTCATGTTTTCTATATATGAGAATTTTTTTCTTGATATCCATTAGTTTTTGTGTTCGGTAAAATTTAATTTCTTTACATTTGTTAACTTTCATAGTTTACAAAAATTTGTTGATATTCATTTTAAATAGTGAATTTTGTTCCTTTTAGTTAGCAATACTAATTATTTGCAAGTAAAAAAATATATCTAAATGAACGGATGAGAATATGTGAAATTGAGAAGAGAAAAAGAAGAAATAGTTAATTAAGTAATTTTTTAAAAAATTATTTAGATAATAAAATTCTTAAATTAAGTAAGTTTTAAAAAAATTATTTAGATGATAAATTTCTTAATAAAAAAAGGTGTAAAGAGTTAATTGATGAGTTCAAATAAGTCCACCTAAGAAAAATTATTCTAAATTTTGTATGGGGTTAATTATTGAAAGGGTCAAATGTTATACTCTATATCGGTCTTTGATCTATTAGTTTGCTTGCTACATTGCTGTATTTTCATCCATTAAAAATTGAATGAATTAAGTAAAGTACTACAGACCTACAACTAGGTCTGACTGTAGGTTATGTTTAATTGGTTTCGTGTCATATTTTTATTATGTTGTGTTAAATTACGCATATCCAAACACATCTATTAATTTATTGGGTCGAAATATGAAAACCCAAATTCATTCATTATTATTATCTTGTTATTCGAAATGACCCATTTAACCAATTATTTATGGTATTATATCTTTAGCTTAAAATAAAAAGAGCAATTTATAAAACAAATCTCTTTAAGAATATAATATCCAACATATAAATATTAATATTCCTCATGTTTAACATCATCAAATAATATATTGATATCATTGGTTAAAATCTTAGCAGATAAAAAATTATAAAAATAAAATTGTTTTCATGAAATGATGAGAAGATTCAAATGAATAGTGATGGCTACAGATTTTACAATAAATACTTTACATGATCTAGATCTGGCTACAAATATCTTATAATCTAGGTCTAATCTTATAATCCAGCTATAATATATTTTCATATTAATTAATTAGGGTCAACATATTTAGCTTAAGAAATTGTTAGTTACTCTTCATTGGACACAATAAATCTGGTGGTCTTCGCCCATAGATTTCAATGAAGTTTTTCCTTATTTTAAAGCTCTGAAAAGGTTATCAAAATAAAGCCAAACTCTCCAACGACTATTCCTTCATATCTACCAGAACCTTAACATTACACAGTTAAAAGGCAATATGCTTTAATAATAGAAAGATTATAAATAAGATAATTGGAATGAATTTATTATACATGTGTGTGTATAATATTAATTATTTTTAAGTGCAGACGCTCTAATTTTCTTTTAATGAGGTCACACTCTTAAGAGAGTTAAAAACTAAGGTAGCTTTTTTTTTTTTTAATCTGAAATATGAATAAACTAGCTTCTTCTTTTTTTTTTTTTAATCTGAAATATGAATAAACTTGAATTATCTTAAATTCCAAATAAAATTAAATATCTGAGTCGGAATGATATGTTTGTTTTTTTTGTTTGAATTGTATAAATTATAAATGTTAAACAAATAATAAACATATCAAAGAACTTAAATATGATAATATATTATCACAATATAAATCATATTTAATTAATTACAACCCTTTATGTTCTAAATTATGGTAGTTCATAATGTTTTATATGAAAAATATTCATAAAAAATTATGAAAATAAATAATGTTAATTTGAAGAAAACGAAAAGTAAAAAATAATAATAATCTACCACTATATTATCACATCTTATACAAATAGGTAATAATGCTAATTATTAAATTTTATTTAAGTAAGGATAAAAATTAATTAATTAAATAGGGGCATTTTAGAGAATATTTTTTAATGATATTATTCAGACTTTTAGTTTAAGTAAAAGGTTAAAAAATTTGGTTTAATAACTTAATTACTAAAAATTTTTATTAGGTTAAAAAAAATGAACAAATTTAATGACTTATCTAATTGAAATTAAGTCAATTAAGTTATTAAGTGAAAAAAAACAAACAGCCACTAACTCTCTTAAACCCCTAGTCTAAAAACGTCTCTGCGTGAAAAAAAAAATATTATGGCATCCGCAATAGAAAAAGATTCACGTGTATATATATAATGAGGTGCCAGTGTCATGTTTATTGCTACTGAAAGTTACAATCATGAGGTAGCAACAACCTTGTGAGCTAAATGATATCGGAGGTGGCCAGGATCTGCCATAAATCCAGGCCACAAAATTTAGGTATATAAAATGTTAATAAAACAGTAAAGATACAAGTGAAACAATCAAATAGAAATTGGAATAGTCAAGACTGTCTTTAAAATCAAATTCTGAACCTTAAGATAATATTTCGGGGCAGGAAGGACAACGAAGGCGGTTTGAATCCAACGCAATCACTGGGCAAATTATAGATTGCATTTATGAAGATTGTAATAATTTTTTTTTTTAAAAAAAAGAAACTCTAAGCTGAGTGATTTAAAAAAAAAAAAAAGAAATGGTGAAAAGCAAATGGTTAGAAAATTTCGATAGGCGCACTACGCGTCGTTTTACCGGGTGGACTTTTGAACACCAAGCTTGTGGACGGGCATCTCTCTTCCTTCTTGCTTCACACCTGCTATTGACCCCAAGTAACTTAAGAAACCAGCCAGGTGATGGCCTTGTGCACGGCTAGGAAATATGAATCGAGAGAGAGGGTTAGCTGAAACGTGTTTGTATGGTTTGGTAGTTGGTGACTTGCTGTCATCTTTTAAGTAAAACGACATTTCTTCGATCGAACTACACATATTTAGGTGTGGCTTTCATTTTCTGACAACTCGTGGCCCATTATATTATTTACTACCTAATTCGTATGGGAAATTTATAAAATTAACCCAAAAAATTTTCAAGTTTTCATACTTAACCCTTCAAATTATTTTCTATCATAACTAGCTAAGAATAACCCTTTTGCCTCATAATGCCCTCTTTATTTAAGCCAAATTTCAAACTCTCCTTATCACAAACCATAAATTTTTATATGTTATTGTAGGTTGTTGTGACACTCTGTCGCACTAAATTTGTGCGACATGGTGCCTATCACACTAAAAGACGGTTTAAGTGAGTATGTTTTTTGGTGCGACAGGCTACCTATCGCCTAAATTTGTAAAACATGGTGCCTGTCGCACTAAAAAACGATTTAAGTGAGCATGTTTTTTAGTACGACAGGTTGCCTGTTGCACTTGGGCCACACCTGTCGCGCGGCTCAGGGCTAGTAGGCGCTGCAACGATGAGTACTCTCACCATGCTCTAACCCCCACCAACAACATCACTCACACCACAAACATTACAATTACTTCCGTATTCCATCATCAATACAAAAACATAACAACATAACCCACAATAATTTTTTATAATAATTTAGGTTTTGGAACTAATCTTCGATTTGTTAGTTTTAACTGTAATCTTGGTGATGTTGGCTGCCGTAGATGGACTCTGACGTGGTGGGAAGCCGCCGATGATGAGAAGCTCAGTTGGAGGAGAGAATTCAATCGGTTTGAAATGATAGAAAGTTGGTGAGAATGATAGGGATAAAAATGTCACTTGAATCATCCTTTGGCTAATGTTGATAGAAATAAAGTTTATGGTTAGTTTAAAAATTTGATAAAATTTTATGGATAATTTTATAAATTTCCGTTTTGAATGTCAAGGACACAATAAATTACGTTGTATCTCTATCAATGTTTGAGGGGGCGGGGGGGGGGGGGGGAAGAGAAATAAAAACAAAAAAGAAAAACCTCCTTTATAATAAGTTATTTTTTCTCTTTCTTTTCAAAATTGATGCAATTATTTTTTTTTTAATTTTATTTGAGTGAGGTTCAAACCCCACACTTCTTATCTTAAGACAAAAAATTTTATCAACTAAACTAATTGGCGCTAACATAAAAATTCAGCCACCAACCTTCCTTGATCCTGAAATTAAAGATTATATTTCATTATTTGTGTCCAATAATTAGCATAAGCTTAGGCTTGCACAAATTACAATTTTTCTTAAAATATGGTTGACGTTAACAGGGAGGTATATACAATCACCTGAGTACTATAGATATTGATTTAAGTTTGAATATACTATCAATATCATGCGCACGGAATATTTATTCTTTTGTGCATGCCAGTTATTATAGAAAAGTGCTAAATGAAAATTTGTGAATTTTGAGGCTTTAGTTATGTAACAAATTATATTTCTTTAACAATTTCTATATATATATAAAACTCGACAATATCCACATTCTAAAATAGTAAATTGTAGGAATATTTGCACTTGAGGTCTATTCAGGCGTAGAAGTGGAATAAATGATGTTATTAAGTACAATCCCAGCACTTTGAGTTTGAGTGCCTGGTGGTTCAAGTCTCAACCGTTGTTTGCACTCGATTCTCTCTCAGAACGAGAGTCGATATTCTTCCGCACATGGGAGTCGAGATTTCTCTAGTTTCATGTGAAGATAGAAAATTCGGGTGGTATCCTACAAAGTTTATCAAGATAAGATTCGATAGATTTCTGATTATAAATATTAATAGAATTCTGATTGTAATATTAATGTATGTTAAAAAATAAATCACCTATTCAGAATATGCAATTAGTATACATTTAATAATCAGTAATAATAAGATTGATTACTTTCGTGAGATTCATTTTTGTGGCTCAATCATTGATCTTTTTGTTACTAGCCGAAGATCAGTAAGTGGTTAGAAATATAATTAGGTGGTGTACAATGAAGTCTCTGGACTCTGATGATTTAAAGGGGTTCAGGTTTAGATGCATATTTTTCATCCGTCAGGACGGACCAGGCAATATTCATAAATTGTCTTTTCAAACTCCTTTTGTTCATTATTTGTTGATAATTCTATAACCACCAAAACGGTGTAAAATAACTTTCCACGTTCTAGTGCCACAGAATTTTTTAGGCTGCAATTGTTGATGTTTATCACAAAGATTTGCAAGCTTTCAGTGGCTTGTTTACAATAGTTCCTCAACTATATTTGCAATCGATCAGTCTGGTTTGCAAATTTTACATCATAAAGAGTACAGGAAGAACTGAAGAGGGGGGGAAAAAAAAACTCACGGGCCTGCTGTAATCCTTCTATTTATGGATGAAGAGGGAACAAACATGTATATTAGCACATAACAGATATACGGAGGTTTGGATAGTGTCATCCAAAGCAACCAGAAATAGGTAACAGTGCAAAGTACCAACACAAACATGGTCACACAGAAGACCATAACCATTCATAGAAATAAAGTAACAATCATCAGCATATTCAGGCCGGAAGTTAGAACAAACCTCATCAACCTCAGAGTCACCCTCATCTCTGGCCCCCGGAAATCTAACTCTTATACCACTTTCAGTAGACTAGTGAACTCACATAACAGGTTATAAGAGTTCTTAGAACCAATCAACAATTCAAATGCGCAACAGCCCCTTCCTAAAAGAAATCAGCATTTTTCATACCTGCAACTTCTTTTCTAACTTAGTTCTTGCGAACCCTCCACTTGAACTTCAGTTTCTGGAACAATTCATTGAGACAGTTCTTCGACATGATACAAATTTCTCTACCAGGTACCAGATGCTGATGTTTCAGGATGATGATTTCTGCAGAAACCACGACATGAATTAAGTGAATGGTACCTTCAGTCAAGCTTGACCTGTGGTGCAGTGGTTTGTTCGAAAAGAAAACCTTCAGGTTGCATACAATCAGCTCTTCCAATGAGTCGAAGCATTCTGGCATGGCAACGGCACAATGAGGAGACAACACAACATTATTGTCAGCTCTTCCAATGAGTCGAAGCATTCTGGCATGGCAACGGCACAATGAGGAGACAACACAACATTATTGAATCTTTTGGCACATTAGGCTCATTCTCAAACACATCAAGACCTACATGGCTACACCATCAATCTGACCTTGGACCAAAAACTGCAGCATTTCTTTTCCGTCAATAAGAGCCCCACGCCCCACATTAATAATCATTCCTCCCTTTCCCAGAGCTGCCATGACATCCTTGTTAATTATGTGATGAGTTTGTTCAGTCAGCGCACAAAAAACAACAAGAACATCACTATTCACGACAAGGTCACAGACATTTGCATAGTAAGGGAACAGAACAGATGGTTTTTTCCTCCTTGAGTTGTAAGAAAGGATAAATCCAAAAGCCTGAAGCCTGTTTACCACTTCAGAGCCAATATTTCCCAGCTTACAATCCCAACTCACGTTCATCCTAACTGCAAAAATACATTCATAATCAAATAGTTTAAGCACCAAATGAATCATGCCCAATTCCATCAAGAGAAGCATACCCTATAAAACTAACAAAGAACATGAAGAAGTGGCTCCCGAATAACTCCCCAAAATCCCATCGCAATCTGTAATTTGAGCCAAGCATGTACAAAATAACGATTAAGATAATATTGGAGGAAGCAAAGCATCAAAGCAAAGATTCTAGTCAATTAGTCTTCTTCAATACAAACACATCAAACCCAGTTATAAATTATTAATAAGCTAATTAAGGTGTTTTAAATTTAAAAAGAGCCTGACTCAGATGAAACCCTAAAGCCAAGTGGGTAATCTCCAGATTGAGCCCACAAGCCAGCCCGAACATACCGATTACTGGCAGAAATTCCGCATAGAACATCAATCAAAAGGCCGACAGCCAAGTCAGCGACAATTGGAAGATCAGCCTGCTTAGCCATTGACTTCTGCTTTATCAGTTGCTTTAATCGGTTCTGCATTTCTCACTAAACAATTATAACTGTTTTACTTTACAGATGAATCATTTGGCAAATTCCATTTAATCTCTCATTTTACCCACATGTAGAATTGTTACAAAATATTTAATTGGGTGTTACCCTGACCATATTACTCGATACTCGGATAAAGTGCATGCATACAAGTTTTTATGATAACACAACATCATTTGAGACAAAGAGCTCTTTGGTTACATAAGACTTCTTCAGTTGCTTTTCTCTCTAACAAATGACTCAGCATCAAAAGAAGCTTGACATTATGCTGATCAACATAAAATCGATCTACTCTTGATTTGTTGAGCTATGTACACCATTCATCACATGTCTTCAAACAATAATGTGAGGCAAAGAACACAAGAAATTCCTTCACTTGAGCTTGATGGGCGATAACAAAGGTTTATTTGAGAAAAATGCCTCTAAATTGCCTATGACCACTTGCTCCAATGCTGCAAATGATTCTGCGGTTCCCACAGCAACATGTGGAGACAACACAACATTATCCAATGTAAGCAGCTCCTTTGGCACATGAGGCTCATCCTCAAACACATCAAGACCAGCTCCACCAAGCTCCCCCCGCACCAAAAAGTGAACCAGTTCCTTCTCATCAATAAGAGCACCACGTCCAACATTTATTATCACCCCTTCCTTGCCCAGTGCTGTCATGACATCCTTGTTAATCATGCATTGAGTTTCCTCGGTCAGAGCACAACATACAATGAGGACATCACTATCAGCAGCAAGGTCAGAGACATTTGCATAAAAAGGATATGAAACACCTGGCTTTTTCTTTCTTGATGTGTAAGCAATGCTACAGCCAAAGGGCACAAGCCTTTTTGCAACTTCCGAGCCCATGCTACCCAAACCCACAATCCCAACTCGCTTTCCTCCCAACTGCAATTAACACAATGCCACGGAGAGTAAGAACTAACGTTTTAATGCACAATATCTCGAGATCATGAGAATCATCAAACAAGGAAACATGAAAAAGGGCCCAGACAAAACTTGATTGAGAAAAGAGACAGGATGCAGAGGTTGGTATATGTTCTTGAGTGCCAGCCTAAATTTCTAATTTCTAAATACCAGTAAGTACATCATGCTTCTGCAGCATTGAGCCTTCATTGACATCATGAAGTTTTTAAGCAAATACAAAATCACAATCAACTATAGTGATGCCAATGGAAGCCGGTGCATCTTCAATCACAAACCATTGACTGAGGATGATCAGCCTCAACCAAGGTTATGCTTCAAATGAAAATGATTGCAATTGCATTAAAAAAGAATTAAAAAAAAAGAAAGAACAATTTGTCTAACTTGCAGGTGAAAAATATCAGGATTCGATCGTTCATCATTTCCACAAATACATCAAATTTACTCATGAATCGCGATATCAAGAAATTATTCTGTATACCAGAAGCAATAAACTCTTACAGTACCACAAATATAAATTCAATTTTGATGAAATCCATATTTAAGTAGGGGTGTTCAGAATCCAATCTGATTTGCTCAATCTGTCTGATCCATAAAAATCTGATCCGTAAAAATTCAATCATGGATTGATGGATTAGATTGAATTGAAAATTAAAAAATCCACAGTTTGGTGGATTTGATATGAATTTACAAAAATTTACTTCTGTAAATCCACAAAAATCCGCAAATTCGCAAAAAAAAATAAAAAATATTTATTTAATTAAAAATTAAACTTTTACATATGACATTAGTACTTATTAATAAATAAATAAGTTAAAATATAGTTACATTAATACTATATTATATCTTATCCGATAACAATATAAAATAAAAAAAATGAAATAAATAAATATAACTTTTTAAATAGTTAATTTTCATATATTAATTTAAACAAATGAATTTTTTTTAGTATGTTATATTTTAAAACTTTTAATATATTTTTTAGATTTATTTAAATATTATTTAATTTTAAATTTGATGGATGATAAATTTATTTTTATATTAATTTTTTTATTTAGTTAGTTGTAGATTGGGCAGAATTAAAAATTTTTTGTCGGTTAAAAATCCATAAAATGATGGATTAAATATAAATTTGGTCGAACCTACATCGAATTTGTAAATATATAAATTATATTTGTATTGAATTTTACCAATCCATAGATTAAATTGAATTAAAAATTTATAATTAAAAAATGATGGATAAGAGATATAGATTGATGCTCAATCTGTAAAGTTTGATCAACGAACACCCCTATATTTAAGTGAATAATTTGAAATTACCACTAAATTGACCATATTAATTGCTAAATAATCAAAACCCATATGAATGAACACAGTCAGACAGAAGTTAAACCAGAAAGAAAGCCAAACCGTTGACCCAAGTGGGTAGGCCCCATGTTCGGGCCACAACCGGTTCCGAGCAAACCGATCACTGCTGGAAACCCTCCTGAGAACATCAATCAACAAACCGACCACATAATCAGCACCGTCCTCAGAGAAGGCGTTACCAGCATTAGTTACAAGAATGCCGCGTCGGCGGCACTCCTGCAGGTCAACATGGTCAATGCCTGCGCTGGACCCCACGACGATTTCCAACTCGGGGAGGCGGGACAGAGTGTCGGAGGTGAGGGGAGAGGGGCCCAAGCAGAGAATGGCGCGGACGGAGCTTGCGTGTTGGGAAAGGAAGGAGTGAATCGAATCGGCTGAATGGAGGAGCGGGTCGAGAAGAGTGAAGCGCTCGCTGAGACGGGCGAATGGTAGCTCGAAGGCTGGGGTACGGTGGATTAAAACAACCGGTCGCTCCCCCTCCGTAGACATCGTCCCGATTGGTTTTTTTTTTTTTACTGTGCTTCGTTGATTAAAACAATTGGAGACGTACTAAAATAGAAAAAGAGCTGTTACGTTGGTGTTTATAAGGCCCCTTGATGGGCCAACTTGCAGGAGTAGTAGGGTCCTTTTCTCAGACGGGCTAGATTACGGGATTTATAGTAAGAATTGTGCTATTACCAGCCCTTCATTGCCTTAATAGAATCCCTGCTTTAATTGATTTACAATTAAGGATTTGTTCAAGAGAAAGATGGGCTTCTGATACAGGCCACTTGATTCATCATCCATCTTTCTCTTGATCTCTCTTGCTCTTTCTTTTTCCCTTTATTTTTTTTTTGGGTTGAGACACGACACCTCATGCATCTAATTTGTTTGTTTAAATCTGAAATAATTTTTATTTTTTTTTCAGATTAATTATTTCTATGCTTGAAACTACTTTCAGACCATAATTTTTAAATCAATGATTCTTCAATGATAAATTTATTTATCATTGAAAAGTGGTTGCAAAGGAAATAAACAAGAGACTATGATTTTAAGAGTGAGAAAAGTACTCAAAAAACAAGGGATTTTAAAGAGGATATTTGAGGGTGTAAGTTGTTTAACTGTTCCGGTAATCTCTAGACTTTCTTCATTACCAACATTAATGTATGTATACATGATTAGTTATGTTATTAATTAAGTATAAATAATCTACTCGTCAATTTAGGATGGCAAGGACTGGACCAAAAAAGACCCGTGCATGACGGGAGTATTAAGCAGAATATTTTACATCAATTGAAAATAGTTTCTAAACTAAAAGTATAAGCTCAGGTAACATTCAACTTTTGAACTACTATTTTCCTATAAGTTAGGCCATTCAAAAAATATACTGGATTAGATCATTAGGTTAAACTTGTGCTTCATTATTAACCGACAATAGAAACTAAATTGGAAAAAGAAATCAATAGTGCAGGCTTTTTACTGCGTCCTACTCGTCATAAAGAAGAAAAAGTAGAGCATATATGCATGCATGGGATGGGGAACAAACTAATGGAACTGAATATACATATCTCTATCCTAAATTCAATATGTATATCATCAAATTCTGGCTGGTATACCTATTGATTTTCTTGATATATTAAATTAGATGGCAGTGCCACTCTCATTTAAAAAACCAGTAAGGACGCCCATGCTGGCTATTAAACTCAAAATTTAAAGCTCATCTCCCAAATTTTGTGGAAGGATCATCGTAAATACAACATGCATGCTAGCTCTTGGTATTACAAAACTAATAGATGATAAGTAACGAAAAATAAAGCAAGGAATATATAAATATACAGAGAGAGAGAGAGAATCTGTCAGTTCAAAATTCAATGTCGAAAATAGAAAAGAGACATTATTAGGAAATTGAAAAAATAATTGAAGATAAAGGGGAAAATGAACTATATTTTCATTCTCAATCCTTAATTAAGCTGGCTGCTGCTAGTGGGGACATAATTAATCACAGACAAATGCGATAACAATATTTATTACCAAAGTACCACATCATATCCATATATAGTGTATAATATGGACAATTGAGCCATGAGGTGGACTTCATTTTGGTCGTGCTGGTGCAATAGCATAATGGCAGAAGTGGGGACAGAGCCTTTAGTTGAGAGACCAAGCAGATGTGAGCGGTGATATGATTCTTATCAAGTTCATGCTATTCAAGGTCCACTGTCTCAGATAAATCTTGATGGTTTGAATGGCAAGTCGTAATCAGATGTATGCATATAGTTCAATTCAAAAGTGGCCTTCCCGTTAGCTTCTTCAACGTAGACTCGCGCATGTTGAGTATAATTAGAAACTTATGCATATGATATGGACATGCAAGTAGCATATGCCAACCACATGCATGGCTCAGTAAAAAATAAGGGATGACAAATATCTAATTATGGATGGATAATATCTATCCAAGTATAATTCCATAATTATCCATAATAGATATATCCATATCCATATCCAGTATTTAATATTAGATATGGATATGAATTTTATCCATATAGATATGGATATCCATGGATATTTAATTTTTATTATATAAAAATAATCTAAGAAATATGAAATAAAAAAAAATTATATAGAATCGTTAAAACATTTCAAATAACAAGTATCAAAACTATGAATTCACCGAAAAAAATTATAATATGAAATTAAAAATTAATTTCAAACTAAATATAAAAACTCAACTCTTCTAACACATCATTAATCTCCAACCTGACCATCATCATTAATCTGTAAATTAAAACAAAGCATTAAACAAGTAAATAATTTGTATTATTTATGACCATGATCATTCATAATTGAGTATCACAATAAGCATCAAGCACATACCAAAAAGAGAAAAGAAAAATAAACACTATTCAGAACATGATTGAGCCTCTTCTTCATCATCATTATCAATCATTTCTCCGTTCATTTCTTCTCCATTCATCACCGTATCTCTAGGAATTCCACCTATTTTAAAAAAAAATTATAAAATATAAAGAAAACAAGTATTATCAAAATTAACAACAAGTCATCTTATATTTAATGGAGGTGGGACATTCAACTGTTTTGTATATGAAAGCTTTACAACTTATACAGAGCTCAGGCTAAACTGAAATTTATTAAACTGCTTTCCAATTATAGTAGATGAATAAAAAGGGAGGAAGCTACACTTTGGAGGGATTCATGCATAAATAGTTTATATGCTGCTGTCTGAAAATATTTTCAAAAATTGTATTTAATTGAAGTCTATTTCGGCACAACAAGATACATACAATATATATATGCACACAAACACACATTAAAGATCAATCATAGAGAATGGCAACACATTTTTTATATGGCTTACAGCCAAATTGGCGCTATCAGTTGAAGGCCAAGTTTGCTAATGTTTTCTTTCAAACAAATATAGTATGGAATGCTCTTGAAATTAGCAATTTATATTTCCACCTGTTCCGAATTTTGTTGGAAATTTTTTTAGTTAAAATGAATAAATTTTTTAATATAATTCTTTTTAACTTAAAATGAATAAATGAATTGGATTTTGGATATCCATCAAATATCCATATCCATCCAACATGTAATTGGATACTTTAAAACATATCCATATCCAGATCCAAAACAATTTTGGATGGATATTATCCAATCCAATTAGATTGGATATATGGATATCCAATTTGGATGGACCAATTTGCCATTCCTAGTAAAAATGCATGTGTTACCTCTTTATTAATGAAAAGCTGAATGCATAAAGGAATTTACTGGTTCTATAGTAAGTACATTAATTTTTGATTTCATGAGGTGATGATCATCTTCATTTTCAAACATCAAAGACACGGCATCATAGTGTTATAAGTTTCTTATCATTGGAAGCTTTCTCTCTCAAAGAAAATTAAAGTGAGAGTGCCAGTTTGAAGGATAACTGATGTAAAGCTGCTCAGTTGAGCTGGCCAGTTGTCTTGAAATTTTTTACATGATCATCATGAGGATATGATAGATTAATATGTAATTATAATATTGAATGTACATATATAATGATACGTATTTGATAAATATCACAATATCTCATATTGAATATATAAAAGAAGGAATAGACAAAAATTTCTACTAAAATCCTGAGTAGGGCTTTAAGTTATCACTTATAGCATTACCAAAAAGCTCTTCACAATTAGTTTTTGTTTCTTATTTGAAGATCCATATTAACATCAAATACTCTAAAAGACTCTTCAATTAAGATTCTTCGAATAAAATATATTTTTTACTCTTTAATTTTGTCAAGTGAGTTTCTCCCTCTTCTATTAATATTTTATTAGTGAGAGAAAACAACTATAATTATTTTTTATTTTTCTTTTAAAAATAATAGCTATATAACAATTTTTTTATCCTATTAAATATTATTAAATTCACATCTCATGGCAAACATTTTTCCTTTGAGTTGTTGTATGTTTAATTTATTAGTTACTAGTTGTTTTCTAATTAGCATGCATTAAATTAAATTGAACAAACATAGTGGGAAAAACATATTAAGAGCACATCAACTGAATTATTAAAAGATAAACATATTTAAAATATAATACTAATAATAATAATGACATAAAAAATCAACACAAAATTTTACTTAGCAACAAAAATTTGACTAAAACAGTTGGAGAGGTGAAAAGGAGGCCTAATTAAATTTGATAAAGGGAAAGATTTGATTAAAATAATTTTAGCTTATCTTATTTGAAGAGTCTTTTGGAGTAGAGTTTATTTTTTCACTTTTCTATTTGCTACATAAGTTATTAAATAGACATTTGAACAATAAAATTTAAGTAGCCTTTTGGTAATGTTCTTAACCTAAAACTTGAAGCTATTATACATATAAGTAGAACATTAAGGATAGAGGAAATAATAGAACTCACATAAACGGTTAAAGTGGCAATTTTGTTTTTGAATTGATAATAAACAAGAAAATACTAGATAAATAATGATGCATTTGAAGGAAACTTGTAGTGTCTTACAATAATTTTATAAATTAGTATATATGGAAATCGATTCAATACAACTATCTAGTTAGGAACGGGTAAATTGGTTGATCATATTACACAATATTTAGAACATAATGAAGATAATTAATGAAAAGGCTATTGTACAGTTTGCCAACTAATTATTAGACTAACTAGTTAAATAGTAATAATTGGTGATATGCAGTAAAATTTCTATATAGTCATATTGTTGGGATTGAAGAAATTTATTCTTATAAAGAAGTTATCACTCAATAGAGGTATAATAAAAAAATTATTATCTTTGCTTAATTACCCGCAATGCAAGTGATATAGAGGTAAATTATGTCATGTATTAATAAATTAATAAGTGAGTCAAATTCAATGTATAGACATTAATAAGCTAATTAGTAAGTGAGTCAAATTCAATGGATAGATATTAATAAAAAAGATATATAGTTTAAAAAAACTATTACACATATCAATGTATTGTTGAAATATGTAAACTCATCTTAATTAAAATCCTAAATTTTAAATTCTCTTTAAACTTATTAATTATCTCAATTTATATTCTCTCTCTATATATAGCATATTGTATGATCAAACACATGCCACCAAACGCCATACATTTCCTTCTTCCTATAGCAAATCAACCATGCTACCAAAAGATAATAAACAACATTTAACCAAAAATATTCGTGTTGAATTATGCAAAGTAAAATAATCAAACCCAAATTGGAAGCAAAAGGATCTTGAGAAGTGCTTAGAAGAAACTCACGGTCTTACGATATCACATGTAGCAATATAAAAAACACTCAAATGATCAGCAAACCTCCTTAAAGAAGAAGTATCATTGAACCCAAATGGCAAATGTTCAAAGAGTGTAAAGTATCCAGCAATAGCGTCTACCCTTTTATGAATGGTTTGTAGGCCATCAAGACCATGTCAATATAAGTGGTGAGTTGCTAAAAGAGAGTGAAAATATTTTTTTAAGGCAACTTTATCCCAAAGCTACCTCATTTGAATTTTCAAATGGATGGTTGGAAAAGTTCAAGCAATGACATGCAATTCATCCTTTTCATCATTTTGGGGAGAGTATTTCAGTTGCTATGGAGAAAATTGAGGCTAGTTTGCCACCAATAATAGATGAGTTAGATAAATGGGCTTGGAAGGACATCTATAATATAGATGAAACTGACTTACTTTATCGAATGCAAGCTGATAACTCTCTTGCAACAAAGCAGTTAGAGGGTCAAAAGCAAAATAAAGAGAGGGTTATAATTGTTATTTGTTGCAATGGCAATGGCGGTGGCGATGGCTCTGACAAACTTCTACTGTGGATTAATGATAAGTTTCTTAATCCAAGATGCTTTAAGAATGCTAACTGTGATAATCTCAATTGCAAGTATCAAGTGAATTCAAATGCATGGATGACATCTTTGTTGTTCATGGAATGACTTAAGTGGTTTGATAGTTGTTTGGATATAAATGTCTTGCTTATCATTGATAATTGTACTGCACATGGCAAAAAAAAGCATCTTCCCCCACTTAATCACACAACTGTTATGTTCCTACCACTAAATAGCACTTCCAAAATCTAGCCATGTGATACAGGCATCATTAGAAATTTCAAAGGTTATTATCATTAATGCTTTACTCACTTACTTTTGAAACGAATAGAAGATCGTGTCTTGGAACCAACAAAGATAAGCCTCCTTAATAGAATTGTAAATGCAATGGTTGCATGGTCAATTGATGTGAAGCCACAAACAATTGCTGATTGTTTTAAACACTGCAAAATTAAAACCTTTGATGTCGATGAAATGCAAGTTACAAATGAAGTGGATGAGGAAAATCAAAAAGTCATTTTCAGGATTGGGTGATCAGATTCGACAACTTCACTACACTAATCAAATGGATATTAATGTCTTCATCAATCATCCAAGTGAACGACAAGTCGGGTATACTTTAACTGAAGAAGAAATTATCGATACAATTAGACAAGAAGAGAAAGGGGATAATCCTAAGGATGACAATATAGAAATATAAAAAGTTTCATGCCAGGAAGATACAAACATACTTGAGAAGCTAGAAATATTTTGGCTTCAACAAGAAGATGCCTATACTGACCAATTAATGTATATCCGCAAGTTAAAAGATATGGTTGCAATTTTAAAGAACAAACTATTGTCACAAGTAACTTTAGAAAGATATTTTGTTCCATCTTAATTATTTAATATAATATGTCATATATTTTTTAAATATTATTACTATGTGGAAGTAAGTTTATTAAGATGAGACATACAAAAAATATAACTTATTACAATGTGAAGTTTATTCTTAATTATAACTAGTCTCAAGTCAGAATCATAATTTTTTATTACTACAAAGATGTTATTCCTATATAAAGTATTTCTATTTGGAGGTTCTATTGTATATATAATATAATAAATAATCTTCCCAGCATATTGAAGATTATCAACAGCTTTGGCGTACACCATACATTCACATGCAAGAGCTGAATTGCTGGAGGAATGCAGTAGATAAAGTGATAAATTTGAGACATGGAAACAAGTTCAGTTAGTTGTCCATGCATGTCATAACGCTTCTTCATTGATCACAGCATAAAAAAAATTAACTGGAGAGAATGAAAAGAATGATTTAATAATGATTTAGAACATGAATTGACGATGAATAAAATGGGCAGAACACCAATCAATAATCCAACGTGATTTTTAGCACACCAAGCTTAATCTAAGAGGAGAATATACCTGTACAGATCATGAAGAACTTTCGTCAGGGTAGCAAAAACTTAAACTCCCCTCAAGCACACATTTATTACACATGATCAAAATCTAATTGGACGAGGGGCTCGTTAATTTCATTATCTTTTGTTGCAGTTCAAAAGGATCAAAGTTGCTTCTTCCGTCATTCACCTGTTCAAAAAACTTAAAAATTTAGATAACATGCATGCTTCATTAGAAGAAAAGAATTTTACTAATTAAAGCCCCATGCCCCATGCACAATAACATAATTACCTCAGATTCAATATTGTGCAGTAACCTTTCTTTCATTTTAGTGGAGATGCAGTTAACAACTGTTAGGCCTTCTCCTGCGAGAAGTGCCACCACTTGAGAAAGAGGAAGCCCTTGTCTGAAAGAAGTATTTATAGCAACATCCACTCCTGCCAAACAAGGCCTAACTGTGACATTGTCTTCAAGAATAATAGGTGGCTGCGAACACTCTGATTCAGAAGGAGTACTGTAATAAGGGGATGATGATGAATTGGACAATCTTCGAAGCTCGTCTCTCTTTTCACTCAACTTCTGAATTTTGTTTTGCAAATTTTTTATATAATTCACTGCTTCATTCATGTGATCTGACATAGATCGCTTTCCCTGATGTATGTATACGTTTGTGATCAACACACAGCTAATAATATTTAATCTGAAGAAACTAATTAAATTATAATGAAGAAAGAAGGGAAAATTAAATAAAAGAAGCTGACCTTGAGATACTCGAGAGGGAGTAAAGATCTTAGAGACCTATAAAGTGCAGACATTTCTTGCCTTCTATGTCTTTCAATGTCTCTACGCATTATCTTGCCCTTCTTGCTACCATCATCATTGACAGCAAAGATATTTGTTGCTTCTGGGCTCTTAAGATCGCCGCCATACTCAAGGGGGTTGCAAATGAGCTGATTATTATTTTGTTGGCCAGCTGTGTGATATTGTTGTTGGCAAGGAAGCTGATCATCGTGAGGATCAGTTCGATCAAAGGGAAACACAAGTGATGGAACATAGTCCATGATTTTTAGCTTGTCGCTTCAGATCTTCTCCACCGATCTTGAATCTCGATCTTTGTCTACTCTATGTATTATACATATGTATGTGTATGTACTTTTAAAAGTGAGAGTTGAGAAAGAGATGTGCTTAGGTGAGTTGAGTAGGATATCTTGATGGGCCTAGGGTTTCAAGATTTTGTTTATTTTTTAAGAGGTACAAGGTGATTTCAGTGGTGACCTCATTGCTTTCCAGCCTTGTTTTAAGGCGGCAGGTACTGTACATTTGGAGGGCTGAGTTAATTAATCCCAAGTTACTTTCACGTGTTGGTGTGGTATTTATTTTTATTCTGCTATATAAGTCTGATAGGTGGATTTATAAAATTAAATTAAAGCATTAAAGGTCAAAATGGACATTTTAGCAAGAGTAATCAGCATTCTGTCATTGATGTTAACAGCTAAACCAGTAATTATTGAAGGCTCAAAGTATTTCCGAAAATAGGGATTTTGAGTTTTTTTTTTTCCGAATTGGTAATTAATTACTCAGTCAAGATAGAGTTAAGTAGAGCAGAAGAAGAAATAAACAGTGTCAAGATTCAAAACAGTGCATATCACAGAAAATCTGAATTTCATTTTTGTTTATTATTCAGTCAAGAGAGATTTAGTAGCAGAATAAGAAATCAAATCATCAATAGTATCAAAAGAGTATCACAGTTATCTGAATACAAAATAGAATCAATACTATTTTAATAATCCTCTCTCAGTCATTCTCAGAATGGGGAATTTTATAAGTGCTTAAGCTTTATAAGTGCCTAACCTTTATTAAGAGCGAAGCAAAGCTACGAAAAATAACGAAAAGGGGCTGCTCAACTGACGGTATTTAGTCAAACCCCAATAATCTGAATGGAAACTTTTACAAATGAGAGCGCTGGAGCATTATCTTACCAAGTATAAGAACAAAAGTCAAACAATTATTAGCTTAAAGATCAGTGACAAAATTAACTCTGTAAATATGCTAGCATTTTTTAATGATTGAGGCCTAAGACGTTGAACACAAATCTGCCGACAGACATAGCGATCACACAGAGGACAATAATTGGATTGTGGAAAGCAAGCAATAACAGCAACAGTATCGCATTCGAGCCAAATGTGGAATCGTCCCTTAGACACCGACACCTCTAAAGCTCGGACGGCACCATAAAACTCAGCATAAAAGCTGGCAAAACAGCCCAAAAAATACCCAATAATACCATGAAAGACTGCAGCCCCACAGGAAGATGGTCTCGAATTTCCTTTGGCAACAGGTCAACTCCATCAGTATTTATCTTTATCTCAAATGGGGATCTGATTTATGTTATAATTTTATTTATTTGTTAATTTATAAGTTTCTTGTTAAGTGAATAGGTGGCATACAATATGTGTGCACTGATAATTTGATTTCGTTAATTCTTTCAGTAATTAATGTAGTCATTATTGTGAGGGAACAGGATTGGATACGATAACTTAATCATGATAAAATGCGGGTCCAGGATGTAAACAATTATGTACACGTAACGTTCACAACATTGAATTTTTTGAAGCTCATCCAGCACGATACAATCTATCAAAGACATTAAGCCAGACGCAGCTAGCTAGTATCTGATTATAATGTTCATCGAAGCATGAGAAATTAATTGTCACATGCCACGTTGTTAGTGAAGGTGAGTTTGGAAGACTTTGTAAATTGAATTCTCTCACGGTTTGGTAAATGAGTGGATTTTTTGGTTAGACACATGGAATTAATCAAGCATTTTCTTCAAATAAATATAGAACTGGAGTGCACGATCTTATGTCTATTACCTGTTTCTTCCTCCTAAGTTGAGGCTATCAGTTAGATAGACAGAAATAAATTAATGAAAGTAAATTAATGAGTTCAGATATTAATAAATTCTATAGAAGCGTTGTCTATTGCAACAATACTTTTACTAATTTATTAACAAGAAGTAGTTGTATACTAGAAAAATTAGTAACAATGTGTCGAATTAAATTTTTGTGGTCCCTAGTTAGCTTAATTGGCATCAATTTAAGAAGATTCACTCTAGAGATTTTTTTAGTAATATATTAATATTAATGTTATTGGTGGCTATGCAACCCCAATATTTATTATAACGAAGCTAGTAGAATTAATAATTTAAGGGTTTTGATAATGAATTAAAATTCTCTTCTTATATGAGCTCTCTTGGTTTTTTACCGATCTCGTGGCACTTGTATTTTACTGCCACAGTGATTTTGATCCTCGGATAATTGAACGCATAGCTCAATTATGCGATCTTCCCAGCCCCACTGACCATGCATCCAAAAAATAAAAAAACATAAACATTCAGATTATGATCACGAATTTTATTAAAATATTCGTTCGTCATGGAGCAGCATGGGTCATCTAACAAAATTGGTCTTATTAAAATATGAAAAATAATTATGTTACAATGATTTCATTCATGAATCATATCATTATCTTTGTCTTATATAAGCTAAATGACCGATTTTGTTATGATTATAAGTGATGGTTGAATTGGATTTAATCTAGTGGTGATTGTATTTTTTATTTTTTATTTTTTGTCTAAAATCATAATGGGTCTAAATTTGATTAAAGTCTGAATAGGTTTAAATATCTATATATCAATATTTGAATACAATTTTTAAGTTGTTTTTTTAAAATATAAAATATGATGTTTTGACATATATATATATATATATAGCCTCATAAATATTATCAATACTATATTTATTGGTAAAAAAGAAAAAAGAGAATTGATAATATTTATTGATAATATTTATCTTAACAAAGTATGAAAAATAAAATATATATCTAACACAAGTATTTTTGTACATTAACATATGATACTTATAATGTTATTTTTTGTATATTATATTGATATTTTTTCTTGTTAATTATACAAGCCAATAAAAAATTGTTTACTCATTTGAATTAAAATTAATATATTAAATAAAATTTAAAACTATTATAAAAATAGTAAATATAATTACAAGTAGATGGACCTATTATAAAACACACTCACAATATTTAAAATTCTCATTCACAAAAAAAAAAATAGTACACGCATGTAACAAAAAAAAAAGGGGATAAATAAAAAGCATAATTTATATAATAGGAGATCAATTTATTTAATAAGAGTATTAATGAGAGAGAATATTAAAGTTCTATTCAAATGTAATGTCATTTAGATAAAAATTAGAATATTTAATTTTTTTATTTAAACCTACACGTCTTATAATTATATAAAATTGATAGAAAACAAGCAAATTAAAAATTATAAAATGTCTAAAAATAATTAAATTCGGACTTTAGATAAAAAAAAATAGACAATCCCTTACAGAGGCAAGTTGTAGTTAGGTAAGCCCCAAAAGTCAATATATAATCCAATTAAGTTACTGTCATTACTATTATATTTAACCTATTTAGTCACTGAATCATATAGTTTTTTTTTAAACCCTGATATTGCCCATAATTTGGAAAATGGAGGACTAACTCCATTCAATTGTTTAATTGAGAAATGATATTGGGCCCCTTATGAGCACTGCACTGAATGACGTACTTAATTTCATGAAACATGTTTACTCAGTAATTAAAGAAAAAAAAGGAAAGGAAAAGAAAAAGAAGCCGATATTTGACCACAGACCACCTCACTTTGACTGACTTATTGTTTACGTTTAAACTCTAGTTGTTTTGAAAGGGAATTTAATTTGTATTTTGTGCAATAAATAGAATGGAGACGTGGAGAATGTGAAAGGAAAACTAACAAAGAAACAAATTATATATATATATAAAAAGTTCCTATTCAGAATACTGCTTTAAATTTCTTAAATGTTGAATAATTTGAGATTTTCTGAATTATTGTGTTAAGTTTTCAACCTTGTGAATTACACCACGTTTTAGGTGTGATGTTTGACACTTTTGAATTTGATGGTGTCATGTAGTTCAATTTATGTGCACAACTGAAAACAAAAGATATCTACCATTTAGGAGGATAAATTCCAAATTCTATAAAAAATTAAGGTTAACAATGCAATTATGCGTTTTGCCTTCAAACTATTATATTATTCATTTCATGAAGTGCAATTCGCATATGTTTGTATTTGTACACACCAAAAAAAAAAAAAAACGTGCATACATATGTATATATATAATAATTCTCTAACGAGAATATTTTTTTAATCTTCACAAAGTGAGATTGTGAAAATGTTATTAACAAATTAAAAAATATATTTCAACACACTAATAAATAGAAAATATAGTCTAATATATTGAAATATGTATATATTTAATATTTTAATAATATCCTTGTTATATAAAGACTATATATATAAAAATTTTCCCACATCCTATGAATTTATATAGACGGTGGGGATTTGGTATTGTGTGAATTACTAATGGACCTCTTGTTCCTGAATTTGGCTAGGGTTTCTATACGACCTCATGAGTTAAATAATTTATATGATAGAATTATATAAATAAATTTGATCTTTTATTTTTTTTCAATAAGAAAAGAACAATCAAAGGCATAGCACCTGTGGGCTTATTAGGCATGGCAATTTTTCTGGTCGGGCTAAAGCTTGCGCTTGCCCAAGCCCAAGCCCGACCAAATATTTTTTAATTTTTTTATATTAAAATAATTTAAATTACCTCCCCTAATATATTAAAATTAAATATAAAAATTATTCTAATAATATCTCAACCATAAAATCATATAAATAATTAAATATAAACAAAAAGAACTATGTCTAATTCAAATAAAAACACAAAATTTAAATAAAAGCATACTTTTTTTAATTATTAAGTAGTTAGATTGAGTCAGGTTGTCTAAGGCTCGAGCCTGACCCAAATTTGATTAGACTTTTATTTTTAAGCTCAACTCAGAATTTTGATTCTTAAATTTTGGTCAAAACCAAAAAATTTAGATGAATTAATTGGTCTAAAATTTAGGTGACTCTTTTACCAACCCTAGGCGGGCTACGGTAAACATTTGAGCAAGCGTTTGGTTCTATATATTGGCTACGGCCTGTGGTATACCAAATTAAATTGTGGGTTCCAACGTGCAAATCCACGCGTGCGAGGATTACATACACTCAAATAGGTTTGATCCAAGAGTGGAAGCGACATGAGAGGTTAAAGCCTTCAAGGATAGATTTCTTCCCACACCACACCCATCCTACGAAGAAAATTGTTTAGTTTATGGGCTTTTGCGTGGGCTCCAAATGGGCTGTATGCAATGTATGAATCCAAAAGGGGCAAAAAGCAGAAGTATGACAATTTACACGTGTCGTTTTAACAATTTGGACATTTGAACGGCATGTCGTTAAGTGGACAATAGTTGGAAACGACAAAACGTTGTGGATATGAAAGAACATACATTTTCTTTTTTTAACAGTGAGAGATTTTGATATTTCCTCCGCCCATTATTTCCTCTGATTTAAAGAACATTCAAAAACTTTGAATAATTTTAGCGGTCCATCTGAATTGTACCGATTGTATAAATTTCCAGCTTTCTATTAACAATGTTGGAAAATCTCAATAAAATGATTAGTTTCTTCTCAAAGTGCAATTTGATGATGAGTGAAAAACACAATTATTAAATCTAAAATTGATATATTTTTCAATCACTGGGTCTAAATTTGGTACATTTTTAACAACATTTGGTAGAAATTTTGATTTTTTTTTGGTGGGTAACTGCCAGCATATAAATATGTAAATTAACTTTTGTTGCATCATTAAATGATAATGTTTGTACACTTTATAAATAATGGACTAAACACCACTAAATTAGTTAAAATAATGTCCATCATTACTCTAAATTAATAATTTTCAGATTTTGCTTAAAAAAAATTCAGATTTCCTTCGAATCAAAGGACAATCGGTGCGATTGATAAATTTCTCTCCGTGAATTCAAGCTCGCAAGAGATAAAGCTGGTGGGCCAGAGAGCCCGTCCCTTCTAGTGGCATGAAGACTGAAGAGTCTGCGGGTCTCAGTGCCACGCGTCTGCATCACCATGGATCTTTCAAACTTTCAAAACAAATCCTGTCCGTTCTAGTGGAACCCTCTCAAGACCAGCGGGTAATTTTAACGACTGGATGACAATTGATGATGATTTGATTAAATCCTAAAAAACAGAAGAGAAAATGAAAAATAAAATCCAAATCGGTCGTTTGGAAAATTGGATGCGAAACTAGGGCTTTAGCGTTGAAGTGGGCTGCTACTACGGAGCTTATCAAAAATCAGAAACAAAATAAACACACTTTGTGCTCTTCTTAATTAACATTTAACACTTGGCTACTCCGCTCTCCTATCAAAATTCTAAACAAGGTAGGTTTTAACTTTTCCTTTTCTAAAGTCATTACTCCACTCGAGATCTTCTCACTGTTTTTAGTTCATATGCATTTGTAGTAGCTTGTGTTTCTCATGTTTTCCTCCTGTTTAACTGTTTAGGATATCTAGGGTTTTGTTTGTGTCTATTTTCTGGCTGTTTGCTGAGAAAATGTGGGAGTAGAAGGAAAATTGGGAGATTTTGGAAGTGGTTTTCGTTTTGATTATCTGTTAATTGTTTGAACGAACTGTATTGTTTCTCTTGGATGGTTGTTTTGCTGCATCTTCCCCGTTTGTTTCGGAGATTAAATGGTGGAGTGATTTGAGCATCAGAAATGCACCTAAGTGTTGTAAATGTACTTCTATTTGGCCTTGGTGAGTTAACCGAAGTGAAAAAGATGGGAACAAATAGCTCTCAGAATAAGATGCTTGGAAGAATTAGAAAATTAGAAGCCGTAGCACTGACTTAGAGTGAAGATATTAAGCACTGGATTGCAAAAGCAATGAATTACTTTGGTAGGTTTGCTGAAATATATGTTGTAATTGCTATATGTTGATTGAGTGAATTATCAGTTTCATTATGCTCTACAGTATTCTTGAAGCGCTGCTACCTTGAGAAAGAGGCTGTTAGTCAAGCTTTTTCCTGAAGTCAAAAACTCACTAAAAGAGTTGAAACCATGTTGCTGGTTTTGGCTGTGGTTAAGTGATTCCTCACATAACCCATGCCTTTACATCATCTTAATAGGCTTAAAGTAAATTGACATACATGTTAGCAAGTGATGAAGTCCAAGCAAGTGAGTATAATTTACTACCTTGAGAAAGAGGCTGTTAGTCAAGCTTTTTCCTGAAGCCAAAAACTCACTAAAAGAGTTGAAACCATCTTGCTGGTTTTGGCTGTGGTTAAGTGATTCCTCACATAACCCATGCCTTTACATCATCTTAATAGGCTTAAAGTAAATTGACATATTGTTAGCAAGTGATGAAGTCCAAACAAGTGAGTATAATTTACTAATTTGCAATATAGTAGTTTTCTAGGAAATTGGAATCCTTAAAGTCAACATTTGTCATTAAATTATATACCTGGCCTTCTACCTGTATTCATGTTATTATCATCTTCCTTTTTTTTTGCTTAGAACTGATCTTTTATTTTCTTCTAATGTGATTATGGTTATTTCTGACTCCGTTGTTAGTTCTTGATGATGATAAGAAATATTTTTATTTTTAACTTCTGAGCTAGAATGTACAACTTTCGGATTGTATCTTCAATATATTCCTGCATTCTGACGTAGGAGGTTAAAAGGATATGTCGTCTGATACTGCTAAAGAAAATGCTTCTGTGGTCGATTCATCAGTGACTGAAAAACATGATGTGGGAAATTCAGATGATCCAGGTAACAAAGGCACATGCTCAATTTATTTGTATTTTCTTCACATAATTTTATTTTTATAATTTATAGTGTTTTTGAACCATCTTAAAAGTTTCCTTTTCCTTAGTATAAGTTGGAATTTTTCCTTCAATGTCTAGGAGTTGTTGAATTTATGCATATGCCTCTGTGTACAAAAATGTCTGTAAGTCCTACATTATAAAAATTGAAATTACATAAAACATAGCTGTAAAATTCTTTTCCCATGGCTGCATCTGATGAACTCTCATAAAGTCAAATAGATTTGGACTGCTTGTTCACTTCTTTGTGAATCTATTTTTCATTCAATACAAATACTTTTGGTTTCCTATCACAAGAATGAAAATAAAAAGAACTCAAATTGATTTCTTGTGTAAACTTCGCTGTCAAAACATTTCCCGAAGCATCACTATCTATATATATAGCATCTCTAACACACCATATTGCTTGGATTGTTGGATGCATTGCACGAATTCTCCAGTTTATAAAAGTGTTAGGAGGCACTCTCATTAATTTTGTACAATGCATGTGTGTGTATTTACACATTACCGGACCATTTAAAAAATTTAAATCTTAAATTAGTGTCCTAATTTTAGACTTAGTTCTAGGGTGCTTGTTATGAGTAAGTTGGCGGCTCGAGTTACCAATATCTTCGCACTGTTTTGACTTCGTGAATCATTTACTTTGATGCTATTAACTTCTGCTTAAAAATTGTCTGAAAATAATGTCCAATCTTCTAGGTAAACTTTGACACTGGATGCTTGTTTATTTGTCCTATATGCTTGATTAGTTATTAAAGTGCAAAATTAAGTCATATTATTTATAGGAGATTTCACTAAAGAAGTTTTGTTGTCAGAGAGCTCAAGCTACAAAGCTAAAGAGCATCGCCGTCCCTCTTTGGCCAAAGAAGCAAAAGCAGGACATTCTAATGGGCAGTTGGAAAATTCTATTGAAAACAAAAAGGTTAAATTGTATAATGCAAGATATTTTATCATTAAGAGTTTGAATCATCAAAATATCCAACTATCAATCAAGAAGGAGATTTGGGCTACTCAAGTCATGAATGAACCAATTTTGGAGGAAGCCTTTCATGTAAGAATCCCTTTCTGTCGATGCATTTTACTCTTTTTCTCAATCTTAATGCTTTATAGAGAAGTGCACCTGTTTTGCAGAACTCTGGTAAAGTCATTCTTATATTTAGTGTCAACATGAGTGGTTTCTTTCAAGGGTATGCCCAAATGATGTCTTCTGTTGGGTGGAGGCGAGACAATGTCTGGAGTCAAGGAAATGGTAAAAATAATCCTTGGGGACGCAGTTTTAAAGTCAAATGGCTTCGATTAAATGATTTACCTTTCCAAAAGACTCTTCATCTCAAGAATCCATTGAATGACTACAAACCTGTGAAAATTAGCAGAGATTGCCAGGTGTCTATATATTGCATTTTGGTTTTTCTTTTTCACTCTTATCCTTACAAATTTAAATGCAGCTCTAATTTATGCTTGTGCTTGTGTATTCTTCCCAGGAATTAGCCCAAGATATTGGGGAAGCTCTCTGTGACCTTCTTGATGGAAAGGATGATGTGGACGGCATTCGGACAAGGTATCTCCATCTTACACACTTAATGATCTTGTATTGCACCAGATGTACTTCCTGAGCCCTTTAGTTTACTGTGACTTAATGCCAGTACAGTTTCCACAGGGATGATCTTCCTGCAAAGAGGCCTTGTATAGAGCCTTCGTGCTCTCCGGGAGATGAAGAATACCGTAAGCTTCCAATGCATGTGTCTTTGGGAAAGACACCCATGCCTTATCCTTCCTTCCTCTACCAACATCAAGGTGGACCAAGTAATTTTCATTTAGCACAGAGATGTGGTGGTGATGCTGAAAATTTGCCTTTCACTTCTCTGTCATCAAAATTTTCTAGGATATATCATTCTCGCAAGGGAAACCTCTGTAATTTACAAGTGGATTGTGATTTGTCTTCTCGATATGATTTTTGGGGTTTGTCCACAGACAGCCCTCTTGCCAGTACAATAACAGAGGATGATTTTCTTGAAATGGTATGGGTTCCTGTCTTCTCAAACTTGGAAATGGTAGTTTTTCTATCATATATATTTTAACTAATACCTGAAAGACTATGCTTTAAGCATACGTTTCTTGGCCATGCATCAATTCATTGTCAGCTTGGTTTGATTGGAACAGATAATGAATTACGTTTAGACAGTGATAGTGTATACAGTGATTATATTTGTTAGCCTCATTTATATATTACAAATATAGATTGTATTTGGATCTTACTTTAAATTGACTGAAAGTTTTGCATTATTAGTGGAGATCCTTTTATGTCTTCTTTATTAGGTGTGGGCCAATAAATCAAGGCACTTTAGCCCTTCACAGCCTTATTACACAGTAGATCCACTTTGAAATTTTTGGTTTTGATCACAATGGAGGGAAGTTGTGGCATTGTTTTGGTGTATTTTTTAATGTAACTATGCAAATGAAAGTTTATTTGTGTAGATAATAGGAAGAAGTGAGGAACTGCCTTTTGCAAAAGCTTATGCTTAGCTTTTTCCCCTTGGGTAAATGGCTTACTTCTGATCTCCTGATCCATTTTGCAGTCATATGAAGAGTACCTGGAGGCCCATAGCAGAAGCATCAAGCAGTTGTGCCAGCCTGTCAGTATGCTCATGATATTGTATAATATTTCCAGAAGAATATTGCATGTTCTAATTTATTAGGTGATAATAATGCATTTCGGCATGACTAATCATTTTGAATTAGATGATGAGGTTCAGTTGTCAAACTTCATCCTTGTATGCATGATTCTCTGATTTGCTTACACTTTGTTTTAAGCAAATGATTTATGTATATAACAGCATTAATAATGCATTCATACAATTGTTATCAATGTAGCTCCCATGGTAACTAGCAGATTCATGATGATTTGAGAAAGTGTACAGTTCTGATGGATGGTGAATAAGCTTCAGTGGTGTGTTTGAGTAGTGTGATAAATACAGCCGAATGCAGCTCTTTAAAATCCCAAAATTCCTTGTGACATCTACATGCATCTTTCCTCAGATTTTGATTACTAAATAGGTCATTGAGAAAACATTAAACAATAGGTGCCAAATAGACCATGTTGTGGTTAGATTCCGAGACATGAAAGTCAAAGGTCATACTGAGTTAACAACGGCCTGGTTGATGACTTTTTTTCTTTTTTGGAAAATGTTTCTTTTCTTTGCCACTCAATAAAGGCTGATGTTTGTGGGACTTAACCCTAGTTGACTCCTGGAGTGTATTGAACCTTTAATCGTCGCTGTCTTTGTAATAAAATACTGTCCAAAACTGAGTTGCTCAACATTCTTGACAGGTGGGTGGACCATCTTGGTCAATGCTGGAGTCATCAAGTAAAAAGCAAGACAATGATTCGTAAGTGTAATATTTTTTTTTTTTGAATTTGTAAGTGTAATATTTAAGTTCATTGTGGAGAGCCCGAACTGCAGTTTTTGTAGATATGTCCATTAATTTTTGTTGGTATCACGTGCAGAAATTCAAGTATTGTAATGGATAACCGTCACTCACGGAAAAGGATGCATCATTCGTCCCAAAAATGATTGCAATGCCAGCTTCGTGATGGTGGGTTAAAAACAGTGAAGCCAATAATTCAGTGTAGTCGATTTGTTCTAATCCCCGCATTTGGGACTGATTATGTTGTTATGTTGTAAACTACATGTACTTATATTTTGGTTCTTACTAGAGGGGTGGTTACCAACTTGTATATAGATTATATTGGCACCGCTGCCCCAGCTGAGGTTTTTCTATTACATTGAACTTTTCTCTTTTTTGTCCTCCTTTCTAAGAGAGGATAGGGGTAAAAAATGCTTATGATAGGTGGCAGTAATGAGCTTAGACTTAAGATGTCCCAAGCTTGGTTTGGCCTATGATGCTATCAATGATAGCTGAATGTAAATAGTTAATTTGTTCACTTGCTTTTGACTAGTGTCTCGGGTTAGGGATTGTTTAGAATGGACCTCGAGGAAGAATGACACAGTTTCCATATGTCACAATTATCTACTTCGAGCGGTACATGTTTGGGAAGATATCTTTATTCTTCTTTCAATGATCACTAGTAAATGCATGTTTGGGAATCAAGATTGAGGTTACAGTCTAGCTTCTAAATTTTGTTTTACCTGTAAGCAGTTTTACCAAGTATAGTTGATTTGGGCTTCTCTTTTATGCTTAAATGCACTAGCGATTTTGCTGGCCTGGTCTGATTAGTTGATTTCTCACCCAGCCCCCTTATCAATTATCAATTATCAAACATACATTGAGAATCAATACTCAATTACGTAATTATTAGATAATTTACCACTATACTAAATATTGTTTCGTGTCGAGTGCGAGGGCTGAAATGTTTTAGTAGATTGCAGAAGTGAATCTTATCATTTCTAAGGCTTTATTTAGTATTGAAGTATTATAAAATATTGTAATTAAAAAAATAATAGCATATAATACATATGAATTTTAAATAATATTTTTTATAAAATTAATAACGTTATAATAATTTTTGTAGCATACATGTGTAAAATTATATTAATTTAATTTTTAAGTTATAAAAGTTAGTATTCACTAAATATTTTATTGTTATAACTTTTAAGTAGCGGTGTTCGTAAATCGGATTTAGCGGATTGGACATCAATTCCATATTCGATCTACGATTTTACAGATTATAAAATTTTAATCCAATCTAACCCATAAATTGATGAAATGTAATTTAAATTCAACCCATATATCTACAAATCGAATGCAGATTTGATCCAATCTATCATTTGCGGATTGGTTCGTGAATTAAAAATTTTTAATTATGACCAAACCATGTACTAATTAAATAAAAAAATTAATATAAAAATAATTTTACTATGGATCAAATTCAAAATTGAATCTGATTTAAATAAATTAATTGTTTAAATAAAGTTAGAAAATATATTCAAAGTTTCAAAATATAACACACCAAAAAGAAAAAAATCTCACTTGTTTAGATTAATACATGAAAATTAACTGTTCAAAAAGTTATATTTGTTTTATTTAATTATTTTAATTTTATATTATTATCAGATAAGCTATAATATGTTGTTAATGTAATTATATTTAGCTTATTCATTTGTTTATTTACTAGTAAGTATTAATTCCATATTTACAAGTTTTATTTTTTAATTAAATAATTTTTTTTACGGATTCATGAATTTTTACGATTTACAGAAATAAATCCATATCCAATCCAACGACTATGAATTTTTAAAATTTCAATCCAATCTAATTCACTAATCCACAAAATTGGATTTTTACAGATCGAATTTCTACGAATCAAACGCATTGAACAGATAGGATTGAATTTTGAACACCTCTACTTTTAAGATACAATTATTTAACCTAATTACAAAACAATACCTAAGTGTATCATAGAATTATATTGTTATGTGAGAGGAAAAAGTAAAATTGTCTAAACAAAATAAGCTTAAGTTAAATTGTCAATATATATATAAATTCTCGAAAGCCCAGCTGTAGCACTGCTCTAGTTGCAACCAATGCCATGTGCATAAGCTATAAAAATTCCATACCAAGAGCACTAACAATTTAATAATTCTCAAGGAAAAAAAAAAGAAAGAAAGAAAGCACCGACTACATGACTTCTAAAACACACAGAAGCATGTGCCGAGTAGGACATTTTAATTTTTGGAAAACAAAGTTATTTTAGTTATTAAACTCAATCTTTCCTTCTGATAAATTTCTCTCGTTTAAACTATATTAAGGCGATGAATATATTACAGCTAAATCCATTTCTTATATTAAAAAAAAAACCTGAAAAAAAAGAAGAAAAGAAACGAAAAGAAAAGAAGATAACAAAATAGGAATACAAAACGGAAACAGCTCCACGTAGGCAAGGCAGCGACTGTGTCTGCTTGAATAGACAACAGTAGCAGATTCAGTGTAAGACTTTTCAGCGATGGAAAACAAAAGCACTGAAAACAGAAACCGAGCAACTGTTACAGTTAGCAAAGACGAGGTGATTGCGAAACTCAAAGACGACGGCGACTTCGACAGCCTTCGTCTCAAGATCATTCGCAAACTCAAGGACGATGTAAGTCCACCTTTTCTTGCATTCTTAATTTCTTCATACAATCTCTTAGGGTTACAATCCTGGTACCATAAGTGAAAGTACTTTTTTTTTTTTGAGAGCAAATATTATTATTATTTATCATGTTTATGAAAATTGCATACTTATGGATTTTTTAATTAACTCATAATTAAAGTTGCGGGTGACAGTTAGTTTAGCTTGTAAGACCTCTCCTGGGTGGTACAAGAGATCTGTGGTTCGAGTCCGCTCACGTGGGTGGGAAGGGATCTAGTTCCTAGTCTTGCTATGCTTTGATTATCACTTAATATTTCAATTGAATGGTGCAAAGTCTGACCATTCAGAAATAGATACAATTTACACATTGTTTTGGAGAAACCGTGGCTGTAGTTGTGTTGATTCCTATTTATTGGTTTGGGGAATGAGTGATTTCGTATTTAGTCTCATATCCAATTGCTGTCTTGTGGTTGGCCAGGATGGAAAAACAGTGTTTGTCTGTTATGTGTTGTAATGTGTGACTGAGTCTGCCTTTCATACCCGTCAACATGTATGTATCTTTGTCATATGGCACTTGAACTCAAAGAGAGCTTCAGTTAAGTAAACCAGAGAAGAAAAAAAACTTAAATGTAAGCCTTTTAATTGAGTTACACATTATCTCTTAGACAAGCACCCCCTTTTAACTCTGTTGAATGCTGAAAAATTCAATTTTTTTAATTTGGAAACTAATCCAAAAAGTCAGCATGTTATTTTTTGGAAAGGGGAAAAATAAAGGGTAATTTTTGGATACCTCCCCTGAGGTTTTCCCTTGCTACGCTTAGAGAGAATGTATGCATATATTGACATATAGCACCACTGACCCTGAATTAGCGTTAGAGTATCGTTTGGTTGTTAACCTCAATAACATAATTGCAAAAATAAGAAGGCTGATTGCAGAAAGAAAGCAAGAGCTTTTGCTTCCTCTCCCCCTCATTCTTTTCGCTCTCTCTCTCTCTTTGAAAAGAATTGAGAAAAGGAAAAAAAAACGTACTTTCTTCTTTTCTTTCTGTTTTCCCTCCTTCCTCTCCACCCATTTTGTTCTTTTATCAGTAAAGCTGAAAAACAAAGGCCACTATTCCTTCATCACCACCGCTTTGTCATATTGCTTTGCTAGTCAACAAAAATTCTAAAGAGGGTGCCATGGAAGTTACTGAAGAGAGAAACACAAGAAGTGAAGAAGAGGGTGTTTGTTTGTCCGGAGCCAAGCTGCTTGCACCATGACCCTTGTCATGCTTTGGGAGATCTTGTTGGTATCAAAAAGCACTTTAGAAGGAAGTACAGCAACCACAAGCAGTGGTTTTGTGGCAATTGCAATAAAGGAAATGCTGTTCAATCTGATTACAAAGCACATCTCAAAACTTGTGGTACTAGAGGCCATTCTTGTGACTGTGGCCGAGTGTTTTCCAGGTTCTTCTCTTTCTCCTAAATTTATCCCTTTTTTGATTCTTTCAATTAAACCCTAAGATCCTAACAAAATCATGCCAAAATCTTGATTCACCGGGCCTCTTAATTAAGTTAAAGTTTCTGTTTTGTTATCTTCTGCAATGCAAGAAGCATTGTCAAGTCTGCAACTCTGTGTTGCTGCAAGTATTGTCAGTTATTGTACTGTGCAGTGAAGGGCATTATTGTACTTTTATCAACCGATCAAACGGCACTCTAATGCTGATACACGGTCAAGGGTGCTATATGTCAATATATGCATACATTCTCTCTAAGTTTAGCAAGGGCAAACCTCAGGGGAGATATCCAAAAATTACCTGAAAAATAAGAGGTGACAGTGTATTTTCTTTTCAGAGGTTCTTATAATGCTTCCATTGTCACCTGCTATTAAGCTAGAAGTCTGAAAAATTGAATGCTTCGCCAATTTTATTTGGTTGAATTCTGGAGTTTTTTCTTTGATGCTCGCTGCTAGTATAGCTCTTCCACGACAGGAAAATGATAAAATTTTGTTTTCTATAGAATTGTTTGGCAAGTCAAACTATTGATTCTGATCTATCTATAGTTTTTCTGGATTAATCCTAACAATATCTAAGTATATATATATATATATACTTAGAGCTGCTTTAACATTCAACCTATTCGATAAAATTCTAAAAACTTCTTTGTCCTTGTTGCCTAGCATCTCTTTTCCTAGCATACGCAGAATTTTACGAAAAGAAGATAGTTCAAGTAGTTTTTCTAGAAGCCTTCTTGTGGTTATGTTGTGGGTTTTGCATTTATTTTTAACCAACATGCAAGGGAAATCCTAAAGAAGGCAATAATTGCAGGAAGAGTTGCGCAACAATATTATTTTGGCAGTGAAGCAGTCAGCAGCACTTAATCGTGCAGGTGCTGAAAATATGAAGCCTAGACAACTTTCTGATGCCATATATGAGGAAGTTGGGTGAGTTTTCCTCTTTTTCTAGTATAAGGTACTTAATATACACAAAAAAGAATTTATTCCTGTAATACTTATTTTCTTTGAATTCACTAATGGTCTTATCCTGACTGCGACCATCAGAAGCAAAGTAATGAGCCAGATGTCTGATGGTGTATGGAAAATAATCAGATCGGAGGATGGCATGAAAAGTGAAATTATAGAAACAGTGCAAACTGTCTATGACAAATTAGTGAATCCAGGAGGGACGAGAGTTGGAGATTCATCTACTTCTGATATGATGGCAGTTAGAAAGGAAGCTGGCAGTCATTCTCCCATTACATTCTCATCCGGTAGAGTTGATGATACAGTATCTGATTATGAGCCAAAAGAACCACCGGGTTTCTCTCTGCCTTATAATCATGATGACAACAATTATGAGAACCAACCCCAAGACAGACTGCAGATGCCTGTGACTTACAATAAAGAACCTGTGGAAGAAAGGAAGGAAGAACCTCTTTACCCATGTCCACCTGGATTTTCTAAAGACGTGGAGCACAGACAGCCAGTTGATGGCAGTGATGAGGACCCTGATTTCCCTCCTGGCTTTGCTTGATGAGTCAACATGCAATTCAGTCAGTCAATGCCATTGTACAGCCATAATTTTATGGGTACTATGATATGAATGATTCCTCCTTAAATACCATTTGAGGTCCTTCTCAGATTCAAGAGGGTTGCTCGTATACATCAATCATGGACAGGTTCTTTGGTGATGTTTGGTTGAGAGGAGAGAATGAAGGAGAAGAAAGTAATTTAAATTCTATTTTTATTCCTTTGTTTGGTTAGATAAAATGTATAAGAATTTAATTTCTATTAGAATTTAATATCTATCATAATGTGGAATTTGAATTTTACCCCAAAGAGTGAAGAATTCAAATTCCTCTTATGTTGGAAACTAAAATTTTTTAAATTACCCTTCAACATTTTAACTTATTGAATGCCATTAATAATTATTATTTATAATTTTATTTTATTAATTTAATATTATAAATAATTTTATATTAATTAAATTTAATGAATGCTTTAAGAAACTTAACAAAATAAATAAACTTATTTATTTATTTAATAAGAAAATATAGAAATATATATTACCAATACAAGAAAGATGTAATTACAAAAATAGAAACTTCAAATGTTCACTTAATTAATTAATTTTTTTTTAAAAAATAAAGATAAAAGCAATTGAGGAAAGAAAACTAGAATTTCATTATTTTAATGTTGAAAACTAGCAATTAAGGAAAGAAAATTAGAATTTCATTATTTTAATGTTGAAAATTAAATAAAGATTATCTTCTATATGATGTATATTTATTTATACTTTTATTTGTAAATTATAATGCAGAAAAATTAATAAAGATCAAATCAGTTCATAATAAATTTTCTTTCAATTCTACTTGTTTTAATTTTTTATTTTTAGATTAAGTTAATTTATAATTTAATATTTTTTCAAAAAAATTTTAAATTTCTAGATAATATAATTGAATAATAATTTAGATTTTTTTTCTTATTATGATTTTATAGATTTATTTTGATTTTATAGATTTATTTTGATTTTTTAACTTCACTTAATATCAAATATTAAAATCTTAACACAAATGATTAAACTGTCCAAGTAAAAAATAATCAATCCGTTTTCATTTAGAATTCCTTACCAAATCAAACAATTAAAATTGAATTCACTCTCCTCTCCTTTTCTCTCCTCTCCTCTCCTCTCCTCTCCTTTTCTCTCCTTTCTAATCATTTCTTCAAACCAAACACCACATTTATGTTCACTATGGTAGAAGGTTAGATGATTAAGATAAATTAGGTATTCTTTTGTTCTATTTGATTATCTGGTAGCTGTCTAACTAATTTTGTTTCTGGGAACAACTGATTGAAGCTTTTGCTGGAATTTTGTTTTATACAAAAATTATCAAACAATTGGCATAAGTTTTCATCTATTGCATGTGTATGATAATGAAAACTGAGGGAATCTTTTGAAACGTTTGGAAGCCTTTTTTTGCCTGCTTTCATTGTGTCCAATCGTTCTCCTGTTTGTGCTCAAGTGAATGTTCGATGTTGCAATCCACGGGTAATGTGACTGGCATGTGCACACGCACACATATATAGTTAGGTATCTTTTAACTTAAAAGTGGTGAAAAAAAATTTCGGCCATTGATTCACTTTATTCAATATTACGAGGGATTGATGAATTAGCAGCAATGCGTATTACTTTTTGACTTTAGATCTCAACCATGGGATTGAGAGGATTAATGGATGGAAATTTGTGTACTAATTCAAGGAAAAAAGCATATGACATCAATACAGTTCTCGCTTCTTCTTCACCAGTTTTTGCTACATTATTTGATGTTGGTTTTCCTTCCCAATCTCCACCTATATTACTTCTATGTTCAGCGCATTGATGAATACATTGAATCTGGGCCTGGTGCCAGAAAAAAGTTCTCTCTTTGCTGCTGGCCTGTTTATTGAAAAAGAAGTTTGGTCCTCCCAGCCATAAGAGTTCAAACATTTTGCTACATTGTCAGTGAAAGCCCACTTGACAGATAAGACCAGTTCAAACATTTTACTTCCAGCCAGCCAGGTATTTTTGTCATTATTACTATTATTTTCCACTTGAAAATAAGCCTGCCGGCTACCTTAGTACCCATTACTTAAAATGATGGGAGGTGATTTTATTGATCCATTTGAGTGCTTGAGACAAAAAGCCGTGGATGCCCCGGTGAATTCTTTCCTTGTCTTGTTCCAGGATTCAGCGTCTGCGTGGTATCTGCTTCCATACTTGAGAAGATTCTTTCATTTCATGATTGTTGGATGCAATGTATTCTCTCATCTCGGCCATTACATTTCGGTTAGGTCTTGAGTCTTGACTCCCATGTTGGCCGTGGAAACTGCAAATATTTTAGCATAACAGTAGTTACGCATTAGCTATTATCTGACATATCGGTTTCATAGAAACTAAGAAAATCCATTTAGTGCCCAAGATGGAGTCTGAAGTTGAAGCATTTGTCGGGCTAGTCTTCACGAATTAAAATTCTTAAGTTGAAGCAGTTTTAAGTTGGTTCCTAAAGTTCACTGTGGCCTGCAGAAAAGTGATGATATGTTGGTAATGTTATTATACAACTGGGATTGTAACAGTTTTTGGCGAAGTTTGCTCATCTACAAATAATAATTCCATAGACCAAGAAATTCTAGTAGAATATTTTTTCTTAAATAAAAAATAAAAAATTTTGCAACAAATTGGGGTTTTCTGATCCTTTTCCCGCTCTATGAAAAAGAAAGTTTAACAAAACTTTTATTTTTAAAAAGACTGATAAGATGAACTGAGTGTATATACTGCAGAAATTGATCAAGAAGGTACAACATTTGCTCTCTTAGTTGCATTAATCTAGTTAGTTAGTTCATCATATTCTCATTTACAGTAATTTTTGGTACTTTTACAGAATCATGATTTATAATATGGAAAGGACAATTTTTGCCCACTAGAAGGAACGAATCTGTTGAAAATAGTATTCTAGAATAAAAAAGAAACCAGTAAAATACCATTTTTACATGTGTCCTTGAGCAAGCAACACTTTGCATTTATATAACAATCCCTGTGCCAGTGGTAAAATATGAGCTATTCTTTTTGTACTTATATATGTTAACAATTGCCTTTTTTCACCAACTTTTGCAGCATGATTGAATGTTAATTTTTCTTCATCCCAACCAATACCATTGCTTTTATGTTCCTTGTAGTTGGATGAATGAACGACAAAGTCTTTTCCGGGTACTGAAAATTCTAAGTATGTTGCTACTTTGCTCATTTGAAATTAGTATGGTATACTCAAAACTTCAAACAATTTACTCCGGAGCATAAAAACAATGAGATTAAAAGCTGGTAATCACGTTTTGTTGCAGTTTCAGGAGCACTTATTCAATGACAATGCAAGTCATTGCTTTTCCCACTGTGACTAAAATCTATTTCTTACTGAAACCTTACGGAGATAGGACTTCGTACAGAGTACTTGGCTGAAACCCAACTTATATAACCTTGAGCAAATTGACCGGATGTGTAACTGGACTCAGCACGTGTGAATGTCACAGAGTATGTTGCCTTCTGGTTCACTTTTGAGAAGTAGAGCTTGCTGGGTTTCACACTCACAACAACCCCTTGTGGTGCAACAACATTGACGGCATAAGATGAATATGCTTGACCAACATTTGTCACTGTCCTTGCGAAGGTCTGAGCTGGTCCCAGTGTGACAGAAAAAGAAGGATAATTTAGTTGGCCCTCGGGTATTTTTCCTATATGTGAACAAATTACTGGTCTGTGCACAAGTATCCCAATTTCCTTATCGCTGTATCCCAGACCGCATAGGTAAGGAATGTAATCATCTGGTTGGATATCATAGACTAATCCTGGGTCATTTGCCCTTGATGGATTAACATGGCCTGCACCAATGGCAAAGATATCTGCTGGGCGAAGTGTTTCATCAACTATGGGTTTACCATTCATATTCAAGAGATCAGCGGTTGTCATTAAAGCAGATTTAATGGCAGTTGGTGACCAATAAGGATGAGAGTTCTTGAGCAGGGCTGCAATACCACTTAGGTGAGGACATGCCATTGATGTGCCGGACATTATGTTGAAAATAGATTTTGGATTTGTATTAAAGTCAAGAGGTTCAAACCAAGCTGCTAGAATGCTCAAACCAGGCCCGATAATATCTGGCTTCAAGATACCAGGGCTAGCCAAATTGGGACCTCTTGAGGAGAAGGAAACAACTGTGGGGGCTAGGGAGTTTCCGATAACTGTTCCTTTAAAGATGATTGTTGCCATAGGTGTTGCTGTTGAACTGATGTAGGATTTGATCTTCAGTCCAGCATCGTGGCTGACATGTGTTGCTGGAAGAACATGAGGATCAGCTATAACACTGAAGGCATTAGGTTCATCATTCATGAGAATCATGGCAGCACCACCAGCGTTTTTCACTTGTTCCCCTTTGAAAATTCTTGCAATGCCCCCACCTCGTTCACACAGGACTACCTTGCCTTTCACATCAATACCACTGAGGGATCCATTTCCGCAAAATGCAGACTCTGGTTTACCATTGATGCCAGCATAGACAAGAGGCAACTGTGTCTGAGGGAAGTCCTTGGGCTGGAAAACGGATTCACCATCAAATTCTTCTCTGTTCCCAAGCTTTGCTGTTGCTACAATGTTCCTATCTAGGGTGCTTGCTCCAACTGTGAGAATCCATGGGGCTTCATTAGAGATCGTACTGTTGAAAGGGCCTGAATTTCCAGCTGAACAGCTTACAAATATTCCCTTCTGTATTGCTGCAAAAGAACCTACTGCTATGCTGTCGTTGAAAAATGGAACTGAATCTCCACCGATTGAGATGGAGAGAACATCAACGCCATCCTCAATGGCTGCGTCAAGCCCCGCGAGTAAATCACTCTCAGTGCAATCTACATCGCCTCCAAAGCATACTTTGTAAATTGCTAGGTGAGCATAAGGTGCCATCCCTGCTGCTGTGCCTTTGGCATTTCCAAGCGATTCAGCATTCTTTACAAATGTGCCAGCAGCTGTGCCTGCTACATGAGTTCCATGTCCGTCTACATCAATAGGCGGTTGAGTTCCCTTCACATTACCTTCAATATTGAAAGTCCTTGCTCCTATAAGTTTGTTGTTGCAGGTTGAAAAGTCACACCGTCCTTTCCATTTTGCTGGCGGAGGTAGCATTCCTTCATCACTGAACGATGGGTGGTCTGGATTAATTCCACCATCCAGTATTCCAATTATCATTCCCTTTCCAAAGTTTGATCCTTTCCATACTCCCATATCCGGGTGCAGCCCCAAAAAGCTGGGGGTGTGTGTTGTCTGGAGCCTTACCCTCCTCTCTGGACGTGCTGAAACAAAACCATTTTTCTTTTTCATATCTTGCACTTCCTCCTCGGTAAGTTTTGCCGCAAAACCACTAATCGCATTTTTGTATGAATAAAACGGGCGTTGCTGCACGTCTGAGCTTTCCAAACTATATGGCAGAAAGGATCTATGCCAGTTCTTGACATCTTCCAATTCAGCAAGATCTCTGCCTTCTGGCTGCTGAACATTGACAATGTAAGTTTGTAAATTGCTTCTTTTAGTAACAGATGAAACTTGATCAGTTCCATGAGCTTTGTTAAAATGGAAGATGAACAAGAGAGTGAGAAAGATAGAAGCAGTGGCAGCCATCTTTGTCAGCAATGCAGTACTCTTTGTGAAGTAGGAGCACATTGTCAAGAAATTTTTGTGGCTGCCAAAGGTTTTCTCAACCAACTATATATATAGCTGAATGACTGAAACCTGGCCGGTTTCTGCACATAAGTCTGTCAGTTAGAGTTAAGCACTGCTACTTGAACAGTGTAGTCTTGCCTGTTCAGAAATTGTGGATTGTATAATTCCATTCGCAAGAGTACTCAGGTGACGGCAACAGGTTACTGTCTGTAAGAATTTTTTTTTTTTATATAAACGACGATGTAGCACTGATTGACTTGCCACTCTTGTCTTGTTTGTATATTCTAAATTACCACTTGAATGATACGACCAAGTCCTCGTGTAGTCCAATTTGTAGCTTTTAAGCCTGACGGGTACCTTGTTATGCATTTAAAGGACGGGGAATTTTTACAGATCTATTTGTGTGCTTCTAAATAAGTTAATAAGGACAAGAAGAAAATGGGATGGACAAAAGGTAATGATGCCCCGGGTGAAACGTAGATAAGTTGGTTGTTTGGTTCCGTTGCTCCAGCATTCAGCATCTTTTTGGTATCGCTGCATGAGAAGGTGCTTTCATTCCTTTCGGATTGGTCTTGACGCCATATTTTACCCGAAATTGTATAATGTTGCAAAATTTGAAGGAAAAAACTATCATAGATAGACACCACTTAGAAAATTCTTCGCTGCCCAATTGAGTTTTAATCGGTGCCAATTTTTATTTTTTTTTTGATAATAACGTTTGGTAATGACTATAGAAACCCGTCTGTCTGCCATTGGCAATGTTATGATTTTTGATAGATAATAAAGATTTCTTGCCCAGTAGTCGGAACATACCTGTTCATATTTTTGCTTGGACTATAAATATGGTATCTTAGATCTTAGCAGAGTGCTGATCAAGAATCCATTTTACTTGCATGCTTGAACAAGCAATATTTGACTATTTTCAATTTTATTTTTTTTGGGGATCCATCGTTGATGCTGAAATTTATACTGTGTCCAGCAACCAACAGATGGAGGTCTCCTAACATGCTCCGTGAATGGAGTGCTATAGGTTTCTCTTGCATGCCCACTCGATGCTTAACTCACTCTTCTGAGGAAAGATAAGAAAATAACATGCAATCTACTTGTCATAATTGTACCTCCTTTATGCACATAATTTTCTATTCCTAAGCAAAGTTTATTGTTTCACCAACATATTGAATATTTCATCAAACTTTATTTTGGTCGATCGGCACCTACACTTTTGCATTTGATATGCGTTGCTGCTATATTCGACTGTCTCCTTTTTAGTTGAATCTAAAATCCTCTCCAATGAATTCATTTTTTTCTGAAATTTGTTATCTTCAGCTAATCGGATGTCAGATGTGTACCGTCAAGAAGTTCGTATTTTATCTAATTTTCAGCTCAATGTTCAACGATGTGTGGTTGTATCTTACAATTTCTTTAAATCTAAATCTGATTTGCTGATGCTTGTTAACGTAGTTCCATGTTGCTCAACATTTTACGTTTAGTTGATTTTGTGAAACTGAGATTCCATGTCGAGTATTCATGCCATTTAATTTTTAATATTTGAGTGATTTGCTGATGTGTTAAATTTGTACTTGGATGAAGGCAAATAGAGTTACAGAGGTTAGGACTGAGCACGGATAATTGATCACCGTCGTTTGATTCTTAAGTTTCCTGAAGGCACGAACTTAAGGTTTCTCAGGTTTAAATAATTTCTTTGAAATTGGATTGATAAAACCTGGCTTAGCTGATTCAAATTTATTTTGGAATTAGTTATTTCAGTTTTCTGTTAGTGAATTTGAGCATCTTCTCCTGCAGTCTTGGTTGCGCATGCCTCTTCTCGCACAGTCCATTCATTATAGTTTAAGTGGTGCAAAGTTAGAATAATGGTCATGTTCTGTTGTTTTTCCTTCGATTATTTTAAGTGTGAAGTTAATTTTTATTGACTTTATAAAATCTGTTGGGTATCATATAAGTCACACTTCATTTCTTTTATATGCAGTAAATTTTGACAACTCTTTCTTAAAGTAATGGAGGATACAAGAATGAGTACGCGACCATTCCATTTCTAACCAAAGCTTTCAAAGTAATTCTCGCTCTATGACTTCGATTGGCAATCATTTAGCTTAATGAGTTATTGCATTTTAAAACCCTATTGGCTCTAGCCAGTCGTCTCAATATGTTTTCACATATTTATAGGTATTTTTTTCCTACGGCACTATGTAGCTTATTTATCTATAGATATGTACTTGCATATTTTCTTAATCTATACATTTATTAATTAGTTTACATTAAAATTAGATAGAAATGGACATCTACTCTACTAGTTTGTGGGTGGAGCAAATATCCTTTCGATACTTATGAGAATAGAAATTTAGGTTATTTCACAATAAAACTTGGGTCTGGGTGCCTAGTAGATGTTTCATTTAAATATAAATAATCTTTCAATAGTGTAATATATATCAATGATTAAAAAAAAAAAAAAAAAGGAACATCTTGCTTCTCACATATAAAGGCTTATGAATGAGTGTTATTATGCTTTGGCCAACGTCTTATTCCTACATAGGCGGTAGCCGTTTGACTGCAGCTTTGCTGAAGTTTTCGGGATAGTTATTGAGGGGAACACATGTTACCAGTACGATGCAGAAGGGGATTCTTGCTGCTATGTATTTTAGGAGAACTTTTTTTGCTGGCTTGCTCTTTTCTTTGGCCGCACCTGGTACTTGGTTGCAGGAACATTATTTGAGCTTCCTGTTAATTAATATTTTAACATTGATTATGATATTGTGGATTTCTTTGGGATTGGGAGCCTTCTAATACAAATTTAGTTGAGTATGCAACAATTCGGTTAAGCACCAGGGTATGCGTTTGGCTATGTAAGAATAAACTTTATGGAAGAATTTGTGCACCCACCAGATCTGTATCTTATGCAAATGAAGGATTCCCCATCACTTAAAATCCAACTTTGGCATTTTTAACGGTTATTTAATGCTATTTGCAAAGTATTGTGTCCATCAGTTATTGTAGACCGGGATTGATGTAGTTTTTTTACGTGCATGAATTTGGAATCAATTTAAAACTATTAGTACTTGGCTTCTTTTTTTTTTTTTACTTGGAAATGTCGAATTTTAAATTTTCTCAGTTAATCAGTAACTTGGTCTGAAATCGGCAAACGTAGATGCAGTCAAAAGAATTCCCACTTTGCAGCTGCCCTAGCTGTAACACCAAAAAAAGAAAAAAGAAGAAAAAATCTGTGCTCTCATCCATTTTTGTGACAGTAAATTTTGCGAAATAACAATCATCTGCTCTTTATGGATTGACATGACCTAGCATTTGATTCATTAAAAAGTAAAAAAAAATCTGACTAAATGTTTTCTAAGGCAATGTTGAGTTACAAATAAACACACATAAAATAACTTAATGACTGAAATTGAATGATATTCGATATTCAGTCAAACAACAAATTATTCAAGAAAATGAATGATCACAACGATCTGTAGCTCAAGCATTATTCTTAGCAGGGTGCCAGCTTGCTTTGTACAAGCTCTTGCACCTAGGCTTACGCTTATCCCTCATTCAAATGTGAAAACTAACGGTATCCTGACAGAATGCTGATCAGAACTCCATTTTATGTATCCTTGAGCAAACGGCATGTCCTCTGTGTTCCCTCCGTAGCTTGTTCGTTTAAATGTCACCGCGAAACTTGCTTTCTGGTTCACCTCATTGAATTGAAGTGTACTGGGTGTTACTTCAACCTCTACTCCTTGTGGCGCAAAAATCAAGTTTTTGTAAAGTGAATTAGGCTGACCAACATTTGTTACTGTCCTCGTATATGTCTGAGCACCGGATCCTAATGTTAGAGAAAATGAAGGATAGTTTAGTTGTGCTTCTTTTATGCTTGATAGCTCAGAACACTTCACTTTCCGCTGTACAAGGATTGCTATCTCTCGGTCAGTGTAATTTAGGCCACATAGATAAGGAATGTAATCATCGGGTTGGATATCAAAAACAAGCCCCGGATCATTCGCTCTTGACGGGTTGACATGTCCTGCACCAATTGCGAAAATGTCAGCGGGAAGAAGCCTTTCATCAACAATGGGCTTGCCTTCCAGGTTTACAATATCAGTTGTTGTCATCATGGCTGATTTTATGGCAGCAGGAGACCAGTCAGGGTGGGAGCTTTTCAACAAAGCTGCAACACCGCTAAGATGAGGGCAAGACATTGAGGTGCCTGAAATTATGTTAAAGGTTGATTTTGTATTTGTGTTGTTTTCCACAGATACTGGCCACGCAGCTAAAATACTCACACCAGGGCCAATAATGTCCGGTTTCAATATTCCCGGGCTTGCTATGCTGGGGCCTCTTGAGGAGAAAGAAGTAACTTCTGGAGCCGATGGCTTGCCGATTACAGTCCCATTAAACAAAATTGTCGCTGTTGGCATGGAAGTTGAGTTTATGTAGTCTTTGATTCTCAACCCTGCTGCATAACTCACATGTGTTGCTGGAAGTACGTGGGGATCAGCTAATGTGCTATAGCCATTAATATCGTTATTCATGAGGATCATGGCAGCGCCACCAGCATCTTTCACTGTTTGGCCTTTGTCAATTCTTGATACCAACCCACCTCTCTCACACAACACTATCTTGCCTTGGACATCAGTACCATTTAGTGAACCTGGTTCGCAAAAAGCAGATGATTCTTTGCCACTGGCACCAGCATAGACAAGAGGCAACAATGTTGGAGGGAAATCTTTTGGCTGGAAAAGGGATTCCCCCTCGAAGTCTGCTCCATTTCCAAGCCTTGCAGTGGCTATTATGCTTCTATCAATGGTGCTTGCGCCCACAGTAAGAATCCATGGAGCTTCATTTGATAAAGACGCATCGAAGGGGCCTGAATTTCCAGCCGAACAGCTAACAAAAACTCCATTTTGAATTGCCCCAAATGCACCCACTGCAATCCCGTCCCCATAGAAAGGATATGAACCACCACCAAGTGAAAGCGAGAGCACATCTACACCATCCTCAACAGCAGTGTCCATTGCGGCCAATATGGAACTCTCAGAGCATCCAAAGTCGGAACAGACTTGGTAAATTGCCAAGTGAGCCCAAGGCGCTACGCCAACTGCTGTGCCGTTGGCTTGACCAAAGACATTGGCCTGTTCCACAAAATTCCCAGCTGCTGTGCTTGCTGTGTGGGTTCCATGCCCAACAAGATCGAATGGAGGCTCAATTTCCCCCGTTTCATCTGAAGGCACAAAATTTCTTGCGCCAATTAACTTATTGTTACATGCTGTCACATTGAACTCACACTTCCCTTTCCATTTGGCAGGGGGAGGAGGCATTCCTTTGTCACTGAAAGAAGGGTGTCCAGGAGTTATGCCAGTGTCCAAAACTCCGATAATCACACCCTTGCCGTAGCTTGAGTGTTTCCATAATCCTAAACTTTTGTGCAGACCCAAGAATTGAGTACTATGAGTTGTGTGCAGAGGGAATATTTTTTCAGGATGGGCTGATATGAACCCTTGCTTATTTCCCATGACTTCAACTTCCTCCGCAGTCAACTTTGCAGCGAAACCTGTAATCACATTGCGGTAGGAATACGCCATGCGTTGTCTCTGGCCTGAGCTAGTGGTGGAGGATGGCAAAAATGACTTATACCAGTTATCTAAATGTACCGAATCTGTTGAAACCCCACCCTCTGGTTTTTCTACATGGACAATGTAAGTTTGTAAGTAGCTTCCTGAAGCATCTTTTTCCTTGGCAATAGTTGGAGTAAAACAAAATGTGAAAATGAGACTAATAAGGCAGATGGGAACCATGGTTGGCAGTAGGCTGCGCTTATATTTTTCCATGTTAACTTCTATGTTGCAGCACCAACCTCATGACATATTTATAGTATGCGCAGAGAGAAAGTGAATAGGTTGAGGACATGAGAGAATAAAACCAAGGACGGCATTTCCACCTGGTGGCAGTGCTTGGAAAATTGTGTATGCTTAGGTACCATGTGGGTTTCCTGTTTGGACCTTGGTAATGCCAGCTAGAATCTGCTGTTAAAACAAGATGGTGATACAACTTATGTAGCCAATAAGTAACAAAAACTTTGTAAGGTGCTCTAAATGTTTGAAATCTTGTTGCATTTCGACATCAGATAACAAGAATGAGAAGTCAAGTCTTGTCCCTTTTCCTCGTACCTCTTGCCAACTCATCAAGGCACTCCTGCGCAACACTACGATTGGCCTAAAGTATTTAAATTCTAAATTGCTTTCAATAAATTAACAGTGATCTTGGTTGGATTTATTTGATATTAACTACCATGGATGCTGCTCCAAAGTTTGCAATCATCAGGCAACAAGAATTAGCAGTAACTCTTGTCCCTTTTCATCTTACCTTGTTGCCAATTCATCAAGATATCCCCGTGCTATAAATAAATGAATATTCTAATTTGCTTTTGATAAACTGCAGCTACGTTGGAGTAGCTCCAACTTAGAGCGGGGTATACATAACTGTTGGATCAGAAGTCGGGAATCAAACGGATGGGAAGAGGTGTTGGCGTTACAGCAATACAGGGGTGATTGTCTGAAATGGTAAAACGTGCAATTGCAAGTAAGCAAACAGTCTTAGGTTGATGGAAGAAATGTAATGATTGGAACACACGTTGTAAAACTTTATTAGAATTTTTTTTAAATTTTTTTTAAAAAAGATAAAAGGATGAACAATGCTTATATGGATATTCTGAAGTTACTTGAAAACCATTAGTTACAACAAATAATTAGAATTGACAATCCCCTTAATGAATAAAATTATATGTAATCTGACTTAAATGTACGTTAATATTGCCGTATCATTGTTATTAGTTATTGTTAAAGCTCTAGCATTGAGAGATACAAAATCTCCTAGCAATTGAAATTATTTCAATAGGCTTCCTCTTGCTCAATATGAACTCTCTGTAACTCAGATAATCACTAAACTCTCCTGTAGTATTTTTTAAAAATAGATTTTAGCTTTAAGTTTATTGTTTGTTTAGCTTTAAGTTTATTGTGTATGTAGAATAAGGGCTGGCTTTAGAGCATTTGAAACTTTAAACGAATTTTTTTATGAGACCTCTTTTTTATTTTGCAACTTCAATTCCTAAAGAAGTATAAAAGAGTTTAGTATTCATTCCATCTTTAATTCTTAAATTTTAGCAACAATTAAGAATATTATAAAAAATTTTAAAAATAAAATTAAAAAAAATCAAGATGATATCTTTTTTACTTCTATTAGAACCATTGCAAAAATAAACAAGCAAATAAAAAAGAATAATACTATTTTCAAAGAAAATATTTAGAATAGTAACACATAAAAAGTTGAGATTATGAATTGACGAGTACATAATGGATATGGATTTTATATTTCAAGAAACTTTTTTTTTAAATGAACTAATGAATCTAATAATTTTCTTTATAGAGAAGAGTTCCATAAATTTATTCATCTACTGATTTTTGAGATTACAAGGTTTTAATAGAAATTAAAAAGAATATTAAAAGTCAAAGATTATAATATTAAATAATTATTTTTTTTTAGGAAACTGAAAAGGTAAAAAATTTATTTTTTATTGTAAAGGCATGAATTAATGACGAGACAATATTATTAATTATATTTCTTTAATATTAATGTTACCAAATGTAGATTTTCTATAAAAAAAATTCTTAATTGTAGGATAAATATTAATTAGAGAAATGTCCAATACGGTTTTCTACAATACATAATTTTTAAAAAAATATTAATTAAAAATTATTAAGAAAATATTCAAAAAATAAGGCTTTTCTAAACTATGGAGCCTTGGGTGATCACTTTGTTTGCATATACTTAAAGCCCCATGTGCAGAATCTTGGGCAAAATTAGATATTTTTTTTTTGGGTACATTTAATACAGTAGAACTTGAAGTAATTAAAACATATTGGACAAAAGATATGTTACTAAATAACTTATTAATTATGTTTATACCTTATTTCTCTTAAAATATTGCATCTAGTATACTCATTTGTAATTAAGCAAATTAAATATTTATTTTTACGAACTAACTATATTCCACATATTTTATTTATTTATGGTGGGGTTCCCTTAATTTAAATTTTTGAACTAAAATATTGACCTAATTTTAATTTTTCATCTACACAATTGCATTCAATGAATCCGAATGAGGAAAAGGAGCCAAACCGTTTGCTTAAAATAAGTAAAACCATTAATTTACCTTTTTCAAAAAAAAAATTCCCGAAAAGGCCTCCCAAATATATAATATGGATTTAATTGTATTTTAGCAAATTATAATTAATGTAGTATTTGTGTTCCATATGAAATTATAAGGATTTTCATATTATCTTAGTGCAATTGTACGAGAAATATATATATATAGTAGCAAAATTTATATTGTGGAGAGGAAGCTCCTTCAAGAGCAAGGTAGTGAAGCGGAGCTCGACATGATTCTTTAATATTTATAGGCCGTAGAGTAGCCACCGGAAGGAAGTTTTCCTAGAAAAAGACATCACAGCAGAAGATGCGGGACAATTATAAAATTTTAAATTCAAAGAATTTATAAGTGCAAGTTAAACTCAGGATAATCTTTTTATCTTTAAATTTAATTTTCAGGTTCAAAACAGTAAAAGTGGATAGGATTTTGTGAGGCATAACCCCACTCATCACATCAAATGCGTCCAACTCCTACTGGCTTATATATTATGCTCACCTTCCATCCAGCGGTTGCAAAGAGTTGGCTCTATGTTGGAGATGCTCCAACTAAGCCATTGCCGTTTATAAAATAGCACTTTAGATTGGATTTATTTGAAAATCATCTACTTAAATTATGAGCGGTTTGTTGAAAAAGTCAGCACTAAAGTCAACTTTGTTGAACAAATGCACATGGCCAGCAACCTTTTGACAAAAAATGCATGTGCTAACATGAAATTTCACGCCCTTCACCAAAGTCGGCACCAAAAGCCATTAAAATTGAAAATAGTTAAGTTTTTTTAAGACATTCACATTGCAAACTTTGCCTATAAATAGAGAAGCCGAATGCATTTGCATTAATCTCAAAAGCATTCGTTAAAGCATTTAAAGGTTCAAAACAATTCAAGTGAATTGTTAAGAAAGAGAGCAATCGAAGAGTGTGAGCAATTAAGAGGTATTTCCTTTCAAGTGTATGTGAGAGTATTGGGTGTATTTGGGTTCTGAATAGTGAGATTTGTTACTTAACTATTGTACTCAAATAATTATTAGTAATACAATTATTTTTTCTCTTGCTCCCGTGGACGTAGGCATAATTGCCGAACCACGTTAAATTTCTGTGTCTTCTATTTTTTGTAATTATTTGGTGCACTTGTTTCTGCATTCTGCGCACAACACGGTTCTGGGTATTAGAGGTATATTCTGTTCTAAAAAAATTTCATAAGAACATCAATGATCATCTGTTCATAACATTTTCTTTCTTTTTTTTTGGTGAATTTCAGTTATTGAGACAAACTTTAATGAAACTACATGGTTAATATTAGACAAACTATTAAGAACTTGGTTGTTATTGGATCCCTGAGCTCCCAAGTTACTAATCGGAGTATTCTCATCGAAAACGGACAGCAATAGGGCTTCTTACTGTGTGCTTGGCAGAAACCCAGCTAAGATACCCTTGGGCAAATAACGCGCTTGCATTTTGGCTTCTAGTGAATGTTACAGAGTACATTGCCTTCTGGTTCTTCTCCGTAAAAGAAATCGTTTCAGGTTTTACAATAACTTCTACTCCTTCGGGTGCAACAATTTTATGAGTATAGGATGAGTCCGCTTGGCCAATATTTGTTACCGTTCTATTGTATGTCTGAGAAGTAGATCCCAAAATAACAGAAAACGAAGGATAATTTAGCTCCGTTTCAGCTATGCTCGACACCTTTGAGCATTGCACATTGAGCATCACGATGTCTTGTACATGCTGGTCTGAGTAATTTAAGCCACATAAATAAGGAATGTAATCGTCTGGTTGGATATCGTAAATAAGCCCCGGGTCATTTGCTCTTGATGGGTTAACATGGCCTGCGCCAACTGCGAACAGATCAGCCGGAATAAGCCTTTGATCAACAATTGGCTTCCCATCAAGACTTACTATGTCAGCAGTAGTCATGATGGCCGATTTTATAGCCGCAGGAGACCAATCAGGATGGGCGCTTTTAAGCAACGCTGCAACACCGCTAAGATGCGGGCAAGACATTGATGTTCCTGAAATCATATTAAATGTTGATTTTGTGTTTGTTTTGTTTTCCACAGAAAATGGCCAAGCAGCTAGAATGCTCACACCCGGTCCAATAATGTCTGGCTTCAGGATTCCTGGGCTTGCTATGCTGGGTCCTCTTGAAGAGAAAGAGGCAACCTCAGGAGTAGATTTCTTTCCAATTGCCGTTCCTTTAAACACGATTGTGGCATTTGGTGAGGAAGTTGAATTTATATAGGCTCTGATGCTCTCTCCTGCTGCATAGCTTACATGCACTGCTGGAAGTAAATGAGGATCAGCCAAAGTGCTATAGCCATTAAGCTTGTCGTTCATCAAAATCATGCCAATACCACCAGCATCCTTGACTACCTGTCCCTTTTTAGTTCTCTCACCTCCACCTCTCTCGCATAACACTAATTTGCCTCGAATATCACTGCTTAGGGATCCTGGTAAGCACTGTGCGGATGATACATTACCATTCGCGCCTGGGTAAATAAGAGGAAATTGTTTTGAAGGGAAATCTTTCGGTTGGAAAAGGGCTTCACCGTCATATACCGCCTGATTTCCGAGCTCTACGGATGCAACTATGCTTCTGTCCGTTGTGCTTGCTCCCACAGTAAGAATCCATGGAGCCTCATTAGATGAAGTACTCGGATTTGGTCCTTCATTCCCTGCCGAACAGCTCACAAAAATTCCCTTTTGAATGGCACTAAAAGATCCAACTGCAAGTGGGTCTTCAAAGAAAGGCACCGAAGCAGCACCAAGTGAAAGCGAAAGCACATCGACACCGTCATCAATGGCAGCATCCATTGCGGCATAAACTCTACTCTCGGAACAACCATCAAAATCACAAACTTTGTATATTGCTAAGTGAGCCAAAGGCGCAATGCCAACTGCGGTACCATTGGCCTGACCGAACACATTGGCACCGTTCACGAAATTTCCGGCCGCCGTGGTAGCCGTGTGGGTTCCATGGCCTTCATCATCAAGTGGTGGCTCACCCGTGCTACCTTGTAGAAAATTTCTTGCACCAATTAACTTGTTATTACAAGCTGCCCCTTTTAATTCACATTTACCTTTCCATTTTGCTGGTGGTGGAGGCATTCCGTCGTCACTAAATGAAGGATGACCAGGTGTTATTCCTGTGTCCATAACTCCAATAATAACTCCTTTCCCCAAATTTGAGTCTTTCCAAAATCCTGAATTTTGATTTAAACCCAAGAAGTTAGGGGTGTGTGTTGTATGTAGTTGCAATATCTTTTCAACATGGGCTGATATAAAACCCTCCTTGGTTTCCATAGCCTTTGCTTGCTCTGCTGTCAGCTTTGCAGCAAAACCTGTAATCACATTCTTATAGCAATACAGCATGCGTGGTTGATTATTGATTGAATTGGAGATGCTAACTGGCAAGAATGAATGATACCAGCCATCTAAATCTAATTTCATGGAAGTTGTAGCCTGATCATGATCTGGGTTTCTCACATATACAATGTAGGTTTGTAAGCTATCTGTATCACCTTCATTGCTTGTCAGAGCAAATGCCGGAGAGAAAGTCAAAAAGAAAATGAGACCAATTTTAATGGTCAACATGTTTAACACTATACAATTCCTGTTCTCCACGAGAAAAGAATTTCGGGTAGCTACACAGTTTCAGCGCACATTAATATTAGTGTATATATGGTAAAGAAAGTTGAGTGTCCGAATGATTTGCCTGGCCTCAAAGCTGGAAGCTAGAAACACTGTCGTGAATTGAGATAAAATAGGAGGTAGTTCGGAATCAGCTCCGTTGAATAGATTTTTGCATGTGGCCGTGGAGAGGAGATGATCCGAGATAAAGATTTTTTGCATTACGACTTGGTAATACTCCCAAGCTAAAGCAGTTATTATAACGATTAACAAAATACATACGCACTAAACTTGCAAAAATTTCGGATTCTGCTCCCTTATCGATTGTTTTAGTTTGCAAACTAGCTAATTCAGTCTATAATTTTTGTTTTCTGATAGCTTGGTTGCCTATACGATATGGTAAAAATTTATATGCGTAGTTTTAACTTAAAATTTTGACAAAAATTTATAACAGCTTAATCAAATTTAAATGATAAAAATTCAAAATCAACAAATCACATAATTGGACAATTTAGATTGCAATAGTATATGTACAATTAGTATATATGTGCATGAGGCATTTAGTACATTTAATTAATAAATGAATTCACTAGACATATTCACACACACACACACATACATATGATTAGATTTTTGTTTTCTTTTTTTTTTCGAAGTGCTTGATAGAATAATAAAATTTTAATAAACTACATGCAAAGTTGAAATAATGGTAAGTTTGTGCTACCTACATATATATATTGTTAATCTTATAATAATGATTTTGATGATAACAAAAATTATATGTTCATGATTAAAGTGTTGGGGCTATTAAAAAGAATTTTCTAAAAGCAATACACTTGTTTAAAGTTCAAAAATGATGAAACTGGAAATTAACGGTGAACCGTTTATTGGAAAACGGTGAACCGATAATTTACAGTGCTGAACATGTCACATGTTCTGGAAATTAACGGTGAACCGTTTATTGGAAAACGGTGAACCGATAATTTACAGTGCTGAACATGTCACATGTTCTGGAAATTAACGGTGAACCGTTTATTTAAAACGGCTAACCGATAACTTCCAGTAAGGAGAAGTTCTCTAGTCTTGAACCGTTTATTTAAAACGGCTAACCGATAACTTCCAGTGAGTAGAAGTTCTCTAGGCTTGAACCGTTTATCAAAAACGGAGAGCCGAGTTCTGTTTTGCAGGTTACTGGAAATAAACGGTGATCCGATAAAGTTAACAGCAAACCGTTTATTTGAAGTCAAAGGATAACGGCTAGTTGGAAATTCAAAACGGCTAATCGATAGAGACAAACGGCGATCCGATTATTCTCAGAAAGTCAATAACGGCTAGTTTGAAGCTCCAACTATAAAAAGGCTCAATCAAATTCAAACAAGAGTGATCCAACATTTGATATTTGAGCTTACTACTGAGAAACAATCTTCTTTGAGCTTCAATTGTGTTTCATTTCATTCCCTCACACATTAAAATTTCAATTGTAATCATTTGGAGTGTGTGAGAGATTATTTGTTATTAAATCTCTTTCATTGAGTGATTGTAAGTGTTGGGAAACACTTGGGTTGAGAGATTGGGTTTAATCTCTTATTGTAAAGGTTCATTGACACCTTGGAAGTCAAGTGTAAGTGTTTGAAGCCTTGGAGGCTTGCATAGTGGAATCCTCAAGCCCGGTGTGCTTGGAGGCGTGGACGTAGGCACGGTTGGCCGAACCACGTAAAAATTCAAGTGTTTGATTTCTCTTCCCTTATCCTTTTTAATTTGAGCATTGTTGAATTTATTGCTTTTGATTTTGATTAAGACATTAGTTTTAATATTGTGCATTTTTATTGGCTTAGTTTTTAAAACCCAATTCACCCCCCCTCTTGGGTAGTGTTGAGTATTAGAAAGTGTGTATTTATAATGGAGAAAAACATCATTTTACACTCCAAGTCTCACTAACATCCCTATTTTTATGTCTTTAAGTCCTTTGTAATTTAATTATGTATGTTTTATTTTAATTAAGTATTTTATGTATTTTAGGGGATATCATGGTCATTTCACAATAAACGAGAGATCAGATGGAAAAACGGACAACACTTTTGAACTCAGGACAGTCGAAAACCTTAGGAGGAGCATAAAAAGAAAAATGGTGATCGCTCACATATACAGTGATCGTTTCACACATACTGATGACGGTTGATATATACGATGATCGTACCTATAATCGCTCATTCACGTGATTTATTGCTCACATGTATCGTATCCGACGTGGCATCGCATGATGACGTGGCACTATACGATGACGTGGCGGCATTTGATTGGACGAATGATGTGGCATTGACCGCTTACATGGCATTGACGGATGATGTGGCGTTGATCGATGGCGTGTCACGAGCTTATCGACCAAAAATGTTGACCGGTGACGTGGCAGAATGTTAGTGGATGAAAAAACGTGTACGGTACATGCATATACACAGAATAACAGCCCTGATGATGTGTTCAATCCAATAGGAACTTGCCACGTGGCGCAATCCTGAGCGTCCAAATTGTTTTAATCCGATGGCCATGATTTACTCAGTTTATCTATAAAAAGGGGGCTCCCCCCCCCTAATTTGACACCCCTGAATCTATTTTTGGACTCCATTCTCTCTAATTCCATCTCCATCTTGTATTTTCTACGTATTTTAATAAAATTCCCATTTTACCCCTAGTTCAAATATGAGTGGCTAATTTCCTTTCAAGCTTGGGTTGAAGGTGAAGTCTCAACATGCTCCATGGGCTTAATTTGGTAAATTTACTTTTCCTTCCCCTTTAATTTATGTGGTTGTTTTGACTTTTCGTAGACAGATAGTAATAATCTTGTCTGGATATCGGCTGGAATAATCGCCTCCCTAGGCAAGGTTATTATTATTTGGCACGGGAAGCCCTTAGCACCATATCTATTAGAGTGTGGTTCATGATGAGTGGAAGTTCCCCCTTCATGATTTAATTGGTACTAATAATGAATGTTAAGCCGATGGTACATGTTGAGACAGATCCGGAGATCCAAGCATTTTATTTTAATAGTTTATTCCAATAGCTTTAATTCAAATTAATACATTGCCTACATAATTGTCATTATAAATCCAACCACCAACTCAGAAAATTAATTCTACATATAATTAAAATCCACCTCCTCGTGGGATCGACACTCGTCACCATTGATCTATTCTACAATAGATTCGTGCACTTGCGAGTTCAATAAAATTTGCACAACAGGTAGCCTAAATAGAATTTCAATTGGTATCAGAGCAAGGTTCTCTTGTTAGGACTTAATCGTCTAGAGTAAACGATCCATGGCAACCCAATATGATTCTAGCTATAGGGAAGGACAATCCACCACTAGGCCACCATTCTTTGATGGTAATGATTATCCTTATTGGAAAACTAGGATGAGAATTTACTTGCAAGCTTTAGATTACGAAATATGGGAAGTTGTATGTGATGGTCCATTCATGCCGATAACTAAAAATGAAGAAGGAGAAGATATTCCTAAACCTTCACGTGAATGGAATGATTTCGAAAAGAGAAAAGCTTCACTCAATTCTAAAGCTATGAATGCCTTATTTTGTGCCTTAGATAAGAAAGAATTTCATAGAGTCTCAAGTTGTTCTAATACTTATGAAATTTGGAAGAAACTTAAAGTTGTTTATGAAGGTACAAACCAAGTCAAAGAATCTAAAATAAGTAGATACACTAGGCAATATGAATTGTTTCAAATGGAACAAAATGAAAGTGTCTACTCTATGTATACTAGATTTACTGATACATTGTAAACACTCTAGGGCACTTGGTAAAACCTTTCAAATAAGCGAGAGGGTAAAGAAAATCATTAGGTCATTACCAAAAGAATGGAGACCAAGAGAATCGCTATTGATGAAGCCAAAGATTTAAACATTTTGTCTATTGATGATTTAATTGGCTCACTTATCTCTTATGAAGAAGATTTAGCAGCCGAGAAAGGAGATGAAGATAAGAAGAAGAAAAGCATTGCTTTGAAAGCATCAAAATCTGAAAGTGATGAGGAGAGCGAACTTGAAGATGAAGAAATGGCCATGATAGCTAGAAAATTCAGGAAGTTCTTCAAGAAAACCGGTGATCGAAGAAAGTTCAGAAACTTTAAGAATCAAAAGGAGAAGAAGGAAGCAATCATATGCTATGAATGCAAGAAGCCGGGTCATATAAAATCGGAATGTCCCCTTCTCAACAAATTCAAGAAGAAAGCTATGTTGGCAACATGGGATGATAGCGATGAAGAGTCAAGTGAGGATGAACAATCACAAGAAATATCAAACTTGGCACTTATGGCAATAGGAGAAGATGAGCTTGATGAGGTAAGTGATCTTCCATCCTATAATGAATTATATGATGCTTTTAATGAGTTGCATAGTGATATGATGAAAATTGGAAAGAAAAATGCATGTCTTAAGAAGAACATATTAGAACTTTCAAATGAAAAGGATGCTATGCAAAAATGCAATGATGTGTTAAATGATAAGATTAAAGAGCTAGAATTAGATAATGAAAGATTGCATGATAGAATTGCATCTTTAAAAGGTAAACAAAGTACTTCATATGAACATGAAAAATTACATGTTGATAACTTAATCAAAGAAAATGAAGAACTTAAAAAGAAGAGCAATGAACTAAATGAGATTGTTTCAAAATTCACAAATGGGCAAAAGAACTTAGAAAAATTACTAGGTGCCCAAAAATGTGTGTTTGATAAAGGAGGGATTGGTTATAAACCTAATTTGAAACAAAAATACTACAAAAGCTACTTTGTTAAGGCTACTACCACTAATAATCATAAAATTGTTTGTCATTATTGCAATAGAGATGGTCACATGAAAAATAGATGTCCTATTAAGAGAACTGCTTATTACGGAGTTAAATTTGTTTGGGTTCCAAAAGGAACCATTACTAACACTCAAGGACCCAAAAAGTTTTGGGTACCTAAAACTTAAGATATTCTCCGCAGGAATCAAAGAAGAAGGGAAAGAGAAATAAGTGGTATTTGGACAAATGGATGCTCGAGACATATGACCGGTGACTATTCATGGTTCTCAAGCTTTACCAAAATCGAAAATGGAGGGGATGTATCTTTTGGAGATAATTCAAAAGGAAAAATAATTGGTATTGGCAATGTCGGTAAATTTCCCTCAACTCTCATTGAGAATGTATGTTTAGTTGAAAATCTAAAACATAACTTGCTTAGTATAAGTCAATTGTGCGACAAAGGTTATAAAGTTATTTTTTATAAAACAAATTGTGTTATTGAAAATGCAAGTGATGGTAAAATTGTTTTTGTTGGAAAGAGGTGTGTTAATGTTTATACCATTGATATAGATTGTGCATCTACTCTTGATAAATGTTTCTCCGCATTACATAATGATAGTTGGTTATGGCATAGAAGACTAGGACATGCAAGCATGGATTTAATTTCAAAGATTTCCAAAAATGATTTAGTTAAAGGTCTTAGAAAATTGGTTTTGAAAAAGATAAAATTTGTGAAGCATGTCAATTTGGAAAACAAATCAAAACTTCTTTCAAAAACAAAAATCATATTTCTACTTCAAAACCACTTCAACTTCTTCACTTGGATTTATTTGGACCTTCTAGACATGCTAGTTTAAATGGAAAATATTATGCATTTGTAATTGTGGATGATTATTCAAGGTATACATGGGTATTATTCTTAGCTAATAAGGATTATGCATTTGATGCATTTAAAGTCTTTTGTAAAAAGGTTCAAAATGAAAAAGGCTATTTCATTACTTGCATTAGAAGTGATCATGGTGGAGAATTTGAAAATCATGCATTTGAAAGTTTTTGTAATGATTTCGGTATTATACATCAATTTTCATCACCTAGGACTCCTCAACAAAATGGAGTTGTTGAGAGAAAGAATAGGTCTATTCAAGAAATGGCTAGGACCATGTTAAATGAGAATGTATTACCAAAATATTTTTGGGCCGAAGCCGTAAATACCGCATGCTATGTTTTAAATCGTGTTTTAATTAGACCACTTCTTAATAAAACTTCCTATGAGCTTTGGAAAGATAGAAAACCCAACATTGGTTATTTCAAGGTTTTTGGATGCAAATGTTTCATATTGAATACAAAAGACAATCTTGGTAAATTTGATCCAAAATCGGATGTTGGCATTTTTCTTGGATATTCAACTTCTAGCAAAGCTTATAGAGTTTACAATAAAAGAACCTTGGTTGTTGAAGAATCCATGCATGTTACATTTGATGAATCTAACCCATCCTCGATGGAGAAAGTTTTTAATGATGCAGATGAAGAAGTACCACAAGGAGAAACTTCGAATGCTAAACAAGATTCTTCATCTAGCGAGAATCAAGAGAAGCAACATGAAGAGCAAAACAATGTGGAGCAAAATGAAGGTAACTCTCAAACACTCCCCAAGGAGTGGAGGTATGTATCTTCTCACCCTAAAGACTTGATTTTAGGAGAACCTTCACGAGGTATAACTACTAGATCATCACTTAGAAACACATGTGCACATACCGCATTTATATCTCAAATTGAACCAAAATCCTTTCATGGATGCGCGAAAACGATGAATCTTGGATTATGGCAATGCAAGAGGAGTTAAATCAATTTGAGAGAAACAATGTATGGGAATTAGTTCCTAAACCAGAACATCAATCCATTATAGGCACTAAATGGGTATTTAGGAATAAAATGGATGAATCGGGTGTGATTGTAAGGAATAAAGCTAGGTTAGTGGCTCAAGGTTACAATCAAGAAGAAGGAATCGATTTTGATGAAACTTTTGCACCCGTAGCAAGATTAGAATCTATTAGAATGCTTTTAGCATTTGCATGTTATAAGAATTTTATTTTGTATCAAATGGATGTCAAAAGTGCATTTTTAAATGGGTACATCATGGAAGAAGTGTATGTGAAACAACCCCCTGGTTTTGAAAATGAAAAATTTCCAAATCATGTTTACAAGTTGTCAAAAGCTTTGTATGGATTAAAACAAGCACCTAGAGCTTGGTATGATAGACTTAGTAAATTTCTTTTGGAAAACGGCTTTTCAATGGGTAAAGCGGATACTACACTTTTTATCAAGCATAAGAATCAAGATATACTTATTGTTCAAATCTATGTTGATGATATCATTTTTGGTTCTACTAATGAGTTTCTTTGTAAGGATTTTTCATTTTGTATGAGCAAATAATTCGAGATGAGCATGATGGGAGAATTGAAGTACTTCCTCGGATTACAAATAAGACAAAACGAAGAGGGAATCTTCATCAATCAAGCCAAATATTTGAAAGATTTACTCAAGAGATTCGGACTTGAAGATGGCAAGACTAAAAGTACTCCAATGAGCTCAACAATTAAGCTTGACAAAGATGAAAAAGGTAAAGATGTTGATGTCAAAGCATATCGAGGTATGATCGGATCCTTACTTTATTTAAGCGCCGAAGAGACCCGATATTGTATTCAGTGTATGTTTGTGTGCAAGATTTCAATCATGTCCTAAAGAATCTCACTTGCTTGCTGTCAAAAGAATTTTTCGATATTTGAAAGGAACCGTAGATCTTGGCCTTTGGTATCCTAGGGGAACTCATTTAGACTTGATTTGTTATTCGGATGCCGTTTTTGCTAGATATAAGATTGATAGGAAGAGTACTAGTGGAACTTGTTTCTTTCTAGGTCACTCACTTGTCTCTTGGTTTAGTAAGAAACAAAACTCAGTTGCTCTTTCAACCACCGAGGCTGAGTATATGCGTGGTAGTTGTTAGTGTTGTTGTGCGCAATCACTTTGGATGAAACAAACCCTTAGAGACTTTGGTATTAATCTTGATCATATACCTATCATGTGTGACAACACAAGTGCCATAAACCTTTCAAAGAATCCCATTCAACATTCTAGGACCAAGCATATAGAGATAAGACATCATTTCTTAAGAGATCATGTTCAAAAGGGAGATATTTCATTACATTTTATCTCTACGGAAAAACAACTTGCTGATATCTTTACTAAACCTCTTAGTGAAGAACAATTTTCCAAGATTAGGCATGAGCTTGGAATGATAAATGTCTCATAATGATTCTTTGCCTTTTTATAATATGATAATCGAATGTTTGTTTGTCTTTGGATGTGTTTTTAAATTTTGTAATCATGCATTGTATTGGCCTTTCAAGACATTTTTTATCAATAAAATGATTTAGAAATGTATTGAATGTTGGTCGTAAATAAAAACATATGTGCGAAATCTAAGTCAAGAAAACGGATTACCGTTTATGCTTAAAACGGCTTACCGTTTAATTCCAGAAACACAAGAAATTTTTTTTATTATTACCGGCTAACCGTTTAATACTAACGGTTAACCGATTAAGTTTTCTAGCTCTCTGGACGCTATCGGTAAACCGATATTTTTAAAACGGCTCGCCGTTTTCGTGTAATATAAAACTGGGTCTGTTCTTCTTCTTCGTTTCCAGTTACCCCCTCACCGTTTTCTCTTACCAGCAAACCCTAAGCTCTCTCTCTCTAAAATTTCTGGTTTCTCTTGCTATTTCTTGCCAAAACACGACCCTAGAAACTTTCTTCATCATCTTTAGACAAGTTTTAACCCTTCAAAACATCAAATTGCTGCCCAAATCCCGAAATCCCAAATTGAAACCCTAAGCGCAATCGAACAAATTTCTCGATTTTTGACTCATTTGTTGACAATTTCCTACCAAATTGAGCCTCCAGAAACCTTTCTCTACTCTTTTTCATTCACTTTATTGGTCCAGTTTGCTTCATTTTCATCTTTTTGACAAAATCCCACATTCTCAAAGCTCCATTAATGGCCGAATCCTCTAGAACCGGCAGGAAGAGGAAAGCTGTCCCAAGGAGCAACCCCATACCTCCTAGAGAGACAACCGAGTTCCAGAGAATCCATTTTCCAACAGCTCCACTGGTAAAACGATTTGAAACCCGATTCATGGGTCGTAAGGTAATCGACTCTTACTTTGTGGATTTAGATGATTTTGAGGAGTTGGTTGTTTGTGGAAAAAGTGTTAAGCAGATGTTGTTGCCATGGGAGTCGGCATTAGACTTAGAGGAGAGGATTTATCCTAACCTAGTTCGTGTTTTTTATTCGAACATGGAATTGTCGGCAGAAAGAGTAGATCGAATAGTTACCAGTGTTGGGGGTGTTCCTATTGATTTTGATGTTTTTGATTTAAACACCATTTTAGATCGCCACTTTGGACATAATATATACACTTCGAGGAAGGAATTATCCTTTGCCAATTTTAACCATATTCGAGGGGTTAGGAACATTTGTAGACGTCGGGATCTCACTAATGAGATATGCACCCTTCCATTTAGAGCCCAACTTTTGCCGCTGCAGGTTCGGATTCTACACACCATTTTGCAGCATATTGTTACCCCTAGGAAGGGACACTCGGATGAGGTTACTAGGCTGGATGTAGGGATTCTTGATAGTCTTCTTAGTGGACGCCGTATTAACCTTGGGTACATTATTTTGCGCCATATGTTGAATACCCCTGCTGTTACACATAGGCTACTTCCGTACGGTAACATTATCTCTAAGCTTTTGCGACATTTTCGCGTACCTCTTCGAGACTCCGTGTATGTTGAGACCAAGAAGATTGGGAAAGAGGCTATTTCAGCGATTGGGTTTTCTCGAAGGTGTCAGGATTGGATAAAAACGCCTAATGCGAAAAACCAAGACACCCTCGTAGCTCCAGAAGATGCCCGGTTCCTCAACGACATCTTTACCTCTGATCAGCTGCCTGACTTTCGACTCGGCGCTCGTCCTCCGCCCCCTCGTCGCGGATCTGCCTCTCAGCCTCCGGCAGACCGATTCCCGAGGCACATGAGACGGAGATCGCTCGACCATCTACTTCACCGCTCCATCGCATCGATCATCTTCTTCAAGACGGCTCGTTAGCGATATTCGCACACTTTCTCGAAAGCAGCAGCAGCAGCCTTCAGATCGGTTGCATCCTTCCCGCCTTCAAAGAAGAGAGATACTAGATGGACAGCAACGCATCTTTTCTGCTCTCGCCATTCCTCCTTCCTCCTCTACTCCTCCTCCTCCTCCTCCGCAATAGCTTTTTAGTGTTTCGAACATATTTCGCACAAACATTCCATGTGTTATGCATTATTTATGTATGTTATCGGATGCTTTTATTGTATATGGATGCTTGTTTTCTCATTTTGATCTTGATCTTATTGCTTGGTTCAATTGGTTGTATCCTATTTTTGATTTGTTTGGTGTATATTTTTGGGAATGATTAAAATACAAGTGAGGAGATCTTTGTTAAATTTTTACTTGTCAAAACGCATTATTTTCCTTTATTTTTTCTTTTTGATCTTTGAAGGGGAGAATAGTTTTCAGTTATATTTCAAAAAGGAAGTTAACAAAAATTTTGTTTATTTTTCAAGGGAGCTTATTTTCAGGGGGAGTTAAAACAAATATTTTTTTGTCCTTCACATATAAAATTTGTCATCGTAAAAAAGGGGGAGATTGTTAATCTTATAATAATGATTTTGATGATAACAAAAATTATATGTTCATGATTAAAGTGTTGGGACTATTAAAAAGAATTTTCTAAAAGCAATACACTTGTTTAAAGTTCAAAAATGATGAAACTGGAAATTAACGGTGAACCGTTTATTGGAAAACGGTGAACCGATAATTTCTGATCTTGAACATGTCACATGTTTCGAAATTAACGGTGAACCGTTTATTGGAAAACGGTGAACCGATAATTTCTGATCTTTGAACATGTCACATGTTCTGGAAATTAACGGTGAACCGTTTATTTAAAACGGCTAACCGATAACTTCCAGTAAGGAGAAGTTCTCTAGTCTTGAACCGTTTATTTAAAACGGCTAACCGATAACTTCCAATGAGTAGAAGTTCTCTAGGCTTGAACCGTTTATCAAAAACGGAGAGCCGAGTTCTGTTTTGCAGGTTACTGGAAATAAACGGTGATCCGATAAAGTTAACGGCAAACCGTTTATTTGAAGTCAAAGGATAACGGCTAGTTGGAAATTCAAAACGGCTAATCGATAGAGACAAACGGCGATCCGATTATTCTCAGAAAGTCAATAACGGCTAGTTTGAAGCTCCAACTATAAAAAGGCTCAATCAAATTCAAACAAGAGTGATCCAACATTTGATATTTGAGCTTACTACTGAGAAACAATCTTCTTTGAGCTTCAATTGTGTTTCATTTCATTCCCTCACACATTAAAATTTCAATTGTAATCATTTGGAGTGTGTGAGAGATTATTTGTTATTAAATCTCTTTCATTGAATGATTGTAAGTGTTGGGAAACACTTGGGTTGAGATTGGTTTAATCTCTTATGTAAAGGTTCATTGACACCTTGGAAGTCAAGTGTAAGTGTTTGAAGCCTGGAGGAACTGCAGAGTAGAATCCCTGCCCGGTGTCTTGGAGGCGTGACGAAAGACGGCGCGGTTGGCCGAACCACGTAAAAATTCAAGTGTTTGATTTCTCTTCCCTTATCCTTTTTAATTTGAGCTTTGTTGAATTTATTGCTTTTGATTTTGATTAAGACATTAGTTTTAATATTGTGCATTTTTATTGGCTTAGTTTTTAAAACCCAATTCACCCCCCCTCTTGGGTAGCCTAAATAGAATTTCATATATATATGCGTGTGTGCGTGTGTTCTAATCCAGAATATGAATTTTGTTAAAATTTAAAAAAATTGTTAATTCATATGCTTTAATAATATAACAACCGAAAAGATTTTTAAATTTTAATCTAAGATTTGGACTTTGTAGACGTCTAGAAAAAATTGTTAAGTTATATGATTTAGTCTTTTCAATTATTACACTAATAAAATCCAAATTGTCATGTACGAATGAAATGATCAATAAGTACAATTAAACATTCACACACGAATCCTCAAATCTTATTCTCGACTTTTTTGTCCTTGAATTACTTATAATCAGTAATTAATGAAATTAGATTCGATTCACATCCATTGACAGTCCTAAAAGATTTTTTTTTCAAAAGTGAAACAATAATAATAATAATAATAATAATAATAATAATAATAATAATAATAATAATAATAATAATAATAATAGTCACTCCAATTATACGGTAGTGATAGAGGAAAAAGAAAGCAAATATTTATTAATTTATTTAATGATATTATTAAAAAAAGCAACCAAAAGAAAAGCAACTAACAAAACGATGTGTCGTGAAGATGAATTGGGGACACATCTAGAAATAACTCGCGAGTCGCGACTGGACAGACAACAGAGGCAGTGCAAGTAATAACTCGGCCAGAACCAAAAGTCCAAAACCAAAAGCCTAAAGGACTTTTAATACAACAACATAAAAACACGAAAAAATGGCTATTCTGAGGACGGTGGCAACGTTAGCAGCAGCCACAACGACAACAGCAGTAGCGGCCGTTGCCTTCTCTTCTTCTGCTTTTTCGTCAAAATCTCATCAACCCAAATCCCAATATCTCTCCTTTTTCTCTTCACAATCTCTCTCACTTGTTTCTTCAAATAAATCGCCTCTTGTCAAAAACTTCACCAACCCACCTTCCGCTCTTCCCATGGACGCTCCCACATCTGATCACAAACAGACATCCCAGGTTCAACATAATACCCACTTTGTTTCGTTTCATTTCAAAGATGTTTCTTTCATTGTAATAAAGGTCTGGCTTTTTAATCTTGAAATGTTGTTGATGTGTGGATTTTGCAGGGGGATCAGGGGTTGCCTGAGCTACTGGTAAGATTTATGGCGTTGAACTTTTGGTTTGATTTTTGGGTTCTCGGTGATTTATATCATTATTGCTCTTGAGATTGATGTTAGAGCATTTAAGCTAAATTTTAGGTTTTTATGTGGACTTTGGAGATTATTATTTTCTTATAATACCGTTGGTAGTGGAATTTGAAGAAAACTAAGAGTTGTGATTGTATTCTTCTTACAAAAAGTTGGTCTTTGACTTTCAATCAGACAGAATACATGGTGGACATGAAGTGTGAGGGTTGCGTTGATGCCGTCAAGAACAAGTTGCAGACAGTTATTGGTAGGCAATTTGCAGCCAGTATTTACTAAATGCATTGTTTTATTAGTTTATGTTAGTTATGAACATCACGTGTTCTTAATTCTTATTTGGGACTGATATTATAGGGGTCAAGAATGTTGAGGTGGACTTGAGCAATCAAGTTGTGAGAATTTTGGGATCTTCACCTGTGAAGACCATGACCGAAGCCTTGGAGCAAACAGGACGAAAAGCCCGGTTAGTTGGACAAGGGGTGCCTGAAGGTTGTTCGACACAAATTTTCATTAGTGGATTATAATTTTTAATGTGGCTGATAATTTTCCCTTTCATGAATTACTTTTATCTATTCTTTATTCATTTTCCATTTTGTTAGTGTGTTGGCTGAATTTTCGAGAGTTTTGCATTTTTTTCGTCTGTAATTTACTTGGTACACCTAGGTATAGAGTTAATTTCTGTAAGAGGATCCGGTTGGACAAGCTTTGCTCATGAGATAGCACGTGGAAGGGGTACGTGAAATGACTTCTGTGAATTGTTTTGTGTATGCTTTGGAGGGGGGATGATGAATACTGCCATCTTCCAATTTGTTCGTTAAACAAAAGAGAGCAGAAGTGGTTAGAGTTCCTGTACTGTTTTCCTTGGTATCCTTATGTTGGAATTAGTAGCCCCGAAAACAGCTTCCTGCTGCAACCACAGTGATAAGCTTGGATAATACATGGATAGTTAGAACTCATGAGCCACCTATGAAATCTGAGAGAGGCGTATTTTCAGTTCTGTACAGCCTGGAATCACAATGCCTAGAAAAAAAAATATTTATATTGGAAAAAAAAAGGTTTCTCCCATCATTATTGGTTTTCCATTTTAATTTTTCTCTGGACAATAATAGTGTAATCTTAGTCTTTATGTTTTCTTGACGTAAAATATTATCAGTTTCTGACGTAATTTATCCTCGCTCATTCATCTAGATTTTTTAGTCTCTGCTGCTGTTGCTGAATTCAAAGGTCCAGATGTATTTGGTGTGGTTCGCTTGGCTCAAGTGAATATGGAATTGGCTAGGATTGAAGCCAACTTTAGTGGACTGTCACCTGGAAAACATGGCTGGTCTGTTAATGAATTTGGTGATCTGACAAAAGGTGCAGCAAGCACTGGCAAAGTGTATAATCCAAAGATTGAAGGAAGTGCGAGAGAGGTTTGCTTCAGCATATTTCTATGCTCAAAATATATTTTTTCTTTTATTTGTGTTCAGGAGTCTGTGGTAGATGGAATGGGAATATCTATTTGCTTTATGATGCCTACTTGGAAACTTTAAACTACATGACTATATCCCATTTGGTGAAAAATGTCTCATACTCTCAATAGCCATAAGTCTTATGCCGGTTAGTAGTTTGGCAATAAAATTACTGTTTTGTTATTTCCTATATTAGTTTTGCTTATTATCAAGTATTAGTGGTTTTATTTCTTTATCTATTTAAGTTTTCATCTTTGACTATTCAGGCGGTGCTCTCACTGTGTTATATCTTTGCAATGGCATTTTCTAACCCGGTTGCTTGATTTTATCAGCCACTTGGTGACCTGGGAACACTAGTTGCTGATGAGAAAGGTGAGGCCTTCTTCTCAGGTTTCAAAGAGATGCTGAGAGTTGCTGATCTGATTGGGCGATCCATTGTGGTATACGGTACTGAAGATAAATCAGATTCAGGTATCATAGCAGCAGTAATCGCTAGAAGTGCAGGAGTTGGTGAGAACTACAAAAAGATTTGTACTTGTGATGGAACCATCATTTGGGAGTCAAGTAGCAGTGATTTCGTCACCAGCTAAGTCTGATGAATTGAAGAATTTACCAGTTTATTTACAGGTGCCATGTCCACCTGGCGGGGAATTGTTTTCTTGATCATGTTGTATTTTGGATACATGTTGAATAGATAAACCGGTTTACTTGACACAGAAAATTAACCAACGCTTCTTTGCTGGGATGGAGTGGTTCCAAGAAGGCAGTCGAAGAGCTAAAAAATAATAATAATTAATAAATGATTTTAGTCCCAATCTGGCTAGTTTGTTGCCGGTCACAAGGCAAGAGGATTGCATTATTTTGCTGGGAAAGTGAGAATTGCTATTAGCGAACCTTTCTACCGCAAAAGTAGAAGACTAGCTGGTTGCGGCTAAGCTATCTAGCAACAATTTTGCAGCAAAATGTGTATGTTTGGATTCAGGTGCTGTAAGTCCTAGCTATAATGAAATTCTATCAACAGGTATGACGCATAAGAGGATGGTGTCAGTGCTAGTAAAAGTTGGTGTCCAAACATTTCACTCGCTTCAAAATTAAGCAGAAGAATACTCCAAACACATTGATCATCCACTTCCCAATTTCCTGCATTTAAATGTTCATCCAAGAACAGATTGTGTGCAAGGGTAACCATGCAATCCTGATACACTTTCCATTAAAAGTTTATCCAGAGAAACAAATTTCCTGTTTGCAGCCAAAAGTTGACAGAAATCCAAAATTAGTTGGTTTCGTAAATCCATACACAGAAATCTAAAGCTAAATGATTTTATAAATTTAACATGTAGCATAATAGTCAGCTAACATGCAAGAGACAGGTCTAGAGGCAAAAAGAGTTCAAATTAGGTTCCTAAAGGTAATAGCCCTTCTTTACAGGCCATCTCATACAGAGCAATGGCAGTTAAAACCTTTGCATCAGGTGTGGTGCGCCAGAGTTCCCGATAGGGAACCACACGAACCTTAATCAACTCACCATGGTCGTGAAGACCTGTCTCTTTTCCTTGCAGCTGCATGATGATTTCTTTGTCAACTCTTCCTCTGTAAAGAAACAGGCTGATTTCTTCATCACACCCTCCCTAACCATGGAAAGCAGGAAAAGAATGCAATTTTACTAATTAAATTAATAGTAGAAACAGCAAATCTTTCTGAGAACATCAGCTTTGCTGCCATCTCAACTTTGAAGAATGGACACAAATGCAACTCAAATCACGTACACATCTTTTAAGATGAAACATGAAACCTCTTAACCAATCTATTTTTCACAAATTCGAAGACCAACTTATTCAAAACATGGTAGTCTAAAATGCAAGCAATTAATTAATTCTTCTTAAGATGCAATGAAATTTCCCACTCGAGTCTACATAACAACTTCCCCACTCAAATTGCTTCAACATGTATCTCCTTAAGATTTTAATAAAGATTTTGAATTGTGAGTCTCTGCACTTCACAACTAGAAAAAATCTCTAACCAGTAGTGGCTAGTGCTCAACTTTTCATCTTCCAAACAAACTCAAAAAGATAATTAATTATAGATTTGGCCTAACGCCTCAAATTTTCATCAGTTTTGATTCCATAATCTTAGTTGCTCAAAGAAAGAACCAAAAAGTTCCCCAATATCCAACTGAAATTAGAAATGGCAGATATTCTACCATTCAAACACTACTTCGTACTAGTGGATTCTACAAAAAGAAAACAAGAAATACAATAAAAGAATTGTTTGCTCACAGAACCAAAAAAACTTCCCAATTCCAAATTGAGTCAACGAAAAACAGAAGCCCTATTATGTGCCATTTTGTCCAAGTGTTTTATCTTTTTCCACTGAGAGAAAAAGGAAGAAAAGAATAAAGAAAGAAAGAACAAACCGGAGAAGGGAAGAATTTGCATCCAGTAGATGGGTACAAGAAGGCTGTGAGGTCAATCATGTCCTCGAGCTTCAAGTGAATACCAGTCTCTTCTTCAACCTGTCCTGGCATCAACTCTTTAATCATGCCTTAATGACATAAATCTTCTCATTTAGCATAAAGCTATAAAATCATTCACACAGTCATTAGTTGTAGTTGACACATCAGAGACAGAAGCCAAAGCAGCCATATTAAGCAAGACCAGAACTAAAATACATGATAACACAATATGGATGTACATTGAAATAAAGTTATAAGTAGCTAATTTAAGCTAAGGCTACAACACATATACAAGCATGGATCCTGAAATTGACTACAATAGTTAATATATTGACATATATAAAAATCACTATCCAATTTCATTTCTAAGTTCTAGTTTGAAATCCATTTTAATTCATCCATCTCAACAGGAATAAATGAAAAGGTCAAGAAAGTTATAGACAAATGATTTTTGTTTTACATTTTAACTCCCATCTTATAGAGTGAAGGAACCAATCTAAGGGAAATTCTTTTGTACACTGATAGTGAAACATGTCCTACATCATTACGTTCGAAGTGCTATGCATGATAAAATCAAATAGAATCCGTAGAAAATAGCATTCCTGGGAAAAGAAAAAAAGATGTAACTAGCACTCTAGCAGAGCACAAAAAACTATACACAGACGATGGTTGAATTTGAAGAACAAATTTGAGAAGATAGGAAACACATAATGATGATCAGGTCCCACAGAAAGCAAATTGAAACCAGAGGACAAAAGGTGTTCCCTAATTTATTCTTCCACCGCACAAATAATGATCCAAAAATAAATTGACAAAAACACAAACATATTCAAGAGATAATGATATCTCTATGCTCAAAAACACAGTAAGAAATCCAAAGAGAAAATGAGAGAGACCTCACGGACTGCTGTGCCAACAAAATCACCCTTGTCATCATCCAGCATCCCAGCAGGTAATTCCAATATAACTCTCCCTGTGGGAACCCTTACCTTAGACATGCATGACACGACCTCAGCGTTCGGATAATGTACCAGATTAGTAGTTCAAGAAATTCAAAGCCAAAATTTTTAAATCAACGATAAATACAAAAACACTACCTGTTCAGTGAGAATAGCATAAGTCTCACCTTCCGAGTGCAAAAGAATTAAGACAGCTACAGCTGGTCCTCGTGCAAATACTATACCTGGAACCTAAGCATGTATTAGTTCAGAAAGAAAGAAAAAAAAGTGGTATATAGTCTCCAATGTGGGAGACAAAGCCACATGTTCGTGTGGCTCATGAGAAAGTGAGACTGAAAATGGATTTTAAACATCAACAAGTGAATAATTAACATTAGACAAAGACAAAGCACTTATTATTTATAATTGGATATACCGAGCTTGACTGAAGTAGGATGCATTAAGTTGAAGTCAAAAACACACTCAGGCCATACATTGATATAATTAGATACCTTTTGTCCCGTTTCCTTATAAAAAATGTCTGCTTTAAACTTTAGAAAACCAATACGCTTCCCAAACATATCCACTCCCTGCTAGGCCAGCATGAATGTTGTCACTGATTTAGTATGGTAAGTGCATTTAAGCAAAAACTTAAGGGTAGTTTGTGAAATTAACCAAAGTCATCAGAGGTCGAGAGAGAGAGAGAGGGAAAGCGCAACCTGAATAAGAACTTGTTTCAAGAGCATATCCCCGTGGGCTAAAATCCCAGTTTCGCTTTGCAGGTTTTTCAACCATTGCTTGAACAAAGTTGATTCCACAGCGCACCTGCACAACCCCATCAAATTTTTAAAACAATAGTAAACCTAAGAATCTTAAATGCAATTTTATATTACTCGCCTGAAATCGGACTCGGAGAGACCAGGGGCAGCGACAACGTGGACGGGTTGGCTGAGTTGACTCGGGATGGTGATAGAATGCATCAAAGGCGATGGTGATGACTCGGTGGACATTTTGGAACAAACTAGTATCGTTGTCACCGATCTGTAATTAAAGCGAAGGCGAGGGAGAGAAGGCGAAACGGTTAGTCGTTTAGGGAGGCTGTAGAAGAGCTGAGACATGGAAGCTTGGAGGAGATAATTATGACGTGTCAGGTTCCTTTTCACTTGAGAAGCAGGCAGCAGCGGTACGAGCGTCCTTTTAGGCTCGACCCCGAGTGTTGGCTCGATTCGGCCCGCACCGACTGTTTCGCTTTCACGTATTGCGTTTTCTTTACTATGTTTCCGATAATTTTTATTTGAGTCGGTCTATTAGCAGCACTGCAAAATCTTATTGAAAATTTTTTTAATTGTATTTTATTTAATATTAAAATTATTTTTTTTAAAATAAATATTTTTTATTTATGAATTTTTTAATTTTTAATAATTTTCTCACTCTTTCAATCTTAATATTTATATTATACTCTTCAAACTTTCTTTATTATTTAATATTTAAAGAAAAAAATCTAAAAAAAAATATTATATTTAGAAAATAATAAATATTTTGTGGGTTTAATATAATTTTATCACACTTATAAATATTGAATTTAACAGTTAGTTTGACAATCCTTAAAAAATTATTAGAAGTGAGATAAAATTATATTTAATTTATTTTTTACTATATTGTATCGTAATTAAATTATTAGTTTATTGAAAGAATTTTATTTTGGTTTAGATAATTACTCAGTAAATTCAGATTATTTTAATGATAATAAAAAAATTATATTTTGTAAGCAAAAAAAATTGAAGAGAAAAAGAAAATATAAATGACTTTATTCTATTTATATTTATTCTTACAGATAATTATAATATAACATAAGTTTTATGAGATTAATGAAGAGGTGTGAATAGCCGAACTCTTTTTATTTATGATTCCATTATTATATCCTTAATAATTGCCATTACGTTTATTTGTTTTCTTGTTCGAGGTAACAAAATAAAAAAAAAAAAAAAAAAAAAGGTGGGGCATCCACTGGGATATGCACTCCTTGCTTGCGTTGACAGTTATCGAAAATTACAAAAATGCTTTGAACAGAGCTAGCTGACTAGCGAGCAACTCTGTTTCCAAGTAAAGAAATTATACTATGTTAATTTATTAGAGTGAGAGTAAGAAGTTGTTGATTTCTTTTTTTTTAATATTTTTTTTATATTTTTTAAAAGAAGAGTGAGAATTTTATTTTATGGGCCTAATTATTTTTGGAGTAAAGACTGAAAATTTTATTTCTACGAGAGAGGTGGGAGTAAGAATTACTCTCATTTCTTTGTTTTTTACCCTTATACTATTAAATTTAATATAGTTATATTTAATAAAATTTAATAAATAATATCATATTTATTTAAATAATATTATTATACTATTTTTTAAATTACATTTATTTAAAATAATTATATTAAACTTATTTAAAATAATAGTATTATATTTATTTAATATTAATAATTAACAATAATAATTGGTTTATTCTAAAAAAATATTAATTTTATACTATATTATCAATAATATTTTTTTATTTTTGTTGCTCTTATCAATAATTTTTAATTTATATAATTAAATTTAAAATTAGTAAAAAATTATAATTTACATAGTTAATAATATTAATAATAATTATTAATTTATAAATATAATAAAATAAATAATTTATTTTTCAAATATATTTTTTATTAATTTGTAATTAAAAACTACAATTCTTGAAATAAAAATAAAACTATAATTTGAAACCATTTATTATCAATCCAAGACAAAATAAACACATAAATTGAATTTTGATTATGATTCCATACTGTTATTTCAATGTAAATAAATAATTTGCTCACACTCCTACTCTACATTTCTAATCCCAAGGTTCCTACTCCAATCTAAAATATAAACATTACCATAAGGATGTTAATAAGTACCATCCGATACAAATTTTTAATTATTGAACTCATAACTAGAAAAAATTTAAATTGTCAAATTTATTTGTAATCCACAGCAAGTTTTTAATTAAAAAAAAAAATTGTCTGCTAAGGGTTTTAACAATTATCAAATCCACTTGCAACTAGCATTAGATTTTTTACAAGTTTTCTCATTTAAAATCGCAATTATTAAAAAATACTTTCAATAATACATAAGAGCAGAAATTATATAATTCAAACTATAAATTTATAACAATAGCCTAAAAAATCCGCATACAATACTCAATCCTATATTTTATTAATATAAATAAGAAATTAAAATATTAATATTAAAATAAATACACAAAATACATTAATCTAACACAAAATATTTTTATTATAGGTAAATCGTCATCACTAATATTAATGTCTTGTTCCATATTTTAATCAATATATAAGTATTGTTAACAATATTAACAAGTAAATTTTGTTCGGAATTTTGAAGTGTGGGAAAGTTTGAAAAAACATATAAACCATGTTGTCTAAGCACTTTAAGTTTTAAGTTTTTTAAATCTCACAGCTTTAAAGTTTTCTCGTACTTTTTCTGCACTTTAAAATAAGATTTAGGAATTAGAAACTTCAACTTACATATATTTATAATTAAAATTTTCAATATAATTTTTATGATTAAAATTAAAAATATAAATAATTAAAATAAAGAGTGTGGGTCAATGAATATATGCATTGATATCTAATAGATTTTTTTCTGAACTCTAAATCTACTAATAATTCATAACAAAATTTTAATTTAAAATACTAAACCCGCGGACAACCAATAAAATTGATCACAGAGAACAAATTTTTTACACGCGAGTTTGGTGGGATTCACCGTACGAAGATAGTTTTGTCATTCCTAGATTTAACAAATAAAGACAAGAGGATGAGATACAGAAACATGCTAAGCCGTAGAAGATCCATTGCTGCATAATGAATTTAAAATTTGGCAAATTCAAATTAGTTATATTTTCCAACAATTCAAAAAGAGAAATAGGTGAAGCCGAATACGAGGAAATTGACCCTCTTGAATATCTTCCCTGTCTTGCAAGTGAAAATGATCACCAACACTCCATCACTAGGCAGTAGGCAAAGAGACGTCCGTTGCCTTGGGTAGGGCAAGGCTTTCAAAGATATTATAAGATATTGGCCGACTTAAACCCGTGATATAATAAAATATCAGATCCATAATTTGATTATTATATTCTTAATAATTGCCAACCCTGGGGAAAACAATTATAATGCACTTCTTTTGTTGAATAATCAAAATAATTATAAATGAACAACTAACTTCCTCTTCACAAGCAGCACACCTGAATTTGGTGTTTACAAGAGCTTCAAAAAGAGAGAGAGAGATTAAAGATGGATGTGGTATGCTGCGTACTATGGCTTCTATTCTCATGGATTTTGGTCGTCGCTTTAAATTACTTTTCAAGAGGGCTTAAATCTGGATCCAGAAAGTTTCCACCGGGACCGACGCCTTATCCGGTGATCGGAAACCTCCTGGAACTCGGGGACAAACCTCACAAGTCACTTGCCAAACTTGCCAAGATTCATGGCCCCATAATGAGTCTAAAATTTGGTCAGGTGACCACAGTTGTCTTTTCTTCTGCAGCCATGGCCAAAGAAATCCTTCAAAATCAGGACACATCTTTCTGTAATCGAACGATCCCAGACGCAATCTACGCCCACGGCCATCATGAATTCGGGATGCCCTGGCTACCTGTTGCGACACTGTGGAGAAATCTTCGAAAAATATGCAACTCACATGCTTTCTCTGGTCACCAACTCGATGCCAATCAGCATCTTCGGCGTAAGAAAATCCAAGATCTTCTGGCTTATGTTCAAGAAAATTGCCGCGCAGGTACAGCAATACATATTGGCCAAGCTGCTTTCGACACTGTACTTAATTTGATATCCAACACAATTTTTTCTATTGACTTCGCTGATCCCAGTTCAAAAACTGCCCGAGAGTTTAAGCAAATAAGTTGGGGTATGATGGAAGAAGCTGGAAAGCCTAACTTGTCCGATTTTTTTCCTGTGCTTGAGAATCTTGACTTGCAAGGTATAAGGCGTCGCATGACAGTTTATTTTGGGAAGATGCTCGATGTATTTGATCGCTTGATTGATCAACGATTGAAGCAAAGACAAGAACGAGGTTTTACAGAATCCAAAGATATGCTAGATACTCTGCTCAAAATTTGTGAAGACAAAAGCGTGGAGATTGATATAAACGATATCAAACACTTGTTTCTGGTAATTATTTCTTATTCAAATTAGATACTCTTCACAGTGTTTGATATAAATGATATCAAACTCTTGCTTCTGGTAATTAATTCTTCATCAAATTACACTTGTTGAGTCATTTAATTTGTTAACAGGTTTTGTTTGCTGCGGGGACTGACACTACTTCGAGTACATTGGAATGGGCAATGACAGAACTACTTCGCAACCCAGATATTTTATCGAAAGTCCGATCAGAGTTAGAACAAAGGATTGGCAAAGGTAACCCAATTGAGGAATCAGACATCACTCGCTTACCTTATGTACAAGCAGTACTCAAAGAAACCTTCAGGTTGCACCCGGCAGTTCCTCTTTTACTTCCCCGTAAAGCCTCAGCAGATACAGAAGTTGCCGGATTCATGGTGCCAAATGGTGCGCAAGTTTTAGTAAACGCATGGGCTATAGGAAGAGATGCTAGCATATGGGACAACCCATACTCTTTTATTCCTGAGAGGTTCCTGGGGTTAGATCTTGATGTCAAAGGTCGGAATTTTGAACTAATACCGTTTGGTGCCGGACGACGAATATGTCCTGGTTTGCCGTTGGCAATAAGAATATTATATTTGATGTTAGGTTCGCTTATTAATTCTTTTGATTGGAAGCTTGAAGATGGGGTTACTCCAAAGACCATAGACATGGAAGAGAAATTTGGTCTCACCTTACAGAAGGCTCAGCCTCTTCGTGCTGTTCCTGTTGCCATTTAATTAGTAACATAATTTTTTTTCTTTTTTCAGGCTAAGATGAACTGAATTTCCAGGTTGTAGCATGGACTTTTTCCTTACTCGATATGCTTGTACAATGTTTACTCTTATTCCAATAAATCTATATTGAATGTAAAATCAGAATTTTAGTAAGTATCTTTTAGCTACCATCAGCTTGATCTGTATAGTTTTTAAGTGGAAAAATACTGGTAGTAACTCATTTGTCCCAAATTTTAAGGTTATTGTAACCCGCAACATAAATATTTAATAAGATCTGAAAAATACACAAAAAATGTAAAATTAGAAATCAAGTTGTTGTATGACTTTATAATGTGGAGCCACAACACAATAGCACGATACAGATATAAAACAATTTTTTTTTTTTTTAGTTTTAGGTGGATATATAACATGACACAATTGATTATAATATCACATTATAACTTAATCATTTGATCAAATAAGTGACTGCCGTTCTGAATGAATTGCTATTATGTTCCAGTTACTTCAGAATGGAAAAACAAAAACAAAAAAATTCAAAATTTAAGATTTAAGACAAAAACCTAAAATTCAAAATTTTGTGGTGAAAATAGTGGAGAGAATCTAATTGGGCCAAGAAAGAAGCCCAACCCAAATGTGCTTGATAGTGGCCGTGACAGGGACGTCAGAACCGGAAATCAGCTTCGAACGAACAGTCAACAGAAGTGCAGAGGATGGGACCGTGCAAATGATTCAATAGGCTTGGTTAACAGATTGAGATGAATCGAGGTATTACATTGAATCGAAACAATTATGTGAAGGGCAACCTTGGCACAAGCATGGTAAACGAGGAAACAAGAAAGCTACTTTTCATTCATTTGTCGTAGTCGTAGAAGCCAATACGTACTACTTCTGAGGTATGGAGGTTAATTTGAAGGCGGCTATAGGCTGGCTTCCAATTACAAATTTTGACTATTTAACCACTGTTTTAGATAACAACATCTGTGGCCCGAAATACACGTCGGGGAGATAACGTTCTGTTTTAAACAAGGTGAAAGGCACCTGCATCTGGCGTTTCTTAAGAGTTTCAAATAGAGAGATGGATATCTTAAGCTACATGTTATGGGTCTTATTCACATGGGTTTTGGTCAAAACTTTAAATTCCATTATAAGAGGTTGCAAAGCAGGATCCAGAAAACTTCCACCGGGACCGACGCCTTATCCTGTCATCGGAAACCTCCTGGGGCTCGGTGCCAAACCTCACAGGTCACTAGCCAAGCTCTCCAAGATTTATGGCCCCGTAATGAGTCTAAAATTTGGCCAAGTAACCACAATAGTCATTTCTTCCGTAACTACAGCCAGAGAAATCCTTCAAAACCAAGATACGTCTTTCTGTAATCGAACGGTCCCTGACGCAGTCCTTGCCCACCAGCACGATGAATTCTCGATGGTCTGGCTGCCACTCTCGACACCACGGACAAATCTTCGAAAAATATGCAACTCACATATTTTCACTAGTCAGAAACTCGATGCTAATCAACACCTCCGGCGCAAGAGAATCCAACAACTTCTTGCTTATGTTCAAGAAAATTGCCGTGCCGGTAAAGCAATAGATATCGGCCAAGCAGCTTTCGATACTGCTCTCAATTTTTTATGGAACACAATTTTTTCAGTTGATTTGGCTGATCACAGTTCAAATACCGCGCGAGAGTTTAGAGATATGATTTGGAATATTATGGTGGAAGTTGGAAAGCCTAACTTGTCCGACCATTTTCCCGTGCTTAAAAAGCTTGACCCACAAGGTGCAAGGCGTCGCCTGACAAAATATTTTGGCAAGATGTTGGAGGTCTTTGATTGCTTGATTGATCAAAGAATGAAGCTCAGACAAGAACATGGTTCCACCGAATGCAAAGATATTTTGGATACTCTCCTCAATATCATGGATGACAAGAGCGTGGACATTGATAGAAATTACATCAAGCATTTGTTTATCGTAATATTTCTTCTTTATAATTCCTTTTCTCTTTTCTTCTTCAAATTACAAGTTATGCATTCGCTTAATTTCTCTTTGGCTGCCATCTCAAACAGGATTTGTTTGCGGCGGGGGCTGATACAACTTCGAGCACATTGGAATGGGCAATGACTGAACTACTCTGCAACCCAAAGGCTTTATCCAAAACTAAAATGGAGCTAGAACAAACAGTTGGCAAAGGGAACCCAATTGACGAATCAGACATCACTCGATTGCCTTATCTACAAGCAGTAGTCAAAGAAACTTTTAGGTTGCATCCAGCAGCTCCCTTGTTACTTCCACGCAAAGCCTCAACAAACACACAAGTCGCAGGCTTCACAGTACCAAAGGATGCCCAAGTTTTAGTCAATGTCTGGGCTATTGGCAGGGATGAAGGCATATGGGAGAACCCTTGTTCTTTCATTCCCGAGAGATTCTTGGGGTCGGACGTTGATGTCAAAGGCAGGAATTTTGAGTTAATACCATTTGGTGCTGGACGACGAATATGTCCTGGTTTGCCGCTGGCTTTAAGAATGTTGTATCTAATGTTGGGTTCACTTATTAATTCTTTTGATTGGAAGTTTGAAGATGGAGTTACTCAACATAACATGGACATGGAAGAGAAGTTTGGTATCGCCTTACAGAAGGCTCAGCCACTTCATGCAATCCCTATTGCCATTTAATTAGTAACATATAGTTTAGTCTTTTATGTGCCCCAATGACGTGAATAAGGTTCTAATTTAGTCTTTTATGTGCCACAATGACGTGAATAAGGTTATAGCCAAGGGCTTTGTCACTGTTTTTTTCACGTAAATCATCATTGTTGTGTAATTTTTCTTCATAACATGAATAAAGTTATAGCCGGGGGCTTTGTCCCTGTTTGTTATGTAATCATCATTGTGGTGTAATTTTTATTCTTATCCTTAGAAAGTAGCAACTATCCAATTAATGATTAGATAAATCACCTTTTAGGTGGGTTAAGGCTACTAAATAATTGGACGATCCAAGCCTAGCCCATAGCATTAATATTTAAGATCGAACAAATATGTTACATATACAAAACTCGATAACAATATACGGTCAGGATCTTCCTTCTTTCTTCAATAATATTTTATGCTATTTTTTATATTACCGTTAAATTTACAACTATTAGTTGAATTTATGATTTTTTTATTTTAGTTTTTTTTTTTTTGCCAAATGATACTTGCGTTTTTGTTTTATAATATAAATATGATTTGTTTTTATGAATATATAAAACCGCACAAAGGATCTTGAACTTTTGGTTTGATTTTTGGGTTCTCGGTGATTTATATCATTATTGCTCTTTAGATTGATGTTAGTGCATTTAAGTAAATTTTAGGTAATTTATCTGGGCTTTGGAGATTATTATTTTCTTATAATACCGTTGGTGGTGAAATTGGAAGAAAACTAAGGGCCTGTTTGGTATCGTTTTACAACAGCCGTTTTTGTTTTTGTTTCCAAAGTACAGGTGCAGTAACTGTTTGGTGGCTTATTTCATCAAAATGAATTAGAAAATACAGAAAACAAACATGAGCCCCGCCGTTATAAGTTCTAAAACATGTTTGACATGTTTTCAATATTTTACAAACTGAACTGAGAAACAAATTAAAAAAAACAAAACCCTAATCATGACCTTCTTCTCCTCATCTTTTTCTCTTCATCAACAACTCTCTTACCCCCACCCCCCAACTTTCTAGATCTCACAGCAAATCCACATCTAACAGTGCTCCTGGCCTTATCTTCATCCAACAACACACTCTCTCTCTCCTTATCTCTTCCGATCTACTCTCTCTTGGTGTGTCAGCTGCTGCAAGTTTGCCTCTGCTGCTGCTGCAACTTTGTCTCGCGCTGAATTCTTTCGCAACTTTGCTCTGCGCCATTCTTGAAACTTCTCCTTTCTTCGCTTTGAAACTTCCTCCTCTCGCCGCTTTGTAATCTCTCTCCGCCGCCATCAGAATCGCTGCAATTTTCGCCTGCTGCAATTTCCCCAAAGAATCGCTTTGTAATTTATCTTCGCAATGTTGCAATTTTTTTCGCCGAATCAATTTTATTTTCGCCGCCGCAGAATCGTTGCAATTTTCGTTGCTTCAACGTCGTCTTGCCGCTGCTGCAACTCTCAGCCCCTGTTCTCGATCTACAACTATTGCAACTTCCGCTGCTGCAACGTCGTCCTGCCACTGCTGCAACTCTCAGCCCCTGTTCTCGATCTGCAACTATTGCAACTTCAATTCCGCCGCAACGTCGCCCCCGCCACCGCTTTGGAACTCTAAGCCCCTGTTCTTGATCTGCAATTACTGTAACTTCCGCTGCTGCAACGTCGTCCTGCCGCTGCTGCAACTCTCAGCCCCTGTTCTCAATCTGATTTGTCCCTTGTTGGTATTTGTTTTATTTCAGTAAATTTTGACTAATTATTTGAATAATTTTGAGTAATTGATTTTTAAAGTATGTGATATTATGAATTCTCTCATGATAGTAATAGATGTTTTGAGTTAGGCATATTTGGTCGTTGTTACTAGATAGTAATAGATATTTTGCAAAGCTGGAATTCATTTAATTAAATTCTGTAGCTTGTGAAAGTCAGAACAAAAAATATTATATTAATTTTACCAATTTTATTAATTGATTATAATACAATAGTAATGACTATAAATTTTTTGTTGTGCCTCGAAAAAAATTGACGGGAGGATGCCTTGATTTGAGTTGGTCAATTTATATTAGAACATATTTGATTTTGATATATTCAACTTTTAATTTATCACATATTGTTGAAACAGTTTTATAGCATGTTAAATTTAATTAATTCCAAAAGTGTAAGCTATGTATGTTTAGAAATAATTTCTTTTATTTCATTAAGATTTTATATATGTTATTTTTTCTAATTTTTTAGTAACAAGACATGGATCCACATGATGTTGATGGTGAGGATAAGGCTGATTGGTCTAGCCGAACCGAAAGCGTTTTTATTCGTATAGTGCACGACCATGTTAAAAAGGGTGATTTACAAACATCAACTTTTACTAAAAAAACTTGGACCGCTATAGTTGATGAGTTATTTGAACAATCCCAAAAAAGATTCAATGTAGGGCAACTTAAGTCTAAGTTTAATAGGTTGCGCAAAAAACATCGAGAGTTTTCGGACTTAATAGCGCATACTGGGTTTGGTTAGGATCTTATTTCAAATACGGTCACAACATCGGAAGCTATTTAGGCTGAATATATTAAGGTAAAATCTATCTTCACAATATATTATATAGTTTAATATGAACTTAAAATATTGTTTTGGTTTCACACACTTATTTTTTTTTCCACAGAGAGTGCCTGGAGTGAAGCCATATCGTAAAAAAGGATTAGAGCAGTACCAAACTCTAGGGGAGATATTCAACACCACTACAGCTTCCGATAATTTACGTTTTTCGTCTAACCAAGTTCCATTGTCCTCGGATGAGGATCGTGAATTAGAAGAAAATTTTTTGGGTCATGGAGTTCATGTTGATATTAACGATGATGTCGATTCAATGGATCCTGTTTCTGATAGTAGATCAGGAAAAAGGTCTTGTCGGCCAATTTCAACCACAACTGAGCGTGGTAAAAAAAATAAGAGTGAGTTTGACAATTATTTTAAAATGGCTAGTTCAGTGATGAATGCTAGATTGGAGATGGTTAAATCTAAAAGTGCAGAGTCAGCTTCTCAATGTATTGAAAAGTGGTCTATTGAAGAGTGTATCGAAGTTGTGGAGAAATTGGGAGATGTTGATGGAGATACCTATAACAAATTAATGGATAAGCTGGTGCCCAGTATTGAATGGAGGAAAGCATTTCTGAGCATGCGTGAAAATAAGAGAAGATATTGGTTAACTAGTTTATAGAGTGTTCTGTAAGATGTAATTTGTTTACCTTGGATGTTGTTGGTTCTTAACTGCATGTGTGCTAATTTTATGGTTTGGGCTTTGTAGTAGTTTTATTTGTTAAACTTTATATGTTAAACTTTATCTTAATTTTGTGAGATGAACTATGTAATGTTTTTATTGATGTATTTGGTACAATTATGATAAACTTGAGATATAATTGGTGATTTTTTTTTTAATTAGAGCAGAAAAATGAACAACAACAATGAAGATGATGATATTGAAAGTTTAACAGATATTGAAGAAGAGGTTTTAGAGGTAGCCATGGCTATAAAAATGTATGAGAAACAGCAACGTGCTATTAAAAGGCAATGCTATACAGGACAATTGTCTGGTATCGAATTTGTTCAAGAGTTGTTAAATGGCCATCCCGACAGGATGTATAACATGTTTCGCATGGATAAAGAAGTTTTCATTCGATTATGTTATACACTTGAACATTTACAATTGTTAGAGCACGATAGACATGTTTGTATCAAGGAGGCTGTAGCAATGTGCTTATATATATTGTCTCATTGCGCTGTTGTGCGAGTTGTATCTGAGCGTTTTCAACGTTCAGTTGATATTGTGTTCACACATTTTAAGCGTGTGTTTAAAGCACTTTGTCACTTGGCAAATTATATTATAAAAGCAAAACCTCAAGGGGAGACGCCCCCAGAGATTATAAACAATCCAAATTTTTTCTCGTATTTTGAGGTAAGAATTTTAATACATGTTATTTTAATGTTTATGTGAAATTAACATTTGGTTAATAAATTAATAATTGTTACATATTTTTACAGAAGTGCATCGGTGCAATTGATGGAACCCACATTGTTGCCTGGTCACCAGCACATAAACAAACATCATATCGAGATATAAAAGCTCAGGTGACTCAAAATATTATGTGTGCATGTTCTTTTGACATGATGTTCACATTTGTATATACGGGTTGGGAAGGTACTGCCAATGACTCAAGGGTATTTATGGATGCCTTAAATAGGCCAGAGTCTGGGTTTCCACGTCCAGAAGAAGGTAAGAATATTACGAGATTTATATGTGTGTGTGTGTGTGTATGTAAGTTTGTGTCTTCAGCATTTTTTTTTTTTAATAAAGGTATGTTTTATTGTTTCTGTATTTTAGGATATTACTACGTTTTTGACTCCGGATACATAAATATGAAGGGATTTTTGACACCATATAGAGGTGAGAGGTATCATTTACGCGATTATAAAGGATCAGGTCAGGCACCTAGAGGTCCGCAAGAATTATTTAATTATAGGCATTCATCATTGCGTAATGTTATTGAAAGGTGCTTTGGTGTTTTAAAAGCGCGATTTTCAATTTTAAGGGATATGCATAATTATAGTTTACGTAAGCAACGTTTAATTCCAATTGCATGTTGTGTTTTACATAATTTTATTCGACAAGAAAACGCAAGTGATAGGTTGTTTGAGGACTTTGATGTGCAAGATATAATTACCAATGAAGAAGGAGATACTAGTAGGCCACTGACTAATATTGATTTATCTCCAGCAAGTGTCGCAGAGATGAATGCTCTAAGAGATAGAATTGCAACTTCTATGTGGGATGATTACACACGTAATGCATGATGTCTATCATGTAATTTTTTATAATTATTTTGTTTAAATCATATGTGTTGTAATATATATCTTAATTATAGTGTAAAAACAATGACAATGTAAATTTTTTTTTTATTAATGCTAATGCTAGAGCTTTATCCCCATGTCAATGTTGGTGTAATTTTATAAATATGGAGGCAAATAAGGGAAAGAAATAGAAATGTTTGAGGCGTGTTACAAACATCAACTTTGTAGTTTTAAGAACATTTAACATGCTTTCTGGAAATTATCGGCACGCCGTTAACGAAAAACGGTTCGCCGTTAACAGTCTGCATGCTCTCTGAAAATTATCGGCAAGCCGTTACCATAAAACGGTTCGCTGTTAACAGTCTGCATGCTCTCTGGAAATTATCGGCACGCTGTTAACGAAAAACGGTTCGTCGTTAACAGTCTGCATGCTCTCTGGAAATTATCGGCAAGCCGTTACTATAAAACGGTTCGCTGTTAACAGTCTGCATGCTCTCTGGAAATTATCGGCAAGCCGTTAACACAAAACGGTTCGCCGTTAACATTCAGCATGCTTGCTGGAAATTATCGGCAAGCCGTTAACAAAAAACGGTTCGCCGTTAATATTCAGCATCAATGATATTATTCCAAACTTCAATATTTACAAATATTACAATCTCTTTCACATTAAATGTTTAGTAAAATTTTATTTTGAAAATGGTACTGCTGAACGCATATTCACTGTTTTTATCATTTTCAATTGTGTCTACTGAACGTATATTACTGTTTTCAGTTTCAAAATACAGAAAATGATACCAAACGCATACTTAAATTCGAAATACAGCAACTGCAAAACATCATTTTCATTCTCATTTTTATTTTCAGAAAATATAAATTCAAAAACAATACCGAACAGGCCCTAAGAGTTGTGATTGTATTCTTCTTACAAAAAGTTGGTCTTTGACTTTTAATCAGACAGAATACATGGTGGACATGAAGTGTGAGGGTTGCGTTGATGCCGTCAAGAACAAGTTGCAGACAGTTACTTGTGGGCAATTTGCAGCCGGTATTTACTAAATGCCTTGTTTTATTAGTTTACGTTAGTTATGAACATCACGTGTTCTTAATTCTTATTTGGGACATATAGTTTACGTTACTTGTGTTCTTTTATTTGTGTTCATGAGTCTGTGGTAGATGGAATGGGAATAACTATTTGCTTTATGATGCCTTCTTGGAAACTTTAATCTACATGACTATATCCCAACTGATGAAAAATCTCTCATACTCTCAATAGCCAAAAGTCTTTATGCCAGTTAGTAGTTCGGCAATAAAATTACTGTTGTGGGATTTCCTATATTAGTTTTACTCCTTATCAAGTATTAGTGATTTTATTTCTTTATCTATTTGAGTTTTCATTTTTGACTATTCAGGCGGTGCTGTCACTGGTTTATATCTTCGCAATGATTTTGCAGTGGCATTTTCTAACCGGGTTGCTTGATTTTTTCAGCCACTTGGTGACCTGGGAACACTAGTTGCTGATGAGAAAGGTGAGGCCTTCTTCTCAGGTGTCAAAGAGATGCTGAGAGTCGCTGATCTGATTGGGCGATCCATTGTGGTATATGGTACTGAAGATAAATCAGATTCAGGTATCACAGCAGCAGTAATTGCTAGAAGTGCTGGAGTTGGTGAGAACTACAAAAAGATTTGTACTTGTGACGGAACCATCATTTGGGAGTCAAGTAGCAGTGATTTCGTCACCAGCAAAGTCTGATGCTTTAAAGTATTAGCAGTTTAGTTACAGGTGCCATGTCCACCTGGCGGGGGAATTGTTTTCTTGATCATGATGCATTTTGTATACATGTTGATTACATAAACCGGTTTACTCGACACAGAAAATTAACCAACGCTTCTTTGCTGGGATGGAGTGATTCTAAGAAGGCAGTCGAAGAGCCAAAAAAATAATAAAAATTAATAAATGATTTTAGTCCCAAACTGGCTAGTTTGTTGCCCGTCACAAGGCAAGAGGATTGCATTATTTTGCCGAGAAAGTGAGAATTGCTATTAGCGAACCATTCTACCAAAAAAGTGGAAGACAACCAGGTTGCGGCTAAGCTATCTAGCAACAATTTTGCAGCAAAATTGGATTCCGGTGCTGTAAGTTATAGCTATAATGAAATCATATCAATAGGGATGAAGCATAACAGGATGGTGATAGTACACGGAAAAGTTGGTGTCCAAACTTTTCAATCTTTCAAAATTAAGTAGAAGCATATTCCAAACACACTGATCATCCGCTTCCCAATTTCCTGCATTTAAATGCTCATCCGAGAACAGATTGTGTGCAAGGGTAACCAAACAAATTTCTTATACACAGCCGAAAGTCGACAGAAATCCAAAATTAGTTTGTTTCATAAATCCATACACAGAAATCTAAAGCTAAATGATTTTATAAATTCATACATGTAGCATAATATTCATCTAACATGCAAGAGACAGGTCTGGAGGCAAAAGGAGTTCAAATTAGATCCTCGAAGGTAATAGCCCTTCTTTACAGGCCATCTCATACAGAGCAATGGCAGTTAAAACCTTTGCATCAGGTGTGGTGCAAAGACCTGTCTCTTTCCCTAGCAGCTGCATGATGATTTCTCTGTCAACTCTTCCTCTGTAAAGAAATAGGGTGATTACTTCATCGCACCCTCCCTGACCAGGGAAAGCAGGAAAGAATGCAATTTTACTAATTAAATTAATAGAAGAAACAGCAAATCTTTCTGAGAACATCAGCTTTGCTGCCATCTCAACTTTGAAGAAATGGACGCAAATGCAACTCAAATCACGTACGCATATCTTTTAAGATGAAACATGAAACCTCTTAACCGATCTATTTTTCACAAATTCGACGACCAACTTATTCAAAACATGGTAGTCTAAAATGAAAGAGATTAATTAATTCTCCCTAACATGCAATGAAATTTCCCACTCTAGTCTATATAACAACTTCCCCACTCAAATTGTTTCAAACGTGCATCTCCTTAAGGTTCTAATAAAGATTTTGAATTGTGAGTCTCTGTACTTCACAACTGGAAAAAAATCTCTCAACCAGTAGTGGCTAGTGCTCAACTTTTCATCTTTCAAGCAAACTCAAAAAGATAATTAATTAAAGATTTGGCCTAGAAGCCTCAAATTTTCATCAGTTTTGATTCCATAATCTTAGTTGCTCAAAGAACCAAAAAGTTCCCCAATATCCAACTGAAATTAGAAATGGCAGATATTCTACCATTCAAACACTACTTTGTTTCTGTACTCTGTTTCCGATAATTTTTATTGTATTTTTATTATTATATGCTTAACAATTGCCATTACGTTTGTTCGTTTGATTGTTCCCGCCTTCCCGGCAACACATTTAAATAAAAATAAAAAGCATCCACTTGGCATGCGCACTCCTTACTTGCGTTGACAGTTATCGAAAATTACAAAAATGCTTCGAACAGAGCCATAGCCGACCAGCGGAGCAACTCTGTTTCCTAAGTAAAGAAATTATGTTTTGTTAATTTATTAGAGCAACAGGAAAAAGTGTTGATTTCTTCTATTATTTATTTATTCTCATACAGAGGTGGAAGTGAGAATATACTCACTTCTTTTTTTACTCTTGTACTATTAATCATTAAATTTAATATAGTTATATTTAATAAAATTAAATAAATAATATCATATTTATTTAAATAATAATCCTATACTATTTTATAAATTACACTTATTAAAAATAATAATAATAAAATTTTTATAAATATAAAATTATTATATTTATTTAAAATAATAGTATTATATTTATTTAATAATAATAATAATTAATAAAAAATAGTTTATTATAAGAAATATTAATTTTGCACTATATTATCAATAATATTGTTTCATTTGTGTTGCTACTATTAATAATTTTTAATTTACATAATTAAATTTAATAAATAATTATAATTTATGTAACTAAGAATATTAATAATTATTATTAATTCACAAATATAATAAAATAAATAATTTATTTTTTAATTATATTTTTTTATTAATTTTGTAATTAAAAACTACAATTCTTTAGATGAGGGTAAAACTATAATTTAAAAATATTTACTCCGATATACAAGATAAAATAAGCACATAAATTAGATTCTTATTATGATTATATACTCTCATTCTAATATAAGCAAACAACTTACTGGCACTTTCAATAATTAGATTCTCATTCTTCAAAATTTCTACTTCAATTCAAAATTTAAATGATACCTTAAAAATGTTGAGGGTACCATCCAATATAGACTTTTTAATTATTGAACTCATAACTAGAAAAAATTCAAATGCTACCTTAAATATGTTGAGGGTACCATCCGATATAGATTTTTAATTGTTGAACTCATAACTAGAAAATTTTAAATTATCAAACTTATTCGTAATCTACAAAAAGTTTTTATTTAAAAAAAAAATCTATCCACTAGGGGCTTTAACAATTATTAAATCCACCTGCAACTAGCAGTAAATTTTTTACAAGTTTTCTCATTTAAAATTACAAATATTAAAAAAATACTTTTAATAATACACAAAAGCTGAAATTATATAATTCAACAATAAATTTATAACAATAGTCTAAAAAATCTATATACAATACTCAATTCAAGATTTATTAATGTAAATAAGAAATTAAAATGTCAATATTAAAACAAATACACAAAATACATTAATCTAAAACAAAATATTTTTATTGTAGGTAAATCGTCATCACTAATATCAATGTCTTGCTCTGTCTTTTAATCAATATACAAGTATTGTTAAAAATAAGAACAAGTAAATTTTGTCTAGAATTTTGAAGTGTGAGAAAATTTGGAAAAACACATAAAAAATACGTTTAAGTGTTTTAAGTTTTAAATCTTTTAAATCCTACTATTTTAAAAATTTTTTAAATTTTTCCGCAATTTAAAATACGATTTATGAATTAGGAACTTTAACTTAAATATATTTATAATTAAAATTTCAATATAACTGTTATGATTAAAATTTAAAATATAAATAATTAAAATAAAGAGTTTGGGTGAACGGATATCAACATAGGTATTTTAATAGATTTTTTTTTAACACCAAATACATTTGTTGCTTGCAGTAAAATTTTAATTGAAAATACTAAATCTACTCGCAACCAATAAAATTTGACCACAGTGTGCAAAGTTTTACATAAGCGAGTTTGGTGGGATTCACCATTCGAAAATAATTTTGTCATTCCTAGATTTAACAAATAAAGACAAAAGGATGGGATACAGAAACATGCTAAGCCACATAAGATTCATTGCTTCATAGTGAATTTAAAATTTGGCAAATTCAGATTAGTTATATTTTCCAACAATTCAAAAAGAGAAATAGGCATAGCCGAATACGACGAAATTGACACTCTTTTCAATATCTTCCTAGTCTTGCAATTGAAAATGATAGCCAACACTCCATCAGATCAAGATCATCTCCTAAGGTTTTTCTCTCCTAGTCTTTCAAATTTAATGGTGAAAGTTGGTTTAATTATAAATACAATAAATAAAGCTAATTTAAAATTTAATTTTGGTCACTTATTTTCACTAAGAGAGACTAGGAGAGAAAAAACATTAGGAGAGAATCCTTGTCCTATTATAAGATAATGGTCAATTAAACCCGTGATAAAATAAAACATCATACCCATAATTTGATTATTATATCCTTAATAATTGCTAACTTTGGGGAAAACAACTATAATGCACTTCTTTTGTTGTATAATCAAAATAATTATAAATGAACAACTAATTTCCTCTTCACAAGCAGGGAATGCACACCTAAATTTGGTGTTTACAAGAGCCTCAAATAAAGAGAGAGAGATTAAAGATGGATATGGTATGCTACGTACTATGGCTTTTATTCTCATGGATTTTGGTTCTCGCTTTAAATTACTTTTCAAGAGGGCTTAAATTTGGATTCGGAAAGCTTCCACCGGGACCGACGCCTTATCCGGTGATTGAAAACCTCCTGGAACTTGGCGACAAACCTCACAAGTCACTTGCTAAACTTGCCAAAATTCATGGCCCCATAATGAGTCTAAAATTTGGCAAGGTGACCACAGTTGTCTTTTCTTCTGCGGCCATGGCCAAAGAAATCCTTCAAAATCAAGACACATCTGTAACATATTCACCGAAATTTATTTAATTGAGTGTCATGTTATTTTTAATTTCGTCGCTAATTTTTTTAAAATTGTCAGATTATTACAAATCGTTGTGGGTAATTGGACATAATTATTAAAATTGATCGCGTTTAAATAATTTAAATTTTTGTGGTGACATTAAATTGAGACAATTCGGACATGATTCAACGGCCATGTAATTGGATTTTATTTTGGCACTCAAGTCCGAAAATAGCTTAATTTGTATTAAACTTACAAAAAAAAAAAGGAAATGCCGATTATTATAAATGTAAAGTGATGAGAGAGAGAGGCATTTGATACTTTCCAAAAATAAAAAGAAGAGAGAGAGAGAGATCCGTTGACCCAGTTTGACTGACCCAGATCCGCACGCCCGACCCGGCAGGATCTCCAGTTTCTGACCACCCCACCAACCGATCTTGGTACTAATCTGAAGCTTGAGAGCCAGCCAATGTATCCCCACCTTCATCGCTGCCAGAAATCGACCATAACGCTGGCGATTACAGCTTGAAAAGCCGCGGCTCCACTCGTTATCACCATCGTCGATGTAGTTGGAATTAGGTCGAGCCGCCACTTGGATCTTGTTCCTCTGCTTCCCCTTATCATTTTTTAACCAACCCCATCACCTGAAACAGCCGGATTGTCGCCGATTGACCGTTGAAAAGCTCACGGTCTTAGGGAGCTCGATCCACCATTGCCGTTGGTCGTGGGAGGTCATCGTTGGTACCATTGGATTCACCGAGGTCAGAACTAGAAGACCTGAGCTTTCTGTCGCCGTTGATGGAGTTCCGGTCACCGTTGACTGCTAAGGGCAATTCGGTAATTTCACAAACCTTAAGGGTAGCTCTACAATTTTAAAATTGGTGGATATTTTGGTAATTTCATACTAGGATAGTTAGGTATTTTGAGATTTAGGAATTAATTCAGTAATATATGTCGTGAGGGGTATTTTGGTAATTTTATATTTTTCTTGGGGTAATTTTATAAATTTAAAAATTGTGGATATCTTTATAATCGAAATTGAGGATAGTTTGATAATATGTGATTCTGAGGATAATTTGATGAATTTTGATGTCGAAGGTATTTTGGTAATTTTATGAATTCGAGAATATTTTATTGTGGATAAATGTCGTTTGAGTATATTAGTTATAATTTACAATTATAGTTAGTAATTATGTTATTTCCTTAAATTCCAGGGATTCACGAATGAAAATCAACCCGCGGACATTATTGATACTGAGTTCGGACACCGTCACTGTGAGTAGAACATACAAAACCTATTTTTCATTGTACTTTATTATGATTTTAAAATATGGTAAAGCCGGTTTACGAGATTAGTTTTAAAGGATTCAATTTAATGATTTTATAAAAATAAATTTTATCTGTGTTTTAGTATTTATTACGAGAAATGTGTTTGATTAATGATTTTGGTTACTGATTTTGAATTTGCATAAAAATATTTTAAAGAAAAGATAATCACATTTAAAGCATGTTAAATGAAAAAGGAAATGAGATTTCGGATGAAATTTCAAATGAGATTATGTGTTTATGTATATGTGTATAAACAGTTGTTTGCAAAAATCATTAAATTGTACCATTTTCCCTTCAAATACAGTGATACAGACGAGATGAAATATGCATGCAATATTATGAATATAGACATACAGATATTGAGATACATATGATATAAATAATATAGATATTGAAATACAGATGATATAGATGATACAGATGATACAGATATTAAGATATAGATGAATGCAACGATACATATGATATAGATATTGAGATACAGATGATACAAATATTAAGATATAGATGAATGCAACGATACAGATGATACAAATATTGAGATACAGATGAATACAAAAATACATATATTGAGATGCAGATGAATATAGAGATACAAATATTGAGATATAGATAATACAGATATTGAAATACAGATAAATACAGATATGCAAATGATACAAAAGATATATATATTTAGATATAAATGATACAAAAGATACAGATATTAAGATATAAATGATACAGATGATACAAATATTGAAATATAGATAAATACAGAGATACAGATGATACAAATATTGATATACAGATGATACAGATAAGATACAGGCTTTTGGGTCCACTTGAGTGCACATGGAGGCTTTAGGTCATGTACTCGGGCAACATTATCCTTTCGAGACCATATTATACATGCACATATATGATAAGATATGAGATGATTTTTCTGGATCTATTCGTGTAGCTCCGAGGCGTGATTGTACTCAGATAGTACGTCATTGCCCGTCCGTTAAGGTCCGGATATGATGAGATATGTGATGATATTTTTCGATCTGTCCGTGTAGCTACAGGGCGTGATTGTACTCAGATAGTACATCATTGCCCGTCCGTTGAGGTCCGGATATGATGAGATATAAAATGGTACTTCCTTGTCTATCCGTGTAGTTCTGGGTCGTGATTGTACCTAAATAGTAAGTCATTACCCGTTCGTTGAGGTCCGGATATGATGAGATTTTTTTTCCTGGGTACTTGTTTGGTGATAGTTTTCGGTATTCAGTATTGAAGATATAAGTATTATGATTTCATTAATTTTATGCAGTCTGTTATGATATTGTTATGTGAGTAAATGATTTGAATTTAATAAGTTATTTAAGTTCTTGTGATATTTTGATAAAATTGTGTTTTGATATGATTAATTATTTTAGAGTAAAGTTATGTTCAAAAACTACTATCCACTCACTGAGCTCACTGAGTTTTATACTTATCCCGTTTTATTATATTTTCTCCCCCACAGGAGAATCGAAGGTACAATAGTCGACCTAGCAATAATTGTTATTTTCAGAATTATGACCACGTGATGGTGTTTAGGAGTCGTAAATGTTTTATTGAGATATTCTGGGATTGTATAATTTGTTACATTTAAGAGATTGTGGATAACATTTGTATTTTCTCTAATATTGGATATTGAATAATTTGGTATTTTGTTGAGGAGATTGATTGTTTGAAAATAGTTGTATTTGAAATTTTTTTGGGAGTGCTTGATTTATAATTTTTCAGATTTAGTTATGTAATAATTTTAGGGGAGACTTTGCCGAATTTTCGGCAGAATACTCCTTTATTAGATTGTTTCCGATCGATTTATTAAAAACCGGGCGGGTTCACCCTGGGAGTTTGGGGCGGGTCATGTCAACATCTTTCTGTAACCGAACGATCCCAGACACTATCTACGCCCTCGGCCATCCTGAATTCGGGATGCCCTAGCTACCTGTTGCAACCTGTGGAGAAATCTTCAAAAAATATGCAACTCACATGTTTTCTATGGTCACCAACTCGATGCCAATCAACATCTTTGGCGTAAGAAAATCCAAGATCTTCCAGCTTATGTTCAAGAAAATTGCCGTGCAGTTATAGCAATACATATTGGCCAAGCTGCTTTCGACACAATACTTAATTTGATATCCAACACAATTTTTTCTATTGACTTGGATGATCCCACTTCAAAAAAACCTTATTTACAAGCAGTACTCAAAGAAACCTTTAGGTTGCACCCGATAATTTCTCTTTTACTTCCTCGTAAAGCCTTAGCAAATACAAAAGTTGTCGGATGAATGGTGCCAAATGGTGCGCAAGTTTTAGTAAATGCATGGGCTAGAGGAAGGGATGCTAGCATATGTGACAACTTATATTCCTGAGAGGTTCCTGGGGTTAGATCTTGATGTCAAAGGTCAGAATTTTGAACTAATACCGTTTGGTGCCGGACGACGAATATGTCCTAGTTTGCCGTCGGTAATAAGAATATTATATTTAATGTTAGGTTCACTTATTAATTCTTCTGATTGGAAGCTTCAAGATGGGGTTACTCTAGAGACCATAGATATGGAAGAGAAATTTGGTGTCACCTTACAGAAGGCTCGGCCTCTTCGTGCTGTTCCTGTTGCCATTTAACTAGTAACATAATTTCTAGGTTGTAGCATGGATTTTGTCCTCACTCGATTTGCTTGAACAATGTTTACTCTTATTCCAATAAATCTATTTTGATTGTGAATTCAGAATTTTAGCAAGTATCTTTTAGCTACCATCAACTTGATCTGTATAGCTTTTAAGTGGGAAAACAATGGTAATAACTCATTTATCCAAAATTTTAAGGTTATTGTAACTCACAACATTAATATTGAATAAGATTTGGCAAATACACAAAAAAATGTACCATTAGAAATCAAGTTGTTGTACGACTTAATATATATATATTCATTATGCACATGAGTTCAACAATTCAAGATAGTATAGCAATGTGGAGCCTAACTCAATAACACGATACAGATAGAAAGTCAATTTTTTTTTTTTTTGTTTTAGGTGGATATATAACACGACACAATTGATTGTAATTTCCTATTTTAACTTGATCATTTGATCAAATAAGTACCTGCCGTTCTGAATGAATTGCTATTATGTTCCAGTTACTTCAGAATGGAGAAACAAAAACAAAAAAAAATTCAAAATTTAAGATTTCAAATGAAAAACAAGACAAAAACCTAAAATTCAAAATTTTGTGGTGAAAATAGTGGAGAGAATCTAATTAGGACAAGAAACAAGCCCAACCCAATCTCTGCTTGATAGTGGCCGTGACAGGGACGACAGAATCGGAAATCAGCTTAGATCGAACAGTCAACAGAAGTGCAGAGGATGTAACGGTGCAAATGATTCAATGGACTTGGTTAACAGATTGAGATGAATCGAGGCATTACATTGAATCGAACCAATTATGTGAAGGGCAACCTTGGCACAAGTATGCTAAAAGAGGAAACAAGAAAACTCCTTTTCATTCATTTGTCGTAGTCGTAGAAGCCAATACGTACGACTTCATCGAAGTATGGAGATTAATTTAAAGACGGCTATAAGCTGGCTTCCGATTAAAAATTTTGACTATTTAACCACTGTTTTAGATAAGAACATCTGTGGCCCGAAAGATACGTAGCTGAGATATCTTTCTATTTTAAGAAGGTGAAAGGCACCAGCATCTTAAGAGTTTCAAATAGAGAGATGGATATCTTAAGCTATATGTTATGGGTTTTATTCGCATGGGTTTTGGTCAAAACTTTAAATTCCCTTATAAGAGGTTGCAAAGCAGGATCCAGAAAGCTTCCACCGGGACCGACGCCTTATCCTGTCATCGGAAACCTCCTGGAGCTTGGTGCCAAACCTCACAGGTCACTAGCCAAGCTCTCCAAGATTTATGGCCCCGTAATGAGTCTAAAATTTGGCCAAGTAACCACAATAGTCATTTCTTCCGTAACTACAGCCAGAGAAATCCTTCAAAACCAAGATACGTCTTTCTGTAATCGAACGGTCCCTGACGCACTCCTTGCGCACCAGCACGATGAATTCTCGATGGCCTGGCTGCCACTCTCGACACCACGGACAAATCTTCGAAAAATATGCAACTCACATATTTTCACTAGTCAGAAACTCGATGCTAATCAACACCTCCGGCGCAAGAGAATCCAACAACTTCTTGCTTATGTTCAAGAAAATTGCCGTGCCGGTAAAGCAATAGATATCGGCCAAGCAGCTTTCGATACTGCTCTCAATTTTTTATGGAACACAATTTTTTCCGTTGATTTGGCTGATCACAGTTCAAATACCGCGCGAGAGTTTAGAGATATGATTTGGAATATTATGGTGGAAGTTGGAAAGCCTAACTTGTCCGACCATTTTCCAGTGCTTAAAAAGCTTGACCCACAAGGTGTAAGGCGTCGCCTGACAAAATATTTTGGCAAGATGTTGGAGGTCTTTGATTGCTTGATTGATCAAAGAATGAATCTCAGACAAGAACATGGTTCCACCGAATGCAAAGATATTTTGGATACTCTCCTCAATATCATGGATGACAAGAGCGTGGACATTGATAGAAATTATATCAAGCATTTGTTTATCGTAATATTTCTTCTTTATAATTGCTTTTCTCTTTTCTTCTTCAAATTACAAGTTATGCATTCGCTTAATTTCTCTTGGGCTGCCATCTCAAACAGGATTTGTTTGCGGCGGGGGCCGATACAACTTCGAGCACATTGGAATGGGCAATGACTGAACTACTCTGCAACCCAAAGGCTTTATCCAAAACTAAAATGGAGCTAGAACAAACAGTTGGCAAAGGGAACCCAATTGACGAATCAGACATCACTCGATTGCCTTATCTACAAGCAGTAGTCAAAGAAACTTTTAGGTTGCATCCAGCAGCTCCCTTGTTACTTCCACGCAAAGCCTCAACAAACACACAAGTCGCAGGCTTCACAGTACCAAAGGATGCCCAAGTTTTAGTCAATGTATGGGCTATTGGCAGGGACGAAGGCGTATGGGAGAACCCTTGTTCTTTCATTCCCGAGAGATTCTTGGGGTCGGACGTTGATGTCAAAGGCAGGAATTTTGAGTTAATACCATTTGGTGCTGGACGACGAATATGTCCTGGTTTGCCTCTGGCTTTAAGAATGTTGTATCTAATGTTGGGTTCACTTGTTAATTCTTTTGATTGGAAGTTTGAAGATGGAGTTACTCAACATAACATGGACATGGAAGAGAAGTTTGGTATCACCTTACAGAAGGATCAGCCACTTCATGCAATCCCTATTTCCATTTAATTAGTAACGTATAGTTTAGTCTTTTATGTGCCCCAATGACGTGAATAAGGTTCTAATTTAGTCTTTTATGTGCCATAATGACGTGAATAAAGTTATAGCTAAGGGCTTTGTCACTGTTTGTTATGTAAATCATTATTGTTGTGTAATTTTTCTTCTTAACATGAATAAAGTTATAGCCGAGGGCTTTGTCCCTGTTTGTTATGTAATCATCATTGTAGTGTAATTTTTCTTCTTATCCTTAGAAAGTAGCAACTATCCAATTAATGATTAGATAAATCACCTTTTAGGTGGGTGAAGACTATTAAATAATTATACGATCCAAACCTATCCCATAGCATTAATATTTAAGATCGAACAAATATGTTACATATAAAAAACTCGATAACAATATACGCTCAGGATCTTCCTTCTTTCTCAATAATATTTTATGCTATTTTTTATATTACGGTTAAATTTACAACTATTAGTTGAATTTCTGATACTTCTAGGATAAGGATTCTCTCATTGTGTTTTTTCTCTCTTAGTCTTTCAAATTTAATGGAGAAAGTTGATTTAATTGTAAATACAATAAATAAAGCTAGTTTAAAATTTAATTTTGGCCACTTATTTTCTCCTAGATACTTGTGTTTTTTTTTTTGTAATATAAATATGATTTGTTTTTTATGAATATATAAAAGCGCACAAAGGATCTTGAACTTTTGGTTTGATGTTTGGGTTCTCGGTGATTTATATCATTATTGCTCTTGAGATCGATGTTAGTACATTTAAGTAAATGTTAGGTAATTTATCTGGACTTTGGAGATTATTATTTTCGTATAATACCGTTGGTGGTGGAATTTGAAGAAAACTAAGAGTCGTGATTGTATTCTTCTTACAAAAAGTTGGTCTTTGACTTTCAATCAGACAGAATACATGGTGGACATGAAGTGTGAGGGTAGCGTTGATGCCGTCAAGAACAAGTTGCAGACTGTTACTGGTAGGCAATTTGCAGCCAGTATTTACTAAATGCATTGTTTTATTAGTTTACTAAATGAATTAGAATTAAGAACACGTTATGAACATCACGTGTTCTTAATTCTTATTTGGGACTGATATTATAGGGGTCAAGAATGTTGAGGTGGACTTGAGCAATCAAGTTGTGAGAATTTTGGGATCTTCACCTGCGAAGACCATGACGGAAGCTTTGGAGCAAACAGGACGAAAAGCCCGGTTAGTTGGACAAGGGGTGCCCGAGGGTTGGTCGACACAAATTTTCATTAGTGGATTATAATTTTTAACGTGGCTGATAATTTTCCCTTTCATGAATTACTTTTATCTATTCTTTATTCATTTTCCATTTGTTAGTGTGTTGGCTGAATTTTTGAGAGTTTTGCATTTTTTTAGTCTGTAATTTACTAGGTACATGTAATTTACTAAGTATAGAGTTGGCTTCCGTAAGTAAGAGGATCCGGTTAGACAAGCTTTGGTCATGAGATAGCATGTGGAAGGGGTATAAAAAGGTTTGCATAGGAAAAAAAAGGTTTCTCCCATCATTATTGGTTTTCCATTTTAATTTTGCTCTGGACAATGACAGTGTAATCTTAGTCTTTATGTTTTCTTGACATAAAATATTATCAGTTTCTGACGTAATTTGTCCTTGCTCATTCATCTAGATTTTTTAGTCTCTGCTGCCGTTGCTGAATTCAAAGGTCCAGATGTATTTGGTGTGGTTCGCTTGGCTCAAGTGAATATGCAATTGGCTAGGATTGAAGCCAACTTTAGTGGGCTGTCACCTGGAAAACATGGCTGGTCTATTAATGAATTTGGTGACCTGACAAAAGGTGCTGCGCGCACTGGCAAAGTGTATAATCCAAAGATTGAAGGAAGTGCGAAATAGGTTTGCTTCAGCATATTTCTGTGCTCAAAATATTATTTTTCTTTTATTTGTGTTCATGAGTCTGTGGTAGATGGAATGGGAATAACTATTTGCTTTATGATGCCTTCTTGGAAACTTTAATCTACATGACTATATCCCAACTGATGAAAAATCTCTCATACTCTCAATAGCCAAAAGTCTTTATGCCAGTTAGTAGTTCGGCAATAAAATTACTGTTGTGGGATTTCCTATATTAGTTTTACTCCTTATCAAGTATTAGTGATTTTATTTCTTTATCTATTTGAGTTTTCATTTTTGACTATTCAGGCGGTGCTGTCACTGGTTTATATCTTCGCAATGATTTTGCAGTGGCATTTTCTAACCGGGTTGCTTGATTTTTTCAGCCACTTGGTGACCTGGGAACACTAGTTGCTGATGAGAAAGGTGAGGCCTTCTTCTCAGGTGTCAAAGAGATGCTGAGAGTCGCTGATCTGATTGGGCGATCCATTGTGGTATATGGTACTGAAGATAAATCAGATTCAGGTATCACAGCAGCAGTAATTGCTAGAAGTGCTGGAGTTGGTGAGAACTACAAAAAGATTTGTACTTGTGACGGAACCATCATTTGGGAGTCAAGTAGCAGTGATTTCGTCACCAGCAAAGTCTGATGCTTTAAAGTATTAGCAGTTTAGTTACAGGTGCCATGTCCACCTGGCGGGGGAATTGTTTTCTTGATCATGATGCATTTTGTATACATGTTGATTACATAAACCGGTTTACTCGACACAGAAAATTAACCAACGCTTCTTTGCTGGGATGGAGTGATTCTAAGAAGGCAGTCGAAGAGCCAAAAAAATAATAAAAATTAATAAATGATTTTAGTCCCAAACTGGCTAGTTTGTTGCCCGTCACAAGGCAAGAGGATTGCATTATTTTGCCGAGAAAGTGAGAATTGCTATTAGCGAACCATTCTACCAAAAAAGTGGAAGACAACCAGGTTGCGGCTAAGCTATCTAGCAACAATTTTGCAGCAAAATTGGATTCCGGTGCTGTAAGTTATAGCTATAATGAAATCATATCAATAGGGATGAAGCATAACAGGATGGTGATAGTACACGGAAAAGTTGGTGTCCAAACTTTTCAATCTTTCAAAATTAAGTAGAAGCATATTCCAAACACACTGATCATCCGCTTCCCAATTTCCTGCATTTAAATGCTCATCCGAGAACAGATTGTGTGCAAGGGTAACCACGCAATCCTGATACACTTTCCATTAAAAGTTTATCCAAACAAATTTCTTATACACAGCCGAAAGTTGACAGAAATCCAAAATTAGTTTGTTTCATAAATCCATACACAGAAATCTAAAGCTAAATGATTTTATAAATTCATACATGTAGCATAATATTCATCTAACATGCAAGAGACAGGTCTGGAGGCAAAAAGGAGTTCAAATTAGATCCTCGAAGGTAATAGCCCTTCTTTACAGGCCATCTCATACAGAGCAATGGCAGTTAAAACCTTTGCATCAGGTGTGGTGCAAAGACCTGTCTCTTTCCCTAGCAGCTGCATGATGATTTCTCTGTCAACTCTTCCTCTGTAAAGAAACAGGGTGATTACTTCATCGCACCCTCCCTGGCCAGGGAAAGCAGGAAAGAATGCAATTTTACTAATTAAATTAATAGAAGAAACAGCAAATCTTTCTGAGAACATCAGCTTTGCTGCCATCTCAACTTTGAAGAAATGGACGCAAATGCAACTCAAATCACGTACGCATATCTTTTAAGATGAAACATGAAACCTCTTAACCGATCTATTTTTCACAAATTCGACGACCAACTTATTCAAAACATGGTAGTCTAAAATGAAAGAGATTAATTAATTCTCCCTAACATGCAATGAAATTTCCCACTCTAGTCTATATAACAACTTCCCCACTCAAATTGTTTCAAACGTGCATCTCCTTAAGGTTCTAATAAAGATTTTGAATTGTGAGTCTCTGTACTTCACAACTGGAAAAAAATCTCTCAACCAGTAGTGGCTAGTGCTCAACTTTTCATCTTTCAAGCAAACTCAAAAAGATAATTAATTAAAGATTTGGCCTAGAAGCCTCAAATTTTCATCAGTTTTGATTCCATAATCTTAGTTGCTCAAAGAACCAAAAAGTTCCCCAATATCCAACTGAAATTAGAAATGGCAGATATTCTACCATTCAAACACTACTTTGTTTCTGTACTCTGTTTCCGATAATTTTTATTCTATTTTTATTATTATATGCTTAACAATTGCCATTAATTTGTTCGTTTGATTGTTCCCGCCTTCCCGGCAACACCTTTAAATAAAAATAAAAAGCATCCACTTGGCATGCGCACTCCTCACTTGCGTTGACAGTTATCGAAATGTATATATTCCTTAAATGATGTGCCGTCAAGAAAAATGATGGATTTGCTCACTCAGCCATAGCCGACCAGCGGAGCAACTCTGTTTCCTAAGTAAAGAAATTATGTTTTGTTAATTTATTAGAGCAACAGGAAAAAGTGTTGATTTTTTATTATTTATTTATTCTCATACAGAGGTGGAAGTGAGAATATACTCACTTTTTTTTTTTTTACTATTATACTATTAATTATTAAATTTAATATAGTTATATTTAATAAAATTAAATAAATAATATCATATTTATTTAAATAATGTTATTATACTATTTTATAAATTACACTTATTAAAAATAATAATATTAAACTTATTATAAATATAATATTATTATATTTATTTAAAATAATAGTATTATATTTATTTAATAATAATAATTAATAAAAAAATAGTTTATTCTAAGAAAATATTAATTTTGTACTATATTATCAATAGTATTGTTTCACTTGTGTTGCTCTTATTAATAATTTTTAATTTACATATTTAAAATTAATAAAAAATTATAATTTATGTAACTAAGAATATTAATAATTATTATTAATTCACAAATATAATAAAATAAATATTTTATTTTCAATTATATTTTTTTATTAATTTTGTAATTAAAAACTACAATTCTTTAGATGAGGGTAGAATTATAATTTGAAACTATTTACTCCGATATACAAGATAAAGTAAACATATAAATTGGATTCTTATTATGATTACATACTCTCATTCTAATATAAGCAAACAACTTACTGACACTTTCAATCATAAGTTCTCACTCATCAAGATTTCTACTTCAATCCAAAATTTAAATGCTAACTTAAAAATGTTGAGGGTACCATCCGATATAGACTTTTTAATTATTGAACTCATAACTAGAAAAAATTCAAATGCTACCTTAAATATGTTGAGGGTACCATCCGATATAGATTTTTAATTATTGAACTCATAACTAGAAAAAACTTAAATTATCAAACTTATTCATAATCCACAACGAGTTTTTATTTTTAAAAAAAATCTATCCACTAGGGGTTTTAACAATGATTAAATGCATCTGCAACTAGCAGTAAACTTTTTACAAGTTTTCTCATTTAAAATCACAATGATTAAAAAAAATACTTTTAATAATACACAAAAGCTGAAATTATATAATTCAACAATAAATTTATACCAATAGTCTAAAAAATCTATATACAATAATCAATTCTAGATTTTATTAATGTAAATAAGAAATTAAAATTTCAATATTAAAACAAATACACAAAATACATTAATCTAAAACAAAATATTTTTATTGTAGGTAAACCGTCATCACTAATATCAATGTCTTGCTCCATCTTTTAATCAATATACAAGTATTGTTAAAAATATGAACAAGTAAATTTTGTCTAGAATTTTGAAGTGTGAGAAAATTTGGAAAAACACAAAAAATATGTTTAACTGCTTTAAATTTAAAATCTTTTAAATCCTACTATTTTAAAATTTTTTCAAACTTTTCTGTAATTTAAAATAAGATTTATGAATTAGGAACTTTAACTTACATATATTTATAATTTAAATTTTCAATATAATTTTTATGATTAAAATTTAAAATATAAATAATTAAAATAAAGAGTTTGGGTTAACGGATATCTGCATAGGTATTTTAATAGATTTTTTTTCTTAACACCAAATCCATTTGTTGCCCGCAGTAAAATTTTAATTTAAAATACTAAATTCACCCGCAACCAATAAAATTTGACCACAGTATGCAAATTTTTATACAAGCGAGTTTGGTGGGATTCACCATTCGAAAATAATTTTGTCATTCCTAGATTTAACAAACAACGACAAAAGGATGAGATACAGAAACATGCTAAGCCACATAAGATTCATTGCTGCATAGTGAATTTAAAATTTGGCAAATTCAAAGTAGTTATATTTTCCAACAATTCAAAAAGAGAAATAGGCACAGCCGAATACGACGAAATTGACACTCTTCAATATCTTCCCAGTCTTGCAATTGAAAATGATAGCCAACACTCCACATCATCTCCATTACTAGGCAAATTTAAGTGAAAGTTGGTTTAATTATAAATACAATAAATAAAGCTAATTTAAAATTTAATTTTGTCACTTATTTTCCTAAGAGAGAGTAGGAGAGAAAAGACTTTCAAAGATATTATAAGATAATGGTCAATTAAACCCGTGATAAAATAAAACATCATACCCATATTTTGATTATTATATCCTTAATAATTGCCAACTCTGGGGAAAACAACTATAATGCACTTCTTTTGTTGAATAATCAAAATAATTATAAATGAACAACTAATTTCCTCTTCACAAGCAGAGAATGCACACCTGAATTTGGTGTTTACAAGAGCTTCAAATAAAGAGAGAGAGATTAAAGATGGATATGGTATGCTGCATACTATGGCTTCTATTCTCATGGATTTTGGTCTTTGCTTTAAATTACTTTTCAAGAGGGCTCAAATTTGGATTCGAAAAGCTTCCATCGGGACTGACGCCTTATCCGGCGATCAGAAACCTCCTGGAACTTGGCGACAAACCTCACAAGTCACTTGCCAAACTTGCCAAGATTCATGTTCCTATAATGAGTCTAAAATTTGGCAAGGTGACCACAGTTGTCTTTTCTTCTGCGGCCATGACCAAAGAAATCCTTCAAAATCAAGACACATCTGTAACATATGCACCGAAATTTATTTAATTAAGTGGGATGTTATTTTTAATTTTGTCGCTAATTTTTTTAAAATCGTCGGATTATTACAAATCGTTGTGGGTAATTGGACGTAATTATTAAAATTGATTGCGCTTAAATAATTTAAATTTTTGTTGCGACATTAAATCGAGACAATTTAGACGCGATTCAACGGCCGTGTAATTGAATTTTATTTTGGCACTTGGGTCTGGAATTAGCTTAATTTGTATTAAGCTTACAAAAAAAATGTCGATTACTATAAATGGAAAGTGATGAGAGAGAGAGGAATTTGATACTTTCCAAAAATAAAAAGAAGAGAGAGAGAGAGATACCTATTGACTCAATTTGACTAACCCGAATCCACATGCCTGACCCGGCAGGATCGTCAGTTTCCGGCCACCCCACCAATCGATCTTGGTACCAATCTGAAGCTTAAGAGCCGGCCAATGTATCCCCGCTGTCATCGCTACCAGAAACCGACCAGAATGCCGGCGATTGTAGCTTGAAAAGCCGCAGTTCCACCCATTATCATCGCCGTCGATCTAGCCAGAATTAGGCCAAGCCACCACTTGGATCTTATTCCTCAGCTTTCCTTCATCATTTTCCGACCAACCTCATCACCTGAAACGGTCGGATTGCCACCGATCGACCGCTGGAAAGCTCACGGTTTTGAGAAGCTCGATCTGCCATCGCCGCGCGCATAGGAGGTCACCGCCGGCATCATTAGACTCACCAAGGTCAGAACTAGCAGACCTGAGCTTCTTATCGCCGTTGACTGAGTTCCGGTCACTGTTGACCGTTAGGGGCAATTTGGTAATTTCACAAACCTTAAGGGTAGCTCTGTAATTTTAAAATTGGTGGACATTTTGGTAATTTCATATTAGGGCAGTTAGGTAATTTGAGATTTCGGGTGTAATTCAGTAATTTACGTCGTGAGGGGCATTTTGGTAATTTTATATTTTTCTTGAGGTAATTTTATAAATTCAAAATTTGTGGATATCTTTGTAATCGGAATTGAGGATAGTTTGATAATATGTGATTCTGAGGATAATTTGATGAATTTTGATGTCGAGGGCATTTTGATAATTTTATGAATTCGAGAATATTTTATTGCGGATAAATGTCATTTCAAGCATATTAGTTATAATTCACAATTATAGTTAGTAATTATGTTATTTCCTTAAATTAAGAGGATCCACGAACGAGAATCAACCTGAGAACGTTGTCGATACTGAGTTCGGACACTGTCATTGTGAGTGGAATATATAAAACCTATTTTCATTGTAGTTTATTATGATTTAAAAATATGATAAAGCTGGTTTACGAAATTGGTTTTAAAGGCTTCGATTTAATGATTTTATAAAAATGGATTTTATTTGTGTTTTAGTTTTATTATGAGAAAGTGTTTGATTAATGATTTTGGTTACTGATTTTGAATATGCATAAAATATTTTAAAGAAAAGAAAAACAGATTTAAGGCATGTTAAATGAAAAAGGAAATGGGATTTCGGATAAGATTTTGAATGAGATTTCGAATGAAATTATGTGTTTATGTATGTGTGTATAAACAATTATTTGCAAAAATCATTAGATAGTACCATTTCCCCTTCAGATACAGTGATACATATGAGATGAAATATGCATGCAGTATTATGAATACAGAGATACAGATATTGAGATACAGATGATACAAATAAATAGATATTGAAATACGAGATATATGAGATACGGATGATATCGAGATATTAAGATATAGATGAACAAATATTGATATAGATATTGAATACGAGAGATACAAATAAATATATTGAGATGCCAATGAATACAGAGATACAAATATTGAGATACATATGAATACAAAAATACATATATTGAGATTGAAATATAGAGATACAAATATTGAGATATTAAGATACAAATGAATACGGATAAATACGGATGATGCAAATGATACAAAAGATATATATATTTAGATTAAAAATACAAAAGATGAATATTAAGATATAAATGAACGGATGATACAAATATTGAAATATAGATATTGACATACGGATGATACAAATATTGATACATATGATACAAATGAGATACAGACTTTTGATGCCACTTGAGTACACATGGAGGCTTTGGGCTGTGTACTCGGGCAACATTATCCTTTAGAGACCAGATTATGCATGCACATATATGATGAAATATGAGATGATTTTTTCAGATCTATCTGTGTAGCTTCGAGGCGTGATTGTACTTAGATAGTATGTCATTGCCCGTCCGTTGAGGTTCGGATATGATGAGATATGTGATGATAGTTTTCGATCTATCCGTGTAGCGCTGGGGCGTGATTGTACTCAAATAGTACATTATTGCGTTTCCGTTGAGATCAGGATATGATGAGATATGAGATGGTATTTCTCTGTTTATCCGTGTAGCTCCGGGTCATGATTGTACCCAGATAGTACATCATTGCCCATCCGTCGAGGTCCAGATATGATGAGATTATTTTCCCTGGGTACTTGTTTGGTGATAGTTTTCGGTATTCAGTATTGACGATATAAGTATTATGATTTCATTAATTTTATGCAGTCTGTTGTGATATTGTTATGTGAGTACATGATTTGAATTTAATAAGTTATTCAAGTTCTTGTGATATTTTGATAAATTTGTGTTTTGATATGATTAATTATTTTAGAGTAAAATTATGTTAAAAAACTACTATCAACTCACTCAGCTCATTGAGTTTTATACTCATCCTGTTTTATTATATTTTCCCCCTACAAGAGAATTAAAGGTACAACAGTTGACCCAGCAATAATTGTTATTTTCAGAATTATAACCATGTGATGGTGTTTAGGAGTCGTAGATGTTTTATTGAGATATTCTGAGATTATATAATTTGTTACATTTCGGAGATTGCAGATAACATTTGTATTTCCTCTCATATTTGATATTGAATAATTTGGTATTTTGTTTAGGAGTTGATTGTTTAGAGATAGTTATATTTGAAATTATTTTAGGAGTGCTTGATTTATAATTTTACAGATTTGGTTATGTAATAATTTTAGAGGAGACTCTACCGAATTTTTGACAGAATATTCTTTGATTAGATTGTTTTCGATCGATTTATTAAAAACATGGCTGATTCACCCTAGGAGTTTGGGGTGGGTCGTGTCAACATCTTTCCGTAATTGAATGATCCTAGACCCTATCTATGCCCACGGCCATCATGAATTTGGGGTGCCTTGGCCACCTTTTGCGACCTGTGGAGAAATCTTCAAAAAATATGCAACTCACATGTTTTCTCTGGTCACCAACTCGATGCCAATCAGCATCTTCGGCGTAAGAAAATCCAAAATCTTCCAGCTTATGTTCAAGAAAATTTCCGTACAACTACAACAATGCATATTGGCCAAGCTGCTTTCAACACTATACTTAATTTGATATCCAACACAATTTTTTCTATTGACTTGGCTGATCTCACTTCAAAAAAACCTTATCTATAAGCAGTACTCAAAGATACCTTCAGGTTGCACCCGGCAGTTCCTCTTTTACTTCCCCGTGAAGCCTCAACAAATACAAAAGTTGCCGGATTTATGGTACCAAATGGTGCACAAGTTTTAGTAAACGCATGGGCTATAGGAAGGGATGCTAGCATATGTGACAACCTATATTCCTGAGAGGTTCATGGGGTTAGATCTTAATGTCAAAGGTCAAAATTTTGAACTAATACCGTTTGGTGCGGGACGACGAATATGTCCTGGTTTGTCGTTGGCAATGAGAATATTATATTTGATGTTAGGTTCACTTGTTAATTCTTTTTATTGGAAGCTTGAAGATGGGGTTACTCCAGAGACCATAGATATGGAAGAGAAATTTGGTGTCACCTTAACAGAAGGCTCAGCCTCTTCGTGCTGTTCCTGTTGCCATTTAACTAGTAACATAATTTCCAGGTTGTAGCATGGATTTTTTTCCTCACTCGATTTGCTTGTACAATGTTTACTCTTATTCCAATCAATCTATTTTGAATGTGAATTCAGAATTTTAGCGAGTATCTTTTAGCTACCATCAACTTGATCTGTATAGCTTTTAAGTGGGAAAATACTGGTAATAACTCATTTGTCCAAAATTTTAAGGTTATTGTAACCCGCAACATTAATATTGAATAAGATCTGGCAATTACACAAAAAAAATGTACAATTAGAAATCAAGTTGTTGTACGGCTTTATATATATATATATATATATATTCATTATGAACATCAGTTCAACTGTTCAAGATAGTGTAGTAATGTGGAGCCACAACACAATAACACGATACAGATAGAAAACCCATTTTTTTTTTGTTTTAGGTGGATATATAACACGACACAATTGATTGTAATTTCATATTATAACTTAATCATTTGATCAAATAAGTAGCTGCCGTTCTGAATATTATGTTCCAGTTACTTCAGAATGGAAAAACAAAACAAAAAAAATTCAAAATTTAAGATTTCAAATGAAAAACAAGACAAAAACCTAAAATTCAAAATTTTGTGGTGAAAATAGTGGAGAGAATCTAATTGGGCCAAGAAACAAGGCCAACCCAATCTGCTTGATAGTGGCCGTGACAGGGACGACAACAACGGATATCAGCTTAGAACGAGCAGTCAACAGGAGTGCAGAGGATGTGACGGTGCAAATGATTCAATGGGCTTTTGCTAACAGACTGAGATGAATCGAGGCATTACATTGAATCAAAACAATTATGTTAAGGGCAACCTTGGCACAAGTATGCTAAAAGAGGAAACCAGAAAAGTACTTTTCATTCATTTGTCGCAGTCGTAGAAGCCAATACGTACTATAAGCTGGCTTTCGATTACAAATTTTGACTATTTAACCACTGTTTTAGATAACAACATCTGCGGCCCGAAAGATACGTAGCTGAGATATCGTTCTATTTTAAAGAAGGTGAAAGGCACCAGCATCTTTAGAGTTTCAAATAGAGAGATGGATATCTTAAGCTACATGTTATGGGTTTTATTCACATGGGTTTTGGTCAAAACTTTAAATTCCATTATAAGAGGTTTCAAAGCAGGATCCAGAAAGCTTCCACCGGGACCGACGCCTTATCCTGTCATCGGAAACCTCCTGGAGCTTGGTGCCAAACCTCACAGGTCACTAGCCAAGCTCTCCAAGATTTATGGCCCCGTAATGAGTCTAAAATTTGGCCAAGTAACCACAATAGTCATTTCTTCCGTAACTACAGCCAGAGAAATCCTTCAAAACCAAGATACGTCTTTCTGTAATCGAACGGTCCCTGACGCGCTCCTTGCGCACCAGCACGATGAATTCTCGATGGCCTGGCTGCCACTCTCGACACCACGGACAAATCTTCGAAAAATATGCAACTCACATATTTTCACTAGTCAGAAACTCGATGCTAATCAACACCTCCGGCGCAAGAGAATCCAACAACTTCTTGCTTATGTTCAAGAAAATTGCCGTGCCGGTAAAGCAATAGATATCGGCCAAGCAGCTTTCGATACTGCTCTCAATTTTTTATGGAACACAATTTTTTCCGTTGATTTGGCTGATCACAGTTCAATTACCGCGCGAGAGTTTAGAGATATGATTTGGAATATTATGGTGGAAATTGGAAAGCCTAACTTGTCCGACCATTTTCCAGTGCTTAAAAAGCTTGACCCGCAAGGTGTAAGGCGTCGCCTGACAAAATATTTTGGCAAGATGTTGGAGGTCTTTGATTGCTTGATTGATCAAAGAATGAAGCTCAGACAAGAACATGGTTCCACCGAATGCAAAGATATTTTGGATACTCTCCTCAATATCATGGATGACAAGAGCGTGGACATTGATAGAAATTATATCAAGCATTTGTTTATCGTAATATTTCTTCTTTATAATTCCTTTTCTCTTTTCTTCTTCAAATTACAAGTTATGCATTCGCTTAATTTCTCTTTGGCTGCCATCTCAAACAGGATTTGTTTGCGGCGGGGGCCGATACAACTTCGAGCACATTGGAATGGGCAATGACTGAACTACTCTGCAACCCAAAGGCTTTATACAAAACTAAAATGGAGCTAGAACGAACAGTTGGCAAAGGGAACCCAATTGACGAATCAGACATCACTCGATTGCCTTATCTACAAGCAGTAGTCAAAGAAACTTTTAGGTTGCATCCAGCAGCTCCCTTGTTACTTCCACGCAAAGCCTCAACAAACACACAAGTCGCAGGCTTCACAGTACCAAAGGATGCCCAAGTTTTAGTCAATGTATGGGCTATTGGCAGGGACGAAGGCATATGGGAGAACCCTTGTTCTTTCTTTCCCGAGAGATTCTTGGAGTCGGACGTTGATGTCAAAGGCAGGAATTTTGAGTTAATACCATTTGGTGCTGGACGACGAATGTGTCCTGGTTTGCCTCTGGCTTTAAGAATGTTGTATCTAATGTTGGGTTCACTTGTTATTTCTTTTGATTGGAAGTTTGAAGATGGAGTTACTCAACATAACATGGACATGGAAGAGAAGTTTGGTATCACCTTACAGAAGGCTCAGCCACTTCATGCAATCCCTATTGCCATGTAATTAGTAACATATAGTTTAGTCTTTTATGTGCTCCAATGACGTGAATAAGGTTATAGTCAAGGGCTTTGTCACTGTTTGTTATGTAAATTATCAGTGTTGTGTAATTTTTCTTCTTAACGTGAATAAGGTTATAGACTTATAGCCGGGGGCTTTGTCCGTGTTTGTTATGTAATCATCATTGTTGTGAAATTTTTCTTCTTATCCTTGGCAAGTAGCAATTATCCAATTAATGATTAGATAAATCAACTTTTAAGTGGGTTAAGACTAATAAGTAATTGTACTATCCAAACCTAGCACATACCATTAATATTTAAGATCAAACAAATATGCTACATGTACAAAATTTAATAACAATATACGCGCAGGATCTCCTTCCTTCTTCAATAACTTTCTCAAGCTGAAAGTAGTTTGTTGGTCCTGGAATCTGTTCTTAAAAAAAAAAAAAACCGAAGAGCCCCTTCATCTAAATAATTAGGAGAATCTATTTAGTTTCTGTTACTGCAAGTGGAAAGATTTGAATTATTGAGTATTTTGAACTCAATGATGAGATAATTAGGCGAATGATGGACAAATATCCTTCATTAAATAATATGAAAAGCACCACCGTTGAAAAAATTGAACTGCCTTGACCAAATGGCGATGCGTGAACATCCATCCATATTTTTTTCCACTTGTGCGTGCAATCATCCATATCTAATAAACCCCAGAAATCTCTAATGAAAATGACCTGACAACTTGATGAAAATGACACTAAAAAAAAAAATATGATTTACCGCTCTTCAAGTCACCCGGACACTTATCAAAATATTCGGCAATAAAAGCAATATAAGTTTAGCACACTTAATCTTACATCGAGGTCGGTTGGATCGTCGGCACCTTCTCATTTTAATTTAAGGTGGAGGGTTTTAATTTTTCTAATCTCTAGTGGTTCTGAGAATTTCTTTTCTTTAATTTTTAATGCTAAGCACTTAAGCTTCAATTATATATTTCTTTAAATTTATTTTTTTAGGCATTTTTTGTGTTATTGTGTATAATGTGAGCTTACATTGTATATAATATCCAAAAAAAAAAAAGGAAAATTGCATAACGGCCTGCTATTAACGGGCAGGGGCTCCAGAGAATGCAAAGAGTTAAGCGAAAATTATATTTTATACTATTTTTTAGACTACGGTTAAATTTACAACTATTAGTTGAATTTGTGATTTTTTTATTTTAGTTTTTTTTTTTTGGCCAAATGATATTTATGTTTTTGTTTTATAATATAAATATGATTTGTTTTTGATGAATTTATAAAAACTCACAAAGGATCATGAGCTAATATAAAATTATAAATTGATAGGGTTCATAAAAAAAAGTCCGGACTAGTCTTACATGGATTGGACTTAGAAGTGCTGAAAAATATAAAGTCCGCAGAGACTCAACAGGGCCTAAGAAAATAAGTCTAGATTTTTAAAATTTTAAATAAAAAAATATAAATCAAATTAGAAAAAGATAAAAAAACTCAAAATATTATATTAATATACTATTTTTATTTTAGTATTTATGATTTATTATGTTGTCTTGTTAATATTTTATGTGTTGAATTATTATTCTTTTATGTATTAAATAATTATATTTAATTTAATTTTTTTAAAAAAAAATTATTTTAAAACTAATGAAAAATTTAAGTCCGATCCATTTGAGTATGTATTCACTTTTAAAAGACCTAATCTTATTTTCAATAACTTAGTCTTAGACCTGGACTTGAAAAAGTCCGGCTGAGCTCTTAAGTTACCATCCCTATATGTTTGTATGTGTCTGAGTGTAGAAGGCACACTGGCACAGCCAAAAAATCACATGAAGGATCATCAATCACGCCACTGAAACTCAACAATTCAGAACTATGGTAATATTATAAACTTGTAAATTGTTCACGAGGACTAGCTTCCCATAAATATTGCATCCCAATATGGGCTTCCGTGGGCTCCTAGTCCCACTGCTCACAAACCCCAAAATTTACTTTAGGGCTTTTCCCGAATTTCGGTGGGAGGGCAGAAACCACTGCACCGCTACTTTAGGGATTTTGGTTTAAGGTTTGTTGTTTTTTCAGGTCTAATTAGTTGGAAGTTCAGCTTTATTGATTTTTATAAAAAGTATCGCAAGACGCCTCACTGCGGTGTCGTGGTGTAGTTGGTTATCACGTCAGTCTAACACACTGAAGGTCTCCGGTTCGAGTCCGGGCGACGCCATTTTTCATATTGGTTGATGTGGATGCTTTAATTATTGTATTTTTTGCCTACCTGAAACACGTAATATTATTAAAAAAAAAAAATTGTAAGCGACATAGCACATCAAAAAAAAAAAAAACAAAAAAAGAAAGAAATTCTGAAATTGGCAGAAAGATTGCAACGGTGGCGGGCCATCGGCAATAATAAGCTGAGTTGGCTTCCATTCCACGGCAAACATGGGTTACTGGAAAGGCAGTGAAGGGTTACTATTCGACGGACAGAACCGTGACTTGACATCAGGAGTGCTTTTTGTTTGTGTTCTCTGCTTCTTCTCAGTTCATGCACTGTGGTTTGTTTTTTCAGTTGATGCGTAGAGATGACATGGCATAGCTGATGCTTCTACTAGGTTTTTTGTCCCCTTGTACTCTACTTCCTTATCTGTTACTTACAACGCAACCCTAGTAGTAATCAGCTTTTGCAGGTGGAACCCACGTTCATTTGTCACTACCTGGTTTCTGACAACGCGCTTGTCTTCTGCCACACCTGCTGACATGTCAGAAGACCTGCAGCTGCACACCCTCTCTTTATTAACTTTCTTGAATTTTTGAGAACCTGGTGCTAGAAGACATAACTGCTGTGATTATGGATTATGGCTACATTGTGGTTTTAATTTAGTAAATCAGTTTCTCTGCCCTTTTAGCTTCCAAATAGAACCCCATTATGGCATTACGTCATGAATCAGAGTACTCATCAAACTTTAAATCTAAAAATCCCTGACTTTAAATCTATTGCGTCTGCAGAGGATTAGCAGTGTTCTTCCTACCGCCCACATTGCTCCTGTTTCATTTTCTGTTCTGTTTCTTTGACCGTTTTCCCTGAAAGTAGATGAAGCCCCAAAACCCACCAACCAAGCTGGCCCGTTTGGCGGAATTCGGTACATATTATTTGAATCTCTTGCTCGTTCAAATTTAACATTTATAGTTTATTACACACAATTCTAACAACTATAATTGCTTTGTTTCTTTTGTTTCTTTTTTTTTTTGTATCAAATATTTAGGGACCGGACGAGCAAATTGGAGCCATTCTTGCAGTATGGAAAGTAGCAAAGGAGATGGATCACCTCCAATTGCGCTCGAGCTCGAGCTTGGAACTGGCTGCAGCAAAAGGTCTTCTGGTTTCACAATTTTTCAACTACGAGAGCTACAGCTTCAATCTCTAATCTACAAATACATGGAAGCTAGGCTTCCTGTGCCCTCTCAACTTGTGATTCCCATCTGGAAGAGTGTAGCCAGCTCTGTTTCGGGTCTCAGTGGCGATCTTCATCAACTTTACCCCAGCTGTAAGTACCCAGATGAAACCCCAATTCAACTATTGATCTCATTGATGATAATGTTAAATATTTCAACCTGTTTGTTGTTGTGGGCTCTAGTTTATGGATCTGGATCATTGCATTTGGAGTTAAAGAATGGCATGGACCCAGAGCCAGGCAGATGCAGAAGAACAGATGGGAAAAAATGGCGATGTAGCAAAGAAGCAATTCCAGATCACAAGTACTGTGAGAGGCATGTACACAGAGGGCGCCTGCGTTCAAGAAAGCTTGTGGAAGCTTCTAGACGAAGTCCCAGTACAACCTCTGCAATTACAAATGCTAATACCAACCTCTCCATTTCACTCCCGGCTGTCAATAACAGCAGCACCGCCACTGCTACTTCCAGTAATCCCTCACCGAATTTTGGTTTCTCGCCGAGGAGTGTTCTTTATGATGGAGGTAATAAAAAACTCGAACCCTCTTTGTAACTTTCTGCATCCTTCCTCGGGGCTCTGCAGTAATCTTGTTTAGTTTTGAAACAGGAAATGATTGTTGCTTATTAATAATTAAATTAGTTTTTGACTAGTCTTATTATTTATTATCTTATAAGTCGGAGTTTGCTGTGGTTGTTTCTGTAACTTTTCAAATAGGTGTTTTGCCAAACGATTTGAATTGTAATGTTGTTAGTGATTGGACTTCTACTGCAATCTCGATGTCCCTGTAACTTAAATTGTTTGGTTTGATTGTTTATTCTTGTGAGGTTTCTAGTGTTACCCACGCCATTGGTTAGGTGGTATACTAACACAGGATAGATATTTTGTTTTCGATTTTTCGGTGCATATTATTGTCCTTGTAAATTAAGAACTTTGGTGGATTTTTTTTCCCCCTTTTAAAGCATGACACAATGAATAATCAAATCTCCTCATCTAAATTAGGAGTGTTTGAACCCAGATCTCTTGTATCATCTTAAGTATTTTACCAATTAAATTTGCTAGAATCCCAACATTAATTAGTGTTGTTGATTGTTTAGGATAGTTGATACTTTTTTTTCCCCTTCATGCTTGTTCTGCTTGTGGAGTTTTAAGTTCCATAACAAGGCCAAGCTATTGGTAGTGACAACTAGAGGTGACAGAATCATCGGGTCGTGTTCGTATCATATCAGTTTTGTATATTGTCAAATTTAGGTTGATCCAAACCCGACCCATTTAATAATCGTCTCAAAATATTGAGACCCAAACCCGACACGAAAAAATAATCGGGTTACCCAATAACCCGCTTAATATTTATATATTAAACAAAATTTATATCAAATATTTATACACTGTCATTCATTCATACATACATACATATATATTTTATCAATATTATAAAATATACATATCTACCAAAATATTATACATTTATACTATTGAAGTTTTAATTATATATATGTAAATAATATTATATATTGATATTATAAAATATATATGTCTACTAATATTTTACACATTTATACTATTGAAGCTATAAATGTATATAAAATTTTGTAAATAAAACAATATATTTATATTCATCCTTTCAAAAAATAAAAATAAAAGGGAAAGTCGTCTCTAATATTTGAGTTTTGATGACAAAAATCTACAGATTCTTTTAAAATAAAAAATATAATCGTGTAATTGATTGGGTAAATAGGTCAAAAACTATAACCCTAACTCGACACAGGAAAAATCGTGTTGACCCAGGACCCAGCCCATTTAATAATTGTGTTAAATTCGACGATCCATACCCATTTATTCATATCATATTCGTGTCAAGTAATCAAAACATGTCAAATTTTATCAGCTCTGGTGACAACATACTAACATACCTTTCTTCCATTAGATTCTAAAGTCTTAATCTTGTAAATATTTGCAATCTGTGGGGTAGATGTATTATTAGCACATATTTTCTAGCTTGCATTCTTGTTGCCCCTATAACTTCAAGTGATTTGTTTGGTCGATTGTTCATGATAGCTTATGTACAATTTAACAAACGCAAAATGTTTACTTGGGTGTTTCAAATTTCATGATAAGTAGTCACCCTATCAATCCATTGGTAAGGTAGTAACATATTCTTCTCCCATCCAAGATTCAAAAAATTTCAATATTGTAAATATTTATATAGTGATGATATATTCACTTGAAAATGCGCCGAGTCAGGCTCTGATAAAGCCAAAATTTTATTTATCAAGAAATAAATAATAATAATAAGAACTGGCATGGTGCAGCTGGAATTTTCCCTTCAATGTGAAAATTTTCTATATTTATGTATACAAAGTAGATCTTGTCTTTATTTCCAAGCCTACATTCATGTTCTCCCTTATTTAAGTAATTTGTTTGGTATGATTGATTGTTCATGATAGCTGATGCACCACTGAACATACCAATTTTATTTTTTTTAATTCCACTTGTGGGTTTTCAAGCTTGATTGCAAATGATCACCTCTGTTAACGGTAAGGTAGAAACATGCTTCTCACATCTATTTTCAAGTGGGAAATAGATTCATTCTTTATTATGTTTAAATTTTCGACCAACTCTTAAATATTTACACTGTAGAGTGAATCTAATCTTTGTTAAGTAAATTTTTTAAACTGTGCTATAATTTGAAAATAATAATGGTAAAAAAAAATTATTTGTACAAACTAACATGAAAATGAATGTAATTAATGAAAAGAATAAATAGGGCCTGTGATGTTTTTGTTCAATATCACTACCTTCAAAACAAGACAACGGGAGGTCTCCTTTTATTTTATACCGAATATGAAAAGCAGCAAAGCATAAGTTTCTAGTATCAGCCATTGAAAGAAATTTGTTTTCTCATAAAAATTTGTCGTAATTAAACAATTCTAATAGCTTACATTTTAGAGAAACAAATTTGAGAAAGAGAACATACATACCCACAAGGATTTCAAAATTTTTATTTCCTGAAGTTGCAACAATCAATCTCTTTGAATAAATTTAGTGATTTGGTTATGCACCTTTGTTTTCGAAATTTTCAAACACGTATGGATGTAATTGCGGCAGCTTCTGTAGGTACAAGGAGTTTTATTTGGAGAAGACGAAGGGCCGAAGGCCATCTATTTACTTAATCACTATGAGTGTTGATAAAAGTATTTTAAATTGTGTATATTTTTTAATGGGTTTTATTTTGTGGCGGGGTTTTCACTTTTCAGGTTTTCGGAGGGGTGTTTGATGCGACAGTTATAATTAAATCCAGCTATCAAAGCAAACCCCAGCACAAAGAAATCGCCATCCATTAGAGTTAAGCAGGCCACGTTTGCGCAAATGGGAATATGGGTTTGGGATCCAAGGAAAATTTCGGATTACTCTATTAAAAACTCTACAGCCTTCAAAATTCTTCGAAACTATTAGAAACTTCAATTTATTTTTATTTTTGTTTAAAAAATTAAAAAAAATAGGAGTGAATACGTAAGAATTTTTTTTTTTTTGTTTTCTTAAACAAAAGGAAACAAAATTAAAGTTTATGATAATTTAGGAGATATTTTAAAAATTATCATTCTGCAAGGGGTATTATGAAATTAGCCCATACATTTTCTATGAGTTGAAAATCAGTGCTTTGATGCTCGTACTTCCCACTCTCACCAGTCACTCACCTCTAATCATCTTGGGATAGGGACGACTAAAATCACATGGGCTTGTCGACGGGAGCTGGTAAAAAATTGGATAAGAGGAATGGATCAACATTCACTACGGCCACCCCGCGTAGATTTAAATTTAATAGAAAGGCAAGATACGCATAAAAAGGAAGGGAGGGGGGGTTGGGGTGGTGGTGGGGATACTATGTACCCTTCAATATGATTTTTGCGCAAGTGATTGGGAAATTTACATAAATAGTCCAAAATTTTTTAGGATTTTTACACCCCTAACTTTTTTTTTATCATATCTTGTCAAGCATTTATTTTTAAGATTAAAATACCCTCAAACCGATCAACAAATTTGCCAAACCAACATTACTCTTAACAAATATCAAATCTCATTATTCTCAACAAATCACTAAATCTCGCCACCCTATACAAATCACTAAATAGGGTTGGCAATAAACTCCGAATCCAGCCTAAATCTAAAAAATTTCGGATCTACATGTTAAAAAATATGAATCCGGATCTTAAAAATTAAGATCCGTGCGGATCTGGATGTAAGTGCATCCGAAAAATTGGATATCCGGATTCGTATTATTATATAATTTATTTAATTATTTAATTAAATTTTAATTGAAAAATATATAAATTAAAATATTTATAAGCATAATTAATTTTATAATCTTCATTGACTATGAAAAGTATATTAAAAAGCTAATAATAATAATAATAATAATAATAATAATAATAATAATAATAATAATAATAATAATAATAATAATTAGAGAATATTATAATGAATTGGTTTACCTTAGTTTTTTTATTTTTTATTTGTTATTTATGTTGTGAAATTATCATTTGTGAATTTATTGTGATATTGTACGTTATTTATATTGAATTGACGTTAAATTATTAATTATTAAATTATAATTGAATTTTATTTGATATTATTAAATAAATTATTAAAGTTAAAATTATATTTAAATTTAAAAATATGCAGATCTTGATATCTAGAAAATCCACCCACAACCCGTGCAGATCTTACTCACATCCGGATCCGCATATTTTTTTCCGGATTCAAATGCGGATCTTGATGTAAAAAATTCAATGCGGATTCGGATCCGGATCCAAAATTTGCCATCCCTATCACTAAATCCATGAAACAAATGTTGTTATACACAATGAAGATAAAATCATCAATTGGAATGTAAGAAGTTAAAATTAGCATTTTTACATATTGTATTTTTTGATTTCGATTGTTTGAAATTTATGTGGGTATTTAGTAAAAACAAACTAAGAGACAAAATCCAAAAAACATGGAATAAACATCTGTCGCACATGATCTTGTGCAAGAAGTGCTTGTCGCATTTGAATTTATGCAACAAGCTTATGTAATCTTATGTGCGGCAAACACCTGGCACTTGTTGCTCTTTTTTATAAGTTCATTTCTTAACTATCTAATTATATTTTTTTTGTTCTTTGCTTAATTATTCATGCTTAATTGAATTAGGTATTCTTAAAATGTATTTTCATGAGTCGTGGTGGAAGAAGTTGGCATATGTTCCCTCTAAATTCATGAATGACAACAATATAGTTTTTTCTCATTTAGAAAGATTGTATATTTGTTTAATTTCTTGCAAGAGTGTACGAGGTTCTGCAAATAAATTAAAATGATTATAACATTACAATGAAGTCAAGTTTGAGGTCGAGTTGTCCTACCTAATTTACATGTTCACTACCTATGAAGATACTTAATGATAAAATAGTGAAAGTTGTGTTATATATAGTCTTTGATCTAGTGAATATAGGTGCATCCATATTTTGTACCAAATTCCATAAAGTCTGAATCAAGAGCCTGTGATGTGGAAAACTCAATCTTCGTGCATAGCAAGCATCTCTGTCTTTGATATTAAAAAAAGAGGTATTACCAATAATCACATTAATCCAACAACTTACTCTCTAATAGCTACAATGATGATCCCACTGATGGGAGTGACATTACACTAGCAAATACTAGAGAAGAGGTATTATCACTGATGACATTGCTGTAACATTGTTACTCTACATTCCAATACAATGATTATCTTATTGATAACACAAACAATATATCAATAGATAGTTGAATGTGGAACCGTACCATAATCTTATTGATGATAAGGATGATAGTTTTTCCAATAGTTTGATTACTGAAGAGGATGATGGTCTTTTCACATAATAGCTAAATATATCTTTCTTGAATAATTTTAATTGTCATTTCTGCAAGTTTCTTTTGATAGCTTCTGTCATATTCCTAAAATTTGCATTATCTGTAATAAGTTTGTGGAAATGTTCAAATATAGGTATCTTCATCGTGCCTTACCTGGTTCCATCCTTGATCCAGGGGAATTATGCTTTGCTTATGGTTTCTTGGCCATTGTATATGTGACAAAATCTAAATTTTGTTAGTAACATTTATTAATTGAAATTAGAAATAAAAAATTAACACAACCATATTTTGGTGCGACAGTAGCTTATTGAACTAAAAGCACAATTTTAGTGTAATAGGTGCCACACCTACACCAGATTCAATATTTTGGTCTACCTATCATGCCAAATTCACGTGCAATAGTGTCGTCCCACCAAACACAAGCACAACTCACGACAATTGTCCCTAAGAAACGTTTATTATATCAGCACAGTAAAAACAGTTTATTTAATCAACAACTGCAATTCCAAATTATCTCTAAGAAACGTTTCAATAAACACCTCATATACGATAATTATTAAATCCTAATTTCATTAAATATTTTTCTATCTTCATACACAAGTCAATTCTAATGCTCATGTATGTTCAATGATACAATCAAACTGACCATTGTAATGAGTTCAATCTTAGGATGAAAAAAATAATTTACTTTGGTGTCAAAATTGTCAAGGAAAATAAAAGAAAGAAAAACCACAATCAAATTGCCGTCGAACAGTTGTTGATTGTCGCCAGGAAACCACTCACACCATCAAGATCAAGCTACCGAAGAGAGAAAAAAACTAGGATTTTGAGAGTTTTGGAATGACAAGAATATTTTAATTTAAAAATTAGATGTTTGACTAAGTATAATAGAAAAAGCTAAAATACCTAATTTTTAAAAAACCTACAGACTTTGAGGCTGCTTATTATGTGAATTTTCCTAGGTGCTTGGACTCCGATTAGATCTTATTTTTTATTTTACTGGCTAATAAAATAGGTCATATTGATATGGTCACACCAATGTCCATTTCTTCTTTATGACCTTGATAAAGATACCAGGCAATTTATAAAATTTATTATCAACTTTGGACTGTGGTCACTTACAACGTGAGAATGTTATATATTTTTAAATGTCATCCAAGTAGTCATTCTAATTTTTTAAAAATATCAAATTCTTAGTTTACCTTTGTATTCCAATGATTTTAATAGTCTAATTAAGGGGAAATCATTGATCTAAATATCATTTTTCATAATAGGCTGAAGAATCAATCAATCGTATGGGTAAAGTAGTAATTATTGGGCAGTGTAGAAGTATAGCCAGTGTCATATAATAAATATTAAGCAATAGATATGATGGAATTATGAGCAATACTTAATAACTATGCTATCAAAATAATAAATAGTAAAAAAAATTATTTATACGATCATAGCCGGACCTTAAATAATATCAATCTCAATAAACATCGCAAACCACAACCAAACACTAATTGGAAATATCATCTTTTTGAAGGAGTGCCCAAAACTAGAAGATTCCCTGAAATTTTCCCATTTATGCTAATTTATTGCAAATTAATTACTCTCAAGCCACGCTTTCCATTTTCTTTATTATTAATTATTCATGCTTCATTTTATTTTCCCCTAAAATTAAATAAAACAAATGAGCAAAAGCTTTTATCTATGGAAGAAAATTTTCTTCCATAGATAGAAAGGAGTAAGAAAGAAATTAAGAAGAGGCGAGCGGGGGGTGCTAATTCAAAGTTTCAAGCCCCTCCGGTAAAACAAGAACGGGCCCCGGAGAAATAAAGAGAGGGGCACAAAATTTTTAATTCGAAGAATGTGAGAACAGGAATCTGATTGGTTCGTTTCGTGCCAGCAATCAATTTCACACGTGTAAACCGAATATGGATCCTTGCATGAGCTGGATTAAGAAGGATTGGCTTCACTTATTAGTTATTTCCACAAAGGACAGATACACAGTAACTACATAAAAAAAAAGGGTAAAATATCAATCAATCCAAGTCAAAGCATTCAATCACAACACAGCTCTCTGCGTCTGCCTTCAACTGTAAGCTCCCCCATGTTCCCCATCCAACGGCCCACTCTGCCTCTCTCCTTCAAATCTAAATCTCCACCGTCTGATTAGATCCACAATTCCACATTCATTCTTTATTTTTGTTTCAGTCACTACCCTACCCTCTCCCATTCTTCCTTCCCCAGTCTCCACTCCTTTTTCTACTTCCCAGATCTCCAGTCTCAGCCCAATACGGAGGGAGACAAAAAAAAAAAAAAAGAAACACACACACACACACACACAAAAAACTCAAAACGCTCCGCTTTTGGAGTTTGAGGTTTGAGGAGATAAGATAATCCCAGTTTTGGTCCCGAAAGTGAACCCAAATGGTGGAGGCACAGACATGGACAACAAGGAGAATGAGCAATCCGAGATTAGCGGACACGTCGGCAGACCACCAAGTCCTCGACATCCCGGCGACTCCACCAGGTGATGTTCGTAACAACAACAGCTACGCCATTGGATTTGGATCACTTGTGTCGCCCCACATTTTAACGGCTCTGATCATTGCATCGTGGTACTTATCCAACATTGGAGTCTTGCTCCTCAACAAGTACCTCCTCAGCTTCTACGGTTACCGTTACCCAATCTTCCTCACCATGCTTCACATGATATCTTGCGCCGTTTACAGCTACGTCGCCATTCACTTTCTCGAACTCGTCCCGATTCAGCACATTTTATCACGAAAGCAGTTTCTCAAAATCTTTGCTTTGAGTGCCATCTTCTGTTTCTCTGTTGTTTGCGGCAACACTTCGCTGAGGTACTTGCCCGTGTCGTTTAACCAAGCCATTGGAGCTACGACCCCGTTTTTCACCGCAATTTTCGCTTTTTTGATTACTTGCAAGAAAGAATCTGCTGAGGTTTATTGTGCGTTGATGCCGGTCGTGTTTGGTATTGTGTTGGCTAGCAACAGCGAGCCCCTGTTTCATTTATTTGGGTTCTTGGTTTGTGTTGGATCCACGGCTGGGCGTGCTTTGAAATCTGTGGTTCAAGGGATCCTGTTAACTTCAGAGGCTGAGAAATTGCATTCTATGAATTTGTTGCTTTACATGGCACCCATGTCTGCACTGATCTTGCTTCCGTTTACCCTCTACATTGAAGGGAATGTGGCCGCCATTACATTTGAGAAAGCGTCGGATGATAGATTCATTTTGTTCTTGCTACTCGGGAACGCCACCGTCGCTTATTTGGTTAATTTGACTAATTTTTTGGTCACAAAGCATACAAGTGCATTGACTTTGCAGGTGCTTGGCAATGCAAAGGCAGCTGTTGCCGCAGTTGTTTCGGTTCTGATTTTTAGGAATCCGGTGACCGTAATGGGAATGACTGGATTTGCTGTCACCATAATGGGCGTGGTGCTTTACAGTGAAGCAAAGAAGAGATCTAAAGTCACAACCCATTGATGATGATGCTGATGATACTAGAGTGAGTAAATGATTCATTTTGGTTGCCGTAAACACGGGTGCGGTTTTTTTTTTGTTAATTTCACTTTACTTTATTCCTTTGCTTTAAAGTTTAATTGTTGGTTTCAATCACTTAGATTTTGATGACAAGAAGAAGAGAATTGGATCAAACAGATGGGAGGGATTGTATAGTATGATGAGAAAGGGAAAGGGTTGTTTGTGATCCCATCTTTTTTTCTCTTTCGGGGTGGTTTAAGAGATTAAAGTTCTTCTCTTTCACTTTACCCTCTGTGTAATTCAGATTATTATTCCAAATCAATGTGTTTTATTGGGGGAAAAAGTTCTCCCGCCTCATTTTCTTAAAGATATCAACTTTTGCTACTTTAATCTCTTTATTCTTTATGCAATTCCATTCTTTCCTGTGTATGATGCCTTGCATTATTTGGATTAATTTCCTAGTGCTGAAAATATTGGCTGTTTATTTGGTTTCTTTGATATTCGTTTTCAAATTTTGTTTATCCTTCTCCAACTTCTTCAATTGGATGATTGAAGATTGTGAAAAGGTAACTTCTGTGCACATTTAAATGCGTTGAGGAAGTTGAGTGGCTTTATGTAATTTTAAGTTTTATGTAATCATATTCATCACGTAAAGCATCGTCTGTTTTACACCCCAATTGAATTAACATCAGTCTATTTCTCACTTATATTTTCCATGGTGGATGATGTCTTTTTCCGTGCCACATTCAAACATATCCATATTATTTACAGCACGGAGAACATAGAGGAGATAATTATTTGATGGCTACCCTGATAGGCATGTAGCATATTTCTTGATAAGCATTGAGGTCATCAACTGATCCATTTGGTCACCATGGAAAACTGACAATCTTTAGGGCGGTAGATTCAGAATTCCTTCCTACACCTGAAAATTTAGTGTGAATAAATTATTTGAACCTACTTGGTCAAATCATTTAATAGTGCTAGCTGATTGTTTTCTACCATCTCTGATCTTGTACTTCTTAGTTTTCCATTGGTTGTAAAATTATTATGCTAGCCAAACATTTGATTTGGACTTAAGCCATTGCATGGAGGACGGTTCTTCTTCATTTTACCACTATAACGTTGTTTTCAAATGTTTACAAATGTGCTCAAAATGACACAGCTCTGTGCTCTCAAGCTTATTTTAATTTGGCTGAGTTCTATGGAGGTGCTCTGTTTTAATCTGGCTGCCCTCAATCTGTTGCTTCGAATGCTGGTTGATTTAATTCCAAGTCTCTTGGTTAAATTGATTGGCTGTTTTGTATCATTCAAGCATTCCGGCAATGTCATATCTTTCATTAATCTTTGTCCTCGTGTGAGGCACAGGCTTTCGTCTATTGATTGATTTATCAAGGGACAATTGTCAGCTGAACAATCATGCATCAGGTGCGTGTTGGATCTGCTCTAGCTTGAATGTGCCATTTTTGGCAAGAGAGTGACAATTACCATTTAGTTTTCAGCCTGAAAGACCCATGAACGTTGCTAGCTTGGCAGCTTCAGCTTTTGCTATGCTATTGAGGGAAATTGAGTTTAATGTGCTGTTTACATCAGAGAGGGACACAGAAACACACACTTAAATTTTCGTGCTGGTTAAAACTTCTTTTTCAACCTACCTAGCTTCTATTTGTTATGTTAGTTGTTGGATTTGATAAAACTTTTGGTTGCATTTTGTTCATTCTCGAAGTTATGTTTTAGGTAGAATGCTTATCCATTTTAGTAAGCTTCGGCAGATAATTTCTGCATTTTGGCTTCGGTTGTCTCACTCTCAGATAAATTGTGAAGTGAATCAGTGATGACATTTAGACCCAAATTTTAATGACCTCATAGTTTATTATTTGACTTCCAAGAACGTGCATTTATCGCGGTGATTATTTGAATATTCTGCTTTTAGATCAAATCTGCTGACAAGTAAGTTAATGTAATGAAGCTGCAGCTTTAAATAATTGTTGCTTTGCTGACAAGCAAGATTAAGTATGGGTTCAAATATTCAGATGCTTTTTATTAGTAGAGTTGTGTTACATATTTTTAAATTTTTTATTTTAAATAATTATTTTAAATAACGTGGTATTCACTTATTGATTGATGAAATAATATAATTATTTTATTTAAATTTTATAAAAAGTTATCAATTAATTAATTAATACCATGTTATTTGAGATAGCTATTTGAGAAAAAAAATTTTGGGATAATTTTAATTACATTTAGTCACGATTTGGCGAAAGTTTGTTTATTCATGAAAACACAGCACTCCGGCAACATTTAATCCGTGTTAAAATTTGTTGTCTGATGTTTGAGTCAGTGAACACGACGTCCAGAAATTTTTCACTTCAATAAATGAACAAAAGGTACAGAAATGAAAACAGCGATGAAAATGGACAAACAATTACAATTATACGTAGCAGTATCTAATTGACTTGTTGAATATTTCCAACGGATATCCAAAGCATAGATGACGTCTCACCAGAAAAAATGATGGAAACGTGGAAAAATTGACGTAACACATGATCAATATCGATCCGAATTTTAAATGAAATGTGAAGTAATCTAGTTCAATTCCAAAAGGAAAAATGAAACTTAATCTAATTTAATTCATATTCAACGAGTAAATTGGTTTAAACTTTGAGGGGTTTTATTTTTTGCCACTTCAAGAATTATGAAATAGTAAATAGATGCAAGGGGTATTAGAATGTAAAGCTTTATTACAGTAATATTTTACATCCAGTATGCAAAATTTTCATAGATTCTCCAAGTTGACGCCCTGCTGGCTTTTCTTTCACCGATATATTACAATTAGAATTATATCGATATTTACAATAAAAAACTTATCGAGATTATTAATTCTACTACGACATAGTCCAAATAAAAATATCTATTATAATAAAAAAAATTAAGCTTATCAATTCTACCATAACACTGCTCGAATTTCTACCATCATATATAATATTTCCTTAAATTTCTACCATCATGTAATATCATAGAGAAATCTACCTTTCGATGTTACGGGAAGGAATATTCATTCTAGCACAGTCTGAATTGCCATCCTCGGATAATATTTAAAAAATTACAAAAAAAAAAAAAACAATGTTACCCCTACTTAATATCACTGGGATGAAAATTGTATGCCAGTCGTTGCTGACACTCAACCCATGCATTCAAGATGCACGAGCCCATTGGCTCCTCTAAAGCAAGTCAAATGAATGAGTTGCTGTTGTTGTTATGCTATTTATTTTCCCTCGCACTCGCACGCGGTCGTGGGGTAGCTAAATAAATTAGTTGAAAAAGAGGCCGTTGAGGAAAAGATGATTAGGAAGGCCTAGAATTGTTCCAACCGGTCCTTTTAGAATGCATTTTGACTGGATCGACCAATCAATTTTAACTCAATTATTGAAGGGCTCGTCCTTTTGGAGCCATTATTATACCGCAGCCGAATGAAAAAAAAAAAAAAAAATCTCTTGCTTGTAGTCGTGGAAAAGAAAGATCTTTGGGTTTAAGTTTAACCTAGTGTCGGAACAATAATTGTGGATGGACTGGGATAATAATAGAGAAATTATTCACTCACGTTGTAACATAAGATTTGTAAAATTGAGGATTCCAAGAATGAAAAATTCATCAACTTTAGTAGGCTTTGTCGAAGTTATGCACTTATGTAAAGCTGACACGCCAAAAGTCGGGGAAAATTTAAATCTAGTCCTATGTTTTCTGCTATTTTTTTTTTCAGCTGCATTTCCACCATTGGTTCGAACCTTTGTTTATTTGGATGGAGAAGGGAATGGGATGCCATCATTAATTAAAAAAAAAAAAAATGCAACCAATACCATATGCGAGCATCCCCTCGCACGTACTCAATAAAATTGTTTATTCGTTCATCTTTATCTCACTAATTAGTTTCACCTAATACTAATCACTTATTTGGGGTAGATCTCACATTTGGTTTAGAGTAACTTTGCCTCCTACACTCAATTAACTCTCAGACTATTCTTTTTCTTTTGACTTTTTAAAAGACCCCCGGACGATGCTCGGACAACGCTACAATTAAATAGATTTACGGTTAGTTTATTTCTTCAAAATGAAAATATCCTGAAATCAGAATAAGTAATGAGAATTAAGATAAATCATTTATTTAAATTTATGTATTTATTTATTTCAAGTTATTAAAATACCCTTAGTTACAATTATGTATTTGTTTAATAACAAATCTAAGAGTAAATACTTTTTTATTATTAAAATTATTATAATAATTACTATTACTAATATTATTATACATATTACCATTATTATATTAGTATTATTATAATAATTGTTACTATAATTATAATTATAATAGAAATAGTAATATTATAATATTTTATTTATTATAATAATTATCATGATAGTAGTAATAATGATAGTTAACTAATACTAACAATAACTGTAATAAAATAATTATAAAATTATTATTATAAGAGTAAACGCTCACTTAGTCTATATATTTTGAGATTAATATCCATTTAGTCCCTATATTTTTATAAACACTTTAAAACATCCTTGTCGTTAAACTATTAACATTCTTATTATTACTTTTTGTTCCATGTAGCTTGTTTTTACAATATTACCCTCTTACAAAAATTTTTTAGGACATTAATAAAAAAATTAAATTATTGATTTAACCCCAAAAATAAAATAAAAATAAAAATAATATATATAATTTTTTTGGAAGCTCACATATGTTCCAAAAAAATTAATATTGTAAAATAATAAGTTACCAATTCTTTGGATATTAATAAAAAAATTAATATATTAACTCCTCAATAGATTGTTCCAAAAAAATTAATATATATTGTTTTTGTTCTTATTTTATTTTTTAGGATAAAATTGATAATTTAATTTCTTTGCTTTTATTAATGTCTCAAAAAAAATAAACATTATTGTAAGAGGACAATATTGCAAAAGCAAGCGAAAAGAAAACAAAAGTAAGGGTAGGGATGTCAATAATTTAAGATATTTTAAAAAGTACAAGGTCTAAACGTGCACTAACATTAAAATATAGAGATTAAATAAGCTTTTACCCTTATTATTAATATTTAAATGGAGTAAGAAAAGGAATTTTTTATTTTATTTATCAGCAAAAATCCTCAAACCAGAACACCCCCATCCCAAGCTAGAGAATGGCAAGTCCTATAGCCTCAAACCCCGACCCAAAATACTCTTTCTTTTCTCCACTGCCCACATATGCATTCTCTAGTGCCACTTGTTGTTTTGACGTTTTTCTTATGCAATCTGCTAATGTGATAAGTGTAAATAAGATTTTATCTTTAACTTGCATTGAATTTAGGGTTCTTTTTTTATGAGATTTGTTTTTCCAAATTAGAACATAGTTAGGGTTGGGTTAGCGTTCCACCCTTTCGGTTGCGAAAATGCTGCTCAAGAAAGAAGGCGCTCATGCCTCAAGTAAGGTGCGCATTTTATTTTTTATTGCTTTAGATAAATTTCATGATTTATTGCCTTCAACTCGGTTTAGTTTGTAGACTCCCCACAACATTATAAAACTTAAAGGATTTTGACAAGAAATTATAACCTCCTGCTCTGTTTCATTCTAAACATCTTTTTTCACCCTGCATTGCCCACAAAATCTTCAAATCACTGAAACATCTCAACATTTAAGCATTACTAAGCCTTCTTATATCAGGTATCAAATGAAACTAAACTGAAGGACCATCTTCATATTCTTCATTATTCTATCTTTATTTGTCATTCTTATGTGACTACTAACAAAGATACTAAAGTTGAAGCTATTAATGATTTATGTCATATTTTAGCATGGGTTCATATACAAGATTGTTAGATAGATTGTTCAACTTCGACGTGCACTTTAGTATTAATTTTCTTTGTGTAATTTTCATTTGTTATAAAAGCTTTATACAATATTAAAATTAATTTTCTTCTTGTAATTTTTATTATTTAAGGCCAAAAAGCTTGGGTTTTGATTTTGGGTTATCAGTTCTGAGGATCTTTAGCAAATGATAATTACTGATTAATCGTTAGAAAATCCTTCAAACTAAAAAATGGCAAGATATACAAATTGGATCCCAAACTTTAGTCCCATAACCAAAAGACCCTCCCTCTTCTCTAATGGAAAAATAAAAAATGACACAAAATATTTTGTTTCTACAAAATAAATGTTTATATATGTCTTCTCTAGTGCGTATTGTATTTTTGGCAATTTTTTTATTGTTAGTTGATGTGATAAGGGTAAATTACATATTTGTATTTTGACTGGCATTAAAATTAGAGTTTTTTTTTTCACATTGATGCATTTGTGTTTTTAGCTTGTAACACGGTTGGGCATAAAGTGACGGAATGATAGATAAAAAAGTATGCAAATCTTGATCGAAATGCAAATACAACATGGATCTATATCCGAATGCATTTACATATGGATCGAATCTATATTTTGTTATTGCTAAATTCTAATGCTATCAAAAATGTCAATTCACTTTCTATTTTTAGTCCACATTTTCAATCTCACCTTCCCCAGAGAATGACATTTCCATTATACATTCCTAAATTTATTGATACTACTCAAAATTCATTCTCATTCCTTTATAAATTTTGGAAGTAAACATTATCACTGAGGAATGGTAATTGGGAATAATTCTTATTCTCTAGTCTAAAAAATAAACACACTATTAAATTTTTGGTAATCCCTAATTAAGAATTGAGAAGTTTAGAAAGATGTATTGTACTCTCAAAGTTTAGAAAAATGATTGTACGACTTTATATGTCTAAAAATGACGAGAGAAAATATAAGGTAAAGAAAAAGTGACAAGAAAATTTTAATGCAATATAAGATTCTTGTAGTTTCGAGAAGCGTGTGGTCTCAAAATTTGAAATGCCATGACTGACGAGTATTGCCTCGAACGCACAAAAACAAATTTTCATATGAGAAAAAAATAATAATATAATTTGGTCTCGAAACTCAAGTGCGGCCATCTTAGTTTGAGGGAAGAGTAACTGTGTTACTTATGCAATTTTTACTCAATAGTTAAAATTTTAATTATTTCTTAAAGGTTTAAATAATCCTTGTTCCTTGATTATCGTGGTTATGAAGCCTGTACAAATGATCTATCGTATTTACCTTTTCTTTGAGGACAAACAATCCATCCTTTCAATTATAAGGCATGGTTTTTATTAATGGAGTACTTATTGTTTGTTTAAAAATGAACTCAGGAACTAGAGGTTAAAAAATACCTAATTTAAGTCCTCTTCAAATTCTTTTTAATTTTTTTTATCACTTGGGTCATTGAGAACGTTTGATCATTAAAACAAGAGTGAATAGACAGAGGGTATTTTTGCCAAATCAAAAGTGAGGTTCTAAAGTGAAATGTGTAGAAAGGGTTTTAAATGAAAGAATTGAAAGAATCAACTTTCCAAATTCAATTAGCCTTTTCATCCTCTAATTAATTTTATTTCATTTTTGACAAACTTAGTCAAAGTTTTTAAAGAAATGGTAAGGTCATAATCACGGTGTAACAATCTTTGTTAGTTCAATTAAGTGTAAGTCAGCATAGTTCCGCAAAAAGAAGAATAATCAAGTTGACTTAATTGAATTAAACTCAAATGTATTACAAACCAGTATACTTACAACAATCCAATCCAATACAAAATAACAATTCAGTAAAATGAATGAAGAGAGTAAAAGCAAATAGCCAGCAAAAGAACATAATCATGCATCCTCAGGACCATTTATTGCAAGAGAATGAGAAATGCAACCACGAGGGCCATCATTCCAAAGTAGACTGACCCAGTCCTGGCTGTTGCTGCTGATTGTAGATCAGACGGCGAAGGTGCTGGAGATGATACTTCTCCTTGAGCCAACACGGTGATGGTCAGCTTCTGATTTCCAGCCTCACAGTGGTTGGCAACGCCGCAAAAGTACCATTTCTTTCCTGGTGTAGCAAGTGTAATCACGTCACTTCCACTAGTCAAGGCCTCAACATTACTTGGCTTCATACACTGTTTGAATGAAGCTCCATCAGCTCTTATCACATTGTGTGCTCCTTCTGGGTAGTTAAAAACTGCAACAACAATTCATTCGTTCATCCACTTGCTTCATCAGCAATTAATTAATAACTAAGATATTAAGGAATAACAATAGTAGTAAATTAAAAGCACTTGGTTAATTAAACTTACTGAGTCTGTCGCCAACACGAAACTCCTTGGCCTTAGCCCAAGCTTGGTAATCAAAGTTCGTAGTCCAACCAGTTTCATCTCCAACAATGTGGTCTTTTCCCAAAACTGAAGGAACAATAATGGCAGCGACGGCCAAAATGACGAACAACTTGGAAGAAGCCATTGCTAGGATTCAAGCTGATGAGTAATTATCTAAGCTCGTAACTAATTAGAAGCTAGCTAGCTAGCTCTCTTTTGTATCAATTGATTCTTGTGAAATTTGCTAACTCTATTGATGATTGTGTAGGTTGTGATCAAGAGTTCAAGTGCTGCAGGCTATTTATAGGGTCGTGGCTGAAGAAACAAGAGAAATGTAGCATATGTACGCATGGTCCGGCTTGGGTCGGCAATGCCAAATGACACAACAAAAATTAGAAACGTTAATTTAATTATTAATTAATTGCTTTGGACCTCTTCACTTAGCCAGCTGCGTGTGTTTTGTGCGACTAATTAAAAAACGATGTATGCAATGATCGATGGCCCGCCACGCATGTGTAGATGTACTTCGGTTGATCTATGTTTGATTCTGCACTTTTTCCATTCACAAGATATTGAGACATTATCATATCGTTTATGATCCTTCATCATCTTGCGAGATGTAAACTTATATAGGATAATTATATTTATGTGGATGATAGATGATGTGATATAATATCTGACATGATAATTATATCGTACATGATCAATTGCAGTATGTAACATTAACTAAAAAGTCGGAATATGATTTGCGAGAGTAACATTGATCCACCATTTTTATATAATGTGTTTATAGATTATAAACATCTTTTACAAATAGACTGTGCTTCTCCTAAATATTATTCTTAAAATATGCTCTTAAATATATTATTTATAAACACAAAACACTTTAGAACCTCGGATTGGGAGGGAATCCTGATCTAATAGAAAAAATATTTAGTAATTTTTTAAACAAATAAAATATACAAACCATAAGGCTAACTGCTCCAAATTCAACTACATTTAGTAAGCTATTTTATTTTTTAAACAAATAAAATTTTTAATAATTTTTTAAAACAGCATGGTCAAATTCAACTTAAATGGTGTGATGAATGCTTATTTCTTGCGTTCATGAAAAACAGTTTCTTTCAGCCTTGTTAAGCTTGCGGCTTGCAGATAGACGGTCATTTCGCTGGTCGATAGTGTAAACTCGATTTTCATGTTCAGTGTCGCTCAACATCACTAGCACCAACTGTTGTGGGTAAAGATCGTATCTATCCTCTCATCCTCATTCATGAAGAGTTACCATCTCCATAACTCCTAGTTTTATCAGGCAGTGGAGTATAGAGCATGCGCCCTGAATGAATCAAGATGAGCTCAACGAATGGCATGGCCTTCTCAGCGAACAGATCCACATACGCCGCCATTTAAAGGATAATGTCGGCGCTCTGAAACATTAGGCCTATTTTCATGCAAAGGCAACTATGGAGGAAGAGAGGTGTATAACATCCATGGTAAGTTTCATGGCAAACAGAGGGAGGTCATCCACTGGGCGGTCGGCCGTCCGAACGACACTGATGAGACCGAAGTGGATCGCAGTCATGGCCAGAGGCAAAAGACCACGAGCGATGAATAACGATGGGACAAATGCAGGAGTGTGGCTGTGTAGGTTTTATGTTTCATAATTAGATGCACGGGGTTGAGAACAGAGAGATGGAGAACGAAGATTGAGGCTGAGCTACGACATGCTATAAGCCAATTTTTTAGAGCCATTGTTTAGGACTTTAGGGTCTAAGCAAGAAAAAGGGGCGAGAGTTGCATATATATATATATATATATATATATATATAGCTTTTAGGGTTTCAATAAGAGAATTAAAGTTCTTTGTCCGTTTCCAGAGTGATGAGAGATGCGATTAATCCATTCTTAAGAATATAAATCATGATTTACTATATTTTATTACTATATTCTATTTATTTAAATTAATTTTTTCTTAACGAACTTTTTTAAATGAAAAATTTATCAAAACAAGCAGCTGTAGATTGTAACTAGTATAAACAAATTCAGACTGGACTAGGGTTGGCCACTGAATGGGATGTCTTGGGATCTGCCAATGGCTGAGCCCGTCCTTGTCATGTAAATGGAAAAAGAACCGATCAAAATAATGATCTCACCATTTTGAAATCTTAAATGTCCTTAATAAAAACCGTAATTAGAACTAGTATAAATGTTTTTTTTTTGGAGTCCGACCCTCTATGTTAGGACTCAAATTTCTCCTCCCCTTATTATATAATTGGATTGGGGTAAATATTTCTGCAATAACATCACAGATAGAGTCAATATAACCTTATAATATTGGTGAGTGAAAATATGTCTGAGCTATGGTATAATAATAGAATTGATTTAATTAGTTCATTTAGATAAATGTTTAAGTATCAATAGGCTTCTAGTTTATTATATCAGTATTAAAAAAATAGTTTAACAATAAATAAAATAATAGGTGATATAATCACAATATCCCTTTGTTGCTGCGGCTTCCTCATCAAGAAGAAGAATAGCAAATGATGAGTTGTTGCTAACCACTCGGCGTGTGATTAGGGATGGCAAAAAAATTTGGGTTCGGCCCAGATCCACAACAATCCAGAAGATTAAATCTAAAAAAGAACGGTGATATTTGACCTTTTCATTGTATCTTACTAGCCCCCACTTTTTAGTTAATCCTATTAATATTTTAAACTAATATTTATCTTTGAATATACCCCATCTAATTCCAAATTTATCTTTATTATAATTGTTATCTTTTTTTTTCCAAGCACTCACTACATAAAACTTATAAAATCTATTTTAAAAAGAAAAAAAATCATAATCGCTATAATCTCTATATATATTTTTAAAGGTTTTATCCACTATTGCAATAACCATAAAAAATAAAATTTAATACTTCATCATCCTCTATTAAGTATTGTAAATTAATTTCTTCCATGATTACAAAAGTAGATTATACAATATTTGAGAAGAGATAATAATTAAAAATTTTAAAAAGAAATTATGGTTTAAAAAATTAGATTAGTTAAATTATATATTAATTGAAATTATTATGTAGGTGCACTTAAAAGCTATTTACCCTTTTAAATCATTTCATATAAGAATAAAATAGGTATTAGAATAAATGTGATTAGTGGGGGTTGATAAGATATGAGAGGTCAAATATTACAATTCTCTGAAAAAATCTAGATTCGCACATTAAAAAAAGCCTATCCATATGCTAAAAATTAAAATATGTGGGATCCTGATCTTGGATTTGGATGCAAATGTATTCGAAAAATTAGATATCTGGATCCGCATTATTTTTTAATTGAATTATTTATTGAATTAAAATTAATTGAAAAATATATAAGTTAAATAAAAATAAAATAAAACCTAACCCTAAAACAAAAATCACACATGCACCATGCATCAGACTTGGATTTTGGATTTATTTGTGGATTTGTAAGGGTGTTAGATTTGGATTTATGTTATTCTTGACGTTTGATTTATGTTGCGGTATTTTCATTTGTGGATTTATGATATTATTGTATGTTATTATAGATGTTGAATTGTTGATTGGTGAATTATGATCTTGTTAGGTAAATTTTTTGAATATTAAATTATATTTAAAATTTAAAATTTAACATTATACAAATCTAGTTACTCGAAAAATATGCCTGCTATTTGCATGGATATTACTCATGTTTGGATATGCGTATTTTTTTTTTGTAAATTTGGATGCAGATGAAGATTTAAAAATAATGCGGATTCGGATCCAAATTTTGCCATCGCTGCGTGTGATTACTGCCTAATTAATGATGAGCTGTTGTCTAACCTATGATGCTACTACTTGTTTTAATTGGTGGGTTTGGCTGGATGGATTGACGGATTCATCAAGGTGCTGAGTTAGCGTTTTGTTAATTTTACTTTATATTTTTATATTTTAATTGAGGGTTATATGAAAATATTAAAAATTGAGTGAGGATATTTTTGTTCGTTTCAGGAAATTGATTCGCAACCCCTCTAGTGAAACAAATTTACATTCTTTAATCCCAAATTTATGTGAGGCCCACCACTCCCACTCATGCTAGCGACTATAGAAGATGCAGTGGTCAAGATAGACCCATGATAGCATAATTTAATTTACAATTAGTAATGGACATCAAAATTAGGAATGGCAAGGCCAAGCCTGAGCCCGACCTGACCAAAGCCCGACCATTTGTGGTTTGGAATCGGGCCAATTTCGGGTCGTGCTTGACCCAACCCGCCCAAAATTAATTTTTTATTTAATTTTTGTTTCTTTCTACTAGTTACAATACTATGAATATAAAACAAAAAAAAGATTTTTTTTAATTTAAAATAATTAACAACACAAGGTAAAATACTTAATACAATTAATCACAAAATAATTCATAAAACAACCAATTAATAAAAATAATTTTTCACAATTCAATTCCACAATCCAACATTAAAAACATACAATGTTATTAAATTAAAAACACACAATCTAATTTCACAACCATTTCAACCCCACACACAATTCAATTCCAAAATCCACCATTAAAAACACACAATGCAATTAAATTAAAAACACCCAATGTAATTCTACAACCATTTCAACCACATACAATTCAATTTCACAACCAAACATAAAAAAAAAAAAAAAAAACTCATGTCTTATACAAAAAAAAAACACACACACAATTCAATTCCACAAGCCAACATTAAAAAATAAAAATCATGTCTTATACAAATAAAAACAAATAATTTAATTCCACAACAAAACATTAAAAAAAAACTACTCCAATACTTGCGGCTATCGACCCCACTCGAAATTTGATCGGGCCTAAAAAATTTAGCCGAGCCCAACCTGAAGCCCAATATTTGGGTCGAAGCCCAAAAAATTCAGATCGGATCAATCAAGCCAAAATTCGAGCCGGTCAAATTACCATCTTTAATCAAAATAAGGTCTATCTACTTTATCACGATGATAAGCAACCCCCTTATTTTGTCTTTTACAAAAGATATCGTTGGATTGAAAGTCTTGTAATCCAGTGGCTTAAATAGAATAGGTGAGATAAAAGAGATTAAGTGCTATCAGCTTTACTAGCATCAATACTTTTTCTTCTCCAATCCAGCAACCTCTATAAAAAAATTAGCTTTTTATTTAGGTTGAACTAAAAAATTCTGTTTGTTGCTCCTAATTAGCATCAACTATGTTCTTGAAATTTCCTCCTTGAAAATCTCATGTCACTTTAAAGTTCCTTCAAACCCAGTTTCGCAAATTTTAGTTTGAAAGAAATTAGGGTTGTATTTGGGAATAACTTCAGTAAGTAGAATGCCGTCATTAATTAACAACGAAGGAAAACAGGAATCAACCCCTTTTTGCATAATTGTACCCAGTTGAGATTATACATGAGAAGCACCAATTGAGTCCTGCATCATTCAAGTGAGAAGATAGGTCGTATAGGAGCCATTTGGAAAGGGATTTTGTCGAGATCCCATTGTAAGTGTGGAGAATCAAGTGCCGATGCATGAACGTGTAATGTGAAATCAAGGTACATTTTCCTAAAGAATTGCACACTTGGGGGGGTTCATTATTATGAATGTGAAAAAAAAAAAATTGGTTGGATAGAGTTCAGTATGCATGTTGAAGCGTGTCACCGCAATTGTTAAAATGGGTTTAACTGTCTTTGCTGTTTAAGCTATCTTGTTTAGGTGAAATAGATTGTAGATTCTAGATAATATAACAATTATCAATATATAGATGGAATTTTAATTGGTAATGGTTATGTGATATGTAATAATTAAGTTTGAAGTGATCAGTGGCCTGAAGCCATGAAAGAAGACAGTAAAAGTTTAAGCAATATTTATGATTCATTTGGAGTATTTGAATATATGCATAGAATTGGAGATAGTTCATAAGGGAAGGCATGCGATTCTAATAGCTGTATCGAAACATAGAGCATTGCGAATGGTGAAGGATAGGAAGGGATGCAAAGTAGCTATGAATTTGTGAGCTTCTTGTAAGTTTGTGAAAAAAACCCAAAAACTGCATCGATCAATTTTTTTTTTTGAACATACAAGATTGAACCTGGCTTTTGCTAAACGAGAGGTTTTCGTTGAAATCTTTAAATTTTTAGTGGGGAAGCTATATATCGGATGAGGGCAATGGATGCAAGGGCTTGCATTACGAGATAGGTTAGTAAGATGGAAGTGATGTTTTAATTGATTTAGCTTAAATACAATTTGTTAAGAATGATAGGTAACAATATCCATTGAATTCAGGTTCGAAAAGAACTAGAATTAGAATTTTTCACCTCATCTATTTTCCTTAATTTTCTACCTTCATCGTCTTCACCTTTCGAGATTGAGCAATGGCAGCTCTGCGCAAGACTTCGCCATAGAAATTCCTTATAACTTTTTGTAGTTTTTAATTTACTTTTATCTTCCAAATCAAATTGTTCTTTTTATGCATCTTTTTCTACACAAAGAAAAAATTGGCAAAGATAGAGTGAATAATAACAATGGCGCTGGTACTGATTGCTTATTTTGAAGATCATTTTAATAACATAGTCCTTTAATCCCCAAGCCCCCCCCCCCAAAAATGATGCTTCTCAATAAATAAACGTCTAATCATTCTCCAATCTATCATTTTTATAGTTGATGCTGGAGTATAGTCATGGAGCGAGAAATAACGTACAGTTTAAAACTTTGGGAGACGATATTAGTTTGCTTTTGCTCCTGTTAAGGGAATAAAATAAATGGATGAATGAATGGATCCAACTACCATGCATACATGATTTAGAATCACATATTTTTGTCTTTTACTTAACTGGTGGCCATTAGATTGCCAAGAGAAAGATCTAACGGCTTGAACTAATGTATGCGAATTAAGTTGTTAAGTGGTTACTGGCATGACCAAGATTTTCAAAAAAACTAGGGTTAGAAAAATCGTCGGGGGCATGCGGTTAAGATTTATTCGATTGAGATGAGTAATCTATGAATCAAGGCAAACATATGGGAATTAGTCTATTGGTGGCATATGTCGTTAACTAGCATTTTTATATGCAGACGCTGGGGGTTAAATAATCGCCTTCCATCAATGTACTAAGAAGAGAACTCGTACACGAGTCGTATTGGAAGGGATTTTATAAAGATTAAATCCTCGACAGAGATTCAAATGCTGATGATTGAACGCTTAAGTGGAGATTGAGGTAGGTTTTTCATAAGAATTGCAAACTTAGGCTGTTAATTAGCTTGAATGTCAATAGTTATTTTGTGTAAATTTATAGTGGGTATATTGGTGCTCGGGGTATTTGCTTGGCTTTTGAAGATGAAACTTCGGTAGATGTAAGCGGAGTTTCTTTTTACAATCAGGGTATTATAGATTTAAATTTATTCACTTTGATTATTTCTCTATGTAGGCTTTTAGAATTGGTTTCGGCCGACTTCAAAAGCTTGACTACTAAATTTATTCACTTTGATTATTTCTCTATGTAGGCTTTTAGAATTGGTTTCGGTCGACTTCAAAAGCTTGACTACTAAGTAAGTATTTTCATATATGACTAGTTGCATCTCGATTGCACATGTCGCTAATATTGTTTTTTCTTCCTGCAGCAACTCCATAGACTTTAAACCGAGATGTTCTTGCTTATTTCTTGGATGGTCGACACTGTCAACAAAATTTGGCATACTTTTGTGGTTAAATAATGAAAATTGTGCCCGTGTGGGTTATTTTTCTTTTTCGTCATATCAGGGAATTTAATATGGTATGCAATCTTGTCTATATTTTGAAGTCATAATAAAAATAATTTGTGTTTTCATAACGTTCTTATGTTGTAATATAATTGCAAACTTGCCATTCCTAGCTGTTGAAATTCGCATAGCCGACTATGTATTCTCCATCTCTTGTGATGGAAAATGGAAATAAACTCTTTATATGCCCAGGAATTAAGCAAAGTATGGCCTGTTTGCACAAAACTTTTGATTAATCATGTCAGTTTTAAGCAGTTCAGCTTTTAATACAAAATCAATCATCATCTATTATTGCACAAGATCTTGATTTACACCAGGTATTTGGTTTGCAAATGACCACCTGCAGCTCTGCAAGAAGTCTAAATTTATTTTCCATAATCACTTTCTTAATCATAATCACAAGCAGTCCACACATTGGATGTCATTTGTTCATTGTGTCATCTTGATTATCTCCATTTTTCATTTGTGAATTTAATATCTATCCATCCCCACTATGCAAAGGTGTTGGATCTCTATCAGCCGGCTCTTGTAACATCTTGATTTTCTTATGTCTTTATCTCTTTTAATATTTTGAATTTCTAATAATTTTTAAATTCAAATTTAATTTAAAGACTAAGTTAAGTTGGATAAGAATTGTAGATTGTGACAACCCCTTTATATTTGAATTGTATTAGCTATTGGTCATGCTATAGTGGAAGCTTATGTTATTAAGTAACGTGGTATTAAACAAAAGAGAGAGAAGAAGCAAGAACAAAAGAAAAGAATAAGTGCAGTGGAAGAGAACTAAGTTGTGTGTGCTGAGTGTTCCTGAAACTGAAGAAGTTTGGGGGAAGCAGGAAGCTTGAAAATGATTATTGGACAAGGAAGTGGCTGTCATTGGGAGGTTTATTGGAATTGGGTGAAGTGTTACATGCAGTTTTGAGTTTATGTTCTTTATTTAAGGTTGCATAATTTTTTATAATTTCTCTCTACTTTATAGAAAGAGTTTTTGTTGCTAATCAACCGGAGGATCTTGTAGCAAATCAGAATTGATCAAGACTAAATCTATGAGAGGAATATTTTCCAACAAATAGTATTATTTTATTAAAATTAATTCTGAAGCACCTATTTTGATAATGTTTGCATTAGTATTGCTGTAATCCATCAATTTCTTTTAGCCATGTATGACATCGTCTTTTAGTTCAACAAAATTGGTTAAATGGTTTGATTAACATTGATAAGAATTGGAGAATAATTATATTCTTATATTGTTATCAAAAGAAAATGGTCAGAGCTTTATTAAACCTTAAATTGAACTAGCTTGTGGTTTTTTTTAATGCAGTTTGTATTTAAATCTTTGGTTGGCTGTTAATTAAATATATAATCCTTTATTTTTTAGTATTAAAGCCTAGTGTTTGTCATCACTATAAAAGAGTATATAATTTCTTAAGTGTTTAGCCTCTGAATCATATTTTTAAGGAGTAATTTAATAACTTCCAAAGTATATTTTTTATATTACCTTTGACCAACCTTAAGTAAGAGTTGTAATTTGTTTTCCCGAACCAAAATTTTTATATTAACTGAAACTGTATTTATTTTGTGTTAAGTTTATAGTTTATTTAAGTTCTAAACAGTAAGTATTATTCCAAAAATTGTAATTTTTTGTGATTAACTAGTCTGCTAAGTAATGAGATAAATTTTCAGCTATACATTTAGAAAAATTTGTGTTTTAGTTAGTAGCTTATATACTGCCTTCCATGTACCCTTCCCCGATCAAATGCAGTTTTAGATGTTGGTTTTTGGGACCATTTTGGCATACAATAGATTTTGGGTTGTATGCCTTGACACTTAGCCTTTTAGGAGCAGCTCTGCTCATGCTTGTATAACCAGCTTGATTTATTCCTCTACCTAAGTGATGGTAGTTATGCCAGGTGTATGGCCACTCTATTTTATATTTCTTTGTTTTGCCTGTGTAGATGTAGCATCATGGGTGTATGATCGGCTTATTATCTTCGGTATTATTTAGGGAATAAAATATGGTGATCACGATCTCCTTTAAGTGAGTAGACTTTTAAGAAAAAATTTTAGTAACCATGAGCAGACCACCTCCACCAAGAGGTAAGTCTGATGATCTCGAGCAGACTACCTCGACCAAGTTGTTTTTTGGTGGTCTTGAGCAGATTACCTCGACCAGGAGCTTATTTAATCACCTTGAGCATATTACTTCAACCAGGAGATTATTTGATGATCTCAAGTAGATCATCTCAACTAGGAGGTCACCAGGAGACAAGACTTTATCAAAACAAATCTCAACTAACCTCAAACTGATGAGCTTCTTCCTGAAATTTAGCCATAATGTCTACGCATGCCCAAGTATTATAACTGTAGCTCAATAACTACTATGTAATGGAGCATTAACTCATGATCCAAGTGGCACATTCAACCCAATAACAGCCACAAATTGAAGATGGTGCGATAATTCCAGTTGCCAATAAAGCCTTGAAAAATCTAAAGCAAATGGGGAGACTCTCTTTCTCAGATAATTTCTTTTTCTTTAAATTTATTGATTGCTGACTTGAGCGTTGGAGGGTTCACACCCAAAAAACTTTCAGCACCTCTTACTATCCTTTGTGATTTCAAATGCTTGCAGATTATTAGTTTGTGGATTATTTGCTCATGGTCGTAAAATGTTCTTGACGATTAACAAGTCGCTTCCTCAACCAGATTTCTACATCAACAGGTACATTGTGTTTTTTTTTTATCTTTTTCTTTTTTTCAGTTGTTAGTGTTGTAGATATGTGCTTATAATATATTTTTCTAATTAAAACACTCCACTTATTAGCTATCACCCACCTCTATTTTAATTTGTTTACTTACTTTTCCACCAGGTGGTTCCAGGTTTAAATAAATTGTGCTGCTCATTTTGTAAGGTCGGCCTACCTGGTGGTGCAAAGACTCATTCTTTGTTTTTCATTATAAGTTTTGTTTAAGTTTTCGAACTTCTAGTTGTTAAACCCTTTATAACAATTTTCCAAATTTGTAATAAGTTGAATTTCAGATAATTTGTTGGTTTTGTTATAGTTTTCCATTATATAATTCAACAAGAAGCGAGTACAGACCTTCCTAGTATTCAAAGAGATTTTGGTTCAGGTTCTGTCAGCTCCAATGAGTTTACAAGCATACAACAAACCTAGGGAGTATTTGAAACTGAGCAAGTTCCCCCCTCTCCCCAATTAAATTGGTTCTATTAATCAATATCTTTAATTCATATTTCAATAATTTTACAATTCTATTCAATAAAAAACTGAGCAAGTTTTTTTTTTTTTAGAGATGAAAATTAGAAAGTGATAGATAAAAGGTAATTTTAGAAATACATGGAATTAATTGGAAAGTGCGGGTGAAGACGATAAATTAAGGAAATCAAATATCATTATTATGGTAATTAGTTTTGTTATTTTCAGTTGTTACTACCAAAGAAAATTGGTAGTTGCTATTTTTTTTTTCAATTAACTCCCACACTTACTAAAGTTCGAACTGAAACTTTAGTCTTAAGCAGACCACTCTTCGCTATTGGAACCATGCCTTACCTTCAAAATTGGTAGTTGCTTAACTATACTTATTTATGATAACTATGTATGTCAAAAGGGATTAAACATATAATTACACATACTTAAACTTTTTAGCATCATTTTTAACACTTATGGATTATATGGATTTACGTCATTAACCTTTCTTATCTTACAGAGAGTTATCATTAACTTAACAAATAATAACACTAAAAAGAATAATAATATGTATGCCACACAAACATCCCTACTCTCATATAAACTCTCTATCAAGAGTTTGATTGTAGACATTTATTTTAAAAACCTTCAGTATTATGCTATTAGGTTACGTTTGGTACACATGATTGGATTGAATTAATTATTAGGATTATACTGGATTAGATTGGATTGAATTAATCTAGTTTATATCATATTGTCTTATGTTTGGTAAAGTATCGGATTGGACTATGTCAAATATAAATATCAATTATTCATGAAATTTTATAAAATAATTAAAATAAATTTTAAAAGCAATTAATAAGAAAATTAAACGAATTGTAAAATAGCTATTGGGTAGTCATAAATATAATAAAAAATAAAAAATTAAATATTTAATAAATTTCACCAACTATTTAAAATATATTATATAAAATCAATTAATTAATCATGTTATTAATTTTTGTGATTATTTTTAATAATAACTTGGTGATCACTAAATTTAATGCAATCAATAATGCAATAAATTATTAAATGGTCAATTTTGTTAATAAATTATTAAATATACAAGTAACGAAAATTTAATCTCAAGAGTTAGTAGAAGAACCAATTTAATTAGATCATAGATAATAAATGCAAAATAAATTTGAAGTACATCACAAATAAAAAATTAATTAACTATTATTACATATAAATAAAGTAAATAAATAATGATATAAATGAAAGTCCCATAAACGGACAACTTTTTTCTTTAATCTTATCCCAACTAAACCCATGTGTAAATTAGGATTACTAATCCCATAATTATAGGATTAAATTCAAATTTAATCTCCCCTAATCTAATCCAACTAAGCTTACCAAACATGAGATAAATATTTAATCCCAAAGTCAGTCCAAATCCATACTTAATCCTAACATTCAAACATGGTGTTAGATTTTAATAAAAAAAATTCAATTAACTTAATCCACTCTCACCTAAATTTGGTGATACCCCCTTCATCTATCATATTATGAAATAAAGAATGTATTTAACTTACTTTATCAATGATATTTTATTTAACTTCCCTTAACGATTTTTTCAAGATACTTACTTACACTGTACATTGAAATTATTGTCTAATTTACCTCTACTGATTTTTTTTTTTTAATAATGTTCAAAATTTAAAACTCTCTACTTAGTCCAGTAGTAAAATCACTCATTTACATTGTTTGGAATTTTGGGCTAACTTTAACTGATTATAGTGTTAACTGACTATAGTCTCTCAATTGATATCAGCAAGACATTGAAGTTTTTGTCAAACTAGTTATTTACAAATTAATAAAAAAAATCTCCAACATAAAATAAAAATTATAAATCTTAGAATATAATTTAAAAAAAAAAAAAAAACACACGCGCGCAGACAGCCACGGCTTCTGCCCATCCTTAAGTCCAATTATTTTTTCTCTTCTAAATGTCTATTGTCTTAATTTCCCCAAAAGGGTAAAAAATTCTACTGTAGCATTAAAATTAATTATCTATCCATGATTTCTGGTCCAAGCGACATTTGCATGGATGAAAATAAATTAATATTTTCTTATCATAACGATACACTTGCATGCAACTTACACTCGCATGTCAATTTGTTGCTTTTTTAATTGCTTTACTTGTTACGCATTTGCTACGAAATTAGTTGTTTTCTGAAACCAAAGATGGGTTAGAGTTTTGCTGACTGGCTGATGACTTGAGTGTCAGGTTACTACTTCCCTTCAACGTGTATCATTATTAGCCTTGGGATAATATCTAACGGCCAATTTGGTAAAAGACAAATTATGGGGGTATGGGATCACCGTTGCAACATAGTCCTTCCCCATCAAAATAACGCACAAAAGTCTAATTTGTTCAATTCATTTCAAGTGTCAAAGCTTCAAAACCATATATATTATCTAAACAATGAGAAGACGCATGCTCAACATCACTATGACTTGCTTTATGCCAATTCGAACTCAAAATTTCACTGATGAGCCCCGCGTGAACAGTGGAAAATTGTGATTCTATGATCAGTGCTGCACCTAAATAGCTGGATAGTCTATAATAAGCTCTCCTAAGCCACAAACGTACACCCTTGATTTTGTCTCACGAGAAATCCCCTTCCAAGTTCCAAAGTAAAAGTATTGGCTATTATTTCATCTTACCAAACAACCAACAACCTAAAGCAAGCAGCTGTCTTCACTTCCCGTGAAACCTCCCCCAACATCAGCATGGCTAGCTAGTTAGAGATTTCATCAAAAGACAAATAAAAACATGCAAACATCTCCATCGTATGAAACTCAAGCTAATATATCAGCCCCAACTTCCAAAACTTATTACATGAAGCAAAATGGACAAGCGAGAAACTCCTCCGAATTCTACGCACACTCATTTCGTAGACATTCACGAAGTTTTACCCGAAGAAGAAGAAGAAGAGGAAGAAGAAGGAACAATCAGAATGGAAGATAAAGTGAAAGGACCAATCAGAATGGAAGATAAAGTGAACAGGAGATTAAACAAGCAATCCAATAGATCACTTAGAGACTCAAGGAGACCCCATCATAAGACTTTTAGTAGGCAAGTTTCACTGGAAACAGGCTTCTCAGTGCTTCATAGGGAGTCTAAGGCTAAGGATGAGAGAAGGGTTCTTCCGAGAAGTGGGCATAGTTTCGGAGGCTTTGATTCTGCTACTAGGATTGGCGCTGAAGCAAGGAATAGAGGAGACTTCAGTATCTTCAAGACCAAATCAACACTCAGTAAGCAGAATTCTCTGTTGCCTGCAAGAAAGGAGAAAGGAGTGGAGGCTCCGAAAATTGATGGTGCTGCCAGACTTGATGATGAATCTGTTAATAGAAGTGTCCCTGCTGGAAGATACTTTGCCGCTCTCAGAGGCCCTGAACTAGACGAAGTCAAGGTAACCAACTACAAATTACAAACCGGATAGGATCTCCTCTAATCATGATTCGAGTTTTCATGAGGTTTTTAAAGATTTTATGCCTCATGTCCATTAGAGATATTGCATGCTTGAGATTTAACAAATCACCCTCCTGAATGTTGCTCAAGAAAAGCTCCGTTCGGAAGGGAATCCTAGTCCCAAATTTTGATTTTCGGTTCGAAGTGTGATGTTATTATAGATTACTTTAACATGAATGTCTGAAATTTTCTTCTGTCTGCTGTTCTACATAGGACACTGAGGATATTCTTCTGCCCAAAGATGAGAAATGGCCATTTCTTCTTCGGTTTCCGATCGGCTGCTTTGGTATATGTCTTGGTCTTAGCAGCCAAGTTGTGCTATGGAGGGCCCTTTCAACAAGCCCTGCTACAAAATTTCTCCACATTCCTCCATTTATCAACCTTGGCCTCTGGCTACTAGCAGTAGCAGTCCTAATATCAGTCTCTCTCACATACATACTCAAATGCATATTCTATTTTGAAGCTGTTAGAAGAGAATACTTCCATCCTGTCAGGATCAATTTCTTCTTTGCTCCCTGGGTTGTCTGCATGTTCCTAGCCATCGGTGTACCGCCTGTGGTAGCTCCCGAAACCCTGCATCCAGCCATTTGGTGTGCCTTCATGGGACCCTATTTCTTTCTGGAGCTCAAAATCTATGGTCAATGGCTTTCCGGAGGCAAGAGGCGTCTCTGTAAGGTGGCCAATCCATCTTCCCATCTCTCTATTGTTGGAAACTTTGTTGGGGCTATTTTAGCTGCTAAGGTTGGTTGGAAAGAGGTTGGAAAGTTCTTGTGGGCAGTTGGTTTTGCTCATTATCTTGTGTTATTTGTTACATTGTATCAAAGATTGCCAACAAGTGAAGCATTGCCCAAAGAGTTACACCCTGTGTACTCTATGTTCATTGCAGCCCCGTCTGCTGCTAGCATCGCGTGGCAAACAATATACGGCGATTTCGATGGCTTATCGAGGACTTGCTACTTCATTGCATTGTTTCTCTACGTCTCTTTGGTCGTGCGGATCACTTTCTTCACAGGGTTCAGGCAAGAAAATTCTTAAAATTTTCAATTAAAAGATTAAAAATCCTCTCTTATAAGTTAATCATTAATTATGCATAATTTCACAGGTTTTCAGTGGCATGGTGGTCCTATACCTTCCCGATGACAACTGCGTCAGTGGCGACCATCAAGTATGCCGAGCATGTGCCTTGTTTCCTAACCAAAGGCCTTGCTCTTAGTCTTTCGTTCATGTCGTCAACAATGGTCTCCGTATTATTCGTGTCTACACTACTTCATGCCTTTGTTTGGCGCACATTGTTTCCTAACGATCTTGCCATTGCCATAACGAAGAAAAGACTTGTCAAGGAAAAGAAACCCTTCAAGAAAGCCTATGATTTAAGGCGTTGGACGAAACAAGCTCTGACAAAGCATACTTCAGCGAACAAGGATTTTGAGGGAAAGAATGAAGAGGACTGACATCGTTCAACTCTAGCTGAGAAGAATAATGATAAATAATACTATAGGTCACCTATATCATCATTATCAATGTGCTCGTTTATGTTCTTCTGAAGCAAAATGAGCAAACCCACCATGCTTTTCAAACTTTTATGTATTTTATTTATAATAGCCATGAATACCATGTACATCCTAATGGGTGTCACTCAAATACGGAATGAAACTAGAAACATTATTGTGCAGTGCATGTTCTCTGAGTTGGAGTGATTCACACGCTTAATCACGACTAAAACACATAAGAAAAATGAAGATCATATATTATGCATTTTTTCCTATTTCATCGAGCAAAATCCACACTTATGACATTTGAAGAAAGAGTTTAAAAGACATTTTGCTTTTTATATCTTTCAACTAAAAAGTGTTACAAGAGTTAGTTCTACAAAGAAAAAGACAACGGTGTAAGTAGGCACTGAAAACTGTACAACATTTGCCTTCTTACATTATTATTAGAATTGCAACTGAGACCTACAGATTGTATGGACTGCAGAAGTTGTTTTAACATGACCCTGTGAGATTCAGTTCCTTAAGAGGAAAGAAGTTCAATTCTAGACCTGTGCACTTCCATGAATTCCATATACAGGAAAAACCTATCTCTGCAAATGAGAATCTTTTTTTGGCAATATCAAGTATTCTGAATCAGATTCTCAGGCTGAAAACTAATTAGGAACATTCTTACTCTCAGCGAATGCCCAAACTCCTGTTCAAATTGTAAACTCAACTGAAGTCAGAATGTAAAACATATAGCAAAATGCAAGACAGTCTTGTCAGTGGGCATACCTCATGCCCAAGGGGGTACCAGCTTTGTTGATGCACCCATCATTCCCACATAGGTTTGGTTTTGCAGCAAACACAGATGTTTTTTCTTTCAGCGGTAGTGTCATCTACATAGAAACAACAATTCCATTCTTCCATAAGCAAAAGCAAATTGACAAGTGCAATAAAAACAATAACACAAAACAAATATACAGTGTGAATAAAAGTTATTTACTCGTGGATACACCCATTTTACCTCATGTTCTCGCTGGAAAGAATTTCCTCTATTTTCTTTTGAGCCCTTACAGTAAACCAAAAAATAGAAAACAAAATTCAATACAGTCAAAACCAAGATGACAACTAATAATGTAGTATCCACTTAGTCATTATAGAGCTTAAGCTAAGTAGAACCTTTATAGGAATGCAGGTACGTCGAGGTAATTTCAACTGCAATTTGTTATTTGGCTGCAGCTCAGATGTCAGGGAGAGCTAGCGTTTGGAAGTTGCAATTAGGAAATACACAAAAGCAAGCACCACTAAGCAAATTTATATGAAAACAAAGGAATTCATAAGGACTAAAAAGAAGGTCAACATATTTTTCTGAATTTTACCTTGCTGAAAAGCTCAACCGGTGGATTAGGTTGAATCTTCTTCTCTGTTTGAAAATTAAATTCCTGTAAAGAAGTCAGGAAAAAAAAAATCAGACTATGGGAAAAAAAAAAACTCAAAATGTAAAGAAAATAGAATATAGACATCCATGAACTACCATTGGCACTGTTGTTTCCTGTTTACTATTCCAGAAAACACCAATCTCTCCTTTACTTGAAAATATCTACATTCAGACAGGATATCGATAATTATTGTTTGCAATTACATGTTTTCAAGCAAACTAAATATGTATTACCTTCTTATTAAGAGGAAGAGCTTTCAAGTTGCACATCACATCACACCCATCCTGCTTTACTGTATTCATGCCACTTGACCTGGAAAAAATAGGCGCAGACCAAGAGTAAGCATTATTAATTAACAAGTAATAGCCCATAGACTGAGCACTAACTTCTAGTCAAAATGTAATTAACACAAGAACCATCAAAACACACATACCTTTCAAATTCTCTGTTTCCATTCCCTAAAACAGCACTAGCTTTGTCCAGTTCTGGCAATGACTGCAGTTGAGTTTCATAGGTAATTACAGAGAGCAAGCACCAAATGGGAAGAAAGATAAGGCGTAGCACTAATAGCACACATTGACAGTTGTAAATATTTATACTTCTTAGGCACAAAGTATAGCAAAAATGATTAAAGATGGTGCTCTTTCTCAGAGAATCAATGAAAAGAAGATTGTCCGGCTATGATAATGGAAATTGTATATTCAGTATGATGAGCTAATTACCTTATCAGAAGCAGTGCAATGAAGCGAGGAAGATGAAATAGCAGAAGTATGCTGCATGGCCCTCTCCAATGTCTTCAAGCGAAATTCCTGGAAATGTTATGACAGCAATTTGAGCTGCAAAGTATTAAGGGACTAGTTCTGCAAAAGTCTATGTTCTTTTATTTACTTAGCTGAGGAAGTATAGGCATAATTTCTGATCAATTTATGTAAAATTCCTAGAGAACCATACTCTACCCCTTCAAGGACCCTGCTTCAGCAGGACCAGCAATGGGTGACAATCTTTGCTGCTTTGCTTTTTAGATAGTATCAAAGTACTGCCAATCTAGCAACAAGTAGCAAACAAGCATTAAGCACTCACCTGGAACTCTGGCAACCTTGGCATACTCTTTTTTGGGAGAGGCAATGTAGGAGCCTCAAGAATCTACAAAATTACAAAAGTAAACTAGGGTTTAAGAAAATAACAAAAAGAAAATTGAAAATATTATAACCATTAATTTCAAGTACGAACTTTTCTATTTAATGGACGTGCTTTGAATCTACGTGCAGCAGCTGTAATGTTTTCTTGTTCTGCAATAACCTTAGGCCTGATATGTAGATTTATGAATGAGCTCAGCAGCCAGTGAGACAAAAACTTGAAAACACTCATTAGAATAGCAATAACAAACCTTATCCTTTGTGCCCTATTTGCTGTTTCAAGGTCAGGCTCTCTTGGAATTGTAAGTCTCAGGTGGGTATGCAGAGAGTTTTTATCAATAGTTCCATCCTGCAACCCAAGAATGATGTATAAATTTTACAAAGGGAAAAAATCAAGCATGTGTATACTGGAAAAATAAGAAAACAATTTACAGTGCCATTCAAGGATCAAACAAGAGGTAACATACTCTTTTAGGTGCCTTGTGTACCAAATTACTTTGAGGCTTTATGTCAGCAACCTGTTAAACGAAAAAAAGGGTGCTGAGCTTACGTCCTAACCAATGAGATCAAAACTACATTACAACTAAGAAAGCTCAAGAAATGAAGCATATAATCAGGTCCTTGGCCTAAAATTCTGGCCAATCTAGCTTCTCAAGCCAGAATGCACAACCAATCCTACCAAAGTAGGCCAGTTAAGTCAACTAGCAAATAGTTACAACTCAATAACATTACTTTGCACATTGTCCAAAGAAAAGGTCAAATAGATTTTGTTGAACACCATCATTGACAACTTATCAGGTACAATTATTCAGTATTTAATGGTGAATAACTAAGCCTTAGAAATAGAGTCCTCTCATCACTGAGAAATGACTTCTTTATGCAAAACACTTGTTTTCTTTGGCCCAAGAACAAAGAAATAGAAAAGATAGCTTGCACAATAAGTTTACCTTACGCAAGTGACCTCCCTCAAGTTTCTGCCTCTTTGCAGCTTGACTTTCAACCAAAGAAGAATTACACAAACTCCTATCGCCACTTTGAACCAGTTGCATCTGGAATCTAACAAGCAAGGTAATAGCATCACAAAACTGAAACAGTACATAGAAAGGCTAAATAAGCAGTCTGCACATAAAGAGAACATTAAAAAAGGCTAAATGAGTGGTACTGCACGTAAAGAGGAAATCAAGAAAGGCTACATAAAGGCACTAGCATCAACCAACAATTTAGGAACTTTGAAACCTCTGCGAATCATTAAGAGAAAACTTAAACTAAGAAAAAACATTATCAGTTCTCAGATCTGTGATAAGAAAACCTAAAATTTTAAAATTATTATGGAACAAAAGAGTGACAAATCTGTATACCGAGAAATAAGATATTCACCTGGAGTTACCAACTTGCACTGGCCGGTTTTGCTTGGCTAAGTGACTTGTTGTAGGCTTCATCAGGGTTGAGCTTCTAGGATGAGCTTTCTTGGCTGATTTAGCACTAGGTTTTACTTTATCATGGGATATGTGATCATCAAATTCCAGTCCTGGGAGTGCAGTGGAAATGAGGGGAATGGCATTCAAAACTTCAGTTATCGAGGTGAGAAACAGATCAAGTTACTGAAGAAAGCCAAAAAAATATAAAAAACAGAATTGCACCCAGTAAACAAGAACAAACCTTGAAATAAAGCAAAAGTAAATCAGTCGAAACCAATCACGAAAAAAATAACATAAGAAAAAACAATAGCCAAAGCATTTTCAAATTCCCAATGTTGTTTGAATACTACATTGTAAAACCATGAGCAAAAAATGCACCAGGGCGAAAGCATCTATTAGACTGTTACTCAAGGCAGCAAACTGCTCACCTGTAGTTAAGTTTAACAGTTGATTTGGAACCTTCTGTAGATTGCCACATTGCAAGTTGGTGAAAATCCCTTTAATCACTTCAGCACAGTCTAGAATACAGTATTAAACATGATTATATCAGCAAAACACAATTTAGACTTAAGTATTTATGAGGATGCCAAGAGAATAGTCTTCAATTTCCAGTTTTTGCTGAGATGTGTCTATTACATGCAAGATACCAAACAAACCATCCTATAAGAAGCTAAATTATAAAACACCTTGTCAAACAAGGAGTGACACAAGTTGTGAAAGTAATTGAGGTTAAAGTAGTACAGGTAGTATGGGCATCAGAGACGTAGCGATACTACACTAGAGGTGGTAATAGGTATGCCCAAATATAAATGGCCATAGCGAACATGAGACAACTGAAGACAGGGTTAATCAAGAAGTGAGCTGTTACTGATAACAGTGATGGTCAGATTTGCCAAATGAAAAATATTGTTAAAGAAAAGATGAAACATCACTCAAAAAAAGGCTCAGCTTATCTTGTTTACTTAGTTGATCCACCGAGCTTGAGTCAATCAGGCTTGTTCACCAGATGAAGCAAGCCAATGAATACATAAGTTCACAAAAAATTCTTAAAACACTCAAATGAGGAAACAAACTTTAGATTAAATAATTTGATCGAAAAAGAACTCATTTGTAACTCTACCTCAAATTGAGTTAGCAGCACATAATGTTTATAACTACAAAAGATTACACCAGCCAAAAAGTTTATACCTTTATCCTCCACATTGGTGACTGAACATTCAGCGCCCATGCCATTATCATAGTCATTTTCAGGGGCAGAAGTAACCTTAGTTTTTGGAGAAGTATTAACATTTTCCAGAAGAATGTCCTCTCTTAGAAACAGCTTTGCCACAAATGCTGCAACAAAAATTTTAACACAAAAAATGAAAAGGAGCAAGTCATTATGATACATTGTTTCGTAAAACAAATGCGTAAAAATTACTCTACATGGCAATAATTAAAGAAACGTTAAGGAAAAAAAGGTATATAGCTCATACGAAAACTGCAAATGACTAACTGAATCGAAAGAAGAAGGTGAAAAAGTGAAACTTTAATCAAATTGAGGAAATATTAGGGTTTTAAAGCTTAAGAGCGCTCACGAGAAGGTGGATAATTCGGCGCTGACTCGAACCATAGCTCGGCGTCACGCGCCTCCGCAAGCGACTCCTCGCGAGTGAAGTCGAAGAAACGCGCCGCGTCGAACTCGTACTCGAGATCAATCTCACGCGCCTCATACACCGGTAACTCCACCTCCATTTCTTCTTCCATCTCTGTCTCTCTGAAATTCTCTAACTACTTATAAATGAGCGTATCTATCTGTGTCAAATTGAAATCTTTGATTAGTTAAAACCCTAAATCGAAGAAACTATCGCGGATTTTACATACAGAAGAGAAAGGGCGCAAATTTCGCGGAGCTTCAGTGAAGCAGCGAAAGAAATGAAATCAAATGAATATGTTTTTAGTTCATTTCCAAAAACAAAAACGAAGGTAAGGTACAACATTTGCGGTGCAAGGTACAAGTACCTTGAAGCTTTATTTGACTCGCTTTTGAACTTCTTTTTGTTTTCGTTTCTGTTTTTGTTTTTATTATAGCGCCGGAGTTTGTAACGATCTAATATTTTGAATTTATGGGTATGGAAATATTAAAATAAAGCCATTTTAAATTTTGATGACGCGAATGCCCCTGAGGTTTCGGAAAATTGGCGGGTTTATTTTAAATGGTTAAATAAAAAATAATTTGGAATTTTTTTTAATTATCAATTTAGTTTGTGACAAATCTAACTCGCATGATCACTTTAACAAAAGAATATGATTCTATTATTTCCTCATTAAACATATGTATTGATAAACTGACAATATAATATAATGTGATTTATTTTATTAGATAATTTCTTACCTTATCATACATCAAGTCATATATATTAAGTATTTACTGCTACAATTTGAATTATAAAATTTTTTAAAAAGTATAATTTATAAAATATATAATTTACTTATCATATAAGTTTGATTTAGTTCTTTTTAATGATTAATCGGACAAAATTTCTTAAATGAAATACTTGACAAATGGAGTGTAAACAATACTAGGTTTTATGCTTAGAAAAAATACCTAAATTTTGATGAGTTTTTACGTGTTAAAAATAAATTATTATTTATATTTATTAAAAATTTTGATAACTAATTATTTGTATTTAGTAACTACAAAACTAACAGAAATTAAAGGTATTTTACCCTAAATCAAAAACTCTAATTAAATTTGATTAACCTGTTTTACAACTTATTGCAAAACAATGAGCTTCAACCTTTTTTTTTTATTATTATTTTTATAGGAGCGCTTTAACTTCATTGTCACTAAAATAAAGAAACAAAAATTAATAAATCAATGGATGATGTAAAGCTCAATCGGTTTTAAGTGTAATTTGAAATTTAAATAGACGAAGGGCAAGATAGTCAAACTGGATGAACGTGGGGTTTGTCTAAGAAGCGAGCGGCAGAGTTATTGGGGGATGAGCCGTTTTCATTTTCGGGTGCCGAGAAACTGTCGAGGAGTCTGAAATTTCGGCGGGATTTGAGTTAGCCCTTGTGATTTGAAGGATATTGCGAGATTGCCCCTAACGGTTTTTATTCGTTTGTCAGGTAGGAAAAGAGGTGGGTGGCGTGGGCCTGCTTACGCGATTTTAAATAATGTGATTAATGATAATGATTGGATGACTTTACTGTTTGTAATAATAAAATGAGATAAAATAAAAAATTAAAGTGTTCCTTGTGCAGGCAGTTCTTTATAAGTTATATAACTTAAATTTGATTAAAAAAAAATCATATCAGTTAAATAAGATAAAGAGAAATTTGCAACTTGAAAAGTAGAATAAATTAATTCAAACACAACAATTAAACGCCACAAAAATTTAATTATTTAATGTTCTATATGTATTAAATATAATTAATTTCTATAAGTATTAAATATAATTAATTAAACTAGTTATTTATAAACGGTATAAAAATTATATTGCATAAATTCTTTCTTATAAATCACTTCATAAATAAATTTCATTATTAACAAACCAATTGTATTTTTACCTGATATCACTTAAATTATAATTACATTTCTTGATTGATATAAATTTTGTAACACATTACTGTTGATTTTGATAATTTATATGTTTAGTGAAAAATTAAACAAAATAATCTTCATATATAATGTTTTATCTTACAACTAATGAAAAATACAAACTCATGAAATTTTTTAATAAGCACAAACGCTCAATTTCTACCAATGAATTCTTTCAAAAGAAATCTTTTAATTAATGAATAAATAAAAATCAAATTGATACAATTGATATGATATTTTGAGAATTAGATTGATTAATAAAGATTGAAGCCATCTTTTTGTTGATTGACAATCAATTACTTTATTTTTCTCAAATCTCAATAATGATTTCATAATTTTTTTTTATCTTTTAAATGAATGATTGCATATTTTTCTAAACATATTTATCATTACATAATTCCCTAATTTCCATTGTGTGTAATTTTATAATTTTCATCTTATTGTATTATTTTTTATTATATCATTCACAGTATAATATGTCTAAAATTACATCAAAATAACAAAAAAAAAATTATTTATTTACGGTCTGTATTAACAACCTTGTGATTCAATTCATGAACCATTTATTATAAGTTGATGAGATACTTTTAAGGTGTTCAATTCATGCAAAATTTACATATTAATATTTTACAATTTCAAGACTAGTATTTTAAACAACAAAATGAAATGGTACATCTAAATAATGCATTCAATTTAAAGCCTCTTCTAAAAAGAAAAGATCTAATTTAAAGTCTTATGGCATAATTTTATAATGATTTTGTTTACTATATATGCCCTTATTAAAAAAAGTTCCAATATTATTTTTATTTTTTTATCTTTATAGTGAATCAGTGATTAAAAATAATTATTTTATTTATTTATAATTTTTTTTGGTAAAAATAGGAGATAGGCTAGACCTAAATTAAATTAAAAGATTAAGGAATTACATATAACTTGGGTAGCTAGTATCTATTCTTAAAAAAATATGAAGGTGCAAATGTTTCATTTAGTATCAAATGGTTTATAATAATTCCACTATTGATACTGTAATTCTTTTAATAGCAATGGAATAAAATATGCAGAGGAAATGTCAAAATAACATTGCCAAGTACTTAAAAGACAGAAAGGAAATGTCAACATGATATAGAGTAAGTAGTTGAAGAAATCTTAATAAGATTGATTTGTATTCTAATTCACTTTGGTTGCTAAGTTAGAGTTTTATTTTTTAAGCATTATTTATTTGAATTGTATTCCTAGTCTAAGTATGAGTCTTATTAAATTAAATTTTTCAGTCAAATTACGATAATCTTAGTTAATATAAATAAGTGTTTTATGTGTCTTTTACAAGCAGATTTTGATTATTTATTATTGATTTTTTTTTTAAATAAACTCTAGATTTGCGTTTAATAATATTGTCAATTTTCAAAACTTTGTATGACATTTAAGTTTGGTTAATTTTCAGCATTATGGAGAATCAATGAGTCTTAACCATTAGGCTTAACATGACTCAAAAGTGTTATTATTCTCAAGTATAAAAGTGTCTAGTTATAATATAACCTGGTGAGTCTGGAGTCAAACCAAAGGGAATTTAAAATCTAATAGCCAATTTGTTTTAATAAAGAAAATTAACTGTAGGAAGAAAAATTAATAGGAATCAATTTAAAAATATGCTAAGGTTACATGATCTATTCTCAGATTTCAAATTATGATTATAACAACTCTCTTATATTTGTATTTTGCATTTATCTTGCTCGTTAATTATTATGTCATTTAATTCTCAACTAACTATTAATGTGATAAATATGGGACCAAGTACTTAATGTGCCACAACTATATTGAAATATTGACATTATGTCAAAATACTGTATAAATCGAAAAAGATCCAAATCTATCAATTAATATGACATAAAAAAACTGATAAGGAAGAAAATACAATAAATAAAATAAATTTAAAACTCACTTGAGATGGTAATTAATCAATAATTTGAATCCAAGAGCTTCATCATTCACCTCAGCTTAGAAAATTTAGTCACTCATATTAAAATACAAAACACTCATTTTATTTAAGAAACTTCTAAAATATATTACAAGAGAATTAATAACACAAGAAAAAGAATTCCTTAGCTTCAACCCCCCAGCTCTCTCCTGTTTTCTCTCTTTGGCTTCGACTTTTCTTCTGCATTGGTTTGCCTTTTATAGGCAAGGATGCACTCATTTTTTATTATTTATTTTATTTTATTAATATATTATATATACATTGAAGGGTGTGTTGGTCAAGTGGCGAAATGACCACTTGACCAACACACCATTATTGCATTCTTTTTCTTTTTCTTTTTCTTTTTCTTTTTTAATTTTTTAATTTTTTAATTTTTTAATTTTTTATTCTTTTGACATCTCCTCAATAATGTTTTTCAATGGATTCAGTAATTCTTTTTTGTCCCCATTTTTAGTTCCAATTCTTTTTTTATTTCTGAAATATTTACAATATAAAAAATTAACATACAACAAATAAATTTTAATATAAAAATTTATTAGGAGAGTGTAAGATAATTTAAGAATAATGAGCGCATTAATCAACATTATAAGTAAAAAATTGATAATTTTAGACTTATTAAATGTACATTTTTTAGTGTTAATCACACCTCCAACCAGCTTATTGCTAAGCCTTAGCAATTTAATCGATAAAAATTTAGTAAAATTTCAAACCCAAATTGAAAATCCTTTTTTTTCAATTGAGTTATTTCTTTCATCGGATTAATAAAAACAATCAAATAGAAATATAAGTATTATCTTCGACCTAAAGAAAATCGTACTTACACAAATTAGTTAAATAAAATCATGTAAAATGATTAATTATTAGAGCTACATTAATCAAGCCACTTTTAAGAGTGATATGTGAAATCTCAAAATCTCACGGTTGAGAGTGATTCCTTTAAGGAAAAAAAAATATAACCTTAGAAAAAACGGCCACTTTAAGAAGTGGTAGATTAAGAAAATAGTAAAATAACATCATACGCTCTCACCAAGATGAAAGAATAATGTCTAGAACTTAGAAATAAAATGATCTCAAGTCAAGGGAATTACTAACCAAACTAATTTATTTCTGATTTTATGCATCATCACATTTTTTAATCCATATTACCAGCTTCTACTTCAGTTTATAGCTCCCTAAAATCAAGAAAAATTTTCACTGGAACATAACGTAGGCTAGAGACATAGCTAACAAAAAAGGAATAACATAAAAATAAAATTTATGTTTGAAAAATAAAGGACTTTGGAGGTTGTACGGTATTTTTCACTTGATTTTGTTTCTTCTTTTGTTTGTTTCTTTTTTTATTTGTTATTTTATTTATTATTTTTTATAGCACATTTTTCATGAATGCATAATTATCTCTATTTTCAAACATAATTTAGTAGTGGAAAACATAAAACATAAGATGATACTCCACATTGGAGTGAGATAAGATGATATGTTACCAAAGAAAAAGACTTCTTTTTTTTTTTAGGCTAAAAGGGTTAACTATGGATCCTTAATAATAGGTTGGCTAGAAAGGCTCAAACAGACCAAAGATGGTCTTTCTGTCATCTTTTAGGGCTCTAAATAATCTTTCATATCCACTAGTTTAGTGGATTTTCTAATGCAATTGCAAAAATTATTTTTTTGAAGAAAAATATAGAGATTTTATATAATAAACTATGAAGCTATATAGGCAAATAAGATTACTCTCAAAGGATTGTAAGCTCAAAAACTCACTTGGACTTATCATGACATGTTCATTCATTCAAATGGCTTAATCAGTTTCACTCATCAAATTTCTTAATTTACATTTCAACATGTAAGGTGAAAAATATGGTATAACATAACGCAAGACCAAAGATAATACAAATACTAAAATTTTAAAGTCATCATGTTATCCAATGTTAAAAGATTACGATTTTTTTTAAGTTTAAAGAAAACATAAAAAAAATTCCTCTAATTTATTTTTTTTACGAAAACATAATAGAAGAAGTTGGAACTGATTGCAGAAACTTAAAGGAGATGATTAAGAAAAAGAAAAGAAGAGAAAAAAATGTTAAAAAGTAATTTTTTTTTTAAGAAACAAAACTCTACAACTAAGAAGATTCATTTTTAGAGTCACTACGCTTCATATTCAGCCATCTTCGACTCAAATTTTTATAGAAAGTTAGTCTTTACAATAAAAATGAATGAAAACATCACCATGACTAAAATATTCCATAACTGTCAACTATTTCCTCACCCCAACCTAAAGAAAATATTGTCTTCAATGTCTTAGAAAAAAGGAGTGGAGTTTAGAAGACATCACCTGGTTATTACAAGAAAATATTTACAAGCGGGGGGTTAAATATAATTTATACCTTTTAGGAGAGTTACTGCCATCATCATCAGTTGACTAATCCAACGCCAAGGTCATGGGATCTGGTTCTGGTTTGTAACTTTACAAAAGATCAAGTAACTTATTAGCAGTAGAAGCACAAATAAAGAGTTTTTTCACTGACGATGAAATGAAATAATTTTTTATTGCATAATTAAAAAAGGCTATTAAGTCATCATAAAAGTTATTAACATTTAACAAACCTATAGGCTTTTGATGGATATTCAAATGAGCCCAAAAAGTAAATGTAATTATTGCCTCTAAAGTTGTAAGATCTCCTGTTAAGAAAATAAAAGTGTTAGCAAGATTTAACTTCTTAGATATTCTTTCTTACATACTTGAGACAATTAACTCTTCTCCAGTTGGTGAACCGGGCAGACATTCCAAAGGTTTTAATACTTTTGAAATGATACCTAACACTTGGTTTCTTCGAACGAAAGTAGCTTCTCAGACAAGTTTTGATAACTTCAGTCATCTCCTCCATATGTAACTGACACAACTTAAAAGTGATTTCCAACTCTCAAGTATAAGAGTGTCTTATTATATTATAACTCGGTGAGTCTAAGGTCGATCCACAGAGAAAAGATTTAATTTGTTTGTTTTATTTTTTTCTAAAAATAAAAATAAAACTTGAATATATAAGACTTAATTTAATTAAAACTATGAAATTAAATTAGTTATGGTTATGGATCCACTCTTAATAGTAAATAAAATTTAACAAATTCTTTTTGCCATTTTTATTTAAATTTATTGCCAAAAAGATTAATTATATAAATTATTATTATTTTTTCATTAATTTTATTATGGATTAAGTATTTATTGTGCCAAAAATTAATTTGTCTACAATAAATCAAAATACCATGTTACCATATCTTATATTAAGATATTAAGAATTTATTATGCCAAAATCTATTTTTTTGTCTACAATAAATCAAAATTTTAAAATATAAAATATATATAAAATTATTTAGAAAATAATTTAATTTATATAATTAAAAATAGAATTTGATTAAATCATATTTATTTATCAAGAGTTTCACTTTACCCTGACTATTATTATTTAACTAAGCATAATTGCAATAAAAATACAATAAATAAATTAAGTTACTCATAATTAAAAGAAAATAAAATAACTAAAATTGAAAATAAAACTAATATTTATTTATGCAAATAATTATACAAAATATTAAAACACGCCTGGTAAAGAGGATTACAAGGGGATTGAAAGAATTTAAGAAGAAGAGGATGATTAAAAACACAAAAATGAGGCTCTATTTATAGAGAAATAAATTCATAATTCAGTGCTTTATAGTCCATGATAAACTTGATGCATGCGCTCCACACAATCATTATATCAAGATTTAATGGTTGGTCAAACTTAAAAAGTCAACCTTACACATGGCATCATATGAAACGTCCGATTTGATCAAAGAACTGTTGAGATTTGGCGGGTTAATGGGTGGATTAGGTCGACTCAAATACAACTATTCGGATCCTTCAACTTGCTTCACCAACTACTGCCACGTGGCACGATCTTGGCCATTGAATTATGAACGGTTGAGATTTAGTCAAAATTAACAGTTATCCCGTGCATTCATGTCTATTATAAGCTCATTTTATCATTCAATCAATGTTTGGTCAACTGAAAAAAAATCAATTTTCTTTCTAAAAGCTGAATTTTAAGCCGGTCTTGACCCATCCTAAGGTTTTCGGACCTCATGAATCTAAATTTGACCTTCATTTTCCCGTTTGGAGCCTCGAATTACGAGAAATTAATATTTTACCTAATAAATACATAAAAATACTCAAAATTAAATATAATTAAAACATAATTATTAATTATTAACATATTACATAAATACAAATGTAAATCGTAATATATGCACAAAATAACATTTTTATCCCTTAATAAAATACAATTTTTAACAATAATCAACAAGATGTAGTTTTCTTTCTACTATAGCATGACCAAGATCTACAGCTACCTGAACAAACTCCTTATACTTTCCATAATGATATCCAAAAAAGACACAAATGTTCTTAAGTTGTCTATTTGAAGTTACTGCCATTGAAACAATTCTTAACAAAAATAATTTATAAGTGCCTAAAAAGAAGAACCTATTTAATGATCTTGGGGATGAAAACAATGATACACAGTTGTAAATGAAGTGGTGTATTTGTAAAATGACGTGTGCAGCTAGTGGCTCAATAATTAGAAGTAAACAAAAAAAACAATAAAAAAATAAACAGCAATTATATATAACATCACACAAAAATAATAATAATGCAGAAAATAAAAAAAAGTAAAATAAAAGGATATTAACTAGTAGTTTTGATTGTGGCTCACATTTTCCTCTAGATTTATGTCTAATAATAGCTTAAACGCCCTCTATGAGTCGAGGATAGACTTCCTATCTAGTTTTTTTATAAACTAGCAAACATGGTCTTTTAGAGTCAGATTCTTAGGACTAAATTATACGCTTTCTTTTTGGAACAACTTCCATAAATTATGAAACTCACGTTGCAGATATCCGTTAGAATGTTTTCTAAGAGATCATAAAATATCATCAAATGATTCTTCACTCATGCCATCCTTAACGAATTTGATTTTATCTTCACTATTTACAAAAACCATTATTAAAGCTTTACAATGTGATTTAATGCAAGCAAGTTTTACACAGTTAGGACATTTAGAGCCAAGCCGTTTAGCTATTTTTTTTAGCAAATGTGCTTTTACCAAAACCAGACATGTAAGAAACAAATAGATCAGAAAACTCACATGAACCTTTGTTTCAATTAACCAACGAATGTTAATGGGAATCCCATTATTCTTTAACAAATATAGATGTTCACAATGAGCTTTGTAAATCTTTTTAAGAGCATTTTGAGGAACATAAGGAAAACACTTATGCAATTTATGTTGTATTTTTTTCATGTTTAATTTTGGGGTTTCAGTTATTATAGGAAACTGAAAATACCAACTTAGAAAGTCACGAAATACTCTTTTCCGCCATCCGCCATATATACGGGAAAGCAAATCAAATAATATAAATTCAAATATGCAAAATCAAGTCAAAAGTGAAGGAGAACAAAACAACACAATATCTATAATCAAACATGCAACTCACCTTCGTCCTTTTATTGAATTTACCTTAAGTTTTAATTGGAGTTCATAAATACCACCCTTTATTTTTTCTGAGTTGTCTTTCGAGATCTTCAACGTAGGATACTAACTTTGGTGGTTGTAAGATCCAAATAAAATGTGATTTACAAACTTGGATCAAACTTCATAAGTAAAATTTTACATGTAAAAGTTATTTGAGCAGGAAACTTATCTTTTTCATGCAGAGTGAGGGTTGATATAAGTTTGGAGATAGTTTCTGTCAAATTGGTCAAAGTTTGCATGGTTTGATTATTGATTACCTCTTGTTTTTCAATGAATGAATGCAATGTATTTTTTAGAGTTTTTCTTAGAGGCGAGACATATGATAGGTCACTCTAGGAGTTTTGAAAATTCTAACATGAAGGAGTTGGTTGTGAAGGTTGTGCATGATTGTCATTTCTCCAACTAAAATGAATGTGGTTTCTCCAACCAGAGTTATAAGTTTGGGAGTATGGATTGAGATTTTACTTTTTAAAATTGTCGATGACATTTACCTATTTATGTAAACTTTCTCTCAGGGTTGGTAAAGTAAGACAGTTCTGTGTAGAATGATAAGTAGAATCACAAATACAACATGCAATATCTTGAATAGATTTTACATGATCATTCTTTTTGAACTCTAAAGCTTCAACTTTTCCAGTTAAAAATTCAAATTTGGCTTGAAGGTCATGGTCTTCCCTAAGGTTGTACATGCCTCCACTAGATGGAGATAACTAGGGTTTACTCGATGACTCATAAGACCCAACTGTATCTCAGTGTTTTGCATTCTCTGCTATATAGTCAAGGTAGTCTAATGTATCTTCAAGACTTTTGTCTCTAAACTCACAATTACATGTCATTTCAATGACTTTTCTACTTTGGGATGTCAGTCCCTCGTAAAAATAAAACACTAACCTCTATGTTTCAAAATTGTAGTGCGGGCAAATGTTAAGTAGCTATTTATACCTATCCCAACATTGGTAAAGGGTTTCTCCTGACTTTTGAGTGAATGTTGTGATTTGTCTTTTGAAAGAATTTGTTCTATGAGGTGTAAAGAATTTTTTCAAAAATTATGTTTTTATTTCATCTTAAGTTTTAATATATCCTAACATAAGCTTTTGTAACCAAGTTTTAACTTTTCCTTTAATAAGAACGGAAAAAACTTAAGTATGATTTTGTTCATGTTATAATTTGATTAGTACAAGTATTACAAACCTCTTCAAATTCGCTCAAATGCAAATACGGATTTTTAGACTCAAAACTATGAAAAATAGGCAAAAGTTGAATGATATTAAGTTTGAAATTAAAACAAGTGTTGTGCAAATTTTATTGAACTTACAAGTGCAAGAATCTATTGTAGAATAGATCAACAGTGACGAGTGTCGATCCCATGAGGAGGTGAATTTTAATTGTGTGTAAAATTAATTTTCTAAGTGGGTGGTTGGATTTATAATGAAAGTGACGTAGGTTATCTTATAATTTAAATTAGAACGGCGAGAATAAACTATTAAAATGAAGTGTTTTGGTCTCTGGATCTATACTCAACATGTACTATGAGCTTAACATTCTTTGTTAGTGTCAATTAAATTATGAATGAAGATTTTTCACTACTCATGAACCTCACTCTAATTAATATGGTGCTAAGTGCTTATCGTGCCAAATAGTAATAACCTTGCACTAGGGAGACAGTTATACCAGACAATATCTAGACAAGATTATTACTATCTATCGATGAAAAGTCAAAACATCCACAAAAATCAGAGGGAAAGAAAAGTAAATTTACCAAATTAAACTCATGGAGCATGTTAAAACTTCACCTTCAACTCAAGCTTGAAAGAAAATTAATTACTCATAATTGAATTAAGGTAAAATGAAAATTTATTAAAATACGTAGAAAATACAAGATAGAAAAGAAATTATAGCAAATGAAGCTACAAAATAGATTCATGGGTGTCAAATTAAGGGGAAGCCTCATTTTTATAGATATAATGAGTAAATATAGTCATCGGATTAAAATAATTTGGACGCTCAGGATTGCGACACATGGTAAGTTATGATTGGATGAACACATCATCAAGGCTGTCATTCCATTTCTATGCATGTACCGTACGCATATTTTTTCGGTCCACTAACATACTGCCACGTCACCAGTCAATGCCACATAAGTATTTTAGTCCAATAGGATCATGACACATCATCAGTCAATACCACATAAGCAATCAATGTCATATCATTCGTCCAATCGAATATGAATATGTGAACAGTGTCATTTATCTTTTTAGGCTCCTCTTAATGTTTTCAATTGTCTTAAATTTAAAATTGTTGTCTGTTTTGCTATCTAATCTCTTGTTCATTTTAAAATGACCATGATGCCCCTTAAAATACATAAAATACTTAATTAAAATAAAACATACATAATTAAATCACAAAAGACTTAAAGACATAAAAGCAAGGATATTAGTGAGACTTGGAGTGTAAAATGATGATTTTCTCCTTTATAAATACACACTTTCTAGCACTCAACAACGAGATATTTTAGGAGAAAAACTATGCATGATGGTGACCTTATTCTAGTAGGATACATGAAATCTCTAAGAGTCATAGGCTGTTCATGACGATTTTAAAAGGCCTGGTTATCTTCGTGCTCAGAAAAAATTATTAGCTCCGATGTTGGCCATATCTAAAGGTGGTGAAAGTGATTTTCCAATTAGTCTATGACTGTCTGTACAAGACCAACATCACATGCAATGCTGATAATGTGTAAGTGTGTGCCAAATTAAATTAAGATGCACAAACGAATGAATAATACATACAACACTAAATGAAAATTACACAATAAAATAAAAATTAAATAAGCAAAGAACATAAATAAACAGAAATTAAAAATAAAAAATATGAAATAAAAATAAATAAACTAAAAATTAATTAACTGAAATAAAAATATTAGGCGGTTGGACCAGCCATAAAAATAAAATAATTAAAAGCAATAATAAAATAATACATTAACAAAATATTAACAATTCAGACGGTATTTTAAAACCAATCATATAATAAAAATAACACAAATTAATGTACAATAATAATTAAACAAAAATTAAAATGATAGGTGGTTAAAACGACTATAATAAAACAAACGAAATTTAAATAACAATTTCGGTGGTTGAACCAATTATAAAAATAAATGCAAAATGTAAATTACATAAATATAAAGAAAGGAAAAAATTTAATTTTTTTAATTTTTTTTAAATTACCATCCTATTAAAATTCAATTTTGGGCCTTAATGGTTATTTTAAAAGTTCAAGTCCATATCCATTATATCCACAAAGTCCAAAGGTCCAAGTTTATTTAGTTTTTAAGTCTAAAAGTCCAAAGAATAAGGCAAAGTCTAAATATCCAAGTTTCAATTCGGTTTAGGGATTGATTTGTAATTTTTTTCAAGTTAAAATGAAATTCTTCACAAGTTTTATGGTAATTTTATGATTATAGAAGAGAGAAGAGAGCTAACTGAAATGTTATGAAATAAATTATTTAAAAAAATGACGTAAGGGAGGATGCAAAATAGGAAAAATAATTGAGAAAAGAGAATAAAAATATATAAAAATAAAATTGACACTAAATTTTAGAAACTCTCTGAAAATAACGTCAAAAACTTAACAAAATTTAAAAGTGTTATTACTCTTAAGAATATGAGTGTCTAGTTATAATATAATCCGGTGAATTCAAAGTTGAACCACAGGACATTTAAAATCTGATAGCCAATTTGTTGTAATAAAGAAAATTAACTGCGGGAAGAAAAATTAACAGGAATCAATTAAAAAATATACTAAGGTTACAAGATCTACTCTATGATTTCAAATTATAATTACAACAACTCTCTCATAATTGTATTTTGCATTTATTTTGCCAGTTAATTATTATGCCATTTAATTCTCAACTAATCATTAATGTGATAAATATGAGACTAATTACTTAATGTGTCACAACTATATTGAAGTATCGACATTATGTCAAAATACTATATGAATAAAAAAAATTCAAATCTATCAATTAATATGATATAAAAGAAACTGATAATGAAGAAAATACAACAAATAAAATAAATTTAAGACTTACTTGATAGAGTAATTAATTAATAACTTGAATACAAGAGTTTTACCTTTCATCTCAGCTTAGAAAATTTAGTCACTCATATTGAAAAATAAAACACTCATTTTATTTAACAAACTTCTTAAATATAATATAAGAAAATTGATAACACAAGAAAAATAAGAAAAAAATTCCTCAATTTCAGCGCCCTAGCTCTCTCTCTCATTTTCTCTCTTTGGCTCCTACTTTTCTTCTGCATCGGCTTGCCTTTTATAGGCAAGGATGCATTCATTTTTTATTATTTATTTTATTTTATTATTATTATATATATACATATATTGAAGGGTGTGTTGGTCAGGTGGCGAAATGGCCACCCAACCATCACACCATTATTGCATTCTTTTTTTTTTCTTTTTTTTTTACATCTTCTCAATAATGCATTCCAATGGCTCTAGTAATTTTTCTTTATTCCTACTTTCAGTTCCAATTCCTTCTTTATTCCTTAAATATTTACAATATAAAAAATTAACACATTACAAATTAATTTTAATATAAAAGTTTATTAGATGAGAATAAGATAATTTAGGAATAATGAGTTTATTAATCAACACTGTAAGTAAAAAATTGATAATTTTATATTTATTAAATATATACTTTTTAGTATTAATCAAGGCTTATAGTATTCTTTTGAATTAATATGAATTTAAATCATTCCTCTTTTTCAATAGTAACAAAAATCAATGGAATTTTGAAACATTCAACTTTGGCTGCATCACAACAATACTCAAGTACGAAAAAGAACTACAATAAGATTGCGATAATCCATGTCCTCCGAAATATCTTGATGGTTGGGCTCAAGCCCTTCTGTGGCCTTGAAATTTTATAGGGATAGATACCTCCCCATATATTCAGTGCCATAGATTTTTTAAGTTAATATTTAGTAGACTTATGGATCACACCCAAAAAAGTATACATGTACAGACTTTCGATTGACTTCACATTGGATGTATTTAAATTATAACATTTTTTTAAAGAAACGAATAAATAGAATCACAAATAAAGTTGGCCTTCGCTTGAAAAGTAGACGTTTAATGTTCTGTGGCTCTATTATCATGACTTTTAAGCCACAATTGTCATAGAATAATAGTTTTAATTGCCAAGGAAAAGTGGATAGGTGTTAGCACTGTTAACTGTTAAGTAAAAGTTATTATTATTTTTTAAACTTATTTTTCAACCAATGATTATCTGTCAAAATAAATTGCAAGTGTTGATGAAATACTCAAGAAGCTTGGGTTTGTCATCCAAATTGTTGAAAAAAATGCAATAAAATAAAGAGTTCGGCTATATTAAAACCGTTCTAAAATAAAATATTTTTTCATAATCACACAATTAAAATTATAATAAATTTTTTATTATTTATCACTTTATATATGTGACTGTGATCTTTACTTTATTTTAAAACAACTTTAAAATAACCATAACCTAAAATAAAATATCTGATCCTTTCAAATCTCATGCCACACTCCTCTCGATCTTCAATCTTTTAAAATACCAATCAATAGCAGTCGGCTTTTATTGTTATTATTTTGGCATGCATTTAATTCCCCCACGCAACTCTATAGTACTTTTTCTTCCAACTTTTTTTTTCCTAGAAAAGAGGAACAATATATAGTTTTGACCTAGATTATTTTATTGTCCGTTAAAACTCACCACTCGTCAGGCTAATTCCTAGCTTCAGCAAGCAGAACCGATGTTTTGATGCCAGCAGTTGCAATTAAAAAGCTCCAACCATAGCTTACACGCAGTTCCATTGAACGAACATGTACAAGTAGTCCTTGCTGCAAGTACCAAATTTTGAAATGGCAACAACTCCCTATATATGTGTGGGTAGGCATATTAGCATGGAGATGGAGATTGTTATTTGTGGCTTTTAAACATAGACTTTTCTCGCATTCATACAACTCACGGATTCTTTATAATCAAACGGGAAACTTTAAATGTGAAACCAGAAGCCTTTTTCCAATCTCTTTGAAAATTTACGCAAGCAAAGGCCTGCCAGTGCCAAACCAGGTAAAAAGAGAACCAAATTGAATAGTCACGTGGAAAGTAATTAGACTATATGCCCTAGTCTCAGTGAAAATATTGGAAGCTTTCAACTCCATAGCATTTACTTTGGGATTGCCTTCACGTATTTCTGTTGGCACTTGAATGAAGTAACTCCCAACGTAGCCGAAGTTTGAATGCGATGCCTGGAAATGATGCAACACAAGGTCCAGAAAACCAATTAATGTCGTCCATTAATTCTGAGCACGGCACTAGCTAGATATCATATCATTATTCTGCGTTCATTCAATGCGGTCACGGGACTTACGTTCATGGGATAAACTTGTATCAAAGATTAATAGTTTGGATTATCATCTTGGTTCACTTTCTAAATGCGTGTCTATTGAAGTTTCATTTTGTTTAGCGCAAGGCTACTTTATAATTGTTGTAATTTATAATAGTCACAAGCTTTGTTATTATGGGGTTTGATTATAGACACAAGGGCTTTTTCCTTCACCCTTCAGAACTTTTTTCCCATTTAATGCCATGTGTCACACCCAGATTATGCAAGGAAGTCTGTACAGTAGTAGTTTAAATGTGTGTTACTATTTTATCCTTAAACGCTAGACTTGGAAGGTATGACTGGATCAGATTAACTTTTAGGATTAAATTAGATTATATTAAATTAGTATCTTTTGTTTGGTATTATATTGGACATGATTACGTTATTTTAATTTAATAAAGCTAAATAATTATTTAAATATGATATTCTTAAATCATATTGATAATTGTTGACTTTTAATATTTAATATTCAATACTACTGTAAAGAAATAGTTTATCATTTTTATGTTAAATACTCGATACTAGTTTAAATAAATTAATGAATAAAATTTTGATATTCTAATATAATATGAAATTACAGGTTAAAAATATATGAAATTAAAAAAAATTATAATATGGTTTTATTATTTATGGATACCACCGAAAGCCGACGGGTTTTTCGGCTGAAGGAATGTCGACCTCATCGATCGGTTTCTAACAAAAATGCACAGCCAAGAGTTTTAATTTTGAGTCGCGAAGTATGAATAATGACAAAACAAAGCTAGCAGACGGAGACACAAATAGTTCAAATGAAATGTACAATAGCTGGACGCGCTCACAACATCCACTCACCCATCAGTGTCTCGCGAAGTAACAAAAATTAAACCGTCAAGATTCGCAAGTCACAACCGTCGTTACTTGTAAGATAAAGCCCGCAGCCAACTTTGCGTTCAAGCCTCAAACATCCGCATCAAATCATCAAATATTAGACGGTGTGCTGACAATTATACCATATCAATATGTGCATGCATAAGTTTACGCAAGGTATCTGCGTGCATGTTTCTGTCGTGTTTTGCGATTAGTAATGGCCGGACAAGTAATTGTGGTCTGCGATGGAGATAGCAACCATGAATCTTACAGCATATCCTAAGTTCATCGTCCACGTGTCACGATGGCGAGGGTTGATTTGTCTTTTTCCTTTTTTATTTTTTTTAGATTTTTGGGGGAAGATGAGGTAGAAATCTCTCGTGTATTAATTCTGAGATTATAAGTTCCGCGCGGTAAGAGAGATATAAATTCATCTGCAATTAAGGGAGCCTTGCCAGTGCCTCCTGCCATGTATTTGTAATTTGTTGAATCCATATGTAGGCTTCCCGCTAGCTGCATTTAGTTAGCTTGCATAAATTAAAATCAATTAAAAATGATCGATCTCCAGGAGGGAAATGCCAGACAAACTAGTCAAATGCAAGCTTAACTAAGGAGACATTTTAGAAATGATCGATAAAATTATCATGATTCTGTTTTGAAATGGCCAAAAGAGGGATATATATGTATGTAGAATCCTAAACTTAAACTGCATAGTTTTAAATAATCTTTTAATTCTGATCGAAAATTTTAGAAACAAATACGATTTATGGATTAATCGAGCATGTCCTTTTGTTTTTTCTTTTCAGTATCCGCCAGATCTTAGAACAATTAATTATACACTGCAAAGTGCAAACCACTCTTTGTGCTTGTGGGAAGTGATTCAATTACCTCTGTCTATATAATATAAGATCCTTATATATATTTGCAAAATCTGCCTCAAACATCTGTATCAGAGTTGTGGCATAAAAGTTCTTATGTAAATAAGCAAGATTTCTCATTTCCAGGCTTCTGCTAAACTTCCCTTACATTAGGGGTGGGTAAAATATCCGACCCAATCTAACTCGATCCAATCTGAAAATCTGATCGAATTGACACAAAATTAAAAAAAAAAATTGAAACCCGAAATTACTAAACAATTCCTAAACACTCACACACACCACACAGTTCACAAACACCAAATCACAATTCATACACACAAACCATTACAACATACAACAAAGTGCAAACCATTACAATCGGTCAACAGTACACTAACACAGTGCACACGACAAAGCAGCCACCAGCCAGCCACCACGGACTCACGGCACAACGGCACTCGTACACGACCATACCGACCCACAAGGCACAACCTCCCTCGCTCGCATCCCACTGTCGATGGAGACAAGCGGCAGCCACACAGGCCACACCCGTAGCTAAACAAACGAAACACAAATGGTCAAACACACACATAAAGCTCACAAAGCAAGCTCGATCCGACCACCAAACATAGCAATCACCGAGGGTCGACGCCAACCAAAGATGCTCTGTGAGGATCGTGACCCGATCTACCTATTTACTGCCTCCAAGCGCCGAATCTGTTGCGCCACTTCCACACCTCCACTCCTCCACCATCATACGACCCGATTCAAGCTCCATTCGACCCGTTAAGCTCCATCCCAATCTCCAAAGTCTTTGGGCCGTTATCGATACTTGGTTGATAGAAACGGTATATGGTTACATACATTATATTTTATTAGAATCCAATCCGATCCAAATTAAATTTGAATCGAATCGAATCGGATTGGATTGGGTTAAAGGTTCGGATTGAGTTCAGATGAATTTTTATCCAACCTGAAACCCAATTGGGTTGATCCAAACTCAACTTGAACCCAATTTTGCCCAGCCCTACCTAACATGTTACTCGAACAATCGACTTAACATCAGTCAATGGAGTGTACGAGTGGCATAAAATATATAATAATCTATAGTTCAATAAATGGATCACTCGCATACTGGCCATAATTAGCCTCTAAATTCAAGAGGTTGCTATGTTACCGAGCCCGTAACATGCACACTCAAAGTAAATTCCACACGTGTCCTAAATTACAGAGAAAAAGCATGCAAAGGTGGGGGGTTGGCTGAAGCGGATGTGTAAGTTACAGAATCCGAAACTTAGCAGCTCCCCTAAATCCAATTTAACAAGCAAATCGTGGGGGTTCAAATAAACATAATTCAGTTCTTTATTATTATTATTATTTTCTTTCGTGGGAATTAAATGTTTTGGTCCTAGTATAGAGCCTTGGAAAAGTGACCGGACGACTTTTGTAGGAGCTTTTGGACCCTGCTGCATGAAATGTAAGTTAACTAAGAGGAAAAAGAAAAATTGAAAAACTAAATTATAGGATGCCTGGGCCCTTGGGGATATTTTTGGTGGCTTGCCTTGCCGGATTTGGGCTTCGGATAGCTTGCGGTTCTGGTGGAAGACAGATGAGGAAGAGACAAATTTGGTTTGTTGTCTCCAAGTGCAATGCAAATATTCTGCGGTCCAATTGTGGGTGGATTCTATCACTTTTGTTCCACGGAGAGAATTATTATAGAACCAATAAACCATCCGTCCCATTATTAAAATTGTCAGATTAAAACAATGTCCGTCTCTTGTTAATAAAATGATGTTAGATTATCTGGCTAGTGAAATTACGATTAACCCAAGTAACTTTGTCGTTTTTGTCGGGAAAAAGCGTAGTAGTTGTGAGAACTAACATGGTGAATTTGGAGATTGTACAAGGATGGAATCTGCATTATCCTTTTGACTTTATGTTAGTGTGCACTTGCTTGTATTATTTGACAGCATGAAGGAGACCGCATTTGTCTGTTTGTTTAGAATTATTAAACTGGTGATTTCGATGGATTCCGTCCCACTACATATCCGAATTAATTAATTAATTAATTAATGCCATGAGTTTTCGGAATACTCAAACAGGTACATTGGATGTGTCGTGGAAGCCATCTGTGAATCTGTGATCTCTATCTACTTTCAATATCCAAAATCACATCAATGCAATTTGTTCTCCAACTTATATCATAAGTAAAGCAATGTCATAAACTTAAATTCATCATCTTTTAGATTGAGGTTTAATTTGCCTCTTTAAAAATATGTAAATTTCAATTTACTCCATTTTCATTTAAAACATAAATGGAAATGAAAGATATGTTGGCGGCTTTTTTTTTTTTAAATCATTTTAATTATAGATGAAAATAAATTGACGTTTTCATATTTTTTAATAAATTAAAAGATTACCATTCTAAATAGAGAGTGATTTAAAATTGGTCGTCAAGTATTATGTGTTCTTATTTTATTAATATTATCATATCAATAATAAAAATAAAGTTAATCAATAATAAAACATTTGATAAACATAAATTACCCAATGCACATTTAATAATATTTAATGACAGATGCAAATATAACCTAATTATTTAAATGAAATATTAGTCTTTTTTCTTTTTCACTAACAATTTATACTTCTATTCAGTATCCATAACCCATTAATTAAAGAGCAAAAATTTTTGAATCCTGAACACCTTTTGTCTCCAACACAAAAATGTCAAAGCACGCAACCAAATAGTTTGACATTGCCGTAATGGAAAGTAAAGTGCAAGTTTCGTCCCGCTAATTGCAAAACAAGGAAAAAAAATTTCCATTTTCATTATCTAAAATATAATTAACAAATGATTTAAGAAAAAAAAAGATAAACCTCCATTTACTCAAAGTGGGCAAAGAAAACTAATAACATGCCCGTTTTCGTAAACACACACTCCCTCCAAAAGAAAAAAAATCCCAACAACTATATCTCGTCTTTCCCTCAAACAAGGAACGGCGCACAAAATTAAATTTACAAATTCAAAAATAAAAACACCAAAAAAATAAAATAAAATAAAATAAATTTAAACAATACAAGCACCAGTGGCTGCATCCTCCCTCTGGCTTTGTAATCAACGTGCCCAATTTACTCATCAAAATCACCCGTTATTTTTCCAATCTCCGGCAACACCGCTCCCCCCCACATGAGCCCATTTCAGTTCTTATAATGACCCGAGCCCGACCCGACGAGGAATCCAAGGCAATCAGTGGTTCGAGCAGCAGTGGTGGAGGAACCGCCATGAGAGTGATAGTACCGTTACAAGGGGTGGTTCAAGGGAGGGGAGGTCTGTTTCTGGGCTCCGTAATCCCATGTGCGCTCTTTTACTTTCTCCAGCTTTACCTCAAACGATTCCGTAATGACCCGGGTGACCCCAACGAACCGAGCTCATCTTCTCCGACGCAGAATACGACTTCTTCGGTTCCGTCGCGGTCCAGCTCCTCAGGGCAGTTGAAGGAGCTTCCTGGGTTGCCGCGGAGTTTGTCCCGGTCGCTGCTGTCCCCGAGAAATGTGGGCGGACCCGCTTGTGTGTCGGGTCGGGTCATCTCCATTTTGAAGACTGGTGAGACGCCGTGCTATGTGGGTTTAAAGCAGGTTGAGGACGACCCGTACGATGAAGTGGGCAATCCGGGTGGGGTTATCCAGCTTGGGTTGGCGCAAAACAAGGTTCTTTTTTTTTTTTCTTTTGAAAAGAAAAGAAGAAAATATCTCAAAAATTGTTTTGGCTTTGGTTTGTTTAAGTTGTGCTTTGGATAACAGAAAGCTTGATTTTTTATCAATTTTTGAGCTTTTTTTAAAATAAAAATTTTGTTGGTTGGTGTAGTTGTCGCAGGATTTGGTGAAGAATTGGCTTGCTGAGAATGCAGAAGAGGCGATAGTGGGCGGAGGTGGAAGTAATGGGATTGCTTTTTACCAGCCCTTTGATGGATTGATGGAGTTGAAAGTGGTAATGACATTCTATAACTTATGCTTTTGTTTGTTTCATTTCTTTTTTGTTTTTCCCTCTATTTTCTCAACTTATGCTTTTGTTTGTTTCATTTCTTTTTCTTTTTGCTTTTTTCTCTTTTGACTGTGAAACTGATTAAAGTGGGCTGTGCAATTATTTGATTATAAATGACTTTAAACTAGCAACATGCTTCGAAAGAAGATTATCCTCTCCAATAGTTTGTAGTCTGTTAAGAAGACGTGTCTCTCTTTGAGGGGGATCTGTGTCTGCCCCTCTCATGTGATTTTAGATTTCCGTTCAAGTAACCTCCCTTGAATTACTGAAACGGTATTCTTTAATCCCCATTCTTTTGTGAATTATGAATGGTGCTTGTTTTTGTGTGAATGATATTTTTGTTAACTGCAGTTAACCGTTTTATCTTCACCATGCACTCTAATCTCACAGGCTGTAGCAGGGTTTGTATCTCAAGTCTTGGGAAAAGAAGTTTCCTTCAATCCATCACAAATAGTGTTGACAGCTGGTGCAGCTCCTGCAATTGAGATACTTAGTTTCAGCCTAGCGGACAGTGGGAATGCATTTCTAGTTCCAACGCCATATCACCCATGGTAATTATTCATTCCCTTTGACTGTGTCAGAAGTTGTCATTCAGTAAATGAGCCATCCTGTGAGAAAACTGAAGTTTTTGCACTGTGTGCAGTTTTGATAGGGATGTAAAATGGCGAACTGGGGTAGAGATAATACCTGTTCCCTGCCGTAGTGCTGACAACTTCAGTCTAAGTATTACTGCTCTAGACCGGGCATTCAACCAGGCTAGGAAACGAGGTCTAAAAGTTCGTGGGATTATAATTTCAAACCCCTCAAATCCTGTCGGCAGTGTAATTAATCGGGAAACACTTTACAGCCTTCTGGACTTTGCTAGAGAGAAGAACATCCATATAGTCTCCAACGAAATACTTGCAGGGTCCACTTTTGGAAGTGAAGAATTTGTGAGCTTGGCAGAAATTGTCGATTCAGAATACCTTGATAGGGACAGAGTTCATATAGTATACAATATATCACAGGACCTTTCTCTACCAGGTTTTGGGATTGGCGTTATATACTCCTACAACGACAGCGTCCTGGCTGCTGCTAAAAAGTTGGCTAGGTTCTCTTCCGTTTCAGCTCCATCCCAGCATTTGCTTGTCTCGATGCTTTCAGATACAAGATTTGTTCAAAAGTTCATCAATATTAACAGGGAGAGGCTTCGAAGTTTGTATGTCAAGTTTGTGGCAGGATTAAGGCAGTTGGGCATTGAGTGCGCTAAGAGTAATGGGGGTTTCTACTGTTGGGCTGACATGAGTGGACTGATCATCTCTTACAGTGAGAAAGGAGAGCTTGAGCTTTGGGATAAGTTGTTGAATGTGGCTAAGGTTAATGTTACTCCTGGATCTTCTTGTCACTGTATAGAACCTGGATGGTTCAGTTTCAGTTTTACTTTGTTGACTGAAAAAGATATTTGTGTAGTTATGGAACGAATAAGAAGAATTTCTCAAACCTGTAAATCTCACAGTTGAAATCACTTGGAATGCTATTTGTTTATTTAATAGAATGAAATCGCATACAGATTCTTTGTAGAAGAAGCTCGTTTTACAATTGCTGTGATCAAAGGTGTGTAATGGTGAGTTATTAATATTAAAGGCGATTTGTGCCTCCTCTAGTCGTAAGTAAGAGTAACATGACAGTTCAAATTTCCAAAAGGCTTCACTATGAATCCCCAATCCATGTCTTACAGTTAGTAACTCGAGCACCTGAGCAATTTCAGCCATGCCTGCTCTTGAAGAGACCTCTGATGCACAAATTAAACCCAACTACAAAACATTCAGTTTCTGCAAAACTCCACAAACTTCCATGAAAACAAGCTGGAGAGGATCCACCCTCCATCAATTCTCTTGCACATTCACGCTATACCACCACCGTGCACTAGGACTCCCCACTGGTGTCCTCTTGGCAACCATCTCCAAAAGAATCACATCAAAAGCTATAAACTTCAGAATCCTTTAACTCTGGGCGTCTCTGTCACCTGTATACATTCATCTTTCACTTGTATTGTCGTTGCTTCAGATTCATTTGCAAAGTGTCACAGTTTTAGTAAACCAAAGACTTCAAGTAGCATTTTGGTGAATATTAAGGAAAATAAAATGTTCTAGTGAAGGCGAAAATACTAAGATGAGCATCGCCATCAGAAAACATGCGGTCTGCTGGTGTTTGAGTAGGCTTCACCTTGTGGATAAGAGCCAAAAGGTTTACATGGAACATAATTTAATAAGAAGGATCTAAACCTTGACTGTGGACATAACAGTAAACAGTGTCTTTACTTTCAAATGAACAAAGTTTGAGGTCCGGAAGCTACAAGTTCAATACCGTGAGGCAACCTGACGTTTTGCATCTTAATACAATATCTAAGTGCTTTTTTCCCTCGTATATGTGGAAGGTTCCACTGCCACAACCAACTTCTCAAGCATTATTGCAATTTGCAGCAGGTGAGACGCAACTTCAAGATCAAACTGACTCCCAAAAACCCATGTAATTCAACCACCTTGAAGTGTTGACGAGAGGACTTTGGGAACTGGTGTCCTTTTTTTTCCCACTCTTCGGCCTTGATCATCTACCTGCAACAATGAAAACAAGTACCGCTCATCACAGCACATCACATGTTTAACTCCATCATGCTCATTTAGAGGAGGGAAGGGGAAAAAATGAATAACGCGAAGCATTAACAATACAAAACTTAAAAATTTAGTCAGATTCACATAGAATCATCATATAAACTCGTAGCAGTAACAAATTCAACTCTATCTTGCATAATTGCTGTAGGAATGTTGGGCACAAACTATTACAGCAAGAAGCATATTTGCCAGCAGAAAATAATATAGTCTAAGATAATGCTAGAAATCAAAAGGATCATTAAAATAAAGGATCCTAATGAAAAAAAGTTTTGAGCATTCAAAATCTCTACCAAATTGGTTCAGCTCTGCAAAACCTGTTTATTCTTGGTACGTACTGCAGTTTGTTACGGGTGGTACAATGTTTTGAACTCTTAAAACAAATTAAAATTTCCATGGCACCTCTATTACAATTTTCAAGTCCGTATGGTGATGCTCTTGGGAGAGTGAAGATCATTATCAAATGGAATGGTTGGGAATCTTCTTCGAGGCCATTAACCTTTATCAGATATCTTCTACTACAATTTTAATTGACATTTTAATCTTAAACAATGCTCAGAAAATTGACCTTATCAGATTATTCATGCCACAGTGTAGGGCCACCCTCGAATTATTTTTAATTTTTCAATGTAAAACAGATCATTTTGTTTTTTTAGGTGATATAGAACGTGTTCAGTAACTTGATGTTCATGCCAAGCCAATTATAATTTGCTCTAATGTAAAAGTCAAATTAAGAGGTCAAATAAATAAATAAATAAATAAATCATTTTATTAAGAAGATCAGAATGTAAATGAATACAAAAGAATGATATTTTTTTTTTCCTTTTTGTTTTTTTCTTTAGCTAAGCAACTTGTTTACCACCTCTGCACAAAGAAACCCAAGCTAGACTACATGATCTTCGCTCTAAAAAATGCACTGTTAATTTGACTATAGGAAATTAGGAATGGTCAAAATAAACCCTCCACTTTGTGCTTTAACCAAACTATGATCCCAGTCCGTTTCTTATGGTCTCAAGCACCTGAACTACTTCAGCCATGCTTGGTCTTCTTGAAGGAACCTCTGATGTACAAATTAGCCCCAACTTCATAACCTGAATCAATTCATTTTCTGCAAAACCCCTCAAGCTTCTGTCAAAACAGGCTGAAGCAGAACCCCTCTCCAACAGTTCTCTAACATATTCACACAAGACCACCACCTCATTTGCACTAGGACTCTCCACCGGTTTCCTCCCTGTAACCAGCTCCAGAAGAATCACCCCAAAGCTATAAACATCACATTTCTCACTCAACCTCAGACTCTGAGCCAACTCTGGTGCAACATACCCGACTGCATTGTGGAATTTAGTTAAACCATAGTTGTCCAAAATGGGAAGCAGTTTAGCTAAACCATAGTCGGATAACTTAGGTTCATAATTTTCATCTAACAGTATGTTAGTAGACTTGAGGTTGAGATGAAGTATTGGAGGTTTGCAGTCATGGTGAAGGTAAGAAAGTGCTCTTGCTGTCCCAAGAGCAATGTGAAACCTCCTAGACCAGTGCAGTTCAGGATTGCCAATACCACCAGTACTGGTACCCGGATAATTAACCCCATGTAGATTATCATACAAGTTCCCGTTTGGAACATATTCAGACAGAATCAACTGCATTGTCGAGGACCAATAGTAACCTTGAAATGCTGCCAAGTTGAAGTGTCGAATGTTGCCCAACCGTCCAATTTCTAGTTCAAATTCTTCTTGGTTTCTAATCCTTCCTAAAGTCTCCAGCTTTTTTACTGCAATTGAAACCCCACCTTCAAAGCTGGCTCTATATACAGATCCTATTGAGCCACCACCTATGAGGCACTCCTTGTCTAGCAATGCTTTGGTGCCAGCCTCCCAATCTTCATACTTTGAAGGCAGACTCTTACTGAAGAGAACCAACTTCCCAATTATAACATTTGAATCCGTTGAACCTAGTGGCGTGCCCTCAACAACCATCGTCTCATCATCTCTTTTCCTCCTGCGTGCCTTGATGTTCATGATGGTTACCACACAAACCCCGGCTAGGATCAATGCTGCAGCAACAATTGCAACAATTGCAGAAACACTAAGAACTGGTTTCTTTGATGTTGGTGTCGTACCCTTGCCTCTTGCTGAACAGGAAGTCTCCAAAGGAGGACCACAGAGTCCAGTATTGTTTAAAAATGCTGATACACCAAAATGTTGTATGGTTGAGGGAATAGTACCAGAGAGGTTGTTGGAGGAAAGATTGAAGTGTCTTAGATTTCTCAAATTTCCTAAGGAAGAGGGGATTGAGCCGGAAAGTGAATTTTGTGACAAATCAAGCGTTTGGAGTTTGGACAAGTTTCCTAGACTAGATGGAATGCTTCCATTAAGATGATTTTGATGTAAATCAAGGATTTTTAAATATGTCATGTTATATAAGGTTTGAGGAATGTGTCCCTCTAGAGCATTACCAGAAACATCCCTGCAACAAGATATTAGAAGTTTCTCAGACATTATTGAACCAATTGTTGCATATAATTTAGAGTATTTCAAGATAGTGCATGTACTCACAGCAAGAGGAGAAACTGGCAATTGCTTATATCATCCGGAACTTCTCCATGAAGATTGAGATTGTGCAAATCCAAAACCTCAAGGAGCTCAATGCTTCCAAAGTTTGGGGGGATTGTCCCGCCAATGGAATTGTTGGCCAAACTAATCTTCAAAAGCCTCCTCAGATCAGTAATCCTAGTTGGGATACTCCCAACCAGTCTGTTAAACCCCAAATCAAAAACCTTAAGGTTTCGACAATTTGTAATGCTCAATGGAATCACTCCATTGAACTCATTCCATGAAGCATCAAAAACTTGCATTCCTTCACCACAAATGCCAACCTTGGGGATCTCCCCTTGAAAGCCATTATGTGACACATTGAAATAACTAATATTCTTTAATCCAAGAACCCCAAATGGAGCCAAGCCAGTGAACAAATTGCTGCTAAGATCCAAATGCTTCATGCTCTGGCACTTGGAAATTTGCTCTTCGACAGTCCCTGTCAATGCGTTGCCTCCCACAGATATAAAATCCAGTACAGGAATATTGCAAATTTGAGATGGCAATTCACCGATAAGATTGTTGAAAGAGAAATCAAACCCTTCAAGATAAGTACAATTGGCAATAGATACAGGAATTGAACCGGAAAGATTATTGTGAGATAAAGAAACAAACTTGGTCTTATAACAATACTTGAACAAAGCAAAAGGAATCTCTCCACTATAACTATTCCTTGACAAATCAAGCAGCCTTATATTTGGTAAATCGCCAATAAATTTTGGTATTGACCCAGAAAGCGCGTTAGAACTCACATTTATCTTCCACAATGTTTGCATTTCAGCATACTCCTGTGGAAGATTACCTGTAAATCGGTTGCCAAACAATGTCAAGACCCTCAAGGACTTCAAACCAGACAAAGCTGGAGACAAAACTCCTCCAAGGCTAAAGTTCCACAGGACAATCTTGTCTACAAAACCATCCGGGTTACAAAACACACCCGTGAAATTTTCACAAGGATTGCCACTTGAAACCCATGAAGCCAATTTGTTGTGAGGATCATCAGTGATGGTACCCTTGAACTGTAACAATATTTCCTTATCAGTTGCTGCTGAAGCTGAATTGACTCCAAGAGAAGTAAAAATCAAGAACAAAAGAGCATGAGGAAGAACAAATTGTCGAATCCTTCTCATGCTCGAAACTAAAGGAAAAATGGATCTACCCGTTTGGCATTATGAATGCTTGAATCCAACCCGAGTAAAGATCTACATCATTATAGAGGCCACATCACAATCATAGCGTAAAGAATAAAAAACCCATTTTTCAGATTCTTGTGTATCACAATATGAACACATTAGTGTCAACAAAATGATCACCCAAGTCAATACTCAAAAGGAAGATCTGGGGTTAATTTTATTAACCGGGGGTAGAGTGGAGAAGATTGAATTTTGAAGCAATGAGAGAGCTTAAAAAGAAGAATAAATGAAGGGTAGGGACTAGTATGTATGGGATTGGGGAGTAAACCAGACAATAATGAAATTGAAACAGAGTGTGGCTTTGCTGGAAAGGTGGCAGGTGAGGCAATTTAATAACTACCTATAAAAAAGTACATCTATCTCTCTGCATAGTATTAATGTGTTTGTATTGGCACCATGTGCATGTCCATTGTGTTACTGTGTCTTAACGTGAGTGCAATTTTCAGAGTTAAGCACTCATGTTATGATTTATGATTTTTGAATAAAGAAAGAGAGACGAAACTCTTTGTGTGAGTAGGGCCTGTACGTGCTTGTCTTGAGCTGAGCATTTATTCTCTTTAACCAACCAACAAGCCACTACCTCCTCCACATTATTAGCATTTAGCAGCCACTGAGTGAGAGAGAGAATAAATGAGAAGAAGAAGAAGAAGAAGAAGAAGAAGAAGAAGAAGCTGAAGATGATGATGATGAATAGCAAAAGAGAAGAACAAGTGAAGGAAGTGCCTTTACGTTTTTGGGTTTTGTTGACTGAGTTGTTCTTTTCTTTGCATTCAACGTTTGCTTTTCTTCTATCCGTTTTGATTGAGACTTTATTTTCTTTCTTTATGTTTTTGCTTGCGGGTAGATTAGACGTCTAATATTTTTTTTTTTTTAATTTTTCATATAGATTTTTTCTTTCTTTGTTTTTTTCATCAGATTATATATACTAAGGATAAATTCTTTGCCCATAAGAAAAAAAATAAATTCTTTGAAGTTTTTAACTTTTTCAAAGTATAAACCAAATAAAAAGGAATATTTTATACCAAAAGCTAGTATTTTTTCTTCAATTTTTTTTATCAATTGCAAAACTCTTGCCGACGCATTAGATACTTTTCTCGAATTTGACTATCTTCTTCTTCTTCTTCTTCTTCTTTTTGGAAATTGCTTGACCAGCACTTGAATTTGGTCCTTAATAAGAGAGATAATTAAAATAAACACACAAACTTTGTTATTAATGATGAATCAAATAAGCAAAGAAGCTTAAAATGGAACCATCCAACTTAGATCATGCAATGTGGATACATAACCAAACCATGGGATTGAATGAACCCCTTTTCGCAAACCCATGGGTGGTTTCCATTTTTTCTTTTTATTTTTTAATATCCTTACTTAAAATGAAATACTTATGTGTATGCATCATTCCAAAATCGCTTTTGTACAACTCGTAACAATTATTTTTACCGTCTTTTTTACTTTGACTTCAATTTTTTGTCCCTTAGCATTTGACTAAGTATGGTGGGATGGCAACATGGCATCAATCGGTCAGAAAAATACACAGAAGTGAGGGAGTTGTACGCACATTATTATTATTATTATTATTATTATTATTATTTTGGAGAAGTTACGCACATTTATCATATTCCGACGCCAGCCCGACACTATTTAACGACCGTTGATTATAAACATAAAATAGAATAAACGGTGTGATCAACTTAGGTATCTGAAAGCTCTTGCTGAGTCGATCAAAATAAACGAATGGTCTTACTGGATCCATACAATCCCGTTCTTACGGTCCACATGAACGGTGGTCCCCATCGGTGACGCATCTTTCTTTTTAAGTTTTTATGGCTTTTCTTTTTTTCTTTTTCTTTTTCTTTTTTTCCAATTCCGAAAATGCTCATGTCAACGTCTCAGCATAATACTTTTTGCGAGCGCTCCACACGATGATCAGGATGTTTGTGAAGGCGGAGATGGCTTGCTTAATTTGTGTGCACGAAGCAGAATCTTAGGCTAAACAGTGATTATCAAAATAATCAAATGATTTTGTAAAGCAATTATCGAATGTTCGGGGTTGCTCAACATTGTAGAAAAGATAACTTTAGTCTTCAGCTATTTCTTATGTATATTCTCTCATTTGAGAGGTATGAGTACGCATGATAAAAATTTAACGAGAGATAACATATACATCAAAAGTACACAAAAATTTATCTAACGCTATCAAATTATGTTACTTTATTAATTTATTGTTTTAATAATCTTTATAAAAGGTAACAAAATCGTGCATTTGTGTAATTGCATTTGTTGTCCAAAATATATGAATTTATGAGTAAATATTTTCTCGTAAAAGAAGACCCAAATTGATAGTGTTGTTTCAAGTAAACATCTGTACATTTATGCCTATGTTACATGTATATAGCAATGATGCCTTGCTATCATGAAACACAATAATGTTGTGGATTTGGAGCCATCTTGCATGTGACATATGCCGCCACGTAATTATGCTAGAGGAACTTGTCATTTAACCAAAAATAAAACACCATAATGTGTGTCACAGGGCACGGGGATGTTTCGTGACTCAAATGTGCAAAAAAATTAATAAGTACAGGTGATGGACTTGACTTGAGAGGATGTGGTGTTAATTCTGTGTGACAATCATATCAATTAAGGTAAGCTGCCCCAATTTATTAGTTCTAATAATTCCACATAATCGTACTTCACTTCATCATTATTATTTATTGTGTATCATCGATCGTGCTAGCTTCTTCATCTTCCTTTTTTTTTTTTTTTTTGGTTTAATAGTGTATCATGTAACTAAAACTATTAAAAATATTTATTTTTTTCCGATAAGAAGCTTGATAGCATTTTTGGCTTTACCTTTATTAGTATCATGTGGGCAACTCTATATACTATGTATGCATTGTCGTGTGAATAATGGACAAAGAAATAATTTTGCCAGCTAAGATGACAAGATAATGCATATGGAACTTGTGATGATCCAACACATCTAGTTGACATACTGAGTACGCCAATGTCTTTTGTTATAGTTATCATTATTAATTAATAATGTTAGGAATACTGTAACCATAATTGCTATAAGTTATGCTGCAAAAATAATCAGTTAAATATTTGATAAAATTTATTTTAAAAAATACTGTGAATTTTAAAAATAATCTTATGCATTTAATAAATATTATTGTTTAACTATTATAAGAATGTAAATAACTTAATTATACATAATATTGAATAAAATTTATTTTCACACACACATATATATATATATATATGAGAATATTTATGAAATTGTATTAAGTTAAAAAATAATTCTCAAAATTAAATTTTTAAAAGGTACTCCTTTGCTTTTCAAGATCCACAATAGGATGAAGTAATTTTATTAAAAGTAATTTTTAAAAAAATTTACCACACACTAAAATTAATTTTTAATTTTTCAAAATTACTTTTAATCCTTCCTAAAGCGATCCCAAATAGGCCTTTAGGGTACATTTGCTAAAGCTTTTGAAAAATAAGAATTGCCAAACACAAACTCTAAAATCAAGTGTCCAACTCTAAAGATATGCTCGACATTCAAAAAATAAATTGACAAAAAAATGTAAGACCGATCTACTATAATACAATATGAATACTCATATTTTGTATCTGAGGTGATACATCCGACATGCAATTATTCTGGTGACACATTATTTGAAATTGAAATACAAACTTAGTATCAACTTTGTTCAGGTATAGTAAGGTATATTTATTGAACTATAACTCAATGCCCCAGTCTTGTATTGGGTGGATTATTGGAGAATGTATACATAGGCTACCGACAAGTCTCTTGAACCATATACAATCTATATTGTGCATCTATATGGAAAAATTTGGTCACAACTTACATGTGCGCATTTACACAAACAATGCAACACCATCTAATATTGTAAAAAAAGGAAAAATCAGAACGAAGAAATATGTCTACATGAACTCAATCCGGTCAAAAGAGAAATCAACAATGACATTACTCACAAAAGAGGAAATTCCACAGGATTCATCATTAGTCATTCCACCAAATTGTAATACTTTGCATTCCAAAATTTCACCAATTTCCAATTTAGCCTTTCCGGGCACGCGTTCAAATTAGTTTATATACATTGAGAGAGATAAACAATGATAACTTTCCAGAGGAACAGAAACAAGTAAAAAAGAGAGGAAAAAAAATGCCTTCCTATCATGTTAGTGTGTTTTTTTTTTTTTTTTGGTCCCTATGTTTCCCTTCCACACATTTTATACAGCATGATCCCACAATAAACTCTGAATGAAGTTGGTCTAATAAATGAAACCTCATCCAAGCATCCAGCATTGCTAAATATGCAGAAGGCACCCCTAGCTTGTGTGACAGTAAGAATTGTCTCAAATGCAAACCAGAAAAGAAACTTACTGGCTATTGCAATAAAGGTTCTCCTTCTCCCTGCAATATCTTGAGCTGCTTTTTTGCATACATCGTGAAGAAAATAGTGGCAGCAACAGATGCAGCAAATCCAAGAACATTTAAAATGATCTGTGGGGCTGAAAGGAAGTGGTGTTCGTGTGAAGCATCTGCCAAAGTACGTATCAAGATCCCACTGCAACAACAAGATGCCGATGCATTCAGTGAAATTCAAAGAAAATGCCTCTCAAGGCCCACCTTATGCATTCAACAATTATACTATATTATCAGAGAAAAATACATTTAAGCATTTCCATTACACAAGAAACAAGTTCTTTGAAAGGAAAAAAAAAAAGGAGTTAACCAAATGCGGGGCTTCAAAGGGAAAAGGCCAAACATAGAAATTGAACATGGTTGCTGTACATGTTAACATTCATATGACCTCACCAATTAATAACTCGTTAAGAGAACATATTTCAAGATCTAACCTAAAAATGTATAAATACAAGCATTTCCAGGTGCTATTGTAGCCTTTCCCCTGATAGAAAACTAGGTTGTGCAGTTTCAATAGCTGTTCGGGTGATAACTCAGGAGAAGACGTTATTCATAGAATCTTCAAATTCAAAAGACCATGAGGACTATACCATTTGGGATTTTCAAGGTTATGAAACTGACTATATCATTTGGAAGATATTTAACCAACAAGTACCGGCTTGCTAATTTCCTTTGAGGATCAATAAAAGCTAATTCTAAACTTTTCTTTCAGATTTTCCCTTGAGCAATTTCACTCTCCAGGGTAGTTCCATGAACTTCTCCTAAACGCTCAATTTGGTTTCTAGAACATATTTGGATATGCATGCACTGATACAAGTCTAGGAAATAACAATCAAAGTTTTGACTTAATGAAAAGCTTTCTTAGGACGCTGCATGGATATAAGAAAAAGATTGCAACTGCTTGGAGATTAATTGAATACACCACCAAACCAGCATTTAAAAAAATGAATTTAATAAAAAAAACATGTTACCTGTTCCAAAGGTTGACATGGAAGTTCGATACATCAGCCAACAATACAGAACAAGAACTGAATTTGGATTGAACATGGTGATAAACAAGCATCATGCAACAAATTGTCTTTAATATGAAAATGAGTTATCTTTCTGAGGATGAGCATAGAAGTTCAAACATGGAACATGGTTAAGCCAAATCTACTCAATTCAGCAAGAAACAGTCACTCGCATGGAGCTTTTATGCATGAATCTATTTGACTGAGATTAGTCTACATGTGTGTTGTACTACGTAACGGGGTAAAAGAATAAGAAAATGTTTTGACAACAAAAACTGATAGGGACAGATTACATAAATAAGATGGTAAGTCCGAATACATACGTGTAGATTGTAACGAAAATTTCAGGGACCATTCCAACCAATGAACCCAAGAAGTATGGACCATACTTAACATGTGTCGCCACAGCACAGTAATTATATATAATATATGGGAAAGGGGAAATCCGGATCAAGGCTACAGTACGGAACTGATGAAACCAGTTTCCTTCACCAGCAGCTCTAAGAATAGCAGCTTTCTTCGGATACTTCTCTAACCAACCCTACATAAGGATCAAAAATTGGTTCAGAGAGAAAGAAAGAGCTTTGCGAAACAACTAATTCACAAATCAATTTTGGGAATGATACATACTTGAATTCTGTGAAGGAAGTGAGAACCAATGAAATACGGAAGTGATATGCCCACAGCAACAGCTGACATAATTAGTAGAAATCCAAAGCCATAACCAAATGTCATCCCAGCCACCCACATAGAGGGTGAAGATGGTAAAAGTAAGGTGGGGAATAATGCCACTGAAGCAAAAACCAAAACAGCCAGCACTGGAGTACTAAACGTTGTTGTCTCCCAGTTTATTATTGGGATAACCTCCTGAAGGGTTGAGCAGTCACATTAAGTAGAGACCCAAAGAAAAACATCAACTGATGAACATATATACTACACAAGATATTAACTATGTTCTAGCGTTTTCCTGCTAGTATAAGTAAATATGTCAGTCCAAGGAAAAATGGATTCGAATATTTCAGCCACAGTTCATGAATACCAATCCCATAGTTTTCACCAACTAAGTCCTATAATTATTAAGTGAGCATATGATCATCATCTAGCTTAAGTAAACACACTGCCATTAAGAAAAGTATAGGGTTGACATCAAAACAAGTACTAACGAGTATATACTTCTCAACCAGCTGAGACAACTATAATGAATAATTACACCACAATTCCAAACAAAACCATATATATCCAAGCTAGTAAAAAATCCCATGTCCACCCTAATAGCTGCAACAATTATTCAGTCTACCAACATTCCTGGCTTTACTTTTACACAAAAATATATGCTGCATGCACAAAATGTAGCTACTAATCACTGAAAATGTTTAGTAAATTTATAAAAACTACCATATTGGTTCACATCTCTTACATATAATATGAATGCATTACTACTAAAAGTCCCACATTGCTACCCCATTCACACCATTTCATATTAATTCAGTTAGATTATTATTCAAAACTGAAAACAACAGCAACAACCATCAATACTACAAGCATTAATTAGGAACATAAACCAGAACACCATGCTTTCACAGAAAACAAAGAGAATACACAGTATCATGCAATTTGAGAAGTTCAATACACAAAGCAAAAGTGTCCAGGAGCTGCAAAAATTGTGAATCAACATGCAGCCTCTGAAAGGGGTTGAGAACAGGAAACAAGAATGACAGTATAGTCAAAAGAAAATGATACCAAGCCCACTATCACAGTAATTGCCACATAACTACCACATTATTCTGAAACTCTAATTAAACACACAGTACAAAAGACAGTCGACCTAACAAGATACATACAACCTAATTCCTAACTACAATAGCATGAGTGTCCAGTAATGATAATTATAACCTTGTAGAAATGCCCAACCATCGGAAAACAAGGGCAAAGACCCCAAAATATAGATATGCCTAAAACCCACAAAAAGAAAACCACTCAATCCTGGTGATACATAGGCATCATAAAAACCACAAACTCCTTCAAATTAATTAGAAACTGGCCGTGTTACTAAAATTGGCAAAAAATGCTATTAAACCTAACATAACCGATGGTTCACAACATAATAACTATACTCACATATCAATTATGTAACCTAATGAATTTCAAAATTCAGCGGAACATATCAATCCCAAACACGAAACACGGAATAATCCAAAAAAAAATCAATAAAATGATCACATTACAAAACCCACAAGAAAAAAGAAAGTTAAAATTCATTAAAAATAATAATAAGCTTAACCGCAAAATTTTAACAAGCAAAGAATCCCAAATACATACACAATCACATGCACACATACAGTTTTGCAAAATTATAAGCAAGCTGACCTTGTCCATGAAAAAAGGACCAACCCATTTGATAAAAACAGCAGCCAACAAACCTAAACAAGTTAGAAACAAAGCTAACTTGACCCAGTACCATACTTTCCCGCAACTCCATCTTCTTGGTGAACCAGGCTCCCCCTCTTCATATTCTATCAATTTCAAATAGTCCCCTTTGTTATCATTATTTTCATCAACGTCTATTCTCAGCGTTACCTCCGGCACTACCTGATCATCGTCCTCATAATAAGTCATTGAGAATAATATTAACCCAAAAAAAAGATAATGCTTCCAATTCCTGTTTGGTCACTGAGAAAATCGGAGAGAAAATAATCGAGGACAAACAAAAATGAAAGAGGTGAAGACTGGCAGATGAGGGAGGAGAGCCAAGGCAAAAGGCAGTAAAACTCTGATTTCAATTACCGATAATAAAATCTTGATTTGTGTTTTTTTTAACGTTTGATGATCGGTCGTTATTACAATCCTTGCCACTGTTAAAAACGGTGTCGTTATCGTGGGTTTTGAAGGAGACGTGGCTGAAGGGCATTTTTTGGCGTGACAAGTGCGATGATGATGATTGTGGATGAAGTCACAAAGCAAAGCGTGCAAATTGTTAGGCACAAGCACCGGCCTGTGTGTACTCCTGTTACCCCAGGAGTCTTTATTTTCATTTTTCAAATGCGGCTTTTTACGATTTTTTCGGGTTTATTTATATTATAATTAATTTGTGATATATTACGATAACAAACTAATATTTTTCATGTAGCACTAATGCTCAGAAATTAAATGGCGAACATAATGTAAAACTAATAATTAGCTATTAAAAATTACTCTGGTATCTACGTTATACTATTATTTTTCAGTATCATATGAGGGAGGTCAATCGTATAATTTTATAATTAAATATCAGGATTACGACTTAATCTGTATTGGATATTGGAAGTTGAGGAATCATTTTGATTCTCATTGATGTGGAGTACAGGTGGACGCAAGGGGATAGCTTTGGAGTGACAGGTGGGAGAACTGCGTTGGTGACTTGGCGTGTCTGCGTTGTGTCATTGGCTCATCGTGCCTTCAACTTCCAGAAAGGTTTCGGTATCTGCGTAGGTCAGTGCGTTTTCTGAGTGGGTCAGGGCGAACAAGCGAGTTGCTGGGGTCGGTGACTCGCTCGTTATTGGGTTAACGTTAATTGGACTTTGGACCCAAAAGGTGACAGTCTGTTGACAGTTGACGTGGGCCATTTTGGGAAAGTCCTCCAATTAGAAATCGACACACGCTCCGAGTCCAACTTCCGGGAAAGGAGTTCGCTTGTACTCACAAGCAAAGGAAGATGCAGCTTCTCACGCTCTAGCTTCAGATCGCAAGTGGCCTGATTAAAGTCAATACGACCTTAATCACGGGACAATTAAAGGCGAAAGAAAGATTATTATAATTTTATATAAGTCTCATATGATTAGGTAGATGATCAACCGTTTTAATTAACATATGATTATTACAAATACGTTGTTTTACATTCAAAGATTATCAATAAAATAAGAGTTGCGTTGAGTTGTAGATTGGTCATCTTTTTTGTATACATATAATATTTTAATTCGTTTGTTGGGTGTGACAATGATATCCAACTTATAGTTACAGTACATATGATTCATTTAGCCAATAGACAATAGTAGAACTTTTTTGGATAGTTTAGAACACAAGTTTTCAATAATCCCTTCTATAAATTAGTAAAAATACTGCCAAATGTTAATTAGTAAAAGTGCATATAAACTCAATCATTCAGAGATCAAGGTTTAATTCTACTGATTGATTATTGGTAGGCAGCCTTATTAAGATATAAGTCTTAGGTTCGAATTTTGTGTCGTGTGTGTTTAATTTGAAAAAAAAAAATAAAACAAGAAAAAAGAAAACCTCAATCATTTTAATTTAAGACAGTGAAAAATAAACAATTATTGGAATCATATATTATTGACTTGACAACAGTCACAAATTTTTGTAATTTGAAAATAACAAAGGCATGAATCCAATTTAACTTTTGTTGTTTGTCACCAGCCGGTGCCGACAAATAATGGACGCGAGAGGAAGCAGGCAGCAGCAAACAAGAAAACATATTACTCAACGTTTGGATTGGAGAATTATGAGCAACAACGCACGTGCTCAACGGTTAGCAAACAGAGATTTATTGGTTGTTTCGGGTATTCAAATCAAAATCTTATCAAGTCATAGAGAACGATATCCCGTAATTCAATTGCCCATCCTTTAATTAGTTAAATTAAGTTTGTAATTTTTTTTTTTGGGTAACTGACTAGCTTTTATATAATTAAGTAACATAAAATTAGCTGGGTATAGTATATATTGATAGGAGAGGCCTGCGTTAATATATAATTGAATTTGTGTTTGTTGTTTTTGGTGCATATATAATTAATAAATTAAGAGGTTTCCATTGTGAATACCTTGGAACAATCAAATTTCCATCTGCCTAATGTTAGAGTTGACAAAATTGGTCATTGAGTCATCTTCACATCGTGTTAGCTTCGAGTCGCGTTAAATTTAAGTCGACCAAAATAAAATTCATTTAATAATCATATCAAATGTTAAAATCCTAACCCAACACAAAAAATAAACGAGATTACTTAATAGCCAGCTTAATATCTTAATATTTAACAAAATGTCTATTAAACATTTACACACTGTTACATATAAAATTATCGATATTATAAAATAAACATATCTACCAAAATATTACACATTTACATTTTAGAAGTTCTAATTATATATATGTAAATAATATTATATATCGATATTATAATATATATAGGTCTATCAATATTTTACATATTTATACTATCGAAGTTTCTAAAATCTATACAAAATTTTATAAATGAACCAATGTGTGAATGTTCATCCTTACAAAATATAAAAAGAGAAAAAGAGAATCATATCGAATATTTGAGTTTTAATGACAAAAATCTATAAATTAATTTAGAATAGAAAATATGATCGTTCACTAATCGGGTAAATGAGTCCAGAACTTTAATTTTAACCCGACATAGAAAAAGATCATGTCAACTTGAATGCAGCTAATTTAATAATCGTGTCAAATTTAACAATTCATACCGTATTCATGTAAGATAATTAGATCATGTAAATTTTACTAGATCTATCTAATGTATTATGCTTTTATCTCTTGTACTTGTCTTCTTCTAGAGGGTTAGTTTAGAGGGGATTGACATGCATGACTTGTTGCTTAATATTCAATGGCTACAGATTAATTAAGTGTTAGTCTAAGATTGCAATGGCTAATAAAATAAGTTGTTTCTGCTATGTGAATGAAATAAGAGCTGTAAAAAAGTAGTTTAGTCTTTAGTAAACTATGTTATTGCAATTGTTGTGAATTTAAGAAGCAAAGTATATATGTATGATAAATTTTATTACGAAAATATTGTGTTATTATATAACAACCAAAATAAACATAAGTTTAAATGGTCTTTTATTTTTTAGAGTATGTTTGATAAATTATGTCGGCATGTCTTTTTTTTTTTTTAAAGCACATAAAATTACATAAAGTGAAAAAAAACTCAATTAAATAAAATCAAATGAACATTATAATTTGTTTCGTAAAATATGGTAAAAATTTAAACAATATATAATCCAAAAAAATAAAAAGTAATATACATTACATTCATAGTAAACTTGTCATATAACAATTCTCAAATTTTTTATTTTTGTGATCCAAAACCATTAGTATTGTAATACTTTTCTTTTTAAAGCATATAAAATTGCATAATGTGAAAAAAAAAATTGAATTACATTCACAGTAAACTTGTCATATAACAATCCTCAAATTTTTTTATTTTTGCGATCCAAAACCATTAATATTGTAATATTTTTCCTGAGTGACATTCTCTGTTTCTTTTCCTTCATCAAAAATAGAATTAGAATCATTCTTAATATTGTCAAAAGAAGATCACGTTGTGCATGACTGCTTATGTAGTTGTGCAATGCCATAGTTACAATGACATAGTTGTTATTAGTGTGATTTAATTATGCCACTAATATGATATCCAACAGTTTATATATTATAATCCACAGAAAAATAAGATATAATAGTTTTTTTGTTAAAATATTAAGATTATAAAAGAAACTTTAGAAAGGTGTGTTTACTTAATAATAAGTTGCTTATAAAAAGCAATCATTTACTTACTTTTAAAAAATGCTGTCAAAATAAAAAAAATTATGAAATAAGTAGTTTTTACAAAATTTATTAAACATTATTTTTGTCAAAAATTATAAAATAAGCCACTTATTAAGTTTTAACCTCAATTTCAAATGAAGCTTAATTAGTTGCTTCAATTGCTTCCTTGTGAATTATTGTGGCTCCAGGTACTACTATCTCAATTTCAAATAATAAATTATTCGAAATTCAAAGAAATTTCCTTTACAAAGTATTTTCCACTTATTTCCAGTGGCTGAAGCAGAATTAATAAAATTAATTAGACTTCTCAAAAACTTTTCTTCTTTAAAATACAAGGCAGTGTTTTATGTGTGTGTATGTGCACGCGCATGTGCGGATGATGGATCAAGAATTTTTTAAAATTACACTTAATTTTACACTAGTTTTTAAGCCTTTAGATTTAAAGTTTATCAACTATTAGAATTAATGAATTGATGAAATGGAATTTTATTATAAATTAAGTACCCCCCCCCTCGTTTGTCATTCTTCAATGTTTTTTCCTTTTCTCTCTCCTATCTATTTTCCTTCTAACTTTCTTTTTCTTCATCTTTTGGTTTTTATCAATTGATTTCTCTTGCCGTTTTGTCTAACTAAAAATGTCTTTGAATAAAAAATAAAAAAATATAAATTTATTTCCCATAAAATTGCAATAAAAAAATTCAAGTGAATATGGAACGAATATAAATGGAGCTAATGAAGGTAATGTTCTAATTGATGAAGGGAAATTCTAAAGAAATAAATTATTTTCATTTATTTGTTAAAGTTAAATTTATATTGACATAGGATGTTATTTTCAAATTTTATTATTTTATGTATTTTTATTTTTTTAATTTTTGAGTCAATTATGACATGTGTATTAGCATTTTATTTTTATTATAATTGTGACTTAACTTTTCGTTTAAGTTGATTTAGAGAAATATGTTTACTCTATTATAAATAAGAAAGTCTTATTATTGCTTTAAAATTTCAACTTCAATTATTAAAACAAAAAAAAAATCTTCAAATCCCTCTCACAAAGTTGTTTGTATTGGAGCATTATCTAATTTCATTTTTTAAGCATCGTGAGAAACTCATGGAGTCATCTACATTAGAATGAGATATAATCATGCTTCAATTAGAGTGTAACCTAATCGAGTTGGCTCGGTACAATACTATAACAATATCTAGAGTTTATCTACCTTATCAATCTACTTCCGTTATCTCATTGCTAACAATGTGAAAATGTAAAAGATTAATAAACTTTTGCATATAGCTCACCTATCTCACATGCATCTTGTTGAGATTTTGTTGGCTATTAAAATACTTTAATACTTAATGGTCACTATAAAACATAAACTGCGTTTAAATCAAGTGATTTTCTTTTGACTTCAATGCCCTAAAGACAGTATAAAACCCTTGCGAGTAGCTAGACCCCTTTTGAAGTGTCTTATTCAACTTCTCACTCATATACTTATTTGTAGGCTCTCTTAAGAAAGAATAGTCCCCGTACGTTTATCAAAAGCATTACACTCAACCTCAAACAACTTGTCAAATTTGGTAAGGTGAACATAAAAGTAGTAAAACTCTCCTTTTGCTCTTCTCCTCATCTGAATTGCTTTTTCTTCAAACATTTCATAAATAGATGTGGTTGTAGTGTTAAAACTACGCATAAATCTCCTATAACGTGTTGTCGACTTGTGAAAACTCCTAGCTTTACCCACAATCTTGGGCATAGACCTTTTTCTAATAGCTTGTATCATCAACTTAATAGCTTGAATTCTACTTACACTAACTATAAAACGCAAAAACCCTACATTACTACACAAAAAGCTACATTTCTTTATATTACTATTAATTTTATTTTTTCGCAACACTTCTATAACCATTCTCAAATGCTCCAATTATATCTCTACGTCAACAAAATAAATCAAAATATCATCAAAATCTACCACAACAAATTTGCATGAAAAAGCTCAAGAATTTGATTCATTAAACAAATAAATGTACTTGGCACATTTGATCATTCGAATGGCATCACAAACCCCTCACACAAACTTTTCTTCTCCCTGAACATTATCTTTCACTTATCTCCCGCCCTTATTCTGATATGATAATACTTATTGTACAAGTCTATCTTAAAAAAATCAAAGCACCATCTAATTGATCTAACAAATCCCAAAATATCGAAATAGAAAATTAGTACTTCATGGTAATTTGGTTAATCCATTTACTGTCCATACACACGCTAACCATCATCCTTTTTTGACACTACAACACATGGACTCATGTTTTGATGAATGAATCCTTTTTATAACAACTCATCAACCTTTTCTTATAAGATCACATGCTCGTAAGGGCTCGTTTGATAATAAGACAAGTTAGGTAAACTCGCACTAGGAACTAGATTTATATGATGTTGTATATCTCACAAAAGCAATAAGCCATCTAGCATCTCAGAGAGTGTAATATCAGCAAACTCAACTAATTAAGGTTGCACTTCATCAAGAACAATCTTTACCTTGAATTTCTCCTATTTTTCTAGCTTCTTACAACCATGGCAATCATCTTCCAGATAACTCTTAACAATGATTAGAAAAATTCTTTTCTTCAACCTTAGAATTCTTCTTCTTGTCCGTTAAAGGTACTAAACAAACTTTATTGCTCTCATTAAAACTCATATACATTATCTTTTCCTCTATGAACTGCATCAACATTAAACTGCCAAGGTATATTCAGGAAAAGATGACAAGCATTTATTGGTGCTAGAGTGGGAGAGAGAAGTGTAGATTCCTCCCACTCTAGTGTTTATTTACACAAATAAAGACTTCCCACTCCAGTGTTTACTTACACAAATAAAGAGAGAGTGGGATTCCCACTCCATTGGGGGGGGTGGGGAGTGGGAATCCACTCCCCCCTCTTCTTTTTTTACCCTTATAAATAATAATAATTTATTTAAATAATAATATTATTTTATTTTATAAAATATATTTATTAAAAATAATAATATTAAACTTATTTAAATATAATATTATGATACTTAATTAAAAATAATATTATTATATATATAAAGAATTAATAATATTATTATATACTATTTTATCTGAATAATACTATATTATAATAATAATAATATTTCATTTGTGCTACTCTTATCAATAATTTTTTATTTACATAATTAAATTAATAAAAAATTATAATTTACATAATTAAGAATATTAATAGTTATTATTAATTTACAAATACAATAAAATAAACTTTTTATTTTTTAAAATATTTTTTTTATTAATTTTGTAATAAAAAACTACAATTCTTTAAATAAGGGTCAAATTATAATTTAAAACTATTTACTTCGATTCCATACTCTTATCCTAATATAAGTAAACAACCTAGTCCCACTCCACTCCATACTCCCAATCCCAGAATTCTCACTCCAATAAAAAAAATAAACGCACCATATATGTATCACGTCACACAGTACATCACTTTTACAAATCTTTTTAATAGATAAAAAAACACAACAAACCTCTATTACTTACATTTTTGTCCTTTCTTTATCCACTTTATATTTATAATAATTTAACGATAAGATTTATCAAATGTATGCAATTGTTTTTAAAACTCCCAACATTTTTAGAAATAGATTTTACCAACCATTTAATTGATTATTGTCAAAATTAATTATTTTTATAGTACAATTAACAATAATTATTTTAACCACTAAGTATTACCCAACTAGACCTAAACGATTTTTATATTAAATGCAATGAATATGTTTTAAATATTGTAGCATAGCTTGGCTGATCTTAAATGTCTTTTTGAGGTAATCCCTATCCAAACATTTGGAAAAAAGAAAAAGAAATTAGCAATTAATGTTGTGAAAACCTAGGGAAGCCTTTTAATTAAGGTTGGACATTTTGATTTTCGATTCTAGTTGCAACTTGTTAAGGTTAGAGAATTCAACCCAAATATATTAGAGTTAGCTACCCAAATTGTGCCAAACCAAAATAATTTCGCTTTAGTTTGGTTTGGGTTTAAAATCAGGGTTCACTTAAGTTATAAACTGCAATCCTATGAATTTGTTCTCTCAAATCTATAAAAAGAAAAAAGAAAAAAAAAAGAAAAAACTAATTAACAATAGATTTATTATTTCTCAAATCCCACCCAAAACTAAATAATTAACACTAAGAATTTTATATTAACTACTAATATGAAAAATTAGTGAACAATTAACCAAAAATTAACTATTCATTAAAATTACAACCACGAAGTAGAAGAAGAAGAAGAAGTTTTTGGCCGCAGATGCAAAGGATTTGGCGGCCACGGCAGAATTTGGCAGTGGCTGCAAAGGATCTGGCAATCGAAGAAAAAAGAAACGGCTGCAATTGTGTTTCTGTTTGTGACTATGTGTGAAACTTCAGTTAGGGTTAGATCGTCAGGTTTTTTTTTTTAAAAAAAAAAATGCAATTGAGTTGATTATTCAATTCGAAATAGATCCGTATCCAATAATCACCTTGATCGATTTTGAAATTTAAGACAAAAACCCGAACTAAATTAAAATCCAAAATAAATTTACCCAAACTGAATTAAAACCTAAAATAAATCTCAAATTTAGTTCAGTTGAGATCACCTCAAACCGAACGCCCACCCCTACTCACTGATCTAAGTAGCTACAAAATAGCTTTTAATAAAATTTAGGTAAGAGGGTCCATAATATTCCATAAACCCGGTTAGGGTCCCCACCTAAATCCAACTAAATTTAAAAACGAAAAACGAAAAACGAAAAACGAAAAACGAAAAACGAAAACATTTTGACTTAAAAAGTGCAGCCCACTATAAACACTGAATACCGAGATTATGGAAGATTCTTCATTTGGGGAAATACAAAATAGAATCTCTGACTCTTCCCTGTTGCAAATTCAAAAGTTCATACTTCCTTTTCTTAAAAGAAAATTTTAAATTGGTTTTGTGAAGATGAATCTAAATGCTAACTTGCTGCAAGCTCAACGCTCATGTTTCAATTCCAATACATATTCCCTCATAATTCCAAAGCATAACAGCCCTGTTTTGCCGCGAAAACGCTCACTCTTGTTCTCGACTTCATGTTCGTTTCCTTGTTTTTTTCAACTCGTTTTTTGTTTTGCTTTCATGGTAATGACGTAATTGTGATTTTTTTTTAATGATATTGCTATTATGATCACAGGGTGCCCAGTTCATTTTCATTCGATTTCTCATTGCAACTGTAAGTGCGCTTTCTTCGCTTTCAAATTCGGTTTTTACGTCCAGTACCTGAGTTGTTTCGGCGGCTTTTAAGTGGGTGCATATTATTTTATTTTATTTTGATTTGTTCTCTCGAAATTTTGAAGTAAAATTTGGGAGCTCTAGGAATTTTGTGACTAAATGTGTGTCAGAGAACGTTTCGAGTTCTTTTGATGAGGATCCGGATCGAAATTACGTTACCGAATCTAATCAGGTACGTTTACTTTAGAAATTTAGAATGTTTATATGTGTTTTAACATTAATGGTCTTACAGTAACTCAATGCAAATTTTGTTGTTTTATTGTGTTGCTTGTAAGCAAGTAGATGGCTTCTACTTTTTAGGCAAATTCTATACTCAGTCATTAGGGTAGCTAAAGAAGTGTTGCATATATTTAGGCTCTGGGAGTTTCAACTGAAAAAATAATTTTACAAGTATATGACAACGTAACAGACAATTATAACAGAATGCAATTATACAAATGGGTGGAATAAAATTTTGATTTCAATTCAAGTTGAGCCTTAAATGTGGAATTTACCGTAATAATTAGAAATTCGAATGTGTATTTGTTAGAGGGCTCAACAGCTAAAGTTTTTCTAGTTTGTGTTTATATATTTGTATGTGGCATCGACACAGCAGTTAGGCCCGCGTTAATAGCAGTTTTTGTGTTTCATGATCTAGGTGCTTAAGCAGGAGTTTTCCTTTGTGAATATCTTGAAACAATCAAATTCCTTTCTGCCTCATGTAGTCCTTGGTAGTACAATGTTGGCTCTTGTCTTTCCTCCTTCTTTCACATGGTTTACGACCAGGTTAGTAAATGTTTCATTAGATGAATGACTTGTTTAACATCTGCATGGTAGTAGTTTTGTGCTAATCTGCATTCATGAGAAACATGAAGGAAGGATCATTTCAGTGTAATTTGTATAATTTCAATGATCGGAGATCAGTGGAAAGATGATGTTTAAAAAAGTCTGGGTCACCTGTTTTCCAGTGGAGCAATAAATAAAGAAATGGTGATAATGAAAGTACAAAGTTTGAGACTGTGTTTTTGGAAACAGGGAAGTGCAGAAAAATGTTGCTAAACCCACTGACAAATTGAAAGTGAAACATAATAGACTAGGAAACTTAGTTGTTTGTTATCTAAATAATCATTAAATATAGAGATGTGCTTCGTTAATATATTTATGCTTCTACGAGTTGAGAGGCACAAATTTGTTTGTGCCTTAAACCTGGATTGGGTCTCAGTATCAACTGACCAACAAGAAACAAGTGATTGTTTGTCAAATCAAATAAATTCATATGTATAAAAGAATGATTAGTTAAAATGCAGCAAATTCATATATTAGTAAGTGTTTATTCAACCGTTCTTCAAGATTAGGATGGTGCTTCCATTTTGGTAATGGTACGATATAATACTGTATTTGGGATTAGAAAATTTTTTGCCACTTCTGAGGAAAAGTTCTGTCTTGATCACTGATTAGGACATTTGTGGACTACATCATGTGGAGTAAATTCTAGTAGGTAATTGAGTGAGGCAAACTGCACAAAAAATATGCTTATGATTTTACTGTTTAATCTTATGATTTTACTGTTTAATCCAATTCTAGGTACTATGCACCTGCATTAGGTTTTTTGATGTTTGCAGTTGGAGTTAATTCCAGTGAAAAGGATTTTCTTGAAGCCTTCAAGAGACCTGCAGCTATTTTTGCTGGTTATGTTGGCCAATTTGTGGTGAAGCCTATTCTCGGATATATTTTTGGCACAATTTCAGTTTCTGTTTTTGGTCTTCCTACTCCCATAGGTGAGGTTCTGTTTATCTAACCTTTTATAAAGAGTGAGAGTGTTCTGACATAATGCAAATCTATGAATCAGGTGCAGGGATTATGTTGGTTTCTTGTGTTAGTGGGGCGCAGCTCTCAAATTATGCAACTTTTCTGACAGACCCTCCACTGGCCCCCCTTAGCATTGTGATGACATCATTGTCTACAGCTACTGCAGTTTTTATTACACCACTCTTATCACTCTTGCTTATTGGAAAGAGACTGCCTGTTGATGTAAAAGGAATGGTATCCAGCATTTTACAGATTGTAGTTGCGCCAATTGCTGGAGGTTTGCTTTTGAATCGGTAAGGCACTATCTCAAGTTCATATTGTTGGAAGTGAAAATTTCTTTTGAGAAGCCCTTACGTGTCTCATATAACCGCGCGTACAGGTTTTTCCCCCATATTTGTAATGCTATTCGACCGTTCTTGCCTCCACTTTCAGTACTTGTGACAGCTTGCTGTGTTGGAGCGCCACTTGCCATTAACATTGAGTCTGTTATGTCCCCTTTTGGAGTCACTATTTTGTTGCTCATTATTACATTTCACTTGTCGGCATTTGTCGCTGGTTATGTCCTTGCTGGTTTGGCCTTCCCTAAGGCACGTGATGCGAAAGCACTGCAAAGAACCCTATCCTTTGAGACAGGTGCGATATTTTTGTATAACCAGATACTATATTCTTCTACAACCTGATATTTTTCCTTTCACAGGAATGCAGAGCAGTCTCCTGGCCCTTGCATTAGCTAATAGATTTTTCCAAGATCCTCTAGTGAGCGTGCCACCAGCTATCTCTGTAAGTCAGCTACTTGACTTTTGATGCAAATCATATTATTTGCTCTTTTTTTTTTTAATTTGAGAAATTTTTGTATTTGAGCAGCAACTGACACCATCTAAACACCGGCACAGTAGTTTGCTAGATTGTCAAGTTTGTCATTGAGTTCCAATCCATTTTTTCTGATATTGGTGGGGGCAAAGCAATACTCAGTTCCGAATTTGCATCTCGATTTGCAGCTACATCGATGTGTCAGATCTCCTATATAATTTTGTTTCACATTCTTCAATATCCTGCATTGAGTTCCGAATCATCTTTCTCAAGTTTTTGCCACATTTTATTTTGCAATAGCTCTTGAAGTTTTTAGCTCTTATTTGCTCTTCACTGTCTTGAGTGATATGATGCTGTAAAATACGGTAACTCAATTGGGACCGGCGTTGTTCAACATTTCGCATATAGACAGTAGCAAGTTTACTTATTTTATGTGGTATAATGTACTTTCTCAGGGAAGGACTAGTTTTATATCATTATATGATATGTATATTGACTGACCATCTCTAATTGATTTGTGAATTAACTGGCTCTCGGATCCCACAAGAATTTCTGAGTCTGTTTTTTCAATGATGTACAGACAGTAATCATGTCATTGATGGGCTTCCTCCTTGTCATGCTTTGGGCGAAGAAGAGTGAATAAAGGCAAAACAAAGTATTGCAACTAGTGATCTACTGCAAATTTGTCCTGTGGAAGAGCTCTTGAAGTTAAAGATGAAATTATTTTGGAGGCAAGACGGCTGGTAGCCTTAAGATTAGCGTCTGCCCTCAATAATGAAACAGGTTCTTTGTGTATTAGTTTAGATCCTCGCAGAAGAAAGCCAGAGATTTAGGCCATAAGAAGTCACAGAAATGTGTGGGGACTTGGGAGCCTATCTTCTTCGAGAATGTATCTGTATGAAACTCACCCAAATACAAAGCGGCAGAAAAAAAAAAATGATTAAACTTCAGTAGCAATCATATATATTAGATTGATGCTGCCCATATTTTGGTTGTCCCTCTGCCTTATACGCAATATTTTTAGTTAAATTTTATCTATCAGATTAAATTTCTAAATTAATAGTATTTTGTTTTGATGCCAGATCATTTTTGATAAAGAATGAATGTAAGTTATGTATGCTTTTCCAGTTGCGGAATACACTAATATGTCACAAATTTTGTTACTTAACTAAAAATGATAAGAATTAATAATTACCTATTATTTGAATGTCAAATATTAATGTATTATTTGTGACGTTTGCTGGAATACAAACTATCTTAATTATGTAAATATAATATTATTTAATTTTACGTGACGAGTGTGTAACTAAAATTAATGTATTAAAATTAAAAATAATCTTTAAATATTGACTTAATATTTTATATTATCAAATTAAAAATGATTATTTTTTAATATGTCGAAAAAAAGTGAAATTGTTATTTCTTAGTGAAATATTATCGCGTGACTTAAAAACAAAATAATAAGGATCCTGAAGGTTAACTGAATTACCCGCGTACCATTCTTTCATAAAAACTCGGTCTTTCACAATCACGCCCTCGCCAAACGCCCAAAAATGGCAATCACGACAACATTGCTTGTACATTCGCCAAATCCAATCTCCACACACAATCACAAAAGGACCCTGTTATTATCTAACTCTAATCACACACGAAAACCCATTAAAAACGCTTTAATTAATGGCCGAGGAAAGGCTGTTGGTGGTCTTATTGGAGCTGGTTTGGCCCTGACTCTGTTGGAACCCGCATCAGCTGCTGAGTTGCCGTTGCAGCTGAGTGAACCCGCCAATGCCTTGTCCTTGCCCACCTGGGCCATACACTTGTCCAGTGTCGTTGAGTGGTAATAAGGGTTTTGTTTTCTTAGTTTCTGGTGATTCTGTTTCTGCGGTTCCTCAGAATTTATTTTTAGTGTTAAATTGTGGGTACTATGTTAATTTTTTCGGTTCATTCATTCTTTGATGGGAAATTGTCATTGGGTTATAAGTTTGGTGGCTAATATATGCACGTGTTGTCTGAATTTGCTTGCTCGGAAAATGAAATACCCAGAATCAAGGTAGCTAGCTGGACGCATTGAGCAGCGATAAACGGACAGTTTCAAATAATTGTATGTTTGTGTAATGTGACAAAGCATCCATCTTTATGTCAATAGACAGTAGTTAACATGTTAGCGGCAGGGTAATGGTGCTTTCATGTTAAAGATTTTAGTTCAAGGTGAGGGTGTTGCGGGGTTTAAGTTCTTCTATAATCTCAGAAAATTAAAAAGGTATAATTAAATTTAAATTGATTTTTCTGTTCCAAAGGATTACCGCTATGGCTTTGGTGTGGCAATATGGGGAGAAATCTGGGTTTGAATCATGGAAGGGTCTCTCTTGGGGTATGGTGAGTTCTTCTTAACCTTTCATGTTACATTCTGCTATTTGAGATATCTAGATTGTTGAATTTTCCAGTAATTGATATATCTCAAACATTTGAATTTGTCAGTAATTAATATATCTCAAAATTGAAATCGGTGATTAGTAAATTAAATGGATGATTTTTGGTTTATGCATGATTTTGCAAAATCGTGAATGGTAATTCTGAAATACTTTGGTAAACTGTTATTTGTTAGTGATTAAAAGATGATTGTTCAACTTTGTTTCAGTATTGTTGGATAGGATATATGATCTTTCTTTTAATTTATTAAAGTTCATTTCGATCTTTCATGTTGGCTTCTTGGAAAGAGTTTGAATGCTAATGACTGTGACTGTAGTTTACCTCTTACATTAGTTGGGAATTCACTTGTTTTTCTCACTAAGGAGGTTAGGCTTCATATCTAGCAGTACCAGAGCTGATAGGTTTGCAGGTTTTATTTACCCATACACCCCAAGGTTCACTCATTTAGATTTAGAACGTTTTCTAGAGCACTTTGTTTTCGCAGTCAATTTGTTGATGCTGTTTCTTCTTTTTCCATCCTAATATGAGCAATTGTCTAGGTACCCTTGCTTGGTGGAGCATTTTGTGCTTGCACATGGCATTTCTTTTATAATTCTGAGTCACTTGAGGTAAGCCTTTGTATTCTTTCTTTTATGTATATATCGGTTAGAATTGTATCCAAGTTCCTGAATTATATTATAATCCAGGAATCTCGGATTGCACATTGGATTTCAATTTAACGGCCAAAATCGAATTTTGAAGAAAAGGAAAAGAAAACTATGGCTGAAATCCAACGGCCAATCGGGGATTCCTAGATTGTACTGGATCCGATAATTTCCCAAACACACACACACACACACATCATCGTCATCATTTACAAATATAATTTCTACGTAATAAAATGAATTTTCTTGAATTGGAGGAATTATTATTAAAAATATTCTAATCAAATAGACTATTTCAATTCTGTTTATACATTTATAACCGTATTGAACTCTTGTAATAAGTTACGTTTCGAAAATAGTTTCTATACATTTCTGGTCAGGTACCATGTTTGTGGCTTTGTGTCTTTTGAGTTCTACTCCTATTAGAATTATAATGCCTGTTGATGCTGAGATTTTTCATTTGTCACCAGTCATTCTATGAGTAATATGCAATGGACATATTCTGCTCTATATATATATACAGAAAATCTAACTAATTGCTGTTGTCATAACTCCAGAAGTTTCTATCTGATAGATACTCGACTGAGAATTAGTAAAATTTGCAGTATGTTTGGAAGAAATATAGGAGATTGATTATTTGAATAGCAATATGTTAATTCCTAACAGTGTACATTTGTATGATACCAATGTTTTTTTTTTTCTCATCTTTCTGTGCACTGAGTTCACAGGTACTAAGGATGATGGTGAGTTTGATAGGGTTTGCTAAGGACATTATCTTGCATGCTCTCATCTGTATCAATCTGTTCAGCATATGTAAATTTCAAGATCCAGTTAATCATTGGTTAAGTATGTGCTAAGTTTGTCTAGTTGATAGTCATTGCTCTCTTTTAATGAACTGAGTTTCGTTTGTTTTTAATTTCTGAAGATGGATTTGGTCAATCGTTTTACCAATTCTGTGTTGATCAATTCAGGCAAAATTCGTAGTCCAAAGTACAAATGAAAAATACTATAATATATTCCAGTTAATGTTCCCTTGCATACCAAAATACACACTTTTAAACGCTTGACCGTTTATTAAACATTGAAATTTAGTCTGTTGTCTTGTGCTTGATTTAGAGATGATTTTTCAGATTAAAAACGAAAATGTCTCAAATGATTCAGGTGTTTGTCTATGGCTTTTAGGTACTGGTTGCCCTTCAAGGAGCACTGACAGTTATAGGTAACGCAACAATGTGTTACGCTGCATACCGCATATACAAATCATCTAAGGAACACTCCCAGAATCTCTAAAGATTATATATGTGTATATATATATTAGCATACAATTAATCACTCCCCCCTTGCTGTGCGACACTGGTAGGTAAAGCAGCCTTTGATGATTGGGAGTAATCTAGCTTTTAGTTCAAATACTGATAAAATAGGTGACCTTTTGCAGGAAACAAGACGGGGCATGCTGGAAGCTTCCCTATTGATGCAAAAGTGGATTTTCACGGGGCTAAATTTTGAAAAATCACTAAAATTCTTCTCAATAATAATAGTGAACTTTGTATGCTTTTTGGGGATTGGCTGGAAGGAGGCTACGGTCAATTGCCATGATGTTTTTACATTTTATTCCTGGTGAATTTTGCCAACCAACTGGCTTGACCCAAACCTCTCTACTCTCCAGTTTCGATTAACATACAATTAAATATTATTTGAGTTATTTATTGTAATTTATGACATCATGTTTAACTATACTTGCAGTTTTTGACTGAAATGCTGCTCTGGCTTAATCATCATCAGACAATACAAGTTTGAAATTCTTGCAACCTTTCTGAAAAAAAATGTTATTTGTAATGAAGGTTTTTCAGATGACCATCATGAGCTCAGGACTTTAAACAATTGAAATCCCTTTTGCCATGCGTCACAGCTTCTATATCTGAAAATCCGACTTATATTCACACATCTCCCTTCTGGCTTACACACACGCACAGCGTTATAGATGAATAATCTCCTAGCGAGAGTGGTTGCTGAAAGATAAATTATTAGCATCAGTGGCATGATTTTCCTTGTTACAGTTCTGGCCCCTATAAATTGCGCACAAAGTCATAGAGTCTCCTTACTTATAAGGACGGCCGCCTTAATCTTTTGTGTCTCTTGATCCATCAGCTGGTCCAGACTCTTGTCTCTAAATTACTTTTAAGTCTACACAATTTTAGGGAAGTTTCCTTATCAGTCTTTATGATCTATGTTTGAATGCTGTATGCATTAAATTCAACCATTAGAATAGTGATGAATACAAAGGGTCATAAATAAAAGGCACACTTTGTAATACTTGAAAGAACAAAACAGTTGGTGAAATGAAGGGCACACCTAATTTACCATAACAACTACGGTAACATTTCCATCACTTTTTCTTTATTTTCTACATACATATATTGCCCCCAAAAAAGGAAAAAAAAAACAGCTAATTAAAGAGAATCGTGTGACTACAGGGTGAGAAGTGGAATTAGGAAATGATAGTTCCACGTTCATTAATTAATTGTTTGTGCAGAAGAAGAAAAAGGGTGGTGGAGATTGGAGCAGTGATCCAATTAATTAATGTGAGAACTTCTTTTGAAACTCGAACATTAAGGCTAAGTTCTCTTGGTGAAGAAGGTTAGCTTGCTTCCTTAACTTCTCATTCTCTTCAATGATACTTTGGTTCTCCAAGTAGAGCTTTATGTTCTTCAGTTGCATATCCCTGCCCTCTTCTGCTTCACATCTTCTCCTGCAATTGATCAAATACTTCCATGCGTAAGCACCAAATCCACATGCACAATATCCAATATGAACAACGTTTTAATTAAAATAAATGAAGCGAAGAAAAATATGCATATGTGGTGTATACCTGGTGAGCCAGTAAATTTGAACTTTAGGTTTTGATCTATGCTTTCTCTTAGAAGCATAGGCAGGCAACAAGTGTGTGTTGTTGGTACACATTCTTTGATTAGAAGAAGATGAAGAAGGTGGTGAAGTTGAATGAATGAAAACCGAGAATTGAGAGAAGAGTGGGGAGGGTAGGGTTTCTATAAATATAGGTGGCATGGGTATTGTGGGTGTGTTAGTAAGTTATTGAATTATATGATATCCATAATGGGGGGTGGTGCCCTGGTGAGCATGTGATGTGAAATATGAGAAAGCTGTGATGATTTCTCTTTCATAGTAATGATGGCAGCTGGACTGATAGTTGCAAAAGGGGAATCACCTCATCTCTATATTTTGATCAAGCAAAGACATATAATCGATAAAGCCTTAGAACATGGATTATATAGAAGGTTCCACCACTTTTTGCTCTCCAGCTTAACTTCGTAATTAACAGTATTAAGCATCCAAATAAACCAATAGCTCATGAGTGTTATTCATTTTAATATCTCTGTTAATCTTCATGATTTCGCTTTGTTAGGACACACTATGTATATGGGTCACCTACAGGGAAAGTGTTTGCAATTCATAACTTGGTGGTCTTCGTGCAACCTAGAATATCTCCTACAGTAATTCCCAAGTGACAGTAAAAAGTGCTTTACTGGGTCCTCGTCCCATGTTCATTTGATTTTACCGCTGTGTGTACGCAGTCAGAAATGTGCTTTCGAAGAGTAACATTTAGCTTTCTAATTTTTTCACTAACCACAACATAGTAATTACTTAATAAGTCGAAGAATATCTTAATTAAGGTTTTCTCTCACGGTCATTTGAGTTTCCTTTCCGAAATAAAATGCGAATTAATCTACAATTACTGAAGCTCGTCAAATCAAGAGTGGCTCCCCAATTCATAACATGAAAGGTAAATCTTGTGATTAAAATGTATAATTTGCTTGTGTGACAAAATGCTAGGATGGCAACTGTGTGAAGGAATTTAAGGCGAGCGTTGCATGCATGGTTAGGCAAGTTACAAGTGGCTTCACGGCAACAACCAGCTAGGCCCCATTAGGGGTAGTGTAAGATCGCAAAAACTATAAGTATAAATAATAACATATAATAATAGGACGTCCATCCATTAGTTTCTCTTTGGCTTTTTAGGTTTTAGCAATGTGGACCATTAGATGAGGGTGGCATCTTCATTTTACTCCACTTTTATTATTTCTCATGATACTTATTTTGAACACAAATTTCTAAGAGTCAAATGTTGTATCAAAGGCCTGCTGCAATTGCAAACTCCATATCTATCTCCTCTTTATATTCTCTCCTTAATTGATATCAAATGATGACAATACACACACACACACACAGAGAAACATATATATACATGCATCAATTTTATTCATGACATGACCTATAGCATTTCTAGGCACGGGCAGGGATGAAGATTTTTCTTCACCACCCTTTCAAGATTGCTTAAATTAATTTATACATTGCATTAGTTGCATGTTCATTTATTTGGAATGCACTTTCAACCATTAAACATGCTTACTTGGTAGTTTGTTAAATTATTAATTAATTTGCTTGAATCCTTTGACTTTTAATGTTAATGAACAATTGTTCACGAAACTTAATAATGGGATTCATCCTCCGATGAGTCATCGCAAGTCTCATAAGAATTATATACCAAACTAGGAATTGATAATTAATGCATCCCATCAACCCAAAGAGAAATAAAGGAACATTCAATGATGAAAAAACCCAAAGAACATGATGATTATTTGAGTAGTTCTCCATCAAATAATTCTGTTGTGTAAACCTAGGCTGCTCATCTTTCTATTTTAATTTGAAGAATGAGAATGAGTAAACCTCAAGCTTTTACTCAAAACGTTTAGCATTTAACTAGTCACAATAATTTTTCTGCTAGAACAGAAAAGATAATAAATACGTGTGTATACTGTGCAAGTGAACCCCTAATCATTTTGATTTTGACTGGAAAAAATGGAGCTATGTGAAGAGAGCTTAGGAGCACAACAAGCTTTCTGCAAATAGGGCTTGAAATAGGAAGCAATTGTCAACAAAGAAATGAATGTCTCTATCTCTTCTTCCTCTTCTTCTTTCACCTGTCCTGAAAATTCAGTACACAAATTTGACGTATAGCTAGCTCACATGCATCAATCATGGTGGGTTGTGCATTAAGCTCACCGTATGGGTCCCGGGTCCTTATCAATCTCAATCGTCCATCAAAATTACAATTGACGCGTCCAATCCATCTAACTATTTGCACTCCAGTATTGATTGCCCTTCATCATCATCATTATAAGAGAAAATGATAAAAACCCACCTCCTCCCCTCTTGTTTGGCGAAATTATTCACTTCTCCCTCGTATTTAATGACTCACCGCAAACTGTTATGATATTATAATATTAAACAATTTGATACACTTTCTTGAGAGTAGTTTAACCATTTGTAATAGACAAATTTAATAAATGAAAAATGAATGGACTTTAACACTAATAACTTTTGATGTAAAAAAATTAACAGTTTACAGAATACTATTAACGTGATGAGTTTTGATTAATTTTAAAATATGAGAAAAAATGATTAATTTTCTAAAATAATGCGGTGTTTTGCTCATGTCATAACTATCATGATCATAGATACACATGTGTATAGCGCATCATGGCAGTTTTGATTGATGCAACCGAAGAAATAAATCAGGCGTGTGATATTTTTTCAACTTGTACATTATGATGATATTTTTAAAGGTTACGTAATGTTTTGCGTATATACGCACTTGATGAAGTATAATGATTGTTAGACGATAATGGTACATATATCTCCAAGAGTCCAAGAGTGTGCTCGAGAATTTATAATGGGAGTGTGCAAATTTCAAAGAAAGTGAAGAGTTGGTTTGGTATAGTTATGAAGAAACTCACAAAGGTTTTTATTACTACTACTATTATTGTATTTGCAAACACAATCGTTTTATAATCCGAACTCATTCATAAATATTGTTAGCTCGAACTCTAGCAATTGAAACTAATTATATGTATGCATTTACAAACTTGGTTTCTCAATTAACACAGAACCAATCAATAACAATCACATATTGTATACTTTGTCAAGTTTCACATTAATATTAATATAACAACTAACAAAAGTTAGTGCTACACATTCCAAATTTTTTATCCCAAAAATTTATACCAAATTATGTGGTATTTATTAATTGGTTGGTGAGATAATACAATTAATTTATTTAGATCTTATAAAGAATCACCAATCACTCAATTAATGATATATCAATCACTCATATAACAATTATGTGCCTAGTGTGGAGAACACTGGCTTGCACAATGCGTTAGAGTTGTGAGAGCATGTGTTTGAACCCCATAAAAGCAATTATGTGGTTTCAATATCCTTCCTTAATTATGGAGGAAGTATTCTTCTTTACAAAATAACGTGAGTCGACTAGACATCTCTTAAATACTAGACCTAGCATATTATTAAAGTTTTGAATTACTTTGTAAGAAAGGGGAGTTCCGTGCTCCACACTCGTTTATCCCCTATTCCTCTCTATTCCTCAAGGGCAAAATGGGGTTGTTGCTTCTATTAGGATTGCGGCTCAGCTAACCCACATGTTCTTGCCTCTATCATATCGCAAATTAAGAACTAATTTGCTCTAAAAATAAAGGAATAGTCCAACCTGCGAACCAGACATAGAAGGAGGTCTGACAAGCAACTACTATAAAAGAGGGTAAAAATATGGCCGAAGTAGACGAATATTGGAAAGGGTAAAAAATCGTGACAGTGTTAATAATTATTTAATATTTACAAAGTGGGAATGAAATAAGCATCTCTCGAATATTAAAGAAAGTAAATAATGCTATGAATTTGGCATAAAAGGATAGGACGAATACTAGAGATGATAAAAATCCACACGATGCTAAAAATTGTCTGATATTTACTAAGTATGAGTGGAGTAGGCATCTGGGTAATTTTAATAATTGTTTGATATTTACGAAGTGTGAATAAAATAGACATACCTTCAATATTAAAAAGGGTAAGTAGTTGAGTAAAGGCAATCTTCGCCCTTATGAAATGTAAGTGGATTAAAGTGGAGACAATCTTCTCTATTATGAAATGTGAGTGATATAAGTGTCACTCAATTATTAGAAAGGGTAAAAATGTGAGTAGAGTAGACATCACTTAAATATCAAAGAGTATAAAAATTTATGCAATACTAGCAATTGTCTAATTGTAAATATCAATGTAATCTCATGTAATATAAATTATAATCTAAACAATAGTCTCATATAATTAAAAAAAAAAAGGTAATTACGTCGTGTCGATTTATGGGTGAGTGATATAATAAGTTTTACACTAGTTAAAGTACAATATATCTCAATTTATAAATCTAGCATTACTCTAATGCATATAGTTAATATACGCATTATTTCAACTTCTATACGATCTTATCTTTGATTTTGAGTTTCTTAAATTATATAGGAAGAAATGAGTATTGTACTTGTTCAAAAGGCTCCCCAATAATTAAGTAAATAAGAAATTGTAATTAGACGCTTAAGACACTTTAAGCATGATCTTTGAGAATAGTATTCATATTATGAATGTCGCATTTATGAATGTCGGATATGGAGTATTAATTAATTGAGATTGCTCCGAAAAATCATCCTCACATGTAGTTGCTCAACAATAGTCACCAATTTTAGTTGCCCGTGACTCAATTTCCTTGAATATGACTCAAGCTAAGTAAGCTTGTGGTACAGAATTGGCATGATTTTGAATAATTATACACAACGAATATGAGAGGCTATAGCTATACTTATAACTAAGAAGAAGCAAATTGGTGTAATCATGGCTGCTTACGCGTTCTCCATTAGCATCAGCCACCTTTCCCTACTTAAGAGTCAGTGCCAATAGGGCCTGCCATTGACAATATTACAAAATCTTATGGCAGAAGTGGCGGCAAATTATAGCTCACAAACCTGCAAAATTTGTTGATAGATTTTTTTCTTCTTGAGAAATGCTATAATTTGTGCGATCGCTTATGGTCAATAAAAAAAATTAAAAAAAAATTTGGAAGACATTCAATTGCCTTTTGTAAACGTCTTTTGGTGATCAATTGATCCAATTAAAAGTTCATTCTGAAATAGATAAAATTTTTTAAAGGTTATGAGTAATACTTTATAATAGTCTATTTATATATTCAGAAAACGATAAAATATAATAATATACGCTTGATACACCATTTATTGTATTTGAAAAATAAACTTTATTGTTTCTAAAACTAGTGTTAAATTTGATAGCAATGTTCTTAAAATTTTGAAATTCATACTGTGCAAGCGCAGGAGTTATTGTGAACGACTGAAGGAATTATCTTTTTTTTTTTTTTGTGTGTTGCTCTACTTTAGTGGATCCTTCATGCTGACACATTGATAAGCCCGTAATGTTTTTTTTTTAATCTTTTTTTATTTTTTTAGTTGTTTATTGTAATAGATTTCTTGTAATTTGACATCTTGTTATGAGCATGGATGTGATTGAACTTGACTCAGGCATTTGGTTTGTCATTAATGAACTCGTTGTTTGTTTGTTTCCAAGAAAGGGGCGTAAAAAATCCTTCTTAATGCTTACGCTTCCGTTTTTTAATTGTTACACTTTTTAATTGTCCTATGAGGAAAAAAAATGTGTAACGCTACAAAAGTTGGGGGGAAAAAAAAAACGGAGTGTTGATAGAAAAATAAATTTGTTTAAATTATTTAATGGGTTCTTCAAAAAACAAAATACTTATATTTGGGAAAGGGGGTTTTAAGGGACATTGGGTGTGTTGTTTATAGCACCACTGTAAAAAACTTTTAAAAAAAATCCAACTTAACGGGGCCAAATGAGTCACTTAACTGGGCCGAAGTTTGAGTTTATGTGGGCTCTTCCTCTGTTGGCCCGATGAAAAACTTGGCCGATTCTTCTTTACCAATGAATTGATGTCGATGCTACTTTTTTGTGCCACGTAATTTTTTTTATATCGCTTAGTAAACAAGTCCCTTAATCCAATGTATCCTTCTATTATTTAAAAGAAAAACATTATCCTAATATAATTATAAAACATCTTAATTTCGTGTAGTAAACTTGTTTATAGTTGATTAGTTTTTTATGTATAATTAATAAAATCTCTTGAATTGGTAAGAAGTTTGAGTTCAACTGTATAAACACTAGAAAAACTGAAATTACCGTTCAACAATAACTAAAAACAAATAGTTAGAAAGTTAAAAAAAAATGTCTTTGTAACACCTGTTGGTAGAAAAATAGAGGGGAAGAAAACAGAATTATACTTAAAAAAAATAAAAAAAAATGCGTTAATGGTTATTGGTTAAATAATTTGTGTTCGAAAGAGCAAAAGGAAACAAAAATCCTCAAACAGCACAAACTACGCCGAACAGCGGCTCCTTTTGCTGACATCCTTACCACGGGATGACGACATAACGGGCCCCACGAACCTGTCCACTAACCCTCTTAACTTTCAATGCTCATGACCTTTCCCACTCGCTTCAAATATCGTGAATCCAACGTGCCAAGTCTGCAGCCCACGTTTCATGGTAAATGAATTCAACCAAAATATAATTTCCAACATGTACGCGCGTGGGATTGGTAGAAACTAAAACCAAACTCTAAACTGCTGCGAAGCCGTAGCCAGCTTCGTATACGGTTCAACCGATTTACCGCCTCGATTAAACCGACCGGGTTCGCCGTTAGCTTGCCTCGGGAAGAAGCGTGCGAACGAAGGGTGCCTTCAAAAGCGAGCACAGCACCAGAAAGACGCTCATCCTTTTTCTGAAAGCAACTTTATTTTATTTTAAATTAAACAAATTCACATAAACCCATTTAATGGTCCACGAAATTAAACATACAAATTATAATCACACACGCAAACCGTCTGATTGTAACATACTGACGTCAGGACAAGATCTTGAATCAATTTAACAGCTAGAAAAGCATACAGGTTGGATGTTCAATGGAAATACACTGTACCTATGCTGAACCGACATAAAACCGTGGGGTGCCTGTAGAAACAAACATAAAAACGGGGGGTGGTTCATTTCAGTTTTGTCTTTCCTCACCTCAACTCTACCGACCGAAGCCAAAACCAGAACCAGCACCACGGTTCTGTTCCTGCGCTGTCCATTCGGTACCTAAATAAATTTCTTCTTCGTTTTTTTTTTTAATCGGTATCATAATTTTTCCGTCGCTCGGATTTCATCGGCTGGTTTACACGCAGAAACAGAAGAGATAGATCGCGGCTGGTCTTGCTGTAACAGGTATCATACTACCGAAACCTTAACTGGAAAAAAACTATGTTTTTTTTTGTTCATATTTTCAGTTTGGGAAGGAAGAAATTGACGGATTTGATGTTTATTCGAGGTAGAAAGTAGCTCAGCAACCTCTTGATCTTTTGATTTTTAAATCTGTATCAAATTCTGCGGTTTGGACGGTTCTGATCAAGTCTAGCTGGTTGGTGTTAATTTAAATAATAGTAATAATAATAATAGATGTGTTGGTCCGGATTATTCGAGAAAGTGCTCTGGTGCGTTTATTATTTGTCCTCATTGGGACTGAGACTGAAGGAGTCGGAAGAGGGTAATTGCGTCTTTTCAGATATTAAATAAAATCCTTGCACAATTAAATTATGATTATCCTTAACTAGTGCGAGTTCTCCTGGTCCTTCACGGAATTTGTCTTTCCATTTACGACAACCGCCTCACATAAATCCTGATTTTCCATGTCTACCCATCATTACTGTTGTTTTTAACTATGCAGAGGAGGGTACTGTAGTCCGTTTACATAGTGTCAGTATTAGGAATTTTGGCAAAGCCAATAAACCACAATCTATATATAAGGGGGGAATTATGTGCGGAGTTTTCACTTTTCATGTTGCGATTTTTTTTTCTTACTGACTATTTGACTGCTCTGTTTTTCACGAGAAAGTTTTAAAAAACTAAAAGACTCTAATTGGCAATTACAGGGTCCGAGAATATCCAAAACCCTAATACGGAGAAAAGATGGGTTCGGAACAAAGCGATGGAACCAGCTACACCACATCTGAGCCAACGCTCTGCGTCAACGGTTGTGGCTTCTTTGGCACTGCGGCGAATATGGGCTTATGCTCAAAGTGTTACAGGGACTTGCGTGTCAAGGAGGACCAAGCCGCCTCCGCAAAAGCCGCTATGGAGAAATCTCTCAATTTGAAGTCACCGAAGCAAATCCATCAGACGCCAGAATTGGAGACTGCCAAGGTGCCTGCTAAGACCTTTGTGGGTTCCTTGTCGTCTGCTGCGGCCTCCCAACAGTTGAATGTGGAGCAGCCTACGCCTGAAGCCAAGGGGCCTACCAGGTGCTTGAGTTGCAACAAGAAGGTCGGATTGACAGGGTTCAAGTGTAAGTGCGGAAGTACTTTCTGTGGAATCCATCGGTACCCGGAGAAGCATGATTGTACATTTGATTTTAAGGTTACTGGTCGGGACGCTATTGCCAAAGCAAATCCTGTTGTTAAAGCTGATAAGCTGGACAGGATCTGAAATCAGAGTCTCTGGTAATTTGGTTTGCTTTGGTATGGTCATTGTCGTTGGTTGGGTTATTGTTGATTTAGCTTAGCTTTGTTTCCTGCTGTTCTTGTTAGTGTTGTTCAGGACTTGGGAGGGACTCATGCATTTAGTTTTCTATCTGCATTGGATATGCTCTATATAATGCGGAGAATCTTTCCCACATCTATTGTCTTTATTATATAATATATATGCATGCTAATTATTTAAATGAAAGAACGTTTAACCTGTTTTGAAAGCATTACTCAGCTGGCTGGTTGGTGTTCCAGTTTGATCTCAGAATTTAGATTTTGTGAATATGTATGCTTGTGTTCTGTAATAGAGCCTTACAGAGAGATGATGGAGAGAAGTGGGCATGGACTGCCATTTTTCTTGTTTTAGTACTTTAGGGAAGGCCATCAACATTCTACCTCCACCTAATTTAAGGTGTGTTTGAATTGTCAATCTATGGTTCATTTGGTGACGAATGGCTGTTGGTAGCAATCTCTAATCTATATTAGAGAAATTGCAATTCTATCTCCCCTTAGTCCAACAATATGGCCAAGGCATCAGTAAAGGATCTTGGACAATTAAGACCGTTCTCCTTTCCTACAGCTGTAGAATTTCAACTACTTTAAACACAATAATCCATTGGAGATTTGAATAGCTGTATGATTTGGATTGTGTGAACCAGCTTACGAGTAGGTCAAATTGTATGTTGAGTAGTTATACAAATAGGTCAATTTGTATGTTGAGTAGTTATACAACACATGGTAAAACCTTTACAAATAGAAAAAAGCTTACCTTCCAGCAAATCTTGTTTCCAGCTCCTACAGCTCGTTATTGTTTCTCGCTTCAGCATTGTGTTCTCTACTTTGCTAGTTATCCGACTTGCAACGTAAACCTGATTAACATCAAGTCATGCTCCAGAATCCGCACGAATCATTATGATAAGCCCCCCAAAAAAACTTCAGTATGCTTGAACTGGATTTAATAGTCTTATGTAAAACTCTGTCAATTTATTGAACCCGGTTTGAGTGGCAAAATTATAAAGAGTCGGTGGCCTACTGGCCTGCTGGGATAACTTTTTCTCAGTGGATAAATCTTATCAGTAAAAACTAAAAACTGAAAGTATCAACTATTAAACTTGTCGCCTAATTGTATGCCGTGGCTCAATGCATGAGCCCAAGCTGAGAAAAAGAGGTTATCGATTTTATGAATGGCCTTTGAATGCTTCACCATTTTAGTTTGCAGTCGCAATCTACTGTACCGAAGGACTTGACAGTGTTGGTGGTATTAGTTTGATTGTTAAATATTATTTTAAAATTGTGGTACCGGTATCCTGTTTGGGCTTTAAATGTGCAAAAGAGTTGCAATTTGCCACATATCATGTGCCAGTACTTGCTGCATATCCTGTACATTAAAAAATATATACATATGGAGACTTTTTCAGCATTTGGTGCTCATTTTGGTTCCTTTGCTTAAAATTCCTGGGCACGCTGCACGCATAGGAGAGAATCTAGTAACAGGAGCTAAACCAAATCCCAAATTATTTTCTGCATTTTCACTGTTGTCCTGGACCACTTGCTCCGGACTTTTGATTGTAGAGTCTTATTCGGGACAGAGTAAGACGGGATAGAAAAAAGCATGAATCAGGTTCAGCCGTTCAGGCCTCCTAAGTTAATTATAAGGCCTGCGGTGGTGGAGCAGACTATGCTCTCTCTCTTTTCTCTCTGCAAGTCACCAACTCGATAGAATCACTTCATGTCATTCATCATCCCAGTTGTGGAAATCTCCATCTCATTATGCTACTTTCCTTTCAACTTTTATGACTACAATGATAAACATAAAGATGACTTAACAAACTTTCAAATTCGTTTGGATTGAAACTAATGGCTGCAGTCACTTTTTGACAATTTGATTGGAGAGTGTCGCTACTCTATAATCACAAACAAAATTTGATCCTAGCCCGTATTCACTTGCATGACATGTTCTGCATCTAGTCTATCTTGGCAAGTATGGTGACATTACCATAAGCCACCAACATACGTGCTTTGGCGGGTTGCACCGCCCACCTAACTAACTATTTTAAGTAAAAGCCGAAAGTCGTAAAACCTCACTCGAGCATTGAGACCAGAAATATAATATTGTAAGCTCAACTTGGACAATAAATATATGCGCAAGGTCTAGGGTTATTTTCATCCACGTGAATAATTTATATTTCAAGAGTTTCCTTTTGGTTGAATAAAGTGAGTACTAGCGTGGAAGAGGGTTCTTGAATAGCGGACATTTTAACCGTTAGTAAGGTGGAGCTAGTTCAAATGTTAAATCACTGTTAGTCTTTCACTTCTACACATATATTTGACAGCTAAAGAATATGATTGAACCACCAATTGCTTAGAGTTCAGGTCGCCGTCTTCTCAAAGTTGATTTTGCCTTGCCAATTGCCACTCCATCCACTTCTCATTCACGTTCAGTGTATGCAAATTGATCCTACTTGCAGGTACCATGACCCACCATGTGAAATGCATGGCAATGAATTCTAAGTAGCTTTACCATTCATGTATGCTGTAAAAGAAATGTGAAAAGTCAAATAAACGTAACAGCATGAAAGCATAATAGTATGTGAGCTCAATAGCAATAAGCTTAACAAGTTAAATAAGTACAGTCATATGAAAGTAAGAGAGCTCAATAGTAGAAAGCTTAATAAGTTAAATAAGTATAGTTACATGAGAGTATAATGATACGAAGCCTCATAAGTCGAATGAGCATGACTGTTGGAGAGAATAAGCCTCATAAGTCAAATGAGTATGACGGATGGAGAGAATAGCTATATTATAATAGCGGAAGAGCTAATGAGCTTAAGAGTTTAGAAGCTTAATAAGTCAAATAGACATGATTGTAGGAGAGTGTGATAGCACGAGAGCACAATTGTGAGAGATAAATTTAATTAAATAAGCCTAGCTGCTATATTCAATAGATAGAGTCCAGTGGTTAAAAGTGTTATCCAAGTCCAGACGCCTAGTAGAAGAATCTACCAGCTCTCGAAGCTCAGTATAAGTTTAAGAAGAAGATAAATGTTAGAAATAAATGTTGATATAAAAAAAAAAGCTAATATAAAAAAAAGATAAATGTTAACATAACTTTAATTAAGTAATAAAAATCATCAAATGAGTTATCAATGATTAAGGATGCCTAAATTGTATTATAAATTAAAAAAAAAAAACTCTATATGCCTAGAGGAAAATAACTAAACAAAAAAAAGAAAAGAAAACCACATCTTAATCTTATTCAACAGTAAAATTACTCTTTTTTATACTCATGAAAATAACTTTTTGTGTCTCATTTATTATATTATCTCACTTATTTATTTCTTTACCAAAAAAAAAAAAAAAGCGTCAACAATGTCAATGTTTTATACTACTATTTTTAGTCATTCAGAGTTAAGCAAATTAAATCTCACCTATGAGTTCTGACGCAGAATGATAAAGATTTAACATTCTATAAATAAACTTAAAAAAGAAGAAAAAGGGGTCATATTTCTTTTTCTTTTTCACTTATTGGACTCAAAAGCACTGCCGTACGAGCACTTTAGTTTGGATTATTGTCCTCTCATTGTCCGTAGAACTTCAATAAGTGAAACTGAATGATAAGATGGAGAAAATCAGTACTACTTTGCAGACAACAGCAGCGCACTATGGTATCAAAAGAGACTCTTGAACAGCTTTTTAAGCCATGCATGAGCAAGGCGTCCAAGTTTCATTTAAATTAAGGGTATTTACACTATTGTTCTTAAAAGATGTTAACGGTCCTTTTGCTTGCTTTGAGTTTGAAAATGCGTGTGCGCCAGATGAAGGGTTTGCACATTCGCTTTACTTTTGCCATTTTTAATGCAAAAGTTCTGCCATCCTTTCTCCTGCCGTTACCGTTTCAAATTTTACGTCATTTGAAGACGGCCCCCATTTGGTAGTCAATTTTATTCAATGCCAAAATATATCCCGGCAATAATGGCGTACTAAATTATGCTCTTGCAAAAAGATAACCAAAAGAAACCATTATTAAAAGTGTCCTCGAGGCCTTTTGTTTGAATTGTCTCGTTCTATTGCGCCTAACGATTTCTAAATTTAAGCCCTCACTGGTTTGAAAATTTTGAGGAGACAGTGTCGTGATTTGCCAGACCTGCCCTCCCTTTCTCTCATTCATTTAACTCATTCCATACCTCACTGAGACTAGACTGCAGTCCGTAGACCCTCCTTCTTTCTTAATTCTTAGTGGTAAAAATTTGATGTTGTAAATTTTCGAGACAATTTGGAGCTGCATCAAAAATAATTTGACTAACTTCAATTTTACTATTAGTAGATTTGGAACATAATATTTTTTTAAAAAACTTACATAAATTTTCATCTTGACTGAACAAGAAGAAAAGTTTTGTTAATAAAAAGACATTTCATTAACATCATATTCTCTAAATTAATTAGCAATAACTAAAGTTTATCTGATTACAGAAAAAAGTGAATACCCAACAATTTATTCTCTTTTTTTTTTAATTTAACTAATATAAATAAAATCTCTTGCTTTTAGAATTACAATTTGAAGCTTACGAATGGTACAATCTGAGATTTATTAAAGCCTACTCAAAAATCTACTCTTGATAATATTAGAAGGAGGTATTTATCTCTATTATTTTTGTGGAGGGAAAATTTTGAAGAGTTAATTAATTGTTGTTTATAAATACACAAATGTAACAAAATTTTTTTTTTTTTCTGTTAATACATGATGTCCTAATGTAACTTTAAAAAATGGGAAGAGGTGGATTATCTGCATGGAGGAATTAGTCATTTTGTACGCAACCGTCGTCGGAACTATTTAAACCACCGTCACGGACAATCATAATTTGCCCGGATCAACTGGGGGTATTTATGTAAATTCGAGGAAAAGAGAGTTAATTCCGGGACCCACGCACACGATTTTGGCCCACTCTTGAAGTCATGGCTCGAACTAAAGCATACTCACGCACAATCCCCTCGCTCTGTAACTTCAATTTTGACGCTTTAAATTTTTCTTGCACTCCAAACATATCAGCCGAGCAAAAGAAAATTCACGGAAACATTTTCTCGGAAAACCAAACCAACAAACTAGCAACTGGACTTTTCACTCTTCAACAATGTGCTATTGAATTTGAAATCCTTTCAGTTAAAGCAATGGCTAATAATTACAGAAATGGCACTTCTAACAGAAGCTCCCTCGCTAAGATTGATAAGCCTCTTTCAGTGAATTCCAATTCAAAACCAGCCGTCAAGTCCAAGTCTTTTCCTGCTTCTGGTCCTCGCAAGAGCAGTTCGGCTTCTCTCGGCTCCGTTGCCGTCGCCAATGGCTCTGCTGGAGGTCAGCCTGTTGAATGCTACTATTCTCTTTTTTTTTTAAATTGGAGATCTTGAGGATTCATATTTTTAATACGCTAGTTTTTTCAGATTAGGCCGTGTTTGGATGTCTAATAAAACTTGAGTTGCTCTGTGCTTTTGGCTTTCAAATGCAATTGAATAGTTAAAATAGCATTTCTTGGATAAGCATGCCAATGAGATGTTATGCGTCTGTGTATCATAGGCATAAATGAGAGACACACAAGGCTGGTTTCTACATGTTTTTGTTGCTGATTTGAAAATGAGCTTGTGGAATTAGCAGCGTTCAGGATTGCTACAGTGTGAAACCGAGGATGCTAGTTTTATGATTGAATATTCAAGTTGTTTTTTCTTTTCTTTTTTTGTTTGTTAAGTTTTGTGGTTGTATCCTTGTATTTTCCATCATATTATCACAAAGATAGCTAGAACAAAAACAAGGACATGACATCTTTAGATTTTGATTTGGTTATATTTTCAATCATTTTTTCCCTGGGACTTTGATGATGTGAAGATGTTAAAACGTGTTGGCAACTTTTTGTATAATTGAAAATTGTTTATCTTATCAATACGCCTGTCAGTTTGGAATATTAGGTAAGTACGAAAGTTTGTTGTTTCATAATAAAACTGATAAACTATATTCTAATAGTATAGATCACCAGGAAGTCTTCAACAGCGTGTTTTCAATATATATGGTGTCTATTCTATATTGTGTTCATTTGGTGTTGTTTCTCTTTTATGTAGTTCTTGGGAGAGTTAGGGTGGCTGTAAGATTGCGAACGCGTAATGCTGAGGAAATGGTGGCAGACGCTGATTTTGGTGATTGTGTTGAATTGCTGCCTGAGGTATCCTGATACAAATACTCTTGAAATTTAATGCAATTATGAATTTTTAAATATTTTCTGGATAGCTTACCTTCTGTAATATTCGCTCTGTGCTCTGTTTCAGCTTAAGAGGTTGAAACTTCGGAAGAACAATTGGGATGCTGAGACCTATGAGTTTGATGAAGTGCTTACTGAGTTTGCATCACAAAAACGTGTTTATCAAGTTGTTGCAAAGCCTGTTGTGGAGGTGTACCTATGTCAAAGTTCTTGATTTTGGAGTTCAATTCAATTCGCATAAGCTTTTTTTTCTTTTTGAATACAAGTATTTGTGTATTTAAGGTTCATCTTTCAGCAGTTGGATGTTGTTTGTTATTATCATTATTATTATAGGTTATGATTATGGATGGTGGAGTTCATTTAAAACCAACTTTGATGGAACACACTCAGGGGAAAAAGATCACATGGTTGCTTGTATTTTGTTGATATCTCCATTTGTCTTGGGAATTTTTACCAGGCAAACATGGAAATTTGTAATTGTATTAATGGGATCATTTGTTTTCTTCATATCTTTTGTAGGCTGTCCTAATAGTGACATGCAAATTTTGTTATTTTCTTCTGTAGAGTGTTCTTGATGGCTACAATGGAACAGTCATGGCATATGGGCAGACAGGAACTGGTAAAACATATACTCTTGGACGACTTGGAGAAGAAGATCCGGCTACTCGTGGAATAATGGTCCGTGCTATGGAAGATATTTTGGCTGGAGTTTCTTTGGACACTGATACTGTCACAGTATCCTATTTGCAGGTTTTTGGCTTTTTATACATATCATATTATTTTTGTGATTTTGTCACTGTCTATATTATCTTATTACCACTTCAAGGGTTTTATTGACTTGGGAATCAGTGCAGATATATTAGCAATTATTTCTTCTGTGAATAAGACGTAAATAATCTGTTATGAACTATTGTGGAAGTTAAATTCTAACATTCTTGTTCTTGAAAATTTTGTGCAGCTTTATATGGAGACTATACAGGACCTTCTTGATCCTACAAATGATAACATTTCTATTGCAGAAGACCCAAAAACTGGAGATGTTTCGCTACCTGGGGCTACTCTAGTTGAAATTAGAGATCAACATAGTTTTGTGGAACTACTAAAATTAGGAGAAGCTCACCGCTTTGCTGCGAATACAAAATTGAATACTGAATCGTCGCGCAGTCATGCTATTTTGATGGTAAATTATATTAATTCAAAGATTTTGCAGTTCCAGAGTAGCTGGGAACTTGCTGGCAGTTGTTTGACTTTATTTCCTTTGTTCTTTTTTGCATTAATTTTTGTGGAGCATTGATAGATATGTTGAAATGCTGCAGGTACATGTAAAGAGGTCTATTGAGGGAAGAGATGTAGCTCATTCAGGTGAAACTGGCAACAACTCCCACATGGTGAAAACTCTTAAACCACCTATTGTTCGAAAGGGGAAGCTAGTTGTTGTAGATCTTGCTGGTTCAGAGCGCATTGATAAGTCAGGTCCAGCTAACTGAACTATGTACCTTCCCCCGTTCCTCTGACTAAGTAATTATATGCATTATGCTCCATTTTAAGGTGGTCCACCTTTATTTCTGTATGAAAAGCTACTTTATTCTAGTAGCTAGTTGTCAAACCTGTCAATCAATATGTTCGTGCCGGTTAGATTTTTGCTTTCATTTTCTGTGTGGCAAGATTGTGCTGATAATGACAAACAGATCTGTAAATACTAAGTAGTTTAACTGAACTACACAATATAATGCATTATATTTTGCAGATAAATGGCATTGTATTTCCCTGGTATAGCATTTTGTGATTTTCATAGCTTGTTTTCTGACAATATCTCTATACCTCTTTAGTGTACGCACAATCTAAAGAACATATGAGTAACTGAGTGTGGTCATCTCAAATGATTCCATAAAATTATATATGGACATTGAAATCAGTGTCTTTTATTGCTCTGCCAATAATCTTAGAGATATGGCTTATGATGTAAAGCTAATTTCATTTTGTTTATTGTATTGCAATATTCTTTTGGTATAGTTTATATGTTGTCAAACTCTTCACATATTGAAGTTAGATTGCAATTTGTAGGGAGTGAGGGACATACACTTGAGGAAGCCAAATCTATCAATCTTTCCTTGAGTGCGTTAGGGAAGTGCATTAATGCACTGGCAGAGGGGAGTGCATATGTTCCAGTTCGTGATTCAAAGTTAACGAGACTGCTTCGGGATTCATTTGGAGGTAAGTTGAGTGTTTTTTTTTTTTTTAAATAGATAAAATATTCTCTTATCAAAAGATAAAATATTGATAGCTTCAGTCATGCAAATTTTTCCTTGAACTAAATGCCTATTTATTGACTTATGGATGAGTGTGTTTTGATTATAACTTCATTGACCTTGTATAGCATTCACTTTGGTTGGCTTGATATTGTGATTTTTATTCAGGCACTGCAAGAACATCACTGGTTATTACCATTGGTCCTTCTCCACGTCATCGAGGAGAGACAGCAAGTACTATACTGTTTGGACAGAGGGTGAGTTCCCTGAAATGTTTTGATGCCCTCTGAACTAGTTGGTATGGTCATCATATGCTCATTTTACAGATTTTGGCTGATATCATGGTTGACAGTTTTTATACATATGTGGATGTTGGATGTGCAATTTATGGGAGCATTCAGTTTCTTGAGGGAATTTGTTCAAAGCAGATATAGATATCATATAACTTGTGCTGTCTGACTGCTTTGAAAATGCTAACATGTTTTTATCTCTTGCAGGCTATGAAGGTAGAGAATATGTTGAAGTTAAAAGAAGAATTTGATTACAAAAGTTTGGCTAGAAGGCTCGACATACAACTTGACAAACTCATTGCAGAGCATGAAAGACAGCAGAAAGCATTTGAGAATGAAATTGGAAGAATCACAATAGAAGCTCAAAATCAGATTTCTGAGACTGAAAGAAATTATGCTGATGCATTGGAGGTAAATGCTTGTATTGATATTATCTTTAATGAGAGTTTTGCTTCTAGGCTTGCATGCTTGTGTAGGTGTGGATGTGTTTTTTGTGTGTATGCCTTGCACACATGTGTGCTTTTTTGTGCGCTTTTGTTGGGAGAGAGAGAGAAAGAGAAAGGAAAGAATCATTGCTTATGGTAGCATATTTTGCAAGTATTGATGTGAAATGTAAGAAAGAATTCTTTTGGTCTAGTGGTACGTGGTAAGAGTTTGTGTGACTGATAGTCCACTTATAATCCAATTTATTAATGCAGGGATACTTTTGCAGTTTACTATTTTCATCATTTGGTATAAGTTGATAAGTAGTTAGTCAATTTTGTTTCTTCTCGATTGAGGTTAAGTTTGTTGTTGAAAGATTCACATGTCTCTTGATTTTAGAATCATACTACTATTAGAATTAAGAAGTTGTGAATAACCATGTAATCTAGTATTTTCTTTGGTTTTGAATGCTGAATGTAAATTACTCTTTGGAGTTGTGGTTCGTTGTGTCAAGAGTTAGATTAATTCTTGATTTAGTGTTTATTGAATTAGTGTTTTCCTGTAGAAAGACTGAGATATCAAAAAGACTGTATGGAGTGTTAGATTAGTTCCCCATTTAATGCATGTTGAAATTTCTGTTTTTCCCTACAGAAAGAAAGATTGAAATTTCAGAAAGACTATATGGAATCCATAAAGAAGCTTGAGGAGAAATGGATAATAAATCAGCAAAAGCAAGGCAGTGACAGAATCATGGTCAGATCCGAAGATGATTGTTCTGACATAGCATCAAATGCAAAGGTAAATAAATAGTTGTTGGAATTTTATTACTTTTTTAGTAAACCTTGACCAAGGTAATTTATTTAAAAGGGGAATTTATTGAATACTTGATGGAACCATATATACTCTTATACCTTATCCTTTATAATGTAGATAAAAGAAATGGTGTATTTGTACTACCATTCTTTTGATTTGTGTCATATAATTCCTGTTTTGGGGAAAACCCAAAACTGCCATCACTAAGTCTTGTGCATAGGAAAAATGTTAACTTTGAAATGTCATATTCTGTTTCCTTATTTTGTCTCTTATTGTAATGGATTATTTCTATCCTACTTTCAAACTGAAAAAGGAAGTCATTTTCTTTCTTGGTGGCCATCTCCCGTCTATGACAGCATTTATCCTACTTGCAGTCAGGAAACCTTGACCTGAGTGCAATAGGTGGAGCAAAATGTTGGAATGACAGCTATCAAATGTCTTTGCCTAATCTAAGGCAAATCCTTAATGCAATCTAATTAAACACCAGTAATTGTCATATGAAATGTAATTCACCATAAAATGAAAGCACAATTAGCTTTGACATTTTCTGTTTTAAACCTTTAATAAATACATTTCCCTACAAATTATTATGAAGGTTTGGAAAGCATGGTGAAAAATGATCTAGGTTGTTAAAAATCAAAGAATGGATGTGGTCAATTGGTCATTGAAGGTGGTTCAAGGGCTTTTGAACGGAGCTCTGGGTAGGAATCATAGACAGATTAAAAAATCTAATAATTGGATGGCTTATGCTGTGGAAAGATATGTTGGCATATTTCATGCTGTGGAAACATTCTTTGCCATGTTAATTATCTAAGGTAAAATCAACAAAAATTTAGTTTTAATGCATTTTTTTTTCTGGATGCCGCTCATTAAGTTTCAACCTGCTGAGCTTGTCCATTCATCTTTAAGAACTAGCCTTCCAATCTCTTTTAAAATGTGGAAGCTGTGTTTTGTACTTTTCTTGTCAGTGGAGTAGACCCGATTCCAATTCTCATTTTTATTTTCTCCCTTTATTCCTCTTCATTAATAGTAATGGCCAACTTTGAAAACTCTCTCTTTTAACATTTCCCCACCATTTTTTGTTCTGTTACACAGGGTTCCATGGCTTCCATTGTTGAGGAACGTACTGAGGTGAAAAAGTTTCTTCTGAAGGAAACTCAATTAAGGAAAGCTGCAGAAGAGGAAGTTTATAATCTCAAAATTCAAGTAGCTCAGTGGAAACGATCGGAGGTACTTTTTGTGCCTCTCCCATTAGTTTTATTTTTATTTTCTATTTTGGCATTGGCTTCCCTTTTCTCTCTTCCCCAGTGTATTCTTCTCATCGATCTATTGTTACTTAGAGCTACACTTTAATGTACTAGGCATCAGGAAACACAGAGATCGTTAAACTTCGCCAGATGCTGGAAGACGAAGCACATCAGAAAAAGAGACTTGAAGGGGAAATAGCTCTACTACAGAGTCAGTTGTTGCAGATTAGTTTTGAAGCTGATGAGGTAGGTTGCATACAGAATTGTTTTGCATGTTGTGGCTTAGTTCTTAGCCTTCTATTTTTCCATATTAATTACCCTCCAATAACACCCTTCCCTGTGTTTCCCTTATTCCTTAGTTGTACATCCATCTTTTTTAAAATATGTATCCTCCTTTTTAAAATAAGTGTTCCTTATGCAATGGATCTTTTAGTGCATAAGGTAGGTAGTGAAGGTCGGGTACAGTTGTTGGACAAATGATTTTTAATGGAAATTGACTGAAATTGGATGTGTATTGAACAAGCTTTTGGGGTTCGCAAAGTCTTTTAGGAAAAAGACTGTCCTATATTTTCTGCAGAAGCTCTTTTATCTTCTGTCTCAGTTTAGCATTTGATTTTTTTTTTTTTGGAGGAGATATTTTTAAGATAGGAGGTATTGATGATTGACTAACTACTTTTAATTGGGGTCTCTGCATGTGCTCTTTCCACCTGAATCCTATTGACTGATTTATTTGAGTTTACATTTGAAATTTGATATAATTTCTAACTCTAGGAACTTAAAATGCCATGCGTATATGATGTTGAGGGATTCAAGAATGTTCTCAATCATTTTTTCAATTCAGCACATGTGCCTGCTCTTTTGTATTACATGAGATCTCAATTATATATATATATATACTTGCAGACTAGAAGAAGACTGGACAGAGGTGAATCTGGGAAAATTCTTGGAGGTCCAGATTCTCTGACTGAAGTTAGACAGCCTCAGCTCAAAGATTCGGGAAATGGAGAGAAGGCCTCAATTGCAAAACTTTTTGAACAAGGTTTAGTCAGTGCCTGGTCTGATATTATTTCTTACCTAATTATTAAATTTTCACCTCACGTTATATTATTCCTACAGTGGGATTGCAAAAGATCTTGTCATTGCTTGAAGCTGAAGATGCTGATGTACGAATTCATGCTGTGAAAGTAGTTGCAAATCTTGCTGCTGAAGGTGCTTTTCTACTGGACTCTGAGCTCATACATAACTTCTTATTTTTATCATCAGCAATGATAATTGGTTCTGATTTAACATGCCTTGAACTAAGTCATTGTAACTTCATGTTCAAGTTGTTCTTATTGCTGAACATGCACTCCCCGTACTTAATGAATCTTACAGGATGACTATTCAGATCCTTAATACTATTTCTGTGGAGAGTGAGGTCATACGAGCTCTTATATATATAAACATCATATAAACCTGTGCAGAATCAAATCAGGAGAAGATTGTGGAAGCTGGTGGTCTTACATCCCTGTTGATGCTGCTTGGAAGCTCTGAGGATGAGACCATACATAGAGTTGCAGCTGGTGCAATAGCCAATCTTGCAATGAATGGTATTTTGAATTGTATACTTTGTATTGTATATATGATACCATTGCTACTTTTCACCTCTTATGTTTTCTTCTTTCTAACATTTATGATTTTGTGTTTTCCATAACAGAAACCAACCAAGAACTCATAATGACTCAAGGAGGCATTGGTTTATTGTCAACGACAGCAGCAAATGCCGAGGATCCTCAAACGCTCCGAATGGTTGCTGGAGCTATAGCTAATCTCTGTGGAAATGGTAAACTGCTTGGCATAAAGTCCATTTGGGCCTGGTTTTAGAAATGAAACAGAGTTTCTGTTTCAAGGGGCATGATGTGGTTGTTCTAGGTTTAAACAGAAACATTGTTCCTCCAATAAGGGGTTAAAACTTTATACCAAATAAAAAACTTATTCAGGTTCCTTTATTAGGTGTGCTGCTCTAATAAAGCGTTATGATCTTTTATTGTCTAGATAAGCTGCAGGTGAAGCTAAGAGGCGAGGGAGGTATTAAGGCTTTACTAGGAATGGTTAGATGTGGACATCCAGATGTTCTTGCACAAGTTGCTCGTGGAATAGCAAACTTTGCCAAATGTGAGTCCAGAGCATCAACTCAAGGTAATTTATATTTAGTTCAGAAAATAAGGCTTTCCTTAAGTTTGTCACCTTCCTTTTTAAGATGATGGTGTGAGATTGTGACATTTTTAGAAGAAATTTGACCGTATATAAATATAATCCTTTTGTGTCACATGTGCAATCTATTCTTCTTGTTGTCTAAGTTAAATTGCTATGTTAAATGAGACAGGAACTAAAACTGGAAGATCTCTTCTAATTGATGATGGTGCCCTTCCATGGATAGTACAGAATGCTAACAATGAAGCTTCACCAATCCGGCGCCATATTGAGCTTGCACTCTGCCACCTAGCACAACATGGTAAGCTTTCCACTTTTCTAATTTTCAACTGATGTGCAACTTAATGCAATTACCTGAAGGCTGAAAGTCACTACATTTCAGAAGTGAATGCAAAAGACATGATTAGTGGAGGTGCCTTGTGGGAGCTGGTTCGCATCTCGCGAGACTGTTCAAGGGAAGATATAAGAACTCTTGCTCATCGGACCCTAACTTCCAGCCCTGCTTTTCAAGCTGAAATGAGGCGGCTGCGAATAGATTATTGATGGATTAGTGTTAATAACTATGTGGACTGGCAGTCTAGGGGTCTGCTGAACAATCAGATGAACCAATCCAATTGGATTTTGTACTCTTTCCAGATAAACAAGTAGGACAGCCATATTCCTGTTTTAAGTTTTGCTATAAAGTGGGAGAGGTTAGGTTTGTAATCCTAATTTATGTAGCTAATTGTAAGCGAAGCTTCTGATTGTTGTCTTGTGAGATATCATATAAATCATGCGGTAGTGTGACCTATCCCTGTGTAGCTTCTAATCAATGTATAAGCCGTTTTGTACATGACTTGATCGGTGGGGAGAAAGAATCAAAGAACAAAGGTACTGCTATTTCATGTAAAGAAAATAAACTCAGATTCGTTCGAGTTGTAATCCTGATTTGTTTCGGATAACAGCAGCATTTGATTTTGTTAAAGAACTGTGTGGTAAGTCTTGACAAAAGTAATGTTGTATTTCTGCATTCACAACTTTTGCATGTTGACCTAAGAACGTGGCAATTATATGTAAAATACGACGAGCAATCATCAACGTGATGGCCATTATTATCTTTCCTTCTACGCGTTTTCAAGTTCTCCCCAGGTTGCCTTAGGCCAGGGGTGGCAAAAAGCCCGCCCGGACCGTACCCAGCCCGGACCCGGGTGATTTGAGCTGGGTAATACTCGGCTCGGATATGAAGGCGGGCCGGGCATGGGTATTATTTGATAAATCCGGGACCTGGCCCGGAACCTTGATTTTATTAAAAAAATATTATAAAATATATTTTATTTTAAATATTTATATTTATTTGACTCATTTATTACACAAATATAAATTTTTAAACAATTAAAGTTTATAATTTCATGTTAAATTTCATTAAAATAAATTTAAAATTTATAAAATTATAAGTAAAATTAAAAAAATAAAAAATATATATTATAATATTAAAAAATATAAAATCCGAATACCCAGATTAAAGCCTAGCCCGATACCAAACTTAAAATATCCGGCCCGACCCGAGATTTTACCAACCCTACCTTGGGCTAAATCCTATGCTTAAGAGTTAAGAATTAAACATTCCTGTCATTAGCGTCAATCGCCTGGATACTCATTATTCAATCAATATTTGCACAAGGGTTGTCCAGGTCAAGTCTGCGGCGGCTTGTCAGAGTTTGGACCAGATCTTCAATTTCAAGTGACGTGGAGAGGCCCGGAGCCCATATTACAATTATGAACTTTCGTGCAAGTACAACGCTTTCAAGAAGTATCAATGACAAGCGAGAGCAACACGCTTTCTGCATTCTGTTCAAATATCTAAATTCCAAGAAATCAAATATCATAGTGCTATGGAGCTCAAGAGAAGAATGCTTTAGTTTTGTTTACACTACGCATGACTCGCAGTGTATGTAAATGTAGGTTGTTTAGAAATTAAATTTGAATTGACTTGAGAAGCCTTAATATATAAAGTTTAATCCAACATTATATTCTTCCCCTCAAATTTAATTAATATAGGGTTGCATGTCTTGGTCTAGGGGTTATCGATTATAGAGTTAATCATTTCTCACCACAAACGTGTAATCATTCTAGAAATCATGCAACTTTTAATCAAGTATGAACGTAGAATGCGCTTCAAATTCGGACGATTGCTTTGAAATCTTGATCCTTCTTATATTCAACTCTAAATTAGTCTAGCTTTGAATTCCTCACCTCGAGGAAGAATGATGAAAGGCATTAGACTTTTTAACCTTGATCGTAAGCGGACAGCATCATTTTAAATTATTGAAACACTTGTTACATATAGCTGGGAATCGGCCGATGACAAAAATGAAAAGGAAGGACAACAGTGTGAGAGGAGCTAACTTCAACTTCTGAAAGTAGGAATAATGTAAATATAAAAAAAAAATAAAATTGCGTATTAAATTAGTTAACTTTCATTATGTGGATGATAGGATGATGCAATAAAATTATTTTAAACATGGAGAATTCAGTTAATGAATGCGACGTCGACTTTACTCATTTGGAAAATGATTAATATAGCGCATCAACAAAAGTAGACGTGATCACTTGCTGTGTTCTTGCCACCTTTGTTATCACATCTTGATGTCTATAGTAATTAGCAATTGCATGGTAAAACAAAGAGTGACACTGATTAAAGGGGAAATATGATATTTCAAATATCTCACATTGGTTGAGAACATAAGTATAAGCTTCGGCCAACCTATATAGCTTGTTAGAATAATTAATAACTTGAGTAGTAGATTTGTAAATTATGTGGAGATAGATGAGATTAACACATTAGGAGTTATTTCCACTTGCATAGTTGGGATTCATAGTTTATATTACTAACACATAGCAAAAGAAGAAAAATTCGGTGACACATCATATGGAATATTGGTTTCTTTCTATTTCGAGGATGTTTAAACTAAAAGGTTAGAAAGTGATAAGAATCTAACGAAGATTCTTCACTATCACGAAAAGTATGGCTTAAATCAATACCGTTATGACATTTATATATGAGAAAAAAAAAAACCATTGCTAGCATAACATGCATATAAGATAAGAAATCACATAATTAATATATTTTGGAGATGAATCCCTCATTCATGGCAGTTGTTTTCTTATTTTTATGTTATCATAATTTTTTAATGTAGTAAATTATGCATTGGAGTCATCTGAAATAATAAGAGTGAAGTTATTCTTTTTTATGAGGAATTTTAAAATACATAACTATCACTTGAATGCTGATTTTTTAAAATAAATACACATATGTCATAATATTATTTATTTATTGTATAATTGGCACGAGAATATTCTTCAATTTCTCCTTTTTTTTTTATATTATACTTTAAGATTTGTTAATAAATGCACAAACATAAAGATGACTAAGTTCGATTTTACTCTAGCAAGCAAACGGGACCGTGACTATAAATGCGATGTTTACTAAACGTTCGCGCAGCAGATACGGACCATCTTCCTAACAAACCTCTTGACTAGAAAGTTCAAGTTTGAGTGTAAGGATTTAAACAATAACCTTTAAGTTTGACAAGTCAAAGATTTTCTCACTTTTTGTACGCATATCTCATCTACTATGTGTAAATTTAATTCGTGTTCAGGACAATACGTATGACTAAACACATCTCTCTCTTTCTGTCTCAACTTTCCATAGCTATAGATGCATGTAAAAACTCCTAATGGGAACGTATGACGAAGTGTTTGTAATCATCTGAATCAGAAAAATATGGGCTGTAGAAGTCAAGGAATTCTACGGTTTTTGACTGAAACCAATTGTTGGAGAAACGCAAAGATGGCATGCAAGAAAAAACTTGGTGATGAGAAGAAGAAGAGGTCTACGTACGGTCAGTCAGCCAAGACGGCCATCAAAACAAAAAAGAATTGGGTTGGTATATATAAATTACCGAATATAGGTTATTAACAAATAAAAAGAAAATTCATAAATTCGATTTAAATTATTAGTTGACTAACAAAATGAGACAAAGAAGAAGATAAGCGATGATGAGGGTAGTAGGAGTAAAATGACGAATGGATAAGTCTTTTAAGATGGTGGAAGGAAAAAGCAGTTAGAGTTCGAAATACTAGTGGACTAACAAAAGATGAAGAAGAAAGAAGAGGACAAGTGATCTGTTGTAAGACATGGGAATTATTAACAAGAAGGGTGGATAGAGTTTTTTGTCTTTTTTTTTCTTCGGGGGAAAGAAGAAAGCACATGGGTACTAAAATTAAAAGGAGATGTCTAATGCAGAGAATCTGAAGTGGGTTTTGATCTTCGTCAGCTAATTAAGCTTATCGAAGTTTGAAAGTACAGCTGCCCTCCCCATTCTCCGAACCCACACACACACACACACATACATACACGTAGAAAGAGCTAGCCCACATTGTCCAGGTTGTTGCCTTTAAGGTTTGCCTCGAAAAGGAGCTTGTTCAGAGCGGGGCACGTGTAAACTAGTACCCAAATTTTTTCATGTCTCTTCACATCAATACGAAACCCTAAAACCGTCAAACAAAGTAAAAAGAAACACATGGAAACTATTAGGCCCATACCTCTTCGCTTCCCCATCCCCTTTAACTCAACATCCTTTGACCTTGTCACCTTATGGATATGTGCTACGTACATAAATAAAATGAAATAACTGTTCTACCTGTACTCTAGTTAAAATGTTATAATAAGTTCCTTTTTCTACCTAGAAGTTGCCAAAATCAATAGAGACTGAAAAGATGATGATGTCGATCTACGAATAAATTAACAAAGAACCAGAAATGTGGATTTCATAAAAGAATTTGAAAAGAAAATACATAGCTTGGACAGAAACAGTCAAATAAACAAACTGTGTATGGTTTCCTTGATCGTTGAAAGACTGGAGTTTTTAGAGAACAAACATGTCATATAAGAGAAATATTTGGGGCTACGGCCGACAACTTAGCTAGGCGCTAGAGAAAGAGTGGCATTCTTGATTTTGCTTTTGTTTCCTTTTTCTTCGTCTTCATAATGCATTTGATCTTGTTTATATATAATTGGCGCAAAGGGCAGCAGTTATTGTTCCATGAAATCAAACTCATCAGTGAGAAAATATCCATCAATTTACATATTACAGTACTCCTTCAATCAACATGCAAAGCTTATATAACCTAGTACGTGATCATCAAATCTGAAACAAAGACTAATCAAATGATTAAAAAAGAAAAAAAACCTGGAATAATGCTCAAGATAAACCAAATTCTCCTGCCGCGCGCGACCTCTTGTGATGGACATGATGGTGATCGTGTTCATGATGTAAACGTGCAAGAACAAGTACAACCGAGTTCCTTCGTTGAAATCAAGTGCTGAAAATAAAGGAAGCTCTAGTATGGAGGGCGACCGCCTGTGGCCCAATAAGCCTCAGTTGGTAACTGAATAGAATTGAGGAGATTAGGTGGCAACCCATGAAATAAAGGCCCATTATTATTTGCCTCCCCCATTACTGGCTGCTGTTGCTGCGGCTGCTGCTGTCCCACAACTCCTGCTCCTCCCCCTCCTCCAGGTGACCCAATTGAACCCCCTTGCATTGGCAGCTGCCCCTCTTCTTCTTCTAAAGGAAGCCTCTCATATGCAGCATTACTAAACGATGCTGCCATTATCACAACCGGGCCCGAAGTCATGAGCGTCCCAACAACGCTCCCTCCTACAACCTGCCCTTGACCACCGGCTAGATATATGGTCAACCCCGAGGCTGCGGGTGGTGCTGGGGGTGGCAAAAATGACCCGGATAGTGATAATATCTCAAAACGACCGTGTAACGACACAATTGCACCGGGTGAAGCCGGTTGCCTTAAAGTAACATTAGTGACAGTGCCGGTGCCACTCAAAATGCAAACCCCTCTTTGTCTTCGCCTGGCAAATGTGGCAACACTCTCAACAATGTCACAGCCGTCAGCAATCTCCATAACGTGGGTCCGTAGAGCGTTGGCGCTGTCGCGGGTGATGATGATGGGAGGCTTGGGCTTGTTCTTGGATCCAGCAGGTCGGCCTCTGGGTCTCCTTGTGATCTCTCCTTCGCCCGAGCCCTGGAAGAGTTCTTTGCCTTCACTAGAACTGTTGTTGTTGTTATCGTCGCCGCCGCGATCTAGTTTGATACCTTTGTTCATGCCGCTGCTGCTGCCACTTTGTTCCTCTTCCGAGTTTTGCTGCTGCTGGTGGTGAAATTGCTGCTGCTGTTGATGGTGGTGAAGTTGGAAATCTCTCGTGTGGAAAGGAGGAGGAAGAGAATGGCCATGTGCTGTTACCGGATCCATGCTTTCTTTCGTCTGAGATCTTATTGTATTATCACTTCTTCGCTTCTAATTTATTTGAAGTAAAACAAAACTAATGACAAGATAATAAGGCGTAAAGGGTCGTGATAATTGCAAAAGAAGAAGAATAGTGGAAGCAAAAAGTGAAAAGCTAGCAATAAGAAACTCAGCAAGCAATCACTCTTCTCTCTTGCTCTCTTAGCTTTAATTCTTTGTCTTGCTTAATGAATTATGTACCACAACTTGCCTTCGCCTTCACCACCATAAAGAAGAAATTGATTAGTGGAATTTGGTTGTAACCCACCAATTTCTCAGCTGAATTTGGCTTCTTCCTTCTTTCTAAACTCAGTATGGAGCATTTTTTCGATAGGGAGAGAGAGAAGGGATAGAGGGTTTTGTTATGGGATAGGGGTTAGGGTTAGAGAAATTAGATCGAGAGAGAATATAGATCGGAGATGGATTTGGGGGGTCTGGTTTTTCGTAATAAGACTGCGTGCGTATGGGCGGTGGATGGGTCCCAAACTTTCATACACACTCTCTCTCTCTCTTGTCCCCTCCAGCATTCCATGTTCTCTCTCTCCTCTAGTATATATTATTTAGTGTAACGACAATCTAATCTCTTTCGGATTCATATAAGTAAAATTTAAACTTTATATTTCTTATTTAAATTTAAGAGATTTTATCAAGTTGTCTCGTGGTGAGTAATACTGTCATATATTATTATTTAATTTATAATAACCTCAACTCTATTAACAGAAATAAACCTCGAGTCTATTCACAGAAATTCACATAATTATAACATGTATCCAAGTGTCCGTCAAATCATTCTCACATGGCTAAAATCTAAATTAATTTAATTTTATCTTTCACACATCCTTTAGAGTTCAAAATTGAGTGGCCAACTGAAAAAAATACTTGAAATCCCACGGCTCTCTCGTCTCACATATATTCAATGTTAAACTAATTATTGTTTTAATTACATCTCAAATCAACTCGGTCCCAAATCCTTATCTCCTCTAAACACAGCTAATTAGTTTCTTTTTCCTCTTCTTCCTTTATTAGTTCTTAAACTACTCATCAAGAATCGCTTCTAGGGTTTTTTTTTTTCTATGTACCCATCAACCCATGCATAAATCATAATATTAATTTGCAACGCGAATTGTGAGTGAGGTAGGTTTTAAAGTTCTGAATGAACATTCTCTTGGTGAGAAAACTGTAACTGTCTATACATGTCTAGAATTAATAGATGCAGCGTGAGAGTTAAAAATTGGCAGCTGCATGATGCTGGTAAATTTTAATGAAACAGTAGCTGTCTCATTAAAATTGGATAGCGATGAAGACAGAGAGAGAGAGAGAGAGAGTTCCGATTCAATTTCCCAAGACCCACATGCACCAGTACACGCTCTCTCTGCAAAACTCTTATCTTTATCTGTCAATGTTAACGTTACGGGTCCACTTGCTGGCTCTGTAAGCTGGACGCGTGTCTTCACCCCCATATCTGTCGGGTCTACTTAAAGACAATTCAATTTCCTTTGGGGAAGTTTTAATTAAATTTAATCATTCCAGTATTGTTGACACAACGTTTTCTCCCATAGTCGTGTCTAGGCCGATGGCGTACCAAAATCTCACAGGAAAAGTAAAGAAGTCTTATTAATTGGCCAGTGGTTGATTTGGACGCTACTACTAATGAATTAATTAATGAAGATGGGGGAGCATTTATAGAGAGTTGCACGCTTCCATTCAACACTACAATAGATCAGTGATGGGGAAATTAAACCACCGTTCACATTCAATTAATTGTAAGAGCATCTTGTGTGAGTTGAAGCCAGTTAGCACTGATAAGCAAGTTTCGTCTATTGATATGATCAAGCACTCCTCAGTCCTCAACGACGCTTGCTTGATCATATAACACGTTTTCCTCGAACATGAACACCCAGAGGCAAAACCCATCATTAAGCTATCCATCGTACGCGCGCGCGCGTGTGTGTATATATATATATATATCTTCATGGATAAGGCCATTTATCCAATGTATATATATATATAGCTTAATCAACACAAAATTAAGAAAAGAAAGCTACTTAATCCATGACTAAGGACAAATTAGAATCTTGCGTCATGTTAATAATGTTATATTAATAGAAATGATGAATTTGTCTACATAAGATGATGAAAATTGAAAACACACAGAAACACAAAGACAATGGTAGCTAGCAAGAGATTCAATTGAATTCGTGAAAGTGGTAGAAATGGGTAGTTTGACTGGAGAATAATAATGGGGAGGGGAGTAGTGGTGAGTGCAAAAGAGGACGCGTCGATAGCGCTGACATGCAGACACAGATCAGAGCACGAGCGCGCCGGAGAGTTTGCTGAAACTGAAAGAAAGTTAAGAAAGAAGGGCAACGCATGAGTCCCGGACGCTAACCCAGATGCATCATTTTATCAAATATCAAGAGATGCTCTTTGTCGGCTCTTTCTCTTCACTAATAATCCTGCAGTAGTGGACCCCCCACTCTTCTCTAGCTTCTCTGCTTGGTCTTATCCCCTACCGAGCAAAAAATATATATTATCACTATGCTAGCTAGCTACCTTATTAATTAATTATTTTTAACTTCAACTGCTCTCTCCAGATGAGAAGTTTTGACAGCCCAATTGGGTTGCTGATCCATGTGGAAGTGATCAAAACAATGGATGATGCGCCCCATCATCATCATCATCATCTTCTTCTTCTTCATCACTGTCCTATATATAACTATATATGAATATGAGAGGTACAAATTGATTTAATAATGACGGCAATAGACCATTAAGTTTTTATAGATAAATGATTCTGGTTTTTCATACAGTTACATATTGATATTCCAAGTTTAATTTAATTACATATTATCAATTGCATGTTGGCGTTGTTAGAATGAAACTTTTATATTATGCGTTCGTAGGAGGTGATGATTAACATCTGTCGCCGTGTAGCTAGTTTTGTTTTGTGAACCTTCGATTCTGTGTTTTTTTAGATATCAGACACTTTGATGTAAATTTTCACAAGTAGGCAACTTAATTAAGATGGATCATTAGTCATGAGTGTCTCTCAAAGGCGGGCTTTGCAATTCATTTTGTAATACTTCGGTGAGTAATGAATGACCCCTCTGCTTATATCGTAGTCAATCATCGAGAACAACTTTATTTGGTGATGGTATTTATTAATTCACAACCTTAATTATTGAGCAATTCTTCTGATATACAGTTTAGAAGAAAATTAGATACTTTGGTTCATATATGTCCCTTTCTCGGCTTCATTGTTAATTCCATATATGCATAATAAAAGACAATATGATAATCATCTGAAGTTGCTTATCCGGTAACGCAACAGGCAAACATATGCGGACCTTCCCTTTCATATCTTTATTCGTTGTCGTTTCTATTTCTTTCGTTGTCATTCAAGTTGACTTCCTTTTGTATATGAAATAACGGATAATAATCTAAGGTTAAGGCCACGATAAGTGAGTGCTACTCAATTAGAATTTAGTTGAAAAAAAAAATAAGCCGAGTATAAAGCACGATTGACCGAAGTATGAAAGACAATTCAGAAGGATTTCATCGAAAAAAATAATTATTTTCTTTGCCGGCGTTAATTAGTTGAATTGGTAAAATCTTTTGTGTAGAAATAAAAATGATGTATTTCAAATCTCACTTGCACGAGTAGGAAAGGAATTATATTATAGTTAAAAGCTTTTGGAACCTACTAAAACTCACCGTATATCACAATCTCATACATTTTTTGGAAGACAATTCTTTCATTGTAAAAGGAGACAGAGAGGAAGCAGAGAGGGATATAGCTATCACTTACAAGTCTTGAGAGTCCTCTAATATTTCAAAAACTCAAAAAAGTCGATAATCAAAAACTTATTATGAAAAATTAGCAAGAATCTATCTTCGGGTTTGATCAAAATTAGTTGCGAGAGAATCTGCCCCTTTTAAGACCAAGGACGGCTTGTTCATCAACATCGTGCCCACTTGTTTCATCTTTTGTGTTGGATTTGGCCGGCCTTTTTCATTCTTGCTCTTTGAATTGTATAATACAAATATGATAAAGACAAACAATTATGGAGGAATATATAAGATTGAATTTACAACGAAACTATGCACTCAATGCCGGTCAACGGAGCACCCCACCGGGTCACATCATCCGTCTTTTGACCTTCAATTTCGTGCCTCATTTTTTGTGCTGTGCCGTGCATTCGGCTCAAGGTTCCCTTCTCGCTCATTTTCTAGTAGAAGAGAATTTTGGCAATTAAATTTTGACCTGAACGTTTCAGGCATTATTCCAATGAAAAAGATGTTTTTCAGGAAAATTTAAGAGGAGATAATCTTACACTTCTGGTGGGGGAAAGAAAAGAAAAAAGAGTGAAATTGTCGCAACCTTTAAACTTTCTTGAGGCTTATATATGCAATTAATTTCTTACCTAAATTTCAACTAAAAAAAAAGGGGGGGGGGGGGGGGGTGTATTTTTACGCTTAAAAACCCCATTTGACACAAACTAAATCTTGGGTGAATTTAAATTTTATGTGTGTTTTAAACTTTCCTGAATTAAAGAGTCTTATGAGACGGGGCCACTATCAACAATGTTTCTCTCTTTTTCTTCTCTAATTTAATAACTATAAGTCTACAAGCATAAAATACACATGTTCATTTTGTTTTTTTTTTTCCCTTTCCCCGAAAGAAAGAACATGAAATATGTTCAATTTGAGAGAGAATCAAAGTCCTTGTATGTTGTACTTTGATCAAATAATTATAGCCAATATACATTTTCTTAATTTAGATGCTAAAGAACAATCATGATTCCCTGAATTTAAGGCAAAATAAATTGACCTCTAATTTGTCTGTATACAAGCTCACATAATCAAATTCGTTTGTTACAATTGACTAGACCCTAGTTTTCTTGCTGATTAATTTTCTTTGTAAAAGGCATCTTCATCGGCAGCTTAGTGCTTGCAATTATCTGGTCATTGCCTTGCGTAAAAAATCTTCAAGTTCGATACATCAAAAGTAATTTTAGCAGCGTGCAGCTCACGGGTGCTGTCTTTCCGAAAATTACCTCATTATGACCTTGAATTCTGAAAAATCTTCACATGATTTACTTTGAGTTTGATTATAAAATCAATTATTTTCCCACTATGCATCAAAATTACAGCTAGCTGTGCCATGCTCATGCAAACCTCCCCACAAAAATTGGACACAGTGATGTACTGTAGTTTAATATTTAAAGTTTTAATTCAATTGACTTGAGAAGTCGGGGCCTTCAACAGAGGCAGCAGGCTCATCAAATCGTTAATTGGTGATCGGTGAAAGAAAATGGGAGTTTAATTAAAAACTAATGTCAGTGAGTTTATCAAATATCTTAATCAAAGTCCATTTCGATAAAACAAATGAAAGGCCATACCATTGCCATCAAATTATAATAAAGAACTATCTCTAATCTATGAACAAGTCCATGGAAGAAGATTAATTAAAGAAGGGTAATTAATTTTTTTTTTAAAATATATATATATATATATATATATATATATAAGGAGGGGCCATGTGAACTGCAAGGCACCTACCTCGAATCTGGCGTTAATGTTGTTGCATGTTTCTGCTTTCTCACAACAAGTCTTCTCTCTTGCTGTTGTATTTGCGCCCCATTCCCATCAGCTTATTTATTCTCCTGGGAAGACCACTGAAAGCCCTTTCACATGTGAAATTAATTAATTAATTAATTGTGGTACTTATTAGACTAATAATACAATTTGATTAATTAATTAACTAGCAGGGCTAAGTAAACGACGAAGTTGAGGTGCCCATGTGATGGATGCCAATCGATGTGGAATCTTGCCTCACCTCACCTGCTCAATTTTTTGGGGAAAAAAAAATAAAAAAAAAAATACTTCACCTGCTTAATATGCTTTATCATTGAATTAATTAACGTTAACTCACTTTGACAGAACTGTCTTCGAAGTCTCCTTTCACACCACTTTCAACGTGAAATTTTTGGTAATTAATTGATTCAAATAAAACCATGTAACACACTTAATTTGATTCATTTATGGATTATGAATATCACTTCTTCAATTTTTTTTGGGTGGGAGTTTAATTATTATGTCATTCTACTGAATGAATGAATGAATGCTTCCTATTACTGCTAGAATGGTTCTTTAAGCTGCCAGTGCCATTAGCACCTTGAAATGTGCATGTAGGTTGTTGCCCTATAATTTTCTTACTACAACTCACAAGTCCTTCCGTTATATGCATGCATGTGTGCGTGTGTGTAGTATCGAATTGTTACTCTGTTTAAATAATAAAAACAGATCACTTTATAATATACTTCAACCATTTTCCCTTCAATTTGTGTGTCCAAGGGGTAGATACTATTAGTACTCTTGTAATTAAAATAGGTATTCTTTTGAATATATATGTATATAGTTTAAGGAGATTACGCTAACAAATTTTTGTATTTTAATTAATTATATGGCACCATTCAAGGTCAAAGGATAATGTTAATATTACATACATCCCAGCAGCTGATTGTTTGCTAAAAGTGAGACTTGATCCATCCACCCAAAAAAAAAAAAAAAAAACCCTAGAATTCAGTAATTATAAGCTTAATTAAAGGCGTGGCAATAGTCGTCCCAAGTGTATGGAAAAAGTTAATTCGACTTGTTGATAAATTTGATGGCTATGAGGAGACTATGCCGCATAATTTAATTTGATTTAATTAGTACAAGAAGCAGCTTATTGGAAATTGTAGCTTTAATTTACGATTTAAAATTTTAATGTATGTCTCATACTTTCGTTTATATTAAAACTTCACTTCCTTGGACCAAAAAGTAATGCTTGAACCTTTCGTTTGTTTGGTGAACGATCGATCTAATCTAATCTAATCTAATTTGTACCTAGCTAATGTATTGAAAAAATCGTATTCATGTGTACGGAAGCAATATTTATTCAAGATTTTGAGACAATCAGCACATAGTTTAATCTTTTCCTCTTTCTTTAGCCCCGTCTATAATAAAATAAATATGTTTTCCTACATATGCACAGCGTTATTGTTTTTTTTTTTTTTTTTTTTGACATATATTAACAAATAGACAAGCTTAAAAAGGATCTAATATTTTAACAGCCCAAAAAAACCCCAAGAAAAAAGAAAGATAGAGAAGAATCTATATAATTATAATGCAAGATTATCCAATTGTGACACCATTAGCTTTTAGCTGTTTGTGCTTGAAGCAAAGAATATTTTTCTTCTGGCATGACATTTGTTGGGGATTAAATATTCCAAAATTTGTGGAGTTTTATGTGATAACACAAATATTAATTCACCTATGATGGCATGTATCTTCATTGCACCATCATATCTGGGCAGAAACTTGTCTTCAACTCCCTTTAAAAGTTTTAGGCCTTTTATTCGTCTACGGTACAATGGGCTTAAACAGAAAATAGGCCTTCAAATTTTAAGCTTCGTTTCCTAAAGAGTAGGGCCTTTTGACACCCTTGAAAACTCTTTATGAAATTCCTTTTTAACTAAAATTGCTTAAATAATCAAATACATTTTGATTTAATGAAAAATTAATTAAATAAATTATTTTTTAAAAAAAAAATTTACACCCACCCTATTTATATTTTATTTTTAATAAAAATATATTATGAGAAAATTATAGAATTTAAAGTCATGAAAATAAAAACTATATAACAAGAAAAAAATAATTTCAGATTTTAGGATTTTATATAATTTATAAAATTTAAAAACTTTAAACTATATATTTTTGGGATAAAAAATTCTATGAGAAGATAAATAATTTTAATATATGTGTTTATATTTTATAAATTAAACGGGAGTATTTTAAGAAATAACGTTCGATAAAGGATGTTACAAGGATTTTAAAGGTTGTTGTGTTAAAAACTCCAACTCTTTCCTAAATATTATCAACACCAAAAATAACAATGACCTTTTTCAGTCCAAGGATTCATGGACGCTATGTCATTTGTATAATTATAAATAATGACATGGCAATTATATGTAAGGATGGCAATGGTACCGGCAAACCTGCAAATCCACCAAAACTCGCTTGCTAAAACCCACCCCCTGTGGATAATTTTGTGAGTTACAGGTAAGTTTAATATTATAAATTGAAATCCGCACTAGGTTGAAGGGTTTGGTATTAATAAAAAATTCGATGGATACATGCATGAATATCCACCAAACCCGTAGCTTTTTTAAATTATTTTTAAATTTTAATTTTAATTAAAGAAATATTTAAATCTAAAAATATAGTTGCATACTTATTATAATTTTGATTGAATGTTCTTTAACTTAATGCATAGATTATTTCATTATTATAATTTTTTTCTTCAGATTAATATTTAAAAAGTACTATTCTTTAGATTAAGTATAAAGTACACAAATCTATTAAAAAAAAGTCACAAGTTATATATAAAAATAATAATTATGTTATATTGATGTTAAAGTTTTAATTTTTCATTTATATTAGTTAAATTTAGAATTGAGTATTTATGTATAATTTTATGTTATTATTATAAATTTACATATTGAACATTACAATTTCAAATGTGGAAATTCATACAAAATTCACCGGATACCCACTGCGGGTTTGGTATTGTCAAAACCCACCGCAGATGGGTTTTTTTAAAAAAATTAAAACTTGCAACGGGTTACAAGTAGGTTTGATAATTTAAATTTTTTGTAAGTATATATTTAATAATGGCAAATCCACTGTGGGGGGTGTTCATTGCCATACCTAGTTATATGCCTTATCTCTTCAAAGCATAATTTACTGGTGTCTTGAGGCCCACTTTGAATGCAAATAATTTTCCACCGAAGGCTGGTGAGTAGACTGAAAATATATTCCATTTGTGATCTTAGTTGGTGCTCTGAATAATAATGAATGAGCAGTTAATTTTTTTTTAAAATATTACATTAGAGTGTAATAAAGATATTGATCAATACAATTCAATATATTTGTTGGGGCAAAATTTTATTGGTCCATTGTCTACCAAGAATTTATTCGTTTATACTTATTGGAACCTGTCTTGACGTATTAAAGTTAAAGTCTAATAAAAAAAAATTGAAATAAAAGAAAATAAATTCTCATATTCATAAAGAGGCTCAAACCCTCAACCTAAAAAAATGAGGTGATAAGTTGTGTAATCAACTCAACTAAGGAGCTATGGATTATACAAATTAACACTTTACATATATCCCTATTTTGTAGATACCTTTTTATTGTGTCTAGCTAAAGAATTGGTCAAGTCCTTATCTTGAATTGAGAATATTAAAGTCGTTATCAAGCTAATTTTACGAATAATCGAATATGCCGAACAGAAGCAATGCGGTCATACTTTAGATTGTAGCATTTAATGGGTTCCTTGTCATGTTTGTAAAACGAAAATAAAGCCGGTGAGTGATAGGTCGCAACGCAATTACCTGTTCGTAATAGTGCCCAGTTGGCACAAAAATTAAGTGGAATGATCAAGGTTTAGTGGGAGTTAGGACTTGAAAGTTGAAAGTGAAACCAACGAATCCTCATTCTTTGTTCTTTTGTTCATTTTTAATCTGCCTTTATTTCCTGTGTCGTTTTGAAATTGAAAAGCTTTTCTCATTCAAATTTATGCTGGACCTTTATCGAAGGCACGAATATATACATATATGTCATCAGCAAGCATCTCTCTTTACTGACTGGACAAACAAATAAGAGAGGTACAACTCTGATCCCACTACAAGAACCTGATGAGAAATTGTGGTTGCAACTCATAAATGTACTAATTAAATCCGCCCTGTATTTTCCATAACACGTTTTTACACCAACTCCAAAATATTATTTAGCTTTGGAACAATTGGATAAGAAATGGCTATTGAAATAAATAAGTCGGGGATTGGGAAATGTAAGTAGTAATTATTGTATTCGAGTGATGCTGATGCTATTAGTGCCAGGTACTGTGGAGAACTAGTCCACGAAGAAATAATGTTGTAATAAGAAATGGTGGATTTGCACGTGCTATGCCTCTCTTTGGTTATGTTTGTAAAATTATCTTCACAGAAATAATGTTAAGGGCAAGTTTACATCTTATGGAATGATTTGCGTGAAAAATATCCGAAGGCGAAACAAGAGTTCGCAAATAGACCTTGAATCATGACGACTTAAGAAACTATGATTTAAAAAAAAAATTACACCTAAAACTGAAGATGAGAGCTAAGTTTGGATACCATATTAGTGAACTATTAAATTAATCCTGAAAGATTAAATTCATAGGTAAACATCCAACAATAATATTGAAAATGAAACAAGCCTCCAACACCAACTGTTTATGCTCATATTCCTAACTAAACCAACCCAATGATATAAATGAATGGGTTCCAAAGCCTCACGACTCACATCCTATAATATGACATAATGTAAATAAGATAAAATAATACAGGTTATAATCTTCATTTAACTCGAATCCTATAAGATGTAAGATAAGTGTAGATATTTTAAATTGTTTCTCTTATATAAAAAGATCACCACTCAAAGGTATAAGTAGAGAAAAATGTGCATATTGAAAGAGGGGGCACAATATCGTCCAAGCCTTTCTCTTACTCTCTTTTTTCTCTTGTTATATTTTTTGTTAGCATGCTACTCTCACTCTCTATCTATGACCTATAAATTGAAGGGTCTACACCAATAACATCTTGCTTGATCTTTGATTGGTTATTATTTTATAGGATTCCAACTACCTAGCCATTCACTCTCAACAATGGCAATCTCAAGGAAAACAAACTCTCTCACAACTTGGTCTCCAAGTAAAACAATTTTTTCTCAACTCTTCTTGTGTGGCTAAATTTTTGGTATCAACACCTACTAACAATTGCAAGTGATGTTCCCATCTATTTGAAAGAAATGGAAGATGAAGTAATTGCTGACATTAACATATGTTTGTTCAAATGATTTGAATGTTTTAAAATCCGCAAGCAAAGGTAATTGAAAATTGATAGATTTGGCTGAATTTTGGTAATCACGCATGGGCTCGCGTGTGGATACTTGATACCCATCAAGATTTTCTTATCATGGATCATTATAATTCATTGTTGCATTTTGTGCTTACCTATCAATCTGAAACCTAATTATGCTGAAGTTGATGTACTTGGTTTGGAGAAGGAATTTCTTTCTCAATGCTTTCCTGAATATTTTATGTTCTAAATTGAGATGCGCAACTAGTGCATATGATTTGACAACGCGGGCCACGGGGAATGGAGCATGCGGATTAGTAAATGATTACGTGGGTCATTGGACACATTAATTGGCATTAGTAACCTATTATGGCCACCCTAATCCTTATCATTATCTTTACAAAGTGGAAGTCCAGAAATCAGCGGCCTCTTCTTTTTGTTGAGGGGAAGAAAATGAACAAATAAATAAACGAATGGGTACGTGAACACTTTTTATTGCTGCATCGAAGTCCAAATTCCGAGCCAACGGTAATTAAGTTGCTCTACATACATATACAAATCATTCTTCCAATTATTTATAAACAAAGAAATTTCGCTCCATGCTTCCATGAAGATTGTTTTCACAGTACAAGCAAACCAATTTGAAAAACAAATTTATATGTTGATTTTAGGCAATCTATTGTATATTCTACTAATAGAAAATAGTTAATTGGACAAAACAAGCAAGGAACTTCTATTCATGTTCTACAAACATAAATCCTTTAAAATTATTTTTGTAAAAACTTCAGCAACTGGACAGGCATGTACCATGGTTACAGAATCAATCAATTTAAAGAAATATAAATATTTCTGTTAAAGTAGCACTGCGTTATATAATAAGATGATCCCTTATCTTGCTCCTTTTTACTTTTAATATATTATATAGTATACGGTATATTCTCAAGGAAGTTGCATTTATAGTTAGTTAATATCCCATATTCCTTAGTTAATATCCCATATTCCTCCATTGAAGATAAGATAAAATCTCCTATCAAATTCCATTTTTTTTTAAAAAAAAGAGAGAGATGTAATTCCCCGTTTTCTAAGATTAGGGTTCCTCTTTTTTTTTTTTTCTTTTATTGTATCTTTCTTCCAACACTAGTGTATATCAGTCATTCTCAAACGAACTTTATTCGTTTCATACATTTAATGGGCATCACCTCTTTTGGATGCGCACCCAAGGTAGAGGTAGCATCATCAGCTGCACGAGAAATCTAAATTACCATTTTGACAATAAAAAAGCATATATATATATATATATATATATATATATATATATATATATATATATATCATTATAAAAACTAAAATATATATTTATATAACTAAATTCTGATTATATTCGAATTGGATTTGCTAAGAGATTAAGATATTTAGATTTAACCTATACTCTTCAAGTAGATTCCTCCTAATGCAACTTATAAAATTTCGATACAGCAGTATATATTATGAAATTCGAGATTTACAACATAAAAATGACATCCTCACCTAAAAATTCTCTTTTACAAGTAACCATAAATGAATATAAGACAAAGTTCAAATTTATTAAAAATTATATCAAAGTTTTCTTTAACAAATTAAAGGGGGAGAAAAAATGCAGGTGGTGGTGGAGAGTAGAGATTGTCAATCATTGAGACATTATGAAATGGACAATTCTCAATGGAGGGTTTTGGCAGATCTGCATGCTTTTATAGATGGGGAACAAATAGAAAAGGCTAAGCTAGTGCTCGCAATAAAGAAGAAAAGGTAATCAATAATGATGTGAATCTTTAGAGATTTTTCGTGGATCATTGGACTCTTGATATATTCTTTAAATCAACTTTTATTTATCATATAACTAATAGGTTAGAAAAAACTATTTTGGTGTCAACTGTAAGTTAGCAGCTGCCTGTTGCATAAACTTATTTGAGTGGAAAGCAATCAAAATTCAAAACCTCCCTTTTGTTATTAATTATTTTCCCTCGTATTAAAATCTGCCCGGCCGATTCATAAACATTAATAATATGTTTGGATATTTCATTAACTAATTATTTTTGTAAAAATTATTCATTTTTCAATTAACAGATTTATCTAATAGAAATATGGCGGATCGTTTAACGTAACAAACTCTTGAGGTGGTTTTAAAAAATGAGGGGTGGGGGGAAAATGGTTAACTTTGTCAACCAAAGACAGGTTTGGTTATTTCCTCTCAAATATGAGTCCTAATTGCTTGCCAAATGCCAATTAAGCTGTTAGGCACACTCATAAGGTTAGTAGCGCCAATCCGCGAGGGATCGATTGTAAAAAATCTCCCTCCCATGAAATGAGGATGGTAAAATATCTCTCTAAATATTAACAAGAGCAGGCAACAATACTTTGACACTCAAGTAGTGGGAGATAGGATGGAGTGAGGAGTTCCAAAAAAATCCTCGAGCACGGAGAAAGTTGACAGCTTTTAGGATGAATGAGTCACTCAACTTCTGTGAGACCAACCTAACCTTTTCAAGAGGAGTGCCTTTGAGAGCATTTTTATATCCTTGTGGACTCAACTTCTATGAGACCAACATAACCTTTTCAAGAGGAGTGCCTTTGAGAGCATTTTTATATCTTTGTGGACAAGTGTAGACTACCATTAATAATTTTCCTCCTCATATAAGGTTTTTAGGTAATTTAGCTTCTTTTGTAGAGGCTCTTCAGTTTGCTTGGGTTGGACAGTTGTCAATGTGGGGATAGTCTATGCTGTGAGGGTATTTTTAACTTCAATTTGCTTATTTTAAATGAGCAAATTGGGTGGAGGAGCACTCAGTTTTTATGGAGAGAGTGTTGGTGGGCTTGTCTGTGGTCCTGCTTACTTACATTTGATTTGAGTAGTTTTGCAAAGAGATATTTAGGAGACAATTTATGTGATGACTGTACTGCCATGTGATGGTGAGGGTATACTATAGGAGCATTTTCTATTATTCTCTAATGATTTGGGTGGTTGATGCCAACTTCTCAAGATCTTCTCATCTCAACTTCCCCTTCCCATCTTCCCGTTGTCAACTTCTCATTCCAAATTCTTCTTCTAAACTTCGCCTCCATCCATTATCACAGTCTTGAGCTACACTCCTCATGTGTCGTTCCCTTTCTGCCCCTAATCTATATTTTATCACCAACAAATGTACTTCCTAAACTGTAATATGCCTGACCCGCGATTGCTCTATATTGAAAATTTGTTCCGTGCAAGTTTTAAGACAATATGAAAATGCAAATACGGTAAGATCAAATTATGCCATTGTTATGTATGCTTTCTCTTCTAAGTGTATGTAGGTTCTTTTTCTGTTCCAACTGTGATGTGTTATAGTTATGCCGTTTCCCAAAAGAAAAAAAAATGATGTGTTATAACTACAGTTATATCAAGAATATAGGAGAGGCCACAATAAGAAAATCTGACGCATCTATAATCCGTAAATCTATGAAATTACATAGCAAATCTTGGGACTAATTGATAATTGGCATTTGCAAAGCATTTATTAGATCATTGATTTTATCCCAATTTATGTTTTATTTGATGCACGCATATGTTCGAGGGATTTTACTCGGTCGCTGACCACTTTGAAAAATTATCACATAAAACAAAAGATTAAAAATTAATAACTTTGCTTAAATAATAAAATTCTTCATTCTTATCTTGGGCAATTGTAATAAATTCATAGATTCACTAAATGTATAAGATAATAATTATTTTTAAATATTTAGGATCAAAATATAAATTAATAATTTATCAAATACAAAAATTAATAGATGAATAAAATACAAAATTAATAACATTATGGAGTCTTTTTTTTTCCTTTGCAACTTTAATTATCTGAATTCAGCTCTTTGAAAAATATGTATATAAAGTTGTTTGTTTTTTCTTTACTCCCAAATTAAACTCAGCTTTGTCCTTAATTTTGTGCAGAGCATGTACTGCATATAGTGTATACTTTTTCAGTTAATGTAGATTTTTTCACTCCTTTTAGATGAGAATTCTTGGAGGAGAAACATATGAAAATTCTAATGATTTGATACAAAAATTACAAAATAATTGAATGAAACATGAGAATACATTCATATTTGTATTTCTTAACATCAAAACCTTATATAATAGTAATTTATATGTGCATGATTATAGAAACTGAATAAAGAAATAATGATATTGCATAGTTACAAGTTTCTTAACTAAGCTACACTGTTGATAAAGCCATTGGAGTAGATATTATTAACTTAAGGAAGTAAGACTCGTGCTATTTTAGAAGTATGTATATGTACCTATAAAACTCTTCTTGAAAAACAAAAAATCTAGTTCTGAATTAATAAATATTTATTTATCAATAAATGATTCATTTATTGATGAATAAATAACTTTACTAAAATAATATATTTTTTTAGTCCCATCAATATTATATTACAGAGGTCTCAACGTATATTACCTTTTTTTTTCTTTTTCTTTTTCTTTTTTTTGTCCTATAAGCTTTAAACTTTCGGAAAACCCATGCGCTTCATTACTTTATAAAAACAATTTACATGGATATGATAATCTTATGTGAGAAACACACCAAAAATCCTCACAACTCTGCTCAAAGACAATAAATGTCTCCAACAACGTCAAGATTTGAAGGGAAACCAATTGAGAAAACCTCTAACAATCATTCACCTTCACCTCAAAATCTCACTCGAAGATGCGGAGGCAACTTCATGCACACAACGCTTTCAGAGCTAAAAGAACAGCGAGTATTAGCTCTTCCACTTGTGGTGATGAATTTAACTTGGTTTGCAAAGTTAACCATCACAACAGCGTTTCTAGGACGCCTCGGGGAGCTGCACTTGGCAGGTGGGGCTCTTGCTTTCACCTTTGCTAATGTCACGGGCTTTTCTGTTTTGAATGGACTCTGTGGTGCCATGGACCCGATTTGCGGTCAAGCTTATGGTGGTAAAAATTTTAGGCTGCTCCACAAGACCCTTCTCATGGCAATTTTGTTGCTACTACTAGCAACGGTGCCTATTACTTTCTTGTGGCTTAATGTTGACAAAATTCTCATCCATTTTGGCCAGCAAGAGGACATTTCAGCTGTCTCCAAGAGATATCTTCTCTATCTCCTTCCTAATTTACTAGTCATTTCGCTTCTTTCTCCCCTCAAATCGTACTTGAGCTCGCAAGGCATAGCGCTTCCAATAATGTTTACCTCAGCACTATCACTAGCGTTTCACGTACCCGTCAACATCCTGCTAGTGAAAGCCAAGGGAATGGAAGGAATCGCTATGGCAATATGGATAAGTGATCTTTTAGTTGTGATCTTACTTGCTTTGTATTTGTTGGTGACGGAGTGTTATGGCAAGGAGGGGAAATGGAAAGAAGGAGGGTGGTGGGAGCAAGGCGTTTCTGACTGGCTTAGATTGCTCAAACTTTGCGGGCCCTGTTGCTTGACGACTTGCCTGGAATGGTGGTGCTACGAGATCCTGGTCTTGCTGTCAGGGCGGTTAGCCAATGCCAAGCAGGCCGTTGGGGTAATTGTCATTGTGCTCAACTTCGACTGTTTGCTTTACTCTGTCATGCTATCGCTGGCAACGTGTACGTCCATACGGGTGTCTAACGAGCTTGGCGCCAATCGACCTAGACTGGCTTACCGATCAGCCTATGTATCTCTAGGGGTGGCCCTCGTTTCGGGTTGCGTCGGAGCCTTGACTATGGTAGGAGCCAGAGGCGTTTGGGGGCCTTTGTTCAGCCATGATAAGGGAATCATAAGGGGTGTGAAGAAGGCCTTGCTGCTGATGGCTGTGATTGAAGCGCTGAATTTCCCATTAACCGTATGCGGAGGAATCGTCCGGGGAACTGCAAGGCCATGGTTGGCTATGCACGCAAATGTTGGTGGATTTTACCTCCTAGCTTTGCCCGTGGGGGTGGTTTTAGCATTTAAAGCAGCTCTTGGCCTTGCAGGGCTGCTCATTGGATTTTTGATAGGGATGGTTGCATGCTTTGCGCTGTTGCTGACGTTCATTGCAAGGATTAATTGGGATGACGAAGCAGGCAAGGCACAAATACTTGCCTGTGGCGTGCAAGAGGACGTCAAAGAAGATGAAAGCCTCAACTCTGCAGTGGATGATGAGTCTGTCTCTGTCTCATCCCCAACACAAAAGGAGCTCACAAATATTGTTTCTGTTGTAAACGCTTCCACAAATGGCCACAGAAGCACAACCACTGAGGTAAACGTTTGAAGGACGAAATAGAGGGATTGCTACCATACTTTCTATATTTAAAAAAAAAAAAAAAAATCAAGACTGCTACGAAGCAAAATTCCATGGGCACACGATTGCTTCATCTTCTGTTCTTCACATATATATATCAGCACTTCATCCTCATAGATGACAAAGATGTACGAAATGAAATTAGATGCAGGTAAATAAAAGAGGAGTTGGTGAGTTGCTCATCAGCACGCTCTTGGCACAGCCCCATTATTTTAACATGGCAAAGAGATACCCAGCGAAATGAGCACAAGAAGCCTTAAAAGAATTAAAACATGACACAGCTCCCATCTGGTACGCTGACCAAAGCTTCAATGATTATAAGAAAATACATACCCACCCTAATGGATAATAACTCCGCTTCTTGATGGATAATAATAACGCCACTTAAGAAGCTCAACGCGGTAAATGCAGACTTTTGTAACATCCTGTAAAGGCGTTTTGAATGCAAGCATGATAATATGATAACATTAATCAAAGGCTCAGAGATGAATCATTGATCATCTTTCTTATAAAAAAAAAAAATTACAACAATGGGTATGTTGAATATGAAGGCAGGTGTTAGTCATCTAAAGACCCAGGTTGAGAACTCAAAGACTCCAGCTCTTCGGCTTTTTCATCATTGAAGCCCAGTGCAGCTAGTATCTTGTGGCCTGGTGAATCTGTTTCAGACCAAATACCAAGAAGCAAATCACTTGCTGTAACTTCCCCATTATTTCCTGCAATTTAGTAATTTACAAATATTTTCATCGTTTTACAGTGCAACATATAAAAACTAATAATATAAGTAGTCAACAGAAAATGAGCGAAATACATAATCATGAGCCATTTCAAACTCCATCCACCCAGATAGATTTTAGCATGCAACAAATAAAGGCTTGTATACTCGTGTACAAAGTCATCTATTCAGAGCCACAAGGCCACGAATTAATTGGTTTTCTGGGGTAATTTTCAACTGTTCATCTGTTTATACTAGAAAAGTTGAGCAAGAAGCATTTCACAGCATATTGTCACGGGCCGCTCAAATCTCCCATAAACGGAGGTTAATTTGGCATCCACGAGTTCGATTAGCAAAAGTCCGCATAGAAGTGGAATGCGCTTAGAAGTGGGATGCGCTCCGCTCAACAGCAGGATGTACTTAGCAGTGGGTTGCGCTTAGCAATGGACCGCCTCACACAGCTAGCGAACCGTGGTATGATTAGTAATCAACCAAGCCCGGCCCCGAATTCTAGAATTCTCTACAATTATAAATAGCCTAGAAGTTTCCACAACTTTGCATTCAAGTCCCTAGCTAGATATTTAGGCAAGTTGCCAACTTGCATGGTGAGCTCTAGAACTAGGCATCCAACACCATAAATAGCCCACCACCCTTGCCATTTTTGCTCACCACACCAACACACACACAACACACCACACACACAAGCTCTCAAACTTTTGTAAAAAGCTCTCTCGTAATTTTCTCTTTGTGAGTACTATAATTATATTTGGCTATATTGCTCTTACTTCTCCCTAGCACTGTTGCAAGCATCCTTACTTAGCTAGTTTGAGAAGTTTGAGAAGGCTTACTTAGCGACTTCTGTGCTAGAAGTCGTCTAAGCGCCGCACGGGATTTCTGCGCAAAATACTCATCCCATGACAATATGAAAACAAAAAAACCAACTCGTATAACTGCCAATGGGCAAGATCAATCAAAACTAACCGGATTTTAGTTTGTGGTCAACTGCCCAATCGATGACCCTTTGAGCATCCTCAGTCAAAGGAGGATGCTCCGGACTGAAAAAGAAAAAGTCACCCTTTCCAACTATCTTAACAGCCTCGTCGCGCACCTTGAAGAGTGTCACTCCATTTGCCCACAAAAATTTTGCAGCCAGACTAGTTCCTGAATACAAATGAAACATGTTTGTTATATGTACAAGACTGGAGATTTTATTACGCAATACCTCTTCCAAAAGGATATAAGATGAGATATCTTAAAAAATGAGACAGGAAGGAATCCAAGCCTTTGACTGGGCACCTAGTAACTCCCCAAAATGTTGTATGAACTATTCCTATTGAATCAAATTAGACATTTTGTGTTCTGAATCTCCTCCATTTGCATAATTCTCAAAAAACAATGCCCCCCTAGTCCATCGCAAGCATGTGCATGTTCAAGAATTAATATAACAGATTTAAACAATGGGTTTTAACAGCAATGAGGATAAAGTTCTTGCAGTTGACCTGCAGAAGAGGCTTCATACTTGTCAACTAGAAATCCTTCCAGACAAATTAAAATGACCATAGAAACAATAATGATACAAAATTCCATCACATGCACACAAAGTCATCTTGCTTTTACTTCACCCACTGCCTCTATTTCATTCTATTCCTATGAGAGCGAAAACTACAAACATTCGGTTTTATTGTACAAAATGTATAATCATTTTTCATCGTTCAACACAGATTAAAGGTTTTGAACAACACAAGTAACAAGCTCCCATGATGTAGGAGATGAGTAGGGTTAATTATTTTTCTTTCTTTTTATTGAGTTAAGCAGGGAATTTTGGGTTTCCTTTACTATAAATGGAGGGTTCGTTTACTTGTTTAATCATCTACTGATAAAAAATAAATAAATAAATTGCTAATCATTTATTAGCCAGTTATCTCGGTCATTAACAAAATCATTTATCCCATAATATAGAAGTAGCCAAGTGTATCCACAATATGTGTAACCCCTCTGATCATTTTGGTCTTGCATGTGACAATGCTTGAATTTGACTAAGATTAATAATATTTTGAATTACTGGCAACAGACAGACAAATACGCACTAAACTATCACTGGAAAAAGATAATAATAAAAATTTAGTGAAATTAAAAAACACAAAAATGGAAGTTGAGAATAGGCCGAGAAAGAGAGAGAGATACCCTCAACCAGGATGCCCATGAGAATAGCTTCAGTACCGGTGGTTGGATACTTGAGCTTCCTGGCTTCCAACTCACCCATAGCAAATGACTTTATTGCCCTCCATGACCATCTATTGTTCCACACTAAACCCTCAATCGGAATTTCCCACAACATCCAAGCCAACAAACTAATTACAAAATGGAGAATGCGACTAAAATTAATTGAACTCACTTGGGAGCTTTCTCGTTCGAAACGGCACTGTTCGGTCTCCTGTAATTAAAATTAAAAAATAAATTAAAGAAAACGAGAAATCACAATTTAGTGCAATCAAATCATACAATAATTAAAGCAAGGAAAAACAGAAGAATGAGAAGAGGAGAGAGCAGGTAAATACGAAGTGGGAAGACTAGACAAGACTTTGGCGGCGATTTGGCGGCGCTTTGACACGTGAGGATTGATATACGATGAGCGAAGAGGGAAGTTGGCGCTGCTGCTGTTGATTTTGGTATCTATTAGCCATGAGCTTTTAAGAAATTGTGCTTGGCGAGTTGAATGAGATTGATTGTGCTTTTTCGCGAAACCAGATTTAGAGACTTGGGTCGTTGATGGAAGATTAGAGAGCAACTGAGCCGCCATTTTCAACCAGAAGAAGAAGAAGTTTGTTCGAGACGAGGTACGTGGGAGGGAGTGTTTGGATAGGAAACGGAGACATACATTACAACGCCAAGCGACGTCGTTTACATGATCAACCATGAAGTCGAAGCCCAAAGGACAAATACGGCCTTTCACTGCGGCCCGACCATACAAAAAGCAGCCTCAAACTTGAATGGCTAATCCGGAAAAGAATACCCATATATGCGTGCGTGCGTGGGTGTGTGGGCCCCTGGTTCGATGCTGATTCAAGCCCAAGAACACTAGTTAGCCTTAGGAGATCGCAAGTCCTGATTTTTTACGTCCTAATTTATCTCATCCGTCCCATTTTTCAATAAATATGATTTATTCATAAATATCCTTATTAAAAACTAAAAATAATTAAAAAATTTCTTCCCTCGTGCTCTCAACAAATTAACTTCTCATCTCTCTCATTTTTTTTTTAAAACTAATTCACAATCGAATCAAATCTTAATCAAATCCCAAATTAAAATTAAACGAAATTTAAATTATCATCCAAAATCAAAATCAATATCATTAATAACAACAAAATCCACCACTTATTTATAAATTTTAATAAAATCAACTTTGGAACCTGCGATGTGTTTGTGGAGGCTATGGATTAATTGATGGTGAAGAAGATAAATGGTAAATAGTGATGAACTTCTTGTTAATGAAAGTAGCGAGGGTGATGGTCAATGAAGAAAGAGAAAGAAAAGGGAGCAGGGGAGGGAAAGAGAGAATAAAATAAAAAAAATAATTTTTTGTTTTGCTAATGCATTGTTTATTTGTTCGTCCAAAATTTAAGTGGGATTGAATTTTTTTGAAATTTGAATGGGTTTGAACTTTTCTAAAGTTTAAATAGATCTGGATATAAATTTCTTAATGATATGTTTGTTTTTATTTTTTAATATCTGAATATAAGTGATATATGATTTGTTTTTATAAATTTTAAAAAAAATTAACTAGTTATTGGATGTTTATGACCTTGTAAATTAAAAAAAGAAGATTAAGTTTTATAATTTAGGAAATAAGTTGATTAAATAGAGATAACTTTGAGATATAATATTTACTTTCCATTGAAACTTCTTCTCATTCATATAAATATTACAAAAGTTTATTTTTTTATTCAAATATAAATTTTCAAAAAATCTAACGTAAACTACAGAAAAAGTAATTTTTAAAAAATATAAAATTAATAAAATTTATGATTTCGTATGTTTAACAAATAAGTCCTTCTAGTAATTCTAGAAAGTAATAACATATATTAGAAAGTGGAAGCCAGTGAGATGATTTGAGGGTCAAATATCATCAATGCCTAGCTGGTAAAAACCCGTGCCATCAGGGATGAAGCCCATCTGTGACTTTTTGATTCACTTCTTAATTACTGTGTCTTATGTATTTAAACAGCAATAATAGAACATCAACAAGTGAGATGGTATGAATAGAATTTGTGCACTTTCGTTTGTAAATTTTTAAAAAGTTAAAATATATACATTTTTTATTTTTAATCATTTATCAATGAAATAATTTTTTAATGAAGACATTCTCATTTTAACAAGGTGAAAATGCCATTAAAATATATAAAAAAAACAAACATATTTCAATACACCAGTGGACAAAAAAAAAAAAAACACAATCCTTAATATGTTGAATGACTAGAGAATGACTTTTGGCCCATGTTATGTAAAAGAGATTGTAATATTTGTAAATATTGAAGTTTGAATAATAGAATTGTTTCTGTATGATAACGGCGAACCGTTTAAAATAAACGGTTTGCCGATAAGTTCCAGAGAGCATGCTGTATATTAACGGCGAACCGTTTAGTGTTAACGGTGTGCCGATAAATTCCAAAGGTAATTTTAAAGTCACTGAAAACTAACGGTGAGCCGATAATGTCAAACGACTAACCGTTTATTTTCAGAGTTAGTTAAATTTCAAACCGAATTGTGTCTTTTTGAAGAATTCTTTGTCTTTTGAATATGTGTCATGATTATGGTTGTGATTTTTCACGAAAAGACACTTTCTTCATAAAAGAAAACACTGAATAACAAATAGATATATACAGATTTACAGATTTAAAAAGATATATATGTTCTGAGAATATAATTTTATTGCTAAAAGATTGTATTCAAGGTTTGTTGTATCTTAGGGGTAATTTGCCATTAAACTCTATAGCAAACCAAGTGTGGTGAGGGCAAATAAAACCTTAAAGGAAAGTGTAGACACACGCCTCAAACCTTTAATTCTTTTCTTTCCCTTGTTTGCCTCCATATTGCTACAAATTCACCAACATATTATTGGTTTATAAGATATATATTCTTCACAAAATCATTACTAAAATTTAAATCATACTCCAAACTATTTTGTTCTCTATACATGACATGAAGAGAAGGATATCTTTATTCATGCATTTGATATGTCGAAATTAGTCGTCATGGTCATTCTACTAAGATTTTCCAGTAGAGCTTAGTAGGCGTGGATGGAAAAACAGTAACGTGCCTATTACAAACATAAATTTTCTACAATAGAAAATTGAATAAAATAAAAAGAACAAGTGACAAATAAGTTAATTTGAAAAAATCTAAACCTCCATATATATATATATATATATATATATATATATATATATATATATATATATTTTGGCATTTCGAGGAATCAAATACCTCCTAAAACAACTAACTAATTGCCGACTAATATTCCAGACTACCATTATTAATCTTGATGCTAATTTCAATGTTAGCTTAGAGATAAAACTTGAAACTAAATAATAAGAGCCGCAATACTAAACTAGTGCCAATAATTAGCTAATTAACTAACTGCCACTTTACTGAGTCCAGGCACACATTAATCACAATTAATAAGATAAATATAATTTAAAATAAATAAAAATATAATATTGGAGACCGTAACATTCCCTCCCTCTCCCCCCCCCCCCCCAACCCCTAGAAATACCCTTGTCCTCTAGGGTGGACTTAATAAAGTCTCCTCTCTTTCAACCTACGCCGCTGACATTGACCACGCTAATATCCTTGGCGATTGTGTCCATACAGTCTTGTCTCCATCAAACCATAATGGTAGCTTCATTGCCTTCGCCTTAACTGAACCTCTGGACTTGTTTCGAAATCATGCATGTATGAGGATACTCCTTGACTTTTTTCATTCCAAAAGCATGCATTAATTTTATTTTTTTTTCTGCTTGTGTGCCAGGGGTTGTTTCTTCGTTGGGATTTGCTCCTTATCGTTGCCTAGCTCTGGCGATAAATGTTACAGGCACAAATTATCTGCAGTAAAAAATCAAACAAAATGAAAAGAACTAATAATAAATTAATTCGAGAAAATTCAAACTTCGATCAGGGTCTAAATACCTCCTAATACGACTAATTAGTTACCAACTGATATTCCAACCTATTATTATTGACATTGTTACTAGTTTAAATACTCACTTATAGAAATAACTTAAAATTAAAGAATAGGAGCCACAATCCTAAACTAACACAAATAATTAACTGATTAACTATCTACTATATGTTAATCGCAAACAATAGAATAAATACAATTTAAATTTTTTTAAAAAAATTAAGATTGAAGATAGTAACAGTGCCATTACTCATTATTCAATAAATTAGATAGTTGTATGATAAAAATTAAAGTTGCAATAGTAGCTTGCACTTCACTAAAATTTAGTATTTGGATAGTTGGCTGATAATTACTGTTAATGGATTATAGATGGACAGTATTACTGCTGGGTTAATTAATTGGTTCAAGTCGAAAATGCCGACGATTCTTGCATTGGTAAACTGTTTCATGTAAATTCTGATAAAAAGAAAAACAAAATTCCGCAAATCGGCGATATGTCGACGTAACAACAGTGATAAAACTGCCTACTCACTGTAGCGATAAATTTGTAATGCCCATGTATGAAGATCCCGGCAGACACGTGTTTTTAAATCTCCCAGATAATAATGTTCTGTGCACGGTATCCAGCCGTCAATTACGCCGCACCGACACTAACAGAGACAGCCAGTATTTATCCAAAGGGCGGAGACAAATCAAATCTTCTAAAATCTGAACCTGTTTGTTTTAGCAGCCCTAACGCTGCTTTACAAGTGAATAGGCAACAACAGTTGTGAATGCGATTCCCGAACTAAATTAATTAAGCACGATTAACTTAATCTAAACCACAGATCAAATTGACATTTAAGACAACGCTTCACGATAATGATTGTGTCAATTTATCTCAGCACGTGCAAGCGTCCTCTCTATTAAAAATTTTCACGAGAATTAAGTTTGTGGGGTTTACTTAAGTCCTTTCTCATTAGTTGTACCGCACGCACCTTAATGCAGAGACGCAGGAAATGTCCACCGAGGTGGCACCCACTTTGAAAGAGACCGTACTTGTCTAAATACGAGCGTCTGATCCGTTTGATCTGTTAGATTGAGTTGAAGGAGAGATGAGATGAACCACGTGTCAACAAAGAACGTTTAGCTCTTTTGCACGCAGACCTGGAACATGCATGTATGTATGTTTGTTTTTACGTGTAATAATGATCTAGTAGCTAAAGTCTCTCATTTTATAGTGAGTGATATTACTCCATTAATTCACATTTTTAATGCTATTCATATTAAAAAAAATAAAAAAAAATCTTCCAGTGCATGTTCAAATGCTCGATCACTAGATCACCTTCTTATGTATATGAACATTGTAGGAGCCAAGCGACGTGCAGCAACTCGATCTTTCTGCTTGTGAACTCATAAAAATCTAATTGAAAAGGAGGCTTAATTCGTCATTGATCATGCCAAAAATACCCTGCCGAACAAGAACAAATAGACGAATAGTCAATTCGGATCATCAAACAAAGATTTTCATTAAAAATCTGATCCACGGTTTTAGGCTAAAAACATGACACAAGTCACAAATACTTGCCAATTTTTCAAACCAATCATTAGGGCCCTTCTTTTTTCCCCTTTCTATAGAAAAATATTGTGTTAGATTTATTAGCTCATTGATTTTTCTGAAGAAAACAACGATATGTCACATACACTAAGCAGCTGATTGTGAGCTAGCTGTAAGTACGCGGCTTTTCGAGTTAAATTTAATGTGAGCAGAAAAATGAAACTTAATTTTTTCTTGTCTGGTAAAGCCTGATTGGTGGAGTGATGTACTGGAATTATTATTTCTAAGGACTAAAGTGTTTTTGTTCATCGCCCTTAGTTCATATGCTTTCAAATGTCAAGACTAGCAAATGAAATCGCAAGTTTGATGACCAAAGGATCGATTGAAGAATTTTGTTGGTCACCGTCATTGTCTACATAAAATCAAGAGTTTTGCATGTGAAAACAACTGAGTCAAATCCAATTCAGTGCCTCAATCAAAAGTTTCTCACCAAACAAATGATTGAATTGACTAATGATGAGCTTAAATCTTGAAGCAAAGAGGATAATTATTTACTTGATTGAATTTTATCAATTATATCATGGAAATACAAGTTCATTTTTATCCTGGATTTATATATTTGTTTCTGTTTTAAAACAAAAACACTGCAATCAAACTTTCAATGTGAGTGTTAATTATTCTTATTTGTAAATAAAGAATGATTTTTTCTTTTTAGGACATTAACTCACATTCACACGTGTTATTTTCAGTCTTTTTCTTTTTGATGAGCGGCTTAATTCAATTTGAACCAAATTCTTTGAAGAAAATCTGTCAATTATATACATACGCCAATACTAATGAAATAATGTTGTTAGTATACAAGGTAATTAACATGTTCAAAAAATCAAATTAACAATCAACGAATCAAATTAAAAAAATTTTAACAGTTCGGAAAATAACATAATTCAAGACTGAAAGCTCTGTTTCAAGTCGCACGCGGCCACCATCAACAAATCTCATATTGTCTCATTAAAACTTAATATTAACAGTGATTTTACTGTGAGAATTTTATCATAATTAAACATGTGACCACTAGTAGATAGACCCTTAAGAGTGCGTTTTGAGATTAAGGTGCTAAATCTTTTAAGCTACAGCTGCTGTGGAAAAAAAATTATAATTATGAAATAAAAGTTAATAATATGTAGTAAATATAAATTTTAAATAATAATTTTGATAAAATTATTAAAGATATAATAAATTGTTCATGATACAAGTAAAAAATCATATCAACATAGCTTCCAAGTTGCAGCAGCTATTGTTTACCAAACACTTTAGTGCTGCAACTTTTAAGCTACAGCCGTCCAACCTCAATTCCAAATGCACCCTAAATATAGTTCAACACTGTTTAAAGTTTCACATTTCTTTGAAAAAAAAAAAGAATCAGTGAATGAATTAGAGTGCGTTTAGAATTGAGGTGCTGTAACTCTTAAGATACAACTACTGTAGAAAAAAAGTTATAACTATGAAATAAAAGTTAATAATATATAGTAAATATAAATTTTAAATAATCATTTTAATAAAATTATTAAAGATATAATATATTTTCTATTATACAAATGAAAAATCATATTAATATAGCTTCCAAACTACGAAAGCTAGTATTTATCAAATACTTTAGTATTGTAGTTTTTAAGCTACAACTGCCCAACCTCAATGCCAAAGGCACCCTCAGACTTGCGAAGGACTAGGGGACTGTTTTGATTGCGACTTGAAATATGCTTAATCTAGGTTAGGCGTGTGTTTTGCACACTTAGGTTAACCTTTTGTATCCTCTGAATTTAAACATTGAGATTTTTTACATTTTATAATTTTATATATGTGTGTTTTTTAATTTATTTTAATTATATATATATATATATATAATTATTTTAAAATAATATATTTTATATATTTTTTTTTTTCATAAAATTCAAGTTTGAGCCAGAACCCAGGCTTTTGACATCCCTAAATTCGGATACGACGTCTTCTCAGAGGAAGCCGCCACACCCAATCTTTTTGAAAACAAGCTTTCTCATCTCAACTACCGTTTCCCTAGCTGGCATGACTTTATATGAGAACTACCAGCAATTGTGAATGATAGATACTCGAAGGGAATTATTTTCAGTTCCAAAAACATATGGAAAATGCGATGCCTTACTTTCGTTTTCAATTGTTTTCTTCAAATGATTGTTTTATTCCATTTTCAAGCAAATCATAGACAAGTCAGGAGTTTTGATTACTTAATGCCTAACATTGCTTTTCATGGATTAGATGGGACTTAGATTTTCATAATCAAATTTGGCCTATATTTGATATTTTGGTCTGGTAGATGATGCGTCTACCACAAATCATCCGATATGCAATTGTATTTGCTAAACATGTACTTTCCTTTCATCATTGTTTCGGAAGATAAAATTATATAAATGATTACCAAACACCTATACACGTATCCATTAAATTTCATTTGCTAGATATACGCTGCTTTCATATTATATATACCTTTTGAAGTCACAACACCATAGTCCTACGGGGGGAGCCTTAGTATGTTTGATTCACGAGCTTTTAACAACACCACCTATACAATCTTTTTCAAATCAGAAATTGAAGTCAATAATAATAATAATAAAAAAGTAAATTTAGGCAAATTCATTATTTGAAATGCACCAAAAGCCACTACCCTTGAGTGACCCGTATCAATGATCAAACAATGTGTTTGTTTACCATTGATAAGGTCTCAGTGATAAATATAGGAAAAAGCAGCTAAAATTCAAAGAATTAAGAGAGAAACAAGCCTAAGATGGACCTATTAGTATTGCCTGCACCTACCGTAGCTGTATAAACGTAGAAATGGATCAGTCATCAGTGAGTGACTGATACGAGTCAATTCCATATTTTAGATTATTGACAAAACTGCTGCAGCTGTTGCAATGAAACCAGCCTTGCAAGTCAAGCCAGCCGTTCACAGCCATAATCAACTTTTCCTTTTTCTTTACGCTCTCTGTCGTTGTTTTTGTTTTTTTCCTTGTTGAAATTAGTCAAATTCTGTGTAATTGACCCTGTCAAAACGCAAGATAGAAAACACGTCTTTGGAAACTAAGTCGAAACATGTCACGACCCACAACCATTCTTAGAAGTGACGGGCTAGAGGCCTCGTTCTGCTGCTCCACTTACTCAACATGCTTCAGCCTTAGGCACATGTTACTGCCTTGACCAACATCGATTTTTGAACCCATTACCCATGCCCAGTTCTTTATTTAGTAACCGAACCAAGATTGTTTGACCAGCAGATATTGAATATTCGAATTAAAATCTCCCCACGTAAGTCCCGCTTAGCTATATTTTACGCCAACAAAAAAAAAAAATTAGCAAGAAATCTAATCCAAATTCAATGAAAGATGCGCAAGAAATCATTTTAAATGATATTTTAATTACGCTGATAATTGTTTTTTATTTTACATGTTTAATCACGATAGAGGGAAGCATGCCTCGAGTGTCCCATGGATTGATCTGCGGCGCCGCTGCAATGAATTTGAATCTCGTCCCGTCTACGTTTCAACTGTGTGAATAATGATCTTCGGTTTTGGCGCCAAGGTCATACAACGGTCAAAAAAGTGAACAGACGAAATAGAGAAGGGCGGGATTTCAAAATCCGCACTGGGACCGCGACACCCATCTCTGAGTTGTCACCCACGTGTCACATCCGCTTTGTTTCCCTCCACTCTTTCGTAGCTGCTAAAAGCCACTGCATTTATTTCTCCAATTCTTCTATCTCTCCACGTCAAAATTTCCGGGGCCCACATTCTTTTCAACTTATATCAAAGTAGATTATCCCGTGCCGACATGGCCCTACCACCGTCCGATTTGGCGGGAAGATTACCGCTGTCCCGCCAAACAAGTAAAAGTTTGAAATATCTGACAGCTTAGAGGAGACGGGCGTTTACTTCAGTTAGTGAAACGCATGTTGTGGAGGGTTTAACGCACTACCTGCCACGTCCCCAAGTTCGTGCGGCGAAACGGTAGTGTTTATGAGAAACGTGTAACTGTAGAGACGGCGCGTAGATGTGCCACGTAAGAGTCAGCGGCAGCGGCAATGTGAACGCTGCAACCTTTAACAGCTTAACTAACAGCAGACGTGTTTTCTGAGAGTCATTCACGTGATCGCCGGACATTTGGGCCCACCATGTTGGGGCCTCAGTGGAAGTTGTGTTATATTTATTACAGCTTGTCGTTGACATCACATATGTTGTGAGCTCGAAACGTGTCGAAGTTTTAACAATTCAAACGAAAACCAGTGTTTAAGGTTTAGGCATAATGAGTCTGAGAGCGTGCCCCCACGACTACGGCCAAAGTCATGCGCGCAGGTTTTGTGTCCCTGACCAATTAAATGCAACCACGTGAGATTTCACTTCCCCACTCCGTATGACAATTTTGCCCTTCCTCAATCCAGTTTTCAACCGGGGACCGTACTATGTCGGGGGCAATATAATTGCTCCATCAAGTGGTTTTAATTTGGGTTGGTTGGGTTCACTTAATAAATTAATTTTTAATTATGTTCTCTTAGATCAACTGAACAGCCTTTTTTATTCTAATATAAGTGCAGGTAATTGTTGCTCCATGAAACATGTCAAACTCAAAAGCTTGTGTTTCAGCAGTTATTTTGTAAAATTATGCTTGGTTAAATAGTTACTCCATTAGCATTTTGGTAAATTAATATTGGGTCGAAAATTATTATAACTGAATCTCTTCTTTATTTTTATTTTTTTTTAACGTACAATCTAAATTCAGTCATTGCTCTTTCTTTAGTTAAAAGATATCCATGAATAATAACTAATACAAATTTCAAATATAAAACACAAGCTACAATTTAAAAAAAATCCAAAAATTACAACATAAAATGAAAAAAAAAACTAATAAAAACATTCAATATCTTGATGTGCAATATCATTCAATGGTTACATATTCACACAAAAAAAATAATTTAATGATTCACAAATATCTATTAATTATCTAAATAAACATATGTGTAAACTAAATTTAAAAAATGGGATGATAACTCAAGTTTTAGTATGATATCTAGGGATCTTTGGGTTTACAATCATAATCGATGAGTAGAGAATTAAAGTCACTTTCTTTTTTTATCAAATGAGTTATCACTACTTGATTAATTAATGACCTAACTTGATAAAATCAGATCCCACGGCACTCATTGTTTTGCGATTTCATATTTTTGCTGTGAAGGTTGACGGGAATAGACGAAATATCAAATTATGATTGTATCAATTGTTTGTTTTTATATATGCAAATGATATTCTATGTTATATGTCACTTACAAATAATTTGGAATATTCTTAATTTTTTTTTAATTTAAATATCATATGGCGTCTAAGTTAACAATTCCAATCGATCATAAATTTCAATTATATAAATGAGAAAAAACAATCAAAGGTGTAAACTGTTATGAATTTCATCATAAATATAAAACTACCACAGTAAAATTAAAAAAAATAATAATAACGGAATGAATAAATTCGATTCGTAACTTTTAACGCAAGTTAATGCCGATTTTAGCGATAATTTTGAGCTGAAGATTCACGCACTCCAATATCCAGAGGCTTAAAGAAGAATATGCTCCGATGTCATTAATACAATTTGATCTAACGCATGAGGCTGAATCTTGCAGTTCACAACTTCTAATACGAAAAAGTACTCTTTGATCCGATGATTTTAAGAATCTTAAGCTAAAAGACTGATCTAACCTTGGGAGTTCGGAAAGTATAGAAGGGTAAAAGTGAAAAAACAAAGTTAGTTATAAGCCAAGCGTTGAGATCGAAAATACGCCGAGAAGTACGAGAAATCCGGCCCGAAAGAGTGACAGAGGAAAAGTCGATTCGAGCGGTGTTGTCACGTGTGGACGTCATGATATCGGTCGGTAAATCACGACTTAATTAACAAGCCTAATTAGGGCCCACTGAACGCCACGTAGACTGACCCTTCCATTTGATCAAGCATCAACGATCTTCCCATTGATCGAGTTTGAGTCGATAGCAAGCAAAAGCACGCTTGAATCAGAGGCCACGTGGCATCCCAGTTGGACTTATTGAAACGAAACCATAAACGAGGATCAAACGACACGTCGCCAGGACCTCGGTTGACCCGTAGGCATGGGCCAGCACGGGCAGACTTTCGGGCAGGCGTTAGTTACACCATGTGAGGGAAGGCAACCGTTCACATTCATTCTCTCTCTTTGCGTATAGGCGTGGTTTCGACGTAATAAACAAAATAAATAAATAAATAAACAAAAACGTAACAGTAAAAAAAAAAAAGAATTTATGTATATATATTTTGTAGTGGCATTAGAAGAGGTAGTTAAGAACAAGGCGTGCTTTGCGCTGGTCTTGCAAGAGGAGGGAAGAGAGAGAAGTGAGCCTCTGTTTCTAGATGAAACCAAACTAAGAGTTTGGCGGGGGTTGTTTTGCTAATAGCGATTTGTTCGAAGAAGAAGAGCAACTGAAAGCTTTTAGAGTTACAAGAGTTTTGAGGGTATCTGGCATTTGTTTTGTTTGATCCAAACGAAGAGCGAGCGTTGTTGTTGTTCTCTCGCACACGCGTTGCTTATTATAAGGGTGAAAAATTACAAGGGGGTTTTCTCTTCAGTTGTGTCTTTTGTTTTTCTCTATTTCAAGAAAGCTAAAAAAAGGGTAGTAAATGAAAGATATGGAGCGGCCTGCTTGTTTGGATGAATATGAGAAACTTGTTATAAGGATGAACACGCCCAGGTGTGTTTTCTTGCTTTTTTTTCCCCCTTTTATCTTTTTTTTTTTCTTTCTCTTTAGATATTCTTCAGTAAATAATGCATTTGTTTTCCTTGTTGATTTTGCCTTTTTTTTTAAAAGAAAATCTCGTTACTGTCTGTTTCTTTTACTCTGCTTTCCTGTCTTAAGTTTCTCTAACCAGAACAGAAAAACCTGTGGTTCGGTTCCAGATCTCGTTAATGGCCTCTGATCTTTGAAATTCGGTGTTAATTAAATTTAATTTATGTAGTACATCTACTATGTATCTTTTAAGCCCTCAAGATTAACCCTAGTTACTCAAATTATGCATTATTTTAATAATACTCTGACTTTTCTCCTCCTAGTTTCCGCTCCTTTCTAGAAATTCAATTTCGTAGATCTTTCTTTAGACTTTTCAAAGATCTCTCACCGATTTTTCTCTGACAATTAGTTCGTCTAATTACTTTGAAATTAGAATTTCTACAATTTTGCTATAATAAAAAGAAGTAAGTTTCGGTGACTGGAGAGACCTGACCCTTTTCGCTGCTTTTCAGGGTCGTCATAGACAATGCTGTCTGCCCCGCTGCGACTCTGGTCAAGGTTAGCTTCCACGAAACCTTAAATCAACATTTCAAAACCACAAACCAATGTTCGGTTCTCACCTTACTGTCTTGAAAATTGATTAATCGCGTGTGTTCCCATTTGATTTTTTCAAAGCCTTGACTAATTAGCTTTCCAATTTCTCTTCCCCTCATTCATTCTTACAGGTTGATAGCGCTAGAAGACATGGAATCTTGTTGGAGGCGGTTCAAGTTCTCACTGATCTCAACCTCTCAATTAAGAAAGCTTACATTTCTTCTGACGGCAGATTTTTCATGGATGGTAACTTTTTTTTTTTTTCTTTAAAGTAATTTCGTTTATTTTCTTTATTTTCTTTTTTTTTGTTAATAATGAATTTTTTTTTTGGCTCTATTGGGTGAAGTTTTCCATGTGACTGATCTGAACGGAAACAAATTAACCGACGAGAGCGTGATTAGCTACATTGAGCGGGTAATTAAGATATTTTTACTGCTTTTCTTAGAAATTTAATTACTAAATTAATTGCCCTTTATGACCTGACTGGTAATATTGCAACTGAAATTGATGTGTGTCTTTTTGTTACAGTCGCTTGAAACCATTCATTACGGAAGAAGCAACAGTTTTAACGGTTTAACTGCCCTGGAGCTGACCGGAACCGACCGTGTTGGTCTCTTGTCGGAGGTGTTTGCTGTATTAGCTGATTTACAATGTAGTGTGGTCGAAGCCAAAGTGTGGACTCACAATGGCCGGATTGCTTCATTGATTTATGTGAAAGATTGCAATTCGGGGTCCCCTATCGAGGACTCGCAACAAATTGATCGGATCGAAGCACGTTTAAGGAATGTTTTGAAAGGGGATAATGATATCAGGAGTGCCAAAATGACCGTTTCTATGGCTGTCACTCACACAGAGAGAAGGCTGCATCAAATGATGTTTGCGGATAGGGACTATGAGAGGATGCCTGTTTTGAGACATTCTACTGATTATCCGGTAGTGACAGTGCAAAATTGGGCAGATAGAAGTTACTCCGTTGTGAATGTTCAGTGTAAGGATCGGACCAAGCTTTTGTTTGATGTTGTTTGCACTTTGACAGACATGGAGTATGTTGTTTTTCATGCAACGATCAACACAGCAGGAGAGAGAGCATATCTGGTGATTATTCAAACCATTGTTGTATATACAGTACCTTTAATTTTTTATTACAGTTTTTTTTTTATTAACTTGAAATTTATTTGTTTACTCAGGAATTCTATATTCGGCACATTGATGGTACCCCAATTAGCTCAGAACCGGAAAGACAACGCGTAATCCAATGTCTAGAGGCTGCAGTTGGAAGAAGAGCATCCGAGGTGTGTATATATGTAATAATTTCTCAGCTGGATTACATCATTCATAATGTTTGATTTAATTTAATCTTACAAGTGTGAATGGGCAAATTGCTTGTTGCTACAGGGTGTGAGACTAGAACTGTGCATGGAAGATAGACAAGGTCTTTTGGCAGATGTGACAAGGACTTTCAGAGAAAATGGTCTTAATGTGACAAGGGCTGAAATTTCAACACAGAGAGACAAGGCATTAAACTTATTCTACGTATCGGATGAAATGGGTAACCCTGCAGATCCAAAAATAATCGAAGCAGTAAGACAGAGAATCGGGTTGAGTAATTTGAAAGTGAAGGAATTGCCAATGACATGTCATCAAAAGGGAGAAAGTGAAGAGCAGACGGTAGGGGTTGGTGGGGCAGTGTTGTTGTCGCTGGGGAGCCTGGTGAGAAGGAATCTGTACAATTTGGGGTTGATCAGATCATATTCTTAAAGTTGAAGCTGAAGAAGCAAGGATTTTAAAAATGTTGTGGGCATGGCATATTCTTTGCTTCGGGTTTGGGCTGTTGTACATAAAAAGATTATAATATAGATGAAAAGGCTGGCGTTTGGTGATAGGATCAAATGAAGTTGATATACTTGGGAGTTTAGTTGGTTGAATGGAGAGATTAGATATTCTTTTTTTTTTTTCTTTTTTTTAAATGCTTTGTTTGAAGTACAAGTAGAAACAGAAGTAGAAGAGGGAACAAAAACAGTGAAAAAGAGAAAAGATTTGGATGGATAGTGGTGGGGTTTGTGATATTAGGATTTTCATGGGGGGGGGTGGCTGTAGCAGCAGGGAAGATTAGGTAGAACAACTTCTAAAATGGGTTTGTTCTTATGGATCGTTTTACAGTCACACATCTTGTACATAACAACTTTTTAATTAGAATATTTGTTAATGGTTGACTTCACAACTCTTGTCTCACTCAGTGTTCTGGTCTATCCACTATTTCTCGAATTCATGTTGTAATAATAACCACCGCAGAACGCGACCAGACCAGTTACTGGATGCCATTTGCCTTTTGAGCAAGCTTAATTAACGGTATAAATTGGGCATTGGACATTGGTAGCCGCTAAAAGGGGGGGGGGCTGGAAGAGTTTAATAGTAGGTGGTGGTAATTACTGTAGATTGATAAAAAAATTTTAAATGTAGTTGGGATTTGATATCATTACGATAATGAAGAGGGTAACGGTATGTGCCCACTTCCCTCCTAACCTAAGTTAATGATTAAAATAAATTAGGTGAACTTTTAGTTTTACAGCTGGAATAAACCGCATGTCGCCTCAACCTCCTGTTGTTTTGGAATTGCAGCAACTGGTAAAATTTGGTGAATAATAAATTCGTATTATTCTTTTATAGCTTTTTTGTTCAATTCCTGTTTTTAAAGGTTTCATCATTACTAAGACAAATCTCCCACTTAATAAGACATTTATACTACTTTTTCATGTGATAAAAAAGAATAATTTTATATTGGCAGATAAGAACAGTTCTTAGAGCATATCTAAAAATTTCTTTAAATAAAATTTTATTATTTATTTAAAGAGACAAATTAATATTTAAAATTATAAAAGACACTTCAATTAAGATTTTTTTAAATAAGAAATAATTCTCTTTATTTAATTTTGTGGAGTTATTTTCTTTTTTTTTTTTAATTTATATTTTATTATTTTTTATTAGAGAGAGAAAGAAGTGTTTTAATTATCATTTACTTTTTCTTTGATAAAATATTTATTTAATTAAAATAATATTAAGTTATTTTTTTTTTAAAAGTATTTTGGAGAATAATATATTTTTTTACTCTTTTTTTTACCACATAATAGATATGCAAATAAATATTTAAAGAGTAAAACTAATAGAATTTTTTGGAGATGTTCTCTAACTACATAATTACAAGTTAATTTTCAGTTTATGTGTTAACTTTTAAATAGAAATTGAACCCTAAAATCAAGTTCAATTATTGTCGACAGTTATTCTGAAAGAGGAAAAAAAAAGGTCTACTCTTTGGAGAAATCACCAGTCACGCACACCAGAGAATTCTATTGAACATAGTAATTTTTTGAATCGTTAATTAATTTCATTTTCAACTAATTTTTCAAACTTAAAATTTTTTTTTTAATTTTAAAAAATATTATTTAGTATTTTACTAATGGTGCATTTACTAATTGATAGTGAGAACGAGGTTGGAATAAAAATGAGGAATGAAAATTATAATAAATTATTTTCTTGAGCCATATGAATCAGAATGGAAATTAACAGCAGCAGTAGTAGCAACTATGACGGGTAGCAACAACAACGACAACAACAACAATAGTGAACAACGATCTTTTTTTTTTTTTTCAATTGAGGATAAAACGAGTGTCTTTAAAAATTTGGTGGGGATAGAAATGTCAAAATTGGGAATAGGGTTTTGATTCTCAACTTCTCTTATAATCAGAATTTCAGTAACAATTCCTGAATTTTTGGGCTCTACACAAGCTTCATTCCATTCTCAATTTCAAATTTGTAAGTAAATAGTTCATTCATTTTAATTCTTCCATTATGATTCTTTATTTCTTATAAGTAAACACATCATGAGCTAATTGCATGGAATTTATGGTCTATAAAAATAAAAGGTTTAACTTCTTTCCCAATAAAAAAAGAAAAAAGAAAAATAAAACTAAAAGGTTTAACCTACGAGATATGCAAGATCGAACTTGAAATTTCACTCAAGTTGCCCTATAATTTGTCATTAATTTATGCTGCCGTTATGTTGTCCACATTCTGATGGCTAACCTATACTTGAGATTCGTTGTTCTACTTGTTGATATGGACATTATGTTAAACTGATTTGCTTGTTCCTTAGAGATTAAATAGAAAAAGGATAAAAAAAAATGGCTATACAAACCCTAGGCAAGTTGATAATAATGGCCTATAATTTAGTATTATGGGGAGTTGGAACTTTAAATAAAAAAAAAAGTTAAAATTAATCTAATAAGTCACGCCAAATCAAAACTTGTGACAAATAAAGAATTTCTTTTGTTTGGTATGGGTATTATGGATAATCCACGATAGCAAATTGTTGCGGAAAGCAGTCAAAGCTGCAAAAAATACAAGACAAAAAAGAGATTAGCGAGACGGCTACCTGTCTTTACTTTTCTGTGTTTTTATTTGTCCAACGGAGCAACCGCCCCTCCCGACACGCGGCTTTTCTTTGTCTTGATTTAAATTCTCATTATAATTTTAAATTATCACAACTTTTGAAGGTGTTTATACCAAACGCAATGTTTACACTCGAGCGTGCGGAGCTCTAGCCTTTACTTAAGTCCAAATAATAATAGAAAATAAAAATTAGCGTTCTTAGTCTGTTTTCTATCTTTCCATAATGAATCCGATTTTGGTTGATTTTTTTATTGTAAAAAATATTAAATTTACATGCAAAAAGCGTAAGTTTGTCATTTAATTTTAAAAAAGAGTAAGGATTAATATGGTAATACTATAATTTTTAAAATAATTATTATTAATTACGTTAGTAAAATAATTAAATGCGAAGAGAATCAATTAAAATATTTCGTAAAACTTATTTTTAAAGTGCTGTATGTTTGAAAAATACTCATTCGTATTTATAAAATCTTATTCTTAAAAATTCTGTTAAAAGATAAATGATTGGAATAAAAATAATATTGAATAAACTTTATTTACACGTTTATAAATATGCATATAAAATATTTTTTGTTGTGCACGTATAATAATTGATAACCAAAATAAAAACTTCTAATATTATTGATTTTTTTATTGTTTAACTCAATAATCTCTTTAAATTAATGATTTTATTTTTAATTAATGACTATAATTTTATATTTTTATAATATATGAGAATATATAAATAATTACACTTAAGTATAAAATCAATTTTTAAAATTATATTTTAAAAAAAGTACTTCTTTCTTATCAAAAGTAATTTTTTAAAGAAATTTAATAAATACTATTAGTTGTTAATTTTTTAAAAAATTATTGTTAAATCTTTAAAAAGTAATTACAAATGGTTCTTAAATTTAAAAAGAAATTTGGAAAGATTTTAAAAATAATAATTGTTGAAATATGTCAGTGGTGAACAGCTAAGAGGCATGACTGGGAGCCTAAAAAGGTCAAAGAAGGTTGAATGGGTTGCCGCGTGAGCGAGCTCGGGGGACTCCCGCGCCTACATCTGCGGCGGTTAAGGCGGGTAATCTGAGGTGGCATTGAATTTATAAGATCATGGCAGCGTGCGCCTCACGTGCTGCGGCTACGTACCCTATTCGTACAACTTATGGGTGAAAAATGGGCCGGAGAGTGAGGCCATAGGTTTGGGGCTCCGTCTCCAAATGTGTACAATTCTGCAGCGTCCCAAGAATAGAGATTCGAAATCACTGTGTTGAATTGTGACCTCCACAAGCCGATGATTAATTTGTAAATATAAATTATGTAATTGTCTTCTAAAAATTCTCCTATTCCAAATTTTCAAATGCTTTATGCAAAAGTAACTCTATCTATTATAATACTGATTTGGTCCAAAATTTTATACTTTATTAAAGTAAAAAAAAAATTATTAAGTTATTTAGTTTAATATTATTATACTATTAAATTATATGCCGCAATAGTTTTTTTAAATTTTAATAAAGTCTAAAATTCTAATTTGAAATATATATAATCATTCTCTAATTACGGTATTCTCACCTTTTTAAATTGAGGACGCACACTAAAATTTAATATGTTGGAGTTTGTGGTTTTTGTATAAATGATTATGCATAATAAGATAAAAAAAAATGTAGATTTCAATATTATTATTATTTTGTTTGTTAGTAATTCTCACTTTATCCCATCTTTGAATCTTATTATGCCAATTGATCCACAAACCATTCCTTTCATACTAACTTCGAAAAAAGTGAATTAATTAGATATTAAAAGAACGAAATCTAGTACATATAACACAACTCATCATATTCAAAGCAAAGCTAATTTATGCCACAAACCCGTAACTTTAGATTATGCCGTTAATTTAAAATGATTTTCCAAAAGTAGTTGAATTAGCCTAAATCCAACACATTTTGCGTGCAGAATATGCCATTTCGACGTGACAATTCAAGCCATTACATTAATCCAGCTAGCTGACATAACAAGACCGTCAATTAATCTTAAAGTCTTAAAAATCCTGTAGATTCTTTTAATTTTGAGGTGCCAAGCCGACAAAGGCACCCTCACTTAGTGTAGGCACTAGGGTTAATGCATGGTTTATCGATTTCTACAGAATATTTTTTGGATCTATATCTCAAGAGTCAGCTTGTGAGCACTTGGCCTATCAACTTTCTCAAAAATACCCCATGTGATCACAGTGCCTACTGAAAGCTAGCTTCACGACACGCTGCGCATATATTCTTGACACTGTTAGTATTAATGGATTCTTTGATTATAAACATATAAAAGCTTAGGCAGCTTCGTCAACCATTACCAAACGAAAGTGAGTTCGGCTGCATGAATATCATCTTGCGATCACATCACAACTGTATTGCACTCTCGGAATCATCTCGATCTGCAAGAGCATATGTCCAAAAGGAACTTTTTGCTAGTCACTTTATGGCCCAACCAACAATCCCTTATATTCAACAGCTAATCGGCATGCTAGCTATCAATCAAATTTGGGAGCAGGTCAAGTTACTGAATCTGTAACATAACAGATTCTGGTTTAGTCAGCTTCAAAACAAAAGCATTTGCATGCTTTTCCTCTAAATTCAGGACGCGTGTGGTGCATGCTATGGCTGTGTATGCTATAGATTCCGTAACATAGCAACCTCCTTAAATTTGACAATTAGAAATTTATCATTCTCGATAGCATACTATATTATATTGTTCTAATTAATGACAAATTTTTGGCTTTTTTTTTTTTTTATTAATTTCTATATGGGACAGCTCAACCGTGATCTTGTTTAATTAATGTACACATTGGCCAATCTTTGGAATTCAATCATATATATTATATATTTGTACAGAACAAGGTGCTAATGCCGCATTATATTTTGCGAACTTAAGTCTTATATGTTGTCTCAACCCTATTGTAATTTTCTCTTGGTTAATTAACTAATACAAACACAATGATCCAGCCAGAATAAACCCCCCAGCTTAGTTGGTATCCAATTAAATGGAACAAAGTACGGATTATACCTTTAGCAACCTAGAAAATGACACAAAATAAGCCGAAATTTAATGAATCACCCTCGTCGTTTTGGAAAAAATTAATTTCATAATTAACCGGGTACTTATGCCCAACGTGTGGTTCTAGCTGGGGTTTAATTATCATTTGTAAACTTTGACCAACGAAGCTCGGTTGTCTGTTTACTGTTAGCCTTTTTCTTCCTGTTAGCAGATTCTCTTCCGTTAACGCTTTGCTTTGGCCTTTTCTAATTCTTGTTTTCATACAGCTTTGAATCCCGCAAAAGCATACAGTCCTATTATTATTTTTATCAGGAGATTCTGAGCCAACTTTGATGACTAAGCTGTTATATTAATTAACATCGTATACGCATATCTTGTTGTTAAATATTAATTAAAACTAATCCTACCCCATCGTCGGCAAGTACAAGGGTGTTACCGCTTCTGTTAATTACGAAGAGTAAACTAAAAATACGTGAAGGAATTATTAAATTAGATAGTACCAAAGAAACTGATATGCGACAATTAATTCATCAACGTTTCTCCTCCTTTTCAATTACTCTCCACCTCTTGAGCAAATTAAATATATACGTTTGTCACATTACAAAACCGTTGACTACAGGTAGTCAACATAATGAATTTGTTAATAGATATTAATATATGTATATTATTTAATTTAACCTGGCCACCTAGCAGCATGCTGCCTTGGCCGGTTGTTTTCATGGCATAATGGAGCTCGCCGAGCTCTCTCTCAAATTGATGAAGAAAACAACCAGACAAGCTCGACACCATATTGCTTAGGGGCAAAAACAATCAATGTAACAGCTTTATGAAACAACAATGTTTGTTTTCCAATGCTGGCTTTGACGGTAATTAACTTAAATTTAACTACATGATGCATGGACAATAACTAGCTATTGCTTCATCGGATTCCAATTTTGGTGGACGTGCTAATAAATTAACCTAGGCAAAAATTGACAAATTTGAGTTGATTTCTACTTAATTAGGTTTAGGATAATATATATCTCGATTGCCTGCAAGTGTTTGATTAATTGTAAAGTCAAAGCTGGTTGCGAGGGGGGAATTAGTTAAAGGGGGAAGATTCCAGCTTTACAATTCGTTGAAGTTTAAAAAGACTTAAAAGTTGGCTCGCAGTCGCAGGCAGGTCATTTTTGTTATGTCACGTAGGGTCTTGAACTCTTGTGCCAGGCGGCAGTGGCTGCTACCGATCGCCCCTACTGAAAGCGATCGGAGTAGTTGATTCCTCTCATCGTCAACGAAGATACATACAAAAATGAACTTTTTTCTCTCTAATAAAAAATAATAATAGATTGAAAAGACAATTGGAGTGGGGAGTATGATGATCTCACGAATGAATTATTGCAGCCATATATGTTGGGATTTTTATTAAAATTTTAAAAGAAATAAAAAGGCCCTCGAAGATGCATGTTCTTGTCATTATTTTAGAAGAATATATGCAATTTAAAATGGAGAAAGTAATCTTCCTAGCTATTACGGTTCTAAGTGAACGTTGCAATCATGGATTGAGGAATTTCAGTTTAATTACTGATCTCCTTTCAACTTGCTCGGACGAGTCTTTCAGCAAAAATAAAATAAGATACGATAAACAAAACAACAACTTGGTCAGTAGGAAGAATTTGAATAATCCAATAATAAGGTTGTCTTGTGATGCTTTCCATTTTGATGAATTTAATTGTAGTTGTTAAGTTGTGTCCACTTCTAGTTTAGAATCGAACCGGCAAGGTTTATCCTTTTTATTATTGTCAAGCTCGTGTGCCGTCTCTGCATTGTCGAGCTCGCAGTCAATTGTCTCTCTTTCTTTGTAAAACCGCATAGCAATTGTGTGCTAAAGGAGACATCTGTCAAAACAGCAAGCAGGTACATATTTTCAACTCTTATTTTAACTTTCGTGTTGTCGGGTTTCCAAATTTTAGTACGAGTACAATTGGGGTTTGAGTGGGTTGGATATTATTGCTTACATTGAGGAAGAATAGTACATTCACTCAATTATAAACATACTTAAATAAGTAAATGAAATTTCTGTAATTATATTTACGGAGATTCTAATACTTGCTCTCACAAATGTTCTCCCATTAAGCTAAAAGCCTATTGGTTATGCTAGTCTTTTGTTGGTTTTTGAAGTTGAGGTTATGAATATGGTTGCTATTGCCTAATAGAGATTATGGGGCAAGTATATTCACTACAGTGTTTATTGCCTGTGTTTGGAATATAGAAATTTAGTTGTCCGAAATAAATCGATTTGGTGGGATTTTCCTTTGTTTATCATGTTTTAAGCTTCGAAAGAATCTTAGAATGTGCATGAATGGTGATGGTTTCAAGCTTTGCGTTAAAGGCTTGAAGAATTATTTTGATGGTCTTGTAAATTTGAAAGCATGTCCTTGGATTTTGGTCATTTATAATTTAAAACAAACTTGTTATCATGACATAAAAATTAAATATGATTTATATTTAGTGCTTTATTATTTTTATTATGACCATAATCAACTAATTATGTGAATAGAATAATTATTTTATGGTAAATAGCCATTGTTGATTAGTGATTATACAGCATGAATAAGATTATGAGAAAATAATAGAAAAGAAAACTCAAGTATGGAGATTTAGCTAGCAATTAAAACACTAATCCAAGCACTATAATGAAGTGGAGAAATGATAGTAGACCAAAGAGAAAGAAAGAGGATGAATTAAATAGTGAAAGACTTAAAAAAAAAAAAAATTAGGGTTGGCTACCCTAATTTCACTTTACACTTAATTATTCTTGTCTTATTATCATTTAAATTTATAAAACTAACCTTTAAGTTTTAATATTGTTAAATACATGTTAAATACCAACAATATGATGTGAATAAAATTTATTATTATTTATAATTACACAATTGTTAAGGAATTTTTAAAATCAAATTAAATTAAAAAATAAGTAGATATGAATTTAGATCTACACATTAAGATAAATCCAGACCTGCTTAAGATTTGCCTTAGATCCACGCATTGATATTTAAATCCAATTCAAATCTATTTTAGATCGACTCAACTTCGATGTGATTAGGTTTGAATTGCGTGGATCGTAGATCAGATCCGATCCTGTGCCATGCCTAGCTCCTATGCCAACCCCTAGAGACGACTAGAAGAAGGAAGGTTGATTCCCAAAACAATCTTGTTGTGGGCCAGAGGGGAGGTATGCTGAGAAGATGGCCGACTGGCTAAAACTAGGCCTGCCGCAATAGTGCTGCATTAAGGTATATCCTTGTCCCCAGCACCAAAATTATGGGTCCTTTTGTTTAGTGGAATGTGGTAAACAGGCTAATGTGAAGAGGTAGTACAGTCTCAGACAAGCCCATTTGGGTTGGCCCATTGAATATAACTCCGTTTTCCGCGTTCTTATGATCTTTCCCATTTTCCATAAACAAATTAATTCTGCGTGGATGCGGATTAGATTTTGATTTTCTTCGCGCCTCTGACCTGTGAAGACGATCTTTCTTTCCTAGTTGAAGAAACGTTGAAATCCAGGGCCTGTAAATTTATTTTATTCAATAACACAAGCAGACATATACGCTAATTTGTTTTATTTTATTTTTACTCTACTGTATTTTTTTTACCCTTAATTGTTTAATTACGCTAATGATTTTTCTCTGAGGTTTAACATCTTTCCCAGTTCTTACCCTTGCGATGAATTTGTTTGCAAACTTTTCTTTTTTTCTTGCTTACGCATGCATAATCGTACTTCCATTTTTTTAATAATATAATTAAAAGATAATTTTATGTGTGTTATTCAAGTTACGATCTAATTCGGCTATATTTTTTTATTATGCAAAAGCCGAGATTCATAATGAAACCCAGCAGGTAGCTAATTAAAGAAAAATAAAATCACCGTATTGTGATGATATACCTAATCGTTACTTTTTTTTTTTTTATAAAATAAAGCAGCGCCGGCAAGGCTAGCGTGCTGCTGCCTCTTTTCTCTATTTTATTATTTGTAAATTAAATTCAAAACCATTTTGGAGCTCACACTCATCTTCTTGATAACTGGTAAAGCAATTAATCAAACCTTAATATATATTTGAGATTCCATTTTCTGACATGGACCTCCCATATGATCACCACTTGCTTCAGAGCTCAAGTGGTAATTTTCTTATTAAGAACATTTGGAGCTTTTCATTTTCATTTTCATTTTGTTTTATTAAATATGTGTGAAAGCAATAACCATGTCTCATGACCGACCAAAATTAAAATAAGAATATAATTTTTACGTCCATTTGCATGCCAAATATTTATTAAAACTGTAGTAGAAGAAAAAAAATACAGAAAAGAACAAAAAAGAAAAGCTGTGGGGGGTAATAATGTACATCGAGTTCATCACCATTTTTCTAACATTAAAAAATTTAATATAATAATTGAATATTTTTGGTTTGTTCTTATCTAAACTTTAATTTTTTAATATATATTTTTTGTTTTTTTTGGTAATTTAATCCAACCTTGTTCAGAAAAAGATGCCCCTCGGTGCCTTTTGGTTTTGCGCAATGTATAATTGTATTAATTGCAATTTGATCTTGGTCAATGCTGCGTGGTCCCTTTGCGGACGAATTAAATTACAATTTTTTGTGACATGATTACTCCCAAAATTCCCATATTTATATGATATTTAACGGGAAATGGACATTAAATTACAATTTTTTGCGACATGATTACTCCCAAAATCCCCATATTTATATAATATTTAATGGGAAATCGACATAAACATTCAACTTTCGGCAGCAAAATTAAAATAAACCTGTTCAAATTTGTTAGCTTATTATTTGTGAAAACATTTCAGATCCACCAAATTAAGGGTCCAGTCTTATCAATATAGAATTGCTTTCAGCATATTCTCAAAATTGTTTAAAACTTAAATCACATGTATTGCCTAATACAAAAGGGGGATTTATTTTAAATGCTTGTGCATATATATAAATTATGAGGACTATTGACTTGGCAACTTATTAGGTAAACATCCACATGTTAAAGGTCAAACAAATCTCAAATCAGCTCCTACTATTTCAATATGAACAGATTATGCTTCTTGATATTACAGTTGAGATAATAAATCCAACTATGTATGTCGGTGAATAGATTAAAAAAAATGCTTCAGTTAAATTAAAGGCTATTTATTGTCAAGAAAAAATATATAACACGATTATATTTTTTTTTTAAAAGTATAATATAATTATAAAAGTACGTAAAAATATAGATTAATATTTTTGAATTAGTTAATAGGAGAATTTTGAAATTTTATAAACCCATTGGTTAATGGGCAGTCTGACCAAGATTTAGGTTTTAGGTTTTAAATCTCATGTATTGTGCGTCTGCATTTAATTAATAAAAATTTTTAAAATTAAAAATTTGAGTTAAATGTAGGCTGTAATATAGAAACAATAAACTTAGGAGGGCCACAACATAAAAACAATGAATTTGAAGGGGCCATGTAAAAACGTTTCAGTTTAAATTTAAACTCTTTCCGCGGTTGTTAAATGTTAATGAAATTTTGGAGTAAGATTCACTATGTTACTATAATGCCCAAATTTTTGTTACAATTATCCAAAATTTTAGTTGAATCTCAAGATACTATAGTTCGGTCTCTCAAAGGCCTTAAAACTCTGAGACATGTATGATGAAATATTTTAGAATGTAATAGAGTGCTTAAGAATTTTTCTTTTTTCTTTTTCTAAATATTGGAAGTTTGTTGGTGAAATGTAAAATAACAAAAGTTTTTTTTTTAATTTATAAAAAAATAAAAGTAAACATAACTCTTATCGATTTTTTAATCGCCTTTCACTTCATAATTTGAATTCAAGAGGTCAATAAAATAAAACGGTCTGACGTTAACATACTAAGATTGTACGTACGTACGAGAATTTTAAATTTTACATAAGAATTCACTTTAGAGTGAGATTAACACACGCTATCATTTGGGTACTATACAATCATAATTTGATAGATATGTACTTGTTTTTAAATTGACCAATCTTAATAAAAAGAGAAGATAATTTAAAACAGATGCTATGCATAAATCATTTTGTCCAAATTTTTCACCAACCCAGAAGCCAGATTCTTCTCAAAAGAAACGGCTTCATAGGAGAATTATTTCTGCCACTTGCTTGCGAAAAGTGATGTTAATATTTTGTACAAAAACAGAGACTGCGAATGGAAGAAAATCAAATGCCATTCTCAGATTGCATCATTTTCTGTTTCGTCTCTTAATTTTATTTCTTTCAATTTTTTTTTCCTTTTCTCAACAACCAATCTGCCCAGAGCTTTTGCTGCTTGCTTTAATCTAAACACATGGACAAAAGCAGAAATTTGAAACGTAATGAGAGCGGAAAGAAGCAGAATAATTGCTCTTTTAATTTTTTTTTTTTAATTTTTCTTCTTAAATATTGTTATTTATTTTTACTTTTTGTTTCTACAAGTAATGCTGGCTGGCCCCATCAAGTTTCATGCTTGCCTTATGCCACTCCTCTTTTTAACCTTTTCTACATAATTTCTTAATGCTTTTGCAACCCATATTTACTTGACATTCACTCAATAACGTTTAATTAATTAAATATATAATAATTATTATTATATTAATTTGTCCACTTTCTCTGCCCTTAAAAAGAAATTCATCTACCCACTTTCGTATTTAATTTAATTTATTCCCCCACCGGATTCCAACCAAAACACATAAATAATTATCAGCAAATTTAACATAAAATATTAACCATTAGAATAATAATATTATTAAACATTTTCTTTTTCATTTTAATTTTTAACTCTATTTCAGACAAGCTTGGGGAAGTTTTAGCAAACCCAAATTAGTTCAACAATAAAAATCAAACTTTTCTTATTATCTCATCATTTTCATTGCAAAACTTCAAAATCCAGAAAATCACTTTGCTTAAAATTCACCTTTTTTTCTTCAAAATTCCCATAAACCAAAACCAAATTTTTCCCCCGCAAAAAAAAAAAAAATTAAGAAATTAAGAAAACCACACCATTTTTAAGCTCAGTTTCAGCTTAAACTCAGTTTTTTAACATAAAAAATCCACTCAAAAACACCGCTTTTTCACAAATAATAATCACTGAAAAAAAATCTTGTTCTTGCTCATCAGCTTGTTGTAAGCTCACGCTTCACCAAGCTTAAGGATTTAATTTTTTTAATTTCTGGTTTTTTCAAGTTTTATTTTTTAGTTTTAGCTTTGATTTTTAGTTTATTGAGCTCAAAACTCCAAATGGATTTTCTCTAAAACCCCCAAAAAAAAAACTAAAAATAAAAATAGGAACTTTAGGGTTTATCAATGGAAGCAACAGCAACAAGAGAAGCAGTAACTTCAGCAACTACTGGAGTCACTGTTGTTGGATCCGATGCTCCATCTGAGTTCCACATAGCTCCAAGATCCGAAAACCCGACTCCGACACCCGCCCCTCCTCCGCCGGCGACGCAACCTGCGGCACCAGCGCCGCCGCCACCGCCGGCGTTGCCTCTGAAGAAAAAACGAGGCAGGCCCAGAAAGTACGGACCGGATGGGACAGTCACCATGGCTCTCTCACCCAAGCCGATATCCTCAGCGGCGCCGTCGCCTCCGGTGATTGACTTCTCGGCCGAGAAACAGAGGAAAGTCAAGCCGGCTAGTTCGTTCAGCAAGTCAAAGTATGAGGTGGAAAATATAGGTAAATTTCAAAGAAAAGAAAAAAAAATGATTTTTATGAATACCCTTGTGCAGTTAAGCGGCTTTTGTGCTAGTTGTGGTGTTAAAGTTTCAATTTTTAAAGGCTTCTATTGGGCTTTGTGGTTCAGTTTTGCGTATGTGAACTGGGATTTATGTGTTGTTATGTTGTTGGGTAGAAGTGGGACCTCTGATTAGATGCTCGTATTGAGGGATTTTGATTTGTGTGTGGTGTTAGTTTCAAAAGGATCGCTTAGTAGTTTTTTTTGTGGGTTAGTTTGAGAATTATGGAATCTTCTTGTTATGCGGTGTCATTTGGGTACTTAAAAGGAAGGTTCTATTTTTGGGAACCTGCTATGTTCAACTCTGCCGAGCAGTTCTCTTTAGTCTTTCAACTGGACACCTGTAATACTTTTTAACTTACTGACCCATCTATTGCCTATGTTGAACAGAAAGGAGTCGTTACTTGTTATTTAGTTCTGGTGTTGGTGCTGAGTGTCACTAAACTGGAGGTATTTGAGAGGTTTTTGTTCCTTTTTGAAGTATTGTGTCCTACGTGGTGTGATTTTATCTGTCAAGTGGGTCTGGGTGAGCCTGGGAAGTTATGGTTTTGACTTCTCATATGTGCCACCTTTTATGTGGTTGGGCTTGGCGGTGTTGATGTTTTCTGAAGCTGAAGTGAATAACATGGGGTTAAACATCATTACTAATATAGCTGTCCTGCTTGTCATTTCATTGGCTACTTTAGTTATCATAGGATCTTCACTGTATAACTTTCAAGCACGATAAAGCTTGAGAAAAGACATAATATTGATTTTCACTCCATTAGTCTAATTTTAAGGGTTTTGGTGGAAATTGACAGCATATCAGGGCATTGTTTGATTTTTTCCTTTAAAAAAAAAAATTATCTAGCCTAACGGCAACCCAATCCCCTCCCAAGCGATGTGTGGGGTGGTTTGAACCCCAGTCATCCTGTTTTCAACATAAGAGATTTTATCATCTCAACTAGATGGCACCCACAATGTATGTTATATTGAATATATTCTAAAATAGTAAGGGGTTAATCCCAAAATAAAACTCGCCAAACTTGACTATCGTATGCAAAAGAATTTGCTAGCTGTGAAAAGCACTTGAATGTAACTTGATTGTATCTTATACAAAAGAATTTATTGTTTGCTTGATGGTCTATGCATTCTCTTTGTGTGTGTATCAAAAATATATTGCAGTGTTGCTGCTTCCTTGCCATGGTTACTGATCTTGTGGGAATTTGCTTTTTTGTAGGGGAATGGGTCGCATGCTCTGTTGGTGCTAATTTTACACCGCACATCATCACTGTTAATACAGGCGAGGTACATGTTGATCATAGCAAGGGTTGTGTGCTGTTGTTTGCCAGATGTTTCGTCTGTATTTTAATTGGATTTTATGTGTTCATCACTGGGAAAGAGGATTGAAAGATTGGATATCTTTCTGAGTTTTGGTCTTTCCTGACATCACATTTGATCTGGGAAAGGGGTGAAAAGTGAAATAACAGCACTGTATATCTTTTTGCTTGCCCAGATTTTTTATGTTTAAAAGATAAATGCGTTAGTCATATCTGATGAAGGGCAATCGGCGAAATGAGAAAGTATTGCAAATTAGTTTTTCCACTAGTGTTTCTAAAATGATACCTCTCTTTGTAGGTTTAGAATAGGTCATCTACTAACCTGCTATGATCATGATTTCTTAGGATGTTACAATGAAGATCATATCTTTTTCTCAACAAGGACCACGGGCTATATGCATTCTTTCTGCGAATGGTGTGATTTCAAGTGTTACACTCCGTCAGCCTGATTCTTCTGGGGGTACATTAACATATGAGGTAAGGCATTTTGTCATTGAATGAGATGCTTTTCTTTTATTCCTGTTCTATTTGATGGCTGTTTTTTAAGGAGATGGGAATATGGTGCTGTTCATTTTATAGACTCATGTTATATTTTGTGTAGTTGTTTTTTTTCTTATTCTGATTTCACCTATTGAATAACAACCTCATATTTTCATATTCTTATGAATATACTGTAGTTAAATGAAGATCTAATTTTCATCAAAATTTTATCAATGTTAACAGACCTACATTATTATATTCTATTCACATATTTCTCTCAGAAAGCACTCCTCTACTTCCCTTGTCTTTTGTAAAATATGAAAAATAACATTTCAGAATCCCTCTCTCTTCCCAATTTTACAGTAATATTTGTTTTGCTTCTTATTATTTTTAAGTTTCCTTTGGATCTATAATTCTCTTGCCTAAAACTATTGAAAAATGTACTCTCCTTGTACAATTCCTTCTGAATTCTTATGTTTTGAAAATTTGCTATTTCCATCACTTGTGAGATTTTAATGAGTGCATTATGTCTTAAGCTGCAATATGCCCCCAGCTAGTGTCTGCTTGATGCTTCTCAGATGCTTTGTAACCTGCTTTTGAATATAAATCTTCCATATCTATGCATAAGACTTGGGATGCATGTCTAAAGATTATTGCACAATCCTTTTCTGCTGTGCTGTTTTGTCCAGGCTTTTATTTGTCATACGTCTACCTGATCTTGTGTCATATTTCCCTTGTGTAGTGCAGTCATTGGTTTTTGTTTGACTTACCAATATTCACAATTTTCACCATCTTTCACCTATTATGCAACTGTCCAAATTTTCATGAATGCTTTCATCTCTTCTTATGTTCCTATTGTCAATCTATTCACCAACCCGTTCACAGTTCAGTTCTCATTTCACTAGTAGCCAGCAGAAAATCATCTGTTCCCTCTGTTATTCTTGCAGGGTAGATTTGAGATTCTTTCCTTGTCTGGATCATTCATGCCCAGTGACAGTGGAGGAACAAGGAGCAGATCTGGTGGGATGAGTGTGTCATTAGCAAGTCCTGATGGTCGTGTTGTGGGTGGTGGGGTTGCTGGGCTATTGGTAGCGGCAAGTCCTGTGCAGGTTTGGCTTTTATATTTCAGTTGTTAATTTCTGTATGAAGTTCCAATCTTCTGAAGCATTGAAGAGGCATAATTTCTGAAAGGTCTTTATTTTCCTTGGTCTCAGGTTGTTGTTGGCAGTTTTTTGGCTGGGAACCAGCATGAGCAAAAGCACAAGAAACAGAAAAATGAACCCATATCGATCGCCACCCCAACTGCAGCCATTCCTATTTCTAGTGCTGATCCAAAAGGAAGCCTCACGACTTCCTCCTTCCGTGGAGATGGTTGGTCTTCGTTGCCATCAGATTCAAGGAATAAGCCAACTGACATTAATGCATCATTGCCTGTAGGGTAATGTAAAGAGTTTCACCTCATTGTGCAATATAAGGATTGTCACTGACAACACTGCTCCATTAATTGATATCTCACCTCCTCTTGTTTGTTTTGTCTGTAAACTTATGAAATTATTGGTGCTGGCATAATGATTTTTCATCGGGAGTTTCTACCCTTCTTCCTTTTAGGTAGTGTTTTAGTTAGTTAGCTGATTAGGTAGGCTTCTGCCACTATCGTGTCATGTAGAATATTTCAATGTAACATTTTCAACTTTGGAGTTGCCTTTTCTTCCGAGTGATGATAATGATGATTTCACCATTGTTGTGTTTTGACATTATCTCCCATTCTTCACTTTCGAGTCACTTGTTTATGTTTCTTCAAAGAACCATAATTAAAAAATTATGATATGAAGCATCCAGCTGCACAGAGAAATTGTTTGCTTAATAAAGTTGGAGCTTGATCTTCCAACAAATTCTGTTCACGTTTTCTATTTTAGTAGAAAATAAACAGAGGTCAATGTTACAGAAAATGTATGGTTGGTAATATGATTTGAAATATTTTAGTGACCTGTCAACTTCAAATCATCCCTAAATCAACGGATGTTTTGTCATCAAAGGGTCACATCATACCTCAAAAACCTTTTTTTTTTGCCGGTTGAAGAAGAAAATTCAAAAGTAGTTGAGTTGAAAACATGAGCGAAATAAGAAATTGTACCAAGCATAACCAGACAAATCACAAGAATATTCCAGCAACGACAATGTTTCTATGCATGATTAAAAGAATGGTAAAATATTATCCAGTCCCAAATAAGAGAATCACAGTTATAAAGTGTTAAGTACGAACATTCATTTAGCAGCTGCCACGTTTAGAATTGAAAAATCTTAATAATCATTGGAACCTGGAGAAGAGGAAAATCATGCTGAGTGGCATATAGCCTGTACGTAACAGTTTGTCATTTAGTAGTTTAAGAAAAGAAAGCAGTCTCAATTAATTACGAGCCAAGTATGTTGCCAGGGGCGATTGCCATTGGCTTGGGCTGCACTAGAACCTAACACAAGCGTATTCGCAGCCGCTATACGGAGAGATCCGATTGCTTGCCTTTCAAGCATAAAGCAATGTACAGTAAAAATTTTGTATCAACATATTTGTCAACTAGATCTCCCTGGGAAATGGCAAAAGCGGACCGGTATATTTGGAAGGATCCTAAGTGGTTCCGCACAATATTAAACGACAGTAACGCAAGAAACTTCCCAGTATTAATTCTACGCTTGGAAGTTTTCATTACTTGATTAAATGGACTTACACAATTTCTCCGTCATGGTGATTATGATACCAAAAACACACTCCACGTCCACTATATCTCCTGAGAAAGTTACCTTCGGTGAACGCATTCAGACTTGAACTGCATTATATATAAGAAACCTCCTTGCTAGAGTATGAGTACAACACAGCGAATCAGGACATTCCATTTGTACATGAAGCTTGCTGGGACACCGGTATCTATCATCCTAATTATGTTTGCAGCTGCTTTTCTGTTCCTGAAACACTCGTTATTCTCGAATCCTCTTTTGCTGTTTTCGCTGTTTAACACTATCGTTTTGGCTATCCTGTTTGGACGCTTCAGGCCGTGTACGTATGAAGTTGACGAGATCTTGCATTTTTTTGGCAGTTCTGACGAACTTGAGGTAGTAGATATGCATGAGAATATTATGGAATACAGCGATGATGAGAATGACTGTGATCATGAATATCGTGGTTCTGATGGTTATGATGACGACGACGACGACGACGGTAGCAATGATGAAGTTGGTTGGGAGGATGATGACAGCAGTAGGGATGATGAAGGAAGCGATGATAATTTGAAGAAAAGAATTGAGGACTTCATTGCTGAGGCCTACAATAGATGGAAGGAAGAGAAGTTAAGGGACAAGCTCAGGCCTTACTGAACACGCACCACGCATACATTCCTGATCTCTGAAGTCACTTGTAAATATGTTTCAGTTTGTGTTCATCTTGCCTTTGGATTTGTTTCCTCTTTAATTTTTTTCCCCCGCTGGGGATAGTTCACTGTAATATCATTTTTGTATAACTCCTTTGGCTCTGATTTATTTTACAGTAAAATTGTGTTGATTATGAAACAAAATCTCTGTGACGATACTTTTGTATAACTTTGAATAATAGATTTCAAAATCATGGGGCACTTGTGCACTCCTCTGATTCAATCGTAAAACGGCATACATGCTTTTGTTTCTATATAATTGAAAAGCCCTCTCACCAGTTATTATTATCGACCCTCTATAACCAGTAAGCAAGGCCGTCAGAAAGCCGCCGAGGTGACCCTACCAATAGGGCAGCAGATGAAGTATTTGAACTTTACAGCAAGATATGAAATCCTCCACTGGCCAAGCTAAAAAAATCAATGGACTGTGGAACTGAGCAAAGAGAATATGTATTGCCTCTCAAAACAGGCGACCATCAAATTCAGAGTAAACTTCCACAAGAATAATCGATTGAGTAGTTAATTTTACAAGTAGATGAATAAAATTACGAAAGATAATATCTTTGATAACTTCAGTCTACTCAGTGGAGAATCAATGAATACACTAACCAAGACCTGTTCCAGCATCTTTACGAGGCATATCTTCCTTAATACGAGGTGGCCTGACTATACGATCTATCAGCCCATATTCAAGAGCCTCCTGGGAACCAAAGCGTTTAATCCTACTTAAATCCTTCGTAATCTGCATAAACAGATTTCCATAATTGAATAAAAAATATGAAGTGAATAAAAATGATGTATTGCATGGTGTTAAAAATATATCAAAGACAAGAAAGTCACACACAAATCTTTGTCAAAATAGTGCCAAAAAGTTCATCATAGTTCAACATGAGAAAAAATGGAGCTTACTGCCAGCCCGCAATTAAAACGGTAACTGATGTGCTTGCTCATCATACAGTTACCCATGAAACATTATAACAATCAGCTTTTGGCACACTAACCTTCTCAAAGGGCTGACCTGTTTTCCTAGATAACTCCTTGAAAATGTAATCTCTGACTCTAAGAAGCTCATCTGCTTCATTACGAATGTCATCAGCCTGGCAAAAAAGATTTTCATTTTTTTTATCATGATTATCACAATGAAAACATAAAAACCGGCTTTAGGAAGTATCCAGGATAGCCGTGCTTAATATGATGGCTGAGCTTAATATGGTGGCAATCCTACCTGACCGCGAGCTGCACCAGCTGGAGAGTCTAAAGCAATTCTCGATAGAGGCATTGCGGACCGATTACCCTTCAGCAGAATATCATAAAGTAAACATCAAGGTGGAACATCAGATTTCACCTATCTTATCATGCAATGAAATTAAGATGACCAACATAAAAGACAAAAATGACCATCCATGAAGTATTTTGCTTCTGATATACAACTGGCCACATGTGCAAAGCACCATGAAAGCATTACAAACTAAATAAATATCTCATCTGGGCAATAGGTTCCTTTGCTAGAGAAGATCACAAGATATTAATAAAAGCTGTTCATAGATCAAGGCACAATTTACTATAGGCTGTAGCCACATCATTTTAGTTTCCTTAACGTCACATCTCTCTTACAAGCGATGGAACCACAAAATTTTTGTCAACTCTGATTCCCATGGAGAAGAAAAACAGCCATTACCTTTTCTCCACCTGCAAGAAGAAACCCTGCTAAATGGTAGGCAAAGCCCACACAGTGAGTGCCGACAGGACTCTTCAAGCTCTGCATAGTGTCGTAAATCGCCAAGGTGGGAGTAACCTGGAAGCAGAGCCAGTTTTCAGCAGCATAGTACCATGATATAAGCAACAGAAAAATAAGAAAGAATTAGGAAGTCAACTGCAAAATCTTGATTTATTAGAACTTACATCCCCACCAGGACCATTGATGTACATATAAACCCTTTTGGAATCATCAATACTGTCTAGATACAACATCGTTGCCAAAATTTGGTTGCTAAATTCTTCATCTATATTTTGCCCAATGAAAATGACACGTTCTCGATACTGCAAACAAGAATTATGATAGTTTCTTCAAGATCGAAAAGATAATAAGAAAACTTAATATCTAGTAAATGTAAAAGCCCAGAATGCATACTGCGTTTTGCATCATTCTCATAAAATGAGGCTCAAGGACAAATAATGGAGAAGTAAAACACGTGAAAATTGGCAGCATCCATTTGAACAAGCAAGAGCAGGTTCGTAAGGAAGTTAGAATCATCTAATCAAGTCAATAGCCTTGGAGGCTCCATTCTGGCAAGATAGGGTGGATGGTTCAGTCCATGATGTTTGTTACATGCATATTAATATTAAAGTCACGAAACCTTTTAAGTCAATAACTAACACCAACCATTATCTTAAAAGTGAAATGTGCTGTGATAACTTACTAGGGCATTCCATAGATCAACCCATTGCCAAGTTCCCTCACCAGGTGTCCTATATAGCACTTTTGGTGTCCCAATTGGCATCATTGCAATTCGTCCCCTTATTGGTTTATCATTACGAATCCTGCAGTAGAAATATATCACGCACACAATAAGAAATCGACACAGCTAATAGAGAAACTACTTTGGAGTTCAACTTTTTAAGACAAAATATCTGAGAAGAGAAAGGAGGGGCGGGGGGTGGAGGGAAGGACAAAATGAAAGAATAAGGTAGCAGCAACAAACAACACCGAGGAATTCCAACCAACACAAGCAAAAGATCTCCAATCAATAAAATATGCTTTGCATCCAGATTAAATTTTTAATCAAACCAAATCAAAACACATTAAATTTGTCACTAGAAATTTCGAAAACATAAATAACAAATACACTTTAAACTTGCAATGCTTTATCCAAACATCGATTACATATTAATATCTAATCTTCGAGCTCTACCACCGAGATTGAAGAGGTTTAAATGAGCCAATTAAGCTAATTACCCGGTGTAGAGGCTCTTATGAACTCTGCCATAAAATTCAGCACTCAAATTAGGTTTCCCAGTTCCAAAAACACCTACAAAAGCATTGCCGGAGGGCGCCGCGGGGGGAGGGAATCAACAAGCGTTTCACAGAGAAAGCTCAGTGAGAGAATAAAATTGAACAAAGAAGGACAGTAAAAGAACAAACTTGGTGATTGAATCTTTAATCCAGAATACAGCTTGAGGTTACAGCTGCCAAAAAAGATAAACCGCAAATTACTAAACAACATTAATTACATCTTTCTTCTAATGTTATTCATTAAAAAAAAAGTTTGTAACAAAGAGAGAAACCTCAGAGAAGGTTGATAAAAGTTTGCGTTAAGAGAAACGGACATGTTTAGCTCGAGAGAGTGAACCGCAACTGGTTTGGTCAGTTGGTCTCTCGGCTGAAGAACAAGCCTTTGGGGATTATAGACAGGATTAAATTGGATGCTGCCGATAATACCGAGCGCTCATTAAGGAATGATCTGCACCGTCGAACTGCCCAAAATGACAGGTGGATGAGCGGCGCGATGTTAACACTTAATAGTATTCAAAAGACAATAATGCCCGGGTGTAGAAATAATTTAAGTTTTTTAAATTTTCGTTTACAAATATAAGCCTATATAATTATGTTATTCACTTATTCTTATGTCATTTATTATTATTTTTTTTAAACGAAAAATCATGTTATTCTAAGTGAATAATTAATATTATTTAGCTGTAAATTCACATTGCCCTTAGAGTTCACTGAATTCGAGTAATATTAAAAGTATTAGTAAGTGAGGTCATTATCCCCATTATCCCATCCAAGCCCTTGAAAAATTAAAGATGTGTTTTAAACTTACAGTACTAAAATATTTAATAAACATTAAATATTTTAATTTAAAAACTCTACTGATATAATTTTTTACTTGCATGATGAAAAATTCATTATATTTTTAATAATTTTATAAAAATTATTATTTAAAATTTATATTTATTACATATTGTTAACTTTTATTTCATAGTAAGAGTTTTTTTTCCACAACAACGATAACTTAAAATGTACATTACCTCAATTCCAAACACACATTATAAAAGATTTACTATTGAAACTATTTTTCAATATTGCATAAAATATGATCATTGGAATAAATAAAATGAAAGAAAAATCATGTACCGAATAGCATTACTCCATACAAATACAAACGCTTGCACGACAGGGCCGCCAATACATGTAAAAGTGCAGGAACAACTAAAAATGCATAAAATAGCGTACATTGGATGCTAAAAGGCAAAAGCCTAAAATAACAGCACCTCAACATAGTCCAATTTGCAGGCTAGTATTAATCACTGAATAACTTTCTAAGTATGTTGCTGGAAAGTGTGGTTCGTTTTACAGAGAAGCAAACTGATTCCCCTGAAGAACTAATTATCGAAGATGAGACAAAGTTTTCAAAACCATTACATCTTTCACGTAAGACTCTGCAAAGAGAAATAAAAAAAAAAAAATGGAGTCATGCAGGCTTCTCATACGAATTCTGGTCTCTAAACTCAGCAATTGCACTCCGTATCATTTCAGCCATATTCGGTTGCACAAAGAGGTGAGTATTATCCAGAATATGTATTATGAACTTCTGTGATTGTGGCATCGAAGCATTCATATTGATGATGAATTGTGCCATGGGTATGTCACTGCAATTCACACATGATCAAAGTCTTTCAGCAACAAACAGGAAATGAAGGTGGGAAATCATAAAGCAAAACATCCACATATATAAAATGTACAGACCACCCTTTGCACCTATTAGTACAAAAAAGTCATAAAGCAGCCCATAATTAAAAGTTACAAGTCTCTCCAAATTTTTTGACCAGTGCTTATTTTTTAGCTGCTATGGCAGTTCATGAAATGTACTGAGTATAATATGCATCAACATCACATTTTGCCCTGGAGAATACTAAATCGCTGTTATGTGAACCGCATAACAGTTTGCACATTCACATCTTTAGCATAAAGTGTTTCTGAGCTTTGCATGGGCGTCAAAAATCATTCTACCATTCGTTTTTAAGCTGCTAAGAACATAACACCAACTGCACCCACCCCCAAAACGCCCCCCCCCCAAAAAAAAGAAAAAAAGAAAATAAAACAAAAAAAAACAAAAAGGGGTTAATAACTCTGTAAAGCTAGAATTCCCAAGAAAAATTGGCAAAATGCAACAAATTTATCATCAATTATCAATCCTTATGATACTCACCAGGAAATAAAGAGTCCTTTAATGGCATTCACCATAATGAATCAGCAAGCTTAGGAGCCTGAACTGCAAAGGCAAATGCAATTGCAAATGAGAGCATACTTACTAATCATATGCACGAACAGTCCACCCAATCAGACACGGAAAGATTTGACATGTAAAACAATGTTTAGATTCTGGTATATGTATCTAAATGATGTACATATATAACGCATACTTTTTTAATTTAAATATAATCATACAAAAAACACTAATCGGTAAACACTTGAAAAGAAGATATAACAATAATAGAAAACAAGGATCTTCGAGAACAGCTTGCCAAATAGACAAAGATTATGATTTATAATTTTAAATAGTGATGGCGAAATCCGGATGCATTCTGGCCCCGGATCCGGAAAAAATCCGCAGATATTAATTATCAAGAATTCACAAATTTGTTATGTTTTCAATCTGATTTAGCATAAACGAAAACCATATTAATACAAACAATCATACGAAAAAAGTTAACAGCAAATAATCCAAAATATACCCAAATTTTTTTTTTTTTTAAAAAAGAGCTTGATGCCACCAAAAATTCGCTCTAACTGGTGCGACGGTGGCAGCGTAGCACGGTGCGAGCAGCGGTGGCTACAGTCTACGGCGTGCAGGCAGTGGCGGCTACTCGAAAGAAAGAGAGGAAAAACCTGAAAACAGAAGGGAGACTGTCGTCCTCAGAAAGATGGTGAGAATCAAGGATTGCTCCGAAAACTCACTGTTTTTATTATTTAAGGGATTATGTTCTCTAAAAGGGTAGCTACATAGATAACCGGGAATGAAGTCGAGTTACCAAAATACCCTTAACACTATAATTACACACTGAATCATAGTGAGGGTATTACAGACATCTGGTTCAATAAATTAATTGCCACTCCCACCGTGCCATGTTTATTTTTTTTTTTAAGATGGACGAACACACGTGTTATGTCCACTCTTTTTATATTATGAGTCGTGTCATGTTATGGTTAAGAAAAAAAAAGAACGATAAATTTTTTTTTTAAAACAAAGAGGTATGCTAAGTTGTTGATGTACTTTTTTAAAATTTATATATTTTTTTGAGTTTATATTTGATGCATGTTAAGAATCTATATTATATTAAGGTTAGTTTCTTACTATCTAAAGTTTATAATTTTGTTTTCCTTTCAATTTAAAATTGCATTTTCCTTATATTTCATAGCTTAGGATAATTAGTACTCATTTAAATAACTCTCTCTTGCATCCTTTAAAGGCATATTTTGAGTTCAATAATATTTTCAGTTTTTAACTCTTTGTGTGAACATTTGAGTTCAATTAATTCTCGGTATTATGTGGAATCAACGGATTTTAACTCCTAAATTTATGGTATTCTTTTGAATCAATGTGAATTTAGTATTTTATTCAATTATTACAGTATTTCCTAAAATCAACAGGATATTGGAACTATAAATTTCCATTGCATCAATGCTCCTTTAGTTAAATTCAACATAATCAAAAAATCCAAAACTCACATCCATATTCAGTAATAATAAACTAATGATAGTAAAAGAATGTAATACTAATTATTAAGTTAGATCCTACGTTATTAGAATTTTTTTTTAATACTTAACAACAACAATAATAAATTTTTCTTAAGAGTTAACTTACTTCATTAATTGTTAATTTTGATTTACATAGAATCATAAATCATAATCCATAATAACATTAATACATATTTATAAATTTATAATATTTATAATTTTATTTATTAAAATTATGATATCAATTATTAATTTAATAAATTATAAACATAAAACAATTAGTCTTTTTTTAAAACTAATAATTAAATGAATTTAAAAAACTTACACTAATAAAATATATTAAAAATATTTTATTTCAAATTATTTATATAATTATAAAATTTTATATTTACTTTCATTAAAAAGTGAAACATACTCATTATGAGTTTTTCACATACCATACTTTAACCCATCCTTAATCGCATAGTATTTTTAAAACTTGTGTGACTAAAATTTTAAACTCGACCTAGCATACGAGCATGCCTTATTATGCCACGTGCTCCATTGAAACATGCTTCTACCTTGCCATGCCCGTACCGTACCAGCCATCTATAAAATTACCCAAAATCAAGAGAGTACAAAGAGCAGTTAAACCATATTTTGGTTCCTTATTATTATCTATTTTTCCTCTTCTCTCCTCTTTTCAATGAACTCCAAACACTCCGGCGAAAAAGGAAAATTTTATTGTCTGGAAATAAAATTTTTCAGAGAGGTCGAAAATCAAATAGCTCAGGAAAAAGAAAAAAGAAATCAGGAAAAAATCACCCGACAGGACAACAGTAGTTAGTGACCAATATTATCTTCCCTTCACTATTTGCTTGAGCAACACCAGGAAGTAAAAATAGTACTCTTGTTTATCTCCCTTGGTGGATTAATCATCTTTTCTCTTCTGACTGAATAATCCAAACGAATTTATAACATGCAAGCCTCAAAAAGCATGAATAAATTATAACAGCAGCAGTTGGTCTCAAGGCCAGATATTGCAAACTGGCTTAAAGGAAAAAACTAAGAAGCAACAAACTGAGAGAACTCAAATCTATAGTTATTCTCCTAAGATCAAAGATCGTGTATGATGCCTGAAACTATAATTCCGTTAATCAACAATTCCAAACTAATAATATATGTGGTTACAAAAAGCCCTATTCTGAAAAAAGGCTGCGTACTGGCATGAACCCTGAAACAATGATACAAGAGCAACTTGTGCTACTCAAAACACTTTCATTTAAAGACCAATGAAGTCAGCATTCACTGCCAATCATTCATCATGGTCTTCCAAAGCGCACCAAATCATCCTGCAAAGTTGTACAAGTGTGAGCAAAACAATTGTGATTAATTAGTTTATTGAACTGAAACAACTACTCTTAAAAGCTAGCAATGTTGGAATATCACTAACCAGAATATGCTGAGGAAGAGGAGAAATATGAGATACGCAAGTTTGAAAAGCCGTTGCTTCTTTTCCCAATGGAGCTGGTTGAATATCTCAGTTACATCTACCAGGTGCTGTCTCTGTGTGTAACTAATAAAAAAGGGAGAAATTGAAATATAAAAGTTGTCAGATTACATCAAATGCAACAGAAAAATTACATAACTGGTACTCCAGTTTACCATTGCTGGGATAAGTTAGCAATTTCTATTCGCATCATGGCAATGAATAGTCATTTTTGAAGGACACAATTACAATATACAGTATCATGGCTACAGTCACACAACACATCGCGTAAGACATGAACAGGAGATGAGGAGAAACTAAGTATATTTTCAAATATCCAGCTATATTATGATTTAGGTATGTTCCACAATGTTTCATTCCTTGATACAAGTTTTAACAACCATAGTGACGCAGCAGGATAGATGAATGCAGGTTAAATCATGTTGTCTAATGCTGGGAAGATGAAGCAGTGAACGTGATAAATCAATTTGTTGAATGGAGGGAAGAGTAGCTCAGTGATTCTAAACACAGTGAGGACTAGGTATCATTCTAATCTAGACAACTCAACACCATGAGATTTTGGCAAAACACCCAACATGTGAGGTTAAAACTTAATAACAAACCCATCAGGGTAAAACAAAGACAAATTTCATTAACTCAACCATTGAGTAAAAACAATAACAAGATCTCTCTATTTATAATAGGGTAAACTCACTTCCCATGGGAAACTTAAATGGAAAAAGTGAATGATAATTAAAATAAAAATAAAAAACCTAAAAAACATTCCTAATTTGACTCTAAATAAAATGGAAATAACAAAAGGACAAAAACAATCAAAATTCTTAAAATTAAATTTCTTAAAACTGTCCTACGTCACATAGTTTCTTAACACATACACATCTCTACTTTCTCCTCCTAAAAAAATTTATATGACTGGTCTTTTTTTATCATCCTGATGGCTGAAATTATATATGCCAATGTGTTTGGAGAATTGCAGGGTACATTATTAACAAACATGAATCCATTATACAAACAAAACTTGGAACTCCATTGGGTGTGCCATGGGAAGCTTACTGCTTAACCCAGTAGCCATGTGCCAGAGTCAAAGAGAACTTACAGTCTGACATTGTAATAGAGGTACGGAACACACAAGAGTGACATAAACCAATGCCCTGTTATCAGAAAGAAGACACAAAGAAACCCTTCCGTGATAAATTCTGGCAAAACAACTTTGTTAATTCGAGAGGAGGAGTCATAAGGGTTGATATAATCAAACTCCAGATCCGCTAAGCACATGAGCTGCAACCAAATAATTGGAAATAGTTAATGTAACAACATTTACATTATCACATTACCATAACAAAGAAAAACAATTTATAAAACACAAAAACGCGCTGAGAAAGAAAACACCTATAAATGCCAATATAGCAACCAGAATTTTCCGAAGGCATGAAAAGACGATTTAGTAATTGAATTTCAACATTGGCCAACTTACAAGTAACCCTAATGTAATAAATTTCAAATAATTGCTAACAATTTTTTTTTAAAGTGAAAATTAAAGAGTTAATTTGAGAATTGACCTGGTAAACGACGAGAACGAGAAGTGCTATGAGAATGAAGAAAGAGGCCAGCCAGATGAACAGATCCCCCATGCTCCTCCTCCGCCTTCTCCTCTTTCTTCAGCCTTTTCCCAAAAATAAATAAATAAATAATTGCTGGGAGAGCAGAATTGAGCACAGTAGCAATTTACGGCGTTGCTTCTGACTAACGCGCGCCTTGAGAATAGTGCGCACGGGAAGTACAGGATCGGAAGATGGCTCGGACTGGCGGAGATTTGGGACGGGGACAAAGTTGAAGGATCTTATAAAGTTCCGACGGGCATTTTGTATTTGCGGTTTATTTTATCTACACTTAGTAGAATTTGTACAAGAGAAAAATAAGTCGCATTAATTATTTCTACTATATTTACTTGAGCAGAAGAATAATTACTTTTAAATAAAAAAATTTGAATAGGGCTATAGCTACTAAATTTTTTATTTAAAAATTTATTTTAAATAATATGTTATTCATCAATTAATTGTTAAGATAATATAATTAATTCACTTCTTTCTTGTTTCAAATGATCCATCATTCATCAATTAGTTAAAGAATATAATTAATTCAGTTAAATCTAATAAAGAATTATCAAATACTCAATAAATGACACATCATTTAAGATTATTTTTTATAATAAAAATTTAAAATATTTATAATTACTCAAAAAAAATCTAATCATTCTATAGATGTTGCGCATTTTAATTTAAGAAATACAAGGGTGAGCAAAATTAAAAATCATTTTTTTTTATCTTCCTTTCTGTTCAAGATTTGAGCCTGCTTAAAATTAATTATATAAATAATTGCAAATTATTTTTATTTTGTTTGGTAGGTAGAAACAATTACAATTTTATTCTCAATTCTCTTGTGATCTTACCTTATATTGAGCAAAAATTCAAGTGAGGGTTGATAGTTAATAAATATAAAAAATAAAAAAAGTTAAATTAAGATACATGATCAAAGATTTTTAAAAATTTAAAAGAGCTCAAGTTAAGGGAAAATTTTAATCTAAACTGCATATTAATCCATTGGGTGAATAACTAGGCTCAGTCATTTACTTTCATGAGCGGGTTCAATTGCTTGTCACTTAAATGGGGTGTAAAACTGAAATTTGTGTTTTTTTTTTTAATTAATCTTTTAATTTGTCTCTTACATTCTTAAATTAAAGGATTCTCTTATTCTAGAATTACTCTATGGTTTGGTTATCTTATGTCATTTGTAGATAATTGAACTAAAACGTGACTTGAGTAAAACTAAATCAAGCATCACTAAACACGTGACAGATTATTAGATTAGTTAATGCCACGTCCAAGAGTAATATTACATATTGTCTAATAACATCCCAAAACTTTAGACAATATTTAACACCAACTATGAGCGTAATGAACCGAAGAAAAATGATTATTGGTTAATTGAAGGTAACACATAGAGATACTCTATCGAAACTAGCTAGCTAGGCAGCAGGAGTTAATGGAAAGGGGTTATAGCCAGAAATCCATGAAATTTATTAATGGAAATGGCGTAATGGCCCTTTCGGAGCATGAAGAATTAACAGAGGTGCAAGGCTTTGAACACATAAAGAAATTTCTAGACCCCAAGTTAATCAACTTTTCGTCTGCCTCCAAACCTGCACCCACCGCCACAAATAAAATTTATTACTATTGTTATTATAATAACAATTAAATGATTAATTAGTGCGGACTGAGACAAGGAGAATCAAGTTTATAAGTAAAGCCTTAAACAGTACTGTTAATTATTAAATAGATTAATTAGTATCTTTATAAATAAGAAGCATTTTTAATGTGTTACATGCGCGCGCTTATTATTCATTGTATATTGATTGAAAAAACTTACTCTTCAGACTGAACTGCGAGTAATGAAGAGCAAAGAACCTAGGATCAGTCTCCTTCAAAAATGGCCTTCGTTTCTCCTTAACGTAAATCTCAATCGCCGCTTTGATCAAATCACTCACTGTGTTGTCCGGCTTGATCACCACCTGCACAGGCCCTAAGCTTCTCTCAATATTCACTTTCAGCAATAGCTTTGTAAGCTTCTGGGTGGCGGCAGTGGCACTTGTCGCACCATTAATCTTCCCCAGTGGCTTCAATTTGCCGGGGACTGAGATAAGGCCTCCTCGTCGGCGAACAAGATTAGTGTATCTTTCTGATGGAAAAGTCTGTGAAGACCTCTCGCTGCTGGTAGAAACCTTGCCGGCCGTAATGTAATTCTGTCTCTGCTTAATCTGCAACAGAGAATTCATTGTAGTTGAAAAAGCATGAGAAATGTATTGTTTATGCTGACAGTTTCTTTGGGCTTTAATTTATAAAAGAAGGCTAAGAGATGATGTATATGTGAGAGACTTGAGAGGGGACATCATCTTTGGGTAAGTCGAGGATGCGTTATGACATGATTGCAGTGGTTTTGGACCTTTTAGCATGATGGGAGGCAGCACGAAATTTCTAGGAAAGAGGCATCAAATGCAATTTGCCATTGGGTTTTTGGATTTATTGCAATACGGATTCCGTTCAGGTTCAATTACATTATTTGTAGGGCAATTGCCACTCGGCTAAACCTAGAACTAAATTTAAAAATATTATATAGTACTGTTTACATTTTTATTAAACACACACAATGAGTTATGAGACTTCGAACTCATACTCCCACAATTGTAAAGAGTTCTAACTACTTAGCCAAAATGGTAATTCTTTCTTTAATTAAAAAAACAATTATAATATCAATATCCAAAAAAAAGTTATAAAGTAATTTATTAAATGCATAACTTTTTGATAGAACCAAACATGGAATATTGCAAACAAATTATATGTGTGAATTTACTCTGATAAATCAGGTTCATAATTGCTAATAATTAACAATTATGTTTCGGCTATCATGAACTTATTATTAATTGAATTTAGATTAATGCATTTAACCTATTTTACAGCGATGATAAGAAGATTAGCAGCATTACCCTTATATATAATGGGGATACATATTTGACTATCAAGTGACATATTATTTGATGTGTTATTTAATTATTAAATATTATAAATTTAACACATTAATAATAGCTAATAAAAATCAATAAATTAAACACATAACACATGTCAATCAATCATAGGTCTAATGTCACTTAAGATAAAAATTTTACATTTTTCTAACTATATACCGTGTAGACTTTTGTAAGAAGGCATGAAAACATATGAAGGGAAAATGTTAGAAAATATGTCTTATTTTTTAATAAGGATTTCCTAAGATATTTTTCTTTTTTGTACTATTTTTATTTAAGGAATAAGTAATTTCTCCTTTAGAACTTGATTTATTCAAGGAGGAATACTACTAGTATAAGAAAAATATTACTTCGCATACAAGAAATAATCCTTATATAAGAAGATTGGATTCACTTATTTGTATAACACAACAATCAATTTTCTATAAGTAGACAGTTTCTAGTGTGAGAGAAATTATAGGTCTATTGAGAGATTATGTGTTATTGGGTTTTTGGGTGTGAGGAAAAATACTTAAGTGATTGTAATAATTTTTCACATAGTAGATTTTTCTCTCATCATCCTTCGCAGCCATGGTTTTGCTCCAGTATAGGAGTTTTCCAAGCAAATTCTTGTGTTGTGTGATTGATTTTATTCCCCATCTATTTTTCTTTTTGTCAATTATTTGATAGATTTTTTCTTGCAAAATCTTGGGTGAGATTAAAATTCCAACAAGTGATATCGAAGCACAAGGTTGTTCTATAAAGTAATCATGTATATAAACAAATTTTCAAAGCCTTTGAGGTTTGAGTTTGAAAAGTTTGATAGGAAAATCAATTTTGGCTTATACCAAATTCAAGTGAATGATGTATTAATTCAATTTGGGCTACACAAGGCTTTGAAGAGTAAACCATCTCTTACTTCTAGAAATGACTTTGGGAAACCTATTAAAGGAGCCTGTTGGGTGTGTAGACAATTAGGGCATCTTCAAAGAGATTGTCAGAAGGTAAGTGGAGCAAGTTCGACAAGTGGCTCCAAGTTAGTATATGAAGACACTAGTAGTATCGCTAATGAAAAGTCTCTTATCATTGTGGGAGACGATAATCCCTTGTGATAGATGACGAATATATCCTCATGGCAAGCCGTTAGTGCCATAAAAAATGATGTATTACTACAAGCGGGTTCACAAAATTTACACACAAAGCATGGTTTGACATTTATGAAAGGTGTGTGGTTGAATTTTTGTATTAATGGCTGGGGACTCTCAAGGAAACTAAATATGAGAGTGGTTATTTTCAGTAAGGTGATCGACATATGCTGAATATATGTACTTTGGATAACGTGGAGTATGATAATTCTAGGTATATAGAATCATGGCTGCTGGATAGATGATAAGATTTTACCTATGGTGGAGTGCTTTTTATAAGCCCTATATAAGTGTAGTTTTAGTGGAGTGAAGAAGATGGAGACGACATAGTTATGTGGATACATGGTAGATCGTGTTCTATCATATAATTGAAAAACTTGTCAATGTGGAGATTTTTAGGAAATATATCTTACTTTCCAATAAGAATTTTCTAGGATATTTTTTTTTGTTGAAGATTTCCTATTTAAGGAATATGTAATTTCCAATAAAGATTTCTTATGACATTTTTCTTTTTTTTTTTGTATGGTTCCTATTTAAGAAATAAGTAATTTCTCTTTTGAAACTTGACTTATTCAAATAAGAATACTACTAGTATAAAAAATGGATTACTTCTCCTACAATAAATAATCACTATATATAGGAAGATTTGATTCACTTATTTGTATAACACAACAATTAGTTATCTGTAAGTAGACGGTTTCTAGTGTGAGAAAAACAGTAGGTCTATCGAGAGATTGGGTGTTATTCAGGTTTTGAGTGTGAGGAAAAATATTTGAGTAATTATAATAATTTTTCACATAGTGGATTTTTCTCTTATTATCCTTGGCGGTCGTGATTTTTCTCCAGTATAGAAATTTTTCAAGTAAATTCTTATGTTATGTGATTTATTTTCTCCATTTATTTTTCTATTTGTTATTTGTTTGATATATTTTTACTTTTAAGATCGCGAGTGAGATTAAAATTCCCAATAGAAAATTACATGACATCTTTCTTTTTTCTATTGGACTCTCCTTTTAAATTTTCTAGTTAATTATTTTCTTAGTATGGCATAAAAGTCAAAGTCTCATGTTCAATTTTTTTTCTTTTTTTCTTTTTTGAAAGAAAACTTTCAATTTCAATTTTTTAACTTAGCTCTTATCTCTCAAACTGATTTACATGCTCTACACTCAATTCAGATTTCACGGTGGAATGATGTTGTGGCTAGTCTTTAATACTATTATTTAGACTTTAAAAGTCTGTTTGGCTTCAGTTATATATCATAAGATTGGATAATTTTAGTATAAAATAATTCTTATATCATGTTTGGTGTTAAAAAAGTAGAAGTAGGATAACAAGGGGCCTACCACTTAATTCCCAACAATAGTAAAATTCTATCCCAAAGAAACCCTTGCGATTACATTTTTTAAGTTAAAATCTTATCCTCAATAGTTCATAGGATTAAAGAGGGAAAAATCCCTAGATTCTTTTACTCTCTCTGTTGTGTAACTCTTTCGAAAATTTGTCATGCTCATCACCATAATTTCCTCTGTTTTTGCGGTAAGACTTCTCAAATCTTGACATAAAAAATCAATTTTTGTTAAATATCTTTTCTATCTCTTTATTTTTTTGTCATAGTTTTTTATTTAATAGAATGAATTTTTCAATTTTATATGGTAGTTGAGTGTTTCTTACTTTCTATTGACTTTCATGTGTATGAATAAATTTTTTAGGGGTAATGTTTTCTAGAAATTGTTTGTTCAACAATTCTGAAAATTGTTTCTTGAACAGTTTTGGAGATTTATTCTCAGCTATTCTGAATTTACTTTACTGCTTGCTATCTAATAATAAAACTTTATCTTTATGCTTTTGATTAAAGTTATATCTTGTCATTTTGTTTTTTAGTGAATTTCTTTTTTTAAAAAAAAAACGATAGCAATTCTGGAAATTGTTTCTTGAGCAATTTTGAAAATTTGTTCCTACCTATGTGAATTTACTTTACCGCTTGCTATGTAATAATAGAACTTTATCTTTATGCTTTTAAGAATACAATAATTAAACTCTGTCTTTTATATTAATAAGATTTAGAAATTTGGAAAAGAATATTGTTCCTTTATTAGTTTCTTGGACTTGAGCTAATAACTTGTTCATCTAGAATGTGTATTGATTAGTTCCTTATCTGTCTAATTATGGTAGTTGTTTATGTTTATATCTATTTCACTTACTTTAATTTTCATTCGATATGCTCACACTATATATCTTCCAATGACTAGATATGGATGAAAGAGAAGTTATATTATTTTCTCTTATACACGAGTTACATTTACAACAATCATGTTTGTGTGTATTAGCGGCTGTACTTTGATATAAGTCAACAAAACAAAAAATATATAGTTGCAAATTGCACATTCATTAGGCATGCGACACGCCTCATTTATCTAAAAAGTATCATAAGCAGTAAAATAGAATATAGGAATCAACTAAGGATGGATAAGAGGACATTTGGATTATTATGTGAACTACTTCATATAAATGGGGGTTTGAAGGCTGACGGTATAGTCTCTGTTGAGGAACAAGTATGCATGTTTCTACATATACTTGCCCATCATGTAAAAAACAGAACAATTAACAGTAGATTTCTACTTTCAGGAGAGACAATTACTAGATACTTTGACTTCGTCTTAAATGCAATTTTACTACTGAAAAATATCTTATTAAAAACACCTGACCTTATAACTGAAAACTGCACTAATAAGAGATGAAAATGGTTTAAGGTATGGCATGCTTGAATTCTTGATTTTTATTTTCTCTTATAATAAAAAAAGTTTACCATGTTACATAGTAATTTTTTTTAATGTTTTTATGTTCGAATGGATTAATAGAATTACTTAGGGGCATTAGATGGTATATACATCAAGGTACATGTACCTGCAGTTGATAAACCATGGTATAGAACAAGAAAAGGTGAAATTGCGACTAATGTCTTAGGAGTTTGCTCACGAGGTATGATATTCATATTTGTGTTTCTTGGTTGGGAGGGTTTAACTTCAAATTTAAGAGTACTTCGAAATGCATTATCTAGACCAAATAGGTTGAAAGTACCAACTGGTAAGCTAATAAATAAATAATGCATAATATTATTTTGAATATAATGCTTTTGTGGGCTATTTTGTGGTCTGGTTTACGATTCGATTTGGGTGACACCGAACGGGTCCAGCCCTTAATTGGTCAATGTTGACTATTGACTTTGATTGTTGATCGAACTTTGACTCAAAATTTTTATTTTTAGATAATTTTTTGTGTAATTTTAAATTCAAATATTGGTAAGTTTATATATATTTTGAGACGAATTAATTGAAACAATATATTCCCAAAGTGATCTCTCTTGTGGAAATTAATTTATCTTAGAATACAAACGGTTTTGCATATGTAATTTCTATAAATATCGATCGGCCTAAAGGAATGTCCATATTTAATAGAATTACATTTGCACATATGGTAATAAACACGTGATAATTATTCGGTTTTACTTATGAACAATAAATCGACTCAGAAGAAGATTTATTGTTTGACATGTTCTTATTATTAGTTTTTTATTATTACACTAAGATATCACTTACAAGTTAATATTTTGTCTAAAGATAAAATATTAATGGAGTGTTTGATATTTTGAGATGGGGTTTAGCTTTATTTGAATTTACTTTTGTTTTAAAGACTAATATGAGCTTTTTTTGTTTGTTCGTTGTCCTCTGTTCAGTTACGTTTACTACAGATATTATTGTCAATATCAATTCTATTCCTATACTAAATGGTTCTAATTTCAAATCATGGCACGAGAATCTCTCAATAGTTCTCGCTGTCATGGATCATAATCTTGCATTAATAATTGATTCTCTCCTACCTCTTACCGATGAGAGTACCCATGATGATAAAAGGAAAATGGAAAGGTAGAAGATATCAAATCGCATGTGTATCATGATCATGAAGAAGTTTATTCCAGAAGCATTTAAGGGCTTAATGACTAAGAAAGAAACTATGGCTAAGGAGTTTCTTGCACAAATTGATCAGAGATTTGTCAAAAACGAAAAGATTGAAATTAGTACGCTCTTGACAAGCCTAATTTCAATAAGGTATACGGGTAAAGGCAATATCAGGAAGTACATAATGGAGATGTCTCATCTAGCTTCTAAGTCAATAACATTTAAGCTTGAATTCTCCAAGGACTTGTTGTTGATCTTATAATATTGATTTTGATGATAACAAAACTTATATATTCTTGATTAAAATGTTGGGGTTATTAAAATGAATTTCTTAAAGCCATAGACATGTTTAAAGAAAGCTTAATGGTTGTTAACTTGAGTTGGAAAACCTTTTTCTAAACAAAAGTTGTCAAAAATATAGATTCTGGAAATTAACAGTGAACCGTTTATTGGAAAATGGTAAACCGATAATTTACAGAGAGGAAACTGTCTTTGCAATCCTACACCGTTTATCTGAGAAGATTCTGAAAATTAACGGTGAACTGTTTATCACAAATGGCTAACCGATAATTTACATAGAATGTAGTTTTTCTAATCTCAACCAAACTTACTTTGACAAGATACTGAAAATTAACGGTGAACCGTTTATTTGAAAACGGCTAACTGATAATTTACAGTAAAGAGAAAGTTTTCTAATCTTGAGCCGTTTAGCAAAAACGAAGACTTAAGTTTGTTTTGCAGGTTTCTAGAAATAAACGGTAATCCGATAATGGTAAACGGTAAACTGTTTGTTTAAAATCAAAGCACAACGTCTATTTTGACAAGTCAAAATGGCTAACTGATAGCACCAAACGGCGATCCGATTATTCTCAGAAAGTCAACAATTGCTAGTTTTCAGCTCCAACTATAAAATGGCTCAATCAAATTCAAATAAACATAGATCAAACAATTATCTTTGAGCTTGCTATTGAGAAAACAATCTCTTTTGAGCTTTGAACTTGTTTTATTTCATTGATTCATAATTTGATATTTCAATTATAATCATATAGTTGTGTGAGAGATTGGTTGATTTTAAATCTTTATTTTTGAGTGATTGTAAATATTGAGATACACTTGGGTTAAGAGATTGAGGATAATCTCTTGTTGTAAAGGTTCATTGACACCTTTGAAGCCAATTGTAAGTGTTGTTGAAGCCTTGGAGGCTTGCTTAGTGGAATCCTCAAGCCCGGTGAGCTTGGAGGCGTGGACGTAGGCACGATTGGCCGAATCACGGGAAAATCACGTGTTTGATCTCTCTTCCCTTATCTTTTTAATTTCGAGCATTGTTAAAATTATTGTTTTTGAGTTTATTAAGACATTAATTTTAATTGTTGTGTGGTTTTATTTGCTTAATTTTTAAAGAACCCAATTCACCCCCCTCTTGGGTAGCCTAATTAGTATTTCACTTGCTAGTGCATTTGTTTTTAATATCCTTACCGACATAGTTTAACTAGTTTAAGATGAGCTATACTTGTCAAAAAGAGACTTGGTCTCTAAATGAGCTTATATCACACTGTGTTTAGGAAGAGAATAAGCTGAAGAAAGATAAGGCAAAAAGTACCCACCTAGTCTCTACTTCTAAGGGTGAGAAAAAGAAAAATGATAAAAAAGTTACAGATATAGCACCTCAAAAGAAATAATAAAAGAAACTAAGTAATTCAGAAAGAACTAGTTGTTTCTTTTGTGGGGCTGAAAGGCATAAAAAGAAGCATTGCACCAATTATCACGCATAGCGTGCTAAGAAAGGTATACTTCTTAGTTTGGTTTATTCTGAGGTTAATTTAACTTCGGTACTTAGTCACACATGGTGAATAGATTTTGATACAACCACTCACATTAGTGTGTGTATGCGGGGTTGCTTGAGTTACCGAAAACCCAATGATGGTGAAAGATACATTTATATGGGCGATGACAAAACAATTAAAGTTAAAGAAATTAAAAAATTTAGATTATTGTTAAATATTGAATTTTATTTAGATCTTGATGAAACATTTGTTGTTCTATTTTTTAGGTGAAATTTGATTTCTATTTCCGCTTTGGACAAATATACTTATTCTTGTTCATTTGGGAATGAAAAATTTAGTTTATTTCATGATTCAAAACTAGTTGGTTCTGATTCTTTGTTAAGTGATGATAATCTTTATATATTTGATACAGTTGCTTCATTTAATGAATCCCTGCAATTAAGTATATGGGATTTAAAGAAAAAGTCAACCAATAAGACTTTGACTCCATTAACTCCATTATGGAACAAAAGATTAAGTTATATCTCCAAACGAAGAATAGAGAGACTTGTGTCAAATGCAATTCCCGACCTTAAATTTCATAAATTTTGACATATGTGTTAATTGTATCAAGGGAAAACAAACCAATAATAAGAGAATTGAAGCCAATAAGAGTTTAGATGTCTTAGAACTCATACATACAGACATTTGTGGGTCATTTTCTACACATATTTGGAATGGTCAACAATATTTTATGATGTTCATAGACAAGTTTTCTAGATATGACTATATATATCTCCTCCATGAAAAGGCACAATCTTTGGATATATTCAAAAACTTTAAAGCTGAAGTAGATAACCAACTTGGCAAAAGAATAAAAAACGTCAGATTTGACCGTGGTGATGAATATTATCGTAGATATGACGATTAAGGATAACAACATCCAGGATTATTTCTGAAATTCCTAGAGGAATACGGTATCATTCCACAATACACTATACCGGGTTCGCCCACTATGATTGGCGTTGTTGAAAGACGAAATAGGACACTTAAGGACATGGTGAGAAGTATGCTTTTTTATTTTACCTTACCAAAATCACTATAAGGAGAAACACTTAAGACTACAACATATATCTTTAATAGGATTCTAACTATAGTGACTGTCAAAACCCCTTATGAGCTTTGGACAGGTAAAAAGCCTAGTCTAGAGCACTTACATGTTTAGAGATGTCTAGCTGAGGTAAGACTTTATAGGCCTAATGAGAAGAAACTGGACTTAAGAACGATGAGTTATTATTTTATTGGATACTCAGAGCGATCCAAGGGGTACAAGGTTTATAATCCCACAACTAAGTCAATTTTTGAGTCAGAAAATACTTGGTTCTTTGAGGATATTGAGTTTGCAGGGGGAAATACAGTTAGAGACTTTATCTTTGAAGAAAAATATATTGATATTCCTAGGGATGGTAAAATTCAGGTCCAAGTCATGGTTTAACCTTCACAATTCCAAACCTATTTGACAATTCACCGTACCGAATTCAGATGAAAACTCAAATTTTCTAACTCTGGGTTCGGTATGGGTTCAACCCGAAAAAATTCGGGCATCTGAATTGTGGGTTTTAAACTCGGATAGTTGGATCAAGGCCAATGATGAAGTCTTTATGCATGCCTCTTTTGACTCTTTGAAATGTGCATGAATTGAATTTGGCTATTCACAATAACAACAAAAAATTGAATAATTACAGAAGCGTTGGCAAGAAAGGATTAGCTTTTTCTTTGTGATGTCAGTCGAGGCACCGACGCGTCCAAGAGGCAGCAGCCATGAGAGCGGCGAGCGGGGTTTGAGATCCGGTGTCCACGAACAAGAGAGAGATTATATCGAATTTGAGGGCACCAATGCTTGGTTGTTCCTTTTGATGATGATTAATGATGAGTTGAGGATGATTTAAATTGATATTAAGGATGATTTAAATTGTTATTGTTGTTGATGATGAATTGACGATGATAAATGATGAATTGATGTTGAGGATGAGGAAAAGTAAATGTGGCGATTAACTTGGGGCTTTTGGGTTTCTTTTCTTTCTTTTTTTTCTTAACTTTTTGCTTTTATATTTATATTTAATAATAATAATTAATTAATTAATAAATTATAAACACCGTGGTCTGGGTCTGAGTTCTGCGAATCCGGGTTTAGTTGAACCCGCAACCGGACCCATATATATCTGATTTTGAAATAATGTTGTCGGACTCTGCATTTTTATGCACCTGGCCGGGTTTAACCCGAACTAAATTATCCAGGTTTGTCCAAGTCTGGGCCAGGTCCAAAAAATTTATCATTTCTAGATATTTCTATATGTTTCATTGGCATTAATTAGGGTCTCATTCTTGACTTTGTTCAAACTAATTCTTGACTTTGTTTAAGACACAACAAATCAAGACAATATTGGAGAACCTCCTATAAAAGAAGTTGTTTTAGAAGAACAAATTATACCACCTAAAGAACCTATACCATTAAAGAGATGAACTAGAGAAATGAGAAGTGAAATGCCAAATAACTATATTGTATTTCTGCAAGAACACGGGGTAGACATATGTGTGATGGAAGATTATCCAATCAATTTCCATCAAACTATGAAAAGTTCTAACTCTAAAAATTGGATTGATGCCATGAATGAGGAGATGAAGTCTATGAAAGACAATGATGTATGAAATCTTATCTTATTGCCACAAGGTGCAAAACCTATTAGTTGCAAATGGATATTTAAGATCAAGAAGAATTCGACAAGCAATGTGGAAAGGTACAAGGCGCGTCTTGTCACAAAAGGCTTTACACAGAAAGAAGGCATCAACTATAAAGAAACTTTCTCTCTAATTTCTTTGAAAGGCTCTTTCAAGATTATAATGGTATTAGTGGCGTATTTAGATATTGAGTTACATAAGATGGATATAAAGACAGCGTTTCTCAATAGCGATATTGATGAGACAATTTATATAGTGCAATTAGATAACTATGTCAAGAGACTTAAAAAATATGGTCTGCAAACTTAAGAAATCTATCTATGAGCTCAAGCAAGCATCTCGACAATAGTATTTCAAGTTTCATCAAGTAATCATCTTATTTAATATCGAGATAAATTTCATCAAGTAATCATATTATTTTATCTTATTTTATATAGCCCAAGTGAGAGATTGTTGGATTTTTTAATCTAGTATTGTTGGATCCTTAATCTAACGTTGGGCTTATATGTGAATAATTACGTGTTGTAGATTGTTATATAAGGTTTAGCCCAATTAAAAGTGATCTATTAAGGTTTTCGGTATTATGGGCTTTAATGTATCTAATAGGATATATGCTTTTAATGTGTAGAGACCCAATAGTATTCTAATTCTATAATAGACAGAATTAAGAACACCCAGTGACAACAGGAAACAGTTGTCTATATAAGTGGTCATGGTCCTCAGGTCACACATATATTTTCCATTTTTTATGACATCTCATCATCAGATATAGAGCGTAGAGAAACTTAAAAGATTTTCTAGGAGAACGTGTAGATCTAGAAAGCCAACCACACAACCCTAAAGAAGATTTAAGTGTTATGGATTAAGGTACGCTTCCGCATATTTTTCTTATTGATTCTTAGTGATACAACATAAATATTCATGGGTTATAGGTAATGGTTTTCACCAAAAGTTTTATTATCCCAACAAGTACATATATTAGGACACTCTTTTAATGTTAATGATATGTGATCTTTTCATATATACAACTTGTGACATTGTTATCTAATTTTTTAAAATTTATGGACTAATATTCTTAGTATATTTGTTGATGAAATTCTTGTTATGTTTATGCTGATATTATTTAGTAAAATATAAGTTTAAAAACTATAACATGTTAAATATAAAAAAAAAAGAAAAAGAAATTAAGGGAAGATTTTTCATCTTTTTAATAAATTTACCAATAATTATTGATTTAAGTTAGATTACATTCCATGTCATTTTAAAATAAATCTAAGCTAATTTTGATAAATTAATATATAAGACATATTATTAGTTACTAGCCAATTCCATGACATACCAAACACAAGATATGATTATTTATAGTCCAATCTAATATTGCACCGAACGCAACATAGTATTATATATAATCCTATCTTAACTAATCTTATCCAATCTAGTACAATCCAATCTGACATACCAAACAAACCCTAACTATCAGCTTAAATAGTTTTATTTTGCAAGGATGAATTAATTCTCTGTAATTCATGACAACTTTGCGATGTAAAATGAGGGAGATTATTAACAAATTACCCATCTTCTTTTGGCGGAAAAGAAATGTAGATGATTCTAAAATTGGCACAGGAACTTCTGAAACTCAATAGAAGACTTATCAAAACTTAATTATTGAATTACAAAACATTTAATATGTATGTGATAGAGATGGCAATTCGGAAAATAACACAACCGCGAAAGGCAAAAAAAGTGAATCCTCCACCGCACGTAAAGAAACAAAAAGCACTTGCACTGGGAAAGACGTGCGTATGGAATTAATAATGAAAAATTTACTGGAATATTTGGTTCTCATATAAATTAAGTCTTAAAGTAAATGTAATCTGCTGAATTCATGCCGGGTTGTCACAAGACCAATGGATTAACGCCGCTCGTGGCCTTTTCATGAGGGCTTGCGTATTGCTCTAGATTTTGGAAGTGTTTTCACCAATTCTGAGAGTAGAAAATAGAAACATATTCGGTCCCACGATAAAATGTCATTATATATATATATATATATATCCTCATTTTAGTAAAGCCAAGTTTAGCTCCCATGGTTAGGAGCCGCCTTCCTGAGATCTCAAGTCTTAGGATTGAGCTTAAATGAGGGCGTGAGTTATTAATTATAATTCTCATTTTAATAAAATGAGAATTAGGATAAAAAAAAAAAAAAAGGAACTCCAATATATTATGGGTGAGTTTTGCAACCATATATAACATGAAACAGTTTCACATATATATAGTTAATACCATATTGTAAAATTAAAATTTTAATTGCATATATATAGTGATTATACCGTTGGTTAGCTCTAATGACAAGAATTCTAATAATATAACAATATAATTCAAAAGGCACCAAAATACAGTCACTTGTGATGGCACAATGTGACGAGAAATGTTTATTTTAATTAATAAATATAGATTATTTATCAAATAACATTATATAAGTAATAATAAAATATAAATGAATTTAGATAACATAAATTTAACACAAATATTGAAATAAAAAATATTTGTATATAAAACATAATTCACACTATACCGAACATAATATTGTGGATTGCATTGTAATTTAATGCAATGAAATGTGATCCACCATAATGCAAAACAGCCAATACAATATCGGTCAATGTATTAAATGTGCTTTATAAGACAAAACACAATGCATGTTGAAGTTATTAGTCTTGGTTTTAGTTTGGCTGGAGTAACATACCTATAACCCATTTGGTAATCAGTAGATAAATTGTAGGGCAATTGAGCCAACTCAAAAGTTACATACGAAGTTAATGGGGTACTGTCTAAAAACTTCCACGTATCACGTGTAGGCAATGTTCGATGACAGATACGTCGAGCTACTTAGGGATGGTTTAACATTAATTTATTGGTGACAATTACTAGAATACTGCCAACAGAATTGCTTATGTGTCCGTCCATACGCCATATGTAAGAATAAAAAGCATGAAGTTAGAGGAGGGGCAGCGGCTTTCGCTTTCTGCTTTGTAAAAAGACCCTCCAAAAAGCTTCTGACTTGATTTTCAGCAAACCGACGACCTTTCCGCGTAAAACTTGCCGACCCAGTATAAAAGGATAATATTCTTAATTTTTTTAACAAAATAAATAAAATCCCATTTCACATTTCTGATTTGTCAAAGCACTCTTGTAAGATGTGTCCCTGGAAGTTAAAGACACATCAGGAATGTGCTTGAGAAAATTTATGGTAAAAAGTGGGGGGTCATTGATATGCATAATGAAATTTAATATAAATATTATTTGTATATTAACTTTTAAAATAAATGAACACGTATCTTAATATTATTTATTTATTATATAAAATATTTTTTATGAATTTTAAAATTTCTCGTATTTTAGGTACGATCCTTTACCATTGTGCATTAGATGCACCATGTATCCGCCGCTAGTTTAATGTTGTCATGACAAATTTTTTATTAATGGTAACAAAATAATTTTTTTCCTTAATAATAATAATAGTATCATTATATATAGTAAATTTCTATAACATATATCCTGAAATATATATATATATGTGTGTTTGTGTGTACACAATGAAAACGTTATTATCAATAACGAAAACATTGTCATCAATAACTTCAAAACATAGCGGTTGCGCTGTGCCGCTGATGTCTCATCATGTGGGATGTAGATTCTCTTACCTTTTTAAAATCATTTTAACATTTTCAAAGCGGCCTTTTCTTTAGGCCACCCCATCCTCTGTGACGACATTGAACTTATTACTAACATAACATCCAACATTTGATGCAATCACCAAGTGCTTATACCTCGTGTTATTAGGTTCAGTTACACAAATTAAATGCTTTACAGGAACAATGAAGTAACAGGGATTAAACAACATATGACAAAAGATAACAGGCTGTATAATAAAAATTGGCAAGCGCTAGTTACAAACACACCTTCACCTTACCAAGTAAAGGGATGAGAAATGAAGGCATTCATTATGTTCCAAAATGGTAATTTTTAAGAAGAATAAAAAATTTAGGAGGTAGAATTTACAACTTGTATAAGACGGGTATGCTTTACAAACAATTGAAGGAGAGAAATGGGGATTCTTGTTGAATCAGTAACAAAAAAAATAAAAAATAAAAAATAAAAAATAAATTCTGTTACTCCAAGAATGAAACTATTGAAGAACAATGGTGGTGTTTGCATCACCATCAACCATCATCGCATACAAATCACGACCTTCCAAAACTTGTGCACTCTTCTAACGATTTTACCGAGCTTCCTGGTAATGAAAGTTGGGAGTGAAAATGGAGGTGGCGGAGGTGAGCCCCTGTTTGCAGGAACAATTTCTGAATTGGTGGAAAACAGCGATCCATTGCTACTGCAATTACTGCCACTCCTTCGAAGATAGAAGCTTCTGCTGCCAGCATCTCCAATTAACTCCGATTTATCTAAACCTATACATCCAGCCACAATAAAATTTATCATTCAACATACTAGCTAAATTTCAAAACTCAAAACTCACTTTAGTAATGTGCACGAATCGATATTGCTCACTTTGAAGGCTAAAATAAGAGTGATGCAACTCGAATGATGGCGCTGAGTCCTTGCGAAGCTTAGGGGTCCTGCCTTCTTCATTATACTTGTCTACAACAATCTTAATTGTATCACCAACACTTGAACCCAATTTGACCATGGTCCTTACGGGACCTGGACTTCCTTCAACTGTCACATTAACCACCACTTTTGCATCCTTCTTATATCCCTGCATCTGCATGCACCCACCCACCAATTTAAACGCTAACCAAGGCAATTTTGCCGATTGGGTATTTCAATATTACCCACTTGGATCAAACCCATGGATATTAATTATTAAATCAGAAAGACCAAATTTTGAAACATCAAAAATTGATGACTTTAAAGTTGACTGGCTCTATACCTCAAGGCCACTCGGAGGAGAGAGAGCCATTAGGGATGGAGACGATGCAGAAACGCCAGTCCAAGTCTGTGGTCTGAACAAAACTTCCTCAGCTTCATACCCAAAGCTGATCGTTCTCTTGTGATCGCCTCCGTCAGCGTCACCCCGGTGGCTTCGACCAATCCAGATACTCGGCTCCGAAGAGCACCGCTTTAATATCTTAGTAGGCTTGCCGTGCTTCAAAGGTCCCCGCTGTCTCGGTGACGGAGAATGGTGCGCATGAGGCGGCCTTGATCTGCGGCCGCTATTGGCAGGCACGCGTCGCCGAAGTTTACCCTGCGGCATGTGACGGTTTATGTGCCCGAATGTGCTTTTATTTTCTTAGTACGGCGCCGTTCGATTTAGTGTTTTGAGGGTACAAACAAGAAATAGGACTTCAAGTTCAAGGGGAGAGGAAAAAACACGAAGCAATTGGGAGCTGGAAAGTTAGTGGATTCTTTTGTTTTGCTTCAAAGTGAGGAAATTTATGTGTTAAGCAACTGCGCTGTGTCGTTGGGTTGCGTTACTGCATTTTTTTTTCCCATACAAATTTATAAATAATTTTTTATTAAAAATTTATTTATTTGTTTGGTTTGAAAGTACCGTCGGAAGGATCCTAACTTCCTATTGATTGTGACAATTATTTTAGTATTTTATTTATTATCGTGAGCATTTATTCTTGCGTAGTAGCGTAGGCGCGGGCAAACTAGTGAAGTAGTTTGGAAAATGGGTCCCAGCGACCTTTCGAATTTCAAAGGAACCCTCCACGTGTCAACTGCTTGTTTGACGAACGGTAAATACTATGTTTTCAATTGTAACCTGATTGTAGTTGACAAAGAGGAAAGATCAAAACCAGCCAACCAAGTATGGATGGTTGTGTATGTCGACTACGTTCCTGTTGTGTGATGTGGCACACGAGTGAATGTGTTGACAAGAGAGATTTAATGTCTTCAGTCATCAGGAAAAAAAATATCCTAAATTTGATTCCAAGTCTCCATTTAGCCTTTCTAGTGAATAAACTCTATTAACTTTTATGACTAAATTGTTTTAGTTTATTTTTCTAAGTTATAGATAGGTAAGCTATGTTGGACATAACTAATTTTTAAAGGTTACGATTACGTTTTAATTTTAAAAAAATGGTTAGGATTAAGCTTTTATTAATATTTTTATATCTACAGCCAATAATTTGTTAATGTAACAAGATTCTGAGTAGAGCAACGATGTATTTGAGATTTTGACTAGAGTAAAAATAATATGCTTATGAAATTTTGTATTCCAAATAACGTGTCACCGATTAGTGATTGCTATTCATTTATTTAGTAATGGTTACTTTTTATGCTGTCACTAATAAGATAATTTTTTAATATTAATGAATAAATGAGTATGACAAAGCCACATCATTTGAGGTTCAAAGCTTTGTATTTGCCTAATTTAAACAGATGCATCTGATTTAACTAACGACGTGATTGGACGAATCAAATTACACGCAAACAAATTGAAAATTAAAAATTGCAAAAATGAACTGAATTTTGATTATTAAATTGGGGTTTTAATTTTTTTTTACGTTTGTTATCATAACAAGAGGGGAGGAGGCTGCCCACACCAAAAGTCTATTGTGAGTTTTCATTTTCACAAAATGATTTTACCCCCAATTAGGACCCCCATTTTAGCATTTTACATTTATAAACTTGATTGCGATCTCATTGACATCGCTAAAGAAGGTTGATAACGGGAGGTAATACAAAACTTTAACCCAATTGCTTAAAGAGTAATGATAGAAAAGTTAAATTTGTTATCCCAAATGATGTGACATTTATTAATTGGTTTATAATTCTTTACAAAATTTAAGTGAATTAATTGTATTATCTCTTCAACAAATTAATGAATGCTATATCATTTAGGATAGTTATTTGGAATAAAAAATTTGAAATATGCAACACTATTCATTGCCTAAATTGCCTTCCATTTTCATATGTACATGCGAATCTAATCCATTTGTTTGCTTCAGCTTTCGACGTGTAATCTTCTCATTGGTTTTCAGAAATTTACCATGGCTGTACCATCTTTGATTGAAATATATGGAAGTTTTTAAATAGCAAGATAAAATTGTTAACAAGTCAGTGATTTTTCCCTTAAATACAAAGCGGATGTCATTTAAAATAATAAATAAGAATTATGATCGACACGATTCTTCTAAAAAATAATATATCTGAAGTTGAGCAAAGTCATTCTCAATCTTACACCACTAAGCATGCTCTAATTGAATAAGCATACATAGGGTGTGTGCGTGTATCAATTTCACATGTGTTGAAACTCGAAAAAGCTTTCACTTACTAATTCTTGCAGTTTGACAGGCAAATTTGATTTGAGAGGCAAAGCAACCAATGGCTCTTATAGAGTTATAGTCAAACACTGAGGAAGCAAACGAGAGGAACAAATAAAACAAAATATAAAAATGGAAGAAATTAAAATTGATTGGCATTAAATATGACCGTCAAACCGGTGGAAGATGTATTGTTAGGCAATGTGAATACAAGTAAAGGATTTATCCATCCAAAAAAAAAAAAAAAAGAGGAATACAAGTAAAGGGTATATATCTACAACGTAGTGTTATTTGGTAGAATGCTCCTCACTCCACGTTGAAAATATTTTAACTTCCCTTTTTCTGTTGCTGACACCTGAGTTTTGCATTATTAGTATGGTAGGAGCGAGCAATAGTCATTCTCACAATTAAATCATCAAATACCTCTAAACCTTAATCTTGGAAGCTGACAAATTTCCAGAAGAAGACATCTTGGAATGGAACAAGTACTCAGTTAAAATGAATTATTGGTTCAACAAAGCGGATGTACATGCACCTTCCGCAGACAAAGAATCAAGGAATAAATAAAAACATTTCTTTTCAAGAATAGTTGTAGCGGTGTCATTATGAAGAACCTCCATGCCTGAGACAGATCTTTACATGGCACTGTGCTTCCATACAGAAGATGGAACAAATTGTATTTCCTTCCTCACCTGATTTCCAGAATGATACAGTCACCACAGTTTGCAGGAAAAGAGGAAATGTGCATTCACTCAACAGTCCTCCAAGTTACTAGAATTATCCTACTTGACAGAGGATTAAATTTCAAACAAATAAGCATGACAAACTCTCCATATAAAACGAAGGGAGAATCCAGGCTGAGCAATATTGAGTTGTCAATCCAATGTGGGGACTTCTCTAAACTTTATAGGAAACATCTGACTAATGGAAGATTCAAGTGAGTTCTATCCAACTACATCCTGGTATCTTAACCAATTTATTTGCTTCTATATGCTTTCTGAATCTCCAAGCAGCATCCCACCTCCCTACTGGAGCATAAATGTTGGCAGGAAGGGAACAATAACCAGTTGCATCAGTCTCCAACATAAAGCAATGATGATCGGCAATCTCCCCGTACTCAACATTGTTATGTAACCTGGAGGCAGGAAGCAGTGCTCCCCAAACCTCAACATGCGGCTGCATTGCCAAGCTCTTTATTAGTATGTAAGCTTTCTAATCTTCCTGCCCTGCCCAAAAGATCAACCATGCTTCCATATTGATCAGATGAAGGAAAAAGACGATGGTCCTTCACGGAGCTAAAGTGCTTGCAACACTTCTCAACCAAGCCAGCATGGTTAAACGCAGTTAACAGCCCAGTATATGTGACCAGATTAGGGTGAATTTGGTTATCCATCATTGCTTCAAACACCTCGGACAGCATCAACGGCCTTGCCATTTATGCCACATCGTAAGATCATTGCAGTATAAGCAACAAAATACTTCTTTCTCCAACTGTGAAACTGTTCATACACCTTGTCAATAGCCCCCCATTTGGCGTACAAATCAATGAAAGCTGTAGCCAGATGATTGCCCATTTCAATTCCAAGTTTATCCATACATGACTCCATCCATGAACCAAATATTATATTCCCTAGCCGAAAACAAGCAGATATAACACTCACCAAAGTCATCTTATCCAGCTGAAGTTTTATTTCTGCTTTAACTATCTGATTAAACAAGTGAGGGCCTCAGGAGGTTAGCTATTCTGAGCATAACAAGCTATCACAACATTGAACAAAAGCAAATCCTTATCACCCAATTGATCAAACAATCCTCGAGCTGATGCAACATCTCCAAATTTTGAATACCCACCAATGATTGTAAAAAAAACACTGTTTTGTTGGGGGCATCACTTCAAAAATCTTTCTTGCTGATGCCACATCCCCATTATCAATATAGCCATTTATCATGGCATTCCAAGGGGCAAAGTTTCTCTGGGGCATCCAGTTAAACAAACAATGCCTCCTGTACATTTCCATTTAAGCATACCCCGATGGAATCGAATTCCAAGATATAACGTCCTTCCTTGGCATTTCATCGAATACCTTGCATCCCTCAACTAAGTTCCTAGATGTCCAACGCCCCTATAAAACTGAATTCCAAGAAACCATCTATTTCTCCACCATATTATCAAATAAATTTCTATCTGTCTCCATATCATTCAACTTGGAATACAAATCCACAATAGCAGTTTGTGCATAAACACGCCCACAAAATCCCCACTTATTAAACCTGGGCATGAATTAAAACTCCACCTATCTTATACAAAACCCGAGCACACGCCTTGAGGGAAGAAGAAACAGCAAAACTGAGCGGACAAATTCCGAGTCTTAGCTGTTGAACATAAAGAGAAATGCTTTATTGAACTAGCCGTGTTGAGACAAGAATCGAACCATGCAGCTCCGTGGGAAGGCATCAGTTTTGGCGCAAATAGGAAAGGATTTGTGGGACGTATCGAGCAATACCCATGAAAAAGCTGTTAGTTGAGACAATAATTTGACGAATCAAGAGGGGTTCAATCTTGTTAAGACCGTTAATGAGCGTGCAAGCATGGGTGGATAGTTAGGGCTTTGTTATAAGGATGCCAATTTTCCGGCCAGCATCTGGAATCTGGTTGGTGATTTTTAATTGTTCTTACCGGGTTCCAATCATGAACTATCCTCTAAGCTCTAGGTGCCTTGCATTCACCGTTGCACACGTTTAGACGGGAGCGTGGCCGAGGCTGGTGTGCTTTCTTTTTAGGGCCACAATGGGCTTTACTGGGCCCACAAATAACTTGGCCCGTCATTCTTCATGCCCGGCTTCGCAGTCTGGGGATGGCAATTTAGGAGCAGAGGAAGCATAAGGTCCGAGCCTGGGCTGGGCCACTGCGGGGCTGGCAGGGCTTGGGGTTTCATTATTCTTTTAATTATTTTTTTAATTATCGTAAACTTAAAATAAATTATTATAATTAATAATAAATTAAATAAATAAAGCAAATAGAAGTTTAGAGATTTAATTTTTTTATAATGCTAGAATATCTAATTTAAGCAACCTTTTAACTAATTAATGCTTAAAAAAGAGTTTAGTATTATAATTTTAGTTTCTTAAAAGTAATTATTGATTTATGAATTAAGAGTTTAAGTTTTCTTTTTAAAATTTTTTTTTATCATTTTAAATTTTTATTTTTTATTCTAATTTATAAATTATTTTAAAAAATAGAGGGTCGGGTTTAATCCGAACCTTTTTTTCCTAAGCGTTTGTCCAAAGCCTGTGGGCCTTGGTCGGCCCAAGTTTTTTTGGCCCACCCTACTTAACACGCTATTTCTGTTGTTAATACATATGGATGGCTTTCAGAACTCGATACTTATGTCGTGGGTGATGATGGTAGTAATAAATCCACCAACCACATTTGTACTGTTGCCTTTCTTTTTCACTTTTGATTTGTTTTTTCATAAATATTGTGAATTTTTCATACTTATTTTTTAAGATAGGACGTTTTTACACAAAAAGGCGGGAAGGAAGCCATATCACCGTACTTTTTAATTACATACAATTAGAAATTTTTTAAAATCTCCTAAAGCATCTTTTTGTTAGTAGAGTCTAAACATTTGACTCCGAAATAGAGTCTTAAACGTTTCAAAGAAAATCAACATTCATAAAGCACATAATATGACTTAAACACTCATACTTTAAGAATTACGTAAATAGGAGCCCCCACCACTTGACCAAAGAATGACATGCTTCATCTTTTATCTTTAATCACAACATTGTTTTTCACATACTTACAGGATAGTTAACAAAGAAAATGAAGTGAGATTCTCTTACCCATTGCACAGGAGAGTTACATGTATTACTTTATAAATACTAACTAATCCCTCTCAATATAGGTATCGGGACAGCCATTCATTGAAATATGAATTAATTATCATTTGATTAGTGTATTACATTCTCAAATGTAAACCACAGATAATACTCATTGCTCATCATACATTGCAATGATGAATAATGATCTAGCCTTACATTCAACGATTTGCCTAGCCTGAATTTGGTTTTTGAAAAAACTTTGAATCAAGTGTCCTCATTGTTTTCGACTTTGAATCCAACTTCTTTAACCTGCGACGGGAGGCCATAGGCCCATAGGCCATAGCCATTGATTCGCTTCAATTGCAATTTCCATTTTCACGACGCATGCGAGTCAGCCAGCTCATTTTCATCCATATGATATCTAATAATGATACGACAAGCAGAAGATAAGGTGGGCTGCTCTTTTCTACACCGTAATCCACGCATCAAATCATTTGTACTCATAACATCATCGTCATCACCACTGATCAGACTTATGAATATGGTGGGGGCCAATCATGAGCCAGTCAGTCTCGAAGTTCAAAAGTCTGATACATCAAGCTTTCGTTGGTCCACCATATGATTCATTTTTTATACGTATCAATTTTCACTTCCACCGTAAATCCATTCACAGTCCTTTTAACAGATTAAACTAAGCATGCAATGTCCTTGGAGTGTCTGCTTTTTCTTATCTCTCTTTACAGCTTTTATAATTTATTATTGTGTGTGTGTATTAGAATAGTAACATAGAGGATTATTGGATTATAACTGCCACGATTAATATTTACAATTATATTATATATTATTGAAACTTATGTACGTTAATCTTGATGTACATTAATCTTCTAAAAATTTATTTAGATTTTGACCCTCATTAATCAAACAGTGTCCACTTAACTAATTCTCATATCAAAGAGATCAAAAGTGTTCGCTCAACTAACTCTAATAATATTTGTATGGAGACTCAAACTCTTACTTTTATATATTATGAGTGCAAGAATACTTTTACTAAGTTAAAAGTCCATTGACTTAGGTACAAAGGCCGGCTTTAGAGTATGTGGAGTCTTATGCAAAATTTTTTATGAGGCCTCAATTTATTTTGCAATTTCAATACTCAAAGAAGTATATAAAGGATCGAAATTCATTTCATCTTTAATTCTTAAATTTCAACAATAATAAAAAAGATCAAAAAATTTTCAAAAATAAAACCTAAAAAAAGTCAAGAATATACCTTTTTTATTCCATTAAAACCATTACAAAATAAACAAATAAATATATGAGAACAATATTATTTTTAAATAAAATATTTAGAATAATAGAACAGAAGAATTTGAAATGATGAATTGATGATTAAAGAATAGAAATTGACTTTATATTTTAAGAAATTAATTTTTTTTTAATTATATCAATGAATATAACAATTTTCTTCATAGAGAAGAGAGTAAGAAATTTTTTCATCTACTAATTTTTTATATTACAAGGTTTCTAATAGAAATTAGATGAAATACTAAAAGTAAAAGATTCTAACATTAAATAATTATTTTTTTTAGGAAATTGAAAAGGTGAATAATTTAATATTTTTTTGGAAAGACTAATAATGAATTAATTAATGGTTAAATAATATTATTAATTATATCTCTTTAATATTAAAGTTATCAAAAATAGATTTTTTATACAAAATGATTCTTAATTGTAGGATAACTGATAATTAGAAAGATGGTTAAAATGCTTTCTATTTTCTTAAAATACGTAATTTAAAATTTTTTTTATTAAGTATTATTAAAAAAATACTTAAAAAATGACGTTTTCTCAAAATATAATACATTAGACAACCACTTTATTCACTTATGCTTAAAAATCACCTTTACTTAGGTATTGTATGAGTTAAAAATTTGTAATTATTGTTATTATTAACAAATAAAATAAGAAGAGAAAGACGTCGGATTGATGCAAAGAATGTTTGCTGATTAATGGATCCATGTAACATGATGTGCTCAAGATTAGTACGAGAGCACATACTGAGTGAGTATCAATTTTACTTCGAAACAATGATTGAGTTGATGAGCCAAAGTGAAAGCAATAAGGTGAAATCGACAATGATGAAAAGGAATTTACAAAGGCCAAATCATAATTAATTGGTCATGCTTCTGGTCTCCTTTTTGCTGTTGTGACTGTCTCTTTTAAGACGTCGCATCACATCAATTCTTTCTTTCCCTTTTCTTTTCACAATTCTATCTAAAACGACATTTACGAACTGATGAAAAAAGTCATTGACTGATTAAGTAAAGACAATTTTATGAAATTTATGTGGAGCTCAGCCTTCCTTCCATCAAGTGTATTCGCTTGTCTTTGGATTCTCCATTTCTCTTTCCATCTACGATCCAAGACGTCAATGTAATAAGTATTTGCACACTCAAGTTGGATGTTAGACTAGTGATAAAATTTATAAGAAAATAAAGAAAGTGAGAGATGAGAGTCTCGCATTGCTATTAAAAACTGTGAATGAATAGCATCTGTTAAATAGAAAAATGATTGGCCAGTTCTTTTTTTTTTTTTTTTAAAGGAAAGGGGTGGGTAAGTCCAAATTAATTTTTATTTCCCTCCCCACCCCCAAAGTTCGAACCCGAGTCCACACAAATGAGGGGCGACAAATTACACTACCAATCAATTCGGCTACGCCCTTAAGGGCAGCAGTCAATTCTTTTTTATTTGATAACTTTTATCATCTTTTGAACGGATAGTACTACGTAAATTATTGGTTGAAAATGAATAGATCGATAATGATTTTTAAAATCTTTTGTATTTCTAAAATGTATTCATTTTGAAAATGAATATATAAAATGTGAAATTTATATTTTTTTTTATATCTTAATGACATCTTTATTTGAATAAATTAAGGATATTTTCATTATAGAAGAATTATACATCTATATATATATATGTAAAAATATTTTTGATGAATTTCTTTTATTTAAAAAAAAGAACTTAAAGTACGTTTTTTTTATGATATCATTTCATATGATGTGGAACACACATATCAAACAGCATCGATACATGTCGATCTTTTGAGTCTCAAAACGGGGACGTAGAAATGCAGCGGAAAAGAAGCAACCTCGTTGGTCAGCATATGTACAGGATAAATCAAATCGTTGGCACAAACAAAAATCTTCTCTCTGTTTTGGTCATAAGCTATTCTCTTTAACCATGTGAAATGATGCACGTCGCAATTGTTAAAAAGCAACCCCCATCATCAACTGAGTCTAAGACCTTGACAGTTCTTTCATCGTCCCTGTTCATGGGACATGGGCCTCTGTACGCAATATCTCTTTTTGTCACGTTTTGTCTGCGGCAGTAATGATGCTGATGGGGATTTTCAAAAATTGATCCCCTGGGTCTTGCTCCTCTCCAGTCCCAAATGGAAATCCCAAACATATAGTGCTTTTCAGGTCATGCTAATCATCGCTACAACGCTACGTTTTATTTTCACCAATTTTCACAGCGATCTTTTATGTTGTATTTTCAGTTTCTGGGTGAATTATGTGTATTGTCTTTAGTCACTTCACGCCCCATCCATCCAATCTCGAAGACAAGGCTTAGCTGGACTATCGAGTCACTCACTTGGCTTTCATGTTTATTGGAGGAAAAGTTTGTGGTACTATACCAACCGAAGCCAAATGTCGTACGAATTAAATTTAGATATTTTTTCATCTCCGCTCGTGCCGCGTCTCCAATTATTGAAAGCCAAGCCCCAACCTTATCTCTCCATGCCAGCATCTAAAACTGCTACCAATATATATATAATAAATTAAATAATTACGTGATTGATCTAATTACCGTAATTAACATTTAACTTGTTTGGGGAGTATTTGATGACATGAAACGCGCACAAGTCACGAGCAGAGGCAGTCCACGTGCATGTCGTGACGCGCGGAAGAACAGGACGAAATTGATTCCACGTCTACGAATGCGATGCCAAAAATTAGCATGTGCCATGCACGTGCCGCTCTCTTATCCAACAGGCAAATCCACTCGCGTCGCTGCCCGACCACGTTTACGGCCTAGTCCTTTGAGTCTGTGACATCATCTAACTAAGCAAAGTCTCACCGTCATACATTGTCAGTCTGTCAGTGACAGTGAATCTACTGCTTATCAACATTTTATTTTAAACGCCTCTCCATATTTGCAAAAAAAAAAAGAAAAATTATTAGCACACTATTTTTATTTTATCATATATATATATATATATATAATCAATTTAAAATTTTAACATATTTTTTACGTTATTTTATTTTTAAATTTATATCATTAAACTAATTTAATATTAAAAATAATTATTTTACCCCTAAATTAATTAAAAAATTATTTTATCATATAAATTTTTTAAAAAAATTAAAAATTATAATTATAAACGTACCCCTGAATTTAATAAAATAAATAAATCTCAAATCTAATATGTTAATCTTTTATAATTATAATTTTATTTAAAAATTATCATACTAATTTTTTGTAATTATAATTTCATTTAATTTTTATATGCAAGTTTCTTAATATTAATTGCAGGAAAGTTTACAATAATTTTAGTGATCTTTTCTCTTCACGTTAATTTTTGTAAACTTTTTTATACTTAATTTAATTAAAAAAATAAATAAAATTATAATTACAAGCTGTTAATTCCTTATAATTATGATCTTATTTAAAAATTATCATCTTAGATTTTGAGATTTGTTTATTTTATTGAATTTAGGTATATTTTTGTAATTATATTTTTTTTTCAAAATTTTGTAAAATAAAATAGTCTTTTAATTTATTTAAAGGGAAAAAAATATTTATTTTTAGTGTCAAAATAGTTGTTGATTGATACAACTTTAGAAATAAAAGTGGTATAAAGAATATGTCAAAATCTTATAGTAGTTATATGTACATATAACAAAATAAAAATGATGCAGAATAATTTCTACAAAAATAAAAATTAAGACACCCATAACCTGTCACGTGAGGATGCACATGAGAAAATCTGAAATCTTCCATTTATATTATCTATTAATATTAGTATTACTTGAAAAGTTATTCATACTAAATAAAAACACATTTTTTGTTTTTAATTTTAACAAGTGGGCTTCAGTTTATATAAAAAAGTAAAAAAAAAAAAAAAAAGTTAAACGAAAATTCGAGAGATAATGAGATAACAAGAAAAGGGCAACAACAACACAGCTACAGCGGAGCATAATACTAAAACGGGAGCGTGGAGGCCCGTGGTTTCAAAATTCCCGCATATTTTTAACAAACACAAATTACGAACTCCCCTCTGCCAGCGTATCGCAAAACCACGCACAAACAAAAGCCCCAGCCCCCTCCTCTTCGCCATCCCCAGTCCCCGTCCTAATCAATTCTCCCACTCCTCCACGCGCCACCAGCCTCCGATCTTCGCTGCTCAGACTAAAATGCTGCCGTACGCTACAATCGAAGACGCGGCCGTAGCGCTTGGACGGAACCTGACGTTCGCGGAGACGTTATGGTACAATTACTCGGTGAATAAATCGGATTACTTTCTGTACTGCCACAACATTCTCTTTCTGTTTTTGGTGTTTTCTGTTGCGCCGTTGCCCGTTGTCCTTATTGAATTGCTGCGATCTGATAGTTTCGATAAGTTCAAGATTCAGCCAAAAGTTAGGCTCTCTTTCTCCGAGATGTTTCGCTGCTACAAGGATGTTATGCGCATGTTCTTTCTCGTTGTGGGCCCTCTTCAACTCATTTCTTACCCTTCCATTCAGGTCTTTCATTTTTCACTTAAAATTTTCCAAGATTGTGGAATGTGTTTGTTGGTCTTTGGATATGCATTGTGGGGGTGTTTTCGGTCTTTTTCGCTTTGCATATCCGGTTAATTTATTGAATTGCTTAATTGATGGGATTTGATAAGTTGTGTAAGGATGCATGCATGGTTTTGTTTTTCCGTAATTTGAAGCAGCTGAAAATTATTATGATACTCAAATATTGATTTTATTAATTTTATTAATCAGATTTCTGGTTTCTGTAACTTATGGGAATTTCGTATTTGATTTTCTAAGATGGTGCTTCCTTTATTTTGAGTTCCTGGGTATTCGATGTTTTCTAGCTTATTCGAGGTTAAATAATTCAATTATTGCTATTATTTTACTACTTTTTATGAGTTTGTACAATATGTAATATGGGTTTGCTTCGATGATCCCAGATGGTTGGGATTCGGACTGGGTTGCCGCTGCCATCAGGGTGGGAAATTATTGCACAATTGGTAGTTTATTTCATGGTAGAGGACTATAGCAATTACTGGATTCACAGATTTCTGCATTGTAAATGGGGTTATGAGAAAATTCATCGCGTTCATCATGAATACGCCGCTCCTATTGGATTTGCTGCACCATATGCACATTGGGCTGAGATTTTGATCCTTGGGATTCCATCCTTTCTTGGTCCCGCAATGGCTCCTGGGCACATGATCACATTCTGGTTGTGGATTGCTTTGCGGCAGATTGAGGCAATTGACACTCACAGTGGGTATGCATGCTGTCCTTTTTGAAAAAAAAAAAAAGAAAGAAATTATCATTGTCCTCTGCTTTAGTTTATTTTTTACTAAATGACGTCAACTTTAGAATTTCTTTCACTCCATTTATCCTTTTCAGTGGAATTTATTGTAAAGTAGGATGGTTCAAGGATCTTTCACAGTGGCTTACCTTTCTTTTGTCGAATTTGTGCGTTTTCCTTTTTAATGTTACTGTCATCTTGTTGTTATTCTCGTAATTGTATTTTTCTTTGGCAGTAAGTTACCATTAATTAGTATACAAAATTGCTTCAATCTATCATTTCTATATGACCAAATACTGAAATTTTTGGGGAAAAGGATAAAATTTGATATCACTTTCTTCCACACTAAGCTGCAGTTTCAATCAGGTACTGTTTTTCCTTCATTTTTTCCACAAAAAAAAAAAAAAAAAAAGCATGTGCTTCAAGACTTACTACAGGGGATCTGGTAACTATTGCAATTTTGTGCTGTATTTTACTATCCCTAAGGCAGTTTCCAAGTTCTTAAATTAGCAAAACAGATGTATGCATTTTTCCTTTTTTTTTTTTGGCTAAGCCATTCAGTAACTTCTATTTATGGAAGTTCTTTCTAAGATTTCCTTTTATATATATATATATACCTAGACTCATGGCTTTTTATGGCTCATTGATATATGAATTGTTGCATAAGAATTATTTTCAAGACAGTGTAAGCTATTACTGTACTATTTTACTTGTTGGATGCTTTTGTCTGTTGAAGTGTGTTAACATTTTGACTCTTGGGGGTCATGTTTAGTTTAATGCCCTTTAATACTAGTCCTCTACTGCATTGTTTTCTGCTCCATGGCTAAGTTACCAGATGGGCTTCCAATCACCAACGAATGGGCAATGACCCTACAAATAATGGCTCCTCACATTGGAGAAAAGTAATCGGTGGCAAAAAATAGAATTAGTTTGAGAAAACAGAGGACACTGAGATAGTAAATATGCCAAAACTGTTGGCCGGAGTGACTTAATAAACGAAGATAGTTTTAAGAGATAATCAGAGGTTATTTAATAGGCACTAATGGTGCATGGCGAAATCTACAGGAACTAAGTGGCCTTTGGTTGACCACAGAATATAACTGCAATGTGTAAAGGTTTCTGAGAGATTCTAACCACGAAGAATGCTTTGCATGGGTGGTATCTTATTTTAATCTGGAATTGGTGTGGGTGAAAGCAATTAGCCTGGGTAGATATAATTATTTTTGAGGATATTTTTGTTTTTCAGTTAAGACTAACACTAAAATAATTTTTTTAAACTTTGATGTCATTACTTTTATTTTTTCACAACGAGGACAAAACTTTGTATTATTTATTCATTTCAGTAGATGAGAAGTTGAGAATTGCAACTGTTATAGATGGACTGGAAGTTACAACCACCAAATTTTCAAGTTAAAGAAATTTAGGGAAGAGAATGACAAGGAACAAGATTGCTTTAAATTGTAGTTATGAGCTTCATCGAGAGGGAAGTTGAGAGTCATTATTGATGATAAACTTTCAAGGATATGATAAAATGCCTGAAGGCACTGTGTTGCATGCTCACAGCAACATTTTCTGCATTCATATTTTTATGCAAATGACCTATTTGTATTTGATAATTGCTCTGAGTTGTAGGATTTTATTGGTTTGACCATATGGTTGAGAGTGGAGTTGCAATGAGAAATTATATTTTTTTTTTGGAAATTTTCTCTGATTTCTGTTTTTATCTTTGATGGCTTCTCACATCTGTCAGTTTTAAAATTAAAGAGTCATATATTTTTGTCTTTTCATGCTGATTTTTATAGATGTAAAGCATGTGTTTGTTTGTTTCTCCTTTTGCAGGTATGACTTCCCCTGGAGTTTCACAAAGTATATTCCATTTTACGGCGGTGCAGATTATCATGATTACCACCATTATGTTGGGGAACAAAGCCAGAGCAACTTTGCTTCTGTCTTTACCTATTGTGACTTTCTTTATGGAACTGACAAGGTTTTTTCCAACTCTTTGTAATTTTATTATGTACTCACTGAGTTTTAAATTTTAACGCACGTAATGATTCAGGGATAACTTATTTTTTGCCTTTTTTAATTTTTCTCAATTAGGGCTATCGCTATCAGAAGAAGCTCTTTAGAAAGGTAAACTCTTGCACTCTGTATTTTACCCTTTTTTTTCAAGTATTCGGTTGCATCTTCACAATTTAGTTCTGTTCTTGAGCATTAATGCTGACTGTAGCTCATTCTCTGATAGCTGAATAAAAAGCTGATAAATTTAATAAAATCAGTTAATATATTTTATCATTAAGAATTAGTTAAACGGGCACACTGTCATTTTTGGAAATATTATGCATGTTTTCACACATTTGAATCTGATCATGACTCTTTGATTACTTGCCCTAGGTTTTTAATTGTTAATGTTGATTTATATCAAGTGATGTGATGACTTTTAATCCAGTGTCAATAGCTCTTTGCTGACAGCAATTGCTTCTTTGTAATCTAATTCAGATGCAAGAGGAATTAAGAGGTGGTGGCGAGCAAAATGGAGGGTTGTACCAAAATCTTAAGTCTGAGTAACTGTTCGACTGCACTTGTCGCAGAGCATGATGTGCGTGTGGTATATTTCTACCGGTGACAAGTCCTGGAAACATCTAATTTCAAGTTGAAAACACCGTGCTGTTTTGGTAAAGTAGAAGGTGTCAACTTAAGGTTCTTAAGCAAATGTTTTCGTGTAGCTTGAGGAGGGGTTTCAACAGTGTTAAGGACTTGTGTATTTGAAATTATGTCCAGGTTTAGAAAGAGTATGTGATGTGGACCTATGGCTTGTCTTTATATTTTTAGATGAGTAATGATCTTCCCAGTTTTAGTATTTTCTTTGGCATCAGAATAGGTAAGTGGCATTTCTTGATGATGTTTTCATTCAAAACTCTAAAAGTATCATTGCACTGGTTTAATCAATCAGCAGGTTATTTATTCATGTTAGGTAACCCTATGGTCAATGTCTACTTCCACGGATGATTTTAGAATGCCGTTAACTTGTGATGCATTTAAGTGTTTAGAATTTGTACTTGGAATTTGGAAGCGAGTCAACCGACCATCTTTAAATTCCCGGATACATACATACATACATATATATATATATATGTTTTGATGAATGATTTGATGGTATCTATGGAGTGACAAAATTAATCGGATACTAGCATAATAAGATTTAAAAAAACTATTGAAGAATTCGTGTCAGCAACCAGCCCGTCTAGCTCAGTCGGTAGAGCGCAAGGCTCTTAACCTTGTGGTCGTGGGTTCGAGCCCCACGGTGGGCGTGATTTTTATTTTCCTGATTTCGAGAAGTAACAGATTTCAAACGCCACTTGTTGCAGCGTTGGACCATCGGCAGCCCTTTAAAATATGTTTTAACCCCTTTTACCTATGTTATAATTTTAACTTTTATTAGCCTGCAGGCTTCAAGATAACTAGCAAGTTGAACTTAAAAAGAACAAATCCTAATGAGGAGGAAATGCAGATTTCTTAATTAAATATTGATGCTACGAATAATAGTACAATGCAAAGATAGTGTGGCAGTTTGCGACGGCAGTCACGGCACCGAACTATGAGCATCATAAAATTATGCAAGTATTGCCCAATAATCAATGCCATCATCTAGCAATTAGCGTGGCTGCCTTGCGAACGGAATCAATGGTGGTTGCAGCTTCCGGTACCGCAGCTGATTAACGATAGCTTTTTTTTTCTCCCTTAATAGCAGCTAGAATTTCGCCGCTATTAGCATGAGGTTTTAGCGATAGTTTTTTAGACCTGTTTGAGATTGAAATTGGACAAGTGTAATTTAAAAAATATAATATTAAGGTATTTAATAAATATTAACGGTTGTAATTTATAAGTTATATTAATATAATTTTTCACTTTTATGATGAAAAAATTATTGTATTTTTAATAATTTTGTCAAAATTATTATTTAAAAATTATATGTACTACAAATTATCAATTTTTATTTTATAATTATAATTTTTTTACAATGACTGTAATTAACATTCCAATCCCAAACATAATCTTTTACTTCTTAGGATTATTTTAGAAATAATTAGGGAGTTATAAAATCGCATATGCTTAATTACTTTTTTTTGAAGTATTAATGGGTTAACTGAGGAAAAGGGTTGTTTAGAGTGAAGCTAGTAATTTCGAAAAGGATTTTAAAAGGTCTGTGAATGGAGTGGACCAATACTCCATCTCTTGATGAGATCCATGATGGCATTGAGTGCTGGGACTTAGAAGATATCATTGTAGCAAAAAAATTTAGATTATATGAGACGTATTATATCAATTATATAATATAAGTAAATAATGTTATAATATACATATTATTTTAAAAAATTATTATGTAAGTGGTGATTATATAAAATTTAATTATATTATATATATATATATATATATATATATATATATATATATATATATATATATATATATATATATATATATATAAGAGTAGGATGATGAGATTGGGATTTGAGTGACTCCATCAAGGCACAGTAGAAAATGACTTATGTAAAAAGCAAGATGCAAAACAAAGGGAAGCGTGAAGAATAACAAAGATTAATTTTGGATTTTTTTACTGGCATTTTCAAGGTTTCTTTATCGTCTTTGAAAGAGTGGTGGCTGTGGTCATGGTGATTAGATCCGGCAAAATAGGTGTCAGATTTGTGTCATATTAAATTTAGGTCAACTTAAACATGATCTATTTAATAATTATTTCAAATTAAGATCCCAACTCAACATGAAAAATAAACGGGTTGCCCAATAACTTACTTAATATCTATATATTTAATAAAATTTGTATTAAATTTTTGGGTGCGTGTGCACACACACACAATTTATTGATAATATAAAATATATATTTCTACCAAAATATTATACATTCACATTGTTAAAGTTTTAATTATATATATTTAAATAATATTACAAATCAATATTATAAAATATACATATCTACTAATATTTTACCCATTTATACTTTTGATGTTCTAAATCTAAATAAAATTATATAAATGAAACACTATGTATATTTTTATCCTTACAAAAAATAAAGAGAGAATTATGTTCAGTATTTGAGTTTTAATGATAAGAACTCACGAATTAATTTAGAATAGAAAATATAATTATGTCATTAATCAGAGAAATGGATCAAGAGTTTAACCCTAATTCGACACGAAAAAAAAATCGTGTCAAAGGAACCTGACCCATTTAATAATCATATTAAATTTAGTGACCCATACTTGTTTGTATCGTATTCGTGTAAGATAAAATTTAATGATACATACTTATTTGTTTGTGTCGTATTCACGTAAAATAATTGAGTTTGGTCAAATTTTGCATAGTTTTAAATTGGTGATCAATGATGATGATCAAGCTGTGGTAACCGAAGGTAAGTGGTGGTAGCCACGGTGATAAAGGGTACAGATAAGAGAAAAAAATATTTAATTTGTTTTAATTTTTTTAAAAAATTTCTATTAAGGATAATTTTGGAATAAATGGACTTAATTCAACGAACGTTGGGCTCTATAAGTAGACCAAATCATTTCATATAGAGTGAACCGAGAAGCACCTAAAAAATAATAGCCTCATTATCACCGAGTAAGGCACCACCCTTCCATTGCAAGAAAGTTTGTGTGCTGAGCAATAGGAGCCCTTGTATTTAGGCTCTTTCTTTTTAAATTCACCTACTTCTCTGTCATAAACAGCGCCCACTAATATTTAAACCGAAAAATCTAATAAATAGAGACAAATAACTATAAAATTATATAGTGTTACGATATTAAGTAAAAAAATTAGTATTATTTTTCAATAAATACTATCTCACCCCATGACTTTACCGTCATTTTTACTCCGTCATGTCACGGATAGGGCTGTTAATCATTTTGCATAAACTTAAGAGGTTCTTTGATCAGAAGAAGGGGTTTAGATTAATCTAAAGGAAGGAGTACCTCAGTACCGCTACCTTTTTATCAAGCACTCTTCTCTAGTGATTCAAATAGACTATGGTTTTCGCTGGCCCAGTTCAAGGCAAATTATTTAGGCCCATTATTATGCTCATGGGGCATGCAAAAGGCCCATAAAAGTAACCATCAGAAAATAGAAAGATTATTTTATTCAGCCGTGACTGAACGACGATTTGAATCATGGGCATTGATTATCCAATCTATTTTTCACAAGTGATTTCCAGGTGGAAAATTTGAAACAAGAGCAAAAAAAAAAAAAAAAAAAAAAAACGGGGGGAAAAATGACACCAGGAATTCACCAAAAACGTGGGTCCAGCCATCATGTGATTGATCAAAAGCCTGGAAGCTGGTGGTGTTAATTGCAAAAACAAGTTTCAGCTTTGAACGCTTATTGAGAGGCTTATTGGCAGTGGCTTGGCCGGTTGGCCCAACCTCTTTTTCACTTTTTATAAAGGAGGGGAAATTGCTAATGAACTTTCTCATTATTTCTTGGACTTTATGGCCTTCTTTTTTACGACATCATTGCCCAATGTCACCCTTCTCCTCCTCTATCCATGCCATACACGTGGCATAATCACACTTGTAATCATAGGGGCCCCGTTCGCATACCCGCATTATATTGTTAATTATTATTATTATTATTTTGGTCCACTTGAAAATATGGAAACATTGCTTAATTTGAGCCATACTGGCCTCTCTAAAGCTTAACCTATGCTCGATAGGGATAAGCGGATGTCCCAGGCGAAAGAAAGAGAGCCCTGAGGGTCTGTAATATCGCATTTGGTGGTCTACACGTGAAATTGTCATTATGTTGCTTGTAAGTCATAAATCTTTATTTTTTTTTTGTTTTTTTTTTTCCTTTTAACCTCCCATGGTTTTATAAGTGTTGTAGGAATGATATCAAGTTGATTTTCAATCATAAGAAAGTCTCGACAATTAATATACAATGTCTGAGTACTGCCTAATTGCAAATTACTCTTGCTTGTACACAACTCACTCAGTTTTTAAGTAGATGTGCTAGCATTTTATGTTTAGAATGAATCATTTTTATGGATTCCAAGTCGAATTAGACCAAAGGTGTGTTTGTGACTACTTGTTTTCATATAACTCTAATTGGTGTGTGTGTGTATAGCAATTCCGTTGCACAACAACTATGGTTTTAAAATTATAACATTTCAAACACGCATACCGTTACAAGAGTTAGAATTTAAACAAACGATATTTTTGGGATTGAAGTGTTGCTATTTTTTTATATATAGGTCACTTAATTAGGATTTTACCAAACATTTTTACTATCATATCACGTATGTTACAATTACAAACATACCCTAAGTCATGTTATATTGGGCAAGTACGAATCATACATACGAAGAATCATGTTATTAAAAATAAAAATGTGTTGCATACATACGTACATACACGCACACATTAAAAATAGATTTAAAGTATTGGCAACTAGGGTGAGTATGTGTCATGAGAGATTAGATGGGAATTGAATAAAACGTCTGGGGAGGAAACACAACAAGGTGCGCATTGCATTCTGATTGAAAATGAGAGAATGATAGATTGACTAAGGTCGGGAAAGATCCTATTAATTTCATTGAGGAAAGGCAGAATTAAAAGTTGACGCAATAAAAGGTGTTAAAAAAATGCAACAAATGAAAATAAGCCATTTATTAAGTGTTTTATTGGCAAAAAAAGGCACTCATTAGTCATTACTTAACATGCCTTTGCTGTTGGCATCAATCGAAGTTGGCATATCTCTTTCTCTCTGTGTGTGCGTGTGTAACAAAATCATGCACCAAGTGTGCATCACCAACCTTTTTAGATAGTCAATATACAATTTTTTTAAAAAAAATAATTAGTTATTTGGGGGCTGATGAATCATGAGTATATTGCCCGTAAATTGAAAGTATTTCTTATATTTATGATGTTTTTTAAAAGCAAATGATTAATCACGAAAAAGTTAGACGGAGGGGGGGAAAAAAAATCTGAACTAGCGATTTAAGTAATACTTTTGTGACAAAACGATTGCATCTAAAACCAGCGAAAGGAAGCTCGAGAATCATTAAAACGACCAAAAAAAAAAAAAAAAACATAGACTTCTGAACAAATTCACTTGTTAAAAAGTATAATTACCCACATTGATTCATCTCAATCTCCCATATGATCAAATAAAATCGAAGGTGTACTTTAAAATAATAAAAATAAACATGCCCTTAATTCAAGAACTATTTTTACCTACATCTACTTCACATTCTTTGTTTTAAATCATCCATTATTACTTGAATCTTAACAAAATTTAGTTTGACAATCTACATATTGAAGAGAAAAATTAAATATTCTTTTGATCACAACATGGTTGGAAATGTTCTCACTACGAACAAAGGAGTATTAAGTAAAATCTAAAAAGACTCCAATATAATAAATTGTGATTATGGTACTCCACAATCTAAGTATCGTCAGATAATAATAGTTCATTAGATTTGGTTGACCTTTTGACCACCATAGGGTATCCAAATTTGAGGGTACAGTATTTTTAAGGTGCCATAGTCTAATCTAGTGGGCCTAAATTCATTCAACCTCAAAATTTTGAATAACTTATTTTGTACATCATTATCACTATTTAAAATAAATGTGTAAATTTAGAGGATTTAGTTTTCCTCTTAAAAAAATAAATTTTCTTATTATATTTGTATTTTATTTTAATGGTTTTAATGACTTACTTTTTGAGAGGTTATTGGTATATTGGGTTTTCGTTTGTATAAAATACGGACTGATTGGGTTCTCACTTGCATAAAATACGAACTACTTGGCTCTTTTTTTTTATTGTCTTAATTCATCATGACGTCCTATCAGTTATAATTGGTTTCTTTACCTTATGACAAATTCCTGCAAATTAATTGTCAAAAAAAAAAAAAAGATTTTCCCATTAAGATGGAAAATTAATAAGTTAAAAGAAAAAGAAAAAGAAGACGAAGGAGCTTCGTAAAGAAAGCCAGAATTTTAGAAAGCACTGAAGTTCCGAATTGACAAGCTGGGAAGCTTTCTTCGATAAAATTGAACCCGGTCTCTTAGCACTGCAAAAGAAATTATATTTTTCTTCATAAACCAAGAGGGGAAGTTTATCAAAACACTCTCAATCGCTATTGACCTACCGCTCTATGCTGGCCATTTTTGAGCCATCACAAGCAATTTTTTTATTGGTTTCATGTCACGACTGACACCCAAAACAAAACAAAGAGTCTAATTAGGACTTTAACTAAAGCTTTCATTATAGAGATTTATTTTTATACCTTATACCTTATTGGAGATTTTCTTAATTGAAATTCCAAATTAAGATGCTCCGTGGAATCTTATGAATTAATGGAAATCAATCACAAGTCTAACGACTTTGATTAACCTTTTAAAATTTCTTTTAATAATCCAAATTTGAATGTCAATAAGAGCAAAAAAAAAATGCTTCTTCGTATTTTGTTAGTCCAAGAGTTCAGACTACGCATACAGTTAAACACTTAACATTATAAAGTGGATGACAGTTGCGACTGGCGTTGTGGCTATTGACTCACAAGACAATTGACTAATCAGAGATCAAAATTGACCACTAACCCTCCAATTAATATTTTAATAATCATATCCTCAATTTCAGATGCTAAACGCTCGGTGGAAAAGGGCAATACATTTTGAAAAACCAAGCCATAACAATTTCTGAATCTTCAAACCATTTTCAGATCAATGTGAAGTTAAACTCATGAATCTTCTCAATCACGCAATTGATTAGAATGGATCAACTAAAGATGACATGTCTTAAAGCAACCACGCTAAAACTGAAAACTGAGGTAGTTTTTAGATTTTAAATTAAGATTCTTTAAATGGATCGTCTCAATTTAAATTAATTTTTTGAATTATTTATAATGATTGTTGACAAGATTTATTAAATCACAAAGCATAACTAACTATCATCTATTTATTAAGATTTATTGAATTATAAAGTATAAATATCATCTAATTTTGGGAACCATACACTAATTTCGTAGTAACCTACTTGGCTTTCAATACCCTTATGTGCCTATATATATACATATATATAGAAATGTTACAATAAGAGATTTTAAAGTGTAGAAAAGTCTAAAAAAATTTTAAAACCAAGCGATTTAAAAATATAATTTTATAATGCTCTTAAACCGTAGAGTTTTAGAGTTTTTTTTGAATATTTCTAAACTTTAAAATCTTAGATAAAAAAAAATACTAATATATATATATATATAGACACACACACACACGTATGAACTCTCAAATATCGTATTTCCGCATGAACATATGACACATATAAGCAGGGTCATAATTAGGTCCGTAATTATGTATTATTTGTAGTCAAGAAAAAGATAATTGCCTCTGATCCCATTTATATTTGCATCCCTTTCAAACATATATAGCAACATTTTAATAATTGTTTCCCCTGTATATTTGGGATTAGATTTTCTCCTCATGTAAGAATAAACCTCATATTCATTATTAAATTTCGATTGAACTAAAGTCCACATCAAAATAAGTTGTGACAAGCTTCCGATAACGCTATCAATAGACTTATAAGATAATATTCAAAATTTTGGTGCTCTGATTTTTTGAATATATGTACTTTTTGACAGTTGATTATTTAAGGGATTCGTAAAATCGCCATTATTTAATGTGTTAAGGAAGTTGCTCTTTTACAATAATTTAACCTCCAAAGTCCGGGGGGACCAGAGACAAGTTAAAGCAATGAAATTGACTGCTGTAAAAATAAAATGGAGCGTAAAATATGGATGAGAAGACAACAGTTTGCCCCTTAGTTTTTTTTTACCTCTGTCTATGCCACCTACTCTTGAGGCTCTTCCTAAAAGGAAATCAAATTTTCTTTTGTTTTTTTTAATTTTTAATTTAAAAAATGGACAAATAAATTAAAAATAATAGAAAAATAGGAAAAGGAAGGAAAAAAAAATAAAAAATCAGAAAGGCTTTGATGAATGAAAATGGCAATTGGTGAACGTTTTCAAGGCAATTCTCCTGGCTGTCTTGGTCAGCACATCTCTCGCAGACCCAGAACGGAACAACTAGTGGGAATTCATTAAATTCCTAGGTTGCCCCTTTATGTCCACATTCTTAATAAACCCACATGAAGAACAAGTCACAATTGGGAACCTCAATTTAATGTATTGCATTTGTATATTTGCACAGTCGGAGTGAGAGAAAATAATTATAAAAAGTAGAAAGAAAAGAAAAGAGCCCCCTCTAATAATAAAATAATAGAAAACATAAACAGCAAAAATTATAAAAAATTAAAAAAGGGGGAAGCTACAGACAAGAGAAGCCCTTCCCCACAACAAAGACCCCAACAACACAAAAGAGAAAAAAAAAAGAAGGGGCAGGAACATGAAAGTGATACCAAAACTAGAACTAACTTTTAAAGCGCGTGCGCCTCACTCCCCAATCGCCTGCCAGTGATAGCCAATCTCATGTTGGTGTCTTCGTACGTGGGACTGTGGTGTTTACCATACTGTATCCGCTTCCATCCACAGTCGCCCTCTATGTTCCCCACGCGCACATAACTGGAGCGTGTTCCAACTGCTTTGAACTGAAACAATGACCCGTTTGCCAGTAACAACACTAGTGTTTCATTTTTCTCTTTGTTTCTCTCTCTCTCTCTCTCTCTCTCTCTCTCTCTCTCCCCCTCTTCCTCTCCCTCACTCATTTTTCTCTCTTTGAAATTTTATCTTAGGCCAATCAACTCACCACTGAGACCAAGACTACACCCTCACCCGACAAAAAAATTACAACTTGGGTCATGGGTACTCGCCGGAAAATGAAATTCCGGCCTTATGAAACTACTCAGACGTCGTCGTTTCATTTCCGCTCTTCTTACTCACTCATGACTACGGAAACAAAAAACTGACCTTGAACTCCCTGAAGAAAACACCAATTTTGTGGGCAAGTCAAAGTTTTTTATTTCCTTGCATTTACACCCCTAACAATGGCAAACACCAACACTACTCAAACACAAGCGGTGGACTCACTGTCGTCGGACGAGCTGACAGCGAAGGCTGTGCACAAGAGATACGAAGGGCTAGTGATGGTTCGAACGAAGGCTATAAAAGGCAAAGGAGCCTGGTACTGGGCTCATCTTGAACCCATGTTGATTCAAAACGCTGATACTGGTCTCCCAAAAGCAGTGAAGCTAAGGTGCTCCCTATGCGACGCCGTCTTCTCAGCTTCAAACCCGTCCCGCACGGCCTCTGAGCATCTCAAACGAGGCACCTGCCCGAACTTCAATTCTTTAGCCAAACCCATTTCGTCCATCTCTCCGTCGTCAGCTAGTCTTCCGTCACCGTCGAGTCATAACCGCAAACGCAGCAGCTCGTCTTCAGTCCTTGAAGCGAGCAAAGCTGGTGTTGGCGTTGGCTCATCGTCGACTTCTTATCAAGCAACCCCGCTGGCTATAGTGGATCCGTCAAGGTTTCAAGAACTGGCAACTACAGCTGTCGCAGCGAGTGTTGCGGGTTCTTATTTGCCAGGCCAGCAGCATTTGGTTTTATCTGGAGGGAAAGAAGATTTAGGAGCTTTGGCTATGTTGGAAGATAGTGTTAAAAGGTTAAAGAGTCCAAAAACTTCGCCTGGACCAGCTTTGAGCAGGAACCAGATTGATTCTGCTCTTGATTTTCTTGCTGATTGGGTTTATGAGTCATGTGGGTCTGTTTCTTTTTCAAGCTTGGAGCATCCAAAGTTTAGAGCTTTTTTAAATCAAGTTGGGTTGCCAGCGTTTTCAAGAAGGGAGTTTGTTGGTTCAAGATTGGATTTAAAGTTTGAGGAAGTGAGAGCCGAGTCTGAGGCAAGGATTAGAGATGCTATGTTTTTTCAAATATCTTCCGATGGTTGGAAAGCTAAGGGTTTTGGTGAAGATAATTTGGTGAATTTGACTGTGAATTTGCCTAATGGTACTAGTTTGTACAGGAGGGCTGTGTTTGTTAGTGGTGCTGTGCCGTCTAAGTATGCTGAGGAGATTTTGTGGGAGACAATAACGGGCATTTGTGGAAATGCCGTGCAACAATGTGTAGGGATAGTTGCAGACAAGTTTAAGGCTAAAGCATTGAGGAATTTGGAGAATCAGAATCATTGGATGGTCAATCTTTCTTGTCAGTTCCAAGGCTTCACTAGTTTGATCAAGGACTTCAGCAAGGAGCATCCTCTGTTCAATACTGTAGCCGATAATTGTCTCAAGTTGGCAAATTTCGTGAATAACACGAATCAAATTCGAAATAGCTTTAATAAGTATCATTTGCAAGAGTATGGGCATGGTGGATTTTTGAGGGTGCCTTTGAGGGATTATGAGAAGTTGAACAATTTTGGACCTTATTATACATTGATAGATGATATATTGAACTCAGCTCGAGCACTTCAGTTGGTTCTATTAGACGAATCTTATAAGATGATATTAATGGAAGACCCGCTTGCAAGAGAAGTTGCAGACATGACACGAGAAGCACAGTTTTGGAATGAGTTGGAGGCAGTGCACTCACTGGTTAAATTGATTAAAGAAATGGCTCAAGAGATTGAGACAGAAAGGCCACTAGTCGGGCAATGCCTCCCACTCTGGGATGAGCTTAGAACAAAAGTGAAAGATTGGTGTTCAAAATTCCACATTGTGGAAGGACCAGTGGAGAAAGTGATAGAAAAGCGGTTCAAGAAGAACTATCACCCGGCTTGGGCGGCTGCATACATACTTGATCCACTTTATTTGATTAGAGACACTAGCGGGAAGTACCTTCCACCATTCAAGTGCTTGACACCTGAGCAAGAGAAGGATGTTGACAAGCTAATTACCCGGCTTGTTTCAAGGGAGGAGGCTCATATTGCACTAATGGAGCTCATGAAATGGAGAACAGAAGGGCTTGATCCGGTATATGCTCGAGCAGTCCAAATGAAAGAAAGGGACCCCATTACTGGAAAAATGAGAATTGCAAATCCCCAAAGTAGTAGGCTTGTGTGGGAAACTTATCTTACTGAGTTTAAGTCCCTAGGGAAAGTTGCAGTTAGGCTTATTTTTCTTCATGCATCGTCATGTGGTTTTAAATGCAACTGGTCTTTGTTGAGATGGGTGTGTGCCCATGGGCAGTCGAGACTAGGCATGGAGAGGGCTCAGAAGGTAATATTCATTGCAGCTCATTCCAAGCTTGAGAGGCGGGATTTATCCAGTGATGAAGAGAAGGACGCAGAGCTTTTTGCCTTGGCAAACGGTGAGGATGATGTGCTAAATGAGGTTCTTGTTGATACATCCTCAGTGTAACTTTTGTTTTTATTCAATCATTTAGAAATTAAAAATTTGTAGGATTTTTTTAATTCTTTTCACTATTTTTTCTTTGATTTTTGTACTTCTTTTACTTACTCTTTAGAAGATTTTGGGGCAGTCAGGTGGGAGAAAGAGGGACATGGTTAGGGAATTGAATTTGTATTCCTGCCACTGCTCAGGGTCATCTCTCGAGCAATTAGCCAGCTTTCATCCTCGCATGATTTTGGAGCTTCTTGATATGCTGAAAAGAAAATCTTCTTGTTTGTAAAGATAGAAAGTGCTGCATGAACAGAATTTACAGAACAGGAAGAACATTGTACAATTTTTGTTTCTCAAGTAATTTGGAAAATTGATAGTATTTATAAAGGGGAAAGTTTTATGATTTCTCCTCTGGGTTTTAGATGATACCCTTCATCTTTTAATGTCTTTGAACACAGAAAATGTTTGTCATTTCTCTTCAAGAGAGTCCAAATACTTGTGTGAGTTAACGTGGCTATGTTTTAACTTCTACTCATTATTCTTCTTGCTTGGACTTCCAGTGGGCATTTGTAGGCGATATTTGCATTCTTAGGCAATCTAAGAGTTTTACTTAATTTGGTTTATATGCTGCTAAGCTTGGCCATTATAGTCATGACTGACGATTGAGTTCATTCACAAAAGGCATTTAGCTTTCTGTCTGTATAGTTATTCTGAATCAGCTGATAATTCCTGACAACAAGCTTGTACAAGTTTATATATTTGTTGTTTGGATCGTATGCAGCCCCTTCAAGAGAATGACGAGAGGTGTTTGCTGGAAAATCATGCTCAAGATTTTCTTTTCTACTAGAATTTGATGTCTTATGCTAGTTCATATTCCTATTTAGAGGATCTGAGCTGCTAAAGTTTCATTCAGTTCCAATTATAGATTCTGTGTTCTCCATTCCAGAACCAGTAAAGCTTCCATGAACTTTGCTGTCTCTGCTTCTAGCAAAACCAGGTTAAGTGTTTTGTCCCTTGTGTGCGTACTTTAGTTTCATGTTTTATTAATGATTATCGTTTGAACTCTCTTCTAAGTTAGGAACCAAACCAAACTCAAAGTGAGCCTTCCCCTTTTAGTGTTTAATTATTTATTACTTTGCATGATCTATAGTTAAATCGATATTTCAGTTTTCACGCTGGAGTTTTGTGTTTGATCTCGAACATTTAGTTCCCTAAAAGAAGATAAATTTGTGCTTGACTAAGATCTTGGTCTAGATGCGGCTTAAAATCAATTATCGTTAGTGAAGTTGAGGAATGAGATGAATATATATAATTACTCTATTTAATCTTTTCTATGACAGAAAGATATGACAATGACGTTGTTGGCTCAGGAAGGCCGCCCTAACATGGTCAATTGTTTAGCATTGTTGGAGCAAGATTAAAGAGGAGTTTGCAAAAAGGATCCTAGGACCTGAAAGATTTAATGGCAGTGAGGTGTCTTTTTGCAAGATGCCACAGGTAGCTTGAGCCAGTTGGATGGATGGCATGCTGTGTTTGGCTTTACAGGTCAACAGCCTTAGAGGAAGCTGAGATGCACTTCTAACAGTATTTTTTTGAGTTTTTCAATCCACATCTGCTGGTTTTTGTGCCCTCGAGAGAGTGGAGCCCCACCACATGAAGCAAGTGTAAGTCTTTTTCCAAGCTTTGGTGGTTTGTCAAGGGGAGATATTTTATCAGGGGTGTTTTTTTCCATATCAAATCATCGTTGTGGTGGTAACTTCTCTTTTAAACATTCCAAAGCTCATGACGTTCATGCAGAGTCATTGGGTTGATGCCCCCCATGATTGAGAGAAAGGTCTCAAGAGGTCCCAAAGCAAGCAATTTTGTCGGCATGAAGTGGCACATAAAATGCTCGGGAGTATACGGCACCTAAGTTGTACAGATTTTTGTATTTGAAATTTATGCAACGCTCCAATAATAACCTTGCGGTTGGTTACTCGCATGTTAGTATTTGTTAACTAATATTCATATGAAGCTTTGTTGTAAATTGTAACGTATCTGTTACTAAGTTTTGAGAATATAAATTTGTTTATGCATACACGGTTAAAATATTGTGAACGTACGTCAGTTTGTTTTCAACTTTGTCATACATCTTTCTGGCTTGTCCCAATAGGAATCATTCCCTCGAACTGGCCTTCAAACATTAGCTGTTTTGCACTTGGTAGAGTGAATTAAAGGACTACAGCTTAAATTTTTTTATTATGTTTGAATTTCTGCAAGCATAAACCCAACAATAGGAAGTAGGTGTTGTGGTTGACAATATGCATTAATTTTCAATTGAATTTGGTATCAAATTGTAACCCAAAACTTTTGAATGGTAGATGTTTGAAACTTTTTCCACATATTTCACCATTTTTAGCATTGCATTCATGCCACAATCTTCATTTAACTTTATTCCAAGCTACCCATTCCCCTTCGCTGTACAAACATCCCAAAATTGATACGTTACAAGACTTTGAAAATGGCATGGGTGCAAACCGCTAGTATTGAATGTCAATGGTAATTAGTGCCACATAATGACCCATTCCTTGCATGATTTTCATGAACTCACTCATGAGATAAACAAGGGAAAGATTACGCAGATTGAGTAAAAAGAGGGGAAAAGAAAAGGAAAAATAAAACTAGACAGGACATTGCTACCGCCTAAGCTAAAGGCAAAAGAGTCTAAAAGGAGTCATTTGACAATGGCCGGTCATCAACCCATCTACTGGAAGCACTCCAATTGGGGAAACCAATTGAATTGCATTTTCTTCTTCTTCTTCTTCTTCTTCTTCTTTTAGGCATCTTTTCATGGTAAATTAATTGTGGATTAGTCAACAAAAACTATCTAAAGTGCCGAACCCGTATAATTCTTACTCAATCACCCACCCACCTCCACACACTGTTGAAAGGTGAAAACCGAAGAAATGATGCAGGCTTTTTAACTTTTTGGTGAGTGGTGAAATGAGTACAGTATGATTTTGGCACATTGGGAGGGGTCTTGTAATGACTCATTTGGTGGAGAGACAGAAACTCTTGTCGGCAATGCTCACAAACAATGACTTCCCAACAAACTTAAAAGAAGCTCTTTTGCTCGTATCATATGGTATGCTTAAGCTTAATGCTTCACTCACTCCACTCATTTCTTTTCGGTTAAAGGGAAAGGATACATAATCATTAGTATAGGACGACACTCTCTCTTTATACAAGAATCTTTCCCCCTTCCGATGCAAATCTCATTATTCCATTTCATTTCTCTTTTCAAGCGTTTATTTACCCCAATTTTTGGGCGATCAAGAGATATTGATTTTTTTTTTCTCCCCAAATATTTGATAATAAATTCGATGTATTCCTCGCTTGGATATGTTGGAGTGGATTGTTTCTATTTAAATCCACGAACATGATAGTTTACTTTTTTTTATGAACTTCCAAAACCTTCAAAAAAAAGTTACCGATGGTATATTGAAATGATATTGACAATGCAAAACGAAACAAGGTGAAAAAAATTTCTCTCGGGTGTTGACTCTGCAAAATTTACAAGATTGGAGGCTTTGGACCGAATAGCACCTGTCATGTTTTCACCTAAATTAACATTATGAACTTATTGCCTCTACATCTTTATGAAACGTCAATACTTTGCATCTGTATATTATTATGACTCACATTTTTTAGACTTTAGTGGTGATGACTGTGGGCCAAGTATAACAATTTCAGACTTTTAAATTCTCAATTTGCATGCTTCCCTAGTGAGTGAATCGGGTGACATCCTTTAAAAAAATGTTAGGTCCATAGATTATACCAAATTTGGACAGGGTCATTTTTTGTTTTTGGCAAGTTTCTTTTTCTTTTTTTTAATTATTAATTCACGCACCCATTAAAGTTTAAACCCAAAACTTTTGCTCTGAGAAAGCTACTCGCTATTATCACAACTGGACCTAATTAGCTTCTTGAATAAAATCACGTTGCATATATTTGAAACCAATATATAAATTTTGTTGGTATTATCTTTTTACTAATGTCATTAATCAATTAATGATATCTAATTAGCTAGACCTATTTAGCTTCTTTTAATAAATTCATTAATGAATAATGATATCTACAATTAAAAATCTACTAAACCTACCAAATCAAATTGTAATGGCTTATTCTATACACACGAGCACATACTAAATTGGATACGCATATATCTGAATATTTCAATGAAAATCAACTTCTATTATATAGAAGGATTCAAAATCTTGCGAAACCTCTCAAGGCTTGTTTGAGATTGCTTTTGAGAGGCTCAAAAGTGATCATGAAAAATTAAAATTCAACTTTGGTGTTTGATAATTTTTTTTTTTAAATCACTTTTGGTAAAATCACCCAATCCTATAGTGCAGTTTTAAAAAGCAGTGAGTGAGTAGTGTTTCAAAATCTGATGTTGAAAATCACTTTTATAGTTAATATAATTTTATATATATCCTCATTTATATCATGAAAATATAAAATTATGCTTAGTAATTAGGATAAAAAAATCATTAACTTTAAACAGATGATTATTATTAGTATTACTAATTATATTAAGATAACGAAAATAAAAAATAATTATTTTAGTTATCAGTTATCAGTTATCATATTACATAATAAAAATATTTTATACACGTGTTTATAAATACTTAAATAATTTTTATTCTAACATTATATTAACTTCAGTCATTTACATTTTTACAATAGTTTAACCGTAAAATTTCTTAAGCACATTCGGATGATTTTAAAACTCATATCACTTTTAAAAATAACTTTTACTAAATAATTAACCGATTTTCTTAACAGTTAATTATTTTTATAGCAAAATTAACAATAATTATTTTAAAAGGTACCGTGATGCCAAATCAGTCTTTTGTGTTGTAGAAAAAATTTAACATTATTCAATAAACTGTTTTACTTTATGCCTATGGTGAATCATGGACCACCAAATAACTTTTGTTAAAGAGTTGTCTCAGCTTCTTGGCGCTACACTCACAAAGGTACCCCTAAAATACCTTTATTTCGAAAAAAAAAGGAAAGATACGCTCTGCTTTAATTAATTTTACTATTCTTCTCACCATACCTTGTTTGGAGTAATTACGGACTGCTGCCAAAAAGTCCTCATTCTTTATGAATTTTTTTCCCCCCCCGCCAACTTTCAGTACCGAGCCCCAGCTTGGTTTGTTTATTTAGATATCCTCATGACATTTTATATGTTTCTTTTCCTTGCATGCACATGTCATTGAGCCATTAATGGGGTGAGCCGAATCGCGCGCTAGGATATGAAACTTTATGAACACTTTTCTCTCATTTGTTAGTACACATTAATCTTAAATTAAGCGGAGACACTCAAAATGAGCCTAAGCATTTAGACTGCAACGTAATCAGTGGTTATACGACCGAATGCAGACACTTGTTACTTGAGTTTGAAAAGTTAAAGATATATAAATGTCGAGAGCTGTATTTTTCTTTCAAAAGGTCAAGGATGAGATGAGATGAGTCCATATTCAAGTTATCCATCATAGCACTTTAGAAAGCCCCTATCAATCAATACCCCCAAAAATCTGAAGAAGAAGGTCAAACACTCATGCATCACTTAACTAAAATCTTTGCGGGAAAAATTGCTGTCGGAATGTCAAATGACTTGTTTTATGCCTTACACGAAAAGCCACTTTACTCATTCCCATTTTGAAGCCATTGGCATGGAGTCGTGTCCAATTTCAATCATGCATGCTAATTTTGCAAAATACAGCTGGGGAAGAAAAAACGTAAAATGGAATAAATGGTTAAAGATAAATCGAAAGAAGCATGTGGCTGATGATCCAATGGACAACAAATGGTGCTGTACAAATTAGGGTGCGCAATAATGGAGGCACGTGTCGCACTCATGGTTCCTGTGTGATTCATACGTACGGTAGGCGGGGCCCATCACATATTTTGAAAACCATATCATATACAGGTCGATTGATCATGCTCCTACAATCGAGGCCGCCCAAAGAATCGGACCGACTGGCTCTATCCCCGAAAACGACAACGCGTACGGTCCAGATGTAATGTACAAGCCCTCCACTGTCGGCAGAGAGCATCGTATAAAACGAGCGGCAGAAAATACGGGGAGAAGACGACACCGTTTGTTTTGACTTTTTTGTCTGTGCTGTCCCTGGGTCGAAAAAAAATTCTTCACTTGGAGAGTTGGAGTTGGCATCAACATCACGCCTTTATCGCCAACCAATGTTCCAATCCAGATCCAGTCACAGGCGAGGCGAGTAAGCTGTGGGCGACTGGGACTGCACGATATTCTTCTGGTCACGTGGTCAACATACTGTGCAACTTCCAGTTAATAATGACGATTCATATTTCATGGGATGGAATCTGATTGGTCAATGTCCGTACCGACGGCACGTCACTTTCTTGTCACCTGACGTCACCCCAGTATCCCTGGCCCCTTTGGGCTCATTTCTATATCCGCCCCAGTACTCCCTCCCCCGCTCTTCATAGTTTTTTAAATCACGGGGAGCATATTTGTCAAATTACGTAACCAACCCAGTGAAAAATAGCAATAATTATCCTTAGCTTTTCCTGGTCTTTAGATAATCTCCAAACTTAAAATCTCCTAATCTTTGTATATAAGATTTTGGTTTAAGAAATTTTAAAGCCAATATCTAATTTATTTATAATTTTCTTCATTTGATGTGAAAAATGCAATATTTTTAAAACTATTAGAAATCACTATCTAACCGAAGTTAGCTCCGTATGAATATCCTCTTTCTCCCCCTCCTTTCACGCAATAATCTAAAAAAGAATAATGAGAAAGGTTTGGCAAAAAGATTAGGTCAATTTTTTCTAATGATCTTGGTATCCTAAACAAATATTGGAGTTAAATCAAATTTTAAATCCTTTCTCCCCTCTTTTCTTATAGATAAATTGTTTAGTGATTTCCTCATCTTGGGGTTTAATTGGGCGGTCCCTTAAGCAATTATTATGGCAGTGACGCGTGGATGAGCATTTGCATCATGCGACGATAATTCCCGTGCTAGAACAGTCTGAGGCACGTGCCAGGACCAGACAAAGGGAGCAGCTGGGATCTCCTGCGACGACACTACTCATGGCACAATGTGGGTGGGAAACTGGGAGTTAGTTATTGGCGCCTTTGTTTTTTCTCGCTTCTCTCTCTTATTTAAATGTTTTTCAAAATAATTAAAGAGTTTCAGTTAAAACATAGCTGTCACAAGCAACGAATGGAATCATTGCTGCCATCTTCTCCACTTATTAACTTCGTCTGATTAGTCACAATAAATTAATTCTTAATCCTCTCCTCGTGGTCCATAATTACTGAATCTCACAACATAATTTATATTAAACAAAAAAACAAGACCAATAATTTGCATTTTCCTGCGCTTGATTGTTAGTAACGGTCCACAACATTTCAATCGTAAAAAGGCTTACTTAATGTTAAGGTCAGTAGTGGTTTATGAATTTTTTAAGGGGCAGTGTTTGAAAAATGTGGTCGGTATTTCCTTTCCTGGCCCTGCGGAGCAATTGCAATTCTCCAATTAGCGTAATGTGATTGAGCGACGCTTTTTTTTTTGTTTTTCGCCCCTTTCTCCTTCAACTTTTTCAAGTAGTCAATAGTGCTTTGATTTGATTACTCGTTCTTTTATGAGTATAATTATTTGTACTGGTGCAGTGGTGCTTAGGTATACTTGTAATATTATTCATTAATGTGGGCACCAAAGATTTTGATAAACAAGATGATTGAAAGATTATAATTGTCATTTTATTACGTGGCCGTCGCATATCCCTAAAGTATTGCTTTAATCACTGTATGATTACTGTATAAAATCTACCAAATGAGATTTGGTGGGTATGTACCCAAGTTCATTGGATTGCTTATGGCGGAAGATTTTTAATTGCATTGGCTGAGCGTTTTTTAATCATTCCATTGAAATAATTACATAATCTATTTTTCCTTATTTTTCTTCCACGTTGTCTTATTTAGGAGTGGGTTGCAAATGACAAGATATAACAATAGATAAGGTATGAGTATTGGGGGAATTTTAATTGAGAGAAATATCATTGTTCTGTTAGAAGTGGTGTATTTAGTTAACCAACATTAGATACTTTAAAACTCTTCATCATTCATTGCGTTTTTGTTTTTTTCCATATTATATTTTAAGAAATGTTAAAAAGAAAGATTAGAATACAAGCTAACATGAAACGACAATATTTATAGGAAAGTTCAATTGAATATCTAATAATGAAAGCATAATTTGAAACGTATTGTTTAAAATAAAGTCTTAACATCAACATTTTGTTAGCGGTAGACCCGAACCTATGTTCGTCAATTTTGAAGATGCAGATTCTTCTATTGGGTTACAAAATTCACCGATAAACGCATTGTTGATTTCAAATGTCTTTAATTTTTTTTTATTTTTTTGGGAATATTATACAATGTATCTTTTTTTCAGTATGAGTTTAAAAATCTTGTTAATTAGAAAAAAAAAAAATAATGATATGAAAAATACGCCGTTGATTGGGGACTAATTTGGCTTCTCAAGATTTCCCTTTTGAAGGCAGATACAGAAGAATTTAGTTGTTATGTGGGGAAACAAATAAAGTATGGGACAAGTAATTTAAAGGGGGGATCAAAGAAAGCAAGGGACAAAGAATTGGGGTCAAGAACACTATAATGGTTATCTGTGCATAAAAAGAGGAAAAGGATAAAAGAAAAGTGAAAATTTCTGGTTTCTATCATATATCAGTTTTTGAATGATGAATTTGGAATCTGGACAAAATGCGCATCATATAGTTCAAATTCCTCAATCATGAGTGCACTTTTGAAGGTAAAATAACCAGCTGGTCTCTCATCCCCGCATCTTTGCTTCTAAGAGGATATGCAAAAAAAAAATAATTTAACTGAAATTTCAATTTGACAGATCTTGTTCAATATGATCTAATTTGGGTTCGCCTCCTCAGATGGGTTTCATAGCGCTGGAGGTCGGAGGGAAGGAAATTCAATTCAAGTCCAACAAGGACACACAAGAACCCACTATTCAAACCCTTGTTGGTGACCCATAACCCATTATGGGTTACTTGTCCGTTAATGAGAGCTATGCAGTATACTGCCCCTATACTCACCTTAGGGCACAATTTAAGATGGGCTTAGCACATTCTGCATTGGCAAACTTATAATAATAATAATAATACTCTAATGACAGTATTCTCATTTTTTAAAAAATGAGGATGCCACTAATAAAAAAAAATCTGTAAATTTTAATATACTAACAAATAAATAAAAAAAAAAATACAATCTTCAATAATTAAAATATATATTTTTTTCAATGGTTAAAAATACAATCCTATATACATACACATATATGTGAATCTACATGAAATTTGCATTTAAGCATTTGCACATGATAATTGTTATATACATAGAGTCATTATCTAATAAAAAAATTCCCTAAGTTATTAAAGTAACTGATAAATTAAAAGATAAATAAAACACACATTCTAATGTATTTGTCATATAGCATATTAGTCCATTGGAGTGTGTGTTTTTCTTTGTTTTAGCTTATCCATTACTTAATAAATTAAGGAATCCCTAATTGAATAGTAGTAGTAGTAGTAGTAGTTTTCCAATGAGAGATCCGTTAAATTATTAAAGTAAAGGAAAAACTAAAAAAAACAAGCGAAATACATACATCAAAACATTACATTTGTGTTTTGCTTATCTTTCAGTCAATCCTTTATTTAATAACTTTAGCGCTGACAATCTAGATCATGATTCATTTAGTTTAATTCGATTCCCTAAATAAACAAATTGAATTTGGGTTTAAGGACATTACTCATTTATTTGTTTAGTATTCGTTCAATAAATGAGTAACAATATTAAATACAATTCATTCATTTAAAATTTATTTATTATTCATTTAATTAAATTACTTTTTTATCCTTAAATTTGTAAGAAAAAATTTTAAAGTTTGAAGGCTAATTTAGTAATTAGTAATGATAACAAGGCAAAATATTTAAGTGAAAACAAAAATTAGGGCAAACAGCCCTAGTTTTTTTAAGTCACAATGCCTGAAGTCTCTCCTCTTAGATTCTTGGTGCTGGAACACTCTCTTCTCTGATTCTTACCTTCTTGATGCCTGAAGACTTTTCCAATTTCCATTAGCCAAAGTCAAGACTCAAATACAAATGGATGGTTTATTGGTCGCCACCGATATTCACTAGCCGGAAATCTCTTGGCCCAAGCTCTTAAACCGGTCATCACCAAGATAGGTTTCGTTTGCTCCATTGTCATTTTCTCCCGATCAACAATGAATTTGTTCCAAGCATTTATAAGAATTTGAAATAGATTTTGAGTTTGTTCTTGTTCAATTTTTGTTGATACCAGAGACAAACAAGCTTTAATCATTGCTATTTATATTTTTTAAAAATTGTAATTTAGTATATGGATGACTGAATATTTTAATCTTAGAATACGGTTTGGATTATTTGTAATTTGTAGGATGTTAAATTTTTTATTTTTTATATTTTATTTTACTTAATTTTTTTTATTAATTTATTTTTGTAAACGAATTCATATTCAATTCGATTCGCTATAGATTTGTTTATTATAAGATTAACAAATAGTAAATGAGTTCAGATACAATTCGATTCATTTATTAATTCTATTAAATGAATTAAATAAATTGAATTAAAGTTTTGTTAATAAATGAATCAAATTTGAATATAGAGATTTCGATTAGTTTAATAAATGAAACGAATTTGAATCAACAAAGTTTGGACTTAATTAGTTTAAGATTTGATTCGAATTTGATTCGTTTATTTATTTTGTGGTTCCTAAATAACTTAAAGGATCCCTTATTAGATAATGATTATGCGTGTATGTATGTTTGTAGAAAAGTCTTTATCTAGTAAGGGTTCTTACACTTTATATTTATACGGGGCAAATCAAGAGCCCCCTAAAGTTACTCTTATTTTTATATTAGATTTATGGTTAATCAATTGTTGAGATCTATTATTCTTAATATTAAAAAATATTTAATATTTTTTTCTCTTTCCCTACGCCATTAATATATACAAAGGAAGTATTAGTGACTTAGTGCTCTCAACCATTAAAATGTGACTGGTTCAAGCTTTTACGAGGGTTCTTTATTTTTCTTTTTTCTATATAACATGCAATAGGATGCATATATCTCCCCAATATTAGCAAGAGTAGATTTTCGAGTTAGTCTTGATTGATTTTTAGGTTGTACAATAAATATATGATATATCAAATTGTAATATACATACATGTTAAGAAATATGTCTAATTTTTCAATCAAAATTTATAAATAATAAATTAGTATATTTCCTAGACTTTACTTAATTAGTAGTTTTCTTATAAAAAAAGATTTTTATTTAAGCAATAAATATTTTTCTTTTAGGATTTAGTTTATTTAAAGAAGAACAAAACTTCTACAAGGGAAACAATAATGGCTTAGAGGAATACAACTTCTACAAAGAAAAGAATTTTACTTGTACTAGAAATAATCCCTATATATAGTGAAGTTCGATCCACTTGTTAACCAATTAGTTTTTCTACAATAGATAACTTTTGGTGTGAGAGAAATATTAGAACGATTGTAATAATTTTTAGCATAATTGATTTTTCTCTTATTGTCTTTAGCGACTGTAATTTTTCTCAAGTATAGGAGTTTTTCATGTAAACGCTTATGTTGTGCGATTGATTTTATTCTTCACCTATATTTTTTGTTTATTATTTGTTTGATACTTTTTCTTATAGGATCTTGAGTGAGATTAAAAATCCCTAATATCCCATATTGTAACAATTTAAAAAAGAAAAAAGAGAGAGCAAATATTAGCATCTTCACAAGTCTAATGTTAGTTTTTTCTTAATAAAACTCATAAGACATCGTAAATAAACAGTGGCTTATTTATTTATTTATAGTCTACATATATTACAATTTAGGGTTTATTGGGAGTCTAAATTTATACACTAATAGTATAATTCAGAGGTCTATTGAGCAAATATTAGACTTTTATACTTACTAGAAGTGAGGCCTCTATCCCACATGGAGAAGATATATCTACTCATATATTTTAACGAAATATATCTACTCTTCTACTCATGCTTGTGGTATTTGCTTTGTCCTTGGGGACTGGAACCAGTGCCTCCAAAGTTGGAGGCACAAGCACCAGCCCACCATCCAAGGCCTGAGTGACAAATGACCAGCAACTAGCATAAAAAATGTACATGATAGCATACTTTTTATCACATAGCAATATTTTAGATGCCATGCAATTGAGCTGAAAGTAGAATACAGAATAATAAAGGATGAACTCTGTCTTCTGTTTATTTGTTTTTTTTTTTTAAATAAAAAAACTTTTATCTTATGTAATTTCTTGCTAAGATGAAGAGGATCAGTCATATCTTGTCCATCCAAGGCTTGAGTGGCAAATGACCAGCAGCAGCATAAAAAATGGAAGAAAAAGAAAAATGTACATGATAGTATACTTCTTATCGGATAGCAGTATTTTGGATGTTATGCAATTGAACTGAAAGTAGAACACAAAATAATAAAGGATAAACTCTGTCTTTTGTTTATTTATTTATTTTTAAAAAATAAAAAATAAAAAATAAAAAAGCCTTTATCTTTTGTAATTTCTTTCTTTTGACTTAGTCTTGAGCTAGGATGAAGAGGATTAGTCATAGTTTATTCATCCAAGGCCTGAGTGGCAAATGACCAGTAGCTGGCACAAAAAATGGAAGAAAAGGAAAATGTACATGATAGTGTCCTTTTTATCGCGTAGCAGTATTTTGGATGCTTTGTAATTGAACTGAAAGTAGAACATAGAATAATAAAGGATGAACTCTGTCTTCTGTTTATTTGTTTGTTTTTTTTAATAAAAAAACCTCTATCTTCTGTAATTTCTTTCTCTTGACTTGGACTTAGAGTTAGGAGGAAAATGGTCAATCATATTTTGTCCAAGGCCTGAGTGGCAAATGACCGACAGCTAGCACAAAAGATGGAAGACAAAGAAAAATGTACACGATAGTATACCTCTTGTCCTATAGCAGTTTTTTGGATGCTATGCAATTGAATTGAAAGTAGAACACAGAATAATAAAGGATGAACTTTGTCTTCTGTTTATTATTTTTTTTTAAATAAAAAAACCTCTGTCTTCTATAATTTCTTTCTCTTGACTTAGACTTAGAGAAGGATCAGTCATTTTTTGTTAATTTATTTAACACACACCCACCCCATCGAATAATCTCCGTACCGATTGATGTTGGGCATCCCCAATCCAAACAAAAGCTAGCTAGCTAGCTACTTTGTAACTTGGGGAGCTTCTGAATTAACAAGGTAAGACTTTGTGTAATTAGGAAGATGCATTGTTGAAAGAATTTGGGAGATACATGCCATTGTGATTCATATAACTAATTAAACTAGCTATTCTACATGGTTTATTGGTATTTATTTCTTTAACATTAGTCCTGTCATCACCACACACAGAGATCGTATAACACAGAACATAATAAAATTCTATAATATATTACATAGATACCTAATTCTCAAGGGAAGACCTTGCCATGTGTTCCTCTAAAACAACTCGGAGGATAGTTCCAGATAAGATAATACTCAGAATAGACCTCCTAAATAACTTACGAAGGAATATAAGAATAAAAAGAAAAATTATGTTCAACATGGTTCTGGACCTATCACCTGAGGAAACCATGGTTAGGAGCACAACAGAAAAGGGCAAAACGGCCACACATACAATGGCAAACAAATTTCCAATCTTAATCCACATGCACATGTACTAATTTAAAATGGTGACACATGACATTAGAATTAGGATTTAATACAAGATCCTAATTTAATGTCACCAATTTTTTTCTTCTAAATAGAGTCTCATCTATCGAAAAAAAAAAAAAAGGTTTATGTTCGTTGAACATACTATTTATCCCTAGAAGAACAAAATATTCTTTTCTTAATCTTAAACAAAGACTAACCTTGGCCTCGTGACTGATTTTTTTAGATACTAACCCTACTAAATTTAAGACTAATTAATTATGATAAATTCTCTACAAACTACGGGCACGTGTGAAAGTAAAATTTGAGCTCCTTTGTATTACCAAACTAGTATTGACTAGAACACTGCATCTTTTTCTACTAAGCTAGTCCGAAACCATTCTCTATATTTCTAGCCTTTTAAACTTTCACCTCCGTGTTAACATCATTCTATATAAGTATACAAATACTAAGTCCCCATAAAGCAACAGCTAGCATACAAATATGCTCTACAACAGCATCAAATACTAAATAGTTAACATTTTTCTATAGCAGCTTGAAATTATGTCAGAATTTTCTCTCTTTCATTTTTTAGTTTTAATATGCCATTTCAAATTTTGATTTTTTTAGTCTTATATTTAATAGAATTTTCAATACCACGTAAGTAATTATCTTAAGTCTTAGATTAAACTAAATAAGTGGCCAAATTTTAATATTTAGGAATTAAAATCCGAAGTTAAAATAACCCCTCCTAAACGTGATATTAACTTTTAAGCTTTCCCTTTTAAACTGTATCTTTAACTATTATTGTTGTTTTTTTTTTTCAGGTTTCTATCTCTTCTCGGTTCGTCTTATACAATGTCTTCTTCATTCTTATACAATGTCTTCTTCATTGTATCTCTTTTAATAATTCTGGGAAGGCCGTTCAAAGTTTGAGGATCCGAGAATCTTCTTTGTGCCCGATAATATCAAAAGCATCAATAAACGGAGAGGTAATCAATCAATTGCGATGAGACAGAAACAGTAATTCCGTAAATTTACAAAAAGCAATGGGGTTTAAATAATAAGTTTCATAATTATTAAAATATTACATACTGCATAAATATATAATCTTGACCACCCAATTTTGTGGCTCCACGTGTCATTAGATTATAAAATCGAGAAAAGAAAAGCGAAGGAGAATGTAACATTTTATTCTTATTATTATTTTCAGTCGCAGATTTTTAAAGAGTCGTTGCGTTGTGTTCCACGTCCCAGCAGTTGGTTCTCTTTCATGGGAAGCGAAGTGGAATAATCAGAGGCACGGTTGAGGAAGAGGATAACGTTCAGCGGATTCCGGAATGGAAAGATCAGATAACGATAAGAGGGGTGTTGGTGAGCCCGCAATTGTAGGGACACTGTTCTGCATCATCACTCACAAGTTCAGTCTTAGGATTCTTCTTAGTGAAGCCGTGGTCGTCGTTGCTGTCCAAGTTAGGGTTTCCGAATGTAAAGCCTTTTACTGGACAAGAGAACACCGCCATCCAAACATTTGTTGTTGCCTGTTATGGGCTAGCCGTTGGGGTGGGGGGATTCGGCTCGTATTTGCTACCAATGAATGGCAGAACGTATCGAACAGCCGGCACTGACGATCAGACGATGTAAAGAATCCGGGGCTGGGATGGATGATTGGCTTTTTTATTTGTGGTGAGTTTCGCGGGGCTATTCAGCGTTGTTCTTCGTAATGTTATGTTGTTGGATTGTAAACTTGCCATGCATTGTTGATTAATAGCTTTCGCACTAACTCTTGAAAAGAGCTTGCAGAGGAGCAAGTCAGCCTCAGGTGCCTTGGAAATTATTTGAGTGCTAGTTTACTTTGGATCTGCTTTAAGTGGTTCTTCAGTGAAGGGAACTCTTGTGGTTTTGATCATTTACCTAGCTTGGGATTGACTCTATTTAAAAACGCGCAAGCTTATTCTGCACTTACTATTTTTTGTATGCCATCAATAAATACTAAATATAATACAAAAAGTTCATGCAAATCCTGTATTCTCTACTCATCCTACCTTTACTTTATGGGTGCATTTAGTTCACCGGGTGGATTGGATAGGATTAAATTGTATTACATTTATGGCATATTACATATAATGATTCTTCTTGGGGCCATCATATCATGGGGCATTCTCTGCTCCTTCATCTCCCAACATGCTGGTGACTGAATGGTATCCAGCTGACCTTGGTACCCATGATTTTAAAGGTCTTTATGGGTATAAGGTACTTTTAGCTGTTTCCCTTATTCCTGGGGATGGTTTTTACAATATGATAAAGATTATAGTTATAACTATCATTGAAATGTGCAACAAAAGCACACCATAACTTGTAATTGTCAATGAGATTCGAGTGCAGACAAAAAAAGATTATGCGTTTCTAAAAGACAAGATACCCGCCTGCTTTGCCGCTGGTGGATATGTCAGTGTGGGCCTGGCAGCTATATCAACAGCAACAATTCCCATCTCAAGTGCTCGTATCTTATTGCCCCAGCCCTAGCCTTCTGCAACCCTAATTGTGTTGGACTTACTGACTGTAGCTTTGCTACAACTTATGCGAAGATTGGTCTTTTCATCACCGCATCCCTGGCTAAAACCAGTGGTGGGGAGTTGCTGGCTTAGCGGTTCTAGGGTCATGATGTCCATTATCTCTACTGCAGCTGATCTAATGCAGGATTTTAAGACAGATTACCTCACTCTATCATCAGCCAAGTCTGTGTTTGTGAGCGAGGTACTAGGAGCAGCCATGGGTTGTGTCATCGCCCCACTCACGTTCTGGTTGTATTCGAATGCTTTTGACATTAGGTCACCTGATGGTCCATACAAAGCACCATACTCTGTTATATATAGAGAAATAGCCATTCTGGGCAGCCAAGGTTTCTCTGAGTTTCCCAGGCACTGCCTGGCCTTAATGCCTTGTGTTGTTGGTTTTTTGTGGCTGCTTTGGTGATAAACCTTCTGAGAGAGGTGACTCCAAAGAAAATCTCGCAGTTTATTCCTATTCCAATGGGTATGGCAATCCCATTTGACATTGTAGCATACTTCCCAGTTGACATGTTTGTTGGGGCAGTAATTTTATACATATGGGAGTGAATCAATCCAAATTCAGAGGAATATGCAGGGGCAGTTGTTTCAGGTTTAATATGCGGGGATGGAATTTGGCCTATTGCATCTGCAATCCTCTCTGTTTTCAGGCTCAATCCACCCATTTGCATGTCACCCTTCTCTTGAGTAGCTAGCTGATCAGCAAGCTAAATCCGGCTGAAAATATTTTTGTTATGTTTTATGATGGACCAAAAAGTGCCCTTAAACAATAAAATCTTTGAATAACGGCATTCCTAATTTTTCTTGCCTTGCCTGTCCAACATCAACCTTGAGTAGGATTCTACCAATTGAAATAGCTAGCACTAACAGGAAACATGCCCAATGTATATTTACGATTTCATTTTATAACTAACAGGACTATATTTGCGGTAAGAATTTAGTGGTATGGTGCTCGAGAAGAAATTTTTGCTACTAGTTGTATAGAGTATGGAATCCGAATAGGAAGAGTACACAGCATTTCCGTTAGCTTTAGACTTCCTTCTCTACACAACTTTTCTCATTTACTTTTGATAAGGAATATAATCAGGGAGATTTGCCAGCCATAGAGGAGTTATTCTCTGATACTGACGATTGCCAACTATCCAAGAAATCTTTGGATCCTAGCACTGGCCATCAAGATTTTCCTTGTGATGATTCAATGTTTGTGGATGGCATGGAATCTGATGAATTAAACTATTTACAGCATACCAGCGATAGACAAGTTTACTTCAAATGTCGCTTTCATTCAAATAGGTGATCAGAGGCATGTTGAGCATTTCCCTCGTAATGGTTACTTAGAGATTGTCAAGCGTAAGCTGCTTGGAGACACTATACTAGGCACAATGTTTCAACGTAATAAAAATGAGATCTTCGATTCATTATAACTTTGCATTATTTGCTTTAGATCTCATTATAACTACGCATTATTTGTTTTATTATTGCCTAAAGATAAATATCATTATGTAATTCTTCAGATTTCCGTCTGTGCAGTGGCATGCTTGCTACAATCTTAATTTCTGAGAGGATAAAATGTTTTGAGGAAGAAAATATTAATCAACAGTACACAAATTCATCAATTGGATTTCCTTTTTCTAATTTAAGCAGCCCTCCAAAAGATGATGAATAGTTCATGCAGTTCCAAATTATAAAAGGATAATAGATTCATGTATTTTACCTAAACTACGTTAGGTTAACCTCAAGCATGGCCCCGTAAACACAGGCTGAGAATCCCAGAAAACCCACCTCAATTGCTGAAATAACAGCATATCTTTGCCAACTTCAGGTTTGTGAAGATTGTTATGTCTCCGAGTTCTCAATCAATACCTTGATGCATCTTCCTTTGCAAGTGATCCACTGGCTAGATATGGATTATCAGAGCTCTGACCTGCTGTAACAACTAGAAAATTACACAAGTAAAAGTGATTGCGATAGAAAAGCTCAAGAAAGATTTCTCATAAATAAGAAGCAGCGGCAATTTTAATTTAGTAACCAGCTTGAAAAGATCACACGTCTACTTTACACCTAGGATGCATGTGAGGTTGATAATATTTTGATTATACTATATTAATCAACGATGAACCATTACAATCTGATTGCCTCTAATGTAATCATGTTCCATTCCATCTTAACTGGAATGTTGCGCCATGAAGATAGGGTGATCAACTGCTTTCTGCAGCAACACTATAGCGCACCATTAAGGTCCCTGGTCTCTCCAACAAATAGTCCGTGTCCATCTTATAAACCTGCTCTGACAGAGTTATATAACAGACTGACACTATATTCACTGTAAAAGTAAATGCAATTTTTCAAATTTTATGTATTATCAACGCCCGAAATCAAGCATTTTGGCTCTGAAACAATTATTAGCATACCATAAACCAGACAACAAAATAAACCTCATAACTCACTGAAATTGCAGCATTAATTGAGTGCTTCACATAATAAGAAGGCAAGGAAGAAAAAAAATATTTGGACGACGGAGGTAACGAGGGGGGGGGGGGGGAGAGAAGGGCATGGAGTGCTTGAAATAATAATAAGATAAGGATGACAAAAAGAATTGGACTACGAAGATAAAGAAGGTATAAGCTTCAAATAATAATTCAAGGAAAAAAAAAAAAGGCACGGAGTGCTTGAAATAGTTATAAGACAAGAACGAGAAAAAGAATTGGATAAGGTAACTAGGGGGTCGGGGAAGGCTTGAAGTGCTTGAAATAATAATAAGATAAGGATGAGAAAAAAAATTGGACTACAAAGATAAAGAAGGTATATGCTTCAAATAATAATTCAAGGGAAAAAAAAAAGGGCACGGAGTGCCTGAAATAGTAATAAGACAAGAATGAGAAAAAGAATTAGATTTGGAAGGTGAAGAAAGAGAAAAAAAACAGGCACGGAGTGCCTGAAATAGTAATAAGACAAGAATGAGAAAAAGAATTAGATTAGAAAGGTGAAGAAAGAGAAAAAAAACAGGCACGGAGTGCCTGAAATAGTAATAAGACAAGAATGAGAAAAAGAATTAGATTAGAAAGGTGAAGAAAGAGAAAAAAATTTGGACCATTTCTCGATTTGTGCGTGTCATCCTTGCGCAGGGGCCATGCTAATCTTCTCTGTATCGTTCCAATTTTATCGGATGTCTCCGAAGAGACGAGCCGCAGACGGTTGCATGTTTTATTTAAAGACTCAAACGTCATCGTAAGCAAGCGATGTGGGATTTGGTTCCATCTTCTATCACTCTAAATGCTTTTCTGACTGTGGGACCCTTTCTCATGTGCAACAAAAAGATCTGTCATTGGGCAATGCAGATATTAAAATATTTGGGACCATCCCAATCATGCTTTCAACCTAATCTCACAGTTATAAGCATACCAGCCACACCAAATTTTAATCCCAGAAAGTGTTCCAAGAGGTAAATACCATCAATATGGCTGATCACTGCTCGTAGAGTTCACAAGAGCTAAGAAACCTCAAATGTAAAATGATTAAATATCTTGAATTCTTTCCCCTTCCCAACAGTATTGGCTGGCTGAGAGACAATGAACAGCATACCGAATGTACTGAAATAAGGAAAGATGCACATAAAGCAAGAATATTCATATTAATTAATAGGAGAAATATCCGTTGTTCCCATGGGAGTAATAGTACAATATCACTTGCCTGTATTCTTTCGAACAGATGATGGAGAAGATCTCTTGTTCTTATGGGAGTAGTAGTACAACATCACTTGCCTATATGCTTTTGAAAAGATGACAACAATTAAAATATGAACAAGTGCATGATTGCCTCTGAGGCTGTATAATCAAGTTTCAAGCCGCCTCATATCAGATGGAGCAATCAAAGTCAAGGTTGTCAATCCTGCAGATGATATTATACATAACATACTAGAGTTGGTTGTTAACCTCAGTATAGCAATTAAGATAGGGTGATAAACTACTTTCTGCAGCAATTGTTTATCACATTATTAGGCTTCCTGGCTGAGATTATGCTTCATGGTTCAAATACTGAAACCAACGAAAACTAATTCTTGTAAACCTCACCTAACTCAATATATAACACAGTACAGACCAAAAATGTAATTCACTTAAACAAAGATTATCATTCTGTTCTGGGGGTACAATATTCGCTGCAATTTCTTAAGTTACTGTATTATCAATGCCCAAAACAAAGTATTTTGTCTCTCAAATAGAAAACCTTACAGCATTAACCAGTGAACACCATAAAGCTCAGAACTTGTAGAAAACAACAGCATGTTACAATGAGAATACAATGCAAAATGGATAAAAAGAGAAATCAAATTTTGATTGAAGGCAAGGATTAGAAAAAAAAAAAAAAGAAAGAGACCATTTCTCGACTTGTGCATATCATCCTTGAGCAGGGGCCATGCTAATCTTCTATGCATTGTTCCAATTTCATCGGATGTCCCCAAAGAGACGACCTAAGCGTCCTGCATCTTTTAAAGAGTGATTTTCTGATGAATAAGCAATGTGGGATTTTCGTTCCCTCTTCTAATGGTCCAAATGCTTTTGTCGTTGTGGGACCCTTTTTCATTACAACAACAACAAAAATCTTTTGTTAGTGCAGCAGTGGTGCTGCTATTAAATAGGATTTGAAACCATCCCAAAGTATGCTATAATATAATCTCACCATTATAAGGAGTTAGCTGCTCCAAGTTTTAATTCCAGAAAATATTTGTATCTATCCCCAAGAAGTGAATAATAAACAAATGGCGTTGACGACTTTTCACAAACAAACAGCCGAATCCTCAAATGTAAAAAGAGTAAATATCTTTCAGTTATCCTGTAAAAGCTGCAATTACTTGGATGATGCACATAGAACAGCAATATCTTTGATGATCAACTAGAAGCAAATAAACATCCGTCGTTCCCAAGGAAGTTATAGAACAATAATATCACTTACCTGTATTCTTTTGAGCAGTCTGTCACGGGATGAGTATTTTTTGCAATGAAGAAACCGCGTGGCAAGACTTAATGAAACAAAGATCTTAGTCAAAAAGTTTTTAACACTTCTCGAACTAACAAGCAAGAAAAAAAGCTTATACAAACGCTAGAGAGAAGCAAAGAGCAATGTGGCCAAACTATACAACTTTATTACTCACAAGAGTAATTTCTGAGAAGAGCTTTCTGAGAGAGGCTTGAGAGCTTGTGTGTGTTGTGAGTTGTGTGTGCTGAAATTGTGGTGTGTTGTCTGCAAAATGGCAAGGGTGGTGGCCTATTTATAAGCTTGGATGGAGGGCTCTAGAACCACCTAGCAACTTGCCAAGTTGCCTAGAACTCTAAGGACTAGAATGCTCAATTCTAGAAAATTCTAGGATATTTACAATTTCTAGAAGTTGGGCTGGACTTGCTAAGCGCACCCTGCATTTTTATTAAGTAAGCCCGTGCGCGCAAACTTACCCTCCGATTGCGAGATATTTGAGCTGTCTGTGACAATCCTCCCCCACCTATGTTCGCGGCGTCCTCGTCGCGTTCTCGTGTTTGTAGTGTTGGACATGCTCCGCGAATTGCCATAGGTCTTCCTCACGTTCCCATGTTGCTTCGCTTTCGGGGAGGTTCTTCCATTTCACCAAGTACTCATTGTATGCTGGAATGCCCCTCCTTCGAATGACTCGATCAGTGAGGATGTACTCCACATCCTTGTCATATGCTGTGACAACGGCGGTTGGGGCACGTCTCGACTTCTCTCGGTTGGGGTCTTCCGCATCTTCATGATATGGCTTGAGCAAGCTCACGTGGAAGACCGGGTGGATCTTGAGTCTTGGCGAAAGTTGGAGTTGGTATGAGACTTTGCCTACACGTCGGATTACTTCGAAAGACCATTCGTAACGCCTCACTAACCCCTTGTGTACTTTCCGCAACGTCTTGAACTGTTGGGGTAGGAGCTTTAACATGACTCGATCGCCTTCCTTGTACTCGACGTGGCGTCTCCTTGAATCAGCCCATTTTTTCATTTTTCGTGCGGCCTTGTTGAGATACGCTCGCGTGATGTCCACTTCCTCGTGCCACTCGCGGGCGAGCTTGTGAGCCGCTGGGCTTTTCCCTCTATATGTCGAGGCTATGGCATTGGGCGTCATGGGTTGGAATCCCATGATGATCTCGAAAGGACTCTTACCTGTAGCCTCGCTCCTTTGAAGATTGTATGAGAATTGGGCAACGTCCAGCAACTTAGCCCAATCTCGCTGATGAACGCTTACATAGTGCCTCAGATACATCTCGAGAAAATTGTTGATGTGCTCAGTTTGGCCATCGGTTTGCGGATGGAAGCTTGTCGAGAACTTGAGGTCGGTTCCCAACATCTTGAAGAACTCCCTCCAAAAGCGGCTAGTGAATCTTGGGTCTCGGTCGCTCACTATGCTCTTCGGAACTCCCCATAACTTCACAATATGCTTGATGAAAAGGCGAGCAGCTTCATCCGCTTTGCAATCAGTTGGTGCGGCGATGAAAGTCGCATACTTGCTGTAGCGTTCAACCACGACCATAATGCTTCCGCACCCTTTGGATTTCGGCAAGGACGAGATGAAGTCCATGGTGACACTTTCCCATGGCCTTGATGCTATTGGTAAGGGCTCCAATAATCCTGCCGGAAGTTGGTGATCCACCTTGTCTTGTTGGCACACAAGACAAGTTCGCACATAGGCCTTGATGTCTTCCCTCATGTGCGGCCAAAAGTACGAGGCTTGGATAAGTGCGGTCGTGCGCTCTACTCCGGGGTGGCCAGCCTACTTCGAGTCATGGCACTCCTTGATGACCTCTTTCCGCAGATTTCCCCACCTAGGCACAAAGAGTTGATCTCCTTTGGTGAGGAGGATGCATTCCTCTTGCCAAAATCGCCTTGTCTTGCCTTTGAGAACTTTCCCCAACAAGTCTTTTGCGAGAGGGTCTTGTTGGAGGCCTTCTTTGATGCGTTCCACAAGGTCGGACTTCGGTTGACTCATACTTAGTGTTGCCAACTCCGCTTTGCGACTTAGAGCATCCGCAACAATGTTGGCTTTGCCGGGCTTGTACTCAAGCAGGTAGTCGAATTCCGCAAGGAAGTCCTGCCACCTTGCTTACTTGGGGCTCAATTTCTTCTGCGTTTGGAAGTAGCTTGTGGCTACATTATTTGTTAAGATCACGAAGTGTGAGCCAAGCAAGTAGTGTCGCCACACGCGTAGGCAGTGAATGATTGCAGTCATCTCCTTTTCTTGCACGGTGTAGCGGCGTTCTGTGTCGTTCAGTTTTCGGGTCTCGAACGCTATGGGGTGGCCTTCTTACATAAGTACTCCGCCAATGGCGAAGTCGGAGGCATCCGTTTGCACTTCGAATGGCTTTGTGTGGTTCGGAAGATCGAGGACAGGTTCCTTGGAAATTGCCTTCTTCAACTCCTCAAATGTGTGCTGGCATTCCTCGGACTAATGCCATGTGCGGTTCTTCTTAAGTAGGTCAGTCAAAGGTGCTGTTCTCGCTGAATAACCCTTGATGAAGCAACGGTAGTAGTTCACCAATCCGAGAAAAGACCGAAGTTCGGGCACCTTGGTGGGAGGTTGCCACTCGAGGATGGCCTTCACCTTTGCATCTTCCATCATCAACTTCCCGTCCGCTATCTTGTGACAAAGGAACTCCACCTCTTGTTGAGCAAATAAGCATTTCTCCAGCTTGAAGTAGAGCTCGTTCTCTCGTAGTACTTGGAGAACTTGCTGCAAGTGTTGTGCATGTTCCGCAAGCGTGGTGCTATACACCACTATGTCGTCCAAGTACACAACGACGAAGCTGTCGAGAAATGGTTGGAGGACTTTATTCATAAGAGTGCAGAATGTGGCCGGAGCATTGGTGAGACCAAATGGCATAACAAGGAATTCGAAAGATCCGTACCTGGTTACACATGCTGTTTTCGGCTCATCTCCCTTGGCGATGCGCACTTGGTAGTACCCGGACCGCAAGCCAAGCTTGGTGAAGAACCGCGCTTTGCCAAGTTGGTCGAACAAGTCCGCAATCAACGGGATTGGATACTTGTTCTTGATGGTGATCTTGTTGAGCGGCCGATAGTCGATGCACATTCGGAGAGATCCATCTTTCTTCTTTTGGAAGAGCACGGGCGCACCGAATGGAGCCTTTGATGGGCGGATGTAGCCCGAATCCAGCAAGTCTTTGAGTTGTCTCCGCAACTCCTCGAGCTCTGGTGGCGCCATACGGTAAGGTGCCAAGGATGGTGGCTTTGCGCTTTGCTCTAGCTCGATCTCATGATCCACCTCTCGTCTAGGTGGGAGCCTTTGTGGAAGCTTCGGAGGCATAACGTCTTTGAACTCATCGAGGACCTCTTCAATGGGTGGTGGGACTTGGCTTGTTGAGCTTGAGTGACATTCTCCTTCGTTCAGCTCCCGGATGGAGACCAAGAAGCTGGGATCCTTCTGAAAAGCCTTCTTAAATTGCATGGCCGAGAACGTCCTATCTGTGGTCTTGGAGCGCTCGGCGGGAACCATGCATGCATTACTCCCATCGAGGATGCTTAGGGAGTTCATAGCTAGTAGTGGGAAGGCATGTACCTTGTCGAAGAATTTCATGCCGAGGACCATCTTGAAGTCATCCATGGGCACGATGGAGAAATCGAGCTTTTCGCTCCACGTCCCGAGTGTTATGCTCCTTGTGCAGTGCCTGCAATAGGCTTGGCGGGTGAGTTTACCGCCTTCATGGTGCCTCCTTCCTTGGTGATCTTGAGGCCTAGGCGCTTGGCTTCTTCTTCGAAAATGAAGTTGTGCGTGGGTCTCGTGTCTAGCATTGCACGAACGGTGTGACCGTTGATGTGCGCACTCACGTACATGAGCCCATTCTTCGTGGCTGCTGATGGGTGAGTCTTGAGTGTGCCAAGGCGTTGGAGGGTGCCTATATTGTGTTGGGGTTCCTCCGTCGAAGGTATGGACTGGCCCTTGAGCTGTGCGGCTAAGGCATTAAGCGACTTCTTCTCCAAACAGTCGTGTACCTAATGAGGGCCATTGCATATGAAACATGGGCTTCGAGGCTTGGGTGGCCGCTTTGCGTCTGGTTTGCTTTGCCTGCTCTTGCCGCTTGGAGGCTTTTTCTACCCCCAATCCTTCCGGTTTTGGCCCTTGTCCTTCTGGCCCGCTCCCCCACCTTTGCCATGGCTAGGCTTCTTGTCCTTGGGTTGGGCGGAGTAATCGGTAAGTGATTCCGCAATGGCGATGGCGTCATCGAGAGTTTGGACACCACGCCTATCAAGTTCCGCCTTAGCCCAATCCTTGAGGCCATCTTGGAAGTAGAAGAGAGAGTCCTTATCGGATATATCGGTTATCTCAAGCATGAGAGTAGTAAAGTCGTTGATGTAGTCGCGGACGTTACCTGTTTGCTTAAGCCAGCAAAGGCGCCCTCGTGCTTCCTTCTCCGCGTTGCTTGGGGCAAAGTGCTTGCGGAGTTCTCGTTGGAACTCAGCCCAAGTGTTGATGGCGCATAGGCCCTTGCCCATCTCACCATGCTTCCGCCGCCATCATAGTTGTGCGACGCCTCGAAGAAATGTAGGCGCTGTGCCTACCTTTGATGCCTCATCGCGAACACCCATGGCATCGAAGTATTGCTCCAGCCCGAAGAGAAAGTTGTCTACGACAGTGGCATTGCGTGTGCCATCGTAGGTGTCGGGCTTTGGCACATCAATGCGACGCGCATCACTCGCGCTTGTCGAAGCTGGGCTAGGAGTGAATGTGCGCTTGTGCCATGCCCAATCCGAGCAGACTTCATCCACCTCCGCACGGATCACTCGTAGCTCGCTTTGTACAAAGCTACGCAAATTCATCAGCTTGTCATGGAATGCTCGAAACTCCCCTCGGAGAGAGTTGGCTTGGTCTTACATGAGGGCCTTGGTGGCTACCGTGAACTCATCATACTCGCCCTCAAGACCATTCACCCTCACCTCTAAAGTATCGAGGGTGTCATAGACAGCGGACATAGATGTTTCGAGCGTGGCGACGCAAGGCTCCAAGGGGTCTACGGAAACGGCCTTGGACTTGCCACAGGACTTAGCTTGTGTGCGTCCCTCCTCGTGGCCCCGAGTTGGCTCAACAGACTCCACACCAACAACGCCCTCTTGTGTAGTGCTAGGAGGGTTGGCCATTACTAGTGAGCTAGATTGCGTGGGTGCAAAACTTAGCTCTGATACCACTTGTCACGGGATGAGTATTTTGCACAGCAAACCCGTGCGGCACTTAGTCGACTTCTAGCACGCTATTCGCTAAGTAAGCCTAACACTTCTCGAACTAGCTAAGCAAAGAAAGCTTATACAAACGCTAGAGAGAAGCAAGAGCAATGTGGCCAAACTATACAACTTTATTACTCACAAGAGTAATTTACAAGAGAGCTTTACAAGAGAGCTTGAGAGCTTGTGTGTGTTGTGAGTTGTGTGTGCTGAAATTGTGGTGTGTTGTCTGTAAAATGGCAAGGGTGGTGGCCTATTTATAAGCTTGGATGGAGGGCTCTAGAACCACCTAGCAACTTGCCAAGTTGCCTAGAACTCTAAGGACTAGAATGCTCAATTCTAGAAAATTCTAGGATATTTACAATTTTTAGAAATTGGGCTGGACTTGCTAAGCGCACCCCCATTTTTATTGAGTAAGCCCGCACGCGCAAACTTACCCTCCGATTGCGGGATATTTGAGCGGTCCGTGACAAGTCGATGACCATGAGATTATGAACAAGAGCATGTTTCTCTCTGAAGATGCCTAAGCAAGTCCACTCCATCTTGCACTAGATCAAGCACTGGAAATTAGGGTTATCAATTTCTCTGTAGCAGATAACATACAGAATTGCCAAGCCTACTGGGATAAATTGAGTTACTAAGCTACTATGTACAATGCTAAAAATGTTGAACAGGGAGTTGCCTACATGTCAAATACCAGACAACAATGCAGGAATATCTAATAATCAATAAGCATATAATCAAAATTCTGCATTTCTTAAACAATTGGCCAAAACATTTGTTACAAAAGAATTAGAAGAGATTTTTTTTTCTTTCAAGTTACAAATTTCTATCAAAGTAGTCAATAAAATATACTTTAAATAAATCTAAAAAAAATACACATGATATTCAACCACTAAAATGTCAGTATTAAAATACTGGTAAACTGCACCATATACGTTTAAACTGTTGAAAAGTCAAAGCCACATAATTCAGTGGCCACCAAAGGTACATGCATGTGGCCACCAAAATTGACCAAGGTTGGAGCCGCGTGCATTTGTCAACAAATTTGGTGTAATAGTACATCAAATCATGCCTATAAATACAAAAGCAAAACTCATTTGTAATCATCCTAAAAACATTTGTGTAGAGCAGCTTAAAAGGCTTAAAACAATTCAAGTGAATTGTTGAGAGAGAGCAATCGGAGAGTGTGAGCAATTGAGAGGTATTTCCTTTCAAGTGTATATGAGAGTACTTGGCATATTTGGGTTCTGGAGAGTGAGATTTGTTACTCAAATATTATACTCAAATAATTGTTAATAATGCCATTATTTTTCTCTTGCTCCCGTGGACGTAGGCATAATTGCCGAATCACGTTAAATTCTTGTGTCTTTCATTTTTTGTAATTATTTGGTGCACTTGAGTCTGCATTCCGCGCACAACAATTGATATCAAAGCCGAAGGTTCGTACTTGGGGAATACGGTATTGTTCATAAATACGGTACTGTTCACGAATACAGTAAAGACGGCCATTTGTACTTTGTTGAGTACTAGAAAGTGTGTATTTATAATGAAGAAAATTATCATTTTACACTCCAAGTCTCACTAACATCCCTATTTTTATGTCTTTAAGTCCCTTGTAATTTAATTATGTATGTTTTATTTTAATTAAGTATTTTATGTATTTTAGGGGATATCATGGTCATTTCACAATAAACGAGAGATCAGATGAAAAAACGGACAACACTTTTGAACTCAGGACAGTCGAAAACCTTAGGAGGAGCATAAAAAGAAAAATGATCATGTTTCACATATACGATCTGTTCATTCACACATACGATGACGGTTGATATATACGATCGCATACTGCGATCGCATTCACGACACATTCTTGTATCTTTGGCGTGGCGATCATGCGATGACGTGGCACTATACGATGACGACGCGACGGCATTTGATTGGGACGAATGATGTGGCATTGGATCGATGATGTGGCGTTGGATCGATGGCGTGTCACAAGCTTATTGGACAAAAAATGTTGGCCGGTGGCGTGGCGAGAATGTTAGTGGGACGGAAAAAAGCGTGTACGGTACATGCATATACACGAGAATAACAGCCCACGATGATGTGTTCTATCCATAGGAACTTGCCACGTGGCGCAATCCGAGCGTCCAAATTGATTTAATCGATGGCGTGATTTACTCGGTGTAGATCTATAAAAAGGGGGCCCCCACCTAATTTGACACCCCCGAATCCATTTTTGAGCTCCATTTTTCGTAATTTCATCTCCATCTTGTATTTTCTACGTATTTTAATAAAATTCTCATTTTACCCCTAGTTCAAATATATGAGTGGCTAATTTCCTTTCAGCTTGGGTTGAAGGTGAAGTCTCAACATCTTTCAGTAGGGCTTAATTTGGTAAATTTACTCTTCCTTCCCCTTTAATTTATGTGGTTGTTTTGACTTTTTCGTAGACAGATAGTAATAATCTTGTCCGGATATCTATTTGGAATAATCGCCTCCTGCAAGCGAGGTTATTCTTATTTTTGGCGGGAAGCCCTTAGCACCATATCTATTAGAGTGTGGTTCATGATGAGTGGAAGTTCCCCCTTCATGATCTCATTGGTACTAATAATGAATATTAAGCCGATGGTACATGTTGAGACAGATCCGACGATCCAAGCATTTTATTCTAATAGTTTATTCCAATAGCTTTAATTCAAATTAATACATTGCCTACATAATTGTCATTATAAATCCAATCACCCACTAAGAAAATTAATTCTACAAGAATTAAAATCCACCTCCTCGTGGGATCGACACTCGTCACCATTGAGCTATTCTACAATAGATTCGTGCACTTGCGAGTTCAATAAAATTTGCACAACATACTTGGGAGACAATCTATTGTAAATAGTGTGTATTTTTGCATGTCTAGGAAAGTTCTGTCAACAAGACGATAAGAGTCTAAGGAGTATGGGTTTTAAGTGGGACCGTTGTGACCCCTCCATTCTCCTGGGAACTTTTCTGGTACATTTATTCTCACGAAATAAACATCATAAAGATTGTTTTTCAAGTAGGAATAGTTCGTTGAGAAAATGGTAGAAGGTGAAACTTCCAGAAGTGGGGAGAGATTTACCCAGACTATTCCAGGAGACAATTCAGGTGGAAGGAGAGAATTTTCAAATCGCCTTTCAGCACCTGTTATTAGAGGCCAGAAGATCGATGTTGAAAAGTTTAACGGGAAAATCAACTTCGGCATGTGGAGACGAGAAGTTATGGATGCCCTTATTCAAATTGATCTCGACATTGTTCTAAAAAAAATTGTTGAAAAGTCAAAGCCACATAATTCAGTGGCCACCAAAGCTACATGCATGTGGCCACCAAAATTGACCAAGGTTGTAGCCGCGTGCATTTGTCAACAAATTTGATGTACTATTATACCAACAGGCTATGTATTGACATTGGGTAGAGGTCCGATCAGCTGGAGGTCGATTCTACAATCGACAATTGCTCTGTCCACTACGAAAGCAAAGTATATGGCAGCAATTAAGACTGTAAAGGAAGTTATTTGGTTGAAAGGCTTGTTAGGTGTTCTGCGACAATCAAAGTGTAATATTCCTTGCGAAGAATCAAACGTATCATGCTCGGACGAAACACATAAATGTGAAATATCATTATGTCAGATAGATTATCGAGGGTGGTGATGTGTTATTGAAAAAGGTCAATACTAAGGATAACCCATCAGATATGTTGACAAAGATGATTTCTGGAATTAAGTTTTAACATTGCTTGAAACTAATTCAAATTCTTCAAATGTGTTGAGTTTGGAGAATTTTGAACTACGGATGGCTTGATCCTAAATTTTGGGTACGTAGGCAGTCACAAAGATGCAGCCACTTTAAGGATGATGGTTCGTTAATAGTCGGCTCAATTTTGACAAATCTTCGCTGAGGTGAAGAATTGTTGAAAAGTCAAAGCCACATAATTCAGTGGCCATCAAAGCTACATGCATGTGGCCACCAAAATTGACCAAGGTTGGAGCCGTGTGCATTTGTCAAAAAATTTAGTGTAATAGTACATCAAATCATGCCTATAAATACAGAAGCAAAACTCATTTGTAATCATCCTAAAAACATTTGTGTAGAGCAGCTTAAAAGGCTCAAAACAATTCAAGTGAATTGTTGAGAGAGAGCAATCGGAGAGTGTGAGTAATTGAGAGACATTTCCTTTCAAATGTATGTGAGAGTACTTGGTATATTTGGGTTCTGGAGAGTGAGATTTGTTACTCAAATATTGTACTCAAATAATTGTTAATAATACAATTATTTTTCTCTTGCTTCCGTGGACGTAGGCATAATTAACGAACAACGTTAAATTCTTATGTCTTTTTTTTTTCGTAATTATTTAGTGCACTTGATTCTGCATTCCGCGCACAACATAAATCGCAGCGCAGAGTTCAGTAGTTAAAGAGTTAAGAACGGAATATGTAAACCCGAACACATCTTTCACCAAGATTATCCCATTACATTGATTTACAGAAACTTAACAGTAGCATCAAAACCTCAATTAACTTTAAAAAAAAAATTACAGCTGATAATAGAATACATAAGACAGAGCAAACCCATTTGTTTGAATGACAGAAATCACAGATTTGATTAAATATTTACACAATAAGCTCATCAAATCAGCAAAACAACTAAAAAAATCAGTAAACAAAACAAAACAGAAATCACAGAGTTGATTGAACATTTGCACGGCACCGTCCCCGTGGAAAGTTCATATAAAGAGTGTAATTGCAGCTAGAGCTGGTAAAATTTAACACGACCCGATTACCCGACACGAACACGACACGAATAAATGGGTATGGGTCGTCAAATTTAACACGATTATTAAATGGGTCGGGTCCGAGTTGACACGATTTTTTTCCGTGTCTGGTTAGGGTTAAAGTTTTTGACCCATTTACCCGATCAATGACCCGATTATATTTTCTATTTTGAAATAATTTGCAGGTTCTTATCATCAAAACTCAAAATTAGAGATAAATTTCACTTTTATTTCTATTTTTTGAAATGATGAATATAAACACAGTGTTTTATTTATAAAATTTTATATACATTTAGAGTTTTAATAGTATAAATGTGTAAAATATTGATAGACATGTATATTTTATAATATATATATATAAAATTAAAACTTCAATAGTGTAAATGTGTAATATTTTGGTACATATGTATATTTTATAATATCGATAAAGTATGTACGTCTGTATGAATGACAGCGTATAAATATTTAATGTAAATTTTATTTAATATGTAGAAATTAAGCGGGTTATTGGGTAACCCGATTATTTTTCCGTGTCGGGTTTGGGTCTTAATTTTTGACACGATTATTAAATGGGTCGGGTTTGAGTCGATCTAAATTTGACACGACACGAAGCTGACCTGACACGAACACGACCCGATGACCCATTTTGTCACCTCTAATTGCAGCTAAAGAGTCGATGTGGGAAACCAAACACGTGGCAGTCTTTTTGTCACTGTATGTACTTGTGGGACCCTCCATGAGAAAATTTTATAGTGCAGCGCAGCACCATGTGGGTTTTGTTAGAGAATAATTTTGGACCATCCATCTCAACAACTCGTGTTTCTGGTCACTCTTGTTTCTTCTGGTCTTCAAAACTAGAAACTAACAATCACATTTTCTAATGTCTATGTTGGTTGATGGCTCGGTGCTATATCTTTATGATATATTTGCTTATAAATATTTAATAAGAGAAGCGGTCAAACCATCATTAACATTCGAGTACTAACTAATGCTAATTTAATAGTTAAAATTTTGTTGAGAACAAAAATAAAATAACACAATCAGATTCCCACCTTGCTTTCATTATATCACTTTTAAAAATGTTAATTAAATCAATAATTTAAAAACATATCAAAATAAAAAATTATGTTGACCTTAGTTCGTCCTGAACCAATAACCAGAAAGAATCAGAGTAGTAACCTGGTCCAAGCCTCCTCAAATCATAGACTCGCAATCAACTGTCATTAAATGCATACCCTTACGTGTCAAGCTTCTAACTCACCCACGTGCACCATTTCAAAACCACATCTTTAACTGATCTCAGTTCCCTCCATTTTCTCATTTACCATCAAAACACGCTCACGACTCACGACTCACGACTCACGCCGAGCGTCGTCTCTCCTCCTCTCTCGTAGCCTAGGCCCTTCTGGCGCATGTTAGTACACACCTACTCACCGCTCTTTGCAAAGCAATGGCATCTCTGACTCCACCATCAACCGCCGTTCAGCCGGGCAGGATTCGGGTTTTGAAACAAGGGTCATTGGATAAAAAAGCGGGCCCCGTCGTTTACTGGATGTTCAGGGATCAACGGGTGAGAGATAACTGGGCTTTGATCCACGCTGTTGATCAGGCGAACAAGAACAATGTTCCCGTAGCTGTGGCTTTTAATCTTTTTGATCAGTTCTTGGGTGCTAAAGCCAGACAGCTAGGATTTATGTTAAGGGGCTTGAGTCTTCTTCAGAAGAACATCGAAGAAACGTTTCAAATCCCTTTTTTCTTGTTTCGGGTAAATATTTTTTTTTTTTAACATTTCAAGAGTACCCACATGTAGGCTATGAAACATCTTGCATTTGTTATTTGAATGCTTATGCTTCTTTAATGATGTTTCGGTAAGAAAATTAGCTAAGCTGAATGTTATTTCATTGGTTTTCTTTAATTTGCTTATAAGCTAAATGATGCACTAAAATTTGGGACTTCATTGAATTCTGTGTGAGTTACATAGGGAGAAGCTGAAGACAACATACCCAACTTTGCGAGAGAATGTGGAGCTTCATTGTTAGTTACTGATTTCTCTCCTTTGCGAGAAATTCGGAGATGTAAAGATAAGATTTGCAACAGGGTGAGTGATTCAGTGACCATTCATGAAGTTGATGCGCACAATGTTGTACCACTTTGGGTGGCATCCGAGAAGTTGGAGTACAGTGCTAAGACTCTAAGGGGAAAGATCAATAAACTGCTTCCTGAGTACCTCATTGATTACCCTATGTTGGAACAACCAATTATGAAATGGACTGGCACTAGGCAGTCAATTGATTGGGATAGCATTATCACTGATGTCTTGAGGTAGATATGAAATAATTTGGATGGATATGAGATGAATTGGGTGTAGAATATTGATCTTGTTGTTTTGTATGATTAGGAAAGGTGCCGAAGTTCCTGAAATCAGATGGTGTGAATCCGGAGAAGATGCGGCAATGGAAGTGTTGAAGGGAAGTAAAGATGGGTTCCTAACAAAAAGGTTGAAGAATTACCCTACGGATCGAAATAACCCATTGAAACCCAGAGCACTTTCTGGTCTCTCACCATATCTGCATTTTGGGCAGATATCGGCTCAGAGGTGTGCCCTGGAGGCACGTAAGGCAAGGAAACTATGTCCCGAGGTTAGTTGTTTCAAACATTATGGATTTGATTGTTTAACTTTTATGTATTTGTGTGTAAAATAAAGCATAATTGTGTCTCTAGGAATTTGACTTTTCTTGTTAGAATTTCCTCCCAATACATTAGTAGCTTTTTCTAATTGATTTTATTTTATCACTTGCTTTCCATTGATTAAATATTATATTCTGATGTATAGTTTCTGTATCTACCTGCAACTCTGAAGGCAATTGATACATTTTTGGAAGAGTTGATTGTGCGTAGAGAACTTGCAGATAACTTTTGCTTCTACCAGCCTAATTATGATTCACTAAAGGGGGCCTGGGAATGGGCTCGTAAGAGCTTGAAGGATCATGCCTCCGATAAAAGAGAACAGATTTACACGTAAGTCACATTGCGCTCTTTAATTTGGTTGACTAGGATTGAAATGATTCTTCATTACTGGCATCTGAATTTTGGTAACCGATCAGGGTTGCTAAATGAGTTTCAAATGGAATTTTGGGAGTTTGCAGGAAGGAGCAATTGGAGAAGGCAGAGACAGCTGATCCTGTAAGCATATACATGTGGATGTTTATTCTGGATTGAACGCCTCAAGTTCTATTTTTCTGACTGATACCCAGCGGGAATGGTTTTGGTTTTATGAAGATATTGATTTAGTTTATCATTAACTTGGCCCTTTCTTTTTTGTTAATTTGGCCAGTTTTCTGCTGTGGTGTTCTGCTAACTCAGTCTTCCTACTCTCTGCTGTGATTTTCAGCTCTGGAATGCTTCTCAGTTAGAGATGGTTTACAATGGGAAGATGCACGGTTTTATGCGGTAACTAACTTCTTGATAGACTTATTTTATTTTTATTCTATTCTTCTATTCATGATGATATGATATTTTGTCTTTTTTTTTCTTTTACCTTTACCTGGAAAATAATAATAAGTTGCAGTTCTTTCTTGTGGTTTTAGGGCTTCTGCTGAAATGCAAGTTGATTAGGCTCTGCCAATATGATAATCAAGTTTTTGATGAAAAAAATCAGTTAAAACCCTGTATCGTTCTTCTCCATGTTTATAATCAGACATCAACTTACAAAAGTGTATTTCTTTTGGTATATTGGAGATTGGATCTTTGCTTGAAACATTTTGTTAATAGCTGATCATTGGTATTAGCTCTGTTGCTTTGAGAGTCATTTTACATGAAACAGCATTATTATCACTGTTCATTTTCCACTGTTGAAATTAGAAAATCACATGCAGGATGTATTGGGCAAAGAAGATACTTGAGTGGACAACAGGACCGGAAGAAGCCCTTGCAATAGCCATATATCTGAATGACAAGGTAATCTAATTAACTCTCTGTTGTTCTTCCATGGTCTTCGATACTAAAAGTTTGATTCTGTTTGGTTACCTGAAACTTTATTTGCAGTACGAAATAGATGGGAGGGATCCTAATGGATATGTTGGTTGCATGTGGTCAATATGTGGCGTTCATGATCAGGTCTCTCTTTGTCATTGTGCCCCTCTTCCTTTTTTATACTTTTTCCTGGGTGGAATCAGTATTTATTTCCACAGATATCACCAGCATAGTTAATTTCAGGGCTGGAAAGAGCGGCCAGTTTTTGGGAAAATACGTTACATGAGCTACTCAGGATGCAAAAGGAAATTCGATGTTGATGGATATATTGCTTGTGTCAAGAGGATAGTCTGTGGAACCAAGAAGAGAAGAGCAGAAAGTCTGGTCAGTGAAAAGGAAAAGGAACTCTGTACTTAATATTTCAGATTCTCGAAGTTGAAAGATTAATGTGAAGTTGAAAGATTAATAAGATGACACTAAGTCAAAAGCTTCCTACTTGTACATATTTTTAAGCTCATCACAAGTCTAATGATCTAGAAGGCATTGATTTTGATTTTGGATAACGGGTGCACTTCTACTTTTCCTCCCAACAATAGTTTTAAGATGGATATGATGCACTGGGGGTGCCATGGCCATCATAGAGAATCCTTCGGCATCATGCTTTTTATCTTTCTTGCATGAATGGACTTGCATCTAAAAACTAATTTGGACCGCAGTTCAAGCTATTAGAGAGACTTGGTTAAGGTCTTGCTTGATATTAAAATACTGTTACTTTTGTTGTTATTAGAAAAATTATAATTATGAAATAAAATTTAATAATATGTATAAATATATTTTTTAAATAATAATTTTGATAAAATTATTAAAGATATAATAAATTTGTTATCTTATAAATGTAAAATTAAATTAATTTAACTTTTAAATTACAATAATTAATATTTATCACATATTTTATTACTGAAAGTTATAATTGTTTAATTTCAATCCCAAATTGGATCTGAACAGTAAAACTTAATGGAAGCCACTGAGCTTGTGCCTCCAGCTTCTTCATTTGAGTACAGGAGATAAGCTGTTGGACCCACAGTGATTAATTTGATCATTTCAAATTGGTGCGAAGCTTTGTGTTCTGAAAATTCATTTAAACTGCAACGAACCCACATGTACATAACTACTAGAAGGGAAAAATTGAACGAATTTGAAAGCTCATTTCTAATCTATAACCAATAGAATAAAAGAATTCAACGATTTGAAAACCTCCCTTCTAATCTAAATTACTCGAGTGACACATTGGCATGCGGAGCATTCTCATTTGTTTGTTTCCGTTTTGAATCTCTTGTGATTATAACATAATTCAGATTATAATTTTTTTGAATTATATAAGACTAATGTCCAAATTATAATTTTTTTGAATTATATAAGATTAATGTCCAGATTATAATTCATATTAAATAAGATTATTATTAATATGAATTTAAAATAATGAGGCAATTCTTAGGATTAAAATTTAGTTATTTATTCTTTTTAATATTCATAGGATGTCTACTCTACTTTTATTTTAACAAAAATGAAAAGACTATTTTCATTCAATTATTCATCATAATTGAAAAGAATCTTACTCCCACAATGTTTAGTAGGGGCTTGAACCAAAGTTGAGTGGCTAATTTAGATGATAACTGATTGACCACTTCTAGTGATTTGGTACATATGATGCTTGTAAGATGTGGAGAATTATTATTTAGAACGATTTCATTCAGATAACCGCTTTCATTAACGTATAGTTCAATACCGTACAAATATGTCCAATTCTACCAAAAAGCATGGCTGCCATAATGTCACTTTCTAAAATTTAACTCAATAAGCTTGGTCTCAATTTAATTTTTCAACCAAGAGGATTTGAATGAATCCTTTAACGTTTACTCCGCGCTTTGTTTGATCATGAAAGTAATATGCGTAATAGATGGTCATCGCCGATTGCTACTTTAGAGACTTTAGAATATCTTAATCAGAAACAAATATCAACCAAAGAATTTGAATAGAAAAGTCAACAATGGCCATGCTTTCACTAAATGTTTTATTTACTCCAAGATAATTTACTCTAAGATTATCAAGACCCTATTTGGGATTGAGATTAAATAATTATAATTTAAAAGTTATGACTAAAATATTTGGTAAACATTAACGACCGACTCAGATTTATATGTTAAAAAACTTATAATATTTTTATTTTATAAAAATTATTATTTGAAGATCATGTTACTATACACCATTAACTTTTATTTCATAATTATAATTTTTTTCTCAACCGTTATAACTTAAAAAATAAAACATCTCAATGCTAAACAAGGCCTAAATAGTGTAATATAGTTAGCTAGAAGTGTTCGCGGATCGAATTTTATGGATTAGACATTAATTCATATCCAATTCACGATTTTGTGGATTCTAAATTTTCAATTCAATCTAATCCACGAATCAGTGAAACTCAATCCAAATCCAATCCATACATCTACAGATTAGATGCGGATTTAACTCAATTCATATATGATCTACCATTTTACGGATCTTTTTGCGGACTAAATTTTTTTTTATTTTACCCAATTCATGAACTAACTAAATAAAAAAATTTAATATAAAAATAACTTTATTATCGATCAAATTTAAAATTAAATAAAATTTAAATAAATTAATTATTTGAATAAAGTTAGAAAATACATTCAAAGTTTTAAAGTACGACACACTAAAAAAAAATCTTATTTGTTTAGATCAATATGTGAAAATTAATTATTCAGGAAACTATATTTATTCATTTATTTATTTGATATTTTATATTATTATCAGTAAGTACTAATGTTTTATTTACAAGTTTAATTATTTAACTAAAAATTTTTTATTTTTTACGGATTCACGAATTTTTTCGGATTTAAAGAAGTCCATCCATATCCAATCCACCGATTGCAGATTTTCAAAATTTCAATCCAAATCCAATCCACCAATCCATAGATCGAATTTTTACAGATTGAATTTCAACGAATCAAATGGATTAAATGGATCAAATTAGATTCTGAACACCACTATGGTTAGCTACAACATTGAGTTCTATATTCCCACACAGAACATAACAGAAGAGAATGGCAGATTTTGGACAGAATGTCTTAATATTTGAGATTGTACCGAAATTAGAATGCCAATATGGTGAAGGAGTGGCACTTTAAGATGGCAGTGCGCATCCAATATATGTAGAGGGGGGCCTCCATAACAAGATTAACGGTTCCCATATGGTGGATAACATTGAAAATCCTAAGAACGATGCACAAGAGAATCTGCTCTACCCAACCCACATGGGCCTTTTTCTTTTTTTCTGTCTTTTCTTCTGATAATTCTATCCACAAAAGTTCGGTCCCATAAACAAAAAATACTCTATCTAGTCGGCGAATCCGACCTCCTCCAATTTGCACAAGCCCCAGCAACAGAAAATGATAATTATCAAAATAGACCGAACAGAGAATGAAACAATTCAGAAGAAGAAAATGCCAATTTTATTTTGACCCAAAAATCCTCCCACTAGCTAGCAGCAAGAGTATCACAACTCACAAACAAACTAATTTAATGTTTATCAACATTCAGTTCAAGATAAAATAAAACCCTAATTTAAGGTGGTGATGGGGTTAAACCCTTGTCACTACTAATACTATTGTTATTATTGTTGTAGTACCTGCATAGTACCTTGCACTTGACCACGTTGCCATATACATAGAAACCAGGTGCGACCATGATCCGAACCATGGTTGGAACCAAATTCCAAGCCGTGTCTCCACCCATATCCTCCATGTAAACAGAATCAAACCTCGATCCCTTATCCACTCTGAAAATGGGCAAGCTTGGGTGCACCGAATTGGCCAGAAGGTGCACTAACCAGACACTTTTTGATGCATTAAAGAAGGCCTGTAACAATGGCTCAGGCCAAGCCCTATTCCACCCCAACATGGCCACAATCTCACTCATTTTCCTATCACAAAACCTGCTAAATTCCTCACTGAAATGCCTTGTCCCCTTACTCAAAACCTCCTCCCAAGTCAACTCTTTTAGGACATTAAACGATGCAAAATTTGCTTCACAGCGATCTATTGGGTTCAAGATTTGATTAGCAGCATTCTTTTGAAACTCAACTGATTCAAAATCCTCAAAGAAGGCCTTATTCAACAAAGCTTCTAGATACTGAAGCAGACTCGTAGGGTTCTTCGAAGATGAGATTTTTATGTCATAAGGTTGAAGAAGTACTGATATTCTCTCAGAAATTTTGGTACCCATGTGCCTGAGTAGCATAGCGAGGGATCTGCTTAGAAGCCGAACAGAGGAGCGAGCTTCAGATACAGAAATTAAGAAATGTTCTATCGCTTTGTCGTTACCAACCATGAAATCTTTATTCTTTATTTGATGACTATTTTTGTTGTTCTTGTCGGCTCCATAGGGGGAATTGCTGCTACATTCTTCAAGCCCTGACTTCAAATTGTGGCAATAAACTTCAAGCTTGTTAAGTTTCTTCTCCAGCTCAGCCATCGAGTACTTCAGCCTGGAAGCTTCTGACAATGCTTCGTCTCTCTTTCTTGTAGCTTGCATCAGCTTATGCGTGAGCTCAGCGACAGCGATCTTCCATTGTTCCTCTCTCGCACTTGGTACATCCATTGATTTCGGACTCTGCTTCCTTGCTAAAGAATGAAAAATTGACTTGAAAATCCCATTTGGGCTGGACATGAAAGATGAAATTTTGTTGGCACCATTGTTGTTGCTATTATCCAGCGGAACAACAGAGATCTTCTCCCGAGAGTTTGGCCTGCACTTGTTGCAAGAAACCGAACCATCTCCTTCGCCAGAACACCGATCTTGTCGTTTCTTGTTATTGGGTATGCCGTTTTTGCCATGGAGAGGCGTTGGCTGGTGCTTGTAAGCAACTCCATTATGATCCGCAAACACACTGTGCTCTGACTGTTGCCCTTCCCGTTCACATTCTTGAATCTGCAAAACAAAGGATAAATAGAAATACACACGCGCGCGCGCGCGCACAAAAGCATACAAATAAAAGCTTGCAGATTTGTGCTTGTATTCAGTTATTTAATTTCCTTGGAAACAAACAAAGGCCTAACTATAGAGAACTTACCGGGGTGAAACTGAAACGTGGGGATTGGTGAGAGGGAGGGGACTTGGAAGAACACGAAGACGAAGGAGGCATGCTAGTGCTAGCGGCTAATAAGCTTGTTTTTGTTATCTGATCATTTCGTTTTTGGGTTTATTTTTACAGGGAGATTGTACCTATATCTCCGTGTACGTGAGGATGGGGGTTTTGTCTCGATATAAGCACCGGGCCTGTGAGTCTGAGGTGTGACTGCGTTTTCGGTTTTAATGTCTTATCGTTTTCTTAGGTTGTGTTTTCGTCGTCTTGTAATCATGGACCGAGTTTCCGTTTCGCAGATGATTTGGTTAAATAATACGGTACCACGTTCTCTACGGTGAGGAAGACTCTGCAGTGTCTGTGTAAATGGCTGGATTATTTTCATTTATTTTATGTGCATTATATATAACAGGGTCAATTCAATTGTTGCAATTCTGATTAGTATTCAGTCACAACTGCATTAATGGTATGTTTGTTAATCGGTATTTAGAGTAAATTGGGATCTGAATAAATTAAATTAAAATGGGTCCACAAATAGATTTGTGAGTACGACTTAGATAAATTCCAACAAACTGTTTATACAAAGAGAATTATTTCTTTAATTTTAAGGATATTTTCATTTGTGCACCTAAATTTTTTTATATATCAAATCAATACGAAGATGTAGTAAAAACTATATTTTATCATTAATTATTTATGCAGTTATCACTTCGTCATCAAACTATTAACGCATTTAAAAATTTATTGATGTTATAAGGATATTTAAGGAATATCTCATTAAAGTCCAAACACACCATTTAATTGCGAAAGAGATATTATTATGTGTTTGCCAAAAGTTTTCCTTCATGTCAATCCAGTTCTAAGGTTTTCTGAAATTATAGGTGTCATATTCTAAAAGGTATCAAATAATGCTACATGTTCATCTTATTAGATAAGAAAAAATATTCTAAAAAAATAACGCCCAAGATGTTCTGGGAGAATAACACTTAAGAAAAAATTCTCTTGGAACTCATAAAGATAGCTAGAAGTGGGAATAAGTTTCGTAATCCATCAGTTCAAGAAATTACGCCCAAAAGTCATAACGACATGGAAATATGGACATGCAGAATAATTCCCTATAATTAAGTTCACCTCCATGTGTACAACAATAATAGGTGACACATGTCATTAGGTTGAGGGCTCAAAATAAAACCCTAGATCCATATCATTCATTATCTATAAATAAAGACTCATCTCTATGGGAAGGGGGTATTTGGCCTCCATAAACTATTGTTCATTCTAAAGAGAGAAAATTCATCTTCTCTTTTATTTTTATCTTTTTAACCTTAATCAAATACTAACTTGGGCATCAGAGTACCTTTTTTAAATACTTACCCCATTGGATTTGAGTCTAGGGATCGTGACAAGTTCTCAACAAATTACAAATATGTGTGAAGGTAAAATTCTAACCCCTTCAAAAACCTATATTTATCACTTAATATTTAAGTTGTTATCATTTTATCGTTAAAAATATTAACACAGTTAAAATTTTACCATTATTATAGTGGCATCTAAAGAATTTCACATTCAAGCCAAAATGTTAACACAGTTGTTAAATAATGAAATGTTACATTTGAAGTATTTGGCTAGCCATTATAGTCTTTGAAATGGCTCAAGATTGCTGGTGTTTGATGATATTACCAAAACTGAAGTATTTAACTTGTATTACTTGAAATTTGATATTTGAATGTGCAACAACATGTTTATATAATACAAAAGTAATTATTTTTTAAATATGACGACTACTTTTCTTGGGTAATTTCTCTTTTATAATTTCTTTCTTTTCAAATGATAAAATCGTCTTTCAAACTCTATATTAAGTATTTAGTTATTTTTAACATTTTGATTGTAAATTGATAACAACTTAAATACTAGATGGTAAAACGTAGATTTTAGGAAATTTTAATACTGAATTGATATATCAGACAAACTTCCATGGACAAATGATAAATTTTTCTTTTTGTAATTCCCTTTTTTTTGAAGGAAAAAATCATATTTTATGGTCCGGGGACACAATCGATTTTTAACTCACATTTAATTAAATATTAACTTATTTTTAATAGAATAGTTGTAAAATAATAACAGCATAAATATTAAGTAATAAAATATAATTTTATTAAATTTTAGTATTAACTTGATATGTAAAAAAAATAAATTGCGTAAACAAATAATAGTATCCCTTTGTTTTGAGAGCCGTTACTATAGTACGAGTTTTGAGCTTTAAACAATTACTATATATATTACGTGGGGAAATATAGCATATTGATTACGGCGTATTCCTTTACGATTTGCCAGCGCATCATCTCGCCAGGAATATATTATTATTATTATTAGTATTATTATTATTATATATAAGCCGTTGTAATCAGTTAATTAGTCTTAGAAGTAGATGCCAAGCCCAGGCGTTGGAGTTGGCTAGGAATTTAATCCTGGAATATCCGCGTTTCCGTGCAAGAAAGGCGATTATTCTTTTGTTTTAAGCGGCCGAAACTTCTAACCATTTGGAAATTAGAAACTAGAAAAATCGACACCAAGCAATCGTCGCAATTGGAAACTATTAAGTCAGAATTATGAATGGTCCTAAACCAATACGAACGTGAAAGTATTGTTTCAGTCCAATCCACTTGCTCGGCGTCACATTTTATACTTGAAACAAACTGAATATTCCAAATTTACGGTGGGCCTAAGCTTTGACAGGACGGGGTGCATCATCGATCGACATCATATCATTAAATCACAGTCTTGACCAAACTTGGACTGCGTTGTAGATTGGTTATTGGCCTCTGCTCCTTGCTTAATTTATTCAAATGAAAAACAGACAGGCAGGGATTAAGTAAGGTGCCAGCTGCCAAGTAAGCAAGCAACTGCTAGAAGTGTACCTGATGCACACAATAATCCTAATAATAATATAAGCCGTAAAGATGAATTCAATTTTAAAGGCGATGCACTTGAACTTGAGATTAAGCAAGTGGAGAGTGGGAATGTGAGTATTAAATCTTCCTGACGATCACTTTCGCATAGTTGTCCAAACAGTAGTGGCGTCATTTATGATGGGTAGATGAGAGCGGGGGTTGTTGCCAAGTTGGTTAAAACTAATTATGACCGAATTTAATTCTTCAACAACCACTTCCACAATCTGCAGGGGTAGCGTGGAGCCAGCCTGCGGTGGATCTCCAAACAAACGCACCAAAACCTAAGTCTGCGGGCATGTGAGGTTAATAAATGAGACGATAGGGGTGAAAGTGAGAGAGAGAGAGAGAGAGAGAGAGAGCGGGGGAGAGACAACATTAGTGAAGGTTGACGTGGCCCCCTCTAATAATGTATAGTGTATTATGTGACAGTGGCAGCAAATTCTAAGTGCTGACTTTCTAAAAAAATAATAAAAAATGTGTCCCACGTGTAATTGTCAAATTTAGCCCTAATATAGGGTCGCGTGTAAACTGCAAAGGTTCCCACGTCGTTACAAGTGGCTCGTTAGAACTGGTAAAATTTAACATGATCTGATTATCTGACACGAATAAATAAATATGAGTCGTTAAATTTAACACGATTATTAAATAGGTCGGATCTGAGTTGACACAATTTTTTTTTCGTATCGGGTTAGGATTAAAGTTCTTGACCCATTTACCTAATCAATGACCCGATTATATTTTCTATTTTAAAATAATTTGCGCGTTCTTATCATCAAAACTCAAATATTAGAGATAATTTTCTCTTTTATTTCTATTTTTTTGAAATGGTGAATATAAACACAGTATTTTATTTATAAAATTTTATATACATTTAGAGTTTCAATAGTATAAATGTGTAAAATATTGGTAGACATGTATATTTTATAATATCTATATATAATATTATATATATAATTAAAACTTCATAATAGTGTAAATGTGTAATATTTTGGTAAATATTTATATTTTATAATATCGATAAAGTATGTACGTGTGTATGAATGACAGCATATAAACGTTTGATATAAATTTTGTTTAATATATAAATATTAAACGGGTTATTGGGTAACCCGATTATTTTTCTGTGTTGGGTTTGAGCCTCAATATTTTGACATGATTATTAAATGGGTCGGATTTGAGTTGACCTAAATTTACCACGATACAAAGCTGACCAGACACGAACAAAACACGATGACCTGTTTTACCACCTCTAATGACGCCTAAATCTAAAGTTGTTATTGTAAATTTGTAATTGTAGTGGTATAATTTTTAAATTAAAAAAATTATAATTATAAAATAAAAATTATTAGTATATAATAAATATAATTTTAATATAATTAATAAAAATATAATAATTTTATTATTTAAATATAAAATTAATTTAATTTAATTTTATTTATAAAATAAAATAAATAGTATTTCCTGAATATTTTTATATTATAATATTTAAGGTACACTGTCTAAATTTAATGCTAAACGGAACGTGAATCAATTGACGGCAACGGCAGTGGCGTTCGGCAGCTGCAGAGCCATACAAAATGGCCCACGCGCGCCTTCTTCTAGTTTCTAAATTATACAAGTACTGTTACCTACCGGTCCAACGAGATTGTCCTTTTTGACAATAAAATAATTATGAAGTCAATGTTCGGATAGACTCATACATTATTTTTTTATAGCTGTTGCCGGAATTATTATTATGCGAACTTTACTTATAATTAATTCTACAAGTTTAATGTAATTGAACGAAAAATGCACCTGTCACATAAATCATACAACTTCGTGGCGGTTTTCATAAAGGCTTGTCTGCCTCACGTTCGAGTGGAGGAGTACAAGTCCTCATAAATGGTGACCAAATTGTGTCCTCCCAATCATAAAAGCGCATATAGTTATGTTGTTCTTAATAATATAACACAGTAAGGCATTTATATTGTGTAATTAGGAGTGAAAATTTGTAATGCGACCCATCAACTTGGTATCAATTCAATATAAAGTTGGCGAGTTTTTTTTTTTAAAAAAAAAAATTAAATGAGACTGTTGCTCAGATTACAACTCATGTTTTATAAGAATACAATTCACATTTACAAATGAGATAATTACTGATATTAGAATTTACAAATCTTATAAAGTATTGTCTAGATTTTTAATCTTTTTTAATATTCGAGGGACATCAACTCCACTCATGTTTTGAAAGAAAAAAGACTGTCTTCACTCAAATTGAAGAATGAAATTTAAATCCCTACAAAGTTGGCGAGTTTTGATTGACATAAAATAGATACAAATTATTAATTGAGTTAAATATGTCACATGGTCAATAGTTGTGTTAAGTTTGAGTTTAAAATTATCAACGACAGCTATTACATGCTTACGACACGATTAATTATTTGATTACTCATTTCAAACTCTTAATCATGTTACGTCGACTCATTTTATTAGATAGTACTTAGTTGTTTTTGTTATATACTAAATAAAACTGTGTAGATCTATATAGACGGAAATGTTTAGAGTTTGAGTATATAAAACTATATTACATACTAAAATAATTAGAAAAGAATGTTAAACATATATAATGATTATAGCATGCTTAACCTTATTCCATTGACCAAACTAGTGTTTGAAAATTTTTATCACAATAATAAAAACCCACTTACGATTACTTTTGGAAGGCTCATTTGAAAAATTAAAAATTAATTTTAGTGCTTAGTAAATTTTTTTATAAATACTTTTTTTGTAAAATCATCTCATCCTATAGCAAATTTTGAAATTTGATTTTGAGAATCAATATAACATAATAGGCAAATTCCATATTAGCAAAGCATGAGAGAGATGCTAGGTTTATAAGGGTTGATCCACACCATAATTAGTAAGATGCATTTTAGGATGTATGAGCGTCCCAAAAATAAACCCGTGCGGACCTTATTAAGATCCAAAGCAGACAATATCTCGTCAGGTTTAATACACAAGGTACTAAAGTGAAATTGCAATGAAATCGCATTTCACCACTCTCGTTTCTAAAATCATCAAATTAATATCCAACAATAAATGTTCTAAACCTCCAAAGATAATAAGTAATGAAATAATATATCCTCAAGTAAATACCATCCCAAAGAAAACTAAATTATTTATTGATTATTAATATAACATAAATCCCCAAAAGAAACCAAGCTCTTATTCTTTCGCCTAAGACCTTGAGATTACATTATTTAACTCTATCTGCAAAAATGTGATAACAAAAGGTGAGTTATCAACTCGGTAAGTAAACTCATGCACAATACTAAAAACCTTTAAAATATAATTTAATAAAATTTTTTAGATATTCATAATAATAGTAATAAGGGAATATACTTTTGTAAATCATCATTTCTCAAATATAAATCAAAATATCATAAAGTCATTTAAATCATTTAAATATAACAATTGCCTTTGAAACACATAAAACATAATTAGCTTTTTAAACACATAAAACCTAATTAACTCTTTAAACACATAAAACTTAATTAGCTCTTTAAACACATAAAACATAATTAGCTTTTTAAACACATAAAACATAATTAGCTTTTTAAACACATAAAACATAATTGGCTCATGCCATATAATATCACCTGTTGACCGGATGACCGAACCATATAACATTATTCAGGGTACTATATTTCACAAGAATCATTAACATCAACATCGTATGTGCATATAATCCGGCTAACCTTCCATAACATGATATAACATAACATAACATCACTATGAACAATAAGTCAAAACATTTAAAATTATCCTTAAACTTTTAATCATTTGTAAACTTTCGTAAATTGCATTTAAATAATTGATAATTATTTCAAAGTATTTGACTTAAAACAATTTAATAAAATTTTTCATTTTTAAAACAATTTATGACACAAGTTTTTAATATATAAAGTTTTGTTATAATAATTTTAAATAATGACTTTACTTTAATAAAATATTGTAATAGACTAAAATAATTCAACTTCATATACTTTTCATTCAACATAATACATACTTCGAATTAAAAACATTTAAATAGTAAAATACGTGTACTATACATGAATCTACTTATCTAAATCCTCAGCAATAAAGAACAATAACCTTAACCTCGAGCTCAATCTCGTCCTAAAACATCAAGACACACCATTATCAATATTACTACTCATTTTGCCCTTAATATAAATATAACATAATCAAACCTAGTTGTAAGCAATAAACCATTAAAATTAGTCTAAGCTTGACCATCCTATACAAGCTAATTTTTACCAAGCTAATCATATGTCGAAAAATTATAAAATCAAGAAGAGTAATCATAAACATTAGAGGTTATTTAGCTCTATAGACGTGTTTTCTATCATTACCCAACCCAAACCTGGCAAGATATTTTCCGTTTTGAGCTTTAACAAAGCTCACAAGGGTTTGTTTTTGGGGCATCTATACACCCCAAAATACATCTTGCGAATTAAGGTGTGAATCACTCTTTATAAATCGAGCATCTCTCTTGTACTTTGCCGATGAGAGATTTGCTTAGGGTGTTACATACAGCCCCCCTAGGAACTCAACGTCCTCACTGAGGTTTGCCCCACCATCGCTTAAGAGGACAGGCGAAGCCGCTCTGATACCAACTATCATGACCCAACCCAAACTTGCTAAGATATTGTCCACTTTAGGCCTTAACAAGGCCCCCACGAGTTTATTTTTAGGTTTATACGCCCCAAAACGCTTCTTGCCAATTAAGGTGTAGATCACCCGTTATAAACCTAGCATCTCTCATGTGCTTTGCCAATGTGAGATTTGTCTATGGTGTTACAATCAATTTTATACTTAATACAATTTCATAAATATCCTCATATATATTATAAAAATTCAAAATCATCCTTATTATTTAGAAAATAAAATCATTAATTTTAAGAAAATTATTATTATTACTAATTTTATTGAGATAAGAAATAAAAAATAAAATATTTATTTTAGTTATAAATTATTATATCTATAAAACAAAAAGACACACACACACACACACACACACATGTATGTATGTATGTATGCATGCATAAATGTGTAAATTATTAAACATTATGTTAAATTCGATCATTTGTATTTTTACAGCAGTTTAACATTAGATTTATTGAATATATACGATTACTTTTAAAACTTATAGTACTTTTAAAAATAAATTTTATCAAACATTTAACTTATTTTTTTCATTGCTAATTACTTTTATAATATAACTAGTTGCAATTATTTAAAAAATTATAGCATTACCAAACTGACAATAAATAAGACAAATCAACATACACAAAAAATATTATTATAAATTTACTTGACACAATTCGTCGATAAAATTACCACCTCTAGTTAGCGGCATAACCATGTACATAGATTTTTTTTAAAAAAAAATACATGTTTAGTTCTATTTTTTGGATAAGGATATTTTCACCCTACTATTTTTGTAAATCCACCCCACTTCTAGAAATAATTACAATAAATTTAAAATATTCTTAAAAAATATAAATTAATAAAAGTTTTGTATAGTTAATCAATTAAATCCTTCTATTAATTTTTTTTCTTAGGTTCTTTAACCATCTATGGTCATATATTTTAATATAAGTTTTATTTTACAATTTTATTATTAGATTACCCTCATAAAACATGAGTTATTGTATTTAATAATTTATTTAATTTTACCACTTATAATATAATATTTTAAAATGAAACCTAATTATTATTTCACTACCCTTTCGTGTAAATGATATAGATTTGGTAGCTTAACAATTTTCATGAGAATTGTTGCATAAAGACATTATGTTAGTTTAATTAAAAAATAACAATCATACTAATAAAATAGTATTAGAAACAATGAGTTTGGTAAAAATTAGAAAAATATTGAAGTTAAAGTAAATTCTTGATAATTTTACTTTATATGGGTAAAATAGTTAATTTAAACTTATGTCAAAATAATTTTTGTAATCAAATATACTAAAAAAATCTAAGTCACAAAAAAAGTTAATTAAGATAGATTTAATTAATTAAATTTCAAAGTTCTTCTTCATTTGAAATTTTTTAAAATAATGTGCAGCTTTATAATTATTTTTTGAAAATGAGATGGATTTACAAAAAAAATGTGGGGTGGAGATATCATCACTCCTATTTTTTTTGTGAATTTTAATGTTCAGCCCCTTACCATCTACAGAAATTTGTTATAGCCTACTAAATTTATGGTTTATTAATTATAAGTCCACAGTTAGCCTCTTTAATTTTAAAGATTCTTTGTTATAGCCTACTAAAGTTTATAAGTTTTTTTTGTTATGGTCCTCGTCAAATTAAAATCCCTGCTCCTCCACTACATAGCTGTGTCATATATAAAATTATAGGTGGATGCTTCGGATTTCGGTTTTATTTTTAAGGATTCTAGTAGTTTTGAGAATTCCACCCAAGTGCCAAAAAGATTCAAAAGTTAGTACGATTTGGGTTTGTGATATAATTTTACGTCAGAATTTGAGTTGAGTTGCAATTGAGAGAATTGGATTGAGATTTAAGTATAATTGAATTTTTTAATTAGATTCAATTTTTTTAAAATGAAACCTAATTAGATTTGTTGTTTAGTTTAATTTTGACTCCAACCAAATACAAACTCAATAGATTTTCAATTCTCAATCCAATCAAATTTTGAGGGTCAAATCCTGTATAAAATGATCGTGATGGGCCGGCCCCTTTAAACTCTAAGCCTTTAACAAGAAAAAATGCCAGGCTCTCAAAAAATAAAAAGAAAAAGAAAAAGAAAAAGAAATTGCTCAATGAACTTTGGACCCTCGTGTTCATATTGTTTTTGGGCTTGTTGAATTGAGACATTCGGCAGCACTGCTGGCTTGTAGTAAGGCATGGAATGGGCTGGTTTAATTACCGCTTTTTTAAGGGGTAGTCTAAATGCACCCCCCTTGTTTCCCAACGCTTTACAATTTATTAAATGAACCTTTAATCAGAAAAGGGAGTGTAATCAGGCTATGAGGGTGGCGCTTTTAGCATCATGTCACCGCATGTATTTTATTGCTGTTTTATTCGTGACAAATTGCCTTTTTCTGGGCAGTGATTACTGATTAGTCTGTTAATCGTCAACAACCTTTTTCTGGAATTTCATAAAATCCGACAAAAATCCAAAAACGGGAAAAATGGAATTCCAACAGCAGCCTGCACGGTCAAAAAAGAATAGTCCTGTCCCTGTGTACACATCATAAATCATCACTTCGATCACATTGATAAAATCATTTTAACAACGGAAATAAAAAAAATGAAGACAAGTTCAGATTTGGACATGGCGTGGAACGTGTTCAAATACTGCACGGTGTTGCGCGCGCTTGGTTCTGTAATGATATTAGTTGTCCTTGGAATAATCGGTGTCTCTTACTATGCTGTCGTTGTGGCCAAATATGGCCCCGCTCTCTTTCTCGGCGGTCTTGATTCAATCACCGCTCTGTTTGTTTTGTTTTTGTTTCATTCTTTGGTAAGCAAACACCGCACGTTTTTGTTTTTGAGAATTTATTTGTTTGCATTACGTTTTGTTTACTTTTTAGTACTTACGCAGGAGGAGATTCCAATGATCATTTTTGTTATTTGGTTCAGCTGGTCGATATAGCCTGTTTCTTATTCATTTTTAAGTCTCTTTGATTTTGTGATTGAATCTAAGGTAGGGACGGCTTTAAATTTGGAATTATATTAATTCAGCTGGGATGGAGTTGTCAGTTTGTTCCCAGTGATTCACTGAACTAGGAATGATGAATTTCGGTTTTATTCTTATAGCTTTTCAGCTTGAAAATGGAGAGTTAGATATTGATTGATGTTTTTTGGGTAATTTCCGTTTGTGTGAAATATATGCAAGTAGAACTTTCCCACTCATATTTAGCATTTTAGATTAACAGGGTGGTGCTCTGCAAAACCAAGAAAAACAAAGTGACTGTAAATCTTGATCAGTTTAATTTGGTTGTCAACGTTGGTGTTAAATTTGGTAATGCAGTTGGTGATGCTAGTATGGAGCTACTTTTCTGTTGTGATAACGGATCCAGGCGGTGTTCCACCTAACTGGATTCCTAAGCTAGATGAGGAGAGTGGTGATGCTGGTCCATGGGCAGGATCAGACAATGGTGGTGTAGATTTAGGTTCAAACCAATCAGCTATGCTTATTGAACCAAAACATCAAGGAATACGCTTCTGTCAAAAATGTAATCAGTTCAAGCCTCCTCGTTGCCATCACTGCTCTGTTTGTGAGTTCTCAGCTCCATTTCTGGTTTTCGTTGCCTTCGTTGATGTCTTATTTTATCATACAATGAAAGCTTAAGCTGTTAATTCTTTCAAGGTCGGAGATGCATATTGAAAATGGATCATCACTGTGTATGGGTTGTGAATTGTGTTGGGGCATTCAACTACAAGTATTTCCTTCTTTTCTTGGTATGTTAACTGTCTGACTTGTTGTCTTAAGTCTCAGCGTAAGTTCTTATTTGGTTGAAGATTAGTGGTAAAGGTACTAATACATGATGGAAATCAATGATTTCATAATGGATTGGCTCTCCACTTCGTTTATTTGCCCATAATTATTGAACATGTGATACAATTGTTGATGAGGGCTAATTTGAGATAGATTGTATGATCATCCTCGTTTCTATTTGAGCATTTCATCTGCCTGAAATATTCTCAAACTATCTGTTCGTTGCCTTTCCAATTATTGTTAAGAGGCCAAAATAAGAAAACACTTTCCTACGTCGTGAAATGTTGAATTTTTAAAGTACGTCTTTGGATGGTATCACAGCTCAGCACTATTAGAGCAGACTATGATTCCTCGGATCAAGCAACAAATCAAGTAAAATCAAGTCAATCAAAGATTACAGAGCAGCTGGCTGATTGTATTTGTCAGTTGTAATCAATTACCATAATTTAGTCTATTATTTTGTCCTTTCTGTAAATAGCTTTCTCACATTATGTAGAAGTGGTAGCAGTGCTAATAAAATCATTAAGCCTTATTCACGGTAAGTTTATTTTTTATAAGGACTACATGTCCTGAAGCTTATTTATTTATCTAAAGAAAATAATTTAAGAATTGTACTAGCAAGTTCTTTCAATTGGTATTCTTACTATAAACTTGTAGGGCTACTGATTATGAAGGCAACTGATTGATTGACTGTTCATGTGCTCCATCTAAGGTTCTTATGAACACCAAACAGCTGTTTTATTTTTTCCACTTTGATCTTCTGGTGGTGGTTTGACTTCTTATATTGAGACATATGTCAATGTGTATTGCATTAGTTGAATGTAGTCCTTATGCCTTAGCATCCATCTTTGCTTTCAAAAACTAACTGCCAAGTGAGTGGCATGACTGAGTGTTATTTATCAAATACGAAAATGCTGAGTGGTATCTTTGGTGCTGAACTTCTCTGCAGTTTTATACATTTCTTGAGACAACTCTTGTCACTGTATCATTACTGCCGATTTTTATTGCATTGTTTACTGATGATGAGATACCTGAATCACCAGGAAACCTTGCTGCCTCTTTTATCACATTTGGTAAATTTCAGAATTGGACTTTTTTCTCATTGACTGTACTGCTTTTATCATTACATTATCATAATTTTTGGTGTCTACTGTTTGCAGTTCTTAACTTAGCATTTGCATTGAGTATTCTGGGCTTTCTGATTATGCACGTATCTTTGGTGGCAGGCAATACTACCACTATTGAGGTAATGCTTTAAGTTCTTCAGTCTTCCCATTGTTTCCCATTTACTTATCAAAAACTTCATGCTGGTGCACGTTTTGTGTAATTTTCTTGATTGCTTTCTTATTTCAGGCATTTGAGAAGAAAGCCTCTCCTAAATGGCGTTATGATCTTGGTTGGAAGATAAACTTTGAACAGGTTATTCCTTCTCAATTTCTTGTGCATGCATGCTTTTGAGGATGGACCATCCGTTTCATTAGATGGCCACCTTAGAAATGTACTTCAAAATCTAAAATATAATTGCTACAGCTGCTAAAGCAGAAAAATAGCCTCATTTTAAAACTCGCTTGCTTTTTTTGTTTCATAAATATGGTTTTTTTCATTTATGAAAATAAATTATTGCAGCTCGAGTGTCCAAATTTATGTTTTTTTACCTGATTTTGCTTCCATATCCAAAATGATTGAGGTCATAGATAACAGAAAAATAAATTCTCCAATTTGTGCTTTGGTCTTTTGCTTCCTGAATGTAGGTGGAGTTATGGGGGGCTTTGGCTTTGGGTAGCCCCTGTCTGGAAAAAATTTCAGAAAACCTATTTCTATAATCTATTATCTTGCCCTCTGAACTTCTTTGTTTTTGTGTTATGGCCCTTCAAGCTGGTTATTTCCTATCCCACTGAACCAAAATTCTGGTTTCACGATTGTTCCTCAAGGTTTGTGGTTCAATGATGCATGTAATATGCACTTGCTGTCTTTTCCAACACAACTCAGAATTATTCTTGTTAGGTCTATCTGTCACTTCTTTTATGGAGCTTCAAAATCATTGCATGCAGGTAGTTTGTGGTAGATATGGTTCCCATATCTTGACCTGGAATATTTTTTATTATACCTGAAACTACCGGACTGCCACAACAATAGCTGCATGCCCTGCGTCAAACTACTACATCATTTTACCTTGGAATGAGATGACAATGCCTTTAACATCTTTGGAAGTTTGCTAGATACAGTCAGATAACAAGCATACTGTTGCTACCATTTTAGTTTTCAGAATCAGCTAAACAAAACCAGTGTCTTCGGTATTTTAACTTCCAATCTGAATATTTTGAATCTTAAACATGCTTCCAGTTAACCTGGTGGATCATAACATCAAGTATGCACGACCCACTTATACTTGAGTGATCTAGTCATAGGTGAAATAAAAATTAGTCGTTTAGAATCTGTGTATCAAGAATAGTCCTGATCTTGATAGCTGATTACCAACTCCAGCTCCTTTTTGTTCCAGGTTTTCGGAAAGAACAAGAAATACTGGTTGATTCCTGCATATTCGAAAGATGATTTGGAATGGATGCCGTCGTTTCAATGTGTGGAATATCCGACAAGGCCTGACTCAAATGATCTGTAGGCTGTAGCATTTCCATTTACAGATAGCAACGGAGATATTAACATCTGTGAACGAATGAAAGGGAGATACACAAGTATGACATCTTTGTTCACACAACATCCTTTCTGTTGCGAGCAGTTAATGGAGAGATTTATCGAACGAGTATTCAACACTGCACCCTCTGCCAGCTTTATGGTCGAAGCTTGTGTTTTGTACGCCAAGCTCTGTGGAATGTACATCTGAGATATGAAAATAGCTTGTGTTATCGAATTTCAGAATGAGTATGCAATATGTCTTTGTTCTTTTTTCTTTTATTTTTTTTATGAAAGGGCGATGTCTTTGTTCAGGACAACAATAGTTTACGTTTTTTGGGCAGTCAATTAAATGTCTTAAACCTAAATAAAATAATCCCTTGAATGATTTTTCTTTAAAGTTAATCATAGTTCCCTTGATTACTAATTAGAAGAAAAGTATACAACAAATATATTCTAAATAACATTACGGAATCAATAAATTATGAGAAGCAATTGAGGGCCCTGCACGTTGGGAAGGGTAATTAATTAACGGATAATAATACTCGCTTTGTGACGTGCAACATTATCTTCTCAAGAGTTAAAATATTTTACGTGTATCCAAATATTCATCGTACAATACATTTTACGTATTGAATTTCTGCGTGAATGCAGGGAAACAAAATAATGAAACAAACCGTTGCTATTGGACTGGAGAGCCCAATGGGTCGTAACCTTGTACATTTCTATTTACATTTTGGGTAATTTTTTACCATCGTACTGTCATACATAATTTTATCTTTACCAGCAGCATGGCGACACGTGTAATCGGCGCCATAAATATCTGGAGGCGTGTCTTGTGAGTACTAGAATCTTCGATGCTCTCCCTTACGATTTGAATTTACGCAAAAACCTTGTTGGTAATTTACAATCTTAACCCAACCACGGACACCGACTCCCCATTGTAGACGATAATAAAAAGGAACCCTTTAGAATCACAGCCAGCTCATTCCATTTCCGTCGCAATTCGAGTTTCTGTTGGTGTTCGTGCCATCTCTTGATTAGTTTCAGGTAATGTCCCTCTCTTTAACGCATCGGTTTCTTTTTTATTTTTTTTGGGTTCCTTGAGTCTTATGTTGTGATTGTTTGATTAAGTGGTTCAAAATTATGATTGATTTCCACTTCAAAAGTTTGATATGAAATATGTTTTTCCTTCGATTTTTCGTCTATAGGTTCTTTGGTTCGTGCTGTTGTTAGTGTAGTGTCTCGCTGTGGTGGCATTAGGGTTTCTGCTGTAGGGTTTGGGGGCTTTGCGAGAATAAGTAATTGTGAATTGTGGTATTATTGTAGATGTTTGTTTGTTTCTGGTAAATGTTTTTGTTTGTTTCAGTAAGGATCACGCAGATGTGGGCTTGTTTCTTTTGGTATGTTTCGCAAGAGCAAGCATGACAGATCTTACCTTTTCTCGTTACTGTGTTTTTATTGCTGTATGTTATGCTGATGTTTAGTAGTTATATACATTTTTGGGAATGATCTTCGTGATGTGCTAATCATAGTTTTGTGTGGTTTTGTTAGTTTTTAGGATTTTAGCTTTGGCAAGATGCAAAGAGGAAGAGGAGGCAGGGATCCTTTCTTTGATTTTGGTGACCCTTTTGCGGGTTTTGGGGGTTTTGGTGGTGGCAGGAGTTTAATGTCTAGTTTCTTTGGGGGAAGGGACCCGTTTGATGATCCTTTCTTCACACGCCCATTTGGCGGTAGCATGTTTGAGTCAAGCTTTTTGGGTCCTCCTATTGGAAGTCCTTTTGCCAATATGCATCAAAATGCTTTTATTGAGAATCAACCACCGCAGCCTCAAAAGTCAAGGGGGCCAATTATTGAAGAGTTGAACTCTGATGATGAAAAAGAACAAGTAGCTGAAGAGAAAAATGATAATTCTAGGAAGCATGGTAGGTCTAGCAATGGGCCTGTTGTTGAGGATCCTGATGATGAAGTTGAAGGTGAAGTGTGTCCCTTGTTTTGGTGTAATGGCTTTTTTTTAATATTTTTATTTTTAAGGGTTGCACTGCATATTATTGTTTGAGTCTTGACGGATAATATCTTTTTCCTTCTCCAGAGAGGAAGAACAAACATCTACAACACTGGAATGACTATAGCCGATACAATGCTGCACAGCATCAGCCCCAAACTCATAGTTACACTTTTTCTAGCTCTGCTGTTTCTTATGGTGGTGCTAATGGTGCTTATTACACTTCCTCAAAAACAAGGAGGACTGGAAGTGATGGTGTAAGTTAGAAAGGATGATGATGAAGTGGGTTACTTTCTGTCAATTCTTTGTTTTTTTTTAAAAAAATTGATGATGCGTGTAACAGGTAACTTTTGAAGAAAGCAAAGAAGCTGATACCTCATCAGGACAAGCATCACACACAGTTTCAAGGGGGCTTCACAACAAGGTATGTGTTGGATAATATTTTGGATAGTCTTTTCAGTGTTCCTGTTCTTGCTATTGTATGTATTGCTAATTTGAGCTATTTTGTGTTCAATTTATGCATGATATCTGATTACTGATTTTATTCTGGGAATGTATTTTGTAGGGCCATTCTGTTGAAAGGAAGCTAAATTCTGATGGTAAGGTGGACACAATGCAGACTTTGCATAATCTAGATGAAGGTATGTATGATCATATTTATGGTTTGTATTTCTTGTGTTGCAGTTTGTGGTTGTAGACCTTATATGCAAAATTGGATATCTGATATGCTTACTTATGCTCTGGTTGGCTGTCTGCTTGTATTTTTAGATTTTTAATGACATTGACTAAATATGATTTTAATGGATGAACTTGCAGATGAGCTTGATGGTTTTGAAGAAGCTTGGAATGGAAATGCCAGAAAGGTCTTGCCTGGATGGACTGATAGATTTATTGGTCATAATGATATGGGTATGTTTTCTTGGCCTAGAATGTGCTATATTTTGATTTTGTGCTCTACTGTTGGCTGTATGGGAGATCTTTTGGGTCATCTTGGAATTAGAATGTGATTCTTCATGAGAAATGCAAGTATTCTCTGTAATTGTCAACATAGTAAGTCTGCTTGGATTCAATGAGATAACAAGTAAATGTGTGTATAATCATTCATGAGCCTCCTGAAATGATTGAATGGTGATAGCTCTTGTAGTAATGGATCTGAAAATGTGTGTGTGTTTTGTGATCTTGTTATTTCTTGTGTTTGTAGTTTTGAGTCCTTGATATGAATATAGTTTTGCAATCATGGTATCCGCATTTGGCAAAGCCCACAGGAATGAATTCCTGGCTTGCTGTTGTCAGATGAAATAAAAATTTTGTCAATATGGACATTTCTTATAGCAAAGATCTCCATGTATTGTATACATTTCATGTCATCCAGGACCAGAAAATTTAGGTTGGAACACTTGGATTTGACCTATAGACGTGGGTAGTGTTTATTTAGGTTGGCCATTTTTTTTTCTGTCTCATGAGAGTATTTATTTATTTATTTACGTATTTGTTAGTGTTTTAAATGTGCGTTGGATAATGTAATATGTAAAGTGATGTTTGAAGCGATCGGCAGGCAAGCCAATGGTGTATTTTGGGGTTTGATCTGGGATATGTAGTTGACAATTTTTTTGGGTCTCAGGATCCAGAAGTGGTGGACAGAATCAGCAGGCAGGTCGTGGAGGTTGGGCACTTCCTTCAATGGAGCAACCAGAAAACTCAGGGAGGGTGGCATTGGATGGGTCTGGATCTTCACAGAAACATCAGCGGGGGCGGATGAAAAACTCATCCAATGTCAAGGATAGGATGACACGACAAAGATCAGGAGAATAAGCTGGAAGGAATGGTGGATTGTGTGTTCTCTCTGCTGTTGCTTGAGATTAGTAGCAGCTTTTCTTTATAAGTTCCTCCTTTAATTACACTACAACTAAATCGATTGTAGCAGACTTTCCTTTGAGGGTCGATTTGAAGGCCCCCATGATTGTAGCGGCAGTTGTAACTATCATAATGTATCAAGTCATTGGGTTACTTTTGAACCGTATGGTCATATTATCTAAATAGTACTCTATATTTTATTAAATGGCAGGAAATAGTCTTCTTGATTCAAGCTCTATAGGCATAAGAAAGATAATATGGTGTCTTTGTGCACAGATCATGAACACGCAGGAATGCAGAAGAAGAAAGATTTGGGACGGGGTTTATATATGTAAATTGGCTTTTGTGGGATCACACATGATGTTGCGGTGGTGCGATGTTGTTACTCCCAGATAATCCGGAAAACGTTATAATAAACAACATATTTATTATTTAGCAATTCTTCGTTTGGTATGAGGTAATGAATCTGTTACTGTTAGTAAGGAATAGGAAGAAAGTTGTAAATGGTAAAATGAAGATGGTTGCGTTCAAATTTTCAATAGAGAACTGACGATGTTGCGGTGCAAAATAGTGTTAGGTGGCCGCTATTCGGAGGATTAAGAGGCTGTTCGCAATAATAACTTGAGTGCTGCTAAATAGCTAAAACATCGAGAGAACCTCGATAGAAACAGCAGCTTATGTTGCCGTTTTTGTGGGCCAATTCTCTCTTTATTTTTGGCAATAAAAACTTTAAAAAATTATAAAATAATAATAATAAAACATACCAAGAAAATCAAGGCAATCTAAACTTCATCTTCATAACAGCACATCAAAAACAGCACCAGAAAATGACGTAAAACTAGTTCCTGAGAAGCAATTCTCCAAGGGATAAATTCCCGTAAAGGAATGAAGTCATATCAGTTGGGGAAGCAGCTGTCCTGCAGAAGAACAACGGGAGCAGGTCCCCGCATTGGCTGTGTTATAAGGGATTATCCTTGTCAACTCCAGTTCCTAGCTTTGGAACACTTAAACTTGTCTCCAACATGTGCGGGCTATAGTAGATCTAAGTCATCTCCTCACACAACCGGTAGTTATAACCCACTGATGGCCTCACCACTGCATCGTCACATGAAAACGGAAGCATCTGTAAGCTTACCGGTGCCGGGAATGAGAAATTCATTAATGCCGGCCGTTCGCCGTTGTAGACCCCAGGTCCTCCCCGTTAGAAGATCAGTTGATGCCGTAAAATCATATCCTAGACGACCGGTTCTTTCGTGTGAATAGAGAAGTTGGTAAGAATCCTTTACATTCTTTTAAATTAAATTCGTGTGGACTTATTATTATTTTTTTTTGGCCAAAAGTTGCTTAACTTGAACATCAAACGAAAAAATCTGTAAAATTTTGTGGCTTTTAATGCCTCTTCAATGCAAAAGAAAATATTCATTCTTTGTTTTCTGATGTTGTAATTGCCGCCAAGACATTTAATATATAATTTGCAGAAAGTTTTGCTGCAAGGAAATTGCCTAAAGCAGAGTATAAATCATTTTAGAAAATTAACTAACTTTGGAATCACCAGATGGTCAAATTCCTTCCGAGACAAGAGAGCGAAAGTTCTATTTCGGGCCTAGTCGCTGAAGTTTCTTTCCGATCATCCACACACAGTCACACACACACATATGTATCCAATTTCGGTGTGTGTTAGTTCATTTCATAAAATTTATCAAAAGCCTCACCAATCTCCATGAGGCTCTGTCGTTGTTTTGGTTGCTCAGCATTTTACTAGTAACTTACATCGATTTGTTTGTATTGGGCTTTCTGTTTGAGACGAGTTATTAATAAAAAGTTATTACATCAATTTGTTTGTGTTTGGTTAGAAAGCTACTCTACTACTCCACTATCTTGTCTTCAAAATTTTATATTTGCTCCTCCATGGCATATCCATAATAGGTGAATTAATTATGGTAGTTCGATAAAAATATGGTTTTCAAATGCCCCATATTTTTTGAGATAAAAATTCTGTGACAGATTGCTTGGTTAACTTACGTTTATCTTATTTCATGTATATTTGATGAGTTTATTTATTATTTATTAAAAAAAATTATTTGAAAATATTTGGGGTTATCGCAAGTATCATTTCATAACTTAACGACTCGTACATTAGGGTTTTGTTACTCTTCTCTCTTTTTATTAATATTTTCAGATTTATATAAAAAAAATTCGTATAAAAAAAATTCATAAGAATGAATGACACGACACGTATGTTCAACGGTCGATTCGAAAGCATAGATTCATCAAATCCGCGGGAGCCACCAATTGCTCTCATGGCTGTGATTCATTTGACTAGGGTTTTAAGTTCATTTTCCCTCAAATAAAAATTAAAAAAATAAAAAAAAGATGAAAAATGGCGGCAATTAGAACCACAGCAAATATGATCCTCAACGAAATGCTGATGCTGCATCATCGACCACTATCGTCCTGTTCCTCTTCCCTTTCGTTATCATCAATCGAAACAAGGTTGCCTGGCTTTCGTGGGACTACGACCCTCCGATACACATATCACCGTGGAATCAACTTCGGCGGGATTCGCTGCGCGGCTTCTGACTCCGGCCCCGACGATAAGGTATCCGCTCGTTTCTCCCAAGTGAAGCAGCTTTTACGGGAAGCCGAAGAGCGGGCGAGCTCCGCTGGCAATGAGCCCATCCCCAAGATCACTCTAGGTACTTCAAAGTTGCTTACTGCCTGCCTTTACATTGATAAGAGGATTTTTAAACTAGAACAAGTTAGTTAGTCCTACTTAGTTAATTCCTATGGTGACTTATTGACGCGACGGGACACTTGATTCAATTTAATTCAAAGTGAACCAATTAAACAAGCTTTTCTTTTTCATTTAGGTTAATATGATCCAGTTGAGGTTATCATCTATTTATGAATATCATTTCTTCCAGACGATTATTTCCTTATTCCTCTAATGTGTTCAGTTGGATATTGCTGCTTTCTACAATGAGTTAGAGAATATTGCTCTGAAAGTGAAGACTTTGGCGGTGTAATTGTTGTTGATATTAGGGAAATCGATTATGTTTTTGTGGAACTTGTGGAGCTTTGATTACAGCATCTGTTGTTTCTCTTTTCGTGTAGGAACTATGATCATGCAATCTCATCTTTACAAACTCTTTCCATCTACTATTGTACCATTGGGGCTTACACAAGAGTATAGAACCCCCTTGACACAACTTAGAAATGTTTAAAATAGTGGAGAAGATCAACTTTTTGTTTTACGATAACATAATGTTTCTGGTAGTTAATTTTATTTATCTCTTGTCTTCTTGCAAATTATTGGAACTAATTCTTAATTTCAAGATGGGGTATCTTCTTCAAGCATGATCTATGTTTACATGTTACAGACCATGTCGCTGTTAATTTTGCAAGAAGTGGTGGGCCTGGGGGTCAGAATGTGAACAAAGGTATGCTGTTCACTTTTTCATTTTCACCTCTATTCTGCATCCCCTACGAACCTGGCCTTGCGACTTCTACTAGGGTTACTTTTATTTAATCTTACAGTGAATACTAAGGTGGACATGCGTTTCAATGTTCAAAATGCATATTGGCTTAGTGACAGGGTCAGGCAGAGGATTATGCAAATGGTACGTTATGTTCATTTATACTGTATGCATGGAAGGATTTGTTTCATAGCAAATATATTTTATAAGAGAGGGACAGGGTAGTCAAGTTTGTGGTCTAGTACGATTCAGCGGGATTGTCTGGTGGGAAATATTCATCGTACGGTGTATTTACGACGTTATGAATATTATGATTAAGATAGAAATAGAACCAATATAGGTTAAGATTACCAACTGCAAATTTTTCCAATCCTGAACTGACACATATTTGTCAATTTTTCCCTCTTCCTAACCCATATTTTTATGAGACATACAGAGCTTTTGGGAGGTTAAATTTCTTGCATATAAGCAGCTAATGTGTTTTAACTTTAACCTTGTCAAACAAGAGGACTGGTGTGGTGCTCTTTGCTATTTAAAATACAAAATTGCTTTCCCTTGGGCAGACGCAAATTCTTATTCAGCATTTGATCAAATAAATATTACTCTCCTATAATAGCATTTTACCCAGCTGAGGTGGCCTCAAAGTCTTGTCCCTGCATCATTATAACTAGCATTGTTGGCCCTAGTCCTCTTGCATGTGTGAATGTGTACATGAGAGGGCAGGCATCTGCTAAGCATGATGACTGCATCTTACATATTTTGAGCCTTATGTTTGCCGTTGCTTGTCTAGATCTGTTCATGGTATGGTCTGCTTGATTTTCCTCAAGCTTTTGAATTGCTTTCTGTGTCAACAGGAGAAGAATCGGATAAACAAAGATGGTGAAATTGTGATTTCTTCAACAAAAACTAGAACGCAGAAGTAAACTCTCATCCCGTCTTCTCCTTTTTGTCTGCATTTTGCTTATGTGTTGCCAAAGCAAATTGCTAACATACCATTCTTCTTCAGGGGTAATATTGAAGATGCCTTGGGGAAACTACAGGTACCTGTTTGCTTTTCTGTATTTGCTGTGTCATTTGTTCATAGTGTGATTATAACTGGCTGTACCTAATTTGTAGTTTAAGATGGATAAATTGCCTGAAAGTGCTAGATTGACTGGTGTATGCTCCAATGACAAATTGGTTGTATGGACATTATGACTAAGTTGATATGAAGGGATTCGCTATCATATTTTTAAAATTATTTCTTTTCTTCTTTTTTGATGGACTAAACGAAAAACAGGCTATCATTGATGCTGCTGCTTATGTTCCACCACCTCCTTCTGAAGAGAAGAAGAAGAAAATGACCAAGTTGTAAGAGCTCAATCAATCAACGTTTTCTCATTGAATTTTTCTTTCAGCATTGCTGCCTGCTGCTCTGCACCTTTATTCTTTATTTTGTAGAGTTTTGAGGTTATATTCAAAATTTGTGCATGCTTTTCTACTTTGTACCCTGTAAGTTAGGGTTCGTGAATTCTGACAGGCTTTGAATTAACTCTTATAATTATTTTTGGTATTTTGAAGGGCTGCAATTGGGGAGCAGAAACGCCTGAAAAGTAAAAAGGCTGTTTCCGAGAAGAAGGCATTTAGAAGAAGTCGAGATAGTTGGGACTAATGAACGTTATTGTATAGTTTCTGAATCAAATTTGTAGTTTCCTTCCGTCCCTTGCGATTCTCTGAGACATTGGAGAGTAGAGACTACTGGAAAGCAATCAAATGTGGCTTTAGCTGCATTCCTTGATGAAATTTCAAAATTTATTATTTGATGTAAGAATTAAGGCGGCCATTACAGTACAGACTATAAATCAGGGTTCTTGTAGAACACACATTGAATATTGGAATTTATTATAGAGATCAAAAGAGCTTCCCAAGTAGATACAATATCTCTTGTACTCGATTGCAAACTTTTTTAAAGCAATTTTTTTTTCAATTTTTACAAGTTATAAGCCATACTCGTTTCTGTGTTGGTCTTGAGTTAGCGTGTTCAGTAAGTTTCAAGAGGGGGAAGAGAAGGGCAGTATAGAATTTGTATAAATCGAGTTTGAATAGACAATCAGGTAGTTAATAACAAGTTAAAATAGGGGGAAAAAATTCAATTGAATGTTTTCTAGTTGTTTCTATGGGGAAATTTATTTACAAGTAATGATTCAGCCAGAAAAAAAAAAAAAAAAGAAAGGGTAAAACAAAAATATGAAAAACTTGATAAACATACACAACCTAACATGATAATTACTAATAAGGCCTGCTCAATCAGTATTGTTTCTGATCCATCCACCATCTGCGCATGATAATACTTACCATGTGCATCCGTATATATGGTGATGAATGAATGAATAAAAAAGGTGTGAAGCTCCGGCAGTTCCCCTAGGAATTATTTATTAGTTTTTCCACTAGCAAGAAAGAAAACCTACTTCCTGATGACATGCTCTTCACCAGATTGTCGATCAAGATGCTTGATCCAGCGGCTCCCACTCTTGGCCGAGCTGGAAACAGCACCACTTGTAGCGACGTGTGCAATATCAAGACCTTTACCCACCGGAAGATACACAGAGCGAACAAGCCGCCGCGACCGCCCTTCAAGAACATTCTTCCATCTGAAAGTGGAATCATTTCTTGAGTAAGCATTCTTGCACACCAAAACTGCACCTCTGTTGCTCAAGTTGGCCTGCCTCAACACTCTGGCAAAATCCTTTCGGCGGCTATCCACCACCAAGAAATCTATATCAACTAACCCATCCATCAACTCCTCATCATCAGCCTCACCTGTAATCACTTGTGGTGAGAAACCTGCCTCTCCCAGGGCATGTACATACTCTGATCTTGATCGTTCATCGGGAACTAAACACACGTGTCTCCCACCTGTGTGTCGGCTTGCAACAGCCAGGCCTATGCTTGTTGCCGTGGCCCCTCCGTGTGACCATGTTTCCACTATCAATCTGGCATCCCAGCCCGCTGCCATGGCTGACACCAGCTCCGCCACACCGGATTCATGAAAAAGTTCGCACTGCAGACGAAATTAACCAGAAGCCAATTAATTAACAACTGGGTTGGGTATCAAAGAAAATGAAAACCTTTTCTTTCACTTGGATTATTAATTAATTGCTTACAGATTTAACGGTATCGATGTAGGCTTTTGATGCTGTCTCTGGAGACCAAACGAGCTTCATGGTATTTCGTCTTCTAAGCGGGTAATCTTCTTTGCCTTTGCTCTTCGTTTTAAAGTTGTGCTTTGCTTAGTTGCCAAGCCAAATGCGAAAAATGGATTTGCATTTTGAAAGCGCCGTTCGTGTTGGCTTTTTATTCAAGGCAGAAATGGTACTAGAAACTGCTTTGTTGGACCGTTGACGTTGCGATGCTCAAATCCGACGTGGGCCGGATTTGGATTACTATGGATTTGTTTTTCCGACTTGTTTTTTATGAGACCCTTCCCGTTTTGATCGTTTGGAAACCATTTTAAAATTACGAGGTTGGCTACATTTTGTAGTATTAAATTCCATTTAAATACCCAGCCTGTACTCTGGAAAATGCGATAATGGTTAATTACAACACAATACAATAAATAAATAAATATGTATATTTATGTCGTTTTCAACGTGCTTTATTACTTGTTTACCCAATTCATCATGTATCATGGTAGAAAATCTTTCAAAATACTCAAGCCAACGCTGATTTTAAAGGGTCATTTTTGCATTAAAAGGGAAAGGGTTTAGATTCTTTTCCCACACTTGTGAATGTGAATTGGCTAATCGCATGTACGATCGTTCGGTACTTGTTTGAGCAAGGAGTAAGTCTAAAATAACCAGCTGTTTTCACTTTTCAGTTCATTTGTCTTCCCATTACTTGCCCTTTTACAGCATAAGTCCACCTGCATAATTCGTTAATGTAATAATTACCTCGTTGATGCCTGTGTGGTCCATTATGTAAATTGAATCCCTAGTAAACTGGATGTCGTCACCACGTATGCTTCTTGTTTTCCTTCCAATCTTTAGGCTTTGGTTGGTTGAGCGGGGATGGTGGCGCTGGTGGATGTAGCTTTTCACAACATCTCTTCGCCCAATTTTCTCCAAGCATTTAAGAATGTTGAATTTAGGATAAACTTACAATCTGCCTTTTCCACAATGCATCGATTACAAATAGATCGAAGACCTTTCACAAATAATAGCTAGTCACACATTTCTCCATTGACATATTTGCTTATGATGAATTATTAAAATGTAATATATTTACAAAATTGGACGTGTTTTGGTAAAGCAATAAAAGGAAAAAGATTTTTTTTGTTTTTTGCGTCATCATCCGCGTGAAGATGATCGATCTTCTGTTGCAGGTAAAGTACAAAAAAGAAGTCGCCTCCAGATTGAAATCGACCTCTATCAAAACACTCACATTGGTCATTTGTTTAACCCACGTCAACCACGGACCAAGTCTTGTGCTGACGTGGACATTTGGAAATGACGACCACAATTGTCATAGCCAATTGGCTTTTCTATATTTTAAAAATATTTTTGATGCTGAATTTTTATTTTTATTTTTTAAGTATTGTATACCATACAATCAATTTCAACATAATACCTAAAGTAAAGTATACGGCTGAAGCCCAACAGAAATTATTTACGCCATCATTGAAGAGACTCAAATTCTCTATCTTAAAGTTAAGGGAAGAAAGTGTTAATTTACCTAATTAAAAGATTATCAACAACATAATAAGAAGTTGTTTTAAATTTATTACTAAATTTCTAAACTTCAAACTAATATCATTATGATTAAATCAAAATTTTTAATTAATCCAATTAGGAATTACCTGATAATTCAAATATACTTGATAAATTAGGGATGGATTACATTATATTTTGAAGTATTTTGTGAAATTTGGTTGCAATATACGTCATGCTACTATGTGGAACAGCTATCAATTTGTTTAGGAATTATTATCATTAACTTTGTTAATCTAGCACTTAATTTCGTCTATATACATAATTAATCAGATGTTCCCTTTAAATTAAAAAAATAAAAAAAGAAGATATTCAAAATGAGCCTTGTTTTGTCTAAAATGGGATTTTCTTTGAGGCTCTACGCGGACGCGCCTCCAAGCCGGTGAAAACGATCAGCTATCACATCAAAATAGATTTTGACCTTCTGTTTAGCAGTTATTTTAATTAGTATAAATTAATATTAAACAATTCTAAATTAATGCCATTAGTCATTGTTGTGAGTTGTGACTTTCATCATCAACCTTGGGCAGCAAGTTGCATTAACTTTAATTAGTACTTAACTCAGGTTTCTGATGTATGCAGTTGCGTGTCCAGCCAATAACCAAAATTAGGTAAACATTTGGCACAAAGATTAACAACTTGGGTTAACATAATTATTGCGGGTAGCTTAAATTTCATTTTGATTCTCCGAATACTTGGGGGTAGTTTGCTGTGAACAACTTGTATTACTAGGTTATCGCTGTCAAACTGTTGACACCAACTTCTGGATTTATATGCCCACAATTAAATTTTGTCGACTTGGGAAATGGACTTTTAATCGTCCTTGTCTTCTCCCAACAGCTACCTGCTGAGCTCACCTATGTCGATCATGATAATCACAAGAGACTATCCAGAAGAAGCATGATCAAGTCAAATTTAATTTTTCCCTGCCGTCGTTAGCCATAGGAAAATTCGATTAAAAAGAAAAGTACGGTTTAAGGATGATTAGAAAGAGAGAAGAATAATAAAAACGAGCGTCCCGTCCGTACGTTCCTTTTGGTCCCTTGCGGCTTTCTTTCGCAAGTCTGAATCTGAAAATATTATCATTTGCCAACCTTAATTTTCCTTTCAAAGATATCAAGCCTTGGGCGATTTTTCCAGCAGACATTCTTGGGCGGTTCTTTAACGAGTCAATGTTAAAGCCTGGTCTTTTACGGACTCGTCACATGGAACGATCCTTGAGCAGGCTTCAAAATTAGAAAGCATGATGTCTGTGAAATCCCAACCCAGTTTTTTATTAATAATAAATTAAGCCTTTGAGAAAAGGGCTAAAGAGCTAAAGCAGCGGCTGGTCAATTAAACCGTTCTTCACCGCTGACTAAACGATAAAATCTCTTTGAAGCATTTCGTCAAACACTAGACGTGAACACGACAATCTCAGACAAACGGAAAACATTTTGAGATCGGCCAATCCACGTGTCACACTCCAGGACCCTCACGATCCACGTGTCATCAACCCTTACCTCACTTCACCAATTTCAAACCCCTCTCCAAACTCTCTCTGTACAATAAAAAACACCCAAAACATTCCTAAAACGACATAAAATATGCGTTGTATCAAACCTTCTCTGCGCTTCCCGAAATCTACTCCCTTCATCTTTCGTGCCCTGCACAATCAAAACGATCGAAGTAATGCCGGTCCGTTGGCCTCGCAGCTAAAATCCCGGTCCGTGATCCGGTTCAGCGGCCCAGACACTATAAAGTACCTACAGGGTCTGTTAACCAACGATGTGCGCAAGTTCGGTGAACCCGCGGGTAAGAGAGAAAAGACGTCAACGTTGACGACGCCGAATTTGCCTTACGAGTCTGTTTCGCCGGTTTACGCGGCGTTGTTGACTCCTCAGGGGAAGTTTTTGTACGACTTGTTCTTGTATGCCCCGCCTCCGCCCGCGGAGAAGCTGGAACGGACGGGGTCTGGACCTAGCTCCGGTTCTCATGATCGGTCGGTCGAGGTGTTTGCTGACGTTGATGGGTCGGTATTGGATGAGTTAGTGTACACTTTCAAGAAGTAAGCTCCTTTATGTTTCCTGCAAAATTCTGTATTTGCTTTATTTTCAACTTTTTGGAAAGGTATTGCCGCTGATTATTGTATAACTTGCCTTTGTATTTTAGCTCATTCCGCTGTAGTTCTGAAACATGCAAGTTGTGCTTATGCATTGCTGATTGAAATTTCACATAATATGATTTGATGAATTAGTAACAAATACTAATTTCTGAACGCAGCTGCAAGTGCGCTTTTGTACAAAATAGTTATTTTTAAAGCTTTATGGAAATTTTATTTCCCATTATCGCCTCTAATACATTTATGGGCAAGAGAGATTTTTGTCAATATCAATTGTTTCCCCTGTTTTCTGTTACATGCATTAAGCACTACCGTGTATGATTAGTTAGTCACTCACATTGCAACAAATAATTCACTTTTTTTGCTTTATGTAGCCAGTAGGTTCATTTGGCATGATTGCCTGGAGTTTCAACATGTTATTTCATTTTTGTAGATACCGGTTGAGATCTAAGGTTGAGATTGAGAATGTTGCAGAAGACTTTTCTTGCTGGCAGCGTTTTGGTGGAAAGCTATCCGAGAACTCTTCTTCTGCAGAAGAACCAGAGGCTGCCGCAGTTGGCTGGGGTACTGGCGTTGATCTTGCTGGCATGTCAGCTTCACATGGTAATGATGTTGGATGGCAATGGTTTAAGGATCCCCGATTGGATTGCCTTGGATTCAGAGGAATCTTCAAATCTAGTAGAATACGTGAGTTGTCAACACCGAACTATTACAAAGCCTTGAAAGCGCTGTATTACCCCTACTTGTTTATTGAGTTGCCTTTTCCTTTTTCATTTTTTTATCCCTTTCGTCTGTGCAGCACCTCTTGTTGAGGCTGGCAAAGAAATAGATGAGATGAATTATCTTTTATGCAGATTAGAGCAGGGAGTTGCTGAAGGCTCAACCGAAATACCAAAAGGTATTTCCTCCTTAATAGCATACTTTTACGTTTTGGGGTGTGGAAAAAGAAAGGGGTGGTAGGTCTAGTCCTGTTTAAAGTTTGAATTGTCCATCTTTTTATAAAGCTACTTAAGTTTCAGCTGTGACGGTGATTAAATTCATTTTCTTTTGATTTCTCTTGGAAATTAAACAATGAACACCTTGCTTATGTTTTGATTTTGTAACTTGTGGCACGTTTAGTAATCTTGTTTTTCACTCGTTTACTTCTATCATGAAATTGTTAATTTATTTCTATGAGTCAACTTTTTTTGTCTGACCTTTCTATCTTAACTTGTATCCTAATCAGGGGAGGCAATGCCACTAGAATACAATCTTGCTGGTCTAAATGCAATAAGCTTTGACAAAGGTTGTTATGTCGGTCAAGAGTTAATAGCTCGCACACACCATCGTGGGGTTATTCGAAAGCGTTTGCTTCCACTGAGGTTTCTTGATAATAGAGGAAATGGTAATTTTTTTGTCGTTTGGTTTCGGTATACTATTCTTTTTTATATTTCTATGTTGCAACTTGCAAGCAATTACTTTCTCTTTACAGAAGTAGAGCAGAAAGTTGCTCCTGGCTCGGAAGTGATTGATGCTGAATCTGGCAAAAAGGCTGGAAAGGTGACAACTGCCCTAGGTTGCCGTGGCCTTGGTGTCCTACGGTTGGAGGAAGTCTTAAAAGCATCAGGTGCATTGACCATTCAAGGGCAGGAAGATGTTAGAGTTGAGGCCACCAGACCAAACTGGTGGCCTGCTGAGTGGCTTCATGAGAATCATCAGCATAGTGTCGCTGCTTAGTTTTCTAGTTAATATGTATTTTTTTTTCCCCTTCGAGGGCAACTAAAATGAGGATAGATCTCAGGGATATTGGGTTGTACTATTATCAATAGTTATTCATATATCAATAATTCCACCGTGTAACTGTCAATCCAAAAGTTAAATGGATTTCTTTAAGAAAATTCCAGGTTCTGTGACGCATTACTTGTGCTTGCAGTCGAGCCTATTCGAAGGAATGCCAAAAGGCACTTAGAATATGTATATAAATCTTGAAAGCGCAACTATGCAAAGCTTCTTTTGTTATTGCAAGTTCATTGTTATAAATAGTTCGATATATAAACCGGACAAAGACGTGGAAGCTCCTGGACACAAGGAACAGTATATATAATCTAAAAGACGAAGTTATTACATGAGATCACAATTCACAAGGTGACTTCGCAGAGAATTCTATGCAGCAGCTCTAATTTACAAATTTCAAAACTCAGGGTAAGCCTTCATACCATTCCGGGCACCAGCAAAAATGGTCTTAAGAGAAGCTCGTCTAGCAGAGGCCCATCTTCTTGATTCATAAGCGGCAATTTCCAAAATTATGAAAATAGAAATGTTGCCATTACTGGAGCTGCAACAGTTAGTTCCTCGATAACTGCCTCCATGGTAGGTCTGTTTTCAGGATCTTCATGGGTGCAAGCGAGTGCCATTTTCCCCAGTTTAGCAGCCTCAGACTCAGAGAACTTTCCCTTGAGATTCCTGTCAATGAAATTTTCAAACGTTGCAGATTCAGCTGCCAAACGCATTGAGCTTGTGAGCACCAGAGATCCGGAGAGAATTTGGGAGATGATCACTCCAAATGCAAATACGTCACTCCTCTCAGTGAAACGGCCAGTGGTAACGTACTCTGGAGCCAAGTATCCCATTGCAGCACTTGTTTTGAGAGCTGAAAATACAATGTCATCTGCAAGAAGCTTATGAAGGCCACAGTCTGCAATCAATGGGTTGAACTGCTGGTCAATTAGAACCTTCTCAACAGATAAGTTCCGGTGAACTATGGCAGGCTTGTTCGCTTCGCTGCCATGTAAATATCCAATGCCTGGTTTTGTAGAAGCATCAAATATCAGTAGATATAGGAGAGTAAAAGAAAATTCATGAGTATGATGAATGATACTAAAGCAAAACTCACCTCTTGCAATCCCGATGATGATGGAAACCCTTGTAGACCAATCAAGTACATTACTGCTTCCTTCTTCTTGATCAAGATATTTCGAGAGCTTTCCCTTGGGGGCCAAGTCATAGATGAGAAAACATTCACCTCTGCCCCTCGAGCAACAAAATCCTCGTAACTTGATAATGTTTTCGTGTCTTAATGAGGTTAATAGGTACAATCCCTTTACAAACTCAGCTTCCTCAGATTTACAGCTGGTGACGTTAATGCTTCTAATCGCTACCAGAGAAGCATCTCTGAGAGTTCCTTTGTAGACAGATGAGAAGTTGTCCTTTCCCAGCAAGTTCACCTCAGAAAAGCACTGGGTTGCTGACTCAACCTCTTCCAGGTTTAACCTGAAGCTGTTCAGATGTTCCTGAGAGAATCCTGAGCCATTGAGATAATCGCCCAATGGATCCCATCCATGACAATATTCGAGGCTCACAAGAGGAGAGGCACCATTCCTGTTGAACTCCTTTGCCAGAGTCAGGTCAGTGCTAAGCTGGCCATCAGAAGACTCTGTTGTATTCCCAATCTTTTGCTTGTGCCGGCGGTGGCGAAAAAAGATTAAGATTCCAGTACCTGCTAGAATGACAGGGACCGAAGTAACTGCGGCAACAATGGCAATTTGTGGGAATTTTGATGAGTTTGAGCAATGGGACTGGTTGCAATGTTCCTTGAAACTTGAGGGCTCGGACAAGTCAATGGGAGTGGTACTGTTCGAGTGTGATCCGAAGGGTTTAACCGGGTTGATTTTCGTATTATCGTAAGCAGTGCATGCTCTCAATAAAGCAATTCCATCTCCACATAACCCAGGATTGTTCTGAAACTGGAATCCTCCATTCAATCTCTTCAAAGCTTCATTTCCAATCATCAAAAAGCTAAAATAAGCCTTAATTGCAGAAGAGAACAATGTTCAAACAAATGGTAAAAACAAGGAGGGTAACAGAAAGACTCACCAGAAGGAACAATCCCAGAAAGAGTATTGTTCTGGACATCTAGAAACAGCAGTTCTGGATTATTAGCCAAGCTTTCAGGGATTGTGCCAAAGAGGGCATTGAAACTCAAATCAAGCCTTTTCAACATTCCCAAGTTGCCTAGACTGTCAGGAATTTCACCAATTAGTCTGTTATGTTGTAATGTAAGGACATTTAGGCTCTTCAAGGACCCTATTTGGGCAGGTATATTTCCAGTCAGCTGGTTACAACATAGCTGCAGGACTACAAAACAAAGCAATATCACTTTTAGCTGAATTCAGAAGATTATGACGAAGATCTAATCTGAAAAGTTCTTCAAAACAATTATTTTGCCATGAATAGCACATTCTTGCAGAAAACAAAAACCTGCCTTGAAACCAATGATGTCCAGAAAAAGCACATTACACGCTATGATGCACTATTTTAATGCCAAGGAGTAAGAAAATGATGGAAAATAAAGAAATAAAACTGCTTCAATCTGAGGTCCTCGTACTTTTGGCATTGGCCATTGGAGTGAACCGAGGAACTTTACCGCCAAAAATAAATCCTTTATCCCTTTCCAAGATGAAATTCGAATGGAAAATGTGATCAAGAGATTCTATTTCAGATCGTAAACAGAAGATTAAAGAAAACAAAAAAAGTACTAGCAAAGTCTATGCGGTTTTCTCTACACCGATCAATTACATAGCTCTAGGGAAATAAAAAACTTCAATCACATTTAAACTAACCTTGATGCAGAATGGCAACCCATGAGAAAGGTGAAGAAAAATCAAAATCAAACAAACAACAGGAATATGAAACTTTCTTCACCTAAATGAACAACTGACCCTGTAAAGCAGCCATGTTACCGATCTCAGGCGGAATATTCCCAGATAAGTTATTTACATCTAGATACAAATCTGTTAGCTCAGTCAGGTTCCCAATCTCTTTTGGAATCTCTCCCGACAAATTGTTATAGTGCAAGTACAGACCAGACAGGCACTTGAGCCCGCTCAGAGCAGGCGACAACTTGCCGGTCAAACCCTTGCCCTGTAACGAAATGTTATCCACTTTCCGATGCTCGTTGCATGCTATTCCCTGAAATGAACCGCCGCACGGGTCACCATTTTCTGTCCATGATTGAAGGAACTTGTTTTCTGGGTCTAGAGAAGCCTTTAGGTCCAAAAGAGCTCTCAGCTCCGTGTTTCCGCAAACAAGGCCCGTGAGAGAAAATGTGGTCAAGACAAGTAGAGGTACAAGAACATGAGAGATACCCATGTTATTGTTAGCTTTCTGACCGAGGTGTATTTCAAGAGTATTATAGTGAGAAAAACATATCTGTAACTCTTTATTCTGCGAGTTTCTGAGCATAGAATTGTTGTTGTAGATTTAGAGCGTGTTTATGGAATTAACAAAGTTGCCAGAGAGACAATGAGAGCTGAGTGAGAGAGACGTAATATTGCTGTATCTGAAAGTTGAAAGTCAGTACAATAACGACTTATGGAGGCTAGCACGTTCACATTTGGAGTTTAATGTTAGCAGGGAGATAAGGTTTCGGAATTACGGACACTTGCCTTTGATGACTGCAACCACTGCAAACAATCTTGACCGTGGATCAGGGAAAAGAACAGTATGATCGTTAGTGATGGTAGGGTCCTACTTGATTTTGACCTATTGCTTTGATTGATCATGTAAAATAACATGTAATTAATTGTGATGGTAACTTACAGGTTGGTGATGCAATGTAATGCTGAGATACACTCCAAATTTCAAACTTTGAGACAGTAATTTATATAAAACAATAGCTCATTTGGATTGCCAACATTGACATTTGTTTTAGTGCTTGGTTTAGCCGATTAACAACAAGAAGATTTAAATATCTTGGATTAATTATATAGGTCACTGACATTCTTTTCTCCCCCTGAGTTCTTGAAGTCAATAGGTGGGAAACCTAAATTCGCTGATTGGCGCACAAATCAATGCACCCCACATGGGGTTTTGACTTATATTTCTCAGTAGCAGAAATCTGAGCTTGCTTACAATGTTTTGAAAATATAGTTTCTACACAATATCTTCCCCCCCCCACCCAAAAAAAAAAGAAGAATATATTCGTACGCACATCAATACAATTATACAGAACAGAGACGTTAAGAATGATGCTCTGCTCACATATTCTTCTTGGTTGTTGCATACAACAAGCCAAATACTCCATGTATTAGCTTTTTACAAATGATTATTGGAGCTGGACCCAGAGAAGACACAGCCAACTTGATCAGGACAAAACTGTAACTATTCCCTTAGCCTAGGATTCCCTTAATTTATATATTAAAACCATCATAATCTTTATTAGATGCTTTATAAAACATTGAAATGACTCGTGAGATTAGTTTAATCTCAGTTGTGGTTCTTTATTTATCTATCAGGGGGCTCTTTTACCTTTTTTTACCATATTTTGAAGGATAAAAAATTTAGAGGCTTCAGTTCCTTTAACCCTTATTCGTCCAGCAGTGGCGCTATCCCTAATACTTGTAGACATAAATTTAATATGAACATACGGAGCTGACCTTTCGAGTCCTGTGAGAGATTAAAGGCAAAATGTGCTTCTGCTCCCCAAAAGTCCAAGCAGTTGGAGTTTGTAAATTGCTCTAAAACAACGGAGAGCAGAAGCAACACACACTGGTCCCGCAGCATTAAACAACAATAGCTTAGTGGGCAAAGCTACATAGCAATGCTGATAAGAATTTAGAAGAAAGTTCAAACAATATTAGATCCTCAATCATGGTCCCCAAGAAAGTAGTCTGCCGACTTTTTACAATTTGAACAGGGGGAGCCATCTTTTTCAATGCTCTAAAAAGATACCAGCTACTTAGCAATATCTGATCCAAGGAATTTAAATGAGAAAAGGGGGGGTTCGTGGAGAGAAAAGATTGTAGCATAATTAAAGATAAAGAAAGAAAGCCACTCGAATGAAATATGATGTTACTTTTTTCGTCAAAAGACGAAAGCCTCCCCTCCATTCTCGTTGAGACTGAGATGGAAAAAGAAGGTACTATTCTATGTACCGTAAGAAAAAGATCGTTTGAGATAACTAAAGAACGCAATTGCAATTTCAAATGGGGTGGCAGTTTATTAATTAAAGATACTACAACTTTAGACGACAAGTCATAAATAAAGGTCATTTATACAGATTTTAACCATTATTTATTTATTTCAAAAAGTCGCAAGATAAGGAAAAACAGTGTACGGTGCTTCAAAGAATATAGAAGTTTAAAGAAATACAAGTCTAAAGTTTGAACATACGCAGCAGTAAGTGTTGTTATAAAAAATATTTTCAGATTTATATTAATTAATAAAATGCACTGCCTTTGCTTTATGATCATCTTTCACTTTAATCTTTTCCCCCTTTTTTTTTTTTTTTTTTTGCTCTCCTGGTTTTGAGGGGAAAGGCTTGTTTAGTCTTTGTTCCTTTAAATCATGTTCCATTAAAAGCATAGGGTAATTCCAGCTTCTTAATAAACACAATAGCAGCATCATACACCACGATAGCTTTGTCCTCCCAAAAAGTAAACAATAAACAAACGAATAAATAAAATAATAACATAATAATAAAAGAGCTTTTGGGGACCTAATTATTATTTATTATTACTAAGATCAAATTTGTCCTCCGCACAAAACACCCCCCAGAGCCCAACCCCTCCATCGCCGTTCGCTGTTTGTCTTCATCTTCTCAAGAAAAATAATATCCTTTTCCTTGTCTTGGTTTTTTTTTTTTTTTCTGTCTCGTTGTGTGCCAGTAGTTTATTTCCATCCCAATCTAGATTTGTGATGGTTTTGTTTCCATCCAAGTCTAATTTTGTGAAAAATTGTAAGAAATTTGTTTTAAGATCAATTGGTAGAGGCAACATTAGAGGTAGAGTTGTTACGAGTGAGGCTATGCGTACCATTTGCACGTTTAAGTATCCGTAGCAGATATCCCGTGCACTATTTTCCTTGTCTTTTAATGCCTTGACCAATTATATGTTGTAATGAGTCGAATGCGCATCAATGTACTAGGACTTCCTCATCTATATTATAATCTATTATGATGAAACAAAACCTGTATTTACTGTAATTACAAAAAAAAAAAAAGTTTGAAACCTCATTACTTCAGGTTCCCTCATTTACTTGCATGCTTAGCTTTCCAAATCCTGAGCCACATAATTCTATCCGCTTGTAACTCTGTTTTTAGCTAGACTCTACAAAATTGTACTCAACTACACTCATAAAACAAACACGTACGGCAATCAAAATCATGACACTGCCGCACCATGCATGTCTGTTTCAGACTCGTAGCCTCAGCAATAATCCTTCGCATTTTCAATAGCACGAACTCGCAGTTCGCAGCCACTCTTCTCTTCTGTGACCCTGCAAGTATAAACTTGCTGTACTGGCATCAGAAATCGACCCGTATCCCTACGCATGAAAAATTTTTAGCTTAACATTCAGCATTAAAGCAGATTTGTCTCGTTATCAAAGATCACAAGTTCTCATAATCGACAAGTGACAACTAATTTTAGTTGTGGCGCACTTGGTCCAACCATTTTTGGGCCTGGTCCTGGCAATCGAAACTTTGAGCCCGACAATGATTGGACTAGACCCAAGAAAATGGATCCATTTAATAGTAATACACAGGCCAGTAATGTTAAAATTTGCAAGTAGAATCCACTGTGGGTCCCAACTGGATCACGTACGTGAACGTCCAATGCAACCGGTGCAATTCCCAATGCCTTATGGTTTAACAACACATCCCAACCAGACAGAATAAGTGATTGACAAGTCACAATTGACGAGAATAGACCGGTTCAAAGTTCAAATCATAAAACTGAAACGACGCCGCTTTCCTCTACGTTCTTACTTGAAACGACAGCGTTCCTATCCAAAGTAACGCTCCCAAATTCTAGCCATTCACCGCTTGAAAAATCGAAAATCAAAAATCAATTTCATTTCTCTCATTCCCTCGGAACTCAGAGAGAGAGAGAGAGAGAGAGAGAGAGAGAGAGAAGTGAAAATCCGAGAAAAAGAAAAATTAAAAGGAAAAAAGAGAAAGGAAATGGGAAAGGATCTGAGCGACGACCAGGTCTCGTCAATGAAGGAAGCCTTCACATTGTTTGACACTGACGGTGACGGAAAGATCGCGCCGTCTGAGCTAGGGATCCTAATGAGGTCACTTGGGGGAAACCCGACCCAGGCCCAGCTCAAATCCATAATTTCCGAGGAAAAACTAACGGCACCCTTTGACTTCCCGCGGTTCCTTGACCTGATGGCCAAGCACATGAAACCTGAGCCCTTCGATCGCCAGTTGCGTGACGCCTTCAAAGTGCTGGATAAAGATAACACCGGCTTCGTCTCCGTCTCCGATCTACGACACATTCTCACTTCTATCGGGGAGAAGCTGGAGCCTTCCGAGTTTGATGAGTGGATCCGGGAAGTGGATGTCGGGTCCGACGGCAAGATCAAGTACGAGGATTTTATTGCCAGGATGGTGGCCAAGTGACAGTGATTGGATCTTCAACTTTAAGATATGATTAATGGGTGTCTTTTTATTTTTAATGTTTTCTGCAATTAATGTTGAGTTTTGTGTACCTTCCTGTTTCAATGTGATGGATTTTGATGGTATTTCTTGAATTGTTGAAAGTAATGCTGACCTTTTGTTAGCTATTTTTTACGTTGTGAGCTTTTATGTTATGTGTAATATATAATGTGTAGATGTTTCTTGAAATGAATTGGTTTATTAATGCTAAGCTTTTGTTCCAGATTTTATTACCGTCCACGTTTGCAATAGGCCCATAATCCTTGGATTTTCGGGGCTGTTTTTGATTGGTTTCGATTGTGAATGCACGTGGAAATTCATTATTTCTGTATAATAATAATGTGACATGATGGGGGTGAGATTTTTATCTTTTCTTTCTTTGTACATAATAGATGGATAAAGGTTCCTTTGGTCTTTGGTTTTCAGATTTTGAAGCTTGCATGCTTATAGATTATGGTCTATTTATGACAGGTGAAATAATGTAGTTATGTAAAATGTAATTAGAAATTAACTATGGTATTTTCTCTTTTGTACTAAATGTGTTCAAGACAATAAAATGAAGGCCTACTCTTTTTTCGTAAGATAATTGAATGTTCTTCTCTTTATGATATTGGTGACAATTGAGCTTCAAAACTTTGAAGGATTGTTTGCACTGCTTAGTTGTTTTGTTTGGGGAGATCCCCTGTGATATGGAGGTGCAAGCAGTATGGTAATGCTATTCTGGATCTGCACAAAACATCTCTATCCTTCAACACTATGCTTCGTGGAGTGATCCTAAAATTACCTTGAACCAGCTTCCATTGATCTTGTAAAACATATGAAATGGTTGAAACATTTTGCAGGTTACCTTATAATTATTTTCTGTTCCTACGGTCTTGAGCTGGAATTGCTCACCAAAAAAGTGAGCCATACAAGAGTATTAAATGAAGAATCCCTCATTAAAGCAAGCTAGTTCAAACTTAAGATAGTTTGTTCAGGCCAAGATTTGGTCTGCTATGGACTGGTGGAGGCTTTTGTGGCCGAGTGCGTATCAGGTAGTCTGATTTCAATTCCTTTTATATATAAGGTTAAGTCAAAGTTGTAATGTAATTTAGATTTTGAATTCATTTTTGCTTCTAATATTGGATTTCTGCCAATGTCAGGCTCAATGTCCCTTCATCTGAAGATGCAACTGGTCAAACTTGTTATGGGCATGGACAAAGGCTTATTTAGTGTTTCTTACTGTTTTGGATAGCATCATGATTTGTGGAATGAAATGAGTCTGATCCTCGCATTTTGTGTGAGTAGCTGTCACATGGCTTGAGATTGGTGTGATTTTCCACTAATGATGTGGGTTTGTTAAGATATGATTTAAAGATATGTCTGCAGTTAGGTAGTTGTTCAGCATATGCTCATGTTTATTAAACTCTTAAGAATTTTTATCTTTCATTGCATCTTCTCTGTGTTGTATTCCCAAGAACAGCTCTTTGGAGGTACCTAGGTACTGTTATTACTGAGAAAGGATTTTTTCTTTTTCCCCCATTACTTAACGATATTTGAAGATTTCTGAGAGACGACCATCCTTCCCAACTCGTATTGCAGCAAGTAAACTTGGTTACCTTCAAAATTTGAAGTGGTTGTCGGAAATAATGTTGGAAATATTGCATATGTTTCTTTTAGTATCCATCGGAAGAGTGCTGAAAGTGAATGTATCTTTTTCAAAACTGCAAATGGTTTTCATTTTCATTGGAATCGCACTTTACTGGACCATTTTTCGTGTTCTTTTAGGCTTTGCGTTTTAGCTTTAACATTTAATAGCTGTTTCAACTTGCAAGGTTTGATATGGTCAAAACTCGACTATATTCAAGGGTGTTACTCAAAATCATATCTTGAGCTGCACGATGGAATCGGACAATCAAACAAAATATACATTCACATGGATTGGTGTACAAAAATGTGCTGGTGTTATTTCAGACAGACTGACTGATATTATCATTTGGGTTTGCCTAATTACATCCCACTAGGAACATGCAAAAATGAGTAACTAGTACGTGGTTTGGCTTAGATTGTCAATTACATTAAATATAACTTACAAAGACTCTTATCATTTATCCATGATTCCATTGATTATGATAACGATTTGTGATGTGTTTAGTTTACAAGCTTAAATGTGAAATATTTGATGACTTTATTACATTTCTATCAACCAAAATTCAATTCTTCTCTTCTTCTTTTTGTCTTTTTTTAAAAATTACATTTTAAAAGGTAGAGGCTAGAGGCATTGATAAAGTTCAAGTCAATTTTTTTTTATCAATCCTTTACCACCACAATATTTGGACTTAGGTGACTAATAAAATAAAGTTATTTAAAAATCACTCAGCCGAGGGATGATTGCCTATTGACTTAACAATTCTGCTTCTATGATCCTATAAATGAATTATAATTCTACAATAAATATGGCTACAGCCAGTAACAAAATAAATGTTTCAACTTTGATTCAATGAACTACAATGAGTTTTGACGAGATTTATGATTTTAGTAGTGCTACAATGGAGAGTGAATTTTTCTTCTAATTCTACTAGTAAATTAAACTTATTGTTACTTTCTCTCTCCAAAAATAGTTGTAGTCTTGTAAAAATTAATGAAAGGGGTATTTTGCTATTTTTCCCCAAAAATAAAAAAAAAAATAAAAACCCTCACTAATCTCCAACTTTAAAGTTAGGGTTTTACCCACTCGTCCTCTCCGCAGATAGTTCTGAGAATTATGCTTGACTTCTTGTAGCTCTAATAAGTTGCATTAATCTTGCTGCAGTTTACATCATGTGCATTCGTAAACCTGTTAAGGTTCTTCAATAGGAGGTCAGTAATTTTACGAACCTAATTTGCCAGAAGATTCCACAAACGAGCTGCTTTCAACAACAAGAGTTCAATAACTTTATAAACGCATACTATATGGTTTAGTCACCACAAATTACCTAACAGATATGCTCGACAATACATTCAGGATGTACAGAATTTGCGATAACTTTTAAAAAACTATGAAATATTAATGTACAACAATGTTAAGGAAAAAAACCAATTCCTCCAAAAAGCAGTGACAAACCTGGATTGACTCAGTTTTGCAGCTTGCTTGTATAGCTTACAGTAAGAACGATTTGCAAATGTGTCTCACACCAATTGTCTACAACGTTTGTCTACAGTAAGAACGATTTCCAACAACGTTTTGAAGTAATGTACAACCATCCCACCAAATAAGGAACCAAGGTTTCTAGAGTGAGTTGCAAAATGATTTCAGAGACTGTGATTTGTTCTCTCAACAATGGAAATGGCAACAAGATCCCCGCATCTCCTTGACCAGCAAAGCAACATTTTGCAGTGCTGAGAGGCAACTCATTTAAACTGTGAGGCTCTGAGCTTTCTGGAGCTGGTAACTGACTTTCTGTAGATGGACTTTCAAAGTTTCCCCCATCATCTTGAGGAGGATTGTCAGAATCTTCTTTTCTGTCCTTACTTTCACTAGGATCACCACCACTACCATCCCTTGAGATGCCTCTGACCAAGTCTGGCTGAGCTTCAACCCCAACCCGTCTAAGGTGCAGCTGCACAATATGGATATTGGTCAAAACACAGGTTTTTCAATAAGCAAAAGCATCTAGAACAGTTAACTTGTGCATCAAGTAAATCTAAACAAACAGAATTATATAAACCTGAAGATGCAAATTGACTTCATCTGGGCGTGAAAGAAATGGGAAATCGCCCCCAGTTTTCATGTAAGCTCGCCTTGCTCCAGAATATCTCTCACTCAGCTGATCTTTCAGTTGTTGAGGAGTTGCACAATAGTCATTTGTCTTCAAAGAAGCAACCATATCAAAAAAATTCACAAAGCTGTCAGCAGAATCTTAAACTTATTTTCTTCCACCATCAGCTCCAGAAGATGGTTCCAGTTAAGCAGTACCAATGTTGCAATAACAGATCGTTAAAAACTCCAAAAACTTAAACCACACAAAATTTTACTATTAGTTCATATAGTCATGTCCAAACAATCCCACATCATATGGACTAGACTCCTTCCTTGTAAAATATAAGCATGAACTTTCATAGGCAAAACTCAAACCTTTTAGCAAGATTGTTTCATGGAAATAAGAATTCTTCAAAATAGAATTCAAGTTTCACCCACTTAACTAAACCATACAATCTTCATCTCAAGGTATACCTGCTGTAAGTTAATTAAAGAAATTATTGAAAAGTCTCATGCATACAGATACAAATAAGTCTCAGATTACATACATCCATTATAGTGATATGCGAATCTGAAAGCAGAAGATTTCCAACTGAAGCAGCATCAGCTGTCAAAGTCAACCTGGATGCCAAGTCTTCCCTTGATAGTGTTTCTACCTGGATAATGTCAAAAGAGTTCAGCAGTTTTTTTTCTAGATCATATAGCCTTTTCATTTAAAGTGACAGGAGAAGGAGGCAAGTTAGAAATGATTTGGCATGCGGACATAACAGGAACAACTTTCCCTGGATATGTAACAGTAAAACTAGGCCAGAGATCAAGTAAAAGAAAAAGTGAAAGAAAGTAAGATGATTCCAATTTCCAAACAAATAAAAATATTCATAAACCATATGAATATACGCCAGTTTCAAATTAACAATGATCCAAAATACAAGTTCATAGACCTTTTGGGACAGTAATATGCACTTTCTACTACAATGCCACTCAACATTTCATAGAGAACCAGTATGCAAGTCCAAAACCTTAATGCCCATGGCATAGCAAAAATCTGGAAGCATCTGATATGCTCCTAGTTCCCATCTTTAACGATGAAAACAGAATATTTTACTTGAGAAAAAACAACCTTATTATAACTTGCTATGTTGTTTACAGGAAATTGCAATGTATGAAAGGTTCTGGATGTTCTTCTTGTAACTTTGGCAATGCAGATTTTACCTGGGAAACAACAAAGTCCACAGAATCCGCAATAAATGGTTCATGAGGGCCATCATGAATTCCTGTTAAGACGTATCGTTTAAGCAAAAAAGAAGGTGTCCAACTAACACTGCATGAGGCAATACCACCATTAGGCAACTTTGGCATATCAGGGAAAAGAATGCCTAAGAGATACAAATGATATGAAAACCTCTAGTTGTAACAAATATGCCACTGCACTGAAGATAATAAGGACAAATGCTAATTAATTAAACAGGAAATTCCATATCAAACTTAAGTATATCCTTTCAAACCTTTACCAAACACAACTTTTGCAAGAGTTTTGAATTGTTTACTAACAGTGATTTGACAAAATTATTAGAAAAGAAAAAAATTATCAAAATTTCCACATTCAAGATTCTTGCCAAAATGAGGCAAAAAAACATTTGAGAACAAAAATTTTACGAATACATTTTTTATCTATACAACTATAATTATAGGAATTCGATCACTCCAACCCCCAGTCAATATGAAGAAGTACGACAACATACACAGGAGCCCACGGCATTGCAGCTGCGAAACTATGCGTATCCAAAAAAGTATTTGATAGGACTAATGATCTAACTCGTCTTGGGCGATGCTGAGCAAAAAGTTGTGCTAGGAAGCCTCCAAGTGATGTGCCATAAAGATGTATCTGTAGGAGATGGATTTATCAGTCACCAAACAAAAAATCAAGTTGTAAGTATAACTAAAGGTGCATCTAATTACTAATTAGTAATTGCAACACTTACAAAATGAGAAATCATATGCTCACAATAAGTTTATGTTAAAACAATATATATTTCATTCATGGACCTAATACAGTAATTTCCTCACGAAACTAACAACTAATATGATTTATTACGCTAGGCTCTAGTACAGTTGCATGCAAAAACAGAGTAAAGATTAAGCAGATTGTGCTATTCGTGCAAATACTTGTAGACTTAGAAAACAAAACTGAGATTATGATGTCAAACAGAATATAGGCTCTAATTCCTATACCATTAGTCAGTGCGTTCATTTGCTGCATTAGAAAACAGAAATTACAGATGAATCTCACTTCAATTTTTAGGTTTGGGGTTTTACATATTTTTCAATCCACTGTATGCCAGTTATTTTAGCAGAAATTACTACATGATATGCATTCAGAATCCTCACTTGCAATCTCTGAGTACTTTCATATTTGACATATCTAGATAACTCTTTTCTCAAGCTATGAAGTAATTAAGAATATGAAAGTACTTAAATGTCCAAACTTGTGATCAAGGTAAGCAGGCATTTCATTCATCATATAATATTTATTGAAGCAAACAAGAAAAAGGATACAAAAAGAGAAAGATGCAGCAGAAGCATATGCCGTGAATGAAATTCTCACATGATGAACATCAATGGCATCAAGGAATTTTTCAAATGCTTGAATCCACTCATGATGATTCCATACACGTGGAATATCAACAGAAATCACCCGGTAACCCTGAAAAATTGCAAAATAGAAAAAAGCTATAAACCTAAAAAGGTAAAAGAAATGATATTAATCCAAATTGTTTATTGCTACCAAAATAAAATAAAAATGAAAAATGCAAGAACAATGAAAATTTGCCCCAAATGGCACCTATCAGATACCATTGTGCATCTAACCACAAGTTTTCTACAGTAACAGAGTACAATTTTAAGCTGTATTCATAGTTTTGTTACAAATTCATTGGCAATTAAGGCAACCTGGACCTTAAAAAAATAATGTGCATTTCCCTAGAAAATAAATACAAAAAGAGGATATGGAAAATCTGAAATGTTAAAACAAGTAAAATAAGAACCAATTAAGTACCTTCATGGACAAAGCCATGATCTGCTTGTAGTAGACTTCTGCTGTCCCTGCTGTTCCAGGAAGACAAATAAGTGGAGGAACTACTTTTGGGCCAAAATCATAATATCGCCATTGCTTTGTGCCAATCTGAGAATGAGAGAGAAATAAGAATTGAAGTTGCTATAGAAGACACATCATTATTTGATAAAAGTACCACTATGAGGAGCAAGTAATTTGAGGGCAGTGCTAAAATACGACATAATCTCCCTGTAAAGTTTTAAATATCAAGCTGCTTCTTTCTACTTCAGGAATGACATCAACCAAGTGAAAATCTATAAATCAGTTGAGATACAAACTTATCATAAAATTCAATCTTGATCACAAATCCATTTACATTAAAAGAAATCAGAAAATTAAAGAACATTCAAATTCAAATTTGATCACTAAAGGCAATAGTCTGCCTCTGCCCAAAAGCTATGCTGCATGATATGACATCATTGCAACATTATGCATTCTAAAAGCATTGAGAAATGGAGCCAAGGAGTAAATCAAACACCAAAAGAAACCAAGTCTTCCATATTATGTTCACGCGGTGAACTTATGAAGTCAATAAATTAACGTGAATCAAAATCTAAAAATGTCATCCTTAAGTAGAATGCAGACACACCAAGACTGAAATCAGAAAATAAGAATGAAAAGCTGATTTTTTTTTTCAATACAAAGACAAGCTGACTTGAAAAGCTCAAATGTACCCTCATCAGCCCCTCAACTAACATCTAAGAACAAATGCCTGCAGTTTGTGATGTAATAGCTCATTGAAGCTGAGGAGACATTTAACACATGACGGACGGTCAAAACTCGTGTGATCAAGATTATGATTCGATAATCAAGCATATAAAACAACAAGCAACTAGTTGTCTACTCAGTGACTTTCTGGAATCAAGGCTAAACAACAACACAGAACAAATTAAATGTACTACCACCAAAACTGGAAGTATTATCCAAATATAGAAACCCAATGCATCAAACAAGGAAAGAGATACAGATAAAAACTCATAAACCACCATGGTCAAGAAGAAGATATCATAATTGAAAAAAATCATCAGCAATAAACAATAGCAAGCTAACAAGTAACACCCATAATCAAACAACAACCAACCAGAACCACATCAAAATTTCTGAAAATTGAGGTCTAAACATTGAAAACATTTAAACATAGCAGTTAACAGAAACAACTCCTCATTAATAATCAACTTACAATAAGGCATTAAAGCTCAAACAAACGCATGCCCAATACAGTGGTCAGCTAACAAGTCAAAAACCACAACCAAACATAGAATTATGAAAACATACTCACATCAATATTTTGCAAAATCCATAAGAATCCCTAACACGTTACAATGAACAAATAAAGACGACTACTTGATGAACTAGAGTTCATACAAAAACATACCCAGTAAAAAAAAATGAAGGTAAATAAATAAAAGATGGCAAAAAAGTTGCGAAAAGATACAAATGAAGAGAAATTTACAGGGATCTTGTGAAGAGGAACCTGAGACTTGAAGTGGACAAAATCTCCGGGCGCCGAGAAGACGCCTTTCATTGTTAACTATTGAGCCTACACATACATTCAAATTCGATTATTCCAGTCTTATAAAAGATTGATCAATCATTCAATCACTGATCCATTTCTCAAGAAAAATTAACAGGTTTTATTTTTTCCCCTCTTCCGCTCACGTTTATTATTGTCTGTATTCGCTGTTATTTCCATTTTGTTTTAAATTTAATTTTTATTTGGGGGATTTGACGAGATGGACCACGTGGCTTGCTGTTAACAGTCAATTAACGGATCCTTTTCAACTTCCCGTCAACGTTAACGTCATAACATGTGCGACCCTTTCGAGAATTTTGTTGGAATATTTGTCTAAATTCGACTTTTCACCTATTCCGGGGGGGTCTTTGCAAATACGGAACATGCCATAATTTTATAGCATTTGGTTTTATTATCTATAAGACTATAACATCCTTGTTTCGAGGGGGGAGAAAAAAAACCATAACACTGTTACTTGATCAACATGATGTGGCATTGATTGTTCTGAAGTTATGTTCAGAGAATTTCTTATTATTTAATCAATTGATTTCGGTAATTTTTTTTTCAGATTTATGATTCTTTTAAAGAATAAGGATATAATATTAAGTTACATTTTTTGTTAAGCACTAGATTAATAGTTGTTTAATAATATAAATATAAAAGTAAATGAAAATAAATATTGACCATTGATTAAGTACTCAATAAAAATTTAATTCGGCATTAAATCATAAATTTTTTTAAATAATCAAGTATTGATCGATAATATTATTTAATTTAATTGGGTGTGTTAAAGATTATTCAACAATTTTATTTATTACATTGTATGACATGCCAACACGTGTAAAGTATCAACATTCAATAAAAATGTTAAGTTGCATTGCTTTTTTTCTTATTATTATGAGGGACTAATGTAAGAATTATAACTCACAATCATAAGACTATTTATTGATATAATTACAATCAAATAATTACTGGGATTATGACTCAAATTTTAACTCTTTTAAATATTTAAAAAATGTCTATTCCACTCTTATTTTGAAAGAGACAAAACTGCCTTCATACAACTAATATTGTAATTAAAAATGAAACTTTAACACTCACAATATTATAAGGGCTTAAACTACTACTCTCATAAGTGTGAGGATAGTGGTTCTACCACGTTGCTGAAAAATAATAAGAATTCACGTTAATAATTACTATGAATGATATTCCTTACAACTTAAATACAGTAACACCTTAGATACAATAAACTCAAATCATTAAAAATTTATTTCAGTAACATACATAGAGCATTAAACAACAATTTTATCAATATTAAACATTACTGCAAAATTTTATCTTTCTTTACATGTAATCTCATTGAACTTCGATGTGATGTACATCAAGATGTATATTTGATATTTCAATCAAAGCAAAATTCATTATTTTTATGAATACTTGGCTTCAATTTTGATGGACCTTAAATCTCATTATGCATATTGAGCTGCGTTTATCATATATGCGTAATAATATTAAAAAAAACTTAAAATTAAATAATATTTTAAATTTGGGCAGTGAAAATTCAGTATTTTTGTATGCCCACCCCACATCACTACACTACAGGATCACAATATTTTAAGAAAATTCAAATACAGGAAGAAGTTTAAAGAATTAATAATTTAAATCCTTTTAAATTTTTGTTAAACTTTTTTATTATATTTGATCATTAAGATTTCTTTAACATAAGATTAATTTGACTATTTTATAAAGTCCCAAATTATTCAAAACTTACTCTAATTTCAATAATTTTTTGTTTTATAAAATATTTTTATTTTTAAATAATGTATCTATAATACCTTATTAATATTATTATGAGGGTTGAGCTTTTAACAGCCCTTTAAAATTCTCATAAAACCCTTATTTTAATTATTTTTATTTTAATACCAAATGTACCCTTTTTCCATCTTTGTTTTCTCTTTTTTCAGTTACCATTCTCACAAAATAAATCGTAGCTACTTTTCTTTTAGTATCTTGTTCTCTACCTGCCACACAGAGAAAATTAACAAAATACATTTATGACAGATAAAGCAGCTCTTATTATTAAGTTGTAATTAAATTAGGGTGCCGATATTTAAATCCGCCAAATTATTCTTCAAATCCACTTTTTTATTAATAATTTTATTATATGATTACACTAATCTAAATTATTATTATAGACAAACAATAATTATATAAAATTATTTTACTTTGACTCCATATTTGAACCCACCGCAAAACTCAATCAAAGTATGCTTATTTTTTTCTTCTGTAGAGAGTGATCAAGCGTAGCAAAGTTTTAAATAAGTTCATCCCTCATCCAAAGTTGAGCCTCTTCCAACTTTTGTTTCTGGTTCTAGTAATTTGGGTATACAGTGTTTGATACTGAATTTTATTAAATTTATTCTTCTCTTTTGAATCAAATCTCTTTAGAATTCAATTCACAGAAAAACAAAAATAAAAAAATAAATCTCCTTATAATTGAATATGTTTCAGTTCTCTTAGTGGAATGATGCAATTTGTTTCGATCAAAATATTAAAGCATCCTAAAATTTTGAGATCCAAATGATAACAAATTAATTTAATTCGTGGTGTATTCCAAATTTTTGAATTGAAAAAAAAAAAGGCACTTTTCGGCTATTAAAAGAAAATTCAAATTGCAGTGCACCTGGGCAAGAAGAAACAGGGGCTACGATTATACATTTTCAGTGTTTGACTCTATCAGCAAAAAAGAAAATATAAAAGAACTCTCATTGTTCCATTGTTTTTCCACTAAATAATGTTATACAAAAAATTTAATTTAACAAGTGATATATTAAATATTTAGGTGAGTTTATAGAGTATATTTTTAAATTTTTACATTAGTAATTAGTTTACTAAGCAATTGGATTTAAAGAGTATTTAATGGGTTCAAATAACTCCACTCATTAAATTAACAAAATATATTTATGACATGATATTTATGGAATTTATTGGGATGTAAATGTGTATCATTTACAAGTATAAGCATTGACAATTATTGAATTTCATATATATATATATATATATATATATATATATATATATATATATATATATATATATATATATATATTATACAAGGATTTAATTAATCAATTCTTCTAAAATAATTTGGATTTGTTATAATTATTTTATGAAAATGGAGCATAAATATCCTAACCTTTAAATTTATTAGTAGCGGCTAAGGGCAAGTAAATTTGGATTCTGATTAATTCGATTAAATTTTGAGTTAATTGAATTAGAAAAATATAATTTGAATTCAATTTAAACGTATAATTTGATCCGAATATATTTGAATCCAATCAAATCAGAATCGAATCAAATCAGATTAGAAATATGTGTTTGTGTGTATTTTAATTTCTTCAAATTTTTAAATCGGATCAGATTGACCAAAATTTAACCTGATTCCAGTAAGAGTTTTCATCCGAATCCGATCCATACCCGACTTTTTTGCGTTGGATCTTTGTCCAGCCCCATAGGCCATAAGGACAAACGGTAAACTAAATTAATAAGGGAGCCCCTAAGTTACGTTTAACTTAACTTATTGTCTTTTCTTTATTTTGTTTTTTGTAAAACTTCATTCAGATCCCTTATATTCTACTTTATTTATAATTTATTTATAAATATTATAACATTTTTTAAATTTATTCATAAATTTTTAAAATATCAAATTTACTCTTATAATTTTAAATTTTTAAAATACTCTCTATTTAATTAAAAAATATAATAATTATTAAATAAATTATAATTATAATTATTATATTATTATTATTTTAAATAGATTATTATTATTATTAACAACAACAATAAAAGGTATTATTATTATTATAATTAATACATTAACAATAATTAATAATGATTTTTCAGTTAACAATAATTATTATTAATAATTAATTTTTTATTAATAATAATTAATAATTAATAATTAATAGTAATAATTATTATTAACAATTTAACTACAAAATCATTATTAATTATTATTAATATATTAATTAATTATAAACTCATCTCCAAATCAACACTCTTTATTTTCCCATCACACTCTCTCTCTTTTCCTACTTTCCGATCAAGATTACTCTCACTCTCTAGACCCCAAGTCATCAAATCCATTCACTCCTCTTCTCAACATAACATTGCATCAATAATACCCCCAACAAATTTGCCGTCACCACCTCCACCACAAGGAGCCAAGATACTCCCCTTCGTTTTCTCCATCTTTATTGGCTTCATCCTCTGTTTTCTTGTCCCTAAATAAATAAATAAAAATAATTATTATTGTTAATAATTTAATTAAAAAATTATTATTAATTATTATCCTATTATGGATTGAATTTGAAGTGTTGTATCAAAATCTAATTCAAATGGATTTGATTTGAATATAAGTATATTTAGATTATTATTTTGTATTTTAATTATTGTGATTATTATTATTATTCAAAAATTAATAATAATAATAATAATAATAATAATTGCTAACAATTTAACTAAAAAATTATTATAAATTATTATTAATATATTAATTAATTATAATACCTTTTATTGTTGTTAATAATAATAATAATCTATTTAAAATTAAAATTAAAATTATATTATTATAATCATAATTATAATTATAATCCATTAATAATAATTATATTTTTTTAATTAAATAAAGGATTTTTTAGAATTTAAAAATTATAGGAATAAATTTAATATTCTAAATATTTAAGAATAAATTTAAAATTTTTTATAATATTTATAAATAAATTATATATAAAGTAGAATATCTTTTAATCCATAATTATTAAATTCAATCCATAATTATTAACAATAATTATTGTTAACTAAAAAATCATTATTAATGTATTAATTATAATAATAATACCTTTTATTGTTGTTGTTAATAATAATAATAATAATAATAATAATAATAATAATAATAATAATTCATTTAAAATAATAATAATATAATAATTATAATTATAATTTATTGAATAATTATTATATTTTTTAATTAAATGGAAGGTATTTTAAAAATTTAAAAATTATAAGAGTAAACTTGATATTTTAAAAATGTATGAATAAATTTAAAATATTTTATAATATTTATAAATAAATTATAAATAAAGTAGAATATAAGGGGTTTGAATGAAGTTTTACAAAAAAAACAAAATAAAGAAAAGACAACGGCAGTAAGTTACGTTAAACGTAACTTAGGCTTGCCCAATTAATAAAGTTTCGGAATGGGATCAGAGTGCGTCGCGGAGCCACGTTTTAGATGTATCCAAACAACCCCTGAAATTGCAGTAACGTAGGCACCATTTCGCTGGGTTTTCTGAGAGCCTTTGGCTTTGAACAGTCAGTGTTCAGTTTGTAAGCTCTTGCCTCCCAAAAGGTTAGGAAATTTCTCCTTGATGATATTTGACCTATATGTATGTATATTGTTAGATTCATAATAGCTTCTGCAGTTCATTGACCCATAAATACTTGTAGCTGTAGTGATGTTTCAGAAATTTCTAAACTTATGTGACAGAACAAAGTTTACAAGATTAGAAACACAGAACCCATTTGTCTCATTGTATAGAAGGTTCCATTTGGAGCCTAATTCTCAAAACCGAGCATCAACGTTAGAGCCAAAAACCGTCCAAAATAATGTGGGAATTTTTTGGGATTTGGACAACAAACCCCCAAATTCAGTACCCCCATTTGAAGCAGCTATTAAACTAAAAAAATCAATATCCTCTTTTGGGGTTGTTAAATACATGGTGGCATATGCTAATAGCCACGCTTTTAGTTATGTGCCTCAAGTTGTAAGAGAGCAAAGAGAAGAAAGAAAATTGTTTAACCAATTGGAAAACAAAGGTGTAATTAAGCCTGCTGAGCCCTATGTATGTGGTGTTTGTGGAAGGAGATTTTATAGTAAGGAAAAACTTGTTAATCATTTTAAGCAAATTCATGAGCGTGAACAAAAGAAGAGGTTGAATCAAATAGAATCGGCCAGAGGGAAGAGGAGAGTGCATTTGGTTGGCAGGTATTCAATGAAGATGGAAAAATATAAAAGGGCTGCTCGGGCAATTTTGACTCCCAAAGTCGGTTATGGTTTGGCAGATGAGCTGAAAAGAGCAGGGTTTTGGGTTAGGACAGTGTCGGATAAGCCACAAGCTGCTGATGTTGCATTGAGCAATCATATGGTTGATATGATGGATAAAAGGCGTGTTGAGTGTTTGGTTATTGTGTCGGATGATTCAGATTTTGTGGGCGTTTTGCAGGAGGCAAAGTATAGGTGTCTAAAGACGGTTGTTGTGGGGGATATAAATGACGGGGCATTGAAGAGAATTGCTGATGCTAGTTTTTCTTGGAGGGATATATTAATGGGGAAGGCAAAGAAGGAAGCTGTGTCAGTCGTGGGCAAATGGAAGGACCGAGATGTTTTGAAGAGGCTGGAGTGGACTTACAGTCCAGAGGTGGAGAAGAAAGCACATGATTGGGCTGATGGGAACGAGGATGCAGATATTGATGATACAACTGGTGTCAACAATGCGGATTGTATCCTGAAGGAAGATAATGGAGCTTGGTGGGAGCTGGAATCTTCTGATGCCGAAGCTATTTCATAACAATTGTGCTGAAGGCAGTTGGTGGTAATATGTGTTACCGATTCTGTGACTAGGTAAAGCTCCATTAATTTTTCTTGCTAGCATTTATGGATAGTTCTCCTGCCTGATAATATGAATAAATCGTTACTCATAGTGAACAGAGTTAAATTTATATATATCTTTTTTCTTTAGAAAAAAAGAAAAGAAAAGAAAAGGTGTTGCTGCTGATAATTTAAATTACTGTATTTGGCTTTATGTTATCTTACACAAACTTTATTGCAGTTTTGCAAAAATAAATCTTGTAAAATTTGATTAAAATGCTAGGAAATTGATAGCATAGTCCCTGATATGCTAGTGGCAAACTGTGTCAGGCATATTGATTGCTTGAATTAAAAGATGGTTAGTCTGTCAGTTGAAGATTTCTTGCTGCAAGTGATTGTACCGCACTCTAATTTTATAGACATTTAAAAGAAATCATGAAAGGATTGAAAAAAAAAATCTGAAGAATTCACAGGCATGATTCCTATACTTTACCCCATTTTGTTTTACTTATGCACAGTGCTACAGAGGGTGGATATTTTGGCAATTGGCGTCCTGTTGGGTTTTGTGGCACAAACATAATCCTAACTTGCTGCAGGACATTTGGACAGTTCAAAACTTAGCCTCATTGAAATTTTGGGGAAAATATTTTGGAGCTGTAAGCTGTTGATACTGCTATGAATGTGCTTAATATGGAAGTAGAATGGATACTCTGACGAAGATCTTCTGGAGGGTTTTTGTTAATTGAAATATTGGTTAGCTGCATCTTGTTTTGGACTTATGCCACGTGTTCCAGGTATATATGTTTGAGATACCGTCCATGTGATGTGTATACATTTTTTTTTTTTTGGAGATGTGCTGACTAATTACTAATTGTGACCTGATTTTCTTGAATGGCAGGTACATCATTGAATTCTTGCTTTCTCATATTAGTGGTCATATATTTTTGTTACATACTTACATGATGTGACATAAACTGATAAACATTGGTTTGCATCAAATATATTCTTCTTTTCCCTCAGCAGCAAGTTGCTCATACATTTGAATTGAAGAAGTACCTATTTGCTTCCTTTTTTTTTTTTTGCTGGTCTTATGGATGTTCCTCCTAGACATTTGAGATATGTTAAGCCTTCTCCTCAGTGGTTGGAAGAAATAATTATGATATCTGAATTCCTAATTGCAGAATCACTCTTCTTGTCCTTAACTGCGTAACATTTCTTTTGAAGCTAATTGGTAGCAATCCAGAATGAGGACTTTGTCTGCTTTTTATTATCTAGACCGACTTTATCTCAAACTGAAAGTGCCAATATCTGTACCACTGCCCCAACTCTTTTTTTTTTTTGTTTGTTTTTGTGTGTGCGCGCACGCACAAACACACATACATTAAAATTGGAGCTCCTGATTGTGAATGTTTGTAGACTAAAAGCACTGCATTTCCGCAGTTGTTTTCTTGGCACATCCTAGAGTGCATGATCCATTAACTCTTCTTGTTTGAACACCATTGGCTCTTCCTGTTTGAACGTTTGATGAAAAATATTGATATCTTGGTTTGGTGTTTAGTGTTTTCTGTGATCTTGTTTGTAGTAGGTTATTGCACTATTTATGTCTTTGGAGGATTTCTATTTTTCAGTCCCGATTTAGGGGAGAGAGACTCCCAACTTGGGGGAGGACTGGAATGGGATGGAATACCAACTACTTAATCACAACACCATCCTCAGCATGATATAGCAAATAGGGATATCATTTACTTGGCATTTCGCGTAGTCGATGAGCTTCTCGCTAAAATGAAAACCACCAGACTAATCCCAGTAGATATGCATGCCGCTCGAGGGCCTGAAATGAAAGAGGAGCACCTTCGGCCTCCAAATTAGATGGCCTTAGTTAGGAAAAGACTAGTACTCATTCAAATTATAATTTCTAAAGGCACATACTTACAAACGACACAGCAGACCCATACATACGACAGACAAAGTTTAAAAGTTGATCAAAAGCAAATGCTAAAAATTTTATAAAATGTGCCTTCAAAATGATAAAATGAGTAGAGCTCTACGCCATGTCCTGTACATTGCATAAAACTAAAGGGACGGAACATGGTAACTAATAGCACAAAAGATCACCAAATATTCTTCTTTCTCGAAGGAGAAGCAACGGCAGAATTGTAGTAACTCAAGTACCATCTCACAAACTTTTTCAACCCAGTTTCCAAATCAGTAGTAGGCATATAACCAAGCTCCCTCTGCGCCAAACTAATGTTGGCATGAGTGAACTCGACATCCCCATTTCTAGGCAAAGGCAGCACCTTCTTCTCGGCTTTCACCTCCAAAATCTTTTCTAACAAACTCACAAGCCTACTCACAGGAACCGGCGTCGTATTCCCCAAATTGAATATCCTAAACTGCGCCGCTCCTTTCTTCTTCCCTCCACTCCCCGTGCTCTTCTTCGCAGTATCCAAGGCAGCCAAACATCCTTTGACAATATCATCAATATACGTAAAATCCCTCGCTACACTTGCTCCATCAGGCGCCTCATAGACAGTGATTCTTTTCCCTCTAATTATATCTCTAGTAAAAAAGAAATACGCCATGTCAGGCCGCCCCCACGGCCCATAAACGGTGAAAAATCTTAAACCAGTGATCGATAAGCCGTATATATGATTATAAGCATGTGCTATTGCTTCATCAGCTTTCTTTGTAGCTGCATACAAGCTAGCTGGCTGGTCAGTTCGGTCTTTTTCTGAAAAGGGTACTTTTTTATTCACTCCGTAAACTGAACTCGAAGACGCCCACACAATTGCGGGCTGAGGGTCAGATGACTTGCATGTTTCTAGAAGATTCACGAAACCCGCTATGTTACTTTGTACGTAAGAATTTGGATTCTGCATGGCGTAACGCACGCCAGCTTGTGCAGCGAGGTGCATTACGTGAGTGAACGCGACCACGTTGAAGATCTTCTCGAGAAGTGGCTTGTCGTTGATGTCAGCATGGATAACGAACACACCTGCTTGCGCAAGCAAGCCTTTGCGAGCCCTTTTCAAGCTTGTTTCATAGTAGTTGTTGAAGTTATCAAGGCCAAGAACCCCGTCGCCACGCTTTTTAAGGGCGAGCGACACGTGGGAGCCAACGAAACCGGCGGCTCCAGTGACTAGAACGGTGAGGCCGGGTGTGTAGCGTGGACGTGTTGATTTGAGGATTTGTTTCTCCCACTGGGGTCCGCCGAAGGCCTGGGAGGAGTGGCGGTGGGAGGTGGCGGAGGGAGATGGAGAGATGAGAAAGAAAACAAGAAAGATCGAAAGGAAGAGGAATGACCAAACGGTGAGTTTTGAGCGGAGGCGGTGGTTGTGGGATTTGTCCGGCTTCAACTTATTGCCCGATGTGGAGGGTGTCCTGTCCGAGTGTAACATTTGGTTAAAGCGTGAAGGGTGGTGCCTGTTTGAGGGAGATTTCTATCTTTTCTGTTGCAAATGAAAGTGCAATTGACTTGATGGTTTGTTTTGTGAGTGGATGAAGAGAGGAGGTGCAAAGGTTTTGGTGATGGTGTTAGTGGTCATTTCTCAAGTCAAGAAAGAGGGTTTGTAATATAAGGTAAGTGTTTGGTGGGAAAGGAAAAGTTGTAAATTTTACAAATATAGAGAAGGAGACAGTTGTTGTTGAGGATAGGATTTCGGGGGATTTTGAGTCTTTTTGTTTTTGATAATCTGTTGGGATTGAGGCGATTAGATTGATCTTGATCCTTTCCTTAGATTTGGTTTCTATTGGTGGAATTTTAATTGATAAATACGATTTAGTAGAATGTACAAAAGAGGAAAAAAAAAAAGAATATTGAAATGTTGGGATATTTGAAATAGGATAAATAACACTTGCATCTTAATATTTCTCATTTTTACCACTTAAGTCCATAATTTTAATTTTTTTTTTAATGTCGTATTATGTCCCTAACGTATTATTTTAATATTCAAACTTCATTATTAAGTATAGATGTGAAAAAATTTTCACATACAAAACTCTATATATCTATTTGTTAACAAACATATCATATAAGATTTGCAACAAGGTAAAATAGTAGAAGAGTTTAAAATATATTTTTTTTCTTTCGTTACCATTCAACCCTTAGAATGTAATGAGTTATTAAAACAATATGCAATTAAGTGATAAAAATAAATAACACCAGGGAACCTAAGTGTTATTCTCCCTTTAAAATATAGATTATATATTTTTGAACTTCAAGGTCTCGGAGTAATGTTTACTATCTCCAAACGAAAACAGATACTACTTAAGAGAGAAAATTGTAGACTAAATCAAAAGTAATATAACCAGGGGCAGAGCTCGGCGTAAATTTTCGGAGGGCCAAAGTTTGAATTTCAAGTATTAATAAAGGATTGATTTTGGATGGTATTTTTTTTTATTATTTATAACTATTGTGTAGTCTTCAGGAATTTGAGAATTTTGCTTGTAAATATAGTAATTTTTTATTTGGAGATTTTGATTGTTAATTGAGACTACTATTACATAAAAAAAAAAAAAGAGATGAAAAATTAATTAATAAAATAAAAATCAAAGAATTGGATCCAAACTTCATTAAATTTTATCAAACTTTTAAAATACTATTTGTTATTTTGTTAGAATAAAAAAGCGATTAGCAAAATAAAGATCAAACAATTCAGCACTTTGACTTTATTTCACAAAACGTAAAATTACATTTTCATCCTATATACAAAGTTTACAAATTAATTTTATAGGCCAAATCATATTTTTACACCTAATTTTTGAATGTTTTCTTCAGAAATTTTACAAAATTTTTAAAGTCGGTAGGTGTCGTGGCCGTGGCCCCCTCCAACCCTAAGTACCCTTTGCCACTGAATACAACTAATTAATGTATGCATAACATGTGTACTTGAATTTAATATAAATAATATTTGCATGATAGCTATACAAAATAAATATAAAAATGTCATAATATTATTTACTTATTGCATGGCTAACGTGGTAACTCTTATATATTCTAAAATTTCTCTACTTAAAGCGTTGATAATTAGATAGAAGATGGATGCTTTTATAATTAATGCTAAAATCGGAAAAATTATAAATTCAAATTAATGTCTTAATTAACTCGTATAAAACGTAAAAATAGTCAATTATTATTTCCAATATTTGGTAAACAAACACTTCAAGATCGTGTCACAGATGACCAATTGACCATCCTTTAACAGTACTTTGTCATGCTCGGCGAAGCTTTTTGACTGCCACTAATCATCATCGTCATCGTCGTATCACCTTATCATAAATTTTGACACATTTTTCTTACGAGTGGGAGTTGAGCTGTCTTGAGTTGGACTCTCCGGCCTTATCTTTCCTGATAAAGGCACGAAATTCCTATGTGTATATTATAGAGTTTTCGATCATCAGTGCCGTTTATGATCCGATCATCATTATTGACTTTGCTAAAATAGAGTTTTCGATTATGCCAAAGAAATATCAAATATGACTGATGCAAGTGAGGAAGCGATTTTGGTTGTAATGGTAGCAAGAAATTGGTGAGGTTACAGAAACTTGCAAAGAAGGCAAGCCTTCCATTTAACCAAAAAAAAGAAGCACACTAATGAGAGATATCTTGTTTTCTAATTTAAGTTTATCTTGTGTTTTGAAATTTCTTATTGATTGCTTAAATAGTTAAATATAGAGTAGTACCACCAAATTTAGTAGTTAAAAGGTCATCATGATATGTTAAGTTTGCAGAAACATAGATTATTTATATGCATTTTTATTTTTATTTCTATTATAGTAGAGATTTTTTTAATTCAATATTGGAAATAATATAAGCACCAAACAGTAACACAATAAGCGTGATTTAATTAATGTAAGGCCTAATTTGTCTATTTTTTTAAAGATAAATAAACGCAAGGGCAACATCCAAAGGCCAAAATAATCTCACTAAAACGTTCTCCTTCAATTATTGACTTAAAATTTATATACCACCGCAAGAAGTCGCACCAGTTGAAGCACTCAGATATACCAATATCCACAATTTTTTTCCTTTTTTTTATTTACTTTGCAGCCAACCTTTCTGACCCTCAATTAAATGTATCCCTTAAACTTGAAACCCTTAACGATTTCTTGATATCACCATAAGGAGCCGACCAACAGTGTTATTTTTCCAAAGATATATCTTCGCCAAAATCTACATGTTTTCGGATTCTTAGTGGACCTGAATAATCATATAATATACATATGTGTATTCCTGTTACCTCTCTTATAGCATTCTCCCCTGAATGTGCAATTTTTATGATTTGAATGGAAGTCTTTGGAAACTCATTTCAAGAGAAGACCTCTATGCGATGGGTTTACAAGCATTTGCTGCTAGCGTGCCATGAGTATGAAGCACATGGTGGTGCTTGTGAGACAACACATGCAGTGATGCAATAATATTTGCAATGATGCAATAATATATATTGTCTTGTTTTTTCAATTCAAAAATGAAATAAAATCACTATTTACAACCACCAGTAGGTGTGGCTGTAAGGTTATTGTTATAAGGTCACCTTAATTTGAAGCTAAGAAATTGGATTTTACATTGGAATTAATAAAATGAATATCATTGGCCATATTCTGGATTATCTTTTCATAAATGTAATGCTAGCTTCAAATTAAATACCAGAATTTTAATTTTTTTTCCCAATAATAAGTATTATGATGTCTCAAAGTGTCTGCAAAGCTGTATTGGGATTTTAGGAGTTTTGATCCTTTTCCAGTTTAACTTCCATCAAAGTTTTTACTGATTTTAACTTAAATCTTATTCCAATTTAAACCATTACTCGATACACATAAAACATTATGCTACAGAATCAACATTTTTTCCCTTTTCAATAATTTGCAAAATAACAAAGAGGCATTTGCAGCCTCCGTGTAAATACCAATCCATATAGGTTTTGTTCCTGGGCTTATGTCTTTCTTTTGTTCTGGGACTTCCAACAGCGGGCTGCCGTGGGCCGGTTGAAGAAAACGGAAGGATCATAAAAGGCCAGTGCTTTGCAAAGGGAGTCGACCATCAATTTCTACATGAGGCCCATTGAAGGGTACAGTCTGACAGGAGAGAAGTAGGGAAAAACTCCAACACGGGCCGTCGCATCCCGGTGTACTAACACCGAGTATAGATACATGTCCCAAGAAAGGTCGCCGGTGGAGCTGATATCAATACAGCAGCCCAATGGGCCTAGCTTTAATGTGGACGACGGCACATACTGAATGGGTATACTGGGTATTTCACTTCAAGGCTGACCAACGGGCCAGTTTGGTGATTTCATGAGCGATGGTGCGAACCTGGGATGGTGGTGAGTTGAGGAGTGTGACGTGCAAAGGGATTCGCTTCAGAAATAGCTGTGCCTCACATGGACCCCGATGACCATGGGTACTTCAAGTCATATATGGATGTTGGTGAACATGGGCGATAGGGGTTGCCGGGGTCACCCGATAATGATAGTCCTGTCTACTCGTATTTCATGGATGGGGTATTTGTGGCAATCCGATGGAAGCCCGTATGCTGAGCCCAATGGAATTTGCTTGTTCGAGAAGTGTGCCAGTGACGTTAGCCGGCGACACTCTGTAAGCCCAATATCTGGTGTCCTTATATGTCTTGCGCAATATCATTAATCGAAATTACGGTGTCCTTATATGTGCTTTCGAGTGCTACATGCAAACGTGCGAAGACAGGAATCACTAAATTGGTTTGATCAAAGAGCACGATCAATCAAGGAATGATTGAAGTGATCGCGGAATGTTGCTGTCAAAGAAAATTAATCAATTGGTGTCTCTTACACGGGCCAGCTACACACGCACGCGCGCGCACACACACATATATATATCTATATACACACACATATATATACATATATCTATATGTATATATATGTGTGTGTGTATATATATATATATATATATACATACATGTATATAGATATCTATATGTATGTATATGTATCTATATATATCTATATGTATGTATATGTATCTATATATATTTATATGTATGCATATGTATCTATATATATCTATATGTATGCATATGTATCTATATATATCTATATGTATGTATATGTATATATATATATCTATATGTATGTATAGGTGTATATATATATATCTATATGTATCTATAGGTATATATATATATTATATGTGATATATGAAAAAAAAAATAGATTAATAAATATGAAACAAATACTATTAACGTGATACTAGGACCATTAAACTTGAAATTTGTGATCATTAATTTCAGTTTCAAGTTTAATGGTCCCCGATATTGGGTATTTCATGTTTAATGGTATGTGTTTCATATTTATTGGTCTATTTTTTTTTCATGTATGTGATACATGTATGTATTGTAGCGATAGCCCTCTTACACACTTATTTTGAAGAATTGAAAATGAAGTTTTTTATCAATGTTTTCAAAAGGAAAAACATATTTAGCAACTTATTTTGAAATAGTATATTAGTTATTTGTCTGAATATATATATATATATAACATTTGGTGGTTTTTCCTTTTTGTAAAATGTGTTTTTTAATTATTTATTATGGTGCAAATATACAATTTATTTTTCAATTTGTTTTTAGTCATCATATATTTAACTAAAATAAAATGAAAATAAACTTGTAAAAATAAAAATAAAAGAGCAATTTGACCTCTGAAATTTAATCTAACCACTCTTTTATTCTACGCTCTCATTCAATAAATTGTAAAAAATTATTTTTACCTTTCATACTCTTTCAAATGTTAAAATTTTCATTTACTAAGATAATTTCATAATGTAATTATTTTCTATTTATACCCACAACTTATTCATGATTCTTATTATATTGCGTTAATTAATGATCCCAAGCATTATCAATGTTCAAGATTTGTGTTGAAACTCTTTTAGTTGAGATTTGAGCCTAGGCCCTAGCTCTATTATTCCTTCGAATGCAGTTTTGGAAATATTTTAGGACTAATTTTTTTAAAAAAAATGTTTTGGTTACATTAATGCAGTACAATGACTAAAGAGTTGCTTGGCTTGATGACTTCTCCAAATCAAGTGGTAAAAAAGCGAAGTACTTTTCTTTTACAACGGATTACATTAGACGACGAAGAGAAAATTGTTTGAGATTATTTGTACTTCTATTTGTGTTAAGAGTAACAGTATTTTTTTAATTTATATTCATGTTCTTAATAGTAAATTCAATTAAAGTTATTTTAGTAATATAACTTTAAAGTCAATTAAAGTTATCTTAAAAATAAATTCATTATTAAAAAAATTAAAATTTAAAATTCTCAAAATTACTCTTTACTATTCTTTTGCTCTCTTTACCTTACAATTTATATGCTCTCTCTACTTTCATATTTTACAAACTAAACGCTCAATTTTACTTTATTTTGAATTTATTTTTTCGTCTTTCTTATTATATTATGATCTCTATTTTATGTTTTCTATGCATAAGATTTTTTTTGGGTTGATTTTCATTAATTTTTATGTTTGGTAAAAATCAATTTCTATATTCATTAACTTTTACAGCTGAAATTTTTTTATTAATGTTCATTTTTAAAAATGGAGGGTTTTGTTTCTTTTAATTGTGATATCAATTATTTATAGCTAAAAGAATATATCTGAATGAATTGATGAGAATTTGAAATTGAGAAGAGCAAGAGAAGAAAGAGTTAATTAAGTAATTTTTTTTCAAAAATTATTTATATAATAAAATTCTTAACTAAAAAGACAGTGTTGAGAGTAAATTGATGAATTCAAATAACTGCACCTTTTAAGTATAAATTCATATCATTAAGTAAATATTCTCTAACTAAAAACGGTAACATCTTTTATAGTGTTTTTACTTACTCGAGTGAGAGTGAGAAGTGAAAAGTGTAGAGTCCTCCCACTTCAATATTTACTTGATTGTTTAAAGGGGGAGTGAGAGTCTTATTTCATGAATCCCACCCACTTTTGGAGTGTGGAGTGGGATTCCCACTCCTACCGAAGGAAGTGGGAGTGAGAATAAACTCTTATCCCTTCCTTCTTTATCCCTTTTTATTAATATAATATAATTTATATTTATTAAAATAAAATAATATTACATTTATTTAAAAATAATAATATTATTTTTATTTAAATAATAGTATTATATTATGTAATAATACTAAACTTATTAAATAAAATATTATTATATTTACTCAAAAATAATAATTTATGTAATCTAAGTTAAAATCATTTAAAAATAATATTATTATATTTATAAGGAATTAATAATATTACTATGTACGATCTTTATTTGAAAATATAATATTATTATATTTATTTAATTTTAATAGTATTATATTTATTTACTATTAATAATTAATAATAATAAATAGTTTATTTAAAGAAAAATATTAATTTTGTACTATATTATTAATAATAATTTTCATTTGTGTTGCTCTTATTAATAATTTTTAATTTACATAATTACAATTAAAATTAATAAAAAATTATGATTTACATAACTAAGAATATTAATAATTATTAGGGGTGGGCAACTTCGAGTTCGGATAATCCCGATCGGATTTCGGGTTAATCGGGTTGAGAAAAATGTGACATGAACTCAACCCGAACATATGATCTGATCCGATCCAATCTGAATATATTCAGATAGGATTGGATCAATATTTTTTATTGTTTTAATTATATTTTTTCAAATTTTCAGATCGGATCAGGTTCTGATCATGATCCAATCAGATCGGGTTGGCTAAAATTCAACCCGATCAGGTTAGAACCTTCATTCGAACCCGATCCGAATTCAAAATTGGGTCGGATCGGGTTATTTGCCCACCCCTAATAATTATTATTAAGTTATATAATTAAATTAATAATAAAATAACTAGTTTATTTTATAAATATAATTTTTATTAAACTATGTTTTTGTCAACTTTGTAACTAAAAACTATAATTTTTAAATAAGAAAAAAATTATAATTCAAAACAATTCACTCATAATCCAAGACAATGTAAATACATAAATATGATTCTGATTTTTATTTCACTCTCCGATTTCAGTGTAAGTAAATAACTTATTCCCACTTCCTCTCCCACTTTAAACTCTTAGGCGATGTTTGATTGGGAGAAGAGAATGGAGAAGAAGAAAGTAATTTAAATTCTATTTTTATTTCCATTGTTAGGTTAGACAAAATATATAAGAATCTAATTTCCATTAGAATTTAATATCCATCATAATGTGGAATTTGAATTCCACCCCAAGGAGTGGAGAATTTAAATTCCTCTTATGTTGGAAATCGAAACTTTTCAAATTACTTTTCAACCTTTTAACTTATTGAATGCCATTAATAATTATTATTTATAATTTTATTTTATCAATTTAATATTATAAATAATTTTATATTAATTAAATTTAATGAATGCTTTAAGAAACTTAACAAAATAAATAGACTTATTTATTTATTTATTTAATATGAAAATATAGAAATATAAATTACCAATACAAGAGAGATGTAATTACAAAAATAGAAACTTCAGATTTTCACTTAATTAATTAATCTTTTTTTTTTGAAAAACAAAGATAAAAGTAATTGAGGAAAAAAAACTAGAATTTCATTATTTTAATGTTGAAAACTAGCAATTGAGGAAAGAAAACTAGAATTCCATTATTTTAATGTTGAAAACTAAATGAAGATTATCTTCTATATGATGTATATTTATTTATACTTTTATTTGTAAATTATAATGCAGAAAAATTAACAAAGATCAAATCAGTTCATAATAAATTTTCTTTCAATTCTACTTGTTTTAATTTTCTATTTTTAGATTAAGTTAATTTATAATTTAATATTTTTCTAAAAAAATTTCAAATCCCTAGATAATATAATTGAATAATAATTTAGACTTTTTTTTCTTATTATGATTTTGTAGGTTTATTTTGATTTTTTAACTTCACTTAATATCAAATATTAAAATCTTAACACAAAGGGTTAAACTGTCCAAGTAAAAAATAATCAATCACTTTTCATTTAGAATTCCTTATCAAACCAAACAACTAAAACTGAATTCACTCTCCTCTCCTCTCCTCTCCTCTCCACTCCTCTCCTCTCTAATCATTTCTTCAAACCAAACAACACCTTAATCCCAAGATTGCCACTTCTCAAGATTCTCAATCCGATTTGAAAAATAAACGTTACCTTAATATGTTAAGATTGAGGATACTTGAAACCATTTAATTACTCATTAAACTCATTCCTTAATTAAATTTTATATCACAAAAAGATCCTTGAATAAAATTACTTTTGAATTCTTATGACTTTCTAGCACCTCCAAAAATCACAATTGCTAAGTTGCATCTTCATGGAAGAGTACTGCGCAATACTAGCACTTTAGACAATAAGTTTCAATTATATAAACGAAATTAATGTTTATTGAAGTGGGTATCACTTTCCTTTCAACAAAATAATAATGATAATGATGATGATGATGATAATAATAAGAATAATAATTTCATTTCAATTCATTTTTCATGTTCTGAATCCATCCAAGCCTCTTTGCCACAACATGGCCAAGCCATCCATACTTGACTGAACTTGGAAGCCATAACTCTTGTAAAGAGTTTATACTGGAATTTGAAAAAGAAGCAATGATTTTTTTTTTTTAATTTAATACCCCGTTTGATTTGGTTTATACTTGAGAAGAGTAGATTTACAAATTGGTTAGATAATACGTTATTGGAGACACAAGGATGTTTTTGGAATTAAGAGGGGTTTGTACTCGAAAATTATGATTTAAAAATTTTCATAATGGGTGTAATAAGAAATTGGGTGTAGAGATAACCCCATTTTTTTTTTATTAGAATTAGAACGCACAAAGTATAAATTATAGTGTAAATAGTCCCAAGAAAAAAGAAAAAGCATTTAATTAACCAATCACAAATAAAACAACTACGGAACATTTATTTATTTATTTACATACTTGGAAAAAAACAGCATTTAATATTTTATATGGAAGAGATCTTTGAAAAAAGATTATTAAGGATAATTGAACATTGGCAAGCTTCGAGTAGGATGGCAAAATATGGGGCTAAGCCCTAGCCTGTCTTTCGTTTGGTCGGATTTGGCCCATCTTGGGTTGGACCTTTTTAGTCCGATGAAATGTCTAAATTTTGCATTCTATATTTTTTTTAAAATTTTTTCCTTATGTTTTACAAATTTATAATTTATAAAAGTTGATGTTTTGTTAGAACAGGTTTTAAAAATTAGACTTGAATGATTTAAAAATTTAAAAATTTACATTTTATTTTAATTAATGACGTATATTTAAAGGTTTAAATCCTGTAAACCCAAATTTTATCTTACAATCTAACATAAAATATATTTATCTGTGTATGAGTTTACAGGGAAATCTAGAACAACAAAGGCAATGTATCCTTTTATTATCTATATAAATTAATTCTCTCTTTGTTCACCAGACACATGCTTTTTGTGAATTTACTGTGGAAAATTCTTAAACAGATAAGAGAAGCCAGACCAAAGTGACACTTGTGGCTCGTATGGCACCATCAATGGGAAACTATGTATGACTACATATTTGACTGGGAACTTCAAACGGACGGTTTGATTACTAATGTCAATTCCGTTCACAAACTTTTTATACATATGTAATTTGATTATCAAATTGAGCCAAAGCTTTTACACCGTTAGGGCTCTCAGGGATGCCAATGGTAAAAGGAACGAGCTCCTATCGAGAATATGTACGAGGGGTCCAGGCCGGAATACATGTCTGGTCCCATGGTATCCGAAAATGTTAGCGGCGTGGTTCATGATCACTTTATCACTTTCAACCTGGACGTGGACATTGATGGGGCTAATAATACATTTGTTGAGGTTAATCTTGTGAAGCAAGAGACCTCTCCAGGCGAATCGTCGAGAATGAGCTATTTAAAAGTTGAGCAGTGTGTAGCTAAAACAGAACAGAATGCTCAAATTAAGCCTAATCTGTATGATCCATCTGAATTTTACGTAATCAATCCCTCAAGGCGGTCTCGATTGAGAAATCCTTCAGGGCACAAAGCTGTCCCTGGAGGAAATGCTGCTCGGTTGCTTGATCTTGATGATCCTCCACAGCTCAGAAGTTCTTTCACAAACAAATAGATGCATTCAAGGTTCGGCGGCAACGCTTTACACGAAATTTTTTTTGTTCTTATTGATTTGATATTACTCTCACAGATATGGGTGACCCGGTCTGATCGGAATGAACAATGGGCTGGTGGGCTTTTGGTGTATCAAAGCAGGAAGATGAAGCCCTTGCTATGTGGTCCGAGAGGTAAAATAAAACTGAAAAACCTGAAGCTTCGCTCATTATTTTAAAACAGTTGTCCCATTCTATGGATTTTTTTATTCGCGTTTCTGATTATTCAACTGGGACCTCCAGTTGAGAATAATGATACTGTACTGTGGTACGCACTGCGATTTCATCACATACCCTGCCAAGAGGGTTAATTTTCCTGTAGTGCCAGCCGTCCCATCAAGTTTTGATCAAAAGCCGGTTAATTTCTTCCGCAGAAGTCCAACTCTGCGGGCTGCTCTCACAGTTGAAAAGGACTTACCCGTCCGCTTGCTGATTGTTTTGGGATCAGATTTCACTGGCTGTCATTTGATCCCATCACATGTACACACTACACAGCGAAAATTTACCTGAGAGAAAACAGTTGGTACTAATTAATTTAACGGAAAAGAAAGCCAAAGCATTTGATCGAAAATTCGAAAGTATCCTTGATTTTTAAAATTTTCCCCAATTTATAAAGAGTTTGGTGCATTGTCAGCCCGAAAAAAACCCACTCAGTTCCTGTCACTGCAACCCAGTACCAATGAAGATTCGATTTTTTTTTTTTTAATTGGGATTTGAATCAGAGGATATGACATAATGGCGATAAACAATTATAAAATCATATAATATTACAATGTTGAGTGAAAAATAATATTTTTTTTCAAATAGCGCTATATTGTAATGTAATTTTATAATTATTTTAGCTTGTTATATCACTGTTAGGACCATTTATCATTTTTCTGTATTTTCAATTCGTCTTCTCATTCATCAACAGTCAACACTTCACTGAAGTCTGGAGTGAAAAAAACATAGTTATTCATGATAAACTGGTTTTTGTCAACACTCAACGTGTAGGTTGGATTTTTATTTTATTTTTTATTTGCCTAATATATCTCAATAATTGCAAGATTATTATGTTAGAGCAATTTGTGGAATCTTTCCAAGCTCCTCTCACCCCTGACGATGAAATCATGTGTTGGATTAGGTGACTAGTCGTGGCAGTACATGCTTAATGCTTCCCCTACTTTCTAAAAACTCATTTGTAGTTATTATGATTTTCCCAAAATCTGGAAAAGTCACATCATCTTTTCAATAAAAATATCCTCTCCTAAACTAAATTCAACCAAAAATTCAAAGGCGATCGCGATACACCTCTAGTCCTTTAGTGATAAGAGTCACATCCCTCGCAATTAAGATCATTATAAAGAATCAAAACTATTTGGGAATGGAATATAATAAAACTAAAACATTATTGTTTACGACATACGCATACAACAAGAATTATTAGTGAATTATTGGTAGTGTCGTGACATTTACATGTGACAAAGGTCAAAATTAAGTGTGCATTAAGAGCACCTTTCAAGAAATATAAATGACAAATGAAAATGTATAATCTTAATTTCTAGTATCGAGAAAGAGGTATATGCTTGTACACAAACAAAAGCGCCGTAGTAAACAAACGTAGAAGTATATGAATGAAGGGGGAAAATATTTGGTAACAACAGCTTTCAAAAGTGCCGTAGTATACAAACAAAAGTTGCAAATAACGTTTCGGCACAAACGAAGGTAGAAGACTAGAAGTTACCGATTTCAATTTCTTTTGTCTCCAAAATTCCCTCTAAAGTTTTTTTAACATAACACCTCTTCATATGACACTACTTTTACCAAAACTAAAACAGCCACGATTTGGGGCTTGCCTTGTTCATTTCCATAGATATCGGAAGAAATGGTTATAAGAATTTCTTATTAGTCACGTTTGAATCAATCTTGCCTCGCTATTTTCAATAATTTGTATTTCATAATTGATTATAAGCGAGTTTGTGACCGCGTGCCAACAGTACTATTTCCGATTTTCCGTGTCAAAGCAACAGAGAAAGTAGAATAAAACCAATGCTGAACTCAGAATATACATCGGATTCTGGCTAACCTATGTATCATTTGTACAAATCTTTCTTTTGCTCCCCAACTCAATCTAAAATGAAAAAAGAAAAATTCATCGTTTGCTCCCATATATATGCTTTAAAGATTTAATAAAACGAATCTTACAAAGGAATCTTACATAGTTAGAATATATATACACACACACTCACTAAGTTATGATGCTTGATTTATATTTCAAGTAACGTGTTACTAACTATTGCTCAACATATGTTCGATATTATTTGACTTTATTTATGTAATTAATAGAATAGTTTTATATCACTTATTAATAAATAATCTTGGACCAAAAAGTATTGTGGACGCAACTAAAACACAAATAAATATGCTCCCAACAAAGTAAAAAAAGTTATTAATAAAATAATTCAAGATTAACTTCTTAGATTCTTAAGATATGAGCATCATAGGACAAATCATCCAAAATAAACTTCTGACAATTTCAGCACCATAGGACAAACTTCCTAAGTTCCTCAGATTTGACAAATCACTAAAGATAAACTTCGTAGATTTCTAGCATTCGAGTATTTTACGCAAATAAGTAATAAACCTCTTAGGTTCTTGGGACTACGGGTGGGACTTCCGGTTCGGTTTTTCCAGTTTTCAGTTTGGTTTACAACCCGTTTGGGTTTAAGAATTCAATCCTAACATGTTGGAAAATTATTTCGGTTCGGTATGGTTTGGTTTCGAGTTCGGCTTGGGTTTGTAATTCAATTCAAGTTTAGGTTGTGAATTTCGGGTTGCAAAACGGTTTGGGTTAATAATTCGGTTCGGGTTAACAATTCGGGTCAAACCAATATTAACAAAAAATAAACAAATTAAACAACAAAATAAGCAAATTAAATAGAAAAATAAGCAAATGATGAAATGTTCAGGTTATCAAAACACTAAATTAAAAATATTCCACCACAAATTACAACAATAAAAGAAAATAACAATAAAGAAAGTAGCTTCCAAATTCCAATTCCAATTCCAATTTTCAAGTCATGAAGTTAATCCAAATAAATAAAAACAACCATAAATTATTGAATTAAAGTAAAACCATCTCCATTTCTCCATCAAGCATCAACAAACAGAAAATGATGAAATAAATAAATTCTTTCTGCAAAAAAAAAAAAGCAAATCAGTCCATTAGACACCAATCAACCTCAACCAAACAAGCATCAACAACCATTATACATATTAGTCCTTTATTCTTTACCCAATTGTTACTTTCTAAAACATTATAACACCACCAAATCATATAATTTATTCTTTTTCAACCAATTATTATTGCAACTATAAGCCTCAATCACAAACAACTCATATTTATAAAGATACACATGAAGATTAATAATTCACCAATCCTAGCCTTTGCAAAAATTAAAAAAGTTATCTAAATGCTTGGAATCTAGAAGGTTTGTCGCATCCATGAAAAGCAAAGATTGTGACCAATTTTGTGTCAATATGAGAGCTTCTACCATGTCAGGAGTCATAGAACTCCTATACTCATCTAGAATATGATCTCCCGTACTAAAGGCGGAATCGGATGTAATAGTAGATACCGGAATGGCAAGGACATCTCTTGCTATTTGCGATAAAATTGGGTACTTTGAACTATTAACCTTCCAACACTTGAAGGTTTGTTGTGGCATCCACAGAAAGCAAAGATCGTAGCCAATTTTGTGTCAATATGAGTGCTTCCACCGTGTTAGGAGTCATAAAACTCCTATACTCATCTAAAATACGATCTCCCGTACTAAAAGCGGAATCGGATGTAATAATAGATACCAGAATGGCAAGGACATCTCTTGCTATTTGCAATAAAATTGGGCACTTCGAACTATTAACCTTCCACCATAGTAAAATATCAAATTGAGTACCCAACAAATTAAGAACTTGAAATTCCACCGTTTCCATCAAGGAAATGTCTAACTCATTTGACAATTATATGTTTTCTCTCGTCTCAGCAACTATCTCAGTGTATTTAGAGAAAAGATCCTCATAATTATCATTGGCATCACCAAAATCAAGAAAAGTCAGCCCACTATTAAACCCACAACCATTAGCATGGCTTGCACTTGCACTAGCACTAACACTAGCACTTTTACTTAGGTGTTTTGCACCATATGCTTCATAAAGCCTATGCAAAGTGTTTTTTATTGTGTTTTTCATCTCACTACATTTTGCATTATCCTTGCCATATAAACTCTCAAAGCAAACTACTATGAAATTCATTTTGCTCTGTGGATCTAATATGGTAGCAACAATCAGCAACTTGTTTATTTTCAGTATACCGTCCCAATACTTGTCAAATTTTTCCTTCTACTTAATGCCATCTCTATCAAATATAGATCAACATTTTTAGACATTGAATTCAAAGCCTTTTCAACTTTGCATATCTCATTGTAGCAATTACTTGATGTCACCTCAAAGAAACAGAAAATGCCAATGTGGCATCATAAAAAATCTATAAAAACTTAACCATTCGCCAAGCATTTTCCCAATCATCACTTCTTAGAGGTCCCATCCTTCTTCTACCACTCCCTGCCGCACCTCTTTCATCATAAAGCTTATCCTTGTTTGCCATTTGATCAAAAGCTGGCTTAAACTTTAAAGCAGTCATCAACATGATATATATGGAATTCTACCTAGTAGGATAATATAGAATTACACTTCCTTGAGAAATCTGATTATTCAGCCCCGAAATCTTCTATTGCTCAACATGGATTTTAAATGGTTGCAACCTTGCAGTGGATGAACTCACATACTTCACAGCCTTACGGATACTAACAATGCTCTTATCTACTTTGCCTAACCCTTCATTAACAATAAGATTCAAAATGTGTGCACAACAACGCACATGCAAAAACTTACCATCTAATAGTAAGGCATCATTTCTCCAAGTCTTTAATGTGTTTGTCAAATACTTAACGACACTATCATTTCCACTCGCATTATCCATGGTGATTGTGAACACCCTCTCGATGCCCCAATCAAGCAAACATTTTTTAATCTGCTTACTAATTATCTCCCCTTTATAATCAGGAACCGTGTTAAAATTAATGATATTTCTATGCAACCGCCAATTATTGTCAATAAAGTGGGTTGTTATCACCATATAACTAGTCGTTCTAATTAAAGTCCAAATATCAGTGGTGAGACAGACTTTTAATTTACCAACACTCAATAAACTTTCAAAGAAGCCTTTTAAGCCAAAAACAAGTCAAAGATATCCTTGCTAATGGTTCTACGTGATGGGATAACGTATCTCGGACATGCAACACTACAAAAAAGCCTAAATCCAATATTCTTTACATGTGAAAATGGCAATTCATCAAGAATAATCATTTTAATAGCAACCCTTCTAATAGTATTCTGACTAAACCTTCTAACCACAAGCTAACTAGTATCTTCACTACCACTAGTAAGTTCTTGAGTCAAAACTACTTAGTTATCCCAATAGTTCTTATACTCTTCACACCTTTCATTGTGGTTTCTTAAAGTGTTACTCCCATCCAACGAACTTTTACATGCATATTCTTTACCACAATAGTTGCACTTGCACCGGTCTTAATTTTCTGCCAATCTAGTGAAATGTTTCCATACCATTGGTCTTAGACCCATTTTTTTTTGGCTTAGGTGGTTTCGATGCTGTCATCAATGACCTCTTCTTCTTTGATCCGAATTGGACATCAATAGCTGTTGGTGGCACACCACTAACTTCATCAAAATCAGATTCATTTGATTGAGAGTTGTCACAAACTCTTAAATTATTCGATGTAGACATATGAAATCATAACACATTTATGTGCAATCAATTTTTATGTTATTATTATTCTTGCATTAAGGCTCAAGCTATTACTTAAAAAATTTAATTATCGTAATTATCATAAGTCATAACACATCATTAGATTAGACATATATATGCATGTAAATTGATTGCTTTTGTTAATTGCATTGTTCAATGATGATAAATTCATAGTTGATGAAGCTAATAGCTCTGCGATCTATTTTTTTGTAATATAATATAAGTACACAACATTACAGCAAATAAATTGTTATAAATTTTAGGGGCAACCACTATATAGTACATAACAAATGCAGCCACCAGCCAAATCAAAAAAATTTTAAAGAGAAAAAAAGAAACAAAATGTAGCCAAGCAAACAAACTCTAGAGACCTACAATTTTCAATTTTTATAATTATATTTTGGGTGTGGTGTTTTTACTTATACTCACTAGTCGTAGCCAATCAACAAGAGTCAAGAGCTGATTCACTATTCCACTGATTCACTGAATTATCAAGATTCATGAACAATTACAATTTACAAGCACAAGCAAAAATGAAGTTGATAGCAGCTGTGAAGAGTTGACTTACCGTGAACTAGTGAAGAGCCAACAGGGAAAGTGAAGGCAAGCTGTCGTGGTGACTAATGACGAAAAGCTGATGGTGAATGGCAGTCGTGGCTGATTTGAGAGAGAAGAATGAGGTTGTGTAGTTGTGCTATCGTAGAGAGACCAAGAGAGGGTTGATGTTGTCGTTGCTTGTTGTAGTAGGCTGTGTAAGCACCGAATCAAAAGGGTTTGAAGATTGTGTTATGTTATCGGCTGTGAGTGTAGCTGACTGGCTGGGTGGGTGATTGGGTTTGGTGGTTGTGGCTGCTCGTGTTAATCTTAAAATAATGATTTTGATGATAACAAAAATTATATCTTCATGATTAAAGTGTTGGGGCTATTAAAAAGAATTTTCTAAGGCAATACACTTGTTTAAAGTTCAAAAAATGATGAAACTGGAAATTAACGGTGAACCGTTTATTGGAAAACGGTGAACCGATAATTTACAGTGCTGAACAAGTTTAGCACAAACGGTAAGCTAAATCTCACATGTTCTGGAAATTAACGGTGAACCGTTTATTTAAAACGGCTAACCGATAAATTCCAGTAAGGAGAAGTTCTCTAGGCTTGAACCGTTTATTTAAAACGGCTAACCGATAAATTCCAGTAAGGAGAAGTTCTCTAGTCTTGAACCGTTTATTTAAAACGGCTAACCGATAAATTCCAGTAAGGAGAAGTTCTCTAGTCTTCAACCGTTTATAAAAAACGGAGAGCCGAGTTCTGTTTTGCAGGTTACTGGAAATAAACGGTGATCCGATAATTTTAAACGGTAAACCGTTTATTTGAAGTCAAAGGATAATGGCTAGTTGGAAATTCAAAACAGCTGACCGATAGAGACAAACGGCGATCCGATTATTCTCAGAAAGTCAATAACGGTTAGTTTTCAGCTCCAACTATAAAAAGGCTCAATCAAATTCAAACAAGAAGATCCAACATTTTTTATATTTGAGCTTACTACTGAGAAACAATCTTCTTTGAGCTTCAATTGTGTTTCATTTCATTTCCTTACACATTAAAATTTCAATTGTAATCATTTGGAGTGTGTGAGAGATTATTTGTTATTAAATCTCTTTCATTGAGTGATTGTAAGTGTTGAGAAACACTTGGGTTGAGAGATTGGGGTTAATCTCTTATTGTAAAGGTCCATTGACACCTCGGAAGTCAAGTGTAAGTGTTTGAAGCCTTGGAGGCTTGCATAGTGGAATCCTCAAGCCCGGTGTGCTTGGAGGCGTGGACGTAGGCACGGTTGGCCGAACCACGTAAAAATCAAGTGTTTGATTTCTCTTCCCTTATCCTTTTTAATTTGAGCATTGTTGAATTTATTGCTTTTGATTTTGATTAAGACATTAGTTTTAATATTGTGCTTTTTTATTGGCTTAGTTTTTAAAACTCAATTCACCCCCCCTCTTGGGTAGACTAAATAGAATTTCAGCTCGTGTGGGTGGTTTAGTTTGGTTGTCGCGGTTGGCTGTGTGGGTGGTTTGGTTTGGTCGTCGTGGTTGGCCGTGTAGGTCGCTTGGTTTGGTCGTCACGACTGGTCGAGTGGGTGAGTTTCAGATTTTCAATTTAGGTTTCGTTTGCTTTGTCAATTGGGAACAGATATTGCCAAATTGGTTATCCAAAACTAAAATTGTGAATTTGGTTATTTGGATAATTGGATTGGGGATGCGGTTTGGGTTTCGAATTTGGATAATAGATATATTTTTTTTTTTGGCTTAAAACTGATTGGTTTCATAGTTGCTTACCATTTGGGTTTCAGGGCCAACCCAAACTGAACACCCACCCCTACCTAGGACAAACAAATACAAACTCCTTACAAGATCTAAGTTATCCTAAGACAAACCACTTAGGATAACTCTCTTAGATTACTAAGACGCAAAGATCTTAGGATAAACCACCTATGATAAACCTCCTATATTCTTAGGATTAGATCCTAGGGCAAAAAAAAATTCCTAAATTCCTATGATCTGAAGATTCTAAGACAAATCATTTAGGATAATGTTTCAAAGTTCTTAGGATTCGAGGATCCTTAAATCAACAAAAGAAGACTGCCTAGGATAAATCTCCTAGGTTTCTAGGAGACAAACTACCTAAGATAAATCTTAGGCTCTTAGATCACAAGATTTTAAGATAAATCACCTAGAAAAAATCTGGGCAAACCTCCTAAAGATAAATTTGAAACCTGAAGATAAAAGCATCTCCTCCTTTGAACTAAGCACGGAGTCATTTCTTTCTATGATTTAAGGTAGAGATGACCAATGAGCCGGATGGCACGAGGCACGACACGATAGGACCACACTTCGGTGGAGTACGCGGCATGACACGACACGCATGTAGGATGGGCAGAGCTTAGAATTTTAGACATGCGGGCCTTAAAAGCACAGCACGATTAGAGATGGGCCAAAACAGGGCACGCAAAAAAGCACACAATAAGCACGTTTCACTTTTAATGAAAATAAACTTAAAATTTTATGATTTTATAAATAACTTGAAATTGAAATTTTTAATATATTTTATTAGCTCAAGTTTTTAAAATTTATTTAATCCTTAGTTTCAAAAAAATTATAATTGATTTATGTTTATAATTTATTAAATAAATAATTGATATCATGATTTTAATAATTAAAATTTTAAATATCATGATTTTATAAATATGTATTAATATTATTTATGAACTATGATACATGACTCTACTTAATTTCAAGTTAACAATTAAGTTAACCATTAAGAAAAATTTATTATTATTGTTGTTGTTAAGTATTATAAAAGAATTGTAATACTATAGAGTCAAACTTAGTAATTAAAATTGCATTATCTTATTATTATTAATTTATTATTATTGAATATGGACTTGAGTTTTGAATTTTAGATTTTATTAAATTTGAATAAAGGCACATAAATCTAAAAAAGTACATAGGCTTAAAACAATATGCCAATAATTTGGCATGTGCTCTTAAGAAAATTAAAAAAAAAAATTAGTGGGCTATTTTTCTTAGGCACGACATGACATATGTGGGCACAGCATGAGTAGGCATGGCACGCGGGCCAAGCAGGGCCTAAGAAAAAAAAATTAAGCACGGCACGAGCACACATAAGCTTTCCTTTATTGGCATGACACGACACGGCCCGTTGACGACCTTAACATTTTATTGCTCATTTGGACTTATGCCTTCTTTTTTTCTTCTTTTAATATACTATCACATGTTTCTCATTATAAGGGTGCGATGCATTCCATAGCAAAGATAGCTCGACGTATACGGTGGCGCAGCTAGCTATTAGAATCAGCGGGTAAATTTTAATTTACTTAAAAAGTATAGATTTTTCTCCATATTTTAAAATGATTTTAAATATAACATATTCTTTAAAGTGTTTTTGGTGATGAAAATATAATTCTGAACATATTTGCTTTTCTTTTATAAATTATTCAAGGCCGACACGGACAAATCCAAAATTTTAGAAAAAAATAAATACAATTTTTAGTTATAATTTAGAAAAAAATTTCAAAAATTTCCCACTTGTCTATGTGTGGTTCCCAGGAAACATACCTATAACTTTCCGGCACAGAACATAAAAGCAGAAAAAATATTTGTGCAAAGTGCAACAAGCCAACAAGCACATTGCATGCGCGAACATTCATATCGTGCTACACATGGGCTTGATAAAATTAGTTTTTCACTAGATTATGAAGGTAAGGAGAGGTAAGGAGGAAAAAAAAAAAAAGAAAGGATCGTAATCCGTTTAGTGCAGGAGACTTCTCATCTTATCCAAATATTTAATTAAATAATTTTCTTTTTCAAAAGGTAGAAAAATGAACAAAGATAAAATCCGATTTCTGTCAAATGCTTCTTCAAAAATTCACTCCAAGTGATTAACTAAATAAAATTATTTAAAAATTATTACTCGATCAGACCGGAGAACATAAATAAAAACATGATCATAAAGTAATCTCGATCCGTGGAATTTTAGCTAGAGCTTTAACCAAATGAATCCACCCAAGTGCACCATCTTGCATGGTGATTTGATGCGGCAGCGACCTCATGAACCTCAACGGACGACTTAGGTCAATATTGGACAAATTTTTATGCTTGTATTTCTCATAGTCTCATTAATACATGTCCCCTCTATTTTGCGTAAAACATGCTATCCTCCTTTCACAATCATACATTATTTTCTTGCAATATTTTGCTAGTTATTAATCAATAGTTGTACTTGGAAAACTTTCCAAAGCAATGATCTTTCTCAATATGTTTTCACACAAAGTTATTTTTTTTTCCCTCTCTCTCAATAGTCCTCATTTTCTTGCATGGCCTAACCCTATATCAATATTTCAATATTCCTTCACCTGTCTAGCATACAGTTTTTTTTCTTTATTCATCATCTTCTAATTTGACAAAGATAAAATCTAGCCCTAAAAGAGCTACTTTTTTGGAATTATTCTTACTAGGACAAAATTAACCCTAACAAATGATAACTTCCAAGGTAGAAAGGTGGATACAAATACACTATTTTTTTTTAATATTTTATGAATTTAAGTAATTAATTAAATAAAATTATTTAAAATACACTGAACGAGCTGTTGGTACCAATCAAAATTTATATTATTTATTATACACACTATCTATCTATTTTAACTTTGCAAGTGCTAGATTATATAAAGAAAAAATACCCACGTCAACAATGACGTGTAGTATTTTCAATACTTAATGCGATACTTGTGTCATGATTCTCTGCATCTCTCGTTTTATATAGTTTGGAATTTTCTGAGCTTCCTTATCTTTCCACTAATAATCTAATATCTCTGTCTGCTATATAGTTCGCATATTTTCACTCTCAGTTCTCCCCCATCACACTGATCGGCGATCGATCGCTTCCTCATAATAATAATTCATACCTAATCATTTAGTTTATGGAATCAAGACACTATATTCGCTTCTTGTTTTTCTTCGTTGGCATAGCCACTCTACTAGCCATCACATGGAACAATCTCCCCTACGCGCCGCCCGACGCGACTGAGCATTTCGACTGCACCATCTATTCATCGTGGTGCACCTCCAAGAATCGCTTCCTAAGCAAACCCCTTAAAGAACCCGCAAAATCCACGCTCCGCCACCACGACCACGCGTCAGACACGCCTCATCACCCTTTAGACCCGCTCACCGTCAAAGAAATCAACCGCGTCCGCACCATCCTCACCTCTCACGAGCTCTTCAAGAACTCCTTTCCCTACGCGCTCCACTCCATGACCTTGCAAGAACCCGAAAAATCGCTTGTCCTGAACTGGAACAAAGGTGACTTTTTGTTACCAAGGAAAGCCTCCGTTGTCGCACGTGTGAAAAACATATCATACGTGTTAGTTGTCGACTTAACGACCGAAGAGGTTACCGTACACGAGACAGATTCATTGTCCGGTTATCCTATCATGACTATAGAAGACATGACGTCGTCAACATGGGCCGCACTTGCGAACGAGGAGTTCAACCGCACGATCCTTGAGCGAGGGGTTGATCTGAAGGACTTGGCGTGTCTTCCGATTTCGTCGGGTTGGTATGGAGAGAAAGAGGAGAACAGGAGGTTGATTAAGGTGCAGTGCTACTCCAGGAAGGACACTGCAAACTTTTACATGCGGCCAATCGAAGGGTTGACCGTACTCGTCGACATGGACACGAAGGAAGTGTTGGAAATTACGGACAAGGGCAAGAACATACCAATACCAAAGGCCGCCAACACGGATTATAGATATTCCGCTCTGGGGTTGCACCAACGAATGAAGCTGATAAATCCAATATCATTGGAGCAACCCGAAGGTCCAAGTTTTGTAATACAAGATGAGCATCTTGTTAAATGGGCAAACTGGGAATTTCACTTGAAACCCGACCCGAGAGCTGGGGTGATTATTTCTCAGGCTCGGGTGAGGGACCCGGATAGTGGGGAGATGAGGAATGTGATGTACAAAGGGTTTACAAGTGAATTGTTTGTGCCTTACATGGACCCCACTGATGCATGGTATTTTAAGACTTATATGGATGCGGGTGAATATGGGTTTGGATTGCAGGCCATGCCCCTTGACCCGCTTAATGATTGTCCGCGGAACGCCTATTATATGGATGGTGTGTTTCCAGCTGCTGATGGAACGCCGTACGTTCGTTCAAACATGATTTGTGTGTTTGAGAGCTATGCCGGTGATATTGGGTGGCGCCACGCGGAGAGTCCGATCACGGGTATGGGGGTAAGGATATTCAAACTTATCAGCCGCTGGGTCACAAACTTTTTTTTTTTGGAAGTTTTAAATTTTTACACTATAATATGAAATTGCACGTCACCTTAAATGTTTTGGTGGGATAATATAAGTTGGAGGTATCTTTAATTTTATTGCTTGTTTTGTTAAATTTCTTTTGGCAGATTAAAGAAGTAAGGCCAAAGGTGACGTTAGTGGTTAGAATGGCAGCATCCGTTGCCAATTATGATTATATTGTTGATTGGGAGTTTCAAACAGACGGACTAATCAGAATTAAGGCAAGTGCCTTTTATGACGAGGATTGAAATGTTATGTCACACTTGTTTTATCCTTAGCTTTAATGTGGATGGCTCCAATTTGAATTTTGAAGGCAGGTAGAGTTCTATTTGTTGATCAAATGGACTTTTGCGCTAATTATCTTTTGGAAATTTTAACCACAGGCTGGACTAAGCGGGATTTTGATGGTGAAAGGCACAGCCTATGAGAATATGAACCAAATTTCCAACGAAGTTGAAAATCTATTTGGCACCCTTTTGTCCGAAAATGTTATCGGTGTAATCCATGACCACTATATCACATTCTACCTCGATATGGACATAGATGGCTCTGCAAATTCCTTCGCGAAGGTAAATATTAAGAGGCAGGAAACCTCACCTGGAGAGTCTCCAAGGAAGAGTTACTTGAAAGCTGTAAGAAATGTGGCTAAAACAGAGAAAGATGCCCAAATTAAGCTTAAACTCTACGACCCAGCTGAGTTCCATGTGATCAATCCGACTAAGAAGACACGGGTGGGGAACCCGGTTGGCTACAAGGTGGTTCCTGGTAGCACTGCCGCTAGCTTGCTTGATCCTGAAGATCCACCTCAAAAGCGGGGCGCATTTACTAATAATCAGATATGGGTTACCCCGTATAATGAGAGCGAGCAATGGGCAGGTGGGTTGTTTGTTTACCAAAGCAAAGGTGATGACACTCTTGCAGTTTGGTCTGACAGGTGAGAGCTGATTTGCCCTTTATTTTTCCGTTTGAATGTTGCAATCACTCAAGATTAAGCTGCATTTAGTTTCTGAGTAATCATTGAATTTTGCTTTTCCCAGGGATCGATCGATTGAGAATAAGGACATTGTTCTGTGGTACACGCTTGGGTTCCATCATATACCATGCCAGGAAGATTTTCCCGTTATGCCTACTGTATCCTCAAGTTTTGATTTGAAGCCAGTGAATTTCTTTGAGAGTAACCCCATTCTTCGGATCCCCCCAAATGTTGAGAAGGATCTTCCTGTTTGCAGGGCAGCTGCCTCAGCTTGAAACCCAATTCTCTGTCTCTGTTGTAGAATTTGCATAATTAGTGGGTTATGACGGTGTAGAAAATTTTGCCCGCGTACATATATAGTGTCTCAACATAAATCGGTGACTGTCACCAGTAATATCAAAATATCAGGGACACTACACTTGGTTCTATAGTAGCTTGTTAGTTTTGCTTCTTATCTATACTCTGTACTGTACACCTACCCTTGGTGGAGATCAACTTTCTGGATACTTGGTTATATTCAGCTTATTTGTTTTGCTTCTTATCAATGCTTGGTACACACTACAAATTTCCATTTGATTACTAAGAACCTGCGCGTCGAACTGGTGATCTCCAAATCATCCTTTTGGAATTTAGTTAGCCTCTGATTCAAATATCATTTACGTTGGATGTCGAGAAAAGCAAAAACTAATTAAGCTCATCAACCGAAGTCTTGATAGTCCCTCTCAGACCTCAGTAAACAAGGGCTATTGGAACGTTTTTGAGTATTTGGCAGCGGCAATCTCTATGGCCACCAAATAATAAAGATTATTAAACTCTACACAAATTGATTACTCGATAATGCCAATCTCAAGTGACTCTCAGCACAAAGGGCTTGGAATCGCTGTGAAAAACAAAACTAACCTAATAATTAATTAGGATGTGCATGACAGTATAGGCATCGAAAGTGACCCAAAAAAAAAAAAAAGAGATGCCGCGTCCCCACGGGATAGCAAAAGAAGTTTGATTCGCAGGTTATGATACCTTCTGGTGCTGTAATAATTTTCATTTCATTGTTATCTAATGACTGAATAATGAATATGAAGACGACAAGGAGCTCATTTTTGTCTCGCAGTGGAGGTTGTTGCGTTGTCATTTTTATCATATTGCCTATTTCTTTTTCTTTTAATTATAGTCTTACTAGTACTATATCACTACCTACATTGCTTTGTACACAGAGGCCACTGGCCATAACGATGACCTCCCTATAGATAATTAAAATGGTAAATCGTACTGAAAAAGATACATGACACTAATGACAGGACACTATTAAGCAATTCCTTGAAAGTTTTTGGGGCAAATAACATGTTCCCAATAATAGTGAGAGTGGTTATGGTTCGGTAGTGAATGGTGACGTAAGGAAAAGTTTCATCCATGAAGATTATTGGGGAACTTCCCCTTTGTCAATGTCAAATCTCTTAAAAGAAGAAAAAGAAATAAAAAGGCGAAAAAAAGTACTCACTGCTCACTCGCACGTTTTCTTTGTCTTGTCGTTCTTTGAGTAGCAATAGATTAAACCTATTTTTTGTTTTTTTTGATAGAGAATTAGAGATTAAACCCATTTCTTGATAGAGTTACACTAGGCTGTGTGAAAACTTGAAACTCGAGGAAACTTGAAATATGAGGAAAATTTGAAACTTGGATGCACACATCTAAATTATTGCAATTTCTATTGCAAACGATAAAAAAAAAAAACGACACAATACTTGAGTGCTTTAACCTAATAGTAAGATGGAAGTGAAAAATTAGGGCTAAATTGACCTTTGATAGAATTTTAGATTAAAAAAAAGAATGTACTATTTTACTTAGAGGTGGGCATGGTTTAGTTCGGTTCGGCTCAGATCAAAATTAAGTAGAATTAATTAAAATCAGTTATTTTATAAAAAGAATCGAATAAGAATCAAATACAATAAAGAATCAAATATGAACCGATCTGTTCAATTTGGTTTGGTTTTTTGGTTCTATGCCTATTTTGGCCCGCATAGATCGTCGCTATCTTTTGTCAGCTAGTCACTATGTTTCTAGACTTGTGTTGGATCACTGCTTGATTTAAGTGGTTAATTGCTATCTTTCTAGACTTGAAGCAGTTAGCCATTATTGGTTAAGTGCTTATCTGCTATTATTCTAGAATTTAAGATTGAAATTTTGGCTAAGCAACCCAAGAGGGGGCTAAATTAAATTTTTAAAACTTAAGCAAATAAAACTACAAAACAATTTAAACTAATGCCTTAATAAAATTAAAAATAATAAATTTAATAATGCTCGAAATTTAAAGGACAAATGAAGAGAGATCAAACACGTGATTTTTTATGTGGTTTGGTAAAACCGGCCTACGTCCATGCCTCCAAGCACACCAGACTTGAGGATTTTACTATCCAAGCCTCCAAGGCTTCAAGTTCTTACAATTGACTTCAAATATGTTAATAAACCTCTACAAATGGTGTTTCACTCACTCACACCTTTCCCCAAGTGTTTTCCCCCACTTATACTCATACAAATTTGATAATGAATTTAAAGATTACAACAAATACTTTTTATTAGAGTAAATATACAAATGGTAGCTCAATAATAACTCAATGTATGAAGATTTACAAAATGGAAGCTCAAGAGATGTTGTATGAATTGATTTCAACTTGAAAAACTTGTTAGATTTGATTTAAATTTGAGTTTATATAGATTGGATAGGTAAATTAGCCATTATTAACATTCAGAGAATAGTCAATTAGCCTTTTGATTTGGCGTTTAGCCGCTTAGAGTCTTGTGATAAATTATTGTTACAAATTTGGCTTCGAAATTTGAAAAATTTATCTCATGTGGCTAGCTGCTAATTTTCATCCGGCTAGCCGTTTACTTTATGTCTTGTAAGCATATTTTTAATATTTATATTTTGGCCACAATAACTTTTATAAATTAAACGATGGTCTAATATGTTTGAAAATTATGTTATGGCCCAAAATATTTTATATCTTTGCAAATAGGTCCAAATTAAAAATTTAAAACAATATTTGTTGAAATCAAAGATTGTAAAACTTTTTCATTTTAATCCATATAATGAAAAATAACCAATTTCGCAAAATACTTAACTTATGATTATAAAACTTTTGATTTATGAAAAATAATTATTTATTAAACAAAAACTTGAGCTATTCCAAATGCTAAATCATGCATACATTAAATCATATCGGCTTTACAAGATTTTTAGTAATAAAGACACTTGAGCTAATAATTGTTCTTGGTTGAGCCATTATTTGTTGAGTGCTTTGAACTCGATTTCACTTAATTCACTTGAATAAAAATTACTTTTCAAAAACTAGTAAAATTGTGAAATATAATAACACATGTTTGTTATCATTAAAATTACAATTTGTATAGCTCTCTAGGCTAACAAAGATTTGGCCCAAAATCTTTCACTGTGAACAAGTTTATTATAATCATTTTGCACACCTAATTAACATATAACACGTGTCAAATTTTGATAAAATTACAAAACTATCTCAGTTCTTTGGTTCAGCTAAGTGAATTGAAAACCAAACCGATATTTCAATTTTTTCTTATAAATTGGATATTTGATTATTTATAAGAATAAAAATTGGTCCAAACTCGAACCAAACCCTTAGTTTGGTTCGATATTTTCTAGGCTTCAGTTTTTTTGCCCAATGCTAATTTTACTTCACTCTAAGATACTTTGTACTATGCATGTCCTCCATGTAGGCTATATAAACTACTAGTTAAGGAAAATGAAGATAACTTGAATAAATATGTAAAATGCTAAATAAAACTAAAAAATGATTTGAATTATTTGACCTGAATAATAAGTTAACTCATTTTGCAATTATATATCTAGTACATAATTCATCATGCATACCACCAAAAATAAGTAAATAAGTAAAAGGACAAAAAAAAAAGTTCTATTAGATATAATATTACAAAGCCTTCACACTAGTAATCTATAAACGAAAGAATGACACTTTCAGTTCTTTTTAATTTAGAAATTATTTTTACCATTTTAATAGGATTAAATATCTATTAAACACTAAAATAGTAAAAATAACTGTAAAGAGGCTTTGGAAATCTATTGAATTACACAAGCTTAGCAAGCCTTCCAATTAACTAGGACCTTAGTATATGATGCAACATTCACCACTTTCTTACTTTGATAATCCTCTATAACCGACTGTTTGCCCACTCCTAGCGGTAGAGCTCTAAGTTGGGTAATCTAGCTGTTAGAATAGCAACTAGCGGAGTTGCTTTCTCTAGAGCAATTCCAAATTTTTCCAAGGCATCTGGCTTAGTTCCATTTGGCAATTTCCAGTTGAACATATGCACAAATGTAGCCAACGCATACATTGACATCCTCTTGGCTAGCGGAGTCCAGCACAAATTCTCTTACTGGACCCAAATGGAAGAAATTGAAAGTTATTTCCAAAGTAATTTAGTTTAGTATCTTCATTTAAGAATCTATCAGGTCGAAATTCAAAGGGACTGTCCCAGAATTGGGGGTCTCTATGCATAGCCCAAACATTCAGAAAGTCCTTGGCGTTTTTGGGTATTTTATAACCTCCCACATTGCAATCTTGAGTCGTCCTGCGGGGTATTAATAATGGAGCTGGTGGGTGCAATCTTAATGCCTCCTTAACAATTGCTTGCAGATATTGCAATTTTAGAATGTGCAATTCTTCAACAATGTTGTTAATACCCACAACTTATGTTAATTCTTCTTGGAGCTTTGTGAGTACATCTTGCTGCAGTATCAATTCTGACATCGTCCACTCCACCACAGATGATGTTGTGTTGGTACCACCAATCACCATGTCCTGTTTAGAACTGGGCTCGCAAATTGTTACCATCACTCAACAAAATCAAAGCCCTATTAAATAGTCCACAAGTATATTTAGCAGTTCTTTTTAATTATTCTACTAGTTGATATTATGGTGATTTTTAAAATAAAATGTTATAGAGGGATTTTTTTAAGTGGTAGCTAGAATCTAAAGTTTATGAGTTATGACTAATGGAGAATAATACTTAGGTACCTAATGATTCTCATATTTACCAATTACAACGTAGATCTTCAAATTTTTTTTTCAAGTTACCCATTACATTCCTAACATTTTTCTTTTTTTAAAACATAATATGATTGGTAATCAAATTCTCTTCTCATCTATGTGAATAGGCTGGTTTGAATCTCAAATGGCCAAATCCAAAGAGATTAAAATAGAATTATTTACCAACAAACCTAGTTAACACTCTAATTACATCCCTAATGTTAAAATTGTAAAAGTAAAAATACAATTTTAGGCTTCTTTTACTATTATATCCTTGTTGCTAGTCTAATATGATGTATTTGTCAAAATTTTAAGAAATTTTTTTATATGTGAAAATACCTTATTTAAAAAAAAAGAGTGTTGCAATGGGAAAGAAATATTACCATAAAAATGGCCTTAATCTGTGAAAGAGAAATCGATCTTCCAGTGTTTGGCTCTTTATACTCCAAAAGGAACTGCAGAAAGTCGCTCCTGGCGGCATTGTTTGCTCCAACTAGTTTAGTATCATCTTTTTCCATACGTTGTCGTTGATCAATGACAAAATCAAAGATTCCTTCGATCGATTGTAATATTTTCTTCGAATCCCTTTCAACTCCTTGTAAATCAAACCTGGCTAGCATAGGAAAGAAATCTGAAACATTAGGTCCTGCCAGTAATTGAAGGGCTTGTGACACTTCTACCCGAAACTCGGCGGCGAGAGTTGTCCCCTTTTCCCCTTGAGTCGTGCCACCCCATAGCATGCTAGAAACCATTTTGATCATCGTTACATATGCAATATCTCCAATATCGATGGCCGTGCCATTCTTGTTATAAGTCTCTCTAATAATCTTCCGCATCTCATCTCTACGGAAAGAATAAAATGCATCAAGATTTGCCTTACTTAACACCTCGTGTACAAATAGTTTGCGTAGGATCTGCCACTTAGATCCATATGATGCAAATACAATGTCACTTGCTCCATAAGTTAAAGCAGAAGCTGAGATTGTTGGATTGCGGTTGGCAAATTTTGTGTCGTGGTCACGTACCACCCCTTTCGCTAGCGTTGGAGAGCTGATAATGATGTATAGTTTACTTCCAATCCAGAGCTTATAGATTGGACCATAAGCAATGGCCAAATCTATTAAAATGCGATGGAGGTTTCGCCCGAGGAATGGGAGGTAGCGGACGAGGGGCAGGCCACGGGGCCCTAGTGGCAACCGAGAGTTTCCTTTGCCCACCTTCATGGAGACTGGCCAGAGGAAACAAACTACGGCAACTGTACTGAATAGAATAGCGATATTTGTCTGTGAGATTTTATGATCACCTACTTCAGTGATATTAGACAACCATGACGCCTGCCCACAGCTTGTGCTCATCATGTTGTTATCTGCCTCTCGCATAGAAACGAAATTGAAACAATAGAAGACACTAGGACTAGGTATGAGTTGGGTTTTGTAAATTGTAATTATTTCTTTGGATGATTGGATCACCGTGATATCATATAAATGCTGTTATCTAGCCGGTGTCGTGGATCGGGCACAGTTGTTAAGAAAATTGATTAATTATATTGCATCCATGAAGCATGAAGTGTGCCGTCCGTTTATCCATGAAGCATGAAGGACGCCCACCTAACGTTGGGAACCTTTCTTCTTTTTCTGTTCGCATTTTGCCATGTGTGAATTGGAAAAGAGTCAAAGAAGAGTTCTTATAATTATTTCCTTTAGTTGACTAAGGTGTCTAAGATTTTGCCGTCATCCATTAATTTTTTTTTTTTGAAAAGAAAGTAAAATTTGACAAAGTTTAAAGAGTATAATCAAACCTCCGCTTGGGTCTCGGGTGATGTGCTCGATTTGAAAAAAAAAAAAAAAAAGAGGGTGGACTTTTAACCCTTGACGCCTTAACCTCACTAAATATATAAGATTAGCTGAAATATTTGGTTCTCGGTTTTAAAGTATTAAGGGTCTTAAATTTTTTTTTTTTTATAAAATCTCCTTACTTTTAGAAGTTACAACACTAAAAAAAAAAATAATAATAAAAGAGCTTATAATTCAATAAATTTTTAACTATATTTTAAATATCAACAATCAACAAGATACTAAAAATTTTCAAAACAAAAAAAATAGCTAAAAAGATATCTTTTTCACCTCCTTTAGAACCATTATTTTAAGAAATAATTTTTTTAACTTCAAAAGTAAGCCAATAAATATAATAATTTTCTCCATAGAGAAGAGTGCAAAAATTTTATAGTTTTAAGTAATTAAGATTTTTTAAATTTAGATAGACAAAGAATTTTACCTTTTTCTTGAAAAAACTAATAATAAATTAATGGTTAGATAAATTTATTAATTATACTCTCTTTTTTTATTAAAAATAACTCAAAAGTGGAGAGGGGACCACATTATTTGTAGATTATTGAAATAAAAACAAAATTACATATGAAGGGAGATGGAGACGAAAACCTCCAAGAAAAGAAAAAAAACAACTAACACATGGGAATAGAACAAAAACAATAATAGAATAAATAAGAATCTAAAGATAATTAATTAATGCAAACCACTTATAATGCTTACGACCAGTGACTATTTTGAAACCTTTCCTAAGACCAAAGGAATGCAGGCTAGCAACATTGAAGTCGGTGTCAAGATCACGCCCCTTGTACCCGCAGGCTCAGACGCAAAATAATCATTAGATACAGGATTCCCGTCAGAGCTAAACTCCTCATCCGATTGAAAACCCACAATCATGGAGCGAATATCATCCATTGTAGACCTGAAAAAATAGAGCCTGCGGAGGCCCTCAGAGCACCCGATAATCCAAAATAAGTGAATTAGCAACCTCAACGCATCTATCAACATCTCTCAGAGCAGCAGTATCCTACAAACCATCATCATCCTAAACTCACAGAGCAGAAACCGAATCAGATGCGGCGTCTGCAGTACTAGAGCAAAATGAACAGGTGGTCGAGCAACATCATCCTTAACCGAGGCCTCTGTGGTCAATTGTCCTCAGTAACCATATACGTAGCACGATCCACTGGAGGCTGCACAACAGCATCAGCCATAGGTATCTTACCTGTATCATGAGCAGCTGTGTCCTGCACATGACCAATAGGCTTCTGGGCCTTCCAGAGCCCAGGATTCGTAGCAAAACAAGCATTAGCAGAGTGACCAAGATGCTTACACGAAGCACAATATAAAGGAACACGATTGAGGATGATATCATGCCGAAACCTATCATCACCCTCACAAATCCAAAGTCTTGGCAACAACGGCCGCGAAACATCATACTCAATGAGTACACAAGCCACCGAGGACCTATTAGCAGCAGCAGTAGCATGGCCTACCTGTAAAGACTTTCTAATAGCATTCGCAATAGAAAATAAAGCATCTCTGCAATGAATGAAAGGCACAGGTAAATAAGACAAAGACACCTAGATAGGAGCAATAAGAAACTCCTGAGAGCACCGAAAAGATGTAGACCACTTAAAAATATGCATGGACCTGTCACTAGCATACCAGGTTTGCCTAACCTAAATATGAGTGTAATTCTCTTCAAAGCTGGATCAAACTATGTTTATTATCTAGTAAAGAAACATGTGTACTATCTTTCAAACCCAAAGAAACGAAGAATTTGCCAATCACATCCATAGGAGGGCGGCCAAATGAAAACTTACCGACAAGAGAAAGTTTGAATTGTTTTGCCATGGACTGGATTTCTGCAGCTGAAAAGTAGACAGCAAGTTCACCACAAAATAATGAAACCGGCTTTGCCAAAATTAAAGATTGTAGGGGACCAGTAATAGCTCCAACAAAAGACTTAGGAGGCCATGAGGCAACATTGGGATTGAGGATAGCCGCAAGATTAATAAAAGATGCATACGACGCTTTAGAGGGTAGGTTGGATGTACGACCAAGAGTGAGGGTTGGAAAAGGGTCAGAGTTTGGGCTTGACCTTGGGTTCGGAAAGCCGGATGTTGACTAGGGTTTCTTGTGTTATGGCTAGGATTTTTTGCATGCGGTGGCTGGTCTCTGTTTTGAACAGCGGCCGCTGTTGAGTTGAAGTTTGATGACAAGGGAGGCCTTGGGTGAGACTGGCTGGGCAAAGGTGGGTGTTGTGAGGTGGCTGGCACGCTGATGGCTCCACTAGCGACGGCTAAAAAAGAGGCGGCGAAGGGTTAGTGAGAGACATGGCAGCTAAGGTTTGCTTTGGTAAAAGGCGGCATCTGGTGGCCACGAGACGACCCGACAAGGACATAGGTGGCGGCCAATAAGTGGTGGCCTGAGTTTTAGTTTTTTTTTTCTTTAAAAGGAAAGAGGGGTGGGCAAGCCCAAATCAATTTTTATCCCCTCTCCACCTCCAAGGCTCGAACCCGAGTCCACACAAGTGAGGGGCGACAGACTGCACTGCCAACCAACTCGGCTACGCCCTTGGGGGCTGGCCTGAGTTTTAGTTGTGCTCGTGCAAACTAAGGTTTAAAAAGTGCGGGTTTGAGGGGGTTGGTGGAAGCTGGATGGTGTGAGGCGGCTGTTGGGAGTGCATGAGGTTCAACGATGGTTCTGTCGGTAAGCAATCGCCAGCAACGGAGGTAGGCAAGGTGGCAACAGCATGGAGCATACTTTGAAAGGTTTGTTGCGCTCTAGGTTTACGGTTTGAAGTGTTGATGGCTGCTGTGGGGTTTGCCGATCCGTGGGAATGTCGCCGGCTTTGAGAGGAGATTCCGGCGGTGGAAAATCACTGCCACCGGTGGACGGTGTGGTCATGGGAGTCCAGTCAAGGTTCCCTTAACATTCAAGTTTCTGCAAAGCGTATGTAATATTTTCACAATCTGTTTTAGTGAAAATTTTGTGCTTTACTCTTTAATATTAAGGTTACTAGATGTAGAATTTACATAAAATTTCTTAATTGTAAGATAATTAATTACTAATTAAAGAGATGCCTAAAAATAAACTTTCCTATTATAAGTAACTTAAAAAATTTATTAATTTTAATATATCAAATAAAAAGAAAAGAGAAGAAAAAAAAAGATCGCCCTAATATATGGGGCTTGGGTGACCACAATGAAATTTTCTTAAAATATGAAATTTTAAATGATTGTTTAGTTTTCTTATACTTAAAGTCGCTTTGCATAAAATAATAATGCGAAAAGCATGCCTTTAAATACATATGCTTGTATACTTCCCTTCATGTGTATTTAAGTTTGTGTATTTATTTATTTACTTTAGATAAAGCACGTCGAGATGAGGGATAGTAAAATTAAATGGAGTATTAGGTTTTCCCCTTTTTTATGGGGTTGAAAATAACATCTAAACTTCCAAATTTTACTTGAATGCACGCAAAAAGTTTGAAGATTGCAAAATGGTCTCAAAGACTCAAATTTTTATTTTTGAACCTTTTGAGTACTGCAATCCAAATAAAAGAAGTGATCTTAAAGTTTTATAATTATTTATCAATAATAAAATCTATCTTGTACATAAATAATATATTAAAACAAATTTGTTTAATATTTACAATAATTTTCTAAATGTGCATTAATTTATTTAGTATATATTTTTTGTACTATGTTTATATCTCTGGTTAATAGATTTTAATATTGGTAATATATAATTTTTTTGACTAATTAATAACACTGAAGTGATTTTGTTTAATATTAAAAATAATTTGAACATCATATATTATTTTACTAATTTAATATTAGTTTAAATATAGGAAAAAAAGCACCTCCAATCCCTAGGTTTGGGCAAATGGTCATAAAGATCTCAAGACCCCTTTTTGACCATAATACAATTTGAATATAATATCTAGAAAATTGACTCAAAATTTTTTAATTAATACAAATATAATATATATAATATTATCTATTTAGTTGACTAATAATATTAAAAGTATTTTTAACATTTAAAATAATATTAAATATTAAATTATTATATTTATTTTACTAATATATTTACATTTATTTTAAATATTTTAAATAATCTCTAGGTTAAATTGATTTCACAATTTAAAAAATTCTCCCTATTAATAATATTAAAATTATTTGTTCATATAATATTCAAAATAATTTTAATTTTAATTTATTTATTTTAATAATATGTTTCTATTTATTATAAAAATTTACTTTAATATAATAAAATATGTCTAATAAATTGTAAAATATAAAAAAATTTTAAATGTTAAAATTATTTTCAAATGAATGTATTATTACATTTATTTAATGCTATATTTTTATTTATGATAAAATTTTGGAGTCATTTTTTTTAGATTAATAAACCTAAAGGATATTATAATAAAAAAGAGATTTTGGTATTATTTATTTAAAACTTGAGAATCTTTATAACCATTTCTCCAAACTTTCAAATAAAAGGGCATTTTATAAGTAAATTTTCCTCCTTTATTTGTTTACTCTTTTTCCCCCCTTTGGTCGAAACATGTAAAGTGACTAGACCTTTTACATTGACATTTAAGCACTCAAATCATGTTGTCATTCAAACATTTAATCTTAAAGGAAGATATGATTAAGATTTTTGAAATTTAAAAATAAGATGATGTAATAAGAAAAATTTAAAGTTTAAAATGGATCTAATATGCCAACAATCTTTGATTAGAGTGGTCATCGCATTTTCTCCTGAATTGTAAGATATAAAGTTCAAATCTCTCCTATAATAGTGAGAATATATTTAATCAAAAAAGACACGTATACTCTTAAGGTTTGAAAAAATTGTTATAAAGATCTCCAAGTTTTCAATAAGAGACATCAAGATTTCTTTTCAACCATAATACCATTTGACTTTATAAACCCAAAAAAAAATTATCCCAAAATTTTATAATCAATAGCAATATAGCAATTCAAATAATTGTAATATATATATATATATATATATTTTCTACAATGGAACAGAAGAAATTTTCAAACACAAAACCTAAATTTGGAAAACACATTGTATCTTGTATCATCCCAACCATATCATCATCAACACTTGAATCATAACTAACTTCCATTTCTTGGTTAGGTTCCACAAATGTACTAGGTTCATTATGCATTGTCCATTTTTTATACTTCGACTAAAAGCCATGTACTATAATATGCTCTTCTGCTACCTCTTTTACAACAAAAAATCGATTACGACATTTTTTACATGAACAATAAATCCTAGTATCATTAACAACATTCTTAAATGCAAAATCTAAAAATATCTTAACCCTATCAATAAATGGTTTGGTTGTCCTATCTGGCAAATCAATCCAACTCTTGGCCATTTTTATCAACCTTCAATGCATAAGAAAATAAGTCAATTTACATTAATTCTTCACATATATTAAGTCAAGATATTTTTTCTTCTTTTTTTCTTCAATGCATAACATTTTTTCTTTATATAATCTTCAATTTAGTCAATCCAATATATCCAATTCAAAATTCAGTAAACAAATAGAATCAACTACCAACATCACACTAGATAAGCAACAACTCAATAAAACAATTCATCTAATTTAAAATTTAGTGGGCAAGTAGAATTAGTCACAGAAGCTACTCAAATATACAGTCACAGAAAGCTACTCAAATGGAATTCAACAACCAAAATTCACTCTAAATAAACTACAGCTCAGCAATCCAATTGTAGACAAATAGAATAATTCATAGAAATTGCTTAAACATAAAATTTACACCAGATAAGCTAACAATGATCGATGAAAATAGAGTTAGATCTAGCATAAATATCATCAATGCATGAACTCAAAATAGAGAAGTAATTAGAAAGCCAAGGAAAATAATTGATTTGGCTTGGGTCTTTACAATTCCAACAATAAACTTTTTCACATTTCAAAAATAAAAATTAAATCTAGAAAGGAGAAATAAATTTGAATTGAATAAACTTACCCAAAAAAAAAAGGCTAGAACCAGAGAAAAAATAGGCCACAAAGAGCACGCTCTGTCCTCGTAACAACACTTTTTTTTTTTTTAATAAGCTTTTTGATTTTATTTGTTTTGAGAAATGAGGTAAAATGTGTTTTTGAAATGAATTTGGGCTGAGTTTTTGTTTAACCCAACAAAGTTATAAGTGGGCTGCTGTCGTATTTTATAAGTGACAATTGCGATGGCTTATTTTGCAATCGTAAGAGCTGTCGCGAAAGACAGTTTCTTTTGTAGTGATCGAACAGCGAAAGCACTAAAAAGATGTCCGAAATGTTTGGGGTTCCAATTAGATCCATGATATCTTCAAGCATCTGTTTTACCTCAGCATTAATATTAGTCCCTTGTTCTCCCAAATTATGCCCGCCACCCCACGACATGTTCTTAAGTACATTGATCGACGTTGAAGTCGACAATTCACCAATATATACGGGCTTGCCAATTTTGTTAATGTACAAATCTCTAATATTATTCTTGAGCTCTTGTTTTCTTAGAGCAGAACAAGAATCAAGAATTGAATTACTCATCATCCCGCCCACCATTATTTTCAGCAGTTTTCTCCAGTGAGCTCCATACGCCCACTGTACATTATCATTTCTGTCGAATGTTGAGAGCCGAGCAGCGATTGTTGGCTCACGGTTACCAAATATGGTATCTTTGTCACGAACCACTTTTTTGGCTAGTGATGGTGAGCTCATAACTGCCCATAATTCTTTTGCAAGCCAGAACTTATAGATAGGACCGTAGACTCCAGCCAATTATGTAAATGACTTATGGAGTTCAGTGCCGAGGAATTGTAGGTAACCGACTAATGGCAAGCCGCAGGGACCCGGTGGCAGTGGAAAAGCAGTTATTTTATTTGATTTTCTCAATAACCAGATCACGAGGGCAAATACAACAACCAATCAAGTGACAATTGCCGTGAGGTTTTGACGTTTTTTCACGGTTGGAATTGCACAACCATGACCACATTAAAGCCATATCATATGCATATTTGTCGCTGTACTAAAATACTTTGGTGTCTTAGAAAATAAACTTTGCATCTATATGTATATAAAATCTTGCACTAGAAAATCTGGGATAGATGACTTTTAAGGGGAGCTGCCTTGACTTGACTATTGAATGAGGTTCCGAAAGAGAATAGTGGGAGGGGGGGGGGGGGGTGGGGGAGGAAGAGCTGTGTTGAGCCAATGACGAAAGGGTTTAAGCAGTGATTTTAGTTTTTATTTGTTAATGTAGAGAGAGAGAGATAGAATTTCTAAGTCTTGTGGCTGTTAAGGAGTCCTATTCGTCAGGGTAGTTGTTATAGTCAAAATAAATCTTTAGATTTTATTTCCTGCAAAAGTGGTCCATTAAGCAGCACTTGTTGCTATCATTTAGCTGTGTTTTTGTTATTTTCTGCTATAGTTTTTGTATAAATTCAGAGTTTAGAGATGAATAAAAATAACAGATAAAATATCTTCAAAGTTCATCTAGCATTGGAGGTTTTTGTCTTCCTTGAAATAGACCAAGTTCAGTTGTTCTTCCTTAATTTAGTTGACTACTACAACAGGGAAACAAAAGAAAACAATCCTGGAAGGTTTTGATTCCTTATACAGACCAGTTACGTTGGCACGTAACAAAATGATATCAGAGCCAAGCATGGAGGAATCACGATTAAAAAGCTTAGAAACTGAAGTAAGCTCCCTTGCAGCTGATCAAGAATGGATGCTCAAAGAAATGCAGGAGATGTTCTCAGCCATGAATGCCTGACTTGATTAGATGTTTAGTTGCCGAGCTAGTGAGCAAGGTGAATGTTCTTATAGTGCAGTCCGTAATAGCGGTGGAAAAAGAAGCGCTAGTGGAGGATCCAACCAAGAAGCTCTCTTCAATAGTTATCTTTCTAGAACAATCAAGTTGAACTTCCTTTGCTTCAACGAAATAGAAGATTCTACAAGTTTTGTTTGTAGGGCTAAGTAATTTTTTGAGCTACATCAAACTCCAGATGATGAGAAGGTGATCTTAGCTTCATTTAATATGGAAGGTGATGCACAATTGTGGTTCCAGCTGATAAAAGAAGAAACTCCTTTTATTACATAAGAGTCATTCAAGTGAGGATTATATAGCAAAAATGGTCCAACTCAATTTCAAGATTTTTTTGGAGATCTAACAAAATTACTACAGATATGTTTGGTGAGAGATTACCAAACCTAATTTGAAAGGTTATTGATAAGGGCAGGAAGATTGTCTTTAGCACAACAAGTCGGTTGTTTCATAAGTGGTTTCAAAAACAATATTAGGACCGATGTACAGGCATGTTGCCCTTCGACACTTTCTATTGTAATCCGATTGATAAGATTATGTGAGTCTCGCAACGTGAATAATAAGCACACAAGCAACAATAAAATTAGACGGCCTACATTCAACATAGTCATTGTGCCTAACCAAAACTATAGCCCAATGATAGTGAAAAGGTTGAATGCAACTGAACTAAAGGAAAGAAGAGATAAAGGCCTTTGTTTCAATTACGATGAAAAATTTATGCTCGGTTATAAGTGTAAAAAGTTGTTTTTTATTGAAAGACACTGGCCAGATGAGGAAAATGATGTTGCTGCAGACGAGTCAGGGGAGGTAAATGTGACTGAAGCATTATTGGAAGTCTCTCTTCACGCTATTTATGGATCTAGGGCTCTTTGAACTATATATGAAAGTCCAAGGGAAAGTAGGAGAACATACTTTTCTTGTAGACTCCGGAAGCACACATAATTTTTTAAGCAATAAAGCTGTAGAAAACATGGGGATCAATTCTACAAAAGAAGAGCAATTTGAGGTGGCAGTTGCAAATAGAGAAAAAATTTCCAATGCTGGGCTTTGTACAGACGTATGTATGATTGTTCAAGGAATCTCAATCTTTACAGATCTTTATATACTTCCTTTAGAAGGGTGCGACATTGTCCTAGGAGCTCAATGGTTAAGGACATTGAGGCTCATAATTTGGAATTTTTCCAAATTATTTATGCAGTTCAAAATTTATAGGAAAGAAGCAAAGCTCAACGGTTTGGCACCTTCAGTAGGCAAAATTGTAGATAAGCAAGAGATTCAGAAGGCATTAAATAAAGGGGATGATGGAGCAATAATAAAAATATATTCCCCATCGTTGGTAATCCTACCACCACCTAGATCTCATGACCACCATATTCCATTACAAAATAAAAGTGGTCCCGTGTGTGTAAGGCCATATAGATACCCTCATTTACAAAAGAGTGAAATTGAGAGGCTCGTGGTTGACATGCTTAAGTCAGGATTGATTCGTTGCAGCCAAAGTCTATATTCATCTTCGGTGTTGTTAGTAAAAAAGCATTATGGGTCTTGGCGTCTCTGCATTGATTATAGAGCCTTAAACTAAATCACAATTAAAGATAAATTTCCAATACCGGTCATTGATGAATTACGTGATAAACTTCATAGAGCCAAATATTTTATAAAATTGGATTTATGATCAGGATACCATCAAATTTGGATGCACCCTAATCATATCTCTAAAACAGCATTTCGGACTCATCAAGGGCATTATGAATTTTTGGTAATGCCATTTGGCCTTGCCAACGCCCCATCCACATTTCAATCGCTTATGAATTATGTCTTCAAAGAATGTCTGCGTAAGTTCATCTTAGTATTCTTTGATGACATTTTAATTTATAGTAAGATTTGGGTAGATCATCTAGAATACTTACATATTGCATTCTCAATCTTGAGGGCTAATAAATTATTTGTGAAGAAAGAAAATTGCTCATTTGGCTAGGAAGAAATGAAGGACTTGGGGCATATAATTTCCATCAATGGTGTTGCTGTAGATCCAAAGAAAGTTGCTACAATTTTAAATTGGCCTAAACCTATCATTATTAAGGCTCTACATGGGTTTTTAGGCTTAACAAGATACTACTGAAAGTTTATTCAAGACTATGGAAAAATTGCTAGGCTGCTAACTGATTTGCTTAAAAAGGGAAATTTTAAATAGAATATGCAAGCTGAAGAATACTTTGGACAGCTTTAGACGGTGATGACATAGGCACTGGCGTTAGCCTTACCAAATTTTAATGAGCTATTTATTGTAGAGTGTGATGCTACAAGATCTGGAATTGGTGAAGTTCTAATGCAAAATCAACGGCCAATAGCTTTTTTTAGTCATGCATTATGAGGTAAAAACTTATTCTTCTCCTCTTTTTCAAAACTTATTCTTCTCCACTTATGAAAAAGAGATGTTCGCTTTGGTGCTTGCAGTACAAAAATGAAGGCCTTATTTGCTTTGGAGAAAGTTTGTTGTGAGAATAGATCAAAGGAGTTTGAAGCACTTATAGGAACAAAAAATAACAATAGCTGCCTCTTGATGAATTAACTCTACTGTTATGAATGTCAATGCGTAAGTGTACACAATAAATAATATACTGATGAGTATTCAGATCGTCTCTACAGAGATTGATATTACGAGACTTACTACAACAATCGTTAATAGTGTAGTTTTGTTATAATTGAAACAATGCAATTTGTAAAACTAATGAACTAATTAAACTAAAATGACAATAATTAAAAGGCAATAAGGAAAATTTTCACGTTAAACACAAAGATAAAACCAATGGGAATAAAGTAGTTAAATAGATAAACTCTCTTAATGGCATTGACTTGTTTTTCAATTTTAATATCATTGTTATAACATCTACTACAACACTGAACAAAATCACTCATGCATCCTCGGCTGTCTCTTGTTGGATATCTTATATCTAATGCAATCTAACAGTGACCAATTGTTATGCCAACATTAAATATAACATAACCCGTGCTAGATTTCAATTACCTTATAAGGTGAATCCCTATGTCTAGTTGTTCGCTAGTTTTAGATCAAGTATGGTCTTATTCAAATTGAAATTTACCCAACTTGGAAAACCTAATCTAAAACCAACTTGTGTTAGAATAAAAATAGGCTTGTGTTGTGTGCTTTGTTTATGTTTGTGAATGTGTGTAAAGGCTCTATTATCTAAGTTCGCATATGGATTGAGTACCTAATGAAGATAAATTGAGTGTTGAGTATCAAATTTTATGATTATCAAGTAGGGGTAGTTCAAAGATAAAGGCTGAATTTTTATTTCAACACTAGCCTTTGATTAAGTTTTGTGAGAATGCTGTAGCAGAGCTATGTTTGCAAAGGTAGAAAATAGCTTAAGTTTGGGGGAAAAATTTTTGTTTCATGTTTTTATTAAATTGTGCTGCATGGAAGTGAATACATTCTGCTCCAATGGCTGAAGTTGCTGAGTAACCAGGGCTAAGTATGTACCTTATATACAGACTTAAGTCCAAAGACAACAAATGCTATGAGCATTGCTATAGCAGTGACTGAAAAAAAAAAAAGAAGAAAGAAAAAGAGAAAGTTTGTTGCTGTAGCACAGTTTGAATTTATTGCGATCTCTGGCCCTATACATTAATGCATTAATTCCTGCCCTTGAGTATGTCGTAATAGTTATGCAATGCTATAGTATCTCTTGACTTGATTAAAGTGGCACACACACACTTTGGATAGAATGAGACCTAAGTCTAGAACTGACTTGCTATAGCAATCTTGCATAATTAAAAAGTGTGATATGATGGTTAGAAAATCCTTACGAATGTGATAATAGAGATGAGTATGTGCTGCATGATTATGTGTTTAGAATGTTTGTGTGTTATTACTTGAGGACAAATAATGATTTGAGTTTGGGAGTGTGATAACTCTATGAAATGAGACTTACCTATAACACTTTTGGACTCAAATCAAGATTATTTAGAGTAAATGATGTGTTTTAGTTGTTTTCTAGCTTAATTTGGCATACTTATCTATTTTAGTTTACTTTCAATAAATTAGGTTGTTTTGGAATAAATTATGTGCTTAAATCGTGTGTTTAATTATAGGCAATTGGAAGTGTAATTTTAAAGAAGGAATGTTGTGCAATGGGCTTAGAAAAGTGAGTAAATAAGTTGGCTGTAGAAAAGTGGAAACAAGTTTGAAACAGTGTTGTGCTGTAGGCGATGCTGTAGCACCCATTGCTATAGTAATCCTAGAGCAATTGGAGAGAAAATCTCGCACGAATCCTAGAAAAATTATGCAATCTGCAGTTTTCTAATATGAAAGATTCTTGCCCTAAACGTCCAGTTGCCATAGTTTTCAATTATAAAAGAAAACGCACACAAGAAAAAAAAAAGAGCCGTCAACCACAAGAAATAATAAGAAAATAAAAGAAAACAACAAGAGAAGAAGAATTTCCAGGCTAAAATAAGAAGATTGCAGGTGTGGACAAAAAAAAATCTAGCATCTAAAAGGGACAACCTGCCTTTATCTCTTTTCTCTTCGTTTTCTTTCATTCATGATGATGTATTTAATGACTGAGATAGGTTTTAGTTTCTGTTTTGTTAAGAATCATGAACTAATTTTGTTTGTGGTTGAGTGAATGGCAAGCTTGATGGTTTATTGACTGAATTTATATGTTACTGCATGATTACTATAACATTTTGTTATGATAATACTTAATTCAATTCACTATTTCAGCTGACCACCCATTTAGTGATACTAGCTAAGAGAGAGCCATAAAAGAGTATGTTTTAGTGGAACATATGAGAACAATACTTAGTTTTAGATTATGTTTCTCAAGTTGAGTTAACTCAATTTAAAAATGGTCATGCCTAATTTAAAATTAGTGATAAACTAGATATATGAATTCACCTTGTAGGGTAATTAAGAACTTTGATTATATAATGTTATATCTTGTGTGGTTTAATAACTGGTCATTGTTAAGTTACATATAGATATAAAATGTCCAACATGAGACAACTAAGGATACATTAGAGTTCTGTCCAGTGCTGTAGTAACGATACTGTAACAAAAAAACAGTCAATACTATTAAGTGCGTTGATTCACTTAACTACATTATCTCTAGTGATTATATTCTTATATGAGACGTGTTAATTTAGTTTATTGCATTTTATTTATTGTTATTTAAATTAATTAGTTTAATTTAGTTGATAAAACAACTCAATTTGATTTAATTGAATTTGCACCATAATTAATTGTTGTAACAACTTTGATAGCATCAGTCCATGTGGAGACGATACTCGAATACTTATCACTTTATTACTTGTTGTATACATTTGTGCACTAGCATCCTTTAGTAGTAAAACACAAACCCAACAGTGCTTTACCAGCCACAGACCAAAAGAATAGGTGAAATGGATTCCGTGAGCAGAGTTTTGCTACAACACCATTATTCATTCATTAATTAAGAAGACCACAAATGAGGTGGTCTGTGGCAAACCACCACCTACATTATTAACTTATGTTCTAAGAACTACTCAAGTGGAAGCTATTGATCATATGCTAAAGAGCTAAGATGAAGTAATTAAAGAATTAAGGGAGCAATTGTCTTGTGCCCAAAATCGCATAAAGAAGAAATATAATGTCAATCATACTAATAAAAGCTTTGAGATTAGAGATTTTGTGTATCTACGATTGCAGCCTTACCGTCAACTATCAATTTCTTTGAAAAGAAATCTTAAGTTATTGCCAAGGTTCTATGGACCATTTGAAATCATCCAGGAGGTGGGAGCTGTGGCATATAAGTTGAAGTTACTAGAAGGCTTTAAAATACATCCCGTTTTTCACGTGTCTTTATTGAAAAAAAGAATTGGCTCACGTACGTTGGCTGATTGCAGTCTTCCAATAGTTTCAAAAGTTGAAGACTCAATTCTACCAATGCCTTAAGTGATTCTTGATAGGCATACAAGGAATAAGAAAGATGAAGTTCTGGTTCATTGGCAAGGACTATCACCTGCTGAAGCCACTTGGGAAAGTGCTGATCACTTGCAAGTGAGGTTTCCAAATTTCCATCCTTGAGGTCAAGGATGCTTTCAAAGAGGGAGGAATATCACGTGATTGTTAAAGAGACCTATTCGTCAGGGTAGTTGTTATAGTCAAAATAAATCTTTAGATTTTATTTCCTGCAGAAGTGGTCCACTAAGTCAGTGCTTGTTGCTATATTTAGCAGTGTTTTCATTATTTTCTATTATAGTTTTTGTATAAATTCAAAGTATAAAGATGAATAAAAATAGCAGGTTAAATTTCTTCAAAGTTCATCTAGCATTGGAGGCCTTGGTTTTCCTCGAAATAGACCAAGTTCAGTTCAGTTGTTTTCCTTAATTTAGTTGACTACTACAATAGGGAATCAAAAGAAGACAATCCTAGAAGATTTTGATTCCTTATACAGACCGGTTACAAGGTCAATTACATTGGCACGTAACAGTCTATGTTAGTAATATTTGAGATTTATGTAAGAAAATAATATTTAGCCACTAAGAAGACATTAAAATTATAGAGTACATTAGAAATATTAAATTCAATTATTTGATATATGATATGCATAGTTCAGTTAAGTATAATTATTAGTTACATGGTGATGTTTTCAACACAAATGTACAAATTATATACATGTATTAATTGGTTCTAGTACCTTTGATGTATAATAGAATCTCTCAAGAAGGCACCACTAAAATAATAGAATGAACATTAATCCCAATTCTATCTTGGTGGTGTCTTCTTGTTGTTCAAATATCAGTGCTTTTTTTTTTTTTTTGAAGAAAATATGCAAGACTAGACCATGGATTTTTTAACAAACAAAGTTAAATTATAAATTTATTGTATATGTTGGTTTTGCTGTTTTGTAAAAGCAAAACAATATGTAAGACACAAGAACCTCACTCAATATAAAATATAAATATTTAATAAAATAAGTCTTTAATTTTAATTAAAATGATAAATTATAATGTTAAATATTAAATTGTAAAAATTCCAATGCAAGAGAAAGTTAATTATAAATGGTATTAAAGTTGTTTTAGTAGAGAAATTGATTTGAAGATATATGTGCGTGTGTGTTTTGTTAATAGTGGATTCACATTTTGGGGAGGCAAAAGTCCCAACATAGGAAAATTAGCATCCCCTTTATTTATGACTTAAGATTATAATATAGAAAATTCAATTAATAGAAGTTTATTAACAATAGACTATTAATAAGGTACTTGAAGTAATTTATTTTAGTTCAAAATTTTTTGTTAGATGTGGGAGAAAAAAATTATCCCCGCCTACTGTAGTGAGTGATTGCAGGTACTCAGACCAGATGCAGACCTGTAGCACGGTCCTGCCGCAGAAAAATTGTTAAAATATTTCTTTAAAATTACTATTTAACTTAAATCACTAGACTGCCATTCCAGATAAAAATAATTCCTTTTGCAGTTTTAGTTGCGGTCCAGTAGCTGCAGGCCTGGAGCTTTGTGCACTTGGCTTAGCGTAGTTAATCTGACTTAGTGAGATAAGTTGAAAAAAGAAAATTTGAGTATTATACTATTATCGGAAATGTTCGATGAAATCATTGCATCTGGTTGTTTAAAAGAGCGTTAGAGCGCCAAGCAGGGGCGCCCAAGTTCCTTTTTGTTGCTTTGTTGACCAGCTACAACGTTTGACTAATAATATTTTAAAAACTAAAAGGATGAGTAACTTTTAATTGTTTAATCTGATGTGCAATTCTTAATTGATTGTAATTATTTGTATTAATTTACCATATTTTGTAATTTTTAATCGATTTATTAATTATCATGTAATTATATATTATTATAAATTGCACTATTATGTCAAATTCCAAGCCTGATGAGTTATATTGCTTAAAGCATTAAAAAGTAGTGCTATTGTTTGAACCGCAATTTAATTTCTTTTTGTTTTCATCTAATTATTTTGGTTTAGTGAATATATTTATGGAGGCAAAGCTCCTAATGTCTTGAAGCCTTGAAAAGTACAACTGCGGTAGTGCTTTTATATTTAAATTTCATTTTAATATCTTTTTATTGTTATATAACTAAAGTATATATTTAAAATGTATATTATTTACATCTATACATAAGATTTCATGATTATTTTAAAGTATGTAATTTAGCCCGGCTGCTATAAAGTCACTTACTCTGGCTGCAGCATCGGGTGGCGGCTTTAAGAAGTTACTTTTTGAATATTCCGTAATTGCTGGCTTGATTAAAAAATGTCTTTACTGTTCGAAAGGAATTAAAATAGTCTACAATGTTAAAAAATGTATTATGCGAAGCTAATGACATAATAATATTAAATGAGTAATAATATAATTACAAATTCTTGTGGAATAAAAAATAAGTAAATTAATATCGAAATGGTAAATTATTGTATTATTAGTAAATATATAAAAAATTACAAATATAATATAAAACTTGTAAATCTATATTAAGTGTTAGAAGGTAAAATAAGTAAATAAAAAAATAATAGTAAATTGACGTATTATTAGTAAAAAAAAAAGCTTACAGATATAACATAAAAATTTTAAGTCAATATCCCCACCATTTAATTATTATGTCCACAAAATATACATATCTTGTTATATTATAGCCTGAGTCATTGTTTTAGAAAATAACTTACAGACCAAAATTAAAAAAAAAAAAAGAGGAAAAAAATTGCATTGCTCTTCTTTAATTATTTGTTGTTTTATATTGAATTGCTTGACCAAATTACACTGCTAAACAAGTTAATAATATTTTAGTACAATTAAATTTCTAGTGCCAATTATATTCATATTTTTTTAATTGTTTTCTAAAAATTATTTCAATTATGTAGTGGATAATTATTTTCAGAAAAAAAAAGTGCATTACCTATTGCAAATTAATTGCTCAACATTAAAATAAAGAGGTAAGAAGGGTGAACAGAGCTTCAAAACTAGAGAATCAAGGCAAATCCACTAGTATTACTTGAACATTTACACACACACACATACACGACTCTTGTATTCGTATATATACTTGCTGTTAAGGCAAGGCACCACATCAATGAGATCGATTCAAAGATCCATTCTTGTGTCCCTTAAACGAAAAGCTCAGTAACGTAAGTCTTCATTACGGACGGACAGGCAAGCGCATCCTGTGACCTATTGGTAGAGCCCTGAATTGCGTAGTCTTGGTGTTGGAATAGCAACCAAAGGCTCCTTTTTCTTAATTACTATCCCAAACTTTTCAGATAAGTCTAACTTTGCGCCCGTTGGCAATTTCCACTCAAATGAGTGCAACAATGAAGCCAAAACAAACATCAGCATCCTCTCAGCGAGAGCAGTCCCAGCACACATCCTTCTGCCAGAACCAAATGGCATGTATTGAAAATTGTTACCTGAATAATCAAATTCACTAGCATCGTCTGAAAACCTCTCCGGTCGAAATTCCAAGGGATTATCCCAAAATTGAGGATCCCTATGGATAGCCCATACATTCAGCAGTAGCTTTGTGCCTTTGGGTATGTTATAGCCACCAATAGTGCTAGACTGCCTTGAACTACGGGGTACTAACAGGGGTAGGGCAGGGTGCAGACGCAGTGTTTCTTTCACAACAGCATCTAAATACTTTAATTTAGCCAAATGAAATTCTTCAACCAAGGTTTCCATACCCACAACTTCAGCTAATTCTTTCAGAACCTTCTTCATTACTTCCGGACGTTGCATCAACTCTGCCATTGTCCATTCCACCATAGTAGTTGTGGTGTCAGTTCCACCCGTAATTATGTCCTGCTTAAAAATAACAAACGTAATTGTAATTAATTTGGCACCAATGACTGTAAAACAAAATTTTATATTCAATCATGTAAATCCGAAAAAAAATAAAGAATAAAAATTGGATAAGCTAGGTGATTAATTTGAAGTACTCTGGAAGGTCAATAAAGAAATTAAACTACCTGGATCAAGGCCTTGATTTGGATAATGCTTATTGATGAAGCACTATCTTCATTCTCTTGAAGCTCCAAGAGAAATTGCAAGAAGTCCTTCTTTCCTTCAGTGTCCCCTCCTTCTCCTTTAGCTGAGACCTTGTTCCTGTAGTGTTCAATAGCACAATTTACAATATTATCAAACCAATGGAAAATATTCGTTGCCTTCCTTTCTATTCTTTGTAAATCAAACCGCAAAAGCACCGGAAAGAAGTCCGAAATGTTTGGTGTTGCAATCAACACCATGAGTTCTGCAAGCTTATTTTTCAGATCGGGCCCGACATTAGTCCCCTTTTCTCCTAATTCAAGCACGCCACCCCATAGCATGTTCTGAATTACATTGATCAAAGTTGAAATTGACAATTCACCAATGTCTATGGGCTTGCCAATGTTGTTATTGTACACATCTCGAATAGTATTCTTAAATTCTTGTTTTCTCAGACTGTAGCAATCGTCAAGGCTTGCGTTACTCGTCATCTTGCCCACAAATATTTAGCGCAGCTTTCTCCAGTTAGGACCATACTCGGCACCTGCAATATCATTTCCACCATATGACACTACAACAAAAAAGGGTTTTGGCGCGAACAATTTCGTCGCTAAAAGCTATAGCGACGAAAAAATTTCCATCGCCATAGGAGCGTCATGCTAGGTCTTTGGCATTGAATTTTCAAATTTTCCATCACCATCGCCATAAGTATTTTTTGCGACCAAATTTTTTTTGTCGCCAAAAGTACTTTTAACGACAAAAATTTTTTCGTCGCAAAAAGTAATTTTAGCGACGAATAATTTTTCGTCGCCAAAAGAACTTTTAGCGACAAATCGTATTTCGTTGCCAAAAGGAATTTTAGCGACGAATCGTAATTCATTGCCAAAAGGAATTTTAGTGACAAATCATATTTCGTTGCCAAAAGAACTTTTACCGACGAATTACATTGCATCGCTCAAAGTACACATTTAGCGACGAAAAATAATTTTTGTCGCTAAAGGGTATCATTTTTATTTTTATTTATTTATTTATTATTGTTGTTGTTGTTGTTAAAATACTATCATTTTTAATACTAAAGACAATGAACACCATTATGATAAAAAAAATTAATTAATTTAAAATGGATTATCATTATTGATGAAAAATACAAAAATAATTATAAAATTTGATATCCTTTTTTTGAAAGAAAATTATTACAAATGAATATAACTTTCTTGATCTTCTTCATCTTGGTGTAATTAATCTTCAATATTTCCTACAAATAAGCACACAATAATTTGTTAACATAATAAACAAAAATATAATAATAACATAAGTTAGAATAAATAAGAAAAGTAAAAAAAAATTACACTATGATAAAAATAAAAGAGAAAAGAATAAAAGTGTATATTTTGAGATGAGAGAATGAGAATTATATATTTAGAGATGAGAGAATTAAAGAATAAAAGTAAGTGAATGAGAGAATGAGAGAAAGAATGAATGAATGAAAAAAATGAAGTGATATATAAATAGGTTACAAGAGTTTTTAGCGACGAAAATTAAAATTCGTTGCTAAAACTTAATTTTGACAAAAAATAACCCACCAAAATTTTTAAAATTTTGATATTTTTTGGCGACGAAATATTTCGTTGCTAAATCTAATTTTTGTCGCTAAAAGTACACATGTAGCGACGAAATTCAATTTTGTTGCTAAAGGTCATTAATTTTCATGGAAAATAACCCACCAAAATTTTTTAAATTTTGATATTTTTTAGCGACGAAATATTTTGTTGCTAAATCTAATTTTTGTCACTAAAAGTACACATTTAGCGACGAACTTAAATTTTGTCGCTAAAGGTCATTAATTTTGGCGAAAAATGTCCGCAAAAAATTTTTCAATTTTCATATTTTTTAGCGATGAATAAATTTCGTCACTAAAACATGCTCTTTTAGCATATCAAAGAGTTTTAGAGAGGAAATTTTTGTTCATCGCTAAAATTATTTTTTGCTACGAAATTTATTTTTGTCCCCAAAACAAGCACTTTTGAAAGAGTTTTAGCAACGAAATATATTCGTCGCTAAAAGTATTTTTAGCAAGAAAACCTATATTTGTCACAAAAACATGCACTTTTTGTATATCAATGAGTTATAGCGACAAATAGATATCGTTGCTAAAAGTATTTTTAGCAACAAAAATTATTCGTCGCAATATATCAAATTTTGGTCGCTAAAAGTTTGGGCGTCAATATTTTTTTTTGCAGCTTAATTTTTTTGCAACGACCAGAATATTTGATCGCAATATGTCCTCTTTAGTGACGAAAGATTCATTGCTAAAAGTGATAATTATATATTATTTTTTTTCTACCATGAATTTAGCGACAAAAGTTTTTTTCGTCGCTAAGAAGTACTTACAGCGACGGAAATATTTCGTCATTAAAGACCAATATTCTTGTAGTGTGATGAGACCAGTGAGGCGAGTGGTGCATCTCGGTTAGCAAATATTGTATCTTTGTCACGTACCACTTCTTTAGCTAGTGATGGTGAGCTCACGACTACGAATAATTTGTTTCCAAGCCAGAGCTTGTAGACAGGACCATAGACTTCAGCCAATTCTGTAAATGACTTGTGGCGGTCACTGCCGAGAAATGGAAGGTATCCTATTAACGGCAAGCCTCGGGGACCTGGTGGCTGTGGAGCACTCTCTTTGCTTGATCTTTTTGTTTTCCACCAGAAGAATATCACAGCTAACATGGCAACTAAAGCAGATATAATAGCTGTAAAATTCAGGTCTTTCTCATAGCAGGGATGGTACCCCATGTATTTAATATTACCATTGCAGTAGAGAAATACTTGTTAGTCGTCTTCAAAAGAAACTTTTCATTTTTATGAAAATAAAATTGAGCCCTAATAAGAGAAAATCTGGGTTTGATGACGCTGATTCCCCATATATCTCATGAACGCTGCTTTGAGAGATATTGACAAAAATATTGCATTATCGTTTATATCACTGCCGGCCAAAGCAAAACACCAACGTCGAGGGCAAATAAATAAAACAAAACATTTGTCGAATGTAAAGTCACGCCTTTGTTGAATTTCTCAGGTTTTTTAAGACGGGCTAAACGAAGGTAGTGTCATTCTCCACATGGGATTAGACAATAACTCTAACCCAAAGGTCAAACAACTCCAAAATACAAGCATCGTTAGAAATTAGCCAAAAAAATTCCTTTTCACTCTTACGAATTTAATGTAATAATTCATTTCATCTTTTTTTTTTCCTTTAAAAATAATAATCCAGAACATCATTCAGTTAATTATCTAATATTTGTATAATGTATTGAAGCTAAAATAATATTTTCAGTTAAAGCAATACAAACCATTAAAAAGAAAAAAAGAACTCTCAAACTCAATTAGATAAAATGTTCTAATTAAGATAGTTGAAGTAACGTGACCCACTATTGCTATCATTATCATACAAAAAAGAATCAAATGAGGTTTAGGAAGAATAATAATAATAATACCAAGCCATGATTTGTGATATATATGGCCATTCTTAATGTATCACAGCCAATATGTTTTTACAGCATGGAGCTTGAACCCCCAATATAGTAAATACTAAATATTGCTTGGGAAAGCATTGATCATCTCTAGATTCAGTACCCCCTCAAATAGATAATAGTCGGAACCAATTCATTTTATGCAGCAATTTTGTCAATGAGCGGTCACTTTAAAGCATAAAAGAATTAATGACACATCAACCTCATTAATCCTCAAAACATTCCACAAAACGAAGGTGCATACTGTGTATAAGTTTAGCGCACTTGGCTACTCATATAGTGCTGGATCAGATAACCTTGGTGTTGGGATTGCCACAAGAGGATTCTTTAGCTTCAAAACAATCCCAAACTTTTCCGTAAGATCCACTTTCTGACCCTCGGGCAATTTCCAATCGAAAGAATGCAGAAGTGTGGCAATTGAATACAAGAACATTCTCTCAGCCATTGCTATGCCAGCACATATTCTTCTTCCGGACCCAAATGGGAAATAGCTGAAATCACTTCCGCTGTAGTCCCATTTAGAATTCAAGAACCTCTCGGGATTAAATTCCAAAGGATTCTTCCAAACTGAAGGGTCCCTGTGTATTGCCCACGCGTTGATGAAGACTCGAGCACCCTTTGGAACAGTGTAGCCTCCAACAGTGGAGGTTTCAGCAGGGCAATGGGGTACTAATAGCGGCAGGGCTGGGTGCAAGCGCAATGTTTCTTTCATTACAGCAAATAGATATGGCAGTTTGTAAATGTGAGACTCTTCTACTATGTTATCTTTGCCAACAACTTCCTCTAATTCTTGCTGGGCTCTTTTGATTACCTCTGGTTTGTTCATCATTTCAGCCATGGCAAATTCAATTGAGTTGGACGTTGTATCTGACCCACCAACCACCATATCCTGTCCACATATAAATAGTGCACTGTGTCATGACAATGTTTCCTATAAAACTATTCACTTCACAATATGCGGGTTTTTTTTTTCCCCTTAAAAAAAATAAAAAGTAAAAAATTGTTCAGTTTGAAAGAAAAAACTAGGAAGAAACTTTCACATTATGTCGTCATCAAAAGGAATCGATTTAATTTTTTTTTTTTTATGTATTTATGGGTGCTATATTGAATTTAAAACTATTTCAGATCAATCTAGGTGACCATCAAGAGAAATTTATGGCTGAGGTGGTGCACTCATAGTTACGTGAGAAAAGGAAACTAAAATTTTTTTATTTAAAAAATATACAAAATTATATTATTTAATTTTTAAATCTTAGTGTAACATCTATCAAACAGACTAAATGATACGTCTTTAGTCCACATAAGTTTTTCTCGTGATCAGCCATTTTTGTTTCTTTTGTCTCTTACAATCAACTAGGATCGATTAATTTCAAAATGCACAAGTACATGTCACAATTTAAGAGCACAAATAATGTGACACAAACGCTATACTCATTTCATCAGTCTTTCCAAACGGGGGAAAAGCCTTAAATGTGTTGGTCCCATTGAAACCATGTCCCATAAACTTCGTACACATGAATTTAATTTTATAGTTCAGAAGAAATTTGTAGGATAATTGACTCTTTTACTGCATGTGGACCATAATTTTAGACAGCACTTCATGCCGGCCATGATACGCAAGTATCATGATGTGTGTGTGTACTCATACAATTGAAAAACTGGAAAAATTATTTACTGGCTTACTGCAAAGATTATCTACTTAAAGCATCTATTTAATGAGTTTTAAGCAGGCTTCAACTCCTCAATTAGGAATGGACAAAGTAATTTAATTAGTGGTTTTTAATTCTTGAACCCAGCCAACGACCAAAAGTGATACACATGCTAACTCATTTCTTTTATCTCTTATAATCAATTAAGATTGATTAATTTCAAAATGCACAAGTATGTGTCACAATTTAAGGGCGCAAATAAAGTGATACACATACTAACCCATTTCATCAACGTCTTTCCCAGAGGGGAAAAAAACTTACATGTGATGGTCCCATTGAAACCATATCCCATAAACTTCTTCCACATGAATTTAATTTTATATTTCAGAAGAAATTTGTAGAACAATTGACACTTTTACTGCATGTGGACCATAATAATAGGCAGCACTTCATGCCGGCCATGATACGCAAGTATCATGATATGTGTGTATATTCGTATAACTGAAAAACTGGGAAAATTATGTACTGTAATAATTATCAACCAATTAATTAATAAATCATTTTCATATAGAAAAATCAAAGCATCTATTTAATGAGTTTTAAGCAGGCTTCAGCTCCACAATTAGGACTGGACAAAGTAATTTAATTAATAGTTTTTAATTCTTGAACCCAGCCGACGACCAAACGTGATGTGTAAATGAAGAGAATTGATTAATTACTTACCATAAGCAAAGCTTTGACATGAATCATGGTCAAAGGTGTTTTGGAATCAGCTTCGTCCTTCAATTGTAACAAGAACTGCAGAAAATCTTTACTCTCTTTCCCACATTCTCTATCCATCTTCAGACGTTGATCAATCATAAGGTCAAACATCTTATCAAACTTGTCTTTTAACGCACACGACTTCTTCACTAAACCTTGCAAGTCGAACCGGGCCAACGCGGGAAAGAAATCCGATATATTGGGCGTACCCAACAGCTCCGTCATCTCCGACACCGCTTTCCTAAACTCCGTACCAATACTGGCCCTGTCATCGCCCTGCACTGTGCCTCCCCACAACATGTTTGTTATCACATTCAATATCGTTAAAAACACTTGCTCGCCAACGCCAACGGGCGACCCGGCCCGAGTGTAAATATAACCTATAGTTTCACGGAGCTGACGGCGACGGAGCACGTAGACAGAGTCTAACGTGGTGTTACTGAGCATCTTGAGCACACAGACTTTTCTCAACATCCTCCACTCGGGGCCATATGGGGTCCATACGATGTCGCGTCCGCCGGTTATCTGACGGCCGACGATGGGGACGTCACGGTTGGCGAAGGTGACGTCGTGGTCTTTGAGGACTTGGCGGGCGGATGAAGGGGAGGTGATGATGATGGCGAGTTTTTGACCGAGTTGAAGTTTGAGGACGGGGCCGTAGGTGTGGGCTAAGGTGGCGAAGTAAGTGTGGAGATCGGGGTCGAGAAATGGGAGATTGCCGACGATAGGGAGGCCACGCGGGCCAGGTGGATATGGGTATTTTGGTCTGCTCCGCCTTGTGAACATCCATGCGTACCACAAGATTGCGAAGATGGCTGAGATAATTACAAGCGTAAGGGTGACCCCATCTTCGCTGAAGAAAGTGTTTTGAAGATTTTGAAATAAACAAGTTGAGGAGGAGGAGGAGTACTCGAGTGTCATGTCCGCTGATTCCTGATGCCTGATGGGATAATAACAATAGATTGGATCGGAAGGTGGAGAGTTCAAGGCTAGTGAAGAGCGAAGAGCGAGCAAAACTTTTAGGTGATGGGGATGTTATATTATATTTTTACCTATCGATATCTATCATCTGGAAGAGTTTGTTGGAGACGCGATAATAAATAATACAAGGGAATGAAGACAAGTGATAATAAAGAGTTTGTTGGACACCACTTCCAGTTAAAAATACAATTGCAGTTTGCAGAGGCCTAAAGGCAAATTAAAGTGCATGTGCATTCTATCTTGTTTAAAACCATTAGAATCTTCTATGCTTAAAAAAAAATGAAAATTTACTTCTGATGGCTGGTGCTCTCGGAAATTCTTATCGAAACTACTTACGTTTTCTTTGTGGATATGTTGCGTTTGTTTGGTTTTAATATTTTTTTATCGGCTATTATTTCGAGTTGCATTGTGCTTCTTTTCTGCGTTGGTCTTTTTGTTATCCTTTTTCTGAAATGATTCCTTACTTTAGGTTGACTAAAGTTTTCTCCATCAATGAGAGTTTCCTTATGAAGTTTCTAATTTTATTATGGAATCTTTTGTTAATTTATTGTGATGTTAGACTTAAGCTCTAGTTCGTTTCACTCTTGATTCTGCAAAATGTCACGGGAACTTGAAAGAGAAAAATGAATAGATAATCACAAATTAGATAAAGATAGAAAGATGTTAAGGGCATTTCTTTGATTGTTCAATAAAAGTGAATAAGCGATTGTAAAATAGTAAAATAATTAAATGTAGTATTTTTTTTTAACTAACAATTAAGATAAGGGTCTGGTTATGGTAGAATCACGTTAAGGTAGAGCACTTCTGAATAATTACACGATTAAAGTTATCAAAAGTTTTTTTATCATTTATCAATTTATGTATGTGACTATGATTCGTACTCTACCTTAGAGCAACTTCAAGATAACCATGACATTAACATAAATATATAAAAATAATGAACATGTGTGCGGTGTTAAAAGAGCCAATGCGGCAGTGGCACTCCTCAACATTGAAATAAGCCTTTTTAAATTCTCAAACAAGGTAAAGTCATATTTACCAAATTGAGATACATGTATTTCAAAAGTCAAATTATATATATTTCAAATATTATTGGGAAAAAATGCATGAATTAAATAATAATTAAAATATTATAATATTATAATAAATTAATTAGTTAATATCAATTAATAAATAACTAATTATGTTACATCATTTGACATTTTTGTTTTATACGCCTAATATTTCTTTCTTAAAAAAAATTGTTTGAATTTTTATCATCCTAGTAGCCAATAGCCACGAAAAATTAAAAAAAAAAAAAAGCCATGAAAATAGGAGAAAAGCTTTCGTCCTGATAGACCAAATGCATTTTTGAATGGGTGTCGATTAGATAGGTTTTGTATTGGATGTTTCCATTCTATTCTATATTCTATGTGATGCAATCGTTACAAGTGCCTCACAACCTTGTCTGATTCGTCATTTGATCAATCAACTCCTGTCATGCTGAATCTATTGACTATCATAGGAAAGAAATCTGAAACATTAGGTCTTGCCAGTAATTGAAGGGCTTGTGACACTTCTACCCGAAACTCGGTTGCGAAAGTTGTCCCCTTTTCCCCTTGAGTCGTGCAACCCCATAGCATGCTAGAAACCATTTTGATCATCGTTACATATACAATATCCAATATCGATGGCCTTTATAAATCTCTCTAATAATCTTCCGCATCTCATCTCTACGGAAAGAATAAAATGCATCAAGATTTGTCTTACTTAACACCTCGTGTACAAATAGTTTGCGTAGGATCTGCCACTTAGATCCATATGATGCAAATACGATGTCACTTGCTCCATAAGTTAAAGCAGAAGCTGTGATATTTAAAATAAAATTTTAAATATCATGATTTTATAAATATGTATTAATATTATTTACGAACTATGATACATGACTCTACTTAATTTCAAGTTAACAATTAAGTTAACCATTAAGAAAAATTTATTATTATTGTTGTTGTTAAATATTATAAAAGAATTGTAATACTATAGATTCAAACTTAGTAATTAAAATTGTATTATCTTATTATTATTAATTTATTATTATTGAATATGGACTTGAGTTTTGAATTTTTGATTCAATTAAATTTGAATAAAGGCACATAAATCTAAAAAAGTACATAAGCTTAAAAAAAATACAACAATATTTTGGTACGTGTTCTTAAGAAAATTAAAAAAAAATTTAGTAAGCTATTTTTCTTAGGCACGACATGACACATGTGGGCACAGCACGAGTAAGCATGGCACGTGGGCTAGGCAGGGCCTAAGAAAAAAAAATTAAGCATGGCACGAGACGGCACGAGTATAAGCACGAGCATACATGTACTTTCCTTTACTGGCATGACACGACACGACCCGATGACCACCTCTAATTTGAGGATAAAATTACATATTCAAGTGTCGCTAAGCATGGGCATAAAAAGACAAGTCAAATCAAAGTCACTTGTAGGCATCGGCCCACCATCCTTGTTCACAGGCAAGAAAAAAAAATACTCAAGAGGGAAAATACTTTTTCTCTCTAAAATTCCCCACTTTAAATTCATATTTCTAAAAATTCGGTAATTAACTTAACTGTTGAGGGTTTATACTAACAAAGCCGAGCCTCTAATTTTTTTCTTGTATTTTTAGAAGATCATTTGATAAAGTTGTCTTTATTGGCTAAGAAAGTGGACTCATAAAAGAAAATTTAGAGGCCCATTAAAGTTAGAATAAAGGAGAAATTCATCATCTTCTAATTTGACAAAGATAAAATCTAGCCCTAAAAGAGCTATTTTTTTAGAATTATTCTTAGTAGGACAAAATTAACCCTAACAAATGATAACTTCCCAGGTAGAAAGGTGGATAAAATACACTATTTTTTTTAATATTTTATGAATTTAAGTAATCAATTAAATAAAATTATTTAAAATACACTGAACGAGCTGTTGGTACCAATCAAAATTTATATTATTTATTATACAAACTATCTATCTATTTTAACTTTGCAAGTGCTAGATTATATAAAGAAAAAATACCCACGTCAACAATGACGTGTAGTATTTTCGATACTTAATGCGATACTTGTGTCATGATTCTCTGCATCTCCCGTTTTATATAGTTTGGAATTTTCTGAGCTTCCTTATCTTTCCACTAATATCTCTGTCTGCTGTATACTTCGAATATTTTCACTCTCAGTTCTCCCCCATCACACTGATCGGCGATCGATCGCTTACTCATAATAATAATTCATACCTAATCATTTAGTTTATGGAATCAAGACACTATATTCGCTTCTTGTTTTTCTTCGTTGGCATAGCCACTCTACTAGCCATCACATGGAACAATCTCCCCTACGCGCCGCCCGACGCGACTGAGCATTTCGACTGCACCACCTATTCATCGTGGTGCACCTCCAAGAATCGCTTCCTAAGCAAACCCCTTAAAGAACCCGCAAAATCCACGCTCCGCCACCACGACCACGCGTCAGACACGCCTCATCACCCTTTAGACCCGCTCACCGTCAAAGAAATCAACCGCGTCCGCACCATCCTCACCTCTCACGAGCTCTTCAAGAACTCCTTTCCCTACGCGCTCCACTCCATGACCTTGCAAGAACCCGAAAAATCGCTTGTCCTGAACTGGAACAAAGGTGACTTTTTGTTACCAAGGAAAGCCTCCGTTGTCGCACGTGTGAAAAACATATCATACGTGTTAGTTGTCGACTTAACGACCGAAGAGGTTACCGTACACGAGACAGATTCATTGTCCGGTTATCCTACCATGACTATAGAAGACTTGACGTCGTCAACATGGGCCGCACTTGCGAACGAGGAGTTCAACCGCACGATCCTTGAGCGAGGGGTTGATCTGAAGGACTTGGCGTGTCTTCCGATTTCGTCGGGTTGGTATGGAGAGAAAGAGGAGAACAGGAGGTTGATTAAGGTGCAGTGCTACTCCAGGAAGGACACTGCAAACTTTTACATGCGGCCAATCGAAGGGTTGACCGTACTCGTCGACATGGACACGAAGGAAGTGTTGGAAATTACGGACAAGGGCAAGAACATACCAATACCAAAGGCCGCCAACACGGATTATAGATATTCCGCTCTGGGGTTGCACCAACGAATGAAGCTGATAAATCCAATATCATTGGAGCAACCCGAAGGTCCAAGTTTTGTAATACAAGATGAGCATCTTGTTAAATGGGCAAACTGGGAATTTCACTTGAAACCCGACCCGAGAGCTGGGGTGATTATTTCTCAGGCTCGGGTGAGGGACCCGGATAGTGGGGAGATGAGGAATGTGATTTACAAAGGGTTTACAAGTGAATTGTTTGTGCCTTACATGGACCCCACTGATGCATGGTATTTTAAGACTTTTATGGATGCGGGTGAATACGGGTTTGGATTGCAGGCCATGCCCCTTGACCCGCTTAATGATTGTCCGCGGAACGCCTATTATATGGATGGTGTGTTTCCAGCTGCTGATGGAACGCCGTACGTTCGTTCAAACATGATTTGCGTGTTTGAGAGCTATGCCGTTGATATTGGGTGGCGCCACGCGGAGAGTCCGATCAGGGGTATGGGGTTAAGGATATTCAAACTTATGAGCCACTGGGTCACAAACTTTTTTTTTTGGAAGATTTAAATTTTTACACTATAATATGAAATTGCACGTCACCTTAAATGTTTTGGTGGCATAATATAAGTTGGAGGTATCTTTAATTTTATTGCTTGTTTTGTTAAATTTCTTTTGGCAGATTAAAGAAGTAAGGCCAAAGGTGACGTTAGTGGTTAGAATGGCAGCATCCGTTGCCAATTATGATTATGTTGTTGATTGGGAGTTTCAAACAGACGGACTAATCAGAATTAAGGCAAGTGGCTCTTTATGACGGGGATTGAAATGTTATGTCACACTTATTTTATCCTTAGCTTTGATGTGGATGGCTCCAATTTGAATTTTGAAGGCAGGTAGAGTTCTATTTGTTGATCAAATGGACCTTTGCGCTAATTATCTTTGGAAATTTTAACCACAGGCTGGACTAAGCGGGATTTTGATGGTGAAAGGCACAGCCTATGAGAATATGAACCAAATTTCCAACGAAGTTGAAAATCTATTTGGCACCCTTTTGTCCGAAAATGTTATCGGTGTAATCCATGACCACTATATCACATTCTACCTCGATATGGACATAGATGGCTCTGCAAATTCCTTCGCGAAGGTAAATATTAAGAGGCAGGAAACCTCACCTGGAGAGTCTCCAAGGAAGAGTTACTTGAAAGCTGTAAGAAATGTGGCTAAAACGGAGAAAGATGCCCAAATTAAGCTTAAACTCTACGACCCAGCTGAGTTCCATGTGATCAATCCGACTAAGAAGACACGGGTGGGGAACCCTGTTGGCTACAAGGTGGTTCCTGGTAGCACTGCTGCTAGCTTGCTTGATCCTGAAGATCCACCTCAAAAGCGGGGCGCATTTACTAATAATCAGATATGGGTTACCCCGTATAATGAGAGCGAGAAATGGGCAGGTGGGTTGTTTGTTTACCAAAGCCAAGGTGATGACACTCTTGCAGTTTGGTCTGACAGGGGAGAGCTGATTTGCCCTTTATTTTTCCGTTTGAATGTTGCAGTCACTCAAGATTAAGCTGCATTTAGTTTCTGAGTAATCATTGAATTTTGCTTTTCCCAGGGATCGATCGATTGAGAATAAGGACATTGTTCTGTGGTACACGCTTGGGTTCCATCATATACCATGCCAGGAAGATTTTCCCGTTATGCCTACTGTATCCTCAAGCTTTGATTTGAAGCCAGTGAATTTCTTTGAGAGTAACCCCATTCTTCGGATTCCCCCAAATGTTGAGAAGGATCTTCCTGTTTGCAGGGCAGCTGCCTCAGCTTGAAACCCAATTCTCTGTCTCTGTTGTAGAATTTGCATAATTAGTGGGTTATGACGGTGTAGAAAATTTTGCCCGCGTACATATATAGTGTCTCAACATAAATCGGTGACTGTCACCAGTAATATCAAAATATCAGGGACACTACACTTGGTTCTATAGTAGCTTGTTAGTTTTGCTTCTTATCTATACTCTGTACTGTACACCTACTCTTGGTGGAGATCAACTTTTGGGATACTTGGTTATATTTAGCTTATTTGTTTTGCTTCTTATCCATGCTTGGTACACCTACAAATTTCGATTTGATTACTAAGAACCTGCGCGTCGAACTGGTGATCTCCAAATCATCTTTTTGAAATTTAGTTAGCCTCTGATTCAAATATCATTTACGTTGGATGTCGAGAAAAGCAAAAACTAATTAAGCTCATCAACTGAAGTCTTGATAGTCCCTCTCAGACCTCAGTAAACAAGGGCTGTCGAAACTTTTTTGAGTGCTTTGGCAGCGGCAATCTCTATGGCACGAAATAATAAAGATTATTAAACTCTACACAAATTGATTACTCGATAATGCCAATCTCAAGTGACTCTCTGCACAAAGGGCTTCGAATCGCTGTGAAAAACAAAACTAACCTAATAATTAATTAGGATGTGCGTGACAGTATAGGCATCGAAAGTGACCAAAAAAAAAAAAAAGATGCCGCGTCCCCACGGGATAGCAAAAGAAGAAGTTTGTTTCGCAGGTTATGATACCTTCTGGTGCTGTAATAATTTTCATTTCATTGTTATCTAATTACTCAATAGTGAATATGAAGACGACAGGGAGCTCATTTTTTCTCACAGTGGAGGTTGTTGCGTTTTCATTTTTATCATATTGCCTATTTCTTTTTCTTTTAATTATAGCCTTACTAGGACTATATCACTAACTACATTGCTTTGAACACAGTGGCCACTGGCCATAACGATGACCTCCCTATAGATAATTAAAATGGTAAATCGTACTGAAAAAGATACATGACACTAATGACAGGACACTATTAAGCAATTCCTTGAAACTCTTTGGGGCAAATGACATGTTCCCAACAATAGTAAGAGTGTTTATAATTTGGTAGTGAACGGTGATGTAAGGAAAAGTTTCATCCATGAAGATTATTGGGGAACTTCCCCTTTGTCAATGTCAAGTCTCTTAAAAGAAGAAAAAGAAATAAAAAGGGTAAAAAAGTACACACTGCTCACTCGCACGTTTTCTTTGTCTTGTCCTTCTCTGAGTACCAATAGATTAAACCCATTTTTTTTAATTTTTTTTTATAGAGAATTAGAGATTAAACCCATTTCTTGATATAGTTATACTAGGCTGTGTGAAAACTTGAGACTCGAGGAAACTTGAAATATGAGGAAAAATTGAAACTTGGATGCACACATCTAAATTATTGCAATTTCTATTGAAAACGATAAAATAAAATAAAAAACACCACAGTACTCGAGTGCTTTAACCTCATAGTAAGATGGAAATGAAAAATTAAAGCTAAATCGACCTTTGATACCATTTTAGATAAAAAAAAAATGTACTATTTTACTTAGGAGTGGACATGGTTCAGTTCAGTTTGGCTCAGATCGAAATTGAGCAGAACTGATTAAAATCAGTTATTTTATAAAAAGAGTCAAATAAAAACCGAATACAATAAAGAATTGAATATGAGCCAATCCATTCGGTTTTGTTTGGTTTTTTGATTCTATGCCTATTTTGGCCTATATATATCGCCGCCATCTTTTGTCGGCTAGTCGCTATGTTTCTAGACTTGTGTTGGATCGCTGCTTGATTTAAGTGGTTAATTGCTATCTTTCTAGACTTGAAGCAGTTAGCTGTTATTGGTTAAGCGCTTAGCTGCTATTATTCTAGAATTTAAGATTTGGCCCAAAATCTTTCACTGTGAACAAGTTTATTGTAATAATTTTGCACATCCAATTAACATATAACACGTGTCAAATTTTGGTAAAATTACAAAACTTATCTTGGTTCTTTGGTTCAGCTGAGTGAATTGAAAACCAAACCAATGTTCTAATTTTTTCTTATAAATTGGATATTTGATTATTTTTAAGAATTAAAACTGGTCCGAACTCGAATTAAACTAAGAGGTTGGTTCGGTATTTCCTAGGCTTTAGTTTTTTTGCCCAATGCTAATTTGACTTCACTCTAAGATACTCTGTACTATGCATCTCCTCCATGTAGGCTATATAAACTACTAGTTAAGGAAAATGAAGATAACTTGAATAAATATGTAAAACGCTAAATTAAACTAAAAAATGATTTGTACTATTTGACCTGAATAATAAGTTAACTCATTTTGCAATTATATATTTAGTACATAATTCATCATGTATACCACCAAAAATAAGTAAATAAGTAAAAAGGCAGGGAAAAAAAGTTCTATTAGATATAATATCACAAAGCCTTCACACTAGTAATCTATAAATGGAAGAATGACACTTTCAGTTCTTCTTAATTTAGAAATTATTTTTACCGTTTTAATAAGATTAAATATCTATTAAACACTAAAATAGTAAAAATAACTGTGAAGAGGCTTTGCAAATCTATTGAATGACGCAAGCTTAGCAAACCTTCCAATTAACTAGGACCTTTGTATATGATGCAACATTCACCATTTTCTTACTTTGATAATCCTCTATATCCGACCATTTGCCCACTCCTAGCTGTAGAGCTCTAAGTTGGGTAACCTAGCTCTTGGAATAGCAACTAGCGGAGTTGCTTTCTCTAGAACAATTCCAAATTTTTCCAAGGCATCTGGCTTGGTTCCATTTGGTAATTTCCAGTTGAACATATGTACAAATGTAGCCAACACATACATTGACATCCTCTCGGCTAGCGGGAGTACAACACAAATTCTCTTACCGGACCCAAATGGAAGAAATTGAAAGTTATTTCCAAAGTAATTTAGTTTAGTATCTTCACTGAAGAATCTATCAGGTCGAAATTCAGAGGGATTGTCCCAGAATTGGGGGTCTCTATGCATAGCCCAAACATTCAGAAAGACCTTGGCGTTTTTGGGTATTTTATAACCACCCACATTGCAATCTTGAGTCGTCCAGCAGGGTATTAATAATGGAGCTGGTGGGTGCAATCTTAATGCCTCTTTCACAATTGCTTGCAGATATTGCAATTTTAGAATGTGCAATTCTTCAACAATGTTGTTAATACCCACAACTTCTGTTAATTCTTCTTGGAGCTTTGTGATTACATCTTGCTGCAGCATCAATTCTGACATCGTCCACTCCACCACAGATGATGTTGTGTTGGTACCACCAATCACCATGTCCTGTTTACAACTGGGTTCGCAAATTATTACCATCACTCAACAAAATCAAAGCCCTATTAAACAATCCATAAGTATATTTAGCAGTTCTTTTTAATTATTCTACTAGGTGATATTATGGTGATTTTTAAAATAAAATGTTATAGAGGGATTTTTTTTAGTAGCTAGAATCTAAAGTTTATGAGTTATGACTAATGGAGAATAATACTTAGGTACCTAATCATTCTCATATTTACCAATTACAACGTAGATCTTCAAATTTTTTTTTCAAGTTACCCATTTTTTTTTTTTAAAAGGAAAGGGGGGGTGGGCAAGCCCAAATCAATTTTTACCCCCCTCCCCACCCCCAAGGCTCGAACCCAAGTCCACACAAGTGAGGGGCGACAGATGGTTCAGATCGCCAACCAACCATTTTACGAGCTTGGGGGCTATTTTTAAATTAATCTCCATAATATCCTTATGGAGACTCGAACCCTTGCGCTCACAGTTGTAAGTGCAAGAGTTCTCCCACTGAGCCAAAGGCCCATTGGTTTTTTCAAGTTACCCATTACATTCCTAACATTTTTCTTTTTTAAAAACATAATATGATTGGTAATCAAATTCTCTTCTCATCTATGTGAATCGGGTGGTTTGAATCTCAAATGGCCAAATCCAAAGAGATTAAAATAGAATTATTTACCAACAAACCTAATTAACACTCTAATTACATCCTTAATGTTAAAATTGTAAAAGTAAAAATACAATTTTAGGCTTCTTTTAGTATTATATCCTTGTTGCTAGTCTAATATGATGTATTTGTCAAAATTTTAAGAAATTTTTTTATATGTGAAAATACCTTATTCATCATTCACATAAAAAATTTTGAATATAAAAATTATAACATCAGGCATCAGGGATGTAATGACTAATTGAAATAAAATTAGGGACCAATATAGTTTAAAATGAGAAACATTGAGACCTAAATGTAATTCGACCAAAGATAAAATTTTGACCAACTGAAATACGTTTAAAAAAAAAAGATTTTGAAACCCGAAGATATGCAAACACCGTCCAATGACAAAACTCAAATTCTTGTTTCTTATTTACTGTAAACTTTCTAATCTTTAAAAAAAACACTGTTCAGGTATTTTTTTTTTTTTAAAAAAAAAGAGTGTTGCAATGGGAAAGAAATATTACCATAAAAATGGCCTTAATCTGTGAAAGAGAAATCGATCTTCCAGTGTTTGGCTCTTTATACTCCAAAAGGAACTGTAGAAAGTCGCTCCTGGTGGCATTGTTTGCTCCAACTAGTTTAGCATCATCTTTTTTCATACGTTGTCGTTGATCAATGACAAAATCAAAGATTCCTTCGATCGATTGTAATATTTTCTTCGAATCCCTTTCAACTCCTTGTAAATCAAACCTGGCTAGCATAGGAAAGAAATCTGAAACATTAGGTCTTGCCAGTAATTGAAGGGCTTGTGACACTTCTACCCGAAAATCGGCGGCGAGTTGTCCCCTTTTCCCCTGAGTCGTGCCACCCCATAGCATGCTAGAAACCATGTTGATCATCGTTACATATGCAATATCTCCAATATCGATGGCCGTGCCATCCTTGTTATAAATCTCTCTAATAATCTTCCGCATCTCATCTCTACGGAAAGAATAAAATGCATCAAGATTTGCCTTACTTAACACCTCGTGTACAAATAGTTTGCGTAGGATCTGCCACTTAGATCCATATGATGCAAATACAATGTCACTTGCTCCATAAGTTAAAGCAGAAGCTGTGATTGTTGGATTGCGGTTGTCAAATTTTGTGTGGTGGTCACGTACCACCTCTTTCGCTAGCGTTGGAGAGCTGATAATGATGTATAGTTTACTTCCAATCCAGAGCTTATAGATTGGACCATAAGCAATGGCCAAATCCATGAAAATGCGATGGAGGTTTCGGCCGTGGAATGGGAGGTAGCCGACGAGGGGCAGGCCACGGGGCCCTGGTGGCAACAGAGAGTTTCCTTTGCCCACCTTCATGAAGACTGGCCAGAGGAAACAAACTACGGCAACTGTACTGAATAGAATAGCGATATTTGTCTGTGAGATTTTATGATCACCCACTTAGGTGATATTAGACAACCATGACGCCTGCCCACAGCTTGTGCTCATCATGTTGTTATCTGCCTCTCGCATAGAAACGAAATTGAAACAATAGAAGACACTAGGACTAGGTATGAGTTGGGTTTTGTAAATTGTAATTATTTCTTTGGATGATTGGATCACCGTGATATCATATAAATGCTGTTATCTAGCCAGTGTCGTGGATCGGGCGCAGTTGTTAAGAAAATTGATTAATTATATTGCATCCATGAAGCATGAAGTGCGCTGTACGTTTATCCATGAAGCATGCCATGTGTGAATTGGAAAAGAGTCAAAGAAGAGTTCTCATAATTATTTCCTTTAGTTAACGAAGGTGTCTAACCGTCATCCATTAATTTTTTTTTTGAAAAGAAAGTAAAATTTGACAAAGTTTAAATAGTATAATCAAACCTGGCTTGGGTCTTGGGTGATGTGCTCGATTTGGAAAAAAAAATAGTAAGAGGGGGGACTTTTAACCCTTTAAGGCCTTACCCTCGTTAAATGCATAAGATTAGGTAAAATTTTTGGATCTCCGTTCTAAAGTTCTAAGGATCTTAGGTGAAATTTTTTAATAAAATCTCTTTACATTTAGTAGCTATAGTACTAAAAAAAATAATAAAAGAGCTCATAATTCAATTAATTTCAAATGGGTGGTGAAATTTTCACCTCACAAATTCTATAAACCCACCCCACTTCTAGAAAATTATTATAAAAAATTCACATTACTTTTAAAAATTTTAAATAAAGAAGAATTTTAAAGATTTAATCAATTAAATATTTCTTAAATTCTTAATTTATTTTTTTAATTAGATTTTTTTTTTATATTTGACTACTAAAATTGATTCAGCTTAAATTTAAATTGACTATTTTATCCTTAAAATGTAAAAGTACAAAAAATTTACTTTAACTTCAACATTTTTTATTATATACAAATTCATTATTTCTAAATGGTCAATTCTACTTTATTAGTATGATTATTAACCTTTAACTAACATAATGCCTTTATGAGTCAATACTCATGTAAATTATTGGGATATCAAATTATGCCATTTACATGCAAAATATTAAAAATTATTATACTTCATTTAAAAAGTTAGATAATAAGTCACAAAATTAAGTACCTAAAGTATTAGATACAAGAACATGTTATTCTTTAGGTTGGGTAATTTTATGCCATAAAAATTACATAATTAAATAAAACTCATATTGAAACAATCTTCATAGTAAAAAAAAAACTAAAAAAAAAAGAATAATTTAATTGATTAATTATGCATATATTTTTGTTGATTTGTATTTATAAAAAATAATGTGCATTTATTATAAATACTCCTTAGAAGTGTGGTGGGTTTACATAAATAATGGGGTGGAAATACCCTCACCCATTTTTAACTATATTTTGAATATCAAGAACCAACAAGATACTAAAAATTTTCAAAACAGAAAAACAATTAAAAAGATATCTTTTTTTTACTTCTTTTAGAACTATTATTTCAAGAAATATTTTTTTTAACTTCAAAAGTAAGCCAATAAATATAATAATTTTCTCTATAAAAAAGATCACAAGAAATTTTATAGTTTCAAATAATTAAGATTTTTTAAAATTTGATAGATAAAGAATTTTATCTTTTCCTTGAAAAAACTAATAATAAATTAATGATTAGACAAATTTATTAATTATAATCTCTTTTTTTATTAAAAAGCTACCCAAAGGTGGAGAGGGCTAGGCGAGATCACCTAACTTGTAGATTATTGAAATAAAAACAAAATTACATATGGAAGGAGACATAGACCAAAACCTCCTAGAAAAGAAACAAAAACAACTAACAAATGAAAATAGAATAAAACCAATCATAAAACAAATAAGAAGCTAAAGATAATTAATTAATGCAAACACCTAGAAAACCGCTTGCAATACTTACAACCAGTGACTATTTTGAAACCTTTCCTAAAACCAGAGGAATGTAGGCCAACAACACTGAATTCGGGGTCAAGATCACGCCCCTTGTACCCTTAGGCTTAGATGGGATAATTTTTGGATACCTTCCTTGAGGTTTGGTCTTGCTACACTTTGAGAGAATGTATTCATATATTGACATATCACCCCCTGAACATGTGTAAACGTTAGGCAGCCTTTGATAGTCAAGGGCAGTAACATAATTGTAGAAATTTACAATTTTTAACCCTTGAAAATGCTTATTGACAGTGACTGAAGTTTGGAATCAAGTGAAAACTAAGGGGTAGTGATGCATCTTCATTTTGCTGATCAACTTTATTTCAAACACATAATACCCACTCATTTCAACTTATATGACTTTATAATGCAGTAAGCAATACTCTTTAAGATTAAATATATTATGAACTGAAATTTGGTGACGGCCAGGATCCGAGCAATCAATTATTAAAGAAGGTAACAGGCATGTATTTCTATCGAATCCTAAAACTTAATTTTGGTGTAATATTTTTCTTGCATTTTGTTCAAACGGCTGTTAGTTTAGTTGCTTGAGTTTTGTTTTAATTAATTGGGAAAAACGTTTAGGGAACTGAAAAATTGAAGTAGTGATTAAAAATAAATTGATTTTTGAGTTGATCATCACTGGAAAATGTTGTATAAAATACAAAAAAGATTTGGTTTTAAGGAGATACAAAGGTGGGTATCTGGATTTAAGTAGAAATTTTATTAATCTGTTCTTCATATTTTAAAAAAAAAAATCCAAATTGTAGCTGAGAGTGCAAGCTTGTTCATGCTCCTACTTCTCAGACACTTGAGTTTGACTGGGTATTTCTGGCAACTTATATTTTGAAAAGAATACACCCATCAGAGCATCTTCAAGAATCTTAAAATAGTGAGTTATTCTACTACTTCTGATTTTTGTATTTCTTAGTTTGCTTATTATGAATGAAGATGTTATGTAAATTTCATGGTTTTGTTGTTCGTAGGTAAGTGTATCAATGTATGCTCTGAGCTTATTGTACGAATTTGTGGAAAGGAGATTTTTGTTGACTTATTGTTTTGTTTTTTTTTTTTTTTGAAATTTTTGGATACTTTAACTGATATGATGGTTCATATGTTGGGTTTTATTCTCTAATTCATTTGTTGATGAATGATGATTCTTTGACTGATATTGGATGTGATCGTAAAAAAAAAAAAAAGAAAAAGAAAAAAAAAAGAGAGAATGCTTAATCTTCATACAGTATGCTTAAAAAAATTCATTTTTTAGTATTTGCTTGTTCAGTATTCTGGATTGTCTTATTCTTATCTAAACGTTTTCTTTCGAATGATTCTTAGCAACAAGGTCTTAACAACCTGAAGAAATTATATTTTGAATATTGGATTTGGTTTTGGAGTTTCATCTTTTATAAAGGTGAAAGCCTTAGATTTCAACAATTGTGTTAGAAAGTTTGTCAAAATAGAGTTTTGAGAAAAATCAACATGGAAGATACTTTTTTTCTTTTTCACCTAGTACCATTCTTTGAGATTCATTAGATTTTGCAATGGACTTGGACTATATGAACGAATTGTTGGTAGAAGGATGTTATTGATGGATATGAATTTCATCATCTAAGTCCCTCAACTTCTAATACCCTCTTTGACTGATCATTCGTGTGGCCAGCTTTAGAGATTACCAATGGTGATATAAGCAGGAACTATCTCAACAGGGCAACCAAAATTATAAGCAACAATCATTCTTTCTGTGGACTTCACCTATGACTGACCCCCAACGAAAAGCTCCTCTTAGTGTCCAGTCTCTTAGCCAAGGCGTGGTTAATGTTGATGGAGACAATAGTTAGTTGGATGATAATATCTAAAGGTTCTAAATCTACAAAAGATGGTGGGTTGGGCCCAGGGCAAATTTGGCACCTACAACTTCCGTTATTCAAATATTAGTATGGGCACTTGGGTGTATAAAGATTTCTCAATTAATAAAGATGTCCTTGCTGTGCTTGTTTTTTAATAAGGTAGTAGGACTTGCACGGGCGTTATTGAGGTTCTGACGTCAACTTGTAATATTGGTGTTGTTTTTTAATTTCTTATTTAAAAATGTTTGTATTATTATGTGATTTAGCCACTATAAATACATTTTTTTAAGAGATATTTTACTACTTTCACCACTCATGTAAATTTTCATCTTATTATATGACTGTCTAATGTTAGAATAATATATTATAAGAGTATAATGGTCTTTTACTGCTCTATGCATTTGGCGTAAAAAATTAAGAGATGGTCTGCAGCTCAGTGTTGTAGAAGTATTGTCAGTTCCTGAACGAGTACTAAAGGGTATTGTTGTACTTTCATGAACAGACCAAACAATTGCCTAACGCTTATACACGTTTAGGAGGTGATATGTCAATATATGAATACATTCTCTCTAAGTGTAGCAAGACCAAACCTCAGGGGAGGTATCTAAAAATTACCTGGCTTAGATGCAAAATAATCATTAGCTACAGATTTCTGTCAGAGCTAAACTCCTCATCCGATTGAAAACCCACAATCATGGAGCGAATATCATCCATGGTAGACCTAAAAAAAATAGAGCCTGTGGAAGCCCTCAGAGCACCCCGATAATCCAAAACAAGTGAAGTAGCAACCTTAGCGCATCCATCAGCATCTCTCAGAGTAGCAGTATCCTACAAACCATCATTATCTTGAACTCACAAAGCAGAAACCGAATTAGATGCAGCGTCCGCAGTGCTTGAGCAAAAAGAGCTAGCGGCCGAGCAACATCATCCTGAAGCAAGGCCAGGCCCGAAGACTGACCCTGGACTAGAGCAGGCCCCTGTGGTCAATTGTCCTCAGTAACCATATAGGTAGCACGATCCACTATAGGCTGCACAACAGCAATCAGTCATAGGTATCTTAACTGTATCATGAGCAACTGTATCCTGCACATGACCAATAGACTGCTGAGCCTTCCGGAGCCCAAGATAAGTAGCAAAACAAGCATTAGCGGAGTGATCAAGATGCTTACACGAAGCACGATATAACGAAACACGCTTGAGGAGGATAACTTGCCAAAACCCATCATCACCCTTACCAATCCAAAGTCCTGGCAACAACGGCCCTGAAACATCATACTCAATGAGTACACAAGCCACCGAGGGCTTATTAATAGCAGCAATAGCATGGTCTACCCGTAAAGGCTTTGTAATAGTATTTGCAATAGAAAATAAAGCATTTTTGCAATGAATGAAATGCACAGGTAAATAAGACAAAGACACCCAGACAGGAACAATGAGAAACTCCTGAGAGCACCGAAAAGATGTAGACCACTTAAAAATATGCATGGACCTGTCACTAACATACTAGGTTTGCCCAACCTAAATACAAGAGTAATCCTCTTCAAGCTGGATCAAAATATGTCTATTATCTAGTAAAGAAACCTGTGTACTATTTTTCAAACCCAAAGAAACGAAGAATTTGTCAATCACATCCATAGGAGGGTGGCCAAATGAAAACTTACCGACAAGAGAAAGTTTGAATTGTTCTGCCATGGACTGGATTTCTGTAGCTGAAAAGTAGACAACAAGTTCACCACAAAATAATGAAACCGGCTTTACCAAAATTGAAGATTGTAGGCGACTAGTAATAGCACCAACAAAAGACTTAGAAGGCCATGAGGCAACATTGGGATTGAGGATAGACGCAAGATTAGTAACAGATGCATAAGAGGCTTTAGAGGGTGGGTTGGATATACGACCAAGATTGAGGGTTGGCAAAGGGTCAAATGGGCTTGATCTTGGGTTTGGAAAGCCGGATGTTGGCTAGGGTTTCTTGTGTTATGGCTAGGATTTTTTGCATATGTTGGCCGATTTCTGTTTTGAACAGCGGCCGCTGTTAAGTTGAAGTTTGATGACGAGGGAGGCCTTCGGTGAGATTGGGTGGGCAAAAGTGGTTGGTGTGAGGTAGCTGGCAGGCTCATAGGGCCACTAGCAGCGGCCAAAAAAGAGGCAATGCATGGTTAGTGAGAGACCTGGCAGCTCGGGTTTGCTTTGGCAAAAGGCGACATCTGGTGGCCATGATACGACCCGACAACGACATAGGTGGCAACCAATAAGTGGTGGCCTAAGTTTTAGTTGTGCTCGTGCAAAATAAGGTTTAAAAAGTGCGGGTTTGAGCGGGTTGGTGGAAGTTGGATGGTGTAAGGCCGCTGTTGGGAGTGCATGAGGTTCAATGGCGGTTCTGTCAACAAGCAATCGCCAGCAACAGAGGTAGGCAAGGTGGCAACAGCATGGAGCTTACTTTGAAAGGTTTGTTACGGTCTAGGTTTACGGTTTGAAGTGTTAATGGCTATTGTGCGGCTGCCGATCGGTGGGAATGTCACCGGCTTTGAGAGGAGGTTCCACCGATGGAAAATCACTGCCACTGGTGGACGGCGTGGTCATGAGCGTCCAGTCAAGGTTACCTTAACATTCAAGTTTCTCCAAAGCGTATTTAATATTTTCATAATCTATTTTAGTGAAAATTTTGCATTTTACTCTTTAATATTAAGTTACCAAATATAGAATTTATATAAAACTTTTTAATTATAGGATAATTAATTACTAATTAAAGAGAGACCTAAAATTAGACTTTCCTATTATAAGTAACTTAAAAAATCTATTAATTTGAGTATATCAAGTAAAGAAAAAAAAAAGATTGTCCTAATATATGGGGTTTAGGTGACCACAGTGAAATGTTCTTAAAATATGAGATTTTAAGTGATTGCTTAATTCGCCTATATTTAAAATAATAATGCAAAAAGCATGCCTCTAAATACATGCTTGTATACTTTCCTTCATGTGTACTTTTGTTATGTTTTGTTTTGTTTTGTTTTGTGTATTTATTTATATATTTTAGATAAAACATGTATAAGTAAGGGATGGTAAAATTAAATGGAGTATTAGGTTTTTCCTTTTTTTGGAGTTGAAAATAACATCTAAACTTCTAAGTTTTGCTTGAGTGTACGCAAAAAGTCTGAAGATTGTAAAATGGTCCTAGAGACTCAAATTTTTATTTATGAACCCTTTGAGTACTGTAATCGAAATAAAAGAAGTGATCTTAAAGTTTTATAATTATTTATCAATAATAAAATCTATCTTGTACATAAATAACATATTAAAACAAATTTGTTTAATATTTACACTAATTTTCTAAATGCACATTAATTTATTTAGTATATATTTTTTGTACTATATTTATATTTATTATAAAACTTTAAAATTAATGTCTGGTTAATAGATTTTAATATTGGTAATATATAATTTTTTTTACTAATTAATAACACTAAAGTGATTCTGTTTAATATTAAAAATAATTTGAACATCATATATTATTTTACTAATTTAATATTAGTTTAAATACAGGAAAAAAGGCACCTCCAATCCCAAGGTTTGGGGAAATTGTCATAAAGATAGGAAATGGTCATAAAGACCTCTAAACCCCTTTTTGACCATAATATAATTTGAATATAATAACTAGAAAATTGACTTCAAAATTTTTTAATTAATAAAAATAATATATATATATATATATAATCTAATCTAACCTAATCTAATCTAATCTATTTGGTTGACTAATAATATTAAAAGTATTTTAAAATATTAAATATTAAATTATTATATTTATTTTAATAATATATTTACACTTATTATAAAGATTCTAAATAATCTTTGGGTTAAATTGATTTCACAATTAAAAAAATTCTCCCTATTATATTAAAATTATTTGTTTACATAATATTCAAAATAATTTTAATTTTAATTTATTTATTTTAATAATATGTTTCCATTTATTATCAAAAATTACTTTAATAAATAAAATATGTCTAATAAATTGTAAAATATAAAAACTTTTAAATGTTAAAATTATTTTCAAACGTATATATTATTACATTTATTTTAATGCTATATTTCTACTTATTATAAAATTTTAGGGTCAATTGTTTTGGGTTAATAGAGTTAAAGGATATTATGGTCAAAAAGAGATTTTAATGTCCCTTATTAAAAACTTGAGGGTCTTTATAACCATTTCTCCAAACCTTCAAATGAAAGATCATTTTATAAGTAAATTTTCCTTCTTTATTTGTTTACTCTTTTTTCCCCCTTTTGTCAAAACATGTGAAGTGACAAGAGCATTTATGTTGACATTTAAGCACTCAACCATTTTGTCGTTCAAACATTTAATCTTAAGGGAGATATGATTAAGGTTTTTGAAATTTAAAAATAAGATGATGTAATAAGAAAAATTTAAAGTTTAAAATGGGTCTAATATGCCAACAATCTTTGATTGGATTGGTAATCACATTTTCTCCTTAATTGTAAGATATAAAGTTCAAATCTCTCCCATAATAGTGGGAATATATTTAATAAGAAAGACACGTATACTCTTAAGGTTTGAAAAAATTGTTAAAAAAACTTCCAAGTTTTCAATAAGAGACATCAAGACCTCTTTTCAACCATAATACCATTTGACTTTATAAACCCAAAAAAAATTGATCCCAAAATTTTATAATAAATAGCAATATAACAATTAAAATAAATGTAATAATATATATATATGTTTTAAAATAATTTTAATATTTTAAAAATAATTTTATATTTTACTATCTATTAGACATATTTATCATATTAAACTAATTTTTAACAATGAATAGAAACATAATATTAAAAGAAATTAGTTAAAGTTAAAATTATTTTGAATATTATGTAAAAAATATTTTTAATATTATTAATAGGGAGATATTTTGTTAATTGTAAATTTATTTAACCCAAAGATTTATTTAAAATATTCATAATAAACACAAATATATTGTCAAAATAGATATAATAATTTAAATTTTTAATATTATTTTAAATATTAAAAATAGTTTAATATTATTAGTCTACTAAATATATTATATTATTAATATTATATTTGTATTAATTAAAAAATTTTATAAGTCAATATTTTAATTACTATATTTGAAGAGTATTATGGCAAAAAAAATTATCTTAATTTCATTACTTAGAGGTTTTTGTGATCATTTTCTCAAATCTTAAGATGTTGGTGTCCTTTGTCCTTATTAAGAAAGTACACATAGCCTTGAGGGTTAATAAGTAAACGCAACAAGAAATTGAGACATAGCTTTGAGGTTCAATAAGTAAACGCAACAAGAAATTGAGACAAAGGCACAATGCTCCCTGCTACAAATTTAAACAGGAGGAAAATAACATTGACAGAAGAAAACATGTTTTAGATTCGGAAAACTTTCAGTTGCTCATTAATTACCATAGGTAAGTGATCAACAGTGTTGCTAGCAGTTAATTTGATACATTCATTAATTTTTGTAATCGAAAGATCAGACACTCACAACTTTAACCATACGTCACTTGAAATTAAGTATTGCGACAAAGATGCATAAAAAGAGTCGAGCGATGCATGATTGGTAGATTGTATAGCAATTAATTAAAAAAAAAATGCAAACGAAAGAAGCACAATCACCTTGTAACATCGGCGGAAGACAACTAAAAGTAGCGAATATCCAATTGAGCTACCGAAACAGGTTTATTCCCCATGAAAAAGTTATTTCACTAGTAGAACTGTAGTCACCATCCTAGAGGCAAATATGGCAACACATGTTCGATCTTATTTTCATGGGCAGACTTATTTATCCCAAGTAAAATACTAACAGAGCGTCATCGATCCTATTTGTAGAGCTCCGCATTAGCTACTCTTGGTGTTGGAACAGCAACCAAAGGGATCTTTTTCATGGCAACAGGCCGATATTTATCAGATAAATCCAGTTTTTCACCATATGGCAATTTCCAATTGAAGGAGAGCAATAGAGAAGCCAGAACATACATCGCGAGCCTCCCTGCCAGAGGACGCCCGGCACATATCCTTCAACCAGAACCAAACGGCATATACTGAAAGTTATTACCCGTGTAATCAAATTTATCAGTATCATTCAAAAGCCTCCCAGGTCGAAATTCCAAGGGGCTTTCCCGAAGTTGAGGATCTGTCTGGATAGCCCCAATATTCAAAGTGACACTCGCACTTTTCGGTATAGTATAGCCACCAATTGTTGTATCTCGACTTGGAGTACGGGGTGGCAGTAGCTTCTAAGGTGGGTGCAGGCGAAATGTTTCTTTCAACGTTGCATCTAAATACTTTAATTGAGACTCTTCAACAGTGTTGTTCATACCCACAACATCTACTAATTCGGCTTGAACCTTCTTCACCTCCTCTGGATACTGCAGCAACATTGTCATCGTCCACTCCAATATTGCTGTCGTGGTGTCTGTGCCACCTGTGATTACGTCCTGTTTCAAAATAACAGAAAACAACAGTTATTAATTAATTCCAAAATATTAATAATACGTGATGCGGAAAGGAACTATGTCGGTACCATGAGCAAAGGGATAAGCTGGATCTTGTTAATTAAGTGTTGTTGAGCTATCTTCACTATCCGATAGCTCCAAGAAAGTCGGCAAGAAGTCCTTCGATCCGTCAAACTTCAATTTTCGTTTCGCGATCACATTCTCCCCCTTTCTACAACGGAACAGAGGAAATTTTCAAACAACAAAGCAATCTTCTTATTCTTCCTTTCAATCCCTTGTATATCAAACCGCGATAGCAGTGGAAAGATGCCCGAAATGTTTGGGGTTCCAATTAGATCCATGATATCTTCAAGCATCTGTTTTACCTTAGCATTAAATTTAGTCCCCTGTTCTCCCAAATCATGCGCGCCACCCCACAGCATGTTCTGAAGTACATGGATCGACGTTGAAGTCGACAATTCACCAAAATATCTACGGGCTTGCCAATTTTGTTAGTGAACAAATCTCTAATAGTATTCTTGAGCTCTTGTTTTCTTAGAGCAGAAAAAGAATCAAGAATTGAATTACTCATCATCTCGCCCGCCATTACTTTCCGCAATTTTCTCCAATGAGCTCCATACGGGCACCGTACAATATCATTTCCGCCGAATGTTGAGAGCCGAGCGGCCATTGTTGGCTCACGGTTACCAAATATGGTATCTTTGTCACGAACCACTTCTTTGGCTAGTGATGGTGAGCTCATAACGAAAGGGTTATGAGTGATTTTAGTTTTTATTTGTCAATGTATAGAATAGAGAGAGAGAATGTCTATGTCAGTAATATTTGAGATTTAAGAAAGAAAAATAATATTTAGCCACTAAGAAGACATAAAAATTATAGAGTACATTAGAAATATTACATTCAATTATTTGATGCATGACAGCGTAGTTCAATTAAGTATAATTATCAGTTATATGGTGATGTTTTCAACACAGATGTACAAATTATATACATGTATTAATTGGTTTTAGTACTTCTAAAATCATAGAATCTCTCAAAAAGGCACCACTAAGATAATAGAATGAACATTAACCCCAATTGTATTTTGGTAGTGTCTTCTTACTGTCCAAATATCAGTACCTTTTTTTTTTAAGAAAATATACAAGACTAGACCATGGGTTTTTTAACAGACAAAGTTAAATTATAAATTTATTGTATATGTTGGTTTTGCCGTTTTGTAAAAGCAAAACAATATGTAAATTAAGTAATAAGACGTCAAGAACCTCACTCAATATAAAACACAAATATTTAATAAAATAAGTCTTTAACTTTAATTAAAATGATAAATTATAATTTTAAATTTTAAATTTTAAAAATTCTAATTCAAGAGAAAGTTAATTATAAATGGTGTTAAAGTTATTTTAGCAGAGAAATTGATTTGAAGATATATTTGAGAAGTACAAAATAATATATATGTATGTATGTATGATGTATGTGTGTATGTGTGTGTATGTATGTATATATGTTTTGTAAATAGCGGATTCACATTTTGGGGAGGCAAAAGTCCAAAGGAAAGTTAGCATCCCCTGTATTTATGACTCAAGATCTTAATATAGATAGTTCAATTAATAAAAGTTCATTAATAGTAAACTATTAACAAGGTACTTAAATTAATTTATTTTAGTTCAAAATTTTTTGTTATTTATTTATGGAAAACTATCAATCGTATACTCTTAGTTTACTTTATTATCAAATTTACTACAAAATTTTTAAGATATATCAATCGTCCATCTTAAGTTGACAAAATATATCTGTTGTCTACCAAACCGTGAATTGCCGTATAAATATGATAACGTCAGAGGAGTAATTTAGTCTTTTCATACGATATAAATGATAATTTAAGGGTATGCAAGTGATAATAAGAGAATTTAAAGATATACAAGTGATAATTTTTCTTTACTTTAATTTAAGTTTCAAGGATAAAATCGTCAATTCACTATAATTCTATTAACTTTCAAACAGAAACTAACGGTTTAGTTGTCGTCAGATAACTTTTGTCAACTTAGAGTGGACGATTAATATATCTTAACAATTTTATAATAAATTTAATAACAAAATAAATAAAAAATGTACGAATGATAATAATTGTCCTTTATTTATTTTATAACAACACATAAGACGTGGGAGAAAAAAATTATCCCGACCCACTGTAGTGAGTGATTGCAGTACTCAAACCAGAGGTGGACCTGTCGCACGGTGTTGCCGCAGAAAAATTGTTAAAATATTTCTTTAAAATTACCATTTAACTTAAATCACTAAACTGCCATTCCAGATAAAAATAATTCCTTTCGCAGTTTTAGTTGCGGGTCCACTAGCTACAGCCCTATAGCTTTGATCACTTGGATTAGAGCAGTTAAGCTGACGTAGTGACAGAAGTTAAAAAATAAAATTTTAGTATTATGCTATTATGAGGAGTGTTTGATGAAATCATTGCATCTGGTTCTTTAGAAGAGCGTTAGAGCCAACCAGGGGCGCCCAAGCCCCTTTTTGTTGCTTGGTTGAACTGCTGCAACGTTTGACTAATAATATTTTTAAAACTAAAAAGATGGGTAACTTTTAATTTTTTAGTCTTATGTGCAATTCTTAATTGACTGTAATTATTTGCATTAATTCACCGTATCTTGCATTCCCTAATTGATTTATTAATGATCATGTAATTATAATTATTATAAATTGCACTATTATATCAAATTCCATGCCCGATGAGTTATATTGTTTAAAGCCTTAAAAAGAAGTGTTATTGTTTGAACCGCATTTTAATTTTTTTTGTTTTTATCTAATTATTTTGGTTTAGTGAATATATATATGGAGGCAAAGCTCCTAATGTCTTGAAGCCTTGAAAAGTACAACTGCTTGTACTTTTCGGCGGTGCTTTTATATTTAAATTGCATTTTAATTTCTTTTCATTTTTATATAACTAAAGTATATATTTAAAAGGTATATTATTTACATCCATACATAAGATTTCATGATTATTTAATAATATGTAATTTAGCCCGGCTGCTATAAAGTCACTTACTCAGGCTGCGGCAACGGGTGGCGGCTTTAAGAAGTTAATTTTTGAAAAAATGTCTTTACTGTTCGAAAGGAATTAAAATTGTCTACAATGTTAGAAAATGTATTATGTGGAGCTAATGACATAATAATATTAAATGAGAAATAATATAGTTAAAAACTTTTGTGAAAGAACAAATAAGTAAATTAATATCGAAATGGTAAATTAATGTATTATTAGTAAATATATAAAAAATTACAAATATAATATAAAACTTATAAATCAACGTTAAGTGTTAGAAGGTAAAATAAGTAAATAAAAAAATAATGGTAAATTGACGTATTATTGGTAAAAAAAAAACTTACAGATATAACATAAAAATTTTAAGTCAATATTAAGTGTAAAAACAATATAAATGATATAAATAGAAGGTAAAATAAGTAAATTAACATAGAAATGGTAAATTAGTGTATCATTAGTAAAAACAATAAAAACTTACATATATAACCTAAAACTTGTAAAACAACATTAAATGTAAAATAATACATAAATTATATAAGTAGAATATGCGATTTGTAAATGGAAGATAAAATAAGTAAATTAACATAAGAGTTATTAAAAAAAATAAAAACTTACAAATGTAAATTAAAAATATATTATAATAATGAATACCTTTTATATTTACTAATTTTATTTTTAAATTGAATAACAATAATTTTGGATTTATATAATACATATGATGATTTTTGTGAAATTTTATTGAGGATAAAATTTACTCTTAAAATCTAGTTTTTTTAAAAAAATATTCTTTTCATTTTTTCATAGTTATTTGTAAGATAAGGTGATTTTACATTATTCTAAACCTCATTGATTGCAACCCCGAACGATCTTTAATTACAAGTAAGAAAAAAGTTTTAAATTACATGAAATATGTATAAAACTAAAAACAAGATTCAATTTTATTAATATATCATATATTTTTAATAATATATGGATATCATTTTATTTTTATTGACTTGATTCATATCAAGAAAAATAATTTTGGTTAGTTAACATGTGTAGTAAACGAATACTACAATAAAAAATAAAGAAAAGTTTATAAATAACCTAGGATGAATATAGAATTTATGGTTAAACCAATTTAATAAAATTTATTCCAATTGTTTTTTATACAATTTCTTTGCTTTCAATTGATGAGCAAATTTTTCTTTGCTTAATTAAATTAAATAGACAAACTATTTTTGTTTAATTAAAGCTTGTTGTTAATTTACAAATTTGATGTAATTTTTACAAGTGTTTATTTTATTTGTAATTTACTTAAATACCAATTTAATACTCAAATATTAATTTACTTGTTTTATCATCTATTTACTAGTCATATGTATAATTTATAAATTTAGGTTTATCACGGCATTCATGCCGTAATTTTAATTACAATATTACATAATTTTCTTATAAAAATTATTTCTTCGCATATATTTAAACTTAACATAACTGATAATTGAACCTTATTTTCAAATTATATACTTTTGGTATTCAAGAGTTTTGATCAATTGGACTAACAGTCACCTACAACTATTTGTTTATTTGTTAATAGAAAAGTGATTCTACAAAAGCTTTCTATCGTTCAAAGCAATTGAATCCTAACAAGAAAGTCTATTATTTAATTTTATGTTTTACATAAATCACTTTTTTTTAATTGGTTAGAACGTACACATTAACATTAATATTATCATATGAATTTTATTAAAAATATAAGTATTATTTTGTACTACAACCCAAAAATTTATCAATACTAATTTAAAAATTTATTTTCACTAGTATTCAGAGAAAAAATATTTTGAGTACCTATGAAACTCCAAATCATAACAACTCCACACAATTAAGACTAAGGCAGCAGGCCCACAGTGGCACAAAAAACACTTTGGGTGTGTTTGGAACATGAGATTATATGATATTAAAACACTGGTCACATTAGTTTAATATCAATACCATGTTCAAAAAAAAATTGTAAGCGATTAAAGGGGGCGTTGCCGCATTAGTGTTTTTTTTTTAATTTTAAATAATAATAAATAAATATAAATTTTTAATTTAATGTAATATTATATAATATTAATTTTTATTTTCTTTTTCTTTACATTATAATGGTTAATATAAGTTAATAAATTTATAATTTATTATTCATATTTTAATTTTTATTATATTCAAAATATAACTAAATAATGTATTATTTAATTATATAATAATCAATATATAAAATTGATTAATATTTAATAAGTTAATATAACTAATAATAAGTACTTAAATAATATATAAAAAGAAAAATATAACATAATATTAAATTATTTAATTATATTATAGTTACTAATATATAAAAATTGATTATTATTTAACAATTTAATGTAACTAATAATAAATACTTAAATAATATTTTAATATTACTAATAATAAATATTTATATATGAATAAATTTAATTGATATTAATTTAAAATTAATACCAATATAAATAATAACATAAAATATTATTACATGTACGGTATGATTCTTACTTGGATTATTTAATATAATTTATTTTATTAGTGAATACGTTACAATTATTTTATCATTTTATTATTTAAATTAATTAAAAAACTAATACAATATAATGAAGCACCAAATAATACACAATATTATTATAATATAGTATTAATATAATATAATATACCTATATTAAAATAATATATTACACAACATAATACATGCAGTGTACCAAACGCGATGTAAAATTATGATATTTGATTTAATTTAAAGAGAAAAGAGTAGGTATAAGATAAGATTTTGTCCATATAATGAGATGAGATAAAGAGGTGGCAGCACAATTTCCACCTCACAGTCCTCAGCAAAATGAAAAACCACTCAATGAGGTGTATGACTCATTTAGGACAGTATAATGATGGAACCACACCGGGAATCAGGGGCATAGTGGCCCACCTTTTAATTGTTATGTCCACAAAATATACATATGTTGTTATATTAGAGCCTGACTCATTGTTTTGGAAAATAACTTACAGACCCAAATAAAAAAAAAAAAAGGAAAAAAAATGCATTGCCCTTCCAGCGCCAGATTTTAAAAAATAATCATAATAAAAGGCGGAAGTTAGTTTCTTTAGTTTCTTTGTTTGCTCAAAAGGTGATGTAGCCCAAAGCCAGGCTGCCAAGTGATAACTTTCCGGATTCTTCCAGCGCCAGATTTTAGAAAATTAACCACTGTGATTCAGTAACCGAAAGGACCAAAAAGATTATAGAACTACGTCATTTTCATTAAAGTGGAATAGTTGTTACGTTTGATATTAAATTGTTTTAGGAGCTTCCACATTATTGTAGTTTAATCTAGGGATACAGTTCATGATTACACATCAAGAAAAACAATTAAAAAAGACGAAGCGCCAATGAAAATTAATACACCATTTAGTGGCCATCACCATCAAAGAGGAGCATTATTGAATATTGACAAAATGAAACCAACTCATAACACCAAAGTCAAGATTAACATGTTAAGGACCCTGTCGAGATTAGACGGGAAATTTATAAAAATAGTCAAAAAATTTATGTATTTTTTAAATTTAACCTCTCAAATTTTTTTCTATCATAATTAGTCAAAGACTCAACTGTTTGACGAAATTGCCCTCATTTTTTAGTCCAAAAAAATTGATGCACAGTCTTTTTTTTTTTTTTGTCGCGCCAATTTTGTCCGTCGACAAAATTTTGGGAGACAGTGTCGTCGACAAAAACACAAAGAATTATGCATATTATTTTTTTGACCTTAAGTTAGAAATTTGAAATAAATTCTTCATCTTGTTCTTGTGTTGTGTTTTATTGTGTTGTGGTTGTGTTGTTTGATATTGTTTTGGTGATGATTGTTGTTGTTTGATGTTGTTTTGGTGGTGGTTGTTGTTGTTTGATGTTGTCTTGGTGGAAGGTTAAAGGAGAGGAGAGTGGATTTTGGTGGGAGAGAGGAGGCGGGCTAGGGAGCCGGTCAAGCGAAGCGCGCTCGGCCATTGCCCTTGACCCGCGCGGATTGGGGAGCGTAGGCTGGGGAGACCGCCAGCGCAAGCGGGCTGTCGCCCAACCTCGCACTAGGTTGTCGCCCCAGCCTTGCGCGCGACAACCCGGCCGTAGTCCCGACCCTCCCATTGCAGTGTTTTTGTGCGCGACATGTCTGTCGCGACAAACTTTTTGGGAGACAGTGTCGTCGTGACAAAAACACAGCAACTATGCATTTAATTTATTTGGCCGTCACACACAATTAAGTGCGATGGGAGCAAATCCCCAGCCCGCGCTCACTGGCTTTCTCCCCAGCCCGAGCTCCCTAGCACACCTCCTCCCTCCCACCAAAATCCACTCTCCTCTCCTTCAACCTTCCACCAAGACTAAATCAAACAACAACAACCACCACCAAAACAACATCAAACAACAACAACCACCACCAAAACAACATCAAACAACAACAACCATCACCAAAACAACATCAAACAACACAACCACAACACAATAAAACACAACACAAGAACAAGATGAAGAATTTATTTCAAATTTCTAACCTAGGGTCAAAAAAATAAGATGCATAGTTGCTGTGTTTTTGTGCGACGGGCACCTGTCTCCCAAAATTTTGTGCGACGGACGGATGACCGTCGTCACAAAAAAAAAAGACTGTGCATTAATTTTTTTGGACTAAAAAATGAGGGCAATTTCGTCAAACAGCTGGGTCTTTGACTAATTATGATAGAAAAAAGTTTGAGAGGTTAAATTTGAAAAACGCATAAATTTTTTGACTATTTTTGTAAATTTCCCAGATTAGACAAAGAGATAATAGAATTAGTTATTAAATTAGTGGTTGCCATCCTAATTACATAGGAAGGAATATTTTATTTAAAATTAATGAAAACTATTTGGTAAATTTATAGCCTGAGTCGTTGTTTTAGAAAATAATTTACAGACCAAAATTTAAAAAAAAAAAGAAAAAAATTGCATTGCTCCTCTTTAATTATTTGTTGTTTTATATTCAAGTGCTTGACCGAATTACACTGCTAAACAAGTTAATAATATTTTAGTACAATTAAATTTCTAGTGCCAATTATATTCATATTTTTTTAATTGTTTTTAAAAAAATACTTCAATTGTGTAGTAGATAATTTTTTTTTAGAAAAAAATATGTGTATGACCTATTGCAAATTAATTGCTCAACATTAAAATAAAGAGGTAAGAAGGGTGAACAGAGCTTCAAAACTAGAGAATCAAGGCAAATCCACTAGTATTACTTGAACATTTACACACACACACATACACGACTCTTGTATTCGTATATATACTTGCTGTTAAGGCAAGGCACCACATCAATGAGATCGATTCAAAGATCCATTCTTGTGTCCCTTAAACGAAAAGCTCAGTAACGCAAGTCTTCATTACGGACGGACAGGCAAGCGCATCCTGTGACCTATTGGTAGAGCCCTGAATTGCGTAGTCTTGGTGTTGGAATAGCAACCAAAGGCTCCTTTTTCTTAATTACTATCCCAAACTTTTCAGATAAGTCTAACTTTGCGCCCGTTGGCAATTTCCACTCAAATGAGTGCAACAATGAAGCCAAAACAAACATCAGCATCCTCTCAGCGAGAGCAGTCCCAGCACACATCCTTCTGCCAGAACCAAATGGCATGTATTGAAAATTGTTACCTGAATAATCAAATTCACTAGCATCGTCTGAAAACCTCTCCGGTCGAAATTCCAAGGGATTATCCCAAAATTGAGGATCCCTATGGATAGCCCATACATTCAGCAGTAGCTTTGTGCCTTTGGGTATGTTATAGCCACCAATAGTGCTAGACTGCCTTGAACTACGGGGTACTAACAGGGGTAGGGCAGGGTGCAGACGCAGTGTTTCTTTCACAACAGCATCTAAATACTTTAATTTAGCCAAATGAAATTCTTCAACCAAGGTTTCCATACCCACAACTTCAGCTAATTCTTTCAGAACCTTCTTCATTACTTCCGGACGTTGCATCAACTCTGCCATTGTCCATTCCACCATAGTAGTTGTGGTGTCAGTTCCACCCGTAATTATGTCCTGCTTAAAAATAACAAACGTAATTGTAATTAATTTGGCACCAATGACTGTAAAACAAAATTTTATATTCAATCATGTAAATCCGAAACAAAATAAAGAATAAAAATTGGATAAGCTAGGTGATTAATTTGAAGTACTCTGGAAGGTCAATAAAGAAATTAAACTACCTGGATCAAGGCCTTGATTTGGATAATGCTTATTGATGAAGCACTATCTTCATTCTCTTGAAGCTCCAAGAGAAATTGCAAGAAGTCCTTCTTTCCTTCAGTGTCCCCCGCTTCTCCTTTAGCTGAGACCTTGTTCCTGTAGTGTTCAATAGCACAATTTACAATATCATCAAACCAATGGAAAATCTTCGTTGCCCTCCTTTCTATTCTTTGTAAATCAAACCGCGAAAGCACCGGAAAGAAGTCCGAAATGTTTGGTGTTGCAACCAACACCATGAGTTCTGCAAGCTTATTTTTCAGCTCGGGCCCGACATTAGTCCCCTTTTCTCCTAATTCAAGCACGCCACCCCATAGCATGTTCTGAATTACATTGATCAAAGTTGAAATTGACAATTCACCAATGTCTATGGGCTTGCCAATGTTGTTATTGTACACATCTCTAATAGCATTCTTAAACTCTTGTTTTCTTAGACTGTAGCAATCGTTAAGGCTTGCGTTACTCATCATCTTGCCCACAAATATTTTGCGCAGCTTTCTCCAGTTAGGACCATACTCGGCGCCTGCAATATCATTTCCACCGTATGATGAGACCAGTGAGGCGATTGGTGCATCTCGGTTAGCAAATATTGTATCTTTGTCACGTACCACTTCTTTAGCTAGTAATGGTGAGCTCACGACTACGAATAATTTGTTTCCAAGCCAGAGCTTGTAGACAGGACCATAGACTCCAGCCAATTCTGTAAATGACTTGTGGAGGTCACTGCCGAGAAATGGAAGGTATCCTATTAATGGGAAGCCACGGGGACCTGGTGGCTGCGGATCACTTGCTTTGCTTGATCTTTTTGTTTTCCACCAGAAGAATATCACAGCTAACATGGCAACTAAAGCAGATATAATAGCTGTAAAATTCAGGTCTTTCTCATAGTAGGGATGGTACCACAAAAAGGCCATGTATTTAATATTACTATTGCAGTAGAGATAATACTCGTTGGTCGTCTTCAAAAGAAACTCTGCGTTTTTATAAAAATAAAATTGAGATAATAGAAATTCTGGGTTTGATGATGCTGATTCCCCATATATCTCATGAACGCTGCTTTGAGAGATAACCCATAATAGTAATTTACTTGGCAGTTGATCTTTCTCTTTCTATGATTCTCGAGATATTGACAAAAATATTGCATTATCATTTATATCACGGCCGGCCAAAGCAAAACACCAACGTCGAGGGCAAATAAATAAAACAAAACATTTGTCGAATGTAAAGTCACGCCTTTGTTGGATTTCTCAGGTTTTTTAAGACGGGCAAAACGTAGGTAGGTGTCATTCTCCACATGGGATTAGACAATAACTCTAACCCAAAGGTCAAACCACTGCAAAATACAAGCATCGTTAAAAATTAGCCAAAAAAAATTCCTTTTCACTCTTAGAATTTAATGTAATAATTCATTTCATCTTTTTTTTTTCTTTAAAAATAATAATCCAAAATATCATTCCATTAATTATTTAATATTGGTATAATATATTGAGGGTAAAATAATATTTTCAGTTAAGGCAATACAAACCATTAAAAAGAAAAAAAGAACTCTCAAACTCAATTAGATAAAATGTTCTAATTAAGATAGTTGAAGTAACGTGACCCACTATTGCTATCATTATCATACAAAAAAGAATCAAATGAGGTTTAGGAAGAATAATAATAATAATACCACGCCATGATTTGTGATATATATAGCCATTCTTAATGTATCACAGCCAATATGTTTTTACAGCAAGGAGCTTCAACCCCCAACATGCTAAATACTAAATATTGCTTGGGCAAGCACTGATCATCTCTAGATTCAGTACCCCCCCTCAAATAGATAATAGTCGGAACCAATTCATTTTATGCAGCAATTTTGTCAGTGAGCGGTCACTTTAAAGCATAAAAGAATTAAGGATCCATCAACCTCATTAATCCTCAAAACATTCCACAAAACGAAGGTGCTTACTGTGTATAAGTGTAGCGTACTTGGCTACTCATATAGTGCTGGATCAGATAACCTTGGTGTTGGGATTGCCACAAGAGGATTCTTTAGCTTCAAAACAATCCCAAACTTTTCAGTAAGATCCACTTTCTGACCCTCGGGCAATTTCCAATCGAAAGAATGCAGAAGTGTGGCAATTGAATACAAGAACATTCTCTCAGCCATTGCTATGCCAGCACATATTCTTCTTCCGGACCCAAATGGGAAATAGCTGAAATCACTTCCGCTGTAGTCCCATTTGGAATTCAAGAACCTCTCGGGATTAAATTCCAAAGGATTCTTCCAAACTGAAGGGTCCCTGTGTATTGCCCACGCGTTGATGAAGACTCGAGCACCCTTTGGAACAGTGTAGCCTCCAACAGTGGAGGTTTCAGCAGGGCAATGGGGTACTAATAGCGGCAGGGCTGGGTGCAAGCGCAATGTTTCTTTCATTACAGCAAATAGATATGGCAGTTTGTAAATGTGAGACTCTTCTACTATGTTATCTTTGCCAACAACTTCCTCCAATTCTTGCCGGGCTCTTTTGATTACCTCTGGTTTGTTCATCATTTCAGCCATGGCGAATTCAATTGAGTTGGACGTTGTATCTGACCCACCAACCACCATATCCTGTCCACATATAAATAGTGCACTGTGTCATGACAATGTTTCCTATAAAACTATTCACTTCACAATATGCGGGTTTTTTTTTTCCCCTTAAAAAAAATACAAAGTTAAAAATTCTTCAGTTTGAAAGAAAAAACTAGGAAGAAACTTTCACATTATGTCGTCATAGGTGCTATATTGAATTTAAAACTATCTCAGATCAATCTAGGTGACCATCAAGAGAAATTTATGACTGAGGTGGTGCACTCTTAATTATTCCCACGAGACTAACAATTTTTTTATTTAAAAAATAAAAAATTATATTATTTAATTTATGAATCTTGCTGTAACATTCATCAAACAGACTAAATGATACGTCTTTAGTCCACACAAGTTTTTCTCGTGATCAGCCATTTTTGTTTCTTTTGTCTCTTATAATCAATTAGGATCGATTAATTTCAGAATGCACAAGTATATGTCACAATTTAAGGGCACAAATAAAGTGATACACATATTAACCCATCTCATCAACGTCTTTCCCAGAGGGGAAAAAAACTCACATGTGATGCTCCCATTGAAACCATATCCCATAAACTTCTTCCACACGAATTTAATTTTATATTTCAGAAGAAATTTGTAGAACAATTGACTCCTTTACTGCATGTGGACCATAATAATAGGCAGCACTTCATGATGTGTGTGTATATTCATGTAACTGAAAAACTGGGAAAATTATGTACTGTAATAATTATCAACCAATTAATTAATAAATCATTTTCATATAAAAAAATCAAAGCATCTATTTAATGAGTTTTAAGCAGGCTTCAGCTCCACAATTAGGACTGGACAAAGTAATTTAATTAATAGTTTTTAATTCTTGAACCCAGCCGACGACCAAACGTGATGTGTAAATGAAGAGAATTGATTAATTACTTACCATAAGCAAAGCTTTGACATGAATCATGGTCAAAGGTGTTTTGGAATCAGCTTCGTCCTTCAATTGTAACAAGAACTGCAGAAAATCTTTACTCTCTTTCCCACATTCTCTATCCATCTTCAGACGTTGATCAATCATAAGGTCAAACATCTTATCAAACTTGTCTTTTAAAGCGCACGACTTCTTCACTAAACCTTGCAAGTCGAACCGGGCCAACGCGGGAAAGAAATCCGATATATTGGGCGCACCCAACAGCTCCGTCATCTCCGACACCGCTTTCCTAAACTCCGTACCAATACTGGCCCTGTCATCGCCCTGCACTGTGCCCCCCCACAACATGTTTGTTATCACATTCAATATCGTTAAAAACACTTGCTCGCCAACGCCAACGGGCGACCCGGCCCGAGTGTAAATATAACCTATAGTTTCGCGAAGCTGACGGCGACGGAGCGCGTAGACGGAGTCTAACGTGGTGTTACTGAGCATCTTGAGCACACAGACCTTTCTCAACATCCTCCACTCGGGGCCATATGGGGTCCATGCGATGTCGCGTCCGCCGGTTATCTGACGGGCGACGATGGGGACGTCACGGTTGGCGAAGGTGACGTCGTGGTCTTTGAGGACTTGGCGGGCGGATGAAGGGGAGGTGATGACGATGGCGAGTTTTTGACCGAGTTGAAGTTTGAGGACGGGGCCGTAGGTGTGGGCTAAGGTGGCGAAGTAAGTGTGGAGATCGGGGTCGAGAAAAGGGAGATTGCCGACGATAGGGAGGCCACGCGGGCCAGGTGGATATGGGTATTTTGGTCTGCTCCGCCTTGTGCACATCCATGCGTACCACAAGATTGCGAAGATGGCTGAGATCATTAGAAGCGTAAGGGTGACCCCATCTTCGTTGAAGAAAGTGTTTTGAAGATTTTGAAATAAACAAGTTGAGGAGGAGGAGGAGGAGGAGTACTTGAGTGTCATGTCCGCTAATTCCTGATGCCTGATAGGATAATAACAATGGATTGGATCGGAAGGTGGACAGTTGAAGGCTAATGAAGAGTGAAGTACCAGCAAAACTTTTAGGTGATGGGGATGCTATATTATATTTTTACCTATCTATATCTGTTGTCATTTGGGAGGGTGTGGTGGAGATCGCGATAATAAATAATACAAGAGAATGAAGGCAAGAGAATATTTTCAGTGCTGTGGTATCTTCTCCCGTCTTGTGGTTCTCGCGTGTTTAAGCTCTCCTGAATTGTGGTGGACTTTTGACCTGATTTGGGACCCCCAGCGGCCAGACTGCCCAAATGATTCCTTCAAATCTTCAATGCAACCAGTAACTATTATATAAATAAACTTCAACTTCAAGGAATATTATATTTCGTTTAATTTTGGTTTTAAGGAAAAATAATTATAAATAAACGAATTCCATTTTTAGTTTTTAAGAATTTTACCACGACTAAAATTAAAACCAAACTGGCTAATATAGAGTGGGCGAGGGGGAATACTAAATACTACTTATGGTCAGTCAACTTAGGCCGGCGCGGGGAGGCAAACTAACACAGATTTACAAATGCAGCTTGCAGGTGGAGTTAGTGGGTCCATGTCCGACTAAAGGAGTATTTCTAAAAAAATTTATTATTTTTATTCTTTAAATATTTATTTACTTACTTATGTGGTAAAAAAAAATAAAAAAATATATTATTCTCTAAAAATTTTTTTAAATAAAAATAACTTAGTCTTATTTTAATTAAATAAATATTTTTTTAAAAAGAAAAATAAATTATAATTAAAGAACTACTCTCTTTCTTTTTAATAAAAAATAATAAAATATAAATTAAAGAGTGAGAAAGTAATTCTACAAAATTAAAAAAAAAATTATTTAAAAAATTTTAATTAAAATATTTTTTAAAATATTAAATATTGATGTGATCTTTTAAATAAGTAATAAAATTTTATTTTAATTTTTTTTTTGAAAGATCCTCTAACATTCCTGACACATGTTACTTAAAACCTTTCAACTCACTTGAATTAAATTAGGACTTGACCTTTATATTTAATTACCAGTTTTCCATTTACCCTCCACTCCTCAATGGTCAAAATCTCTGCAATCCAACCTAAAAATTCATTTTTCAATCATGTCTCCTCAGGCTTATCTGCTTGCACACTACTACCAGTTAAAAATACAATTGTAGTTTTGCACAGGCCTAAAGGCAAATTAAAGTGCATGTGTATTCTCTCTTGTTTAAAACCATTAGAATCTTCTATGCTTTAAAAAAAAAATTACTTTTGATGGTTAGTGCTCTCAGAAATTCTCACAAAAACTACTTAAGTTTTCTTTGTGGATAATTGGATATGTTGTGTTTGTTTGGTTTTATTATTTTTTATCGGCTACTATTTCGAGTTGTATTGTGCTTCTTTTGTGCATTGGTCTTTTTTTTTTTTTTCCTTTTTTTCTGAAATGATTCCTTACTTTAGGTTAACTAAAATTTTCTCCATCAATAAGAGTTTCCTTATGAAGTTTCTAATTTTATTGTGGGATCTTTTGTCAATTTATTGTTATATTAGACTTAAGCTCTAGTTTATTTCAGTCTTGATTCTGCAAAATGTCTTGAGAACTCAAAAGTGAAAAACAAATAGATAATCACGAATTAGATAAAGATAGAAAGATGTTAAGGGTACTGATGTGATTGTTCGATAAAAAGTGAATAAGTGATGGTAAAATAGTAAAATAAGTAAATGTTAGTTATTTTTTTTTTATTTAACAATTAAAAAAAGGGATAGAACCGAGTTAAAATAGAACACTCTTTAATAATTATAAAATTAAAATTATAACAAGTTTTTTATTATTTATCACTTTGTATATATGATTATGACCTCAACATTTAAATAAACCTTTTTTAATTCTCAAACAAGGTCAAGTCTGTCAAAATTTGTGGCTGTTGAAGAAAAATTGGTGAGAAACCCAACAACTTTGACAACCAATGCCCAGAAAATATCGAAATTGCATGCGGGCAAGTTGAAGTAAGGAAAATTGGGAGGAAAATTACAAGGGCGACACCGAATTTTGAAATAAGAAAAATTATAATAAAAATATTGCTTCAACTGTAGCAATTTTGGCCATAAAAGGAGGCGCTTCACTTCATTTGTAATTATTCCAATTGAGAAGCATTTCTTATATTTAGAGAGAGAGAGTTTAGAAGAGGTTGAAATTTATAAAGTTCTTGAGTAATTAGTGAGTGAGAGATTGAGTGTATTGGGGTTTTGGATACTGAGCAAAAAAAATTACAATATTTGTAATACTCATTTCACTAATAAAATATTTTCCTTCTATCTTCGCCCACAAACATAGGCTAAAAGCTGAATCAAGTAAATTTTTATGTTCTCTTTGTGTACTTCTTTTTACTTTCAATTTCATCTTAACTATAGTTGTGCTTTACCCATAAATTTCCTAATAAAGTCATATGTACCAAATCAAGATACATGTATTTCAAAATTCAAATTATATGTATTGGGAATATTATGGGAAAAAAATCCATGAATTAAATAATAATTAAATCATTATAATATTATAATAAATCAATTATGGTAATATCAATTAATAAATAACTAATTATGTTACATCATTTGACATTTATTTTTATAAGCCTAATATTTCTTTCTTTTAAAAAAATTGTTTGAATTTTTATCATCCTGGTAGCCAATAGCCACGAAAAATAAAAGAAAAATAAAAGCCATGAAAATAGGAGAAAAGCTTTCGTCCTGATAGGCCAAATGCATTTTTGAATGGGTGTCGATTAGATGGGTTTTGTATTTGATGTTTCCATTCTATTCTATATTCTATGTGATGCAATTGTTACAAGTCCCCCACAACCTTGTCTGATTCGTCATTTGATCAATCAACTCCTGTCATTGCTGAATCCATTGGCTAGGGGCGGATTCGTATGGATAATGGTATTTTCAAATTCGTATCCACTACTTTTTTTTTTGGATATTCGTACCTGTTAAATTTTTAGTAATACTAAATCCGTTAAATAATTCCCACTACAATATGGATATTTAACGAATTTTTCGGTAATACTCGCCACTCATTTCCTCAAAATTTATTATATAAATTTACACATCACTTATAATGTAAATATGACACCGACTCAGCCAAATAAATTTGAATATTTTACATTATTTAAATCACATGCATAAATGTAGTTAAAAATTAGCATCAACCATATCATGAACTGTCCGTGGAATGTTGGGCTCAAACTTGCACATATTGTGCATCATGGAAGAACAAAAGAAAATTCTCTTCGAAAAGTCTTTCATAAAATAATTGTGCAGACTAAAAGAGTTTATATTTTCAAGAATCAATATTTTACTTTTTATAGTTTCTTTCTTAAAATTAAGTTTTTAAAAAATTTTAATTATATATATATTGCATTACAATATTGAAAGCATGTTAGCTAAATTTTTTTAATTGTTTTAATTAAAAATAATTTTTTTAATTGTTAAAATCGTAGTAAATGTACTAATGTAGTACAAATATGAATAAAGTAATTTTGTTTTTATACTCAAAATAGTCAGGTTTAGATATTAAGTAGATAATGAAACATTTTACTAAATCCATACCCATTAATTAAACGGAGGATAAATTCATGCCCATCCCTGTTTCCGCACCCACTAAAATTATAAAAATTAGACTTATTTATTGCGGATATCCATTCGGATCCGATACTCACGAATGAAAATGACATCCTTACAATCGACCGCACAAGATATCGTATTATGGTGGCAACAATTAGTGTCATGTCCATGTTCCCTTGGGCCTAGGCCAATGTAGTTATCACTATTCTCCGAAAATGTCCACATCTCTTATCACCAAATTGGCACAAGAAATTAAACACAAGATCCCTAAGTGGAATTTGGAAGGCATTGTAATAACATTCAAATAGCAATCACATGTTATTTCTAACTACATTTTATCTCATCAAATTGAATACTTTGATATACAATTAAGGATTGAGTATACTATACCCTTTTTTACAATTTCTTTACAATTTCAAGGACTACTTACTGAGTTCAAGGGGCAAATTGTCTAACCATGAATCATCCAATAGAGGCGCTGAAGATCCCGACTCAGAGGGCCATTCTAAACTAACATCTATTTCATCATAGATGATAGGTTTACTTTTCCCATCTCTACTTCGATAAATGGCCTGTAACCAGAGGTTGCAGTGCACAAAAAGCAAATCATTGAATTTTTCCATTTCTACTTTGTTACGTTTCTTGTTATGTATGCTCTCAAAGGTGCTCCAGTTCCATCTGTACCAATGGGAACTACAAGGCTGACTCAGTATCCGTATGGCAGCTCTCTGCAGTGTAGGAATCTCATAACCATAGCTTGCCCACCAATCACCTACAGATGCATGTGGGCTTATGAGATATACTTGCAAAGTTTAAAGTTTACACAAGCCCATAATTATAGTAGACAACATATTCTCTCAGACGTAATCAAGAAGAAATCATAGAATAGTCTCTACCCAGAAAGCAATGGCCAATTATCGATTCAACTCAACCAATTCAACATATCAATAGCTATCTTGCGCTCATTGATATTGATAACTAATGTGTCTTTTCCAACTAGAGGATCATTACTATCCAGGGGTATGAATTATCAATCCAACAGATCTAGCACTTGTAAAATGGTAATAAAAATTACAAGCTGGAAATGGACGGCTATGCTATATCCACGTTACATCTAAGAAGGTAACGTTCCTCATTTCCCTAAGATATATTCTACGCAACACAATAAGTGTTTTGAAAATAACTTCAGTTTACACATACCTGGGGCATTCAGTTTCCTTCCCAAGACTGCAAAATCAGTTCCAAGTGCACCTTGAGCATTTATGTATACTGGATGCTCCGTGGTGATCTCTATTTTATCTTTATCTGCTGTAGCCAATTTTATCATGGCTTCTTGAAATCCATTCCTCATCCTCAAATCAATCTTGAAGTTTGGATTGTAGAAAATTGAAGGGTTAAGAAATGCCGCAGCTGCATGTAATGGTGAATGAAGCTGCATATTCCATCTCCTATCAATTATATCCCAAATGGGCACATATTTCCCTTCAACTCCCTTATAGTATGCCTGAATAGCAAGCTTCGCCCTTTCTATTCCCTCATACATATAGCCCATGGCAGGCATGTCTCCATCAACAATCCTCAAGATTTTAACAAGTGGTTCGGACACACTAACAACTTCATGTGCTGACTTCCAAAATCTGTCCAAATACAACAAGGACTTTATAGCTTGAGCATCAGGGCGTCTACTATAAATGGAGGATAACCACTCTGAATGTGAGAACATGTGTTTTAAATTTTCCTCATGAATCACAATGGACCTCAAGGATAGATAATTAGCCACAAATCTAGTAATTCTCGGCCTGATCAGTTCCCTTCCACCAGTGAACTTTCTCATCATATTTAGTGTCCATGCATGACTGTATAAGTACTTTGTGATGGTCTTTGCCTCCTCCAAGACCATAGCCACCCACTCTTGTTTGCTGATATCCTCCAACATCTTATCAATACAATAAGCAGCACAAGGAGACCAAAACAATGAACTGTACTTGGTCATGAGAAGTCTTCCAGCATAAACATAACATGCAGCACTATCTGTTATTACTTGAATAACATTTTCCACACCAACATCCAAGACAACTGACTCAAGCACCTCAAACAAGAAAGTAGCGTCCTCTTCATGACCTGACACATCAACTGACTTCAAAAACAGTGACCCTTTTGGGCATGCAACTGAGAATACTATAAGTGATTTGGTCCTCCCATCAGACCAATTATCACATAAGATCGTGCAACCTGTTTCTTTCCACTCATCTCTATATTTCTTACAACAATCATCTATGTCAACCTTCACTTTTTCCAAAAGGGTAGATCGCAACTTTTCATAACTTGGGGCAATATAACCTACCCCGCACTCTGCGATAGCATTCACCATTTCCTGATAATACATTGATTTAGCAGCACTAAAAGGTATAGAATTATGGAAGAAAAATACAGCAATCTTTTTATCAGTGTCATCCTGCCTTTGCTTCTGAGTGTCATCCACTATAGGCTGTATGCTTGGTGAAGGGTGTCGAAATAACAAAGATGGACAGGAGCTACCATGCTGCCCACTAGACCTATTGTTCTGATGGATGCCACCACTAGCAGAAGAGCTGTTTTGTTGCCCATTAGCTGTTGCCTTCTCCACCTTTGGCTTTTTAGGATTTTTCTGTTTCTTGGGAAGGCTTAATACACTTTGAATATGATCTCGAACATCATCAGGGACCTCAGAACAGGGTACTATATCTTTGTTTTTGATTTGAGCTAAATGAAACTTCATCCTGTAAACCCCTCCACTGAACTCCCGCCGACAATAATTGCACCTGACTTTCTGCCTTGTTGCATCAACAAGCACACAGTGCTCCCAACAGGCATCTCTTCCACGAACCATGACCTTTGTAATAAATAGCGAACTTAGTCAGAATTTTAATCTCAGTGACTGGACATACACACACCCATAGCATTACATAAAGTCATCAAACTCCATAATCTTCCAACAAACTGCTTATCAATCAGATTTGACATCTATTTGCAACAAATAACAAAATTTAAAGTGATCGTGCCTTGATTTGACTCGCATTGTCAAAATCATAATATTCTCACTAAGCAAAAGTATAGAAGGCAGCTATTTTATGGCAGCCTTGCTTCTTTCTTTTAATAAACCATTCAATTATGGATAGGCATTTTTGTTCTTCCATAAGCCAGCTGATTCACATGCTTGATTTTGCTTAATAAAGTTTTAAATTCATTTTTCTTGTTTGCGGTTAGTTTGTCACAAGGGTATTAGTTATTTATCACTTATCTTCCTTTACCATTTATATCATCATAAGCACTTTATGTTCTAATTTATGAGAGTTTGGAGAAACAAAAAATCATTAGCCAAATTAAGAACATTAACAGCTTAAAGCAACTTTTAAAAAAGAAAATTAAAGACACATACTGATTATTATTATTATCATTACACTAACTAAGTGAGCTGAAATAAAAGGTTAGAAAATAAAAATGGGTTACCTGGCCGTAAAGAGAAGTACTTCTTGTAAGAAATTGGTGGTGAAGTTAAAACCGGAAAAATCGGAGCGCCCGGAATCTGGAAAATTTTGGACCGGCGATTTGAAGGGATGCGACTGCGGAGGAACCGAGGAAATGAATTACAACGGCGATAAATTAGTACAACTCGCCAAAAGGCTGGAGCACGTAAACGAGGAGTAGACGTGGAAATCGCAAGACGATTTCACGTGATTAGCGTGTGCTTGAAATTTTCACTTAATTTAGAATAAATTTCCGCAATTTAACGAATAAAGCTAATTTTTAATAACCAACTTTTGTAATTTATTTTATTTTTTGAATTAATTTGTGAAATTCAGATTTTTTTTTTTTTGGCGAATCGAAACTATATAAATTTAAAACTTCATAACGCTTTACAATGAATTTCACAAAATATAAGATGAAAAAAATAGTACGTTTTTTCAAATGGTTAAAAGAAAAATGCTATGAATGCAAATGTACCTATTTTTTTCTTCAATTTTATGAAAATGAATATAAATGTACTTCAAGTAACTAGGATGGAAAAGACAAACACAGTTAAGGGCATTGGCTGTATGGATAGATAGGAGTGAGTGAATGTCACCGTCTAATCGTATTCAAGATCCAAAATTGGTTGCTTAATGATGTGTCCCCATTATGGCTTAGAGTACTTATGATTACTTTTAGCCAATAGCGAGTTTGAAGATCACTATAATGTGCGAACTGTGATCTTTCTCTTTCAAAATTCTTAACAGTTGTTCGAACATTTGTTCTACAAGTAACTCATCAGCTCCTTCGATACCTAGTAATTCCCTCTATGGTAAAATAATATCACGGCATCTTCCTCACAAAATTTTGGTAGCAACGCTTAAGCTCATCACTTAAAATTAAAAGAATAATCACAAACTTATCCCCACAAACACACACAAACTTAGTAACATAAAATATACCTTCAAAAAATTCTTTAAATACAATTTTACTTCTCATTTGAAGAGTAATATAAGATTCCAAAACCTCTTCAAATAAGATTCTTTAAAACAAAATCGTCCTTCTCACTTTTAAGTCCCTTTTCTATTAATAATATATTACTTTTTATATCATCATTATTGAAGAAATACAAATATTTTAACTGCATTATTAAAAAAAAAAGCTAGTTAAATTTGGCAAGAGAAAAAATTGATTAAAATAATATGAATGTATTTTTATTTGAAGATTCTTTTAAAAGTGAGTTTATGTATTCACTTATATGTTTATCACATTAGTAACTAAATAAACATTTGACGAGTAAAATAAGGTAGATCTTTTGGAAACAAAAAGTAGTTTTGTCAATTAACTTTTGAATACTTGCACAAAATACATACCATGAAGGAAGCAGAGTTCCATGATGAGCCAAATGAGCAATCCTTCCTATATAACATCTTCTTCTTCCAAGGATGGAACAATGGATTAGATTACATTGCTCCTCGATAGCATTGAAAATTTGTCGTTATACAACGATGAAAACAAAAAGCAATGCAAATTCTTGCACAAGATATGCGAACGCAAATTGAATTTGCATTATAACACAATACATGAGTATATATACTCTGAATTTAGTAGAATTGATGCGCAATGAAGGCACGTATGCAATCAAAAAGTGTAGTTAAAACAAAAGATGCAGAGGTTGAATCAATGTCAGACAGACTTGCACAAAAATAACTGTTGCGAGATGCAGAGAAGCAAAAGATTTAAAATGATGCCATCAGAACACAGCGTACAATCAAACAATGGTGTTCACAGTTTAGTGTTTGGGTTATTTGCACTGCAAAAATTCTATTGCCATTCAAACTAGCAATAGGATTGCACTAAATTATATGACTTGAAAATTTTCATCAATTCTACTTATCTGCCAATCTAACTTGTTGCCTAGCTCTGCGAGAGCAATCTGCGTAGTTTTTCAGCAAAGGGAGACATTTTAGGGGGTCCTTCCCAAACTCCTTATAGCATGACTCACAAGCATCTTTCTCTGCCAAACAGGGCAATGGCTTCTGGTAAGGAAGCTTAAACTCCTGATCACGAAGAGTTTTAGCTCTCTCTGTCACTTCCCACACCATGTTTTCTTCCTGTTTGCGTATCTTTTCGAAAACCCTCTCACTCTCATGAAGGACAGATCGAATTGCATCCAACTCTGCCGAATGAGCAGAAGGGGATACTGGCAGAAACACTGGAGGCTGAAGTGGCCATCCCGGAGCTGGAGTTCCCTTCTGTGTTTTAGAATCATCCAATATTTGCTTCCGATTTACCTTAGTTTGGGGCTGCTGAGGTTCTTGTGATTTCTTGGGTTTAGTTTTCTTTGTTTTCTTCTTCACCTTCCCACTATCTTCAGCTAGTTGATTAACAAGGTTGGCACTAATATGAATTGCAAAATCACCCATTATACTGCAACCCCCAGGCAAAATATACCTGAAGAAATCCATGTAAGCTATCTTTCTAACCAGAAATAAAAATGTAAAATTTCTTCCCACTCTTGATACCAATGATAGCCATCAAAACTTTCTTCACATCTCCACCAACAAAAAGGTGGAGGGTTTGAAAATGCTAAACTAGGCAATTGAATGAACAGGCAAATGATAGAACTTCGTATACAATTTTTAGACATAGTCTAGCCTTCCTTTAATGTTCAAACCGAAGAAAACTCTTAAGCATGCAGAACATAGGCATTGTGCCCCAAAAAAATTGTGGCGCCACAATCATTGACTATCTGTATGCAAGAACATTAAATAATATTGGCTGCTGCATCAATTCTAGGTTTTTAATCTATCATATGATGAAGATTAGATCCTGATTGAAAGGTTAATATTTTTCATTTGCGTTGCAACCATGTAAAATGAGAACGTTACTGACGCCCAAAATTCAACCCACTAACAAGATTTTATGTTTCGAGATTAGAACCCTAAATATCGACTGCAACTCACAAAGTAGAATGTAATTAAGAAAACCCAGAATCATTTTCCATCAAATTAAATCAGACGACGGATAACTCAAAGACTAGGCATGAACTTGAATCAAACCAGTAATAAAATTTCAAAATTCCTATAACAAATCACATCAACAAACAAATAAAAAGGTACAGCCAAACCCACAAAAAATGAATGATACTCACTTCACTACCGAAGCAGGCAACGCGGCGAAGCAGTATTAGGGTTTGATTATCGTCGGCGATTTCAATTCGTTGTTAGGGCTTGATTTGTGTGTTTTTTATTTTTATTTTTGTTTTTTTCCTTCCTCTCTTTTCCTGAAAGTGATGTCTGTGTCGAAGTTCGATTAGGATGCATTCACCGGTATTAGGGTGCATGAACGTCTATTATAATACCATGAGCTTTCCTCTTATTTCTTCTTATACTATGCCACGTGGTGAAATTTTGTAATTACAAAAATGCACCTATTTTTTGGGGTTCGGACTTCGTATTCAGTCGTTAGATTTTATAATTACAGAAACACACCTTTCCAAAATAGTCACTTACATTTAGGGCAAAATATAATTAATTCTAAAATTAATTACTTTTTTATTTATTTTTAATACATTTTTAAAAATATTTAAGGATAGAATTATTTGTACTCTAAATTTTATTTTAAAATTATTGTACTTTCTGCATGTATTTACTAAAAAGTTTCAAAATTAGTTTTTACTCTACACACTCTAACATTAGTCAAAATAATCCTCCATCCATCTTCATTAGATTTTTTTTTTATATTTTCTCTTACATCTATAAAACTATTCATCTCTCCTTCAAAATTTTAGCATACTTCCTTAGCAATTGATGACCTTTTTTAAGCTAATCTCTTCCAATTTTATAGTTAATTTCATAGCAAAGTAAAAAAGACAATAACAAGGTCTACATTTGGCTCTTCATAATAAGATTGACGAACTTGTAGGTTCAATTTATATTGGATGCACGCCAATTGGACCTCCAATAAGTCTATTGGAATTGATTATAAAATTGAATATAAGTTTTTAAATATATGTAATATAAGTTTTTCTTAAAATTGAATATAAGTTTTTCTTAAAAGGAAGTGAAATATTTATTAATGAATAAATATATTAGATAGTTGAGAAGAGTCTCCAATTTTAAATATATGTAAAAATTTTATGTTATTAAAATCACACTAATATAATTTATTATTAAGGACAAGTTAATAAAACTTAATAAAATATTTTTATTTTGATCACTCGATTGACATGAGAGAAAAATATAATTCAGGGAAAATGAGAGAAGAATAAAAGTTTCTAAATGAGTTCAACTGAATTTTTTTCTAGGTTTGATAAATATTTTTATGCTGTAAAGAAAGAAAATAAATATGGAAATTGAATAAGATTTATGGAGGATAATTTTAGTATTTGATAAATTGTGTACATTAATTTTTTTTTTAATTTATCGTATGAGTGTATCAAATAGAGTAGTATTCTTTATTTAAATTTTCCTCATGAATCATGATGGAACTAGTCTAGCTACAGATGTGAAGAAAAAGTTGACGAGCCAATATGCAACATCCGGGCAAAATTGCTAGTAGGGGTGTTCAGAATCCAATCCAATCCGCTCAATCCATCCGTTCCGTGGATTAAATGGATTGGATTGGATTGAAATTTTGAAAATTCGCAGTTGATGGATCGGATATGGATTTACTTTTGTAAATCTGCAAAAATCAGCTAATCTGCAAAATATATATATATAATTAAAAAAATTTATAAATGTGACATTACTAATAAATAAGTAATTATGTGATAATTTTTACATACGTACATTAACACCATAATATTAATATACTTTATCCATTATTCAAAAATAATATAAAACAAAAAAATTATTAAATAATTAAATATACAAAACAAAAAATCATAAGCAAACAAAAAATTTGTCTCTTAGCGCCAATCAAATGAATCCACCGACAGCAACTATTCAAAAATAATATAAAATAAAAAGATTGTTAAATAATTAAATATACAAAACAAAAAGTCATAAGCAAACAAAAAATTTGGAGGCACTAATTTACACACAAAATTAGTTACGCGTAATTTCGATAAATCTTGATGAAGTAATAAATGAGATTAAACATATTAAAACAGGTAAAATATAATAATTTAAATTTAAATTTATTTATTGATTATTATTTGACTTTATATTGTTATTCTATTTTAAAAATTTAGATTTTTCTTGTCTTATACGTACAAAGATTTTGGGAGCTGATAAGAACATATTTGATGAAACTTGATAGTATTTGATGGGATGGTAAGGATAAATATTAATTAATTTTTTTATTAAATAAAATTTTTTATTTGTTATTTATTTCAATTATGTTTATTTTGTTTAGGTTAAAGTACGAAGCACAAATTTGAGGTGGATGTTTTTCTTTTCGATTTGTTTTATTTTGAAACTTTAAATGTATTATTGTAGTTTTATTTGAAAAATTAATTTTGGTCTTATATTTTAAAACTTTGAATGTATTATTGTAGCTCTATTTGAATAATTAATCTTTGTGTATTATATTTTGAAACTTTGAACATATTATCGCAGTTTTATTTGAACAATTAATCTCAGTATATTATATTTTAAAACTTTGAATGCATTATTTTAGCTTTATTTAAATAATTAATTTATTAAAATTGTTTATATATTACATTTATTTCATTAGTTCATGGATTGGAGAGAACTAAAAATTTTTAATCTGTAAACTAATGACCAAAATGGTGGATTGGATATGAATTGAGTCAAATCCGCATCCGATCTGCAGATATATTGATTGGGTTTGGATTGAAGTTAATTAATCCGTGGATTAGATTGGATTGAAAAATTATAATTCACAAAATCGTGGATCAAATATGAATTGATTTCTAATCCATAAAATTCGATCCACGAACAACCCTAATTAGTGGATGCTTATGCGCATCATTAGCAAAAACTTTTGGATTTAATTTAATAATGCTAGTTTAAGACATGCCAACTGTTAATCTTATAATAATGATTTTGATGATAACAAATATTACATGTTCATAATTAAAGTGTTGGGACTATTAAAAAGATTTTTCTAAAGCAATACACTTGTTTAAAGCTCAAAAATGATGAAACTGAAAATTACCGGTGAACCGTTTATGGGAAACAGTGAACCGATAATTTACAGTGGAGTTTGTTTCGAAAGGTCTGGAAATTAACGGTGAACCGTTTATGGAAATGGCTAATCGATAAATTCCAGTAAGGAGAAACTTTTTAGCCTTGAACCGTTTAGTACAAACGGTAAGCTAAGATTGTGTCAGATGTTCTAGAAATTAACGGCACACCGTTTATGAATAACGGTTAACCGATAAATTCCAGTAAAGAAAAAGTTTTCTACTCTTGAACCATTTAGCAAAAACAGAGAGCCGAGTTCTGTTTTGCAGGTCTCTGGAAAGAAACGGTGATCCGATAATTTAAACGTTAAACCGTTTATTTGAAATCAAAAGGCAACGGCTAGCTGAAAAGTCAAAACGGCTAACCGATTGAGACAACCGGCGAACCGATTATTATCAGAAAGTCAATAACGGCTAGTTTTCAGCTCCAACTATAAAAAGGCTCAATCAAATTCAAACAAGAGATCCAATATTTTTTATATTTGAGCTTCCTACTGAGAAACAATCTTCTTTGAGCTTCAATTGTGTTTTATTTCATTCCCTCACACATTAAAATTTCAATTGTAATTATTTGGAGTGTGTGAGAGATTATTTGTTATTAAATCTCTATCATTGAGTGATTGTAATTGTTGGGAAACACTTGGGTTGAGAGATTGGGTTTAATCTCTTATTGTAAAGGTCCATTGACACCTTAGAAGTCAAGTGTAAGTAATTTGAAGCCTTGGAGGCTTGCATAGTGGAATCCTCAAGCCCGGTGAGCTTGGAGGCGTGGACGTAAGCACGGTTGGCCGAACCACGTAAAAATCAAGTGTTTGATTTCTCTTCCCTTATCCTTTTTAATTTGAGCATTGTTGAATTTATTACTTTTGATTTTGATTAAGACATTAGTTTTAATATTGTGCATTTTTATTGGCTTAGTTTTTAAAACCTAATTCACCCTCCCTCTTGGGTAGCCTAAATAGAATTTCAATTGGTATCAGAGCCTGGTTCTTTTGTTAGGACTTAATCGTCTAGAGTAAACGATCCATGGCAACGCAAAATGATTCTAGCTATAGGGAAGGACAATCCACCACTAGGCCACCATTCTTTGATGGTAATGATTATCCTTATTAGAAAACTAGGATGAGAATTTACTTGCAAGCTTTAGACTATGAAATATGGGAAGTTGTATGTGATGGTCCATTCATGCCGATAACTAAAAATGAAGAAGGAGAAGATATTCTTAAACCTTCACGTGAATGGAATGATTTAGAAAAGAGAAAAGCTTCACTAAATTCTAAAGCTATGAATGCCTTATTTTGTGCCCTAGATAAGAAAGAATTTCATAGAGTCTCAAGTTGTTCTAATGCTTATGAAATTTGGAAGAAACTTAAAGTTGTTTATGAAGGTACAAACCAAGTCAAAGAATCTAAAATAAGTAGATACACTAGGCAATATGAATTGTTTCAAATGGAACAAAATGAAAGTGTCTACTCTATGTATACTAGATTTACAGACATTGTAAACACTCTAGGGGCACTTGGTAAGACCTTTTCAAATAGCGAGAAGGTAAAGAAAATCATTAGATCATTACCAAAAGAATGGAGACCTAAAAGAACTGCTATTGAGGAAGCCAAAGATTTAAACATTTTATCTATTGATGATTTAATTGGCTCATTTATCTCTTATGAAGAAGATTTAGTAGCTGAGAAAGGAGATGAAGATAAGAAGAAGAAAAGCATTGCTTTGAAAGCATCAAAATTTGAAAGTGATGAGGAGAGTGAACTTGAAGATGAAGAAATGGCCATGATAGCTAGAAAATTCAGGAAGTTCTTCAAGAAAACCGGTGATCGAAGAAAGTTCAGAAACTTCAAAAATCAAAAGGAGAAGAAGGAAGCAATCATATCTTTATGAATGCAAAGTTCGGGTCATATAAAATCGGAATGTCCACTTCTCAACAAATTCAAGAAGAAAGCTATGTTGGCAACATGGGATGATAGCGATGAAGAGTCAAGTGAGGATGAACAATCACAAGAAATATCAAACTTGGCACTCATGGCAATAGGAGAAGATGAGCTTGATGAGGTAAGTGATCTTCCATCTTATAATGAATTATATGATGCTTTTAATGAGTTGCATAGTGATATGATGAAAATTGGGAAGAAAAATGCATGTTTTAAGAAGAAAATATTAGATCTTTCAAATGAAAAAGATACCATGCAAAAATGTAATGATTTGTTAAATGATAAGATTAAAGGGCTAGAATTAGATAATGAAAGATTGCATGATAGGATTGCATCTTTAAAAGATAAACAAATTACTTCATATGAGCATGAAAAATTACATGTTGATGACTTAGTCAAAGAAAATGAAGAACTTAAAAGAAGAAAGCAATGAGTTAAATGAAATTGTGTCAAGATTCACAAATGGGCAAAAGAACTTAGAAAAATTACTTGGTGCTCAAAAATGTGTGTTTGATAAAGGAGGGATTGGTTACAAACCTAATTTGAAACAAAAATACTACAAAAGATACTTTGTTAAGGCTACTTCCATTAACAATCATAAAATTATTTGTCATTATTGCAATGGAGATAGTCACATGAAATATAGATGTCCTATTAAGAAAAACGCATATTATGGAGTTAAATGTGTTTGGGTTCCAAAAGGAACCATTACTAACACTTAAGGACCCAAAAAGTTTTGGGTACCTAAAATTTGAGATATTCACTACAGGAATCAAAGAAGAATGGAAAAAGAAATAAGTGGTATTTGGACAGCGGATGCTCAAGACATATGACCGGTGACTATTCATGGTTCTCAAGCTTTACCAAAATCAAAAATGGAGGGGATGTATCTTTTGGAGATAATTCAAAAGGAAAAATCATTGGTATTGGCAATGTCGGTAAAGTTTCCTCAACTCTCATTGAGAATGTATGTTTAGTTGAAAATCTAAAACATAACTTGCTTAGTATTAGTCAATTATGTGACAAAGGTTATAAGGTTATTTTTGATAAAACAAGTTGTGTTATTGAAAATGCATGTGATGGTAAAATTGTTTTTGTTGGAAAGAGATGTGTTAATGTTTATACCATTGATATAGATTGTGCATCCACCCTTGATAAATACTTTTCCGCATTACATGATGATAGTTGGTTATGGCATAGAAGACTAGGACATGCAAGCATGGATTTAATTTCAAAGATTTCCAAAAATGATTTAGTTAAAGGTCTTCCGAAAATTGGTTTTGAAAAAGATAAAATTTGTGAAGCATGCCAATTTGGAAAACAAATCAAAACTTCTTTCAAAAATAAAAATCATATTTCTACTTCAAAACCACTTCAACTTCTTCACTTGGATTTATTTGGACCTTCTAGACATGCTAGCTTAAATGAAAAATATTATGCATTTGTGATTATAGATGATTATTCTAGATATACATGGGTATTATTCTTAACTAGTAAGGATGATGCATTTGATGCATTTAAAGTTTTCTGTAAAAAGGTTCAAAATGAAAAAGGCTATTTCATTACTTGCATTAGAAGTGATCATGGTGGTGAATTTGAAAATCATGCATTTGAAAATTTTTGCAATGACTTTGGCATTATACACCAATTTTCATCACCTAGAACTCCTCAACAAAATGGAGTTGTTGAGAGAAAGAATAGGTCTATTCAAGAAATGGCTAGGACTATGTTAAATGAGAATGCATTACTGAAATATTTTTGGGCCGAAGCCGTAAACACCGCATGTTATGTGTTAAATCGTGTTTTGATTAGGCAACTTCTTAATAAAACTCCTTATGAGCTTTGGAAAGATAGAAAGCCAAACATTGGTTATTTTAAAGTTTTTGGATGCAAATGTTTTGTATTAAATACTAAAGATAATCTCGGTAAATTTGATCCAAAATCGGATGTTGGTATTTTTCTTGGATATTCAACTACTAGCAAAGCTTATAGAGTCTATAATAAAAGAACCTTAGTCGTTGAAGAATCTATGCATGTTACGTTTGATGAGACTAACCCCTCCTCGATGGAGAAAGTTATTAATGATGCAGATGAAGAAGTACCACAAGGAGAAACTTCGAATGCTAAACAAGATTCTTCATCTTTCAAGAATCAAGAGAAGCAACATGAAGAACAAAACAATGTGGAGCAACATGAAGGTAACTCTCAAACACTCCCCAAGGAGTGGAGGTATGTATCTTCTCACCCTAAAGACTTAATTTTAGGAGAACCTTTACGTGGTATAACTACTAGATCATCACTTAGGAACACATGTGCACATACCGTATTTATATCTCAAATTGAACCAAAATCTTTTGCGGATGCGGAAAACGATGAATCTTGGATTATGGCAATGCAAGAGGAGTTAAATCAATTTGAGAGAAATAATGTGTGGGAATTAGTCCCTAAACCAGTACATCAATCCATTATAGGCACTAAATGAGTATTTAGGAATAAAATGGATGAATCGGGTGTGGTTGTAAGGAATAAAGCTAGGTTAGTGGCTCAAGATTACAATCAAGAAGAAGGAATTGATTTTGATGAAACTTTTTCACCCGTAGCAAGATTAGAATCCATTAGAATACTTTTAGCGTTTGCATGCTATAAGAATTTTATATTGTATCAAATGGATGTCAAAAGTGCATTTTTAAATGGTTACATCATGGAAGAAGTGTATGTGAAACAACCCCTTGGTTTTGAAAATGAAAAATTTCCAAATCATGTTTACAAGTTGTCAAAAGCATTGTATGGATTAAAACAAGCACCTAGTGCTTGGTATGATAGACATAGTAAATTTCTTTTGGAAAACGGTTTTTCAATGGGTAAAGTGGATACTACACTTTTTATCAAGCATAAGAATCAAGATATACTTATTGTTCAAATCTATGTTGATGATATTATTTTTGGTTCTACTAATGAGTTTCTGTGTAAGGATTTTTCATCTTGTATGAGCAAGGAATTCGAGATGAGCATGATGGGAGAATTGAAGTACTTTCTCGGATTACAAATAAGACAAAACGAAGAAGGAATCTTCATCAATCAAGCCAAATATTTGAAAGATTTACTCAAGAGATTCGGACTTGAAGATGGCAAGACTAAAAGTACTCCAATGAGCTCAACAATTAAGCTTGACAAAGATGAAAAAGGTAAAGATGTTGATGTCAAAACATATCGAGGTATGATCGGATCCTTACTTTATTTAAGCGCCAAAGATGGACCCGATATTGTATTCAGTGTATGTTTGTGTGCAAGATTTCAATCATGTCCTAAAGAATCTCACTTGCTTGCTGTTAAAAGAATTTTTCGATATTTGAAAGGAACTGTAGATCTTGGCCTTTAGTATCCTAGGGGAACTCATTTAGATTTAATTTGTTATTCGGATGCCGATTTTGCTGGGTATAAGATTGATAGGAATAGTACTAGTGGAACTTGTTTCTTTCTAGGTCACTCACTGTCTCTTGGTTTGGTTTAGTAAGAAACAAAACTCGGTTGCTCTTTCAACCACCGAGGCTGAGTATATTGCAGCCGGTAGTTGTTATGCGCAATCACTTTGGATGAAACAAACCCTTAGAGACTTTGGTATTAATCTTGATCATATACCTATCATGTGTGACAACACAAGTGCCATAAACCTTTCAAAGAATCCCATTCAACATTCTAAGACCAAGCATATAGAGATAAGACATCATTTCCTAAGAGATCATGTTCAAAAAGGAGATATTTCATTACATTTTATTTCAACTGAAAAACAGCTCGCTGATATCTTTACAAAACCTCTTGGCGAAGAACATTTTTCAAAGATTAGGCATGAGCTTGGAATGATAAATGTCTCATAATGTTTTATTTAATATCTTCTTTACCTTTCTATAGTATGATGTTTGTTTGTCTTTGGATGTGTTTTAAATTTTGTAATCATGCATTATATTGGTCTTACAAGACATTCTTGATCAATTAAATGATTTAGAAATGTATTGAATGTTGGCTGTAGATTAAAACATATGTGGGAAATCAAAGTCAAGACAAACAGGTTACCGTTTATTCTTAAAACGGCTTACCGTTTAATTCCAGAAACACTAGAATTTTTTTTATTTATTAGCGGCTAACCGTTTATTAATAACGGTTAACCGATTATGTTTTCTAGCTCTCTGGACGCTATCGGTGAACCGATTTATTTAAACGGATCGCCGTTTTCTTTGTTATAAACTGTTTCAGTTTTTCTTCCTCATCTCCACTTACCCCTTCACCGTTTTCTCTGAAACCCGCGAACCCTAAGCTCTCTCTCTCTAAAATTTCTGGTTTCTCTTGCCATTTCTTGCCAAAACACGATCATAGAAACATTCTTCATCATCTTTAGACAAGTTTTAACCATTCAAAACATCAAATTGCTGCCCAAATCCCGAAATCCCAAATTGAAACCCTAAGCGCAACCGAGCAAATTTCTCGATTTTTTTTTACTCATTTGTTGACGATTTCCTACCAAATTGAGCCTTCAGAAACCTTTCTCTACTCTTTTTCATTCATTTTATTGGTCCAGTTTTCATCATTTTCATCTTTTTGACAAAATCCCACATTCTCAAAGCTTCATTAATGGCTGAATCCTCAGAATCCCAGGGAAGAGGAAAGCTGTCCCAAGGAGCAACCCCATAATTCCTAGAGAGACAACCGAGTTCCAGAGACTCCATTTTCCAACCGCTCCGCTTGCTAAACGTTTCGAAACCCGTTTCATGGGTCGAAAGGTAATCGACTCTTACTTTGTGGATTTAGATAACTTTGAGGAGTTGGTTGTTTGTGGAAAAAGTTTTAAGCAGATGTTGTTGCCATGGGAGTCGGCATTAGACTTAGAGGAGAGGATTTATCCTAACCTAGTTCGTGTTTTTTATTCGAACGTGGAATTGTCGGCAGAAAGAGTAGATAGAATAGTTACCAGTGTTGGGGGTGTTCCTATTGATTTTGATGTTTTTGATTTAAACACCATTTTAGGACTCCCACTTGCTGGACATAATATCTACACTTCCAGGAAGGAATTATCCTTTGCCGATTTTAACCATACCAAAGGGGTTACAAACATTTGTCGGCGACGAGATCTCACTGATGAGATCTGCGCCCTTCCTTTTAGAGCCCAACTTTTGCCGCTGCAGGTTAGGATTCTTCACACCATTTTGCAGCATATTGTCACCCTTAGGAAGGGTCACTCGGATGAGGTCACTAGGTTGGATGTCGGATTCTTGATAGTCTTCTTAGTGGACGCCGTATTAACCTTGGGTATATTATGTTGCGCCATATGTTGAATACCCCTGCTGTTACACATAGGCTACTTCCGTACGGTAACATTATCTCTAAGCTTTTGTGACACTTTCGCATACCTCTTAGAGACTCCGTGTATGTTGAGACCAAGAAGATTGGGAAAGAGGCCATCTCGGCGATTGGGTTTTCACAAAGGCGTCAGGACTGGATTAAAACACCAAATGTGAAAAACCAAGACACCCTCGTAGCTCCAGAAGATGCCCGGTTCCTCAACGACATCTTTACTTCTGATCAGCTGCCTGACTTTCGACTCGGTGCTCGCCCTCCGCCCCCTCGTCGCGGATCTGCCTCACGACCTCCCAGAGACCGATTCTACGACGCATGAGAGACGGAAAGCGATCGGCCATCTACTTGTTGCTCCATCCGCTCCCGATCATCTTCTTCTTGACTTGTTAGCGATTTTCGCACACTTACTCGGCGGCAAAGCAGCAGCCTTCGTGGATCGTTTACATCCTTCCGGCCTTCAAGAAGAAGCAGATCTTTGGATGGATGGACAGCAACGCATCTTTTCTGCTCTCGCCATTCCTCCTTCTTCCTCTACTCCTCCTCCTCCTCCTCCTCCTCCGCAGTAGTTTCTTAGTATTTTGAACTTAATTGATTTCGCACAAACATTTCATTTGTTATGCACTATTTATGTATGTTGGATGTTTTTATTATCTATGATCGTTTTCTCATTTTGATATTATTCTTATTGATTTAATGCAATTGGTTGTATCTTGATTTCTTATTGTTTTTGTTGGGTGTATATTTTTGGGGATGTTTAAAATACAGGGGAGATGCTGCTGAAATTTTTACTTGTCAAAACGAAACTATTTTTTCTTTAATTTTTTTCTTTTTGATGCTGAAGGGGGAGAATAATTTCAAATTATAGTTACATTTCAAAAGGAAAAAACAAAAAAAAAATTTTCAAGGGAGCTTATTTTCAGGGGGAGTTAAAACAAAAAATTTTTTTTTTCCTTCACATATAAAATTTGTCATCATCAAAAAGGGGGAGATTGTTAATCTTATAATAATGATTTTGATGATAACAAATATTACATGTTCATAATTAAAGTGTTGGGACTATTAAAAAGATTTTTCTAAAGCAATACACTTGTTTAAAGCTCAAAAATGATGAAACTGGAAATTACCGGTGAACCGTTTATAGGAAACGGTGAACCGATAATTTACAGTGGAGTTTGTTTCGAAAGGTCTGGAAATTAACGGTGAACTGTTTATGGAAACGGCTAACCGATAAATTCCAGTAAGGAGAAACTTTTTAGCCTTGAACCGTTTAGTACAAACGGTAAGCTAAGATTGTGTCAGATGTTCTAAAAATTAACGGCACACCGTTTATGAATAACGGTTAACCGATCAATTCCAGTAAAGAAAAAGTTTTCTACTCTTGAACCGTTTAGCAAAAACGGAGAGCCGAGTTCTGTTTTGCAGGTCTCTGGAAAGAAACGGTGATCCGATAATTTAAACGGTAAACCGTTTATTTGAAATCAAAGGGCAACGGCTAGCTGAAAAGTCAAAACGGCTAACCGATTGAGACAACCGGCGAACCGATTATTATCAGAAAGTCAATAACGGCTAGTTTTCAGCTCCAACTATAAAAAGGCTCAATCAAATTCAAACAAGAGATCCAACATTTTTTATATTTGAGCTTCCTACTGAGAAACAATCTTCTTTGAGCTTCAATTGTGTTTTATTTCATTCCCTCACACATTAAAATTTCAATTGTAATCATTTGGAGTGTGTGAGAGATTATTTATTATTAAATCTCTATCATTGAGTGATTGTAAGTGTTGGGAAACACTTGGGTTGAGAGATTGGGTTTAATCTCTTATTGTAAAGGTCCATTGACACCTTAGAAATCAAGTGTAAGTAATTTGAAGCCTTGGAGGCTTGCATAGTGGAATCCTTAAGCCCGGTGAGCTTGGAGGCATGGACGTAGGCACGGTTAGCCGAACCATGTAAAAATAAAGTGTTTGATTTCTCTTCCCTTATCCTTTTTAATTTGAGCATTGTTGAATTTATTACTTTTGATTTTGATTAAGACATTAGTTTTAATATTGTGCATTTTTATTGGCTTAGTTTTTAAAACCCAATTCACCCCCCCTCTTGGGTAGTCTAAATAGAATTTCACCAACGTGCTGGCAATTTTTTTTTCAAATTTTAATGTAAGCCCTATTAGCATGACTTAGGGCCATTTTGGGATTGCGGTTGAAATTTAATAAGCTGCTTATTTCATAATTTTTTATTAAAATAGTGTTTGGTAAATTTTATAAAAGCAGCTTATTTCATAATTTTCTCCATTTTGTCAGCAACTTTTAAAAGTAGGTAAATGGTTGCTTTTTATAAGCAGCTTATTCAATAAGCTACCACACCTTTTTAAAATCCCTATTATAACTTTGGATTTTAATAAAAATCAATAAGCTGCCACACCTTTTGAAAATCTCTATTATAATTTTGGATTTTAATAAAAATAAAATTATATCATACTTATCCATAAACCTTAATATAATATATAAATCATACTTTTATTTCTATCATATTTTATATAACAAATTATGAAGTTCTTTAAATTTTTTTAATTGAGTTCTTTTAATATAATTTTACATATTTAAAAAAAAATATGTTTAAATAATTTATTAAACATACTCTAAAAATAAAAAATAATTAAAACTTATGTCTATTTTAGTCATTATATAATAAAACAGCACTTCGTAATAAAATTTACCAAACGTATATACTCTACTTTTCAAACTCACCGCAACTGCAACAACACATTTTATCAAACACAGAAATTTACTTTTTAATCAGAAGTTTTTATTTCATCTCTTGTGACAAAGATAAGCGAACTTATTTTATTTCATCAGCCTCCGCAATCCCAAACTGGCCCTTAATCGAGATGTTCCGAATTAAAAATCTTATATCATTTAAAGCGGTGAGGTCTTAGGTAAAACAGTCTTATTGTCAACCTCAATACTCTTTTGTAATAAAATCATGCTATATTGGAATCACTGAATTCTCTTCCAATCTCCGTCATTTATCCTAATTGCTCTCATGGCCATTAATTTCTAATCCGCATACAGTTATTTATTAGGAGAATGCTATTTTGCTATTTGAATTATACGAAGATAGAAACAACAGTATTGTATCATGAATAGTGACATAAACCGCACTCATGCTCTGTCTTTCTATTGTCTTGCAGTAATTTTCTCTTTATTAATTAGTGTATACACGATATACACGGTACATCCATCCCCCTAATTAAAACTCTCACTATATAACAATTAACTAACAACTTCGTTCACGATAAGAAGCCAACTTATAGAGTCGCTGAATAAATTGGTAAGTTTAGTATCTGTAGCAACTTAATATAATTGGTAATCTTCGAATTTAATTTTGTGATTAGCTTACCTTTAGACATGCTTAGTTTATGACATTGTTTCTCTTCTTATAATAGTAATTCTCTTTCTCTTATCATTGAATAAGACGAGCAAGATGAAACTGTTTTCGTTAGCAAATTGCGATGGTATGTGCGAAGATTGCACTTCCTTCGACCAACTTGGATTGTGAATATTTGTTAGATTGAACAACAAGTCCGGTCCGTCTCTCTGACTTATAAAGTTACAAGCATTTTAACGTGGCTTTAATGACAATAAGTAAGTAATTCGATTTCTCCTAATTGCCGTAAGCTTTTAGCTTTAGATGTTATATCCCCATCAAAAGGGATGGGCAGTAGGGCACCTTTCCCCTCATTCATAATTTAGACTCTGGGGTCTGTTTATTTTTCAAACGTACACTTAATTGATTGCCGTGGAGTCAACTAAATATTGGATAGTTTTCAGGGCATGACCCATTTGAAGTCATCAAAACCACAAGGATCGAATGATTTAACATTCCACTACATATATATATATATATATATATATATATATATATATATATATATATACACACACACACACACACGGTCCACAGTTTTATTCATTTGAGCTTTTGAGGCCACACCGCTGACATCAGGCACGGCATCCTCCATATATATGAAGGCAATAGGGATGTTGAGAAAGAATCTTCGTTGTAGCCTTGCAGGGTGTGCTCCATTTTGCACACTTATCTGCTCTTTGCCGTCACATCACAAGCGACCACATTGGTCAATACAAGAAACTATAGTGCGGTTATTTTTTAAATGGAGAAAAATTAATTCTATCACCTAAGTTCATATTTTGTCCTAATACATGATATGTGGGTGAAAAAATGTTCAGCTTATTTGACCTGATTACTGATTTTTAACTTGTCTTGTACGAAATTTATATTGACTGCAAGCCCTATATATCTTCACATCTAACTAGAAGACATTAATTAATAAATTCTCGTAGATCATACTTGTTGGTTAATATCAGTGTGAATAATTTTTTAAAAATATATTTGAGGTCCGAATTTCTTAGCGTTTAGTAATGCTCCAATAAGTATCAACCATCTTAATCTTGGCAAATACTTCTGTTGAATTTTAGTTCTTTAATCAGAAAAGTCACCATCCGGTCCAAATAGTTAATCACATTCAAATCTTCCCCATTAAGCTCATGGCAACATTAATTTTTGCGGTCTTTGATAACCCGCTTAATCAGTAGGGAAATATCCTTTTGTAAGAGTAGGATAAGCATGCTTTCATGATCAAAGTTAAACAATACAAATTTTCACTTTGGTACTAATATACATATGTGAAGTCAGCTTTCTGTGAACTTTGTATGTAGAGAAATTGGTATGTATGCATTATTTTGTAAAGGGTTAGGCATGATCTGGTTTGATTCAATTCTACATAAGAATCGAACCACATAGAAATTAGTTGGTTCATAATTTTGTGACCTATATATTAATCAAATATTAGAATTAAACTGAACCAAATTAAATTAATTTAGTTCAGATTGATTTGGTTCAATGGTTTGGTTTGGTTTTGTTTCGTTTTGTTTGGTTCAAGTAATTTTACCATGTATATTCAATAAAATAAAATTAACATAATAATAATGTACTATTACCGCAACAACAATCTCGAGTTCATAAATTCACAAATAATAAACAACATAATAAAATTGAATAAATCAACATAATAAAGTCTAAAACAAAATAACTTACATACGTAGAAATTCACAAAATATATAAATCCATGACAATGAATTAAACAAGAAAGAAATAAGACAACATCACATATAAAAGAAATTTCAAATTTCCATTGCCAACTTCTTGTCGATATTCACCGCTTCTTAATTCTTCAACATATCTTTTGACAATATTAAAACTCCACACTAAGTTATTAACACACTTCCATATCCACAATACCTATATCATCTCTCAAAGTGAGCCAAGCACTTACAATTAAATAAATTAAAATATAGTGTATACTATCACATTAATAATAATTTATATTAACTAAGATCAAATCTATTTTTATTTTTTTATTTTTTCTAAACCATTTAGTTTTTTGGATTTTGATTCAAAGATTTATGAACCATTTAATTTTTATTACTCGAACTAAACTGAACTAAATTACCATAATACAGTTTGATTCTATTTGTTTAGGACAAAACCGATCCAAATGCCCACCCCTATTTAACATATTTATATGTTTCTAATTTCATGGCAATTAAATTTCCTTTACATCCAAGTAAATATGTTTTGTATCTCATAACTCTTATTTTCTCAAAAAAATTTATCAACTGAACTAATTGACACTCGCTCAATTGTATATGAATGTTGTAGTATCTCATAATTACATGTGATATTAATCCTTGCTTTTACTCAGTTCCAATTGATATAAAATAAAAACAAAAAGATACAGATATTCAGGAGACCAAACAGCCCCTCGATCAATTTAATCGCTAATTACAGGTCAAAAAATCCATTAAGAAAATGGTGATAAGTTGTAGAGTGAATTGAGTAATGGTGCTTTTATAATCTTATAATGACGAAGCACTATGATCTAAAGTAATAGATAGCATGATTAGGTTTTGCTTAAAGTGCAATTAATTAAACTATTGCCGACATTCTGCTCAAGTATTTTTTTCTCCGGATGATTATCGATCCCTTGAATGATGATAAGTGACAATAGCTCTTGAAAAGAAACGTTCATGGAGAATGCACCAACCCAATTCGTCATCTACTTGAATAATAAGGTTCCGTTCCATAGGACTATCTTATTCTTACATATGTAATATATATATATATATATATATATATATATATATATATATATATATATATATATATCTACTATCTTTATTTGAAAATATAATATCATTATATTTATTTGCAATTATTAATAATGAATAGTTTATTATAAGAAAAATATTAATTTTGAACTATATTATTAATAATAATGTTTCATTTGTGTTGTTCTTATCAATAATTTTTAATTTACATAATTAAAATTAAAATTAATAAAAAATAATGATTTACATAATTAAGAATATTAATAATTATTATTAATTTACAAGTATAATAAAATAAATATTTTATTTTATATATATATTTTTTGTATTAATTTTGTAATTAAAAACTATAATTATTTAAATAAGGATAAAATACTAAAATTATAATTTAAAATCATTTATTTCCAATTAAAGACAAAAGAAATAGATAAATTGGATTATGACTTGGATTTTATACTCTCATTCTAATATAAGTAAATAACCTGCTTTCACTCTCACCTTACACTCTCAATCACAGGAGTCTCATTTCTCAAGATTCCCACTTCAATCTAAATTTTAAACACTACCTATGTATACAACTAGTTTTGATCAATTTAAAATATAATTCCCAATTATTTTATACAAAGTATTAACCAGCAGGACGAAAGGAATTGCGAAGAGTACTCACCTCGTTATTGCTTTCAGGACATTAATACACAACGACCACATTCCTATTGCTTTTCTTTCTTATCTGGTTTTAGTAATTCGTCGGAGCAAGCACCTTTATTAAGAAATAAAATTCGTAATACCTGTTGGGAGGGAACGTAACGTATCGTATATATATACGTACTCTCCGAGAGAGATATTATAGGATAACATTTTATTGCAACATAAATACAGTATATACAAAAGGTTTCATGATGACAAAACCCACTTAACATATTGATAATTGTCCCATATGCACGTCACCATCTAACATTTACAGAACATTATAGCAGATGTAAGGCACCAAGTAATATCACCTAATTCCATCGATATGGTTGGTGACGGTTTTGACTTGGTTGGTGAGAAACCTCTTAAGAAGCGAGGCTTACCTTCGACCTTCCGACAATATTCTATTGACGTATATATACAAAAATAAAATCAACACTGAGAATTGCCTGAATTGAACTAAGTAATTATCAAGCTTACATGGTACTTTGTAGCATGTGCACTTTTGAAGTCTTAGTTTACTTTTAGTTTGTGATGAATTTTTGCGGCTATTAATTGCTAGTGCCTGCCACCCACCTCCAAATTGCTCAGCGTGTTTAGTTCAAAGTCACTGAAGCAATCGATTCCAAAATCATGGATACCGAAATCCTGACAATCCAATAGCCATGAACAATTGTCCTGATGATCCCAAGCTACTGGCAATCCTGTTTCATTGATGTTTTGCTCAACAGGCGGATTACTAATATTCCATGGTGCATCAATTAGAGGAGGTTCATCAATCCACAAGCTGTTCAGTAAGCAGTCATCGTTGCAAATATTTTCTAACAAGAGCGAATCATCAGTTGTGGATGAATTTTCAGTTGGGGATGAGCTGGAGTTGTCTTCAACGTTATTGTTGGTGCCATCACTACTTTCCACCTTTTGCTGATTGCTGGGTTCTGGCAGCAAATTATCCTCAGCTTTTGTTTCTTTGTGTAAGGGCTCGTGAGTGACAGGATCGATTCCCATTTTAAGAAGCTTTTTCTTTATGTGGGTGTTCCAATGATTCTTGATCTCGTTATCGGTTCTTCCCGGTAGCCTAGCTGCAATCTTGGACCATCTGTTCAAGATAAGTGAAAAGTTAATTTTAGTTAAACTTGGAATTAAAAAAAATTATATATAACTAGCACTTAATGAGAAATTAGAGAGAGTATGGTTGCTTCTTGGTAGCAAAAAGAAGAAGCATTTTAAGATTTTAAAAAAAAAAATTATATATTCGGCTCAATTTTGATTTTTGAATACATAATATAACGCACGATAAAGAAGAATGAAAAGGTATCCTGCACTTTATGCCGACTCTCTCAAGCCATCCTTTGTCAAGGACACCAATAGCATGCGTGTGCGACCTTTATTTACTTTGCAAGTAACGAATAAAAAAACTTCAATTTTTTACATGAAAAATACTATTCAAAATAAAAGTATTAATACCTGCAATCAGTGATCATATCCTTTGAGGAGATTAATTGCAGGGCACCTAAGTTCAAATGCATTGATCATGCGTAGCTTATTTACTATTTATTCAAAATGCGTTGCTTTCTTCTACATATTATATGTTTATTACACATACACACAAGATATAAGAATGATGAAGTTAGCTATACAGCTTCTATCTCACAGTAAAGGATAATATATAATTTATAATATAATCTTAAACGTGTTATGGTAGAAAAAATTAGTTGTGTCCGTAATTATGCCAAACACCATTAATAAAATGATCAATGAATGTATATTAAAAATTCCTTGAAAATTAAACAACAGATAGATTATGTGTTGTGAGAATGATCAAGATATAATTAACAACATCACAAAGGATATAAAGGAGGGTAACCTGTTGCCAAGGCGGGCATGAAGATCGATTACCACTTGTTCTTCAGCCTCTGTGAGAAGACCTCTCTTCAAGTCAGGCCGAAGATAATTAGTCCAGCGCAAGCGGCAGCTTTTGCCGCAGCGGCGGAGACCTGCAAGCTTCGGGACAGCACGCCAACAGCACTGGCCATTGGTGAGAATAAAGTTGATGAGCTTCTTGTCCTCCTCAGCTGTCCATGGCCCCTTTTTCACCCCAAGTTTGTCACAACAAGGTTGCCTGCCCATCACTAGCCAGCTAGCCTATTAACACAAGTATTAGTCTCTCACCAGTGCTCCTTGTAAAGACTCAAAAGCCCCACGAATCCAACCACCTTTATATAATGTTCTCAACTTTCCGGCCTTAATATTATATGCTTATATTAACATATGTACAGAAGCATATATAATTCATCTCAATATATATATATATATATATATATATTAAGAGGGAGGATCATTCCTGGTCCCACCATTGGTTTATGAAAGGAACTTGGGAACTAAAATGAGGTGTTCTGGTGTGTGTATGATGCACAAAATGGGGTGATGGGTGGACCAAAGACTCGGTTACATTTAAGCATCTAAATTTTCTTCCCATTTTCCTACACAACCCCACTCCCTGGTTGCACTCTTACTCAACCATGCCGTCACCCATTTCGTCATCACCACGTTTACGTGTCCTTATTGCATTGGATTTTACTTATGTGTTGCTGCTCATAACTTAAGTCTTCGGTCGGACCAATCAGATGGATAGAATCTTTCCGGATTTGGGGAAACCTCTAATGTGGGTTGGACTTCATTTTGACTTACAGTGTTTTCATGAATTTTTATTTAATTTTGGCCCTTGTCCAATTGTTCTTCAGCATTTCCTAATCAAATTACGCGATATTGTTGATTTCTCTTAAATGTCCATGTTGCAATTATCTTGATAGGGAGACCTTCTCCATTTCTTATAATATTTTCTGATTTAATTTCATTTTTTAATGAATTCAAAGGAAGTTGGGATGGAGAATCCCAATGTGAGGAGAAATTTTCCCATCTCCAATCCCATTCCACATTTATCTATTATCTTTTTATAATAGGGTATATTATTTTAATACATCATGTTAATAGTATAAAAATTAAAATACATCATTAACATATTACAACAGTATTTAAATTATTAAATTTAAAATATATATATATATATATATATATATATATATATCTCATCTCCAACATGTTGAAACTATATATATATATATATATATATATATATATATATATATATATATATATATATATATATATATATATTGGAAGAAAATTAAAAACAAAATATGTTTTTAGATAAATAACAATTGAAATAAAAATATAACAATAAAATTATAAAGTAATAGGTTTGGGGAGGGTGGGATGAGTGGTACAAAGTAAATTCCCGTCTCATATTAAGAATTTGTGTATTTCGACCCATTTGGCAGCGGATCCCTCAAAATAAGTAGAGAATTTTACCATCTTTAATCTTGATTTAAAAAGATTTTACGTGATTCCTATCCATTAGGAGCAATAATAGATTAAGAATCTAACCTTAAGAACTAGGATATGGTAGTAAATCCTAGATTCGAACGTCATATCAATCGGTGTTGAAAGATGGAATTGGAAATTCAGGCCTCAAAAAGCCGTGATGCAGCTATATGGAATTTGATTTTTATAAATAAGTAAATTGCAAAGAAAATTTGTATATTTCTATGGATAGTCAACTGTATATAGCGTTATGTGGTCAACAATTACTCAATTTGTTGACCAAATAATGATTTAAAAATTTTCCATTTTTTTTTCGCTTCCTCCGCTTTCTTTGTATGCAACAATTTAGCTCATTAATTACGCATTCATCATCATTTATTAAGAATGTGTAGTTGTTCTCTTTCGTGTTTCACAAAATAATACCAGGTTAAACTTCAGAAGAAACCTTAGCATAATGAATTGCCTCCCCATCAAAGCACAGGAGACATTAGCAAGTTGCTAAATTAATCTACTTATCTTCTAAGTTCCATTAACATCAACCAATAACACACTCGTCTATAATCCAGGTTATAACTATTAGCATTTAAAAAAAATATCTAATTTCATAATTTGCTCTCACATTTTTCAATCAAGAAAACTTTCTTTTATTTCAAACAGTTTGAATCAAAGTACGACATTATGCTCTGTGACTAGTTTCAGTTAGCTACTCAGCATAGACAATAATCTCATGCCTTTAAACCCTAAGTCTGCGATGCAGATATTTTGTACATTTTATGATTTAACCTTTGCCAAGAGCACACATGCCGTGTGCATCTTATTAAATCAACAAGCCCATACTTATACGTATCGTAGAATTTTATATGCCACGTACGCATCGTTATGGATTGTTCCAAGCTCAAGTAGGAGAGGAACTTACAGGATGCTATAATTGAATCTTTGGACTTCATCTCTGGCCGTTGATTATGGTTGTGAAAGAGGAGCTTTTGCCCAATAGATTACACAAGTTGCTCCTAGTTTCGTCTTAGGATAATGTGTGTGTAAATACAAAATCAAAGTATCAAACAAGAAGTAACACGCGTCTTGCCTAAGAGGTCTCCATGTCAGAGTCCATTTCAAAAACCATTACCTCACAATGCATGAATCATCTTCGTATTACGTACATTATATTAAGGACCATTTTGCAGCAATATATTATATATATAACATAGGTAGATATGGAGTAGTTCATAATCTAAATTGTTGGTTTATTGACTTATATCTCTTGGCTTAAATTTGCTGCTTGGGGTGGGTCCGTTTCTTTGAAGAGCTCATCTTTAGATTTCGCGAGGTTTCTTCATGGCTGTAATATGATGATCCTCCTACAAGCTTCTAATATTTAAATCACGAAAACCATTATTTTAAATCAACAAACAATGGGTCCTCAAAAAAATCCCATGCCCGAAGCGGACTCCTCCGAGATCTTGTTACGTCGAAAATCAGACAAGTGATCAAAAAATAACTTGCAAGACACTACACCAATCGCCAAGCAATTAATTAGTTTTAAGTTTAGCCTATTTTGCAGCTACATGCAGATGGTAATAATCCTGTAAATGCATATCAGTGGCATAACTTATAGACGTATACTTTCCCCATAAGGAAAGATAAGAGATAGGAAACCGAACTTGCTAATCTCTACATGCATGCATTTGTATATATTTCCAAACACACTTGCTGCCTACTTATGATCCCCCAAAAATCAAAATAATACAGATCCAACCACGTATAATTTCTCGTATCCAAGAGTATAGACATGGACTCATATCCGTACTAGTCAAGCATACTTTTAGGTATGACATTGCTTTAGTAATGGTTCTGTCTGGTTTAAGTTCAGACATAACTGTAGCAGTTGTGAACTCGTGATCACAACAGCGACGACATGCGAAAACATGTTCAATTTTTAAAATGCAATAATATTGCACCCTTACCAGTTTGAATTTTTTTTTTTTTTTTTTTTTGAAACGGTGGCTAGAAACGTTTGTGATTAATGGCTAGCTCCCAATTGTTTAGTACTATAAAACAGTGATCATTAACTTTTTAACCATCCGAATTAATAATTATTACAAAATTAACCTGTATATATTGATTAATATATATGTCGCATCAAACCATCCCACTTGAGCTGATAATGAGCATCCATACGGTGAACTGAATAATTATGACCTAAACACCATCAAGCACATAATACACTGACACGCGAACTACCACGTTTGAATTCATTCAAGTTGCGGTAACTATTTTCCACAGATTTTGGGTGTTTTGATTATTACATTGCGGAATAAATTCTGAAGTTGATTTTGGTATTTTATTACGAAATTTGTGGGTAATGCAATCGTCACTACGGAAAAGAAAAATGAAATTAACAAATAATGCAACAATAATGCTAGCAACAAACCGACCAGAAACCTACAGAAACTGACAACTCATAAGGTCCAAACCTATAGAGAACCAAATATGGGAAGAGCTAGCCAGCAAAATTGAAAGTAAGGGGTCGTCATCTTCAGTGGCTCGAGAGGGTCGAATACTTGAATTCTACAATTACTGCTCGTTTGATTGATTGATAAGAAGTGTTGATCATTTTATCCCATAAAAAGTCACGGCAACGGTTGGTGAGGAAAATGAGATTGAGAAGCCAGCGTAAGCTTATGCGCAAGTTAAACGTGCTATTTTTGTTAAACTAAGTAAAGAATCAAAGCCAGGCCCGTGAGGGTGTTGGAAAATCTTTTCCCGTTTTCAACAATGAGTGCATTACATGCATTTACATTTGATAATAAGTTACGGATGTTTGACCGCTATTACTACGCAAAGATGCAACCTGAGAAGTGGGTAACTTTTTCAATGGTTGAGGAGTCATTTCTTATGCGACCGACCAGAGAGAAAGCACCTTAATTCCCAAATCCAAAAATACCGGTCAAATAAAACTGCATGACCTCAGCAGTACTGCACGGTTGGGTGACCAGTGATTTCTCTTCATACTTGCATTCTAATTCTAAAATTCCCATCGACCAAAGGAGCAACACTCTTAGGCACTCACTTCATTAGTTTGCATTCAAAAACACAATTATTGAATCATCTAATGGTTGGTCTGTTGGTACGGAGTCGTCCTTCTGCAAGTCCACTTGGTATGTTTCAAGCAAACAGAACGAATCTCGACATTCATTCGAAAAATTTAAAAAGGGAGAAAGACAAGGGGAAAAGGGGGGGCTGTTGACGATCTGATCTTGCAAATGTGTGCATTTTTCTTGTATCCTTAAGGAAAGCCAATTGGAGGAATAGATCGAAGTTACATTATTAATGTGAAAGAGCAACTTCGGTTTTTCTTAATGATAATTTCCTTGAGAAATCCCCGAATCCTAAATTTGGACAAGACATCCCCTAAGTTCTGTCTACCAATTAGTAATCCCGTAAAACTCAACTAGTAAATAATTTACAACAGTGATCCAACTCCAAAGACAGTCACACCATAAACAATTCTAAACCAGAAATTATAGGCTACGGGCATACCTTTAATAATTCTGAAAGTAAATTCTAATCCCAGGTTAGAAAAGCACATTCCTTGTTCAGCAAGACAGACAAGAACTTGGAGATGAAATTTCAAACCAATAAATCCTTTCACCCAGAAAGAAAAATTCCCAGCAAATATGTAGACGCAGCTGCCAACTATTCCTGGTCCATACCATATCCAGAAATTGTAAGAGCTGCGCATGATTCATGAGATGCGACACACAAAGGTTACCATTCACCACCACAAAATAAGATGTCAGCACTGAAAGCAATCTACTTGGGTCCTCCAAACTTGGCCATCATCTTAGCAATTACGGGGGCCACTTTCGGATTTGCTTGATGCTTAGCGAGATTAGCAGGGTTCTTCATTACTGTAAAGCCATCAAACAAGAAAAAGAACAAAGAGTCAGACACAAGTGGATTCCTCCCAGAGCTGAAGTTAACTTGCCAGTGTATGATAAGCTGATCATACTTGCCAAGGTATATACTTCAACTGAAAAGGGAAAAAGAAAACAAATATGACAACATCATAGTCCACAGTTAAATCAGAACATAGATCAATCTTATGTGACAAGCCTGTTCCTCCTGTTGTGGAAATATGTATTCAATGAAACATTAGAATTAGTACAAAACTACACCTATGGGGCAATTTTCATATTTCTCCATTCAATTACTATTTTTGAGAACAGCACATAATTATAACCAGAATAATCATCATAACTACAAATAAGATGATTCAAACATTGGCAAATTAGCTAAACAATTAAGAGGCAAGAAGACAACAGAGCAAACAGTCCACATCCAATAGGAGAAGAAAAAAGCCTATGTGCTATCAGGACAGCATGCCTACCATCTTGAAGAGCAGCCATGACTTCTGGATCGCTAAATGCTCCCATCAACTCAGGGTCCTGCAAATGTCAATAGAAAACAATAAATTCATGGCTTAATTGTTTTTTCTTTAAAATAAATATTTAAAAAAAGGAGGGTTACATTTAATATTTTGCTAAAATCAACATTTCCAGGCACCCCTCCTGGCATGCCACCAGGGAAGCCTCCAGGCATGCCTCCAGGGAAGCCTCCGGGCATGCCTCCAGGGAAGTCTCCGGGCATGCCTCCAGGGAAGTCTCCGGGCATTCCACTTGCCCCACCAGGCATTCCTCCAGGTCTTTTACTTGAAGATGATTGCTCTTCCTTCTTAGCCTTCTCATACGCAGCCTTTAAGAGATGCTTCAAATCAGAAACACACAACAATAGGTGCAGCAAGACAAGATTGCCAGAACAAAGTAATCATATAGGCAATTACCTGAGCTTCAGCACGACGACGACGTCTCTCGCGCTCAACCTTTCTCTCCTCCCTCTCTCTCCGCAGCCTATCATACTTCCTACGGTGTTCTTCAATCCTCAGTGCATTGGGTTCAACCTGTATGGCAAAGGAGTTTCTGTGAGTTACTAAAGCAAGTCCATAGTAGTATGACAGTTACATTGCTGTTGTTCACACTTTTAGCCTAGTAACAAAGCCAACAACTTCACATAGCAAATATTTTTAAAAACCTACAGGATGGCAAAAGCTATTTCTTTAATAAAAAATAAAAAAAGAAAGACAATTGACATATCACAGTCTTAAGTGAAAAAGTGCAGCAATTGACTCCCTGCAGTAAAAACCTCTTCTCCTTTTAGTTACTCTTGAACAACATAAACTAATAAATATCATTTTTTATTCTTACAACTGCTGCTATCAGGTGGAGATCATGCTAGGCAGCAGATCCCTCCTGCAAAGGCACAGTTCCTTTCATATGTACTCTTTCCAAACACTTATGAACATATTAGCTGGAGCACTTCTCGAAGCAGGAGTGGGAGAACATACCTTTTTAAGTACAGCAGCTATTTCCTCATCAAAATCTATCTTTGAAGCAATATGAAGATCATGCACAGCCTCCTCCCATTGACCTAGCATTGCATGTGCCATGCCACGGGTCTTGTAGCCCTTAGCAGAATCTGGGTTAATCTGCATTTACATTACTGAACCCTTATAAATTTCTCTCCCAAAAATAATCACATTGAAGCATGCAATTAGATTACTTAGTTATCATTAAAAAAAATAATAAACAAATAATTACATGCATACAATCTTCTGAATTAAATGGAAGTTGGCCGTTGATTGACAGATAGAATAATTGTTTGTATTAAAGAATCAGATTGACATGTGCTTCACTCACATACTTTGGCTACTGTTTCTGAATTTGTTTGGCGGTCAGAACCGCCTCCTGTTGTTTTACCATTTCTACACAAGGATGCTCAAGGACCACCTAGTTATAGGTTTAAATAGTTTTTTGTTAGTTCTTGCATGCATACATTTTAAGTTTTTAGGCGCATGCTGTTTTGGAGGCTCTTTATTTTGGTTTTTGTTGTTATCTAGTTTTCTCAAGGTAAGGCTCATACCTCCCCTTTTAGGTGTCCATTTTTATTTTCCTCATTAATATTTAATAAATTTAGGTTTGCTTTATTAAAAAAAAGAAAGTAAAAGCATTATCTAAAATCAAGGTTCATCATACGGTTGACATTGGAAACGACAGCCCAACAAAAAAATAAATGACAAATATCCATAGCAATGCAATTATGTAGAAACATGCATAAAAAACAAGAATTAAACAAAGGGAAGGATTACTTATTTAATCACTCATACATCTAGTCACATACAACAATAAACGAACTACAACAGAATAAAATAATAATATTAACTAAATATTAGAACAAGAAATAAACCTCTAAAGCTGCATTGGCATCCCGGATGGCAGCATTAGGCTTCTTCATTTTGACGTACACACTGGCTGTCAAGCGTCAAGCATCGCGAGCACACGAAATCAGTAACAAACAAACACAACAATCAATACCATGAAAAGCCAAACAGGGGGAAAGTACCAAAATTCACCTCTAGTTGCATACATAATGGCGGATGGATTCAGCATAATAGCCTCAGTCGAAAGCCCAATTGCCTCCTCCAACTTTCCTGCACCACACAAAAAGAGAACGGTCAAATTTCACAACCATTTGTCTCCACTCAACAATTTATTCGCAACAACATATCTGTGCACACAGTATTGTACCTTCAGAGATGGCTTCCATGGCCTTGGCCTTGGCCTCCGCAGCCGCTTCGCGTTTCTCATCAGTAACTTCAATCGAACAGTCCCCCATCTGCAAAAATCAACTCATTTTCATCATTAAAAATACCAAAAAGGAAAAAAAAAATCAAAATGTAAACACATCAATTTAATATTGATCACAAAACCACCAAATGCCATAAATAAATTAAAAAATAGAATTGATTTCACATTTGTAAAACAACAAAAGCAAAGCAACCTTCTGAGGAGGATCATTATCAGCCTCTACGATATCTCCTTCGAGCTCAATATCGGATTCGACTATTTCATCCTCTTCTTCTTCTACTTCTACTTTTTGTTCTTCCTCTTCGCTCTCCTCCACCACAGACCTCCTCTATAGGAAAATGAAATGTATGTATACGATTAAAGCATACGTATAAATAAATAAACAAATAAATAAATATATGGCTTTAAACACAATTGAAATAGAGAGAGAGAGAGAGTGAAAGAGTACCGGTTTGGATTTGCCTTCTTTGTACGCATCGGGAGGCAGTTCAGCATGGAGACTAAAACAAATCGTTTAAACACAAACGAATCAATAAAATAGAGACTCAATTTTTAACAATAGCGAATAATAAAAAAGTGAAAGTGGTGGTACCTTTCGAGATAGTCGCGGAAGAAGGAGAGGGAGGGGTCGGAGAGAATGGAAGGGTTGGATTTGCACTGATCGATGAACTGTTTCAGTTCTTTCACTTTTGCTGCGTCCATTGTCGTCTCCCTCCGTTTCAAGGGTTATTAGCTCTTTGGAGATCACGGAGAAATTGGCGTGATTTGTCTGAGAGTGTCTACAATGTTTCGATTTTACTGTCTTATATTCTCTCAAGTCGTTAATAATAAAAGCTCAAGAAACGTTGTCGATAATAAAATAAAAATATTTATGCCTATCTTCTCCTGGCTACTAGGCTAGGACTGGGGTAAATAATAGTAGAGAGTACGGCTAGGTTCTTCTAGTAACTTCTTCTGGATAGGCGTTAGCTTTCGCGCGCGTGTGTGTTTGTGTGTGTGTTTTTTTTCCCCCTCTCTCTCTTCTTTGGTAATTACTAAGTTCGATTTTACAAGTGAACAGTTTAAAACGTATTGCCAATGCCCGAGTTACTTAGGGGGATCCACTTAGGGGGATCCATTTTATTTTTTATGGACTCTGGATGATCAAAAGATGTGTCGGCAGGCCCGATCGATCGGAAATGACAAGGCTCATTTGTATTTCCAATTCCCATTAGGCCCTGTATAAAAAGCATAGCTTTAATATATTTTTCGGTCTATTAAGCCACAAATAATTGATTTTAATATTTTGTAAAAAAATATCGATATAGTATTAAAATAAATATAATAATATATAAATTTTAAATAATTTAATTAAAATATAATATTAAATTAAAGTAAATTGTATAATAAATAGAAATTTAATATTAAAATAAATATTTAAAAATTTTATAAAACAATTTCATATTATTAACACATGAGATGTATTTTATTAATTGTAAAAAATTTTTAATCTTAATGAATTATTTAAACTTTTTATAATAAATAACAATATATTATTAAAATAAATATAATTAGTTTTCATATTTAAAAAATATTCTATCTTATTAATCTACTAGACAAATTAAGCTATTTAAATTACAACTGTATTCATTAAAAAAAATTAAAATCAAATTTTTTAGTCACTATGTACAAAAGGTGTTACAGTCAAAAGAAAATTTTAGTGTTTCTTATTAAAAATTTAGATGTCTACATAATCATTTCTCTAAACCTTAATGATATATGTGTCATTTTTCTTAAATCTTACGAACTATCCTTTATTGTAACTACTACTACTACTAGTATTATTATTATTATTATTATTATTGTTAAACGACATCATAATTCAATCTCCTCCCCTACTCAGGAAAATGTTGTTTTCAAAAGAAAGAGACATATCGTCCCAATTAAATAGCATCTGAAAATCTTCAAAAGTTATCCAATATATTGATAGGTCCGATTTTTTTAAATATTAAATATTTATTCTTTTGATGATGTACATGAATTTATTTATTTATTTATTTATTTTGAGAGAACGCATATGGAATTGCCCTTTGGAGTTAATGTATTAATATGGAGTCATATGAATTTTGATGATGGAACAACGTGAATTTAACTTCTATGGTGAATTTCGTTCATTTTTATTTATTTAATGCAAGCACTTTTCGTTTTTTTTTTTTTTAACCTTATACAAGTTAAATTAAGAATCGCAATTTCTTAAGTATTGTGATGATCAATACTTTTCAATTGATCCGATTCCTTCAAAAAAAATTTATCATATTAACTAAATTTGGAAAGAGTGGAATTGTTTAAATCCATTAAATTTCTATCGACACTCATTTTAAAAAATAAATTCATTATAAAATATATAAAATTTAAAAATCTCAAAATTATCCTTCCCTAATCACTTTCTCTCTCTATCCTATAATTAAATATTCTCTTTCTACTATCATATTTAACAAACCAAACACTCAATTTCACTCTCTATTCACTTCATTTTTTTGTCTTTCTTAATATATCACAGTTTATATTTTATGCTTTCTATATATAAGAACTTTTCTTATTGATATTAATTAGCGTTTGTGTTTGATAAAAATTAATTTCTTAACATTCATTAATTTTTATGGCTGATAAAAATTTATTGATGTTCAATTTTAAATGATGGTTTTTCCTTCTCTTAGTTAATGATACCAATTATTTACAGTTAAAATAATATATATGAATGAATTGATGAAAATTTATGAAATTGAAAAGAGAAAGAAAAATAAAAATTTAATTAAATAATTCTTTGAAAAATCATTTGTATAATAAAATTTTTAATTTTAAAAAAAAAATATAGAGAGAAAACTAAAAAATTCAAATAGCCCGACACGGCATAAAATTATGCATGACTCTTATTCTATTAGGTTATGGGCTTTTCTTTCATATGAATGGAAATTATGGACGGCCTTAAGAAAAGATCGGGTCCGGTGGGGTAAACAAGAATTGTTGAGTGCCATTTGGACGTAAATGGGCTTTGCAAATGCACATATCATTGGACTAGGTATTCACACCCTGTCAAAATCTTGATAAACCCCTTTTTAAGATGTTGCTATTTTTTTTTTTTTAAAGAATTATGATATTTGATACCCTCAATTTATTTTATTAATTTTATTTTTTAATTAATTATATTTATTTATAAAATTATTTTTATTAAAAAAATTATGATTAAAATATTTTTTTCTCTCCAAATTGTGATTTCTAGTCAATTACCCCATAAATAATTTTGAAAATTGTCCTTAACTAAAATTTAGCTGAAACTTGAGCCGTCGTAGTTGTCTTGTTGATGCAGCAAATTTGTTTTGCTAATGGAAATTGAAGAGTATTTAGATGATTGTTATGAACTAAAAGCATGCTTTAAATTAAAACAAGGTCTTGGTTCATTGATTGATTAAGGTTGATTATGGAAGAGTTGTGCTCAAAACCACGAAGTCTAGAATGCACTTCATAAACTCCAAGTCAACTATATTTCAGGAGTGATAATACCACCACAAACTCTTGTAAAAACTTATTTAACATTAATTCATTGGTTGAATAAAAATGTAAAATAATAAAAACAAATCGTGTAAATCAAGAGATATCTAATCCAACCAATTAAATCATGTCACATCATTTTATACAAAAAAAATTGTACAAGGGTTTATAGGGATATTATTACTCATATTTCAATATAACATACCAATAAAGACCCATAATAATCAAACTTTTAACACCCCGAAAAAAAAAACATAAAAAACAAGTCAAGAAACCAACGGACCAAGTTCTTATGCCCAATCATATTCTTAAAACCATTGTGATGGATACTTTTTATTAAAATTGTTAGGGTTTCCGTTTTTAATGTAAAAGAGAAAAAAAAAAATTGAGGTCATGAAAATAGAGAGTGGTATGATGGTGATACCTATGGAGAGAGAGTGCACGGCTGAGAGAGAAAAGGAAAAAAAATCAGTTTTTTTAAAGGGGTAATTATGGAAATAAATGGAGTTATTTGAAAAATAAAGGCTGACGTAATAAATTAATGGGTTCAATAAAAGAATTTGAGATATTTTCTCTGCCAATTTCTTCCGAGAACATTTACGCTTAAGTGAGATATTTAGAACCCTCTAAAATTAGGGGTAGGCATTATCCAGTTTTGTTTGATTCAAAAACTAAATATAAACCAATTGATTTATAATTTTGTGAACCAAATAAGAACCAAATGCTATAAGTGAACAGAAAAAACCAAATTAATTCAATTTACTTTATTTCTATAGTTTGGTTTGAGTAATTTTACCTTGTATATTTTATAAAAAAAATGATATAGTAGTAATATACCATTACTATAACAATAATCTTGAGTCATAAATCCACAAACAACAAACAAAATAATAAAGCCTAATAATAGTCTAGAAATCTATTACAAATTACAAAAGAAACTTTAAAGTTTCACTTTTTCATCATTTAATTTCCACATCTACAATACCGATATTATCTCTCAAGGTGAACTATTGGCCAAGCGCCAATAATTAAATTAAATAACATAGTGTATAATATCACATTAACAATTGCATGTATTGACTAGCAAATAAAAATATTAACTTCATTACTTAGATGGTCTTCTTGTTGAAACACATGAATAAAAGTTAAACAAATTAAAATTATACAAGCTACTTAAAGTAGATTTAAGTTTAAATTTTATGAAACATCCCTCACGAAACTTGATCCTAAACTGATTTTCTTGAAGTAATTGATCAAGTTTGTTATTGTATCCAAAAAAAGAAATGAATGCAACTAATTTTGTGTCAATATTAATACTTCAATAATGTCGACAGTCAAAGAGCTTTATATTACTCTAGTCTAGATTAGAGATTTCAATTTTCAAAATTTTATTTTCATAAAATCTACTTTTAATTTTTCCTATAAACTATTTGGTTCGGTAGATTGGTAATTGGTTTTAAACCAAACCACGTAAAACCGAAATATTTCGGTTCAGAAATTAAAATCTTTCCCCTACTATCATAAAAAAAGGGCTGATAAGGTTTTTCAATGAGTTTTATGACAAAATTTTCCGAAAATCTAATGTTGTTTCAATTCTTGAAACATCAACTAGTAATACCGATGCAAGTCATATGCTTGGATCTCTTTCCATAGTCCCTCACTCTTCCCAGACCACGAACTCTTGTCCATTTTTTCTTAAATATATAATTTAATCGTCTCTCCTTTCTGATTAAAAAACATGAGATCAAAATGCAAACCAGTGGTTGCTAGGAGGAGGCTGAAACAGACATGGAGCTGGAGATGCATGAATGATAATGTCCAATGCTTTTCACAACAAGAAACATGAATTTTATTTCAAATGCACCGGCATATATAAAAATGGTAACGAATTAAAGATAGTCTCCCAAATTTGTAAAATATAACAAGAAGCAACTCAACGAACGACAAAATAAGGTCTGGAAACTGATGATCCTAACATGGGATGATCTCAACGTTATTTACTCCTCCAACAACTCGAATGCAACCAACATAAATTACTACAATAATAATACCGTAATATATTAATAGTCCTAGTAAAATATCATTGAAGCAGCCCAGAATAAGAGTAAGCTAGTGATTCCAGTCCAGCATTCCCTCGCTGTTGCACCATTTCCATCACTCCCCGGGGTTCCTGCATGGTTTTTGCAAATATTAAGGCTATATCTCGGAGATGCATTCACAAGTGTTCTGTATTTTACTCTCTGGAATGAAAAAATGTGGTCTAAAAATGAAAAAATCAAAAAAAATGTTTAGAGAGATGTTTGAATTAAGTCATCTTCACCAATCACTTAAAAATAATAATATCAACAAAACCAAATCATACTTTATCATCTATACTACTCAACGGCGATCATAATGACAATCTAGCGGATGTGAACGCTTATACAAAAATCCGTGATTTTCGGTCCAATTTGGCGGCACCGTGAGCATAAATTAGCTGGCAGCAAAACCACCTCTTAATCTAATCTTATGCTTCATTAATTAAATTATTATATTTAATAATATCATCACTTGGCTTTGGGCGCCGTGCCACATAAAGCGGAAGGCACGTTTCACATTGACAGCTATGGTTGTGTTTATTAAAAACAAAACGAAAAAAAAAGAAAAGACAGAGAGAGAAAAGGCAACAACATTTTACATTTTATAGTTTCACCCACCTAATCAGTATTGATTTTTTTTTATATATATATTATTTGGAGCATAATAAAAAAGTTTAAAAATTTGCAGAAAATTAAAAAAAATGATATTGGCGTGAAAAGTAGCAACCGTTAACTAAGCAGAGAATTAGAGCAAAATCAAATTGTTACCTGGAGGTGGCACCGATGATCCCGGAGATGGAGCACCTGAATCTGAGGCACGAAAAGAGGGAAATATGATTCCTCGATAGGTCGAAAGAAAATTTGAAAACCAAACTAATTGTTAACTACAAAAGAGATTGTAGCAGATTATTAAGCTACCAAATGCTGCTTTGGCCGTCAATTACGAAATCTGAACAAATCTAACGGCTTAGATGACCTTTGAGATTTTTTTTCAAAATCAAAATCAAAATCAAAATTTTGAACCGTAATTTTATTTTACTTTTTTAATGTTTGCTTACTTTTGCAGGAGCTGAGATCAGTGGGAACGTTGCAGTCGCGGGTGAGCTTGAGAGCCGATTCGATGGAGATGTTGAAAGAAGACAACAAGCCAGGAGTGTTGTAAAGAGTGCAGAGGCAGGGCAACTCATTTTTGACGGCTTCTTTGATCGAGTTGCAGCACTCGGCGTTCGGCTTTGATGTGGAGTTGATAAAGCTGGCGCAGGGGACCAGCTTCGACGCGCACGACGGAATATTCTGCGCATCTGTTAAGCTCGTGGAGGCGATCGCCACCGCAATCACCGCCATGACCACCAACCTTGCCTTGTTGTGAATAGCCATAATTTTCCCTTTTGGTCAGTCGCGAAAAGATTGTTGGTGTTGAGGTTTTGGTAAGCCTGGTTACTGCTTCAAATATAAGTAAGTTTAGTTATGTTTCGGTTTCGTACCAGGAAAAGGTAAAAAGAAGACTGCTTTGGACGCAATTATTATTTTGATTTTTGACTCTGACTTGTTTTCAATTGTGGAGATGTGTTGTATGATGGCCCACGTGCCGTGATGAGCGTCCATATCACGCGCCTGTTATCTTCTCAAATGATTTTTAATTTTATTTTTGCATAATTATGATGTAATGTTACGTAAAGGCTAAATTCGATGTCGTGCTATTACTTTTAAAATAAATAAATAAATAAAACTAAATTCGTGGGATCGTACGATGATCCAGTAGTATCGGGAGAGATAAGCTTTGGGATCGAAATTTTTATCAAAATAAGAAGGGCGAGTTTTGACCATCCAAATTATTGGAAAACTATAGAATCCTTCGACTTTGTAAAAAGCGTCGGAAAAAAAACTTCGATTTATGAGGATAGTGATTATGAGTCATGGGATAAAAGATTAATTAAGTGCATCGAAATGGATGGAATTTTTTAATTTCGTGGAGCAATATATCTTTAAAATTGAAATGTCCTAGTGGTATTTTGATTCTTTCAAAAGTTATAAAAAGTAAAAATTTGTCGGATGTACTTTCCATTTCTAAACAAATTTAGACAAATGAAAGTAGATTCTGGGTTAATTACGTTACTATCATTTTCCCAACCGTTAGAATCGTATCTGTAACTAATTTCAGAAGGTGCTCCTGAGTAGTTGATGATGTGTTTAAGTTATAGTTTCGTAGCTTGTAATTTTGTGGCTCATAAATTGTTAAATTGGTATTGCTCAAGCTAAATTGTTGTATTTAGTTATTTCTAGTGAGTTTATGATGCTCATTTTTTTAATTACATAAGATTATTGTTTAAATTACAACTCATATTATATAAGATTAATATATTTATAATTAAATAATTTTTGACATTAATCTTACCTTAAATCTTATATAACATTACTCAAATGTTAATTTTTTATAATATTTAAAAAATATCTACACTATTTATACTTTAAAAGAAAAAAAAACTGTATTCATTCAATTATTTTTTATAATTAATGAAGGAATTAAGCACCGCAATAATTTATGAGAGCTCAAATTGCAACGGCGAACGGTTCTTCGACTTGGGCAAAGGTAAAGTTGTCGTGTTTATTCACTCATTAATTAAATAATAATAATAATAATAATAATAATAAATGATGACAAGAGACCAAATGTTTCATGTCAAAGAGATTTAACAGCTAATTGGCCCATATAGAGAAGTAAAATGGTGATTTCTTTTGTGGGATACTGGACTTTAAGTGTACGTACATCAAGTCGTAGATGGATAAGAGTTAAAATCTCATTATTGAGTTGATTTTATTGGTTATTGTATTTGTGTGATGATTGGTTGATTGTATTCAAATTTTAAAAAAATTTTAAAATATATTGAGTTAATACAACTAATTAATATGTGTATTACGTATATAATTAAATTTAATATAATCAATATTTATATAATAATTTTAAAAAAACATACATATATCCTAACATTATTTATTTTTTATACATTAATATGGCACTTTGATTTATTTCAGATTTTGTTATTTGCTATTTAAATAATTATTTTTTATGATTTGGCAGGTGGTAGATGATCCACCAGATGAGATTATAAGTTGGAGGAATGTGGAATTGCGCCGGCTTCTTGTTGACCCAAATGTTATTGAAATCAAAATTATTAATCAAAAGGTTTGATTTGCAATATTAAACAATAATTTGTTTGAAAATTATAGTCTAACAATAATATCTATAGAGAAATGCTTTTAATATTAAACCCCGAATTTTGTAACTTTGATTGTTCCAGCATCATTCAAAATGAAAATTGGAAATGTTCAAGTTCAACAATAATACTAGTCTCTATCACGACCAACAACAATAATTCAACAATTCAAGTTTAAAAATTTCCTTCTCTAATATTCTATTCCTTTGATAGACGCTAATTTGAGAATTTTATGAATAATAATACTACTCCTCAACTAATATCAAAACTAGTATTACGTGACAGTCAGTCACATTGACTAATAAAATTGTATTAAAAAATAATTTTATTAAAGTTTTAAATCGATGTGATTGAGACAAAAATATTAGATAATAAATGAGAACACTAATACTTGGGAATTGCCTCATAAAGATGAACTTGGCGAGGTGCCACCGCACGAGTGTTTCCTCCGCAACTCGAGGGAAAAGGAAGACAACAATGTGTTCCCAAAACGACAAGCCGTCCGTGATTTTGTCTAGACGTGCGATGTCATGAAAGTTTATGGAGTTGAAAATGTTTAATGTAGTGGAAAATACGGGATGGTAAGAATCTCAGCGCCGTGATTTGGGTAGCGTACGTTGATCTTTCATCGATCAATTTAATTTTATGTGGTCAAAGTTTTGAAGTTTTTTTTTTATAATTAAAGATAAACTATTGTGTAATAAAGATAACCTCTCATGAATCACAATTTTCAATTTCTAGCTGTAGACCAAGACTTGTATGTATACAATTGAATTAGTAACATTAAACCGGTTTGGAGTGCAAGAATACGCGATAAATAATTCCTAAAGTTGGGCCACCCCTTTGCCAATTAAAGGCTGATGTCATGGTGATTATCAAAAAAAGGCTGAAAGCGTTTGAATCATTCAATTTCTGCGACTCGCACCAAAATGATTGTATGTCATCGCGTCGTGTAGCAAACAACGTACCAAGAAATTGAGGTGTTATTGCTTTTTTATTTGTTCACTATTAAATCAGAATTCATGCTTTTACATAATATATATTATAGAGTGTATTTGTATTGTAGGTAAGTTGCGTTCCATTGGAGACAAAATCTACCGGGCAGATGAGAAAAATTATCAATTCAATTCAATTAATTAATTAATATTGTTTGTTAGTGGTTTGAATAATTTGATGTCGAGGAGAGACAATGAAGGAGTCAACACTGGGAATACGTAAAAGACTAAATAGGAGTGGCGAAGAAGAGGAGTGGGCGGCCGGTGGATTGCTTGCGGCTTGGATTGATGATGTTTTTGTGGTTAGGTAAACTCAAGTTATTGACGCAACGCGCACTAACACGACATGTATCATTTCATTTTAGCTTTGAAATGGTAATAATTGTTGCAGTGGACAAAGGAAACACGGAGAAGGAAAAGTGAAATTAGAAATTGTAGAAATGGCCATGGCGTGACAAACCGGCCACGCCAGCGGAGTCATTCACCATCACCAACACGGTATCTGCAAATTTCATCATCTATGACTGTTAAAAAGGAGGAAAAAGTAAGAGTGAAGCCATTGGCGCTCCCCCTAACTCTCTTGGCAAAGGAAAAAAAAAGGAAAAGATATTTGTCTATTGGACGGCATTTAAATTTATTAAAATATTCACTATATTCACATTTTGATAAAATTTTATTTTACCGAAATACCCATTATGTAAATTGCTGTTATAGACTTATAAGCAAATCATGTAACAAAAGAAACATGTTTTAATCAATTTGAACGTATCTACACCATCTCAAGCCATTCAAGTTCCATCAAAATTGCAAAAATGATCCTTCGCTTTCAGTGAATCCGAAAAAAAAGAGGGCTTACCTTGTGATCAAGTCCCATGCTCTTGACGACAAGCCTCAATTATGATTAGAAGCTCCATGTTTATTGATTGCCCACAAAAAACTGGAGGAATAAAAAAAAATAAAAACTTCAGTCTTCACTATTTTAGAGTTGTTTAATTGTCTGTTGTGCAGCTTACAATTAAATCGTGCCGTTAGTTCTTGTACGTCAATTTTATGGGTTATGTATCTTATATTTTTAAATTCATGGACTGATGATGTGCCTTTCGTGTTTATCACGCTTCGCGTAATTATAATAACTCAGCACAGGTGCTAAACCAGGTTGGCTCTTTCAAATTTTAATTTTGTTATTCACCTACACGATTTTTCCCGATAATTATTATGTGCTATTTGATTATGAAGAAGTTATTAGTTATTTTAAAATAAAATATTATCCGTTCTACTAATTTTTGTAGTTGATTTTTATTTGAACAAAATTCCGTTGCTCGAGGGAAAAACGAATTCAGTCTAATCAATCATTGTCTAAGTCGTGTTAGTGAGGTTGTTTTCTAAAAAAAATTGTGTAAATAACAATTAGTTGGTGTTCGACTGGATTTATAGATTAATTTGGAAATTAAAATGGGGTTTCGAAATTGCTTTGCGTTCGTTATGCAAGAAAAGAGGATTTTTTTTTTTTCGCTTTTTTTAGGCAATTAGAATTATAAGTATGCCAATAATTGGACTACTCTAATGCTGCGTTTATTAAATTGGAATCGGAATGAACTGCAATGAGAATGGACTGAAATGAGAATTAGAATAAATTATTTACTTGGATTGTAGGAATCGAAATCGGAATTAATCAATGGATTGTGATTGATGTGTTTACTTTGTTTTGGAATCGGAATCAGAATTGGAATGAATTAGATTATAACAAATTACTAAATGGTACTTAATGAATTATTGTCATAATAATTGTTTTATATTTTAATTATAGTGATTATTTATTAAAAAATTATTATTAGTAGTAATTATTGTCAATAATATATTGTTATATTAATTAATTATAAAATTAATTAATTATATACTAATTAATTATAATAATTATATTATTAATTATTATAATAACATATTAATTATTGTGCTTGTTTAGTCAAAATAATATTTTTACTAATAGTTATTGTTAATAATGTGTTAATATAATAATTAATAGTAATTGTTATATTAATTATTTATTATTAATAATAAATGAATTAATTATAATAATAGTAATATATTAATTATTGTGATTATTTAATCAAAAACTATAATTATTAATATATTATTGTTAATAATATATTTATATATATTAATTAATAGTAATAATTATATGAATTAATTGATGATAATATATGAATTAATTATAATAATTATATGAATAATTATTATAATAGTAAATTAATTATAATAATAATATATTAATTATTGTGATTATTTATCCAAAAATTATAATCATTGATAATTATTGTTAATAATGTATCAATATATTAATTAGTTATAATAATTGTATTAATTAATTAACTATAATAATAATATATTAATTATTGTGATTATTTATTCAAAAACTATAATTATTGATAATTATTGTTAATAATGTATCAATATATTAATTAATTACAAATGAGTGTAAAGTGGGTATTTTTAATTTTAGAGAGGGGCAAAATGGAGATTTCAGAAAATGAGAGATTGATTTCCACCTCTCCATGGAAATCAATCTCCCATTTTTCATTCCCAAATAATAGTGGGCTTCACGATTCTGATTCTGATTTCAATTTCATTTTTACAAAGTAAACGTTATCAATCATTTCGATTTTAAATTCTGATTTCTTAATCCATGAAGTAATTGAAAGGTTAAGACAATGCATGACGGGCTCGGTCCAGTTGCTCACCAATCTAGGCCCATTTGTTTTATGGGCCTTTCTTCTGTAGATTTTGATGACGTAATTTTCATCATTTAATTTTTGCAATAAAATGCATATTAAAAAAAAAAACTTATGCAATAAAATGATATACTACATTTTAGTTTTAATTATTTACTATTAAATTGCAGAAAATCAATGAACGATAAATTATATTAAAGCAATTGTTACTAACCTCCTACTAAAAGTTAAAACAAATTGTTATTAATCTTCCCATTCACGGCTGTGATTCCTGCCAGGAAGGAACTCCAACTGAAAATTAATGATGATAAACATGAAATGGATAAGAAACAGACTTTACCAGAGACAGTAAACTCCAATGGCCGCTCTCTCACTGGGACTGGGCATAGCCTCCACTGCCATCACCACAGTCCGTACAACCCGGAGACCAGCCCGTACCAGGTTCAGAATCTCCTGCGTTCAGTGGGTAAAGTATTAAACAAAAGAAAATTTACAGTTGTTTTTTTTGTCTCTGTAAGAAGGCTCCGTTTATACGATTTCAGCAACCGAATTCTTTGATTGAAGGACCCAGAAGGCATACTGGGGCCGCCCCAGACAGGTCATATCGCAAGATTAGAGTTTAAAAGACGTCTCGAGAAAGATGCTGAGGCACGAGAAGCTTTTGAGCAACATGTTCGTGAAGAAGCTGAGCGTCGCACAGCTCTTCGCCAAGTAAAATTCTACATACACATACATGGGGTTCTTGAATCTTGATGCCCATTATTTATAGTTGGTTAACATTGCATTTCTTATTGTCATGTCTGATATGGTAATGGGTTTGGATTAGTCTCGGGTTTTACCGGATACTGCAGAAGAGATGATAGAGTACTTTCTTGATACTGAAGCTCAGGAGCTTGAGTTTGAAATTGCAAGGATGAGGCCAAGGTTAGTTCATTTGTTTGATTTATTGTTCTATTAAAACAATGAAATGTTTTTGGAAATGCATGCAACTTGATTGACATTTTGCCTCTTCCAAAGTGAATTAATAGATGAAGGTGTACAATTTGGTTAAATGCGTCTTTCGACTATAATCATATGTAAATCCTTTTTGTTTCTTCATTTGTCTATGCTTTAGGCAGAATAATTTATATGTTGATGAGAATGAACGGAGTGTGAAAGCTTTAGTAGAGCTCTAACTCCCTCATTTGCTGATAGAAAATGAATTTCCTTGATTTTTCTGTACTTGTAAAGATTATCTACTTTTTGAAGTTTGATGATGAGAAACAATGAGTTCCAACCGTTTGGTCATTCTTCCTTTCTACCTCGCCGGGACACTGCACCCTGCTGTGTACCCTGGGAGACTGGGACTTTGATTACCATTTGAACCACCATCCTCATTAACTTCCACAGTTTCAGATTACAAAGTTTACTTCCTGGCTTTGGACTACTCCCTTTGACAATTGGAGAAAAGAAAGAGAAATAATTAACACTTGTGCCGTGTTTTGTTTGAAGAAATGGAACCAAACAATGGATTTGAAATACACCCTCTTTTGCTCTCATTTTCTCTCCCCCTACTCTCCTCTCAGTCTCTTCTTTTCCAACCAAACATGGGCTTAGTGTAAGCTTTATAGTAGTATTGGTGGCTTCAGTGCCTTAGAATCTGAATCTGACTGGCATAACTTTTTTTATTCATTACATTTATATCCACCATTTTTGTTTTGAATATTACGTAAATGTAAACCAAACCTCTCCCCATACTGATGTGAGCAGAATTTAAATCCCAAACCTCATGTAGTAATGTAGTACCCCAGGAAATCTCGTCAGTCAAACCAACTGGCACCACCATTACATCCACCTCATTTCGACTGTTGTTTTCTTTGTTGCACAGACAATTTAATCTCTTGTTTAATGAGATATTTTTTACTTCAAAATCCCTAACTTGAAGTCTTGCCTTCAATAATACCATGGTAACCTATACAATTTGCAGATTGAACCCGGAATTTTTCTCACACCTGAAATTTGAACTAGGCCAACTGCGCTTTGCTGTTTCAAAAACTCAGGTTTGTCCTTCCAACTATATGTTAGAGATGAATCCTCTTAGTATGATTGGAAAAACATAGGAAATAGTTGTTGGAACTTGTAGGACATGGAAGACAGATTGATTGAGCTGGAGGCATTACAGAAGGCTCTGCTGGAAGGAACAGGTTTGTTTGTCTCATTAAACCTTGGTGCTGCTGAATTATAAATTTTGCCATGTTTCCATGCCCAACTGCTCCTATTTTCTGTTACAGAAGCCTATGATAACATGCAAGCAGACCTGATAACAGCAAGGAAAAGTCTAACCAAAATCTTGACATCGAAGGATGTGAAAGCAACTGTATGCCTTACTGTATTTGCCTATCTAGTCTCTAAAATTGATACTGTTTGACTGTGTTTACCAACTAAATTGAATATTATGTCGCCATGCAGTTACTGGAATTGGTTGAACAGAACAAGATTAATAGATCCTTACTGACACTTCTTGATGAAAACATTGCAAATGCGCAAAAGAGTGAACAGGTTAGTGCTGCTGGGAAAATTTTCTCTTATATTCTTCTAGTTAAATCTCTAATGTTGTCATTTCATGATGCTGAGTGTTCGGTATAAAAGTCTCAAAGTTCTCCCAATAAAAAATAGCACCATAGAAAAATCAAGAATGGAGAGAACAGGACAACACGGTTTGTCTGGCAAGTTAGGGGTCCATAAGAAATGTCGTATAATCTCGTGTTGACAGTGGATCTTGAAAGTGGTTTTTCTTGGACATCATGTGATTCCCATTGGTATTAAGAAATTACAAGACTCACAAAATTTTATAATCTTACCTATATCTTTAACAGTTTTCACAGTCACCTGTCTCTTGAAACTGGTTTTCTTGGTCTTTTCGTACTTTTGAAGCTTTAAAACTCCTCCATATGAAAATTTTCAATTAGTGCTGGGGTCACTTATTTCTCTAACACTATGAACAAGAATCTATCCAACTATTCATAGTATTTAGCAATTGATAGAATATCAGTGATTAGTAAACTGCTGCCTTCAAACTTATACTAAACCCACAGATCTTAAATAAAGTCTATTTTCTGACCTGCAGAAACAAGCGGCAGCTTTTATGGAAAAGGTTCGTGCGGCTGTTCTCAAATACATGACAGTTTAATAATATCCTTGAGTCAAATAATAAGCAGACTGTCAATCCTTATAATGAATTTTCATGAGTTTGGTTTCTGCATTATGGCCATTGACTAACTGCAGTACAGAATTAGGTAGATTAAAATAATAGGAATGAATGGTGGACTTGGTATGCTTGCATAACATTACATACAATAGCATTGTACCATCTTATATTTGATGGGAATACTAACTGGAATTGATTTTTTTTTCCCAATAAGACAGTAGTATACCCATGTACTCAATTTCTGAGAATCATAGTTTACACGAAATACTGCTGGCTATAGAAAAGTTATGGAAGTGAAATTAACTTAATTCCTGGTGGAGTGGCTTTTATAAGTTCAACTCTTAAGTACTTTAGAAGTACGATGTTCAAATTGAAAACCTATCGAAGCACGCCTGATGGCACTAGCTTGCCCGTAAGAAACCGAAGATAACAAGGAAAACTCAGAACAGGCCTTCCAAATCAATGTTTAGGCGATTAATGATTTTCTAAGCTATTGTTAAAGGATTGATATTTGAAGGTTACTGAAAAGATCAGCGGGGTTCAATCAGTGAAAAAGAGGCAACTGCGGCATTAAAGTAGAGAATATATTGACTAAAAAAAAAGAGTAGAGATTATATTCTCACTTTATAAGAGGGTAACTTCTAATCTGTTAAATTAGATGTGAAGTGTAAAGCAAATTGTGCAGTGGGTGGCTAGGTGCTGTACCATATTGCACATGGGATGGGAGTCATTGGTGACATGGAATGCTCATATAATAGGGGCAACTTTGAATTGAAAATATGAGTGCCGTTTTGATTTTGATAATCGAGACAGTGAATTGCTTGCATATAACACTTACAACGGTATGTGTGTATTTAACGCAAGACCATCGATATGTATCTCCCAAAGTTGGTGCATTAAACGGAACATTGAGGTATGGACCCCATTACAAAATATTCAACCTTCCAATCCCTACTAAATTATTTCAAATATCAGTTTGTGGATAGATCAGTGGGATGATGTACATTTACGTTTGGATGACAAGATCAAATTACTTTAATTAGTGAGATACTTATTTATTAATTTATTTTGTATATGGGTTGACTGTAGTTAGATCATATATTGTCCAGTGTGTACTATTATGCTTGGTTGCCAAATCTGCCTTTTAATTTTATTATGCTACTGTCCCAAACTTACTCATTTCTATGCATGATGGTACTCTGGTGACGTGTTGGAGCTAAATGATGGTAGGTTAGGCACACGGATTATACGCACACCAAGAAAAATCATTATTCATAGAGAAGATTTAAGGAAATGAAAAGTGAATATCGAAGCTTTTAATTGCATGCCGCCATTTGGAGTGAAATAAATAATTTAAAGGAGCACAAAGAGATTTAAATGAAACAGGAGCTGAAGAAAGGAGACCCGCAATGGCAATTTCTTTTAATTTTTGAAGAAGATGGGCAACGGCCTTTTGAGTTCTATATAAACAATTCCCATCATTTAATTCATTTCAATAATAGTAGTCTATCTTTCTGTTGCGCAAAGATAGATGGCTAAACAACTTTCCCTTTTCTCACTAGCTCTCTTCTTCCACCTTTACTTGGCTGGAATGGCAGAATCTGCCATTCCCAGACATTCCACTCCCGCAAACTTTATCAGAAATTCGTGTAGAGCCACTCGCTACCCAGAGTTATGCGTTCAGTGCCTCTCAGGTTATGGTAATGCCATCCGAAATGAGCATCAGCTTGCTGAAACTGCCTTGTCAGTGAGCTTAAACAGGGCACGGTCAGCTGCTGCTTTTGTGGGCAAGCTGACTAAAGTTAGGGGAATCAAGAAGAGAGAGTTCCTGGCTGTGAAAGACTGCATAGAGAACATGGGTGATGGCGTAGACCGACTCAGTCAATCCGTCAGGGAGCTCGGGCATCTGGGACGAGCTGTCGGCCAGGACTTTACGTGGCACATGAGTAATGTGCAGACTTGGGTTAGTGCCGCACTAACCGATGAGAACACTTGCTTAGATGGTTTTGATGGTCGTTTCATGGATGGAAATGTAAAGGCTGCAGTCAGGAGAAGGGTCACAAATGTTGCCCAAGTCACTAGTAACGCTCTTGCTTTGGTTAATCGGTTCGCCGCTAGGCGACAAGCAGCAGCAGTCACCGAGAAGCCTTAGATTTCGTCTAAGGTGACCTCTACTGTCTTCTGTATAATATGGTATCTCAATATGATATCTCTTTGGTTCGTGCTCAGTCTAGATTCTGTCTTATATAAGAAAGCTTGGTGGACGGGGCAACCAACGAACAGTACAGTCAGTATCTAAACATGACAGTTTGTGTTCTGCTGTTGTTGTCGTTGTCGTTCTTTTTTTTTTGCCCTCTCAATGATACTTGAGTTTTGTTTAAATAGCTCGTTGGAGACTAAGTAAATGTCAGATAATGAAGCTAAAGAGTTTGCCAACTTCTGCTTTGAAGATTATCCGTGTCTTGCGTCCTGTATAATACTGTTAAGCATAATATCCCTCATGACTTGCAGGGGGCACATCAATATGTTTTGAGTTTCATTTGCCGATAACCCAACTCCCCGTAATTGCTAATTCTTGTCAGCTAGTAGATCTTTCTCTGTCCAGAGAAAATAATATGCTAAAATAAAATAGAATAAAATAAAAAATTTACAATTGGAAGTGAGTCAGAGAGCATATAAATAAACGGATAAAAATAAATATGTAGGTGATACATATGGAGTTTGTATCCTGGAGTACCGTACATAATTACATAGATGAGAGGACTCTGTTTAAAACACACACACACACACAAGAGCCACTTTCTAATAAGTGGGAAGAAATAGGGTTGTTTAATGGTTTAAATTCATTGGATTCGGTTTAGATTGAATCAATCAAATATCTATTTAGTTCTTTCCAATCGCATCTATTATATATATATATATATATATATATATATATATATATATATATATATATATATATATAGATACAACGATGAATTTAAATTTTAGAAGTTTCCACTTTTAAAAATCAGTTATCACACAACACATAAAACCAGCAAAAACCGTGATATGAGTTGTTTGATAACAATCGACAATCACAATTAGGCATTAGCCTTGTACTAAAATTCCTATAATTTTCTTAAATTAGTTATAGTAATGTCTATTTCAACGACAAATACCGAACTTGGGGTCATGAAGAGAACCCAAAGACGGTCCGGCCGGAACCTGTGGGCATAATTAACAAAATAAATTTGAATAAAGAGCACATACCATTCATTATCGACATGGTCATTATTACAACTTCCTTTTGACAAAACTTTGGCCTACTAACTACTTTACCTGCCCGCAGACGAAACAATCGACCAAATCTCATTATCTTTGATTTGCCACGTCACAGTGCACACATCTTTAATCTCCTAAAGCAATAATAATTGAGGCAATTTTATATCAAAGCCTTAGAATCGGCGAAGCAACAACAAGAAATGGCTTGTTCGCAGATGACACATTCTGTGACAAATTTATGCGTGACGCCTCGACTTTTGGTTCATTAAAAAAATAAAACTAAAAATAAATCGTTATCATAGCAAGTGGCAACTCATTATTATTATTATTATTATTATTATTATTATTATTATTATTATTATTATTCTCATGAAATGGCCATCTTTAAAATACTACTAAAGTATTATAAACTCAACTTATCTCTCATTTTGTAATTTTGTTAAGGAAAAAAAAAATTATCAAACTCATTCTCATTTTTCTTTTATCTTTTGAAGGGTAATTTTCACTATCCTCCCCTCAACCATGTCTAAGACTCTAACTCACACTTGAAACAGGCTTTATGGCCAAATTCACATTGACCTCCCTTGGACTTCACTAAAGTTTGCTTTGACTGTTATCATCAAGGTCAATTTTGTAACTTAATTTAAAAAATCAACATCACGTCTCTGTCTCTCTTTGTTCGTGACAAAATGGTGAGTTCTGCCATCCAAATATATATACATATACATATACATACATACAAATTCTTGCATACGAGAATTCTCATTTTTTTTCATTGATATATGTCATTAAATCATATGATTTTATAATTAGTTAAACATTGACTCTGTTCAATTTAATGGCTTAATAGTGTGTTTAAAAAAGAAAAAAGAAAAAATGAAGGCCCTTGCATGAGAGGAGGATTATACACACACTAACCATTTATTTTATTATTAGCATTAATTAGTTCATTATGACCAATTATAAAAATCATTTCCACTAATAGTTCCCATTCTTCATTAATTTGCTAAATAACATCAGCAAGCAATTGGGATTTTTATTATTTAATAAAAAAAATATGACATTTCTCTAAAGTATTATGTTGAATGTGTTGTGGGCAATCGATTGACATATCCTTTAATTGTCCAAATTTTTTCAACCATTAGAGCCCAATTTTTTTTTTTTATGAAGTCAGACATCTCAATGAAATTAGGGGGGGAGGTTGAACAAATCTCAAAAGTAATCATGGAGAAAATTACAAATAAATGGAATATTTAATTGTTTGGCTTAATGCATTTGAGGAGAGAATTTTATAACTACATTGTAACACGATAATTATGAAAATAAAGAAAAGAGAGGTTGTTAAATTTTGTGGTGGCTATTAGATTTGGGTTTTACTTACAAGTTTATTTTTTGTATTAATTTCATTGATCCTTCGATTTGACATCAGTTACTATCATCGGCACCCATGTTTCTATTTGCTTTTAGATTTAGTCACACTCAATACTCATGTTCTAAAAAAATCTTCTAAATAATAATAATAACACTACACATGTTAACGGGAGGCCAACTTGCAGTTGCTCATACGTCACACCAATCAATGCCACTGAGGGAGATTTTTGCGTTTGATTATCTAGTCATATAGCAAAATGGTCAAAGCAAAATTCGTGAGTTTGGACATAAAGTCTATTTAAGGGATTTTTTTTTTATAATTAATGACTTAATTAATTTAGTTTCAATCAATTAAATTAATAAGTCTGTTTATATTTTTAATTTAATGAAAGTTTTTAATAATTAAGTTATTAAGTTATTTTTTTAGTTTTTTTTTATTTAATTTAAATGGTTGGATGGTGTTTATATTCTCTAAAATATCCTTATCTAATTAATTACTTTTTATTATTATTTAAATAAAATTAAAAAATCAGTATTATTACCTATTTCTATAACTTGTTATAATATAGTGTTAGACTATTATTATTTTTTTTCTTCAAAGTAGCATTATTTGTTTTCATAATTTTTTATGGATATTTTTCACATAAAAACATTATGAACTACAATAAAATTACTTATCATATACTAATTCATAATATAAAGAGTTTTGTTCAATTGAACATGGTTTATATTATGATAACATATTATCTTATTTAAGTTTTTTTTAGATATTTATTATTTATTTAACATTTATAACTTGCAAGGGCACAAATGTAAAGTTATTAGTTTTTAGATTTTTTAAGTTAAAAAATAACTTAATATTTATTTTTGGTAATTAAGGTAAAAAAAATAAATATATATCATTTAAATTAAGAAATTTAGTTCTATTAATAATTTAAACTAATTCAGGTTATACAAAAATCAGATGTTGCCAAAGTATAGTGCGGACATATATCAAGGAGAGGTCAGTAAAAATTACTCTTTTTTTAATTAAAAATAAAATAATTTGATATTTATAATAATTTGGATAGTATTATAAGTATTATTATTTTATGGAGAGTACTTCAAAATTTATTCAAAGTGTTATATAATTCTGCGCGACAGCCAAAAAGTTTCGAGTAAGCGACAAGGTGATGGATAAGCATGTCGGGTACAACTGCCGATAAAGGCTAAAATAATAGATAGGCACGCACGGCACATGGGCGTAAGTGGTAGGACATACCCATGTTCAGTTCAGATAAAGATAAAAAAAAAATGGACCCTCTTCGCTTCTCCCTTTCGACTTTCATTTAGCTTTTTTCTAGCAGCGTCAAAAGATTAAAAAACGTTGAATGAACTTAAAAAAAAAAGGCAAAAGTAGGGAGCACTAAACCTTAAACACATCGGCTTAAAAGTTGAGACGTTAAAAGCTTCGACGCATCGGTGGGGAGCCTCACTTTGATGATCGCCTTTCACTATAGAAGAATCCCAAATCTAAAATCAATCTCTTTATTCGCGTGAAAGCAACTTGGGGTCAAATTTATGCCGGCAGCTAAAATATTAAAAATCTCTTATCTCTTCATGTGCGAGATTTGTACCACACATGCTTCCCACGTGGACAAGCCCGCAGCCCCAGACGCGAAGGGAAGATTGATTAGGGAGCCTCTTCCGTTGAAAGTTACAATGTTCGATCTCTCCTCCAAATCTAGCGAACTCAGTGCTAGTCTTAGCAAAAATCGTTTCTAATTTTCTTTATTAATTGTTCAACCAAGATGGGTGGCTATCAAATATTATATTTCTGAGACAAAAAGACACAAAAGAAAAAAAAAATCTGATCATGGGGAGCTATCAGTAGCCAACCTCAATACGTGTGTAAAATGTGACAAAAACAAAATAATAATGCTGAATTCCAATCCTCATCGTTATTTTTTTTTAGTAGACTTGTTGTTTTATTTAAAAAATTTTATTGAAAGAATTTTTAATTTTTTTTTATTAACTTAATTCTTTAAATAAATAATAAAATCTTTTTTTTCTTTGTTGTGATGCTTTAAAACACTAATAGTCTAATTATCTAAAATCTAATACTCTCCTTTCTACTCGGTTTATCCCTCTATTAGGGTTGGCAAAATCCAGGTTTAAGTTCGGGTATCGCAATGCTCGGACGTGGCCCAGATGCAATTTTTTTACACCCGAGCTAAGTTTTAATCCGGATACCCAAATTTTATATTTTTTAATATAATAATGTATATATTTTATTATTTTTTTAATTCTATAAGTTTTAAATTTATTTTAATGAAATTTGATATGAAATTATAAACTTTAAGTGTTAAAAAATTTATATTTGTGTAATAGATGAGTCAAATAAATATAAATATTTAAGATAATATATATTTTGTAATATTTTTTTTAATAAAATTCGGGTTTCGAACTGCATTCTGAACTTATCAAGTAATGCTCAAGATCAATCCTCCTTTATACTTGGACTGGGTATTATCCGGCCTGCATCGCCCAGGTACGGTGCAAGATTAGATAGGCATGTATTTTTGCCACCCCTACCCTAGATAAAACCTCCCTAAAATCTAGTACTCGCCCTTCTGCTCGGTTTATCCCTAGATAAAACCTCCCAGCTGCAGCTGGCTTCAGGTTATAACGGGCAAGCTGTGCGCGTCCAAACCCATATTCGTTACGTGCACAATCATTTTGCGTTTTGTTCAATCAAACATAGCAGTCGGATGTTGATGCAATATTTGTCGTATTTCACATGGTTATCAAGCCCATACACAATCGATGTGCTCAATTCTTGAATTTTATTATCACCTTTATCTTTCTTGTTTTGTGATGCGTTCAATTTGAGGACATTATCCTTGCAGAAAACCAATAGAATTCTCTTTTTGGGTTATGTGAGATGCGGCCACAACATCTATTGGATATGGTTGCAGCTTTCTTTGATGTGTTTAAATATGATTCATTTAAATGAAAGATGGTTCCTTCACTACTTTGGAAGCACTGGCTTCGGTATTTTGCAGCAAATTTGCCGATCGAGTAAACACACAATGGATCTTAGAAAAGTTTCACAAGAGATTAGAACAGCAGGAATTTTAGAATACATTAAAGGCAATATAGCCAATTAATGTATATATGACGTGTAATTAAATTTAATATAACCACTACTTACATAATAGATTTTTTTTTTTGATACGCACATGTAATTACATTATCTATTTATTAAATGATTACGAATTTAGGGTCCCACCCATCGATACACAATAATTGAATTATATATATAGCGTATTCTTTCAAACCTCATGAGACTTTTTAGATTAACAATTGTTCAAGTTCAAACTCACACCTCATAAAAAAAAAATTCTATTGAGAGCGGAATTACATAAATGGTATCAAATACAAACCCTTTGACCGTAGACCTATTCAAGCACTCGGTAAAAGGGTAATTTTTAAAACCCAAGGGTTAAGAGTGTCATAATTATCTCTGGTTATTGGACTATGTTAAGACTTATTACTCAAACAATATGTGGCTCTTTGAGAGGATCTAAAAACGAAATTATTTGAAAATTATATATATAATATCCCAATTCCAAAAGAAACGATACCATACTGAATGAGAATAAGCAATCTCCATTCTCCAAGTTCTAATTTATCAACTGTTTTTATTATTAAACTTACACGATATTACCATCCAGGGCCAAAAAAAAAAATTCAACATTTAACGAAATTTGTGAAGAATTTGGCAAAACCAAGAGCATCATTACTTGAGCTACCAATTCGTCAAAGAGCATTATTCCTTTAGTACCCTGGAATTTTGCCACCAGTGACAATTAAGATTCTTTTACCTCGTGAGAGAGTGAGTAGTAGCTTCTGACCTTCTGTGGTCCTTAATTTTACACCCAATTAATGATTATATGAGACAGAATAATTGGCGGCCCTCGAGGTTCCTGAATCACTCCACACAGAAATTTTACACCAATTTTTGTCATATAAAAAATATTATATTAAATTTAATTATACATTTTATATATATATATATATATATATATATATATATATATTTATTTATTTATTTGATTGATTGCATTATATTTTAAAATTTTACCTCTCATAATTATCCATCACTTTCATTGTAATTATATTTTACCAATCCAATCATTACCTGAAATCAGGCTTCTTTTACTCCACAATTAGCGCAAGTAATTGACTGCCTTCCTCTTTCTATAAAGCTACTCTTACTCTACAAAACTCACTATACGTATCATTTTCGTTCTCTGACAATTTCTTAAGAGAGAGAGAGAGAGAGAATGGAAGGTTCATTTTTGAGGCATGCACTAGTAGCCCTGCCCATAATTCTCCTTCAATTCTCCACCAACTTAGCCTCAAATCCATCAGATAATTCAAACATAGAGTACATAAAAACATCATGTAGTATCACAATCTATCGCAGGCTGTGCTACCACTCACTCTCAGTCTATGCAGCCAAAATCAAAAGCAACCCCAAAGCATTAGCCAACACTGCTCTCAACATAACCCTTAAAGCCACAAAATCAACGTCGAGAATGATGGTCAAGATATCGAGAATCCCCGGCATGATCCCTAGAGAGACGGCAGGGGCAGTGGCAGATTGCATTGAGGTGATCGGTGACTCAATAGATGAGCTCCAAGATTCTATAGGCGAACTGGGTCACATCAAGAACTCGAATTTTTGGCTCACAATGGGTGACGTTCAAACATGGGTAAGCGCAGCGTTAACGGATGAAGATACTTGCATGGATGGGCTTCAAGGTAGGCCCTTGAACGGATATACGAAGACGATGATCAGGAGACATATTCTTAAAGTTGCACATTTGACAAGCAACGCCTTGGCTCTCATAAACAGTTATGCCTCTGGCAGTAAACCTCCATCTATCTAAAGGGATCGGATCAAAGCCATTCTGAATCACTAGTTAGAAACCTTCTTTCATGCTACTTCATACAGCGTTGTCCTGTATGTTTTCGTATCTTTAATTTGTGTCAGACTCAAGAGTGTCGGTCGGTTTCAATTAAACTACTCCTTTGAGATAAATTTACTTGTGTATAGGACAAAATTGCCATAGGGCTAGCGTGGATTGCAGCTGATAAGTGTGTGATATACAGTTACTGTAATTTTCTATGTCTATTATGGAAGCAAGATGTAAAATATTCTCTTTTGCTCACAGAAAACTGGGAGCGTGTGTGGGATGCTTCAAGTGATAGTGGTGCGTGTGTATCTAAATATCTATCCTGTCAATATATATGATTGATTGTACGCTATCGATGATTATATTCGGCATGAATCCATATGTGTAGATGCAGTTACATACTTGTTAATTTAATTTCAGATTTGACATTTAATTTAATATATCTGATCATAGATATAAATAATAATATATGGCTCTGCCTGCTTTTGACATCTCCCCCCTAGCGTTATGCCTTAATTAGAGGTAAATGAAAGAAAAAGGAGAAGAAATGAATTTATCGTGCTTTTCATGTATCGCCACTTTGCTAGTGCGATCAGTTTATTACTGCAGTCTAAGTTGAAAAACGAGCCTAAAATTTCAAGGAGTTAGGTTAATATTTTGCTGGGCAGTCAGCCAGCCCCGTGAAGGCGTCAACACGCAAATTTTATTGGGCAAATTATAAGGTAATTGGTACCTTGGCCCGCAAGTGCAAAGTAGCAGGCCTAAAGGCTCAATAATGCGTTCACGAACATTACCTGCCAGTGGAAATGCAATATCAAACAAAATTGGGAGTAAAATAGACTAGTCGTAAAATCTCCGTACTTGAGTTTAATTGGTTTGAAACTGAACGTTCCAAGTGGCACCATTTTTATAGGCATGGGTCGAATTCAAGTTTGCATTATTGTGGGGCGGCCTTGTGGCCCGATAACTGATTGTTACCATACATTTCGAGTTGCGATATGTGGCGAATACGGCTTGCTTCAGTGTTTAAAGAGACAAAACGAATGATATTTGGGATTTTTGATATGGACAAGCGTGAAGGATCAGAAGCCAGGGGCAGTAAAAATATATAGAATTCTCTATTAGTAGGTTGACAAAGATTGTAAAATGTTAATTGTGTATTAAAGAAATCGTATTTGATATAATGATTGGTTAATGCCAAAAAAGAACTTGGTGACGAAGACTTCCCACTCGCAAATCTTGAATCTATAGCATTAATCATTTCTAGCAGCTGTGTTAAAAAAGATTTCGCACTTGCACAAAGAGGAGTACATGTCAGAAATACTGTTGCGTCAACAACATTTATTTAAGAATAAAACAATAGAGGAATTAAAGCTTTGAAATAACCTACTACCAATTACAGGCATCTTCCTCTTAGCTCTCCTTATAAATTCAAGCCAGTTATATGTCCATGTTGAGCATTAATCAATATTCGACTCTCCTGTCCCAGGCCTTGTTTTCCGGTGATAACACATGTATCTCAACCATGTTGAGGGTAATGGGTTCAGGCCCATCAAGGCTTCATTTCCCTATATTTGGTTTTGTAAGGGTGATATATCCCTGTGTGTTCAAAATCCCAAACTCGAAGTTTCACCTTCAACAATGCCAATGCAAACTTGCTAGATTGCCGTGCGGATATTAATGATTCAGTACAAAAATCTATGTTGGAATCGGATCATGCGAGATTAAGATTTCGGGTCTCAAATGGATGATATATTCAATCATGGACAAACACGGGATTGGAGGATAAGAACACATGCTTGGATGCATTTGCTGGCACGACCTTGAATTAATGCAAAGGTGAAGTCCAATATCCGGAAACGCATTATCAAATTTGCTCATTTAACAAGTAATTAATGCTTTGGCTCTTATCAACAACTATGCCTTGGCCAAAACCAAATCAACCTGTCTATTTGACTCACAGAATCTGTTTCTTACGAATATGAAGATTACTTATTGAGAAAAATAGAATAAATTAAAGCTTATAATTCAATAAAAATTCAATAAAAAAAATGCCACTGCAAAGTGTTAATCCACTTCGAAGGAAATTTGTTACTGAATGATCTTTTAACCTAATGCGGGGTTCTTCCTTCTGCATTGCCCATTTGTATCATCTACAAATTATAGAATAAAGTAGAAGGACTTTTCTTCTTGATACTTTTATTACTTTTAGTTTTTTACTTAAAGAAAGTCTAGAATTTCTTTATTTTAGTACTAATGATGCTATGTCATGCTTATATTTATTTTCATGTTTATATATTCTCTATTTTGATGGATAAAACATCGAGAGTTTAATTTTGCATGCATGCAATGTAAGGATATATGATAACACGTAGAGCTGGTAAAATTTAACACGACTCAATTACCCGACACGAATACGACACGAATAAATGGGTATGGATAATCGAATTTAACACAATTATTAAATGGGTCGAGTCCGGGTTGACACGATTTTTTTTCGTGTCGGGTTATGGTTAAAGTTTTTGACCCATTTACTCGATCAATGACCAGATTATATTTTCTATTTTAAAATAAATTATAAATTCTTATCATTAAAACTCAAATATTAGAGATATTTTTTTTTTATTTCTATTTTTTGAAATGATGAATATAAACACAGTGTTTTATTTATAAAATTTTATATACATTTAAAGCTTCAATAATATAAATATGTAAAATATTGTTATATATGTATATTTTATAATATCGATGTATAATATTATATATATATATATATATATATATATATATATATATATATATATATAAAATTAAAACTTCAATAGTGTAAATGTGTAATATTTTGGTACATATATATATTTTATAATATCGATAAAGTATGTAGGCGTGTATGAATGACAGCGTATAAATGTTTAATGTAAATTTTGTTTAAAATATAGATATTAAGCGTGTTATTGGATAACTCGATTATTTTTCCGTGTCAGGTTTGGGTCTCAATATTTTGACACGATTATTAAAATGAGTCAAGTTTGGGTCGACTTAAATTTGACACGACACGAAGCTGACTCAACACGAACACGACACAAAGCTGACCCGACACAAACACGACTCGATGACCCGTTTTGCCACCTTTAATAACATATATAACAAATTGTAAAACTAAAACAAATTGACCTAATGAGATCTTAACCTACTCAGGCATTCATTTAAATTTATGGTGCGTTTACTTCTCGGATTGGGGAATCGAAATCCATAATCGAAATGATTGACCATGTCTACTTCACAAAAATAGAGGCGGAATCAGAATTAGAATGGTACTTCCCACCATTATTTGGGAATAGGGAATGAGAGATTAATTCCCATAGAGGAGGTGGGAATCAATCTCCCATTCCCTAAAGTTTTGATTTTGTCCTCACTGAAATCTAAATATTCTTAAAATGCCCCTTCTTTAAATAAAAAATATAAATATCAAAAAAAAAAAAAAAAAGCCAAAATCCCTAGAGCATAATTTCTTCGAACCTGGAACGTCATAGCTACTGTCTGAAATCTTTGGTTCTGAAATCGTCCACCAGCATCGTCGTGGCAGCTCCGTCGGCGTTGGAGCAGTGAGCGATTCCCTGTGTTACCAGTTTTTGGCTGTTTCATCTTCGCTTCTCTACCGTCGTGCTAAAGCAGTACGGGTCTCCTACTCGCCGAATTTTAGCTGCCTTCGTTGATCCCTTTCACAGCCGACCCTAAGCTTCCTCTCATCACCGTCACTGCTGCAGGTAGCCATTACATGCTTTCGGTACTCTTGTCACTGATTTATGCATTCTTTATGGTTTTTTTGAAGTATCTTTAATTTCCCAGCAGTGCTTGGATGAGTTTGAGAAGTGGTCCCTAAGAATCGCATATCACATGCACCATTAATTAAACTATTTTTAATTATTAGAGCTACTGGCTTCAAATTAGACATAAAAAAAAGCCACATTTGTATATAAGAATAATAAATTTTTAAAAAAGAATGCCCAGAGAAGATACGAAACTTGTGTTATTATCATAAAATTATATGTATATACAATTTCTTATATGTCACATTCACGCCTTCAAATTTCTTATAATATGAAGAAATATTGAGTGTTAATTAATAATTCTTGTGAAATCTAATTGGGTTTCTTATTTACCCAGAAAATTTCTCAGCAGTGCTATAATAATATTTGGTTCTAAGAGCAAAAAAGAAACATATGAATTAATATTTTTTGTTTAATGTTTTTTGGTCAACTCTGGCTTTTGATGTCGATTTTGTTTCATTAGAGCTGGATCTTTTGTTGTCTCCAAAATTAGATTCCTTATATCAACTCCTGATGAATTGAAATGCTAGTTCTGCATTGTCCATCAATAGCTTAAATGATATTTCTTAACTCACTATTTAATTTTTTTTATACTGCACTTTCTAGTGATAAAGAAATAGCTGATTTATAAGAGAAATTATATGGAGAAATGTGCAAAATTGAAGGCTTGGCAAATGAGGAAATATATGACGCCACTAGTATATTGACCTCGAAGCATAATTAATTTGCTCCATGTGTTCTTTACCTTACCTTATCACCTGAAGAAAGGATATGTGATGCAAATGTTTCGTCATGGAATGTAGTTCGATGTTGGTTATGATGTTAAAACTATGTATTTGTGCTGTTTTTGGGATTTGGAATTTATATATGTAGTACGTGCCATATATATACCTATGTGACTTATTTAACTATGTGATTTTTATGTTCGTTATGTATGGCTTTTTATGTTGGTAGAAGTTTATGTGATTTGTTTAATTTTATGTTGGCGGAACTTATGTTGTGCTGAGAATTATTTTAGATCTAAATGTGCATTTTATGTTTGCCTATTATTATTTTAATTTCAAATTATTAGCTTATTACTAATGTAGAATTGGATGGATGGCAACTTGCTGGAACAAGTTTGCCATTTGTTGTTTTTGGTCCATACAAATTTTTTTATAATAATAATAATAATAATAATAATAATAATAATAATAATAATAATAATAATAATAATAATAATAATAATAATAATAATAATAATAATAATAATAATAATAATAATATATTTTAATTTTAAACTATAATTGTTATTATTATTAGTTTAACATTATTTTTTTAATCAATAATTGACTAATTATTATTATTATTATAAAGTTTTTTTATAATTGATTAATTATTTAATAATTATTATACTTTTTTATTAATTTTATTATTATTATTATTATTATTATTATTATTATTATTATTATTATTATTATTATTATTATTATTATTATTATTATTATTATTATTATTATTATTATTATTATTATTATTATTATTATTATTATTATTATTATTATCCTTGATCTATTTTATCATTATCATTAACAATGGGTATTTTAGTAATTTGAAATAGTCCATTCCGATTCCTGAATAAAGTAAATACATCAATGGGAATAGAATTCATTCCGATTCCGATTCCGATTCCAACCGCTTAAGTAAACAACTTATTTTAATTCTCATTCCCTATTTCCATTCATATTTCAGCCTATTCTGATTCCTATTTAATAAACACAACATTATGTTATTTTTGCATTTCAATCTTCTTGATTTTGCATCATTTAACAATAGCAATAAAGGCTCACTTGCAATTACTTCTTAAAAGCTTAAAAGTGATTTTAAAAAAGTTAAAAGTTAATTTTAGTATTCGGTAATTTTTTTAAATATTATTTTTGGTAAAATAATCTCATCATACAACAAATATTGAAATAGGGATGGCAATGGGGAGGGGAAGGGAGGGAACTGACATCTTTATCCTCATATATGATATTCTATATTTGTCCTCATCTTCTTCTTATCTCCATCAGAAATGCTTGAATGGAGCGGATAGGAATCTTCAAATGATAACAAGAGATCTCCGAGGGTCATTGATCTCTCAATAACTAATAATTTTTATTTGTTATGAAAATAAAGATAAAACTACAAACTTTTTTATACAACTCAACGTGGTATAATTCAATTAGTTAGATCAAATAATTTTTAACCTACATTATTTATTTTTATTGTTTTGCATTTTCATTCAACTAATGAATTTAACTTATATCAATTTATGTAAAATAAATCCGTACAAGAATTTATAACTCTATATCACCTTTCAACGAATGAGCCTCAATTAGACACTTGTACTACAGATCAAATCATGTAAATCTAAGTTTTATCGCTTGACAGACAAACAATAACCTCCTACGTACGACCACGTAACTGCATTCCAATTGAGGTGGTTATAATAACATTTATGTTGCGCTTACTAAATTGGAATCGGAATAGGCTAGAATGGGAATAAAAAATGAGAATTAGAATAGGTTGTTTACTTGAACTGTAGGAATCGAAATTGGAATAAGCTGAATTGCCATTAATGTGTTTACTTTGTCTTGGAATTAGAATCGGAATGAATTAGATTATAACAAATTACCAAAAACTACTTAATGAATTGTTGTCATAATCATTATTTTATATTTTAATTATAGCGATTATTTATTAAAAAATTATTATTATTAGTAATTATTGTCAATAATATATTGATATAGTAATTAATTGTAAAATTAATTAATTAATTAATTATAATAATATACTACTTAATTATAATAATTATATTATTAATTATTATAATAACATATTAATTATTGTGATTATTTAGTCAAAATAATGTTTTTATTAATAGTTATTGTTAATAATGTATTAATATACTAATTAATAGTAATTTTTATATTAATTATTTAATAATAATAATAATAAATGAATTAATTATAATAATAGTAATATATTAATTATTGTGATTATTTAATCAAAAACTATAAATATTAATATATTATTTTTAATAATATATTTATATATTAATTAATAGTAATAATTATATCAATTAATTGATGATAATATATGAATTAATTATAATAATTATATTAGTAAATTAATTAATTATAATAATAATAACATATTAATTATTGTGATTATTTATTCAAAAACTATAATTATTAATAGTTATTTTTAATAATATTAATATATTAATTAGTTATAATAATTATATTAATTAATTAACTATAATAATACTATATTAATTATAATAATAATATATTAATTATTGTGATTATTTATTCAAAAATTATAATTATTGATAATTATTGTTAATAATGTATCAATATATTAATTAATTAATTAATTATAATAATATATTAATTAATTACAAATGAGGGCAAAGTGGATATTTTTAATTTTGGGGAGGGGCAAAATGGAAATTCCAGGGAATGTGAGATTGATTCCCACCTCCCCCAATGGGAATCAATCTCCCATTCCTTATTCCCAAATAATGGTGGATTCCACGATTCCGATTCCGATTTCTGCTCCATTTTTGTGAAGTAAATGGTATCAATCATTTCGATTCCATATTCCGATTCTCCAATCCAAGAAGTAAACGCACCATTATTTTATAAGAGCGACTTCTTGACTCTTGCTACGTCTTTTTGTTGGAACTTGGAAGATATCATGATTATTTCTTTATTCCATCATGGTGGAGAGTGGTAAACCCACCTTCATAATCGGAACATATTTGTATATCTATCTTTATGTAGGCACGTTTTTATTGTCCACCCCGCCATCATCATATGCAATCAAGCTTTGGAACATGGCAGGATGGGGCTGTATTTTTCTAACCATTAGTTCATACATTTTTAATCCTCAGGAGTAAATTAATTTATGGAAAACAGCACTTACTTTTATGCATATCCTACACTCAAAATTACAGGAACTACAGGACAAAAAAGTTTGTCTGAATTTTAGTCTAATTGATCTTATTTGAATTTTTTGAACTTTGACTCGAATTTAAAGATTTTGAGTCGGGTTTGGGTCTAAATATAAGGTTCTAATTAAAATTCGGATTAAGATTAAGGTTCAGGCTCTAGATGGCTCGACCCTACCTGACTCGAAATTTAAAATAAAAAATAAAAAATAAATTTTATTTGTATAATTTTATAAGATATAGTTTTGAATTATATTTGTTTTATTATTTATATAATTAAATGGTTGAGATCTTAAGCAATTTTTAAGTTTATGTTAAATTTTATGTCTATTTTTTTAAATTTTAAATTACTTAAATACTAAAAAAATTGTTAAAAATTATGGAATTTGAGTTTAGATAAAAATTCAACCCAACTTTAACCCAAATTGGGTCAAGTCTGACTCGACTTAAAATTTAAATGATCAAACTTTCTTTTCAGTTGGACCTTTTATTTTTTTGGTCAGTCGGATTTAGGCTTGGCCAATTATCATTGCAGAAACATAAAGTATCTCTTTTCTTTTGTAACCTCTATAATGGATCGATGATAGCATCTAAAAGGATATTGATGAAACCTGTCACGTGACATTTTCAACGGCGAAGTAAAAGCATTACTATTAGAAAACAAGGGTAATTTTTAGTTTCCTCCCCTCAGCTTTTGGCCTTTCACACTTAGATAGCGAAGATTCATTTATTAGTGAAAAACACCCTACTGTCAGTTAATTTTTGTACTTGTCTGTTAGTTGACATTAGAAAGACGAAAATGCCTGGTTGGATTTTGAAAATATTTTTTCTTCCTTTTAAAGCTTTCTATTTCTTTTTCATCAAGTTCCGTGTACAGCTCTGTGTTGGAACCAAATCGAAACCTTAGCCATACGCAACCAGTCCAGTGCCTAACTTTATGTGAAGTAAAGGGACAACAGCCACCGCACCTTGCGTTTTGATCTGAGTTTTGTCAGCGTCCTATATCTTTAGATCGTTTTGGGGAAGCCAATCATAACAGGTCAGTGTCGAGTTCTAGTCTTGTTTGGGTTCATTTGGAGTACATTTATGCTGCCTTTACTGAAAAATGTAGAATGCGTTTTTTGATAGTTGGTCGCCCCCGAGTATTTGTTGTGGGTGTATTTATAGTAAAGAAGCCTAAATTTGGGGGGGAGGGGTGGGAAGAAAAAGAAATTGGTGAGTTTATTAAGCTGTGATTTTCCGGAAGCTTAAATGATGATGGATTAAATGGGTTTGGTGTTGGTGCTAACTCAGAGCTTGAATTTCAGCTTAGATGGGTTAAAAATTGAGTTTTTTTATTCTTAGTTTTATTTTTTGTTTATGTCTAGTGATGCTCCTGATGTATTTAAAGAGCACCGCCTTCAAAATTGTTACACAAGTAGACTAATTGATGCCAAACTTTGCTGAGTTAAAAATGGTTTAATGTTAGTTGATGATGATGCATGCAAACAATTTTAAGCTACCTTTCACCTGAGACAACATGATGTGGATGTGGAGTTTTTTATTTGATTTTATTTTAATTTGTCTGATCTTGAAATTTTGTGGAGTTTTCTATTTTTTTGTTGCCTGTATTTGATGAAGATTTTGTGCATCAGACATTGCTCTGTAGAGCATAACTTCATTCATTGCTTATATACGTTGTGGATTGTGTGCAAGTGTTGATGGACGTGAAAGCTGTAGTTCCCAGCATCTCGAAAGTGATACAGCTGCAAAGATTGTCCTGTGCCAATCCAATGCCTGTGATATGCTGAGATTTTAATTCCAATTCACGTTAGTTTTTTTTTAAAAAAAAACCATATGTAGACAGTAACCATTGGTATATGTTTAATATCGTTTTTCATTTTGACGGGTCATTTTTTTTTTTTTTTTTTGCTTCTAGAAACCAAGATAGCTTACCAAAGAACGAAACCACTTGACCCATAGCATCAAGCAATAAAGCAGATCAACTAAAGGTGCATTAACAACCAAACCATTGAAGCATAATCTAATCCCACAACTGATTTTTGAAGGGATTGATTAGATGATATAACACCTTTTGATAGGCAAAAATAGAAAGGCAGATATACCATCTTCTTCTCAGACTAGCTATAGGTTTGAGTTTTTTCTTATTTTGATTTTTTGTATGTAAAAAACTCATGTTGCCAAAGACAAGTAATATCTTAAGCTTACTATTCCTGCAAACTGGACATGAGTTGCGAGGAGCCTATTGTGTGCAGCTATTGCCTATTTTGTGAATGTTGTTAATTCTAGCTATAATTGATACAGCTTAAATTATTTGATACCAAAATGCAATATGTGGTTTTATATTCAATTTAAGCTTCACTTCTCAATTGTGCTAAATTCAATTGAATTCATATTTAAGTGGAATATTATGTTTGTTACTACTGTAGTTGTGATACTAGACCTGTGGTGGATTAAAATAAGTTATTGATTACTTTGGTGGTATTGAATCTTAATTTGGTTGTCTATAGTGTGGCTACTACTAAACGCACACTGCTGCGATTTGGAACCTATTGGTTGCAGTTAGTTTTCATCAATTTGCTTTTGCCTGATTCATCCTGCATTCTAGTTTAACTAATCTGCATATGAGACTATTGAAAGACTTTGGAAGGCAACAGTTTAACGTTCATTTTTTTTTCTTTTTATTTGGTTTTATTTGTAAATTTTAAATGTTAGATGAGGGAAAAATTATATTATTATTTGTTTGATGCAGCTGTAAATAACCATACATTGTAAGGGTAGTTTTGTCAAATTTTATACTAGTGATTTTGGAGCAGATGCTTTAGTTAAGGTTTGAGGCATGTCAGGTATCTCAAAAGTTGTTAAAGGCATTATTGTATTTTAAATGTGAACTTACAGTCAAGCAGAAAAGAAACTGATGGGGGGGGGGTTTCACTAATAAACACATCTTTGCCATCTATCTACAAATATGCCAAACCTCAGGAGAGGTATTTAAAAATTACCCTAGAAAACAATATGTATAATGTACATATAATACAATAACAAATTGAATGATTGTGTGAAGATACTTTAATGGTGCGTTTACTAAACTGGAATCGGAATGAGCTGGAATCGGAATGGGCAGGAATGGGAATGGGCTGGAATGGGAATAAGGAATGGGAATCAGAATAAGTTGTTTACTTGAACTATAGGAATCGAAATCGGAATGAGCTCGATTGCCATTAATGTGTTTACTTTGTCTTGGAATCGGAATCGGAATGAATTTGATTGTAATAAATTACCAAAAAGTACTTAATGAATTATTTTCATAATCATTATTTTATATTTTAATTGTAGTGATTATTTATTCAAAAATTTTTATTATTATTAATTATTGTCAATAATATATTGATATATTAATTAATTGTAAAATTAATTAATTATAATTATATTATTAATTATTGTGATTATTTAGTCAAAATAATGTTTTTATTAATAGTTATTGTTAATAATGTATTAATATAATAATTAATAGTAATTTTTATATTAATTATTTATTATTAATAATAAATGAATTAATTATAATAATAGTAATATATTAATGATTGTGATTATTTAATTAAAAACTATAATTATTAATATATTATTGTTAATAATATATTTATATATTAATTAATAGTAATAATTATATGAATTAATTGATGATAATATACGAATTATATTATAATAATTATTATAATAGTATATTAATTAATTATAATAATAATATATTAATTATTGTGATTAGTTAGTCAAAAACTATAATTATTAATAGTTATCATTAATAATGTTTTAATATAATAACTAGTAGTAATAATTATATTAATTAATTAACAATTGTATTAATAATTATTATAATAGTATATTAATTAATTAATTATAATAATAAAAATATATTAATTATTGTGATTATTTATTCAAAAACTAAAATTATTAACATATTATTGTTAATAATGTATTAATATAATAATTAATTGTAATTTTTATATTAATAATCAATGAATTAATTATAATAATAGTAATATATTAATTATTGTGATTATTTAATCAAAAACTATAAATATTAATATATTATTGTTAATAATATATTTATATATTAATTAATAGTAATAATTATATCAATTAATTGATGATAATATATGAATTAATTATAATAATTATATTAATAATTATTATAACAATAAACTAATTAATTATAATAATAAAAATATATTAATTATTGTGATTATTTATTAAAAAAATATAATTATTAATAGTTATTGTTAATAATATATTAATATATTAATTAGTTATAATAATTATATTAATTAATTAACTATAATAATATTATATTAATTATAATAATAATATATTAATTATTGTGATTATTTATTCAAAAATTATAATTATTGATAATAATGTATCAATATATTAATTAATTATAATATATTAATTAATTAATTATAATTATATATTAATTAATTACAAATGAGGACAAAATGGGCATTTTCAGTTTTGGGGAGGGGTAAAATGGGGATTCCAGGGAATGGGAGATTGATTCCCACCTCCCCCCATGGGAATCAATCTCCCATTCCTCATTCTCAAATAGTGGTGGACCCCACGATTCCGATTCCGATTCCTGCTTTATTTTTGCGAAGTAAACGCCATCAATCATTCCGATTCCGGATTCCGATTCTCCAATCCGGAAAGTAAACAGACCATAAATGTATTGCTTTTGATGATGAACCCAAACTTTATGTGAATTTCCATAAATTGAGACAGTAATCAGTCTGTCACGTCATTGTTAAAAAAAAAAAAAACGACAAAGAGAGAGCTTAATTAAGTTAAAGCAAGAGAAAGAGATGCCACTGCCAACCATAACAAATACATTTTCAATGGTCTAGCAACTTTGATCATACTTGTACAAGTTGCAGCTTACGTCAACTCGTATTGCTCAGCTGCTGAGCCAATACCCCATTCATCAAAATTTCATGTGGTGCAACTTCATACCCTGACTTGTGCTTCACCTCGCCTATAATTTACGCATCCAAAATGCAATCTAGCTCCAGGCTTTTAGCCATCACAGCCCATCTGATTCGCCTAAAACCACTCAATCTTCTATAGCCCTGATAAAAAAACTGTCCAAGAGCCGTGGATTGAGTCCCAGACTCGCAGCAGCCATGCGTAATTGGCGTCGAACAGTTGAGCGACTCGGTGGATGAGCTGAAAATGGGTTCCGCTTGAGGGAAAAGTTTTGGGCTCAGAATGAGTGACATACAAACATGGGTGAGTGCTGCCTTGACGAATGGGGTACCAGTTTAAATGGCTTTAATGGGAATATTAAGCTAACTGTGGGAACCTGCATAGTGAATTTTGAACGTGTTACAAGTAATGCCTTGGCTCTTATCAACAGATGTGCTGCGACAGCCAACCATAGCATGTCACCTTAATTAAGTAAGACTTCACCTTAATTAGTTTCGTAGCTAGCTATCCAATAGCTATGTATGCAGTTGTTATGTAGTTAGCTCCAGTCTGCAAATTCTTGGTCTGATTCATTTTGCTTCTGGGCTGATAATTCTTTCCTTAAGGGAACTGATTTTGAGCTGGATTTGCAATATTTGCATCAACCATGAAATGGATTTGTGCTAGTTTGGGTTGTTCTTAATTACTTGCACTTAAGTTTGTGGGGATCTAGCGTGTGCGCATTTCCCCACTTTTTTTTTTTTTTTTGGGGGGGGGGGGGGGGTGGGGGGGGGGGTCGACCAGAACACTATATACAGAAGTTCTATGTGACTGACATTTGGGCCGCTGGTAAATGTTGCCCTTCGGCCTTTTTCTTAATTATTATTATTATTATTATTTTAAGTATTACATTCCAAAGTGCTTGGTAGTGACATTAATCACACGTTTGACGCCCCAAATATTTCATTTTTATTTAATAGCTATTAGTTTCAAAATCAACGTAGCTAAGAAGTATTCAGAATTATTTATTCACAGAAATGAACTCAAAACACGTTCCTGAGACCTTGCATATCACAATCACAATGGAAGCCAAAGAGTGCTACCCTACCTCCCTTCATTTGAAGTAATAAGTCCGCAGAGATTGGCTCTCCCGTGAGTGCATGCATGTTTATTTTTAGACGGAGCACTGTTGTCATTAGTCGAAGGCTGCTGGAGTTCACTATAGGTTCTTTTCTTAAGATGCCATTTGATCCAATCCAGTATCCCACTTTGACGATATGTGCCATTTTCTGCGCACATGTTATTGGCTTTAGGCTTTTCTTTGACTTTATACTCCATACAAACCACCTCCCGGGCCTGGAGTGGCTCTTTGGCTACAATAATTTAGCTGTCTATGAAAAGCAAAAGTAGCCATTCCAATAAATTTTCAAGGTTGAACCTTTGTTAGAGAGTACAGTCTTTATAGTTGTCTTAACTATTATTGTTGAGTCTAAGCTTATGAAATTTAAACTTTTAAGTGGATTTTTTCTTATGATTTCGGGAGTTTTAAATTTGATTATTCCTGCATGTAAATTCTTTTAATTATTTCTTTTGGGCTCTTGTCTTTTAGTCCATTTACGAACTTTTATCTTAATTCATATTTCACATAAAGAGACTATTAAAATTTTTATTAAATACTATTATTAAGTTTTTACTTATCAACTTAAATTTTTAGGTCAAACTGTTTTCCTATTTAACTATTTAAGGAGAGAGCGAAACAAAAAAAAAAAAAAAAGAGTTCGTTACACTTTCTTTCAAAAAACTACGGCAACCACAATAGCACGAGCTTTTTCTATATAATTCGAAGATCTCTCCCTGCGCTCAGTGTATTTATCACACTCTCCAGCAACAACACACACACACACACACACACAGAGCAAACATGAAAGGCTCGCCCGTTTCCCGTGCGCTAACTGTTCTCATCTTCATTCAATTTGCTACTTACATGAACACATACTGCTCAGCAGCTAGGCCAGTTCAAAGTGAAACAAACACCCAGTTCATCAAAACCTCGTGCCGTGTCACAACTTACCCCGACTTGTGCATCACCACTCTTTCCAGTTATGCAACCAAAATCCATGCCAGCCCCAAATTATTAGCCAGCACAGCCCTCTCCGTGGCCCTTAAAACTCTGCGTGCTACTTCAGCAACAATGACCAAACTGTCCAAAAGCCAGGGCTTAAATCCTAGAGAAGCTGCAGCCTTGTACGATTGCGTTGATCAGTTAAGGGACGCAGTTGATGAGCTCCGAAATTCAATTAGTGAAATGGGACGCAATGAGGGCAGTAATTTTGTTCTGCAAATGAATAATGTACAAACATGGGTGAGTGCTGCATTGACGAATGAAGATACTTGCATGGATAGCTTTTCTAGGAAATCCATGAATGGGATTGTTAAGGCTACTGTAAGGAGCCAGATTTCAAACGTTGCACATTTGACCAGCAATGGTTTAGCTCTGGTTAACAATTATGCTTCAATTACCTCACCTAAGTGAGATTTTAGCTATGCATTGATATGTGTTGGGCTTATTCTGTAGCTGTATTATGTCATTTTAGTGCTGCCTTTAGCTTGCAATTGATAACTAATCCCTCTTTTGTTTGTGCCAGCTCATTAATTATTGAAATGGATTGTTTACGGATACTATGCATGTGGGGGCTTGGATGCATTAATGCATATATTTGATTCTGTATTGTCTACTAATAAATAAAAGATGCAAATGAAGTGCTATGTTTTGTTTCATCGACAGTTTGTTCATACCGGTCTATAATGTGAAAATATTAAATAAACTTCATGATTATTAAACTAAATGGAAGAAATTTGACCGTAACAAGATGGCAAGGGTAGCAAATGATCTCTGCGAAGCCTTTTCTTACTGCATAATTCAGTATCAAATTCTGGAACAATTGAATGAGCCGGTTTGTGACATTCGGCTGTATGTATGTGACAATGGGAGCTCAATTTCGGTTCATTATTTAGTATTAGACATACGGTTGCATTTGATTTCACCCACTTGACTTTGGATTAATTCACCAAATATTTACTAAGAGATCCATTACATAATCAGCTTGATCACATCAATGTGAAGAACCCGTGTTCAGTTCTGTTCCCATTTTGGAAAGTGTAACTCTTATAATTCATACATCCCTGGACCCTACTTATCACAATGGAAGCCAAAAAAGAGATAATACTCTGCCAGTCTTGTCGTTAGATAGTCACGTGCCCTCCTATCTAATTCGTCTAGACCTTGGGCCCTTTTAGGCTTGTATAATTGCAATTCTGCAAAGGGAAAAGCCGGAAAGCCGTTTGCATTCCATTCTTATTAGAGTGTTTGTGGCACTATGGCGTGCCATATGGGTTAGAGTTGGCCTGCAAGTGTTTTTTAGTAAGAGGCTTGTGGCCTGACCATTACAAAGGGCGCGGCGCCTGTTTTGTATAAAGTGGGGTTCATAGGTTATGGGTTTGTTTCAATCAATTTAGGCCTCCACTTTGTAGGCCAACGCTCCAATAATTTCATGGCCACTTACAAGCTAATGTGATGACTCCATACTATCGGTTCTGATTTTTTTATCACTAAAGTGAATAGCGACACATTTAAAAAAATATGAAATAATAATACTTTATAAAAGAGCTTGCATTATTTTTTAGGTCAAGATTTGAGTACACCATGTACAGCACAAAGAGATTTTTAAGAATTGCTTTATATAAGAAGTGGGTAGACCTAAATCAATTCTTTTTATCCCTATTTTCTTAAAATTTGAACTCGAGTGTTTAAAGAAATGAAACTAAAGGAATCCAAGTGTGATGCAGAAGTACATGGATCAGAATATATATTAAAAATTATAATATTTGAGTCAATTTAATATTTAATACTTTTATTAGGATTTATCTTATTACAATATGCTTATTCAAGTTATATTTGTAATTTTAATTTAATTAGGCTTTTATCTTATTATTTCAAGAATGTATCCTAAAACGAGATTTAGTATCATTTCCACATTACGTCAAAGTGTTATTCTTCTATAAGTTTAAACTAAGATTAAGGTTAAGTAAGTTTGTTTACAAAAACCAAAACTCATCGTATTTGATATGGTATATACAATTCACAAATACTAACACACCATTTGTTAGCTCGAGCTCTTGAAGAAAATTGGGGAGAGAAAAGATACCTGGCTATTGGCCTTCTAATGAAGCATTGAAATACAAGTAAAACTTCTAACACCCTTTTTAAACTATTAAGAAATTTCACTTTTCACTTTTATATCTATTTTTTGCCAAATTACAAAAATAACTTAAAATTACAATAGAATTTAATTAAATTCAACTATCATTTGGAACAAATTTTGTACACATATTTTTTTCATAACAAAATATTGTTATTCGAAAATTTATTTCTTCATTGTTTCAAAATTATTTTGATTGTATTAAAAAATTAATTATATCATATATTAGGATTAAAAAATATTTAGGATCCATGATTTGTAAAGATATTTTAATTTAATTAAATTCACATTTGTTCTTTTATGTAATGGGTGTGACTATTTAAACCCATTAATCTTCTTTTTGCACTCACTTTTTTTTAATTAAAATAATTATCAAATTATAACTTATTAATTCTCAAAATTATAAAATTACCCTTGGTTAACGACTTTTCTCTTTTAACTTTTCTTTTTTTTTGTTCTTTTTCACTAAATTAACATCTTTCTCTTAGTTTTCATTATAGCATTATCAGTCCTTATTTATTGTTATCATTTAGAGTTTGTGCTTATAAGATTTAATTAAAAAAAAAATTCTAATAGACCCTAATGGTACAAAAAAATTTATTTTTGATTTTTACATGATAGGTATTGATTCTTTCATTTTGTTTTGATTACAATAGGACTAAAATTCTTAATTTTTGAACAATTTTGTTTGTTAAATACAATATTTACTTCATGTATCATGATAAATTTTGATAAAAGAAGAAGATGGAGGGAAAGAGAGTAAGGTCATATAAACAATTGATCAAATTATATTTAAAAAAAAAGGTGCAGTGAGAAATTTAATGGGGTTAAATTAAGGTTGGCAAAAAAAGCCAGGTCAGTGGCCAGGCCCATGGGTGCACGACCCACATGGGTCAGACTTGGATATAAGTTGAAAAATTATAAAGCCCGCATAGATTAGACCTAAATAAAGACCTAGGAAAAAGTCTTGGCTTGGTCTGGATTTTTTAATTTATAAATAAAAAATAAAATAAATTTAAATACAAAAGAAAAAACTTAAAATATTAAATTAATATAATTTTTTTTGTGTTGTTATTTGTGATTTATTATACTGTGTTACTAATATTTATGTATTGGATAATTATCTTTAATTTAAAATATTTTTGCTTTATTAAAAAAATATTTTATAATTAATGAAAAAGCAGAAGCCTAACTCAAGCCCAATTGGATGGCCTTTTGAAGGACTTGGGCTTGTATTCAACAAATCGGAGTAGACCCAAAATAAAGCTTCATTTTGTAAACGTATTGGAAGTCTAAATATTGTTATATCAATGGATTTCGTAGGCCTTCGTTTTTAAGGAACCGAACAATTGACTTCAAGAGTGCATCAGCAGTGGATGATACATTTTATTCTTCTAGCAGTTTTAGGTAGAGATGGCAAAACTCGGTACGGGTATGTTCTTTTAAACGCTTGGGCTGAGCTTAAAAAACGTGGTATTGGACCGGATTTTTTCATCCAGACCTTTTAATCTCGGATTTCATACTTTACAATATTTTATATGTATATATTTTTTAATTTATCTTATAATTTCATAATTTTTAAATTTATTTTAATGAAATTAAACGTAATAATAAAAACTTTAAATGTTTAAAATTTTAAATATATATATTAAATGAGTTAAATAAGTATAATTATTTAAAATAATAGTACATGATAATATTTTTTTATAAAATTCAGATTCCAAGCCTAACTCGGGCTTTTCGAGTCATGTCCGGTACCGGCCGGCCTCATCCCCGGAAATTTCAGTTCGTGAACCGTGTGCATTCATCCACACGTGCATGAAATCCAAGCTTCATGCTTGGATAGGCTCACAAGCAGGGCAAGTCACTGTCCCGAGACTCTCAAGTAAATACGAGGCCGAATGAATTCTGAATATGTGGCACCTTTTCAGCCCTTATATCCCAGTTTCCTCTCTGCATTTTGGCTATTTTTCACATTATTAATACCATAAAGTCATAAACCCTTATTATTATTATGATTATTGTTATTGTTACTATTATTATTATTATAATCTTCAATTCATTCCTTAAAAACAATTTTCAATTCAAAATTTCGAAACATCATACTTGAGAAGGCTGTGCACTTACTTGTACAACTATGTAATTTGCCGAAGACTATTATCATAAAATAAGAGAAAAGAAAATGTATTATTAGAAAGATGCAAAACGATTAGGATTTTTTTTTTGTTAATTGAATATTAATTTTTAAAGGATATACCTTCTTAGAACTATATTTTAAAAATTAATTTAAAAACAATAAATATCTTTTTAATACCAGAAAATAAATCAGAAATTGATTCTTGAAAATATGAAAATAAAAAATAAATGTTTCATATAAATGGCTCTTAATTTTCCAAGCCCACAGGCCATTTGAAGAAAACAACAAAAGATAGGCTTCGCTCAAGTGTCAGAGTTAAAGGGCGAAGAGAAGAGACGAGAAGAGAACATAAACAAAACCAGAATTGAATTACAACCGCTTACTTTATCTTTTATCCCTGGCGAGTGGCGAGTGGGACTCCATCACTTGACAGTTCACAGTTGAGTCCACTGGTGTTAAAACTGAAAAAACAAAACATGGCGGCAGAGAGAATGATAGCGGCTTCATGTTCATCGGCAATATGCAACTTCAATATGAATGGCTCTCAAAGGAGGCCTGTGCCTGTGACTGTCCCTCGCTCTCTGGGTCTCCTCCCTTCTCGAGCTTCCCATTTCCTGGGAAGCGTGCGTATCTTCAGCCCCCGTTCTACTTCCAAGCTCTCTCATAGAAGCAGAAGACAATTCTCTGTTTTTGCTATGGCAGCTGAAGGTTCCTCTCTTTCCCTTTAGTCGGTGTTAATTGCTGCTTTATTAGATCAATTTCCTTTCTTTGGATTAATTTTGGTATACCCTTTATTTAATTCTTCAAGTTTCAGCACAAAAGTTTCATTTTTTTTTACACTATCGTAATGGTACTGAAGACGCGTTTTTAATTTATTTTGGAAAATTTGGCTGTAATATATTCATTGGTCTAAAAAATTATAATGTTACTCAGAGTTTAAACGATGTATAAATTGGAGTAGTAGAAGGTGGCATTCAAAATTATGTTTTGTGAAGCTGGGAAATTATTGCAATGAATAGTTGGAACACAAGTAATATGCATTCTTCTTACTTTGGAGTACCGGATTCTTTTGTTGATAATATATGGCGGTATTTATCATGGAAAAGCAAAGATGTCAATATGGTATTGAGAAATTTGAGCTTTATTCTTCTGTAACAGTGTTATTTTTGGATTCTTACTTTAATGTTTGCTTGTAAGAGGATGAGTTTTTATTCTGATGGTTGTTTTTGATTTCTGGATTTTGGCTAACAGCAGAAGCGGATTTCATCTATTTATTATTATTATTTTTTTATTTTGCAGAGTCTAAACGTGTGGTCCCCTTGAAAGATTATCGGAATATTGGTATTATGGCTCACATAGATGCAGGGAAGACTACTACAACTGAACGAGTCCTATTCTATACAGGAAGAAACTATAAAATTGGGGAGGTACATGAGGGAACAGCTACAATGGACTGGATGGAACAAGAGCAAGAGAGAGGGATTACCATTACTTCTGCTGCAACTACTACATATTGGAACAATCACCGGATTAATATCATTGATACTCCTGGCCATGTTGACTTCACACTTGAAGTGGAGCGTGCACTCAGGGTTCTGGATGGTGCTATCTGCTTGTTTGACAGTGTTGCTGGCGTGGAGCCTCAATCCGAAACTGTATGGAGGCAAGCTGACAAGTATGGAGTTCCTAGAATCTGCTTCGTCAACAAGATGGATCGTCTGGGAGCAAATTTTTTCCGCACAAGAGACATGATAGTTACAAACTTGGGAGCTAAACCACTTGTAGTTCAAATACCTGTTGGTGCAGAAGATAACTTTAATGGAGTTGTTGATCTTGTGAAGATGAAAGCTATAATATGGTCAGGAGAGGAATTGGGTGCAAAGTTTGCTTACAAGGATATGCCAGCTGATCTTCAGAAAATGGCTCAAGAATACCGGTCACAGATGATAGAAACCATCGTTGAATTGGATGATGAAGCTATGGAAAGCTATCTGGAAGGAAATGAGCCAGACGAAGAAACCATCAAAAAATTAATCCGGAAAGGAACCATTGCTGGCAGTTTTGTGCCTGTGTTATGTGGTTCAGCTTTCAAGAATAAGGGGGTTCAACCATTACTCGATGCTGTTGTTGACTATTTGCCTTCACCACTTGACTTGCCAGCAATGAAGGGAACTGACCCTGAAAATCCTGAAGCAACACTTGAGAGGGCAGCCAGTGATGATGAACCATTTGCGGGACTAGCTTTCAAGATTATGAGTGACCCGTTTGTTGGTTCCCTGACGTTTGTGAGAGTGTATGCGGGGAAGCTTTCTGCAGGATCTTACGTGCTGAACGCAAACAAAGGAAAGAAGGAAAGAATTGGCAGACTTTTGGAAATGCATGCCAACAGTAGGGAGGATGTAAAGGTTGCGTTAGCAGGTGACATCATTGCTCTTGCAGGTCTTAAAGATACCATTACTGGTGAAACGCTTTGTGATGCAGACCATCCAATCCTGCTGGAACGAATGGACTTCCCCGATCCTGTGATTAAGGTTGCAATTGAGCCCAAGACCAAAGCTGATGTTGACAAAATGGCTAATGGCCTGATCAAACTTGCTCAAGAAGACCCTTCATTCCACTTCTCTCGAGATGAAGAGATCAACCAGACAGTAATTGAGGGTATGGGAGAATTGCATCTTGAGATTATCGTCGATCGCCTAAAGAGGGAATTTAAGGTATTCCATACATCTGAGTATCATGTTAACGTTAGGTATTTTTTTACTTCACTTCATTGGGTTTAAACCTTCTTAATGGTACTTTTCCCTTGTAATATATGATTGATGTTAGTGTACATGTATATACTTTTATATACTTTTACGTACAATACTCATAGGCATATTAGTTGTTGTGACATCAGTATGTGCAGTGATATAGTTTTATTTCCATGAGCAGAAGAGAACTAAAAGATGCAATAAAATTGTTTGACTGATGCTATTCTTATTTCCTGCAAATTGCAAAGAAAAATATGTTTTGGGTGCATAGTCTTTTTCTGTCTTAACTGGTGATCCTTTGGTGCAAATAGGTAGAAGCTAATGTTGGTGCACCGCAAGTCAACTATCGTGAAAGCATTTCTAAAGTCTCAGAAGTGAAGTATGTACACAAGAAACAGTCAGGTGGACAAGGACAGTTTGCTGATATCACTGTGCGATTTGAGCCTATAGAGGCAGGAAGTGGATATGAGTTCAAGAGTGAGATCAAGGGAGGTACAGTGCCAAAAGAATATGTTCCTGGGGTGATGAAAGGGCTAGAAGAATGCATGAGCAATGGTGTGCTTGCAGGCTTCCCTGTTGTTGATGTACGTGCTGTACTAGTTGATGGTTCCTACCATGATGTTGATTCTAGTGTCTTGGCGTTTCAACTTGCGGCCAGGGGAGCTTTCAGGGAGGGGATGAGAAAGGCTGGCCCTAAAATGCTGGAACCTATAATGAAAGTCGAAGTCGTCACACCTGAAGAACACTTGGGAGATGTGATTGGTGATCTCAACTCAAGAAGAGGTCAGATCAACAGCTTTGGTGACAAACCTGGTGGTTTGAAGGTACATTGAATCTCTTCCTCAGCTCTCTGTCTTTTTATACATCCATCTGGTTAGTTCCTAAGTGTCTTCGATTCTTAATCTTTCTTTCCATAGTTTTTCCTGCTGCAGTCTAAATTTTTGATTCATGGGATGTTTTGGTGTTATTGCAGGTGGTTGATGCACTGGTTCCACTGGCAGAAATGTTCCAATATGTTAGTACACTCCGAGGGATGACAAAAGGCCGTGCATCATACACTATGCAGTTAGCTAAATTCAATGTTGTCCCTCAACACATCCAGAACCAACTTGCAGCGAAGGAACAAGAAGTTGCTGCTTGATTTGATTTTTCCGAGGAAAGAAGAATCACTATATTTTTTTCATTAACTTGATATAAATCAAGGAAGGTTTCTTTTTGTACTAATTTTATAGATGAGCTGAAAAAAACTTAGAATCTTGTGGACGCCAATCTCATCACCGCTGAACAACATCTTGTATCATTGTGTTTGTGACGTAGGATTTGAGAAAGATTTGATCTTTCCCATAAGTTATACGGAGAAAGGGTGGTAATCCTAAACCAGAAGATATGACAAATCTACCTTGTTCGCATCTGGAGACTGCAATTTAATAATATGATTGATTTTCTTTTCCGATTACACTGTTAAGCATTTGATCGATAACACAGTATTATTAAACCTATCATTAAATACGCGATTTATTAATCATTCACATGTGATTCAAAATTGTGTCTTGCTATTTTTCTGTTTTTGATTGATATGTCTGAGTGAAACATGGTTGATGGTTGCAAGGCCTTCTCTTATTGCTGGGTTTATAGCTGCTACAAGATGGATGCTTTACAAACCGCAAAACTTGATTGGAAGCTATTTCCCTTAGGCGTGATTCATACTAGCACTGTAGCCATTTTCATGCGAGATTTTGATCAGCGGTTTACTTCATTAGGCTGCTAAAGAAATGCATCGATAACATTTCATTTTTCAGGAAAAGAGAGATGGCGCCCATTTTCAAGTACGGCCTGCATAAATGGTATGCTTGTGTGATACTGCTATCATTATCCAATCCAACCCTAAAGGCGCCAACAACTATACCGCACCAACGAAAAATGACTGTTGATGAGCTCCGTGCACCTGCACTTCGACGATCAGTCATCTATTTTCGTCATTGCAAGGCAAATCGAATGAATCAAATACATAAAATGTTCATAACATTCCTCGCAACTGCACATCTAACAAAGGACTGACATATATTCACGGGTAAGTCCCACGAACACACGTTTAAGCCATCTTCAATTTTGTATCTGCCAGCCATGCTTTAGTTATTGCTATTACCTATTTAAAGTTTACATACTCAATTGTAAATTTCAAACCTGTGAAATACCGGGAACAGATCATAGGCAGGCAAGTGACATCCCCATAAAAGATTATGAAATAAACAACTTTCAAATTTCCAACTGAAAACCGTTTTAACAATTACTCCACTCAAATTCACACAGAAAATTTTAATTCACTGAAGATTAAGCTAAAAAATCTCCTTGTCTGTTGTAAAGTTACTCCAAATTTATCTCATCTGGACAATCCCTGCATTGATCAGCTTCTGAATCTTATTCATCACCAGTGGGTTCTTCATGTGATCTTGAGCAGCTTTGGGATTTTCCTGGAAGTCAACCAACACCTGTCCACAAATTTCGTTTAGCCACAAATTGCTTATGCAGAAGCTTAAGTAAATACCAGAACTTTAAATACCTACTGGGGGATTCTAACTCATTTCTTCTTACCTGTCTCATGACTGGGTCAGAGAGTATGTTCTGAATTTCCGGGTCCTGCATTGCCTTGGCCTGCATGATAGAACAGAATTAAATCACACTCTAATATTGTTGAAAAATTCATTCATTCTGATCGAGAGATTAAAAAAGAGGCTCACTTGTCTCTCCTTCAATTCCTCTGGGCTTAATTCACCACGACCGGCCTTGTTAATTTGCTGTACACATCTGCAACAAATTTTCACCAAACAATTAAAAGATGACAACGATTGCACATTCAAGTAACGAAATCTACAAGCAGTATTCATATATTGTACCCTCTGACGCCATCAAGAAGCTCCTGGTTTTGTGGGTCATGCTTTAGCCCCTCCTGGTATGTTTCTAGAGCTTTGTCATATTCCTTCATGAAAAACTGAATGGCTCCTTTTCTGTTATAACCCTTAGAGAAGGTTGGATCAAGCTCAATGCACTTATCTGCATCCTTCAATCCCTCAGGCATGGCCCCCAATTTCGTATAGCATGCAGCTCTGTTACTATATGTCTGGAAGTCAAAGACCAGCACTTTTTTTCAGCAAGTGGCCATCATATATGCTTGACATAGAGTTTAGCATGCACCTGAACTACAGACAAAGAGGATGAGACTTCATACCCTTGGATCTTTGGGATTCCTTCTTAATGATTCTGTATAATGTTTTACAGCCTCTGGATACTTCTGCTGCTTAAAAAATTCATTTCCTGCAAATCATCAGTGACAGGTTTGAGGCCAACAAGAAATATAACAAAGTACAACTCAGTAGCAAAATATGGCAACCACGGCAAATCCAAGTTGAATCCATTAATAGGCATCTGTTTAAGAATGGTAAACTCCTGTTTTGAATGACAACAACATGACAGTCTCACTTCCAAAGAATAGTAAATCCGTAAATCCCACAAGCAACAAGTCAACAGCATCTGTTTAGGAAGGACATAGCTAATCCAAGTCGAATTCATTACTATCATATATGTTAACATTGAAGAAGCCAAGAACAGAAATCAAGCACCACATTATCCAATATCAAGATGCACAGCAACTTGAAGACAACGGATGACAGGGATGGAGCTTAAATTTACCGTGTCACTGTTCGCTGATGCATGAATGTAACAATGTGCACATGTGTGTGTGTCTGTGTGAGAAATCATGTTATCATGAGATAAAACTGTTAAAAGACTTTAGTAAAAGGACAGAAGGCACATAAGCAACCAAACAAAAAGCCAAATGGAAACTGTACCTTTCTCACGCTCCTCATCAGCTATCTTTGGGTCAAAAATCTCTTGTTGCTCTAATTCCTTCTTAGCTTTCTCCGCCTCATTAAGTTTTTTCAACGTGTCTGGGTTGCGATGCTCAGTTAGAGCTTTCTGAAAAGTCTCAATAGCAGGTTCATAGTCCTTTGAACATTTTGCCATTTTCACCAGAGCAGTTCCCTTCCTAGTTAAAGCTCTTGCTATCATCTTAAAGTCAGATCTAAGCTCTCTTCCCCTTTCGACAGCCTTGTCACAATCCTTGATGCATTCCTCATACTAAAAAGGAATGATAGTAATAATAGGAGTATGATCATTTGTAAACAGAATTATATAAGACAAAACAAAGGGACACGATTTTCTAGTTAAGTGAACTTGAATAAAAACTAATTCCATTGAAAACTTTTACTGAGCGGAATCATAAAAATAATTTTAGACCAATAAGGCTGAGATCAACTACTAAAAACAGCAGAAGCTGTTATGCTTTCCGTTCAAAAGGCTTCAAATGTTCCAAAATGTTCAAAACCAACTGAATTAGTAGAGGCTGGTGAAATTCACACTATTTATCATATTAAAAACTTAAATCATGCCGTTGAACAAATATATTAATTACATCTCTTATCCAGAAACCAGTATAATGATTGATACCATTAAAAACTACCACCTAAGCCTATTTAATTTGTTCACTATGAAACAACAGGAGGATATATTGCTCTCAGAAAAGTGTACATAGTGGCACTGAAAGTTCACAAATTTTAGACTATAGCTGCTTCTCACTTAAAGCCTATTCCTCTTAACTGTCCTTATTACTCTCATATGCAGAAATATAAACAAACCAATAGTTGCATAAAACAAGTTAAATTCTGACCATATCCCAGATTTTACAGTATCATATGTCAATTAATATGACTGCTAGCATTCATTGGTCTATAAACTACAATATATTCAGTTACATACACAAACGAAGAAACATATAAAAGCAAGACAAGCGAAGCAGAAGCAGTCATTACCTTGCCCATTTCGAGATAAACCGCCGCTCGATTAGTCAGGTAAGAAATATCCTGATCATCAAGCTCCAGTGCACTGGAGTAATGTTCAATTGCTTTCTCAAATTCCTTCTTCTTATAAGCAGCATTCCCCGCCTCCTTCTCCTTCAATGCCTTTTCTTTTCTTTCTTTGGCTTCCTTACCCTCCTCCGTCAACTCCATTGGCTCCGGCTCCGGCTCGGGCTCCGGCTTCCTCGTCTCCTGCTTAGACGTCTCGGATCTTTTTGGGGCATCTTCGTCTTGCATTTCCACGTCATCACCACCAGTGGGCCCCTTAAACTTCACGTTTAATAAAACCCCCAAAGCCTGCATCACACGCTGGTCCTTCAAATATAAGTTTAAGTTGTTAGGGTTTCTCTGAATATCCTTCATCATATTACGAAAATCATCTTGGTCGAGATAACTTCTCGTCGTCGGATCCGCCGTTAATTTTGCCCACATCTCAGGCCCGGAAAAAGCAGAACCAAATGGATTATCGGCCGGCGGGGAACGAGATCTGAACGAAGCGGAGGCCGCCGCTTTAGCATCGGCCAAGCCAGATTTGAGCGCTTCATTGTTAGGATCGATATCAAGTCCTTTCTTGTAAGAGTTAACAGCTTCGATATAGTCCTGTAATCCGAGGTAAGCAGCGCCAAGTCTGCTGTAGCCTTTGGACCAGTCCGGCTTGAGCTCGACGGTCTTCTTGGCGTCGGATAAGGCGTCGGCGTAGTTGTGGAGAGAAGCGTGCGCGGCGGATCGGTTGGAATACAGCACGTGATTATCCGGAGATAAAGTGATGGCCTCGGTGAAGTGGCGCACCGCTGCTTCGTAATCCCCGGACGAAAACGCAGCGTTTCCTTTCGCTTTGGCTTCGTCTGCCATGTCAGCAAGGAATTAATTGAAGAATCAGAAGAATGATTGGCTTGTGGTTGTGGTTGCAGTATTATTTAGGGCAAAGAACTGGCCTTCTAGCTTCTTTTTTGTAGCTAAGAAAACGATGAGTTTCAAATATAAAAGCAGAGTGGGAGGGGCGAGAGGGTTCTGGGGAGAGGGATTCTGGAAGGTTCCGTTAAGTGAAGTCGTTTCGCTCGTGCCATCGTGTTCGTGCGTGCTCGAATAGAAAGTGGGTTGTTTGGTTACGGGGATTTGGTTGAACCTATCATTATAAACACCGCTTTTTCGAGTTTATTCTCAAGATTACCGATGCATCCCAACAGGTATATATGTATAATCATTTTTAGATATGCCAGCCCTTCTTTTTTTTTTTTTTTAAATACGAATACCTTATTAAGTTATAAGAGTTAAAAAAGTTATTTTTAAATGGATTATAAAATCAAATAGTTTAATAAAATTAAAAATTTTATAATTTAAAAATATTCACAAATAAAAAAAATAAAAACCTCTGCACGAGCGATTAGTGAACAACTAAAATATATGACACTATGGATTTCATTATTAATATTAGAATTCAAATTCAAATTGCATTTCGAATTATATCAGTGCTAAATATCATAAAATATTATTCCTAAATGAATCATCATAAATGAGGCGCTCCTTGGACTTAATTAGTGATGAATTTTTGTGATTAATAAGTTTGTGTGTGTGTATTATTTTTTTAGTATCGCATCGCATCATCAACATAATAATAATAATAATATATTACATAGTATAATGCAAATTTGAGATTTTTCTTAAATTATCACAACTGAATTTAACTTGAAAATATATGCATTCAATGTCCTTTAGAACAAGTCTCGATGTACATCCTAGTTGAAATTCAATTGAAAAAATATCTACCGTAGATAAACATAAAATTTATTCAAACTTGTACAAGGAGACTCATAAAGTGAAGAGGTGTCCTTTACTCTATTACCCAATATGCATATTATAATAGACAAATGTTAAGTTACATTCGCCAATAATTTACTTTTCTCACACAAATTATATAAATCCATCATTGTGTTATTGTTCCTATGTAAGGAGTAAGTTACTGTTAAATATAACTTAGCGGGCTCCATTATATTACTAATTCATGTTAGGTACAAAAATTTCAATTAATTGTTTATGTTTTAATCACATTTTCTCAAAAGTTATACTTAAAAAAAAAAAAGTATTACAAGTCTCTCCTTGTGTCTTTTTATATTCTACTTCCTATGTCATAAGCATAACAAATTGACAAACTAATTTTAGTACTTATTTGATATGATTTATCTAATGGTTATACGTGCTTATTTAAGGTGCTTTTGGGATTGATGTGTTATAGCTTTTAAGCTGCAGCTGCTGTGGAAAAAAAGTTGTAACTATGAAATAAAAGTTAATATTATATGTAAATATAAATTTTAAATAATAATTTTGACAAAAATTATTAAATATATAATAGATTTTTCATAATAAAAGTGAAAAATCATATTAATCTAAACAGAACCACAAAGAAAGCCTGTTTAGTGTTCTACTAAACGACTTTTTAGTCTTTGAAATTTTTAAAGTTCACAAATTCTTGACAACCAATCAATACCAAACGCACCCTTCATCTTATAAGCTCTTATCAAAGTCTTTACTTTTTTTAGTATAACTTTTGAATATTAAATAAATTATTTTGTCTATACTAACAAAAGGTTAAATTTGGAGTTTTTAAGAGTAGATATTAGAAGTTTTTCTTTAAATGTTAAAATTTATAAAATATGTTTTATTTATTTGATAATCTTATTTTATTTTTTAAAAAATAACTTTAAAAAATTATTCTATTAAAATAATTTTTTAATTTTTAATAGAAATTCTTATTAACAACTAAATAATTAAATTTTTTAAGATAAAAACTCTACTTATAAAAATTTTATTAACACAAGTTCTATTTAAATAAGTTATATTAATCGTAGCATTAGACGTTACGAATTAATCCGTGAATTAACTTCAAAGATTGGATTAGCTAACGAAGAAGCAAGTCAATGCCTCATTGTCTCTAATGGGCTTGTAAGTTGTAAGCTATAACAGTTATAGGGTCTGGACCGTGGCCGAACTCGGTTAAACATAACATCCTATTTTTGTAATGCTTTTTACACCCGTTTGATATCCATATAACGCCGCATTTTTGTAATCCATAGAGTTCTATTGTTATTTGAAATTACATAAAAGGATAAATATAAATTTAATTAACAAAAATGTTTTTATAAATTATGAACCCTTAATTAATTTTTAATCTTCATAAATGATATACTTAATTCGTTGATAAAATCAAAGCAATTTTGAAACAACGAGCAAATAAAAGACCTAAGAATCATAATTTATTATTAAAAAGTATGTTTATAATTTTATTAATTTATTTCAAATAATAGTAAAATTATAACGTCCCATTTTTGTAATCATAGGCATAGTTCTATTGTTATTTCAAATTACATAAAAGGATAAATATATATTTAATTAACTAAAATATTTTTATAAATTACGAACCCTTAATTAATTTTTAATCTTAATATATGATATACTTAATTTGTTGATAAAATCAAAGCAATTTTGAAACAATGAGCAAATAAAAGACCTAATAATCATAATCTTATTATTAAAAAAACATGTTTATAATTTAATTAATTTATTTTAAATAATAGTAAAATTAAAATAAAATTTTAATTAATTTTATGCCTTTTTGTTATTTCCTTAAAGAAAGGGCTATAGTTAGAAGAAAGTAGGGTTTCTTAAGAGTTTTAAAGGCATGGTGGAAGAAGCTTCACTCTAAAAATAAACAAAGCAATGGGCGATGATCCTAAAACTAAAAGAGTGGAGCTTTTAACACCCCTAAAAATTTCTTATAACACTGTTTTTGAATTTTATTCTATAAAATATCCTCAGCTTAATTTATAGGATGTTAACCCATAAATTAAAATCAATCATTTTGTCATTAAATTTTACCATACCAAGAATACTTTTTTTTTAATTTTTTATTTGTGGATACAGACAAATTCTAAAATCTTAAATTATTTCTTTCTAATTTCATCATTTTTATCTTCATAATTTTAATTCTTAAAGTTTTAAAATAATTGAATTAAAATATAAAATATAAAAATATAAATTATAAAATGAAATGGGTATAAGAAATTGTTAAAAGAATAATTTATTTAAGTGTTTAATATATTTTCGTTCAAAAAAAAAATTATATTGATTATTTAAGTAACTTCAATTGAGAAGGGTTTTTATAAGGAATTTAGAAGGTGTCAAAACGCTACTCAAAGCAAAAACCCGCGCTTATCAGCGTTAGTGGGCCTAGTAGAACGTTGCGCTTTGGGATCATAGGAACGGTGCCGTTCTTCAGGAGGCGAATCGGCGAAAGCGAACCAAAGCGAAAGGAGTCCGCTTTACAAGATGTTCTCGCATGTGGATTCATTTTATAGAATGAGGCCACGCGTACGTTAATGACTATTGAACTTGAACTACCAGCTGCAACAAACTCAGTCGGTGAGCTTCCATTTCTGTAAATTATGTTCAAACCCAATGTGATGACGTGATTTCTTTGCTTCTAGTCGTTGTTTTTATTGCGTTTCTGATTTTTTTTATTTGCTAATTATTTATTTTATAGACCCGCACGATCCCTGTTTGATGAAATTCCGCAAACAAAAATCCTTAACCTTCTTTGATTCAATTCCCTAATAAATGCGATTCTACAAAATTTCCTATACTCATTCTGATAATTCCCAGTGAAGCATGCTAACCGCACGAGCAGTCTTTACAGCTGCGTTCCTTTTGAACAAATCCCGTTACAAAACTCAGTCAGCTCATTCATTTGTTGAGTTGATAACAATTGCTAAGCTGGAATCTTATATGTTGAAGCTGTATTACTGTTATCCGAATAATAGACTAATGTTGAAAATATCTGTAGTAGCTGGAACCTGTTGATTGGTGGTATTTGTAGAAACTATGAGGAGTCCATCTCGGGCTGTAGTTACGCGTCTGATTATAGGTTTTCATTACAATTTTTGGTGGATTTTATAATATGTAAGATGCATAGGGGTTGTATCAATGGTGGAGCGTTTTGAATCTTGTCTACCTTCAATAAGCTCTACAACAATGCATCTTTTTTACCCTTCAGTTTAACGGCCTAAACAGAGGAATATAGTGTTTGATGTAATATTAGGTGTGAGAATTGATTAGCAAAATGTTGCAAACTTTATATTTTAACTTATGTCATAGTCATCTCTGTCTTGACGCTATCAATGAACTTATTGGAAATCACAGCTAAGTTATCAAACATGTTTTAAAGAATCCTTAGTTTCTATATGATTATGGACAATCCCAACGGTGAAACCATTTACTCTAGAAACTTGAACATTCAAAGCTCAGTTTCTAATTTTAGAAAAGTCAAGAAAGTTAAAATGTGTAAGGCAATGTGCTCGAGAACAAAATTAATATAAGCTGAGGTTCATTTAAATTTAGAAACTTCAAGAAATAGTGTGGATGGATATTGTTTTGGTCATCTATTTATTGCTACTGGTTTTGTTTCCCTTTTTAGGAGGTAGGTTCCGGGTCTGTCTGGTTGGGTCTTGAAGTGTCGAATATGAAGACCAAACCATTTGGGGAAATGGTGACTTTTGCTGATGCTAAATGACAAGCTATTTGAACTGACAATGGGACTAGGTGTTAGGATGAAAAAATCTCATTTGAATCAGTTGCCAGTGTTATTGTCATGTTCTTTGGAGTTTTATTACATTCTGCAGTTTCAGAATGTGCTGTTCTTATCTGAAAATATGATGTTTCTGGAAACTCCCAAGTATAACATTACTCCATCTAGTCAGTCAGAAAAAATCTCAGTTGAATCAGTTGCCCATGTTATTGTCATGTTCTCTGGAGTTTTATTACATTCTGCAGTTTCAGAATGTGATGTTCCTATCTGAAAATATGATGTTTTTGGAAACTTCCAAGTATAACATTACTGCATCTAGTCAATCCATTTGTCAATGATTTCGTCTCTTGGTAGGGAAGGGATGAGAAGTGGAAATAACCTGTGATTTGATTGAACACTTAAATTCATTCTGGTTTAAAAGATGGTATGTGTAATTGACCTTCTCCTTTTGCATACATGAGAATGTTTTGTTCTTTTGACTTCAAAAATTTATGCAGGACATTGATGGATTTAAAATATGCTTTACCATTTTTGCTTGTATCTTCGATCATTCTTACCTAAGAGATTTTTGCTCATAATAAGAAAGAAGGGGAAGATTTCTGCATTATCCTTATATGGTAGAATCTTCCTTCTTTATACAATTTTTATCAACATATTTACTAATGGAAAATGCTTTCAAATCAGTGGGCATTATACGGTGGAATCTTCCTTCTCTATACAATTTTCTGCGTACTTTATTGTTTACATTGTTATTCAATTTCTTCTTTAATAAATTATGTGTTTGCAGGAAAAATCACAATAAGGATTTGATGAGTGGTGCTTCAAGTAGCTTACGAGCAGCTTTCTCCCACTGTGTACAGCAAGTGCGAAATTATGATTACCATCACTACCTCTGCCTCCTCGAACTCCCCCCTGAATTACGGAAGGCTGCCTTTGCCCTCCGTGCCTTTAATGTTGAAACTTCCAAAGCCATTGATGTTGCTTCTGATCCCCGGATTGGTCTCATGCGCCTAGTCTGGTGGCAAGAGGCAATAGACAAAATCTATGGTAGGAAGCAAATTGAGCACCCAGTAGCTCAGGCTCTTGCATCAGTTGTATCTGAGAATAAAATTAGCAAGGGATGGCTGAAAAGGTCTGTGGAAGCTCGAATTAATGATGCAAACAAAGAAGTTACTGATATCCCAGAAACGATCGAAGATTTGGAGAAATATGCAGAGGATACTGTATCGACTCTTCTGTACATGACACTTCAAGCTGGTGGCATGAAGTCAACTGCGGCTGACCACGCGGCATCTCATATTGGTAAGGCAAGTGGCCTTCTTTTGCTACTTAAGTCATTACCGTATCATGCTAGCCGCAACCGGCACTTTTCTTATATACCAGCTGAAGTGGCAGCCAACCATGGTTTACTAGTTAAGGAGGGGGGGCGGCCGGAAATCCACTTGGATTCTCGTGAGGGTTTATGTGGTGCTGTTTTTGAGATGGCATCAGTAGCAAATGTCCATTTGCTGAAGGCTCGTGAACTATGTGGGACGGTGCCAATCGAGGCCCTTCCAGTTCTTCTTGAGTCTGTGCCTGCTCAAGTTCTTTTAGATTCCCTGAGTCGGGTGCACTTTGATGTTTTTGATCCAAGGTTAGCACGAGGGGTGCTGGGTGTTCCCCCATTGTGGTACCATATGAAATTGAAGTGGTATTCCTGGAGGGGGAAGTACTGAAACATATCTAATCCTTTTTACTGATTAAGTGGGTCATTTACCTTTGGGTAGGAATCCTGGGATATAAAGCAGGCGTTAAGAGTGTATCTTTGTTTCATATCTTCATTGAGGAACACATACCATCTTCTGAGTGGCGAACATGTATCCCAATTGTGATTTTGCTATGTTTTTGTCTTGATAAAAACGCAGCATACTCTTGAAACTTTCTGAAGTGATGCTCAAGAATCATTTAGGCTGTGAATGTACCATTCTTGTCGTTACTGGCTCTGGCTGGAGGAATAATTTGTTTACTAACCAGTTTCTTTGTCTGAATTGACAACCATAATATGTAACAAGTCTGCTCTTGAAAATTTTGCTAAACAAAATTTCAGCTCTAGTTTTATTTCTTGGGTATAATATAAGCGGCCCTGTAATTCCTACTTATTTATATTTTTGAAGATATTCCTATTTCTTGTTCAACATATCATTGTTTTAGTTTTGCAGCGGCTGAACAATCGAGTCCAGGCATTCAAAAATGCCTCCAGGGATTGTGTCTATACTGATGAATTTGGGCCATTGTTTTCGTTCCCAGTAAGCACGGTATTCGATATTTGTAACAAAATGTCATCAGAGGGAGATTCCATTATAGGATGATGAAGAAGAACTGGGCAAGCATACTATTTTTATTTTTATTTTTTCCAATTTTATTGTTGAAGATGCATAACATTATTAAAATAAATGATGGCTCAAATTAGAATGAATAATAAAAAATGATGGCTGGAGGCGGCGGAAGGTGCATGGGTTGCAGAAAAAAGAATGAAGCAAACAAAGAAACTCCAAATTCCGGGAGTAAAACGAACGTATGTTGGCAACGTAGCATTTGGGGAGTGGGGACCCATTTTTGATCAGCGGTTAGAACGTGTCAATCCCTTCTTTTGCATGGCACCTTCCGCCGCTTTATACTTTTTAAATACTACTTTCCCCGTTCTTACCATCTCACTTTCTCTCTTTTTGCGCTGTTTCTGGATTGCTTCTTCATCACTAATTTTCTCAAAAATTTTCCAAGTACTCTCTATGGCCACTGCCCATCATCGCTCTGTGTTCTTTTTGTTAGTACTAGTACTGGTTCCTTTTACAGGAGGAGTTCAAGCTGCCCGGTTCAACCAAAGGGACTCAGCAATCCTGTTGCCTTCTGAGAAACAAGAACCGCCGGCGGAGGAAGTTGGTGAGCCTGTTGGCACTAGATGGGCAGTTCTTGTGGCTGGATCATACGGTTATGCAAATTACAGGCATCAGGTGTGTGTCTGTGGTTCTAGTTTTACGGCATTTTTTTAAAAGCGTTAATTAACTTAATTAGCTAGCATTTGCATTTTACTGTGACAATTAAACTTGTATGATGAAATTGTTGCAGGCCGATGTGTGCCATGCATATCAGTTGCTGAGGAAAGGTGGGTTGAAAGAAGAGCACATAGTGGTGTTCATGTACGATGACATAGCCATGCATGAGCTTAATCCCAGGCCTGGTGTGATCATCAACCATCCACAAGGTGAAAATCTTTATGACGGTGTGCCTAAGGTATTTACCAAATCGTTTTCATTAATTTTAAATAAAATATTCCTTCCTATGTAATTAGGAAAGCAACCACTAATTTAATAACTAATTCTATTATCTCTTTGTCTAATCTCGACAGGGTCCTTAACATGTTAATCTTGACTTTGGTGTTATGAGGTGGTTTCATTTTGTCAATATTCAATAATGCTCCTCTTTGATGGTGATGGCCACTAAATGGTGTATTAATTTTCATTGGCGCTTCGTCTTTTTTAATTGTTTTTCTTGATGTGTAATCATGAACTGTATCCCTAGATTAAACTACAATAATGTGAAAGCTCCTAAAACAATTTAATATCAAACGTAACAACTATTCCACTTTAATGAAAATGATGTAGTTCTATAATCTTTTTGGTCCTTTCAGTTACTGAATCACAGTGGTTAATTTTCTAAAATCTGGCGCTGGAAGAATCCGGAAAGTTATCACTTGGCAACCTGGCTTTGGGCTACATCACCTTTTGAGCCAACAAAGAAACTAAAGAAACTAACTTCCGCCTTTTATTATGATTATTTTTTAATTCCACTTTTCACATAAGGCACATTCTATGTCACTCTTTCACATATACAAACACATACTTCTAAACAAATTTTCTAAAATCTGGCAATGGAAGAATCCAGAAAGTTATCACTTGGCAGCCTGGCTTTGGGCTACATCACCTTTTGTGCAAACAAAGAAACTAACTTCCTCCTTTTATTATGATTATTTTTTTAATTCCAGTTTTCACATAAGGCACATTCTATGACACTCTTTCACATGTACAAACACATACTTCTAAACAAATTTTCTCTGAGGTTGGTGTGACAGTCTTCTAGGAGTTGGTACAAGGAAAGTTCGATCCCCAGATGTCTCATAGTCCCTAGATCGCTATGATTCATTGCAAGACATCTAACCAACTAGGATATCTTTTTGGGAACTAAATTTTGTACTGTCCTTGATAATGCTTTGTGTTGAACATTTCAGTAATTAGTTGCTGTAGATTAGTTCTTAATAATTATGTTAAATTTTAAAAGGTAAAGTCGTTTTTGCTGTCCATTACTCTTTTAAGTGAATAAGAACTAATAAAGACATCTTAATTGGTTGATCAAAAAAGCATTTGGTGGCACATCTGAGACCTGATATCATGTGGATTGCAGTACAGATAGTTGGTTTTAAGTTTTCTTTGGGAGAAGTTGCTGTATAATACTTGTTATCATTCAAGACAACTGTGTTACTTTCCAATTATATGTTATTGTCTTTCAATCTAAATCTCTGGAGTTCCACTATGTGTTAACGAAGCTGATGAGGCAGAAATTTTCCTTGTTGAAGTTACATTGTTGTTCAAATTAATTGATATTATAGTTCACCTGACCAAATTGTGTTATCAACGGGGATAATCATGGTAGGATTACACTGGCGAGCATGTGACTGCTCAGACTCTGTATGCAGTACTTCTTGGTGACAAGAAAGCCATAAAAGGTGGAAGTGGCAAGGTCGTGAATAGCAAGGCCAATGACAGGATCTTTATATTCTACTCTGATCATGGAGGCCCTGGAGTTCTTGGTACATCTTTTTTCTGTACTTGGTACTTTTGTTGTCTTATATCGTGTTATTTTATACTAGATTAAATGGCATGATATTAGCTTTAACATGGTTTCATGGTAGTTACAATCTCAAATTTTGGTTTTCATTCCCCTATTTTCGGATTAGTGTTAACAAGTAACTGGTGAAGAATATAAGTGTTTTTCGAGTAAGTTAATCTTCCATTTGGGTTCATAGGGATGCCAAATACGCCTAATGTGTATGCGATGGAATTCATTGATGTCTTGAAGAAGAAGCATGCTGCAAAGAGCTATAAAGAGATGGTAAAGTGATCAGTCGCTTCAGATTGTGTGTTATAAGATACAAATTATGGTTATTTACAGAGTTTTATGCTGCCACACAGGTTATATATGTGGAGGCCTGTGAAAGTGGTAGCATTTTTGAAGGTGTAATGCCCAAAGATCTAGGTATATATGTCACCACTGCGTCAAATGCACAAGAGAACAGCTTTGGGACTTATTGCCCTGGAATGGATCCCTCTCCACCTCCAGAGTACATCACTTGCTTGGGGGATTTGTACAGTGTTGCTTGGATGGAGGACAGGTATTCCATGTTGTTCCTCGAAAGAACAAACAAACTTATGTCGTGGTTCCTGTTTAGGCTGTAAACTATCATTTGATTCTATATTGATGAAGCTTCCAAGCTGAATATGTATATATAAATTTCCTGCAGTGAGACTCACAATTTGAAGAAAGAGACCATAAATCAACAGTATCAAGCTGTAAGATCAACAAAAGTTGGACTATCAACATCTTCAGCTGCAATTTCTGTTAAATACAAGAATGATTACAAGCTTTACTTATGTCCATGCAGGTGAAGGAACGGACTTCCAATTTTAACACTTACAATTCTGGATCTCATGTGATGGAATATGGGAACACAAGCATCAAATCAGAGGAGCTATACCTGTATCAAGGTTTCAATCCTGCCAGCGTCAACTTTCCTCCAAACAAGCTTCTGTCTGATCAAATGGGAGTTGTTAACCAGAGAGACGCAGATCTTCTCTTCATGTGGCATATGGTGAGCCTTTCCCTCTTTAATTTATTTGGTTAATCTCAAAGGCCATATTAAGCAGCTGTTCAGGTTTCCTGTTCTATTTGGAGCTAATAGCAGTAGGTCGATGTCTGGATGACATGCAAATTTGATTGCTTTGTTTTACAGTACAAAAATGCAGGAGAGGGATCAGAAAAGAAATCAGAAATGCTTAAGCAGATTATAGAGACAATGAGGCACAGAAAACACTTAGACGCAAGTATTGATATGATTGGAGTAATTTTATTTGGACCAGATAGGGGTTCTAGAATTCTTAATTCCATTAGAGCACGTGGTCTGCCTCTTGTTGATGATTGGCAATGCCTGAAATCAACGGTAATGTTTTCTTTCTTTGTTAAAACAAACTCACATCATTTTATGATTCTTTTCCCTCTTGTGATATATGCTTGAATTTTATATTTGCAGGTTCGTGTTTTCGAGACTCACTGTGGGTCACTCACTCAATATGGCATGAAACACATGAGGGCATTTGCCAATATCTGCAACAGTGGTGTTTCCCAAGCCACGATGGAAGAAACTTGTGTGGCTGCATGCAGTGGCTATGAACTGAGGCAATGGCATTCGGCAATTAGAGGTTATAGCGCTTGACATTGATCTGATAAAACATAAGCAGAAGCTTATTACAGTTGGTTCTTGTATTTAATAGTTGCACTTTCTTCCTTGGTGCTGCCCATATGTAAAAGACTTTTAGCGTGGACTGTGGAGGCGGAGTCGTGGAACTATCTTTAAAGTAAAACAGACCCTATTGTATCTCCCCCTCTTGATGTATAGTTGTGTTTGTTTTTCTTAGTCAACTGGAGAAATAATAGAAAACTTGCATTATTCACCTGCAATACAGAAGAAGTTGTTCACTAACCAGACTCGAGATCCATGAATGAAGCAAGGCCCAGAATGGGTCATCGAAGCCCAAAATATTCAAATCTGGTCCTCCGGGTCTAGTGTCCAAATATAGGCTTGAAATCAAATGAGGTCCTACGACCCCAAAGTATGGGTGTGCGCATTTCTTTCCCGGAAGGGCCAAACCATGAAAATTATGAGGGCGGAAGCAGAAGCTTCAAAATGTGGATGTATGAGAATAGCTGCTTCAAAATTTTGAGCAGCTCGTGAAATCAGCTCAGGTAATCGTAAGAATAGAATGGTTATCTTATACGTGGGCCACTTGTGTTCTACCAATACTAAGCATCAAGTACTCTCACAACTACATGTGGTGACTTCAACCCTTAACCTCAAAAATAAGGTAAAATAAGGTAATCACAAAGCAGTGAGTATCTTGAGGAAGATAAAAATTGGACAAAAAAATTGGCCACGTTACAGCTTCATCACATCTGTTAGTGGCTTGGTCCCCATATGCTTAATTCAACCCCAACAATTCAATAACAGTAACTCTTTCAAGTCTCCGGATATGACTTGTGTGGCCGACTTTTGCATAAAATAATTTCTTTTGCGTGGGACCCGAGATTTGCTATTCGGGCAAGTTGTTCTTCGCACGCAACAGCTTCCTTGTGCCGTCTCCATTGTGGGCTTCGCAATTCGCAAGTCCTGAAAAAGAAAGAGGGGCAACTTGTACCTGCTCTACGACAATTCTAGGCTGCTTAAATTATGCTTCCCAACTTTTTGTCTAGCCTTAACTGACCTTGGATATTTGGAAGGAATTACAAGAAATCCCAAGAAACATGTTATACTCTGTTTTACTCCATATTAATTTGAATAGTAAATATTTCTTCACTTGTTAATCTACATAGGCAGAATTTAAAAGAACAAAGAAATTATGTCAATTAGTTTTGGAAGCTATCGAACAAGCTTCCTTCTAACTTGTTTCATATTCTTGTGATGTTTTGGATCAATTGCGAGTGGTACTAGTGTGAAACATTGGATTAATATTCAATCTTTTCTCTTATGATCAGACCATCATCTTTAAGATATGGCTGACCAGTTGTGTTAGGGAATTTTTAATCCCACCAAGATCTTGGTGGGATTAAAAATTCCCTAACAAACAAATTTTCAAATCATGTGAGGATTGAAGTTAAAAAGTTTGATGGAAGAATCAATTTTGGCTTATGAAAAATTCAAGTTAAATAAGTATTGATTCAATTTAGGCTACACAAGGCTTTGAAGGGCAAACCATCCCTTGCTTCTAGCAGTGATTCTAGGAAATGTATTATGAGCGATGAAGATTGGGAAAAATTAAATGAAAGAGCTGCAGGTGCTATATGATTATGTCTAGTAAAGAATGTTCTTGTGATTGTAGGAAAAATTCCTTTTGCAAAATAACTTTGGGAGAGGTTAGAAAATTTGTATCAGACAAATAGCATCTCTAATCGTTTGTACCTTAAAGAGTGGTTTCACATGCTGAGAATAATTGAAGGTACAAAAATTTCTGATCATTTTAGTGTTCTCAATGGCATCGTGATAGAACTAGAAGTAATTGGAGTTAAAATTGAAGATGAGGACAAGGCGTTTAGGCTATTGTAGTCTCTTCCAACTTTCTACGAGCATTTATTGCCTACTTTAATGTATGGGAAGAAGATTGCGGATCTTAAAGAAGTTACTAGTATTGTACTTTTAGAAGAAAGAAGGTTGAGTGGTGGAAGTAATGAGGCTTCTGATGATTCGGTATTGACAATTGGTAATTGGAAGAAAAATAACACTAAGAAGAAAAGAGTCTGCTGAATGTGTGGACAATCAAGACATCTTAAAAAAGATTGTCAAAAAGAAAAAAAAAACAAGTTCGACAAGTGGCTTTAAGTTAGTATATGAAAATACTGATAGTATCGGTAGCGGAAAGTCTTTCATTATTATGGGAGACGATGATCCCTTGTAATATATGACAAAGACATCCTTATGGCAGGTAGTTAGTGACATGAAAAAAGGATGTATTACTGCTAGCAGGTCCACAACATTTACATATAGGGCATGGTTTGGCATTTATGCAAGGTGTGTGGTGGAATTTTTATGTTGATTGTTGAGGACTCTCAAGGAAGCCAAACAAAAAAATGGTTATTTTCAACAAGGTGATCAACATGTGCCGAATATGTATATTCTGGATAAAGTGGAGTATGATGATTCTCGTTGTAGAGAATTATGGCTACTAGATAAAAGATAAGATTTTACCCATGGTAGAGTGATTCTCATAATCCCGATACAAGTGTAATTTTGGTGAAGTAAAGAAGGTGGAGATGACATGATTGTGTGGATACACGGTGGATCGTGTTTTGTTGCCTAATTGAAAAACTCACCGAGGTGGAGATTGTTAGGAAATATGTCTTATTTTTCAATAAGGATTCCCTATGATATTTTCTTTTTTTGTAGGATTCTTATTTAAAGAATACGAATTTCTTAGGATATTTTTCTTTTTTAAGATTTTTATTTAAGGAATAAGTAATTTCCTCTTTGAGACTTGAATTATTCAAGAAGAAATACTATTAGTATAAGAAAATGAATACTTTTCCTACAAGAAATAGTCACTATATATAGGGAGGTTAGGTTCACTTATTTAAATAACACAACAATCGATTCTTGTTGAGTGCTAGAAAGTGTGTATTTATAATAGAGAAAATCATTATTTTAAATAACACAACAATCAGTTCTTGTTGTGTGCTAGAAATAGTCACTATATATAGGGAGGTTAGGTTCACTTATTTAAATAACACAACAATCGATTCTTGTTGAGTGCTAGAAAGTGTGTATTTATAATAGAGAAAATCATTATTTTACACTCCAAGTCTCACTAACATGCCTACTTTTATGTCTTAAAGTCCCTTTGCAATTTAATTATGTATGTTTTATTTTAATTAAGTATTTTATGTATTTTAGAGGGCATCATGGTCATTTCATAATGAACGAGAAATCAGATAGAAAAACGGACAACAATTTTGAACTCAGGACAGTCAACAACCTTAGGAGGAGCCTAAAAAGATAAATTACACTGTTCACATATACGGTATTGTTCACACATACGGCACTGTTCATATATACAGCACTGTACACACACTGTTCACAGCACTGTTCACATATACTATACGATGATGTGACAGCATTTGATTGGACGAATGATGTGGCATTGACCACTTATGTGTCATTGATTGATGATGTGGTGTTGACTGATGACCTGTCACGATTCTATTGGACCAAAATGCTTATGTGGTGTTGACCGGTGACGTGGCAGTATGTTAGTGGACCGAAAAAATGTGCGTACGGTACATGCATATATACAGAATAACAGCCTTGATGATGTGTTCCATCTAATAAAAATATGTCACGTGGCACAATCATGAGCGTCCAAATTCTTTTTAATCCGATGGCCATGATTTACTTATTGTATCTATAAAAAGAGGGCTCCCCCTCTAATTTGACTCCCCTGAATCTATTTTTTAGCTCCATTTTCTTTAATTCCATGTCTATCTTGTATTTTTTACGTATTTTAATAAAATTCCTATTTTGTCCCTAGTTCAATTATGAGTAGCTAATTTTCTTTCAAGCTTGAGTTGAAGGTGAAGTCTCAATATGCTCCATGGGCTTAATTTGGTAAATTTACTTTTTATTCCCCTTTAATTTATGTGGATGTTTTGACTTTTCGTAGATAAATAGTAATAATCTTGTCTAGATATCTGCTGTTGTAACCGCCTCCCTAGGCAGGGTTATTACTATTTGGCACGGGAAGCACTTAGCACCATATTTATTATAGTGTGGTTCATGAGGAGTGGAAAATCTCCCTTCATGATTTAATTGGTACTAATAATGAATGTTAAGCCGATAGTGTATGTTGAGTACATATCCGGAGATCAAAGCATTTCATTTTAATAGTTTATTTCTGCCGCTTTAATTTAAATTAATAGATAGCATACGTCATTTTCATTATAAATTCAACCACCAACTTAGAAAATTAATTATTCAAGCAATTAAAATCCACCTCCTCGTGGGATCGACACTCGTCACCGTTAATCTATTTTACAATAGATTTGTGCGCTTGCGAGTTCAATCAAATTTGCACAACAGTTCTCTGCAAGTAAACAGTTTATAGTATGAGAGAAATAATAGGTCTACTGAGAGATTAAGTGTTATTGGAGTTTTGGGTGTGAGGAAAAAATACTTGAGTTGTTAATCTTATAATATTGATTATGATGATAACAAAACTTTTATGTTTTTTATTAAAATGTTGAGGCTATTAAAATGAATTTCCTAAAGCCATAGACATGTTTAAAGAAGTTTAATGACCGTTAACTTGAGTCGGAAAATCATTTTTCTACAAAAAGTTGTCAAAATATAGATTCTGAAAATTACCCTTGAATCTTTTATTATAAAAGGCGAACCAATAATTTATAGAAAAGATTTAGTCTTTAGACTTGTTTCATAGCATTCTGGAAATTAACGACGAACTGTTTATTATTAACGGTGAACCGATAATTTACAGAAAAGAAAAAACTTTCCAATCTTGAACTGTTTAGCAAAAATGGAAATCTAAGTTCGTTTTGCAGGATTCTGAAAATAAACGGTGATCAATAACCTCAAACGGTAAACCGTTTATTCAAAATCTAAGCACAACGGCTATTTGGACAAGTCAAAACGGTAAACCGACAGCAGAAAACGGCAATCCGATTATTCTTAGAAAGTCAACAACATCTAATTTTCAGCTCCAACTATAAAATGGCTCAATCAAATTCAAATTAAAAGAGATCAAAGAGTTTTCATTAAGCTTACTATTGAGAAAACATACATCATTGAGCTTTAAACTTGTTTTTATTTCATTGATTCACACTTTGAGATTTCAATTGTAATCATATACATTGTGTGAGAGATTAGTTGATTGTAATCTTTATTTTTGGGTGATTGTAAGTGTTGGGATACACTTGAGTTAAGAGATTGAAAATAATCTCTTGTTGTAAAGGTTCATTGACACCTTTGAAGTCAATTATAAGTGTTGTTGAAACCTTAGAGGCTTGCTTAGTGGAATCCTCAAGCCCGGCGAGCTTGGAGGCATAGACATAGGCATGGTTGGCCGAACCAAGTAAAAATCACGTGTTTGATCTCTCTTCCCTTATCCTTTTAATTTCGAGCATTGTTAAAATTATTACTTTTGATTTTATTAAAACATTAGTTTAAATTGTTGTGCGGTCTTATTAGTTTAAGTTTTAAGAACCTAATTCACGCCCCCTTTTGGGTATCCTAGTTAGTATTTCATGAGTGATTTTAATAATTTTTCACATAGTAGATTTTTCTCTCGTCGTTCTTGGTGGCTGCGGTTATTTTTTTTTATTATAGAAGTTTTTCATGTAAATTCTTATGTTGTGTGATTGATTTTATTCCTCATTTATTTTTCTATTTGATATATTTTTGCTTGCAAAATCTTAGTGGGATTAAAAATTTCCTAACAAGTTGTTGGAGGTTTATAAATAACTTTAATAGGTAGTCCAATATTCCTCCTTAAATGGATGGTTAGATCATGATTCTCGTGAGAGCTTATTTTTTCCAATCAGTTAATTAAAATGTCCGTTTTGATGATAAATTCATATAATTCATAAATAAAGCAAGATCAACACAAGTTGTTGATACGCCACGATAGTGTTTCCATTTCAGATTAACGTAGAGAATAGGATTATTGAGCTCATTGAAATTGCGAATCATGTTGATTGGCTACGTGAAGTGGACGTAACCCTTTACTATCTCTCTCCCTTGAACTACAGAAGTTACTTACACACAGACACACACACATATATAGCTGGGTAAGTAGATAATGATGTAAGATGTTTATTTATTTATTTATTATCATTATTGTTATTATTATTATTATATCTATAAAAACAGAGAAAAATGTTCGAGTCTGAAATTTTAAAATGTAAAAAAACTTCAAAAAATATATAAATTATACGGTTTAAGTGTTTTAAGTTTTAATCCTTATCATTCAAACTTATTATAAGAGAATTCAATCAAGTTGAGATGACTTCAACAGATTGGGTAGATAACCAAAACGATCATTTTTTTAATTAATAAAAGACTATAATTTATGTAGTGCAATGCAATAACTTCCCTCTGAAAGTTGTCAATCAGAAATGATGCTTCGATCGGCAAGAGGTTGGTCCATGTTCGATTTGTCTTCGTGCTAGACTTGGAAGCTATCAAAGATTATGATATGGATTGACTGCAAAATCTCATGAAGAGGGCTACGGTTAAACGGAAATTAAGCGTCTATATTAAATCCATTATTTTATTGCGCCTCTTTTTACGCTGTAGATAATTATATTAATTGTTGTTATCAAATTAGTTTTTTTACTTCTCAGCTACATATACTTTGTACGTCCAATCTCACCTGCTCAGAATATATAGAATTAGGCCTCCAAGTGACGACGAAAAGCATCTGATGCTAAACAACTTTTATAGCACTAGCACATACATACCAATTGCCTGTCACTTCATCGACTAAGAAATCGTCGTCTTCCTCTGATATGGATAAGAACCAGCTAGACTGCTGGACTAGGTTCAATTGACCTTTTTGCTAGGGCTGCTGTGATCTCAAATCTATTACAATTGAAAATTAGTTCCCGAGCTTCAATTCTGGGTTCCAGTCGTTTTCTTTGCAAAACGGCTTGACCAATAACACTTGCGTCTTATTTAATTTATTACTTTTTGCATCAAATCTTATTAGACGGACATTTACTAATCACTAATTACCAACTAGCCAGCAGCGCTCAATTTCAAAGCAGTCTTTTGGTTTTGTGCTCATCTCATTTGTCGTCAGTCACATGGATTTTTTTTTTAAAAAATTTTTTTTTTCAATCGCATATCGATACTTGTTTAATTATGATAATAGACTGATGTATAAAAAGTGTAGCTTTTGTAGGCGTGGGTGCTAATCAGATTAAGAGGTAAAATCTTTTAGGATGGTACAAGAGACTTGGGTTTAAACTTCACTTAAAGTGGTGATATTAAGTTGACATTAAATTATTAATAAAAATTATAATAAAACAAAAAGAAAATCTCTAGCTCTTGCTTGAATTTGATCAGTTGCTAATTTTAATATGATTAACAACCTTACCCTGCTCATCAACACATGGAGCTAACATCGAATAATATGGAATACAGCTTTATTAGTTGCTCTACTTTTAAATAAATCTTAGATTGTTAATGGAAAAATAGTATATGGAATCTGGGAAAATAAACTCTAAAGGGTATTTGTGGAGAAGAAAATTAAATATTCAGCTTTTTTTTTTTTTTTAATGTACAAAAATTGGCGGAATATCAATAATATCATCTAAAATTCTGCTACATCTAAGTATTTCATCATATCACAAATGTAGACGGTGGTGCTTACGACTCCGGCAATGGTCCCATGCGTCGATTCTCGTCTTCACTTTCTCAAAATCCGAAATCCTACAAGGTATCGTGATCCCACCCGGATGGTTGAACCCGTATACCCGCTCCGCTTGCTTCAGCAACTCTCCAAACAAGGGGTGATTAAAGTAAATAACAGGCACAAACACTCTCCTAGCTTCGTCATCCGACTCCCCCACGTACACAGCCAAGTGTCCCTTGGGTACCTCCACGGGTTTTGTTTGACCCAACTGGATGAAACCCCGATTAGAACTCGGAAAACAGAGCTGTTTAGCTCCACGCCGTATGCAGCTTGCCATAGATAAAAACTTTGACATGGCGTTGCAGCTGCTCCTAGGACTCTGGGAGACAGCGCCTCCGAGGAAATACCTGCGGCTCGGTCTTCGTCTGGGTCGGATTATCCATTTGAACACCTTCCCTATCCTGCGCCCTAGCTTGAAGCCTCTAAACCTTTTCATTCTTTTAACTATATGATATTATTTAATAAGAGAACTAAAGCAAAAGGACTACAAAATTAAGTGGAGCTAGGTGGGACGTTTTTACGTACAGAACTAGTGTTAGATGGAGGGAATAGGTGATGGCTGCAATGATTCGAGGAGGAGACTTTTGGGTTCCTTCTGTTCATCAGTTTGATGAGTCAAACCAAAACAGCCAAATGTTTACATATAACGCAGAGTGTATGGTAATGGACATTAAGAGGGGTGGGGAGATGCAAGAAGATATGGTCGGCACGCGGTGCGCACTTAGTAACGTGGGACCGCGATTTTTTTTTTTTTTAAAAGTATATATCGAACCAAAAGTTTTATAATTTAAATTTCTTTTCTGGGACTGACGGAACATGGGTATACGTGCCAATAATGTTTGGTACTTTTGTTCTTAAACAAGGATAAGCTTATCTTACATCAACTATAAGTTAAAGTAATTAATTTTGAAATTTTCATAAAAGTTAATAATTAAAAAAAAGTCAATAAATTTTAAAATTTTATTTTAAACCCTATCAGTTACACTGCAAATATTTTAATTTTTTTTAAGTTTTACGTTTATATTTATATCAAATTTAGTACCAAGTTTATATTTTATCTAATTGAATCTCTAATTTATTTAATCTTATATTTATTGAGTTTTTATTCATTAGATTAATGATTTTTTAGTTTAATATATCATGATCTTCAATGTTGAAGTCTTTTATTTATTATTTAACTTTATTAAATTCTTTACTCATCTGATCTCTTAAGTTTTTAATTTGTTTTATGTTTTCTTCATTAAAATTATTAATTTCCAATATTTCATTTACATTTTCTATATCATTTATAGATAAATTTGGGTTTTATAATTTATCTAATAAATATAATGAAATTTAATTTAATTAATTATTTTCCCGCATGTCTAAATCATTGATCAGATCAGGAAATTGAAATCTTTCATTAAAAAAATCCTCTTTGCATATAGTCAGAATTTGGTAACTTATTAGTTTTTTTATATTTTATGAAATTATTAGTGGTTATGTTGATTCATTCATTGTACCATTTTTTTAGTAATTCATTAATTCATAAGATATTTATGACATATAATATCTCTTATAATTCAAGATGCTAAATTTAAATTATAATATATATATAGAAGAAAAAACCTAATTTATGTCTTAAGAGAGATAAGAAATTATTAATACAGATGTAAATATATATTCATAATTTGTAGATCTTTATGAATATGATAATCATTCAGACCTTTATAAAAATATAGTAAAAATTTAAAAAAATTTAAAAAATAAATATAGAAGAGATGGATGACAGAATTATTTAGTTATACAAAATCAATGAGGACTCATTTAAAAAATAAGTAAATATGTGATTAAAAATAAATTTTTTTATAAATGACTATTACACCCGTACCTTGTTTTACATTAAAATTATTTTCATCCATTAGATTAAAAAATATCAAAATCTAATGGTTCATATATGTTAGCTGTTTGTTACATTTGATGTACCATAAGCTTTGCCCTTAAACAATACGTATTTGATAAATTTATAAAGTCCATGTGCGGTTGCTGAAGCTGGACAAATTGGCATATTTGGTTTACTGGAATAGTATTATTATTATTATTATTATTATTATTATTTTTGTGTGTGTGAATGTGCGTGTATCTTTCTTCTTTTTTTTTTCGGTTTTTTAATCAAAGAGATAATAATTAGATGGTGGGTCAAAATTAAAATAGGGAAGGTCAAAGGTCAACTAGGCGGACGGTTTTGATGCTTCGCGGCCGTATGAAGTCGGAATTAATTTTTGGTGAAATTAAAAATAATGTGATTTTTTTTAAAGGAAAAAAATATTTTTATTTGGTTCGGACATTGACAGGTTTTGTTTCCGTTATTGAAAAATCATAAAGCTCTGCCACGTGCACATCTTAGACGTACGGTCTAAGTTGAATTGTAGTGTTAGGTTTGTACCATCCAATGTTACGGACTTTGACGCTTGAAAATAAATGGAAAATTTAAGTTTGTGCATTGAAAAGGTCGGTTCCGTTTTGGAGTAGGGACTTTAAATAAATTAATGATAGACACAGCATTTGTTAAATAAAGATTAAAGATGGTTATCTTGTTTCGGTAGCAAAATTGCTGTAAAAGTTGGGAAAGTCAAGAATCAAACCACGAGGATTTGATCAAATTGATCTATGGAACATTCAACATTGCACGTTTGATCATAGTTGAATATTGGACCTCCAAAGTTAACCTAAAGCAAATCAAAGTTCGATGATACATATGTAAATATCACTATTGATTTGATCCACACACTTGTCCCTTCAATGAAGAAAATGTTTTTCTCGTTTTGATATTTTTTGTGCTTGGCCGCATTGGCCAGCAATTTATTTCTTGTTTCCTCAAATTGCTCGTTTATGGTGTTTTTTTTTTTTAACCCTCTCTCTCTCTTTTGCGGAAAAAGAAAAAGGCAAGAAATTGCGACCCTTTAGTGATTGGATGGGACGAGGAAACGTTCCTCTTTGATGCAATTGGTGTTAGGAGCTGCCCAACGTTTGTTTAATAATCAATGTGCCATTCATTATCTATTTAAATATAATTACATTCTTTTTAAAAGAAAGTAAATAATTTATTTAATGCTTAGAATGGTACAAGGTGGGCAGCCATTGATGACTGTTCGTCCTAAGTACGTACTTCGTACGTACAAGTTAAACTTTCTGATTATCTCTATTGCCAAAATTCAAGTTCTAATTATCATTAATATTTTCTTGATATCGAGATGGGACATGTGTTAATTTTCTGACCTTTTTTTTCTCTGAAATTTCCAAGAATCCAGCGTAGAATTTCGATCATATAGAGGGAGGGAACATATAAATCTCAAGTCTCAACGAAGAAGAAGAAAACATAACAACAATGGACTCGTGGGGATGGCCAAATCTCTACGTAACCGGCCTTCATTTGGATTCAAAATTAAGCTGCTGACCCTGCTGAATCAATGCAGTGGCTATAAAATTCAGCAATTGTTTACTTCTCTTCTTAACATAAACTCAGCTCCAACCGTACGTAACCAGACACTACTACAAATAACCATTCGATGTACGCACACAGACACACACAATCTGTTTCAAGCATAGAAATTAAATTTGACAATTTATTTTGATAAAGCGTATATAAAAGAATCGCCAAATTTATATGCATTTGGACTGATTTTATTATTGTTATTATTATTTAGAAGTTAAAAGAGTCGGCAATGTTTGAATATAACTTTTTAATATGCTAAACATTCTTGTGAATTAAATTTGGATGGCTAATCAAACAAAGAAGTTGAAAGCCACTTTCATGTCGCCTTTGAACAAATCTTAATAATATAATTTAATAGATTGTTTTACATAATTAAGCAAAATTTCTAACATACAATTCACATAATTAAATTTATTAGGTAGGATATAATTATATTTGAAAACATCTTTGTACAAAAAAACTTATGTGCACGTCTTAATCTCTCTTGCCTTCAAGAGTTTACAAAATTAATGACCTTCCGCTCTATTGTCCTTTCGTCACTTGCATGAATGTGTGTGTGTTTGCAGATTTCGAGAATATTCTTTTTTATTTAATCTAATGCATGTCACACGCAGCAACGTTCAAAAAATTTGAGACTTAACAAAAAGATGCAGCAGGATTTAGTCAACTCTACACAAAAATTATTAATGTTTGTAATGTGATGTCCATTGAAAAGCTTTCAACAAAGAATGATTTTAATTACATGTTAAAAAAATAATTGAACTCAAATCTGATTGATCCAACCACATTAGATACAAGTAGCATTTTGATTCATGAGATCCCCTAGGTCACCGTAAAATCGAAGTGGATTCCACTAACATTACAATTGATAAATTAAAAAGTAAGTGTAAAAGATTGTTTAGCCCTCGTATTATAATGTTAGTGCTTGATTAATTTGTATATCTTTAAAAATATCTCAAAACATCTGTACCGTTGAATTATTAACATTTTCGTCGTTGCTTTTTGCTTCTTTTAGCTTATTTTTAAAATAATACTCTCTTACAATAATTATTTTGGAACATTAATAAAAAAAATTAAATTACTAATTTAACCCCTAAAAATAAAATAAAAATTAATATGTATTCATTTTATTTTTATTTTATTTATTGGGCTAAATTGATAATATAATTTTTTTTTATTAATGTCCAAAAACAAAAGAAACATTATTATAAGAGTTTATATTGTAAAAGCAAGTGAAAAGAAATAAAAAGTAATGCAAGGGTGTCAATAATTCAAATGTAAGGATAATTCGATGTAATTTTTAAAAATATAATTAAACGAATATTAACTTCAAATTATAGGGATTAAATGAGCCTTTATCCTAAAAAGTAAATTTACGATATTCAAAGCTTATAAGGTATGTGTGAAGGATAATTTATGACAAGAAATTTTTAATAACAATAGTCAATCTTCTAAGTTTATACGAAAAAGAATTAATCATTCCATATTATAAGCCGTCGCGTGTTTGCTATATTAAAAGTATAATATATTTGATTGCAAACACATAGAAATTGGTAGAAAAATTTATTAATCTTAAGACTTTCTTTAGTGTTGTGGCTGTGGTTTGCAAGTTATAATTGTGTGAAATTAATGCAATCCCTTGTTATGAAATATTAATAATTTGATAAAATAATAAAAATCATATAAATATTATTTTACTAACTGCAGACTAAAATTACATAAACCTTCAAACCATAGTAACTAAAATTTATTAAGTATTTTATTAATGTGGCCTAAACAGTAATGTTAAACAGACTAACGAAAAGTCCTCTTTCTTTCTTTTTTTATTTTTTGAAAAGGAAACGAAGCCAGAAATTATTAGAGACCTCAACCTACTAACTAGCTATGCGGAGGTATCCCTTCATGGCCCCTCTTAGAGGGACTATGGCCACTTAAACTAAGAAAGTTTAAGGTAATAACAGGTCTCTGATACCCTTAGATGTTCTAGGTGTCACGCGCGCCATTGATGCCAAATTGCTAGGGCCTAGAAGGTTGGATCTTTAGATTTTTGTTGGTCCGATCTTTAGATTTTGTTGGTCCAATCCACACAGATCTGAGTGGCTATGGGCCTAGTGTGGGCTAGAATCTCTGGGCCAGATTCTTCCACGTAACAGAACAGATCATGCTCTATTACTATTTCACATAATTTCGTTGTCATCTTGATTTGTGTTTCAAAATACTCATGCAATTTACATTGCCAATAACTGATACGTTTTCAAGTTAAATTGGAAGATTCAATCATATAAACGGAGGTCACAGGTGCGTCATTACTATAAAGCTTTTATTATTTTGTTTTTTTCTCAGATGGTTTGAAGCATTAGCGATTGTTGAACGATCTTAAAACATATCATAAACTTTATTATTTGGTTTGTTAATTACACATTCTCGAATCATTTATGGTCTCATTGGCCCGGTTATGATCATCTGAAGCACTCACAAGTCTCTCATAGCGTTTTAAATTAACTTAGATATTATGCTTCTTTCGTTGTTCTAGATGAAATTAATTAGTAACTTACCAAAACCTTTGTAACTACGTTGTCATTTAGATAAGAAAAGTTTTTAAACTAACCATTAATTTGTAACTGCAATGAGTTAACATTTCAGCATTGATTGAGCAAGGTTTTTTATTTTTCTTTTTTTCGTTCTTAAATGATTAAGAGAGCACTGAATATTGGACCTTAAAAATGCTACATTTTTTTTGGATATTGGCACTTCTTTGATCAAAACTTGGTGGATCTGTTAACAAAATAAAGATGTTAAATATGAACATGCATTTGTAAGAGCTAAAATAAAATAAAATCTGTGTCTAATTGTACTTTTGACCTTTCGTTTATTTGTTTCTATATTATCATAAACTCAATCAAGATTGTATGACTCCTATCGTCATTGGTAAGTCTTAGCTTCCTATATATGCACCTTTTTTTTTTTTTTAATTTTTTTCTTTTTGAGAAATGATATTTTTCTTTAAATTTTGGGGTGCCCTCAGCTGGTCTAAATGTGAAAAGAGTAATGGGCACATCACCTTATATAAGAATTTGGCATTCATGACCACATCTTGTGTATGTCGCGTAATCATCTCGATGAGGATTGCTTCTGCATATCTACTGTAACTTCATTGTTGTATTTTCAAAATAATATATAGATAGATAGATATTTGTGGGACATTAACCATTTATTTTATTTTATTGTATGTGGCCATGTATCTTTAAAAGAAATGACAGCTAGCCAGCTCTTTACCCACATTACCTCTCCAATTCTCAAGCTAGTTCATTAGTTTTTCATATCGGCACAAACCGATATTTCCAGTGCCCTTTTTCCAAAAGCAAGAGACATGGCAACCTGTCCTTTCTGATTGAGAAAATAGAATATTCATCTATTTCTATGCCTCCTTGGACCACCTTACAGATTTTTTTTTTTAAAAAATTAAATTTGTTTATAAATTGATACTCCTAAGAACAAATATAGTTGGAGGCTAGTAAAGCACTTGCCTTATTCTCTACGAATGAACACTGTTGCTCTCCAACTGCTTATTATTGTGTGAATAAAAAAGAAATTATCATGTGCTTGCTCTTTTGCCAATAAATGAGCACCACCCGCTCATAAGATTTTTATTTTTATTTTTTTGCTTCAATTATAAGAAAATGATCCTTATTACCTTTCATACATATATGACAAAATTTGTAATCTTGATGGTTCTGATTGATTAGATGTGTGTGAGTTGATAATCTTTTAACAGCTTCATGATATAAACCACATTAACTACCCTTAAACTATAGCATCAATGGAAAGGTATAGGTCCCGCTGTTTTATTAATAATTATTAGAATAGCATTTCAGTTGACTCCAGGGTTTCTGTGAATTAAGTGTCACTCCACCAAATAATTCATTATGACCAAGGTACAGGCTACAACAATTTGAATCAAATCCCACATCTTGGATTTTTTCGGGGACAATAAAGACCCCATTTTGGCTCATGTTCCCTCTTCTGTGACTGCATTTCTGGAAATCATCCTCATGTTAAAGGTTAATGTCAATCACCGAATAGTGCTCGGCTGCGTGCGTGCGTGCTCTTACACTGAGATAAATCGTTTGGCTTATAGTTAAGTATCTGCAACAAATGTAGTAGAATTAGTGTTAGTCATGATTTGATCATTTCACAAGTCTTTTAATTTTAATCTATAGCTGCTAATTAAGACTTGATCTTTGTGTTGATCTTTTATGAGATTGTGATTCACAGTTATTGAATAACAATATATAAATTATTAAATCTTAGTCCAGAATTATTATAAATATACATATGACACAAAATTTTGAACAGATCAATACAACCCAAATCAGTATTTTATCCAAATTCCTGCTTTTAACCGCACATAGCCATAGGTCCCTTAACAGGCAAAAGTGCAAATAAATTTCTCCGCTTTTCTGCCTGCTGCTCCAGATTGTGCCACATTATTGTAAAATTTGGTTAGATAAAGTAGAATGCGATGTTAATAATTCCAAATTGCACTCCCTTAGCCCTTTATTTGTTGTCATTTCTTAATCTTATTATTATTGCTATAATTGGTATTATTGTTCTGAAGAAGACATATAAACCAAAATGCAATCATAATCTCCGTTGCTATTAATTAATTTTATTGTTTTATTCATTTCATTTTTCATTCCCAACTTAGCAGTCAGCAAACCCGGCCGAAAAGAGCCACAACCACAGAAACTGACATTGAAATTGTAATTATTAGTCATCACGCCTTGAGTAACAAACAGTAAATGATGACACTGTGTGCATGTATTTCTGTGCAGAAACAGTTGACCTTTGAAGTCAACAGTCAGCTATCCGGGTCCTGGACCCATTTAAAAATTTAATCCAGTAATTATTATTATTATTATTATTATTATTATTATTATTATTATTATTATTATTATTATTATTATTATTATTATGTATTCATTTAATGTTATTTAATTTATTCAGACAATAATTAATGAGAGTGGGAATAGGTTATACGTCTGAGAAAACAAAATTGAAAAACGTGCTTCTCGCTAATTATTCAAGGGAGGCCCTTCAATATACCCTCAAGTCTTTAAATGCCAATTAAGAAAATATAGTAGTAATTATTTGTTATGTTAGTGGACGTAAGACTATTGGAGCAAAATACATGATTTCAGATCATAGTTTTGAATGAAGCAAAGCAATTTGTTTTGATGATAATTTACTGTAATTATGACCACTAATTCCATTTCATGCAATTTGATGATTATTAAAATTAATTATGACTATCAAATTATTTTACCAGACGTATGGGCTCTTATAATTGAGTTTCCAATCTCTTCTATTCATGGTTATTTTAGATCAATTGTAAGATGAGTGGACCGATTAGTTATGCTATAAAATGAATGCAAGTAGTGGAAGCAATAGTTGTGTTAGCAAGTGCCTGTATATAAATGATGGGTGTGAGATGAAGTTAGTTAATTATACAACTACATACCAATTGTGTCATCATATAAGAGTTGATCTGATATCATCTTGAGCTGGCCAATGAGGTATAGTTTTAATTTATATTTTCTCAAACTTATGGTATATTATGTATGGTATAGAAAAACTTGTGCTTAAGCAACATAAGGCTTCGGGTGCAACGCAAATTTTAAGTCTTTCAGCAGAAAATTTGGCGCCATTGTACCATAAATTTAAAATTTAATATTCATTTCCAATATATGATATTATTCTTGATGATTAGGGTTTATCAGGACGAGGCTATCAATTTGTTTCAATTTTTATATCCTTCAATGAGAATCCTTGATTTGGGTGCCCGTACATATAGGCTCATAGATGGCTATTCAGACCGTTGTGTAGTTAGGCAAGAATAAGGGTTTTCTTTAAATTTCAAATAAAACGGGTGAAATCTACATATAAAAAAAAAAGATTCAAAAGTGTAATCTTGATGATTGATTAAGCCATAAATTAAATGTTTTATATTTATTCTATTAATATGGATATAAATAAGATTGAAATTTTCAACTACGCATTTTTTCGGAGTTTTACTTTTCTGTGTTTGAAGCTTTCCAAATTTGGTGAGTTCATAATTATATTCAATTAGACACTCACATTAACCTACCTCATTGTCTCTTCGTTAGATTTTGTTCAGACAAACAAGAAGATTGTGCAGTCACACCATGAAACCAGGTGGAAATGGAACATCAGAAGTGATTTATCAGGGATGCTAGTTCCTGTTTGGTGACGTGGCAGTGGCGGTGAGGTTAGCAAGTCTTCTCTTTGGGTGACAAGCAAATACAAAATTGTCACGTGCTTTATATTTTAGGTGTCCTGCAATCATGACTCTGAGAGACAGTGATAGTTAACAAATATTTATCAGGAAAATGCTTGTATGCCGCGTGTTCTTGCGCATGTACTGATGTTAACTGATATTAACAGATGTAGACTGATATTAACAGAAACAACCCACCTCTCCCGAGACCAGATTGGCTCATCAGTTGTGCCAAAAGTGCAGTCCAATCACTAACGTGACTCCATAATCTTACGATGAAATGTAATATTAATTCAGAAATTAACTGCAACCATGATCACGCGTAAGGCACTATTCATTAGACCCCATCCGAAATTTCAGAATTCAGAGATAAATTAATTTAGCCCACGTTTCATTTTTTTAGCTATAAATTATATAGATGAAAAGAAAGCTGTTGAATAGTCATTGGTCTACGTCATCAACTGATCATATGTTATAAAACAACTTTTGTAAATATCAAGCGTATGATCTACTTGTATTCTTGTTGATCTTGCCTTAGCTTTACTCCATATCTTGTGTAGGTACAAAAAGACTAGACTCTAGGGTAAAAAAGACTTGTTCCAAAAATGATTATACACCCAAAAATGCAAAACTTCCAGTAGCGCCTTACAATGAATACATATTAAAAAGGGAAGACGGAGAGAGAGAGTGAGCATAGTGAGCTTATTGGTCAATAATTTCATTATTGTGCTCCTCACCTTTCAGTATTACGGTCACAATCCAATACATTTATGGTTCATAGTCAAAATGATCTGCGAACTTTTAGCATGCTTGTAGAGACGGTATTTTCCCCTGTTAGAATGGCAAGTTCATCATGTGGAAATGCTGTACTTCTTCTTCTTCTTCTTTTTTAAAATAATAATAACCGTGAAATTAAAATGAATTTATGATATAGACTATAGAGAGAACACAATTATCACGATCAATATGTTATGTTAGAATAAAATTTACTCTTTGTGGAGTACTGTGTACATATCTATTTAAATTTTGGAAAATAACATGAAAAACAAATTTCTACTTATTAAAAAAATAGAAATTTATATAGATAATGTTCATAAAAAAATTTAAACAGACAATGTTCATAAAGTGTTATTAAAAATAATAAAAATAATTGGATTAACATTAATTATATACAATTCATGATGTCTATTTTTTTTTTTCATGGTAAAAAATTGTGTACATAAAACAATGGGGATATTTCCTTGACAATGTTCCAAGGAATGGCTCTTTCGTGTTGCATGATACTAGATAGAGACCAAAAAAACAGAAAAAGGATTTACAACATTTGAAATTAATTAAGCGAGTTGTGAGTTGATAAAGTTTGTTTCGTCAGCTTTAGGTAGGATGATAAGAATCTCTAGAATTCTTAGATGAAGTAGAGTTTATTAATTTTAGGATTATCTTGTTTAATTCAAATACTATTTTAATTAGTTTTCATTTTACTATTTAACCCTCGTCTAGGTTGTATAGCATAAGTTATAGTTAATATAAATAGGTATGTTTTATAATCTTAATAAATTCTAGATTTGAGTTTTATTCTTTTTATCTCTTGGTATTCGGTGGAATCAACGATATTTAACTCCCTAAATTCATGGGTTTTCTTAGAATCAAATTGGACTTAATTTGTTTCTTTATTCAAGTTTCTCAAAATCAATAGAGTATTAAAATGTACTTACACACCCATTATCCTACATTAATTTATTCTTTCACTGTGTTAATTTTGCTATAGAGCGTACAAACAATACATTAATATGATTGACTATATTTATTATTGTTGTTTAATACAATGGTATTATCAATCAACATAAAGATCGATTGACTCAATCTTTACTAATTAATAATTATTTGAACGTTATATATGTTTGGGGCGAAAAACATTGTTACCAAGCATGCATGAACAGAACATGTTCCCCTCAGCCTAAAACGACTCAAGGAAAGTCATATCCGAGGAGGTGTGAGGCTGGTCGCATAAGATGAGTTGGCTTGAGGACACACTAGGAGAGACCAAAATCGAGTCAGATCGAAGACTTTGTGAAAGGTCAACCCAAGGGATTCGTCCAAAGAATTTGGGCATGAAACCCACTCAACGACAGTTACACTACCAACTCACCCACGATTGTGTTACGATCCAATAATGGTCATGGGGGAAAGGAAGCCAGTAATTTCGGTTGGGTATAAAAACTACAGAGAACAGAGATAAAAATGGTTAGACAACTTTTCACTTGATTCTTGTATACTCTTTCTCTCTATTTATAATTTTCTCTCTTCTATGTTTTCTTGTCTTTCCAAAATTTAGTTTTGTAATTTAAAGTGATTATAATTAGGTCACATGAATTGTGGTACAAGTTTTTTTTAAAAAGTCCGATTACTGATTTGAGCGTCGGAGAATTTTAGCCGAAAATATATCCAACGCCCCTAACTAGGTGTTATGGACGTAGGTTATCCAGTTTAGTTAATTTGTAGTCAAAACTAGTTGCTTAGGTAAGAGGCTGTAGTATTGAATCGTCACCCCAGCAAACAAATTTAGGTGTTGTCGTAGATACCTAGTCACAACTCTACTGACCATGTCTCTGTATTAACAATACATATTAATTGCATCATTTCTCTCTCTTTCTTTTTTCAAACACTTGTATAATTTGAGTCGTTGTGGTTATCGATCAATGAGAATAAAATTTGTAACAGTGGGTCAATTGTCGTATTCTCTTATTCAAAGTAGAAATACAGAGTTCTTTATTTCAATTTCATTGTATTTTCATCAGTCTCATTAGATAGAGGTTCCAGTTTTCTTGTCTTTTAGACTAACAAAGTGACCTAGTCAGTTCCTACTTTAAAAGAAAAAGAATTTTTTTTAAAAAAAATTACTAGAATATTGTGACGGGCAAAACTCCTGTGGACATAACAGTGAGGGCATAGACAAGAGACACGAAAGTACTTTTTTTCAAAATATAATATATTTAGAGACTTTTCAAGGAGTTGCCCATCCTGGGATAAACGTGGGGAACCGATACAATAATGAATCAATATAAGCAATGATTAACGAGGCACCACCATTTGTTGGAGTTCAGCTCACCCCTTCCTTCGATTAACTCCCCTAATCACCACTTTTTTTTTTTTTTTCGCTTTTGAATTGCCACTAATCACCTTAAACATTTATTTGTATGCACCAAATTAAAATAACTATAATCAGTTTTAATATTGCGGTCCTTCCATGTTCTAATAACCACGCCTTTCGTTATTAGTTAGTTTTTTTCTTGTATGTATAATTTCAACTATCAAATGTGAAATTAAAAGGGACCATTCTTTTGTAGATTATTTTAATTTATTTTCTTTGTTAGACGTTGAAATACATTTATTACTTTTATGATGATTAAAAGTTTGTCCCCTTGTAAAGTAAAATTAATTAAATTTATGATTAAGATTATGGTTATTCCTATATATATTTCATCTCGTTACAACATTCAACTAAACTAACAATTTGCGATCTGTGTTGAAACAAATAACCAACTTATGGAGCTTATATAAAAATGTATACTTCTCGTACATACTTAGAACACATTAATATATAAAGACTATTTAATTGTTACTTTCGAAACAACCATATCAACATTAATACATTAGACCCTAAAAATTTTTACAATAAAATATATATATTCGTCAATGATAACAGTATTAAAACAAATGATTACTTAGTAAAAGAATTAGAAGAAATTTTAAATATATAAGAGTTAATATAACTAATTAATGCATATATAATATGTGTAGTTGAATTTTATATAATCACCGGTTGCATTCTAATTTTTCAAAATAAATTGACACACAACATTATATTATTTATTCGTATTGTATGGTTGATATTGTATCTTACAAATATTCTAGAATTTCTCAAGAAACAGTCCCATCGCTTCAATTAAGCTCAAAATTCTATGCCAACGACCTCTAAAACTAATAGTTTATTGCCTGCCACCTGGTAAAAGATGATACTTGCATAACGTCAGAGGCTTTTGCTTCACTTATGTACCTGCAATTTCAGCCAAACATAAATACATAAACAAGCGATGAAGCGAAATCCATTATCCAAGCTTTTTGTTTTTTAAAAATCTTGATCCTTACTCCTCAAGGCCCTAACCGAGGCGGCGGACCGGCGCCGTACAAGGGGGGAAAGAAGGTGACGCTTCCATAGGGTTACCTTAACTTATCGGCATGTACAAGCACAGTTCACTGAACAAATTTTGTACACGTGTCACAAGCTTCTCTGGCGTGAAATTTAGGTTAATTAAACAGATAAAATATTGGAAAAAAAACGGGTGGGGTCCAAAAACGGCTAACCGGGTGGGTCCCACTTGGAAACCGGCCTGCGTTTCCAATTTGTGTATCTAATAATCATGGGCTAGCCCACGCCGGACCGTGAGCCGCCACGTATGACGTCCCAGCAAATTATTCTGTTTTCGTGGGCCCCGATCTCCACTGCCAATTGCCAAAGTCACAATGTCACGTACGTCTCAGTTTCGCCGCTAAGCCGAGCCGAATTTGGTTCTTATTATTTACTTAATAAAGTATTTGGAGAAGTGTCGTCGTCTGGTAAATTGGGGTCGGTTTGTGGGGACAAGCACAGGAGTGAGAAATACTAAAATCATAATTGATAAAATACAAAAAGAAAAAAAGGCGAATTGAAGACTGACCAACCAGAGACCGCGTGCGGTGCAATTGCTGGTGAGGACCTGGAAAGTATTCATTACTTTGAATGCCACCAAACCTTAAAAAACCTTTTCCAAAATATAATATAAAATACATTTAATCGTATTAATGAATTCGCACTTTTCAAACGGATTGCAAATCCAATTTTTTTTTTTAATTATTATTGATTAGGCTTGAGCTTTAGGGTGTGACATTATTTAATGGGTTTATGGCGTGCTAGGGTTCCCGTAATGACACTTTAATTACGGGAATGCAACTTCTTTGTTGAGAAACTTCTACATTATATCAAGGTCGGACAATTATACCTTTAATTATTAGAGCAAATTAAAGTCAAATACATTCATTCTATATTGTCAGATATAAAGGAAAATTAATAGACATGTAGTTTGTTGAGTTATTAGTTATCTTGGCTACTAGCTAAAATATGACCACGTAGTTCATATACGTTGCACTAATCTACGGGTAACCTTGAAGATAGATATTAAAGTTCTTCCAGCTAGCTTTGTAATGGTGATATGGCTCTTAAGATTGTAAGATTAAGGTGCAAGCAAGATGGAATTAAGGAACCGATAGGAAAAGAAGAGAGCGAGAGGTGAGGCTCCTTAATTTGTTTAATAATAATGTTGCAATCCTAACATTTGAGTCCCAACTTTAATCTAATTATTTCTGTCACATTTTGTTAGACATTACTAATTAACGTGATGTGGTTAATAATCAATCGTATATAGTAATTATAGAAAAGTTACCACATCAATTAAGAGTAAATTGAGATTCAAATGTTGAGATTTGTGTCATTACTCTTTTGTTTCACATAAATGTAGTTATTTACAAAGGTATAGTTATACTGATTATATATATATATATATATATATATATAATCGTGTATATCACGCAGTGTAATTATTTTTGACGGGCTATGAATTAAATGCTCACCGTATATAGGTCACCACCATAAAAGAGAAAAACATCATCCCCTATTGATGATTACATCTCAATATTCATCAATGACTACTGCATAAATTTAATTTATCTTCTTGGCAAATATATAAATATTTGAACTTTTGCTGTTCTTTTGGAACTCTTAAAAGTCGCCCAAGCGATCCTCACCGTGCGATCACTGACATTACCCCTCTCTCTCTCTCTCTCTCTCTCTCGAATAAATGAATAAATTATCATTCTTCTGGTCCCTATCAGTTGCTGGTGGGTGGTGAGCTAGCTAGAGGTTTAATTTGCAAATTGCCAGCATCCTTTTTATTTCTCTTAATTTCTCAAATTGAAACTCTTGGTTATTGATATTAATTCTTGGTCGAGACCTTTTTTAATCGCGCAAAGCTTTTGCAGCAATCAAGCTTCCACTCAAAAGATAGAGGATTATTTAAGGCATAGTTTTTCATAGCTAGCTCATTTTGTTGCTTCTTATTAAACCCTATCTCTTCTCTCTTTCGCAATTCCTCGCAACTTTTCCTTTTCTCTTTTCTTTCGTTGCTTTTCATTTCTTCGGGATCTGATCATCTCTTTCTCCCATCTCTCGACAACTACAAGACAGTTGTTGAGAGCACAACAGTTAGGGATTAGTTCAATTCCCGAGGATATTTGACTTTCCATTTGCATTTGCGTTTACTTGTTTTGTTTTGTTCTCTTTGTCTTTCTCTACCCTTTTTGGTCTGATTAATTCAGTTGCCCTTCTGGAAGTTTAAAGAAAGTGCATGCCAGAATCAAAGCTTTAAAGTTGATTATCCTTAAGCATATGTATAACATAGCTGCTTGAGAGGCTAGGTTTTCTCAGATCTGTGGAGCAAGTTAAAGGTTTACTCTAGAGAATTACTTATCAAGGTTGTGACATCGTGATTTGCTTCTTCTTCTTCTTCTTCTTCTTCTTCTTCTTCTTCTCCTTAGTCTTTTTAAGTATCCTTTCTTCCTGCGTGCTTTTGTTGATTTACATGTCTTCATTTTGTTAATGTTTTTGTTTTGTTTTGAATGATTCATTCACGAGGACTTGGAGGATGCTTTTGTTATAAGCTAAGAACGATACATATCAAAACTTAGCCGAAAAGAACATGCATGTGCATGATGTCTTTCACAGCTTGTGTTAGTGAGATCGCTTCTGTGTGCATAAATTTCCTGCCTTGAGTTTTATTGTAAGTTATGATGATCATGCATGGGCAATTCCGATTCTTTCGTTTGCTATGTACTGAAAATTTTTCTTCTATTATTGAATCTTTATGATATTTTGATGACAATCAAACAAGCGGAACATGTTTCTATACAACATGTTTCATTTGTCTTGCTACGCAATGGTTTACACAGATCTCACTTTATGGTAATATGAAGTAGAAGAAATGCAAATACATCAAAAGACTACCCAAGATTATTCATTATCATGCGTCTGTTTTGATTGTTGTTTGTTGAATGCGTTACAAGAAAGTTGTATATTAAAGACAGTTGAATAAACAATGAGAAATTGTGAGGTGTCATTCAATGCATGATGTATGTGTCATCGTTGTGTTCTGAGAAAATTCCTCTTTATGCATGTTTCCAGAAGCAAAGCTATCAAAATTTGATTCCCCATATCCATCCAACCTTAACTTTTTTATAAGGGGAGAAAACACTTTTTGTTCGCTATTCTTCGTTCGTGTCAGTTATATTTGTCAAGCAAAAATTTAGTTTGTCTTACTTATTTTCATGAGATTAACTTTTACGAGGAAGGCGTCATGGTTTCATCGGTGTTGATATGAATGGGTTTTATATAAATTTTTCACATAATTAACTTCTCCCCTAATTCTTTTTAGTTTATTTTTTTGACTTATTATGAAATTTTGCTATTGCAATTTCCAACTCTTCAGTAATTTCTGCTAATATCAAGTATCCTCTTGATTCACCGATTTTACCGTCCCTTTTGAACATTTATAATCTGTTGGCTCAAGCCAATTAATTTGTTCAATACATTAATTGGGTTTAAAAATCATGCATCATCTCCAGATGAATGAAGATAATAGTCAGAAAAGTGTATTATCTTCTTGAGAAGATGTCTAACTGCATATTGTTTTTCTCATCTAGCTAAGCTTAGGCCCCATGTTGTAATTTGCATAAGATGAATTGAAATTGGGTCGAGATGAAGCTAAAGGACTAATTATGTTTGCAGACATTTTTTAACATGATCATTGAACTGCCATTATATGCTTGTTTAGTAACGATTACATGGTGTACAAAGTTCATAATCTTATTACAAAACATACTTTTCTTATAACATTAATATGACTTATAATTATGAATTAAACCTTCATGTTGGCTGAGTGGCATAACAGAATAAGATTTTGTACTATCAATATTATCCTTTCGTATTGGGTCAGCGCAACTACGTCTCCCAGAAATGAAACACAAATAATGAAACTTGACATGGATTTATCAAACTTAGGCAAACACACCATCATATACCCTCTTAATCGTTTTTTATTTTATTTTTTTCCAGATCAAGAAGTGAGATGAATCTAGTTTTTTTTTTCTCCCCAGCTAGTAGTAAACGTATGCGTTAGTGAAAATATATAGTTTATTCCAATTTTTATTTTGGGTGGGGGAACAGTTTAACCTTAATTCACCCAGATAGAAAGTTACTAAGTTGATGATAGAATTAATTATTAATTGTTTTATAATTATTTTCAAATTACTGATATTAATTGTCACATTTTAATGCAGGTCTTGAGTCCTTAATTAGGAGAATATGAATTCATTTTCTGATGTTCCTCCAGGCTTCAGATTCCATCCCACGGATGAAGAACTTGTTGATTATTACCTTAGAAAAAAAGTTGCATCGAAAAGGATTGATCTGGATGTCATCAAAGATGTTGATCTTTACAAAATTGAGCCATGGGATCTTCAAGGTAGCAATTATTCTCTTTCGTTCATTGCTAAGTTTTTGTTTAAACGAAGAGGGAAAGTCATGAAGCCAGTCTTCAAAATTGATTTTGTTTTGTTTAATTTTGTAGAATTGTGCAAAATAGGAAGTGAAGAGCAGAATGAATGGTACTTCTTTAGCCATAAAGATAAGAAATATCCAACTGGAACTCGCACGAATAGAGCAACAAAAGCAGGATTTTGGAAAGCCACAGGAAGAGACAAGGCTATTTACTCTAGGCATAGCCTTATTGGCATGAGAAAAACCTTAGTGTTTTACAAAGGACGAGCTCCCAATGGACAAAAATCAGATTGGATCATGCATGAATATCGTCTTGAAACTAATGAAAATGGTACTCCTCAGGCAAGTATCACTTCTCCTTCATAAGGCGAAATTTTTATTTACTTTTACTTGCACCTGCTTTACCAAATGAAGAAACCGTCCTTTTTTTTTTTTTTTGCAAGAATTAATATAAAAAAAATTAGATAAAAATATTAAAACAATATGCATATTCAATAGGGAAAGCATTTAGTGGACTGTTCCCACTAGATCAGTGTACAATTATCCAATGATATAATATGTTGTTGCATATGCACAATTTTATATTGAGAGTTTTGAATTTATTGACAAATATATACTTGGCAATGATGTCTGAGATTATTGATTTGATGATCATATAACATTGTGGTAAAGACAGTCTCACTTTAATTTTTTCTCATTCAATTTAAAAGTTTCTCATAAGCTGAGCACTGTTTTCTTGTGAGTATTTACATATACATCTATCTATATTTTAATGTGTTGTGAAAATCTTTTTTAATCAATTCTGTAGGTGTAGTGAGTGATCCCAAGTTTGAGAAACAGGAACTATGGGACTATTTAAACAACTTTAATTCTGTTCTTTGTTACTGATGAGTTACCATTGAAAGCACTGAAGAAGAGTACACAACTAGCAGATATTGCAAAAATCAATACCTTATCCTATGGCCAAGGGATTCCCCTATTGCATACTAGATTTGCTCCATGATTCTCTCCATAGTTCCCTCAATAACATTCATTGCTTAGGAGTTGTGTATTGCCTGCCTTACCGTTGCGTAAGTTTAGAAGCCATCAAATTCTCTCTTTTGGTTACGTTGATGATGCACTATACACATGTATTAAACGATCAACTTGAATACACAACTCAGAATCCTTACATTCCATTTCCATTTCACTCACTTGCACTTCGGTTCCCAGATCTGCATTTATTAGCTAATTCCAAATAATTGGGATAGCGTCAATAATTGACAGTAGATGATTGGTACACTCTTTTAGATTTAATTGGCAAAGATACCAGACAAGAGAGATGGTAGTTTTATTAACATATATGCTAGTTCCTTTCTTATATACTAAGACTGAGAGAAACTTGCAGCTCATTGTTAATAACCGTTTTCTTTCATATGGATAGTGAAAAAAGGTTCAATCTTTAGCTTGCAATTGGACCTGCCATATGTATTTTAAAGTCATAGCACAATAATTGAACAAAGATTTGTTTTGTTTTTACAAATATTAATCGTGGACGTAGTATTACGGGGGATGAGGGAGTTAATTTCTGTTTAGAATTTTCCTATCTTTCTTCTTTCTGGGTGAAGAAACTATGCTTAATCTATTATAAAGTTGGTGGGTTTGAACCCAGTTTGTATGGGTGGAGACAGCGGACAGGGACGAAGTTTACATTTTATAGGGGGTGACAAAAGTTACAGATGTAAATATTTAGAGGTCAAAGACTAAAATTAATACGCCCAGAGTTAGATAATTTCTCAAACTTATATTATTGGGCTAGAAACTATTCTGAACTGAGGTGGGATAATATACTCAACATAGGCAAAGACAATAATTGGTGCTGTTTGGTGAAAAACAGATTCTTATTAAAGCTCTACTTTATCCTCGGCATTATTTTACATTGTTTTCCTGTTTTCATCGTAATTACAAATTCATGTAATCTTTTATTTTTGTTCATGTAACTCTTAAATTTTACTCTATTTATCCAATAATATTCTTTACTTTTGATTTTTTTTCTTTTTAAAACAAATTGCTATTATATATACGTTCTTGTTAATCTGACAATGTTAAATAAATGAACATGAACGCACCAGGAAGAAGGATGGGTTGTGTGCAGGGTATTCAAGAAGCGACTGGCAATAGTTCGGAAAATGGGCGATTATGAGTCACCTTGTAGTTGGTACGATGACCAACTGTCCTTCATCCCTGAAATTGATGATCATTCCCCTGGCCGCCCCATTCCTCAGCCTTTTACACAATATCATCATCTCCACTATCCATGCAAACAGGAGCTTGAATTGCAATATAACATTTCTCATATTCATCAACACGACACGTTCCTCCAGCTTCCTCAGCTTGAAAGCCCCAAAGTTCCACAATCCACAGCCAGTGTTAGTTGCAACTCTGTGGTTCCATATGCGTATGATAGAGCCACACTGCAATCCTCAACACTCACACAAGAGGACCAGCACAGTACTCAACAAGGCCATCAAGCACAAGATTTGAACTCATCACTTTACAGTAACAACAATAATAACCAAGCGGTGGATCAAGTTACAGATTGGCGAGTCCTTGACAAATTTGTTGCGTCTCAGCTTAGCCACGAGGATGCTTCCAAGGAAAACAATTACTCCAATGCAGCAGCTGATCACTTTCATGTGGATGAACAAATGAATATGCAAGGCAATGGATCAAATACTAGGGCAGAGATTGCGCAAGAGTATGCGTCCACGTCAATCTCGAGTTGCCAAATTGACCTGTGGAGGTGAAAGCTTCATATGATGAAGAAGCAATTAGAAGATATAATATACATACTAATCCTAGAACTTAAGTACAGATCCACAAAGAAGGGAAGTGCTATTAAGGTTGCTGTAAATAATGAGACTAAAATGGTATTGCTTTAGTTCTTGGAGCTTCTGCTATTGATTAGAGGACTGAAAAAACAAATTACAAATAAAGTAGTAGTTTTAGGTGGACTTAATGCCCGAGTGCAGATGAGATTGACTCGGCAGATGTTGAATGCTACATGTATTTTGCCTTATTGCTGCTTAATTTGCTTTAATATTTTATATTGTAACCTTCTTCTGTTTACATCATACATGGGGACACGTATATGTTCAATATTAATTTATTATGAGTTCTTTTTTTTTTCCCACAGTATCTTATAGAAAAAAAAAAAGGAAAGAGATTTGTTACTGGATTTTTTTTTCAATAAAGTGGAACCTCAACTAAGTGAACGAACACCAGGACATACAGAGGAAGATTTGTGAACAACCGGGCACTCAAAGATTGAAATTAAGCGATTTTTGAAATAAAAACACCAATGTAAGTTTCCATTGAAGACATTCCAAGTACATTTTAAAAATGCAGCAGAATTAAGAGATTTAAGATCACGGAAGCCGAAGGACCAAAAGAAGATGTGTTTGAAAGCAAACTAAGGTATAATCTTTAGAAAATATCAAGGCTAAAATAGTTAGTCAAATTACTTTGACTACCCAGTTTCAGATATGGAATGAAACAATTATTAACGAAAGGGAAATGCCTGTGACAGTGGGGCAAATATATATAATAGGAAGAATTTGAATTGCATTTAAATTATAAATTAAAAAAAAAAGCGAGGGTCGATGAAGCAAATACCCAAAGAAGGAAATTAGTCTATTGGCTAGCTCAGTTCGCACAATGAAGTACTGCAATAAATTACCACAAGGATGCCACTCGATATATTATAATTATTACTGTTTTTTTAAACAGTGGAGAGGTGAAAAATACTCAAATTATTTTTTAACTTTCTACTTTTTTTAAATCTGAACTCGAATAGTAAGCTAAGTAAAGTTGTTTGAAAACCACTAAATATATTATAATTACATAATCTAGTCATGTTTGCAATTGTTGTGCTTCTAACTATTTAAGTCTAAAAATTTGAAAACATAGCAAATAAAGTTTTCAATAAATGTCTCCTTTTATTTGGCAGCTAATGGCTACTGCTATCAAATTGCACTTAATTGCTAGTGATTCCATTCCATAAAAATATAGATTAAAATTTAGAAGCATCCTGCACCTGAATCCGAAGATATATACCATCTGTCTTGGGAAAAAAATTAATTTTCTGTTATTATTCATGCTTATTATAGTTTATTTATATCCTGCGATGGCTCCATTTTGAGCTTCAAATACGCATGTGATACTGAAGAATGTTCCATACACCAAAGATTGACTGCCTATTCTTTGTATAGCTGTAAAGGTTTTGCCAACTTTAATAATGTTCTCTTATGTTAGGGATGAAACCGTGCGTTCGGTTGACATTCAACAATCGTTTCCAAATAAATGCTTCAACTTTGTTCTGAACAGTTTTTTAATTAAAGTTATTTTCACCTTAATAAGTAGAATCTTACGTGAGTGTGAAGCAAAATTAAATGGCCATGCCAACTCTTCCTTCATGACGAATATATATTTATAAGAGAAAAATATATATATATGATAATATCAGTGAAATAGCTAAAGATGTCACTGTGGTTCCGGCTTTATATATTGCCATAATATAAAGTTCCATGAATAATAGAAGTTTTTTTATTAAGTAAAAAGCTTAGGTAACTGATAAACTAATAATGTCAAAGACAAAGTTAACAGCTAGCCACGGGAAATATGAAAAATAGGACATGATAAGGGATAATGTGCTGCAAGAATTGTGCATGCTAGAACAAAACAAATGCTTAATTTCCACCTTCAGTTTGATCAATACATAACAAATGCTTAATTTCTACCTTCACTTTGATCAATACATACCTGTGCAAAGAAGACGGATTGAATGGAGTCCTGAGCGATCAGATATCTTGAAGAAATAATTAACGTTATTTTGCATGCAATTATTAGCCTGTTTCTTTCAATCAAAGCTTGTATATGGTTGAGTTCAAGAGCTGCAAATTTGAAGGGTTGAAGGAGATTAGAAGAAGACGACTTTTGCAAAACTTACCTGTTTTTAAATACCATGAGGTCACTAACAATAAGGCAAGATATGTCTAAGGCTGTTATTGACCAAGAGAGTATATGAATATCCTCTTACTTGGGTTGAAGTCAAGCATGAGAATCCCTTAAAAGCAATGGCTATTTTTCCCCGCAGCATAATCATTGGGCGTGCTCTCATGGACTACTCATGTAAGGCACCGAACTCTCCAAATCAATAGAGAGAGAGAGAGAGAGAGAGAGAGAGAGAGAGAGAGATGGCATGCGAAAGAGTGGAGGGCTCCCAATTGGACAAAAGTCTAGGCTTAGGCTTTCTATTTAGGGTTTTGTTCACAATCAAATTTCGAAATTTGCTATAGCTTCTCTCTTGCGTCACTTGTGGTAAAAGAAACACATATGCAAGTAAAGAACTATTTGTGATTTTTATTTCATCAATAATAATGTTAAGAAGGGAGACGATCATCTATATGGCATCACAAATCACGATGTCCTGCAACCCAAAAGCAGCAGACCGTGCCCATGCGCATTAATCGATGCAGGGTGTGTGAGTTACATAATTAGAGTTTATTAAAAACGTTGTTTCCTGACTAAGATAGCATCATTTACCCTGTCAAATAAGATCCATGTGAAGCAACATTATTAGTGTGCTTCCTTAGGTCCCCAAATTCCAAACCATCGTAATCTCTCTCTCCTTTTCGGATTCACTTCTGGGGTAATTCATATTTGGAATAACTCTACGGACTCTTATACCTGTCTTTGATATACCATGATATTAATTACAAAACAGATGGTATAACAAAAAGTAAATATTATATATACACACGCACTCACCCTTTAGCCGTAACTCGATGACGAGTTATAAAAACGTTTTTCATTAATAATAAAGGATAAAGACTGATATTTAATGATTGAGATTTCTCTTACCCATCTCATCGAAACATACCATATATGTCTATTGAGTTGGGAACATCCCATTCCTTGAACTCTCTATTTTATCCTGTTAAATTTTCATAATCTCCAAATTACTCTTCACTAAGTTTTGTTACTATTGCATTTTGGTTCTTGTAGAAGTTTTGTAATATTTGCAAATCTTCATCTTTTAATAATAATAATAATAATAATAATAATAATAATAATAATAATAATAATAATAATAATAATAATAATAATAATAATAATAATAATAATAATAATAATAATAATAATAATAATAATAATAATAATAATAATAATAATAATAATAATAATAATAATAATAATAATTCATCAAGCCTTAAAAGTAAAAGAAAAATTGAATGTTTAGGATTAATTTGGTAAATTAATTGTTTACAAAAAAAATTATTGGTATGATTATTGAAAAGATATTAAACATTGCTTTAAATTGGCTGGTGTTAATTTATTTATAAAAAAATAAGTAGCAAGATTATTGTAAGTGTAATGCCAAAAATTTTCATGAATTTTAGATTATAGAATTTTGTTTTATTAGAATTTATAAGTGGCACTATTACCCTTACTAATAAGGATTATTTGCGGGGCAATTTTAAAAAAGACTTACATTTTTGAAAACCTAATAAGATTTCTTAAGACTCCCTATAAATTCATATTTTTTCCTCCTCCATAACCCTCAGTCCACAACGTTTTTTTCTATTTTCTTTGCTGTTCAATACTCTCTTATTCATACTCTAGGATTTCAACCATTACTTAAGAGAGAATTTGAACGGCTGTTAAGTTTTACTCTCTCTACTCTCCACATGTTTTTCTATCACTCTATTAAGGTTTTTATTGGCATGGTTTTAGATTGTTACAGACCATTACACATGATTTAGGATGAGTTTAAGTTGTGTTTAGGGATTTAGTTTATTCATGAGTTTTCTTTATTAATCCAGAACACAATAAACACACTAGATAATTTTGGACGGCATGAATATCTTGAAATTAAACATATATCTTATGAATGATTCATGAAACGAACCTTCTCTTTCTGCAAACTAGACATGTAGGGCTTATTGAATAAATTTTTTTTCATAAAATTTGATTTTTTTTTTTAATTTTATATGGATTTTCGAATATGACTCTGTTGTACTGGAAAATTCGATTCCAGCAGAATAACCCGATTCACAAAATTATTTGTAGGGCCAAATGAACTCAAAAAATTCTAAGATTTTAAGCAGAGGTTATTATATGTGTCTAGTACTTCCAGTTTTAATTTCACAATTTTCTGATTTATGTATAATTTTATAAAATCTCAGAATCTACACTATCCAGTTAAGACACTGTGAGATAGTTTCGAATTTATCAAGAAACTAATAGTTTTAAAAATATTTTGTGTCAGATCCTTTTGAAAAATTTATGGGAGATATTCATGAATATCCAGAATAGTTCTAAAAAATATTATGTCATTCTGATTTCTAAATTAAGAGTTAAAATTCTAAGAATCAGACTTATATTGGTATGAATTAGAATAGTAGGTTATTAGAATTAGAATATTAGGTTATTAGAATAAGTTGTTAATGGTTATAACTTGTATTTGTGTTTGAGGTTGTTAGAGGCTTAGAGGAGTGTTTAGATAATTGCTTTTATCAAGGTAAGGAACTTTATTCTTAATGTACTAGATAAGTATAATTATTTTGATACTATTATAGTACGTGTGATTTTATAGTTATTTGAAAATCAATTATTTTTCATAATAAAATTAGTTTTTATAAATGTTTTCAAATATGAAAGTTATGTTATTCTTATGGTTTGAAAAAAATATTATAAATTCTTTTAAATATGTAATTTATTTTGTTATATGATTACCTTTTATGATTTTGTATATAAAATATTTTGCAAGCCTAAATTATTGTTATGGACATTTATGAATCTGATACGAATGTTTTATGTTCATATACGATTTAAATTATTTATTATTATACAGGGGCCACCTCTCAAAGGTCAAAGCATCGTGAAGTGCCATATACAGTGCAAACTGCCACATATAATTTATTACATTTGAAAAACTAATGTGAATGTTTTGGCTTATTGTCCATAGTTATTATAATTCTAATTCTGATAGTATAATACGATACATATATATATTGGACCAGTATTGGGGTTTTGTTTTGAGTGTGCATACGATATTCTAATTCTGATTCAGTTTCTGACCGGATCACTGGGAGTATAAGTGACACTTTGTGACATGAGCTAACCTTTTGTTTTTATATATATGCTATACTATTTTCTTTCATAATGGATTATACTTATGATATTTTGAATTACTATGAACTTATGTCATTTTATTGTAATAAATCATATTATGAATTATAATATATGTTTTGATAAAAAAAAAAAGGTCATGCAATATTTTTGGTACCAATAAGCATAGTGTGTTAGGAATGGTTTTACTTACCAAGTTGACGGCTCACCCCTTGTCATTACTTTTTGCAAATTAAGTATCTTGTTGAGAGGTGTGCTTATCATTGGAGTTAGAGATTCATTTCTTTTCTTCTAGTTGAATAAGAGAAGGATAAACTCATGTTCCTTTTAAGTCTATTTATTTATGAACTTGTAATTGAAAAGTTTTGAGAATTTGTTATATTTATGTCTTTAGGAGAGATTATCTAGTGTCAAAGACATGGATTTGTGAATTTTATTTGATTAAAAATTTGAGAAATCTTAGTTTGAAATTTCTGTGTGTAAAGATCTTGATTTGTTAGTAACCTCCTTCATCATGTGCACCGCACGTATTGGATTTGGGGTGTTATAGTAAGGGTATGATAAAAAATACCTATTGTTCCATACCTATTTATTTCTTAATTTACTAATAAGTAATTATTGGTTAAGTTGCTAATTAATTTTTTTTATAGATTAAACAATTAATTTTAAAAATATTGTTGTAAGGATATTATTCTAAAAGCTAAGAAAAAGTAACAATAAGAGCATAACATATTTAATAATAGGGATATCTTGAGGTTTTTTGTTTTTTAGATATAAGGACTAAACAAACATTTACCTTAGATTGAATAAGGTAGTATATGCTGTCCTCAATCAAATAAGTTGAACTTGGTAATAGTTATAAATTTGTCCATAGTAAATAATAAAATAAACATGAAAAAAATTGATTTGTTGTATATTTTATGTACACATACGATATAATTGTCAAGGACAATTTAATATAAGTAAATAAAGGGGAAAAAGAATGGAATCCCTATTTTTTTTGACAAAATTAATTGAAACCTCTTGATATTTTAAAATACATCTGAACCCTTATAAGGGTCAATTTTTTTTATTAATTTTACCATTTTATCTTTGGTAGTTGTTTAATAATATGAATACCTTTAATCAATTAATTTTTAATCATAATTAATTGAAAATTTATGGAAAAAAAGGGAGTTGTGATAATTTTTCAATTCGTATTCCCGAAACAATCACCAAAGTTAAAATGGTAAATTTAGCAGAAAATTTGATTCTAAAAAATTTAGATGTGTTTTAAAATATTAAGAAAATTTGGATTAATTTCGTCAAACAATAAAGGTCTAGCTCCTTTTTCTTTCCACCATGTGTACAAACAGCCCAAACATTCCTTTTTAATTCATCAGATTTCAAAGTCAATGGTGCACTTCACATGCCGTTAATCCTAGGAGACTTTCGATGATTTGATTTAATATTAATTGTATCAAATGGAAGGTGTAGCTGATCACAAGGGTTTAAAATTAATAAATTATACTATAAGACCTTTTGACTTTTATGCAAAAAGGCAACCCAAAACAGCTAACCTTTTGCAAATGATTGGTATTGTTGGAATCATGCTGAATGTACATACCTAAAATTGTTATGATACAAGAACTATACGATAGAAAAAATTGTCAATGCTGTTTGTATTAAACGTACAATTATGTGATCGTAGTGGTCCTTAATGTACCTGGAAATACCCTATATATACTTCGTATAACTAGAATCATTTGAATAATGAATAATGTTCAGTTCCCACTGAGACTGAGACGAACGTGTGCCAAATTTAACATGCCATAGGAAGATTTTAGCTAGGCACGAGGATCGAGGACTGAGAAGGGACAAAAGAAAAGAGAATTGACAGGCAAAGAGGGCACATTGATTCCCTCACTGGAATTTGCTTGAGGGGACAGCCAATTCTTTGTCTAATGATGAATGTTTCGCCACTCTTCTCTATTTTGTTAATTTGAGTGATTTGAGTGTTGATTGCTGGTCCACTATATAGACAGAGAGAGAAAAAGTAAAGAGTACGCAAGTTGATCGATTTCTTCACTTGGGAGCTGAGATACGCTTAAGCTTCACCTCCAATTGTGTTGTACTTTCATTAGACTCAAACTCAACTTGCAAAACCCAGTTTCCCTTCGCTCGTTTCCTCTCACTATTAATTCTTTTCACCTTTTTGCATGTCTGACCTTAACTTCTAAGTCTCCGTTGTCATCTATCTGGCACACATGATCTCATTAGCTACTATGAGAGATTGAGAGAGAGAACATGACATGGCCAAACACAGCATCCGTTGGGAGGATCTGCAGTGAAGTGAAATACAAGCAATCTATAAATGACGTACAAATTGATGGTCATCAAGAACCTATCTAACAACTAACAAAATCTAGGGAGAAAAGAAGGAAAAATACTAGACAATCGAATGAAGGGATCAATAATTTAAGGGTGGCATGTTGGCTCATTGCTTTACATGCTTGTATACATGTCCCCCTTGACCCATGCACCCACATTCATGTTTTATGTCCCAACTATAAACATAGAGCTAAAGCAGCAGCCTTACCCCAAAAATTTGCATTTCCATTTCACGGGCTAATTAGCTCTTTAAATCACGCGGGTCGAAGCAAGTTATGCTTCACAAGTAGAATGTGAACAATTAATAAGAGAAATCCCAAATTGAATCCAACTTACAAGGGCACCATTCCAATCTCGGCTTGAAATTGATCAAAACAAGTATCATATATTTTCTTTCTTTCTCTATTTAACATAGTATTTTGCCATCTAGGATCTCAATTTTGCAAGCAACTTGTTTGATTGTTTGCACTTCTTTTCTCCAATTGCAGCTAGCATAGCATGAATCTATATATACACAGAGAATATTATGTTGTCTGGCACAATTGACAAGTCAGTGAAAATTATTTTGCATCACAAAGTCCAGTGTCGGAGTCACAGAAACCATCACGATCAAGCAGTTTCTGAGGTGGAGCACTTAACAGAGGAGATGAAGGGGAACCATATGCATTTCTTCGGCTAGTTCCACAACCTAGGCTTTTTCTGGTGCTCACTCCTGTTATTGGATTTGTTCCATTTGCATACTTGCAAAGAGCCTGCATAAACAAACACATGAGAGATTGTGAAATATTTATTTCAAAGACACAGAGTGACAGCATTATATGTCTAAGTTATCAACTGACCGATAACAGGGTATTGTAAAGTCAAACCGCAGATAAAATTATTGAAACAGTACAAAATAATTTACACTGGATTGTAGCCAGTAATCTTATCCTTTGAAAAAGGACACTGAAGAAAAGTTAGGATATAATCAACTTTTGATATTAAAGAAAAAGAAATTGGTTTTTGACCGAACCTGCTTCTGTGGAAGATCTATAACAGCATCACTAAAATCAGCACCTTCAATTATGGCACCTCCAAGATCACTTCGAGTTAGTACTGTTCTAACAAGTACAGCATTCGTGAGATTAGCTTCGTTAAGTACCTGGGGATTCAGGGAGAACATTTACCAATAATTCAATATCCATAATCTTATGCGAACAATGGATAATTTGAAACTAGTGTCTAAACTAACTTGCTACACCAATTTAACAAATTAACCTAATTTTTTGCAGCTGGTTCATAAACATCAATGAATTTTCCACCCTTCTGATAATACAAACATTTCCCAGAATTTGCTTGAAATTAAAACAGCAGAACCTTTACAGGGATTAATACTTCTCTATCAGATTTATAACAAATGATTACGATTCTTGTTAGTCACCATCCAATGAAATGGCTAAGAATTTGTAATAGTAACTAGCTTTACCATCCGATCCATTAATGTGTCACTTAAATCCGCACCTGCACAATGACGACAGCAAACCAATATTTAGACATCAAACACTAAAGCATAATACAATAATAAAAGGGTTAATTTCCATTTACTGTCAAACTATTCAGAACATTAATTCATTTCCCCATTTATCATTAAAAAGATAAATAGTTTGATTAAGAATGTCATCATCGTGACCCTCATTTACGCTGTACTTTTTAGCTACAAGTGTTTTCAACAATTTGAGATATATTGAAGTATGCAAATTTATGAAAAATAATTAACCTATAACAAAATGCGAATATGAGGTGAATTACAAACTGAAGTTTATTATGGAAAAAAAGAAATAAACTAGAAACAAAATGCACAATATTAACTTGGATTAAATAACAGCATAACATTTTAATTTCTAACATCAATAATTTACTATAAAGACCATTGTCAAACAAAAAAAAGGAAAAAATTGATGTTGTAATAAAATAATCACCAGTGTGCAATCATTAATAATAACCACTGTCTTAATTAAGTCGTAAGCAAAATGTAATTATTGACGGAATAGAAAGATAAAATATATCTTATAAGAAATTTTTGTAACAATAATTTTGAGAATTCGGATTCAACTCAAATTTCAATTATATATGTCACTCACTTATTGGAGAATGAATTTTACAAATTATACATATTAAAATTATTGTTATATCATTTTGTAAAATACTGAATCTTAACGTTATTCAATAATTGTAATTATTATAATTGGTTGAGCAGAGCAAAACCACAACATGCGAGCCCCTCTATGAGGTTGAGCTGAGTAGGTGATCCTCGTCGCGTCGACCAGAAATTCTGCTCGTGGTAAGAGCTGAGTCGTAATCATTGATAGTTGCCAGATTGTGGGTAAGTCACCGAGAAGTACGGGCACAATTCCCACGCAAAGGCAGTTGAGCAAGGCAGTTAAGCCCTCGTTTTCCACTATGGGTAACGGCCCCGAGAGATAAGGGATGGAAAGCGTATTAGAGACCTTGGACATGGTATAAAAGCAAGAAAGAGCGAAGGTAAAGGGATTGGACAAAATTTTCTCTGAAACAGGTATTTGATTTCTTGAATTTTCATTCTTTTTTTTGAGAAAAGTATTTCATTATGTAAAAGGGAAAGAAGGCCAAGATCTGAGGTCTGAGTTTTTCCGAAAAGCAAAAGCTCAAGTACTGACTTGAGCGTCGGAGGGTTATCGCTGGAAAAACATCCGACGCCCTCTAACAGTGTATTGTGGTTGCAAGCCCTCTAACAGTGTATTGTGGTTGCAAGTGCATGTGAGTTACGTTGTGTTAAGGTCGGTGTCTCTATCTTAATTGCGAGCAGAGTAGTTTATCAAGTAGTGCAACAGATTAGAACACGAGAATGGTGTTTTTGCAGACGAGAATTTATTGTTAAATTTTCTGCATCAACAATAATTGAAAATTTTAATAGTTTCAAAACCGATTATGTATGACTGAGACCAGTCAGAAACCTGGAATTTACCAATGGGTTTGTTTATAGAAGAAGAGTGGCGCTCTGAAGGACAGCCGGATAACTTACCGGATTTTGGTAACCTGTTGAGAAAGGGACGTCAAATCGTTAATTAAGGTCAGGACTAGGGTTGTTGTTCATTGTTTCTTAATTCTTATTTTCGAATGTGAACTCTCCTTGAGATCCCAACGTTATCATATGTGCGTTCTGTTTTTGCTTGGCTCTCCGGTAATTATTTTTAATTTTAGTAGGAATTTTGGTTATTTGCATTTTCTTTCGGTTCATTCAGAATCAGAACCCAGCATTTACTGTCTTTGTGCATCAACTGACAACTAAACACTTATCCGCATTTTTTTTAAAATTTTAATTCATTTATTTATATATGGGTTTTATTAAAGAAAGAGAAGGGAGAATTTATCTACTCAGAGATGAACCCTTTTTCATACCTACAGCTGCATCATTCTCTATGACTTTGGTACTTTCTTGAATGGCTTGATGATTATAGAAATTATGCCACTGAGACTTTCTTGGCGCTGTCACAGCGTTACCTACTAGTAAAAGGCCCGTGTTATGTTATGTGGGTGTAAAATCTTTTATTGTTGATTTTACAATTTCTTGCATAGACATCTTCACTTATGTGGATTTTAAATTGTCGTGGGAAATGTGAATTGTTGACTAATGGTGGTTCTCCTACATTGTGTTTTAAAAGACATCCATGACAAGTATCAAGAGTGTTTTATTGGATTGTAAGAAGCGGAAGATAAGTGCTGTTCGTGATTTTCCAAAGGGGTGTGGTGAACATGGAAAGGCTGTTGCCGACACATTAAAGAATCTGCTTGAGGCAGGGCGGAAGCTAGACTTGTTGTATGATTCAGGATCCAAGGCGACATTAGCAGCGGCATTAGGGGAACAGAGGGAAATAGAAATGACAAAGTCTTTGAATTTGGAAGGATTATTTGGCCCGTCACATACTTTAAAACATGAAGCTACTGAATTGTCTAAGAAAGCTGTAACCAGAGTATATCCATCCCGTAGAAGAACTTCGGGTACCAGACACTTTCCTGAGGGTTGTGGTGGAAAGACTTCACAATCTGTTAATGAAGTTGCGAGGGAAGCAAATCCTAGTGAAGCCAGGGGAGTGAAAAATGCGATATCTTGTGTGGAAGACATGTCAGCTGAAGAGAGAATTAAGAGTGATACACAGAAAAGTGAAGCTGCTGTAGGGATCTTAACTAAAGAGGAATAGCTGAACCTAAATACTTTCTTGACGATTACAGAGAGGAAGCCCTTGGTAGTAAACCCAATGGCTCAATAGGTGAATGTGGCAGAATGACCCGAGGTAGTAAAGCCAGTGGCTCAATAAGTGAATGCGCCAGAATGATTTGATCACATGGAGGCATACTTACTGATTGGCATAGGGTTATTGTGATAGGATTGATGGCTTCACATAAATGTCCATGGAGGCAAGGCAAGGGGCACAAAGACCAACTGGGAGCAGAGGTAGACAAATTTCATCTACTATGAGTAAAGGAAAAGTGTTATAATCATACAGTGAAAATATCTTTCAATTGTTAGAATTGCTACATAACAGTACGGATAATTACTGAACACTAGATCAGCTTAGAGTTTCTATGTGAGAAATGTTAATGTTCTGTGGCAATAAGTGTACCTGTAAAATTGGCCTTATATGCAACAGCTTTCTCAAGATATGCACCATTGAATGTTGAACCACTGAAATCAGATTCTCTCATATCCGCTGATGTGAAATTTGCTCTTCTGCATAAGCCATTTTGGTTGATTAAAAAACACAAGCATGCACAGAAACACATTCATTTTTTAAGTTTCATATGCATATAATATTGGAGTTGAAAGTTTGAAAACAACGATAAATTATTCTCTTCTCTGTTTGCAAACAAATTTGGATTAAGTACAGGGCTATACTACGCAAAGGTTTTCTGTAAGATGAAGAATCACCTGAAATTTTCTTTCACATGTACTGCTTTCCTGCAAAGCAAGAAAGATAGAGTTCATTATTGTTCCACAAGCAAAACTATGTTGACAATTCTCATTGAAGAAACTGACCTGAGATCTGCAGAACCGAATTGTGCAGCTGACCCTATGCCAAATTCCCCGCGAGTTTCTGCCTCATACTTATTAAGATCAGCAAGAGCAGAGATGTTGGAGCTGCATGATGCAACCACTGCAGCCGCCAATGCAGTTGAAACAAAAGCTCGCCAGTTCTTTAGTTTTGCATAGGTGCCTGTACGCTGATTGTTGGAATAATCTTCCTTTTCAAGTAAAATCAAGTTAGTTGGTGAACAGTAGTTGATGTACTCAAATGTGTAAGAAAATGTGTAACTCACCAGGAGATTGGCCTTCCCTCTCAGTCTTGGAGCTTATTTGACAGGCTACCCGAAGTGGCTTTGACAGGGAATGCAGCTGATACGGACCCTTTGAAGATGAAGAACAGAAGTTCAGAGATTTAATGGATAGTAGGGAAATTGAAGAGAGCGCCATTACAGCGTGATTAGTGATGAGGTGGAAGAAAGATTAAGCAGTGTCAAATACACTGGAGTTTTATTATATCATTCCTCTTTGTCTTAATATCCACTTATTTTTGTCGCAAGAGGATTGGTGGGGAATGGGCACACATTTGCTAGTTTCTTCTTTGGTTGATCAGATGCCACTTGTTACCATTTGATGCTAAAAATCTTCTTCAGCGGTCAAAGCACTTTCAATTTCAATGGCCCAGATATGTATGAACGGGAACCATTACATTTTGAGTGTGGGCGTGCAAGGCCGGGGCTCTTGGACAGTAGACTCTTGTGTTCCGTTTTGGGGTGTATGGTTGTGGGGCAAAATGAAATAGGCCCTTCCAAATATATCTAAATACCCCAGTGGGTGTTTCTAATAAGCCGCACATTGTCATTTTCTGTGTCGTTAATTTTTCCTCAATAAAAATCAGTAGGAAGAAAGAAATGAAAGTATATCTTTGGATATTTAGTCCATCCGTCGCATTTCAATATCAATAAAGATGGTGGTGATTGTATGTATATTTGTATCCCAACTTTATGTCTAATAATATTAAAATTAGCTTATTGAAACAAAATTTTTGAATGAATGTGCTCTGAGAGGTTACAATGGAAGGATACTTTTTAAGAGTAGTGATATTGATATTTAACTTATCTCATCAACCCCAACTTTTCAATTAGCTCTATTTTTTTTCCAAAAACCAAAGTTTCTCATATTTATCACTTGTTCAAACCGCAGTCATTCAAGTTATTTGATTTCAAGTCCAAATTTTCAACATAAATATCGTAACAATAATGTTAGGTAGAGTTGGCAAAAAAGTGAAGGCCGACCTCTGTTTTTTTTTACATAAATTTCTAAATTAAAATAATAAATTCAAAACTAAAAAAATAAAAAAAAATTAAATCCTTAATTCATAAATCTAAGATTATTAAAAAAAATTAAAATTAAAATTATAAATTCTCTTTTAAGCCTTAATTAATTAAGTGGGTACTTGAATCAAAGAATTCAGTAATAAAAAAAATTAAATATGTAAGCTTTTATTAACTTCATTTTCTTTATTTATTATTTTATTTTTGAAATAATTTTTTTTAATTCATTGTTGATTATAACAATAGGTTGATAATTAAATTTATTGTAAGTTTACAACCTTCTAAAAAAATAATAAAAAAAATATGTGAAAGCCCAGGTCCTACCTAGGCTTGTAATAGGCCCGGCCTTTTACTTCCCCTCAGATGGGCTTGTTTCAAGCTCAGCCCATGCCCACAATTTGTCATTTCTAATGTTATGTTTACTTAGTTTAGATATTTATCAATGTGTCACCATTCATTTGTGTCGTATGTATAATATTAATCGATTAAAACATGCTATATTTTAGTAGTCTTTATTCATCGCATGGGTAAAATATCTTATATGCGGTTGCAAGAAAATGATTTTTTTGTTGATTAAGTCAATTTAAAATAATCAGAAAGATTTTCAGCCATAAGATATCCTAACCGCAATGATGTATATAGAAATTGCACATGTTTATTTTCTCATATGGATACTCTCCAAACAAAATGGTAAATTATTAAGTGGGTCATGAACTCATATGGTATTTTACCATTACAAACTATGTACACAGTAGTACAAGTATTCTTCTTCTCTAAGTTAGCTTCCATGGATATTTTCTTCGACAGAAATTCTCTATTTTATTGTGATTCCAGTTCCACATTAATTGCCTCACAGTAAATTGCTATGTTACTGTAGGAGCATATTCCCAAACGAAGTCGTCGTGATCAAAAGAATCCCTAGCCAGCTTGTCTTATTCCGAGTTAAACGAGGAGAGGAATTGGGGAAACGAAATTGATTGATATGGATGTAAGGAACGCAAAATCGGTGCTTCATCAATACCCATCCCTTTGGTGGGGACTGGGGACAATGCAAATGGCATATGTCTTAGTTTGCGTGGTGGAAAAAAAAATAAAAAAAATCCCTAATATTGCCCATGCAACTTGGCTATAGGAGAGCATGTGGGGTTTATATTATTTATCTATTAAGCTGAAAGAATAGTTTATGATCCATCAATCACAAATATGTGAATCAGCTGCAGATTCAGAGAGGATTGGATTTTTGGGGGAAGCAAAGTAAAGGCCAGGCCAGGCCACGCCGGTCATGAAATATCATCAAACACCTCATTACCATCAACTTTATCGGTTTCTACCCAACCCCACTGCCACAATTACAAACAGCAACAAATAGCTCATCGCAGGCTTTTAACAGTGATAATAGCCTTTCGTTCGTACATACATTCGTGATTCAACCATACGAATCCATGAATCGATATGTGCGTGCGTGTTTGTGTCTGTATGTTATATATATGCATGGGTGATGGACCACCATGCATGTATTACATTACATTTACAAGTAACACTGCATCAGATTCTAAGGAATAGGACAAAATTAACCTCTCTCTTATTTCTTGCATTCAAAAAGTGGCTAAACCTATTTGCTAATGTACACCGAAGCCATGGGCTCACGAGGACTCGAGCCCTGCTCTATAGTCTAGTTATGGCACCAATGCACCATTCAGTACGTACAGGCTGGTTACTGCATCAGAGTCCTGATGATCTGCCTAATCCTACAGAAAAGTTAATTTGTTGATGTACAATTTAAAGATGTCAACCATGTCAGCCCCTAGAGCTATCTAGCTAGCCAGTCTAGTAACCTGAATCCACTGGCCCAATATTACCCATGAAATTAAATGAACTGTATCCCTCTTTATTTCAACATTTAAATCTTAGACATCATTGACTGAGTCCAAAGATCATGGTTGGAATACGGTCCCCGAAAGTATTTAAAGAAAAAAAAATTAGTGCTCATTTTTATGTTAATCATTTTATTAGTAGTATCGGATCCTAATCTATTAGAAAACATATACGCATGTCAGCTTGGGTTGGAAAACGTCATTATTAATTCGCAGTAAAAATATGCTATAACGAGAACACTTTCATGCTTGTTTTAAAAAGTAACTTTTATCTCTTAAGTTTTTAATACCCTAATTCGACAAGTATAATAATCATTCATTGCATTTGTCAAAGACTCAAAGCAATCACGCAATGATAAAGGAATTTGTTAGACTTAGGGCCAGTTTGAGAATACTGTAGCTTTTAAAATAATTATTGTTAGTTGTGTTGTAGAAATAATCAATTATAAAGAGAATCAATTAAGTGTTTGGTAAAATTTATTTTCAAAAATACTGTAAGTTTTGAAAACAGTTATTAGTATTAGGTAAATTTTGTTATTAAATTGTTGTGAGAAAACAAATAACTAAAATGTACATAATGCAGGATGAAATTTACTTACACATATAAAAATATGTATATTTAATATTTTTAATTATGGATTATAATAATTTAAACTAAACATAAAATTTATACTATATTGATTTTAATTTTGTATTATAATATTTTTAACTAAAATAAAATTTAGACTATATTGCCATAGAAAACTTTTGACGCAATGTAAATATAAAAAAGAAATAGGGTAAATGAAAGGAATGTGTGAATTATAATAAAAAATTATTAAAATGTTGATTTTGTTTTCAATTTAAATAAGGATAATTTGGGTTTAGTTAATAATTGTAAGGATATTTATGAAATTATATTAATTGATAAAATTAATTCTTAAAATTAGAATCTAAAAACTATTCCTTTCTTGCTTTTCAAAATTAACTGTAGGAGGAGGTGATTTGACAAAAGTGATTTTGATATTTTTTTTACCAAACACCAAAATTAGCTTTTAGATTTTCAAAATCACTTTTAAGTCTTTTAAAAGCAATCCCAAACGAACCCTTAACATTGAAAGCCAGTCAAGGTTTTTGAGTTAAAAAATTCTGATTTGCTCATTTGGGTAAAAGGCAACTTTGATTGATTTAAAAAATGATAGACAAAACAATCAATGAGAGATTTTTAGAGTACATCAAAGGTATTTCACCCAATTAATGCATGTATATATATATATATACATTTGTTTTGAAAAATCACCATGTAATTATTATTATTATTATTATTATTATTATATATACACACACACACACACACACACACACACATTTGTTTTGAAAAATCACCATGTAATTATTAGTTATATTTGATTAAATTACACATGGCATACATGCATTAATTTGATGTACTACCTAATATACTCTAAAATTTCTCCTAATCAACATATAAATTGACTCTATTTTACCTAGCCATTAAACAAAACTATAAATTTGTGCAAGTATAAAATAATATTGGAAAAGCTTTTGATATCCTAATTGCACTGATCCCTCACAAAAATGCATATAAAGAAGCTTGCGATACTTATTTAAAACTTGATGGGATTCATAGTCACTAATCATATTGTTAGGGGAGCATATTGAAATTTAAGTGCATCTTATATTGTTATACATTAATCACTAATCATCCATTTGAATTTTGATTAGAGAAACTGAAATAATTAAAGAATCATCCTAAAAACTTAGTAAGGAGAGCAGATCATGAGATGATATTCATTATATATTATGATTCCCCTTATGTTATACTTATTAAGAATCTAATTCAATGGTATAAAATCTCAATCATACTCTAATACTAATATATACATGATAATATGAAGATTCAAAATCTAAAGAGAGCTAAGATCATGAGTGGACCATAATCATGATTATCCTCTTAGATATATTTGTGATAAAAGCCAAGCTATTGGTTTCAACCAAAGAAGAAATACAAGAATTTAGGTTAAGATTGCACTTATGACGTAAGTATTCACTATCATTTTCAATGGTCATATAGTACGACTTTTGGTAGAGACATTAATGATAGTTAAATAAATTAATGGTGTGTTTACGAATCAGTAATTGAAATGGGTTAGAATCAGGATGAGCTGAAATCGAAATGAGCTCGAATCGAAATAACAAATAAAAATCAAAATAAATTGTTTACTTGAGATGTAAGAATCGGAATCGAAATGGAAATGAGATTCATTTATATTAATGTATTTATTTTATCCTAAAATATGAGTAAACTATTATAATTTACTAAAATACCCTTTATTGATTATTGTCATCTGTTGGTGGCGGCGGCGGTGGTAGTAGTGGTAGTAGTAATAATAATAATCATAATAATAATAATAAGAGTAATAACAACAACAATAATAATGAAAAAAGAAGAAGAAGAATAACATTAATGATAATAATAATAATAATAATAATAATAATAATAATAATAATAATAATAATAATAATAATAATAATTGCATTAATAAATAACAAATCGGAATCGGAGTTGCAAATCAAAATCGGAGCTGCGTAACAAAGGCAACTGACGAGGAGCACAAGGGAGACAACATCGACGACGAGCATGATGACAACGGGCTGCAGCGTGAATGAGCGATGGAGATGACTGGTGATGAGCTGCTCAAGCTTATCATTTTCCTTTAGTTGTGGGGAGAGATCAGCTGTTGCAAATGAAGAAAGGAGAGAGAGAGAGAGAGATCGGTTTCCATTCTTTTTTTTTTAGCTGAGGATAAAATCAAAATTGTAAATTCTGTTAAGGCAAAATCATCATTCTAGGGAATGGAATTCTGTTTCCTAGCCCTCTTTTCCTGAAATCAGAACTTCAGTAATCAAATCAAAATTTGTATGAGTCCCACGCAACTCATCCTTATTCCCATCTTTTATTTAACGAATAAATAAGTTTTTTATTCTGATTCCTCCATTTTAATTCCTATCTGATTTAGTAAATACAATATAATTGTAGCCAATCCAAAAGCCCAACTACTACTAGGGCTTTTTCACGGTAGATAGCACCATAGCGGATGCAATATGCACAAGATTTTAATAACGAGTAATGTTACATTCATCCATTGCATCATATAATTTCTATTTTTGTTTTTGATTTTGCCATCGCAAATACTTCCGTACATAAAAAATATTACTTGTTTTTCTAATGAAGGAAATTGTATTTTACTCTTGATCCTTCTAAAATGGCTTAAAGTATAAATTTATAAATGAAATTCAATGGCATAAATAGAAAATAATCAAATATTATATTTGAGGAATTTATTTCTAAATTTATAGGCTAATAATGATCATGATTTTTTCCCTGAGTGCATGATATATTAGTCTTGATTCTTTCTAAGTATGTGTGTATCTATGTCCTAATGGTCTAAAACTTATGTGTCTATTTTTCAACTTATAATAAAAAACTAACTCAAAATTAAGTGTTGACTCAAGCATATATTTTTAATCCATGAACTATTCTTATCCAAAGTGAGGTATCCTCCTCAGCACCCTCCATCGAAAGCACTTTTTGTTTTCTTTTCTTTTTTCTTTTTTTGGTTGTCCTTATCAAATGGAAAGATAGTGTAGGCTTACTCATACATGAGTCTGACTTTAATCCCAATATAAAATATTATAGGCCTAATTTATATTCAAAAACAAGTTCAACAGTTAAAAAGGTTGCTTCAAAGTTAAAATTTTAGTCCAGAAATTGTTGTCAGCCGGTATAATCTCCTCAACATAGTTTTGTTATGTGCATCACATAATTTTTTTAATCATTGTCGTAATAATTTTGTTTCAACACATAATGTGTTGATCCTACCACATGTGCTTTTAATCATTGTCGTAATAATTTTGTTTCAACACATAATAGTGTTGATCCTACCACATGTGCTGTGTGGACGACGAAATAGTCTATCTTCATGTGTCTCCTATTGTCTCCCAACTCTAAAATAGATATTGTTTCAATAATTTGTATTCAAATTTAAATGTTGGTTTGCCAGTGAAAAATGAAAAGACCAAGCAAACGGCTTTGTCGCACCAGAGTAATTCCAGCAGAAAAATAATAGGGAGATATAGGGATGACCGAAATCAGGGCAATATGACGCCATTTGACCCTTTTTTACTGGATAAAACGACGTTGGTTTGCAATAGCCCTATCTCATTATCAGCTCTATTATAGCATGACCATATAAATCTGGGCAACAGGGTCAAGGTTCTGCTTTATGTAGCCCAAAGAACAGATTGTCTTCCTTTTTCATTCAAAATTGACTTTTCAGCAATGTGTGTCTGATGTGCCTCGGATTCTTAGGGCTCAGTTCCCTTCAAAACGGATTAAAGGGGTATCGTTTAAACTTTAAATTTGAATTGAGTCATTTTGATGGTCTGAGAAAGCCAAACGGGCTTTACGATCTTTTCCCTTTTACTGATTCCAGTCACATAAAATATCACCCACTCCCACTCCCCAGTCACTCATGAGAGATAAACATTAACCTTCAAAGCACAACTTTCTGGGGAAGAGGAAACACTTAGGCTTAAATGAGTAAGGATGGCGATAGTTGTGAATAAACTGAACTATAATAATATGTAAAAAGAATTGAAATTTAGCTAAAACACAGGCGAAAAGGAAGCGTCAAAAAGAAAAAGATTCCAACCAAATTAGCTATCACAAGCGAAAAGAAAATGGAAATATAGGAAAGGACAAAGATGGTAACACCGACAGGGTGCAAGTCTGTGCACTGAGATGGGCCTCTGTTGACATAAACACGCATCTGTATCTGCGTAAGACGAGGGAGAATGAATGGTCATCAGGTCATGTCACCAACAAAAACCTCTCTCAATAATCACTAATGAATAAAATATTGGTCATAATGAGAATTTAAATCATACTGTCATGATTATGTTATTATGATAAAATTATACAAATATGTTACGATCAGTGTGTCACGGGCGGAAGCAGTGCGAAGGAAGACTATTGTCCCGGGGATTGAAGGGAGAAAGTGTAGGGTTTAGGGTTCGGAAATTGAGGCAAAGCGAAAGCAAAAACAAAATTTAATAAAGAAGCACAAAGTAAAGGGACTAAAAGGCGAAGGGTTTCGCCAATATATATATATTTTGAAAAAATAAAAATCAAAGAAGCAAAGGGCCAGTAAACAACACAGCGTCTTAACTACTGAAAACAACAGGTGAGTAAGTGAAAGCTCCATCACCCCCATGCACACGTCCCTTTCTAGCTCCTCTCCCCCACATCTACCGCCTCTCTCTCTCTCGTTGTGTATTGGGAAAGCCAAATGCCAACCACATGTATTTATCTTTCAATTAATTAACACCATGAGTACGTTTATGAGTACACACTCTCAGACTTTGCCTTGCAGCCAGCATGTGTGTGTGTGTGTGTATGGGTATCATATAATCCATCAGTAATTTTATACAGAGAATTCGCACAAGCTAAAATGTAAAAAGCACAAGCTTTAATATACTACATATGAAACATATTGTATTAGAGTATGTCATTTCCTACTTATTTTATTAAAATAGGAGATTCTTTTAGGAAAAAAGCTCTCATCACCTATTAGAATTTGAAGCAATAACCTATTTTCTCATTACTACTGAAATAATTGTCCATTTTATCACGGCTTTCTAAACAATACTATTCCAAAATGCTATTCCATTTATTTACTGGTAATTTATTGAGGAACAAATATGATTTTTAATCAAGTAGATATATATTATTTTAAAATAAAACTCTCATATGCAATCAAATAACATCTCACTTTCTACATAAATATAAAATTTAAAAATAATTTAACGATAGTTTTATATTTTATATATATATATATATATATTTTCCTCATCTGTATTATATGTTAGTCAAAATTTTTACCCCTGTTAGTTTGATTTTCTAGCTAAGCCACTGATATGTATATATGAGTATGTATATTAGTATATATGGTACATTATATTCATTATCTGATGAATGCATTGCATGATATGATACATACATGAACAGAGGGTTCCTCTGTCTATCTGGTCTTATATTACCTACTAGACCAAATAGCTCAAACCCCCAACCATCTCTCTCTTTCACAAACACTATACACTAGTTAAAAGACCTTTCCCTTCTTTCTCTCACAATTCAAAATCAAAGAAAGAAGAAAAGGCAGATCGAAGTTGGTGGTTAAGCTGTCAATCAATCAATCAATCAATCAATCAAAATCACTCGCACACCCGCAGGCGCAGACCAGTCATCAATCAATTTTAAAAGAGAAAGAAAAGGGCAAACCAAAGAAGATGTCCATGTCCTCCTCTTCTACTACCTTGTCTTTGGACCAATTCCCTACCTCCGAGCAGCTCTGTTATGTTCATTGCAACCTTTGCGACACTGTCCTCGCGGTATCATTCTTATTCATTTTTCACCATCTTACAACACTTCCTTATATAATTAATATCCCTTTGGTGATGAGGGATAGGGCTAGCTTTCTCAAAAGAAAATGTCAATGTCCATTCTCCTTTGTTTTTTTTTTTTTTTGGTTTATATTAGGTGAGTGTTCCTTGCACAAGTTTATTCAAGACTGTAACGGTTCGATGTGGCCACTGTTCCAATCTCCTCCCAGTGAACATGCGTGGATTGCTTCTGCCTTCGGCTAATCAATTCCATTTGGGTCACAATTTTTTCTCTCCTTCTCATAATCTTCGGGTGGGTAAATCATGACGAAATAACCGCGTTTAATTGATACTCAAAACTAGCTTATTGGTAAATTTATTTATTTATATATGTACTTGACTAGTTTGTACAAGATTCCATGTTGTTTTTCATGGATAGATAATTTTTGTTTTGCAGGAAGAGATCCCAAATCCATCTCCAAACTCTCTGATCAACCAAACAAACACCAATGATTTCATTGTACCCACCAGAGGTGTAGTTGATGAGCTGCCAAGGCCTCCAGCTACCAGCAGACGTACGTGAGACTCATTACACTTCCCTTCGCTTTACTTCTTCCTTTCTTTAACATTTTATTGCGGGAATGTTTTTAGAGCTTCGACATTTTCGATTTTCCAAGAAAAATGAAAAAACAAAAAAAGCGCTTTGGTCAGGCAACAACATTGTGATATTTCTATCCCTCACAAAGGTTTGATATCCACACACACACACACACATGTATTGTTAAATTTCTCACTTTCTATGTTCGTTATAGATGTTGTGCTCACTCAATGAATTTAAAAGAAAAAAAACCAAAAAAAGAAGCAAGCGATATGCTTTTTTGATCACTACTAACAGTATTCACCGGTCTTTCTAAATTGTGTTAAGTTAAAGAAACGGGACCTTTAGTACATTAAGTTATAGACACAAAACCTTTGATTATGCCTGCAGTTTCGACCTTCCCTTTTATTTTATGGGGCCTTTATTAATTTGTCAACAAGTTTTCTTCATTTCTTACTAGCCCTAAAAAACTGCATTAATGTTTCTGCTTCAAATCAAACAAACAATAATGCTTTCTTTCAAGTCATTCTTGACAAATTGGGCCCTTTTTTTTGTGGGGGGAGGGGGAGGGGGGTTTGGGTGAGCAAAATAAAGCTTATGCTATACCAAAACATAGTTGCAGTAAAAAAAAAATCTATGAATAGGGCTTTGATAGATGATGATTTTAGTGGTATGACTGTGTCTGAGTCTGTGTCTGTCTGCTCATTTACAGCTCCAGAGAAGAGACAAAGAGTCCCCTCTGCGTACAACCGATTCATCAAGTGAGTAATGATGATTCAATAGAATCTCTCCCTCTGTTCATGATTTATAACTATTTAAATAATAGCTATTAATTATATTCAATTTATTATGTAAATACTATATAAAATATATGTTTTTTTGGGGATGACTTGAACACTTGCTAAATTTGGAGCAAAAAACAATAATAATGGTCACTTCAACATCTGCTGCAGGGACGAGATCCAACGCATTAAGGCTGGAAACCCTGATATAACCCACAGAGAAGCCTTCAGTGCGGCTGCTAAGAATGTAAGATCCAAGACAAATCTTTTAGGGTTTCATCTCTTTACCTAATTAGGTTTTTTTTTAAAAAAAAAGACAAAAGAAAAAGAAAGAAATTTATTAGGGTTTCAATTTAATTATACTGTTTTTATTCTACGCATGACACACTGTCTGCGACGGGGTTCCCTTTAACTGATCCTATTTTGTTTCCAATATTTGTCAGTGGGCCCACTTCCCACACATTCACTTTGGTCTTGTGCCTGACCATCAGCCGGTCAAGAAGGCTAACGTGCGCCAGCAGGTAATTAACCGATGTGCATGATGAAACCTCTTTTGTCGATCATATCATGTATACACTGTTTTGTTTGATTTGATTTGATTGATTTTGTGCATGCAGGAAGGAGAAGATGTTCTGATGAAAGATGGTTTTTTCGCTTCAGCAAATGTGGGTGTCTCCCCTTATTAAGAATGGCGTGCCATTGCATATTGCTGGTTTTTAAATTTAAGTTATGTCCTTTATTATCTGTGACTGTGTCGTCTTTTATCGCTGCAGTAGATTCTAGCTGGTGGTGGAGTTTAACAACACTCTGTTTAATTAAGTACTTTAATTTAATCCAATCTGGATTGCAAGGTCGTTTTAATGTTTATAGTTCTCGTCTAGCGTGTTAGTTGCCTTAATTATGTCTACTTTTAGACTTTCGTATGAATTTTGCAACCTAATCAGGCAGCTTATTGCTTTGTTTAGTTATCTCTATCCCTTCTCTTCTTTTATTTGTTTCACTTCTTTTAAATTATTTGCTTTCTTAATGAGATTGCCGATGTGGGCATATATATTGTCAGGCTAATTAATTACTTCGCAATGTCTTTTATCTTCTTTTTGATATTGTTATTATTTTTTTATCTGCGTTTTGTGATGATGCATGTTTTCACAAGGTTGACATTAGAAATGTAATTAAATCTTCTAACTATAAACTATTATAAATGCACACATGTCATAAGATAGATTTTTGAAAGAGTGGCACAATTTAGATCAACACTAAATTCAAATTTCTTTAGAATATGTTTGTTTATAACATTACTTCTTAAAGCTCCACTGAAAAGATCCTGTAGATCATGGTGGATTAGGACTATATATCTAGATTTACCATATGAATCATAGACCCATTTATTAGCCATATAAAACTTGATTGATTAGTTTTGATTTCCATTGTATGTTCATATGCACTCCTCTGATTGCCACTAATAAGTTTTATTGGATTGGACTAATCAAAAAATGCATTATGGATAAAAAATTTGATCTCACTGTTTATATATGATTAATGTTGGTAGTTAGTTTAGTTGATAAAATCTCTCAAGTGAAAATAAAATTTTGTAATTTGAACCCTGCTCTTTTTATAAAAAAGGAAAAAAAAAACATGAATAGAGCACCTAATAACACTCATGTACGTTTCAAATAATAATAATAATAACACTCATGTATTTTATTAACACTTATAGGATTAAGACGAGGTCCAATCAGCATGAAGCCAAAGCTGCAGCGCTGCTCATTCAGTTTTAAGAACTGTTGACTGTTGAGTATTCCCGGATGGAATCGGTAGTCAATGAAAAGATATCTTTCCACCTAAGGTCCGAAAATAACCTGAAATTATGAAAATAGGTAAACTTGAATCACTTTTTACATTATAGAATTTTAGTGGCCAAAATAATAAGTAAGAATATCAAGTAAATTGAAATTATGATTATCATATGATACGATATTATCATAAATTAACATGCACCTAGTGATTACTTATCACTTCACTGTCCCACATAAGGTGATAGATATGCGCACAACGTGTATTTCATATTAGTCCATGAACTTAGTATTTTTATTTTGTGTGTACATGTTACCATAAAATCTTAACATATACACTTATTTCTTAGATGATCAATGGTAAAGATTATAATAAAGAAAAAGGGAATTTGTATCACATGAAAGAATTTTATTGGATAGGTCCATTATAGCTTTTTTCTCTAACATTACTATGTCATTGATACAAACGTATGATAAAATGAATGGTATTGAAGGGCTTAGTTAAATATATGTTCTCTTAAAATTTTGAATCGTGTGGTATCCACTTAACTTAAATATTTTACTTAAAATTTTAAATATTAACTACGTTCAATTCAGTGGCAAGGGTGATTGATGAGTTGGTATAATTAAGTTTTAATTTTTGACCTTATAAATCACTAATGGTGTGTTTACTTATTAGGAGTGAGAATTAAGGAATGTGAATAAATAATGTGTTTACTTGCTTAAATAAGAGGTGGAATGAGAATTAAAGTGGTGCTCACCACCTATAATTGAGAACGATTACTAAAGTTCTCATTCCTATGGGAGAAGGTGTGAATAGGATACTCATTTCCTAAAGTAACCATATTATCCCCAGTTAAATATTGAAATTTCTATTTTATCCTTCCTTATTATTATTATTACCACAATAATAAACTGAGGTCAGTTTAGTAACTTGTAATTATTCATTCCGATTCCAAAATAAATTAAATACATCATGGTAATACAGTTCATTTCAATTTTGATTCTCACAACTAAAGTAAACATTTTATTTTGATTCCCATTCCCCATTCTGATTCTACTTTATTATGATTGCAGCTCATTTTGATTATTGGTCAACAAATACACCATGAATTGAATGAAATGAAAATAAATGAAAATTTAAGTCAATATATTCCCTCCATTTAATTATAGACGACGAGCCACTCCAGTACCAGCTAGGGATGGGCACGATTCGATTTGGTTCCCTATCAAGAATGAACTGACTAATTTTTTTCAAAAATTATAATATGAAAGTTACCGGTTTAGTTCAGTATTTATATATTTACAGTTTAAACCATAAATTCCTTTATGTTTTCTACTTTTTTCAATTTTTTACTTTTTTCATATAATCCAATCAATGTTTTTCCAATTTTAAAATTTGCCAACCCCTAGCCCCAACAATTTTATCCCAGAAAATATTCAAAACATTTTCTCTAATTTTAATTAACTTGACTATCATTTTGAAATTTTGCTTGAATGGCATAGCCGTAGACTTTCGCCTCGAGACATATTTTCATGCTAAACGGGCTCAAGTATTCCTGTTGTAGAGGAAACCCACTTATGTTTTTGGGCTCAATTTTGCACAGACAGGCATACTGTTGTACGATGCTTTTAGTTCGGTCGGACTTGTAAAGTTGGAAATTTGGAATCATGCATAATGCATAAGCATTGGATGCGGCCTTACAAAATCTAAGCACAGTAGCATCCACTTATCAGAAAAGGGTCCATGAAAGATAGCTTCCGCAAGTGCTTGTATATCTTTAAAAGTTGTTGCTGTTTCTACTCAACTTGTTTCTCCATTCCACCGCTAAAAAAGGGCATGGTATCATCACGGAAGTGAATTCTTTAAGTCAACATGCCAAGCAGTTCAATTTTCAGCTTTTTAGACAAGCATGCGGCTTATTTATTAAAAGAAGAGTCCATGTGGATGTTGCGGCTACGTTATTGCATGTGTTTACATTCGTACAAGCAAATGCAGGTCAAGTAAATGGTTTAGTAATGCTTGTAATTATTGGTTGCATGTGACAACGGTGGCTAAACAACTGAGAATTAACAACAGTTCCTTTCTATTTGAACGTTGAACAAGCTAGCAAGTAACAACCCTTATGAATCCGAATGGGCGGGGAGCAAACTCTGAATTATTCATACACTGATAACGTGAACAGCAAAATCACACTCATTGCCTTTTGTGAAGATACGCAAAAAAGAAAGTCATGAGGCTTGAATCCTGAGGAACAAGCAAAAAGAAAGATCGAAATTGGGGACATTAGATGCACAAACAGTTCATAGGGGCATACTGGTCCAGTTGGCTTGGCAACAACTCCCGAAAGCAAAGAAAAAGTACCCCATACAATCTTAATGAAACATGATATCCAGCTGCATCAACATCTTCCACCACAAACGGGTTGGAAATGTCGGATCTGCACGTCTTATTTTCCCCTGCTTCATGTCACTTTCGAGTTCATTGGCACATCGGCTTATTAACCAATAACATCCCACATCAAGATCCAAGGACAAAAGCTTTGGATCACTAACCTCATCATGAGTGTTGTATATCTGTTTTAAAGCTATAAGACATAATAAAAACTTCTCTTGTGAAGGCAACTGCCTGGTGCTTTTGTACCAGCAAGTATCAACACTAACAGCAACGAGCATATAGAATAGACGGACATGCTTTACAGTGTTTTGGAAGTACAGAATGGGATAAAACTAGGATGTAGGATGTTGAGTTGTATTGGAAAATTGATAAATTGTCATGGGTACAAAAAAAAACTGTAGGCAATAAATGAATGACAGATCCAATAAATTAAACAAGAAACCTTGGGGGCATGAACAACATTGTAGACAGAAAAAATACAGATGAAAATCACAGAAGAATCGTATCAACAAGACTACAATTACACACCTAAACACTCACAACCATAAAGCTCACTGAGAAGCCAAGATGCAACGTGGAGAAGAGAAAACATCCTAAAGGAAATTGCTTAGTGGGAGAGGAACAGCATCGCACACATGGTCATCAGCAGCGTGAAGAACATCTTCAATCTATGACCAGTAATTGCGGTTGCCACAGAGATGTCTTCTGGCCTGATAAAAAAGGGGGGGAAAAACATGCAGAGTCAGAATTGATTATCTTTCTGCAGTAACAAATTAAGCGTTAAATATTAGACATGAATGATCACAGTCCATACTTCTGCAAGTGACTGAGGGCACCGCAGAAGAGGGCATTGTCCGGTATGGGGAACTCAGTTTTATTTGTAGCCTCCGGATTGACAACTCTGACGTATGTTTCTTGGCCAAGATACCACGAGTCAAGGTTTTCTGTTCTGAGATTCCAGATCCCAACATTGTCAAGTGATACCAAGATTGCAGTCCATGCGCCAGGATAGACCTAGACAGCCAGAAAGACAGTTTCTTATGAGCATCTCATCTTTCTCCACTACAATTGAGGTCTTGATCAGTAAAGTTAGAAACTCATTGCTTAGGTTTGGCATTTATAGCACAAATATTACATGACATCATCCACGAAAGTTCCACAACTGATCAACTTGCCTATTTCTGAAGTTTCCAGGGTAAATAATTATCATTGTTAAATCTGCTGATGACGTACATAATAATTCTATAAGGATATAAAAACCAAACACACCTGTGTTGTGGTGCGGGCAATACCGTCCCACTTGTTATATGTGCCCCTGCTGTTCTCTGTCCACTCACCATAATCCATCCTGCAATAGATTGATTTATGAGAAGGTATTAAATGCACATTCTTGGATCCATTATGCAGTAGGAACAAGCAGAGATAGTGATGGCAATAGGACAGAACAAAATTCCTACCCGACGACAAAAAATGCATAACCACTCATGTGATATGTATGCATCTTGGTGTCATTGTTCTGTAGGATAACTTCCATAAATCCCCTATATGTTCCATTAATTACCGATGTTTCCATCCGAGGTGGTCCTGTAAGTGGCTTTGAAGGAAAATCAATCTTATAAACTCCCTTCACTTTGAACCAGTCAGCTAGTCTAATTGGAGTGGAAGGATTAACAAACGATGTTCCACTGAGAGTTGCCCGCCGTTTTCCATCAATCATTTCTGGTGGCTTGTTTCTCAACACATAAACTTCAGTCACATTGATTGAGCCATATCTAAAAGAACCCTGTGGATTTGGACGGGCACCACTTGCAGATACATTCCATCTGCATAGTTCAATCACAGAACACCCAAAAGTGAGTAAATATATATAGCCAATTCAAAAGAATTGGGGAACTCAATGAAGAGATGTCAGCCTGCCAAAATTTCAGTTAGTATCTACTCTAACCATAGAGCAGGATTTTTGATAATCTGAATATGGTACATAATTATTGCAAACTTATCAATAAAGTAAGAATGAAAATTTGGTTTATATGTGCTGCAAGTTGTGCAATCCCCAGCCCCAAGTCAACAGTAGCATGTTCCGACCATATCACGGTTGCAAAAGAGAAACCAACCTGATGGATCTTGCTTGGTTCATGGAGAAGGTTTTGTCAAATTCATCATTTGGTGCTTCTGGGAGGGGACCACGTGCCTTTCCTTTGGAATTTGTATAGTGCAAGATGGCAACACCAGTAACTCTCTTCCATTGTGATTCATTCACAAACCTGGCGCTTGCTACAATGTAATAATCAGTACTAGCATTTTGATCCATGGTTACCAAAAATGAATAAGATTGTCCTACGTGTATATCTAAGCTAGTATAATTCTGTTGCACTGTATATGATCCCTCTGTCTCTGCTAGAAGTAGATTATGGTTTTGGATCCTGAAATTCAGAGAAGTTGATATTCCAACATTGTGCACGCGAAGGCGATAAGTTCTCCCTGTCGAAAACAATTGAGTGGTTCCACCATAAGCAGAAAGGTGTTAAAAAGATGATATACAGAGTTCAAAATTCATCTGAGGTCATCAACCTACAATAGTTAACTGAATGTTTATCACAGGCATGCACCAGCAAAATATGCCCTCTTTTGTATCTTTAAGCAGTCAAAAGATTCTGATTTAAATTTGTTCCCACAGAACACAAAGTATTTTAATCAGATGCCAAAAAGATTTAGCAAGATTAAGTATATTCACATTAGTAGCCCCATTAGCAAAGATGGGCATCCATTCAGTTGATACTCCTGACATGATTTACTAACGAGGAAATAACAATCCCTAGACACAAAATTAGTAGTCACATTAATGACTAGTGAATATCCAAAGTGCATCATCACACTTATTCTAACATTATTTCAGAAGTGGCCTTGATATCCTTAACCGATATTCCATTTTAAGTTAACAGCCAAAACAACATGGTACAATTAACATAATAATGAGTACCCAGCTAGCCGGTATTTGACAAATATGAAAGGTAAATCAAATATGCTGTCCAGCAAAATAAGTTAGGCTAACAATGTATTATGTATGATACCCACCCGGATGGACTTCAATCGTTTCATAATCAATGCCATCAGGAACAAGTGTAGTGTTATATTGGTAAGGGCCTTTCCCATTGATTAGCACTCCATCTGGCATTCCTAGACCTTTCCCAGCATCAAGTGTCTTTCTCAGAGCCTACAAATGAAAAAAATTAACCAGAATCAAACATGTTACACCCCAAAGTATAAACCATACTTAAAAGTTGAAACAAATAATTTGAAAGAACACTAACCGTGTGGTTCCTTGTGTACCAATCACCGATCAAAATTGTAATATCCCCATCAGGGGTATCAAAAGGAATTGGAATAATAAGCCGGTTATTTATAATGAAGCCACCAAAACCGCCCGATGCTCTCTGAAAATGGAGAGATGGAAAGTAAAAGAAACTCCCAATTTGGTCCTTAACTTGAAACTGGTAAGTCCAGTTCCACTTTGGAGGAATGGGACAATTGGTGCCCAAAAGTCCATCTTGCCATGAGCTACGCCTTTGTTGAATGCCAGACCTGTCGCACAATCAAATTTTAGTCAATACATGGTCTTAGAGTGCTATTTCTATATGAATTTACGACAAATATTGAAGTAAATTTTTACCAGTGGATAAGTAGACTTTCGTCTAATTTGTTTTTCACATTGACAACGACATTGTTGTTAGTAGTCACATTTATAGTCGGGCCTGGAAACTTCCCATTAATAGCAATAACCTGCAAAGCAATGGCAATACAGAATCACTAACTACACCCCTAATACCTCTCCAACTTCACTATGCAAAGTAGATATCAAACACTAAGTTCGGACAACTTAAAAAAGGTGATACATTTTATAGATCTGAAGCTAAAAATTGAAAATATAAGATATCTAAAGCTCACCCGTTTGCCATTTACGGAAATTATTAGACTTACCCACACGAAAAAGAAAATATGAAGAGAAAGAAAGAGATCTAGAAAACGGTACCTGCTGGGGCACACCAAGAGGAGAAGCAGTGATATAAGAAACCTCGAAGTCAAAGAAAACAAACAGATCTCCGGCAGAACACAAGCTCGCAAGCAAGGCAATGTGGATAGCAAACAAAGGTAAGCCTCTACACAAAGCCATCTCATGCATCTTTTTCTTTTTTCCCAGCTTCGGATGCCTTTTGAACAAATTTAGAGCAAAATCCCTTCAGCTTTTTCCCGGGTATTACATTATCAAATTAAGAAAAAGAAAAAAGAAAAGAAAAGAAAGCAAGGAAGAAGAAGAAACCAGAGAGCCTCTAGAGAGTGTTGAAGAGAGAGAAAGGGAACGGCTATATTTCACTTTGTTGGCTACCGGTGTGTGTCTTGAGTGAGCAGTTTTTTTGGGCTTTGTTCAAGGAAAAATAAATGCGTGCAAAAAAGTCCAAAACAATACGTTCTTTTTTCTTTTCTTTTTTGAAAATAAAAAACAGAGCGCTTTTTGGTTTGGCTATTGAGTGAAACTAACGCGCCCAAGGTTTTGTCGGTCCCCATCAACTTATGATTTCCATCAAAAGAGCAACGGCATTTACAATTGTACACACATGATGGAGAAAGACAGCCCATAGCCAGATCACACATGAAGGGTATAGATAGATGGATAGATACAAACAACAACATTATCACTAGTAGGCAATAGCTAATTAAATTATTAACTTGGTGCCATGCACATAATAAATACAAAGTGCCAACAAAATTATCCTATCATGGTTAAAGTTGCACATACGCGTGTTGAGTGATGTTACTTTTGGAGTGTCCCATTGACCTCCAACGTTCGGATCCTCTGAAAATGCCACATGATTGCCAGCCCACGACATGTGGACCCCACCGTTGCCGTAAGTAGCGTCTAGGGCTGTGTGCTCGTTCGATAGGTAACAGCCCCAATACCTAATAACCGTCTGATTTGATTACTGTGGCTGTGACCTTTCGGGAAATGATAACCAAATAATAAACAAATAAATAAAGTTGCCGAGCTGTACAATGTAGCTCTCTGAAAAAATAAATTTCGAAAATTAACCTCGCGATACCAAATGAGATAGATCTATTTATTTTTTTCTTAAGAAAAACTATTTTTTAACCTCCCGGGGGCGTGCTATAGATACAGCCACAGTGCTTGGCCGCTAGCCCTATCCTACAAGAACTTTATGACCGTGACAAAACAGGACGCAACAGACAATTTTTACGTAGTTGTTTTTGCAGGGGACTTACCCAAATCAGTACCATTGGCTGGTAGTGGATTGGCAATTCATGTGCTCTCAATAACCTTGAGCATTTGAGTTGAAGTCCCAGCAGTGATTGAGACTCAACTCTACTCTTGTGTAGGAATTTATTTGTCTCTCTAAAGAGAGTCTCAAACCATTTTTAATTATAAATATTAGTCTAATTGTAACGTATCAGTATATTAAAAAAATTACAGAAACATAAGTTGTATTTTGCGTGAGAATGTCATTTATAATAGTATTACCGAAAGATAACAATAATTGTTCATTTAAAGAGTTACGTCAATAAAAATAAATTATAAAAAATTATTTAAATGAGATTGTCATTCTTATAAAATTTCTAAAAGATTTTTCTAATTTAACTTTTCAAATATTTATTTAATTTTATGTGACAAATAAAAGAATAAAAAAAAAACCATCTTTTAAAAGATTCTTCAATTACAAATCAGTTTATATTTTAATAAAAAAATTTCCTCTACTAAAATAATAACAATTACAACACTTCTACCTCTTTAATGATAATAAGATAAAAAAATAATATAATATTAAATTAAATTCTCCAAAAAAAAATCTCTAAATGTATAGTGCTTCTTAAAGAGAGAAAAGGACAATTTTATTTGAAAAATCATATTTAAAGTGTTTTTTTAACCTTTTTTTTTATTGATACGGTTCTTTAAATAAATAATAATTTTTTTTTGAAAAACCTTTTGATGATGTTATTATTCTTCAAATGATATTATAATATATTTTGTATCATTATTCTAGAAGAAAGAGAGAACCGTATCATTGAAAAAAAAATGGAGAATAGTTAAATTTAATGAGAGCAAAATTTAGTTCGTAGGCGCTGGCCACTTTATAACTCAGACTTACAACCTCGGAAGCGAGGGTTCGAGTCTCCATAAGGATATTATGGAGATTAATTTAAAAATATTCCTGCTCAGTCGTAGCAGGGTTGGTTGGCGTCTGAATCTGTCGCCCCTCACTTGTGTGGACTCGGAGTGCAATCTGTCGCCCCTCACTTGTGTGGACTCGGAGTGCAATCTGTCGCCCCTCACTTGTGTGGACTCGGGTTTGAGCCTTGGGGGTGGGGAGGGGGGTAAAAATTGATTTGGGCTTGCCCACCCCCCCTTTCCTTTAAAAAAAAAATGAGAGAAAGAATTTAGTTAAAATAATCTAAACTTATTTCTATTTGAATAGTATTTTAAGAGATAACTTATTTTTATATATTTATATTTACCACATAAGTAAGTAAATAAATATTTGAAGAGTAAAATTAAATGAATCTTTTGATAATGCTCTAAGACTAGTTAATAATCTCACATCTGACATGTACATTACACAAAGTAAATTAAGAACAATAAAAAAAAACTATACAAATTTGTGGCCAATATTTAGTCGTATTTTGTATTAAGAAGTGTTTAGTTATATTTAAACTAAAATTGATTAGAATATAAGTAATTTCCCATGAAATCTATTCAATGAATGACGCTCGATAAAAGTCCAAGTAATAACTGAGTTCAATTGTACGGAGGTTCAATTTTGACCCAACAAATCTATAAATTGATATAAACGTGGGCCGCCACGTGTCCTGCACTATTATTATTTTAATTTAGTCTAACCACAATACGAAATTTTACTAATTCACTAAGTGACACCCATAATTTTTACAGCGGTTTGGCCTTTTTATTTATTATTACATCAAATTTCAAGTAAAAATACGGGTACAAAATTGTTGGCGACGAACGTTCAAACGAGTGAACACCCGAGCGTTTGCTGACAGAAGATCAGCCATCCAATAAAATTGTTGGACTTCGCTTATCTGCTTCAAAAGGAGATGCTGCGGGGCTTTCACTTCTTCGTCTTAAATTTTGAGGCTTTTTTTTTTTCCTGCTTTTGAAATTTGCAGGTTAAAGAATTTAAGAATTCAAGAATTTCGCAGCTCCAATGCTGCATCATATTGAATTTGTGTATCCAGGCTTCAATCTTATCCATTTCGTTTGTCAAATACTTACTTGGAAGTTACCTTGCCAAAGTTAGTGAAATAATCAAGAATTATGTATCAATCATCTCTTTTATTTCCAGTGGTTTCATTAGTTGAGAGCAAATTAGTATGCACCCACAGTAAACCAAACGCATAATTATAGAATTGTGTGGGTTAGCGCAGGGCATGGGTCTAGAGTAAATGGACAAACTAAGTAAACAATATTCTTGTCCACCAAAGACCGAGTGGTGGTTAGGTCTCTCATCTCATAACTCATAAGAATGACCCAAAATCAGTGATTTAAAGACGCGTTAACTTTGTTTTTCTTACCCTTGGCCAAGACACATCAATCAGACAGTCAGCCCAGCAAACATACTAATCATAAGCAAACATCCACACAATTACGTAGGTTCGCTAGAGTCCACCAGTAGATTTGGACTGCAATTAACCTCGTAAAATATTTTTAGGTCATGTCTCGGTTAACTTTATCAGAAGAAGTTGTTGGGAGCAACCAAAATTTTCCAATTTTTCTTGTGCATTGCCTTTGTCTCTTGACAATGACTTCGATAAGATTTTTACCCATATACTTCGACCAAAAATAACAATCAATCCTATAAAATAAATTTAATTCTAAAAGTGATAGCACATGTACAGGTGGCTTATATATGGGCCGGTGTCAATGATTCTTAGCTCTTAAAATTAAGTGAAAATAGCTGTACATCATTTCGCATCACGTGTTTTCATAAACTCAATTGGTGACTTCACCCGCCCTGTGTCTGCGAGTTAAAAAATCACTTGCACATTACACGCCAACTCAATCATAACCGGCACCCACCCTATTAAAATCTGAATTTTAAAGAATTATTTAATTGATGGGTAGTGCCATCAAAAGTTTCTCACTCCATGCAATCACCACCAAATACAAACACTTCTTTCAAATGTTTTTAATCGGTACATCCCGTAATTTCATTTAGAGTCCTTTAGCATATTTTAGTCGTTTTTGTCTTTTTTAGGGAAAAAAAAAATCATATTTTTAGAAATTAATTGTTTGTTTTGAGCTTAAATATTCAGAGTACATCATCCCACTTATCTAAATTTATTTGCGAAGTACACTTGATACGCTGTTAGGAGAAAATATAAAACCAACCATCCCAGCTCAAAAGGAAATCTATATTAGCTTTAAGGCTCTGTTTCGCGCAGCAACACAGCTGCTCCACAACTATGAGAGAGGAGAAAATTTAGCATGCCTACAAAGAAAATAAACATAAAAACCATAAATTCAAGATTCACACCTGCGGGCTATGGCACGTGAGGAACCTTCCTTTGCACTCTTTAAAACACATTGAACAATGATATTACAGCAAATCCTTATATTGGGAGCTTGTCAAATTTGCATAAAGAACTGTGTCAATTGATCAAATTCCAACTGTTTGGGCCATTTTCGATACCTTGATATATAATTTTATATACACATAATTGACATGGTTGATTGTAAAAATGAGTCAGCGGAGCCCCGAGTGATGCACGAACATTGACCTGGAGTCACCAAAAAAAAAAAAAAAAATCAAAGTCAGAAATGGACAGAGTAATGCGAAGTCACCGCAAATCCAGCAGCAAATGGCTCTTCTGGCCCAACCGCAATTACCTCCGAGTGGGCCATTGATATCAATGCACGTTTTAAACTCTAATTAATTGAAGAGTGAAAATTGATCATTATTCAAGCAATCGATTGTGCGGATTAGATAATAAATATATGATTTTGGATGAATTATTTATGCATAGACAGTATCATGGGTTACCCCGGGCTGCACAAAAGTCCACGAGAAAACGTTTGCTTGTTTGATTATATGTCGGCTTATTACTTTTTGTTTAAAACTTACTGATATTACTATATGAAATCTACTGTAAATTTAAAGATACATAAAGTACAAGCTAGAGGTTTGTTAACTTCGGAGGACATTTATTAACAATTGAACGATAAGTCATTCATGTCTCAATCAAATAGGATGCTAAATTATTTTCATTTTTTATGTTATATAGAGGACAAGTGGGTCACATTAATTTTAATCTTATGGACTTTTAACTAATTGCCCATTTATTTATAATAATTTATACAAGAGTCTGTATACTTAATACTCACCAAATGCATGCGAGTGTTAATCTGCATATGATTTGAGCCTTAGACTACACTCATACAAAGAAGACCAGGATAATAGCATTCTAATTCTACAATTTGATGAATACAAAAAGCTAATTCCACAACTCTAGGAGAAACTTAACAAAGGAGGCCGGTGAGAAGGCTTTGAAATTTTGTTTGCAATAGCCCCGTTTCCTACAGAAAATTGTTATGGACGTTTAAAAATAACAAAGAACTTGTCAAAAAGTTGCCGAGATATTTAGTTTTGCTCCCTCTAAATTCATATTTTGGTTCCGTCCCTGAGTGCCGCTCATCATCCGGGAATGGGCGGATGAATGCAGAATTCATTTGCCATGCTTTGATTGAGCTTGTAACGCTGGTACCGGTGGCATTGTTGAACAAAAATACCCGAGCGGCTCCATAAATTGCCTTTGTTGGATAAACCCTGGAAGTAATAGTTGTTCTCCCGCCTTGAGCAAAGCCTTCGACTATCGAATGATCCACCTGCATGTATATACACACACAATGTTCCAAATTGATTGTGAGGATTCTATTAACAATGCCAAGATGTACATGTATTTGTTTGGACAACAACATGATATAAACTCACCAATATTCTCATTGAGAATTTCTCGCCTTCTAGTACTGGAACAAAGCTACCATATTTTGATTTATTGACGTCAGTTGCCTCAGAAGATCTACAAGAAAATTAACAATGCGTAAGTAATGGATTACACCATTGCACATGGTTTGATTTAATTTGATGCAGGAGTCACATAATCAATACGGTACCTTGATTGATCAGTGCAGAAGTAAGTCTTGAGACTTCCATCCTTTCCTTTCGCAATGTAGAAATAGACTGGAGTTTGCTCGGACAGGCCGCCATCCGCAAGAACCAGAAGGCCAAAGGGGCCTAATGCTCCACGTTCAGCAGATCCTTCGCTGGAGCTGCAGCTAAACTCCACATTGGACTCTGCTGTTTTCTCTAAAGCCGCCTTGTCTAGCTCAAACTCGGCCACTATGTCCAGCTGTTTCATTGCCCAAACATTTCCACGTGAGCTAAGTTTTCCTACGTTGTGCTTTACAAATTGAGATATCAACGAACTAATTAAGCGTAAATGTATCTCTATCTCTGTACCTGAGTAGCTGGGCCAACATCAAGTGGCATCACTGACCCTGGCTTGAGCTCAATCTTTTCAAATTCTTTGCTGGTCAATCGCAAACTCTCTACTTCCTCCACTGGCCATTGGAGGAGATTACTACCAGTTTTTGTATCAAGCACCACAGTCCTTGGAATGCCCTGTAGCATATTACCCAAAGTTGTTAATGCTTAATATATTCAGTAAAAGGGGAGCTCAAATGAAAATAAATAACCATGAGTGGATAACAATACCTGAAGCGACGCCCATCCTTTCTTTACATCCGCAATTTCACTGTCAGATTCTCCAATCCAACCCCACAACACTCTCCTCTTCTTGTTCTGATCATAGAACGTCTTGGACGCATAGAATAACCCGTAATCATACCTAATTCCAATGCCAACATCGATCTCGGGATTATCTGGAACCCATGACACATTCTTCTCATGGTAAGTACCAATTGCATAGTAATCATGCCTATCATCATCCATGCTTGCCTTCACCACATGCTTCACCCCCGGGCCATTATTCGATGTATCCAAGCCATGTTCTCCGGTTGTTGACACTGGATAAAAGTCCACGCACTCCCACATGCCAGTGTTAGGGACACCATGTAACACCTCACGCAACAGTTCATAATTTATGAAGTCTTTAGTATCATAAACAAAAGTTATGCCAGTTCTATTAATCCTAGACCCAATTACAATCCTCCACTTCCCTTCGGATGTCAACCAAGCTGTTGTTGGATCCCGGAAGTCCTTGGCACCAATGCCAGGTGGCGGGACTAGAACAGGGTTTCCGGGGTACTTGACCCATTTGATGAGGAGAGGATCAGATGGGTCGGCAGGATATGCGAGATTTTGGACCTGCACAGACTCGTTGGTGGATCCAGTGTACAACATGATAAGTTTTCCATCAGGCAGGATTGTAGCAGAGCCGGTCCAGACACCCTTAATATCATACCATTGATCAGCAACCATGGCCAATGGGAGGTGATACCAATGGATCAAGTCTTTTGACACAGCATGGCCCCACACTATGTCACCCCATATTGCGCCATTCGGGTTGTATTGGTAGAACAAGTGGTACCATCCTTTGTAAAACACCGGACCTGCAACATTTTGCAGGTTAATAAGGTTAAAGGCTTTTTTTTTTTTTTCAACACTGAAATTTGTTCAGATTGCAAATGAGATAACCAAATCTCTTGACAATACAATTCCTACTAATTAATGTTTGGACTGCAGTTGCTGCAAGAAACACAAAGTGGTCACCAGTCACAAGCCAACTTAGCTTGGAGGATCTAGACAAAATCTTCAATTTTTGCCCAGCGTCCTGATATTGTATTTTTAATAAAGAAAACTTTTACTTGATTTTGTGGCCAATCATTGAAGCTCTTTCTTTTCTTTTCTTTGGTGCCTTCGTTGTACTGTAGGTCTCCAAAACCAGCTATCGGGCAACCTATTTTCAAAATATTTAATCATTGCTTACTAGATTGATTGCCTGGATGATTTGTACCAGCCGACCAGTCACGTTCCGTAGCACATGGTCAAGTTCAGCAAGAATTTTGTGCGCGAGGTATAATGAATAAATTAATGCGCAATGTTCAAAATTCTTACGGTACGTGTTTGTAGTCAATCCAGCTGTTCCAGATTCTCAGCCTACACGTTTCATTCATTAAGGAGATGACGTTTTTAAACAATTAATTAAGGGATTGGAACAAATTATGAAGATTGGGAAATTAAGTTGGTTTAAAATCCGTTGTATCTAATTTGAATTTGTCCAACTACGGACAAGTTTCTCGGAAAATTAATCAAATGAACCAAAGTTGACATACAGTAACAAGCAGCCACAAAGATAAAAAGAGTTCAGAAGGGGAAAATAAAGTAAAATAAGTAAACAAAAAGAAATAGGAGAGGACTTACCATTGGGATCTAGAGCAGAACCAACCGCAACCCAGCATTAAAGCATCGTATTCATAGCATCAAAACGAAACAAAAGTCAGTGCAGAGATAAAATTGAAGTTTTAATGCCCATTTGAAAGAATAAACGCTCAATTATTTGGTTGTCACATCACGAATAAAAAGGTCCTTCCAATGATCATGCAAATTTTTGCTTTGACGAACATGACCTTACGTTACGTACTCGAAGAAGCCAAACATGTAACTCGAGCTTTTATGTTTATGTTTTTCTGGGCACAATTAAATGTTCCAAACTAAAGGTTTAACCTTTTTTTTAATTAAAATAAACAGGATTGCCACTACAGGTAATAGTGGACCGAGTCATTTTCTTCTTTCTTAAATCTTAATATGCGTGATGAAATTCTCACAAAAGAAACATGACTTTTTTTTTAAAAAAATAATAATAATTTTTTATTTAAAAATAAATGAAAAAGAAAAGAAGAAAAAACAAATCAGAAAACTATACGTAGGAAAGAGAAGGCGAGAATGTGGTACCATTCATCCAATTCTTTTGGGGTTGAAAGTGGAACGCCGTCCTTTGCCACGACAACATATTATTGGTCCAGGGATACGACGCCGTCCTTGCACCAAACCGCCGGTTCGACTTCTCAGACACCCCGGCCGACGAGGCACTCGTAAACGGCCGGAGTCTCTCCGGCTCTTTCGACGACGACGCATCGTTAAGTCCATTTTGTGGATTATCATTAACATTATTATTATTATTGTTATCAATATCGTAAACCGGGGCTATTGATCCACTATCGGACAATAATGCAACTAAAAAACCAACAACCAACAGACCAGATAGCACTAAGACAAAGGACCTCCGGCGAGTTGGCCGTGGGCGTTCCCCATCCGGGAGAGGATTGTAGGGCACATTAGAATCTGCCATTAATTAATGAATGTATGGGACGCACTAGGGGGCTGCTACTTGATAAATTTGTTGGTTTCAATGAGTAATGGGGAGAAAGATTAAGAGAACTGGGGGTCTATTTATACAACAAAGAATGGGCTGTTGATTTGCTATTAATGGGGGATTACTGTTTATATTCTTTTGGCGAGAGTAAGGGCGAAGGGCAAGTAACGGAAGTAACTGATTTGGACAACTGTAAGTTCCATGTATAATTTGTCCAATTAGCCGGTACGCAACTTAGGCCAACTTAAAATCAATTCTTTTTTTTTTTTTATGATTCAATTATTGTTTGTCAAATAATTAAGAGTTATGAGAAATTACTTTTAAACCTACCGCCCAACATTATTAAATATTCCTGTTCCTTGTAACCATGCAAGAAAAGACAATGGCTGATCTGTGTGTTTCTTGTGCTCTTGTATTTGTGCGTGGGGGTCTCTAAATTTATTGTTGTCATTGAATGTTCATTTTACATCTGAGTTGTATGATAAGGGATTCAAAAGGAAATATTTGAGTGTCATCTAATTATCTAAAATTTGGTTTTTTAAATTTTAGTTATAATTTCAATCCGATTTCACTTGAAGTGGGAAAGGTGATGAGTTTGGTTGTTGCTTCAGAGTTTTTGGGTGCAGAAGAAGATAAGTAAAACTCGACCTTAAATCTTTAATAAATTCAAATTATTAAGTTTGTGAGTAATAGTAACGATATGACCAACACAGGAGAAAAGGATTATAGGAATGGTAAAAGTACCTGTAAATCTGCCTATAAAAATTCATTTATTGTGGGTAATTTTACAGGTTGTGGCTGGGTTTGTTATTTCAAACTGAAACTCATTAGGGATTATAGGTGGGTTTGGTATTGAAAAAAAAAAAAAAATCCATCAGATTTCTGTGTGGGTATCTGTCAACTTGCATTCTTTATTTTAATTATACATTTTCAATTTTAATCATAACAATTACATTAAAATAATTTAATCATAGATATATGTAAGTTAAAGTTTTTAATTCCTAAACTTAATATATTTCACCGTTGTGCACACACACAAAAAAAAAAGCTTTTAATAATTAGAAGTTTTTTTAAATTTTCAAGCTTAATATCATTGGTATTTGTTTTTATTGATTAATTTTGTTTGTTTTGCTTAATGACTCAAACCTAATAATTGCTTACTAAAATGGAATTCTATTTGTTTAATTACAAAATTTACTTATTAATATTGTGGATACTTGTTAATAATGTTGATAATACTTGTATATTGATTAAAAGATGAAGCACGACATTGATATTTGTCTACAACAGAAACATTTTGTATTAGATTATTATATTTTTGTATTTATTTTAATGTTGAAATTTTAATTTCTTATTTACATTGATAAAATCTATAATTGAGTATTGTATGTTGATTTTTTAGGTTATCGTTATAAATTTAGAATTTGAATTATATAATTTAAGTTTTTATGTATTATTAAAAATATTTTTTTTAATATTTGTGATTTTAAATGATAAAATCTCAAAAAAAATCCACTACAAATTGTGAGTGGACTTAATAATTATTAAAACATGCAGCAAGTGGGTTTCTTTTTAAAAAAATAAAAATTTGTTATGGGTTATAGATGAATTTGATAATTTAAATTTCTTTTACGGATGCGGATTTAGTAATGATAAATGTGTAGTGAATGGCGTCCGTTTCCATCGCTGGCAAAGAAGAAGGATCTAGAAGAAAGATTAATAAAACGAACGTCATCCTTAGTATTTTATGCGAAGAATTATAGTCTTGTCGCCGACGAGAGATTGATTAGGTCTTGCAGTCGGCTCGGAAATACGCGGATGGGTCAATTATTTTTAATTTCCTATGGAACAAGTGTAAAGGAGAACTCGTTGCTGACTCAGATTTGATAATGAATTAATTCTTGATAATCCTAGACCACAGATGACTCAAATCATTGTTGGAGACGCTATAGGGGAACTGCCAAGCCAGATGGCCGTTGCTCATTTATTCATTGATAAATAATTAATTGGGCACAAGTGTTCTCGGCCACAAGCTTAAGAAATGCATCTTGCTGGCCAAAGATTTGGTGATTGACAGTGATTTGTGTACCTCCCCCAGTTCCGAATTATTGGCGAAAAAACAAAAATGTAATCATTCAAAACAAGACCGAAGGACGTTCAAGCAGATGAGTCACAAGCTAAAACGATAAGAGGTTCATTTTCCAAAAAATAAGAAAATAATAGCGACCCCAGCTGATTATGCTCGATATATTCATGTTTGCCACGTGCAGATCCCATATGGCCCAACTGATTCCACATGCACTGCGCCTCCAATCAGAGAAATAACCAGACTGGTTTTCACATGATGTTTTAAAAGTAAAATAATGGATCACCGATTTGGTTCGTGGCTATGAAATGATTGGACCCTTTTGAATAGTTTATTATATATTTTCCGTACTATCACTAATTTTATAAAAAAAAATTATCCACTAACCATCTTTATTTTTAAATTTTTTTAAATATGTAATTTTTTTTTATTTTTTTAACTGAATTCTACCTGAAGTTATATTTTTTTACACTTTTCTACTTCTGTTTATTAACTGTTAAGATTTTGTTATTTTTTTAATAAAATTATGATTTTATCCTCTAAATGTAAAATTATAATTTTATTCTACATTATTAATTTGAGGGGTAAAATCATCATTTTGTTAAAAAAATTAACAGAATCTCAACGGTCAACAAACGGAAGTGGAAAAGTGTAAAAAAATATAACTTTATGTAGAATTCAGCAAAAAAAATGAAAGAATTGTGTATTTTTAAAAAAATCAGAAAAAAGAGGTGATCGGTAAATAACATCCCTTTTATGAATAAAAAGTCGCATTTAATTTCTTACTGCTCTCTCTAAAGATATAAATGGGAGAATTTATTATTGATTTATAGGCAAAGCTTACATCACATTAATTTTTTAATTATTAGAGGTTATGGTAATGTTTAGAAAAATTAATAATTACAAAAAAAGTGAATAAGTTTTAAAGTTTTATTTTAAACCTCATGTTGCAACTAGGCAACACTGCTAGTACTTCTATCTTTTTGAAGTTTTCCATTTATATTCATAGCAAATTTAGTATCAAGTTGTTCAACAAATTTTTCTATTTTATCTAATTGAAACTCTTACTTGGTTAATCTTATATTTAATTAGTTTTTATTCTTTGTATTAATGAACTCTTAATTTAATATATCCTGATCTTAAATGTTGAAGTCCTTTATTAATTGTTTAACTTTATTAAATTTTTTACTAACTTTTTAATTTGTTTTATATTTTCTTCATTGAAATTATTAATTTCTAATATTTCGTTTGCACTTTCTATATCATTTTTGGATAAATTTGGGCCTTCTAATTTATTTAATGAATATAGTGAAATTCAATTTAATTGATTATTTCCCTACATGTCTGAATCATTGATTAGATAAAAGGAATAAAAATTTTTGTAAGAAAATCCTCTTTGCCTATAGCTAGAATGTGGTAACTTATTGGTTTCTATATTTTGTAAAATTATTAGAGGTTATGGTAATTTATTCATTGTATCATCTTTCTAATAATTCATTAGATTTATAAGATATTTATGACATATAATATCTCTTTATAATTCATGATGCTAAATTTATATTACAAAATCTATGTGAAAGCATTGATGGTATATATTTATGACGGAATATATATATATGAAAGAAAAAATCTAGTTTATATCTTAAGAGAGATAAGAAATTATAAATGCAGGTTCAAATATTTATTCAAAATTTTTAAATCTTTATGAATATGATAATCATTTATATCTTTATAAAAATAAAGTGAAAACTTTAAAAAAAATTTAAAAATAGATGTAGAAGAGATGAACAACAAAACTATTTAATTACACAAAATCAATGAAGGCTTATTTGAAAAAAAAAGTAAATATGTGATTAAAAATAAAATTTTTTATAAATTGATATTACACTCGTACCTCCTTTTATGTTAAAATTATTTTCATCCATTAAAAACATATTATTAAAAATTATTAATTACGTATTATTAATTTTTACCTGATAACTATAATTTCATCAATTTTAATTTTCCAACTACAACTTATTTAAAGGCAGCAACTTGCACTTCACGGCTCTCGATTTTGCACACGTGGATGCATCCACCAAATTCCTACCGCCTCCTCAGCACCACAATCATTTGGAAAACGAAACAGAAGACTCGTTAGAAGAAAAACATAATGCTGTCACTTTCTGAAATTGGCGTCACGTAATCCCAACACATAGCTTTCGCCACGTAGCTCGCTCAACACTTCGTGGAACAAGATCCGCAATCAATGGTACCACAAATCCAAAAGACACAAAAGCACATTATTCATTGACCCCAATGGAATCTTCCCATCACATGATTAGGAAGAGATGCTTGATTCAAATCAAACCTGTTTGGTGAAATTTTATGACTTTTAATTGAAACATCTGCTGCTACATATTTGACCCCAGACGCCAGGAAAAGGTAAAATCCAGGAACAAAACAAAAAAGGAGGAAATAAAAGCAGCATCTGAAGCGGGTGTGGCGCGGTGTGTTTGCCCCCTCATTCCCCATAAGCTTTGCAATAGTAGACAGACATAACCACTTCACACATTTGGGGGCGGCCACATCTTCCCGAATAACTCCTCAACTCGCCTTGCTTGATTTACATAACCGTCAAGTCCAGCAGCCAAAAGCTCCACAGAAGAAGGCCCCATAGCTGATGCTAGGCTTAATTGGTCCCACTTGGTAAGCTGATCACAATTCACAAAGAAGGGATCAATTAGCAAATCATTTATGGCGTAAAATTAAGATGACCACACATTCTGGACAGGACCTAGACTGAACGTGCATTGCACTTAAGACCACAAAACAAAGCAGTGATTGGTAGTAAGAGGTGGTTAAACTGATGGAAATAGTGGAAATGGCATTGATGATGGCTACCACTATTGAATTCAAGGCAGTGGTTGCAAATATAGAAGTGCAGATGGCGGCAAAAAGGAATAGAGAGAGCCATGGTGGGAAGAATTGTATACACAAGCACAAGATTACTATATGCACCCACTATTATGAAAGTACAAAAACATATTTATCAAAGAGGCAAACCGATGAGATGACACAAGTGTCTTAGTCCTTATTGCCCTCCGACATGTATGCCACACAAGAACCTAATATATGGCCATGGTTAAAGCAGCTTTTGGATTTTTAATGTTGCTTTATAAAAATTTGACATGCAACTATGCTCATTACATGCAACAACTAATCACTATCAATGCCTTAAGATTACCACATGCAGTAAGCCCGTGCGTGATGATCATACTTTGCATAATATAAATAAAGGATCATGAAACTGCATTTTGTATGGTTTGGGTAATTTTGAGTCATCCTGTAGTATCTATGTCAGTTTCACAAAATAAACCATTAAATGAAGGACACTGAATAAAATGGAAACTTGAGAAAACACAGACCTCTTCTTCACTAAAGTTGTACTTAGCCGCAGACTGAGGGGATAGCCTCCGAATGAATGAGTATTTCTCATCAGCAGAAGTGGCAGATTCTTTGAGGGACTGCAGTACCTTCAATGGTGCTATGATATAATCAACACTGGACAATGAGTGAAACAGCGTGAGCCACAAATCTCATTCATGAAACTAAAGTTAGCAAAATTTCCAGTTAAATGGGATCACAGGTGAGTCAGATAATTACCCAAGAAGACTAAATAAATCTTGCTTGTTTCGAACTGCTGCCGCCATCAACTTTGATTTATGTCCATATTTGTGAATGTAATTGTAGGCCTTTGACACCTGCAATGTAGCATAATAGTGGTTGGGTTCAATCAATTGTTGATTCCTAGCTTGCTAAAATCATAAATATAAGCCGTCTGGCAACTTTCATAATTCAAGACGTATCTGGATGTCAAATAAAATTTCAATCCGATAATACAGTTCATGTCAATGAATCTACTATTTAACAATAGGGAATTCATTAACTGCTAAAATTCAAAGAAATCTCCTCTCACAATAATGTGGGTTCCACCAGGGGCTCCCACCTGTGTACGCATCAAAGTCAGAAGAAATGTGTGCATTCTCATTTAATATGACAGATAAATATCGCATTCATATTTTAGTATATATGGCATTCATATTTTAGTATTTTCTATAAACTGTATTTATATTCAGCATCATTTAAGAATATTAACCAAGCGTACAAAACATCTTGTGACCTAAAACAGCCTTCTTGAATGTCAATGTGGATAACATGTTCAGAAGAAAATGTTATTCAACTAACCAAAGATAAAGCAGGATCCTCTCCTCTTTTAAGAGCAGCATCTATCTCAGGGTCACCAGAATGACTGCGAGCCCAGTCCTGAAAAGACAAGATATGCACTTTAATTATGTTACCCATGACCCCCTGAAGGTTTGCTAAACCTCAATATTAGTTAAAAGCCAGATCATTACCCTAAGGCGGCCGACAAATATCTGAATAACAGAAGCACCAGCTTGGGCGGCAGCTGCAGCTTGAGCAAAGCTGAAGGCAAGACCAAGCCCATAATAAAATATGAATAAAATTTTGATTTGATTTCAAAGCCAGCACAAACTTAACTACATCATTCTGTAAAGAAAAGATGCAAGAAAGGAAGTAAAAAGCCACCACAACAAGGAGGTTATATAGTAAACTGAGAATTAACAGGAGAGTAAAGCTACTTATCAGATGCTAATGCTTCAACATCTTATCAGAATAAATTAATGTTGGTGCTATTACTCAAAACTGTTTCAAGCAAGAGACTTACAAGCACATAATTTGGGGATTAAAAAATGCCAAGAATGAACATATAAGATAATTTGGGGATTAATGCCAAGAATGAACATATAATTTGCATAGCTCATTAAAGCAGCTGCAGTACAGAAAAAGATTCTTTGTGCAAGGACACTTGCAACATAGAGAAATGCTACATTACACTTGAAAATTCTAAAAAAAATACCTTATGAAACAGATTATTTGAGATTTTATCATATAATGATGTCAATAGAGTAGTCAATGCAATGACTGAAATTTCACAAGTAAAATTCAAATATCAGAATTATGCTTCTAATTTACACTTCAACCATACACCACAAATTTTCCGATGAAGCCAAGACACATTTTGGATATACAAACAACTTCAATAGGTCATAAGACGTAATAGACAATTGGTGTGAGAACACCAGGCCTGCCAGAAGATAAACTGGTCTTATCAGCTTATCAGAGAAGTTCTGGCTTAAAGCGGACATCCAGAAAATATCACAGAGATCTTTGAAGCCAGAGGGCAATACACATTACTTTTTTTAAGAAACGGTAAAATAAGATTCTGTTAATATTAAAAGACGAAAGAGTTACAAAAGTCAACCAGGTGTCCACAAATGAGCAAGAACTCTCCAGAAAGACTGAAGTACTCATCAACCATGTAAATTTATGCCAATACATTAGCATAAACATTGATCTTCTATAAATAAAGATTATTGTCCAAAGGTAAGAACAGATGCAGCATAGAATTTGTAATTGTAACATGGACCCAACTTTATCTTTAAACTGTAACAATCAAATGATACTATTACTTGATTCAACTATGTTAGTACCTGTACACAAAGGTCAAATGTGTCTGTATGCCCTCAGATTCCAGCAATCTAGAGGCCTCTATTCCCTGACAAGAAGTCAATAAAGTGATGGGCCAACAAAGAATGAAAAAAATAACTGGCTTTCACTACAGATTTACCAAAGAAAAAATTTGAGGTCACCAACCACAACCTATTTTATTCGGATACTCACTTGCCAAGTTGAAGGAATTTTGAACAATAGACGCTCAGGAGGAACATCAATTTCGGTGTACAACTTCAACAAATCGTGCACCTGCACATTTTGATAAACCACAGGCATTAAATTGCATATCAAGGATACATATAAAAACCGGTGAAAGTCAAATTGCTGAGGTATTATTTTGTCAAATAGACCAGACATATCCCTGAAGGTTGAAAAAATATAATCATAAACAAGTTGTTGGAAAGCTAAAGAAAGGAAAAAGAAAGGAAGAAGAAGAAGCAGGAAGCCTCTCCCAACCAAAAGTTTATTTAAGCCTAGTATTTTTTAGAGGTAAGATTTATACCTTGAACAATATATATTGGCAAAGAAGAGAACTTAAGCAAAAAATTAAAGACACTCAATGTAACAAAGATTCAGAAAGAAACACCATAGTAAACTCCTATGTACTCGGATTTTTAAATTAGAATTTCACATTCTACAAGTGTGATACATCAAAATCTGTATTCTAGTTTCTCCAGGTGAGCTACGCTTAGCTTTTTGCCATGCACATAAACAGAAACGAGATGTGTTCCAAAAGCAATCATGCTATTGACTAACTTCCACAGAGTGGTAGACATTCCCAGATCTAGAAGTTAAAAGATCCATAGAGGTAGCTCTCATTTAATTCAAAATTCAAAAAATCAATCTAACATTGAAGAAATTCCATTAAGAAACTCTGCAATCTCCATAGAAAGAAACAAAGTGTTTTAGGATTCCTACGACTGACATAGGTAGCATACGAGTATTTGAAAATTTAAAATGACACTTCACTAACAGTGGGTCAAGCAGACAGAACTGGGTCTTGAGCAGAAAGATCCAGAAAATAAATATAATTTGAAGTATTCCGCAAGACAACCAATCCCTGGGTTAACAATCACCAGATGGTAAAAACACCTCCAACTACCACCCAAGTTTGCACATAAACTTGATGTAGCACTGAAAGAATGATGTAAATTCATAGTTTGAGATATAGATAGCAATCAACTTGTGATTTTCAGGTCCCCAGGGCATCAATGTCAATTCACGTATTTGCTGCATATTACTGAATCAAACATTTGTCATTCCCATGGTGAAAGATACTGAAAGAACTGACTTGAAAAGAGCCCAGTACCTTCCGGATAATTCCATGGGTGTCATAAGCAAGTCTTGCATCCACTTCAGTTGAAACCCGACCAGGTACCATTTTTGCCAAATCACTTCCAACATTCACCAATGCCTACGCATTCATCTCCAGTGGTTGAAAACTCTTCAATATTCTAAGGAAAGAAATATATGGAAAGAACCCATATTCCTTTCCTAAAAAGTAAGCTAAAATGAAGCCAACCTTGTTGAAGAAACAGGACAGTCTGAGTTCAGAGTTCTCAAGCTTACAACAACTGGAGTCAGCCAAAGCCATGTCCACAGCATTCTATACAGAAAATGCAGATTCATTTAATGAGAAACCAAATCTCAATTTTGTTAAGACCAAATTACTCTCTGCGGATGAAAAATACTTACTCTGAATATTGTATCAGGGAGGCTACAAATTCCCAAAAGGAGCGAAGAACTAACAGTAGCAGCAGTTGGAGGGAACCTAAATTTCAATAGAAAAAAATGAATAAATAAATAAATCCTACTAAAAGAAATATTAAAGTAGACTAGATTCTACTCAACTGAGAACATTTTTTTTTTAGTTTTAAAGAAAAAGAAAGGGCCTAAAATTTACTACCTCTCGAAATCATCGAAAACAACTGTGTCAGGAACGATCTCGCTAAAGCTAGATACAGCATCCAACTCCGTACTCAGTTCTTCATTTAATTTTTATTTTTATAAGAAAAACCAATTAAATAATAAAACAAGTATGAATCATTAAAATTTTGAACGAGAGAGAGTAAGGCAAGTGAGAGGCGACCTGCATCAAGCGAAGAAGAAGAAGAAGCGCGAATGAGAGGAAACGATGAGCGGAAGTTGAAGTGCACATTAGAAGCTGTTGATATCAGTCTCAAATTTCTTCCCTGAAAATCAATTCAAACAATTCAATTAACTAACTGCATCCGTATAAATATATCAACCATTCAATTTTACATGCACTGCACATTACAACTTACCTGGAAAGAAAATGAAGAGAGAGCTTGTGAGGGCGCACATCGCAAGGAGATTGACATTTCCTTTCCTTTTTCTTTCCTTCAGCCGGCGAAGAGAGCGAGTTGATCAGAATCAGATGGTGTAGGGACCGAGGCTATCGTAAAATAAATTTATATTGTTGTTATGTCTGTTATTTGTTTATTTTTATTGCAGGATATCATATGAGTAAGTCATATGCTTTCAGATATTTGTATTGCACGTGTCGCTCTCACTAATTCACTCATGGTTTAAGGATAAACTTTAATTTAGCGGGCCGTGATAACTTAGATTTTGATCCCCTCAGTTAAGCCCATTGTATTATTCATATTTGCACTGATTTGGCTGGATGTATCTTGGCAAGAAGCCTTAATAAAAAAATCAGTGGATAACAGAGAGCGAAAATTGCTGATAATATCAAAGAGAGATGGTGGCCGCTATTGTCTCAAACGCCGGAGGCCATGATTGATGGCAACATCTCCCCTCGGATACTCCATCATTTCCATTTGAATACATATGATGATTTTTTATTTTTTTTATTAGCAATTTTGAATCTTTTGCACACAGTTTCAATTTGGACCACCCACACACACTTACACTTGCTGTATCTCGTGGCAGCATAGCATTGCCATTGACAGAATTACAAACCCAATTAAGGCAGTAAATTTCTAATAACGGAGTGACGATATATTACCAGAATAGATCAATCGATCCTGAACTGAACTATACGCGATATAGATAGAGGTCATAAGGTGTAACCAATTATACAGAACGCGTCATTACTCAATATATATATAAAATATTAAACTCAATTGATAATAAATTAAAATCCACCAGCTTTACAAATAAAGATTACTCAAACAATGATCAATAATGATTTAAGAACCAGCTGATTGGTTGAAAATGGCACGATTCTAGTTGCAAAAAATAACTCAGCCAACCGCGTTGATATGTTCTAGCAGCTCAGTTTGAAACTAACTGTCAATGCTCTTTCTCCATGCCAGAGGTTGCTTGTGCCCCTCTTGTGAACAGTGAGCTTGTAGCTGATTCAACTTCTTTTTCCAACTTCTTCCAACGCACCAAAGACAAGAGAAATTCCTGGACCTGCACTGCGTTATATAGTAAGGGTTTGATAGCAGATTAAAGCAGAGCGAAAGCCTTTTACATGAAGCAGAATCTTCACCTCCGATGGGTCCCTGAGAGAGTAAAATGCTTTGGTTTCTTTGGGGACGGAAGACACGAGGATTCCATATCCTCGATTCCCCTTTCGTAACACCTAAGTATAATATCAGGATTTAATTGTTTAAGCATCGTACTATGTATGTTATGAAATTTAACAAGCCTCCCAACAGAAATAAATAACAAGGGTAATACCTTGAATGCATCTTCATCAGTCCTATCATCTCCTATGTAGATGGGGAGCACATCATCACCAAGGCCTGCACCAAAGGATACAATATGATGATCAAACCCAGTTACAAGGAGGCATGCTTGTTATTGTAGAGAATGTTACCGAGAGATTCAAGAAGGAACTCGACTGCTTTTCCCTTGTTCCAGTCAATCACTGGGCGGACCTCTAAAACCTGATATACAAGTAAACCAAATCAGAAAAAATAAAAATAAAAATCTCACGTTATATATAGACGAATGAGGAACAAAACTGGCGGTTCTCGGTTTATCCAAAATTAAATACCTTCCGCCCATGAGTTAATCTCAAACGAGGGTAGTCTTTAAGGACATCGTGCACACACTGAGCTATTGCAGGCCAGTTCTGAACGCAGAAGAACGGAGGACATCTTAGAATTTACAAGCATGAGAAAGAGAGAGTGCATTCCAAAAATATAGTGACGATCACCTTCTCATCTACATTACGATAATGTACAGAAGCACAAAACTTGTGGTTCTCAACTTTTGCACCTTTGATGCTTTTAGTGCTGTCAACGAGGGTTCTAAAAACCTGGCATAAATATTAAATATAGAATCAATTATTTCTCAACATGTTAGCTTATGCTTCTTCATCTACATTAAACAACAAATCCTGTACCTCATCGATCATAGGTAAAAATTCCCTAGCAGGCTGGAAAAGATTTACTTGCTTGCCCTGCCGCACCAAAACAGAGAAGAATTAAAACCGCAAAGCTTAACATTGCATAAAAATGAAAAAAATCCCCGGAAGTGTAGTATTTTTCAAGATTTCTGGAAGTTAATGAAAAGGGTAGTTGCTTGAAGGCCTTATTATCTTTTACCAGTTGGTCAGTAGATTTAATACAGTTTGGATGGTCATCAGACAGCGTGTGGTCGACAGGGCCCATAATGTCCATTCCATGGCTACCACCATAATAGAGTTCTGTTAGTCCTACCAACTCATAAACCTGATAAAATTTACATCAAATTAGACACTAAAGGTAACCAGATAATAAATACACAAAATGAATGAAAACTAACGCGCAAAATTCTTGAAACCCCAAAGTGGTTTAAGTTTTCTCCATATACCTTATCACTGCTTCTCCCACTAATAATTGCTGTCGGGAAATACTTTGCAACATTTCTTACAGCAGAGCGCATCTGCAAAACAATTTCTAATTTTAATTGAAGCACAAGGCAGCAAAAGATACAACAAAATGAAGAGAAAATTCTTACACCGTCAGACATAATGGCACGATCCGGGTCATCAACAATTGGAGAAAGAGTTCCATCATAATCTGAAAAAATGGCAATCTTCTTTTTCTTTGCTTTTCTCATAATTTTCTCAAAATGTTTTAGCGCTGATGGATACTTAAGCTGCACACGGTTGGAAAAATAAGAGGGAGGAACAAAAAGCAGAACAAATGATTTGATAATACAGGAATTTAAAATACAGTACTTCATTGAATTCAACAATTATTCAGAATGCAATTGCTTACCATCCAGGAGCGGTAAGCAGTATCAAAGTCATCCAAACCCACATCAGCATTGAAATCCTTAATTAGCTTCTTTCGAGGAGGGGATGAGGATTTCATGGCGTCCAACCATCCATTGGACCTAACATCATCAAGCTTCCCAGGCTTTTTCCTTGGAATCGCAATGCACTTGCCGGAGAATGAAGCTCCTGCCTGCGAGTAAGGCAGCCTAGAATGTATGCCTAGCTTTGGTTTGTTCAACGATGCAGGATCAGTAAGAACAGGAGATGCTTGATTTGACTTCAACTCCATTAGGTCCAAATTACTTGCAAGCTACTTAAAATCTATGAACTAATTTAATTGTATGATGTTAACGGCCCACTTTGTCAAACACAATTTTATCTCTTTAATCTGGAAAAAGAATTTTTCTACCCAACTCTTTTATCTATGAAAAACCACCTCTTTAATGTTTTCTTATCGCTGCTATTTGGTGAGCGGTCCATCAAGCGCAAGCTCCCTGAAAACTGGAGATGACACAATTATTAAATCATGTTATTTCTGCAGAGAAAAAACAGAACACGTACACGTTCATAAATTCGTAATATCATTATCTCCATACCTTCGCATCTCCAAGTCTATGCGGCATTTATAGCGACTGACTGATCATTATTTGAGCAAAAATCCTCGAGATAAAGAAGGCACACAGCTCCAAAGCAAACCAAAATGTACCTCTTTCAGTCTGAAGAATAGTACAGAAATAGTCCCAAAAATCATTGTTCTGTTCTCATAAACATAAATTTATTTCACCTGCATTTATGTCTACCATACATATGTTTCAGTAAGAGCCTATCAGGGGAAAAAGAAAAGAAAGTGGACCCAGTTTCCAGACTTTGGTGTTCATGTTAAGTAAACTCTGCAATTAATTACCCAAGCAAAGCATATATATATATATTAATTATAAATTCTATCGAAATGCACATACCACAAAATATGAAATCCTTAAAAGAAAAAACATAAAATATAATTATATAAGCGATATCATCTCCAATTATTGTCATCCACCTTACCTACACCACGACATGGTGTCACTTCTCATTTATAAAATTCGTCTAGATGCATCTATGTACGTATCGCGAACACTCGTAAATGACAAAATAAAAACGTCAGACTCAGCAGTTTGTCTAGCTCTTGCAGCGCAGCAAATAGTTAAACTTCTATATAATGCATCCCCAAGATTTAAACAATAAGGTAATTTCACCTCTCAGATCTCGTTTAAGTCGCTTTCAAATCGAGTTTCATTAAATACAAAAGTATGTTTAAAATAAACAATGCGAAAACTTAAAAGCCTGGTGCAACGAAAAGACAACGCAACTACCGAAACGGTCATAAACTCCAACCATCAACATGAACATATCTAATTAAACCAATTAAAAGAGAAGGGGGAAAAAATGCACTGATGAATCACATGAACCATTAGCGTATCAGCAACCAAAGTCAATGTTAGTGAAAGTTTAATCCAATTAGAGTATGTGATTGAAAGGTCATAAAAATTTTCTTTTAAGAGGTTAACATCAAAAAAGGAAACTTTTTCGATATTTCAACTTGTTTACCTAGCTCACAGCAACCGACAAAATAGAAACTTAAAAAAATAAAAATAAATAAATAAGATTAAAAGAAAAATAAACAAATGCGCCGTCAAAATCAATCCACTTTTTTAGTATAAATAATTTCGTTCGTGTACCAGAACTACAATGGATCCTTTAACCTAATCTAGGGTCCAAAAAACCAGTCATTAAAATGCTATCGGCGATGGACCCACCCTCAGGCAAACAAATAAATAAACAAAACTTCTCCTGAAACTGAAATTCATTTTCATATCGTAAAACCAGCGATATTAATGGTGTTAAAAAGGGAGGGGCGATTTCAGATTCATTACCTGAATCACCAGCGAAAGAAACGAAACGCAAGAGCTTCGTTTTCCGAGCGGCCAAACGCAATCTGAATATTAATAGTAAGCCAATATATATATGAATAGAACAAAGAGGAGGCCACTAAAAAGGATTGCCTCAACTCTAATGAATGGAAAAGGATGAGAAAATAAAAGAAAAGGAAAAAAGATACCCTAAATAAAAATAAGAGATACGCAAAATGCGAAAGAGATAAATTATAACTATCGAATGGAAGAGGAAAAGAAGGAAGGAAAATGAAGCTCAAAAGCCTTGGTATTTATAGAGTTTTTGGTACTCTCTCTCTCCCTCTCTCCCTCTCTCTCATTCATAAAAGACGTGTTTAACAAGACAACCTGGTTGTTGAATTGGAAACACTGCTGCAATTTTTCACCAAATCTTTTTCTTTTTTTTTTTAAATTAGCGTATTTGATCATTAATATATTATATATTTTGAGAGAGAAAAACATATTACCATGCATAGGGAGCCCGCGCTGGTCCTACGTCGGAAACTGGCACGTGTAGGTGAAACTTTAGAGCTATTATATTGTTGCCACCTGTAAACGTATCTAAGTGACGTGGCCACGTGTCAGCTTCAGCCAATCATAGTCCCTAGACGGATTTTTTATCTATGTCACAGTTGGCAGTCGTCGGTGACGGAAATAATATGTCTGACTTTTTTTTTTTTCCCTTGGATGGTTTTTGTCAATTGAGAAAAAGTATGTATGTATTCATTAAAATATAGGGAAAATGAATTCACGTGTTTAGTGTCGTGGTGTCACGTGCGAAATTTACAAAGGTTGTGAGAGTGGTTTTTCTTTTTACGGCTGCAGGAGCGCTAATCTCGTGAGGCAAATCACGTGGACCGTAACCTAAGGTGGCAAAAAGGGGTCGGGTCAAGTGATTTAAGTTGAAAATCGTAACAAATTGGGAAATTTGAGGGAATTCAAGGCTTGTGTGGTTTTGAAAGGGAACCGGTCGTGGAGCCCAGGCTGGGGATGGTTCGCTGTGGTGTGTGCCCAGTCTTTTTTTATTGATAACGAACCTTCTATATTATTATATATTCACGGACGAGATGTGCTGACGCTACAGGCTCGAGTGCGTTAAAAATGTTACTCGCTTGTCGCTTTGAAAAGTTTCTTAGGAGTTTTTTTTTTTTTTTTTTAAAAAATACTGATAACATTAAAGATTACAATTGTTATTTGTATTTTTAAATTTCCTCTAATATTCGAAGGGTGTATATTTTTAAATCTTCTATGAGAGATATAGATATTTAATCTCGAATACTCCTTGAATGTTAGAGGAGTGTCATCGCACTCACAAGACTGTCTATACTCTTTAATATTCGAGGAGTGATTATTCTACTCACAAAATTATCTCCACTTAATTATTTCAGAAAGACTAAAACTAATTCTTATAATATTTTTATGAAGACTCGAACTCCTTATTTTTGCACATCGTGAGTGCAATGGCTCTAGCAATAGAACAAAAGTCTATTGGTAAATTTCTTAAGAGCTTGAAACTTGACTTCGGGGTTGTTTTGCAAGCCTATCAAGAACACCGCTAAAACAGTGAAAAGGCGTTTAAACTAAACTTCGCTTTTTAAAGGACCTTTCCGATGAAACAAAATATTATATTATAATTTACAATGAAGTTCACGGAGAAATACTACAAAAATTTTGTTGGAATCTTGTCCCGACAGTTGTATTACAACGTAATTTGAATCTTTTTTATTATTTAAGTTCAGAACAAGCTCAGCTTTTCTCGATATTTGAACTTATAATTCGTAGGGTGGGATCTATTCATGTACCACCAAATGTTTGGAAGAAATTTTTTCTTCACACGTAATGTATTTTTTAAAATGAGAGTGAGAGAGTATAATAATGCGTATTTCACTTCAATTGTCAATGTTTCTTGGTGAGTGAAAAGTTTTCAAAAGAAAATTTTAGGGAAACTAGGGCATTTAGATGGTATATGAGCAAAATTTTCCCCCCAAATATGTACCAAAGAATGCAAGCATGAGTGTGTAGAAATGAGCAATAATAATAGTAAAATTATTGACATTTGCTCGCGTACGGCGTACTCAACCACAAACAGTGAGAATTACATCTTCTAAAGAGACGCGAAATCTTGTAGGTCTAAATTTATTTATCGTGAGGACGAGGACTTGATCAAAATAGATTTGTAGAGGTACAGAAGTGGAAGCAACAGCGTTAAAGATGGAGAAATATTTACACTCATTGTCCCAATCGACCAAAAAAATGCAAGTGACCATCTTATATATCACGACCATTCTCTTGAACGTGTCTCTATTAATATCTATTTTTCGGTTTAAGAGTATTTTCATATTACCCTCTTTAAACTCGGTGAAAATAAAATAAAAATAACGGAGATCGACACTATTTCCTTTACTGTTTATTGCTTTCAACTACTTACTACAAATAGTTTTGATAAAAATAATTTTTTTTTTTTTAAGTGTGAATGTTTTGTTGCTGAAATGAAATTTTTTATCAAAAAAATTTGTCATTAAAGGGAAACATAAATAGTAAAAACTGAAAAAATTATGGAGAAGGTAGAAATCTCCTAAGACAATGAATAATATAAGTTCCCAAATCTGCCAACAATTATTGTATTTGTTTGAAATTTTACCCCTACTACATTAAAAAAAAAAAGTCCACCTCTAAATCCATATTTTTTACATAAAAAATTCAACTAGACTCATAGAAGTTCAAACTCATACCCTCAAAAATATTGAGACATGACTTACCGCTCAGCTATCAAAACCTAACGGCAACATGTTATATTATTTTAAACTATAGTGATTAGTTCATATCATGTATTTTATGTGACCAAATCAATTTTTTTTTTTTAAAAAAAAGATTTGGCTCCTGAGATTAAGGTTTCTAGTAATTTTTTAAACTCATCGGCACCCATGCAACTAATTGTTTCTCTTCTACCTCGAGGGCAACGAAACAGGAAATATAACACAAACGAAAACAAAAAGTTACAAAACAAGATTAGTTGTTAATTAATTTCCAGCTATTTTTGACGAGTGGCGAGAGAATGAACGTGCATAAAAGTTATTCCAAATCAAGTGTGCAAGATATGACTTTGATTACCATAAAATATTTTCTTTGTAGATTCCCGAAGTGGACTGATTAACAAACACTTACTTTTTGTTAAATCTTACTTAACCACATAAGACGGCACCCATGGTGATATATAAGCAACTAAATTATTATAGGTGTAATCGGACATTCCAAATCTGTGTCATCACACAAGCATGAATTCACTCTCGGATTCCAAATACAATTGAAGGACAAAGATATAATTTAATTTTGAAGGCCAAGTATATACAAACGTTTTATAAAAGTCATAAATACCAGTCACTCTCATGATGGTATTGAAACAGAAGTAGTAGGTGAAAAGTTTGGCGTTGCTTAACTTGACCAACCGTGCCAGCTAAAAAATTTCAGGTGATACCAAACAAATAAAATCACAGCGACCTGCATGAAAACATGCCAGTAACAGTATACGAATCATCAAATTTGGATTATGAATAGGCACCAAATATGATTTTGATGTGACTCTTCAATCTAAACAGAACCAAGTCTTCGTCACATAAAAACACTGCAATATGTTTTTCTGCAGGTTGTGGTCGAGTTACTCAAAGAGTACAAACAGTCCTTTTTAATTGGCCAGCATCAATTATAGCCATTATTTGTTTTTCTCTGGTCTCTGGTAGATGATTGCACATTGTAGCATCAATTATTGAGGCTAGCTTTGTCTCCTTTCTAGATTTCGAATCTCTTTACTGTAACGTGGAAAATTTTCAAATAACTAATTTTTAAATTAAGAATGTTTTTTTTCATCAACAATTTCTTGTAATCAGTTTTAAGTCTTTGAGTCCGATTATTTCTTTAATTTGCAGAAACACGAGATTTTTGTCTTTCGATCTCAACATTTGTATACAAAAGTTTATAGAACTCATCTTTAAAATAGGTTAGTAAATCGTAAGAATGGAAATAAAAATTAATTGACACAATGTCAAGGATTTCTCTGACATGGGGTGGTAAAATTACCCCGCACCTGCAAATTTGTCTAAACCTGCCCACAAATACTTATTCGTTGAGGATAATTTTATTAGCGGCGGCGGCTTTAGTATTTCAAACTTAAACTCGTTGTGGATAGGAGGTGAATTTGGTATTGTGAAAAAATCTACTGAATACTCATGTGGATATCTATCGACGCGCATTCTTTTAAACTCGTTGTGGATAGGAGGTGAATTTGGTATTGTGAAAAAATCTACTTGATACTCATGTGGATATCTGTCGCATTCTTTATTTTAATTTTTTTTAATTTTAATCATAAAAAATTCGTTAAAAAATTTAATTATAAATATACGTAAGTTAAAGTTTCTAATTTCTAAACCTAACCTATCTTACTGCAGCAGCACACACACACGCACATATTATGTCCTCTAGTAATTAAATGCACATTAAAGAATAAAAAAGTATAGATTTCAATCCATTGAAAAATGTAGTTTTTATCTATTAGTGCATTAAAATATGTTAATGGTGGTTGGATAAAATTTACTTATTAATATCATTGAAAATATTGTAAATTGATTAAAAAATGGAGCACGGAGCAAGGCATTGATATTAGTGATAATGATTTGATTACAACATAATTATTTTGTGTTATATTAATATTTATGTGTTTGTTTTAATGTTGAAATTTTAATTTTTTTATTTACATTAATAAATTTTAGAGTTGAGTATTCTATGCAGATTGTTTAGGCTATTATTATAAATTTATAGTTTGAATTATATAATTTAAATTTTTACATATTATTAAAAGTTTTTTTTAAATTTTTTTGATTTTAAATGAAAAAATTTACAGATTGTGGGTTGCTTTAGTAATTGTAAAAACCTGTAATGGGTGGATTTTAAAAAAAATATATATAAAAATTTATTGTGGATTACAAATAAATTTGATAATTTAAATTTTTTGTGAATGCAAGCGGTACTTATTTTCATTCCCATCCTTGACATAAGGAATATCTTATTGGAAGTATCGCACATTTACATCTGTCCTCCATCGTCCGATTACAAGTCTCGTTCGGTTTTTCAATTAATTGCTTTACACGAAGAATGGATTAGAAGGTGCAAATTCACAAGTGCTTAATTTGTTGGTGCATGCAACTGCAACATGATTTCCAATTAATTAACAATTACACAAAATCCGTAAATGGGCAAATATATTTGATCATCCATAGGCTACATCAATAGTTTATGCAATGAAGCATCGGAATTATCAAACAGCCAACTACTTCAAGCAGTTGAAAGAAAGAATCGACGATTTACACACGAGAGAGACGAGTACGATTGCATCCTTCGTCAAGATTTTTTTTTTTTTTTTAATGTATATCACAATTCACAAATACACATTACACAAACCAAAACTAAAGCAACAGCAAAAAAATAAAATAAAAAATTTTACACTGGAAGTACGGTGGAAGCATCCACCTTGGATACACGAAGTAAAACGCTGTCGATATCGAAAAAGACAAGTCAAACGTGGGTCCAAGTGCGCACGTTTGGCGACAATCATTGATGTTACAGGCTGACGTGGACAAGACACTTTCTTCTTGAACGGGGGACCGAAGACTAGAACTAACTAGTCTCCCGTCTTCGTTCCGATTTGGGCACTACTCGAAAGTGGAGCCCACCATCCTTACAAATTAGGTGGACAGCTGCGGGATGACGTGGAAGCGATGTAAAATTGCATAAAACGTTAAACAAGGCCTGACTCAGAACCGACGCGCGACCAATTACAATAAATGAATAAATTTCGGAGGAGAGCAGGAGTCAAAAAAAAGGTGCCTGCCCTTTTAAAGTGAAAAGGTCGTTTTGGTGGAGAGAACAGTTAAAAAGTAGACGAAAAGTGAAAGGACGTCACTCGTGAAGAAGAAATTCTAGGCAACGAATCTTTACCTCCCGCTCTTCCTTTCATTTTACTTGTAATTGAAGTTTTTAAATCGTCTGAAGAAAAACAATTGTTCAGGTTGGCCATTTAATTTATTTTTTTGAATGGATGGGGAAGCTTTGATAAGTTGGTAGAATAGAATAGACGGTGCCCAACAATCGGGATTTCACAGGATTCGGTCACTGTTGACCCTTTTTAATATCCAAATGACAAGACTTTTTCTAAAGCAAGTGGGTTTGAAGTCCAATTGCCATTAACTAGAAGAAACTTCTTTTCATTATTGCCGTCTCTTTAACATCAATCTGTGTGCATCTTTGACAAATATACACTACATGCGTGCACACACGCAATGTACGTTAGAATTTTCTCTAAACAGAAAATTAATTATGACTGACAAGGCTTTACCAACGGGGTATAAAGTATCACCTATCCAGTGTGCTTGCATTTCAATTTAATACCCTTTCTACGATCCGATCCTTCGAATTCGATGGTCAATATGGTTGATTTCTTGGCAACATGACCTGGTCATACAAAAAAAATACTCTTGTAAGTCCTTCAAACGCTCTTGTTCTCATGCATACATACAATGCATGTTAGATTTTTCATCGTATAAAGGCCTATAAAATTAACTCACAATCAAAAGTTAATTTAAAAGTTAAGGAATGTCTCAAATTTGTATTATTAACTCAGTAATTATTTTCAATTATAATGAGATGACATTCTCAACAAAATATACATGTAACAATGAGCGAATGAAAAACTAATAGTGCTTCTGAATCACAAAGACTTTCTCGGCCATAGTCAAGTATATTGCCCATTTTCCATTTGTAGCTGCTGTTGATGCACCGGTCAAGTTCGCAACAGAAACACAGCGTTTTTAAAGCTGTATATTTGCGACGTCCTTGAAAGAGTACAACAGCAAAATACGTATCGGGAAACTGGCGGGTTGTTTCTAGATTGCTAATGAAAATTTTTTCAACATTTTGTGGTTGGTTACTTCCTCTTCTGTCATATGCTCATTTGACCGGAGGAGGGAAAAAGCGTTGAATTGTCCACATTGTTTTGGGATTCAATTCTTTTCTCTCATCTTGCATTTTTGTACATCCACTAATTGATTGCTGAAAAAAGAAAAAGAAAATAATAAATAGATGCATCTAAATCAAGATCCATTTTCCTTAATTAAAACCTCTTTGCGAAATGTGCATGTTCTTGCTTCTTTTAGATCGGAGAAGAGGTTAAGGGGGAATAAATTAACAACGATTAGGTTCCATGTGGAAGTTCAAAGTCGATTAAAATAGCAAAGAGGGATTCCACTTTTGTATTGGTTTTATTATCTTAATTTGGATTTCGATAACCACCACATTCTGATATGCATAAACTATTTGTTACACCAACGTTGTCATAGTCTAAAATATTGTAAAACAAGACTTACCGACAAATTGATGCAAATCATTCATTCTGTTTGATTGGAAGAAATGGGAGGAGAGGAAAGGAATGGAAAGGAGAGATAGGGAGAGAAAATGAGAGAAAAAGAGCATTAATCTCAATTTCATTGTTTTGTTTGACGTCAAATTCATCTCTTTTCCTCTTATTTCTTTCCATTCTCTTCCTCTCCTCTCCTCCTCTTCCATTTCTTTAAACCAAACATGTCGTTATAGTTCATTTGGTACACTCTAATGTGTTACATTATATTAAATGTATTGCACTATGATATACTAGATTAATTTGTAGTGTAATACAATATTTGGTGTATTATGGACTGTATTATATATAATATTATTTTATATTAATATTAAAATTGAATTGGTATTATTTGAATTTATTAATCTTTTAGTGTTATATTATTAATTTTTCAATTACTTATTAAATGATTATTTTATATCTATTAATTTTTTGTAACATAAAAAGAATTTAATGATATACTATTATCAAACAATATAATATTGTAATTTATAAATATAAAGCAATATTATAATATATGAATAAAATATATAATATAATACAATATAATATTAAGTTTTTGAATTACTTATAGATTAATTTTTATTCATTACTATCAAATATAATTATTTTAAATTTACTATTTTAGTGAATAATAAATGATTAAATAATTAAAATACTTTTTACATAATTAAAGTAAAATAATTAAAATGATTTTATGCGATAAAGTAAAATATTGTACTCTCATTTATTTATTAAACATTTAGGTTTATTGATATTTTATATTTTATATTATTCTTATTATTTAAATTAAATCTTATTTAATATAAATATAAATTAATATTTGATAAATTTAAATTTATTGTAGATTATTGAATGGTAAAAGTAAAATGATTAAATTTAATATATGACCAGTATCTTAATGCAATACAGCCTGAACCCTACTCCCTCAAGGAATTATTTTATACTTCGTTTATTACATTAGCTGCCTTTTTAATATAGTGCAATGCAATTAAAAATTACAGCCAAACATGGGTTTGTATAACAACAGTACTTTAATACCAAACAATACAATGTAATACGAGGTACTAAACACATCTCAAGGGCATTTCTTTGCAATGCTGATGGCTGCATGAGCCGCCTTTCCAAGCCCATCCCTACGCCTTAGTGGGTTGATCAAGAGTTCAAGACCGCACAGCAACATTCACTTCATCATTCATTTGTATCTTGGCGAAGCCACGAAGGTCCTAATTTTTCTGAACAATTATTTTTTAATTTCAACTATAAATTTATTTTCTCAAATAAAAAGTTCTAATAGTCTCTGCTGGCTTTAAATAATTTAAAGAAAAGGTTGAAATTTATATTTTCATCACTAAAATTACTTCACATGAGTGTATTAAATCCAAAACTAAATAAAACAATCGAAAATAATCAATTCTTTTTTTAATTTAAAAGTAAATTCACCTCCACTGGATTAAAATAATGACATGATTTCATTAGATAACACTGTATATAAGTATACCCAGGGTACCGAAGACTCTTTTGGCGAGAAGAAAATCAACAACATATTAAAGACAAAGAGTAGACGGCTTCTGAACTTCAGTAATTGCCAAAATTGTAAAGCATGTGGTTATGTGCATGCGTATTAGTGAGAGTAATAGATAAAGCATGAAGTAGCCAAAAGATAATCAATTATTTGACAAAAGGATAACATGTTTAAACAAATAAATAGATAGCTTTCGAACTTCATATTGCACTTAAAAAACTAATTAGCCAAATATCTGGAGTTTCTTTTGTACATTTTAAAAAGCAGTACAAAGCATTTTCCTTCTGTTTGCTTTAATTGAAAACTCACAACTTCAAAGTGTGCACGATTCGAAATAGAAAAGATATATAGCAAGTGGAGCTTCAGTTCAGGTTGTCAAAATAATTTGGAGTTGATTGACTGCCGATGCTCCTGCAACTTAAAGAATATGTATGACTAATGGTTTGATCGAAACAATTACCTACACGTGAATATGGTGTGGCCAAGTTGCAATATTGTTCCTTTTGAATTGAACATTCCCTAAACAGCTTCAGCTGAAGGGGCGGAGCTAGGATTCAAACCCTAATTATAGCCTAAAATTTTCAACTTCTTAAAAATAATAAATCAATAACGGCCAAATCATTAAAAACAAAAGTATTAATTCCTAATTTCCATAATTCAATGTCAATGTATAGTATATGAAAATAAATTGATGCATATAAATTTACTCCTACATTTTCTTTTTGTTTTGACGTTAGAGGGACCAAATTAAGTGGCATTTTTCTTCAGTGTATGAAGATTGTGGATGAAGTGCACAAGGGTCAAAATAGACATTATGTGTTAAGTGATCACATTTCATTTCATTTTGGGCTTGCTTTAACATACACAGGCATGCACGCAGCTATAAAATTTTGAAGAATGTAGACGACTCGCTTAAACAACATAATTGCAGATACCAATCTGCTCGGCAAAAGATCTAGAGCATGCCTTGCCTTCACATAAATTATGTCTTATCTATATAGCTTGTTGTGAGTGGGACTATTGGCACCCCTCCAAATCCTTCTTAAAACCCCTTTAATTATTTTACTTTAAAATTATAAAATAGGACAATTTTTAACTCCCATTCAAAAATTAAATATTTTTTTCTCTTAAAAAATCTAACATTTTAAAAATTAAAAACCTTGCTTTTTTTCTTTAATTTTCAAGCGAGAAATTTACTGCCAGTGACTGCAATGAAGAGAAGAAAACCCCATGTTTTTTTTTTAATGGAAGAAACCCGTTGTTGAAATGGGTTGAATAATAAAAATTAAAAAATAAGGTTTACTCTAATAAATTTTGATTAAGGGTATTTTTATCATTGACAGATGTGTTAAAAGAATTTTATAATTTGTTAAAATATTTTAATAGGATTAATAAAAAAAAAGTGTTAAAAGATATTTTGAGGAGTGCCAATAGTCCCACTCATAGCTTATTTAGTTGTTTATTTTATGAAGTTCTTATAAAATAAATGCAAACGGGATAACATGATTTGTTTTTTTTTAAATGGCAGCGGCGTTGGATATAATTAACAACAGATATCTGGAAGTAGAATATCTTTATTTTAACTGATTAGTATTTAGGACTGTCAAACGATTGATTGGTTAAGGAAAACGGAAAACTTGGCTGACATGATGATGCTCAAATGGAATCAATCTATTCCAAATTGCGTCGATATACTGTATTTGAATGTTTTACTTGAGCTAATGCACTTCCAATTCTGTTAATGCAATAATTAATGATTCTTAAGTACACAATCTCGTGCGGTAGGGTGTACCATTTGGTAAGTTTATTTTCAGGTATGACTGACTGATGGCATCTATTACTAGACAAGCTCAGCTGATAGCTTGTTTTGTATGTTCCTTTTTCAGAAACCTTACCAACGCACATGGTCAAATCTGAGACACAGTGGTTTGCTGATGTTGCATTATTGCTGCTGCACAAGAATCTGTAAATTTTGTTATAAATAGAGACTAGTTTATTAAGGCCTGTAAGGAAACAGATCAGAAGCTAATAGGATTTGATCTTCCAACTATATTTACTCTATTAAATTAGAGCATCAAATTCAATATGCCTTCAATCATCACCAGTTTACTAGAAAAGAATGTAGAAATAATGCAGTTGTTAGATAATAATGCAATAATATTTAAATCTTATTCACACACCATTATAAAAGCACAATTATCGAGAGTTTGGATTAAGTTATGTCCTAACTCCTTCCATGAATTATCACCTCTTTACAACCATCGCAATGTTAAGATTTTTTTTAAATTTTTTAGTACAATTCAAAAGTCTATCGAGAATAGTTCAAAAAATCTTCCCCCCTCATGATTTTTGGAAGAAACTTTACCCTTATTCCACATTTTGTGAAGAACCCCATGAAAACTCGAAATTGTTGAGAGCACTTAGCCTGTCGTCGGGCTACAAACCGAATGCCCACGATATTGAGATTAAGATGACGTTTCTATTTGTTCAAGTCAATATCCAAGCCTTTCAAAGTAATAATAATGATAACAACAATAATCAATATCCATGGGCCAGAGACGACGCCGTTAATTTCTTCTAGAAAAGCCCCCAGTCTGGATGGGCTGGACTTGAATATTCATTGGTTCATGGGCTGCGATTAAGATTTCACCCGACAATCGCATTTTCAGCTTTTCAACTCGTGCTTCAGACCCAGTTTGAAGGTGCAATTCGTTATTTTTTAAATATTTACGAGTTCCACAACAACGAATGGTTCATTTTGAAGCAACCTACCTATTCAGAAGAAAAGCAAGTATATTCACTTCACAGCAGAAGGATAATAAACCAGTCATTTATTTCATACAAGTAATGGAAACTAAAATCGATTCAGCATTCACTAAGATACCAATTACGTACAATACATCCTAAAACTTATCAGATTCTACATTATCCTTTCTCCAGCAGCTTGAGAGGAAAATCTGCTTTAAGAACATAGCAGAAGTTCACACAAGCCTTTCCAAATAATTACTCCGAAATAATGAACTTGTTACTGCCCTGCCTAGAAGATAACGCCTAACCAACAATCAAAGATTCCGGGATACCCAAATTAAATGGACCCCAAATTAACCCAAGAACCATCAACCAATCGGAATCTTGCATCGATTGACTTCGCCGAGCAGTTCCCCGTCCCTTAAGCCAACAAGAAATTGGGCTAAGCCCTCAAGAAACAAAGCCGCTTGATAAACACTCAAGGCACCAACAATTTCAGCAATCACACTCTTTCTCAACCTATTGGCATCCACAAACACACTCACCATATCATCCATCTCCTCTTTCATTGCCTCCCCAATAACCCCTTTGAGTCCCTCATCACTCTGTCCCTCAAAAGCCACCCCATCCTCTGCTATCCTCCCCACAAAACCACTTTGCACCTTCTTGATTCTACCCATCAACGCCGGCACCATCAGCCTCATCCCACATTCAATTTGCTCAATCTGTGACATCAAATTCTTGGACACATTCCTCCACGCCATGAACACTTGCCACGGCCTATTATCAAAAGAATCGTCATGGTCTTCTTCTTCTTCGCTTTCTTCATCAAGAAATGATCTAACGAGGTTGGTGAAGAGATAAGGGTGGAGATCGCCAAGAAAGAGGAATGGGACTTCAAGACTGTTGCGCCAAGGCGGGAAGAGAAGCTGGGGAAGGTTTTCTTGGGTGGCCGCGCTGTCTAATGCGTCGTAATAGGAAAGAAAATGGCGGAGAAGGAGGTCGACGTGAGAGTAGAGGAGGGTTTGAGAAGAAGATGAAGAAAGAGACTTGTGAATGAGAGGGAGGAGGGTTTTTTGCAGAATGTTGAACCAGTTTGTGTAGTAATCTTTGAAGGCAAGAGTTTGCGATTTCTTCCGGGAGAAAAGAGAAGCAAAGCATTTAGGCATCTTTGAAGAAGACGATGGTTTGATCTTGATGTGAGCTAAGACGCTGGGAAGTGGATTAGAGTTTTTGGAGGGAAATAAAGTGAGAGTTAGCCCATCAATACTGGGCCACCACATTGGGCCCTTAAAAGGGGAAGAGCCCAAGAGGGGAAGGAGAGGACTGGCGGAGGATGTAGAAAAGAACCAACAACGGACACGCGCGGTGACGCACCGACACGTTAACAGTTAAAAAGGGTGAAAATAAACAGAAAGGCGCCAAAAACAGTGCTAATAAAGAAAAATGCAAAGACAAAAGCAGAAACGCCGCCGCTTTGGGTGGAATTTATTCATAAATTTTAAGCAGCGGTTACTGCCTCCCACCGACAAGTTTGGATCCAAACATGTAAAATTTCAACGACTGACTTTCAACTTTTTTTTTTTTTTTTTTCATCAAAAGGGCCAAGATACACGGACACATAGCATTAGCATCGTGTTGGCAGACGCCAGCCACAGCCAGTAATAAGTGGTGACATATATATTTTATATAACACAAATTCAATCTTTACCAAAAACTCTCCATCTCAAGTCCAAACCCTCTTTAATCTTCATGGCCTGCTGCAAATCATCTGCAGCTTTTCACATTATCACATTCTTCTTCTTCCTCATCATCTTTCTCAAATTAGGCATATCTCATCAAATCTCAACTGTTGAATCAGAAGACTGCACCAACCGTTGGATCTACGTCAGATGGCTCCCATCACGGTTCAATTTTGATCTCCTCTCAAGCTGCTCTGCTTATCCTCTGTTCGGGAATTTCTGTTCTTATTTACAAAACCACGGCCTCGGTCCCAAAACCCACAACGATTCTCACAGCTGGTACCGCACTGACCCCCTACTGCTAGAACTCATTTTCCACCGCAGGATTTTAGAGTACCCTTGCTTGACTCAAGATCCCGCCTCTGCAAATGCCATTTACGTGCCTTATTATGCAGCCCTTGACGGGTTAAAATATTTATACGGGCCTGAAACCAATTTCAGCAGACAACACGGTCTCGAATTGTACAACTTCTTGCGATATCAGGATCGGCCTGAGATATGGGATCGTTTTGCGGGGCATGATCATTTCTTGGTGATGGCAAGGCCGGCTTGGGAATTTTCACAGCCCTTGTATGTTGATCCTCCTGTATGGGGAACGTCCTTTCTTGAAGTTCCAGAGTTTTACAATGTGACAGCTTTGCTTCCTGAGGGCAGAGCATGGCCTTGGCAAGAACAAGCTGTGCCTTATCCCACGAGTTATCACCCATCAAGTTTGAATCTTTTTGAGTCGTGGATGAAGAGAGTGAGAAATTCAAGAAGAAGCACGTTGATGTTGTTTGCCGGTGGGGGAGGGGTTGGTGCTAATCCAAATATTAGGAGGAGTATTAGAAATGAATGTGAAAGCAATCACAGCAGTGAAGTTGTTGCTGCTGCTGGAGGGCATTTTAACAAAGTGTGTGACATTGTGGATTGTTCTAATGGGATTTGTGAGCATGATCCTATTAGATTTATGAGGCCAATGTTGCGAGCAAAGTTCTGCTTGCAGCCACCAGGGGATACACCAACTAGGAGGTCAACTTTTGATGGGTTTCTTGCAGGTTGCATTCCAGTTTTCTTTGAAGAGCAGTCAGCAAAATCACAGTATGTGTGGCATTTGCCTGGGGAGATGTATGACGAGTTTTCAGTGTTTATACCAAAGGAAGATGTGGTGTTCAAGGGATTGAAGATTGTTGATGTGTTGATGAGCATACCAAATGCTAAGGTGAGGAGGATGAGGGAGAGAGTTATTGAGTTGATGCCCAGAGTTATTTACAGAAGGCATGACAGTACTGTGGGTTTGAAGGCTAAAAAGGATGCTTTCGATGTTGCAATAGATGGTACCTTAGAAAGGATTAGATCCAAGCTCGAAGTGTCAATTCAATGAACTAACGAGTTCTATTAGTCTTCTTGACAGTGTAAAAATTATTTAATCACCATTTTTTTCGGTTTAAACTTGTTCATACTATTTAGTATTCCCAGCAAAGATGGCGAGGAAATAGACTGATTTGTATTTTCATTGATAATAAATTATGATATTGATGGTTTTATTCACTTAATAATGGGGCAGAGTTTGTAGAAATGTGTATAATGTTCGGAAGTAACATACTAGCAAACAGAAGCAACCTCAATTTCTGTGATGTACACTACTGTCATCTTGTAAATATTTTAAGTTTTTACCACATATTGTAGACAATGTTCACACTGCAATTATTCGTAACCCACTAAACAATAGAAATTTGGGAAAGCTCAAGAAGCCGACTGGAAAAAAAAAACAAGTTATTAGGAGTGCCGCTACTGGGAATTAACAAACTTCAAACAAACAGAATGGAGCTGATACTTCAGACAAAACAGGATGGAGCTGATGGAGAGTATGAGACTGCAACCTCCCCAATTAACCGCAATACATATGTACCAGGAAGCATTGATTCAAGCATAGCTCACTGTAACATATTTTCCTTTCTCTTTGGTATTGGTCATTGGAAGCAAATTCTCATCCCCATCTAAGAATAGCGGAGCCCCAAGTTAGACCCGCACCAAAACCAGCGGCTGCAATAGTATGGCCTGGCTTGACCTTCCCACTTCGAACTGCTTCATCTAATGCTAGCGGAATGGATGCAGCACTTGTGTTGCCATAATTTGCCAAATTTGATATAACACGCTCCATTGGGACTTCTAAACGGTTTGCAACTGCATCTATGATCCTCTGGTTTGCCTGCAATTTTTAATCTTTTATCAATACTTGTTCTTCTCCCTTTCACAAGTTGTCTGTCAGTAATTTACCATCAGTGATACAAGTATGAAGTGTCTAATATGTCACATATTGACAAATCCTAGGGGTGTGTTTGAAAGTCCCTTCAGAGAAGCACTGCATTTAGGCAAGCAGATTTTTTATGCTCAGCTCATAATCTTTTACAGATGCAGGCAACATATATCAGAATTGACTAGCCAATGAAAGTCATCCTCCTAAGTGGCTGGCAAAATATTCTAATATCTACTACTAATATAAAAGAGAAATCTAGACCCACATTTTGATCTCATCATAATAACATCATTTTGAGCTAGAACCCTTCTGATTGGAGTTCACTCTCCATGGAATATTCTCTTGTGTGCACAAAATTATAAAGACTTAAAAATGAAGATCTCATTTCACAGGCCAAACTGTTTTTAAGAATATCTCCAGGGTGGACTTACTGATAAGAAGGTGAATATATAACATGTCATATATCCCATACCTGATGAAGCAGTAACCAATCAATGCTGGACATGGTAAGACCAGCCTTTTCAAGGGCAGACTCAATGGTCTGTGGCACCACTCGGACTGCAAAACGGAAAACTTCTTTGCCATTCATATAAATGCTTGAATAAGAGTAGTGTTGAGGAGGGAAGGCTAACACCGAACCATTAGAACCCAATGCATCATTGGTTTGATTTCCTTTGATGCAAGCATTTAGATGTCTGCAATGAGGAGGATCAAAGATCCATTATCTTCATCAAAGAAAGAAACACAAAGCTTGTCTGCTGGCGGGTGAGCGGGTGTTTGGGGGGTGGGGGGGGGTGGGGGGAGGACACGTACCTGCCGCCTTCACCATCACTATGCACATCAAAACTAATTAAACCATCATCCTCGCTGTCACAGGCCTGTAGAAGCATTTTATTGCAAGTGAAATGAATAATATATGTGGAAGAAAAGCAGTGAGATAACAATAACTCCTTGACAGACCCTTGCATGAGCAATCTTACACATAATGGATGTGAATCAGAGACAAGGACATAACTGAGTTATTAAATTAATGATAGTTAAACAAACAAAAAACAAAGAATACAAGATGACATAGGAGATTTCCTACTGGTTATCAACTGCTCTGGAGAAACTACCAAATATAGCTGACAGAATAATATTTAAAAGAGGTAGCTGGTCCTCTTAATTTGCCAGTAGATGCTAGAATCCCAAGTTACATGGACTAAAGAAAATTGTTGATGCCAGTATCCGCAATTTTTTTTTTTCAATTACGGAATGAGGGAACATTTAACCAAGCAAGAAATACAACTAGTGGGGTGGGGGTAATTAATGAATATCCAGAAATTCGATTCATACAATCCCCAGATTTGTGGATTCAGAAATATGGCTATATCAGAAAGTATCTGACTGTCGCATATATGCCACAATGCAGTTACTTTTGCCTCTTTTATTACACCCGTGCAAAAACAGAACTGAATAACACGCTGGACAAATGAACAAACCATGAGACATATAATGTATTATCTTTCTCTATAGTTCTTTTATTCAAGAAAAAGATTCATTGTTAACATTTGGATGGCAGACTTTGCTAATATGGAAAAGATTACTTTTTCAATAACAGCATCACAGCTAGTCAACCCACAAACTATTACTCTGTACCCTGTAAAAGAGTGAAACATAGACTGTTATTACCTGCACTAACACAGCACCCACAGCATCCCCAAACAGAATGCAGGTTCCTCTATCTGTCCAATCAGTAAATCGAGAAAGAGCATCGCCCCCAATCACTAGAACATTGCGAAACCCACCTCCTGTAATTTATACAGGTGAAGACTTAATCGTACAAGCCTTGGAATATGTAACAAATACCTCTTTTATAGCCAAGTGAACAAACTTGTTACCCCTAATATGACAAGCGGCTGAGACAAGACCCAAAAGAAATCCACTACACGCAGCTGTAATATCATAAGCTAAAGGATTGTTTTTGCAGCCAAGTGCCTTTGGAATCTGATAATTACAACAAAACAGACAAAGAGAAGCATATTTCAATCTTAGAGTTGTAGCAATTCCAAGTCAATGTAAAAGACGTTAATAGAAGAACATCGGCTCTTGCATGAAATATGCAAAGCAGCTTGAAGCAGTATGCAAATCAGTATTTTAGCACTTGTTCAAGATTCCTCATAAGAAATAATAGTGTATGAAAACTGATTTTTTGTTTCAATTTAGCACATCATAAGCTGATATTAATCCACATGTTATGCAAGAAACTACCAGAGTGCACAGAAAGTCACAACACTACAGAATCAGAAGCATAAACACAGCTCACATCAAGAACAAAAACTAATGTGTTTGATGTGTGTTCATTTGATTCTGGATATATATCATCTCATTGCCCTTACCTGAGTAGCACCACCGAAAAGATCCTCTGGAGTAGAAGTGCACATCAACACAAGGTCAACATCTTCAGGTTTCACCTTTGCCATCTGAAGAGCTCTACTTGCTGCCTCTACAGCTAGACCAGTCAAGCTTTCTTTGCCTGTAACAGTGATCAGGGGAAGAAGCTGTTATACAATAGAAACATAAGTTTTTTTTTTTTCCTTTCTTCCTTTTTTCAAAATTATCCAACAGATAATTAGATCACATAGCAATAGATGCATAAACTACCTGTCATCTACAGGTGAAAAAGCTACAGAAATTAGAACTCTAAGTCTGACAATACAGTAGGGTCAAAGTTCAACCAAATTCGAGTATACCAAGTGGACAACCATACTGTTGGGAAACATTTAATTAAACCATATTCAGACTAGCTAGACCCAGACTTGTCAAGCTGAATAGCCTTCCTTAAGGCTGAAGCAGCTTTTGTAGACAAGACTCAAGCGGCTGAGCTGCAGAGCATGAAAAGCCAGCCAGACTGTTCATGTTTACCCCATACATGACACTAACATGCTGCGTAAGTATCAACTAACCTGATAGAACACGTCGATTTCGAATCCCAGTTCGAACAGAGATCCACTCATCAGAAGTGTCAACTATTTTTGCGAGATCATCATTGGAAATCTGAAGAGTTGGCACCGCTGAGCCACATCCAACCAACTTGCACCCCCTATTGATGAGTCTGTGTTTTGTTTTAAGCATGGCAACAAGAGTGGATACAGCAGTCAAATTTTCATTTTTGAGCCAAATCCTCATTTTATTGAATAAAAACAGACATAAGATGAAAATTCCCACAGGCCAGGCTAGAGTTATCATACAGAGCATATAGACCAATAACCAGGACCAACTTTTGTTGCACCTAGATTAATAAAATATGGGAAGACCCTAGCATACCCGGTTCCATGTTGAGTTAGCTTCATGGAAAATCTAGGTTGTACTAGGACACCATCACCAATACCATGGATGAAGTTCATTTCACTGATTAGTCATTCAACACATGAAATGTAGAGCAAACATCATGGACTAAGCACCCATGAGAGGATGACAATATTTCAAAGCTTAAAAGCATTCAAGCAGGAGATATTAAGGTACTCTGAAACCAAGCATTACCACATACGGTAACAGAAAAATAAGAATATGACAAGAAGCTACGACAATTATATCATAAGTCCATTCACCACCGAAATGAGTATAGCTAATGAGGAAAATCATATTCCTTTGTTCCAAGAATTTGCCAACAAGCAGATCAACTTCAGATCACCACATTGACATTCTGACCTTCAATAAGTCATGCTCCTAAAACTAGGTGCTACACATAGTCCTCCAAACTGCAAAAATAGCCAGCCCCAAATCCTGAAACTGTTTCTCTGTATTGCTTTCCTGACCAAAAGTGAAACTGGCAGAGCAGATACTTGAAAGATTACATCTAAAACCCAAAGCTAACTTCGACATCCCTGAATATTTTAGTTTGTATTACAAGATTGTCCTGTTTAAACCATAAAGAAAACTAACAAGGACTGTTACAGCAATTTATTTGCAGTTTTTTTAAAACCTACAGAATCGCCAGTCGTTGTAACTGATGCAGAAGAGGCTATGAACAAACTGTCTGCAATTTTTCTACCAAAATTAATGCAACACAAAAACAGACAACAGTCAAGCTTCTGGTCAAAGTGAAGTGAGCCAAGTAAACACTGGTCAACAAGAAAATAGTAACGTATAAGATGTCAACTTCTCAGAGTTAGCCAAATGAACCAGAGTTCGCACTTTTCTGAAATTTCAGACTTGAGTTAGAATTGGAGTGAGCCAAGTAAACGCTGGCCAACAAGAAAAATAGTAATGTATAGAATGTCAACTTCTCAGAGTTAGCCAAAGGAACCAGAATTCACACTTTTCTGCAATTTCAGACTTGAGTTAGATTTTCTATATCACCTTCACAAAACCAAAACCTGACAAACTCTTACAACTTCGTAGAGAGCAGTACTGACGCTGTACAAGCCTGAATTCTTATTTCTATTGAACTCACAACTGAGATATGTCTTTTGAACTATTCTGGTAATAAATACTAAGTTAGTCCTCCCAAAGACCCAAGCAACCATATGAATTATGAGGCTTCACTCACACTGCTTGTAAGTAATATACTTCTAGATGCTTAGCTATCCTCAGGGAAAAGGCAGATTGGAACAAAATTTCAGCTCAAACTGAGCATCAGAAGCATGCATGGCAGTCTCTAATAAGAGCAAGCAACAATACATTTCTCAGTTTCCTTATGAGATGGTAATATCATAAAATTCCAAACTTTAATTGGTGTATGTGCGAGTTATAAGGAGAGTGAAAAATGGGAAATGCATCTGGGTTGCATATATGGACTCTGAATAAAATTTCTACTTATATATGATATTGACTCTAAATTCCGAGTCTTCAAAGGCTTTCATCATTTCGTCAGGTAAAGAATCTCTTTCATCACTTCTACATGACAATTGCTCACACATAAGCAATTCAGTAATGAATTTTTAACCCAAAAAAAAAAAAAAAGTCCACAGCGATAAAATTTCTACTTCATTCAACAAAATAACAAACCTTTATCAGCAACGAAGTTCAAAGCCCATTAAACAACCACTTTTCACTAGCTAAAAACTAAACAAAAACGAATCTACTTGCACTGAACACCCATTTTGACTACCAAAGCAGAAAGAAAGGAGCAATGAATCACATAGAGAAACAAACGGGGGGAAAACAAAAACTCACCTGGGTGCTCTAGATTCGGAAGAAGACACACTCTTCTCAGAACCAGCAATGGTGCTGGAGCACAGTACCCTCCTAAAGGTTCCCTCAGAGAAGCAAAACCCAGATCGATATATCCATGTTGAAGGCTGAACCCTCCTCCTCAAGCTTGGAACTGAAGGTGTAAACAACCCAGATGCATTTGCCATTTTTCACCCTCTATATAACTCGCACATACACCAATTAAAGTTCGGAATTTTTAGAGGAAAACGAGTGAAGCAACAAAAAATGATCTTTTTCAGCTTATATTTGAGAGAACAAGAATGTATTCAAAAGAGAGAATAGAACCATGACAAGAAAAAACAATTAAATAATAATTTAAGGGATCAATGAATATGTATAAGTAGTATACACAGAGTAACAGAGTTTACTAATTTTTTTTTTAAATTTCTTTCTCTTGTTTTGGGATTTGGGTTAAAATTTTACTTTGGAGGGTCCGAAGAAAGATTGGGGGGAGGAGAAAAAAAAAAAGCAAGACAAAATGAAGTGAAGGCCTAGGGATCAAGCCAACCCAATATGAGGAAACTCCAATGCTAATCGACTAAAGCTGTTCTCTATCTACGAAGTGTCACTCTCTCCTTCACAAAGCTTCCCTTCGTGCACTGCCTTCTCAATTTTCAAGGTTTCATTTTGTCATGTATTTAAAAAAAAAAAAGAGGAAAAAGGTTTCATATTGTCACGTAATTCAACTAGTTTTTGTGTGGGGGACAAAACAGTTAGCACTTGACACAGCAGCATGACAATGTTTGCGTGTTGTCTGTTATACCCTCTTGGGACACGTGGCTGATGGTGGTTGGTGGTAACTTGAAGTGTATGCTAGTTGTTTACTTGTTTACCTAAGTTGGTATATTTGAGCTTCTGGTAAACTTTTGGTCTTTTACTTCTGGTCTTGAAGATAATTTCAACAAAACTTAAAAAGTCATTAACGTGATTGAAGCTTAAAAAAATATTTAATCTCTCAGGTAGTTGGCATGGTAGTTTGAAGTCGTAGACACCAGAAAAAAAGAAAATTATGTAATGCAGCACCTGCCCTCCTCTTTTGAGAGACACCAAAAAGTCTTTAATTCAAAAGCGTCACATCTGGTGTAGGCCATTCTTCTTATGGGGCAAAGTTTAATTGCAAACCGAAATTTATAAAAAGATCGCCAGGATTGTCAAAATATAACAACTCTTTCGCATATTTATTATATCTATAAAGTGCCACACGATAGGTACCGGCGGAATCATTGAATAAATGGGTGAACCGCCGAAAATTAATTATTCTTTTGCCAAGTTGATCTGAACCCTTGGTGGTATGTCAATTAAGCGCTCAATGATTATGGCATTTTCTCTTTTAAGTAAAAGAAAATCCATAAGTCGTGGCAGGCTCTATCATTTATTGTTAATTGCTTGAGTCTCTGTCCTTTTTCTCTTTCTTTTGTGTTCCGTCTTTGTTTCTCTATTATTTTCTTCTCTTCATCTCCTTTATCTTTCCCAGTCCTGGTTTCTGGTAAAAATTGAGATTGCAATATTATTACTCAGAAATAACAATCCCTGTACCGTTAGATAATAAAAAATACTCTTGTGAGATTGTAAAGAAATTCCAAAACATACAGCTTCCACAAACAAGTTCCCTTGTAAATATTATTCATGTAACCCCATCTACTTGACAGATAATAGAATCCCACAATGATTCAAAGAAAATAAGTCTTCAGAAAAAAAAAAGGGTCAATTAGGCCATTACCTCAAAATGACTACGTACGTTACAGTAAACTAATGTGGTTACTCCAAAATGATACGTTATGGTAAACTACCTTCCTATAAGTTATTGTAAAAAATTTTCCTATAAATTATCGTAAAAAGTTCTTTGTAATTATCGCTACTTTAAGCGACCATGTCATTGTTAATAGCATAATAATACGATTTTTAAAGGATGTCTTTCATATATATATTTTGATGGATATGATTATAGATTCAAAAAATTAAAAATTCGTTTCTCTCTGTTGTTAAAAAGTACAAAGAATTTGTTGATTTTGATGGCTTAATTATTTTATTTACAGATATATGTGAGAGACTAGATAGAAAAAAAAAAGAATAACATAAGTACCCATGAAATTAATTTTTCTATGTCATTTAATCTTGATCATTCATTCTTTTCTAATTTAATAGTTAAAAAATTATGTTTAATACTATATCACAGTTCGTGTCCATAAACTTGCCCATATAGGGATAAATGCCATAGATTTTTTCGAGTGCACATTGGCCATGACTCTGCAAAATCGTGCAGGTTAAATCAAAAGATTAATTCAATATAGAATGTCTCTACATAGAGTTAAGTGACTATTATCATTCAGATGTTCCCACCTTCTTTCTTTGTGTCAGTCATTAGTCACTTTACACATACCCTTTTTTTGCGATTGCAGAATGCCTTTCACCTTCCCCTCCTCTGTCTCTTGCACCCGCTACTGTCATTCCTTCCAAATCTTTTGCCGAAGCTGTGAATGACAAGCCGGCCTCTACTGTTTCTTTTCATCAACTTCCTAAGCCGGTTAAGAAGGGTGGTCCTACATGTATTAAAATCTTGGAATCCTTTTACAGACAAAAGTTGCAACTCCGTAATACTAATTTGATCGGTCGCTTATTATTGCGGCTCGGCTCAAAACCTCTTGAGGTTCATGAGTTGCACCAGCCACTCTAACACTTGGAAGCCAATGGATTCATGGAAATTGGTGCCTTTGTCGCGCGACTATTTTGATTTTTTCACTTTTCTTGTGAGTTTGATATGCAACAGGCATGGAGTGGTGGTACCTGTCCTCCGCCCGATGGTGTCTTTCGTTTGTACCAATGGAAGAGGGATTTTGAACCCAATGACCCAGCCTTAGAAACTCATCACGCTCAGGTGTGGTACGTTTGTGCGATTTAAGCCAAGAATATTGGGATCTCCGTACTTTGTTGGAGATTGCATGTGCCATTGACTCATGGAGGTTCCCTTTCAACATGATAGAGGTACCAGAGAGGGGAATTTTGGGCAATATGCTGGGGTGCTCATTGATATTGATCTTTCTGACAATCCAACGTCCCGAATTTTGGTTGAACGTGAGAAATATGCATTTGAAATTGGTTTCCATTGCGAAAGCTTGCCTTCTCATTGTGTTATGTGTGGTTCGCTTGGTCAAAGTGCTGCTGCCTGTCGACATAATAAGATGGGTGATGGCGACTTGAGAAATAAAACTAATAGAAATTCGGTATCTAGGAGTATGATGGTCTTTCCACCTGTTGAGATGACTAAAGTGGATGTTGAGTCTGCTGTTGCTCCAACTGATAAACCTGTTCCATTAGCTCAAGAAGCTGTTGTGATTATTACGGTTGAGTCTTCTTCTAAACGTTCTAATGACGAGGTTGCGGTTGTTGATATGCCATCATCACATTCGGCGGAGACACTTGTCGCAGATGTTGATCGTTCCACTTCTAATAATAAGGTTGTGGCTGAGTCTCCTATTAACCCCCTTGCAGCTGTGGTTTATAATCCTGTCTTAGAAGATCCTGAGCCATTAAATTCGATAGCGAGGCATCAACCTGACAATGATTCTTTGTCTATTGGTGATTGTGGGAGTAGCTCGTCTTGCCGAAGTGAAGAAGAGAAGCAAGCCAAATGTGAAAAAGTGTAGCAGCATCATCGAGTCAAACAAGTCAAGTGCAAATATTACCAAGTCAGCTTCTGCAGCCCAACAATAATGACAGCTCAGCAAATTCTGCTTTACATGCTCTGCTGTGTGTTTAAATTTACGTAGTTTTATATTAGTTATATAGTTAGTTAAAAGTGTATTGATTCGTTGTAGTTGCATACATAGCTAGGACTCAGACACATTCATTAATAAGAATCATGAGATCTATTACAAAGCATTATTCTTTCAATTTTCTTATCTACCAAACAACAAATTTCAGTGAAGTCCACATTTTGTTTCATGGTATCAAAGCCAAAATGGCTAGCACAAGCGACTTCAATACAAATTCCAATATAGTAACTACAAATCCAGCATCACAAACAACATTTTCTTTTATAACTCTGATCAAATTAGATAGATCAAATTAAATGATTTGGCGCAATCTTGTCCTAGCTCCTATAAGAGGAAATTGCCTTGAAGGCTATATCACTGGAGAGAAAATAGCTCTAAATCGATTCATTAATTCATCGAATTATGTTGCAGCATCTTCTGGATCCATACAACGTATTGAAAATCCTGAGTATGTTACTTGGAGATCTCAAGATCAGATGCTCATGAGTTGGTTACTCAGTTCTATCAGTGAAGGTATACTATGTCTTGTACTTCCTTGTAACACTTTTTTTTATGTTTGAAGAACTTTGGAGAAAAAGTTTGGTGTGCAATCTAAAGCAGAGTTCTTCAACTTAGGTATGAAATGAATGTTTTGAGAAAAGAGTCTCTAAGTATTGAAAAATATTGCTTAAAAATGAAGATGATAGCAGATAAATTGGTATGTGCCGGTAGTCAAATATCTGAGAAGGATCTGTTATAACAAATTCTAAATGACTTAGGAGCTGGTTATCTAGATATAACTACTTTTATTACTACAAGTAAACTAGATTATGATGATGCTTATGTTTTACTTCTTACTTATGAAACCAGACTTGAGCAAAGTTATAATGAAAAACAAATGTTTAATGCCAATATTGCTAATTTCTCTAACTATACTAATTTTGGTATGATGAATGCTTATTATATGCAAATAAGAGGCAATGCTAGGAGAGTTTTTTAGTGAAATTATAACTCAAGTGGTAGAAATGGCTTATTAAAAGGCAGAGGCATGTTTTTCAGTAACTATCCAACAAGTTTGCCCTCTAGTACTATGTATTCGGAAGAGGTCATGCTATGGGAAGTAATAGATCATCTCAATTTGGAAAGAATTCATTTGGTGTCAATCCCATTGGCAGTGCTAATATGTATGTTACTAAACCACAAGCTTCAAATAGTGATGAATCAGTGCCTATCTATCAAATTTGTTTTAAGTTAGGGCATATAACTGCTAAATGCTGGCATAGGTATATTGAGAATTATATACCTCAATCTCTATGGCACTTTAACAAAGGCAAAAATCTAAGGTTTGCTTATATGGCCAGTTATAAACCTACCTATATAGGCTTTCTGCTCAACATGATGATTTATGGCCTATCTATAGTTCTAGAATGCCACTGCCATGCTCTGGAATGCCAATACAGTATCATGGAATGCCAAACATCTCTCATGGATGCTCTTATACACTTGACTCAACTAGCTTGCCTACAACTGGAGCTAGAGTTGTTTATACTGTATAATTTGAAAAAGTTGCAAATGATGATTGGTACCTGGATAGTGGTGCTATTCACCACTTGACTAACAACATGGTAAATTTGAATGTTAAAGAGGAGTTCAGAGATAATGACAAGCTAATTATTGGTAATGATGAAGGTTTGTCAATCACACATATTAGTGATATTTCTTTCATTTTTAAAGGTTCTAAAGCATATTATGTATGTATATTTATTGCACTCAAAGATATCTTGGTTGTTCTATCCATTACAAAGAATTTATTGAGCATTTCAAACTTATACCTGATAACAACATTTCTGTTGAATTTCTTGGTTCTATTTGTGTTGTAAAGGATTTACAGATATAACAGGTTTTGCTACAAGGCATTTCTTAAAAAAGGTTGTATAAGGTGCTATTTAAACACACATCTTCCTTAGTCTTCAATAAATCCCAAAGTCAGTTCAATAAACCTCTATCAATGCTTTCTTTGTATCATTTATTTTAAATTTCATCTGTAACCAGTAATAATTGTCTCAAAACTTGTTATCAACCTAATGCATCAATGTACTCTATTTCCTTGAATAATATAGCTCTCATTCACAGAAGGTTTGGCCATCTAAATTCTCAAAGTCTAGTACATTTACTTAAATCTACTCATTATGGTAATCTCTCATAAATACACTTAAACAAGCAACAAAACATTTTTGTGAAGCATGTCAACTTGGCAAAGTGCATAAACTTCATTTTCTATTACTGATACCAAAATAAAATCTCCCCTCTAACTTATTCATATTGATTTATAAAGTCTTTTACTAGTTAGTTCAACAGGGGATATAAATACTACATCAGTTTTGTTGATGATTTTACTCATTATATATGGATCTATCTTTTGAAATTAAAATCTGAGGCACTAGAAGTCTTCAAGTCGTATAAGCTTTAAGTTGAAAATCAATTTCAAAACACCATCAAGATACTGCAATATAACTCGGGAGGGGGGGAGAATACAAACCATTTACTATATTTATAAATCAACATGACGTTCTTTTTAAACACTCTTGCCCATATACACATCACCAAAATGGCCTTGTTAAAAAAAAACACAGAAAAGTTATTGAACTAGGTCTTACACTCTTAGCTCAAGCTAAACTTCCTTTACATTTTTTGTGGGATATCTTTCACACTTCAGTCTATCATATCAACATATTAGTAACCTCTACGCTTAAAATGATTACACCATATGGAAAACTTTATAAACATAAAGCTGACTATAACATGCTTAAATGCTTTAGTTGTACTTGTTATCCATACTTAAAAGATTATAATAAACATAAATTTGATTTTCATACAAGTAAGTGTTTGTTTATAGGTTACAGTCCATCTCATAAAGGTTATAAGTGTCTACATTCTTTTAGTCACAGTTATATAACAAGGAATGTAATCTTTGATGAAAATACCTTTGCATTCTCTTCTGATTTTGTGTTCAATAAAACTCAATCAGAGTCTGTTTGTTCTTTATCCTCTAATCAAGTCATTCACTTATCAATTTTACTTATCATAAATACTTCTCTAAATAGCAGTTATAAATCATTTTCTCAAGATTGTTCAGGTGGTTCTAAATTTTTCTCAACAACAGATCTAGCACAAACAAATGACTTAAGACAACAACATAACAATTTACCAAACACTCTTCCTATCAATAACACTCAAACTCAAACTTTATCTACATTAAACAACCATAATCCTTCACCCATCTCATCAATATCTCATTCTCAAACAACAACAACAAACACTTCCTATTCTCTATTAAACAAACACCCTATGATTACAAGAGAAAAAACATGTATCTTTAAGCCAAATGTATACACTACAGTGTTAGCATATAAAAAACTAGATAGTGTTGAAGAAGCATTGAATGATGAAAAATGGCTTTAAGTTATGAAAGATGAATATGATGCACTGTTGTGATGTGGGTTCAATCTATTATAATATAGATGTCAGTGTACAAGTGTACATAACAAGTAATATAATGATGAGTATTCGAGTATCTCTCCATAAGGATTGATGCTATCAGAATTACGACAGTAATTAATATGATGTAAATTCAATCTAAATAAGTCAAATTCTCTTATCAACTAATTAAACTAATTAATCTAAATAACAGAAAATAAAGTGCAATAAAATAAATCAACACATCTCACACAAGAATATAACCACTAGGAATATTGTAGTTGAATAAGTTAACTCATTTAATGGCATTGACTATTTTTTTGTTACAGTGATGATGCTACAACAATTACTACAACACTGGGCAGAACTTTAATGTATCATCAGTTGTCACCTATTGGACTTCTTATATCTATATGCAACCTAACAATAACATGTTGTTATGCCATTATAAGATATACTATTATGTGATCAAGGTTCCTAATACCCTATAAAGTGAATTCCTATGTCTAGTTCATTATTAGTTATAGATTAAGCACGGCCATATTCAAATTGAGTTTAACCTAACTTGGGAAACCTAATCTAAAACTAAGTACTGTTCTGATATGTTTCACTAAAACAAGCTTTTTTTAGGCCCTCTCTTAGCCAGTATCACTAAATGAGTGGTAAGTTGAAATAATGAATTATAATAAGTTTTATCAAAACAAAATACTATAGGAATCATACAGTAACACATAGAATTTAGTCAATTAACCATCAAACTTGTTTATCACTTAACCACAAATAAAATTAGTTCATGATTTGTGACAAAACAGAAACAAAAATAATTTTACCTATCATATACGTCATCACAAATAAAAGAAAACACATTGAATAGAGATAGAAGCGAGTGACCCTTCTAAATTTCTAAATTTCTTCTTCCTCTCGCCTGCAATATCTTGTTTAACCTTGGAATTTTTATGTTCTTTCTCTGTTTTCTTTTTCTTTTCTTGGTTATTTTCTTGTGATTGACGGCTCTCTCCTCACTCTTATGTGCGTTCTTCTTTTTATAATTAAAAACTAGAGCAACCGGACATCTAGGATACGAATCTTTCAAATTTAGAACTGCATATCACGTATTTTTTTTCTAAGATTCATGCAAAATTTTCTCTTTTGGTCCTACAGGATTACTACAGCAATGGCTACAGCATTTGCACAATTCAAAACTTGTTTCCATTTTTTTGTAACCAAGTCTTTCTTTATTTGTGCAAGCCTATTGCCCAACATTTCTTCCTTGAAAATTATACTTCTAGTTGCCTACAATTAGATACATGATCTAATCACAAAATTTATTCTAAAACAACCTAATTTATTGAAAATAAACTAAAATAGATGATTATTCAAAATTTAACTAAAATGTAATAAAAACATGTCACTTACTCACTAAGTAATCTTGATTTAAATCTAAAAGTGCTATTAATAACTCTCATTTCATAGAGTTATCATGCACTAATAAGGAATGGAACATGGACACTAGTACCAAATACTAAAAATCACAGAGTTATTGATAACAAATGGATGTATAGGATAAAATACAACTATGATGGCAGCATGGCAAAGTACAAAGCAAGGCTGGTAGCTAAAGGATTTCAACAAGTAGAAGCAGTGAATTATTTTGAAACCTTTAGTCCAATTGTGAAATCAACCACAATAAAAGTTGTTTTAAGTCTTGCAGTGATGGATTAGTTGATAATTCGAAAAATGGATGTCAATAATGCTTTTCTTAATGGTGATTTCATAGAAAAAGTATTCATGCATCAACAAATGGTTTTATTGATAAAAACAAACCTAATTTGGTTTATAAATTGCATAAGACTCTATATAGACTAAAACAAACTCCCAAAGATTGGTTTGAGAAGTTAAGGGGATGTCTTCTACAATGGAAATTTAAGAACTCAAAGGTTGACACTTCTCTATTCATAAGAAGAAATATAACCTCAGTGATTATGGTGTTGATTTGTGTGGATGAAATTCTTATTACAATACCAAATAGTGTTGAATTGGAGAATTTCATTTAACAATTCAGCTCTGTGTTTGCTTTAAAGAATTTGTACAATTTATTATGCTTCCTTGGTATAGAAGTTCTCTATGATCAGGATAGCATATATCCGTCACAGAAGAAGTATATGAGGGATTTACTCAACAAAGTAGATATGCTTGAATGCAAAGGCATGCCTACACTAATAAGCAGTGGCAAGGATTCCAAATTACATAAGAGTGTTGAAGGACAAATGAAATATTTTCTTAAAGATCCTACTTATTACAGAAGTATAGTTGGAGGTCTTCAATATCTTGTTTTGACAAGACTAGAAATCGCATATGATGTGCATAAGCTCAGCCAATATGTAGCTACACCTACACTTCAACATCTCATGGCATGTAAAAGAGTTCTAAGGTGCTTAAATGAGTCACAAGATTATGGCTTGAAATTTGTTAAAGATGGAGCTCCTAAACTTACTGCCTTCATAGATGCAGACTAGGGTAGTAATTTGGATGACAGAAATTCAATTGGCACTTATTGTGTGTATCTGGGAAACAACCTAATTTCATAGTCTTCTAAGAAGCAATCAGTAATCACAAAGTCTTCAGCAGAAAGTGAATATAGGGCCCTTGCATCAGCAACATCTGAATTAGCTTGGGTAAAGTCATTATTTCTTAAGATAGGAATATGTTGTGCAAAAAAACTAGTTACCTAGTGTGATAACATTATTGCAACAAAACTTGCCAAGAATCCTGTCTTTCATTCAAGAACGAAACATATAGAAATTGACATTCATTTTATTTGAGACAAAGTTCTAGGTGGAGACTTAGATATTTACTATGTGCCAAGTGAAGAGCAGATTGCAGATATCTTGACTAAGTCATTATCATTCCTTCACTTCAACCATCTAAGAGCCAAATTCAATGTACAGCCTTGTCCCTTGAGTTTGAGTGGGGCCGTGAGAGTAGCTCATGTTGCTGAAGTAAAGAAGAAAAGCAAGCAAAATGTGAAAAAGTGTAGCAGCATTATCGAGTCAAACAAGTCAAGTGCAAATATTACCAAGTCGGCTTCTGCAACTCAACAATAATGACCGCTCAGCAAATTCTGTTTTACATGCTCTGCTGCATGTGCTTAAATTTACCTAGTTTTAGATTAGTTATATTGTTAGTTAAAAGTGTATTGTTTCCTTGTAGTTGTATAAATAGCTAAGACTCAGATACATTCAGTAATAAGAATCATCAGATCTATTACAAAGCATTATTCTTTCAATTTTCTCAGCTGCCAAACAACAAATTTCAGTAAAGTCCACATTTTGTTTCATGATCTTCCGTATGATGATCTACCACCGAACAATCTACCAGCGACATTACTACAGAAGCTGCAGTGGCTCTCGTTACAAATCCCTTTACATAATAGTGAACCTACACCGAATAATATTACCTTTGTCCGGGAAAGTCAAGCAGTAGTGGCTTCTCTGCAAAAAGTGCTGCAAGAAGCTGATGAGGCATGCTACCAACCTCGTTTCTGTCAAACTGATCCGTGCTCAACACAAGACAGTGTTCAGAATCCTAAACAATGAAGATTATTTAGAGGAACGCGAGGGGTATATCCAACCCTACTACGCAATCAGAATTGGCTAATATGTGCTTTACATGTAACCCTAATCTTGTTTGTATTTCAGAAACAATAGTTGATCTATCGACTCTGCCTGCTTCGTTTTGGAATTCCATTCACTTGCAATTGATTTGCTCTAATGCTCTAATACTAAAGGTGCATTAGCGCCAAATAACTGGGTCTTGGGAATGGCATTGAAATCTCCAACAGCCAACGAAGGAAGGACGCAGGCAGAAGAAAAAGATACAAGCTTATCCCACAAAAATCTTCTGTGAATAGAATTTGTTGCAGCATAGACAAAAGAGACCACACAGGTAATGTTGTCAAGACAAACATTCAAAGAAATAAATTGGTGTCAAGAATTTAACCATTATTGATAGAGCAGCGACTAAATAGAGCTATGAGTAATCTGAAGCTTTATGACTATTGGCCTATCACTAAATACGTCCTTTTTGCTTCCAGGCTGTCTGGGCTGATCACGCTGAACTTGAAAAAGTTATTTCTGATGCTTGGTTTTCTGTTGCGTCAAATAATTGTCCTATCTGCACTGTTCCTTCTCGGATTCGTGATTTGAAGATCTCTTTACGATCTTGGAATGTTACTATGTTTGGGAATGTGATTGATAGGGGTCAGGGAGGCTATCTCATCTTTCCTCTATCCAAGAGCAAATCTCAGCTATAGGTAGTAATGATCAGTTGTTCAAAGATGAGGCTGCAGCTAAACAAAAGGTTCTTCTGGCGGTGCGCGGCTAATCTATCTTCTTACAAGAGAAGGCCAGGGTTAATCGGCTAACCGCTGGCGATCGTTGCACAAAATTCTTTCATGCCGCTTGCAAAGCAAAGATTGCTCGTAATTCTGTTAACAGCTTGCTCATTCCAGGAGAGGTTGTTGCAGATCCTAATGCTATTCCAGATCACTTGGTCTCTTACTACAAGCAGCTTTATACGAGTTCTTCATCCCTTGTAGATCCTACAGATGCTTGTTCAGTCATTCCGCGGCTTGTCTTAGAGGGTGATAATATTTTGCTTACTGCCATGCCTTTTGCTGTTGAGGGAAAAGACAATATTTTCTTCATGGATCCGAAAAGTGCCCTGGGATTGAATGGTTTTCCTGGAAGCCTCTATCAGTGCTTCTGGCAAATTATGGGCCTTGACGTGGTTCATTTCGTCCAACAATTCTTTGCTACTAGTTTGGTTCCTAATTATTTTATTTTATTTTATTTTATTTTCTTTGCCTACAGAGCCAGGTGCCACCGTGCCAATAAAGTTTCTGGGTTCCGGCCGATTGCTTTTGCTAATTTTTTGTTTAATATTATCCCAAAAATCTTAGCAGACAAGCTTGGGCTCGTTTATTTCAAGGCTTAATTCTCCTCAGCAAGTGGCCTTTATTAAGGGTCGAAGTATCACCGACTTGATTGGAATGGTTTCCGAGGTTTACAACCTACTGGATCATCGCATTGAAGGTAGTAATCTGGGTCTCAAATTGGACTTTTTTTTTTTTGGTTGAAGGTGTTGTAGAACTTTGGTTTTTCTAGTACTTTTATCTTGCGGGTGTATTCTCTGCTCAACTCAGCAAAGCTGTCCATTCTTGTAAAATTGCACTCCGAAAAGGTTCTTTTTTAGCTCTAGAGGAGTCCGTCGAGGGGACCCATTGTCTCCTTTATTATTTTGCCTAGCTGAAAATGTTTTAAGGGAATTCTTCTTTTGCATGAGACGGGTTTGATTCGTAACATGTCTTCCCCTAGACACTGTAAGCCTTCTAGTCATGACTTATATGCCAGTGACATATATCTTCATCTTTATCCCTGGTGATTATGATTCAGTATCGAACTTGATGAACTTTTTCGAGGATTATAGCAGTGTGTCTAGTCATTTGATCAATAAGGCTAAGTCTTCCTTTTTTGGCAGCTGTTATGCTTCTCATAGGAGGGTGCTTTACTTAAAATCAGTTCTTGGATTCAATGAGGGTTCTGCCCCTTTCATCTACATGGCGGTGCCAATTTTCCGTGGTGCTCAGAGAAAGTATCGCCTCCTGTGTATTGCGGATAAAATTCGAGCGAGGTTAGAGAGTTGGATGGGAAAATTATTATTTATGGCTAGTGAGGTTCAGTGACTGCAATCAGTGATTCATGCAGTACTTATCCATAGTTTTGTGATTTGCCAGTGGCCTCGTTCTTTGCTTAAGCAACTTTCCAGGTGGATCAGAAATTTTATTTGGACAGACATTTGTGATTGTCGGAAGCTTGTTTCTGTCTCATGGTCTCAAGCTTGCTCCCCAAAAGATTTTGGTGGATTGGGTTTGCGAGACTTGTTTGTTCTGAACTGAGCTGCTCTTCTTACCTCATCTTGGAACATTTTATCGAAATCTACTATCCGGTGCAGGTTCCTTAAGGGCAGATTCCGTTTGACTCTTTTCAGTTGGACTCATTCCGTTTCTCGATCTTCCATTTGGCCGGGTTTGAGAGCTGTGATGTCCATTTTATCTGCTGGCTGCAAGTGGGTAATTGGTGATGGCCATAAGGTCAATATATGGCGAGATAGATGGTTATCTGATCCTATAGTTTCGTTATTGCATCTTACTGAAGATGGTCTGGATCTTATTTCACAAGTGCGCTCTCTAGTTCATCATGGGAGTTGGTATTTTCCCGATGTTTTTTGCTCAACTTTTCCTCATCTCGTTGCTGAGATTCGTGATTTTGTGTTGCCTTTGAACGACAATAAGGTCAAACTGATTTGGATGCATTCAAATGATGGTTCTTTCTCTTTATCCGCAGCTTATCAATTTCTGCTGGGCCAAAGTATCCTTGTACTTGGACCAGGTCTGTTTGGTCCTCCTACATTCCTCCTAAGCTCTCCATTTTTGCCTGGGGGCTCTTTAATAATAGATTGCCAATTGATGATCAGGTCCGCACCCGAGGCCTATATATCACCTTTGCTTGCCCTTTCTGCTTGCTTAGCGAAGAAAATACCTCTCATTTATTTGTCAGCTGTTCTAATTTTCAGCAAATTTGGCAATGGTTCTGAGGTATGTTCAATGCTTCCTTCCCTTCGCATGGTGACGTTATGACTCTTCGTATGACCATGTTGGATTCTACTTTTCTTCATCACTTGGCTTCTGTTTGGAAGCTTGGCTGTCTTTTGTCAGATAATTTGATGATTCCGGCTCCTCGTGTTCAAGCCTGGATGTCTTCCCATTTAGTTTATTTAAGTATGACATGCCCTGGTCATGCTATTGGAAATGCCCCCATCTATTAGATATTAAATTTGAACCAGCCTTTGCGTAGAGCTCTAAAGATTTTCGCAAGCTTCTGGCATTCACCAATAATTTCTTGGGTTAAAATTAATACGGATGAGTTGGTAAAGGGATCCTAGGTGATTCGTCTTATGCTGCTGATTATAAAGTCTTTAATGGTGTCTTTAAAGGTTGCTTTGCTTTGCACCTTGACCATTATAGTGACTTTTTCGGAGAGTTATATGCTATTATCCTAGTTATTGAGGTTGCCTTCTGTAATGGTTGGCGCCGAATATGATTAGAGAGTGACTCTTCTGCGGCAATTTTATGTCTCACTAACCAAGATTATAACCTTCCTTGGCCTCTTCACAATAGATGGGTTAATTGTCTTCATTTACTAAAGGAGGCGAAATTCAGGTGTTCTCATATTTATTGAGAGGGGAATTTTGTTGTTGATTCTTTGGCAAATCTAGGATTATCTTGTAATTCTTTCACTTGGTGGGATTATTCACTAATTTCTATTTGCAAGAACCTTTTAAAAGATGTTTGGGGTTTGCCTAAGTACTATTTTGTTACTTGTCTTGTAATTTTTCTCTCCTTTTTTTCTTATTAATAATATTTTTCTCATTACAAAGGGAAAAAAAGTCACTTTACATATTCACATGCATTCAAAATAATGCAAAAATTAAACTTTATTTTGGTGGATATATATATATATATATATATATATAGAGAGAGAGAGAGAGAGAGAGAGAGAGAGAGAGAGAGAGAGAGAGGTAACTATTAGTGAAATAAATGGTTTGGTATATTCAAGATGGTAGAATAATAATCCTAACTTAAAAGCTTATGTTGAACACTAATCTATCATTTTTTTTTAATTTGGAAACAATCTTTCTTTCGTCTTTCATTATATAATTAATTGAAAACGAGCAATTTTCTATTATTGCTTTCTTCCGAACATAGCCATTTTCCCTTGCTCTTGGTGTGCATTAAATTCATGCATTGAGTTATGAATTGGACGATGCTTTTTCATAATTAGAATGCCGTTGTACATATAGGACTCTCGATCAAAGCTTGAATAGTCACCAAATTGAGTAAATATTGGAGTTCAATATAAGTAATATAACTCCCTTTTGGTACTTCAGCTTTGATGCTTTAACCTATTTTTTCAACCGTTAAATGTTAGTTTTGTTCAATAATTACGTATGAACACACACAGAGAAAAGTGAAAAAAAAAATCATATGTATTGAAAAATGATATTCATCCCACCAATGAGCCACACCTTACCCCACCTAGGTGAATTTGTTAAGCAACTTTATTATTATTTCAACTTTTATTTATTTATTTACTTACTTGTGTGTGTGGGATTGAGATAGAATTAAAGTGGTTCGGATTGTTTTGCATTTTTTTTTTCATTACATCGATCTAAACACAATTTATTTGTTCATCATTTCAAATTGTGCTTTAGCTGAGAACCCAAGTGCAGGCCCCATATCCCATATACTGAACAAGGAAAGTGAGTGTGTTTAGAAATGTACCGCATTTAGTTCACGAGAATGGAAACCGATGGCCAAACCTATATCATTCCTGATGGGCTACCCAAATCAAGAGATTCCTAAAGAAAAAGATACAAGTGAAGACCACGTGGTTTATTTATCGGCACAATAAATTCTAAAGAAAGAGAGTAAAAAATTTATTCTAAAAAATAATAAAAGAAATAACTCCTAAATTATAAGCAATCATACTCGTAAAAGAGAAATATTATTGTGGGCAATTCCAATCACGTCACAAAGCTTAAATAACTTCTGCAGCAGCTATTTAATGATTATTTTCATAGAATAAAAAACTTCAATGCTAGATTCATTTTTTGTGACATAAGTGTATCTCAGGTACCCTAAATACTCTTTCCATACATCTCAGCTACTCGCCACATTCTTTATAGAAGTCATAATTTATAATCATAGTCTTACATTAGTCTTCAATAATTACGTATGAATGCACACAAACAAGATTAAAAGAAAATCACACACATTGAAAAATTATATTCATCCCACCAATGAGCCCACCTAACCCCACCAAGGTGAATTTGTTAGGCACTTTTATTATTATTTCAATTTTTATTTACTATTGTGTGGGATGATTGAGATAGAATTAAAGTGGTTTGATCGTTTTGCATTTTATTTTTTGCATGACGTAAAATGCAGGACTGATACCCCATGTTCTTGATAAGTAGACAAAAGGCTGAGTGTTAGAGTCGCTACCCTCACAAGTGTAAGGGCAGTGGTTTAAGCCCCTACAAAAATATTGTAGAGATTAAAAATTTCCTTCTCAATTATGATGATAATTGTATGAAGACAGTTTTTTCTTTTTTAAGATGAGTGTACAGTAAATATCGCTCGAATATTTAAAAGGATTAAAATACGAGCTCTGATCTCAATAATTATTTGATTGTAAATATATCAATAATTAACTTCATGTAATATGAGTTGTAATTCTTAGCACTGGTCCCTAGTGATAAAAATGAATAAGCAGGTATTGCGTTACGGTGAGTGTATTTAGAAATGTGTCGGTGGGCATTTAGTTTACGGGAATGGAAATTGATGGCAAAACCCATATCGTTCCTGGTAGGCTACCCAAATCAAGAGGTTCCGAAGGAAAACGGTACAAGTGAATCCCACGTGGTCCATTTCTCGTCACGGTGGCTTCTAAAGAAAAGAGTAAGAAAAAATTGATTGGGTGTCCCATGGACACGTGCGAATATAAGAATATTGGCAACTAATTCCCTTCTGGCACACGACTACGTAATGCAGGATCGCGTAGGTCCATCCCAAATCTTTTCTTCTTAAAAATCTCCCTCTATTTATTACCCACATATCCATCCTTATGACGTTTGCGTGGGAACGCAGTGTGGAAACTCGAGCAGCACTGAATGCAGCATGAATATCAGCAGATGCAAAGCATATTCACAGTTGACTACGCTATCTTATGCTCGGTTAAAAAATTTGTTCTAAAAAATAATAAAAGGAATTACTCCTAAATTATAAGAAAATCATACTCGTGAAAGAGAAATTTCAACCACTACTAGGCCGACAAGTAGCTAACCTCTACTCTATTTGCACTTCACTAGTTAACATCAAACAGTGTGACATCGTTAATTCCCAGTTTACCACGTAGCAAAAGAGGGGTATGGTTCTTTTTGCTCCCGTCGGCCGTAGTTATTTATTTAATTAACAACATGTGTTATTGTTACCACGGGAGCACAAATAAGTGATGTAGTAGTCGATTTTTTTTGCTCCCTAAGGTCAGGCCTTAGTTATTTATTCGTTAGTGTATACAAAAATAATGTTTGTTTGTTTGTTTGGACCTCGCAGATTGGCAGACAAATTAGACAACATTATATAGATGTCTACATACGATTTTGATGGCGCTAGTTTTATGTCTATGTACTACTGGTGAGGAGCTAATTAAAGAAAAGTAAAGGGGTCGTTGGCAGTATCAGAGAATTATTGTTGCTGTCTGTTTTCCGTATCAATTATTCATCTTTCTACCTTGACATCCGAAACAGAAAAACAAATATAAAAGCTCTGTCTGTGCATCGTGAATCAGGAACACAAACCCTAGCCCATCATCGTCGTCTCAACTTTTCATTTTTTCGCAAACCCCCCCACTACTCGATATTATGTTAAAACATGAAAAATAATAATGTCCGTGGTACTTCTTGTCTTTAAGATTAACCCGCAACACAAGTCTTACGGAATGTAACGTATTAAACTAATGCAAGGGCTCTGCTAAAGGGTGTTAAATGATGGGGGCCCGTCGGCAATATCAAACAGTAAAAAAAAAAAAGATAAATAAAGAGTAGTTGCTTGGAGCAGGGACTGATAACTCTCTCATTCTCACAATCGCAGCTTACGGGCCATATCGAGCTAGCTGTATGTATATCAGTGGAAGCCTCTTTAAAATCCCTGACATACCACCCAACTGCCTCCTATCAATCAATCATCAAGAATTCAACATGGTGAATATGCATATATACACAGCTTTCTTTGAATTTTCTTTAATTTCGTTGATTAATAATTGTGTTTGTTGCTTTTTTGGTATGTTGATCAGGTTGGTATGAGTTCATCATCATCAATTATTCCTCGCTGGCTTCAAATTCTTCTTGCAGAAAAATTCTTTAGTCCTTGTGTGGTTCATGAGTGTACCAACAAAAATGAAAAAAACATATTCTGTTTGGATTGTTGCATGAGCATTTGTCTTCACTGCTTGCACGCTCACCGCCCTCACCATCTCTTACAGGTTCATCGTCGTCTCAATTATTACACACACCAAATTACTGTTATAATTAGTTAATTATGTATTCTTTTTATTTTAATTATTTACTTAAAATCCTTAATTACTCTATCTTTTCTCCTTAATTACTCTATCTTTTCATTGGTTCTGCTTCTATTTACGTGGTTTATAGGTTAGAAGATATGTGTATCATGATGTCGTGCGATTGGGTGATGCTCAAAAACTGATGAATTGTTCCTTCGTTCAAGTAAGTGCGTTACCATATATATGAGATATGCAGATATCTTTTTATATTTTATTATTTATTATTCAACTTCAACTCATTTAATTTTTTTTTTCTGTGCGAAAAAATTATTTAAGTAATTAATGTTGCTACTGAACAGCCATACACAACAAATAGGGCAAAAGTAATCTTTCTGCATAAAAGACCAATGACGCGTCCCTTTAAAAGCAATGGCAACTTCTGCGTGAAGTGTGATCGTAGTCTTCAGGACTCTTATCTCTTCTGCTCTATCTCTTGCAAGGTACTCTCATAAACTAATTATTTTTCAAACCAAGTTACTTGCTCTTTATTGGTTTGTTGTTTTATAATAACATTATTAATGATTATATGTGACTGCAGATTCATCACCTGGTGACTAGTAAAAGTGGAATCGTCAACAAATCGACAGTTTCATTATTGCTAGACAGAGCAAGAAGTGTGAGCCCGTCAGAGATTGAAGACGTAGCAGGCCAAATGACACCAGCCTCGCTCCTCGACTTTCCTGCTTCATCACTAAGCGCTTTTGCATGTACTGCCGCCGTGGATCAACCTGTGGCTGTGAAGAAAAAGAAACGCCGTGTCTTATTGAACCCCTCCCTCCAAAGATGTTCCACTATTAACCGACGGAAGAGTGTGCCACACAGGGCACCTTTGAATTGACTCTGTTATGAGTAGGACCAAAATACTAGTTTTGTGTTGTGGGATTATTACTATATTACAATATTAGAGTTAGCAGAGATGGGAAATTACTACTTCCCAGTTTTGTGCAGTTTTTTTTTTTTTTTCCTTTTATGTAATAGCTACTAACTAGTCACTATTTTCTAATGGTTGAAAGTTTCTAATGGAAGTTGATAATTAATTTGATGAAGAAATTAATTAAATATGAATATATAGAAAAATACAAATTGTTTTAATGGGTGGATGAGAATTCAGTGGTAAGTTGAGTTTTTGTAAAGTACAGAATTAATGGTTGTTAACCAAGAAAAATAAAAAATAAAAAAATTTAAATTAATTCTATCCATTGATTCAGTGCACAAGAACTCATTTCAACACCGAAACATAACCTTTGGTGGTTAATTAAAATTGTATGCAAATGAAGGAAAGCTGGTGCAGGAGAGGAGTAAATGTTAAATATGACATTCCAATTCAAACTGCAGCAGGTGCAAGCAGAGGGCAGAAGAGTAGCTGAATTGAAAGTGTGACGGCTCTGTTCGGTTTAAAATTTGAAAGAAAATGGACGCAAAAAATCTGTGAAGCAGCAGCAAAAATCATGAGAAAAGATTTACTCACCTACCTAAGAATTTAAGAACAACATTTCTTTCGGAAGTCTTTCCACAGATCTACTAAGTATAACTAATTTTTCCACAAATCTACCGAGTGTAGCTTGAAAATCTACTCCCATTAATATTTATGAGATGTCATAGTTTTATACCTATTTCACATTAATATTAATTTTTGTGGAAATGAGTAGAGAGCCCCCGCCCCCCGTGAAGATTCGAATCGATGCACTCAGCAATATTGAGGACACCAACACACCATTGTTCATTTGCATTTTGGCCTACATAATATAATATACAACATTTGAGTGAAATGCTTTTCATCTCAAAAGGTATCTATGCTGGCATATACAGCGTTCGATTCCCAGATGGTACAGTCATTTTTCATCAAAGAAAACTTTTTTCCTTTGCTTCTGTAATATTTACAAGAGTTTGAGAATTGCCAAAGACCAAATTAACTAATCTTTCACCACAGCTTTTGCACATTTGAATTATTTAGTTGCATTTAATGTGTGATACAGCAATAAGAATTGGAGACTACTCATACAGCCGGGGGCTTATTGTATACAAATTGTATCAGATGGAATTCATATGCAGAAACAATTTGTTGTTACTTTTGATTTATTTGACGTATATTTGATGAAATCCTCGTTGGCTTCAGCAACCAGATGCTCATCATCCCATTCATCGCGGTATGTCCCTGGTCGAGTAATAAAAGCGTTTTTCAAAGCTGAATAGGCCATTTGTTTTCTCCATTCTTCGTAGCCTTGACAATTGCACTGTGCAGCAAGCCAATCTGTGTGCTCAACTAATTGAGGGTAATCCATGATATGAGTGTATCGCTTAGGTTTCCCAGAAGCTTCAAGTTTTGAGTAAAAGGCTTTAACATCCTCCATCATCTCTTCTTGTGAAGGAAGCGCAATTCCACCAGACAAAACGCCGGCAATCCACTTGCTCTGGAGTTCAAAGAAGGGGAAAGGGACAACCTGAAACAGATCACTCATAATTTATCATTGACACCTCCAGACAAGCATCCGACGAAGAGTTAGACAATGTTGAAGTATATATGAAGTGACGAACCTTCTGTGGTATCCCAACAAATGAAAGGCCCGGTGCCAAGACTGGAGGAAAAACATGCTTGTACAATGGCCCAACACGATTGTCATCCACGGTCACAATGCCATTGGTTTCAAGAAAAGGGAAGCTGTACTTGTACCTATAAATATGGTAAAAATTTTAAACCACTGTCCATTCTTTCTTTTTGTTTCAGAGTTTGTAATGCATCATTCAGCTTTATCATGCAAAAAATTTAATCCAAAATAAAGCTGAAGGCAAACTAAATAAAAATTACCCTGTGCAATGCATAATGACATCTGCAGAGACAACTCTTCCATTTTGGAAAACCACGGTACCATCTTCATTGGCTCTTTCTACCTGAGATATTGGTTTGATGAAACCAGTGCATTGTCAGATCAATCAGTTTAAATTCCCACAATCAGAGAGAAACAGCCATCTTCACCAAATTGTCCAGAAATTTTTGTTGGTGAACATTTCTTAGTTCTTACCATGGAATGAAGCCACATATTATCATATCCGGGCTGTTTTTCGTGTGTTTCATCTGCAACCGATCGAGATGCAATGTGAACTTCTTTCGCAAATCCGGCTAAGTCCCTTTTTATATCCGATCCACTAGCGTAATGCCCTATCAGAATCACTACCTGTCCACAGTTGATAAGCCATAATATTTACAATCATTTCATAAAACTATACATCCAATTAATTAACCAAATTAACATGGGAAATCTACAAGTCAAGTGGCAAAAACAAGCCGCTACTTTTACCCAAGATAAATAAATTTATACAAGAGAAAGTGGAAGCCTAATATTATACATACTTGATCTTGGAAGGGATTGGGAATGCGATAATTATGCGAATGCATTTGCTTCCCTGGCCATGAATCAATGCCTGAAAAGAAATATAATTGTTATATGCATTGATTTAAGAATTCAGTTCATGATCATTAATTTCATATCGATAATGCGCGCATTAATTACGCAAGCAGTAACTAGTAGCAACCAGGAACTTGAGCAAGACGAGGCACTGAAAAATGCCCACTACAAACGACCACAGCATCAAAAGTTTCCTCTTCAACAGCATCGCCTTTCTTTCTTGACTTAACTTTCCATTTGTTGCTCTCAACCAATCGTACATTCAACACCTCAGTCTGAAGCCTCACCACTTGATTGACACCAAACTCTCTGGCAAAATTTTGTAAATAACGCAACACCTCCTCATGACCCGGATACCTTCTCCGGTCAATGGACCCTTCATCATTATTGACCACAAACGGATAAGCTTGAAATCCCATCGACTCTCTGGGAAGATTGACCCTGAGAGACTTGTAGAGGCTCGAATGAACCCGGCAACGATTTGGGTCGACACCAAGCGGGTCTGATTCCGTCTCCGAAGTGTAAATCCAAGTGCCCCCCACGTGCTCTCCTTTCTCGTAAACCACCACCGTGTGGCCTTCCCTCAGCAACTCACGACCTGCCACCAGTCCAGCGGCGCCGGCGCCGATCACTGCCACATGGCGAAACATAAGAGGAGCGGAGGTGCTGTTTCTTTAATTAAAATATTTCTCTCCACCAATCCATTACACCCTTTCTTTGAATATTAATGGAAAGTTAGCTCTCTTTTTTGTTTTTTGAAAGTCAGGCACGTTGTTACCCTTCAACTTTATTTTTTTATTATATTTTGAAAGGTTTGTTAATTTTTATTTTTGAAAGTTGGAAAGTCGTTACTGTAATATTCTGTTTATAGCCGTCGCTGCAGAACAGCCCGATGCTCAAAGCAATAACAGTTGATTTTCATTTTGCTCCTCAGGTTCAGGTTCGTGAGTTGAGTTGACTTCTAAATTACTGAAGTCCTATTTTAGTTTTTACTACATTTTTTAAAGAAAAATTTAGTGAATATATTTAAAGTGTAATAGTTGGATGTAAATAAACGTATCCTAATATATATGGAAAAAAAACTTGAATGAAATTTGTCATCATCTTTGTTTTATGGACAAATCACAAATGAAAGTGCCACAATTTTATTGCATTCATTTCATTTTTTACTTAAACGTGATTTCTTTTATTTTATCATAGGATTCTGAAAATTGATAAAGAAAATTTTTGTAATGATTTATACGATGTGACCTTTGGGCTTTGGTTAAAAGATTGAACTAACACTTAATTTTAAACTTTTATAGTAGATTAAAATTCGCATGGGTTTCAACTTAACTAACAAGAAAAATGAGAATTTCAGATAATGTTTGTAAATGAAAACCCTAAGAAGAGTGTTTATTTATAATGAGAAATGTTTATATGTTATTTGTAAAAGAAAACACAAACAAAGAAATGAGTGTGCACCTTCAGTATCATCTCATATGCATAAATAAGTCACTCTGCATCGTACAATATAGTTTTGATGTTTTAAACTCAATAATCTGACAAGCGACAGACATTGGTGAATTTCCGTCCATTGAGATCTTTGAAATAAAATTGATCCATGTCATCCAAGTGTCCAAATCTCTATATATAACTCTTGCCTGTCCAAATTTAACAAAATATTTTCGCTGGCGTTAATATCTTTCTGGCCATTGGCTATTAAATTTTTTTAATAAAAATAATTTTTTCAGAAAAACATAAGTTTTTGTAATAACGACAGGTGAAGCCATTTTGTGCGTGACGCACCAGTGGTCTAGTGGTAGAATAGTACCCTGCCACGGTACAGACCCGGGTTCGATTCCCGGCTGGTGCAGGATTTTAATTTTATTGTTGAATTATTATTTTATTCATATAGGCCTTCAGAAAAGCCACAAGCCTGTGTCCTTGGTCTAGCAGGAAAGTTTTACAAAAGCCGCTCATTCACATTGAGCAAGCCAAGCCAATCCTTGTGCTCAGAGTGCTGAGAGTATAAGGCTTTCTTTTCTTCCATGATCTCATCATCTTCTAAAGCAAGCGCAATCCTACCACTACCAGAAAATGCACCTGAAATCCACTTGCTCAGCTATTCAAACATGGGAACTATTGGGATACCTCGGAACAAATTACCGCAAATTTGTTATCAAAAGATTAATAATCCAATTAATTATGCCCAGGCATTGTGTAAATTGTGTGGAGATTACATAATTAACCATCCAAGGGATCCCAACAAAGGAAACCGTGTTTTTCCAAGCATGCTACCTCCCTTTTTATATCATTTGCACTAGTGTCAGTCCCAATTTCCCTTTGTTATGTGGAATTTCAGTCAATGCTGGTTTTGGCGGTCTTTGCGAGAGAAACATATCAGAGACAGTTAAAGAAACAAATGAAACAAACTTTCCCACCAATGGTTTCCAGAATGGCCTCAAAAACACAAAACCGAAAGAAAAAAAAAATGCAGATGAGCCTCGGTTCCCGATAGTATTTACTTCCTTGGCCAAGAACCCACGCCTGAAAAGAAGTATCGCATGTACATATTAACTTAAGGACGCCTCAAATATTCTCAATAATCCTTTCTGTATTTATAATAAGCGTAAATTTCAAATTACCTCCTCATGAATTGGTTATTTTCAAATTATTACTCTTAATTTTGAAAACCTCAAGTTATCCTCATTTTTGTTTAGAATGTAAGGGAAAATTTGAGGGAATTGATGGATTTCTTCTAGTCATTTTAACAAAAATAGAACGTAAATTAAAGTTTTCAAAAGTAAGGAGGATGATATGAAGATGTTCAATTTATGAAGAGGATAATCCAAAATTAACCTTCATAACAATGTATTGCACTAGCATTTTACCTTTGTATATATTATGACTAGGAGAGAGCCTAATTAAAGATGAAAAATAAGGATATTTATCCACTGTACAGTTTGTTTTCACATAATTTTCTCGAGAATTTGATTCAAACCAATTGGTTGGCTCTTACTAGATCCAACTCAAATCCAATTCAAACAAATAAATTTATATTTGATGGGAGCTTATGCTAAGTTTAGATTTAAGTGTGTTTTTCTGATATCTAGGGAAGGTAGTATAACTAAGGTCACCCAAGTGTTGAGTTAAGGCAAATTGGGCATTAAAGAGGTTCTTGACTTGGACAATGGATATATGGGAGCTCAAGGGTATCCCGGGTGCTCTTAGGGTGGCTTAGGTGAGCTTATCATGAGAGCTCAAGGGAGCTCATCAAGAAAGCTCAAGTTCTTATAGAAAATTTAGTAGTAGTTGTTTGGATAATGCTAGAGAGCTAATAGGAAAGCTTAATATATCTAGGGTAGCTAGGAAGAGCTTGCATGCTAAAATACAATCTCTGTCTCAAAATTGAAAATATAGTAAAATAAATATAAATATAAAGAATGCACAATGTTTACATAGTTTGGTCATTGGTTTACGTCCATAGGAGTAAGTCATTACCAATCCATTATATGAATGACATATTACATGAGATTTTACATATCCAAGATGAAAAATACAAGCTAAATAGTTATATAGAAATGTTTGGTGTTGATAAAAATAAAGATGGTAAATAAAGAGATTGAGAGTGATAATATGGTGGAAAAGATAATGAAGATAATGAATAGAAATGGCCTCCCAAAATAGAGATGTAGGTGATGATCTTAAAAATGGAGACAAAGAAAGCCCCAAAATATGATAAATGAGAAATTTATTATTTATATAGTAGAGGCCAAGTCAAAGAGAGTGCATAAAGTTTAGTATTAGAGATAATGCTCAAGTCAAAAGAAGATAATATTTTTAGGGCTACACATCATTTTTTTGGAAAACAATAACAAAAATTTATTTCTTATACTAATTAAGTTTATTTTTTCTTATAAATATTTTCAAGTGTCCAAACTTAACGGTTGATTTTTATGCCCATTTAATATAGTAAATTCTTTCAAATAGTATTTTTATATTGCTTTAAGTATTGTACTCATTTTACCCTTAAAATTGTCCGTGTATCATTTAGTTATTGGCTCAAAAATACCCTTTCAAATTTACCCTCAATCACAATCACTTGACAATTTCATTACAAAATATTAAACCAATCAGTTTACATTTTTTATACTGATCAATTTTTAGTTTCAGAATCTTAGAAAAATAAAATAAAATAGGAAAAAAGATACTAAGTCAAAATTTGCTTTATACATATTCTCACTTGCAATGAGCCACATCTAGGCCTTGATTGACTCCACAGTTGTAATGGCCCTCAAGATTATGATTTGCTTTATACAATAATAAATAGTACATGATATTTGATGTACTTTCTTTCACACATGAAAAAAGATTTATATTATGTACAAGTTAAGTCATATGACCAAAAGAAAGGAAAAAAAACTAATCAATTACCACAAATTTTTGCAACAATACTCTGAACAATGTCCATAGTCCATTATAGACCCACATAATATAAAAAATTTCTTCTTCAAAAACACCATCTCTGTTTCTTGACTTGACTTTCCATTTGTTATTCTCAATCAAACACACGACGTCCGTTTGAACTCTTACCACTTCATTGATGCCAGACTCCCTAGCAAATCTTTGCAAATAAAGTTTAATAGTTTCATGACTTGGATACCTCCTTAGGTTATAGACAATCATTATGGAAACAATTGGTAATAAACCCATAATCTCCCTAGAAATTAAACATTCATCCTAAAACACTTATAGAGCTTCAATGAGTCTTCACACAGTTCAAGTCGAGTGGATTTTGAACCCTATCTTTGAAGTGTAAAATCCAAGTACTACTTACTTTAATCTCCTTTCTCATAAACCACCACCATACGGCATTCCTTCAACAACATACAAACTGCCACAAAAGTGGTAACTTTAGCATCGATGACAGCCATGTCCTTTAGCAGAACTTAAGTTGACACAATGCAAAAGTGATATTTTATTGGATGTTTGTTTGGTATATATTCTTAAAACTTAACAAAGAATGGCTCTCAAATAAAAAAAAAAAATCGAATTAACAATAAAGATAAACCTAAAATAGAAATAATCTAAAATATTATTGATAAAAAAACTTAAAGTATTACAATAAACTATGAATAACAAGCCTATATATACTAATAGTTAACTTAATCCTTAATCCTTTTTAAATAAGAAAAATAATCTAAAATATTAATTAGACTATAATTACAAATATGACTCAAATAAGCTTATTAAATAAGATAAATCATAATAAAATATTAAATACTAAATTCACTCAAATAGTATAATTTCTAATATATTTTATTCCATATACTTCCTACATCAATCTATTACTCCTTGAAAGAAAGTCATCCTCGAGTTTTGTTGAAAACAAAAAACAATCTAGAGGATGAAGCTTATCATGAAGAAATAAATAATCTTTCAAAGAGATCATGGAGCACTTCACATTAATTTTTCTTGAAACTTGAAAATACCAAAACTTCAATTTTTTCTTACTTTTGGTTATGGTTCTTCTAAAAGATGGAAACTTGTAAGGTCTCTTTTAACTTTCTGCATACTTTGCTCAATGTGCTTTTCATTTAATTTCTCTTTATGACTGTATGTGCTTCAAGTACAACTTTCTTCTCCTCGTATAGATAGGCATAACCATATCAATTACCTTAGAAAAATTATCTTTAAGAATAATTTTTGTCTCTTCAAGTTGAGCTTCTTGTATAATTTTAAGTATATCATTAGATACAAAACTCAAAAAAAAAAAAGAGATTATATCTCTTCAAAAGAAGCTTTTATGACATTCTTTTCTTCTAATAATGAGAATGGCAAAACTTGGTCTTTCATGTTTACATATTTAACTTCAAAATCTTGGATAAACTCTTTGTCACTAACAAGTGTAATGGTTGAATCATGAACAATCAACACATCTTCAGTAACTTTAGAATCAAGCACAATATCTTCTTCGATTGGTGAGTTATGATCTTTATTGGCACAAAAAAATTGCTTTTCTACATTAGAATCCTTCAGTGAAGAGAAATGTCTGATAAGATCTTGCTTCAAGACAAACTTTTCTGTTGTAGTTTATGCAGAATGAATCTATCAAACTTTTGATCTTTTCTTATTTGACTCTCAGGGTGTTTTTGCGCTTGTTCAAATCTCTTCAATGATTTTTTTCTCTTTCTCTGTGATTTGCAATTCAAGTTCTAAATCAATTTCAAAGACATCCAAATATTCACAAGTAGTAACAATTTTGTAATAAAACTTATTCTTTAATATTAGTATGTAATTCTCTCATGAATCTTAAAATTGTATCTTTATCTTCGTTAGAAAGTTTCACATGACAATGATAATTTCAAAATTGAGATTCATAGAATTGAAAAGAATTTGTACCTTATTAATGCTTATTTTACTTTTCATGCTATGCCAAATACTAAATACTAAATAGATTAAAATACTATAATTTCTAATATATTTTATTCCATTTATTTCCTACACCAGAAGTGGAAGTAATGCGGGTTTGCGGTGGTATTGTTGTTATCCTTTCTTTTATATTTCTGTTATAGCCATTTTTGGGCTTAATTCTTCTTATTTCTTTCCTGTAAATGGGAAGCCATTAATTTGTGATGTTTTTCCATTTTTAATTTTTTTTCACGTTAGATGTTGATGTCGATGATCGCATGAAAGTGGGGAAAAAAAATAGTTAGTTATGTGTCTAGTCAGACCTAATTCTTAAATTGAAATTGAAGAGGGGTCATACTACCTTACTAATACAGATATGAAAATTTGTGTAAGATTGTGATATGGTGAGACCAATTTATAAGTATTTTGATATTCCATAACAGTGGATCTTAGTATTGGATTCATTAATGTTTTAATATTTATAAGTCGTGTTGTGTGACTCATTGGTGGTCTTATTGCATGGCAAAATATTAATGGACTGTCACATCACCTCAGTTACTAAGGTAGCGAAAAAGCTCCAGAAATCTCTTTCCACAAAATAGGGAGTCTGGTCCCCTAAGCCGAACTCTAGTTAATTTTTTTCTCTTGATAATCCAATTACTTCATTTGGTAATCTTTAAGAAAGCTTGGATATTCCTTCATGTCCCGACTATTTACAGAATGTGAAAGGCACGTGAATAAACATTTTTTTTCAGAAGAAATCAAGGAGTTTCTTGGGAATCCTGCAAGATTCATTCCAAGCCCGAGTAGAGAGAAATAAATTGAGTCTTGGTTGTTCAAATTGCGTGCATTTTTTTATTGGCACATTTATTTAAAGAGTAGTAATATTTGAATCTCTCCTTTTTTTCTCTTGTGAGTAGTTCTTTGTTAACTTTATTTTTTATTCTAGTTTTTTAACTAGGAAAATTACTAGTATGGACAGAAAAATGAAAATGAAAAGTGAGAATAACCCAATGAATTTTTTAAAACTAAGAACATTTTTTAAAAAAGTGATCCAAACTAAGGAATAATCTCATAAATTTTATTTAATTGTAATTTTATTTGCCGTAAAATTAACCAGAAAAATTTTATATCCAAAACTGATTGATGGATCGTTTTTTGTCTGCTATAATTTGCAAAACCTTGAATTATTTCTCGTGGTATTTAGGTGTTATGCAATCAAAACGTGTTCTTAAGTAGTTAAATTTCCGTTCAAAAGCCTAGTTATTTTTCAAATCAAGAATAATTGATCTAGCGTTTCCAATTTAACAATAAAAATGAATGTGATTTCTAGTGTGATAAGAGTTAAAAAGCCAAACCTTTTTTGTAAACAAGAAAATTAAAGAAATTTGTTTGCAAGAATTGTGATTTTGGTTTTGGAAACTGATTTTTAAGATGTATGTAATGGGAGTGAAGATGACTAGTAACAAGAATAGATTGGTTATGTTAAAAATTTAAAAATTAAAATTACAAATGGGGATTCGAGCATAAAGAAAGTTGAACTTTTTATGTGTTTATATTTAATAGAACATATTAAAAAAGTAATAGGATGTAAAATTTTATACTTTTTTAGTAATAAAATATTATGATGCAGTATTTATTTCATTTATTTGTTATTTTACAATATCTTTAACACTCAAAAGGAAGAATAACCAAGCTTAAATCTTTAGGATTTGTATTAGTGTTGGTTTACATTAGGAGCCGTCCCAGCATGAAGCACCAGTGGTCTAGTGGTAGAATAGTACCCTGCCACGGTACAGACCCGGGTTCGATTCCCGGCTGGTGCACATGTATTTGCCCTTTATACGGCCCCACTTTTTAACAACAGGCAATTGATCGTCGACAGATCAAACCATACATTACCGATGACAGCAAATATTTATTATTATCAACAAAATTATCAATATGCGTACACTCACCGATGTAGCATTAGCCAAGCATTTTTTTGAAGAGCAGTATATGAAGTCTTCAGTGGCTTCCAATATCAGATGGTGACCTTCCCATTGATCACAGTATGTTTCTACATGGATTATTCTGTACTTCTTCAGCGCAAGGGCCGTTTGCTTTCGACCATATCTTGAGCTATTTACAAGCAAATTTTCCTGAGAATCATTACTGTTAAGTGTGTGTCGTTTAGGTATGCTGGAAGCTTCAAGCGATTGCATGGTAGACTTGAATGTCAAGCGACATCTCTTCTTGTGATGGAAGCAAAAGTCGACCAGACAAAACTCCTGCAATCCACTAGCTTTGATATTCATACAAGGGGATAACATGTATGACAAAACTGAACCTAGCAGATGAAATATTAGATAAAACCTTCCATGGTGTCCCAACAAAGGAAAGACATAGGGCCAAGGCTGGCGGAAAACCATTTGTACAGAGCTTCCACAAAATTGACACCCACTTTGAGGTTGCCATTGCTTCCGAGAAAGGGAAGTGATATTTGTACCTTAAAAGGAATATTCTCCCATTATCATTTCTATAGTTCATTTTTGTTTCACAATTGCTAATATTGTTTCAGCATGTAACAAAAAGACAATTCTTCCATTCGGAAGACGAACAAAATATAACTTATCCAGTGCAGTGTAGGATAATATCTGCAAAGACGGCCCTCCGATTCCAAACAACTGCCCAGCCATTTTAATTGATAGTTTCTATCTGTATTTTTCATAAGTGATATCAATATCTTAGATCGAGTCATACTCCAACCTCAGGGTTGGAGCATTCAATGAAATTATAATGACTGCCACCTAACCGCGGGTGATTGACATTTACCGTAGAATGGAGCCACATATTACTGTATCCAGGTTGCCTTCATATGTTCCATCAGCAACCAATTTAGATGCAATGTGGACTTCTTTTGCTACTCCAGTTATGTCTCTGGATATATCCACACCACTACAAGAATTCCCAATAAAAATTACGGGTAAGGGGTTGAAGACAAATAAGGCAGAACTAATGACTGTATCATCTTTGTCCCAAAAAATAAAATAAAAAAAATGCATCATGGAAATCTATTTATCACAAATGAAGAAAGAAAAAGGGCCACTCCCCAGAAAGAAATGGAGGCTAAATGTAGTTAACTTGATGCACAAGACTAAAGAGTCCAGGAGGAAAATTAAGTGCAGTTTCCACAATGCTTTGATTTGCAAAAAATATCTCAGCAAAGACTTTTGCCAAAACTTTCAAACACTTCAGAAGTAAATTGCCAGTGAGTGTAGCTTTTACTGTGCCCCGCCGCTTAACTGCATATGAAAGAATAATACATGGGCCATCTGGTATTACTCTGTCTTAGTCCTCGACTAACCAACTTGGCCAGACCGCAGACGCAATTTGACAGCCAGAAACTTTTATATTTCACTAATAGCCCCTACAACACAGAAATACAGATATTAGTAGAAGAAAGCTGATACATACTTCATCTCTGAAGGGTAAGGAATGCAATAATTATATCCATAAATTTGCTCCCCCGGCCGCACATTGCTGCCCGAAAACAGTAAAAGAAATCATGAGAACATATAAAGATTTTTACCAACTTCTTTTTTCCCCAAAAATACATTACAAGCTTTATGTTGGTATAATCAAACGGCAACCTGAAATAAAAATAATAAGAAAATGCAAACAAGTACGTTGAAATTCAGCAACATTAGGCGCAGAGTATCGGCTATTACAAACCACCACAGCATCAATCTCTTCCTCAATAGCATCCCCTTTCTTTTTAGACCTCACTGTCCATTTATCGTCATCCAATAATCTCACTTAAACACCTCAATCGCAAATCTTCCCATGTATTCAATCCCAAACTCTCTTGAAAACTCCTTCAAGTACATCAACACCTTCCAATGACCCCGAAACCTTCTCGTGTCAGCGGTTCCATCATTTCGGGCCGGAAAGGGGTAATCTCTAAAATCCATGATCTTCCTGCGTAAATTTGTCCTGAGAGAGCTGTAAACACTAGATCGGGCCGTAACTCGACCTGGGGCATCGCCAAGTGGGTCTGGGTCAACCGCCTTGGTGTAGACCCAGGTGCCACTCACTTGGCTCTCTCAAACACCACCAACAAGTGGCCTTCCCGACTCAGCTCGCGGGTTGCTACTAGTCCGCTAGTTCCGTCGCCGATCACGGCCGCATGGCAGGACAGGGACGTTTCTTCAGTCTTTTTGTTTTTGTTCTCCATAGTTGCTTAATTGCTTCTTTCTTGTGATTAATTACAGTCACCATGACGAAGATAATTCAAAAAATCATATAATTGATCCAGTAACTCCGAATCAGAGGACCCCAGGCTTGTAGTTTAATTATATTATTTGACGCCCCCTTTTTTTTTGGGTTTGTGTCCTTTAGAGTTCCAAGAATTATCTTATTAATCACCTCTTAATCTACTGTCCAGAGCATCTTATAATTAGTGAAGCATTGCATGGCAGTCGTAACGGTTGTTTTAAAGAAAAATGAAACTCTTGAGTCTCGGCTAATGCTTGCCGTTGCTGAGCAAGTCTTTTAATGAGAAAAAAAATTATATTTACAATACCGCAGGTATCAAGATATGTATGATTATTCAAGATATTGTTGCGTAAAATGCATGTGATTTATAATAATGATATATAAAAAGAAAAGAAAATAATTGTCACAGATCATATTCTTATGCTTTGCTTAGCAACAGTCTACAATAAAATGAATTCCTAAAGGGCTAGGGTTGGCCACTTTGATCTCGTAAAATAGTAAAATACCACTACCCTAGCTGAGGTGTCCTGTTCAAAGTGGGAACCGATTGACTTTTGCCAAATTGGTGTATTCTGTACGTGTAGATAACAAGACATTTCCTTTCTTAATATAAACATATACAGCTAGTTAAATTGGATTTGGAGTGAACCTTGAGTGAGAGGTGGCCTCTTTCAGCTCAATATTTACTTGTTACTCTATTTGAGGCGCACTTGATGAAATCCTCCTGGGCTTGCAAAATCAGGTGGTGATCGTCCCATTCATCACGGTATGTCTCTGGTCTTGTACGTTTATTCTTGGAAACTGCATTATACATTTGCTTTCTCCATTCTTCGACACCAAGATACCCGCATTGTTCAGCTAGCCAATTGTCATAATCAAACTGAAAGAACATCCAAAATCCTCACCAAACATTGTTGAAACTGATACTAAACTCCACAACATATAAAAGCCAACTCTGCTGGCTTTTATATGCCAATAGCAGTCTAATGTCTAATGTCTAAACAAATAGCACAGAGAAAGGGTTTGGACTACAAAAGACAGTTAAAAAGAGCCTGGAGGGGAGATATTACTTCCAATCTATGATTTTGCCACCTTCAGACTATTATTTAGTCCATACTTAGTCTCAATTTTCGTTACCACCATTATTAATTCACCAATGTCAAAGAATATGGAAAACCTCTGAATCTGAATCAGCTAGATATTGAATTAATGATAATAGAGAAATGGATCTGAGCTAGAGATGCAGGTTGCAAAACAACTGACAGTAATTATTCAATAACAAAATTAACTAGAACTTTGCACCAGTTAGGGCATGTTTGCTTTGTCTTCTCCACTTGCCAAAAGAGCTTTTTTAACGTCAAAAGCTCTTCTTTTTTTAAAAAGTGATTAAAAAAGCTATTTTACCTCTACTAAGAGAAATTAAAGATTTGTGCTTTTGGGAGTAAAGTTTGTAGAGATTTTTTAAAGAGTTAAATTGTCTAAGATACCCTTAGTTTATTTACAATATTTTGTTCCTTTCATAATGTAATTTTAAAATACTTGTCTATTAAAGTAATTGCCACTTTTAATAAAAACTCTCATTGATAACCAACGACCATAAATTTTTTGTTAAAAACTCTACTTGAAGAAACTCTATTTGAAAAGCTATACCAAACATAGGTACACATGCTATCTATGTAACCAAATTTACCTGGTAATCAGCCACGTTATGAGTGTATCTCTTAGGTGTTCCAGAAGCTTCAAGAGTTGAGTAAAAGGCTTTAATGTCTTCCATCATCTTTTCTTGAGAAGGTAGCACAATCTGACCAGACAAAACACCAGCAATCCACTTGCTTTGATATTCAAACATGGGAAAGGGGATAACCTGTTTGCCCAACAAATGCAACAGCTTACTTTAACTAGTGAAATCAAGTATCTGATAACTAATATTGCCAGATTACTAAGTTAGAGATTAACCTTCCAGGGTAAACCAACAAAAGAAAGCCATGGGGCCAAGACGGGTGGAAAAACATGCTTGTACAGTGGCCCCACCCGATTATCATCAACAGTCACAATGCCATTGGTTTCAAGAAATGGGAAGTGATACTTGTACCTTACAGAATTAAGAATGCCATGTTACTATATATCCATTGGTTGTTTTAACTATTTGATAATGCATCATCCAACACATAATTTCTGAATAGATATATTTTTTTCCCAGCAGAATGAAAACTACCCAGTGCAATGCAGAATTACATCAGCATGGACAGTATGGCCATTACGGAATACCAGAGCACCATTACCGTGGGCACTTTCTATCTGCATTATTATAATAAAGAATTAGCATTTGAGATCAAACCATCTCTGAGCATCAGGATCAAAAAGCTCCTGCCACAAAGTTATTGTGTTAGCCACTCCATAAAAATGCTTTTTACCATCGAATGAAGCCACATATTATCAAAGCCAGGCTGCTTTTCATATGTTTCATCTGCAACTGATCTAGATACAAGATGGACTTCTTTTGCAACTCCAGCTAAGTCCCTACATATATCAACAGCACTTGCAGAACTCCCTATCAAAATTATGACCTGTCCTTGGTAGAAAATAGTTTAAACAAGACAAATATTAGGTGTCAGAAAAGATAAATAGCAGAAAGAGAGAGTCATTATGAGAAACAACAAAAGTAGCATTTGAACATATCTCACCTAACAAAATAGCAGCAACATGGTTACTTTGCTAATAGTAAGAAGAGAGTTTTCGTAAGTAGGTCAGGTAGGAAATGTCTCATAACTTAAGACATTAAAAGGTGAAAAAAGGCAACTCTTTCACAACTTGACAAATGATGTATATGCCTAAACAAAACTTTTACTGAATCTTTAAAGCTATTGAGGCATTTCAAAACATAAATGAGGCAGATCTCTAAGCTGCTGTCTTTTTAACAGACACATACGTTATCTCTCTTTTTTTGATAAGAAATTACACATTTTATCTCACGCATATAATAATTTATAATTTAAATTAGCACTTTCCTTCTACATTCTACAATATTCAATCTTCAGGAAGAACAATAAGGGGATTAGTACATTAAGATTTTGGGATGCTAACTAAGAACTCTCTCTCACAGTGGAATCTAACGAGCGTATGAAATACTTCCTTATGAAGCATATACTTATTTCTCAGTGTGCATTTGTAATTGATTCACCCCATTATCTTTCATTCAAGCAATTTCACCACAAAGAGGATAAGCATCAAAAGACGTTGACAAACAAGAGAATTCTAAATTTGATCAGTGGAAAAATGCTCCTTCATGAAATATCTGCAAACTACCATGCATACATTTTTTTAACAATGTTTCAACAAATTGTAGGAGCAAACCAAGAAAAATTCCAAAAAAAAAAAATGTGCCAGCAGAATTGCCACTCCAAAATGCAACAAAAAGCAGAGTTATTGTTGGTTAATGATGAGAAGCAGGAACCTGACACATACTTGATCCCGAAAGGGGTCAGGAACACGATAATTGTGGCTATGCATTTGCTTCCCTGGCCACGCATTGATGCCTGAAAAAATAGAAGCAGCAAGAGAAATTAAGGACATTGGTAAACATCTTTACAGTAGCACAGAGAGAAAGTTATGCTCAAACGTAAGTACAATCATCACAAAGCCAGAGCAAACAAAAGTGCCCTCCTTGATTTTGAGACCAAAAATATCATTAGCCAGTAAAACGGTAGTTGTGAGCTTCAAACTAAAGCCACCAATTACTGAGTATAATATCAAATATTCAATATCACCAACAAAGAATTTGTGGAAATCATAAAACCATAATTATTAATCTCATAACTCTCAAGAGCTCATTAGCAGTCAACCTTGTTATTAACACGAAGCTCTTTTTAACTCCAGACAAATCTAAAGCTCACAAAAAATAAACAAATAACTTTACCAGGAATCTCAGCAACGCGAGGTTCAGTGTAATGCCCACTACAAACAACAACAGCATCATATATTTCATCATAATAGCCATCAACATTTCTCAATTTTGACTTCACTTTCCATTTGTTATTTTCCGTCAAACCAACATTAACCACCTCACTTTCAAACCTCACCATTTCTTCAATCCCATATTCACTCACAAACTCCTCTAAGTATCTCAACACCTCCGCATGACCCGGAAACCTTCTCGGGTCCCCTGACCTATGATCCCTGGCCGTGAACAGGTAGTCCGTAAAGCCCATCACCTCTCGAGGCAGGTTTGTTCGGAGGGAGCTGTAGAGACTGGTATGAATGACGGCTCGGTTCGGGTCCACCCCGAGAGGGTCGGATTCCACCGGAGGAGTGTAGACCCATGTGCCGCCAATTCGGTTGTTTTTCTCTAGGACTACAACCTTGTGGCCTTCGCGACGGAGCTCGCGAGCCGCGACTAAACCGGCAGCTCCGGCGCCAATCACCGCCACGTTGCGAGACTGGATTGGCAGCAATGATTTGGTCATTGGGAAATGGTGGGTTGTGGGCGTTCGTTTGAGATTATATATGAAGTTAGCAGCACACGGAAGTTCAATGTTCATGTCCACCGTCGTATTACTCGGGAAGAGCTCTCGTGTGCCGCGTCAGCCGATCATGTTTGTTTTTCACTTTTTATGTTTCCAAAATCTGCAGTCACAGAGAAAAATCCCTCATTTACATGTTAACCTGCAGCCCCAAAAAAACAGTGGCTCCCACCGTCGTATTGCTATTTTTTCATTAATTTGCATGGGTTATATATATATATTTTTTAATTAAATGAGAATATTATTTAAATTATAACTCATATTAAATGAGATTGTAATTGATATTTATAATCAGATAATTACTTAAGTTAATTTATATTAAATTTTATATAACATTATCTAAATTTTAATAATCTCTCATATTCGAGAGACACAATTTCATTCACATTTCGAAAAGAATAAAATTATTTTCACTCAAATTTGATAAATGAATTAAAATTTTCACAATATTTTTATAGGAGTTTAAACCATTATACTTACAATTATAAAAGAGGGGCTCTTTTGGCAAAATGATTTTACATGGGCTATAAGTTACTTTAAAAATAACTTAAGCAAAACCCTATTTATATAAATAAATGAATAGTTTTTTGACTTCGCACTTTCACATTTCATTTATATTTAGTCCAAGAGTTCAAATCTCATTGTATATCCATTTGACGTCAGAGTTTTCTTTTTTTCTTTTAATTGAGATTAAAATCTCTATAAGCCTAAGAGTGATCTCTCCACTTTAAAAACAAATTTTCCATGTCAAAGTATCGAGTAGTAAAAAAATTTATTCTTAGCACCGACGTACAATAAAATGAACCATATAGACCAAGAAATATTTTACTCAACTAATAAATTTATGCCATATCAATTTTTACAAAAGTTTATAAGCCTATGATTACTCTTATTATGATATACAATATGGTGTTAAAGCAAATTAAATGTATCTATAAACAATAATACACAAATAAAATGAATTGGATAAAGTCATATATTACTGAGCCTACTCTAGTGGTTGTGTTTCCAGTAGCCAAAATACAGTAGGATCCCCCTAAGTTACAGCTTTCGTAACTTAGTACTTTTATTGATTTTGTCTTAGAGGTTTTTATGTTTTCTTTTATTGTTGAAATCTTTGTCTTCCATCATTTCTACGCCTATTTTTTATTCTTTCTAAAATTTTTACTATTTCTTTTAGTAAATACATATGATTATCAAATTCATATAAGTCTATAAAGTCAAAGTATATATTTTCCTCTGTGTTTATTAAAAATTCTCTTTCTTGATTTAATAAGTAAATTTTTTTATTTAACAGGTTTATATAAATTCCAATCCGGTTTTCAAAACCTAACTGCATATTATCTATACTATTAGTTAATTGTTGTATATTATTTATAGCTTGTTGGTTATTCATAACGCTTCTTTTTTATACCAATATATTAAAAATTTTATAAATTCATCAATAAATCTCATTCTTTTTATTATCATAGTTTCATCATAATGTGTATTAAGATTAAATATTTCTCTTTGTTCTTGCATTAAGTCTAATTCTATATTTCTTATATGGTTTTTACTTTCCTTAATTTCTTTTACTAACTCTTTTATTTCATTCTTTTGTTTTGTTTTTAGTATATACAATGCTTCAACTATTTTTCTTTTTGGATCCATTTTTTATCTTATTTTCTTTGAGTATTTAATATATTTTTTAATATAGATTTGATAATTTCTAGATTAATTGTTTCCTGGATTATGGCTCTGATACCATTAGGGTGTGCAACTATGCGACTTTAAACTGATAAGCTGATAAACTGATTAACTGAGATTAAAAATTTATATTATAATGTGGATAAAGAGTACGTGGCATTGTTATACCAGAGAAACAACAAACTTTTAGTTGTCCTTTGAGCCAGTAGCTTGCATTCTCGGGTGTCCAGCCTATATACTCGATATCTTTAATCCTCATCATATTTTAGGTTATATTCTGAGATTAACGGTCTTTCTGTATCATGTTCTAGATAGCTTTTAACTATGTCTATCGTTTCATCTATGGTTAGCATTATTATATTATGTTTTAAATTATCTATTTCAATTTTTTCAATTATTTTTTTTTTATTTCAGGAGGTAGTCCTATGGATTTTCTAGCTAATAAGTCTTATGTTCTTACTAGATCTTGTTTGTAAAACATATAAGAACTTTGTTTATATGATCCGAGATTATAGTCTATGATCATGCTATAATTATTATAAGTTATTCTTGTATTTTGGTTTATCATTATTTCTTTGGAATTTCCTAAATAATATTGATTCATTTTTAACAAGTAATGATCAAACAAACTCAGAATTTAAAATTCTCCTCCTCCACATATCAGTCATCAAAACCATCAACAATCTCCACCAACAGATAAGAGTTTAGGATTATTACCTACTAGCTTTCCAATTTCACTATTCTTTTCAGGTTTTCTTCCAATAACCTACAGCCTGGTGGTCCTATCTCCCTCAACGACCTCTTGTCTTCACAGGAACGCCGGACTCGAGCGACTTTACTATATGGATTTGAACCTTTTAGGATTATTGATTCCAATTTCCTTATAGGTTCTTTTATTCTTTCTGCCTTGTTTATTGTTTTCTGGTTAATGATGTCTTGATAAGGGATTTGGAGATGAATTAATTTATTTTTCCATCTGTTTTTGTGAGATGGGAACTTAATAAAAGCATAATGAAAGTTGGAGATAAAAGGTAGATGAAAATTTGAAAAAGTTGGAACAAGTAGGACTTGTCCTCCCTCTGCTCCTTCTCCTTGTTTATTTATATTATTTCTTTACATCATGTAATCATAAAAAGTGACTTTTTCTTTTATCTTGTCTGCCACTGATCACGAGTTGCTTGTCTATTGCGTTGGTCATGAGCTTTTTTTATCTTTAGCAGTCTTCTTTGTCTGCCATATTTTGTTTTTTTTTACTTCTACAATTTTCTTTTCTCTGATGTTTATGAGAGGTGTTTATTTTGTTGACCACAAGCTGCTCTTTTTAGTTTAACTCCATTAGCTTGCATGCTTCCTGAAGTGTATTATTGCTTAAAGGGAACCTCACGGTGCTTATTTCATTAATTAATTTTAATAATATATTTAAAGGTGTATGGCTATCTTCTGGTGTGAGAAGGATAAAATTTTGAAACCTAATGATGGTTCTGAAATTTCTTTTATATAGATCCTTTGCTATATTCCAGATAATTTTTATTCCTTTAGCTCTCCTGGTTTGGATCCACTGTCTATTGAAATGTGGCACCTTGGTATATTCAGTTCCAATATCTATTTGCATATTTCTCGTAACATGTCCAATAGTAATCATAAAAAAGGCTTGGTATTCTATATTATTACAATATTCTGGGCTGATTGTGTAAAATTTTAAATAAATGGACTTTTTTTAAGCAAACCTGGATATTTCTTTAACTAATAATTCATCTAATTTTTTTAATTCTTTGAGTTTTATACTGGGATATACTAGATCTAAATATCCATAACGAGCTAATTTTTTTATGAGGATTGGATCTACTCCTTTTATGGCTAACATTCTAGGATACATATTTTTTTCCAGGGGCTCTGAAGATAGTTTCTTCATGGGCAGTTGTAGAGTATACCCACATGGTGAATTGTTTATAATCTTCTTCTTTTTGGTTTAAAGGTTCTTCTTCTTCAAATGGGTTGCCAAATGGGTTACCTAATTTTATGAATTTCTTTGGTGAAGACTCTTTTGGTGGTTTTAATTATATTTTTATATTTTTCCCACTTTTTATTGGATCCTGATTTATTGGGCTCTGATGGACTGGTCGACTACTGCTTTCGCTTCCGATGTTTATTGGATTTAAATCTGTCACAAAATCATTTATGTATGATTCGAGCATATGTATTCCTTTTTCATGGGACTCACATACTTCCTTCAAATAGTTTATGGCATCGATCATGTTAGAAGTTTCTGACTTTAATCTATGTATTTTTGTGTATATCAAAGATAATTATTTATTTGATTCTGGATTCATGATCCAAACTCTACGTTCCTACTTAAGAAATCTGAAATAAAATTGTAGTTCCTTTTATATGAACTATTCTAAAATTATAATAAGATAAGTATACTTGCCATCTATGTAACCTTCTATATTGAGGTTCATTAGGTAAATTTTTGTATATTAGAGAACTTATCTGAGAATTATCTGTTTCTATTACAAATTTCTTTTGTAACAAAAATAAAGAGAACTTTTTTATTCCTTTGTATATAGCCAATAATGCTTTCTCGTGGACAGGATAGTTTACTTGAGCTTGGTTAAATGTTCCACTACTATATCTACATACTTCATTCAAATTTGTTTTTAAAATAGAGCCCCAATGTAAATTAAACGCATCTATTTGTATGATTAAGTTATCTTTTTCGTTTAGTAGTATTAATCTTGGTAAATTTTTACATTCTTCTTTTAAATTCTTTACTGCCTGGGTATGTTCTTCATTCCAGCCTCTTGTATTATTCTTTCTAAGTAATTTTTGCAAAATGAGTTTCTTTTTAGATAAGTCTTTTATAAATCCTTCTGCGTAATTTGGACATCCTAAGAATTTTTGTATTTGTTGTTTATTTTCTAGCTTATCAAGAAAGTCTATGATTTTACTTCCTATATGATTTTGTAATTTTATTCCTTTTTTATCTAATATCATCCCTAAGAATTCTATTCTTTTATGTCATATGACTGCTTTTTTTCTGATAAAATTATTCCTTCTTTAATACATACATTAACAAATTTTGTTAAATGATTTCTATGTTCCTCTAATGTTTCTAAGGCTATTAATATATTATCAACATATACTATGATATTTTTGTAATTTTTAAATATTGTGTCCATTCTATTTTGAAATATTTAAGGTGCATTTTTTAACCCGAAAGGCATTACTATCCATTCATAATGTCCTTGAGGGGTACTAAATGTTGTATATTGTATACTTTTTTCTTCCACTTTTATCTGCCAAAATCCTAATTTACAATCAAATTTTAAATAGTAAGTTTTTCATTTTATTAGATTTATTAATACTTCTTTATTTGGTAAGAAATAACCATCAAATTTTGTATACTTGTTTAATTCCTTATAATTTATTACCATTCTAGCTTTTTCTCTTATTGTTATGATCTTTTTCTAACCATGAATGCAGGGTTATTATGAGGGCTATTACTTTTCCTTATTAGTTTTAATTCTAATAATTATTTTATTTGTATTTTAAATTCTTCTCTATCTTCTTCTGTATACATCATAGGTTTTACTCTTATGATTCAATTTTCTATTAGTTCAATCTTGGCTCTAGGATGTTCTGGTTTCCATAATACTAACGGATTTTCTTTATATACTTGTTCGAGTTGCTTTTTTATTGTCTCTAAATGTATACTATATATTTGTCCTTTTTGTAATAAATAATATTTTTCATATTTATCATCACTATGTTGAGCTGGCTAAACTCTGTATGGCTTAAATTCTCTAGGAATTCTTAAAATGTGATTGCAAATCATTTTTAATGTTATCATAAATGTTGTCTGTTGGTAATATTGAAATTGTTGGATAAAGTCATTTCCAAGAAGTATATCACAATCCATTTTATCATATTGAAATACTTGTTTTATTTTCATTATCTTATTTCCTAATAAAATTTCATAGTTTATTAATGATTTATTAACTTGTTGTTTATCTCCTGTAATCCCCATTATTTTGAGTTTTCCATTTGTTTCCCATTTATCAGATAAAAAGATTTTCATTATTGTTATTTCACTTCCAGTATCTATTAATGCACAGGTGTCTATATTTTTCTCTATTATATTTACTTGAATATATACAGATACAGGATATTAGATAAAGGTTTTATTTAACATGTTTCATAGAATATTTGTTGTCCTTCTATTTGCATAGTAATCTTATTTTTTTCTATCTTATAATATTCTAAGTTATTTAGGAAACTATTTCCTAATATTATATGTTTATCAAGGTCTGCATTCATGGATGAATCTATAAAACAGGGAACTATTATCCTAAGTCCTTCTATTATAATAGGTACTTTAACTTCTCTTTTACAAATATGTTTATTTCCATTAAAATCAATGTATTCATAAGGAATTTTCTTTTCTTTTTCTAGTAATCCTGTATTTTTTATGGAATTCATATAATTATGGCTAGTTCCTGTGTCTATAAATATAAGTATTTTTGTTGTGTAATTTATCCCATTAAAATATTGTCCTAAGATTTTGACTACATGATTATTTTTTGAAGGTTTATCTATACTTAATCTTCTGGAGGAATGTCCTCTTAAAAGAGTTTTTCCCACAAAACTTATGGGAATAATTGAATTTTCATTTTCATAATTTATAAATTCCTTTTTATCATTTAATGCTAATTCATAATTCATAGGAATTTTATATTCATTCATTAAAGGTTCTATAAGGGTTGCTATTTCCTCATATTATTTATTTATTTCTATATAAGGTTTATTTCCATATACTTCTCCATAATTAGAGTTACAAAAACGATAAAATGCGGAATATTGTATCGTCATTAATCTATTTCCCTCTTTCATTAAGTTTTTCCTTAATAATTTAAAATGTAGGCTTAGAGTTTCATTAATATTCTTGTCTTTTATGTGTATACAATATCTAAGGGGACATGTAAACATTAGTTTTATATAACATAAGTTTCCTTCTATAGTTCCTAAATGTCCTATTTGTGGATTATGAAATCTTTGATCATGTAAAGACAATACTATAGGACTGTCTATTCCTTCTTTAAATAATGATTTTACTAATATTTGTATTTCAGCTAAATATACATATTGTAACTTTTTTCTTATTTCTTCATTCTTTATTTTTTTTTAATGCTAATTCTACAGTTCTTTTATTTATGAAACTAAATCTTATATTTCCTTCAACTTGTGTAACTGTTACAGCTTTTTCTTGTTCATAATATTCATGTAATACTATTCTTTTCCTTCTAAATATATTTCTCAGCTTAGGAAGTAATCCGTATTTAGGTGGTCTTTCTATGTTAGTTTTTAAAAGTTTGTTATATTTTTCTCTATTAAATGTGGCTACTAAACTATATCCTTCAATATTTTCTTCTTGTTCTATCTCATTTATTTCTTCTAATTCTTCTTCTGTTTTGATTTTCTCTTCTTTATTCTGACTCATCTTCTATTAATTCTTTTAACATATATATTTCTTCTCCTTCATAATCAGATAAATCATCTATTTCTATTAATTCTTGTTTTATATCTTCAAAATCTTCTTTTAATATTCTCACCTTTTTCTTTGTGCAGTCAGAACTTAGATGTCTCATTTCTCCACAATTCCAACACTTACATCTTGTCTTATCAAAATTCTTTTGCTTTTTATATTTTCTCCGATAATATTTTCTTCTTGGTTTTCTGTATTTTTTCTTGAAATTATTATATTTCTTATTTTTTTCTCTTCTTTTAAATTTATTTTTTTTTTATTAAATGTATTGCATCCTCATTGGGTAGGCATTTCTGTTTTTTCACAACATATATCTCCTATATTTTTGCTTTTCTTTATTAAGCTTCTCTGAATACAGATTTCACTAAGCCTTTTATTTAAAAATCTAATTCTTGATCCAAGCATATCTGGAACTGGATTAATCATTTTATGTTTATCATATTCGTTTATAAAATACATACTCCAAAGATATGGTAATTTTGAATAATACAAGTTTTTGTATACAGATTGGTCTTCATGACTGTAGAATTGTGAATAATAATATTTACTAAATTCATAGATATCTTCTTTCACATAGCACATATTACATATGGTTAAATTTATTAGCTTCATTCTTTCACTTAATTTTTCGTTGACTGATTCTCTTTCTCTATTTTCTTCCCAATCTTCTCTTAAAAACTCATTAGATATATATTTTATCATTTTTTCAATTCCTTCTTCTTTACTTCTAAGGAATGTTGTTTTAGTTGTATTTTTTATTAGATTTTGTATTTCTCCACTTAATTCTTTCCACCAATTAAATACATTTCTTATAAAACTAGCTATTAGTATGTCAATGAATACATTCACTTTTTCTTCTTCTGTTTCTATACTCCAATCATCTCTGGTTCCATTATATATAAAAAGTAATATCATTTGTAATCTCCATTCTACAAGGGCTTTTTGTGGATTTATTTTACAGTCTATATTTAAGAATACTCCTGCAGTACTTATTGGTTTCAAATAATTATTATCTAATTTATATTCCTCTTTCCAAGGATTATTTTTAATGATAGGTTTGTAATCGTAGAAAGGTTTTTTCTTTCTCTTTCTATATATGTTTTGATTACTAGTTTCACCTATATTCGGTTTCATTTCTGGTCCTCCACTTACGTTCATTTTTATCTAGTATTCTTTTTCGAATTCTTGTAAATCACTTAAATTTATTTCACTAAATTTTTCAGTTAATATGTCTATATTATCATCCATTATTCTGTACCACTTCTGTTGTTTCTTTTATTTCCATTTTTTCTTTCCCTTTTTTTCTTTTTTCTTTCTATTTTCTAATTTTGTTTTTAAATTTTTTGCATCTTTTAATATCTTTGGATATTTTTCTTTCATAAACCATTCATCATAACTTCTTGGCGGAGGTTTTTTTTATCTTGTACCTTAAATGGTTCTTTTATCATTTCTGATTTTATTATCTCAAATCTTTCTAACTTTTTAGGTTTCTTACGTCTAGCTTGTATTACAGTCATTTCTATTTTTATTTTTCCTAGTTCTTCTTTAATTTCTTTGATTTCTTCTTTAAGGTTTAAAAGTAATTCTTTTAATTCTATAAGAGTAGTAGTTTCCATTTAACTAAAGGGTGTTTACTGATATTTCTCTTTTTGAATGTATGTTACATTACCTGCAACATAGGGATTGCCAATACAGCATTATATTATCGTTTACCTCAGGATCATTCTCAAAGTCGGTATTATAAAATCTATTTGTGAAATTGGTGTTCCATATATATGAAGCAGTCAATTTCATCAGCTCAATATTTACTTGTTACTCCATCCACTTAAGGTGTAATTTGGGAAATCCCCATGGGCTCGCTCAATCAATTCGTGGTCGTCCCATTCATCACGGTATGTCTCAGGTCTGGTCTGTTTGACTTTTGAAGCTACGTGGTGTATTTCCACTCTCCAGTCCTCTATGTGGCTGGATACCTGCATTGTTCAGCCAGCCAATTGTCGTAATCAAATTGCAGCAACATACAAAATACAATCTAAACATGGCTAATGGTAAGTTACATTCAGCTCTATGTGGCTCCTCTAAACATTGTTGAAAACTGATTAGACATTAAACTTCAACATAGAACATATCAGACTCTGCTGGCTTATATACACAAGTTTGTAATAAAGGAACGGGAAACTTAGTTTATCTCCCTAGGATTCAGTACAGAAGCTGCATTTAGAGTACCAAGTACACATAAAGAAGATCATCATTATAACCCCCAATCTCTTGCGGCTCTTTCTCTGAGGAAGAGGAAATATGCTCACTCACAACTTATGAGTCTCAAGAATCCATCCTCTCGTTAGTTGGAAATCTAAGAAACGAATAATAGTTAACTAAAAGTGTTCAGAATATACTGTGTAATTGGAACAACCTTCCATAACTAATAAATGACATGAAATCGTTGTTTCTACACTTTATAACATTCTTCAGTTGTGTTGGTTCGGCCTCAGAGCCCAACTCGATTTGAATGAACCAAGCCCAAGGCAACTTACCCTATATAGGAATGGCCGAAATTTCCATGAGGACGGGTTATTTGGGGATTTTTTCTATTTGGAAATGGTACGAAAATGATTTTTATATCCAATTTCTTACTCGGAAAAAGACGGGTACCAATTTTTACTCAATTTCTTTTTTAGGGAAGGGACGGAAATGAGCTGGAATCCTCATTTCCTCCTCAATTCCCTATTTTTTCCTTTGAATTTTCAATTTTATTTTTATTTTTCAGAATTATTCATGAATAAATCATAAAATTTAATTATAGATATTAAACATAAGTATAAATAACAAATAACAAAATAGTTATACGAATATATTATGAGACTTTCGAACTTAATTAACTAGTTGCAGTTCTAAATTATTATTAGAACAAGTCTTATTTAAAAAGTCTTGACCCAAAATTTTTCTTTTAAATTTTTATATAATAAAACAAAAACTAAAGCAAAAGCTAAAACTATAAGATCCAAATTTTATTAAGTTAAACTGTAAAACTTTGCTTTTATTTAAATTTTTTATTTTAATATAATTAAATGATATTTGGAAGTAAAAAATGTATCGATTAATAGGAGGTTATTCAGGAATCGGATACTCTTAGGAATCCCTTGTTATTATTTTTAGAAGAGACATAGATCCCTTTAAGAAATTCTAATGGGGATGGAAAAAGGATAGGAACATATGTAAAATATCGAGGATGGATAAGGGGATGTCAGTTTCCCCCCCCCCCCCCCTCCCCCCTCCTCCTCCTCCTCCTCCTCCTCCTCCTCCTCCTCTCTATTGACATCCCTAACCCTAAATAAGTTCAAATTAAAAGAGGAGACAAAAAAAAAAAAGAGTAAATATTTTAACAGCCCTATTTAAACTCCTAAGAAACCTTATATTTTATTTCTTTGATCTCTTTCTTCTATGAAATCATACAAGAGGACATAAAATTACAACATAATTTTTTCATTTTGATTAAATTTCACTTTCATTTAGAATAAATTTTATAACATAATTTTTCATAATAAAATTATTGTTATTAGATAATTTATTTCTTTATTATTTTATTATTTCATCAACAAAATTAATTATATCGTATATTAGGATAAAAAAAAATAGTTAGTGTTTTAGCTAGATTTTGGATGATCCAAATAAAATAACAAAATAGTGAAAAAGAAACAAACGTTGGAGGCTACCTTATTATGTTTGAGGTGTTCTCCTATAGGATAGGTAGGTTAGCTAGGTGATCCGGGTGTGTGGTGAAAAGATGACAAAGATGGGATGAAAATGAAAATAAAGGCCATTAAACACGAGTTGGATGTCTCCCTACAAAACAAAGCAATTGCTGACATTAGAGATGGAGCCAGTGGTGTCCGACAATCATACTCTGATACTTAAGTTAGAGTTTTTATAACAGGTGGTAGCAAAATCAAATGGACCTTGAAACTATCAACAATGGAGAAAAAGTGCTTTGAGTAAGAAAATAAATGTGTGTTTTGAGTAATTAAAAATTGGTTACCATTTCAAAGCGAACCTTTAGCTTTTATAAAGTGTGCCTAAAGGTTGTTTTAAGTAATTTCATACGTGTGGCATTTATTGATTGACTGCCCTCTCTTAGGTGAGAATATTTTGGTAATTAGGCATGTGGTCCCAAGATGGTGACATGCTTAGGTATAAGAGGAGCCAACAACCACCCTTTTGTCTCTTGCTTTATATATGTGGCAACTTCTCCTATTTGTGATCAAGCTGCTTTTACACCATTGCAAAGGGTAGTTGATGTGGTAGTACCTCATTGTTGATCTAGGGAATCTCTCCTTCCATTGGCTCCCTATATTTAGCCAAAAGTGAGGTATTTTTTATTTCATAAATGATGGCATGTGTTGTTCATGTGTGCCTCCAACCACTGAAAAATCTAGATTTCAATTATGCCCTTTAATATTACTTGTTTTGCTAGAACCGTCCTTCTTTTTGGGGAGCTTATTTGCTGGCTTGCTTTGAGCTATCCTAACATCCTGCTCAAATGATTTGGCTCCACTTATTTGACTCTTTTTTGCCATGTGTCTCATACCATTGGGCCACGTTTGTAAAAATATTTTAGTGTTACTCAATTTGTATTTGTTTTTCTATGTAATTTTTAATAACATTATAACTATAATTACAAAAATGGGGTTGATATAAAGATATTGAAGGGGCTTACTAAAAGAAGAAGAAGAAGAAGGGAAACCCTAGATAAGACTTTGAAACCGGCTCTGCAGCTCAAGTCTTGGAACCAATTTGGGCTACTTTTAGTGTTAGAATGTATGTGGTGGAAGTAAGTCAACAGACCCAACAAGACACTGTATGCTAACTACCCCAGTTCTCAGGCTCCAGCTATTCTGCAATTGGTGTTAGGTGTTCTTTGTTTTGTCAGTTAATGATGTAACGTACACCTTGTCTATATATATTTAGTCACCTTAGCGACGCATCCTTGGACTGTCTCTGTTTTATTCATTTATTTATTTATTTATTTATTTTGTATACAAACTAATATGACGTATGTATGAATGTGAGTTTTTATATATTCATATCATACTAGTTAGAATAAAAATCTTGTAAACATCATATTATTTTCTTCTCACATCTTTTTAATGTCTTATTTACCTTGTATTTTACAAAATTCATCGATTAATTTTTCTTTTGAGAATTATTTTAAAAAAATTGCTTACACATTTTATTCCATTAATTATTTAGTATAGCGTCAATACAAAAATCGTCAAGATTGTTATACATTTAATATATTATAATTGAACAAGTAATAACAGTCTTATTGATGAGCTAATAGGACATATATGTACAAAGATACTTTTATATAAGGTATGTCTCTAACAGTATGGCACATAGCAAACTTCCAACTTAGCCGCCATCGCCATGGTAACCCCCACCGGCCCTTGTGGGCGTGGGTTGGTTTGAGTTTTATGATCCAAATGTCTTTTGTTTTGGTAAATTCAATTATATTAAAATCATAATAATTATTAATTATTATATAGATTAATTACTATATACATATTAATTATTAAAAAAATATGAAAAAATGAAAAAAATATATATAATGGATAAAAATCATAAATAATAAATTTTGTAATAAACTCATCCTAAATCAAATAACACCATAAAATCAAATAATAGGATTTTAATTCATAGTTGGTAAATTACTCATTTAATTGTGATGTACGTGAAAATGACGAAAATTGGTATTTATATTTCTTTCTTACATAAATCACAGTTAAATTTTATTTCAAACTTATTTAATACAAAAATTTATTAACTTTTTATTTTCTACTTATATCTTAGAAAAAATTAATTAATATTTAATATCGTAAATAATACCATTTCTTAATCAATTACTAAAAAGGAAAAAAATTGAATTAATCCACCGCCGTGATTGTTCCTTCACCGTCGTCAACGGTGAATGAACCATGATCAAGGCAAATTTTGCATCATCATAATCAGAAGTTCCCGATCTATGCTATGGTAAGACATTTGTAGGAAAAAAAAATTATTGAAACATTAGAAAACTTGGCAAAATCGTGGTGCCGCCATCTGTATAAGTGGCCGTTTCACAGCTACAAGGTTCAATAATCTTTTTTTTTTTGGATAATGGTACTATATTTGAATAAAACAAAATTTTAGAATCTGATAGTATGTAACTCGTTAACATCAGACCACATCATCGTCGGCAGTGGCGGCTACAGTAGTGGTGACTGTTGCTGTAAACAGAACAGTTATAATCTGATTTATTTATTTAATTAACTTATAAAATCTTAATTTGAATAAATTTGTTGTAAGGGTACCTTGGGAAATATATAGTTTTATGTTGGGATTTGTGGAATTAAAAAGACGGTGGGCTTATTTAAACCCATAAAAATACTTTTTATACCCATTTCTTTGTAAATCCAATATTACAAAGACCCATAAAGAAAATTACTGATAAGTACAAAACACAATGTAATTATAATTATAATAAATTAAAAAAAATTTACACCTACTTCAAAGATCACTTTACTAATTCTCTGTTCCTCTCTCTCTTTTCTATGTCACATTTAAATACCTTTTGAAGCACGATTAATATTAATATCTAAATGTATTAATATTTGCATTTTTATCTTATCTCAAGAATTGTCAAATATAAGAAGAAAACTTATGAAATACTAGGTGATAAAGAAAAATAAAATTGACCTAAAAATTAGTTAGTCCTAACTGAGGCAGCCAATTGCAAAGGACACCCCCAAAGAAGGGTCCTTTATTTTTGGTATTTGAGAGGTGTATAAAGCAAAATCTTAGATTTTAATTTTTAATATGGGTTTTAAAAAGTTGGCATAAAAATAAATTTTTTTGGTTCAAATATTCGCACCACTAAAAGAATTAATTTTTAAAAAAATATGATCAATTGTGTCAAATGGATTAATTAACCTAGACCCAAATTATAGTTAGATGATTTAATATAATAAAATCGAAACTTAAATCCCTTTCACTATTTACCCTACCCAAACCATTTTATTTGGTTGGATTTGGGTTGAACATAGGTTATGGGTTTTATGCCCACCCCCAGATATAAGGAGAAAGTTGTGCAACCACCTAGACCTAGACGTGTTTGTGTGGTTATTAACATTGTCATTCCTGATGTTTGCTGAAAAATCAGAAACAACAGAGGTTTTTAAAATTTGACATATATGTCCACATTGTCTCAAATCTCTTTACATTTAAATCTATTGACCTAGGTTGATTATTAAAGTGCAAGCTAGAGCATGGACAACAATGTAATCTCATGTAAAAATTCTAAAATATATGAAAAATTATCATGTGTTAATATATATTACTTATAACAAAATTTCTGTAATTATGATTAATATAATGTTTTAATATGTGAGTTAAAAAAGAATGCGCAAAAAAAATATTTTAATTTATCAATAATAATAATGTGTGACCACAATGAACAAGTATATGCCTAAATTAAATGTTTCCAATAATAATGAACATGTCTAGTAATTCCTAAATTATTTTTAAGTAAATTTTTTTGTTCTGTATGATAAACAAACTTATTTCAAGTTATACAAATAACTATTTTTGTATTAAATAAAAGATAACATAGGTATAAAATAAATAATAAATTATAGAGACTTATCCTTTGTCCTTTATAATAATTTAATGAATGGGTATTTTTGTAATATACATTATTTAATTAAAAGTTGGTGCAAAGAGTATTTTTATGGCATAAATATTCTCACCATTGAATTGATTTTTTTAAGGGTAAAAATAATAATTCCACACTCTAACAAAATTTCCTTGACGGTCAACTATGGTCAAGAATATTAGAATAAAAAATTAAAATAAACTGGACTTGAGTGCTACAAGTATTAAAAAAAAAAAAAAGGATTTGGGTGTCAAAACTTTGAAATATTATGTGATTTATTATTTTTAACAAACAACATGGACTATAGTACAATTAAATTAAAAAAATAAAAAGACAAACCAAGGATTACTTACCCATTGACAACACAGTTTTGGCCCACTTCTGGCAACAGTGTATTTCGGATTCGGAAGAAAATAGAGTTATTTTCAGCTTCCTCCCCTGAGGTTTATCGTGCTTCCACTTTAATAGATTGTATGGCCGTATTTCCACAAACCTCCCCTGCCCCGTCTATATTCAGTTTCGTAATGGAGATTAATGGAGGGCAAGTAGGTAATTTCATGTTTTATTAATTAAAAATTCAACGGAATTCAAACATTTTCACATTGGTTTCAGAAATTGTCCGAAAACTTTTATATCCAGTGGATAATAATAATGCATGCATTTATCCATTAGTTATTAGCACGAAATCACGTTCATCTCTTTAATCCACTAGAAACGAAGACAGCAAACTCAAAACCTGTTTCAAATTCTTACGAACACTTTGAATATATTCATTGCCAATCACAAGAAAATGAAAACAGATCAGACAAAACCCATCTCAGTGATGACCGATTGAAGAAGTCGAGCTGAGAGATTTCGGGCTAGCGAATATCGGCGGCGACCAGTAGAACGTGCATTTTTATGCGAGCTGCGATCTTTAAAATTTCTCATTGTATATTCATATTGCTTTCTTTTTTGGCTTTTGGAAGAGTAGAGTACAAAATCAAAATGGGTCTTCTCCAATGTGGTGAATGTGGTTGTTGGGTGTGTTTTGTTGACATGGTATGTTGTTAAAACTGAAGTGTATATAACTAATAATCCAAATGGATGATTGGATGTCGAAATATGAGTGTTTTTAGTTTATTCTTTTGTTTCAAAAAAGAGATTTGTAGCCATTTATCTATTAGAAGCAGCGATTTGGCCTGCGTCTGTCGAAAATGAAAAAGTTTTAGTTGCAGCAGCTGTGTGTGGTTAGCAATTTTAGGGCTTATGGTTCACTATTGAATTCATGTCTCTTGAGGTTTGAGACTGTCACAGTGATTCTGTTAAATAATTGGTTGTCGCGACTCAAGTATTGATTAATGATTACTCTTAAATATAAGGAAGAGTGTTCAATTATAATATAATTTAATAAATTTGAAAGTTAAATTATAAGAAATTTAAAAATTAATTATTAAATAAAATTAATTTATAGAAAAAGTAATTATACATTTAAAAAGTGTTAAAATTATGGGATCCACTCTTAATATTAAAATTATGGTCATAATATTTTTTTATATTATATTTTATATTTAATTAATTATTATATGACTTAATTATTAATTAATCACTTATAAATAAATATAGGATAAAGTAAATAATGTGCCATAGCAATATATATTAATGTGTCAACATTATGTCTAAATTACATATGAATCCTAAGTAGATCTAGATCAAAATATTAAAATGAAATGAAAATAATTAGTAACTAATATAACTTATAAATATACAATTAAAATAATAAACTATAAACATACTTGAGAGAATAATTATTTTCATAATATAAATCTTTAAGTTTCACCTATCACCTTAACTCAAAATTAACTACTTACGTTGAAAAACCAAACACGTATTTTATTTAATAAACTTCTAAAATATATTCAAAGAAAATTAACCGTAGAAGAAAACAGAAGAAATTGTTTTCTCTGCCTATGTGTTCTGGTCCTTTTCTCACCCTTTTATCCCTCTCTACCCCAATTCTCTCTTCCATTCCCCGTTTTATAGGCAGCTAGTGCTTCTTTTCATTATTAAGTGATAATAAAAAGTGGAAGCTGTCACTTCTTTTTTTTTTTAATCAATGCAATTCATCTTCTTTGTCTCCCACTTTGGGCTCCTATTTTTTTTTTATTCTGAAAATATATCTACAACATAAAATTAAGATAAAATTGGCATGTTACAAATTAATTTAACATAAAGTTCTATTAGGAAGAATTAAGATAATTTATAAGTTATAAGTGTATAAATCAATACAGTACGTGAAAAAAAAATTAATTTTTATTAAATGTATACTTTCTAGTGATAATCATTGATTAATCTTGTAGGTGATAGTTTTTAAAATATTGGCAAGGACACAACAAAATTGATAGGCTAATTGTAAATATTTAAGATGGTATGCCTTTTTGAGATATTGCCATGATTTCTTTTTTATAAATGGATGCCTGAGTTCTGTTAAACATTTTGAAATGTATATGAAAAGTAAATAACTGCTAAGGGTGGATATTATTAAGTTTAGTTCGGTTCAAGTTTAAAATTGAACCAAACTGAAACCAAATAATTCATAAATTTAACTGTTGGCTTTAACAGCAATAATGGCCGTAGAAATTAAAATTTTGCAACATATGTATATATTTTTTTAATTTTTGATTTGTCATTTAGCAATGTCAATTTGTCTAGTTGTAAGGGTAATTTAGTCATGTTATATTTATTGCCTATATACTTTTGCGCCCAGGTGTTCCCCAAAATCTGTCGGCATTTGTTCCTATAAGATCAGGGCATTTTGGTCTCTTAGTTGTCAATTAACGGTCGAATTAACTGAATACAGACGGTATAGGAGGTTTGTGGAAATACGGCCATACAGGCTATCAAAGTGGAAATACGGTAAACCTCAGAGCGAAAACTGAAAATAACCCGGCAAAAATAATACCAAAACAGATTTGTTGAATCGCTAACGTGCCTTGCTGCGCGTGAGCACTTGGCTCAGGTCAGTCAGAATCATTTTAATACAATATAAAACACTGCACGATACGATGCGTTTCATTTAATTTGAATTTTTTTTTTATTCTTAATGATATCAAATAAGGTGTAATTTTATAATAAAACAACCCTTAGTTTAAAATAAAGAATAAACTAAAAAGATAAAAAAAATACACATTAATATAATATATTTTATTTTATAATGTATTTTAAAATCTATATTTTTTTATTCTTTCCTTTCTGATTCTCTTATTATGAAATTACAAATTATATAAATCCTGTAAATTAGTGGAGTTCAACAGTTACATTATATTTTCGAGCACACTAATAAATAAACGTCACAGGCTATCATAATTACATGTGTATTAGTTCACTTTAATTATTATGAAAGGTTCAATCTGCAACACCCAGTTGCAGAGTTCAATACCATAAGATTAACGCATAACAGTCAAAATAGTAACGTAATTAAAAATTTGTTTGGACAGCTCAGGCATCCCAATAACCAAGGACAACCTGTTAAAACAGTTGATTAATAATAAATAAGAGAAGAATAACATGTCACCCCCACAAAAAATGTTTACAATCAGCTACGTCGCTTTCAGCTTCTGGTACACATTCCGCAGCCAACCAGCAAACTCATTAATTAATATATTAATAAAACAAACAAATTTGGAGTCAATATGTATACAATTAAACAAATAGTACCTAATCTTAATCTTTTAGCAGTAACTGTCGTGTACAAAAAATATAGCAAGCAACTGAGGAAGCACTCTCTCTCTCGCTGACTGGTCCCCCTCCATTAAAGCAGTCAGAAATCTAAGTGCCCAAAAAGAAGAAAGAGAAATAAAGAATCCCAAAGATTTTTAATAGAGAGAAAGTGACAGAAAGGTTACTTGGACAAAAAAAAAAAAAAAATGAAAGAAAGAGAGAGAGGATGATGTAATGTGAATGTAATATTATTATTAATAAGGGTGGTGATATTTTGAGAACACCATACATAAGCAAAGCAAAAACACCACAAAACTCAGCACTTATATTATTATTTTACCTTGAAGAAAGACAAAAGAGTTATGTTCATCAGTGATCTGATGATTCTTTGATCTTTCTAGTACGTAACGGGTAATCATTTTGAGAATAGAAGATGCAGGCTGCAGATTCTCTAATAGTCGAATACTCGAATCAAGAATGCTTTTGTGGCTTCTCTGACTTAAGGTATACTGCTCTCACTTTTTTTACATTTATAGAATTTTCTTATTTTGTTTTCTTCTGTTTTGTTGGAATTATTAAAGTTTCAATATGCAGCTTCTCGTCGTCACCAGGTTATTGGTTATGAATTCGTTGCAAATCTTTTATTATTATTGTTGTTGTTATTGTTAATTTTTTTTTCTGTTCTATTATGGTTTATTTTTGGGAGAATTCTGTGCATAAAATTCAGCATAACAGGGTAAATAAAATTCTGGGCACAATGTGGATCTTTAAGCCTCTAAAAGTTTATTGTGTTTGTAAATGTTTTACTAAAAATTCTTGCATGGAAAAATAATCGGACCCGTTAAACTGACGTAGAAAAAGTTGTTTGTATCCCTTCTTTTTGAGCATCTTGCTAATTTCCTTAACACTCAATCTGCAATGCACTGTTTGATTGATGCTCCTAGGTATAGCAATATTATTTACCATTTTTTATGGATGAAGGAACGACAGTAATTAGTGTAATACACAACTTCACTGCATTTGTTATATCCTCTGCAATTCGCTCATCCTTGATCAAGGAATAACTCAAGGCTGTTTATGTACCGGTGACATAGGATTCAATTAGGTTTATCACAAACAAGGGGTTTAGCTTCAACTGCGAAATATTTCTTGTTCTCTTTGCACTTTGTTGCAGTACATAATCAAAAGTCAGGATATGAGGTCAGTGTGTTTAATAAAACTTTTCTTGTTCTTCTCTGTCATGTCTGTTGGTGAATTAAATTGAAATAACTCAAGTTAAACTTCTGGCAGGAATTAGTCGAGAAATGTTAAAAGGGAAGAAGTAGAACAAGTATATGTGCTTCTAGGCCTTCGATTTCTAGAATTGTTCAGGTCATAGATTAGTTTAACTTTCAAATGACTATGAATTAATGGTATAAGAATATGTACATATACCTTTTCTCTGAGATAAGATCAATAACTTTCAAATAATGGCTGGTCTGTTATAATTAACTCTGCCTATCTTGTAACTACCATTTCTTTGTGGTAGCTATGTTAGGACAGATCCTAAAGTAAAGCATTAAACATCCTTGCCAGCATTATTAATTATGTATAATGCAGCCTGCAGGATCTGATCTGACATGACACTAATTATCAACTTCAGCGAGGAGACAATGGTAACAAGAGGAGATTTTGATGTGAATTTTGTGCACAGAAACTCTGATGCACTTAAGGAAGCTTTTAAGCAGACAATGCTGAACCAGGAGATCATATTTAGGAAGCAGGTACATGAGTGCTGTTGCATCTCTACATTTGGCTTTCTGTTCTACTTGTCTTAATACCCCTCGTTATCTGATAACATATAAATGAATCACCCTATGGTTTTGACATACCCTCTGATGCCACAGGGCTTGAAAATATGATTCTTGCCAATTACATGGCCGCTAAAACTAACTAGGTTTCTCAATTTTAAACCACTATTTTCTCAATATGTTTCACAAGACCCTCACTTGTCATAAAGGTCCTCACACGTGAAAGAACTGTGATTTTTCCTCTATAGCTATATGCTCATCTTCTTAATATTTATTTCCCCTCAGGTTCACGAGCTTCATCGATTATATAGGGTACAAATTACACTAATGAAAGATCTTGGTTGCAAGGAGTTTGGTAGATACAATTCATGGAAAGAAAACACACAATCTTCTGTAATGCCTCATACAAATGCAATAAGCTCCAAGCCACCATTGAAAGAACCAAGATTTTCATCAATTTCAACGGTAAAAGAGGCAGTCAATTTTTTTAAATGATATGATTGCTTTTACCTGAAAGTTGCTATGACATTTCTGATCTTTAGAAAGCAAAAGCTCCTGCCAATGTCCACAGCACAGGAAGATATGATCTTTTATATCTGTCTTCCGTTGATGGATCAATGAGGGACACCTTTTTTTAATTTGAAAAAAAACGTATGGTGTTTTTCAGATCATAGTATAAAACATGGCATGAATTTCAGGTTTGTTCAGTTCCACCCATAAACCAGGAGTTGTTTGAAGGATGCCAGGGAATGCACTACGAGCTTCAACAGATGCCTTGTGATCTTCAAGTTCCTGCCAATCGGTATATTAGCTATGCTGACAATGATTTTCTAGACAAAAGGAATGATTATAAGCACGTTAAAAGTACTTTGGAAAGTCATGTTAATAATGTATCAGATGCCATGGACTTGACACTTTCCCTTAGCCTTGGAGCAGACAGCAAGAGAAGAGAAGGCACAAAGAGATCTTGGTTAGATAAGAAAACTCATTCTTACCCCCTATTTGTCGTCGATTTGGAAGATTCAACTGAGAGGATATCAAGGGGGAATGCAAAACAAGAACCTTCTCTTGGCTGTACTGGTTTGATTACATCTACTGGGGGAAAGGATGGGTCACAAATGTCTGTTCTTTCCAACTTAACCATCCCAAGAATTGTGAAGAAAGATACATCTCATGAGGTTGCAGCAAGGCGCTTTCTTGTAGACAATGGTGAATGCTTCCAGGAGCAGCACTCTTCCAACCAAGGTAGTGATGCAATCAAACTAGTCCCTTATGAGATCCACATTGTTCTCTTGATCTTCTATGCTTTGTAATTTGACAATATTCTAGCCTACTTGATTTAACTCCTCTTCCTTGCACATCTGCAGAAAGTAGAGAGTCCCAAGCCGATATTCCATGTAACTATACGTACATCAAAATGCAAAAAATACTCACTTCATATGATGCCAGGCACTTGGACCTGAACAAAGTTCAGCTTGATGACCTGCCTTGTAGCTCTAGTGATCCACTGGTGGCCTATCTTTCAGCAGCCAGCTCAATAGGTAGTTTGCCTGAAACAGTTGGCAGGGATAAACTCAGAGGGGGTGGTGAAACTGAATTGAGTCCTGCAAGTCTCAAGTCTATTTCTAGGCCACCAATGTACCTCAGTGGATACCGTGGCAGCTGTTCTAGTGACCCCAATGACAGAGATAAGTTCACATCCAAACTCCACAACGGTTTTTTAAATGATCTGAATCATACATGTGTGGCAACTAGACAAGTGAGCAGTGAGAAGAGTGAAGTCGAAGGTCCTGTATATTCATGTTCTGGTCAAAGTCATGATAAATGTGCATGCAAGTCCTGCTGCATTGTTGATAATGTATCAAGCAGTATAAAGACATTGCAACCTGGTATGGAATCGGGAAATTCAAGTACTGCTGCTGTTGAGCAGCGCCAAAAATCTTCTGGCAATAGTGAAAACGAATGCAACATCGGGAAAGAAGAATTAGTCAAAGTGGATGTTTTGATCCAAAGAGCTGCTGAGTCCCTTATTCATATCTCCTTGGAGAATCCAGCTTCTTTTCAGGATCGTGCAACCAGATCAGGATCCAACAAGATAGAAAATGACAAGAGTGAGCAGCCACAAAACTCTTCAGATTCCTTTGAGTTACTTACTTTGAAGCTAACAGAGAGCAGTTCTGAGGACTATTGTGTGTCATCTAAGCCATTTGAAGGAAATAACATGGATAAAAGGGATTTTGGTATCAAGTTGAAAAGAGGGAGGAGAATGAAAGATTTTCAGAGAGAAATTCTTCCTGGTCTGGCATCTCTAACCAGGCATGAAATTTTGGAAGATATAAATATTCTGGAGGGAGTCTTAAAATCCAAAGAATACAGGAAAAACAGAGCCAGGATGGCTGATGGAGAGAGTTGGTGCCTACAATTGAGAAGTAGACGCAAGAGGATCAATTATGTTCAGCGGAGGAATTTTTCATAAAAGCTCAATTTTAGGTTCAGAAACAATCAAACAAATCGAATCTGAATATAAATTTACTATGGATGCGGGACACTTCTCAACTACAAATAACTTTCTAGCTTGCTCATCGATTTTAGAATAATTTAGTACTATTTTATACATTATCAATAGGATGTGGCGCTGTTTTTATGCATTCTATTTCCTGTATCTTACTGAATGGGAGAGATAAATATACATTGTAAAAATCATAAGTTTTGGTGATGTAAGTAAACGATGACCTATACAGTGATGGGAACCTTTCTGGTGGATGAAGAATGCAGGTAATTCTTCATTTATTCTTCACAAAGCATGCCTAGAATGATGTTGGATGTGTAGGATGCTTGTACAGGACGAGGAAGGTACATTTTTGGAATTATAACTCCAGATACACTTGTTTATTTGGAACTTATAATATATAGTTTATAAACTTGCAATGAGACGGACCAAATTGCCATGTGATCTAGCCGAATTTTTTTTTTAAATCGTTTTGCCATTTAAAGATATTTTACTATTTTTCTTATTGTTTTCGGTTTTTTATATTTTTTTAGATGATGTATTTAGATGCAGTTTATTTTATTTTTTTTTATTTTGATTAGGAGAATTTTATATAAAATAATATTTCAAGCTTGTCTATGAAAAATTCTTATTATATAAAATAATATTTTTTAGTTTGACTAGGAGAATTTTAGTATAAAATGATCAAAACTCTTGTTTTGCTTATTCACACCTATCAGCAATATTTTTTAGTTATTCATAAACTTACTTCTCTATTTTTTATTAATCTTTACGTTCCCGTGTCGTCGTGAAATCTAAGATTACCTATACTGTTAAAACGAGTCTGGCTTTAGAGAGCAATAGATGAATACAATTTTGTTGGCTTACCGGACTTGGTTAAATGTCTAGAGCCATACTATCTGAAGCTTGCACAAATGAAATAAGGACGTCTTGGACTTGCACATGATGATAGTTACAGGTATTAAAAATGCCATAATGGGCAGAGTGGAGGCGAAGCCACTAAAGGCAGGCTTCGGGGACAAGCATGTTTCAATCATGAACCCAAAAAGGATAAATACCAATGGTCTAGCACCTTGACTGAGAGAGTGAGTGCTTCGAAATGTTGGTTGGTTAGCTGTTTTATTGGATTTAGTTTCATGGGGCTATTGGAATTAACATTACCACAGAGAGCCGACGTTTTTCACCTAAATCTTTGAATCTTCGTGCTTTTTCTTGTATCTATTCGTGTCCCGCAACGTACATCCGTGGTAGGATAATTAATATAGAAAACTGACATTATTTGTTTGTTTCTTGTTTGTTTTAGCGTTTAATGTAAATCATTTCTTGCCTATCAATCCCATAGTTCTGGGATGCAGCTGCTCCATTCTCTTGTGCATTCTATGTAGAATGGATGTTAAGTTGTAGTTCAAAAATATACTGCAAAACTTAATTTATCCGGCGAACTTTCTTCTAATTGTTTTTTGGTTTAATACATATAGGTATTTGATGAAGGGTTTTATCAAACACTATTAAATAAGGAAGCTGGCAAAGTGCAAGATGAGCGCGCAATTATATTTATCTTCATTTACACTCCCCAAAAATTTTACATTTTCTTCATTTTTTTTGTCTCGCTCGTCTAATTTACTTATTTTAAATCACTCAGATGTGTGCAACTGAAGTCACCATTGACAATTTGAGAACTCGGTTAGATTTAATCAGCGGTGCATCAAAAACCTTAAGAAGCCTTCCCGATCAAATGATTTGTTGATAAGAGTGACCGCTAACGGTGTCCTTTGCCCCCTCGTATAATTGCAGGACTTGCTATCTGCTTGTCGCAAATTGTGCTATTATATCTTCACATATTATGTACAGGAAATTGAGAGTGAGGAGAACCATTCGAGTTCCAGCTGTAAGCAATAAACTAGCTGATATATCTCCTGATGATTACTGTTGGAGGATACGTGGACAGAAGCCGATAAAAGGATCTCCACAGCCTAGGTATGTTGATGTATTTAATATAATTGCCGGGAGGAGTCAATTAGGACTTAGGTCGACCTCTTGAATTATACAGTATATTCAAATCTTGTGCACTTCCTTTTTTCCCTGCTTCTAATGTTAGCGTTTTAATGAGAATGTTGGGCATGATAATTGCAATGATTTTGCATCATTAATTAATCATTTTCCAGGAAATCTGCCTAGAAAATAACCTTTTGGGAGTTGGGACCATGCGTAACATTGCTAACATGTTTTTCGTGTTTTTAATTACTTTCAAAGGAGCTGTTACAAATGCAGCGGCATTAGGGGTTGCCCTGCTAGAATGCACGTGGAACAATGGTTGTGACTTGTGAAGGAGACAATAATCATCCGAGAATCTAATTTCATGCACCCACCAGAATAAATCATTAGGAAATCGTGTTCCTAAGTAGGTGTTTTTTTCAAAACTATTTGTGAATCTTATCAATACTGTTTATCTTTTAAGTAAAATTTACATTTATAGCAATTCACGTATGTAAATGGACTTCAATGAGTGTATTTCGACTTATGCTATATTTTTACTAATTGAAGTAGGGTGAGAAGTGTAGATTTCTCTTACTCTAATGTTTGCTTACATATTTTAAGTGAGAAGTAGAAATCTCACTCTGTGTGCCCTTTTCATTTTTAGAGTAGGAGCGGGATTCCACCTCTTGTGGGAGATATGGGAGTGGGATTCCACTTCCATTTCTTCTTTCCACTCTTATCTCTTCATTTTTCACTATTCTTTTATTAAATTTAATACAATTATATTTAATAAAATAAATAATATCATGTTTATTTAAATAATACTGTTATATTATTTTATAAATTACATTTTTTAAAATTATTATTATTAAACTTATTTAAATATAATATCATTATATTTAGTTAAAAGTAATAATTTACATTGATTCTAAGTTAAAATTACTTAAAAATGATATTATTCTATTCATAGAGAATTAATAATATTACTATATACTATCTTTATTTTAAAATATAATATTATCATATTTATTTAATATTAATGAGTAATAATAACAAATAGTTTATTCTAAGAAAATATTAATTTTGTACTATATTATTGATAATAATGCTTAATTTGTGTTGCTCTTATCAATAATTTTTCATTTACATAATCAAGAATATTAATAATTGTTATTAATTTAAAAATATAATAAAATAAATATTTTATTTTTCAAATATATTTTATTTATTAATTTTACAATTAAAAACTATAAGTCTTTAAATAGGGGTAAAATTATAAATTAAAATTATTTACTCCCAATCCAAGATAAAGTAAACACATAAATTGAATTCCGATTCTCATTCCAATTCTATATTCTTATTTAAGTGAAAGTGAACAGTTAATTTTTACTCCCATTTCACACTTTCAATTCTAGAATTTCCACTCATTAGAATTCTCACTCAAATTCCAAATGCAAACGCTACCTTATAGTATATAAAAATTTATGATTTTCTATCTCTAAGCTTGTCCTTACCAGAGCCTTTGCTCTATATCTATAAATGTATGTGTGTATATGTGTGTGTGTATATATATAGTGAGAGAAAGAGAGTAATTTTTCAATAATGGAACCCCTTACAAAATAAAGGATAAGTTAAAATGCACTGCTTAAAAATTGTATTTTTAGCTTTGAGCTTATTAAAGTAAGAGATTCTCTTATTATAAAATTATTTTATATATATTATATAATTTTTCAATTAAGAATTTCTTAAATTATTAAAATAAGGAGATAAACTAAAAAAATAAGAAAGACACACACTCAAATACATTATGGGATAAAATGCAATGCATTATAGTTTGAGTTTTGCTTGTTCTTTAATTTATCTCCTTACTTTGATAGCTTAATGGATTTTTTATTAGATAACGACTACACATATGCATGCACTAGATGGATGTATGTATGTATATATGTATGTATATTCCTAATCCTATTAAAATTAAGAACTAAAAGACAAAAAATGTAGATTTCAGTACAATGTACTCATTCTCTATTATTCTTATCTTTTGTTTATCTTTTATTTTAATAAAGTAAAAAGTCCATCATTTGATGTTTCCGCTTCTGTGTTGTGTTTATTGATACTCTTAAAATGAACGAGTACAGTCTGTTGAGTAAACTTAATTTGTTTGGCCTGTAAACGCTATCATACAAATTACAAAAGGTAAAATGAGAGTGAGCTACCGCTTTTGCAGTCAAATCTCAAATTAGTAACTTTTGGTACACGCACATGATTTTCCACCATCCCTTATTTTCGTTTGCTCATTGATGATCAGTGACTTGGCCTTTTCTTAGGCAATTACTTAGAAGAGGAAAAAGCACTTTTAGCTAATTTGTTAGCAAAAGCCAAAAACATTTCGAGGGCAAGATGTGGTCAGAAATGTATGGCCCTTTGCCCTAATTTGAGGACCTCAATGGCCCAATTGGGCTCCAATCTTATCCAAAAACATGAAAGATCAAACATGGCCGACCACCGCCAACTGTCAATGGGACAAAGTGAGGTTGGCTCTACAATTGTAAATTATTTGATGATTATTTTAATTAAAAAAACCAGAAGAAGAAGAAGAAGGAACTTGCGTCCTCTTGTATTATGTGTTATGTTGAGGCTTAGGCTCCACTTGAAAAAAATAATGATTTTCATATGACTTTTCTTGTATTAAATAAAGGCGGCTTGGTACCATCTGAAGGAATTATGATAGTATAACCAGTGTCGTAACATCCAGATACATGATAACATTCAATTTGCAAATTCTGGGTCCTGGTACAAAAGGGCCTTTAATTTTCGTTTCATATTTTGGATTCTTGGGCTCTGTCCACATCTTGGGAAATACTTTTTCCGTTGCTCGTGTTTCAATTTTCAAAATTTCTAGAAAGAGGAGATGATTGAGGCTTTGGCCTACCAAAGGAGAGTGCTAGATGTCCTTTCTCAAATGTGGGATTTGTCATAACTACAAGTGGCCTTTTGGCAACACTTTCCTAGTCATTGGATACTCTTTAATTTGCTCGTAGAATAAAGGACTTGAAAAATCTTCAATAGCATTGTTTAGAGATTCTCTCTGATCATTACATTCTACATTGAATCATTAAGGTCCTTTAAGGGATATGATTTCATAGACTATGCCCTAATCTTATCAATGATCAAATTGATGATGAATCTGGATTGATGCATGAGTGGATCATTAATGTTTCGCAGTAGAACGTTTAATATAAATTCGAGCACCATCACCCGCCTTCTTCTTCTCAACTCAACCACCAGTGATTGCTTGAGGCTTAGGTGGTGGGACCAATATACATCATAGCCTTTTGATCTTTTTGCTTTTGATGAGCGGGCAATGGTGTTTTATCTACACTGTGAAAGCCAAATAATAATCATAATTACAGGAGACATTAGTCAACAAGCGAGAGAAAAAGAAGAGTTTGAGCGCAAAACAGCACCAACCGGAAAATGTAAACTAGTAAACTCTTCTTAAATTCGGTCAATGGTATGGTTGTATTTATCACTAGATTCTTTTTCAGTGCGGATATATGCATATTTTAGAATGTGAAACTGTTTTCTCCAATTACAACATGTGAATTTAAAACCAGACTGTGATTTCTAATTACAAGAACATAGTGTTAAATAATTGCAAGAGTTTTATAGCCCGTTTCTACTAATAATCATTAACGGATAGAAAAAAAAATGAGGAATTAATTTATTGTCAACAATCCTTTGAAAGAAAAAAATGTACATAATGTCAACAATCTCTCTTCCATATTCAAGCTTCCATCATTTAGTAGAAAACTTTTCATCTAAAATATATACAACGCCATGTCCAATTGATTCTGTCCCATAAGAAGAGCACTTTTGCTTTACTATCACCATAGTCGTAGAGGAATAATTAACTAAGCCACGCTTTGTGCAAAAATTGTGTGTGAAAGAATAATTCAAATTGCTTTCCCAAAATTAAATAAGGATGGAACAAACTTCTATCTAGAGAGCAAGGAGAGATCCTGTGATCATTGCGTCGTAAAAAGAGTTGAAATTTTGGGAAAATTTTAACCAACCGCCCAAATGTTTTGAGAACTTCAGCGCATCCCCCTCAAATCCCGTTAAGTCGCTCATCGCTATTAGTTACAACAGCTGCGAGGTAGTTTGGCATTTTTCATAAAGTGATTAGTGGCGGTTAAGGATATAGGTTGTTTTATGAGTGTTTGCGACCTTGCACCTTAATAAAAATTATATATTTATTAAATTATTTTTATTTTCTCTTACAATTTTCTACATCTCTCTCTCAAACAAATTAAAATCAAATTAAAATAAAGGAGAAAGGACCGTAAACTCCCCGACGTTTGGAAAAGGGGCATAAAACCGCTTAAAATTTAAAAAAAGACATACAATCCTCATCTTGTTAGTAAATTCATATGATTTAATAGTAAATTTGTTTTTAATTTATAGTTACTATTATGTCTCTATAATAAATAAATCAGTATATTGACTTAAGACTTGTCATCGATGATGTGCGTAATGAAATGAACAACTTTTTATTTAAAACTTAAAATTGATATGTAATTATCATTTACCTAACTTATTCAATCTAAATTATGGATGTACCCTTCCCAGCAATAATAGGACAATAACAAATGATGAATAATAGATTAAATTAAAATCAAATTTATTTTGTTCCAAAATTGGGTAAAATGAAATATTAAATAGGCTTATATATGGATGAAAGGCAGTAAATAAGTAAAATTGACTTCGTATTATGGAATTTATCATTTGGAAGGGTCTATTCGTAATTTAGAGCGAATAGTTTAGGCAAAAGGTAATTATGTCTTAATTTTAAGTTTTAGATACAAAGTTATTGTTTTCATTATACACGTGACATGTCTTAAGCCAATTTATTGATTTATTTATTATGGGACATAATAATAATTATAAATTAAAAAAACTTATATTATTAAAACAAATAAAATTTACTAACAAAAATGGTGGTTACATATATATATATATATATATATATATATATATATATTAAATATTAAGGGGTTTATATCCCTTTTCTGAAACATTAGAGGGCTCACTGTCCTTTTATCTTAAATAAATCCAACGGACTCTAATACACACAAGTTGAATCCAGATCAATCTATCACAAATTGAACCCAACTAAACTTCCACAAATTAATACTCCATCATAGATTTTCAATTTGAAATTAGATGTCATGAAGACCAAATCCACTTCAACGATGGGCGTGCAAGGCTGATGCGGTCGCCCAAAACCTTTTGGCAGCCTTGTGTGGCCAAGTGACAACCACATGCGACTTCACGGTAGGGAGAAAAGAAGAAATGAAAAAAAAAAAGAGTAGTTTGTTTATTTATAATTTTTTACACTCTAATATTTATATTTTAATATTAGTTAAGTATTCAATAACATCTTCTTGGACAGTAGGATTATCTAGGTACCATGTAGACTATATATCAAGTACATAATATTATAATATGTGTTTATTTATTTTTAAAAATAAATATGCAAGTAGTGATAGTTATATTAAATTCAATTACACATATTACATATATAATAACTAATTATATTAATTCTGATATACTATAAACTTTGTTAGTACAATCAAGAGTAAAATGATATTTTGAAGTCAATAACGGTAAAATGAAATTTTGTTAAGTCAATTGTAATCAACGGTTAAATTTCACAGAAGTTGAGCGGATGGGATGCATTTGAGTATGTCAGGACATTTGGGAAACTGTCAAAATTTTCCATTGGAAATTTGAGCCCATAGAGTAGAAGCCTTATTTATTTATTATTATTATTATTTTAACGAAGAAGCCTTATTTTTCAAGTTATGTAGATTTGGAAAAGGTGAGAAGCTCGCACCAATCATTTTTAGGCACTTTTTCCCTTAATGATTCTATATATTTTTATTTTTAGCAAATAGAGGTTGCCTTAATAAAAACTTAATTATTGAAGATAGAACACTCCCTTAATGAATTTTCTCTTTTACTGATAACTTTGCCTTAATAGGTAAACTTAATTATTAAGATTAAAGCATTTGATTGCAAGTGGTTGAGGTCATGGCCTCGGGTGCTTCCAGAACTTAAAATTAAACACATTATTTTTTTAGCATACTGATCACATTTCTATATTGCATTTCTAATGGTCTTCACCAACAGAATGTCGGAAGGACTTTTTTTTTAAAAAAAAAAAAAATTCATCTCAGAGACAATAATCACGAACATCTCTTTCTTTTCTAAGCATGTAAGCAATAATCAAGTGTCAAGTTGATTCAAATGGATCACGGAAAAGATTTGTTGATGAATACGTGCAACTTGAAATTCATGAAGTGTCGTCAATTACTTTTGACACCTAATTTTCAGGACCACTTCAGTTGAGATATATCATTAAGCATTGAAAGGAAGGGCAGTGGGACAGGACTAGACAAGACAATTGTACATGTTATGCAAAAGATGCAAAGTAATTACCGTGCTGCAAAAAGGGAGCTAAGTTATAACCTAGCTTGTTGAGGGCAGCTATTCAATTCTCTACCAGTCTAGCTGCTTGCTTACAAGATATACAATCTCATAAAAGCCTATTAATCTTCACAATTTGTGCAAAAAGTAGTTGAGTTTCAGTCGTTCTCGTATCCTTATCTAGTAGCCATCAATTATTGATTTGTATCCTACGAACACAAGTTTAGTCTTTCTTTCTTTCCTTTTTTTTTTTCCCTCTTTGTTTTTTATTCAACAGAATCTCATATAAGATAGCAGGCTATTATTGTGCGGTATCTAACAATAGACAAGAGTGGAGGCGCAAAATCTAGAGAAATAAGAAGCGAGAGAAGGCCTTGTCTCTTGAAAAATGCACAAGTACAACAAACAGAAAAAACAGCAGCGAGATCTGCGATGCCATGCAAGAATTATATAGGATAGAGAGAGATTTTGGCAAAGTATTTCATTTTGTTGTTGGGTCTGGGGAAAGTGGGGACAATGAGATCTTTTGCCTCTTCTCTGTGAAGATCCCCCCCCCTTCCCCTGCATGTATAGTACCAAACTAACTGCCATTTTGTACAAATTAAAAAAGGTCTAGGGTTGCGTGATTTTGCTTGTGCGTTTTGCCCGCTGGCCTCTGTGAAACTAATTAATTAAATTACCTTTGCAATTCGTTTAATACTATATTATTAATAATAATATCCGCATCCGAAGGTTGGCTTCTTTTAGTCGAGAATAGACTCTAGAAGAGGAGTTGGGCAATGGAATGGAAGGTTAAAATAACTTAAACTGCAATTAAGATCAATCATGCACGAGTTGTCGGTTGGGATTTTTAAAAAGATAATAATTATAGTAATAAAATAAAGATGTTAAACGTAACTCATACATGTCCTAATTTAAAACAAGTTCTATAATAATATGCACGCAACAAATGTGAGCTCCACTCTTAAAAACATGTTTGGTTTGAATAAATATAAGAAGAGAAGAGGAGAAAAAAAGAGGAGAGGAAAAAAAAAAGAAATTTCATATTCAATCAAATAATAAAAATGAGAATGAGTCTCTTTTTTGCTAATTTTACATTTAATAATAAAAATATTAAACGTAACTAAGAGAGGTCCTAATTCAAAACAAGTTTTATAATAATATACACGCAACGAGTCGAGCTCGACTCTTAATAACATGTTTAGTTCGAAAAAATATAAAGAGAAGAGAGGAGAGGAAAAAAATAAAGAAAAAATGATTAATTTCATATTTAATCAAATAATGAAAATGAGAATAATTTTCTTTTTCACTCATTTTCTCTCTTCTTCTTTCCTTTATATTCCTCTTCTCCTCTACTATTTCTTCCGATAAAAAATGGGCTCATAATATATGCCGTCCAACTCTTGGCTTTACTGCAGTTTTCCGGCAGGAATTATTATTCCACACCTTTTTAGTTTTCAAGTGATTACATGCGGTAACTTAATTAGGCTTCAATTTCATAGCTGATTAGTTGTTCCCATCGAATATTCATCAAAGATTATTCTTTTGTTTCCTTTCAACGTTGATATGATCGGTTTTTTTTTTCCGACACATTTATTTCATTTATGTATTACAATAGTATTTTGATTTGATGTTGCGTCGATTGTGTTCTTGTAACAATTTTGTTCAAATAGCATCGCTCCATTGAAAAGGAAAAAAATAAAAAAATTTGAGGTCACTATAATTAACAAAATAGGTCAAATTACTTGATGTGGCATGTCTTAAATTAGACGTTTGTCCTTTGTTAATAACTGACTCAGATGCTTGTTTTGCTTTTTTAAGTTCAAAAACCATAGGAATAAAGAGGTAGATATACTATAACCAAATCAATTAAAAATTTATTTGATAAATTGTCTCAAAAATTTACCTCAGTAGGATTTATTGCTAGGGTGCATATCATTTCCCCTGCATGATTGATAATATCCCATGATTATGACGATAATCATGCCACGTCGGACAAAACCCCAATCCAAACGAAATAAAATGTTGGATTCGTTTGTGAACTGCACGTGCCTCCGGGTCCCACAATAGTGTCTCTCTCTTCCGACCGTCGCGGCTTATATAATAATAAATGTATTTATTATAGATTGCGGAGAGAGTGAGAAGATTTGGGCCCACATTTCATTTTCTTGACTTCACGTTTCCGCCTGGTTGATTTTGCCAACTACCTCATCTGATGGAATTTTATCTGTTTGCTTCCGGGTAATCATTTTAAACTTTTTCTCCCACGAGAAAAGCACACTGCCTTGGAAAACCGGGAAATTTATATAATTAGCCCAAAATATGTTTGGAATTTTTCAAAATTAACCTCTCTAGTTTCTATACCGTAACTAGTTAAGTATAAAATTTTTGGACATGTTTATCCACACCAAAAAAAGAAAACTCACTCAGGTCCTAAAATCATCGGCCGCTCATTGGCGGCAGTGACAGCAGCTTCAATCTTCCATTTCCTGCAGACTTTCATTCAACGACAACTTTTCTAGTTAACAACAATAGCGTGTTTTTGTGAGTAAAGTACGATTCGTTGATGTAAAACTAAATTACTGCATCTTATAGAAATTTTTGGTGAAAAAATAGTGTGTTAGGTTTGTATTGGCGAAAGAATGAACAATTGTGCTATTTATAGCTTAAGGTTAACTGTTGCTCATAAAGTATTTGCCGAAATATGTGCGAGAGTCTTTTTTTTTCATTATTATTATTATTATTTGAGAATTTGAAATGATATGTGTAGTGGGGGTAGTATTATTGTTGCGTTGTCTAGTATAAGATTGGTGCTGCTGGTGGCTAACCATCAAGATGATGATGATGATGATTTGTGGTGTTGTGTTGTGGGTTTGTTTTAGTGTGATAAACACCATATGCGCCTTTATTTTGAAGCATATCATATCTATTTTGTGCAAAAGGCCATCGCACTTAAACATAGCACAATGATGTGGTGTGTATAGGTGCATGTCACACCAATTTGATGTGATAAGCAAGTGCGACAAGTAGTTGCACATAAAACACAAATTTTATATTTATATGCGATAAGTGTTTGTCGTAACATGTATTTTATCATATAAATACAATTTTTTTTTGTATTTTCTCTTATTTTCTTTGTTTTTAATATTCTATTAATTTTATACATTTTGATTAAAAAATGTGTGATAGGTGCTTGTTGTACTTGAGCTCGTGCGACAAGCACCTTCACACAAGTGCAACAAGCACCGCACATATCATTTTGAACACTCAAACAAAGCTTCCTCAATTCAAGTGAATTATGCTTTGTTAGTTTATTTTTTGCAATCTACTTAGTTTTTTACTCAAAATGTATTTTTAATATATTTTTTTATCTATCAAATCAAACTAAATATTTTATGAACCTTTATTGAAAGTTTTATGGGTTTGGTGATTTGTTAATAGGGTGAAGGTATTTTCATTAAAAAATTAGATATTTGACTAACCACAATAAAAGAAAAAAAAAGGCAACAATTTAAAAAAAACCGATAAGATTTCGGGCCAATTATGTAAATTTAAAATTTCCCTGGATAATGTGACCTCCCAAAATATAAAGAAACAACAATGATCACAGAAATCTTTTAATAATGTAATTATGTGATGTTATCCAGCTAATAATTGTCCTTAAGAGTTGTTAATTGCCAGCTGCATCGTCTCCCAAAATCGTCCTTACATGCATATTCTTAAATTAAATCTAGCTAAGGTTTAGCGAATAAAGAGACACACCATCCATATCCATAAACTATAAACCTTTTTCGTCTGCAAGAAGATACTTCGTAAGCTTTTCTACAACTTTTAATTTTATGGCAGTTTTCAAAAGCTATTCTTTTTGCATATGTTGCCATACAAAAAAGCCAGCTTAATCTATAAAAGATACCAAAGTTTATTTAAAATATTCATTCACCTACCTCTTCGTTAAAACCTTGAACCTGTGGCTTCAAATTGGCTCATGGCTTTGATTTGATCATAATACAGAAACTATAAATCTGAGTGGCCAAACTATTGTTACATAGAGAATCAAACATGTGCTAAATTTAGACTAAGACTTTATATAATCCTTCTCTAGTGAATACCTTCTCACTTTACAAAATTAAAATGTCAATAAAATATAAAAAAAATACATATTCTAAATCATTCAAAATTATATTTTTTTATTTTTAGTTTATTGAAATTCATATTCTTTTATTTTACTTGTATGGATAGAGACCTTATACATAGATACACGCCCTTGGTTGAGCTCAATTAGTTTGGTGTTGCTTATGCAGTGGTAAATTGATACTATCATATATGGTGTCATTAGATATTACAAGATCATGTTATGCATGCAATGTCAATAATTTTAAATACATATATTATAGCTTGGGGGCTCCTCCTAGGTCGAAAAAATTCGATGGAAGATAGAGGCACTGACTAAACATATATCTAAAAATATTTTGTGTTTTAGTCCCCATTAGTTTACATAATTTTTAGTCGGCCTCTTTAAGTTTGTAGCACCCACTTAACCAAAATCGTGATTCTACTAGCAATTTTTGTAGATTCAGTATTTCCATATTAATATTTTTTTTCCTAATTATTATTCTGATAACATGTACATGAATGATTCGACAGAGACAACATTTTTAATGAAGTTTAGTTCATGATTGTTGTGTTAGCAAAAATTATCACAATAAACAATAATCTAATTAGCTTATCATCTTAAGATATTAGATAATTAATTATATAACATAAGCAAATTAAAACACGGAGAATGTTAGTTAGATAACAACCGCATCAATAATTGAAACAAAAAAGGGGCATAATAATGTCTTTATCACCGAATGGTGCCCATTATTCTAAGAATAGCAACAGGGCGCGCGGAGTGCCCAAAGCCCTAAAGTCACTGTCAGTAACGTAAGTATGAAGTAAATACAAATCTGGCATATAAACATCTTCGTGCCCCGTGGCCTGCTGTTTTTGACTGCTCGATGTAGTCTCTGTTTCTATTAATTTAATTTAATTTTGATGTTGCATTGTACTTGCATACAAGTAGTAAGGATATTTTGGTTTAATGTGAAAGCGATGAGGGCCGCCCGCAGAATATTACCATGCAGATTTTGAAAGCAACCTCATGTAACAAAGATAGAGCTGCAATGGATAAATAAATATAGATCCTCTCAAATGCTGACGCAGTTAAAACAGAATAAAAATATATATTTTAATGGATCATTTTTTTAATTTTTTTTAGTGTTCGAGATTTTTTCTTTTATAGTTTTTTAGTTGTGTCCACGAGGAATCTGCATTTTAACTTTGACACCTTAAAAGCTGTATGATAATAAAATAATAATAATTTTCTAACGAGGATTTTTTCATTTTATAAAGTGAAGTAACCACGAACTGATAAAAAAAATATAATTTAATGCATTAACAGATAAAGAAATACAATATATACTGACTTTAATATAGATGATATTTCTTTATTAGTACACACACTATTTTTTTTTTTATATGAACATGCTGTTAAACAATACGGTTTAATAGAGTTAGTGTAGGCACTCTATTAAATCGTATAATTTAATAACATGTCCGTATTAATAAAAAAAAATAATAGTGTTCACACTTAAAAATGATTATACACATATAAATATAAATAATCTAATCAGGGATCATTGATCGTATTAAAGTTAGGGATCCTAACTATATTAGAGTCATCGATGAGTTAAAAAAATAAATAAATATTTTAATACACTATAAGATAAAATACACTGTATTAAAATGTGTAATCTTTTATTTTTTAACTTATCCATGACTTTAATGCGGTTAGAAATCTCTAATTGAAAACCCACTTTATATATATATATATATATATGAACTTTCAACAAGGGATATTTGATCATATTAAATACAGTAATAAGAGAAAAGAGAAACAAATACATATTTTAATGTATTAAAGAATAAGTTACGAAAAATTAATTTTACCTGTAATGTAGTTTAACATGACAATGCAGGATAGTTTTTTGGAGATGTTAGATGGAAAACGAATGTTAGATTTCAAGCTTTCAAAGAGAGAAAGAAAAGTCATACAAAGTTTTAACTCAATTCCATCATTTATTGCTTCTAAAATTCGTTTGAAGTCCTTTTCTAATATTCAAATAGCTTTTTGAGGTACTTGACGATAAAATTAGACAAAATATTTGATATAATTTTCGTTCTTAACTTCTTATCGTCAAGAGTTTCAAAACGATACACTAAAATGCTCAAATTTAGAATTACTTGTCCTATCTAATACTTGCTGAAAAATGCGCGCAAAAGTAGTATTTTCTTTGAAACTTTTAGGGTAGACTAATGATAAATTTTAACGATTGAGGTACTTTTAAAAGCTTTATCGCTTCGGAGGCGAACAAGTGATAATATCTGCTTTATTGATTTTAGAATATACAACAGACGTGACATCTTTTTTCCTTTGTTGATTTTGACTGATGAATTGTCTGGTGTGGGTCATGTGATTGGTTTGTGAAGTAAACTGATATCTGCTGCCTCGTGATCTCTACTTCTGTTACCGTGTTTCGTACTCCAATGGCATGTAGAAGCCTAAGTGACTTGTTTCTATCATTCTATGCATTGGATTGTACACAAAACCTGACAGTTTCAAAAAGCATACAAAAAAAGCATAAAACTTGTTTAGTTGTGTTTTTCAACGGAAATTGGATTTGAATTTATTTTTTTTTTATACAGGATTTGTTTGTTACTTTAACTTCAATATATTTTTTTCCCTCAATATTTCATCAAATTCCACAATCTATGCGGCTCCCAAACAAGAAAGATTATTACGATCCAAGCTGTATTTTTTTCAACTACATACTGTCAGTTTATCTATTTTGTTATTTTACCAAACGGCAGATCAAATATAAGTACAAAGTACTTAGTTTATCTGAGATTCTGTTCAGAAAATCTATCGTAAAAAACAGTGACGGAGTCTTCAGGAAACGGAAACTGCGAGGAGAAATTGTTAGCTTTGCTGCTTTCGTTATCATCTTTGTCTGCTTTCAACTCTCTGCGTTATCATCAACATTCGATTCCATTCCATTTCAAATTTCATTATTAAAATGGTGAAAATATCGGTACGGAAGAATATTCCCCATCTCCCAAGTTTCCGTCTTAACTAATTAAACTTGATTTTAAAGAATTGTAACGTTAAATAAACAAGAAGAACATTTCGTGTAATTATTTTCGTTAATCATTTTGAGGCTCCTTTTAACCCGTATATGTTTCAATAGCAGTTTTCATGGGCTATTTATAATATACTTTTGAGAATCATACAAGTTTGATCCTTTATAAATATAGGTTAGTAGTAAATGAAAGTGTATAGCTTCTAAACACGGTGTATAGGGTTAAAGAATGATTTTAGGATGTATTTAGTACATTGTATTGCCCTTAATTAACTATATTGTGCCTCTAAGGGTGTAACTGAGTTGGTTGGTAGTATAATTTATTATTTTTTATTTGTGTGGACTCGGGTTGGAGGCTTGGGAATGGGAAGGAAGATAAAAATTTATTTGAGTTTGTTCATCTTTTTTTTTTTAAAAAAAAATTAACTATATTGTATTATGGCGTATTGTAGAATGGGGTATATTAAGTTGTTATATAATACCATGTTTGATGCATCATGCATTGTGGTATATGGAATGATATTTTATACCATTATTTATAGTACTATTAATTTTAAATTTATATTATTTAAATTTATTGATATTTAAGTATTTATTATTAGCTATATTAAATTATCTAAAATAATTAGTTTTTGTATATTAACTATTGTAACATAATTAAATAATGTAATATTATGTTATTTTTTATTTTTATGTATTATTTAGGAATTTAATATTTGTTATATTAACTTACTAAATAATAATAAATTTTCACATATTAATTATTATAATATAATAAAATTAAATAATACATTATTTATTTATATTTTTAACATAACTAATAAAGAAATAAAAATTAATATTATATTATATTATGATATTAAATGATAAATATATTTTGGTTTATTATAATATTTTAAAAAAGAAGCTAATGCGACAAATTACTGCAACAGAGCAAGCAGACATGAGACTGCAATGCATAATGAAATGCTGTCTCATGCTATGGAGGGTGCCAAACACCCCTCGTCATTTTAAGTAGGGGGATAGATTAAGGTTAAAAAAAAAAATTAGTATCTTTATTTCTTTACTGACATTGATAAGGGAGATGGCAAGTATCTCGGTGTTGGTTAAATTAAAGCATAAAACCAAACATGACCCCTGAAAATAAGAGCGAGCAGGACGAGAAATTAAATCATTTGCAGACAAAAAGTTCAAAAAAGCTGTTTCCTTTATGGCGATGCAACTAGGGTGTTCGTAGATGTTGAAAGTTGATGAATGTCGACTGAATAGGGCTCTGGCTCTGAGCTGCCCAAGTCCCAATCTTATCAAATATCTATAAAGCTTGTAATAACTACGAAAATAACTTTTCAGAAAACTTATGCCCACTTCAAGATTCACCCTCGCACAGGCCAGGCCACACACAGCTGTGGTTTTACACAAAAACAAAGCTACAAGACATTGTGCAGTTAGTATTGGCCCGATTCCTGCTACAGTCACACTTGATGATTTTCACCTTGAACTACGTATTAACATTTTGGTTCCCCTTATTAATTAATATACACGTGTCTAAGATTTTGGAAGGTAATTTGGTATGATAGTTACCGGCATTAACTGGCTGCTTAACAATTTGCAACTTTTGCGTCCCTGCCGTTAGCTGAATGACGACTTCACATCATCATATGGGGAAAAAAGAAAAGAAAAGAAAGGGTTTTGCACACAACATTGAAATTGTATTATATCATAAAATTTTAACCAAAAAAAAAAAACCAACACATCCTAATGAAAATACAGCTAGGTGCTAATTGCAAGTACAAAAGTGCCATTGCAGTTTAATTTACAAATCGTCTCTATCAGGTCAACCAACGAAAGTGATTGTAAATAGTAAATTTATTATATTTGTCAAAATACTAAAGTGTTACAAGTCAATATTTATTGCATTTGTTTGCAATTTGAACAAAACTTATTACAATCATATGTAAGTTCTAGTTAGTTAATCTATAAAATCTCAAAAGTTAAAAGAAGATATGGAACTTTGCTCACGTAAATGGGCAGAAAATTTAGTTACCATTTGAGTTAAAAAAAAAAAAAAAGATAATATTTGGACGGGGAGGGAATAGAGGGTAAGGAATGTATGGAAGGAAGCATGTTGCAGGTAAGAAGCGCGCGAAATCTTAGTCCTGAGAGCCGCGCGGCTACTTAATTAACTGTACAACATTCATTACATATCTGTATACTTTTAACAATAAAACTAATAAACTAGCAACATAGGGAGATGATAGGGCTTTCATCATTCCGCTTTTTGTTTTTTTTTTAATTATTTTTAACCTATTGCAAGCCCTCCTCTGTTTCTTACTTCTCGAAAATATTTTCTTTTTCATTTTCTTGATCAGTGACAGTGAGGCCCCCAGACCAAGAAACTCGCTCTTTATAAATAAATAAATACCATCTGCTCTTCCCACTTTATCTCTCACTCTTTCTCTCCTTAAAACGTTGAGGTTTCTTTATTTTTCTATTTTCTCGTGTGTTTCTTGCGAAGAGAAACACAGAAGAGTTGGAGAGAGATTGTGTTCTGAAGTTCGTTGTTGTGTTTCTTTCTTGCTGTTGTTAGAAATAGGGACATAAATATTGAGAGAGAGTGAGAGACAATGTCAGCTTACAAAGACAAGGATGCTCGTATCAGCGGTATCAAAGATCAGATTCGTGTTGTTCCTAATTTTCCTAAACCAGGTTTTTTTTCCCCTTATTTCTTTTGCTTCATTTGTTTGATTTGTGAGAAAACAAGGGACATGCAGATAATGAAGTGGAAAAGAGACTACAGGTTGTCAATATTAAACTTTTCTTTTGGAATCTTAGAATTACAAAAAGTGTCCGCTTTCTCAGGTTCTACACGAGTGATTAGCTTATTTAAAAATCATATTTTTCCTTCTTTTTTTTTTGTTTCTTTTAATACGAATTCACACAAGTCTCGAAAACTCTATAAATTCGCCTCCTCCAAGCAAAGAGTTTCTGTGTGCATGCGTATGTGTTTCATTTTAGTTTTTACATAACTCTTTTCTATATATTTGAATTGTTAATGGAAAAACGGCAGGTATTATGTTTCAAGACATCACCCCTCTGTTACTGAAACCCAAAGAATTCAAGGACACGATTGATATGTTTGTTGAGCGCTACAAAGGAAAGAATATTTCGGTTGTTGCAGGTAAAAACAACGAGCGCAAAAGCTGTGACTTGATTCATTTCGTTTATTTTTTTTTTTGTGTTTCTTGTGCTGTCGGAAGATTTTGATCCAGAGCTTCATAAAGAACCTTTTTATCATTCTGATTTGCTTCAAAGTGGTGGAGGTCCAATTCTTGCAAGAAAGAAGGCCTTTCTGTGCATATACAGTGAAAACAAATATTTATATAAATATAATGCTCACACAATTGCTAGAGTTTCTGGTGGGTGTCTTTTTCTGGATGCCTTTTTTTTTCCTTGTGAGATTATGAAAATTGAAGTTACTGTTTTTCATTTTCATGGAGTGATTTAATGTTTGACTACAATTGTTCCTTTCTTTGTTAGTGGGACGTACAATTGATTGCCCTTCGTTAAGTTTCTTTCTCTCTTTGAGTGGTTCCTATTAACTCTCTTTCTTGCTATATTGTTGTGGGCATGTGCTTGGATCCGATTTGGGTGGATGGTGGTTAGTGATGGATGTCCACCTTCTTGTAAGGTGGACCCTTAATATGATGTGGGTTTTGATTGGGTAATTTCTATTTTATTTTTTGGGTTTTCACATTGCACTGTTGATTAAGTTTGAGTTTGTTCTTTTTTAATACTCTTTCTTTGTCATAATGCCTTTGTTTTTTATGTCCTTAATCATAGTCTTTTTACATCTTTTTTCGGTTGAGTTTCAACTTGTGTGTCACTTGGAGTTCTACATGATGAGGTTTTAGTTTACTTTGATGGGTTTCTTTGTTGCTCTTTTTCTTATGGATCACTCGTCCTAACGAATTTAACTTTTTGAGTTGTGGAAGAAAATGCTGAAAGTGAGGACCCTTTTAGAAACTATTGTTTTTTACAGTCTTTGAAATAGAATGTAGTCTAGTGGCATCTGAAATCATGGTGTTTCATTTGATTGATTACATTCTCCTTTTGATGAACCATGTGCTGTCTTGCACTTTCACCTTATAATATCTCCAAATGTACTAGTATTTCTCCCACAATCTTGAGAGAAGTTGAAAAGATCTAATGATCTCATCATTGAGGGGACTTGGTTACTTTCATTATATTTCAATCAAAAGAAACTCGGGCGGTGATTTGGAATAAATGTGGTTTGTCCTATTGTGTGTCCTTTAGAATCTATAATGCTGTGTGCTCATGTTGACATGTGTTGTCTTCTTGTGTTTATGAGACCCTTTATACGTGCTCACTCGCCTAACATGAAAACAGATGGCTTTTCCCTTTGGTAGATGAGAATTAGCATCATTCAAACGATTGTCCCTGATGTTGATGGTAACAGTGGGTTTCACTTGCTTACAATGCTTATTTGATCATTACATGACACATTTTATTGAGTGCAAGATGGGAGCATGTTGCACCTTAGCTACTGTCTAAACCAACTCTTGCTTGTCTGATTAAAATAATCATAGCAGTTTGCTGATTTACCCTAGTCGACCTCATTTCTTTGTTTGGTTTGCATACTTTTCACTATTTTGTTTTATTGGTTTTGGTTGGCAGGTGAAAGATTCCTGAGTTATGCCATTTATCTTTGGTGTTTGGTAGAATTTTCCTTTGTTTATTATCAATTATCAGGACTCATGGTCCATGATTTATCATAATTTTTTTGAGTGGCCCTATTTGGGATGTAATCTTGCTTAATTAAATAATCGTTTGTGTGTCAAATTTGGATTGGTGAGGAGGCTATATTAGTTTCTTGCAGAGGTATGAGAGTCATATTTTCATATTGATGACTTTTATTGGTTTTGTTATGATTGGATTTAAATTATAAATGTCAGTTTCTTTTTTCTAGTTAGAAACTTCTTTTGTGTTCTGAAATGTAAATGTCTGTTTTGTACTCAGGGATAGAGGCCCGGGGCTTTATATTTGGTCCTCCCATTGCATTGGCGATAGGAGCTAAATTTGTTCCTCTGAGAAAACCAAAGAAGTTGCCTGGTAATTTCAAGCCTTCTGGAATATTTGCCATATATAATTCTTTTGCAATTTGCATTATTGTTGATTATTCTTGTTTCCAGCGGTCTTATATAATAGATACTTCCTCTTTATATATAATGTTCTTCCTAGTATGTCTTTTGATCCATTGCATTATCTATAATTTATTGATCCAGCCCTTGTTGCGTTGTTTAAGTATTTCTACCATTAATGCTAATATGTATTTGAATTTGACCTGGCTTCAACTGATCCCTTCACTGCACCGCTTGAACAGCTGCCTTGATGTAGTGATAAGCTAACCTTGATTTATTTTCTTATTTTTTTCACAATCCTCTTTGTGTCTTGTTCATGCATATACAGCATGCTGATTATTCACCACAAATATACCTGTAGTCACACACATTTAGCTCTGGCTTGTCCATCGAAATGGTTCCATGTCTCTAATGCTTTATCTTCCAAGAGTAGTTTGGTACACCATTATTGCAATATAAATTATGCTTCCCTTGACTCTTAAATTTTAGTATTGAAATATTTTCTTATTGTCCTCTTTTTGACAGCAAATTGCTTGTGCTTTCATAATCATTCTCTGACATACACTTCTTATATTCTTTTTTGCATTGTTCCTAAAATAATAGTGCTGCTTTCAGGCAAAGTTATTTCGGAAGAGTACATTTTGGAATATGGAAGCGATTGTCTTGAGATGCATGTTGGAGCAGTTGAACCTGCCGAACGTGCTTTGGTAGTTGATGATCTGATCGCCACTGGCGGCACCCTCTGCGCAGCCATTAATTTACTTGGTATGTTGTAATTTCTAATACCTTTTAGAGATTGAGCCAACAGACAAACTGAAATGTTAATCATCTGATTGATAAATCATAATTAAGAGGCAGACAGACATTTGACCTGAAGAAAGTAAGTGAGATTTTTATGTCAGATTTTACATCGCAGTTGGATTCAAAGATTCCATATTAGCTGTCAATGGGTGAGACATGAAGATGTTGGCATTTAAATCATTACATTTTCACAATGATCACTCATCTAAAGCAAATGTTAAGGTTCTGGCTTACGTGTGCTTGTAGAAGTTAACAAATCTAGCCTTGTCTAGCAGCGTTACTGTCTAATAAGATTTCTTTCGTACATTATTTGTTATCTTTGTGCCAATTAGCCACCTATAATTTGTTTTAACTATGTTATTTGCAGAACAAGTTGGAGCTGAAGTGGTTGAATGTGCATGTGTGATAGAATTACCAGATCTAAAGGTATGTTATGTAGCTAAGTTTAGTCTTCAATTCTAACTATCAACAGCAAATGGATTGTCCCCATTCACAAAGGAACAATATAGATTTGCTTGGCTTCCACTAATATATTTGCTGCTTCAGTTATTATATATGCTGCTAGGAACTTCCAATTTTTATTTGGGTAATGATACTTTGCAAAGCAGCCGACTTCCTTATAGGTTAAACAACTAAATAAATCTTTAACGGGCACATTTAGATCCCATCTCATAAGCAGTAATTCTGAGTGTTCAGTTCCCAGTTGTTGCTAAATAGCTTTCGATTTCATCCAAAAGCTTGAGTTTGATTTTAGTATTCTCTGCCATTGGAAATGTCTTGAATGATGAAACAAAGTTTTCATGCATCCAGAGATTTAGTGCCACCACCTGTATCTTTAATGTAATTACTTAATTAATTTAGTTTTTTTTTCAGTGATTTAATTATTTAAGATGCTGCAGGGTCGTGAGCGATTGAACGGCAAGCCATTGTACGTACTTGTGGAGTCCCATTGATCCTTGCACGTGTTTGTACTTATCCAGCAGTGGGGCAGCATTACAAAATGTACATTAGAGGGCTATTATTGGCTTACCTTTAATCAGGAACATGTTTCCAATTTTATCCCACTGTTTCCATTACTAGTGAATTTTGATGAACCTTGATGATTGATAGACTTGTTTTAACCCGGTAGCAAAAGAAACAACGAAGTTAATGCCAAGGGTTTTGATTCTTGAAAAATATGCCCATATGATTTTTCACTTTCCCCTTTCTTCTTCTAAAAGATGGATTTCTGCAACCTGTCTGTGTTCAGCCCTTCAAAATAGATTGCAGAGTTACATCCTGGCTTTAGAACTTGATCACATTTTGAGTCGACATCAATCTCGTTTGGAATATATGCTTATGCATCTAGCTTTCTCAAAAATCTGCATTTGTTTATGCCTGTAGCTTCTCTTTCTCAAAACTAACGCATTCGGATGGTTTCTGACGCAATTGCAATTCATGACCCTTCTAAAGGCTGGTATTTTTAAACCATTACATGTACACGATGTGTTAACTCTGGATGGAAATCAGAGCAGAAAGTATTTTATCAAAGTATTTAAAAGCTGTTAAGCAGCGTGGTGGAGTGTTACGAATTGAAATTTCACTTTAGATAAAAAAAAAAATAATTTCTAAACGGGGCACCCAATTAAGCATGTTTTGTCGGAAACAACTTCGAGTGGCGACGGCAGTATCTAGACCAAAATTTGGAACAGAACTGACTAAAAATTGATTTGGTTTAGTTCTGTACTTCGATTTGCTTCGGTTCAGATTTTTACGAACTTCAACTTCGCTCATTCCTTTCAGGCTCAATGTTGTCTTGAAGTCTTCAACTCTGGAATGTGTGAGGGGCTAAATAAAAAAAAAGAAGAAGTTATCTTGATTCATTAGAACACCAACGAAATTCGAAATTCTCAGCTTACAGAAAAAATACAAACTTTTAGAGATTCATATTGTCTATACAATAAATCAATCCCACTGTCTAAGCTAATAACACTGGAATAAATTGTTTCAATAAAAAGTTGGAAGTTGGCCAAAAAAGAAAATGAAAACAAAAGCTTAATTTGTTTGTAAATAAATCCACTAGCAGCTGCAAAACTGAACCATCCTTTATGCAATTTTCCCCAAACACGCTAACAGTAAAAATTAACAATCAACAGCTGAAGCGAAAATTAACAACTTGCAGCTCACGAAAAATTTAATAGCTGCTGCAAAAACTGAAGTACTAAATCCTTATCTAGTAATACCAGCTCACAAAATAATAATAATAATAATAATAATAATAATAATAATAATAATAATAATAATAATAATAATAATAATAATAATAATAATAATAATTAAGGAAAAAAATTAAGAAGCAATAAAATAAAAAAAAGTTAAAAATCAGCACAACTCACCAGTACAAAAGCAATGGCTGCTGATGAGCTGAGGCGACAGCGACGGCTGAGACAACAGGCTGCTGGTGGCTGGACGACAATCTTAGAATCAAACCGAGTGCCCAACCCACCCCTATATTTTTGACGAAGGAGCTTGCCGTTCAAACACTATAAGAACTTAATTTTGTTGAGTGATTTTACTAGTGACAATTTTTTAGGTGGATAGAACCACGACGAATCTAAATAAGAGAAAAATATTATTATAAGCATTTGAGGTAAAATATATGTATTAATCATATTTAAATTTATATATTTAAAAAAATTATCTTTCTAAAATGCAACATTTTATTTTAATTTCGCTAGTATATCTTTCTCAAAAGACATTATATTTAATTTATTTAAATCTTTTTTACTATTCCTAACAAATTTATGAAGATATTTTTTAGATCGAACTAACTTTTTTAATTCTTCTTTGTTTTAAAATACATATTTTCTAATGGAGTTTTTTTTTTTTTTAATTAAAGTAGAGTAAACAACGAAATAGTGTTATTAGATAACTAACAAAAAATTATGAACGCAAGAATATTTTTAAAAAGAAATAAGAATAACTAAATAATAAAATTAATTAAGAAGAGAATTGGAAAAAATAAACTTAGAAATTTAAGATGAAATCGCAAATTATTATTGTTTTTTTCTTAAGCAGAAAGAAAGTAGAGAAAGTAATTGACGCAGAGAGCAGTCCTCCTTCGAGGTTATTTTTTTATTTATTTTTTTATTTATTTTTTTAAATAAAAAGAATGCATATCAAAAAGCGTTGAAGTGGTATCTTTTCTTTGTTTATGGAGGAAAAAATATGAATGCATAATCAGTTAACAAACATTTATTAATTTTAACGTTAAATTGAGATGTTATAGGATTAAAGCCAGTAGTTATAACGTTAAAAAGAGACTTTTTATGGATATGATAGTTTATTTTGGAAAAAATAATTACAAAGTAATAATAAATTAAGTTAATAAATATATCACATTTATTCAGTTACCAATAATCTAGGAACTCACAATTTTTTAGATACAAAATAATTAAATTATCATAATCAGGGGCTTCTTAGGAGGGAGCCCTAGGGGTTTGCCTAGGGTACTATTTAATATTGAGGTTGAGTAGTTGTGTTTTATTTATTTATTTTTTCAAGTTATAACGCTAAAATATTTAATAAATACTAATTACTATGTTTTAGAAGCTAAGTTGATTTGATACTACATTTATATGACAAAAAATGTATAAAATCTTAATAATTTTTGTCATAATTATTATTTAATAATAACATTTATTATACATTACTATCAACATTTATTTCATTGTTACAATTTTTTTTTCTATAGTAGCTACTGGCCTAAACAACTATACGATTTTTAATTTTGATGATAACAAACCACATGTAAAAAGAGTAGAATGGTAAATTTACTTTTTACAATCTCACTAGGGCAAAAATTCATACTGCAAGATCATGCTCAAGACACTTAATGGACAACAACGTGATAAAAAACGAACATTAAGGGTACTAGATTAACTAATTTCCATTGTAATATTTCTTATAAAGTTAGTATAATTCAATGTATGTATGATTTAATATTTAAAACCTCAAGATTATTTTTGAATAAATCATCAATTTTTATAAACTAAAGGTTTTATAATTATAAGACAAATAATTTGATGAAATTTGTTGTTTTTCAAATTTATGGACTAAATTGAAAAGTTTTGAGAACTTTGAAATTAATAAATGTTGTCTTCAACTCTAGAGATGGACATATTTAAAAACTTTTAGGTCATAGTATAATTCCATAAAGATTTGGGCCAAAACTATAAATTGTGGAATAATAGAGACTAATTGCTTAATTAACAGCGACTAATCGCTTCAAGTCCAGAAACATAGCAACTAGCCACTTAAATCAAGTGGTGATTCGCTTGGGCCAAATTTTAAAATTTGATTTGTAACGATAACTTGCCACATCAGCATAGTGGCTAACTGCCTTATTTTAGTGGCAATTCAACAAGTCCTTAGAAAGTCAATAACAGTTATTTTGATTGTTTAAATTATAAAAATCCAAATCAAACTCAAATCTAATAACTATCTTAATCTCAATTAAGGTAAAACCAGTTCATACACACATATCTTGAGCTTTCATTTTGCTTATCTACATACATTGAATTATTATTGAGCTATCATTTGTTTATATATTTTCTTATAGAGAATAATCTTTATAATCCTTAGTTAAATATTAAAATTAAGTCAGTATAAGTGTGAGAAACACTTGGTGGAAAAAGCTGTGTGTACATTCCTATTTCTAAAGATTTATTGATCTCTTGAAAGTCAATTTTAAAATCTTGAAGCCTTAGAAGGCTTGGATAGTAGAATCCTTGAGTTTAATTTACTTGGAGGCAAGGATGTAGGTAGATATTGCTGAACCACATAAAAATTTGTGTTTGTTCTTTTCTCCCTTATTTTTTTAAAATTATGCATTGTTGAATTTATTGTTCTTGAATTTCTTGAAACATTTATTTAAATTGTATTGTGTTTTTTGTTAATATATTTCCTAATATCCAATTCACCCATCTCTTGGGTTATTTAACTAAAACTTGAGTAGTTGTATCTCAAAAGCTATAATATCTCAATACTAAATAAGATTTAAGTTGTGTAGAGGAAGATTGCTCCCAGCCAACAATGGCTAATGACTGCATTCTAACAATCAAGTTAGGTAAGTATTGGAGAGGGCGACGGGTTTTTGAGAAGCAGTGAAAAATTAAGAGTTGTATGGAAGAAGTTAAATGTATTTTGCTAAGACTACTGCGATATCATATAGGAAGCGCCCATGAGTATATATTGGCGTCTTTTTTGGCACATTACAGGCTATAATATGTCATTCCCCTCCTCATACTGGGGTTCATGGATAATTTGACAATTCAACAGGAATTCTTTAGCGTATTTAGAGCTCGACACTTATTAGTTAAGAGACTATCCTTAATGACACAATATGTATTGATTTCTAATTGGCTCATTTTAATAATTATTTTAAAAACTATAATATTATCAAACTTACCCTAAAACATTAGTCTTATAATTTTATCGTGTATTTTTTTTTTTTAAGTTACAACGACAAAACTAATAATAATTATTTTAAAGACTACAATATTATCAAACTTACCCCGAAGAACTTTTATCTTATAAATCGTGTACTTGACTTAAAATACTTGTAGCATGAAATGCAAGATTTGTAACGCAAGGCTTCGTAATTGTAAGTGTAATAAATTATCAACATGTAAAATTGTGGCATGAGAAATCATGCGCGTTGGGAGCAAGTACAGTCACAATGTTGCGGTGCAGAAGTCTATAATGTTCGGTTTGAAGTTGGCATCAAAGATAGTGACCATATGCCATCTATCAAATATGGAACATATATACTTTTATTATCTCCCAAGCAAAGTGATCCCTGATTATAAAATTTACAACTGCTTGACTTGTTGGGCACTTTGTCTTTAAACCAAAAAGGCTCAGCGGTTGAGTGATTCCTTCGTTGCTATTAAAAGTTAAAACCAACTTAAAAGTAAAAGAATCGAACTTTAAAGAGCCTAACACTTTATTTTACCAGGAAGAAAAGCGGTTGAAGTAAGTGAAACAGAAATGCTTTAATTGGTTATTATTTGGAAATTAAAGAAAAGTAAAAATTGATTTAAAAAAAGAAAAGAAAAAGAAATGATGTATATGAGAAGTAGAATTCGCCTGTACGTCTGGCTCTACCCGGTGATGAAGGTGATAAGCCGCGCAAATGTGGGTATGTTTTGTGTAAAAGTATAGTCTCTGATTATGATAGGTTTGAACATCTTGATGCTGACTTTTGACAAAAATCTTTGGAGGAAAAAAAAAATAAAAAATAAAAAATAAAAACAAGCGCTATTTAGTAGTTGTTGATAAATCTTTTTCACTGAGCTCGGGTCCGTATCACCCTCATGTGAAAATTTAGAGTTCTTGCTACGCCTATGAAATAAAAACGGATTGAAACTTACTTCAAAGCTTTATAGATTAGTAAATTCCCTGGCTATTATTATTGACAGGAGCTGCTGCCCTTTATTAAGAACACCATTAGCAGCAATCCTAGTTTTTGCAAAAGAAATGCTTTTATGATTATTATTATTATTATTATTATTATTATTATTATTATTATTATTATTATTATGCCGTTGGAATCATTAGATCTGATTTTGAATCATCATATTGTTGTTATTTCCATTAATGTCTTTGCCTGAGGCATCATCATACGGTTTATAAAAATTGATCATTAAACTAGCTGAAGTCAATACCAACATCAACTAATAGAAAACGTACCGATTTATAGTGATATTTGATGCACCAGAAACGGCCTCGAATGTGTGTATTAAATGGAGAAATAACAATTGTTATAAAAGAAATAAACGGTAAATTGGCAGCTAATGATGTGCATTCACTAACAAATATTACAAGATATATATGTAACAGACAGTAAATTGGTTAATTAGCATTTATCAACCCATATTTCTATAATCACAATACATTATCTGAAAAAAAAAATTCCATAGGATAGAAAAAAAAAATGCGAAAAATGCGTTGATAAATGCAATAATATCAATCCGAATTTATCAAAAAGGAAAAAAGAAAAAAACCATGTAAAAAATGTACCAAATCGAAGCAGAGAAACATTTTAAAAATTTTCATTGGTAATATTACAATTTGTAGATAATGAGAAAACAAGGCAGCACGGCGCGTGAATCAAACACAAGCAACTCGCCGTTCTCCCGACTAACCGAGTCATACCCGATTTGCTTAGAAACCCGACCCGCGATGACCCGACACACCAACATTGCCCTCCTTCCCCTACCGCCACCTGCGCTCTCATGGGCCCCACTGCTGCCGGAAAACGTGCAAATAGCGGACCCTTTCCCGCCAAGAAACCCCCACGCGCCGTATCCTCCACCGCACGCTCCACTGTCAGCTGTGGGGCCGAGGCAGTAAAACCTCATAACCTCATTCCCATCCGCCACGCACCTCGCGTTCTCCTCACTCGAACGACCTGAACCCAGAGCCGACCCGGCCCGGCACTTAACCATCTCGCGGTACTCCTCGAACCGGGCCGCTGTCCTGGACGCGTGCTGCACCTTGAAGATCATCTCGATCCGCCCCAAGAAGGGTTTCGGACCCCACCTCGTGTGGAATATAATCTCTACTACATTACGTGAAGGGTGGCCCTCGGGCAGCTCCGTCAGCGCGGGGTATACCGCGTGGTCAGAATTACGGGCAGTACTACGTTCACTGTGACGAGCTCTAACGTTCGGGCTCAAACCGGGTTCCGATTTCGTCGTCTGTTTAACATTCCTGGGATTTTTATGCTGCTGCTTTTTCGTCGTCGCTTCGATAACGTCTTTAATGCTCTGGGAACTCCTCCTGCAACTCGAACTGGGTATGAGATTCTTCGCGGTGGGATGGTACACGTCATCAAATGCTCTTGATTTGCACTGCAAGGATTTGACCCACCCGCTTGCCATGATCGGATCTTGTTCGCTCAGTTTCTAAAGCTGTGATTTTCTGTTGGCTCTCTTAGCTCCTAGGTTTCATTTTTTGGGTTTTTTCGGTCGCAGTGTTGGAAGGAACATGGCGCGACGTTGTTAAATGGCTTGCTTCTTTGTCTTAATGTGGGGTGGGTTGAAATGACGGTATTGTCCTTCGTGGTTAATCCACGTGGAAATCTGTATTTGGAGAAGAAAACGACACAGACTGGAGTACTGGACCATGATTTTGGAAACAAATGTGCATTGATGAAGAAAGCAAAATGTCATCGGTTGACGTTCGGCTGCTGGGATCGAGTGTTGTTGGGTCTAACCATTTTGTATTAGTCCTTTTTTAGTTATGATTTCTTTTGATTACATTAGGCGTTTCTTTTCTTTATTCTATTTGTTTCTTTGATTTTGATTTTCAAAAAGGCAGGTTTTTTTTTTTTTTTTTTTTTTTTTTTTAACTTACAAAAAATGGCTTTGATTTTGCAGTTTCAAAATATTTAATACCCATAATTGGCAAACCATTTTGGTTGAGTGGTGTTGCTGCCTCCTTCTCCGAGTTTAGTGTTTGAGTCTTTCATTGTTATTGTTATTATTCTTATTATTATTATCTAGTTTAAAATTTTTCCCCTATATATTTATAGGTAAATATAATCTGTTCTAGGCCCAAGCATTCAAACAACCTCATCTCTAAATTGATTTATGTCTGAATGTTCAAATGGCTCCATCATTGAATTGATTTAGAAAGCTCTTGCAGGCTCGGATTGTAAATTTTGCTAAGTTATAATACAGTATAAAAAAATGAAAAAAAAAATATTTTGTCCTTTGTGCATAGTATTGTGCAAATAATAATAATAGACTTACAAATTTTATATAAATTTATTTTATATAATTTTACGTTGCACCGCTTCATTGAATAGATAAAAACTTCTCGTATCTCACTTGATTTATTTTTATCGATGCAATTATGAAATACTAATTTGTATAAGAATAAGTTTATACAAAATTTGTAGTTGTAAGAATATTCTCCTTGTACTAATGGCCCCGTTTAATACTTTATGATGTGAGTCGGTTAATTCAATATCGGCATAGACTAGTCATTGTCTATTTATGGCTTATTCTGCCATCGAACTTTGAATGCTTCAGGGTTGCGTTTTGTTGCTCCTTCAAATCAAAGCAACATTAACTATTTATACAGTGGTATTGGTGAGAATTAAATTTCAATTTCCCATTTGCTTGTTCTACTTTATATTATCTCTAGCAAGGGCGAAGCACGAGGACGGCCCGGCTCCCTCAAAAAATTTTCTTATTTAATGGTAAAAATTACTTTTATTGAAAATTATATGAGCACTTTCATATTAATTAGTTTTATAGTCTCTGCAATTTTTATTAAATTTTTGTCCACTTTCATTTTTTTGATGGATAAATATATCATTTAAATAATTTCAGATGATGCATAAAACAACTATTTAAAGGATTTGGCTCCTTCTGTCTTATTTAAAAAAGTGCACTTTTAATGTTCTTTATATTAATAAAGTTCTCTCCAACACTAGCCCCCCACTCTGGAAAAAAATAAAAAAAAAGAAACATATAATTGAGCCGTTTGTAAATAAAAAAGAAACTATGAACACCTTGCTCGCAACCCTTCATCATCTTATTTGATAATATCAGAGTTCTGCCAGCGGTATATCTTAGCACTTTATGCCATGACGCATTATGCCAATTGGCGCATTCAAAAAGCCAGGGTAGTTCTGTCATTACATCTAAATTTTAAAATATTAACGAAATTCCCACGATAATTTTATATGAAAGTAAGAAACACAGGGTGAAGATACGAAGCACGGCATGCGGTGGAATCTTTCATGGGAGTTTGAACAGGAACTGGCTCTGGGGGAATAGAAGAATAGAAAGAGAATGGAAACTGGCAACCATGCCATCTTCCCTTTTCTTTTTTTTTTTTAAAGCAGTGAAATTTTAAACTTTACTAAAACGACAAAGTTTTGATCCTTGTATTTTTACCAAATTTGTTTTTATCAACCCCCGCTATAATGTTATAGGTAATAGGTAGCAAGTCGCTATACTCAAACACAAAGTTTGGTGCGGCTAGCATTGGGATAACAGCTTGTGGTTACAATAGGAGGCGACAACATTGAGATGTGTAAAGCTTAACAATAATTTTATGGTAAAATTAAATGGTCCAAAAGTTTTTTTTTCTTTTTCTTTTTTAACCTTTTTTCCCCCATTGAATGATTGACATTTAGACAAAACCCATTTCCGCATCAGAACAAGAATTTGAATTAAATTAAATTAATTACCTTTTAATATGTATCTACATGGGGATTATGAGCTGCGTACATTAATTAGGCATACGGGGTGGTATTAATAAAAAGGAGAGCCCAAGGTGAGTGGGGACTTGAGGGCGCCAGCCTTTCCTCTCACGCCTGCAGAACCTATTGGAGCTCCGGGAACTGCGTTAATTTATACCCGGGCGTCGCGTGCTTCATTCGAACAACCCCAACATTTTTTTTTTGGGGGCCAAATTTTTAACTTTCTGTCTTTTTGACCTTCTTTCAAATTATGTACACGAATAATGTATGCTTTATTGTATTATGCATGTAGATAGCGAATGGGTCAAAGGTCAATCAATAACACGACCAACTTCGAGCTATGGAATCATGAATGCGATTTCGAGGACAAAGAATTGAAGTGATATAAATGCAAAATATATTTTCCCTCCATCACCCTAATAAATGCCGACGATTTTATTTAATTCATATATACACGATGATCAATAGAGTCATTTAACTTCCATTAATGCAGCTTTGAAACTACCCCCACGCGGGGCAGATGAGAAGATGCGTGGTGCTCTTGCTATTTACTTCCACGTGCTGCCATAGATTTTAGGAAACTAATTACTTGGTTATCTCCTCATTAGTCGTCGCCGATTACTCTGCTAGTAGCAGCTTCCAAATTAGCGAAGATCAGAGAAGGTTAATGTGTTTGAATCATGCATGTGATTGGCAAATATATATCACGATCAACCATGAGGGTTTGAACAGATTCAGATTTCGGAAGGTGACAGTCCTGAATGTACTTAAACGTTTTGAATCGGAGTCACGTGAAGCTATTGCCTGTTCTCTTTTGCGCTAGGGCGTTAAACTTGAAAATCTCGTGCTTGAAGGCGACTGGTGAGTGTTGATTACTTGGTCCCTCCCCGTTGTCCATTCATCGTGAATGACAACGGCCTTATTACTGAGCAGAAACGGAGTAAAACTACCTAATTATTAATTTACTAGCGCAATTTCTTGAATAACAATCAGCACATGGCTTATGGTTATGTGCCAATAATGCAACAATTTGATTAATAAGCATGTTTAAAGCATACGCTTAGTTTTGTTGAACTTTGAACGTAATGATTGGGTTTGAGGTTATCATTTAATCAAGCCAAGACACCAACATTACCGGGCACGTCCGCAGATATCTCTCAGCTTCATATATCCGCAAAGAAATGAAATCATGTGATACTCATGTGGTCGGCTAATCATTAAAACTGTGATTCAACTCGTAGAGTATGTTGGCTCTTGGTTCAGCATTTTGTCTGCTTCGAAATCGATATTGGTTATTGACTCATTGATTGTCAATGAAGGTTCTGTGTCCATCAATTTTTATTTTACTTTTGAGGCTATCGTCATATCATTGTTAAGCATTTTCTTTTTGCCCGTGTTTGTTATATTTTCTTTGTTGGGGGGAAAAAAATTATATATAAACAATCTTCAAAGTTCCATAATGAAGACAACGAAATTGCTAAAATCATTTGAATCCGCAAATGCAAGCAAAATGAAGTGAGGGAGCGAGGCAAAGAAAACAAAGTAACAAACAAGTAATTACTAAACAACCACTAGACATTATAATTATATTCACCGTATCGGTTTCACCTACCTAAGAGTCAATTGCGTTGTTTTTTGTTTTGTGTAACTTTCAGTTGAAAATAAAAATATACTTATAAATAAATAAAAAGATTTCAAAGCGGTGAGAGAGTAGGAGACAGTCGCCCAAAGTAGACAAAAATAGTTTGTGTAGTTGGATCTATCGGTTGCAGCCCAGCCCATCCAAATGAGGATCAAATGATCCCAGAGTTAAGGGTCCAGAAACATTAAAAAAAATCCAAAACCGAAAGGAGCCTCTGGGCTCGAATCCGACAAACCGAAGTCAGGATAGGTACGACAGCGTTTAACTGAGACGGCGTCGTAGCACCGTAATTCCCTTTCGCCTTAGCCGTGGGCAAGGTGAATCTTTTGTTTAGTTTCAAGAAGAAAGAAGCGTCGACAGATTGGGCAGTGCATAGAGTGAGTGGTAGTTTGGTAAAATCAATCGGAGGAGGAAAAAGGAAAAATGGCAGGAAGATTGAGCAACGTGGCGTCGCAGATCATGGGAGGAAACGGCGTCGTTGGGCGGTCAGTTGCTTCATCTCTTCGACTCCGCTCCGGCATGGGCCTCCCTGTCGGCAAACACATCGTCCCCAATAAACCTGTACGCGCAATAATACCTACACTCTTTCGCTTTTGAGTGCTTAATTAAATCATCATTTCTCTTCTTTGTTTTTTTTTTTCAGCTTTCCGTTAATGACGAGCTGACTTGGGACAACGGGACTCCATTTCCTGAGCCCTGTATCGATCGCATCGCTGATACCGTCGGCAAGGTGAAGTTAATCTCCAGTTCGTTCTTTGTTATTATTATTTTTCCCTCAGGAACTTAAATTATTATTTTATTATTCTTATTTTGCTTGCAATTTTGGATGATAGTATGAAGCGTTGGGTTGGTTACTTGGAGGATTAGGGTTTTTCGCGTCATTGGGTGCTTTGGCTGTGTGGAATGATAAGGCCTCGAAGATTCCTTTTGTAAGTCTCAGTCTCTAATTTTGCATTACTCAAATTCAAGTTCTGATGTAGGTCAGTAGACATTGGTGGTGTAAATTATGCTAGAATCACTATATTCTATTGGTTTGAGAATAGAACATGCAGTAGAAATCATTACTTTGTTGTAAATATTGTACACGGGGTAATTTTTTATTCTTTTAGCTATTACACGAATTTTAATAGTTAGCATGACTGGACGGACAACCTGCGGGGAAATATGAACGGAAATTTTCATTATTGAATCTGAGTTGGAAGAGTAAATGGTTTACTCTTGCATGCTAATGGAATTGTGGGGTCTAACATTGTATTTAGCATGATGGGGTGATTGTACAATTGGAAGTGATAACATTTGACTTATTGCCAAAGGAGCTGAATTCTTTTTTACTTGCTTGAAGCTAATAGAGTGATGTTGATACCAATCGTGACTAAATTATTGCTATTTTTAAAAAAAAAATTGACTCTGAAGTTATGATTGAAACAGTGGTGCTATAGCAAATGATAGACTCCTTTGCTGACTATTTGAACTTCATGCAAATTATAGAGAAGTAGAATGCATGCTTAATTCTGGAAACAAGGGACTTTAAGAGGGTCGTACTACCTTGAACTAGGAAATTGGAGCCTGTTATGTAACATTGTTATGGTTCTGAGAAGTTAGATTTGAAGTACTTACCATGTACGTTTTGCAACCTTGAAAATTTTTTCAAAGAATTCCATACAACCTTAAAAGCTGTTAGATTGATGAAACGAATAAAGTATCTGTTCACAGCTACCATGCCTCTCATAAATCTTTGCCTTTTACACACTACTCAATTTGACATACCAAATCATGCTTTGCTTCCTGCATCAGATTATTGTTTGACATTCTACAGTTCTAGCTTTAACAGATTTTATGGTAGTCTGATTTCTGGAACTTGTTAAACTGATTTATGAGGTAGGTGGTGCCGCTCTTTTCACATGCTCTTTTCTTGCCACTGAATGATAGTACTTCTATATTTTATTTCTGCTTCTCTCAGGGCAGCCATCTACTTATTTTTTGTTGATGGCTGGTATTGAATTCAGAAGGAAGATCTCTTGTATTAGCGAAACTAGGAATCCTAGCTGTGAGTAGAGCTTTCAAAGGCAGAATTACCTAGAGTTTCAGGTGCTGCAACGAGAAACTGCAACATGCCTTTAGCCTTTAGAACATGGTTTTACTTATATTTTATTTTGTTCTTTAAGTTGGTGTTTGAGCTAGAAGCTTCAAAGTTTGTGAACATAAGTATTGGGTTAGACCTAATATACGCAAACTTATTATGTGAGAGCATGGGGAGGGAATTAGAGCATCACCTCAAATGTATACAAATAAATGAATTATCCTTTTCTGCAGGCCATTGGCCTACCAAGGGCCTTGAGACCATTGAATATGGTTAGTCATGGGTTAAGCATTTGAGATTTGACATAACTAGTTTGTCATTCTAATTAGTAATTTCTAGAATGTATATTCATTATCAATCTCCATACAGTGAAATTTTCTATTTTCAATTTAAGTGATAATCATATACTAGTATTTGGAGGTAATGTTACAATGTAGGGTTTATTGGTTCCCTTTTGTTTGTTAGAAGGGTTTATTTCCCGTACTGTTTACAGTTTATTGCTTTCTTTCTCCGTCTTCTCCTAATGTTTCTGAAAAGTGGGCTGTATGGAAGAAATTGCATTGGAACTGACTCTCATCACTTTGGGTATAATTGCCTCATATGTTGCATGTTACCTGTGAGAATTAATTGGTCAATAGCTCAACTGGCTTTTGCTGGATACCATGCTTGTTTACTGCTTTAGATCATTTTATCTTCTGATATTGATGTGTTTTCCTTATTTTGTTGACCAGACACCAAAAGTTTATCCCTATGACAACTTGCGGGTGGAGCTTGGTGGAGAACCATAGGCAGATTTGGGTGTGAGTATTCATATGTCTATTGTCGTTGTGTGTTCATCTGTTTGCAGTTTGAAACACAGCTGTAAGAAATAATGGAAGATGACTAATTTCCAATGCTGAAATTAACACCTTTCTTTGAAAATGATTTTTCATGATTATGTGTAGTCCTTTGCTTAATTTTACATTGCTTATTTATTACTGCATTCTGTTACCATCTTTAATTTCTGGTTCGCTGGAATTCAAGGTACCCAACCACTTTTGTTTACTCATAAAGCTGGCAATTCAAGCATCTATGTTGGATGCTATTTGGCATGGTTGCCCGGTAGCGACCAATATATCTGTAGAACTATAAAAAGTTAAAAAAAAATAAAAAGCATATATGTTAGATAATTTCTGAATGAAAATGAATAATAAAGATAAGAGATGGGACAAACATACATGAGCAATGATAAATGAAAAAGGTCACGACAAAATTTGTTGTCTTTCAAGTTAATTTTGAAGTTTTTTTAAAAAATAGACAAATGTAAGACCATTGAAGAAAATTTAGAAGTTGGAACCTGAAATTATGCTTAGAATTGGAACAGTCGGCAAAAAAATCATGTGGCCAAGCAACTATTAACCATCACTAAGAGGTTCTTCAAATGAAATTTTATTTTTCATTCAATGAGTCATATAAATAAGAAGTGTTTCAAAAATTCTTTAAATGAGTTTATCTTTCTCTTTTGGTAATCTACGTATCGGGAACCTTGAGCTTGAACCTTTCTAGAGACATACACATTATAACAAATTTTCGAGAGACACAAATTGTAACAAATTTTATTACTTATAGCATTCCTTTGATGCGTGTTAGGTGAATTCACACATTTGCGTTTCTCACTTGAAAGAACCACACCCCTGACCTATGGAGATAGATATACATGTATATGAAGGCTATTAATAACATTTCCTTCTATCGTCTGGTAGCAAGAAAAGTTAAAAGTAGCCAATAATACATGAAAATTTGATATTTGTATTTATATTTATCTATTATAAGGTGCATTGTATTAATTCCACTCTAATTGTGTGGTCCTCGAAATATTTTATGGCCAAATATCCCTCCCATGTATAAAATCCCAAATATCGCCGTTCCCTTCATTTATCAGTAACATGCATAATACTCGCATGAAAAGTTTAGATTGTATTATTTATTGGAGATACGGCTTCAAAGGTTTCGGCATCAATAGCCAATATTTTGCTCTCCGTCAACATCCTCTTATTCAGTTAATTGACGTTTATCCCCTCGTCAGCAGCCAATTGTCAGCCTGATGATTTTCTCAAGTTGCGTGTGTGCGCTGATGCATTGAGGCTCTCGCACCTAAACATTGGTCTCCCTGCTGTCTCCCCACAGGACGAATTAGTGCTGCGGTCGCAATGGTGATATCGGCCTTTGCCTCTGCACTCCCCTTAAAGTTAATGCCCTGGATTTTATCAAAATTAATATTCCCAGTCTTTCATTGAACTTGTTGCTGAATACTTGTGACCCCCACCTCAAATTTCAGTGTGCATAAAAATTATCAATCGCCACACTTTATAAGTAACTTCTTCTAATAATTGCTTTTTAATTTGCCTAGCTATTCATTTCTTATTATGTAGGGAAATGGACGGAAGGATCCTCGCCTCTTTCTCATCTTCTGTCTTTGCTGCAGTGGAAATGAGAATGCAATAAACTTTTCTTAGTGCTTTTCTTTTTTAAACTAATCATTATAATTAAACTTTTCACCTCATTCTTTCACTACAAAAGGTCAACTAATTGGGCTGCCCTGCTGTGTTTCAATACATAAACTTTACAAGTAATTAATTGGAATTGTTGGATGTGAAGCAATTTTTCCGTTGGCATCAGGACTGCACAACCTATTAACTTCATGCACGGTCCTTGACAGATACGTAAGAAAACAAAATTTAATCCATATATGGTTTTGATTATGACTTTAAATATCAATACAAATTTGTTTTAATAATTAGATGCCTGTAACTTTGACAAATTTGACTTTCACTCTAATACCTGTATACTTTTTTTTATTTTGGATTTTGACCTCAAAAATGTTTACTTCTTTAACTTTTTGGCCCCTGTATTTCCAATTCGGACTTCTCACCTGTCTCCAGTAATTGTTAGTGAAAATAGTTACGCTTGTTTTGGAAAATTGAAATGTCTATTAAATAGGTTGCTTCTAGAGAAAGATCACATCCATAGACATTTATGTATTCTGTTTGGCTCCATTAGATTCGACAGATATTGTTTATCGGTTTGGCATTTTCGAACTTGGTTTTATTGGTTATGATTTTTAGAGCATTGATTATACAACAAAGAGAAAAAAAAAAGTTAATTAGCAAAAGTAAAATGAAATGTGTTTCGTCACAAGATCTCTTCTCAATGTGGGGAACCTTGAACACCACTCTTCGTCCGCCACAACAATTAAATCTATTTAGTTTTGTTTCACATTAATTATTAAATGAGAGTCACATCAACTTATGAGAATATAATACAAGTTCTTGTACCTAATAGATAGATTAGTCGTCTAGAAACACACTCCAATTTAATGTATCTATATATACATCAAACAAAATTAAGGGTCAGTTTGAGAATGTTAGAACTTTTAAAATAATTGTTATTAGTTCTGTTGTAAAAATAATTAGCTGTGTAAAGAATCAATTAATTGTTTGATAAATTTTATTTTAAAAAATACTGAGTTTTAAAAACAATTATAAATACTTGGTAAATTTTACTATTAAACTATTAAGAGAAATAAATTACTAAAATATACGTAATGCAAGATAAATTTTATTTATATATATGAAAGGAAAATGCTACTTGCCCTGGGTCAAGCCCTGAAACGGGCAGACACTTTGCGTCGTTTCAGCTATAATTTTTTTTTGTTTTGTTTTGTCATGAAGCGACGTCGTTTCATGACTTTTGCCACGCTTTCTTCTCCAGTTCTTTTTTGCTTCTATTTTCATGACAAATATTCGCAACACTCTCTTGGATCTAGCTTCTATTTTCATCCGTTTCATCGCGTGACTCCAACGATGAGGATAAGTCATCCTCCATGCAACACACCCTGCCCGACAACTACCCAAAACGGCCATGAAACAACGTCGTTTCATGTGTTGTAAACAATCTTGAAATGCATTTGTGGATCCTAATAAGTTGAGAAAGAGTGTGATTGCTGAAATTGTTGGTGCCTTGAGTGTTCATTCAAGCGGCTTTGTTTCTTGAAGGCTTAGCCTGATTTCTTGTTGGCTTAAGGGACTGGCAAATTCAATCGATGCAAGATCCTGATTAGTTGATGGTTCTTTGGTTAATTTCAGGTCCATTTAATTTGGTTGTCTTGGTATCTTTGATTGTTGACTTGGCGTTAGCTTTCAGGCAGGGCACTACCAAGTTCATTATTTTGGAATAATTAATGGGAAAGGCTTGTGTGAACTTCTTTTATGTTTTTAAAGCAGATTTTCCTCTCAAGCTGTAGAATTTGATATGTTTTAGGATGCTTTGTACGGAAATAATATCTGAGTGAATGCTGAATCAATTTCAGTTTCCAGTACTTGTATAAAATAAATGACTGTTTTACTATCCTTTTGTTTATCAAGTGCTGATACAGAGATGAGAAGCACGGCATCGTTTTGATGCTGATAAAAACAAAACAAAAAAAAAAAAAAATTCAAGAACGGCGTTGTTTGTATTAGTTTCGGGGTTTGACCCGAGGCAAACATCAGCACTCTATATGAAAACATGTACATACAATATTTTTAACTATTTATTATAATAATTTTAACTAAAAATAAAATTTATAATATATTGATTTTATTTTTTATTTTTTATCTTAAAACAATTGATAATTAAATTTATAATATAGCGAAACAAATTTAATAATAACTCTACCAACAAATTGATATTAATAAATTTATATTGATGAATTATAATAGAAATTTATTGAAATATTTATTTTGTTTTCAATTTGAATAAGGATAATTTTGGGTTGAAGTAATAATTTTAAGAATATTTATAGAATTGTATTAAAGGATAAAATTAATTCTCAAAATCAGAATCTAAAAGCTACTAGATTAGTTGTAAAAGTGATTTTGATTTTTTTTACCAAACACTAAAATTAGCTTTTAAATTTTTAAAATCACTTTTAAACTTTTCAAAAGTAATCCCAAATGAGCCCTAAATCAATTATTGCTTGCGTGTTGCATTGTGATAGGATTTTTCAAAAATTTGGTTACTCTTAACAACATGGTCACATGTTGTGCTAGTCTTTTGTTTATTTTTATTCTCGAGAAGTAGATTTGATATTCCTTAATCACGATCGTTATCTTAGATTATTCCCTCTTCATGGATAATTAAAACCAAATGTTGAGCTAATCGAACTTCTCGCAAAATTATTAATAGGTATTCAGGATTTTATTAAGGGTGTGGCTACATGCACTATAAAAATTATTTTGAATACTCTTATATACATAAAGTAATTTATTATAAAAATACCCATTGTGTAAATTACTATTAAAGATAATTTATTATGATATAATGTAAAATAATTACTTTGAATATTCATATAGCACATCTATTATACAGTCAATAATTCTTTTGCTTTAAACCACATTCATATAGCACACTCAACCAATAATTGTTTTCCTCTAAACAGTAAAAAATTTACTTCTAACAACTTAATCGAAACTTAGTTTTGTAAAGTGCAAATCAACATTTTAATATATTTTGACTACAATAAATATACAAAGTAATAAAGTGTTCAAAATAATTTTTAGAGTATAAATAGTCTTACCCTTTTATTAATTGTTTATATATATATATATATATATAATCGTTTTTCTGCACCATCGTCATAAGATCTGGCCAAATATTTGTTTGGGGTACAATGTATCAAAAAAGGCATGCAGAACATGTTCTCTCATCTCCAGCGGATCTACACCGACATGAACGCAGTATTATGAAACGTTAGTTTAAACGATAATAAAAACATCTTTGTTTTTGCTACACACCAAAGTGGGTAACATGCAGAATTCATCATCCAAAATCCTATAACGTGCAACAGTTTCATTTTTTTTTTTTGGTCGTTTTAAAAAATTGAGAGCATTCATTGTTTACTTGCTCAACGCCGCATGAGATGATACTTGTATTTACCACTCAGTGTGAACAGGCCTGAAGCATACATTCTTTAATCATACAAAAATTTATGAGCCTAACTCATGCGATAGAGTTGTCTCAACCTTATATTATTAGTCCAATAACTAATCTCAACTCATATGAGGTATTTTCCTTATCAATTAAAGCTACTAATTAACTATAATTTTAATGGATCTAATAGCAATTCAATAATTATTGAGGGTATCAGTTTGATTCACCAATGTAGGGGAACTTAACAATTAATTTTCTCCCCATAATTTTGGGTAGGAGTAGATATCTCGCCACTAGTATATTGATTTCTTAACCGTGGTCTAAGTAACCCTTAGCTATATTATAATTATCAATTCTGATTTCGAATAACCCCACGTTATAATGTTTGTGCATTGCAACAATTAAAAAAGAAAAGTAATAGTGCATACTTAATAATTTTCTGTACCAAATGTTTAAAGAAGAAACAAAAATTCCATGGGTCATTAGAAAATATCGTCCCCACCGAAAGATTAATTCTTCAGCTGCAGGCTGCAGTACGTATTTGGGGTGCGAACTCGTATAACAGAATAATCTCTCTTTTTTCGTTTTGCACATCCTCTGATAATCTAAGACTATTTTCCTTATTTTTAAATTACCAATAACGAAAGTGATCTCCAGCATTAGGAAATAAAAATCTTTATTATAAATATAAACTCATTGTAAGCACGCACCGATAGAATAATCCAATTGGGCATGTTCGCGATTCACACTTTGACTTCCATATGATTATCGAAAAAATTATCAATAAGTGGAATTCCGCAAGAGTAATGGCCTAAATATGAAATCACTGAGGTAACCATTTTGTAATCTTGTGTTAGATAACGTAACAGCTAATCAGCAATGAATTAAGAAACAGGGTTGTGTACGTTGTGTGCTGGCATGTGCGTTGAGATTTGAGATCAATATAATCGGCGCCCCATATTATTTAAGAAAATTTTTATTATAACTCAAAGGAACATATGGAACCTTCGCCTAAAAATACCCCATGGCCACTTTATCATTTTCATCCATTGCAGTCACATTACATACTCTCCAGTGACATTTAATCATTCGGTTGTGTTTAGTGTTTGAGAAATGGATTCAAAATCAGCAGCCCTTTTATTCTCCCTTAACATCCTCTTCTTCACTCTATCCTATCATCCGAAGCCATAAGAACAGTGCCCGGTAACTGTCTTCCAGATGCCCTTAAGTTGAAGGTATGTGCTGATGTATTGGGTTCCATTGACCTTAAACTTCCTGCTCCCCAAAGCGAGTGCTGCGGTCCCATTGGCAATTTGGTCAGACTCAACGCTGTTGCTTGCCTTAGCACTTCCCTTCACGTTAATGTCTTGAATCTCATCAAACTACACGTTCCTATTGACTTGTCATTGCTTTTGAATCACTGTGATGTGCCCAGTACTAATGAATTCAAGTGCGCTTAATATATAATTAATTAAGCTCATCCATCGATGACTGTACTTTGTCCCTTCCATGCCACATGTGCTTGGGGACTTTAACGCATTCTTGCAATAATTGCCTGAGCATTTGCAATTAATTGTTTGTTCGTGAAGTACAAGGAACGTTGATTCCTTTGCTCTTGGAGATTTATTATATATTAATTATTGTTTGGAGAAAATAATAATGGGAGGAGTAGGATGGTCCTCACCTTCGGCTATAAGCATGCCTCGTTCCCATTTGTTTCATGGGGATCATCATAATAAATAAAATTTGAGATGAATAACATTACTGCTTCATTAATATATAAAACAAAATTATGAACAGAAAGTTCACAAAAGTGTCAACCACTACTATATTAAGTTCGTAAAATTTTTTATCTAAAAGTCTTCCTTAATATATGTTTTATATAGGATTCACACACAAAGCACGCATTACATGACTAAACGGCTTCAATATAAAGTAACAAACATGCATTGTTAGATATGATCAAAGGTGTAAAATATTTGTATTAATAAAAATATATAATTATTTTAAAAAAATGGTATAATTTTAGTTAACAAACTGGTTAAAAATATTATTTACAAATTAAAGAAAGGAGTTATAATCGATCACAATCGCTCTCTTGCGGTGAATTCATAAGTCTTTTCATTTAATTCCATTTCGTAAACTTAATTTTAAAGGCTACTTATTGCTTATTAATTAACTAATTATTTACATACTAAATTAAACCAATAATAGAGATTAAAATGTTTAAATTCAAGGGTCTAGAACAACCCTATTATCAATGCTGTAAAAAATCATACAACATCGTAGAAAAATTTGAATCTAAACTTTTGTATGTACTATTTTTTTATGATTTTTAATTTGTTTTCAATTTCAAATATTATCCCTAAGAAAAGATTAAGCTGCAGCATGTGTTTTGGTGTAGACACTGTAAGACTTTTTCATTTTTTGACTCTCTCTGTCTTATTTTTTAAATGGGTATATACTAATCAAAAGATAATATTTATCCATAACGATTATAGAATTGCCATGTAAATAACTATAAAACTCTATGGAGTTAGCACATTTTTTTCATTAATTTTCAATTAGCATTAACACCTTATAGGTTAACGTGTTTTTATTATTAGTTTTTCAATTAATTGTAAGACCATATGGTTTTAACATTATTCTATTGCCAATTCGAAAAACTATTCTGGATGAATATCAATACTCATTCTAATTATATTTAGTCGCAATAGTTTGATTTAATTATCCAATTACCGTCAGTATTTTTAATAGTTACCTAAAGATCCCTAATATAATTTGTTTTTCTTAAAATCTGTCTCACTATGCTTTATCTTTCAATTGCAACATCTCTTACTAGTTAGAATATTAAGTTATATCATGCACAACCGTTATTTTGCCCTTAAAAATTAAATCGACCATCTATAGAAGTAAAGACATGGACCTTTTCAATAATTTTAAAAAATAAAAAGATTAACGGGATAATTGGTTGAAAATAGAGAGAATAAATGAGAAATTTTATCCATTTCTAAATTACCCAGTATGTTACTATAATCACGAATATTTGAAACAGATATGGGATCTGTAGAAAAATTTTATTCGAAAAATGATAAAATAATAATTTTTTTTTTTGGAATTGAAATAATTCAACTTTCTTTTCTTTTTTTTGGGTTTCCCTCTATTTTATTAAAATCCACAGAAATCTAGAACTCCTCTAACGTTAATATGATTTGTTATCTTCACTTTATTATTTATATGACCCGTTTTATGCGCGCTCAATAGTCAAGACGGTAATCAGATCAAATTAGAAACTTTATTATTTATTTAAAAAATAAACTCGTTTAATGCGCGCGCAGATGCAATAATCTGATTGGGCATTCACCTTTTTGACATATATATGTATTCGGCCTAGCATAAATAACCAATGTCTAATTCTTTTGTTAGACAGCTTAATAATTATTAATTAACAGCTAGTCAAGAATTAAAAAAACAAATAATTGGCAGATTGTTGCACTGGCATGCGTGTGGAAATCCAATATGTAATATGCAATCTGTTTTTGTTTAGTAAAAATTTAAAAGCCAGACAGATCCGACTTCAGCTATAAATACCCCCATGCCACTGCACAATTTTCATCACTCACACTCACATTCACAAAGTCTTTAGCATCCATAAATTGAGTTCTTTGAGAAATGGCTTCAAAGTCATCAGCAGCCCTTTTGCTCTCCCTCAACATCCTGTTATTCGCTGTCCTTACCTCAGCCACAAGGACAGTGCCTGGTAATTGTCCTCCGGATGCCCTTAAGTTGAAGGTATGCGCTGATGTATTGGGTGCCATTGTCCTTAAACTTCCTGCTCCCCAAAATGAGTGCTGCAGTCTCATTGGCAATTTGGTCAAACTCAACGCTGCTGCATGTCTTTGCACTTCCCTTCATGTTAATGTCTTGAATCTCATCAATCTAAACGTTCCCATCGACTTGTCGTTGCTCTTGAATCACTGCGACGTCCCCAGTACTAACGAATTCAAGTGCGCTTAATATATAATTAATTAAGCTCATCCATCGGTGACTCTACTTTGTCCCATCCATGGTACACGTGTTTGGTGTTGTAACGCATTCTTGTAATAATTGTCTGAGCATTTGCAATTGTTTGTTCGTGAAGTAAAAGAAAGGCTGATTTCTTTGCTCTCGGAGATTTATTATTATTACTGTTTGAAGAAAATAATAATGGGAGGAAATTCCTCACATTTTTCTTGGTGTAAGTCTTAATTTGGTCTTTCCCGTTGGAATTGAAGATGTAATAGAATCACGTTTCGTTTCAATTAAATTAACGAAGGGAAATTTTATATACTTTTGTTCTTTGTGAGATATTGTTCAGTTATCTGTAATTCTCTACATGCAAGCTTTAATTAATCGTGCGTGTAGAGAGAACAAGCAACGTGACCTGGGTCAGGAGGTAATTCCTATGATTAGAGAGAACAAAAGGAGGAGACCGAATCAATAGAACGGTAAAAGAACAAAACAACAAAAACAAACAATTTCTGAAATCGAAGAAATCTAACATTATTGATTTCTTGGACTGTGATAGTTATTATGACTGTAAGGCTCATTGACTTATTGAGTAGCTCTTCTTATATATACGAGCGTCATTTCTGTTTCCATTACTTTTAACAAAAGCAAAATTAATCAAAATTACTCCACAAAATTGGAGGTTGCTAGGTCTGGATTTTTCAGTTGGTCGATGTTTCTGCTGTTAAGGCATAAAACGGTACCGTATGCTTTCTATCTTCAGATGCTTTTCAAATACGGTTTGGAGATGTCAATAAGCTGTTTTATATTGGCCTCTACCTATTATGTGTTGTTTGAATAAGTGAAGAAGTGGGTGTAATCTTGTTTCTTCTCCGTTCGTAGTTCTTCTTTGTCCTGTTCTTGTTGCTGCTAGCTCGAAGCCATATATCAATACCAAATTAGTACATTGGACAAACTCCCGAGACTCTAGTTGTAATATTATATATATTAGACATTGAAGGCTCCAACTCAATTGCTAGGGTCGCATCCGCAACAGCCTCTGCACATAAAAATTAACAAACTAGGAAACGATTTTACCCCAAAACAATTTAGGAATTTGACGCAGCTGCTACAATTCAAAAAAAGAGGAAAATAATTAAATAAAATAAGCATAATAATTAAAAAGTGACAAAAGAGATAATATATTAAATAACAGAGAGAAGAATGTGAAATAATTTATGAGGACCCATTACATTAATTTGTTAGTTTTTAAAACTATAAAAGGCCGTGTTAGCTTCAATCTCAACTCTTAATTAGCTCTAATCTAATGGTTATAATATTGTATTTAAATTTGTGGTTAAAAATGTGTCTATAGACATATTAGTATTTATTTAATAAGGGGTTGCACACTTTATATTAAAGTGTTGGAAAATTATTATGTCATACAACGTAACAGTATTCGACATTTTAATAAAATGTAAAAAATCTTATTAGCAAATCACTGATTCTATAATTTGATTCGAGTTTATATGGACTCAAATTACTGATTTTGTTTATAGATGTGTGGGAAACATCATTTTTACTTGGCGCATATTCGTAAACTATGCTATAATTGTGACAAGTTAAAAATCACGGGAGACCCTTAATTACTTATAAGTTTAATAAATTATATTATATTTGAAAACAAATAATATATTATTAATTTCTTATAGGTTTTAAAAGTATTATTATATGCAAGGAAGAAATGGTTAATGCCAAGTCAAAATGCGTATCCCAAGAAGATCTCTGCCGACGTGGGAACCCAAAGAAGCCGCTCTTTCTGCACCGCAGCAATCAAACAAAATCTTTGATTGCCGCGTTGTGTACTAGTGGAATTTTTTGAAAAGTTTTGTTTATCTCAGAAACTTGGTCGCGTGTTGCGGCAGTAATACTGAGATGGGGAGAGAGATCCATCTTATTTTGTTTTTGACAGGTTGACTTGATTTTCCCTAATTATTCATATATGGTGCTCAACTATTTTGGATTATTGGCAAAGTTAATTTCGTCAAATTAAAGATATATGGAATTCGAGTTTTATTTTGATTTATATATTATCCGCAAAGAAAACAAAATTCTGAACAGAAGGTCGTTGGTGACGGGGATTCTAGAGCGTCAACATTAGTGTGTTAATTTTGTCTTTATACAAATTTAGTCTAAAAGTCTCCTTCAATGTGTTTTTTCTATTGCCATATGCTCGCAAAGGACACATTACGATGACTTTATTAGTATCAAAAATCAAAATTTAGATTCCAGATCATATTATCTTGATGATTTTTTAAATCTTATTTCCAAATGACAATTACTTCAGCTAAAGGACGCATTCCGATGACTTCATAAGTATCAGAAATCAAACTTTAAATTCTTCTTCATATTATCTTTATGATTTTTTAGATCTTGTTTCCAAGCGACAATTACTTCAGCTGAAGAGATTAAATGTATTTCAGAGCTAATATAGTTAAAATATTCCGTTACTTCAGCAATAAACATTCAGTTAACATGCAATCCATTTTCGTGTAACAAATTTATGACCTATTGTTCTTCCACCAACTAATAATAAAATGGGGAGGGTTCACTTAACTTAGAATTTTAACTTAAAAAAGTGACTTAATTTTTCATTCATTAAATTTATTAGACCTAATAAGATTGATCAAGACATTAATGCTACTTTTCACTTTAAATCCTTATCGTTGTATACAGAAACCTTACTGTACTAAAGTAGTCTGTTAATAGTCAATTTTTTTTTTAATTTCATTTTTACTTCAAAACTAATGTTACAATTCAACCTTTTTTTTTTCCTGCAACCAAGGAAATTAGTGTTGAAATTCAATCTTTTTTATTTCTGCAACCAAGTCATTGGTTGGGTTTTGAACACCCTTCACCTCATTCTTGAGGTCATGATTCTTGTCTCCCCTTGTATGGGAGAATATTTTCTCTTGATTTTGTTTGGTGTAGATTTTTAAGTTAGCTGAACTTTAACTTTAATATATCAAGATAGGTTCCAACAGTCATTGAGTTGAGCTTCTGGTTGCAGCACGCATATTATATTATTTTTTATAAATTTTTGTATTTAGCATCTCATGAAATATTCAAAAGAAAAGTAGTAAATTCATATTATAACAGTCATAAACTGTGTAACATCGTAACTGATAGGGCTCTGGTGAGTTATAAAAATAAGTGGAGAATTTTGTCAATTTCCTTTCATTATTTAAGTAAACTCGTTTTGTGCGCGCGTTCATACAATTATCTGATTGGGCAGTCACACTTTGACCTCGGCGTGACTATAAAAATATATATTCTGTCTGGCACAAGTAACTGATGTTTAAATCGTATTAACAGCTAATGGCCAGTACAGAAACTAATCAATTTAATCGGCACTCCATTTTTATGCAGTAAAATTTAAAAGCCAGAAAGATCCGACTTCAGCTATAAATACCCCCATACCACTTCACAATTTTCATCACTCACACTCACATTCACAGAGTCTTTAATATTCATAAATTGAATTCTTTGAGAAATGGCTTCAAAGTCATCAGCAGCCCTTTTGCTCTCCCTCAACCTCCTGTTATTCGTTGTCCTTACCTCTGCCACAAGGACAGTGCCTGGAAATTGTCCTCCGGATGCCCTTAAGTTGAAGGTATGCGCTGATGTATTGGGTGCCATTGTCCTTAAACTTCCTGCTCCACAAAACGAGTGCTGCAGTCTCATTGGCAATTTGGTCAAACTCAACGCTGCTGTATGCCTTTGCACTTCCCTTCATGTTAATGTCTTGAATCTCATCAAACTAGATGTTCCCATCGACTTGTCATTGCTCTTGAATCACTGCGACGTCCCCAGCACTAATGAATTCAAGTGCGCTTAATATATAATTAATTAAGCTCATCCATCGGTGACTCTAGTTTGTCCATTCCATGCTACATGTATTTGGATTTTTAAAGCATTCTTGTAATAATTGTCTGAGTATTTGCAATTGTTTGTTCGTGGAGTACAAGGAAGATTGATTCTTTGCTCTTGGAGATTTGCTATGTATTAGTTACTGTTTGAAGAAAATAATAATGGGAAGAATAGGACGGTCCTCACCTTCAATTCTTTGGTGTTTAATTTCCTGTTGCCTAGTGGAAACATATTGTTATTTTACGTTATGATATATACAAGTATGTTCAGGAATCTAAGTTTTGTTTCTTCTTTTGTCGAAATCGTTATAATTCTGAACATCCATGATGCCGTTGTTCATTTTAGCTTATTAACTGGTTTTTTACTGGAAAAATTATATATATATATATATAACTGATCTTTCTTATTAGACCGCATATACGTGGTCAATTAGTTTCAAGCATGTGATCAAAGTTGGTAGCCCTTTTACTCTCCGTCAACATCCTCTTCTTCACCGTCCTTATAATTACTTCTACCTCTTCAGCCCTTCATCATTATTCATCAGCCACCTCTTCACTCCTGAGCATGCTCTTAAGTTGAGTGTTTGTGTTGAGGAATTGGAAGTCTTGGCCTTTGAACAATCCTGTCTTACAAAACGATTATTCTAATAAGTATGCTCTTTTTATTTATTCTTATTCTCCACCTGTGAATGTTGAATTGTACCTTCCATGCTGTATTGGGACTTAATTAAATTTGGAATGCGTATTCAGGCGTTGCTCCATAATAATATTGTTTACTGTTGCGAATGTTAATACATACGTAGTTCGCAGATGAATAAGGGAAGGGCTGCTGTGCTCTTGGTTGTATCCCCCTTGGAAACTGATTGGAATTTGTTGTTGATATTTTAGAGCGCACTTTTCCCTACCCTTAGATTAAATGAAACAGAGGGTGAGATATTAATGTTCTAGTTTTAAGTCAAACTTTTTAAGTTGAGGGATACATATATGTATACGTATGTACGTATATACCTTTGTGTGTGTGTATTCTCCAGTAGATGCCACTAAAAAATTAAAAAAAAAAAAAGATTTTAAATTTATATCATCTATATTATATCGGGCTCATCTTTGGTGGAACTACCACACTCCTCTATTTTGCTTATGCGGAAAGCCTTTAATCACAATTTTCAATATATTAAAACATAAGAACTGTGGTTTTATGTATTTTAGTGTTAAGGTGAAGATGTCGCCACAAAAGAATGACTCTCTCTCTCTATATATATTTCAATACCATATTTAGGATAAATTAACATATAAAAAAAAAAGACTCTAATGCAATGCATTATATATCTTGTAGTATATTAAAATTTGTATTTTTTTTTATTTTTTAACTCATTCATTACTTTAATATGATCAAAGATCCCTATTGAAAAAACCCGCTATTTGTTGGAAGGAATTTGTGGATACACCTACCAAGATTTAACTGATAAAAGAGACATTTCTTGGTTTCAATGCTTTGACTTTCAAATAAACTTTCAATACAAGATTTAAAAGCATTCAAATTTTGTAGTATAAAAGTACAAATTAAGTTTCCAAATCATAAACTGCATTCCACCAATAGAATTCATTAAAAAAAGAAATCCAACTTATGAGTTATTGATTTAAAGCAATAATGTTAGGGATCTCACTGTTTGAGTCCCAATGCTATGTCTCACTCATTTACTAGATAGAGTATTTTATAAATAGTAAATTACTTAACCACCATTTAATAAATGAATGTTATATTAGTTGGGACTCAAATTAAGATTTATATGTTCAGATACCTAACATTACTCGATTTTAAAATAAGAGGTACGACTTAAAATTTTATTAGATAAAATATATTTTAAATTTTAGATTTACATTTTGGAGATCTTTTTCACATATTTATAAAAATAATGGATGAAGTTTTATATTAATAAAAGTAAAAAGATTAAGATGATAATAATATTGTTATAATAATAATGTTATAATAATAATGAGATGTAATCAAGTGTTTGCATCCTGAATGTATAATAAAAAGAATTACGAGCTTGTTTATTAATGTTTGAAACATGAAATTTTATTAAGTTCGAACATCTTTTAAAATCTACTTGTTTGTTTTTCGTAAGCAATGTTTGATCTTTAGACATTTACATTTGAATAGGAAAAGTGAACATTACATCTTTAAAATATCTCTTTTAATATTATTATTATAATAATAATGAGATGTAATCAAGTGTTTGCATCATGAATGTATAATAAAAAGAATTACGAGCTTGTTTGTTAATGTTTGAAATCTGAAATTTTATTAAGTTCGAACATCTTTTAAAATCTACTTGTTTGTTTTTCGTAAGCAATGTTTGATCTTTAGACATTTACATTTGAATACGAAAAGTGAACATTACATCTTTACAATATCTCTTTGAAATATATTTTCTAAACTATAAAACCTAATCCCTTTATTTCTTGCACTTAGAAGGACATGAAGTCAAATAACCATGCTTAATATCTTTTTTAATTTATAAAAATAAATAAGATGCCATTTATAATTAGATATTAAAAAGAAAAAATATCTAATATGCCACTTATTCATATATTAAAAAAAGAAAGACAAACATATTATTTAGACGTTTGTATTTGGACTTCAGAAAAATTTAAACACATTCAGATTTTAGGGGGAAAAAAAGTGTTACTACATATATAAATATATAATCCTAGATAGGCTTTTGTTAGGGAATTTTATCCCCTCATTTTAAACCAAGTGCATCACAGTTTCCTTATATATATATTCTCTAATGAAGAGATTCTCACTTTATTAAAGTGATGATATCATTAAAATATAAAAAAATTTAAAACATTGGAGACTGTATTTTTTTTGTCTAGCACTCAACATCTTTATTTTAACACACATATTATATTCTCCTTAGATCCTATGTCTCTAATAATAATTGAATTTTACAAAGAACTGGATTACATAGCAACTTTTCTACACCTTCAATCTTTGATAGTTAACAAATACAAGAAGCTAGGGCCCTGTTCAGCACCGTTTTGCAACCTCTGTTTTTGTTTTTGTTTTCAAGATACAAATATAAAACATGTTCGGTGGATTAAATTCAAAAACAAATTACAAAATAAAGAATTTAAACTCACTTTTATAACTAGTATTGGCAATAAAATCCGGATCCGGCCCGGATCCGCAAAGATCCGGAAGATCCGGATCCGGAAAAATCCGGATCCGCATGTGAAAAAATGCGGATCCGGATCTTAAAAATTAAGATCCGTGCGGATCCGAATCCGGATCCGGATGCAAGTGCATCCGGAAAACCGGATATCCGGATCCGCATTATTATATAATTAATTAATTAATTTAATTCAATTTTAATTGAAAAATATATAAATTAAAATATTTATAAGCATAATTAATTCTATAATTTTCATTGACTATGAAAAGTATGTTAAAAAGTAAAAAATTATGATAATAATAATTAGAGAATATTATAATAAATTGGTTTGCCTTATTTTTTTATTTTTTATTTATGTTGTGAAATTATCTATTGTGAATTTATAGTGATAGTGCATGTTATTTATATTGAATTGATGTTAAATTGTTAATTATTAAATTATAATTAAATTATATTTAATATTATTAAATAAATTATTAAAGTTAAAATTATATTTAAATTTAAAAATATGCGTATCCGGATATCCGGAAAATCCGCCCGCAACCCGTGCGGATCTTACCCGCATCCGGATCCGCATATTTTTTTCCGGATCCGAATGCGGATCCGGATGAAGAAAATTCAATCCGGATCCGGATCCGGATGCACCTACATCCGGATCCGGATCCGGATTTTGCCATCCCTATTTATAACTACAATCATGAAAACATGTTTTTTAAATTTACAAGCCTGAACTCAAAAATAGATTAAAAAACAAAACTTAATCTCATCTTTTTCTCATCGTCAACAACTCAGATCTCTCGCCCCTCATCTTTCTTGATCTCATGGAAAATCTCCATCACAACGCTTCCCTTCGATCTTTTTCTCATTATCAGCAAATCTCTCTTGCCCCTCATCTTTCTTGATCTCACAGCAAATTTGCATCACAACGCTTCCCCTCAATCTTTTTCTCATCGACAGTAAGTCTCTCTCGCCCCTCATCTAACAACACACACTCTTTCTCCCTCTTTCTCCTCTTATCTCTCTCAATCTACTCTCCCTCGGTGTGATAGCTGTTGTCCTTTGTCTCTGCCGCTGCTGCAACTTCATCTCAGCCACTTTTGCTTCTCGTCTCTGTAGTGGCCTCTGCTCTCTGTCTCTGCGTAGTCGATGTTGCCTCCTCTTCGTGTAACTGCTCCTCCCTCTTGGTCGCTGGACTACTGCTATCATCTCAGCCGCTACTGCAACTTCATCTCAACCTCTGCGTAGCCACTGTTCTGTCTCCGTGTAGCTACTGTTGCACCCTCTTAATTGCTGGTGTTGTTCTTGAAATTGTCAAAGCATTTTGACTGTGTATTTTTTGTTTGGAAAATGAATTTTAGTGAAACTGTAAAGACGATTCTAGCTTCATGTGAATTCTGGATTTGTTTTAAAATAAAATAAAATTATTGAAGTAGAAACACAAAAAATTTTGTCCTTGTTTTCTCTGCATTTCTCAAATATCATTATCCTTCAAATCAAAATCAAAGTCAAGCAAGTTGCGGCTTTCAAAATGCTACTAGGTAGTGGTTTCAACAATTTTTTTTATACATAATGGTTGAATCTATGTGATAGTTCCCCATTGAAACCGAAAAGGTTTCTGTCTCTATGTAGCTGGTGCTTCTCGATCAGCTTTGTAGAACTCTTGTTGGTATTTGTTTTATTTCAGTAAATTTTGAGTAATTAATTTTTAAAGCATGTTATATTGTGGATTCTCTCAGCTCATGCCAAAAGTTTGTATGTTCATTATTAATTCACACTTCTGTTGCACGTACCAAGATCTGTCAATCAAAAAATTTTGTTTTGGTAGAGAGAAACTGAGAAAATAAGTTAGGCAAATTGAGCTTTTGTTATTAGAGAGAAATAGATATTTTGCAATGTTGGAATTCACTTAATTAAATTCTATAGCTTGTGAAAGTGAGAACAAAAAATAGAAACTCGATTTTACCAATTTGATTAATTGATTATAATACAATAGTATTGACTGTAAATTTTTTGTTGTGCCTAAAAAAAATGAGTTCAAAAAAATTGACAAGGCCTTGCCTTGATTTGAGTTGGTCAATTTGTAGTAGAATATGTTTGATTTTCATCTGTTCAACTTTTAATTTATCACATATTGCTGAAATAGCTTTGATAGCATGTTGAATTTGATTAATTCTAAAAGTTTAAGCTATGTATGTTTAGAAATAGTTTTATTAATTTCATTAATATTTGATATATGTTATTTTTTCTAATTTTTTAGTAACAAGATATGGATCCACATGATGTTGATGGTGAGGATAAGATTGATTAGTCTAGTCGGACCGAAACTGCTTTTATTCGTATAGTGCACGACCATGTTAAAAAGGGTGATTTGCAAACATCAACTTTTACTAAAACAATTTGGACCACTATAAGTGATGAATTATTTGAACAATCTCAAAAAAGATTCAATAAAAGAGATACTAGTAGGTTACTGACTAATATTGATTTATCTACAGTAAGTGTTGTAGAGATAAATGTTATAAGAGATAGAATTGTAACTTATATGTGGCATGGTTACACATGTAATGCATGATGTCTATCATGTAATTTTTTATAATTATTTTGTTTAAATCATATGTGTTATAATATGTATCTTAATTACAGTTTAAAAACAATGATAATGTAAAATTTTTTTTATTAATGCTAATGCTAAAGCTTTATCCTCATGTAATTTTTGTTAATTATTTTGTTTAAATTATTTATGTTATGTTTGTATATGTATTAGTTAAATTATTTTCTAATAATAAATATGACTTAAATGTTTAGTAAAATTTATTTTTGAAAATGGTACTGCTGAATGCATATTCTCTATTTTTATCATTTTCAATTATGTCTACCGAATGCATATTACTGTTTTCATTTTTAAAATACAAGATACAGAAAATGATGCCAAACACATACTTAAATTCAAAATACAACAAGTGCAAAACATCATTTTCATTTTCATTTTTATTTTTAGAAAATATAAATTCAAAAACAATACGGAACATGCCCTAGATTTTCTAGCATGCATTTCCAATTTTCCAGCATCATTTGCAATGTCACCAATAGCTTCCATTTGCAGCAACCGGCGGGAGAGCTGACTTAGGTGGCGTTTGTTTTTCCGTCTGAAATCTGAATAGATCTGAATTAGTCTGAATTCTGAATAGATCTGAATGTCTGAATCTGAATAATGTGTTTTTTTTTATCTGAATCTCTGAAAATAAGTATTAAGTTGTTTGTTTTTTAAACTTAAAAATCTGAAAATATATATTTTTACATTTGTACCCTTATTAAATTTAAATGTCAAATAAATAATACACTAAATACTATAATATTTTAATATTTATAAGTAAAACTATATTCAAGTGAATATATAATGATTTTGGAATTATAATATATAAAATACCATAAATTTTAAATTTTATCACTAATTCTCAATAATAGTACATAATATAAGAAAAAAAACTAATAAAATGATTGAAATAGTTGATTTATTATTTCATCTCGAAGTTGTCTCATGTAAAGATGAGATTATGTAGGATAAACGTCCATGGGTGAGTTTTGGAATATGTATGAAAAATAAATTATAAAATAGGGATATTTTTGACATTAGAAATTAATTGACTTAATTCAGATTCTTCTATTCAGCAAAAAGCTAAAAAAATTGGCTTCTTTTATTAAGTCAAAATTATCTGAAAAGTCCTATTAAGTTATAAAAACAAACACCTCTAATTAACTTAATTAATTAAGTTAAGTCACTTTAAGTTATTAAATTAAAAAACAAACGCCACCTTAGTCCCTTGTTTGTTGATGACTAATGTTGGTCCTTTTTTCTGTTGGGCTAGGCTTCCAATCATGGGCTGCTGACCCATTTTATAATCATGCCTCTGAACTCGCAGCTTCCCAAACTCAAAGACCTAATTACAAAATTACTCTGAAAGCTTTCCTAATCCATACACTCATATGCTAAATTTAAAAAATTAAATTTTATTTTTTATACTCTTTAAAACATTAAAAAAGACCTTATTTAAATTAATTAAATTAATTTATTTCAAATAATAAAAAAAACTATTTATCACATCTAAAATGAAATAATAACAATTTAGTATATTTAACATGTAATCAAATTATGTTCTAAACAAATTCTTTAACATAAGCTTCAATTATTTGTTTTTTCCCATTAATTAAAATATATTTCCAATATTGATTTTTACACCCCAATTTTTTAACCTAACAATTGGGGGGGGGGGGGGAATGGCCATTTTGCCAAAAAAGGAAAAAATAAAAAAGTAAAAGAACAAGTAGTAGTGAAGTAAAACAAGAAGACAGAAAAAAAACGGAAGAAGAAGAAGAAGACAAAGAAGAAGAAGAAGAAAACTGCAAAAAAATAAATTAAAAAAATCCAAAATTAAAAATATGTTCAAAGTATATTAAAAGTATTAATTTGCTCCTTGTTTAGCTAAATATTATTTAAGAGATTGGAAATAAAATTTTTAGGATTTAGGGCAAGAGAGTTATATTTTGATAAGTGAATATGCTATTTGAGTGTTCAAAGTAATTATATCTGATTGGTTTATAATAGAGAGTCCTTATTAATAATTCATATAATAGGTATTTTTATAATAAAATAATTTATTAAAACAAAATTTTTTTAAAGTAATTTCTAAAATGAAAATAACTTCATTCTTTAGAAAATTGACAGGTGCCAAGTGCCAACTACACAAAACTCCAAACTCCAGAGTCACATATACAAGCTTATCCTGCATGTTGCCTGCCAGCTTGTGTTCGGCATTCCAGTGTGCCCACATGCCACATGGGTTTCTTCACAAAAAATAAAAATGAAAATGTAAAGACTCCCAATCTCCAATCTATAAAACCCTAAGCCCACTTCACAATTTTGATCCACACGCAATTAAATACCAGTCCTTTCTTCACAGGCCATCAAATAATTTAGATATGGCAAGGGTTCTACTAGCACCAACTGCCCTTCTCCTTTCCCTCAACCTCATCTTCTTCACTTTGGTTAGCTCTACTTATGTACCTAAGAGCACACCACCACCACCTAAGAGCCACAATCATCACCACAAGCATCCACCTGCCTCCAAGCCCACTTGCCCTAGGGATACCCTAAAGTTGGGTGTATGTGCTGATGTGTTGAATGATTTGGTGCACCTTGTTGTTGGAACCCCACCAAAGACTCCTTGCTGCAGCCTAATTAAAGGTTTGGTTGATCTCGAAGCCGCTGTTTGCCTTTGCACTGCCATTAAAGCCAATATCTTGGGCAATAACCTCAATGTGCCTGTTTCACTTAGCTTGTTGCTCAATTTCTGCGGAAAGAAGGTCCCTTCCGGCTTCCAATGTGCTTAAATCAGCTAATCAGCTATTTGTTGCCATCAATTTATTTCTAGCCTTTTTTTTTTTTTTGCGTTGTTTAATCTATCCATTTCAATGTGTGTGTTTGTATTATGTGTATTTTTTTTTCTTTTTTTAGAAAAAAGAAGATGAGGGGAGGACGAAACTCAAATTCATTTTAACCTCCTACCTTGTCTGAAATTTAAATTTGAATCGCCAACAAAATAAAGATTTTGTATTATTTATTAATTATTGGCATATTCCAATATTTCTTTAGTAAATTGAGTGCTTAAATTTTTAATTTACTCATTAAAGACTTCTCATCTTACTAAGTTATTCCATGAGTATGTATTAACACATGCATGTACATTAATAAAATTGTACAACTTTCCCTGATTGTCTATATTGATTACAAAAAAATTTATACTTGGTTGAAAGATGAATTCATATTTCAGCAATAATATTGGCCACTACTAATATAACAGTGAAACATACAGTTTCAGCTCATTCAATTTGATATATTGCTCGACAACATTCACTTTGTTGTATAAATTGGGCTTTTAAACCAGAGTGGAATTTCTTATCTTTATTTTAATTTTCTTCACAAACAAGCATCAAAATTCGTCCCTCTACATATACAAAAACATCGAGGAATATGCTTAAGTATGTGTCTCATGCGCCCCCCCTCGGTCTATATTCATTCAATTAATAATGTAATAGTTGATGATATAGATGATCAAATTATTGCGGATTGCCCATTCTAGCTTTTGCCGCAATATATATAGTAGTAACGATAATCTATTAATGAATTGTGATTATTGTTGTCAAGAGGTAATACAACTTGCGCGACGTAGCCGTGTCTACAACACGTACGGCAACAAAAGTTGATAAAAACTTTAATGAAAAATTTACGCTGGCCAGGGATCCGGAGGGCCTCAAATGATGCATTATTTTCTTCAGAATGGACCGCTGCAAATAGGGCTTTCTATTTTATCAAAGCAATAATGGAGTTAGTTTTAAGAGTAATAAGATTTGAAGTAATTTGAGACCAATTAGTAAGCAGTCACGGTGCGTGTTTAATTTCATTATAGTGAGATCCGGATCACCTTCATCCTATAAAGAAAATGGTATATATAGATCTCTAGAAACTACAAATTTTAGAGAACTAGAAATTTATTTTGAACTATGAGCATCTAGAACTAATCTTAGTACCAAGATTCGATATTAAATATTAACAGTAAATGTCCCTACAGATTCATCAAACCTATAAGATTAGTTTAGAATAATATAATATGAATGTTGATAAATGGTTTAATTTTAACAGGACTTTATTAAAGTATAAATGTGATGCCTCATAATATAACCTTAAACAATTGAATTGTGTTGTCAAGGCATGGCATGTCTTATGGTGAACAGAAAATTCATGAAACAAGAAAAAGCATGTTGCAGCAACTGACCAACCCCCGGCTTTCTGTGTGATATTAGAAAAACAATGAAACAAAGTGGACCCATGAACATCAAATAATGCTGGCCCATAAAATTGAGAAATAGTAATTGGTAGATAAAAATATGCCATTCAGAAATTTTTTTTTTCCTTTCCTTTGATTTGATTGTACAGTATTTTTGGGAAAAAAAAAATTTCAAGGTGATTTCTTTAAATAGTTTGTTTTTCATGTCGGTGGAGTTTCACATCAAGATGAATTGAGGTATACAATAATGTTCTCGAAAAAGGGTAAAGAAGAGATTCTCTGTAGTTTAACTTGTACAATTAATGTCACCAGCTCTTTGGCGAGAGTAAGATCGAGTCACTTTCATGTTCAAGTGACCATTTGGATTCATGCAGCTTAGCTCCAATAATCATCTGATTGAGTGGTGCAGAAAGAGATAAGTTTTGTAATTTGTGTACAAGAGTAGAAATTTCCCTTCATGAAACGAAACAGGATTAATAATTTGTTCATTTTTACTGATAAGGCCACTTTATCTGAAATTTCCCTTTGCATTCACAAAGACTATGGATAAAGATTTAGCTCGCAAAGGGTTTAATAAGATTCAGATCCTTATCATTCAAATTGACCCTCTAAGTAGTGGCGGATCCTTGATAATATAAAAATAATAGTAATAATAATAATGAAGAAACAAGAATTTGAGTCTGACAAGGGAGTATAAATTTGAGTATGCTATAATTTACTGTTGGAGTTCTCTAGGCTTAAATTTTTAATTTTAAACTATGATTTAAATTTCATCAATTGAATTCATCAAATTTAATGGTAGATAGACGAGAACTTAAACACTATCTTTGTAGTTTAAATTCACAACATTGAATTGAATACATCTAACGGATAAACAATTAAATTATGACTTTACGTTAAAAAATAAGTCAAGTGACTCCAACTCATAACATTAAGAACCAACGACATTGCTATGATGACAATAACGAAGATACTATAAACTTGGGAAGGGTACATAAAATATGTAAAAGTGAAGGGGCCAATTGTCAGACAAGCGTAAAAATAATTAAAACTTCAATTAAATCTCTTAGTTTTTCTTAAATTGTTTTTGGCCCATGCATCTTCTTAGTGAGAAAGACTTGTGTAAGCCAATCCTTCCTTCAGAGGTGGTAGGACCAATCATAAATACTCTGTCATTTGGCACCCAGTGCAGTGTCCTCAATTTTTTTATATTAATTTTAATGGATCTCATTAATTATCGAACTCACTTATGGTCCCATATTAAGACCCACTACTTTGGTCATTTGACAAAGCACCAATAGCTGATCCTATTACCTCACCGGTGTATACAAGTTTTTCTCCAGCATATTTCGGCGGGCCCTGCTTATCTATTCTAAGCTGCTATAGAGAAAAGAATAGGAATAGAATGGGTCTCTCATGAGATAACTAATGTTTTATTTTAAGTTTACAACATTCGTATGATTTATGATACGCAACTATGGTTCCTAAATCAACTAGGTCTGGAGTTGGGCGACCAGCCGCTGTTTTCAGGTCTTCGCCAAACCGCCAAAACAGCTCGCGTACGCCAAGTGTATATTGCATACATGGGAGGGACTGGGGACTAGGGAGGTGGCAGTGGCACTGCAATTGCAAATCAAGAAGTCACGTGGTGCTTGCAATGAAAGTGACTATTCACGTAATTTTATTGTGATTATTATTTTGGAGAAACACACTGCTTATACTTAAGATTGTGATCTGCGAGATGAAAATTTGGCTGTAGTCCTGGTAATAAGGTAACGCAAGTAATGCTGTAATGGGATCAATGAGGCGTAACTTTATGTGGGCCATCTTGGCTTGCCCAGTCATCCACAGAAAGGTATTTGATGATTTCAATTTGAAGCTTCCATTTAAATAAAAAATTGAATACTATGAAACAAAACAAAGTTCACATGCGTACTTGGTGAAAGGAACTCAAAAAACAATGTAAATATACCCTAGTGATCTCCATCTGGCTCGACTCAGGCTACATTTGATCACTAACAGCCAACAGAAATAATAGAGCATGGACGAAGTACAAGAACCCATATGCTTTACCAACTTAATAATTAGTTAGCTCTAAAATCTCTCTCGAGGATCTAAGATAAAGAAATGCCCCAGGAAGCAAATAAGGGACTAAAGGAAGTAAAACGAAGGAAATATGGAAATATTCGAATACGATCAGAGAGATCAAGCTAGCTAGCCATGGAAATTTGTGAACTGAACAGGCTCTGAAATTAACTTCACGGATTCAACTGAGCCATAGTCACGGACTCAATCTTGAAATTTGCAATGGACCAACAACACTCCAAATTTTATAATTTTATTTCAAAATAACACTATTGGAATTCTCCGTAGACTTCCACGTATTCGTGCAACTACTGGTGTTACTACAAGTTTTTTTCTCCATGCCATCGAGAAATTACCAAGTCACGGGTTACACATAAATTTCAACTATAAATAAATGCTATGAGTAACACTATCAAAACCAGACGAAGAACAAGTGGCAAGTGACCTTAATTTTTTAAGAACCCTATTATTAGCTAAGCCATGGGTTCAAAGGTTACAGCTATGTTCTTCATCTTCTTGATTTCCATGTTAATGTCATTTCCACCAATATACGCTTGTGCTCCTTGTCAACCGCCACATTCACATCCACCTTATCACCGTCCAAGCCATCCGAAGACTCACCCGAAAATTCCCCACCCGAACCCACCAAGCTCCAAACAACCACCACATCATGGAGGTCACCGCCCGAAGGAATCACCACCATCCAAAAGGCCGCCAATTATTGCCCCTCCAATCATTTTTCCCCCACCACCAGTCACAGTCCCTCCAATTACACATCCTCCGGTAATTACACCTCCTGCCACAAACCCTCCGGTCACAGTCCCACCACCTTCTACTTATCCACCTTACACACCTCCTGGTGGGGGCGGCGGCGGAGGCGGAGGTGGTGGAGGAGGAGGCGGCGGAGGAGGCGGCAATGTTCCGGGACTTAACCCTCCACCTACTACTCAACCCACTTGTCCAATCAATGCGCTGAAGCTGGGGCTCTGTGTGGATGTTCTTGGAGGTTTGGTGCACATAGGGCTAGGAAACCCCGTTGAAAATGCTTGCTGCCCAGTGCTAAAAGGGTTGCTGGAGCTCGAAGCAGCCATTTGTCTTTGCACCACTATAAAGCTCAAGCTTCTTAACCTGAACATATTCATTCCTCTTGCTCTCCAGGCCTTGATAACCTGTGGAAAGACTCCTCCTCCTGGTTTTGTCTGTCCCCCTCTTTAAGCGTACAACATTGTAATAATAAGGTGATTTCCTAATTGTTAGCGTAGAGGGTTTTAGTTTCCAGCTAGGGTTTCAGTAATTGCTTTACGTAACTTTAGTTTTTGGTGTTTTTATTTCTAGGGTTCTGGTGGTGTACTGGCACTGAGCAGAATGTCTGAGTTTATTTTCAGTGTAGTCCTTCACAATTTTCTCTCCCTCATTGTTTTTATTTTTATTATTTTTTTTCACCTAAGTACATCACCAGTGTCTTAATAAGTAAATATCATACATCATTGTGAGCCTAAAGGAGCTTTGCTACGAATTTTAATTCGTTAATTATTTTGCTCGTAGGAGTAACAATGGAGATTATATTTTTGTAAAACCAGTAATGCTTCTAGATGGTGCAAGGCTGTGAGAATTATCTGTTGTCACCAGCAGAAAATATTCGCCTAGGAAGCAGCCTGTGATTTATTAAAAAAAATAGTACGAACGAAGTTTTGAGTCTTAGCAAGGACACGCAGGTCCAGTTGAAGATGCTGAAAGTGCGTCGAATAGTTCCTTGTCCCCATATCTCACATGTTGTATATTTACGACAACTTTAAAAAGAATATTCATGTACCTTTCCCTTTGTCTTGCTGTGTGGCGTTTCCATCTCAATCAAATATATTAAATGGTTAATGATCTGTTAGACTGTTACTAATGATTTTTTTTTTTTTTTTATCAACTTGAGCCTGCGGCAAACGACAAAGATCGTTCACGAGAGGGTTAATTAGCAGTAAGCAACTAAGCATCTAAGTCCAACATTTATTTGTTCGTTTGTATAATATGTTTTACGTACTCTGGCCTACCTTCGGCTTTAAGCCATAAGTGAATTGTTATTTGCTTTTACGCATCAAGAGGAAAAATCCTGGCACAGATGTGTGCTTATAGTTAGCATTAAAACTATATAGTTATTATTGGTATGTACAGTACTACTATTGAATTTGGCTCGAAACATATTTAGTGAAGCTTTTTCATACACTTGGAAAATGACACTTTTCGTGACTTAATCTGAGCGGAAAAGCTTGAACGTTTACAGCATTAATTAGTATTTTCAAAAGGGACTTGAGTTGGCTTAGAAAAATTTTGGATTCAGTACTGATATATTTTTATACTTACTAGTATTTTTTTAAAAAATACATATGGAATTAAATCTTATTTATACTTATACACTCATGACAAATGATTTTTAAGTGACAGTAAGATCAGTATCAGATCAAAATTCAGATTAGAAATTCTAAAATTTTTGTTAAACTTAAAGTTAATATTAATTTTACTATTTATTTAATAGGTAATATATTACATGCTATATTATTTAAGATAAAATTATTACTCATTACATATTATCCTATATTTTACGTTATATTTTTGTTTGTTGCTCCACGATTTCACAAATCCTTTTTTCTCATCATTATTGGCTGCAAGAAAGTATTCAACACGTTTAGATGATCACCATGATTCATTCCTTGAATCCTCACGAAATCAGTTAGTGGAATTCAAACAGTAAAGGCATGAAATCTTTCCTTTTCGTAGAGTGATAAAAGTAACGAAAAGAGCTTTGTTTTTCTTCTTTTTTCCATCTTCCCTTATGACCAGATAAATTGTCAGTCACGGGCTTGATTCCGCTGGCGATTGCCATAGCTTTATAAAAATTCCATGGCCCATTAACAGAGCAATATCAACAACTAACCGACATTGAAAGCAAGATTGATCGAGACGTTCTGATAATGCGATCATGCAAATTGCCATCTTTTAGCGTGCCATTGGCGCAATTAATGTCAACTTTTTTTAATAATCACAATCAACTTCTAAGAAATTCTAAGGTACTGTTATATTTATTTAATATTTGTATAGATATATATATTTATTTTAAAAAATATTTTGTAATTAGTTGATATATTTATTAATTTATGCACACTTGTGTTGATATGCGACCACTATTCACATTTTTATTTTTCTTTTTTTTTTGAAAATTTCCTCGTTTCGGACCAAACAAGAACGAATATCTAAATTGAGCTTTAAAGATCAGGAGAAAAAAAAAAGTGGATCACTAAATTAATTGTTTTTCACATTCATCCAGGATTAAATGCAGAACCTTCTTTAAAAGGACTTTTTTTTTTCTCTGTAAGCCAAGAAAACCAAGAGATATATATTGTATTATGTATTGATTTTACAAGGCATTGATGAGTACATTTGTGATTCCTTCTGCCATATCTAGGCAATCATACAACAAGGCAGTGAATATCAAAGCGGTAACTGATTTGGTAATGGCAGAAAGCATACATATGTAATCATCAACCGTGATGAGACTTATCAGTTAATTGTAACGAAATTTCGGCAACTTGATACTTAAAGCGACCTTCTTCTTCTTCTTCTTCTCCTGCTTTTTTATATATATCTTATATATAATCTTTCAAAATAAAGATTTAAGTAATTACTTGGATGATGATAATAGGTTAGGTTTTTGAAAATAGTACTTTTACTTTTTTCAACAACAAACACTTTTTTATACTGAAGATAATGATGCTTTAATTCCAAACATCAAATGAAATCTTTGATTGAAATTTTTGTGTCTCTGCATGCATGGACAGTATAGCTGTGCTATGGAATATGAACGCTGTTATCAAGGCACCACATAATATATTGTACGTTCTTTCTTCTTTCTTTGTTGGCCTTTCCTTATTTCTCAACTCCTCCGTTTTTAATTTCGATTGGAGGTTGCTCCTTTCAAGACCTGTAACTAGGGTTTGCACAAACTATGCTGTAAATGAAGAGAAAAAGGCAAAGATCGACTATTTATTAAAATAAAAATAACATCTTAAGTGACATGCGTTTAATCACAGATTCACTGCATACTTAAAATTAAGAATAAAATTTTTGCAGTAAAAGTTTGGACATATATATGCTTCGGGACAAAGGAGAAATTCATCTTCTGTTAAATGAAAAATACATAATAAAGAAAACAACAACACCAAGTTAAACAAATCAAACTTATTCACTGTCATCTCACAAGCAAATCACCTGTATGAAAATCAATTAAACAACAGCAATTACCGGTAAGACACATTACCGTGCAGAACTCATAGTCCCAGAACATGTAAATTAAATTAAAGACGACGAAGATACAGAAATATATGATCATCATTAGGCACACTGGAAACCACGGGGCACACTCTTTGAACAGACATTCAAAAGAAGGCTGAGTGAAAGCGGGATGTTAAGGTTGATGCCCAAAATGTTGGCTTTGATGGCAGTGCAAAGGCAAACAGCTGCCTCAAGATCAGCAAGGCCTTGAATAAGAGTGCAGCATGGTTTTACCGGGGGTGTGCCAATGGTGATATTAAGCAAACCATTAAGCACGTTGGCGCATACACCTAGTTTAAGGGCATCTCTTGGGCAGGAGGCCCCTGACGGGCTGGGAGTTGGCTTTGGTGGTTTAGGAGAAGGGCAGGAGCCGCAAGCAGTGACTAGGGCAAAAAAGAGAATGTTGACTGCAAGAAAGAGAGCAAGTGAAGCTGAGGTTTTTGAACCCATCTCTTAAATCCTAGCTACTACTTTTTCCGCTATGACAGTAGTACTAGTATTTGGGATTTGTTGTGGGGATTTGTTAAGGGTGACGGGGCTTTTATAGGATTCAAGAAGCATGAGTTGGTTGCATTGATGTAACAATTGATAATAATTAACCAAAGAATAACCTACAGGCACCCATGTGTACTCTTGAAGTTTAGCTGGCAGAGAGAGATTTTCAGACAAATTTTTGGATGTTTGTGAGGTGGGGATCGGCAAATTGCCATGTTCCTGCCTAGCATTAGTCTGTGGATCTATCTAGCACATATTATGAATGGCTCGTTGTATTTGATTTGTAGTCACGAGTCTGCTGGTTTTATTAAAACTTACATCCTAATAAATAATTAGGCTTACACAATTTTAGAAGTGGACAGCTAAACGTAACTCTCACCATTCTAAAAATAAACATTCAGATTTCCTGATCAATTTGTAAATTTTACTAATCTGAATAGAGATTAGAGCATTATATTTTAATAATATTTGTGAATATCATAATACATTAATAGGCTTATTATCACCATACAGATAGATGAAAGGCACTGATTAATTGGAGGGACGAAATGTTATTTTTAAGACGGTAGATTCTAATTATCTATATTTCTAAAACAATACGGATGAAACTGTCCATTGGCGCAAGTCTAGAATGCCGTGGTGTCTTTTACCCATTCGATCAGTTGAGATGATTACAAATGCACGCGTAACACTTGAGTCATTTTTCCCTAGATGGACATAAAATCCTTTAGTCATTTTCCCCCTAGATTGAGATAATATTCTTTCCTTTCATTCGATCGGTTGAGATACTAACAGAATCCTTTAGTCATTTAATTAGGCCAATTATTATTATGACTGAGATCAGAGTACAAAAAGGATCAAAATAAAAGCTTTTTCTAGATATCGGCCTTACTTTTCTCATTTATTAACATCAATCTTTTCTATGTTCCTTGGTTACTTGGAACTTCTTAATTTCCTACAAGATTTATGGAAACCGAAGGTGTATAATATGAAAATTGAAAATATTAGTTCTGTTATTGGTAAGGACAAAAAATAGCTACACAAAGAAGCCAATGAATCTTTCTTTAAGCAAATTAGACTTGTTCCTATATACATTTGAATTGTGAATTAATAGTGACTTCCACCTTGGCATGTCCTTTGTAATTCTTTATGGAGGTTGCTGTCTGGATGGATGTGTCACGGGAACTCAAAGAACCTACCACGGGCTCCACAAGAGATTTACACGCAATTTTGCGTTCGGCCGAAACAATACAATTCTTACAAAACGTTGTCGTGATATGTTGTTTTTTCTTCTATTCACATACTGTGGAGCTATTTAATTGTATATAGAATAGTAGTAGCTTGTCAGTTTGAACGGTTCATTAAGTCAACATTCGTAACTTGCAACCCAAGAGATATGATTTAATTTAGACTTAATTGACTTCATTTACTTTCGAAAGCGTGTGAGCATACTTCAAGGATGATTGGAATCCTCCAAGAGGTCGCAAAGATTTGTCTTGAGGCATTGGAACATGAAGCCTCAGCATTTAGGAATTATTTTTTTAATTTATTATTTTTTTTAGAAAGCACCATCAACTAAAAGCACTCTGGATTAAATGCTAATTTCATTCTACAAATTGAGTTAATTACCCCGTTAATCTTTTAATTTAAAAAATAATAAAATTTTTTTCTTATGCATGTATTTTCATTAAATTTTATTTAATTATTCTCTATTTTTTTAATATTTTATTGGTTTGAATAATTAAGTAAACCTTAATCAAAATTCTCCAATTATAACAAACTACAATATCATTTTACCCTTAAAAAGTTAGATTCAACTATTATGACATAAGTATGGCAAATATAATAATGTAAACTTAGAAAATGAATCATCAGATTACTGTATAGCTGATTTTTTTACTTGTGTACATTAGACCTTTCTCCCCACTCCCAATTCGGTTAAAGATGAAGATTTCGTCAACAGATGCTCCGAATTTATGAATATATGTTATATTATTTAGGAAGCTGAAGGCCCATATAGCTTGAGCTGCGTAAAAATTTAGAATATGTTCAAGAGTTACATCTTTATTTTATTCACATTTATTAATTAACAACTAATAAAACTTGTATTCATTCACAATAAAAACTCAAATTAAGTAGAAATTTTACATATGTAATTATTGTTATTATAAGTGCCAAAACATATAATCACTTACATTGCACTACGTGTTCAGAAATATTACGATATACATCCATAAACAAATAAAGATACTCTATATCCGGACAAAAGCAAAACAAAGTCACATGCCAAAAGTAGCATCAAAACAAAAAATGATTATAAATCTAACGATGAAAAGTAAAATATAGGGATTGGACGATAGAGATTCAGATCTAAAATAAAAATCTCATGCCAAGTCTGGCTCCTTTAATCTATAAATAGTGGCCAAAAGGATCGAGAATCCGGAACGGAAAATTGGCCATTTTCTAGCAAGAGGGAAAACTAAATCCGAATTTATGAAATCCATAAAATACAAAACTGGCAGGAGAGTTGGAGTGCCTTCATAGGTACACACTCATATTGTGTTTATAGAGAAACATCAAGGACAAGAAGAATTCTTATAATACAGAAAGCAATCAAGTATATTTTGAACCATTACTTCATTAATTGTTTATTCCGGATGATCAAAGTTTTTTTTTTTAAATCTTCAATTAATTGTTTATTCTGGATATTTTTCTGATTTGAGCTCTCTTATATTTTTCCTATTTGTGTTTGAGCTCTCCTAAGCCTTGAATTTCTTCTTCTTCCTTTTTCCATTTTTTTCCCTTAACAGATACCAAACTCATCCTGAACTTTCGCTCCAAATTAAGAGGATACAGCAATCGTTTTTCAATCACTTTAAACAAGCACCAATGCACCATGATCCTGAATTTGCTGTGGCCAACCTTGGTGTTAAAAAATACCATGAAATCTTAATAATCACAGTGATCATCATTTTAACCCAACCAATATTGGCGATGTAATTAAGCAGTTAAGAACGAATTCTCAACCCAAGCTTTTGGTGGGGTCTCTGAAATATATGGTTGATGTCATGTGAGCCCAATCAAATCTTAACTAGCTAATATGTCCTTGGTTAATAAGTGTTTTAACTCAAGGGATACGGTATCGACAATTATCCATTATGTGCATGTATTATTTTAAAATAATTGTGGAATATCTTTTTTATGTTGTGTGCTAGGTAGGAAAATCACTTCAGATGGACCCACGGAATGAAATCTACTGTGACTGAAAAGGAAAGAACAACATAGAGTGTGTCATGGTCCATTAGCCAATTAACCCCCGTCATTTGAAACATGTACCACTTCCCCCTTAGAGCTTTTCTAAGATCCCATCATCCCAATCTGTTAAAACTTAAAAGCTTCCGTTACGTTTATTATGTCACAACAATTGTGGAATATCGTTTTTATGTCGTGTGCTAGGTAGGAAAATCGCTTCAGATACCCTACAGAATGGAGTCATCTGTGATTGAAAAGGGAAGGACAAGATAGAATGTATCATGGTCCATAAGCCAATTAACCCCCTGTCGTTTGAAGCATGCACCACTTCCCCCTTACAGCTTTTCTAATATCCCATCATCCCACTGTGTTAAAACTTAAAAGCTTGCATCAAATGTAATATCTTTTTGTTTTTCTTCTTTTTCACATATTTGACCGCTATAAACAAGTTGAGTGGTAGGTCTATGTCAGAAAATAAATTACACTAAAAGTGCACGTTTTAATACGAAAAAAAAGAGTTATGTATTTTTCTTCCATTTTAACCAATTTTCCACTAAAAAAAAGAAATCATTTTTTTTTCATTTTTTGAAAAATTTATCCCTTATTGTTTTCTCTTTTATTTTCTGTTATCCCTTTCTAACGCTCTATATAAAAACTAACGCCACCACTAAACGCACCAAAACCAGGTGGTCGAATTCCAAAAGTCATTGCCACCATTAATCTTAAGATTTATTTATTGCTCGAATATTGATTTTATTTCTTTCCCATCATCAAAACTAAAACACTCAAGATTTTCCCGGCAATTATATATATATATATATATATATATATATATATATATATATATATATATATATATATATATATATATATATATATATATATATATATATATATATATATTGGTTTTGAAAAGTTTGCAGTAGCATACCCACCACAATTAGATTGCCCAGTTTTGAGTAAATAAGAGATTTAGGGAAGGTTTTAATATGAAGACGTGACGACTGATGACGTTGAGTTAAGGATGAGTTTTAGAGAGAGTGTTTATAGGGGAGCCGTTCTCTAGCGCTCTACTTCGTGAGTGGCGAACTCTTATTGGGGTCCTAAAGCAGAATTCTCTAATGAGAGCTCGCCATATGCGAAGTCACGTACCCTCACGCACTAAAACACTCTTTGATTATTACAAAGAAAAAGATAAGGTGACCTGATTTGAGAGAAAAAAAAAAGGGGATAAACTTGTCATTATTCTCTTTGATGGTTAGTTTTTGTTTTTATATTGAGCTAAAATACAATTTACTGTTCGAATGGAACTTAAACTTTAATAAAAGTAATGGTAAAGGGTGATTGGGTATTAAAAGCATAGTAGGGGTAAGTAGTACATGGTTGCAGCTTTAAACAGTAAAGGACAATTGCCAATCTCTATTGTGAAAAAAGGGGATAAACTTGTCATTATTCTCTTTGATGGTTAGTTTTTGTTTTTATATTGAGCTAAAATACAATTTACTGTTCGAATGGAACTTAAACTTTAATAAAAGTAATGGTAAAGGGTGATTGGGTATTAAAAGCATAGTAGGGGTAAGTAGTACATGGTTGCATGCTTTAAACAGTAAAGGACAATTGCCAATCTCTATTGTGATCACTGGTCCATGCCATTGATAGTAGATAGTGGAAAATTATATATATAAATTGATAGTAGATAGTGGAAAATCATATATATAAATTGATAGTAGATAGTGGAAAATCATATATATAAATGTGTTAAAATATCATAATTAAGACAGCCCAAGTCGTATGTAAAAATACACTAATTGGATTTAATGAAAAGATTGATAGGGTCACAAATGATCCTACTTAAAACTCTGACTCCTTAAGTTATGTATAGCCTTTATAATAGAACAATTTAGAGTACTTAAGTTTAATAATAAGTCACTTACATACATGTTACAAGTATATAATAACAAAATTGAAATAGCATTGTTTACGTTTTACAACAATATGTAATAAATAAATAAATAAACCCAAGGCCAATAAAGTTACAGTTTCTTTAAAACCAATTCGCCGCTTTTCAACAATGCTTATGTTATAATGATGTTTGTCTTTTAAGATACAACGTATTCGAATAGTCTCAATAGCACAATCTTACTATTTTAGAGAATTTCAAACTAATGTTTGAACTTTATCAAATTGAAGCCTAAAGTTAGTAAGAATTTATTTGATAGAGAAGAAGAAAAGATCACTTGGATTTTGTGTGTTTTGTAAATGAAATTAAGAAGAAATTTATAGAATTTGTTGAGGTATTTTTTACACAGTAAATTAAGTATTAACTGTTGAATTTAACACTTGAAATAGAATCTGTTACATATGCATTTGTTTGCCTTTAATCACTTGTAACATTAAGCTGGATTTTTCGCTTGAAAATCAGCCGTATCCATCCTTTAATAGTGCTTTAATCTCTTACTGTTATGATCAACATCAAATTGTTATTGTTATTACTCTTTACAGATTTAGTTTCAATTCAAAGAAACTGGTAAAATCACCTCGGCAGATTTTCATTTTTCCAAGCTAATGGTGCCTTTTGATATCCAATTTTTCAGTCATTCAAGTACCAATTTGAGCATTCTATGATTCGTCACGAAGAGTTCAAGGAGATTTCGAATTAGTCATGTAAGCACATTTCCTCGATATACATCTAGCTTAAAATTAGCCTTAAAATAATCATTTTTATGTTATTTTCTAAAAAAGAAATATACTTGTTTACTTTCAGATGATGATTAATAAACTATTGGGTTACAATAATCATTTTGTGTTGAGTGAAAGTATAGTCTGATTAATATATAATTGATTTCTAATTGTAAATATAAGTAGAGCTCTGACTGTAATATATCAGTTTATGTTGGATATTTTATTTTATCCTTGTTGCAGATTTTATTTTGTTGTTGTTGCAAAGAATAAGTCTTGTATTGTCCTAGTCATTAGGTGTTAGTTGTTAATTATGATTTGATTACCTAGTCTTTAGCTTAGTGGTGCAGAGTCCTATCTTTGTGCTAATATTCGTTAATTATGTCCTATATAAAGAGCATAATCTATAAGCTTAATGTGTGTGACTGAGCAATAAAAGTCTTCAATTCAGCAAAACTTTAGCCTCCTTTTTAATTTATTATCACTGGTATCAGAGCCACCGAGAGGGAAAAGAAAAAAAAAAGTGTGCAGTAGCAATAATTTTTTTTTCATTGAAGCAACAATTTCTACATGGCTTCTGATAATTGTGTTCAACCTGCAATCCCACGCTTTGATGGTCATTATGATCATTGGAGCATGTTGATGGAGAATTTCTTGAGGTCCAAAGAATATTGGCAGGTGATCGAAGGTGGTGTGAACGTGGTGGCAGCTAGGGTTCCTTTGACAGAAGCACAAAAGACTGAACATGAGGTGCTAAAGTTGAAAGACCTGAAGGTAAAAAAATTATCTCTTTCAAGCTATTGATCGTTCAATCATGGAAACCATTCTTTGCAAGGATACTTCTAAGCAAATTTAGAACTCCATGAAGAAGAAGTATCAAGGGAATGCAAGGGCAAAGCGTGTGCAACTTCAAGCTCTCCGTTGAGAATTCGAAGCTCTTCAAATGAAGTCAGGGAAATCTGTTTCGGAGTAATTTTCGAGGATAATGGCAATTGCAAACAAGATGCGAAGTTATGGAGAAAATTTACAGGATGTCACCATTATTGAAAAGATTCTTTGTTCAAGGACTTCTAAATTTAATTTTGTGATTTGTTCTATTGAGGAATCTAAAGATCTTGATACTCTTTCAATAGATGAATTTCAAAACTCCTTACAGGTTCATGAGCAAAAGATAACAAAGCAAGAAAATGAAGAACAAGCATTACAGGTAGCAACCAACTCCAAAGGGCGTGGAAAGAGTGGATGGAAACCCAAGAATACACACCAAAGAAATGGAGAAAATAGAATTATTGAGACTCAAGGAAACTAGAAAGGTCTTGATGCTCAAAATTCTGCAGGACACAAATCAAAGTCAGTAGACAAAAGTAAGGTTGAATGTTATCATTGTCATAAGTATGGTCATTATCGCTCAGAATGCCGTACAAATTTAAATAAAAATCGTAGGGAAAGATCCAATTTTGCAGAAAATGAAGAAGAAGAAATATCCCTTTTGATGGTGTGTAATTCAAATGAGGAAACCCACAAAAATTTATGGTATTTAGATACTGGCTGCAGTAACCACATGAGTGGGGAAAAGTCTGCATTCTCTTATTTAGATGAAACTTATCATGATACAATAAAGTTTGGAGACAATTCTACAGTTTCTGTTATAGGAAAAAGAAGAGTTTCTATCCAGACTAAGGGGAGCTCAACACAGACTATCTCTAATGATCTTTTTGTTCTAGAGTTGAAGACTAATCTACTTAGTGTGGGTCAACTGCAAGAGAAGGGGTACGAGTTCTTCATAAAAAATGGTGTTTGTCAAATTCGAGATGAAAAATTAGGCTTAATTGCTCAAATCAACATGACAACAAACTAGATGTTTCCACTTTATGTTTCCACTTTATTTGCACAACATTGCTCATTCATGTTTTTCAGTAAGACTGAAGGAGGCGGCTTGGCTTTGGCACTATCGTTATGGACATTTAAACTTTGGTGGTTTGAAGACTCTACAACAAAAGAACATGGTAGCTAGACTTCCACAGTTTGATCGTCCCTCAGATGTCTGTGAAGATTGCATCGTTGGCAAACAACATCGCAATCCCTTTCCAAAAGGAAAATTATGGAGAGCAAAGAAACTATTGGAGCTAGTTCATTCTGATATTTGTGGGCAAATAAAACCAGCATCTAATGGAGGTAAATGTTATTTTATTACTTTCATTGATGATTATAGTCGCAAAACATGGGTTTATTTTTTACAAGATAAATCTGAAGCTTTCATGGCTTTCAAGAATTACAAAGTTCTTATTGAGAAAGAAATTGGCAGCGAAATAAAAGTACTTTGCACTGATCGAGGAGAATATAACTCATATGAATTTATAAATTTTTGCGAGTCACATGGCATCAAAAGACAACTTACAATAGCCTATACGCCACAGCAAAATGGTGTGTGTGAAAGAAAAAATCATACGATCCTAAATATGGTGAGAAGCATGCTGGCAACAAGTCGAGTTTCAAAATCTTTTTGGCCTAAAGCTGTTAATTGGAGCATTCATATTTTGAATAGAAGCCCCATTTTTGCTGTTCAAAATATGACCCCTAAAGAGGCTTGGAATGGAAACAAACCTGCAGTTGATCATTTCAGAATTTTTGGAAGTATTGCTTACGCTCATGTTCCTGCTCAAAAGAGGAGAAAACTAGATGACAAAGGAGAAAAATGCATTTTTCTTAGTGTCAGTGATCAGTCAAAAGCTTACAAATTATATAATCCTATTACCAAGAAGATTGTTGTCAGTCGCAACGTCATATTTGATGAAGAAAACTTTTGGCCATGGAACAATAACATTGTTAGGCAACAAAATTCTGTTAATTTTGATGCAGAAATGAAGCTGAGCAGCAACACGATGTCATTGAGCAGCAGCAAGATGAGATTGAGCAACAACCAATACCGACCGTTCCTATAGTTCTTCCAAGTCCAACCATTGTTGAAACAATTAGTGATCGACCTCAACGAGCTAAAAAAAAAGCTAGCATGGATGTCAGATTATGACGTAACTGGGGCTGACCATTTAGAGGATCCACTTTCACATTTTGCTCTTTTTCAGATTGTGATCCAATAGTTTTTGAAGATGCTGTCAAAGAATTAAAGTGGCAAAAGGCCATGGATGCTGAAAATTGCAGCAATTGAGAAAAATTAGCACTTGGAAGTTAGTGGAGCTTCCTAAAGGGCAAAAGACCATTGGTTTGAAGTGGGTATACAAGACAAAACTAAAAGAAAATGGCAGAGTTGACAAATACAAAGCACGGTTGGTAGCTAAAGGCCATAAACAAGAGTATGGTGTTGATTAAAAGGAAGTTTTTGCTCCTGTCGCTAGGCATGATACAATTAGACTAGTTATATCTCTTGCAGCACAAAAATCATGGCCTATCTTTCAGTTGGATGTGAAGTCAGCATTTTTACATGGTAATTTGGAGGAATAGGTATTTATTGATCAACCCCCTGGTTATGTCATTCATGGTAGTGAGCTTAAGGTGTATAAATTAAACAAAGCTTTATATGGATTAAAACAAGCTCCACGAGCTTGGTATGGTCGTATAAAAGCTTATTTTCTAAAGGAAGGATTCAAAAAATGCCCTTATGAACATACACTCTTTATAAAAGCTGAAGATGGGGGGAAAATGCTAATAGTTTGTTTATACGTAGACGATTTGCTTTATACTGGAAATGATAGGGCCATGTTTGAAGCTTTTAAGGAGTCCATGATGGTTGAATTTGACATGTCTGATCTTGGATTGTTGCATTACTTTCTTGGCTTAGAAGTGGTGCAATCTGCTGCTAGTATTTTTATTTCTCAAAGAAAATATATTAGCGAAATTTTAGACAAATTTCACAAATTTCAAATGCAGAATTGTAATTCTGTTAGCACTCCAACTGAAATGGGGTTAAAACGTATTAGAGATCCAGGCGGAAAGAGAGTTGACAATACCCTTTACAAGCAAATTGTGGGTAGTTTGATGTACTTAACAACAACAAGACCAGATATAATGCATTCTGTAAGTCTTATCAGCAGATACATGTAGTGCCCAATGGAGACACATTTGTTGGCAGCCAAAAGAATTCTACGATACTTGCAAGGTACAACTAATTATGGTTTGTTTTACAAGAAGAAGAAAAAGACAGAGTTATTTGGCTATACAGACAGTGACTATGCAGGAGATCCAGATGATAGAAAAAGTACATCATGGTATGTTTTCATGATGGGTTTAGCAGCAATTTCATGGTCCTCAAAGAAGTAATCAATTGTAACATTATCAACTACGAAAGCTGAGTTCGTAGCTGCAGCAGCATGTGCCTGTCAAGCAATTTGGTTACGAAATATACTTAAAGAGCTTCTTTTCAAACAAAAGGGGCTACTGCCATTTATTGTGATAGTAGTTCAGCAATAATGCTCTCTAAGCATTTTGTTCTACATGGAAGAAGCAAGCACATTGATGTAAAATACCACTTCTTGCGAAACCTTACAAAAGAAGGAATGGTTGATCTCATTTACTGCAAGAGTGAAGACCAAGTTGCTGACATATTCACAAAGCCCCTCAAATTTACAGCATTCCAGAAGCTTAGAAGTTTACTTGGTGTTTGTCCTTTGGAGAGTTCAATTTGAGGGAGGGTTTTACAGGACTGTTACAGTTAAACTGGATGTTTACAACATCAGTTTAAGGGAGGGATTGTTGAAGATTTTATTTTATCTTTGTTGCAGATTTTATTTTATTGTTGTTGCAAAGAATAAGTCTTGTATTGTCCTAGGCATTGGGTGTTAGTTGTTAATTATGATTTGATTACCTAGTCTTTAGCTTAGTGGTGCAGAGTCCTATCTTTGTGTTAATATTCGTTAATTATGTCCTATATAAAGAGCATAATCTGTAAGCTTAATGTGTGTGACTGAGCAATAAAAGTCTTCAATTCAGTAAAAGTTTAGCCTCCTTTTTAATTTATTATCAGTTTACACACACACACATATTTACAATTAGAAATCAATCATGACTCTTCTTAATAATTCTATCATACATCACTCGAAGTTCGACCTTTACTTAATACTAAAAGGATATCTAATCTACCCCAAATGGCGGGAAGATAAATATACCTTATTTAATTTCATTGGGAGGGGAATTGAGTCCTAATATTGTTTGGGCTCGAACCCATGCACTCAAGGTGATTGCCAATGGATTGTTTGATTAATCCATAGTTTTAATACTATTCACAAAGAGTAACCATTTTTTATCATGTATTCAAATACTCACCATACAATACACACTAATACTCACAAAATTAATTTTTGCAAATGATTATGGATTTATATGTTAGAATTTTCTTTATTATGCGGCCCACATCATAAATTAATAATGATCAATGGATGAACAAAAGTACAAAACCAATGATATGAACCTGTGGTCGTTTGCCACTTTTTTATAGTAGTGTTAAAAGAGTTTTTCACTTCTTTCGGGAAAAAAAAAAGAGTTTTTACTTGATAGGGTTGGACCGACGTTGGTCCGAATTTAGTCCATATCGGAATTTATCCAACCCTTTTTTTTATTTTAAAAAAGCTATTTAAATTTTTATATTTAAATCGAAGTTTTTATTTTGAAATGATTTTTTTAGTACTGAATAGACACACACACGCGTGTTTGTGTCAACTTTTGTGGGGCTCTAGGCTGTAACCTGACTTTTTTTTTTAATGAAAATCTGAGTCCGGGCCCAGTCTGTTGTGGGCCTGCACACTGGAAGCCTAGACCCTGACTTCCGACACTGGCGAGGACCTGAGAGCCAAGCCATTTTATCATTTACGACTAGCTTTCGAAAGTTTTTTTTTTTTATTTCAAGAGATCCCATATTATTAGGAGCAATGAGGGGTACCAAACACCCCCCTTGATCATTACAAGCACAGATGTAATGAGCGTAGTAGATCTACTAATCGCCGATTGTTTGATTTCCAATCTATGTGCAAAACCAGCCTCCTTGGCAATAATTAAGTTTCACCATTATGGCAACAAAGGGAAAGGAACAAAAAGACTTCCCATCATGTTTCCACATTGAGGGCAAAATTATTGGAAAAGACAAAGTGGATGCTCCCCAAAAAGAAAAAGTTATTGATTATGGTTAGCTAGCTGGAACACTTGACTTGACTGCTCATTTGTTGGCTCTTAAACATGATTTAATTACCCATAATCGTAATAAAACAAAAATCTCAGACCGTTTTGCTAGTTGGATGGAAGTCACGGGACTCCTTTAAGTGCCACTTAGGCAATCTTGTGATTCAAAAGAATTATAAAAAAAAAATTGCATGTCAGATATAAATCCCTCCAATATTTGATTCTGAATCTCTAAACATTGCCAGCTAAATTCCACGCCAGCCTTGCTTCACATGCATGGCTCATCTCTCATCGTCAATATTTTGCTGCCTATACACATTGCATTTACTCTAAGGTCTCTCTCTATACACACCCACATATATAGGTATCACAGTGCCAAACTTATCACCATTTCAAAACACTCTACTCAGTGACATATCAGTGCGAGATGGATTCCAAAAGATCTTTATCCATTACTGTTTTCCTCTCCATCAATGTTATCTTTTTCGCACTTGTTAGTGGCTGTAACACTTGTGTTCAGCCAAGGCCAATCCCAAACCCTAACCCAAATCCAACTTCAAGAAGATGCCCAAGAGATGCCCTAAAGCTCGGCGTATGTGCCAAAGTGCTTAACGGAACAGTTGGTGCAGTTGTCGGGAACCCACCTGATTTTCCTTGTTGCTCAGTGCTACAAGGGCTTCTCGATCTTGAAGCTGCCGTGTGCCTTTGCACAGCCATTAAAGCTAATATCCTTGGCATCAACATTAATATCCCCATTTCTTTGAGCTTGCTTATTAACACTTGCGGGAAGAAGCTCCCTTCTGACTTCATTTGTGCCTAGGCGTATGTTTATAAGTTCCTGTTGGCATGCCGCTATATTGCGCGCCAGGATGTGTTTGTATTTTGTTACGTTGTTCTCTTCTGTGTTCAACAATCCTTGTTTCTCGGATTACTTTTCTCGTTAAAATTCACAATTGGAAGTTAGAGTTATTTTCCACTGCTTGGTGTTTACTTTAAAGTGATGACTAATAAACAAGGTATACTAAAACAGAAATTGTATAGTGCTCTGGAAACAACATAAGCTATAATATAACGCTTGATATTTCCGTACTAATAAAATGTCCACATAGAAATGAGATTAATCAGTTAAGGCGAAATAGATATACCAATTCCATTTTTGAGCGTTGTTGAAAGAGACTAATCAAACTAAAATGTCCATTTTCCAACTCTATTATAGTCTCGAAACATTGTTCATTCCAAGGATACGCCAAAACTAAGACCAACATGACGCAATCAACTCTGTAGGCTCAACGATATTGGTATAGGTCAGCTTCCGGTTGATATACACATAACTAAACATATCTCAACTTTGTAAGTGTAATATTATTGATGCAATTTGCACATGCATTGATATTATTTTGTATCCAGTGAAAGAATGGTGCATGGTTTCTTCAATTTTTATCCTGAAAAAAGGGGAAGTACAACAATTTATACCCAGGTAATAGAGGACACAAATTAACTCTGCAGAAACTAATTGTTGTGCAACTGTTATTAGATGAGGCATGATTTACTTTTATTAATTATGTTAAAATTTGTATTGTTCATCCAACCAATACTTGAATGATATCAGATTATATAACAATAATTTGAGTATACGATATATGTCGACACATCACTCTATATACATATAGTTTTACAAACAAATTTTGAGATGAGACTTTATCTGTGCAATGCACAAGCAGTCAAATGCTCAGACTTTGTTCAGATGTAATTTCGGAGGAAGCCCAAGAATGGTCATATCTACGGATTGCTCCATGAGATGTAGGTTCGAGCCAGCCGGCCTACGAGCAACTCTCCTTGAAATACAAGGACATGTAAATTTCATCAATTCAATTATCTAAATCTAAGGTTATATATGGCTCAAAATACCGAGATTGTTCTACATAGTATGATTAATATAGGTCAGCTCCCAGTAGTCAGAGGAGTAAAGCGCACGTGGTATCTAAAATTTCAAAGTTATTGTGTGCATCGATCGAGTAAAGTTCAAGGATACAAATGAAACAGAAAGTGGAGGGTCGGTTCCAGTCGTTCATTATCCAATGCCCTAGAGCAACCCGCGAAGCCGACCAGATATAAATTTTACACCTATATAGGTGGTTTTGTTTTGTGCATGACTCTCAACGTGCATGTGAGTCCTCTGCGTATTCTACCACTTCAACTAAATTTAACGTACCTTGTGTTGACTGGTTCGCTGGTGTTTCCTCAAATTACAAGATTCGACACTAAATAATATATCACTACTAAAAACAAAAAAAAAAAGGAATTATGATTGTCATCTATCCTTAATTTCTGTGTCAAAAAATAAAAGGACAGTTTTATATGCCATGTAATGCATGATATTATCCATCACGATTCTATTAAAATCGTCATGCATGGAAAGTTTTTATGATAGATACTAGTTATGAATAAAATTTTATAATCAAAACTATTGTAGTATCTATTATAAATACTTTCCATGCATGATGATTATGACATATTTAATTAATTAGGCGTGAAAAATGAAAATAATTTACTGTTAAAATATTTTAAATTTATATTTAATTTTTTATTTATTAATTAAATGATTTAAATTTTTTATTTGCTGGAATTGTTAAAAATTTATTTAAAATATCTTTGGAAAAAATGAATTTTTTAAAAATATATTTTAGCAAGAATTGAAAATTATTTTAAAATTATTTTGGTAGCAAATGGATTAACTATTATTTAATTTGCCTTAGGAGTGTGGTCAGGTCGGTTGACAGTAAAGCTGTCACCTTACAAGCCTGGGTTCGATCCTTGGGATGATAAGGGGGTAAAAATTGTATTTAAGCTTGCCCAACCTCCCTACCTTTTAAAAAAAAGAAAAAAAATTATTATTTAATTTATTACAATTAAATAAAATTCATTATTATTCTATTTTCCTAAGAATTGACTATATAGATATTTGAATATTATTTTTATTTATATTGAATACACACACACACATATATAATAACTAATTATATTTGTGCATCAAATAGAGCATTAATATAAATAAAGTATCATTTGTAATTCATTCAATAAAATCAAACTCGATAATTCATTATTAAGAATTCCTAGGAGCATCATTCAAGATGAAATACAAGAACTCGTATAATTCATAAAACCCTTCTCTCACCTTTCTCTAACAACATATCTCATAAATCATAATCCATCCATTAAAAAAAAAACACAAAGTCAGATCATAATTCATAAAACTCATCTCTAGCAACACATCTCATGTACCTCATCTATCGATTATCAAATACAATTTGTGTTTGAACGGAAAAGCAGCATTCAACGTTTCATAGAGGATTCTTCACTCTTCGGTCGGTGATGTCGATTTCCTTACGGTGGAATTCCAAGTGGTTTATTTTGCGGCGGGCGTTGGGTTGGAAAAATTAAATGTTTGTTTCTTGGGAAAATTTGAGATGTGAAAATTGAAAGATAAGTGATGGGAGTTGAAGTATTTAGTGGTGTATCTAAAGGCAGCGTAGAAGAGAGGCGGCAAAGTTTTAGAACTTTGGTGAGCTTTTGAAATTTTTTTAAAGGAAGAATTATCCTGTGACCACATGCTTTTTTTTATGCTTTTTTAAAAATACACAATTCTTCTTTTTTTTTTCTTGTTGAATTCCACCTAAAATTATATTTTCTTGCACCCATCCACTTCTGTTTGCTCACTGTTATAACTTTGCTAACATCATAGGGGTAAAATTATAATTTTACATGAGCGTTTACAGCCTTTAATCAAGGGAAAAAAGGCAAAATAAAAACGATGTCGTTTACACCCAACCTAAGTAGGGATGGAAATTTTTCCCATTGGGATGGGATCCTACAGGATCCCATTCCATTTGAGAGGGGATTATGATATATTTTTGTCTTAAAAGAAAATAAAGGGACAGGAGTGAGATATTTTTTTATCTCATTTGCATAAACGGGACAAGACTGGGATTGACAAATCCCGTCCTATCTCATCCCATTGTCAACCATGTTGTTTTAGTTTATTATTATATTATTGAACTATTGGATATTTTAATATGGTTAAAGTTGGTTACGTTCCAAATCTATAGTTTTTATAGCGTAAGTCTTAACATTAATATGCAATTGAAATAAATAGGCAATTACAAAATGTTAGCGTAAAATTATATTCGAACATACATGTAGTCAAAATAAAACTATTATATAATTTTTTACTTTGTATTTATTTCATTTTTTTGCTATATTAAATTATATTTGGGATTATTTAAGACAATGAGATAAAATGAGATACTTAATAAGAGAGGATTAAGATAAATTTTTGTTCCAAATAAAATAAAAGGACGTGAATAAAATATTTTTTAATCTCATTTACAAATACGAAACATGATTAGTAAATCCTATCTCATCCCTTCCAATCGTCAACCCTAAACCCAAGTCAGATTATCATATCTCTATCCTCTCACACATTGCCAGTGGCAATTTAAATTACCAACATGACCTTATAAACCTAGTCACTAGTCAGCTTAACTTGACCTTATAAACATGAGCGTAACTTGGTCATCAATTCTTCTTCTTCACATTTGGAAGCCACAAACAGAAACCGAAGAATAGCATAAAAAAATAGCTGAAGGTACAATTATAGCACGGTGTAGATGCAAATTGTGGTCACTCAGCTTAACGGAGGCAATGGCGGTTTGGAGAGTGAAGCGTCTATTGTTAACGGCAGAGTAAGTGGAGTTAATGGTGGCTTTAGCGGCGATGAGAGAGAGGAGATAGGAGGGCAAGAAACGAAGAAATTTAGGCCGGAGAAGGGAAAGGCCGCTAGCTCATGACTCTTGCCACACGATCATGATTTGAAGCGTGTAGGGGGCGTAGCCGGTGAGTGGTTCAGGTTGTAGATGTGATTCTTGATGGCGTGGCATGAGAAGGAAAGGGAGAAGTGGAGAAATGATAAGGCAGCTCGTGAGGGTAATTTTAATATTGTAATTTGAAAAGTGATAGCATATAAAACTATAATTTTACATTCCGGCGATAAGGTCATTTGATGAATATTCCGTTCATTCTCTTAATGGAATGTAACAGAAGATAAGTGTAAGTAAATATAATTTCAAGTAAAATTTAATAAAAAAAATTATATATTTTTTAAAAAATATAAAAAAAAATAAGTAAGCAGTAAATAATTATCTTTTTGTCAAACAAGCAATTTTGGTAGCCTTATATGTGCCGAAATTGGATGGTGTAAAGTGCTTGTGAGAGAGTGACACGGATCGCGCTCCGTATAAAATATAAATCGAGCATTTTTTTCAAATCAAGTTAACCCAGAGGGGTGTATTCAGAATTTTTTAGGCTACACTTAAAATAAATAAAATTCACTACTAAAACTGCACTAGTTGATAATAGAGCCATATGGCTTGTGACAGATGTTTATCCTGGTGTGCAGACTACATCAGATCAATAGACAATGGCGTCGTTTTACTATGGCATTTTTGTAATTAACATGCCTTAGACTATTTAAAATTATATAAATCAAAGATACAAAATGACACCGTCTCAAGCCGTGACGAATGTGTTGTAATCGCCTGTAACGACATCATTTCAATCTACAACGTACGTATATTATGTTCCATAAACGAAGTCGAGCCGCATTGTAAAATGGCATGCCGTTTTATACGATTTCGAAACTAAAAATACGAGCATGATAAGTATCTATCATCTGTTAATGTTAGCAAACTATAAGTCATGACTATTTCATAAATCTTGACATGTGATTATATGTCACGAATATGTTATGCTTGCATAATAGACTCATGGCTTAATGGTATCTATCATAAAAAAATGTAAATAAAAAAACTGTCATTAATTTACATTTTTTTAATAGTGAATATTGCAAGTAGCAATTAGTAGATCGAAATTATCGTATAAGGGAGTCAAGGTTGATAAAATTTTCCTACACAAATAAACAACATATATTAGAAATTAATTTCAAAGAAATTTTTATTAAAATAAAGGAAGAGTGACATTTTACTCTCTTGTAGAATTCATTTTTAGCACTTTAATTCTGATAGATATTTAATATCTCTTGTTTAATTTAAGACTTTTGTAAATTAACACTAGCTAATTAATTTATATATTAAAATGTCACATTTATTGTTTAATAGTATCTTTTTTGTCACTATTTAAATATTAAGAATGTGATATTAAAAATTTATTGAGATAAAAACAAATATGAAAAAAAAATGTTATAAAATCACTCATCATGAGCTCCTTGACATAAGATATTTAACATGTGAACTGAGGCTATGTCTGAGACTTAGAATTAAAATGTAGGAATAGACTAATTTTTAAATAAAATATTAATCTCATGTTTGACAAGCTCACTTGAATTGAATGAATAGACTAAATTAAGATTTTAATCCTGAATTCACGGGATTAGTAATTCTAATTTTCATGTGCTTTTAGTTAGAATTAGATAATAATATGAAAAATATTTGTTCATTTACGATGTCTTCTATTATTATTATTTTTAATTAAAAGCCACTCAAGGGTGGGGAGTCAGGCAGAACCCCTTACTTATAAATTATTGAAAGAAAAGAAAATATACACGGAGAGGGATATAAACCAAAATCTCTAAGTAAAGAAACAAACATAACCAATAATTGAAAGAGTAGTAAAAATATTAAGAGAACAACAAAGAAACTAAAAATAATTAATTAATGCAAACACCTAGAGAAGCGGTTACGATACTTGCAACTATTAACTGATTTGAAACCTTTTCGGGAAACCAAAGCAATGCGGGCCAACAACACTGAAGTCAGGGTCAAGATCTCGCTGCCAAGAACCCTCCAGCTTAGATGCAAAATAATTATCAGACACAAGATTCTCATTAAAGCTAAACTCCTCATTCGACTGAAAAAGGATACCTGTAGAATAGGAATTGAAATCCGCACCTATGATTTATTTCACTATTTTTATTATAATTTAAAAATTATTATTTATTTATTGTTATTAATTAAGTAATTTATTTTTTATTATTCATGATTTACCTAAAATTTATTAATTAATTTCATATTGGCATAATTTTATTTAGTGAAATGATATATCTCATATGTAATAATCTATAATTTAAATAAGTTGTATTTCTTTATTATAATTATGACTATCCAATAATTATATATATATATAATTTCTGATTTGTTTTATTTTAAATTATTATAATATTTCTTATTAAATATCTTTAACTAGTCGATAATTAAATTCAAATATTAACTTAAATATTATTTAATTTTATTAAATTTAATTTAACAAAATCAAATCCAATAGTGTACCAAACATAAGTTGGCACTATATATAATCCAATTTAATCTAATCCAATCTTTATATTTAGTTTAATCTAATCTTATGTGCCAAAAAAAAAATCCAATAGTTTTAAGATGTCAAGAACCAAAATTTTGAATTTTCCAATATGAGGCAAAATCAATTAAGGCTGCTAACCCATAGAAAATTAATTTAAAAAAAACATGGTAACTAATGGAATAAGAGCATTACATCTATGGTGCATTTACTTTCCATGAATCAGAATATACAGGAATAGAAGTTAGCTGGAATCAAAATAGAGAATGAAAATAAAAAGAAGTTATTTACTTAAATCATAGAAATTGAAATCCGAATGGATTGAATTCTCATTGATGAATTTACTTTGTCTTGTAATTATAGATTACTTCAAGTTACGGGAATGCCCTTAGTTAAAATGGTATATTTTTCACTAACAAAACAAATAAATAAATTTTTTTAAAGTAAATATAAACATGTTTGTTATAATATTAAGCATAATACTATAATTTTCCAAATAATCTAGCACTACTTACTATTATTATTATTGGGTAAAAAAAGAAATATGTAATTTTCTTTACAGGTAAATGTGTCTATTCATTCCTCATTCTCATTCTCTCATTTTCATTCTTACCTCCATATGAAAATGAGATTTTCACCCCTCATTCCCAAATTTGTAGGTTCCACCTAAATTCTATTCTCATTCCTTAATTTTTAGAGCAAGTAAACTCAATTAATCATTCTGATTTCCACTTGCTGTCAACAATTTCACAAGGGAAGCGAATCTGGACAACCGTATGGAGCCCACGACTCCCGTAGGCCCATTGTCTTCTTAATTAAGCCCAAAATTTAAGAACTTGCATCAAGTTTAACATATTGATATATGTCAATTCCACTAACTAAAACAATCTCACTTTAAAGCCACTCCAAAAGTCACCGGTAAATCTTCATGAATTGCATTTCCAATTTTCCGCTTCACAACCTCGTACGAATCAATCCGAAATTTCCACCGCATAGAAGCCAGTTATTTTCTTATTGAAAATAATAATAATAATGGGAAGTTTATAATTTCATATCTGTCCAAATCTGTGAAGTGAAAACTGGAGAGTGCAACTGTTTTTCTCTTCAAGGATTTTATTAATCTAGTCGTTTCAAACGTTATCACGTTTCCATCGTTACTTCTTTTTCCCTCATAGTAGAACTTTGTTGTTTTTTTATTTTTATCTTTCTTTCTTTCTTTGTAAGGTCATGCTTTCCCCTCCTGTTCCAATGACAGCCATACAGCTTTAACTCATTGTCTATGGAAACCAAAATTAGGAATTTAGCTATAATGCTGCCTCGCCAGTTGCCTAATTGCGCCTTTTAGAATAAGTAAAAGCACATCTAATTTAAAATTGACCATCACACGTACCCAAATCATCGTTGAATGAATTGAATCTCTTTCATAAGTTGTTGACTTCCTCAGATACAACTTCCCCACAGAAACAGGTAGATTCATAATATCCTCCATCATTATTATTATTACTCCCCAATTCAAGAATCCCTTGCGGCTCTTCTTTCTTCCGCCAATCATCTTTAATTCTCAGCATCATTATCTCCTCATCTCTATTTCTTGGAATCTACCATTCTTAATTATAATGCTAGGCTATGTATCTTAAAATACATAGTTTGTTTCTCAACTAATATAACACTAATTTTGGTAGTGTTTACTTCTCAAATTAGAGTGGAAAGTTTGATGTGGGAATCTAAGATTGGGAGCGTAGAATGAAAGTCAAAATAGATTATTTATTTACACTGGAATCAAAGTATAAATTAAAAATCAAAATCTCATTTATATGTTTACTTAGTCTTGAATTGACAGTGAATTATTTAGAATTACAATTTTATCCTTATTTAAAGAATTTTGGTTTTCAGTTACAAAGTGAATAAGAAATAAATTTGTAAAATGAACCATTTATTTTATTATTAATTTTAATTATATAAAATAATTATTATTATTAAAATTCTTAATTATGTAAATCATAATTTTTTATTAATTTTAATTATGTAAATTAAAATTATTGATAAAAGCAACACAAATAAAAAATTATTATTAATAATATGGTACAAAATTAATATTTTCTTAGAATAAATGCTTTATTATTATTATTATTATTATTATTATTATTATTATTATTATTATTATTATTATTATTATTATTATTATTATTATATTTTCAAATAATGAAAGTATATAGTAATATTATTAATTCTTTTATGAATATAATAATATTATTTTTAAATAATTTTAACTTAGATTACATAAATATTATTTTAAATAAATATAATAATACTATATTTAAATAAATTTAATATTATTATATTTAAAAATTTTATTATGATTAAATAATATAATAATATTATTTAAATAAATATGATATTATTATTTGTAAATAAATATAACATTATTTTATTTTAATAAATGTAATTATATTATACTTAATAAGGCAAGGGTAAAAAAGAAAGAGGTGGGAATCCCATTTCTCACTCTAAAAACGAGTAAAATCCACAGAGTGAGACTCCCACTCCCCTCTTAAATGAGTAAGTAAATGCTAAAGTAGGAGAAATTTACACTCCTAACTTTTACTCTAGTAAGTAAACACAACATATTAGTTATCATTTATTAGTTAGTTGTTGAATTTTTATGCTAGTAAAAGTGTGAGACTTATGTAACATTAATTAATAAGTGACACCAATTAGTGAGTGAGAAATCAAAATTTTTGGAAGTATAAGAGCATTCGCAAGATTCTTGTTTCATCATTCGCAATTCTATTAAGTTTTTATAGTATCATAGTGTCCATTGTTAAGGATGCAGATGTCTTCAATCAGCCGAGAATTCATATTAGGTGAAATATATAAGTTTGGGACAACTTTCAACTCATGAGCCGATTTTGAAGTATAAGTTAAAACTTGTGGCTAGCCTACACATGACTAAAATGTTAAAGAATTTATCTGACATTCGCTAATAATAAATTTTTAGCTAAGTATATAAACATCGGATAACTCAAGAGCTTATTTTCACACGAGTTAGTCCAACAAACTTCTAAACGCGTTCACATCTTTTAGTTGCAAACGGCCATACAGATGTCTTAACCATGATTCAATAAACTAAATTAGCTACCTAAGTAACCATTTACATTGAAAATCTTCGTATTGGAGTCTATTGACCATCCTGCTGAGTTAGCAAAGACGTCAAACTTCAAAACTTTCAAACAAAAGCAGGAACACGATAAGCACGTGGATATAATCCACACATCACAAGATGATATACATAAGTTGGTTTCAATCCGTGGCATATGATGAAAACATTGATCATTACTTGTCTTATAATTAATATAATTATTATCTTCATATGGTCTTTGTCTTTTTTCTCTTGTTTATAATTAAGATGATCTCAGAGCTTGACTTACAATGGAGAGATTTTGCTGCCCATGCGCGAGTTAAACAAACTTATTGGTCGTCATTAGAAACCATATATACACGCATGATCAATTGATGCAATATTTTAGGTGTACCAAGTGGACAAAACATGGGACAAAACCCTAATTTTTTTTTCTCTATTATTGGTGTAGTGACTCACTATTATCTTACGCGTGGATATTCTCTCTGCTCTATTATGGGGCAGTCTTTTATTGACAAATATTCAACGAGCATTCGGTGTATTTTATTCGTTTTAATTTGTTCGATAATTGGGCATTACATTCAGTTAAGCATTTTAGAGAGCGATAATGGAGCCACATGTCATACGCTGCCTCTGGATTTGGCTTTTGGCGCTATTGAAAGATTACTCAAAAATAATTTTTTTATGGTGGTGAAATTCTAGAATACCTTTGGGTGTTGTTTGGTTTTAAGAAAGGGGAGGAGAGGAGAGGAGAAGAGAGGAGAGGTGATGAGAGGAGAGGAGTGTAAAAATTGATTGTTATTGTTTGGTTTCACATTCAATTTGAAAGGAAAAGAAATTATAAATTTTTTATTTGAACAAATATACCCATTATCTTTAATGTTAATAGTGCTAATAAATAAAAAATAATTAAATTATGAATTTATTTAATATAGAAAATGAATTAATAACAAAACATTTAATTTTATATTATATTTTTAATTAATTCATTACATTTTATAATCAAAATAAGTAACATTGCATAACTAGTTATGTGATCAATTCAATTTCTAAATATTCATAATTATTGAAAAGAATAATATGTTAGCTTATTGAAATTACCCAGTTAAATAAAAAATTTTATTTTTTAAAATAAAAAAATTACAGATTGACCGCCGTTGACTGTCGTTGACCGTCGTTGACCGCCGCCGTTGACAAGTATTTTTTTATCACGGTAAGTTCATAATAATGATCAGAAATAAATGATTTACTTGTTGAAAGCACTAATTTTGAAGAAAATATATTCTATACTAGAAAATATGAGAGTTAAAAATTTTCCAAACGTTTAAACAAGATTTGAGGTAAATAATAACACATATTAGCATTTCTAACTCCATAGAGTTGTAGATCGACCCATGAGAATTCTATTGGTATCAATTTTGATGGTGAAGTGCGTCTCCGGCGAGACTCCAGTGACTTTTCGGCGAATCATTTTATTGCTTTTTCTTTTTTTAAATAAATTTATCCTATTAATTTAAGAAAACAAATATAAATTATTTACATTTTAACTTATTTAAAATTAATTTTATTTAGGGGATAATTTTAAAATTTTTACATTCTAATAAATGAGTAATTTGAAATCCTTACCCATTGATTAGGAATATAAATTCTTCAATTTGATAGAAATTGAATTTCAATGGAAATTCAATTCCATTAAATTTGATCCAACCAAATAATGGAAAATAAAAAAGAAATCAAATTCTTTTCCTCTCCCCACTCCTCTACCCCGAAGCAAACATGTCTTTGGTGTATTGATGCATGTATTAAAGAATTCTTCTTTGTATTCCAACCAAAGATGCTAACTAATTTGAATATACGTTGTATTAAGTGACCACAGCTCAATGACAAGGTAGAGTCGCCACCTACGTTTTATATAATATGATTGTCAACGAACAATATACTCTACATATAATTAAAAGAAATATATGCTCTCATTTCACTTCCATGATGCTGTAAGATATTACTCATAACAGTGATAATATATGAATGTGACTAGATAAGATGTTAGCTTTATTATATATATTGCGTATCAGAGGCATAATTAACTGGTAATGAGCTCTTTTTTGAAAAGCCGCCAAACTTATTAGTCAATAGAATACCTAATTATATGAGGCATAATTAACTGATATTTGATTCGGTAGTTATAGCTACCTTATAAAATTTGCACTCCAATTCCATGAATCATGAAATTCAAATTCCTAGTAACGAAAATTAAATTAAAAAAAAAAAAAAAAACGAAAGGTCACCAGCTGCCGATGGGTCTCCATAAAACCGACCAATAAAGTCTCTCCAAACTATTCTCTGAATTTAATTTTGTCAATATTTTGAGTCAACACTCAACACATAAACTGCAGAAAATTTATAAAAATAGCCAAATTTTCTTTTGTATTTCTCAAAATTAACCTCTCAAATTTTTTTCTATCATAATTAGCCAAAGATCTAAGTATTTGACGAAATTGCCCTCGTTACTTTTTTTAAATTTTTAAATGATGTCATTCTCACAACTAAAAACGGGAAGTAAGTTAAACACATTTCAACATAATTAACACCCCAAAAAATCTCAACACTCCCAATAAATCTCAGCACTCCTAACAAAAGAGAAGCATAAAATCATCAATTGGAGAGTATATTAAATGTTAGTTTATATGCTTACACAAAATGGATTTTTAATGTTTTAAGGCTAGTGTTTAAGTTGAAAATTTATGTAGATTTTCCTGTAAATGCTGTTATTTTTTTTATAAAGTAATGTAATTTGTTAAAATACACCTATTTGAGTTAAGAAATAAAAAAAAAAAAGTTAAAAACAGTAAAAACGCGACTGAGAATTGAAACCCAGATTATGGGCGACAAGTGCCTGTCGCACAAAATTAAACATGTCGCACAAAAATACAGCATGTGTGATGGGTACATTTTTTAAGATGATAATTTGGCTACAGATGTTCATTTTTTGCGTATAATATATTGTTTTAAAGTTTGTGACAAGACGAATAAAACTCATAACTTTTTCGCCGATCTCGCCTATAGTTAAATAGAAAATTTACCTCGATTTAAGTGTGACAGACACTTGTTATAATTGTTTGTGCAACATCCATGTAAAATGTATGGTATATTCACTTTATCATATTTTGTAGTGTGTAACCACATTTGATTTTTTTAAATATTTTTCAAGTTTAATAGATTTAGTTGTGCTATTGAAGTTGTAGCTATATTGTAATGAGTTCACATCACAATCACCGTCGTTCCATAATTGCTTCAAGAACACCTATTACATATATATTACGTGGAATCAAAGTTCAAATTAAGGACTGAAGACATTAAGAGATATAACATTGTAATCAATTATTGTAAGCTTTTTGAACTCATTACCCAAAAAAAGGAATCTGTGTGTGTGACACGTTGAGGTAAGGTATTTAGGTATTGTCTTTGCTTTGCACTAATTAACTGGAAGTACTCATGGATATGCTGTAGAAAAAAAAAAAGATAATTGTTAATAATAGAAGACAGTACAGAGTACTTGAAAAAATAAAATCCAACATTATTTACCTCATCCCCTAGCCATCCAAGTGAAGCATAACCCAACAGTATTTGAAAAAATTCGTATGACTGTTGGATTGTGCGATCCACTGTCATTTCACCGGCAAACCACTGATCGAACTCATGAAATTGTGTTGGATCCTTTAGTCCTCTAAATGAATTTATATCCACAATCGTTTTTTCGTTAATCTCATGGTCAATTATTTCGATTGTGGGTAGAGGATTCACGTTCCTCCCTCTCTTGAAAAGCGGAATCACGTATGGACTATTAATCATATATGACGGCCGATATGGACGTTCGAACTGACTTATGCCCAGTGGTGTCTTCGTGAAAATTTTGACGTTATCAACACTTAGGTCCTCATAGAAGATGTACAATGTCAAAGGACTGTGATCATTATGATCAATAATATCAGTATGAACTCCATGGTCATCTAGGGCCTGTCAAATAGTCAATATAAACATATTCAACTCCTGTCGGATTAGAAAGTAAAGAATAACAAGATACAACGCGATAAAGTTGCTCACTGTATACGAGCGTCCAATCGTGGAATCGTCGTTCGACCACTTGGATGTACTCTCTCTGTTTGAACCAAAAGTCCCATGATGAGTTTTCTAAACTCCCTTTGTTCTTTGCGCTCTGCCTCAAATGCGGACTTTAGCTTAAAAATGTTACGATCAATCTTGTTCATCCGTCTAATGAAATAGTTGTTACAGAACTTTGTCCTTGACTGTTATCAACAAACACAAATACAACGAGACTGTGTTAAAGGCATATATGAATTTGTATACAAGAAATGAAAATGATCGTTGATGAGGATGTTACCTCCGACTCTTGTAGGTTATCGAAGTCATGTGATCGATCGTCACTGTCAACTGCAGCAGGCTTGTCCTCGAGTGGATTTTACTGCTCATGTGTTCCACTCATGTACTCTTCAGGCTCTTGTACTTCGATTGGAATAGACTGCGTATTGATCGTAGGTTCATACTACACAGAATAGATAAAAAAATAAAAAATAATTGGTAAGCGTATTGAGCTTCAATGATATTTTAAATTAAGTACTCAAGGGTACTTACGTTAAGAACCTATCTTGGGATGTATGACACATTATTCTCCACAGTCTTCCAATAATCTTTTGCCTTCTCCTTTGTACTTGGTTTGATGATTTGTATAACACCCCCCTGCTGTAGAGTAGATAAAATTTTATGTTCGAATAATGATATAGTACTTAATAATATTAACGGTTATTTTATTCATATAATACTTATAATACGAGTGTTGTCACTGAGATATGAATGTACGACCTCATGACTTATTTTCAACGAATAAAATGCCTTTCATTTTAATATACGGGGAATCTTCTTTCTTGTCTTCACAGCCCACTCTGATGGCAACCTCTTAATAACTTCAAAAAGCCAAGCCTGCAATAAACAAAGTCACAAAGTTAAAGAAAATTACTTCGTGAATACATAAGTACATATACGAACTTAAATTTTTTTCGTACCCACCTGAACTCCATGACTGAAGCCGTAGATATTGTATTTCGCAATATTATGAGAAGGATCTTTGTCGTGCTGATCCTTAAATTTTTCAGCCTTTTGGTTCAATGCATTATCAATACTGTTATATACCGTTTCCCATTATATACGACCCTATTGAAGACTTCGAAAGTGATCGACATCATCACTGTAATTCATCAATTAGAAATCAGCCTGACTGTTATCCTGTCTATCATTCAGTACCTTATCGGCAAAGTAATACAATGTGATTTTCAAGGCATCAACGTCGTCCATGACATGAAAATTCAAATTGGCAAAAGCAATATCCAATTATTTTAGATTCAAGTCTTTAAACCGACCATCAAAATATTGATGGAGCAACCTATGATGCATTAGTGAAATTTTTGGTACGATGTTTTCACCACCAAAAAACCCCGTAACTAAACATCACTCCCCAATCGATAAGCGTGTTAAATGCTCTCCTATTTGAAACCACAATTGATTTCTCATTGGTTTCATTATGTGCCACTTGTCTAAGCAATAAATTATAGATTATAACACCACTGAATGCATAACTCTTTAAATTTATAAAATGCCCAAAAATATCATTCTTGAATAACAACAATTGTTTTTTCGTTAACTTACTACGGATAGCTTCGATGACTCTTTTAAATTTTGATGTCTCTGTAATACAGCTTGGAAAATGATTATCAAATCCTAACTTCATTACGCCTGGATCCTTCCTGGGGCCAGGCAGATTACGCTTTGCCAAACTCTTTTTTGCCATGTATCTATAACAAAATGAAATTTTGATCGATTATTAAAATTCATAACTTTATTATAATAAAAAAACATAACAAAATTTATTAACACAAATTACGCAACGGAAACATGATCACACAGTCACTGTGTTTTAGTGTGACTAGCAGACTGTCGCACGAAAATACAGAGAGCATGGTGCTCCCATCGCACGTAATTGTGTGCGACGACCAAAAAAATTAATGCATAGGTGATGTGTTTTTGTGCAACGGGAACACTTCTCCTAAAATTTTGTGCGACGGACAGCCCGTCGCACAAAAACACAGCTGGATAGCCGAGGATGGCGCGGGTCAGACTCGCTCCCCAGCCTCCCTCTCACCAAAATTCATTCTCCTCTCCTACAACCCTCCACTAAAACAACATCAAACAACAAAAACCACCACTAAACAACAACATTAAACAACAACAACAACAACACACAACCACAAAACAATAAAACGCAACACAAGAACGAGATAAAGCATTTATTTCAAATTTCTTACCCAGGGTTTTTGAAGTTCAATGTTTGATTTTTAGATCTCTTCACTGCTATTAGACTTGATTTTGGTGGGATTGATGTTGTTGGACGTGAGCTCTAGAGATTGCCACCGATGATTGACGCCGTCGTTCTTCTCCGGTGCCAGTGATTGGTGAGAAATTTGTTAAGAGAAATGCTTCTGTTTTGGAAAAATTTGGGTGAGAATGACAAGGATAGTATGGTCTAAAATGTTGTGGTTTGGCTAATTTTGATAAAAAAAAAAGTTGTGTGGTTATTTGTGTAATTTGTAAAAGTTTGATGGTTATTTTTTCAAATACTTTATACTGTCTTCTATTATTAACAATTGTCATTTTTTTTTTCTATAGCATATCTATGAGTACTTTCGGTTAATTAGTGCAAAGTAAAGACAATACCCAAATGCCTAACCTCAACGTGTCACGCATACGAATTCTTTTTTTTTGGTAATGAGTTCAAAAAGCTTACAATAATTGATTACAATGTTATATCTCTTAATGCCTTCAGTCCTTAATTTGAACTTTGATTCCACATAATATATATGTACTAGGTGTTCTTGAAGCAATTATGGAACGACGGTGATTGTGATGTGAACTTATTACAATATAGCTACAACTTCAATAGCTATATTGATGGGCGATCGGACATCATGTTCAAACGGTTCACAGACGTTGATATGGTAAAAATTATTATATAATATTAATGTTATCTAATTTTGTTAGTAATTTTCTAAAATTTTTAGTTTACGTTGATTTGTGTACTCAGGTATTTGTTTTTGTGAATTTGGGTGGCGATCACTGGATAGTAGCCTGAGTGGACCTTCGTAAAAAGAATGTGTGGATTTATGACTCGTCGGCAGAATCTCGGGACGATAAAACGTATGAGCACAACCTCAAGCCATTTCAAGTTGTTTTCCCTCGATGGCTAAAAGATATTGGATTTTACGACATTCGACAGGAGTTACGAAGTGCCAACCCTTGGAAGGTGAAAGTAGTAAAAACTGTGCCACATCAAGAGCCTGTAACTGGGGATTACGAAGTTTTTTTGTTGGTGTTTACAATGTATTTAATGTTCATGCTCACACTTGATTTTAGTAGTAGCCATGAATAGTACTTTAGGAAAAAGATTGTTGTTGACATATTTAATGGTGATATTACATTTTAGGCCATTGTACTCATTTGAATATTGATGCATGTGGAATTTTGCTTTTGTAGAGACAATTAATATAATATAATTGAGACTAAATACCTCATTAGATATAATTTTACAATAAATAAAAAATAAATGCTCAAAACACAAAAGTATTTATCATGATATAATTAGTTTTGATTCAATGCAATATAATTCTTACATTTCTTGCGATTATGCACCGCTTTATTGCACCGCTCACATTTTACAATTCTCCTATTTTCATCCTCACCAACAGAGGGTATTCTGAGCTCAGAACGACGACTAGATGATGGTGCTTTAATTGGTGGGTTAACTCTTATTGCTTGGATTTCCTCCGGAATCTCCCAATCTGTCATGTCACCAACTAGCTCGACTGGTTATGCATAAGCCATCACTAGTGAATCCTTGGTATAAAAATCAGAACAAAGACTGATATAATCCACTTGTACGGTTAGGCAAGTCTTGTCACGTATGTCAACTATCCTCTCCTTAATACCACCACCCAAAACATGGAATCGAAATTGGGACACAGGACGAACAATCATTCTTTCGGCCACAGTTCTCCTGTCAGAGATTATTTCGTCTGCCCATGTTGTTAGACGTGTACTCTTCGATTCAACCACAATTGTTATATCATAAAACCATTGTTACAGTGTTTTTCTAAAGTGATAAATAAGATGAGTAATCAAAAATTTCTGCAGTTCTCTCATGAAAGAATTCACGTTCTCCGCAATGTTGGTGGTAAGAATATTGTACCTCCGACCGTCAAACTCAGACCTTGCCCAATTACATGTGCCCACATTATTCTATAAATAGTCAGTCGCACCCGCATGGAGCTGCCGCAATCCTTCAAGTTATTTTTTAAATTCTTCATGTCCATACGTTTTTGTTACATTTATAAAAGCAAACTCAAATTCATCCCATACAACTTTGGACATCTTGAATTTTGACTTTATATTACTTTTCACATGATAAAAGCAAACACCATAGCCAGCAGTGAAAAATACTTTCAAAACAGCTCTCTTGATGGCAGTACATCGATCAGATATAAATACTAACTCTGGTTTATCACCAATCACTCCATGTAATTTCATCATAAACCATTCCCAAGCATCATTATTTTCGGAATCCATGATCCCAATGGCTAACGGATACAGTTGATTGTTTCCATCTAGGCATATTGCCACAAACATACTTCCACGATATTGCCCCTTCAGATAAATGCCGTCTACAGCAATCACTGGTCTGATGCTATGCATGAAACCCTTGATCGAAGATCCAAGAAATACAAAGTAGTATAGGAAATTATCATTTCCATCCTGTTCGATGTGAGTAATGGTACCTTCGTTTGCTTTAGTCAAAACGTAGGAGTACCTGGGAAGTAAGTTGTACGACTCTGCAGGATTCTCTCGTACTATTTGAAGACCAACTTCCGTTGCCCTATACTCCTATTGATATGATAATTGAACACTGTATTCCTATTGTGTATCTGCTCTGATGTCATTCAGAATGTATATCTTTTTTTCTTAGATAAATTTGTCTGCAATGATATGACCAACAACTCGGCTCCTTGCTTGACGAACACCATCGACCATCACCTCATTACAACAAGTGTGTACATTGTCAACTCTTCTCACTAACAATGAAACATTCTGCTCATTCGAAGCTCTTGTTGCTCAGATACACCATTTACATGATTCCGAAGAACACTGGGCCTTGAAGCGTATCGTTGTGAAACGTGTGATCCTAAAATCAAACTTACCCTTCAAGGCAACTTTGAACAGTTCTAGTATTAACTCATTCGTCTCAACAAACAACTTTTCCACACCAATATCATCATAATTATAATTTCTAACCATATCTAGAACAACCAAGTTCGAAGGCAAAACTGGAGCAAGACTTGCGAGGTGACTAACTGTTGTCCTTCTTCTCGAATGGGCCATTGAATGAATGGGTGGGCTATCTCTATTATTAGTGGGAATATCGTTCTGATCCTCATCTTCATCATTAGTAGGAATACTGGAAGAATTGACACCCCCATCATGATCTAAACTATTAAAATGATTATCTATTGTATTATTATATAGTTCCCTACAAGCATTATTTGCTTTTGTGTTGCCAATGTCATCAATAAGATCATCATTGTTACGAAAATCATTGTTGTAAAATGGAGAGTAACGTTACTCTGACAGCATTGTTAGTGATAACTCCTTTTCTTCAATATCTCCTACTATTATGTCATTGTCATTAATGGTGTTATTATTATCGCGGAGTGGATAGTAACGTTGCTGTAAGGACACTGTCTGTGGTAATACCTCTTCTTCAATATCAGGACCAGAGATGTTTGCTCTAGAAGAAGTTTCAGTTTCTACAAGTGGCTCACCATCTTCGTTCTGAACTCGAGGAGATATGGTAACAAATATAGGGATGCATCCGTAATTGAACACATTAGAAGCCATATGTAACACAACTTTGATCATTTCGTCATTAAATATGTCAATAGGTAGTGAACATGTACGATATATTGTATTACTAGACCTCAAAGCTGTCTTCATCGTGATATTCCATTCATTACTACCTATTTGTAAAACATCATGAACTTTTGCTACAAATTGATCAAATGAACAATCTTTTTGAACCAGAAAAGCTGTATTATTGCCATTCACGTACTCCATATGCCTATCCGCCAACGTCTCCCACCAACCGTTGTAACACAATTAAAGTACAACTAAATCCATTAAACCTGAAAAATATTTAAAAAAATCAAATGTGGTTACACACTACAAAACATGATAAAGTAAATATACCATACGTTTTACATAGATGTCGCACAAATAGTTATAACAAGTGCTTGTCACACTTAAATCGAGGTAAATTTTTTATTTAACTATGGGCGAGATCGGCGAAAAAGTTATGAGTTTTATTTGTCTCGTCACAAGCTTTTAAAAGATATATTATACGCAAAAAATGAACACATGTAGCCAAAATTATCATCTCAAAAAATGTACCCATTGCACATGCCGTATTTTTGTGCAACAGGTTGGGAGACAGGCGCCTGTCGCACAGAAATACAGAATGTTCGACAAGTTCATATTTATGTGCAACAGGTGCATGTCACACATAATCTGAGTTTCGATTCTCAGTCGAGTTTTTACTGTTTTTAACTTTTTTTTTTTTATTTCTCGACTCAAATAGGTGTACTTTAACAAATTATATTACTTTATAAAAAAAATAACAACATTTACAGCAAAATCTACGTCAATTTTCAACTTAAACACCAGCCTTAAAATATTAAAAATTCATTTTGTGTAAGCACATAAACTAACATTTAATATACTCTCTAATTAATGATTTTATGCTTCTCTTTTATTGGGAGTGCTGAGATTTATTGAGAGTATTGAGATTTTTTGGGGTGTTAATTGTGTTGAAATGTGTTTAACTTACTTCCCGTTTTGAGTTGTGAGAATGACATGATTTAAAAATTTGAAGAAAGTAATGAGGGTAATTTCATCAAACACTTAGGTCTTTGACTAATTATGATAGAAAAAATTTAAGAGATTAATTTTAAAAAATACAAAAAAAAATTAGCTATTTTTATAAATTTACCTGTGGATTCCTTCGTTGACACCTTCCAAATATGAATGATAATCAGACCATGGCTAACTTTATTAAGAACTACTTCGAAAATTGACCCACAAAATAAAAAATAAAAAGGTCTTGTTTTTATTGACTTAATTAACTTTCAGTGTCACGTTACATTTTCTAGCCGATCATGATAACTCACATTTATTTATCAATTTGGTCGTTGTGATGAGAATTGCCCAGCAGCTGAACCTCATGATTCAGGCGAGAGAACGAAAAGAATTCTGTCTACATAAATTGAACTAAAATAAATTGTAGAGCGACGAGATACAACCCCAAACTTAAACTCGGACCGAACCCCACAATGGCAAGATAAAAAATAATAAAATATATTTAAAAAAAGAAAAAGAAAATAAATACGCTCAGGTGGGGTTCGATTGGGGTTTTAGGTTCGGGGCATAAATCATTTTTGTAAATTTTATGTACATTAACAAAGGGACTAACTAAAATTTGAAGTGGTCATTTATGATTAATAAATTAAAAAAATAAAAAAATTTAAATCATACTCTTACACTATTTCTAAAAGACATATGATAAAGGATATTTAAAAATTTAGGACGGCTCTTAGGAATAGAATTTTAATAACAACAACAATTATTAGAATTGACAACAACAATAACAATCAGTTCACTCTAAAAATAATAATAGTGTTACGCTCAATCTTATAATAAACATGCGTATTTTTTTCCTTGAAAAGTATTTACTTATTTGTTTCATTAGTAAAAAATATATAATTTTAACTTAGCGTATTCTAGAAACTTATAACAATCCATTCCAATTATAAAATAAAGTAAACACATCAATACAACTCATTTTATTATAATTTTTATCGTTTAAGTAAACAACTTATTTTTATTTTTATTATCGATTCCGATTCGTCGAAAGTAAATGCAGCATAATTGTTTTCTTAACAATTCATATGCTTGCATGAAAAAGTATCACAATCTATAGTTCACTAATTAAAACTCAAAAACCTAGTAGGTTTCGACCTCTCATTATAGTAAAACACTGGAACTATGTATCTTCAAAACTATCTTAATATTAATTATCGTAAGAACTTTTATTTTTATTATTTATTATTATTGTTATTTTTGTGAATTGCTAACATTTAGCTGGATATCTGACCAGACTCGTCCTGAATTAATTTTATTATAATATGTCCCGAATTAGTCTTATGATAACACATGTTTGAGCCCCATTTTGAGTAAGTCAATTTGGATGAAATTTGCTTCGAAATAAGGAGCAGATACCCCGTATCCAGAGGAGCTTGAATCAATCAGTTACCCCCAGATGGGCATATAATATAAGGAATACAACTAAGGTGGCGTTTGTTTTTTAACTTAATAACTTAAAGTGACTTAACTTAATTAATTAAGTTAATTAGATGTGTTTGTTTTTATAACTTAATAGGACTTTTCAGATAATTTTGACTTAATAAAAGAAGCCAATTTTTTTAGTTTTTTGCTGAATAGAATTTTTGCTGAATAGAAGAATTTGAATTAAGTCAATTAATTTCTAATGTAAAAAATATCCCTATTTTATAATTTATTTTTCATATATATTCCAAAACTCACCCATAAACGTTTATCCTACATAATCTCATCTTTACATGAGACAACTTTGAGATGAAATAACAAATCAACTATTTCAATTATTTTGTTAGTTTTTTTTTCTTATATTATGTACTATTATTGAGAATTAGTGATAAAATTTAAAATTTATAGTATTTTATATATTACAATTCCAAAATCATTATGTATTCACTTGAATATAGTTTTACTTATAAATATTAAAATATTATGGTATTTAGTGTATTATTTATTTAACATTTAAATTTAATAAGGGTACAAATGTAAAAATATATATTTTCAGATTTTTAAGTTTAAAAAATAAACAACTTAATATTTATTTTCAGAGATTCAGATAAAAAAAACAAACATATTATTCAGATTCAGACATTCAGATCTATTCAGAATTCAGATTAATTCAGATCTATTCAGATTTCAGACGAAAAAACAAACACCACCTAAATCAATCAAGTTAAATATGATTTATTGAACCTGGGTTGCCAAACATGCCATAGATCTCAGCCAAATGAATCATGACAGATTATTGCCTGAGAGATACTAGCATCAAATCCCCAATTCCCCATCACGCAGAGACAGCCATCAGGTCAGAGCTGGCTTGTGAGAGAGAGAAAGACAATGGGCGGTATTTTTGAAATTTTAATACTTAAGTTTACTGGCACACAGTCCTAGTTAATTTTGTGAACTGGCAAAGGCATAATATCATAATATTAAACTCTTATCTCTGATTCTCCAAAAAGTTTTAGAATCCAGATAATCGGCCCATTGGTTCTCTTTCTGCAATAATAATAATAATAATAATAATAACAAATCATCATGATCACACCACCACCACCATCATCTCTGAGGTATTTTGATGACCTCGATGCATGGCTTAATTGTTATTAAATGTTTTCACCGATATTTATAACTTTCTGTTTCATAAAATAAATTAAGATTTTTTCTTAATCTGATCATAATATTTTAAATAAATAATTTAATTATTAATTAATAATTAATAAATAAAATATATAAAAAAATTAAATCTTATCTATTTATTATTATTAAAAAATACATAGTAAAAAATCTTTAAAAGCTAAGCATGAGAGGATTCTAATCCTCATAAAACGAGCATTATTCTGGACCACTTAATTACCAAAAAGGAACAATGCTAGCAAAGCAAGAGTACAATTAAATGTGTACTTCAAAGAAATATCAGTTCCGTATGTAATGGCTTGCTATTGGGAAGGTGACATTGAGGATGAAAGCTTAGCTTCAATCTTCATCCCTCTCTTTCCCGTGCTCAAATTAAGCCACCAGACTGTTTTATTGGCCATTATTGAATTTGACTTAGCTTGTCTTGAGGAATCTAGTCGTAAATACTCTTCTTTTCCTTCCTGTTCTTCTCGTGTATAGTTATCAATTAATTGTAATTTAGTAGCTAAAGAACGAGATATGTGTTATATGAGTCGGAGTTGTAAACTTCCCCTTTTTATAAAGTTTGAATACAATGAAATTTAATAGCAGAAACATAATGAATTGTTCAAAAAATAAAGAACTAAGTGATAAAAATCACTAAACTTCAATGTAATTTTTCTCCCTAATAATATTTCGATACGATTGATGAGCAATCAAATTCATCTCACAATAATGTATAGAGAAACACAAATGAACCTCACCACACCCCGTCTAAAGTAGATTTTTTGAGCAATTTTCTTATTAATTCAAACTTGAGCTATGATACTCTTACCCACGTGAACCATAAGACTAGACTCAACAAATGCCAAAACTCAAAAAGTTGCTGCAGGTTCCAGTAGAGTTTTTGCGGGAAGAATATCGTTTCCTTTCAAATTTTGAAGGTATTTATTAAAATATTTTAATTTTATTGATTCGCGTGGGTTTAGGTGTCATTTTTTACTTTAATTTTTACGACCGAAGCAGGTTAAATGTTGTTAGGGTCAACAAAGCAGAAACTCGCATTTATTGCCCTCAATTGTGTTCGGAACTTCGGATCTTTCGGTCAAAAAAATATATCCTCTGCTTGGTTTTTGCACTCATTTAAGAGACAGTAATTTCATGTTCCCTCTTGTAATCGAAACTGCTCAGAATCTTAAAAAAAAAATACAAAATTCTCTTGATAAACCTATACCATATGCTAGACTGGTGGTTATAATTGAAAAAAGAAATCATATAATAAAATAATGCAATTTACCAATTCGAGCAGGCACAGTTTTTAATCTGTCCCACAGTATATTCATGAGATCTGCGTGGTGACCATTTATCTTCAACTATATGGCTAAGTATATTCTTCTATGTTCTACACATAGCTTATTATTTAAAAAAAGAAAAGAAAAGAAAAATTAGATACAAAATTATACCACAGACACACCCCCCGCCCCTGCCCGATTTGGATTGCCAACAGTAGGAGCGTGCGTTAACATTTAACGATTTTTTTTCAAAGATTTGAAGCCTTTTGCATATCTAACCGTCGAAAGCTTAAAAATAAATCAATGAGAATTGGAGTACATGTCTAATTGTCCATCCCACTTCTTGGAGTTCAGGTGATCGAATAGGGTTTTTTGGCACGTACAAGTAAATACATATAATGGTATCAGACTTCAAAAAGCTCAATGTCAAATCCACTTATTCATTATAAAACTCGTGCTTTGAGTTATCGATGATTGATGATTTCAAGCTTAATCATGCTTGTTACTAAGAAAGAAATATGATGTAGGACGTTATATTATGAATTTTAAGATTTTAGAATTTTATTATTTTAGAAATTTTTGTTTTAATTTGAGTCAATTATGGTATTTTATTATTTTAGAACTCTCTATTTTCATTAGAGTTAATTAAAGTATAAGATTTAGTTAATTAAGAAAAGTATATTTTATTTTCATTATAATTGTGATTTAATTTTTCTTTTTAAGATTAACTTAGGAAAGTGGGTATCCTCTATTATAAATAGAGAGGTCTTGTAATTATTTTGAGAACTTCATATCCAATTATTCAATAAAATTCTCTTTTATAATTTCCTTTGGAATTATCTATCAAAATCTCTCTTGTAGAGTCGTTTGGATTAGAGCGCGTTGCGCGTTATTAAAAAATCTCATTGAGTCATTTTGATTAGAACGATATCTAATCGTGCTTCAATTAAAGTATAACCTAATCATATTGGTTTGATCCAATACTAAAATAATATCTAGTGTTTTCTATCCTATCAATTCTACTTCCGCTATGCCTTGCCTCCATCAAAATACTTTGAGGGATTGATGATTGATGATTTCAGTTTGATTTCCTATTACGTTTTGATTTTAGCACATCAAATTTCAAACTGAATCTCTTTTGAGGTAGAGACACAGAAATCTCTTCATATATATTATGAAAGTAGAATTTTTCCTAATACAAAAGTCTCTCTTTTCTTGAAATAATTTTTTTAATTGAATTATATGAAAAAGATTCTAGTAGACTTCTAATTGTATTATTTATGGAATCCTACTGTAACATTTTATCTTTAAGAAAATTTAAATCAAATCAAATCAAGAGAGTGCCAAAAATAAAATTAAAAAAATGTCAAATGTTAAAACTAAATAATCTCCAAATTGTAATCGCAAAAGTTATAGATTTCCCCGGGGGGGGGAATAATTAAAGATTAAATTAATATTATACGCACGAAGTAACAAATGAAAATAGGGCAGCCAGCTACAAAGCATGAGCGAAAACCCCTTGTCGACTGACCTTTCTCTTTTAAAAATGGTTCCAAAGGGAGAGGGATTATTATTTTGTCTTATTTTTAACACTCTCTCCAATCAAACAAGCCCAAACTCAGTTCACACTTCACAGGTGGCACTTCATCCAAATTTATTTATTACCCTTTCTAATTGAACATTTTATCATAAGGTCCCTCAACTCCCACTATAAAAGCCCCCTTTATCCTTGCATCAATTGTGTGCCCAAATTTATAGATTCTCTCTCTCTCTCTCTCTCTCTCTCTCTAATCGATACATTACTTACTAAATCCGTAAATACTTCAAAAGTTAAAAACAATGACTGAGCTCCCTCAAACACAGGGAAAGACCCTCCCAGATGCTTGGGACTACAAAGGCCGCCCGGCCGAGCGGTCCCAAACCGGCGGCTGGACCAGCGCTGCCATGATTCTAGGTCTTTAATCACGTCGGCTCATTCAATTTTTTCTCATTACTTGCTCGTCCCCAAATCTTAATGTGCTATCGTAAATAGTAATTAATTTCAATTTCATTTCTTGTTACATTTATATTTGTTAGGTAGCGAGGGGTGTGAGAGGTTAACAACGCTCGGTATCGCTGTAAATCTGGTGACATATTTGACTGGCACTATGCATCTGGGTAATGCTAGCGCAGCCAACACCGTCACCAATTTCCTTGGTACCTCTTTCATGCTCTGTTTGCTCGGTGGCTTCATTGCTGACACCTTTCTCGGAAGGTTTACATTAATTTCTGACTATTAAACTAGCCCGAACTTCTTTAATTTTCATTTGTTTTTTTCCTGTTACAGGTTCCTAATCCTGGATTTCAATTTGCAATTGCTCTTCTTACAGGTTCCTCACCATAGCAATCTTTGCGACCGTTCAAGCAGCTGTAAGGCTCTTTGATTGCTTCATCATCTTTACAAAACTTTTTTGTTTGAAAAAAAAAAAGAAGAAATTATAGAAATATACACCTTTGATATATATATATATATATTTTTTCAGGGAGTGACGATATTGACAATCTCAACAATAATTCCAAGCCTGAGGCCACCAAGATGCGACCTGAACCACGGCCAATCTTGCATCCAAGCGAGCGGCATGCAACTCGTAGTTCTGTATATAGCACTCTACTTAACCGCTTTAGGCACTGGAGGGCTCAAATCGAGTGTCTCAGGATTCGGGTCAGACCAATTCGATGACTCGGACCCACAAGAGCGGAATCAAATGACCAAATTCTTCAACTGGTTCTTTTTCCTCATCAGCATAGGCTCACTCGCGGCAGTGACTGTTCTTGTGTACATACAAGACAATCTGGGGCGTGAATGGGGCTACGGCATATGCGTTTGTGCTATTATATTTGGCTTGGTTGTGTTTTTGTCCGGCACAAGACGATACCGTTTCAAGAAATTGGTTGGCAGCCCGTTGACGCAGATTGCCTCAGTGTTTGTAGCCGCTTGGAGAAAGAAGCATTTGGATTTGCCATCAGATCCTTTGATGCTTTTCAATATTGATGGCATTCCCGTTGAAATCAAGAAGAAGAAGCAAAGGCTGCCACATACCAAGCAATTCCGGTTAGTATTTTTTCATACTAGAATTTTAATTAATTTCGTACTCATCTAAATGTGCTGAGGGATTTTTTTAGGTATTTGAGCGATGTGTGCGTTCTTTAACTCTCACATAACTTTGCCCCATGCACACACCCTTTTTCTCCAACTTTTTAGAAAATCGGTATCCATTTTTACATTCAAAAGTTGAGATTCAAGTGTTGATAAAAGAAATAGTAATCATTTTCCCTTTCTAAATTCCCTCAACTTTTGAAAGAGTCAACTATGGACTATAGAGGGTGGAAGATTTTTACTCAGATAATTGAATTTTTGATTCATAGTGGCTTTTATTAATTTTTTAAATAAAAAAATAGTAATACATCTAGAAGAAATAAGGGATCACTATAATTATGAAGTTAATTGTGACTAGCTACTAGTTATTGAAGCCTTCAGTGAAACTAGCGAGGAATCTTTAATTTATTAGCACACATGTAATTTGCCACAAAAATTGTAGTAGGTGACAAACTAGGAACTTATCTACTGAGGTAGGCCATTTTTTATGGGTGATTGACAACTAACCATAGTTCATAGATCAATCAAAGACCAGAATTATTGATTTACGGGTCATAATTGTCGGCCCTTGTCTGTGGACGTTGGTCATTGATAATTGATCATTGATGTTGCCATATCTTGCTCATTAATTGACACAACCAAGTTTTTCTAGCAATTTTCTGTCACGAGATTAGGGACAAATCATTACATACCCCATGCCAAGGTTATCGGACTAGATATATGTCATCTGCTAGAGCCTCGACGGACAATCTCTTCTTATATGATTTTTCAGGTTATTTAAAACAGCTGCCCTTAGGGGATATGCATGCATTATCGGATATTTTTAGTGCTGATATACTGACCGAATTAATGGGGTCCCAATTTGGACCCAACAAAACAAAAAAAATTACGAAAATTTAAAAAGATATATTTCTTTTGAATGATCGGGGATCAGTATGGGTTACCTTCGGAGTAATCATCATTTTTTTATTCGAAATAGGAGCATTATTGGATATGGATGCACCGAATATCATAATTTCTATTATTATTTTTTGTACATAAAATTATTGCTACCCTTGAGATTCTACCCCATGCGACAAGGGTTAGTTTTGGATTTGCCTTCCTAATATTTACAGCAGCGATTCCTGGCTTGTATAGAAACAAAAGTGCTCGGCTTGAATCGCATGGGATTATGTGAATAACAAAATGATTAAGAATGAATGCAATACGCATTAAAAAATAGCTACCATACAACTTATAAAAAAAAAATCATCAAAAGATCACGAGCCACGAAGCCAGCAGTATGGTCCCTTTGATGGATCCCGGCGCTTCTTGTCCTCACTCACATACATACATACATTATTTCTAACTAGAACTTCTCATTTTATTTTGTTAAAATGAGAATCTCCCTAATAAATAAAAAGTGACTATATCCTCAAGAGAGAAAGACTATATGCATACAAATATATATTGATGATATAAATTAAAAGTTCTCACCCATAAACATATTATTTATTCTTTTACATTTCATCACAGTTTATTAATAGAAAAATAATAAATTCAAATTCCCATTAAAAATTCAATAATAATTACCCATAATTTCTGACAATTAATTACTGACATTAACATTTGGCGTGGCTTATCTTGTGTGCAGTTTCTTGGACAAGGCAGCAATATTCAAGGACTCAGATATGAGTAATAGCACTACTATGGTGATCAACAAATGGAACTTAGCAACCTTAACAGATGTTGAAGAAGTGAAAATGGTGATCCGAATGCTGCCTATTTGGGCAACCACTATAATGTTTTGGACGGTCTATGCCCAAATGACCACATTTTCAGTATCTCAAGCAACAACAATGGACCGTCACATTGGCAGTTTCGAAATCCCCGGAGCTTCATTGACAGTCTTCTTTGTTGGCAGCATTCTATTGACTGTTCCAGTTTATGACCGAATCATCGTTCCGATTGCAAGAAAAGTTTTTAAGACCCCACAAGGACTCACCCCACTGCAACGTATTGGTGTTGGTCTAGTGCTTTCAATATTTGCGATGATAGCAGCAGCGCTCTGTGAAATAAAGCGATTGAGAGCTGCAAGATCACACGGTTTGACAAATGATCCAATGGCCGAGATCCCATTAAGCGTGTTCTGGCTAGTGCCTCAATTTTTCTTTGTGGGTGCAGGAGAGGCCTTCATGTACATAGGGCAGCTTGATTTTTTCCTAAGGGAATGTCCAAAAGGGATGAAGACTATGAGTACAGGGCTGTTTTTGAGTACACTTTCGCTAGGATTTTTCATTAGCTCTTTATTGGTCTCTCTAGTGCACAAAGTGACAGGGGACAAGAAGCCATGGCTGGCAGACAATTTAAACCAGGGGAGGCTATATGATTTCTACTGGCTGTTGGCAATTTTGAGCGCTTTGAACTTTGTTATATACTTGGTCTTTGCTAAATGGTATGTGTACAAGGATAAGAGGCTTGCAGCGGAGGGAATTGAATTGGAGGAACCAGAGCCCACCTGCCATTAACAAGGGTCTCTTTCTAAATTTTGTAATTTGTACCAGTACAAGTCTTTTTGGGTTTTATTAAGTTTGTAACCTTTACATGTATAAAAAGATATGTCAAAGTAAAGGAGCAACTATTATTAAAAGGAACAAAATGTTCTTTGGGTTAGCTATACACACTGTGTCTGTACTTCAGTTTAATTTTAGGAGTATAGCAATTACAATGTTTGATAAAATTTCATTCTCCACAAATATTTAACAACTCAATCTTACTTTCATCTACATACAGCATTGTTAGATTACCAATATTAGCATTACAAATCACTGCATATAAAATATTACGTAATCAACCAATGAAGAATTGGAAGAAAAAAGAGGATGGAAACTTAATTAATTGCAAAGGGTTTACTATCAAGTTTCTATGACCGCTTTTGGAAGAAAACCTTTCTTGGGTTTAGTTTTTGAAGGCTCGCTCATTGTCCTTCTATTCAAATTCAACCTAACATATGTTTTGACGATAGGGATTTGTGAATTCATACGAAAACTCCAACCAGTAAAATTTAATTATAAAATTGAATGCTTCAAGTTACCTTCATCCGGACTAAAAAATTGGCTTTTTCTTTTTTCCAGCGAAGATCAAGAATTATAATTAATTAATTTCTTCATAGTAAATTGTCAAAAAAAAATTAACTACCAAATATTTTGGAAAAATTGTGGACCTTAACAAATTATTGAGTTCCAACACTTCACTACAAACTTGTTTGCAGCCGGGGACAAAAGGGCAAAAAATTTAACCTTATATCACACATGCTAAAGTCTATGTAGATGGAAATCAATTAAAGGTCACTGTTATTTTAGTAAGATGATAAAGACCATAATCATCTTATATGATATGAGCTTAATTTTATCTCCATAGAAATTAAGTTTGTGAAGATAATTAGTAAAATAAAATTTTTTTAAGTAATTATACTAGTATTATTCATAAGAGTTATAATATTAGGACAAATTATTATTATTATTATTATACAACTTTAATTTTATTCCCATACAAAGTTATGACTTCATATCATTTTTAATTAATTTTATTATCCAATACTTTCATGCCCCTTGGTACGTCGATGGTGTAGGTCGTCCTCAACCATGGATTAGTCACTGGCCAGTTAAGCAACCCGCAAACTACATCCATAAATATAAGAAACCAATAAAAATATAACAATTCCTTGTCCAAGTAAATGACAATACCCGTGAAAAACTAGAATTCCCTCCTAATTATATGATTTCCTAAGTGTCTGTTTGAAATGACTTATCTAATGGCTATAAATACTTATTTAATTCAACTAGTTCTTTTTAAACTTTTTGTTGCTATTTGGTTATTTTTTTAGTAAAGCTTTTAAAAATTAAATAAGATATTTTACCTCTTAAAATATCTAAAATATCTTTTACTTATTTCATAATCTTATTTTATTCCTTTTATAACATAAGTTTAAATAACTTGTCTATGAAAGTAATTTTATAATTTTAATAAAAGTTATCATTTACAACCAAATAACTAATTTTTTTTTTTTATGAAAGCCCTACTTGTAAAAGCTCTACTAATAAAAAAATATATTTAAATAAACTCTATTTAAATAAGTATAGTAAACGGAGCTAAGTAAAGTCATCATGTTCATAGATAAAGGATAGAGTAGCTAAAATGTCATCCATACGGATCACTAGTGGAGAAGAACCGTTTTTCAAGTAGTTGAGTATGAAAGCCAAAAATAATAATAATAATAATAATAACTAAAAAAGGGAAAGATTAGGGCTTTAACTCAAATTTATCTTATTTCTTAATTTCTTTTATATGGTGTGCCCTCAGATTGAGTGTTTCTATACTATGGCCTTTCCAAATTTTTTGTTTCTCCACTGTGATCCCCATTTGGTGAGACGCACTGAGTATTGTCCGAAGTGAATTTATTCGTTGACGCCGAAAATCGTCATCAGCAATTATTATCACAATATGAATTGAAAAATCATCAAATATTCTCAGGTTTGGACAGCGAAAAGTTCCCCACAATTGAGATATTTTCGATTGTAGAGGGGATAAGGGTTGCAACTTGCAACGCAATAATAGACAGCAGCTTCGCAAATAGATTCGATGGGGATTTGTTTTATTTCAACGAGGCATCCCTGACATTGACCTAAGTTTATGTGAAATACACCCAAGGTCCAGTGTTCTCTGATCTCTCGAAGCTTAAACTATTCATTTAACATTATATTTGTCTACCATCACACCATGTACATGCGGTTCATCAAAGGATTCTACAGGTGAACGACAGCACACAACTCCTCAATTTGTCCTTAAATTCAAATCAGGGGACCCCTAAAAGATCAAACATCTTTGGCCTGCATCAAAATGCCCATGCTCCTATGTATCCACGTGAAATCTCTATATTAGATCCAATACTTGTGCATGTACCTCAATATTTGCCAGTTCGCAAAATGGCATCTTCTTATTTGCTGCTGCTCTCGTTCCAAGTTTAGCATGCTATTTAATTATATCTGTTTTAACTAGTTTTACGGTAAGTGGCAAATCTAACTAAATACAATAAATTTATAAATAATGGGAGTTTTGTGCCTAGCATAATTGAGATGTGATGTCTGTTTGGACCTTCCGTGAAGCTGGAGAGACAGAACAAGTGTGGATAAAAATGGAGGGAGTAGAGTATGGATCTTGAGAAAGGTGATTTTGGGAGCTTAATTATCATGCAAAATGGATAAAAAAGGTTAGAAGTAGAACTAGAAGTGACTGATGACCACACTCCGACATTCAAGTTAGTTTAAAATTTTTTTTGAATGTCAAGGACTTGGCAACTCTAAAAAAGAAATGATGTTGGCCCAAGGTTGATTACGAACCTAGGTCTTTTTTTTATCTTTTTTTTTTTTTTTATGTGTATTACTTAGTTAGAAAGTGAAAAACCTAAATATTTATATATGGAGTGTATCTAAGATATTTCTTTCATCATGCCACCTTTTCTTTCATCATGCCACCTTGCATTAATCTATCGGTGCTTTTCCTCCCTAGGCAAGGATATTCTTATCTTTTTATGCCTATGGCCATTTTGGCCCTTGGAGCATGCTTAGAGAATAAGTTTGCTCACTATTCATATTATTTGTCCACATGTACATGTGTTAGAATCTGGCAAGATGGTCCAACTACCTCTGTGGATGCAGCCTTGCAACTGTTGATGTGTCAAAAAATACCAAATGGTTCCAACAACTTTGAAGGGAGCCGTTTTGGCTCTTGCAGGCGTGTTAATTCGCAGCTCCCACTTTTTCCAGAATTTGCCATCTTATTGGTTCCTTGTTTTCTGATAAGGAAATAATATTCCTTTAAGTGATAACGACTCCTCACATGCTTATTGGTTCGGATAATTTTCCAATCTTTCTGTCCTAGATGCGGTGGAGAATTTTAACCTGTGGTCTTCCTAGTGTAAGCTAACTTCCTGTTGGTAACTCTTCTATTTCTAAGCTTCATCGACACTTGACATCCTCCTATTAGTCTTTCATTTGTTCCCAAACAATATCTAAGTGAGCAATCAATGGAGCAGCAATTAAGATCGATCCTGCAAGTTCTTTTGAACGCAGTCATCTCTTAGTTGTCGAGTGTCTCTCATGCATGTGGCAGGTAATGATATGACTAATGAGATATAAGAACATGCCAAATTTTAGGTAGCGTGTCAGTTTCAAAAACCAATTCTTCAATGGATAGGCTTTGAACCTCATGCAAATCAATAGTTTGAATTTCATTCCTGTACTCAAGATACTGGTTATGCCCTGCATCTAACGCACTAATACAGTCAAATAATCGGGTTATTAGTAACGACTTTATGGATGAATTATAAAAAACACCAGATATAATATAACCAATTAATAAATATATCATATGTGTAATTAAATCTAATATAATCATCACTTACATAGTAGCTTTTTAAAATAAATGCATATCATAATATCATTTACGGTTAGGAAAGGAACTCACACAAGTAGTTGTAAATTAAGAATAAATAAACTCTTTTCTTCTTTGTGTAATTAAAATAGAATGTGTACCACAAATAAATATGCAGAAAAAATAAACCAATAAAATCTAAAGCAATAAATCAACCACAAGACACACAAATTTTTACATGAAAAACCAAAAATAAAAAAATCCACTGGACCGTAGTCTGATAAAATCTTCCACTATATTAATGGAATTATAACATAAATTCTTCTATAGATAATACTAGAGGCTAACCACATCAAGAATTTCAATATTTTTGACTTACAATAACAGCTTAATATCTATCACTCTAACAAGTATGTATCTCAAAAAATAGCTAGTGAGAAAATAAAATAAAAATCAAGATCAGTATGGTTGTAGAGGGATTTACTCTCAAAATTTAAAAGAAAACGGAGTTAATTTCACCTTCTGATCGCCCAATTAAAAATTAAAAATTTTGTCCCTAAATTATAATAGTTAGCCATTATCTTTTCTCTTTCTCTCTCCTTTTTTTTTCTCCACTCTGTCTTTTTGTATTGATGCAAATTAGGTTGTGGCTAACTTCTATAGCCAAATTTTATGATAATTGTTATCGTAGTCCAAAGCTTAATGTTAATTACACATTAAGTAAGCTTTTTTAGATATTGAATTTTTAGACCCCCAAATGAGATGGACCGAACATTTACTTATGGTATAACTAACATATTACTTCTCATGTATTCTAAGATTTCTCTGCTATGATATAAAGGACTATAATTCTCGCTTAAATTGAGCTTCCCATAAACAAAATACGGTGGTTATACAAAATCTTTAAACTTTGAAAAAGTTTAGATTAAGAGATAATAATAATTCATTTTGAAATCCTAGAAATAAGCCTCGGAATGCTGGCAATTATTGTTTTGTTAATGATAAGTGTCAGGTCATGGAATACTCGAATATGATGTTGCATATACGTATTCTTAGATTCCAAAAGAGGCAAGTGATGAAATGAATTTATTATTCGGCGGTTGGTGATGTTTGTTCTTGATTAACAAATCAAATTACAACTATAACCAAAGTGAGGAACATGACCACAGGAATCCTGACATAATCTATCCAATAAAAGGCGCGGCAGCCATTAATATTTGTTGGTTCCAATCCAAGGCATAAATAAATTAACTAGACAATGGAATATCTTAATAAATTTGATTTTTTTTTAAATATAATAAATTTGAAGAATCAAAAAGATTAAAAAGGCCAAAAAAAAAAAAAAAAGGAAACAGCCCGTGTTAGAGATATCTGCTATCTAACACTAGTCAGCTGCAGCAGTAGCCTATTCCCAAAAAGAAAGGCCTTATTTGAGTTTGAGGTTCATCATTTGGAGAGTGGATCTTTTAACACCCCACTAAAATTCTTATGACATCTCTCTTAAGTTGTATTTTAAGAAATACCCCTTGTTTAAGCTGTAACGCGCTAATCATATATTAAAATCAATCATCTTACTGTAAAATTTTTCACTAAAAAAAATATTTCTTTTAAGTTTTTATTTTAAAATATATAAAAATTTAAAATCTTAAGCTATTTTTTTTTCTTAATATGTAGGTTCTCTCTCTATATCCTAAACTCTTATATGCTTCTCATTAAAAAAATCCAATTAAAATTTAAAATATAAATCTAAATTATGAAAAGAGAAGGGTGTAAAAAAAAATTTAAAAGAAAGTTTCATTTAAATCAATAATTGAATTTTAATTTTAAAATAAGAAATGAAATAATTTGACATTGGATATTTTAGTAATTTTAAATAAAAGAGGCTTTATGAGAAATTTTGAAGGGGGTCAAAAGATCAACTGTTATTTTGAAGAGACTGAATCCCAATGATTCTGCATGGATGTATCGCGGGCAGACTATTATTAATCCAAGGTAGTCTGCAAGGAAATTAAATCTGGCCCAGATGAATATGAATCTAGGATTCAGGGCCGATGGGGGACCTCAAGCACATGCATAAATGGTCGCACCAAAGCAACTTAACGGGTCAAGCCTTAGAACCTGCCCCCCTTAATTTATCTTATGAAACCCCTTTTAAAAAATATAGTTGTTAAAATTCCAGAAATAACCTTTTGCAAACCAGAAGAGAGTCTTGATGCTAGATGAACTCTACATGGTAAATTAATCTATTTTACGTATTTCCTTTTAACTGTTTTTCTTTCTAAAATCCATTCTAATCTCACTCTATGATGACTCTATTTTTTATTTTTTTTTTAAATTTTTTAAAGTATATATATATAGTAGTTAAATTATTTCAGAATTCTAATTTTCCACGTTGGGTTGTAAATTTTATGTTTTGCTTCTAGACTATTGTGATTTATATTGGGAGTGAGTTGTAGAACGTTAAGAAAATAAGTGATAAACGTTAATCATTCATTTTTTTCGTGGACAATGCTTTGGTCTCTATTTTAACACTTTCACTATCTAATTTTCTTTACTAAGTACTCATTTTTGCTTTTTCTCAAAGGACATAGTTTATCATAGAGGTGTCAATCCATAAAATCATACCGTGTTTGTGTCGTGATTTATTTGCATCATGTCAAATTCAAGTAAATACATATGCAACTCATTTATTAATTGTGTTAAAACATAAAAAAAAAAAAAATTACCCATTATTGATCGTGTTAATCATGTTGATTAATTTAACATATTTCATTAAAAAATTAAAAATTATTTTAAAAAATATTAAATATGTCAATATTATTTTAAAAAATAAATTATAAATAAATTTATAACACAATATAGATATAACACTGATAATTAATTCAAAGTTCAATACATAAATTAGTTAATTTTTACAATAACATAACCACATATTATTTGATATTCGTGTTATAAACATATAATCTTTTGAAATGGTCTAACACAATTATTTATCGTGTCACGTCATGTCAATCTACTTGTTAATCTATCAATATTTATCACAACAATTATGCCGTAACTTATTTTGCCACCTCTAATTTATGATTAATATAAACCTAACTTAAAAAATCATGTGATACACATATTGCGTAATCATGCCGCAACCTATTTTATCACCTCTAGTTTATCATCAGTGAGGCTTTCCCCAACCTTCATTAGAAAAACTGAAATATGTTGGCTGTTAAGTTACATACAATTCAATTCATGAAGGTAACTTTGGTCGTTTCAACAGGGACCTATTTCGTACAAATGAAAGAAAAACTGTCCTTATTTCAAATAACACAAAAAATGGCGACCCCACCCAATGTTATTCATCATTAGCATGTGCGTGGAAGAGTAGAAAATCACATAATAATAGTTGGATCTATTTTTCGAATGATAGCTAAAATACTTCTTTTTATTATTATGATTATCATTATTATTTATTCCTAACAAAAATATAAATAATATCAAAACGAAATTGTCAGCCAGAGGCTACTAGTGTTGAAGGAACTACTCCGAATGAACTATGGAGAGAGACATAGGCTACATTACACGTATGATTCCCGCCAATCCCCTTCCTCACAGAAACTTGAATTTAATAAGGAAATACTAGGCTGACCTATTGATGATCTATATCTTCATTCAAATGTTACAGGGAATGACTTTGTTTACCCCAGACTGTAACTTCGGCAAACCTGGAGAATCATGAGCAACCGGACCACTTGCATTTACAGCCTGCTCCAGAATAGTTATGAGAACTCGTTCATTCTGCATGATCAGAAAGTTAAGAGCAATCAGGTCTCTACAAAACAGTAAATATAAGCTAAGATGGGAATAAGCATATTATTTTCCACTGTCCCTCAGGCAGGTAGTTTCCCATAGTTTTGATATCAGAAGGAGGAATTGAGGAGCAAAGGAAACAAAAGGAAAATTTAATAATTTATTGAATCGTCCAATAACTTCGCAAGGCTTATACTCCCTGCTATCCATCTGAAACTTTAAGTTATAGAAACAGACAGCCATTATAAAGCTATTCAGAAATTAAGAGCACAAATAGGTGATGATGGTAGTCAGGCAACAAGAAGACTAGAGCCCTTGTCTGCAAAATCACAACCTATATTCATTTTGCTGGCATACCAGCTCACATTTCATCAATGACCCAAAAAAATAATCTAGTGAATTTGTTCATGTAAATGATGCAACATTCTGAATATTTATAGTCTTTGACTTGGATAAAAATACACAGATTCTATGCTCAATTCTGACCATACAAATGTGGATTGTTGCTGCTACTGCTGGAACAGAAGCCATATTACCTAAACACAAATGTAAATTTCAAGTAAGAAAGTACAAACCTTCATAACATCAGGAGTCTTCAGAGTTATGAACATCTTCACAAAATTCTCCAAATATATTTGGACATTCATCCCACTTGAGCTGCTCGCGGGCTTCCCAATATCCACCTACATAGCGGAAGGATCCATTTTCACCTTCCCTCCAGAACCATCTAGGCTTCCACCCGTTTTCTTGTAATTTTCTTGACTGCAAAATAAGAGGAAGTTCGATATAAAATAAGAATTAGAGTAAATGCTTCATAAATGTGGGTTAATAAATAACCACTCCCCCCTAAATGTAGAGATTCCTGCTGAGAAGTATTAAAATTATCAGGACACAGCTCGATATCGATATCATTGTATAAATGTTTCAGAGTTCACGCTATTCATTATCTTTCATACTTATCCATCAAAGAAATGCTAAGAACATGATGAGGGAATCAGACAATTTGCAAGATCCATTATAGAAAATTGATCCATGGATCAACTGTACTATCTAAACATGTAGTTGAGCATCTTTGATACATGATACAAAATCATAACCGAATATAAAACTCTATCAAGCTGAATGAAAAAATAATATGAAGACGAAAGGGAAGGTACCAATCATACCATTCTTTGCCTTTTTTCCAACCGTTGTTTCTCCGCGTTTGCCTTCTCATATTCACCATTCTCCAGATGCCGCTGGTCTGGTCTTAGCCTGGAATCCGTAGGTGGAAGCTTCTCCTTAATCCGTGATCAAATACCCGGGATCAGACACAGCTATAAGAAACAATTAGATATGCATACGAGGGAAACAGAAATTGCGTGTGAGATAGATTTAATACACTATCTCTACCTGCAGTCCAGGCGTTAGCTCATTTAGTGTGATTGCAAACGATGTTAAATTATACCGAGTGAGATTTGGTGGGGCCTTATTGCTCTTCCACAGCAAGGAGGCATCAGGCGAGACATGGCCATCCTTCGGCTTGCCAGCCCCATCCCCCCTAATAAAATAGATGCTATCATCCCATTTCCCAAATAATGTAGCTACTTTTTTACCCAAAACGTCTTCAACAAACCCATTGACCTGCATAGAAGTTGGTTGTTATTAGATGGATTAGCATAATTGTTTTTCAAGTTTCATAATATCCAAATTCAGCAGCTGCCTGTAGAATCAGAGATGTAAAGCAATTAACCAATACAGCACAAAGCTTGATCAAACTTTTCTTTCCAAGACGACAAATAAAGTAGAATTTGCTAAAAATGTATTACTAACCTGGTGAGGGTTTCGGTCAAGAATAGACTGCTCTTTGAACTTGAGTTTGCATGAATATTGGCAATTGCCATGAATTTCCATTGTCCCATGGTGATCACAGTATATTTTACCAAGGATAAGATTATAAATGGACGTCGTGACCTAAATCAACATGAAAGTATTCTATGAAAAATAGAAAAAGAAACCAGAAGAGAAATTCTTAAAAGATGGAGTTATAAAATACAGCCTAAACACAGTCACGCAGCATCTCTCACCTTGCTCCATTGGAACACTTCACCATCATCAAATTCTACAGTGAGAACTCCAACTGGATCGAGCTGAATTGACCGCCCCCAAAACTTTGTCCGGAGGTTGCTGTCACCCCAGAATTTCCACCCTTTCCCTTCACAGTGGCAGGCAATAACAGTTGGGTGGTGACTGACCTGCTCCAATTCAAAATATTACTGAAATTTGCTTTGATTCTGAAATATTAGTTTGGTAAAATCTATGGGTATGCCTTATAACAGAGGCATTTGTATTCAAATATAGTAACCTAAACATTCGAAAGTGGTCAAATTGTATTTGAAGTACGCGGGCCCAACCTATCCACTTCCTATGTTTTTAGGGAATGTTATCACATTTATAAGTAATGGTTTATCCATTACATATGCTGAAGAACAGCAAAGGAATAGTTCAGAAAAAATCCTCCTAGACAGACTTCTCAAAAAAATTTCACTTGTCAAGATTGCACAAAGCATTGACAAAAGTCATCTAAATATATTTATGGATTGCAATTATGGAAATTTGATTCCCTCTGAGAATGGAAATAAAATGGAGGTCCTGACAAAGTATTGACAAAAGTCATCTAAATACATTTAGGTGATGTTTGGTTGGGAGGAAAGAATGCAGGAGAGGAAAGTAATTTAAATTCTATTTTTATTTCCATTGTTTGGTTAGACAAAATATATAAGAATTTAATTTCCATTAAAATTTAATATCCATCATAATGTAGAATTTGAATTCCATACTAAGAAGTAAAGAATTCAAATTCTTCTTATGTTGGAAACCAAAGCTTTCAAAATTACCCTTCAACTTTTTAACTTATTGAATGCCATTAACAATAATTATTTTATAACTTTATTTTATCTATTTAATATTATAAATAATTTTATATTAATTAAATTCAATGAATGATTTAAGAAACTTAACAAAATAAATGAACTTATTTATTTATTTAATATGAAAATATAAAACTATAAATTAACTATTGCTGGAACTCTATCGGACCACTGTCAGATGGCCGTTTTGTTTTATATATATATATATAATTTTAATAAATCATGAATTGTTTTAAAACTTTTTGACATTAAAAAAGTTTGAAATTGATATTAAATTATATTTCATTACTAATATAGATAATTTAGTATTTAAGGTAAAGGATAAATTTGTCTAAAGAAAAAAATTGTAATTTCTATCCCTATCAAATTTTATGTCAAACCAAACAATGAAACTTAATTTCACTATTCTCCTCTACTCATTTCTTCTCCCTTCCCCTCCATTCCACTCTTTTCCTCTCCTTCCCTTTCTTCAAACCAAACATCGTCTTATGGATTGTAATTGTGGAAATTTGATTCCCTTTGAGAATGGAAATAAATGGAGGTCCTGCCTTTTTCCTCCTATTCTCTTTTTCTTTCAACCATCCAGATGGCCCCCAACAGAAGTCCTATCCTTTTCAAAATTTTTCAAATGTCATTAGCTGAAGTCTATGCCAAAAATGTATATGGCCATTCTCTGCTTACAGTTGGGAAGTAAAAAGTGCCCATTTATTAGCTAATTGGTCTACTATAGTTCCTTACAATTGCTGCATATATTCTTATAAAAAAAATTGCAACTGCTGAATATATCTTTCACCATGTTGGGTGGCAAATCTGTTAAATTCCAGATACTGACCTTTTCAGAGAAAAACCGAACTCCTTTCTCAGGATAGTCAGCTTCATAAGTTTCACCAAGTAAAGGATTGAAGGGTTTACAGTGCCGGCCTTCAGAGGAAGCATATCCAGAGACAGCAAAAGCAGCAACATTTAGAATCCTGAGGAGACTGTTTCCCTGATAGTGTTACATGGCCAAAGGAAGCATATGTAAGATTTAACAAAAATAAAAGTATAATATCTTTTTTAATGCTTACAAAAAATTTAACAGCATTTTTTAGTCCAACAGGTATCAAGGTTACTAAACATTAGAATGCAATGGGAGGGGCCCTCTCCTTTCTATACCTCAATCCCAAACCATCCCCCAAAACATCCATGAGGCCCATCCTGTGCATTACAATTGAGTATAAAAGCCAAAATATCATCCAATTTGTGACAGGTAACTCTTTGTAATGGATGCAGGACTACAATTAAGGGGGGAAAAAACTGAAGCCTACACAACAATATGAAGAGGGAATTTTTCAGCATATAGGCTCTTAAGTACCAAGCCTTGATGCAAAGGAATTTACAAGCAAATGGTAGATCCTCACATCAAAAGCATGATTAAATGCACTACCCTTCTTGTGGAATGTATATGATAACATGAACTAGACTCATTCACACACTCATGTCACCAATGTAAATACATAAATTCTAAAGCCTGGCTGACTAAACACTAAGAATTCACAAATTTCAGTCTTACCGCTTTTCCGTACTCGTATGCTCGATCCAGAAGGTAAGAGTACTCCAAGTCCTCGAAGCATTTTTGAAGGGAAGATATTGGTTCATTAAAATAAACAGGCAGACAAACCCGTGTAAGATCCTTTCCCACATTATCTTTAATCATAGACCAAAGACTGACCCCTCTCTCTTTCTCCACTGGATCAGGCAGTTTCTTTCGCCTTTCAATGTTTGGATATCTAGAATCACATTTTCCCTTCTCGTCATACATCTCTGCAGTATCAAATGTGTTTCCTGGTTGTCCTTCCTCCTTGGCGTGATTTGTAACTTCTTTTAAAGGCCCACAACTAATAGAGGGTTCAGTGAAGAACTCTGTTGTATCATAAAAGGAAATTTCATCGTCATCTGATACCTCCTCGAGCTCTTGTTTCTCAATATCATCAGATGACTCAGTTGTGCTACATTCTGAAAACCAAAAAGAGATGTGAAGAACATAATTAAATATAAAAAAATATTAAACTTTTCTACAAAGAAAGAGATGCTTAAACGATGGATATTACTAGTACCACTATATTTTCCACGGCCTAGACTAGAAAATTCATGCTTGGATAATTGGTATTCACCATCAGGGATTCCAGAAGCATCAGCTTCAATATTAGCAGCCTGCACAAGCAAAGGAAAGGTTTTTGATATACAATGAATAAACTAAGCTTATTTCGTAACATATATGATCTAACCATAAGTCACACTTACACTTTTATAAAAGGAAACCAAATTTAAATATCACAGACAATTAAAAGAATAAAAAAGTCGAGACACATATGGAAAACTGACAAAAACAGCAAGCAGCCAAAAATATTCAATATACACCTTGAGATATGAAACTTTGAGAAAATAACAAATTCAAAACCACTGGCATCTTGTGACAAATAACCAGTGTCACTAATTGCAAATTACGAGTACCAAGAAGAAGCGTATTCTTTTCAACTTTTCAGTTTCAATATCCATATATCCATCTATCTCCACAAATATATGCATAAAAACACATATGATGACATTACATTGGAAAAATAAATTAGTTTTCGGTTCCATTCAATTATATCATCAGGGTGACAAATTCATCACAACTAACCCCATTACAAATCGGATACCCCAATCTGAAGATTAAAAAAAATGAATGAAAACATTTTGCAATAAGACATGACATGAATTCTCTGTCGATCCATAACAAGGTTACAAGAGGTTGCACCGACTTTTCAGGTCCTTAGCAAAAGCAAAGAGAAAGAGCCTATATTACACTAAATAGACAAAAAAACCAACATGTTGGTGCAAAATTACAAGTTTGGAACTCCTTGTAACACCTCCCTGGAAGAGTACTTTGGAAATCCTAAATAGCAAGGTCAGGCAAGCTGTAATAGCTTGGCAGAGTAGAGATCAATAAAACCTAAAGGGATTTTGTCCATAAGCACAACCAGTCTTTTATAGACATTATCTACTGAAGCTGGGATCGAGTTTGCATGTGTAAATTTAGGGCAGGTTAAGTGTTGGAAAAGGTTGGATGTGCACTTAGCACACATGGCTAAACTTTATAGCTGGTTAACCTCCATAATCGAACTGGTTTGCCGCATTTATTTGACATGAAAGTTTTATGCAACTCCACCTAACCTCTAGCAACCAGTGGACGAAGAAAGAACGTCTAAAGCATGCATCTACGAAGAAATAAAATAGCCCACCGGGAAAGAAAAGATATTTTGCATGGGAAAGGCTGCTCAACTAGACCTGGTCATTGCTCATATCAGAAACATGAAATAGGAAATCCGAAAGTCATGTTAATTATTTGAGAAAGTAAAATGTTTCAATTTTCAATCCCTCAAATGAAGGCTGAAGGGTTCATAAATCCAGATAACATTCTTAAAAGCAGACCTGGAACCTAGAGGTATTAAATTAGGATTTTCACAAAATATGTAACTAGAAGCATTGTTAAAAGCAGACCTGTCTAAAAATAGCTCAATTAATTAGTTTCTTGATATAAGTAAATACCAGTAGTTATCGACATGACACTGAATGTTCTATGCATTTGATGCATCAAAATAACTAAAGAAAGTGTTTATCTTACCATTGTCAAACATGCTCAGAGTTCTTTTTGATGAACCAAGTAGTTATAAATGGTAGCTACGCATTCTATATTCCCATCAGACAAACATCACCATCTGAAATGCGTGGTTTCATCAATGAAGTTTATTATCGTAAAAAAAAATTTGATGTATGCCTCTCCGAAATGGTGGCTTAAAAGTCAAGAGGTTAAGGTGATTGGACAGAAAATCAAAGCCCAAAATAGTTTTTTTTTTTTTTTGGGGGGGGTTGCGGTGGAGGAAGAAGTGGAAGTTCCATGAAGTTCAGAAAAAACCAATTGAGGACAACATTAAATAATTGGTCAAGAGGATTGGTCAGAAGAAACAAAGATCAAAAGCTGCGCTAATGAAGTGGAAAAATTTAAACAACTTAATTTTAGATGAAAAATGGGAGATGATGGTGGAGAGGGAATAAAAAGAGGCAACTCGAGGCTGAGAGGTTAACTAATTTCCCAAGAAACCTTAATTAAAATATCAAAAAGTTGAAAATTTTCAAGTAATCATGACTACAATCCACTGAAGCACAACAAAACAGAACATATTACTTAAATTATCACATCCTCCCGGATATATTAAACTATAATCTAGAGAAGGAAAAAAACTGAATTAAATGCACCATCCAAGTAAACAAAAAAATTCAGCAAATACTAAACTTAGTTTACATAGAATTAAAGTTGTGGCTATAGACAAAAGCAAGTCCTCAAGACTGTTACAAGCATTTCATTAACAAAGCATACTCATAATTAAGTTAATTACCTCCAACTGCCTTATGGTGTCAAATAAATTGGATCGTTCCTCACAAAGAACTTTGAATTGTCCTTGAATTTCATTGAACTCTGAAAGCATGATCTGCTCGCAGTCCTTGACAAGGTTCTCATTAACTCCCTCGTCAACTAAGCGCTTTTTAAGCCTCTCGGTTGAAATAGATAAATCTTTTGGTAGAATGGAGAGACCATCATTCAGTGTTCTCAGTGGGTATAGGCTCCTGGTCGAGACCAAAGCTTGTATCCAAGCACCCCGATCCCTCCTCGAATTAGTCCTCAAATGTAGGGTCTTCGTAGCAGTAAATATGTAAAACCGCCGATCATCAGACTTGCTCTCTCGAAATGACGAGATCTGAGAAAAAAATTCCAATAAAATCTATGTAAGATAATGTGATAATTTTCGAACTCTGGCATCATCACATTGTCTAATAGAAAATCCATTAGAGAAATACATGCTCATCACGGTAACATAAAACACAAGAATAAATGCACGAGTCAAACTAGTACTCGTACCCAGATGCGAAAGCAGTTGTAAATTCAGAAATCAGACAATCCCCTCCAGGTCACCAAAAGCCAATGACCCAACTGAACTGAGGAAATGGCTACCAGGTACTAACTAACTAACAGAGAGACCCACTAAAACTCGGTAAACTGAAGATTATTTTACCACTGGGTCAAAACAAAATGGGAACCTGTTCCGTATTCAGATCTGGTGAAAGGAGCATACGTGTAAGAAGCTCAAAGAATATTCTTAGTTTCTCCTCCTCGGTCTCCATATAGCTTAAAGTTAAAAAGTCCCACTTACTGTTCACCAAAAGTCCCGCGACTGTTTTCTTCGATACTTTATTTCACTAGAAAATCGAAACCTATCGCTCATAGACCAGATAGCTTAAAATAAAGTAAACCACCAGAACACGTCAAAGAACATAAACGCCCAAAGTGACGGCCACAAACAAATTCCCACCGCTATCCTTCACAGGAAACAAAAAAAAAACTGATCACTGTTCCATCAGTACGTTTGAAAAAAAAAAGGGTTCACAGTAGAAGATGGAAGATGGTAAAGAAAACAAGGTAAGTTGACCAATCACGGAGGGTTGGGACGTGAGAATCTGAAGGAAGAGGTTATTGTTGGTATGGAGTTAACTAAATCAAAAAATTGAAAAAGAAATGAAATGAATGACGAAGATGAATGAAATCCCCCGATTATTAAACCAACCCAAACCGATCAAGAAGAGATGATGTGACACCACAGCGGATTACCTAGACCTATACTGTAGCCTATCAAAACCCGTCGAGGCCACCTGCTGATGTGACCCACTCGAATTAACAACCAGTTAAACTGTAAAAAAAAAAAAAGGAAAAAAGAAAAACACCAGGCTTTTAAAGGTGAAAGATGAACTTGAAATTCGAAATCGCAAATCACAAAAATGATGAAAGACAGAGAGAGAAAGAAAGGATCGCCCTTCATAGATCACATCACAGTAAATTACATGACAAATAATAGCTCTATACAGTCTGCACCTACACCTCTCTGCTTTTGCTTTGCTTTTGCTCAGATATCAAAGCTTTCTCTTCATCTTACGAAATATAAACTTACAATTTAAAGATTACAAATAGCAAAAAATGATAGAATTAGTAATTTTTGAATCAATTTTTTTTTAACCAATTTTAGCAACCTCTCTGTTTGTAACGTACCGCCAAAAAGGCTTTTATATTGTCTGTTGTTCTAATAATTCACTTTTATTTATTATTAGCATTTTTTATATTTTGTGTGTATGTTTATTACTACATACTACCTTCAAATGAACAATGCCAACGTCTTTCTGCTGCTTCCGTCTAAAGCCGCCACTGTCCACTCTCGAAAGCCGAGTGGTGGAAATTTCACCGATCAATCTGACGTCATCCCTGGACGGCAGTAAATTCAAATACTCCGTTCTCCGAATCTTAGAGTAAGAAAGTACTCCGTTTTTCAACGAAAACCACCTGGATCTCCATCCTTTACCGTAATTTGTCCACTTGTACAAAACCCCCGCCACGGTGGCCTCCGATCCTTTCACATTCCCCTCAGATCCACAGAAAGCGGTCGCCGCCCCCGTCGGTAAACTCCTCGCCCTCGTCAACGGCATTTCCGGTGACTGGTCACCTATCTCCGGACTTTCCAGTGATATACAGCATAACGGATGCATCTCTTTCACCCGCATTTTCAGGATCTCAATCACACGAAGTTTAATTTACTCACACTACTCTCTCACTTTTCCATCCAAGCAAATACAACTTAACAAGCAACCGAAGCTCTGTGGCTGAGAGATTCGGAGAATGAAGAGGAGGGAGGGAGCGATTACTGAAATAAAGAGAGTTGAGTTTTAGCTTGAATTGATGGCAAAGCAAGTATAAAATTATTATTATTATTATTCGTGTTAAATAAAAACATTTTGATATTTCTTTTTAGGTTTGTTGCTGATGCTCTGGTGCGTGACTATATATATTATACGCGGCATTGGAGGTGACTGCAGGCGGTAATTAAGAGAGTGGCAGGACGGTAATTAACCGGGTGTTCAAACTGAGTTAAGAAAAAGAGGAAAAAAAAAAAGTTTGAGAACGACTTGTTTGTTTCTTCGTTTTTCTTCCTCTCTCATATTCCTTAAGTGAGGGACATTGATAAAGAGAGAAAACAGAACGATATTTTGTAATTTATCGGTAAAATATCGTTTTTGATTTTGTGACGAGTTTGAACAAAGACAGAAGACTGTGTGGCAGTTGACGACTAGTCACTGAGGCGTTTCCTTAATGGCATTTACTGTGGAATCATTAATTTTTTCAGTCTTTTCTTATCTTTATTTTTTTTTGCTGTATTCAAAATGTTTAACTTTTGGTCTAGTAAAATAAATAAAAATAATTAACTTTTTGGCAGAGGCTATAAAATAAAATTTTGAAAAAAAAAAATTTGAATAGCGCTTCGATGAAATTGAGAGCGAAGAAAACGCAAGGATGGCGTTGTCGACAAGTAAGCCTTTGGCTTTATGGGAAGCAGTGCGGTGCAAACAAGCATACGTTACTGAACCTGTGGTACCTCTCCTATTGACTGAGTTCTGGTTGGTTAAAGTTTGAAACCTCTTAACCTAAACAAAAGAATGATCCTTCATATCTACTCTATGATCATGTACATCTCCTTGTCTTATTAATTATTGTTTCGAATTTTCTTATTTATATTGTGCGTGTTGAATTTTTTAAATATTTTATCCAGTAATGTGGTACAGTCGCCAACAAGGTGGTCAAATTGTTAAAGTTATAATTTATTACGATGAAATGTAGGATGGAGTTTTTAGAATTAATATCGATTATAATTTGGGTGGATTATTTAAACTTATTAATTTCTCTTCAACACTCTTTTTTAATTAAAATAATTATAAAATTGTAACTTAATATTTTAATTCATTAATTTTCAAAAATTACAAAATTATCTTTATTAACTACTCTCTCTCTCTATTGTAATAATGATAAAAATCCAAACAAATTTCTCTCTCTTTCAATTTTTCCTTTTTATTTTTTCTTGCTAAATTTGTCTTCTTTTAAATTGTTTTTTTAATCCAAAATCTAAATAGATTTGGATTTTTTTTAAATTCTGAATGCATCTAAATATTTAATCTAATGTTGGGTTTTTTTTTTTTTTGGTCTAGATCTTTAAAAGTAAGTACCGATTTCTTTTTTCAACTTAAAAAATTTGAAATCAAGTTATTTTACATTTGCGTCCTCACATAATTTCAATGTTAAACAAATAATAAATATCTCAAAAAAACATAAATAATATAGTATTTTATTATAACATACATTATGTCCAAATGAATACAATCCTTTAAACTATAATATATTGATCAATTTTATTATAATTTATGATGTTTTATATGAAAAATATTCATAAAAAATTGTAAAGATATATAACATAATTTAAAAAAATAAAAATAATCTCCAACTATATTATCATAAGTTATAAAGATGAACAATAATGCTAATCAGTAAGTTTAATTTAGATCAAGATGAAAATAAATTAATTTGAATAAGGATATTTTAAATGTTGCAATGATGTCATTCAAATCTTTTTGATTTATGTAAAAAGTAAAAAAAAAAAATTGACTTCATAACTTAATAACTAAAAATTTTCATTGAGTTGGAAAAAGTAACAGACTCAGGGCTTAGTTGTGATTGAGGTTGGGCAAGTATCAAAGTGTTTGGTAAACAGTAGCTGCTATAAATTAAAAACTATAATTATATAATTTTTCACTTATACGATGGAAAATGTATTATATCTTTAATAATTTTATCAAAGTTATTATTTAAAAATTATATTAACTTCGTACTATTAACCTTTGTTTTATAATTATAGTTTTTTTTACAGTAGTTATAACTTAAAAGATATAGCACCTTAATTTCAAACAGGACCCTAATGACTTAATTGATTGAAATTATATCAAATAACTCACCTAGTTAAAAAAAACAAACCTTTCCTTAATTTTCACAATAACATTATCAGCTTTAACATATCATTATCATTTATCAAAAAAAAATTCTAATTGATTAAAAGTGGTATAGAAACTTTTATTTTTGATTTTTACATGATGGGTATTGATCTTTTCATTTTGTTTAGCTTACAATATGGTTAAATTTATTAATTTTTGAGCAATTTCATTTGTTAAATACAATGTTTACTTTATGTATCATGGTAAATTTTGATTAGGAAAGGAGATAAAAGGGAGAGAGAATAGGTCAAATACATAATTGACCAAATTATGGTTTTTGAATGAAAATCCTAATTCGAAAAAGGATGTAGTAAGGAATTCAATGGATTTAAATAACCCCGCACTTATAATATATAGTCATTTAGTCCTAATATTTGATTTAATTGTCCATTTAGCCTCTATATTTTAAAAGACATCCCTACCCTCAAATATGTTGCATTATTACCTTTTTTTTCTTTAATAATAATACTTTTGTTACAACATTCTTGACATTTATTAATTTATCTATTGAAATTTTAATTAGTAAATTAGCCAATAATTATTTATTAGTAAATTAACATAAATATCAATCTAAAAGAACTAGTATTTTTTTTCATCTTGTAACAACTTCTAATTATTATTTGTAAATAAATTAATACTAGTCAAGTTTAAGCAATATTTAATACCCTTACAACAATCTTATTAATTAATTATTTATAAACAAATTAATTAAAAAAATTAATCCTAAAAGAAAATTAATAACAAAAAATTTACAATAATTTTTATTTTACTTTTAAGGCTGATTTGAAAATTAATCTTACAAGAGTATTATTGTAAAAGTAAAGCAAAAGTAAGGGTAGGAATATAACATATTGAACAAAAAAATGTTTTGAGATATTTTTTAAATATAAAGACTGAATATTCATTTAACTTAAAATAAAAGGAAAAAATGAGTATTAACCCTAACTTTATATAAGTAGTGAATTTAAGAAATTTATTTTTCTTTTTTTCGTTAAAAGTTATAATTTAAGTTATAAAATTTTATTGAATTATTAATATTAAATGTTAATGGGTAAAGTGAAGTTTTGATCCTATAAGTTGACCCAATCCCTTATGAAATGAGTTTTAATAGGTTGATCCATTAACGACATAACTGATAAAGGTCAATTGGACAATTACTTTTATCGTGTAAATATGTATTATGTTAATATGTCTACGAATTTTTTCCAAACCTTTGAGAGTGAAAAATATCACCCCCAATCACTATGGATATTGTTGTGAATAATTTTTAAGTCATTTTATTTTTTGTTAATTGAAAGAGAAATATTATTATAGATGATTTTTTTTTTAAAGGAAAATATCAAAACAGATTTGTCTGGCAAAAATAATTATTTTGTTTCCCAAACAATTGCGTCGCTTTCACAAATTGAAGGTATCGCTCAATTAAAAAGAGCAAAAAAACAAAAAAAAAGAAAAAAAGAAAAAAGGAGTGTATCGCATTAAACTATGGAATCTCTCCCATTCCAAATACCTTGCTCTTTTCTAAATATTTCATAATCAATAATTTTTTTAGCAGGAAATGTGCTAATATCTTTTTTTTTTTTAACTCGTTTAATAATGTAATGGAACTTTCTTAGGATGTGTTTTTTCATGGTTATTTGCAAAAAAATAAAAAATAAAAAATCGAGAGAGAGATGCTCACTGATCGGGTTTGCCTTTGCCGTATGCATCCTGTTCCGCTCACGTCACCGCGTAACCGTGCATGCCATATAAAAATCGCGTCCGTGATCTATTCGTTAATGTTCGGCTACGCCTGCAAGTGCCTTATCTTAACCTGCAGCTAGCGGACCCAAAGCCAAAAATAATTTCCAAAAACCTAACCCATCTTATTTTCTTACTTCTAAAAAACTGAAGTTCGAACAACAATTGCATTTGCAAAGCTGGGTGTAGTTGTAAAAATTCTTTTATATTTTCAACTCTTCATTTGTCATATTTGATGATCATTTTCTATCACCGGGTTTTTTTTTTTTTTTAATTCTTGTATTGTGTAATTAATATTTTTTTCTTAAGATGCGATATTTTTTTTTTTTGAGATGTAGTTATTTGACTCCATTAAAATGCTTACTAAATACAGATTATAATAAATTTTTTTAATATAATGCTCATTATGTAAATTATCATAAACAAATGGTATACTATAATGAAAGAAAAAAATTACATATTCTACTCTAATATCGAACCCATCTTTGATATTATTCGCAATGAACACTCATTTTTCATAAACTCTAAATTACCAATGAGTTTAAACATACATATGCATATTCATTTAGCTACTCCAACTCCACCAAAATTATAGAAATGGCATGTCAATTTCAGATCGACCGAAGACCGACAGTGGAGTAAACCAAACAAAAAGATGTCTCACCTTAGGATCAAGTCATGCTCTTGACGAAAGGCTCGGTTATAATCAGAAGCTCGATATAGATTAATTGCCCACGAACAAAATCTTCCGCCAATTATCTTTATATGTTTATCTCAGCTTGGATTTTGAAATCGCTTGCAAAGAAAGAAAACTTGTGAAATAATGAACATTATAAGTCTTGATTACAAAGTTCAGCAACTAAAAAATTAAAACATAATATTAAAATGGGTTTGACTAATTTCTACTGCCGATTTTATTTGACCAAATGTTTCGTTGCTTGATATCAATGACAAGTAAGTCATTTTAATATATTTTGTTTGGTAAAAAAAATGTGACAGCGTGAGAATTTGGTTATTCTTAATTGTCAAGTTTGAGGGGCGGCTTTATATAACAAATGGGTGTAGAGTGTATTATGATGGGTTCAAATATCTCCACTTTTTTTTTTTTCTTAATATTTTTGTTGGTAGAATCTTCTTACACAAAAGTAAAAATTCCAAGAAATAACTTATACGATCCATTAAGTAGCAAAAATCACGTTAATCTCATAAAGTTCCGGATAGACGATATGCAAATTTGCAACATGTTTTGAGACATCTCTTCTGAAATAAAAAAATTAGCATATGATCACAAAGATATCACTTGACACCATTCTAACAACGTTATTTCTATACACATAAGTCAGAATAATAGTAAGAAGACAAGCTGTTTATACAGACTGCTAGTACAAGGAAAGCTAAAAATGGGAAGAAAGGCGGGGACCCCTAAACAAGGAGTGGTCACAAATTTGCTGGGTCAAAAGCAATTGCTAGAATTTTTTTTTTTTTTTTTGTTTTTAACTGCTTATCAACGTAGAATTCAATTTAAGCTCGGTTTCAAGTCCACTGAAAAAGTTATTCCTTCTGTAATCATACAAATATATAGACACGTTTTAAGCAGTGAATGAATAAAGCATAATATTTTAAGAGTATCCTTTCTATAACATTATTATTATGATTTTGACTTTCGAACAAATCTCCCCGAAATGGTGCGTAATTCGGACGAAACCGAATTTAATCTTAAGACCTAATATAGTTTACGGGATCAAAAGTAAAACCAATTTCAAAAAGAAAATCCAATGGTTGTGTAATGAAAGTGACAAATCAATGACTACAATAAATTCATCGATATTGGGCTAAGCGGGAAGCTGTACGTGCTTTAATATTGTCTACAAACACCAATGTCTGAATACGTTGGTAAAATGTTTTGACTAAAATTAGAAGTCTTGGGGTTGGAGGGAACTGAGTTGTTATTAGGCTATAATTAAAATGAATATACATATATTTTATGAAATTGATGTCGTGCTATTATGTTAATACAACAACTCCAATCTCAAATTTCCATATCCAACTTTTCGTTAGATTCACAAATTTTGATATCTTAAATTTTATGGTAGTGTATATAGTAATATAAGACATAAAAATTTAAAAAAGTCTATGCTTTGATCCACAAAAAAACAATTTTCTATCCCAACACTTAAGGTTTCAAAAATTTATAATTTTTTTATTTGAAACTTAAATAAATCTAAATTTTCTTTTCTTAAAATGTGAAGAGAAAAAACCGATTGTTTTCACTCAATTATCAATAATTGAAATTTAACCTCCATGATGATTTTTTAAAAGCTCAAAACCTTGCGCTCACCATTATAAATGAGAGGATTCTCTCACTAGACCAAAAATCCATTAGTACATAATTTGTAACTTAGATAAACAAACTTAATATTAGTTTATTTTATCTAACTTGATTGTGGCTTGTCAAACAACTAAAGAAATTTTAAAAAAATTACTTTTAGATTAAATTAAATTATACATAATGAACCTTTGCAGGTGCGTGAGGTGAAATGTAGTTGGATTTATTAATTTATTAATTAATCTAACAAATGAGGTAAATCAAATTGTGTTTTACATGTAACATCATCAGTCTACAACTAAATTATTTAGGGAGGGAAAATGGATTGCACTATCCAATAAATTCCCTTTGTTTCTTCTTCTCTTTCCGTGCACTAATAGATAATAAATTCCATGAGCAAAAGTGGTGTTGTTTTAAAAAGACGTGCTAAACAAATCCACCCTGTATTAAAAAAAAAATGATTCTGAATTCAAGAATAGCACAATCCATTAAATACTTGAAAGTGATGCAACAGAAGAAAGAGTGAAAGAACGGCAGCAGTGCGCTGCTATGTTACTGAAAGAAACGTAATGTATTCACCCCCCCCCAAAAAAAAAAAACACATTAAAAAGTAAAATGAAATGAAAAGAAAAATAATTAATTAAATAGATAAAAGTGGTCGTATGATTAAATGGTGGGTCTGGACCGAGCCGGACGACGGGGCGGGGAGGTTGGGCCAAAACTCTGACACGCGTCCACTACAAACGGGAACAACGAGAATAATTACGCACACGTGGCTCGCTCTTCCACATTTATTTTCCCCCCACTTTTTATTTTTTAATTTTTATTTCTTGTCTTCTCTCGAGGCATGTTCTTACTTCACTTCGGTGCTCTGCCTTGCCCTAGAAGACGATTTATTTATTACATTACACAACTGAAGTGACGGGTAATTAGGGTTTACGTACATTATATTTTTATTTATTAACTCCAGTAAACTAACGTGCATTGTTGTTAAAATAACAGCAGGGTGTCGGGGCCAGGTAGAATTTCTCTTTGTATGCGTATTGATAAAAGTGCATGTGTCCTCTATTGTCAGTACTGCACTAATCTATATCTATGCTGACGACGCTGAGCCGGACGGGGGCCTGACGAGCAGACTCATCAAACGACCCGATTCACCCATAGCTGGTGGTCAAGGCTATGTTGCATTATGCATCACACACGAAAATATCACACCCAACAACCCCAAACAACACTTTAGATTCATTGGGTGCAATACTTGTATTGATGTATGTTACATTTAATTTCTAACTTTTGTTTTGTATGTTTCAAGTTTAAGCCACAAGCTATAGTCCGAGTAATAATTAATGGTTGCGATAACTATTGCAACGACTTTCTGTGGTTGATAATAATATAATGGTTATCAATCATTCACAAGAATTGAACCCCACATATATCACTACTTAGTCCCCACATTTACTATTTTAATAAGGCGTGGATCTACAAATAAATGTTTATTTAAAATTGAGGTATCGTAACGTTTAAGTCACATATACGGTAAAAAAAAATTATAATTATAAAACAAAAGTTAATAATATGTAATAAATATAAATCTTAAATAATAAATATAATAGATTTTTCATCATACAAATAAAAAATTATATTAGTATATCTTTTTAATTTACAACTATTAATATTTACCAAATAATTTAATATTTTAATTTTTTTTTAAATTACATCAATTCAAGCTAAATTTCAAACGCATTCTAAATTGAAAGCAACGCCAAAGAAAGGAAAATTAATGAGTTCTGTGGGGACCTTGCCGTTACATATTTTTCTCATTGGGAAGTCTTTATTTGAATTATGAACCATTTCAACATCTCCAGAAAAGATTAAGGCTCTCCATGTTGGGTTGCTGAACGTAACGTCAATCAAACTCTAGTTGTTATCGGTTGTCGACCAAGTTAATTTAATACCGTGCTAACTGGCTACAAGATAAGGAAAGAACCAAGAGTTTAATATGAACATGTTGAATGGGTGAAGATACTTCGTGTTTATTGAAATATGGCCCTTGACAAGAAGACACACATTAAAAGCTTTAACGGGAATCTAAAAGCAAAGTTTGTGTTCGATGACATGGCTTAACAGTACGACAGAGAAGTGCGAGATGAATATCCGAAATCAAATCACTCACATACTACATTAAATGTGGTGAAATGGGCGAGGAGAAATCAAATCAAGGTCACTAAACCCTAAAAACGATGGTGTCAACTCTTTGTGAGACCGAAACCATCCCCCTTATCCCAAACCCACGTGTCCATATTAAGTTGTGTTAATTCCCTCTTTCACATGGCCCCACTACATACAAGAGCTTTAACTCTTAAGATAGTCCCAATCACAAGTCGTTTCTTTTGGCAATATGTATAATCGCATCTCTTTAAAAGGCAAACCTATCACTTAGCTCTGAGTGCCAGACAAGCAGCACCAAAAATCTCACTTATGCATATGTGTATGTGTGTGTACATATAATATGGGATGCATATATTCTATTGAAAAAACTATTAGTACAAGTTGCCTTAAAAATGAATGAAGATAAAGACTATCTCATAGAAGAATATATAACAGGAATGATTTTGGTACTTTATATATATATATATAGAGTCATTATTTAATAAAAAATTCTTTAAATTATTAAAATAAAAAATAAACTAAATGGTAAGGAAAACAAACACCCTAATACAATATATTTTGTTATGTAACATATTATAATTTTTTTTTTATCTTTTAAATTATCTCTTATTTTAAAACTAGTTCATTGAAAAGATATATATATATTCTAACCAAGAATTCTTAACTATATTAAAGTCAAGAATCAACTAAAAATATCGACTCCAATGCAATGTGTTTTGTTCTGCAGTAGAGTGAAATTTATATTTTTTTATCTTTTACCCCTAATATCAATAAAATTATGGATTCTTGATTAGAAATTCACTCATATATCAGAAAAATAATAAGCATAAGCTTTTGCTCAGTTTCATTTATAGTAACTTACAACTAATCATATTAGTGTGAATATAAGTAATATAGTAGGATCAATGGTGGAGTTAACTTGTAAATTAGCATGAACCATAAGTTTACGGTTTAAAAGTGAATTAATTAAGCTTGTGAATTGCGAGGCTTCTCTGAAGGTGATGTCGGGGAAGATCCACACGTGGTCATGTGTTAAGGGAGTGGGGGACGCCTTAACAGTAGGATTAGACTTATTCTTGTTCTGCCATTTGGCCATTTCATACTGACTAATTTCTAATCTCATTCATATATATTGACTAAATTTTAGACTAAGCCTCCGTCTTATCATTCAATTTGGCCATTTCATATGGACTAGTTTTGCCATTTGGCCATTTCGTATTTTTATTCTTATCATTCAATTTACGCTGTGTTTTATAGTTTTATCCCGTACTATAAAATTTGGTAGACCAACAAAGCAAAACGTAGGTTAAACAAAAATCAGATGAATTTCCGATTAAACAAAAATTAGAGCAATTACAAAAATCAAAGGTTTTCAATTAAAAAAAGAAAAACAAGAAGCAATGCATCAAGGGTGCACCCTGCATTACATTGTGTTGATTAGTTATATTACACTATGGTGCATTGCATTACTATGTATTCCTTTAAGTTATAATATAATACTATATTTGGTATAGTATGAATGTATTATATATAATATTATTTTGTAGTATTTATTTTATATTAATATTAAACTTAAATTAATATAATATTTAAACTTATTAATATTTTAATATTATATTATGAATTTTTAAATTAGTTATTATAAAAATATATTATTTATTATAATATAAATGATAATATAATTTATATTATATTATTAAATTTTAAAATTTAAATTTAACTATGAATTAATTTTTATTTATTAATTCTAATATAATTGTTTAATTTTAATTTATTTTTAGATTTAATATTTTAGCAAATAATAAATGATTAAATAATTAAATTCTTTTCACATATTTAAAATAAAATTATTAAAATTTAAAATATGAATAGTATTTTAATGCAATACAACCTAAACTATATGTCCCGATGAAATTATTTTATGCTCCTTTCATCACATTACTCACTTTTTTAATGCAATAGAATGCAGATAGAGTTATGCAGCCAAATATGAGTTAGCATAAGAACAGTATTTTAATGCAACATAACACACTATATTACAAGTTACCAAACGCACTCCAAATGAATCATAATTTATCTTACATCTTAAAACTTTTTTAATCATGGCCTCTGCGTAGTAGCTTGCGCCACTCCTGCTACATACGTTACACAATGATAATATTATCTTTAATTAAGCCGCAAAATTAAGCATGATTAACTAGTCTTTGCACCAAAAATTCGAATTAAAGGATGGATGTTTTTGCGCGCCAAGATGATGAGGTAATGCGTACGTGGACAATAATTGAGGAGTCTTATGGGTCTTTGTCTTGATGGTATATATCAATAAAAATTAGTGTTGCTTCAAGACACTATTCGATCAGCATGAATATTGGCTTTGAAAATTACACAAAGTGGATCCAATAATGTATTGCTTGCTGCTAATAGGGAATCAGCTGTGTATGACCTGCCTCCCTAAATGCCCCTTTTTTGATGACTTAGCTTTTGTTGTAAATGACCTTTCTAAAAGTATAATGAGACGGGAATATTCAATTTTTATTTTTTTTTATATATATCCTAATAACAAGTTATCAACAAAGTTTTAAATATTATTTTTTTTCTTTTTTGCTGGGTATATGTATAATTGTATATTGATCAGTACAACTTTTGTTTGTTCAAATGGAGGCAAAGACTGGAGAGCATTATCAATTCCGAGTTATATGGGATGGTGTAATCTATTAATATTTTTAATACATATTAGCAAATGCTAAAAGGCTTTTATGCATGGCATGTTAGTGTTATTGGGTCCAATCCAATGATGGTACTAAGTGATCCCTTCTGCAGCAACAGGAGACAAAGATGCTTTTAAGAGAAACAAATAAAAGAAAAATTTATGAGTTATCTGAGCTGTATGTGTATCTATTTTTCGCGATGGCTAATGTGATTTTTTTGACACATGTTACTTTTTTCAGTTTTTGAATTGGACACCGTTGATTCTTGCTTAATTGTCTCATGGAATCTAGCTATCCTTCTCTTTGCCACTGGCTGGATCAAGGCCTCCCACTCACTATCAAGGTGACAACTCTGAGAGATTTGGTGTCACTGCACATGCTGTATTTTTAATAAAACTGGAGGGTTTTCACTTTTACGGACACATACTTGAAAGGTAAGGTAAAATATACCTTTATAATTTTGTTAGATATTATATAATTGCAGGAAAAGCACTTTAGCCAAACTCTTTCAGTAGTCACTTTAAAAGAACAAACACAAAGCAGATTACAGTTTACGGATGCTTACGAGAGATTCATTTTGTTTCATCAACTTGGCATGCATTTTCTTGAAAGAAATTATACACATTGCACGGTGAAGAGCGCAATCGAGCTAAGCACTTTAAACTGACTGGAGAGAGATGCAAAGATCAAAACTCGGATACCACAAAGATTTTTTTAGAACGTGGGGCACTAAAAATGTAGGATTCATGCCTTCATGGCCTCCAAAAGCCTGCAAACTTCATTCTATTCACAAAACTTTGATGAAACTTTTTCTGAATCCACAACAATGGAAATAATTTTCATTATCATGAATTGGAAGTGGGTCGAGTGAGTAAAGAAAGCAACAACCGGCAATCAAATCCATGTTTCTCAAGTACTAAACATTGAAATAAAATTTCTCAAGGGCATAAGCAAACTTCCAGTTGGGAAACAACTCATTGAAGCACTAACAACGGGCCCCTCCAACGCTCCGTGTGTCTAGTATGCATGGAGCAATTCTCGTATGCTCCCCAATCACTTCAAATTGATTATATATCATATCCAATTAAAATGTACGTTACCAGCACAACATGTGCCTGCCCATACCATCATCCACTCGAGGCAATTTTTGAAGTGGGCATGGTATCGGATCCGATTCCCTTGCTTGTTTGTGTCAATAGTTTTAACTTGCTTGTAATTGAAGGCTCCATGTGCCAAAAAGAAAAGGGGTTTATTTCTTCGTGTCTTCACATCATGTGGCTAGTGTAATAGGTTGTCTATTATTGCCCTTCTAGAGAGTATGGCACATTGATCTGTAAAGAAAAGCTTTGGGGTAGCCAAAGATTTCAATTCAAATTGATTAGCCAGAGACTCTTGAATTTATATAATGAACAGTTACAAGTAAGAAAAGTATCATTCACACAATGATGCATAGAGGACAATTATTGAATTGAAATATCTTTTGTGAATGGCAACATAGAGCAAGCACTGAGTAAGTGGAACGAAATTTCCAGTGACAATGAAAATCTTGGATTTACTTGTGTTTTTGTTTGCTACTACTCAACAATGCTAATCACTTTGACTAAGTGAAGGCAAATACCATCCGCAAAGTAGAATTATTGTGTCTCTGATAAATTGAGCCCTTGATTTTTGTCACCTTTGGGAAACATGCCAAAGTAGAGTTGAATTAAGGCTTTGTAATAGCAATTGTGTCTGTGTACAGGGTGGCTTGCAGGCCGAAGAGCATGTGAATCTCATGAGCATGTGAATTTCATGAATGAACATTTTTATACAACTTAGTGTTGTGGCCTCTATATAGCTAAATGTCTATAGGGGTTCTATTTTCTGCCCGCCATAACTTTTATCAGTAATTTGGCATAGAACACATGAACATGCCACCAGTCATTCAAAATCAATCATGTCATTACAAACCAATCATAATTCGTCACCAAAGGCCGGTAAAAATACAACTAAACTGTAGGTTATATGTTTAGGGTCAGCTCGTAACCATTCTTAATAAAACCCATTTTTCTAGTTTACAAATTTAAACAGAGGAATAAATCCTATTCAATTACAGTATTTTAATCTCCAAATGACAAGTTCCTCAGCAGAGAGTGTGACAGGAAGCGAAGATCCAACTAACTCATAAATACAATTAATGATGTGGCATGATTGCAGTACATGGCAGCTCAGAAGTGTCCAAATGAAAACAGTAATTACTTTCTTTGTCAAGATAATGAGTAAGCCGCCCATTTTTGTCAGATATGAACAGGCACAAGATTACTTAGTTGGTCAAAAAGAAAATATTCACCTGTTGGGTAAAATCTTATCTCCTAGCGCGGTCACATCCATGATCCATGCAATTTTCCCTTAAAGTTTCGTCGAAACTCGCAAATTGCAAGTAGGTTAATTCAAGATTCACTTCCATGCAAAAATTTACTCAAGAGCAAAGCTTCCATGCATGTTAGCTCTAGAAGAGAAGCCTTTATACTTTCGTTCACAATAATTGAGTAAAATCACATTTAAAAGAAAAAGAAAATCAATTTAAAGGAAGCAAAACTCAAAATTCTAATGATAATCAAGATAATGAAAGCGAACTTAAAGCAAGTATACAAATCCTCTTTCTCCCTCTCTCTTCTTCATCATAACCGGTGGGGCAAGAGGACAGGGCTCCAAATGATACATTGCCTTCATCACCCAAAACCCTTCTAATCTTTCTACTGAAACAGTGTCAGCATTTTTACTTCTGCATTTCTCTGCCCAGGTTCTGATTTAAGGCAGAGATGATGATGAAGTGGGACTGCCGGTAATCTACATACATGTGTAAATCCACCATTACTTGGCCCCAAAATCCAATTTCACTCAGTGGTCCTAATCTTTTGGAAAAAGAAAGATGCCTAATGTATCTGAGCTCATCAAAATGTATGTCCAAAGTTCACGGCAACTATAGCCAATGCATTTTTAGCCTCCCAGAAAGAACTGTTTGTACACAAATCCAGTTAGATTCACATGTTTGCATTACTTTCTTGGGATGCTTTCACAAGCTGGAGTGACCAATAAATGACAGTGAGCTCAGCACTATGCAGACCAGGCTTCCCTGCTCAGACTTAATCCTACTCTAGATTCACATGTTTGCATTGCTTTCTTGCCAAGAAGTCAGCTTTTTCCTTTTCTTTTTCAATAAAAAAGTTGGCATTAGATGTGCGATGAAGCCATTGAGTGGACTCTTATCTTGTTCACTTGTATTTGCCATGGATTTCTCATGTTAATCGTCTAGGGATGGGACCAAGCTCCTGCCGACATGACTGGAATTAAATTCAAAACACAATCTGGAAAGTTTGATTTCCTTAATCTTCTATTCGCTTAATCTGTTCTAATACCAATATAGACCATATAGGATGCCCGCATGATTAACCTCACTGCGTTTGTCAATGATTGCCTCTTCCTGTTTGGGAGTGAAAAAGCTTAGCAGGTTTTTTAGGAACCTCACTGCGTTTTTCAATGATTGCCCCTTCCTGTTTGGGAGAGAAAAAGCTTAGTAGGTTTTGTAGGAGAGCCCGCTTTTAAGGATTCAAACTAAGATTATATAAAAGCAATGATGAAAGCACATGTAGCGATCCTGCAAAGATTAAGAAGCTTTTATCCCAACTCAAAAGCCAAAAGCTCCGGTCAAAGCACAAGCGGACCACACACAAAAATCCAATACAGACGAACCTTGAGAACCAACCACACATTCAAGGCTAAATTTCCAAGTGGTAGGACCCCTAAAGCCAGTGTGTTCAAACATATAAAGCTGATAGTTGTACCCTACTAAAAACTAAAGGAACAAGCCATCTTCAGTTTCCACTGGAAAACAGTATGATTGAAACTCAGTTTCTACGTAAAAGCAGCGTGGTTCCAATTTCACTGCAAAGTAAAGATGCTCAGATTTAATAGAATGCATCCATATTTCACCAAAAGCAATTAAAACACAACACATCACATAAATCCCAAGCTTTTTTTTGTTCCCCATAAAACTAAACAGCTAACAACCAATGTTATGAATGTAAACCTTTCAGTGCCCCAAGTGCTACCAGTCAACTTAATATCTAATTATGTTTCGCATTTTCATCAATAAACAACCTCAATGACTACTAGCAACTTATAACAATCATTTGCATTTTCATCAATAAACAACCTCAATGACTACTAGCAACTTATAACAATCATTGACGGCACTAATCTAGCTAGCTTCTGATGTCACAATCAGTCAATAAATCAACAACACCTTATCTGATAAAGCTTATCATGAATAAAGCAGCTGCTTAATGGATGATTCTGCTAACAACTAATCATTTATTCCTCTTTCAAATCTTGGACAAGCAAAAAGTTCCACTTAAAGCAGCAAATGTACAGTTATCAGAACATGCTATTTCAATGAAGCATAAAAAAGTGGAAGACTAACACATATCTAGTCAAACTATTTTTTTATCAACATAATTGGGCGACAACAGCTTTGCTCCTCCCATTTTTAACTGTTGTTTTCACATTACAGTCAATTACAACCTTGAATATGTACTGGAATCCCTATTCAGTAGCAGACTACAAGGCCTAAAAAGACAGTAAAGTTTGCAAATGTGGCCACTTTAGGTCTTATAGGATTGAAAGGATTCCACAACACACCCTGAATATTACGTGATAGTTAATGTAATGCAACTGGCAACTGGCAATCTGGCATAAACACATATATGCCAAGTTGTCTAGCCACAGCTGTGAAGGAGTTGAAAATTTTCAAAATGGGAAATGCCTAGCTATATACCAGTAGAGATCTTAACAGCTCTGCTTTACAACTATTGTGGAGAATATTCTCATTTAAATGTTCAAACACTCCTTCCTTACATACATAATCTCCAAAGGCTGCACAGTAAAATTGGAGATCAACTGATCCCATCTAAATGATGATAATACATTGCAAAAGAGAAAAGAACCATTTGCCAAAGCACTCTGGGAAAAAAAAAGGGTTTGTTCGCAGCTTCAATTTGTTTCACGAAGCTACATAATTGCAATAATATAAAAAAGCCCCTATGATACCTGCAGATATTAACATGGAATTAACAATGCTGGTTCTGCAAAAAACCAAACAATATCCAAGAGGAAGTAAGGAACAGCACAGAAGAAACCGTCTCCACTGGATAGGAGAATAAGTAGCTTCAGCTACAGAATGGCAGGCATACCCAGGATTTCCAGATTAAGCTCAATAGGTAGTGGACACAAATGCTAGTGCATTAGTCTCATATCTCAGAAGTGAACAATTAAATTTTAGTGTAATAAGCCATTTATTATCGCATCTAATATGATGTTGCCGTACAACATTTACATTCAATTCCAAGAATATAATAGAAAGCAAAATTCAAGCCAAAAAAACAAAAAGAAGAAGAAAGATTGTGCATAAATCCTCTAGAGCAATTAGCCAATCAATTGAATCAGAATTTAAAAGAAGAAATGACTGTAGCCAGTCAGTCAAGAAACAGCTTGGGGTGTTCAAGTTTTCATTAATTTGGCCCAGCACGAATTCAGCCCAAAGCTTGAATAAGAGCAGGTGCTGGGTTATGCATAAGGAGGACATGGATATAGCATGTTAATCCAAGCTTGAGATAGGCATGGGCATATCACTCTTGAAGCTCACCATGGCCTAGCTCAGCCCAACATTGATAATCCTAAAGGTCAGTGACTCCTCCTCACACAACAACATTGTACTACTTCTTTGTAATTATGCAAAACTAGCCAGTCATGTTATTCTTCTCTATGCAACAAAGTCACTTTCCTTCCTCAAATCATCTTTGCAAGCTAAGCTTATCAGTCATGACTTGAATAGATATATGCCATAAGTAAACTACACTAAAAATTTGGTTTAGAAAGATAATGAGCACCTGGGTGGTACTAGACTACTTGTAATCAAACTCAAAGATCAATTCTAGATATTCAACTCAAATAATCTATGAAAAGAATACAAATGAAATTCTGGCTAATATACGCCAAGAATAGACAGAAAATTTTAACTTTTCTCCACCACCACCCGTGTGCAAGCTCCAGCTGCCTAGTGAATATGATTTTTTTTCTTTTTTTTAATCAAAAGTAGGTACAATAAAAATTAGTGTTACAGTCATTTCAAAGACGAGCATGTTTAGCAGGAAAGGTACAATCAACTCAGCAAAATTATTATTATCCATTAGGTAAGCTGTTTATATGCGAACCTACCAGACAGGAATGTATCTTCACATGATATAAGCACTCACATAAAGATTGCGATTCATAACAGAGTAAACAACATTTTCATTTGCAAGCTGGTTTCTGCCTTAATTACTCAAGCTACGTCATTGAAAGGAACATTTGTCACCGATCCCAAGATACAATGAATTACCTACTATCGTCAAACCATATAGCTATTATAAAGCACATTCAGATATATAGTACTCGGAACAATAACAAAACTTTCCTGGCTTTTATTAAATAAAAGATCAGCAATCAAACATAGTAGGCATCATCATTCATATCCAAGAATTGTAATTTACAACGCTTGAAGAGCATATACAATTGACTTAACTTTGAAGGTATGAGACTGCAATCGTTTTTACCTTCAAAAAGCGAAACACAAACGCAGCTTCAAGGACACCCAAACACGCCCCAGCGAGAACATCCAAGACGAAATGCCGTCCAAGCAAAACCCTAGAACACGAAGTCAACGCAGCCCAAGCCCACAGGCCCAAGACGAGCCAACAATTTCCGCTAAAATCATCCAATAGAGAAACAAACGAGGCAACGAAGAAAACGCGGGAGGCGTGGCCGCTGGGGAAAGAGAAGTGGTCAACGGAGACGGCGGGCTTCATGTCGGGATTGTAGTGAGGGCGAGATCTGCGGAAGATGGATTTGACGAGGCCGACAAAGAGGAGGTCGATGAGGAGGCCGACGAGGAACTGGATTAGGTAAGGGCGGCGGACGGGAGTGAAGTAAAGAGAGAGTGCGAGGGGAAATGAGAATCGGAAGTCGGCGGAGTATTCGAGGAGGAGGAGGAGGGACCCAGGGATTGATGTGTGGAAGAGCGTGTGGATCGATTTGGAAACGGTGGCGTCTAGGGTTATGATGCGGTGGTGGAAGGACGTCGATTTGATGGCCGTGGTTGTGCGGGCCATAGTGTTTTGGCTTGGGTAGTTGACAGTTACAAGATATTTGCCAACGAATTGAAGGAAGATGGAGGGAAAAGGGCAACTGGAATCCTCTCTCTTTTTTAAATTCTTAAGAAAAATATAATGATTTGCACAAAAGTAAAATTTTTGTTTTCTCCCATCACAAAATAAAAATATTTTTCATTATCAATATTCAGTAATATTAATTCAATAATATTAAAATTCACAGTTGAATTTGTACACTTTTATTAATTAAGAATAAATCTCAATGTATTAATCATGATTAAAACCTCTATAAAATAATATTATTGAGACAAAAAAAAATATTATATTAACACAGTTATTTATTTATTAATAAATAATAATTTATTAATTTATCTATAAATAAGTATTTGTTAATTTAAGAATATTCCATATTTTAATTACTTGTGTCCTCTTGATATATTTATTATTCTTGGCCATAAAATCTATGGTAAAAGTGACCTCTCGAAACAAATGCATAACTAAAATAAGAGAGGAAGAGATTAAAGCACACACCCAAGGTGTCGAAAAGTTAACAAAAAGAACTGGTTGTTTTACGCTTGGAATGAGTTTTAACATCGACAGGGTAACAACAATCATGAAAAATCGTAGTAGGAGTACAAACTAAAAAGCATCAGGGAATGTGACGATCTCCCAGTTCGCTATTACTTGTAAGTAAAAACTGTTCATTATTAATTCAGTTCACCTACTCATCAAACTAATAAAAAAATTCATAATTGCGAAAACGAGTATCATTTATTAAACTGAAACAAATCAAAATGCAGTATGATACAATAATAAGCATAACTTATAGAAATTAGGTACACAATTAAAAGAAGAAAAAAGTCCAATCGCCCATAAACTGCAGAGCAGATTAGTCCTATAAAATGCAGCAGAAGAACTAGCTGATTATATGTAATGCGAGTTATTATTATCTCAAATTCCTAATTGGCTTTGCACCTCCAAGATGGTCTGGGCCGAGTTCCTGAGCCGATGAGCCTCCTCCTCACTCAAATGAATATTAGTCACACCCAGGACTCCACCCCTACCAAGCTGTGCTGGCAGACTCAAAAACACATCACTGCCACCAATGCCATAAAAACCTTTTGCAAGGACTGAAACTGGGTGAATCTTTCTCTGATCTCTGAGTATGGATCGAGCCAAATTAGCTGCCGAATACCCAATTGCCCACGATGTGTAGCCTTTCAGGCTTATCACTTCATATGCACTGTCTACTACTTCTTTGTGTATGCTCTCTAGGGTTTCCTTCTCATAGGCAATCTGCTGTTTCTCTAGGAAGCTCAAAATAGGCACTCCACCAACACTTATGCTAGACCATAAAGCCACAGAGCTGTCACCGTGCTCACCAACAATGTAGGCCTACAACAAGTTTACAAGCATCAAAGATTATTAAGAAGATATCGTAATTTGCATTTTTCACGTAGATTCAATGTGAGATCAGAGCCAAGAGGGGTTAACATGTGCATCCGAATCTCACATGTGATCTGATTAAGGTATGAATTTGATGAACCTTTTCAATGCAGCTGTAACACAATGTCAATTACCACATGCAAAAATGTTATGCAGAAGGATAATTAGTTAAGAATGGCATGATTACATTGCATATATAACTAGGTTAATGTATCAATAGTATAACACCATATGGTCTCATAGCGCACCATAATGTGAGGTGAGCCTAATTGCCTAATAGATCGATCATAATCAAATATCTATACAGTTCTTCACAATAATTAATCATATTGCAAGCATAAAACCTGGGTCAAAACCCCACACGCAAACCCTACAAAAATGCCCAAACGACAGCCATTTTTTGCGTTTAACATTTGTTTTGGTTAATGAATTTAGAACTTGGATAATGGGGGCGTCGTTTTGGCATTTGTGTGGGGGATTGACGTGGGGTTCGCGGGGTTGAAACTTGAAATTCACTTTGACTTTGGCCAGTCCTTGTTACCCACGCAACAGAGAACTCCACAGCCAAACATACCCTTACTTTTAAACGCCTTTAATCCAAAACGACCATATACCTCAGAAGTCAGAATCCACTCAACTTAAATGATTTATTTATCCCATGAAATTGAAAATGATCCACGAGAGTCCAGACTTAAAAGGGAAAAAAAAAAGAGTTTTTAAATGAAAAAGGCATAGATTTAAGCGAAGGAATAAAGTAAATTAAAAACCTGCACATCCTGAGCGTTGACGTCGAGATGATTAGCAAGCAAGAACCTAAACCTGGAGGAGTCGAGATTCGTGCCGGATCCAATGACCCGATTCGAAGGAAGCCCAGACAGCTTCCACGCGACATAAGCCAAAATGTCAACTGGGTTAGCTACGATCAGCAAAATACAGTCAGGCGAGTACTTGACAAGCGGAGGAATTATAGCCTCAAACAGGGACAAATTCCTCTGCAAGAGATTCAGCCTAGACTCGCCAGCAATCTGCCTGGCGCCAGCGGTGACGATACAAAGATCGGATCCCGCGGTGACAGCGTAATCAACAGAGGCGAGGATTTTGGTGCGTGGGAGGAAAGCGGCAGCGTGTTGGAGATCGAGCATCTCGCCACGTAGCTTGTCGGGCTTGGCGTCGACGAGAGCGAGCTCTTCGACGAAGTCCTGAGTGAGTATGGTTTGGGCAATGGCCATGCCGACATTGCCGGTGCCAATGACGGAGATCTTGGTGTGGCGCTTGGTGGGTGAAGGCGGGGCCGTGTGGTGGATGGGCTTGAAGAAGGCTTGAGTCAAGTCAAGGCCGCCTGGGCCTAGTGAGGACCCTGAAGGAGTTTTGTGCATGATTATTGATTAGATTTTGATTGGATGGTTTCTTTCTTGCCCTTCGCTTCTGTTTCTTTATTTATAATGGAGGGAGAGGGACTGAGGGAGGGATAGGAAGAGTGGGGTGGAGAGAAAAGCAGGATGTTCATTTTCTTCTGTTTTCAACGGTCAAATTTTCTCGAATGAATGTGCATGACTTTACTTAAATTCCACACCCTATGAAAAATAATTTTTAATGTAAGTTTGAGAGATTATTCAAAGATTGCTTAGATATTTGGAGGATGACTCCTACATTTTTTAAATTTAAGAAATAACCCCAAAGACTTTTAAATATTTAAAAAGAGATATAAAATTTCTTTTTGACTATAATAAAATATAGTAATTAAAAAATTAATTTTAATTTTTTTTTATTAATTTAAATTTAATATAAATTATACAATTTATATAGTCGACAAATAATATTAAATTATTTTTAATATTTAAAATAATATTATATTTTTAAATTTTTATATTTATTTTAATGATATATTTATATTTATTATAGAGATTTTAAATAAATCTTTGAGTTAAATAGATTTTAAAATTAACAAAATATCTCTCTATTGATAATTTTAAAATTATTTTTTACATAGTTCAAAATAATTTTAATTTTAATTTACTGATTATAATATTATGTTTCTATTTATTACTAAATATTACTTTAATATGATAAAATAAGTCTAATATATTGTAAAATATATTTTTTAAATATTAAAATTATTTTAAAATGTATATATTATTACATTTATTTTAATGTCATATTTCATTTATTATAAAATTTCGAGATGAACTTTTTTAAATTTATAGAGTCAAAGGATATTGTGATTAAAAAGGAGTTTTAGTACCCCTTATTGAAAATTTTGGAATTTTGTGTGATGATTTTCCCAAACCTTAGGAAGGATGTATGTATCTTTTTTTCCTTATATTTGTGTGTATAAAAATAATAATAATAATAATTCTCTAGTGAATACATCTTCATTTTAATAAAAACATCACTAAAAGAAAAAATACAGTCTCTAATATATTGAAATATATATATTCGTCTTAAAAATTTGAAGTGGAGGATATTTCTTTGTGTGTAAGAATATATTCATCAATTGACAACAGAAGTCCCCAGATATCTCCAACTAAATTCTTCACTGAGTTTATGAGTACTTACTGTCTTAAAAATTTTAAAGTGGAGGATATTTCTTTGTGTATAGAATATATTCATTTATCATCTTTTTAATTTCAAAATTTTTTATTGAGTTCAACTTTAATATATGAAAGTAGGCCTTGACAGGCATTAATTTAGACTCACCCAGGCTTTCGGGTATTTATATTGTACTATAACATTAAAAAAAAAAAAAATCAAATCACCTTGCAACAAACTTTCAATGAAGATCGAGATTGAATAATTATGGGCTTAAAATATTTCGAATCTTCGAAATAGGAGAAGCCGAAAGGGTTTTTTTGTAAAAACCTCCCCTGAGAATCAACGACTCAACCCGAACCGAATTGTTACAATTTGTTTTTTCAAATTCGAGTTAGTTCTCAATTCCGTTGTGCAATAACTGAGTGTTTTAGACAGTTCGATGTCGGTTGGAGTCAATTAAAACCAAAACCAAATCGATGCAAACAAACAAACAAAAGCAATCCATTTCACTATTTCAAAACATCCTCAAATCAGTTGAATTATCAAAATCAAAATCATTCGATTCCATGTCCTTTCTTCTCCAATTTCACAGCCCACAAACTCAATCTATTCGTCAACAGCAATTAGGCCGTCTCAGATCTGTTTCTCTCACTGGGTTTGTTTTTATTCAAAATTTTTTTGCATGGGATTTCTATATTGTGTGTTTAGGAAACTGAGTTTTTGATTTTGCATATCTCACATTGGAAAAATACAATCATTTAAATGGAATATAGGCTCATCGGTACCCTTCTCTTAAAAGTCTATTTTTACGGGCGAGTTCTACTCTTGGGCTGTTACCATTTGGTATCAAAGCAGGCACTGGATCAATAATACCAAGGCTAGTACCCAAAAAAAGGTGGGATCCGTGAAGCCACTCAACTGGATATATGATGGACCGCCGTGGGTGTTGGTTGCGAAATATGGTGAAATGTCAGGATCCAATATCCAACATAAGAAAAACATAATGATTTAAACGGGAATATAATGCTCATTTCACCCTCCCTTTACAAGCCGGCTTTTAAGGAAGAATTCTATCCTTCTACTCTTATCAGTAAGAAAAATGTTTGGTCCCTAAGAAAATAGTAGAAACCGAAGAAATTGATTATTTCACCTTTTTCTTTTTTATTTAGACATGGAACCGAAGCAAATTGGAGAAAATACAATTAGTTTGTTTATGTATTGGATTATTAGGTTAGTTGGATTTAACTTAAACAATAATTATCATCCGAAGCCAGTATATGCGTGTTTATAATCTGAGCTTTCCCCACTTCCGCATTCATCTATGTCCTTTTACCTGCGCTTTTATTTTTCAGTATTTAGGGTAACAATGCCGCTGGATGTTTCAGAATTTTTCTGCATGTTTCAGAATTTCTGCTTTGTTTATGCTTCAGTTTGAAAATGAAAAAAATTAGCTTTGTAAACTATTTTTGGTTCTATTTCTCTTAAGGATCTAGAAAGAATTAGATTTGTATGCTTCAGTTTGAAAATGAAAAAAATTAGCTTTGTAAACTATTTTTGGTTCTATTTCTCTTAAGGATCTAGAAAGAATTAGATTTGTAAAGTCCGATATTGGAAGCTTTGATTAAGATTGATTAGGATTATTAGCGGATGTTATTTTGTATTTTGTCTCAAGAATTTAATTGATGATTTTAATTTTAATTTTTTTAGTAATCATTGAAAATATGATTTGATATTTTAAATTTCAATTGGAGTAATATTTGTTTCGTTTCTATATTTTGACTGAAGTTTCCGCAAATTCTTATATTTTAAAATATATTTCAAGACACCCCTATTGTTAAAAATGTTATACTCCTTCCTTTTTCTTTCTTTTTTAATCTTTTATAATAATACCATTGTGACAATATTCTAACCTTATTGAGGATATTAATGCAAACAAAAAAAAAAAATCTTTTATCGAATTAGCCCTTTGAAGGGACATAAAAAATTTTCAGATATTAAATATTCCTATAGTTGAGTGCTATTAATTTATTTATAAATAAATTAATAGCAAGATTATTGCATGGGTGCAAAAAAAAAAAAGCTAGTTCTTCCATATTGATATTTATTGGTTAATTTGTAAAAGAATAATTATTTGTTAATTTTCTAATTAAATTTTTTACAGATAAATTAATTAATGACATGAATATTGTGGTAAGGGTATTATTGTAAAAGTAAAAAAAGGCAAAAATATGCTATATTTAACTACAACGGAGTTTAGAGGTATTTTTTTTAAATATAGGAATTAAATATATATTTAAGTCAAAATATAGAGATTAAACAAGTATTTAGCGAAGTAGCTAAGAGAGAAAATGTCATATTTTATCTTAATCGAACCAGTCCAAATCGAATTGGATAAAATCGGTTCGATTAGGTTCATAACAAGGTTAGTTTAAGAAGGATTATAAGATATTAAAATCGATTCGGTACCTATTTGATATATCTTATATAATGACTATAAGTACTTATTTAATTTCAAAGTTTTTTTTTTTAAATTTTTTTTTGTTATTGTTTTTTTAGTATGCTATTTTGACTCTAATAGTAAAAGTTTAAATTTAAAATTTTTGAGAATAGAGATTGAAAATTATTTTAATTAATATTTATCCTTGATTTATTTAATAATTTTATCTTATTCCTTTCATAATATAACTTTAAAAAACTTATATATTAAAATAATTTTATAATTTTTAATAAACATTCTCATTTACAATTAAACAACTAATTTTTTACTTTTATAAAAGTTTTACTTGTAAAAACTCTACTAATAAAATCTTTACCTAAATAGGCCCACATAAAATCAAACTGAACCTAAATTTACTAAACTCTACTTAGAAAAGTGAATTGGGAAAATAAACGTTTTATTGCACCAACTTTTTTCGAAGTCCATAGTAGGTGTGGAAATTGCAGCATGAAATTTTGAAGGCCTCATGAAAATAACAGAAAAAAAAAATAAAATTGGATTTAGCCTAAATTTCCACGATTATTATTTGTGTCGTGTTCAAGTCACCAATTTATTAATTAAGTCATGATCGATTTAAACTTTTAAACCGGTCAACTAGTTTAACACAATTCGTTATTATCACATTTATAAAGAAAGTTGGGTTTTTTCTCTAACGATGTTATTGAGTTACTTTAAAAATTTTATTAACTTACACCAATCCTAAAACTACGCATTCATTTTTTTTTTTTTTTGACTGACGAATTAATTATGTATCATTTTTGCTATGCACTCATTTTAATTTTATTGATTAACGAAGTAATTATGTATTATTTTTAATCGGTTTCGCTCTTCTAGAAATTTTGTGGCAGAAGTAAGAAAAATAAAATAAAAAAATCAAGAGAATACACAAGATCATGCATAAATGTTTTTCCTCCATCATAAAATCTCAGCACGTTTTTCAATCGCGGGATAACTTGATGCCCGCTCGTCGCATCACATGTCCACATTGCTTTCTTGATACTCCAATCCATTTCAATCCGTGGGCTGCACTTCCTGTTTAGCTACTGAGACATAAATTAGTGTTTACGTTTTAAGTATTTTCCAGTTATTCCCCTTCTAGTAACTTGAAAATTGAAGTTTTCGATTTTATGATACTGCAGTTATTATAGGAAGTATGAAAAAAAAAACAGTAATTTGAATTAAGTAAGAGGGGCTAAGTGAAAGGGACGATTCACTTATACGTGTGGAGCTATATTTTACTTTAGGGTACATTTAACATACCGTATTATATTATTTAATGTAAGTGTGTTGTATTATATTATATTACATTAGTATTATGTTATAACAACATATTATATAATGTATGATATTACACAATACTATATAAATTTTATATTTAAAATAAAACTAATATTATTTAAATTTATTATTATTTATTATTGATGTATTAAATTAATTATTAAGTAATTATTTATTTATTAATGTTAATATATAAATATAATATTATACTAATAAAATATAGCATTATTAAATAAAATAATATTATAACATAATTTATTTATTATAGTAAAAATAAAAATATAATTAAAATACATTTGTCTCAAGTTCTTTAATATATACAAATGTATAATCATGTTTAAGTATAGACATTCGTATTTTTTAAAATCTTCCAAACATTCGTACCATTAGATTGGATTGTATAAAATGAATGGCTAAAATTAGTGTCAAAATTTTTAGTTAAAATAGACGCTATTAATTAGTCATAAACCTATAGTTACTATAATATAAAGTTTATTGTAAATGTAAGTAGATGTAGTCGTGGTATATAATCTAGAAGTCAACTGAAATCAGCTCGAAAGCCTGTCGCAGATTTTTCCTTTCCGAACGACTGTATGTTAATTGAATTTTTCACATAGTTCATGTTTTACTTTTCTTTTTCTGTTTCTTTTAGTCATGTCAATTAATTACATCAGTGATTCGGGAGCATGGTAGCTTCGTAAATGAAATAAAGTAGCCTGTCTCAACAGAGCCCCTTGTTTTGAATTCAAATTCTGTCCACAACCACCGCGAACATCAAGACATTGAAAATCCAAAATCCGAACGCGGAAAGCGAAGACCTTCTAGCAAATCAATACTTTTACCCGGCCCCGTTAGAGAGGTGAAGGTAAAAGAAAGGAGAAAAAGAGGGGGCTAGACAATTGGCACCCCTTCAACGTCTTCTTATTACAATTACATTTAAAAAAATATATAAATAAAATTAATTCTATTTATTTTTTTCTCTTTAATCTATTTTTTAAATAAAATTTACATGTATAATCAAAATTAAAAGATAATATCTTATAATGCTTGGAACGTCTTCTGTCAATCACTAAGCTGTTATATGATTAACGAACTTAAAATCTATAACAAATTTAAATTATTTGTTGTAACTAAAAAATAAATCAACAAGACTCAATTCTATTTCCCTTTTGATCCAAAATCAATTGAATCACGTGCGCTTCTCTCTCTTCTTTATATCCATTTTATTCTCATCTATATAATGCAAAACTCAATTCTACTTCCCTTTTGATCCAAAATCAATTGAATCACTTGCACTTCTCTCTCTTTTATATTCGTTTTATTCTCATCTATATAATTGATTTGCACAAACCTAAACACATTAATGTTGTTATTATTTATGTTTTCATATTGATAACTTTTATTTTTTGAAAATTAGTGTTTTTGAGTTATGTAGAAAGAGACAGTTTGGAAAATGATTTTTTTAAAAAAGGTTTTTTTAGTGTTAAATAATTAAAAAATAATTTTAAGAGGATTTTATATTGATGCCAATAGTTCAACTTAAAAAAAAAAATCCCAGCCGACTCCTGTACCCTGGCCTGAACATGGATCCCGCAATTGTGGGCTTGAGGAAGCCCAAATGCAGTTGGTTCAGCGAAGTAAGCAGCCAAGAAAACCAACGGGCCAGACAACCTGACATGCAACAAAGACGGAGTAATCCATTATTCACAATACACGCGCGCGCCCATCTGACTCAGAATGGAGGCAGCATTGGCGGAGCTGGAGCGAGTCCAAACTGAAATTCTGCAACGAATATCGAAACTCGAGCAAACCATCCTTTCCGTCGACGACGGCGTTTCCAACTCCGCAGCAGTCGCTGCTTCCACTCCGCATGCAACAATCCGCGACACCGAAGCTCGCCTCTCGAACATTCTTCGATCCATTGGTGTCAACGACTTTCGATTCAAAAAAGTCCCCTCGGATTACTATGATTGGCCTCTCGAGTCACGCAGAGATGTCCTCGCTGCCGCTTCCATTCATCATCTTTGCAAAAGCATCGTCTTGGTACGTCATTTCACGCCGTATAATATAATAATATTACGAAATTTCTACTTAAATTTTCAAAGCCACAGATTTTATTTATAATTTTTTTTTGGTAATTTTGATGTTTAATTGTAAATTAGGGGTCTGTGTCAGGGCGTTTAATTGTATTTCTTCTGTCAGCTCAGGTTAATACACAAGCTCAGTCCAATGTAGTTGATTGTAGTGATCGAAACAATTCAAAGTATTACGTTGTCGTTGTTCAGGTACCTTGCTTGTTTCCACTCATCAAAATTTTATAATTTGATGTTGTTCGTGGCTCTTCCTACATTTTCATTTTGCAGTATACTGCCCGGTTTAATGCTGAAGCTGTGAAAAACTTTTTGTACACTCTCAACAATGGCAAGATACCCAAAAAGAAATTTAATTGTAAGTAGTTATTCACTGAATGACCGATAAGTGTTTGTTATTATTTAGGTATTTCTTCCATTCTTATTTTTAATGTTCCATGATTGAAACAACAGAATGAGATATATCTTTACAGCTACTTTCAAAATATTTAAATGACAAGTGCTTATTCCAAAAAGAACCAGTGATTTTGAATCAAATTTTTATTGAGCTCTGCTGTCTGGCTGTATTAAAGCATGATGATCTTCAGAGAAATATATATCTCAACTCTCGAGAATAGGGAATCTATCTGTTTAGCTTCTCTATGTGTGGCTTGGGTTGGCGGGGGAAATGGGGAGAATATGGTACTGGATTCTATTGTCTCTTTGATATACTTTTTTGAAAATAATTAATTCAAATAAATATTTGGTGTACTTATTTGTGCAATTTTCTTGTTGGTTCTTGCTTTTGGAGTTTCCTTTTGCATTTAAAGGAAGGAGGAAGTTAGCTGTATTATGGGCTAGTTTGGTTGTGGCTACTTTTTGGGTTGTGTGGTTGCAGAGAAACAAAAACATATTTGAGAACAACACAGGGGAGGATATTTTTGTATATTTGGGACAAAGTGAGGGTTTGGGCTTCTCACTGGGCTTCCATTCCATTTCTTCAGAGTTTAATGAGTCTCCCTGTAATTCTGAGCAACTGGGAGGAAATGGCAGTAGCCTGAGAAGGAGAGTTTTGGCCTTTTCATAGATTTTGTAGAGACTTTGTGTTTATACTCTTAACTATAGTTTGTACACTGTCATAATGGTAATAGAGTTTTCGAACGTTTGTGCATGATTTTCACAGGATATGTGCCCATATAGAAATAACCATAATGTTTTGCGGGCCTTACTCCCATAGATGTTCTTGCTTACCCATTCCTATAGGAAAGTTCTGTCTGAAAAAATAGGTATTGAGACAATCATTAGTTCATATCATCTTCATTGTCATGGTGATAAGTACTATGCTTGAAATTTATATTACAAGATAATTGTTACATTATTTCTGGTATATGGCTGAACTTTTTTTAATGTTGGTATGTTTCAATGAAACTTTGAGGTTTTCAAATAGTCATTTAACCATTGACTTGTTTAAGCTGAGAAATATAACGGACTAACTGTAGTGGATTTTCTTAATTATGCAGTGAGGCTTGCACCTGAGGAGACATCAATGAATTTGTCTGGATATGACCACAATGCAGTTACATGTATTGGCATGAAAACAGACATTCCGGTAATCAATCTTTCTCTGCAATTATTTTGGAAGTGTTCAGCGGTTTATAAGAATTGGATTATTCAAATTATTTATAGTCTTATAATTGAACTTTTGTCTGCCATGATGTTCTACTTAGAATGTCCTGTTGCTTGTATCTTAGCTTTGATTAAATTTCATTGATTGTGTATCATTTCTCAAGTTCCATCTCTGCTACTGCAATCTTTTCATGATTATTAAAAGATTAATTAGTATTGTAAATTTTAATACCATAAACAGAGGATGGAATAAGGAGCTTCCTTTATTATTATTATTTTTCAGAGTAAACTTCAATTTACCCCCCAAAAGTATGAAAACATCAATTTACTCCTATTTCCTGTGAAGACAAAAAATAAATGCATCAACGGTGCTTCCCATTTGCTCTCCTCATCTGAACGAAAATGGGGGTAAATTGAGGTTTCCACACTTTTGGGAGCTAAATTGAAGATTGTTTTTCTATTTGGGGGATGAATTGAAGTTTACGCTATTTTTATTTTGTTATTCTAAACTCCCGACCCTTTTTACTGGCTTCTTATTATTAAGCTTGAGCATGGAGTTTTCAGTATACATTAAATTCACAAATCTTTCTCTGAAATACCACTTCACTGTCCTGTCTGGATGTATGAGGAAGCATGAACACTAAGGCCCCCGAGACAATTCCAGTTGTCTCTTCGGAGAGTCTTTTCCTGACCCAAAAGCTAAGGGGGTGTGCTTATGGCAGTGTGGCCACTTTTTGTACACATTTTCTTATGTATTCTGGAGAGAAAGAGCGCACCTTATACTTGATATGTGTATCAAAATCATGGAACTATATTTTGTGATTTGAGACCTTCCAATCTTTCTGCCAGCTGTTGGATTGGTCCACTGATCCAAATGCCATGCCTGTCAAAATTATGGCCCTCAAAAATTGAGGGTTAGGATTCTTCTATATGCAGTTTTAGGATGATCCACTGTGTTCATGGTCAATAAGAATGATAACTTGCCAGTCTGCTATTTTGGAAAAATTGTTTAATGGATGAAACACATTAGCACTAGAAAAGTAGAAAATAGAAAAAAATATTCAAATGTGAATTAAAATTGAGCCAGCTAAGGCTTTGTCTCTGTGTGTGTTTGAATGCCCATTTGTCATTGGGGGCATCTCTTATTCTCTAATGCAGAAACGACAGCAGAGAATACTCAAAAAGTGGATTGTGTTGGAGAAAATGAAAATTTCTGTTTCTTGCCTTGGTTACACAAACTACAAAGAGGAAAACCATACTGCTAGATTTACTGTTTCACAGAAAGCTTGATTAAGTTCGTGCAATGTAGTTTGTTAGACTGGAAGCACGTATGCATGTTCGACTAACCTAATACTAAATGCATCATTTATTCTGTTAGACTGAATGTTTGGATTTGTGAGAATGAAGAGAAGATTATTTTACTATTCTGTGATTGTTTGTTGATGAGGTATAGACTGATTTCAGGTGATCTTGGATGAAGCAATAACTAAACTCAGTCCGGATTTCTTCTGGTTGGGTGGCGGAGAGATTGATCTCAAGTGGGGAATAAAGACCTCTGAATTTATCAAATTTGTTAAACCTTTCATTGTCGGTTGCAGTTAAATACATCAATGATGAACTATCAAACCTAGAAGATGTAATTGAACAATCAGCCACCAACAACCTGAAGAAACACCATTTTAATGGTCGTGGTCTTCTACTCCAGTCTCCAGAAAAGAAGGTTCTAAATACCAATAGAGTAGATCAGTAGAAAAGTTTCACTCAGCACCTCACAAATGATTTTTACCCTTTATTGTTATTTAGTTCGGCCTACCTACCCGCTAGCCCTTTTTTTTTTTTTTTTTTTTTTTCTGTTTTTATCCTAAATAACTCCTGTATTTTCGGTGAATAAAGAGGGTAAGATTCGTATACTTTGCAACCAATTGGAGTGATGAGAATCTCGATGTGTGTGTTGACCTTGCAAAAGATAAGGTGGCTTAGTGCTGAACCTAGCGCCGTTTATTACAGCTGCGGAAGTACTAGTCCTTCCTAAACGAGTTCTTAGAGCATCTTCAAAAAAAAAAATTTAAATTTTATTCTTTAAATATCAATTTATATAAATAGGAAGATGAAAAAAAATATAATTTTCTTTAAAAAATTTATCAAATAAAAATAAATTAATATTATTTTAATTAATAATCATTAAATTACTGTTATTTTTTAAAAAAATGTAAATAATAATTATAATAATTTTTTTTTATAAATAATAATAAAATATTAATAAAAGAGAAATAAATTCATTTGTCAATATTAAAAAATGAAATAAATTTTATTTAAAAAATCTAAGTTAACGTATTTTTTAAAATATTTAATATTAATATAACTCTTTAAATAAAAAATATAATCTTAGTTAATAAGTCATTTGAAGGTACTGTTACTTACGTTCATTGGAAAATCATCAGTTAGAAAAATCAACTGAATGAAGACACACCGGAACACATCCTTGTCAAATGTGTCTCCCATATTCACCATCGCATTAATAGAGAAACATGGATACAGACCGTGTTTACGGGCCATCACACATTCACTCATCGTATTCTAACATGCTGTGTCTTCTTTTGCAATTATTAAACGTCTGATTTCACATGGACAGTTAATATTTGACAAGGGATTTCTGCAGTTGCTTACGGTAAAGGGCATCTTTGCCGTCTAGACAGCCGACAAAACCACTTTGTAAAAATTAGAATTATTGTCCCAACTCATGACAAAACCAACTTATTGCAACATTTATTTTTTGTAAGCTGATAGCAAAGGTTTGGCAAGATAAATAAAGACGAAATGCCCTTCAAATTGTTCATATATGACCCAATAAACACTCTCCAGATAGGTGATCTCCTGTGACAAGCAAATCTTGAGCAAAAGGGATGATACATAATTAGTGCACGTAATACTAATCTAGGGTTTCACATTGTGGATGGGTGGTTTCCGATGAGGCTGGGCATAATCCATTACCACCGTGTCCTCCACAAAGTCATTTTCTTTGGAATCTGCTGCCTTGTCGGTATCATATGGTTGAGATGCTAGCAAGGACCGTGCTTGTGATCGGCTGCTTTCCAATACCTACACAATCAACCAAGAAGCAAGTCTTATGCATATCCACTGTTACAATTAATAACGTGCATCTCAATGAAATTATTCAAAACGGCATCACTTTCTCTCTCTCTCTCTCTCTTGCTTGTTCAAACTCCTTATGCTAGCTTATGCATATATCATGGATGCATGTATGATGTGCCATACACCATCTCCTGAGACTCAGAGATATAGAAGGTATCTAAGTTCATTTGTTTTTACCTCTGTATTAGCCAAACGTTGCAAATCATTTTGAAGAGAAGGTATCACAATATCACCTGCATATATATAAAATACAAACATCAAAATTTGTTATGTTATACTATAAGGCTAGTTCAAGAAATTGCCGGATAAAATAATGTCAACATACATCTATTTGTTCACTTAACATTACAATGTTTCCCCATGTTTCACCTAGTGTAATTAAGACAACGTTTCAAGGCAGTGCCTTTTTTGATATGTGATACAGACATCTCACATTAGAATTAATTGTGTACCTCGAATAATTGCCTTACGATGAACCATTATTAATTAGGATCACGCTATCTATTTATGCTTACAAATGATACTGTCTTGATGAAGGATAAATAATGATTATTTTGGTCTATGCTTTATGGTCAATATCAAAGTGCCAGTTGAGACTGTCATGCAGACACAACACATGCAGAAAGAAACCTAAAAGAAGATATAATAATGCTAGCCAATTTGAACAAAACCTGAAGTTGGGGCAGTTTCTTCCTTTGGGAAAGCCTTTGGTTCCTCTTTCTTCATGGTGTTTTCACCAACGTGATGCTGCAAATAGATTTTTCTTGCGTTGCATGCATTCACTGAAAGACATAAGAGAAGCAAAAGAGTAATAGAAGACATGATGATGAGATAGATAGTTAGAATAACTATAAGAGACTTGTATTGTATGATATATTAGTTCCTTGTTAGGTTTCAAGTATTTGTACTGAGAGATGCAGAGAGGAAGCATTAAATGCACGTATCTGCATCAGATGAAATAGGTCCTTTAATAGAACATGCAGGTGTTTGGTTGATGAACCAAATTGAAGATATTGGGGGGCCTCCTTTGCTCCCTCCCTCTCAGTTTTTAATCAATTTGAGGGTCCCAAGTATTAGAAATCAGAAGACACATTATAGAAAGAGCTTGGTTTAATTTTGTAACATATGCATGGGACCATGACTCTCTGAATTGGAGACAAATAGCATTGCCTCTTTGTTCATATTTTCTAGTCAAAACATTTACTACAAAAGCAATGCGGCTTAGTAATCAATATACATTCATGAATTTGATCAAATGGTCATGTAATATATGAAAACTAAAGTAAATGATCGAGGTCCTACCCATGTGTTTCGACTGAGGACATCCATTCCTTGTCCTTGTGCCTCGATTTTACTTTCACACTTTACAAAATCGAATGTTAGACAATAGACATGGAGTCATCGAGATTGATATTCCTTATTGTTTGGGAAAGAAGTGGAAGGCCCAATAACAAAGTGCCACGTGTTAATATTAAGTTTTATAACAAAAAGAAAGTCATAAAAAAGATTTTGGGTTACATCAAGTACCCTAAGTGTTCTGAAGGGTACCTAGGGCACACTATACAGGGGTAGAAAGGTGAGAAAAATATTCAAAAAAATATATCAGGTGATGAAAGAAATGTAATCCCAAAAATATTAACTAATTTTTTGTTAGAAATAAGGAATCAACAAGGGAATATTATGCTGAAAAAGAGGAGACAATGACCTATCATGCCTGCAAATAGGTTAAAAAAGTTGTCAACAAAATAGTTGGGACCACTTGTCATCTCCTGCCACGCTTGCAAATCTCCAACAGACTCAGTAGAGGTACGTGAGGCCACTTCTCTGCGCCTAAATCATGTATGCGCCACAAACTTGTTCTCCACGCATATTATGAAAGATAAAAATATCTTCGCCATGGCAACAAGGATCACTAATAAAATAACGCTAGGTGGCATGGAAATCGAGATACTCCTTATAAAATACTCAAGTTTTATTTTTATTAACATAGCTGATACACACATTGAAAAGGGCTGAGGTTTTTTCCACATCCTACCACCATTACTGAGAGCTTGCAAGCTCTTTAACCTTAGATAACCCAACTTTGACTTGAATGTCGAAGTGTGGTCGCTGGACACTCTCAATTCCACTTTTGACTTTTTTTTTTATTGTTTTGTAGGTAAAAGGCAACTTGATGAGCTCTCTGAGTTCTTATTCTAAACCTCTCACCATTCCCACCATCTTTTCACTCTTCCTTCACTCTATAAAAACTAAAACAACCCATACACCCTGAACGAGCAATGCACCATACATCCCAAGAAAAATAAATTCTTTGTTCTTAGTTAGGTTTTGTGGCTTTCACTCACACACCCCAAACTCTACTAAAAACACTTATAAAAATGGCAAGGAAGAAAAATGTACATACAATGTTGGTTCGAGCGCCGTGCATCTTGTTCACATTAATTCTTATAGGAATTGATAGTTCAGCTTTCTAAGAACATAGCTTCAGGTGCTTGAATGGAAATAAAACAAACTACATTTAATTCCCTGATCTGATTATAATGAATAAGGACACTAAACAGAAGCATATTTACATACGTCAACTCTTTTTTGCTTAGATTGATAGAGGAAAGGATATATGTTGCACGCAGACCACGCGTATATAAAACGGCAACGGCTTTTCCTATTCTGTAGAAGCTGTCTAGCTCACTCCAGCTCTTACAGGCGATGCACTTTCAGTTTCAATTTCTTCTGTTTAAAAGCATTTGTATCAGAACATAGATGGACGTTAATTTAATGGTACCATGAAAAAAATCAACTGCATGATCATGAAAAGAAGAATATTAAATAATTTATTTTGGGGCAATAACCACGAAGAAATTTCGTATACAATATATTTAGCTTGGTTCGGTACATTTAAACTCAAGATCTTGTGTTTGACCCTTAGTTTCTCATGTCTCTACCTATCCTAATTTAGCTTAATTATCCATATTCCTCAATATGTAAAAATAATAATCACAAGGAACTCGCATGTATCAAATAGGAGAGGAGAATAAACGCAAGGCAGGAACAAATGGGTCCAACAATAGAGTGGGAGGCCGGGGACAGAGGATGAGGGAGACAAAGTTGCATGGCGATACCGTCACTTCGCACCCTCCACTTAGTAACAAAGATGGGTCATATTACCCCCACCACCGCTGTGCCACGTGGCATGTTGTTCATGTGCTATTCTTCACTCTCTCTCATTTGTTAGCTTGATTTATAATGCCAAGAGCCACGTAAGAGGGTCTCTTCCTCCTCTCCTAGCTTGATTTATTCCATTGTTAGTTTGATGCTTTAATCGAAAATAATTATCACTTGGCGGTCGCACACTCTCCTCCCCTAACCCCAGCGTTAGATCACTACATGCGAAAGATTTTGCTTCTTCCTTCCCTCAAGTGTCAGTTTTAATTTGGAAAATTTTGGCAAAGAATAAGAAACATGACCCTGACCAACAATAAGTAGGATACTCACTTTCAATTGACAGGATAAAATCCCCCCTTAACTGAGGTGATGCACACATTTTCAAATCCCTATATTCAATCGATACACCACGTCGCCTGAATTTTCTAAAGTTGCATTTTTAATTTGCTGATGGTAAATGTGGCACTTTTTTCGTACTTATGTTCCTCTTGATCTGGATTGGTTATGAAGATAAAAAGAAATAAAAGGTTTATCAAGGATATAGTATTGTTATTGGATGATGCACGTTTCTTTAAGAAATAAGATTGACTATGTCCTATCTTTAATTGATTTTTTTTTTTATCTTTATTTTAGTAAAATCTTTCCTCATTTGGCTGAAGTTTGTCAAAAGAAATATATCAAACTAAGAACATGTACACAGTTACAAGGGTAAAAACTTACGAAATAAATTATTTGGATAAAACACTTGGAGCAATATAGAGATATTATTGAAAAGAATTTACTATATTGGATGAACTTAAAAATCTTTGGTTAAGATTGAACTTTCTAATATATTTATGAAAAGAATAAAATAATAAGTGAAATTATCCACTAACTACTTATTTTTTCAGATTTTTAAAAAAATACACAATTCTTTATTTTTTTGACTGAATTCCACCTGAAGTTACATTCTTTTGCACTTTTCTACTTCCGTCTGTTGATCGTTAAAATTCCGTTAGTTTTATTAACAAAATGACGATTTTGCCCCCCAAATGTAAAATTATAATTTCATCCTACAACATTAATTTAGGGGGTAAAATTGTCATTTTATTAAGAAAACTAACGGAATCTTAACAGTTAACAGACGAAAGTGAAAAAGTACAAAAAAAATATAACTTCAGGTGAAATTCAACAAAAAAAATAAAAGAATTGTGTATTTTTTAAAAAGTTTAAAAAAATAAGTGGTCGGTGGATAATATTCCAAATAATAATCATGAGCAACTCGTTAAAATTGCATGGTTAAAAACCTTTGTTCTAAAGGAATATTCTTATCTCTTTCTCTTTATGTGACACATAGTCTTAAAATTATTCTCTTATTTATACCAAAACTTGATATCTAGTCCTAAATCTTATGCATTTACACTTACAATTAGCCTCCAATAAGAAGAGGATTTTTGCCCCCCATTTTTAGAGACTGGGGCTTTATGTCTATCTCTTGTTAACCATTTACTTTTCTATTTTCCATCTTTAACATCATTTCCATAGTATTGTCATGGGTCCATCTACTATGCAACTGTGATTTGGTATCTCATTTTTTATCTTTTTATGATCCAACCATTAGATTTAACTCAATAGTTGTAAAAACTATTTCAACGGCAAGGATTTAATTACTTGGTTATTAACCTTTCAGCCCCTTTTATTCTCTAAAAATATAAGGAAAGGTTAGTTTTTAAAATTTTGACGCATAAGCCCATTAGAATATTTTATCATCTTCAAATGGATCAAGGGTAATTTAGTAAATGAACATGTTTAAATATTAAAAATATGGATGGATTATTTTAACTTGCTAAAATACTCTCCACATCTATTTACTTAAAATATCAATTGGATTATAATATTGTTATCTTGTGTTTAGTGTAACACAGGATTGGATAAAGTTTTATATAAATTTGGACAATATTAAAATAAAAATAAATAAATATCAACTAAGTACTTGGACAGTAATTTGAATTTCATTATGGAGTTTATGAATAATATTTTCAAAATAATAAATTTTCTACATGCAAGTTTAAAATTATGTAAAATGACTTATACCTCGTCAAATATATGGAGCTAAGATAATATTTAGAAAAATATAATCTCAATTATTTACTTAATGTGAAAATAAATAAATTGTATAATATTTATTCTATTACTTAAATTTAAAGTTTTGAAGAATGAAACTTAAATTTAAAATTATAAAAAAATGAATAATAACTTAAATTAATAGGTTATGAGAGACTTATCTTTTAAAAAAATTAAGATTAATTAACTTTTAAGGCTTCTAATGTAATCTTTTTATCTTGTATTGTTAACACAAAATAAAAATTTTGGTGTAAAAACTTTATCCTAGGAGTCTCTTTAAGGTAAGAACATCATTATCACATGATAATTTGGTAGATGCAAGTCGTGTTATTCTTAGTTCACTTATTTATGTTAAACACTATATTAGAGTTAAATTTTAGTAAAATAAGTTTATCCCACCATCTTTAAACACATTGAGCAGGTCCTAATTGTTTAGATCTTATTAAAGAAAGCAAGATATAACTCATTTTTTTTATTACAATAGTAAAGAAAAAAAACATAAGCACAATAGATTTTCTTTTTTTAAGAGAATGCAAGCATTATTTTTATGAAGTTTTGTGTTCAAGAAATTAATCTAATTTATGTCGTTAGAAGTCTCTCTATTTTTTGGATATTTTAGAAGAATTATATGTTTATAAATGAATAAATTAACATTTAAAGAAGGACAAATTGATTGAGAGAGAGAGAGAGATTATAAATTTTCTAAAAATTTCAAAGTTATTATATGTTAATTGGGGCTTATTATATAGAATTATTAAAACTTATAGTTTTTATTATTTATAGAAAACAATAGCGACTGCTGAAAGATAATATCAAATAATTTTTTTAGAATTTTAAAATTATTATATTTTAGTTGGGGCTTATTGTGTAAGATTTTTGAACTTATAGCTTTTATTATTTATAAAAAATAATAGGGCTGCTAAAGAAAATGTCAAAATTCAGTGTTTGGTACAACGGAGGCAACGTAGTTTTGTCCGTTTGTCACTCTGTATCTTTATTCACCATCTTCATCTATAGTAATATTTACATCTCTATATAGTTATGTAGCTCATGTTATTTATCTTTTATAATGTGAAAAATTATGTAATTTTCTATTTAAATAGTGAATTGGAGGTGAATAACTCTATAAATGTAAGCAAAAGGTCGAACCACATAAAATCTTCTATATTTTTTATGTTTTATGTTTTTTTTTTATTAGATTTCAGCTCCACTTGTAGTTCACGTATAAGCTTTGTGGAGCTTCCCCAAGTTCACATGACCTAATTACCGAGGGCTACCCATTAGTTCCTCATATCATTGTTGCACCTGTACTCAAGCACTTCAAAGCACACCTTATCCGAGTTACGTGTGAAGTGTGATTAACTAATAAGTTGACTAGAAGGTCGTCCTGTAAATTAAGATGACCAAATTGTACCATCAGCAAAATTTATCAACTGATTTGAACAAGTGACTAGATTGAACCAAGCCAACCAACTGAAATACAAAATAGAGTTAACTTAGAAAAAATGACTAAATTGTCACGATATTAACTTTACAAACCAAACTAGGTGCCGTTTGGCTAATCAAAAAAGTTTAGAATTAAGTTGTTAATTGTCAGTTGATGGATATCTTTGACGTGCCCTAAAGTTTGTAACCTTGTACTCGCAGGACTCAATTCTTAAGCCTCGCAAATTGTAGATTGATATAAAATAAAGTGTATGATTTTAGGTTATGTTTACTTACTATAGTGGGAGTAAAGAGTATAAGTTTCTTTTATTAAAATGTTTACTTATAAATTTTAAAGAATGAGTAAAAATCTCACTTCGAGAGCCCTATCATTTTTTGGAGTGGGCAATGAAGAGTTTGATTCTCACTCCCATGAGGGGAGATTGGGAGTAAAAATTCACTCTCTTCTCTTTTTTTTTACCATTATTTATTAAATATAAAATAAATAATATCATATTTATTTAATAATATTATTATATTATTTTATAAATTACAGTTATTGAAAATAATATTATTAAACTTATTTAAATATAATATTATTATATTTAATTAAAAATAATAATTTACATTAATTTTAATTTAAAATTACTTCAAAATAATATTATTGTATTCATAAAGAATTAATAATATTACTATATACTATTTTTATTTGAAAATATAACATTATTATATTCATTTATAAATAATAGTATTATATTTATCTAATATTAGTAATTAATAGTAATAAATATTTTATTCTAAGAAAATGTTAATTTTGTACTATATTATTAATAATAATGTTTCATTTGTGTTGCTTTTATTAACAATTTTTTTAGTACATAATTAAAATTAAAATTAATAAAAAATAATTATTTACATAATTGAGAATATTAATAATTATTAAGTTACAAATATAATAAAATTATAATTTGAAACTATTTACTACCAATTTAAGAGAATGTAAATATATAAATTAAATTTTGATTTTAATTCTATATTTTCATTCTAATGTAAATAAACAACATATTTTCATTTCTACTCTTAATTTCAACTTTTAAAGATTCCGCTCCAATCCAAAATATACTGAATTTCAACTCTTAAAAATCCCTATCCAATCCAAAATATAAACATCAACTTAGTTTAAAGCCCAATGCCTCCAGTAAGCCGTGATAGTCGAGAACTCTGTATATGCAGACAAGGGAGGCAAACTTCCTGGGCTGGCTCTGGCCGCATGGGAACGGCAGCACCAAGCAAATCTTGTGAATCACTAACATAATTTAGTTCACGGATAAACCAAATTAGTCACATGATCGCCACTAATACTAGTGGCCTAATTTTCTCTATGTTGACCAAAATTACATATTTTCTTCTGGGATTGTGATGCCATGTCTGTTTCGGATTTAGATGTTAAAGCTTAAATATTTTGTGTTAGAATAAAAATATTTGTCGGTGACTATGTTTAGGCATTGTTTGAGATTGTGGTTGGAGAATTGTAATTCTTAAATTACACGATTTAAATATTTGATAATTACTAAACGTTGTGATTTCAAAATTAATTTTATCTCATAGTTATATCAAATTTTTTCCCCCTAAATAGCAGCTGTGGCTACTAACTACCAAATAAGTCCTAGACCTGTTTAGCTACCATTTTTTGATATTGTGCTTTTGAAATTAAGCCCACAGAAGCCCCACATGTATGCACATGTTCTACCGCTGGAGTGACGGGCAACCATGCACTCAATACATTCCACATAACTAGATCAAGTTAACCAAATATCATCGATGATTTAGGGAGCAATGTTAAAAGGTCTAATCCCATGATTTACTTCCAATAAGCTGGCCAAATTTACATCTTAAAAATAGCAATAGCTCACAAACTCGCAGAATCCAGGTTCCAAGTCAAGTATTTCTGATAAAAACTAGCAGCAAATACCCAAACCGAAAGAAATCATCAAAATAGAAGGGCAAGAAAGAAACTTTGACATTTATTAGGTCTTTAAAGCTTATATACAATATGTAACTGTACATATTAGCACCGGCAATGTCTTTGTAAAATATAAAATATGCACGATAGAGGAATTGTCAGCAGAAAGCAAGGAAGACAATTGAGATGAAAAAGTGGTTGCACAAGAAATCACACAATGAGCAGATAGATAATCACAAGGCTAAACAGGGATGTGGCTTCCAAATGTGTTCTCCCCGCTGTAAGTCACGTAAAGAAAACCATCTTCATCCTTTTTCTCTTCATATATGGCAGACATAATTGCACCTGCAAAACCGAACAAAAGAATGACTGGATGAACCATTTTCAATCAACAACAAAGCACAACTAGGAGTATGAAGTACAACATGATTAGCAACTTTACCTGTAGGTGGGAGCACATTATCCACAAAAATAAATATTGCCTTTTCAGCACTCAGTTTGATCCTTTTGCGGATGACATAGACAAATTGTCCTACAGTCAGGTCAGCTGGAACAAGATACCTGTAATTTTCACATTCAGGTAAAGAGGAAATCTTGTTACTATGATAGAGTCAAGTAGTGAGTTGTTATAGTCCATATTGACATTTAAATTACCATCTGCCACCAATCATAGCAACTGACCATAAACACTTAAGTGACAGCCAATTCTACAAATACAATGATCTTTCAGAGAAATGTGACAAAGAAGAAGCAATAGATATGATGATTATCAGGTAAACAAATGAATGACTAAATTTTGGTTAGGTCTTAGGCTTAAATCTCAAATACAAAGAAAAAAATGGAAAAAAGGACATGGCTACCTTACATTTACTGTAATGTACAGCCAGGCCAAAAGGGGTAACTGGATCTGGACCAATTACCCTCCCTTCTTTATGGGCTGTAATATACAGTAACTGTAAGCTAGCAACACCCAAAAAAAAAAAAAAAGGCTGCAAGAAGCTGTCATATGATGCATGCAGACTCCTACGATAGTGCCATGTGATCAGCTAAATGAAAACAACAAGAACAATATAAGATAACAATGAAAACTATGATAATATTACAAACAAAGTAGCACAACTAAGAGGTTGTCATGCTCTGCAGGTTGCCCCTTATCACAGAGGAATGAGATCAATATACGGTAGAAAAGAAAGGAATGGGAGTGCTACATAAAGTTGATGAGATTGCTACCAAGAATTGTTTCAAATAATGCAGCTCAAGTGTTAATCCAGTAGAGAAAAGAAACAAGTTCAAGTAGACTAAATCTGCATTGTAAATTCTTTCTCATATCTTCAAATCCATGAAACAGAGGTCATTGAAGAAGCTCAAAACTGTAGGAACAGATCATACATTTTTTTTCCTTTTTTCTTTTTCCCAATGAAACCAGATAATGCAATGTCATAAATACGATGGTGTAAAGCTTACTTCTTCTTATCTATATTTGGTATGTCACTTCTCTCTGCCTTCTCCACAATCACCTTAAAGCAAAAGAACAGAGGTCAGACACAAGTAAGTTCAGAAATTAAGAAAGATATAATGTATTCTTATGCTGGTCATTCAACTTATGCAACAATCACAGAGAGTAACACAACAGAATCAAATAAATATAAAAGGGCATTGTCAAGTAACCTTGTGTAACTAAAACTATTCTGAGTAAAACTTAATAAGCATGATCACGCATGCAAAACACTCATCATTGTAAATCAAATTTGAAAGAATAAATATAAAGATAGCAACTAGCAATTGTATCCAAAAAATACAAGTTTCAAAAGTAACCATGCATTATTATTATTCTAAAACCAAACAATAGCAGATCATTGTACGAAGGCGTGATAATTTTGCAAGAAAAACGTATAGACAAATTGACAACAGATAAGAAAAAGCCAGGCTAAATCTCACCGGAATCCTATCAGGGTACTTCTCCCTAATCCTTGCAGCCTCTGCGCGTCTCTTCTCTGAAAGACAAAACAACCATAACTTCATAAATTCAACATTTTTCATCAAATCCCCCACAAATAAAACATGCGAATAAACAGAAACTTACTAGAAAAATTCAAAACTCCAAAAAAAAATTTTTAAAAAAGAAAATATTTACCAAGATCATGCTCTTGCTTGAAGTAACTCTTTGCCATTCCTCCTGACCTCATCAAACAAAATTAGCTAAAATTGCTTTAACTACTAGTTGCAGAAATTAACTCAACAATCAGCAGTCAAAACTTAATACTTAGAACTTAAAACTAAAAGAAAAAAGGACAAATTAAAAAGAGTCAATGCACTATCGCAATCATTACATAAACCCTAAAATATCAATCCAATCGATTAACACAAACAGATTGCAAGTTACTCAATGAAATTAAACAAAAGCAAAATAAGGATAAATTAAAAAGAGAAATCGATTCGAAGAGAGAAAGACCTTGTGAAGACTGAAAAGTGAGTCGAAGCGAAAAATCGAGAGGGAAGAAAAAAAAAGAAAGAAAAGGAGCGAGAGAACTTTTATGATCAAAACTCTTCGTAGCCTGCTGGTTGGTTATGGTCACGGATAATATTTAATGAAAGAAGATGACTTGGCTTTTGCTAAAAGCTTTTCTTTTATTTTAATTTAAATTAAGGATTTTAAATTTAATATTATTATTTTTTTTTAATAAACAAATTCCATATTTTGGGAACGCATGGAGTTTGAGTGTAGTGTGTTTCGTACGTATGCACTGACGTGGGAGAACGGAACTCTAATTTCTTGCATTGATTTTTGAGACCACATAATTAACTCAAACTTAAATTCCCAAATTATCCGCAGAGATTATGTTAATTCACGTAAAAATTTTTAAAATTCTAATATTCTCTAGATTTAGTTTGAATTTTGATGAAAAAAAAAAGTATCAAAACCTTGTTTTTTCCCTTAGATTTGCATCGGACGGTTTAAGATACATCTGATGGTAGTCCGAGCCGACGCGAAGCATATGAAATGTCAACTTGGACATGATTTCGTTTTAAGCTTCGCACAGGTGCAGAGATTGTGCTGGGATCCTTTGTTTTCCATATTACGTTTTTGCCCCGCACGCTTGTCGCCCATCCATCAAAGGCAAGAAGGGTATCGCTGGCATTTTAAAGTCTTTTGTAAAATTTAATGAGATCATACCTTATGGCTAAATCCTCTCATTAATTAACTCTCTTTAAATTAATTTTTTTATTTTAAAACTTTCAGTCACTCTTATTTTATTTTAAAGATAAGGAGGAAATAGAAGTGGGTTAATGAATTTTTTTCATTCTTAACAAAAATGTAAAATAAATTAATTTTTTTAAAAAATAGACAAAATAATTTGAAGATAGTCAATTTAAGAAAGCTAATATGAATCTTATCTTATGTATCCTAAAGTCCTAAACTCTATATTCAATCAAGAAAAAACATTTTATTTTTATTTTTATCTTATTTGTCATAAATTCCTTACATAAAAAAGGGAAAAAGAAATAGTTACAATCAACGGTGGTAGGTTTGGCACTTGGTTGGCTTAATATTTGGCTGAAGATGAAATGGAATAGTATAAACATGTGAAATTATAAAATGCACAAGTATATATCTAAATAAACCCACTTTTTTTTTCACAGTGATAAAAAATTTTAAAAGTAACAGAAAATTAAATAATGAAACCATTAAGAAATTATGAAAAAAGTTTGTCTGAAAATTATTATTATTATTATTATTATTGATCATTGCTATTTTCATGATGATCGGAGGTTGGCACAATAACAACATGAGTATTCCAAAATGTTCCAACTCTCCATGTGCAAGAACTATGAGTCCCAAGGGTGCGAAAACTTAATCCAATCTACTGGACCCTATTAAATTTAAATGGATTGATTAAGTTATAACAGGTTGATTGGCTCAATATTTTTCAACCCCATTAATGATGGAGTTGCATTGGATTCAGAGGCAGATCGACCCCATGACAATAGAGACTTAAATCCCTGCTAGAGAAAATAATTTAAAAAAATTAAAGAAAATATTACTTGAGTTACTAATTAGTCCATATTAAATCTACTAAAATAGTATCTATTAAACTTATAAAAATGATCTCGTAAACTCGTAAATCTATAAAATTTACAGCTTCAATTCTGAGACTTTTAAAAACTCTCACTTTAATTGAAAAAATAAAATCCTCTAGTAATCCATATGAGAGGTTTTATTATTGTTTAATTTAGCCTCCATTAAATATATTAAAATAACCTCTATAACTTATTAACCCATAAAATTTTAGTTCTTACATTTTATCGTTATGTAATTTAGCTTCTAGTAAATCATTTTTTCTGGATCCGCTATTGATTGAATTCATTACTATTAGCCTAAATAACCCAACCCAATCTAAGAACTATAAAAGGCCAACCTTTAAAACATTAAATGGCTAAACCTAACTTTGAATCCTTTTGTTCTTTTGTAAAAGAGACTTTTTTTCAAATTCTCTCTACTAAACATGACATTAATTGAATTCTCTAAACTAAAATTTCAAAAATCAATTCCAAATTTTCACAAAAGATAAGTTAATAGATATTCAAATATTATGTCGTGTTGTTTATTGACAATAATATATGTTGGGTACACTAGATAACATTTATGGCTCATTTACTACGTGGAATTGAAATAAGGTTGGAATCGAAATAGATTGGAATTAGAATGAGTAATAGGAATTAAAAAAAGTTGTTTATCTGAACTATATGAATTAGAATCAGAATAAATTGTATTTTATTAATGCGTTTACTTTGTTTTCAAATCAGAATAGATTGGAATTAATTATTTAATATTAAAAAATACCCTTAGTTAGAATTATGTATTTGTTCACTAAAAGAATAAATAAGTCTTAGTTAAAATTATGCATTTGTTCACTGAAAAAATAATAAGTAAACTTTTTAGAATGAAATATATGCATGTTTGTCATATTATTGAGTTTGATTTTTTTTAGTGAATTAATTTTTAATTAAAATTTTATGTTTTCATTATTTTTAAATTAATTATAAATATTATAATAGTAATTAATAATATTGTTATTATTTAATTATGATAATAATAATTCTATAATTGTTATTTTAGTTGTAGTAATTAATATTATTATTTTTATTATTTAATTATGATAATAATTATTGTACTTGTAAATATGATAATGCTGATTATTATTATTATAGTAATTAATATTATTATTATTTAATTTCGTAATAGGACATAATTGAAATTTCAAAAATCAAGGAAGTGCAAAATGGTCATTTCAGGTAATGGATTTCACACCGTTCATTTCAATTCTTAAACTCTAATTTTGGAAATAAACACAAAAAATAGGGATGATCCTTTACTCTGATTTCCAAATATGCAGAGTAAACACACACTTAATATTATAATGGAGAATTAATGTGTTTCTATTATTATTTAAATTTGATTTTAAAAGTACCAAATAGTCATTTTTAACTTTTATGTTTGAATGTTTTTAATTTTTAATTTTAATCAATTTGATTAACCCAAAAAAATTCAATCCAATGATTTTAAGAGTTGAATTAATTTGGATTGAACTTGTTTATTTAATTAAGTTGAATTGATTTTTTTATTCACCCAAACAATAGTGAGTTTGATTAAGCTTTTATAAACTCCATTCATGCTAACTCATACCAACCTATAATGAGACCTACCGAAAAGGAGGAGACCAATTGGCAAAAGAACTCCACAATATCTATATATCTTCTAGTTAATAAATTATGCAATAGATATTCATTTATAGAAATATGCGTGATATGAAACGCCAAATGATAATAACTTATCATTAACTCATCATATAATAATTATCAATAGAGCTAGCAAAATAAGTCATCGTGTCATGTTTGTGTCATGTCAATTTTATGTCGACCTAAACTAACTCATTTAATAATCGTGTCAAAATATTGAAATCTAAATCTAACACAAAAAATAATAAAATTATCCAATAACCCGCTTAATATTTATATATTAAATAAAATTTACATCAAACATTTACACGTTGTTATTCATACATACATATATACTTTATTGATATTATAAAATATACATATATATCAAAACATTACACATTTACACTATTAAAGTGTTAATTATATATATGTAAATAATATTATAATTGATATTATAAAATATATATGTCTACCAATATTTTACATATTTATACTATTGAAGCTCTAAAATAATGTGTTTATATTCATTATTTCAAAAAATAAAAATAAAAGAGATAATCATTTCTAATATTTGAGTTTTGATGATAAGAATCTATAAATTATTTTAAAATAGAAAATATAATCGTGTCATTAATTGGATAAATGGGTCCAAAACTTTAATCCTAACTCAATACAAAAAAAATTATGTCAACCCGGACCCGACCCATTTAATAATTATGTTAAATTTAACAATTTATATCTATTTATTCATGTCACGTGCATGTTTGATAATCCAATCGTGTCAAATTTTACTAGCTCTACTTATCAGCCGTATTTAATATTTGTGTGAAAGAGGTTGTGATAAGAGTTATTTATAGTTGTCATTTTATGTAATTGTGTACGGTTAGAACTGCAATTTTCAAATATTGGTGTTTTACGTTAAGTTTAGTGGGGTGCCAGAAGCAACACATTTGTGAAATACCAAGTGACTAAAAAAGTAAGCCCAATTACTCTTTGGGCAAGGGTATGGTAGCCCAAATCCGAAAAGGATAGGTTTAAACAAAATTATGTTGTGGTCTGACCCAACTGAGTGACTGACCTCAGTTGACGGTAGACACTAAAAATTAGTTTTTTTTTTCGCTCTTTCTCCTCAACTACATTACCATTTAGGATCGAAGGTGAGATCTCACACTTTAACTAAAGTGTGTGTAATCTTTAATGGTGAGTTTACTAAACTAGAATTGAAATGACTGAAATTGAAATAAGTAGAAATAGAAATGGATTGAAATAATAATGGAGAATAGAAATTAAAATATATTATTTTCTTGAACTGTAAGAATCAGAATTGAAATAAGTTAAATTGTAATAAATTACTAAAAAATACTATTGTTATAATTATTATTTCATATTAATTATTTATTCATAAATTATTATTATTATTATTGATAATTATTGTTGATAATATATTAATATCTTAATTAATAATAATAAAATTACATTAATTATTTATTAATATATTAATTAATTAACTATAATAATATATTAATTATTGTGATTATTTATTCAAAAATTTATTATTATTAATTTTTGTTAATTATATGTTAATATATTAATTAATAATAATACTGTTAATATTAATTAATTGTAATAAATAAATAATTAGTTAATAGCAACAATATTGAGGACAAAATGAGTATTTTTTATTTTGTGGAGGGACAAAATGATCATTCTAAATAATGGGAAACTCATACCCACCACCCCCTCAATAACCAATCTCCCATTCCCCATTCTCCAATTGGATGAGCCCCATGATTTTGATTCTCGACTTTATTTTATAAAGTAAATAAGAGCTATCGATGATTCCAATTCGAATTCTGATTCCCAAATTTGAAAATTAAACGCACAATAATTGGATCTAATGGGTTCAAATCTAATCGTCTATTATTTATTTTAATTTTAAATTTTGCATATAATAAGGCATATCTTATATTAATTTTATGAGCCATTCCAACTGAGATCCCTTACTTTTAACTAAAGTGTAGAATCCTTCATTGGAACATAAATCCATTGTCATCTACAATTGTATTATATTAAAGTCTATCATAATTCACTTCTACGTCTCAAAACACTGGACTTAGAAAGGAAGATGAAGAGATGCCCACCACTCAACTAAGGTGATCAAGGTTTGCGATACCAAATATGATTAATGAAATTATGCATTCCGCATGAGATAAAACCCAAGAATCAATATAATATGTTATTCCACCCTTTTCAAGAAAAAATAAGAGATAGCAATTCAGAATTCACAAACATCAAATTTCAAAGTTGTTCGGCGGTGGGCTCATTGGACCACTAGCCTCCCAATTTTGTGTTCGAGTCTAGGCTTCTCTATTTTTCTTCCATTTATCCATACATACGTACATACCGGCCGGCTGGGAATTGATTGGTATTGAATTCTAATTAGTTGAATTGTACCATATTAAAAAAAGGAAAAAAGAAATTCCAAAGATGTTTAATTCAAGTGGCTTCCTTCAAAAATCCCATGATCAGCAGATGCCGCGCATGCAACGGATACATGCCTTAAGCCCTTAATGGCGCAAATCCACCCATTTTGCCATGTGCATTGCTCTCTACTCCCTAGTTACAGTCATGAGTATCAATTGCGATAAGAAAGAAGAAAAAAAAAACCACTCAGTTTCCTAACTCATTCCCTAAGAAAACTGAAGGATGGGAAGTGCATATTACGAACCTTTTTATTTTTTATTTTTTGGGTGTACTACCCAATGAAACATACAAGACAAGAAGATGGAACGTTTGATCTCAGGGGAACATGTGGTTGTTGCACTGCTTTTGATGATGGCTCGTAGCAATTGTTTTGTAAGGAAGAAATGTGCGTTTGGACACCGGACACGGACGGAAAAAGAAAATAAAAAGAAATCAGACTCAATCAACAATAACAAACCCAGGCAAAAAGCAAAGATTGCCTGTTTCTTTAATGTGTTATTTGCTTATTATTCGTTATTAGTTCCCAATGACTTGTAAATTTCATGCTTTTTCTCGCTGCCAACCGACAAACGCGGAATCTTAATGCCTCATTATTCATTAAAGTAACCCATTATAGTGACTACCGGTCCATGCATGACTCCATATGCATATAATTTGCTGCATTTGAATTTAAATAATTAGATTCGATTTTTCCTTTCGAATTATGATGATTGACTCTGACAAAGTGGCTGTTTCAGAGAAAGATTTAAAAGATGATCTAGGAGTCGAACGGGGGCTCTACTTGCATGCAAGAACAGATTTAGATTGTAATTAATTACTTTTGGATTAAAGTCTGAAAACCACTGTATCTTCTTAAGTATTTAAAAGCCGATGAGCGATGACTAAAGATGCATGAATTATGAGGAAAAAAAAAAAAACTCCACAACTTTTACAGTTTGTAAGGTCATTAAACAGCACCATTAAATGGTTGATGGGGTTCTGAATTTAAATATAATACTGAAATAATCTCAAAAGTTGATTGTGCAATATTCGTGTTGCTAAATCTCCCATGCATCCTTCATGGGAAACCCCATTTACCATAAAAGCCGATAATACTAGTTAGCCACCAAATCAGTGACTTTTGTGTTGCATGATTGATTGTATTTAACCTTTGTTAGTCAAAAAGCTAAGAATCAGAACAAATTAAATTATGAACCACTTGGGTGCTAAGCTATATATATCACGTGTCTTTCAATCAAAACCACAGCAAGTCTCTTTTCTCTTATGTCTGTGGATCTACTAAATTAATTAAAATAGCAAAGATCATAAAATCTATAGTTATATGCACTATTTTGCAACCGCCAGCAAACGGACGGTCGATCGATTTGCTTTTCAGTTGACTTGTTAAGTGATGATATGCAACTTCCTTAATTAATTAACACACACTTTGAAGTTGGAGGAACAGATTATGTGTATATGCCCTTAAATCAAGGGTCCTAAATATATCTATAAGAAGATTATTTATTCACCCACATATTACACTTTCATCTGTTTGGCTTTACTATGTTTATAATTGCTTCTGTTGAAAAAAAGAACTAATCAGATGCATCTGTTTTACACTTACAGCATATATTTTTCCTTCCTATTGATCGAGATCTACTTCCAATCTCCAGGTTTAGATCTTTTTAATTCTAATATTAATATGCTTTTAGCTCTTGGCAATGGTGAAGCTAGCAATATTTTTTTGGGGTGATTTAGATTTTTTTCTAATTAAATGCTTTTTATTGTGCGAGAGAATTTATTAATAAGAAATTCAAGATGCACCTTATTTTGGATATAACAAGCATACTCCTCAAAATATTTGTTCTATAGAAATGAAATTTTTGAAATTTGTAGTTGCTCTTTGATTTCAATTTTAAAAGCTTACACTTTGACAGTGAGACATGAAAAGATGAGATCTTGGAGTTGAAAGAGAGATGAATACTGAAAGAATGACGGTAGTTGAAACGGGTGCATAATTAATCAATATAAAATTTTAATCCTCAAAATATTGGTTCTACAGAAATGAAATTATTGGAATTTTGTAATTGCTCTTTGATTTCAATTTTGGAAGCTTAAAATTTGATAAAGAGACATGAAAGGGCAAGAGCTTGAAAGTTTGAAAAGAATTTGACGATAGTTGAAGAGGCGACATAACCGATCAATATAATACTCTTATACATGTTTCAGTAAAAACATTTTTGACATTAACAAAAAAATTTCCTTTAACTTCACCACTGGGTTCTGGTATTGGTTTCCAATTTTCTAATATTTGGCTTTAAAAACTCTTTCTGCTTCAACATATTTTCTCTCTACAGTCTGAAACTCCTTTATAGCTTCCTATATTCATGGTCATTTAGTAACCTTGATCGTGAATATCACGAGCCTGTTGATCAAACGTTGCTTGTGCATATATAAATATACAGGCTGTATTTATCACATTAATTTAACATATATACCTTCTAGGCAGATTCGAAGAACTTGAAAATTTTAGGTTCCTGAATGGTATTACTATTATTAGGGAGAAACTAAACGCTTGTCGAGCATGCAAAACGTCAGATTAATATATCAAATAATCGTTTTCAGTTCTATTATTAAGTCGTCAACCAGGGGAAAAAAAGTGTTTGATTATATTATTGCTTGGGATGTCTTCAGGGTGACGAAAAGAACATGGCGCCATGCAATGCACCCATCTTTTAAGCCAACAAAAATGGGAATAATAATTAACATCAGAGAAATATTAAAAATAACCCATATGCATATTAAAAAATCAAAATGATTGGCTGGTAAAATTTGAAATTTCGACTCTCATTATTTATTAATCCGTTTACCAATCTTTAATTTTTAATTTTCTTTACTTTTTTCTTATGAATAACAAAAGTTGCACACACTGCACAATAAAGTAATGAACCTTGCAAGAAATGAATTTCATCATATCACTAATGATGGGGCACGGCGTGGGACTTTAAGATTTCGAAATGCCAGACAAATGAAAACTTCTAAACAGTAGATATTGATTGATTATTCGTTTCACCAGTGATGGGGCAAAGGGGAAATTGATGAGTTGCGTCACATTAATCCCACTTCTTATTTGGCTAAGCAATGTGGCATGAGATGATGATCACATTCACATGGGGCTGGTGTATATGATACTGAGATGTAAACAAAATTGCCTTGTAATGCTGACATGTCCAAAGCCATCATGGTTCCCTTTTAAACGATATTTCGTAAGAGACCAAAGCAGAAGCATGTCTCCTCTCTAGTCTCTTCCCTTCCTCATAAATAACCAATGGCCATTGTTTTTTCTGTAATGCATGTCATCTGGAAAAGGAAACATCACACCCTCCTGGGTCCATGATTGCTTCTCCCCCGGCGCCACCAAACACAGCTCTCCTGGAGTATTAATGTAGTGTTGTTCATCTTAATGTTAAATCTGTAAACAGAGACATTTTTTTTCTTTTTTTAATAAACATGACTCTTAATTTGTAAATTATACAATATAATTTCTAATTGCTGTTTCCAAATCAAAGTCATTAGCGTTTACCAGTGTAACTTAACATTTAATGTCAAAGGGAAAGGTAATTTGTACTAGGTCAGCTGGATTTTCATTTTAGACAAACTAACTATAAAAAAAATACTTGTGATTGACCTGATCATACATATTTGATATACTGTAAACAAAAAAGAAAAGAAAATGGAAAAAACCATGGTCTTAATGTAAAGATGATTCATGCCTACTTTGCTGCATTTGGTATTGCTATAAGTAGATCGAATCCAATCAATATTAGTTTGCAGCTATAAGTCCATTTGGGATTGTTACTCATGTCACGTAGTCTCTTAACATGCATATAACAGAGTCTTAATTTATTTAGATATAAAAGATTGTAATTTTTTATCATTAAATAATTTAAATTACTTAATAATCTGTATGGAGTTATGTTATATATTAACTAATAAAGAGAGTTACTTATATTTATAAGTAAAATAAGTCATTTCACCTAATAAGATTATTTTTTGAATTGGACATTTAGAAATCACAAACTCAAATTGTCAATTAGTGGTATCAAGGCCAGACCTAATAACCAAATATGGTGGTGAAATAATTAAGATGTGTTGGACAAAAGACCAAGTCCTGCAATGGTTTCTTTTAGGTGAGGGGAGATTGCCGGGTTGAGTTTCACATTGGCAAGCAAAGAGGAGTATTTAGGTTCACCCAACAGGCTAGTTTTTTAGAATAATGAATATCTAAGAATTATAGGCTCAGCCACTAATCAAGTGTTATCAAAACTAGACCCTAATAGTCAAATTGTTTAGGTTCTGGGTCTAGAGAGGAGATTACGAAGTTGTGTTCCACACTAGTTAATGATGGGTCATCTCAAATAATATATTAGTCTTTTGATAGATATGAATTATAGGCTCGGACCCTTAATAAATGATATTAGAGCTAAATTCATGTATGTAGAAAGTGGAGGTTGAACAACTTATTTGTATTGGACAAATGGATTGAGGTCCAGTAATGATTTCATCCTGCGTGATTATTGAGTTTTATTCCAAATTAACTTATAAGGGAGAATTACTTAGGTTTATAAATAAAATAGATTATTCTACTTGATACACTAATTTTTTTAATTTAATAATTATAAATCATAGGCTAATATCCACCCCCCCCCCCCCCCCCCCCTCCCTCCCCTTGGGGGTCAAAACAAAAAAAACTCACAACAATTTGGCCAGCAAATGCACGAAGTTTCTCAAACCACGTAAATTGCCTGCGTGTTATGTAAATACTAATACGTTTTACGATTATTGGAAACCCCCATATCAACGGAGATTTTAAATTGGCAGAGAATGTATTATTTGAAGCATGTTCCTTCAGACAAATTATGAAGCTGTATTTTGAATCTCCAAATGTATAATAAAGTCAAGCTAGATAGCAGCACCAATGCAACGGGTCTCTATTTAATGACGAAGGTTTTAGTTTTTGAACATGGAATACCTTTCAGATTTCACAGAAATTTAACAACTGTGTAATGAGTTGTAATGACCGGTAAAGCTTTTATTAGCCGCTTTTTTTTTAATTATTATTTTTTTATCAAGCATTTACCGGTGTTCTTGTTTGTTCTGTATGAAAATTATTGCAACTCAAAAAAAAAAAGTTGGGAAAAAAAATCTATATGGGCCTTTTTGGATGTAACCTATATTCGGAAATTCTCGAGACATTTGGTTTTAAAGAATTTGTGCTTCGAATTGCAGCCATTAGTTGATAGTCGTAAATTGAAGTGTGCCCCATTAAAAGCAATTATAAGAACTTGTGATGTCAAGAAAATGAATCAAATTCTCTCAACACGTCTTTTTCTTCCATCTGTCTATAAAAAGTCGTCTTGTAAAATCACGCTTCATACTTTCTTTCAGGTTTTTTGCAATTTGCTTGACGAAGAAAACCCCCCATTTGTGGTAAAGCCAGTTGACAGAAGAGTAGTAATAAACAAGAAATTTGTGGGCAAAATAGGAGGACGAGGCATCACTATTCTGGCCTTTTGCCTTTTTTAACAGAACATGCAACGGGGTTACAGAATTACAGACAGTGTCTGTAAAGAAAAAACAAAACAAATTACTAATAATAACACGACCATTGATAGTTGGGACAGGCTACTGTAGGTCCATTATAGATCAACATAGCCAAGGTGTTAATGGTCCGGACGATTTTAAAATGCAGAAGAAGTTGATGGATAAGAAAAATATGGATATTAATGCATTATTTTTTATTGTTCTAGTGCATTAGATTTAGACGTTCGTGTTTTTACATTTTAACTCGATCGGATGGTTTTAATTTTTAAACTGTAAATTATGTTTCACGTATACTGTTTCTGTCAGTGACTGCAACCGTAGCTTTGAAATTGAAATTCAGTAAAACAAGATGAAAGTAAAGTGACAAGGCCCCTGGGCTTCTAGCCCAGTACCCAGGCGTCGAGTGTTGACTGTGTTGCGTTGCCGCTCGACTGAAAACTGAAAGGCATTTAGCCTTTGCTTGTACCAGTTAATAATAGTTTTAGCGCAACTGCGCAGACAAAACAACCTGTGATAAGGACTGTAGTGTAATTTGATTGGCTGGGGCTCTGTAGCATAACGTGGAGTGCCCATTTTACCCTTCGGAGGCGAGAGTACAGGCATAGCATTATGAAAGTGACAGAAGAGAGGGAGAGAGAGAAATGGAGAAGAGTTAAGAGCGAGGACACTCTGTTCGCCTTTTTTATGATGTACGCATCCATGGCAGAGCAGAAAAGTACTGGTGTGACACAAGGCCAAGGCTCATAGAAGAAGAAAAAACAAGAGCAGCACCCCCAGCTACAATTCAAGAGCAGTATATCATCAAGAGACAGGCTTTTTATTTGGAGGAAGCAGATGAAATATGTACATGGGAGGCTGGGGCTGAAGACAAAGAGAAAAGAGATTAAATTAAACAAGTTTTTTGCTGGAATGGGTGCGTCTTGTTATTGACTTTGAGTAGTTAGAGAGAAAGATTTATAGAAACAAATGTCCCTGCCCTCTCACCTGCAAGAAAAATGTGTTTTTAAAATCCAAGATTTCACTCCTATTTGCTCTCAGGACAAATGGAAACAAAAACACCAACAGCAACAACAGCAAGTGAACAACAACAGCTCCTGTTTTTCTTGTAATACTGACAACGAACCAACTTCTGTCCTTCATATGAGAAGAAGCCAAAGCCCACCCACTTCGGCTTCCACTCTTTCCTCCTCACTCAACAACACCAACACCACCACCACCACCACCAACTCGGTCCCACAAGAACCGGTGTCTCCTTTGCTAAACAATGAAAGGAAAGATGAGTGGGCTGCTGAGTTGCTGTCGATTCCAAACGGCTTGGAAGTGATTCCTGCTGGAGCTGAAAGATGCGGTCTTGGCTTGGAAGATTGGGAGACCATGTTACCGGAATCCGTTCAAGAACAGTCTATTTTAAAGTGGATCGCCGGGGATGTGGACGACTCGGCGTTTGGGCTGAAGCAGCTCTTGCAGAGTGGCGGAAATGGGAATGGTCAAAACCCTTTTGTTGATTTGGATGGCAATGCTGGCGGTGGTGGCTTGGGGTTTGCTGATCAACCTCCAAACTTCGAGTCAATTGGTGGGGGTGGCAGCCTTCCATCTGGTAATTTTATTGCTACTAATTTATGTGCCTTTTCTGGTTCTGAATTACTTTCAAATAACAATGGGAATGGAAAGATTGGTTCTTCACCTGGTTTGGTTAATCTTAATCACAAGGTAGTTTCTGGTGTTGGATTGAATAGTAGCAACAGCAACAACAATTGTAATTTCCAAAATCCAATTTTTGGTTCGCCAACTAGCAGTAATGTGTCTCTTGCGCCAGTTTCTTTGCCTTCTGGTGTGAATTTCCAGCAGCCTCAGAACTTTGTTGAAGCACCCGAAGAGAAGCCACAGATTCTCAATCCTCAGATATTTGTGAATCACCAACAGGCACAGTCTCTTCACCATCAAAATCCGAACTTTCTTTTCCCTTTGAGTGCTTATCCTCTGCACCAACAACACCATTACCACCACAGCCACTTGCTTCAGCCACAACCCAAGCGCCACAACTCAGGAGGAAGTTTAGACCTTTCCTCTCCTCACGTCCCCAAACCACCGTTCTCTGATCCACGCCATGAGTTCTTGCTCAAAAACCATCAACAACAAATGGGTTTTTCTCAAAATGTGCATTTTCTTCCTCAGCATCTTCAACAGAAAAGTTTGATGGAAGTAGCAAAGCAGAAGGCTTTAGGTCCAGGGATTGAAGAGATCTCTCGGCAACAACATGCTTTACTTGACCTGCTCTATAAGGCTGCGGAGTTGGTGGGAACTGGGAATTTCTCACACGCGCAAGGGATATTGGCGCGGCTCAATCACCAGGTGTTTCCTGTAGGTAAGCCCCTTCAAAGGGCTGCTTTCTATTTCAAAGAGGCTTTGCAGTTGTTTCTACTCATGAACAACCAAGTCAGCAACCCACCACCACGTAGTCCTGCTCCAGTTGATGTTATCTTTAAAATGGGAGCTTACAAGGTGTTCTCTGAAGTGTCTCCTCTTATTCAATTTATCAACTTTACTTGCAACCAGGCTCTTTTAGAGGCTCTTGATGATGCTGACAGAATCCACATTGTGGACTTTGATATTGGCTTCGGTGCTCAGTGGGCTTCATTTATGCAGGAGCTCTCAATGAGAAGTAATAGGGGTACTCCTTCAATGAAAATCACTGCCTTTGCTTCTCCTTCCACTCACCATCATGTAGAGCTGGGGCTTATGCGTGAGAATCTGACTCAGTTTGCTAATGAGATTGGTGTTAGTTTTGAGCTTGATGTGATTAACTTTGAAGCATTAGATCAAACCTCTTACACACTGCCCATTCTCCAGTCAAGCGAAAATGAGGCTGTTGCTGTGAATTTCCCTATTTGGTCTTCTTCGAATCAACCCTCTGCATTGCCCTCTCTCCTTTGCTTTGTGAAGCAGCTTTCGCCAAAAATTGTGGTATCAGCAGATAGAGGATGTGATAAAAGTGACTTGCCTTTCCCGGAACATATTCTTCATGCCCTCCAATCATATATAAACCTACTGGAATCACTCGATGCTGTTAATGTGATGCCTGACGCTCTCAATAAGATTGAGAGGTTCCTTCTTCAGCCTAGAATTGAAACTGCGGTATTGGGGCGGCTCAGAGGCCCGGACAGAATGCCAATGTGGAAAACACTCTTTGCATCGGCTGGGTTTTCCCCTGTAACATTCAGTAACTTCACTGAAACTCAGGCAGAATGTGTGGTGAAGAGGACTCCAGTGAGGGGCTTTCATGTTGAAAAGCGCCAGGCGTCACTTGTCCTCTGTTGGCAGCAGCGGGAACTTATCTCTGCATCAGCTTGGAGGTGCTGAGGTGTAAATATTTGGCAAGCAGGGGGTTGTTTTTTAGCAACTCACACTCTACTATAGAGGTTCCAACTTGCTTTACTTAAATATTAAGTGAATAAATATATTGAACTATGTTGTTGGCATCTCTTTTATGCCTTATTCCTTGCGAATTGTTGTGCTTGTGAGTCCTCTGCTTGTTCTTCATCCAGTATATGAACAAGACTTGTATTCCAAGAAGTAGAAAACATCTAGCTGGAAAGTTTAGTGGAGTGTTACGGTTCTGGACTTGATATTGTTACTATGGCATTTTGGTGTTTTTGTATGAGAAGCTGCATTATCCTCTGGTTAAGAGGGTGATAGTTTGTTGTATATCTGACAACAAATGTGAACTTTTAATGACATTTATCTTGCCAGAAGGTTCAGTTTATTTTGTGAGTGAATTTTGGATTGCATGCTGATTTGACATGTGCATTCTGATGCCTTGCTCCATATCATGGTATAATTTCGAGTTAACCGGTTGTTATGATCATAGAACTGAAGTTCCTTTCCTCAATCTAATAAATTTACTTGTGTTTATGCTTTTGAAAGTAATTATTAGGTAGCAATAAGCTTTTGATATTGCAAATGTTTTAAAATTGAGAGTGAAAGAGAGAAGATGTTGCCGAAGCAAGAAATCAATCGAGAGTATGTCCAAGGTAGTTTGCCTTTGGCTGATAATTGCTGCATGAATTTTCCATTCTGGTTAAGCATTTAGTTACTATAGTGCGAGCACAGGACTTTCGTTTCTTAGAATTATGTAGTCAAGTGCGCGATTTTAGGTGCTTAGGTAAAATGTTTATTTCCTCAGTTGAACATAGTTGCAGGCAGTTAATAAAAGTTGATTTATTAGATGGGTAGTTTATAGAATGCCGAGAGTCAAGGCAACAGAAACCCTAAGATCATGCTGTTTGAAGAATCTATGAAGATATACTACCACCACATTCTTTGAAGCTCAATCCCTAGTGTGATCTTCAGTTTGGTGAGAAATAGATCCTTTCCAAATTGCCTGAAGCATTGGAGAATGCCCCTTGTTGGATTGAAATCTGATTAATTAAACACAGAGAACAAAACGGTGCAAAATTTTGTTAGATACAGCAAGTTGTAGGTTTACATTACAATATCCTATGCAAAATGAATTGTTTCGTTCTGTTTGTTGCTGCTCCGGTGCTGATACTGGACAAATTCATGAAGCAAGATTTGCATAGTTTACCTATTGATACATGAGGAAGCAAGCTTTCTATGCTTCAACCCATAGCACTAGTGCAATGATTGCCCAGAATGTCACAACATTAATATAGAATTAACCAGCTGACTTTTGAGAATTAGAAAAAAACAAAAAAAAGAAAAATTGTATGCAGTGACAAAAGAAGACAACGCAGCTACTAAGACACCTAAGATTGCTCTATCAATCTTGACATAATTGGTTTGAATTTTGACATAGCCTGTCTCAAAATTTTCTTTTTTCCTTTCATGTATGTATTACACCGAACACGTAACGCGTCATTCTCCTTTTCTTTCCCAAGTAATTAATATGATATAGTATTAAGTTTTATTTAATCTGTGAGCTTTAGATTATTGTTGTTCGAGCGACCAAGGCTTGCCTAATGGTTCATTGTTTTATGATTAGTTACGGGACATCAACTAATCTCTTCACATGGGTCATGAATACTTTAATTCACATTTCTATATATATATGTTTTTCTTATTTATATAAATGCTGTGTTTGAAAGTTACATGAAAGCTAGGATAGTCCATGAAATTCATTATTCACGTAAGGCTACTTTAATGTCATAAAAATAAAATAACAAACAAAAACTTACATATTGTAGCTAAAATATTTCAAGAACATGCTGGGTGCGGACAGCGACAAGGATTGATCATGGCTTATTTATGGTCTCTCTTATTTTGCCTTAAAATATTGAAATAATAAATTGATAGTACAAAACGTCGGTATCTTTGAGAACGAACTTCTATAAAAATCCCTGCAAACAACCTTGATAATCGTTTCAGATTTGAAGTAAACCAATTAACAAATAAATAAATAATTTAGCAATGGCCTTTCGTATAATTAATTCATGAATAAAATAAGATTTGGTAGTGTCATGTATATTATATCATATGATATTATAAATCTCCATGAGCTGCGAATTGATTGAAAAAATCTTAGAACCTTAATCATAATAATGATTAATGAAAAAGAAACCTAAGTTCCCGTTATCTTTAGCTCATCTTAAATGTTTATTTTATCCTTCTCAAATATCAATACATTAATGTTCTTAATTTTAAAAAAAAAAAGTCAATTGATTAGTTATTTTACTATTATTAGGTGCAAATTAGGTATTTAAAGGATTGACTAGGGACTAATTTGATAATATAAATTGTAGCTTTCAAAATGATTTTAGATAGTTGTGTTGTAAATTAAGCTTTGAAAATAATTAGTAATTAAGTGTTTAAAAAAAATTATTTTTAAAAGTGTTGGGTTTTAAAAGTAATTATTCATAAATCTCCATGAGCTGCGAATTGATTGAAAAAATCTTAGAACCTTAATCATAATAATGATTAATGAAAAAGAAACCTAAGTTCCCGTTATCTTTAGCTCATCTTGAATGTTTATTTTATCCTTCTCAAATATCAATACATTAATGTTCTTAATTTTAAAAAAAAAAGTCAATTGATTAGTTATTTTACTATTATTAGGTGCAAATTAGGTATTTAAAGGATTGACTAGGGACTAATTTGATAATATAAATTGTAGCTTTCAAAATGATTTTAGATAGTTGTGTTGTAAATTAAGCTTTGAAAATAATTAGTAATTAAGTGTTTAAAAAAATTTATTTTTAAAAGTGTTGGGTTTTAAAAGTAATTATTCATATTTGACAAATTTTATTATTAAACTAATGCAAATGATTAAAACATATATAATATTAAATGAAACTTACTTATGCATGTACAGGTTTAATATTTTTTTTTAATTGTATATATAATAATTGATCATCAAAGAAATAACGTTTGTATTTTATGATCTTTTCTTTATTTTTGTTCTCTCAAAATAATTGATAATAAAATAGCGCAAAGCATAAATATGCTAAGGAAGAATTGCCGGAGAAGAGAGAAGAGCATTGATACAAGTGCTTTTAAAAAAATTTACTAAGACTTTGTTTGGTATAGTTTTTTAAGTAGAGCTTATTTAAGTAAAGTTTTTATCGGTAGAGCTTTTATAAATAGAGTTTTTACCTAAAAATTTTTAGTTATTTGGTTGTCAATAAGAATTTTTATTAAAAATTTATAAAATTACTTTAATAGGTAAGGCTTTTAAAATTATGTTATGAAAAGAATAAAATAAGATTGTAAAATATGTAAATGATATTTTAGATATTTTAACATTTAAAAAAAGCTTTTCAACCTCTACTCCTAAAAGCCCAAAATTTGAGCTTTTGCTAGTAGAGGCAAAATAGCTTATTTAAGCTCCAAAAGTTCTACTATAAAAACAATAAAAAAATAACAAAAATTATAATAAGAGCTTATGAGATTAAATAAGCACTTATGGCTATAAAATAAGCCATACCAAATAGACACTAAATACCAACATTATCTTTTTATCTTATAAAAAAACCACTTAACCATTCATTAGCAATTCCAAATGGACCTAAGCATGTGAGACTTATAAGTACACCTTTTGACATCCCTCAAAATTCCTTATAAAATTCCTTTTTAGTTGAAATTACTTTAATAACATAATATGAATTTGTTTTGAATGAAAATTCAATTAAACACTTACATAAATTATTCTTTTAGGAATTCTTTTTGCACCCAGTCCATTTCATAATTTATATTTATATTATAATTTCAAATTAAAAATATTTTTTGGAGAAAATTATAAGAGTTTAGAGCTATGGAAATTGAAATTATATAATAAGAAGGAAAAAAATTAAGATAAATTTAATATTTTAAGATTTGTTTGCAATTTAAAAAAAGAAATATTTTTTTAGGTAAATTTTTGTGAAAAAATAATTAATTTTAATATATAAAGTTATATTTTGTTAATTTAACTAAAGGTATTTTAAGAAATAAATTTAAAAGTGATGTTATATGTATTTTCGAGGCGTGTTAAAAGCTCAACTCGACACTCAAGGCCAATTTAGGCATGTTAAAGTGAAAAAAATAAATATGTTATATAAAATATGATAGAAATCCATAATAATACATAATCCATATAAAATAAAAAAAGTAATATGCATTACATTTACATTAAATTTGTTGCAATAAACACCATAACTATAAAAAAAAATATAAATATATTGAATATTAAAACTATGGTTATGAAATTAATTTTAAAATTCTTGGTTAATTTTCATGTGAAATTGTTCAAAGCTAAAAAAAATTATATAATTATATGCAAACATTTTTTAATCTTATAGTAGAAAATTCAAATAAAATATAAAAAATATGAACTTACACAATCCAAACTTTCGAGAAAATATACAATAGTTGTAGTAGTAGTAATTTGAAGCTAGTGTTAAAATAAAAAAAAATTATAAAATAAGTAATTTTTATAAAATTTGTCAAACACCATTTTTCTCTCAAATTATAAAATATATAGTTTATTGAGTTTCAATCCTATTTACAGACATTGGTCTTGTGTTGCGTGGAAAGCTGTGGGCTGGAAGCCCAAATCCCTATGCAAGTTTGTGAACTTCAATGAGATGACCGCTTTTACAGCGAGGATATGATCCATTTTATAGGGTTGGGACTTGCAGGTGCGCCAGTGGACCAGCCCAGCTGGTGGGTTTTGTGACCATTTTTGTTTTCGTTTTGTTCTACCACTTGAGAAAATGAAAAACAAAATACGGTCGCCACTATTTTCGTTTTCTTTCCGTTTTATCTAAAAGAGGAAAGATTGGACAACATCACATTTCGACGAATAATCCGAAGGTTGCGCACTCTAATGATGTGCACATCGTATTCCCCACTTGTCTTCTCATCCATTCGACAAAAACATTTGGCCCACCCGCCGGGGTCCACACCATCAATTATTTCTCATGGTATAAAAATAAAGAAAATAATACACAGTGATGGATCGCGTTTAAAGGCAGAGAAAAATTGGAGATTTTTTCTTTGGAAAAAAAAAAAAGAAATTATTTAAGCGATGGATATCACATTGGTAAGGCCAAAGAGGAAAAACAATCAAACGAAGAATATAATTCAGCACGCAACTGTTGGACTCAATGTAGAAAGCTGTTTTGGTAATCGTGGTTGAAGTGGGCCATGCACCCATTTGACCACATGATTTTGTTTCTTAACTTTGTGATCATAAATACAAATTTTCATATTTAGCCTCGCCGGTTGTCTCCGACTGCTCAAAATTTCAACTCAACGAGGCTAAATTCACAAGCTGGCTTGGCTTCATTCTAGAAGCCTCCAGTTACAGTACACTCGAGCACATTCTCATCTCTATAAATAGGTAGAGTAGTGTAGCATGTAGCATGTATATAGAAATTTCTAAGCATTGCTAGATATAAAAGCCTTGAAAATTCTCTGAATATTGTACATTTTAGATCTAAGGAAGCCTCTCTTATAAATAGGTGCATGACACTTAACATTTTCAACATACAACAAGAACAAACAACTCAAGTAAACAATATTGTAAGCTTTCAAGTTCTTTTGTACACACACTTTCATGAATAACGTTTTTTTTTTTTTTTGCTCAATTTATACCTTTTTTTTTATATTATAATCCTCATCATTGTCTTTTTTATTTTATAATTTTATGTTATTACCTATTTAAATTTATTTGTGACTTATAAAAAAATATGTCCAATCGGAATCCAAATTTCGCCACGGAATAAAAGTTGAAGAAAATTGACGTATACATTTAATCAATTTGATCACATCGTATCGGGCCTTCATTAAAAATGCACGCGCTAGGCACCTGCAACGCTCAAGATTATACCGGGAAAGTTATCTCCGTGGAAAGTATAGTCTATAAAAGCTCTTCTTTGTTGCTGTAACACGGAAAGTGCTTTTGTCATTAACAAGCCTCCGAAGAGTGCGGCATAAATTTGATTTTTATTCAATTATTTGGACAACAACATAGATTCCATCATGCAACAGGAGGCAGTTTTTTTTGTTATCCTTCTTTTCAATAATCATGCATGTTGGGCAAGATAAATGATGAGTAGCAAATCAAACCCTACTCGCCATATTAATATCTTCAACTTTTTTCTTTTTTCTTCCCAACCAAGAAGATAATATACAGTTACTTTATGATCCCTAAAGTTTCTATTAATCGGGTGCTAAATTACTTTCTTTTTAATTATTTGGAAACCTATATCTAACTCCTTGTAGATGGTAAAATTTCGGCCAACGTCATAAGTTTATGTATCGACATTTTGAGGAAAATTGATGACTGTATTTAAAGGGAAAGAGGGAAGGAAAATATAAAACAAAAAGAATAAAAAGGACAAATTAATTTCGGCGAATGAGTGAAAGAAACGATGGGGTTTTATTATTCAACACATTTAGCTCGTGGCTTTTATAGATTCCTTGGCTTTGGTATCACATCTTTTCCAATATCTAATCCAATCTTTTTGTTGTTTGAGCTTGATACACCGCTTATTTGCTTTGCCGTCTGCTTTATGTCCCAGTGAGCGTTTAAAAAACGCATTCATTATTTTGTTTTCTCAAAAGTTAAAGCCAAAATCCAAAAGTCGCTCGTGCATGTCAAAAGATTAAAGAAGCCATTGAATTGCAGGCCCCCTAATATCAACCAAATTGGTTCAATTTTCTTTTTCCTTGGACCGTACAACTCATGGGAGTTTTGGGTTCCGCAAAACTCTTACTTTGGACAAATCAAAGTTTTGTAAAATTTGTTTAAAGCAATTAGTTTTCTTAGCTTGCCTTTGCAAATTACAGTTTTATATGATTTGTAAGGTCAACCAAGCAATGAACTCACGTTTATGTAATTGAAAAAACATGTCAAATGGGCCAGTTTAATTTGTTCCCTCTATTATTTCTCTTAAATAGCCAACCTCAATGGAAGCCGAACGTCAAACTATTCAATATTCATTTTCCAAACCCACACACACTTAATTGTGCCACCTATTTGCGGATACTTGTGGTATTTATTTTGAAAACCATAGTTAACCCTTTTGTATTGTTTCATATGTAATAGAGATTGCTAACTTTGTTAAAAGAAGTTAAAAAAAAAAATCCACCTTGCTTCAGATTCATCATTGTACTGCCTAAATGTTTATCGATTTGTCTCCAAATGTTGTTTGATTTCTTCAAATGGGATAATTTACATGGACTAAAATTCTGGAGTGTTGAAATTGTTTTGGCACCGCAAACTTTTGTTTTTTTAAGTATAATATCACAGAAGATTAAATAATTTTTTTTTCACCCCAAACTTTAAAAAAAAGATAGAAAAATTATCAGCTGAAGTTGCCAGCTCACGCTTTTGAGTTTTGCCGACAATAACTTCGACTGTCTTTGTATTTCCCTTCCGAAAAATAAAAAAAAAAGTCCAATATTTCAAAAGCAGACATTGTCCGGTTCGAATTTTTTGGCCGCGCAACGAAAGAATATGTCTCGTTGTCTTGTGCAACTGCTGAAGCTTCTACTGGGGTCTCAAAGGCGCTGGTTGTCTATTTGGGAGTTTGTTGTCAGCATGTTAAAGAGGTGTGGATCAATCTGACATCCTTTGCTAAGACTGTTCTGCATTGCAATTTTGGGTGTTTGTGGGATGGGTTTGAACTTTTCCAATCTGTTTTGTCTGGTGCTGAACTTAAGTTGTTTGTGTTGATTCTGTGGGCAGCTTGTGGAGATCGGAATAAGATGCTGTGTGAAGCGATGCAAACGAGGCCTTCTTGTGTGGTGGCTAAGGCTGAGGGCCTTTGGGACTCACTAAATTCTGTGAACAAGGGTGCTGTGGGGCAGATCTGGCGACAAATAATCTCTCTACAGTTGCATGGGTGCCTCCACAATTGGGTTGGTTTAAGTTTTATACTAGTGGTGGCAAGGCATTTTGGGTAATCATTCGTTTATTTGATTCGATTCAATATGATTTAAATGAGTTTGGATTTGTAAAAATTAATTTATTTAATAAATCGATGAATTTGATATGATTTGCTAATTAAACAAATCGAATTCAGGTTTGAAGATATTGATTCAATTATTTGTTTAATAAATAGATTATAAACGAATCAAATACGATTAATTCATTTAATTAAATTATTTATTTGTCCTTAAATATGCATGAAAAATTTTAAAATTTGAAGGTTAATAAAGTAATTATAAATGATAATAAGTTTGTATTTTATAAGTTGTTAAATTTGTGGTTTTTTTATATTCTATTTTGCTTAATTTTTTTTTACAAATTATATTTTTGAAAAGGAATTCATATTTAATTCCATTGGTTATAGAATAAACAAATAGTAAATGAATCCAAATTTGATTATATCCATTTATTAATTTTACTAAACGAATTAAATGAATTAAAGCGTATATTCGTTTAATAAATGAATTTAATTTGAATTTTGAGATTTCAATTTGTTTACTAAATGAATTAGATCCGAATCAGCAGAGTTTTAACTCGATTAATTTATAATTCAATTAGAATATGATTCATTTATTTATTTTGCCACCTCTACTTTATATCGATGCAACAATAGATTTAACTTTTAAGTCGTGGTGGTGCAAAAGCATGAGGGTTTGGTGATGGTGGCAGGTGTTAATATTGGGTTTATTTAGAGCTCATTAGAGATTGATTTATTTATGTTATTAATTGAGCCAAATCTGTTGCACGTAGCTCAGTTGTTTTCATGTTAGTGTGATATTCGTTCTAAGGGTGCGTTTGAGAGTGAAGTTGTGTAGTTTTAACCTAAAAGTTATAACACGAAAGTGTTTAATAAACACTAACTGCTGTAACTTGAAAGATATGCTGATATGATTTTTCATTTGTATAATGGCAAATCTATTCTATCTTTACTAATTTTATCAAAATTATTATTTAAAATTTATATTTACTACATATTATTAACTTTTATTTTATAGTTACAACTTTTTTTCTACAGTAGCTATAAGTTAAAAGTTACAACACCGCAATTTCAAACACAACCTAAGCCGCCTTAGATTATTTTTAAAGTTCAATAACTTATTCAACCAAAACGAGATTTTCATATTTGTTCATATCTCAAAGGATTGCAATAGGATAGCAGATGCTTTAATTAAATTTGCTCTCTATTTTACCGATTTCCGTATTTGAGTTGAAGATTTTACATGATTTTTATCTTGTTACCTTGAGTTTTAAATTAAAAAAAATGAATGAGAGTTACTATTTTTGGAAAAAGAAAAAAGCAAGAAAAAAATGCAGGCACTGCTCCAACTGAAAGATTCTGGGCCAACATATAGCCCAGCTCAAGTTGTCTGTTCTTCAAAATTGGAACAACCCCAAGCCCAAAGGAAAAAACAAAGCCTCAACATTTTGCTAAGATGGAGGGGGGACTTTTTTTCCCCTTCCTTTCCTGTGTAATAACTAAAAGAACTCCACTATTGAAGTGTTAGATATCCATTAACTTGTCAGCTTAATATCATCACGGAGATTGCTAAATTTTTATTACTAAAAAAAAAAGATTATGAGAAGTGATTATAAACATGTGAATTAAAGGCTTATTTGGAATTGATATTAAGCAATCGTTGGTTAAAAGGTCCAGTATTAAAGGGTTTAGTAAATACTAATTGCTATGATTTACACCATAAGTTGAATTTTATACTTATATAATAAAAAGCTTGTGTATATCTTTATTAATTTTCTCAAAATTATTATTAAAAATTATATTTATTGCATAATATTAAATTTTATTTTATAGTTATTATTTTTTTTAACAACAAACCGCAGCCCCACTATCTCAAAAGGAACCTAAATTAACTCTTCACAAATCATATGTATAAAGAAAATTATAATTTTTTATAAACAATTTTCCATTTATAAAAAAATTAATAATATTCATAATAAAAAAACTCTTATTTAGCGGATTTAAAATTTTTAACAAGATCGAACCAAGAAGGAACCCACAAACAACTCGATTGACCAACGGCTGGTTCCTTAAAGCCCAAGTTCGTCAGTGACAGCGGAGATTCGCAGAATGGGCCAGAAAGTCAACAATGACACAAAACCGCAAACAAAACCAATAAACAATTGGCCTTGAGGAACAAGTAAATGAATTCCGTTCCGAAGTGAACCGAACGATTACATCATTATAAAATCTCCGTTTGATTTCGGCTCAAAACCCAGATTCACTCAGACAATTAAGTAGTAACTATCAGTTACCGGCGGCGGCAGCAGCAATGGGTATTATCAAGAGCTGCTTCTCCTTTATGGCGGGTACAGTCTTCGGCGTCTATGTGGCTCAGAACTACGACGTCCCTAATATCAGGAAGCTAGCCGATACTGGCATTTTGATGGCCAAACACATCGAAGAAAATTACCGCAAGCCCAAAAAGAAAACTGACCGCGAGGATTAGTTCATCTTACATTCCCAGGTTTTAGGGTTTTTTTTTTCTTGTTCTTTTATAATGTCTGCCGTAACCACGAGCTGATAATTCTTGGCAAAACAGTGTACTTGAAATTTTAAATTATTTGTGTAAATTTAAATATAGTTTGTGAATTCGTGTCTTCATTTTATTAAACTTGATGTGAATTCAGTTTGGGGCTTATTTAGCAGCTCATAATTATGGGATAACTGCGAGCAGGTGAAGACTTTGAACGTTTGATTCCGCACTTTCTTGTGTGTTTTGGTGTCAGGAACTTGCTTTTTACTCGAGCGTTTATAAATGATACCTTAGTAGCCAAAAATATTGATACGAAAGCTGTTTACTCTGATGTGGAAAAAATAATGATCCTAATTCCCAATTTGTGATGCGTACCTAGCATTACATTCTCATTATTAATGATTTTCTTATGAGGATTACTGAGACCTAAGCTTTTGATCAACTAGTCAAGGAGGCTTAATCTGTGTTATCTTGATATCTGGAGTTCAGAGTCACTTTGCTCAGCTGGATTGAAGTCCACTGATTAGTTCTATATATCTTCATCATACTTGCTTAATGTTTTTGATTGGGTGATTTCTGCATAAGCAGCACCCATATCCTATGCTTATGTCTTTCTTGATCTGTTGTTGCTGTGATAATGCTGAATTTCATCTAATGGAGCAGCCGCTTGCTTTTTGATGATGTGTCTCTTGTTGCTAACATCTCTTTGCCATTAACATATTAATACCTCTCCATGGAGGTTAGTTGAATATGAGATAAAACTGAGTTTTCATTTTCACAAAATATAAGGGATGTCGTTATATAAAATCTACAGAAATGATGCAGTCTATCACGTTCACATTACAATTGTGTATCACGCATCAACTGTGTTATATATAATATTTACTTACAAGCATCTTACATGTCAGTTGAATTATTCTCTCTCTCACTAAACTAGCCTCAAATAGACATGTTAACTTGGGGATGATTGCCATTCATCAATACATGCACATTTGATCGGGATGTAAACTTGGGATGCCCCTTTGGTCTAGGATTTTCAATATTGTTTCAGATTTACCAAAAAGGCGAACTGTATTCTGCATGCATTCTTCTCTTTTGTCCATGGTGCTTCTCAAACAATTCAAGGACAATTCATGTGGTAAGTTGGTGAGACAAGCATCAATTATACCAGAGATTATGACAGCAATTGCTTTAAACAATCTTTCCGTTGTCTGGTTGTTTCTGCTTTGGTGATTCAGCAGAATTGCATGGCTTACTTTGTAGATGGAATTAGATGCCAATACCTTGATGGGTCAGTTTGAAGAGCTTTCCTTAATAAAACTTTGATTCATATATGTATCCTTATGTTCCAAGTACCTCTTCTTTGCAGCGTCATCAAATGCTTCAAGCACTTCCTTTCAGCTGTTCCTTTGTGGGGGTAGTTTACAAAGATTCACATCCAGCCACTTATGGTAAAGATCAACTCCTACCCACACAGAGTCATCTGCCTTCCTCATGCTAAGCAGATCTCCTTCTCGTGTGTAGGTTTTCTTCTATTAGTTTGACATACATGAGGCTCTCATGCACCCTACGCATCAGATTTTAACTAAACTACTTTTTATGTTGTGGCAGTGCAACTGCAATGCTTGTCAGTGTCACCACTGGAACAGCCCAACAATTTGGAGGTTCATCAAAATCTGGACAGGGAACTCGGTAACTGTCAAAGTCTTGCACCCCCTTCAACCCTTGTGAATTTGATTGTTTCAACAGTGGAAGGAGATGTTCTGGCTGCTTCGTTTTGCCCATCTTCATCCATTTATCAGTAGCATCTTGATTGCTCTTCATTATTGTATCAAATAGTTCATTTTCATCTTCAAGAGGCAGAACAAAATGGCTAATATCCAGCTTCGAGCTGGGCTGTGATTCTGATCTTGAGTCATCTGAAACACTGTGGAACTTCTTCAACAACTCTATGCAATTATCAAAGAAAAAAGGGAATCCAGCTCACAAAGTAAATGGAAATCAATTGAATTACTTTGCTTGCTGACACAATCCCAATTTGCATTCCAATGCATGCATTAAGAAATTTATTTTTGGCATCATTGAAAAATTTCCTGCTTGGCCAATTTTGGATTTGAAAAATCAATGGGCACTTCAACTCCCCTAGCAGCTGAATCCATTAACATTCAACTTCAAAGATCTTACTAATGCAGATTTTCTTCCCTCTGCTTGGGCACCAGACTTGTATGGCCGTGAACCATCTATGTGTTAGAGCAATAGTGCCACCTCCTACCGCAATGGTCTGTGCAACAAGAACTAAAGTGGTTGACCACATATAGTGAGAATCCCCAGTACAAAATTTGAATGACCTGGGCATCAAATAAGATCACAGCATGGTTTCTGCAAAAGTCATGGTGCTCAGAAGACATAATGCACCTGAGGAAATGCCTGCAACTGAACGCCCCATCACAAATTGTGGACAGCTGGTATGAGCCATTACCCGAATCCCAATGTTTCATTAGATCTTCTTTGAGTTTCTTCAGCACTGGTTTTTCAGCTTCAGTTGAGCCTTCTTTGAAGCCATTTCATACTTATTATTTTACTTCATTTCTAAATGTTGCTTGTTGATTGGCAAAGTTAAAGCTGAAAAAATAAAGATGGCTAGCGAAACAAGCATGATAAATGCATGTTCTTTCCAGAAAACAAAGATTATGCCAGTACCTAATTGGATGCAGATGTTTACAATCATGGTAATAACAAGAATTCCCAAGGCTATAATGTTCATGAGGAGTTCTTTTGTCTCCATGGTTCCAAGAGAGGGCATAATATTACCCATACTTTACACAGGAAGACAGCACTGCTAAGCTTTGCAAGCTGGTCCTGCTTGCCAGGCATAGAGGTGTTCAGGTCCACTGAAAATTTGACTGCTATAGCTATTACTGTCAGGGAAGTGGCAGTTGAGAGAGAAATATTTGCATTGGAACCAGAATTTGCGCGTGCAGAAGCCATGAAGGTATCACAAGCCATTAAGACCGCACAGGTCAAAGATGCTGCTGCAACATAGATAACAATCCGTGGCATGGGCTCACTGAACTTTTCTTCATTCAAGTTCCTATTGGTGCTGCAGCGGAGCCTACCCATCTTTTGCTTGTCCAAATGCCAATTCTCTTTCTGTTTGATCTTTCATTGATGGCTGAAAGCTATTGTTTCTGTTTCTTCCCATGAGTAATTTGATCATGCAGTCGCTCAGTTGTGATATTTCAGTAGTTTCCCAGTTTTCAAAATTCTTACTACATGCACGATGTGCTTTTAATTGGATTTTGTTTCAAACTTGACTTGGACCTTTTAACTGGTTTTTTGTTTCATACTTGACTTGGTCACCATTTTGTTCAATAATCTGTTGCTTGAATTTGATCCAATATTTATTGCCCAAGGATGTAATTGTCTTTTAATTCTTGAGGGCGGGTTACATGTTCTTTTGGAACAAGCAAAGTTGAGTATAATAGACCTCCTGTAATCAGTGTGCTATTGAGTTTATGGCTTCTGACTATTCTTGAGATCATAAAGTCGTGTGCTATTGAGTTTCTAATGAGATTAATTTATTGATATATTTTACTAATAATATTTTTTAAAATTAAAAAGATGAACAAATTATAATTTTTTAAAATTTATTTAAGCATGCTAATTAAGTACTTGGGATATTTTAATATGTTTAAAATTCTAAATTATGTTCTAGTAGAATACATAGTTTATATTTGAATTACATTTTCACTTTCTACTTTTTCTTTTAATATATAATGATTTTGTTTAAATATTTTTAGGAGTAAGTAGGGGTGAGCTAAAAAACCGTTGCCAACCAAAAAATCGAACCAAACTAGTAGAAAAAATTGACCGTTTATATAAAATAGTCAAAAATAAAAAAAAAAATTAGAAAGTACAAAGAAATTTACATTTAAAATAAAAAAAAATCATACTAAACCCAATCGAACCGAGGTCGGTTTGGTTCGAATTATAATTATTTAGAAAAACGGACCAATTTAGTCTGACCTGAAACTAAACCCAACTGATAAGCTTTTACCCATCCCTAGGGTTAAGACTCCTAATGACCACTTATTACATTATTTTATTTTTCTTATCCATGAAATTTAATGTTCACTTTACAATATAATTTATTTTTGAAAAAATTTTAAACTAGGGTACTATAAGGTCCTTGATGTGTCCCTAAATTGGTGGATTTCTTGGATTTTATGTTGGGTTAAATATTACTTAGAGCTCAATGCGAGTAATTGAACCCAGTTAAGAAAAAATTTCACTTATTTTCATATTAATTTTTTTAATAAAATTTTGTTTGATTGCAGGTAAATTTTACAAGAAATTTTGATAGGGTGTTCAATTTTATAAATTATTAATTATCATTATAATTTTGCCCCCAATTAATTAAATTTCTAGATCCACCCTGATTTTATGAAATAATAATGAGATATTAAAGTAGAAGGTTGAACTATGAGGTGATGGAAACAAGAAAATGATGGTGATATTTTATATAAATTAGAATTTTATGAATATTATATTTCTTACAAACAAAATAATAATTTGATAAATTCTTGAAAAAAACATTAATTTTAAATTCTTACAAGAATAAGGGATCTTACGAGACAAAAAAATTGCGTTCCATTTTCCGCACAAAAACAATAAGCCTCGGCAAACAAGAAATTGAACTCCGTTCCGAAATGAATCCAGCGATTACAAAATCTCCCAATAAAATTCCTCTAATTTCAACTCACATAGACAATTAAGTACAGGCACCAGTAGCAATAGGTACACTCAAGATATGCTTCCCCTTTATGACAGGCACAGCCTTGGGCTTCTACTTGGCTTATAACTACCCCCGAAGCCATTGAATAAAATTACCAAGTCCAAAAAAACTAACCACCACTCTTGCTTCAGGTTAGATTTTTTTTTGAAATGAAATAAAAGATGCCTGTTGTAATAACGATCTGATAATTCTTGACTTGATTGTACTTGATATGTTAATTACTAGTGGAAATTTGAAGATAATTTGCGATTTTGTGTCTTAATTTTCTTGTTAATCGTGTTAAAGGTGAAAATTAGTTCGGCGGCAGCTCATAATTATGTCAAAATGTAGTTTTGGGCTGTAAATTGTTAAGGCATAATTGAATTTATTTACTTGTATAATGGTAATTCTCGAGCACTGAAGCAACCAGGTCACGAGCCTTTCATTGCAGAGCTGTCCGTTGATCTTGGAGCTTTTGACAATGGCTATTGTTCCATGCATCTTCATCATATTGAAGTTCATCTGTTCATGGTTAATGATATTGATTAGCAGCACTTATATCCAATGGTTATGTCTTTCTCGAAGTATTGTTGCTGTGATAGCAGAGAATTTCATCTAGTAGAGTAGTAGGTTGGGTTTTGATTATGTACCTCTAGTATTATACCTCTTCTTTCCATCATCACTTTGCCATTTTTTGCATATGGGATACAACTAAGTTTCATTTTCACAAAATTTAAGGGATGTAGTCCCCCACTTTTACATTACTTATCTACAATAGTCTAGCAGATGCAGTCTCTCAATTTCACGTTACTTTTCTGTACTACACATTGACTCTGTAATATTTACTTACAAGCATTGCACATATGCCAGTTGCATTCTTCTCTCTTCTCCCCTGAACTGGCCTCAAAGAGACATGTAAACATTAATATATCTGTTTCTTTCAATTCCATGCTTCCATTATTTTACTCAATGGTTAGAATAAACTCGCTTGAAGGGGAAGTAGCAGTGCTGCTCTCTGATGTAGATGGGATGGAGAGCAGACGGTCTTTCGGCTTTTGTAATGATCGCCATTCGTCAGTCAATGCCATTTGTTCAGGATGTAAACTTGGGACGCCCCTTTGCTCTATTATTTTCAATATCTTTTCAGATTTGCCAAGAAGGTAAACTGTGTTCCGCACACTTTCTTCTCTTTCTTCAATGCTACTACTCAGACAATTCAGGGATATGACACGTGGCAAATTGGTGAGACAGGCACCAACTATATCGGATATCATGACAGAAAGTACTTCAAACAATCTTTCGGTTGTCTGGATGTTTCTGCTTTGGCAGTTCAGCAGAATTGTTTGGCTTATTCTGTACATGGAATTAGATGCCAATACCTTGATGGGCCACTTTGCAGCGCTTTCCTTCACATAACATTGACTCATATGTGCCTCCTTATGCTCCGAGTACTTCTTCTTTGCAGTGTCCACAAGTGTTTGGAGTATTTCCATTGGGCTGTTTGCTTGTAGGGACAGTTTACGAAGATTCACATCCAGCCACTTATGATGAAGATCAACTTGTAGCCACACAGAGTCAGCTGCCTTCCTGATATTCAGCAGATCTCCTTTCGCATCTAGGTTTTCTTCTATGAGTTTGACATAAATGAGGCTCTCATGCACACTATCCATCAGATCTTTAACGAAACCGCGTTTGATGTTTGGCAGTGCAACTGCAATACTTGCCAGTGTCACTATAGGAAGAGCCCAACAATTTGGAGGTTCCGCAGAATCTAGACTAGGGACTAGGTAGCTGTCAAAGTCTTGCACTCCCCTGAATCCTTGTGAATTCGATTGTTTCAACAGTCGAAGAACATGTTCTGGCTGCTTCTTTTTTCCCTTTCTCATCCAATGATCAGTAGCATCACAATTCTTCTTCATTATTATCTCAACTAGCTCATTCTCACCTTCGAGATGCAGAACAAAACGGCCAAGATCAAGCTTTGAGCTGGGTTGCGACTCTGATCTTGATTCATCTGAAATATGGCAGTTGGGTCTGAGCTTCTTCAACAACCTTATGCAACAATCACAGAATAACAGAATCCGGCTTACAAAGTAAATGGAAATGAATTGAATTACTTTGCTTGTTAACACAATCCCAGTTTGCATTCCAATGCACGCATTAAGAAATTTCTTCTTGGATTTATAGAAAAGTTTCCTGCATGGGCGATTTGGGATTTGAAAAACTGATGGGCACTCTTTCAACTCTTCTAGCACCTGAATCCAGTACCGCTCTACTTTGAAGATCTTATTTATGCAAATTTTCTTCCCTCTGCTTGGGCATCTGAAATTTATGGCTGTGAACCATCTAAGTGCTGGGGCGATTGTCCCAACTCCTACTGCAATGGTCTGTGCAACGAGAACTAAAGTGGTTGACCCCTTATAGTCGGAATCCCCAGTACAAAATTTGAATGACCAGGGCATCAAGTAAGATCGGAGCATGGTTTGTGCTAAAGTTATGGCACTCAGGAGACATAGTGCACCAGAAGCAACGCACGTTACTGAACGCCCCGTCACAAACTGGGGACTGCAGGTATGAGCCATCACCCAATGTTTCATTAGATCTTCTTTGAGCTTTTTTACCACTGGTGTGTCAGCTTCAGTTGAGCCTTCTTTCAGAGCTAATTCATACTTCTTATTGTACTTCCTTTCTAAATATTGCTTGTTGATTGGCACAGATAAAGCCGAAAAACTAATGATGGCAAGCAAAACAAGCATGAGAAACATGATAAAAGCATGTTCTTTCCAGAAAACAAAGATTACGCCAGTAGCTAATTGGATGCAGATGTTAACAATCATGGTAATAACTAGAATTCCCAATGCTATAATGTCCGTGAAGAGTTCTTCGGTGTCCATGGTTCCAAGAGAAGGCATAGTATTACCCATTACCGTACAGATCAAGGCGGCACTGCTAAGTTTTGCAAGTTGATCCTGTCTGCGAGGCATAGCGGTGTTCAGATCCACTGAAAACTTGACTGCTACAGTTATTATGGTCAGGGAAGTGGCGTTCAGAGAGAAACATTTGCACGGGAACCAGAATTTGCGCTGGCGGAAGCCGTGAAGTGCATCACAAGCCATTGAGACTGCACAGGCAAGAGATGCTACTGCAACATAGATGCCAATCCACGGCATGGGCTCACTGAACTTTGCTTCATTCAAGTTCCCGTCGATACTGCAGCCGAGCCTACCCATCTTCTTCCTTATCAAACCCCGAATCACTTTCTAAGTTATCTATTCTTTATGGCTGAGAATTATCGATTCTGTTTTTTTCTCATTTATTGTTTGATCTAAGCGTTCTCCCAGTTTTAGAAAGGTATTGTCTTTAAACTGGGATTCTTTTTATCTTTCCATACGTGAACATGATGTTTTCATCTTCTCCGTTGGGAAGTCAAGAAAGGCATGATACACCTGAAACCGATGTTGTCCAGATACACAGACTTTTTGACTTTTCAATTTGTTGGTGGCCGGCAGTTGGTTCGTCATTTTAGATTAAATTTTGAGTGGAAGTTGTGGCTTGCGCATTTGAGTTAGACATTCGAGTGCGACGCCTCCGTGTATTACGGAAAATATTATTTTATTAGGAGGCTGACGTACTGATGAAGCCAGATATGTTATAGAAACTCTAAGCTGTGTTGACACTCTGAGACAATCCAACTCATTTCGGCTGACTAGTAGTTATACGCAATACAGTGTCAAAAACTTTTAGCCTTCAGGAGTGAGAGTCAATATATGGGGGCATGTTTGAACTTTTGGCTTACGGGCCTTTCTAGGATTTGTAAGACTCATGTTTCTGAATTTTAGGCTTTGCTTGAGAGTATCATCAACACTACATACCTGCATTACGGCTTATTTGTAGTGTTTTTTTATATTATCAACCGATTACCTTTTTTTTTTTTTTAGATTTTTTAAAAAATACATAATTTTTTTATTTTTTGATTGAATTTTACTTAAAGTTATATTTTTTTTTATATTTTTACATTTTCGTCTGTTGACTGTTAAAATTTCGTTAGTTTTTTTAACAAAATATAATTTTACCTTTTAAATTAATACTGTATGATAAAACTATAATTTTATATTTAGAGAGTAAAACCGTTATTTTATTAAAAAAAACTAATGAAATCTTAACGGTCAACAGACGGAAGTGAAAAAATGTAAAAAAATATAACTTCAAATAAAATACAACTAAAAAATGAAATAATTATGTATTTTTAAAAAAATTTAAAAAGAGAGATGGTCTGTAGATAATTTTTTTTTTTTTGTTTTCTCTAGATTCCCAAACGATACAGCGCAGTGACTTTGACCATTTTCCACATTGATTGGAATGCAAATACTGGATTATGTTGGTTGAACAATTTTGCAAAATCAGTAACCTGATTGTCCATATTTCTCACATGCCTTAAAACCTTCATATTTTAATGAATAAATATGTTCTCAGACTCTAGCCTCTCGTGACCCATTTTTTTTGTTTAACACGAACGTCGGTACAATGTAAAGATGGCCAACGGCATGATCTGTCAAACCACGGTCTATGAGGGTCCACGAACCCACTCGGTATGGCTCACTAAATTAGTGGGCCGTGTGTGTCATATCCAATTTTTTTTTAAAGTCTAACACAGCCCACGGCACGGGCTCATCTGTACCATACTCGGACCATGCTAAAAAAAAACCTATTATTTTTTTTTTCCTTCAAGTCCACGTGCCTAGTATGTTTTTTCAAGTTCATCAACCTATCTAACAACAACAACAACAACATAATTTTTATTAACTATTAAGAAAATAATTAATATTTTATTATCAATTTATTATAATTTCATAATTATATATTTAAATATTTAATTTCACAATTACCAATTATAACACAACGATACATAAATTTAATTCCATAAATCATAGTAATGATTAATGTTATAAAATTTTGATATATCATTTATAAAATTATGATGTTTATAATTTTATTTATTAAAACCATGATATTTATTTATTCATTCAATAAATGATAAACATAAAACAATTATAATTTTTTAAAATTAAGACTTAAATTAATTTAATAAAATATATTAAAATTTTAATTTTAAAATAGTTGTAAAACTATAATATTTTATTTTCATTTTTTATTAAAAAAATTTATTTTGCTATATTTTGGCTTATGGACAGCGTGTTAACCAATCAATAAAGCATACTTGTTACATATTTTTTTGCGTGACATGCATTTACCTATTTCTAATCATATCGTGTTTTTAAGGCTCATGTATCTAAAATTTTAAACTCGCCTCGATTTATGTGTGTGCCGTATCGTATACGCTACTGAAACGTCATCGTGTAATACCTGTATCATGCCATGTGCCGCTCGGCCTACTGCCTACCTTTAGTACAATGTAGAAGCTAATCCAGTGGATCATTGTGATAAAAATTTGAGTTGTAAGATTATATGTGGACACAAATCATTTGGAAAGTTGTCCAAAAGCTTTCGTTTTTTCAGACGACTTGTCATACATGTCTTAAATTTAATATGACTTGTCATTTATTTTTTTTTGGATAGACCATTAATCCTCCATATATTCGCTTTAAGACCGACAAGTCGTGTATAACCCAAAAAAAAAAAAGAAATTTCCACTGCTGTCCTTTTTCATCAACGCTTTCGGTAAGGCATCCTGCTTTCCGCCTCGTCGTTCGTGGCGTTGTCTTCTCACCTCGAAACGCACCGTTTTTGGTTCACCTTCAACGGTTACCGAATTTTCAATTCATCGCGACGCAGATACAGTCATACAGAGACTTTGAAAAAAATGACGACGAGGACTAATTTCTACAAGAATCCTTCCTCCGCTTACAAAAAGGACATAAGCCTCTCTTCTGTTCTCCAAAACTTGAGAGGTACTAAATTCAATCGTCCCTTTGTAAGAATATTTCGGTCTTTTTGGCATTTCTTTGATATTCTGGTTACTTATTTAAAACTTTGTAGCATATAATATCGCCACTGGAAATGCTTCTCCTATTGAAGAACGACCTCCAGCCGAAGACAGAAATCCCCGCTTGAAACGACGTCGGTTTTCGAAACCACAGCCTGATAGTTGCAGCAACCCCGAAGATGAAGCGACAGATGGTCCCATGTCTCATGTAGACTACATTGACAAGAGAAGGCAACTTTTTTTTTTCCCTAATCAAGTTTGAGATTTCTGGTTTTAGTTATTCCAATTAATTATTGCCAAACGATGATAAGTTATATATTGTCTTTTTATTTTATTTTATTTTATTTTTTTGTTGGCTTGAGCAGGAAGGAAGTTAGCTCAAATCAGTCCTATTCCGAAGAATTAACGGCTGATGTTTTGGTAATTACAATTGCATTTGGTTCCTTTGAATTTTGATTTTAGTTTTTGTATTGTATGTTTATAATTGTAAATGTTGGTCTCTTTTGTCGCAGAGAACTTCTAGTTCGGTTATCAATTTGGTCAGTTACGATAGTAAGTTATATTAACCATATGAATTTTACTGTGTCTGGAATTTATATGTTTCAGTGTATTTCTCACATGTTTACCAAACATATGTTGCAAGCTCAGGTGATGACAATGATTCTCCAGAATGCAAAGAAAGGGAGGATCCTCTGAACCCTGGTTGGTTTTTCTGTCATCTTATTGATGTTTGGAGAATAAGTAGTTAATAATCTCTCTGTGTTGCAAGAATTCTAACTTCCTCTGATTAGTTGTCGCAAATCTTGCTTGATTCTTCAGAAGTTCTAAACAATTAAGAAGTATTTTTTTTCCTAAAAAATTAGCGTCTAACCTTTCCTTTGGAGTGAGTATACAGCCATAGTTGATGTTGTGTAATTAATTTGGTTTATTTTCTCTTCAGATAACATTAGTGAAGTTGAATCAATTAAGAGTAGAAGTGAGCAACGATATCCTGTTGCTGGAGAACCTGTTTGTGTAGTGTGTGGTAAATACGGAGAGTATATATGCAATGAGGTGGGTTATGTAGGCTGTGTATTTTCTATTTTACATTACATTTTTGGTCACTTATTACCATTTTTCCATGCTCCTACTCACCTTTTATGTAACGTTGTATGTCTTAACAGACAGATGATGATATCTGCAGCCTGGAGTGCAAAGCTGAGCTTCTGAAAAATCTTAAGCCAGTTGAGGTGCCTTTGCACTTGCTTAAAATTTGTGATAATGAAAGTTGTTTTGTTTTTAACTGTCTTTTATAGTGTTATCAGGGGTCCTCAAGGAACGAAAATTCAGATGTCTCATCATCTACATATGAGGTTGCTCCACCAGTGCCTGAGTTTGAGAACTTTTGTGTTTATAACCGCAATCAATGGTCCAAAACAATATCTAGTCTTTGTACTTATGAATGGTACATCTCTTCATCTAACACTTCCTGTGTGCATCATGTATGTATATGTATTTCTTCAAGCTTGTTAAATGGGAATTATGGCTATCTTTGTTTTTTGACAAACTTCTCATTACAGCTGGAAATGTAAGAGGCCTGGGCACCTTGCCGAAGATTGTTTGGTCATGACTAGTAGCCAGGTAGTAGTCATGCTTTCACTGCAATTACAAAAAGTTTGCATTTCTTGGTGCCACGAGTATATGTTGACAGTGGATTAGCTATATTAAAGTTAATTTGGCATGTAGGAGGCCATGGGACAGAAGAAGTCCAATTCCATATCCAGAGATCTTCTTCAGCTGTATAGAAGGTATGTAGTATATGACCTCATTCATTGTCCTCTTGTAATATTTCATTTTTATTCGTACATGTATGTTTTTCTCATCTGTTTCCACATGCTACTGAACAAGTATGTTTTCTTCTTTTGTAGTATTTACAACATATGAAGTAGTAAAACTCTGTTTTCCCATATCAATTTTATGGTTGCCTTTTTTTTTTTTGTGTTGAATGCTGCCTGGTGGATCTAAACGCTGTTCATCAAGGCTTGAATATTTTGGTTTGGTCTCTGAAGTTACTAGCTGCAAGAATGTATGCCGTCTCCTTTGATTTCTTCTTTGTAAATGTGGCTGGCATGAACAAGCTGAAAAATACTTCCTGGCTCCCCCTCTTTTTTTCCCTAACTTTTCTTGTTTTGAACAACACGGAACTCAGGAGGATCTCACTTTGTATCTCTCTTTCACGTGCAGATGCCATCAAGTTGGCAAAAGCTTGTCGGCAGCAAATTGCAGTGCGTGCCGTGGCTCCTTAAATTTGGCCACTTGCCTTGATTGCAGTGCTGTTTTTTGTGACAAGTAAGTAGCAGAAGTCCTGTTAGTTGGCCAGTGCTAAGTTTAATTTAGGAGTGAAATTGTGAAATGATGAGATTTTTTTGTCCCATCATTCTTTTATTTAATGGAAAATTTTATTTGGTTTTGTATTAGTGGTGAGATTTGCTGATAGGGTTACCTATTTTCAGCGCAGGGCATCTGAATGAACACATCAAGGGACACTCTTCACATAAAAAGTATTACTCTCATAAACTCAAGCGCTTGGTGGGTATTTTCATTGAGATCCGATATACAGTAGATTTGATGCTGTTGTTTGCCCTGAATTTAAGGATTCTGCATTATAATTTATTCTGATTGGTTTTGGTTTCTTAATATTGAATATGTTGTAAGCAGCATCTTAGTAGTGTCACCATTGAGTCCTGGTATTAAAGAGCATAAATTCTGTTAGCAGATTTTTGCTATTGCAACAGTGGTCAAACTACATGAAACTCAATCATTAATTGATTTACATGAAACTACATGGTTAGTGGACTGGATCATCTCTTTATAAGAAACCGAAATTAAAAATTTACTCAAAATTTCTGTTGGCAATCACATTCAAACAATATATATTTGCTTATTTTCTTTGAACTCACATAATCTCTCTTAATTATTCAAGGGCTTAGTGCACGGATGCAAATAGAATCTTGGATGCTGCTTTGCTAAATTTAGGGTTAATGGCTGTTTTAGTTCAGTCATCACTTTTCATGGCTTGAGATCATTCTGGGGAGAAACCTTCATGCACATTTGTGCTTTTGCACACAATCTGCTCTAGTATTTTTCAAGTTTGGATATAAGATGCTTAAGTTTATGCCATCCTTCTGATTCATGATGACAAAATGCCATTGATGTAGGTGAAATGCTGTAAATCAACATGCAAGGTGACTGACATCACTGATCTTGTGGCTTGCCACTACTGTTTTAGTAAAGCCTTTGACAAGTTCTATGATATGTACACTTCAACTTGGTATGTGGATCTAACTGCAAGAATTATTAGAGTCATGTGAGCATGGTGTATGTTGTGCTTTCATTTTTTTTACTTCTTTTTTTTTATTATTTTATATATATATATATATATATATATATATGTTATTCCGTGGCATGAAGCATATCATTGTGGAGGGGCTGTTCGAGGGGAAACCACTTTTTGGGTCTCCTCATGTAACTGTAATTCCATGGTTCTAGATAATACAATGCACTGGTTATTTGTCCAAACAGTTGGATTAGCCTAAATTACCTGTGCAAGATAGGTCATCAATATCCTTCCAATTATCTTTCAAACTAAGCTTCGTAATTTTCCTTTTGGGAATTGATTGCAGCTTAACTTGTATAGGACCATGGTATCTTTTGTTTCATTATCTTACTTTTTCATGTTCACCTTTCTTTGCCTACTGTAGGAAAGGAGCTGGACTTTCAATCATTTGGAATTCAATATGCTGTGAAGATCACTTTGAGTGGTATGTCCAGTAACATCACTGCCTGTAATCTTTTCTTACTACATTCTGTAGAGTCATTGACCTTAATTATGAATTTTCATTGTTACAGGCACAGGATGAATTGTTTAAATGTTGACGTAGAAGACACAGCTTATATCATCATTAGGAATGACAGAAAGGACAAGCAAGTTCAGATCAGTGAGTTTATTTTCTGATGGAGTTGTAATGACAAATTTAGTGCCATCTAAGCACCCATTAGAGCACCTACTAATATTCAATACTGCAAGAGGCAGAATAGCTATAGAAATGATCAAATCTTACAGTCACACTCCAAGATCACTTACAGTGAGTTTGATCGCAACATCCATGATGCATATTTAACTTTTACGTGGGTGAGCATCAACATGTGTGCAAGACAATGAGGTAAAAATTGCACTCAAGAATTTTCTCCGTTATATGCTGCAGTTGTATTGTTGTATGGTACGGACTGCAATATCACTCTGAATCTGCGGCCATACAACTGGCGAATGGCAAGGTCATGCATATGTTGAATTTTGCCTGCCTATCCTTAATTTTGATGCTTTCAGTGCTGCAAACGTCAGAAAAGCTACACGGAATTTTGTTTAGGATATATGATAATTTCTTATCAATTTACAAGTTTTTGTGTTCACCCCCTCTCTGCTTCACAATTGCTGGGTCTCTTTTTTTTTTTTTTTGTTTTTCCTGAAGCATTTACATTTACAGTTAATGTTTTCAAAGATTACGGTCAATCGAAACTTGACAGGCCTTGCAAGCCACCGTCAATTTGCGTTAGAGGTGAGGTAGTTGGTTGTAAATATTGAATTATGACTTCTGAGATAAAATAAATTGGTGCCGCCAGTATTGAGAATGTCAGTACGCTTTTCTCTATTGCTACTTGCATTTCCTTGACGATAGAGAGAATTAAAGAGTGAGACGTGTGATTGTGATGGGAGGAGATTAGGGACAAGTCGAAGCAATTTCATATGCAGAATTGCAAATATAATGCATTAGAAAAATTCAAAATATCTTATCCATTCGAGAAATTTGCACCGTCTGAATTAATGAACTGCGCGTTGCGTGGTGATATTATATAATTCGAATGTAACCCTCCGACGAGGGATTGTGTGGCGATATTTCTTTTTTTTTTTTTTTTTTTTTTTCCGATTAGAACTGTAGTATTAAACTATTGGCACATTTTGAATATTATTTGGCCTTGGTTGAACTGGTGACTAGTCTCTGGGGCTCCTGATTGTGACCCTGATCCAATAACATAACAGATACTCAGGGGGCCAACTGCTTGCATTGTTCCTTGAATGAAACTCCTTTATTAAATTAGTTATAAGTTAATCAACAGAGTTATATTTGCGGATCCAAGCTCTTTCGTTCATTGCATAGGAAAACAAAACTAACGACAAACTATTCATTTTCAATGTACCTTTCTAACGAATTAGAGTAAAAATTTGTCCATACCTAAAGGCCTGCTAAATGAAGATCAACAAACATAACTCTGTTGACTAGTTGGCCACTTCAATTTTTAACTTACCTTGTTTAATTTAAAATAACTTATTGAAAACTTAAAGATGGCATTTGATAAACGTTGTTGAGAACATGAACAACCCCACAATTTCATACGGCTACGGGCAGCATGCGAGGGCAGTAGGTTTCGGTGGACATAACGTGTTTTTGTTGCCTAAAAATTGCCCTTGAATATGATGTTTGTTGTTTAATAATGTTTGGCCCAAAAAATTGAAACTAAATGTTAAATATTGAGCAGTTGAAACTACTTAAAGTGAAGCAACGGGCAAACAAATTAAAATGTGAATTTATTAAGAGTCAGAGAGCCGACGCGCTTCAAGTTTGAATTCATGTATAAGTAGAGCTGATTATGTAAAAGCTTGGATTGAGTATGCGCGAGGAGGAGTACATGCTCCTCATTTAATATAGTTATAACTAAAGCCGATCACCATCGCCATCGAAAGATACTGCTCGTCAGTTCTTGTATGCAATTCTGAAGATGGTGGCAGTAACCAAGCAGTCTCTCTTATATTTTGAGGATCTAACGCTTCCTTCCGTAAGTTTACAATATCAATCGCCTCTTCTGGTCAAGTTGACTCATGTCCATTTGTGTTGATTCTTGGCAAAATAAGGCATCAGACATAACCAATTGAGAGCCTCGGGCTCGTTCTTTATGCTCTAAATCTATCTTCTTCTGTATGTCTTCAGTTTCAGGTAATAGTGGTGACCGCAAACATGGGTTGTGCTACATGTAGAGGAAGAGTGAACCAGATTATTCCAAAGCTGACTGGTGAGGATTTTGATCCCTCATAGACAGGACCGAATTCATCGTTATGTGTTCTCTCAACTTTTCAATAGTGCTCGTGTTAATTTTTAACTTAATTTCAGGATTAAAAGAGTACATGGTGGATGCACGCAACAAGCGGGTAACAGTGAAAGCTGATTTTGGGCTTAATAAGAATGTAAAAGGTGATCCCACCTCAAGCCGTGTAAAGATTTCCGGGTGTTATCAGTTCTTCATTAGTGTTTCAGATCGATTTGCTTCAGCAATATTTTCGAGGATCAAACAAATATCTGCGTGATGATTTCGTTATTCAATAAAACTTTGGTTGTGAATATACTTTTCGGAAAGTTATGTGCTCCATGCTTAATATCATAGCAGGGCAAAACTCAAAACCCAACCATCTCCGAGGGCCTCATCCTTCTCTCGATAGAGTATTTACAAAAACAAAAAGCAATATTTACAACTACTATTTAAAAAAAAAAAATGAAAATAGCATATCAAAAAGAAAAGGAAAATCGCGGCAAGGTGCTTAGAAGTTGGAAAACTTCTCTCTAATTTTGTTTATCTAGAATACAGGAACAGGGGAAAATCTGAAAAAAGAGAACACACGTAACTTATGACTAACCTGTACTTTGAAATCTCTACTAAAACTAGAGCACCTAGATTATTATTATTATTATTATTATTATTATTACAGCAGCAGGACCCTAGTTACCATCGCTTACTCAAGACTCACTCGCTCACTCGACATTGACCTGAAACACATTCTTGGCCTCATCTTCTTTAACTTTAGGCACCACAATTTTCAGGACACCGTTTTTCATCTCAGCTTTGATATCATCAAACTTATACAAATTGGAAGGCAGATCAATTCTGGTAGAGTACCTCCTCGCATTCTCCTGATCATCATCATCACCACTTGATTCTGATTCGTTCTGAGGTCCTTCGCCTTTGATGATCAGAGTGTTCTGTTGAACACTAACCTTGACGTCCTCTTTGCCGAGTCCGGGCATGTCCATTTTCAGAATTAGATTGTTGTCATCTTCCTTGGCAAGCCAGCCTCTCCGAGAGACGGGAGACACAAATGAGTTGTCCAAGAATTGGTCCATTAGGTTCAGCACTTGGTTCAGACTCCTTGTCGGCGAAAAGGGGCCTAGCACATCTGCAATTAATGCAGTACAAACCATTCATTAAGAAAAAAAAATGAAACATTTGTATCCCCATTGAAGAAACTGGGATATTTTGGGAGCAATAACAATTAATTAATAACTTACCAGGGAAGAAACTGGGAGAAGGATCATGACGGCGAGAGACTGAGCGATCTGGGCGACGCTCAACATCAACGACCTGAGCATTCGTGTTGAAGGAGCGAGAGGCAGAGGCCGGGCGGATTAGATTACTGAAGAGGAGTCTAGAGGCGCCGGCCCTCCTTAGCGCCATTGATGATGACGACGAGACCGATGCCATACTTTTCTTATTTCGGCTTTCGTTTTTGTTACCCGGTGCGGTCTGACGACTTAAGAGGCGTGCGTGCGTGCGGCGTGTGTGCAAAGATATGTGCATGCAATGGAAGGGGGAGTGGTGATAAATATGTGGGGAATACGTGGACAAGGGGAAAGGAGGACAGAACAAGGCGGTGCAGAAAGTTCCAGAGCAAAGAACATGGTTCTAGAAAAATCACGTAAATCTTCTTCTAATTACAAAGACATTTTTCCTCACAGCCTTGCTTTATAACCATAAAGAACATTTACCATGTCACATAAGATCGTGAGATTGGACATTGAGCATTGTAGAAGATGAGAATTAAAATGGATTTCCAAAATTTGTTTCTTTCCAGGTTGCGATATCAGGAAAATGGAGTACAATCAAAGGAATTTGCAGCAAAACTAAGCCGTAGATTTTATTAAGAGTCACTGGTATTTCCATAAGTGGAGTCTCTCAGGTTGAACACATGAAAAAATAATATCCTCTTTAAGTTACAAAAGAATGCACGTTAACAAAAAGCACGAAGCACCGCAGCAGATACACTTAATTTCAGCATGCTACAGACCCATAATCACACACCTAAACAGAGTTCACTAATTTGATAAAAGGCTAACTTAAGGAAACACCATTATCTGCTCATCAGTTTGTCTTCTTCCCCTTTCCCCGTCTTCTTTGTTCGAGGACAAAAAGGAATAGAGAGGAAAATTTCAACAAAACTCTATAGTGGACGTTTATGATTTCTTCATCATGTACCCCACAACAATGCCAACCAAGCCAACCAAAATGACAAATATGAAAGATATACCACCACGATTTTTGTTGCCTTCGCGCCTCAGGAGTTCCTACACGTTGCAAATTTTATCATATAAGTGAATTACACAGATCAAACCTCTTGAGAATAAAGCACAAAAGGAAGAAGAAAAAACTTATCAAACGCATGCTCAGATTTGTGAAAGCAAGATTCTTCACAATGTCTACCATCGTTATATACAAAAATATCCCCAAATCTAAACAAGCTGAAAACACCAGGACAAATGAAACATCAGAATTTGTCTTTCAAGACCTAAAAGTGGGTAGCATTCAAGATCATCATTGGGTTGACTTCCACCAAATCCATAAACCTCATACCCCCAATACAAAAAGTTAATGATTTTGAAGAAGATGCACATACTTTATAGCATATATCTTCAAAAAGAAAATAAAAAATAAAAAAAATAAATCCTAGGCACACAGCATATAGGAGGCTCAAATGAAAATCAAACCAACCCTGTCCACTCCCCATGAATAAAGGAAATAAAAAATTGAAAAAGAAAAAGAAAAAAGTAAAGGACAGTCCAGTAATAAACCATAAAGATGAAGTTAAATGTAATCCCTCACCAGCTCCTGCCGAAGCTTGCTATTTTGTTGAACTGCATTAGTTTTCTCATCTGTCAGCTTTGAAATAAGAGCTCTTGCCTGCAATAATTAGATACTCTCAAGAGTAAATAAGACAGCTGTAAACTCTAATAAGACATAGTACAAGAATTAACATCACTGGATGCTACAAAATCTAGCAGCAATTTAGAGGACAGACAAAACAAAAATCTCTCAATTCAAAAGTCAAGGCATAGAGCTGCTGCAAGTCTTGCAAACACATCAAGAAGCAACACAAAACAAAGCAACCATGTTGGAAAGAACCTCTATAGAGTGTCATTTAGTTGGTGTTGAAGCATAATCAATGAACACATGGAGACAAGTGTATGGAAAGGAATACATGACGAACCCTAAATTAGTCTGGTAGCAGGAACAGTAACTAGCATTGTGTTTCCGTCAAAACACCCTAATGGACAACCAAGGAAATTGCAATCAACTACGATACGTCAATCCTGGGCTACTGGCTACAGGGATTATGAAATGAGATGGCGAATTTTTCAACACATCTGACAACAGAAGCAGAATCATAGATTCGAAGAATGAAGACATATTTCAGATATATCCAAAATACACTTATGAGCCAAATGATCTCTTAGGTGTCTGCTTCTCAGTCTAACAGTTAAAGCCCTTTTAACTAGTTATAAATCCCCATGCAAAAATAAACTAAGCTATGCAAGGACACAGATGAATTTTAAACTTTACCTCCATGCTTTTGTCTTGATGTTCAATCCGCTCAGTAAATGCTTTGGCAGCCTGTTCTCACAAAGAAACAGCATGCAATCAATTTGCCTCTTTGATAACAAACAAAATGTAAAACAAAGTACAGGTCAAGTACTGACAGCAGCAAACTCAGCCCCATTCACATGCCCATTGTCTGACACAGAACCCCTAGGTGAAGACCCTTCTTCTGATCCTTCAGGAACAGGAGACGGAGGTTGCGGTGGAGAAACATAAATCACTCTCAATTTGCACTCCTCAACCACGTGCCCTGCCTCCTTATTGAACTACACAAAAGTGCTTCAAGCAATCAAAAACTTCAAATTACAGACCGCAAAACCTCATATCATCAATAATATCACTTAAAAAGAATACCATTTCTGCATTAATATCCTTGGCGGTTGTTCCATCATTCGTTTTTACACTCTGAAGAAGAAACTTATCCTTGCATTGCATGTCAGCAGGTGCCTCTTTTTGCGCTTGCATGGTAACTAAATCAAGAGCAGGCATTCACAAATTATTAACTAATACCAAAATAAAAAAAAAACTAAAATCCACAATGGAAAAAAAATTAGCAATGTACCTATAATATCACACGTAGATCGAGGCAAAACGATCCCAGTGTTCGGACGCACACAGTACTTCTTTGGGTTTGTTGTTTTCACCTAAAATAATCAATAACAAACTTAGAGAAACCAAATCTACATTTAAATTTGGCTGTCCACCTATACGATCTTATATTTAAAAAATAAAAAATAAATAAACCCCTATCAAATGTATATAATTCACGAAATTGTGCCATGTAAGATTTATTTCTAATTTAATTAGAAAATTTTGACATATAGCCAGGAACAAAACAAGATTCCAAATTTGCATCATACAAATATGATATTAAACGTTGTAATTCAATATAAAATACAATTAAAAATGAAAATTTAACGTATAAATCACAAAAACATACCTTAAAGGCGACATAATTATCGGTTTTATTCGATAATTGAAGAGAACAAGAGATCAGCTTCTTCAGTTCAACTAATAATTGCAAAAGAAAAAAAAAGAAAAAGAAAAAACGGAAGAAGAACAAACACAAATTAAAAACAAAACAACTCAAAACCTAGAAAACAAAAACAGATCCAGCAAAAACAGAAAAAAAAAAAAAAGAAACTCACAGGGAAATTTGAGCTCTAGAGGCTCGATGCTGAGAAGCTCTCCCGTGCTCATTTTCCAAAAACAACGTTAAGAGAGAAGATCGAATCTGTTTTTATTGTTTTTGAAAAACAAAAAGCGCGAATAAAAGAACAGGGCTGGGGCGGACAGATCGAGAATTTGAGGTATGGTGTACTCGCAGAAGAAATAAATGGTGATGGTTGTTGATTAATGCGTAGTCGCTTGCTTTCTTAGCTTTTGCGAAAATATTTTCTTTTTGCTTTAGCTTTCGATGGATTTAATGGGGAGAGCGTGCGAGTAATTAAATAATTAGTGAACGTTCAGAGGAAAATCCACTTGCGGAAATAAATGCATCGCGTACCCTATTCTTTTGGGTGCTTTGTTTGGTTTTGGTGCCCTTTAATCTTTTTTTATTTAAAACCAATTCATTAATTTAAAACCTTAAAAGTCTTGGCAGGTAAAAAAAAAAAAAACAACCCCCTTTGAAGTAAAATATAGCTGGAAGTTTTAAAAGAAAAATTAAAAAAATTAGATGGCCACGTGAATGAAAAAGGATCGAAATTAATAATTTCTTTTGTTTTCGTCAAAGCACAGCAGACTTATGGACTTAATCGTGATTAAATAATTATTTTTGTTTCTGATGTTATAGTTTCAATACATTAGGCTTCATCTTTATACCGAACCCTTATGAAGACAGTAAATTTGCGTGGTTCAGTCAAAGTCATATGGTGGTACATGTAGATCATTTTGAAGAAGCACTCAGGCCGATATGTAAATTAGTCTTTTAAGTACCATTACTGTCAAGATTATATGCATTGAATGTGGCTCATGAGCCAAAATCTTGAGAGGAATTGTCTATTTATAACTTGTATTCTCAAATTCTGTAGATGGCCTGCTATTCAAGCAAAGATTGTTGTAACTTCTATCATTTGCTCTCTTATCCAAGCAGCCATTCCGAGACACAATCAATACGTGAACATTCACTGGAACCTTCAGCCAAAAAATAAATGTAGTTATGCAGATCTGCTGGTTTTGGATCATGCTTTTACTTGAAGATGATTGGCTCAATTTTTCAGGTCTTCAATATGCTGAGCAAGTCCTTTCAAGACCTGTGTGGTGCAAAATTTAGAAAGAAAAGATTGAAAAAGATCGTCGGGTATTAGAATCTGAGCAGAACTTGAGACTCACCATCTTTGTGTCCTCAAGTGCAGCTGCCAATGCCTCGATTTTCTGTGACGCAAAAATCATTAACATAATTTTGCATTAGGTTTTAGATTGCTAGAAACAGGGGATCAAAATGATTAGTGCAACACACCATCTTGGTTTCATCAAGTGCAGCTTCAAACGCCACGATCTTTTCCGATGCTAGCTTATTTCTGACCAGTGTTTCTTCATATTTTGAATCTTCTCGATCTTGGACATTGCCCTGCATTGTATTGTATTAAACACAGCATTCACTACTGTCACCCTTTGTCTTGTAACAAAAGAGGCAGAAAAGGAAACTCATTCAAGTTAAAACAGCAGAATGATTCCTCCTTTTGACACAGTCCACGATTATGATATAGCTTACATTCTGCATTTGGTTATTAAACATGAACACCTGATGCTAGCTAGTCTAGTTATGCTAAGCAACTTAAATGCAAAATGTAGCCATTCATACACAAAATTTTAGAATTTTTTCCTCCAAGCAGAAGAGAAATGGTGCATAATATGTAGCATATCAGGTGACAGAGCATCATCTGAATCCTGAAATAGAAGATATCATCGAGGGTAGTTTTGAAGACGTTATGTAGATGCATGTCAGGCTGCGTAGAAAAGTCATTACTGCCCCATGATTCATAGCACAGAAACATGAGTCCTTTCGACGACCGTACCTCTCGTCGAAAATGAACATTACATTGAGGAAATGTTCAAAAGATGTCCAGGGTTTAATTAAGTCCCCGTGGCATCTTTAAGATTACAGTTTTCACGAACTAAGCAGCCTAAAAAATGTAATAGATATCCGAGCATAAGATATTATAACATTAAGCCAGAAAGATTTTGGGAGTCAGTTGATTAGGAGTAAAGTTAATCATCTTTGCATAGCAAATGAGTTTCCTCAGTTCTTACCATTTCTGAAGGTTCACCACCATTTCCTCCCAAAGTATCCATCTCTTCTGCTGCAGAAACTGCCTGCAAGAGAGAAGCGAAAGTATCATCTCAACTAAGGTGGTACGAAAAGTGAACAGATTAGACATCATTCATTTATGGATCCCATGTGGGTGATAACGAGTTGATTGTCTGTAAGTGAACGAGGAAGTTGACCTGAAGAACTTCCTTAATTTCTGGATTATTCCAGGGCCCTTTGTCACTGAACAGGCAACCACCATAGTCAGAACATGTGCAGTTTCCTCCCAGAAAACTAGGCAAATTACTGCCAAATACAAAAATAATCTTTAGTAGGCCCAATACATTCAAAGGTCAGTGGAAACATACAAATGCAAGAGCAAACTGTGTACTGAACTGATTCATATAACCAAATTGATATGTACTAGATATGTAACCTCGGATCAATAAGTTCATGCACGCTGCTGAGGTAGTTGGATCCCAGTACCTGAAATTGTAATGAAACCACAGTTTCAGAAGAAACTTCTTCAATCTCACCATACTTGAAATTCAACATTATTAATGAGAATTCATACTTGAATTTTAGCTAATGTACGTGCATCTAGGAAGGGCTTGACTACTTTCCATAGCATCCTGAACCCAGATCCAGCGTTGATAATGAAGAGTCGGTGTAAAGTCTGCGAGACAAATCAGTGGTCCAAAAATAATCACGTGATACATTACTGTCCATAATAATGAATGCCTCACTATTAGGCATGGGGAGCATTAATCCTGCTTTGCGTCAATAGCTATTGGCTAATCAACGGCAGCATTTTTGCTTGGAAATCAAAATTGGAAAACAATGAGATCAATTTGAGTTCCACTTACCTCTGGGTAGTAGCTGCTATCTATCTTCTGAATTTCCATAAAGAGATATCTTGCAGGCTTCGAGAAATTAGACATTCCCTAAGCAAAGATAGCATATGAAAGTTTTAGAACTTACTACTAACCAATCTATGTAAATTACTAAAAAGCTTGGCAATCTACTCTTTGAGCCAACATACTCTTAGAAATTAATGTTAACAAGCTAAGTTTTACATGCCACTTTGACATGAAAATAAAAACAACTGTTCTCTAAGAAAAACTTTCCAAGATGAAGAAGATGTGTAGGGGTACTTACCACGCCTGTCACATCTAAGATACTTGTGGTTGATGCTATATGTCTTTTGGCTGCAATCGAACAAGTGGGATATCTCAAACTCAAGGTTTTTTCTTGTTCGGATACATGATACCGAATAAATCTTTCAACGGTAGTTACTTGCAATAAGGCATTTAGATCTACCATTCCAATCCTTTCAATGTATAACGGTCTACCAAATTTATCGACTCCATGATATCCATGAGGATAGAATTTTTTGACCTCTGCATACTCCTCAAACTTAAATTCCTGCAGAATGTTCAATCTAAGTATGAAGAACAGCAGAATACGACAGTAAACAGCTCCAAGACATCTCAGCCATCTAAGCATGACTTGAAATACCGGGCTGGAATGCAGCAAATTACCTGGACAGTGGGATCCAAAAATATACAAAGGAAGCCACTTTCCTGCAGTTTTAAAGCGGACTTGCTTATGACAAGCATTGCTATCGCTGTATTCTAACTTCTTTTAGAGTCCATTAAGCAGCTATACCTAACGTATAAATAGACTCCAAATACAGCTTCATATTTCGGTAAAATTCAATGTCTTAAAACCAAGGATATGATATGTTCATCTGAAATGGTAAGAGTTCATCCGGAATTCACCTTCAAAATTGCATCAACTCCAAAATCCGCACGCCACTTAAGATAATTCAGAAACATCTCCTTTGATTTTGAAAGATCAAAATCCCTCATTCGTAGAAATCTGAATACACCCAGAAAAAAAAAAATTAGTGTCATCTTGGGATACAACAACTACCAACTAAAAATATACTCACGTCTATGCCTTATTATGTTAAGAACTGCTGATATTTCTAATCTTCTAAGAGAAAATGTTACCATTACACATACCTTAAAAGGGTGTGATAGTCATTGTGCTTTGCCGGCAACTGACCCTCAAGAAGGAGCAATTCCCTGAAGGACTGAACAAGTTGTTCATCTTTCGGATCATGAGCCCCTTGAAGCACTATTTGCATGCTCTTGCTCCTTCCAATTCCTTTCAACGAATCGCGAATCTTGATTGGGTAATTTAGCAATGACTTAATGCCCCCTTTTGACGATGATGGAGCCTTGTCTTCTTTCTCAGGAGGGAAAAGCCAGTGGGTCTCAATGGGTGGATGTTTAAGTTTAGTCCATTCTCCTGATCTCTTCGCCGGGGATTCCTCCCGTTCTTCACTACCTCTAGATATAATTATGTCCCTGTAAGTTTCCTTTAACTTATTCATGTGTGCTACTTCGCTCAGTTAAACATGAGATTCAAAAATGCAATATGCGTATAAGCAACAGAAGCATCAAAAGAGACCCGATCGATAAAGAAACTATACGTGTTTGGAGAATCGACCAATTGTCTCTTTCCTGTAATGGAGATTACGGCACAAGATTTACAACTAGCGCATATGTCTAGCACCCTCTAAGTTGTCCGATAAAAAGGTTAAGGAATAATTCACAAAGAAGTTTCGTTACAAGTTGATTGCGAAGCAAAAGAAAAGTAAAAAGTACATTGTATGAAAAACATGTGAACAGAACTGTGTTAAAAAACGAATTAAAACTTCATTGCTAGAGCAGAAACCTTATTTGGAAGGATTACAAAGGAAAATGTCAGCTTTGTGCACGCTTGAAATGATACAAAAAGCTTATAAGAGTGGAGAATCAAAAGTTTGCAAATAAATGAAAGAGACATAACAATAACGAAACGAATTTGCAGGTGAAAAAGAAAAAAAATATTGAAGCAACGGAGAAGAATCGAATTTAATCGATTATATTCTTGCATTTGTCGAATATTTGAGTACCAAGGAACTGTGAAAAAACAAGCAACAAAATTCTATTTTCTGTAACCACAAAAGTGGATTCAAATTTCAAAACGAAGCTGGTAAAATTTGGAAGCGCATTCTAGGAATCTGATTTTGCTGCTAAGGCGGGAAAAGGCACCAAGCCTTAACTGCCAAGTGCCAAACTAATTTTCCAGAAGTGCATCAAGTGGGCCCCCCCTTTTTAAATTCTTATATTATATGTTAGTGAAATCCGCGTCTTAGGACGTCAATGCGATGCAGCCGAAGAATAAAAATGATTTTTTTTTTTTAATGAATTGAACAATAATGTCAAAATAGAAAAAGAAATTATAAATATTTAAGTTACCGTAAAAAAATAATAGTAATAATAATAAATAAATATATTTTCAGAGTTTCAAAAAATTTTTGGGACGAGCGCGATTTTGGTTGGGCCTGGTAAAGCCATTTTCTGCTTAGCTGCCATGCATATGGGTTTCCGAAGCAGCGAAGCAGCTAAACCTAACGGGTCAGCTGGGCTTTTAAAACTGGCCCAGCTGTTTTTAATTTAATTAATATTATTCTGACAAAAATGATTACAAATATTAAATTAATTGATAAATTTAGATAATTATGTCTACAAATGTCATCCAATTTTATCCCATAACCAATGATTTACGAAATATTATAAACCGTATAATTTTTTTCACAACAACTATAATTTAAAAGTTTCAACACTATAATGCCAAACAGACTCGGTGATTAAGAAAAGACTTTCATAAATTTTTAAAATTTTAGTTATTGTGGATTCAATAGAGACGCAATTTTAAATTTGTTTCATACGTCAACCGTGTATCCCACTACCTGAGTAGAAATTACACTCTTAGAAGATATCAAACTATGCTTTCCATTTTGAATGAAACGGTGAAAGATTACAAGACAAGAAAGTCTATGCAGATCTTTCCCAAATCCAAGAATTGTTGTCATTTCCTCATTCCTCACCGCTATCAATCCTCTTCCCATCGCCAATGCTTACATTTTTTCAGGCAACTTGAAACATCGACACGGGACTTGGAAGAGTTCAAACAAATCAAATTTTTATATGTGGCTAAGGTACGATGACTGTACCTCGGATATACAATTGATTTAGTATATATATATTAAAGTTATGGATCATACGTACGCTCCACCATACCACTAGCTATATTAAATCCATCCCACCATGCCACAGGCCAAGTTTCTTTCCTTTTTTTTTTTTTAAAAAAGAGAATTGTTTGTTTGTAAAAAGGTGCCGATCTCGACATGGCCACGCAGCCCTGACATCAATTGGCACACAAAAACAAATGAAGTCATGCCTCTACACTACAGTCAATGAATATGTAATATTTGTATTTTGGCGTTTTATGTGCAGGAGACTGGCAATTTAGTGGCCATTTTGCGGAGAAAGATGCGAGCAAATTCGGTGGTTGAGGACTTGAGCGTGACAATTTCGAAAAGACACATGCACATATATATATGGTCCTAGCTAGGCTCCCAGCACAGGGCACGGAGCGGTTGAGACTTGAGCGTACCAATTTCCAAATGCTAATTTAAGTGATGGGTGGCTTTTCGTTTATGTCAAAACTCAAAAGTTAGAAGAATAACAAGTATTTCTTCAATTAATACTCTTTAACAAGGGGAAATGTTACATACATCATTAACTCGTATTAATATTTTTAATTGCAATTAACGATGCAAATAATAGCATTATTGAGTATCTTAATAATGACTCGGAAAAGTTGTTTGTTTTATTGGGTTGATGAAATTGTTTATTTTATTGTGTCGGAAGGAAAAGGCAAGGAAGTGGAGCCCACACGTGTGCTTGCTAACTTAGCTATAGGAAAACGTGGAGAATAATCCAGGAGCGCACGTACGGAGACAGCTAGCTGTGTGCAGACACCCGGAGACAAACATCTCGGCTTTTCGGAAATTGGAACCAAACTGACGCCGTGTCCAAAGAAAAGGCTTCGCGGCGGCGTGTTCGTCCGTATCGCCACGTGGCCCACACCGGACCACTTAGTCGATGACGTGGCATAGTCAAGCGAAAACGAAGACGAGGAGCTCACTGCTGTCTGCCTCTCTCTTTAAAGTATTTAATCACACAATTTATCAAAAATTTAAAAATCTCCTACCAACCAATACAATAATTGGCTAATTGTCATAAAATTAGCCAATTATAATAATGAGCTTTTGTAGTTGTAAGCGAAGTGAAAAGCAAAGTGTCGTAATTAGGACAGGCTTATTGTATTAAAGAAACAGCTCTCACCTGTAACACTCGTATGATTAGGGTAGATAAATAGTGGGGTCGCGGAATGATTGACCACCAGCCACCATCAGAAAGAAAGGGCGGGGTCTACTTCAACAGATGCCAAAGCGAGAGAGTACTGGAAAACAGCTGGTTTGCATGACTGAATTGACTCAGAACACTGAACTCTGAACTCTGAACTCTGAACCGAAGCCCGGTCTTCGGATTGTGCACAAATCTCAGCTTGTCAAGGCGTCCCATTGGATTGACGACGTCAAAAATTTTAAATGAAATTAATGATTATTATATATAACTCCTATAATTTGTGTTATAATTTATAAGTAGTAATGCTGTGTCCTTTTGAGTACTTATGGTGTGGCTTTTATAATAAAATGAGATAGGAGAGCGCGGAGTTTTTTTACTCCAATATTTATATATTTATTTAAAATTAAAAGTAAAAATTTTATTTTATAAGTCATATTTATTTTTAGAGTGAAAAGTGAGATTTTTACTTTCATTAGAGATTTTTTTTAAATATAACATAGTTATATTTAAATAAAATAACATAGCATTTATCAAAAATAATAATATACATTGATTATAATTTAAAATTACTAAAAAATAATATTATTATACTCGTTGAGATTTAATAATGTTACTATATAATATCTTTACTTAAAACTATAATATTATTGTATTATTTCATTTTAATTGTATTATATTTAATAATAATAATAATAATAGTTTACTCTAAGAAAGTATTAATTTTGTACTATATCATTAAAAATAATGCTTCATTTGTGTTGATCTTACCAATAATTTTTAACTTACATAATTAAAATTAAAATTAATAAAAAAAATTTCATTTGCATAATAGGAATATTAATAATAATTATTAACTTATATGATTAAAATTAATTATAAAATAAATATTTTATTTTAGAAATATATATTTTTTATTGACTCTATAATTAAAAATTACAATTCTTTAAAAAAGATAAAACTATAATTTTAAATAATTCATTCTCAATCTAAAACAAAATAAACACATAAATGGAATTCTAATTCCCATTCTAATGTAAGTAAACAATCTACTTCCACTCCACACTCTTAATTCTAAGATTCGCACTCCTTAAGATTCTCAATTCAATTAAAAAAGTAAATACTATCTTAGTTAACATGTTTTCATTTCATCAACTTACTAAGAATTGGACACGTATAATAGAAGAAAAAAAAATTCATAGGGCCAACCATTTTCAATGAATCGTTATCTCATAGATAGAGTCACATTACTTATCTTCGAGTAAGTAATAACACACGTCTTACATTATTTAACATAATTAAGATTAAAATAATAGATAAAAATATAAATTTTAATATTTTATAAAATAAACATATTGTATTAAAGTGTGTGTGTAATTTGGTACTTAGTAAGAGTAAAATCATTCATGTGCAAAGATGGGCTATAACCTAACCAAAATCTGATTTTTTTTTTACCATAATCCTAATGTTGTAATTTCACAAAATTACCATACAATATTTATAAGACCATCACTATTATATCTAGCAAATTGTCGCAACATTATTTATAAGTTTCTTGTGCAATTTGTTTGAAAAATTGACTACTATAAATTTTTTCCAACTTCTTCTCCCTCACTCCATCTTGTTTTTGGGTTTTTTTTTTCTCAAATAAACTTGTGATGACAATATATTTATCACTCATTTGACTTTTAGTTTTTAAAGTTAAGGCTGTTTGATTAACACTAAAAAAGATACATTTAATAAGAGTTAAAATTATCAATTTTAATTGACATTATTAATAACACTAACAATTTCATCACATTTACAAATCCTTAGCCCAATTTATGAATTATTTATTTTTATTTGTTTTCAAGTATGATTTTCTGTGCTTTGTAGGCAAAGCCTTAGATTCATGATGCTTGGATCGGAAAAATGAACATAAAATTTGGATTTTAGAGACTGAAAAGCCTTTGGAAGAATTATTAGTATTTCGATCCACTATTAATTTTGAACGGTTTAAATCATTCCATTTGTCTAAGCTCAAGTGCACCTTGTTGCACTAAATTTAACAATAATCAATCTAGCAATTCAACCACCTGGACAGATGAGCCAATGGAGGGACCAACCTCACTTTGACTTCATTTGTAGTCATTGATTTATAAAATTTAACAATCCATAATAGTTGCAATTTTCGATCGTTTGATTGTATTAGTAAAGTTCACTCAAAGGTTGTGGTTGCAAGCTCAATGAAAATATTATATAAATGCCCAAACTTGATCAACTCAAAATTTGCCTATATAAAGGTATGAAGGCAAGAATTAAAGAGAAATAGGGGGGATTTTGTGGTGGATTTTAGAAGTAAGTTTTGTAGAGAAAATTGATATAAATCTACAATGAATTTTATGCAAAAAAAAATCTCTTTTCATCTCCTTTGTTTTCAATAATTGTATTCCATAAATTTATTAAATAAAATGATTATTTTACTAGGCAATATAAGTGACTAATTTTCTAAACCAAGACAAGGGTGAATCAAAAGGATTCAAATTGTGGAATTAATTTCTCTATTAAGTAAATGTTAAATTTATTACTTTCAATTACATATTTATAAGTTGTATTTTCTATTAGTTATTTTCATTATGTGTAAATATATAGATCTAGATTCCCTTTGGATCTATATGGATTTTTAGCATAATGTCACACACTAATACGGTAGTAATAATACTCCAACATTGCTGTAACATATCATGTGCTCAATCCCTATATTTATCTATAGAGTGGTTAGTTAAGAACTGAGTCACAAAATATTCAAACTAATAAAAAACATAAAATATAAATATAAGAGAATATTATGACCGTAATTTGAATACCAAAAGTGAATCTCATAATCTTAATACTTTTTTTTTTAATTTAGAGTATTCCTTATTAATTTCTCTTTCTTTAATTATTTTTATTTAATAATTGACTATTAGATTTTTAAATTCCTATTATTTGATTCCAGACTTATTGAATTGTATTATAACTAATGTCACGACCCGTTTGTTATTAATTATATGGAAATATCTACAAGCACTACATGAGTCTAGAATCATCTATGGGTTTGGCCATATTGGAACGCTTGGGCCGTTACACTAGGCATTCTTATGCTTAGGAATAATCATCCATTTTTTAGTCGTATCGCTGTTTATTATTCTCTAGGATGCCTGACACCTTGGATAATTAAAAAGTTATTAAAAGTCAATAAACTAGAATGATCTTACTGTGCCAAGTTGTGGATATGATACTTATAGGGTATTGTAGTCACAGCTCTAAAGTTGATAATTTTTTTTTTTACAACACTAACATTACAATTATATTATTACTCATATTATATGAGACTACTACTTATATTTACAATCAAACTATTACTTAAACTAGTTTATATTAAATTTTATGAAGCACTGTTCAGATATTTTATCTTAACTAATATTCGAGGAATATATACTCCACTTACATTTCAAAAAAGTGAAGATTGCTTCCACTCAATTATACAATATAATTGAAGAAGGAACTAACCCCTATAATACTTTTGTGGGTATTTGAATTGCTACCATCAGAATTGACCAATTAGCCCTAATAATTTTTTTTTTTTTACGTTAAATGAACTTAATTCACAATGTATTTTTAAAACTCAAAAAATCTTAATTTAATGTTATGGTTTGATTTAACAGCTTTACTTTAACATATATATATATTACTTGGTAAAAAAAATAAAAAATAGTCTACCCCATCCTATAAAAAACTTCTAGCTTTGCGCGTGGTCCTTAATTGAATGAAGTACGAGAACTCAAAGGGTAATATTACTCATTGTAATATTAAATTTGGGTACGGCTATTTGCTCTCTAAAAATTAATATGAACACTCTATTACTTTACACACTCATGTACTAAATTTGGAAATTTTAATTTTAACTACGTACGCTCTTTAAAATACCAAAAAAATCCCTACTTAAATCATTTAAATTAATTTACTCAAAACACCAATAAAAATATTTAGCACATGCAAAGATTTTTTTTTAAAAAATAAATATAGAATAACTTGCAACAGTGAATTTTAGTCAAGTTTTAAACAATTTTTTTAAAATACTATTATTTATTAGTTTTCATTAATTAAAGAATGTATTTCATATCAATTTTTGCACCTATAAATCCTTTAAGATTAAGAAGTATGGAGTTTCACTACCCTAATAATAATTGAAAACCAAATTGCAATCTAACACAAAGAAATTTACTTTTTTTACTTTTCTAGGCCTAGAGCACTTTTATTTACTGTTTTTTTTTTCGATCAAAGACAAAAAAATGAACACCTTTGTAATAATTTTAGTTTATTTTATTTCTTGAAAAATGTAAGTCTTACAGATATTTTGTCTTCAAAATTATTTAAAATATTGATTTGCTGCATGTTTAATGAATTATTTTTTAAAATGTTAGATATAAAAGATTATATGTTAAATAATGAGTGTATTATACGAGTGTTTAAAGTAATTAAGTTGTATTGACTCATGAATAAATTGTCCTTAATAATAATTCATATAATGAGTGATTTTGTAATAAATTATTTTATTAAAACAAGAGTATTTAGAATAATTTTTAGAGTGCCAATGAGCTCACCCTAATAATATACATGGATGATTAAAATGATATGATTAGCAATGTATGTAACGAGCAAGTGCACACGAGGCACATGTCTGCGACCCTTTATTTATTATAGATAATGTTAAAGTTTTGAATTAACTCGACAACGTGAACAACATTGTCTATTAAAATCATTAATTTCTTTTAGTAACTATTAAATCATCCTTTTGTTATTAGTAAAAAATAACCAATTGTGACAAAAGGTGTGATAAGAACGTTCTTTAATCGGAGGCTTGAATGTGAATGAAACCCTTTTACTTTCCTCTGATATCTAGTGGTTGGGCAAAACTTCACAATTCACATGAATGCGCAACTATTGAGTGACAGAGGCTGGCTTTGCGCGTGATTATTTTGGACGATCGAGTCGAGACTGCGTCGAAGCATACGTCCATTAAAGCTATATATCGAGATTCAAGGTTTTGGTGACGCTTGGCTTAAATCATAATCCAAAACTGTCTGTGGAGAAGTGGAGTTGTTTGGTCAAGCAGAAAAGGATTCGTATCTTTCCGTGGTAACGTCACTCTTTTTATTCATTTCTTGGCTGAGGGTTTACGCTACGCTTTCAAGCCTACACAGTAATGAAGGGTCCGTGGACATCAACATCAACGCATCTTTGTCAAATGAATTTTAAATGTTGGTTCAATGAATCACATCTCCAGCTAATAACGAGGATTATGAAGAGCACTTTGCATATGAGATTGGGTTAATTTAATGATATAATCTCTGATGATTAAATGTATATGAAGCATGAGGTCCATCCAAACCGGTCAATCCTAGCCCCACGGTTCGCGACGGTCCCCCAATCTGCAGCGTCAAATTAATTGCAAAGTAAATGAGCTGCGAAAAATATCTTAAGACACTTGCGAGAATCTAAACAAAAGAGAATAGGAAAATTAAAAGAGTGTCCGATCAGAAGGAAAATATCTGTCCGAGCGACAAAACTCATGGCGTCCCACCCTACCGCTTTTAAAAAAATTTAACGTACCATCCACACTAACACTGGGCTAAGAGTTGGCATAAAAGTATTTCCCTTTCAGAGTGACAGGTCCACTGCCAGCCAGCTGAAAATTTGAAGATACTCGTGTCGTCATCATGAAGAAGGACTTCGGCATAAAGCTCAATCTGCAGCAACGCCTGGAATGACTGCTCTTGCTTTTGCTTATAAATTCATAATGAATTCCAGGCTTCATGCAAGACATGAAAATATGATAATAATTCAAAACAAGCTAAAATTAACCAATTCACATAATATAATCATTGAAGCATATTTATGTTCAATTTTCAATTTACACTAGTTCTTGGAGCTTCGACTGCACTTCATATTTACCTTGTAGACAAGTTGAAAGTATAAACATTTTGATTTACATTATTTTGGTGGAGTCCATAAAGCTAACAATGAAGTGCCACCTAACCTTAACCTCATCCTTATCCTTGAACTAAAACTTATCCATCCACAAAATACGAACAACCCAAGTTCTGAAATCCAACCATCTTCACCGGGGTCAAAACCCCGCAGACACAAAGTCAACCCGGTGCACGTTAGTTTTTGTTCAAGCTTTCCCACAAAGATGCGCACTGCCTCCTAGCAAATCCAACCTTCCCCTTTTCCAAATCATAAACCACCTCAAACCCCTGCTGCTGGTAATTCCCCAGAGTAGCACCGGGCCCACCACTCAATTCTTCTTCATCGCCACCGTTCATCAGCATCAAACACCCCACATTCCTCTTCTTCGCCTTCCCATCTCCACCGTCCACGAAATCGTGAAAATAATTCTTCCTAGGCAACGCCACGCTAGAATTACTTCCCACGAAATACAACTCCACAGTCGGCACATACGCTTTCACCACCTCATCAAAGTAATAACAAGGACTCAGTCCTGTTTTCTCCTCAATCTGACTCGCCCGCTCATGGGCTCGCCCGAGTCGGCGGTCAAACTCGGCCACAACTTTCTCATACAAACTCGCCGGCAACATCGTAAAAGTGGTCCCCGAATCCACCACCATCCCTCCATATCCTTGCCCATCAACTCTTCTCAAAAACCCAGGCGCCGGAATATTCCTTTTTCCAACAGAGATTCCCTCAAGCCCAACGGAATAAAAATAAGGATGCTTAGGATTATCTAACATGTCTGTGTAAACAAACTCAGCTTCTCCACTGTTAACACGCTTCTCTTTATCTTCATAACGTCCAAGAATGAGCGGACTGGGGAGACGAGTTCTGTCCGAGTCAAACGAATGAGAGACTAGACAGTAAGAGAATCTGTTACCAAGATGAGGAGATAAAGAAGTGAGCTGAGCGGGAAACGAGAGCAGGCCACGACCGAACCCAGCAACACCAACGGGCTCACCGAGAGTGGTGTGGGCGCAGCCGAAAGTGAAGTTGTCAAGAACTAAAGATTTTTGTGAAGAAATGGGCATAGATAAAGAATCTTTATAAAGCCGAGCAACCAAGCTGCCATCGCCATAAGCGTAGTAGAAAGGCGGGCAAGAGAAAGACTTGCAATCAGAAGTCTCGATGGAGTCGAGAGGGCATTTGGCTATGGCGCACAAGTCGGAGGTTGGGAGAGAGGAGTGAGCTGCAGAACATGCAGGGGATTTGCACGAAACTTTTGAGGCAGTTGAAGAAATATTGAGAGGTGGGGCTGGTTGTTCTTGTTTGTTTTCGCAGAGAATGCATTCGAAAGGGTGGCAGGGGAGCCATACGAGGTCGGAGCCGGTGTCGAGGTAGAGGGAAACAGAGGAGGAGGAGGATCGGCCGAGGGAAAAAGAGAGTGTGTAGTCGCTTCCGGGGGAGAGAGGGAGGGAGACTTGTTGCTGGTGGTGACGGTGACGGAAACGCGCAGCGGAACGGGTTGTGGTGGATTTCAGGAGGTGGTGAGTGGAGGTGAATTGGGATTTTGATAAGGTGTGTGTTAGCGGGAGTACAAATTCTGATAAAGAAACAGAGGCTAATGCAGATAACAAGATTACTAAATAATAGATTAACAAAGAAGGAGCCATGGAGTGAAGGAAAAGAGGAAAGGAAGAGGAAGAGTTTGAAGTTATGCGGAGGGAAATACGCAGACTAGTTTTGGTTATATAAGCGGAAGAGAGAGAGAGAAGCTTCCGGTGGCTTAATACTACGACTGTGACTGGGTTCCTATGAATATAGTACTTCTGTAGCAGGCACATTATTAATAGGTAAAAAAATATAAATTTTAATATACTCATAAATTAAAAAAAATATAATCTCTCTAATATATTAAAATTTATATTTAGTTATATTTTTTTAATATTTTATTAAGAAAGAACTCATTATATTTACAATAGTTATTAGTTAAATTAAGTAAATGATGAATGATGATCATAATTAATAGGTAAATACTTTAGAAAGTGGCTATCTGTTATAATTCTTAGAGCGCCAACGTTAAAATTACAAGTTGACTTCTTCTATCGCTGATTGGGCCAGCCAAGAACCGGTGCCTAGTTGGAGCCTTAAACTCTGCCAGACTGCTAGGTGGTTAAGCCAAGGAATTAGTATAAAAAAAGGCTCTGCCTGGCGCAAGTTAGGGAGAGAATTGTTATTCATGCAAATTTCTTAAATTTGACGTTATAACTCCTAAAGAATTCTTAGACCGGGAGTGAAGATATTTGCATGCAACTCAAGCGAAAAGATTCTACGGTCTTTTGGTTTGATTGGAGATTAAATACTCTGCCGTAATAAGTGACGTAATTAATGAAACGCCGCTCGTTTGCTCATAGGGAATGCAAATCTGTTATTCATTGACGCCTATGATAAATAAGTAAATGGAGAGCCCTTACTGCATTGGCAGATTATTCCAATCGAGGAAAAGGATCAGGAGTGTACAATACTAGAGATGCATTTTTTTTGTCCTTTTTGGTATTGGATATAATATGAACAAGGCTTCACAGAAGATAGAGCAAACAAATTAAGGTCAAAAGCATTACGATGGATTGTGAGAAGTCTAACTGGAATGATTTGTTGTAACATTTAGTATTTATAATTCGGTCCCTGCGCTGATTAACTTAACGGCACAGATGCAGAGGACAACTCAATAGACACGAGTAGTAAAAAGCACAGGACAAGCTGGAACCCGATTTCAGTGAGAGAAAACAGAAGCAAGCCAAACAGAGTATTAATGCTAGTCAACTCAGAACTACAATTCGTGCAGCTAGCAGTACATGAATTCATTTCTTCTTGAAACAAGTTCCGAGCATTTTCTTGAAACAAGTACAAGAAACAGAGCACAAAAGATATCAATCTAACTATCTCAATCCAAGAGTCCATCAATGAAAGCCTAATAACATTAAATCATTAGACGCGATTAGTTGACAAGACGTTATCTTTACAAGATGATATGAAGTAGGTAAGTCTAAAGATAAGCTCTAGTTTTAATGGTAAGGAGTAACCTTTTACCTTCCTATGGTTTAGTACTAAGTTCGAACTTTAATAAATGCATGACTTAATAAAAAAAATAGTAAATAAATTTATTCATGCCAACAAGAATATATTAGAGGTTTCTTGCTGATCCTAACTCAACCCTTTAATCAATGAAACAATTGTCTAATTGCAACACTGTTAAGCAACATGAATGCGTTGTCCTTGTTTTTCTCGACCAATCCATTGAATCCATCCATATAATATGGTCCCTTAATTTTATGTACCTTGGATTCACAATGTAAGAAATTTCTATAGATGTCGAAAAATTGCTTTTGTGATGGTCAATCATTGTGAGCCGACCAAAATTGCATCCATACCATTGGAGATCAATAGATATAATGCAAGCTGTAGTTCTACTACTAGGAAATAAAAAGTAAGAAGACACAGCGCGTTGAAGTCGTAAACCGCAATCATATTTGACTCAGAAATATATAGAAAATTAATAAAAGAAAATGTTCTTCTCAATTTGCTCTCAGTTTTAAGGATAATGTATGCAAAATCCTTCAAAGAGTAGTTGTCAAAATATCAAACGCTTCTTGCACATTCTCTCACCTAGCACTCAGAAGCAGAAATATCTAGCTGCTCCAACTTTTACAGGTCCATTAGGTGGACGCCACTGATGAAGCCATCCTTTACTTTTGTCCGATAATGGAAAAAAGTAGCACTAAATGGCCAAACGACAATACGGCATAAATTTTGGCAAATATTATTTCGACTCACCTCAAAGTGAGCTCTCCGTTCTTCCACTTGGGTTTAATCCCCTACAATTGAAATTTGAGGACAATTTTATCCCTTAACACTTGGGTTTAATTCCCCATCTTTATCGCACAAATTTTTTAGATTTGCCCAGTTGGCCTTCCTATTATACTAATGTTTTATGGATAAACTCTAACAAACCCAAGATTATAATATAATAATTTATTAAAAGAGAAAAGGTAGAATTTATAATTTCACTGATCTCCCTACAACAATGGATTCTCCATCAGAACCGTATTTTCACTTTCAATCTGAGTTATAGATTCTTCCGAGTCCACAAGTGCCACCTATTAAAAAAAACACGGGCCCGAACTACCAAACCCAACCGTGTAGACAGCAGGCCTCTTTTATTTGTTTTTAAGTTTTTGAAAAGGAAGTACCACAAAACACTTTTAGCTAAATAAATTTTGTAATCGAGAAAATAAGTTCTATCGAAATAAAGAACTATATATAAGTAGATGCCATGGTAACATAAATTTCTAAAACCACATTGTACTTCAAATATGCATATAAATATGAAGCCTACTAAGTTACATTCAGCTGTAATTTACTATTCACACAAGAACAACAACACAATGGTAGAGCCCGCAAGATTTGTGTGAAGAGTAATAAATTATAATGTAACTTAGCATTTACCTATAAATATACACATAATTGAAGATTAAAACATTTTCTTTCAATTATTGTGTACCGAGTAAGGGGAGAATAGGGAATCAAAGAATGCTACTATATATGTGATTTTCTTGGACTGTGCCAACCCTCTTTGTCATCATTGGCAGGACCACATGTCAATATATTCAACCCAAACAGACAAGTACTATAATCGATTTTTCAAAACAAAATAAAAAAAATGAAAGCAATGCATTATTGTTTTGTTCAAACATCCAATATAGCTGTAATTTGTGAACCCACAACCCAAATAAAACAATGAAAAAGGATGCCTTTCGATCAACAAATGCCCCATAAATTTATGAAAGTCATGGACTCCATGCCTACAGCTACAAGGAGGAGAAGTCCATGATGTATACATCCTACTTCAGTCCTTTTCATATAATTGTAGGAGCCACCTATAAGGAGTCACCAAACATTGCAAATTAAAATACAAGACAGATCTATCATATATCCTGCAGCTTTCTTTCGTCCTTCCCAAAATATTAAAAAAAATAAGGTTCAAGCTAATTAAGTTCACATACCTCTTTATTTGGCCAGAAATTGTGACAAACTTTTATAAAGAACTACTTACTGATCAACAAAACTTCAGCTTTCAATATATCAATCACAAAACTTAACTACCAGCCAAAAGTTGTTACACTTCTTCATGAGGTGATTGCTAACCTAATGGATGAGACACTTACCTAAAAATGCAGTGTTTTCTCATAATTCGTCTGTTAGATCTAACAAAGAGACAAAGGATATACAGAAAATCTGAAGATTCCATGAAATAATAACTTTGTGGGCCAGGTATGGTGAAGTTGAATATCCTAAATGCTGTGGGATTTTAGAAACCATAGTTCTATTTGCCATAATCATTGTGAGTTTAGAAAATTGCTGCAACAGTTTTCCCCTGCTACACATTTGTACACTTATTAATTGAATATTGCAGTTATTTCTGACACTTGGTGCGATTGCTTTCCCAAATCTTAAGACATAAATAGAGAGCTTTCGTCTTGTAAGACGTCTTCCTCCTCTACAGCTGGAAGCATGGCACAGTATTGGGTGTATATAATGAATTCAAATTTCAGATCCTCCATGACCTAACCAAGAGATGCTTGCACGAACACAAGTATGTTCAGGTCTCATACTCACTTGCTTTTTATGATGCGGGATGGATAACAATGCTTCCTTTTTACCAACTAAAGTTTCATGCTAACAGCAAAGGTCACAAGTGAATAACAATTCAAACTATGCATAGGGCTACAATAAAGGCTCTGCAAGCTGTTCTCGGTCTCATTACACCGGAAACATGTGAGCAGATTTTGTTATGTTAGTACTACAGACTTCAAACACAAGCATTAATAGCCATTTCATTAAAGTTGAAGCAGCTTATTCAACTTAATTGTAAATTATTCCCCAACTTCGACATGGCAAAATTTTTAGGATGAGCGCGCCAGTAATGATGCCTAACAACAATAACCACAAAGAACAATGATCCTGATACTAAAATCTCAGTCATAATTTGACCAAAAAGTTATTATCTACCCCAATCTTAGCTAACCATTTATTTTGAGGTCACAAACCTACTCCTTGAACTGAGAATTTTACTTTGAAAAGTCAAGAAAAAGTTTGTTATGGTTCCAATACGCCATATAGGTACATTCAATTTTTCCCCATCCCAGCAGATAATCTTATGAGGAGGTAATAGCACAAACGTCCATCCTATTTATGCAACAAGACAAAATTGAGAGCAGCTTATGCTCTTTCCTGCAGGGGTCATTTGTCACTAACTAATATATGCTGCTACCCTTACTACAGCTTGGAATTATTTTATGGCTAATGTCCTAATAGTAGTTACGCAAGCATCTATCCAAATTCTTTCCTTATCATCATCAAAACAACTCATCAATTTATGAAATTTGAACTACAATAATTCCTCGTTGGTTTAACTTGGAAAGGAAAGTAGGATAACGATCATACTCGATTGTTATTGGTCATGAACTGAAAAGGAAAAGCAGAAAAACAATCAGATTGAACAAATATCCACAGTTCAGAATAGAGAAATTCATAATACTAGATGGACTCATACATCTTATTTTTCTTCAAGTCTTTCTTGGTATTGATGATCGTATAACTTTTGGTCTCAAATTACAGTAATTTTAGCTCAGGATTCATGAATTAGTAATTTCCTGAACTCAATCTTTCAGCGAATAATTATAGACACCAAATGCAATTTGAATACTAGTAAGCAAAAATTTTCATGTAATTTATACGTGATTGCTAAACCCATGACTATTAAATGTGAAGGAAATCAAATCAAAATCACTATCTAATTTAAACAATTTGATGGAGGCTATTTGTGAAATATTTTTAACGACAGCTCAAATAAGTATCTAAGTGAGTTAGGCCCATCTGCATAGTGAACTTTAAGATCTGTTAATAAGACTAAAATGCTGATATGGAAAAATGTGTGGAATCTTCTCTAAAAATAAAAGCAATTGCCTTTTGAAAAACTGGAAAACTTAGTTTACAATTAAAAGGAGTTTCCCTTTTCTATTTTCCCAGTAATTTCAGAAAACACTCAAGGGATCTATCCTAAGCCCCCCACCACCATGTAGACATGCACTTCTAGAGAATCCTCTCTTTCCAGGGCATAATGAATACAGAATCTTAAGTGTCAATTCACCCATATATGATTCAAGCACAACACAGAATCTGATGAGCATGCACAAATTACAAAGCTTACCTAGGCTTATTAGGGAAAGACAGATCAACAATTGGCATGACAAGAAAAAGTGATATCTTAACTTAAAAAACAAACAAAATTTGAGCCAATAAAAAAAACAACCACACCTATGAAGAAGTTGATGAGAAAGGTTTAATCTTCTCCAGCAACTTCTCAGCTTCAATGAACCCACCTAATGGTCCCAGAGACAAGTATTTTACATGTTTCCATCTGTTAAAGCTCATCAAAAGTTAATTATTTATTTTGTATCTTCAATTGCACTTATCAGGTATTGAAAGACAAATAACATAAAAGAACCAAAGACAACAACTTGCCTGGGTATGAAAGGCAAAGCCAAACAATGGAGGTGAAGATGGTTAACACTGTTCATCGGAGGCTGATGAAAGCCAAATCTGTTATAATTGTAACAGAGGATCACACAATGTACAGCATGTTCTCATACTAGATTCAAAACTAACTCGACTTGAGAAGTACAGACAGCTTGAAGTTACCCCAAATTCACAAGTTTCAAATCCAAGACATACTCTCTCTTTGTCTCTATTTGGATCTTGATATGTTGTATCTTTCACTTTATTTGTTGTGTACAATTGATTATTTAGATTTCGCAATCTCACTCAAACCAAGAGCATAGAATCCAAGATGACATTGATCAATACAGATAAATGTTGTACATTATAGTCAATTCAAATTAAATATGCATTGTCAACTCTTTAGCATGCAAATAATAAAATAAGAAAGAAATTAGAATATATATATATGTACAAACAAACAAGCTCTGCATTGCACTGCATTTTTCACTGCATATTTATCATTTTGAGATAACATCACCGAAGCCTATATGACCACAAATGGTAGAACAAAAGCAGCAGATAGCAGCAGAAGAGGTTGGAGCGTGAATGGTACTACATAGGCGTGGAAAGACAACACATTTACAACGCAATGGAATTATAAGCTTAGTTGAAGGAATGACACCATTGCCTACAATCTATCACCCAGTGAACAGCAGTATTGGCGTTTATAAAGTCTGTGAAGCATAGCAAATTCTGATAGGACATGGCAGCCAAGTGCTTAACAGTTTGCAGAAGTAATTTGAGTGATTAAAACCCTCTTCAAACCAATTCTTAACAATGAAAGAAAGTTCCAAAGGCAAAAAGAACTTTGCCAAACATTCATACACAGTAAGCAATACCTGTACTGATTGGACTGAGGTGCATCTCGTTGTAACAGTTCTTGCCCGACGTTCAACATGTGCCTCACTAGATAAAATCACAGCTAGAGGATTAGCCACGAAGAAAATAAACACAAGAAAGGCACAAAGGAGATATTGCATATCAAGCAATGTTCTTCAAGATTTTATTTACCCAATGAGTAGTCTTCCGCTCTCCTCTGGAGATCTCTAACAGTTGGAATGTGGTCCACAGAAATAACTAAGTAATGCCTACAAACGTCGATCGGTTTACAATATGCCGGGACTCGGACAATGATTGATAAAACTGATTGAAAATAAACTGCTAAACCGCTAATAAATTGAAAATCAATTCATAATCTCGATTCTCGAACGACTCTTATTTCGTAAATTAGTGAAACCTGTAAGCAGCGGGCTTGATGTCTTGAAAAACGACGACCTTCTCGTCCTGCATGACGTCACAAAGCGAAAATAATTAGCACGTTAATCCAAGGTAAAGCTCCCGTTTGGTTGCGAAGGAAATCAAGGAAGATCCATGGACTAGTTAAAGATTAATCCAGCCATGTGGTCTCCTGCAGCCAAACCGAAGATGTAAACGAATGAAGTTGACGAGAGACAGAGGGCAGGGCAAACCGAGTAAAGGAGCGGCGTCGGGGTCGAATTGCGAGCGATCTGACAGAAGACGCACGGCGTCGGCGACGTCGCTCCCGCCATCTGTCCTAATTGGAATCGTCTATGCCATGTCGTGATTTTTTATCCGTAACCAGTAAGTGCAAGTTACGGCTTGGCTTTAATAATAAAAGATAAATTATTATTATTATTATTATTGAAGATTTTTTTTAAAAAAAAGTTATTTTCTTTAGGAAAAGGAGCGAAAATAAATTAAACATACCACATCAATTAATAAATATCATTATTTTGGTGCTAAATAAACTTCAAGCTTTTATTTCGTTTGGATAATTTTTTTTTCCTTTTTGCAATTTTTCACTAGTTAACGCGGTCAATGTTTTTGTTAATGCGACAGTTATTTAATTAAATAATTTAATATATTAACCATGTTAATTTTTCAATTCATTGTGACATGAATAAAATAGAAAATAACATTGCATCCATTTTTAAAAAAATTCATTTAGTTAAAAGTTAGTTCCACTGAAAAAAAAAAAGAGTTCTGCCTGGTACCTACAGTGACATGAACTAGTAGTATTGACCACAAGAAGCAAATTACATACGACCAAATTATTTTATTATAGTAAAATCAACCTCGAATGGAATTTGAATAGATCAAAACAGATTTATGCTTATGATGATCAAATGACACAAAAAAGAAAAGAGTAAATTTTGAAAACTGAAATATTTAGGATCATCATTCTTGGAGTTATCTAAGTTACGATCATGTAATGCTTTTTCTCTTTCTGTAAGATACATTACCGCCAACTATTGAGTGCGTATATTACGGATACCATCTTCAAACTTACTCAAATAGAAAAGGCGCGCGCTCACGACGGTGACAGCATCATCACACGCTCTAAAATCATCCCCCGGTATAGATGCTCTCACTGGTGCAAAAAACCCTAACCATCTCCCTTTGTTCCCGCGCCACAACTCGTTTGATTTTGATCCCTCACTCACTCAAACCCATCGCCTGGCGCCCCATGTCGACTCAGCGAATGTTCCAGCTGAAGCTCGACCCACTCACGGGTAACTCGGAGTGGGTTGTCATCGAGGAAAACGAGGATGTTCCGGAGAGTTCGCAAGAACCGCTCCTGGCTACGACGTCGTATCTTGACATGCTTAATGACTCGTACAGGAATAGAGCCTATCGCCTGGCCATCGACAAGATGCTCACAAAATCTTGCCACGTGCTTGATATTGGGTACCATTTACAACTATAATCTTTTAATACAAGCGCTTCCGAATAGTTTTGCAATTTAATAGAAATTTCTTTCATGAATTTCCGAAAGTCGTTAGAAATTTATGTGATTCTTTAAAAAAAATAAATATAAACAAATAACTTGGCTTCAATTGTGCCAAAGTTTGTCAGGAGCCTATTATTAAATACGTCAAGCCTTTCTTTGAAATTACCTTTTGTTAATTTTTTTGTCAAACAAGTTTAAGCTGTTCCATTTTAATACATCTCAAATGAGCAATTTTTATTATTGTGCAGCGCTGGAACGGGATTGCTGTCAATGATGGCTGCACGGGCAATGGGTTCTAGTGACGGAACAACCAGTCGTAATACCAAAGGAATGGTTACAGCTTGTGAGTCTTACCTTCCCATGGTGAAGTTGATGAAGAAAGTTCTGCATGTTAATGGTATGGGGAGGTATATCAAAGTTATTAATAAGCGTTCTGATGAACTTGAAGTCGGTGTTGATATTGATTCTCGTGCTGATATTCTTGTGAGTATTGTTATTTTTGTGTTTGCTATAACATTATGTTTTCCCCCTGAGAATAATTATACATGGTTACAGATTACTGAATAATTTAAAGAAGGAAAATTTGAAAATTGAAATGTAATTAAATAGTAAGATGCTTCTCATTTTGCAGTGTCTCATAAAGATCAAACCGATATTATTTAAAACTTGTGCCAAGCTGCGACTTCATATTTGAAGTGGGGTCATTAATAGACACAGGAATGTCTTTTATCAGCAATTGTGTCCATCATAAGATGTCAGTCTTATCGATTATACACCGCTGGGAGTTGGCTTCTTTTGGTTTCCTAAACATTTTTCATTTTCAATCTAAAATGCAGGTCAGTGAGATACTAGATTCTGAATTGCTGGGTGAAGGGCTAATACCAACTCTACAACATGCACATGACAGGCTGTTGGTGGAAAATCCACTAACAGTACCATACCGAGCGACTACTTATGGTCAGGTATCTATTCTTCTTCTTCTTATTCTTTTATGGCCCAATATTTCCATCCTTTTACAGAAAGGGATAGCTTTGAAAGTACTATTCCTACAGAACAGAGATTGATCAGAGTTCAGAGACTATGTTATCCTTTAAGTCAAATGTAAAGTTGGGCCAAGCCACTGTTATCATCAAACTTTTCAGATAGTAGGACCTGGATTGGTATAACTCATGATTGGTTGTATTCATCTACTATGATTGCAATTTCTCTTCCTTGATCACAGCAAACATGAGTATTGGTTTTCTCAATTACATTGCCATGCTTGTAATGCAGTTTAACTTATCAGTTAGGGCCTTGTGGCAACATGGTGTCTGTTTAACAGAGAAAAGGTGAGTTCTCTAAGACAGATAACATTGCAGTTGAAGATGGTGAAAGACAAAATATTTAAACTGATCCAGAAGGCCTTCCTTCGTGACATTGCAGTGATTTCTTTTCTTCTAGTGGTTTTTTCTTTATAATGTCTGGCTAAACTGGACTCCACAACACTAATATACATTTAATACTCTTCCCCCATCCCAATAAATGATAATCCTTGATTGTTTTCAGTAAATTTTTTATTACCTCAAGGGCACTTTGATTTTGCTAGCTGGTTAGTCTTCTTTTAGTAGTTTATTGCTACCTTACTGTATTGTATTGATTTTGCTCTTCTTTGGTGGAAATCATATTTTCTAATAATTTTAAAGCTCATACAAATATATTTATCTCTTCTCTGAGTTTGTCTCCTTTCTTCCCTTTTTAAGCTTGTTGAAAGCACGTTCTTGTGGAAGCTGCATGATTTATATAATAATGAAGCAAAAGTATTGGATGGCATTCATCTTGTCCCAGATGGCATGGATTCTATTTTACATGTCAAATCGCAACAATATGCCATGCACTGTGATGCAATAACAAAAGAAATCAAACCGGTAATGATGTTAACCACTCTTCTACAGAATTCTTAGAAAGTACCAGTAGTTTAATTCACACTCATCCAGCTCTCAGAACCCTTCAAAATATTTGAATTTGACTTTTGGAAACGGCCAGACAGTCATGGAGAAACTGAGCTGCAGATAAAGTCAACTGATGATGGTAGAGTCCATGCTGTAGTTTCATGGTAATTATTATGTTTCTGCTATTTGTATCTGAATTTATTTTGTAGAGGGCATCCCTGGAAATTTTTGTCTTTTGTTTTCAGGTGGGTTCTTCAGCTTGATCGAGAAGGGACAATCTTTTATTCCACTGCTCCTAGATGGATAAGTCTGCCTATTCACAAAAGTGAGTCACTGTCACCATAATATCAGTGCTCTATTATCATGTAGTTATGGTATTGTTGAAAGCAAATCAAGCAATGTAATATATATATATATATATATATATATATATATATATATATATATATATATATATATATATATATAAACCTCAGTATTTCCTTATTGTTCACCTCTCTCTTTGTGTGGATATAGAATTTGGCCATGTACTTTCAACTGTTACACTCTCAGTTTTGATTCTGACTAACACAAATATGCAGCTCCCATATAAAAGACTAACAGTGATTAAAACTAATAGCTATAGCAGGCAAATTATATCATATGGCAGTTCTCTGTGCAACTATACTTTTCTTCTGTCAATTTCTCCAATTTATCAAAAGAAAAAAATGACTAATTTTTTACACATCTTGGATGCATGTCTTTTAAAAATGATATCAACGGTGAGATGCAAAGCTTGCTATAAAATAACTTTAGAAGACATTGTTCCTTGATGTTACTTTTAGATGCAACCTTAAAAGTTTTGTGCATTGCTTTAAAATTCAGCGTTCACAATTTCATGCAGCCAACACAACTAAAAGATATTGGTTTGTGTTGAACTAAATAGGGATCTTTTTTCAAGTTTTAAGCCTTTTTTTTTTTAATAAAATGATTAAGAAACTTACATGGAATTTCCAAATTTTTATCAGAATCATTTAAAGATCTATCTCCAGCTAAGAGTTGCAGTTAAGTAAATCCGGACAAATGCTTAACTCAAAATAAGAACCTTTCAAGTTTGCTTGGTAAAATGCCATGGTTTCATGTTAATTTGACAAATAAAGCTAGTTTGATGCTTCAGGTACTGGCAATTGGTGTGATCACTGGAAGCAGTGTGTTTGGTTTATTCCAGGTAAAGGTATGTCCATATGCAAAGGTGAAAAGTTGTTGTTCCATGCTTTGCATACTGAAACTAGTGTATCATACAAACTCAAGTCCCAAATCCCAATAACTGAGGAGAGACAGCGTAACTTAAATGCTAAGGATTTTCAGCTCGCATTACCACCGGAAAGAATTGCCATCTATGGTGATGGCGAATGGAGGCTTTCCATGGTAACAGCCATAAGAAATGCGGTAAGATCTTCTCTCCTTGTGTGCTTATTCTCACTCAAAAACTGAGCTTATACACTCATTCTATCACACAAGTAAAGAGTTACCCAAGGAAATTGAGCACCAAAAACTGAGCTTATAAAATCTATTTTCAATATTTTTGGACTGTTTCCCCAGATCTAAAATTAATCAAGACTATGTCTTGTCGATGTTATCTTGTCAAAATTAGTCTCAGCAGTTATTAGCCAGGTTCTTACTACTAATGTCTACAACAATGATACAGCAGTTGTGGCTATATCTTCATGCTAACTGGCCAGTTGGTAGGCCAGCATGCCTGTCGAACCAGAAATGGAGGTTGGAAGAGAACCATTAGAATATGTTGCCTTTTTCTCTCATGGAAATGCATGACTAGGATATCTATAAACCTTGATACCTATTAGATCTACCATGAAGCCTAATAATCATAAGACAAAACATCAAAATATAAAGCAATACAACATTGCAAAAAGTAACTGGCTTATGATAGTTTTTATTGGGAAAGTGATGATGTGAAATTAAAAATGCAGATTCTCAAAGTTTCGTTTCCATTTGGCCAATGTCTAATGAATTGGCTTGACTAATTTTGAACCAGACCATGTTTTAGGCTATAACTGATTGGGCTGATTATATAGCTTCCCTTAGTGATCTATGTCAGAGAAAGAGAACTTCGAAACAGAATCTGGAGGTTTAACAATTCTAGAGTGACAAAAGTGATTAGATGTGTTTATCTTTGCTGTCTTAGAAACCTGAATTATAGCTCAGCCTTATGAAACAGACGAGGGAATCTTCATATACTTGGTGGGATATTTTGCTTCTTGGCTCCCATTTGAGACATGCCAACTATTATGTTTCCTCACTATCAAGTCCCTAACATCAGTCCTCAACCTGAATGTTGAGACCATCTTTTCTGCTTTTCCCAGGAGTTTGAATATACACATTTACTAACTTTTTTGCATGAACTGTATTCTTTGCAGTTGCAGCGAAGAGTTCAGCCGTTGTGTGTTGTTGCTGATGACAGCATTTTCTTAACAATTTGTGTTGCATGTCTTTCAAAAACAGCACATGTTTTATCACTGTTACCAGGTCTAGGAGACAAGGGTGCCCAATATTTGCACACTGTTGCAGATGCAAATTGTTTCTCAATAGATCATGTAGAAGTTCTTCAAAGGGGGAAAAAATGCTTGACTATGGATGACACTCAACAAAAGAAGGTAATTTTCTCAGCTCAGATTGTATACAGCTGTCATGAATTTGAAATACTGCCCTGCTTTACTTCCATGAATCTGTTGAAAATTGGTCCACATGAAACAAATATTTTTTTGTGCATCCATTTTGTGGACATTCTATGCTGATCTAAGCAGCTAATCCACAAGTCCTCTTTTACCATCAGACTAAATAGGTGATTTTCAAATTCCAAAGCTTAGTAGAATACTTTGGTTATATGGGTTATCCTAGTCCTATTACATCAGAGCAGCACTATGGCATTTTGGATGCGTAATATGAATTGTACATCTTTTTGACAGAATGTAAACAATTTGCGATACTTTTTTCTATCCACAGGTTGACCTGTTAATTGGAGAACCATATTATTTTGGAAATGATGGCATGCTGCCATGGCAGAATCTGCGGTTCTGGTATGTAACATGAATTGATTTCCATTTTGTATAAGTTCTATTCCCATTCTTTGTTCTCTGTATAATTTATTCTGATAGTTAAATAATTTTTCTTAACTTATAAAATAAAAAATGAAAAAAACCTACATGACAGCAATATTGGTTCAGACCTTGTTAGCATGTTTACTTTACATGCCCCTGGACTACATTTAATGATATGTTACATAATTGATACATTAATTAAGTGTTGGTTTAATTATTTTTTATAGTAAAAAAGAGGGCCTGCATTGTGGTGGTGCATATCTAATTTATTATTCTTAAAAATACTCTGTATGCAAGAAATTTATCTAATACTTTTTACTATATTGTATTTATTTTTATAAGGAAAGAACGGTCTAAGCTTGATCCTGTCCTTTCCAAAGAAGTGATTATAATGCCTTTTAAAGGAATATTGAAGGCCTGTGCCATTTTTTGCCCAGTAAGTTTTATCCTTGTCACACAAGAAAAACTTTAGTTTTGCTACATGCAAGCATGTGCACACACTCACACATGTGATCGTTAGTGTATGTTTTTGGTATAAACAAGGTCATATGCGATTAATTCATGTGCATCAAGTTATGATTTTAACCTTTCAACAGGATCTTTGGAACAGTCGTCGCAGCTTAAGTAAGATTGAAGGCTTTGACCATGCAGTTGTAAATACAACTTTAGGAGCATGTGGGGATTTACCGGCTCCAAAAGAGGGTCCTTGTCTGCCTTTCTTTACTTGGCAATGCGGGGAGATTAAGGTAATTAAAAAAATTGATAGAAACCTGAACAAAAAATAAGGTTTGTTTTAGAACAAGTAAATTGAAATTGCATTCCACAGTGCTGATGTAACCATACCGGGCTTTTTCAGAAACTCAGTAATGTCTTTACTGTAATGGTATTTGATTTCTCAAAATCAATTAGTCCATGTCAAGGAAAAGTCCAGGTATGCACCTTCTACTTAGAATGTTGTTAGTCTTGGACATGTTAGAATTTGATTGTCTGCTTATACGAATAGCATGGGTACTGATCTTGCAACTACCGATTACCTAACTACAGGATGCAAAATATATTTCTATGTTACCATTCGCACTACCCGGTTAACTATAAGTTAGATTAGTAATGAGTAGATTAGAATACTGTTATGTGGATTAGTAATGAGTAGATTAGAATACTGTTATGATTCAAATTATACTTTTCTCTAGATTTAACAAAGCTTTGCTTAATAAATTAGCAGGTTGAATTTACAGAGCCTGGGTTATGCCACGGATTTGCCGTATGGATTGATTGGGTAATGGATTCAGAGAATTCCATCGTCATATCAACAGGGCCCGGTATATTTTTATTCACTTAAAAACTGGCTCAATAGAAGCAAGCCACTTCTCAATTATATGACAGTGCTTCTTTATGAAACACTATTATCATTATGGGATATAAGAAAACAAAAAATCATCATTCCAATTTTCATTATGCCTATGTGACATACCTGCAGATAAAAGATATTGGAAGCAAGGAGTGAAGCTTATGGCCAAGCCTGTAGCAGTTGGATTCAAGGAATCCAGAAGAACTGATTTATGTCATTCTTCGCTTGTCGAAGCATCATTTGATCCATCCAACGGGGAGCTCAACATCCAACACACCTTCTCCTGATATTGATATTCGGCACAGAAGCTCCTGTAGTAATATTATTATTGCTGGTTCACGTATGAACTGTAGAGCCCGTGCTTTTTGATTGATTCTGAACACCTCTATTAATGCTGGGCTGGGGTTTTGTTTATTAATCAAACGGCGATGTGGGGATGGATCCGTGCTTCCCGTTTTTGACGATTGCTAGCCTTTAAGAGCAATGCTGGTCCTAAATTATATTATCGAGCGTATCATAAAGAAATATCAGATCATTTAAGGTTCTCTAAATTGTATTATCGAACGTATCATAAAGAAAAATCATATCATAATTTAAGAGTTGCGCCAGTTTTAAATCCACTTGTCAAATCCGTTTACTGGCTGATGACTCTGTTGTCGTAGGTTGGTATAACCGTAGTAACAAAGATGAAACTAATCGACTATGATAAAAAGTACTAGTTAGTAGCGTCCAGGAGACAACTAAAGAAGATCATAAACAAAAATGAATAAATAAAGGTTATGAACAAATGCCTTTTTTATTATGTCACTGTAAAAATTACACAAAGAATAATGTACCCAGTTTTGTAGATGCTATTGTTGGATTTACCGACCTAAAACGAAATTAATATATTAGTTTGAAATGCAATAAAAGTTGTGATCTCAGGATGGAGTACCTCAAATGACATGTGATACACTCAAAAATGTAAGAGGTAACCAAATCTTATCGTACATAATGAATTACATTTAAATTCTGTGCGCTTCCTGGGGTATAAACAATTCCTCATAATCATCGACCAAAACCTGATTCAAATTGCAAAATTAGCCCAATACAGAAAAGCAACCATGAAAATGATTATTCTAGAGCAACAGAGAGCAGTCTTACCTCGTATCTATTGCCGCCATAAGTGTACTCCACATACAACTGCTTAGGTTCTCCAGGACAAGAATCACAGAAACCCATGATACCTGACTTCTTAACACCCTCATGAAGCTAAAACCAAGAGATTGAACAATCAAAATACGTGAAGTCAAATTTTGAGTGAAAAAGTTAAAAACATATGAAATGGCCTTTGCCAAACCTTGATACGGTAGCGCAAGCATCAAACCAGATTCATGTTTTGAGAACTATATAAGCAACCGGACTTGAAAGAACCATACCTTGAGTTGCCCAGAATCATTTACTAGGAAATTAAGAGGTAATGTAACATCCAAGACTTGTGAAGCCAATTCATCACCCGGTTCTCCTGTTTCACCTAACTTAGTCAAAGCTTTACGAGCTCCATAAACTGCTTTGGTAATAATCAGTCCACCTATTTCTAATTGCTTATTTCTTTTCCTGTTGGCCACATTTTGTAATAACTGCTGAGCTTTTTGTGCTGCCGCCTTTGCTTCTCGGACCTACATATTAAGTGAGAAGAACAGATTATCCAATAAGGGCCAAGAAACTTCAAATATCCATCATGTAAAAAGTACCACATAATAATCATTCCCATTTTGTGGATAAGTTGTATAATCCCCTTCTTTAGTATTTGCAAGAGGTTCCTCACTCTTATTTCCTACTCACGACCAGATGAAAAACAAATACGAAATCCTTTTCTTCAGAAACATAAGGTACAGTAGTCTCAATAACCCAGCAAAACTCTTAAATAATTGGGAAGAAGGGGGTTCAAAACACACGAGCAAAGTTCATCCGCTTATAACAAATTCCAGTCCAGCATGGAAAACTTTGTTAATTTTTCTTAATGTGCATTATGTAAAATAAGTCCTCATGAAAAGCAATTGACCAAGAAAATGAATCAGACTCTTACAGGTTCTGTAAGCAGGGTGACTACGGCATCTATAAACCTCACATACCCTTATCATATGGATAATCATACCTGAGCAGAAGTTTTTTCCATATTCTCTAGTGCTTTCTGCTTTTCTCTCCTCAGGTAATAGGGTTTGAGGATGAACTTCTGCAAGCACACAATGAAAAACATACAGGTGAGAACTGTAACATAAAAATCCAACACCAAAGTACTCCGAGGTTGAAGAAAAAGCACAAAAAATACTTGCATATATGTTCACCCAAAACATTATGTATTTTCCTTACAGATCAGAAAGTAGCATCTATAACAAACCCTTCATGCTTAACGGTATTATATTTCAAAGCAGTTTAGGTACAATGGATTGTAATGAGAATGAACAATATATAATGAAAATCAAACTGTTTCACTAATAGGTCAAATAAGAGTCTAAAATGTTATAACCTTGAGTAAAAAGTAAACTGATGCTGGAAGTATAAATGCTCCAGTTGCAAATAAGGAACTGAAATGCCTGGAAAGCAAAATCTGCACACAACAAACAGTCAGCACAGATCAAAACCCAAGAGGCAAAGCAAAGAGAAACTATCAGAGACTCTTTCCACATAATGTTCCAACAAATAGTAAAACAGTGTAATGATACACAGGAACATCTAATGGAATCAAAGAGACGACATTCATCAGCGAAAAAAGTATCACATCCTAAATGTTTTCTTGCCCAACTAAGTTGAATCTAAGCTTGCAGTAAAAACATAGAGCCATTTATTCCCCAAATTCTGCTAAGTTCTCCATCCTCAACACAATCCCAGTCCTATTGCTATTAAGAAAAGGGCACTGACATCCATGAAACAAGTAAAAGATTACTTACCGGAACAACTAACTTTTGACCTGCCCGATGCAACTCAAATTTCCAAAAGATACCCTGTTAATAGAAAAAGGTCAAAGATCTCCAGAATATTCGAAACAGCTAAAGAAGCAATCGGTCACAATATAATTTCTTACATTCAAATGATAAGTTAGCAATTGCAGATAGCCATGCCAACACAACTTTCTATCCATAAAGTGCCCCACCCCACCCACTCTCCCCCCCCCCCCCCACCCCCCCGCAAAAAAAAAAAAAAAAGAAAATGATTCAAGATGATAGACAAACCCACAGCCATACTGAGACATCCGCTAGCGTCATTTTCCTCTTAACTGTACAGGAACTAGTTCAATCAAAATCAACTGAAGTATATTAAAGTACTTCGAAATGGCAGTGTCACAAATATACTAAAATAAAATAAATAGCCTCAGGAATTCATTTCAACATGCATATATTATGCACCTCTAAACCTCTTGTACTCTTATTGCCAATTGAAAATTCATCATAAAGAGCGCAACTTTCCCTTTCTGAGAAATAATTCTGGCAGCAGCTAAAAGTCAGCACATATGATAGATAATGTGTTCGGTGGAACTCTAACTCCCTTTACAGGAACTCATAAAGAACGGAACATTCCCTTTCTGAGACATAAATTCTGGCACCAGTTCACATATGTCATACAAAACCGGTAATTTGTTTCACAGCAGCAGTATAAAAGCATGAACAAAGCCCAATGAAAAGTCAATTTTTATTTGGTCATAATAAGCAGCAATTACCTGAATTCCTACTGAGTACAGCATGCGGATGGTGCTGAATTCAGATATTTTCCTCCCACCACCAACTTCAAGCTCAAGAGCAGTGCTGCAACAATGATATTTTCAGTCACAAGAGAAAGCATTTTCAAGTAGCTAAATATTTGGTAGATTACTAAGTAATTTGTAGAGGAATCCTTTGAAAAATTTATCAAAAAATTTATCAGAAAAAAGTAGGAGTTGTATACGCTCAACTCAAAAAGTTTATCCAATTAAAGCTTAACCCTTACTATATTCAAGCAAAGGATCCCTTATTGAAAAACTACTCAATGTGTATATAGAAGATTGATTAGGCATGCGCAGTCACTCACCTTATGCACACACCTGATCATCTGTTAGAGAGTAATCATAGTCTATGTAATACAGATATTAACACTTTTAAGATGTTAGAAGTCATCAGTTGTAACGGGAGGCATTTAATAATGATATTAAATTACAACTGCTAACAAATAGACTCTGCACACATACCTTCCAAGCCGGCCTGCTATTCGACCATGGGATTTTTTGGAAAACCGGTGAGTATAATGAGCTGATGCCCCAAAAGAACTTGTGCCAATCTATGGGCAGGGAACATACACGAAAAGGAAGGAATAAAGAAACAGTCAGACAGTTCACAGAAAATACCCAGTAAAGATAAGCATATCTCTTCAACCCTGTCAGTCAGAATGACTATTTTGCATACTAAACGGAAGCAATAAATTTACCTTAAGCTCTCCAGCAGCAGACATTCTCTCATCTTTCTTTTGCCACCCAACAGAAATCGATGACTCTATACCCAACAAGAGTTGTATCTGGAAAACAAGAAGAGAAACAAGAATCAAATTGAAGACTGTAGAAGCCATGAAAGTTAAATAAGAATGTGACAGCATTTCATACTTTTCCATTGTTCAAAAATTTTCCATAATTTCAAGTTTACACTAAATATATCAAACTTGCAATGACTTTTTTACTTTTTCTCATATCATCTCTTCCTTAGGTGTACAACATAATGTAAGAAAACAGGTGTATTATAAACACAGAAAGCTGCATAACAATTTTCTTCATATCCTTGTTGCTCAAAATTAGTCCACTAAAATAGTTTCAAGTAGAAAGAGGAAGAAAAAATATTCAAGTAAAAAGAGGAAAAAATATTCAACTAACAGACCAGGTAAGTTAAGGTAGCATACATTCCCATTCGTTGTTTCGGAGATCTGGCGGGTCCAGTTATTAGAAAGATTGATGGATCCATCTCTCAAAGACATAGCAACAGCCATTGTTGCAGTCGAATGTGATGATAGGTGACTGTAAAATGAGAGAATAATGTGAACAAAGTATATATGCCAAACAGTCAAAATGACACAACAAAACACATGAGCTACCGTGTTGTTTGTATTCCAATCAGTGCCCGTAAACCAGCTGAAGCTATAAATTCTATAGATGAGACAGAGGACAACTGATGCCTAAGCACAACTGAAGCAGCTCCACCACCAGAATCATCATTTACTTCCAAATTTCCACCAAAAGCAAGAATACTGTTTTTAGATAATTGAGACTGAACTTCGCTACTCATAGCCATCCTGAAATTTGGGGATATTAAACAATGAGGCCAGATAAAATAGGCTGTAAAATCTAAAAACTACAGAGACATCGAAAGCATCGAAATATCACTGCATATACTTATCAGAAAGGAGGAAAAAAATCGCATACAGATATTAAGTACATTTATTGGAAAATTTACAAGAAAGCAAAAAAAACCAGACATGAAAGTGAGCCTGCATGCATGTCATGTGTATTGTGTGGGAGAGTGTTGAGAGTTTGGGTTGAAAGTTTTTCCAAACTTCTGAAGTATTACAAATCATTAACACATCAACCATGAAAGATAAAATAAAACAAAAAGGGAAGCACCCTCTCATTATGCCATCACCCTCTAGAAACTGTGGCAAAGACAAGCTGGCTAGTATCGTCCCAGAAGGACGAAAATGTGCTAAAGCCTTCTCTTGTTCCTTCCTCTGCCGTAGCCTTTCAAGCTCTTCCTTTAACTCTTCCACTTTATTTAGCTTTGGGCCAAGTTCCAACCCAGAAGTCAACCCTTCCATACCATATAAATCATATATTAGCCGCTTATTCTCATCTGATAATATTTCATATGCTTCACATATCCTCTGAAAGTTTTCTGTAGCAATTTCCTTCATCTGAAAATGAAGATTTAACAAAAATTCAGTAATCACTTTCACAAAATCAACAAACCCGTCAGAATTCACGCTCATATTAATTATTAAAAATTCAATTACTACACATTGCCGAGTCAAGAGCCAAACATAACTGAAAGTTAAACAAGATCCTAATCATGCTTAAAGAGCAACAAGTTTAACAATTGAGGCACATACTACCTTTATAACAATGCATTTAAGATTAGTACAGAAAATAAACATATGAATAATTTTTTTACAAAAAGGGCAAAAAAGAAACTATTATTAACAGAATTATGTCTTCATAAACACAATGCACACCAATTTTGGATAAGCAAAATATCATATTATAAAATACAAACAAACTCAACTTCGATTAGTTTGAAAGAAAACGATACCGCAATTGGATAAGCGGATTTACAATAGAAATAAAAGTAAAAGCAGGTAAATGATTGAGGAAGCATACTTGAGAAGCTTGATATTTATCAGGGTGATAGACTTGGGCCCACTGGCGATAAGCTTTTCTGATTTCTTCATCGGAGGCTTCCGGTGAAAGATGCAACAGTGCATACAGTTCCCTGTTCGGCGGCCCGTCCTTTGCTACCTTCATCCTTGACTTTTTTTTCTTTTTTCCCTTTGGGTCTTTAGAATCTCAAAGAAAGAGTAAACCCAATTCGTTCTTCAACACTCAACATGTTAGAAGAGGGATGCATTAAACCTCGTGGGGTTTTAGGGGTTTTGGTGACTTGCACGGGGGCAACCAAGTTTCATATTTTATTAGCAGTACTCCAAATTCGCAAAAATGTATTTCAGAGAAATTGTAATCAGGCAGCATTAAAATTCAATGGGCTTAGTGCCTGACCACAATCGATAACAGAAGCGCTTATCGCACCTCTGTAAACTCTTTATAGCACCCCTCGCTCCCCATCAGTGTTCCATTTCTAAATGAAATAACACAAAAGGACAAATACTAATTTAACTAAATTAAAGTTATTGACAGTAAATTCATATTCAAAAGAAAAAAAAATAAATAAATAAACAAATTACTACAAATCCAAAAGTAGTTATACATCACCATTTGCTTGTTTTAGATATTATCGTATTTTGATATGAGATAACGACAGATTGCTGTAAGCCTATGTAACTTAACAGTTATACTACGTAAAAATATTTTCACTTACAAGTCATGAACGCTCTCATCTTTAAATGATATAAATAATTATTTTAAAATAAAAATAATTTTGAGGTAATAAAATGACAAATACATAATAATAATAATTAGTATTATAAAAAAAATTGTGTTAATAAAATAACAAACGCATAGTAATAAAAATTGGTATTATAAAAAAATTATGTTTAATATCTAATTAAATTTTATTTGTAACCTTTTGTTCTTTTCTGTAACATTCTTTTAAATAAGGGTTATATATATACAATATCTGGGATTTATAAGAGTTTTAAAAAGTTGTTACGAGCTTCGCTCAATTGAGAATCAGCCCAATTGGTGTAAAAACATCACCGCTACTTCCACTCACGTAATTTATGCGTTCACCGCCTCTAAGGCTCAAAACGCAGTAGCTGCAGTTTCGTTAATACCGTGCGCATGCACTGATCAAATGTGCTGCCATTTTACAGTAGCATATATCAACATGGCAACATCTGACAGGTTAATTTATTCAAAAGATTAGGTGCAGACTGCGTACTGGAAAAAATATCCAAAGACACAACAGGAAATTAGTCAATTTGCTTGGATCACCAAACACTGCCAAACATGGCTCACCGCCTTCACCAGCTCTCAAGAACTTTCTTGCACAATCAACTAATTGTTGGTGCAACTCCCATTACTCAATCTTCTACATTTCCCATTAAATTAGAAGCCTCATTGATCGACAATGCATTAATCCATTCTCCCAAAATGGGGTCTTGTTTCCAGCAACCACGGCCAAGTATTGAAGATGACTCAGTAGTTCTCTTCTCAACTTCCAATTCCCCTGAGGAATATTCCACCAGCCCTTCCTCTTCTTTCTACCAACCTTCACCGTCACCGACGCTGCGACCTTGCCGGTTAAAAACAACATGTAAAGTTACTGTAAGAAACCTTTCGTATACCATTCAACCAAATAGTTCAATACTTTCTCATTTATTACATGAGCCTAAGGTGCCAATTCACATCCTCAAATCAGTTTCTTTTGAGGCCAGGGATTCTGAAATTCTTGCTGTTGTTGGCCCAAGTGGCACCGGAAAATCTAGCCTTCTTCGGATAATATCAGGACGAGTAAGAGATCAAGATTTTGATCCAAAGAGCATAACCATCAACTGCCATCAAATTAAAAGACCAGTCCAATTGAGGAAGATATGTGGTTTTGTAGCACAAGAAGATAATTTGCTTCCTTTACTCACGGTAAAGGAGACTCTAATGTTCAGCGCCAACTTCAGGCTCAATGGGATGAGCCATAAGGAGAAAGAAGATAGAGTTGAAACCTTGATGGATGAGCTTGGCCTTGCGCACGTTGCTGGCAGTTTTGTTGGAGATGAAGAGAACAGAGGGATATCTGGTGGAGAACGGAAAAGGGTTTCCATTGGAGTTGACATGATTCACAATCCTTCTATTTTGCTACTTGATGAGCCAACTTCAGGCTTGGACAGCACGTCAGCTCTTCAAGTTATTGAGCTTCTTGCTTCCATGGCGAAAGCAAAGCAAAGAACTGTTGTGCTTTCTATTCACCAGCCAAGTTACAGGATTCTTCAATACATTTCAAAATTCTTGATCCTTTCTCGCGGTTCGGTTGTCCATTATGGCAGCCTTGAATTGCTTGAGGAAACTATCAATAACTTGGGATATCAAATTCCAACGCAGCTGAATGCTATCGAATTTTCCATGGAAATTATGCACACGCTGGAAGATTCATATTCTAACAACAACAATTACTTGCCCTCGGTAGAAGATGCAGAGCAATATCCTGATTTAGGGTGTGAAAAAGTTGGCACAGTGGAGCATCAACAGCATGCTTGCTTTCTCATTTTGTATGAGATTACGGTTCTCTGCTCAAGGTTTTGGAAGATTATTTACAGAACAAAACAGTTGTTCTTGGCAAGAACAATGCAAGCACTGGTGGGAGGATTCGGACTGGGAAGTGTTTATGTAAGAGTGAGAAAAGATGAAGCTGGAGTTGCAGAGCGATTAGGACTGTTTGCTTTCAGTCTAAGCTTTCTCCTTTCCTCAACAGTCGAAGCTCTCCCCATTTACCTTCAAGAACGGCGGGTCCTAATGAAAGAAGCATCAGGAGAAGCTTACAGAATATCATCGTACTTGATCGCCAACACCATCGTGTTTTTGCCCTTCTTGTTTGTGGTGTCTCTCCTCTTCGCCATTCCTGTGTACTGGATAGTAGGACTCAATCCTTCGATCGAGGCTTTCGCGTTCTTCATATTCGTGGTTTGGCTTATAGTACTGATGGCGAGTTCTCTGGTTCTCTTCTTGAGTGCAGTCTCGCCGGACTTCATCTCCGGGAACTCTCTCATATGCACAGTTCTTGGAGCTTTCTTCTTGTTCTCAGGCTACTTCATCCCCAAGGAATACATACCAAAGTATTGGATTTTCATGTACTACGTATCGCTTTATAGATATCCGCTGGATTCTCTTCTGACGAATGAATATTGGAGTGTGAGGGGAGAGTGTTTCTCTTGGCAGAAATATGATAACGTTGGTGGAGATCACTATTCCAAGTGTTTGCTCACGGGAAATGATGTGTTGAAGAGTAGAGGACTTGAGAAGGATACCAGGTGGGTGAATGTTGGCGTCATGCTCGCCTTCTTTCTGTTCTATCGTGCCCTTTGTTGGATCATCCTTAGCCGAAGAGCCTCAAAAACAACCACCTAGGGAATGGAGAATTTGAGATTAGCTCTTATGAGCTTTTTAAAATATTTTGTCGCATAAGTATATTATTGAAAGGGATTATTAACATCTAATTACACTTGGGACTAATCCTTATTTAAATCCCAAAAAAAAAAAAGGTATATTTTTTAGTTTTGTTTTGTATTTTCAATTAGTACATACTTAAAGGCCAAATTCTTTCTCGTTTTTGCCTCCAAAAACTGGAGAAGCTGAATGTATATACATGTATAGTTTATGCCTTATGTCTCTTATTTGACGCTGAAATCGAATAAATATACTACAAATTTATTAGGAATTGTCTTGATGTAGTGCTTTTGAAACTCAATATGAAATTATGTTCTAAAAATGAAAGGGGCATGCGTTCAAATTAAGAGAAATTTTACTTTCACAAAGCACACAGAGAGACGGCTCGAATCCTCTTTAATAGATGACGTATGAAGTAGTGTGCGTGATACTTGAACATGAGTCGAGTCACACACATGGTATTTACTTTCAAGTTTAATCATTTTTAAAATTAAATTGCGCCAACTCTCTCCACCTCAAAATATATCACTTAGAATAAAGTTTTTCCAAACACCATCTTGAAGTATATATCCCATTAAATAATATAATCATTGCATTATTGCTATTAATACTGACTTTAATTCTAAAATGACTCTTCTTTTAAGCATTATTTTTTTTCACTCAAAACCCAGCAAACACACTTTTCTTCATTTTTCACATGGTTTCACCACCCACCGTCCATACTGTTCTTGGTGATAAAAAAGTTCTAAACGCCGATCATCTATTTCAATCAAATAAACTTTAAATTCAATATTAAAAACAATGTTCAAATCTATAATTTCTAAATCCAATGCACATGTCACCCATTCTCTCCTTGCAAATTAGGACACAATAAAAAAAATCATAAGTAGATAAGAATAGTTACATAAAGGTGCATTCGGCACATTATGTTGTATTGCATTATGGTTAATTGCATTAAAATGTATTAAGATGCAATGCAATATCTTGTTTGGTGCAATATGAACTATACTATATATGCAATAATATTTTATATCATTATTTATATTGATATTAATTTTAAATTAATGTTATCCAAATTTATTATTAATTACATTAAATTATTTAAAAACAATGCAATTTTTATATATTAATTATTGCAGTATGATTCAATAGCGTGACATTATATTATATTTCTATTTTTATTTATTATTTAAGTATTTGTTATTAGTTATATTAAATTTTTAAATATTAATCAATTTTTAAATATTAATTATTATAATATAATCATATAGTACATTATTTAATTTTATTTTTAATACAATTAAAACAAAAAAATTTATAATATTGTTGAATAATAAATTATAAATATATCAATTATATTAATAATTATTATGTAAAAATAAAAGAAAAAAATTTAATATTACACCATATTGTATTAAAATACAAAGTTATTTTTATTTATCATTATAATAAATAAATAAAAAAACAAATGCAGTAATTACCGTGGCTAAGCATGAGACTGCATCGCATAACGTTAAGAAAAATTTTCCTCGAAGGACTTTTACACGGTGTTAAGAATTCTTCATGGATGAAAAAACAAGCGTCGGTTTGTGCGCGGGTGTAGAGTTTTTTGGGTGAGGAATAATGTGAGTTTGCGCAAGACTGTTTGCGTTCTCAATTGCAATTAAAAAAAAAAAAGAGATATTATAAAGTTAATGGAGCACGTACAATATTAAAAGAAAGGCCATGGGATTAACATTTCTTGAACATCAAACGCAATGGGCTTAGGACTAAATAGCAAGCCCGTGGCATGAGTGGGCTTTTTAACACCACTAAAAAATGTTTATTAAACCCCGCTTTGAAAGATGTTCCCCATTTAAGTAATTTAAATGTCGTTAGAAATATAATTAAAAGAATGTCATTAGAAATCAAATAACACTATAGTTATTTTCAAATCTGCCCTTTAAAATATAATACCTCTTTCTCAATAAATCTCGTACTCCCCCTTCTTCAAATCGTTAACAGTTGTCTCAGTAATTTATAAAAACAAATTCTTAGTCTGCAAACTCCACGTGACTTTCTGTTGCATTTGAAATCCGTACCATGATGGGGTGTGTGAGTTTAATTACAACAAGTAATATCGAATCAGGATGACATCGTAAACATAAAGGGGTGTCCAAAGCCCAACCCCGCTGGCATTTGCTATTCGAGCCCATTTTGCCCCCTTAACATTTGCTTGCAGAAACGTCACCGTTCTATTCTAGGGTTCCAAGTACAAAAATCTCAGTAAACCTATAAATATTTATAACCGTCGCCCTCAACGCCCAAGCGCAGTGTCTGCAGTTTCATTGTTGAGTGAGAAGAATTTCATTTTAAAATTTAAATATCTCTTATGTTGAATTTGTGCGTATTGGGATGGGGATTATATGTTCGAAATCAGGTGATGAAATTGGATTCAAATTTCTCACGACGGTCGTCTGAGACACTTCGTGTCTGTACTGATGCATTTGATCCAATGCTTCTGATGGTTTTTTTTCTTCTTTTTATTTTTAATTTTAATAATTTTCAGTTTTATTTTGGTTGGTGGTGCGTGCATGATGATGATAAGTTCTAAATCGTCTGATAAAATTACATGACGAATACAAAACCTCCTACTCATACTGAGTGCTTGTTCATCACTAATTTTCATATTCTTTTTTCTTCACTTTTCTTTTCTTTTCTTTTCTTTTCTTTTTCTGGTTTAAAAAAAATAATCTTTTTTTTCTCTATTTGTACTTCTAAATGACACAATGAGGAGCAAGCTTCGTGTATTCATTGAGATCGAATGATCCATGACATTTTCGAAAGTTAAAAAAAGTCCTTTTCATTCTGAGTGTCGTGTATGTAGTATTGTAGCTGGGCAGCAGCCCTGGAAAACAAAAATTTGCTGTGAAATTGATTTTATTCTACATTCATATGAATATATATATATATATATTATTTTTACCAAAAATTCATAATAAATTTATCATTTTTACCAGATTTATTATTTAAAAGTTATATTTATATTTAATTTACAGTTTCTCAAGCCAATTAGGATCTTAAATTTGAAAAGATGTATACCTGTTTAAGTCAATCCTGACTCCTAGAGTCCTGATTTGAAGTTGATAAAAGACGGAACAAAGTAAAATGTATCAATGAGGATGGCGTGTAAATTCTACTTCGTATTGCAAAAACATGGAAACTGTTTCTGAGAATCGGGTTTAAACGGGTATGTTATGCAGGCATTGATGAAGTTAAGGGGTTAGTGCCTGGCAGTTAATTTGTTAAATATAAATAGTTTATTTTGGCCCAAGAACTTGTAACCTAAACGGCCCATTGGGTTAAAGTATTTAAACCAAACAGACGGATTCGGCTTGGGCTGGTTCAGAAACTTGTGAACGCAGTAGTCGAGGTCTAATTGATCAATATCGGGAAAAAATGTTTAGCTTACTAGGGGTAGTTATGGAGTCATAGTTTTACGAAATGATGTCGCGCGATATGATTTGTTGATTAAAAACGTGAATAATAAGTTGAAATTATAGTCATACCATGTTTTTCATCTAATTATAATATATCACGTCAGATTTTACAAATACATAATATTTGTATAAAAAATCTGTATGAGTTGAAGAGAAATTAGCGGAGATCAATTATATTATTATTATTCCCCACCCCACCATTTCGGCCTATTGTTAAGAGGGATTTGCCTGATGCTGAAGGCAGCTTGGTAAAATTATTCGTGGTTGTCAAAAGCGGCTCTTACGCTAGGTAATTTAGGTGGATATTCTAAATTTCTCTTTAACATTATATTTATTAAATAATTTATTTATATTAGTTATTATTTTATAAGAGTGATGATACAGATAAATTTATTTTGCACAAATTGCTTTAGCATTAATTCATTGGTTAAATAAAAATACAAAATAATAAAAATAAAGCACGTAGACTATGAGATACATAATATAACCAATTAAATCATACCATATCAGTGTGCATAAAAAAACCTTGTACAAGAGTTTGTAGTTATATTATTACTTATTTTATAATAATCTTTGCCATAGATAAATTATCAAATCACTACAAAATATATTTTTTTTAACGTTAGAATAAAAATTTTTGATCTTATTTATTCCTACAAAATCTTTATTTAATGTTATTTCATTTAAAATTCTATAAAAGTCACACATTCAATAACTTGTTATCCCTTAATACATTTATTAATTTAAAAAAAAAATGAAGGCATGACACATTTACTGCTTTAGTGCCATTAGGAAAAAAAATGTCTTCTTTAATTTTTGCTTTAAAAAAAAAAAATTTCATTGATCACAATTGTTTAAAGTTTCAATTTGCAATAATTAAATTTCTCAAATATTCATATTTTTTCTTTCTATTCTCTTCTTCATTAGTTGTGTTATTCAATTGTTATTGTTTCTTTTTTAGATATTATTGTTGTCTTCTTTTAGCATAATTGTTTACTTTGTTTACTCTTATTTCACTAAAAAAAGTCTAATAGAAAATGTGCATCAAGACACAAAAAACTTAAAAAAAAAAAAAGAGAGAAGAATTAGTTCAATCTCAAAAAGGAGCTCTCGATAAGTTTGTCAAAACTAGTAAATAAATATGCCAATTTGAATGTAGAATTAGTAAGTGATGAAGTTTTTTCAAAATTAAAATTGATAAAAACTTATTTAAGATCAACTAAGTCGTAAGAAATATTAAATGAATTAGTTATATTGAGAAAAATATATTAGCAAAATTAGAATATAAAAATTTGATTAATAATTTTGCACCTAAGAAAGCTAAAAAAATCAATTTTAAATAAATAACTTTTTAGTAAAACTAACACTTATATTTGACCATAAATTTTTTGAAATGTCTAATTGAAATAATTTCTCTAAGGCTAGAGTTAGCCATCGGGTCGGACAGCATGAGGCACAGCACATGTCCGTGACAAAGACAAAGAAGGCACATATCACGTTTCGGTCAGGGGCGCGTGAAGACGCAAGCACAACACTCGCGTGGGCTTGGCTGGCCTGCTTAATTTTAATTTTAAGACGTAGTTCTTTAAAAGTACAACACAATTAACGATGGCCAAAGCGGCGTGTGAAAACGCACGTAATAAAGACGCTCATCGTTGGTGAAGACGGCGTGGTCGTAGGCCATTAATAGCATGTGGGCCAAAATATATTAAGATAAATTTTTTAATAAAAAGAAAAAATAAAATGTTTTGAACTTATGATTTTACAAATATTTTAAATTTGAATTTTTTAATATATTTTATTAAATTAATTTAAGTCTTAGTTTAAAAAAATTCTATTTGTTTTATGTTTATCATTTATATATGAATAAATAAATATAATAATTTTAATAAATAAAATTATAAATATCATGATTTTATAAATGATATATGAAAATTTTATGACATTAATATTTCATATTTATGAAATTGTAACTTAATTAATGGAGATATGTTTCATTTGTGATTTGTGAATGAAATATTTTTCATATTTATACAATGGGTGTTAATAAAGAATTAATCACAACATCACAAAAAGTGATTGCTCAACTACCTATATATTAGTACGTAATTATCCGAGCAACAACTTTCAATATTGTTAAATAAAGATATTAGTATATATTATCACTGGTTTTACCAATTATGGACCTATATGAACAAACCGTTCTTTTTTTTTAAAAAAAAAAAGCAATATTACATTACAGTAAATAAAAATAAAAAATTATTGCGGACCTATCTTTGATTATTTTTGTATGGCGTAGCACAGATGTTAGATTTTTAAATTGATTGATTGAATTTATTCTAACATTGCTCGTTTACTGTTTTTATAGTTGTGATTAATAAATGTTATTTTGTGCTTAATAATCAATATTTCGTATTTGCGTAGTTGTTGATTTGTCAATTTGTCGTAATCTGTATTTCGTAGTTGTAACTTGTAAGTTGTGACTTGTGATTTATTATAATTAATATCTCGTAATTGTGATTTCTTGTAATCGTTATTCTAAGATTGTAATTTTAATTTTTATTAATAATTTCTATGATCTATAGAATTAAATTTATATATTGTTGTGTTATAATTATTAATTGTGAAATTAAATATTTAAATATATATTTATGAAATTATGATAAATTAATAATAAAATATTAATTGTTCTCTTAATAGTTAATAAAAATTATTATTATTATTGTTGTTGTTATTATTATTATTATTATTATTATTATTATTATTAAAAATTATTATTATTATTGTTGTTGTTATTATTATTATTATTATTATTATTATTATTATTATTATTATATAAGTTGATAGACTTGAAAAAATAAATAGACTTAAGAAAACACGTGGACTTAAAAAAAAAAAAGTTGATTGGTCTTTTTTGGACACGGTCCGAACACGGCACGAGTGGGCTCGTGCCGTGAGCCATGCTGGACTTACAAAAAAATTGGTGGGCCCTCATGAGCCTATGTTTCACGGGCGTGCCGGGCGGCCATCATTATCTGAGGCTCCAAAATTAGTTGAGCTGGTATGGTGGTTGTACTTGTATTATTACTCATATTTCTAATCCAAATTGTTTGGCAAAATTAAAATTTTTTAAAAAAATTATATAACTGCATGAACACAAAACCATAACACTCTGAGACATACCTGCTAACTCCAACGCACTCACTGGAGGGGCAAATGCTAATATTTTCGCCTCTCTTCTTTTTGACATACTGTTACCTGGATATCGCTAAATGCTAATGGCGTGTCTCTTTAGTCTTCGAGAGCGAAACTGAATTGGTGAATTTTTGCACTTACTGCTTTCGTGAACGAGGTTTATGTTTGTGAATTTCTCGTATGTATTTCCTGGACATAAGAATATTATATAATAAAAGATAGATAATATATTAAAAAAATTGAAAATGGAACAAATCTGCACCAACAAACAGACGTAACCCGCACTATAAACAGATTGGATGCAGTAAGTGCTAACCCGACCGATGATCGCCCTTGACTTCAAGTTAGATCATTCATTTTTTTTTTTCAAAAAACACACGCACGCACACACGGTGTCTGTTTCAGGTTAGATCTTAGGTCAAAGCCGATGCAATAATCCGATCTCTAAGCCACTGTCATATGTACGGTATCCATCATAAACGAAAAATATACGTCCACTGATGTTGATGAGTGCTGTAGTAACATAAACAGAACGGGCCATTGGATCCCAGATCAGGAATCACGACGCGTGTGGTGAGATGGCTATCATTATTATTATAATTATTGAAATCGGTATTTTTAGTGTTAATTATCTCCAGTCTGGTCACTGTCAAACAGCTAAAAAATAGAAAGATAAAATGACAAAGTACGAAACTTCCCAGCAGTTTCCACTCGACCCCACAGGTTGCGAATGTTTGCTTTTGACCTGATTGAGTTGCAGATAGAGCAATTACCCTGTACCACGTCACGTAGTTTCCATTTACCCGTGACTCGGCTCACTTGTAAATCGTATAAACACTTGCAAAAGTTGGATTAGATGTTCACAGAAAGAAAAGACGCCTTCATCCAATCCAAAGTAACAAGACGGCGTTCAAAATTTTACTTTTATAAATATATAAACTTAATCAATTAGCCCTTATATATATATATAACACACTCTTGTCATCACATGGGTGATTTTCGCCAAATTACTATGAATGAGATAGTTTCGATATAAATGTGTATGTGAAGTGAGACAAAACTTTAAAAACAGCCTCAAAACCCTAATTAGATATTATGTTCTGATGATAGTTTAACACACTGATCGCCTGAACACAAAAATGAGCATATTCGAGCTGCTTCCTTAAATTACTAAAACCAAAAAGCAAATTTCGACAGAAATCTCCTGCTGATTCATAATTAAAGAGGTGCAACTAATAAATGGGGCTGCACATGGTGGCGCTGGCCAAGCTCAAACTGTTGTCATCGGCAACGACGTCTCACAGCATAAGTCCAGCAATACTCGCCGGCTTGCTATGCCCGTTAGCGCTGAAATTCTGCTTCAGCTTCAGGCTCGTGCGCCAAGCCTACATTGACGTGGTATATTCCTCCAGGTTCTTTGTATTTCAACTGCGTCAGATTGCTTTTGATTCAGAACCAGCCGCTAGCAGTGATCGTAGGCATGGCAGCAGGTGGCAACGGGCTCTTCGGCTTGTTGGCGAGAGGGTAACGCTATCGGCCACACAATCCGATCAACATAATTTCCATACTCTCACTCTGATATCACTTTAAAACTAGCTACCCACTCGTTTCCTGTCGTGTCGTTTGTGCCTGTTCATTTTCAGGTGAGTATCTTAATTCATTTAATTTCTGATCATGCACCATCGAGCCAGCAAGCTGTAAGTACTAGTACTCAGATCGAACTCAATTATTCTACTTCTAAGTGAATATCATTTTGTTTTTTTTTTTTTTTGGTCATTATTTTTTTAGCTGAATTATAATCAGACAGGCATGGACAAAGCTTACTGAGAAATTAACTAGCCACTGAAATTAAAGTTTACTGAAAATGTTAGCATAGGAGTAGCGTCAAGTGTGTGGACTGCTCATGAAGTAAATCAATTAATGTGCTCTGCAGTTTAGTTCTAGATCAATATTCAGTCTTGAGTTTATTAGACCAAATTAACTGGAAATCTTTACAATTGAAAGAGTAAAACGGAATCCCCTCTCCGGGGAAAAAAAAAAAAAAAGATCTCCAAACACGTATTGAAAAGTCCCATGCAGTAACTCCATCAGAAGAGTCAAGAATATACGCCTTCAAAACAAAAACCATGCATAATCCGGTAAGATGAATAGGTCAAATTAAAATTAGGGAAATTTTCAGGGATACACTCTTAAATTTTCCTGATAAAAAAAAGTTGTTTACTACAACATTTTCAATTGTATCATTCATCCACTCGCACCACTAAATCGTTAGTTTTTTTTAGAAAATTAACTGAATTATAATAAATTGATCATTTTATTTTGGTATAAAAAATATTATAGAAATTTAAATTTATTTGATTTTTTACTCTAAGTTTATAATTTCTATTAACCGTCCACCAAAACGTTCACATTGTTGCAATATTTTATAATATTGAATTAAAGTTACCATTTTACCATTGAAATCAAGGCTTTTTTTTTTCCTCACTTTGCACCATAATTAATAAAAAAATATCTTTATTAAATTATAAATTCGAATTTAAGGAATGGATTGATTGGGCATGTACAAATTTAGGTTTAGGGTAATTTGTATATTTAGTTCGATTATGTAACTTTGTGAAGATAAAATAAGAAGAAAAATTATAAATTTTTTAATTAATTAAGAAAAAATGCAGTTTTAATTGTATTTAATTGAGCTTTTTTTTATAAAAAATATTTTTTATATTCCAAACTATTATTTTGTCTTATATTTAGCATGTTAAATGTCCAAGTTATCATTTTAACTTCATTAGTTTAAGGGAAATTATCTACCAACCACTTCTTTTTTTGGACTTTTTAAAAAATACACAATTCTTTCATTTTTTAGCTGAATTCCACCTGAAGTTATATTTTTTTTCATTTTTCCATTTCTGTCTGTTGACCGTTAAGATTCCGTTAGTTTTTTTAATAAAATGATGATTTTATCCTCTAAAAGTAAAATTACAATTTTATCCTACAGTATTAATTTGGGGGGGCAAAATTATCATTTTGTTAAGAAAACTAACGGAATCTTAACAGTCAACAGACGGAAGTGGAAAAGTGCAAAAAAATATAACTTCATGTGGAATTCAACTAAAAAATAAAAGAATTATATATTTTTGAAAAAGTCCAAAAAAAGAGACAGTCAATAGATAATATCCCTTAGTTTAATTATAAACAGCTGTTAACATTTTGGTGGATGGTTTATACAAATTACAAACTTAAGGTGAATAATTAAATAAATTCAAATATTTATAGTATTCTTTATAACATGATGAACTTAAGATGGGTGTTCGATAATTTCTCTTTTATTTTTTATTTAGTATGTGAAGTATCCAAATTATGTTGTGATGTCATTACTTTCTAACAAAAGCTAACGATTTGATAGATCAACAATACGATTATAAATTTATGGTGAATGAATAATAAAATTTAAGTGTATCATATAATTTTTTATAATACGATAATTTAAAAGTATAGGATTGATAATTTCCCATAACATTGTTCCAGTGCTTCGCTCTTGATTTGATTTTGCATCGACCTAGGGGCTAAGCGGCCCCGCACTGTTGTTTTCGTTGCGTCAATTATGAGTCACAGCCAAGTGGCAGCCCAGAAGTGCAAAACATGTGCGGTACCTACACGGACCCATTTTTCTTCTTTTCACCCTGTCCTGTGGAGGAAATTGGAAGTATTGGACTTCGTGGATCGCACCTCCCAGAGGAATAGTTCTTTTGACACCTCTTTTTAAATTTCTTATAAAATCTCCTTTTAATTAAAATTATTTAATTAATCAAAAATAAATTATTTTATTTTTTATTTTGACAAAAAAATTAATTTAACATTTAAATAAAATATTATTTTCATTCATTTTGCATTTACACTATTTTATAACTTATATTTATATTTAAAATTAATTAAAAAATAATATTTGAGAAGTTTATTATGTTTTGAAATTACAGAGATAGAAATTATGAAAAAAAATTAATTTAAAATTAAAAAAAATTCCGGTATAATAAAAGAATGCCCTTGCTTTTCTTTTTTCTTTTTTTAATTAACTTCGTCCTACTGAGTAAAATAGGGTAGTGAAAGTGTAGGACTTGACAGGCTAAAAGCCCAGTGCTTCAGGAAGAAAATATAAAAAAAAAATAAAACAAGGCTCATTTGCTCTGCAATTCTCTTACAACACTAGTACACTAATCTGCCCGTAAGTCATATTATGTACGCAGTCGTTTCTCAAATCTGTCCATGCAACTTACGTTTCTCAAGCGTTTTACATGTCTTAAAGTGTTGTTACAATTTTTTTTTAATTTTCTTTACAATCTTAACTAGACAGTGAGATAGAATAACAAACAATTTTATAAATTATAAAATTAATCATCTAATAGACATATGTCATGTAACACTTGAGATGAAAATATTTGAATATCTATTAAGAAATCCAGCATTACTTAAAAACAAAAAGAAAAGCATAATTCATAACTTAGGACAAAGTGAAGAATCAGAAAGACAATACGGAAAGCTTTTTGGGATATATTTAATGAAGCCAAAGCAACTTGCTTCTCCACCACATATGTCGAATCTATCACTTTGACTTGGCGCTTTAGAAAATAGAAATTGAGTGTACGGCCGTGAGCACCGCGCATACTATTGAGACCATTGACTCTATTAAAAGATTCAAGTTCAACTAGCAAAAATATTGAGCCGACCATATCTACTTGGCCAAAGATAAACTTGTTATTTCTTCTCCAACCGAATTAAGGACTCGGGGGTTATTAGACGTTACAAAATGTAAAAAATTACTAGACGTGCACAAGAAAACGCCAAAAGGCAAGAACCAATTGTTGCTTCAGACACTTTTTTTTTTTTTTAAATTGAAATTAATAACATGTATTACTACGATCAAGAATAATTAATAATACATCACTATATAGTGATATAAAAACAAGCTTAAGTACAAACAATATGGGGGACTATACCTAAGAGTCAAAGGCACTTTTTTTCCTTATTCAACTCAAATTTTTCTCTTAACTAGAGAAAATTTACTTGTAAGTCGCATAGAAGCCTAAAGAAATTCACTAATATTACAATTAGAAACTTTTGAGGAGTTTAGCTTGAGAGTTAATAACATAGAACTCGCATAAAAGTTAATAACATTTATTACTACGACCAAGAACAGCTAATAATACATCACTATGAAGACGTAGGTATAAAAACAGACTTAACTACAATATATTAGACTGTGCTTAAGAGTTAAAGACGCTTTTTTAGCTTAACTTACTCAATTTTTTTTACCCTTAACCAGAGAAAATTTCCTTATAAGTAGCATGGAAGCCGGAAAAAAATTACTAATATTACAATTAGAAACTTTTGAGGAGTTTAGCTTGCAAGTTTGCAAGGTTGCACTTGCACCCAATACAACAGAGATCAATTATTCCATTTACAAATAAATATTTAAACCATAGTATATGCTTCCATAACTCATTGATTATCCCGCACTCGCCTTTCCAAATTGATGTTTCGTTCTCGCACATTTCGTATTTCTGCAAATGGGAAAATTCGCTTCGGGGAAGAAACAAAATTTTAGTTTCTAATTTATTTTTGTTTGAGGCATCTTTACAAACTTCAGCAACAACGTACGAAGGAGATGTTTCTTGTCGGGCACTAGCTTAGACGGTGAAACATCATCAAATTTGTAGAAGACAGCATCAAGCGAGTTGGGAAATGGATGTCGTGATTCTTGTTAAATTTACAAGAAATTCGTTGACACTCTCAATATGTACTCTTTTATTTTGTCAGCTTTTGCTATATAAACTTCTGGACTAATCATGTAATACTAAGGTCAGTTTGCTATTGTTACTCCTCTCAAAATAAAAATTATTAGTTATGCTATGGAGATCATTAATTATGAGAATACAAGTTACTAAAATGGATATAATTTTTTTTAGTAACATTTATTATATAATCAAAAAATTATATATATAGGTATGCATGTTTTTAGTTTGTTAATTTGATTTCTTTTGTCTTGTTGTCCAAAAAATAATTGATAAAAGAAATATTTAATATTTCGTTATTAAATAAGAACAAATTTATATAGAATGTGATAAAATGTAATGGTATGTACAGAATTTTATTTAGGGAAAAGATGATTTTTAAAATTAGATTTTAAAAAAGAAAAATTCTATGATGCCATGATCAAAGATTACAGCATCAATACCATAATTAAATATAAATTTTTTAAATGCAACATTTTGTTTATATAATTTATATTTATTTTATACTTATTTCTTTTGGATATAAGAAATAAATCTTGAGAAGCAGAAATCGAAGTTAGTAGAAATAATCAAATAATAGAAAATTAAAGATGGCTAGTGCCCCTATCACCTAGTGAAAATAAGCATGTGATTTTAATTCTTATGAAATTAAATAACAAATTATGCCTTCACGCCCCAAAATAAAGAACTTCGAATAATAGTAAAAGAAAAGCAACTACACCTAACAAGATAAGATGAATACCCAAAATTGTTAAAAAAAAAATTACCCTTTTTTTTCCTCAACTCAAATGGAAAATTTTTTATTTACCGAAAGGTTTTCTATTTTTCAATTCAGAACAAATTTTGTTGTCCGTACTCATCTACCAATCAAATATTCAAATTTGAACAAGTTACTATTCGCATGTCTTGATTATAATCATTGTGTGGGAGAGATGGCCGAAGGGTTTAAGATGCAGCATTATAACTACCATGTAGATTGTAATATATGAGTGGTAAATTAATATGTTATTAGTAAACAAAACTCATCACTTTTATTATTATTTTACTTATTGTACTTTCTATTTATTAGTTTTATGTGTATTTTATAAAATTTATATTTATCATAACATTGATATTTTTTAAAACTTTATTGTAAGAAAAAATATTTTTTTATCAAATACCGAAAATGAATTAAAAAAAAAAATCAAACATCACAATTACAAGTTAACATCTAAAAATAACATTTAAGCCTCCCCTTGACAATTCCAATTTCCAAATGAGCCCTAAGGATGGTGTGGGCCGTGTGGCAATGATGAAGTAAATAGGAGCGCATTCGCCGAAATTTCCCTAGATTTTTTTGAAGCATTGAACACAAAAAAATAAAAAATAAAAAGCACAGCACCTCCAGCAATGTACACGCGTAAAAGTTGTAACGAGTACCATCAAGTTAGAAGAGGGCGGTACCACCGTACCACCAGTCTGTCCACTAGGGATACAATTAGCCAACAGAAAAGAGTTGAACCACTCAAATGGTCAATTAAATGCATTTGAGTTGAACCACTCACATGGTCGTGGCCTGACCTACCATACTACCACTGCTGACTGCGCACTATAACTACGTTCACTTGCGCACATTGAGCTAAAAAAAACAAATTTCAAATTTGAATGCTGAGTCTTCGTCTGCGATTTCTGAAGAGGCACCCAGCCGCTCCCGTCCGGTCAACAACAGATTTTATCACTGCATATATATTGCATGCATACGTTTTATTTTTATTTTCTTTAATTTATCGTAATCTCTTAGATCAATTTTATGATTTACAGAAAGATAACCGTAACCCCTATCAATGTGTTTTGAAAACAAAAAGATGTTAAAAAATTAGTTTAAGTAAATATATTTACTTGAATGAATGAAAATGATAAATACTCATTTAATTTCCATATTTTAAGTTAAACATTCGGTTAATTTTTATATTCTAAAAAATACTTCAATATGCTTTTATTGTTGAATATGCTACACTCTATACTTATTTTTTCTTTTTTTTTATAATAATACCGTTACAACAATATTTTTAAGGATATCAATGAAAAGAAAAATGATAAGTTATCAAATTAATCTTAAAGTAATATAAACGTTTATATTATTATTTTGTTTTTAAAATTAATTTGGTAAATTAATTTTTTTATAAAATAATTAGTAATAAAATTGTACTAAACAAACGTATACGCAAATGAAAATTGTACTTTCCTATTAAAAAGAAAAGTAATACTCGGCCGGAGTAGTCACATTTGGCAACATCAATTAAAATAAAAATTTGGACTTTCTGGGGACATGTTATCCCCAGGTAACACTCCCTCTTACAAAGCTTACTTCCTGTTCGGCAATGGCAATTAGTTGACAGCTCAAAGCACGCCGATTCCTACTAAGCCAAGGATGACAATTCGTGTTAATTAATTCGATAATGACGATGTTTACTTAATTTACAATTTAATAAAATTTCCGCCAGCATCTTTCTCAGGCTGAGGCATCTGCCTCATCGCACAGCATTTGGCATCGCACAAACTGGTGAAGGTATAAATTTAGGCACAAGTTGACTCTCATTGCAAGCATTGAGCGGTGGGTGGAATCTTATTTTAGTGCATTGCGTTCGGATTATATTATAATAATATAGACTGGTGATGAGATTAAAAGCAAGTACAAAGGATATGCTGCAGTGTACTGAATAATGCCTTAATCACTTTCTTAACTCTTACGCATGTATAACAAAATGGTTACGGGTGAACGGTGCTTTTTTCACGACAGCGACGCGAAAATATCATTATCCAGTTTACTTATTGAGTTTGGACGGTTATTAATCAATAACCGGTATGATCATATGATCATATGAAAGCAAAAATGCGTGGTGATAGTTTGATGTGTGAGGTTTCATTAATTTATTACAAGTTCATATGTACCGACTGCTGAGTTAGATTAATCGCTGTTTAAATAATTCTTTAGCATCATCAAAAGCCAATTAGAAAGAAATATCAAAAAAGCTTCGTTTGTGCTCGTCTATTGAGACGCCACACGGGCTACACAATACGGTGGTTGACCTCCACTTGACACGTAGGGGCCCTGGATAAAAATATCTTCTACTCATTAACAAGACTTTCATTTCCTGATAATAGTGAATCTTAGTTCTAATTTTTTTTTTTTGAGGAATGAAATTTTATAAAATTATGATATAAAATTTACATCCAAATAATATATTGTCAATCAATCATTGTTATATGGGTAATAGATGATTTTTTTTTTTATCATTATTTATAAGATAATTTTATTATGTACACCAATAAATGAGCTGACAAATATACTTCAATTCAAATATAAATTTTATACCTTAATCTTATAAATGTATCATAACCCTTAATTTTTATTGGATTATATAAATATTATTAGAGTTTACAATACACACAAAGTAGTCCATACACTTTCAAATCGTGATAAATATCTCTTTGAATTTTGAAACCATTTCTTTATATACACAGACGAATTAAGATAGGTATCTCTTTGAATTTTGGAACCACACTTTTTCTTTGTATACATAGACGAATTAAGTTAGAATCTTTCAAAGTTTGATTTACAATTGGTTTAATTGTTAAAACTCAAAATCAAACTCTGAAACTTTAAAGCATCTAAAAAAAATGATGTTATAATATTCAACTTAATTACTTTATCAAACCTAACAAGTAATTATTGAATATTCATTTTTATTACTTTACATAATTAAAATCTAAAGAAAGATTTATGAATTACAAAGCAAACAAAAGCCCATACCATATTAGGTTACTATTTTAAACAAAGATAAACTGAAGTCCCAATTTTCGCTTAATAATAATAATAATAATAATAATAATAATAATAATAATAATAATAATAATAATATTTCCACCACCTCCAGCGATCGGCAAGATAGTGAGTTCCTATGTGTAAAACTTATCATTATCGAACTAGATAAATAAACCATCTTATTTATCAAAGCATTAAAAAAAAAAGAAAAAGAAAAATCCAATGAAATGATTCAGCGTGCAAGTCTGCAACCGGAGGAGATCCGCAGCACAGTTGTGTTAGCTTGTGGACTTGTAGTTGAGCCACGTCTCAAAACTAGGTCAAGGAGTTGTCCCGTTCCTGAATTCCGGCTTTCTAATTCTTCTTAACGCGCTATTAAGTACAAATAAAAAATGGTTTCCTTCTCTTTAAATTACTAATTACTTTCGGATAAAAACCACGTGGCAAAATGTCACTGGTTTTGATATTTTGAGACTTCCTGTTTCTACTCCATATCCGCAATGCGCTGGCCTCTATGGGCCTATAGAAAAAGAAATTAATCAGTTCATGGTAAAGATATCTGGCCGCTATGGGTCTATAAGAAAAGAATTTGATCAGCTCTTGGTAAAGATATCTATTTCCGACGCCTTTTTGAAAAAGAAACTTTCTCGCCTTGGAATCACGCGGTAAAAAATTGACCGTGCGATGTAATACCGTTTTTCTACAGCCACTAAAGCAACCCACTTTTTTAATCAACGGCCAACTTCTTAAAGCAGTCAGTGGGCTCAAATGAGGTTAAACCGTAGGGTCATTAAAGGTATAAAAAAGACTCTTCATGAGTGATAAATTTTCTTTATCAGGGGCGTCCGTTCGCAGCAACCTTTCCAAAAGAACGATTCATCTCCGACTGTCTGTAATTTCTATACATACGGTAGATGGTAATTAATACGCTCACAGTGCCACAGAGAGAGAGATTATAGATATTTCCAAATATACAAGAAAGCGCATTTGGAGCTTTTTTGTTCTTCTTATTTTGATTGTTTAACGCTTGAAAAAGAAGAAGAAGGGACAAGGAATGGCTTATGGAGAGGAGCTTAAACACGCTTCTGTGTTTTGGCTTTTGAGGGTTTTGATCTTGTTTTATGCCTTTGTTGCCACGACGACGGCGCTGCAGCGGCAGCAACAGCAGCACAAGAATGCGTACGCCACCATGATGTACATGGGGACGCCAAGGGACTACGAGTTCTACGTGGCCACACGTGTCATGATCAGATCGCTTGTTCGGCTCCAGGTGGACGCCGATATTGTCGTCATTGCCTCCCTCGACGTTCCTCTCCGATGGGTTCAAGCTCTGTACGTTTCCCTTGTCACTGTTTTTTTTTTTTTAAAATTTTGTCTGCTTTTTATCTTTTTAGGTAATTTCATTTTTTTGTTTACCGTGGGCCCTACAGTAACTTGTGAATGTCTTTCAAAATTAACCCGTCAATTGAATTAGAATCATGCTAATGCTCGATGACTGAGTCCACATTTTTTTCCATTAGTGAACGAGCAAATGGGTATTCTAAATGTTCCATACGCCCATGCCCCGTGGCCCGTGGGAGTTTAAATCACAATATTTTATAATGGAAAAGTGTATATTATTACCGTCCTCACAATAAATTGGGTGGTGGTGTCAATTTAGTTGGATAATTAGATTGTCTCATTGGTCCACATTCTTGTTCATGGAGCCTTGCGCGTTAGAAGCTGAGACAGAAAATAAAGTAATTAAAAGATACGAAAGAGATAATAAAAAAGATAGAAAAGCAACTTGGCCTTTAGGCTCTATCCTTCGTCCTTTATATTCTAGTCTTTTTTAGATGGAAATATGCCTTTAAATTACGCGTGACTCCCCATAATCTCTCATTAGTGTTGTGTCTTAGGAGTTTCGGAGATAGTATTTGTGCTGATACCCTTTCACTAATTATATATAGGAAAGTAAAATTTTCATTAATTTTGAACTGGAGAATAATGACATAATTTGTGAGGGGAATGAACCTTCCATATAAAAAGCTACTTTAGTTGGCGAATAAGTCCTTGTTTTCATCGTGAGTTGTACGTTTTAGTTTGTTTGGCTTCCTTGATCTGTTTTGTAATTTTTTGGCTTTTGAATATTGGTATTTTGAAAACATAGATAATGCGGACATATTCGTGTGACCCTACTACCTCTCGTAGTGATGGAGCGCCCGTGTCATCCAAAATGCATATTTTGTTAAGGTCTTTCGCGTGCGAAGCTACAAATGATTTTATAGACTTATAAATCCTTGTTCTCAGAAATGGAATATGACTTTCCCTAGACTCATTACTCGCAATTCCTTTGTTATATAATAAAATATTGCAATTTATAAACTGCCTCCGTAATTTCCCAATTTCTTTTTAAGACATTACTTTCTGTGCGTCCAAAGTGCTTCTGGGTGTGACTTGCAATCCACTGTTCCTTTTTTTGACTTCTTATGGACCAATAAAGGAAAAATTTACAAGTAGGGAGCATTGCTTAGGACCCCATCCAAACGCTACTTACCAATGAGAATGGATTTTTCTTTAACTATTTCTTAAATGTTCTTCAATAAGACAAACTATAATGGAATTCAATAAATTTCATTTTCTGCATATTTTTCCCTGATATTTTCTTGAGAAAATTTGCTTCTCATTCATTTTAGCTATTGATAATTTTCAGTCAAATAATATAATTGACTTTTCTACCTCACGTACCGGCCATGTGCTATGGAATTCCATGTGGCTTTACTACTAGTATGTTAAGTGTGTCCAATCAACCAATTTAATGGTTAACTAATTGCCATTCTCATTTTACAGGCATCGCAAATTGCCTGCCTTACGTCTTTGCTCTCTTTGGTTTCATTCAACATTTCAAACTAAAAAAAAATCAGTTTAAAATTGAAATGCAATGGTTGTTAGGCCAGTAAATGCTTTCCCTTTGACATAAGATATTTCATGTTACATTCAACATTTCAAATAAAAAATTTGTCTATTTGTAATTAGATACACCTAACAGAAAGTTGAAAACATAAGGTCAGAAATTTGGCCTTTTTTTCAAGGAATTAATTGAAGCAAGCAGCTAGTCATGTGCCTTTAATTACGTTAGCCAATTCACCGACCAGTCCATAACGCCCGGCTTCATGGAGGAAAATGGTAGATATAATACCTAGTTGTCGGGTAAAAACACATGGGAACTATATGAAAAATTGGTAATTTTTAAATGAGATGGCTGACCTCTATCCATCACCTGAATCAATGTTTTGGCCGAGTGGTGGTCCGCTTGCTCTTGCAAATGTGAGAGCAGCGATTTGAGTCCTTATGAATTTAAATCTCCTTTAATTAAGCATGATTGAACGGAATCAATTTATAATCTTTCTCCCTTGTGAAATGCGAGTGGAGGAATACATCCCTTAAATATTTATGAGAGTTATTTGTTTGGACAAGTATTTCATAGAGTTTAATGTAAAGTTGTAATCCCAGTTATATGTCTAATTATAAATATCAGTAATTGTTATCAGCTTGTTTGATGGTATAATGTAAAATGACTTTCAAAGGACTTTCATACCTGCCCGATAAACTTGTTTGTCCAAATATGCAGACTGTTTGTTGGTTTAACAAGTGTTGGTTTAACAACTAATTACACTTTTTAAGTTCAGAGTTTTTTCTGGAGAAAGAAAGTCTTGAGTGCTATTAGCGAATACCTTTATCAAGTATATAGACGATAAGAATTCAACAAATGAGAGTATATATTTTGAAACACCCGATATTTTTCTTAATAATACCTTAATATCATTATCATCCAGGAAGAACATTGGCGATAAATTTAATTGATAGAAATGCTTGACTATTGACATATGACGCGTTCAAGGTCTCTAATATGTTGACATGAAGTAGGAAGTGACAAGTGTTATTAATGTGTGCATAGGGAACAGGAAGATGGAGCAAAGGTGGTGAGAGTGGAGAACCTTAATAATCCGTACAAGGATCAAGCAAATTTTGACCGGAGATTCAAATTGACACTAAACAAACTCTATGCATGGAACCTAGTGGATTATGACAGGGTGGTCATGCTTGATTCTGATAACCTCTTTCTTGAGAAAACAGATGAGTTGTTCCAATGCGGCCAATTTTGTGCGGTTTTTATCAATCCTTGCATCTTCCATACAGGCCTTTTTGTCTTGCAGGTAATCTCATACCAAGTTCTTTATTATCGATTAGTCCAATGAGAGGCAATATATTGTTCCTAATTTTTCTTTTATGTGTATGAAATTGCAGCCATCAAAGACAGTGTTCAAGGATATGATACATGAATTAGAAACTGGAAGAGAAAATCCAGATGGTGCAGACCAGGGCTTTATCGCTAGCTATTTCCCTGACTTGCTTGATAAACCAATGTTCCATCCTTCCTTGAATGGCACCAAGCTTGATGGACATTATAGACTTCCTTTGGGCTATCAAATGGATGCCTCGTATTACTGTAAGTATAATAAAGAAAAATATTCTTTTCTTGAAGTGAATTATTCATCAAGCTATTAATGTGCCAATTTATGTGGGTTCCAGACCTTAGACTGAGATGGAGTGTACCCTGCGGGCCAAACAGCGTAATTACATTCCCAGGTGCTCCGTGGTTGAAGCCATGGTACTGGTGGTCATGGCCTGTCTTGCCATTAGGCATCCAATGGCATAAATATCGTCTTCAAACTCTCGGGTAAAATTAAGAATGGATTTCAAATTTGTTTATTTGTAGAAGGTAACACAAGGTGTCTCTGATCATTACATGTCATTAACATATACAAAATTATACAGGTATAGTGCAGAGATGACAATGATGATAATCCAGGCAGTGATTTATCTTGGAATAATAGCAGTGACACGTCTGGCTAAGCCAAACATACCCAAGCTGTGCTATCGCCGCTCAGACAAGAGCATCACCATATTACAAACAGGTCTAAAATTAGTAGCAGTTTGGTCCATTCTTGCTTCCTACATAATACCATTCTTTCTTGTGCCGAGCACACTTCACCCGCTACTAGCTTGGCCATTATATTTTCTTGGCTGCTTTGCACTTTCCACTATAGCAATCAATTCATTTTTCCTGCCAATTCTTCCTGTTTTGGCTCCATGGTTGCTGATATTTGGCTCACTTTTGGTCATGGCGTATCCCTGGTTTTCAAACGGTGTCGTAAGAGCTTTAGCAGTATTTTTCTATGCATTCTGTTCAGCCCCTATTGTTTGGGTATCGTTAACAAAGGTCATGTCATGTCTTCAAGTCTCACTTGAAAGAGAAGTATTTTTTCCAAGATTGGGAGAATCTTCACCGCCTTCAGGATTCAACAAGTTGTACTGAGAAACTAGCCGTTTTAGTAGATTTTTAATTGATGGCTACCCTGGAATTGATTGACATAAAGGCTCTGTTAACAGTCTTCGAGACAGATTTTGGAGCCTGCTCAATTTTTGGTGGAGGAACAAAGGCTGATAGACCGGTTTAATTTTGCCAGGATTTCGGGATTCTAACACCGGTTGAATTTAGCATGAGAGGTCACGCTTTTGTCCACTCTCAGTTGAAAATAGCTTTGTAATGATACAAAAATTGCTTCATTAATTATTTATATGTGTTTCACGGCCAACAGATTGTGTCCCAAATCCCCATTGTTTTCTTAGAATCGATCTGAACGGAATTTAATCGGTTTATCATTCGTTGGATTCAAATTTTTTTAATAGGTTTATTTTTTGAAGTCGAACTAAACTAAAAATTAATCATTTCATAAATAAGAAATCGATTATTGTCTTATTTGGTAATGATGATTAAATACTTATAACTTACGTATTAAAGTGTTTAATAAAGTAAAAGTATTTTGATCTACTATTTATATAATAAAAAATTTATAATATTTTTTATTTTTATTAAAATTATTATTTAAAAATCACATTTAACACACATTATTAATTTTTATTTTAAGATTATTCTTTTTTTTTTTTAACAGCTACAGCGCTCTAATACCCGACAAGATCTGTCTTTAACCAAATCAAATTGAACCGTTAGATTTGGGTCGGTTACTATAGAAGCTTTTTTCACAAATATAATTAATTAACATTCGTTTTAGAGAAAGGGTTCGAGTTCCGCTGTGGGACTCTTCCCTCCCAATAATAAGATAAGGCTAGTATAACGAAATGACACAGCCGATTAGCTCTCTAATTGTGAATGTCAATTGCCAAAAAACATTTAACATTCAATTATCTTCATTAGAAGAATCAAGCCTGAAAGATGTATTTATTTATCTATAGGCCTTTCTTGTTACTTTTCACTGTGGATTAGCTTGGGCCTAATGTGAGTCCAAATTAGAAGCTGAAATCAGCAGACTTGACCCATGAATGTCCGAGACTTAAGTAAAAACATGTGTACAGTGGAATAATGCCTGCAATTAAGGGAACAAGCGCGGCTCTATAGAAATTGAATCTACACTGGATCGCAGCAGATTGTCCACAAAAAACGGTCCTGATTTTACTGATCAGGAGGGACCCAAAAATGAGCAATCATTGCAAAGCGGAAACCATAACGTGAGAAGGGAATCTTTTTACTCTTTAAACCCGGACCCACTGCTCGTATTACTGCTCCAATCATCATAAATGACTTTCACGATGGCATTCAAGATATGGAATCGCAATCTGTGTACGAGTTAGGGTGCTTTTTGTCTCTAGCCCTGATGGGGGAAAGGTTTCATTTCAGAGTTCCCAACGTTCAAAAAAATGAATTTTCAAAAGAAGTGGGCTCCAGTTGGGGGCACCAGAAACAGACCAGATTACAACAAAGAATACAAAAATACCATCGAGCCATGCCTGGACCATCACTGCTCGTGCACGCGCCACCACTGAGTACTCGACACTTTTGGAGGTGACCATTTTTTATGGAGTCGATTATGATGGGCAATAAACTCCATATCCGGCCCGGATCCGTAAAGATCTAGACCCGGAAAGATCTGGATCCAAAAAAATTTAGATCCGTATATTAAAAAATGCGGATCCGAATCTTAAAAGTTAAGATCCGTGCGGATTCAGATCTGGATTGGAATGTAAGTGCATCCGAAAAATAGGATATTCTGATCCGGATGCAAGTGCATCCAGAAAACTAGATATTTAGATCTGTATTATTATATAATTAATTAAATTTTAATTTAAAAATATATAAATTAAAATATTTATAAGCATAATTACTTCTATAATCTTCATTGACTATGAAAAGTATGTTAAAAAGTCAACAATAATAATAATAATAATAATAATAATAATAATAATAATAATAATAATAATAATAATTAGAGAATATTATAATGAATTGATTTACTTTAGTTTTTTATTTTTTATTTATATTGTGAAATTATCATTTGTGGATTTATGGTGATATTGTAGGTTATTTATATTGAATTGATGTTAAATGGTTAATTATTAAATTATGATTGAATTTTATTTGATATTATTAAATAAATTATTAAAGTTAAAATTATATTTAAATTTAAAAATATGCGGATTCAAATATCTGAAAAATCCGCCCGCAACCCATGTAAATTTTACACACATCTGGATCCCCATTTTTTTTCGAGATTCGGATGCGGATTCAGATATAAAAAATTTAATGCGAATCTAGATCCGGATGCACCTACATCCGGATCCAGAATTTGCCATCCCTAGAGTCGATTGTATCAATATCGAAAACATTAAAACAACCAGTGGGCGCCCTCGTGCCCAAGAATGATGAGCCCTTCATATCGGCTCAGGCTCAGCTCACACCTGAGTTGAGATCGAAATATTTTAGGCTTGCTTGTGAAAAACATGAGTTGAGATCGAAATATTTTAGGCTTGCTTGTGAAAAACATTCATCACGTACATTTGGAATGGCTTTCATATATATATGCAACATGGCAATATCTGCACTAAGCTGACCTTTTACTGCATATAATTAATTCAATAACGAAGGGAAGTTACTGGCGAAATGACCTGATATCCCTAGGCATATAAGCCATCCATGTGTGCGTGTGTGTGTATTCGTTATTATCTAATGACTCTATCATAAGGGTTTACGATGTTTTAACTGAGCATAAGCAAACAAATAGAGAATCATAGCAATGTAGGTTCCGAGTCCAATTAGAAAATGAATTTGTATATGTATTTTTTTCCCTCTTAATCACTTGATTATAACATTCCATTAAACATATATAACATATGAAAGGAAACTGTAGCTTGTAGGAATCTATGGTATGACAGCTAATTAATTAATCAAACAGACAAAATTAGAGAGATTCTAGTATTCAGAAAGTATCAGATTAAAGTAATGCACGGCCAAAAGTATGGTGCCCCCACACGGAGACTTGTGCTTACAATGCAGCCAAGCTACTGTAAACCTATGGCCGAAACAAACTACATTGTCCCTAAGAGCGAGGGAACGGAAAAAAATGACCGTTGCAAATGAGAACCCAAATAATATCATTGATATTCCCCGGAAGGAACCAACATATCATTAACTATATATATTATTTATTCATTAAATAAGAGTGACTTCAACTCTGGAGATCAAATTCGTTCGGCTTATAAATGCTTCTCTCTTAAATTCCCAACTTCCATTGTACTTGCACCCATTCAATTAAATTTCTCGGAGCCTCTTCGAAAGCAGATTACACACATTCTCTCCGACAATTTTAGATAATGCTGTTTAATTTAATGTCATCTGTTGCTTGTTTTTCGTTCTTTCACTTGTACCTTGTTACTTGTTTCTTGTGTCTTGCATTGTTTCAGGTTACGATCTCAGCCACAGCTCAAGCTGCAAATTCTACCAAGCACCATCACAAGTGGATTGGACCCATCGGCCACCGTGCAATCACCGTTGATGTTAATGGGTCCGGCCTGTTCAAGTCGGTCCAAGCTGCCGTTGATTCCGTCCCTGAAAACAACAGAATGAACGTACTTATTCAAATTAGCGCAGGGTATTACATGTAAGACCAATAATAATATTAATAACAATCTTGCGAAAATTAGCGGAGTTTTACTCCACGTAATGACTTCTGAGTTCCGATATGGTGGATGCCGTGCAGAGAGAAGGTGACGGTGCCAGTGTCGAAACCGTACATCACGTTTCAAGGTGCAGGGAGGGATCGGACGGTGATCGAGTGGCATGATCGAGCATGTGATCGTGGGGCTAATGGCCAGCAGCTCCGCACTTACCAGACAGCTTCTGTAACTGTTTTTGCTAATTATTTCTCTGCAAGGAATATTAGCTTCAAGGTATAAGATTAAAATCAAACTTAAATATTAGTACAAAGGTGAAAGTACACACTGGCGTTAGTATTTTAAATTATTACATAAAATCTATTAGTTAACTCTGACGGTGCATGGCATGTCACATTTCTTCTCTGCGAAATTGAATTGCAATAAGTTCAAAGTTAAAAGTTGTATACATGGTAATGTTTACGTAGAACACAGCGCCAGCACCGCTACCAGGAGTGCAAGGGTGGCAAGCGGTGGCGTTTAGGATATCCGGCGACAAGGCTTACTTCTCAGGCTGTGGATTCTATGGGGCACAGGACACTCTGTGTGACGACGCAGGGCGGCATTACTTCAAGGAATGTTACATTGAAGGCTCCATTGACTTTATTTTCGGGAATGGCCGGTCTATGTACAAAGTAAGCACATTCAGGTTCCACTGAGGTTCACCATTTTTTTTTCCCCTAATTTCATTATCCTCTTCAACACTTAACGTTTTAAGTTTTGTTTTTAACGATATCCTCCATACACTATATATACCCGTGATCTGGGACTCACTGTCTTCTTGTTTTAAAATAAAACTGATCCTGCAGCAGCAGCATGGCCACTCTTTAATGGTGAAAAGGATGTTTCATTTTTCTGTTTTCTCTGTGTTTCTGCCTTTATGGTTTATGAAGTTCAAAAAAAATAAATAAACAAATAAAAGGAAATAGTACCTTTTTTTTAACGTGTTTTTGTGTCAGTAACAGTGGCTACCCAATTCGCCAAAAGATGAAGAAAATGTAGAGAACGCAGATTACACCTTGCTAGCCTCGAGCTTAGCATGCATGAATTAAAAACTAATCCATAATTATCTCAGATTTGGTCAGCATCTAATTTTCTCTCTTTACTATCGTTCATCATTAACTGTAAAGTATGTATAAATTTTGTCCCATAAAGCTTGAATTAATTTATAATTATCATATCCCATTATCGCATCCATTTGAAAAAATACATTTACATCATTTAAAGAACTTTCCGGGTGGGATCCAGGTGGGAAAATTATTGACATGTTCTTTATAGGCATAGGTGCATGAAAACAAGCGACTGTCGCGTTCATTAAGAATCTTTTATATATATATATATATATATATATATATATATATATTAATTTCTGCCTTTTCTTACTTTTGGTCATGAAAGGAAAAGTTGACTGTTGATTGATTGCCGGCAGGACTGTGAGCTGCATTCAATAGCCACAAGATTCGGGTCAATTGCAGCCCACGATAGAAAATCGCCGGACGAGAAGACTGGATTTGCTTTTGTGCGATGCAGGGTAACGGGTTCGGGCCCACTATATGTGGGCCGAGCCATGGGCCAGTACTCGAGGATCGTTTACTCATTCACTTACTTTGATGACTTGGTTGCCCACGGTGGCTGGGATGACTGGGACCACATCAGTAACAAAAACAAGTAGACTCCCACCTCCTAATTCCTAAAGAAGAAGAAATGCTGCTCCATCTTTCTAATTCTATTGGTTATTCGACATGCCCTTTTGATGTACTGTATCAGATGTTGCTTTATGCGTCTGACCGAATACGCTTTACTTTCGATTTGCAAATGCAGGACTGCATTTTTCGGAGTGTACAAGTGCTGGGGCCCTGGAGCAGCAAACGTGAGCGGCGTGTCATGGGCTAGGGAGCTGGATTACGAATCGGCCCATCCATTTCTTGTGAAGAGTTTCGTCAACGGCAGGCACTGGATTGCACCATCAGACGCTTAGCATTACGATCGCCCACATCCATGCCTCCGTCCTCTTTCTTCTTCTCCAGAAATTCGTTTTATTCCATTCTTTACGTGAACCGAAACAATAAAGTTCCTGTCCATTCAATTCATTTGTTTATTCTTTGAAATTTGTCCAAATTTGTACCTAGTTGTATTCGAAATCAATATACTGCCATACACAATATTTGTTTATCGACCATCACTATGGGTTGGTTAGCCAGGAGCAGTCTCCAAAATAATCCTGTGGAGGCTCAAGCTCAGGTGCCCAAATAACTATTATCACTCGTTTTAAATCAAGTACAGTCAGTTATGAATTAAAAGACGAAGCAGTTTGCAACGGATCATCATTCTCAAAATGTCAAACAAGAAAATTATTCCTTAGTGATCTCACATTATGTTACTTCATGTATGAACCTCTTTGGGTAACAAATAATAACAGCTAATCTGATTCATTAAAAGAATCACCAAACAAGCATACACTCAACTCTATCCCCAAACTTTAGATCTCATTGAACTGATATTCAAATTAAATTAATTTATTGCCTGCAAATTTATATAAAAAGAATATCTAAGACACAAATTGAAACAACAGCTGGGACTTGCAACTAGAACACACCACTTCACATTATACAACACTTCTCCTGAGAATCATGCATTTCTGGAGACCTGCAAAAGTCAGATACTTATTAGTTAAGTTTATATATATATATATATATATATGTATGTATGTATGTATATAGTTAATTCCCATTTAATTAACATTGATAATAAATATCTAAAGGACATGTTCTCCTCCCACTGACCAGTTACAGTTATTTACATTTTTGTCACATAGCTTTGGCAGCATAAATTCAAGAATTTTTGTATTTGTGGACACTTTTGCCAGACAACAGCATATGAATCAGAATTTTGATTGTCATAGTAACAAAAGAAGAGCACTTACAACTGGCCGAGACTAGCTAAATCAAAATCAGGAGCAAGCTCTTGCACAATATCATTTGGTGGTTGGCCACATTCTTGCATTTTCTGCATGAGATCAACAATCTTGGTGAAGTTACCAGGATCATTTTCATATACTTCATTAAGCTGTTTTATGAGTTCATATTGGTGGAAGTAACGGTCATATTCTTCTTTGTTCAAACTGGCTTTGTGGTCTTCCAACCATTTAGGGTATCTTTCTCCAATTTCCTTCATGGGTTCATGAAGAACATCCTTAGATAACAGCTGCTGCATCATGGTCTCCACTATTGATTCCATGTCCTGGGTAAATGAAAGAACAAAAGAAAAAAAAAAGGTAAAAATTGCTTATTCCCAAGATCTTAATATCAAACATACAGATATGTACATTACTCAGTAGACAAATGGGAGGACACATACAAGCATATGATAGATTCATCTGAACTCTATACTTTGAATTACGAATCAAATCAAAGCCAGTGCCAAAATATAAAAGAAAAGGGCATAATTTAGCTTAGTAGATGAAGCGCCAACCTTTGATCTTATCTAAACCCATAATTGAAGTAACAGAACTCAGTTATAACATTGAACATAATCACATTTCAGCTATAAACCCCTACCAATTTGACCCCATGATTCTCGCTGATGTCAGATTAGATATAAGGAATCATGATAAAGGCTCTCCAACTCAAACTCAAATTATCTCAAGCAATTTCAGAACACAGACTAATGCTATTACAATTGAGATATGCAGCATTAACTGAAAAATGCACCCTATACCCTCCTATGCATCATGCAATGAAGCATCAGAGCTATCTAATTTGAGCACTCTTCCAACATAGGACAATGCAGTTAAACATTAAAGTATTGCTTAACGAAGAAGAGTAGCTCTCTATACAGCCTGTTTCTTGATAATCGGAAACTCAATAAATGTAGAGGTACAGCATGGGTCTATGCATCATAAAGCTACTAGATTGCCCATTTGAGAAAGTTGAGCTTTGGTCTATGCCAACTATAAGTCTATAGCCATATCCATGAATAAAAACACTACAAGTTGCAAATCAATCTCACGCAAATATTACCAATCCCAGAACAAGAAATTCATCAACAGTATTTTTTTAAGCGCTTCTGAAAGCGAAACTCCAAAGTAGGCATGAAAAACAGATGGGTCAAGTATGCCTCATTACTGATGAGGCCACATGATGCAACAAGAGTCCCTCCAAACTCCAAACTCCAATCTCTAATGATGTTTCAGGTCATGGTCCTCTTTCAACAATATTACAATTGAAACCAAACAGCAGGCATCCATAGGCAAAGTCATAATCACTTAAACAAAATTACACTATCATATTTAATAATGATTCGCAACATTCTAAAATTCAATCCGGGGCAAAAACTCAAAAGCATGAACAAAACCCAGAAACCCAATTCAATTCATTCAGGGAAGGAGTAAAAATTGTTACCTGAGAGCCGGCAAGCTCCTCAAACTGCTTAACCCAATCATCAACCATTGCATCCTCACCTGGCTTTGCCATCGACTCCAATCCCTTGACAGCCTCCCTAGTCTGTTCCCTCAATTTATCAAGTGCCTCAGTGACATGGGATTCCTTTGACACCTTTTGTTTCCCCTTTTTCTTGCTCTTCAAGTCAGGCAATCCCATGCCCAACCCCTGCACTCCAGACGGTAAAGAAGCAGATTCTTGCTTCTTCTCTGCGCCATTCCCTTCGCAACTCCTATTAAGCAACTAAAAAGCTAAGACTTTTCTAACCAAAACCAATAAAACTCCACAATTTTACAGCTACAACAAATAGCATATAGAAATCAAAAATCAAAATTCAAATTTCCGAACAAATTTTAGAGACCTTTGCGAGGGATTAGTGAGATTGAGATTCTGGAAATCATCCAAAGCACCTGAAAAGTTAATAAATTAGGAAAACCTTCATCAAAATAAATAGAGTTTTTTAAGCGGGAGGAACAAATATGAAGACTTACTGTCGAGAAGCTGGTCTAAATCATCGGAGGGGTCAGCCATGGATTCAAGTGCAACTGTATTATCCAAATCAACTGAAATTGACTCGTCCTTTATCTCCTATTATATTATATTATATACGAGTGAGTTTTAGGCTAAGACTTGGTTATTGAGGAATTGTGAAGGAGGACATGCTGCAGACGATGACGTGATTAGGCGGCGGAGACGACGTGAAGATGAAGCTTGTTTGTTTGAATCAATAACAAAAATATCCAAAGGCTATAGTTTTGGACTTTTTTGACACCCAAAGTCTTACGATACTTGATGATGGATCTTTCTTTCTTTTTAGTACATATTTTCTTCTCCTAATATATTTCTTTTTTGATAGAATATATTTTATTTTTTTAATTTCATAAGAAAAAGAGTTTTGTATTTGTTATGGTGCAAGCCTAATACAACAGATTGATCTTTTTCCCACCGCTTAGTTCAAGCCAATTATAGAACTTTTAATTTTTATATTTAATTAGTGTGCCAGTATATATATATTAACTGAGTAATTTTCATAAAAAATCTTAAATATTTTAACATTTAAGTCACAATTTGAGATACAACCACAAAATGATAATTAAATAATTTTTTTAAAATTTATTATTAAATAAATGAGTAACACATAATATTAAGATTCAAATGTTAGAATCTTAATTATTAAAAGTAAAAAAAAAAAAAAAGTGTACAGAAAATATATTTTTTAAATTGTTTTTAACCAACTTTTTCAGTTAAAAGGATTGTTCATTTTTTTTTTTATTTTTTTGACCTGAAACAGTCGAGTGGAATTGTGGAAAGCCTTCCTTGATATACTAGAAACAGTGTTGTCGCATTAATTTTAGAACGGGAATGCACAGTTATATTATGGAAGCATTGATATATTATGGAAAGTTTTGAAAAAATGGGATTGCACATAGAATGTATAAAGCAATATCGCTATTTACGAATATATTTTTATATATTTTAAGCCAGCGAAAACTGCATTTGCTGGCATCTCAACGTAATATGACATCGTTTTCACACTCCAGTGACTGTGCTGCTCTGGTGGGGATTTGACACCTTCCTTTTGCTACCTAATGCTGAGCTTCTGATGCCATTGCAACAGCATTCTGTCCACCGTTTTCAACAGTGGTTTCTGCCTGAGCCATGGGATAGTGTTGAAATTGAGGGTCCGTGCTAACTGATGTGGCCACAGCTTGGTGAGTTTGCGATGGTAAATAAGCCCCAGGCTGAAGATATGAGCCCTGAGAACCATAAAGAGTCTGTACTATAGGGTTAGGTGGGTAAAGAGCCTGAACCCCCTCAGGCCCATACATGGCTTGGTGACCCTCAAATCTTTTAAGCTTTGCAATATGTTTTTTACCAGAAAGATGGCGTTCAAAAACTTCCTTTGTGTCGCACTTGACATTGCACAAGTTACAGATTAGGGGAATTACCACTTTAGGTTTGGGAGGTTCCATTGGCTGCCTTGAACCTTCAAATTTTGATTTCATGTGCTTTTTTCCTTGACCAACTCTCATCTTACGTTTCATTCCATGCCTCTGATTATCAAACCGATCCATTCTAGGCTTCTCTTCTTGTGGATTGGAAGACTCATTCACAGTAACTTCAGGCTGCTCATCAGCATTACCTGGATGCTCAGCCTCTTTTTCCTTTTCATCGTTGACAGTTTCAGAAGGTACATCAAGTGCTGCCTCTTTTTCTTCACCATCCTGTCCAAGCTCAGGCTGCTCAGACGCTTCTATATGGCACTCAGCTATGGGTTTCTGTTCTGTCTGGATTTTGGCCATTGGTTTAACAGCCTTTCTCAACTCCTCAATCCTCAGCAAGTTCTTTCTATGTCGCTTTCCATTCGTGTGCTGTTCAAGAATTTGCAAGCTAGTACAATCAACTCTACAAAGTTCACACCACGCTGACTTCAAGGGTTGCTGGCTTGGCTCTACCTTCCCTGCTGCTGTAGTAGATAGCAATGGCTCAGGTAGAAAATGAGCTGCTTTTTCAGTTGCATTAGGTGAAGGATCCGCCGGTTCTGCACCCTCAGCAGCAGTATATTCAGGATTTGGAGATGATGATGATACACCACATGCTAGGACGTGTCTCGAACCTCCCCTACCCCAACCACGTCCTCTTCCACGAAAAGATCTTCCAGAAGTAGTGGGGTTAGAATGACGGGGACCAAAATTTTTATGACTACCACCTTGGAATGGCCTGCCACCCCATCTGTAACCACCTTTGTTGGGAAATTGACCACCCTGCAAAATTTATTAAATTGTTTGCTTGGGTGTCAAAAAGCCTGTGCAGCCAAAAATGTGCTCATTACAGGCTGTAGGGGAAGTCTGGTTCAAAATTCAAATATATAAACAAGTCATACTAAAATAGAATTTCAAAACTAAATGAAAAATCTAAATAATCATGAAAACAGCAGAGCCAAAAATGTCTCCATCACATGCTGAGGAAAAAATGGTTCACAAAATCAGGGAAAAAGAAAAAATCAACAGAATAATAATGTATCAATATTGATTACATATGACAGGCACTATGCCGTGTCACCTGTAATGCTATTAGACATGTAAAACAGCAGAGGGGCTTGCTCAGTAGAATCATATGGGAGATAGCCCCTATCAACAACACCAGCAATTTGAAACGTCCACACTGCAAAAGCTAAAAGCCTAAGCTAAATTATTTTCCAGGTGTGCACAAACGCAAAAATTTAACGACTTGTACTAGCAAAGAACAGAAAAATCAATTATTCATGCTTGCCCGGTTGCCTTCAGGCCGCAGGTCGCCTCAAGCGAATGTGCTTTGTGCCCGTAGTTGCCCAAGTTCGAGTTATTATAGGGGGGCAATGGTTAGTGTTTAGTGAGTGAAATTTCTCATCCCCATCCAAACCTTTTATGAAAGGACGGGCAAAAGACAATTCTTCATGCTAGATAAAGAAAGAAGAACCTAAGATTCAGAATCTCTACGTCCAAGCACATACTTAAATTTTAAAGAGGCAAACACATTGCACATCAGAAACTGTGACCGCAACTCAAGCAAAACTCTCAAAAATGCAAAATTCTGAGTAGAATTGGGTAGGCAGACCAACAAATAGTTCACTACAATTATAATCAAGTAAATTAATTCAATGAGATAAGCCTTTATAAATTTTTCGAATCCAACTCACTGCGACCGGTGAACTTATCAGAAGAGGAAATTTCTGAGTGATCCAAGTAGGTCCTTAACCTCAAGTATTTTTTAAAACACTTACTAAAAGCAAAACAAGTGATTCAAAAGATCCATACCTATTCCTTTTTGCAAAGAATCCAATCCAATGAGAATTCAAATGACAATAATATGATGGTCATTGTACAAGAGAAGGGCTCCTGATTTGCATTCTCTAGTTGGTAAAATTTCAGCATCTCTGTTTCTTACTGAGACTTAACATTCTACCACACAATATCAAGATAATTTAAGGCAACCATCAGTTAAGAGTAATACAAAAGGACATGTCAAGAGCAATGGTATAAGCAAGATTTCAACAATTTGGCTCAGGCCCATAACTGCGACACTGAGTTTGGCCAAGGCTTAAGCTCATCCTCGTTTATGCTGAGCTGACAACACAGTTTCCAAAGTGAACAAGCTCAAGCTTGCTTGGCTTAGTTCAACAGTTTACATTATGGAAATTTCCATAATTCCTTCCTGTATTGATATCAGATATTTTTGAACCCCTAATCCTTGCCAATGGTCCATAACAAACGTGTACCAATACAGGAATATTTATCTCGGCAGGGTAGAATGGTCCTCACACGTCTGCTAACCTTACATTTCAGCTCTCTCTAGTCATATTGCTACCAACAAATTGAGTGTTCCTTTAGAGATAGGGAAACACTGACAATATCAATAGCAAGAGCGCTCCAAATTCATTTGTTTACCATTAATAATGACACATGAGCTTAAATAATAATAGTATAAAATAAATTGTAAAATTCGCCAATGACTGAATCAAAGAATGGTGTCATAAAAAATTCCAAGCAAACCACCTACCGGCGTATGCATTCCGCCCATCGCCCCCTCCGCCGCCGGCATCGTCCCCGCAAACTGCGCCAGCTGTGACAAAGCCGCAGCTGCGGCCCGGTTCAGCCCCGGATAATACGCGCTATGCTGCTGTCGTACCTGTTGGGCCCCACCGGGGCCGGCTATCTCCGCTGCTTCATTTGCAGAAACTGAAACCCCCGGCGGATTTAACGTACTCGTTTCAGGATGCTGCTGATGTGGCAGGCGCTGGTAGGCTGTGGAGTAGTATGATTGTTGGTAAAAAGCGTGGTGGTGGTGTTGTTGTTGGTAGTAATAATGATATGATTGATCGTATGATTGGATTTGTGTTTGATCATACGATTGAGAAGTGTAATCTTGATTTTGCTGTTGAGCTTCTGGGAGAGATGAGAGATCCATCGTGAGTTTATGATCTCGTATGTATGAGATAAGACGGTGCCTTTTGTTATGTCTTTCTACGGTGCCATTGTTGTCGCTGGCAAAGGCAACGCCGATTACTAGGGGTACGGGAGTACAATTGTGGGACCGCTTCGACAAGTTCTGCCGTGGTGTGGTGTTGACGCGTTGCGGCGTACGAAATCGTCAAGCCAAGTATGACAAAGTTTGTTTTTCGCGTATCTTTAGTTTGGTTAATATTATAAAAAAAAGAAAAGGAAAATTGTAAAATATTTTTGGACGAAATCACAATTGATTTGAAATATGCAGGGCATTTACAAAATTATAACTAAAATATAGCTCTGCGCAGCAATACCGACGACTAAAGGGACGTAAGTAAGCAATATTCGACCAAAAACCAAAAAAAAAAAGTCGAGGTTGAGGTCCGAAACTCCTTCCCTCAAAAAGATAATAGCGCAAAACACCAGCAAGTGAGTAGTGAGAATCCAATAATCCTCACACCAGCACGAAAATGGCTGCTGCTTTTGCACCGTCCACTACTCTCCGGTTACGGCCGTACTCTACTCTCCGGTGCCTCTCCTTCTATCCCAAAATCCTAACAAAACCGTATCCTGTTTTCCCGCCACTTATCCGCCGCTCGCCAATTCCTTCCCATAGATTCTTCTCCTCAGTGATCTCCGGAGCCCTGCACTCTGGCGAGAGGACGAAATCGGAAGTGGCGGAAAGAAAGAAGGGCGAAATGGGAAGTAAAGTTGGGGAGTTCAGAAAGAAGTTGAAGATCGTTGATGTAAAGGGCGGGCCTGACGAAGGTTTGGACCGGGTCGGGCAGATGATTGTTGTCACGGGCTGGGTACGAACCCTACGGGCCCAGAGCAGCATCGCATTTATCGAGGTAACAGCAATTTCCTCGCCGGCCACCGGCCACTGCACTTATTGCTATATAATTGTCACATTACAAAAAGTCACTTGTATAATAATATGTTATAGTTTATAAAAATGAAACTTGTACACCGACGACTACTTAAGTGCAGTATTACCAATGGTCTTTGGTCTAGTGGGAGAGCTCCTGTGTGAGTGAGAGTAGAGTTCGAGCTCCCATAAAAAGCGGTGATTCTGAAGCAATAAAGAAAAAAAAGAAGTGCAGTATTATTGGTACTCATAACTTTTTGCCGCTTGCTGTGTATAGGTTAATGATGGTTCGTGTCTTTCAAACATGCAATGTGTGATGACCTCTGATGCTGAAGGTTATGATCAGGTATTACTTATTAGATTTTTCTATCACACTGATTTTTAACTTTTTTTTAAATTTAATTTAATCTTAGTCATCAATTATCTATTTATGTCAAGCCTTGGTGTTTATTATTACTAGGTTAAATCTGGCTTGATCACCACTGGTGCATCAATATGTATACAAGGTAATGTAGTGCCAAGCCAAGGATCAAAACAAAAAGTGGAATTGAAGGTCAACAAGATTGTATTGGTATGGCATTCCTCATTGTTCTCGTAGAACAAGACCCTATTTTGCATTCCATATGATAAGAGTTTTTGCCTTTTTCGGCCTTTCATTACTCAATTGAAGTTATAATGTTCAGAACTTGTTCTGAAAAAAAAATGTTCAGAACCTTCTAAAACTTCTCTACTAATTTGGTAGCATCTGTGCATGTTTGCAACTTTAGCCTCGAAGTTGTTATATGGCCAACGGCTCACATTTAAAAAGTTTCTGTATGCTAAGCTGTAGATGTATGTGTGTATATTCATACACTTTAATTAGTGTTGCCAGTTCTTTAGTAAACAATGTTTTCTTGATGGCCACTTTTTCAAGAGCCTTGTCTCTTGTAATTAACCACCCTTAGTGTAAGCTTTGAAATAAGACAGAAGCTGGTACAATGGTGACCTGAAACAGGGAGGGAAAAAAAATTCTTGACTTATTGTTGAGTGGTTATTGCTACTTCTGGCTGCTAGTTATGGCATTGATTTTGTCCATTCCTTTGTTTTCATAGGTTGGCAAAAGTGATTCTTCCTACCCCATTCAAAAGAAAAGAGTCAGCAGGGAATTCTTGAGAACTAAAGCTCATCTTCGTCCTAGAACAAACACATTTGGGGCGGTAGGTTCTTCATTTTCTTATAGTTGTTATTAGGCTTCTTTCTATTTGCCGTGCTTAAAGCATGCAGTTACATCTCTATAATGGCTTGCCTTTGGCTGGGGCTTTGGTAGGCAGCAGAGATATTTATTCATCCATTTATTTTGCTTGTTTAATCTCTCTCTTCACTAAATGGTGGAAGTTGGTTTTAGGTTGCAAGAGTTAGAAATGCTTTGGCCTATGCTACGCACAAGTTTTTTCAAGAAAATGGTTTTGTTTGGATCTCCAGTCCTATTATTACAGCTTCAGATTGTGAAGGAGCTGGTGAACAGTTCTGTGTGACTACATTGGTATGCTCAGTAGGTTAAAATAGTATAACCTTTTGCACTGGTTTATTTGTCATATGATTTTTAGATTTATTATAATTCAAAAAAAAAAAATTAATTATGCACATATTAACTACGTTTAGGGTATACCTATTAGAATTTCAGTTTTGTTTTAATGATATATGTTTATGCATGCAGCAGCTTGTTTTTTTCATTGATATCATTTCTTTTTGTTTGCTCAATCGTTTATTTTCTTTCGTAATTGGTTCTAAGTGGTGAGAAATTTTGTTTCCGTAAAATATCTTTGTGCATAGAAATTCTGTGAGAGTTCTTTACCAATTGCTGCTATAATAGGTCTTATGCTCTGCTTTTAATAAATGTCTTCAGAAGATCTCAAGACTAAAATTATGTTAAATTGATAGATTCCAAGTTCTAGAGAAGCTGCTGAATCCCCTGTGGATGCTATTCCTAAAACAAAGGATGGGTTGATCGATTGGTCACAGGTGAACACATCTGAGTCTGGTTTTCAAAATTTTTGAGTTAATCCCCTTTGTGTTGTGTTTTATATCATGGCTAAAAGCTAGTATTCAGAAAATTGTTTTTGTTGAATTCTATTTTGTATTTAAAGTTATGTCCAGTCAGCACTTTGAAGAAGCATGTAATGTTGTTAGTTGCCATTAATTTATTATTCATTTCTTATTTTGTTTTCTCAGGATTTTTTTGAAAAACCAGCTTTCTTGACAGTATCGGGCCAACTTAATGCTGAAACATACGCTACTGCTCTTTCTGATGTATCGCTTTCTATCTCATACTTGTCCTTAATTTGATCACAAATTGAGAAAGTAATCTTTTTAGTTTCAAGTTAATATAATTTTTCTTCTTCTCAGGTTTATACATTTGGCCCCACGTTTCGAGCAGAGAATTCCAACACTTCTAGGCATTTAGCTGAATTTTGGGTAAGCCATCCTCATTTGTGTTTGCTATCTTTTGTAACTTCAAATTTATTTTTACTTATTTTTTCAAGATTATTACTTATTCTTTATTGAATGATGTGAGAACCACATTTTTGTTTTATCCAAGATGATTGAACCAGAACTGGCATTTGCTGATCTAAAAGATGACATGGCGTGCGCAGCTGCCTATCTCCAGTATGTAGTATGTTTACTTTTCACATCTGCTGCAATTCAACTTCATGAGTAGACTGTATTCTTGCATGCAGGTGCAGATATTGAATTTCTTGAGTTTATCATTTTGGATGAGAGAGATTCATATTGTTTTATTTATGGAAGGTGAGATATATCCTCGATAATTGCAAGGAAGACATGGATTTTTTCAACACTTGGATTGAGAAAGGAATCATTGATCGATTGAGTGTATGAGCTCTCAGTGTAACTTATCTTTCTTAATCCCTTCTGTAATTCATTAATCTTTCCCTGCTTTTTGCTATATTTTAATTTTTTCATACTATTGCTTTATTTTAGTTTTTTCAAACTCACTGCATTTTTATTAATTCCCTAATATTTGGTGATATTTATCTGATTAATAGATTGTGGCTGAGAGGGACTTTGTTCAGTTGAGTTACTCTGATGCAATTGAGCTCCTGATAAAAGCAAAAAAGAAATTTGAATTCCCGGTAATGCATTTTTTTCATTTTATTAGAACATTTGTGATCCCAGTTGGGTACAAATTCAGTTTCATATGTTTCCTTGAATGTGATTTGGTTAAAACCTTCTTGCTATCTCTTTATTTTCTGATGCTGCACTATAATATTTTCTTCGTACTTGGATATAGGAAGATCAGGTTTTTGTGTGCAGAAATGTATTGATTATGCTTTTTGAATGCTGAATTATAATTTTCTACTAGTTTTATGAAGTTTTTCCTTTATTATCCGGTGATTTTTCCTTCTATCCTGGAGATAATTTGGGCAACAGTGCTACATATTCCTTAGTTTATTAGCCATGTGTCCTATCTGATTTAGCTGCGAAAGTCATTTGTTGTGTGTTGCTTGACAAAAACAGGTTCGTGCTATTAAGACAGCTCAGGCAATGGACTGTCATTTTTTGGTGCTTAAAAACGTGCAACTTCTGCATACGAATAGCAATCATAGAACTTGTGAGGATTATTCAATCATTACAATGAATTGTTACCTAATGTCAATAGGACATGGGGTATATATTTTCATGAGCTTGAGGGAGTAGTCACATAAAGTTGTCTGGTAATATACATTAATTATGATTCTGCATCACCTATATCATTTACTTTTCTTTTTCTTTTTCTAATTCTCTTAATGATTAAGAGTGTTGATAGAGAAAACGGTTTACCATAGGAGGATACGTAGATGAGTGAATGTAACATGATCTTATCTCCTCCTTTGTTGCTTCCCTGTCTACAGAATTTTATATTTCCAAATAATCTTCATCATTCTGGGTGTCATTCATCAGGAACTGAACACATGACCTTTGTTATATGTAATCAACGAGTGTTTATTGGCTGCTACAATAGATTTTTTTTGTTTGGTGCTCTCATTCTTAATGTTTTGGGTCAAATTTTGTCAGTCACTCACATTTTGGTACAGCATCCTTAATCTCTGGGGTCAGCCAATAGGGGATGCAGTGTTGGGGTGTCAACAAACTGTTGTACCCCTTTTTTTTTCAATTGAGAAAGAAAAAGTATATATTGACGTTAAAGAAAAACACCTGGTAGAGGATGCACGTGGACAGTTGTTATAATTGAGAATTATTTTCCTAATTATCAATATATTTGATCTACTTCTCTCCACTTATTTGTTCTGAATTAGTGCAAGAATAATCTCCCCTATCTTGATCTTCGATGTTCTGGTTTTTGCTTGATATCTTTTGATAATTTTTCAGGATGTATGGTGCAACGAGGATTTAGTCTTTTGATTTGTCGTTATCTGTTAAATTAATATAATTATACATGTAAAATATCTTACATAATGGCGTGTTCTCATTCTCTAGGTGAAGTGGGGATGCGATTTGCAGAGTGAGCATGAACGTTATTTAACTGAAGAGGCATTTGGTGGATGTCCTGTCATTGTCAGTGATTATCCAAAGGCATGCAATCCCCTTCCCTGTTCTGCCTCTCTTCTAGAAGAAAGTGGCTGGTTATATGCTGGGACTTTCTGCCATGTTTGGAACTAATATTGTTACGTTCCTCAATGTAAAACTCTCAGGAGATCAAGGCATTCTATATGCGGCAGAATGATGATGGGAGAACTGTCGCGGCCATGGATATGTTGGTTCCTCGGGTAATATACTCTTTTCCTTATTTTATGTTTAAATGTTAGATTCATTGTAAATGTTAATGAGTGTTGTGAATGAGCTTATAGAACATGATTGATGCTCTTCTATGAGAATATTTCTGTTTGCTTATTACTGTTTTCATTGTTTTCTTTTGTCAGATTGGGGAGCTTATTGGTGGAAGCCAAAGGGAAGAAAGGCTTGAATATCTAGAAGGTCGATTGGATGAGTTAAAGCTGAATAGAGATAGCTATTGGTGGTATCTTGATCTCCGTCATTATGGGTCAGGTCTGGTTTTCATCTTGATAAAAGTTACTAATTTCTTAAATTGCTGAAAATTGTGAAGCTTGGGTTTGAGTTATTGTTTTACGTGCCATGTTTTCTCTGTTGGAAGAGTTATTCAGATAGAGATTCAAGCTAAATTGTAAGATGCCTGTTTTTATCCTTTCATGTTTACATTTATGGGGCTTGGTAGAGTTGATTTAGTTTAAGGCAGACTTCCATTTGTCCTGCCTTGACCTTTCTCTTTGCGGTGGGACTAATTCCAATAAGTTGTTTGGGTGCACTTTAATGTGCAATTTACTTATTGTGACCAAGTTTCTTGTAATTTCACAATCTACATTGATATAGTTAGGGAGCCTGGCTCTCCATATTTACTGTTGCCCACCTCTCATTTGGTTAAACAACTGTGGTTTCCATATGTTTTAATAGTTTCACTGTTGGGTACACCATAATGATGGTGGGTTGCCTAGATAACCATCATATGTCCAATGTTTTCATCATTGAGGGTTCATTTGTGCATGGAGAACACACACACACTAGTTGATCGCATTATGTGATGACCGAGGACAGATTTAGAAATCATTTTCTGTTGTCTGCATTATTGGAATTTAGAGTGGAATTGTTGGTAGTAAAAATGTCTTGTGTTCAACAAACTAACCAAGGGAGTATAGGTGGTCTGCTGTACACAATCTTCATGCATCAAAATAGACCTACGCAAATTCTGTGTGGCAACAGTTTTCTTTTGGCCCCATCTCCTCTATTTCCCATGCTGATTTGGAGGTTATATGAGATTTGAGAGGCAATAATAATACCCTCACCAAATTTACTAGAGACCTAGTGTGGTTTAACTGCTGCATTGAATCAATGAACTGTTATGATGGCAGGCAGGTTTCTTGATAGCAGTATAATAGGTTGCTTTTGAAAGGGGTAAAACATTGTTCATCTGGAACTTATGTTAATCAACATATAATCATGTTTCTGAGTGGGTGAAATCATTTTCTGCTACTTTGTGTATCTTGATCTATCGTGATATCTGTTTTGCCAGTTCCTCATGCGGGCTTTGGACTTGGCTTTGAAAGGCTTGTGCAATTTGCAACTGGAGTAGAGAATATCAGAGATGCCATACCTTTCCCTCGAACACCCGGTTCTGCAGAATTTTAATGTCAAACGTTGGTTTGATTTATTGACAATCATAAGAGACGCTTTGATTTATTCACAAACATGAGAATCTATAACTTTACTCGCTCCTTGGGGTGGTTTTTTTTTTATTTCCTTTTTTTTTCTCCGAAAGTATTTTACCGGCTACTTTCAAGTCGTGAAATCTACATTTTTGTACTCGAATAAATATGTCATTTTTATAATGCACAAAAGTTTATCAAGTGTTTAATTTGATAACTCGCGAGATTAGTCATGGAATTGCTTAAAAGAAACGGTTGAACTGACAGGATTAAATTAATCAAAGCTAATTTCCTAGTAATTCTCCAAATTAGTAAAAGAGTAGAATTCTGAATTGCACTGCAGGTCTAGGTAAAAGTATACCAGTATTGGGAGAAAAACACAGACAAAACATCTTATTTTCTGCATATCAATACATTAATTATCCTTTCCCCTTGAGAAGTTATCTATTGAGTCTTTTCTCCTAATTCAAGGGTCGCTTTTTTCCCAAAGTTAAAAAAAAAAATGAACAAATGAACTGTACAATGGTGCACCTATTAATACTTTCTTTCCCATTTCGTCAAAAATCCAAATAGGACAAAAACCCCAGCTCCCCTGTCCTCAATCATCAGAAGGTGGCAACTCCTTAAGCATAGATATTAGATATTGCTTGAGACTAAAGTTAAACACCGACATTTTCAGCATTCACTGCCAGGACAAGTGTTTACTTTTCCATGGACCCTCCCAGCGCATGCACCACATGCACCACAATTTCATATATCTGAGAGATGCATTAGAGCATATTACCTGAATGTTGGACTGACCGCAAGGAACAAAACTTTGATATTTATTTTACATCATTACTTTTCTTCAAAGTTCCACCTCATGAAGCTCATCCCCAAAACTGCCACCGCTGGTTTGACTAGGCATAAATGATGATGGAGGCACGCCCATTGCCTCACCCAAAGGTTTCGTTTCTGTCAAATTTGGGTTCAATCCATCAGGAAAGCTTCCACTCCATGAAGCTGTCCGCCTAGAGTGAGGCAGAAGGGAGCTATTCCCTCTTGTCAAGAACCCACTTGGGATATTATCCATGCTTGGGGACTTTTGTTTAGTAATTGATGAAACGGGAGATTGGAAAGAGTCATTCACAATGGATGTTGAAGGCTTCTCACCAGTTGCACTCTGTTCTGGAACATTTTCTGCAATAGCTTCCATTGGCTGTTCGGCCGGTGATGCAGGGGCAGGTACAAAAAACTTCGCATTTGCAGTTGCAGCAGGTTTCACGGATGGAATTGATGGTGATTGAAATGATTTTGCTGGGCCTGCTTTACCTTGGTTGAAGGTGTCAACATACCTGTCAAAGAACCATTAATATAACCTTATCAAGATTGACTAGCACCCTAATCACCTTTCATGTGATAGAAGAAAGAATGAAGAAAGGAAAGTAAATGAAACTTTAAGCAATGCTTTTATTATCCCAACTTCTGAGGAGTGTGGACGGTCATGACAATTAATCACATAAACTTTGATCAGAACCTCAGTCCCTATCTTAGGAAAGATTTACTCATAATTTTTAATTCATTACTCTTCTACCACATTTTTCAAAGCAGCAAAGTATTGAACGGTTAGGTTGGGACATTTGGAAGGTAAAGCCGGCTGGCATAGAACTCAAGCCTCACCTTTCGTGTCCAAAAGAATAATCCAGCTTAATTCATGGTTAGGAGAAAACTAGCCAATAGTTTAAAACCTTTGTTGGAGCAAACAACATTTTAGCACTAAGCCTAAAACTTGGTGCTCTAATATTTTAGACATCTACAAAGAGTTGGGAACAGAGTCACAAAATTTACACTGAGTACATAATATTGCAATCAAACCCATAAGCATAAAGATTTTGTAATGAGATCCACGGAACAAAACTTGAAAGGAAGCACCTGCTCCCATTGATCCAACAACTTTTTAACCATCTATTCAATTTTAATACTACAGAATAAATTAATAAGCATCAAGAAAGCTACTCTAAAATGTTACCTTGATCGAACACCCATACGTCCACGAGCTGAAAACTGATTTGTGCTTGTTGGAATAGGAGGTATGCCTGAAGTTTGTTCTGAAGGAGGTGGACTTCTGATAATTGGGCTCCCATTACTTGAAGAACCCTCACTCTTCAATGCAGATTGCAAGTTGTAGTCAGATGTTCCATTCTGGAAGGTTGTGGTTGTTGGAGGGGGTGCGAGGGCAGCTTCTTCAGCTGGGGGTTCAGCACCTTCCTCTACCCATCTCTTAAGCTTTTCATCATAATAAAACTTGTTCTTTTCACCCAATTTAGCCTTCAATAGAAATGGAAATACAGAAAACAATCAAATTTTGTACCGACAGATTTTCAATCATTCTTCCATGAAAAATTCCCAAACTTAATCTTGACATAACATGGAAATATACCTCAAGGACTTACCTGTTTATCTGCTCGAGGCCTTAAGACCAGCCCCACAGTCTTCTGCAAAAGCCCTGAGCCAAATCCAAAACGAGAAAAGCGAGATGTCCCACCTGAGCCTGATGCTTTGCCTTCTGCACTAGATGAGGTTGCTTCCATTGACGTATCAGCCTGATGCTACCAAGTGCCAAAGCAGACCCATAAAAACATTATACAAGATCATGGGCAAGCACATCAAGCAATTAAAAGTAAACACAAGGTTTTCTGTTTTATGGCAATTACACACCTGTCTTGGAGTTCTACCAAAGTCTGGCTCTGAGACACTTCTATTAGGCACAGTCATTCTACTGCCATCAGCAGCCCACTCACTGATGGGCTCCATTGAAGCAGAAGGTATTAATGATGACATGGCCATTGTTGACTGACTACCCGATACTCTATTGCCCATAGGTTGGTAATCATGTTCATTACTTTGACCAGTTCCTTGATATGTAGATGGTGCAGGTGGTGGTAGACCACCAACAACACGATGTGCAGTACTATCAAAAAAGTTGAGCAATTTGCCAACTAGTTTTCCAGGAGCCAGATTCGCTGTGTATCCACCCTGTGGACATATTTCATTATTAGGACTAGGATTAAAATCCTGAAAGTTGATGAAATTACTCACTGGCAACCAAAGAAATACCTGTTGATGGATTCTAATCCTCTCCTCAAGAGATGATACTAAATGCTTCCATATTTCAATTTCAGGGGCTCGGCCAGTTTTCAATGATTTTGATAAAGCTTGACAGTACCTTAATTAACTTCATCCTGTTAGAAAGAACTGAAGGAAGAACTGGCAGAAATATTGAAAAGGCAAATATTTTACATACTTTAGAGAATCTGAAACTTTCCCCACTTCAGCAAGCATGTGTGCATATATGAGCTTATATGGCTGAAAAGGTAGAAGGCTAAACTGAGAGTTTCCGAGCACCTTTGAATATTCATATAACTCAGTCCTCTGTCCATATAACATTCAATCAACCAAATAAGACTTTCTTAAGAAGCATAATATACAAAATAAATTATGGGGTGCACAGATAAGCATATAGCGATTTGTTCATTTATGTTGTGTGCATGTCAGGTAGCCTTGGGGGCCTGGTGGTTGCCAGAAAGAGAGGCTGAGTAGCAACCACGTAATCACAATCATACTAAAGATAACTCATTGAAATCAATCAACATTTCTAATAACTGAGAAAATATTCCTAGCTTAATATACATACTACTATTGGAAATTGTTAAAAGTCCAGAACACTACCCGATAATAGCATCCACAAAAAGCAACTCAATTCTGCATTTTATTTTCTCTGTTGGAATAAAAAACCATAACCATGTAATCTAGTCATTAACGAGAGCCACAAAATATTAAAGAGCACCTGAATAGCATCTGGACTAGCATACGTTCGAGGACATTTCCAGTGATCTGCTCCAATAAGACAAAGTCTCGCACTATCTGAATATGGCTCAAAGTTTGCTTCAGCAACTAAATAGCAGATGTGGGCAGCAGTGATCTGAAGCATAAATCTCAATTGTAATTCAGGAATGAAATATTTCCATAAAATGTAAAGAAAATTAGCCGTGAATGGAATATACCTCACTTCTGTCCTTCCATAAGCAATCTCCGAGATGAATAATCACGAGTTCGTCATCTTTTGTTCTATTTGCAGTTATTACAGCCAAATTTTCCTCCCAATCATCAAGCATGCAATTGTGTCCAAACTGCAGTTCCAGCATTAGGAAAAGGGGGAAAGAAAAACAAAAAAACAAAACAAAACAAACATTAAATCTTCCACAACTAACATATATACAGAAAGAAGTGTTGTAAATTTTAGAAAAATGACAATGACACTAAAAGCCAGAAGTTCTCAAGAATTTGGCAACCTGGTCCTAGGACAGGCATATGTATTCTTCTAGCTCACAATCTAACCATATTGTTGCGCAAAGGAACTAAAATCAGCACCCCAAACAGAATGATCAGACACAATTTCCGGTTAGTACTAGTAAGAAACTTTCCCTTGCTCCAGTATGTATTCCCCACTGTTTTTCTAAGGATGTACAATTTCTTGTCATACGAATCCCCAACAACGCAAAGACAAGTTAATTTAAATTCTAAATTGAGTGATAAAATATTAGGACAGATACTTCTGACACCAATATCTTACATTCATGGACTGTTGTGACATAGTAACAGCACCGGGAAAACCATTAACAGCTGGCACTTCTGTGGTAAACACATCTGCTGGTTGCCCAGCTATAAGCAAACATAATGTCCGCAAAGGAGATCCTGCTATCAGCTGCCGAAGGGCCATTTGCTTCACAGTATCAACATAAAACTGCAAAATCCCACGTCACAAAGTAAGCACTCAAGTGAATGACAGTATGTCTGAGAAAGATGATAGAGGTGCAAGCTTAAGCACAAATTTGACAGTCTTCTTCTCAAATATAAAACCATGTCCTAAGAAAGTGATAACAACATGAAACAAAAGCCAAACCTGTTCACCAAGTTGTGATGCAAGGATAAGTGCAGGTCCCCACAGCTGACCTTCTTGTGCACATAGTAGAGCCTCCTTTTTCCGACCAGAGACCAGAAGGTTCTGCACCTCAGAAGCAGTTGCCTGGAATAGACATTGCACAGTTTTCTTCAGAAAAATGACAAAATATTTTTCCCATGGAGAAACAATAGTGATTCACAGCATACCTGAATCTGTCCTTCTGATGGCAAATTTTGCAAGCAGTGGTTAAGAGCGCCAAACTGTGTGCCATTCATCTTGGCGGATGCAAAAAGTTTAGCAACCGCTGATTCTGGGGTATCACTTTCCTATCAACAATACAAAAGTAAAAGAACATCCAATGCCAAATTAACTTATTTACCTAAATGGCACTAAAAGGTCTGTGAAAACTACTTAAAAGATTTCACAGTTACAAAGGAAAACGAATGCAAGAATCAACCACCAACAGCTCAAAAGATATAATTGAAAAAAAAAACTAAAATAACCTCAATAGATATTGGCAGAAAATGACATGTAAACTACAACGTTCTCATTTACAAATAGTTTAAAGGTTTATTTATTTATAGGAGTTCGACTTATCAATTACATAGAGTTTACATAACAACTGGGGCTTTATTTCAATCGAATTTGCAAATAATCGGGCATATGGATGCATTTTTGCCAAGATGTACAAGGTGCCTAACACCACATGAGAAACACGATTTTATGCAAAAGTTACCAAATGCAGCATACAACAAGGTAATAATCTAGGGTCAATTCAAAGTGGTAGAGCAAGTGGAAAGCACTGCAGAAAACACATGAAGACAATAAATGAAAAAAACTTTCAAACCAAAAAAAAAAAAAGTTCATGACCAAGTTCCAGAAAAACAAAATAAAATAGAAGATTACCCTTAATGTAGTATCAGTGCCAAAAGGAGATCGAAGTTTTCCATAATGCTGACAAGCTATTTTAAGTAATGAGAGAAGCAACTTCAATACTTCACCCTTCCTATAATCCATGTCAGAAGATTCACAGTTAGCGATACTCTCATCGATCCACTTATTCAACTCCTTACTTCCAACACTTCCACCAACCAATGGACCTGGAAAGGATTGTTGGCACAGAGCACGAAAGTAACCATAAGCACCTGTTCCAGCGCTAGAAGCATCAGTGTTTCCCGGAACTACTTCCATCAAGGTCAGAACACTAATAGATGATTCTACATGACCCTTCACAATAAAAAGAATAAAAAAAAAGTAAACATTAATTATTGGCCAAAGCATAAGAATTCAGCATCTACCCCACAAACTAAAACAGAACCCTTTTTTTTTCTTTTTTTCTTTTTTGTATGGAATTGAAGACCATCCCAAAAATCTTCTGCAACTGCTCCCTTTTAGCCAACTTACTGCCCTTTTAAAATAAACAGAGTGAAAATATTCAAGTCCTAACCTGGTTTCCAAAAGTTGAGTTCTGAAGAGAACTGTTATCTTTCATTACTATGAGTTTTCCACCAAAACCAAAAGTAACCAACGCATGTGGAGGACGCCCAGCAGATGATCTTCCAATGTTTGGACCATAAGAATTCTGATAATCACTCTGAAACGATTGCTGCGGAACAGTTACTTTGTTCTGACTGCCATAGAGGTCATTTGAGTGCTGCATTTGTTCATTCTGCTTCATATATGCCTGATTAAACTGCTGACTAAAGTCCCCACTGGGGACAAAGTTTTGAAACCCAGAAATCCCTTTAGCTTCAACACCATGACCTTGACTTGCTTTGTCATATGATGGACTAGACCGCATAGAACTGAAAGCATTCTGTTGATCCACATGGCTGTTCAAAGAAGCCTTGGAACCATAAAAATTATCCACTGGCTGATTTTGACAAAAATTTGAAACAGACATAGCTTTAGCATCAGTCTCAGATTGCCACATATTTAAGCCTTGCTGATTGTAGTTAACATAAGGCTCAGCCCAACTTCCATTTTGATTTAGGTTGCCAAGGCCTTGAGACCCATAATTACCAGCTTGCTTGTCATGTAGGCTTTGGATCCCATCACCTTGAGACCCATAATTATTAGCCTGCCCAAATTCACCATAAATACTGTTACTATTATTCAAATATGCATCTGCAGAAGTGAATCCATTTTGACTCTGCTGATCATGAGATTGAACTATAGATTGTTCTGATGAATTATAACTCTCCAATGTGCACCATTCTTGAGCAATTGTATCATAATACCAACCAGGATATTGTGGATCAAAAATCATATGTTCAGGGTAACCATTATTATCCACTTGAGAAACCTGACTCTTCCAATTGGACACACTCTCAGTTGTACTCATCTCTGCAACTGTCCCCACAATTGAGTGAGAATTTTGCTTCAAGTACGCAAGCTCTGATTTCTCTGAAATAACATTCCAATCACTACCAGAAGTTGCATCTAAGCTCCCTTGTTGAGTGTTCGCTGTTGCACCCACCTGATACCATTGCCCTGTATTTGCATCATACGTCCATCCCGGATACATACTCTCCCAATATTCAGTACTACTCAAATCATGACCATTTGCATTCTGTTCAGCCCCATAAACTTGACTCTCTTGATACTGAGCATAATTACCATAATCAATGGAGTTCCCTAACGGTGAACCTGTTTTAGATTCTTCATTTGTAGATAGAATCTTAGCTTCTCCATTTGCACTAAGAGCCACATTTGCATTTCCCTCCACTTTTCCAGGGAACTCTGCAGAATTCTCCCCCAAATCACTGAAAAAATCTGAATACGAACCAAACCCATGATTCCCATTCTGCTCTGTACGATCTGCATAAAATGAATTCCACCCAACCTCCTTAACCACAGATCCATTATTCTTACAAGGAACCGGACCCGTCCCATCCTTTACATCACCCTCATTATTCAATTCGTCCAAACTACCAGCAAGCAAATCACTCTTATTATCCAAATTCAATTCTGTACCAAAGTTTTGTTCCCAACCATTCCACTTGCTCTTATTTTCAGCAATTGACTCCGTACCAATATCTTGTATCGAATCATCAGGCTCACTCTTCCTTTCCCCAATCGATTCCTTGGCAATTTTTTGCCTCGAATCAATTCCACCATCGTCTATACTCAGATTTGCAAAAGCTTTCGCATCGTCAGAATCCGAGTCATTGGAGTCCACCTTGAATTTATCGTTAACAGCGGCTGTGGAGGTGGAGGAGGTGGTGGTGGTGGTCGCGATGGGGGTTTTGGTGGGGCCAACGAAATCGTCCTCGTCATTAACTAAATTATCGAAAAAGTCCTCGTCCGTCTGATCCTCCACCTGAAACTGCGGAGGATTCGAAGCCATCGATCGAACTATACCCTGACAACCCTCACTCCTCGCGATCTACACAAATCAAAACCTAAATACCCTCTAATTACACAATAAATTACAAAAATGCCTCGAAATTCAAGCTGTATGATTGCAAGAACCTCGAGATCCCTAATTCTGAGAAGGAACGAGATCTATGTTTTTAAGATCTATTTTAATTCCAGTAATTAAACAAACCTATAAAATTTTTTAGTTTAGGAAAGAATTAAATTGAAGAATAAAAAAACGGCTTAAACAACAAAAAGTTAACTTACGGATTGAGGAGAGAATTTGCAGAGAAAATCAACGACAGAGACAGAGAGAGAAGAAGAATAGAGACAGAGCCTTCGATTTCGCACCACCAACACAACAAAGAAAGAAGAGGGCTACGTTTATTTTTTTTTTTTCCTTAATTTTAGTTTTATTTATTTACTTTTTTTAAAAATCTTTTCGCCCTTCGTGATATGTCGAGTTATTTTTGTAGCTGTTTTTATACTTCAATACTTTTTTATGTTTATTATTATTATTATTATTATTATTATTATTTGGGACGTCGTTGCGTGATTTTCAATTTTACCGCCATTGTATTTTAGCAATTTTATTTACGTGGGCTGCGTTACTATTTTCCAATTTTCCCAGCGTCAATTCTGCTGCTTCCACTTCCTCTGTTGTTTTCTCATTGGTCGAAATTTTGGAAACTTTTCTGGCATTAGCTAAACCGCTATTATTAATGTTTAATGTTGCCTCAAGAAAAAGGTGCACAGTAATTATGCTGAATCAACGACTCTTTTGATATTACCATATCCACCGTGCATGCGTCTGTCCATTCTCCACAATTTTTCCACCATCACACGTCTGCTCTGGTAAAAACCTTGCTGTGCCTAAAATATTAAAGAATAGCTAAATCCTGTGAAATTTTAATTCCTAAATGTTTCTATTATCGTTCGTAATATAAAATAATTTTTAATTATGAGATTGAAAAACAAATAAATTATAAAAGCAATATATTTTACATGTTGGCGCAACTCTGCCATCAATTTCCATCGATGGTGAAATAAGAAAATTATTTTAATCCCAACCCAACTAAAAAAAGTATTATTTTACCATTCAATAAATGAATGTTAGATATAAATTATGATCAACATGTTGGGACACCTAGCATTCTTGTTTTTATTATAGTATAATAAATAATTACATGCTATGTTAACTAAGAAAGGTTAATAAAACATAAGAGAAAAGAGATTGTGTTCCTCGCCAAGAGAGCATTGGTGAATTACTTAAATCGCCAACTAAATCACAATTATTCATAATAGAAGAATAATCCAAATTATATTTAGGAAATGATTCTCTCTTTTACATTCAAATAACTGCATATAATTAGTATCAGGACTTTCAATACTTAATATAATTTTTCTTAATATTGTTGACGTAGGTCTGGATTTTCTTTCATATTTATTTCCATAGGTTATCAAGTGCTTCTTAATTCTCTCACATTATAGGATGTACCTTATTCTTGTTTATGGTTGGCATAGAGTTAGGTTCGACTGATGATGAATGATGTGCGAAGCTCACTCGGCATCATGCACTTGAGCATGATCAACAAAAAGTTCGAAAAAAACGGGAGTAGTCGCCATAGGTAGACGTTCAAGCCAATTAATGAATTTTTGCATAATAGTGGTACTTCCAAAATAACAAGTACCGTTTTTCTTATTTGGCCACCGTTTTTGTCAACAATGTATTAATGACTCTGACATCCAACTATATTTTACGACTAAATCATCACCTAACTTGTGCTTCTTGTCGGTCATTGATTTGCTTTGCCTATTTGTCATACCAGTTAACACAAAATGGCTTAATGGCCATTGAGAATTATTTTTAAACTTCTTTAAAATGTATTTAGATTATAACTAAGCTGTCTTATTATTATTAGTAATACTAGCTGGGAAGGGAAATGTAAAAGAACTAAAACGAAGAGACAAGGCCAACAAGAGCGGGAGATGCCCATGAAATAGAGCAGAAATGTGCAAGAATTTTGTTGCGTGAGGACTCGATTATTTTAAGCAGGGCCATCATCATCCATCAACATGCACGTCACTGGGCTGCGTCATGAATTCTACTCTTTATCACCGGCCGAAGAATCCAGAAGAACGAGGCCGATTCATGAACATTGCCAGCCGGCATTGGCATTTGGCAACAACTGTTCGATGGGTTGCAGGATGGTTGTTTGGCCTACATTTGTTCTTGTGACCTAAATACGGGGTGAATATTTAATCGGTCTCGTATTTAGAGTTAAGCGTCTCTTCAATTTTTATATTTAAAAAATACTTCAAAACATTTCCTTTTGTTAAATATGTTATACTTCTAGCTTTATCTTTTCTTTCTTTTCATACTACTACTCTTACAACAATATTTTTAAGATATTATAAAAATAAAAAATAATAATTTATCAAATTAATCTTTAAAATATTATAAAAATTTACATAAAACTTTTATATTATTATTTTACTTTTAGGATTAGTTTACTAATTTAATTTTTTTATAAAATAATTATTAATAATATTGTTGAAACATTGCTTTCAATTGGATCATATTAATTTACTTATGAATAATTATTGGTAAGGTTGTTATACAGGTACAAAAAATACTAGTTCTGCCACACAGACATTGATTAATTAAATTGCTAATAAATAATTATTAGTTAATTTACTAATTAAATTTTTATAGATAAATTAATTAATATCAAGAATATCGTTGAAAGTGTATTATTATAAAAAGAAAGAAAAAATAAGAGTAAAAATATAATATATTTAATTATAGGGATATTTTTAAAGTATTTTATAAAATATAAAAACTAAATAAGTATTTGTTCCCTAAATATACTCTACTATGGTCAAGTTCGCAAATCTAGTCCAATCAAAATATAAAAAATCTGAGTTTATCATACATCTGATTCTATGGAGAGCAGTCTAAGTATATATGTAAGAGTTTAAAATGAAATGGATCTATTTTCAGATCTCTTGAGTCAACTCTATTAAGGCGTAGCTTGAATATTTGAGCTGATATGAAACCCATTATATTTCTAAATATTTGAAATAAGTCTTCCTTCACAAAAGACTAAAATTATACTTTCTACACGTGCAATGAAAGGTGGATTAATTACCATTCAACCAATGGTTGTGATTTTCGCCTTCCTTTACTCTCTTAAGATTAAGGACTAGTTTGGGAATGCTGTAACTTTTAAAATAATTGATATTAACTGTGTTATAGAAATAATCAGTTGTAAATATAATCAATTAAGTGTTTGATAAATTTTATTTTCAGAAGTACTGTGAATTTTTAAAGTAGTTATGGACGTTTGGTAAATTTTACTTGTAAACTATTAAGAGAAACAAATAACTAAAATGTATATAATGTATAATAAAATTTATTTATACATATAAAAACATGTACATACAATATTTTTAATTATGTATTATAATAATTTTAATTAAAAATAAAATTTATAATATATTAATTTTTTTTGTCTTAAAAAAATTGATAATTAAATTATAATATAGTGAAATAAATTTAATAATAATTCGACCAACAAATTGATATTAATAAATTGATATTAATGAATTATAATAAAAATTTATTATAATAAAAAATTATTAAAATATTAATTTTGTTTCTAATTTGAATAAGAATAATTTTAGATTTAGTTAATAATTTTAAGGATATTTATGAAATTGTATTAAAGGATAAAATTAATTTTTAAAATTAAAATCTAAAAATTATTTTTTCCCTACATTTCAAAATCAGCTGTGTGAGAGGCTAATTTTAATAAAAGTTTTTTTTTTTTTTTTATAAAACACTAAAATTAACTTTTAAATTTTTAAAATCACTTTTAACTCTCTCAAAAGCGATTCCAAACGGACTCTAAGACAGTTTTCCAATTGGTGATCAAACCTAGGCCCTGAGCTACGTATAATTGAAGAAATCTTTCTTCGTTACTGAAAGGTCCCTACGTTGAGTTGGGTCCAAATTGTGACTCAAGTTCCATGAGAGTGATGTGCGGTCATGGCCCTGTCACGGTGAGTTAAACACACATCAACACACATCATCTCCAAAACCTAGATTCTTTATTAAAATATTTGTGATTAAAGGACATAGTGTCACTCTTTTTGATTACCTAAAAAACAGAATGATTCACAATAAAATTACATCTAAAAGAAATTTGTAGCAAAATATCAATATTACACGTGTGATGATGTAATTTATTTGTAACATGTTATCAATTTGTTTTATATTTTTAGTATTATTACAACTACGATGTTCTATATTATCATTTTTAATTCTTTTTAATATCCAGATTAATATTGTATAATGGAAACGTGACAAAACAACAGGCAGACCAATTATTGTTGCCATGAGTAGACAACCATTTTCTTTTTTCTTTTTCCTTTTTCATTTTTCACTTGTTGTCTTTATGTGTTTATACAAGCTGGGTATCTTGATGCTTGGCAACAGAATGGAAGCTGCGGTTAATTATCAAGTAATGTTACGTATTTTTGTCATGAAGTCCATAATGAATTTACAAACTCCCGAGTGAGAAAATTACCTTATATAAACATATGCGTCTCAACCCTGACAGTAGGGCAGTTGCTTAATAAAAGCTATAAACTATAAAGTGAAATTTGATATTTATTTGTCCATGGCTTTATCTGCAACAACACAGGAGGGGGACAACACCAGAACCGAACAAAATTTGCATGAGCACATACAGTGGCTTTAATCATCGTTTTGGAATGTGCGACCGTGGCCAATTTACAAACATCCAAAACAATCCAATTATGCAGGCCACCGTGCATTTTTGGCTCCATATTTGTAACTGTTCATTTTGATATTATCCAATCTTTATTGATCACTATAAAGAATTTTTCTTCAAGGATAACAGCAACACATGCTCTAAAGATGCTTCTGTGCATTAAAGCTATAAACTAAAAATGCTTCCAGAAGAAAAAAAAAAATAGCTTGGAAAAAGCATCATCCTCTAAAGTATGTTTTCACGTCAAAGTCTAAACATAAACGGGATAAATCTAGTCCATAGAAATTTTACTTATACATAAAATCAGTCACTATATCTAAAAGGAATTTACATAATTAATTACATTAGTGGTACGGTATGATCATCTAAACGAGTTAATGAGATATATATATATATATATATATATAATCGTAATCTATTTCTTAATGTGCGCATGATTTATTGATGAAATTTTATTATTTCAAAAACTACTTCTCTGTCGAACTAATGTGAGTGCATTTATAGTGATTTAAATACTTGGTAAGCGTAGAAAGCTATTTGTATAGATGTATAGATCTTGTTAGTGTGGGATTTGTAACTGGACATTATTTTTGGTAAAATAGATGCTGATTTCCTCCTCTTGTTTTTATTTTTTTTCCCCCTTAGTTTGACCTAGGCTTGACCAGTACCTCATCTAGTCATCTGATCAGCATTCAGCACATGCATGCTAGTTGTACTAATCTGGCATTTAAGAGTTTCATCAATCTCCATACGGAGGTCAGATAAAACCTCAATCGGACGGTGAAGATTGATGGTCAGTAGATGCAGCAGATGATCGTATTCATGCGCGGTATAGAGGGGGAGAGGCATGGCATAATGGGTGTTGGGACTTTTAGGTAATCGAAAGGCTCGGATCACATGCTGGGCACCTTGTTGCTGCTGGAAGGCAGGCAGCATATTCACCGGCACTGAAGTGAGTGAGTAAGAAGGGAGCATTAATTTGCCGTGCTTAGCTGTGACGACCTATAAAATTGGGCGCGAAATCATGGTGTTTGCAATGTGGCGTGAATCAAGGTTAATGCCAAAGGACGCAAACAAAGTTGTGGGCTAACATAACACTCTCAGCCTTCGAAATAAAGTAATAAGATATGCTGCTATCCGCAGTAAAGCACTGAATTGTTAAAGAGAAAAGTGGGGTGGTGACTGGTGAGAGGCATTCATGGTCATTTACAATATTGTTGACACCAACAGCATTTGTACCGCAAGAGGGACTCTTATTTCCTTGTACATTATCAACCAGCCTTTATGTGTTGTGTACGCCCATATTTTGTACATATGCAGATTTAACTTTGGTTATTGGTAACCAACCGTAGAAGACCCAAACAAAATTTGAGCATTTAAATTCATTTTTGTTTTAGCTATTTGTCAGCACCTACTAACTAGCTCAAGTTTGTGTTTTTCAAAGCCTGAATATTCAAACCAAATAAGACATTGGCATTATGAAAATTCAGATTCTTTTTCTCAATCCATGGAAACTGAGTTAAGGCTTTCTGATTTATATCTCTTCTCCGACTCTAATAAATTTTGTCAATTACTATTTCAACTCTCTTTTTCCTGGATCAAAATTTCAAAAATCTAGCGGTCCTGGCCGAGCCATGGCGAGTAGCAAACAAGAGAATACAAGGATGAATTACAGTCTTTTTATGGAAATAATAAAATATTTAGCCAGGAACACAAATGGAAAGCAGATAAGGAGGTAAATGATCGCGCTGATAATGATGATGCAATATTGCGTAGTTTGTTAAATCCTTAGCGAGGGACTTAGGGTTAATAATTTACTAAGTAGATTGTTGGGTACATAATGCCCGGCCATTCTATTATTAGTAAAGAGTTTTCAAGAAACAGACTCAAAAGCAATACGTCGACGCAACTGTATAATACAATTTGTCATTGAAATTTGTTACCTTATGAACTTCAGGTACAGGGTTTATGTTTCTTAAAAATAATTGAAGCCATTAGTTTCGAAACTCGAAGCGCGTCATTTCCAAAATTATGATTTAGTGTACCCTAAGATAAATCAGAAGTCCTATAATATGACCTACATATGTCGGTCGGAACCTCGTTTGGGAAAAGAATATCACGAGATAAAGTAAGAAAAGTGCTTTCTAAATGCTACCATGGCACTGAAACACCAGAGATTATTGTGTCAATAATTCCTTAAAACACTGCGGCTCGGTGATTTGAAATATAATTTTTTAAAATAATTAACCCAAGAAGAAAAAAGAAAAAAGAAGGACTGCTGTTAGAAAAAGCATAATTAGCCACTTCGCACGAGTCAAGTGCAGGGTGCAGACCCCATATACATATGCTCATCTTTCCGCTAGGCAATTTTTTTTCCTTTTTTTTTTTTTGTGCTATTGTTCTTCCTATTTTCGAATCACGGGTGATTAATAAATTTAACTGGAGAAAAAAGAAAATAAATTAATTTCCACGTAGGAAATTAATTTACGCAGGTTCAGATGGGCCCGGAAAACATTTTCTAAGAAAATGATTTGCAGAAGTTGACCCAGAAGCCACTGCCGCTTCCACTTTAACCCGGTTCACGACTTCACACGTCTTTTCTTCCCCGCAACTCTCATGAAGCGTGGCACAACTCACGCTGACTAAATCCTCAAAATGAATTTATTTACCAATCTACCCCTCACATCGCATGCTTCTCACGTGCATCGACGATTTTATAAATGTTACCGATCCTCTGCCGTTGGATGTGTGGAAAATTAATGCGATTGATCACGTGGATAAAAATTAGAGCAGCCCACTTCTTTGCATTAGCTGGCGCCTGGCGAGTTTCATTAATATTTTTGGTCATTCTTGTCACAAGGCTCATATTGTGTGTACCGTAATGGACCCTATTGTATTCTTGTATCTAACCATTTGATAATGATAGAATCAATAAAATCCGTTTATTATACTCATGGATTAGTTGATACGAAGCACCTACATAATTAATTTTGGTCATAATTTATTTCGCGTATTGAATAGAGAACATAGTCACGTCCCATGATAAGTGATTCTTACCATTATTATTAATTGTTTTTAAATGAAAATAGCCACCGGGTCACACCTTTAACATCGTGGGCGTCTGTTCAAGTTCGAACTTCCACAAGGGTTCATTTTCGTTCAAATATTTAGATAGGTAAACAACTCCCTAGTTTGTAAATGTTTTATTTTTATTAATTTATTTAGTGTTATGAATGATTTAAACAATAATTTCTTGTTGCATACTTTTTTTTTAAGGGTTATTATACTTTCACTACACTTATATATTGTGAAATAACAAGTTACTATACGAATTATTGAAAGATAAAATATCGCATTAACTTTTTTTAAAAAAAAAAAAAGTTGTTTGTTATATTTTTATTACTACGGCTAGTCTAATAATGATCTCACGTTGATCTCATAGGGGTAAAGTTGTATTTTTATCAAACAAAACCCAAATTTATAATTAAGTGTTAGGATTGTTATCCTTTCACGATGACAATAATTGTGAAATAACAAACTACTACACGAATTATTAAGAGATAACACTTCGATATATTAACTTTTTAAAAATAATAATTTATTATATTTCTATCAATTTACATTACAATAGATCAAATGCAAGGACAATATTGGAATTTAAACATCATTGTGAGTTTAAGCAGCAATGGTACTTTTTTTCGCACCATGAATAGGGTGAGATTGTAAATTCACATAGCATCGAATTCTATTACTTTCTTTTCATTTTGGAGTTATTCATTAAGGATAAAATTAGTAGTTTATAAGTTAATTAATGGGTCAACTAACGAAAGTAGTGGACATGTATTAAGCTATTATTTTAAAAAAATTAATGTAGTAAAGTGTTATCTTTCAATAATTCATGTAGCAGTTTGTTAGTTTGCAACAGGTGGCATAATAAAAGAATAATAAATCCTTTCTTTAATTTTTATTTTCATACTTCCCTCTTCGCTTTTTTCTTATCTTCATTTCCACTTCAAGTAAACATCAATAATCACTTTAACCGTTGTTATGAACCCGGAAAAAGAAAAATGATCACTTTGAACGTAAATTTTCATTGCATGTCTTTTTTGACAAGAAAAGGCCCAAAAAAAAAAAAATAAATGCTAGCCTCGACGTCCCCTTAGCAAGAATCTACAACGTAAATTTATAAGTAATTATTACCATAACCTTACGAAGACGATGCATTTTTAAAGGGACATTAGCAATCAAAATTGTAAGAAAGTGAAAGAAGCACAGGCAAAATAATCAAAACTATAATATAATCTTTTAAGGGGTTTAGCACTGGTGCGAGTAAAATCACAAACAATAAAATAAAAAAGAGTTATTAGAGGGATATGCATTTTCTGTTTGAATTAATGTGGCATATAAATATTGATTGGACAAAAGCATAAAAGTTTATGCATGTAGTGACGACTAATGAAACAAACTAGTCTATGCAAATAATTTGTGTCTCCAGTATTATTTACTGAATAGACATGTCTTTTGTCAAACAAATTGGTGTAAGCATGATTGGATATTTATCAGCATAATTTTTTTTTTCCTGCGTTACTTTGCTCCCCCATCCCTTTCTCACGACGGATTAATCGTATTTCTTATGATTCACCCTTAACTTATTGTTTTCCTCATAAGAGACCAAATCCACTATATGCTATCATTTAACGAAACCATGAACATAAAATTCGTTTCCAATGTTGATTCTAAAAATTCAAACAACTAATTTGACTCAATCTAATTGAGAATTTATAACCAAAATAATTAATGGCATCCATCGTATATCATTTTCGTTTCAACTATGAATTTTTTCCTTTTTCGGCGACACAATTTAGTAAGCAGATGATTTATTTTATGTGCATAATTAAAATTGGATATAACTTTTGGAATATATAATTAGGGCTACATGGACAAAATTATCCTTGAAAAAAAAAATCACAGGTTAAATGAGAAAGCGATGAGAGAGCACAAAATGGTTTAGGTAGATGAAGCTTCCCATCCATGAAAGGTGAAAACAACTAACAATGGGTTGCACTTGCACTAATCCCTGACATAATTTAAGTGAAAAATCTTGTGAACCAAGAAATCACATTGGCATGCATGAAAGAAAGGAGCCCAATGACCAATCATTTATTGACTGACATGTCCTTGTAATCAAGACTGTACCGTCTTTATTAGCCTAAAGCATTCTCAAATCATATATTTAATTTAATTAACGCTCCATTATAATAGTATTCTATTTCCTTTTAATAAATGAATCTTGACTGACTCTTCTATAAGAATAGCGTGGGTTGGGTGCCTCCTTTTGCCCGGATATTTCGTTCATTTCAAGGCAGATTATTTTTTACATATCTTTCCAGTGAGAAAAAAAATTAGGAGAATTCAGATCTCCACCAGTGACATTATAGGGATATGAGTGTGTAAACAAAACTACGTGGTCCACTGAGGTTATTCCTGTCATTTCATCTTGTAGTTTGCGGTTCATCTTCTCATCAAATCATTGAGTTTATACTTTTAAGCTAAACCAACAAACTGAAGCTGAAAGCCTGAAACAGAGAACAAAAGAAATAGCGTGCGACTTGTGAGAGAGAAAGAACTCTTCTTCTTCGGCTTCATTTCCCTAAGTGGACAAAGCCCATGATGAAATAATTGTTTTTTTTTTTTCATCAAACTTGTCAGCTTTAACTTAAAGAGAGTAGGAACTAGCAACTAGCAAGCAGTTTTTACATGACCAGTTGGGAACGTGAATAGGACATGTAACAGTAACTGAATTGAACACCCCCAGGTACTTGCAGAGAACATGTTCTTGGGTCCACTAGCAAAACCCCAAAAGTACTCATCTGAAACGAAACAAAGTTTTGCTAAGCATTGCTGCCATGATACACTTGAATGTGTGCTTACTTGCTCCACTCAACATTGCTTAAAGAATGAGTTTAAGATTTCAAAGGGATGAATGTTGGCAGGTCAATCAATGTTACAGAGACTGAGTTTAAACTAGTAAAGACAAAGTAAGTGGCGAAGAAACCAAAGAAAAAAACTATTCTTTCCACAGAGGAGAATCCATACACCTCAAAAAGTTGTCGAATAAACATTCAAGCTAACTACAAAGAAGAGTTTGATTTTCCCAAACCATCTATTACGCATCTGAAACCACACTAAAGTCATCTTCTTCCAATGGAGCAGGAAGATTGAGATCTATCAAATTGTTCTCAAACTTAACTGCAGAATGTGTACCAACAGCAGCAGCAGCAGCAGTTGATGATGAATTGGCTAACAAGTGAGATCTCTTGTGACCGCCGAGTGCTTGACCAGAACCAAACACCTTGCAACAAAATGGACACTCGAATATTTTTTCATCAGCAACAACTTTAGTACCCGCATTCATGTTTGTTTCACAAACTTTCTTGTGTCCGCCCAAAGCGTGATAAGATCGAAAGGCTTTCTTGCATTTCTCACACCGGTGTTTCCCGCGAATCAACTTGATCTCTTCGGATTCCTCCACCATCTCAACATTTTTATGATCTTGTGCTTCATCATTGTTTCTCATCCACACATCGCGCGAAAGCATCATAAGGCAAATGGCAACATCCTCTTCAGGAGAAGTATCAGATACTGAACTCACCGGTTCTGGCTCAACCGGTGACTCAAGGCAACTGGGTTTCTTCACCTTTGGTTTCTGATGATGATCCTGATGAGCTGTAAACAACTTCCGGTTCCTCTTAGATCGTCTCCGAGTTGGGTTTCTGGACTCAGTCTCACTCTCTCTGTCTTGAACTACAACAGAACCAGAATCGACTGCAAAAGAAAACTCAGGATCTGCAAACCTGAAGCTCTTCTTTGGATTGTTTCTCAACCCGTAACCCAAAGATTTCTCTTCTACAACTTCTGGGCTTTTGCCTTTCACTTCCACCTCCTCTCCAGAAGATGAAGACGAAGTTGAAGCTGACTCAGTACTATCACTGAGTTGCTGTTGAGTCGTCTTTGGAGGTAGAGGATGAGCTGCCAAGTGAGCTTTCATGTGACCACCCAGGGCTCTGCCATTAGAGAAACTCCTAGTACAAAGCTTGCATTTGTGCTTCTCCATTGGCACAGAGCATAAGGAAAAGCAGCAACCTCTGAAGCAAAAGCACTTTTCTTTCTCTCACAAGTAAATAGGGAGATTAATTGGGGGAACTTAAAAGGAGTAGGTGACAAGCATTCCTCCACCAAAAGACACACACAACCCAAAAATTATGATTCTGAAAAAAAAAATGAAAAAAACAGTTGTAAAATTTTAAAGAAAAAAAATATTATTAATCCAACTGTATTTTTATTTTGTTTTCTCTCTCTCCCTCTCTCTCTCTCTTTTTTTTTTTTAAGAATTGCAAAAACTATGAAAATGTGTGATCATGAATGGCGAAAGAGGGACAAGTAACATGCAAATCTTGCCCATTTGGATAATAAGCTTTTCTTTTTACGGCTTTCTGAAAGTCCATATACTGCCGGTTAGGCAATTATACAACTTTTTTTGCTTAATTTACTTTAGATTAATACTATGCTTTGTATAGATACAGTGACACTCAGTCATAACACTATCATCAGAATCATCATTTTAATATTTATCTGGCAGTCAGTTTAATTTTATGATAGGTTTTCAATTCAAAATTTTTGAGCGCACCCTTTTTATATATTCTATGGACCCAGTAGACTTTGTTGATGAGTGTAACTTTACATCTCTTCCATTAAAACCATTTTTTTAAAAAATTTCTTTTCCGGGCTAATGATCATATTATATGGTTTTTGTTTTTTCTCCTAATTACACTAACAAAAAAAATTTTAGTTAGAAATTTTTAGAAACTCTTAAATCAACTTTGTGATAACCTAATATAGGCCAAAGTTGTTATTTCTAAATTTTTAAAAAAAAATTTACCCTCATAATATACATAAGAGGACTCAAACTCTTAATTTTAAGAATGAGCTGAAGAGATGTCTATCACTCTATTAAAGAGTATTTTACATATTTTACGGTACTTAGTTAAACAATTTTGATAAATAAAAAATTGATCCAATCTATAAACTATGGGCTTGTAAAAAAATCATTTTTATTCCGTTACTATATTGCAATCCACACACATCATACTCAGAAAGTTTGTGTGGAGTCTAAATACATGTAATTCCAATATAACTGAAGAGTGTTTGGGAAAATTTTGGGTTAAAAATTAAATGCACAGGCAGCTTATTCAGTTATACAAGTCAAGAGAACTGTTGGGTTTGTTGCATCTGACAGCCCAGTCAAGATGCCCATGAGAATGAGACGTGCTAACCAGTTATTTTATTTCACATTCCCAAAAAACAAAAGTAAGTTTCCATTGCAACATTTAAAAAAGAAGAAAAAAAAAATTGAAGGCTTATGTGTTTTCAAGGTAAATCATCCTAAAATTTTTGGCAGGTTTACAGCTTCCCCCTCTATTTAATCAGATGTAGTTTCAATTTCTTCCTGTATTTTGCCTAAATAATCTACCAAATGTCATTTGTTAATATGATTTTCTAGAATAAAAAATTTTCCTTCACCCCAATCTGCAATTACACTTTCAGATCAGCGTGATTTCAAGATTAAGAAATTAGTGTAAAGTCTAAATTAAAGATTTTGTAATTTTTTGCAGGCAATGTAAACGAGTTTTAGCACGCCCGCCGGTGCTTTTAACAGAGCAACCCACGCTCCGCACGTGGTTGTGATAAAAAACGGACCTAATACCAAAGGGCTTTCATTAATTTCGTTTCTTGTTATTATTACGGGAAACAAATAGCTTCTCTCTCCTTTTTATTATCATTATTGCTTCCTCTTTTTTTTTGTGAAATCAATTTTTCTTATTTTCCAACCTTCGACCATCATACACGGTTAATTCATCGTGTAAGAGTAAAATTGAGTCGAGTTATGGGTTGCAACCAATGATTTTTTTCAAATTTTCGGCATTGGTCGGGTGATAACACATTAACACTACTTCTCCATCTAAGCATTCGAATTTGAGTACTCATATATCAAAATTTTTGTTTATTGAATTCGAGTCACCGTAGATCAAAAATTTTTCTTTGTAAATATATAGAGTAGATCTTCTTTCATTTGGTGTATATATACTCCACGTTGTATTTATTTAACGTAAATCCAGTTATGATCAATAAAATGTGATACCTTATAATTTTAATGACTTAGATTATGGGTAGACGTATGATTATAATATCAATTAATGCAATTAATAATTCCTATCGTTTAAGTTAATTGCTAAATTAATTTTTGTGTTTTTAAAAATTAACTAAATGATCGTTGTTGTATACATATTTTGATTAAAGTCTACTTAATTATCATCGGTTATTCACTCATTAATTATATGTCGTATTTATTTAAATTTTAAATTGTATCAAATAATGAAAGTAACTAATAGAGTCATCTCGGTCGTTGTAAAAAATACAAAGACTAACTGACATTAAGTCAACCTAATTGTAGGGAATAAAATAGTTATTACCCTATAATGCAATACTTTAAAAACAAAAAGTAAAGTGAGCAAACAATAAATTCATGTAGCTTTTGATTGTATAGACCCATATATATTATAGCATTCTTCTTTTTTCTCCCCTTTTTTTTTTAATTCTTTTAACCAACAATTTCTACATCCTCAAAATCTACAGTCGTAATCAATTATTTTTTCATTTTTCTTCTTTCTTTTTTCCAATCGTTGAATATGGTACGTCGGATTGATGATTCATTTTACATGTAGATACTTCATGATTTAGAAATCGTTTGCATCAAGTTATCCAAAGATTTTTTTTTTTTAAATTAAGTATGCATTGCATATAATATTCAAGAACTTGGCATACGATATAAGAAAATTAATACGAGTGCATTGTACACGAATAGGTTAGGTACGATTTATTAAACGCGTACTAATGAGCTGTGACTAAGTGAGTAGAGTTACAGTGATAAGAATGGTAACATGCATAGATATTGTTGACGGTAACATTTGAGTAAGAAATACCTAAGATGTGACGCATATGAAGACATTTTGTATGACCCTTGAGTCCCTGTGAAGAAGAAAGAAGGAACTGAAAAGAGAAGGATATAATGGAAAGATCTCATAAAATTAGCTTAGCCACTTAAATCACCTGAGAGCTACAGAGGATGTCTCCTATGGTACATTAAAAATATCACATATTAGTTTGGGACCACAGAGTTATGATAGCTTCAACAATGAGGCCAAGACGCATCTTCACATCGTCGTCCCCATTTGGACTATGCCCCAAATATCTCACTACAGACCATATGAATCAAATGTGGAAAATGGGGATCACATACACAACCGCCTACTTCTCTTTTAGTGAAATCAAATGCTTCTTTATCCAATTAGCTTATTTGAAATAAGTCAATCATCATATTTGAGAACACACTACTAGTAAAGACAATCCTTTAAGGATAGTTATCCAGCCCAAGAAAGGTCAAAGCCCTCAACAAAAAAAGGCTAAATTACTCTTAAATCCTTACTTGAGGAGGTAAATAACCAATAGCAATGCACCACGTATTCAAGAAGACACAAAGATATCCTCAGGGGCACTTCAATTTAAAAGATTATATTAGTCTCACAAATGAGATAAGTTTTCTAACTCACACAAACATTCAGATTGTCTCATTTAAGGGTTTCTTTGAAATTTATCATCTCCTTCAACCTCTAGTTGACTTGACCATCGAAGTATTTTCGTTGATGTCGCCTTTAACGGCAGCTTTCTTTAATTTTAAGTTCATTCAATCATTGCTATCTCCCCAAAATTGTTTTTAGGCGCTCTAGTCTCCATCATCTTCAAAACTACCTGCTAAAAAAGAGTTCTCATAATATTTTTGGATTGAACCAAAATAAGACAAAAACAAATATCTATATACATCCATTGACCTATAGATATAAAACAAACTAGTGTAATAGAACTGAAAAAAAAAAAGTAAAGATAATTAAGTCCGACAAAGAATAGACTTAAAATATTCAAAGTTGCAATAAACAGCAATCTAATTTAAATTTTAGTCACAATTATTTTGTTTATATACGGTATGATTAGATTTGAAGATCGAAGGCAATTGGCGTTGTAGCAGTAAATGCCGTTCTGTTAGATACGATAGCAATTCATAGTGGTTAGGGAAATGCGGTAATTAAAGACTAGGCCATATACAGAATAGATATTAATAGATTCCCCATATACAAGGACGGTTCGGTACACGTACGGTGCCGTGTTCGATTCGGTCGTGTTCACCAATAAGTTGTAACTTCGTTTTCGTACGCAGAGAACGCGACAGACGCCACGTCACGCTGTTTGCCGTTTTTAAACTCTCCGCAGTGTGCATGAGATGGCAATCTTCTCCATCCTTTTTGTACAAGCATTGACCGTAATTTATACCCACGTGGCTTGCACGCATTAGTTTTTTCTGTTACCAGCAAGACATACTTAGCTCTCGCGTTTTCAATTTTGCCAATTTTTTTTTCCAATAAAATGTTGAAACTTTAACCATAGAGTTGCATTCCACGATTACATAAATACGGGATAAAATTAATAGAAGTTTATGAGAGTTCATATTAATAAATGGTAGTCTTAATTCTACTTCCACTTTGATAAAAGATAACGACTATAGGGTTTGTTAATAAACTTAAGGACCCGTTTGAAATTACTTTTTTGAGGCTACAAAATAATTTTTAAAAATTAAAAGTTATTTTTGATACTTGATTTTTTTTAAAATAATTTTTCTTAAAATCATCTCATCTTAAAGTAGATTTCGAAAAATAGAAAAATAATAGTTTTTTAAAATTTGATTTCGAAAATAAATTTTTATACTACATAAAATTTCATATATATCCTCATATATGTTATGAAAATAAAAATAATCTTTATTAATTAAGAAATAAAATTATTAAATTTAAAGAGATTCTGATTATTATCAATTATATTGAAATAACAAAATAAAGAATAAAAGTAATAATATAATAAAATATTTATTTTAGTTATCAATTAATTTATATACACAATAAAAAATATTATATATATTATAAATGTGTAAATAAAATTAATTTAATATTATATTCAATTCAGTTATTTACTTTCTTACAATAGTTTGTTAGTAAAATTTATTAAACGCGTATGAATACTTATAAAATTAATTTATACCAAACGTTTGAACATATTCTAATCATGGCTAATAACAGTTATTTTAAAAGTTATATCATTATCAAACTGGCCCTAAGTGCATTTGATATTTAATTTGTAAATCTAACCAAATTTTAGTTAGAATTATCGAGCTAACCAAAATTCTATTGGTAATCATTTCCATTGAATACAGATCGAACAAGGTTGATTGAGGGCTCTCCTTTCCAATACCACAAACGACAAATAGAACAACTAATTGTCTATCAGAAGTGACTTTACGAAATCGAAATGTAAATCGCATAAGATCCTCGGATCTAATTATCGTTCCCAAAATGTTGGACGTTCTGTGCTCCTTCAACTTTATGAAATAGGTGAAAGAAAATTGTTTTAGTTTCCGCTCATCGTATATGAGTTTCCACCTATATTCATGGTTTCATAAGTTAAATAAAATAATAATACTGCACGTACAAAATTTGAGGACGCAAACTTCATATTCTAAATACAATCCGCATATATCACAGTATGATAGTAAAATGATAAATCAAATTATCACTCAGCACGATATCAATTTGCAATATTATATACATTAATCAAGTCTCTCAATTTTATAAGTACAGCATTATAGGAGTTAAATATTCTACGAAAGTGGATAACGCATGCGGGTTGTTGGCCCATTATCTCATTTTGAAAGTGAAAGCCCATGCTTAGTGCCGACTAGCGCATGGACCCCTTGAAAATCTCCCCCTAACGTCAAATTTTCTTATGTAGATAAAAAAACATACATTCTTGATCCTTCTTCATATAATGGCACGATCTACCCGAGCCTTTAAGCATTCTAGATTCTGTGTGGCACGACCACAATTCAAGCCTCTAACTCTCAGCTTCGGCTTCAGGTCAGGTGTGATCGTGATCTTGATTCTTGATGGAGTGAGCGGGGCCCATCATCGTGCGCCGAGTAAATGATTTCACGTGCACTATCACCACTGCTGGGTACTGGATATGTTATTGATCGGGCGGTGCATATTGTAAAGTGAGTTTCCTCCCGGATCTTAAATTTTTTTTTTTCCCAAGGTACAACACATTTTAGCTTACGAGATGCACAATTCCAGGCGAGGATTTATTCCCTCGTTAAAGAAAGAGATACAAATTACATCTAATTTAGTTAATAATAATAATAATAATAATGTCAGGAATCTTAATATTTGAATTCTACTTGAATTCTAATATTATATATCATTCATATTTTGTGTCATTGATTTATTGAATAGTGAAGGTTAAGACTTATAAAATTACTTAACTACCATTTAATATATAAATTTCTCATATGTATAGATTTAAATGTTAGGACATCTAGTATTGCTCTTAAAATTATAGGTGTATACAATAAAATAGTCAAAGTTTGCTCATTGTGTGTGATGTGTGAACTAACTTTGCACGCTAACACACGCATCAGTATTACAACATTACACGTCCAGGATGGGAACTGCGCTGCCACACTTTTTTCACAAGCTAATCTCACAGCATTAATTAATATCATCATCAACACTTTCTCTCTCCAAGCGATGACTCTACACAGAAAGCTTAACTAGTTTCATCAACACTTGCAGCGCAATGTCATTGTTCTGCAAGAAACGTTACAAATGTGCATCAATTCCTACCAAACATATATTACCAACTATGCACCACATCAACTTAACGGCGGCTTCTCTGCATCGAACTCACTTTCTGAGTCAATATTGGAGTAATTTTCTTTCCGTTTAGGCCACAGCACCGAGTAGAGACCGGTGAACATGAGGAACATACTGGAAAGACTGCATTCAAATTGTGTTCATTTCAACTTATATATTTAACCGCAATCACTAAGTAGCAATAGTTTAATCATAATGTAACCTACCTTCCTATGTCAATGAAGTCTCCTAAAGTAATAGCAGAGAGAATAACTGAGATGACTCTGGCAAGGGGGCTGAACATGGAAACAAAAACTGGCCCTCTTTTCTTCATTGCCCATCTGTTGAAGCTTACGCAAACTCCACCAGTCATCCCCCCTGGTTCATCCAAAGCATATGCATTATTTTGGTATTAAGGTAGTGGCAAATGTATATTTTCACTTCAGAGATGATCTATGAGGAGAGGAGCCTAAATAACCAGTGTGATATAGTTATGAACACTCCAATCAATGAAGTTATAGCACACAAGGACATTGGTGCTGGGAAATCACCCAAAGTTGTAGCCTGTGCAACATATGCATGGAAAACAAAAGCAAAATGATCAAATTAGGAACCCTGAAAGAGAAAGTAGAATTCAATTTCCTATCATTTTGTTTGTCAAGTACCTGCAAGACAACATTACTTGATAAAATAAAGACTGCAGCCATGAGATACATGCAGCCGATGATCTTTTCCCCATCAAAGATAATATTCGATTTGTTCATAGATGTTTCTTGAGCTGAAGCAGTGCTGCGCATTAGACTCATTGTAATGGCACCTACAACACGTAATAATGTGCCTAAAATCTTGACTTTGCTGTATAAGCAACTAAGCTTAACTTTCTCTAACCTGCATCATGAATTAACATCCCATCGAAAATCCATTAACAAGAATGGCAATTGAGATCTGCAAAACTGTCTAACACATCAAGGTTTTAAATTATCCAATTGGAAGGCACTGTTTATTGATAATCTGAAATTGTTTAAATTGCATAATGTTTCACAAAATAAAAAGAAACTTAATATTTGCTACCTGAAAGTCCAGGCAATAATGAAAATAAGCCCTGGCTCAAGGTTTGGCATGGCTGTTGCCATTGCTGGAGAGGTTTGCTCAATGCCTGTTAGAAACAGTCTGAAATAAAGTTACCCTGTAACACAGAAATGATAACAATATTGCAAGTGTCCAATAGCTTGTAACTATTGTAATAAATTAAACGAGTAGGTAATGATTGTAGAATTTGAATCCCTTCTTGGAAGTTCATATCGAAAGAGAAACTGATCATCTAATTTTAAAACACTCACAACTGAAGTCTAAAATGTTGATTTACTTGAACAAATTAGCTCTACTTGAACAAATTAGTTCTTGGTGATAGGTAAGAACAAATGAAAAGTAGTTTAGCCTTGAGTAACACAAGTAATCTTTTAGCATTAGTAATCATCAACAAAAACTTCACTCAATCCCCAAATCTTTCCGACATCAACTTTGTACCTTGTGCAGGGAATAAAAATAGACTAAAAAACGAAGAAAAAATGAATAAGCAATTAAATATCTCAGACCAAAACAAATATTTAAAACATTTAAAAAAGAAGAAGAAGAAGAAGAAAAAGCTTTTGGATGAGATAAAACAGTTGTACTGTTGTAGGCATAGCTAGAGATCTAAGAGATAATTAGTTGATTACCCATCCTTCCCAGCAATAAAAAGAAACTGGGAAACCCATTAACCCAGAATATGTAACTGTCTCATATATAGACTTATGTAATTTTTTATTGAATAGAAAATTCAAATCACTTGGAATATATATAATCAAAGTTTTAGAATATATGTAAACAAAGTTTACTTACCCTCCAAAGGCTATTAAAACTAGCTGCAAGAACAATTTCCAACTTAATTTCTTTGGTCATTTTTTCCTGCAATCACCAATATATGTATCCATGTCATCATCAACTTATTCCAGATAATTAAGAGACCCAACTGAATTTTTTTTTTTTTGTTTTTTAAATCCAGCCTTTCAAAACTAACAGCAAATGGAGAGAGGATAAGGAAAGTGGTAAGAGTTGAGCAAATAACACTGATGAAAGGTCTAATGCCAAGAGACATAAGGTAACCCATTAAAACTGAGTTGCCGGCGTAAACAAATTGCACTGCACTGCTATCAATCCTCCAATTATTGCTAAATCTTCAAGCAACATTAGTGGCTTCGTATTCCAAACCACCATCTTTGACATTACTAATCCTCCCTTGTGTATAAGAAGAAGATAAACCAAAGATGTTTGATAAAATTAATAATCTCTTTTACTCTTCTCTTCTCCTTTAACAATTCTTGATCCACGAAAATAAATTAAAAACACTTGCCCAGTTTCAGATTCTCTAGGTCATGATATGAAACCTATTACAAAGTTTCCTCCGCTTTATCATTTTAATTCGGGTTCTAAACGTAAGCTCAAACTCACTTTCTGTTTCATTATCATGTTTTTGCGTTTTGTTTGTCCTTTTCTCAAAAATAAAAAAAGCCCCCTCATCTAACTTTCAATTTCGCGAGTCATGTCAGTTCCCTACGGCTCACTATTGGCCGTAAAACCGCAAGAACGTATATTTTGAACCCTTTCTTTATTGTGCAGCGAGTTTGGTAGCTTTTATAAAACTTTCTTTTACCCCCACGGTTCTGAATTTCTCTGAATTGACAAGTGGATACAGACCATGTTTCCTTGCTTACCAAAAATAGATGGTTACTGGTTATGTGTCATTTTTGCATTCAATGGTAGGTAGGAGTGAGTGGCACCACATATTTAAAAAGATTTCCTATCTCTGATGCCACCGGTGTCCTTAACAAGAAGGAAAAGGTCAATATGAAACCGAAATGCAAAGAGTTCGGTTGCTCTTGTAACATAAGTTCAAAGTTCATTGTAATTAAGGTTCTATTTGGTATTAATATATTAAATATTTTAAGTTATAATAATTGTTAAAAAAATTATAATTAAGAAATAAAAATTAATAATGTGAAATAAATATAACTATTAAATAATAATTTTTTAAAAAAATATTAAAGATGTTTTTAGTTTTTCATCAAATTGTACCAAGAAATCAAAAAGTGAAAACAGGATTTTAATAAAATAAACACGACTGTAGAAGAGCACCATAGTAGGGGATGTTAGTAGTTGGAAGTTTAATAAGTTAAATAAGTATACCCACAGGAGGGCACAACAGTAAGAGAGCTTAGTAGTTAAAAGTTTAAATAAATCAAATAAGTATGACAATAGAAAAGCTTAGTAGCTAAAAACTTGAATAAGTCGAATAAGTATACTCATGGGAAAGCATAGTTACAGAAGGGCACGAGAGTAGGAGAGCATGATAGCTAGAGAGCATAGCTTTAGGAGATAAGTTTGATGGAATAAACTTAGTTGCTCAATGGTCTTATTCAGCTTCAATAAAGTTTATTCACCGTTATTAAAATTAGAACAATCTCAAAGCTCAAAGTAAGTTTTAAAAAGAGATAAGTGTTAAAGATAAATGTTGACGTTAAATATAAAACTCTAATTAAGTGATAAAGATGATCACAAATGAAGAGTTATGAACAAATAGTAAATAATGAAATTATTCTTTCTTTATCTATATACGTAGGTTAAATATTAAATTAGATAAATTATTTGTATTTCGTTTATTATATCGCCCTTCTTATTTATTTGTCTAGTTGACTAGAAATCTGAGTCAACAGCTTCCACATCACATTGGTTAATATGATAAATGATCGTAAATATGCAATGTAGTGTACATGTCATAATAGGTCTCATTCTTCTACCATCTTGGGGGAGTTGATGCGGTGTGCAGATGTCCAGAGTTCGCAATTTTTTTTTTTTTTGTTATTTTCTAGTTGCTGCAGCAAGAAACGCCGTCACAATTAAAAAAAAAAAAAAGAGAAGTGAAAGACAATTGTCTATGGAACCATAAAAGGGATCGGTTATGTTCTAAAACAACTTTCAGATTGCTTTAAAGCTCCGAGTCAGCAATGCAAACTATGATACGGTTTTGGATTACAAAGATATGCATAAATTTATTATAATCAAGAGAGCTCGAAAGTATCTGCTAACCAAAAAGCATCATAGTGCCCTTCTCACATCAAGTGACTGCATTAGCACTTCAAGTATGCGCATTGACAATAACGTTGTTGACGACTTTCCCCAAAGAACACATCTTGAATCATGGGCAAATGTCATTTCAGTTCTTGCCCAAGGTGGCCTTAATACTGAGCTTGGAGTATATGAAGCCTCTCAATTGCTTGATTCTGGTTATAGACCAAATGAATATGTCTTGTTTCATTTGCTTCGAACCTCAAGTGACCTGGGCTGGGATACTTACTGCCAACAGCTTCATTGCTACATTTTAAAATCTGGGTTTCTCTCTAATGTCTTTGTGTCCACTGCTTTGATGGGCTTCTATAGAAAAATTAATTCGTTGGCTGACGCTCACAAAATGTTTGTTGAAATTCCTCAACCAAGTGTGGTTTCTTGGAATTCCCTAATTTCTGGGTACGTGCAATCTGGGAAATATCGTAAGGCGTTAAATTTGTTTGTTGCACTTGAGAGAAGCGAAATTTATGCTAACGCCTATTCGTTCACTTCAGCTTTAGCGGCTTGTGGTCAATTGGGTTTGTTGCAGCTTGGCATGGGTATTCACTCTAAGATTGTTAAATATAGCCTGGAGCGTGGTGTTGTCATTGCCAATTGCTTGATTGACATGTATGGAAAATGCGGGTCTGTTGAAGATGCCATTGGGGTTTTCCTCGAGATGATTGATAAGGACATTATTTCTTGGAATTCAGTTATAGCAGCAAGTGCTAGAAATGGAAATCTTGAATTAGCGTTCGGTTTTCTCCATCGGTTGCCTAATCCTGATACAATCTCGTATAATGAGGTGATACATGGCATTGCCCAGTTTGGAGATATAGAAGATGCTATTATGATTTTATCGAGTATGCCAAGTCCAAATTCATCTTCATGGAATTCGATTTTAATCGGATATGTTAACAGAAATCGAGTTCTTGAAGCTCTACGTTTGTTCGGTGAAATGCAATCTAAGGATGTTGCGATGGATGAGTATACATTTTCCACTATGCTGAGCGGTATTGCTGGTCTCTCCGCTTTAACATGGGGAATACTGATCCACAGTTGCGTGATAAAACAAGGTTTGGACACATCAATAGTTGTAGTGAGTGCTCTTATTGACATGTACTCCAAATGTGGACAGGTGAAAATTGCTGATTCGATGTTCCGATCGCTATGTAGAAAGAACTTGGTGACGTGGAATGCAATGATCACTGGCTATGCTAGGAATGGTGATTTGACCATGGTGATTGAGCTTTTTGAGCAATTGAAAACCGTGCGGGATTTAGAACCTGATTCGGTCACATTTCTGAATATATTAGCTGCCTGTTCCCATACCGACATTCCATATGATAAGGCAAGTGAGTACTTTGAATCAATGATCAAGGATTATGGGATTAAACCAACAGCTGAGCATTGTTGTTCAATGATTCGGCTTATGGGACAAAAAGGAGAGGTGTGGCGGGCACAGAGGATGATACATGAACTGGGTTTTGGCTCTCATGGGGTGGTTTGGAGGGCGTTGCTTAGTGCCTCTGGAGCTTGTAGCGATCTGGATGTAGCAAGGATTTCTGCCGCACAGGTGATTAAATTGGAGGGTAATAGTGATTATGTTTACGTTATGCTGTGTAATTTATACGCAAGCCATGGCAACTGGGACGACGCAAGTGTGATCAGAAACTTCATGCGGGAAAGAGGGCTGAGAAAAGAAGCTGGTTGTAGTTGGATTGAGGTGGAAAATGGTGCTGCACATTCATCAACTATATGATGAAAAACTTTGTATGCTTGTATGCTTGATTATAATTCATCTACCATACTTGACGCAGGTCAAATCAACCCTCATTGCTCTGAAAGTAGACAATAGAGATAATCATTTTGAAGAAACATGTCAGCCTGACACCAGTAGTTAGGCAAAAGATAAAAGTTTAACCAAGAAATTACTTGTAATTATTCTGTAGAGATTGATAAATAATAAGAGACCAAAGCCAACCAAATTGGGGAAGAAAATGACAATAAATAAGCGACAGCGATCACACAAGAAGTGCAGAAGAAAGATGCAAACCTTTGGCCAATAAAGTGTTAATGAATAAATGATATACAGGATGGTAAAATTCTTATTCCTCATCAACAAAATATTCTCCACCAGAATAACAATTAAATCAGTCTTAACAGCTTAAAAAGGTATCAAGCAGTATTAATAAAATGTTGAGCAAAAAGCTAAAAATATGTTGCTTCTCTATTAGCCGAGCATAAACCCTCATATTACGATATCTGCCAACTGAGTCACCTTGGAACTGACAGGCCAAACTCTATAGAAACAGAATGCAAAGATCAAGATCAGAAGAATATATTAGGGAACAAAGACATTTGAAAAACAGAAAAAAAATGCATTCATCAAAATTACAAAAAGGATACACAGAGAGAGACTACTTTTTTATTGCAATCTCAACTGAAATATATAAGCAAAATTCAGGATTCATTAAGCAGTTGTACAACTTGATATTTTAAAGGTTGTACAAAACAGTTTAAATCATTCCATTATCATTATTTAACATTGTTTTCCATGTTCTTTCTAGTCATAGCAATGAAGCATAGATAATAGGCCCACCTCCAAATACAGCACACATGTCTCACGTACCATCAATTCCATCTGGGAGAAGGAGAAGTTAAGTTACCATAGTATTCTAATCACTTATAAATGGATAATTCTATGTACACAAACTCAAGTTAAAGTATTTGTGCTCAGCAGTACAATATCATTCTGTCCTAGAGTTGTAATCGGAATGCTTAGCTCTTGAGCATCTCCAACTTATTATCTCTCAAAATTTTTTAGTTATTGTTACAGTGACACATGTTTCATGTGTCCTATTATAATTATAGAGCACAATGGCTTCAAAAAAGGACTGACAACAAGGCAAAAGCAAGAAAATACAATGTAATAGATAGATACACACACCCATTAAGAATTTAGAATGGTAGACATAAAGTCACCAGTATCAGACACAAAAAACAAAAGAAATTCACATGCAGCACTAAATTCAAGGGAACCCTCTCAGTTTTCCAAACATATTTAGAAGGTATGGGTAAACCAACAATGTGAGGAAAAAGTTTACTAAACAAGTTTTCCTTTGTTCTGATATCACTAAAAATTTGGAAGACAGCTAAAAGAGGACTAATAGTTTCGTACTTGATAATGATGCAGAGAGCCATAATTGACAGGTCATTCCCAATTTATTTCTTATGTGCCTGCAGGAACCAAATTTTCCAGTTAGATAGAATTAAGATAGCCGACCAGAGCACTTATGGCCCAATTCACGACCTCAATATGTTTCCCTCTATATATATATACGCAACTCCACTAAACAGTTTCCGAACACACCAGTTTTAACAAAGAAACACTTTTTGATAAGGGTTGCTTGATGCGAAAGTTTTAAATTTCGCCTAACTAGCTAGTCACTTGTAAGTGAAATTAGTAGTCACTGCTTCATGTGCAATGACGATCCAAAGAATAAAACCTAAATGGTTACATGCAAATTTTTATTGGGTACAAACATGCTTGATCAATTTATTCAAAACCATTAGCTAAGGGAAGCAGTTCGGTAGTTTCAAAGAGACGAACAAAAACAAATCAAAATACAATCAATTACCCAACCAAAGCACCAAGAACTAAATCACAGGATTGAGCACTGGAACAAAAAATGATTAATTATTTTAATAAAACTACTATAGGTACTCACAATCAAAAAGAGAGCGAGAAAAAGCAAGTACTAGAGGCCGGGAGAGGTGCAGCAGAGAGTACCCTGTGAAAGCGCTCTGCAACTCTTTGATGCTGCGCTCAGGCATGACGTCATCCTCGCCGCGGCCAGCACGCTGTGCAGCGGCAACAGCGACTGCGCGCATCCCAATTCCGATGGAGATCTATCAAAAAAAAGAGAAAACAAAAAGTAAATTAAATATTATTAAGACAAAAATTTAAAGAAATGAAGATGTTGGTGGAGGAGTACCTGCAGAGAGAGAAGCGGCGAAGAGGAGAGGGGGATGATTTTGTGGGGAGAGGGAATGGAGCGGAGGTGGCGGTGGGGGATTTTGGGGCGTTGGATCTGAGGGCGGATTTGATGGACGACAGGGATGATCTGCGGATGAATCTATGACAAGAAGATGCCATTATTTAATTTTACCTGAGGAAACAGACGACGGAGTCTAAATGTGGGAATTCAAGAGCAGATCGGCACAAGGGTTTAGGGTTTTAGTTGGAGAGGTTTTTAAGTGACAACAAGCCCCATTTCAGTTGAAAACCGATCGGATCGAAAGCATGGTGTGTAGGTATGCTCGCGTCACGGAGGCCTTTTAAAATTAGTCAAGTGATTCGTACAATTTTATTTTTCATTTTTTTTTTATTTTTTAAAGAAATCTTCTTTTTACAATGTATATATATGATAGTGCTACAGTGTCGTTGTGAAAAATCAAGGTAACTTTGAAAAAAAAAACACTAGGTAGGTAAAACAAATTATTATTTTTTAAATGATTAAAAATTCTGAGAGACAATACTATTCGAGGGATTTGAGTAGGGTCATTTCTTCATCTTATCACTCTTTTAAGTTATTAAATATATTGTGTCACATTTAGGTGATGCTGATATTCATTGAATAAAATAATAGTTAAGTAAATAATTTTATGAATTTGTATTTGTTCAATTTAGAGGTGGTCAACGAGGCGTGTCATGCTTAATTTTTTTTCAGACCAGCCCCAACTTGCGTGCCGTGGGTCGTGCCGTGCCGTGTTTAAGAAAAAAAATTCATTAAGTTGTTTTTAAAATTTTCTTAAAAATACATATCAAGTTATTGACGTATTTTTTTTCAAACCTATGTACCATTTTAAATGCATGTGCCTTTATTCAAATTTAATAAAATTAAAAATTTAAAACTCAAGTGCATATTCAATAATAATAAATTAATAATAATAAGAGAATATAATTTTAATTACTAAGTTTGACTCTATATTATTAGAATTCTTTTATAATACTTAATAACAACAATAATAATAAATATTTCTTAAGAGTTAACTTAATTATTAACTTGCAATTACATAAAGTCATATGTCATAGTTCATAAATAATATTAATACATATTTATAAAATCATAATATTTAAAATTTTATTTATTAAAATCATGCTATCAATTATTTATTTAATAAATTATAAATATAAATCAATTATAACTTTTTTGAAACTAAGGGTTAAATAAATTAAAAAAGCTTGAGCTAATAAAATATATTAAAAGATTCAATTTCAAATTATTTATAAAATCATAAAATTTTAAGTTTATTTTTATTAAAAGTGAAACGTGCTTATTGTGTGTTTTTTCGCATACCGTGCTTTAGCCCATCTCTAATCGTGCCTTGCTTTTAAGACCCACATGCCTAAAATCTAAGCCCGGCCCAGCCCACATGCATGCCGTGCTGTGCCTCGTACTCCACCGAAGCGTGCCCGTGTCGTGTCGTGTCGTGCTGTACGAAAACGTGCCGTGTTTTGTGTCGTCCTGCCCATTGACCACTCTAGTTCAATTGAAGGATAATACAGATATTAGAATTTCATTATTAAATGAAGAAACAACACATCATTCCACATAGACTTTTTTAAGAAAATTGATGCATAATAATTGATTTTTTTTTTTTGAAACTAATAATTGATGTTGAAGGAATTTATATATCACAAATCGTAAAAGGGGAATGAAAATTTAAGGGTGATAAAATAACTTCACGACAGTCATCTAAAACTAGCCAAATCTCCATAAGAAACTTAAAAATTAATCTGTTGCAAAACACGTGCGGGATATTGCTCATAGTGAAGCTCGTACTACATTGTTCATAGTGTAACGCAATTGTAATTTCAATAACCTGTGATATACATATTGTGATGAAAGCAAAAACACACTTATCTAAGTATTTGCAAAATGGTGGGTAGACTTGGTTACCAAAAATGAAGCTAGTCTATCATTGTGCTGAGAGTTGATTTGACCATATTGTGGAGACGACCAGACTTCGAATTCTTCGCGTTATGACAATTCACATGGGGGACTTGACAGCAAATAAGTCCTTGGCTTCAAATTTTCGATGTTGATTTATTTGGAATTCAAGAAAGGAATAGTTCTCTAAACTATATATAATTCCTTTTCGTGAATCGTCACAAAGATATACCCCCTTTTCGACACGCCACGTGACTAAGGTTTCTTCTACATTTGAGCTTGGGCTAAATCGATCCATTGATGACAAAGAACAGGATTAGGTTCTTAAAATCCTTTGGGTTCGATATCTATTACTTCCTTTTACATGACTGACTCCATACATCAACCTTAATATTTGAAATCACTCGCTGCTGACCGCAAGTTTCATTCTTGGATGGTAAGTCATACCTTTTATGACATGCGCCCCTTTGGCCTTCTCCGAGTGTAGGCATATTCTTTGGGTGCCAATTACGATTTACAAAGTGTGTATGGCATTTGGTTTTGCCTCTCCCTCGTATAATTGTCTCATTTAATTTGTGGGTTTTTATCTCCCGCTTTTTGTCTGCTATAATGTGAAAGTACATGTGGGTAGGTGGAAATAGAGATGCCAAATTTGTAAATTCATGAAAATATATTTCTAAAGCCAAAGAATTCTTGAACTTCTTTTACCTGTGTGAACAATGTTTCTACATGTGTATATGAGACCAAAACAAAAAGAAAACACCAAGAGGGAGAAGAAAAAAAGCCCCTCATCATGTAACCAAGGAAAGTATGAATAAAACCACTAACAAAGAATTAATGGTCCACTTTGATGATCTACTTTTAAGAGCAATAGCATCATTAGAAGAATTTTCCGACTCCAATAAAGAGCTAAATTTGAAATTAGGATTTGACCCGTATAAAGCTTGAATCCCTTCCACGTCATCAACCTTCAAGTCCACTTTCCTAGTCCTGGGACTCAAGCTCGGATACATCACAGCTTCTTTAACCGAAGTGTGAGCCAACCCAAGTACATGCCCAATCTCATGCGTCGCAACTGATTCCAGATCAACGGCCAGCCTTGACTTAACCGATTTCAAGTCAACGGCCCAAGTCTCAGCTGCGTCAAAATGAAATCTTCCGTTTTCAGGGGAAAAGGAGTGGGCCAGCACGCCCAAGACCCCATCAAACGGCTGGCCGTCGCCGTGATCCCCATGATAAAACCCGATGTGAATATCGGCAGAGTCGTTGTCGTCTATCTCGGTGAAATTAACGGGAATAACGGACGACCAGCGTTGAAAAGAACGCTTGAAAACGGCTTTGACATCCGTTGAATCTATGTAATCAATCATGTCAGTTTTTGAAAACGCGTAGGTTAAAGTTACCGGAGACTCACGTACCCACCTTGGCTTGCCATAAAAATACGAGTAACGTTTCGTTGCGTGTATCTTCTCGCGTAACGACGAGTCACTCACGCCGCACCTTGGGGACATGATCGTGGAAATTGTTTCAGAATCGAGCTTGCCTGTAAGGGGTAAACCAAGTTTCGTCTGGTACAAAACGACGGCGGATTGGAGTTGAGTGTCGAAAACATCAGTAAAGTTTGTGTATGATATAGGGAGGTAGCCGAAACGGGTGAAGTATTTCTTGAGCTCGGACATGCCGGTTATGTTGCTGCCCTTTTCGGCGTCCAGGAAGCGGACGAAGTCGTGCCACGTGGCGCTGTGGGCAGTGTTGTTGGCGGTTATTATAGTTACTGGGTCCGGTATGATTCTGGCGGGAAAAATTGGGCGGGAAAGAAGGAGGGAGGTGAAGAGGAAGATTGAAAAATAACTGAAAATTGGAAGCATGTTGTTTTGGGAATTGAGCCAGGGGTTGCAGGGGATTTTGGATTAAGAAAATCTAATACGTATATATAGAGATGACTTTTTGTTTTTCTATCTTTCCCCCCCCCTTTTTGAGAAGTGTAAAGATGAATTGTTAGTTGTTGTTTAGATTTAATAATAATAATTGAAACAATATAAGCTAGTTAGATAAGATCACGGAGCAAGAAATTGATTACGAGAAAGTTAAGAAGGTTCTGTCGTGGCCGTGCGTGCCTTTTCATTGGAGATTCTGACTTTGATCGTTGGTGTTATGGTGGGTTAACCACTGCTTCATTTCTGATTATTACTTCTTCTTCTTCTTTTTTTAAGAGAAAAATTCTGCTTAATATTGATAAAATAATAATGAAAGATGATCAGCATTTGAAAAATCAATTACAGTTTGATTTGTTCAAGCTTAGTTGAGGGCTTCTGTGTTTGTTGGCCAGTATTAGGTGGTCTAAAAATAAATAAATAAATAAATAAATCATTTTCAAGGGACTTTCTCTGATGCATGCTAACTCGTAAGACGTGATACAGGAGTTAATCTAAATATTAAAGAAACTGCAAAGACCTTTAATGATTCCATATGTAATAATTTCATTCATCTTGTAATATGCACCTATATAGATCGTTATAACTCATGCTTTTGGAGTTCTACGCAATTACAACGATGTTGCCGATCCCCAATTTTTCATTTCAATCGTTGGGGAACCTTAATCAAATTAAGTAATACAAGTAAAAAAAAAACTAAATTATATTTTTCTTTAAAAAAACCTAATTTTTCTAATGTTGTTTGAAATAACGATTTATTTTTTAAAATTATTATCAAATCATTGTATAATATTTATGCAACTTACATAGAGAAAAACATTACAGAAAATGTATATAGTTAAACAAGTAAGATGACTTGCGCGTTATGAAACTACATAATGATTTTTACTAGTTTCTCGAAACTATGTCTATCTCTTTTATCAATATCTATATATTGAATTTGACATTATTAATTATTAATGTAGTACATATTTTACCTATATATTACGTACACTTAGTATAATTTCAAAACAATAATTCTGTAGCTACACATCTATTCTATTATATCCCTCTCACAATAATAAAATTAATTGATCCTAACATTATTACTGTATAGAAAATTTAGTGTGTAATAATACATAATGTATTTGGTATTTGAGTGTCTAAACTTTCTGTAATTGTTGACATCTCCAATCACACCACCTACGTTTGTTAGTGACGGCTTACAAATTTGTGCGAGCAACTAAGGCAGGCAGCTGTGGTCTTGGACATCTTTAGTTTCGCTTTCAAAGAGCAATAAAGTTATCTAATATGACGCAGCGCAGCGCAAGTAGTATCCCATCAAATCATCAAGGGGCGGCTTAATTAGTTTTAGATCTCTCTACTTCTAATTGGTTTCTTTCTTTGCTTGGATTTCGTTAAATGATTTTATTTGGCTATGGCTGTCTTGTAGCTGTTTTAAGGTAGAATATAAATCACAACCACACATAAAATGATAAATAATAAAAAAATTATTATAATTTTAATCGTATGATTACAAAAGAGAACTCTATCTTAAAATGGTTATAATTTTAATCGTATGATTACAAAAGAGAATTCTATCTTAAAATGGTTCTAATATAGTCATATCCTTTTATTTCCATGACTATTGACTAGACTTCAAATAATATGTCTTCAATTTGTCATTCTTTTATCATTGTCAAAGCAAATCTTGTGTTTTGCAAATTGAAAGACACACATGATAAGAGGTTTTGTCTTTTTTTTTTCCTTAATATTACACAATAAATTTGTTTATACTTATAATTGTGAAAAAAAATTATATACGTAGTGAAACTTTTTGATTCTGAATCAACTTTAAGTTTGGAAAAACCACATTTTTTTTATATTTAAAATAAAATTAACCCCACAAAATAGCCATTTAATGGATGGTTGCCATTTAACTTATATGGGATCCTAAATTCTTATTCAAGTCAATGACTTGGAAACTTCAAACGGTAAACCGTCCGATGTTACATTAAAGGTTTGACCGTTGACATTATTTGATGCAACAAACACGAATTTGCAATTGTCCAAAAAGTTCGTAAAACCTGGAGTATACGTCAGGTTATATCATTATATATATATATATATATATATATATATAACCATTTGGAATACACCAAGTACAATTGTTTAAGAAAAAGGATATGAGCAGCTAAGCTACCTTAGAAAGACCACAATTTGTGAAGCACTGGCCGTTGGATTTCACAGCGGACGATGATGTCATCTTAAATGAGTGCGGGCGGCGCAGTAGGTACTCTGGGAATTCAGGCGAATGAAACTCAACCACGTGGCACGGATGGTAAAACCCTATAGAACTAAACGAAACCACGAGCACTAACGTGTTTGGAATTTTGTAAGGGGAACGTTGTTGTGAATGAAGCTCCAATCGCATATCAAAATTCGAAATTATGCGTGTACATGCGCGGATGATTTTAGGAAATAGACAGACTATTTTGCAAATCTGTAAAATTTAGAAATTAATAGTATTGTAACTAAGAAAAATTAATAATTAAGTTAATATTAATTAATTGAATTATAATATAGTATGTTGACACTAAGTGGAGATTAAAAAAATTATTATTTAATCAAGGTTTTATCAATAATTTTTATAATTTTTTTTAAATTTCATGACAATAAAAAATTTAACTGATACCTTCTAAATCAGCTTTATGGTGACTCGATTCAAATATTTAAGATTATAATTTAGGAGAACTCGAACCGTGTGTCTAAAAACTAAAGTGAGGAAGTGTCCATCCCTCAATCAATAAGTGATTTACTTCACAAATATAGATGGCTAAATGCCATAATTTAATATATTTATATATAAATTATTTTAGTAAAATTTGTTTAATATATGGAGATAAAGATATTATATAGCACATAATCTTGGTGAATATCATAATACATTAATTTTGGAGGATATAACAATAAATTAGTACCTTTTTCTCCGTTCAAATAAATAATATTCATGAAAGTTCCAAGTGTTCATTTTTCAGAATTATAAAATCTAATTGTCTATTTGTGCCATAATGGGATGTGATAGTGTCCTTTTTTTTTTTATTTAGATTGATAATTTTGCCAAACTACAAATATAATAAGATTTCTTTGTAGTATACTCTATATAGAAATAACCTCTATATACTCATAAAAAACTCTTGTACCAATTTGGGCTAGTTAAAAAAAAACTCTATATTCTAATAAGTAATAATTTTTCTAAGTCTGCCTCAATATATATTATCAAATTTATATATTTTGTTACATTAAATATTTTGGATGGAGTAAAATATTTTTTTAAAGTTATTTGGGACAATAATTTTTTCCTTAGAGTAGGGGTGGGCAAATTCCCGTTCGAATCAACCAGATCAGATTTCGAGTTAATCGAGTTGGAAAAAATGTAACTTGAACTCAACACGAATATGTGATATGATCTGAACATATTTAGATGATATCGGATCTTGCTCAATGATTTTTGCTTGTTTTAGTTATAATTTCTTTAAATTTTTGAATCATATTGGGTTTGACTCAATCCAATCAGATTGGGTTGGCCAAAATCCAATCCCATCGAATTAGAACCTTCATCTAAACCCGATTTGAACCCAAAATTTTTTAATTGGGTTGGGTCATTTGCTTGTCCCTACTTTAGAGTTATTACTAAATCATTGTATAATATTTACAGAATTTATATTGAAAGAAAAACATTAAAGAAAACGTAAATGTTTGGACATATAAGATGACTTGCATAATTCTAAAAGCTATATTATTAGATGCACTAATTTTTCAAAACTATGTCTATCTCTTTTATCAATAATTATACATTAAATTTGACATTAATTATTAATGAAGTGCGAACTTCACCTATATATTACTTGCACCAAAGATAATTTCAAAACAACAATTTTATAATTACACCTCTATAACATTATAACCTCCTCAAAATAACTATAAAGAGATTTTAGATCTTATTGTACTGCATAGTTGATGGGCCAGTACTTGGAATCTTGGACCTTTCTTTATAGAGTTGGAATATGGGCAGTTTGGCACCCGACTAAAGTCTTGATAAAATTTATTTTCTCAAAAAAATCCCAGTTAACTTATTAATAGGATTCATTGTTTTATGAGCGCACCGGTATTCTTCCAAAACTTACCCCTAATTTTAATTAATTAAGGGATGGCAAAAAAAAAAAGTGAATTATTTTTTCATCAGAATAAGTCGAGACTTGATAGATGGCAAATTGTCTAAAGGAAGGGATGAAAGAAGTTTTGGTGTTTAGAGGCGAGCTATTGACATGTTGAACACGGTGGTCCTATGTGTCACAAATACTTGCTTCACCTAGAGACTTAATTTTTGTTACACAAGTTGCCCTTGATCTCCATATTCTTAATTATTATTAGTATTGTCGAGTTCTATAATTAAACTTGTCAGTTGTTGATTCTTCAATATTTCAATTGAATTATGCAAAGAGCGATTTACTTAAATTGAATTAGGTGTAATTTGGAAGAAAGAATTCTCTAACTAATTGATGGGGTTTTGTTAGAAGAGGGGTTTTATTAGGACTTTAAAGGGCTGCTAACAGGCGAACCCATCACGGGCCCAAAGTCACGAGCTTAGCCCTGGACATAGCAGTCAGCTACATGTCTCCACCATTTTTCTCAGTTAAAGAGAAATTTCCCTTGCTGTCAATAAGATTGAAATCTGATGATAGATGCTCGTAGCTACACTAATACGTAGTCCCAAGGGGAAAAAAATTATATAAAAAAAGGGAACATCCAAGGAAATTATTATATGTATGTTATTTTTCTAATATTATATTTTCATTTAACGTGTTTGAAATTTTTCTATGATAATCGCTAATTCACCATCATTATCAACTTCAATTTCAAAATAACTATGTATTTATTAAATCTTAACTTAAGAATTTTTCTCATATTAGAGTCATATATAATATGCTCAAGCAATAAAGCAATAAATAAATAAATAAAGAGTATGACTATGTTGGAATTGTCCCATAATAGAGCACTGATAATAATTGTATAATTATAAAAATAAATATTAAATTTATATTTATCATTATAATTTAACAATTATCATTAATATTCTACGGCAAAACAACTACGTTGTAGCTGCTACCATAAATAAACAAATAACGCCATGAAATTATTTACCATGATTGTTGAGAAGAGAGATGGTAGATTGATTCTTTTTTTTTTTTTTTTGGATGTGAAAGTATGCATTTCAATTAACAGAACGTGGAAAGTAACATCATCACTTCAGCTGGGTAAGTTCCTAGGCATACAACAGGGGAATTAAAATCAAAAGCTTTCTGTGCTAAAGCATGAGCAACAATATTACAAGTTCTTGGGACATATTGGATTTGGGATCGAATTAAGCTCCTCAAACGATCTTGAATGGTGGCTATTATCTAGAAGATTTCAGAATTGCTTCTTTTCTTATTTTGAAAGAGATCAACAACCGCTTTGGAATCGGACTCAATGATCATTGGCAGAAACTTGGTATCTTGAGCTACTTGAATGCCTAAGTTTACTGCTTTTGCTTCCATGCATGCTACAGTTCCTTTATACAGGACCTTCTGAACTGCTATTGCAACCACTTTGCCCTTTGAGTCTCTAATCACCACTCCCAACCCTGCTGTTTGGTTTGAACATCTAATGGCAGCATCAACATTTACTTTGAACCACTTATTAGAAGGAGGAACCCAAGCTTGCTGGTTGTTGCTTTGAAGCTTGTGGACTGTTTGATCAACCAGACATTTAATCCTTTGATATGATTCTACAACTGCAGTAGCTCTTGCAGCTGAAAGTTGAGGATCTTCTTTCTTGCCCTCAAATATGAGAAGATTTCTGGAATTCCAAATAGACCAGCACACAGCAATTATTAGCCCCACATCTGCTCCACTTTTAGTTTTTGCCAGCTCTTGTATAACATTTAATATATCTTTTTGTGCCAGAATCTTGATGTTTTCATGGAATTTAATCAATTTCCAGACCTTTTTTACAAATTTGCATCTCATCAAAACATGACAAATATCTTCCACTTCACTCTGACATCTCCAGCACAATGGTTCTTTAATTACCTTTCCTTTTTAGAGGTTGTAAGCTGTTGGCAACATGTTTTGGGCCACTTTCCACATAAACGCCTTTATTTTTTTTGGAATCTCCCTAGACCAAATAACTCCCCATTGTGTTTTTGATTTGTCTAAGCTACTAGCACCTTCTGAGAATTTCAGCCTTTGGGCTATCTGATACCCACTCCTAATTGAATACTTTCCGTTCTTATCAAAATGACATATTAGCTTATCCAGTCGTGGAACTCTTGGCAGGGGAATTTTTAGAATCCTTGTTGCATTTTCTTTCGTAAAATTTTGAACATTTACATCCTCTTTCCATTGTTGCTTACTAATCAAGTTAGCTACAACTGAATTTAAGGGCAAAGACAGAGGGGAAATTGGATTTAAAGTTTTAGGTTGTAGAATCCAGTTGCTTTTATAAATGAAAACTTGTTTTTTATTCCTAATCCCCCATCTTAACCTTTTATGCAGAAGTTGCCTACCCCATAAAATGCTTATCCAAACAAAAGAAGGATTTAAGCCCAATTTTGCTTCCATAAAGCTTAAATGCTTGTAATATCTAGCTTTAAAACCTGAGTCACCAAAGCTTCTGGATTTTACAGGATCCTTCACCCTTGTTTTGTTATTAATGTTTGATTAAAGCTGGCAAAATCTTTTATTCCTAAACCTCTTCTAATTTTTGCTTGACATAGTTGTCCCACCTAGCCCAATGAATGCTCTTGCAGTCTTTGGAATCTCCCACTAGAATCTGGCTATAGCTTTTTCAATGTCTTCATAGATACTTAGAGGAACTTTAAAGACACTCATAGCATACCTAGGCATTGCTTGAGCTATAGCTTTGATAAGGACTTCCTTTCCCCCGCAAGAAAAAAATTTACTTTGCAACTAGTTAGCTTATTGAGAACTCTTAGCCTAATGTCATTAAAAAAGCTGATCTTCCTCTTCCCCACCATGGATGGCAGTCCAAGATATTTCTCATGTTTTTACACTACATTCAAGCTGAAAATGCTTTTGATCTCCTCCATGTTTCAATGATTTATATTACTGTTAAAGAACATTGAAGACTTTTTGTAATTGAAAAGTTGACCTGAAGCTGCTGCATAAACATCAATAGCCTTTTTTAAATTTCTGCACTCGATACTTGAAACTCTTGAGAAGATTAGGCTGTCATTTGCAAACAAAAGATGAAAAATGGATAAAGCTCTACTGAACTTCAATCCATGCATTAGCTTGTTATTTTTAGCTTGCATAAGTAAATTTGAAAAAACCTCTGCACACATGATGAAAAGATAAGGTGATAAAAGGCACACTGTCTTAATCCTTTTTTAGGATAGATAGGACCTGTAGCAACACCATTTATCAACACTGAAAAGTTCGCAATGGATGCACATTTCATAATTAATTCACTTAATTTGAACAGAAGCCTAGTTGCTGCATTGCACATTTTAGAAAACTCTACTAAACTCTATCATATACTTTGCTAATATCCAATTTAAGAGCTATCCACCCATTTCTTTCCCTTGCTATGCCTAATTTTAGTGAGACATTCATAAGCAATGATTACATTGTCCGTAATTAATCTATTTGGGATGAAAGCACTTTGGGTTGGGAAGATGATGTTATCTAAAATATGCTTTAGCCTATTTACGATTGTTTTTGCCACAATATTATAAATAACATTACAGAGGCTAATTGGCCTAAAATTAGACACATTTTTAGGATTTTACAGCTTAGAGATTAAAACAATATAGGTGTGCTTTAAAAGAGCAATGCTACCTCCTTCGTTGAGAATATGCAAGCAGGCCATGAGCACTCCTTTCTTGACTGAGCTCTAATGCTTCTAGAAAATGGCTGCTGGGAGACCATTTGGCCCTGGAGCTTTGGTGGGACACATCTGAGCAAGAGCACTTGAAACATCTTCTTTTGTAAACTTCTAGTTTAATTAGCTATTCATCTCATTTGTTACTCGACTAGGAAGGTCTTTCAAAGCTGCATCCAGATGTGCTTAAGATGGGTTGGTTGTAGTAAACATGTTCTTGAAATATTCACAAAATAACTTTTCTAAATCCTTTGCATCTTCAGTTCAAACTCCATGATCATTTTTAAGTCCTGAAATTCTGTTTTTTCTTTTTCTTGCCAATGCCTTTGCATGAAAAAATTTGGTGTTCTTGTCTCATTATCTCAACCAGTCTGCCTTGATCTTTGTTTCCAGTAAATTTCTTCCTTGAGCAGGATGTTATCAATCTGTTGTCCTATTTTTCTAATCTCATCCTCTTCTCCATAATGACTATACTCTTGTCTGATTGTCTTCAACTTATCCTCAAGCTGTTTCACCTTTCTTTTTCTACTTTTAAATTCATTATTACTCTATAGCTTAAACTCGGCCAATGACTCATTTGATTTCTTCTTGAACAGATTAATAGGGTTTCCTGTACTCCAGCAACCGGTGTCTTTCCAATCATGCTTTACAATCTCCCTACATCTTTCATAAGGGCTCCACATATCCTTATAGTGGACCTTGTGGAAAGTTCTCCTAACATATCTTAGTCATTTTCCTTTTTCTACAAATTCCATCAAAATCGGGTGGTGATCAGAGCTCCAAGTGACTAGATTTAGAGCTATTCTCTCTTGGAAACAATTACCCTAACATTTATTACATAAAAATCTATCTAATCTCTCTTCAATCAGTTGGGATCTAAATCTTCTGTTTAACCAAGTGAAAGGGTACCCAGTGAAACCTAAATCCACTAGTTCACATTCTCTTAGAGCTTCTCTAAATTCATTAATCATGCTTACTTGCCTTTCATTCTCTCATATCTTTTCATTTAATTTTAGAACTTCGTTAAAGTCCCCAAAACATGGCCATGGTAAAGAAGATAGCTTTGCTAACCTTAACAGGTGCTCTCATGTGTGATGTCTCTGAGTTGTTTTTGGATGCCCGTATACACCAATACATCTCTAATAGCTCCCACTTTCACTATGAACCACAACATCAATATGGTGAAGACTATATGATTTAATCTCTATTATAACTTCAACACTCCATAACATTGCCAAGCCACCTCCCATTCATTCTCTGCTTACTACAAAACAATCTGGAAAGCGTAAAGCATCACTCTTTTTTTTTTTTATTTGCTTTTGCATAATCCCTATCTCATAGAGGAACAACATTTGTGGCTGATGCTTATAGAGAATTTCTTGAGCTTCTCGGAATGTTCGATCCTTCCCCAAGCCCCGAACGTTTCAGCTTACAATTTTCATGCCTATCCATGGGCTTGGTTGCTAGCCTCCGCCGATGCTTCATTGACAAGAAAAGATACTTCCTCTATGTCTTCACCCTCCTTATCCTTCAGCCTTAACCTCTTTGTTGTTGTACTTTGAGTTTATGTCCGTGGGGAGATGGGGGAATAGATTTTTGTGGGCTATTTTGTTTAATTCTTTTTGCATTCGAGCTTTCCCAATGTAAAAGGCTAGCTAGTCTTTTCGTTTTTATGGACCTGCCTTTAATTCCCTTTTTTCCTAAAACAACTTGAGCTTGCGATTTCCATTTTCTTCTTTTGGGCCTACATTTATCTGCATTAGGCTCATTTTCTCCACCTCCCTCTTCTGATTCTACTTGAACCGATTGATCGTTTGCTTTTTTTTTTCCTGCTCTATGTTTTCCCACTTTCAATCTTCCCTATTTGTTTCCCGCTCGCCATTTCCCACCTCTACCCCTTTCCTTTGAGTTGTACTACTGTCAGCTTGATTTTGCTTTCCTATGTAGCTATCATCTAGCTCTCTCAGTTTTGTGGCTTCCTACATTAAATGATCTCCAACCACCCTTTGATCCTTTTGTCTTTTGGGTAAGAGTATCATTGAATCTGGCTCTGTTTGGACTTGGTTCAAACCTTCTTCTTTCCCTTGGTCCTCTTGATCATGTGATTTCTTACCACTTGTAGTTGGGGCTAAATTTGTAGTTGCACAAGCTGGAGATTTGTTATTTGGTTAACTAGGCTTTGTATTTCACCTATCCTTCCCCCTGCTTTGCTTCAAACGGTCAGCCATTGTATTTGCCTTTAACCATGGACCATAAGCTAGCTTATCTTTGGATTGAGATTTATAATGGATGCACTCCCTGTATTGATGTCCAATGCGTCCACAGTAGAAGCAAAAATCAAAGAGCCTTTCATAATACATTAGTATTGGGATATCTTCTTGGTCATTGCATTCTCTGACTTTTTCCTCCTCTATTTCCATGTTCTCTAGCATAATAATCTTATTTAAAGGCTTCATAATGTCCACTGAAATCCTCATTCTAAAAAATTTGCCTATGCATTCTCTTGATAAGTCCGTTTCAACTTTGTCCATCTTTCCAATTACCGATCCCAGTTCCGCAGCTGTTTCTTTCTCCATGCACATAAGAGGAACATCATGTATTTGTTCCTAGAAGAATACATGGCTAAAACCTTGCTTTCTAATATCACCAATACCTGATAGTTCAGTGAGCGCTATTAGTGCTCTATCAAAATGCCATGGTCCTTCGACTTTTATCTTCACTTGAACCAAACTTGTATATGAAGACATTTTCTCCAAGGCTTTCAATTTTAACTTCCTGCCTCGTTCTTTATACTACTTGCGCTACTGCTTTCAACCTTTCTAACTTGACTTCTCTCGAGAGGAAAATCTTCCCCATTAGACAGCCAGTCAAGATTTTTGCCCCTTTGGTTTTCATTCTACTTTTGAAAGCGACTTTCCCCTTTTTTTCTTCGTTTTGTTGAATGGATCTACACCGCTTTATTAACTCCTTTGCATCCATTTAGATACTTTGGCCCCGAAAACTCAATAAATGTGGATAGTTAGTTTGTTACCAACCCCTGGATAAGATCTTCAAAGCACCTTAAGCCTTCTGCTAGTTTAAAGCAAAATTATCCTTAAAAGTTAAAACCATAGGGACCATCGTGCTTCTATTGAAAATTAATATCACTCGTAGAGGAAGTGACTAAAGTAGAGTTATGACAACTCAACAAAAAAACTCTCATCCTTTTTAGTTTTAAGAGAAAACTTCAGGAGAGAGACTTGTGGACCTGCTTTTGATGGCATATTGATTCTTGATCTGTAACCAACAAGAATCTGGTCCTCATCATAAATGATGAGACCGTACTTGCTCTTTTGCATGGACCAACGACAATAAAAGACATCTCAGTTCAGTTCCACACATAATTTTCAAAAATGTCTAAGTAAGGTTATGTTTGGCACACAGGATTGGATTTGATTATTTATAAAATTAGACTGGATTAAATTTAATTGAATTATATTGAATTATATAATATTGTCTTATGTTTGGTATAGTATTGGATTGGACTATATTAAATTATTTTTTAATGAAAGTAAATAGCATTTAAGTTGACATTTAAATATAAATATGAACTATTTGTGAATATTTAATAATAAAATAATTATTAATATTAATTTAAAAGATAATTAATTAAGATTAAATATATAAAAAATTAGTTATTGGGTAATCATAATTATAATAAACAAATATAAATTAGATTACGTTAAATTAAATTAAAAATTATGTAAACATTTGATTTAATTTTTATTAAATATTTTATTTTATCAAAAAGTTAGCAAATTATATAAAAGCAACCAATTACTGATATTATTAATTTTCATGATTAATTTTAATATAGTGATTATTAAATTAAATATTCATTAGATATTCGAGTAATAATTAATTAAATAGACAATTGTTTTTAAGTTAATTCTATCTAAATCCATGTTTTAATTGGGATTGCTAATTCCATGATCTTATGACTAAATTCAAATTTAGTCTCATAATCTAATCTAAAAAGGAGTTTACCAAACATAAAATAAATAATTAGTTCCAAAATTAATCTAATTCTACACTTAATCCTACCTCCCAAACATAACTAAGTATCTTAACCGTGGCTACTACCTAATAACCAGTTGGCACATTAACTTTTGACATCAACACAGGAGATCCGTTTAAAAACTAATTAATAATAAGTGATAAGCCGTTGCATAAATTTTATTCTATTTATTCTTTTTGTTTTCTATTTGTTGGAGGTTGCGGTTTCGTCATTCATGACTCATGAGTAAATTTTTCATATTAATTGAGGGGGCCTTTCATAATTTTCTAAATTAAATGAATGTATTTGATATTTTGGTAAAACAAAGGGTAGCTTCTTCATAATGTCGGTGGCAGGTTTTAACTGCAAAATATCCCAGCCGTTGGATTGCATTATAATCAATCTAACGGCTAAAACATTTTACAATAAAATTTTAAAATGCGCTGTATGTGATTGAGCGCCGGCAGTTTAGTGGTAAATACTAATTCAGTTTAATATTTTTATTTAAGTGTTTATTTAATTTATATATTTTAAAAAATACCTCTATAATTAAATACGTTATATTTTACTTTTACTTTATCTTTCTTTTTATAATAACACAATATTTTTTAAATTAATTAATTTGTCTATAAAAAAAATAAATGATTTAATTAATCAATAATTATTTATTAGTAAATTAACCAATAAATATCAATGTGAAATAATTATTGTCTTTTGCAGGTGCACAACAATCTTATTAATAACTATTTATAAATAAATTAATATCAGCCAACTTAAAATAACATTTAATATCCTTACAACAATCTGACTAGTAGTTATTTTATAAAAACAAATTAATTTACCAAATTAATCATCAAAGTAAAATAATAATATAAGGTTTATGTAAACTTTTACGTTACTTTTAAGGTAAATTTGATAAATTATAATTTTTTTCTTTTCACAAACATCCCCAAGAATATTGTTATAAGGGTATTATTATGAAAAGAAAGAAAAATAGGAGTAGAAATATAACCTATTTAATGGTATGGGGGTCTTAAGGTATTTTTATAAATATAAAAATTAAACCACTAACTTAAAATTTAAGGATTAAACAAGTATTTATTTGCATGATGTTAAGTACACTTTTTTTTTTACACTTGTATATATTATAATGATAAATTATTAAAATAATTGAAATCAAATTTGCGACGGAATTCAAATTTCTATCTCGCAGATGCTAAAGTAAGCTTCTGCAAGAAATCAAATTCTTGCAGCTCCTCTTCCTCCTGAGCCTGTCGATGATGTACTAATTTGGGAGCACTCTAGCAATGGTATGTTAACTTTTACTAATTGCTACTATTCTTTCCTTGTGAGCCTTCTGCTTGTCAGCGGGATGCAGCCTCACCAAGTAAAATTATACCCCCCCCCCAAAAAAAAAAAATTCTATCTTAGCTTGGAAGCTCTTCCACGAAAGGCTTTCTATTGAAGACAATCTCCGTCTTAGAGGCATGTACATTATTTCTGCTTGCCAACTTTGTACGACTATGCAGTGCAAGGAAACTATTTTTTCCAATTGCCATTTGCTAAAGAGCTTTAGGATTGGCTTTCATTATTGTTTAACACATGTTCCCACCACCGGCAATGTTTGCATCTTCAAAATTTTATTTTAAGCAAACAATTTCCCTCTCATACATCTGATACGCGGTTGATGTTTTCCCTTGTGATTTTGTACCATATTTGAAGGCTAGGAATAAGTTAAAAGTTTCAAAATATTCGACCCTCAATTACACATCTTAAGCATCAGGGTTTACATTACATCTTTTATTTGAATAAGTTATACTTACACTTTGTAAGTCTTTCTGACTTTTTTCTTATTTATAACCTACTTAGCTCGAGCAACCTCTCCAAAGGTCTCTACAGTTGTAAATCTTCCGATCTGTTCTTGTATTAAAGTTAATACTGATAGTTTTTCCAAAAGAAATCCGGGTCCACCTTCTTGTGGCGCTATTTATAGAAATCCTCATAGAACTTTTTTTGGTTGTTTTGATATGTCAATTAGGAATCAAACTTCCTTTTATATAAAACTTTATGTTATTATTTGTGTTATTGAATTTGCTTACCATATAAGGATTGGTATTTATTGTAATTAGAATATAATTAAAAAAAATTTGCTTAATAATTCTTAGGAGATGCCTAAGTATTGATTTTCTTAATCCCATTACAATTTAGTATTGTATGAACTACCTATATAATTTCATTTATCTTTGTCTCTTCTAAATAAACTTTATACCTTCCTTTTCATTTAATTAATATACATACCTCTCTTGAGGTTAATTTTTTTTTTTTAAAAAAAAAAAGCTTCCACTGTGCGTCCTCCGCTATTCGGTCAACTAAATTAAATGACTGTGTAGCTTGATATGAAAGTACAGTTATATATCAAGCGGCGAGAGGCTGTCAGAGTAATGCAGCAAAATTGATAAACAAGTAAATGCATGTTGCATGTTTTCTGCATTATTAGCCACGTTTCCCATTTGGTGGCCTAAGCTAGCTTTGAATCACATTCACGAAAAAAGGTCAATAAATCATATGTGGCCAATGCGACCGTCCATAATCTTTGTCCTTGCCATCAAGTGTAACTAATAAATACATATATTTTTAGTTCATCTGAATCAGCAACACGGCCGTTGGAACTTCACTAATTCGTTTATTTTGGCTTTCGCCTCACAAAGAGGATCCCTCGCATTCTCTTTTTCATAGCATCTGGTTTTTAAAAAGTCAAATCCATCCAAATATTACCAGTTTATCATGTCTATTCATTAAATGCTGCCACCTTGTCGCTTAGTGTGAGCAATAACACTGCATTCATGACTTTTAAATCTATTGCTTATAAATCAACCGGTAAGGACCATGGCTGTGATGATTTGTCTAGAATACCTAAATCGGTAACATTTTCAGTTCCATTTATCATGTAAAACCAATTGAATATGTTAGGTTGAATCTATGGCGAAAAAGTCTTGGATGCTTAGTAGGTATATATTTATCATTCATTTAGATTATTGTCGCACATATATATTAGTTTTATGTTATTAATTAAGGAATACTGATTAGAGGCATCCAATAAGATAAGGTATATACATTGACAGTGTGCACAATAATTTCTCAATTTAAGACGAGCAAAATTGTATTATAAATTGGTAAGTGGCTTTAATTAAACTAAATCACTTACCCTCGCGTGGCTTACATGGGAGTAATTTCACCAATGTGTGAGCGTAAAAAATGAGAGCCTAGATAAGGTTAAAAATAGAAATATTGAAATCCAAGCAATTGGAGACCCCGTTATAATAATAAGGCTAAATCAAGTCACATGCCGTCACTTGTCGAACGAAAATGAAATCTCTAACAACAACCATGATTAAAGCTCGTGTTTTAAAGATATACCCACGTCAAATCACACCATCTGGCCATGCTCCACCGAAAATAATACCCAGTTACACTTAATCTCCTCTCACGTGCAGTCGATGTACAGTGTCACTCTTAATGCATAATAATTGATAAAGACAACTTAGTCAACTAATATAGTTAGCGAACAATGTACCACTTTTATTATTACGTGCTTCCTTATCACTAGCTTTTGGTTAGACAATTGATTCCCTAATTCTTAGTGGTATGTTATCAAGCACATGGGTCCATGTTTTGTTCTAAAGCAAAATAAATATTTTCCGTATTTTCCCATCAAAATCAAATTAAAGACACATTTTGCATCTTTTCATAAAGTGATCATTTCATTTTCGTAAAGATTATGCTAAAGGACACACCCCTAATAATCACTTGTGCTCATAACTCATAGGAAAAATCTCTACATCTGGCTTTAAATTTTGATTGAGATCTTTTTGTTGGTTTTTTTTTTTTTGCCTTGTGTGCCCACTAGCAGACCTAGTTTCTTTAATACTCCTTAAAGTTTTATAATTTTTTTTTATCTAATATTGTAGTTTTTATTTTATTTTTAAGTATGCTCTAATTCAACCTTTTTTTAAATTTTTTTAAATTAGAGTTAAAGACTTATTTTTATAAATATAACTAAATTATATATTCATTAAATATATTAATATCAATAGATGACTTGAATATATATGTGAGTACTATTTTAACTTATTATAAAAATATTATGATTTGATCTAATTTAAAAAAAAATATATGTCAATATACTATAACATTGTCAATAGTATTAAAAAGTTACAAAATGATATAGTAATAATTAATAATATTTTCACAATTTAATGGTTTATTTCCTTTGTATTCATTCTCATTGTTTTTCTTTTCATTAAATCAAATTATTCAAACATATCACATTCTCTATCATTGAAATAAAAAAGAATTTATAAATAAAATTTTAATGTCCAATCTTAATAGTTTATATTATAATCTTTTTTTATCGAATTGTTATATTTTTTATTAAATGTATAAATTTTACTAAGAGTTGTGATCTCATGGTGTTATATATATATATATATATATATATTCATGGACTGGTATTTACATAAATATTTACCATAAATTTATCAATAAGCTATAGGTAATAAAAAGTTCTGAGTCCACCTTCTTTCTCGCCTCTCATTGTTTTCATAATTTAGTAATAGAATTGGCTTCATTGTCAACATCAAATACAATACTCAATCTTAACCTCTCATTAAGTCATGAGAAACAAGGAGAGAAAACAAAAATGAGGAGAAGATGCTTATCTTTAAAATTATGCCAATCAATAATTAACTTAGATTACAAAATCACGATTCATTAATTTTTTTTTATTAATGGTTAATCACATGAATAGAATCGAAGTAATTAGTTGTGTAATAACTAAAGAAATATATATAATTTCATTTTGTATGGACAATGTTTGTCATTTTATTAAAACTTGAATTGAATAGGCGGGTCTACTCGCGAACCATGTTTCTGGACCACTTTCATTGAAACATCTATTGTCGTGCTAAAAGTGCTTCATCCATAGCACTGATAATTAACTCTGAGCCGCCAAAGACCATTAAAATGTTTTTTTTTTTTTATAAGCCAAATTTTGTTAATTCAAATTTCTTGCAGACACGATGTAGCATCCCCCATAATTACATTATGAAGGTCGTTGATCGATTGACCATTTACATACGGCAAAATTTTTAATTAGCTAATCATACGTAAATACCATGGAGTTTATTAATCGATAATCATATAATTACAGAATGGAAGATCATTCAAAGACTATATTCAGAAATTGATGTGATTCTCATGTATACTTGTAATCGTAGGACAATGAATAATACTATGAATAGAAGTAAAATACTAGAAGAATGGGCTAGACGAATTTTAAGGATCAAAACGAGCTTCTTTTTTTCTTCTTTTTTGGCTTAATATGGGACCGAATTGTGGCAGCACAATCTAAAAAAGAATGAGAAATATCATACGACCGTATCTAGGACCACCACTACGCTCGCGATCACAGTTCTCACGCATCTAGGGCATATAATTGATGCTAAGTGAAAATGAGAGTCGTCTGTTGTGTAAGACAAGCGTTGAGAGCAACCACTGCCCTGTTGAATCATTCATGGCTTGAATGCCACAGCACTTGTTCCTTTTTGCGGGCCCCACAATATAGACAGGAGACTCTTTTAATCTTCAGTAGTGATAAGCAAACAAATCTCTACACACACACATATATATATATAAAATAATTTTTTAGTCTAAAATTATAAAGTATGAGAAATGTTTAAAAAAATTATAAAATTATGTAATTTTAAAAATTTAAAATTTAAAGTGTTTAAACGACATAATTTATATATTTTAAAAATTTAAATATATATACACACATATTAAAATAAAATTCACAAAATAAAAAATATATCTATGTTTTTTTTTTAATTATTCTTTACCTTTTTCAAGGTAGTGAACATCAGAATACATACTAACGTAGAGACTTGAGAATAAGAGGCCGTGATTGGGTGTACGCATAAAATAAAAAGACAAATCAATGACAAAAGAAAAGGGTTAATCACGAAAATGACCTTTAAATTGACAGGATGAAAGAGAGGGATGCACTAACTCCGGCTTTCAAGGAATTGGATGGAAGTAACAAACCTAAACGGCGGCCGCTGTCACCGTTTTAAGGAAATTGCTGGTAAAATACGACGGTTGGGAAAAAAAAAATTCAGCTACTGGTGTTCGTCAGGGGAAAGCACATTTGTGCTACATTATCTTAATTGTGTTAATGGTAATATTTATAAATTATTGATCCTCCCTCTCTTTTCTTTTCAATTTTTTAAATTATTTTTTCATAAAAGTAGAAATACTTGATCTTCAAATCAGTAAAATTTGGAAGAGAATTTATTTTATTTTATTTTAAACTACAGCAATTAAAATTAAAAAAAAATTAAATATTTTAAAGAAAAAAACACCCACTCAGTAGTCAGCACCGCTGGTCTTCTCCCACCCAACGCAGCGCAAGCTCACTCTACCGAAAGCCTCTACAGTCTCCAACATTTCAAAGCGTCCAGCCTTTTTCCCTTTCTTTTCATCTCTCTCGCGCTCTCTCTCACAGATCACACCAAAACAAACCCTAATTAATCAAGATCAGAATTCACATTATTTACGCGCATACCCTCCCATCCCTTAACTCAGCACTAGCTCTTTACCACGCTAGATGATGAGAAGTGCAATGGTATATGTGTAATTATATGATGAAACTGAGGGTGAAATTGAGTACTCATGGGCGTGGCGAAGGCGTGGAGGTTTAGCTTGATATCGGCGAACCTGGCTTCGCTAGAGCAACAAAACGGTTGCAACGGGGACACTAGCAAACAGTATGTGCTGTGGAGGTGGCGATTCTATGCTACGCAGCGTAGGAAAATCCCCTGGTCGTTAATTTGTGGTTTGATGCTTTTTGCTTTGGGCTTGACTTCCCTCTTCACCGGTCACGTAGCTTCTGATCTTGAGTGGTACTCTCAGCGATTGGTCAAGCCTAGCTTGTACTCCAAATTAGTAATTTTCTTCTTTTATTTATTTATTTATTCGGTTTTTATTTATTTCATTTTTCAAAATAGAACTTCAATTTTTATTTTAGTTTTTCTTTAAAAAACATTATTGAGCTACATTGACTGACGTGTTCAATTATTATTTGTGCTAATATATAGAAAGATGGAATTGTAAGACGGCATCAACCAATTGATATTTGGAAATCGAGATATTCCAAGTATTACTGCGGATGCAGTGAAAGAAGCAAAAAATTTCCCCGTAAGTACAACGTTTGTAAATTTATTCTCCTTATTTTCTTAATGGCTTCAGATAAATCCGTGGGTTCATTCTTCAGCAATTTGGAATTCGAATCACATTTTTTTTTTAAAATTTGAAAATTTACTGGCAATAACTTATTTTGTGAAATTCTAGCTCTGACCTGTGAATTTGGTCAATGTTGTTTAGGTTTGTATAATTTACAAGCTATGTTATATTTCAGCAAACCATATTAGTTCAAGTGAGCTATTACTTGTGATTAGACCCTTAATCCATTATAGTATGGCAGCAAGTGCCCCTATAGTTTCTTTCCTTTTTTCTATGAAGAAATGAATTTATCATTTTCATTTGTTGAGATTGTAATGCAGTTACTGAATCTAGGTTTTATGCTCCAAAAAGTTGGCTAGTTTTTGTATTTAGACCTCATTTGCTGGAGTATATTATATTCAGGTCAATTAGCTGGTAACACTCTTGCTTCTTTCTTTCATTATCAATTGTTTCAATGGGTTTGTTTGCTAATTAACTTCTTGAATGGACTGAGAGCTTGTCACTAGCAGAGGGTTGTGTCAGCGAAGAAAGGGCGGCCCCAGTTTTGAAAGATTATAAGTTGTTGGTGATTTTCCTAGATGTTTCCACCCATAATTTGAACTATGGTGCATGCATATTTTGTGACTATGTTCTCTAACTCGCACAATGTTGGTCCTGCTTAGCAAAATACATGTAGTAATCAGTTTCTCTATGTTGGAGAACATTTACACGTTGATGCATTATTGGAATTGATTTTATGGATTCTTTTCTATCATCGCACGATCTTGCACTATATATATTAATTTTAATATTTTTCTCTGCTCGAACGCTGCCATTCTTGATATTTAGGTGCCAGAAGTGAGCGGTCATCAAATGGCTATTTGCTGATTGCAGCAAGTGGAGGATTGAACCAACAAAGAACAGGGGTAAGTCAGTATTTCTTTATGTTCTTTTCACATTTCTAGTAGAAGATATTGCTGTCATATGAATTGCCTTAAGTTAGAAAACTCATATTTTTCTTATGTTTTACCTATATGTCTTTGGAGCAGAAGCTTTGGTTTAGTCAACTTTTGGCTATGAAAGGTTGAGTAGCATCATGAGTAGCTTTTCCGAGTAGATTCATATTTAGGCCAAAACAAAAATAATAAAATGCAGTCATTTTCAGTGCTGGCCTGATGGAGTTGGGTCCTAGGAGGGATTTTTGGATGTTAGCATTTTGCATTAAGTGGTGGCATTCATGATTTAGTACTTTTGCTTATTTGTTTGGAAATGACAGTTCGTTTCTTGCATTCAGATAACGGATGCTGTGGTTGTTGCACGGATTCTTAATGCTACATTGGTTGTACCTGAGTTGGATCATCATTCCTATTGGAAGGATGATAGGTATCTTGAGGTTCTAACTACTGAGAGTGGTATTTAAATTGTATCATTTACCTTTTATGATTGTGTTGTTTATCAACTTCTTTAATATTATTGTGTGGGCATGCAGTGACTTCGCCAATATTTTTGATGTTGATCATTTCATTTCTTCGCTTGCAAAGGATGTAACTATAGTCAAAAGGGTTCCTGATAAAGTCATGCGATCAATGGAGAAACCACCATATACCATGCGTGTTCCAAGGAAGTCCACCCCAGAATATTATCTAGATCAAGTTCTACCAATACTCTTGAGAAGACGTGTAAGACCACTTTGCTCAGTCTGTAATACTTATATTTGCTTTAAATTTGATTATATAAATATTTGTGCAATCAAACTTTATATTTCCTTATTGTTTCTTAGCAAACTCCTGACGTCTTTTCATATTGCAACTTGAAATTTCTCAAGAACTGTGAATGCCTCTGATTCCTGAAACTGTGAGGACAGATTTAGTAATAAGCTAACCTGTCTATTGGTTATCAGTGGGACTACATTTGTTGAAATATTTTTTTTTGGTTGCAAGGGGCAACTGACACTCTGAATTTTTTCAGGTGGTGCAGTTGACAAAGTTTGATTATAGACTTGCTAACGACCTTGATGAAGAGCTACAGAAGATGCGATGCCGAGTCAATTATCATGCTTTGAGATTTACAAAACCTATAGAAGAACTTGGTCAGAAACTTGTTATGAGAATGCGAAGTATGGCAAAACGCTTTATTGCAGTTCATCTGAGGTTTGTCCCAAGTATTAAAAGTAGAAAAAGTTTAGCTTGCTTGTGATGCTTTATCTGCAAACAATCAAACATATCATGATGTATGTGGTTGATGCAACTCCCATTTTTCTGTTCCCTTTCCTTGTATAATCTGGGATATGTTTAAATCATCAAGGCATTCAATATTTCTTGACCACTTACCTTGTAAATTGTTTGTATTCTCCTGCTGCTCCACGTTCTCATGTTAGTGTTTGTAACAAACAAAAATTTCAGTTATACATACAGGATGCATACTTGTACACCAGCATACATGCACGGTGAATTTCATGTTACATGTTTGCGAATTTTCTAATGTGATCAAACTGTTTGAAGTACAGGTTTGAACCTGATATGCTAGCGTTTTCTGGGTGTTACTATGGTGGTGGTGATAAAGAGAGATATGAGCTTGGTGAAATAAGAAAACGCTGGGCAACATTACCTGTGAGATTGCTTTACTTTCTGACTTGTTTGTACTTTTTGTTGTTCATCTCTGGTTGCAAAATGTTTGAAAAAATGCATAATATATTTTCATTTTTTTTCTTTCTTTTTAATGGATAATTTATTGGAAATGCATAAACATAATTTCTGAACCAATTACCCGAAGATAAAATTTACGACACTCATGAAGATGAATTCTTGTTTCATTAACATATGTCATGTAACTTGTACTAATAATTATACTTTTGCCATTAAAATACAGGACTTAAGTCCGGAGGGAGAGAGAAAGCGAGGGAAGTGTCCACTCACTCCACATGAGGTGGGTTTGATGCTGCGGGCACTTGGTTTTGCTAATGACACGCACCTCTATGTTGCATCTGGAGAAATATATGGGGGAGAAGAGACTCTGCGGCCTTTAAGAGAACTATTCCCAAACTTCTATACAAAGGAAATGCTTGCTGATGAAGAGCTGAATCCTTTTCTTCAGTTCTCCTCTCGGCTTGCTGCCATTGACTACATTGTTTGTGACGAGAGTGATGTTTTTGTCACTAATAACAACGGAAATATGGCTAAAATTCTTGCAGGTCGAAGGTAAGAAATCAAGTCCATTTCTTTGTGTGATGCTCTTATGCATTTAAGTTTAAGGTTTATTCAGTATGAAGGGATTGATGAATAAGTTGTGCAGAAAAAAATTACTTGGTGAATGTTTATGGATAGGTGATGTTTAAAGTGGGTTCATTTCATGGAAGCATGACTCTTGTTTTAGGAATTGCTCATTCACCACTCATTCACAGTCCCTGATTCAACTATTCTTCATGCGTTGTGCTAGCATCCAGATATTGTTTTTAGATGGCTAAAACATATAGCAAAATAACTATCAGCCTTCAGGCTGAATGAGGATCTGCTTAATAGGCTTTTTGAGGACCCTTTTTCTTGCATTATCATAATTTCCTATAAGTTGCAACTGTATGATAAAAAGCTCACATGTTCCTACATGATTTGCATTTTGAAATTTAGTGATCTGTATTTTGAAAGTTGCACCATAGAAATTGAGTAAAAAGAATTTAGAAGTCTGACAGAATGTGGCTGCAATGTGTGCAGTCCTGATTTTGGCACTGATTGACAATTTCCTACATGATTTCTGCCTAACTGACAAAGGTTGTTCATAAAGTAGTCTGAAAATTTGACGCAAATTACTCTGTTTAACAGTGAAATAATAGTTACTAGTTACTGGAGCTACAATGAGATTGTGCAATATGCAGATTCCTAGTTTTGGCACAAGTAACTTATGCCTGAATCTTTATGGCATTTGGTTTTATGGTGCTGCATCTTCACTTTTCTCATCATTATCCCTGCTCTTATATCTCTTTTGTTTTGGACCTTAATTGCTTTACTATTTCTTATTGATCACATGTCATGGATTAAAGGAGGTACATGGGGCATAAAAGGACCATCAGACCAAATGCAAAGAGGCTCAGTGCTTTGTTCATGGCAAAGGACCAGATGGATTGGGATACTTTTGCTAGAAAGGTAAAGTCATGTCAAAGAGGATTCATGGGAGAGCCTGAAGAGATGAAACCAGGTCGAGGCGAGTTTCATGAATTCCCTTACTCTTGTATTTGTGAGAAACCAGTCACTGATGAGGAACACAAGGATAGAGATCATCACTTAGACAAAGCTTCCGCACATTTGATTGCAAAACTTCAATCCAAAGACAGGCAGAAAAAGGGTGAGAAAAAGTTTAAGAAGAAAGGCTTGGTAGAAGAACCGATGACCTCAGCAGACATTGAAGGTGAAGAACTTTTTCCAGACTAAGGGTGATGAAAAGATGGTATATAATGGTTTGATGACCAATATTTTGTTCTTAAATGGATCTGATTTTGGATTAAGGTACTAACAGCTTTGCAATCAATATTTATCCCAATGCCAACTGTAATCCTGATGCACTAAAATTTTAGTTCAGCTCCGGGGCTCAAGCCAGGTCAACGCTGGCATCTGGTATTTATCAGATCTCTTATGTTGGATCGATTTATGTACAGAACAAAGGGAGGTTTGATGGCTGCAATTGTTCATAAATAGTTTTGATAGATGCACAGATTTGTAGGTACGGCAAAAATCATGTTGTTGAAGGCTTGAAGCTGTTGCATAGATGTGTCTGTTGCCTTGACAAAATTTCACTTTTCTGTATTTGGTATTTGTAATTTATCCAGCTATTACTTGGTGATTGAACTGGCGGCGGTACAATGTTGGGCATAGCATTAGTGCTAACAATAATCCTTTTCCAGAGTGGAATTTGATAGGGACACCAGCTAATCTTCACACTTGACATCAGCATATAAACCGGAAACTATTAATTACACCATTTTCAATTTTTTCAAAAAATCGAACGAGGTGCTTTTAACGCCAAACTATCCTATTTCCTTCAAAAGGATAAATTGCAAGTTTCATAACCCAAATCCTTACTCACCAGCACTTAGACCGATCCCAAACGAACAATTACTTACGAGTATCACATTCTTCAAACAAGTAGCAACTCCGTACTCACCGTGAAAAATTGAAAACTTGAACCCTACCCAACAAATCTTCAAGTCTCTTAACCAGCCACCCAAGTTCAGCTTGTGAGAAAAGTAAAAGTGTTGAAAATTTTTATCTTTGCCCCAACCATAAATTAAAACACTGATTTTTGTATTTTCAAGACAGTGACCCAAAAACTACAAACATTGGGTTATCGCTTACAAGCATGAGAATCACAAAGTGCCACACACATCAAATCGAACATCAAGCGTGAAGATAAAACTATCCCTTAGTTGTTATGTATGTATTCCTAACTTCTCCAAGGATCAATGTGAATTTGACGCATAAAGATACAAAGACATTCAATTTTTCATATGTAAGAAAAGATTTGGGTAGGGTCAGATAGGGCCTTTTACCAGTCCCAGTATTGCTCTGTCAATGTCTGCAAAGCTTTCTACGTAAATTTTAAAGCCAAACTACATGGAAATTCTCCATATACATCCTAATAAGGTAAGACCTACGGTGACCAAATCATAATGTTAACAAAAATCAATATTAACATCTACCAGCTAGATCTCATAACTAAACCCAAGGAAGCAAGAATTTCCATTCCTAGCTTTTCTCATCTACCATAAATATACACAAAACCTATGCTGGAGCATACTGGTCAGCTTTTAACCACTGGATTATCTTTGGACTCGGTTTGCATTGCTGCAGCCTTCGAGAGCTCATCTCAACCAAGGTTGTTCCCTGTTACAATCAAACAGTCAATTTCATTAGCAAATAATGAAACAGTTCAGTAATATCACTTGAAAATAGCTCTCACCTTTGGAGATACTCCTGTTCTGACTTTTTTGACTTTTTTCATGTGAAACAGGAATTTTTGAGATGATCAATGAACTCTGTAAACCTTCCAATAGCTGCAGGCAACAAAATCAGGAAGAAAACAACTTTAAGACAGTCAGAGCAAGAGGTGTACAAACTATTTTTTTTTTTTTTTTTTTAGGGATAGCGAAACATAATAGCAACAAAATAATTAATTTGATTAAACATAATCCCTGTTGCAAATGCATAATGTCAAAATTTAAGATAAAAATCATTAGTTCATAAACTCACTCTTGATGTTGGCTGAATTCTTCGGTTAGATCTTCGGGGCTCAGCAACTTCAGATGATGTTTTGGCAGAATTGCCATTAAAATCTTTGTCTTCCTCAATCTTATTTGACTTTCCACCTGCAGGCGCAAGTTTCCCTTTTGTCACCCGTTCAGTTCTGGAACTTGATATGGAGCCTCTCTTAGATGGAGCACCTGATAAGGAAGGCATTGAAGAAATCACAATTGGAGCGTCTGCTGTTTCCTCAGAGGCAGACAACGACCGGAACTCCATACTATCATGCTTTCCAGATTTACTCTCAGCATGCCTAACAAAATCCTTGATCTTTGCTGTGTGATCTATATCAGCCCCATCTTCAGAAGCAGACACTGCTGAACTTGCAGAATTGTCTTTCTGTGTAATCGTTCTACCTGGAACAGTTGGCGGCTTTCCAGACTTGAGAACCTTGGGCCTGGATACGGCCGGACGTTTCTCCTTTGGTTCAGTTCTTAAAGCATTTTTCCATCCCCGTGATACTGATCCTTGACTTTGAGGCATCAAATATTTTGCAAATTTAACTGAATCATTTGCTTCAGTGACCTTGTTACCCTGATCCACAACATAATGTTTGCTTACATCCATAAATTTCCTCTTCTTACCAGGTTTAGGAACACCAAAAACCACTCTTGATCCTTCCTTCTGCAGACCAGTCCGTATCATTCTGAGTGCGTCAGGTTTATTGTCATCTCTACTGCTCTTACCAATATTGAAATGTTTCTCATTTGCAGCCAAATCAAGCAATGTTGGCTCATCAGGATTCCCAGATTCCACAATGCCATCACCCTTTGATAATTTATCCTTCCCTTTGGCCGCAACTGTAGGACTGCCCAATCTCAATCGCTTTTCATGTGGAGCATCACCCTGAAAATCAGAACAATTATTAGCATAAGCAACAGACCAAAAAAATTCCAGGCTCACATCAAAGTGACATCAAGTAAAATTACCTCATGAGAAGCAAGGCTGTTCCCTGTTGAACTGGACCATTCAACCCATTCCCCATCCTTCCAAATGAGAGATGGTCGGAGATGCCAAGCTCTAACCACTGATGTTAATCCTTGAGCTGTCGGCAGAAGCACAAAAATGACTCATTTTCATGCCAAGAACTATATATTTTATCCAATTTTCTATCAAATGGATCATCAATATAATATTCTATCCTACATGGGAAGCATATAACAACCACATGTCATCAATTAATCATTCCCAAATACCTGGGAATTGGATGGTAAACATTGTTTCATCTTTCTTGCTCTTTTCCATGACAACTCCTTCCCACCAGCTGAAGAATAAAATCAAGCAACCGTGAACTTAAAAAACAAATTAATACACGGGAGGCAGAGACAGCAGGAGACTGATTGTTATCAACAATATCAATGTCTTCATAGCCAGTCAAGCTTACCAAAACCTAAAAAAGTGTAGTAAAGTGCTGACTCTCAACATGATTATTTGCCTCCATTCCTATCCTACATTTGTTATCTCATGCCTTACAACGATACATAACAAGAATACAAATAAAGTGATGCAAGCACATACCTATTTTGCATCCAAGCATCGACTCTATCCCCAACAGACCATGTATACTCCCCCATAGCCGCTCTGCGTCTCTTCCTTGTTCCTTCAAATGGCATGGCAGTAACAGGACGAGCAATTCGTATTTTGGGTGCCTCATCTCCTTCACCTCCAAGGGCCAGCCATTCCTTCAGCTTCTCCAAACCTAAAGATTGAAAATCATATATATTTATCCAATAAAAATCGGTAAAGAGATGAAGTGAAAATCTAAATTTCCCATTCCTTTTAGAATTAAGTCCATGTGAGGAGAACCTAGGTAACAGCATCCTACTGCAATAAAAAAAATAAACAAAAATTAATAAACTAAGCCCTCATTCCTCTTAGCTCAGTTTCCAAAGCACAAGAATACATTATATATGATTCATAGTCAAGCTAGCCTATATGACACTAATATAATCCTGTTTTCCTTTTATAGCAAACAGATCCTCAATTCAAGTGTTTCAACCTCCTGCCAGTACATATCATGGTTTCAAATGAAGGTTTGGTACACAAACAAGATACCAATATCTTGCAACAGTGGACTGTGTCATGAGCAACCCACCGTAAGTATTTTTCTAGTTAAAGAAAAACCGAGATGAGAGATAAAAGTTAAAAAGCTGGAGGAGGTGCTTGAAATTATGACAGAAAACAGGGAAAGCCAGCTAATCTATACAAAGCCCATCCACCATCCTAACCCTGTCCAAAAAGAATTTACACAAAAATTAACCCAATTAACCCAAAACCCCTTCCGACTTAGATGTATGAAGAAAAAAAGAACACATTTTATATGCTAAAAATAATTTCTTTTGGGTTTTACACTAATTTTGCATTACAAACCCACATTAAATAGATTTACTTGAGCGAATGCTGTACTTAAAAAAATATTAGCTAACCTCCATCAAATGGAATTTCATCATAACAAACATAAGCCTTCCCATCCTTCAAACTTAGTACATTGGCTGCATACCAGCCTGCTTTAAATTGCACCCCATCTTTGAAAACCTAAAAGATATTAAATGACCAAGTTAACACACAGATCCAGTAGCAAAAGAAAATTTAAATAAAAAGGATAGCAAAATTTTCAAATAATAAAATCAAAGTTTTGCTTCCCAAAATCCAGTAGAATAGAAATCGTAAGACAGCCTAAGTTGACAAACCTCTACACAAGAACCCTCCTTGATGATGTTGTCTTTCAGAGGTTCAGAACCCCTTTCTCGCTCAATCTGAATGGTAATTGAGGAGGGTCTCGATCCAATATCGGATTCAGGAACAACCCCAGCTGTCTTAGTCAAATCCAAAGCTTTGCTGCCTTTGTGTCCTTTAATATTCTTTCTACTGGCTACAACAGAACCTAAAATGCCATCTACCAATCGAGCATGGTCATCAAACGACTCACTGGATATATTTCTCAGGGTAGGAAAGCCCCCTTGGTTACTGGTCTCATTTTCCCTGTTATTCTCTGATGGAACCTCTTTTGAGTGCCCGGCGACAGTACCCGGACCTTCCCCAACACAATCCATGCTCAATCTTTCACCATTCATCTCATTAGATGTAGCAACAAGTTGAGTAGAAGCCTGAGGTACTTTCCAATAACCCCCCAGACCTGCTTCAATTAGCTCATCCAAAGGCAGAGGATCGCCTAAAGCAACAATTTTTCCAGCTTGTGACACAGCTGCCGCCGCCAGCTCAGCGGCTTTTACAATGGCATCCATATTTTCAGCTCTTTTCGAAGCAAATGAAGCTGCTTCAACCTGCCTCCTAGCAGCCTCCCTAGCAGCGAATATAATTGAACTTGAGCCACTCATTGCATTTTCACCCTTCAAGATGGATGCTGGAGTAGCTTTTCCCATATCTTTCACACTGTCAGAAAGAGAAGTTCCATCAATTAGACTAGAATTCCCATAACCACTTGAATCCAATGCATCATCGGCCATCAGTTTTGCTTGCAATGCAGCACTTGATGCAACATTGGCAGCTGCAGCTGCTGCCTTTGCAACAGCAGCAGCAGCAGCAATTGCAACAGCTGCTGAAGCTAGCTTACTTTCAACATCAGATACCAATCCAGAATTTTTCTGCTTATCCATCTGATTCCATATTTCTTGACTGTGACTGACAGCAGCAGCTGCAAAGGTGGCAGCATCCTCAGCTTGTGTCTTAGCCTGTTTAAGTTTAGTAAGGGTCTCCTCTGACAAACAAGCTCTCTGCTGTGCCTCCTTGTTCCCTCTAATGAGATCAGCAGAAACTGCAGAAGATACGGGCATCTCTTTCTCCGCGGAGGCCTTAGACACCAAGCTAGCAGGAGTTGCAAAGGAAACAGAAGTATACGTATGACTACTAACAATAGGTGCTGAAACTGGTTCTGTTTGAGATTGAGAATGCAACATAATCTGGCCAAAATCCTCAGAAACCGGAGTCTTCTTTCGTTTTCTGGGCTTTGGATCAGTAGAATGCTGACTGGGTGATGATGACATCTTTTTAGGGTCAAGCATAGGGGTTCCAGGAAAAACAGTAGCAGGACTGGCACTTTGAATCATAGGTCCAGAGGATACATGCTTTATGGCAGATGAATGGAGCAGAGATGGTTCCTTAGCAGGAGTGAGCTGAACTGTTTCTGTGATAGGCAATACAGGAAAACGAGCACCAGCATCAAATCCAGAAGTCTGAGAAGAAGCAACCCAGGTAGTGCGGAAAGGGGCCTGAGACATCCAAGAGGTGTTCTGGCCAGCAAAATTCCTGATGGATGGAGTTTGATGAGCATGCAGTGGAGAAAGCGCCTGCTGATAATCCATAACCGTGCTTCTAGGCATGCCACTAGATTGCACAGTGTCGGCAGAAGGCGTAGGAATGCTCCAAAGTGGCGATGAAAGGGGTATGATGGGGTTTAAAGTTGGTGAAGGAGTACCCTTAGTAATGGCTCGACCAAGGGGTGAAGATGCAACTTTACCGGGGATTGCAATGTGTTTAGTTGCTTGATCAGGAGCTCTTGCACCTAATTAGATGCCAATTCTGTCGATTACAAACTCCAGCTCAGAAATTAGATTTAACAGCTATAAGTGAAATATTTACCTGATCTGGACTGCAAAGGTGTTTCTGCATTATTGAGAAGAGATTTTTGACCATGCAGTCTCTCAGTGCATCCACGCCAGGCAGTCTCCCACATACTTCTTCCACCATCTGTGCATATAAAGGGCAGGAGTAACTTCGTCAAACAGTCGATATGTAACAAATATATAGGGAAAAGAACACTAACCAGGTCCACCAAATGCCGATATCATATATGCCTCATCAGGTGCTGTTCCTTGTCTGCAGAAATGATTTACCAGACAATTAAGTTGGCAAGTCCAATAATCATAACACCAAAGCAGAAATAAATTTCTAAAAGCTTATCCTAGGCAACACACAAGCTGATGAAGTGGAAAACGAAAGCACCTAAAAGTCAGATGTCAGAGATAAACCATATCGCTGAAGTGATTGTGGTCAAATCATGCCAAGATATGACAATTAAAACACATACCGTATAAAAGGAAGAGCACTTACATCAGAGCTCCATAAACAAATATCTGTGCACGCAATTGCACTTGCTGTAAGTCAGTGAAAGGCTGCAGAAACATTAAGGGTGAAGAAGTATTTAAATCTGGCAGCGCAGATGCTGAAGTAGTAAGAACAAATGGTTTCATGCTACCATCGACATGCCCATATTGCATCTCATTGGACTGCACAAGTTGGCAAACCCCAGATGGACTCAGGGGCACATTGCCTGTCCTATCCGGCTTTTCTGATGGCCTTGCTGAAGTAGTGTCCTTTATAGGATTTCCCTTTTTAGCAGTTTCTTTTCCCACTGCCTTTGTAGATGTTCGCCTTGTCTTGCGCTCAGAAGTACCTTTGGAAACACTACGTACATTCTCCCTTTCAGATGCTCGAAGATTTCCACGAGATGCATCTTGGGCAATCTTAGAATTTGACTGGCAAGCACCAGAATTTGAAGGAGTCCCCTCTACAGTCTTCAAAAATAACTCCAGGTAAGGATCAGAATAGTAACATTAGGCATAAAATAATTACACCATAAAGCCACCCAAAATTTGAGAGAAAAATCAATAACAAAAATATTCTAGCAACATATGAAAATATTAATGACACAAAGCACCAGGCAGCTAAGGTGACAGCAATTTGTAACAAAAATAACAAGAAAATTTACCACTGACACCGTAGTAGCTTGTATAGTGGAAAACGGTTGCCAATTCTTGCCAGGTTCCTTTCCAGATGAATCTGGCAATGGACTGACCTCAAACGTGAAATTCTTGTCACCTTTGGAGGCATCATTTTCTTTTGAATCTGGAGAAACAGACTGAAATTTGTAAGCACCTCCATCAATACCCTCAGAAACTGGATTATTCTGATCTGCAGATCCTTTAACTCCTTGCTTTTCACTTTCAGTCTGAGAAGGTTCAGTAGCTCTAATGACAGTAGGGGACCCGCAGATAGATTTATCAAGATAGGAACCACTGCTTCCACTTTCCACAGCAGGAAACTTGGCATCAGATTCAGACAAAGGAGTAGAACTAATAGAAACTTCATGCATTTCTAAGGCATCACCTGCATAATTGGACACAACTTTAATAGATATATATAAACATGAAGATGGACACCCATAGGATTCAATCTCCTAAGATCTCTGCATTTGGTTAAGATGCGCTCCAAAAGGACGATAATTTCTATAAACGTTACATAATAAATATTGGTAGTGATTAAAAAAAAAAGTCATCAAAACCAATCAACCAGTCGACAACAGACTTATAAAAAGTAAGCAAGCAATATGCCTATATGTTAAAGACACCACCCCAAGAAAAAACCTTATATCCTTCACATTTCATATCAGGGTTATCAGCAGAAGCAAGAACTTCTTGATTGCTTCTTTTGTTCTTTTTTTTGGGAAGTAACATAGACAACAAAAATATCATTTCATTCATCAATAAAGATATTGACACCACTAATTGGCTCACCATCAATGCATGGTTCAGAAGTCTTATCTCCAGATATCAACTTTGATTCATTGTCTTCCTGGCCATTTTGGTCAGCACCACCGTGAATTTCCTCCAGAGGTAAAGGTTGTGCAATTGTCTCACTGTTCTTTGGAAGTGATTCAGGATCTGATAAAATAATCATTTGATGCCATCAACATCATACGGTTGCAATAAAATAAACATACAGGTAATCTGCCCAAAAAGAACATGCCCCATATCCAGAGTCTTGGTAAAATCAATTCAAAACACACATGAAAAGGTTGTAAATAAAGATGCAAGTCATTCAGCAAACGTGTATATGTACAATGCTGGTCATGCATCTGTTTTTTTCAAGTTTGACTTCAGATGCTTTCCTATAACAAAAAGAATCCACTCTTGAAAAAGTAAATTAATCACCAGAAACTTCTGAGCACGTCTTTCCGAGATTCTCTTTTATGGTTACTTCATGCTTTTCAGAGATAACTTGTATTTCAGCACCTTGAACCTCCCTAGTTGAATCAGAGTCAACAGTACACCCATCAAACTCCTTTACACACTCCTGGCTGACTTCATTCTGCACTTCTACCCTTGAATCGCACTGCCTTTCTTCATTGCAAGCATCCATCACTTGAACATCTTGATGAATGATAGCAGCATTAGCATCTGCAACATTCTCAAAAGGCAAAAGAACACTTTCAGTTGTGTCGTGGGATACCAAGGTACAATCTTCCCGAGCTGCATAAGAAAGAAACAATCACCAAACGTGTGAGCTTGATGTTCAAAAACTCATACTGGATGAGCTCATAATACATACCTGGTTCTTTGCTAGCAGTAGCATCAGAGTGAGATTTCGAAGCAATCATCTCATTTTCTTTGCTACCTTCAACGACCACTTGATACGTATTACTATGGTCAGAAGGCAGCTCTGTGTTCTCCTTATCAACTGCTATAGAATTAACATCACTCTGCCTGGAGACAGCATATCCCTCATGCACTTCTACAGTCTCTACCATAATGAAAGTTGAATCATTGACTTTCGAATCCTCAACATGAACTTCAGATACATCATTAACACCTTTCGAAGTCAAATTTACTGGTTTTTCACTTGGCAGTTGAGTAGCAGAATCCACAATATTTGTAGTAAAAATGCCACCTCCACAACTATCACTGTTTTCAATAGCCTCACTTGTAGAAAATTTATTATCCTCTGGAGGTAACAAAGATGAGTTAGAATCAATGGCATTGCCCACTTCAACTCTCTGAGAACTATTGTTAGATCCTAAGGCCACTGGTGATGTCTCATGTATATTTACTTTAGATGTATCACCAACCTCAAATTCTTGCAAAGGAACTTGATTTACAGATTGGACATTCTCATTGCAGCCTTCTACTCTATGCAAGTCAGTATCTTCCTTGAGCATATTAGAAGATTCTCCGGCCTTACCAGTAGCAGCTTCAATTATGTTTCCTTCCTCCAGAGATTCCATCCTTGAGGCCAAACAGAGAGGGTTCTCTGAATTAGGGATGCTGGTATCAGCAACATTTCCCTCTAAATTCTGATAATTGGTTTCAGCCCCTTGGACAAAATGGCATTCCTGTTGTTGACGACTGATCCCTGTGTGTAAAACATCTACATTTCCACTAATGTCTTCACTAATACTGATTTTCTGATGTGGGGCATCTTGCTTATTCAACTCACCGCCACTCAAACTACTATTTGAGGCAGAAATAACCACACTGTCAAACTGCATCCCTGAAGCGGAAGAATCTTCTTCTGTTCTGTTATTCAGGGACTCAATGGAAGTATCCACTTTCCTTTGATCAACAGTATAGCTTTCCTTGGATAGAACAATGTCGCCCTTCCCACCAATACCATCTGAAACTGGATCACTTAAACCACCATCAACTGACGACTCGCATTTGTTTTTTTGAAAACTCGCATCCGCATGAGGCTGGCCCCTTCCTACATCCTCCTTTGATGCAGAAAAATTTCCCAAGTTCTCATCAGGTGGTAATATTGGCCGTATATCTATAACATCACCTCCTTTAGAAAGATTGTCATCATTACGTTTTGGACCTAGCTCCATTTGTTTTACTACACAACCAAGTTCATCACAGGCATCTGACTCCCTCATAATAGTTTTTCCAGGAATATTTTCTTCCTGCCCAACCGATTTTAATAGCATTTCAACAGATTCCGAGGAAGTGGCCTCTGACCAAACATTGTTGTGCCTTGAAATAGAGCAAGATTCTGCAGCACTAGTTCTAAATGCTATTCCACTACCACCCCGAGAGTACTCCTCAATCCACTGGTTATCTTCGTTACTTTCAATACCAAGAAACACCTCCGTCTCAACCAAACTATCAAATCTTAAATGTCCATGAAGACAGTCATCAAAATCAAACTTAGGAAGAGCATATGGCCGTAAAACAGGAGGAAATTTGGTGTTCCCTTCACCAGCTAACTGAAGATTCTGGCTTTGAAATTCATTATCATTATAATCCATGGGTGTATGCCTACAAAATACAAATGGTGAACCAGAGAGAGAAAATTATAAGAACAAGAGATAGACAGCACAAATAATGCAAGGACCAAATCTCCAAATTTGAAGACCATCCCCACCAGTAAGACCAGTACAAACCACAAAAATTGCTTTATGAATTTCCAGTCATACACGTTTCCCATGAAAACGAACACTTATGAGCTAAGAATTATATAACTTCAACCCCCAAACATCAGTAAACAATTAGATTTTAGTAGATTTTCAATAAATCAGCATGTCTGCAAGTCAAAATAAGTATAGATGAATCTGATTTGTGGAAGACACCTCAACAATCCACACCTCACCTATGTCAAGTACCCAAGAGTAGAAATCTTGATTATACAATTTTAATCAATAGTTAATTCACTACATCCACAAACAATAAAAAATGCAAAAGTAGCACAACTGTGTATGCTTCCAAAGAAAAAGCACACAGAGCAAGGCATATATATTTTTTGCATGACACAATGCAATAGAATATGGTAACATGTACCCTAAAACTAGTTAAGAGTTAAACAGCAATTTCTCAGCATTGATAACTAACACAAACCTGTACCTATCTATTCTCAGAACCTGAAATTCAACCTTAATTAACAAAAAACCCAAATTCAAGCTTTGCAAAAGTAAACTCCATTGAACTATCAAAAAGCCTGGCTTGCCACAAGAACCATTCCTAGGCTAGTTAAATAACAATTCCTCTAAAATATCAGCAAACTATCTCACAGAAAACTCTAGCTTGGTAATCATTTATCACCCATAAATGAATCAAACCCACGAACGCAGAAAGAGTTATCTTACTTCATACAATATTCCAAAAACAATAGCTTTTGTTATAATAACTGAAAACAGACACCTTATTTTCACCTCAACTCAGTAACTCACCACTTCAAGCAACGCCTTTCCAATTTCTAAAAACAGAAAACACCCTAATAGCTTAATTAGTAATTAAAGTAGGAAATGAACAATACCAGAACAAGTAAGTCTAGAGACGCTACCTCCCTCCATCCGGTGAAGAAATCCTGACCGTTTGATCCTCAACTGGTCCCCAATCGTAATATCATCTACTGCGACCAAAAAAGAAAAACCCTAATTTGCAACCCTCGCATGATAAAAATTTTGTACTTTTTATTGACTAAGAAATACAGGAAACAGAATTATTTAAAGAATTAAACTGACCGGAATCCCTAATTTCTGGCGGATCGAGCTAGGGTTTCGGCTAACAGAAAAAGGAGTTTTTTTTTTTTCAAGTGTGTTTGGGGTTAAGTGAAGAGTGAGGTAAAGAGAGAGAGAGAGAGAGAGAACCAGAGAGAGAGTGATGTGGTTTTTTTTTTTTTCCGGGTTGTTTCGTTTTCTTCGCTTTAGAAATGAGATCCTTTTTTATTTTTATTTTTTTCAATGGAGAGAGTAGAATCGTGTCGGGTCAGCTTCGTGTCGTGTCAAATTTAGGTCGACCCAAACCCGACCCATTTAATAATCGTGTAAAAAATTGAGACCCAAACCCGACACGGAAAAATAATCGGGTTACCCAATAACCCGCTTAATTTCTACATATTAAATAAAATTTACATTAAATATTTATACGCTGTCATTCATACACGCGTATATACTTTATCGATATTATAAAATATACATATGTACTAAAATATTACACATTTACACTATTGAAGTTTTAATTTTATATATATATTATAAAATATACATGTCTATCAATATTTTACACATTTATCTTATCAAACTCTAAATGTATATAAAATTTTATAAATAAAACATGTGTTTATATTCATCATTTCAAAAAATAGAAATAAAAGTGAAATTTATCTCTAATTTTGAGTTTTGATGATAAAGCTCGCAAATTATTTTAAAATAGAAAATATAATCGGGTCATTGATCGGGTAAATGGGTCAAAAACTTTAACCCTAACCCGACACGGAAAAAAATCGTGTCAACCCGGACCCGACCCATTTAATAATCGTGTTAAATTTGACGACCCATACCCATTTATTCGTGTCGTGTTCGTGTCGGGTAATCGGGTCGTGTTAAATTTTGCCAGCTCTAGGAGAGAGAGAGGGAAGTAATATAAAAATGAGTGATGGTGATCGAATTCTGGAAAAATTGGTGGGGTATACGAATAAATAGAAAGGATCTGACGGGAATAAGAGTCTCGGGTTTACACGTGGCGTCTCTTTATGCGTGTGTGATTCAAGTAGAAGTAAGTTACCGTAACTGACTGTAACAAGTTTTATCATCACAGACTAGGCTCACGATGGAAACTGGAAAGAATCAGAGACCGTTGGTAGGAAAAACCGGTAATGGACGGTTATGATGGCGTTATGAGAGTAGGCATTGGTGCAACAGCGTGTGACTTTAAACCGAGAAGTCCCGAACCAAAAGAAGGGGGAAATCCCACAGGGGCAAAGTATATCTATTGGAAAGCCACGTGGCGGGAACTGTTAGGTTGGGTTGGAGCATTAGATATCTCTTATCAAAGGTGCAGAAAGTTAATGCGAGCGATAACGATCGTTTTGGACCGTCTGATTATTTTTATTATATTTAACTTTGTCTAAATGTTAAAATTGCTTTAATTTAATGAGATTGTAATGAATTGACAATTTGGTATGGAATTTCATTCTGGTCTGTTTCTTAAATTCCAAACTACTTTTTCTTTTTTCTTTTTGTTAGTTTAATATTTAAATTCTACTGGTAATTATAATCAAAAGTTTTTTAGTGGAATTTTACTCTCGTAATATTTTAATGAATACTTTTAAATAATGTTATTCGTAAGAGTTAGAAAATTAATAGTTATTTTTAAAAAATTAATGAAAAAAAAGTGATTGTATTCTCTTTAAAAAAAAATTAGACTTAACATCTCAAAAAAATTAGTATATTTTAGTAATATTTGTTAAAAATTATGTTAAAGAGTAAAGACACATACGTTACAAGAAGTGAACAGAATCCCATTCCTGTAGATGAACTCGTACCGGAGACCCAGCAGCCCAATTGATTACAGCACAAATGATAAAGCGCATAATTAATGCGGTTTCACGTGATGGAAAGAGAATAAAAGATCGACCTTTTTGCCTTGCATTTTGCAGCTCAATCCGTAGGGAGGAATTGACAATTCTATTCTCAAAGTCAGTACATAATAATTTTCAAAAAAAACTAAAAATAATCCACTTTTTAGTTTTTAGTTTGTGCGTGAGAAGTTACCGATTCCCATTGGCTCTATGGGTTGGGCACATGCTCAAGTCGCCGACTCTAAATGCTAATTCAACCCAACAAAAGGATTGAAAAGGATTTTTTAGTTCTTTTCAGTACTTCAATTAACGCACGTCACACTTATCCCCATAAAATTCCTCTTCTAATAAAATTATTAAAAAGAAAAAAATTAATCTCATTAAAACACATAGATTTATTCTTGCAAATTACTTCCATTCATCATAATCAATCCTTTTTTCCCCCCAATTTATATATCACTTCTTATTTGATCAATTAATTTGCACATATTTAGAACAACCCCTTATTTTGTTCCCCTTTTTCTTACATATTAAACATTTTTATCTTAGAGGATTGATTTCAAATTTTAATTTAATATATTTCAATTCAAATCAATGATTACATTCAAAAATTCGTAGTCCAAAAAAATCATTTTTATTTATATATTCTTATTTATTTGGCTCTAAATGAACATGCAGCACCTTGTTCTAAAATATTTTTAAAAAATTATTTTCAATTTTAGGTAAACATTGAGTATAATTTGATGATTGTTAACATCATTTTAATCATTGTATTACTAAATATTTGGATCGAAAACAAAAGTCTTTGCTTTGGCATTTTTTTGTCCATCCTTCACCCGTTTCAACTAACCCTGATTTGAATATTGTTGTATTTTTTTTTGTTTCCAATCATAACAAGATTTCATATGGTCTCGTAAATGTAACGACTAAAATTTTGAAGTAAATGTTTAGTACAATATCATATTAGATAGTTGTTTTGATTATTAAGCTGTTTGAGTGGTCATGTTTATGTTTTAGAGTTTTAATTTTTTTACTATAATATTTATTTGATTTAGTTGTTAATTTTGTCTTTTAAAATATTTAAAAAATAGTCAATAGTCAAATAGGTTTAATGAATGAGCACAAATATTAGTATTTTATACTAATATCCGAGCTGCCCAATCAACAGGTATGAAAAGTTATACTTGTACCCGATTTTTTTTTTAATAAAATGAGGTAAAATTAAACCGATATCCAACCTTAACATAACGATTCCCTGCATGCCCTCGTACTCTTGCCATCCCTAACAGAGAGCATATAATTTTTAAATTTTTGTAGGGAGAAAATGAATTAAGAAATAGAAAAAATAAAAGAGTAAATTGAAAGGAGGACTCATTATATTTTCTTTAAAAAATAAGGGTAGGAAAACTCAGGTTAATTTTTTAAGCCCTACAGCCCCCTAAGGTTTTTTTTTTTTTGTGAGATAGCCATTTGAAAATAGGCGGTCGGTTTAAAAAAAGGAAGTTAATTAAAACCCACTCAATCAAGCCCTTGAGGACGATGAAAACATGAAAGATCAAAGCACGAAATAGAACTCTCAAGCCAATTTAAATCACAATGCTTCAACAAATAGTATCTTCGGATAATGGACGCATAGGGATACTAGGTGGCATCCGAAACAAGCTAAGATTGGGATTTACAATCAAGCGTACCACAAGAATTGCGAACTCAACCATGTTTAACATTCCTAATTGCCAAGCCTAGCTAGCAATGCTTGATGGCTTGTGCTAATGACATTGAGAAACCTCCTGAAGGTAAGCATGAAGAAAGAAATTCACACCCACACCATGGCTTCTCCATCAATTCCTTGGAGAATACATACCGGAACCTTGAGCTGTAAGGCAAACACTCAATAAGCTGAGATGCCTTTCTGTTGGATTTACGGTCAATGCATTTTTGTATTGAATCTTGGAGCTTTTTATCAACATTTTCGGTAACCCATTTGAGAAGGTCATCTGAGGCAACCATGGCTTCCTTTGCAAACCTTTCCAGCAACTTTGGTAAGAACACTTTCTTTGACTTCTTTACCACTACATTTGCTTGAAGAAACTCTCTTTTTGCTACTTCTAGTTCCTCTTTAACATTTGACGCTGTGTACACTTTTAGCTGCAAAAATTTCAAAAATTTAAATCAAATTTTGTGCTTCATATTACAGGTTTAATACCAGTTTTAGTAATGCACCTCATATCAAACAACTTGAAAGGATTCGCTGTAATACTAGCTTATACCACTGATCACTACTAGTTTGAGAATGAGTGATATTAAAACTGCGCTGTCATGTAAAAGAATAGTGGTTACAAGATGTTACCACAGGATCAGAAAATGCTCCAGTACAGAGGGCAAAGCACGCCAGTGGTTCAGAATTTGGAAGACCAAATTTTGAACTGATAAGCTGCCTTTCTTCACCAGATTTTTTTCTCAAGGCAGTTGAAAGGATGGACTCAAGCCACTGCAAAAAGCAGATAAAAAATTAGTACAACAAATGGTAATCTTTTCTTGCACAAAATGATATAAAATCTCAGTTTAAGAATCAACAAGGCATATTTTGAATTCAAGTAATTAATCAGAATGATAAAGTTCAAGCAGCTTTCAGAAAGAACTGTGTGAAAGAATAATCCACCGTACAAGGTAACTAGCCCTCATGAAACAATCTATAACCTGACACCAAATTTCAAGATAAAATAGAGATCAATACATATAAATCTGTTATTTAGGATGTGAATGGCTAATACCCGCCCAATTCGAGGTGTATGGAAACGAAATATTGACTGCTCAATTGCATTTGCACTTATGATATGGCCACCGATATTGTAAGCAGCCTGCACTATACAGAAGAACCATCAGTTTCATTGTTTTGTCTGTCAGAAAAAGGGAAATGAAAGCTGCCATGGGGACAAAATAATAGCATCACTAGAGTCAAGAACTGGGGGACAGGGCAAATGTAAGCTTTGTAGAGACTTTCATAGGCTTCCTTTAGCTGTAAAATGTCTCCGTTCAATAATATTTCTCTAAATACGGTCCCGCCTATGTAATTTTTCTCTCCACCAGTGGCCACTAGAAATTAGACAAAGAAGTGCACTACCTTGTGAAACAAGGCTAACCTCCTTAGAGAGCTGTTGGGGATTCCATATGCTAAATATGCCTGTACCAAATGAAGAAGATGGTTATACAGTTGAGAATCATGAAACATAAACTGATGATGAGTTATGTGCGTTTTACATGCATAACAAGGGCATTGTACACATTGATCCAAAATGCAGTTTGTGTATTGGTTTCCATCTGATTCATGGTCACCCTTTCAAGTTGCTCTACTAGAACTCTGAAATTTCAAAGATGAAAATTCAAGTCAGCACATCATCAAGGGGATATACATAAAGGAAATCCAAGTAAGTTATCTCTATGCACCAGTTTATAAAATATTCTTAGTAGGTGCCTAACATGTAACCATCAAGGAACAAACCTGTAATTATTGATGGCATAAGATGCACGAGAGACATGACTCTTATCAATTGCAATCCAAGATATTTCAACTGTGGATTTGCAAGACCAATCACATTCCTCTCCAACACCACGTCGGCGAAGCACAACATTAGTAGATGATCTTGACAATAAAGGTGATCGGTTTCTTCCAGGATTGGTGGATGCTGCACCACAAAGCCAGCAGTATACTGCAGCCATACACCTTACCATCTCCTCAGACAACTTGATTGGGCACTGGTTGAGATGATCCTTCAGAGTTCGTAGCATGGAAGCTTTCTCCGTATCTGGAACCTTATCGGGTCCCTGACAAATGATTAAGAAGAGAAAATGTGAAAACTTACATGGTATTATACAGTAGAGGAGTACAATGGAAAGCATAATACAGTTGATAAATAAAGAACTCCAAATCCAGGGCGTGGATCAGCAAAATTTGTATTATGCCCTGGGTTCCTAGAGGATGAAAATGGTTGAACTAAACTTGTAAGCAAAGCAAAACATATGTAAAGTAAATTATCCACATTTCTCCATTCCTGGGACCTTATTGTGTCCCTGACAAATGATTGAGATGAGAAAATATGAAAATTTACATTGTATTAAATGGTAGAGGAGTACAATGGAAAGCATAAAACATTTGATAAATAAAGAGCTTCAGATCCGGGTGCAGATCAACAGGAATTAAATTATGCCCTAGGTTCTTAGTGGATGAAAATGGTTGAACTAAATTGTAAGCAAAGCAAACCACATGTAAGTAAATTATCCCATATCTCAAAAATATAATCATCTTGAACAACCATGATGTTAATTATCATGAAGCTGGTGTGATAATAAAGCAAACATGGACACTTGCAGAAAGAAAATCAACAACGGTAATGATCCTACCTTTACAGGATCTAAAAAAATCTTTTCAGAATGCATGTTACTTTTTCCACAGAGTTGGGCAGCATCACTGGTCTTAGAAGATCTTTTCCCGTGGTCATTTATAGAAACTAGAGCTTGCAAAGGTCTCAAAGGGAATTTTTTGGATGAACAAAATGCGCTTGAAATAATACTTGGATGCTTTTTAGGTATGTGCTTTGTGTGAGCCGGAGAAGCCACGCTTGAACTTTGCTCAGAAGGTGGGCGACTAGCACATTGTTCAAATATGCTTCTATAGAGAGAAAGCACGTGTTTCTCGCGGTTTGCTACCTCTTCTTCAAGTAATTCAATTTCAGCAATCAATTCCTTTGTCTGAAACACACATATAATATCCATATTATTCTCTTCTAAACTCGTTCTTTGACAGCTGGAAATGAAAGTGAAGAGGCTAAAATGAAAAAGCAAAAGTAGAAAATAAAAATCGGGGGCTGCATTGCAACATGAACACAATAAAAGTTTGAACACTCAGGAATATTACGCTTTTTCTTTATTAGTAAAATTCAGTGGAAAATTCTATAAACCAACCTACTTTCCTCGGTTCAATTCAGCAACAGTTGTTGGGAATTCAAATTCTCAGAGGTAGTGTTACCTTTGAGGCAAAATGCCTGTGGCCAGGAGATAAGGTGCTCGATACTCTCCCCATCGCTCTCTCAAGTGTCATGCGCATATTTCTCTCTTGCTGTAAACGTGATTGCAGCTGCTGAATCTGCAAATTATGTCAATTGTCAAAACACCATAGCTATGTTCTAGCTAAAAGTTATGAAGGAAACAAAGTAGAATTCCTGATATTTGACTGCTCAATATTCTCCAAAAAAAATGTAGGAGCCAGCAATGGTCCAGCTTTCTTTGGCACTTTATTTAAAGTATAAGTTCCCAGAAGCTCACTAAGATCATGTCATCACTTAATTCTTAATTCTTAGTTAGTATTTTAATTTCTATGAGGTTTTTGCTAAGAAAATTATTGGAGAGAAACATTTATTTTATTTTAAGAATGACTTCATGTGATTGCTTACATCTTTTTCCAAGGAGGCTCGATGGTTCGATGAAGTATCCTGGTTGGTATGACTGAGATGGTCATAAAGAGGAGTTTGTGCCCTAAAAGCCCTTGTGGAAAGTGGCGATGCCTGTTAATTTCATATGAAGGAGGAAAAATAACAATGTAACCAATGAATAACAGAAGAAGATTATCTCGCTTATTTCACCATTCATGTTCATGATCAAAATACATGGCACGTGCTGCACAATGGCTTTCATGCAAGAAAATACACGCTGTTAAGTTCTTACATATATTTCGTTTAGCTCCTTCTTGACAGAATTCGAAGTTCCACGTCTTGTGATGTCTAAATTTCTTTCGGAAGCACTGAAATGAAAATAAAATTCTCAGAAAGGATGCAACTATATAAGCTGAGAATTGCATTGTGCTGCCAGAGAACGAATGCTCAATATTTTAGATAGCAAAGACTAGCTACTCAAGCTCTTGTCTAGAGGGAAAACCTGCAGAGAAAGGGTGAGAAAAATTGCTCAGAATTGTTATAAGGCAATATTGGATCAGTCCTTAGGTGAGTTTTTCCTTGATGTAAATAGCTGACGGAACATGCTTCCTAATGATCAATGCCCGGAAATTTTCTATTATTCAACTCCCAACTCAAACAAAATAAAGCAGAGAGTGGAAGAGATGATGAAAATCTAATTGAGAATCCAATGTGACCCATCTTTACAAATTTTAAGCCCATAAATAACTTTAAAAGCTATTTGATTAACGTCATGTCTTCCAAATAATTGCCCTCAGAAACCCACAATAGAAAACTTATCACTTTTTTTTTTGGAGGAAAATTGATTTGCTGAACTTATCATCTCGATTTAACTCCAGTTAGTAAGCCTTAAACATCAACTGATGCACACCCTTTAAAATTGATCATCCATTTCCAATAAATTTCTTTACATTTAAAAAGAGAAAAAAATAAAACTACAAAATCTTTACGGTTATCCAAAATGAGATAGAAAGCACTGCTACTGCAACAAATGACTATCATATTGCACTCAACGAAAATTTACACATAAAAGTCCATAAAAGAAAGAGAATATTTATGAGTTGCGACAAGATCAATGAATGCCATTTACATTTGTCATCAGAATAACAATAACAGTTATTTTTTTTTTTGGTGGGAAAAAGGAAAGAAGAAAGAAAAAGAAACAAAACCTCTTGGATCGCCTGTGTTGAGCTTGACCATGAACATGTTTACGCGACCAAGAATCTCCCTTCCGTCTCTTCTCAGCTGCCTCTTCATCTTCCTCTACATTGAAACCATTCATTTTACCATTCCTCATCAAAACAATCGCTCATGCCCTCTGTTTCCAAAACAAAACACTATCAAATCAAAAGTTAATATTGATATATATTTTTATTTCATACAGCACCCGACCCAGATTATAGAGCCAGTTGGTGAGATGGGCAAAGAAATGGAGAGAAAGAACTCTCTTAAGTCTTTTAATGGGTATGTTATAATTGCATGGAGACTTTGGATATTGATATTTGAATAAGGAAGTTTGTGAAGGAAGTCGAATGTGAAGTAAATAACTTCACTCACTTCAAAGAATGGGACCGTGTTGCTGGTGATGGGAGAATTGAATTTGATCGCTTTTGGGTCGTTGAATGCATTGAATAACATGATTTATTTCCCCTGATCAAAAGAGTACCGTTAAGACCTAGAGCCCGCTCGGATTTATTTTTGTCATTTAAAATCAAAATGTTAGCTGTTGGGTCCCTTTCCGTGTTTGTGAGCTTGCTCTAATGCTTGTCCTTCCCAGTCATTTACCCGCCATAAATTCTGCGTCGGTTTTTGCTTCAAGTCTTCAGAGAACAATCCCATGGTAGCATTCTGAAATTGCATGGCAGGTCCACGCAGTGAATATGGCTATGAGAATATGTTCGTAAATGCTGTGATTCAGCTTAATTTTTGAAAGTATAACAAAAACTTCAATCTCCGTTGGGCTTGAAGACCGATTTCAAATCATGCGGATGCTCACTTACTATGAGTGCGTGAGCTTGCTTCGATAATGATACGAATCATCTAATTATTATAAGTATTCATTTAATTATAAGCTCTTTTTTAAAATTTCTTGTATTATTTAGTTGCATTTTGGATAGAGTTTTTAGGAATCAAATAGCTATTGTTCCTACAGGTAAAAATTTAATTTTTTTATTTTTTAGAGTGAAGGTTGCGGTGTTTATTTAAAATGTTAAATTATCTAAAGTATTTATAATTTATTTTGTAATTTTATTTCATTCATTTTATAATATAACTTAAAAAAGATTTATCTATTAAAATAACTTTATATTTTTTAATAAATTTTTTTATTAATAACTAAATAATTCAAATACTTTTTAAAAAAAATTATTCATAAAAATTCTATAAAGATAAACTTTATTTAAATAAATACAATATAGGAAAGTATACAAAAGGTACCCTCTAAACACTCGGAAGACTTAGGCCGGCAATGTTTTTTGGAAAAAAGAGGGACATAAATGCAAGTCTTATCAAATGGGTCTTTGTACGACTTCTTTCATTTTGAAATCCAATTATCGTGAACAATGCGTGTCGATGCCGTGATATCTCAGTTAGACAAAAGTTTTTATTACGAAACAGTGTCAGCGTGAAGTGCGGAAAATATTAAAATATATTTTATTTATTATAATTAATAAATATACGATATATGTAATTAAATTTAATATAATTATTATTTATATAATAATTTTTTAAAATAAATATACGAGTGTAATAATATTATTTATTTATTTTGTAATTAATATAGTATCTCTAATATATTTTAAATTATCTCATAAAGTGTAAACCTAACAAAGATTTTGAAATCAAAAAAAGGACTCGGCTTTATTAGCAGCAAAACAGAACTTAAGTACCATCTAACACCACCAAACTCCTACTTACCAGTTGGCAGCTGGATCTATAGAAAAAAAATGAAAAATGAATGCAATTTGAGATTATGGACCATATTCGAGTTCAACATATAATAGGCTCAGTTCAATGCGGTGGCCGTCTCTATTATCTCGGCTGGAGACTTAAGGCAGATTTTGTCCAAGCTCTGGTTAAGAGCGACTAAAGTTTGTCACATAGCCAAATTTGTAGCAACTATTCAAATGAGGAGGAAAGCCCTCCTCTTTTTTTTTTTTTCCTCTCCCTCTACTTTTGGAAATTAAGAGCAATGAGTACTTTCGTATTTGGAGTAGAATCTAGCAATCGAAATATATACCTAATACTTAAAAATATTTACTTTTGACAGAGAGCTGCCATACTTATAAATATATACTTTTAATGGGAGAAAGTTTGGTGTGCCCTATGCAAGAGATATTGTAATATTTTACAACAAATGATTGAAAGGTGGAATGTTTCTCGCTAAAATGTCTATTTTAAAAAGGGTGTTTTTATTTGAAGGATTGTATTGTTTTGTACAAAAAAATATATTACTTCATGAATAGACACTTAGGGCCTGTTCGGTATTGTTTCTGAATTTGTATTTTCTGAGAATAAAAATGGGGTATTTTGAATTTAAGTATGCGTCTGGTATCATTTTCTGTATCCTGTATTTTGAAACTGAAAACAGTAATATGCGTTCGGTAGACACAATTAAAAATGATAAAAACAATGAATATGCGTTCGGCAGTTATCATTTTCAAAAAAAAAAATTTACTAAACATTTAAGTCATATTTATTATTAGAAAATAATTGTTTAACCAATACATATACAAACATAACATAAATAATTTAAACAAAATATTTAACAAAAATTACATAGGGATAAAGCTTTAGCATTAACATTAATAAAAAAAAGTTTTACATTGTCATTGTTTTTACACTATAATTAAGATATATATTACAACACATATGATTTAAATAAAAAAATTATAAAAAATTACATGGTAGACATCATGCATTACGTGTGTAATTATGCCACATAGAAGTTGCAATTCTATCTCTTATAGCATTCATCTCTGCAACACTTGCTTATTTTTTTCAAGGCACAACAAAAAATTTATAATCAATGCTATTATATTATAATCAATTAATTAAATTGGTAAAAAGGGTTTCTATTTTTTGTTCTCAATTCCACATGTAGGTTTTTTTTTTAAAGAAAAGGGGAGTTGGGCAAGCCCAAATCAATTTTTACCTCCCTCCCCACCCCAAGGCTCGAACCCAAGTCCACACAAGTAAGGGCGACAGATTGTACTGCCAACCAACTCGGCTACGCCCTTGGAGGCATAAAACCAATAATGAATCCACCGCCACATGATTAATCGGTGATTACTTTCGATTCTAACTAGCTGGTTCCTAAAAGCCTAATTTGCCTAAGATCAATGAATATGATACGTAGCATTTGTAATTAGCAGTGAAACATGGATTGAAGAAGAAAAATGAGAAGAATTAGTGCTATAAGCTTTAACTTTCCATTCCTTTATTCCACTAATTCTAGACTATATATATAGTCTCTGGACTTAACATACTAAGCTAGAAGATAGAACGACAATAGTAAAACAATCTGGAAAATGAACTTGTGCTGAAAATCAGCACTCAAAAAGGTCCTCAACTAACAGAGTATTAACAAACTTGACCAAATCTTAATGATGACCAAATCTTCCACTTTCACTCTCCTGCTCTGAAGCGGAAGACGGGCATGCAATCCCCATGCATATTCATAATGAGCACACATCAGAATATTAGCACAGTACATTCAGCAGCACAGTGATTACTTCTTGTTTCTCTTTGACCTCTTCATCAGTTGCAGGGGCTGATCCATTGGCATCCTCTGCATGTGCTCAACCAGTGACAGTGCTAAGGTTGCTCTGTTTGATATCAATGGCATCATTCTCTTTGTCTGCCTCTTTTTGAGTTACTTGGTGACTCAAAGATTAATTTTCTTTAGCAATCGCACCTTCTTTTTCTTTATTACTATTAATTCTTATTTTCCTGAGCATCATCTTGTGCTTACCATAGTATTACTCTTACCATTGGCAGTTCATTTTTATTCTCCCATTAAGCCTGCAAGTCCACAAATTCCTTCTAATGAACAAAATTACCAAATCAAACCATCATTTAATCATCTTTCTCTTTCTTTTTTTCTTGCAAGCTTCGGAGAATCAAAATACAAGCCAGAAAATGACCACTAAAAAAGGGGAAAAAAAAGGAAAAAATAGATTTCATAAGCATCCATTGCAATAACATTGAATAGAGATTCCCCAGCAAATGCAAAATAGATAAATGACCATTTCAACTCTTTAATAACCTAGTAATTCACTATAAACTAATAGAACAGCATATGCAAATACAAGAATAAAAAGTAAGGACATACCATGATGAAACGGAAATGTAAGAAAACTTAATCAAAGATAATGCAATAAAGTTTCGCTCAAATAATTACTTGCTATTAAAACATAATTAATCAAATCACTCAAGTAATTACTCAAATAAAACAATTACCAGCAAGAGACAGAGCCGAGTGACCAGCAACGGTTGAGGTTGTCGAGTCGAGTGACCAACAACGGTTGAGGTTGTCGAGCCGGAGCAACAGCGACTAGGCGGAGACTGGAGCAGCACCGGCTAGGTGGAGAAAGAGCAACAACGGCTAGACGGAGATGGAGCAGCAGCAGCTGCGGTGGAGACAAAGCAGCGGCAGTGGCTAAGATGAATTAGCAACAACGACAGAGATGAAATCCAGCGAGAGAGAGTAGATCTGGAGAAATAAAGAGAGAGAATGAACTCGGATGAAGATAAAGGGAGAGTTTGCTGTAACTAGATCGAGAAGGATAAAAGGGAAGAGAGAGCATTGACGAAGAGATAAGGATAAGGGGATAGGTCACAAGGTTGCAAGTTTTGTTTTTTAATTCATTCTTGGATTTAGTTTTGTAATATTTGAAGAACGTGTTTTGTTTAACATGTTTTCAGTTTATCAGTTATAATAATGAATCGTAATTTTTTATTTTGTAATCTATATTTTGAATATAAACTATCGAACATGTATTGCATACGTATTTTAAAAACGAAAATGAAAACAATGATTGGAGAATGGTACCGAACAAGCCCTTAATTTCCTATATATAGTCCATATTATTATAGATTCATAGCTTATTCTGAAGCATAATTTTATTATTATACATTGTGTTCAGGGTTTGTCTTATCTTAAGGATAATTTGTTATTTAATTTTATAATAAACCAAGTGTGATGAGTGGCTCTATAGTTTAGTATTGGTACGTACGTACATTTAGTATTGGTACCATTTGCAGTGAGAGCGACTCTACAGTTTTGTATCTTTGAATTTATAAACGTCAGGAATTTTTCGGGCTGAGCACGTAATTTCAACGTCTTAAACCTTCGTTGCTCGGCTCAATTCGCATAAACAACATAACCGCAATCGGCTATAGCCAATGGTACCAACAATAACATCATAAGAGCAGAAGCAAAACTTACAACAAGAACGGCTACAATCTATGAATGTGCCTGAGATTGTAATTAGCAAGTTGTAGGCAGTGTCATTACTTAATAGCCCCAGAGAAAAATAATTAAGCTCAATAAATCTTTTAATACCGTCAGAACATAAATGAGAAAAGAAATTGGAGCAGCCGCAGTTCAGCAAAATTAAATGAGCCTGTGAATGTAAAGCAGATAAATCCTCGCTCTTCTTTGCATGATTCTGCCTGCTCATAAATGATCTTGAAATACTAAACTCTCGCCTGGAGACGTCAAGGAGGCAATTGACATTCTTGATAAGAAGCCATAAAAACAGCACAACAATCTTTGTTTAATAAACATAATATGGTTTGGTAAATTCAACAGCAGTGGATTGGTCATTCATAATTTGAATAGAATAATAATACAAGAAATTGAACTGTCATTAACCAAAATAATAATTCCACGATAATGACAAAAGCACTTCCACTTAAGCCACCCTAACCCTACAATTCAATTATTTAAGAGATTCTTTAAAGAACGCTGATGCCCGATCACTTTTTTTTTTATTGTTTTTTTTAATGCTACAAGCAAACCATACTGATAAAACAATATATATATTAATTGGTGAACTTTCCACACATCGCAAGAAAATTAGACGCGTGTTCCTGATTGTCAGCACTTTTTCATGGTGGATATGCCGGGTGCAGCCACAATAAACTAACTAATTCAAACGTTTTTGTTAAATTATATTAATAATAGTTCCTTTCCAAAAGAAAAAATAATAACAATAATTGTCCAAAATGAAATGGAATTGACCTTTAATTGCAAACTTATGGAACCTATTTCATGGTTAGGGATGACAAAAATTTCCATGTGAATTAGGACATTTTTTCATTCACGAAGATAAATGATGATTTTATATGTAATTTCTTATTTAGAGAAATGACGAAAATAATTTTTTTTACCTAATTTCTCATTTAAAGTGGGGCTCATTTCGCTCATTTTTAATTTTAATTTTATTTTTTTAGATTTATTAATGAATAAATATAAAATTTAAATTGTAAAATATTAAATATTGATGTAAATAACAACTATCAAAATATTTATATAAATAATATAAATATTAGTTAATATAAATACTTTAATATAATTTATACTTAACCACAGCTCAAAGCTCACAATCCCACCATCTCATTATCCACAAATTAAACTCTAAGCCACCTTTTCATAGTCTCGCTCATCCTTTTTAAATTATTCTCACCACAACTAGCACTTGGCTCGTCCTCATCTTATTATGATGCAGTAACACTTTGCGTCATGGTTAGCCTATCAGCTCAGCTCGTTGCATCTTCAACTAGCAACTTGACACACAATGTTCTTCGCACCATACTTGGTAGCCAAGAGATATCATTGCTCATGGACAACACTTGCATTAATATTATATACAAATACATTATTTGAATTTTGTTTTGAAAAATATTATTTAAGTATTTTATGTACCAAGAATTTTATAGAGTAGAATGAAATAAGATCCATTTATGATCATTCTTATTTTATTAGAATGAAGTGAGATGCATTCACAATCATTATCATTTATTTTATACATTTTTAGGTTAACATTATCAAATTAAGTTTAGAAAATAAAAACATATCAATTATTTAGAGATTAGGATATTCAAGAATCTTCTATTATTATTCAGGGATCCCCATCTCCTCCCATTAAGAAATTTTAATAGGAACGGAGAGAATTTCAAAATTTGGTAGGGGAATATTACTCCCCTCCCTTGTCTATTGCTATCCCTACTCGTAGTAATATGGTAAATTACCATATGAGTTTGAGTTTTTTTATGTATGGAGTTTAAATCTCATGCATGTATTTATGGTAGTGGTGGAACTATGTTAAGGAATTTTTATGTTTTTTAAAGAGAGAACATGTGTTGAAGTGATATTTAACTAATTTCTATAAATTTTAACAGTAGACTCCATGTTCATTATTTTAACCTGCAGTTTGTTATTTTTTTATTATAACCTCCATTGAACCAAAATTTAGTTTCACGACTCATTAGTGGGGATTGATTTTCTACTAAATATTTAGAGTTAGATATAACTTATTATAAATCCAAATATCAAAACTAAAATTGATTTAAGAGATTTTGATCATTTATTTTGTTATTGCAAATTTATGTTCAAGAAACTTACTAGAAGTTGTACGCGATCATATTATCTTAAATGTTTTTGAACAAGAAGTGAGCCAAATGTTGTTCATTTTGGATGTGATTGCGACTTTGCTAGCTCTAAACAACAGGCATATCCATCTGTGTATGCATATAATTTAGTCAACCGTTACTACGATCAAATTTAGACAGCTCCATTAGACCAAATTTGCGGATGAAATTTTCTTGACAAAGTCTTATTACTAGATGACGAAAAAGCACAAAATAACTAAACCCTTAAAATTATGCATTGTTTTTGTTATCATCATTACCATTGGCTCATTGCAACCGCCAATCTAATAAAATAATACCATTCGTAGGTTAGAAAATTACATCAGACCTCATAATGATACACAAGGGAGCTTAGTTTTGACAATATTCTCTTAAAACATGCTTATCCTCATTCATAGAGCTCTTAAAGTAAGCAGCTTATCTGTTCACTAATGACTAGCTAAGTTGGTTGTCTTATGCCCATAATTCCTCTAATTTATCAAAATAAAGGCTGTTGGTCGGCATATATTATAGCTACTCTATTCACGTATTTGGGTCCCGCGGTCGGTGCCGGCTTGTTCTTTTTGCTTTGCATAGTCTTAACTTTCCGTATATAAAAACCTAGCAACACATTCAAGAAACTCATAGCAATTAGAAAGAAAAGTCTCTTCTGCTTGTGTTTGATTTCCTAGTGAGCAACAGAAATGGTGAAGATTTCCTTCGGTAGCCTCGGTGACTCTGCCAGTGTTGGGTCTCTTAAGTCTTATTTAGCAGAGTTCATCGCCACGCTTCTCTTTGTGTTTGCTGGTGTTGGATCGGCTATCGCTTATAGTAAGTGACATTAATTAATCATTTGAAGCATTTAGCATTTCACTTTGGCCAACAATTGATGTACAGGCTTTACCTGTGAATCCCAGCTAACCTTTTCAGTGTGTTTCGTCCATATTCGGCCTGAAATTTATTTTGCATGATCAGTCCCGTCTCCTTCAGCTTTAATTGCATGTAAAAGAGACAAAGAAATCGTTATACCATTTAATATCCGACGGGACCCAATTTGACCCATTTTGAACCGGGGTCATGCTGGATCGCATCCTCATAATTTTATTTTATTTTAATGAAACAAGAAGTGAAGGAATTGAGCCACGTGTAATTGAATGATTTTATCTGTTGTTGCGGATTTGTAGACAAGCTCACATCGGATGCGGCATTAGACCCAGCAGGCCTGGTCGCCGTGGCCGTGGCCCATGCATTAGCACTGTTTGTTGGTGTTGCCATCGCCGCCAACATCTCCGGCGGCCATTTGAATCCAGCTGTCACCTTCGGATTGGCTGTTGGAGGCAACATCACCATACTCACTGGCATTTTCTACTGGATTGCCCAATGCCTCGGCTCCATCGTTGCTTGCCTCCTCCTCCAATTTGTTACTAGTGGCTTGGTATGCACACTTTACCCATTATTCCAACAAATGTAACCACGGCTCTATTTTGTCCTTATTCCATATTTTTGTAGCAAATATGATGCGTTGTATATGTATAATTGGCAGAGCATTCCTACACACGCAGTTGGTGCAGGATTAAATGCCGCTGAAGGTTTGGTTATGGAAATTGTCATAACATTCGCACTAGTCTACACAGTTTATGCCACGGCTGCTGACCCAAAGAAGGGCTCACTAGGAACAATTGCACCTATTGCTATTGGCTTCATCGTTGGTGCTAACATTCTGGCCGCCGGCCCATTCAGTGGTGGGTCAATGAACCCCGCCCGATCATTTGGCCCAGCTGTGGTCAGCGGCGACTTCTCGCAGATCTGGATATACTGGATTGGGCCTCTCATTGGAGGAGGCCTGGCTGGGCTTGTCTACGGTGACATTTTCATTGGGTCTTATACCCCAGCCTCTACTGAGGACTATGCTTAAACCGATGAGAGTCGATATTTGTTTGGGCTTTTTGGGTTTGGGTTGTCTAAGTGGTTTTCTATCTCGTCGTCTTCTGGGCTGTGCCTCTTCGTCTTTAATGTTCGTCAGGAAAGAGGTTGTACTTGTGTTAATAAAGAAATGTAAATAATAAATACATTTGAGTTTTTGTGGAAGTTCATTTTCTGTTTCCTTGCTTGTTAGTTTTTTTTTTTTTTTATTATACTAGAAATCTAAATTGAGAGCACAAAATTAAAAATCAGCATCAGCGAATAGTAAGATATCGATTCTCATATTTGTGGAGAGACATATCCCCACACACCTTTGTAATAAGAAGAATACTGTTGAGTACCCCACAACAACTGGGGAAAAGGACTCAAACTAGTGCCCGAGGCCATGTACCAGCAGGCTAAGGCCAAGGCCTCGTGGCATTTCTTTATTTGCTTGATGAATAAGGAATTTGACTTATTCAATGACTTGAGTGTAATAAGTATTCATCATTTGTGTGTAGCATCAATTATAAAATCACATTAATTAAAGATATAAACTATGTATCCCAATCACGTAAATGCAAAAATACATATTTTCATTTTTCAAAACACGGTATTACTCTTCTTAATTGAGAGAAGATGGAGATGCAACAAGAGGAATGCAGCTACAGAAGAAACGCTTTTGAAGTCAACACAACAAAGGCCAAGGGCACAATGAAGAAATCATCGGCACCCCTCGAAGCAAATTAAATATAACTCATCAGCGGGCTATTCCATTACATGGTTCTTACATATTGTTGTGGTTCTTACGCAAAGGTGTTCGTGGTGTGAATCAGCAGTCAGGGGCTCAAAGGGATTTTTTTTCTTAGTAACCATGCATCCCACCTATTTTCAAGGCAAATTTACATAAAGCACAATACGGTCAATTGATCCCGCTCAATTTTATTTTCATATTAACTTTTTTTAAAAAAAATTATTTCAATGGAGATAAATTTATGAAGGAATTTTGATATTGGAGTTAATTTTATAAATTATTAATTCTTATTATGATTTTGACCCTTCTAGATCCAATCTTACTTACTCCTGCCCCAATTTTAAATAAATTCTCTTTAAGGTATGGTTGGAAACAAAATATACTCCCGTAACACAACACACAGAGATTTCTGCTCAAATGAAGAAGAGATATTCCCATCGATAAAACCATTATTTTAGTTACGAGACTCACAATAAAGGAGAGATACTCCCATAGTCCCATGTTACATTTGCTTACTTTGAAATACGGAAAAAATATACATACATTAGGAGTCGATCTTCAATCTCAATGATCAAGAAAGAAGCAGGTAATAATTAAAAATTATGCGCAGCGGGTGAGATCTTTTGCCGCTAGGTATATAAAAAGACTTTCTTATTGTGATTGTTGTCGTGAGTGATTATGAGATCCCAACAACCTCCGGGTCAAAAAATCAAACTAAAATTTAGATTGGTCAGCAGACTGTACACCTTCACCCAACGTCAAAAGTTGTTCACAATAAATATATGCGTACGCGTCGACGGAATATTCTTTAAACGCTGCTGGCCCAAGAAATTTCCAAGGATTATACACAAATATAAAATTCCACAAACAGCTTCAAATACGATACCGTGAGACGATCTTCTAACGAGTAGTAAACAGAGGGCATGTCTTCACTCAACAATTGCAATGATGCCGTCAACATGGTAAGTTTGCTGAACACGACAATATGCAATTATCTTGTTGCATTATCCAATCAGTGCATGATTTACCACTATTATTGTTTTGGAATTTATCGACGTCCATGAATCTGTAACTTATCGCATTTTCTTCTCCTCAGGTACTGGTTGAAGAAGGGGCAAGCTCACGAACTATTATACTCAACAGGCCCAATGTCCTGAATGCTCTGCTTACTCCCATGGTTTGTCCCTCGCTTCACGTTTCACTATCGTAATTGTTTTAAATTACTTCAAGTAATTACTACAGTTTCTTTGGAGCAACACGTCTTAAATAATTATTCTCTTTATTTGATCTTTGGATTAATGGTGCCAGAAGTTACTCTTGTGATCTGGGTGTTCTGAATTTTGTGCTCACATTTTCATTTTCATTTCCTTGTATACTCTTTTTCCCTTTTCTTTATTGTCGTTGCAATGGTGTTTGGACATTTGAGTTTGCGGGCGCTTTCATTGAGAAGACAAAGCTAATTTTGTGGAAAAACTTTTTTCCACTACTCACTGGCACACATCCATGTTTGTGAATCTGTGATGCTTTTCTCAGTTTGATGAATGTTAGTTTGCTGTTCATTTTGTTACACCTATTACAGTTTCATTTGAGTCAGATTTCATATATAAGAGTAATACAGCACTTACATAATTGATGAAGTCCCTGAGGGGTCACGAATTGAATGCAATGCGAGATTAGAAGAATTGAGGGATAATAAAGTTAAGTAACACTTTATACATTACAATTAATGATAGGTGACACATCACTTGAAATACAAACTATGTATTTCAACTATATATGTGTAATATTATTATTGAACAATAAGAGGATGATTTTTTTTAAAAAATTTTCTTGTGTATCTTCTTGTTAAAACACAATTGATACCCATTGCTATTGACTCATGATGGCAAATTATTATATGCATAATGTCCTCACTTCTTTAGGGTGTTCGGATGACTAAATTATATGAATCCTGGGAGAAAGATTCCCAAGTTGGTTTTGTCATGATTAAGGTATGTATTTTCTTTTTCTAAATAAATTTATCTTCTTGTGAATTCAACTCACTAACTTGGTCAAAACAACTGATTTATTGGTTTTTTTACAAAGGGAAATGGCCGGTCATTCTGTGCTGGTGGGGATGTTGTAACGTTGTATCAGTTGCTTAATGAAGGTAAAAAACATATTTGAATTTGGTCAATCTATGTGCCCTGTACGATTTGAGTATTATTATTTATTAGCTGTGTTGTTTTGACTTGAGAATTTTCTCATTAGTCGGTAATATGGACATGTGTGATAAATTCTAGAATACCTCTAATGTACGATAGCATTATTCTTACAATAATCCAGTAAAAATTAGTCGTGTTATATATTTATTGTGAACATTGACATTGCATGTCGGCAGTTATAATAAATGAGTACGCACATAACACAATGTTATTGGATGATTGTACTGCTGTAGAGTAATTCTAAACTCTCTATCTGATGATGCCTTAATGCATTGCTACTTAATTATTTTATAATCCACCATTTGTCCTGACTGTGAGAGTAGAAGTATCAGTACTTGCATTATTTTGAATTTTCTCATCATAATCACCACTATCATTATTTCTGTTAAAGCATTTTTTGGAACATAGTGAAACCACAGTTGTTACTCTTTCATTAACAATGTGCTAGTATATCTGATGTTTGACTCCTTTACTTCTTGTTACAAATCATACATATACATACAAGTAAATAAATTTAATTATGCACAAATTGCTATGTATGCATTATTATTTGTGTGGTTATTGCTGGTAACTACTGCCTATGTTATCTACTTTTTCATTAATTGGTTATATGCAGGGAGAGTGGAAGAATGTAAAGACTGTTTCAGAACATTCTATAGCTTAATGTACCGTTTAAACACATATTTGAAGCCACATGTGAGCCTTTTGTTTATACTTTCTACCTTATATGTGTATGCAACATACCTTTAGTTGCTTATTCCACTGTTTGCATGATTGCATTGCTTGCTATTTGCCATGCAGGTAGCTATCATGAATGGAATTACAATGGGCGGTGGTGCAGGACTTTCTGTCCATGGTTCATTTCGCATTGCAACGGAGAAAACTGTATGTATTATTGATATTTAAATTCATGATTTCTTATACGTGTTATATATTTCACCAGCCATACTGAAGCTTGTTTGAACTTACATGACATTCGCATAATCATTTCAGGTTTTTGCCATTCCTGAAGTCCTTATTGGTTCGCATCCTGATGCTGGGGCTTCATATTATCTTTCACGTTTGCCTGGTCACTTAGGTAGGTTCAGCTTTCATGTTTAACATATCTTGCAAGTGGTTAATCAAAGTTGCTTAATTACTTTCTTTTTGTTTTCAATACAGGAGAATATCTGGGTCTAACTGGAGGGAGGCTCAGTGGAGAAGAACTGCTAGCTTGTGGATTTGCTACTCACTACATACCCAGTGCGGTTTGTTACTTGTTCTGTTATATAATTGACTGAAAAAAAATACTTTAGCTTAATTAGGGGTGTATCTAGAATGCAACGCTGTCTGGCACAACACTCTTCATTCTCTGTTCATAATTCTATGTTTAACTCTGAGTTTAACGACAACCCAATGTTAAAAGTAGTGTATATATGATGTGTAATAAGTAGAGGGACAGTTTTGAAAACTGATGAAGTTTGCAATGAAAAACTTCGAAAATTGAGTTTCTTAATTCAAGAATGTGGGTGGGAGTGCAGTACTCGGCAATTTTGTGCTGTAGTAGGTCTGCGTAATTAGCTACATATCTAATATGAATTATTTTTAACAGAGGCTTCCAATGATCGAAGAGCAACTCCATGCATTAGCTGTGCATGATTTTTCCGCCATGGAAACTTTTCTTGCAAAGCACAGCAAGCATGTGTATCCAAATGAAAAAAGTATTCTTCATAGGTACATGCTTATATACACAAATAAATTTCCATTATACAATATTCGTAATCTTGAGCTTCCTAATTCTTTTAATTATCCATGTTGGACAAACATGTCATAATCTAACGTAGTCTATATAATGATTATGCTCAGAGTTGAGACTCTGAAAAAATGTTTTGGCCATGACACAGTTGAGGAAATCATCAGTGCTTTGGTAAGGCTAGCTACTCAATTAGTTTGTTGATCTATTAACTCCTTTCTACTTGATTAAACTCAATATCCCTATGACTGACAAATCTTAATTTCTAAACTTTTCCCAGGAAAGTGAAGTGGCTAAAACAAAAGATGAGTGGTGCATTTCAACACTCAAGAAACTAAGAGAAGCTCCACCTTTGAGCTTGAAGATTTCTCTAAAATCTGTAAGTTCTCTGTTTCACATTTTTACATTATGCTTCAAGGCCAAGCGGCATCAATTAACTCATGACCTAATTGTTTGGCTAAATATTGAAACAGATACAAAAAGCCAGATTTGAGACTCTTGAAGAATGTCTTAGACGCGAGTACCGTATGAGCATGCGAATGATCTCCAAGCAGATATCGAATGATTTCTGTGAGGTACAAATATGAGATGTGGGAACTCTCTTCGTTGAAATTGAAGCATTATATTAATTTTCACGAACCTTATGATAATAATTATTGCTCTGCCTTTTGATAACAGGGGGTACATGCACGACTGGTGGAGAAATCCTTTGCACCTAAGGTACAAATTTTGTGATGTTCAGCATTTTGTAATAGACTTTATGCAAGCAATTTTCTACTCTAATTAATTAAATGAAATAATGCAGTGGGATCCGCAATATTTGGAACAAGTTACAGAAGATATGGTAAATGCATACTTTGAGAGGATTAGTGTCGACGAGCCTGAGTTAGAGCTGCCAAACAAATTGCGTAAAGCCTCCCATGCAAATGTGTAATTGGCAGCTGCTACTTTTTATGTGCGAAATAGTAATTATCATATGGTGTGGTAATAACTTTAATGACCACTCTCAAGCCGATTCTTATCCGTTTGCTTGTATGGTTCTAATCATGTGAACGTAGGAAATAGATGCAGCGTTGGTGGTATTACTGTGCCGAAATCGACAGAAAGGATAGGACCAAGCGAAAGGGCCCCGTGATTTAAGTGTGCCTTGATTAATAAACATCCACGTCCTAGGACTTTTTTTATTTTTTATTTTTTCTGAGTTGTTACAATTTTTAAATAAATTACAAAAATGGATCTATCAAGAATCTATATATATTTACAGATAACCAAAGGTCCGCTGAATATAGATCAGAATTCGACTCCCTCTAAAGATATAGATAAATGCATGTTTATTCAATTGGATAACTCTCCGCCCTATCTTTTATCACCCCACAAGGCACTAAAATTTCCATAATATTTAAGGTGGCATACCAAAATTTAACCTTAGTTTAATGGAGATAACTGTATACATTCAGGCTTTTTGATTTTGGAATACATATTATATGCGCGTGTCATAAAATAAATTCTAGAAACCATGAGTGATTCACGTGTAGTCTTGTGTTACTTTGTTATTGTATGAAATATACATATTTCACATTTTCTAGCAGTCCACGTGTGACCGAAAAATTAAAATGTAAGAATAAAGGCCGAGAGACAGCGAGAAAATACAAAGTGGTTGAAACGTTTATTGCATGGTTAAAATGACAGCCATGAAATTAAAACACAACAGATTTGTATACGAGGTTTGAAGATTTAAATAATAATATAATCACAGATTCTTTGTATAAATTAATGTATATGAAGTGAAATTAATGTATATAAGTGGAGTGTGGCAAAGAATTTGATCAGATGCAGATAAAAAAAAAAAGCCACGTAATCCACATAATTATTTTCATTAATTTGATGCGATATGAAAAGATTGATGATCCAAAGCATCATGGGATCAGCATAATTGTTTTCGTTTTTGGCCCTACGCGATACGTCAAGTTCAATTCGAGTGTCATTGACTGCTGTGGTGCCCTCTGTGGACTGGCAGTCTGCGTAATTATTAGAGTGGACGAACTTGAGTTGCTTGTCATTAGCCACTTAACCCAAGCCAGCAACTCAGCAAGCCCTGCGGCCACGGTAGAAATAATCAGAGTGGACGAACGTGAGTTACTTGGATCATTGAATATAATTATCAACCATACTTTTCTTGCAATAATATAATATGATTCTTTTTCTTTTTCCTTTTCTTTTTTTAAGTAAATAATACGTTTGAAGAATTGCGTGTAAGTTGGTGTCGATCTTTGTGGTAAGAACGATAATGATCAAATTTATCATTTTTTTTTTACATGCTAATTTGTCATTCTCTTATTTGAACCAGAACATATAAATTCTCAACTACGCACTTTTCTTTGAATATTTATGATGCGAGCACATATTTTTCAAAGTGATTGATATATATGTTGAAGCGTGCAAATTGGGGCAGATTTTGGAGTGTAAGGCTAGTTTGGTAATATTATAATTTTTTAAATAATTATTATCAGTTGTGCTGTAGAAATAATAAATAATGAAAAAAAAATCAGTTAATTGATTCGTAGAATTTGTTCTTAAAAATATTATGAGTTACATTTGAATTGTTGTAAGAATGTGAATAAATGAAAAAGACATAATGTTGGATAAAAATTTATTTACATATTTATAAACATGTGTAAGTAATAATTTCTTTAAATTTAATGATTTTATTTCCTAATTAAAGAATGATAATTTTAGATTTATATACTATGTGTGATCATATGTATTGAATTGTACTAAATCTAAAACTGATTCTCAAAATTAGTTTTTGAAAAATTAATCTTTACATGCTTTTCAAAATTTATTATAAGATAGAGTGACTTTGCCAAAATTATTTTTTTAAAAAAATTACTACGTAATAAAAATTAATTTTTAACTTTTTAAAATTATTTTTGACCATACCAAAAACAATACGAAATATTCGGCAATTTTTTGTTTGTTGACATGTTAGCGTGTCCATATTTGATTTGGATCATGGAATATGAATTCTCAGCCATACACTTTTCTCTGAAAATATATATGCTCTATGTGTGTGTGCGTGTGTGTGTTCTGGACAATGGTTTTTTTTTTTTTTTTTTAATTTATTTAAGTAATTGAGACGTCTGAAGACTTGCTTGCAAGCCGGTGTCGAATTTTAGAGTGTAAGCGATAATCAACTAATTTGTTCTCATTATTTTTCCCTTTTTTGACATACTAATTTCTCCTTCTTTGATTTTGAGGGTTTCTTTTTTCTTTTCTTTTTTTTCCTGAAGTAATTGACGCGTCTGAAGTCAAAAGCAGAGTGTGAACATAAATTAATCATAAGATTAAGAAGCACAATTGTCATTACATATTTTCATGTTAAAATTTGAACATGTGCATTCGATAATATTCTAATGGGTCTAAAATAAGCTTCTCAAATTCATGTAGAGTTTGGATATATGCTAGGGATTAACATCATTTTTTTACGCAAATTAAATGCTAATCAAATTAGATACACACGCAATGTATAGCTACTAGAAGATATTTGATCTGTGTTCCAATTGAGATACGAATAGTAATTTTTTTTCCTTCATTGTTTTCTTATATTCATTAGTCTAATTAAGAATAATATATTTTAGTATTTTAATAAACAATTTTAATTTTAACATGCTTTAATTTTCATACTATAACGGCGCCTTAAAATAATAAACTACTCAAATTCATTATTAAGTGCGTGAGATATGGTTACATATCAATATTGTACAATATGCATATTTAATCACGAAGCTTATCAAAGTAAATGTAGAAGAATATTCAGTAGTCCACTTGAGACACGAAGAAACTAATCTGTATCTCAGTTTCTGATTAACTAATTAATTAGTTAATTAATTTCCTCTTGAGCCACATAGAATAAATTAATACCCCACATGAAAAATGTAAACATGCCTTACACGAATACCAATAATTAATCATTTATCCGTTGCCCTATAAATTCTTATGAACCAACTATCACCTCCAAAGAACATCTAAAGCTCACGAAAATAATAACAAGATGCTAAGCTTCAAAATCATTCCCCAATATTGCTTTAAAAGGTCTCGATTTTCCTCATTAATAAGTAACAGGGGCGTGTGCTCTTCACTCAACAACTTCAAGAATTACTGCAATGATCCCCACAGCTTGGTTCGTTTTATTTACTTATTTTTAATAAATTACCATGTTGCATGCATAGCTAGCTATATGTATATGATACATGCATGGAAGTGACAACAAATTAAACTTTCTTTTGTTTTTGTATTTGCTTTAGGTACTGGTTGAAGAGAGAGCGAATTCACGAACTGTGATACTCAACAGACCCCATGTGCTAAACGCTTTCAATACTTCAATGGTTTGTATCACTTTGAATTTCAAGTACGAAACATATAAGAAAGAGAGTAAGATAATTTCATCTATAGAGAAGCGAGCACAGTGACGATTCACAAACATTTTTTGCATAAATTGAGTTGGCTGGCTACGTGACATGAAGAAATTGATTGAAAAGCAAAAATAATTAATGAAATTATTATACACGAAGGAGCATTATAACACCTATGACAACTTCCAAACAATAATCCGTTAATTTCCCACTTCTGCAATATTTTATTTGGCATTCTCTAATCGGCTAAGCCTGAAGCCTCATTTTAATTCCTTCTTTTATTATTATTATTATTATTATTATTATTATTATTGGCTGTTATTGTGTTTTTGAGGAATTGATACACATTTTTGAAGACTATATTTATTTGACTGTTTGAGTTTCTTATATATCCTCAGGGTGCTCTCCTTACCAAACAATACGAATCCTGGGAAAATAATTCCAGGGTTGATTTTGTTGTGATTAAGGTGAGTAAAATGTTATTATTCCTCAGATTCCATTGGTTTTCAAATTTTTTTCCCCTTAAATTTAGAATTTTATATAGGTACTATGAATTACAAATGTTTTCTTAGTTAGTGAAAGCAACCATGTATATATATATATATATATATATATATATATATATATATATATATATATAATCCATACTATGCTCATGTATTGCATTTTATGAAAGGGAAATGGAAGGTCATTTTGCGCCGGCGGAGATGTTGTTAGTGCTTATCGGATGCTTAAAGAAGGTATCGGAAAGAGATTAATTAGACTTTGATGCATAGGAGAATAGGATGGATTTCATTGAGGCTTAAATATTAGCGGTTAATATTTGTGCTTAAATTGAATTCATTACTTGTTAATTTTCTCTTATATCGTATGGAGTGATACGGACATAATAGAGTAACTAATTTTCAGTACTGTATAATATTATATTATTAATTTTTAGATGATTTATAAATATTAAAAAATTGTGCAGGGAGAGTGGAAGAATGTAAAGAATTTTTCAGAACATTGTACAGCTTCGTCTACCTTGTAGCCAAATATTCGAAGCCACACGTGAGCTAGTCTTATTCTTAAATCTTAATTTATGAAATTAATCAGCAATTACTGCATGCATGGGATGTTGATTAATTATTAATTTAACTTACTTTGTTGTTCTTGCTTTTCTGTTGCTCACACGTAGGTGGCCATCGTGGACGGCATTACGATGGGTGGCGGTGCAGGAATTGCTGTGCATGCCTCATATCGTGTTGCAACTGAGAAAACTGTATGGAACTAATTAATTGGATTTATTCAGAATTAAGAATTTATTCTGTTTAATTTAGTTCTATTTTCATTCATCGAATTCTAAATCAATAGTTAAAGTTATTTTAAATTTTTATTTTTTTTTTCTTGTTTAATAACTATTGATTCAGAGCTCAATAAAAATTTAACTCAACATTGAATCATTGTTCGATGAATTTTGGCTTAATTAGAAATCGAACACTCAGATTAATTAATTAATTAATTAATTACAGGTTTTCGCTATGCCTGAAGTACTGATTGGTTTCCATCCTGATGTCGGGTCTTCATATTATCTTTCACGCTTGCCCGGTCACTTGGGTTGGTCTTCACTTGTTCATTTTATCATTATAACGTTCTTTTTCATATCATACGGGCACAAAGCTTATGATGGTCTATTAATATTAATTTATGTCCACTCACAATTAATTAATCATAACAATAATAAGCTTAATTTGCTTTGCTTTATTAGTCTCATATCTGCTATTTTGATTTTCATTTACAGGAGAATACCTGGGTCTAACTGGAGCCACACTTAGCGGAGAAGAAATGCTAGTTTGTGGACTCGCTACGCACTATTCACTCAGTGCAGTTTGTTAATTACCTTTTCATATTAATTGATTAACCTTAATTTATTTCTCTTACATATTATTCATGGCCATGCATTTATACATAAACATATGCCGCAGTGTATGATTCGCTTATTTTTTTTTTTCATTTAAGAAAAATAACACTTACAACCTTAAAATTTTAAAAAATAGTCATGTAAACCCCCATTTTTGAATAAGGGACACTAAGATTCCTTTTTAACTATAATACTCTTTGGTTCTATAAATATATAAAAAATGACTCTAATATTTTATAATAAATAGAAAAATTATATTAAAATAATTGTAAAAATATATACATTTTAAAATAATTTCAATATTTAAATGATATCTTAATACTTTACAATCTTATATTATGTTAAACTAAATCTTTTTATGTAGAACCATAATATTAAAATAAACACATAAAATTTTAAATTATTTTAATATTATATAAAGTAATTTTGTTAATATTAATACATGAAATATAATTTATTAATTGTAAAATGAATTTAACACGTACAATTACGGACACTTTTGTCGCTTTGTTCCCGCCCGGGTCACTAGTCAAACCCCAAGAGCGGAATGCGTGTCTTTGTTTGGATGGTAAGTTTGAGCTTTTATGAATTGAGCCTTGGTTTTGAGTAATATGTGCTACGGTATTTGCTAAATAATTCAGTTCTATAGCCTCCTTTCTACCCTCATTTGTGGCTCAACTTTGCTTTTTATTTTAATATTATATAAAATAAGTTTATTGTTATAATACATGAAGTATATTTTATTAATTTTGAAATGAATTTAACACAAAAGTCTATTTAAAATTTTGCAGTAAATACAAATATATTATTAAAATAAATATAATAATGATATATAATAATCTACGTTCTAAAAATTATTATATATGTGTGTGTACTATACAAGTTAAACTATTTAAAATTATATTTGTACTTGTTAAAAAATTTTAAAGTCAAAATTTTTATTATTATTATTATACAAAAAGCATTATAGTCAAAAGGAAGGTCTCGATATCCTTTATTAAAAAATTTGAGTTTTACATGACTATTTTCCCAAATCTTAGGGTGTAGATATGTTTTTTCATTTGGTTTATCCATAATTTTAATAACTTAAGAGATTCCTTATATATATGTATATATATAGACACACACACACAATACTGATTTGGTCTAAGCCAAATCTGTAGTTTAAAAGATATGGAAACTCACGCTTAGAGAAAAATTATATATATATATTTGGTCTAAGATCCTAAATTTTATTAAAATCTAAAAAAGTTATTAAATTATATGTTTTAATACATAATAAATTAGGAGACAAAAAAAATACGCTCTAATGTAGTATATTACAATATATGTTTTTTTTTTAAGTAATTCCTTATTTTAATAAAGTATGAGTTCCCTTACAACATTACTCTCTTCAGCTAGCTTATTAAGTAGGTACTTAACATTGTTAGTTCTTATCGACAGAGGCTTCCGTTGATTGAAGAGCAACTTGGTACTGTACTTACGGATGATTTTTCTGCCGTGGATACATTTCTAGAAAAATACAGTGACCACGTGTATCTCAATCAAAGAAATATTTTTCACGAGTATGGTACTATGCCGTGTACTCTCGACGGACGATTAATTAAACTAGCGTCCATTTTGCTTTTTAATTAATTAATTTGTTTTTAAGGGTAGCTAGCTAGCGAAACATATTGTTAGATTTGAAGTGATTTTGTAAAATTAACATTTCAAATCTTGAGCTTCCAGGTTTGAGATTCTGAATAAATGTTTCGGCCATGACACGGTGGAGGAAATTATACATGCTCTGGTAAGATTTGTTTCCTAATTAGATGAAAATTAACATAAATTTAATTACTTATTAACTAATGGAAGGATTTTTAATGCTTAGAATGATGTAATTAATATCTGTCAAAGATTTATGGCATTTATGAATTACAACAAATACAAAATCAATTTCTTAGGAGAGCGAAGCGGCGAAAACGAAAGATGAGTGGTGCGTCTCAACACTCAAGAAACTAAAGGAAGCACCACCTTTGAGCTTGAAGGTTTCTCTAAAATCTGTAAGTCGTATCTCACATTTCACATCACATGTACATAGACGCGCGCGCGCAAAAGAAAAAAAAAAAAAAGAATCAAAGCCAGGCATTAGTAATTGATGACCTAATTAATTGATAATGGCTTGGTTTAATTAAACATGCACAAAAACAGATACGACAAGGCAGATTTCAGACTCTTGAACAATGTCTTATGCGTGAGTATCGTATGACCGTTCAAGCAATTTCTGGGCAGATCTCTAATAATTTTTGTGAGGTACGTACAAGTACAATTAATAATACTCGTCCGAAGTACGTAGGACTATATATATTTTCATTTATTATATGGTAATTTATAAGCTAGCTCTTCGTTAATTTCTTTTCTTCAGGGAGTTCGTGCACGATTGGTGGACAAATCTTTTACACCTAAGGTATATATGCATACTAATAATATTAGTTATTCTCTAACGCGGATGTCCTTTTTTTTTTTTATACCGACACATTTTAAAATTGTAGAGTTTAAGAGAGTTAGTTTTTAACTCTTTTAAACCGCGTGGTTTTATAATTCATTCAAAAACTAACTCTTCTAAATTGTATGGTTTGACAGTGTGTTCGTATTTAAAAAAGAATGTAGTTGTCCGCACCTAAAAATGATTACTAATAATATTTCCAACGTAAATATACATAAGTCATTGTTTAATTTGCTATTAAACCATGTCATTTAATAGAGTTTGTGTTCAATTAACCATAAAGTCATATGCCTTAATAGCATGTCCAGATAAAAAAAAATGAGGAAACTTTTTCTTTGCTTTAATAAAATTAGGGACTTTATTGGAAAATTACTATATAAAGTTATTAAGGTAATGAGATAAGTTAAAATGTAAGAAAAACACACAGTCCAATGAGCTACATGATAAAATTCACAGTATTGGAGTGTGTGTGTTTGTTCTTTAGTTAATTCCTTATTTAAATAACTTAAGAAATCTCTTATTAGATAATTGCCATATATATATATATATATGAAAAGTTTATCAATCCAGCCTTAAAATTCAGAACAATTTGACAATATTACGAATAGACTTTCACGGTATTGTAAATTATTTGATAACATTATGAAAGTATATTTACGTCATTGTCAACTCGTTTCAAATTTTATAAATTTTAAGACTCTTGGACCTAAGAATGACAGGATTTAAAATTAAGAATGAGTTGACAATAGTTTGAATAGACTTTCACAACATTGTAAACTATTTAATAACATTATCAAAGTATATTTACACAATTACACCATTATCAACTAGTTTCAAATTTTATAAATTCGGAATTCTCGGACCTAAGAATGAGGTTGTGCGTGTGTGTGTGGCATTGTTCCGGCAACGAGGTAGTTAGTATATTTATAACTTGATCGAAAAATTATTAAATGAAATAATGCAGTGGTATCCGCCACGTTTGGAACAAGTTACTGAAGATATGGTGAACGCTTACTTTGAGAGGCCGAGTTGGGACGAACCTGACTTACAGTTACCCTCTTCTAACAAGTCGCGTGGACTCTCACTCTCTCGTGTCATGTCTCGTGTGTAGCGGGTGCTACAATTTAATATTGGTGGTGCCAATTGTCAGTTCATTTGGTAAAATGATTCACATGTGCGGGGAAGGCAATTTAGTTGCTAGTAGGCCAAAATAAATGGAAAACAAGGGAATTTTTTTTTTTGATAAAAAGGAAGCCGGGGGGGGGGGAAGGTAAATTCACATATCAGGGGTGTGTATTGTCCATCATGTACCCGATACGTACTAGGGGGTAAGTGTGTGGATTTTCAATAATATTGTACTTTTGTAATTTAAAATGAATAAACCTTAAAGCTTTAAATATTTATATGCGTAATGCATCATTAGATTATTGAAAATAGAATTAACAAAAAAATGAAAAAAAATTAGACAGAATCTTAATCCTTATTCCATTGTTCTCGTGAAAGTGAGCAGCAAGGGTGAATATCATTGCTCGTTGAGGAGCCGAAGCCAAATGATCTAGAAAAGGAGAGGCCAATCCGTTTCAAAAGTATGCGGCAAGTCATTCGAATCTCAATTACGTAAACGACAAGATGATCTGATAACAGTACGCGGTCGTTTACATTTTAAGCGGATTAACGCCTTATCTTCTTTCAGTCCGGCAGTACCGGCGCTGGACAAAATTATCGGCTCTCGGAAGAAGCAAAGTAAAAGGAGGCATCCATCTTGCGTACAAAAATATTACAAGTTATTACAATGAGCACAAAACATCCCCTTTAGAAAAAGAGTTGGTTACGACTTCCAATTTATTCGGTGAATTTACTTTCATTTAAGAGAAAGGGATCTCATTATTCTACTAATTCCTCCTAGTAAAGGGCTCTTAGAATAAAGATTGATTATTTGCATATTTTTCTCTAACAAGGTAATGAATTCAATCGTAAAGTTTAATTCTCTGTCTTCATGCAATAAGGTAACAACCCCACCCCCCCCCCCCCCCCCCCTCCCCCAACCACGCACATGCATATATAAAATTACATGAGTTTATCAGTTCTTCAGTACATTTTAAATACAAATATCATCTGGCTATAATATAACAATATATAATTCAAATCTACATTTTAACAACTGCATTATAAGAGAACTTTATTTGAATATTTTGTCCATAATATGGTTGTATAACTTGTACTAAGAAGCTTTGTAAAAGGAAGAGGTTATTTCGCTGATAAAAAAGAAGCAAGTCTCCTTTCACCCCATAATTAGAATGATAATCCTCCATTTACCTCTTAAAAATGAGTGAAAACATTAATTTACTCCCATTTACCATTAAGAAGATTAAAAAAATTATATACCTCCTCATTTACCTTAATCTTTTAAACAAAAATATGGGTTAAATTAATATTCTTACACTTTTTAATTTCTCTAAGTAGGGTAAATCAAAGTTTATCCATCAAAATGCGACTGATGTATACTTTCAGCCAGATATTAAAGTGACCATCCCCGGTCGGTGAATGGCGATGTTTTAGGGTTATATGGTATGTATCAACTACTTTATTAGTTTGATGGATCCAGAAGCCTGCGCGCATATATATGTGGAAGACAACGATAGCTTTTCTAGATTTACCATCCTCTTTATTCCATTTTCTTTTATTGGTATTTGATTCCCCCGCACACTGTAAAAGTGGCATTGTGATATTATCCGCTTTACAATGTGCCGGTGGAGACCATTTTCTGAAAACTCCACCATAGGCCAAAAATGGAATATCTCCTTTTGAAAGTCAGGCAGATGCTGGAAGATAATTCAAAGCATATAAGCCCACTACAGCGCCGGGCGAGTTGAAGAGATTGCAGCTTAAAATATCTCCTTGGATCGGTTTGGACACGTGTAAAATCTGCTTGAAGATTTGCCATATTTCTGTCTTTTTTACGTACTCATCCTCCTCCTGCCCATTCGATTAGAGCAACTGTTCAAACAAAATCATTGGCATCAATAATTGAATGATAGAGAGATTTGAGCGAATCCAACTGGATGGGCCTATATTATGGATGCATGACCTACCATCGAAGAACCTTAAATCAACCATGCATTTCAAATATTAAGTTTGATTAAATATATCTACTGGACATCAAATTGTTTATTATTGCTGACATCTTAAGTTTTAATTATATCATAATTGATGGGTTAGAAACGAAGTTAAATAATTACATTACAACATCCTGCATCTTCATCATCTATAAGCATGCATAACCATAAGAAGTGTGTAAGCAAATATGGAATATTTCCATTTTCAAACAGTGGGTCTTCACTCCTGAAGCAGGTTCGTTTGTCATTATGTTCTCACTTTGATTTCAGAAGTCATGAGCTAGCTCTCAGTCTCACAGTCCCATTATTTGATCATTCTTTAGCAAAAAACTTTGGACAGTCTGGCAAGGTCAAATCACATTATCAGGATTGAATGTCTCATTCATATATATATATATATATATATATATATATATATATATATCTATCATGAACAGTAGGGACCCTTTTAAGTACTTCAGCCTTCTTTCGGTTCTAAAAGATAGGGATCCATTATTATGAGAAGACGCTTTCAAGCTATGTAAATTGCCGCCACATCCACCTTTACCCCAGCTCCTTTCATTTGAAATTTAACCTGGAATCTTCTGCGGGAAGTGAAAATTTTTGTTTATTGTAAAATTGAAATTTGAAACTACACAGTGCTCCACGTAAACTTATAATATCGTTCCTAATGATGGGACACATTTTCACAAAACTATGAACAGTGGCAGTTGTCATCGCAGCCTGGCAGTTGCGTCGGTGGCTAACGCGTATGTGGCATTACTGGCATTGCAAAGAGGGAAGTTTAGTACTGTAATGTCACTGAAACACAGCAACTTAAATTGACTCAATCGTTTGTTTGCCTGTTCTGTTATGGATTTATGCCCATTATCAATCATGGACAGCGTGGAAGCGACATTACACTAGCCGTATACTTAGCACTGGGGACTAGCTTAATCCAAAAATCAATATGGATTGTTCTATTTAGTTCATCAAGATGCCATAATGGCAGTCAAGACTCAAGTAAAGAAGTCAAGTTATCGCTAAACAGAAAATATTTTGGAACCATCACGGCACCGGACCGGGTGTAAATTTTGGTCTGGCAAGAGCTAACCCACACTAACCAGTAGCCAAATTGAATCACCTTGAAACCAATTACATAAACATGTGCTAACCCTGTTCAGCCTATGTGGCTAGTAGCTTTCCAACGGTTTTTGCAGATGATCAATTTCTGCTTTACTACTAGCGTTTCATTAATCTCGGATAAAAGCCCAACTCTAAAGGTGTTTGTTAAAATTCAGATGATAGTTTGAGTAATATGAGCCTGCCTTGTAAGTTATCCAATACATCAAATGTACATATGTCCTGTTTGGGATTGAAATGCTGCAACTTTTAATCTATTGTTGTTATAGAAAAATAATTTTAATTGTTAATAAAAATTATTAGTATGTAGTAAGTATAAGTTTTAAATAATAATTTTGATAAAATTATTAAATATATAATATATTTCTCATCATACAAGTGAAAGAGTACATAAATATAACTTTCAACTTATAGTAGTTAATGTTTATTAAATACTTTAATTCCATAATTTTTACGTTATACTTGTCCAACCTCAATTATAATACCATGTACTTACCATAAAAAGCTAAAAAGATATCAAACAATTCTTAAATATTTCCCACGTATAAGCATAAATCTCATGAGATAAAACCTATCCCGTGATCCAATTAATTAAGATAATAATATGCTTAAGAATCAAGTAGACTTGGAGCTACAGTGGTCGGTATAAATAAGACAATACTGATTTAACTAGACTTTGTCCACAACTCTTGGCTTTATATATGTTTGTATCATATGTTTTGTATGAACCACATACTCTAAATGCAAGTCTCCCATTAATATAATTAAAGCAATCTAAACCGTTTGATTGAAAACCTTGGAATATGTCATTAAGGACACCACCAAGCAAGAAAATTAGAGAATATTTACAGAACCGGCCCTACCGCCCAACAGGTTCATGCATAGCCATTGGCTGGTCACGCGCGCATTTTTCTAACTTCCAACAACTCAAAACCCACCAAAACAAATAAAAAAAAAAAAAAAAGAACTCTCTATTCGTCTCCTCGTACAATAACTCGAATAACTAAATGTTAATTCTTTTTTTTTTGCACAACTAAATGTTAATTCTTTATACGTAACGTTTGGTTACATGCACGAGTATTAAGAAACCATCCCCACTTATCCAGGATAATGCTTCATTATGGTCCTTAATTTACTTGTCTTATTTTTCGAGTTTTGTGAATTCTGTTTTGTCTTTTGAGTTTCATTCCACCTTAATTTACGGAGGGGTTCAAAGCACTAGACTTTGAAATTTGTTCGTGTAACCTATTTTGTCACCGGCTCCATATATTATATCTTTATATACAGGTAGCTTGTGTTAGAGGAGGTGAGGGGTCAATTCTTTATAGAGAACTTTTAGGTTTGCATGGTTGTTTCGGTCAAGCGAGTCTCTTTATCACTCGAGTATTTTACTTTTTTTATCCGCGAGAAAAAAATAGCTTTTTGTGTGCTTTGCTTTTGAGATTGTAAGCAATAAGCATCTTTTTCAAAATCCTTTTGGGTTTTCTCCTACTTTTACTTTTTTCTACTACTTGAGTCGTCTTCATTTGAAATAAACTTATAATTCCGCAATACCAAAGGCAGTTTGCAGGTACTTTCAACTAGCTGGCCAAACAGTGATTTGCTTATTAGTTCAAAAGGGCTATCTGATTTCTTCACTTTATATTTCTTGATTTTTTGTTTCCTGTTATGAGCTAACTTTTGCCCTCAATTCATATTTCAGGCTAAGCGGTCAAAGTTTTCTAGTACAAGCAACAATAGATTATAATTTTTTAAAAAATTAAGTTAAAATGGAAAATGGGAAGTATTCATCTTGGAAAAATAGTTCTTTGAATGGTCTCGACCATTTAGAAGAGGATGGAGAGCTGAGAGCATCATCATCGTTTCCGTTGATCCCTCAGCCTCAAACACCAAAGGAGCCTATGGAGTTCTTGTCCAGATCTTGGAGTCTTTCAGCTTCAGAGATATCGAAAGCTCTTGCTCAGAAACAAAAGCAATTTTTACTTGATCAGAATTTCAATGCAATGCCAGAGGCGCTGCATGGATCACAAATTGTAAGCTATTACTCTCTGTGTTAGTTGTTGTCAAGTTCAAGCCATTTCTGCTTTCTAATCTGTTTTTTTTTTCATTTTTATTTTTACAGTCGGGAAGCATAGTAAATTCAATTAATGCTAGGAGAACAGGATCAATTGGGAAATGGTTCCATCACCACAGGGAGCTTAGTACTAGCAAAGTGAAGAAGAAAGACAGGGCCCGTGTAGAAAATGCGAGGATGCACTCTGCTCTCTCTGTTGCTGGCTTAGCCGCAGCCTTGGCTGCTGTGGCTGCTGCAGCAGGGAAATCTGATAGCTCAGGATCCAAAATGAGCATGGCTTTGTCCTCTGGTACTGAGCTGTTGGCATCACACTGCATTGAACTAGCTGAATCAGCAGGAGCTGATCATGATCGTGTGGCTTCTGTTGTAAGATCAGCAGTGGACATTCAAACTCCCGGGGATCTGATGACTCTTACTGCTGCAGCTGCAACAGGTATTGATACATGGATTCAAATTCGACCACCATATATGCAAGTCACTGAATTTTATACTTGTCTGAATAATTAGCTTTGAGAGGAGAAGCAGCTCTAAAAGCTAGATTGCCAAAAGAAGCAAGGAAGAATGCATCTATAAGTCCTTATGAGAGGGAGGTAGCAGAAACTCATTGGCCCGCTGCTTTTCGCAGTCAGCTGGAGGAGCAAAGACACCCTTGTGAAGGTGAACTGCTGCAACTCACACGAAAAGGTAATTTCTTGTTAAGTTTAAAAATTAAGCAGGTAGTATGAATCTGACGTAACCCAGACTACTTGCTTTTGCCACGTCTCAATTCATTCTTAGTATTAAATTGCTTTGCCCTGGGCTTCTCTTCATACGAATCTAAAATTCTTGTTTCTGGAATTTGCAGGAGTGTTGAGATGCAAGTTTGTATCAGTCTACATCAACAAGATATCTCAGGTATGACAAAAGAAAAAAGCGGCCCCATGAGAGAACAAGCAATAATGCTAAAATCAAAATTACATCATTTACTGAAATCACTCTTTGGTCAGGTCATTGTTAAACTTAAAAGCAAACATGTAGGAGGAGCCTTTTCCAAGAAGAATAAATGTACGCACATACCCACTTTCCAGTTTGCATTTTTAAATTATCTGTCAGTGATTTGGTATTCAGTAACATCTAAATGCACTCTACTGACATCAGGTATTGTCTATGGAGTCTGTGATGAAAGTGCTGCTTGGCCCTATAAAAAGGAAAGGGAAATTTCTGAGGAAGTATATTTTGGCCTCAAGACCGCACAAGGTCTTCTAGAGTTCAAGTGCAAGAGCAAGATTCACAAGCAGAGATGGGTTGATGGGATTCAGAATCTCCTGCGTCAAGTTAGCAGCCTTGAAGCAACAGAGCTTTCTCTGGAGTCATTGTGTATCAGTAATAGCATGTAGAATAACTTACATTTGTGCATACAAAAGAACAGGCAAAACTTTGTTGAGAGTTATACTTCTTTTTTGAATCAAGAAAAGTGAAAATAAATGAGGTTCAATGTTGTTTCCAAAAAGCAGATGCTTGAAGCTCACAACAGAGTAATACTTCACTTGCAAAGTTGGGATACATAGTATTCTAAGAAATGTGGCTTGCATGAAGTCCTTGTGTGGAAATGAGATTATTTGATATATGATCACTTAAAACACCAGAAGTTAACGCTATGTCATATGCCACAAGTTGGCATATAAACATTGTATAGTTATAAGGGTAGCATTATTGTAATTGCCAATCAATTACAAAATCAAACTGGATTATTATACATTATGAAATCAAGGGTTCACAAGGAAAGCAAGGCATGTGCCTTGGAAATGCTATGTCTATACACCTGTTCTCTGCTACAGCTTACCGAATACCAAACGAACTAACTAGATAAAGCTCTCCCCATGGCCGCCACCTACCTTATATTACGGATGTTATTCAAAACACCAACAACGAACAGAAACAAGGTTCGAGCATTACAGGCATGAGCCCCCTTAAAGAGAAAAAGTTGCACCAGGGATTTTCAAAATGATAACTCCAAAATAATAGTGATTCGTGATCATCTCCGCAAGTTATTTCAAATATTGGTATGATCTTTCCAAAAAGGTATTTGCACATGCAATTAGAATCCTACAAATAGTGGTGATGTGTTTATTGAATAATAAACAAAAATGATTGAATGTATAGACAGAAAGCACCGCTTTCCAACTTCTTTGTCATTTTCCCTTATGCTTTTTCCTTCTGCCATGGTTCCCTAGCAGACTTGAGGGACTCAAGAAACACCAGCGGGGAATTCACTCCTTTGTTAAAATACGACAGTCTTGTTCATCTTATAAGGTAACACTCGCAGCTCGCAGTATGATTTTATAGCCTTTGCAAGACATCGTTTTTCAACGTCCTCTGATTTCTGCACAAAAGTTCGCAAGTTGTCTCTGTGGGAAACTCTCTCAACCTGCAAAATCATTATAGGCTTATCAGAGACTTTTCCGCATTAAAGGTACACACCGCATGCATTATGTATTAGTAGTATACACGGATAAATTGATCTTCATGCCTTGTCCCGAACCTGAAAGTGTTACCCTAGGTCTACTTGCAGTATTTTCTTCTAAGAAGGTAGTTAAAATAATTTAAACAGATGTAAACAAGTGAATCATGCCGATTTAAAGCAATCAACCCAAATAATCAGAACCAATCCCAAAGCTATTGAGTCTCAGGGAGTCTCCTGGGTAAAGACTAAGAGCAATTCCCCGCATAAGGGCACTAGTTAAAAGAGGAACCAGGCACCAGACAAATGGTGTTCAAGAGGTGGGGATGGCGTGGCCATTCATAACATTGAAAACACACTCAGAATGTGTTGCAATTAGCTAGAGCAGTAGGTGCTCTAGCAAAAACGATTGCCAAAAGTTCCAACTAAAAAATCTTTCATTATCTCTACTTTACTCAACAATCTGGAAAACTAAACCATATTTGAAACAGCAGAGGAAAAAATAAATTCACCATCTGTTCAATAATAGGCCCCTCGTCAAGTTCTTCAGTCACAAAGTGACTTGTTGCGCCAATTAATTTAACACCTGCATCAAAAGCCTGAGGGCATAATCTAGCAATTTAATATGTATGGAAAGTCAGGGGACGAAAAAATGAACTGCTTAGGATAGTAATAAGACTACCCAGACAGGAAGTAAAAGAAGCAACCTGCTTGGATGGGTTTCCCCCTTTGAATGATGGCAAAAGACCATGGTGAATGTTAATAACATCCTTTCCATAAGTCCTCAAAAATTTACCTGACAATATCTGCAGAAAAACAGAAAATCAAAATGCAACACATGATTTAGCTACATCATCGGATTTCTATAACATATATCAGTAATATTCCAATAAGCAATCCTTTACTTTATTAAAGTAAGAGATAACCTAAAAGACAAGAAAAACACAAACTTCAATGCAGTGTATTTTATCCTGTAGTGTACCGAAATTTGTGTTTTCCCGTCTTTTAGCTTGCCCCTTACCATATTGAAGTAACTAGTAAGGGATCCCTTACTAGATAATGACTCTAACAGATATAACCCGGGTAGGCCTATTGCTGCAGTGGAACTGGCTGCACAAACACACACATTACTAACTGTGGTGGTTCGTTTGAACGTAACCAGCTATCAAGGCTCTGAAAACATGCTTCTATATATAAGTCAACAGGGTGATAACATCAAGAGTAGATACCAGAAAATTCTTCTGGATTACCTAGTTGAATTGTGGCATCAAAGGAGGACAAGGATAGACGTATTCCTCCTAAACTTGAATTTAAGACTGTCAATTATCTTGCTCAGTTACTAAGCAGTAGAAAAGTTGGGCAACATAAAGCCTTATTCTGTTTACCTGCATGTACCTAGCTAGTACTAGAAAATCAGTATTCTGAACCAATTCCAAAATCTCTTCTTCTCTTTTATTCTCTTTTGTGCACAAATAATGATAAGGAATACCATGCCTCTCAAGGAAGCGAATCACGTGGGAGTTTGGACCTCTATCATGATTACTGTAATAAATATTGAGGACAATAATCAGCATTTTTATTACAAAAGGAAAGAAAAAGGCAGCTAGAAGAAAATAGGATTTTGAACACTTCACCTTATCACACAAGTTATTTCAACTGGAAGTTTACCTTCCTGCCATCCATATAAGAAATCAACAAGGCAGTGTTCCTACAATATCAAGAAATGGATGGATTCAGTATTCAAACTATGTGAAAAAGCAGTCATCATGAAATCACTAAACATACCTGTTTTGAAGCAAGAACAGCAACCTTATATTTGGGGTCAATATCAGGCACTCGGACGACAGATCTCATGGCATTGAACATTTTAGACAGCTTGAAGAAGTCTTCATCCATTTGTTCCCGTTGCCATTTAATGGGATCAAAAATAAACTCACTGTCATTTACATAAGTATCATTTGTGATATATAAGGATCGTATTCCATTGCATTGAACTTATAGCTACAAACTATACTGAGCACTTAACAGATTACTCCTTATAGAATCCAACCCATTGTCACCTTTTTGACAATTCCACATAAAATGAAAATCAATTATACAAAACTTGAAGGTCGACTCATAGATATCTGCTTAAAATTTACTTAGGCAAAAAATGCACTCGCATACACATTCTTTTTTCATTGCCCAAAAGGCCCGTCCTATTACGAATTGCACCCTGGGAAATAATTAGACATTGCTACGACAGCAAGTTCACAGAAAACCCTGTAATTGTGAAAACAGATGGCTTCAATACATGAGAAGAAATTTTTACAGATTAAACAAATAGCCTTTCACTTCAGCGCCTACAGAAAATAGGAAGCCAAATGATAAAACCCAACATGTACAAATAGCCCTCCATTTCCTATTTTTAAGTAACAATTCATAGCACTAAGAGCAAAAACCAATCCACATAAAATCAATCTCCACCCACTACCATTAAGAAAACAAATCAACATATACATACAACAATAAGTTCCAGACGAAATTAAATTCTAAATCAAACAAACCAATTGGCTAGTTTAAAAAATGAAACACTTGCTTCAAGTAAAATAGAGAAATAAATCAACATAGGTACCTCCTGGAATAGAAGACATTCTTTTTCTCGGGCACGAAAACATCAGCTACAAGTATGTTTCCACCTCTTGAAGCAATACATTCCGACAGCTTAGCTACAATCCCAACTTCATCCTATAGTTAAAATGAATCCAAATTATCAACTCCAAAAGCTAAACAGAGTAGTCCACCACTACCAGCATCAATGAAATGAAAACAAAATAAACATAAAGAAAGACTAATGGGGACTCCTTAAAATTTTCATTTTTCGATACAACATACATTCTTCTCGTTTCCAGCAGATTCTGAGCAATCAAACAGAGACCAATGGAAATGTGACTGTGGGTTTGGGTAGGAAGAGGGCTTACGGGGCAGTGGAAGACGTGGATGCCATGGGTGAGAGTGGGAGCGACAGAGGACTCGAGGAGCTCTCCGGGGAATTTCGGCGACCTGAAGGACCTGTTTGTAAATTTAACAACTTGCTGGAGGCTTGAAGAGAGTCTTTGCAACAGAGTCATTTCCTTTTCTTTTGTTTTCTTCTGTCTCACAGCCAGCTGCAACCAGCACCTCGCACCAAACTCGGTTGGTGGCCTTTACTCAACTTGTGGTCTTGTTGATGCCACATACACGCCCCAGTTTGTCGTGCTTTTTATTTTGCCAAATAAGCGCAATACGCATTGTCGGTTTTTTCGTTTTTTTGGGAAGGGTTGGGCAGATAGCATTTCTCTTTTGATAAAAAAAAATATTTGTGCTGGCGCGTGGAAGTTTGTGATTGGGGTGAGATGTTTGGTGGATCTGCGACCGCGGTGAAACCTTTCTAGATTTCTTGTTGATTGGCAACAAAAGAATCAAGCCGTTTTATCGTGGAAAATAACCGTTTTTTACCAAAAATGTAACGACTGACAGTAGTCCTCCAAATTGGGAAAAAGTACACGGAACTACGGAACCCAGAACACCCAAAAGCAGGAAAAATTTAGTTTCCAATTAGTTTCATTTTCCAGTAAAATAAATAAATAAATAAATAAATAAAATCACTTTATATAACAGACCTTTTAATAGTTAACTTTTGACCAACCTCACGTGTCATATATATATATATATATATATATATAAATTTTTTTCTATATTTTTTTTAAATGTGAAAATGATTTACTAAAAATTACTACTTGAAAATCATTGAACAATTCATGATGGTGTCACTTGTCATATAATGATCATTATAATCTTTATAATTATTTTAAAGATTAGATTTGGACCTATTAAATTAGAATCAAATACTTAATAAAATTCTCAATGCATATAATTACAAATATTATTTGACTTTACCAAGCATAACTCCTAATAGATATGAGATCTATCTCACATTTTAACTGTTCATACAAATGAATGAAATTTTTTCTCCGAGAATTGAGAAAACTCATTTTCTTATAACACTCAAATAGATTCACGTTATGTGAAAAATGTATTTTATCCTTTAATCAGTGCTCTTATCAAATATAACTTTTTTTTTTTGGGTCTTCAGAACAAGTAGCAGCATTCTTTATACTATATTCAATAATAGTTCATTGCTAAAATAAAGTTTGGATGACGCATATTCCTGTTATATTAGGAGGATAATTTTGTCCACACTACGAAAGTAGTGACCCATAATCAAGTGAATTTGATCTCGTAAAAAAAATGCATGATTTTCTTTTAAAGAAAAATGGATAGGAAATTAACAAAGTCCAGTTTTTTAATTCCTATCCTCCTTCGGACTTAAACACCGTGGTCAGAATAATTTTATATTAAGGGACTTAATATGTTATTACCTAGCTTCTATTATAGGGTCTCCCCAAGTCACTGTTTTCGTAACTTATAGCCCATGCCTTGACTATTTAACCAATAAAAATGTGCCGCATGCACCTAACAAAAAATAATATATAACTGGCTTAAACGGTCAAACAGTTGCAAACAGGTGATTGAAAAAATCCACCCAAAAGATTGCCGATCTTTTGTTATCATTATTTTACACATAATGTGGGCTTTTGATAGATTGGACTTATGTCAGTAGTTTGGCATAACGATACCAGTCACTTTAAAAATAAATGAATAAATAAATTGTGTTAGTTCTTGCATGCTCAAAATATAAGATGTTTTAAGATAAAATTTCAAACACCAACATATCACAACAAATCATGTGATTAGAAGCAAATTTTTTATCCCAATTTGATGATATATACAATTAAATATAGCGTCTATTATGTGCAAGAGTAATAATATAGTTACAAACTCTTGTACAAATTTTTTTTTTATAAAATCGATGTGTCATAATTTAATTAGTTGGATTAAATATCTCTTAGTTTACATGATTTTTTTTTATTATTTTATATTTTTATTCAACAAATAAGCTAATGTCAAAATAGTTTGTACTAAATAAATTTGTACAATAATTTATGGTTGTTTCATCACTCTATGTGCAATTATAAGTACCATTTTTATTATGAAATTAAACCCTAACACTTACTATTTTCTATTACATAAAACACTAAAATAGATACTAATTATAATTAACTACTATTTGCTTAAGAATGATATGTTAAAGGTGATGAATATTATATAACTTTTGCTCATCAACACTTGTCTAATGCACTAGATAATGTTAACATAATTGTTATTAATAGTATTATAATAGTAGGGGATAAATTTAATTTAATTTATTTTTACTATTGATATCATTTTCTATTAAATAAGGATGTTTCATTAATCTCAGATGATTACATTGTCCATAGCATGTATTACATGGTGTCCGAATAGTTTTCATAAAGTGCATTTGGCATCTTACATTACACTATATTGCATTACATTAAAGTACTCTCTTTATGATAACCCATGTTTGGATGTAGTTTTTGATTGCATTGCGTTTTATTAAAAAATGTGGCTAATATAATGAAAGGTGTATAAAACAAACTCATGAAAGGTAGAGTTTAGGGTGTATTGGATTAAAATACTATTCATATTTTAAATATAATCATTTAACTTTTATTATTTAATAATTCTAAATTTGTTAAATATTAGTTTATATTTAAATTTAAATAAATATAATAATTTAAATAATAAATACAAGATGGTAATAAACCGAAATATCTAATAAACAAATGATAATACATTATTTTATTTTCATTACATAGAATCATTTTATTATCATTATACTAAGTAAAAATAAATTTATAAATTTTATTTTTATAATTTATTACTTACTTAATTTAAAAATAAATTAAAATTAAAAAATTATATGTGACTTTATTATCCTATATTATAATAACTAATATATGGAAACAAATTATATTGTAATATAATATTATTAATAAATAGCATAATAATGTAATTTTTTATTATTAAATCGTTTATTATATATATAAATATAATTATTTCATAGTTGATTTCAAAAATTAATGATAAACCCATAAAATGTTAATGAATTTAAAATAATATTAATTTAACGTTAACATTAATATAAAATAACATTATTTTACATAATGCAGTTCATACTATACCAAATAGCAATATACTTTAATACAATACAACATAGTGTAATATAGCCAATAAATATAAAACAAAACAATATGCTAAACACATTCATAGTGCTTACAATCCAATTTCTCCGGATGTTAATTATAAGTGTCTCATGTTATAACATTTTTTAAAAATGATTAAATTCAATAACAAAAAATCTAGTGGCATTTTATTTGTCCCGATTTAATTATATTGATTTTGGATTATTAGTTGCATTATTTTTTGATTTGAAAACTTACATGCAATTTCAATTGAATATCTAGCTCTACTTCAAATTTTATTGCTTAAGTGTAATCAATTTATAATATATCATTTTTTTAATGAAACTAAATTCAATGTAGTTAAAAAATGCATACTATATTTCAATAATGATTTGAATTTTATTTGTTGCTATCAAAAGTATTAATGTACTCTGAAGAATTGTATTAAAAAAAATTACAGTTGGTCTAATTACTATCTTATTCTATTCAAAAGATTTTAATTGATTTTAGTTTAATTGATTTTATAACTTTACAATCCCTAGAGGCCTAGACCAACACTCTTCAATTTTTAATTTTTCCCCTTTTCATAAACCCATAGCATTCCCTCTTCCATTTTTTATTTTTGCCCTCCACAAATAGTCCTCAAACTATTTGCTCTGGTTGTCTATCATTCCAAGCAAACCAATTCAGCCAGTTTCCCCTTAGTTTCTACTTTTGGACAAATTAAAAATCATTTGTTAGATAAGATTCTAAGGTCGAGATTTTTCAGACTACAAGTCATGTTTAAAGTATCTTAAGTATTGCCCCTATTACAACATTTCATTTGAAAGCAGTGGGTGGTAGTTAAAACATATTTGGGGGAAAAAAGAAAAAGAATTACAGTATTTAGAAAGAGAGAGGGATGTATTTTTTCTTTCAATCGCTGTAATCGAAGGGAGAGATCTTGATATTAGTTTGGGCCATAGAATTAGAGAATAAAAACCGACTGTGAGAAAAATAAAATCGTTTCTGTACACCCCTTTTTTATCCCCAGATACCTTGCGGATTTCCAGGTGGCAAACAATCGAGTGATCACCGAAACTTACCGCACCAATTTCACTGGAGAGGTCTCCCAGATCCACTCGGAACCAATCTAAAACGCAGCAATCGATTCTTCATTACAAGGCAAAATTCTCGACTCTTACCTCCTTTCTTGTATAATTACAGTCAACATTGACACTCTGTAGCTGCTCTGCCCCAGCCAAAAGCATTAAGAGATAAGATAAAAATGCCGGTAAGTCAATGTCTTCCAGAACTATATGGATCCAGATCTCATATTGAATCCTTTTTTTTTTTAAGTTTATGATATGAATTATAATCATTTGCGGTGCAGTTCAGAAGAATAGTAGAAGTGGAGCCACCGAGTCCGTTGAGATATCTAATCGGAGCGGTGATCATGATGATCGGAGTTGTATTACCCGTCGGTTACATGATGTTCCGTAACAAGCGGGTCCCTTCTACTTCCTCCTATTCCAAACAGACGTAGGTGTGCCTTTGCTTTTTCTTTATATTTTCTCATATACTTGTTTCACATTGCATAATTTTATGAAATGAATATTAAATTAGCTTAGTGATTAGAGTCAAATCATGGATATGAACGAGCACTGTTGACACTTTATATTGAATCTGTTGTTAAGTTAAAAGAGTACGAATTTTGAAATAGAAATGGTGATTTATGTATTTTGGATCCATATTAGGTTGAAGAATTCTAACGCAAGGACTTGATAAGTCTCAGTAAAAGGTTTATGTTATTATTTTGGTTTATGTTTTTCGTTTTATCATGATCGTTTGCTTAAATTTGAAGCACTCGAAAGTGAGATTTTCGGTTGGCATCTCAGGAACAAAGTTTTGATATAGAGAAATTGCAAAGGGCGATTTTGGATATTGAAGTCTGAAGAAGATGGAAAAGGAGGCCTTGACAGATCTGCAAATATAAAGTGTACATGTATTGAAACTTCAATTATGTCATATTGATCGGTTGGAATTATAATCTTAGTTTATGAAATGACACAAATTTCGTTTGGTTTAGCTGTTCTCAATTTTTCATCAGTTTTACCAGGTTGTTTAATCGATGTCCCTCATATACTCGTATTTCTTTGTTAAAATATATGTTGTTATTCTTTCTATCTTGTTTGTGACTATAAAATGGGGATTATTGTCACTCCCAACTTGGCCATTCTTGAAGAGTTTGTGTTTTTCTACTGCTACTTTTCTGCATTTGATTTTGTTATCGACTGCAGGGGATTACAGTTTACTACTGTTTTCTTTTGTTGGAAACTTGTTTAAAATTTCCTCGATCACAAGTCTGCATGCAGTTAAATGATGCAAAAACTAGGAAGCATCTTGTGGGCTACTGTAAGTTCTTTTTTATTTTGTTTCTCAAGCTGTTGCATATTATTGTTCATTTGTCTGTGTGAAGTTAGTTATCTCTTATCCAGCAGAAGTTTGATGGATGAACAAGCTCAGTAGAGTGGATCATCCAAGATCCAATAACAGAATAGTCGAAAAGAACACTGGAGCTGCAGAATTATAATAAGGGGCAGTTACACCATTTCATGTTCGTGATATTGATTTGAATGTTTACACGAATCATGATGATAATTGAACGGGCATTTTGCATAAATAGTGTCCCTTGGTCAATCAAGAATTTGGTTTGAGAATGAGCATATAGAGTATTCATTTTTTGTTGTGTGGCAATTTAGGTCAGGATTTTGGGTTGCTTTTGTGCTGTGTGTATGGATAAGCAAACATGGGTTCTGCGAATTCATTGATAGAAGCTTCGGAGCAAGCAAAATATTTTTCCTTTGAATTTTATTTTACCAATCTTTGGGTGTTCAATTTTGGTTATCATTATCAATGAAATATGGATCATATTTAGCATCCGATTAAGATTGGAGGAGCAGCATGTACAGTGCTGCCTCTTGCTACGTTTGCTTTACCAATTTGACTACCACGCACACTTAAAAAGCCATCACAAAAGAATATGATTATTGTCTGTTTAACAATGGATTAAGCCCACATGTAAATTTCAACAGTACATCGATTGAGAGTGCAATGTTACATTCCAAAGACTACATCGACCACCGTCCCACCCATGCAATTGTATTTATCCAGATAAAAGTCAGAAATACATGTCAAGTTAATGGCACCTAAAATGAGGCACTCTCATTGCAAGATTCTTGCCACCTCCCCAATCCTTCTCCAACACGAATCTTGTCTCCACGTTTGATGCAAAACCTGAAATTGGAATTATCCCCTCTTTTTGGTGATTTTATGGTTGGGGCCTGGAAGACGAGCACAACTGTTGATCCCATGTTGAAGGCAGCCACCTGGATGGATAAAAGCATGGAGGAAACAAATGAAATAATAGGAAAAATAATCAAATACTGCATTTCCGAAATAAGGACGGCTCAAGTAATTGAGACATGCTTTCACATAGTACTTTTCAAAGAACCTAGACCTAATTTTTGTGAATATATCAAATTTAGTCAAATGTTAAACTCTATTAATGATTGACATATTTTAATATTTTGGACTCCAAAATTAGGAGAAAAAAGAAGGGATGGACAGAGTTGGAATCAAAACTTTAAACATTTGGACCTTTTACACTGGGAAAAGAAAAAAGATGAATGAAATCAAGCATTCAGTTGTGGCTGTACTTATAATGTGGAACCCATTGTAAAACCAAAAACAGATATCTACACTTATTGAAATAAAATAATTGTCAACCACCCACATTCTAAAAGGCGCAATTTATGCTTATTTCTAACCTCATCTCCTTTCTTAAGCATCATACCCACACCTTGAGGTTCATATACTCGTTCTTCTGGAGGCTCTGATTGTGCTAACTTCTTTCTTGGCTGGTTCGTCTGAAGTTCTGGTTCAATGAAGAGCTGCACATTTAATTTTAAACCACTAAGTTAGTAATATAAACTCAAATGGTTGAACTGCTAATTTCACTACTGCACTCTTGTGCTACTGTCTTGTCTGTGTACACCGAGCTTAAGCCATGAGATTACTTCGGGGTTAAAACATTGGGAGATTATGTAAATGGTAATTGTTCATTCCACATGTACGGGCTATTTTCATGATTGTTGAGTGTGTGTGGCTGTGCATGGTGCAACGTGTGCTATGTCTCCTTTTCTTCACCCCTATGGTTGGGCCACCAAGTGTGTGTCAATGGGTAATTGCTGTTTACTTATTATAAACTCAGGAGAAGCCATTTAACCTCAATCGAACCAATATTAGTTGCTCCAACAGCAGCCATTGCCAAATAACCTTCTTGCCACATGCCTTCAAGCACAACCTAGTGACATGAAAATCGCAAAGCTGATTTATCAAAAAACCATATACATTAATAAAGATGGGAAATAATACTTAATCCAAGCATATCTGTAAGTTGGAACTCCAAATTGAACATCATCTATCAAGAATGAAGAACTTAAAAACAGTCAAAATATACGAGTTAAAAAGGCCATAGCTACCAGCATTTAACTAGATCTATAAAACAAGCCCCTCCAGCTGAGAACAGAAAATAAGTACCTACGAACAGAAAAAATCTATGATATGAAGAGACAAAATTAACAGCACATATTGCTAGCTAGAGATGTTTCAGAATAGACGTAATTTCACATCAGAAAGTTTAAAATGTAAAAACTAAAGTATTTATCCATCCTATAACAATAAAATTAACAAAAACCAGTCAAGAATTGAAAACTGCTAGACTGTTACACAGCTATTGAATCTGGTTAAAGAAAGAAATAGAAGATAGAAAAGAAAATTACCCTTTCATTCTCAACATAAAGATTTCTGATTGTTCTTGTAGCACGTTCATTCAAAGGAAATAAGCGACCTACAGAATAATGAAATTTTATTCGAAAAAGAAAGGAATTGATTGTGTGGACATCAGGTGGAAACCAACATTTGACAACAAATTGTAAACATCTGCTAAACCACTGATTTACTTTCTTCTTTTACGGGGAAGCAAAACGTTGATAAAGGATAGATAAAGAGGTCATGATATGGAAAGAGTTCATAATAAAAAATTTTAATGAACAGAAAAGGGTACACCATTGTTTATAGTTTAAACTACCATCACACACAACAGACAATACTTAATGTAACCAACACAAAAGATACGAGTTACCTGAAAAATGCCGACGTACAAGAACATTCCAGTTAACTGGTGAGTGTATGCGATGATAGTCTCCAGGCTTCAGGTATATAACACAATAATAAAGGCCTTTCACAGGACTGTAGTAAAATATTAACAGATAAACGTAAATTGGATATAATTTCACTTGATGCCAAAATAAAGCATGTAGCATAGAGGAAAAACTCAATCGTACTGGCACTAAGTAGAACATGTATCATCATGATATGTAAACCAAAAAGCATAAATAAGCAAACATGAAAATGGAAAACGAACTATCACCGCAGTACAAAAACGCAGGGTCAACAAACTGAGTTCAATTAACCATGTTTCATCACAATCACAAGAGCTGATATAATTCTTAATTGTGAGAAATTCCAAGATTTCTCAGTTTCAACAAAATATCAGATTCCAAACATGGACAAATACAGACGAATTGTTGAAGGTGTTAGAAAGTGTCTGGAAAATTTTGATGATGTTAAAAGGTTAAAGACTAAGCATAAAATGCCTTTTAGTTCATCAAAGAATGTTTTCTAATGATCTCCATAAACCCTTAATCCCAGAAGAGGGACAGAGAGAACAAAACATGTCACCTGTATTTGGACCCAACAGAAATCTCCAGAAAAGCAATCAGCCAGTTAATGTTAACAGAAAATTGTGTTCAAGTGCTCCAAGTACTGGAATATACATCTAACTCAATAACCAAAAACTTATCGGATATATTAACATGAGATTACCGTGCTGTTGCAGTGTCACGGACTCTAGGAGAAGCCAATGAAATGCTCCACCATGACTTCTTAGCCTTCTCTGTAGGAGTACTTTCTTGTTCACCACTTTCTTCATGCATATCACCTTCCTCAATCATTGGAAGAAAGGAGCTAGAGCCAAGAAGAGAAGAAACAGAATAGGAAAACCCTTTAACTTGCTCAATCATAGCTCCAACTCCTTTCAACTCTCCAACTCTTAGAACAATACCATCAACAGGACTAACCTGGAAATACATGAAATATATCATACAAGTCCTTTAACATTTAGCTACACTTGACAGGAAATATAAGATGTCCAAAGTGTTAGTTACCAGTTACCAGACAGTGGGGATCAGGATCAATAGGCCTGGAACCTTGTTTCAGGGTACGAACAAAGAACTCTCGTAAGGAAGCATATTCACCCAGAGGCAGAGCTGCTTCTTCTAAGTCTGTAAGGCAGACAAATTGAAGAGAATGATGAATACGTCATACCACTTTCATCAAGAATAACAACATCTACCTAGGGTGATGATCTCTATATAAGTAACAAAAACAAGATATAAGAGGTATAACAATCATACTTGAATGGAATGCTCGAGCCCATGCTTTATAAACATAAGGACGCATCCAGACAGGACATTCCTAAAAACATGTTAACAAATAAGCATGTAACAGATTACATGATAAATAAAGAAGAATATAAAATTAAGGTAGAAAATGGAGCTAAAAGCACCAACTAAATAAAAAAATAAGTGCTTAGACATAATAACAGGTGTCCAAAAGAAGTGCTTACAATACTTGTCAAGAAACCCCAAAACCTAGAGATGGAACGTAGAGGTAGCAGTCTGAGAAATGAAGCCTGAAGTTGGCAAAGACACAGTCAAAGGCTAGAAGTGATATTACACCATGTGAAGCTCAAAAGTCATTTCAGATGTTGAGATAAATATATTACTTTTGCATCAGGTTTGAACTCAATTTCAATCCCTTTCTCCCGTGCCTCTTCGACCTATCACCAACAAGAAATAGATGCATAAAACAAAAGATAAAACTACTAAAACATCTAAATGCTTCATAGTGAAGGCCGCAGGAAAAATTAAGCACACTCAACTTACAGTTAGAATTATGTATTTTCCACAAATACAAAACAAATATCTACCTTCCTATCATCATACATTCGGCGAGCATGAAGAGCACCAAGCATAAGTAAAGTAGCCAACGTGGCACCAGGCAACAGAAAAGTATTGCCTGCACACGTTAAATCGTTAGATTTAAAGTCACTTTAAAAGCGCTTATCTTGCGTTCAGAGCGGGGAGAAAAAACGCCTCTACAATACTAACCAAACAATGCCTATGCAAGAGCAGAAAACACAATAACTTGAAGTCATTTTTAAGGCTGAAGAGAATGTGAAATAAGATAACATTGAGTGAAGTAGAAGGAACGACCTTGAGAATTGTTACTGCCACCACTGAAAGAAGCACGAACTTGAGGATTTGTTTGGAGCTTTCTCAAAAATGAAGTGGAAAATTGACGCCAGTGATGGTCACGTTCGAGCTGTACATAGTAAGGAAAGACAGAGACTTTATTGGAAAACCGAAATTTCATACTGGTTTAAGGGTATTGGAGACAGAGATGCTTGATCGTTAGGGTTTTTTCCTTTTTAAATTTTCTGAATTCTGATATAAACAGAGTTCGTTAGGGTTTTTTCTTTTGATACACTGTTGGCAAGAGATGTAAAACGGAGACTCTGACAGCCGTTTTGCCTGATCAAACGCCTGTTTTCGGCTTAAAACGCAGATCAAATGCCTCGTACTATCGTACACTCCTGCCCAACTCTTTTTAACTTTTGAGGGTGTGTTTAGCTTGTTACGCTACATTGCGAAGAACTGTTTGTATGTTAATTCATATTTATCAGTAATTTTCAATTGTATTGAATTGAATTAAAAAATTGGCTGATGCAGAGAAAGAGGCATAAAATAAGTTTTTTTGTATTGCATTAAAGCACAGTTTGTACTTTAAATATAATCATTTAACTTTGATTATTCAATAAATTATAGTAAATTTAAATTGATTAAATATTAATTTATATTTATATTTATATTTTAAGTAATAAATATAAAATATTAATAAACCTAAATATTTAATAAATAAATGATCGTATATTATTTCACATTCATTTCATAAACTAATTTTAATTATTTTACTTTAAATATGTAAAAAAATATTTTTAACTTTATTTAATCATTTATTATTTACTAAAATACTAAATTTAAATATAAATTTAAACAAAACAAATATATTGGACATTAATAAATAAAAATAAATTTATAATTAAATATTATATATATAATTATATAATACTACATCTTTACCATATAATATTAAATCATACTTTATTATAATAACTAATATATAGAAATAAATTATATTAAAATATTAAAATATAATTTATAAATATGTATTTTATTATTTAATAGTTACTCTCAGCAATAAGAAAACCCTAAATATTAGTAAATTTAAATGATATTAATTTAATTTTATATTAATACAAAATAATATTATTGTATGTAATACAGCCCACACTTACAATATACCCTAATGTAATACAAGTAATATAATATGATATATATAATACAGTATACCAAATATACCTTTACAAGTTATGGTTCTATTAAATATCAATTAAAACCTAAATTAGAATGACCTACTAAAAAAAATGAACTAACTCAAAAGTTAAGTATGACAAAAAGAAAATTCTAAGCAAAATTGGCTCCGGCATTTATGAGAAGGAAAGCGAAAAAAAAAAAATTTGTGACCAAAATGGGAACATATCATGTGTACGATGGAATGGAAGGATATTCCACGTTAATGTCTGCCCGTTGACCAAATTTTCATTTTGAAAGCGATGAACCTAGACATCTTCCTGACCGCAATGCAGACGTTATTTGGATAAACAATTTCAAATAAAGCAAACTGCCAAGCCACCAACCGCCAAAAATTAAACCAGAAACCAACGAAGTCACGGGTCGAACAAAAGATAAAATAGTTATTGAGAGGGAGTGAGAAAGAAAGAAACGGAAACATGGCGGCTAATGATACAGTGAAGTACGGCATCATAGGCATGGGAATGATGGGAAGAGAACACCTCTTCAATCTGCACCATCTCTGCAGCCAAGGCGTGTCCGTTGTCTGCATAGCTGACCCTCATGTTCAATCTCAGCGACAAGCCCTCAAATTAGCTAACGCTTTTAACTGGCCCCTCAAGGTACGTTTCTTTTTTTTGTCTGAAGTAATAATAGATCAATAATCAACACGAGGTCCGATACAATTATCTCAGTGGAGAGTTTCGTGAAGGTTTTTTCGGGGCATGAGGAGCTGCTGGACAGTGGACTCTGTGATGTAGTGGTTGTGTCGACTCCAAATATGACTCATTACCAAATTCTGATGGATATTATTAACCATCCAAAGCCTCATCATGTGCTCGTTGAGAAACCGTTGTGCACGACAGTTGCGGACTGCAAAAAGGTTGCTACAATGCTATTCACTATTTTTATTTTTATATTGGAATCAAGTGGAACTGTCTCGTCCTTTTCGATTTTGATTCTTCGGTCAAATTCCATGCCTTTGATTGATTTGTTTTGACATATAGCGCGATGAATCACCCTCCATTATGAATCCAGGAAGAAGCTTTGATTATAGTGATTCACCAAATCAATGATGTTAACTATGTTGCAATTGAAGATTCTTTCGTTGAATTTGTTTGTATATGCCTTTGAATTTTATCGAAAGTTGACATAAATATGGTGCAAAGCAGGATGCGGAAATGTTTTCATCATGTCGTTTTTTTTTTTACTGTGTCATCAATATGTTATATGATTGAAGAATCTACCAGTGGCCTATTATACTGTCTTATTGTCTAAAATGTGTTTTATAGATTTGAAGACAGCAAACTTTTTATCAATTTGAAACATAGTGTAGATTCACGGATAACCTCCTTTCCTGTACTGCAGTGGCAACAGTTGTGATTGTTCTCTGCATTGTTTCCGGAAAAGCTAACATTGACAATTATGGAGAAATTTGTTCCTGCATTTTTTTTTTGGAACATTTAATAAACCCTCAAAACACAAAAACCCATGATATTAATAAAAATATGATTACTTGTGAAGAAGGGATAAAAGTGAGAAAGGGATTATTATTGTTGTTACTCGATGCATGTTGATCTTTATTCTGTTCCTCTCTGAAATATTTGATCAATTTTGTTATCTTTTGGAAATAGGTTGTTGATGCTGCCAGGAAGAGACCAGATATACTGGTTCAAGTTGGACTAGAGTACAGATACATGCCACCTGTTGCTAAACTGATACAAATAGTTAAGAGCGGATCTATTGGACAAGTGAAGATGGTGGCAATCCGAGAACATCGTTTTCCTTTCTTGGTTAAGGTAAATTGTGCAACCCAAATTTGTGTTCTCATTCTAGCCTTTTATCTTATAGGCCTGCACATTTTCTAGGTCAACGATTGGAATCGGTTCAATGAAAACACAGGGGGTACGCTGGTGGAGAAGTGTTGCCACTTCTTTGATCTGATGAGACTCTTTGTAGGTTCTAATCCCATTCGTGTGATGGCTTCTGGAGCTGTGGATGTCAATCACAAAGATGAGGTGTACAATGGAAAGGTAACTTTCTGTTAATTGGTATTTCATTATCTGATAAAGAGACCATAAAGTTCATATTTCTTGCAGAAGTTGGGAGACTTGTTTAGTTATGGGTTATAGTATTTATGGAGGCTGACAGGAAATGGGAACAACTGACCTTTATGTTAGTCAAGGCAAAAATAAAGGATAAAGCAAAGTTATAAATATGGGATTGAGAAAGCAGATTCTCATTTACTGTGGGAAAAAGAAATTGAACAGTCACTCAGCAATTAGTATGCAGTTGATTTGCTCAGGTGCTGAAATTAGTTCCTGCATTTAGGAGAGCTGAATAAAAAAACCTATTACAAAATCGATACTCAAAAGACCTATGCTTTTATATTGATACCGAGCTGGCTTTTACGTCTATGAAAGAGTCGAGTGTCTTTCTATCTATTCGTTGTCTTATCTAGTCCATTTAAGTATACAAATTTGTGCTATATTTTAAGTGCTGACATTTGTAATATTTCCATTTATTAGGATACCAATTTTTTTGCTTAAGATCCTGTATTCAACTTCTCTTTTTGGTTTCAATAAAGTTTTAATCTGGAAAGTGCTTTAGCATAATGATTTTAGGTTCCAAATACAAGTTTGGGCTTTTATTCATCATTTTTTCTTGGAATGTGATTTGTTTCAACCTTCAGATAGCATAATGTTTACTTGGTCTTGCTTTTAACAACTCTAGTCATGGGTCAGGTACCAGACATCATTGACAATGCATATGTTATTGTGGAGTTTGAAAATGGTTCTCGCGGGATGCTTGACCTTTGCATGTTTGCTGAAGGGAGCAAGAATGAGCAAGAAATAGCTGTTGTTGGTGACATTGGAAAGGTAGAATTCTCTCCCCCACACTGTCTCTTGCATCATTTTTCAACCATCAGTTGCATCTTTTGTGATTTTTCCATTTATAAGTATGGTTGAGTATGTGGGTGGTAGTATGTTCTTTCTGATTCTAAATTTAACTCATACGATGAGTTTGTAAACAGGGTGAGGCCTTTGTTCCAGAAAGTATTGTGCGGTTTGCCACTCGAGAGGCTGGGAGAGAAAATGTCGAAACCTTAAAAGCCGAAGATGAACGGATAAAGTGGGTTGTTTTCCCTCAGTTTTTTTTTTTTTTTTTTTTAAATTTTTGGTGCCAATTGAATTGAAACAGAAATCGATTTATTTTTCAGATATGAGGGGCTGCATCACGGATCTAGCTTTTTGGAGCACCTAAACTTCTTGTCTGCAGTTAGAGCCAAAGGAGCAAAAGTCCCTGCTGTGGATTTACAAGACGGCTTGATTTCAGTTGCTATAGGGGTTGCGGCACAGCTTTCCATTGAGAAGGGCCGCTTTATTGCAATTGAGGAAGTCACGGATGAACTTAATTGCAAAACTTCTGCTTGAGGTTCGAACAAAATGAATAAATGTCATTGGTGGTGATTCTTGTTTCTTGTGGTTGTTCTCCTCCCTCTTTTCCTGAAGTTCAAGAAGTAAAAGACAAAAACTGCTTACCCTTCCGCGTTGCCTAATTTGAAAAAAAAAAAAAAAATCAAAGAAAAGAAAGAGACCTGTCAACTGCAAGTTTACAATTTTCTGGATCTTCTGTCCCCACGAATCTTCAATTCGCTTCTTTCGTTTCTCTTCATGGCTTCATGTGCTGATAAGGCACGTGCGCAAATACGAATGTGCCGCCGACCGCGATCTCACGAATTTGATTTTTTTAAAACTGTGATTATGAGTTTTATAAATTACGTTAGTCGGGAGAATCCTCTGACTGTCTACCAAGTTTGGGTTCCATGATGCTCTATTTTAAATGAATGGGTGAATTTTAAATAATTTTTAATAAATAAAAATTTAATTTTATATTTTATACATTATTCTCACTCTAATACTTATTATACATAAATATTTTTTTATTTTAATAATTTTTATTTTATTAATTAGAATATTTGTTAATAATTTTTTTAATTTTTACTTAATATAAATAAATTATAATTAAAAATAAAATCTTATTCACCTCTAAAACATTGTTGTTTTTTTTTCCTTTTTTAAGGTATTGTGCTTTTTAAATTTTTTTTAATTTTGATATTATTTTAAGATATTGTTTCAAATTTTTTAAAAAATTTAAATATTTTATAATATAGTGATGACTTTGTTTAAATATTTAATTTTTTAATTTACTGAAATTACATATTTATATCTACTATAAAATAAAAAAATGAGAAATGAAATGAGAATGGAGAAATATTTTTTATATAAGAATTCTCATTTTCATCTTACTAAATTTGTTAGGGAATAAAGTGAAAAATGAATGCGAAATTTTTAATTGAATAAATATCTCCATCCTCGCCCCACCCTATTATCATCCCTAACTTCACGTTAGGATTAAGAAAGGAGATGTCCATAAACTCAACGCAAGGATTATTAAAACAAATGTGATATTCAAATTATTTTTGAGATCAATCTATACTATATTTCAAAATTTTAAATCACGTCACAATATCTCCAATTTTAGAAATTTTCTTTTTCCAATTACCTGTTTAGACCGTTAGCGACTTAGCAATTAGCCCGGCTTCCCGCGTTTGTAAATTTCAAGTGAATCATCCTTGGTGCGCGTTTTAAGTAACCTACGCACGCTGTTCCACTTAGCAATGGCACTAGCCATATTCACTACCATAAATAGGCCGCAAATTGCCGCACATTTGCATAAACTTGAATTTTTTATTTTGCCTCTATCGTGGAAGCCAAATGGAAGACGACGGAGGAGAGCAATCGAGCTTCGTGACTGGTCTCATCCAGAACCGAGCTAAAGAGGTACTCTCCGTTTGCCCTCCAGAAAATGCACTAGAGCAAAAGAAAATTTTGTTTAGACGCGAATAACACAGAATGCTTTGTTGAAATTAATCTCTACTACGATCGTGATTCTAGCTTCGCTTAACTCAGTCTCTAGTCTAATTTCACATCAAAAAATAAAATCAGTGTTGCTATTCTGTTATATTTCTCGTTTCTCGTATATTTAATTAAGTTATTATTTTTTTTAAAGATATTTTGCTCAAATGATTGCATGTGTTTTTATTTCAATATGATCTCTAATGCTTATTTATATTTTCTTTTCCAAATTCTAGGGCTTATTTATCCATCTATGGAGTTCTAATTTGGTTAACAATTACAAAATAAGAAGATCAATACATTCTTGCAGTGACTGAGAGTAAAATCTTAGATCATGTTTCGAATTTTGTCGGCTATTTTAAGTCTGGAGCCACAGCTACCGTGTTATTTTTTGAGATTCTTAAATGGAAAATTAACGAACATCTTGTGAGGATGAAGGCGGTTTCTATACAGTATATGGTTGTCAGCTTTCTAGTGTATCCAGGGTTTATTGACAGAAAGCCAAACAATAGAAGTTAAATTTCAGGATATAAATTTAATAATTAAAACGATCAATAATGCTCTTAATTTGAATTAAAAGAATATTCTTGGTTATTTCATCCTGTCCATTCCAAAAGCCAAGTTTGTGGATCTAGTCTTCTTCTGATTCCTGGCAGAGGTTTTGAATTGAAATTGTAGTATATGAATTTAATAGTTATTATTAAAAATTTAAACTTAACATCCACCAGGAAAGAGAAGAGATCTTTTCTTCTTAACTAGCTTGCAGTTCCCATAGTATTGTATATAGACTTTCTACTATAGTGCCAACGTTCCAAGCACCAGAGTTGCAGTGTATTGCACGCTAAAATCTGTTCCTTATTCCAAGACTGTGTTACAAATGATACTGACGCAGGCTAATAATTCGAAGAAATGATAAACATTTGTTTCCATTGCTTGAGTTGGATTTTAACCATCTAAAAAGCTTGGAATACGCTCTTTGAAATTCCAAATCTATGAATGATTATCTTTATTCCATTTTTTGTATCATCAATGAAATACCTTTACTTAGTAGTTAATGTTTCTCAATGAATCTCCCAGATTAGTTAAATTTCTACTTAGGTACATAATGCTCGAGTATAAGACCAATTGTCTGAACAGGTCGGGGTAGCTGCTTTTGACTTGAGGTCTGCTGCACTGCATCTTTCTCAGTATATTGAAACCAGCTGCTCATATCAGAACACAAAAACTTTACTGCACTTTTATGATCCCACGGTCATCATTGTTTCTCCAAACAAACTGGCACCTGATGGTATGGTTGGAGTATCTGAACTGATAGATCGATTTTATCCTTCAGTCAGAAAGGTGGTGACACTTCACAATTAAATTTGTAGCTCCTATCTCTCTCAACACATGTAATTGCATGCCTGTCTCTGTGTTTACGTGATGGAGGAAAAATGTACAATAACGTGAGTACATATTTACATGTTTAATGACTAATACCAGCCGTTGATTCAAGCAGGTAGTTATGGCTCGTGGTTGCTTTGATGATACCAAGGTTATACTACTCATGCTTGACAGGTGCTTTAGACTGTAGGTGCCAACGGTTGTGCCTTTTTGATGAAAATGTCTTTGTGCTTAATCTTCCAGGGTGCTGTGATGATTAAAAATTTAGCGGCCAAGGAGCCCTCTGCACTTAGCTTGGACACATATTACAAGCAGTACTACCTCTGTCTGGCTGCAGCTGCAGCTATTGTAAAGTGGTATCAGAACTTTATTTTTACATATTTGGAGAAAAAAAAAAAGTTTTTGTTCCAAATCCATAACTCCCTCCTGAAGGTGTAAAAGTATTAATGTTCATCTTAAACTGTAATACCCTAATGTCCAAATCTGCACATTGGAACTCTTCTCCATGTGCAATGTGAACAGGTGATGTTGCAGTGTGTGCAGATATAATGCACACATGGAAAAATTTGGTTTACAACCAAAGATGACCTCAAATAATGTCTTTGCTTTGAATTATCTTGTAATATTGCAGTTTTAGCAGCTGTCTTGTGCAAATCTTGTTCTGTGGACCTCTTTCACCTTTCTGCTTTTGAAAAGTTTTAATTTCTTTCACAGGATAGAAGCAGAGAAAGGGGTCATTGTCACAAACCATTCTTTGTCGGTATGTGTTTTATAAAATTTGTTGTTGACTATGAGAAGTTTCTTTTAATGCTTTTGGTAACTTTTTCTGCAGGTGGAAACATCTCTTCTCAGTATTTAGCTACAGTGGTTTGTTTTTGAAGAAAAAAAAATCTGACAGAAAACACTTGTGCTGAATATTTGGCAAAATATATTACGTGAATGAGTCTTTATCAGAAAACTTCTTCCGTACCTACCACTTGTTATTTTATGTGTCTCTTTACTTACATCAATGGATTATTCCAATTATAAGATATTACTCTTAAGAATTTTCTTCAAGTGTATTTCTATGCGTGCATTGAGAGTTTTCTTTAAGATGTACCAGTTTAGCATGCCCCTCTTGAGAATTTTTAATCTTAACATATTTTAGTAGTTATGAAGATTTTACTTTAAATGAATGGCACATATGTATGATGCCAGATAACCTTCCGTGAAGGACTTTTATTCTTTTGTGTCTTTGGTTAATTTTCCTCTGTTTTGGGAACGATGCTATCCTTTACCGTTATTTGCATCTCACTTTTCTCAGGTTACTTTTAATGGATCATTTGACCACATGAATATTGATGCTACCAGGTATGCTTGCTTTCCCTTCTAGAAGGCTTTATTTAGTACAGCATATATTATGCAAATAGGATTTATGCTGATAATTTAGTATAGAGAAAACTGATATTCACCAGGATAACTCCTACTAGAAATCTGAGCTGAAGTTTGATTTTCCTTTCTGCTTTTTTGGTAATTTAACAATTGAGTTTTATGGCAGTGTTCGGAATTTGGAAATCATTGAACCACTGCATTCTGCCCTCTGGGGCACAAGCAACAAGAAAAGAAGTCTTTTCCATATGCTCAAGACAACTAAAACTATTGGAGGGTATGTAGCCAGTTGATAAGTTCGCTATTGCAGCTTGTCTAATTGGTAGTTGTTTCAAATATTTCCTTTTTTGATTTCTGCAAATATCGATTCAATTTTTTTTTTAATGTGTAAATAACACCTCACTGTGTTATACATATGTGCATAAGCACACAAAAACAGACACAGAAACATACAAATTAGCTGTTTTTTTGTCTGGGGAAGCAAGTGCAGAGGGTTGTTCATAAATCATAATGTAGTTTAATGATAATTGCATAGCAAGTGAAAGTTTTCCTGCCTTAATTTTTTTTTTCTCCCTTCGCAACTTTTGTAGATAAAAATTATTAACGTGCGCTCTATGGTGTTTCTTCTTCAGAACAAGACTACTTCGTGCCAATCTGTTGCAGCCCTTAAAAGATATTGAAACAATCAACACCCGTCTGGACTGCCTGGTTAGTTTTGCTTTTGTAGGTTTTCTGACTATTCTAGTGGAGCTACAATAAATAATCTGTCGGTTTAAGATAACTTTAGCCTTAAACCATTCTCAGTTGTCCTTTCATGTATATGTTACTGTAGAGATGCTACTCTTCCATGCTCATCATGCACCATCAACTTATGAGAGAAGAATATCTGTTTGAATGAAATGTTGCCCTTATTCTGTGCTGGTGTGATTGAACAGTCACATTCGTATTCAATTAGTTCTGCTTAATTTAGTTCAGTCATTTTCCTGCTCCTTTTACTTTTTTGGTTCCATTGTTGTGTGGGGGGGGGGGGGGAATGACTCTGGAAAAGATGCTGCTAACCACGTGCACGTAGTATAGAAACACAAGCAACATGAGTTGACATGTTTAACCCTCATCATTCTCAAAGTTTGTTATTGTTATCAGACCAAAACCACAGGAATTATGGTGCTGATAGCTTAGGTTGAATTTCTTAACCAGCTGCATGTAAAATTCCAGGATTAAAACAATTAAGTAGCAGATATCTGCTTAAATTCTTGAATGAAGTAATCATCTTAATTTTTGTTAACTTTCTAGTTGCTGCACAATTGCTTATTTAAATTTAGTTTCTGATTTAACATGTTTTAAAGCCATAACATGTCCCTCTCAATATTTGACTCCAGGATGAGCTGATGAGCAGTGAACAACTGTTCTTTGGACTTTCTCAGGTCCTGCGTAAGTTTCCAAAAGAGACTGGTAAGCAGAAATGAAAGGAAGAAATATCTAAAGAAATGCTAGATTCCCTGTTCATTTCTTCTGGAGACCTTTAGCTTCATTTTTTTCTGAACATAAACTTATAAACTCTCTCAGATAGGGTACTTTGTCACTTCTGCTTCAAACCGAGTAAAGTTACAAGTAAGGTCTTGGATGTTGATAATGCTAAAAAGAGCCAAACATTGATATCAAGCATTATTCTACTTAAAACAGCTTTGGATGCCTTGCCTTTACTTGCAAAGGTCAGTTTATTTGTTTGCCTGCGTACTTAGCGATTCTAACCCAACTCAAACACATTTTCGTGTCCATGATTTTCATAAGCTAGGTGCTTAAGGACACACAAAGTTTTCTTCTTGCAAACATACACAAGTCGGTATGTGAAAATGAGAAGTATGCTTCGATTAAAAAGAGGTATGCTGCAAGTCATTCTCCCATTCATGTCACTGTATGCTGCTTCTCTGTGTGCATATGTTGCTAACTTGTAAAATATTTACAACATCTTTTACATTTATTTCAATAAAGACTAATTCCTTTTGTTTATCTTTTTTCCAAAAGCTTATCTTTCATGGCCAGGGATTTTTCCCTCTGTTTTATCAATTACTTAAAAACATAACCTGTGTCTTTCTGACAATACTTTTTTGAAGTCTTTATTAATTTTTAGCATTATATCCTTAGTCAATGTTGTATTTCTTTCAGTCCAAATATCACTTGGACATTGCGATTATGAAGCCCTTTTCTGTTGCATCATTAGTCCAATTGAATATGAAGTTTATTTTAAAATTGTTGGCCAGTCAGGAAAATGATAGCCATGGTTTATTAAAGTTGCTGATATTTTTTCTTGCATCTGTTAAATCTAATGAAATTCTGAGAAGATACGACCTTAAACAGAAGGAATTAAGGGAAAAAGATGTGTCCTCAAACGTAAGCAGTTCAACCAAATTTATATAATAATGATGGTAGTGACAATCATGAAAATTGTTCTGTCTGATACCACAGAAGTTTTACATCCTCATTCTGTTGAGATTAGGAGTCAATAATATTATAAATACCACTGTGTCATTAGATTATGCTATAATTTTAAGTTCTTTTATCATTTGTAATTTTACATTGTTTTATGAATAGTATCATTTATGTGCTATCATGACTTGGTTGACAATAATTAACTTGGCTTACTTGTGAAAAATATCTACTTTTTGTTTTCTTTTTCTTTACGTAGAGTTGGGGAGGTAATTGATGAAGATGTGCTTCATGCACGGGTTCCTTTTGTTGCTCGCACACAGCAGTGTTTTGCTATTAAGGCTGGAATTGATGGTCTTCTGGATATTGCTCGGAGATCATTTTGTGATACCAGTGAAGGTTTGTTCACAAGCTATGTAATCAAATTTTGTCCCCTTTTCTCTTTTTTATTTTTTTCCTTTTTTATTTGTGTCCCCCTTTTGTCATCTACTTTCCCTTTTGATGTGGTATTCACCAATCTAAAGGCTAATCCAAATTAAAATGACAGCTATACATAATCTTGCAAACAAGTATCGTGAAGAGCTCAAGCTGCCAAATTTGAAGCTCCCTTTCAACAATAGGCAAGGCTTTTACTTAAGCATTCCACAGAAAGACATTCAAGGAAAGCTTCCTAGCAAGTTCATTCAGGTTACAAATAAAAGCCTTCAACATCTACTCCGAATGTATGGATATCTCATCATTAATTATTTCTGATTTTTATATGTTTTTTACGTCATTAATTAGGTTGTGAAACATGGAAACAACATACATTGCTCAACTTTGGAACTCGCTTCCGTAAGTATTAATACCATTTGAACAAGTACATATCCATGAAGTATTGATTGATGATCTTATTTGAAACAGCATATTTAATCAACGTAACAAAGTGGGGGATGACTGTACTACATGCTAATTAAGTTTGCATATATCTTATTTTAAGTAAGAGGTAGGGTCAGGGGTTTGTAACTATTGGTGAGTTTGGTAGGAGCATCAATTTTGGCTGTAAGTGCTGGAAATAAATTTCAGGTTGCAATCATGACACTGCTGGGGAAGAACATATATTGGGAAAATAAAAACAATCCTAGCAGACCAACTTAAAATGCAGCATGTTCTTAACTTCTTGCTTTATGTGAATTTGATACTCAAAAATGGTTTTTTTTGGAAGTTTCTGATGTGTTGATTAATGTCAGCTTTTTATTTACTGAAAATCAAGGTGGATCATAATGAGAATCTATAGCAACACCTGGCATTCTACCTGAGATTGTGAGGCCATGTAGTTTTATTTGTGTTAATATCAGTATGTTACATCATGTGTATATTGCTTGGGCAGTGAATTATTATTTCCATCTCAAATATATCTTCATCTTTTGCTTTATTGCATGAAATTTGCAGCTGAATGTCAGAAATAAGTCTGCAGCTGGCGAGTGCTATATACGAACAGAAATTTGCCTAGAAGGTTGTGATAGACTTACTAAGTTCATTACAATAGGGTGAATTTTGGTTTGCTTTCTTAATAAATTGATTATCCACAAAATACCCTCAAACTATTATAAATGTCAACTTACCCCTAATCATCGTTCAAAGATAAGGACAAATTAATGGGGCGGTGGTCAAAAATATTTTGTTTCTAAATGATAATTGGAGATAAGTTGAGATTTACAATAATTTATGGGATATTTTGAGAATGGTTAATATACTAGGGAGTAAACCAAAATTAACCCTTGCATATTCATGAATTCTTAAACACTTCAGTTCATAACAGCTGGAATTTTTGCTTTTTATTCAGTAAAGTGCTTAATATCTTCACAAGCTCTTGCCTTCTGATGCATGGGGCCTGTTTTATTAAGCAACAGACTTTTACAGGCAAGATGGATATACAAAGGAAATCCAGGAAAATTATCATTTTTTCCATTTGGATTTTCAGTTGCTAGATGATGTTCTAATTAATGTTGGGGAGAATGGCCAACTACGATACTTGGCTGCTGTATTTGTTCTTCGTGTTCTCTTTTGGTTGAGTTGATATGGATAAATGGGTTAGTTCAGTAATGGTTAGTGAGAGGATGACAAGATGTGATTAATGTCTTCCTACATTGTTTTCCGATACCATGCATTTGACATAACAAATTCTTTGTATACCTTTGCAGCTATGTAATAGCATATCCTCCAAACGTATTTGCCTTCTGTTAAAGTTCTTGACTGTATATTCTTGTGGCATCTTGTAATTTTTTTCTTCAGAATATTGTGATAACTCAGTGGGTAGTTGCATTAAATTTTTATCTACATGCAGCATTGGTAGATGCCATAAGGGAGGACGTCTCTTTGCTCACACTGCTTGCAGAGGTCCTGTGCCTATTGGATATGATTGTTAATTCATTTGCCCATGCAATATCAACTAAGCCTGTTGACAGATATACTAGACCACATTTTACAGGTTAGTAACTTTCTCTTTTTGCATTCTTTTTTCTGCCCTTTAGAATTGAGAGTAGTGAATGGTTGATCATGTCACACAGAGAATGGCCCACTTGCAATTGATGGCGGAAGACACCCCATCCTAGAAAGCATACATAATGACTTCATTGTACGTTAATTTAGCGTTTATGTAACTTTTTGTTGAGGTTCTTTCTATTAGAGGAACAGTTTACAAATTTTTCTTTGTTTGATTTTTCTTGAAATTCTAGGGAGCTCTTAATTGCTGATTGATTGTTTCTTTTGCAGCCCAACAATATCTTTATTTCACAAGCAGCAAACATGGTGATTGTCACAGGTCCAAACATGTATGAATGTATTCCTGCATGGAGTTGAAGTCATCTGATCCATCGTGTTTTTTTTTTTTCCATAAATTTTACCTTCCATCTAGATATTTTTTTTTCCATATCTGGCCAAAGAATATTCTGATTTAGGACTGGATATTCCTTCTGTTTGATACTATCTATTGTTTCACACAGGAGTGGAAAGAGCACTTATCTTCAACAAGTCTGTCTCATAGTTATTCTTGCACAGATTGGGTGTTATGTTCCAGCTCGCTTCTCGACGATAAGGGTTGTTGATCGCATATTTACAAGGATGGGTACAGTGGATAATCTTGAATCAAACTCTAGCACGGTGTGATTCCAAACTCCACTACTGCAGATCTTGATTCTGTTCTCTTATTTATGACCTCGGCCTAACCAAAGTTAATGGAAAACATTTTTTTTTTCCTGTTCCAGAGACTTCTTTTTATTTTCCTTGAACTTGTTTAACTGCTTTTTAGAAGTTTTGATGGTGTTGGTTTCATTATTAGATTTACGAAGTCTGTATAGGCAGGAAAAAACAACTTTCCTGCTCGGAGTCAATGCACAATCAATTTATGTTGTAGATTTGACTGAAAAGATGAGTTGTTTAATAAATTACTTGTGCTACAGTTCATGACAGAGATGAAAGAAACGGCTTTTGTTATGCAGAATGTGTCTGAAAGGTAAAACACAAAAGGATAGCCTGATTTGCTTGCAATATGCAAGAGTTTTAAAAAATATTTTTCATTGCTTAGGAGTCTGATTGTCATGGATGAGCTTGGAAGGGCTACTTCTTCCTCTGATGGATTTGCAATTGCATGGAGCTGCTGTGAGCATCTCTTATCACTCAAAGTGTAATCACTTTTCTGACTTTCCCATTACATATCTTTGATCTGTTGCAAAAGTTGAAAAGCATACAAATCTGCTAGAGAAAGCTAAAATATTGTCTATGTTATTGTAGGCTCTGCTTTCTTTTACTCCTTACAAATGAATTTTGAACATGCCATTTATTTGTTAGATTTCGCAGAATAATTCATGATATATGTGTGAGTAAATGCATGTCACTCTAGAGGCAGCCTTCCCTTCAATGTGTAGAATTATAGAATGTAAGCTAACTGCAAAGTTGTGGCCCATTCATTTACACGTTATCCATAACGCTGGTTTGAAGCCAGAGATGCTTTGAAGTCTTTTTTCTTGTGGATGAAAAACCAGGCATACACTTATTGATTCCCATCAAATATGCCAGACTTTTAACTATCGTTGCTGTGTTCTGTTTCCTCAAACTGCCAAGCTTTATTTTCAAGGATTAATATATCTGCTATAATTCTCAGGTATACTGTATTTGCCTCGCATATGGAGAACCTATCGGAGTTGGCAACCATGTATCCAAATGTGAAAATTCTTCATTTCTACGTTGGCATAAGAAACAACCGTTTAGATTTCAAGGTGGCATTTCCTTGGTGTTCTCACTCTATTTTTAGATTTTGGCTGCTTCTACTGACTGATACTGTTTAACTTAATCCAGTTTCAAATCAAGGATGGCCCAAGACACGTTCCACACTATGGCCTCCTATTAGCCGAAGTAGCAGGATTACCAAGCCCAGTGATTGAGACAGCCAGAAGCATAACGTCCAGGCTCACCGCGAAGGTAACAATTTCTATTGAGCAAATACCTAAGCTTTTAATTTTTCACGTCGACTACAATGTGTTCTTTGTTCTCTCTCACTTTATAAATGTTGAACAACGCTTTGAGATTTTTAGGAGACAATGAAATCCAAATGTTATACATGCGCTGGAAGAGTAAATCAGAGTCGTTTAGAGTGGTAGTGGTTAGATAACAAACAAACAAATAAACTTCTATTTTTGAATTCACACGTCAGAACATTCAAACTATGGAGTGCAGAAACCAAGTTGTCCCTGCTATTGAGCTAGCTTATCAGCATGGTAGTCTAATCTCTAATATTGTTCATGCACAGGAAGTAAAGCGAATGGAAATAAACTGCCTGCAATATAAACAAATTCAGATGCTTTACCATGCGGCTCAACGGCTAATATGCTTAAAATACTCCAACCAAGATGAGGAATCAATCCGACATGCATTGCAGAATCTGAAAGAAAGCTTCATGGATGGAAGGATCTGAAGTTTCTGACTAAAACAAAACTCAATCATTTAGGATCCCTTTCCTGAAAAGGATGGCAATGGCCATGTACATAGTAAGCTGCGATACACTTTTACATGGGAATATACCCTGACTATTGTAAGTCCTGAGGCACCAAAATAAAACCTGCTATTCATGCCAATTCTAATTTGACATTAGTTGGAAATGTAGTGGGAAGAAAGTATCACGTGTGAAAGTAAGAGAACCCTCAGGGTAATCCCAAAAACAAAAAGGAGAACCCTCAGGGAATTGCTTAAATTTGTGACTTTGAGCTTCTAATGGGATATTGAAGGTTTTGGCAACCAAAAAGTCAAAAAAAAAAAAAAGCACATGTTTTTTATAAAGCATTTCCACCGACATTTTGCAGCTCTAATAAAATTCAATCCATGCCGTTGACAGGTCATCAGAAGTTCAGAGAAATTCTCAAAGGATTACTTGCCAGATTAGAAATGACAGCAATCTAGAAAACGCAATCCCAGGCATGGCAGCAGAAAAAATTGGTTGTGCCCGAAGCCTAGCTCATAATTGAAAATTGAGCCAAAACTTAAATCTGCTAGTTCAAGAGGTGATAAATCACGGCATTGACAGAAACAAATACTCAACAAGACCTTAAACAGTAGGAGACATTTAAGGCTCTTATACTTCACTGTAGACTCAAGAAATACAAATGTCTTAATTTAGAATGTAAGGTTTCAAAATAAAACATGTTCCATGGTATTTCAATCTCTAAAAAACTCAAAATGACAACTACTATGTCCTCCAGACAAAATCCCTCAAATGATGATAAAACATCCAAACCGTAACAGCGATCAACGGTAGCGACGGAGGGAAAGAGTATTGTTTCTCTTCCAGGTAGCCCTGCGTGAAGGACGAGCCTTGTGGTGCAAGTGTCCTTTTCCTCGTAGACCTCTGTACTTCTTACCTGCAGAAGTGAGACCACGGAGTTCCCTGTGCTTGTGGACAGGATTGCATAACCAATTAATTCTTGGGTCATTACGGATGGCATTATGAGCAGGATCAACCAAGATCACCTCATAGTACTTATAAGTGGAGTCCTGTTTCAAACAATGTCATTACAAACAAAACTAACGATAAAAGTCTAAAGGTTAAGGACATAAAGATTAGACTGCAAACCTCGTTGATCCAGTAAGAATTGAGAACCCTAAGACCTCCCAACTTACGGCCCGCACGCTCCTCTGCAACAGACCTCTTGCTGCGCTGAAACTTCAGTTGAGTAACACCCTGGTTTGTGGGTTTACCATACACAATGCCCTTGGGAACAGGCCTCTTTCGACCACCACGCCTTACCCGCACACGATAAACAACATAACCCTGAAAAAAAAAAAGTTAACCACAGACTTGTTAACCAAGACATCAGGGTATGAGAATAATGAGGAAATGAAAAATCCTCAAAAATCATACACTATTGAACAGTAGCAAACGCAACAGACACAGTTAGAGACCAAGAAAGATGGAAGTGAGATCACAGGTACATGGATCAAAACATGAAAAGGAAAAGAGGACTAATGCATCAACAAATCAAGGAATAACTTAACAAAGCACCAACAAAACAGACAGTGGACATATACACGTGGAACAAAAGAGAAGAAACAAGAACAAAATATTGCCATAATGTGTCGGATCGAGACAACAATGAAATTCAAACAAAAAGAATCCACTTGGTCAGATGATCGACTGTTGATTTAATGTAGCTAGTCTCAGGAAGCAACCCATCATCAACACATCAAGGAGCCGCTTAACCAGCAAAAATAAAGCAGGTCATTTTATTGTTTACAGCTCAGCACTAAATGCAAGAACGCATGATCTCAAAGAGCCCAATCGCCCAACCCAGTGCTGAAAAAATTGAAAATTGACTACTAGCATCTCAGATTTAATACCTTCTAAGGCCCTAGTTGTAATTAAACAAAACAAAAGTAATAAACCCACTTCTCCATTAAGCAAAATTATTCCAGCTACAGGCATCAAGTTAAACTATCAGTTGTGATTTTGAATTTGGGTAAGCATGTGAACACCTAGATTACATTCCAGATAATCCAAATAACAAACATAATGCCCCCAAACCACAAAAAAACAAAAAACCAAGCAACCATATACAGCTAAGACGAAGACAATCATTACCTGCTTGGCCTTGTAACCCAAGCGTCGGGCCTTGTCAGGTCGAGTGGGACGGGTGACCCTAACAATAGATGGATGTTGGCGGTACTCCCAACACCTCACCCTCTGCAAGAACCTCATCACATCTGATTGCTTCTTCCTCCATAGCTCCGACACGTACTTGTAAGCCCCTGTTTTAAATTAATCCCATTGAAAAATTGTAAAAATAATAAAAAAATTAATCCCAGCATTATACCAATTTTACAACAAAGACTACTAGAGCATTATTCTTCCAATGTAAAATGTTTTGAGTCGGAAAGCATCCACTTTGTAAAAAAAAAAAAAATTTAATGCAAAATGGATTTCCGAAAACACCAGTAAAACTTGTTAATGGCTTCGTTCATTTATTACTGCAATAAAATGATCTAACAGAAGAAAGCGTACAACCACGCAGATCAAGCGATAAACACAAGAAGCTCATTAAAAGCAAAACCCTAAGGAAAAATTCAAAACTCCAAATCATAATGTGAATGGCTCTATTGTTTTCTAGTAGAACGAAGAGACTCTTAATACTACACAGATGAAGGGAGAGTACCCATTAGCTCTGAGCTAAGCTTAGCTGCGTAGTATCTGTGTGACTGGGGTTTTCGCTTACAGTGAGAGCACTAGGGTTTGTAGAAAGACGTAAGGCTTTATAAAAATGGAGTAACAATAGGCTTCCAAATCTGGGCCGCCCATTTTAGTTGTACTGTATCTGTATTCCCTAAATTGTAGCATTCAATTGCAACACCGTGAGTACGGCCTACCAAGACATGGGCTTCTGTGTAATAGAAATTGGGCCCCTTCCAAAGTCCATTATCTTGCTTGATGATTTATGAGTAGAAAATGGTAAGTAGGAATAATGCAGCCTCAATTTCTTCACTCGCTGTACTCCTTTTATTTATTTTTTAAAAAATATCTTGCATAATTATTTTCGTAATCATAAATGCTTTTTACAAATTTGTAACATGTTATTTGCATTTCTGTATGGATACAAATTGCTATAATTGTATTATATTAGCACTACTACATTATTCCTGAAACAAATCATTTTCAGCAACCATTCTTAATGGAAGATTAAAAACTCAAATCTAATAATTATTATACAGTTTAAAATAAAATTTATTAACTATTTTGTTTTTTTTTTTTTATAAATAAATATAATAAACGTACAAACACAAGGAGGAACACGTGGCTTAAGAAAAGCTAAACCAAACCCTCGTCACGAACTAACCTTTAGAAATAAGTGAGAACCTGACGCCCCGTCATAAGAAAAGAAAGAAAGGAAGGAAGAAAGAAAAAGAAATTGACGCTTTTCTCTTCAGCTGAACTCGGCGGCGGCTTAACAATGGTGACGGCTTCATCAATCTCTTTGGGTGCAAATTCTACTTTCACTTCCTCACCCATCCCCAAGGCCAAACCCTTATTCAATCTTATCCCACACTCACTCAAATTCACCGCCGGCACTCCAAGGGCCGCCATCACTTTACAACGCGCCGTTTCCATAATCCCTAAAGCCACGTCAGCAGATTCACGCGCCACCAACGAACCAACCACGACCTTTCACGGCCTCTGCTACGTGGTCGGCGACAACATCGACACCGATCAAATCATCCCCGCCGAGTACCTCACCTTGGTCCCATCCAACCCCGATGAATACGAAAAACTCGGCAGTTACGCTTTAATCGGCCTGCCCGCGACCTACACCACGCGCTTCGTCGACAAAAACGAAACAAAAACAAAGTACAAGATCATAATAGCGGGCGATAACTTCGGGTGCGGGTCGTCGCGTGAGCACGCTCCGGTGGCCCTGGGAGCGGCGGGATGTTCGGCGGTGGTTGCCGAGAGTTACGCGAGGATATTCTTTAGGAATTCAGTTGCGACTGGGGAAATATATCCGTTGGAGTCGGAGGTAAGGCTTTGTGAGGAGTGCAGTACGGGAGATGTGGTAACTATTGAAACGGCTGAGAGCCGTTTGATTAATCACACTACTGGGAAGGAGTATAAGTTGAAGCCCATTGGTGATTTGGGGCCCGTTATTGATGCTGGTGGTATCTTCGCTTACGCGCGAAAGACCGGAATGATTGCCAGCCACAACTGAGATAGCTTGTAAGTGTTTTTTTTTTTTTTTTTAACTCTTTTCCCCCTATTTTCATTGTGTTTTTTAACATTTTTACTACATTGCCATTGGCTATATTCATTTAGTCATTTGGGCGTTTAGTTTTAACAGTTAGCTTTTTCACAAAAGAAGCACTTTTGTGGAAGCTCTGGTGTCCTGCTATCCGATTACTTAAATTTGGTTGCATAGGTCAAGTTTAACGAATTCTAATGCTGGGATGAAGTTTGCAGAAAATTTAGTGTAAGACTCGTCGGAAAAATGATTAGTTAGTTAACGTTCAAGCAGTTTCTTACAACAAGATTGCTAATAATTTGAAGACAATGACGATAATTTTTTTTTTTGTGGGATGTCACTGTGGAAAGAAAAAACAAAAAAACTTGTAGTGTTGCTTCGATGATGGTATATACTTGTATCATTGTAGTGCTTACTATATTATTTATTGTTAATGACGTATTAGGAACAGTATTTTGATCATATTGGGTGACAGTGGATTGACGTCTTAGATTAGTCTTTCTAGAGAGGACACAGGATGAAAAATATACTGGAAGGAGAGTCATGGGTGGTGGACTTGATTACTATGGTTTAGATATGGGATTTGAGTATTCAGTTCACAAAATAAACAGAGGCTTGTAAAACTAGTTGCTTGGTTACTATCTTTAGTTAACTATGTGTACAATATAATTGAGTGATGTCAGATGGATAATTCTATGTTCATTTTATTATACAAGCCTTTTCTATTGTTAATTGAACTTATTATATTTGTTTCTTTGTGTGGTTTTTGCAGGTTGTGCCTGCAGCATCATATGCAGTTTCATACACTATTGGTAGTTTAGATTAGAACTCTGCTTTTCATATGCTCGGCCTTGAAAACCTAGTTAGTTCTGTTGCCCTTGTATCAGAAGATATAGTTTCTCTGCTGACGTGCTGAATCATCGACGACAGCTTGGATAAATTGTTCGATGGCTCCTCTTGGTGATGTTTGAACAGTGGTGTTGAGTTAAATTTGTTGAAATGTGTATTTGAACTTGGTGTTTCATTGGCTCCGTCATGGCTTATGCTAAACGATTGTAAGAATAAACAGGTGATGTTGATCTTTCAGTAATTTGAGGTTACCTATTTGTATCTGTAATTGACGGTTCAGTTCCTTCAGTTACTTGCTGCAAAATAACTTGATATTTCATTTGTTGTGATATTCTCTTTAGTTTTATAATTTCCATGGCATTCCCTTTGGTCATGAGCTTTTCTAAGTGACGGATAAGTGTTCTGAATATTGGCAGCGGCAGTCCTGGCCAGACTGAAGCTCACCATTTGTTATGAGCGTAATCATCAAAGATAGAACGAATTCTTTGATCCAGAATCATTTTTGAAATTAACATATACAGGATAGTTGTTAAATTAATATTTGATAAATTGATAATTTCGATTCAATAATAATTTTTATCATTTAGGAATTGAAGCAACTGGTTTAATTAGTAATTCAATAAATTTATTAGATAATATATTTTTTTTTATAGCACTCAGTTAATACATAAATTATTAATAGACTAGTGTGAAGCTAAATAAATATGACATGTTTATGAGGCTTTTGAAAATGAGTTTATAATGCAGCTTGCTTGAGATCAATTCCACTTAAAGGCATTTTTGTATTTAATGTGCTATGTTAAGAGAAATATGAGAGATATTGACTTTATATATTGCCTCCAAAGAGTTCTCTAAAGAGTTACCTTGTGATCGTGAACTCGTTACCCAACCATATAATATAATTAAAGGATTGATACATTCAATTAAAATCAAATTAAAATCATATTATGCACCTTCATAGAATCAATTCATTCTCTAATACTACCGTTATACTTCATATAAATTCCTATTATGCATGTGTTATTATCTTTATAAATTATTAAATTATTAATTTATTGATATATTAATATTCGTTAAATTAATAAATTTTTCATGATCTTCCTATCATTAATTTATTAAGATTCTAATGTATTATCATTTTTGTATTACGTAAATAAAGTTGTCTAAATCATGTGCTCCAAATCAAATCATATCCGTTTGATTCATTTAATTATTAATTGTAACATTTCCCAATTAATGAGATATCTATCGTTACTCTTTGCAATGACATAATCAACTCTAGTAAAACAATGAATGTTTTCACTTGCCGAGTGGGCACGTCGAGCTTACGACAGCTATGCACCACCTATGTTTGCGTTCCTAAAGGCACCCCTCTCTTTCAAGAGGACTCGTGGCATGTCAAGCCTTGCTAAGGCTCTTTGCTTTGCATCGAATTAAACCTCATACTCTTCCACATGTTCAGGGCCCCGTCAATTCCTTTGAGATTCATTCTTGCGAAAGTACTTCCTAGGTGGGATATTTAACACATTAGCTACAACACTGCAAGAGTTGATATGCACAACGCCTAGTATCCATCAGTCACAACTAAGACTATTAGGGTATCTAATCCCATTCACTCCCCTAGCTTTCACTACTTAGTGTCAACCTAGTGGAGTGCTTTTGTCCTTATGGTCTTTACGCATTTTACTGATCTACCCGAAATTTCCTTTACCCTTATCGTACTCCAACTTGTTAGTTTCCAGCGTTTATCTAAGGTTGAGCCCTAGGATTTAACGGCAGATTTAAAAACCACCTACAAACGCTTTACGGCCAATTATTTCGAATAGCGCTTGCATCCTCTATATTATCGTAGCTATTGGCATAGAGTTAACTGATGCTCATCCCTTGGATACCATCATTACTTCTTCTCCAAGAAAAGAAGTTCTCGATCAATGGGCCTTTTACCTATATGTGGCATTGCTTTGTTAGGCTCTCACCCATTACAAAAAATTCCCTATTGCTACCTCCTCTTAGACCATAGGAGTCTAGGCCGTGTCTCAGTCCTAGTGTAACTAATCATCTTCTCAGACTGGCTACTGATCATCATCTTAATAAGCTATTGCTTTACCAACTGGCTAATCAGACACAAGCCTCTACTCAGGTAGATTCCTCCTTTTGCTTCTTAGTTTATAGGGCAATAACAATTGTTAGTGAATAAAATAACTGAGGTTATTATTAAGATGGATAATATCAATTAGACATAGTTGATGGACAGGTGGACTAACATAATTATAAATGGGTGACACTTGTATTAGTTGACACCTAATCATTTCAATATAAAAAGGTTAAGGACGAAGGAAGCAGGGCAAGTAACAAAGAAGTCAAGCTAGAAGCCATCAGGAAGTCAAGTTAGAAGCCATCCAATAGCCAAGAAGCCAGCAGCCAAGAAGATGTAAAGAAACCGAAGATTATAAGCTGGGAAAAGCAAAAACAGAGAGTACTTGCAGTAGCAAGAACAACGAACAGCAGCTTATTTGTTTGCAACAACAACAGCCATTTCCAGCTGTTGTTCCCCTCTCAAAGGTAGGTTTTTACGCGTTACTCACCCGTCCGCCACTAGAAACACCACTTCTCGACCAACTTGCATGTATTATACATGTCATAAGCATTCAACCTGAGCCGAGATCGAACTCTTGATGAGATTTAAATTTGTACTACTTACTTCTTTGTTTGTAGACAAAACTAATTCAAAATTATCTTTCATTCTCAGGCATAACCTGTATCCATGCGCTTTATATCAGCTTGAGTTCTCTTAAAAAAATATAGCCAGCCTTATCCCTCATGTTGATTTCATGAGCCTCTTATTCATTCCTATTCTTATTCATTCACGGCGGGGTAAAGGGCAAGTCAAAATAGAAAAACTCACAACTCCTTTTGGGTTTAGGGATAATCAAGCTTAAACTGATAACTTCCACCACGTCAAGGTGACACTTTATTACTGAGTTATATCTCTTCTTTGCCTCTTCCAGGAAGTAAAGCTGACTAATCTGAAGGTAAAGGGTCGAGAAACTATACGCCACTATTCTTGAACACGTTGAAGTTAGAACTAGCCTATCCTTTTGCATTATTATGGATACGAAATTAATGGAAAAAATTGAATTCAATTGTCAATTGCTCCTGAAAAATAGGATTGACTATGGAATCGAACAATAGCATATGCTTCCATAAAACCATATGATTCTTCAGATATAAATAAAGGAAGATTCCATGAACAAGTTCTATTTGATACAAGTAGGAGAAATGATATTTTTTTAAAAAAATAAAGAAATCAAAATCAAGTAAAGATGATATGCCAACCCCTTATTCTTACACCAAAGATCTTATCATTTCCCCAAAAAACTCGAGTTACATCTCATTTTTAGTTCCATTTAAGAGTTCTTGCGTCTTATAACGGCCCTTTAAGCCCTTGAAAAATTGTCACACCCTTTTAAACCCCCAAAAAATTGACAAAAAAGAAAAGAATATCTCTTTAATTTCAATCAATATAGCCTTTTTTATTTCTACTTCCACGGCCTGGCCTAGTCAACATGCAGCCAGGCCTTTTTTTTTGTTTTAATGACCCAAACCATTGAATCATAGAAAAGGAGCAAACCATACTATAAAAAAATGATTTATTTGTATTTAATTTAAAAATCAAAAAATGAAATACTTGTCATTGTATTCAAATGAACAATAAAAATTTGTATTTGATGTGTGGATAAAAGTAACTTTGTTGAGCAATCTCTATCAAAATTAATTCAACAAAATAAATTGTTTTGAATTATTGAATTTAGTTATTTAAACGAAATAACTTCTGTTCTACGAATTGCACTAGGACAATTGAGGAAGATGTCAATGTTCTAATTTTGAATTTTCATTTCACAGTTATTTTGAATTTCTGTCCTTTCTTGATTACATCTGATTCTTTTATTCGATAATGGTTATATAATAATCACGTTTAAGCAGTATAGTTTAGTGGTAAAAGTGTGATTCATTCAATTAATCCTCTTAATAGTTAAGAGGTCCTTCAGCTTACTTGATATTCTAATAAAAAACTTTATTTCTTAAAATGATTAAATTTGAATCTTTTCACTTGAAAATTAAAATAAAAAATTTGGGGAAAAATATCAATTCTCATGATTTGCATCCAAGAGTTCATTCAAAATTGATAATTTAGATTATAAAATTGCGAAACATAATTTTGTTTTTTTTTTCTTTTGAATTGGATCAATACTTCCAATTTTTTAAGTAAAGGATCCATTGATAAAGATAGAAAAGTCTAGTTTGAATCATAACTAAATCTTCAATTTTGCTTTTTTATAGGTTAGATTGAAACTATGAAATAATCACTCTAGTTTACTAGATACATCAACATATTCAAGTTCTATTTTTCAGTTTAGCTCAAGCAAAACAAAACAAAAATTCCTATGGATTCTCTCAAATAGAAATAGAGAGTAAAGTGAATAGAAAAATTGGTATTGTTATAATCTCGCTCGTCTAGAGGGGTCATTTAGAAAGTAGATCACTTTTAATTTATTTAGACAAAAAAAGGCTGACATAAATGTTGTGGGTCGATTGTCGTTATTGAGCTTCCAGCTTCTCTCTAGAAATATATAAATCTTACATAAAGGAACCAAATGACACCAAAGTTTCATGTTCGATTTTGAATTAGTAGTGTTGAAAAGTATGAATCGATATCGACTATAACCTCTAGCCTTCCAAGCTAACGATGCGGTTTGATTCCCAATACCCACTCTATATGATAATTATATCAATCAGTATATCAACTTGATGATGCATTAATTAAAGTTTACTTAATGTATCACCAAATTGAATATGAAAGTCTTGAAATTGTATGACATGTTCTTTGTGGTTTCCAAAGAAGAGATAGGAAAGAAAAATACGAAAAAAAATTAAGAATAAGAATGAAAGGTGTCCATTGTCTAATGGATAGGACATAAGTCTTCTAAGCATTTGGTATAGATTCAAATTCTATTAGAAGCAATTTTTTTTTTCATTTTTTTGGATAAAAACAAAAATCTTGCTAGAGAGAAAAGTTAACTAATTCGATAAAAGTTCCTTTTTTTTTTGCCAATTCTCGATTTAAAGAATTAATTTATATGAATTAGTATTGGTTTTATACCAACAATGCAAGTTGTTTCAATATGGTAAGGTCCATATCTAATCATAAATGAAATGTATACATGTCTTGTCCTCCATTCCAGTATGATACAAGATACCAAGTTAATGGAACATATAAATAAAAGTTCCTTTTTTTAGGTTAATGGAACATATACTATCCTTTTGGATCCCTAATCAAATTGGAAATTGGATTGATTATTGATATTGATTTTCTAGCAAGTTCATAATGAACTTAAGATTATTTTGTATATCAAATTCAAGTAACTAGTATTATTATTGCTAACCAGTAAAATTCATCTTTAAAAAGGAAGGGGGAGGGTTTCATTTTATGGTAAAAAAATGCATTCATCTTAGTTACGATTTAGGAAAAAATAAAAAATAAAATAATGGGTCAATTGAATTTCAAGTATTTTGTTTCACCAACAAGATCCAGAGACTTACTTCACATTTGGAATTGCACAGAAAAAACTATTTATCTCAAAATGGTCTACGTAACATTTTTGAAAAACACCAATGTCAAAGTAATTATATCAAAGTAATTATGTTGGAGTTGAGTCGTATAGCTTCCCATCTATTATAGCTTGGCCCTTTTATAGCAGATATTGGTGCACTGACTCCTCTCTTCTATATTTTTAAAGAAAGAGAACTAGTATATGATATGTTCAAAGTTGCCACCGACATAAGAATGATGTGCAATTAATTTCGTATCAGAGAAGTAGCAGCTAATTTACCCAATACATAAATGTTTGGATTTTTGCTATTATTTTTTAATAAAGACTGCTGAATATAAAAAAACTTATTACGTGAAACCCTTTTTTTAGAATGAGTTGAAGGAGTTGAGAACTACAAACATATGACTTATTTAAGTTCCTGCAATATTTTGATCTTTAACTTGTATATATGATTTTATATGTAGAAAGTTTTTGTAAGATCATGAACGTTTAAGAGTATACGGATAAAGAGCATACAGATAAAAAGTTAAGCTTTTCCTTTTTTATAAATGTTTTCCTTCAACAAATCATGCGTGATTAGAGATATTCAAATATGATAAGATATTTCTTATTTGTATGTGTTCCCAATTTTAGTGCTTTATATACTAAGATGATTATAATATAAAAACGATGAAGTTAACCAACACAATGTACGTACGTACGGGTAGCAGTGAAACCTACACTTTTCTCTTATGAAAAATTATATTAAGTCATGACACAAATTTGGCATGAGTATCAAACGTTAAAATTTAAAGATTAATTTACAATAATTTTTATCAAAAACTTAATGAATTGGAGCATCGAATTTAAAAATTTGTGAAACACATTTTTGGAAAATTCATGTTAATTGTAATACTCACAAGATTTACATTTACAACATGATAAATTTTAACCAATCCCAAATATTTTGACATTCTTCGATGAATTTGAAAACCCCCAACTTCAGTTGAAATTTACAATTTTCAATAACTAATTCTTTGTTCTTGTTAACAAATTTTTTTTCGTTGCAACTTACATTATAGATTCACCTTAAGACCTATTAACAGTTGTACACATTGAAAATAATATACTAATATCTTATACGTAACTACCTTATATTACATTATAATCTAAAAATCTTACTGGATCAACTAAAAGGTCGATTCTATTTGAACTAATCATTTTCAAATGATATCTATATTGTTAACAAATATACATTTTATATTTAAGAAATTTCTTATAATTTAATCTATAACGATTTTCGTATTGAACCCATAAATACCTGTATTTTTTAGTTACCTTACTTTCATAAGAACTTTTATTTCCAAAAGAAACCATGATCCACTACAGAAGAGCTTGCCTCACCCCTAAGTAAATATTTCATAGTAGTCTCATTAAATCATTTGTCTTTCTTGATATACCCAGACAATAGGTTGGAAAATAAATTGAAACATTCTAGAACTATAAATATAGTTATTAAATCATTAGCACTACTGCATAAAAACATTCTTCCTAGAATAGCTGTTAATGTGGATAACAAAAGCTTTGTCATAATCGTTTTTGTCATTCAATGTAGTCCATGGATAGAGGACTACAGGGTCATCTCTACATTACTTGAGGCCTTAGGCAAAACTACAAATTATGCTTTAGTTTATTTATTGTTAAAGTATAATATTTTAAATTATAATTACACAAAAAATATGTAGTTTAAAGCTTTTTCTTCTTGCTTCATTACATGAAAAATCACTATTATGTGCTAAAATTGGGGGCATTCAGGATCTGATCCAATCCAAACCAATCCAATTTTTATTTTTACTAGATTTAATTGGATTACATGAGGGAAAATCAAATTTATTTTCTTTTTTTTTAAAGCTGCATATTACCAAGTCACTTTTATATTTAACTTTCTCAAAAATAAAAACTAATTTTTGCAAAAAAATATGAAACCTAATTTTTTATAATTGTTAATACACAATAATAATAGTAAGCAAATTGTAAGATCCAACTAGTATTTGCTTTCAATAATCAAATCTCAAATTAGCCACCTTCTTTTGCTTTTTATGGAGAATTGATGCTTATATATGACAATAAAATCCACGAATTATGAAATATTAAAGGAGTTTATTTTTTTGATTTAGTAATTATTACTAAAACTCTAGAGAGTAATTAACAATTTTAATTTATAAATTTTTATTTTAATCAGATTGAACTAGATTTGATTTTTTTTTTATTGTTTTAGATTATATTAAATTTCAATAGGTGATTTAATCCAAAATATAAAATATAATATAAGATGGATTGGACTTGAATTTAATAAAATTCTTGGGATTTAAACCATTGAAAAAATAAACAATCATTTGGATTACATTCTTATATTCAAATTTGGTTATTTCTTAAAAAATAGCTACAAGATTACTATACAGAATTAGATGAATCTCACGTATTCATTTTTTTTTTGTTTTGGGTTGCATTTACAAATGAACTACGTTAATTCTTTAATACTCTATTCAGTCATAATCAAATGGAAATATAATACATCATTTTTTTTCAGAAATTATAAAGTTTTTATTAAGAAGTTTGAATTTAGGATATTGTATTTAGGATGTCTATTTACAAATTTTAATGTACAAATAAAATTTTACTAAATTAAATATGACTTTTTAATTACAAGTTTTTGTTTTAATAGGAAAAATATAATTTTAAGAATTTATTTAAGGAAAATTTTATGACAATATTAAATCTAGAGGCCATCTACAGTATATGCGTGTATGTGATACATGAAAAAAAAAAAAATAGACCAATAAACATGAAACACCCACCATTAACGTGATACTGGAACCATTAAACTTAAAATTTGGGATTATTAACTTCAATTTCAAGTTTAATGATCTCCGATATCAAGTTTAATGATTGACCTTTCATGTTTATTGGCCTTTTTTTTTTTTTTATTGTAGCTTAAGCCTTAAATCTAACAAATCTATGTAAATGGATGCCTTTTCCATTGAGGCGACCATCGGCCATGCTTGCTGTGGTGGCAACGTGCGTAGTTCACAACACAGGTTAGACGGTTGGACTCGATGAGATGTTTTTAGAAACACTTAAAAAGGGATTTTAAAAAATTAAAATTAATTTTATACTCAATGCTTATATATACAATTTTTTAAAATAAATTTAATTCAATATTTAAATAATTTTTTTCACGACAAATTATTATGCTTAACTAATTTTTTTTATAATTAATTATTCATACAATAAAACTAATAATTATTATTTTATAATTTACAATATTAACATACTGACCCTGGATAAAATTTTTCTTTCTTCACTAAACAGCACGGCTACAGACTACTCTGATAACAGAGAAAAAGAGAAAAATGATATTCAGAAAGATTTTTTTTCATATTAGTATTAATTATAATTAAAAAGAAAAGAAAAGAAAAGAAAGAAACAAGCGGCACAGACATTGTTCGTCCGTCGGGTTGTGTGGAAACATAATATTGTTATTGTTGTTATCACATTATTCGTGGTACAATTGATCAATTAACCTTAACCTCCGATTCAAAATCTGTGCCCCACTCGAAGTCATCAACTCAAAACTATCTTATCTATTATGCTTGCGTCGTAGACGAGGCTCGTCGTCCCAATCAGCTGGAGGCGGTGGAGCAGAGGGTTCGTATCTGGACGGTTTTCTTTTGAAATGTCTGTCATCATCACTAGACTCATAGTCCGCACCCCCACTAGCCGCCGTCTTCAGTGCCTTGGTGGCATGAGAAGACGACGACTTGTAATCGTCATAATACCCATTCGTATTAGTCGGTAGCTTCTGATGGCCAGAGGCACCGCTCACTACAGCTTCCGAAGAAGAAGATGTCGAGATCTTGCGCTTCTTGGCGGCGGCGGCGGCGGCGGCTTCTTCTTCGGGAAAGCTAATGCGAGAAAACACACTCCCCTTGTGCTTTTTATCTGCGGCTGCAGCAGCTATTGAAGTCGGCTTGCTGCCAGTGGTAGTAGCGGGTGGTTCAGAGGAGTGTTTTGAAGATGACTCTGAACGATGGTGGTGGTGGTGCTGGTTGCGATCACGTTCCCGCTCTTTTTCCCTTTCTCTTTCCCTTTCCCTTTCCCGTTCACGTTCACGGTCGTATTCATAGTCATAATCCCGGTCCCGTTCAAGGTGATGGTGGTGTTCAGACTTTCTCTTGGAGGGGCGTGGTGGTGGTAGCAGCGGTGGCTCCGGAGAGGATCTCACGGACCTGTGGCGGTGGTGATGGTGGTGGTCTGCGCTCGAAACTTGGGGAACTGATTTCTGCGCTCAAAGCAAAATATAAAATAAAATAATTGAAAAAAAAAAGAAAAAGAAAATCGAATCAGCAACACTGGCCATGGATTTGATAATTAAACCCACATCCGTCCCACCACTTTTAACTGTTCTACTTCTTTGCGATGGGCCCCCAGGGCCCTTTCACAATGATTAACCACAACTTTAAGAAAAAAATTTGATAGAAAATTTGAGCGCAATATACTTGGGGGTGAATAAGAATAACAGCAACGAATCAGGCCCCCTGTTTTGATTCGTTATTTGGAAAAATATAAAGGAGTCAATGAACGTTCGTTATCGGTGTATAAAAATGATTTATATTGACGCCATTGAACTATGTGAACCATTTAGTATTGGACCCAACAACGAACCCTGGCCCATTATGTGTGCAGATTTGCCTCTCCTCCGGACATTTGCTCCTCACTCAAAAGAGAGGATTGTCCCAAGGATAACAAAATTTCAATTGCCAATAGAATATATTTCTAAAACCTTGTGTTTCTCCCAAAGTGAGTGCAAAACAATTTCAACGCAAATAGGAGATTTCCCATGTCTAGAATGAGATAAAATGAACCTGTTGAAAAGGAAGACCCAGTCCATTGTACAGACATGGTGACACTAACCTGAGGTCGCAAAAGTGTTTCTGTAAACGCTAAAATTAAATGACAAATTATATTAAGATGGTAAACATCCAAAACATCCAACTAACTGATTCCAGATTATTCAGTCCTAACTGCAGTAACAGATTGAGAAAAAAAAAGGTTATCTTGGCAAACAAGTGTTCTCTTGCCATGGTGGTGCTATCTAACCAACTAGTTGCTCCGAACCATGAGAGAAACCTGCCGCAGAACACAAAAAGAGAAGAAAAGGAAGTTTGGCCAATGAAAACACATACAGATTTTGATTTCATTGAAGAAGCATCGCCACCACTGCTTACTTCCCGACCATATTCTCGATCTCTAGAAAACTCCCTGCAGAAGGACATATTTATTAAACCTACTCAAATCATTGAACAATAGGAATTGACTGAATACAATGTAACTAAAAGCAAGAGAAAGTTGCAAATAATTACTTAAAGTGGCAGTAGATAGCTACCAAATTCTGTTGATTATTCCCTTGATTTTTTCCAGAAGTATACAAACTGTAAAAATGAAAAAAGAATCTATGATATACTTATTATTGTAAATCATTACCTTTCACCTCGTCTCTCATTTTCACGTTTCCTTCTCACATCAGCTTTTCGAGCCTCAAATTCCTCTCTGCTCATGATGTGTGGTGGCACATTCATCCCCATTCCCATTCCAAACTCAGCCAAGTCCCTGCAAAATGGAGGACAAGGTCTGTTTAGTAGACTTGCAAGATGATGCATTCATCCTATAAAGCACCCCTTCAAGTGCATCTCCACACAAGCAAGCGGCCATAGCTTGCAGGGACACACTCATATCATCCATCCTTTCCACACTGTTGAAAGGCAAAACTGCAATTTACTAGAGTTCAGAAATAGCATACCTCTGAGGTGGAACAACAGGCATCATATACCCCTGTGCAGCATAAGGTTCCTGAGGCATGACACCTCCAAATGGCATGTCTAGGGGCCCCATTCCATAAGCCATGTAAGGCATGGCACCTGCAAAAGGACCCATATATCCCTCCATCCCAGGCTGAATGCCAGTCCAGTAAGGATTATAGGCCGCGGGAGGATTATAGGCCGCGGGAGGATTATAGGCTGAGGGGCCAAGAGGCATCATACAGCTCTCAGCTGCAAGATCTTGAGGGGTTTTCCACTGTAAGTCTGAAAGGCACCCAAAATTGAATCAGCAAATTAAGCCATTAAAAATTTGTGACACAAGTCTACCATTTTAGACCTTCAAACCCATTCACTAGTAGCAATGAAGAAAGAAACATAAAATACCAGATAAAACTGAAAAAAAGGAAGACACATACCATTCGCAGGTGCACGAACTTTCTTCTTTTTCTTTTTCTTTGCTGACATGGTAAACAATTGAGAAATATTAGAAAATTCACTTTAAACCATCTGTTATAAAGGAAGAATGTGAAATAAAAGATGATAAACCCATTCAACATCAACATTTCACCAACATATTCATAGGAGGATCAATCATTACCTGCCTCCCCAGAAGCCATCTTCTGCTGCACTTCTTCCTCCACCAGTGGGACACTCCCTTGTGAAGCTGGCTCCTTCACACTCGCAGACTCCAGTGTAGCTTCAGACACATCAGCTGCCTTTGCTGTTGGCGGCACTTTTTCGGCGCTCTGCTGTGCCGTAATAACAGCCTTTCCCACATCTTCAGTCTCCATAGCAATTGGAGTTTCTTTGCTTCCAGCTGATAGCTTCTGCTCACCCTTTGATGCAGCAGACATAGTAGGAGATGGAACCTTAGGTGGTGGGGGACATCTAGCAGATTCCATATCTGTATTTGAAAACAATGATATTAGTCATTCATTTTCTTTCACATACCAATGGTCAAAAAGAAAAGCATTCATAATACAGACCTTGAACTTGAAAAGTGCTTCCAGCATTCTCAGCACTGCTATTATTACCAGACTCCAAAATACGATTTATTGTATCCCTAAGCGTCTTATTTGGCAGAAGATCATCTGCAAGAATATTTGTCGCCCCACATACACACATTGCTTTTGAAATAATGTAATCCCTGATGCCTGAATTAAGTTTCACAGGATGCGTTCAGCAAATAGAAAATATATAACAATGTAGTAAAATTAAAGAGCAGATACAAAACAAATTAGCCAAATGTCTGAAGGAGAAATGCATAAAAAGGTACACCTTTTTTTTTTAAATTTTCATTGGAAAGAATGGCATAATGATATAAACAACTCATTGAGATAAATTCGATAAATGAATGACACAACAAGAGACATACATTTGTCACAAAAACTTGTAAAACAACATTTGCTTGTTAACACTGCATCTTTCATTACTTCCCTGCACAGTGGGCAGTGGAGTTCTGGTGGAAGATCACCAACAGAACGAGTTGAAGGTAAGCCTTCAATTTCTTTCTCAAAAGCGGCCCTGTATACAATAACAAAGGTTCCCATGAATTCTAAAGCGTACAACTGCATTTACTAAAAAACAGGGACAAACAAAATTAAAAACATAAAGTAAACATGAGCCTACTCATTTGGCCTCAAAACAGCAGCTGCACCACTTGGTAAAGAATATGAGCCATCAGGAGTTGCAATGAGCATCGACTTCGGAATCCCAGTTGGATGTTTAAATCTTTTAACATCATATTTCGGGTCACCATTTGTAGGGCAGTGTTGAATAAAATGTCCTGAGTAAGAAAAAGAGAAATAAGTTGAGAACATTTACAATATAATTTAAATATACAACCATGGATTAAGTACAATTTAGGTTTTCTCAAATCCACACAATGAAGTGTTTAGGCTCCAAGAGCATGCCCAAACAATGTGTTCTCCTTAAGGACATATACCTCCTCGCTCAATAAACAAAGAAACCAAAAATCTTTAAAATACAACAGTTAAGAATGAACATACCAGGAACTTTACACCTGTGACATACATATCCTTGTGGAGGTGTTTTACGCTCCAAACCTAATCAACAGCAAAAAGTCAGCATAATGTCAGTTTCACAAGACAAAATTAAGTTAAAAAATTTATGGTAATAGAGATCAATAAAATTATGAAACTAAAAGATAACAGAGTTAACATAACTGGGTATCCACACACAGGAGAGATTCATGATTAAAAATTTGCTAATCAACACAGTATATATGAGAAGAGAAAATGAAGTTTGAGGGAATCACCGAAACCACGTCCGCCCATCCTTCCGCCCATACCCCTGCCAAAGCCTCTACCAGGGGCAAAGCTGTCAGGACCTTGCCTTCAGATGCAACCCATAATTTAAACATAACATATTAAACAATCAGTAAAGGGGAATCATAATTTCCTGAAGGCCAATCATCACAGTTACAAATGTAGCAGCAAAAGCAGAATTGTACAAGGACATCTCACCGCTGCCAGTCCAAGGCTGGAGTATCAATTAAAGCCTTAATTTTGCTGTCCTCATCAGCTTTACTTGTAGGAGCAACATCCATAAGTGGGTTGCTTGATTGAACAGGTGGTGCCTCAGGAATTGCATATAAATCATTGCCAAATTCATCCCATTCAGAGTCCAAAGTCTGTTAAGTCAGATTCATTTTAGATAATACACTCACATTTCAACTAGATCTGACCAAGAACTAAATTGAAGTCCAAAGAAAAATTAACGACTGAATTCATAAACGCTTACATTCATGGCAGAAGAATCAACACCGTGGAAGCCACTCTTTTCAGGTTGTGTGTCCTCCACCACAGTGTCCTCCTTAGGCCTGCCAAAGTATTACACACCAACCTCAATCGAGCCCTCAGTGTTTATATCAAATCAGATGACCGTACAAATGGCAACTACCACTATGGTGCATATATATTTTACAAAAGATTATAAAACCACGGCACCCAAACCATGAGGGCCGAGACATATATTATATAAAGCTAAAACACCACCAATAAGTTTTGTAGGACTATTCTAACAGATAGACAAAAATCAACCAAAAACGATTAACAATTTTAAGGTTTGAGATAGTACTCTTGCTCAGTTACAATAGGCATGCGAGGCCGTCCAGGAACACGACGAATTAACACAGAGGTATTTTTGGGAATTAACATTGCCTCATCAAGGTACTCTGAAATTGGAAAACAGAGAACAAGAAGTCTATAAAACACTGCAACCATATTAATCCACAAATTAAACATAACATTATCCAAACTTCAGTTCCTTCAGAAACGTATCGAAAGAAAATTCAGCCTAACCACGTAAGCCTGATAACAACCTCCCAAACCACATAAAAGGATAATTTCAATTTTAATAAATTGAGTTTTCAGCTCTATCACCAACCCCAAGTGCTCTAGTAAGAAATTGTTTCATTTGCTATAGTCAGATAAATGAACCCAGTTACCAAATAAATCTAGGTTTATTAAAACCAACCAACTATTCTTGATTGGTTAAGAGTTGAGTCCAAATGGATGTGCCACCCAAATTCAGTGAAAAACATGACTACAAGTTTGAGACAAATGCCCAATGCAGAATAACCATTCACTGAAACAAAGTTACCTGAATGCAAAGACCCCACACCCAGAACACAAAAGGCCGTCTCTCATAAATTAAACACAACAGTTATTAAAAAAAAACAAGGATTAATGACCAATTATTAAAATCTAGGCAAAATCCAAAACCCAGAAAGCTAAAACTTGTCTCACTCATTGAATCCACAGTGGGTCCACAAAATCAAGGCTAATAACCAGCTACTAAAAAACTAATACTAAAGAGCAAAAACCAACCTTCATTAGTTTGGGCATTAGTGACCAGGAGGTCGAAGTCCTTACCCCTGCCTAAATGCTTTGATTCAAAAATTTTTTCTTTCAAAGTACCAACTGATATAAACGGACCATCCATTGGGATTGAATCATAGTCTCTTGCACTCTTAAACTTGTAATACACAGCCATTCTTTTGTTTTTTTTTTCTTTTCTGATTGATGAATAAAAAAAGTATGGAATAATAGAATATATCAAAGAGAAAATCACAAAATAATGGAGCGATGATAATCGAAGGCCTTAACAAAAATATAGGGCCTGATATTCAACTCAACTCAAAGAAACAAAAAATATATATATGACAAAGTACAAAAGCAAAGCTCTCTTTTATTTTATTTTCTCTAATGCTCTCAAGAAAGATCGAACCAATCGAATCCACGTAAAGGGGATTTCCGCTGAATCTTCTTCGCTAGCCACCGGATGCAGAACTGAAAACTTTCCTCAAAACGACGCCGCAGAAACCTTCAAGATCGCATATTGCCGAAAGAAATATTCTTGTAGAACGCAAACGAGAAATTCGCAGGCTGATTCCTTCAATTCGGATAAGAACTCACAAATCGAACGAAAGGAGGATAAAACCCCCAAATCTTTAATTTTCGATTAAAGAATCGCCACCTATCAAAATCTTCGAGAGTCGATTACAATTAGCAAACACCGACGCGATATTCAGGATCAATCGAGATGGTCTTCAAAGCGTTATCGCGATTCGCGAGTCTCTGATACGGGAAAAAGCGATTATTGATGATTGAATGTCGTAAGATTGGAGACCGTGAAGAGCCGATCGGAACAAGACAAGCTACGGATCATTATTTTGAAGAGCCAGGGTTAGGGTTTCTATGAATCGAATAGAGAGTGAAAGATGAGAGAGAAAGAGGATTCTTCTTTGTTGATTTTCCGAGAATTATTAGTAAGTTAAAAGCCTCGATACCAATTGCGTGACATGTGGATATTTATAGGCGGCAGCAATGATATCCTTGCGCGGCACGGGCAAGCGCTGAGAAGTTGGTGTTTGTGTGCTTGTGCTAATACTCGCCTTTTAAGAGCGCGTTTGGGTCTCTCATGCTGTTGATTTACGCGTTGTCTCCGGATAACGTTTGAGTGGGCCACGATTCGTAATATGAATAGTGCTGTTAGCCTTTACAACACCCAATCGTAATATAATTACAAAAATCTGATCCCACCATACGTGTTAAAATTTCATTGGCCAGGCTAATTTGTCATCTCCGCACGCATTGGTGCGCTTAAAACTAGGAGTCTACAATAAAATTAAAGGGCATACATGTAATTAGACTCATTTACAAATTTCCTTGCGTGTTCAAACTCCTCAGGACACCCACGTATTATATATTATGGATTTTTACGCAAACTCAACTTTTGAATCCTTCACAGCTATTCTCTGGACATCATCTTCCTCATCGTTCACTTCAGACTTGGGTTTGCAGATTCATTTTCCTCAGCAGCTTTGATTCCATCAGCCAACTGCTTGTTGTAATCCTGCATGTTTTTGTTGTAACCAAACTTCCTTTTCTCATCATCTTGCCTTCCATTTTTCCCCAGCTATTATTTCCTACCTTTTCTTTTCAAATTAATTATTTGCGGACTTAAAATAATAGACCAAAATATTAGTATGTTTTTTTACATCAACAATTGAAATTATAAGATTTATACCCAAAAAATTTGTTGTGGGGAAGGGCAAAGGACAATTAGGCCAAGATTGTAAGAGAAAAATATCTTCAATTTTGTTTTATGAGTGAGAAACAAAAAAACAGAAACAGAAAAAAAAACACAGAGATGGGGTTAATGGCAAAACGGCACGGTTGGTATCAAAACAAAAATAATTGAAATGGGGGTTTAAGAATAATTTTATAGTGAGTTTATTAAATGGGAATCAGAAATAAGGAATGAGAATCTGAATAAATTATTTATTTTAGTGGTAAGAATATAATAAATTATTTAGTTGTAGGAACAGATTGTATTGTCATTGACTTATTTACTTTATCTTAGAATTAGAATCAAATTGTTATAAATTACTAAAACATCCTTAATTAATTATTGTCACAATTATTATTTTGTATTTTCATTATTGTGATTATTATTATTATTAATACTAGTTAATTATAATACTTTTAATAATAATAATAGTCCTCGTCGTCATCATCATCAACATCATTAGATCGAAATGTGACCGTTGTCGCTGGTAGTGTCCCGATTTCCGTGATGCAACAACTGCTAACCGTGACTACTGTGGCTTATGACGTGATGACCGGCAACCAATTGTTGCTTCGCAGCTGATGACTGGGGACGACAAGGGAGCTTTTAGTATTGACGAATTTACTTTTTTTTCTATTTATATTTTTTAATTTAAATGAGGGTATTTGTAGAATATCATAATTTTGATAGGTCTCGGGAATTGGGGTGGGCAAAATCAAATTCGTATTAGGTTAGAATCAACTTGATCAAGTTTCGAGTTGATCAGGTTGGAGAAAAACTCATCTTAATTCAACTTGAATATGTAACCTAATTCGATCCTTTTCGAATATATTCAAATCGAATCAAATCATATAAAAAATTTGAGTTGAGTTCCCATCAGATTATGTTAGGATTAACACATCAATAACCTTTGTTTCTTTTCTCACCAACTCATTCTCCATAAACTCTAGTAATTGCAATTGTGATTTAACACCACAATATGTCAAACAATGAATCCCATTATAATTATTTAACATAATATAGTAATATACCATGAAAAATTCTGGTTGAAGAAACTTGGTGATGGTGGTTGTCGGTCAAGGTACAGCAACCTACAACAGCAATCACAGTGGCTAGTGAAGCAAGAGGCAACAGCGGTCAAGCTGCAGTAGATCACCTTGACGCGTTGCAAACTCGCAATGGCTTTAATTCGTGGTTGCGTCAATGAGTCAGTGACTATTGATTACAATGTTATCTGTGCTACCATGCCAATTGCCATTTGCATTTGACGTCTTTGATCTATGCATGTGTTTGTTTGTTTGGTGAATGATGCCATTGTGTGTGTGTGCGCCTATGTGGTGTGAGTGTTGTGTTGATTATGTGAGAGAGTGAGTCAAGATTTGTTTGTGTGAGAGAAAGAGTGATTGTTGTTTACGCAAGGAAATAAGTCAAGATTTGGCTTTTTTTTTCTTTTTTTTTTTCCATCAAGACCAACTCGATTAGATTTTCAAATCGGATCAAGTTTAATTTGATATAATCAAGTTGAGTAAACAGCATTGGATTGAATTAGGTAAATAATTCGATCCTATCCGAACTCGATTTTTTAGGTCAGATCTAGTTATTTGTCTACCCCTACTAGGAGTGGGAGACTAATTGTTAACCTATTGGGAATTGGTCTCCTATTTCGCATTTCTAATTTGAGGTGGACTCGATGATTTTGATTTCAATTATCGCTCTTATTTTGTGAAATAAACATTATTAATAATTCTAATTATAGATTATGATTTCTGTATGTAATCATACCATTTGAGGGGTGTTAAAAGTTACCCCCTTATTATGTTTCTTGTGGACTGAATCGCACATATGTCATTTCATTACGGCCTAGACTTTTATAATCTTCATCGACCTGGAATATATTGTATGTAAAAGAATGAGTTGAGCACCCTTTAAACCTTTTATTGAAAACCCTCCTCTTGTAAAAATTGTTAATTTACTAAAATGCCTATGTTAAATTTTAAAATGATTACAATAAAATATTTTTCGAATAAAACGTACATACTTTCTTCATCAACTTAAATAGTTAATTTCAGGCAAAACACTTTCAAAATTTCATTAATGATTAAACTATTGATTACATACTCACTAAATTTTTCAGAAACTATGAAATGAGTCTAGAAAATTAATTTTTTTCTTTAACTTAACTAAAAAATATAATTAATCTTTTCATAAAGTCAGCTTTTATAAATTTAAAATCAACCAACCTAGTATAGAAACATCACCCTAAAAAAGTTATTTTCTCGAAACATAAGACTTATTGAATAGAGCTTATAGAAATAGACCTTATACCAATAGAGCTCTTGACCAAAAACAATTGAGTGTTTAGTTGTCAATTAAAAAACTCTTTTGAACCATTAGACTCTTTGGTTCTGTAAAACTAAAAGTACTTTTGTTTAATTAAATTACCAAAATAGATATGTATTCATATAACTTGTAACAAAATACATCCAAGCTATTAATTAATAAGAAAAAATTAATTCAATCATTTCTTTAATGTTCAAAATAAAAAATGCATTAATAATATATTCTTCCAAACAAATAATATTATCCAAATTAAAATGTTAATCAATAATATAACTAAAATGTTAATGGTACATGAGAAGTATTGTACTTTATTCTTTATTGTTCTCTTCCTTCTAATTTTCACTTTCACTTGCTGGAAGCAATTCCTCATCATTATCAAAAGGTTGAAATTCTTGGTCATTATATGCATATTTTCTTATAAAATTATGAAGAATCATTAAAGCAATCACAATTATGATTCTTCACAATTTTCGCTTGTTTGCTAAAAGGGAAATTAGGCATTTGACACAAAATTTTCTCTCTATTTTTCAAACACCCAAATCCCCTCAAAGTGAAGTGACGATAACAATTTTTATTGTATAGGTTTTATATATCATAGGGTATTATGTAATTAATGAAATATTTTAAAGATATTTTTTATATTACATATTTTTTAAAAAAGCTCTCTAACCTCTACTTTCAAAAACTCAAATTTTGGGCTTTTACTAGGAGAGGTAAATTAGCTTATTTTAAACATATAAATCTCTACTCAAAAAATAACCAAACACTAAAAAAATTTTTAAAAAGTATTTATAAGATTAAATAAGTACTTATGTCCACTAGAAAAGCCATACCAAATGTGCAATTAAATTAATTTGAAGTAATCCATTAACTATTGATAAAAAGCTTGGACGTTTCTCTTATAAAATTAGTAACACACACACACACACACACACACATAGAGAGAGAGAGAGAGAGAGAGATAATAATGGAGTGTGGAAAGTTTGTTCAAGAATTCAGGCTTGAGTATATGAGTATTTATGTATGTTTAAAATTCATTGTCAGATTAATTGAAGAACAAAGGCTATTGAGATAAATTAAGGAGATTGTAAGAGCATTTTCATAAGACTCTTTAAATAAGATTTTACTTCTTATTTGAAGAAGCATATTAATATTAAATAGTCCAAAAGATACGTTAACTGGCATATTAATATTAAATAGTCCAAAAGATACGTTAACTTAGATTCTTCAAAAAAGATTTTTCTCTCACTATTCAATATTGATGAGTGAGTTTCTCCTTTTCTATTAATATTTTTTTATTATTTATTGAAAAGATAAGATTGGTATAATTATTATTTATATTTCTTTTAAAAAAGATAACAGTAATTCAACAGCTATTGATTAAAATAATATTAATTTGTTCTTATTTGATGTGTTTTTTTGGAGCAAATTATATTTTTCCATCCTCTTATTTACCACATGAGTAAGTAAATTGATATTTAAAGAGTAAAATTTGAATATTCTTTTAGAAATACTCTAATATTATTAATTTGTGTTGTCTTGACCGTAGTAAATGGTTAAGCTTCAATTACAAGATAGTGTCTCCAAATTAAAAAGAATTAAGATAAACTATTATTCCATTTCATAAAGTAATTCAAAATAATAATAATAATAATAATAAAGTCACTCTTAAATAAAATTAATAAGAATAAAGAAAATGTCATAAATTGATTAGTCCTTTCTTCCTTTAAGGTGAGAAAGTTTAAGGCTCGTTTTATATTAATAAATACCTATTTGTAAATTGTATTTTATATAATATCTGAAAAAAGAGTAATTTAAATGATTATTGCAATGTAAATCAATTCACAATATTTTTTCCCCAAAAGTTGTGCATCCCTGCATAGCAGCATGAAACGTGTTTCAATCATTTTTTTCCCCAAAAGTTGTGCATCCCTGCATAGCAGCATGAAACGTGTTTCAATCATTTGTCAATAAAAAGCTAAATTCCGTTGCCGGGAATCGAACCCGGGTCTTTCGGGTGAGAGCCGAATATCCTAACCGACTAGACTACAACGGATTTGCTTTCAACCCGCTAATTATTGTAATTAAATCAAAAGCGCCTATCAACCGACGAAAGTTCGCTCAACGGCCAGAGCCATCACGGACGGCTAAGTTTGACCGATCGGAACCCTACTCTTTCCTTTAACAAAATGCAAAGTTTTGAATCGCAGAAGCACAAATTTGCCCAAATTTCATCATCTTCAGGACTTTCTTTGGAGGATAAAATATCAACAGATGATTAAATTCAAGTTAACCAATTTGAAACCATTTGTTTCCATTCAACGGAAAATATTAAGCTTAGTCTGAATTGCAGCTCAACAACTAATGACACAAACTATAATATGGGTTTCTTAAAAGGAGGAAAAGAAAATTATGGTTCATACATCGGTCAAGATTAATGAAGATACAATCACCACATATGCAAGAAAAAAGAAAACAGCAATCTGAACGAAGAATTTTGGATTTTCTCTCATGTTTGGAGATGTAACTGCCCTGCAAAGCATAAAACCATTCATTTTACTAGCACCTTAACGAAATTAGTGCTTGGTAAGCAAAAGAAAGTTAGTGAAAATCTAATTCAAAGGTGGGAGGAAATTCTTTACTATGCTGCAAGAAGAAATTACCTAGCAATGCGTTGAGAAAGTCGGTGAAAAGGCAAACTCTGGATGAAGACAATGCCTGGTCCTGTTACAACTGCCGTCACTAAATTGTCACCCTGCAATTTCACCATAGTTGTAAACATAAGGATCTGAAAAACAACAATGCATACACAAAATCATGAATGTAGGACCCTCAAAAGACTAGTTGCTCCAATGAACAGCGTACTTTGGAATGTCTTATAAAGCTGGAACAGGCTGCACTCATCTTCAAAGTCCTTACACAAAACTAAATATTTGTTCTTTTAAAAGCAGCCACAAGTGTTATGGGACTCAACACACATAGCTCACAATGACCTACAAACACTAGACTCACCGTTCAGCCAACAATCTCATCAGAATTTAATGGTTTCAATCCACAAGTACCAAGAATCTTTAACAAGATTAACAGAGACAGGGAAACATAATAATAGAAGCAACTTACGCCAAAGACTGCCCTTCTCACGGGTCCATTGTATTTGATTTGGACATTGACTGAGGAAGTAACAGCAACAATGCAAGACACGTCGACAGTAAGTACCTCACCCACCTCTAGATTTTTCTGCACAACTAGCAAATTGGAAACAGATAATGCTTCTATGATTAGTCTAAATGGTAAAAAATCGAGGAATGTTAGCAAATTATATAGCAGGAGTGGCAACCTATAATCAAAGAGTACACTATTATAGAGTTAAACAGTTAGAAGGAGAAGCATGATACAAGGGAAACAGAAAAAATCTCTTATTTGGCCAGGAAATGAGCTTGGAGAAATAAATTTTAGTGATTTGAGTTATAAATACACAGAGCCAGGTACACAAGCATTGTCTTGAACCAAGTGGCCAATACATATTTCTGGCAAGAACATGCCTAAAAGCTGATTTATGTTCAGTTCCAATTCATTCTTGGCCATGAAAAATTTATCTTCAAGTGTAAATGCAAAAGACACATACCAGATCCGCCAGCAAGAATGAATGCAAGCCCCTGGCCAGTTAGCTTCTGTCTCAGAAATCCCTACAATCCCAATAAAGTAAATTAATTTATATTAAGCCTTGAAAGTAGAAAATAAAAGGGAGAAAATTGAAATCAGCAAAACAGTTTGCTTAGAGGAGCAGAGAAGGCAATCAAATAGCACACACATGGCATGTGAATGCACAGAGAGAGAGAGAGAGAGAGGAAAACTGACACTTATTCTCGAATTACCTCTATACCACCAATGACATTGCGTACCCTTTGATCAAGAGTATTATTAACTTTCACATCATTAACGGAGCATAAAAATGCATCTGGCTATAAACAATTTAACAAAATCAGATAAAAGTCTGGCTAGTGAAATAAGAAAAAGGCAATTTTATACAACAAAAATAAATTTTAAACAATGCAGCAGCAGGCAGCTACAAGATATCCAAATTTAGTAACAACAACTAGAAGAATACTAAATAAACTCTTAGTTGAACAGGGAAACAACCAAAGTGAACAAGTCAGATATACCTGGCATAAAAGCTCTCCACCAAACATGGCTAAATCAATCTGTAAAATGAATGGGAATCAAACAAAAACCATATGCTACAATTAGTCTTATCAAACACCAGTTCAGGAGCATGGGTTAAGTTCATATATGCAGGAAATGTAATAATTGCAGAAATTTGGCATGATGTAAAGTACAAACCGGGAGAATCCTTGCAAGAGAAGGTGCAGCAATTCCAACAAATCCATCACTTGGACCAGGATTACGAAGAACTACACTAGTGATGGTCTTGCCAAAAAGCCATTGCCACATACCTACTTCATTTTCGGGGACGTAAATGTTTTCCATTTCCATTGACCCAGACATGAAGCACATGGAACCTGAAATTTATTTGCTTATCAGTTGAATCAGTCATCACAGTATAACTAAAGAAGACAAGTCTTACAATTCAAAATTCATAAATTGAACTGCATGTATCATGGAAATGGACTTTGGCAACATTGTCTATTTTATGAAGCAATCCCCATGCCTTTACTTCAATATTATGGAAAAACCCTCATGCCAAGTGGCAAGCACGTGAATATCCATTGCAAGAAGTCCCTATTACAAGGGTCCAATGAACAGGTTAAATTGAAGGAGCAACCAAATGATTTGGCAAACTAATTTCCAGTTAAGCAACTTTTTCTAGGAGTGTTGAGTAAATTTTCCTAGCCAGTAAAGAGTAACTTATACCAAATAATGAATAACAGACTGAAGCCAGGAGGATGATCATACATACCCAACTAGCAAAAGGGTGTAAAGGCAAGACAAGATGAGACGACCCAGTGACATAAAATGGTAGAGCATTGATCAAGCATAAAGCAGATCACTGCATCAAAAAAATTAATGTATGTGTAATGGACAGACCAAAATGCTGACTTCGGAAGACAGGTGTATGACTATTGACTATGATTACATTACATATGAACATCACAAAGAGATAAGCTATATAATCCAAAATCTGTCCTGTAGGTGTATTTCACTATCCAACAAGAATAAAATGATACAACATCCTTGCTAAACCAAAAACTAACAGAGAATAGCATGGAGGCAAATATAAGAAACCCAAAGCCAGCCAACTTACCAGGCCTAGCAACAACCTTTTCTTGTGGCTTCAACATTATCTGTCAATGCAAGACCAATACAAGAAAAATGTATTTGAGTAACAGATAAAAGAGTAAGGAACTAGAGGAGAAATAAGTAAACTAAACATAAAAAAAATGAAATATTCTGAGAGATTATCATAAGTACCTGAACAACCTGAGCTTCACCACCCAAAATCTGAAATGGTATTACTGCATCTTGTGGACTCTGCAGTAAAATATAGCTCATAAATTACTCCGAGTTTAGAATATCAGCAAAACTGACAAAACTTCAAGTATTTCTCCAACCAGGGATATGTAAGCATAGAAGCTCCATAGATTGAACCATAATCATACAAGGAACAAAAATGAACTTAGCCTAAGACAAAAACTAATATCCAGTATAACATACAGCAAGCACCCTAAATAGTACATAGATGAATCAAGTATATATTATATCCCTTGTAACTTCCAATTAACTTTAAAGATTTGTTCGTAATTGTGTAGATGCACAAAGCAATTAACAAACATTAGAAATATGCCAAAATGCAACAATATGTACACAAACCTAAACTGTCCATTAACTAATTGCACGGAAACTAAACCCTAACCGAAAAACTAGAAGACGCGATATTCAATTTCGCGTGTAAAGCAAAATGAATAAAACGCCAAAGTAATTTGAGACGGCAATTCTGAAAAAATACCCAATAACGCCTCTTTAATTCAATCAATGCTCGTTTTAGTCACGAACATAAAATAAATACAACTCAATTTTCTCAGCAAACAAACAGAAATTGATCAATTTTTTATTTTAAACCAATATAATATAATGCGAAGAGAGCGAGTACCTGGTAAACGTAAGGTTGAAAAGGGGTTGAAAAAAACGGTGCAGCCATAACGTGAGAATCAGAGGATTGTAGCTTTTGAAGGAACCGAGATGCAAGAAACGACGTCGTCCGACTTCAGGATTCGTCAACTCGCCATTGAGATCTCGGACAATCAATTTGATGTATTCATTTATTTGATCAGATCAAAAACATTAATTTTCGTCAAGGTTAATTCTTCTTTTCGTTTATGTTTTCTTTCCTTTGGTTTATGGAGTGAAGAAAGATTGAACAAAGAAGATCTAATCTTAGTGACTGAAATGACCCTAATAAATGATGATTTCTCAGACGGTTTCACTGGACTGGTGTTGTTTTAGAATGACTCTTTTAGTCTATTCGAGTTTAAATTCTGGGTTCTGGTTTATGTACCTTGTATTTGCCGTGTGACATTGGCTGAAGATTACATGTGGCATTTGTAGTACGTGGCACTATACTATTCGTAAATGTGACAAATGCGGACGCGTTCGGCTCTTAACAGCCGTCAACGCTAGTTTTCGTTTTCGAAGTTCACAGCTGAAGCATCCTGTAGATCTTACAAAGCGGGCTCTAACAAAGGCATTGTTTAGATTTTGAGTAATGATATTTTGACCCTTAAATTGTTTATTAATATCCTACTTTTCAAAGTATCTTATTATTTTTAGAATTATTTTTATTAAAAATAAAAAAAATTATTTTATTTTATTTTATTTTATTTTATTTTATTCTCTCTATCATAACCATCATAGTCTATTTTCTTCACTATCAATCTATCATCTTTAATAATATTTAATAATTTTTAGTATTTATTTAGTATGACTTATTTAATGGTCATAAGTGCTTATTTAATTTCATAAGCACTTTTTTAATTTTTTTTAATGTTTGGTTATTTATTGACTAATTTACCTTTACTAGTAAAATTCTAAAATTTGAGTTTTTAGGAGTACAAGTTGGAGAGCTTTTCCAAAAAGTTTGTAATATCAAAAATAACCTAAAATATTTCATTAATTACATAATACCTTTATTTATATACAAAACCTACTCAATAAAAATTATTTTTTGTTTTAGTATTCAATATGTTTATAGCCACCACTTGGTACTATTTCATCTTTCTTTTTAATTTGATCTTAGTTTCTAGACGAACTCTTGGCAATTATTGGTTGATGCTTTAATCAGTTCATGTGTGGGTGCAATCTTGCATTGGATTTTGTAACTAGTTGATCATTATCTTCTATGTGTTTCCAATATTATTATATTATTCAATAATATTATTCTCTTTTATTATATTATTCAATATTATCGATGTATTTTTAATTTTGAATATTGAAGAAATGACTGAACTAATTTTTTTTTATTAATTGATAACTTAGATGCATTTTGTCATAAGTTGTATAATTATGAAACAAACTTTTTTACATATCCTATTTGTTAATTTAATCACACAAAAGTACTTTTGGTTTTGCAGAATCAAATAGTCTACTGGTTCAAAATATTTTTTTAATTGACAACCAAACACTCAATAACTTTTTGTCAAAAACTTTATTGATATAAGCTCTATTCGTATAAGATTTATTCAATAAATTGTACCAAATGGAGCCTTAATATTGAGTTTCATTAAACTTTATGAACAAGTGATATATTTTATTGTTATTGATGGTATTAATTTTGCTTTCATGTGACAATATAAAATTTTGTTTAATTTTAATTTGGAAATAAATTATGAGTTAACGTTTGATTAAAATTGTGAATCAATAAAAAAAATTAGAGTGATGTGAGAGATGAGAAGTTAAAGTAGTAAGAATTTGAGAAAGAAAAAAAAATCTAATTTTAATTATATTTTATCAAAAAATAATTTTAATAAATAAATAAATAACATTAATTGAAAAAATAAGATTGGTCAAAATACGCTATTAGATTTTAGAAGTCGTTGCTGACAGAGCTAACTTTGAGCCTAGATGAAATAAAAATAATACATTCTTTTATTAGCATCCTACTTTACATCTGTTTACTTGGATCCGTTCGAAAAGTTATTTATTTTTCTTCCTTCCTTCCTTAACCAGCGCACAACTGTACCTAGTGAATATGATATCCCCACATAAATTAAGTTTTGCTTTAGGAACAGCGCGGTTAAGGATCAGTTTGGTAATGTTATGACTTTTAAAATAATTGTTGTTAGCTGTGCTGTAAAAATAATCAGTTGTAAAGAGAATTAGTTAAGTTTTTGATAAATCTTACTATTAAACTACTGTAAGAAAATAAATGACTAAAATGTATATGATATAAAATAAAATTTACTTACACATATAAAAATTTGCACATACAATATCTTTAATTATGTATTATAATAATTTTAACTAAAAATAAATTTTATATTATGTTGATTTTATTTCTTTTATTTTTTTATCTTAAAAAAATTGATAATTAAAAAATCAACTACAATTTTCATTCAATATCATCAAGTAAAGTATAACTATGTATTCTAAAAATAAACATAAAAAAATGTAATGAGCTACAAAAACTCAAAATGAAAACAAATAATAGATTGTCATGCAATATTATATTCGCATTAAACTTGCAACAATATTATTTCTTAGAATAAAAATTTATTAAAGTATTGATTTTGTTTCCAATTTAAATAAGGATAATTTGGGGTTTATGTGATAATTTTAAGGATATTTATGAAATTATATTAAAGGATAAAATTGATTCTCAAAATCAGAATCTAAAAGCTACCCCTTCTCTATTTTTCAAAATCAATTGTAAGAGGGATTGATTTTGGGACTGATTTTGGTAAAAGTGATTTTATTTTTTTTTAACAAATACCAAAATTAACATTTAAATTTTTAAAATCATTTTTAACTCTCATAAAAGCAATCCCAAATGAGCCATAAGTTGGTGATCTCAAGGTTAGGGTTGGCAAATTAAGGATTTGAGTTGGATTCTTTCAAGTTTAAACTCAGGTTTAGGCCTAAGTTATTTAAAATAAGTCTAGATCTTTTAAAAATCTATCTAAATTTAGATGGATTGAGTTTGGGCCAAATTTGTGTCGAGCTTGGACCATCATTAATTTTGAAATAAATTTTTAATAAAGTAAAAAAAATTAAATTAAAGATAATTATTCAATATATAATAGAATAATAATCTAATATATTAAATATTAGTAGCGCAATATAATAAATCACAACTAATATAAAAAAGATATATTAATCTAATATTTTGAATTTTTGAATTTGATATTTTTTTATTATAAATTAAAAAGTTCTAACCCAAACCTAATCTATATGGGCTTCATATTTTAAGATCTATATCTAAACCCAATTTATATCGGTGGGATCGGTTCGGACTTTTTTACCAACCCTACTTAAGGTTTTGTTTTTATTTTTATTTTGGGATATAGATATAAGAGTGCAACTATTAGGACTCCTCTAAAAAGCTTTTACAACCCCTTTCCTTAACTCACCTAATTAAAATATTAATTAAAAAAAAAAGTTACACGATTTTATAACACTCCACTTATTCCGAACCCTAAATAGTAAAAAAAAAATGTTGTTGATAAGCCCGAGTAATGGCTGTATAGATTTCTTTTGAATTGGTATTTCCCTGGGTTTGTTGATTTGCAATATTTTAGGAGCTGCTGAATTGCTGAAATTTTAAGGACATTGGTGGGGTTTGTTGGTTTGCTCAAATAAGTAAGCAAAGAAATTTGAGAGTAGTTTGCTTTTGATTCAAGTAGCTATTGAGTATATTTTGAGAGGTCGACGTTTTGGTTGTTGATTCGTAGAGGATTGGTAAATAAATTAGTTCCTGCTTTATGAAAGAATTTTGGTCTGGGATAGAACTCATATAATTACTCATAGTATTGACTTTGTCAGCTCAACTGCAATTGCAATTGCACAAGAATTGTGAACTCAAAGCTAGAGATGGCCAACAGGTCAGTCAGCATGAGGTATGACACATACACGTATATGGTACTATAAGAGTACATTTTGGTAGAGTACACGGTATGGCATGGTAAGTACGTAGGTTGAGACAAGTTTAAAATTTTAAGCACGCGGATTTTAAAAGCACAATACTATTAGAGATGGACCAAAGCACGACATATAAAAAAACACGCAATAAGCACGTTTCATTTTTTTTAGTGAAAATAAACTTAAAATTTTATGTTTTACAAATAACTTGAAATTGAATCTTTAAATATGTTTTATTAGCTTAAGTTTTTTAAATTTATTTAATTCTTAGTTTCAAAAAAATTATAATTGTTTCATATTTATCATTTATTAAATAAATAATTGATATCATAATTTTAATAAATAAAAATATAAATATCATGGTTTTATAAATATATATTAATATTATTATGAATTATGATCTACGACTCTACATAATTTCAAGTTAACAATTAAGTTAATCCTTAAGAAATATTTATTATTGTTATTGTTGTAAAAATATTAAAAAGGAATTCTACTACCATAAAGTCAAACTTTAGTAATTAATAATACATTCTCTTATTATTATTGAATATATACTTGATTTTTGAATTTTTATTTTATTAAATTTGAATAAAGGCACATAGATCCAAAAAGGTATGCAAACTTAAAAAAAATACACTAACAACTTTAACATGCACTCTTAAAAAAAATAAAAAAAAAAGAAAAAAACTTAGTAAGCTTTTTTTTTTAGACACAGTATGTCACTGTCATAACACTGCACGTGTGAACACGTGCATGATACATGTGGGCACGACATGAGTAGGCACAACAAGTGTGCTGGGCCGGGCCCAAATAAAAAAAATTAGTAACGGCATGACACAACACAAAATATATAATGAGCACGAGCACGTATGGGTTTTGCTTTGCGGGCACGGCCTGCTAGCGATTTCCACTCAAAGCCCTGGACTTTATTAAATCCTGGTGGCCATAAAACTTATTGCAGGATTCGAAAATGCCTCAAGTTGTATTCTTTTCCATATCGTAAATAGATTTTAATTGAAAATTTTAACATGTAATTGCATATGGGCATAAAGAGTTTTTGTTGAAATGAAGTTAATGAGTAAGTCTTATTGAATATTGAATACATATGTCTTTTTAGGTAATTCCGGTTGTGGGTAAAAATGTAAATAAATAATAGGGATTTTAATAAATTTATAAAGAGGCACCAATAGTTTAACTTTAGATATAATACATGTTCGGTGGACTAAATTTAAAAAATAAATTATAAAATAAATAATTTAGATTCACCTTATAAAACTAAGAACATGTTTAACACATTCTCAACAAATTAAAAATTAAATTACAAAATAAATTACAAAAAAAAACCCAAGCAATCTGTGTTCTCTCTTTCAAAATCTTATCTTTTTATTCCGATGTAAACTCACAGCTCTATCTCTCCCCGTAGCGGTTACTCTTGTTATTCAACCAAAATTCACCGTCACAATGCTCCCTCTCCATGCTCAAAATCGACAGTTGTTCCGTCTTTGTTGCTCTAACAACCGCTCTTTTTTTTTTTCCCCCTTATCTTGATTATAGATAAAAACAATTTAATAATTTTTTTAGAACTTCCATTACTTTCAAAAAGATCAACGAACCATTATTTTCAAAAGGATGAACGAACTTTTTGTTAAATAAATGGCATAAATGAATGGGTAACTTCTAGATAATTGACTTATGGAATTTGACGATTAAGCAACAGCGCATACGGATTGGAGGGCGGCATTTGCCACAATCTAGCTAATTGTTTATATATCCTTGTCCGTGAGAAAACTCATTAGAACTTAAACAAAGCTAAATACACAGGACAGCTTTAATAATTTCATAAAATGCGGATGTGATCATTGTTATTTTGCATAATACCCGTGACATCTTCACATTGGCATTCCAAACCACATGGTGACAGCACAATATGACTTTTAGCCACGGTGGCTTCAAATTTTCCTAGGCAACGATTCAGATAGTGTTGATTATTTAATTTTATATATTTATATTAAAATGATCATATGAGCAAATATAATAAATATATAAAAATATTATTATTATCAAAATAAAAAATAGTAAAGAATTAAAAAAAAAAAAAAAGCAGCATACTTTAATTACTAACCGGAGCCGTTACCGAGTGCCGTCTCCTTGGCTTGCCCCAGCTTTTCTTTCTATTTTTGATTTTGTTATTCCCTTACTCGGATCTCAACTTGTTAAGCTCCCTTGTTCAGAACTTCAGATCTATTATCCTTAAATTAGCTTCAGTCTCGTCTCTTTGATTATTCTCATTCGTAAATATTTTTTCCCATTAATTGCTGCAACCTTATCTCGTGCTCAATCAAGGTACAATCCAACTTTCAACTTAATTCGTCAGCTCTCCTTTTATCAGTATTTACTCATTCATGTACAGTTATTTTGATCACTGCATTTTGCGTAAAATGTTGATTCTAATTTTCTTTGAAGTTTTATTGTTTTTATTTATTTATTTATTTACTTGATAATGTGGTTATTTACATTTCGTGCTGTGTTCCTTGAGGTCCACAGTTCTGATAGAAGCTCAAATTTTAGCTCCAAAATAACACTTGGAATTTAATTCAAGTGTTTTTATTTTGGAAGTTTATTAACTCAATATAGGTGCTGCCAAAATAGGTAATTGTGTTTTAATTAATCATTAAAATCTTAAGAATTGATTGATGCAATCAAAATTCTGCGCTTCAAAATATGCTGCATAACGAAATGTGATGCCTGTCTTTTGAACGTGGCTCCTCACACAATTTACAAAAGATTTTGTGAAGTAAGCTGAAGCCAATGTGGAGCTAAACGTGTATTTTCATTTTGTTTTATTAGATTTGGATCGAATAAATGGCAGTTTATGAGAAATTCATTAGTATTAAACTATTAATGCCAGCCTTTTTATATTTCTAGGCTTATGTATCTGGAATGGTAGGATGATGGAGAGCTGATTATTGCACGGACTGCAACACATGCCTCATGATATTGTGAATGTCATGATTGGTGTAACAAACTTTCTACTTCTTGTCACTTAAATTTTCAAGGCGTCCAAGTGGTAGAGTTAAAAATGGCACAAGCAGCTTTATGGTTGGATGTTGGCGGTAATAGTTGAGGCAAACTTGATCTTTAGCATCTCAGTGGTGCCACATCATCTCCTTTTCTTTTGTTGAGGCTCAGATTGTTTGATGTTTGGTCATTTAACATTCAGAGAATTTCCAGTGCGTGAATTGCGTCATATGCAGAAGAAACACGGGTCTAGGAATTCGCAATGTAAGTATTCCCTATTAATAAAAAATTAGTGCATATGGTTTCAGATTGTGAACTCAAATTCTTTGGCATGAAATGAATAAAGCTAGTAGGCTATCTTTCTTGCTTTTGAACATTTTCCCTTTCCTTTTCTTCCTGTGATAAATATGTGGGTTGTCCATGCTTATCTGCTATAAATTAAACTTTTTTCTTTCATGTCAGGCTAGTATGTCTCTCTTGTTCTGGCACAGACCAGAAGAGGATTTACTGTTTTCTAATAATATAATTTTACAGTGTTGCTGTTTCTATCTGTTTATTTGAATATCACAGATTAAACTATGTATTAATTTTTGGCTTCAAGCCTTCAATCTAAAGCTGCCTACTAGTTTTTGTGGACTTGAAGCTTTTCAGTGAGTTAGAATCAAGTTTCAGGCCAAAAAGTTGTGTTTTTGGCTTGATTTTCTTAGGCTTTAGAATCTTCGATCCCAATTACATCATTGGGATGATATGACAATTGGCGCTTCTCTCTGCATCCTAATATCTCTGTTTGTATGATTGGTGAGGTTGAAATCTTCAACTCCAGAGAAATGATAATATTTCGCGACATGCAGCATTATTTCTGATGAAAGAACTATTCCTGTGGTGTGTGCGGCTCAGAATGAGTTCTAGAAAATTGATTTTTGCTGGGGCAATAACAACAGTTGTGGCTGCTCTTCTTCACTTGTGGTTTCTCTCCCATCCTTCAACAGTCTCTTCATATAATTCCTTGAATGGTTCTCTGCAGCTTAGTCAGCTTAGTGAGACACTTCAGGAGCCAAGGATTTACAGAATTCAACCCCTTCCAGCTAGTTCCATCATTTCACAAAATTCTTCAATTGAAGTGATACAATCAGTTCCTGTAGAGGGAAGAGCAGGAGATTCTAACAGTAAAAGATGGAAGACAGATGATGAGTCAAAGGTCATAGCCACACGTCCTCCTTCTCCTAGATCACCAACCTTGCCTTTACAGGTAAAACTTTTTTGAATTTCTTTTTGTTTTCTAGTTTATTAAGATAAACCAGAGCTATTACCAGTAATATCCATGCTTTGTCACCTAAAATTCAGAGATACATTTGGACGTTGACACCTAGTGAAGCACTTTTGTTTGCTAAAAAGGAGATTGACCATGCTCCAATCATTACTGAAAATACTGAACTGTATGCTCCTCTATTTCGGAATGTTTCTGTCTTCAAAAGGTATAATTTATTAACTAGATCAGCCTTTTTTTTTAATTCATTATGTTTTTTTTTTCCTACTCTAAGGAATGCCATGCCTTCTGATCAAAATATTCATGACTGGATTAGACATAAAGATATATTTTGCTATCGAGCTTGTGTTTAACAGTTAGCATAGTTTCAAATGAGAGTGTTATGCCCTATAATTTTATGGTGTTAGGATGCAGGATTGGTAATTTTATTTTTTTTTCATGAGAAACTCAAACATGTGTTAAAGGTGAAGAAGATGCAGGATTGGTAATTAAGGAGAGAAGTTTCCTTTGGCCATAACAGAGGAATTATCAGAAAGAAGGCAGACTTTTTTATTTGTTATAAAATATCAGAGGGGCATTTCTGTGGCATCTATGCTTAAATTTCAAGTTGCCATATATTTATGCAATCGTCTGGAACAACTATTGTGAATTGAGATGGGTATTTTCAGATAAACTTAATCATAAATGAAAACAACATTCTCTAGGAATGGTGTTACCATTCAAGATCTTTTAAGATTATTGAATATTCATCTATTTACGAATAAGTGGTTTCCAATATTTAGCAGTTTGGAGCTAGCGTAAATCAGTAATGGTTTGTAGGTGGGATCACAATGAACAGAACAATGATTGAAGTTTTGTTTCAACAGCATAAATCGGTTGGGCATCTGCAAAGAAGACATATTGATGTAATGGTTCGTAGGTGGAATGACAATGATGACCAAGACTGCAAAAGACACTTTGGCGGAGAGATAGATCTTGATTACTAAGGATTGGTTGAACCTGCATTGCAAATAGTTTTTTAGCATATGTTCCATTTAGAAATAAAATAATTCTTGATCAGTACCTTTTGTTTGCCGCAGAGGCTTAATTGTTATTACTTATAAAGTTTCTCAATGCCTTCTTTTCTTCTCTTCAGATGGAGAGTTCTCTTGTAAATTTTCTTAATCAAATTCACTGGGCATTCAGTTCATATGTTTATCACTAAATCATTCTGGTGCCACTGTTTTCCTTACTGTGAATAAATCTTAATATCTAAAACCATACTTTTGCCTTGATTTGCAGGAGCTATCAGTTGATGGAAATGACACTCAGGGTTTACATTTACAGTAATGGAAAGAGACCTATTTTTCATCATCCTTATCTTAGAGGTATTTACGCTTCTGAAGGATGGTTTATGAAGTTAATCAAAGGAAGCAAGCACTTTGTTACAGAAGACCCTGAAAAGGCTCACTTATTTTATCTTCCGTACAGTGTACGCCAATTACAATTGGCTCTTTATGTGCCTAACTCACATAGTATGAAACCGTTGGCAAATTTTTTGAGGGACTATGTGAACATGATTGCCTCAAAGTATCCCTTTTGGAATCGAACGCATGGGTCGGATCATTTTTTTGTTGCTTGCCATGATTGGGTAGGGTATTCTGTTCTCCTTTCTGGTAGATATTTGAATCGGCCAAATTAATTTGATTAATGCTGAGTCACAAGAGAACTTCTGATTTCTGTCACTAAATATACTTCCATGGTTGAAAACTCGCCGAAATGTTGAAACAAGCACAGTAGGTCTAGTTGAAATTTTCATGTCATTAAAATGAGATGAGTGTATCACCCCCAATGAAACATTGAAACCAAAATGCAGCCACTTCCAGAATGATGTAGGACGAGTTAGGCTTTTATTTAGGAGTTATCCTGTTTTCCTTTTTAAGCTGCATGAGGTTTTGTTCTACTTGTTTGGGTCTTATTTTAGTACTTCTTTGTTCTTGCTTTATTTTTCCAAAAGTAGTTTTCCTATGTTGCATATGATTATATATGTTTCTTATTATAAGAAGAATTCTAGTTTTCATATTCTGGGTAGGACCTAGGCCACTATCAATAAGGCTTTTCAGTTGAGTAGGACTTGGATGAAGGCTTTGATAATTACTGATTATTGGGAAATGATCATGATATTTTCTCTTATTTTCCTTTATATCTTTCTCTCCTTTCTTTTCTCTTTATTGGTTCTCAATCAGAAAACTAATAGCAGGCATCATTTTCTTGATTTGATCAAATACCTTCATTTATGCCAGTAGACATTCATTTTCATTCGATATTGATGTGCTTGTTTCATTCCTTCCGATACACTGTTTTATCTGATTTTAAGTGATAGCAACTTAAAGAGCTTTCAGTTTCTGCATTTGAATTAAGTTTTGGAAAGACAAGTTTGTGCTATGAGATGATTCCCATTCTCTATGAAGGTCTTCAACATTATTACGGTCTCGTATATAAATTATATTTGGGTTTGATTTGAAGAATTTGTGGAATCCGAGCAGAATTGTATTAGCAACTTCTTTATTGAAATTCCTTCCAAGGTCTTTCTGGCACATCCACACACATGCAGCTGGACACAAGTACATTTCATGCATTACTTTTTAGAGATGATAGCATTTGTTTTTTCAGAGAACAACCGATGGCATTAATAAAACTACTTGGCCAAATTCTCCTTTTTCATATCAAATTTTGATTTGACATGACAATAGTAGCAATCATCAACTCCTGAGTAGCTTCAAGTGAGCATATCAGTAATATTTTGGAACATCTGAGGATATAAATTTATTCTGGTCAGTTTGAGTGCATTCACTTCCTAATTTTTCTCTGTTCTAATTTAACATTTGCAGGGCCCTTACACAACGGTTGCACACACTGAACTTAAGGAAAATGCCATAAAAGTTCTATGCAATGCTGACCTATCCGAAGGCATTTTCGTGGCTGGTAAAGATGTTTCCCTGCCTGAAACCACGATAAAGTTTCCCAAGAAACCTCAAAGGCATATAGGTGGTGGAAATAAAGTATCTCAGCGTCCAATCCTTGCCTTCTTTGCTGGATATATGCATGGCAGGGTCCGACCAATACTTCTCAAGTATTGGAAAGACGATGAGGACATGAAAATTTATCGTCGTCTACCTCGGCTTGTGTCTAAAGAGATGTCATATATTCAACACATGAAATCAAGTAGATATTGTATATGTCCAATGGGGTATGAAGTGAACAGTCCTCGGATTGTTGAGGCCATATATTATGAATGTGTTCCAGTGATTATTGCTGATAATTTTGTTCTACCTTTCAGCGAAGTATTAGATTGGAGTGCATTCTCTGTGGTGATACTGGAGAAGGATATTCCCAAACTAAAGGAGATTCTCTTGGCAATCCCGCTGAGAAAATATCTTGAGATGCAAGTTAATGTAAAGATGGTTCAAAAGCATTTTGTTTGGCACCCTGTGCCAATCAAATATGATTTGTTTCACATGGTGCTGCACTCAATTTGGTTTAATAGATTGAACCAGATTCAGGATCCCCAATCACAGTAAATCTTGTTGGTTTACTTAAGAGTGGATATTATTACATATTACTTTATACAGATACCATTGAAAAGCTGAAATGAATGAAAATTAATCACAAGCATAGCAATTGTGATCGTTTGTGGACACCGCAAAATTTGTCGCCTCAGAGATGGTTTGATGCTTTAGCATCCATGAGCTTGGGACCATCAGCAGGAACAGATGTATGATAAAAATGGTGATGCCAGAATCTGCATTCATGACCCAGGTACAATGTAACAAATAGATTGCATTTACAATTATGTGAGTCTCCTTTTAATGCATTGATTATATCTTAAATGGGAGATGATCCAAGTGGTCAGCTTGTTCATGATTTGTTTCCCAGTAGTGTTTAGTCACCATTCATATTGACCCTGCATCTTGATACTGAGAGCTCTGGCAATCACTGCACTTGAACATTATATAGTATTTTTTTACTAATTTATTTGTTGCTAAATGTACAGTTTCAGTTGCGCCTTTCTTCCATGATGAAATTGGGGATTACTATGGTTAACTGTATCTTTGTCTCTAATTGCCATTGTATTTCCATTAACCCCGTGTTGTGTTAACAAGAAAAGATTTAGTCATTTTCTACTAAATGGCATCATGTATTACGGACAAGTCTATTAAATATATACACATACAGTACATACATTTTTTCCTGCATAATCTTGTTGTCCCATCCATTGACGACTTCAATCTTGGCGTTTTCTTTTCAGTTTATGGACCACAACAGCACAGCCTTTGTATTTTCACATAACAATCAATGCAGGTTATTATTATTTTTTTAAATGTATTTGTAGTGTACACTTTTGTAGGGGACGGAATAAGATGCCTTTGCATACGTTGATTCTTAGACTTTACATGTGAGTAGTAGCAATTAGAGAATTAGAGAGATGTAAGAGTATTTTCCAAATGCTTTATTAGTTTTACTATTTAAATATCTATTTGTTTATCAATGTGGTAAAAAGGAGTGAAAAAAAATATTATTTTTAAAAAACTTTTCAAATATAAATAATTTAATATTATTTTAATTAAATAAATTTTTTTAAAGAAGAAATAAATAGTAATTAAATAATTACTCTCTCTCTTTTTAATAAAAAGTAATAAAATATAAATTAAAAAGAAAGAATTCTATAAAATTAAAAAGAGAGAATTATTTTTTATTTAAAAAATTTTAATTGAATATTTTTTGGAGTTTTAAATGTTGACGTGACTCTTCAAATAAAAAAAAAAATCTTATTTGAAGAGATATTTGTAGATGCTCTTAAGGCACAATCGTTATTCTGCTGTTATGGATTCTATTGCGATATATGATGATTTGGTTGAGAGAAAAAGTAATGAGAACTTGAACCGGCTACACACTAATTCCTGCACACGATCGACTTTATTTTTTAAGTCATGGGGGTATTATTTAGATTGCACATGTTTTTAAGAGGAAAAGGGTGGGTAAGCTAGGGATTTTTGTCTTAATAATTATGATGTTGATAAGCTAGGGATTTTTGTCTTAATAAATTTCTTAAAAATCAAATGAAGAATTCAAATTAAGTCATCTTTTCAGGATGTTAGACAGTGGACGGTTCTGCATCGATACAACCGCCAACTTTTCTGACATTTCTCAAATTGTCTTTAACCTTTCTAATTTTTTTCATTAAATTCCTTTGATTTTGATTTATATGTTACATTTTATTTTTAATAAAGAACTTTCAATATGTAACATTTAATTTTTTGAATATTTAACAGGTAATGGAATATAAATGATTGTGCTAAAAAATTACAGCCATTATAATATAGTTTTATAAACAAAAAACTAAATCGATACTTTTTAAACACAAGATATCTTCTTTTTTTATGCTGATGGTCTTAAATCGACGTGTAGTTTAACTTTTTATGTAGGATATTATCATTTTCCCACAAAAGTTGTGCTAAAATATCAAGTCAGTATTATGGTTTGATGAAAACAATATTTTACGACCAAACGTTTATCCTGTTAGCATTTTCCCACTATTCCATTAACTAGTTAAAAATTTTGCTGACGTTAGAAATCGAAATCAGCCCCTGTCCTGCACTGTTCTTGCTTCATCTCTGACCTCTCTCGCTCACTATCACCAACGCACATCTCTCTCACTCTCGCAGCAGACTTGTTGCTTCAGGGGTAAAATAGACTTTTTATTCATTTTTTGTTAAATATTAACTGAGTTTTAACTGAATGGTGGGAAAATGCTAACAAGATAAATATTTAGTGGTAAAATGTTGTTTTCACCAAACCATGGTACTGAGTTGATATGTTAGAATAATTTTGGTGGAAAAATGATAATATCTGTTTTATATATTCAATAACAATGATGTCTTTTTCTAATATGTCGGACGACATGTAATTTAAGTACTTATTCAGTAGATGACAATCATCCACTACTTATAAGAAGATAAGTATTTAATTGTCTATAAGACCACAAATGACATTATGACAAGTCATCTAATATATAGGAATATGATCGACATATCGTTTATTTATAAGAAGATAAACGCCATGTTCTCTTGAAAATCAAAGCTTTGAAATCTTGAAAGATATTTATTATAATTATTTATTGGCTACAGCTTGCCCAAGTATAGCCATGAATACCCTTGCAAACGAATGGCTTTGTCATAATTAACGATGCAAAAACCTAGTCGAGTTGCGTAGCGACTAAACAACCACGTCAACACTTAAATTTATAGTTTTTGAGGAGGCAGCCCTGTGTTGCTTCCTCAGCAATGAACAACTTCCTGTGACTTCGAGTACTTCTCTTAAGAACACCTGAGTTCATTAAAAACAGTCAGAGGACGCTAAAGATTTTTCTAGCGTAAACCTTTCAACACTTGAGTCAGCGATTTGGGTTTACTTGAAAAAACTTGTGCTACAACTCTCGCGACTTAACTATAATTGTTTCAAATGGAAGGAATTAATTTTTAAGAATCAAGAAAGATAGTCTAGAGGATTTGTCAAGTAGTTAGAAAAGGAGAGTATACAAGAATTAAGTGTTAAAAAATATCTCTCCCTCTTCCACCTTTATTCCTTGTAGCTTTTATATCTAGTCAAAATTATCGACCTCCTCTCCCCCACAACTGCTACTGAGTCGGTTACATAACTGTTGGTGAGTGGGTAGCGTAACTACTGGTGAGTGGGCTTTATGCCCAAATTCTCTGGAAGAATCCCGTGGGTTGACGTTTGACCGAACCTTCAATTTGACTCGACCCTAATCTCTCCTCATGTGTCCTCGAACCAACTTTAATCATGCGACTAGCCATATGGCTTGTTGGTATAATTCTCCTCAAAGAGTCCTTTTTAGGATGAGGTGAGCGCACTCTGCTCATATGCACTTGATCAAGATGATTTTCACCCATAAACAATAACTTCTAAAATTCAGATCCTTTGTACATATTCTCAACCATTAATATATAGACATGATCTTTGCATAATGTGATATAAATATAGGCAAAACTCCAAATATTTTTCATTCTTGATCGATTAATCGAGTTTACTCAAGTTGATATCTAACTACTTTGCCAGCTTTTACACTTAAGGATGCATTTAGTATGTAAGATAAAATAGAATGGGATGAGATATGATAGAATTGGATTATACTTAATATTTTCATGTGTTTGGCGTAATTTAGGAATTGATTGGATTATAACAATAAAATAGTATTATAATTAAAATTAATTTAAAATAAATAAATATTTATTTAATCATAGTCAAATTGAATTATTACAAATGAAAAGTCTCATAATATAATTAAATATATATTATAATAATTTATATTATAATATTACAATTTATAATTTTTTGTTATTATAAACTAAAAATTTTGTCAATGATATTATACCTATCAGTGTCAAATGTCAATGGTATTTATTATGATTTCTTTATTTTTATTTTTAAATATATTTCCAATAATTCAATTATAATTATTTAATAATTTATAATTTTATCAAAATTTAACCAAGTATTTTGAAATTATACAATTATTTAATAATTATATGAGTTAAAATAGTATTATAATTTAATAAAAAAATAAAATATTAAAAATAGTATTTAAATAAGTAAATTATTTATTTATAATGATCGTTATATATTAAAAATATTATTAAAATAAAATTATTTATTTTTAAATCAATATTTTTAAAATATTGATTGTGTTTTATTAAAAATTAATATCATAATTTATTATTTACATTATTAAAATTAATGTTTTTATCATATTTATTACATATTAATATAATTTTAATATTTATAAATTATTATGCCAACATAAAATCTTAACTTAACTAACCCCATGGCCTCTCATGAAATAAATTTTCTTTTGTAATTGGTATTATATGGTAGGCCCAAGAATCAGCAAATCCCAAGCCACTTTAATTCACCACACATTAGGATGGCAATGGTACCCACAAACCCGCCTGTTGCAGGTAATTTTGTGGGTTGTGGGTGGGTTTGGTATTATAAATTGAAACCTATACTAGATTGCGGGTGGGTTTGGGATTAACCAAAAATCCGATAAATACCTGCATGGATATCCACCAAACCCGTAACTTTTTTTAAATTATTTTTAATTGAAGAAATATTTAAATCTTAAAATATAATTATATACTTATTATAATTTTGATTGAATTTTCTTTAACTTAATGCATGGATTATTTCAATATTATAATTTTTTTCTTTGGATTAATATTTAAAAAGTACTATTCTTTATATTAAGTATAAAATACACAAATCGATTAAAAAAAAGCTACAAGTTATATCTAAGAATAACAATTATGTTGGATTGATGTTGAAAATTTAATTGTTCATTTATATTGGTTAAATTTTGAATCTAGTATGTTAGGTAGAATTTTATGTTATTATTATAAATTTAAATATTGAACATTTACGATATCAAATGTAGAAACCCACAAAAATCCACCGAATACCCGCTACGGGTTTGGTAATTGTCAAAACTCATAGTGGATGGGTTTTCTTAAAAAAATAAAAACCTACAGCTGGTTGCGAGTGGATTTGATAATTAAATTTTGTGCTAGTATGGGTTTGGTAATGGCAAACCTATTACGGGTAGTGCTCATTGCCATCCTTAACCACACATAGGATGCAATAGGATTTGTTTCAAATAGTTTTTTTTTAAAGAAAATGGAGGGTGGGCAAGCCTAAATCAATTTTTACCCCCCTTCTCACCCTCAAGACTCGAACCCGAGTCTATACAAATAAGGGGCGACAGATTGCACTACCAACCAACTCGGCTTTGCCCTTTGGGGGTAGATTTGTTTCAAATAGTTCAATATGTTGTGTATACTTTTTAGATTAGGGAATCGGAATTCGAAATCGAAATTATTAATAGTGTTTACTTCGTCAAATGGAGTCAGAAATCGGAATCGGAATCGTGAGACCCACCAGAATTTGAGAATGAGAAATGGGAGACTCATTCCCAAGAGGAGGTGGGAATGAGTCTCCTATTCCCAATATTGACCATTTTGCCCCTCCCCAAAATAAAAAATACCCATTTATCCTCATTTATGATTAATTAATATATTAATAAATAATTACAAAAATAATTAATAGATTATTATTGTTATAAATTAATTAAAATAATTAATATATTATTAACAATACTTAATAATAATAATTTTGAATAAATAATTAGAAAATTAATATATTATTATTAATTAATATATTATTATCATAATGATTATTTATATATTATTAAAAATAATTATTAATATTCATTATATTTAATTAATAATAATTATAATATATTATTTTAATTGAAGAATTAATATAGTAATTATTACTAATTAATATATTAATATATTAATTAATATACTATTATAATTAATTAATATATTTTTATAATAATTATTAATATAATTATTAAAATTAATTATTATATTAATATAATTAATTATATATGATTAAGAATAATTAATAATAATAATTTTTGAATAAATAATCATTATAATTAAAATATAAAATAATAATTATGACAATAGCTCATCAAGTACTTTATAGTAATTTGTTATAATGTAACTCATAACAATTTCAATTAAAAAATAAAATAAACACATTAATGGCAGTCCAGCTCAGTTCGATTCTGATTCCTACAGTTCAAGCAAACAACTTATTCTGATTTTCATTACTCATTCTCATTCCAACCCATTCCCATTTTTCCTATTCGTTCTGATTTCAATTCATCCACTTCCGATTTAGTAAACACAACAATAAAATGAAAGGTTGGAATTGAAATGGGAATAGTTTAAGGCCTACAAATTTGGAAATCATTACCTTCCCAAAAAGGGGGTTGGGAAGAATGACTTTTTTATCCTCAACTAAACTTCCTAATACCCATTTTATCTTTGATTTAAATAATAATTAAAAATTAAAAATATTGAAATTAATAATAATAATAATAATAATACTTTAATAAATAAGAATAACAACAACAATAATAATAAAATTAATAAATTATAATTATATTATTATTTATTAATGTTCTTGTTGTTATTATTATTATTATTTTCTTCATCATCATCATCATCATCATCATCATCATCATCATCATCATTGTTATTGTTATTAATAGTAGTAGTGTTATTATTACCACCACCACCACCACTAAAGGACATTAATTTACAAAGGGCATTTTAGTAAGTCATAATAGTTCATTCTAATTGCAATTTCTACCGTTTAAGTAAATAACTTATTCTGATTTTGATTCTTATTCTTATTCTTGATTTCAATTCCAGTCTATTATGATTTTAACTCATTTGAATCCCAGCCTATTCCGATTATTGATTAGTAAATGCTTAAAGTTTATATCCCCCAAGGGCGTGGTCAAGATAATTAGTAATGATTATGTCGCTTTTCAGGACTCAAATTCAATCCTTCGGGGCGGTAAGATGGGTAAAAATTATATTTAGGCTTACCCACCTCCCTTTACTTTTTTTTTAAATATATATCACACTATCAAACATGATCTAAGTATTTATTTAATATGACTTATTTAACTATCATAAATACTTATTTAATCTCACAAATTTTTATTAAAATTTTTGTTATTATTTAATTATTTTTTGAATAGAACTTTAAAGATTTTTTTTAGGGAATAAATAAAATAATGACCTAAATTTGTCATGGAACTAACTAGTCGTAAAAATGATTACGTTAATTTGTCATTACCTGGTAGCACCAAGCCACCAACACTCGAGAACTGCAAAAGGCTGACACTAGGAACTTGTTTGAAGTAGCATTGAATAGAGATGGCAAATTTCGGATCCAAATCCGGATGTAGGTGCATCCGGATCCGTATTGAATTTTTTATATCCGGATTCGGGAAAAAATATGCAGATTTGGATGCGGGTAAGATCCACACGGGTTGCGGGCAGATTTTTCGGATATCCGGATCCACATATTTTTAAATTTAAATATAATTTTAACTTTAATAATTTATTTAATGATATCAAATAAAATTCAATTATAATTTAACAATTAACAATTTAACATCAATTCAATATAAATAACATACAATATCACCATAAATTTACAAATGATAATTTCACAACATAAATAAAAAATAAAAAAACTAAAGTAAACCAATTCATTTTAATATTCTCTAATTATTATTATTATTATTTTAGTTTTTTAACATACTTTTTATAGTCAATGAAGATTATAGAATTAATTATGCTTATAAATATTTTAATTTATATATTTTTTAATTAAAATTAATTAATTAATTATATAATAATGCGGATCCAGATCCGAATCCGCACGAATCTTAACTTTTAAGATCCGGATCCGTATTTTATTACATGCAGATCCGGATTTTTCCAAATCAAGATCTTTCGGATCTTTGCGGATCCAGATTTTAATGCCAACCCTAGCATTGAAGCTCACATTTTCTTATATTTCTATCCTCCTTCCCTGCTATGAAGTACTTAGTTTAGTTTATTTATTTATTTATTTATTTATTTTTATAGAGTCCTTTTTTTGTTTCCCTCTAGTCATTAATTGTTCGGTTTATTTTTCAAACAAACTGCAATATTTTTGTTCAAAAAATTAAAATATCTCAGACTCGGGACAACTTAATTTGTACTAATAAATGGAACAGGCAGTCATAGGGTGTCTAAAATTGTTGAGCAAATTTATGTAAACCAACACATAAAAGTGATCTCTTCGAAGGAGAAAACACTTGCGGACAAAGTGCTCACCTCTGTTGATCAGTGAGCCAAAGATGATCATCATCCAGTTGAAGAAATTTATTTGCCCAGTCCAAACCACAGAACCCCTCAGTAGAAAAATCGAAATCAAAATTGACTTCCGAGCTTGCAATTTGCTTGCCGCCCTCTTCATTTGCGGGAGCAATCTCCGAGGTGTTTTCAGGAACTGATAGTCGTGTAGTTTCAGTCTGAGGCTGCTGCGGTGTTTTCTGCCTGTGGTTTATTTTCTTGCTCAAATGAGAATTCCAGTAGTTCTTAATTTCATTATCTGTCCGTCCTGGAAGTCTCCCCGCAATCAAAGACCATCTGTTTGCAGAAACAACGCCAATCAATCACCGTTCCCTCTGCTTGCTTGCTTAATATTAATCTAAACAAAAAGGACGGTACCTGTTGCCCAGTAATTTATGGAGCCGGAGGATCAAGTCCTCTTCGTCGTCAGAAATGTTGCCTCGTTTGATATTCGGTCTCAAATAATTCAACCATCTCAATCTGCAACTCTTCCCACACCGATTCAAGCCTGCACAATTCATAGACAAATGAAACCAGCCCCGTTACTAAAATTAAGGCTGGAAATGCCTTTGCAAATGTAAATTTAATGAACCTGATTCAGTAGCAACATTTTTCCATCTCTTTGCACCGTGAATTTCAATATACTCGGTCAGTTTTCTATCTTCCTCAGCAGTCCAAGCTCCTCTGTTCATCACATTCTTCCCAGATGCATCATTATTATTATTGTTCTTGGTGGGTGCCATATCGAGGTAAAATGCTAAACACACAGGGAAAAGGCAGAGTTATTAAGTGAGTGAGAGTGAGAGTGAGAGTGAGAGTGAGAGTGAGGGAGAAAATTGATTACTGATTAGTGAGACACCCAATTGAAATTTAGGAGAGGGTCCTGTTCCTTAATAAATAGAGAGTTTATGTGACTAAGGGCATTGAAGCGTCAGCAGAATCTATGCGCCTACCCTTCTTGAGGGAAATGCCGAAGCAAATTAAATGGAACCCCCAAGTCTCCAACTACCAGTTAAAATTAGTGTGAATGTCAAGTAAAGGCTAAATGACCAAATCGAATAAATTCTCTTGCCCCATTTTTGAATAAGTTGCTGTGTTTCTAAATCATTCATGTGATGAGTTTGATTCTTTTGCGCAATAGATAGCCAACGCGAGCAATATGTAGCCAACCCTTGTCCCTTTCTTTCTTTCTTTAGCTTCCTGCAAGCTCTGAAACTTGCAATTTGGCAATTGTACAAAGGTTCATCGCTATTGGCTGCATTGTGTTTCCTTGTGCGACAGAAAAAGAAATATTATACCATTACTTCAAGATTAAAAAAAAAAAATTATAGAATAAAAAATATTCACTAGAAGACAAAAATTTTGTCTTTTGTGACTTTTGTGCTAAATTTTATGTTATTTTCAGTAAAATATATCATTATTCTTCCTTGGGCTTTTTTGTTGTAATAATTTCATGGGAGTAATCTATTTTTGTGGTCTTTTTCATTTTGTGAGTTCCATGATTTATACCAATCAGATTAAAAAATCATTACTTATATTTATTTTTAATTTATTTTGTGGTGAATGATCATCATAAGTGACTATTTAGTATGGCCTTTTTTATGACTAAAAGATTCTAATTTTTTAAATACTTAATTTTCATTTATGTGTTGTTCAGTCGTAACTTGAGTTGAGAATTTAGAGATTAAAAAAGCTCTTGTATCTCGAATAATAAAAGATAAAATTTTGAGTGCTTTAAAAATTTTAAATTATTTAGATCTTATTTTATTTAACATTTTTCTTTCCATTCTTAATAACATAACTTTAAAAAAAAAAACCTTTACTTATTAATAATAATAAAAAAAAACTATTTAAAAAGTAATACCCTAGTGCGAAAGAGAGACCATTTATTGTATCCTTATGAGCTATCTTTCGGGCTAAAGACTAGTTTTGTGCAGCCTTAATAAATGGTAGGGGCCAATACCTTTCTACAAGAGTTAGGGACATTTTTACTCCTCCAAAATGCTCTTTCATTTTTTTTAATTATATTTTACCTAATTCCAAAAATATATATTTTTTTAAACTAAACACTCTTTTCATTTATAAATCCTTCAAATTTTAGTAATTTTCTTCCCCTTAATTTTTTTTTACTGTCTTGATATCTATATCTTTCTTTTTACAAAACTCAAAAACACTTGTTTTCAGAGAATAAGAATAATCAATAGAAATATGTACAGAAAAAAATGTTAATATTTTAAGTTCGTACAAAATCAATTGTATAGATAGGCTACAAAAGAAGAAAAGAGAGAAAGAAAACTAAAGCTTTCATTATGCACGTAACATTGAAATTAATCGTGGGACCAACAATGTAGCAAACCTGTCAGTAGACTAGATTTGTAAACCTAATTAAAAAAGCAAAACGAAAAAAGAAAAAAGAAAAAAAGAAAGGAAAAGTCATACCTAGGCAAGAAAAATAGATTTAACACAAAATACACGCGCGCGTGCATACACACATATATATATATATATATATATATATATATTATTTGTTATTTAATTTAATTGTAAAATTCACGGTTAGATGCTCTCAATATTTATTGGAAACTCACTCTTTATACATTTTAATTGGTGCTATTAGCAGGCCTCTAAAAATAATATTCTTATACAACACAAAAATTCTTAACAAGAAAAATTTAATTCCCAACCACTTCCAATAAACTACAGGTCCAATAACACCCTTTCCCTTTTGCCACCGAACGAAATACGTCCGAATTCCTTAGATGGGTAAATGTTAATATTTCAATTAATCCATTCTCGCCAAACCGAATAGCTGTTAGATTGGCTATCTTCAAATCTAACGACTGCTTCAGAACAAAACAAAAACTTATGGTTAGTTGCCACGTAACTGGCCCCTAATATTAATATAAATTTTTTAAAAAGATTAAGATTCGGTTTAGTATAATTTTTCAAATAAAATTCATTCAAGGAAATTTTTTATTAGTAAAGCTTTTGCTTAAAAAAAATTTAGTTATTTGATTGTCAATGAAAGTTTTTATTAAAAATTAAAAAATTAATTTAATAGTTAAATTTTTAAAGTTATGTTATAGAAGAAATACAATAAGATTGTGAAATAAATAATAGGCTTTTTAGATAATTTAATTTTAAAAAAAAAACTCCAACCAGCCTCTATTTTGAAAAGTTTAAATTTAAATTTAATTAATAGAAGTAAAATAATTTACTTAAACTCTTAAAGTTCTGTTAAAAAAAAACTAAATAATAATGAAATTTTAAAAAGAGATTTTAAAAATTGCATAAGTACTCATATTCATTGCATTAAGTCTTACTAGATTGGCATCAAATGATTCTACCTGGTAGCACTACGGAAAACGTGTAACGCGCTTTTTACGTTCTCTATTCTGGAGAAGGTCACTGTGACCGACGTTTGTTTTTGGTGGAGACAAAACACTATTAGGTTTGCAAATTTTCTCGTGGGCCTTTCATTTATGATAAAATTGATAGCATATTATATATTTTTTGTCCATCATGCAAAGACACCAACCGTATCTCCGGCTCTGGCCATGCCCAATAATTTCATAACACACTGTTAGTGATAGCCATGCTCCAAGTTGGCGTGCGTGGTGCCATTTCCAATAATAGTATGAGATTTTTCCTTTTTTTTTTTTTTTTTTAATGAATGTGGACTGTTTCCACCTGTTACAGTCAAAGAAAATACAATCCGTGAAATAGTTTTATCTTTAAAAATTTCAAGATTATGAAGTAACCAACCTTTCACTTTTGACTCTTTCTTCTCAATCTCACATTAAGAAAATTATCTCTTTATTATAACTGTTCGTAAAGTAAGCTCTCTCATTTTTTTCCCTTGTAGTCATTAATTCTTTTTTCCTATCTGAGTAAACCATCAATTATCTATTGCCTTCTCTATTTTAAAACTTAAATCCACAGAACATAGATTTAAAAATATTTGTTTCAATTGAATAACCAATGATGGTGGATGAATCTTGTCAAAATCTGAAGCCATGGTTTTATACTTTTGTTCCACTCAATTCTTGATAGAATGTAACAATATCTATTTAAAGAATTTATGAGATACCAAGGCTCTTAAAACCTTCAATAATCTTATTCTAGATAATTCAATGAAAGATGAACAAAAAATTATACTTAATTACTATGAAGATTCTGAAAATAATTTGTGATTTTTATAGATTTTGATGAATTGAAGTATAGCATGTAACTATAAAAGATACTCTGACGCTCAAGTTAGCATTTGTTGATAATAAATTTCTGTCTCTTGATCTCTTCTAATTATATTACAAAAATTAGCCAAAAGATCATTTCTTGATTGTTCTAGCTCTTATTTATAAACTCAAAGATGCAGGATTGATAAGAAACTTTACTTTAAAACTAATTCCTCACTCTCTCTCTCTATATATAATATTTGATAACTTCTTTTGTCCATATATGGGCTCCTTGCACATAATTTCATTAGTAATAAAGTAGCGTTTATCATCAATGTTTTCCAGTCCGATTATCATTTGTTTTTTTTTTTTTTTGGGTGATTCATATAAATGAATTAATGGACATTGATTCTTGATTTGGGGTTAACATAAACCATATCTAATATTTGACCTTTTAATCTGAAATTGTAGGAACCATATTTGCATTTGATTTTTAGTATGAGACCAATCCAAAATATATCTATCATATGAGTTAATGATTTTTAATGGACACATGGTGTGGTATATCTTACTATATTTTTTGGCACTTACGTACATTCATTTCCAATATATAAATCAGTGAAAAATTTGCAGAAACAGAAGAAAAATATGGTTAGTTAAATAATCTTACTGATGATAGACAATTTAAATAAACAAAGAGTTGAGACTTTAGAGAGTAAAATTTGTGGATATAAGAAAGATATATTCCCAAATATTAGTGAAAATATATTTTCAACTTTTAATATGGTCTTGTTAGACTTTTTAGAACATACTAAAATATAGTATTTAGATTCTCCATAAATTTGATAGGTCGATTATAGCCATTTTAAAAAGAAGTTTGTCAAATATTATCTTTTTTTTTAACATATTTAAGTTCTTTAAAAACCTGCATGGTTTAATTTGTTGTGATAATTGACATTTCGAAAACAATTTTAAATGTTTACTTAATTATGGTAACAAAGAATATTATTGTATTTAGTGTTTCTCTCTCAATTCTAAATATTATTCCAACAAAAGTACTACTGTTCATGAGGAGCTTTAGACAAAGGATATTAAGATATTACTTCAAACAATTTCGAACGAACTTTTAAAAATTTATGTTACCATTTCTAAACCCGGAGACATAAAATTTTTTTCATATTTATATTTTTTTGAAAAAATACAAGTATCAGAATTTTTTTAGAAAATATTGATATGTATATTACGACCATAAATTTAAGAAAATTACTTTAAAATAAATTTATTATGGTACAATCAAATTTTTACTCTTATCAATATTAGATAGATATTAATTTCACCCATATTAATGGAGAAAATACCTACACTTGCACAATTATATAATTAAAAAGAGAATTGAATTCTAAAATATGGTGGTACTGGAATTGATACCCTCAGTCAAGGGTTTGTCGCAGGGCTATAAGCCTAGTGGCTCTGTTAAATTATATAAAGTATGGGAAAATGCAATTTACAGAAAAATGAGCACACAAGTCACAGCATTACACAAGTAGCAACCATGTAAAACGGTACCGTTTATACTCTCACTTAAGTTGACCAAATTAAAAAATGAAAATCAAATAAAAATCTTATCTTCTTCATCCATTTCCTCCTTGCTTTTCAACCCACGAAGGTAATTAGCCTCTATTAGTTTATACTAAATATTAGTCTGTAAAATTTATCTATAAAATGAATCAAATATAATCCCCAATCCCAGGTGTGAATGTGCTGTGAAATCAGTTTAGCTAATCACGACTGCACGAATCGTGAATTTGTTTATTTTTTACGTAAACAAGGATTAAATTTGAATTGCCAGATTGGTTAAATTACAAGCTTTTATTGTGAATTTTTATGCAAGTCTTTGTTTTGCGGAAACGATGAATTCGGAGAACGCCATCGAAGTTCAAGAGCATGAGGAGATTGAGGAGAACGAATAAGCCAATTAGGGGGAAATATTGGAGAATTAAGGCCGCAACCGAACGGAGAAATTTATTTTTGAATTTGGTCAACTTAACTGAATGTTTAAACGGTGTCGTTTTACTTATCATCACTCTAGAATTTGACCAGGACCGGCTTCGGTCGCCGCTTCTTGTCAATGCAAAACTTTTTGATAAAAGAAAACACAAATGTTTGAGATCAAATGAAAATGATTTGCAAGGAGAGATCAGAAACGGAATGTGAATCGCGAACGAGCCAGCGGACACCTCAACGGAACAGCCTTTTCTAGGCATTAGAAAACTAGCTAGCAACCAACAACTCTGTCCCATGCAGGCCGCATTACATTTTACATAGCCACAAACTGGCAGAGCGGCAGGCACCTTGCGCACGTGCAAGCCATTTTGTATTCAATTTTTGGGTAATTTAGCCGGAGCCCCCGTATGTTTCAACAATGCGCTCATCGCGCCATCCTCTTTCGACCATGTGCCCCCCCGCACCCAATTCCGTTATAAACACACTTATTTCTGACGGTGCGCCTGAAAATGTGGGAAATGACAAAATTGCACTTTTTTTTTTTTTTCAATTTAAACAAGTAAAATTACAAAAATACTTGATGCATTATTCCATATAAAATTTGTCTCATGCTAAGGGAATAATAGTAAGCTTTTGCCCTTAAATAATAATTTGATTACGCTGCATGTATGGCATGCATCTGAAGCTGTGCATTCTAACGATTAAATAGGCAGAACAAGTTATTATTATCAATGCATAGCAACGGTAAAATAACGTTCATAAGCCTTCCACCACCTGTGAATGTAGTAGTATCTCTCAATACTCCATCATTTTTACCATCGCTCATTAAACCCACCATCATCAGATTACATCAGAAATTGAACAAGCATCGCTTATTCACTGCTGAGATTCAGATCACTGTTAAGCCTAACAGAAGTATTACCATCTATTCAAATTACAACCTTTTCAACACAAACATTACTAGAAAAATGTCCAGTTTAATGTCTTCTTCAAGCTCATCAAAATCAACACCCAATTGAGACAAAAATTTAGCCAATGTGGGAATGTTCAAGTTTCAGAAGAAAGTATACTATTGCAGACACAAGGCAGCAAGGTATCAAAATCCAAGGCAAATCTCGACAGATTGTACCATACCTGTCCTGATGATCTTGCATGTTGTTTCTTTAGATGGTGGGCACCGTCTGGAGAGGAGATTGCTGAATTTATGGGAAGAATGAACATGTTTGAAGGGTAAGGTATAAACAATAGTGGCAAATACAATCTGAATTTGACATGGATGACCTTGATCACAGGTCCATCAATATTAAAACCCTACTTTATGAACGAAAGAAGTATCAATTCATCATGGTGCTGATGCTAGTACTTTGTTGCAACCGTCATCTATTGTAACTTAGGATGAATGTATGAGAGAATATTATTTTAAATTTAGAAAATGCAAGAAATTAAGTGCAAAATCTAGTCAGATCCATTGTGCTTAATAATATGATTGATGAAGAGGTGTGCTAATCACGTACATAGTTACACAGAAATTTACCCAACAAAAAAAAAATTGTTGGTCTACCTACTTGCCAATAACTTGCATGATGCCACAAATGCTTCCTAACATAATCTTAAAGCCTAATAAAAGAAAAATGCCACTGCCTTTTGCATGTTTAGTGTCATAGCACTGAAAACATCTAAGCTAGAAATGCAAACTAACATTACACGTCAAATAAGAATAAATTTAGAATTTCTTGATAACTGTGCAAAAAGTCCTTGTTTCGAGTCTTAAAAATCTTGAGTTGGTTCACTGCGGCATTGCGGAAGGTGCCAAGAAATGGGTTATGTGACTCTCCTAGTTGTTACTGTTATTTCTGCCAAAGTCTGCAATTCATTTAAAATAATCACCGCATTATGACAAGCAATAGAATGGAAAATAAGTAATGTAATGAAAGTATTAACTAATAACTCTCGTCAATATTTGTTTTAAGATTAATGAATGATAGAATTATGCCTCACTAAAGGTGGGAAAGTTCGTACCCCCCTTTTTTCAGTATTGTTTAGTAGACTTTTTTTTTTTTTTAGTTTTTTTATCCTTCAAAGTGATCCTATCCATTCGACTGTACACTTGTCATCTGCCTGGTTAAAAATTTTTTTGCACCTGATGGCCTTTTATGATTCCTAATCCTTTTCTATTTTGGTGGGGGCATCTGCCCCCTATGAGGTTCATGGACCTAAACTATCACTTTGACCAGCTCATGTGCCTGTATTTGACTTATTTTGGTGGGGGCATCTGCCCCCTATGAGGTTCATGGACCTAAACTATCACTTTGACCAGCTCATGTGCCTGTATTTGACTAACGGTGGAGCCACTGGCTAGTGCATTGTGCAGTACACCAGCTGCCTTGCCTTATATTCCCAACATGTGATCTTTGCATTTAAATCTCATAATATCGAACATTATACAGTGAAACCAAATAATTGTAGCAATTTGAAATGTTGGTTATTTACAATATGGATAAGTTGATTTAACTAACGTAGATTAATAGGAGAAACATGAAATAGTTAGATGAGTAAATACCTTGGGCTGCTGATCCTATTTCTGTCATGTGGAATTTCAGATTATTCTGCGGAACCGGACATAAACATAGAGAAACATACAAATAAGCTTCAACTTTACAAAATAAATCTTCTAATGGAATGAACAACACTGAATTTCTTATGCCTAGTCATCTTATTTGCGTTAAAGGATTAATTAGACGGCGTCTTTTGCTGTCGCCAAACTCCTCGCAGTACTTTAATTGGAGGAACCTCATCAGCTTCTCTTCTCCTATTTATTTTTGGCTTTTAAGGAGGCCTTCTCACCATGGGAGGAAAATCTCATCACCTGTAGTGATTTGCCATGAAGACTTGTTTGGAATGGGCCGGATCATTCCAGCGTAGGTGCTTCAATAATTTTTCTACTTCAACAATGGACTAATGAACTGTGATTGATTCTTTCTACTGTGTATGAAACAAAGCATTGCATGGATGCATGGAATGCAACTCACTTGTTAGGACCATAGTCACACATATGATGCGCCATATTAATAATGTAAGTCATGTGGTTATGATCTACTTCTCAGCCATTCACTAGCTTGAACGACTAGGTTTGGACTTTCAGTCTGCAGATCCTTAATCGTCTTGCCATAGATTCTCTGTAGAATCTCAAATTCCCAAGCCTCAGCCTTTCTCCTTCTGTTCACCATCCTCTTCATTAGTTTTTTCCTGATCCTGTCAAGCATACTCAACATTGGCACTTTTCTTTGAACCTCAAGCCATGCATTAAAGGATTCTGTCATATTATTTGTGTAGTGATCAGTCTTGCAGTTGTTGCCAAAGCATGGTTGGACCAGAATTTTGTTGATAATCTACTCAGTATCTTGTATACACCCTTATCTACATTCCTCAAATCTGACATTGCTTCATCAAAAGCCCTTTTATTAGATGCCCTTACAGCTGCCCAGAAAAAAGATTCGAAGCTTGTAAGTGAATACCTTCTTTTTAAAAAAGATTTGTAAGAACTTGTCCTGCAGAATACCTTGAGCATTTGGAAATTCAAGAGCCAAACCATTCTAGATCCCTTTCTGCCTGTCAACATGAAAGTCAGTTGCGTTGTGTCTTCCAGAATGATCAGATGGCCTAGAAACCATGTCCATGCACTTGTGCTTTCAACACTGCATTACGTAGAGCAATTATAAATATTCCAGTGTTGTCATCAAGTGCTATTGTTGACAACAGCACACCCTTGTATGGATCTTTCAAATGGAAGACATCAATCCCAATAAAGGTCCACAACCAGCTTTGAATTCATCTCTAAGTACTGGAAATGAGAGCATAAATCTGTCAAAGTGAGTTTGAGTGTGCTCTCATGGAATCTAATAACAATAACCAATGCCAGAGCCTGTGGCATCTTTTGTAGTATCATCTGAGCAAAACTTTTAATAAGCCTATAACTTGATTTATGATCCGCATCTATGTTTTTGCATTGCCTTTTTCTTTGCCTTATACACGTTGAACCTGCTTCCCTTACAACTATTGGTTCTTCTGAGCTCACTTTTAATGAAATCAGCAGTTATGTCTAGGGATCTAGAAAGGTTTGTCCATACTTAGAAACTATGAACTCAGCAGTGCATTCAAGATTGTCCGGCCGGCGATAACTCTTGTGATACATCCCTATTATAAAAATCACGGAATGCCAACTTGGAGTATAGATGTTCTGTCTCATGATAGCCTCTATTCTAGCCAAAACACCATCACTTCTATCATTAGAAAGAATGCCAAACTCATCATCATCACTTTCATAGTCAGACAATCCCCATCATTATCATGAGAAACAACATAAGCTAATCGAGGCTCTATTACAGTATTGGTTGGTGGATTAGCGACATTTAGAGCACCTAGTGGATTCCTGAATCTTCATCATTGTCAAACAAGCTGAAAACACTATCCTTTGAGTCATATTTTGCTGTTACTGATATTGTCCACTGAGTTATATTAGACGGTTGCTAATGACCTGGAGCTGAGTATTTTGGCCTGTCCGAATGTAATGTTGAAAGAGTTAGAAGGATGAACAGGCTGTGATTCAGGATTTGGAGTTAGTTGAAAAGATGCCATATGATTTTGGTAAAAGGATGTGCTCCTTCAATAAAGCAAATAGGTATGAAGAATAGGTAAAGTTTTGTAGAAGCTATTAAGATAGACTTTTAGAGTGCAACATGAAGTTTTATCACCATCACTCTCACTAAGTTTATATAAATGCTTTGCATCATTGGTTTGGTGGGGGTTACTGCTCGGCTCTAAGTTAGGTTTACTGTTTGGTTCCGTACGGCGGATCTAAAGTAAGCACCCAAGAAATCCTCAATTAATTCAGAGTTTGCTTCAAATTTGTGCTCTAGCTTGGCTGTAAAAGTAGGTGGTGATTTTTTTGGTTGGAACTCTGATTGAATGGAATCTGGTGCAGCCAAACAATCATAATGGTGGTGTGTGGCATTGAGTGGAATTTCCGCTTCTGATTAAGCTAAGTGTGTGCCATTTAGAGTGGTGTTTGAGTTAGTTGCCTTTGAAGGTGGGCCTAATGAAATTGGGACACTAAGGTTTAGACTTGCTGGACTGTTGGTATGTATTTGCTTCAAAAGGATGGAATAACACTCTCTTTGCTGCGAAGTCACAACCTTGGGGGATTTTGTCAATGTATAGTTGCATATGGTAAACTTGGTGATAGTTGAGCTCTCTTTGGTGGAAGATGAGGTCTTTTTCAGTTTCAATTTATGCTTCCTTATAGTCTCATGGTTGGTTGCCAAGCACTCAATTTGAACTCTTCCTCATACAACATCTTACTTCCCTACAGTCTCACCATAACTTTGTTGATTAATCAAACGCTATTAAATTTATCTTGATTTAATCAAACACTATTAAATTGGTTGCCAAGCACTCAATTTGAACTCTTCCTCAAACAGCATCTTACTTCCCTACACTCTCATTATAACTTCGTTGATTAATCAAAACACTAGTAAATTTATCTTCATTAATATCACCAAAGTAACGTGTGGTACCATTGTAAATCACAAAGACAGTGGTATTATCATCATCATCTATTTTTCCTGTATTGTCCTAACATTAGTTACCACCCTTGTACTTAAAACAAACCTCAAAGAACGCAGTACTTACAAGCAACACCGTGTACAATTGATCGAATCAAAGCATTTACCCACACCCAGAAATTTAAACAGAGAATTCCATTTGTGTTTTAACGATTAAAGGTATTTATTTACCCAACAGACTATGAAAAATCATTTGAAATTTCTCAAAACAAACTGTAATAAACTAGCAAATCAAACAAATGTTCATTCAGTGGCAAGTAAACCCTAAACAACCACAAGCATCCATAATATCAAAGTGCATGTGCGCGCACACACACACAAAGTAAAAATTAAAATTAAAATTTTAGTTTACAAACTATAGCCATTGAAATCGACATGCATATTAGTATAGCTTGGGAACTATAATTGAAGCTTTCTCACTCATCTTAACTACTTCAAGAACAAGCGCGTGGTGAAACTAACGGTGGCCATGAGTTGGTTTGGGTTTGATTTTGGTCAATCCAAACTATACTAAAAAAACTTAGGCCCAACTCAAATTCAAATATTTTTAACCCAACTCAAACTAACTCATTTGGGTTTGGTTTTAATTTTATGATCAAAATATTTTTTATTTTGATAAATTCAATTATATCAAAATTATAATAATGATTAATTGCTATACATATTATTTATTAAATAAATATTAAACTATGAAAAAATATATAGTACATAAAAATTATAAGTAATAAATTTCATAATAATTTCATCCGGTACTAAAAAATTATAATAAAGTTTAATCACAAAAATAATTATTTCTCAATAAATGAGAACATAAGCTCTAACAGTAAACTTTTACAAATATGACATCAACAAGTAAATTAAAAAAAAAAAAACTAGTATACATTACAACACAAACTCTATCAATGTCCTTACAAATCAAAACATGATAAAACAACCCAACTCAAGTATTAAAGCAATCTATCATAATCATTTCATCAAGAGCTTCCATGATCAACTGAGTCTGCTCCCTCACCAACAAATAAGATAACAAAAAAGTTATAATGTTGAATAGTTATAAAGATGAGTAAATTTGGAAAAGAACATGATTCATACCAAAATCATGAGAATAACATCAATTCATAGCAATCGCCTCCATTGTTCCCCTTAATGCAAACTATGTATTAAATAAAAATAAATTAATAAAAAAGACTAATGATAAACTCTATTCGGTGAAATGGTCCCATAATTCCATTCTCGCCGATGGCTTTTTCTCTTGCTTTGAGTGTATGCCAAAGTTTCCAAGGACTTCAGCACCTTGACAACTTGAATTCTCATCCATCTAAAATTAATTGGAAAACAAAACGGTCATATAACTATGAGCCAATTCAAAGATGAATAAAAAAATAGTTTTATAGTAATTATAATTAACATGCACACATTACATGTTTTTTTTAATGATAACAAAAGACAAAATTTAAGTAAGTTATGCTAATAGAAAATTCACAGGACTCGGTACTCAAAATTGATTTCACTATAGCCTTGTCTTCTTCGTTTGCCTCAAATTTCTCTCTCTATTTTATTTTTTTTCACTTTATTATTATAATTAGATTATAACTCATGAATTCATATTACATGAACTCATTATTAATATTTATAATTAAACTATTATTAAAAGTAGTGTAAATTTATTCTTATAAAATATAAAGGAAAGAATTTAGCTCTTACAGCATTTGGTGGGACTCAAACAACAGCACTCTAGCCACTCAGCCTTTACCAATATCTCTCTTCTTCTTCTTCTTCTCCTTTTTTTTTTTTTTAATTACCAATGTTTCTTCTTCTTAAATCTATTATATTGCACAAATCCCAAAATTTCAAATCAAGCCAACCGTTTTCTTATTAAGACACATACGGAGGAGGAGGAGGAGCAGTGCAGGAAGAGTGATGTTTATAAGTTTTTATCAGGAGCTGCAAAATTAGAATATGAATCCCATTAAGCCATGACCAAATGGACTTCGTACTTCTATTTGAAAAGCAAGCATGCCAGTCCAGCTATTCAAATTGTTCAGGAATTAAGGGTGGGCAAAATCTAACTAGACTCAAAAAACAGTTCAGTTCGTTATTTTCTCTTAGAAAAAGGTTGATTTTTTCTGGTTCGATGTAAAACGAAATACTCCGGTTTGGTTTTTAATTTAAAATTTCAAAATCAAAAATCGAATTGAAAAAAATGAAAAAATAATATTTAAATTAAAAGAATGGCATGTAGAGTTTAGGAGTAGGTTGAACCAGACCAGACCCAAAAAATTCGATTCAGTTCGATTGTTTTTATTCTGGTTCGGTATTTTATAAATTAAAAAAATAAGGTAATACCAAAACCCAACCGAATAAACATTTCCAAACCGATTTTTTAGAATTCTCAAACCAAAACTAAACTGGAAATTTCGGTTTATTCCAACCGAATCGAATCGAATCGAATCGAACTGGTGTCCACCCTATCAAGATTTTGTAAACATTGAAGGAAACCTGACCGTGAACTGCCCTTTGAGTTTTGGGTGAATTTGTCCTTAAATGGGTCAATCGAACTGAAACCATGTTTAAATGGTTTGTTGCAACAAAATCCAAATCCAACCCACTTTTATTATTTATCCCACCCAAAAATCATTTAATTTGATTTGGATTTGGGTTAACCATGGATTATGGATCGTATGCATGCAGCTCTCAAACATTGACATCCTCAAGGTCTTTCGAGCTCTCTGACACGACGACTTGTAGAGGAGTTTGCAGTGCTGGGCGCGATCTTCGATTTTCATATTTCTTTATTTTTAAATTCTTTTTACCGCGTTTTCACTTTTACCACCAACCATTAGAGATAACCGTGTTTGCAACGGAATTAGAAGCGAGGTCGCATTGTCGAAAGAAACTGCCCTAAAATTTTTTTCACTCATTTTCCCTTTTCTTCTGGATTGTATATGTAACCACCAACGAAAAATCAGATTCAAGCGGAACTACCCTCTTGGTCGCCGCATAAATTTTGTACATTTTCGCTCTAAATCATTTATATCAAACATTAGAATCATAAATTTCACAAACTAGAACAAAGCAATAATGACACTGTGATTTGATTATAAACTGAGTATTTAAACTTTTTCATGCTGCACATATGGGTCTTTACTTACAAGAAGGCTGCCTACAAAACTCATTCGCTGTTAACACTTGAAGATTAACGATACCTATTTCTGTTTTTTTTTTCTCCCTATGTTCTTGTTCTTATACTCTTTTATCTAAGTTCTATGAAAATGTCTGAAAGCCTTTTTCAGCACACTAAATACAGCAAACAGAATCAAAAACATTATAATCTTCTTTGAAGCAAACAACCTAAGATTCACCCTCACACCATGTTTCCTCATTTGGTTCACAAATGCTGCAACCAACATGCGAAGCCAAGTGCCGATTGCATACACCACTGTCTTCATAGTCTCTGTCGGTCCATAAACATTACCCACAACATCACCAGAAACCTCCACATAGGACCATTTTGGCCCTTCATCACCATTGTTTTTTGGCTGATTTAGACCAAGAATCTCATTCAGCCGGTCCGACAACCAAATAAGCAGTTTTGCAAGCCAAGCAACCTCATCATCAGAGATGGGGCGCTTCATCCAGTCACCTTTGTACTTGAAATCAGCCAATGCATGGTGTCCAACTCTTTTGGGCTTGAAAATTTCACCACGGGATTGCTGTTGCTGCTCTGGTTCAAGTGAAAATGCAATCGGCTTTATAGCATGCCCACCAAAAAGGCAGCTCATTTGAGCTTTCAGAGAATCTATACACTGAAGGTTTTGTGCAAGATTATCACCCGAAAAGGATTGCAGCTCAGCTTCTGCACGCAATATAAACAGCTGCAATCACAAATTTGTGATCACTTGATTAGACTCTAATACTGTAAATTAACATAGAAAAGAACATAGCAAACAAGCACCTGAAGAAGCCGTTGTCCACCATCTTCTCCATCATCAAAGAGTCTTAAATCTTTGTTCCAATTTTCATGCAAGAAAGATCCATCAGCATCACTCTCACATAAACCATCCTCCCAGTCCTCAAGTTACCAACAAACATTTTAAAAATCATTAAAGTGATATATGATGCTTAAACAATCAGACACTGTTGCTGATCAATATATTTAGGACAAATGATAGCCTAGTCCCTTTAAGAATCAATATCATGGCTAAACTATGTAACATCAAGCAGACATGAAAATGATAAGTCGTCAAAGGATACGTGACACCTTAGTCATCTGGCTCAGAATTACATGCCATTAAAATTTTCAACTTCGAAATCTTCAGCATACAAGAAACTTCACATAGAATATATAGCACCACATCATATTTGGTTCTTTACTTGCCACATCCAATTTGGTTCTTTACTAAGTAAACCGGAATAGAAAAGCACTTAACTGCACACGGATGAACATACCTGCAACTGCTCGCGGATAGTAGGAACAAATCTGTATAAGCTATGAAGCTTTGATTTGCTAGATCTAGCTTGTTCGGCATGGAAAACAGTATTTACATTCTTTATAAGGTCCATAAGCTCTCTAGATGACGTCAATATATTCAGAACCTGATAACATGAAGCAAATGAACAAACAGTAGAAGAAAGAATGAAATATGAAAGATTTAGAACAAAGACTGAGCATTAACATGGTTCAGCAGTTATGCTGCACATATTATTGTAATACATATATCTATTAATCTTCAAAAGAAAGAAAGAGAAAAAAAACATATAACTTGTTAAGAAGTTATGTTTTGATATTATTTGGAAAACTTTGATACGAAAGAGATTATAGCAACAACACTTGTTTACTGATTACCCCCCGGCCACCCCAAACAAAAGGAAAATGTAAAAGGAAGGAAGAAAGATTGATAAGAAATGAACCAAAATTATGCTAACACTGGTCATATAATTTGTGACTTACAAACCAAGTCGTTATTGATTTGAGGCTAACCAAACAAGTCATTGTATATCATCAGGTTCAAATACAGCATGCACTCTGGCCATCGATAAATCATCCCAAAAATAACACTGCAAATTCAGAAAATATACTGAACAAATTGAGTTAGGACCAGAAAGGATCATAGCAAAGAGATACGGTCCAACCAACAGGACATTATCAAAGCTTATCAATTCCAAAGGCACCAAGCTATAAACAATAAATAAACCAAATGCCACGCTGCAGTGCAAACATGAATTCACCACTCAGCTAAACAAAAGTCAAGTCAAGATTTAACGTCGAAGATCAAGAACTCAAATAGTTCTCAACAATCTTTGGCACAACACTGAAACTTTAAAGGATAATGCATGTGAAATTTATAGTTTAGATACCCATAATGATACATATTAATTCAGCCAAGATTTGGATAGAAGACAAACCTTCAATACCATCTGGAGAATATATTCAGGATCAGTATGGAGAAACTTGTGCGCAAACCCAATAAAATGCATAACCAAGGAACTGTAGTATAGATAGTTCGACAGCACATAGCCCTGCCACAAAGACGAATAACCACAATCCTGGGATAGAGTATCCTCCTTCCTAGCATTCTTAGTACACCCATTTATAAGTGCATCAAATCCAACAAAATCATCAATGGTAATACTCCATGGCTCCATATAACAAACCCAGACGGAAAACACCTCGGATGCGTTCTTGATCGAAGTCCCCACTGGACAAAACAAGAATGTCCTCAAAATAAACCTGTACAATGGCCTTTGTATCCACACATTCCAAGACCCGACAGCAGACACACAAGGCACCACTGACACCAAATCCCCACTCTTCACACTGCTATCAAACAAGACTGAAGGTGAATCTGGAACCATCCACTTCGGACTCCCACTACACTCTGCATTACTCTCACACTGATTCGTAGCCAAAACTGAACTCAAATTCAGAAACTTCACAAACAGCTTAACCAACTCTCCTAACCCACTTGTAGGCGGAATCTCCCTCGAAACCACTGACAACCGAGGTGACACACCAAACCACTTGCACACATTAACACTCAAAGGTGAAAAATCATTATCAATCAGCCAATAGTTCACAAATGCATCAACCAGAAACTCCGCACGCAATAAAACTGAACCATCATAGCCACTAGTGTAATTCAAAAGTGAGCTACGATAGGGGTGCTGGTTCATATTTAGATCACTAATAGGCACAAATTCACGTAAATATGCATACAATAGGCGTAAGTAAAGATTACACTCAAATTTTTGCTCTTGTACACGCTTAGCATTGCTCGAAAACCCAGGAATTGAATATGTCCAATTCTCTAACCTGAATTTCTCCTTTTTGGTCCTTTTAGTTAAAAGATTGTCAACATTGTTTTCATTATTTGCTCTGCATATTGGGTAATAAGCAAACCAAAACATGTAATACTCGAAAACATTTAACTGAACCTGGTACACTGAACTTGGACTCTTGATTGAATCAGATTTCACTTTACCTTTGAACAGCGGGCACAAATTTGAGAGAATTTTAACGTCCTTTTCAGAAGAGAGCATGAACCGGGCCCATTCCGGTAATCGTTCTGTCGGGAAGACGAATTTGACCAGAGATTTACGGTCAATGGAGAAAATCGCGTTGAAAACGACGCCGTTGGGCGAGAGGAGATGAAAAACCCTAGAGGCGAAATCAGGATCGTTCGATGAAGAAACGACGTCGATCCAGCTTGAGCATTGGGGAGGTGACGTGGCGGAGGAGTCGTTGGTGAAGCCGAAGAGTTTGAGGATGAGAGTTGGGAAGGCGATGGAGAAGAAATGACGAGACTGGTCGGACGACCGCGAGTGCAGGAAGGTTTCAATGGTGGCGCAGGCGGAGATGATTTGCTGCGGAGTGGAGGATGATATTATCTTGGAGGCGAGGTCTTGTGATTGGGAGAGCGAATCGACGGTGTAGGAGTGAGGGATCATAGTTTTAAATGGTGGGAGATTTCAGTGTGTAGGCCTTAATGCTTAAGGATGATATGGTATTATGGTATGCCTCAGACCTTAGGGTTTTGTTTCCACTTCGAAGAAGAGAGAAGAAGCCAAAAGGAGGTTTAAACGAGAGGCAGCAGGCCAAATGTGGCGCGATTTAATGGGGGTGAACCATGGGTACGTGGCGGCAAATTAGGCCTCTCTTGTGGACGATTGTGATTGGTCTGGGCCCTACGTCTAAATTAAAATTTAAAATGTTCGGGTTTGATTACGGCAGCGAATCGAGGAAACGGTTTGATCAAAGTGGGCGGGAATAATCTCGACTTGTCCAGAGATGTAGGGTCGAGATCTCGCCACGTAAATTGAATACAAAATATATCCCTCAAAACATGCGTCGGTGTATTATTGTAATCATGTGGCGAGCTGAATGAATTGAGCAGTTAAAATTTATCTTATTTTATTGATCACATTGTTTATGTGAATGAAACAACTGAAAGACTTTTGAAATTGTGATACATTCAATTTTTTTTTTTAAGGAATGATGGATACAATTTGAAATTATAGGTTTGTGTTACTTTCATGAGATAGGATTTTAAATTAATCTCTAGAATTAACATCGACGACATATTGTATTTAAAAAAAAAAAGGTACCATGACTGCAAAAATAAATAAACAAGTAAATGCCAAACCCTATTCTACAAAAAAAGATTTCTACTTTGAAGGACAAAATATCACAGGAAAAAGACACAATCATATATATATTTTCAAATTACATCACAAATTTACCTAACGTTTGTAATAAAAAAATGTTAAAACTTGCTAAAATCAACTTTGATATAATATAGTGTAACTATTTAGACTCATTTTAAATTCTCTTTAAAATATTTGTGCCTTCAACATCAGTAACTAGAATTGACTAAAATCAAAATAAATTATTTGCTTCACCTATAGGAATCGGGATCGAAATGAGCTGTATTACCATTAATGTATTTATTTTGTCTTTAGAATTAGAATAGATTATTACAAGTTATTAAAATGATCTTAGCTGAATATTATGATTATTTATTATAATCATTGTGATTATATTTATTATTATTCAAAATAATTATTATTAGTAGTAGTAGTTGTTGTTGTCGTTCTTCTTCTTAAATAATGAAAGACCTATTTGTAAATATTACAAACTTTTCAAGAGCTAAAATATAAAAGTGACGAAATTTAATTAAAAGCAATTTGAAGATTATGAAAATTTAATGAGATAAAATGGAGAGTTCAACGAATGAGAACTTGATTTCCAACTCCTCTATAGAAATTAAATTCCCATTCCTTAATCCAAAAAATATGTGGGCCACACATATTTTATTCTCGTTTCTCATTCTACTCAAACAAATAAACATTATTAATCATTTTCATTCTAGATTCTGATTCCTTAATCTTACAAGTAAACACACCCTAAAAGTACTTGGAAGAAAAATTTCTCCATTGTAATAATTTGAACTTGAGAAAATGAACAATAAAATATTAGGGTTTTTTAATCATTATTTTATTTAAAGTTATTTTTATCATTAAAGGAGTGATGATATCTCAAATTTTATCCCAAATGATGCATTATTTATTGAGTAGTTAGTAATTTTTTATAAAATTTAAGTGAATTAACTTTATCATCTCACTAATCAATTGATTAATGCCACATCATTTGAGATTGTTTTTTAGATAAAATTTTAAAATGTATATTATTGCTCATAAAAGAAGTGTTATAAGAAACTTATATTATTTTTTAAAGTATTTTAGCGAGGTAAATAAAGAAAAGGAGTTCGAAGAGGTTCTCAGAGAGATGCCGAGATAACATCACCCCAGTTTCAGCCCGACATTTTTCAAATCCAAACTGGTTCCACACGGTTCTCGAGGCCCGCAAAATTGAGCCAGTCTGTTGGCCGATTGGTGAACTTTGGGCCAGTCTCATGCACCTTACGTGATCCACGAAAGTGGAATTTTAAACTTCAAAAAAATAAAAAAAGGAAAAGAAAAGAAAAGCAAATTGGAGGAAGAAAGACAAAAATTATTTTAATTTTTGTCACATGTTAGATCACAAGTCTAGTGAAAAAGAGATATCTTTCAAAAGAAGAGAATCCTCAATGTCTTCTTCGACTGTCGCCCCCAAATTTGATGAAAGGCAATGTGTGACTTCACTTACAAGTCATGTACAAGTTATAAGAAGATGGCAAGATTGTCCCCATTCGTGCGCAGTTAATGCTCCCACAGACCTTGTACCGTCCGTCATTTGTTTCCGATGTCACAGGACCGCAATGTCATTTGTTTCCGATGTCACAGGACCGCAATGTCAACAAATTAAACACCACGCCCAATTTATTTTTATTTTCACTCATGAGTCGTGGCATGCACACTAAAATGATCTCTTCCACATACTTTTGTGTGGTCCAAAGTAGAGTAGTGGTCGATTATAAGAAAAATGGTCCTATTTTTTCTCCAATTATTTAGTAGAGTAGTAAGAAAAATGGTCCTATTTTTTCTCCAATTATTGATCTCTTACTAATTTAATTGAGAGTGACCGTATTGCTCGATAAATTTGATGTGATACTCTTATTTGTTTTCATAGAGAAAGGTGTTGCAACTATAAAAACGGAGGTATAAATTTTATTAAAAGTGGATAACTTCGAACAATGATAGGTGCAAATTTCTTTTGAAAAAACATTAATTTTAGGATGGCGAGTTTCTGACCCTTCAAATGGCTGGAAACCATAGAATCCTCCTAGCTTTTAAAGGAGGCATAAGGCAAAGGCTTTGACAGGACGGGAAAGAAGCTTTTTTTAATTTATAGGGACATTAGCCCCCGCTTGTCCGTCCCCGCAGCAGTGAAATGTTCCCATGGCGTTCCTTTCGACTTGTAGATTGAATGTAATTGGCAACGATTCAGGACACTAACTAGGGGACAGAAGAATTAATTAGGGCCGGAATGTTGCTTGCTTTTAACTTTCACTTGTTAGTGATCCTCATGTGGAGATGTTTGCAAAATCTAAAATGCACATTTGGTCTTACACAAAGGTAAATAATTGCTAATCAAACAACACTGTATAGGTAAATTAGGTTCTATTCAACCGTGTACAATCTATCATGTACTTACTGTAGCAACAACATTTAAAAGTAGTATGTTTGAAGTTGCTTGTTCGAGTAAATATTTGTTTACTCTCTATATTTTGGCCTACGTGTCCGTTTAATCTCTATATTTTAAAAAGTATCTCAAAGAACTCATGTTGTTAATATATTATACTTGTACCCTTACTTTTTCTTTGCTTTTACAGCATTACTCTTACAACAATATTCTTGAGAATGTTAATTAATTTATCTATAGAAAAATTAATTAACAAATTAACCTTAAAAGTAAAGTAAAAATAAATGTAATTTTTTTGTTCTTTTACTTATAGGATTAATTTCTTTTTATAAATAATTATTAGCAAGACTATAGTTGCAAGGTACTAAACATTGCTATAATTATTTTATTTTAAACAATTAAAAGATTGTCATAAGGGTATAAAAAATACTAGTTCATTCATACTAATAATTATTGATTAATTTGCTAATAAATAATTATGGTTAATTTATTAATTAACTTTTACCATATATTAATTAATTAATGTTTCTAAAATTATAATAAAGGTGTAATTGTAAAAGACAGAAAAAATAAATGCGATAGTGTCACATATTCAATAATAAGAGTATTTTGAAATATTTTTCAAAATATAAAAACTAAATGCATATTTAACGTATAATATAGGAACACTCATGCTTGTTCCATAATATTAGTCATGTGGAGTTCAAATAATAATAATAATAAATAGTCATATCATTATTATGTTTTTGTTAGTTCTCTGCTCTTTGTGCCTTTCGGATTTTGCATCTTGTGAAACCCACCATAATAGCCAAAAGCTGGAACTGATCTCTTTTTAGGATGAACAATTGAATTATTTTGTTTTAAACTTCTCTCCTTTGTTAGCCTTTGTTCACTGGAATATTTATAGTTTAAATTGTATTAAATATAAGAAATTTTAGTATTGTTTAGCAAGAAAAGATTTTGTTTGAGAGAGAAAAAAGGATTAGGAACATACTCAGCTATTTGTATAGAAGGAAATTTTTTCTCGTAAAGCTTTGCAAATAAACGCGAAGACAAGTTCTGAAGAAAATTTTAATTCATTAAGGGGTAGTGTAAACAGTTGGGACAATTTTGACAGAACTTCAATCAATCGAGAAAAAATTGCATTCGCAGACAGTGAAAAGTTGCACAGGTAACGGCCTGGAAATTTCTTTCAAAAAAAAAGGAAGGGCCTGGAAATTAGTTGTTTATTATTATTTTGTGAAGTTATTGGTCAATAGGAACAATAAAGAGAATGCCAAAATTTTGAAATGAACTTAGAATAATGGATATTATATAATGTTTTTTTTTTTTGGGGTTGAAAAGAACAGTAATGGATTTCTTTTTTGGTTCTTAACAGAAAATAATACTCGGGACACATGTAAGATGTCAACTTTTTTTTTTTTTTTGGAGGAAGGGACACATGTAACTGAGTTAGAGGAAAAGAGCCAACACTTGCAAGCTGGACATGCCTGAAATTCTTAGTACATTAATTTCATTGAAGAAGAAAGTCTGTCCGATAATTTCCTGGAAATGGAATGTAATGTGTAATGATAGCATATTCTTTCTTGTCCTGCAAGTTTAGGGTTTGTGCTTTTGTTGGGGCATCATCTTCTTTCTCTTTGATTTGTGACATCTTTACTCCTTTATACCCTCATGAATTATTTCGCTTTATCTTTTTCTTTGGAAAAGAAAATATTGAATTACTATAAAGTATAGGGCATGTGATGTTTTTGTCGTGTGAATACATTTCGTGCTCTTTCTCAGGTTCCCATATGTAAATACATTTTAGGTCTAACCATAGTGGCGTAACGATGATTTCCTCGGTAATATATTATACCATCACTTTAATTACATTATACATGATTTTATGGAGTATAGCTTTATTCCAACTGACCTTTGTCGACGAAAAACATTTGAGATTAATTAAGTTAAAGTTCTCTTTCTCTAGAATGCACGATGTCACTCATTTAATATGCAGCGACCATCTATTAGGAGTTATATTTTATATTAATGAGCCCATATGTGAGAATTTCAATAATTTATTTATTACTTTAAAGTAGAAGGGTGTATCTGCAGTATGCATAAAATCCCAATAATTGATTACATAGTGATCCCAGCTGGATGATGTGTCAAATTCTTCTAAACGGTCATTAATAATTACATCCCAATAGTTGCAATAAGTGAGTGATCCAAGTGGACAAGACGGAAGAATTTAGATCGGAGGTGAACTAAAATAACGATCTTATGCGGTGGCATGCTTCGTTCAATCCGTACGCCGGCTAGGGTGTGGTCGTTCCATGCACGCAACTGCTAAAAGCGATTAGTCGACATGCCATCAGATTCATAATGACCGTCGAGTGACTTCATGACTCCTTAGATTTTATGAAGCACCAAAGATAAGGCAATGCTCCGGCCGACCTTTTGCTCGAATCACGGCGGAGCCCTTTCCCTCTCTGTATTGAGTGATATTTCCACATTCACAATCAGAAATCCATTAAATTTTATTTAGATTAAAGGGAGGCTTCCTCTTGCACTATAACAAATGGGAGAAACAGTTTCCGTATCAAGTAAAGCTCGTGAAGAAGAAGCAAAGTAGCCGAACTTATACCAAATGGCAATTTTTTTGTAGTCATTTTTTTTTTTTTGTTGGGGTATACAATGAATGAGAATGGTTAGAAGTTTCAAGTCTTAAACTGTGGTCATAACACACAATCAAGAGGGAATTTACTCGAAAGCCTCCCTTCAAAATCTTTACTTGTGCATGCCGGTCAATATGTCTTGGGATGAAGATAAATCATACCCATGGTTACCCTTATAATAACTAACAAGGTGCAATTTTGTCAAATTGAGAATCTCTCTTATGCATCAAAAGTATAAAAAGGATACTATTAATCATTTGAGTAAAAAGCATTATCCAACGCGAAAGAAAGAGAAAGAGAGCTCCGACCTTCGACAGCCACTTCTCTTGTACTTATTGGGTAGCTCTCTTTTCATTCTGTATGCGGGCCATTTTGTTGTCCCTCACATAAACATCAATAAGGAGATATTCTAATTAAATACTGAAAATTAAAAATAAAATATAAATGGGACGAGTTCCACTGAAAATAACCTATATATTTTCCCTTTATTATTTTCATCGAGGTCTTAATTAGAAGTATTATCTTCTTCTTCACCTCGAAGACAGAAATATCCTTATCAAGATGTTTAATACTTGCAATAACTTACACGTTTTAATCCGCTTTTGCAACATTGGATGCTCGGGTCACACTCAGAGCTGGTCATTTTCTCTTTCACATTTCACGTTTTAACTTTAGTAATTAGCGTAATTATAAACTCTTTTAATGAAGGCGTTCTTATTTTACAAAATGTATGTAAATTAAAGTTGGGACTATAATAAATGTCTCTGCACCAGATTTATTTTATTAAAAATAATGCTGCATTAACTTGATTGGGGTACAGGATACTTAAATTTATATTTCAATTACTATAACAAATTATATTAAATTATGTGATATTATTTAATTCACTCAAGTGATAATTAGTTATTATACCAATCAATTTACGTTCATAATTTATGAAATACCGACATTCGCATTGAAGACTGGCTTCCTTAATAATTGCCCATAAGAAGACAATCAATATTACAAATCATTCGATTGAATTGACGATGGGAGACTTTAAATAAAAAGATTTAACTGCTACATATAGACAGCCTTACAGCCTGGAATTAATGATTCTTTTGTGCTGTGGTTTTTCTTATTTGTTGATTGGTCCTCAATATTTTTATTTGGTCAAAATCGACACTAAAATTTAGTGTAAACATTTTCATTTTCCTGTCCGGTCAACAACGTGTGGTCCACGAACTTTGATATTTTAGCGATGGCAAAAATTTACTAAGCTAATGGATCTTAATCCCTTCGCTTTCACTGAACAAATGGAAAAATATGATGAAAATTTGAAAGAGAGTGATTAAGATATTTTCTTCTCCTTATCTTGTGAGCCGGACTGGGATTTTTTTTTTAATAATCATACGCTGCCGTGTGTAACTAAATATATATTTTAAATGTGCGGGCATCCAAGCGGTGGTGAAGGTACCTTTTTCTTTGTTAATTTTCGTAAGTTGTAATTACGGCACCCCTAAATTTATGGTCAGATTCCTATTGCAATCTCTTAGATCAATTTATATGTTGACATAGTCCAAACACTACGGATTAAATAATCAAATTTGGTCCAATATTTGGATAAAAATTAAACCATATCATCCACAGATTAATGAGTTGAATGCAGTGACATTAATTCTTGATACTACCCAGATGCTTCCTCACATGAAACGGAACTTTAATTTGTTCTACAACCTGATGAGTGATATGGTAGCATTTCCTTGCAATTATATAGCACACAGGAATTACTGCTAAATTTAACAAAATGCATATCAAATTAATACTCGGGAAGATGTATAGAAACAACATAAAGTTTAAAGGCATGAGATCTTATCATAAACATGAAATTAAGCTTTGGCATTTGTTTTCTTATATACAATGACTTGTACTTGACGGGTTTTTATATATGATATAATTAATTAATTGTAGTGACAAGGCTCCTGATCGTACCAGAATCCAAGATCAACAGGCTCTGATACAGGTTCAGACAGCTGCTGCCATGAAAATGAGTCCCATAATTCATCCATTTGATGGCTACCATCGAGTAAAAGATCAGGCAGGTCAAAAAATGCATCGTCATCGTTGTTGTTTAATAATGGCGAGCTTGAAGATTCTTGAGTGTCATGAGAAGTCACAGTGCTAGCCGGAGAGTGAGGATTTGTCAGTTCTTGGCCTTTCGGGAAGCTTACCAAGGCAGCTGCCTTGGCGGCGGCAGCTTGAATGTCTTTAGGGGACGAGGTGGCCGGCCGGGGAAGCTCGTGGGCTAGCTCAGGGAAGTTGAGGTAAGCAGAGTGGCCTTTTATGGCAAGAGCAGCTACATCATGGGCTCGAGCTGCCATTTCAGGAGTAGCAAAAGTGCCTAGCCAGATTCTTGATTTTTTCCTTGGCTCTCTTATTTCCGATACCCATTTCCCCCATTGGCGCATTCTTACTCCTCTATAAGTCGGATGCTTCAGATCACTCACCTTCCTCATCTTGCTTTCACGGTGATCGTCGTCACTAGCAGTTTTAGTTTTGTCTTCTTGAATAGGAATTCTTTTAAAGCTCTTTACAGTTTTTGTTGGTGAAGAAGATGAAGATGAAGGTGATTCTCCAGTTGAATATGGATGAGAGGAACTTGTGGTGGCTTGAGCTTCACTCTCTGTATTGAGAGATACTTCCATTTGGGCAATAAAGGGCTTTGTAGCTGTGTAGCAGGACAAAATGTGGGAAGCATAGCTTTTAATGCGGGTTCTTGAGCCTCTTATAAAGGGAGAAGTGTTCAGTATTCCCGGAAGTTGGGGCCTAAACCCAAAAAAAAACAAAGTTTTATGTTCTTTTATTTTCGGCAACTATTATATCACACAATTCACTCTATTATTAGAGTTGTAAATCTCTCTCTGGATTTGATTATACTCTCTAACTCCTCTAGAGTGTACTGCACACAAATTGAATTTATCATTTGAAAATGAGAACATAAGATAAATAACCACTTAATATTTTATAATTTGTGATAGTATCTTGTCATATACCACATTTGTATTTCAGCTTTGCAAGATTATTGTTACCATTTTAGTTCAAATTGGTTTTGAATAATGAATGGACTGTGAAGTGATTATCTTACACGCTACATAATCCCTTTGTCTTGGCCTCTTTCTTGTAATTGAATCAGTTAGCGTTTCTATGATCAATCAATTGAAGCATTTTCAATATCTCATGTGCACAGTTGAACACAAGTCGTACAAGAACCAAAAGTTCTTTGCTATGTTTTAAAATTGTAGACCGACAAACAATAGACATTATTCAAATTGCTAATTCAAATCAATGCCAACGTGTCCTAATTCAAGCCATATTAGAATTACGAAAGCTGTCTTTGGATCCTTCTTTTTAATTTCGATGTGGTCAATTTCCTGTCATTATTTTTTAATTAATATGATTAATTAGTGGATTCATTGCTAACGATATGGTGTTTAGATGCACCCTTATTACGCTAGTTTTCTTTGAGTGTTAGAATATCAACATCTGCGTATAAAAAGGAACCCAACCTCGACTGAGAAATCTCAAGGTTTCTTTTAACATCCTTATTTTTTTGTTTTTTTATATATGATTGGAATATTTCATAGAACCTTGTTTGTTAAACAAACATTTACGGAAGGAATTTGACAAGAAATGTTATGATTAATTTCTTGTTCCCATGGTTACAAAACTTTAGCGGCGTGTTATCGTCTGGATTTGTTAACTATCAATCATAATTGGCATAATTATACTTTTTTGACAAAATTTAGATGAGGAAAAGATAAATGATCCATCTACTAGATCCATTACACCTCAAAAGCTTCCATTGGTACATGGTTGATGATCTATCAGCTATTTTCTGTATTTGCAAAAATGTTACTATTTGACCAATGCAATATTTAATATTTAATGCACGACGTACAGCTAACTTTTATTTTATGATCATATGACCTCTTGTACATATTTATCATTATCACTATATTGCTTTAATCTGATTTACCCTTCCCCATATTGCCACGTTCACAACCGCACTGTTTTCATTTTATTGAAAAGAAAATAAACAAATACGTAAATAAACCAAATAATCAACCTATGTGGGTTCAAATTACTCACAATATTCTAATAGATATCATACCCCAAAAAGCTTTCACCTTTAATGAATCAATTAAATTAACGAATTATACCCAGAGTCATTTTGTGTCTGCATAAATTATACACACTCATTGTTCATTATATCTGCAACAACCAAAATTTAAACGTGCCATGAAACTTCTTTTGAGTCAGAGTCATCAACCACAAAACTTTTTCTTTTTCTTTTTCTTTTTCCTTTTCTTTTTTCTTTTTTGGATAAAAATATTAAATGAGTGTAGCTTGTGCCTGATATTTTTTATAAAATGCAAGATCACGTGAAGAAAAAGTTCATGCACATAATGTGTTTCTCTTTATTTGTAAAAATTTCTTCTTATTTAATGTTCATTAATTAAATAACATTTTTTCTATTATATATAAGTTCTCATGGCGCACATTTTTTGATATTTTATGAATATTTGATAATACATTGACAATTCATCATTTCAAATTAGGGTCCAGCTATTATGCAATCATGATTTGGTATCTCATTTTTTATCTTTTTGTGATCCAGCCATTAGATTCAATCGAGGAGTTGCAAAAGTTATTCCAATGGCAATGATTTGATTACTTGGTTATTAATGTTGCAGCCCCTTTTGTTTTCTAAAAATATAAGGAAAGGTTAGTTTTGTAAATTTTGACACATAAGTCCATTATAATATTTTATTATCTTTATATGGATCAAGGGTAACTTAATAAATGAACATATTTAAATATTAAAAATATGGATGGATTATTTTAACTTGCTAAAATACTCTCCACATCTATTTACTCAAAATATCAATTGGATTATAATATTGTTATCTTGTGTTTAGTGTAACACAGGATTGGATAAAGTTTTATATAAATTTTGACAATATTAAAATGAAAAATAAATAAATATCAACTAAGTACTTGGATAGTAATTTGAATTTCATTATAGAGTTTATAAATGATATTTTTAAAATAATAAATTTCTATATGCAAATTTGAAATTATGTAAAATTACTTATACCTCATCACATATATGAAGCTGAGATAATATTTAGAAAAATATAACCTCAATTATTTACTTAATGTGAAAATAAACAAATTGTATAATATTTATTCTATTAGTTAAATTTAAAGTTATGAAGAATGAAACTTAAATTTAAAATTACAAAAAATGAATAATAATTTAAATTAATAGACTACGAGAGAATTATCTTTCAAACAAAAAATTAAGATTAACTAACTTTTAAGGCCTCTAAGGTAATCTTTTTATCTCATGTTGTTAACATAAGATAAAAATTTTAGTGTAAAAACTTTATCCTAGGAGTCTCTTTAAGATAAAAATATCATTATCACGTGATAATTTAGTAGATACAAGTTGTGTTATTCTTAGTTTACTTATTTATGCTAAACACTATATTAGGATTAAATTTTAGTAAAATAAGTTTATCCCACCATCTTTAATAATATTGAGCAGGCCCTAATTGTTTAGATTTTATTATCGATAGTAAGACACAACTTCTTTTTTTTTTTTTTTGTTTTACTACAATGGTAAAGAAGAAAGCATAAACACAATAGATTTTTTTTTAAGAAAATACAAGTGTTATTTTTATGAAGTTTTGTGTTGAAGAAATTAATCTAATTTATGCAGTTAGAAGTCTCTCTATTTTTTTGATATTTTAAAAGAATTATATGTTTAAAAATGAATAAATTAATATTTAAAGAAGGACAAATTTATTGAGAAGGAGAGAGAGAGATTATAAATTTTTTTAAGAATTTTAAAATTATTATATGCTAATTGGGGCTTATTACGTAAAATTATTGAAACTTACAGGTTTTATTATTTATAGAAAACATCAGTGATTGCTAAAGATAATGTCAAATAAATTTTTTAGAATTTTAAAATTATTATATTTTAGTTGGGGTTTGTTGTGTAAGATTTTAAAACTTATAGTTTTTGTTATTTATAGAAAACAATATGACTGCTAAAGAAAATATCAAAATTGAGTGTTTGGTACAATGAGGCAGCATAATTTTGTCCTTCAAATTAATGTTCATTTCAAAATAATGTTTGTCCATTCAACGAATAAAAGCTTGACTTTGCAACCCAAATTAGAAGATGAAAACAAACATGAATCTTATTAAAATCGTTTTCTAAGAATTTCTACTCATCAATGATCACTCTTTTTGAAAAAAACAAAACAATTAAAAAACTAGAGTCATCTCTTCCATAATTGTTCACATTTTCTTAAAATTTTAGCAATAATTTTTTTTTTGCACCTAGAATTGTTAAAAATAAGAAATTTTTTTCTTAGTGATTTGTAAGTAATTTTCTTTATTTGATCATTTGAGTTTTAATATTGAGAAAACAAGAACTAAAAAACATGTTTTGATTTTATCCACCTTTACCTTAAAAAAATGATAATTAAATAGAGTTCGTTATTTTTTCTCTATTACCAATATAGAAAGAGAATTCTACGCTAGTTATTGGATATGCTCTCCCTCTCATTGGAGCAAATTTTCAAGCGATGCTCATTTTCACCCCTGGCAAATCAAGACTAATCCCCGTAAAATTAAGACAACTAGTCTTTTTCGAAAATGATTAGTAAAAAGGGGACAAAAAGATCATATTTAGGTCCTAAACAGCCAATTTTTAGCGGAACCCTTCGATGAAAAATATTAAATTAATTCTTTACGTAAGAATGTTCGAACCTCATACTTCCCCCCTGACCAGTTCCTGTTACGACAACCAAAAGATCTTTACTAGTTGTTTGTGAAATATTAAATTAATAACGAGCGTTTTATAATCACTTCTTGTGTGCAGGTGCAGAAGCAGCTCCTCTTAATTGCAGTACGTGCATGTTTGGTTTGGAAAAAAATAAGAAGAGAGGAGATGAATGGTAAAGAGAGAGTGAAAAATAAAATGAGAAAAAAGAAAGTCGATTTCAATTTTGGTTTGACGTGGAACAGTCTCCGGCGATGCCATAACATGTATCCATAGTTTTAAGATAATAAATTATTTATTAGAATAATAATAGATTAGTGAAGAAACACTTTAATTTGACCCAATAACCTCATTAATTACATAATATTATTTTTGTACGAAATGTTTCTCAAAAATCTTTTTGAATATTCTATTTTTTTAAGAATCGAATTCAGACATTCAATTAGATAAAGTTACCTGAAAGCCATTTGACTACACGCCGGAGAACACCTTGGAAATCTCGTAAATAAGGACGTGCCTGTGACATTAATTTAATTAAAGTTACGAATCTTCATCTGAATTAATTCATGTAGGCACCGCATTGTCCTTCTTGCTTCTTTGGGGAGGATCACTTGACAATCCGAAATGTATTTTGGCATTGCTGAAACTGTACTATACGGTTGTAGGCTTGTAGCACACACTCATCTTGAGGGCCCTCCATTTGTTTGTTAGGAAAAAGGTGAATCAGAAGCGACTCCTTGCCTCTACCCCTGCGGATGATATCACGCGGTGGTGACTAGTGAATGAGTGTTGTGGAATCTTCTATATAGTGGTTAAACAAGTATTGATTGGTACGTTCATATTTTCGTCGGTACATGCACCATAAAGTTTGATGGCCACACACCACATAACAAAGAATATTTGGTAGGGTAACCATTTGGTTGATAAATATTAAATGCAACATTCCTTATTAATATTAATATTGCGTACATCAACCACTTTTTTTTTTTTGGTCATGAGTAACACATTCTCATCAAATTCAAACTCCTTCCGCGGACGTACGTCCGCATGAAAGAAAGTCCGGATTCAGTGTTTTATGGTCTTGTAAAATAATTTTTACCATTATAAAAAAAATTAAATTCACATTTTATTTTGCGCAAATGTTATACATATGCATATATATATATATATATATATATATAGAGAGAGAGAGAGAGAGAGAGAGAGAGAGAGAGAGAGAGAGAGAGATGTTCTAATTTAGGATTCTAATTTTGTAAAAGTTTGAAAAAATTATTAAACTATATGGTTTATTAGTGTAATAACTGTTAAAGCTATTAAACTGCATGGTTTAATAACCTTTTTAGACTTTGATAAAATCCAAGATCCTAAACTAGATAAGTGTTAGAGATTAGGTTAGTTATTTCAAAATAACAATATCCCACATTTTTTAGATAAGAGAGTATAAGTTGTTTTATATATAGAAATTAAATATGGTACAGTAATAAGCCCATAAAGAGAAAGCTTATGGGCAGAAACCAAGTCCAAGAGAAAAGCTCATTTCGGGAATCTATTAAGTGGGTGCTTGCACCCAATAACTCACGTGCAGAGGGAACCCCCCATGGGGGGTCGTGTATGTGTGCAAGTTTGGCCACCTTTTACGTTTTTGCTCTTTGTTTTAATTTTATGTATTTTTATCTCGAATTGTATGGAAAATTCTATTCCTAATCGAATCAGAATTTATTTTAAATCATTGTATGATTATAATACAGATTTACAAAAGAAAAGGGGAAGGGCGCACTTAATTAAAGAGTCGATTATATCACTTTGTGATTATCTACAAAACGCTCTCCATTCTATAATGCTTTCTCTGCCTTCATCATTGTACGTTTTACTACTCTAAACCATCGTGTTGAAATGCAACATCGTGATGATAGTCATTGTATCCTACAGGTCAAACTGCCTTTGCTAGTTCTTCTTGCACCAAGATATTGTATCTCAAGGGGGTGCTTGCACCCAATAACTCACGTGCAGAGGGAACCCCCCATGGGGGGTCGTGTATGTGTGCGAGTTTGGCCACCTTTTACGTTTTTGCTCTTTGTTTTAATTTTATGTATTTTTATCTCAAATTGTATGGAAAATTCAATTCCTAATCGAATCAGAATTTATTTTAAATCATTGTATGATTATAATACAGATTTACAAAAGAAAAGGGGTAGGGCGCACTTAATTAAAGAGTCGATTATATCACTTTGTGATTATCTACAAAACGCTCTCCATTCTATAATGCTTTCTCTGCCTTCATCATTGTACGTTTTACTACTCTAAACCATCGTGTTGAAATGCAACATCGTGATGATAGTCATTGTATCCTACAGGTCAAACTGCCTTTGCTAGTTCTTCTTGCACCAAGATATTGTATCTCAAGGCATAGAATTTGGTCTTAAGGAAAATGTTATTGCATGTCTTAACTATTTTTTTTTTGTTTCAGTCCAATTTTCTATCCAAACTTCCGTTGTTTTCCATTTTAATTTTCCAACAATCTTAAGACCAAATTATGAGTGATCTTCTGTCTTCATCGACCACTGGAGTTGTTGCCCCCACAGCCTCTGGATTTGCTGATCTTCTTATTGCCAATGTTTCTGCTTCTGCTATTGTCATTGGAAAAACCTTGCTAGATACCTCTAAGATTGAATTGTTCAACGACAAAAAATTTCAAGCGCTGGCAAGAAAAGATCTTCAATGTACTAGATGTTCATAACCTTGTTGATTATCTGCAATCATCACCACCCGAAGGGGGCATTGAAGATTATGACAAGAAACTCCAAATTTGGAATGCCAATAATAAAGTCTACAAGTATACAATACTCAACACTCTTGCTAGTTCTCTTTATAATGTTTATTATCCATATAAGTTCCCTTTATGATGTTTATCATCGATATAAGAACACATATAAGATATGGGCACTACTGAAGAAAAATATGTGGTAGAAGGTGTTGAGACTCAATAATATTATATTGAAGATTTTTATTGGATGGTGGATGATAAATCCATTTTGGACCAAATCCATGAATACCACATATTGGTTAATAATCTTAAAATGGAGGAAATTTTTCTTCCTGAACGATTTTTAACTAGTTGTTTGATTGAGAAACTACTAGAATCATAGAAAGAATATATTAAAACCTTAAACCATAAGAAGAAACAAGTGAGTTTTAAAGATGTTATTATACATATTAGGATTGAGGAAAAGAATATAATTAGAGATGCATTTAACAAAGCAAAAGAAATTTTGTTCCAATGCAAATCTAATAGATAACACTTCTTAATTTAATAAAAAGCTAAACAATCCTAATAATAGATACTTTAATAACCCTATTGCTAAGAAGAAAGGTCATTGTTTTGTTTGTGGTAAAATTGGGGATTATACTAATCAATGCAAGCATAAAGCTCAGCATAGAGGAGACAATAAAAAAACACCTAAAGCCAATATAGCTAAAAGGAAAGGAGATGATATCATTGCTGTTGTGGTTGTCTCTGAGGTGAACATGGCTAGATGGAAGCAAAGATTGGGTCATTGATTCTGATGCTATTAAACATATATATAGCAATAAAAAAACTCTTTCTTTGACTAGACTCCAGTGAAAAAAGGAGAAGAAGTTATTTACCTTGGTAATTCTTAGTCTACACCGGTTTTAGGCAATGGTAAAATTCTTCTCAAGTTTACTATTGTGGTGTATGTTTAATCTCTATAATATGGGTGTTAGTGCGTAAGTGTACACAACAAGTAATATAATAATGAGTATTCGAGATCATCTCCACAATGATTGATGCTATTAAAGTTGCTACAATAATTAATACAGTGCAAACTCAACCTAATTAAATTAATCTCTTTTGTTAACTAAATTAAACTAATTAATCTAAATGACGGAAAATAAAATGCAATAAATTAAATTGACACTTCTCATACAAGAATATAATCACTAAGAATAATGTAGTTGAGTGAATCAACTCACTTAATGGCATTGACTGTTTTTCTGTTACAGTATTGTTGCTACATCAATTACTATAACACTGGGCAGAACTCTAATGCATCCTCAGCTGTTGCCTGTTAGATATCTTATATATATATGCAACCTAACAATAACTAGTTGTTATGCCAACACAAGATATAACATTATATGATTAAGGTTCCTAATACCCTACAAGGTGAATTTGTATTTCTAGTTCTTCAATAATTTTAGATTAAGCACGGCCCTATTCAAAGTGAGTTTAACCCAACTTGAGAAACCTAATCTAAAACCAAGTATTGTTCTGATATGTTCCACTAAAACCTTTTTGAGATTCTCTTTTAACTAGTATCACTAAATGAGTGTTCAACCAAAATAGTGAATTAAAATAAGTATTATCAAAATAAAATGCTATAGCAATCATACAACAACATATAAAATCAGTTAATTAACCATCAATCTCATTTATCACTCAACCACAAATAAATTTAATTCATGATTTGTGACAAAACAGAAACAAAAATAGTTTTAACCATTATATACATCCTCACAAATAAACGAAAACAAGTTGAATAAAGGCAGAAGCGAGTAGCCCTTTTAGATTCTTAATTTCTTCTTCCTCTCGCCTAGAACTTTCTATTTAGCCCCTGTTTTCTTTTTCTTTTCTTGGTTATTTCTTATGGTTGATAGCCCTCTCCCTTCCTTTATGTGCATGCTTCTTTTATAGTTGAAAATTAAGGTAACTGGAAGTCTAAGACACGTATCTTCCAAATTTGAAAATTGCAGATCGCGTCTTTTTTCCTGAGATTCACTTGAAATTTTCTCTTTTGATGCTTAGGATTGCTATAACAACGGCTACAACATCTGCACTATTTCAAACTCGTTTCCACTCTTCTATAACCAAATTCTTTCCTCATTTTTGTAAGCTTATTACACAACATTCATTCCTTGAAATTTACACTTTTGGTTGCCTACAATTAAGCATATGATTTAAACACACAATTCTAAAACAACATAATTTATTAAAAATAACTAAAATAAGTTATTATGTAAAATATAACTGAAATGCAATAAAAATATGTTATTTACTCTCTAAATAATCTTGTTTTAAGTATAAAAGTGCTATGATAACTCTCATTTTATAGAGTTATCACTTACATATGGGAAAATCCTCTTATTGAGTGATGTATTCTATGCTCCTGAGATCAGATATATAGTACACTAGGTAAAGCTGGGATCAAAGTGTCTTTTAAGGATAATAAAATTTTAATTACAAAAAATTGGATGTTTATTAGGAAAGCATATTGTTCTGGAGAACTCTTCAAACTCAATATATTTAATATCATAATGAATGAAATGTCTTGTTCTTCGGCTTATATTGTTGACTCTATTAATCTTTGGCATGAAAGACTTGGTCACGTGAATTTTTCTTATATTGAGAAAATGAGAGAACTTGTTTTATTGTCTAATTTGAGCTGATCTAGTGAGAAATACAAGGTGTGTGTGTGTGTGTGTAAGCCAAATCTATCAAGAAAACATGTAAACAAGTTCAATATAGAGAAACTAAACTTCTCAGTTTAATTTATAGTTAACTTGGTGATTTGAAATAAATTATAATCAAAAGAGGCAAAAGATTTTATATTACCTTTATTGATGATTTCTCAAGGTATATAAAAATATATCTATTAAGAAATAATGATAAAGCTAGTGAAAAGTTTTAATCTATAAAAGCGAAGTTGAAAATTAATTTAATAAGAAAATTAAAAGATTAAAATTGATAGATAAGGTGGGTATGATTCAAGCATGTTAAATGTTTATTGTGAGAATCATGGTATCATCCATGAAGTAACACCTCTTTATTGTCTAGTTGAAAAGAAAAAAAATTAAAAAAATGGTAAATGCCATGTTAATAAGTTCTAGGACACCACTGAACTTGTTTGGGAAGCAATATTATTTGTTTGTCCTGTTCAAAATAAAATACCTTATAAAAAAATAGGTAAGACACCCGATAAATTGTGGAGAGGTTATGAGTCTAATTTATCATACCTTAAAGTGTAGAAGGTTCTTGCCAAAGTTTTCAAAACTAAATCCTGAAAGAATAAGGTTAGGACAAAAAAAATTATCAAACATAAGTTTATAGGGTATGCCCACAACAATGCTACATATAGTTTCTTAATATTACAAAATGAAGGACTGAGAAACAATTATCCTATATCGAGTCATCAATTGATGTTTTTGAAAGTTCAGATATTAAACTAATAACTCTATGAAATGAGAGTTATCATAACATCTCTAGATTTAAACTAACATTACTTAAAGAGTAAATGATATGTTTTTATTGTATTTTTAGTACATTTTGTATAAGTATCTATTTACGCTTAATTTTAATAAATTGATTGTACTTTAGATCACCTTGTGCCCTTATTTTGTGCATGATTATAGGTGACCAAAGAGCTCGAGCTTTTTAGATGGATGTTGTAGTAGCAAACCTATAGAGATGACAAAGAATTTGCCTATAGATGAACTAAAGTAAGTCTTAACTGGAGAAGATGTTGTAGAAAATACTGCAGCAATCTAGAAGTAAATACAGACAAAACTTCCTACTTGTTAATTGTTAAAGTATGTTACAACAGTTACGGCACTGGTATTGTCACGTGCAGACAAAATAGTGACAAGTGACACAAAAAGATATGTGATCCGAGGTTGTCAAAAAGAGACACACATGGCCACATTTTTTTGGTTGCCCTAATTCCAAGTTATAAAATGAGCACAAGTGAAAGAAAAAAGAGGCTGGCTACTGCAACAAAGAATTTTGGGAAGAAAAGAAGGAGAGAGACATCTTGGTTTTAGCATATCTGAATTTTTACTCATTATTTGTTTGTTTTCATCTTTTTATAAGAAAGTTTTTATGGAAAAAATATGTGTTGTTTCTATTTTATCGCCTCGCATGAACTAAACTTTGATGTAGTTAAATGTTAAACAAGCTTAATGATTATTTGACTGAAATATGTGTGTTGCTTAGAATCTATTGTAGCATTTTGCCTTGATTTTACCTATTACAAATTTCTATTTCAGCTAACCACTTATTTAGTAGATACTAGCTAAGAAGGAATCTTAAAAAGGTTAACTTAATAGAACAAATCAAGACAATATAGAGTTTTATATTAGGTTTCCCAAATTAAGTTAATCTCGATTTGAATAGGGCTATGTATAATCTAAGATTAGTGAAGAGTTAGACTTGGGGATTCACTTTGTAGCGCAAATAGAATCTAGAACACATAATGTTATATCTAATGCTAGCATAACAACTAGTCACTATTAGGTTGTATATAGATATAAGATATTCAATAAGTGACAACTGATGATGTATATGAGATTCTGCCTAGTGCTGTAATAGATATTGTAGCAACAATATTGTAATTGACAAGAACAATCATTACTTATCATGAGCAATCATGTATAGGAGTTAATTGATTTACCTATAGGTACAAAACTTATTGGATGCAAATAGATTTTCAAAAAGAAATTAAAAGCCGATAAATCTATTTATAAGTATAAAGTAAGATTTGTGGCCAAGGGGTTCACACAAAAGAAATATATAAATTATTTTAACACCTATGCTTCTGTAACTTGGATTACTTCTATAAGAGTTTTGATTGCTTTAACAACAATTCATAATCTACATGTGCATTAAATGGATGTGAAAACTGTCTTTCTCAATGGAGAATTAGATGAGGAAATCTATATAGATCAACCTAAAAGTTATGTAGTTCTAGGTTCTGAGCATAAGGTTTGCAAGTTGATTAAGTCTTTATATGACTTAAAACAAGTATCGAAACAATGGCATGAAAAACTAGATCAAGTATTTTTGTCCAATACTGGAACTATTAATAAGACAAAGATGATGCTTGCCTCTAATTTCAATATGAAGACATGGGATAGGCAAATATTATTTTCGACATCAAAATCACAAAAACTTGTGATGTTATCATACTGTTAAAAGAGCACTATGTTGAAAAGTTGTTGAGGAGATATGTATATTATGATTACAAGACAATTTCCATGTGATGGTAATACCCGCCTAAAGAAGAATGCCAAACATTGTTGATCAAGTAAGATATGCCTAATTAATTAGTAACCTGATATACTTTATAAGTAACATAAGACCAGACATCGCATATGTTGTGAGCAGATTGAGTATGTTTACTCAGAATCCAAACCAAGATCATTAAACTGCAGTAGCCAAACTAGCAAGATATTTGAGAGGCATCATTGATTACAACCTTAAAAATGGTCGACCACCACTGGTACTTGTTGAACACTGGAGAATGTATATTTATAAATAGTAAAATCATCATTTTGCATTCTAGGGCTCATTAATATTTCTACTTTTATATATTTAAATTTTTTAAATTTTAATTAGTGTATTTTGTTACAATTTGAGTATTTTATGTATTTTAAATATATTTTGGTTATTTCACAATTGAGAAATTAAATAACAAAACATATAGTAATTTTAAGCTTAGAACAACTAAAATCCTTGAGAAAGGTACAAAGGATAAAATTATAATTTTGGAATTTTGGTAGGGCCTAGTAGATGTGGCATTGACCAGATAACATGACAATATCTTTTTGGATCGAGAAATATTAATGCGATGTTGACCGATGATGTGGCATTGACTAATAATGTGGCAGTATCTTATTAGATCAAAAAATACTGATGTGACATTGCCTGATGATGTAATAGCATGTTATTGGACCGATGAAGTGTTCCAACCAATTAGATTTTATCACACGTTGCAATTCTAAGCGTTCGAATTGTTTTCATTTAATGAATATAATTTACTAATTGTATATATAAATAAGGGGTTTCCTCCTAATTTCATAGCTCTGAATCTAAATTTGAGCTCTATTTTCTGTAATTTTCTCAATATATTGTGTTTTCTATGTATTTTAATAAAATTATTATTTTATGCCTAGTTTAATCATGACTAATTAATTTAATTTCAAGCTTGAGTTGAAGGTAAAGTCTCAACATAATCTATGGGCTTAATTTGGTAAGTTTATTTTCTTTTCATATTTGATTTATGTGGTTATTTTGACTTATTGTTGACAATTAGTGTATTTTGATGTTGCAAGATATATGATAACTCTATGAAATGAGAGTTATCTATAACACTTTTGAACTTAAATAAAGGTTACTTAGAGAGTAAATGACATGTTTTAACTGCATTCTAGTTATATTTTACATACTTAGCTATTTTTAGTTATTCTCAATAAATTAGGTTGTTTAATAATAAATTGTGTGCTTAAATCATGTGCTTATTTGTAGGCAATTGGAAGTGCAATTATCAAGGAAAGAATGTTATGCAATGAGTTGTAAAAATAAAGAAAGAAATTGGCTGTAGAATAGTAGAAATAATTCTGAAACGGTGCAGATGCTGTAGTAATTGTTGCTGTAGTAATCCTGAAGCAACAAAAGAGAAAATTTCGCGCGAATCTCAGAAAAAATATGCGATCTGCAGTTTTCAAATCTAGAAAAATACGCGTTCTAAACTTCTGTTTGCCCTAATTCTTAACTATAAAATAAGCACGCACACAAAAAAAAGGAGAGAGTTGTCAACCGTAAGAAATAACCAAGAGAAAAAAAGAAAATAACAAAGAATAAATAAATTTCAGGGCGAAACAAGAGATATTGCAGGTGTGAGGAAGAAGAAATCAAGAATTTAGAAGGGCCAATCGCTTTCATCTTAATTCTACTTGTTTTCTTTTATTTGTGATGATATTTATGATAGCTAAACCTATTTTTGTTTCTATTTTGTCACAAATTATGGACTAATTTTATTTTTAGTTAAGGGATAGACATGCTTGATGATTTATTGAATGAATTTTATGTGTTGCTGCATGATTGTTATAGCATTTTATTTTGATAATACTTAATTTAACCCACTATTTCTGCTGACCACCCATTTAATGATACTAGCTAAGAGAGAGCAACAAAATGGCATGTTTTAGTGAAACATATCAAAACAATACTTGGTTTTAGATTAAGTTTCAGATTAGGTTTCCCAAGTTAGGTTAACTCGATTTGAATAGTACCGTGCTTAATCTAAAACTAGAGATGAACTATATATAGGGATTCACCTTGTAGGGTATTAAAAACTTTGATCACATAATACTATATCTTATGATGGCATAACAACTGGTCATTTTTAGGTTACATATAAATATAATAATTCTAACAAGCGACTGCTAAGGATGCATTAGAGTTTTGCCAAGTGCTGTAGTAATTGCTATAACAATAATACTGTAACAGGAAAAAGTTAATGCCATTAAGTGAGTTAATTCATTCAACTATATTATTTCTAGTGTTTATATACTTATGTGAGATGTATTGATTTAGTCTATTGTAATTTATTTTCTGTCATTTAGATTATTTAGTTTAATTTGGTTGATAAAAAAGGTTAAGTTAATTGAATTGAATTTGCACTATATTAATTGTTGTAACAATTCTGATAGCATCAATTTATGTGGAGACAATACTTGAATACTTATCACTTTATTACTGGCTATGTACACTTGCGCACGAACACTCATAGCATATTACAAGATTCACCCTAACAGTATACAAGCTCCTTAGTGAAAAATTGCTATTGTCTTGCATAAAGAGCACTTTACACCATATTTATTAGAAAGAGACTCCCTCTAGTATTTGTAAGTCGTTTTGACTCAATGTTAATAGAGAGTGTATCTAAGTCATTTAGTAGATGATCTTATCATGTTGTCAATAGAAGAATTATTATTGTTTGCCACAACGTGTACTTGACACCACACTTAGTGGAAGATGATTACCCTCTAGCATACTAAGCGCTTGATATTATATTTATTAAAGTAAGGCTTATGAGGAGTGGAAACACCCCCTCATAAATTAATTGGAACTAAAAGGAATATTAGCCCCAGGGTGAAATGCTGAGTATGAATTCAAAGACTTAAATGTTTTATTTAAATTACTTTTATCCTTAATTTATTCCTACCTTTTTTATTTTAAATCCTAGCATTGTTAAAAAATCATCTCCATTCAATTCACATTATACTTAAAAAATTAATTCTATATATAATTAAATCTACCTCCTCATAAGATTGACACTCGTCACTTTAAATTTATACTACAATAGATTTCGTGCGCTTGCAAATAATAAAATTTGCACAATATTACTTGAAGGTTACAATGATGCAAATTGGATCTTTGAATCAAATGAGCTCAAATCTACTAGTGGTTATATTTTCACCCTTGATGAAGGTACAGTATCTTGGAAATCATTTAAGTAGATATATATAGCTCGTTCTACTATGAAGTCTGAGATAATTGAGTTAAAAAAAGCTTGTTCTGAGGTTGAAAGGTTGCAAAAACTCGTATATGATCTTTCTATTTCTACTCATCCTCCTATTGTTGTGCCAATTCATTGCAATTGTTAAGCCGTTATTGCGAGAGCTAAGAGTAAAATATATAATGGGAAGATTAGACACATATGTATGAGAGATAATATTGTTAAGTAGTTGCTGGAATTAGATATTGTGAGCCTAGACTTTGTAAGGTCAGAGTTAAATTTGGTCAATCCTTTGACAAAAACTACTAAACAAGATTTTAGTAGAGATCACGTCAAGAGGATAAGACTATTGTCTAGATCAGAAGATAAGAGTAATGGTAACCTTACCTATGTAATGGGAGATTCCATGAAGTAGATTTATAAGAGTACATAACAAGTTACTTATTATCTTGTAGCATTATTAATATTTTGTAATCTTTATTTTATTCAATAAAGATTTTCTTTATTTATGAGTCTTCTCTATAATGAGATAATACTTATTGCAATGATTTAGGTTGAGAAATTGAGCTCTTAACGAACTCCATAGCCCACATTTTGTGTATGGTGGTGTGTCAAAACTACTGAGACATTTGATGGAGGTTCACCTATGTGAGTGATAACTCTATGAAATAAGAGTTATCATGGCACTTTTAAATTTAAACTAATGCCACTTAAAGAGTAAATAATGTATTTTTATTACATTTTTAATGTATTTTGCATGAACATATAATTAAGTTTAATTTTTAATAAATTAATCTTGTCTTAAATCACTCGGTCCTCTAGTTATGTGTGATTGTAGGTAACACAAAAAAAACCTAAGTTTTATAGATGAAATGCTGAGGCAATAGACTTGTAGAGATGACAAAATAACTTGTCTGCCTAAGAATTAAAATAAATATGAAACAATAAAGATGTTGTAGATGATGCTACAGTAATTTTGTAGCAACTACAAATGTGATTTCTTGCGTATTAACTAAAAGATTGCGATCCAAGGTTTTCAAAAATGAAAGACATTAGCCACAAGCTTTTGGTTACCCTAATGCTAAGATAAAAAGAGCACGCATGAAAAGATCAAGAGAAACTCAATTCTTCACTTATTTGATTGTTTTTATTTCTTTATGGGAATGTATTTGATTGCAAATCATGAACTAAACTTTATTATGGTTGAGTGAAAAATAAACTTAATGATTATTTGACTGATATATGTGTGTTGCTTTGGATTTACTACAACATTTTATCTTGATTTTATTCATTGCAATTTTTTTTTTTAGCTGACCACCAATTTAGTGGATATTAGCTAAGAAGGAGTGTAAAAAAGGACCGACTTAGTAAAACCTATTAAGACAATACATGGTTTTAGATTGGGTTTCTCAAGTTGAGTTAATCTTGATTTAAATAGGGCTATACTTGATCTAAAATTATTGAAGAACTAGATATAGGGATTAACCTTATAGGACAAATGAAATCTATAACGCATAATGTTATATCTAATGTTAAAGCGCCAAATTGTCGAACAACAGAACATGGCAATAGTTTAATATGAGCTTCTAATCCTTTGCCTTACACAAAAGGAATATTGGTTTATACAAACTATAAGTTTTACCAAGTTCTTATAAGATACAATTAATTGTTCAGTGACTGGTTCATATCCCAAAAGGCACCAGTTTATATACATTAAACTCTATGGACAAGGATGGAGATGAATGAAATTTGGTAGTTTGAAATGTGTGGGGGATTGTTAGAAGCTGAGTTGGTATTTTAAAATACCAATATCCCACATTACTTAGATAAGAGAGCATACGTTGGTTTATATATAAAAACCAAATATAATATACTAACAAGCCCATAAAAAGAAGGTCCACGCACACAAAACCAAGCTCAAGAGAGGAGGAGTTCGTTTTAGGAATCTATTAACTAGGCGTGAGGGCCCAATAGCTCATCTGCAAGGGGGAACCCCTCTTCCCCCACAAGGGTGTTTGTGTATGTGCATGGGCTTGGCCATTTTTTACCTTTTTTTCCTTTTGTTTTAATTTTATTTATTTTTAGTTTGAATTATATTGAGAATTCAATTCCTAATCAAATTGAGATTTATTTTAAATAATTGTATTAATATAATTCAAAGTTACAGATGAAAAGGGGATAGGGAGTATCTATTTAAATGGTCGATTATATCACACTATGATTGTCTAGAAAACATTCTTTGTTCTATATTGATTTCTTTGCCTTCATCATTGTACTTTTGTTGTTCTAAACTATCCTTTGAAGTGCAACTAATAATAGTCATTGTATCTTGAAAATTAAACTGTCTTTGTTAGTCCTTTTTGCACTAAGGTATTGTATCTTGAAGCGCAGAATTTGGTCTTAAGGACAATGTTGCAGCATGCCTTGACTTTTTTTTTTTTTTTTTCAGTCCAGCTTTCCTTCCAAACTTCCTCTATTTTCCATCTTAATTTTCCAACAACAAGCACTATGTATTGAGTAGATTTTTAATTAAGGGTCTCTAACTTTATTAAAGTGCTAAGGAAAAAAAAAAAAACCCCCAATTCTAATATACTATAGGACAAAATACAAGTGCATTGGAGTTTGCATTTTTTTTTTTAATTTTTTAATTTATCCCTGACTTTAATATAGTCAGAATCCCTAAATGAAATAGTTATATATATATAATAGCAGTAAGCTATAAATTTAAAAAAAAAAAAAAAAGGAAAAAAACCACACAAACATTTTAATGCAGTGTCTTGGACTGAATCAATAGCAACGAAGCGGGTAATCTGATCAAAGAGTTGGAAGGCGTAGCGAGAGCCGGCCCGTACAATATGATGAATATTTAAACATTGTTGCCCCCATTTAACTCCAAATTAAACACTCAAATATTTGTTAATTTTTGGATCTGAAGCTTAACTCGTAAAACCTCTTGGAATGATTGAAGAGGTTTAAGGTTGGAATCCACCTAATAGTGAAGACAAACTTAGATTGCCATCATATTATTATTAAAAAAATATATAAAACGCACTGGGGAAGCAAGTATACATGATTTTGTATTATCGAGTGTCTGCGTCCGCAAGCACCATGGGCTGTAATTAGAAGGCCAGAAAATACCAAATGTTGGATCGAAATGGTCAAAAAATGACACACCAAAATGACGCTGCAGAATCTACAGAATATGGCATGCACGCTTCGACCATTTATGTAGTTATGTTTGCGATATATATGCCTCGCTCAAACAGTGTTGTTGCTAGCCAGCTAGCTACTCGCAAATCAAAACTGCATTGATTGACTCTTCCTCTTTTCTCCATGGCGGTTCATGTATATACGAGCCCACAAATGCTTACGATTAACCAAGAACTTTGCTTTGGATTGACCATTTAGAACCCTAGGTATCACGGTCGATGTAGTAAAAACAATACGCCCGAACCGAGGATCTTGCCCCGGACGACTGCGTTCAATGAACACATCTTGCACCACGTCGCCCCATTTGCTGCAAAACAATACAATGCAACAATCACCGGCAAAAGAAAGCAAAAGCAGGCAACAAAATCCAAGTGAGAGAATAAATCGAGCAAATTAAAGTAGTCTTTCTTACGAGATGAAGAAGTTGATAATTTCTTCGCGGGTTAGAGGATGGCCGTTCGAAAACGTTATGAACATGGTCCGGACATCTTCTGGATAAGATTCGGAAGCTTCAGGATTTAAATTTGATTCTCCTGCTGCTTTAGTATCAGCCTCGCCAGAAACCTCTGTGGCTCTGGTGGCTGCAAGTACGTGTGCAAAACAACCCTGGCCAAAGGGTCTATCTCTGCCAACCACAGGCCTGGTTCCTGACTCATCAACCTCGATAGCCCCAGTTTCATCAAATATTTTTTCACAAACAGTTTCCATAATGTGCATGTATCGCTTGCACATGAAGTCCCTGCTGTAGTTCTTTGTCCCTTCAAAAACAGGGGTGTGATGCAACACGGCTGGTTCTGTTTTGTCGGGCTGAATGTATTCCAGGCAAAGCAATGCCTCGTTAAAGAGGGCTTCAATGGTTTTGTTATTTTGGTAATTTATCGTTCGTATCAAGTCGTGGTAACCAATCTCCTCTAGCAGAAGCCAGAGTGCTATTGTTGTCTTCACTTGTTGGTGATTTTTGCCCAATGTTCTGACCATTCTGTTGAAGAGTGCCCTCTCTACTGTGTAGAATAGCAATAGGTCTACGAGGCTTCCTATTTCGGCCATGCTTCAGTAACTAATTTGAACTAGATACAAGTGCGGTGCACCGATCCATGATGATAAAGGATTTTACCTTTTAGGGGTTTGAATTTTGTTTGATTTTTTCAGGTGCTATAAATAAGCAAAAGAAGAGTTACAAAAGCGACTCTTTGGGACTCGGGCTTGGTTTTATGAGTCCTTGGGAAAGAAAAAACCATACTTGTTTTCTACAAGAGATTAATGATGCTGTGTTTATCCTTAAAATGTGAGCTTCCCACGTCCCTAATAATGGAAATTTGTCTCCATTACTTTTGGTAGAACATTTATGGTGCGTTTACTAAACTGGAATCGGAATGAGCTGGAATCGGAATGGGCTGGAATGAGAATAAGGAATGGGAATCAGAATAAGTTGTTTACTTGAACTATAGGAATCGAAATCGGAATGAATTTGATGGTAATAAATTACCAAAAAGTACTTAATGAATTATTTTCATAATCATTAATTTATATTTTAATTATAGTGATTATTTATTCAAAAAATTTTATTATTATTAATTATTGTGATTATTTAGTCAAAATAATGTTTTTAATAATAGTTATTGTTAATAATGTATTAATATAATAATTAATAGTAATTTTTATATTAATTAATTATTATTATTAATAAATTAATTAATTATAATAATAGTAATATATTAATTATTGTGATTATTTAATCAAAAACTATAATTATTAATATATTATTGTTAATAATATATTTATCTATTAATTAATAGTAATAATTATATGAATTAATTGATGATAATATACGAATTATATTATAATAATTATATTAATAATTATTATAATAGTAAATTAATTAATTATAATAATAATATATTAATTATTGTGATTAGTTAGTCAAAAACTATAATTATTAATAGTTATCATTAATAATGTTTTAATATAATAACTAGTAGTAATAATTATATTAATTAATTAACAATTGTATTAATAATTATTATAATAGTATATTAATTAATTAATTATAATAATAAAAATATATTAATTATTGTGATTATTTATTCAAAAACTAAAATTATTAACATATTATTGTTAATAATGTATTAATATAATAATTAATGGTAATTTTTATATTAATAATAAATGAATTAATTATAATAATAGTAATATATTAATTATTGCGATTATTTAATCAAAAACTATAAATATTAATATATTATTGTTAATAATATATTTATATATTAATTAATAGTAATAATTATATCAATTAATTGATGATAATATATGAATTAATTATAATAATTATATTAATAATTATTATAACAATAAATTAATTAATTATAATAATAAAAATATATTAATTATTGTGATTATTTATTAAAAAAATATAATTATTAATGGTTATTGTTAATAATATATTAATATATTAATTAGTTATAATAATTATATTAATTAATTAACTATAATAATATTATATTAATAATAATAATAATATATTAATTATTGTGATTATTTATTCAAAAATTATAATTATTGATAATAATACATCAATATATTAATTAATTATAATATATTAATTAATTAATTATAATTATATATTAATTAATTACAAATGAGGACAAAATGAACATTTTCAGTTTTGGGGAGGGGTAAAATGGGAATTCCAGGGAATGGGAGATTGATTCCCACCTCCCCCATGGGAATCAATATCCCATTCCTCATTCTCAAATAGTGGTGGGCCCCACGATTCCGATTCCGATTCCTGCTCCATTTTTGTGAAGTAAACGCCATCAATCATTCCGATTCCCCAATCCGGAAAGTAAACACACCATTAATATTTACGTAAAGAAAATGGTTGATAATTAATCAAGATTCAAGAGAGTGTGAAACGTGACCGCATACTTTTTGCAGCACATGGGATATTAAGAAATGAAGTTAGACTTTATTACATATAATGTAACATACAATAAATTAGTGCACATTAATAGGCAAATCGTATTACAACATTTATCCATCTCCAAAGGAAGAATCTTCTTCCATAACGTGAAGTCAACAAATAACCCGGAATTTGTCAATAATCTGACAGATCAACTTGACAGTATCCACAAACCCGTGGGTGGTCAATATGGTAATTTTATTGGCAAAAATTATTGATATGATCAAATGCGCATACGATTTGAATTGCATGGGCGTAGGCCACACGCCTTCATCATAGTCTTTAGAGTCTTGCATTTCGAAGCTGTTGTTTCAGAAGAGGCCTGATGTATTCATGGTAGCCATCGGGCACAACTGAGTCATTTAGAGGATCCTTCCATGCTTCCTCATAGAGTTTCGGGTACACATTTCCATCATACCGTCCGAGGACCGAGCCAAGATAGTGGTCAGTGTAATTAAATGCATCGACGAGTGCAATAGCATTAGGACGGACCTAATATCATAAGCAATTGAAAATTGTAATTTTATATACTAACAATCATTTATAATCAGGCAAGAGAGCAAATGCAATTGAATTATTTGAAATGAGTAAATACCTGGGAATATAAAGATCTTAGCTGTTCATTAGCTAGGGCAGCTTGCTTGGCAGTAATGCAGCCTGTGGAGACAAAATCCCCTAGATGTTTGTGAAGAAGATGCAAAGCATAGATGTTGCATAAGATCTCCAACATTGGTTTCACCCCCTTTCCTGGTAAGTCCTGCTGCAATTTCTCAATAAACCTGAAAACAGCAGAAGTAGTTTTTTTTTTTTTTGGGGGGGCGGGGGAACAAAATTCACAAATTAAAAGGAGGCATAGAAGTCACAAGAGATTATTTAGCATTCAACTTCATTTATGAGCAGCATCAACATATAGAATCATATCAGATGTTGCTAATTCACTAATAAGTGAGGCATTGAACACAGAATTGATGTTGGGATTTAACTCATTTAGTGTTTTGACAACAAATAAATTTTGCAGCATATCACTGTCACGTCCAGAAAAGGGCCCTACAATTTTTTAAGGCTTTTTCAATTGGATAAAGAGGGAAGAACTCACTTGGAAACAACAATTAGCTGGCAATGAGCAACAGCTGCCTCAACTAAATCAGCTGCCAGTTCCGCAAAACCTGAATATGGAAAGGACATTTACTTTATGAGATCCTGAACCTAAAAAGTTTTAAAGATCCTACATCAAAGGATGAAAAGCATACCCTCTTCTTGATTTCTAAACTTGATTAGGTTTTGAGCACAGGCCACAGACATCCGAATAGCCCTTGCTTCAAATGCCTCCAGTATGGCAGAAGGATTTAACCAATCCTCAGCTGCAAACCATTAAATAAACACAGTTACATATGCAAGTATTAGCATGTGCAGGAGTCAGGGATGAGTACCCGTCCAAGTGTTAGACACCAGAATTTGGATAATTAATCCCAAGTTAACCTAAAAGATGATGGTACAATGGTTTTATATTTTTAGTGATAAAGGTGACTTCTCATGTTCAAATGGTGGCATATTGTGACAACTCAGGTACAAAGGGAGAGAGAAATATTACCTCTTTGGACACCACAATGACATTGCATCAGTTGTTCTGCCCGTCCCATATAAGAAGTTGTCCCAACAGGCATATTTCCAGATCCCAGCTGAGATACGGTCTTCATAAGAAACCTTGCTACCTAGGAGAAGAATTTTGTTGATATTAGCTGCAGTTTAAAAGAACAAGATCCCAGCACTAAGGTAGCTTGGGTCAAGAGTGGACCAAACCAAGCATCAATGGGGTTATGATAGCATAGACACGATATATATCTTAATTTACAAAAGGAAAGACATTAAAACAATAATTTACAGTACCTGTAACAGCAGCACAATATTGTCTCCTTCATACGTACATGCGGGCACATAAACTGCAAATAACTCTGGCAGGCCACTACTACATAAGTAACCATGGCCACCGCATAATTTTCGACATTCTTCAATCCCATCCTGCAACCAAGTTCTGAAAAATCAAAAAGCATCCTGAAAGTTTGCTACCTAAAATAAGTGCTGGTAAACGGATATTTCCAAAATATAAAATGCTGTGGCCCTAAAAACAAAGACAGCCAACTGACAATCATCTAGCCAACAACTAACCAAAACATTATTGCACAAATACCAGATTCAGCAGTGCAGATAGGATAAACAGCCTTGAATTGTGTGGTGTAATCAGTAATGAATGAACCTGAACTCAAAAAATACTCCCAAAATAAGCCACACCTGGAAATCCCAACTTCGACCATAATCGTGCTTTAAAACAATTGGGAGCAGATTATGTAACTGTCTCAAATCTTCAGTGCACATGAAATGATCCATCCACTTGTAAGATATCACCCGCTTTGGGTTTCACGAATATGTCCTTCAATCTCAGAGTTTTGTTCTTGGCATGGCCCAAGTCCACCCTAAAGGCCTCTTTCTAGGTTAGTGGAGGTGGCCCTTTTTAAGCTCATTACTCAAATTCTTACCAAGAGATGTGGGATGTCACAGTACTACTACATAATCTAGTTCAGCACTCTTATTCAACATTTATAATGCGTAGTTTAAGGAAGCTATATGGATCCTTCAGCATGTTGTTATTAACAAATACGGTGAAACCAGCAGACATTAATAGACTAAGAAACTAGACAATTAAACTCAAATGTGTTTGGCTTAGTATATATGTAAGTTTAAATTCAATGTAAGCTGAAACCTATAGTAAGAACATAAAAAGAGCATGTGAGACAAAACCAAATCATAGAAACTAATAATAAAAAAAAAATTCAATTAAAAAATTACTCAAAGATTTAATATTTAAAACGGGGTCAAGATCACTTTCAGTAACATACAGCAGTGGCAGTAGTAGTCAGAGACTTCAATCCTGCAGTACATGCATGAGCCTCGGGCAACGTTGAGAAATCATTGGCTTGCAATCTTTGGGTCACATCCGTATAAAGCCATTTCAACCATTCACCAACAAATCTGAAAGCATAGGCAGAAGCCAGCAATGGGAAGAGTCGATTTTGCTGAGTTTTGTAATCAATCACCTAGAACGCGGAAGCAGAAATATTAATACAAGTACTTTGTAAGAAGTTCGAAAAACACAGAAAAAGTCACCAACAGCAAGGTGAAAATAGTTGAAAGCAGTTTTCTCTGTGTTGTATGCTACATTTGTATACAAGAATACTTTAATTATGAAGGCCATCTAAAGAAATACTTTAACACATTACTGCAATGCCACATATCGAAGTTGAAGAAAAAGGGACTGGAGGCTCCCAATGCTGTGAATTTTTTATTTGGGATTTTCCTCCTATTAGCATCATCTAAAAGTTTAATACTGAGACTGAATAGAATCACTAGGATCTTCTTCGCAGACATCTTCTAGCTTAGAATTTCTAAAGTATTGGGAAACAAAATATAAACTAAATCACACATGCCCAATCACCAGAAATTTTGTTTATCGCAAGCATATAAAGAGTAGATGCCCAAACATTAAAATATTTCTCAATAATATTAAAAAGGAATGGACACTGTAGCAATACCTGGGTCTCGGGCCAACCATTCTTCGAACCAAATTGTCTACGGACAGCACTATACCTTGTAGCAATGCAAACAGCCCGTGATAAGGCACAGGAAGCATCAGCTACTATTGTTTGTCGTACATACACCATTGTGCCATAAAGCAACTGCCTCGGTACATTAGATTGCACATACTTACCTTCCCTTGTTACCTGTGAAACCCTGAGATGTTTGAAACATACTTTAAATTACTATTTTTAAATAAAAATTATGATAACAATCAGAATAGACTTTCCATGCCATGGAGTTATAAACTCAACCTATGGACTTTCATACTATTATTTGGGCGTATGTGTGGAAGCAGGGTACTAATACAACTGCTGTTCTCTGCTAGTCAATCTATCAAGGTTTTTGTAACAATGAAGATGAAGATGCTGATGATGCTCATTTGGACAAATTAGCACAGATAATGACAATTTTTTAAAGCAATTTAGCTTCGAAACATAGGGAGGGAGAGGAGAGAAAGATGACCAACCGCATCAACATTTGATTCCTAGGGATGCGCACATGATCAAATCTCAAAACACCATTGTCCATGGTGTTATATGCCCCATTTCCAAACTTCATTCCAATATCACCAATGGTTATGCCGGGGAAAGGTGAGTGATCTTCCAAGCTTCGGAGCTGTACAATAAAACCTGAAAATCATAACCTTAGCACAATTAATATGAACATAGGCCATTTTTTATGTAACTCAGAAGAATGATGCTGCACTTACCATTTACTCCATGGTCCTGACCATCAGTAATAAGACGTGCATAAACAACAGCATGTGTAGAAACTTTACCCAATCCACCAGGCCACCACTAATAACAACAATGAAGTAAAGTAAGAATGATAAGAACCTTATATGAGAATGATCAATCAATGGAAGACAAAAACATACCAACACAAAGCTTGATGCATTTGTTAAGAAGTCAAATTACCTTTTTTTTTTAACTAATTTCATATAGTACTTGCAAGTACAAGGAAAAGTCAAATGAATTCTGAAAAACTTTTTCTTTCTTTTTTTAAAAAATAAAAAAATAAAAAAGTTACTTAAGTAGCAATTTGCTACTTGATAATAGTGGAAGTATCATAAATATGGAACCAATCTCTCACCAACTGTATGGTAAAGGCTATACATTTACTCACCTTGCTCGAAGTAAGCGTAGGACTATGAATGACAAATTCATCTGTCTGGGGATCAAAAGTTGCAGTGGTTTCAAGACCCTGGACATTGGAGCCGTGACCAAGCTCAGTTTGTGCATAGCAGCCAATTATTTGCATCTTATATGCTAATGGTAACCACTTCTGATGCTGCTCATCAGTGCCCTGTCCTTTAATAGCTGGTACAAACATTCCCTGTCAAGAAAATGCGGATATTCGAGACAAATCAAAATTAAACCTCAAAGGATTAAGAATTAAAATTGCAATGAAGGCAACATAAGAAAGTCAGAATTTTTATCATCCAACAAAAATGTTAATGTCACTTAGCTCATGTACATGACTGTGTGTAATTGCAATGCCACTATAAGAAGGATTCAAAAATATACCCAATGAAGGTCCGTAAATGCAGGTTCATCCACAGAAGACCTTAACATAGATGCCTCTTCTTCTGTAATAATAAAGTTTTAGCAGTTAACTTACACTATTATACTTCACAAGCCAATATTAACATACAATTTAAAGGAACAGCACTAATGTGTGAAGTTCATTAAACCCACCATTAAGACAAAGCTCAATGATCCGCTTCCATGCGTGAGCTGCCTTTCTCAGTGTGTTTTTAAACAATTCCTTCCTACTTAGCATAGCCCTGTTATCCTTGCGAAAGGCCTAACAACAACAGAAACACAACAAGTATGCGACAAACATCAGAAACCACAAAAAGGAATGCATCCTCAGCAGAAAAATTTCTAAAGCAGCATGGAAAGCATTAAAATTTCAAATTTTTTAACAATATGAGCAGCTTACCATCAATGATTAATTTCTTAACAGTGAACATTCCAAAACAAATTACAAATATGACACTAAATAAAAGAAAATTGAAACTTAAAAGCTAAATTCAATTCAATTCAATTGCGCGGATCTTAATGCCATAATTTCCGAGGCAATAACGATCACAGAAAATTAATATCATCATCAGAAACTAAAAAAGTATATAGAAGAAACTAGAATAGAGATTTTTTTTTCAAAATTTTTATATATACAGGATCGGAGGCGACGAGGCGAGCCATCCGATCAGAGACTTCGAAGGCGTGACGGGAACCGGCCCACACGATCTTCATCTCGTCGACATCAAACTGCGCCTTCTTCCTCTCAGGAGCTAGCTGATCAACCCCATCCATGATCGACCGATCGATTTGATTCAGATGAAAAATATATATAGTTATTGATCGATTTCAACTTGCAAAACCAAAGCCCCTCTTCTGATTGTTTGTCTGCTCCGAATGGCGTTTAACTAAACACGAAGCTCATTTACACCGAAGGGACCACGACTTATGAGTTGATAAGGGTGCTGACTTGCTGTTTTTGTTCAAACTATACTACGCCCCTTTATTTCGATTCGCCTCTTTCGATGGAATTTTCGCATTTCACCACGTGTTTATTTCGGCTCTTTTTCGACATTGATGTTTCCGTGGTTGTAAAGAGTATTTTCACGTGGTTGGAAAGAGTGTGTGTGTCACATGAATCGGGTTGTTTAAACACTTTTAAGTTTTAAACTTCTAAAATTTTACGTTTTAAAATTTTTTTAAAATTTTGTCACATTTTAGGATCAATGACTGAAATTAAGATTTAGAAAAGACTTGAGTTATTGTTAATTAAAGACAAAAATTAGGAGCTTAAATTAAAAGTGAATTTACTAGGGCCTTAAGTCAAAAGTGAATTTTTTTAAAAAAAATTATTTTGGTCTTTTTCCTTAAGAAAGATTGTTTTGAACTCAGATATGTCACACATGCCAAAAGGTGCATATAACAATGATTCTGACAAAAATTAAGTTAGGATAAGAATCATTATTTTTTTAAAAAGTTTTTATTAAGAAAGTTGTTAAATTGTGGAAATTTTAATTTGTAGCCACGTAATTACCTCTTTTTAATAAATACATCTTTTCTCGCTATTGTACTCGCGTTGTCTTGTCGGCAAACCCGAATTTTGACTTAAAAAATAAAAAGGAATTTTGGCTCGGGCATCGTCTTGTAGGCCCTGTTCGGCGTATGTCCAAGCACAAGCACAGAGGTTGGTGGTCTGGTAAGGTTTCCCCGAAGAACCGAAAGCAAAGCGCTTTGCCGGGATCGGGTAAAAAGCAAAACAAAAATATAGCGCGCAGAGCAGATCATTCCTGGCTTGATTAGGACAAGCGTAGCAGGTGCATAACAGCCTTGTGGCACTGTCCTTTCAGTTATATCCCATACATGGATCAAGTAAGCTTTCACTTCAACGGAGGTAGGAAGTCGTTTATCCATTCTCAGCGTGACACACTAGATAAAGCTGCAGAGACATGAAATCGTATGTTGTGTCGTCTCCATTCCCCTTGAGCAATCGCCCCGTTGAAATCTCCATAACGTATGCGTCAATTCAAGCAATTATTTAGGAATTTTTTATTTTCTTGATATTAGAGAAAAGAACGTGGCTGAATCCTTTTATTTTATACTAAAAAATTTTGAGTGTAAATCAATGATGTGTCCCCATACCCGTATGACCGGACCACGCTCGCACCATTCCGGATGTGCTGTCGTGGATCAACAACTTCCCTTAAGCGGAATTGCAAATTGCAGTGCTCATGCTTTTATCCTGCATCCATAAAATAAATAAATAAATAAGCTTGACATCCTTTTTTTTATATGAAAAAGTAAAATATTCGATAATTCAACGAGGTGAATACATATAAAATTTCGGAAGGAAAATTTTCCACCCAAACATCATATTCAAAATTCTCAATAGCTATCTTGGCTAAAGAGTGGCACACGCATTACAGTAAGATTCCTTTAAATTTAAAACAAACAAAACAACTATGGCTTGTTTTTGGCGGACCTCAAACATGTCACTAAGATCTTAAAGATTACTAAATTGTCTATGGTAATAGATTGACTAATCACTATAGACTTATCTCATTACCATTATTTCTTTCCTTTTTTTTTTTTTATCAATTGTTAACATAGATAAGATGTTGATAAAATTTATCAATGTACTTGACACAAACACTAACATGAATAAACTTGACACAAATACTAATATGAATAAATGTTAACATAGCGCAGAGTTGATAAAATTTGACACGACTAGTGTATTTGACACAAACAATAACATGAATAAATGAATTTAGCTCGTGAAAATCAACAAAATTAATAAATAAGTAGTGTTTTGATGAACACACATTTTCTCGTGTTGAGTTAAGAGTTCAATTTTTTGACTTATTTACCTCATTAATGACGCAATTAAACAGTTTACCAAAACTAATTCATATTTGTAATAAAATATACTTAAATTAATCTAAAACTATAAATTAATTTAAAACTAACACAATCCAATTAATTTAAAACTAACACCCGTTTTGAACACAATCCAATCGCCCGTTTTGCCTGTTGTAGCCTTAAGCATCCCAAAGGATGCAAGTTTGGACGGCTTTCGAATGTTTCTTATCTATCCGCAATATTTGGCTAGATCAAAACTTTGAAATTTAATTGTTTTTTTATTCTTCTGGATTCTACTTTCTACTCAATTGAAATTTTGAATAGGTTAAAAACCCAGAAATTTAACACATTCTAATCAAAAGACAAATCAAATCAACAAGAAGCAAGGAAACACAAATGAAAGATGGTATTTCGCCTATTTTACCAGATTGTTTGAAGAAAGGTCGAAAAAGGAGGGGTTGGGGGGGGAGGGGTGGAATAACTCAATGGGACAGCGATCAACTTTGTTTTGTTTAAGACTGCAAACTGAAGTTAACCCAGATCATCGTAAATCAGCAGTACAAATTGATTTATTTTGCAATTTAAAGAGTGTAATAGTGTATTCAAACAATTGGATTATATAACATTACAAATTTAGAATCAACAAAGAATCAGAAGCATACTTTCTCACCAAGGCAAAACTCAAGCGTCAAGGACACAAGCTAGCCCTTCACCATTAGACTTAGACATGAAACTTCCTTAAACAAGACACCAGCCAAAAAATCTTTTCCTTCCATCTGGCAAGATCAGCTGGATCATTCAGAACCACGGAGAAAAGATGATTGAAGAAAATCGCTATGCCCTACATGCTTTGAAGCCAGAGAAAATCAACCAAGGCATGGTGAGAAGAAAATCCCATTCATGAGTCCAAATTTTATCTCCTAAACACGTATGCTTTCAAAGAACTAAAATCAACAAAGATCCAGAGCCAGGGGCAGTCATGTTTGAGTGGAACATACATTATATTTTCTCATCAGCTCTATACTCTCTGCAAGAGTTGACCCAGCAGTCCCAACAAAACCAATTGTAGCACAGCTGCAAACAGTTTGCTCTATGAACAAAAGAACATCAGAAAATCTCTGAGGGCAAGGCTTCTCCATCCTGGTTACTCCATACCTCAAGCCATGTCCTGCAGTCGCAAGTCTCTGAGCTGTTTGTGCAAGCAACTCATCTTCTTCTCTAAGAAAATACAACTTAAAAGAATCTGTATCCTTCGCTAAATCCCCCAGGTAATTTCCAGTCCAGTTAGTTACAGGAAGATCAGTCATCACAAAAATATTAATGGGTTGAGGACCCTTTTGCATTAAGGAATCTAATTTTTCCTTCAAGCGCCAAAAAGTAGCTTTCCAGTGGTTCTTGAACTGCCCATCTAACAATCTGAGCTGCGCACAAAGAAAAGGAGCCTTAATGGTCTCAAAAGCATACTTCTTTCCGGCACTCAATATTTCAGGGACAAATGGAATAAATTCAATCTTTTCAATTAAAGATTGTATCCTTTGATCTCTTGGAGCCGCATTGATATCAATATAGAGCTGGGAGCCTTTGTATGGGGCCGTAAAAAGGGTTCCAAATGCCAGAATAGTGGCTGAGTCAGCTTCAGAACCAGGTCCCAAAGCCTTATATACATCTCGACGCTTCCTAACATACGAAATTTTCTTCTTTTTCATGAGTTGTTCATCAGGTTGGAATGGATCTAATACACCATCTTCACCACCACTTTGATATGTCCAAACAGTGGTTCTACAATCTTCATCAACAGCAAAAAAACACTCATCTACATTACCATTGAGCCCAGATAACATAGATACACATTGCCTAAGCCTATCCAACAAAGATGGTTGCATATTTAAGCTACTCAAGCAAGCCCAATCTACATCCAAACCACACCATAAAGATGCAAAACGCCGAAAATCTAGGACTTTAACCATGGAAGAAGACACCAAAGATGAAATATCAATAATGTCAGCCATGGAGACATACCTGAACAAAAGCAAAAGATACGGCTAAATACTTTACTAGAGCTTAAGAATCAACAATCATTTAAATAGCCTATACAAATTCACTACTGCACACAAAGCGCCAAAAAAGCAGTTACCTTCCACTTCGAAGAAGCTCGATCACGTGATCCCAGACTGAGATTCGCATCTGATTAGGACTCTGTACCCTAAACTTAGGGCAACTACCAAGAGCAACGGCATGGTGATCAAGAACCGGAGGGACAATCAAGGTCCGGTTCAGAATTCCCGCCATTAGGATCGCATTCTTAAATTCTCCAAGTTGGTTGCTGAATCCACTGTGTGGGGCATAAAAGAAGAATTTTTTATCTGGGCTTATGGCTTTGGCGGAATGGCATTGTGGGAATTTGGGATCTAGGGTTTTGGATGAGAGTGAAAGGAGAGATTTGGGGATGTGATTGTAGGCAATGAAGAGGATGAGAAATGTGAAGATGGTGATTGAGAGGATGAAGAATGGGGATCGGTGTTGGGATTTTCTCCTGCTGCTCCACGGTTTTGGGGGCTTTGAGAAAGTGAAAATGTTCTTCATGTTTCTGTTTTCAGTTTCTGGGATTTGCTGCCCTTTTCGGCGGAGGTGTACTGGGCTTCTTACTCATTCATCTAGGCCCGGGTTGATGTATATAATAAATGGATGAAACAAAGGGCAGCCCAAAAAGAGATTTCGTTTATTTTTTTTCTTTTTCTTTTTATTTTTCATAATAATATATAGCGGGACTTCATTGGTAACCATAGTTAAAACTTGATACCCCTCATTATGCAATGCAGGCTCATGTTTGGGCCACCAAATTACTCCATGCATATGCAGTAAGTTGGCCCATTAATTAAACTTGACATTTATATTTTTCTTAGGATTAAGATGTTGTAATTTTTAAACTACGGTCGCTGTAAAAAAAAATTATAGCTATGAAATAAAAGTTAATAATATATGATAAATGTAAATTTTAAATAATGATTTCCACAAAATTATTAAAAATATAATAGATTTTCTACCACACAAGTAAAAAATCATATCAACATAGCTTCCAAGCTACAACAATTAGTGTTGACCAAACATTTTAGTGCTATAACTTTTAAGCTATAGTTGCCCAACATCAATCCTAAATGCACCCTTAGTCGGGTTTAGTTTCTGCATTAGCTTTCTTTTTAACTTTGTACTAATAATAAATAAATATAAATTTTAATTTAATATAATACTATATGATATTTTTATTTTTATATTATATTTTTTATTATAAATTAATAGATTTATAATTTATTATTCAATAACATTATATTATATTATAATTTTTATTATATTAAAAATATAACTAAATAATGTATTATTTAATTATATTATAATAATTAACATATAAAATTGATTAATCCTTGATAAGTTAATATAACTAATAATAAATACTTAAATAATATAATATTACATTATTTAATTATATTACAATAATTAAATTAGTTATTTTTAAATAATTTGATATAACTAATAGTAAATATTTAAATATGAATAAATTTAAATAATATTAATTGAAAATTAATAATATAAATAATTACTAAATTATTTAACATAATACATTTCGTTTGTTAATATGTCATAACAATTATATCACTTTATTATTTTGTAATTATCTTGTGGTATGTATAGACTTGTATTCTATAATCCTCATATGATTTTTGAACTAATCTTAAAGATTTTTAACTATTTATTTATGTTGTTATATTATTTAGAGATTATTTGATTAAATTATTGGTTTTGACCTTTATTTCACAGGTTATATATTTAGAAAATACTGAAAAATACACTTTCAAAAATTTTAGGCTATAGTTCAATCTTTATAAAGAATTATGATTTTTTTTAACATTTTTATTAAAAAAATTAAATTTATAAAATTTAAGAATTTTATATTTAGTATTTTCTAAATACTAATAAATATTATTATCTAAATATATAATTTAAATTAATCACAAAAATTATTTCAGTACAATGTTGCACCAAAATATTGTACAGCATTGTTATAATACAATGCTAATGTAATACAAAATATAATATAATACACTTATATTAAAATAATGTAATATATTATAATATAATACATTGTGCCCAAAAGATATATAAAAAATTTAAACAAAGTAAAAAAAATTAGCTGGGAAGGTATCCAGCCACACAACCGAGCCTAAATAACTAAAAGCTAACTTGGCTAGAACACAAGCAGTAAGATTTAACACTATGCAAATCATGCCTAAAAGTGAAGATTCAAAAAGGAATTTCATTCCATTACGTCTCGAAAGTGCTGGGAGGTTTCTTATCCTAATTTATAATATTTGATTTTTCTAAGTAATTTTATTTGGCCGGCTACATGAGTTTGATTCTTAAGAGAGGTAAGAGACTAAAAAATAAATTTAAATTTTACCCACCCTCTCTCGTAGAAAAAATATTAAAAATAAAATAAAGAGTAAACTTAGAAGAGTTTGTGAAGAAATTCATCATTCCTTGTTGCTTATCCTTTAAAAGCCGGGTATATCATGGCGGTCAAGTGACACAGTAATGAAATTTATGCAAGGCGTCCAATTATTTTTAATATCAATTTTATTCACCTTCCTCGATTATTATGTATTATTTGGCAAAACAATGAGAGCTCTAATCTATACCTGAAAAGGCCTTCTTTACTTGGAGCTTCCCAGTGGGCAGCGACCCACAAGAGCTATTACCCGAACCCAATGTGTTGGTTACAGTGACTGCAAACGGGACGCTTGATCAACATAAGCCAAATGAATCGAATTAATAATTTAAGGCAAACACAAATTGTTAAAGCTTCAAATAATTTCTAGCAAGATGCTACAACCACCTACAAGCTAACAACTGAATTAAGTTAATGATACCAACAAACCACCTTATTAAGGCATTCCACAAAGGTATATGTCCCGACCCAAATCCCACATCACATTATTAGTCTTTGTATTAACAGTAAAATTGTTGAGCTCATCGGCATTGAGCTAACAAACACCATCAATCCAAGCAAAAGGCATCACTAGAGTGCATGAATAGGACTGCTGCTTGAATTCATTCCAGAGCTGCCAGAGGCTGGATTAGCATGGAAGGCTGACTGCCTAGACGACCCTTCATCAAGTTTCAATGATAGAGAAGACGGACCACTCTGACCAATAGATTCTCCCAAACTCAGTTTTGACATGCCAACCAGTTCATCAACATTTATAGGACTCTTTGAATGTACTGCTGTGGGCTTCAGCACTTCATGTGTTTCCTTCTGTGTTGGCTCTGTGTTGTATGCCGACCAATATGGATAAGTAAATGGAAAGAATGGTGAGACATAAGCAGCAGGATACATCATTGGGATACAGGGCCGTGAGTTTTCCGACTTTGGAGGGGCAGGCTCTCCATCATTGGAGGTGGTAGAATCCATTGATTCACATTCTTCATCCAAAGCAGGAGGAGCAGGCAGCGTGTTGTTGCTTTGTGTTTCACCCTGCGAATGGTTGGCAGAAAACAAGTCCTGTGATGCAGCTGGAGTGTCCAGTGGCTGCATACAAGTGGCACACCAAGAATAGTTAACAAACATTAGAGGAATGATTTTAAAAGCATAAATTGCAAAAATGAGCATGCATTAACAGTCAAGGGCCCAGGGCAAGAAACCAGCTTCTGCTTCCACAGGTCCAACAAATAACCAAATGCACATGGTGAAAGATCCCCATAAATTAGCAGAAAGACAATTTCTCATCTTAAGTAAATTTACTACTAATATTGTCCAGAAATAGTGGAATTTTTTACCACCAGACTTTAACTGTCAAAAAACATGCACATGCATTTGCGGAAGATTTGAGGTCAAAAAACCAGTAAAAAAAAAGGTTTCAGAGAGAGTACTAACTTCATCTGCAACAATATCAAACAGGCTGGAACGTCTTTTTCTCCTAGACACATTGCTTTGTCTGATAAAATATTTCTGAGCGTGGCTGGCAACTTGAGTAGGTGTTCGAGATACAACATAATTGCGTGCAATTCCACGCCAATCACCTTTGCCCAGCTTCTGCAAACCAAGTAAAAACATCCTATGCTCCTCTTCAGTCCACGGAACACCTGCAGAACAAAATAATAAGCTATTCAGAAGAAAAACAGGACATTCAAAGTAGATAATATACAATTGCATGACACTAATGGGCTCTGGCAATACCTCTGGAATCTAAAGGTAATCCAGAGCATCATGCTCCGGTCTTAAAACATTTTTTGTACCGAACAATCAGTTTTCTAATTCCATTCCTTTATCCTAAATAGCATATGAGTGATTAATAGACAATAAACCTAAATTGGCATAGCTGACTAAACGATGCTCTCATCAGAATTTTGAAATGGTAACACAACCATTTCATTTACAGGAATCAATAGCACAAAATTCAATTAAAATCAAATTCCTTTCTGGTTCGAACAAAGATGCTAGTCCTTAATTTTCTCCAAACCCGTCTCTAATTCCAGTTCAATAACAAATTCCATACTGCGCCATTATCCTACAAATTAAACAGTAACAACACCCAAGTAGACATAAAACTACAAAACTACCATCACGCTAGCTAACCAGAGATGGGGCATGAATGACCTTTGAAATCAAATTTTCAAGCTCCTCCAGGCCCGAAATCTATGACCTAATTTTATTATTATACTTGAGTATTTTAACACCAAAATTAGAGTGAAGACTACCGAAAAAACACCGAATTTAAACTTAAAATTACGCAGAGATTTCAAAGTAGCAGCTAAACAACCGAAAGCTCAAACAAATGAATAAATAAATAAATCAACCTTTTTTGCGTTCACGACTCGACGATGACCCGGGAACGAAATCTTCCGACGCATACCCCTCGGCATGATGATCCGGCGTCTCACCGGGCGAACCGGGAGTATTTGATGCGTTATTGTTATTATGACCCGAAGTCGAACCGGCGTAGTGGCTGAGATTGCCCATACTAGCACTCTTTCGGATTGAGCCGTCAGTCAATCGGACCCCGAAGATCTTGACCCCGCGGTTGGGGCAGGTCCGGGAGTTGTGGCCGTTGTGGCTGCAATGCGAGCAGCGCCGCGTCATTTCTGTTCGGAATCCGTGAATTGGATTGGATTAGGTTCGGGGTTACGCTCTGCCGTGGGAGTTAGTACAATACGGCAATTCGGATTGGGATCTGGACGGTCCGAATCATTACAACATCCCAGCACGGGGCTGTCCTTTATATTCCCACGGATGGGAGATAGGGGGAGTAAGAAACCGAAGAACGATGTGTCTTTATAACGATGACTGTGCACAGAGTTATGTTAGGTTAGGGACTTGGCACTTTATTTAAGGATGAGGGGAGGCGATGATTACGTGCTTCGCAGCTCGAGCTGGAAGTTTGCGTTTTGGTCCTTCGATTTTCCTTTTAGTCAACATTTGGGTGGACTGGCGATTTCGTGTTTGGTGATGCTTCTCTTACTACAACAATTCTGCATCAAATCCACGATATGCGTGACGGGCTACAAATTTTTTTTCTTTTCTAATAATCTAAAAATCTTCTACGCATTTTAGATAAGACAATAATTGAAAAATGGGGGATTTGGGAATGCGCGAATTTACTATTTTCTTTCTGAGATGACACGTACGCACTTAGGATTCAGATTATGCACACACTAATTAAATACTTTTGCCCCCAAAATTAGTGTGAGAGATAATATAATCAATCCATTGTATTGATCTCTTACTTTCACCATGAGAGTTAAATCAATTAAATTATCTTTTTGTCCTTAAAAAAAAAATTAAATTATTTTTTTAACACAAAGAAAATTAGACTGTAAGAATATTTTATGATGTATAAAGTGGCACATTCTATTTGTTATGCTTTAACTCATGCTAAAACTTATTAATAATATCTTATAACATTATCGCTATTATGTATATATTTTAAAGTCAAAGAAGTGATTGTCATTAAAAAAAAAATAATCAAATTGATGGTGATAATAGTGTATATTAAATGGTCTTTGATGAAGAAGAAAGAGTAAAAAGAGTACTTCAACAAATAATTTTCATATCGCATTTTAAGCAAATTAGATTAACATGAGATGCATGGAAAAATATACGCTTGAAGTCCGCAACCAGATTTCAAATTCAACAGGGGACAAATTTATTTTACTTTAAAGAATTTGATTTTTCTCAAATATTTTTTAAATAATTTTATAGTTAAAGTGAATTTCATGATGAACATTTAATTTTGAGCGTGCATTTTTGTATATTACTCAAATGGTTGGGGGATAAATCAAATGTCTTAGAGCATCTCCAAAAAAGACTCTATTAATTTTATTCTTTAAATATCTATTTACTTACTTATGTAGTAAAAAAGAGAATGAAAAAATATGTTATTTTTCAAAAGATTCTTCAAATAAAAATAAATTAATATTATTTTAATCAAATAAATATTTTTTCAAAATACATAGTAATTAAAGCACTTCTTTCTTTCCAATAAAAGTAATAAAATATAAATTCAAAAAGAAGAAAGATTATTTGAATAATCTTAAATGAAATACTTTTTTGAATTTTAAATACTGATGTAACTCTTTAAATAAATAATAAAATATTATTATTTAAAATTTTTTTTAAAAACATTATTATTGGGGAAAAATAAAACTTTTGTTGAGATTTAAAAAGTTGTTAAAAAAAAAAGACCAGATGGGACACCTACCTCCGTTGGTCATTGGTCCTTATGTGACTTCACATTGCTTATAATGTAATTATTTTCAAAAACTTGTCCAAATAGTTTTTAAATAATTTTATTTAATTGGCAATACAAGTTTAAATTTTGGGAAAATAAAGATTACTTATCTCACCTCTATCTGTTTAATATTATACAAAAATTATAAATCTGCTTCCGAGTGATCAAATATTGTTAAGAAAATGCAAGTGATTTCAAATAATAAAGTATTATAATAAATTATTAACATATAACTACACGCATTAAGCATCCCTAATCCCTACTTGCAAATGTAGGAGAAGATTTGCTCTCAAATATGTGCAATTTAAGTTCACCGTTAAGACGAATCATGTGATCAATCATTAAAAATATAAAATATACATAATACTAAATGTAACTAAAAACATCATCATACATTGTAACGCTGCCCTTTAATGAATACATTTTGTTATTGTAATTTTTTTTTTGAAATGTCATGGTAATAAGATTTGATATCGAACGCTCAGTTTTACTTGAGCATATATAATTTAATTTCATATTTGATAATTGTTTTAAGAGTGAGGCTTTTTAAACTCATCAAATTTCTCTCTACATTCATTTTAAAAAATAAATTCATCATTAAAAATTTTTAAAATTTAAAATTACCATTTACTAATCTCTTTCTCTATTTTACAATTATATCCATATATTCTCTTATTTTATAAACTAAACACTTAATTTTACTTTTATTTAATTTTTTTTTACCTTTCTTAATGTATCATGATCATAGTTTCTATATATAAGATGCTGATAGTTGAGCCCCTTAATTAAAGGGTCCGCTGCGTTACATTTTGAAATTGGAGAATCTATTATGAATATTATATATATATATTCAAGGCGTGGAGAGAGAAAATAAAAAAATCAGAGACACAGAAGGGTGAGCAGCGAGCTCATCAGGACACGTGGACGGTGAGGGGGCGTTGTTGGGAGCATAAAGCAAATCTTGGTCTAAATCTAAGGCAATTCGTAAGTCTAAATCTAAAGGTACTAGACGCGGGGACCCCTGATTAAGCGGTCTTGGGAACAGCATACTGTGGCGTATGGTGGCATCTAGGATATCTTATTGTGCGACCAATGATTATAAAAGCTTATCCACCTTATCCAAATCACACATTTTTTATCCTGTCTGACCATTTTTACCGGTGGGACCCAACTATGGATTCAAAAGCAGACCATCCCTTATTTTGTTGGTGAGGTCCTATTGACCTGCAGATTAATCACATCCAAGCCATATGATTTGAGACATGTGATCCATTGGAGAAGAGGGAGCCCGGAGGCTCCAGCCCCATGTGCATTATCAGCTGTTTATTTTATTTTTTAGTAATACAAAATTAAAGAATTAAAAAAATTATCGATATGAAATAAAAAGATTTAAAAAAAAAACTTAGCTTGCTTAAATGCAATGTGGGGCATGTGTAAAAAGGAGAAAAAGATCATGAAGATAATAGAAAAATGGGTAGACTGGAAAGGAAAAAAAAAAGGGAGGTGACCGCGTGATGAGTAGAAGACACTTGCGCGGTCAAGAATAAATCACAGCGGCAACCTAACAAGATTGTCCTTTTGTGGGTGGCCATTACAGACGCCTTGTTTGACGTGCTGTCTTTACACGTTTCAGCCCTACACGTTAATGGATACTGCGCTGTACACTTTTTACAAAGCCACCGTATTAAAGAGCGTCCTCATCAACGTCGTCGCCACGCGTCAACAATCCACGCGTCCTAAACTTTTGGAAATTGTTGCGTGGAAATCATGGAAACAATGTTTCTTGGATTTGGTCAATTAGTGGCAGGCGAATTTGTGCTCCTCTTAGAGACTATGCTTTCGTTTTGGAACGCATTTCGTGTCCTAATTTTCATGTAAGAAAATCTTACAGTTCAAATGCTGACCCACAAACTCAACTTATAATTCAATCCTACTTGACCGGCAATCTTATTCCGAGTCGACCCTGCATCAAGCATCAAAGCTGCAAAATTAAAATGTTAAATATCATATAAGCTTTGTTTTCATTCTTATAGCAATATTAGTATTACAAGTTCAAATTAATGTTAAATGGATGAATTTTAATGTATACTGCACAGTAATGTGAGGTTGATGCATTTGTATCACTAGCTCCTACTTGAAACTATAATCTTCAACTGCTGCTGGCTCCACACAATCACTCTGGTCTCTGGTACTTGACCTATGAGCCATAGGTAAGCCTGATCCGCTCTTTAAGGTAGTCTCCACTGCGGATTGGGGCAAATCTGCACAAACACAGCTATCGATGTTATTCCAATCTCGCTTTTATGTCTTATCAGGCAGTTCATCAAAACAAAATCCTAGAAAAGAATCAAATTCCGAATTGAATTTGTATTTCAGCTTTCTTAACATATTCTGGACTATTTTTCATTTCAACAAAATTCAGAGAACCCCCAAAGGCAGAAATCTCAATGAGATAACGGCACTGTAAAGTCATCAACATGGCCAGTTGTAACAAAATAAGGTTGGTAGAACTATATGTACTTTGGAGGAGTCAATTCACTGCAACAACTTTCCAAGCATTCCACTACACAGTCACTGTTGGGATCCAAGAAGAATGCCGCCTGCAATGGTGGAATTCCAGAAACCACTGATTAGAACAACTATATAAGTATGTAATGGAACTTCCTTAAAGAAAGAAAGATGAATCACATGCCAAAGGCACTTTTAGATATTCAATGAAAATGAGATTGTTTCAATGTGTTGGTTCAGGCTGTGAGAAAGCACTTGAAGCCACTTTCAACAGCTTTTGGAACAATTTCATTTTGTTGCATGTTTAGACACATTATTTCAAGTTTTTGATCATGCTTTGTACCAACAGACACATTTTTGGCAGTTGGAGCATTCTACAATGGATTTCATCCAGTGATAAAAGGAACTGCTAGCTTTCTTTTTTTTTTTTAATGAAATACAACTTAATTAAAAAAAATCCAACCAATTATCTATTAGTCAATGTGAAATTTTTAAACTTGCATGATCATCTAACCATCCAAAAACTCAGACAGCTAACTTGGCTATTGCTACATTCAATGTTCTCCTAAATCAATCTAATGAAATAGGAACACCTCCATATAGATCTTAGAACCTTGATATATCAAATGCATGCGACTTATAGTGTTTCAAAACCTATGATTCCAAACTACTTACAATCAAAGGCATTGGAATGAGGAAAACATAAATGGGAAAACAAGCAAATGATTACAGAGTAGCGTTCTTGTCCTGAAGACATCACTCTGTGGAGGGTTGACCTACAAATAGAGGATGCAAATTAGGATAAAAAGCCCATAATCAAAATAGAAGCCATTAAGTATTAGCCTCAAAATGAACTCATTATAACATTTGATCCTAAATTAAGATTAATAACAAATTACCGAAATAAACAATTAGTCCACCTCTCCATCATGTCCCCAATATTCACAATGAGGGCCCTGTAAATTAGATAATCAGCTAAAGTTGGAATGACAAAGCAAAATACCATCAAATCATGATCGTGATAACATAAATACATGTCAAATCATTGACAAATCATGGAGAAATAACTATCAGCGTCACAGTACGGAAACAACAAGCTAAGCAGATGCTCCAATTACTACGTAGCATGCTCCATCGGTCCTAGGTAGTGGGACTTAATCTCTTTACACCAGAAATATTCCATCCTGGACTCACCCCTTGATATTTCGCACATCCTCCCATAATCGTGGTTGATTGAATTTCTCCCTGCAAACCTGTAAGAGCTGGTAATTTAGATCGGCAAAACCTTTGCCAATAAAAGATATGATGCTGACAGTTAAAGACAAGCATGCCTGGAGCCCTGGAACACCATCAGTTGCAAGGAGAGTGATCATTCCATAATCTGAATGAGCAGAAGCACCACATACTTCTTGGTTTGAAGAAACTAATTCACCTAAAATTATAAATTGGGGGAATATTGTCAGTAACACACAAGGATCTCCCAGGAAAACTGCTAGAAAGTCTTAGCCTTACTCTCAACAAATCTACTGCACTACTTGGGTCTAGCTCTTTTTGGCCCAAAGATCAAAGAAATAGATCTGGTCAGTTTAGAACCCAAAAAAACAAGCCTTTTTTTTTTCTTGGTGGAAGACTGTCCTAAACAAAAATCTGACTGGACATTGGTGCAGAGTTTGAAGCAAGTTCAAATTGGTCATATTCTTACTCAAATGCTACTGCAGGAACATGATAGAATTCACTAACGGCCTGTGCTTCATTCGATATGAAATATGGCTCAGAAAACAGACTAGAGACGTTCACGAGATCCTTCTATTTTGCCAATAAATATTTTACCAATGCCACTTATTTCAGAATGTGCATGAATGAAACTTTCATACACAAAAATGAAGAGATTATGTTTTGAAGAGCTTTGAACATCTCAGACAATATAAAGATTATCGAATTAGCATGGAACAATTATTGCCTAAGCACCAGAAGAACACAAAATTAGTCTTTTTTCCTCATGTGGACTTACAAATTTTCAAAAAAAAAAGAAAAGAAAATATCTTAAGATGATCAACAGCAAACTGTATAAGAGACCAAAAACAAAGAATCCGAATTGACTCTCCTTACCTGGATAGTGTAACAGGCGAAGAAATGCCATGGGTGCATCCAAAGCTCCAACTTTCTCAAAGAAATCTTCATTCAAGTTCAAAGCTAAAGCTATTAAATGGATCAATCTTCTACCAGCAGATCTGAGACAGCACATATAAGACCATGTAAGAGTATGTAAACCTTCACTGGCAGAACAAACAGAAAGAGCAAATGTGAGAATGCCACAGAACACACAATACATCAATTGCCACTTTTCTGCCCAAAGTGCCCTTGTCCTAGAAAGGTACCATTAACCAACAAAGAATCAAGGCATGAGTTGAACTTTCTCCTTAGGACATATCCAGTCACAGGAACATATTCCTTGTAAATGACAGTGAAACTATATAGAAGCACTTTATCAACAGTAAACACTGAAATCTGACTAAAAATTTTATTAGACATTTCAAAATATTTATGTTCCAAAAAAAAAAGGAGAGAACATCTATAAATAACTTAAACAGCCATGTCATCAAATTTAATTACAAGTAATGTGTAAACATTACAAATGCTTAGCAACCCTGCAAGTCCAAGGTAAGTTTAGATAAGAACTCACAGGACTTTTTGGTGGTAATACTCCATTGTGGATCTCCAAGTTGGCAGAATTTCTGAGATTTCCTAGCCAAAATAACAGCCAACCCATGCTTACTAATTTTATTGTTAATTTAATCTCCCAATAAATCACATGCGGAAGATAGTAATTAAGTAGAACTTGAAGGACCAACTAAAGAAAAATTTTGAGAAACTATTTGGTAAATATAAGAAAAACATCTTACCAAGTGAGGGCCACTGATTCATGCTACTAAGAGTTCCCTCAAATGGACCAATGTAGAAACTCTCTTTTGGATCACCTGCTCCACAATCAATCAATTAAAAAAAAAAAAAAACCAATTCAGACATCATGTTCCTTCATATGTACTTGAAAACTACTACAGCATGATAATGATAACATAAGGAACCTTTAGAAGTTGAAGAGGGGTCAAGGATCTCGTCGCACAGTGCAGTGTAACCTCTATGTTCTTTGCGTGCTAATTTCATCTTGTCTTCCAAAGGAAGTGAGAAAAATTTCTTACTCTCATTAAACATTTGAGAAATTAACTCATCGCCCACTCCATGATTCACTAGATAAAAGAAACCGTAATCTATACATGCCTGAAAATATAAAATAAAACATTATCAAGCCTTTAAACAGTAATGAGGAAAAATTTTAAAATATTAATAACCTGACGGATCGATTTGGCAGTGGAAAGACGGTCCGGCGAGGAGAGATCTATGACAGGAAGTTTCAGTGCTTCCATCATTAGCTCTGCTTGCTTCCCGCTACTAGTCTGCACTCCGCTGACTGCTTTAGTAAAGATAACCCACAAACGAATAGCAGTACTGGTATGGTTCCCACTTCCCAATTGACACCGCAGTACCACACCCAACAATTCACGCCGTCATTTTTTTTTTAATTTTTTACGGGCCAAGTCCTACTGTGTTATTATTTTTTGGGCTACTCACTATTGGGCTTCCGTCACGTGCACACTTCGGGGCTTATAAGTCTGGTTGGATCTTCACGCGATTTTACGCTTGCGCGAAGCCATTTTTTTTTTCTTTTTAATGATTTGTTTCTACTTCTTTTTAAAAAATAAAATAGCCTGCAGAGCTCACTTTTTATGCAAATTTTTTTATATTTGTTTTTCATTTCTAAAACTGCTTTATTTCATTGTTGCTATTTTCAGTCAGAATACAAAGGTGTTGAGCTACATCGCGGAGACACCAACTTGGCTTGCCTCGAGCTTGCACTTCCTATAAACCAAAAAAGAATTACAAAAAATATATGGCCAACGCCATCTCATGATTCAATTAATATGGATTACCAAGAAAAAGACAAAAAAATGCTAGATCATTTCGATGGCAGGAAGGCTGACCTATCAATCCTGGAACTGAATGATAGATACACTCGCAAAGCTTGGTTTCCAAACAACCGTATAATAAACCCAAACCAAACCCTCGCCTTTGGAGGAATTTCTGTGCTTCAAGCTCTTACAACTTTTCCCTCTTCTTTAACTGTGGATATTTTAACATTTTAGATGGTGAACTACGCAATCTTCATCTTCTAGCAAATCTGCTTCTTCTAATTCCTCTTCTGGGAGTTGTATAAGAAGCTACTCCCATTGCACTCTCTGGACTCTGCTCCTGTTCCTCGTCACTAGTTTCATCAGACCTCCATCTTAAGCCACCACCAGCATTTGCTTGCCTGTCTTCTACAGCAAATCCCTTCTTCCCATTGCTGAAAATAGATAAAGTGAAATTCTAAGTAAACATTTGAGAATGAGATTAACTGACTGCTTAAGCAAGATCCCCCACAAAAAGATTAAGATTAGGAGCAAGGTTTAGAGAACAAAGAACTGAAATTCTTACCTCCAAGAGATGTCCATTGGATCTTCTGAAGAGATCATGTACCACGGTCCATCTTCCCTACCTGAATGAACTCTCTTACTAGACAAATTTGACCGCAGGTCACCCACAAGATCATTATGCAACCCACGGTTGCTGACAGGTGTAGAAGCTGGATTAGTTGTCGTCCTATGAGAATAGTGATGAACTGTGTTTAGATATTGGCTTGAAAACCCATTTTGTTCAGGTTCAGGTGAGATTTTATTGGAAACTTTGTCTTGCCACTGGCTATTTGAAAGAGTTCTTGACGAGAAATTTCTGTCTTTCAGTGGTGTTTGATTCATGAGGCTAGATTGACGGACTCCAGGAGTTGAGAAACCATCAACTTTAAACTCTTTGCTGACACCAAAATCATATGTTGACCCTTCTTTGTTCATAAATAACCTTTCGTGAAGAATTGATGAACCATATGGACCAACTTCAAACTGAGGGCTCTTGACAGACCCACCAGGTCCTGTAAGAGATTCAAAAGCAGATGACTTTGCAGGAGTCACATTGCTCGTCGGCAGAAGAAGCGAAGAATCAGCAGTTGTACGGGTCAACAAAGTGGTGGATTTCGGTTCTTGTAACCCATGAAGATCAGATTTTTCTGGAATTTCAACTTCTTCACTAGAGTTAACAGCAATCAGAGGCAATTTCCCATTCTTTACAAGTTGCTGTTGGGCTTCTGGCAGCAACTCTATGGATGTGTCCTGTTTAAAAAAGCATGTAAATTCAGTATATTGAAAAAGGAAAATTCAGATCTGACAAGTGTCCAACTCAATTCTTTCCTCAGCAGTATTAAGTACAAAAGTGTATGTGTTTTCCATGTACCTAATTAAGCTGCACTGAGTCATAAAATTGGAAAAACCAAAAAAGCTTTTTCCATAAAGAGGACATCTTTCCTTGCCTGATCAATTATTCTATATCCTAAACTGCCTTGCTTCAGGGAGTTTAGGGAGGGTTGCATCTAGGGAGTGCTCAGGAAACAGTTCATCAAATTTTGACTAAAGATACAGACTTTTGACCACTGCTTTAGGTTTCAAATTTGTAGACTACAGTAATTAAGAATAAAGCAAACAAATATCAATCAATATACCTCCCACTGCTAGCCATACAGGAAGTTCTTTTAACTCAACTGCTTCCCAAAGTTTTAGATTTTTACTTATAGTTTTATCACTGTTTTTATTTTAATATTTGTTATGGGGAATGGGGAGCCCTTGTTTGGATTAAAGAGTTTAAACCACTTACAATAAATTTGGTTCTCCAGTGAATTTGTGATTGCATCCTGGATAGAACTTCTTCACTGACAGGATTCTTAGAAATGAAATCCTGCTCCACACTCTGAAGTTTAAGATTAACTTGGTATGCCTTGGCATATCGGTAACGCTGAAATGAAAAAGCAACACAAGTTCATAAGGTCTCTGTTAACTGTACACTTCAGCATATCAGTAATGATTATCAAAAAAAAAAAAAATGAGTTCCTAAGCTAGGTACAAATATTACTTTCAACAAAAATTATTCAGAATAAATGCCATTCTAAAATATTCAGACATGTTAAAAAATCCATGCTAGAATCTGAACACAGACCAACCGAATAACTCATTGGTAAATGAACATATGACAGGTTGTGCCAAAAAACACAAGAGAAACAGACACAAAGACACACACAAAGACAGAAGCTATCTCTTTAGCAGTTAGGTTACCACTTTCCAATGTTTGAAACAAGCCCACTAGAGAACAGTTCCAACTCACCCACCATTAGTCAGAGTGCTACTAAGTGCTGATATAGTGCTGCATAAATTTGGAGTATTATAATGCCTGGTTGTCATTGGCAGTAGAATCCCCTTATAAAGATGTTATTCATCCAAGTCAAAATGTGTCAAACAGAATCCAGACATCACCTTGTAGCATGTGTACATGTGAGATGGATGACAAGTATTTATATTTACCATACTCATAATGGTGGACAACCTCCGAGTACCAGAAATGTTAGGCTGTTTTATTAGACATTATGGTTATGTGTGTGTGTGTGTGTGTGTGTGTACTATATATATATATATATATATATATTTTTTTTTTCCTTATAAATATTTTGAAATGTACAAAAAATACAACACACAATCAAATTACAATGGCAGTCCGCAACAAACAATAGAAAAAAAACATTGATATTCAGACAGTTAACCCCACCCAAAAACTATAGTTCATTACATATAAATAGTCTATAGCAGAAAAGGAAGTTACCTGAATATAGAATACGACAAGAAGACTACCAACAGTTGTCGAAGGGTCGTCAGTAGCCGAATCTAAAAGACATTTACGGAGATATTTCTCCTCATCAGAGTTCCAAGGTAGCTCTATCATCCGATCCACTAAGTTTCTCCGAATGCAAAGACAACAAATTTCAGTAACCAATACTTCCACCCATTGTTCCCAAGTCCTGAATCCACCCTTTAGATCATCAAAAGTTTCCCCAATTGTTCCAAACTTGAACTTTTTCTCCCTCACTTTAGTGCAGAGCATCCTCTGATATGTAAAAGCTTCAGTCAAGAGTGCACACTCTACCCTTACCCGAACAGCAGTCACAGCTTCACTAAGAGAAACCAACGGTGACCCACCATCACGACCAGACCAACGTAAAACCATAAGAGCTGCCTCAGGATTTTCCCTTTCTAACAGAACTCGTGCAATCTTAGGATGAGTTGTTGGGCCAGAGATCTCTGGAAGAAGGTGACAAGCTTCCTAAGTAACATTAATTCACTGAACAATGATTAGCATATAGAACAATTTTCAATTCATAATTATTAAAATCCTCATTGTCATCCTAAAAAATAACAAAAGATAATTCTTAAGATTCAATCTACTACGGCACACACAAGCACTCCCCCAAAAAAAAAAAGGAAAAGAAAAAAGAAAAAGAAAAGGTAAGATTAATATGCCTTCTGCCTTGACAGAAAGCAAAATCTGCATTTAACTTTGGGTGAATATTTTGATATATTAAAATTACCTGCAGAGCCTCATCTGTTTGGTCATCCAGAAGATAGAAGGTAAGAGATTCAAGTAATGAATGCCTGGTTATACTGAAGGTGGCTGCAAAGTCATCCACAATATGCCTCCAATTTTCATCCGGCATGGTCCAATGCCGGTCAAACAGGTAATAGAGAAACTGTCCCTCATTAAGAAAACAAAGGATATGTGAAAAAGGAAATGCCCTAACAAAGCCAAGAATAATATCTAATATCCAAAATCCAAGTCAAACAGAGAAAGGATACAATTGCCTGCTTTGCAAGCACCAAATCGGAGCTACCATGCAAAAAGAGTATGTCAACAGCAGCTCGAAGATTTTCAAATGGGTAGCATCCTGATACTCCCTCTATCTTGGACCTAACAAAGGACGAGCCTTCATCATCCTTGTGCAAAGATGTAATATCTAATTCCTCTCCCCTACCTTGAGTAAATTCCTGCTCTATCTCAAGATTAGCTAGTGCATCTTCAATGAACAGGGAACCATCCTGTTTGGTGGTCTCTGCAGAGTAATTTACTGGATCATACCACGCACGCTCAGTCGCAGCTGATTTCCTTTGACGGACTAGAGAATGCCATGATGCGAAACTAGCATGACGAGACCTCACATTCTCCAGAAATGGGTGCTTTGCACACCACATCATAATCTCCAAATGCTGGAATAAGAAACCAATACTTAGAGAAAATATGCCTATTCCTATGAAGGCCAACTGTTCAACAAAATTCATAAATCAAACAGCCAATATTGGAGAACACGTCTAAAACAATACAACATAGATATACAACGTGTACATCATTAAAATTAGTTTTCTAAATAAGTACAAACCTGCTTAGTCTTCAATATGCTCTCCTGAAAGTGGTGCAAGTCATGAACCTGTGCTGAAAGATCATCCTTAAATGATGAGGCCAGGACTTCAATCACGCTAGATATGTCACGCAGCTTCATTTGAAACTTCAGAAGTAAACTAAGCCTAGTTTTCATCACCTCTACTTCCAGGTTATCTAATGAAAAAAGTTAGGAAGCAAGCAATATGAAAAGTGTAAAACTGCATAGATGCATAAGCACGAGATAAGGAATCAATAAGCTTTAATTCCAAATGATAACAACATTGGTATGGATACATATCAGCTTGAGTTCTGCTAGGATGTTCTTGAATGCCCGCTTGCACCAATCCTTGACAACCACTTCATCCAACAGGAAAGCAACGACAGGATCACTAGACACAGCAGCTTCATCCATACAAACATCTCTAACATCTATTCAATTTCTATTAAGGAAAAAGTGCATTTGCAGCAAAGAGAAGAACTCTCACCAGAAATGACACTCATATTATTGCCATGACACACAGCACAATATCAAACTACAATATCAAACTGTCTAACTTCAACATATCCCTGTTCTGTTTGTTTCAGAGCTATGTGATGATTCCTCACAGAAATTAGCGCTGAAAAATATTTCATGCTTTTAAGAATTATTACCTATTAAATTAGAATGAGCTGGTATCTATAAGAAGTTCAAAAAAGAAAAAAAACACCAGCTTTCTTTTCCTGCAGTAAAAAACACATGCTCTCAGAGAAAGACATACATATGCAATGAATAGGATACAATGGCAAATCAGAGAAATCAAGTTATTCTCCAAAGCAGTGTCAAACAAGGAATAAAGACGTTGAACATCAGCAGTTATCTGATTCTCCGCATCTTCGAAGTCATGGTATCCTTCCTCACATCTTTTCAAGATAAGACCAGCCTCCACACACTCGTCGTAGAGTCGAAGCCTAATACTATTTCTATTCTTTGGGATTGGGATTCGACAAATCGGGCAAAAATCACACCGCTGACTACACTCTGCACATAATGAGGCATGTCCACAAGAGTTCAACACATACTGTACATAACGCCCACAGCTTCTCAAGTCTCTAGTTGCCCTACAATGCTCCACTTTTGCTTCATACCGCAACTCAAAGAGTTCAATAGAAGCCAAGTGTTCCAGAGCTTCCTGAAATTAAATTTAAAAGGAAAACATTATTCCTATATAAAACCAATGATATGAACAGAAATAGCACTAGAGTGTAGACAACAGAGTTTCAAACAGCTTCTGTAATTCTACAAACTCTACATGGTTTAATATAAACCTAAAACCCTAAAGCAACAGCTAGGGTTTAACTCAGACGTGAACATTAATACGTTATATATATTTAATGCATTTGCAGAGAAGTGCACCGCGTACCTGAACGGCGCGACTATTGTAGTTAGGCGGTGGAAGCGATCCAGTGGTAAAACCGGTATCGTTGGGAATTGAGGATGAATTTGGACCGTCGATTTCACTTCTATCCATCTGTGCGGTTTCTTGAAGAGTCGCTTCAAGTAGAACAATGACTGTGTAATAAATGGTGATGTCAGAGTAACCGAACCTTGTGTTTCATTCAAACTTGAAATTAGGGCTCGAACGCAAACGAATTTTTTCGAGAGGGCGACGGAGAGAATTCAAACTGGAATTTTGGAAACAATGATTGGGTCCGATAATTAGTGGATCCGATCCGGTGGGTAGTTTTAGGCCGAGCTAATGTTAAGAAGAAGCGGGTGCCCAGACCCGGCCCTTGACCTTGCTTTTTGTTTTTATAAACTCTTTTTAAAACACGCAAATTTACTGTATAAAGTGGAAAAAAAAAATCAGTTCAAATGTTTATAACTATATAATTTGTACATATGTGAATTATAAAAATGAAAGAAAAAAACTATATTAATTTATTCATATAAAATATAATAAATTTATAAATAATACATAAATCTTAATAAAATTAAAAAAAAAAAAACATGTGTGGTGGGTTTTGTTTCTGAATACCTCCTCCTATTTTAGGTTCAAAGACATTATGTTTACCAAATTTAAGGTATTTAGAACTTTTCTTTGCAATTAGGAAGAAATATGGTCTTCTTAATATATTAAATCTTATCTCTTTTTTTTTTATATAATATCACGTGGCATGAAAAAGGTCTGATTGTTGTATTTCTTATTGAATTAAAATATCATTTTTTGGTTTGAAGTTTTCAATCAAAATTATAAAAATATATGAAAACAAAATCGTGCTTGCATTTGCTTTATTGTTTAGATAAATGAAAAAGAATAGAGGAAGGCTTTATTAACACAGACGATGATAAATATTTATCTTAGGATTAATAAATTGTTCATATTATATACATGTTATACATTTTCAGTCTCACACATCTCAATTCTTCATTAGTATTGGACTATTAATTAGTTAAATTTAACGAATAACAACTTTTCTGTTTCCGTAATTTATTTATTTATTATTACTATTATTGGAGAAACTCTCATAATACTTTTATAGTCCACCCAATTATCTTAGCGTCACATAAACCTGAGAAGGGTTTTTAATACGGTATATTTTACCAAAGAAACCCTCCGGGCGTTAATTATTCCAGATTTTTTACATCATGCCAAAATTTGATATCGCTGTCACTCTTTAAATTAAAGGCGCCTCCATTACCAGTCGCCTTTTCGTTTCTTTTTCTTCCTTGCAAGCGTTGTTAACGCAGCCTGTGACTGCGTAGGCTCTGCCTGGAAAAACAATAAAAAAATGAAAATAACAAAAAGAAAAGAGAACCAACATAATAAAATAACTTATTTAATGATGCATTTAGAATTGAAGTATTACATTTTAAAAGTTATAGTTGTTGTAAAAAAAATTATGAGTATAAAATAAAAATTAATAATATATAGTAAATATAAGTTTTAAATAATGATTTTGATAAAATTATTAAAGTCATAATAAATTTTTTATCAAACAAGTAAAAATTTATATTATCATAACTTTCAAGGTAAAGTAATTAGTATTTACTAAATATTTTAGTGTTATAACTTCTAAGTTACAGTTGCTCAACTTCAATTTCAAACGCACCCTAAATAAATTTGCAATGGCCTTATGGAAATTTCATATTCCCTATGGCAAGAAAGTTCTCTAAGTAATTTAATTTCATTGCCTCATAAAATTATCACCAAGGATCGTAGAAGAAGATAAGAGTCAATGATCAAATTTCGTTTGAAAACCATAATGTCTATTACTTAATATCATAATTGACAACTATGATCTATCACAAGGGCTATTTGTAAGGCCGATTTTAAAATATTAGAGACTTTATGTTAAAATTTTTTATAAAGCTTTCGTACATTTAATAGCTTCAATACTTAAACAAATATAAAAACAATCAAAATTTAATCAGTTTTTAACTATATATTGAATATTAACAATCAATAAAATAATAAGAAATTCTAAAAAAGAATAGTAATCAAGAAGATATTTTTTAACCCCCTAAGATTATTATTTCAAAAAACTATTTTTTTTACTTCAAAAAAAATTTTTTTTTTACCTTCAAAAGTAAATAAATAAATGTAATAATTTTCTTTATAGAGAAGAGTGTAAGAAATTTTATAATGTTAAATAATTAAGGTTGTTTTAAATAGATAAATAATTTTTTAATATTTTTTAGGAAAAAAATAAATAATGAATTAATAATTAGTACTATTAATTATAGTTCTTTAACATTAAAGTTGTCAAATATAAAATTTGTACAAAATGTTTTAATGGTAAAATAATTATCAATTAAAGAGATACCTAAAAAATAAATTTTCTTATTATAAATAAGTTTAAAAAAATAATTTGAGTATATTAAGGAAATAAAAAAAAGTCTTCTAAAATAAGAGAATTAGGTATTCCCAACAAGACCTTCCTAATATATAAGGTTCTAGCCGACTGCCTTGTTCGCCTATACTTAAAGCAGCCTCTAGCTATTTCTCACTCATCGGCTCATTGTTAAATAAAAACATAATTAAAAAACCTTCCAGCACATTCAACATTTAATAGATAAAAAAAATAAAAAGAGGTAAATTTAATAGTTTTTTGGGTTTTAATTCCTCTCATTTCAATTTAATAAATGGAAGAGAGAGTTATCATCTTAGCACTACTAATTTTCTATTCATTTATTGCCACGCATTTACTTTAATTAATTATGATAATAAATATACATAAATACTAAATGAATAAAGAGTAGTGCTCTTGGAGCACAAGAGATTTTCTCCATTTGGTGCATGGTTGGGGGACCATAAGTGGCACATACGCGCCACGTGGCTAGTGCAGTTGCTGCCCATCATAGTATAAAGGGTGACGGATATCAAATTTCATATGATACGCCTGTCCCGTGATGATCGCATCTATTCACCAACCACATGTCGTGTTGAGTAGGATTAGCCATGTTTATATACCCCATGGTAATACCTCAAATCAGATGAGCAATATACATTACAACAACTACTACATAAATTATGAACCTTTGTGATATACTAAAAATCAACAATTGAAAATATAAGTAAAAACAAATTAATGCATTCAAATCCAAAAATAGATATATATCAAATAAGTTTAATTTAGCAAATTTTTATTTTAACATATTGACCCAAAATTGAGACTGAAAAAATATTATTTAATTACCATTTCACTGTGTACTTGGGTGAGACTATTTAGCTTAATTTGTTGACATAAAGCTTAACACAATTTTTTATGGGTTGATGATGTCATATAATATAATGCTCTATGTTCAAAATAAAATAAAATAAAAGATTTAATTTAAAATTTCACCAAAATTTTTATTATTATATTTTATGTCAATCTTTTAAAAGTTTCTCGTCAAAATTTTAAATAAAAAATTTAAGGTAAAATAATCCACACGTTATATTTACATTGTTTTCATATACAGAATTAGGAATGTTAAAAATTATGAAAAACTAACGTAATTTACACCTTTTACAAATTTGTTTTTTTGAATTCTATATAATTATCTTTATTTTTATTTTGAAGTTGCCATCATGGCATTGCTACATCACACACACACACGGATTTTTGAAAAGAAAAGAAAAAAAATCGGTTGGATTCGTTGGTGACAGAATCCATCCAACTAACCTCTTGTAGGGAAAAGGGGAAAAATGTTGCCACTAATACTACATTTGTTTATTGGATTGGAGTAGCAGTGGAATATTTTTACTATGGTGTTTACTAATAAATTTTAAGAGAAAAATGAAAATCCTACTTTATGGGTACCATCTTATTTTTGGAGTAGAGAGTGAGATTTCAACTCTTTACCCTTTTTTTTTTTTTTTGTTAAATGTAATATAATTTATATTTAATAAAATAAAATAAATAATAATATATTTATTTAAATAATATTATTATATTATTTTATGAATTACATTTATTAAAAATAATAATTTACATTGATTCTAAGTTAAAAAGAATATATTATTATGTCCATAAAGAATTAATAATATTACTATATACTATTTTTATTTGAAAATATAATATTATTATATTTATTTAAAAATAATAGTACTATATTTATTTAATATTAGTAATTAATAATAATAAATATTATATTTTAAGAAAATATTAATTTTGTACCAAATTATTAATAATAAGGTTTCATTTGTGTTACTCTTATCAATAATATTTTATTTACATAATTAAAATTAAAATTAATAAAAAAATATATTTTAAAAATAAAATATATATTTTATTATATTTGTAAATTAATAATAATTATTAATATTCTTAATTATGTAAATTATATATTTTATTTTTATTAATAATTAAGAATATTAATAATTATTATTAATTTACAAATATAATAAAATATATATTTTATTTTTAAAATATATTTTTTTATTAATTTTGTAATTAAAATCTATAATTCTTTAAATAAGGGTAAAATTATAATTTGAAATTATTTACTAATGTAAGATAATGTAAATACATAAATTGAATTCTGATTTTAATTTCATACTCTCATTTTAATATAAATAAACAATCTACTTTTACTTACACTCTACACTCTCAATTTTAGAATTTCCACTACTCAAGATTTCTACTCCAATCTAAAATATAAATGTTACCTTACTATATAATAATAATAATAATAATAATAATAATAATAATAATAATAATAATAAATAAATAAATAAATAAATAAAATTGCAATTCATATTATCAGATTTGATTAGTTAACAGCAATTGTTTAACCAAAAAAAAAAAAAGAAACTAATATATGTATTAAGTATCACTTCTATCCGATAGTATGCATATTTAAAAAAAAAATTCTTTTTTAATTTTTATTTTCACTCTAAGAAAACGTAAACTCTCCATTGTTTCATCTTATAAATAAAATCACTATTTGCTCACATAATTATAAAAAAAAATTGTTATTTCTTTTTCACTAATTTTTGTATGTCACATCAATTATATATATTAATTTGTACAAAATTGTCTGTGACTTATTATTATAATAAATAAAATGAAAAAAATTACTAACCAGTTCGTGGGGAATTTTTATTTTTATTTTTATTTTTTGACAAAAATGTTTAAAAACTATGTTTGAGTAGGTTGAGAACCCTCTCAAATATTCGAGGGCTGTCTACTCCACTCACATTTCGTAAGGAAGAGACTACCTCCACTCAATTAGATGATAATTTTAAACCCTCTCAAATATTCGGGTTTTCCTACTCCACTCACATTTCGTAAGGAAGAAGACTACCTCCACTCAATTAGATGATAATTTTAAACCGAATCTCAAATATTATCTACTCATCTACTCCACTCACATTTCGTAAGGAAGAGACTACCTCCACTCAATTAGATGATAATTTTAAACCCTCTCAAATATTCGAGGGCTGTCTACTCCACTCACATTTCGTAAGGAAGAGACTACCTCCACTCAATTAGATGATAATTTTAAACCCTCTCAAATATTCGAGGGCTGTCTACTCCACTCACATTTCGTAAGGAAGAGACTACCTCCACTCAATTAGATGATAATTTTAAACCCTCTCAAATATTCGAGGGCTGTCTACTCCACTCACATTTCGTAAGGAAGAGACTACCTCCACTCAATTAGATGATAATTTTAAACCCTCTCAAATATTCGAGGGCTGTCTACTCCACTCACATTTCGTAAGGAAGAGACTACCTCCACTCAATTAGATGATAATTGAGGGAGACTGAAATTAACCTTCATAATGCTTTTATGGAGGCTCGAACCCTTGCTCTCACAATTGTAAGTGCAAGGGTTCTCTCATTGGACCAAAGGCCCATTGGTGACATGGGACGGACTTTCTTTAATTATTTGTGATTAGTGGAGGAAAAACCTCCACACATTGATGTAAAAGGGTCATATGACATGTCGGGCGAACATTTACATTGGAGTAAAGATAATGGTGTGTCCCCGTTGGACATTAACAGAAACGTAAAAACTGTACATGTCAATTAATCTTTGCGTGAGCACAAAAGTCGTATGTCGTGTCAGTGAGGTCCTTTACACACGCAAGCGGCAAGACTATTCTGTGTGGTACTGTGGTTGACGAAGTGGACTCCAATGGAAATAAACAGACATTGCTGGGGCAGTTAAAGAAAAAGGAAGAAGAAGCGAAGGCGTAATTGTAATTTCAGAAGACGCAGCAATCCAGTATTTAACAAAACCAGCTCCCCGTTCGTGCTTGATAATTTCTATAGTACGCTCACATGACCTTCTCTCTCTGTCTCTCTCTCTAAAGCAGCTCTCTCCTTCTTCACCGAACCTGAAAGTAGCTCTGAAACCAACTCTTCCCTTCTTAGGTTTTGACTCTTCTCATATTATCCTTCTGAGAGCTACAGGCAACAGTACGCACACTAATGCATTTTTAGTTTTCTTTTTTTAATTTTTGGGAGTGGGAGTGAGAGATGACAACAGCACCAATGAAGTCACAGCCGCTGCACAACTTTTCATTATCATTCCTTAAATGGGGCACTCACCACCCCAACCCCAACCACAACCGCACCCGAACCCCACCCCCAACCGAACCCGATAGCACCGACGACTCGACACGTCATCACAGGGCCGTCGGATCGCGGTCTTCTCGAGCACAACGCCTCTCCTTTCCTTGCTCCACCTCAAAACCACACCAGGACGCCGTTGAGAGACCCCAGAGGCAGACGACCGACACCGAAGAGGAGGAAGAAGATGAGGTGGGGAGGCCGTGGAATTTGAGGCCGAGGAAGGTGCAGGAAACTTTTGTCGACGTGGCGGTTTTTCAGAATCGTGGTGATAATAATGTGAATACGAAGGCGCCCAAGTCTACGAGATTGAGAGAGATGGTGGAATCGAGAGGCAACAACGGCGATAAGAAAGAAAAGAACAAGTTCTGGGTTACTCTGTCCAGAGAAGAGATTGAAGAAGATATTTTTATCATGACCGGCTCCAGACCGGCCCGCCGCCCCAGGAAACGGCCCAAAAATGTCCAAAAGCAGCTCGATGTGAGATATTTTTGCACGCCTTTCTTTTTTCTTTTTCTTCTCTTTTCTTTCGTGACGACTGATTTCTTTTCTTTCTTTCTTTTTTCCTTTTTTTGAAAGAACGTTTTCCCTGGGTTGTGGTTGGTGGGGTTGACAGTTGATGCTTACAGAGTATCTGATGCTCCAATGAAGGTATTCTGTTGATATGAATACGTTTTATTTTTATTTTTGGAATTTTTGGGCTTGTTGGGCGGCTGATATTAATAAGATTGGAATCTTGCTTTTTCTTGCAGAAGTAGATTTGCTCCTAGATACTTGTTCTGTCCTTGTTACGAAGGTCTGCTTCCCTTTCTCTGTACTCATGAATCTCAGAAGTTATTTCATGCATAATGGGATTTTCTTTTTCTTTTTTAAACTAAAGTTTGATGATGGTTGTTGCAGAGGTGATGTGGTTACATCGAATTTGGGAGTTCTGAAGGCTTATGTGGAAACTCGGGAAGATTGCACCTACAGTATTTAGACCTCAATTTGAGGTATATTGAAATCAAATCTGTAAAAAGGAAAGGAAGTTAATTTCTATAGAAAAATAATAGTTAAGAAGCAGGGAGGCAGATCTAATTTCTCTCTGTCTTGTGTTTTTTGTTGTGCATTGGAGTAGTATGCAGAGGCAGAATTTAGGTTGTCTACTTGTCAATTAGAAGCTTTAAGATGTAAACCTGTGGACTCATATATGGATGAGTAATGAGAATTTCGGAGTTTGTTGGTTTCAACTTGTTTATTACAAGGCATTGTGAAAGGTGTTCTGCTGTTTGGAAGTTTATTATTTGTTCTAATATTTTGATTACTTATAATATTTGACAGGCTTCCCTACAAATTTGGGGGGCAGAGTAGCAAGCATGTGCTTTGTTTTGAAAACCATATCAGATGCGGGATTCATTGTTGGAGGCACTGCTTGCTTCCCTTTAGTGGAAGGGCTTTACTTTGTTGAGCTCAGCTTCATCAAGAGCAACCGTGATGAGGTTTAAAGTTTATATGTTGACTGCATTTTTCCATCTTTCCTGTCCTTTCATGTTATATCTAATGCATGATAATCATGCACATTGCATTACAACAAACGTTGCTAAAATAAACATCCAACCCTAAGATTTTCTAAAAGTTGTGTGTCCTGGGATGTGGGAGGTTTTCTGATGTTCTCTGTTGCATTTCTGATGAAGAATGTTCAAGGTCATGCAAATTTTACAATGAAGGCAGCTTCTGGTATTAATTGCATAATGCTCATTTATTTGCGTAGCATGTCTGATCTAAAAAATGGGTCATGCTTCTATGATTTGTACCTTTTGGGTAACTCAGATTGTTTTTCTCTCTGAAGCTTGGACAAGTCAATCCATTTCATTTTGGTTAAATTTTACTTTTCTTCTGGATGTGGTTTATCCTGTTTCCTTCCTTTCAATTATTCTCCAAAGTGTGTAAATGAGCTTGTCCACATAACAGTTGCAGTGTACAAACTACACAGATGCCAACTAATGTGCTAGTAAATGTTGTTTGTACTTGTTCTAACTCTTAAGTCTCAGTGCGAGTTTGACGCCATGTCATTATAAACTCCGTCTCTGGCCTTCATTCAGAAGATAAGTTAAAAATAAAAAAATTAAAAAAAGGCCTTAGGATGCTGCTATTCAATCTCTTTTCCCCCCCTGTTTGATGGCTTTTCCAGGCCACGGTAGTGATGGGTGAACATGAGGTTTTGTAGCCATCGGGCTAGTTTTCTTAATCATTTCAACTTTTTTCTTGAGTTACCATATATAGATAGGTGGTTCGTGCCTTGGTCGTATCAATTACATTGATGTTCAGTTGTGGGTATACTGAAATGGTAAATATCTTACAGAACTTGACTTAGCATCTGAAAGTCCATGCCCTTGATGCAGATAGCTTTTTCTTTCTGGGTTAATTTTTTCAATCTCAGAATTGTCTGCTGGTTCCTTTTAGAATGAATCCCCTATATCATTTATTCTTTCCTTCTTACTAGCAAACACAAACAATAAAGACCACATCAACAAACTCCAAAAGTACATGGCCTATCATTTATTCTTTCCTTCTTACTAGCAAACAACATCAGGCCATGTACTTTTGGAGTTTGTTGATGTGGTCTTTATTGTTTGTGTTTGCTTTACAAGAGGCACCCAGGATCCAACATAGGTCTTTGGGAGATTGATGTCCTGTCCTCTTTGAATTTGTAAGAGACAGTTTGATAATCTTACACTAGTGATCTGTTTTATATCCAATTTTCCTTTTAAGTTGGTATCTTTTGCCATGAAAAGGATGATCTTTTATTTCTTGGCTTAGAAATCTGTGTAGTAGCAGAATTGATTGTCTCATCTTGCAGATAAATATTACTTTGGAGTTTTTGTTTCCTTGCAAGACTGACAATTTTTTTCCATTTTTATCTCTATTATTCTGAGATAGTTTGAAACAACCAAGCAGCAGCTTGCAGTAGTATTTGACTACCATTTGGTGGACTACCAACTTATATGTGTTACTGTGTGCATGCTCCTACTAGTTTTGTGTATTTAATTGTATGGGTTGGCCAGATTAGACAAAGTGTCTCCGTTAAATCTAAATGTGAAAAGCCTATAATTTATGCTGGAGCATGCACCATTGGTGGCCATTTGTAATCCCAGACCAAAGGTAATTTCATGCTCAAGTAGAATTTTATTTCATTGAATGGACCTTGTGATCATGTTAATTTTAAGCTTTGTTGTTAAAATGTAATTTCGTGATCATCTGTCATGGATTCAAATGTTGGTCTTTTATGAAGGTTTGAAATAATATTTATATTGCTTCTTTATGCGTAATTGTCAGTTTCGAGTTGATCTCTTAAAATCAGAGGCAGTGAAAGGGTCTTGTCCAAAATTTGCCTAAAACGAAATCTGGGTGGGCCTATTGGACTCAGTTACAGCTTGTATTCCATGTCCGATGATTGCGGATGAATATCAGAAACATGGAAATTTTAGTTGCGAACAAGAGGGTGCATGTTTTAACATGCTTGTAGACAGAGTTGACTTGGTCAAAACAGAGATGAATAGAAAGAAAGAGGGAGTTTAAAATTCAAATGGAAGACCAGAAGAGCATTTTTGGCCTGGAATCATGTTGAGGAAAACAAAATTGCTTGTGACATTCAACAGTAACGATATCAAGAAGCTTGTTAGTCGTCTCTAATATGCTCATTCATTATCTTTCGGTAAATTTACTCTTTGAATGATCTGACTAGGAGGATCGGTCAAATTTGGCTATCATTATTCATTTGATCGTTTCTTTGCCGTCACCATCATACCTGTTGTATTACCTACGGCTACGTTGGTTGCTTGGGTTTTAATTTTGTCTTTATTTTTTTTCTTAAATGATTCAGACACAGAGGAGACAGAGCTGCAAAATTCATTGAACAATTTTTAAAAATTAATATAATTTGACTGAATCTAATTTGAGCGGTCACCGAACTTAATCGGATTTTCTGGTTTGAGATTCAAATCTTGGCTTCGGTTTTTGACTAAATTTACTATGTAGTATTTATGGAAGCAATAAAATATAATAATAACAGACATTTCTGGTAAAGCAATAATGCAATCCTTGACAAATGAAGTCGTAAGTGGGCTGCGGTCCAATCATTGTCATCGTAGCCCTGCCTTAAAAGTCTAGGCCGAACGTCAAAACTTTTGAGGTCATGGCACTGAGCTGGGTTTTGCTAAAAGAACATCAGTAATATCCTGTTACACTCCTTTTCTATAGGAACCAAATCTGCGAAGAGTTTAGACTATTTGGCAATGGCACTCCCCTAACCTCACTACGATCAAACCCCTTTTCCAATTATATTTATTTTATTTCTGAAAATGTCCCTCTTTTCCTTAAATGCACTCTTTTAATTTTTAATTTAAAATTTTCATTGTTAAAACACACAGTATTATTCTACTATTTATTTATTTTTTTTCCTTTACAGTCTTGTTGTTATCCTACAAATAAATTAAAAAAATTTTTGGATAAAAAAATTTTTAATGTCAATTATTGACTTATTAAATTATAATTTAAAAATAATCTTAAGTGCAAAAATATTGAATTAATAAGAAATAGAGAAATAACAATAAATTATTCTAAATTTGCGCAATTTATTTTAGTTGGATAGGTAAGGTAAAAAATTTAAAAAAAGGTTTTCATAATACGTTTTTAATCATACAAATTAAAATCTCGATACATGTGGATTTAAAGAAAAAACCCCTACTTCTTTGAAAAGTAAATAAATAAGTTTCTAATTATCAACTCTATATATCTTCCTCTAAAAAAAAAAAATTCTATTAGATTGCACGTTAGTTAGGCAAGTCTAACAGCTATTTTATTCAATGATTGGTCTTCAATACTTTGTTTTTTTAATCTCCCCATGTTTTGCTTGTTCATTGGCAATGGTGCGCCTGTTCTTTGGGATATATTTGAGTCCTCCTCCTGTGTTTTATCATGTGGCATGATTAAAAGGCTCATAACACTTTCAAGTTCGATTTTGCTGCCTTTCATATGGACGTTGATGTTTTTCGGGTAGTTTCTAGCCTTAAGTTCACTAGCTTTATTTTTTGTTTTAGACCATCTCAATTGAGGTGTGTTTTGGATACTTAAATTAGGGGAGGGTTCAAGGATTATTCTGCCTCCTTGTAAGCCAGTTTGTTTGGTTTCCTATTTGAGGCCACCACTTGAAGTGGTGAAGTTAAGTGTGGATGGTTGTTTTAAGGGGTAATCCTAATATGTCTACTGCTGATGGTGCTTTACATAACCATTAGGGATGATGTTAGCTTCTTAGAGGGGCAAAGCTACTTGTGGGCATCCAAAATTATGAAAAATTAACAAAAATACCATTGTGCTAAATTTACAAAATTGTTATTACTATAAACTTTTATTTACAACTTTATCATACTATTAATTTACAACTTTGCCATTCATATAAATAAAATAAATAAAGTGAGCATTTATTTTATTCTTCCAAAACCTGCTTCCTTCGTTTCTTGGCTTTTTCATACTGACATGCTCTGCTTTTTCTTTAGTTATTAATCTTCTGTTGGTAAGAATATATAACAAGTTGATTTTTTATTTAATCATTTACAATATATAGTTAGTTCTTGTTCTAATTTTATTGTGAAAGATTAAATTATTCTTAGGTTAAATCATTGAATTCTAGCAATTAAATTTTTAAATTGATTACTGATAGATCATATATTAGAGATAGTTATTTTTGTGAAAGAGAAGAAGAAATGCAAAAGCTGAATCAAACGGCTTGGTTTAGTGAGTTTTTCCTGCTTATATGCATATTGCTATTGCTGGCTTGTGATTATGGCACTTAAAAACCTTTTTATGAAAAAGAAGCTTATTTAAGAAAAGCATCGATTAAATTAAGCAATTTCTATTTAGTGCTCTAGTAAAATATTTTTTTACTTCTTGCTTTTCAAGTGTTAATTAATGTTAAACAATAGATCATCAAAGCCTAAAACAACTCTTATTGCATTTTTTAAGAAAAAAGATGGTCACAAGTCATCAAGTGAGATTCCATATGATGTTGATGATCATAACCTAGATGAGCAACTCGCATGTAAGTCTGAAAGAGTTGAAGCTCAAAATGAAAATAGTATTGTATTATAACATTATCTAAAGTTACGTAAACCAATATGGGTATATCCTATTAATCAACAAGATGAAGTTTGGAGAATGTATATCAACATGGGTCCATATCAACCGAAGCTAGAGGAATTTCCACCTTCATTTGATGGGCAACAATTTTGTCAATTTCAATACACTTGGTATGCACAATTTCCTTGGCTTGATTATTTTAAAGAAATTGATGGTGCATTTTGTTTTGCATGTTTTTTTATTGATAAAAAAACAACAAAATATTGTAAGTTTATAGTTGGAAGGTTTAGAAGTTGGAAGAAGATTAATAATGGGGAGAGATGTTCATTTTTGCATCATGAAAAGGGGTTTACTTCACATAATGTAAGGCTATGCTAAAGTGGGGTGGTCTAAAGAATCCATCTCAACATATAGATAAAGTCATGAATACACAATCATGACAATAAATTTTACAAAATAGATTACGGCTTCGGACTTAATAGAAGTAGTTAAATGGTTTGTAAAGCAAGCATGTGCTTTTAGAGGCCATGATAAGTCCATTAAATCCTCTAATTCTGAAAATTTTATTGAAATGATAAAGTATTCAATAAGGATAAATAAAGATATTGCTGAAGTTATCTTGGAAAATGCTTCGGGCTATGCAATATATACTTCACCTGACATTCAAAAGGAGCTTTTGAATATCATTGCCAATAGAGTGTGGCAAAAGATCCATGGAAAAACTGGGGATGCAAAATTTTATATTCTTGTTGATAAAGCACAAGATGAATCTAAAAAAGAACAAATGACTATTATATTGAGCTATGTTCATTGCAATAGATTTATTCATGAACAATTTTTTAAAGTTGTGAATGTGAAAGAAAGTAGTGCATCAACTCTTCTAAAAGAAATACATAATGTCCTTACTCATTATAATCTTTTGGTTGAAGATTCGGACAAGGATATAATGGTGCTAGTAATATGTTAGGTGCATGGAATGAGTTACAAGTATTATTTCGAGAGGATTGTCCTTATGCATATTATGTTCATTGTTTTACTCATTGATTGCAACTTGCATTAGTTAAGTTTCTAAAGTTGTGTCTGGTGTATGGATAATTTTTTCAACATTAAAATCTATTGTCAATGTTTTTGTTCCTCTCGTAGATGTCATTTTGAGTTCAAATCAATTAGAGAGGTTGAAATTATTAATTTGATAGCTTTTAGGGAGCTTGAAATTAGTATGAAAGCTAGTCAAATTTGTTCATTGCAGCAACCTAGAGCAACTCGTTAGAGCTCTCATTTTACTTCCGTCAACAGGCTGATCAATATGTTTGATGTTGTTCATAAGTATCTTGAAAAGATAATTTGCGATGGATCAAATGATGACATATGAGGGGAAGCTAAAAGTGTGTACATGTAATGCCAATCTTTAAATTTTATATTTATCTTACATTTGATGAATAAGGTTTTAGAGATAAATGATTTACTTTGTCAAGCATTACAAATGAAATCTCAAGACATTTTGAATGCTATGCATTTAATATCAGCTACAAAATTAATTTTTCAAAATTTAAAGAAGAGTGATTGAAATGCTTTTATTAAAAGTGTGATATCATTTTGTGAAAATCATCATATTGATGTATTTGAAATGAATGATCACCATATAAAAGGTACAATGTGTTCTTGTCAACAAAAAAATTATGTTACAGTGGAGCATTATTATCGAATTGATTTGTTTAATGTCATAATAGATTTTCAGTTGATGAAGTTGAATAATAGACTTACAGATTAGACAATGGAACTTCGTACTTTGAGCTCTACTTTGTATCATGTTGATTCTTTCAAACCAATTAATGTTGATGATATTTGTAATCGTGCAAAGAGATTTTATCTTCGAGATTTTACTCAATTTGAAATACTTGCTTTGATAAAATAGTTAAAATGTTTTCAAATTGATGTGCTTCGTCTTGTTGAGTTTCAATGTATTTCTTTACTTTCTGAGTTATGTCAACAATTAATTGAGACAAGAAAGTCTTAAATTTACTTCTTGATATACATATTGATTCGTTTAGTGTTGACTATTGCTGTTTTGACTATAATGATCAAGCGACCATTTTTAGCTATGAAGTTTATCAAGACGCCACTTCGAAATAAGATAGAGAAGGAGTTTATATCAAATTGTACGGTTATTTACATTAAAAGATAATTTGTAGAAACTATTGATTCAAATTTGATAATAGAAAGATTTAATTCTGTAAAGTATTGCAAGGCACAACTTAAGTAGTATTTAATTGTAATTGAAATGCATCTTGGATTTGATGTATTAATGAAATTTTCATTAAGATTTATAATTTTAATTGCGATAATATTTAGACTTGGAAAAAATTTAGCTCACGCAACAAATATTTTATAGTTCCACCCTTAGCTGCCTTTAGATCTTTTTTAAGTCACCAATCAGTTCTTTTCACTGAGCTAGTGATAGTTTGTGAGCATCCAAACTTTGTTGTCCAGCTTGGTTATTCTGATATCGAGGTAGAGTTTGACTAAGCCACAATTGTTTCTTGGATCACTTCTTATGGCTTTGTTGGTGGGACTTTTCTTATCTCATTGGTCATGTTTGTGCCTTATCTTCTAGCCCCCAAGTCTTATCAGGCACGTTTAATAGAAGGCTACATCTAGTGCTGTTTTAATGGCCAACTGGATGGATTATCATCGTACTCATCAATGATTTTAGATTATCCAAACCTTCTAGTTGGTTTGACTGGTATTTTTTATTTGGATGCTTTTGAGAGTATTTTAGTTGATTATTTTTTTTGTTGTTTTTTGCATCTTTTTTGGGCATTTTTTTTAATGTTTTGTTGTAATTTTTTCTTTGTATTAGAAGTTTTGGTCTCGTCTTCCTTCTTTTATATCTCATTTTTTAATATATATTATAAGCAGGGATCCAGCCTAATCTCCCACCATCTTGGTGGATTTAACCCCACAAAATATATACCAAACAAAATTTGGTAATATAACAAAATTAGGGAACCTCCACTCTTGCTGGAATTGCTTGTAGGCCAAGACCCAATTAAGTGAATTGGGCGGATTACACTCAGCCCAGTAGCACCGGCCTTCGTAACCAACAGATAGAACTTTTACGTGGTAGAGAGCTTGAAAACGATAAAAAATTATAATAAAAGTGAGGAATTATAAATAATCTCCCTTACAATCATGAAAGAAAAAAAAAAGCACTCATTAAAGTTGTGTTTGCTTTAAGAGCATAAGTTTATAATGTTAACGCCAAAAATGTACCAAGATTTACTAAACCTGAGAAATAGGCCTAATGAACAGATAATTGCCACCACAAAATCACGCGCACATGGCATTTTTTTTTTTTTCGTTTTTTTCACCCTTTTAATGAAAATGTTTGTCCATCCACGTGTGCACTTGCCATTTCTTTATTCGTCCACGAATAACTCGGAAACAGAGAGGACTTTTTTAATATAAATTTTTTTTTCACGTGGACACAATTTTAAATAATAAGACTTAATTGAATTAATTTTTAATTTTATTAAACTGTGGGATTTTACAGTATAATTAAAAATTAATTCTATTAAGTTGTATAACTTCTAATAACGTGTTCTTATTAAAAAAAATGAATGTAACCGTATTTGATAATGATTATATATATATATATATACATGTGGGTGCAGAAGATGTAAACTTAATGCAGGCTTGGCTGAAAAAAATGTAAAATGAGACATTTTAATTTGTTAGGCCACTCAAACGATGACCAGCAATAATGAAAAAGACAGAGAAAATGGTTCATGAATCATGCAACTTCAGTTTTCAAAGCCACCTTCTTCAAGGCTGAAATTAAGTAACTATCATTGTTTAATGCAATCCAATAAAGGCCTAAGTTTTTGAGTGTCCTATTCTATGATTCTTGAAACTATGTACTTTAGGAGTTAGGTTGAAATGTGATGATGACTTTTGAATGAAAAGGTCCATGCCAACTTAAGATTTGTTCCATATAAAATATTGCAAGTAGACCATGTTAATGCCAAAAGAAAATTGTCATCATTCCAAGACCAAAGGGAACATATTTTAAGTAGAAAGCCAGCAGAATATTCTGTTTAGTTTTAAACACAGTATGGTTACCCTCATGTGTACAACCAAGCAAACTATTTTGAAGCCCAAATCATGATTAGTGGCCTAACTGATCGAATTTGATTGATAATTATTTAATGTCGGTCTTTCCCCATGGATTTGCTAATTAAATATCATCAAGTGGGCTTTCTATTTCTTGATTAAAGTATGTGATCATCGTATCATACAATGATGGGAACAACTTTTTTTTCTTCGCATCAAGCAACCGGACACATGATTGTTAGGTGTGTGTTAATCTATTTTTTAAATTATTTCAAATGATTCACTGGTGAGATCATCATTATATTTTAAATGATTAAACTATCAATCGCCATCAAATTCTCTTCTATTCTATTAAATTTTATTGTATATAGTTGGACCAACCAAGCATGCTGCTTCCCCAAATAAAATCCTCAAAATCATATTCTTGTCTGGTTTCCCATAACTGCCCTTTCCTTCGTCGGAGATTTTATATTTTCCGAACGATTACGTGGGGGATACATAAGTCCTTTTACGTGTTTTATGAATTAAAAAATTAGAATTTATATCTCAACCGTTCGTGCAGCACAAGTGCAGCCCAATTCGGGTTTTGACATCGATTAACTGAAAATACCAAACTTGATTCGATTAACCGTTAATCTCACTAATCACATGGTCACCAGCTCAACCGGTCACGTGGTTTGAAACACTAATCAGAAATAAAGCGGGCTGTGACACCACTTTCTTGATAAAGGGAACATGCACGTGCAGAAAATCCCATGATCAACGGCTCTTAGTTATTTTTATTGCTTATCTAACGCCTGGGAGGTGTCCCTACGTGCGGTCAGCCACTGTTCCGGTGAACGAAAGTGAGCAGGAAGGCACGAGGGTACAAATGGCATGGAGGACACCAGTGGGGTTTGACCGTTGGCCAGATCCAGCGAAGACAAGATAACTTTGACCGAAAATGCACGTGCGGTGGTGGAGGATACACGTGTGCTTTGCTGTCCCATGGTTGTATAGAAAGTTGTGCGCCACGTAAGATCCACATGAGTGGTAATAACGGAGGCGCAAGTTGTTTTGGAAGCCCGAGGTGAGCGCACCGTTCATTTTATTTATTCGCTTATTATTATAATAGGGCATGAAAATCACGGCATGTAATTAATCGTAACTCGTACAGATAATGTGCAAGACTCGTAAATTTAGCATAAAATTTATAAATTAATATTAAGAGTAAAATAAAAAATAAATTAAGCTAATAGCGTATGAGATTTATAAATATAAAATAAAATAAGTAAATTAATAAGAAAGACGTAAATTAGTTAATAAACAAGATAAAAACTTATAATAAATATAAAACTTGTAAGTCAATTTTAAATTTAAAATATAAGACTGACAAATGAAAGATAAAATAATTAAATTAATATTGAAGTGACAAATTAGTGTGTTATTGCTAAATAAAATAAAAATTTATAAATATAATATAAAACTTGTAAATGAACATTAATTGTTAAATAAAAATGTATTTTGTATATTGCACCTAAAACTTGTGAGTAAAAAGTAAAATAAATAAAATACAATAAGAGTTACTGAATAAAAATTACAAATGTAAAAATAAAAATGTTATAATATTAATTACCTTTATATATTTACTAATTTTAAAGAATTTTTCTTTTCATTTTTTTCAATGTTGTCATAAGATGAAGTGATTTTGCATTCTTCCAAGGCCTTATTTGATGGTGAGATAAGGCAACTGCAATTTAACACTATAACATTAAAGTGTTTAGTAAACATTAATTTTTGTGATTTAAAAGATAATTTAACCTATTATCTGTATGATGAAAAACTTGTAATATCTTTATTATTTTTTATAAAATTATTATTTAAAATTCAATATTTATTACTAACAATTAACTTTTATTTTATAGTTAAAACTTTTATTTTGTAGCTTTTGTTCCTTAATTCTCAACAGTGCCTAAACCCCCTCAACAATAACCCCCCAAACGATATTTAAGTATAAGTAAAGTGAAAACCTTAAAACTACATAAAGTATTGATAAGATTCAATGAGATCCAATTTTGTTGATATATCATATATGTCTAGGAATGTAAGAATATCTTTTAATTTTGTTTTGTCTTAATCCACATCAATAAAATTAATCTTGCTTAATTAACCCATGTAGTTAACAAATACTATATATATATATATATATACAGGTTATTACTATATAATTTTTTATATTAAAATGAACATAGAATTTATGGTTAAACCAAATCAATTAAACTTATGCCAATTGTTTTATTATAATTTTTTTTATTGATGAGTGTGCTTTTTCTTTGATTTAATTAAATTAAATGAATAAACTATTTCTTATATAATTGAAGTTTAATGTTGATTTATAAATTATATATTATTTTTATAAATATTTATTTTATTTGTAATTTTAAAACACTAATTTATTATTTTTATATTAATTTATATATTTGATCCATTTTAGTAGTCTTTACGTATAATTTGTCAAATTTTTGTTTTATCACAATGTCATACAGTTTTCCCTCTATGTTATGTCAATAAATTAATTAATTCTCCACTCCACTCTTATTTATGACACGTAACAGACCAACTTTTTGTAAACGTTGCATGTTTATGATACATTATTGGAATGACGTGCTCATTATTCTAATACTTCTATTTTATATATATATAAATCTATGATTCTGTAAGACAAAATTCTACAAAATAAATGGGAAATAGTCCATAAATAAGGAGCTTTGAAAAAAAAAAAAAGGAAGTACAGCGTATGTGTTGCTTAAAATTGTGGGGCAATTCTCGTGTAACCAGAAAGCAAAGAGATTCTTGATGATTAGGACGTGAGGAACCAAACTTAGACGTCTAATCAAAATGGTTGTCGAGAGGGGACCCACCGAACGAGAGACCTGAATTTGCAGCCACGTAACAAACAATGCGCATCATTGAACAATAACTATGCTTACGGTCGCGACAACATGAGAATTATCTCTGATCTCAAGTTGATGGGAACTAGCATAGGGCCGAGTTCACGTGATAATCACATGGTGATAAGCCCGGGACGGCCACAAGCAACGAAGTGGGGTCCCTGAAGGGATTGTCGAAAACAAAAATCTCATTTAAATTTATGATTTTTTACTCGTCAATATTTATATTTATTTTTAATGTTTCTGCTTTCGGATGACGGAGCAAAATGTCATTTTCTTTCTTAAATTACGCACACAACTAATTTTAGCCCAGTAAGGTCTAAAGATAAGAAATCCCTTCTTTTATTATTGCAGAAATTTAAATTCTCCGTCTTAAAATTAAAGAGATAAGACATCCATCAATTCAATTAAAAAGTTGTTGTTCAATATGATTTTCTTAATCTTTTAAAATTAATTTTCCAAATTATTTTATTCATAGTTTTTTTTTTATTTCTTAAATCGGAATTCCGATTTAAACTTTCGAGCACAAATTACATGATCTAAAATAAACTTAACAAACGGAACCATAATTGTTCTAATAAAATTAATTAACCAAGTTTCAATGTAATTGAAATTGACCCCAAAAAAGATCAAAAGACCTGAAATGGGTGTAATTTATAGAGGTAATTGGGGTCAAGTTTGCTAAATACGTGTCTACAAATTTTATTTTTTGAGAGAAAAATAGAAGAAAATATTTTTATCAGAAATTTGTTTGATCTGAATGTTAGCCAAGATAAAAAGACAAAGGCACAAAGGAAGGGTGCATGAAAATGAGGGAGGTAGTGACACGGTAAGGCCAAAAGAGAAGAAGTTAATTGAAGGAAGCAACAAATTAAAATGGAATAGCCAAAAGGGTCCAAGTTCGCGTGCACATCACATGAAGAATGAGCCTCGTACGGTCATAGGAAGAAACCAAGAGGAGGAGAGGGGAAGTGTGCCGTGCTTGGCTCGGGAGAGCCCAAAGCATATCACATTTAAAAGCGGGATCCCACTATTTAATTACTTTACTATCTAGATTTATATTCATTTTTTATTTTGTTATCATTATTATTTATTATATGGCCAACAAGCAAAAAGTAGAGAGGGCGAGAGTTAGAGAGATGCAATATTAAAGGTTGGGAAGGGGGAACACGTGGGACAGCTATCACGCACCCGTGGGGACAACTCAATCATCATCCGACATCTTGTCTATCCCTTTCAATACCCCTGGCCCCACTTTTATCTCCTAATCTATTCAATCATCATCCCTTGATCATCACCGTTGCCCAAAAGGCACCATCTTTGTAGCGCGTGTGATCAGTGCTTTCGATTTTGCTTAGCGTTATTATTATTAAAAATTTAATTTGATAATAAATTTCTTTTAAAAAATTAAAAAAAATTTGAAGACAATAGTGCTGGCTTATTCAAGTAACATCATTCTAGCATAAATGATATAAATTGTTAGAGGATGCTATAATAAATGTAGAAGATCTTGACCAAAGAATTAAATTGAAGTGAATAGAGTACCTCATTTTCATTTATTGATTTTTTTTTAAATATTACTATTAATGTGTTAGTGTGTCTTAAATTTTTTCAACTAAATTGACTAGAGTTAAATAAAATATGACATCATGTGTCATCTCATTTGTTTCAATAAATGTTTTTTTTTTTTAAGTCAGAATATCTACTTAAAATTAAAATTTGTGAAAAGAAGATTTTAAATTACTTCAATTTTGTGTACGCACATTGAAATTGAAATAGACTTTGGCTACGGGCACGATCAATCAATCATGACATGATTGGTGGGAGGATGTTTGGTATTGAGATTGTCGTCGCGCGTGAGTCTGATTTCGTAATTCCAAAATAGATAGGTACTCTCGGACACGTTGACTGTCTAACTCGGCCAGGTAAAGCATGGCGATTTATGAGTTTCCTCGGCACAGTAGCCTTTATATTTCATTTTCCCGGGGAAGACACGCATGCATAATGTATTTTGTAGACACTCGCACTGATTTAGTTGATTGTTCGATGGATTCGCTTGGGGATAATGATGAAGACTCCATAGTTTTACTAAATTATATTGCAGTTCAACATCATTAATATTACATAACGTTTAGATATCTTCACACAGTCACGTCTCGTCATCAAAGTGGAGATATTGGCCTGTTGAATAAAAGAGACACGCTGTGATGGAAATGTTTCAAGGACTTTGTGCCGCTAATAACGATGTTCCTCAATTATGCTAACAGGAGTCGACGAAGGTTCCCATGTGACTGACCATGATTCAATCTAGCACGTATACTTGAGGGCGGCTTTTTTCTGTGCATGAGTGCGAGGAAAATGGTTACTTAATTTGTGAACGTTAATTTTTTGATCTACTAGTGGTATTGATTGTTTGCTGGCCTAATGTATTGTTAAATTGGAATAGCTTAAATCCAGATGCAACTATAATGAATGGATTAGAAAATTTGACGCATCGCTTTTTTTCTGTTATTATTATTTTTATTGACTTCGAATTAAAGCGACAGCAGCTTCTCTATCTAAAATTTATATTGATCTATAAACAATAATTAGCTGAGCCCATAGAAATAGACAAAAAAAGCTCACAATAGACAAGTATAAAGTATGCAATGAAGTACATGATAAAAATCAAATAAGATAAGTTCCTGCAACCAGGACTCAAAATCTTTTACTGTAGAGTTTTTGGAAAAATTTCTTTAATTACAGTTGATGTAGTGTTGCGGCACTTTGCAACATCACCTCAGCTGTCGTTAATCCTATGCTTAATTATATACTTAATTTTATATTTCAACTGATGCGTCACCAATCATTTGTTGATATTTGTATTACATTTTATAATTAATTATTTTTATGACTCAATTAATAAATGACATATAAGATATTATATGACTCAATTAAATAAACATAACATTACTCCATTAACGATACTAAGTGAAGACTCCGTTCAAACTAAAAACATAATGCTCTGCAGTGCACACGAAGATGACACAAAATATCACTGCGATTTAAGATCTAAATGAATTTCAAGAACTGAAACCGATGTCGTTATTTAGCACAAAAATTAACTAAAAATAGCAACAATAAATTGCGCAATTGAACTAGGCTGTAACTAGAGTATCCCATAGCATGAGCACCATCATATAATCATAATGTATTAATTTTTATTGATTGCAGACAATGACATACCAGACAGTGAGGTGCAGTATTTTTTAAGAAAAATCATTGAAATTATTATTATTTTTTATACAAAACACTGTGACCTAAAAACTAATAGCCAATCTCACGAGGGCTAGCCTGAGTTATGATCCCGGTGGCTCTGCAAAAACTTCAGTCAAGTCCTTTTTCAGAAACTCAATGTAAAAATTGGTATTTAAAAATATTGTTTTAACCCCTTTATGAAAATAAGTAATTGTAATAGTTTATAAACAATTTATATTTTCATTTTCCTCAATATCTCTTAACTGTAACCCTTATCTTTAAATTAAAAGAAAAATAAAGGGTTTGGTATTTATTAATTATTCTTATTAATCAAATTTCTTATACAAACAACAAAAGTACTATGAACAGCTCTGATTAAGAATTTTGCGCTAGATTAAATTTTAAATTTCTTAATTTTAAGTAACTAATAACTTATGTATGATTAAATCCACGAATGCATAATCCTTTTATTAAGAATATATATTAATCCAATTCGATATAGAAGTAACTGATACCTTTGTCATTTGTTAAAACAATCAACCGCAAATTTTTAAAATTGAACATATTTGTCTGTGAACGCATAGTTGGGAGGATTTTGCACTAGATTAAATTTTATATATGAAGAGTGTTCCTGTGGGTGAGGTCTCACATTTCAAGTGTGACTAGCTCTAATTGAGGAACTCTAGTGTAGGGTCTATATAGTGCCCTAATGAGAGCTTGCCACGCTAGAAGTCCAGCATCAATTAGTGTAAGAATGTCCAAGCACAAACATACACACAAGCACACATAGTGCATTGAAAAAAAAGACTCTATTAAATTGTCTAGTTTAGTAATATATCCACATCAAAAAGAAATGAAGGCGCTTGCACTCTCTCTCCTCCCCAACCCCTCTTAACCTCATTTTGTTAAAGCGAAAATGTTAATAAAAAAAAATGAAGATGAAATTAATAGATAAAAAAATACATATTTCAATATATTAATAAGTAAAATATAATTTTTAATGTATTAAACTATTTATTTTTTTAATTTTGTTGATATTATCACTTATGTATATATATCAGCAACATTCTCGAATAGCACGCATGCGAAGATTAATCAGTAACAACACGAGGGGCAAGTCGGTCATCGGGAATTTTATTTAGATACAGATTGACAACAAACCTCGTGTGTTGACAGGAAACTGAAATGAAATTAAATTCTCGATAATAATTGCCCACTCCGCCAATCATTAAACCGTGCCAACTCTATTTGATTAGAGACTAATCATTATCCCGCTTAGGGGTCCTTAGTCATTTCAACTCTTTGTCAAGGGCTTATTTGTAAATCATGGTAATCAACTTGCATCGAAATGAGGAGATGAACATGGACCGCGTATTGATACAAAGAAGCACAAACTGTTAACATGCTCAAACGCTTAAACACCGAGCGTGCGTGTACATACATTTTGATTGGGGGAATCAAATTTGAATCAGTTCGAGTGTGGTTAACACGGAGTACGAACGAGAGTGGGTCATGGGAAAACGGGAGAGAGAGAGAGGGATTGGTAAGATTACAGGTTTCACTTCAAATGATTGTGAAGAAGAGGGTGTCGGAGCATGAAGAGACAAGATGACACGCAGGATCGTGTGGGGGAGGAGGTGGGGTCCCCGTGGAGGAGTGAGCACGTGTCCCCAGGCAAGACATGTTGGGCCACGTGAGTAAGGGAGAAAGAGAGGGAGATGCACGATGATAGGTGATAGCGGGTTTTCTCTTCCTCACTTTTTCCTTATTTCTCTCACGCACCACTCACCCCACCCTCCCCACGTGAACTCCACTCTCCGATGTCTCCTTCTATCTCACCCGCATTTGAACTTTCCCCAACAAAGGCCTCGTCTTTTAGCCCCGCTTCAAATTGGCTCGGCTGTATTTATTTAATTAGGATTTCTTGTTTAAATTATTAGCAAACATAGTATGATACTATATTTTTTTATGTAATATTTTAAATATTCTTATCTACTTAATTTTTAATATTGTAGCTCTTCAAAATATTTATTATTCTATATTATCATGTTTTAATAAATTGAGACAATCTCAATTGAGCAAGCAATTGTTAAAGTATATTATTTAAAAAATATAGTATTTTTCTATGATTAAACATAAAACTTGTATCATCGAAATATATTATTCTTTTAAATAGTAGCTTCAATTAATTTTTTTTTAATAGTGGTTAGACACCAGAGTATTAAATTATACCATATTTATAATAACTGATATTTACAATCAAATATATACAACTATGACTTAGATGTCACTACTCCACTCACATTTTATAAGAGAGAGAATTTTTTTATAATTTTTTTCTACAATCATACATAATTATGAGATTGAGCGCTCGTGAGAACTCGAACCAATGCTCTCACAGTTGTGAGAACATGGACTTTGTCACTTGACCTTTAAGTTTCAATTAATTCTAAATACATGTTGTTAGGAATTTTTTTTCAATAAATATGTATTCCAGAGTTGACTAGGAAAATTCATGTAGCTTCTATTATTCAATATTTTTATTGAAAACGAATATTACACCTTTATCCTTCCTCCGTACCAACTTTGGTGGTAAAAAATCATTTTAGATTTTTGTTTCAAAAAATAGATTTTTTTGAATTTAAAAAAAAAAAGGGGGAGATTAGGAGGCTGTGCAAGCCGTCAGACGAATACGGCTCCATAAGCCATCTGAAAAGCCTGATAGACAATAATGGCGGACCTTTCCAGTTGATACGCTCTCTCCTTGAGCGTCAAGAATACGCTTCAGTAACTCATCACATAAATCGACGCCGAGTGAAACTCACACTTGTATACGCGAATGAAAATATGTTCCAACGAATGAAAGGCGATTGTTTTATAATTTAAAAGGTTCAGAAAGTGACGCTTTTCTCATTCAACGCGCTCGTAGTAAAAGGTTATTCAAAAGATTGAAAAAAGTGGGTCCCAGTTGCAGAGCGAAATAAAAAAGTTGATCTGTCGGGTTCCGCACTTCTGCTCAGTAAGTACCCACTCATGATTTGATGGTTGTCTAGGTCTGGCTTAACTGGCTTTGGATCTAATTATATATAACAAAAAATAACGTGACCCCACTTGTACAAGTGATCTCAGCCTTTGGTTCGTGGCCAAGATAGATCGACGGCCGTTGATGGCAAAGCAAGAAAGATGTGAAGGGTCTGAGGTGTTTTCAGGTGAGTAGTGAACCACAGTTCTTGAATGCCAAACATTCGCGGTGATATGCATCCTTGGTCTGTAGTTGGATTCGGGCCAAATAATGAGACTTAACCGACGTGGCACCGATTTGAGGTTGGTGGGTTGGCAAAACTTTGCATCAATTATGTGTAATTTGTCTATGCAAAGATTTGAAGAGATTTATACATTTTATGCAGAAATGTTAACTAATTTATTATTTTTTTTGGAAAGAGTAGCATAGTCTTTAATTAACCATTAATTGTCAAATGGTGCTGCATTGTCAAAAGTTAGCTGACCAGTTACACATGCTAAATGCCTCTCTATGTTGTTTTTATCTTGTTAAACTTTATGAGCCATGGCTACATAATAATTTGTATTCAACGTCAGCCTGAGGTTCAGTTGTAAAATGTGTGAATCATGCCTTCGTGGCTTATTGTCAAAACCTTTACAGTTCACAAAAACATGTTAATGCCGCTTCATGAGAATAAATAATAAGTTGTTTACTCATCATTTGCCTTGCCAAAACAGAGAAAAGGCTTGAGGCTGGAATTGAAGTTAACCATGGTTAATGGCAACAGGTAAAGAGAACTAGGGAGGTGTGTGAGAAAGGGAGAGAAAGAGAGTGTGTGGACAAAAAATCAGAGTTAGGTAATATTTTAGGGGCAAAAGACATGATTGACATAATTGGCCTCCTGACAGAGAGTCATCATTGAATTTACAGAAACCAACGCCCCCATTCACTTCTTTCTATATAACTCCAACTCCGCTCTAACATTCAACATATCGATCAGCTATCTATCGACTCTTCTTCGTCCTGTCTCTCTCTCTCTTCAGAGGCACAAAATTTCTCTGATTACTCAAATAAAGAGCTGTTTGAGCAAGAACAAGAAAACACTTCAAATACTATACAAACACAAATGATTTAAAGCTATACCTGTTGGATGAACAAGAAAACAACCATGGCTGAGAAAGATGATCTGGGTTTGAGTCTTAGCTTGAGCTTTCCTCAAAATCACCATTCTTTACAGCTAAATCTCATGCCTTCTTCTGCTTGTTCCACTTCTTCTGGGTTCAGTCTCCAAAAAACCCCTTGGAACGAGGCCTTATTCGCTTCTCCAGGTGCGTTTTGTCTCGATTTCTGCATTTTCATGGGTTAAAAGTCTCAGATCTGGTGAAACATACATGTTTTTTCTTCAGAAAAGAAAAAAATTCATTTTTTATCGGTTCTTTTCACTTTTTCATTGTTAAAAAATTTGTACTTTCCTGCTTTTCATAAATTGCATTTTTTTTTTTAATCGTTTTCCACTCCATATTACTTTTTCTCTTATTCACTCTCAGAAGATCCTTGAACTTGTTTCTTTTTTCCAGATCCAAGTTTCAGAAATTAATTTCATGACGCTCTATCTAATTCTTGATCGGACATGCAGATCCAAACTCTGAGTCTTGTCGCGCCGAGACGCGATCATTTCTTAGAGGAATCGACGTGAATCGATTGCCATCACATGCAGATAACGAAGAGGAAGCGGGGGTCTCATCTCCTAACAGCACGATTTCGAGCGTTAGCGGCAAGAGAAGCGAGCGGGAACCTAATGGAGATGAGCTCGAGATGGAGAGAGCTTGCTCTCGTGGTATCAGTGACGAAGAAGATGGTGACACTTCACGAAAGAAGCTGAGGCTTTCTAAAGATCAGTCAGCCATTCTTGAAGAGAGCTTCAAAGAGCACAACACTCTCAACCCAGTACGTATTTTGGTTCTCAGTTTCTGTTAGTTCTCTGAGAAAATGAAGGAAAATTGGGAAAAAAATATGGAACTTTCCTTCAGTTTCTCATCAGCCGAACAAGCTGTGGTGTCCCTTTCTCCATTAATTGGTGTTTTTGGAATCTAACTGACAAATGGGTGGTTTTTATAATCTGCAGAAGCAAAAGATGGCGTTGGCAAAGCAGCTTGGTCTCAGACCTAGACAAGTGGAAGTGTGGTTCCAAAACAGAAGGGCAAGGTAAGATATTCTATCAAGATCTTAAAGGTGTATTAGGGCTTATGTTTTGTTTTATTTTGGATGCGAAGACTTGTGGTGAACTGGATTTTATTTATTGCAGGACCAAGTTGAAGCAAACTGAGGTTGACTGCGAGTTTTTGAAGAGATGCTGTGAGAATCTGACGGAGGAAAACAGGCGGTTGCAGAAAGAAGTTCAGGAGTTGAGAGCATTGAAACTTTCCCCTCAGTTCTACATGCAAATGACCCCACCCACAACACTCACGATGTGTCCTTCGTGTGAGCGTGTGGCGGTCCCACCATCTGCTGCCGCATCGGCCGTTGATCCCGCTAGGCCTACTCATCAGATGGCTGCTCCCAATCATCACAGACCCATCCCCATCAACCCCTGGGCTCCAGCTGCTCCCATCCCTCATGGACCCTTTGATCCGCTCCGCCCTCGATCGTGATTATATCCCGTGTGCAAGGGCGTTATGGTCATTTCGATATATAATAATGGTACTCTTCTTGTAAAGGCTGGCGGGATGAGTGTACGGATTGGATGGGGGCTTACATTTGTAGTTGTTGCGTGCGAGGTTATTATGTTCAAAGTCTTAGGTCTAAGATATGGTCGGTAGGAAATATGATTTGGTGGGTCTTTCCTTGTTTCGAATTATTGACGACCCATCTGAGTATGTTTTGAACTTGTTGACAAATATTAGTGTTAGCTTAATTTTAGTGCCTAATTATTACTAATCCTTCTCCTTCTTCTTTGTCTTCTCTGGGTGTAAAGTTGAATGTGCACACTCTAATTATTTAATTTGACCAAGTTCAGCAATCTTTCTTTTTATCTTTGTTTAATGCTCAGATGTTGTGGCATGATTACCGGATTTGGTCTCAAGTGGTGGGTTCATTTCTTGTGTCGTTCCATTGGTGAATGATTTGGTGGTTGAAAGTTGAAAATCTGGGAGATGGACCCCATATGCGCTATTAGATTTTGAGCATGTCTCATGATTTAAGGGGCTTTCGATAAAATACTTTCTTAACTTTCTGTTTTGACAGTACATATTATATATTATATATACATGTATTCTTGATTCTTCTCACCCGCGAATAAATAGAACAATAGACTTTTTAGTCTCTGTCAAGTTTTTAGGTCAAATTATGTCACATATATATATATATATTTTTTTTTTATAAACTAAAGGGCCTTTGAGCCCGAGAGTATATTTCTGATAACATGTTTAATTGAAATAAGATACAACAAAAACAACATAAATCTTTAATTCTCGTCAAACTTGAAAATCACAAGATGGGAGAAAAGTTTCGTTTAATTTTATTTTTAATTATTTCTCCTATATAAACAAACCATCACTTATACATTGGAGGAAGAGTATGATATACTTTAGGCTTTTCTCCTACTTTTTTTATTATTTATTTGCTATTGTGCTGCTTTCAATCTCCTAACTTATGTATTGGTCTTCCATAGGCATGATAATTTATTCTTGTTAGGATGAGATTCGAATAGAATTGAGATATATCTCGTCCCATCTTGCTCCATTGCTTTATTTAGTTTATTATTATATCATTGAATTATTGAATATTTTAACATAACTGAGTTGGTTACTGTCTAAATTTATAGTTTTTAAAACATAAGTTTTAATATTAATGTGCAATGGAAGTAAATAGATAATTAAAAAATAGTAACATAAAATTATATTCGAACATGCATATAGACAAAATAAAATTATTATTTAATTATTCTACTTTGTATTTATTGAAGATTTTTTCTACATTTAATTATAACGATCATTAAAAGAAAAAAGTCATAATTGATTTATTCACATTTTAAACTGTTCATGATAATGAGATGAGAAATAATATTTAATGAGATGGGAAATGATATTTAATGAGGTGGGAATAAGACATTTTTTATCCATTTGTATATACAAAAGGGGACTGGGATTGGCAAATCCCGTCCCAACTCGTCCCATTGCTGACCCTAGTTATCCGTAACTTCTTATTTTGTCGAATTCCTACTACTGAACTTTTCTCTTAATAATGACAATCTCTATAAGATCAAGCTCTCTAGTAGCTCGTTTTCTAAGTAAAATAGCTCTTTCTCATCCTTTATGATATGGTTAATTTTTTTTGTATTAACATTTAGTGCTTTTTATGAGAAACAACCAAAAATTCTAAAAAACTCAACAACTATGGCTGGTGTCACATGGCTTTTCTTATGATGCTACAAGCCAGTGATGGCGTCAAGCCTCACTCAACCAGCCACTCAACAATGCCAACAGAGGTTATGTGCTAATACGCACCTTAGGATTTTTCACTTCAACGAAGAAGAAATAAACACATACACAAGATTGTTTTTACAAAGACACTAACCTCCAACTTTTATATTTCCCTCAACAAGAAAATTTTACAACCTAGCGAGAGACTATGTGTACTTAGAGGGTCTCACTCTCTCCAAAAATCTTAGCCCCAAAACACACACTTACTCCCACTAGACATACACATAGCAAATGACACACCCATTTACAAAGACAAGGTGTAGTGTTGCCCTTATGCCACCTTAATTCATTTCCCATAAAATTTGGCACCACTAAACATGAACTAGGGAGCATATCCCCACTCCCCTAAAGAACAAGGCAACCACTGAACTAGCCAAGAAGTAAAAAAATTGTAGAGCATAATCGCCGCCGCCTACTTTTCTTGATCAGTAACCATTGCTGCCCACTTCCCATATTCCCACATTTCTAGGCATGCATTCCAAGGCCATGTCTCCCACTAGATGCACCAACAACTATCCAGTCATGCTTGTTGTTGAGGCCCATTTTGTAACTCTTGTTTTAGTTCTTACGCCATATCGCATGCAGCCTAACTCGACCAGCGCGGGCGCCTCAAACATTCTGCGCCCGCTCGCCTCACGCATTTTGCACAAGCCCTTGTGGCTCATGCGTACCATGCCCACGCGCTCGTGCATACTACACCCTGCGGCCCATGTTTCCCCCGCTCACACACCTGCATGTCCTCACACTTGCAAGATACTGTGTGTGGTTCCCACATACTCTTTCGCGCTTTGTCTCGCAGTTCCCGCCCCAGCCCGCGGGCCAGTCTTGCCTTGGTTTCATGCTTGCTCATAAGCACGCCCATGTTGTTGCCACGGCTTGCCACAAAGCAGCAAGCCAACCCCAGGCATTCAGCCCATCTATCACTGTTTCCATCGATCTTCGCATGGCTTGGAGTTTCAAACCCAACAACTATTGTTTGATTTCCAGCCACCAGTAGCCAATGAGGTAAAACCATGAATTCCCACAATTATAAATTTGCCCCTTCATTGCTTTAATTGATGGTTTTCCTGTGATTGCCTTATATTTATGCATGATTATATGATTCTGCTGTGTAAAGCTGAAATTTTCTTGCTTATCTGCTTGATTTGGTAATTTTTTATAACTATTGGGCAAGAACTATGACTACTTGCATGTCGGTATGGCAAAATTTGGATCTAAGTTCAGTCTTCCCAGTTTCGAAGTCAAAATTTGCTGATATACCGTAATTGGGTAAGAATCCGGGTCTATTAACTTTGGATCTAGTCCGGGTTTAACTCGAGAAAATCTAAATCCCAGATTGTGGGTTATAAACATGAATAGCAATTTTTTCTTATCCTTACAAAATTAATATGCATTATAAGTTTTAGCAAGTTACATCCCAGGAAAACAAATAAAATGGAAAGACAAGTCCATTAAATCAACTATCATACTAGAGTTCAAGTAACCAAACACCCTTTTTAAAGTAGTAAGGAAAATTAATCACAAAAGCATTCATAACAGCCATAAAAAGCACTGATTCATAAGAATCTAAACTTCCCGTTGTTGAATGACCCTCAAAGCGTCAGTTACCTCGTTAGTCGTTACTTCCTGCCATCACCCCAATAAAAAACTGAAACAGCAATCATACTCTGTGGCTGAACTTCAACAAGCCAAAAAATGTTAAGCACGCCAATATTTAAGTTTTCCTTAACAATCCTAATTTCATCAATCTTAGTAGATGACTCATCGGGTACAAAGGCCATAGGGCGTACATGACCTATCTCAGGTTAAACTGTTGTCTTGAAGAAGAGAAAGAAGATGAAGCAAAGGAGCTTAAGATGCCTGGAGGTTGCCGAGCTGATATGATTAAAGGAGGTGGCTGCCTTCATGATGGAGGGATGAAGGGGGACTGGAAGATGCGTGGCTAGTTTAAGCCTATAAAGGCTTAGGCGTTTAGGGTGGCTTTTGTTTTTTGCTAACTTTTTCTTTTATATTTTTAATTAAAAATCATTTATTTAAAAGATTAAAAATGTTGTAATCTTAGTCGAGGTTTCTGGAACGCTGGGTTTAGGTGAACCAGGAACTGGACTCGAATACGTCTGGGTTAGAAAAAAAAACAGTATCCGGTTTACAGATATTTTATATATTAAACCCAGCCTGCGTCATCCGTATTTGCTCGAGTCCCGGCCGAGTTCGGGTTTGTTTCCCATCCCCACTTACATGAATTATGACCATTATTCCTTTAGTAACGCATAAAAATTGCATTAAAAGAAAGAAAAAAAAAACTGATAAGTAATTACCATAGTGATTGGTTTATGAAATATGGAATTTCCAAATTCTTTTATGAAGGCACAAAATGCTTAGGGTTTCTGGATTTGTTTCTGAAGTTAAAAGCATGTCTACAATGATTAATAATTGCTTAGGAATTCCCTTTTCTTTTTTCCTTTTTCCCCTAATATATGAGTGATGTTGCTATTCTTAGTCATGCTCTCACATAATACATGTTTTCTATTTGGAATTCGTGAACTACGGCATGCTAGTTCAAGCCAATGGGTATTTTTTTTGAATAAATTGTTCCATGTATTATTTGGATTACTTTTGTAACATCTGCAGTGATGATTTTACTTTTATTGACCGCATGTCATACTTAGCTCGCCAACATGCTTTTAGGCCTTATAACACTTAGCTCGACCATATATTTTTAAGCCTCGATCTTATGACATTTAGCTCGGACTCATGCTCTAAGGCCTCGATCTCATGACACTTAGCTCAGCCTCATACTCTTGGGACACGATCTCACTACACATTTCTTGGTCTCATACTCTCAGGGCCTTGGCCTTATAACACAACTCTATTATAATTTAAACTATATCAATTACTCGTGAATGCTGTAAATTAGGGGACTCTTATTATACTCATATTTTTACCGAACTCCAATGATATAAGCGAATGAGCTTTCGAGCCTAAGGACCCACATCGAGTAACATGTCCTAATCTAAAGAAAATAAAATAATACAAAACCTAATCCTCACCAAACTTAACTAGTAAAAGATAGGAGATTATTTTCTTAATTTAACTATACTTACGATTATTTCTCTTATATAAATAGACTATCACTCAAAAGTGAAAACAAAAAGAGAGAAAGGTATTTGGCATGAGGGGTGTAATATTCCCCAAGACTTTTTTCAAACTCTCTTTTCTCTTTTTTATTATTTATTTATTATTATTACCACTATAAATCTCTTAAGCTTAAGAGGATCTATGCCAATAACATTGGGGATCCTTGATGGGTTATTTTTTGTAATATTCCTCTGATGAGTTATTATTTTATAAGATTTCCACCATTGAGCTTGTCACTGTTAATTATAGTAATCCCAAGGACATCAACATCTCTCACAACCCATTGTAAAATAACTCTTTTTTAACCCTTTCTGTGTGGTCAAATTTTTAGTATCAACAAATTATTTTTCTGATATAGTACTATATAGCTAAAGCCTCAATTATGTTTGAGTTGCGCCACATGTAAACTGTATGTTTCTTTCAAAGACTTTAGAGATTAAGGTTATCATGACAAAGAGAATTGAGCGACTTTGATATGGTTAAGTAACGATAGCTTAGATACGTATGTAAACAATTTTGTTTTTGGCAACTTGTCCCCGACCCTTGAACTGGCTTATATTAAACATTAGCAATAACTCGAGTTGGTTCGTTGTCATTTCTATTAAAGCCAAAGCTATCCGGTATCTTATTATCTGTAATGAAGGCTTTATTTGGTATTAAGGTACTGTAACTTTTGAGCTACAATTGCTGTGAAAACAATTATAATTATAAAATAAAAGTTAATAATATGTAATAAGTATAATTTTTAAAGAATAATTTTAACAAAAATAATAGAGATGTAATAATTTTTAAATATAAGTATAAAAATAAATCAGCTTAGTTTTCAAGGTAAAACAACTATTGTTTGCTAAATAATTTAGTGTTATAACTGTACATCCTCAGTTGCAAACCGACCAAAATGGACGTGTGGGAAATGACAAGCACCATGGTTCAATTTTCCCTTGGGAAAGAAACAAGTAAGAAAAGAAAAAGCGCACGCACTATACTTTTGGTTAGGGATGACAAGAAAATTCGGATCCGCTCCGCATCTGCAAAGATTCAGAAAATTTAGATTTGAAAAAATCTGGATTTGCATTTTAAAAAATATGGATCCGGATTTAAAAATTTAAAATCCACATGGATGTACATCTGAAAAATCGAATATCAGGATCTGGATATTTTTTAATTAAAAATACATATAACTTGAATTTTAAAAAATCCCTAAGTCATCCCCAACCCAAGTGAGCCTCTCAATTCGATTGCCACACACACACACTTACCTTAGGTCACCTCAACTCACCAGTAGCAGCTCAGCCGTGTCACTTATCAGTCCCTATCTTCTTCAGCTCGCTGGATCTTCGCATCGAAGCTGAAGCATCGTTGTCCAAGCCTCGCGGTTCTCACCGTCTTCTTGCAGCTCGCTAGATCCACACCACTGCTCGCGGTCGTAGCCTCTTCGAAGATGCCTTGCAATCGCGGTGTAGTCGATGCTCATCCTCCCTGCTGTGAACCCGTGCCATCCAAGCCTCACCCACAAGGATTCAGTCCAGTAATTTGATTTTGTTGCCTTGCTTCAATAAATTTTCTATTAATAATATTAAGTACATAGCTTTTTTTTTTTTTTCTGATTCTTCAATAAATTTTCTGTTAATAATATTAATTACATGGCTTTTTTCTCTGGTTAATAATTTGATATCATGGTTGATTGTTAATTATATTTAATGAGTTTAATCTAATGTAAATTTATTTAAACTTGAAATGTTGTTGGATTAATTTAATTTCTTTGTTAATTCAATTTTTTTTTGTTATTAATTTGGTATTGTGGTTAATTGTTTGATTAAATTTAATGAGTATAATCTAATATAAATCTGTTAAACTTGAAAATATTTTTGCCTTGCTTGCTTAATTTAATTTCTTTGTTGATTGATGTGTACTCAAAATTGGTATTGGACTGAAATTAAAGGTAAAATTACTTATTTCATTTATTCATGTATTATAACATTTTTATATTTTTGTACTAACATGGCACTTAATAATTATTTTTTCTGTTTTAATTGTTAGATCGTGAGCCACTTAAACGATTTGCGGAACAAATTTTGAATGCTGAAGGAGTCGAGGATCCTGATGATTGACGATGCTGTGGCATGACGTTTTGGATTGGAAGCTTTGGATTCTACATGGATTTGTGGTATTTTTTATTTGTGGATTTTAATGGTTGTGCGCTTGAATTTAGTTATGTTTTTTTATATGTGAATTTTAATGGTTGTGCTCTTGAATTTAATTATTTTTTATGTTTGATTTATCTTGTTATATTTTTATTTGTTGATTTATGTTTTTTATTTGTGGATTTTAATGGTTGTGCACTTGAATTTAGTTATTTTTTTATGTTTGATTTATGTTGTTATATTTTTATTTATAATGATGTTGTATGTTATTTATGTTAAATTGTTAATGGTTAGATTATAATTAAATTTTATTTGATATTATTAATTAAATTGTTGAATTTTTAAAAGATATTTTAAATCATTTAATTTTAAATTTTTTGGATATGGATATCCGAAATATTCGCCCGGATCTAGTGCGGATATTACCCACATCCGGATAAATAAATACAAATGCGGATCTAGATTTTGCCAACCTTAATTTTGGTGGAAGTTCTGAATAGCACTTTTAGTTCTACTCCGTCGGTGATTTAAAGCTCTCCGGGAGCTGGTGTTGAAGTGTACTCGGCAAAAGTTAGACTGGGTCCATTTGTTCGCATTTGCCGGTCAGATCTAAAATTGGGTCAGCAAGATGATTGCATAATTGAACCCAATTCAACCACCATAATTTGCTTTTAGAAAGACTGGTATGCATTTATAATTGGTTTAGGTATATCACCATTGTTTATATAAAATTATATTTCACCATCGGACCATCGGTGTGACAGCATTTTTTTTTACGTATAGTGAATGAACAGAGAAATTTGTCGGCAAGCTTATCCCAACTCCTTGATTGCTCGTCTAAATGTCTATTCACATCAACGAGTCAAGTTGATTCGTCTCACTACCGGTATTTAAAGGTCAATTTTGGAAACTTAAATCTAATATATTACTATATAACTTAAACGATAATCCCAAGTTTTTTTAATCCAAGTAATACGACATCCACAAGTTAGATAGTGAAATTGTGTAAAAATCAATTTTTCTTAACTTGTATTCATTGAAAATTGTGTTCTGATTCAAAGTAATTGTTAGGTAAATGTTTTGAATTATGTTGAAGTAAACCAGTTAGTCAATTAAAATTGATTGAGTTGAACTATTAGTACTCCTTCGTTAATCTGATAAAATTCCTATTGTGCTCAAATTATATTTAAAAATAAATATAAATAAAATTAACTCCACTTATATTATTTTTTTCCTCGTTCTTTAAAAATAAAAAAATAAAAAATAAAGAAAGAAACGCATTTTTAATTTTTAAGGGGAGCGAATTCCCAGCTCAATTTACACCCTGCAAGGGAGATCGTCATTTGGAACTGTCAGTGTTGCAGTCTTCTTCAGGCTGCCTATTTAAATGGGCCCAGGGGCAACTTAAGTGATATTGGGTCAGGCCTAATTCTGAAATTTAAAGGCCAACTGGTTGATTTTCTTATGTTCACTTAAGTTTGGGTGACAATATTTGACTCTTCTAATTTATCTCACCAGCTTTTAATCTTTTAGTTAATATTATTTATTTTAGAATTATTAAAAAATAAAAAATAAATATTTCTTCCTTCTCAATTTCACAATAAATTGAATTTTCATCTCTCTGGTTATTTTTTTTTTCTAATTGATTCAAAATATGAATCACATACTAACTTTTATTCCAAAATTAAAATTTTAAAAAACAACTTAGTTTATCATAGAAAGCAAAATCAATATCATCAATAATAGCAAAACATGCCACTTGTTCATAAAATTTAATAAAACTTCATATTGAAACTAATCATATGTTGGTGGAGGTGATGGTGAAGAAGATAGGTTTTTTTTAGGGGGGGTGATGGTTATGTTAGAGAGAGCGAGGTGAGGGGGAGACAGAAAGTAGAAAAATAATTTTTTTTTAATTTTTTAAGAAGAGTAATTCTAAGAAATAATAAGATAAATTAAAAAGTTGAAACTAATGAAATAAGAGTAATATATTATACTTTTCAAGTACAACTTCATCCCAAAGTGTCGGTTGACATTCATTCATTTGTCAAAATTATTTTGGGGTAAATTTAGGATTATCCTCAGGTGAAATAATAATTTTTAAAATATCCATTAAATTATAATAAATTTCAACTTATTCTCCCATCTTTTAAATGATAAGTAAATAAGGAGGGCAAATTGATGAATTTCTTTTGTCTTCTTAATACAAGTGGGGGATAAATTGAGGTTTACAAAAATTTAAGGTTATTTTGAAGATTTGTCATTTTACGAAGGACGGATAATAGAAATTAATCCATTTATTGTACTATTTAATGGACAAATGTTAGCTCATTTGAGATGAATAAAGTTGATGTACAACTTTGACATTCAATATTATTTTTTAATTAAATAGTACACACTACACACTTAAATCTAATAGAAGGAGATGTGCCGAGAATGCTCAGGAATTTCTTGAAAGATTCTCATCTGTAAGGATGAGGATGAGATGAGTTTGCTTCATTTGGGAGTAAGGATCAAATGCATGGGAATATGAATAAAATTTTCATACCTTTCAAATGGGAATCTTGTTATTTGAACGGAATTTCCATTCCTTTTATTTTTTCCGCAATGAGCACGATATTATTTGGACAAAAAATTTCCGCAAAATGCTGATAAAACAAACTATGTAACACCATGCGTATTGAAGGAAACGGGCAAAATAATCAATTAAAATTGGAACCCCTCATAGTTTTATGGTAGTTCATTTTACCAGCAGTTTGTCAACTTTTATTCTCTTTTTATTATCATTTTTCGTTTGGGTTTCTATTTCAACTAAAGACAGACAAGAGCCGTCCTCAGCATGCGGTATGTTTGCATGACAGATTTATTCTGAAGATGCAGAGAAAAACAAGACCATTATGACAATTACAGCTGATGCATAAGTTAATACAATAACCAACAAACAATGCACAGAAAGATTTCTGTTTGAGTAATTGCTGGTTGCGTAGAATAAATACCCACCGCTTCTCTGTATGCCAATGATCTTAAATTTGAAAACCCAAATTAACCCTACCAAGACAGTAATAGTAAACGGCAAAGTTTGAACACAAAGATCAAATGCATCGTGTTAAAACTCTACTAGGGTTGAATGATGTCGTGAATCACCTCGAAGAGTTTCGACTGATTTGTGCGCTCGATCTCTTGATTGATTCAATCCTCTGAAGCCTTATTTGCTCTCTGAATTTGGCTATGAACTCGTCCGCCTTCTTATCAACATCTGGTCCTCCATCACTCACACTGCTTGAAGTTGAAGCAGCAGCTGCTTCGTTGTTTGAGCTTCTATCAATGTTGGAAATAAATGGAGTTTCCCCCATAACATCCTCCTCCTCGTCATCATATTCAGTCCCCGAGTCCTCGTCAGTTTCCACCACAACCTTATCGACAAATTCTTCCTTATCTTGCTCAGGAAATTGCTTGAATGACGCGTTTGGCATAAAGTTGACACTTTCGCGTCTCGGCTGTTCAGTCTTGAATGATATTTGATCAGTTTCTCCATCAGTTGATCTCATTGTCCTTACAAACTGCTTTGTTTCGGTAGTGAAGCTTCGCTTCAAGTTCTTTTTCTCAATTGAAGCTCCATCATTATCCAAACCAGAACTAACTTTCATCGTCGATGACTTGTGAATCATTGGTGGTGGGGGTGGAGGAGGAGGGGGAGGCCGGTAAAAGCTCTTCGTTCTCACCAAATCCTCTGAATTCTTTGCCTGAGACTCCAAGGAAAAAGAAGGCGAAGGCGATAACTTCTTTGGAGATGATAAGGACGGTGAAGGAGACAACATTGGTGATGAAGATGTAGCGTTGGGTCGATTTGATCGAGGCATTTGAGCCCTTAAAGACCGTGATTCGAGCCTGTTGGGATCAGGTTCCTCCACTGAGGGAGGCAGAGGATTCAGGGGAGGGAGAGGACTGTCAACGTCTTCTTTCATTTCCATTCTTCCTGATCTTGTTCGCCATGGAATAGGAGATGGAAGCACAACATTTTCATTCAATTTCTCCTCCAATTTTTCTTGATCAAAACCTCCCAATTCTCCATTCTTCCTCTTGTTTGAGTTGCTTGAAAACCTTCTGGAGCCAGAATTTGAACTTGACCTGCTAAGAGACTTGGATTCTTTGATGGGCTCAACGGTATCTGTATCCGAAACACGAGACTTTAAGCTCCTAACGGGCAACAGGAGTGGTTTTTCGCCGAAGCTTGAACTATTAACCCTCTGTTCTTGATCAAGAACAGAGTGCTCTTTAGCCACAACAACCACAGGTTCGTTTCTATAGTACTGATTGCTCCATGTTTGAACCTTATTCTCATCGGAACACGATGAGTTTTCATTCTCATCATCAAAAACGGATGAAACTTGAAGAAATCTAGACACGTAGGTTTGCGCATTATCGAATTTTGTGTGATTGTTAGTTTCCTTCTCAATTTCATCATTTCGATGACTGAAGAGGCCATAAGAGACAGCAATACCAACAAAGACAAGGTGCAGAAGCTCCCAGCTTCTTGTGAACAAACTTTGGTTGATGAATTCAGGAGCTTGTGAAGGGAAGAGTGGTAAAATAACTAAGAAAATTGAAACTATAAGAGCTTTATAAAAGAAATGTGTATAGAACTTACTGGGGTTTGCTCTGTTTTCCTCTGTTTTTAGTATCTTCTGCTTTGCATAGGGGTCCGTGTTTGCCATTGAAGAAGGAAGAAGAAAAAGAAAGAGAGGATTTTGTTTGTTGGTGTGGTTTTATCTTTGAAGATTATGAGAAGAGGAAGAAGAATAATAGAGTAAGGAGAGAAGACTTGAGGTTTAAGCAAAAATGAAGGCAGAGGAAAGCAGAGAAATCGAGACAGTAGCTAGGAAAGTTTTGTGGAGACGTGAGCTAATTTTAAGCTTTCTCTAGCTGCCTTTAACGGTTCTTTGAAAATGACACCAACGAGTAATGGCATCTCTCGCTCTTTTTGTTTGTTTATTGCTGTTCTTTTTCTCTCTCACTAGAATAGCCTTTTCTGGACTCAAATTCGCTTGTTGCGCCTCTTTTTTTTTTTCTTCCCCCAATTTTCTTCGATGTGTTTCTATGGAGAAGATGTGGGTTCATCTGGTTGGACAGCAATGCCTAAATATTGTTATTATGGTAAGAAATTTATTAGTTTTGATAATGATTTTATAGAAATGGTTAGATAAATAATTTTTTCGGCTAAATACCACCAATTTGATCTCTAGTAACTAAATGGGTCAAGACTGGAGATTCCCAAATTCAAATTTTTGAAATTGCTTTCTATGCTTGCATTTATGTTGTTTAACCGTTTAAGGATTTTAGAGAGTTCAATTCTCCGAAAATGTTCATTACTTTCGATTATAGAAGGGCATGGACCTAAGTGGAGTAGAAGGACCGACCACATTTTTAAAACTGTCTCAAAATGTTTAAGATAAGAAGGCTTTACATGAATTGAATTTGCTCTAAGTTTGTCTGCTGCTTTCGGTCTTTTGTATCCGCACAAAATAACTGGCAATTCAAGCCGGATAGAAGCTAGTAAGTGGTCCTGTAAAAGATCTACCCAACCTATATCACGCGCATCAAAATGGCACCCTCTCAAATTTGTTGTTACTGTTATTGGCTAATGAGGAACTAATTTTACCCATTAATAAAAAAAGGGTGAGAATTTTTTCAATTACTGATCCACAGCCATCTAATCTGGGAATCTGAGGGGAGATATGTATGTTGGGGAGGAATATGTATAAATATAACGCAAGGGACAAATTGGTTGCGTGGATTTGGTCGGGATTCTTCTTTTGGACTGCGTACGCTAGCTTTCTGTGGAGCTCATCAAATAAAAATTTAAAATTATATGTGTAAAAGAAAAAAAGAATTTTGTGTCTGCAACTTTGTTGCGTATTGCTTTTCTTTACCATCTCCCCTCTCTTCCCTCCGTAGAGACAATGTTTTTTATACGCCACAAACTGACTTGGAATGGATATACTTAAATTTACTTATCAAATTCTTTTTCTGTAGTTGAAAAAAACAATAGAGCATAGAAGGAGCTGGTCATAGTGATATCTCAAAAATCAATCAGCTATGCTAATGCAATCCAAAAAGTTTATTGACCTAGAGAATTCTAGGTTTATTATTTACTAGGTAAGTTTCAGATTATTTCCTCATAAATTGATTATATTTAAATCACTCATCCACTTTAAAAAACGTTAAGGTTATCTTTTTTAAAAAAAAAATAAAGAAAAACAGGAATACTAGACATCTTAAAAATTAAGTCTCAATTTGAGTTTTCATTGACGTGGCATTCATTTATTCGATGGTACTCAAATAATTTTATAAGTTAAAAAATTAATCATCTAATAAATAAGTGATATATAGTATTGAGGCTCAAGTGAGACGTAAATGTTAAAATCTCTAATACCATTGAAGGAAAAAGAGAAAAAGGGAGGCTTGACGAAAATTTATTTGTTTTCCTAATAAATATGAAAGGTAAATTAAATTTTTTTAAAAATAAAAGAATGGTTTTAAGATAATTAATTCACAAGGAGAATTATTCAAAATAGTTTATGTAGCTTACTAGCTTATGTGTTTACCAACTTATTCCCATTCCAATGTGTAATCAGCATGAGGTATTTTGCTTTCTAGCAGATACCATGTAATACTAGAACCAGACACAAGTATTTTATGTAATTTTTTTTTGTTCAAATGAGAACCTAGAAGCTAGTAGAATAATGCTTTTCCTTCTTGCACTCCCCCCACAATCTTCGACTTGTTCAAGAAGTTTAGTAATAATTGTGAGATGGGAAAATTTTGGATGCTTTTATAGTATATTATGTTCACCATTTATTGAATTCTTACAATATCTATATTGATTATTATGTGATTGATCGAAAGGTGAGATACACGTGGCAAGAATTTAAGAGCACCTTAAGAGTTTCTCTTAGTGGAATTCTAAGTGCGGCTGCACAAAGATGAGAAGTAGTTAATGGTTTTAAGGGAATGTTAAATTGTTAATTGCACTTAGGTGAGCATACAATGTTCTCAGAATATTCCAATCCCACTATCAAGTGGTGATACTATCCGCGTGTGTTTGACGTATTATCTTGTGTAAATTAATATAGGATCATTTAATTAGGCTGTATTACATTAATGTTATATTATAATAATAATAATTATTATAATATTTAGTGTTATATTATATTATATTATATTAATTTTTAATTATCTTGTTATATAGGACTGTGTTATTTCTTTTTATGATTAATTAAAATTTTATTTTGGAAAAGTTAAGTTTTCTAAAGAACTAGTTCCGAATAATTAAAGTAAGATACACACACATATATACAATTGTTGTTTATAAGTTTTTAATGGGGCCCTTGTTCCAGAAGCTGTTTAACTTTTATATATATATATATATATATATCCCCTAAATTTAATAGAATAAATAATTAAATCCAACATGTTAATATTTTACAAATATAAATTTATTTAAAAATTATCATGTTAAATTTTGTAATCATAATTTCATTTTATTTGTATGGGAAACTTTCTTAATATTAATTATTGGAAAGTTTACAATAATTATAGAGAGCTTTTCTCTTCATAATAATTTTTGTGAACTTCCATATACTTAATTTAATTGCGAAAATTAAATAAAATTATAATTATAAAAAATTATAACTACAGTTATAATTTTTTATAATTATAATTTCATTTAAAAATTATCATCTTCGACTATGAGATTTATTTGTTTTGTTGAATTTAGGGATATTTTTATAATTATAATTTTTATATTTTTTAAAATTTTATATAATAAAATAGTTTTTTAATTCATTTAGAGATAAAATTATTATTTTTAATATTAAAGTGGTTAATTGATATAAATTTAGAAATAAAAATGACACAAAGCACTTATTAAAATTTTATAATAATTAAACATACATATGACAAAATAAAAGTGGTGCACATATGATTTCCCTTATTTTAATTTTTCTCATTTGTTTTTCTGAAGGGCCCAAGCGATATTTTCACAGTTCGCAACAGCAAGGACCGCTGCTATAACTAGCGAAATCTCATTGGTGGCAATGAGCGGAAAAGAAGATATTGAGACCATGTGGGCGAAAGAGCAGCGGAGACTCGAGAGCCTCACCGGAGGCATGTCCAATTTAATTTGAGATTCGTCACTTCGAGTCTCAATCGCAGCAGAGCCGAGCTCAATTTCCAATAAATTGTTAAACTCATTCGACCACTAAAACTGCTGCTGGAAAAATAAGACAATGATTTGTTGTTTGAAGGTGTAATTTTAAGTGGGATCAACTTTGTATTAGTGGAAGGTTAATAATGACGATTCAAAATCTCTTTTCTGAGTATCTTGAAATGATGTATTTGAATACTTAAAATGATTCTAAGGTGAATGATAAATTGGCATAAAAGTAAGAGTCATAGAAATTGTAGTGGCTAGTTAAATTCAAAACTAATTATGCAATCAATTCAAAAATGTATTAGTTATAACTGCTAATTAAATTCAAAATTTATTCTAAGATTGTAATGGTCAAATAAATTTAGATTTTAATATTAAATTACACCAAAATTTAATATAAGGTTAATGAGGCTATGATTCTATTTTGAATTTAATTAATTAAGGATAGTTTAATAAAGTATAATAGTTCATTTTAATTTTAAGATAAAATAAACTTATCGACGGTAATATAATTTATTTTTATTATAATTCTTACAGCTTAAATAAATTTATTATTTTGATTCCGATTTCTCATTCTAATTTCAGCGTTTTCCAATTTCATCTGCAACCCATTCTGATTACTGATTGATTTTTGCAATACATATCTGCAGAGAGTCGGTCTGCACAACGGAGTTTACTTGTTTATCTGCTGGTAAAAGACAGCTCCCCTTCTTGTCAAATAAAGCTTGCATGCCTGAGATTTATCCATGCAATGCCATGCGTTGCTGAGTCACACAGCCAAATGTTGTGGGGTGTCAACAGCCGTGGGAAGGGTCTTTATTGAGCTAATCTTACGTGTTAGTGGGTAATTTTAAAAAGCGAAGGGTATTAAAAGAAATTAAGTTAAAGAGGATAATATGCATGTAAAAGGGTGATAATAAGATGAAGAAGGTTGATAAGGTATCCTTCTTTTCTCAAACCGATGGCCGAAAGTTAAGTATATTGGAAAGATTCGCAGACAGTGAATCTGATTCCCCATGCTTTTGCATAGTTCAAAGTTTTCGTATTTGGAGAGTTTGGGGCAAGCTTTAGCCAAAAGGAAGAAATTTGTGAAGGAAAAGGTGCATTGATCAAATGTAATTGACTTAAAAGAACCAATAAAAAAAAAACGATGAGTCATAAGCTAGCTTAAATGACTGGGATCCCTAAATCTTGCCGCCATTTTCTTCTTCTTTTCGTATTCAGAAAATGACATTGTTTTTTTTAGAGGGTGCTCCTTCGTTGAGACCAATCCAACATTCAAATTTTACAGGACATTGGCATTAGAAAAGGAGACTCCGCAAGTTCCAGCACGTGTAATAACAGTATTATGGCCAAGCACATGCCACAGAAGCGGTGCTTTAGTACGAGAGCGAGTCAGCAAACGTGAAAGGAACGCATTCAATACATGCTGCGTAATTACTATCTCCGACTGATCCCACACGTGTCCCCGTACAATAATAATATGCAGAGTTCAAACCGGCAAATCCGTTTCATTTTCTTTCACACACGAAGGAATTTTGGGAAGTTTTTCACGACCATAGATGAAAATAACAACCCATGGCTAATAATAAACAGCGAACACGATTTCTCTTTTTGTATGCACGCTGCAATCATGATATTAATTTATAAAATGGAGGAATTATTTATGAACAAAAAATAATTATGCATTTTAGTCTTTATATTTTAGGTTAAGCATTCATTTAATCTCTTTATTTTTTTTTTAAAAAAAAGTCTCAAGACACGATTATTATTAAATATGTCACACTCTTACTTTTATAAAAAATTAATTTACTAAATTTATCTTAAAAACAAAGTGAAAGTAGGTTGTTTACTTACACTGAAATGAAATGTAGATTATGAATTAGTTCTCATTTACATGTTTTTACGTATTTACTTTGTTTTGAATTAAAAGTGAATTATTTCAAATTACAGCTTTATCTTTATTTGAAGAATTGTAATTTTTAATTACAAAGTGAATAAAAAATATATTTCTAGAATAAAATATTTTTTTATTATTAATTTTAATCATATAAGTTAATAATTATTATTAATATTCTTAACTATGTAAGTCACAAAATTTTTTATTAATTTTAATTTTAATTATGTAAGTTGAAAATTATTAATAAGAGCAACACAAATGAAATATCATTATTAATAATATAGTACCAAATTAATATTTTCTTAGAATAATTTTTTTTATTAATTGTTAATAGTGAATAAGTATAATAATATTATATTTTCAAATAAGGATATTATATAGTAATATTATTAATTCTATGTGAATATAATAGTATTATTTTTAAGTAATTTTGACTTAGAATCAATGTAAATTATTATTTTTAATAAATATAATATTGTTAAAATAAATATGATATTATTATTTTTAAATGAATATTTAATATTTTATTTTAATAAATATAATATGTCATATTTAAACTAAAGGGTAAAATAAGAATAGGTATGAGCAGATTCCCACTCTTACCTCCCTTATTGGAGTGAAAATACCACTACTCACTCTAAAAGTGAGTGAAATCCACATAGTAGAATTTTCACTTTCATTCTTAAATAAACATGTAAATAATAAAGTGGAAGGACTTCATACTCTCTGCTCACACTTTAGTAAGTACATACACCGCGAATGGTTATAGTTATCTTATTAAATAGTCAGCGAAATGTGTTTGTCTCATGATGCCACCTTTCCTCACAAAGCTAGTACAATTGTATAGTTAATGAATTGATACAAGCACGTAATTAACGATAACAAATTAGACTTTGCAAAATCTTTCACATTGTGATTGTTCTTACAAGGCCACTCTATTAGCTTGATAGTATGATTTGAGCATTTAAGAGGAGGATGTAAGGGTATATAAATAGATATAATGAGTAAAAATATTATTATTATATAAATTGGGTTTAGTAAAAGTGTATCGGGTATTAAGTAAATTTATTGAGAATTTATTTTAAGATTTTACTATCTTACAATATCCCAAGACATATAAAAAATTATAATATTTAAGTGGAGTTCACCTGAATCTTGCAAGGGTTATAAGTTGCATGAAATATAACTTAACAAACCCTTTATTTTATAATGGTGTTAGTTCTAAAAATACACACATTAAAACGCTGTCGTATAAACCTGCATACGATTTCAATCGACAATCGGTCTTTCTCGGTCCGACTGTCCGAGTCTGAGAGTTCGTGGTTCGTTGGGTTTGACTGACTGGCTCGCACTCTCTCTCTTGGCCATCTTCCCTTCAACATTCCAGGTTAAAATTTTGTGCATTGTCTGATATTTAGAGTCTTTTTACTCCTGAAACCCTAAAATCCTAAAAAGAAAAAAAATGCCACGATTTTCACTTTCTCGACTTTTATCATACTCAATTAATGTTAAAAACTCCAAAATCTTCGCTCTACATTTTACCAGTGTTTCTCCCGCAGAGAAATTCTGCACTCACCTGCAAAAGAACCCGAACAATATTGAAAAAACCCTAGCTACGGTGAAGGCCAAACTGGACTCCACTTGTGTGATTGAAGTGTTACGTAGGTGTTTCCCCAGTCAATCTGAAATGGGTATTCGTTTTTTCATATGGGCTGCTCTTCAATCAAGTTATCGGCACAGTTCATTTATGTATAACCAAGCTTGCGAATTGTCTAGAATTAAGCAAACCCCGAGTATTATTATTGACGTTGTTGAGGCTTATAAAGAAGAAGGCTGCGTTGTTAGTGTTAAGATGATGAAAGTGATTTTCAATTTGTGTGAAAAAGCTAAGCTTGCGAATGAGGCAATGTGGGTACTAAGGAAAATGCCTGAATTTGATTTGAGACCGGATACTATTATATATAATAATGTTATTCGGTTGTTTTGCGAAAAGGGCGATATGATTGCAGCTGATGAATTAATGAAAGAGATGGGTTTGATTGATCTTTACCCTGATATAATCACGTATGTGTCAATGATTAAAGGGTTTTGCAATGCAGGTAGGTTAGAGGATGCTTGTGGGCTGTTTAAGGTTATGAAAAGACATGGTTGTGCAGCCAATTTGGTTGCATATTCTGCTCTTCTTGATGGGATATGTAGGTTAGGGAGTATGGAGAGGGCATTGGAATTGCTAGGGGAGATGGAGAAAGAAGGTGGGGAATGTAGTCCAAATGTTGTCACGTATACTTCAGTCATCCAGATTTTTTGTGGGAAGGGTATGATGAGGGAGGCATTGGGGATTTTCGATAGAATGGAAGCTTTTGGCTGTTCTCCTAACCGTGTCACAATTAGTACATTGATTAAGGGCTTTTGTGTTGAAGGGAATCTAGATGAGGCTTATCAGTTGATTGATAAAGTTGTCACCGGAGGTAGTGTATCATCTGGTGGCTGCTATAGTTCTCTAGTGGTCGAATTGGTTAGGACTAAAAGACTTAAGGAAGCAGAGAAGCTCTTTAGTAAGATGCTAGCTAGTGGGGTAAAACCTGATGGTCTGGCTTGTAGTGTTATGATTAGAGAGCTTTGTTTGGGAGGACAGGTTTTGGAAGGTTTTTGCTTATATGAAGACATTGAGAAGATTGGATTCTTATCTTCCATTGACTCAGATATCCATTCTGTTCTCTTACTCGGGCTCTGTCAGAAAAACCATTCTGTGGAAGCTGCAAAGCTTGCAAGGTTTATGCTGAAAAAAAGAATTTGGTTGCAAGGTCCTTATGTTGGTAAAATAGTTGAACACTTGAAGAAATCTGGAGACAAGGAGCTAATTACAAATCTTCCTAAAATTGGAGGTTGATGTCATGCAAACAAGAAAATTCATTAGCCTTGGACGCCCCTGTTTGTTAGTTAACAGCTAGAATTTTTTGGCTAGAAAACTGAGAAGAAACTGATCCAGAATAGGAGGTGCAGAATTTTCTCTTCTCTTTGTCATTCTTAGGCCAAACCAAGACCTGTCCAGATTCTCTTAAAAAAATGTGTAATTTGGAAAGGAATTGGCGCTTTCCAGATCAGACCTATATATGAGCCTAATTCTCATTGATCCGGGTTTTAGTGACATTGATACAAGGGTGGGCTGTTTTTCCTGTTTGGAGTATGCTTTGAGGTGATTCATTTTTTCCTCAACTTCCCAATTCTTTGTCTGCTGAAGCATTACCTAATTATTCTTCTTTACCTTGAACATATTCTTGAGACTACTTTGCTCCCATATTTTTTTTGGGAATGGCCTTAGTGTCACTTTCTATCTCAATTCATATGTTAATCTTGTCACCATGTGACATACATGAAACAACTTATAGATATAGTCATTTTGGTTGAGCCGTTTTTTCTTATTATACACTCTTGGGAGCATATCAGACCTATGAGTGGCTGTGGGTTTAAGTGATCTAGAGAATGGTGGACTATTTTATGGAGGTAGCTTGATATGTTATGCAACCAACAAGGATTTCATTGTTGACATTTGAGAAGTTAATTTTCTTCCAGATTTGCTAGTTCACATTAGCTTAAATATGGTTGTTTTATCTGAAAACTTTATGTTATGTGGTAGCTTGGAAATATGCTGAATGTATGACTGTGACATAATTTGTTGTTTAATGGAATGATAATCATTTTACTCGTCTTTTCTCTTATGTAAACTTCTTCTAGGTATGCTAGCTGCATTAATCCATCAGAATAGGTTATTCCTTTGAAGGTTGTTTCTTACCTTCTAACCAGAGTTTTACATCTTAGGTAAATTGAAGGTTTTTTCTTACTTTCTGAATTTCCCGGAGACCTGGTGAAAACATTGGTTGCAGCTTGAGCACGCTTATCTTTTGTCATGGACAGGAAGAATGAATGTGTGCCTTTTTTGAGTTGGAGCTCATGCGTGTAAGAAGTCATATTCCCATCAACCGGTAGCTGTAGCTCCTGAACAGGCATTCAAGGTAGTTTGTGACAGAAATACTGAGATTCATACAAAAAGTCAATTAACTAATTGCAAGTTAGAGTTGGCTTTTGCAACTATTTTGTTTGGATGGTGACAGGCTGTTCAACTCTGATTCCTTGTTTATTAGCCAAACAAGGAAAAAAGGTTCAACACTGTCGTTGGTACTGCCCTGACAACCATCAGCCTGGCTGATTTGATGTCTAAATTGATGGCCAAAACTATAGGTACTGCCTTAGAAATTCTGCGCTGTGAAGTAATGTTGTCATTTTTGTTGTCACAAAAATGTTTATGTGATAAAGATCAGCCCTGTACCTACATTAGGCATCAGTTAGGGCTTATGATCAATGTTGCCCGGTGACTGCATGTCACATAAAGGAGAGAAAGGTAATATCGATGTGATTAAAGTTTGGCAAGTGAGCTTCATGTGTGTACTCCATTGACTATACTCATAACCAACTGATGTTCCAAGATTGATTTATCTGTTCGGAATATGCATTGGATCAACACTTGTTATTTTGGTGCCTTATTAGTGGATCCTTTAGGAATCCTTTGTAAAAGAAAGGAACCTCAATCACTCACCTCTCCTTGTCTTTTTGTATATTTGCTGATTTGTTGTTATCTTCTTTACACATAGAACTTAGAGATGCTCAATTTTAGAGTTACAGTTGATATTTGCTATGTTATGCCATATTCTTCTATAGGTCTGGTCTCACTTGATTTTACATTTCTTGGCACTTGCTTCAATAGGTCAACTTCTGCTTATTTCTCCTACTAGAGTGATAAGATTCTTTGGGGCTGGGTCAAATGAATGCAACCGTTGAAAAATTATTCTTTATTATTTTAACTTTTGGCCAATTGATGAAAACATTTGACTATTAACAAATGTATAACTAGGTTGTTGTGCATTTTTCTTGGTCAAAAAGTTTATTTAAGTTGCGCAAACAGTCAAACAATTCAAACCTTAGGTGAGAGAACTCATGAATGACAAACCAGTATTGACAAAATTGCCAAGGCTGTACCTTGTACATTGCGACTTCAATTTGGTGTGAAACTTATGTTCTAGGATTTGGATACATTTTGATTACCGCACCATGTTATGTTATATTTCCTCCTTATTTTAGTTGAAGATTTCACTGTTAGTGGTCTAAAGCTTCTGTTACTAGATGGTATGTTTACAAATGTACAAACTAAGAAAATGCGATGTTGAAAATTATTTGGGAGATGGCATGCTTTACGTACATGCATCATTCCGCGCCTCGCTTGTTGCACTCACTAAAATCAGCACAATGATTTGGGGTCTGAATAATGAAGGATGGGATCTAAAACCTTTTGCTTACTCCGACGTTCTCTCATCACAATCCATCAATTTATGGCTATGAGCTAACGGATGGTTCTGATGCTGACTAGGATTGATTGACGATTCATGTGCTATTATTTTTCAATCTCTTTTGTCTCCTGTAATTTTTGTGCTAATTTTTGTACTATTTTCAGTACATACATCATCATTCCTTTTTAGTAGAGAGTTCTAACTAGAGTTAGGAAAATTTGACACAACACAAAGCTTATACGATAAAAATGACTCATTTTGCTAATTCTAGGTTTAGCTACGTATTCTTATAGTTGAGTAAAAGAAGGTTTGTCAATGTAATATTACCAATTTTTAGTGTTCATTTTATTAATAAGACCATGAAGATTTGGACTGACTTCCAATGCAGCCTTCACTTTTCCCATTAAAATAACATCCCAATGATTAAATGCACATTTATTTTTTTTTGAAAAAAAGAAGCTACCTTGCATGTTGTTTTTCCACTCTTTTCTTTTTTATATTTGGTGACTTATTAATACTTATCACATAGTTGACTCCATTTTTCCTTTTGGGATGATCTAATAAATTGTTATCCTTGTCTACAAGGATATAGATTTGCCATTATAAACGGTAATTATCATGCTTTAATTCCTGAATAAATATTACAAAAACAAACCACAAAACTAATGTGCATTTGTTTTTTGAATAAATGTGCAACTTGAGTACCTTTCCTTCGAGTATAGAGATCTTGACTGATTGCTTTTATGTGGCGTAATGATTAATTTGCTGCTCACCTAAGTCCTAACAATAATTAAGAATCAGTGACAATGAAATCAATTCTAGAGATGCTTGTTTCAGTGGGAAATTCATATTTTCCCTTATATATATATATATATATATATATATATATATATATATATATATATATATATATATATATATATATATATATATATATATATATATATATATATATATATATATATATATCATTGTATTTTCTCACCTAACCATGAGATGGTGCCACTTACCTAAAAATTAATACTCACACGAACAACAAATAACACGGTAGAAAAAAATAGAAACTATGAGCAAGAGCAATTTATATTACGCCGTCAAAAAAGCAAGGCCCAATTTTAGAAGCCCATATCTGAAGCCGATTCCCAAAATGGGAGCCTCAATAATCCAATCCAACGGTGGGAATCATTTGTCGGCGACCCCAATTGAAGACAAGGTATTACCTGAATGAAAAAGACGCAAGCCAAAGCTGCGCTTTTCCGATTTACCTCGACACGTGTCATGAACTGAACCGGATCGTACACTTTCCATCCATCGCGGGGTCCGTCACCCTATCCATACTCCACCTAGAAGGCTCCCAGACTTCCATTTCAAAGTTTGTTAGAGCAAAAAAAGGTGGTAGTGTAGAACCCAGGCAATTCTCTCTCGCAAATCTCAAGAAATATACCAAGTCACAAATTTAGGGTTAGGGTTTCCAGATTACGAGTCCATAATTTCCAAAATTTATCATTCTGTATTTTTTATTTTATTTACGATCATACCACACCATTCTTCGCCTTGTTTTCACCATCCGATCAACCCAATTTCTCCGCAATATGGTCCTGATTTCTTCCGGTGACCAGAATTCAGTTATCAGGCTATCAATCCCTCTTCTTAATTCCTTTTCCTGTACAGATTCAACGCTCTGTTTGTTATTTTGTAAAAATTAGCTTTTTAAAAAATTTCATCTTGATTTGTTGTTAATCACCCAATTGTGTATGTTTTTTTATTTGTTTTGATAGGGTTTTCTCGGTGGGGATTTCTGTTAATTAATTTAGTGATTGTGTAGAGTTTGAATTTGTATATTATGTATATTGAGGAATTGAAGGGAGCGGAGGTGGAGGCCGTGGTGAAGGACGGAGAAGAGGAGAGTTCAAGGTCTTGTGATCAAAACGACAGCGTTTCAGATGTCAGCGAAATTAGGGAAAGCTTTGTTGTTTCGGATGTGAAGAGGGTTTTAATTGGTGCAGGAGCTCGTGCACTCTTTTACCCGACCCTGCTTTATAATGTTGTTAGGAACAAGTTTCAGGCTGAGTTTCGGTGGTGGGACCGTGTTGATGAGGTATAAATTGCTTAAATATGCTTGCTTTTGATGTTTGGCCTTGTGGGTGCATCAAATATGTTGTGTATGAACTGATTTTGTTTGTTACTGTTGAGGTTGAATCATTTTAGTTTGTTTGCGTGTGATGATATGATAGTGGATATCTATGTGTATCTGCTGTAGTGTATGTATTTTATTTTTTTTAACATATAATTTATTTGGTGTAATTTTTTTTTTTTTGACTTGGATGATTTATTTGTGGGTTCCATTGTGATGTTGGGTGTAGTTGTTTTTATTCCAAGTGTTATGCTGTGTAGATATTAGTATTTGTATGTAAGTGGTTTCCTTAGAAGATATCTGGACTGTGGTTTTTATTTTTAATATTTTCGAGGTAATTTTCTAGATTTGTTTTGTATTTCATTTTCTTTTACCAATTATGTCCCTGGAAGGCTGGAACCGAAGCTTGTAGGGTTTATCTGAAGTTTGTTTGGGCTAGTTTTAGTTTTTATCTTATGTTCCTTATGTGAAAATGGTTGTTTTATTCTGGCAACCAATATCAATATCTAATACATTCATTTTCAGTTTTTGTTGCTGGGTGCGGTTCCATTTCCTTCTGATGTTCCATGCTTAAAGGAGCAAGGTGTTGGTGGAGTGGTCACTCTGAATGAGCCATATGAGACTTTAGTCCCGACATCTCTATATCATGTGAGTGCGTTTATCTGCCTTTCTGTGTTCAGGACTGTCGTCCTACATACTAAGTCCGTATTATATGTAGCCCTATGAGGGTTTAGACCTGACTTCATTTTTCAATTGATAGAATTTTTCTAAAGTGTTAACAAGTGTGTGGGCCATCAAAGGAATGAGACTATGGTTGTGTTCTTAATTTTAATTTTATTATCTACAATTTTTTTGAACTCTTGCCGATTGATATTTTGTGTTTCTTACTGAATTTCTTGATCTTTTGTCTCATCACTCCATAAATGTTTGATTCTGTATTAAATTTTTGACAGGCCCACAGCATTGATCATTTAGTGATTCCTACAAGAGATTACTGCTTTGCACCATCTTTGGGTGACATATGCCGAGCTGTAGACTTCATTCATGGTAAGCGTTACTTATATGCAATTAGATGGGATTTTTGAGTCTGAATTATGTTTTCCATCATTGTCATTGCAGGATGGATATATATGCATGTATGATATTTGGGTCGATTGTTTTGTGCCACTTCATCCAGCAGTATAAGTTAGGATTTTTTGAATGGCAAGTCAAAAGCTGAATTTTCAATTTGATGGTTCCCTATATGAAAATGTTCTCTCTGTTTGCTTTGTAATCTCCTTCACAGAGAATTATCCTTTTCGAAATTGATGCAATCTGCTTCACAGAGAATTATGCTTTTTGTAATTGAGGAATAAATATTTAGTGGAGTGGAGGAGTTTTATATTTTCGTTTATAAGTTAGCAAACATATTCTTCTCTTAAAGCAATTACTTACCTTGATTTTCTTGTGTTGTCTTGAAGAAAATGCATTGAGTAGGCAAACGACATATGTTCACTGTAAAGCTGGCCGTGGACGCAGCACAACTGTTGTTATTTGTTACCTGGTCAGTGTTTCATTGAAAAGGAGCTTGAACTTATTGTTGGAGATTTTTCCCACTTTTTGAACCTTTGGTTCTTTGTAGGTGCACCACAAGCAGATGACACCTGATGCTGCTTATGATTATGTGAGGTCCATTCGGCCAAGGGTTCTGTTAGCCGCAGCCCAGTGGCAGGTAACTAGTAATAGTTGGTGATGGTTTAAACGGTCTTAATGGGTTCTCTTTATATGATATTAATTAATTAAAGAAGTTTATATTGTTGTATATGTATGTGAGACCTAAGGGTGGGCAAATTGGGTTTCGGTTTAGGTTGTTTGGGTTCCAACCCCTTTGTGTTGGAGAATTCAACCCAAACGGTTTCAAATTTGCAATCTGAATCAAACCAAATTTAATTTGGTTCAGTTCGGGTTACAATAATTCCAAAAATACAATCCAATTTTTGTTCCCCCCCCCCAAAACAAAAAAAAAAAGAAAAATGAAAAAGAACTAAAAGCTAAAATCCCACTGCATTATTTGGTTGTTTTCAACAGTCAATTGTCCTCAACAATAGCTAAATAAACTAATTATTACAGCCTTCGCAACAAAAAATTCCCTATTACTATTCTTTCAAACACACCACAACCAATTATAAACACTCATGAAAAGAGTGACGACGATGGCCAAGATCTACATGGGACAAGTGAGAGATGATGATGGCTGATATGAGTTGGATCACCCAAAGTGTTTAGCTGCTTCGCGACTTCAAGGACGGTACAGAGAGATGCAGCTGCTTCGCAGAGGCAACAAGCTCAACGGTGGTGCAATGAATGGTGGAAGAACAGTTGTGGTTAAGTTTGGGAATAAGGGGCTGAGTTTGATATAAATGAGGGGATGAGTTTGAGAGAGAGAGATTGAATCTGAATAAATGAGGATTCACAAGCCGAGTTTGAGTGAGGAGGAGTTTGAGATAAATTAGGATTGAGATTCGGGGGATATCGAACTACAGATTAGATTTCATTTTTGTTTTTTGGGCAAACCGATCAGGTTATTAATTTGGTTATTTGGTTCGGGTTAAATCCGAACCAAATTCTAACCCAATCAGTTTCTAAGGGTGAAACTGAACCAATCCAAATGCGAAATAAATTTCGGGTTCGGTTTGGGTTTGGGTTAACCCAAATTGAATGCTCACCCTGAGACTGGATGGTCAAGATTTATATGTTCAAGCAGCCTATGAGATGCTGCTGTATTGGTTTTGCTGTTAAATTGCTGGAATGGAATTCGATAGCTTTTGATATTATATTTATTTCATATTTAGTTTTAGCTGCTCGCTTTGGTGGTTGTGGCAGGCTGTTTTGGAGTACTACAATCTTAGGGTGAACATGGCTTGCCTATACGGTCATGCGGCTGATAAAGTCTTGAGAGCTCCACGTTCAGCGACCTCCCAAGAGCTTGTGGCATTTGATGATAGCTCCATAGTCATTGTAACAGAATCCGATCTTGATGGATATGATTCTAGTCTCGTCTCCACTGAAGATGGAGGTGAGATATGGGCAGATTTGAGTGTTGTCTACCGAGTTCGAGTTGCTGGCCAGGCAGCTCTGGCTAGATTCTCATGCCTGTGGCTTCAGTGCCGTGCCCAACTGAAGATTCCAGGAAACAAATTGGGCAGGGTCAGTAGCTGCTCAATTAGCACTGATCATATGGGAGGTATTAGTGTTGACATTCATGTCTACTAAAAGTCCAATGAAGTTGCATGTAACGTTGTTCCGCTAGTCTTATACTATTATGTCCTATTTATTTCCTTTTGGTTTATATGATGCAAATAATTTTTCTTCAACTGTGTTTTCCCTCTTGTAAATTGAGTTAAAGGGAAGGAAGCACAAGGCATTTTGGGAAAAAAATTTATTTTCTGAATTATGGTTTTATTAGTTTCGTTTGGGATGTTAAAAAGAGTTGCGAATAGGATAGATCGTTGTAGTTCCGTCCTCAATCCAAATGCCGTCGCAGGCTGCCAATATGTTTAACGCAGCACACAACCAATTTTCTGATAATTTTTACATGCTAAATGGCTAATCTGAAGCTCTCACTCAACCGGTCTCCTAGTGAAAACATATGGTTCGGGTTCGGAGGTTGGAAGGAATGAGTTTAAATAAGATACATATAGAACTTTTCACACTGGATATAACCCAAATTACAATTAACTGACGTCTAGACAAGTTTTACACATCTGGGAGTGCTAGATAGCAACCCATCTTGGGTCATTAATGAATTACCCGTCGTGGATATGATCCCCATCAATGAGTGCAGGGGATGTTGTTCGTAGTAATATACTTTAGAAATTGTCATATCAATCTAAATTGATGGGCTTATCCTCTGAGACTTCTAGTAGTTCGCCAAAAAAACTCTTCACGGAAGAGGGCCATGTATAGGATGATGATCCATCAAATATCAGTTCAGTGGATCCCTCTACCTTGTTCAGTCCTTTTGTCTTCCTGCTTTCTATCACTCTGACCGATGCCTGATCCTGCAAATAAGGAATAACATGCTTCTTCATATCAGCTTCGGAGATTTTAAGATGACCTCCTGCTACACTGATGAAGTGAACCCTTCCAGCATCATCTAAGGTTTTTAGCCCGATCCAGTCTTCCGTATAAAGCTTTGTCTGCCGCAGAAAATTAACATAAAAGGATTACTAAGACCCTCATTATACTTCACAACTAAACAAGAAGCTTTATGAAGCAAGGTGTAGAATTGTGTTGAATATTGTCTCTCGTACGGTGTCGGAAAGCATTATCACTCACCTGTTGTGGAGGCAGAATTGGACTGAAAGCCCCATCTGGATAATATCCAAACCATGCTGTTTCCTTGGGTATCAAAACCTTGTCATCCTCGAACTGTTGAATGCAGAAAGAAGTCATGGTGTAAAGGATATTAGTGCAAGTGGAATAGATTAGAATTGTCAGGAAGTTGAGTTTTTTCAATGAAGGGGAGAAAAGGCTATATTCTGAATCACCATTATAAGCACCAAGTTTTGCAAGCTGCTGAAGCGTTCCTTGTAAGTGGAGTTCCTCTTATCAGGGAGTTCGTTGTTAAGCTTTGGAAGGAACTTACATTTTTCCAAATACTTGGGGATATCCTAGAAAGTATGAGTAGATTCTGACTTTTAGAAGAGAGAATATTCTAACCCAAACAAAATAATATTCCAGATAGTTGCAATGCAAGTCAATGGCTACATATGGAAATATCAGATTCAAATTTAAAAAAGGGCCAGGGGGGGGGGGGGGACAATGAAGAGACATAAATTATCAAATAAAGAACTCATTGATTCAAGATAAAAAATGGAAATCATTAGGATAGAGATAACTTTACTCTCCTGTTTCATTTCATGACTATACAGAATGCATATAGTGAAAAAGATAAGCATTACTGCCATATTATCTGCTTTATCAAGATATTTACTTACATTTGGAAATTTAAGATATCCACTGGGAGCCAAATGATCCTGAAATTCCACATATCAAAGACAACATTGTAAAGGCCTCAGAGAGACATTAGAGAAGGAATGAATATTGCAAATAAATTAGTTATAAGTACATAGTTACCCTAATAGGATTACAAATTCAAAATGTTTCTAAACAACAGATAAACCGGTGATGTTGGGTTGAAAGGAGTTCAGAATCAAGATCCATACTTGGACATAGTCACTGTAGATCTCTGCCTTGATTAGGTTGTTTGCAATTATGCAAAAGATACCAGACTGCAGGAGCATGTGCATAATATCAATTGATGCTCAATATAAGACAAGAAAATTTTATTCATGACTGTTCCAATATAGCGCACAATTTCTTCCAATCAAATTTAGTCTTACCAAGATTTTACACCTCTAATATACAACAAGTTATATCTCATTTCTGTTCAAAATATAAATCATTTTCTGTGAATTTAAGAAAAAGTCATGGTATTACTTACACCACAAAGGGGCACAGAAGCAGTACCAGCATGAGGCCCTCCCAAGGACACAAAGTTCTTAACCTATACAATCAATAAATGGGAAAATTGTAACTTTTGTTCTATCTGCGTAAGTAAAGAAGAAAAATTGCAAGAATGTTATTATCGGTTATGAATTAAACAATAAAATAACTAACACTGATACGTAAGTACTTTTTGATGCTTATGCATAAGTGTACAATGCAGTGATGAGTGAAAAACTTAAATTAGAAGAAGCAAAGGAACTTTGAGGAGAGTGGAGTAGCTTGAAAGTTAAAAGCCCAATTAAATTAGTCTATTTACAAAACAGAGGCAACAGTCATGGTAAAAAGGATTTATCTATTTGGGTAGCCAAGAAATATCAATCTCTACAAAATTCAAGTCATAGGAAACCCCAAAGCAGATAAGAAGAGCGCCTAGATATTAATAAAATCTGTAGAACAAACTTGAATTAAAACCGATTCTTACTGGAGGTCCACCTTCGCAGAACTCTACAACACCTCGACCTATTAAGTTACCCTGTTACAAAGAAATGAAACCATTAAAGAAAAGCTACAGGAGTATCTAGATTAAGATAAAGAAAACTAGACGTGCATAGGGACATGAAAAAGCAATGGAAAAATAATAGTGCAGATGAGGGGCATCGTTCTTCATTATCAATAATTTAATTAATTAATTATTTATTTATTTATTATCAGACAAGATCAAATGATCCTAATTTCCTTAAAAGTATACAACACAGCAATTTATAGCACAAGAAAGGATCACGACCCGGTTGACACCCTTTTGATATTAATATAATTTTGATACCACCGGATCATAAAATGAGTGGATCATGTTTCAAGATTATGATGTGTTAAAAGTATGCAATAAATTGAACAGCCACAATCCTGATAAATTACCTGAGAGAGACCAACTATGTTGTAACCTTCACTCAGTTCGTTCATTTTCTTCACCTAAAGGTATAGTGCTTGTCAATGGCAGATAGAACCACTAAAGCAGGCCAGAGATGTAACAAGAAGTGCCGAGGAAACTTCTTTACCTTGTCACAAACAATTTCTGTCTGTAAATATAGAGCACAGATCAGAATCAAATCACAATCAGAGAGTATAAATAGTACATTCCAAAATGACAAGCATAGCAGCATTTATCATGATTTTACCTGTTCCTCGAGAGGCTTAAACCAGGAATCCCATGTCCCATCCCCAACTTCTCTGCAGTATTGAGATGAAGTGAAGCAATATCAGGCACACATGGACAAGAGATAACCATTTATACAACTACTCTCCTAGCAGTCAAATCGAAGAACAAACAAAGATGAGAAACAATTGACTACAACTGACAGCCTTGCCTTTACTTAGTTCTGACTAATTTAAAGAAAACTATAAGAAAAATTTAAGCAATGGTTTGTATTCGATTACTCGAGCACTCCAAAGAGATGTTTTGATATGCTCGAATGCACAACCAGCAGGAATCAACTCTAATAAACATGGTTAGGTTAGATTAATTAAAAAAACAAGCTAAAATGAAAGAGAATGGAAACATACATGCAATATCCCTTAGAACCAGAAAAACTGCTAAGATTTTCGGTGAACTGTTTCATTCCTCGATTGGAACACTGATCTCCAATACCTGCCATAATAAAACATTATACCAAAAGCAAGAGACCCTCAAATTAGTTATTTTCATGAAATAAATCAAGTTAATTGCAAATCAGTTAGTTCATAAATCAAACCCATCGAATAAATGCACAATTTGGTAGGGAGATTTAAGAGACTAAATTGATCATTTTGTCACCTACCTTATAAACAAGTATAGGAAAACCATAGGCTGCTTTAATTTTCACACAGGCATTATTTTTAACCAGTTCAAATTCAGCAACCCAATCAATGCACACCGCAATCTTTTTTTCTTTCTTTCTTTCCAAGACAAGCTTAAAGCACCACTTAATAGTTTGCAATACATGGATCACAAGGAAAAAAAGGAAAAAACACGTTCACCTAACCATGCAATATATCAGTAGCAATAATAAAATTGGAACTTAATAAACCAATCTACACAAACTTTAAGTTTCACTTTTTCACTTTTAGGCCTAATTAATCCACAACAAAAGGTTTAGCATTAGCACCACATACAAAAACCATTCCTTTGAAAAAATTCTGCACTGACTGTTATAAATAAAAACAAAATCTTTATCAAGAATAAATTGCAACGCCGGTAGAGTTAAAACAAAACAAATGAAATATGGAAATAAAAACAGATTCATCCAACGAAATTCAATCTTTTAAAAAAAAAAATTAAAGAAAGAATTACCATGGAGTACTATGAAGGGAATCGAACGAGAAACTGGAAAGAAAGACAAGACCAAGATGGCGATGAAAGAAATGGGCGCCGAGCGAAAAGCCATGAAAATGCTGACGCGATCAGAAGATTTTTTTCTTTATTTTTTCTGTGGTTAACGATATCAACAATAATAACAAATAGTTCCCAGAACTTTTGAAGGAAGTGCGTGTGGGTGCGAACACAAGCGAAAGAAATGGAGGCTTGTGATTGGTGAAGAAAAAGCTTATAATACGGAGGGAGGAATCCGATGAGCCAGCGTCCCCATTGCATTTAATTGTCAACTTTCTCGTTGCCGATTGCTCATTGAAGTCGCCAATCCCACCTCACTGTCGTGGTCCAGTGGCGGTTTTGCTTCTATGTGCTCACGTGTATGTGCCTTTGACGTCTGAGATTGACACATCAGTTACCACTATTTTGTTAAATTACTCTTCCCCACCCCACTTTATTATGTTGGTTGGCTTGATTGGATGGACATGAAATTTTCTATTCTCGACTGCGGTTTTTAATTCACAAATCCAAAAAGATTAGAGGAATCCGTTTTAATACGTGATAACGCCAAGAAAATAATTAGATTGGCTAAGAATCATTTTATTCAAAAAAAATATAATAAATTGAATTAAAAAAAAAATCATATTACTGCCCAGAAGAAACTGTAATAGTTACTCCCATATTATCCAAATCTCAAGCAAGTTCAAAATCAAATACAGGGTTAATTCTTCAAGAAAGATTTTGATTTCAATAATAAATGATCATATATATATACGCCCGGAGAGGAATTTGAAGGAATTTTGAGGAAGTGATTCCTCCACTTATGTACGAAACAAACAATGTCGCGGTCAAGAACAGCGTTTACTGTAAAAACACTTTGAAAGGAACCCAACAATACTGTTAATATGCCAGCTCCAACACCATGATCTATATTGACTGAATGAAAGAGTTGAGTAACGTTTTGTACAATGACACGTGCACGCCAAGCCCATTTAAAGGTTACAAGTTTGTGGTGGTCTATCAGTTATCTGCTTGTCTTTGGTTTTCTGATTTATTATCTCCTCTATTTGAAATTCACAATTTCAACTCTCATTAAACCATATAAAAAGAATCACACGGTATCATGATCATCATCTTTATCGACCAATACAATTCTCTTTCTGTAATTTTGTAAATTCTAAGCACCTATACAAAATTAGAGAAAGAAAATTATCTGTAATTAATATATAGACCGAATTTCTATGTAGTAAGTTAGTTATGAAACAAGTGTTTATGTTGCAAGGCATGTATAGTGTAATGATAAAATTTGAAAAGAAAATGGCAATTTAAAAAGCAAAAGAAAATTCAGGGAAATTAAAATTTAAAGTGATTCTTATTGAATATTGATCACATTAAAGATTCAGATTAATGAATTGGCTAGTGAAAATTTCAAAAATAAAATAGATTCTGTTCCAATGGTTTTATTGTGATTGGAGAATACAGAGGTTACTTTCGGAATTAAAATCAGCGTCATTAAAAGTATTGTGACTAATTTATAAATATATATATATATATATATATTTGAATGCAGTCTATTTGGAAGGGGGGTTCTATGAGGAGTTGACGGGGGCGTTAGTAGTTCTCTCTTTTGGTTAAAGGAGTTGGTCCCTCTCTCATTACAAAGATGGGTTTTAGTATTTGCCGTGTTCTCAAATACTTGGGCATTTTCCCAGCCTGGTACTTTTTGCCCGAGTTACGCTCCTCAAGATAAAATCATTGAGTGATGATACTGGCAACCGTCCAAACTCCAAAAACTCTCATAAACATTTCCCCATCCTTTTTTTTTCTTGTCAGAAAACTTCATTAAATAATTTTTAAAAATTACTATTCTATCTTCACATTTTTTTTATACATACCTTTTTGTTCTTCTTTTATTAAATCAAATGATTGAGAGATTTCTTTCGTGAGAAAGTATTTGATGCTCTTGGGGCATTACTCCTTAATCATTCATTGTTTGCTATATATGTATGTAAAATTATTACAATTGGTTGAAGCATACACATAATAAGAAATGAATAGAAAAAGAATGGTGCTATAGGAGTATCCAAGACTTTTCCTTCATTCTTTCCTTCGTGTGTAAATAATTTTTTTTCCAACCGCTTTTTACCCAATAAATGTTTTGGTGATTAGTAAATTAACAACCAAATATAATGTTGTAAAATTCATTATCTTTGAGATAAAACTATAGCATATCTAATCGAATCTCATATTTAATGTAAGACATTTTATCCCCAATTGTTTTTATGAGAGAAGATGAAAAAGATAGTATTAATTAAGGATTTTGCTAACTTACATTCAATATATAAGGTACAACCACTCTCAAAATTAAATGTAAGCCTCACGTGAGACCCACATATTTTAAAGAGGATTGTACCTTACATTAAATGTAAGGCAGCTTTCATTAATTAAAATTACTTGTTTTCATTTGATTAGTTTATATTTTCATTGGCTATTCTAAAATGCAATTTTATGCTTCTTCTTCTTTTTTTTTCTGCAGATAATGAATATTGTCATGATTGAACTCTTGAACTTCATGGGCATAGAGGAGTCTGTCACTTATACAATAAAATGATCAGTCTTTACTGGATTTTGTTGCTTACTATTTTTTTTCCTGTTTCAAGGACTTTATTGTTTATATTGTTAAGGGTGCTTGTGGAGTTAAAATAGATACATCAAATTTTCTAGTTATTTGATGGGGTGGGAGTAAGCAAAGGGTTTACTGAGAGTTTTCAACGGATGCTAATAGCTCAACTCAAAATCATTTAATCATCTAATGCTATGAACAAATTTTAAAAAAATCATGAAAAAGTTTTTAAAAAATTATGAAAAAATTGTGTGTACCCTATTGGACCTTAAGACTGTCCAATTTTATTAACTTTTGCTGATTCTTCTATCATCTGTCGTTGCATAAATTATGATATATAATACAAAACCCTAAAGGTATTTTAGTGCAAAGCTCCAGACACTAAGATTTTAAATGAATTCAAATGTTTTAAGGGTATATTTAGTAGTGAAGTGTTACATCTTTTAAATGACGGAACAAAAGTTTTAATTGCCAAAGAAAAGCTTGTGGGTGTCTGGTCATTTTTATTAAGTAAAACTTAATATATAAGATTTTACTTAAAAATTGATGAAATTAAAAATAGAAAAAAAAAAAAAGAAGAAGAAGCTGCCATGGCCTAGCTGTGATGATTACTAAACGCCCTAGCAGTCCCAAACGGGCTTAAGTTTTACAGCAGTACAGCTTTTGCCTGCATATAAAAATATTTATTATCTTAGATTTGAATTTGAAATACACAATTTACAGTTACAAAGAGACGGAAGATTAAACACATTTTTCTACTATGCATTTCCTAGAAATACATGACGCGTCACAGTGTTGCCACACACAAAATTCTACACCAGACACTAGTATAGGCCAAAACGTTGAACAAGCTGAAAAGATGGCGTCATAAGAAATGACGTGAAAAAAAAGAAAGAAAATTGAAGCCATTAAAATTTTCATTGCCTTTTCCTCTCAACCCTTAGCGTCGGCCATTGGAAGTCTGATTATCACAAATCTTTTCAATGCCTTGCCCTCACAGCAAACCTGCTTAACAAAAAAAAGAAAAGAAAAAAAAAATTTAACTCTTAACAAACTCCTTGTATAGAAATAAAATGCCAGTAAAATTAGCTATATGCTTGTCTAGAAGCCCAACAATTGAGGATCACTGTTGTTATAGTACTAACTATAACCCAAGTTTTTTTTTTTTTTTTAAGCTATCAAGTCATATGAGAGATGTTACAGCAGTAGAAAAGTAAGAAACGAGGATTTCCAAGGAAAATTTATGCGTTGGAAAATGCCATGATGAAAATTTTACCTTCATCCTGTGCTATTTCGAGAAATTGAGCCTTAGACAGGAAGCAAGTCTTGCCTCCTTTGTCTTCGCATTCTTGACATCGAGGCGAGTCCCAAGTCAATCCAAGGCCAAAACTATTGTCGGAGATGTAAGGACTGTATGCAAATGGAATTGCCAATGTTTTCACTGCCCTACAAGAAGAGGGCACTGGCACAGCCGAAGAATATTTCACAGTATAAAAATGATGCCTGGAGCCACTCAAGCACGGGACTTCAGCAAAAGAAGGCGGAAGCCTAGCTGAACAATTGAGGAACGTGTAGTTCTTCACAACATAGTAGTAGCGAAAGTTCGAAAGAGAGAGATTAAGGTTAAGAAAGACCCCATGGACGCAGTTCCTGGGGTCAATAAGATCAAGCTTTTTGGTTTTATAAGAGATTGATTTTACGATCAAATTGCCATAAGACGGAAGGTGTATCATGGTAGTGTTTTGTCTGCAAACAAGCTCAAAACCAGCGGAACCACAGTGTTGGGATTGCTGGCCTTTTACCCAGAAAGGAAAGTGGATATCAGGTGTGTTGCGGCCGCATTTTACTGTTGGGCAATTCTCTGATGAAGCATGTGTTTTGACATGTATGGAAGTCGCAAATAGAATGAAGAAGAGAAGAGCAGCCATCACTGAAATCGCAGGCAGAGCTAATACTGCTGGGTTAAGTTACTGGTTCATTATTACATATTAGTGGTTGGCTTTATGTTTTCCCTGGTCAATGCTAATGCAAGAAGATGGAGCCGCCTTCAAGTAAACGGTGGATTCTCTTCTTTTTTTTCTTTGTCGCTTTACTCTTTTCCCTTTTGCTGGAGAAGACGACGTGGAAATCTCAACTTGACTTGAAGGAAATGGATGCCTTGCAAGTTAGGCCAAACTTCAGTGTTCAAGATTAATTTTTTGGGCTTGAAAATTCAGTAGTAGAAGTTACAGAGGTTTTGATTGGGACTCAAACCAAACAACACGATTGACATGTCATTTCGTGGGTGTAATGTATTCGAAATTTCCCCCTCGTGTTATCATTTTAAATTTCTGTGAGAAACCAAGCCAACACTATTGTCATCTTCTGCTTGGCTGTCTCTGTTTTTTTTCATATGTGGGCCTCATGATTTTCACAAGTCTTTCAATCCCCAACGCCAGCTGTGTTGCTGTCTCTTTAAATGACCCTAAAAACTTCCAGGTCTTTCACATCTGCTTCTAGCTTAACAGGAAATTTCCCAGGGGAAGCTAATCCTAACAGAAGCAGAAATAGTAATGATTTGCAAAATATGAAAAGGGTTACATAGTGAAACATGCAAATATCTGCTGATTGATGATATTTCTAGGCTGAATGCTAAACATAATGATACATGAGAAGAATTGAAGGTGCGGTAAAAAAGTATTGGCAAGATAACTAAAGTATAGGAAAGACATGGGTGCGCTGCCAAGTGAGACAACAGGTCAATTGATACAAATGAGATTTCTATGCTACAATTACAAACAACAGGAAGATCCAAGCCATAAGAGGGAATATATGGGAAGAAAAAGAATCACAATGCTTCCTTTGTTCGCCTCACTGGTTTTTCTTTTGGAAAAGCACCATCACTATTTGGTGCAGTCAGCAGATGATGATCTGCCGCCTCTTCTTCTTCACTCTCTGCTGTTATAGAAGATGCAGGAGATTCCAATATATCATCATCTGCATTGCAATTACAATTGAAATCAGTTAAAACAATATTCTTTAAAACATGAAAAATATATAATATATTCTTTAAAACATGTCTTTTGAGGCCGCTCACTTATAATTAACACATGAATTGAATCTCTCCAGCCGAAGATATAGAGCGGATAGACCCAGATCTCCAGGTACTATTTTGCCAAAAGATAAATCAAATTCTACGGTCATCATGCTGTGTTAAACTATAAAGCAGATCCCACAGTAATGCATACAATCAATTTCACTGCCCATGCAGAAAGAATCATCATTCTGAGGACCCAGAGAATGATGTAAAACACAAATCCTAACAAATCTATGGTCCTTGCAGCAAATGTCACCAGCCACCAAAACCATTAACAACCAGACCAAAAGTTCAAGACGTGTTGACTACCCAAAACAAGTAAGGTTGTTAAATCATTGTGCTTAAAAATTGTATCAGTCTCGCAGCCAATTCGACAAAGAAACTGAGCAAAATTCGCACCATAATGACTGGAAAAGCTATACGCGAAAGCTTAGGCATATTTGTAAGGTCCAATGTCAATATTAATCTCAAACATAACTACTAAGTTCCCCCCCCCCCCGGCCCGGCCTTTTCTTTTTCCACACCACACCACCCTCTCCCCCTCTCTTTTTTAGGGGATTGGGGTACAGTGCGATCAATTTTTCCTTTCAGTGTCATAACAAAATATACACTGTAATTTAGGCTAAGATGCTTTATCTCCCAGGAAATTGGGCTTTTCTGAAAAAAGACAATTGAGAAACCGACCTAAAAACGAAAAGCGCTGAGCCTCAGAAACATTGTTATCAGAACAAACATACCAGAATATGTGGGACGATCAGGAAGATGTGTAACTGCTGTGATCTGAATGCTCTCTGGCAGCAGACAATTGCAGAACGAACCTGATTTAAACAACTCTTGGGTAAGATGAGGAGAATTCAATCGCATGTGAGCCGAAACTTACAAATATGCAAAGGGACATGAAATTAGCCACAGGACTACCCACACTGTTCCAAATACCCAAATGATGACGAGAACACATGTTCATAGAATGTGCCCTCAATTAGATCAGAGATACTTTTTGACATTTTATTGAACATAGAATTAGGTTACACTGCATATCTTAAAATATGTTATCAGGCCTATAAACTACCTTGTGAACTCCAAGGTTGCTTCTTAGGTAGCATGAAATACCCAGGGAGAGAACTTTTTCTTACCAAATCGAGCCATCCGATTAACCCATCCTGGAATACACTTTCCGGTTAGCTGCATACAGACTTCTTCTGTAAAATGGTTGCAATTCTTGGCAATCAAATGATAAGTGTCCCCATGATATTTTCCAGAAAGGTGTTCCATGAAGGAGCGAAATTCTGCACGAGACAGGTTGGTGGTACCCAGCAACACTGACCGTCTGAAGATGAAGCCGGGACAACTTCTTGGTTCAACTTCAAAAACTCCACTGGCACGGTACTCGTGAGCACCGAAGCCATATTCCAAACCATGAGCTGGTCACAAAACCAATAGATGATGTATTAAATTTATCATACGTATGACATTACAAAAACAGAGGAAAATTAGCATAGAACAGCATGCAGTGTAGATGAACCCAACCTAGTAGTTAAGATAGCATCTGCAGACTCTCATCTATAAAGATTAGAAGAGAGACGAAAAATTTGCGTATATTTATTCTATTTTATTTACATGTTATCTGAATTCAAGATCAATTTGAAACACCTTCAGGCTACCAATATGGTTTTAACAGATACAGAACCTAGTGATTGAAGTTTCTCAATTGGATTTTGAAAAGGTCAGAGTAGGAGAACTATCTAGACCTGGACTCCTCCAAGATAATTTTCCTTAAATAGCTGGAATACTCAATGGCTAACAAATCATCGAAGATAGCCCCTTGTCATAATTTCCTTTTGTGATATGAAACATAGCCCATCACTAATATTTGATGCCTCATATGGCCCTTAAACTGAAGAGGAGAAGAAACTTTGGGAGGGCAAAATAAACCTGGACCCCTCACTGTCCTCAGTAAGTTTTTCCCTTGAATAATGACAGTAACAAGTGATAATGTAGCAGGAAGAAGAAATAAAAACAGCTAAAAGATGTCTGCTCTTTACCAAAAGCCCGGAATGGAATAAAAAAAGTGAAAAACTAACACAATGCAATCAAAACAAAGTTTTGAAATGACTAAGGAAGCTAAACTAGATATCATGTAGCTCAGCTTCAATAGAATCGTGTAAGTGATGTGTGTTTTCTTTTTTTTTTGACACCAGGGAATAAAAACAACAATTGATGATATTGTTGTATTCTACTTCTACCATGCATGATCACAAATACAACATTAGGCTACAAATCCAATACCGAATAGTTCTCAGTCAGCATGTCTATTTCTGAAACCTTTCTCTTCTTAACATCCAGACTTTCCAAGAATCATTTATTTTCCCTCTCTTACACATATTTAGAAATGGTAGAAGACTAATAATCCATAATACCAGAAAAATACCATCACGGGAAGCAAATTATTCTTGTAATTAATAGATCCCATACATGGTAAGCCTACACAGACTAATGAATTTGAATAATTTATATATGTCCATTCTTGTACTTTGATTTTTTATCCGACCATGTGCTTAGTGTCAGCTCTTAAAACAAATCGACAATCTACTTGGGTTCTCTTCATTTCAAACAAACTTTTCCTAATTCCATAGCAATCATCATAAACTCCTATTCAAACAACAACCATAACAACAACCATGAGCTCATCTTAATCATCTTACCAAAGAATCCAAAACTTGAGAATTTGTAGCAACATCCCTTTGAAACTCATAGACTATGTCCCCAAACTCATCTTTCAAAATCTTTTAACAGACAATACTTTGATAACCCAATTTATAGAAATTACTTGAATCATGGAATTCAACCAAAATTTTTTTAAAAAATCCAAACTTATCCACAACTTATAAGCCAAAACTCATACTGTAAATGAAGAAACTGCATTTTTCAAATATGTACCAAAAAGAAATTGATACTGCACAATGCTAAAAACATAAAGCTTTCCTACCTTCGATACCTGAATGGAATATCCCAAGCCCGAACCAGTAAAGGTAGTTGTTTAGTGGTGTAAGATCATAGACATTGAGATACAACAATGCATGATTGCTTCCCCTGCTATTCTGCTCCTTTGTCAGACTAAAGCTTGAGCTTGATGAGAAAAACCGCATTGTTTTCAGAATCCACCCCCAAAATGCTTTAATTCTAAATCAGCAGCTCATCATCATACATCAAACTTCCATTGCAACAACAAAAGGGAAACGAAGTGAAATCAATAATGAATTCTACATAATCGTAACAGTAGGAATTCAGTCTAGACTCTAGAACTTGTACATGCGAAATCCCACTGCACAAGAAAACTTAACAGGGGAAAAGGAAAGAAAAAAAAAATTGAATTATGGGTTTCAATGTGTGTCTATGAAAGAGTCGAAATTCTCATTGGACGTCTAATTAATTTTTTTTTAAAAAAATCATAAGATAATTCACATTAGTTCAACAAGAGTAATTACTATAAACTGAAACTGAACCGCTATGCTGTTGAGGAAACTAAACAAAATGCAAAGAAGAGAAAATTTTCAAACAAGTGGTCTATGATTTGTGTTCAAATGGAGTCAAAACATAATGTCCCCTGAATATTCCCACTTTTTCTCAGGAACCAAACAGAGAAACAACCAAGAAACACAACCCAATCATAATGGATTAAAACATATAAAACAAGATTGACAATAGTAATTTGTACAGGCGTGTGCGCCGACCTGCCAATAACTTTTTTCGCAAATTTAGTCGTGTATATAATAAAAAGAGAGCTTACGAGAGATCAAGTTGAGCTGTGATCAGAGAGAGAAAAAGAGAGCGAGGAAAGTGCTTAAAGCTTCTGATGGTTTTAGAAAGCGAAAGAAGAGGGAGGGGAAAAATTTATTTGGTCGCTTTTTTATGTAATGTTACCGTATGAAATTAATAATAATGGTAAAATTAGGCCTTTTTGAATTTTGATGGCTTTTTTTTGTCCTCCTTTTATTTTTATAATGTTTTATCAGTCGAAAAATTTTTGTCACTGCTTACTTTTTTTTTTTTTAATTTTGTATAAGAGACGGTTACAATTAATATTTATAATTAAACTATACATTTTTTTTTAATTTTATATAAAGAGACGGTTACAATTAATATTTACAATTAAACTATGCATTTGAGACACTCCCCGTTATATATTTATCTACTGAAATACTGTCCAAATATTTTTTAAACCCTCTCAAATATTCGAGGACTGCCTACTCCACTCACATTTCGTAAGGGAGAGACTATCTCCACTTAATTAGATGATAATTGAGGGAGACTGAAATTAACTTCCATAATACTTTTATAGAGGCTCGAATCTTTGCTCTCACAATTGTAAGTGCAAGGGCTCTTCCATTAGACTAAAGGCCCATTGGTGTCACTGCTTACTTCTAGTCTGCCACTGCGGTACTACATCTATCGTTTTCACTTTAATCCGTGGGTTATTTATTGATTAATTAAATAAATGGATAATTTGTGTAGTTACGATAATTCTTGTTGCTTAGAATATCCATAATCAAGTAATTAACAATTCGCCAGAAATGTTTTTAAAACCCACTTTTTGCTGCCCATTAGGCATGTGGCGGCCAGTGCTTAAACTTTCAATGACTCATTTTTACGGCTCTCAATTTACAGGATAAATAAACATCATGACCAGAATTGAGAAAGCAACATTTCATCCGAACGTTTCAGAGAGACTAAAAGAGAATGATTAAACATTTAATTTCCTTTTTCTGGTGAAAGCACCGAGTCTTGGTCACAATTATTGGCAATTTGGCAGTTATTAAATTAGTCGGAGGGAATATAATAAACCTGACAATCATATTCCGAGCTACATATGGCTGACATTCATAATTACGTGAGAATCTGAAGGCAGAAAATCTGGCTTATGGTGGATGTAATGTTCGCTGATTAATATCTAATTACTAAATTACTTATCCCAGGAGATAATATATATAAATAATTTTCAATTTATGTGTCCCGTCGTTGGGCCAAAACTCAAAAGACAGGATTAAATATTTGAATGATCTCTTCCAAGTCAAGCCAATAGTTGAATAACCTACTCTTTCTGATATGTATGATTTTTCCATGTCAAAACTAGAAAAAGAAAGAAAAAAAATGTCACAGTTAGTCTATTAATATTCTAAATTTACCTATAAAAGATAAATATCCACCTTCGAAAGTTCTGGGACCTCAATGGGGTCCTTGATTTTTTTTCAAAGACAACACATGCAATATGCATTGAATTTAGCTTGAATTTGGCGACAGAAAATATGAGTACTTTTGATAATGCTAGAAGAGAGAAAGGACCACCGCGACTGTACCACCAGGACCACAATGTGTGACCCACGCTAAATAACTACATTTGCGAACACGTGAACGGCCAATATTTGCAGGAACATTTCTCGCACAGCGTTTGTCCTTTGTCTGTCCGCGGGCTCTCACCAGCAACATGGCGTGGCGTAATAAAGAAAGGCGTAATGAAAAAAAGACGCTGAGCCGGCCAAAGTTGTGTACCTGGGCTCTGAACAATATGTGAATACACTACTAGCAGATTGCGGTAGCACAAACGGTATATAACCCAGATTCTATACATTAATTAGACAAGATATTCACATAGAAAGTTGTTTGCAATTACAGGTTACATACCAAAGCCATTCTGCAGAAAAATGGTGGCAATCCCTTATCCTATAGTGTCAAACTGCACAAACTCGCAATCTGTATTATCAGATGAGCGTGGAAGAAATCATGCATATAAGAAAGTTCAGGCATCAATTCCAGTTGCTTGGATTGAATGGCTTCAAGTTCAATTGCCTATACAGTTGGTGTCTTGTGTGTCAGAATCATTGTAATACAGTGAAGATGTCTGACCATCAAATGCTGAGACCAGTTGATGAGGATACAATCCGCAGTAGCGTTTCCTCAGCCGGGCTATGCATATATCGATTACTTTCTTGAACATGCAGTCTCCTTGGATTAGTGGCTGCTCTACAAACTCCATCAAGGGCATCCACTACACCATCAACAATTAGAAAGTTCAAAAAAATTAAAATTTCGTCTGATGAAGTGATGAGAATATGGTTAGATCAGATTCTAGGTATTACCTTGGCTCCCTTAATTTCAAGATCATCAACCTTGATCTCAGTTGATAGGGGTTTTAGCATGCAGATAAAGAACAAATCTGACTTTTCGAAAGCGACATTATGAGCGTGCCTGAAATTGAAATTGCAGGTAAATAGTACATCAGATACTAGAGTATTCAAAGCATATTGTTGCATAATTTTGCAAGTATAAAAGTATTTTAGGGTCGTTACCTGAATGCTATAACTTCAACAAATTCCGTATCAACCTGACAAACAAAAAAAAATGCAAAGTTTTTTAAATCAATGCCATTGATAGATAAGCTTAGGAACAGCATAACAGGTGTGAATTTCTTACCCCAGTTTCTTCCTTGACTTCTCTTACAGCTCCCTTAAATATTTCCTCTGACTGATATGCCAAACATGTTACTAGTTAAAACAAAATTTATCAAATGAAAGCCATTCTTGATGTGAAGATCCAAACTCGAACATGTACCTCAACAATGAAGCCAGTTGGCAATTTCCAAAGACCAGCAGATGCTGGATTGCAGTATTTCTCTTGTACAACTAGAACCTGTTACGACAATCATTATAGAGAGTTTGTATCAAGACTATACCCATAGCTAATAACTTTCTATTTTTAGGTATGAAATGGCTCTTTAGACATAGTAAATATTAGGCCCCAACCCGCAAAAGCAGTCCTATCATCGTTGTGTTCTTTTTTCTAAAATCGGAAACTTAGGCAGCTATACCTCATTGTTGTCGTCGATGACAAATCCCCCAATTCCAACTAGATGAGTAGCGTTACCAGGAAGCATGCAAGGCCCATCGGGCATCCAATATGTTAACATCAGATATTCTGGTTCCGCATGGTGGTACTTGAACCCTTCCTGTAGTCAAAGTACTCAGCTTAAACAAAGTGACTCAAAAGTGAATTGGACACACAAAGAAAAGTCTTGTTAAGTATCTAGAAATCACCTTCACAGCAACTGGAACAAGCTCTGCATTTTGCAGCGGCAATTTGAGCCAAATTCCCTTCTTCTTCTGTAAGACAACAACGTATTCAGTGAGCACACATCATCAACTAAACAGCGAAAAATGACGATTCATTAAATAAATTTACCATCCTCCTCCAATGAGTAAGAGAGAAACCAAGGATTGAAGCGAAGGCGCAAGGATCAGTGGGCAATCTCTTTGGGTCAACAACAACGCCATCATATTCATCATTGAAGAAATCAAGCACTCTCAGGTTCCTGGAAAAATTACTTGAGCTTGCCCCATTTACTTCATTAATCCGATACACATAATCGCCTTTCACAAGATTTTCTTGGTCACTTGAACCAATACCTATCTTACACAAATATGCATTTTCCGAAACTCTTGGAAACACCCCTGAACACAGAAATGAATTAAAAAGAATACAGCAGAACAGAACAACATAAGCTTGTAATAGTTCAATTACCTCTGCAAGAACAAAGCTGGGGCGAGAATCTGATATTAACCCCATGCCTGAAGTTTGAAGGAATTGTCCCTCCGTTTTGAAATATCAGAGAAGCTGACACGGACTTGGAGCCAAGCAATTTCAACTCCATTAATGACAGTAGTATAAACTCAACTACCCTAAGCCAAATTTCTGACTAATCAGTGAAATCAATGTCTTAATATACAAAAAGTGTACCACAGATAACCGTACACAGGACTCGTCCAAAAGTTCTGATTTTGATTCCTTTACTTGTTGGAATTAATAGACGTTATACAAGAAAAGGCATAAGATACATCGTCATTGGGATTTCGGAGCTAACTAAAACTCGCATGACAAAGTGAGAAAACTAATATAATTCAAATAGAACAAAACAAATACATGAAAGTGGACACGACCGATAACAATTGCTGCCCGTAATAGGCATGCTTAAGCTTAGGCTTTTATCCGCGTAATCAAGATTAATGTTGATGGGCATCTAGCGTAATATCATAACATGTGGTGTGAAATGGGCCGCTGTTTACATGATTATGACCTAAAATGAAAGCATCACATGCTCAAAAACAAAATCTATTTCACAACTCAGCAAGTTCTTACGTTTGTTATTTTGGCGGTGGGTATAGGGCAAGCATATTCTTACAAAGAAGACAAATTTTTCTTGAAGAGGTTTGTTTATACGTATGCATTCATTTAATCGTTTGTTATAATGTAAAGACAATTCCACTTTGTAATGATGCAAATACTCCGTGGAACAAGGATTATTTCATTAACTGATACTGTTTTCGTAATGTTGGTGGTTCCTGAAAAAAATTAAAAGTTAATAATTTCACTTTCAGAGACATAAAACACAATATTATATCATAATAATGAGAGGGTTCATACAGCATTATTTTTATCTAATCTGGACGTCAAAATTTTGCAAAATGTGAAGTCCAACTTAACTATTAGTAATACAACGTTGTCTTGTAAGAAAGTGTTTGTAGGATTCAATTTGATTTAAATTTATTTTCTCTCGCTTGTTAACCTCTTTAATTAAGGTTTGCATAGGCCATCCTAATGGAGGTTTTCTTCTAAATATTTGTAAGTATAAAAAACTATCTAAACAAAGTCTTGACTTGTAATTAATATATTGCTTCTGAAGGAAAAAAAAATTGAATGATAAATCCTTATGAAACTTTGTAAAGAAAAACATCAATAACATCATATGGACACATCACACCATTTAATGAAATTATGTCTTATATAGATAAAATATATTTATTTTTGATTTTCAGTATTGTGATTAGTGCATATACAATGAAATTTCAGTAGACGATAGTTTGTAACGCAGTAGTGTAATACTATTTAGAACTTTTTTTAATTTCTAATAATCGGATTTAGCTAATTTAATTTTGAGCTGTTTCGTTAGTTAATTTGTAATCTTTGAGTTTTTCCTATAATATTATTTAAAATAATATCCATTTGAGGGGGAAAAAAAGAATTCTTTTGAAAATTTGATAGCGGTACATAATAAATGGCAAATTTTCTTGAATCGAATGAGCAGGAGCGCGTTTGCACACGAACAGCATAACGCGATTGGTTGAAGCGGAATTGCTGATTGACTTGGAAATTGCGAGGACAGCATTTACAGCACGTGATTATCAGACAACTTGCCGAGGCTTTGCTTGGTGGTTGCCTCAGCAAAGTGAGGTGATTGCGCACTACCTGGGACCATGACAGTACGTTGCTGCAGCCAATAAATATAATATAATAAAAAAAAATTAAAGATTCTATCCTAACAAAATTCGTAATTCATTTATTTGGATTAAGTAATGGTACACTTTATTTATCATAATCGGAATAAAATATTAAAACAGTATTTGAAATTCTAGAAGTCTAGTATTATTTATTGGACATGATGATTCCATAAGAGTCAGATACATAAATATAAATCATGTTCTTATCGTGTATAGATAATATATAAACATTTGTTTAATATTTTTAATATTTACTCTGCCAAATAATTCAGTGGATTTGATTCTGTGATTGAAAGATTAATGAAATACACGTGTGACGTGAGTGCAATCCACATGTGGATATTGGATAAGGCTCCTAACTAACGAAGCATTATTCACACTGCACGTGAGTAATAATAACAATAATAATTAACAGTGAAAGCAGTTTTTAAGAAAATTATAACATGCTTCACTGTTAGGTAAGCATTTTAAACAAAATTTATATGATATGCTTAATTTGTTAGGTAAGAAAGGAAAAAGAGATGTAATTGTGAGTAAATGAATGAGAAGACTTTTGAGAGAGAATATATATATATATAACATTCTCATATGTGGATATGTAAATGTAGATTCATGTTAACATCATACGATTTATAGTTAATTAAACAAAAATATGTTAACACTATATGATATTAACATGAATTCACGCAATAAATACATGTAGCATTCGCCCTGAAAGCTCTACATATATTTTTTATTTAATTATCACATCAAAAGTTGCTTTAAACAAGCATTAACATAATTCGTATAGGCTACTCAACCTTTAGATGAGAGGTGGGCTACATGTCACGGGATGAGTATTTTGACAAAGAACTTGTCTTCACTTACCGACTTCAACACGTTACGCTAAGAAACCTGTAACACTTCTAACTAAATTTGAAGAAAAACGCAGACAATTCTGAGAGAAAGAAGAAAGAATGCCACTAAACTATAAAACTTTATTACTCAAAGGAGTAATAAAAGAAGTTGAGCCCCAAGCAAGCAAGGTGGCAGGACTTCCTTGCGGAATTCGACTACCAGCTCGAGTATAAGCCCGGCAAAGCCAACGTCGTTGTGGATGCTCTAAGTCGCGAAGCGGAGTTGGCAACACTTAGCATGAGCCAACCGAAATCTAACCTTGTCGAACGCATCAAAAAAGGACTCCAACAAGATCCTCTCGCAAAAGACTTGTTGGGGAAAGTTCTCGAAGGTAAGATAAGGCGATTTTGGCAAGAGGAAGGCATCCTCCTCACCAAAGGAGATCGACTCTTTGTGCCAAGGTGGGGAAATTTACGGAAAGAGATCATCAAGGAGTGCCACGACTCAAAGTGGGCTGGCCACCCCGGGGTAGAGCGCACGACCGCACTTGTCCAAGCCTCGTACTTTTGGCCGCACATGAGGGAAGACATCGATGCCTATGCGCGAACTTGTCTTGTATGCCAACAAGACAAGGTGGATCACCAACTTCCGGCAAGATTGTTGGAGCCCCTGCCAATAGCATCAAGGCCATGGGAAAGTGTCACCATGGACTTCATCTCGGCCTTGCCGAAATCCGAAGGGTGCAGAAGCATTATGGTCGTGGTTGACCGCTACAGCAAGTATGCGACTTTCATCGCTGCACCAACTGATTGCAAAGCGAATGAAGCTGCCCGCCTTTTCATCAAGCATATCGTGAAGCTATGGGGAGTTCCGAAGAGAATAGTGAGCGACGAGACCCAAGATTCACTGGCCGCTTTTGGACGGAGCTCTTCAAGATGTTGGGAACCGACCTCAAGTTCTCGACAAGCTTCCATCCGCAAACCGATGGCCAAACTGAGCGCATCAACAACCTCCTCGAGATGTATCTAAGGCACTATGTAAGCGCTCACCAGCGAGATTGGGTTAAGTTGCTGGACGTTGCCCAATTCTCATACAATCTTCAAAGGAGCGAGGCTGCGGGCAAGAGTCCTTTCGAGATCATCATAGGATTCCAACCCATGACGTCCAATGCCATAGCCTCGACATATGGAGGGAAAAGCCAAGCGACTCACAAGCTCACTCGCGAGTGGCACTAGGAAGCGGACATCACGCGAGCGTATCTCGACAAGGCCGCACGAAAAATGAAGAAATGGGCTGATTCAAGGAGACGCCACGTCGAGTACAAGGAAGGCGATCGAGTCATATTAAAACTTTTACCCTAATAGTTCAAGACATTGCGGAAAGTACACAAGGGGTTAGTGAGGCGTTACGAAGGGCCTTTCCAAGTAATCCGACGTGTCGGCAAGGTCTCATACCAACTCCAACTCTCGCCAAGACTCAAGATCCATCCGATCTTCCACGTGAGCTTGCTCAAGCCATATCATGAGGATGCGGAAGACCCCAACCGAGGAAAGTCGAGGCGTGCCCCAACCGCCGTTGTCACAGCATACGACAAGGATGTGGAATACATCCTCGCTGATCGAGTCATTCGAATGAGGGGCATTCCGGCATACAACGAGTATTTGGTGAAGTGGAGGAACCTCCCCGAAAGCGAAGCAACATGGGAACGCGAAGAAGACCTATGGCAATTCGCGGAGCATGTCCAACACTACAAGCACGAGAACGCGACGAGGACGCCGCGAACATAGGTAGGGGAGGATTGTCACGGGTTGCCAAAATCCCCCGCAATCGAAGGCTAAGTTTGCGCGCACGGGTTCACTCAATAAAAATGCGGGGTGCGCTTAGCAAGTCCAGCCCAACTTCTAGAAATTGTAAATATCCTAGAATTCTCTAGAATTGAGCATTCTAGTCCTTAGAGTTCTAGGCAACTTGGCAAGTTGCTAGGTGGTTCTAGATCCCTCCATCCAAGCCTATAAATAGGCCACCACCCTTGCCATTTTGCAAACAACACACCACAATTCCAGCACACACAACTCACAACACACACAAGCTCTCAAGCTCTCTTGTAAATTACTCTTGTGAGTAATAAAATTGTATAGTTTGGCGACATTGCTCTTGCTTCTTTCTAGCATTTGCACAAGCATTATTTCCTTAATTAGTTCGAGAAAATGTTCTAGGCTTACTTAACGACTTGTGTGCTAGAAGTCAACTAAGTGCCACACGGGTTTGCTGCGCTAAATACTCATCCCGTGACATACAGATCGAGTTCCTTAAAGGGAACTTACAAGTTCTCCCAAAATAAAATTTTGGTGAAGGTAGACGTCTATAAAATATTAATAGACCTTTAATTCTACAATACATATCAGTAATTGAAAAAAAAAAAACACAATTCTTATGCAGATAATGTGTTTCCATTAGATAAATATGTGTTTTGTTCTAGGCAATTTTAAACTCTATTTAAAAAAAATTAATCACTCTAATTAATTTAACATGTACTCATTATATTTTGAAAAAAAAATGGACTTATTAACTTTTATCGTTGATTAATTATTCTACAGTGGAATTGAAGTACTGGAAAATATTGATTATATAAGAAAAAAATAGTATGTATTAATATATTTTTAAGATGCAATCCTTGATTCTTGAATAAGGGCAAGTTTAGTAATATTATAACTTTTGAAGCAATTGTTGTTAATTATACCGTAGAAATAATCATTTATGAAAAGAATCGATTAAACATCTATTAAAATTTATTTTTAATAATGTTGTTGAATTTAAAGTAGTCGTGCGTGTTTAGTAAATATTACTATTAAATGCTATAAGAATATAAATGATAGAAATAAACATACTGTTAAAAAAAATTAATTTACACATTTATAATTGTATATAAAATATTTTTTTATTGTGTATATATAATAATTGATAACTAAAATACATATATATTTTTATATTATTAATGTGGTTTTTTTATTTTGTTATCTCAATATAATTGTTAACAATAATAATTTTATTTAAATGTGTGATTTTATTTTCTAATTAATATGGATAATTTTAGATTTTTATAATATAAGTAATAATATATATGAAATTGTATTGTGTATAAAATTGATTATCAAAATCAGATTTGGAAAAGTATTCATTTCCTATTATTTTTCAAAATCTACTATAAGATGAGTGATTTTATTGAAAATGATTTTTTTTTAAAATACACACACACACACACACACACACCAAATACTAAAATTAACTTTCGACTTTCTAAAATTACTTTTGAATCTCCCAAAAACATCTACAAGCCTGTCCTAAATCATTAGATACAATATTGATGCCTTAATATAATTAATTGATATCCAATTATGCATTACGATAATAAAGCTCATGTTGCTCTATCGAAATAATTATCGATTCCGGTCCTTGAATTACTCATTGATTGAATCAATCTAATGTTATAGCGTACTTAACATTTACGACATTGTACAATTGATTAAAATTTACCGCATAAGGAATGATAATTATTTATCAATCTCAATAGTCCAACTTTTGATTGTAAGTGGTGAAAGACACTTCATCAATCCATCAATTTGATGACTTAAAATGGTTATTACATTAATCTACCAAATGAGGAAGTGGTCCTCCTAAGCCAGTCCCCAAATCACTAATTCATAAATCATAACCCCATCCTATGCCAATGCAAGAAACAAACGATGCATCAACAACAAACATTATCCAGATATGTTCTATTTAATTCTTTTAACTTTTTTTCTTTTGGGCGAAAAATTATCTTTCTTTATGACAGATACATCATACATGTATATATCCATTTAATAAAATCATAATATGTTGTTACACGTGTTTATCTTTTTCTTCTACTTATCAACATTTAAATTATGTCACAGTTGTGAGGAGGATTCAGCTGGTCTGGGCTCTCTGTATTGGCTCAACTTATATTGAGTTATAATAACATTTAGATATTGCGATTTTTTTCTCTCTAATTCTCATGATGTCCACTTATTGTATGTTTAATTTCATAAGTTTTGGTTAAGTGTAAAAATTATTAAAAATTGTTATCCTAGGCTGCTGTAAAATTACGATGTCTGATAGTTGTTTGGGGAATGAAATAGAACAATCAGATCTCCTTTAAATAAAGAGTAAGTAAGTAATTGACAAGCTATTAGAAGAAAAATTTAGTGTAAATTGCGTTGACCTGGTGGTCATTTTGATGACCTCGAGCAAAGCATCTCAAGCAAGGCATCATTAGATGACCTCAAGCAAGAGGTAGTTTTGGAAACTATGAGCAAACAACCTCGAGCAAGAGGTAGTTATTGATACCATGACTAGACGACCTTAAGCATCATGAGCATACCATCTTAACCAGGAGATAATTTTATTGACCTCGAGCAGATAGGTTCGAGGAGACATTACCAAGTCACCAGGAAGAACAAATCTCAAGTAAACTGATGAGCTCCTTCTAGCCATAACGTATGGGTTCGAGGAGACATTACCAAGTCACCAAGAAGAACAAACCTCAACCAAACTGATGAGCTCCTTCCAGCCATAACGTCTACTATGATAAGGTATTATAACTGTAACTCAATAACTACTCTGTAATAGATTCATTAATTTATAATTTAAATGAGCATTCAACTCAGCAACAGTCACGCATTGAAGATTGTGTAATAATTCTTGATGCCTATAAAAGCATAGAGAAATCTAAAGTAGGGGACTCTTCCTTTTATAATTTATTTTTCTTTAAGATTTATTTTTCTTTTTCCCTTAAGTTGATTGGTCACTAACTTGAGCATCGGAGGGTTCACGTCAGAAAAACTTTTGGTGCCTCTTACTGTCTTATGTGATTTGAGGAGCACACTAAACAACAATACATGGTCAGAGGATTTTCTTGGAGATTGGCAAGTCATTTCACTATCAAACAAATTCAATACTGATGCAAGAGTCTGGTATTAAGTATCAAGCCACTAACATCGACCAGACCATATTTCAGCATCAACAATAATAAAATTACTTTAGGCTGTTAAAAAATTTTAAAATGACCTAACAATAAAGCATTAACCAAATCATCAAGGGAAAGGAAAAATGGTAATTCAAAAAAGGAAATGCTATTAAGTTACAATTCAAGATACAGCAAAAATTTATTTAATTTTTCTCCACAGGCACAAAATTACCGGGTGAAAATATACTATACTTGCAAACGAAAATGGCGCAACAAGCGATCACGCTTTTACAACTTTATTGATAGTTCATAGAAATTCTCGCCTTAGAGCTCATCAATTTGAATAAGGATATGCACGCTAAGTGAATCGCAAGTGAACAAAAGGGAAACCACTCAGACTGTGTAATGAGGATTGACATGGTCAACATCTAATCCCCTTAACTTTGCGAAGGATTCGACTTTACCTTTCAAAGTGTGAAGCTCCCTTAGTCTGCATTGGACGAAATAGATGTGTTACATTGTGTACAAGGATCGAAGGTGTGCTTAGCTGAAGTGATAGATCAGTTGCAGAGTATGTATGTATTTCCACAAACCTTGTGATTTCTGCGCGTCTTCTGGCTTCTTCAGCCATGATGTTAATGTCCTTGAATGCGTGCTTGTCAATCTTTGCGTCCACAGACTGAAGGCCATGAAGCGTTCGCTGTTCAGATGCCCATGCCGCTTCGCGAGCTTCCCTGCCAAAGTCCTTTTGGGCGGTTAAGGCCGTCTGCAAAGATAGCAAACAACAATTAACACAGACCACTCGTTAGCTGGCTTGGTAAGAAAGTGTGGTCGTGAGAGGAAGGTTGGGGGGTTTCAATTCACTCACTCGTCGGTTATACACCAGACTCCAAGCTCTGCCGCTGAGTGCATATCCAACAGCAAACTTGATAGGATCAAGCAGCATGTAAATTACAATGTTATAGAGCCAGATGACACCAGTCCAGCGCCAACCTATTCTATGGATTCCAGCAAAATCACTCGTTGCCAACCCAGATATCAAAGTCGCAACCTGTAAATATCTTTCAAAGTTAGTTCACTGTAAAATATCCAAGCCCTCTCGGACTCAATTCTTCAAAGATTGTTTTTTTTATTAATTATAATGAAGATTAATCATAGCTACAGCTCATGCGAATGTTATTACTTTGAAGAAGCATGACAAGATCGTTATGTGATAATAAATCATATTTTGGTCCTTAACATTGCTGCAACACATAAACCTAAAACTTTTAAGCCGCTTACCAGTTGAGCGATGATGAAGGCAGTAACAAGCAGAAGACCGGGCCTTTCCATGAATGACCAGCCCCTAGACCGAGTCACAAATATTAATGCTTGGCTTATGGTACTAACTTGAAGGTAGACAGCGGATGCTAGCTGTCCATTCAGTACCTTGGGGATTTTTTTGCTACCAGTCGTCCTCAAACTTTGTACATGAAAATGATTCTGAGATAAGGGAGAAGCGTGAATCACAAATTATTATGAACTGCAACTGGAATGAGGCTCAGTGTTTTTCTTCCAAATCATTTTTAACTAGGCTAGAATCATTAATTAGAAAATTCATTAACCTTAAAGAAATCGGTTTCAAAAATAGCCCAGAAGAATATAACTGTAGTCAGGGCAAGGTAACTCCCTATGACAACGCCCGTTGCAAAAATTTCACGGAGCTTCCAACTGTCAGGAGATGGTGATGGCTTGACCCTGTCTTTGGATATTGTCATGATAGTACCTGGAAACCAGTTGATAAATCAAGATAACAAGTATGTAGAAAGAGAGGGGCAGGGCATCACCAATCATATATGTGAATAATTGTAAGTAATAGTTGTTCATGCAAAGACAAGTGAAACTTAAAGGGTAGGGTCTTGCTAAGTTACAGTTTGTGTAACTTACAGCCTATACAAAAATCAAGTGGGTTCACTGTCATGTCATTACTTTTTGCATGCTTTTATATGAGTTGTAACTTACGCCAGCTGTAACTTAGCAAAAGCCTAAAGAACGGTGTTACCGTCATTAAGAATGGCGATGATTAGGACCATGAAAGGAGGGAAATCGAACTCCCAGATTGAGGTGAGCAGCAAAAACCCCAGCTGTTTTATAGAACAATTCGCCAATGAAAAGTGATCATAACGGCGGATGGTACTAATATCGAAAGCATTATGTCTAAATGATTCGAAGAATCAAAATAGGGGAGGTTTAACCAAATATATGGGAAACTTACAACTATACGTATTGTGATCGACACTGCATATATCTGGAAAACAGAAGGTGATTCAGAAACTTAGTATTCTGAGATACTAACCCCAACTGTTACTTCCTTCAAGCATGAAAAATGAAGTTTTTGCTTACGGTGTAATTCTTCATTCTCTGAAAGATAGCACGGCTTGTTAAAACCGCACTAATGATTACACTCAGCCCAGGTTCAGTTAGAACTATGTCAGAAGCACTGCGAGCAGCATCTGTCGAATCTGCCACTGCAATTCCTATGTCTGCTACCTTCAATGCAGGAGCATCATTGACTCCATCACCAGTCATTCCAACTATGTGTTTTCTAGCTTGTAGTCGTTTCACAATCTCGAACTTATGCTCTGCAGGAAAGCATGGAATCAGGACACGGAATCCACAACTGACTTGCAAATCTTACGAACCATAGCACATGTGTATACATTTACCAGGAAAGACACCGGCAAATCCATCCGCTTTCTCAATGAGATCGTCAACTGGTAAACCTACAATAGTGTCCTTGTTTTCACCAAGCAAAGCCGATGAAGGATACATGTTTGTACCCATTCCAAGACGTCTCCCTGTCTCTTTACCAATTGCCAGTTGATCACCTGGAAAAGCAACCAACATATAAATCTGGTAAATACCATAAAAAAATTACTACGGCTATATGACTTCAATGGAGTAGATACTCAAACGGTAGTAGTGATCAATTTCGCAAACAGATTCAGCTTGCAGACTACGATGGTACCTACCAATCATAAAGCATAACAAGTGCAGCCAGGAAAAGTTAATCAGCCGTGACACACACCTGTAATCATCTTAACACTAACACCAAGATCTAGAGCTCTCCTAATTGTTTCGGCGCTGTCATGACGCGGAGGATCAAAGAGAGGGAGAAGGCCAATGAATTCCCAGGGTCCGCCAGGACTGTCTTTGGTACCAGCAGGTACTTCCTACAGGTGACCGAGCTATTTCTTTAAAAAAGGAAACAAAGAAATGGAATTCCAGGAGATTATAGGATTGATGAATACATCATTACCTGTCGAGCAACTCCCAAGGATCGGAGTCCACGCTCGGCGAATTTATCAATCACTGAGTGAGCCTTTTTCTCAATCTCTGCTTTGTTCCAGGCCAAATTAAGAATCTAAAAGAACATAAAAGAAGATAATCACTTATATTATTAAATGATAATAGCAGAGTGGTAAGAGATCTTTTATCTGAAACTGATATGCTTTGCACCTGTTCTGGTGCACCTTTGCTCGATCTGTGCATTTTACCATTTTTGTCTGTGTATGTGAGAGCCGTCCTCTTATCAGTTGGATTGAAGGGAAGGAAGTGAACTTCAGTAATATCAGCTCGTGCCTTATAATATACAAGAAAACAATTCAATTGGCACACAAGTTTCAGAATATTTTGAAGAAATTAAACGTTCATCAGCATTTACAAATCTAAGCAGTAATAGACGTATGCAGGTCTTTCCTCTCCAGGAACAGGATGTTGCATAATGCTCGAGATTTGTCGAGCAAATTGTTCTTTATTGACAGGAGTTGGTACCTCTTTAGGATCAGCAAGCATTGAAACAATTGCGGCATCAATGGCATCTTGATTCTCCAACCTTGAAGCCCTTGCGGCCGTTAAAATGACCATTTCCTTGTCAACGCCTTTAGCAAAAACCTGAAGGGAAATGCATGTTGATAATAGCTCATGACTTAACTTCCAGATTGGTAGTTGGTTACAATAGATCAGATTAGTTATTCAGAAAGTTGGAGTCTATATCAGGGGCGTAACAAGTAAAAACTGAAGAGGACACTGAACAGAAAATGTACTGGCAGTGCAAGCGCAGAGGGGTGCACATTAATGACATAACAGTACTTCTATCAACCCTTTTGCTTCACTTACTACAGTATGAACCCTGCACTGAAATATGCTCTCAAGCCGTGTATTATAAGGAAACCCATCCATGGTTACATCGTTTCAGTTACTGATGTTAAATGATAGGTATGGAACAAAGTTACCACCTCTATCAAATTTTGGTCCACTGTAAGCTTGTTGAGAGTTAAGGTGCCTGTTTTATCACTGCAAAGCACATCCATTCCAGCCATTTCCTCAATAGCTGTCATTCTCTTTGTTATAGCTCCCTGCACAAGGGGTCAAGTAATGTTTAAGTCGACCTTTCACTAAACAAAATTAATATCCTTGACATATATCAAGATATGGATCAATTCTAGATTCAGAGACCTGCTGAGATAAACGGTGAGAACCAATAGCCATTGTAACAGAAAGTACTGTTGGCATAGCAATAGGAATACCACCAATGAGTATCACGAGAAGGTTGTCTATCCCAACTCGATACGCCCTTCCTTGATTCCCATAAATGATGATGATTTCAATGATCATCCCAATGGCAATGGAGCAAATGCAGAAGTTTCCGATCGAAGTTAAGACCTGAAACCATAGAGCAAAATGCTATCTTAAATCCATAATCCTGACAGTCATATTATGTGAAAAACTATCAATCCCTCATATATAAGTATCATTGTGTTGGTTGTAAATTTCTAAAGCGGGACGTTTACAATATCAGCAGAGTAACCAGCTTAAAGTTTTCCCAAATGAGCCTCGAGTTCAGTCCATATTTGGTTGAGAAGAGTTTCTAAGATGAACCTGCTGAAAATGCCCAACATGTGTTGTCGATTCCACAAGGTGAGCTGCCTTTCCAAAGAAAGTGTGTACTCCAGTTGCAATAACCACTGCTTCAATTTCACCTTGTTTACATGTTGAGCCAGAATAAACTCCATCACCAGGATTTTTCGTTACTGGGAGCGACTCTCCTGTAAGAGCTGACTGTAAAAAGAAAATAGTATCGTTACAACCCTTGATTAAATTGAGGAATTATGAATCTTGCAATTGGTCCACATCTCGTGTGATTAATAAACGAGCAATTATAAAATACTAAACATGGGAACTGTCAGTATTTGCATCTTACCACTGATTAGAAGCAGTTTAAAGCAATTATTTCTCAACCTGGCATGATAGGGTACCTGATCAATTTTCAGAGGATCTCCTTCAAGTAAACGAGCATCAGCAGGGATAATGTCTCCTAGCTTGATACTAATAATGTCTCCAGGAACCAACACAGAAGCATCTTCTTCGCTCCACTTTCCGTCGCGCAAAACCTGGTGAAAACAATTAAATCTATGGATGAAGAATACAAATTTTCCAGGCTGAAGTAAACGAAAAATGAGATAATTGGACTGTAAGAAGAAAGAAAATTCTTAAGGAATAAGTATGCAAGCGGGCAAACCTTGGCTTTTGGAGCAAGCCGAGCCATAAGGGCAGCAGCGGCATTTCCAGCATTATTTTCCTCTATAAAGCTGATGGTTGAATTGATTATAAGCAAAGCCACGATGCCAACGAAATCATGGTAATCAACGTCCTTGCCCTGAAAAGATACTGCTTTCTTACTACCACTTTCAATGCAATCAAATTCTCTCAAGTTCACATATCCATTATAAAAGCAAAAATACTATCTATGGACTTACCCCTCCACGAGCAAGGGTGATGGCCATAAGTGCAGCTGCTTCCATAACCCAAGACAGAGGATTCCACATAAAGCCCAAAAATTTGAGTATTTTGTTTTCCTGTGAAAGACATAATAAAAGTAATTCAGGATAAATTGGAAAGAGGAAAATAGAAGCTGCAAGTACTTATAAAGGCAGCTGCAAGTACTTATAAAGGCACCTTTTTCTCTTCAAGTTTGTTGTGTCCAAAAACCTCCAATCGCCTTTGAACATCGTCAGAACTGAGACCCTCACTTTTACATTTTAGGTTCTCAAAAACTTCTTCAATGGGTATGTTCTCCTGCCAGAATCAGCTTCCATTTTAGGAACCTTTTCACTCAAGCATAAGAATAATAACAGCATCGTTACTTAAAAAGTGATTACCAGATCAACAGCTTCCTTGCTGATAGCTTCAAGGGCAATCGCTGTCTTGTCCATTGTTGTTCTGCTTCTTCCGCTCTCAACCAGCAAAGGAGGATGAACAGTCTGCAGATAAAAGAAACAATATATTTTTGCTTATCGCTTCACGATGCACAATTTCTTTGATTTCTCTGCGAAAGACATGACCAAAACCCACACACATTATTTGTGCGTAGAGGCTGTACTTAAAAGCTTCATTGTTGATACAAACATTAACAGAGTGAACATATCATATCATTTCTTCGTCCAAATAGACTTAGAATCAATCCTTCCAATGTGGTAATACCTACATGATCATCAAAATAAAGTACACTAGAAATGAACTGATTACCAAAAAGATAACATCTAAATTAATTTAGTTATAAATATCTAAGAAGCAAATAAAACATACCTGGTATACAAATTCAAACAAACAGCAAGTCCTATACCACGATACCAACACGGATATTGAGCAAACAACAAAAACCGCTTTGCAAAAACCAGAGAAAAGAGTTTTGCATATCGGTCGAGAAGCAAGCCATAAAATGAGTTGTTATATACTTATACATATATATAAGTATTTGCTGCTTTACACGCAAAAAGGGCATGGTTGAAAAAACCAATGAACAAGAATCTATGAATTGGTGACATTAAGAGACACGAGGGTCGCTGAAGAGAAGACAAATTATTGGCTTCTGCAAGTCCGCCGCCAGCATTAACACAGCCAAAAGTGTTGTTTCCAAAGATACATACGTCCATCCATTGCAATGGTTGTGATTTTATGCGCTTTCTTTACATTATCTTCCTCATGCATGCCGCATATTGCAAGTTGCCATGAAGCTTTGCAGTCTTCTTGTTTTCGTGCTTCTCAGCGCATGACAAAACGTACGTGTTATACGAGTAGGATTAGGTTCCTGTTGTACTTTAATCTCTCTTAGGTTGCTTTCGCTTGTATTTGAAATCTGGGTGAAATTTGACTGGAGCTTGAATATGACTGAATAGATATATCTCAATAACATGTTCAGTTTTTTTTAAAAAAACTGAAATATAATATTTTGACATATATAACATTATAAATATAAACAATTCTTATATTTATTTGCTAAACAAATGATAAGTTATAAAAAAAATTATTTGATTAATAAAAAAAATTGATAGTGTGTACAGAAATAAAAAATATATCTAACATATATATTTTTTTATACTAGCATATGACACTTATAATATTATTTTTAGTAAGTTATCTGAAAAATTAATGTATTAAATAAAATTCAATATTTATTATAAAAATAAAAATTATAAATACAAAGAGATGGATATATTATGAAACACATTCACATAAAGCTTGATTATATTTCAAATTCTTATTCACAAAAAGAAAAAAAACAAATTGATAGTTAAATACCCATAGAATAGAGAAAAGTGATAAGTAAAAAAGCAATAAAAGGATAATTCATATAATAGAAAATAAATGTATTTAATTGGGGTATTAACGAGAAAATATCAAAGTTTCATTCAAATATTTAGCCATTTAGATAAAAGTTAGAATATTAGCTTTTTTTATTCAGACATAAATATCTTAAATTAGACATAAATTATAAAAAACAAACAAACTAAAAACTATAAATGTGAAAATAATTAAAATTCAAACTTCAAACAAAAAGAAAAAAACAACAACTCCTTAGTCTTTTAAATTTAGTGCAAAAAATTAGTTTAATTGTAAATAAAACAAAAATTCAGTCTTGGCTACTTATTTCTCTCTTATTTCACTATGAAAAACTAGAAGATAAAAAATACTAAGAAAAGATGCTTGTCATAGGTACCCATAATAAAAACACAATTTTTTTTTAAAATTTAAATGTATAAATAACTCTTAGTTCATAATGAGACCTACTTCCAGCTCGTAAATATACCCTCTGGCATGAGATGAGGAGATGTGTCTCATAATATGTAAATGTCAATCTTAACTTCCAATGTCCAATGAATCTAATTTGAATAAAAACTTTCAAGAGTATTTAGAAAATGCAAGCATATTTTTTTGAGTAATTTTTTTATTATCTTCAAAATGTGATTCTTTGGGTATTTTTTTTTTTTGGGTATTTTGATCTCAAACAATTTATTCATATTTTATATATAAACACTGATAATAAATAAGAAGTACCTATTTCTTAGATTCTTATACTTAATTAATTTGGTCACTGAAAAATGTCCAATGGTGAGCGATGGTAACAAGATCTACATGCGCCGCTTGTAAAAAAAAATTATATATATATAGTGCAGAGAATTTGATCCAGACGCAAAAGAAGAGAACAAATTAATTTTATAAACTCAATGAAGATAAAAGAAAATACAAAAGAAAAAAATTGAAGTGCTGGTGCTACCTTCTTCAACTAACAGTACAACTTCAATTTATATTAAAAAATTCTTTAAAAAAAACCTCAACCAACATAATTAAAAGAGCCAACGTGCTCTTAAACTTATTTAACAAATAAATATCATAACTGACCTTAATTAAAACGTAGACGATCAATATTACCGACTTATTCAACTAAGATAAATTAAACGCAATAAGTTGCGGTACTAATATCATTGGAGAAATCATATTGTTTCGTCGTGTTCTTTGTTTTTGTGTCCGTTTCAATAATGGACCTTTCTGGATCGTACATAGTGAAAGTACATCATTTTTGTGGTTTATTATTTTTTGTGGGCCGGCAAGCCCGGCATTGACGAGAGTGAATCTAGATTTTGTAATTTCATGAGGCATGCAATAATTAAGAGGATCCTTTAATTTTCATGTCGGCTAATGCACGTAAGCAAGCACCCATACATGATATATTACAATTGCAACAAGGTGATCAAATTGGCTTCAAGGAAAAAGACTACCTAAATCTAATAATTAAAGTTCCCTACTACCTGGTGCTCATAAGAACACAAGTCATATTAAAAACAAAATGTGCATTGAAATAATCAAATGAACTCGGCCGACTCTGTTTATTGTTACTATAGTTGACCCAACCCAAAATGGACATTACTGCAGCACCAGCACCGAGTTACATGTTGTCCGCCTTTATGAACTGTACAATGAAGATGAAGCTGATGCAAAATTGTGAATGGATATTTCGTGTTTGTTGCACGTGTTCTATTCTAAATAATTGCCGGACGCAAGTTAGCGTAGATTCAAATAATTGGGCCAGTGGTGGTTGGGCTTTGGGCTGGGCCTATATTACAGGTTCCGGGCGACTGGGGGACCTTATTGCCCAGCTACTGGCATTCGCAAATCTGGTCAAAAGTTCAACAATCACATGCAAAACATGAATTCATGTTGTTATCCTTTACGTTTTGTGTTTCTTCTGGTTGATCTGCGATGCGGCAGCTTCAAAGCCCTCTTTGAAGACCAGACCATACACGAACTGACCGGCAACGAACAAAATAGCGAGCAGTTACTAGGGGGCAGGGTCCCATAAATAGCCACTTGAATTTGGCAGAGATCATAAATAAAAAGTCTTTGATCCACAAATCAATCTTGAGTCTATAATAATGCTGTTGCTTGCTACCATGTGAATTCAGAGAGATACCACTCGTGGAATAATTGCTGGGTCTAAATTATATGTCACGTGGGTAATTGACACTGATTGACGGGGAGGACTTCTTCTTCTTGGGATATTGAATTTATCAAAGTCAAAATTCAAAATTCCACACTATTAATGGCTATCTGACAGGCGACGTGGGGGCCATCTTGCGTCGCGTCGCAGCCAATCAACCACCCGCAAAGAGAGGGGCGAGATGGTAGTCCTCGAGAGGCCACCTGTTATAATTATATTTCATATATTTGTTTGTTTTGAGTTTTGCAGACTTTGACTAATGAGTTTGAATATTATACAACAACAGTTCCCTAGACACTAGTAAATAACTTCGATCCCCTTATGCCAGACATTATGAAATGATACGTCATGCTTATTGGTCTCGATGTGTCTCCACATGCAGAAGACGTTAGGAGCTTATAGATCTACGGGTGTTTTAGTTCATGAAATTGCATGGCATAGTGGCTAAGGGATTTGGTTGAAAAGTATCATTTTCGATGGATAATAACACCGAGCACTTTCTTTTTTCATTTTCGAGTATGAACATGATTCATATTGGCAGCGCTTTTGCTTTTCATTTTTTAAATTTTGAGCACTTTCTTTTATTGAATAATACTGAAATTTCATTGAGAAAGGAGGAAGAGAGAGAGAAAGAAAGAAAAAAATACAAGATTCAATACTCGTATATTGACAATTAGAGATTCAACCATATATTCAATCAGAAAGACTAACTTAAATTAGTTTTATTGTAGCACAATCTATATCTTATCTCTAGCCCCAACTAATATTTGCATCAAGATTAACTGTTTCATGATATTCATAAGAAAAAAATAATGCAAGTAATTGGTAGTTAATAAATAAAAAAAAAATTGAATTCTACTCATACTCTTGTTATTAAAAGACACATGATACAAGATTGTTAAATAATTAGGAGAACTTATGTTAAAAAAAAAAAATATGTGTATATCTTAACTTCTAAATATTAAAGAGAATTGAGACATATATCTACGTACTATCCACATCTATTAAAGCTACAACATAAGTGGCAACCCTTTTATTGTTATCACTACTAGCAGTATCCAACAAAACCGAGAGAAACTTTTATTATCATCATTATTATTATTATTATTATTATTATTATTATTTTGGGCGAAAACAAATGAGAGAATTGTCATATGTAGCTAGTTAATGAAGGTGATAATAAATAATGGTGAAGGTGATGATGGCGACACCGCTTACAATATGATCATCCGTTACGTAAAGAGAGAATAACAAGAAATCAAGGCAAGGCAAGGCAAGGCAAGGCGAGGCAGGCTCGTCGAAGCTTAATTGGTTGTTACATCCGGGCATACGTAATGGTATATGAATAAGAAAACGGTAACAATAGCGACGTTGCAGATGGATGTATAACAAGTGTAGTATCTTCTATTTCCTCAATAAACAATCTTGGTCCGTCTTTGACTTTAAAACTTGTATCTCAGTCATTCTTCAGTTTGCTACAACAAAAATCTATCATTTTTCTTACAGCACAAGTTTGTGTGTGTGTGTGTTTGTTCATTCCACTACAAATCTTTAATTTATTAAAGTCAAGAAATGTTATCAAAACATGTGATTTAATAGAACAGTGACCGTGAGAACTATTAAACCACATAATTTAATAATTTTTTAACACCAGATTCTTTCTTTTCTTTGAATTTTTTCATTTTTTATGGTCCCACAAAATTTGTTTTTAAATGAATTGATAATGAAATATACATTATGAGATTTTAAAGAACATGGCTGGTTTAGTGGCTTTAAAATGTAACTATCATGATCTCGTCAAGTTGGATAAATTTCATAAATTTTAAAATAGTTTAGTAGAATAACCTTTAATGTATGTGATGAGCACCACCTCATTTGGAACAAATTGCAAGTATTATAACATTTACTCATATGATAATACGGTTGAATTAATTTGCATAGATTCGGTAATTAAGTATACGTTATGAGGTTTTAGATAGCACGGCTGGTTGGGTGCTTCAAAATGTAATATGTTGGCAGAGCAGAGATGTTAATTTTGTAGAAGCTGAGGCCTTGGCCTACGGGTTTGTGGCGATTGCGTTTTAAGGCCAATCAAGTTCATTGATAATGATAAATTGATAATTGATGAATCAGATTCCGCGAATGTCTTGAAATGAAGTATATTAGCCACAACAACATAGAATAAAATCAATCAATTCATTTTTTAAGCTCCAAGAATTAATCAAAAGTAATTTTATTTTTCAAAAAGATTTATATGTACATATGCAATCCGAAAGCTCCACGTCAGACACAATATACCCGCCACGCCAATTACACTACTCAAAGTCAAAAGTCAAAGAACCATCAACTGTGGAAAGCCTAGCGGCCGGTGAGGCGATAACGGCGACAACGGAGGGACGTTGAATGTCCCTTTCGCATCACAGTCCCAGGTCAAGTCCCAAAACGCCGCCCAACTCGCCGGCGTCGAGGGAAATTCATTAACCGTATCCGCAGACTCCGTTTTCACCACCTTCACTTCTCTCTCCTCTTCTTCGCTCTCACAGTCCCTCTTCCGTTTCGTCTCACACGCGGCAGGGTCGGCGCTCGAGTCACACTCGCTAGCCACCGCAGCGTCTGAGTCACAGTTGCCGGCTTCAAGAGGAAAGTTGAGGATCGCTTTCGAGCCGCGCAGCTGGAAAGCGGCTCGGTCGTACGCTCTGGCTGCTTCAATGGCCGTGTCAAATGTCCCCAGCCAGACACGCACGCCTCTCCGGGTAGGATCTCGGATCTCGGCCGCGTACTTTCCCCACGGCCTCCGTCGAACTCCTCTGTAATGTTTTTCTTCCGAACTCTCAGATTTGGGCTTGCTTTTCCGGTCGGTGAAATGATGACCTTCGGCCTTCTTAGGTACTGAGATTTTCAGCGACGGTTTCCGAGACGATTGAGAGGATGAATTTGGAGATATCTTAGGCTTGGATTCGAATTCCCAGCTATATTTGTTCGGTTGCGATTGGATTTGAGGTCTAATGTCAAATTCAAAGAAATCGTCAGTCAATTCACAACAAGTATTAGTGGACTTTGGTGTAACAAGATCAACAATTTGAGGTTTGGATTCATATTCGAAGAAAACGGCATCGTTGAAGAAACTATGATCTGAAGATGCAGAGCTGGACGTTTGCGATTGCGAACAAGTGTCGCTCGACAAACTCGAATTAAATCTCGCAATAGGAGAATTTTCACCGAACAACTGCTGCTCGATAAACTCGAGCGCCGATTTTTCAATTGCTGTAGCCATAGCAACTAAGCAAGCTGTGTCAACTAAATGAGCTTTTGAATCTTGAAAATGTTAAAGAGATTTTGAATATGATGAATAAGATTCACTCTTACAACGCTTATATAGGCTTGAGCTATTGTCAGTGGCTGACTTTCAACGGACCTTCGACGATGCAAGAAGGAAACCTCCTTCTCACATTATTTGATTATCCTTATCGATTCTCCTTCTCGTATTTTTGGCCGTTGGATCAAGTTTGGGATACGTCAAAAGGATTAACGAACGGCTGATAATCAAGGTACACTGTTCATTTGCTCTCTTTTGTCGTTTTCTGCAACTTGTTTTGCTTTGCTCGTATAGACTGTTTCCTTGATGTTTCAAAAAAGGTGCACGTTTTGATAAAATATTATTTGAGATTTGAAGCTTAGTGAATTAAAATGGTTAAAAAAGATGATGGTTCGTTGTATTAGATAGGATTTTAGACTTTTAATTAATTACGAGGTTAAAAACTTAAAATTTGATGTTGCGTTGTATTAGACAATATTCTGGGTTTAAAAGTGTGAGGACAAAGCAAAGAAAGAGATATTGTTTTGGATTTTGGTCTTTTGACAAGGCACCTGCCTTTTTATTTTTATTTTTTGGATAAGAGATTAAGAGGCACCTGCCTTATGATTGAAGCTGTTTTAATAATTTTGCCCTTCTAGAAATCCATTTAATTTGCTTAGTGCAAAATGAATCTTTGGACTTATTAGCAAGCCTATTATCTACGTTGGTGGATAACTTCTGATTTGGTTTTTTTGGTTTCTGGAATGCTAGAGCTGACTAATTCAAAGTTTTTACTCCCAGGATGATATATTTGTGCCTTAAATGTGAGAGTAAGAAAAGATTGAGTAGGCAATTGTGCCCAGTCGCCCTGTGGTAACACACGAGGGCTAGAGTTTGATCCCCACAGATGCATAATTGTAGCATATCTAGAATCTTGATAGATTTCAGATTGTAATATACCTATATAATTATAACAAGTTTAAAAAAAAAGAAAAGAAAAGTTCGAGTGTATTATGATTTTATTCAATGATCATTAGAGAGATCGGTAGTGATGAACAAGCTTAGTAACTAGGATTTTATATGCTTGGAATGAATTTGAGCCCACTAAACACCTATGAGATAGATGCATAATAGTTTTTCTTCATTGGCCTGTAATATTAACAGAGTTGTTCACTCATATGCTTTCCAGGACTCATCTAGCTTCCTTTTTTCTGTTATTTTGCCTTTTTGTCAAATGCTTTATTACAATATTCGGATTTAGGAATTGAACTGCGATTCGTCAATCTCACGGTCCTTGCCGGATTTTACGTCCAACTCGCTGCACCATCGTTGTGGTGCAGGTAAATCTTTTCTTTTAATTTTTTGCTTGACCAGTTGTGAAATCGAATTTTTTTCCTTTTGGCTTTTGGCTTACTAATCAATGAAATAGAAGCTCTTTCTAGTTTTTATGCAACGTTGCTTTGATGTAATTGTAGGGGCGGTGAATGTATTTTAAAAAGTTTGAACCATTCAACGGTTGCAATTGTGTTAGCAGTTCTCTGTCTCTATTATTTAACCAGTCTCAAGTCTCAACACCCAACCACTCTCATTATTTAATGCCTTAGAGCATCTTTCTAAATTTTAAAAAAAGCAGTTGAAATTGAGACTTTATCCAAGTCCAAGAGTGTCCCACACCAAACACTGTGTTGTACATTATTAACAGCACTCCAAAATAATGAAAGAATTGGAAGTGTCATGATTTTTTGGGTCGTTGCATCATCTTTATGGATAAATTAGATTTGATGTAACTTTCAGCCAGACAAAAATAAGTAACAGGTGGTAAGGCCATCTGCTGAAATAGTTTGATTGTAATTTACATCGAACGTAATTTACTAACTTAGCAAGACCCTTTATAGAATTACTACTGTAAGTGGCAGCTCGTGTTGCCTGTTAAGGTATTAAATGTATTTTTCATCAGATTCGTAATTCTTGTTAATTCTCTTATGCAGATGAGAGCATGGCTTTTACCAAACAGTGTGACCAATAAACATTTTTTTTTTGATAAGAAGGTCTCCCTTAAAAGCAACTAACTCGAGAATAAGTACAAGAGGTGGGCTGGAAAGTTATCCACCCAAAAAACAACTTCAGAATGCGTTAAGGCTAATCTAGCTAAATTGTGAGCTATTACATTGTTGGCTCTTGGAGTGTACTGAATTGATACTCGTTGCTGCCTCTTGAAACAAGCTTGCACATCTGAAATTATCCAAAACAATTCGGTTCTTGTGCTCTTTTTGTTCAAAACCAGATTTACAACCTCCTGGGAATCAGTTTCAATGATTAACGGCCAACAGCCCAACTTCTCAGCAATTTCAGCACCAAGTCTTGCAGCTTTTGCTTCTGCATAAGCTATCTCCAAATGGAAATAGGAAGGTTTCACGGCTGCTGCTAGAACTTTACCTCTAGAATCTCTAATCACAGCACCCAAACCAATTTTTATTTGGTCAAACCCAACTGAAGCGTCCACATTAACTTTGAAACAACCTTCTGGGGGGGGTTTCCAAGAGGAATTTGCAAAGGACTTTTCCTCTAAGGATGTCTGAAGGTGCGGCAATTGAATCTTTTTGTAAGAGTGCACTACTGCATCTGCTTTAGCAGCCGATAGTTGAGAATCTTCATTCTAACTTTCAAAGATAAAAAGATTCCTCGCATTCCAAATAGCCCAACATGTAGCAACTATCAGCTCCATATCTGCCTTATTCCTTTTGTTTGCCATTTCTAGCAAGAAGCCAACCATGTCACCCCCCTCCCTGAGCTGGACTTGTTCTTCAAGATGAGTTTTCCTCCAGACTTTTTTTGACTCTTTGCAGCTAACTAGAGTGTGGTATATGGACTCCTCTGTTTTTCTGCATCTCTGACACCAAGGGCTTGAGAGGATTTTCTTCTTCCAAAGGTTTTGAGCAGTAGGCAGCAGGTTTTTTGTTGCTCTCCACATGAATATCTTTATCTTTTCTGGAAGCTCTAGAGACCAAATTGTTTTCCAAGGAGATAATTGTTTGTATGAGCTGCTGGCTTGATCTGGAAATTTAAGATTTAAGGCCACTTGGTAACCACTTTTCACTGTATACTCCCCTTTCTTGTCAAAATGCCACAGAACCTAATCCCAACTTGGTTGTCTCGGGAGGGGAATTTTCATGATTTGGTCTGCATCCTCTTTAAAGAAACTTTGCTGGATCACCTCTTTTTTCCAATTATTGTTTTCATCTATAAGCTCGTATTACATGTGGATTCTGCGGCATTCTTGGCGGCGAGATAGGCTTAAAGGTGGTGGGTCTTGGCGACCAATGATCTTGATAAATCTGCACTCTTTGCCCATTCCCAATCCTCCATCTTAGGCCTTTTAAAATTACTTGCTTTCCCCACAAGATACTCCTCCAGATATAAGAAGGTTTTGCTCCCATGTTAGCATGTAAAAAGTCAGAGTTCTTGAAATATCTTGCCTGCAGGACCTTCGCAACTAGGGAATCGGGATTATTAATCACTCTCCACCCTTGCTTAGCAATCATGGCTTGGTTAAAGCTGCTGAGGTCTCTGAAACCCAACCCCCCTCTGCATTTGGCCTGACACAATCTCTCCCATTTAGACCAGTGAATAGATCTCTGATCTGGCTTTGAGTTCCACCAAAACCTAGCTATAGCTTTTTGCAAATCATCACACAATCCTGAAGGAAGCTTAAAAACACTCATAGCATAGGCAGGCATTGCTTGAGCTATGGCTTTGATAAGAACCTCTTTCCCTCCCGACGAAAAAAAATTTGACTGCCAATTAGATATTTTGCTTAGGATTCTGAGCTTGATGTCGTGGAAAAGACTGCTTTTGTTTTTACCAACTATTGAAGATAACCCCAAGTATCTCTCATGCCTTGAAACAACTTGAAGTTGGAACAGATTCTTTATTGCAGAAATTTGCTCAGGCTTTGTTTTCCCACTGAAAAACATGGAGGACTTCTCAAGGTTGAAAACTTGACCTGAGGCTGCAGTATAGCAATCAAAGATTCCTTTTAAATTTGAGCAATCTTCAGTTACTACCCTTGTGAAGATCAAACTGTCATCCGCGAAGAGAAGATGAGTAATGGACAGCTCTTTACTGAACCTCAGGCCTTGAATCAACTGCATTTTTTTTGCTTGGATGAGCATGTTTGAAAAAACTTCTGCACACAAAATAAACAAATAAGGGGACAAAGGGCGCTCATCTCAGCCTCTTTGAGGCTGAATTAGGCCTTTAGGAACTCCATTTATCAACACTGAGAATGATGAAGTAGAGATGCATCTCATAATCAACTCAACCCATTTCAAGAAGAACCCTAAGCTTTCCATAGTACATTTCAAGAAATTCCACTCCACCCTATCATAAGCCTTGCTAATATCTAGTTTCAACGCTACACCCATTCATTCTTTTGCCTTTACTATGCCTTATTTTATGAAGACATTCATACCCTATGATTATGTTGTCCGTGATAAGCCTATTAGGGATAAAGGCACTTTGAGTGGGAGAGATTACAAGATGCAAAATCAGCTTTAGCCTATTGGCAATTGTTTTTGCTATGATCCTATAAATGACATTGCATAAGCTAATAGGTCGGTAATCCATAACCCTCATAGGTTTAGCAATCTTCGGAATTAGAGCTAAATAAGTATGGTTCAGAGGGGCTATATTACCTCCTTCGTTGAGAATGTGAAGGCACGTTATAATCACTCCCTTGCTTACTGATTTCCAATGTTTTTGGAAAAAGACTGCTGGCAGACCATCTGGACCTGGAGCTTTTGTTGGGTGCATCTGGTTCAAAGTTGCTACAATCTCCTCTTCAGAAAAAGGCTGGTTCAGCTGATCATTGATTTCTGCGTTCACTTTGACTGGCATGTGTTTTAAGGCTGCTTTCCAACTGGATCTGAGTAGGGTGTGTTGTCATAAAAAGCTTGTTGAAATAATCACAAAACAGCCTCTCAACTTCATCCGCTTCTTCTTTCCACTCCTGGTTCTCGTCAAGAATTCCCCTTATAGTATTTTTTCTTTTCCTCGCTGAGGCTTTTGAGTGGAAAAATTTTGTATTCTTATCCCCTTCCTTGAGCCAAACAGCCCTGGACCTTTGTCGCCAATAGATTTCCTCTTCAATCAGCATTTCATCAATTTGTCTTTCAATAAACTTTATGCCCTCACCACAAGCATAATGATCATTGCTCTCTCTGATCGTCTTCAAATCATGCAACAGCCCTTCTAGCTTCCTTTTTTTGTCTTTAAATTCCACTTTGCTCCACCTTAATAATGCTGACATTGAGTCATTTGCCTTTTTTGTAAACAAGCCAACAGGATTCCCAAGGCTCCATCTATTGTCGTCAACCCACTCTTGCCTAACTATCTCCTTGCATCCTTCATATGGGCTCCACATGTCTTCATAATGAATCCTTGAAGACGCTCTACTTCTGTGCTCCACCCCTTTGCCGTGTTCCTCGACCTTAAGAATAATTGGATTATGATCGGATGTCCAGGTTTCTAGGTGTACAGCAGCACGTTCCTGGAACATAGTTCCCCATTTTTTACAACACAAAAATCTATCGAGTCTCTCCTCCACTAAGTGAGGGCCGAACCGCCTGTTTGACCAAGTAAAGGGATAACCCTTATAGCCCAAATCACTCAAACCACAGTCCTTGACAGCATCTCTAAAATCATTAACTGCTGATACACATCTGCTATGTCTCCCTGACTTCTCATGAAGATGCAAGATTTCGTTAAAATCACCAAAACATACCCATGGCAGAGTTGATAAACCCGCTAACCTACGCAATAATGTCCAGGTATTTTGCTTTTGCTCAGTCTCAGGATGCCCATAAATACCTGTACATCTCAAATAGCTGCCATTTTCAAAATTTACCACCGCGTCTATATGATGCTTACTAAAGGATTTCACCTCGACTACTACCTCGGAACTCCATAAAAGAGCTAGGCCACCTCCGAGACCACTCCTATCTACAGCAAAATAATTCTCAAACATTAAACATTTGACTCGGCTAACTCAAACTCTAAACCAACTTTTTGAAATAGTGCTAAATCCATATTTAAATTTCAACCTAACTCTTTTTTTCAACATAGTGTTCTCAGTTAAACTTAAACTTCTATGCACGAACTAACAGTTTAATTGGCCTTTTGTGTATTTGCAGAGCCCTACCTGTTCGTCTATGAATGTGGTGAACTTGAGAGAGCATTAATATCATTTATAGCATCAAAGAGGATGCATGTCAGCGTATGGCAAAGGAGGAAATAGGAATATCATGCACAATTACAACCCCATCTCACAACAGAATAACTAACCAAAAGGACATCATTTTCCAGATAGTTCACTAGTTTGCACTAAATTATAAAATGGTATTAATGTTGAACAAACTTTCTAAATTGTAAGTTTACTGCTCGGCTGATCATGTCTTTCAACCTTTCAATTTATTTCTTCTCGATGTTCTAACTTTGGTGTATTTATGCATCTCTTTAATTTGAAAATTCTGCTCGCAAAAGCGGAAAAGTGATATACAATTTTTCTATTTGATGAGAAATATTAACATTAGGGATGGCACAAAATCCCAAATTTCATTCGGGATTTGGGATCCCGAACTATTTGGGATGATATTAGTTTGTATTTTAGGATAGAATTTTAAAAGTGGGCAGGTTTGGGACTGAAAAAAATCCTAATTTACTGTGTGGAACGGGGTTGGGATCTAATTTGGGATCCCATTTGTCCTGTTTGTCCCATTTAATTTTTGGAAGAAATGCCATATTAATAAAATTGAAAGTAAGTAAAATTAAACTAATGGTTAATGAATAGTGATTCAAATAGCATTATAACAATATGCTCTAGGCCCAAGTAATAAACACAAGCCCATTTGTTGTATTATTTTTAGTTTAATTAAATAAATCTAAAACAAAAATATTAAACTGGAAACCCAAAAGTATTTTAACCTAAAACTAAAACACAGCTGCTTGTTGCTTATCCCCAATTTTTGCTTGCCTTCGGCCACCTCATCTAGCATTTTGATAAGTTTGCATTTCAGTAAGTTGGATGCTTTTGTTGATTATTATATGTTGGTTTATTTTTTGATGCTTTACAATTAGTTAATTTACTTTTGGATGTTATTTTTTGTTTAATTGCACATCTTATGATTATAATGTCTGTTGAGATGCTAACAATTTTATAGAATCATTGGATTAAATACTTTTTAATATTTTAATGAAATTTATAGTATTTATTAAATGAGACATTTGGCACATTTGAGCTATTTGGTCCAGGACAGGATTTTGAGCAGTTCGGAATTGGTCCAATTTTTTCTCCCATTTACTATTCGGGACGGGATTTGGTTTGCATTAAAATCTCATTTTACTATTTAGGATGGGACTGGGATTGTCAAATCTCGAATCATCCTGGACCATTGCCATCTCTAATTAACATGATATAAGCAAATGCTTGGAAATTTTATCTTTCTTTACGTCGTTGAAAACTCAGCTAAAATTTCTAGCATCAGCGTTCCTTCCTCATGATCTGTAAAACAATTCAGTATGCTTGACCATGAACCAAAATACAGCTTACAAGACTAGCAGTTTGTATGTATTTCGTTACTCTTTGTCTTCCCACTCTGGGTATTGAATTTTTTTTTTTTTTTAAAGAGATAAGTAGATTGTTTAGAATAAGATTCTCTTCTAGAATGTGTTTGAAGAAGAAGTTGTGTGGCATGAAAGGAACTCAGGTGGCAAAAGAGTGTAAGTACCTTCCAAACTATAGTGTGTGTTTATATATATATATAATCATTCTTTATTGAGCGCGTCGAAAGTGAGGATAACAGTGAAAAATAGAAAAAACACAGATTTTAATATATACAAAGAAACACAGTTTTCAATGTATTAAAATATTTATTTTTTGTATTTTAGTGACATCCTTATTAAAAAGAACTATATATATATGTGTGTGTGTGTTTTCTTTTTTCTTTTTTCCGGTTAGAGAGATTGTTCAAATCTATTCTGGCTGACTGTTGTTGATTTTTTGGTTAGCTACCCTAATCTTCCATTTAAAAGTTGAACCTTGATTTGACTTTCTTAGATGATTGTTCACTCCACATTGTTATTCTGTGAATTTGGAAATAGCAGTTTTTAATGGGAAATTATTATTAATTTGTTTTGGCAAGATGTAGAGCTAATAATTCTAAATATACATTTATGGAACTTTTATTTTCATAATGAGCTGTTGTACCAGTTACAAGCAAACTCCCAAATTTATCTGTAACGCCAATGCTCTAAAAGTTGGTAAATTTAGCAAAAGTACATGACTTTCTGATAAAAAGTACCAATGCCGAGAATTCTTGAGCCCCAGTTTTGTTTATTTCCAGTACACTTGATAGGATTTACTCTTTTCTCTGCCAATTTTCTGCAAATCAGTTGCTTTTTTTCCTTTTGTTGACATGGATGCATCAACATCAATGTTGTGGTTATCCTAATAGCTTCATTGCTGTATACTGGGACTCCAGTATTTACAATTCCTACATTTGAGATTAAGAAAAGTAAGTGCAGCTCTTTGTGTTAAAAATGATGCCTGCTAAGTAAAATGTATTTTCAATCTGTTTTAAACGCACATCAACATTTCTTGAATATAATTTGAACCTAGGCCCTGTAAAGTGATTAGATTCATTCAAGATTCAACTTAGCTTTGGACTCAATTCTGTTCGTACTAATTTTGGGACTGAAATGGCTCCATCTTCGCACAAGATGCCGGAAGAGATCAGTGACGAGGAACTGAGTACTTTGAGGTAAGAATGTAATTCTATGCCTCTGTTTCTTAGAGTAGAGGTTAAGGTGAAAACTAAGAAAGAACTAGATCCACTTAATGGTTTAGGTTCAATTGATTTTTTGATGCATGACTTAAGTTTTTGGTTTAGGTTCAAAAGAACTTGTCTGACAGGAGATGGAGATTGTCATGCAAGCCACAGGATTTCCAAAAGGAGCTTGAATTACCAGTGCCAGAGATTGGTGAAAGCTGGATTATGGGAAGGTCTTGTGGATCATACTGCAGGCAATCACTAGCAGGTCAGCATTTGTCAATAAAATAACTATGCTAGTGTCTAGAGCACATATAACAATTACCAGTTTCATTGGATCAGAGTTGGGATTAAAACACAAAAGTGCATATTCTTGCAGGCATGTGTGAACAAGACCTTCCTCTTTCCAATGTCTTCACCCTGATCAATCATGTTCAAGATTGGATTTGCTTCAAGACATACCATGATCTATTAATTTTAGCAGATATTAATACTTGGGCTTTACAAGTTAACCCTCCAGGTCACATCCTCAACCTATCTGGAAACAACAAAGCTACAATCAATGGTGAGCAATATGCAGGAAAATTTCCAACACAAAAAATAGCACAGTCAGCTCAGTGAAGCTGACTCTGGAACAGGCAGATATATTTTCTAAAGATACAAGATGTTTCTGTGGGTCGGAATTCAGAAACCAAATTTTGAACAGGCTGAGAAGGAAGAAATAAGTTTTAGAGATTGCCTGAATATTGAAACTGATGTTCTCGGTGAAAACTGAGGAATTCTAAAGGCTGACCTCGGGCCTCGCAATAGTGGGTGCAATCTTGTTTGAGGAATATCTATATCCTTGATGTTTTGATAATCATCAACAAAATTATTTCAGTTAATGATGCCCAAAGCTGGCTGGATACAGAGGAAGCTCGGGGAGAATGCACCCAAACTGCAAGGCCTAAGGTCGGCTATCAAGTTTCTCCTCTAACACTTGTGGCATAATATCATCATATTACAAGTGATCATCAGGCAACATAACTGCCTGGTTATTACTGTACATGGAATTTCACATTGGGCTTGGATTGTATGTGATGGGACATCCATTCCTTTTGTACTGTTCTTCTTCAGACCACCTGAAATTACTTCCAATGATATCTCTGGCGAATCTAGTTCTTAGATTACACTACTAATATTTATGAAAAGTTCTTGGATTTGCTATCTATCTTTTTCTATCAAACATTAAATAACGGGATTTTTTTTTGGATCTTCTAGAAGCCGTAAAATTTGCTTACAACTTTCAAGCTGTGGTGGCTACATCTAGGCTGTCTACAGGTAAGATTTTGTTCCAATCTGATCTGTGTCCTGTCAATTGGTTGCATTTAGCAAAGCTTTTTAAGTTGTATCTGTTACAAATCTTTTTTGTAGATGGTAATCTCTATGGATAATCTCTTGGATTTGCTATATAGGCTATCTACATTTCTCAATCAACATTAAATAACAAGATATTTTGTATCTTCTAGAAGTTGTGATATCTGCTGATAGGTTTGCAATCCGTGATGGTTTCATCTAGGCCATCAATAGGTCGTATTTTTTTTCGGTCTAATATGTTTCCTGTACAATTGGTTGCGTTCAGTGGAGAACTTTATGTCTTTATCCATGCGTAAAAGTGGAGTTGGGACTTGAAAATGTCCACTTCTCTGCCCGCATTTGATGAAACTGTATTACTTATGTAGAGCATTGCAGCATCATTTTTGTATCTCTTGTTCTTAGTACAATGTTGGACACTGCTGCCATTGCCAGACCCAGATCTGAGATCAGAGAGGTATAAAAAGCTTCATCCATTTCTAAGCTTGAAAAAAAAAATACGTGTAAAAGTTTTATTATTGTATGAAACTATTGGCTAGCTATGACATAATCAAGCCGTGTGTTTAGCTATATTCACTATGTATGTATATCCTAAATATAGGTCATGCATATTTCAATGTCTATCATTGAATTGTATGAGATCAATTGCTCAAAATTTGTGTCTAAAGTTTTAAGTTGAATTAGGCCCGCCCTTCTATAAATGACATTAGGTCTAATAATTGTCGTCGCAATAGTATCAATAGTTATCGGTACCGTAGTCGATGTTGTTTCTATATACAGTTTCGTTTGCGAATATCTGCATCTTTGCTTCTGAGCTCCAAGTTTTAACAAATGTTTTTGTAGAGCTATCCCTGACATTGTTCCCGCTGTGAGGGTATCGAGCTATTTGGACATTGAACTTGTTTGCTTTCTTTGCCACAGGCTTTCGGTATGATTGCACGCACGTGATGCGTAGCGAAAGTGATCTTGTAAATTATTTTGCTACAAATAAATTAATGCCGGAAGTCATCTTGTCAGCATATATGATGTATTATATTATGTTAGCTTTCTTGTTTTGAACGTCGACTCGTGATTATCATCAAGTTGATAATATTATAAGCCCCATTTATTTGATTTTGAGTATGCAGATTCCATACGGCTTGCTCCAGTCTATCTCTGAAACCCACCTGGTCTCATGCCTTTTAATCAAATGATATAACGGAGTTTTAATTAATTAATTAATTAATTCCTTTGGCCATCTGTGAAATCTCATATTTGACATACCATTTCGTCATCTTTCCAAGATATTATTCTAGTTGCAGAATTTGGTTCACGAGCGTTTGATAGTTTTAAAATATCAAATCCAAATTTTGTAATTTTTTTAAAAAAAATTATTCATTACAATATTTATGACACTTGAGATTAACATAACAGCTACTTATTTATTTACAGTAAGTGCATAGAATTTGTTTTTGTCCAAATCATTAATATTAGTTTAATTACTTATAAACGTCGACGGGAATCCCTTGTTACAAATAAATATAAATAAATGGTTGGAATTCCGCCATTCAACAGCCGCTATGCAACTAGTAAAAGGTAGGTGTAATATTATATATTTATTTATTCGTAATGATATTTGCTTGTTCAAAACTTCAAATAGATTTGAATTCTGCATCTGTACTGTACTAGTATATAAACGCTAACAGGGAGAGGCCTTGGCGTTCACGTACAATGCAACCAGCAAATTTCCATGCAGCATCCAAATAAACACGTGGGCAATTTTAAATTTTCTATACCACGGTTTATTCGTCAATGGATCCTCTTTGTCTTTTGGTGAAAGCAATCGAGTCTTAGACAGCGGGTGCAGCGCACGTGGACATGAATGAGACCCGTGTCTCACATTGTCGACTGATAATGATTGCTGAATGGATTTAAAAGCAGGGTAAGTAGACTAAAAGGTTCAAAGTCTTATGTGACCGAATGGTCAAGTTCAAAGGTTCGGTTTTCTTCGTCTTCTTCTTTTTTTTTAAGTGTCATATTACGATTATTCATCGTAGGGCATGCCAATTTCGCGATCGAATAGAATAAATTTTTGACTGAAAACCCATATATGCGGAGAAGACAAAAGAAAAATACATTACTTTGTAGAAAAATCAATGCCATGATTTACACTCATTTGCAAATTCATCAGTGCAGGCTGTGTAACGACGACGTTTTGATAATTCTTTTTTTTTTTTTGTTTTGTTTTGGTAGCATTTGTATGCGAAAGAATATCCAATTTGTAAAATACTTGTAATTTTTAATGAGATTTTGGAAAGAAACACGAGAAATTTTTCTTTTTCTCAAGTGATAATCCATCTTGGTACAAACTAAGGTCTACGAGGTTGGTAGTGCACCACAACACCAGACAATTGTGATTCGTATGCTTTTTGCTTACGATAATTTTAATTGATATTGTGGTGATTTGGATGTCGCACTCTCCTGAAAGCCAGTGAAATCATCTCAAAATCTGTTAATACAATGGTAAGATGACGGGGTAAGCGAAGACTTTCTCCCTGTTTTCTTCTTCGTCAACCCGACATGTGATATAATAAAATAAGAATTTTAAGGGCGATGCGTTTTCAAAAAAATAATAATAAAAAAAAAGACTAGAAGAGGTAAATCTAAAACTACTACATCATAATAAATTCCTTTAAAAAGAAATAAAATACAAAGATCAAATTAGAGCTATGCATAATATAATAATATTAACACAGACATGTATGAACAATAGTGGGGAACGAGACGAAACGATTGATTTAAAATATCAGTGGGACCGATGGATTCATTTTAAATGAAAACAAAAGGTGTGTACTTCGGATTTACTCACTCACATTAATGTGGGAAGAGAATTTGATCTTAAAATCAATATTTCAAAAGATCTGCAAATTACTTAAGGCCGCAACTTTAACAAATGCAACCAAAGCCAATAAGATTACACTGATCCAATGAAATCAACGTAAACACGAAAATAAAGACCTCGTGCTTTACGATTAATATTTTTCTAAGAAACAGTTGAGCCATTTAAAGATCCTCCAATCCAAGAATTAGGTTAATATCTAATCAAGAAAAACAAAATTTTAAAAGAAAAAAAACTAAGCTTCCTTGAAGTTGTTGTAAAGTAAAGGTGATGCAAATTGATGGGTGTGGGGCACACGCACCATAGACTTTTTCTTTGGTTGGAAAATTGACTTGGTAGCAAGCCTTATCCATAGAAAATAAAAAATTAAAATAATTTTATCATTTTGGTAATATATATATATATATATATATCTATGGATCACGTCCAGGACCATTGTATCCAGACTGTGGGCTTGTGTTGTGTCTTGTTCTTTACGGAAACTTGTTCTTTCGTCACTTTCTGATTTCCGATCCCTCCTCGATGCTTCATCCAAACAAAATCATGTTTTTATCATCATTCTCTTTTCTTTTTTCCCCCCCATAAATTTGACTATAACATGTATTGTAACAATCTTACTAAAAATTTCTATCACAAATCTATGTTTCCAAACAAGTAGGTATATCCAACGCTTAAGTCGTTCTTTATTATAATAAAGAGTTATGTCCTTAATTTGATTCTCTCTTTAATTCTCTTTGATTTTGTTCAAAAGAAGAGAGTCCCCTTCGCTCACGGCCAAATGCCATCATTATAAGTTGTTTTCTATTACTACAAAAAGATATTTCACCGCATTTTATTTATTATTTTTATTAACTTGATCCTTCATTTAACTGAATTGCAAGTTCTCTTTAAATTTAACCCATAATTCTATCCTCTAGAAATACATTCTACTTTAGTTACTATTTGTCTTGTGCATTCTTAAGTGTGGACATAATTTTTTAATATTAAATGACTCGTTTATTTTATTAGACACATGACGTAATATAAGTAATTCATAAAAAGTGGAATATGCTGTAGTAATAAATTAAGAATTATTTATTGAAGATACATAATTATCTAGTTAATAATGATATAAAAATAAATTATTACCTAATATGTTACTTGAGATGCAAGATGTGTTACTCGAGTTTGCGTACTTATCCTTGCTTTGTTACTCATAAACACAGTCATCAATTATATAAATCGAGGGAAAAAAAAAGAGAAAAGAAAAGAAAATAAATCGATTATGTACCAACAACTAGCACAAGTCGAGACAGAAACAGACAGCCGTGACCCACCAGCCTAGAATTTGCTGCCAGCACTCATGACAACGTCAGCTGATTCACCTCCTTCCGTCCATCGATTTAAGTCACGTGATTAAAATCGCCCTACCCACTTTAACAATTTTATTTTACAGAACGTTCAAGGAAACCAAGCTCGAAAAAAAAAAGGGCGTAATAATAATAACAACAATAATAGTAGTAAAAATAAAATTATTAATAAAAAAGTTTCCACGAACCGCTAATATAATAATATATTTATAGAATTCCTATATTTTTCAAATTCATGCATCTTGCGATCTATATAAGGTCACCCCCTCCTTCAAAATCCGAAAGTTGCAGGTTGCACACTCACAATTCACAAAGAAAGTAGACGCAAGGAATAGGAAATATATACATAAACCAATTTCTGGTTTTAAATCCGGAAGCAAAATGTACGGACAGAGTAGTACGCATATGATGCCGTCGGATTATGCGGTGTTGGAGTCAGTTCGCTGGCACTTACTCGGCGAGTCGGAGACTGGACTCGGCAGCGTGTCATCAGCGAGTTCCAAGTCCAACGGAGCTCCTCCTACTTATTGCAGGAGCTCAAGCTTTAGCAGATTGTACCCGTGTCTAACTGACAACTGGGGGGACCTCCCTTTGAGGGAGAACGACTCCGAGGACATGCTTGTCGTCAATGTCTTGCGTGATGCCCTCACAGTTGGGTGGGTCCCACAGGAGCAGTTAGCTGAATCTGATCACCATCAGGTGGCGCCGGTGCCGGCACCGGCGTTGCCGGAGGAGCGAGGTGCTCATGCTCCTGCTGTGGTGCCTTCTCGGGGGAAGCATTACAGGGGTGTGAGGCAGAGACCTTGGGGGAAGTTTGCGGCCGAAATACGTGACCCGGCCAAGAATGGGGCTCGGGTTTGGCTCGGGACTTTCGAGACGGCTGAGGATGCGGCTTTGGCTTATGACCGAGCCGCTTACAGGATGAGGGGCTCAAGGGCTCTTCTGAATTTCCCCCTCAGGATCAACTCGGGTGAGCCCGAGCCGGTTAGAATTAAGTCGAAGCGGTCCACGCCGGAGCCCTCTTCGTCCACGGATAGTGGCAATGGGTCCCCCAAGAGGAGGAGAAAGGTGGCTGCCCCGGCGTCGGTGCCAGCACAAGCCGGGATGGAAATGGGAAGTGGAGTTGGACAAGTGGCGCAAGTGGCCTCCTGTACACGTGGTGACCAGCTATTGGTAAGCTGATGCCGACGTGGAAGATACTTCGAAGTTGATCTTATCCGAGAGATCTACTAGTTTCTTTTCTTCTTTTCTCGGTTGGGGGGGTGATCATCCCGAACATGATTTTGGAATTTTGTTTGTACCTTGGAGGGTGGTTGAAAATAAGAAAAAAAAAAAAAAAAATTGGAGGGTGGGACTTGGATTGTGAATATAAAAGAGTTAGTTGTTACTGCTTTTTCTTTGTGAAAAATTTCTTGAATGAAAGAAATCCTTTATTCTTTATGATCATATTTTGGGCACTTTCTATTTTAGGCAAGAAAGAAGTCGGTGTTTTTTTTTTTTTTACTTACTGCAAATCAAAACGATCCCTCATGACTGAGGCTGACACAGGACACATCTCATTTATAACTGATCTACATCAAATAGTTACGCTACATTCGGGCCACATGAGTTGAAGCATAAGATGAAATGTAACGAGCTCATCTTCACCCGTGGTCCCACATTGACGAAGAAGCGGGACACGCAAATTCAACTTATTTTAAAAAAGAGTTTAACTATTAACACCTCTTAAAATCCCTTTTGATTGTTTATAACTTTACCCTTAATTAAAATTACACTTAAAGAAATACAAATAAAATTAGTATGTGTGACAAATTCTATACACCTCTCTTATGTTCGTTCTGAGTTTGAAATTTATTTAAAGAATTTCATCATCCTCTTTTAGAATTAACAAATTATTTCAAAATTTTTATAGTTGATATTTATTTTTTAATTTTCACATATCTAAGATTTATAGTCAACATCTATCTTTGCTTACTTCTCAATCATTGATGAGAATTTATGACAAAATTGCGATATGCTTACATGAATAAAGAATCGTAGAATGTTATAATCTTGTTGAAAGTCTTAATTATTCACTATATATCATGCCTTGGAGTCTTAGGACTTCACTTTCTCTTTTCATGGTTTACGAAACTCTGTCAAGTGGTCGAGTATTCAAAGCAAAAGGATTTCCGTAAGGGCTTTGTAAAAATGGTGGTTAATAATAGTTGAATGATTATGATTTTGATAAAATTCTTTACGCCCATCAATTTTACATATAATTAATTAGGATTAATGAAGTAAACTCCATTAAACAATAATTAGGAGAATTGAGAAATCGTAATAAATTAAGGTTATTTTCGGTATTGAAAAAGGGGTGTAATAAGGGATCATATAATTTTTAAATACCTTAATGAGGTGTATTAAGAAATGGGGTTTTAAGAGGAATTTTAAGGAGTGCTAATAGTCTTACTCTTTAAAAAATGTCCAAGTATTCGTTTCTAAAATACTTTGCATTATGAAAGCTGTTTATTTTATATATACAAGAAAGAAAAAGATTTAATCTTCACCATAAAACGTTCATAAGCCGTGGCCCTTCTACCTTCACGTGGCATTACTCCATCAGGCTTTCGTCCATTGTAAAGTACTCTCCACTACTACCTCCCGTATGATTTTGAGCCAAGTGTCTCAATCCTAATGTGCCCGGTTATTATTTCAGACCAGCTACTGATCATCACCTTGATAAGCCATTGCTTCACCAACAAACTAATAAAACGCGAGCCCCTCGGACGGATTCCTCGTTTTGCTCCTCAGCCTACTAATTTGTTACGAAAATTTAAACAAGCTGCTGGTCAAAACACTTAACAAGCCATCAAGTTCAAATTAAAGTAAGAGATTTGCGGTTTATAATCAGGTAATGCTTTTACGCGTTTATTAAAATTTCAGGACATTGCAAGTCCGTATTCCAGATCACTCACTTAATTCCCTCAGAAATAATGATTGAATTAAACACTGAATTTTACTTATAAACTATCACCGTCTGTTCTGTTCAATAATTGCAAAAAGAACGAAAACAAACATTTATCGGAGCTTAATAATAAAGGTCCTACACAATCTCTCATCTTGTGTAATTGAAGTCCTAAGCTAAAGAAATTAAGCGCTAATAGGAGAATGCAAGCTAGGCTACGGACCAATCTTTTCTTCGTTTAACAATTTTTTAATCAACCCAGTAATGTATTGCCTTTCATTTAATTAAATTGTTTATTAGTTATTCAAAGAATAATAAAGAGGTCAGATCACGTTACTCCTCTGCAGCAGTGGCAAAACGACAACAGCCCCCAAAGTGTGTAACGCCAACAACAAGCACAGCAATCGCGTGCGCGCACGTGCACGTGCGGGCCCAGTTGGAATATTGGCGTACGGTCCAAAAGACAACAGCTTACCTCAGAATTTTTGAAAGTTTGACTTGACTTCTCGTTTTAAAGGTCAATATGTCAACATTTTCAAAGACGTTCAAATTGCCCCATTAATCCATTCATTCTTAATTATACGCAACTACATTTATTGCTTATACGCAAGCACATTTATTGCTTCCAATAATATTTTCCCCGAATAAGAAGACGACAATTCTTACAATGTAAGTGATCATTCAAATTTAGATGAGGTCACTTTGAAAAACCAAATTTTTTCGGGTGACGCAGTTCACTTGAAAAATATAATGGATCAACTGGTGATTTCGTTGAGCAACAAATAAGATAGCATCATGATTTTTATTGCAGTTACAAATTACTAATGGAACTTTGGTCTAATGTGAGAATTTTATATTTATAACTTTGAGAGCAAGAATTCGAACCTTCATAAGAATCTTATAAAAATTAATTTCAATTCTTTCTTAATTATCAGTTAATTGAGTAAAAACAATCTCTTTCTTATGAAATATAAGTGAAGTAATCTCTCAAAAATTAATTTCAATTCTCTCAATTATCAATTAATTGAGTAAAGATAATATCTTCCTTATAAAATATAAGTATAGTAATCCCTCAATTATCAGTTAATTGTGTCTGACAATCTCTTTTTTATAAAATGTGAGTGGAATAAACATCTCTCGAATATTTGAGAGGGTTTAAAGTATTTAGACAGTATTTCAGTGGACAGGCTCTTTCTTATAAAATGTGAGTGGAGTAAACATCCCTCGAATATTTGAGAAGATTTAAAATGCCTAAACAGTATTTCAGTGGGTGAATGTATTGCGAAAAGGTCTCAGATATTGTAATTTACTTGTAAATAATAATTATAATGTCTGATGTAATATCAATAACAATATGTGTATAATGGAATTCAAAAAAAAAAAAATAGAAGTTCCAAATTCATAGCTGGTTTTGACGCTTGAACCATGAATACCCTAATAAAATAGAAATACCGTCATATTGCAATTCTATAAACCCTTAGAGAGAGGAATTTGTTTGCTGTTGTGCATTAACTTTACACAAATTTAACATGATTCCAATTAGAGCACTGGAAATTTTGGAAACAACCCTAGGAATTACGTCACTAATGACTAATCTAATAGGCCAAGAAGAAAATCAAGCTAGCCACCTGAAGAACATCAAAGATTCATCCCTGCTTTTCTTAAAAATAATACTTTGGTGACCGTTTCCTGCAATTTGATAATTAATGAAATTATAACAAAGATAGAGAAAGAATGGCATGGAAAGAAGGAACGTGTCATCTGTAGGTGATCAAACACAAAAGTAGGAATGCACATGCAGACGAAACCTGATCGACCATACCCACCATTGAAGCCCCAGTTCAAGCTTTAAAGATGAAATAAAAAATACTTCCTTTTATTAATAACATAAATATAGTTAATAAAGGTCATTTGACTACTTAATTAAAACTTTCGGCACGTACGGGGGTGCATAAATCACGAACCGAAATACCTCTTTGATCGGCTTAAATCTTCCTCAGAGTCCATTTCTCCGTCCAATTCAAAGAAGAAATTATCTTGCTGAGCTCGAAACTGGTTACTAGCATGCTGTTCAGTGAAATTTCTATCAGTATGTAGTATGAATAAAAAATTCCATCCACTGCAATTTATGCATCTTTCAAAATGAAACTTTTTCAAATGTTTATAGAACATTAAATTGAGAAAAAATGAGTTTCAGTTGCTTCCAATCATTCATCATAAGAGCTCCACTCTTGCAATTTTTTTGCACCTTCAAATGCCATCCATTCTGAAGACTTAAGCATAAGCTTTAGCTAGTTATTTACTATAATAATAATATTTATTTAGAATTAACCAGTTAACCAAAAAGAAGAGGATAGACATATACATAAAGGCATATGTATTACGCAATAATTAAGCAGACTGCACAACTTAACAAATATAATACTCTTTCAAAGATAAGGCTCGTTATCAATGTTTGAGAGTTGCATAATGTCATGATCGTATGATAGGACACAACATCGTGACTGTAAAATAAAACATACACCAAGTCATAAGAAATGCTCAAACCTCTAAGACGGATCAATCTATTTTAATCCTACCATGGAGAGTTATTAATTCAGACCATTGCAAATATGTTAAATGCCAAAACTAACTCCCTATACAATAAGGACGATTTCTGCAATTAACATTAGCACTATATGAACAGCTTAAAAAAAAAATCCTAAATTCTTATCACTAAATGGTAAAATGCATAATTCAAAACCATATAAGCCTAGGCACAAACAATTGACCTTTGAATGGAGAGATTTCTTCACATCTTGCAAGTGAGTTTTGATTTCCATCTTGTGTTTTTTGTCCTCTTCGCACATTGCTCCAGCCCACTTAATCTTATCTTGAATCACGGAAAGAACATTATCGGAAGTGTCCAACCTGGAATTTACAATTAAGAACTCTGCTACCCTCAACAAGATTTGATAGCAACCAGTGAAAATCAAAGAGATGCAGGCAAATGTATCACAGAATAGGGAGAAAATGTAGAGGTGGTACTCATGCTAAAATGAGTGTCAAAACTGCAGTTGCACTTGACACAGCTTACTTCATGGATTAAACAATCCGTGGGTATCCAAATAAAACAATGAGCCAGCTACCCCCAGAAGATATCTCTGACGAGGCAAACCCAATTCCAATTGATGACCCCCATTTAACAAGCAATTGGAATGTTTTTTTTTTTTTTTGAAATAATTGGAATGTATTTTGGGAATCAATAAAAACTAAAAATTACTTGGCTATGATATAATGGCCATGTTGAAAAGCAACAAGCTCTTACATGTGTCAAAGTAATTTGAATAATGAGAAAATTGAATCTATAACTTAAAATCAAACAGATGACATTAAAAGGACAGACAAAGATACCAATTCGTTAAGCTCTGCATCATGTTCTCAAGTTGGCCATGTCTCAGATCCCTCCCTGCAGCAAATTGCACCTACAAATAGCAAAACCTCGCCATTAAACACTTGGCTTTCAAATGAAACTGAAAAACGAATTGACCAAGGTCAAGTGTCCAACCTCAAAGCGTCTTCTCAACTGATTTAACTTCCCTTTGACTATCCCCTGTACCAAAAACAATATAAGGTAATCATTACACATGGGTGACTCAAAGGACTTTAAAACAAGGTCAGCTTGGATGTATCTAAACTACTTTTCCCAATTTTCATTTTGATCCATACAAGTTTTAATGGTTATTTTACCAGCTTACAATTTTCTATCAAATTTTCATGCTGATGGCAAACTTGATGTTTTCATCAAATTTTCTCGTGTACCTGTAGGGAAATCTGCCATCTCTAGCGGCCTCTAACTTGTTAAATGCTAACTAGAAGTTCAGGTAAAGCTCAGGAATGAAGTAAGAAGACCCACCACATACATGCATTCGTTGATAAGGAAATCTTCAAGTTCACGCACATTAGCAACCTCAAGTTCCTTCAGAAGTTGATCGTAGGAGAGAACCTAGGAGAGAGTTAGTAAAACCATAGCTTTAGAACTACTTTATACATAAGAAACAGCACAAAAATTTTCACAAAAGACTATCGGAAGGAATCCAACAAAAAGTATTTTCAACAAGGATTAATGGCAGGAATCACTAATAGATTGCCAAAAAAAAAAGAAGAAGAAGAAATTGAATGCACTAATTAAGATATCATTTCTACTAGAAAATTTAGCACGTCACACCATCTCCTATCTTTCTTTGATTAGCTCTCAGGGGCTTGACCAAGTGATTATCAAGTAACTTTCTTTAGCTGGCCACCTAAGTTCGAATTTTGGAGAAGTAAGGAGTTAAAAAATTTATTTGGGCTTCGGCCACTCCCTATCTTTTAAATGAAAAAAAAATAACTATTAGGAGAGCAGAACGCTTCAACCACCCAGTCACAGTCAGATTTTATTTTGACAAATCCATGGCTAAAGTGCCCCAGAATGTCATTAATCAAGAGAGATTAAGAGACAAAACATTAGGTCACAAATCAAACGTACCACTATCATGGTTAATGTTCTTTTTCCCACCCTGCCAAATTAATTAATCTGTGGTCTGTAAAATCAGTGCTAATATAAAACATGTTTCATTTAGTGCTAACATAAAACATGTTTCATTTAGTGCTAACATAAAACATGTTTCATTTACTTACAAGGAGAATCAATTCTAGCAGCTACACTGAAAGCACAAATGCTATCAGTCCTCAACACAAGCAGGAGAATCAACAATCAAAATCTCAACAAACACTAAACCAGATACCTTGTTCATCTCAGCAAGAGTAAGCACACTAAGCTGTTTAAGCTTCACTTCTTGGTCCGGTACCAACTGCGGAAGATGAGCAGCATTACCTAGATAAACATCCAAAAGATTGAGGTCGATTAATACATATTTGTGCATATAACCATGTCTTCGAGTGAAAATCTTAATAATTTTTTTTCCCTTTAAAAATAATAACACAAGATACAGTGATACAAATTAAAAAAAAAACCGTACTTTTGTAATCGGTCCATGTGCCATAAGCAAAAAGACGAAGCAAGTCAATGTACATAGAACTTTCAGTTCCCTGAAGCTGCATTTATGTCAAATTTGTTAATGTTTTTGTACGTCGTAACACAATATAACCACATGATTTTTTTTTAAAAAAAAACTAACTTCGAGAATTGAAAAATCTTAAACCACGAAATTTATAATTTCTATTTAATAACTAAAAATAAACATACATAAATTTAAAAAAAAAAAAAAAAACCTGAAGGAGGTTGGGGACAGATAAAATCTCAGAGAAGGCGAAGAGAGAAGGGTGAGAGGTGGCTTCGACTATGAGTTTGACTAAAGCGGGGCCGGGCCCATTGAGAGTCGAAGCTTGCTTGACAAACTGCTCTATCAGGGGCGCTTGTTTCTGTTCTATCTCCATTGATTTGATTTTGCTACCGAAAAAGACGAAGAGAGGGCGTTTTGCGCGTGGTTGATTTTGGCTTGCGTATATATACATACTGGTAATTTATAGGCGGTTTTACAAGGCAAGTATATAACGTGCGCCGAGAGTGCAAAGAGCAAGCCACTGCGTTTACTTGGGCTTGGGCTTGGACATGGGCTGGGTTGTGCAGAATGGAAGCCCAATGTAAGTTGTTAAAAGTGCATACAACAGGATTCCTATTAGTCTATTACACCCATCTTGCCAAAAAGGCACTCGCTTAGCTTAACTGCAAAATCTGGGTGCTTTAAAAGTATATACACCCACTTTTATTGATGATTTTTTTTTTTTTTTGGGGGCCAATGTTCAACACTCAATCATAAAATGTCATCGGTGCTCCATCTAGTGTATCTACGCTCCAATAAATTTTTCTAATGTGTAGTGTGTACCTCTCAAGTCGCAACCAATACTCTAGGATGGTGAGTAGCCGTCAGTTACTTACGAAAGAATAGATACATCAATTAATTATGAAAAAGTAAAATGTGCACATGACAAAAGTGTAGTGGCAGAGAGTAATCAGACGGCCCTTTGCAAAACATCAATTTTTACTTGCTTTACTAACAGATCATTCAACTATACTTACATGAAAGGATTTCATTTTGCAACGGATATGGATAAATTCACAGCACAACTATTTCAAACATGACCGAGAAATTCCTTGATACGTAAGGGAGAAAAGAGTAAAACGTGGTCAACTTTTATTTCAACAGGTAAAATGATGAATAGTGAAGGTCGGGGATTACTCCAGTTCGATAATTAAATTTGCAATAATTTTACACTTACATAATTGAGAATGATTTGTGATTATTGGAGGGGCTTAGCTTAAGATTTTTAAGTATTCAATCTAAAAAGATAACCTACTAGGTGGATTAACGGGTTTTCTTTATAAACCCAAATATTTTTCTTTTCTTATTATAATAATATTATACTTACACAATTGAGAATAGTTTGGGAGTCATGTTCATGTCCAAACATTTGGACTTCATAATATGTAGTTGTCAAATTTCTCTTCACTTTTTTAATTCCATTGTCCCTCTACCCCTCACTAGTCCCTACACTCATATTAAATATATCTCCCTTGAACTTGAATTTTTGATCTCTTGCATTCAATGCTTCGAGTTTAGTCAACTAGGCTATCATTTCGGAATAAATCTCACATCATTTAGATTACAATTATATGATACCAATTATTTAAGTGCAATATTATTTATAACATTGTCAACCTCTCCTCAGTCCTAATCCTTGAAGTCAAGGTTCAGGACTTTTTGTATGGATGGAATATGTGGAGTATAGTTACACAGAAGGGGAACCATGTCCCTATTAGACGAGGATTCTTTTTCAACCCCAGTTGGCAGGTTAATCAAATAATAGCAATCTTTCTCTTTCATGTTGATTTGTTTTGTTAGATTCTATGAACCTTTGGTCGCGATGTGCGGCCAACGTCTCTGACTTGATAATCATTCTGTATGATTTCGATTGGTTGGAGTCCATTTCCATCACTCACGGAATCATGCTGAACTAAGGCTGTGTGATGATTTAATGCTCATGGCGGTAGCAGCCATTTATCACCCTTGACTCGATAGTTTTATCCAATTCCCTGGAAGAAAGAAAAATTTTACATGTTTAATTTGTGAAGTGAGGGAATTAACTCGGAAGAACGAAACAAGATTTGGACGTTTCCTGTTGACTTTTTAATCTGTTTGGTCTTTTAACCAAATTTGCCACGTTTAGTAAGTAAAAGCACCACTTTCTTGATAACATAAAAATATATTAATGTTAATAGTCTCCGAAAAGAAAAGTTCAATCTTCCAGTTTCAAAGATGTGTGTTCAACATTATTCACCTCAAAGTTCTAACATGTATGACTATAATAGTGTAAAACTGGAGTAATAGGATTCAAAATCAAACAAAGAAATGAGAGTCTTTCTCAACGGATTAGTTAAATTATTACGCTAGTGATTTGACTAACAACAGGAGATTCTATTCCATGTCGATCCCTATAACAAATAATGTAAGCCCTTCTCTGCAATTGCAAGTTGCAACTAAAAACTTTCAATGGATTCTTTGGCTCTCCCTTGTCTTTTCTTGCTCTGTTCTCCACTGCTGCCATATTTATCTGCTGCCGCCAACATAAGTCTGGGTTCATCTCTCTCCAGCACCAGTAACAACTCTTCATGGCTTTCACCTTCAAGGGATTTTGCTTTCGGATTTCGCCAACTCGACAACAATTCGGACCTTTTCTTGCTTGCCATTTGGTTCAACAAAATACCTGAAAGAACCATCGTTTGGTATGCCAATGGAGACAACCCAGCTCCCAGAGGATCAACACTTGAACTTACTGCCACCGGCCTTCTGCTTAAAGATCCTGGAGGCCAAGCAATATGGGACGGAAAGCCCGACAAAGATGTATCAGATGCTGCCATGCTTGACACAGGTAATTTTGTGCTTAGAGCCTCCGGTAACAATTCCGATTATGCTTGGCAGAGTTTTAAAAATCCAACAGACACCATCTTGCCTACCCAAATATTAGATTCGGATAGCGTGTTGGTTTCCAGGCTTACAGAAACCAACTTCTCCAAAGGCAGGTTTGAGCTCCATTTTTCAAATGGAAGCCTTAAGCTCATTTCTGTGGCCTGGCCAAGCCGATTCCAATACAAAAGTTATTATACCAGTAATACTTACAGCGCTAATTCTTCTGAGTCTGGTCATCGGCTGGTTTTCAATGAATCAGCTGATATTTACATAGTGAAAAATAATGGTCAAATTGTCCAATTGCCTCAGTGGGCTCGACTAAATCCTAGAGCAGATCATTATTTTCGAGCAACATTGGACTTTGATGGAGTTCTCGCAGAATATGCTCATCCAAAGAATTCTTCCACTAACCAAAGCTGGTTTCCTACACGAATCCTCCCTGATGACATATGTAGAAGATTATTTAATGACATTGGAAGTGGCACTTGCGGCTTCAATAGCTATTGCTCACTCCAGAATGGGAGACCTTTTTGTGACTGCCCACCTGGGCATGAACTTGTGGATCCTAATAACAGATTTAGGGGCTGCAAGCCGAATTTCTGGCAAGGCTGTGGTCCAGATGATGGATCAAGAAATGCAGAACAGTTGTATGAAATAAAGGAATTCAATAATGTGGACTGGCCTTTTGGAGATTATGAAAGGTTGGAACCTTATAATCAAACAGAGTGTGAAACATCTTGCTTGCATGATTGCTTGTGTGCTGTTGCCATATATGATGGTAATAGATGTTGGAAGAAGAAATTGCCACTCTCTAATGGGTGGCTACGGGACACCGGATTTTCAAAAGTTCTCTTCAAAGTAAGGAAAGGAGATTTTCCAGGTTTTTCTGACAATTCCGGCAGTAAAAAGGAAAGAGGACCATTGTTCTTACTAGGAGCTTTCCTGCTAGGTGGTTCTATATTTTGCAATGCCTTTCTGCTGCTAGCAATACTTATTTTCATTAAGCGGCGCAGGAAAAAGTATGAAAATAATGTCCAAGATTCAAGCACTTCCGAAACAAATCTGCGATTCTTTTCCTACAACGAACTTAAAGAAGCAACAGATGGGTTCAAGGAAGAACTGGGCAGGGGTTCTTTTGGCATAGTTTACAAAGGAGTCCTGAAATCTGCTTCAGGAAAAGCTATAGCTGTCAAGAAACTGGACAGGTTAGCTCAAGAAAGGGAAAGGGAATTCAAATCTGAAGTGAGTGCAATTGGGAGAACTCATCACAAAAATCTAGTCGAGTTACTTGGATTCTGTGATGAAGCTCTCAACCGGCTTTTAGTATACGAATTCATGGGCAATGGCACTTTGGCGAACTTAATATTTGCAATTCCAAAACCTGACTGGAACCTCCGAGTCCGGATTTCCCTGGAAATTGCAAGAGGGCTTGTGTACTTGCATGAAGAGTGCAATGTGCCCATCATTCACTGTGATATAAAACCTCAAAACATACTTCTAGATCACTATTTTAGCGCAAAAATTTCTGACTTCGGATTATCCAAGTTGTTACTCTCTGATCAGTCTCGAACACATACCATGATCAGAGGAACACGAGGATATGTGGCTCCAGAATGGTTCAAAAATGCACCTGTCTCAGCCAAAGTGGATGTTTACAGTTTTGGTATTATGTTACTGGAAATCATTTGCTGTAGGAGAAGTGTGGAGATGGAGTTGGAGGAAGAACGAAGAGCAATATTGACTGATTGGGCCTATGACTGCTATGTTGAAGGAAGACTGGATGTTTTGGTAGACAATGATGAAGCTGCAATGGCTGACAGATCAAGGCTGCAAAAATGGTTTATGATAGCAATGTGGTGCATCCAAGAAGATCCATCAAAAAGGCCTACAATGAAGGTGGTCTTGCAAATGTTAGAAGGTCTTTTGGAAGTTCCTAATCCTCCATGCCCTACTTCTTTCAGCATTGCAGTTACTGCAAGCTGAAGCTACTAGCGAGTCAATTTCACTGTTCCCCATTGGGGATTGTTATTTATATTTATCCCCTTCAAATACATATGTAAACTGCAATTTGTTCTATTGTTATTTAGAGTGAAATAGAAAGTTTCTTTCTTTCACACTGGAACGAACTTTCTGAAAAAATTTTAGTTCCTTTTAATTATCAAATTGTCAATAAGATTTTTTTTTTCTCCCATGTATATCTCCCAACTAACCTAATGTTTACGGTGCTCTAATGTTTACACCCTCATTGATTTGATTCTTACTACATGCCGATCTCATCTAATCAAGAAAGAGGGTATCTACACTGGAAATATTCAAGAATTTTTCCTTTACTTGACATCAATTTTCACTTTAACAACAAATCACCCTCTTATAGTCGATAGCTAACAATTTCATTTGCGTCATCAGTGGATAAAGTCCCCGCACAACAATTTCAAATTTCCCTTCATAAGTCAAAGGAGGAAATTAATAGCCAAAACAGAAACTCCTTTATTAGAGAACACGGAATCTGGACACACTTATATCAGCAGATAACTCATGAATGGCGAAGGGTCATAGATTCCAGTTAAGATCAAGAACATGCCACGTTAATCATTTAATAGAAATCATTCTCTGTCTTCTGATTCAATTAATGAAGATTAGATAAAGACATACGTCTTTGACGTACTATTTCAACAATTTGGAGTCCATTTTAATTCATCAGCGAGTCATGTTAGACAAATCCTAAGATAACTACCCTCCTTAAATTATTAAACAAAACACGAATTACGGAATTCCAAAAAAAAAAAAAAAAACATCATTCTCTTTCTTCTGATTCAAGTAATGAAGATTAGACAAAAACATACGTCTTTAAAGTAGTATTTCGGCAATTTGGCGTCCATTTTAATTAACCACCGAATCATGCTAAGATAATTTGATAAACAAAACAGTAATTACGGAATTCCAAACAACATAGCTGAGCTGGCAATTTTGTAACTGTAGGTGCCATATCTTAGAGGCACGAAAATTGTGCCACGTATTCATTTGAAAAATAAGAGAAAATTAGTCCAGAATAAGAATAACACTCAACCTATTCCGGGAAGATAACGCTCAAAATAAAAATCCTAGGGAACCTACAGAGATAATTAAAATCGGAAAGAAACTCATTCCAGTCTGAGATTCCGAGGTGTGAGGAAATTATGCCCAAAGTCATAATAGAGCACGGAAGCACGAAATATATGAAGAAGGTCCGAAAATAAACACAGGTCAGGAATAAATATGTTTATTTCCTTATGATAAAATTCACATCCACGTGCACAATAATGATAGGTGACACGTGTCATTAAAGGGAGAGCTCAAAGCAAAACCCTAAACCCATGACACCCATTATCTATAAATAAAGGACCCTTGTAACCAAAAAAGGGAACTGTTCATAACAAAAAAAGGGAGAAACCAACTTCATCTTCTTCATTTTTCTTCCCTTTAAATCTCAATCACACACTGACTTGGGCGTCGGAGTGCCTTTTTCAGGTACCCACCTCGCCGGATCCAACATCAGCACATCACGAGCTCTCCACAAAATCGAAATACGTGTGAAGGTAATTTCCAGCACCTTCATTGGCGCCGTCTGTGGGGAAGATCTTGGCTGAAAAAATCTTTCTCTCACTAAAACCCATATGAACACTACCTTATAATCATCTTTTTATATTAGATCTAGTTGGTTGTGGTTGAAAAAAGTGATGAATACTTATACAAGCTTATGAAAAATGGGACACACAAACCTCAAACATGCTTAAAAAGGCATTAAAGAAAAAATTCAAGAGCAAAAATGGAGATCTCTTCTTCAAATAGCTTGCTGAAAAAAAAAAGGGGTAAAGAAGATGAATAACCCATGTGGTCAACATAACTTTGACCCGGAAAAAAAAAAAAAGAAGGAAAAAGTAAACGATGGTCAAAATGGTCAAAATGTTCTCTAAAACTAAACCCAAGACCAATTTATCTTTTATTTTATTTATCTTCATTTTCTTTTTAATTATGCTAATTTCCTGATTTCTACACTAACTTATTTACATTCCTGCCATCACATTTATTCCATGATACTTATTTATTCTTCCACGAGTGAGGCTAAGCAAAACTAAGCGTCCACCTTATCCGGGGGAATATACGCAAGGTATTATGCCAACGTGGACTAACATAACTCTATGTTCTAACCTGACAGTTGTAATTCCGGATCTAACATATTAACACGAGTGACAAATTATTCCTGACCCTTCTAACATTCCTGACTCTACTTGGTTACTCCCGAGTAATTACTTTTACACATCTAACTTTTACATTTTCCCATTGATTATTATAATTATTTATAAATTTTATGATGTTAGATGCTGACTCCGGAGGGAAGTGGACATTACCCACTTCTCGTTTTCTCTTATTTATCTTCACTTATGAATCTACCTTTGTTTCCTCTTTAGACGAAGGCTTTTTAAGCCTGGAACAAGTTTCCATATAATAATTCCCAAGAGCTCTAAATGCTATAGCATAACTTTTCCTGAGCAATCAAAAGAAATATAACAGAAAAATGCTTAAAAGTACAACAACTTCCTCATTAAAATTTCTTCGCCAAGATCTAGCCACCTTTGAATTTTGTTTAAAAACAAGCAAAACAAAAGGCTAACAAAGGGAAAAATCAATGTAAATGCAAGAAATCAATGGCCAGACCTCCTAAGAACAAGTTTCCTACAGCTTCCTCTAGTGAACTTCCTCTCGAGGAAAATCTAGAACCGGAAGAGCTGGAAGTTTCTGCTGAAAGGCGAGAAGCGCCACCCGATGATACCTTGGCACAAATCTTGCAGCAATTGGAAGAAACCAAAAAAGAAAATCAGCAACTAAAAGCCAGACTCCTTGTATTGGAGCAACAGCCAAAGGAGCCAAGAGGAAGCTCGGAACGAGGGGAACGGAACCTCAGCCCCCCTGCAGAAAGGGTAGCTACCCACACTGATCATTGCCTAGAAAGCCAGCAAGGAGCTGATGCAAGTGAGGAGTAGTACCAGAGGACTCTCCAGCCTTGGATGCAACGGAAACTCCAGGTGCCACCATTGTCTCAAGAATTTGCTGGCCCTTTGGTAAACCATCTGCAGCCTTCTTCGCAAAAGAAAGGTCTTCCGTATCTAATACAACCTTCTCCTTCCCAGCAAGAATGAACTCATGATGACTGCCGGAAGATTGAGACATATCCTCCCCAATGTTGGAAATATCCACTGAAATCAAAACCAAAGGGAAATAAAGAATTTTTCGACTAAATACCAACATTTACCCAAATTAAAATATGAAAGGGAAATCAGCACTAGCAAAAATTGAGAGACGAATGGATTCAACACCTGATTTCGTTCTCTTTGATACACGATCATTACGGAAGCCAGCTTTACGCTTTGGACAAGGAAGCTTTGGAACTTTAGATTTCAAAAGTTCAGAGGCCAGCACCTTAGTTGAACCAGAAGCCGGAACAGCTGCACCCCCCTCGGAAGTTCCTATGATTGTAGGAGCTACTTCCTCTACAGCTATACTCTGCTTTTCACGCTCAATATTCTCGGAAGGAGAAGTTCCGAGAAGGAAAGCAGCTACACAATTATTTTCCTTGTGTTAAAATAATAACAATAATAATAGTATAAGCAAGAATAAAGGAACCTACATACCATTAGATTCTGATTGGTCAGAGGTTGTAGGAAGAAGAGCTTTGTCTGTTCCCTCCATATGCACATGCCGTAAAGAGTCGGAATGCTCCCCCTTCCTAAGACTAACATTCCTATGCTTACTGCCGTGGATTTTTTGTGTTGAAGTAGCCATCATCTTCTTACCCCCAAATGAAGTCCCTTGCCCAACAATGCCACTTCTCTCCACAGGAAGCTCCCTAGCAACCTCGGTTGCTCCACTACTTCGTCTCTCAATTGGAATCTTTTCCTTTGGCTGAGCTTTCTTTTTATCGATCTTCCGAGGGATGTATAATTCTGCAGAGCCATAGGGTGGAGACCTTGGGCTCCGTATAGGCTCCCGAGCCCCTATGTCGATCGGAATCCCATCCGGAAGAGGAATATCAAGACTCTCATATTCGCTAGCCACATATAAGTCAAGAATTTTCCTCGCATCCTCATTTATTTCAGTATTGCCGGAAAGGTGAGCCAACCCAAGGGGGAAAACAATGTAACCTCCTCCTAAACACAAGCTGTCAACATGACGAACATAGTTGAATCGACCCACGCGCCTCAAACAATTACGCGAAACCAATTTTGTAACACAAGGAAAATCCTTTCCCTAAAAATTTCTCTCCAAATAAGCCACCCGGGCACCCAACAAAGGAGGGTCAACAATAGGCCTAGCTAAAAAAAAAAAAAAAAAAAGAGACAAGAGGAGGAAGGTGAGTAACACAAATAATAAAGTAACAGGAATCCATATGTCTATGAACTAAAGCCAAAAGCAACACAGACTCACGGAGATTTTTCCGAAAGGCATAACTCAGAACATAAGATTCCATGTGCTCCCCCCTACACCAGTAGCCCGTAACTATTATAGGGCGATTAAGTGACCATTCCCTAAATTGGTCTCTTTTTGCTGCGGCCGGAATTTTATAAAAAACCCTCTTGTCCTCAAACCTCATAGTAGTAAACCAGGAATCCTTTTCATCTTTGGGATCACGATAAAATTTAAGTTTATACCAGATTAAAAAATCATACAATGAAAGGAAATGGGACCCCTTAAAAGCCAAATTAGTGGTGGCAAAAGCTTGTAATCGTACCAAAACGCAAGGATTAATCATTAAGGGCGAAACCCCATAGCGAGCAAAAAATTCCATGACCAAAGGAGGGATAAGGAATGATAATACCTCAATTTACTGACGATAAAGCAAAATTGACTCCCTACTAATTTCGGGGTCCATAACATCAACATTGTTAGTAAGTTCTCTTAGCTTAACATAAGGGCCAAGACCCACGTTTTCAACGAACCGATGGAAGGAAATTCTCTCTACTCTGGGGGCAACCATATTCCTAAAAAAAAAAAAAGAGTTTAGGATAAATTCCAAAGCAAAAAAAAAAAAAAAGGAAGCGAAAGGAACCAAACAAGAAGAAGAAAAAGACGAAGAAAAGAAAAGGAAGCAAAAGGAACTGAAAAAGAAGAAGAAAAAGACGAAGAAGAAAAAGACGAAGGAAAGAAAACCAAGCAAAAGGAACCGAGAAAGAAAAAGAAAAAGACGAAGAAGAAAAAGACGAAGAAAAGAAAAGGAAGCAAAAGAGAATAATGACAAAGTATGAAACTTACAAAAAGTAAGAGTGAAAAGTTACAGGCAGAAGCAAATCGAAAAAGAGAAGGAGGCTTTGAAAATTCAAAAGAGAAGAATGAAAAAGAAGAGGAAAGGTGGTGACCCAAAAACACCAAAATATATATATATATATATATATATATATATATATATATATATATGTGTGTGTATATATATATATATATATATGTGTGTGTATTTAAACGGGTCCTTAAAAGGTCAAAATGTTTAAATAAAGTAAAAAAAAAAGATATTTTAAATAATTATTTAAAATACACTTGTGGGGAGTGGTGAGGTCAGAGGTATTATATCTTATGCACTAAAATTGTCTTAGCGTATTTATTTGAAAAATAAGAGAAAATTAGTCTGGAATAAGAATAACACTCAACCTATTCCGGGGAGATAACTCTCAAAATAAAAATCCTAGGGAACCTACAGAGATAATTGAAATCGGAAAGAAACTCATTCCAGTTTGAGATTCCGAGGTGTGAGGAAACTATGCCCAAAGTCATAATAGAGCACGGAAGCACGAAATATATGAAGAAGGTCCGGAAATAAACACAGGTCAAGAAATAAACATAGGTTCGGAATAAATATGTTTATTTGCTTATGATAAAATTCACATCCACGTGCACAACAATGATAGGTGACACGTGTTATTAAAGTGAGAGTTCAAAGCAAAACCCTAAACCTATGACACCTATCATCTATAAATAAGGGACTCCTATAACCAAAAAAAGGGACTGCTCATAACAAAAAAATGGAAAAACCAACTTCATCTTTTTCATTTTTCTTTCTTTTAAATCTCAATCACACATTGACTTGGGCGTCAGAGTGCCTTTTTCAGGTACCCACCTCGCCGGATCCAACATCAGCACATCACGAGCTCTCCACAAAATTGAAATACGTGTGAAGGTAATTTCCAGCACCTTCAATAACTAACTTTGGCGCAGTTGGCTGCCACATCAGCTGTTCTTGTAACTATTTTTTAACCACACATACACATAACAGGTTCTTAGTAAAACTTTGCCGCGTTATTATCAGGATTTTGGTTCGACGGAAGCTAGATGTAAACTCTGTTTCTCAACCCATTTTCACTTTCAGTAAACTCACTAGTTCTACTTATTTTCAACTTAAAACACATTACGTCTACTATAGGGCAGATATAAATACGTTAACTTATATTTTTTATTTAAATTGATGAAGCTAATTCTAGTTCTTAAATCAATTATGCTGATGCTAAATTTCGGCTTCAAAGAACAAAATTATAATTGCAATATGATACCGTAATCGTAATTGTAAAGTGTGCCAGTGTTATAACTGTCAATAATTCTCAAATGCTTATGTCAGATGTCAGAGTCTTTAATGTAAATTTTAGATAATAAAATAAAGTTAAAAAACTCCTAGTTAGTTTGGCAGAAAATGTTGTAGCAAAGAGAAAAAATTATCGTCTCTCTTATCTCATTTTTTTTGGTAATTTGTGGGCGCTATATTAGGAGTAATTAACTTAAATTTTTTTATTTAAATTGATGAAGCTAATTCTAGTTCTTAAATCAATTATGTTGATGCTAAATTTCGGTTTCGTCAGATCCGGGCCGTACGGGCAGATTTTCAGGCCCGATAACTTCGTTTTTGGGCAGCCCGGGGCCGGAAATAACTGGGCCGAAGGTCACTACACTGAAGGCGCTGAGTTGATTGACTCCGAGCTTGATGTTGTTCGCAAGGAAGCTGAGAATTGTGACTGCTTGCAAGGTACTTTTTAGTGGCAGTGCTTTTAGTATTACGTGTTTTTTTGTTAAGGCTTGTTTGGCATTTTTAAACTTGATTTTGCTTAAAAACGAACTAAAAATAGTGGATCCACGCGTACTGATTGTTTTGAAGAAAATTGGAGTTCTATTACTTGAATTATGTAACAGATCCATTCAGTTAAGGCCTGCAAGGTTTTATTTGAATTTAATATTGAGCTTAGCTTTGTGCAAGTCTTGGATGCTCCTGGAATACTGTTTTTTTTCATTTTTTTTCTCCATTCAATCACATGTATACTTCAACTAATCATGATAATAGGTTGCTCGTGTGGAAAGAATTAAAAGGATAAAACGCAATATTCCAAAAACGCTAAAAACCTTCTTGCTTTGCTTAATATTATGGTTGGTAGTTATTAGACAAAAAAATAACATGTATTAAATCTAAATTATGCACTTACGGATGTGCATGATAAAAAAAAATTATAAAAAGCTCAGCTTAGCATTGGATCTAAAATTTATTAGTTTTACTTGTTGTTTAGGAGTTTATTAGATAATGAGTTTGGGAAATTTTGATGCTCCGTTTGAGCGGCAGCAGGGAACAATCACACTAGCCTCATAGGAGTAGCTCGAAGCAATAAGCCAGCATACTTCGTGGATCTTTTGCGAAAGAAATGGAAATGGAGTTGTTTGGTTGCCGAGAAAATATCTCAGAGAATGTCCTAGATTTCTTATTTTTATTGCTTAAAACAAAATGTTACAGTTACATTCAATTTTATACTCACTGCATGGGCGTCATTATTGTAACTAATTCATAACTAACTAAAATGAGTAACACGAGCTAAGTTTCTGCCAAGCGTACACAATGAATTGTAGCAGACTTCGACAACTTATGCTGAGCTGTCGCTTTGCTTACTATCATCTGACGTCATAGGCTTGTTAATCTTTCTCAGCTTTAGCTTCTCCTTCTTCTTTGTGCAGTGAGCTTCCTTAACATTTTGCATTATCTTTGATGACAAGCACAGTTTTCTTTTAGAGGTAGCCGAAGATAAATCAATGTGTAATTAAAACTCCGCCTTCGAGGCACTATGTAATTAATTAATTAAAATTAAAACACAGTGTACAGATGATAAAAATTTTAAATAGATGAAATTTTAACATTACGTGAACAACCGCCGGGTTGGGTGGGGGGGGGGGGGGGGTGGTGGGTAAAGATGAGGATGTCGTCGTGTCGGTCCATGGATTTGACGACAGGACATCGACCGGAGAGAACTAAGACGACACGCCATATAAATAATAAAAATAAAGACGATAGTCGTCTATGGTTTCAATAAAGAAAGGGCAACTTTTCGAGACAAAACTTGTGAAATTATGAAGGCCCCCGACTTCTCTGCCTTGTGCTTGCCATCAAAGATACCCATTACCAAATTAAGAAGCTTGTTTTAATTGATGGATGCGAAGTTATTCTTTCTGTCAAGGTGCCGGGCAACATGGCTGTTTCGAGAGGTGGGTTCAGTTCATAAGCCATACGGGTGATTTCGGTTTCGTAAAATGATGATTTTAGTCATTAGAGCATCTGACGTAAGAGTTTTTTTGGCTGCTGGGCACTTGTGCTATTGGGAAAGAATCAAAGAAAAAATATATATATATATATATATATATATTGACAAGCTTTAGCTGCGCACAATACTTGACAACATTTTCAGGGAGGAGTGGTATCATCGATGCTCAATACTTTATTCCTATGAATTCCTGCTCTGAATATAGCCTTGTTAAAGGTGCTTCATCCAGACAACTTTAAACTAGTAAGATTGTAGTTACATCTAAAACGTTATCAGGATGCGTACTAAATATGCGTTAAAGCTAGCTTCCATATTTTTTTTTTTGGGGCGGGGGGGGCGGGGGCGGGGGCTCTGAAGAAAAGTTTATTGCAAAAAAAAAAAAAAAATCTGATTCTATAAACATGTAAATGAATCTTGGTCCGTAATCAGTCTGGTTTGCTGACAAAAAAGTCAACAGGCCATGAATCAATCCAAGAGGCCAACTTTCTTTTCTGATTGGCTCAGGTGGGACCCGCATATGCCCAATTATTTGTTTCCCAAAAAAGCTGTCGCACGCGTATCAAGCATTTTGGGAATAGTTTGATAATATTATAATTTTTAAAACAATAATTTTGAATGATGTTGTAGAAATAATTAATTAGTAAGAGATTAATTAAATATTTAGTAAAACTTATTTTTAAAAGTATTGTGATTTTTAAAAATAATTTAATAAATTTTATAGTTAAATATTGTGAGAATGTAAATAAATAAATTAGACAATATGTTGAATAAAATTTATTTATATATTTATAAATATGTATATAAAATATTTTTTTACTGTTAATAAATAATAATTAAAAATTAAAGTAAATATTTTTATATTATTAATTTATTTTTTATCTCAATATAATTAGTAATAATAATAATAATAATAATAATCTCTTTAAAGTTAATGGTTTTATTTTCTAATTAATAAGAATAATTTTAGATTTTTATAATATATAAAACTAATTCTCAAAATTTATCATAGAATGAGGTGATCTGATCAAAAGTAATTTTTTAAAAAAATTTACAAAATACTAAAATTAATTTTTAAAATTTCTTGTTGAATCTCCAAAAAATATTCTCAAATGCCCCTTAATTTAAAACTAATTGGAAATTCGGAATCGAGCTGAATTAATGCTGTGATATCTACACTAATTGATTTAGCCAATCATAATGAGAGGTGGCAGCCATTCGTATTTCGTAAGCATTAACTTTGACTTTGATAGTTCTATCAAATTTCCTAGGAGAAGACATGAAAAAGAAAAATTTTACGCGTTTCATTCATGAACGAATGATGAGCAATTCCGGGAAACAAACAAGATTACGTTGTTTCGTCAGTTAACTGTTCCATAGAGTGACTCAAGTGAACCACCTACTTCAGCTGAAAATATCAAACGCGTATACCATACTTCCAAATCTCTATCCAACATTATTAAAATGCAAGTGACAAATAACAAAACACCATCTTCTTATAGTGAATGTAACCCTTCTTTGCAATTGCAATAACAACCTACCAATGGATTCTTTGGCTCTCTCTTGTCTTATCTTGCTTTCTCTTCCACTGGTTCCATTTTTATCCGCCGCCAACATAGCTTCGGGTTCAACTCTATCAAGCACCGGCAACAACTCTTCATGGATTTCACCGTCAGGGGATTTTGCTTTCGGATTTCGCCAACTAAACAACAATTCGGATCTTTTCTTGCTTGCTATTTGGTTCAACAAAATACCTGAAAGAACCATCGTTTGGCATGCCAATGAAGACAACCACCCAGTCACAGCTCCCAGAGGTTCAACACTTGAACTTACTGCCACTGGCCTTCTGCTTGAAGATCCAGGAGGCCAAGCAATATGGGATGAAAAGCCCGACAAAATTGTATCAGATGGTGCCATACTTGATACAGGTAATTTCGTGCTTATAGCCTCTGGTAACGATTCCGATTATGCTTGGCAGAGTTTTAAAAGTCCAACAGACACCATCTTGCCTACCCAAATATTAGATTTGGGTAGCGTGTTGGTTTCCAGGCTTACAGAAACCAACTTCTCCAAAGGCAGGTTTGAGCTCGATTTTTCAAATGGAAGCCTTCAGCTCATTCCTGTTGCCTGGCCAACCCCATCCGAATACAAAAGTTATTATACCAGTAATACTTACAGCGCTAATTCTTCTGAGTCTGGTAATCAGCTGGTTTTTAATGAATCAGCTGACATATACATAGTAAAAAATAATGGTCAAATTGTTCAATTGCCACAATGGAATCGACTATCTCCTATTGCAGACCACTATTTTCGAGCAACATTGGACTTTGATGGAGTATTCACAGAATATGCTTATTCAAAGAATTCTGCTCGTAACCAAGGCTGGTTTACTATACGACGTCTTCCTGACAACATTTGCAGTGCTATATCTGATGAGTTCGGTAGTGGTGCCTGTGGCTTCAATAGCTACTGCTTACTTAAAAATGGGAGACCTTTTTGTGAATGCCCTCCAGGGTATTTATTTGTGGATCCAAATAACAGATTTAGTGGTTGCAAGCCGAATTACTGGCAAGGCTGTGGACCAGATGATGAATCTAGAAATGCAGAAGAGTTGTATGAAATAAGGGAAATCGCTAATGTAAATTGGCCTTTTGGAGATTATGAAAGGTTGGAACCTTATAATCAAACAGAGTGTGAAACATCTTGCTTGCATGATTGCTTGTGTGCTGTTGCCATATATAATAATGCTAGACAATGTTGGAAGAAGAGATTCCCCCTTTCCAATGGGGGGTACGACAATACGGGAAAAGGATTTACAAAAGCTCTGATCAAAGTAAGGAAAGGAGGTTTGCCTGGTGATTTTGATATCAACACTGGTGGCAAGAAAGGAATACCAATCTTACTAGGAGCAGTTCTATTAGGTAGCTCTGTATTCTTCAATGGGCTTTTGCTACTGGCAATATCTCTTCTCGTCTTTGTGTGGCGCAAGAGAAAAGATAGAAACAATGCCCAGCATTCAAGTATCTCTGAAACATATTTGCGTTTCTTTTCGCTCACTGAAATCAATGACGCAACAAATGGGTTCAAGGAAGAACTAGGGAGGGGTTCTTTTGGCATAGTTTACAAAGGTGTCCTCAAATCTGCTTCAGGAAATGTTGTCGCAGTCAAGAAGTTGGACAAGTTGGCACGAGAAAGGGAAAGGGAATTCAAAACTGAAGTGAGTGCAATTGGCAGAACACATCACAAGAATCTAGTCCAGCTACTTGGCTTCTGTGACGAAGGTCTTAACCGGCTTTTAGTATATGAATTCATGGGGAATGGCACCTTGGCTAACCTAATTTTTGCAATTCCAAGACCTGACTGGAGTCTAAGAGTCAGGATTTCCCTGGAGATTGCTAGAGGGCTTCTGTACTTGCACGAAGAGTGCAATGTCCCCATCATCCACTGTGACATAAAGCCTCAAAACATACTTCTAGACCAAGATTTCACGGCAAAAATTTCAGACTTCGGATTATCCAAACTGTTACTCTCTGATCAGTCTCGAACGCATACCGTGATCAGAGGAACTCGAGGATATGTGGCTCCAGAATGGTTCAAGAACGTACCTGTCTCAGCCAAAGTGGATGTGTACAGTTTCGGTGTTGTGTTATTGGAAATCATTTGCTGTAGGAGAAGTGTGGAGATGGAAGTGGAGGAAGAAAGAAGTGCAATATTAACAGACTGGGCTTATGACTGCTATGTTGAAGGAAGACTAGATGTTTTGGTTGACAATGATGAAGCAGCTATGGCTGACAAATCAAGGGTGTGTAAATGGTTGATGATAGCACTGTGGTGCGTTCAAGAAGATCCATTAAAAAGGCCTACAATGAAGATGGTCGTGCAAATGTTAGAAGGTTATCTGGAAGTTCTTAGTCCCCCATGCCCCCACTTCATTCATTGCAGTTAACTGAAAGCTGAAGCTACTAATAACTAGTAAGTGCATTTTACTATAATTTTAGTTGTAAACGTTTATGGTACATTTGCTCTGTATTCTAAACCAATTTGGGGGATTGTTATTAGTTTGTTTAAGGTTTTATATATTGATGCTTAACGGGTTAAGCCTGTAATAGAATTTCAAAAAAGAAGAAAAGGGCTGAAACAAAAAATGCAGGTTTCATTTTTTAATCACTTCATGTTTAGCCTCAAACCAATTTTCAGCTCAAAAAAAGAAAAGAAAAGTGAGAATACATAATTTTAATTATTTACGGAGATTGTCACTTTCCCTCTTGTAGAAATCAACTTTTAGTACCTCCCTGGGTCCTAATATTTTCATAGTGTCATGTCCCATCTAGATATAAAAAGCTAACAGAATACCAATTTTTACTACACATACACACACAATTCATATAATAGGAAATGTAGATGCTTGAAAAATATAAGTTTCTATAAAATTCTTTTGAAAAGTATTAACAGTGTTTAAAATTTATAATTTCTAGAAAATCTACCCCATTAAGCTACAGTATTCACATTATGTACACTACATTACTTACACAAGGCTGGAGGTCGGTGCCACTTCCAATGTTCTTAGGGGCTGATATTTGCTGGTGGGATGGATGAAAAAAAATGATAAAGCTGTATTTTATTATTATTATTATTATTATTATTATTATTATTATTATTATTGTGAATTATTTCGGTTTGAAAGTTGTCTTCTATTATTGTTATTTTTTTTGCACACACTTGACGACATGTCAAAAAATTATTTATACTTTTGCATTTTTCATTAACTTTCTTTAAGGCTAAAAGAGTTGCAGATATTATGAAAAGTGAAAACACAAGGCTAGGGGTGACTGGTAAGTAATAAACAAGAGTGCTTTCAAAGGAAGAAGTGGGAATCTTCCTTGTTTCATGAGCAATGCGGTTGTCACAGGGTTGGAACCCGCATTTACTATGTGAATCCTATTTGGACGAGGATCTACTTATCTTCCAATATATATACAAGTCTTATCAAACCTTTGGAAACGAAAAAGGGGTTACTAAGTCAATTTGATTAGGGTTTTACTTGGGAGAAATAGACTTTTTTTTGCGTGCATGGCCGTGGGATTGCAAAGTCGAAGAGCAAGAAGAGTTTCAGAGACTAATGGACGCCAAAACACGCAGGCCAACAAGTTTTCGGTGGAGCCAAAGAAAGATAGCAAGGTTGCAGTAAACAGGAAGCCTGATAAGGAGATGGTTGAGATTGAACCGAAGCTCCAGATTGAAATCAAGCTGTTGAAACTCGCAAATAAGCTTGTTGAGCGCGGTTACACCAATACAGAGATAGGTGAGACGCTCGAGGAGACTAGGAAGAAGTTAGAAGCCGATTCCCTCACCCTCTTGCCAAACAATTCACGGATTACCACCATATTTATTTAGGCTTTTGTTTTGCTGTTTCATAACTTTGATTTCTTTTTTACATATAAACTGAACTCCAATTATCCTTGCATGAGAATCACTTCTATCATCCATAAAATGTCTTGTTAATTCGACTAACCAGACACCCGACTCACAGCGTGTATGCGATAAAAAACAGAACAGAAAAGATAAGCTTTGCCCTATTGAAAAGGAATCCGACTGAGACTCAGAAGATTTTTTTTTTGTCAGTAGCCATGTTTTATTATGGTGGGCCTGGACAGTTGTGGGCTTGTAGCATTCAGTTATGGCACTTGAATATTTAATAAACACTGTCTTAAAAATTAAGTTGAAAAATTTGCATCCTGATGTTCACCCATTTCAATTTAACATCACCAGAAAACATAGCATAACATGCATTGTAGGGCTAAGAGTCATATGCATGCTGGCACTCCCAAGATGTAAGATGAATCTGATCTAAAACTGAAATATAGCAACCAAAATTAACATGCTGTACCATCTGAAAGTAAAGCCATCTAAGTTGACCTACAACCATCACTGAACTAGTTTGTTTGCCCCATGTGTGGATGTGCACAAATTGAAAACCGCAGAAAGAAGCTTATCTTGCAGGAACTTAATGAGCTCAGATTCGCAACATTAAAATGCACCTCAAGCTTTCTTTGAAAAGGCAATTACATTGAAGTTCAGTGATTCAGGATTTTTCTGGATCATGCCCTTTATCACTTTAGCTGTGTCCTGTAAAAAATAAAAAAATAATAGATAATATTAATAATCAAACTTGAGGGTAAAGTACATGTGAAATACTATGTAAGAAAAAAATGCCAAAAATAGAGCTGCAACCGTGGCATGCTCACTTTCTGCTTAAGGTTAAGGATGCAAAGGCAGATTAGCAAGTTGAATCTCCTTGACTGTAGTTCATTAAACAGAAAGATGCTCATCCAATCACGATAAAATTTTTTATTCTCGAAACCCAAAACGAAACCCAACCTTGTGCAACAACTCTTAACCCTAGCCCAACAAATATATTGATGATCTAAACTTGCTTCAGAGATAGCCCTACAGAGTAACCAATATTTCTTCTCTCCTTTTTCTTTAATGGAAAGTTCACTTAATTTTAGTCCTGTTTGGTATTGAGGTATTGTAACTTTTAAACTACAACTATTGTAGACAAAAAGCTATAATTATGACATAACAATTAATAGCGTGTGGTAATGTTTACTTTTAAATAATCATTTTGACAAAAATAATAAAAATAGTATCGTTTTTTTATCATATAAGTATGAAATTTAATCAACTTAGCTTCTAAATCATAGTAGTTAGTGTTTTCCAAACACTTAAGTGCTATATCTTTTAAGTTACAGCTGCCCAACCTCAATACAAATATGGCCTTAAGACGATTGACGGCTTTTTATTTTCTCATATTTTTTAATCTCTCAGATCCAAAACTGAAGAATTTCTTTATTTTTTTCTTCTTTTGGGATCTAAGAATCTAAAGAGGGTAGAAATACAGTTTTATAATCCAATTACCATACCAGCAATAAGGTACTTGGTGACGAAGCACCATGAGATATTGGCCCCGACTTCCTTCCATCAAGTTCATAAAGTTCCCCTACATAGAAGATTTTGATAAATGCAAAAGCATATTTAGAATTTCTCAAAAGCTAATTAACAGCTGAACATCGTTTAATCAATATGCAAGAGAAAAAATAAGTCAACTATCAGAAGGAAGCATGTACCATCCACACATGTGAAGCAAATAAAATGATCATTCACGCTATCCGTAGCCTGTAAATATGAAAATGGTAAGACAAATGAAGATATACTAATTGCAACTTACGATATAAAGCTAATTGGAACTTACAATAATATGCATCATTTGATAACTAGGAAAAAGCAGAAGGAAACCGAAAAAAAGAAATTGATTGACGATTCTTACCACTTTTAAAAGAAAAAACAAGTGTTCTATAGCTAGTAAAATATATCCTTAACCACCACTCCACCAGACTAGTGCATTTAAATCCAAATTTTTGAAGTACCAGTTTGAAACTTCACAAAGACAACAAACTCTTAATTCCACTTTTGGGGTTTTTTGTCTTTTTTTTTTTGGGGGGGGTGGGGGTTGTTGTGTGTGGTTGTTGTTGCTAGGGGTGGGAATCAACAGTTCTATAGCCAGTAAAGTATATCCTCAACCACCAGTCTAGTGCATTTAAATCTACATTTTGAGGTTAAGCATAAAACTTCACAAAGACAGTGAACCAAGACTCATCAAATTTTCATGTCACTTTTTATATGATAATTGCTAAGAAAGTAATTTGACCCAACAAAGTCACATTTTCACAATTGGACTCCTACAGTCCAATTCAGTAGAATATCGTAGCACCCAAACCTTACTTGATAGTGCCAAATAAAACAGTAAGATATTTCTTAGAGCCTGCTTCTCATGGGAATTTATAATGGGATCTTTAGAAATCAGTATAATGTGAAGTTCATATAGAATCACAGTCACATGGATTATTAACCTATACACAAAAAACCATGAGGGTTGTAATAGCTACCACCACAAATATGAATCAGCAATTTTCACTTCCAAAAACCCAGCTTTACGAGAATATCTAATTTAACAACCGAGCTTCCATTTGGTCACAAAAGCAATACATTTTAGACAAATTTTAGCTTATATTCTCATGAAGATGTAATGCCTAGCCATATGATTAACAAATTTTAGCTTATATTGTCATGCCATAGTAGTGTCCTCACCGATTATAATGAAAACAAGCATGCGTAAATACCTCTGTGTCACCAGCTGTTGCTGCTACTGAATGAGCAACTTCCATTTCCCTGTCATTCTCAAGAAATGCTGCACGCTGCAGAAAGCATATGAAAAACTTACAGCAATTAGAAGTGAGAAATGAGAGGAAATAGACAATATTATTCAAAGTCAACAGATGACTCTATGGGTGGGGAAAAAGGAAAAGCAGAAATAGAACCAAGAATGAATCACCTCTTGTGGATCCAAGTTTGCTGTGGATTTGTAAAATTTATCCAAGAATGAATTGCCTTCTGCAATAACAAGGAAAAATGTAAAGGGAAGCAATATATTTGACAATACAAACAAGCATTTGGCTGATAACTATGAGCATTTAGAGGTACCTTGAATGCAAGAAAGGCTGCATGCATTACCAGCAATTCTAAAGTATTTGCATTGCCAGCACCACAGCTACACTAACAACACTCAATTAAAGAAAAAGGAAGCACAACTTACGAAGCTTGATTTCCGAAGTGACGTTCCCAACAGCATGAAGAAGTCCAATTGTTCCACAAGCATTTCCAACAGTTTGCTTCATGAAATAAACATTCTTGCTAAATTCCTACAGCCAGAAAAATTGAGGAAAGTGGAGTGAAGTTGTGATCCACAGATAGAAGTGAACGAGTATACCGGGTGCATTTGCTCAATTGGAAAACAAAAACAAGTGATCAACCATGATATGAGGAAAAACAAGAGAGAGAACGTGGTATTAATTGTATAACATGCACATCATATAACCACAAAATAACAAAGAGGATGCAATTGATATGTATATATTCATAATTAAAAAGAGACTTTATAATCAAGAACAACATAATAAAGTAAAACGTAACAACGTTCTATCGTCACACATTCACACTCACCTTTTTGTCATTCTCCTGCAACCTTCTTTCTTCTTCACTCTGAAGAAATCAAAATTTGGAAAAAAAAAATCAGCAAACAAGTATATAATCCCAAAGCATACCAAGTATAAAGAAACAAAATTGATTTTAACAGACCTGTGCAGTTAAGGGATAAAGAAACAGCACAGCAAGAACAGGTTGTGGAACCATTGCCAAGAGCTCATCATCCAAGCCATACACATCATAGCACTCTGCCTCCTCAGTTGGAAGACCAAGGCCCCAAAGGAACTACAAAATTAAAAATATGAAGTAAGCTAAACTAAGAATGCTCTTCACAAACAGAATAACCATGTATGTGAAAATTTTGTTTTAAAGTACTAAAAGCAACCACTCATAACCACAGGTAAGCAGTTCATCAGATACTTCCTTTCATTTTTCTCAGTAAACAAAAAGGGTGTCTTTCAAACAACTTCCAGAATCTATCAAATTTCAATTAAAAAGAGAAAAATCAAAAGACCGAATAAAAAAATCACTCTTCGCAATTGTTATGCGATTGATGACATAATACAAAAATTCATTTCAATTTCTCTTCTTTAGTGAACAAACAGCGGATGATCTATAAACTAAAAGAGAAAACGTAACAAAAAAGAAAAGTAGATTAATACCTGGTTCATGACATCGGGATTAGCTTCAAGAGGAAGCCACCTCTTAGCTGAAGGACGCTCGTCTACCGCTGCCATTTGCTTTCTCTTTAGCTAGATCAGAAGAAACACCGAGTACAAAGTAATGTCGTTTCTTCTTCCTTTTAACTTTTATATAGGTTTCGTGTACATTTTATTTCTGCGGGAACATTATCGCTCTGACAAAACTACCCCGTCTTTATTTATAAATGGCTGGAAACGAACGCCTACCGCCAGGACAGAAGTGTTTGCCTGTTCGGGTTTTTCCGGAATAATAATAATAATAATAATAAGTTTAAATTTAAATAACGAAACTAAGGGCCTGTTTAGTATGTCTTATTTTATGATCATAGTTGCTTATTTAATTTCATAAATTTTTATTATAATTTTTATTATTATTTGGTTATTTTTCTAATAAAAACTTTTGAAATTTAAATAATTTATTTTGTCTCTACTAGTAAAGGCTCAAATTTTAAATTTTTAGAAATAGAGATTAATTTTTTTTAAATATTAAAATATCTAAAATATCATCTATATATTTAAAAATCTTATTTTATTCTTTTCATAACATAATTTAAAAAACTTTACCTATTAAAATAATTTCATAAATTTTTAATAAAACTTTCATTGACCATCAAACAATTAAAATTTTTTAGATAAAAATTTTATTTATAAAATCTCTACTTAAATAAACTCCACTTAAAAAATTGTGCCAAACGGAACCTAAAACAAATAAACAATATAAAGTCATTGGCGACCGATGTTAAATCAATGAAATATATTAGTTGACACACGTTAAATAAAAGAGAAATTCAATCCAGCAAGTGAAAGTAGATTCTTTATTATGCTTTTAATTGATCAAGAGAAGGGAGGGAATGACGCTAAAATGTAGAATTGTTGATGTGCATTCTCTTTAAAACAGAGATTTGTTAGAATAATCTAAAATTACAAAAGCAACAAAAAGTAAAGAGACTGACTTTGATGACAATGATAAAAATTAGGCTATCATAAAATATACAGCTTCAAGCTACCCATGAAAGCTGAACATTAAATATTATTGACGTTGTTAATAATACATTTGAAGCCTGTCCAACATCTGCAGTACCAACTGCTTATGCACCCATCATTGCCGTGCTAAACAAAACCTGTCCAGATAGAAAAATTACTATTAGCAACATTATCTTTCTCCCTATGTGCCAGAGTACTTGGGTTTCCGCTTCTCGGCAAATGCAGCCAAGCCCTCCAGCCGATCCTCTGTATGCAAGGTCTCAATGTAGCACTCTTCTTCCAGTTCCAGTGCTGATGCCATATCCGCCTCTAACCCCTCAGTAATAGCCCTTTTAGCCATCCTAATGGCTATCGGACCCTGAAGAACAGAATCAGTTGTTACTTTGAACTCAAAAATTCAAATTTGTTATTTGTCCCATTCAATAGCTTCTAAGCTAGATCTACTTCATCACATCAAGTATAATTTGGACAGCAAGAAGTTACACCAACCAAAAAATACATATATATACCAAGTAATTGCAACTTTACAGGCTGAAAGGTCTTCTAAAAACTTCCATGCACCTAATATAGTCATAATTGTGTCTCTGCTTAAATAAAGATTTTAAACATGCATGATTTGCCGCACAATGACATAATTTTAAAATCATGATGCCAAAAATTCAGGTAAATGTGCTCAAGTTCTGGCTGCCGAGAGATTTTTCACAGTATTGAATTCATATAACACCACATAGTTTTTCCCGGAGAGAATTCTAAAGACAGATTTGTACCTTCTGATTTATTTCCCGAGCAATTTCAAGGGCCTTCAACTGAGCTTGACCGGCAGGAACACAGTAATTGACAAGACCTGCAGCATGACACACTTTCACTGGATATGATGCATGGCGATTTTATTGCTACTATAACCTTTAAATTTCACAGAAATGCCAAAGTAACAAACACACACAACATATATCAGTTGGTGCAATTAAACACACCTAAAGAAATTGCATCTTTGCCACTAACTTTACGGCCAGTGAATATAATATCTTTTGCTACCGATTTTCCTACTAATCTTGGAAGCCGCTGTGTCCCACCTGCCCTGTCAGAAGCCAGGATTACATGAGAGAGTGATCTGTCCACTACAACTACTTTCGAAACAAAGAAGTATTCACACAGAAATATAGCTGCCCAAAATTGTCAAATGAAAAGAAAGCTACTCAGGACCAAAGTCCAGAGTTCGAGCCTCATTAAGGGGGAATGGGGGGAAATCCAGTGATCCTCCTAAAATAAAAAATTTAAAAAAAAAAAGAAGGCCAGTTTCCTCAGCCAAACTACTGATTTAATTAGTTCTAAAAAGTCTCAACTGTGATTGCAAGAAAAAGTACTTATGGGCATATACAACTGATACAAATCCTTGCCACCAAACAAAATGCAGGAAATATGCAATATAACTTTACCGAATGAGAAACAAGATTTCAAGCTTTACCCAGGAATTATAGCAAGTCCGGTTTCAGGCAAGCCCAATAGTGCTGCTTCTCCTGAGTAATTGGAAAGGAGAGTCCAATTACACTTTTATTCTTTTGACCAAAAGAAAATTGTAAATGGATAAATTGAACCTACCACAGATACGAAGATCACATGCTAGTGCCATTTCAAGTCCACCACCCAATGCTGCTCCATCAATAACAGCAATGGTTGGAATAGGAAGTGCCTAGATAAAAGGTAGAAATTATATGCAGCGATACAAACACAAGTTATTAAAATTTATGGACATGGACAAAGCATAAGTGATAAAATTAGAAACATCCACCTCATCATGAAATGGCCATAGAACAGACTGAGAGTGAATAGAAGCATGGAAGCACTAATATTAAATACACACACACACACCCCTTGTTCTTATGTGTACTTACATAATTCTTGTGCACACAAGTTATCTAACTAGAAACTTATATAAAAGTGGGTGATCAATGCAAGTCACAACCTCTAAGAAGGCGAATGTAGACCGCAATGAGTTGACAAAAAAATGAATCTCAGATGGACTCATTTGCCTACGTTCCTGCAAATCACAAGAAGACAATGATGGTTAAGCATGTGTATATCAGCCATGATATTCATACAATCCTTAAGAGAAGATAAAAGTATGAAATTAAAAAAAAAAATCTTATAATGACCATATCACGAGCCTTGAGCTGCCACTAAACAACTAATTGTTAACAGAATAAAGACTTGTCTAAACTGCAAAATCCAATTATCACAACTAAACTCCATTTTTCCTTTGACCTATTGTTAAAGGATTCTAATTAAGACACAAGTTGCTTCGATTCTCTTTGCTCAGTTGAAACAAATGAATCAATAAAATTGTTAATAATAGTACCTTCAAATCAGCTCCAGCACAGAACACTTTAGGAACCGAGCTACGTATCATGACAACATTAGCAGAGGAATCCTCACTGATAGTTTCAAATGTATGCTTTAAGCCTCTCAACATATCCGTTCCAAGCGCATTTTTCGCCGCAGGTCTGTTTAAACTGACCTCAATTATTCCTGTTTAATTACAACTTGAATCAGCAACTAATTTATCGGTCAACAGATAAGAATAATTCAATTAAATATATAAGTGAAATTACCGGAATCAGAATCGGAGAGTCGCTGAAGCTGGACCGATTCGGAGGAAGCGGAATCTAGAATGAGAGTTCTACGGCTTTGGTACTGATGAAATTGAGAAGTATTGATGTTAACAACATTTTCAGAGATTAAAAAATTTAACAGTGGCTGGTTGCACCAGTGGATTTTAGATTTTTTGACGCAATGATGTGCAAGTGTTTTTGTTAGCTTCGTTAAAGCACTCATCTTTGACTCAAAATTGATGGCATGCGAGCTCACCAACGACGACGAAGAGACGGTGTTGATAGAGCGAAAGTGACCAGACAGAGAAAAGTGGGCCGTGGGCTTTAAATTTTTTGGGCTGCCTTATAGTAGCCAGCTAATCTAGACATAAATTCTGCCCCAAAATTTGTATAGAAAAACTAAACAAAATAAGGTTCAACCATAACCAAATTTCTTGTTTTTAGAGGTGTTCAAAGTGTGCTACTGGGCTAAACGTCGATTTTGAGAGTATTGGTTCGAGTGAATATGGTTTACCTTTTCAATTAAGTAAAATTATAAAATTAATTTATACAAAAGTATTTTTCTCTTATAAAATGCGAAAGTCCCATATCAATATATGTGTCGTTGTAATAGCAGATACGGTAAATAAATAAGTTGGTGCATAACTAATATAAAAAAAATAAAAAAGTGTTCAAGATGCATATTCTCTCTTCCATTAAATTTTTTTGTTCTTTACTTTTATAATCGGTTGAGATGTACATATAATAAGATACAAGATGAGAGGATATATTCAAAAAGTATTAAAGATTTTCTGTAAAGAATTGTTAAAATTATTTAAAAAATATATTTCTTCCCATCATTGATATTGAGGTACTGAGAACCATATTATTTAAAATGGAATTTTTTTTTTTTAAAAAAAAAACAAAACATTGAACACGCTTTTGCTTAATTGCTTTCTAGTTGGTGGTGTACTAATCTTGTATTGTTTGGATAGCTCATCTATGTCTAGTCAGACTCCTTTGCAATTCAAACTCTTGAATCAGAGAACTAAATATGGAAAAGACGAACAAAGGATGAAAGGATAAATTCAAAGTGCAAAAGAGAATCAAAATTAACATTTCATTCTACACTGTTCATACAGAGCACCATAATAAGGATTATTTCATTTATGGCGCGTTTACTAATCAGTAATTGGAATGAACTAAAATCGGAATGGAGTAAAATTAAAATGGACTGAAATCAAAATAAGAAATGGAAATAAAAATAAACTATTTACTTTAACTGTGGGAATTGAAATTGAAATGAACGGTATTGCTATTAATATATTTACTTTATCTAAGAATCGGAATAAATAATTACAAATTATTAAATTGACTTTAGTTTGTTATTGTTATAATAATAATAATAATAATAATAATAATAGTAATTATTATTCTTATTGTCATTATTATATAATTAATACTTATAATTATTCCTAATAATAATAATAACAACAACAAATTGTTGTTGTTATTATTATTATTATAATAACGTGAATCAATAACGTTATTGTTGTTGCTGTTATTATTATTATTATTAACAATAAATTTTTAATAATAATAATATAAGAAAAGATAAAATGAGAATTTTAAAATTTAAGTAAGGTAATCTAGTCACTTTAGGGAATAAAAATTTTATTCGGGGAAATATAAATTTTATTAATTATTTTTAATTTTAAATAGGATCTACCACTTTAATTCCTATTCTATCTCTTATTTAAACAAGTAAACACATTATTTATTCTCATTTTTTTATTCACATTCTCATTCCCAATAAATAAATACACCACCATCTTCTTTTAATATACTTCCATAACACGGATTAGTTCATTTAAATTCTTTTAATATATTACTAAAATAAGGATGAGGACAACCAGACAAGGGAAAGATGGGATAAGAGCAAAGCCATTGCAGTCGAAACTATTTTATAAAATAACCAAAAAGAAGATAATTCGCATTAAACTTCTTTTATGGACGGAAGCACAATAAATGTGCACATGCATCCAACCCTTGTGTCAAATTACGTGATATTAAGACCGATGTGCTTTTACAAAATTAAAATATTTGGCACAGTCCTTATCACAGCGGCGATATTTTTATCCTATAATTTTTTATAAATTTATTCCATTCTCAAGAAATAATTATAATATGTTCGTACTATTTTTAAAAAATAAAAATAGAGAAGTTTAGAGATTTGTTATATGTACAAGAATTTTTTTGTTATAATTTAATTAGTTTATATTATTAAGATAAAATAGTTAAATAAAATTTATTTTAAGACAATTTTAATGATAAAAAATGCCTAAATAAAAAATTATAAGAACAATAAAATAAATCAATTGTCAAAACTTTTTGTTGATTTATATATTTAAAAATAATACGAACTTATTATAATTATTTTTAAAATACAGTGAATTTACAAAAATAATAAAGTAAAAGTATTCACCTCACTATTACATGTTGACATCACTCACGCACGCACTCCTCATATATATATATATATATATATATATATATATATATATATATGGGAATTTATTCCGCAATAGTTATACTACAATTGTAAATATACCCTTCTGGCTTCAAGCATTCAGGTATGATTTGTTCAAGACAAGGTAAATTCAATTGCCAAAAATAGCAGAGTCCAGTTTTAATTTGTAGTTTTTATTCATAAAAAAGTTTGAACAAACGTATTTGTCTTGCAAAACTATCCAATGCCCTTTTCTTTTTTCTAAGAATTATTCAAACATATAAAATCATTTCAGAAAATAGATTTTAGATCCTCATCCAAAAAGACTAGAAAAGTTCTTTCAAGAAATTTCTTTTCGTCAAACGAATATTGCAGAACTAACCTAAGAATGCTTTTGACTAGTTGCTTCGCTTTTTTTGGAATTCAAATACCAATTAACTTAAGTCGATCCTAAGCATCGAAGATTTCTCACAACAGTGTTTCTAGATCTATACTCTATGAATCCATCGCTCAAGACGAAGCTGCTTCAAAGGAGGACCGAGGTTTGGCTTACCCTTTTGAGGACACCTCCATTTTCCAGTAACTTCTAAAGCATCAGAGTTCTGATAATTGGTCGTTTCTATCAACACCTTTCTTCTAATAATCTTTTCACCAGCAGGCGAAACACTTCTATTATTCCTTGAACACTCTAATAAAATCCCTTGCGACATTTTCAAAGAATCCGAATTTTCTGTCCTTGTACTCCCATATTTCCTTGTTGCAACAAAACCATTTCCTTTTTGATAATTTTCCTTGTCATTATTCCTTCTATGAGTTTGTTTCCTAGGTGAAGCTCCACAATCTTGAGCCAACTTAAAGTTACTCGTAGGTGATAAAGGATTAACTTCTTCCATGAAGTTCTCTTTGAAGTCTGTCGTATGGAACAAGTTTGTTTGAGGTTTATCCTTCTTACTGCTTGAAATTCTATTGAGATTCCATGACACAGAACAAGCTTCTTCGGACAATTTTAGCTCCAATTTGGATATAGAACCTTCATCATCAAAGCTCAGTTCTCTAATATCTTTCGATGGACTCATGTCATTGCTTTGCAGTGTTTTACCTTCCAAGCTGTCTTTAAAAATCTTATCAGAATGTATCTCATTCTGAGAAGACGAACTTCTCTTCCCTCCAATCCTATCAATTCTCTGCAACATGACCACAAAAGTTAAAATATGACTTCCACAAATATATGAAATGCTTTCCCTCCTTAATAACAATTTTAATTTTCTTTTGGAGCAAGGAGATAGACAGATACAGAAAGTGTACCTTACAAACCTGTTTCTGCTCATGAACTTGGATAGAGCTGTTATGTCTTGTGAAACTAGAACGCTCTTTCTCCTCATCAATCTTTTCATCTCCACTTCTAACTTTTCTAATTATGATCAATTTCTCTTCTGTCTCCGCATCACTATCTTCAACAAAAAAATTCTCTGGTGCCATTTCTAAATGAAGTGAATCTTCAAATTCATCACTTGTACCCAATACAGGAGATTCATATGCATAGCTTGAGAACCAATTTTTGACATCAGGAGGTTCTAACAGAAGAATAAACAAAAGCAAAATTCACTTCCGCAAAATTACTGAACAACCAAATATGAATTTTCAAAGGCAGTGGTACTAACCTGTAAAGACAGTAGATGGATCCTGAGAATCCAAAATCTGAATCGACATCAATGTGTTAGATATAAGAAACTTAGCCCTTTGCAGCGAGTTTTTATCGGTGTGCCATGGCACAGTCTATATATATATATATATCAAAACTATGTCACTTACAAGAAATAATGTTGGATATTCCTTTTAATTCATAAGCTAGAAAAGGTAAAAGAATGCCAAAAAGGCAAAACAAATATAATCATAGTTTTACCTTAGGTGAGGGCTTTTCATCAGGCTTATCATCTCCTAAAGAACTAGCACTCTTAACATCAAATTCTCTAGTTGCAGCCATATTTTCTTGTCCATTGTGGCGTTCTCCCACAACAGACCCTTCTTTTTCACATTCACTTTCTTCAGAGACAGAATCTTGAACATCATCATTCGTATCCAATACAAAAGATTCATAAGCATAGCTCGAAAACCAGTTTCCAATGTCAGCAGGCTCTAACGAAACGAGAAAAAAAAATCACATCTTCTTGCAACCATCAAACATTCGAACAAATGTCATGAATGAACAATTAAAAAAAGCAACTCATACCAGAAACCTGGGAGGACAAGCATGAGGAATCCAGAATCTATCACAACAAAAATAATTATTAGATAAAAGAAACTCTAACCTTATGTATCATTAAATAAATGTCTTCGGTTTCAAGTACCTCACTGGTGATAAGATGATTTTCTGTCTCTTTGGTGCTTTCTTTGGAAACAAAACCTTCGCTATCTCTATTAACAGGATCTTTAAATCCATCAATTGTGCCCAATACAGGGGATTCATACTCATAGCTCAAGAACCAGTTTCTAACATCAGGTGGCTCTAATAACCCAACCCCAGAAAGAAGCAAAAGCAAAAATAAATGAAAATAAACTGAAAGGGCAATTTCATAAATTATGAAAACCAAATGTAAAAGAACTGTACTAACCAGAAGGAAGCGATAGCGGAGTTGTGGAACCTTGAATCTATGACAATAAAGATTGTATTATAGAGTGCAGAAATTTCTATCGTCGTATGTATTTATGGGGAAATAAAGAAATTATGGGGAATTCGAAAATAACAATTTAATTTGCTCATTTTCCTGCGTTTTCTAGGGAACCAAACGGGAAGCAGATGATAATGATTGAAATATGTAACAGTAGAATTATCCGTACCTGAGAACCGAGTTGATTTGGATTTTCCATCGGATCTCTCTCTCTCTGGGCAGAAAGATGACGGTGGTGGCAACATGGTTTTGTTTATTATTTAATTTTTTTGAATTTCGCGGGCGCAAATTGGCGCCGTATTTTCGTCAAATCCGGTGTAAAGTTAATTCGGGCGGTTAGGTACCCATCAAAATAGATTGTGTGGGGTCAATGGGCCTCCTATAATTTTGTGGGTTTTTTTGAAAGGAAAATTATATTAGGCTTTCGTTGTTGAAATACAAATTTTATGTTTTAAATAAACATGACATGAACTATCAATTTTATTTAAGATGTTGAATTTTGAACCGATTTCAAACAGTAATTATTTCATATATTTAAGGTCCAGTTTATAATTAATAAGGATTTAAAAGAAAATTTAGTACTAATTAATAACTTAGTATGGTATCAAGATGGCTAGTTAAATCTTAGTAGTACTAAATGCGATCCAAAATATATATTTTTTTAATATATATAATTTTCAATTAACTGAAAAAGACAAAAAAAGAACCCAGGCCAAGGCAGCAGCCCATTTCACTTTGCAACCCGTTATTATAATTTAAATTAAATTAAACAAACGTACATAAGGAAATGAAAAAAAAAAATCAAGACAATCGAGGCGGATCGGCATTTTATCAGTAACAATTTGGGATGCATTTTTGTACCAATTAAACAATCAGTACAACAACACGTCATTCGATTTAATAGAATGGAATTGACAAATCATTTACACAATGCCTAAGTGAATTCAGATAAAACAAAATCATTCCAATGGCAGAAATAATATCTCTATGCAAAATTTATGAAAAATTTTTATTTAAGAATCATTCACATATAATTTTTATTTTTTAATTTAAATCACCATGAAGGTAGGGGATTAAACCGGCTACTACCTGTAATATAAATCAAATAATAAAAGGAACATGAGAAAAGAGACATAAGTTAAAACCTCCCAGAAAAAACAAAAACAAACAAATAATAAAAGAATTAATAAAACAAAATCAATGTTGAATATTTGAGAATTTGAGATCATCTAAACGTAGGATGCCAACTAGACCAAAAGGAAGATCTCCAATGCTAAAAAATCACTGACGAGTTTGGTGAGTATATGCCCAATTGAGCATAAAGTCAGTGACAATAGTACCCTCCGAAAAGACATTCGCGATAATAATATAAGGATTAAAAGATAAAGTATGAATCTGGCCAAGGAGATAATCATATCCCCACCACACCGAACAATAGGTATTAGCCCAAGAAACCACAATGACCCAGCTAGATTCCACCACCAGAACATTAAACCCTGGCTGAGCAGCAAGATCCAACCCTTCAACAAGAGCCATCAACTTAGCAAATAATATTGACTAGTGCCCCAAGAAAGAATCAAAGGCGGCTAAGACTACTCCCAGTGATCATGTAGAATGCCTCCAGTAGTAGACCTACCATGGTTACCCCTATAGCAACCATCCATACTTAACTTCATCATGCTAGGCGGTGGTCTTAACTAAGAAACTGAGTGGATCGGCCTACGAGGAGGCATAATAATCCAAAAACCCTCCCCAATCTGAGTATTTAAAACGCCCCTCAATTGGGATGGCTTAAAACCAAAAGAAGAGATAGCAAGCCTAAGGTCATACATCACTTGAAAAGCAATAGCATCCACATGAAAAAGAAACTAGATTCGAATGTGAAAGCATTTCGAGCCTTCTAGACATGCCATGAGATGAAACACAGGAGAATGACTCGAGCCTGTCTCGATGAATGGGCACGATGCCACCAGTGAACAAGTAATCATTTACATATTACTTAGGTGAATTCCAATAAATTTGAGTTGATAATTATATTGGTAGAGTTGGTTACTTCATAAATGAGATGTAAAATCTTAGTATACGATTTTCTTTTAGAAAAATTACAAAAGTTGTATTCAACAATTTTCAAATAAAGGCATTTCGAGTTCACGGCATTGATAATAATTAAAAAAAGAAAAAAAAAAAGATTTGCATACGATTTCACTTGCATACGATTTCACGCTATTGGCCCTTGCATTTGACCTTTCATTTCCACTCTATTTATTCTTCTCAACCTATTTATTCATTTTCTTGTACGTACTTTCTTTATGTCATCTTCTCTAACTCCATCTTATTTATTCTCTTTATCCTTCATTAGCCATTTGCAATCTAAACGAAATTTTCTTTTACCACTAAGCTTATCAAGAACATTCCATCTTATTTTTGTGAAGGCTACTATATATAGTGATAGTCCAAATATCTTTCTTAAATGAAATAGAAAATTTTATCAAGTAATTTTCATTAATAAAAAAAATACAATTAAAGAGAAAAAAAGAAAAAGAAAAATCAGAATATTCAACAGCTTTCGGGAAATATTTCGATTCAATACAACAAGTAGGGGCACAGAAGATTACATACAGTCTAACAAGATCAGGACAAGACAGCAGAAAAGTAATATTAATTACAAATTGAGAAAACTCAAGCAGTTGGGGAGGGCGAGCCTGATCCGGTCTCCAAATTGAAAGTAGATTATCATCAACTAGCAGCTGTAGCACTTCTCAGAGAACATCTCCCAAAAACTCTAGCGAGAACTCCGATTTTGGTGACAAGAAGACGTGGTCGCTGACGTCCTTCAATAGTAGACCAAAGGGCCTCCTATATATAAGAAAATTACGACAACTCTTTAGTATCGATTTAAGGCTGAAACCAATATCAAACTGTCAAGTGTTTCTAAAGAAAAACGCACCGTCTTTGATGACAGTTAATGTCTATGTATTTAGTTAAACAAAATTGCTAGTACATGAAATTCAGATAAAATGAGAACGAAAATTGAGGGTAAGGAGGTACCGATGCATAACTTCAACCCGCGCAAATCTGGTAAATCACTGATCCGATATAATTGAGTTGTTTTGATGTCATCTCTCATCTACTACTAATAACAGGCCTAAGCCACTCGCTATGTTTCATAATCTTTGTCCAAAACCTAACGAACCGATGAGAAAATTTCCGGGAGGAGAAGATAAGAGTAATCAAAGAGAGATGTTTGCTAGTTTTTGCAACTTTAGAACTTGTAGGTGGTAAATTTATTGTGAAATACAGGGGTGAAAAATACTTATGCACCCTCAAACGGTTATCAAAAGGACAAATTTGTCCTATTTTTGAAGGGTGTGGGGATGGCAAAAATATCCAGATCCGGCTTGGATGCGCAAAGATCCGAAAAATGCGGATCTGGAAAAATCTAGATCCACACATAAAAAAAATGAGGATCTGGATCTTTAAATTTAGAATCCTTGCGGATCCGAATTTGGATCCAAATGCAAATGCATTTGGAAATCTAGATATCCGAATTCGTATTTTTTAATTAAATTAAATGAAAAATATATGAGTTAAATGAAAAAATAATACGATTAATTAAAAAATATTGAAGTTTAATTAAATTTAGAAATATATCGGGATCCGTATTATTTTATGTGGATTTGTGGTGTTTTTATAATTTTATTTATGGATTTGTGGTGATGTTAGACTTGAATTTATATTATTCTTAATGTTTGATTTATGTTGTATTATTTTTATTTGTGACTTTCTAGTGTTGTATGTTATTCTAGGTATTGAATTGTTGATTGTTGAATTATGATTGAATTTCATTTGATATTATTAGGTAAATTATTGAATTTTAAATTATATATTAAATTATTAAATTTTAATTTATGCAGATGTGGATATCCGCAATATCTACCCTCAATCCGTGCAGATATTATCGCATCCGGATTCACATATTTTTTTTTATGGATCCGAATATAAAAATATCAATTTGGATCTAAATTCAAAGGAACCTACGTCAGGATCGAGACTAAAATTTTGCCATCCCTAGAGGGGAATTTGTACATGATTTTCTGTCCCTTTTCTATCTTTAATCTCCAAGTCAAACTCCTATAGCAAAAGGATCCATCTTATCAACCTTAGTTTGGCATCCTTCTTTGAAATCAAATACTTTACGGCTGAGTGGTCTAGGTAAACAGTCACTTTTGTGCTAACTAGAGATGCCATGAACTTGTCAAATGTAAATACAACTGCTAACAACTTTTTCTCAGTGGTAGTATAATTGATTTGAGCATCTGCAAGGGTTTTGCTAGCATAATCATAAAAAAAAATTTTAAAAAAAAGAGGGATAAATAAGTCATTTGTTTAATACTTGATATTGGAAATATAAAATATATTTATTGTAAAAAAATTTAAAAATAATTAAAAGTATAAGAAAAATATCTTATGATCAAATGTTTATTGATATAGAAACCAAGAAATGTATTTAATTTTTTTTTTATCTATTTTCAATTTATATAATTTATTTAATTCATAATAACTATGAACAAAAGTGTAATAGAAAATAAGGGTAATATTATAAAATAATGATGCCACATAGTTGTGAGGTATTATAAAAATAGTAATGAAATAAGTAATATATATTCATTTTAGTAGGAAGGAAACCAACAATCACCCTTTTTCTAGATAATTTCATCCATATAGCATCGAACCATGCTTTATCCATTACAGTCCCATTGTCGGCTTCTTTAAATTTATATATTTTATGCTATAATCGAGTCTTCATAGATTCTTAGTTTGGCTCCCGTCAAATCAAAATCCTATATTACAAGAAATTAATACAGGGTTTTTTCTGAATGGAATTGAACTATCACAATGATTTAATATCCTCCGTACCTCAAAACGAAAATATTGACACCAATCAGGAAAATGATGAACCAAAATACTAACATGAAGAAAAATGTTTTTATTATTCATAAAACTTGCAACATTAATGCAACTTTTATTATTAAAACTTTATTCATTCATTAAAGCGTGCGTACAACTTCCAAACGAAACAAACATTATGTTTAACTCGAAGCATTTGTTGAGCTCTCAGCAGCTTGATCATCATACCTTTTTAAACATAACTTTGAACGGAGCATCACTCAGAGCCAGACGCCGCACCCCACTATTAATAAAAATGCCAACATCTCTGCACAAGCCTCTGCAGAAATTACAAACCGAAGGACAGAAAACAAGCTTGTAATCACCATAAAACTTCTCAATCTTAAACCAATTTCTCATGGTTCCGGGGCCGGGATTGCCTTCAACTCCCCCAGTTGTCACAAGCCACTGCCCTAATGCAGCATCAAAATTGTCAACCTGCCACACTGTGGATTGCTCACAACTTGTTGCGGCGTCAAATTTGATGTTTAAGTCAGTGGACTCACGAACAACGCCTTTTTTAGGGTTTACGGGCCAAAATGTTATTGGCAAACCATTTTCAAATGCGTGTTGCTCTTGAACAACATCTTGGGGACATGTCATATTGTTGCTTCTGGCGGCAAGTGTAAGCCCGCCGCCTTGGCCTTGTGCAACGGGCAAGATGTAGTACTCAGTGCCAGCACGGAGCAGCTTACCTGAGATGTCCCGCACCGGATCAGGTGAAGCATTGCCCTTGACAGCCAATGGCGTTGCCGTGAAGGCAAAGAGAAAGATCAACGAGACTAAGACTAGTGTACTTCGCATTCTTATATTGTTATATTTTTTGTTCTTATCTTGTGCTGTTGCTTGTAAATAACCCTCATGAGGCCAAATTTATAGAGCTAGGCTAGTATAGTTAATTGACGGACAGCAAGTTGGTTTAATTTGGCTCATGTCCGATTCGAGAAGCCGATCGTCGCCCACAAGATAAGCGAGGATTATTAGATTTTGCTTTGTGTACTGTAATTTTCTTTTCCCTCTAAACAGCCTGGTTAGAAGATTTAATACAAATTTCAAACCACTGGAAGCGTAATTTAATATGAAAATTAAAGATTTAGTTTAGAATTTGAAGTCAATAGCTTTATCTCTTCTCTTACGTTAAGACTCTGTTTGGGATTGAGGTTGAATAACTGTAACTTAAAAGGTATAGCACTAAAGTATTATGCAAATACTAACTCTTGTGGCTTGGAACCGAAATTGATTTTATTTTCATGATAAAAAATCTATTATACAGTATCTTTACTAATTTTGTCAAAATTAATTTTTTAAAAATTATAATTCATTTTACAAACTATTAAGTTTATTTTATAGTTTCAACGTTTTTTTATAGCAATTGTAGCTTAAAAATTACAACACTTCAATATAAAAAAAGACTTAAATTTAATAGAATTTAGATCTGATACCTATGTCTTCGTCAATGGTTTGGTCATTTTGTTTAATTTGCATGGTATATATGTTCATTTTCACAAGAACATGTTTTTTTAAACTGAAGTTGGCCGCGTCAAGCGAGGAGTTTATTAAAAGATAAAACCAGCAAACATGTTTAGGGAAGCGCAAAGTGAGTCCTGCACCAAGAATTTGAATACCAAAATGAGGTAAAAGGGCATACGAAAAATGATCAAAACAGCTTACTGGCAGATCTATTGGCTAAGTTCATATGGAGGTATCGGTTAGCATTAATTTTATTTATAAGAAATTATTAGCTTTATGCCATAAGTTTACCCTATTATAAAAAATACTATAAAAATTCAAATTTGCTTGACTTTCCAATCTAAGTATGCAATTCATATCAGCCATCCACCAAAACTTTAACATCTATTTGTAATTGATAATGTTAAAAGGGTAATTTAGGCATCTAATATGCTAAATAAAAGAGAAAATATCAGCCATCCACCTTATGTTTATCTTGTTATAAAAGGTACTACAAAAGTTTGAAGTTATTCAATTTTTCATCATATTTTGCAATACGTATCAATTGTCCACCAAAATTTTAAATACCGTTTATAATTAATGAAGTCACGAGGGTAATTTAGGCATCTAACATGACAAATAAAAAATAAAATGACATTTTAAAATTTAAAAATAAAAAACTATTTTTGTAACCTATATCAATTAAATACACTTAAAAATCTAATATTTTCCGTAATTAAAAAATTCTAATTTATCTTCCTAATTTATTTTCACAAATTTACAAATTCAAACTAAATCCACGAAGTACCCTAAATCCTAATTCATAAGCATCCAATCAATCCAATCCGTAAATTTGATTTCATAATTTAAATAAAAAAGATAAATTTTATTTATTATTTATGGTGCAAAGTCAAAAATAGTCTTAGATTTAAGGTAAAATGGCCATTTTACTTAAATTCTATTTAATATTCTAACGGTGCTAACATTGTAGTGGATGGCTGATGCAAATTACAAACTTACGGTGAGAAATCAAATAAATTCAAATCTTTTGTGATACTTCTGATAACATGATGAACTTATGGCAGATAGTTGGTAATTTCCCTGAATGTTATTCATTATTTTTAGTTAAAAGTAAAAAATGCCCTTCAATTCAAGAGTAAAATGGCCATTTTTCTTAGATTCAGTTAAATAAATTCAAACTTTTGTAGTATTTATAATAACATGGTAAACTTATCATATACGATTGATAAATTTCTTTTATTTATTTATCTTTTAGCCCATTTTCGGTAACCTAGGATGGACGACAACAGCAATGAATTTGTCCTGAAAAATGACTGGAGTAGCTTGATCAAATGGCACCTCGAGGAACTGGAGATCTGTAGGATGGTCTTTAGGAAAGGCTTGGATATATTTTGTGACAATTAACAATCTGCAAGAAAATGCTTTAGGAAATAGACAATGAAACTTGTAAAGGTACTGGGCGAGTTTGATAACTCAAACAACAGTACCACCCATTCATAACACCCCTCTTACGTTTTGATTTTTGAATGCCGTCTTCTAGAGGAGGTGGAATGAGTTGGTAGGTTGAATTTGTGTTGAATCCTAAATAACTTATTGTTAAATTTTGTAGATTTAAATTCAACCTATTTATTAAACAAATCATGACATCAGTTGGATTCAATTGGTTAAACAAATTATATTTTGAGTTGATTGTCTCTTTATTTTCTTAGTGCTCTTCCTCAATGCATTCTTACTCAGCTTTCAATAATCCAGTGTCTTTATTTGCTTGCGTGTCTGGTTCTTCTAAATCAGCTTGTTTTGCTTCTGTTATTTTTAATCCAGTGTCAAAATTGAATAATGACTGTTCTACTCCTGCTGCTATGGTAGCTTCTCGAATGTCGGTTAAGCTCAGTAAAAATAGAATTGATTTTCTTTCTTTTTCTCTTCATTTTCTGTGCAATTTCTGAGAATCCAAACACATATTTAGCTTGTTTCAAACATCTTATCAATGCCATCTACTGGTTCAATTCCAAATAACAACTCTTATATGCAAGAAAAGGCTTTAGTAGTACACGCTTAATAAAAGTACTGGGAGTGTTTGATAACTCAAAACATCCCCGTCCATTTATGACACTCCTCTTACATTTTAGAACGCCATCTTCTCAAGAAGCCGAAATGGGTTGATGGGTTGAATTTGTATCGAATCTTGAATAACTTGATGCTAAGTTTTGGGGGTTTAAATTCGATCCGTTTAGTATCATAACATCAGGATTTAGATTCAATTTGTTGAATAAATTATTTTTTGATTTGATTCCTTCAATTCTTTAATTAATAAATGAGTTGAATCAAATTTTGATTAGTTTAATTTGTTCATCAATAATCGTTCTTTTATCTTTATCTTTTCTGTCAGTTAATGACGAAATTAGTGTTACCACTTGATGGTTTTTATCTTAAATATAAAATTGTGAGGTTGACTGAGAGTCTAAATTAAACACACATAGATTTTAAATATGAATTCATTGGGAAGCAAGGAATCAGGACTTTATTTCAAAATAACACAACTTGTTGCAGCATCAAATTGGATGTTTAAGTCAGTGGACTCACAAGCAACGCCTTTTTTAGCATAGTTAATTGACGGACAGGAAGTTGGTTTGATTAGGCTCATGTCCGAATCGAGAAGCCGATGGTCGCCCACAAGATAAGTGCGGATTATCAGATTTTGCTTTGTCAATAAAGATCTTTAACTCAACATTTTTTGGTCCTGTGTTTAAAGATGTCATCAACATACATAAACTCCATTATCACGTATGATCTCTTCTTCATGGACAAAAATGAATCAGCTCTTGACTTTATGAAAAGGCACCGTAATAAATATCCTCTCAATTTTTTATACCAAGTGATTGGAGCTTGTTTAATACCATACAGTGATTCATAAATTTTACACACCAAGTCTGGTTTCTGAGCATTAATGAAACTTGCTGGTTGATCCATAATCTGTCAAATCCGCATTAAGAAAGGCATTATTACCTATCAGTCAACTTTTGCCGTTTAATAGGTTGTTTGACTAGATTTGACATGTAAAATGACCTTTAAGCCTTCGATTAACAATGAATTATTAAAAGTATAATTTTTAATTAAAAAGCGATACTTTTTTGTTAAATAATTATATCTTAAGTCAATATTATAGAAACTGAGTTGCTTTTATCTGGATCTTATTAATGATATGTTAGTTTTCGAATAAATTGTTGACATACTAATATTTATAATGAAAAGTAATTAAAAAATACCTATAATCTTATATTTATAACAATTAATTTATTTAAACTATATATAATAAATTAATGTAAATCCAACATAACGCTATTATATATATAATCAATATTCTAAAAAAAAAATTTTGATGAAAAAAATTAACTTTTAATAAAATAGAGGGTATAATTTTTGTTGTACATATCAAATCTTATTTTTATTATTTTGTATTTTCATCCAATCAATGAATTTATGCCCCATCAATTTGTATAAAATAAAATTTTACAAGAATTTGTAACCCTATCATCACAGAATCATCCCTCTATCTAGTATTTCATTGTTTATTCTTTAATGAAAGATCTAAATATGGAATTTTGAAAAAAAAAATAGAGAAAAAGCAAACAGATAAGAGAAAATTAAGAAACAGAGAATCCTAAGGTAAATAAATAGTATTCAGTTAAATTCTTTTAATCGATTACCAAAATTAGACATATGGAATATATATATATATTTGGGTAAGTATCACAATATGTGTACATGAATCAAACCAAGGTGTCTTATTATTAATCAAATGTCTATTTCTGAGAACTAAAAAATCATTCATTTATATAATTGAGATATAAACTCATAGTACACGTTGAGAAATGTCATGATAAATAACAAAGAAAATTGGTATTGATTAAAAATGCTTTGTGTTATAGTGTCACATTTTTTACTACATCTATTATGATAAAAATTTTCATCTTCACTTTATAATTGTAGTACTGCACATGAGAATTTAAATCAGATTAGTAAGCAATTGCCATATATGTAATTTGATGTCCATAACTATTAGTGTTTTGAACAATTTTGAGTGAAGAACACAAAAAACAAAACATTGAACAATCATTTATGACCACTAACAAAATTTAAATGCTATTTATTTACTTCACTAACAAAATTTAAATGCGCAATTGAGAACTGTGAATTTCTAACTTATGGCTGGTGCTCGCTGGTGAAGTTCTAACTTATGTTCCTTTTATAGATCACTTAAATTGTGTGAATTCTCCAAGGCAATCATCTTCTCCTGATTCTCCGACCGCATTTTGTGGGAAGAGCTGTGAAGAGGCACTATCAATTCTTTAATTATTAGTATTCGATCGGCATTCTTCTTTTATCAGTATTGTATTAGTAATATATGTTCTTAACAAAATTAATACATTATTTTTAAAATGGAATTTGTGTAAAGGTTTTCTCAAAGATGGAGAAGCTCTTGGGAGTGAGAAATGAGCTCGGCGAAGGATTTACTTGGAGCATAGTCCCAATGATGCTTGATCGGAAGCCAGAGAATTCGGAAGATTTGCATAAGAGTACAGTATGCAACTCCAAAGTTGCAGTGGCATGGACAGTCATGGCTGAAATTTTCTTACCAAAGTCCGATCATCATATCGGAATTAACATCATTCAAAGCATCGTCTACAATCGCGACTAAGCATGCACTTTATATCCTTCTCTTAAATTTCTCTGTCCCTTTATCTAGGTCACTTATTTCTCCCAGTATGATAGATTAATCAGAAATGTCTAATATAGGAGAGAATGACTTACCATATGTTAAACTGCTCAAATTAATTGAACGGCACAGCTAGCTCGGCTCTTTTGAAATCAGAGGAATAAAATACGTACGGTAGCGTTTGCCTTTTTTTTTTTTTTCATCATCACTCACTAGTTGAATGAAATGAAAGGTCGTCTTTTGAAAATTGAAATTGGTGCCGCTTTAATGCCAAATTTCAAGAAGCAGAGCCTACTATTAGCAATTTTCTTACTCGTAAATTCTGTCTTTCAGGTGTAACCTCAGGCGGTTAAATTTCAGAAATTTTTATACCGCTATTCTGGAAAAGAATGATGAATTCGTCAGCGTGGCATCAATAAGGTACTCTCATTCTGTTTACTCATATTTTACGACAACGAGCTCTCATTTAACTTGGGAGTTTTCATCACTTCAAATTTACAGGATCCATGGGACCAAGATTGCGGAGATTCCCTTCGTCGGAACCCATGAAAAGTTCAGAAGCGGGGACTACAAAGGAACAATAATGCCGAAATTATTCGCCCAAATCGAATCTGTGAGTGCTGGTGCTGAAGCTACTAATAAGCAGCTATATATGTCATATTTTTCATTTCAATATATGTCTGCCCGGAACAAGTTCTAATGCGAATCTGATCGATTTTTCAGGCTCTTGGTCAGCTTAATGTTGAAAATCTTGTAATTCCATCTGCCCTCAAACTTTTCCAGCTGTGGATAAAAAAGTATGCATTTTCGGGCCATATTAGGAATGCTTTGAACAAGGAGTTGATCAATTACAACACATTGATGTTTCCACACGCTATCAGACTAAATAAATCCATGGTGCCCATCTTCATAAAATTGGATACAAGCTCTGGCATTCGTTTCATCATCTGAATGACGCAATTCTTTCTGTTTCTTTCTTTATTTTTTTAGTACGTACAGCTGTAAAGGTGGACGAGGCACAAAAGAATGAAACTGGGCTGATTCGAGGTAATTAAATGCTACGCAAAGATTGCATTTTTCGACTCGAATCTTGAGCCCCCAGAAGAAGATGATGCTGCAGCTTGAATGCAAACTCTGTGAGAAGGACAAAGTTCATCAGTTCAAGCCATTCAAGCAGTGGCGAAACCAAGATTTGATCCCTAATAAGAAAACGAATGAATTTGACAAAGGCAACACAATAAAAATATGTTAATAAAAATTCCGCGTTGTTGTCTATATGAATGCAATTTATGGTGCTCTCTTGCCCTAATGGTAAAACAGAAAAAATAATTATGCGATCGTGTTTTATAAAAACAGAGAAGAATTTTCCAAAACAAACGAAAAAAATCACTTTTTTTATCAATAAACAAGGAAGATAATTATGCAGCATACCTTCTCGTGTCGGCCTCATTCCTCGATATTCGCACGAATAATATAAATTTTTTTTTGCCTATGTCCCCTATTATAATGTATATATATTTTGTCAAACAAAATTGGCAGTACTTGAAATTCAAATTTAATGGGAAAGAAAATTAAGATTAAAGAAATACCGATGCGTGGCTTCAACAGAAACATTCTGGTAAATCACTAATCCGATGGAATTCAAATACCTTGATATCTCGTCTGTACTACTAAGAAGAGGCCACACTTTTGTTTCATAATCAATATGAAACGTGGTGAAGTATTTGAATAATTCAAATAGTCTCTCTATTCAATAGCTTTCACTGAATTTTAAGTATTTTGAAGAGCATATTGTTCATCTAGTTTTTTTTTGGCAAAAGCTTTAGAACTATAAGAAAAGGTAAGGGGAGAAGATAGGTTTATCAAAGAGAGATGTATGCTTGTTAACTGCAACTTGAGAGATTGTAGGTGGCAAATTTATAGTGAACTGTAGCCTTTTATTATTATTATTATTATTATTTTGTTTTTGATTTTAAGAATAACTAAATACTTTCTCTAGTAGTGTTACATATCTCAAATTTTTTATCTCAAAAATTATTCTAAATGATGTGGCATTCATTAATTAGTTGGTGAGACAATTCAATTAATACAATTGGATTTTATAAAGAATTGTTAGCCACTTAATGAATGACACATCATTTGAGATGAAATTTAGGATAAAAAAATTAAAATGTCTATCATTACTCTACTTTCTCACCCATATAAGCGGGGTTTGAACTCCATAATTCTTATTTTTCACTCAAGAGATTTTACCAACTAAACTAGATTGCATCCAAACTATTTTGTAGTCATCCGAGAAATTTACCGTACTTATATTACAATTTGAATATGCGTTTTAAAAGAAATGATCTGGTGGCAATCATCTGCATAAGATATGATAGAATGCCATATAAAAAATAATAATAAGGCTAGCAATCCTAATAATTGAATCTTAATTTGTATTCCAATTAATGTGTGTACCAATAAATGAGTGACACATATAATTTATCTATGCAGGTTTAGTATTTTATAGTTCAAACTCTTTAATTAAATAACTAAATATTCAACTCATAAAAAGAAAAAAAATATAAGAGACAACTCAGAGACACAAAAAGATGGACAACGACAACTATGCAAAAGGGCATATGGGATAAGAATAATACTAGTACATTTAAACTCTTTGGTAAGAGAACTAAATAGGGACAAATATGCTAATATTATTGGATTTTCTTTCCTTACAAGGAGGATTCTGTATGGAAAAAAAACAGCTAACAAATTAATGTTAGGACTAAAAAAAGAACCTAAAGAAGGATAAAGACAACTATACAAAAGAGAAGATGGGATAAGAACACTACTAGTACAGTTACACTGTTTTATAAGAGAACAAATATTAGATTTCCTTCCTAGCGAGGAGAATTCTATATATTGGTTAAAACAACTAGCCAATTAAAGTCTAGATTTTTTTTTTCTAGTAAAGATAGAGTAAAAAATAATTCTTGTATAAATTGACGTGGTATAATTTAATTAGCTGGACTAAATAGTTATTGGTTTACATGATTTATTTTTATTACTCTATATCTTCATTTAATAATGAATTTAGATCACATCATTTTGTACAAAATAAATTTGTAAAAGAGTTTGCAGCTCTATCTTTACCTTTCTTTTTTCACTTTTTTGGATATATGTAATAGTATGTACATGAATCAAAGTACATATTTTCTTTTTTCTTTAATAAAGATAGAGTAAAAAAACTCTTATATAAATTGTTGTAGTATAATTTAATTGGTTGGATTAAATAGCACTTGGTCTACATGATTTATTTTTACTATTTTGTATTTTCATTCAACTTATGAATTTAGATCACATCGGTTTGTGCAAAATAAATTTGTAAAAAGAGTTTATAACTCTATCATCACTTTTTTTTGGGTATATGTAATAATATGTACATGAATCAAACCAATGTGTCTTATTAGTTAAATTTCTGTTTTTTAGAATTAAAAAATTATACACTTATAGAATTAAGAAATAAAAATTTGCATACTCATGTGACACAACGAGAAGATGTTATAATGCCACATCATTTACTACATCAATTATAATAAAACTTTTACATCTTAATTTTGTGAGTGTAGTACTACAACTAAGAATTGAACTCTGATTAGTCATTATTACGAGATTTGCAATATTAGTATTTTTCATGCATTATTATTATGGTTTTGAAAACTTTTGAACGGACGTAAATAAAGAACACTCCCAAATCATGTATTGCATACGAAAATAATACCACACGTATGTACTAATTAAGTATCTTAAATAACGAAAATTTTAGTAGTTATTTCATTATGAAATTCTGTGGCGGAAATCAAGTGGTCAAATAGGGATAAAGATGCTAATATTATTGGATTTTCTTTCCTTACAAAGAGGATTCTGTATGGGCAACAACTGTCAGCCAACTAAATATTAGGACTCAAAAAAGAACCCAAAGAAGGGTAAAGACAACTATACAAAAGGATAGACGGGATAAGAACAGTGCTAGTACAGTTACAGTGTTTAATAAGAGAACTAAATAAGGATAAAGATGGTAATAATATTAGATTTCCTTCCTTGCGAGGAGAATTTTATATATTGGTTAAAACAACCAGCCAATTAAAGTATAAATTTTCTTTTTTTGAAATTATACTTGATATTGTATATGCTATGCATCGATCTCTAATTTCTCTTTTGGCATCTCTCTCTTTGTAAAATGTCTTGTACTTTTGTGCGGTGTACTATATGTAGTGATAATCGAAATATCTTTCTTAAATGAGATGCAAAATTTTATCAAACAATTTTCGTTAATAAAAAAAATATACAGTTCAAAGAAAAAAAAAGGGAAAATCATCATATTCACTAGTTTTCAGGAAATATTTCGATTCAATACAACAAGTAGGTGCACACAAAATTACAAACAGTCTAACAACATGAGGACAAGAGAGCAGAAATGTAATATTAATATTACAAATTGAGAGAACTCAAGCAGTTGGGGAGGCCGAGCCTGATCCGGTCTACAAATTGAAAGTAGAAGATCATCGACCAGCAGCTGTAGCATTTCTCAGAGAACACTCCCAGAAACTCTAGCGAGAACTGGGATTTTAGTGCCAAGAAGACGTGGTCGCTGACGTCCTTCAATAGTAGACGAAAGAGCCTCCTATATATAAGAAAATTACGACAACTCTTTAGTATCGATTGAAGGCCGAAATCAATATCAAACTATCAAGTGATTCTAAAGAAAAATGCAATCCGTCTTTGATGATAGTTTTTTTTTTTCTTTTTAAAAACGAAAGGGAGTGGGTAAGCCCAAATCAATTTTTACCCCCTCCCCACTTTTAAGGCTCGAACTTGAGTCTACACAAGTGGGCGATAGATTGTACTATCAACCAACTTAGCTACGCCCTTGGGAGCCCGTCTTTGATGATAGTTAATGTTTATGTATTTAGTTAAACGTAATTGCTAGTACATGAAATTCAGATGTAATGAGAACGAAAAATAAGGGTAAGGAGATACCGATGCAAAACTTCAATGTTTTGATCTGCTACTAATCAGTAATAGCAGGCCTAAGCCACTCACTATGTTTCATAATCTTTGTCGAGAACCTAAAGAACCTTAGAGAAAAGATCCGCGAGGAGAAGATAAGAGTAATCAAAGAGAGATGTTTGCTGGTTTTTGCAACTTTAGAACTTGTAGGTGGTAAATTTATAGTGAAATACGGAGGTTAAAAAGACATATACACCCTCAAACTTTTATCAAAAGGACAAATTTATCCTTTACTTTTTTTCTGGCGGGGGCGGGGGACGGGAATTTTCACATCCCTATTCGTCAACTTTCACCGTTTAACAGCTTGTTTGCCTAGATTTGACATGTACAATGATCTTTATACCTTTGATTGACAATGAATTACTAAAAGCATAATTTTTACTTAAAAAGATATACTTTTTTGTTAAATACTTATATCTTAGGTCAATATTATAGAAACTGAGTTGCTTTTATCTGGTTCTTAATAATGATATGTTAGTTTTTGAATAATTTGTTGATATACTAATATTTATGATGAAAAATAATTACAAAATAAATATAATCTTATATTTATAACAATTAAATTGATATAAATTATATATAATGGATTAATATAAATCTAACATATTGTTATTCTAACAAAATAAAAGCAACTCAATATATATAATCAATATTCTCATAAAAACATAACTTTTTAATGAAAAAAATTAATTTTTAATAAAATAGAGGTATAATTATCATTGTACATATCAAATCTTATTTTTATTATTTTGTATTTTCATTCAACCAATGAATTTATGCCACATTAGTTTATATAAAATAAAGTTTTACAAGAATTTGTAATCCTATCATCACTCTATCTGGTATTTCATTGTTTATTCCTTCATGAAAGATCTAAATATGGAATTTTGAAAAAAAATAGAGAAAAAGCAAATAAATAAGAGAAAATTAAGAGCCAGAGAATCCTAAGGTAACCAAATAGTATTCAGTTAAATTCTTCTAATAGATTACCAAAATAAGGACAAAGACAACTATGCAAAAGGGTAGATGGATAAGAAAAATACTACCACAATTAAACTCTTTTATGCCATAACTAAATAAGGATAAAGATGATAATATTATTAGATTTTTTTTTTCTTACAAGCAGAATTATATATATGGGCAAAAATGTCAAAAACAACTAGCTAATCAATGTTAGGACTAAAAAATTAGACCTACGGATTTTTTTTTCTTGGTAAGTATCACATTATGCGTATATGAATCAAACTAAGGTATCTTATTAATTAAATGTCTATTTTTGAGAACTAAAAAATTATTCATTTATAAAATTGAGATATAAACTCATAGTATATGCTGAGAAATGTCATGATAAATAAGAAAGAAAATTGGTATTAATTAACAATACTTTGTTATAGTGTCACATCTTTGACTACATCTATTGTGATAAAAATTTTCATCTTCACTTTATAATTGTAGTACTACACATGAGAATTTAAATCAGATTAGTAAGAAATTGCCATACATGCATTTTTTATGTCCATCACTATTAATGTTTTGAACAATTTTGAGTGAAGAACACAAAAAACAATACATTGAAAAATCATTTACTACACATAAAAGAAAAATTACCTTAATCTTAATGTGTGTAATAATTAAATTAAATACGCAAGATAGAGGGAAAATCAGTTCATTACAAATTAAGAAGTTTAATACATAAAATTAATGATGATTTTTTACCATTGGCCTTTTTTTTTGGGGGGGAAATCGCATTGGCTGTTTAAAATTACATTGTTTCTAGCATTTGATTTGACCAAATGATGTGACCTTGATTTAACTTGATTTAGAATTTTAGAATTTTCTATTTTAATTAGAATCGATTATGATATGTGATTTAGTATTTTATTTCTATTGTAATTATGATTTAGTTTTTATTTTTAAATTAACTTAGAGAAGTAGGTTTTTTTTATTATAAATAGAGAGGTCTCATTATTGTAACTTTAAATTCAATTATTCAATAAAATCTCCCTTTTTTTATAATTTTCTTTGAGATTATCTATCAAAATCTCTTTTTTAGAGCCATTTGGATTAGATCGTCATCTAATCTCGCTTTATGCATTATTAAAAATCTCATTGAGTAGTTTGGATTAGAATAAGATCTAATTACGCTTCAATTAGAGTATAATTTAATTACGTTAGCTTGATCTAGTACTAAAATGATATATAGTTTTCGTACCCCATCAATTTTCACTTCTGCTACCCTCGCTCCTTTACCAAATGCTTGTAACCTATAATGGTAATAGCCAATCAATTTTTTAATATGTTAAGATGGCCTTATTCGTTAGTGTTACAAATTAATGAACCAAGCTACTTACGAGAACTAGAGCGTGACTTCTTAAAATCATGTTCATAAATGTCCTTTCAAGTTTTTAAATAAAACCCAGTAATAAAATTCATATAATATTTATAGCTATAATGCAGATAAACGAGTATAAACTGAAAAGCAAGTTCAAGTCCGTCATGATGTTTTGTAGTTCTGGGAGCATATAAATTTCAAACTCTTGTATAAATTTATTTTGTACGAATTATTGTAGTGGAGCATGATTAGTAGTGGAACTAATTTTTTCATAAAAGTTTTATTTTTTCATTTCAACTAAAAATTTTATTTTGCTTACCAACTTTGAATAAAATACAAAAAAAGAAGGCTCAAAATTATAATTTCATCATAAAAGTCTCCTTAAATGAGTATATTAAATCTAAAATTATCTAAAAACACTTGAGAAAAATCAAATTCTTTATGTAAATTACATTTACCCTTGTTGGGTTTAAAGTCTAGCTATGTCATTGGACATGACTGTATTGCTTATGTTCCACATGATTTACTTTAACTAATATAATTATGCCATATCAATTTGATTGTAGTGGAGCATGATTAGTAGTGGAACTAATTTTTTCATAAAAGTTTTATTTTTTCATTTCAACTAAAAATTTTATTTTCCCTACCAACTTTGAATAACATACAAAAAAAAGAAGGCTCAAAATTATAATTTCATCATAAAAGTCTCCTTAAATTAGGGTTGGCAAAATCCCGGGCCGGGTCCGGGTATTGCAATACCGGACCCGCCCAGTGCCAATTTTTTTGTCCGGGCGGGTATTTTAAGCCCGTGCACGGGCGGGCTTTAATCCGGGTACCCGGATTTTGTATTTTTTAATATTATAATATATATTTTTTTATTTTTTTATAATTTTATTTGTAATTTTATAAGTTTTAAATTTATTTTAATGAAATTTGACATGAAATTATAAACTTTAATTGTTTAAAAATTTATATTTATATAATAAATGAGTCAAATAAATATAAATATTTAAAATAAAATATATTTTATAATATTTTTTTAATAAAACCCGGGTTCCGGGCCGGGTTCCGGGTTTATCAAGTAATGCCCATGCCCGGCTTGCCTTCACACCCGGACCGGGTATTACCCGGCCCAAATCACCCGGTCCCGGGCCGGGTCCGGGCCGGGCGGGCTTTTTTGCCACCCCTATCTTAAATGAGTATATTAAATCTAAAATTATCTAAAAACACTTGAGAGAAATCAAATTCTTTATGTAAATTACATTTACCCTTGTTGGGTTTAAAGTCTAGCTATGTCACTAGACATGATTGTATTGCTTATGTTCCATATGATTTACTTTAACTAATATAATTATGCCATATCAATTTGTACAAAATTAGTTTATAAATTTTTATTATACAACTTTTTTTTTAATGCAATCGCATTTTCAAATGTAGTGCGCAGTGGAAAATGAACAGTTCTTGGGGAAAAGAAACCCAAAAATAATATTCTATCATTTTCAAGAAAGATATATCAAATTCAAAGCAACAAACACAAATGGACTTGTTCGTGATTTTCACGCTATTTGCCTTGTGTCTTTCTCTTTTGCATCTACCCCGCTATATACTCTTCGAACCCGTCTACTAATCTTCTTGTACTTTCTCATTCTTATTTTCTTACTCCTTACTTATTCTCGTTATCCACCCTTAGCCATTTGCAATCCAGAAAAAAATTTCTATGACCACTAAAGCTTATTCGGGACCTTCATTGCTACCAAATAATTTCTTATTTTTTACCTTTGTTTACATAACTACTATTTTCTTTCACTAGTAATTACAATTTTTTTTATGTCGATTGCTTGTGTATGAGGACATTTTCAAGATATACAAATTCTAAGTCATTTTGGTCTTCCTAGAAGTTAATGGCCAGTGATTTTTGAAGATCGGTATTTGAAACGCTGAAGAATATTGCTTGCATGTCCAAAATTTAAAGTGGTGGCCTCCATTTCAATATCTAAGGTAATACGAATCAATATTTCCTTTCAATCACTGTTTTAAATAATATATATGGTGAATTTTTTCGCATTGGATTGACCTTTGCGTTATTTTATTTATTTATTTATTTCATACAGATGGTGCTATCCATTATGTGCAGGAGATTAAGGCCTTTGGATGTGAGCCCCAGTCTGGTTCCGGACTTAGATAATTATTTTTTGTGTACGTGTGTGTTCGATAATTATCTTTTGTGTGTATTGTTAATGTTAATTAATTACCTATTTTATGAAAACTTTAATTAAACTAGCAATTAATTTTACTTTTTCCGCGAAAGGGAATAGATTGCATGAATGGTTATTGTTATTGGTTAAGAAAACTTTAATTATGTCGTTCGATGTGCCAATTGTTTCTTTTTAATCCCCAGCCCAAATTTTTCGAAACTAATAATTTATATTAAATTATTATAATCTAAATATGATTTTCACTTTGAAAAACACTAATAATAAAATATAGGAAGCCAATAATGTAAAAGTATAAAATAAAGTAAAGATAAAAATATTGATTAATTCAATCTGCCAACTTGACTGTGTTTTAATGGCTAGATTATTTTAAAAGAAAAAATATATTTATAAAAAAATAAATGATGCACGTATTCTATACTACAGTGATAATCTAAATATACTTCTCAAGAAATATTTCAATTGAATACATGCATGCAAACGCATGATTTATTATTAGAATTCTAACTTCTATACCTGCAGCATTTGCCTTTTCACCTGTATATTCTCTTTGTTTCAGTTGCATTTTCACATCAAACCAAATTGGCAAATTAAATCTGAATCATTATCAAGGTTCTTAAATTGAAGGAGAAAAAAAAAGCCTTATAAGATGAGAACAAGAGAGCAGAAAAGTAAAATCAATTACAAAGAATTACTCAAGCAGTTCCAAGAGCGAGTCTGATCATGATCATGACTACAAAAGAAGAAGAATATCATCAACAAGCTCTAGTAGTGCTTCTCAAAGAAGATCTAGAAAAAACTCCAATGCCAACGTAGGCAATAATAACAATAAATTATTGCAAGTTGGAAGTGAAGAGATTAATAATTGTAATGACCTTTTTATAATTCTTAATAACTTGTACAAACCCATATGTATGCGAACGGATGATGGCATAAAGAGTGATGTCTTAAAGAAAGTTTGAAAAATAGAAGTATTACAATGCAATTACAACTAAGACTTTTGACTTTTGACTTGCAAATGATATCTTGGATTCTTTGGATGCCCTTGATAGTGCCTTACAAATAGCAAGATTGCCCCCTTGAATATCTTGATAATCATTACTTTGACTATCTTGATAATCATTATTTTGACAATTGATGCTTTCCTTATCATTCAAGATATTCAAGGAGGCAATCTGAATGTAGTAAGAATACCACACTCCACATTGAGGGGATGATAAGGAAAGCATCAATTGTCAAAATAATGATTATCAAGATACTCAAGGAGGCAATCTTGAATCTCCGCAAATATTCATCAACTGAATTAGAACCTTTCTTTAAAGACAAAACTCTGTCAGTCAGGTGTACTTCTGTTTCTTTGGTCATGGGAAGTAGTTGTTCTTCGAGGGAACACCACACTTGTGAAGTCGTTTCTGCTCCAACAATCATGCCAAGAACTTCTTCTGTGATTGTGCCTCGCAACAAGGAGGTTAGCAAGCTATCATTGTCATCTCATACTCCAACCTTTGATGAGCTAGGCGTTTTGCCTGCATCATCTATTTCACATGGTGGTTTGTTTGACTTTTCAAGAAGATGAAGTATTCCCATACCTTTTATAAGTGGGAGCACTTGGGACCGCCACAGTAAGTAATTGGAGGTATTGAGTTTGATGGACACAAAAGAACTTTGGTGAAAGGTTTGGATGCTAAGAATGGGTTCTGTGTTCGCCATGGCTTTTGATTTTTCAAGATCTGATATCACGAAGAGATGGATAATTGTAATGACCTTTTTATAATTCTTAATAACTTGTACAAACCCATATGTATACAAACGGGTGATGGCATAAAAGTGGTGTCTTAAAGAAAGTCTGAAAAATAAAAGGATCACCATGTAATTTCAGCTAAGACTTTTGACTTGCAAATGATATCTTGGATTCTTTGGATCCCCTTGATAGTGCCTTACAAACAGCAAGATGTTAAGAAATTTATAGGTGAAGCAGGTCAGAGCTAAAATAAAATTGGAAGAAAAATGAAGAACAAGCACATAAAGAGGACATAAAAATTTATGTGGTTTGATTTTTAGCCTATATCCACGAATGAAGATAGAAGAAAAATATTTTACTAGTGAAATGAGAATTACAAGTATTGTAAAATTTTGGCTCACTACTTAAAATTTCAATACACTCAATCTCTCACCCAATCTTTATAATTTTCAAACTCTTCTAAACTCTCTCTAAATACAGGAAATGCTTCCTCAAATTGGATGATTCGACTCTTCATTTGCACTTCTATTTATAACAAAATAATGACCAAGAAATCCCTTAAAAATCAACAATTGTGGCTTCAATTTTGTCAATCCTAGCTTTCAAAATTTGTGGGCTATGATTTCCATTTTCTTTAATTTGCTAGCACCAAATTCGGTGCTGACTTTTAGGTGTTTTCTTTGACATTCTCACACTTTGAGATTAGATTGAGAATCAATCAATTTCCACACTATTATTTTTGTTTCACCATTGTCATGTTGCTTACGTTTCTTCTTATCAAAGTCTCCTACAAAATCTGAATTCATATAGCCCCTTAAGGTAAACTCTGATCCTCCGTAACATAATGCAACATTTAAGGTTCTTATGATGTATCTTAGAATACTTTTCATAGTTTTCCAATGCTCTCTACTAAGATTCACTATATATTGACACTCTCACTGTTTGTGCAATGTCTAGACTTATATTGATCATAGCAAACATTAGACTTCTCACTAGTGATGCATAGTATACTTTAGACATCTATTTCCTCTCAACTTCATTGTTAGAACACAAACTTGAGGATAATTTGAAATTAACAACTACGTCTCCTCTACAAATAATAATGAACCTCTCTTTTTCCCTTGTCACTCAAATCATTCACCTCCTCCGAGCTGACGTAACACGGCACCGTGCTGCCCAATGTCGATGCCTCTACGGCCACTCCCTCCGTGATGATTTCGAACCGAAACGAGAACCAAGTAACATAAAACAAAAGCCCAACCGAAATCATTAACACAAATATTAAATATCATGCAAATTAATTCATTACACAAATTAAAACCCAGAATTGAAATTAACCAATTAATATAACAGACAAGGTTCAACCACAAGACCCAATTTAAAACCCATTATCATCCTTCTAATTTCTTTTTTCACTAAACAAAATGCAAAAACGAAGAACCAGTCAGGTAAACCAAGGGTTTTGAGGAGAAAATAAATTAATTGAAATCAAACCAGGGTTTCGAAGAGATAAGAAATCGAGAATTTGCAGTGGGCAGAACACGAGGAAGGAAGGAGAAGAACGGCGTGTGTGTGTCTGTATTTAGGGTTTTCCAGCAAGATGATGGTGACCAGTGAGCGCTTACGCTGAAGCATTTTGTGTTTTTTCTAGAGCGTTTCTAATCTCTGTGTGGGCGTGTTGTATTCAACACTTAAAAAAAAGTGATTTACAAAGTTCACAAAATAGTACGTTTGATTTTTTTAATTTTTATTTTGTAACTAAAAAATTAATATTTTAAATTGATCACAAAAATGCCGTCGTTTCAACTTAAGCGAGAGGACAACATTTCCAGATTCATTTAACATTTTGTTTTAAAAAATAAAACAAATGTTGGTCAAATAGGCTCCAAAAGAAAGTCAACATTAATTTTTTATCATAAATTATTAATTTAATATATCCTATCACAAAATCATCATAAATATAAATTTTTTATGGAATTTATTTCTATTAGAAGTACATCATAAATACTTGATAGACACAAAATCTACCGTGAGTCTATCATGCATTTGTGAATGAAGCTCGTTTTTCCAAAATCTATCATAAAGTGTTCTATCTATTGCCTGCTTTCTAGTAATGACTCTCTTGATTATTCATTGCCGAAATCTAACACACCCAAAGTGTTGTGTGTGCTCTGTGGTAATATTGAATAAAGTTTGATTTGATTACATTTTACCAACCTTTCTACGTTTCTATTTGGGGAAAAAAAAATCAAACATTGAGATATTTTAAATTTCAAGTTGTTGATGATGAGTTTCCGATTGTGATTTCCAGTCGCCCAGAACTTTGATAGATTTTTTATTTAATTATTTGTTGATAAAAATGTTATGAACTTCTGCTTTAGTTTTATATTTGATTACACTTTTATCCATTTACTGATGATTGAATATTTTTAATTATTTAAAGGCTAACATCATGCCAAGAGATGTAATAGTAAAATGATGGATAAAGTTAACATTGTTATAACGGTAAGGGTTTGAACTTATTTTAAATCATCAGGAAATTTGGCTTAGTTTTACTAAATAACAAATGTGTAATACTCATTTTACCACAGGATAAAAACACCCATCAATAAAAATAATAATGTGGGCTCCCTAGTGCTTTAATGGAAAAAAGAAAACAAAAACTTCATTTTAGACTCACAAATTTATATAAACTGTTTTTACCTCTATCATTATTTTGAAAACAATTATAAGATGTATTCTAGTGGTAGGAATAGAAAGGTTATGTTTTTATTTTTTATTTTTTCTTTTATGTACTTTTTTTTTTGGCCCACTAATAATAATTAATATGCATTCAATTTATAAAATTACCAAAAAATTTAATTTTTTGATATTATAGTTAAGAACAAAAAACCAAACCAAACCAAACCAAACCAAACCAATGGTGATGAATAGCTCTAATACAACACCAAGATAATCCACAAGGGACTTCTGTTGTGGTTGAACTCTATCAAAAATGAATATAGGAGAAAATGAGAGAAACTCTCTTCTTGTTTAATAAGATTAAGTGATACACCACATGTTTTAAAGCCCATCAAAATCCATGGTGTTAAATAAATTTTTTAACTTTTAACATTTTTTTTTCTCTTTTTGCTATTTTAAACTTGGTGTCTAATTCAATCTTATAAGTTTACAGTTATCAATAAAACTAAGTATTAGTATTTGATTAAGGTAGGGCCATGCAATTTATTACCATGTTCAATGTTAGACGGATTAGTCAACATTTATATGTTTCGCTGCAACATCAATATATTATTTGCAACAGGTAGTTTTGTTGGTTAATTAAAAGACTGCGTAATAGAGTTAGATAGGAAGTAACATAAAATAAACCAAATATGATTCTTGAATATTTGGTTTGATAGTTGTCTATTAGTTCTTCCACATCTAGTAAATCAAAAGGTAATCTTTAGCTAATGAGTTTTGATATACTGAGGGTACTCGTATTTATAGAAGCTTTCATTTTTATGCTTATTCTAATTATTGGTTTAGTTTATGTATGGCGAAAAGGAGTATTAGAGTGGTCTTAGTTTCTGAATATTTAGACAATAACAAAAAACAAAAAAACAAAAAAAAAAGAGCTAAGATTTTTCTTTTTGGCATATAAAGGATTTACTTGTCACTAATATAGTCTAGCAACTGCTCTTCTTTAGATCCCTTGTTTCACTCTGATAGTATCATAAATCGAGATTGGTGTAGAAGAAATGAATGCATTTCCATACTATTAAGTAAGTAATCTACAATCTAGATTATGCCAAATTGCTTATTTTATTGAATCTTATAGAGCCTACTCATGCACAGCATAATTGGGGTTTATGTCATGCTAAGAATAGGTAGGATTTTCAGAAGAAGATGCCATTTGTTTGATGAAAAATAAAAAAAAATATCAAAAGTTCAAGTAGCTATAGCTAAAGCTAAAGCAGCTTCTTTTTAAGTAACAGAAAAAAAAAAGCAATGACCGAAGTTTTCAATGGAGCTAAGGTCTAAAATATAAAAGAAACAAGTGTTTTCAAGACTCTATGCCCAAGTTTCTTTTCTTTTGGTCTAACTCACTTCCTTTTTTTTTTTTCCTTTGTGAGTTTCAACAATATCCTTATTTATAGGTCTAAAATCCACATCTAAGAATTAAAAGGTCCAAATAGTCAACTTTGCAGTTAGCATTACGTAATCTTCAAATCAAGTCTTCGGGGAAAAGAAAAAAGAGAATAAATTCTCTATTTTTGTACTACATATCCAATTTTGACATCAAGAAATAAAGTTCTTTTTGGAATTAGATTTTCTAAATAGAAAATCGTTTTCAGAAATTAAGTTCACACAATTAGAATTTGACATTTTGGTTGGCTCCAATATAAGATGGTTTCAATGAAACGGGTCATAATCAACAAACAGCAAATGGTGGATCAAAACGGATTGCGGTTCCTTGTTGGTTGTAGCTTGATCGGTAGCCAGAGAATTCGGAAGATTTGCATAAGAGTACAGTATGCAACTCCAAAGTTGCAGTGGCAGGGACGGTCATGGATGAAATTTTCTTACCAAATTCCGATCATCATATCGGAATTAACATCATTCAAAGCATCGTCTACAATCGCGACGAAGCATGCACTTTATATCCTTCTCTTAAATCTCTCTGTCCCGCTATCTACGTCACTTATTTCTCCTAGTATGATAGATTAATCAGAAATGTCTAATATAGGAGAGAATGACTTACCATATGTTGAACTGCTCAAATTAATTGAACGGCACAGCTAGCTCGGCTCTTTTGAAATCAGAGGAATAAAATACGTACGGTAGCGTTTGCCCTTTTTTTTTTTTTTCATCATCACTCACTAGTTGAATGAAATGAAAGGTCGTCTTTTGAAAATTGAAATTGGGTGCCCCTTTAATGCCAAATTTCAAGAAGCAGAGCCTACTATTAGCAATTTTCTTACTCGTAAATTCTGTCTTTCAGGTGTAACCTCAGGCGGTTAAATTTCAGAAATTTTTATACCGCTATTCTGGAAAAGAATGATGAATTCGTCAGCGTGGCATCAATAAGGTACTCTCATTCTGTTTACTCATATTTTACGACAACGAGCTCTCATTTAACTTGGGAGTTTTCATCACTTCAAATTTACAGGATCCATGGGACCAAGATTGCGGAGATTCCCTTCGTCGGAACCCATGAAAAGTTCAGAAGCGGGGACTACAAAGGAACAATAATGCCGAAATTATTCGCCCAAATCGAATCTGTGAGTGCTGGTGCTGAAGCTACTAATAAGCAGCTATATATGTCATATTTTTCATTTCAATATATGTCTGCCCGGAACAAGTTCTAATGCGAATCTGATCGATTTTTTAGGCTCTTGGTCAGCTTAATGTTGAAAATCTTGTAATTCCATCTGCCCTCAAACTTTTCCAGCTGTAGATACAAAAGTATGGATTTTTGGGCAATATTAGGAACGGTTTGAACAAGGAATTGATCAATTACAACACATTGATGTTTCCACACGCTATCAGACTAAATAAATACATGGTGCCAACTGCTGTCGCAACCGCCAGTGCAGGTCTCTCTCCATCTTCATAAAATTGCATGCAAGCTCTCGCATTCGTTTCATCTTCTGAACGACACAATTCTTTCTGTTTCATTCTTTTTTTGTAGCACGTTCAGCTGTAGAGGTGGACGAGGCAAATAAGAATGAAACTGGGCGTCCCCAAAAGAATGGTCAAGTTGGTTGGCAGTGTAGTTGTCGCCTCCCCCACTCATGTGGACTTGGGTTCAATTCATACAGGTGGTAAGAAGGGTAAAAATTAATTTGGGCTTGCTAACTCTCTTACTTTTTTAAAAAATAATAAATAAGAATGACACTGGGCTGATTCGAGGTAATTAAATGCTGCGCAAAGGTTGCCTTTTTTGACTTGAATCTTGGGCCCCCAGAAGAAGAAGATGACGCTGCAGCTTGAATGCAAACTATGTGAGAGGAGCAAAGTTCGTCAATTCAAGTCATTCAAGCAGTGGCGAGACCAAGATTTTGATCCCTAATATGAAAATGAATCGAGCTGATTCCACACGAACCCATGACAATCCCGGTTCCCGTCGTATAGTACCTGCAAACGAATGGATTTGACAAAGGCAAAACAATAAAAATATGTAAATTAAAATCTGTTGTCTATATGAATGCAAATTATGGTGCTTTCTTGCCCTGATGGCAAAACAGAGACGATAATTATGGGACCATGTTTTGAAAAAACTCAGAAGATGTTATCCAAGACAAAAAAACCACTTTTTTAATCAATGACCAGAGAAGATAATTATGCAGCATACCTTCTCGTGTCCACCGCATTCCTCGGTCTTCGCACAAATAATATAAATTTTTATTTCCCTATTATAATGCATACATATTTTGTCAAACATAATTGTTAGAACTTGAAATTCAAACTTAATGAGAAAGATAATTAAGAATAAAGAAACACCTATGCGTGGCTTCAACCGAAACATTCTGGTAAATCACTAATTCGATGTAATTAAAACACTTTGATCTCTCTTCTATACTACTAAGAAGGGGCCACACTTTTGTTTCACAATCAATATAAAACGTTGTGAAGTAATTGAATAATTCAAATAGCCTCTCCATTCAATAGCTTTCACTGATTTTTAAGTACTCTGAAGAGCATATTGTTCGTCTAGTTTGTTTGGCAAAAGCTTTAAAACTATAAGAAAATGCTTGTTAACTGCAACTTGAGAGATTGTAGGTGGCAAATTTACAATGAAGTGTAGCCATTTATTATTATTATTATTATTATTATTTTGTTTTTGAGTCTTAGAATAACTAAATACTTTTTCTAGTAGTGCTACATATCTCAAATTTGTTACCTCAAGAAATTATTTCAAATGATGTGACATTTATCAATTAGTTGGTGAGATAATTCAAATAATTCACTTGTATTTTATAAAAAATTACTAACCACTTAATAAATGACGCATCACTTGGGATGAAATTTAGGATAAAAAATTTAAGATACCTTTCAGTGCTCTACTTTCTCACCCATATGAGTGGGGTTTGAACTCCATAATTCTTGTTTTATAGTCATTCAAGAAATTTACAGTACTAATATCACAACTTGAATATGCATTTTAAAGAAATGATCTAGTGACAATCATCTGCATAAGATATGATAGAACACCATATAAAAAAATAATAGAGCTAATGGTCCTAATAATTGGATCTTAATTTGTATTCCAAGTAATGTGGCATACTAATAAATGAGTGACACATAATTTATCTGTGCAGGTCTAATAATTTATAGTTCAAACTCTTTAATGAAATAACTAAATATTCAACTCATAAAAAAGGAAAACATATAAGAGACAACTTAGAGACATAGAAAGATAGACAAAGACAACTGTGCAAAAGGGTTTATAGGATAAGAATAATACTAGTATATTTAAACTCTTTCATGAAATAACAAAACAAGGATAAAGATGCTAATATTATTGGACTTTTTTTCCTTACAAGGAGGATTCTGTATGGGCAGAAACGGCTAGCCAATTAATGTTAGGACTAAAATAAGAACCCACGAAGGATAAAGACAACTATACAAAAGGGTAGAGGGGATAAAAACACTACTATTACAATTACACTGTTTTATAACAAAACTAAATAAGGATAAAGATGATAAAAATATTTGATTTCTTTCCTTGCAAGGAGAATTCTATAAATGGGTGAAAACAACTAGCCAATCAAAGTACATATTTCTTTCTTTTTTTAGTAAAGATAGAGTAAAAAAAACTCTTGTATAAATTGTGTAGTATAATTTAATTGGTTGAATTAAATATTTCTTGGTTCACATGATTTATTTTTATTATTTTGTATTTTCATTCAACTAATGAATTTAGACCACATCAGTTTGTACAAAATAAATTTGTAGGGGAGTTTGTAACTCTATCATCACTTTTTTTTTTGGGTATATGTAATAATATGTACATTAATCAAAGCAATTTGTCTTATTAGTTAAATTTCTATTCTTGAGAATAAAAAAATTATACACTTATAGAATTAAGATATGAAAATTTGCATACTCATGTGACACAATGAGAAGATGTTATAATGCCACATCATTTACTATATCAATTATAATAAAAGTTTCACATCTTAATTTTGTGAGTGTGGTACTGCAACTAAGAATTGAACTCTGATTTGTCATCATTTTGAGATTTGCAATATTAGTATTTTTCGTGCATTATTATCGTTGTTTTGAAAACTTTTAAATGGTCAGATATAACGAAACACCCCTAAATCATGTAGTGCATACGAAAATAATACTACACGTATGTACTAATTAAGTGTCTTAAATACTAGAAATTTAAGTAGTTATTTCATTATGAAATTCTTGTGGCGGAAATCAAGTAGTCAAGTAGAGGGGCATTTCTCGCGGCAAATCAAGTCTCCTCCATCAATTTGATGGGAGAGACTTGATTTGTTAATTGTTACGAGGAATTCCCTTTGCTCATTTCCATCAAATTGCATGGACATTGACGTTAATTTTTTTTTTTTTTTTAACTTTTTAGTTGCTTTCCAGAGCTTCTAATTTTAAATTTAGGAAAATAAAGTGAAGATCTTTATTAAGAACTTAAAAAAAAATTACTACTTAGCGATTTGGTAGCATTAGATTTTTTAAAATTACATTATTATTTCTAACATTTAGCCGATGCCTGTAACCTAACACTATAAATTTACAATGCCCATAAGTCTTTTTATATGTAAGAGTTGCAAGTTAATGAACCGAGCTAATTACGAAAACTAGATCCTGACTTCATAAAATCATGTTTATATACGTCCTTTTATAAATATAACTCAGTAACCAATTCATAATAAATAATTAATATAGAGCTAAATAATGAAGATGATGCAAACAAGTTAAGACTAATGAACAAGCTCAAGACTTGAAACTCTCCAAGTAAATCTTGAGGTTATATATTTATAAGTAATAATATAGTCACAAATTTTTATACAAACTAATATAGCATAACTAGATATTTATTGGAGCAAAACATTCCACAATCCACATGGTTTATTTTAACTAATATAATTGTGCCACATCAATTTGTATAAAAATTTGTGATTCTATCAGTATTCTGAAATAGTGTGTAAAAACTTAGCATACAATTTTTTTTTAGGAAAAAAATGCAAAAATCGGATTCAACACTTTTCACGAAATATATTTCAAATTCAATGCAACAAAGACAAATAGACTTGCATGCGATTCACACGCTATTGCCTCGTGTCTTTCTCTTTCGCATATACCTATATATATTCTTCTTACTCATCTACTCGTTTTTTTGCACTTTCTCCCTCTCATTTTCTAATTCCCTCTTACTTATTCTCGTTGTCCGCCCTTTAGCCGTTCGCATTCTAAATAAAATTATTTCACTGCTATCAAATAATTTATTCATTTTTTATTTTTCATTAAAGAGCTACTTTTTTTCACTGTTAACAATTTAGTATGCCGATTGTTTGCGTATGAGAAGATTTTCTAGATCTACAAATTTTAAGTCATTCTTGAAGATCGGTAGTTGAAATGCTGAAGAAATTGCTTGCATTTTGAGAATTTTAAGTGGTGGCCACCTTAAAAATATCTTAGGTAATATTTCTATACAATCGCTATCTATATATATATATGTATGTTATGTATGAACTGCTAATGTTAATTCACTTTATGAAAACCATAATTAAAGTTGAAATTTTAGATTTTCCCCAAAACAGAATCAAACCGGTTCTGTTTGGTTTGGTTCATTCCTATGAGCTGGTTATGGAGTACTTTCAAAATGATTATTATAATAAACATCTTATTTTTATTTGCTTTGATTAATATGTGTAGTAATGCGAGTCTAATGTATGAATTTAGCGTTAATGTAGTAAAAATCTGAATAGGTGTGTCTAGTCACTTACGCATAAAAATGTTTTCACAGCAGCATGGAATTATTTTGACTAATCTAAGATTTGTTTGTAATCACTATTGAGTTAATCATTCTTGCAATTACTAAGTAGCATGGAATTCCTCTACTCACAAAGCACAAACACAAAGGGAGAATTATGCAATTATATAATAGTTACTAAATCAATGTAAATGATAAGCTAGCTGTTTTTTGTTTACTTGTTATGCTTCAAGATTCCAGATAAAAACCGCTAATCTGAACAAAGAAGGAAATTAAAATGGTAAATTAACGTATCAGAAATATACGCATGTTTTCGAGTTTCATTATATACACACACACACACACACACACACACACACACACACACACACACACACACACACACATATATATATATATATATATATGTAACCGTACGCATGATTTGATATTTTTATTAATTTATTAGCATTCTACACCAGCATTTACTTTTGTCTATGTTTCAGTTATATTTTTACAGTAACCAAATTAGGAAGATGAGGACGAGAGAACAGAAGAGAATTTTAGAAGAATCAAGCAGCTCATCAGGAAGCCAGGATTATGATTCCAGCTATTCTGATCCTGACTACATAGCTGGAACAAGTTATCAAAGGAGCTCTCGAAAGAACTTCAATATAAATCCGTGCATTAATAATCCAAACCAGGCTACTGAGGTTGGAAGTTCGAGTAGGAGTAATGGTGTTGTTGCAACAAGAAGAAGAAGGATAATACGTCGAAGGCCAGGTACATCAAACAGGAGCAACAGGGGAGTGTTTTTCAAGAAAAGGACAATACTCTCATGGATGATAGACCTGGGGATCATTTTCGAAGATATGAGAGTTTGGTACATCAGCGATAAAGAAAAAATTATAGAAGGAACCGTTAAGAGAGGCGGTGTGCGTTGCAATTGTTGTGATAAGGTGATTACCGTGTACGGGTTTGAAGAACATGCCAACGAAGGTCATGTTAAGGAGCCATATGCCCACATCTACTCAGTGGATTGGGGATGTCATCTCTTGGGTTGGATTTATTACAAGGGGTTATTGCGTTCCGAAGAATTGGCACGCTGTGGATTTAACCTTGTTGAGCCTCGGAAAGATGCTTCTGACTTGAATGACGATGCCTGTATGATTTGCGCTGATGGGGGTGACTTGATTTGTTGTGAGAAATGTCCCTCTACTTTTCATCCAGATTGCGTGGGCATGAAGGTTTGATTTTGCTCATTTAGTATTGGTATTATTATTATTTTGAATACAGGGTTGCAAAATCTTAAGAATTTGGAGTGAATGCAGAAAATACCACAAGGAGAATGGCTGTGTCCTTTCTGCATTTGCAAATTTTGTGGTACTGGCAGGCCTGGTGATTTGCACGAATGCAAACAATGTCAAAGGAGATGTAAGGTTTACACTTGATTAATTTCTTTGTGGTAATAGTAGTAATTGAGCACCTAGCTGATGTGAAAGAAAGGGAAACGTTCTTTTACTCACTAAAACATATAAAATAAAGAGAACTGCCCTGTTACTCACTAAAACATATAAAATTTTAATGTGGAAATTAATCGACAGTACTTTATCAGAAAGCACATTTTGAAACAGCACTATTTGGGTAGTGCAGAGGTTCTAACGAATATTCTTGATACAGATCACCTGGACTGCATTAATTCTCCAAGACAACCGGCTAGTCCTGATTCTCCAGCCAAATTTTGTGGGAGGAGTTGTGAAGAGGTGCTTGTGAATTCTTTATTATACACATTCGTGAGCATTCTTCTTTATCAATTTAAAATACCTCAATGCGCGCATGTATCTTTAACTTCGAAATGGAATTTGTGAAAAGGTTTTCTCGGAGATCCAAGAGAAGCATTTGGGAGTCAGGAAAGAGCTTGCTGATGGATATACTTGGAGTCTTGTCCAGATGAAGCTAGATCGGGAACCAGATTCGAAGGGGGAGTTTTTGCATGAGATCACAATAGGCAACTCCAAAGTTTCTGTAGCATGGACGGTCATGGATGAAATTTTCATGCCAAATATCGACCGCCACACTGGTATTAACATCATTCAAAGTGTCATCTACAATCGGGAGTAAGCACTTCAGATCCTTCCATTAGATCTTTCAGTCACTATTGTTCATTCAGGAAAATTCATACACATAGCCTTTTACTTTTTCTAAATTCTGTGTTTCAGGTCCAACCTGAGGCGGGTAAATTTTAGCGGTTTTTACACCGCTATACTGGAGAGGAATGATGAGTTTATCTCCGTGGCATCAATAAGGTATAATTGTTACGGGCATTTCATGTGTTCTGGTATAATCCAGCACATATATACATGCGTTTTGCAATTACATGCTTTCGTTTAACTTGGAGTATTCACTTCATTTTTACAGAGTACATGGGACAAATTTTGCCGAGATGCCATTTATCGGAACCCGCGAAAGGTTCAGGGGCAGAAGAATGCTGCAGAAACTGTTGGCCCAAATTGAATCAGTAAGTGCTGATGCCTTTAGCTACTACCCAGCTGGCAATGTGTCATATTGTTAATTTCATTGTGCTGGAAAACCTTCCGCTTAGTCTGTTCGATATTGTCATTTAACCGTCCAAAGCCTGTAACAAGTTCTCATGCGAATCTAATTTTCAGACTCTTCGTATGCTCAATGTGGAAAATCTTGTAATTCCATCGGTCCCTGCACTTGTCCCAATGTGGATCAAAAAGTTTGGATTTACCCACATTGAGAATAATTTGATGAAGGAGTTGATCAATTACAATACATTGATGTTTCCAAGCGCCGTCAGATTACACAAGTCCTTGGTGACACACGCCGCAGCTAGCGCAGGTCTTTCTCTATCTTCCTAAATTTTCATGTTCAAGCCTGTTTCATCATCCGTATGACACACTTCTTTCAACTTCTTTGCTCTTTTGTGTACAGCTACGAAGTCCGATGAGGCAAACAAGAATGGAATTGGGCTGGTTCGAGGTAAAGGCTACGAAAAGCTTGCATTTTTTGACTTGAATCTTGAACCCCCTAAAGCAGATGCCGATGCTTGAACGGAAATGATGCAAGAAAGAACAAGTTCGTCAAACGCCACTCAGGAAGTGGTGCGGCAAGGGCCAAAAATATCGAAATCCCATACTCTTTTTTTTTTTGAGTGAATAGAAATCCCAAACTTGGAAGGGACATTAGTTTTTCTATATATCAATCACAAAAATTAATATATGTTCTTTTTGTTTTGATTTTATTTTAGAAGATCAATTGGTAATTTAATTCGTTTCTTTTTATTAATGCCTTAAAAAAATATTATTATAAGAGTGTAATATTTTAAAAACAAATAAAAAAAATAAAAAATAACGATAAATGTGTCAATAGTTTAATAGTATGAATGTTTTGAGACATTGTTTAAAATATAAAGACTAAAAGGATACTAATCTCAAAATATTAGGAAAAAATAAACATTTACCCTTAATTAACTATGTGAGAATATTCATGACATTTTTTCAATATTTTAGATGTAAAACGACAATTGATTTTTGGCGAGCGGTGTTTGAACCGTTTAAAAAAAGGGGTACGCATGTCAAGAATTTAAAATGACGAAATTCTTAGAGGTATCTTAAATAATCTTTTAAAATGGGTACCAATGCAATAAATTTGTATCTTCTTTGTACATATGTAACGGACTACTAATTTTATTAAGCCCATTAATACACCATAGGTGTGCGACACAATCCATTAAGCACATGCACAAGGGCAGATTTATGCAATTTTATTGTTACTAATTAAATGACTGTAACAGAAAAGAATTTGCCTATTATGCTTCAAGATTCCAGATTTTTTACAGCTGAACAGTGTAAATCTGAATAAATAAGGGGAAAAAAATCCTCACGATTAACATGGAAAATTAACGTATCAAAAATAATGAGAATCGGTTATGACTCACGATAGCATAATTTTGATTCTTTAATATTAGTATTTGTATATTAGCTTTTGCATTTAATTTGAGTTTCTACGTTAACCGAGGCAAATGCTCTGTTTCAGCTACTTTTCGCACCAGAGGAAATTTGGCAAAAATTGAATCAGCTCCCTGCTGCTTGTGGGTTCTTCAAATCGAAGAAGAAAATATTTTATAATTAAGATGACTCAAGTAACTCGGCTGAGCCTGAGAGAAAGGATTATGACTCCAGCTACTGTGATCCTGACTAGTGACCATACAAGATCAAGGGCAAGGCCATCAAAGGAGATCGCGCAAAAATATCAATTTGATTAACTCACCATGCATTGATGATGAAAATTGTGTTGTTATGAAGAGAAGACGCAGGTTCAGTCGCCGGGGCAAGCCAACCCTCCTCACTACTGCTGCCCTATTTGAAAGGGCTGCAAGGAACGTCAACGTGGACAATACTATCATGGCTGATAGACCGCGGAGTCGTTTTCCAAGATATCAGAGTATTGTACCTTGATTATGAAAGCCGTAAAATACGAAAGCTGCAAGGGAAGATTAATTAAAGTTGAAGATAAAAAAAAATAGTGTTTGATTACTTAGAAAATGAAAGAGAATTAAGAATCAGATCTGAGAAGCTTCTATTATTTCATTAATCACTTCATACATGCGCAAAGTGTGCTAAAATGTTTACTAATTATCACGTGTATACTTAATTACATAATCACCAGGCATGACATGGCATGCCACATCATCAATGTGTAACCGCATGCTACTGCAGCTATCATCCTCTGCTCTGCTGACTATGCTACAAGTGTGAGCTTCCTTAACAATTAAGAGCGGGGCTGGTGGTGTGCCTTGCGAGTGCTGTAATAAGGTGTGATTACTGTGAATGAATTTGGACAACATGCCAACGGAAGCGATCTTAAGAAGCCATATGCCCACATTTGCCGCAGCGCTTGGGAATTTTCTCTCTTCACTTGCAATGAATCAGGCGCCGAAAAAGCAACCGGACGAATTGGTAGGCTGTGGATTTAATCTTGTTGAGCCTCAGAAAGATGCTGCTGGCATTAATGGTGATGGGGTGACTTGATTTGCTGTGAGAAATGCCCCTTTACTGTCCATCCAAATTGCATAGGCGTGAAGGTTAATTATGTTTTCTTTTTTACTGCCTTGTGAGTTTTTTATTTAGTTTGCAAATTTTGTAATATTTTTGGCCGCTCTGGAGATTTGCTCGAGTACAAACAATGCGAAAGAAGATGTACGTTTCTCCTCACTTGCAAGTTTAGAAAATGTACATTAGAAAGCACCTACTCAAAAAGCACTGTGGTTATTGCTGATGTTCTAACTTCAATTATATAGAGCGCTCGGATTGTTTTAAACCTAAGGCAACCATTTTATCCTCGACCGTCGGGTTACAACATTTTCTGCCAAGAGCTGTAAAGAGGAGGTAAAGTAAATATTATTATTTCATATATCATATATAACAATTTATTTCTGATACAATTCAAAAGTGTTTTGTTTACTCTAAGTATAAGAGTGTTTAGTTATAACAGAGTTTGGTGAATCCGATATCGATTTACAGAAAAAAAAAAGATTTAATTTGTTTATTTTAATTTATCGAAGAAATAAAAATAGAATTCAAATATATGCAATGTAATTTAAGTGAAACTATAAAATTAAACTAGTTAGGGTTATGGATCTACTCTTAATAGTAAATATAATTTAATAAATTCTTTTTATTTTTATTTTATTACCCAAAAGATTAATTGTACAAATTACAATTATTTTCTCCTTAATTTTATTATGGATTAAGTACTTAGTGTGCCAAAATTTAACTTGTCTATAATAAGTTCAAATACCATTTTACCATACTTTATACTGAGATATTAAGAATTTATTGTGTCAAACTCCTATGTTGGTCTATAATAAATCAAAATTTCAAAATATAAAATATGGATAAAATTAGATAGAAAATAATTTAATTTATATAATTAAAAATAAATTTTGGTTAAATCATATTTTTTTATTAGTATTTAGCTAAGCATAATTTAAATAAAAAGTAATTAATAAAATTAAATTATAGATAATTTTTAAAAAAAGGTATTTAAAAATTGAAAATAAAACTAAATTTATTTATGAAATTAATTTACTTAACATTACAAATAGAGATGAGAAGAAGAATTTTAGGGGGAAAGAAGTGAAGAAAAAAGTGTAGAGAGGTGTGTTCTCCCGCTCTACATTTATATTAGTTCATAATCTATTCACACTACACACAGAAACAAAGCCAATTATATCATGGTCATCTATTTGTGCAACTAATAAAACACAAACTTAACTCAATCAACTTAAGCACACACAACTCATTCTACTAACAATTACTACACCTAATATAGTAAGAACTTATAATTTTACAATTACCATACTTAACATAATAAAAATTTATAATTTCATAACAAAATTTGCAAATCCTCTTCGATAATGACCTAACTTCTTAAACTTCCGAAATCCAAATTTGACATCCGTCCATTTGTTTAGAGCCTTAAATCATGTAAAATTATTATTTTTATCTAATAAACACATAAAAATACACAAGATTAAATATTTAGAAACATAATTAAAAATTACAATATGTTACATAAATACAAATATAAATTATAATATAAACATAAAATAATATTTTTATCTCTTAATAAACATAAAATTTTTAACACCAATCAATTTCTCTTTTTGCATGCTTTAATTTGAAAATTGGATTTGTGAAAAGGTTTTCTCGAGATCCACGAGAGGTCTTCCTTTTTCATATTTCCTTGCCCTTTATGCACAGTCTTTCCGGGTCGTAGAGGCACCTAACAATGAATCTCGGCTTAGGCCTAGGCCTGCGCATAATAACACTGCGAAGCTCGCCCGTTTTTAACGTACAATTTCCCTTAGCGAGCAAACAATTTTTAACACCAATCAATTTCCCTTTTCGCATGCTTTAATTTGAAAATGGGATTTGTGAAAAGGTTTTCTTGAGATCCAGAAGAGGCCTTCCTTTTTTCATATTTCCTTGTCCTTTATGAACAGCTTTACGGGTCGCAGAGGCAGCTAGCAATGAATCCCGGCTTGGGCCTAGGCCTGCACATAATAACACTGCGATGCTTGCCCGTTTTAACTTGAATCTTGAAACCCCTGCAGACGATGGTGCTTGAATGCCCAAAACGTGGGAAAACATCTTTTGCCATTCCCAAAAGGTACGTTTGTTGTTCTTTTTTTTTTTTTTTTTTTGGGTAGAGAAAAGGTTTGTTAATTTCAGTTGTCTTCGAGCTTGTGCATCTGAGGTCTCTGTTGGAATGCTGTAGCATAGTTCCTCATTAGTTAACGTGTGAGTATGGGCATAGTTGGTTATTAGCATAGTTGCCTTTAGTTTATAAAACCGTTAAGACATCTTTTGCCATACCTGAGTTTCTTTCACAGGACTAAACACAAGCAATGTCTAAGCACTGCAGCATTCTTCTCATTGAAAGCTTGCACGACTTTGCTCTTCAATATTTTAATAGATACAGAAGAAACAACTTCCCAATCAGTACTTGGAATAAAATCAAATCAAAGTTTCACTTAAACATATCGAGCTATATAACATATCAATCTACAGCAGTGACCCTCTCCAACATTTACAATTGACTCTTAGCAACTAGATTTGCACCTAAGTTGCCTCAGGGTAAATCATAAATGGCAATTATCGTGTCAATAACACTGAATGGTGAATAATGAGATTACAACAGTGACAAGGTGGCTGATTGGCTACAGCTGCCTTCTTTGTATGTGAAAGAATTAATTACTCCATCTAAGATCTACCGATACAAGTAGAAAAAATGTGTTAAACGGATAGAAGGAAGAATTGAGTAACAGGAGAACCAATGTTACAGGCACTGTCTTATTTCTGCACTCCCTTGAGCCGAAATTGTTAGTCATGTCTGTCCTCTTCAGCTTTTCCCAACATCTGATTCCTCATCTCGACATTTTTCAAGAATCATATTACAATTATTCATTGTGCAGCCATCAAGAAGGCCATGATTCCAAAGTTTTATCATGAATAATCTCCAACACCAAAATAGAGCTGGAGAGAGGACAAGCTCCTGTCCATGAAGTTTGGAAAATGCTTCGCATGCCCAAGGAACATGACCATCAGCCAGGACCCTGCCACAGTGGAATATACCCTTCTAAGATATTTCTTTTTGCCTTTCTTTTTCACATGAAAAATGCATTAGATAGTTCACCTCCTATACATTAATCTCCTAAACATCTTGACATTAAAAAAAATATTAAGGAAACAAACAAAGAATATATGGAACTGGGGGGACCCCAAAAAAAAATTGAAAGCTTAAAGTGGGAAGCAATAACTACCGTTGCTTTCTGACAAAGGAGTTCCAAAGATGCATAAGCTGCTTTTCGTCTTTGCTAACATCAACAAAATCATCAAGCATCTGCAACATGTCAATTTCATATAATGTTTCCGGGTTCCTAACAGCACAAACTGAAAAAATTTCATATAACAGTGCAACTTGGGCTTGGTTAGGCGTCAGAAATCTGGAAATAATATTTGCATAAATTGTAATTACTCTTCTGGTTCTTTGATTTTATTTGAGACAAAACCTCAAAATCAACAGTTCAAGATCTGGCAGAGAGAGCACACAAGGAATAGGAAAGGGATGTGTGGAGGAGGTGAAGCTGAAACCGATTGCACTTACTGTTCCACAGAACTAAACCAAAAGCAACCATGAAACAGTCATAGTTGAATTAATTCTATGATGGCAAAAAATAAGGGATAAATATTTAGAAACTTGATAAAGCATACAGGAAATACCAATAAACCAGAAGTAAACAGGACCAAATTATTGTTTGACAGGTCAGAAGAAGAGGAAGCCACCTATATGGTGTTCATATCTTCTAATTCAATCCAATTTCCTCAAGGCCAGCAAATACTAGTCATAGTGAGACTAAGCATAAGAAACTTGGCATAATGACTTGAACTCTTCATGCTCTCATTACACACTCTTACAGTGATCCTCCAAAGATTGATCCCCATGCCTCATGCAGTTATGAGGATATAATGCCCTACCCTATGTCCTTGCCTCAGAAAACATTGCTTTCTCAATGTAGAAGAATGCAGAGGAGTTGGGGAGTAAACTCTTCTTGACAGAATACAGAATATTACTTCAAATATATAAATCAATTTCACATAATTTCGAAGGCAAAAAGAAAGCAATTTTTGTTAGCCTAACAATAATCTTAACTTAGGAAAGAAGCAAAACATAGACAACCAAATCTACAGGCATACCCGCCGATCTTCAAAATCTGCAATATCATCATCAACTTCATCCTCACTATCTTCATTGGACATTACTTGTTCTATCCCCATAGGCTTCAAATGCAAAAAAGAATGATTCAAATTATTGGGAAAGAGTTGAGAGGAAACAAAGACTATACTGATTAAGGTATAAGAAATTATAAGAAAAAAAAAATGCAGTATAAGCATACATTAGTCTCTAGACAATATCAAAAAGCTCTGAAGCATCCTATTCATCAAAGATGGAAAGTAGAATTATACAGTGACAAGCAACTCCACATGCCGAAGCAAATAAAAAATGCTTATCAATAAAAACCTAACTAAAAAAGTCATATGAACATATTCAACACATAGACCATTAAGATAATCATCCTTCCTAATTTTAAAGACAACAAAGATCCCAACATGAACATCTTCAAATACTGTTATCCACTTATGAGCACCAAAGGTAATGAGACACGTGTTTAGAAACCTGAAAACACCAATCCTCTGAAAACTCTCAATATAAGAAGCCAGTTAGTAGATTTGAGAAATACCAAAGTTCTATTGGAGTTTCATCAGTGAATATAACATTCATACATGTCTTTCCTTGCCGCACCAAAGGAAATTCAGCCATCAATAACACAAGAAATGCATGACAAACTTGAACAGAAACGAGAGGCAGATAGAAAACTGGTCCAATGCTGTTAATTACCTGAACTCGGTGAGAATGATAGAACTGGCGTTTGAAGAGAAGTGCACGGCTGCATAAAGTTTGAAAGGTACAATGTGAATAAGGATGCACAAAACGTTGGGACTTTAGTATGCGTATGGTAATATACTTCCTTGGAAAGAGAAGCAATGCTTTTGGAAAACAAATCAGAAGGGGAAAGAGGGAAAGATCAACACTTAGCAATATTAATGAAATAAAGCGGGCAAACTGATATACGTACTTTCTAGGGTCTGACCTTTCTGTGTTTAACTTCCTAGATTTTACAACATGTAGCATAGCAGGGGCTAGAGCATCACTTCCAGATAATGATTTAACACACTCATGGTCCTCAGAAGATTGAGCCATGGCAATTGGAACACCAGGACCATTGAAACTGGATGCAACACATTCAATGCAATCTGCTCCATTAAAACCAGACATTATTCCTCCATCCCTTCCATTTGGCAATTTTCTTCCACTAGGAGATAACTTGGAATCCCTCTCACCTATACAGAATTTTAGAACCATGATGTTAGTTGTCCACCTTCCAAACGAGCATGAAATAAGAGGAAACCAAAATAAATGAATATTTACACTAGTATTTCCTGCTTATGTTGTAAGCACTAAACCCAGCTCATATCCCACTGTCAACCCCCTCAAAGTAAAGCATAGTAAAAGATGGGTGAAAAAGAGGAAAAGGAGGAGAACAAGAAGAAGAAGAGAAAAGGGGCAAAGAAAGAATGTGGGTCCACAAAAGGCCAATGACCAAAAGGGCCTAAATGAGGCTTAAATTTATTTTTCAAAAATAGCTCTTCTGCAATCCTAAGCTACCAAACTAATGGAGAGCAAAACAAAAACCGAGACATTGAGGGAGAGATAAGTTCAAGAACTAATGAGCTACATATGGATAACACCTCCACAACCATTGCATTGTTTTGGAAATGCTATGTTTAAAGAAAAAGAATCTGCTAAAATAAACCTCCAAGGCATTGTGTAAAAAGTTATTACCATCATCCTTTGCAGCAAACTCTCCATTTGCATCATCGGTGGGTAATCCTGGTGAGTCCAATTCCAAGAATTGTATGTTAACTTGTTTTTCATGCTCTGTAAGGTTCTTTAGCTTATGACTTCGCGGCTTTGCACTGCACATACAATTCATTTCACCTTTTTAATTCTCCTTATTAATGCTCATAAAAAAAGGGATATTAACTCTGAGATTGACACTGTACCAAAAGATATAAAAAGTACCAGAAGAAAAATGGTTGTAGCCGCGGGTCTACTCCACCTGCTACAATCTGTAATAAGAACATCAAGACAAGATAAGATCTTATGGCTTACAAATGCTTAGTGGTTGGATAAATTATATCTGCCAAATGAGAAGATCTAACAGGTCCCATAGCTAGACCCAGTGTTGGTGAATGGGCTTTAAAAAATTTCTAGACATAATAAAATACATTGTTATGGAAGTATCTGCAGACAAATGCAAGATTATACATGATCCACAATCTATTTGGTCCAGGGAAAGACGTACTGTGAGGATTCTAAGTAAAAATGAAGTAACAGTCATCTAATATCCTTTTAAATTGATTTTGCAGAAAATGTTAGTTTTGCACAAGGCAACATAACATCAAAGAAGAAAATAAGTCCATAGAACTTCCAGCATGAAGAAAATGAATTCCAACCTCAGATGTCAGTGTATCAATTTTCACAGAGATGTTCACTGCCTGATAATCGTCAGTAACCTACAAAACAAATGTTTCTTGACTAGTCTTTTGAGAAGGCCTCCATAAGCAGCAACTGACTTGATATTCTAAATTACCAACCCAGAACTCGTAGTTGAATAAATCATGTGAAGAGCACAAGTGATACCGCAGACCCTGCAAACAGAAACAAAAGTACCATTTCTGGTATCAACGTAATTAATTGACTGAATATTTCCAATAAAAGATTAAGTACTCATCTATATCTAACAAATGCCAAGACAATTAAGTACATATCTATTGTGAGGGTCATCTAGCAAAAGGAATTAATTGAAAGCAAAACAAACCATAAAATAATTTTTCTTGTTGAACTTCAAATTGTGCTTGGAAAGACAAATATAAGCATAAAAGTTACATCATTATACACCTTGAAGCACGCGCATTGCATCAAGCAAAACGGACAAGAGAAGTCCTCAGTTACTGCACATTGAGAAAGACTATTACCACATTAGTAAAATTAATTCTACCATCAATTTCATTGTACATAATGTACATGTATTGACAAAAAACATCATGGACAGAGAGCAAAGCAGTCTGTATCATGTAGTACACCATTGAGCATGCATCAGCAATCTGTTCAAAACTAAAATGAGTGAAAACAAGCTAATAGTTAATACCACAAGTTTCAAATAGTATTAAATTGGTATAAATAGGTATATTCATATGTTTGTTGATAGATGAAACAATAAAAGTTAAACTGGTTACATTAGAGTTAATAGACAACTCCATTTTTGACAATCCATTTGTACATACTAAATGTACACCCTTGCGAGATGAAAGGTCACTCCCTGTACCTTGCTCCTTCTACAACAAGACTGCAAGCTGCTCAGTTCTTTGAAAAATGAAAGATAAAATAATAGCAAAGAATGACCTTTCCACAAACAAACTTAAGGTGTTATGGTTAACCATACTACCACTATATAATCATTTCAACCAAGCCTTTCATCTTGGCATAAACAATTCAACCACCTCAACACTCAATATCTCATCTTTTTATAATGATAATGACAAAAACAATACCAAGAGTATGGACAAAGATATCATGGTGCCTTTCTCAATTAATATGTTTTGGAAGCTAGATTCGATGGACAAAACGTATAATAGGATGAAGAGAAGTATCAAATAAGTCATTTCCAGCTGTAAGGAAGTATTGACAAAGAATAAAAGGAAAATAAAAGGGGCTTAGCAAGACAACCACTGAATTGATCGCACTTCACAAACAAATAGTAAATAATTTAGAGTAAACATTGTGCAATAACCCGAAGACAAAGAATACCTTCAGTCTTTGTTAGCATGTTGGTAAAGTCCCTGTAGTTGAAAACTACAATTCCTGGCCTCAACCTACAGAAAATTAAGTAAAGTATGTGGAAAGAAATTATGCCATAATACAAAACCATAAATTCCATTAGAAGATTTAGGGAAAGTTCATATAAACTGCAAAATTCATTTACTGAAATAAGGATTAGTAGATCTTCGACATAAGCATAGAAAGGGTAAACTGGCTTCTATAGAACTACATGCAGTCTTGCATTTAACCCTTAAGGAACGGACCAGGTGGCTGGCATCTTCCATAAATTTCTTTCTTAGTAAATAACAGAGGAAAAGCTAATAACTTTAATAAACTAAACACACAAGAGAATTAATTTTAAAGCAACAGGAAACAGATTTGAGTAAACAAGTTTTCAAGTGCTGCATCATTTTTAAAAGAGCTAACACCATCGAAACTAGAAAAAGAAAACGCAATTGAATGATTGATATAGACAATGACAGTGAACTAGTAGTAGAACCCACAAAAGCACTGCTCCCCCATGTACCATTCAACATTAAGTGATAAAACATTACCATAGACACAAAAGAAGACTACTGCCATTTGCCAAAACTTGACCATCCTTAATAAATTTCATGAATACTTATAGAAAGTCAACAAACCAGAGGGGAAAAAAGGTGGAAAAGTTCACAAACTGGAGAAAAGAAAGAAAGAAAGTGAGAAAAAAGAGAGAGAGAGAGGAGAAGAAGGAAAAGCCTTGTTTGTTAACTCCTTAAGCCAAAGCAAGTTTATTGATCAAAATTTACTGACACAGAAACTTAAGCTAGATTTTATGACCTGAAGTTCTAAAGTATTCAATGTTCGGATAATAGTGAGATTAATCTTTTATGAAGAAGAAAAGCAACACTCCAGAAGAATAATCGGCTTGGTTCAGCAGATTATCATATGTTTCCATCATCCATTAGCTCTTCTTCTATCTCCAGGCTTCCCCGGTTTCCATAATAAAGACATACGCAAGAATCAATGAACAAAATTCAACAGCAAAACAGTTGTTGCCTGCTCATATTTATGCACAAACTCATGCACAAATATATATATATCTATATATGTACATCTATAGATATAGATATATCTATATATGTACATCTATAGATATAGATATATCTATATATATAGATATAAGCAGGTAAATCCAATTAATTTTAGTATCAATTTTTCATTCTAGAGAAATTATAAAGACATGTCAAGATGGAAGTTAATACCTCCTTTTGCGTTTTGCTCGTATTTTGTAACGCAAACATCTTCGAAGATATGAAGGCTGGAACAAAATACAAAAATTAGAATGAATATAAAAAGACGAAACCTAGAAATGGAGTGCCTATATAATTCCTTAGTGTTACATGCCAACATATGATTGCAAAAATATTTGGTGCTCAACAATAAATAACGACAATTAGCTCGCATCTAGGTGACGTCAACTTGGCATAGCCAAACCACTGATTTCTTTTCAAAACTAACAATCTGTACAGTGTACTTTACCAGGTTATCTGAAAATGTTTTATTTTTTAAGACGCAACAATATCTTCGGAACTCAAAACCAAAGATAAAACGTTAGTCGTAACTTCAACAAGAAAATTCATGACATTACATTGTGTTGAGCACGGTGACGTAGAATATTGTATAGTTCAACGGGCTTGCAGTAGATTAAGAGTCTCTCTTCACCGGCATTTGCCTCTTCTGTGGACAGAAGCTCACAAGAATTTTGATGGCACATCTGGTCCACAATCCAACTCCAATTCAAGCTGCAACTGGAGATCAAACGTCACAATTATTAAAAACAAATACATAAAAAAACAACATTAAAACTTGAATGAAGAAATCTGATTCTCATTTGGAACGCTCAATCAACACCAGTATCCCATTTTTTTACCCCCAAAATTGAACTAAGAAAATAAACGTTTCACACAGTGAATCAGAACAGCATAACTTAATTGAGGACAAGACACGTGTCACAAAATCTGAGATTGTTTGATGATGAATATGCTATAGAAACTAGAAGCGAACACCAATATAAGGAACGACAGAAACAAGGCATAAATAATTACTATAGCTAAACAGTTTCTGAACACAATACTAATTTAGTTTTGAGTTTAGGAATTTTTTTTAGCTGAATTAATTTGAATTTAATAACTGAATTATACAATTGAAGAAAATAACAACGAATTAGCATCCATACCTGACATTAATTTTTGGAAAAATAGACGCTAATTAATCGACATGAACCAAAAATCAAATAACGAAATTGTGTTACAGCAAACAGAATTGCAGTGACTGTTGCAAGGAAAAAATTTATGTAAGAAAGAAAATACATATAGAGAGAGAGAGAGAGAGAGAAAAATAGTTACCAAATCGAAGATTTCGCGGAGAAATCAGTAACGGAGGTTAAGAAGAACACGACCAGCCGTGGAAGAAGAAAGGCTTGCTTAACTTTTGGTGTGAAGCCCATTTAATTCATTGGAACTGACTTACTGGGCCTACTTTTACGAGTACGCCTTTTGACACCCATCTATATTTCCTGAAAAGCTCTTCTTTAATTGAAATTACTTAAATAACGAAAGGTATGTTAATGATGTTTTTATTATGAATAATTAAATTATTTTTTTATAATTTGTTGATACCCAATTCATTTCATAATTTACATATATATTTCAAATTTTAATTGAATATATATTTTTGAGAAGCTATTAAGAATTTATAATTATGAAAATAGAAATTATGTAACAAGAAGAAAATAACTTAAGATTTTAGGATTTATATGTGTTTTATGGATAAAAATTTAAAATAAATATGATATTTAATGATAATATGATTGATTTTAATTTATGAATTAGTATTTTTTAAATTAAATTGAGGTATTTTAGAGAATAAAATTCAAAAGGGTTGTTGCAAGAATCATGAGGGGTGTCACGAGCTCCACTCTATTTTTAAACTACTCTGAGCCCATCCAAGTCGTACATAAGTACAACAAAGGGTCGGTCAACCAATTTCATTAATCTCCCTGAGGTTTATCTTAATTGAACATGGACCCCGATTTCAAATCATGGACAGTGAAGTGCAAGTTATAGAATTATTATAAGATTTTTAATAAAATTGCGGAAGATCTCGTGTACTTTCAATACAACAAGAATAATGTTAAACAATTTTGTACAAACTAATATCAATCAAACGATAATACAACAAGGATTTGTATTTTTAGCTGTGTTCATTTATCAAACGACGCCCTTTTTTAGTTTAATATTGCATTAGAGAGTACAACACAAATATTAACGAAAATAGTCTAATATGTTTGCTGGAATTTAAAGCCCAAACCAAATGCGTGCTGGGACTTACTAAAGTTGAAGTTCATGCAATTATGAAACCAAACAAAATAACAAATAAATAAACTATCACACCCGCGAGGAGACTCAACTAGAACTATAGAATTGTTGGCTATCAAATTAACTAGACGAGGAAGTAACTGATTGATTCAATTCAACCAAAGAGTTGCTATGTTGGTTTTCAAACATCATTAAACAGCATGTTTGTTAATTTGTCAGTCAAATTTTCAATTTAAAGAGATTCACCGGTTAAAAATTTATTAGACCCCAGTACTTCTATAGTTACATAGAGCTACAAGATATCTTACATGATGAACCTCATATATACATCAATATGAATTGCCCGGTTTAATTGCTTTGTTAGGTTTCTTTGCGGAAAGTAACATTTTTTTCCATATAGGGAAAGTAAGAGAGATTCTAAAATATCTCTGCTATACAACACCCACATAATGCATGTATGATATGTGTATATTTGTTTTGAAAAATCATCATGTAATTGATAATTATATTTAAATCATGCACACATGTCATAGACGTATTAAATAGTATAATATAATAGAGGCACTTTGTAATCTCTCAAGAAAGCGACGAGAAATCTTAGAATAGATCAGAGGTATATATCAGCCATACAACAGAAAAATCATGTTATAACATATGTGCATTTATTTTGAAAAACCATTATGCAAGAGGTCCTTATATTAAATTTAAATACATATGTTATATATACATTAGTCAATTGTATTACCTCTAATATATTATAGAATTTCTCGAAAGTGATATACTTGTTTTCTTAAGCATTATTTTAGTGGTAAGTTAGTTCTACTACCACTCATGAATTAAAAATGGTTGGTTGGTTGGTTGGTTGGTTGGTTGGTGGCTAACTGCATATATATATATATATATATATAATAAAAATTTAATGTAACCTAACCTACTTTAATATTAGTGTGTGAACTGCTTACTGCCAAAGGTGCAATTTTCAGTGATTGACAAACATGAAACATGAAACAACAGACTCCCAGCCAGAAATTAAACTGGAAGGACCTAGCATGCATCGTCAAGTCATAGTTCGTGTGTGTGTGTGTGTGTGTGTGTGTGTGTGTAGGTAATGCATGCGTGTTGATTCCGAGTAGTGTGTGTGTGTAGGTAATGCATGCGTGTTGATTCCGAGTAGTCAGGTTTCTAATTAACTAACTTCTGACTCCCATAAATCAACATTATGAATGGTTATGCTGCTCACGAGTCGCATGCTGAATGTATTCAAAATATACCTACTCGATTCTCCAATATTATCCAATTAGATAAAACCGCTAACCCATAGACTGTATTAATAAATACTTATATCGTATATATTAAAGATTACGTTTTCTAATAATTAAGATTCTACATATATATAACTCGTTTAGAGTGAATTCAAGAATTAATCTCATTCCCAACTTTATTTATAATATATGCGTTCGTTAGGTAAGACTAAGTATATAAGGTTTACATTTATTTGCTACTTGCCAGTTCCCGTGGTTGCCAGCTATTTGAAGTAGATAATTAATTCCAGTCAATTTTCTTTAATTGAGCAACTTCGAACTAATTGTCTAATTGTATGTAACAAACGTACAATTAGACAATTATCGTTAGTATTCTCGTAGCAATACTTGATGCGTACAGCCTGAGCCCAAGCCTGAGGTTTTCAGTTTTCATCACCTTCAATAACTTAATTACTCCCAGGAATATGAAAGTGAAACTAGGAATAATATTCGGTTCCTTAGTGACTAGGGCATATGGAAATTATAAAATTAAGAAAACTCGCTGTTTGAACTAATGCTGCAAAAGCCCTAACGAGATTCGCACTGGCTTGATTTGTACTCTAAATATTCATGCGAGTCACAGCAGTACTATTGTTGTAGCAGTGACTATGTACATGTTATGTTGTATATGATCATAATAATATTGTAGCAGTTAATGTATAGCGGAAATGAAATTTGTATTTGTTAGTTAATTATAATTAGGTTGTTGGGTGCTTTCAATTTTGCTGTTGATCTCGAGTCAGCCGTGTGGGCCATGCGCGCAAGCATTTCTTCATGTATTAGAATATTTGTTTACATCAAATTACTATTCATGTAATCGACTTTTAGGGGACAAAGTAAATTGTCAATCCTGGCGGGTCCGCACTGCGATTCAACATTTTATTTTAAAAAAGAAACTCGCCTGATTCGTTCCCCGTTTGCAAAAGCAGGGATTGTTTTCTTACAAACAGGTAATAAAATAATTCAACATGATAATCAGTGACTTTATTTTAAATGTTATTTTATTCATTGCAATAATAATTTAATTATAAAACTTTTCAAACTTTTACGCTTTATCGTTCAAACTCGCAATACTTTTTAGCAACATTATCTTTATGTAACGACTTTAATTACAGTTTATATTGTTAAGTTAAGATTTTGCAAACCTCTAACTACGTCGGCTTTCGCACATCGCAAATGGAGCCAATTGGGGAAGGCTGCTGCTTGGCCGCATATGCGACCTGCAAAGTCACCCAATCAGAAATAAGACCCTCTCCTGATTTGATCATATACTGAGTTTTTAAAAATCTTTTACCACGTGTTTTTTATATATATAAGATTTGATTTCTTTATATATTTCATTTATTAATCACCAATCAATAATTGAGTTATTTGCTCATGACATGATCAAATCATGAGAGGATTCTGATCCCACCCAATTCAACGCATGACCAAACGATGGGTTCTTAAAGAGGGATGGATTGTAAGGACTCAAATTATATACCCTATCCCTATAGCTAAAACTTGTGGTTTTGTAAATAAGTGAACTTGACGTGTGATCTAATATTTAATATTAAGATTACTGGATTAGTACTATGTGTGTAACAATCTACACTAGATATTTATTTATTTATTTATTAGTGAATTTTGAATGCACGAAATGAAAAATCTCACTCACTAAATATCAACCCAACTTTTGTTGTTACTGGAATTCAAATGATCCCGAGTGTAAAGCATATTCCTGGTCAATTAAGCTATAACCAGAGGGCAGCTAAACAGCTAGTTTCTTTAATGTAAAACTTGCTATTTAAGCATATTGTTTTGTAAACTGCAGTGATGCCAAACGGACAGTAACTATTACAAAAAAAGAGTAGGTGTGTCCAACGCTCATTATTTTCTACATTGTACATATCGATACATTTGCCGTGTCCCAAAAGTCGCCAGTGATTGCCTCTTTTAAGTCTAAAACAGGGCATGTGATGTGAGTGAACACAGAGGTCAACTGCTGGAAGTGCGATGCGAGTGTTGGATCAGCACTGAAGAGTGAAGTAATTAAAGAAAACATAATGGAGGGAAAAATGTCTAAAGACCGAAGACTGGAGTGACGGGCAAATGCATGTCTCCGGCATATGCATGCACATTTCTGAATTCCGATGTGAAAGATTGATATACGTATACATTGTGGGTTTGGTCTCTTAGTGTTCATCAATATTTTAATTATGCCAAAAGCTTTTCCACGTGATAATAATTTTATACACCAGAAGACACTCATGCCTCTTAGCGCTTTCCCCTCCACTTACTATATGATCACGTTTCTCTTCCAGTCTTCTTTACTAACACGTCTCCTTCACAGTTTCAGAGTAGTTTGAAAGAGCAAAATAATTAACCTCTCTCTCTCTCTCCTTTATAAAGATTATCGCGTACAATTTTAGATCGATCAGAGTTGATAATATTTGTCAATAAAAAAAAAATCAATACATAAATATGACTTAATATTTCTTTTGTAAAATCAGTTCTCTCTATTTGATTTATTTGTTTATCCTAAACTTTTGAAGGAGATACGTGGGCGAATAAGAATAAAGAACATTCATTTTGTAAAGAAAAATAAAACTAACAACTGAGAGGATAGAAAGAGTTACCGAAATTTGATGAAGGATTTGTACAAAAAAGAAAAGACTGGCTGTTAATATGGCGTGAAATATTAGACATTTTAATATTGACCACTCATATTTGTATACGTCAAGCGTGTTTTTATAGCTTCAAATTAAAGAAATGGATCTTTTACTCGACTCACTTCTACTTATCTTTTAAAGATCTTACGACACGTGTACATTGTTAGTTATGAATGGTTTATAGAGGTATTATTTTATTGTTTTTATTATTATCCGTAAGAAATCAATGGAGAAAAATTAAAAGAAAAAGTAAGGAGAAAATACGAATAAAATTTAAGACGATTAAGGTTAGGAAAAGAAATCATTTTACACACATATTGTGTTAGTGGGGCGTATTTGGTACCGTCCACTGCCTTTCCAACTATGAGTCTATGAATGATCGCTCCAAGGATTACAAGCACCAATGCACCTTGTTATTTAGCAATAAAATAATAAACACGCGAAAAACGCGCGTTACATTGATAATGGTAGGCCCGTCATTCTCGTGTAGAGATATCAAAAGAGTGATATGGCCACTAATTGCTTTTCTCTTTCAAATAAGTGGATATTATTCGGCAATCAGCAAAAAAGTCGAAGAAATATGCCCCATCCGCGGCAAAGAGATTTCAGAATATTGAATATTGTAATAAATAATACACAAGTACATGCTTTTTGCATGAGAGTTTGTTTTATATTTCCAATTAGCAGCGACATTTGTGGGTGTGAGATTTCCATTTATTTATTTTATCGCAACACGGAGATCAACAGATGCCGAATGTTGAAAACACGGACGCCATAGCTTATGAATTTCTTAATGTCAGCATCTTGTTTTTCACGTTGCTGTAAATTCCTCTACTCATGCATAATCTTTTTCGCTTCTTCCAGTAGGAATTAATACAGCCACGACTCACGATTTAACGCTGCAAGCTTCAAATTTTTCATTGAAAAATCTCAACTTTTTTAAGTTTTTGTTTTTTCTTGATCCTTCAAAAATTTACTTCTTAACCTTCAATTTATTTTGTATAATTGATTTTCTCAGATTTTTTTTCTTGTAAAATATATGATGAATTTAGGGGTCAAGAACAAATCTTGGAGATCAACACAAAAGAAAAAAAGATAACTGAGGCGCACTGAGGAGAGCATTATCGTTTGATCGTATACAAGTTTGCCAGTTCGGTACTAGCATAGTGGATACAATTAATTTATGGTTTTTTGAAAGAGATTGTTGTAAAAGTCAACCGCCAAGTAGCAGGTGGATTATTTGCCTATACCGCTCGAGCACTTTTCCACCAAAGAAACTGTCGGTGCGCATGCAATAGAGCAGGACAATAATTATATGTGGACACCATTTTAATTTTCAAGGAGTTTATATGAAAATAAATTTTGGTTTTGTTTGACATTAAATTTAGATAATTTTAATTTAAAAATTATAGTATAAAAATATTTAATAAATATTAGTTATTATAATTTAAAAATTAAGTTAATTTAATTTTACGTTTGTATAATAAAAAATTTATTATATATTTATTAATTTAGCTAAAATTATTATATAAAAATTATATATTTTTTTAAAAAATAAATAAAATAAATAAATACAAATATAATTTTTATTTCTTTACCACCTCAAAATCTAACTTGAATCTAAAATATAAAAATTATATTTATAGTATGTTATTAATTTTTATTTTATTATAATAATTTTTTTCTACAGTTATACTGAACATGGCCTTTGTTGCTGAGGTAAAGATTACATACTTTTACTTGTAAATATCAAGTCAAAAAGCTTCTCATTAGAAAAGCAAAGAGACTTGTTTGACTTTAATTTAACTTTTTCCCGCATTGCCGTGCACCTCAAACAGTAAACTCATTCAAAAATCAAACGATTTTTATTTTTAAAAAATTCAACATTTTTGCTACATCCAATCTTATTAGCAGCTGGTTTGAAGTAGCTGTTGAACCGGTCGCCAAACCTAATTGCTCAAGATTTTGTCATGAAAGATGTCACGCGTGAAGCCATTTAACCTTTGAAATTATTCACATATATTGCTTCAGAATTTAGCTTTAGATTTAGACTACGAAAGCAAATTCCAATTTTCCAATATCTCCCGGAGAAAATTCTAATGGTAGAACTGATAATCGAGTTTCAAAATCATAGCTGAAAATATATAAATAGTCATAAATCTTTGGAGAATAATTTTTCATCTTCATGTGCATGGCAGCTATTGATGAGATTATAATATATTTATCTTCATGGGTTCTTTTTTTCGCTTTACATGTTTTAAAGCAAAGCGAGTGTCGCACGACATCTTATTATACAGTGAACAAATTGTTTGACAAAACCCATTTGAAGCAACACATGTTCTAAAAGATACCATTCTACTTTACGAGTGTGATTGGTACGCTGCATTAGTCGTATTACTTTATAGTAGACTACATTATATAGGGTGCAATATATAAGTTTTAATGTAATATTGTATTTGGTGTATAATGTACTGTATTATATAAAAGATTATTATTATATTAATGTTAAAGTTATGTTAATATTATTTAAATTTATATTAATATTATATGGTAAAAATATTATATTATATTATAAAATAATATTAAATTATAAACTTATTTTCATTTATTGATATCGAATATAATTGTTTAATTTTAATTTATTTTTAATTTTGGTATTTTAGTAAATAATAATTGATTAAATAAAACTAAAGTACCTTTAACGTGTTTAAATTAAAATAATCAAAGTAATTTTATGTAATGAAAGTAAAATAATGTATTAGCTTTCATTAATTAAATATTTTGGTTTGTTACAATTGTTTTAATTAAAATTTTTATGTAAATATAAAAACAAATTAATATTTAAACATTTAAATTTATTATGATTTAATAAATAATAAAAGTCAAAATGATTATAGTTAAAATATGATTAGTATTCTAATGTAATACAACCTAAATCCTATCCTGATGGGTTCATTTTATACATCTTTCACAGTTTTAGCCACCTTTTTAATGTAGTGCAATGTATCTCGAAATTGTAACTAAATATAGGATAGTGTAAAAATAACATTTTAATGCAATACAATATAATGCAAGCTGCCAAATGCACCCTATGTATATTATAATAAACCTTATTGACTTCTAGCTTTAGAACCTCCGGCCCCGTTTCCGATTCTGCATTGCATAATCTTCTTTGCACATTCTCGTAGTTAATGTTCTTTGCGGCAAAGTGACGAAATGTTAAGATTGATAAATAATTCTTCCAAGTGCTGCGAGGATCATTATCTTTGATCACATTATAATGGCATATGCATGTCCATAATAATCAATATTAACATCGATTTTTGAAATAGATTATTGTACATCTTGTAGCGCTTCGGCATTAAACATGCATTTAGATAAAAGAGGCATTGTCATTTTACCATCAAATGTTTTTTAACGTATTATTTTACCATCAAATTTTGACAATTACTTTTTCCCACTTAATGTTTCAATTTTTATCATTATATCAATAAATCAATAATTCCATTAATAAATTGTTGAAGTAATAATGTATTTTAAGAATTTCAATATGCAGTATTTTAGAAATTTCGCAAGGTATAAATTTATAATTTTATCAATTAATTATTTTAGACATACAAAATAATCAATTGATAAAAGTATTATTTCTTGTATATAATTAATTTTATATTTTTTAATTTATACGGTTAAATTACACTTTACAGTTTATGGATAAAATAGACTTTTACTATAATTTATATTACAAATTCAGTTAATTTAAAGACTTAATTGTAAAATGATAAAAACTGAAACATTAAGTGGAAAAAAGTAACTATTAAAAAATTTCAATGGTAAAATGATATGCTAGAAAATATTAGATGGTACAATGATAATATCCCCAGAAAAAAATAATTCTACTTGTTGCATGCGTACGTGGTGCCACCAGTTGAACCAAAAGTTTCGGATTTATTGTTGAGGCAAATTATGTTAAAAAGAATGGCAGTTTAAGTCCCTAATTTTTATATGTTTACCAGTTATTTAACAATAATAGTAAAACACATATATACTCCTTGGGTTCTTACATTGGAACTCTTTAGTCAATCTTTTTCCTTTCAGGTGCCTAATCTAAATTAAATGTGTTCTCTTATAATTGAGCTTTTAATCTATTAATTACATTCCATCCCTCCCCAAATCAAACATATCCCCTTGAAAAAAATACTAAATTAAATGTGTTCTCTTATACACTTAGGTGATGTTTGGTTGGGAGGAGAGAATGGAGGAGAGGAAAGTAATTTAAATTCTATTTTTATTTCCATTGTTTGGTTAGACAAAAATGTATAAGAATCTAATTTCCACTAGAATCTAATATTTATCATAATGTGGAATTTAAATTCCATCCCAAGGAGTGAAGAATTCAAATTCCTCTTATGTTGGAAACCAAAACTTTTCAAATTACCCTTCAACTTTTTAACTTATTGAATGCCATTAATAATTATTATTTATAATTTTATTTTATCAATTTAATATTATAAATAATTTTATATTAATTAAATTTAATGAATGTTTTAAGAAACTTAACAAAATAAATAGACTTATTTATTTAATATGAAAATATAGAAATATAAATTACCAAAATAAGAGAGATGTAATTACAAAAATAGAAATTTCAGATTTTCACTTAATTAATTTTTTTTTCTGAAAAACAAAGATAAAAGCAATTGAGGAAAGAAAACTAGAATTTCATTATTTTAATGTTGAAAACTAGCAATTGAGGAAAGAAAACTAGAATTCCATTATTTTAATGTTGAAAACTAGCAATTGAGGAAAGAAAACTAGATTTCCATTATTTTAATGTTGAAAACTAAATGAAGATTATCTTCTATATGATGTATATTTATTTATACTTTTATTTGTAAATTATAAATGCAGAAAAATTAACAAAGATCAAATCAGTTCATAATAAATTTTCTTTTAATTCTATTTGTTTTAATTTTCTATTTTTAGATTAAGTTAATTTATAATTTAATATTTTTCCAAAAAAATTTCAAATCCCTAGTTAATATAATTGAATAATAATTTAGACTTTTTTCTTATTATGATTTTGTAGATTTATTTTGATTTTTTAACTTCACTTAATATCAAATATTAAAATCTTAACACAAAGGGTTAAATTGTCCAAGTAAAAAATAATCAATCTATTTCCATTTAGAATTCCTTACAAAACCAAACAATGAAATTTGAATTCACTCTCCTCTCCTCTCCACTCCTCTCCTCTCTAATCATTTCTTCAAACCAAACACCACCTTAATACTTTGATGATAAGAAATCAATCCATCGAGCTACATCATTTAAGGATATATTAATACCATCAGTCGAATATGACGTGTTTTATCACAATGTAAAAATAATTGGTATGTTAAAAAGTCACATTTATCTTCCAACAACAAATATTAAATATTGATGTTATAACATAAAAAAAAAAAAAAACATGGTCATTTAAAAAAATAATAAATAATAAAAAAGAGAAAAAATAATTTAAAAAAAAAAAAAGAGTATCCATTCTTGAGCAAAAGTATTCAGTACTACTTTTGCTTTCTGACCGAATCGAAGAAAATGTCCAACGGCATCATAAAATACTAAGGTATTGGCCATTTTCCACCAAAGAAACGGTCGGTGCATGTAATTTCAATACTGAAAATGGACGGAGATGCCATGGCGTAAGAGAGAGAATAAGATGTGAACACCATTTTAAGAAGTGAAACGAAATCGTTTGTGTTGCCAGAAAGGTTGCAATCTTTTACCGACATCTAGTCAAAAAGTTTTGTTAAAAATATTCAAAGAAAGAAATATTTGACTTTTTTAAGATTACGCACAGTATGATAACCCCACGATTAGAATCCAACATAGAAAATCAACAAAATAAATTCGTACACTCTAATAGAAGGACTCAAAATGTGTATTCAGGGATAAGGTATGGACGAACTCTAATACTCAACTAAAGAATTTACAAAAAAAAAATTGATTTTAGATCATTTTTTGATTCTGTACTTCAAATAAAAAAGTCATTCAAAAACCAAGCCTTTTTTTTTTATAATTTTTATTGTGTTTGTGGAAATTCAACATTTTACCTCTTCGACTTGTTTGCAGCCCGCTCAAAGCTGCTTTTGAACTAATCACCAAACCTAATTGCTTAAGTTTTGTTTTTGACGTGAAAGATGTCACGCACGAAGATTTGAAATTATCGAAATAGCTGCAAATTTAGATTTTGACTAGACCAGAGCAATTTCAAAATTCAAATATCTCCCGGAGAAAAATCTAGTAATGGAGTTTGAAAATTGTTATTGAAAATAATTACAGTGCTCCAATATTTTCGGAGAACGATTTGTCATCTTCAAGCAAGGAAGCTATTGAGATAAAAATTGTTAAACATGAAAGATGATCAATGGATCACATACAATTGAACCAAAAACAACAACTTATTTGAGCCACAAAAATCGTTCTTACGTCATACTTACCAAAATTGACATTCAAAAATTGTTTTCAGATTTTATGAACATGTCAATGACTATGAATTGGATAGATTATTCATAAAATACCATGCGTCCACATTTCATGCCCGTACAAAAATAGCTCTGCTCGTTGAAAGTCAAACTATATACTGCAAACTGCGAAAAACCAGTTCAACCGATTCTTTGGATGCAAGTTATGGGCAGAGTTGTAATTTCGATAAGAAAAACATGAACGTCGAGGGGCATTTTAGTCTATTCAACGTGAAACAGAGACAAGACAAGAAGACATGCCCTCCGTATGAGGTTAAAAAATACGTAGATCTCAGACCTTTCTTGAAGCGAAAACACACAAGCACCCTTTCGGAAATGATGAGAAAAATATAATAATAATTAAACTACAAACACGCCCACGCAATTGCGGCGTTGACAGGAATGGTCAACCTAATGCTATTTTACAAGTCATGCCCTTCATATGAGGTAATTAATAACATAATTTAATATTTGTTATTCCATTAATCCATTCACAGATTATCAACTATGTGGTTCTGAATGTAAATAAAATAAAACCCAGAGGGCAAACAGCTATCACTTAATCTATATATACGTGGCTTGATTTATTCAAGCTTGCTTAGTTGGTTTCAGGTTCACATCCCATCATAACTCTCATTGACCGATATTAATCTCTCTCTCTCTCTCTCGATCGCTTAATTTCCCTATGCAGTCTCTTCAAATTAGCTCCACTGTTCCGGCGAAAAACGCCAGCATTTTTCAGGCAAAACGTGCCAGTTTCAAACGCCAACCTTCAAGATTAAACCCAATGGCTGCTAATGCATGTATTAACACTGATGCCACATCAACTCAAACGCTTAAACTAACTACTTCTTCATCTAATGAAGTGACAAGATTACACTTATCTAATCTCGAAAAAATTCTCCAAAAACAACAACCACTTACACAACCAAGTCAACTGGACTTGCAGCAACCGGTTACCAAGAAGGGGTCAACGGACAACAAAGGCATGGTTCTTTTGGAAGGCCTTAAAAGATTTTGGCCTGAAATGAAAGCAGTTGAGGAAATGTCACCAAGGCACTTGAACAGGCTTCAGCGCTTGTTATCAATTTCGGCAGCTGAATGTTCTCCACGAAACCATCTTGGTTCCCGTTGGCGTGAATATCATGGTTGCAAAGATTGGGGCGGGTTACTTGACCCGCTCGATGAGAATCTCCGGCGAGAGGTGGTGAGATATGGAGAGTTTGTGCAAGCGGCTTACCATTCTTTTCATTCAAACCCGGCCATGTCAGCAGAAGAAGCTCCCCAACCCAGATACGTGGCTCTCCCTGACAGGTCTTACAAGGTGACGAAGAGCCTCTACGCCACGTCATCAGTCGGATTGCCCAAGTGGGTCGACGACGTAGCACCGGATCTCGGGTGGATGACTCAACGGTCAAGTTGGATAGGCTACGTTGCCGTTTGTGACGACAGGAGAGAGATCCAGCGGATGGGGAGGAGAGACATAGTCATCGCGTTACGTGGAACCGCCACGTGTCTAGAATGGGCCGAGAACTTTCGAGCCCAGTTGGCTGACATGCCCCATGATAAACAATCAAAAGTTGAAAGCGGGTTCTTGAGCTTGTACAACACACGTGGAGCTCACGTGCCAAGCCTGTCTGAATCAGTATTGGAAGAAGTCCGTAGGCTCATGGAGTTGTACAAAGGGGAGACCCTAAGCATAACAGTGACAGGCCACAGCCTCGGCGCTGCCTTGTCCCTGTTAGTAGCGGATGATATAAGCACATGCGCGCCAAGCGTCCCGCCAGTTGCTGTATTTTCATTCGGGGGGCCTCGCGTTGGCAATCGAGGATTCGCCAATCGTGTGAAGGCCAACAACGTCAAGGTGTTGCGTATTGTGAATAATCAAGATCTCATCACTAGAGTGCCAGGCAATTTTATAGGGGAAGATGTGGCAAATGAAAATATCAAAAAGTTGCTCAACGTGATAAATAATGAGGAGAGTGAGTGGGCATATTCTCACGTGGGAACCGAGCTACGCGTCGACTCAAAGATGTCTCCGTATCTCAAGCCAAATGCGGATGTTGCATGTTGCCATGACTTGGAGGCTTATTTGCACTTGGTGGATGGGTTCATGGCGTCAGATTGTCCATTTAGAGCAAATGCTAAGAGAAGTCTTGTAAAGTTACTGAATGAGCAGAGATCGAATGTAAAAAAGTTGTATACCAGTAAGGCAAATGCCTTGGCTAGTTTGAAGCTTGAAAGAGCGGGCCTATTCCCCTCCTCGAGTTGCCTGCCTAGCCCATCTTAATTATAGATATACAAATTATTATAAATGAAATGGCATAAGCTTTATGTGTATAACATTGATCTGTAAGCGAGATAGATCATGCGTTGTTCATTTTGTGATTTACAAGTATTCGTCATTCATTTATTTGTTCTTTCCCAGATCTAAACTTTCTTGCTCTCGGGCATCATAGATTGTTCTGAAAATGACACCACTTTTTGTGGGATACCTACCTAGCTACCATCGGCTCTCACTACAAGTGATTATCTAGCACATAGTTCAGATCGATTATAAAACCACTAATTAAGTGTAAAATCACATTAGTGGGTAGAGGATTGTGTTGTCATTAAACGTACTAAATAAAAAAAAAGTAATTAATTGTAGGATATATTAAAGTTACCATATTATATACACAATGACGTCACGTCGTTTTTACATAAGTCATATCAATGAATTCTTATATTACATTTAGAGAATTGGGTGGTCTCAATGTAGAAATTTTTCATTCATTAATTAATTTTTTTTCCATATATTTCTATTAAGAATATAATAAATGAAGAAATATACACTCAAGTTATGTTTGTAAGTTAGGACTAAGTGTGAGATTAGACTAACTTTAGGATTAAATATTTATCCTATTTTTGGTAACTTTCCTTAGGTTGAATTAGGGGTACTAAATTCAAATTTAGTCCTTGAATTATGGGTTAGCAATCCCAATTTATAAGTAGTAATGTAATATTAAAAATAATCATGAAAATTAATAATACAAGTAATTATTTTTTTTATATATTATTGGTTAGCTTTGCGATAAAATAAAATATATCTAAAATATCTGATAAAAAATTAATTAAATAATTAAATAGTTTTATTAATTTATATTTCTTTATTATAATTATGACTACCGAATAACTAAGTTACTATATATTTAATGTTCTTATTAATTATCTTTAAAGTAATTTTAATTAATACTCTTAAATTTTCAAAAAAAATTATTTTTTTGTATTTAAATATAATTTAACATTGTTCAATCTGATATTATACTAAACATAAAATAATATTGTATAATCCAACTTAATCCAATCCAATTTCATCAGTCTGATCATAATATTAGTCCAAATTAATGGTGTGTGCTAAACGGAGCCTAATAGCACTAAAAAATAATTAGTTTTTCAGCTGCGAATACACAAACCGACATGTCGTGAATTTACCGCCGGTTGACGTGAGTGCTGATTTGTTTAGTAAAAGTTTCCTACATGTCTGAAGTCCAATGTTTATTTGACCGATTATGTATATATTTTGCCTTTGACTCAGCTATATATTGTCGGGTATGAACGCAATATTAATTACAACATGACGTTGGCCTGGTCCGCCGTGCGTGAGGTCATATTCCGTTGTCGTGGGCTGCAAACATGTCGAGTCCTTGCCTTGCATATTGAATTCATGCGGTCGTCAAGTCCCCGGCCGCCGACATGTTCAGTAAGACCGACCGGTGTAGTCGATGACAACTGTAACATGAAACTTCGTTGCGGTTACATGTTATATATAATCCGTTGTGTATATATGTCTACTGCTTTGATTTAAAATCTCAAGGAAAGTTAATCAGTGTACACAACTGGGATTTAATTTGTATTCACGGGCAGAATAATTTGCGTCGCTTTGAATTAACAAAAGCTCTTATTGACCTTGTCAATTTCTTTCATTAACTCCGGGCCATCACACTAATTTTGACGATTTGGTGGCATTTCCTTTTGTAAGAAATTATCCTTAATTTTTCGTACCTATCAGCATTCAATTCAGCAACTGCCAACTGTCTGACTCCATTCATGATTTATGTCAGCCAGCAGCCGCCATTCATGGGACACTTCGACGTAACAACCCTTTTCGTCTTTCAATTTGCACGTCATCTAGTGCTATTTTGGTACCTTCTTAGCAAGAGATTTGTTGGGTCACAATTGTTGTAATTTACAGTTCTTTCAAAAGTTATACGAGTCTCGTTACTTGTTATAATTATTCATATAATTTTTTAAAGAATAGTAAATTATAATAGTCGTAACTTAACAGTACCCTCTAAGCAAAGGACTTACTAGATATTTTTTTTTTTTGAAGAATTTGAGGTTAACACTGGTAAAGATTGAAAAATTTGATCCAACCCATGATCAAATTTAACATACTTATTGATCAGATCGTGTTCGTTAACGCATCAGATCTATATTATATTTAAGGTTTTTGACGAAATTTCTTTACAAGACTATTTATAAGTAAATTTATACATCTGGGACATAGACCTTTTCGACATATATTTACACATTGAAGCATTACCCAGACATTAAACCCTCTCAAATACTCGAAGGAGAAATTATTTCTACTCAATTAGTTGATAACTGAGAGAGAAATGAAATTAACCTCCATAATATCCTTATGGAGCCTCGAAGCCTTGCTCTTACAATTGTAAATGGAAGAGTTCTCCCACTGGGCCAAAGACCCATTGATAAGGACTTACTAGATTAAAGTTGCTATAATTTATATTTTCTCGTGCAGTATTTGGAAATCTTATTAAATGTTAAATTCCCTTTAATTTGCTTGGCATCATGGACAATTAAGTGGTCACCTAAGAAACGAGCATATATATAAATTGTTGCGCTGCAATGTAAATCACTAATAATGCAGTATGATTCTGGATTCATACCACACATTGTTTATTGAATTGAATTGAGTTGAGTTGATTTTTAACTTAATGATAAATTAATAGACACGAACAACGTATGAGGAGAAATGGAGATATTCAACAAATCGCAACAATATGCGGTGACCAAATAGCCGACTGCGTAGAAAAACAAATAGATGGCTAGTAATTAAATGGCATTAGGGTCCTTGATGTAAATTAAAATTGTTTGCTGAAAAGGGAGAACAAAATGAAGGGATTTTCCGTAAAAGTTTGATGGTAAAGAGACGAAGAAACAAGCATGGTAAATTCCATCACCATTAGAATTCATATAGATTAAAATGGAAAGATCATTTAGAGGTGGGAGTGATTTGGGGTTGATTGGGTTTATAAAATTCTAACGCAACCAATTGTCGGTTGAGTGAGAAAAAATCAACTCAATTCAATTCAATAAACATGTCTAACCTAAACTAATGCAACTTTTAAATCATTCGGTTAGTCGGTTAATTTGATTAAAATTGATACTTAAAATATTCAAAAAAGTTAAATAAAAAAAAACTATTTAGTAGTTAAAATCAAATTCAAATAGGAAAAAAAACCCATTAATTCTCTATCGTAACATTAAATGTTATTCATTGTACCCAATATATGTCAATAAATAACATGATGTAAGTGTTTGAATATCTATATTTTTTTAGTGAAAATTTGAGTTTGACTTATGGATTTGAGTCTATGGTATTCAATTAATGTTACGTTTGATAAAGAAAAATTGAAAAGAGCCTCTTTTTATAAAAGAATAAAAAAGATTCAAAAATAAGTTTCGCCATACTTGACTTTAATTTTTCTATGATTTTTATTGTTATCGGTTGTGTTTGGATTATATAAGTTAATGTTAAAATGGAGCTTTTAATGCCCCTCTAAAATTCTTATAACACCCCTTTTTGGATTACATTTCTTAAAATACCTTCGGTTTAATTTATAAAGTAAAAAACCCGTAAGAACCCATAAATTAAAATCACCCATGTCGCTATAAACTTCATCCTATAAAATACTATTTCTTTTAAGTTTTCTATCTATAAAATGCATAAAAGTCCCAAAATAATTTATCTTTTGATTGTATATTTTCTATCTCTATGACTCTAAAATTTTATGAGGTTCTAAAAATAATATATATATATATATATATATTAAAAGATTAGTTTTTAATTTCATCTAAAAATTGGTATTATGAGGAATTTAAAGTGGTTCACAAGGCTTACTCTTAATGTCAATAAGCTCAACTTAACTAAGGGCCAGTTTGGGATTGCGAAGGATGATGAAATAAACTGCATTTGTTGTACATATAAAATAAGCTGTTGATTAAAAAAGTAGCTTGGTGTTTGGTAAATTGTGTTGTTACAGTTGCTGTGGATTTGAAAAGTAGAGTATATACGTTTGGTAATTTTTATTACGAAGTGTTGTTTTATTATACAACGACCAAAATAGACATAAGTTTTAGTTATTTTTTATTTTTAGAGTATGTTTAATAAATTATTTAAACATATTTTTTTCTTAAATATGTAAAATTACATTACAAGAACTCAATTAAAAAAATCTAAAAAACTTCATAATTTGTTATATAAAATATGATAGAAATAAATGTATGATTTATATATTAAGGTTTATGGATAAGTATGATATAATTATCTTTTTATTAAAATCTAAGGTTATAATAGGGATTTTAAAAAGATGTGGCAGCTTATTGAATAAGTTGCTTATAAAAAGCAACCCTCTACCTGTTTTTAAAAGTTGCTGACAAAATGGAGAAAATTATGAAATAAGTTGTTTTTACAAAATTTACCAAACACTATTTTAATAAAAAATTATGAAATAAGCAGCTTATTGAATTTCAACCACAATCCTAAACTGACCCTAAATCATTCACCGTGTTAAAAAAATTCGAACTAATCAATGCATTTGAGTTGAATTGAGTTTGGTTAGAATGGATTGGGTCCATTAGATTGGACTGAGTTTGCCCACTCCTTGACCATTATATAATGCGAGAGAGATAGACAAAGCTTTAATTAATTGTAAAGAGATCATTATGTACTCAAATTAATTATATGAAGATAATTATTCATAAGGGCCTATTCTTCTATGAAGTGTGAGAGACAAGCGGTCAAATGATGAGGTATGAAATGGGAGGCCATGGGCCATAGCCCAAAATTTAATGATTTGGGTTGGGTTGTTGGAAAAATTCAGCCACTTACCCAATTCATTCCAAAATCGCACTACGAGCGCGCATGCATATTGACACGAATATATAATCTTTATTTAAAATAGACCACTAATCTTTCTCTTGTTAGTGTCACGGACAATAATTGTGTCAATTATTGACATTTAGTTAGGTGATGATCACATTGTTGGAATGGTAGGGTTGGCAAAACACGGGTCCTGGTCTAGGTATTGTTCAGATCCAATATGTATATAATTTTTAGACACCCTGGCCGAATTTAAAAAGCTCGGCACAAGGCCAGGTTTTAATTTGGATACCCGAATTTTATATTTTTTTTAATATTATATATGTATAGTTTTTAATTTTTTAATTTCATAAGTTTTTAAATTTATTTCAATAAAATTTCATATGAAAATATAAACTTTAAGTATTTAAAACTTTACATATGTATAATAGATGAGTCAAATGAATATAAATATTTAAAATAATATATATTTTAATAAAATTTAGGTTATAGGACTGGTCCGAGTTTATCAAGTAATGCCTAGAATCAGTCCAATTTTATTACTCGGGCCACATCACCAAGGTATAGTCCGAGTCCAAATCGGACAAATGTTTTTACCACCCTATGGAATTGTCAGCGCTTCATTTGTGTAATGTGATCATAACTGTTAGCCTCTAAAGCTCTTGATTGTTACCAAATATACTAGTTAGTTCACAGTTTATAATATAGATTGGATCTCATTGTTAAAAGATGACATGTGGTGTTGCCCTGCCACCACCATTCCACCATTATGTACGTTGGTGATGGATCTACATTAGTGGTGTTAGTGCAATTTATCCGAAGCTTCAAATCAAATTGGAAGCTCAATTGCCTAATCGCCTTTAATAGATGTACCATTGTATGGGTCAAGCTCGATCACTCTAAAAATATCTGTTTACTAATGATGTTAAGGGGACATTTGTTTTTATAACTTAATAACTTAATTGATTTAACTTTAATTAGTTAAGTATTAAATTGGATTCCTTTTTAATTTAATAAAAAATTTTAATCATTAAATTATTAAACTGAACTTTTTAACTTTTTACTTAATTTAAAAAGTCATAATAACATGCAATTCTCAAAAGTATCACTTCGTAAGTAATTTATTTTCGTCCTTATCTAAATGAACTTATTGATTAGCATTATTATTTATCTCCATAACCTATGATGAAGTAGTAGATTATTATTATTATTATTGTCTTTTTTGGATTAACATTATTTACCTTTATAATTTTTTTGAATATTTTGTATATAATACGCTATAAACTACAATAAAATTGATTAATATATTTTAATTCAGAATATTAAAGGGTGTTGTGTACTTGAACATGATTTATAATATAATAAACTAATATCTCATTTATGTTAGTTGATATATTCATTATTTATTCAACATTTAAAATTTATAGGGACACAAATGTAAAAAGCTAGTTTAAGGATGAAAGCTTTCTGGTCTGAACCCCGTCGCTTGTCTTATAGAGGCGTCCATGTGCCAAGGGAATGGGGGGAAATGGAGAGCTACAGTTTATGCATATTCCTATATTGCAGATCTATTGCCAGAAGCTCTTGTTTCATTGTCTACTCTCTATATGGGCCTCCTGTACCAGCTTCGACTAGTGTATAAAGACAATTTCAATTGAAATTGACTGAAAATATAATTGAAATTGCTTAAACCCCATGCCAACATTTCATTCCATTTTGGGTGTCCAGTGAATGCTCATTTTGTTTTCAAACAAAATAAGAAGCGCTTTAGTTTTAGACTTTTAAATTAAAAAAAATAATTTAACATTTATTATTAGAGATTTAGATAAAAAAAATATATATTATTTAGATTCAAATATTTAGTTATGTTAAGAATTCATACTAATTTAAGTCGATTTAGATTTCAAATTGAAAAAAAAAAAAAAAAAACAAACTAAGGTAAAACTTTTTATCTTTTTTGGGCTATCCTTGTCTAAGCGAAACGATTCAATATTGTATGGTTTATTTAGGGCTCAAAGAAACATGGGTTGGTCCTAAAAGCAACTCAACCGAAACCATATATCCATGCCCATGCTTGTTAATAAAACAAGCATTAACAGTATATGAAACTTGAATCCAAAAATTTAAATATTGGGAAGGCTTCTCACTAAACAATGAAGGTAATTCTTAATCTCATGTTCATCCTTTTTACCATGAAACATGATTTATATTTATATTTGACCCATCAATTCATAGATTATAGTTATAAAATATTTAATGTTATTAATTTAGTATGATAATAATGATGACATTGTGGAGTGGTAGTTGTAGTTGATTATCTCTTCTCGACATAACTTGATTTAAAATACGTGTTTACTTGCTTAATTAAGAGGTGGAATGAGAATCTCATTCTCTAATGTAATTATATTACCCTTAATTAAATTTTAAAATTCTCATTTTATCCTTCCTTATATTATTATTATTATTATGAAAAATTTGTTGTTGTTGATGATGATGATAATTACTATTATTATATTAATAATAGTTATTATTATTATTAATTGTGATTTTATTATTATAATAACAACAACTACTATCAAAATGATTATTACTATTTATCATCATCATTATCATCGTCGTCATCATATAATAGATAATAACAATAATTTATTCAGATTCTAAAATAAAGTAAGCATATTAATAGTAATGCAGTTCATTTCAATTCTGATTTCTATATCTAAAATAAATAATTTATTCTAATTTTCATTGCCAATTTTAACTCCAGCCCATTATGATTCCACTCTATTTCGACTATTAACTAGTAAACACACCATCAAATTAACTTAAAATTAATTATTTAGATCTAAAAGCATGGAATAATGGCGGCGAATTATTTAGATCGTGTGGTTATAGCTATAGGGAATATTAATGGAGTATATACTTAATGGTTTCTTGACGGTACACTATATTATTATGGATGCGAGAAAGGTTAGTGAGAAATATAAATACCAAAGTTATATCATTATTCCCTCCCGAAAAAGGAAAAAAAAATATTATTATTATTATTTTGTATGAATGGACTGTAAATTTTATTAAAGGAAAGAGAGAGGAGAATCAAAATTTACAAATTAAATATGGTACCGACGATAAAGAGGATCCCAACAATCATCAAGAAAATCTTTCTTAATAGAAGAGGGCAGTGCATCCCGTCAAACCTATAAAAATTGTTTCGTATTAGATTAATCATTTTATATTTATATCGCTGTAGCATTTATGGGCGAAACTAGAAGTTTGTGCCCGCCTGCCCGGGGTTACCACTTTCTTGAAATTCTTTTTTTTTTTTTGGAAAGAAAAAGGAAAGTATACCCTATTGGTAGCATTATTCCAACCTTTGTTTATGCGACAGTGCCGGTAGAGTTTGCATCGTACCATTATTTTGGTAAATGAAGCACAAATTGCCAATTAACCTAATCCTTGGAATTTTTTTTTTATTTGATTTGAATGATGTTCGCGAATGTTCGAGATTAATGTTCTACTGAATATGTTTGCTAATGCAAATAAGATAAGAACGCGGGCAGATATTCACCTCATCTACTATATATAATTGAAACAACAAAATAATTAATAATTCCGTACCAATTATTACATACTATAAAAATGTTTAAAACGCCAATACTGTACACTTAAAAAGAAAAATTAAAAGCCCAAAAAAAAAAAAAAAAGAACTGAAGCAAAAGGGATAACAAAACAACCGAACACGAATAAAACCTCGTTGAGATCAAGCGGCCCAAAGGAATGAACAGCAAACAAGTTACGAAAAGCCCAGCCGTAGGCTAACACACAACACAAGTAGGGTTTTTAAGATTAGGTTAAGCCTCACTCTCAGTTGCTCTCAGTTTCACTTCAGCCGCATTGGCTAGGTTTTCTTTCCAGTTCAAGCCTGTTCATTCGTTTGTTTTACTTTCTCTGCTTCCAAACTCACCCTTCTCTTCTGTTACCTCTGAATCACATCTTACTTAGATTCAATAGTTCAATTATTCCGATGGCTTTGAATAAGCAATAAGAAAAGGACCGCTGGGTTTTTTGTGAGCTGCAAGTTTTTGTCATCAGTAGTTGCCAGATTCATCGAAACAAAATGACGACCATCAACCCCTTTGATCTACTGGGCGACAATGATTTTGAAGACCCAAGTCAACTCGTCGTTGCTGGAGCGGCGAAGCTCGTCGAGAAGCCGAAGAAATCGGCTCCGGCTCAAGCTCAGCCTCCTTCCAAGCCGGCTGCGGCCGCTAAGTTCCCCACCAAGCCACTTCCTCCTGCTCAAGCTGGTGAGCTTATTCTATTATCAACTCTATTCCTTGTGTTCTTTTATTGATTTGATTGTTTTTTGGGTTTGTGTGGCTTCGATTATTGTACAACCCTTCTGTCTGTTTGTTTTTCCAGCAAGTGTAAGAAAATTGATGCAAGTAAAAGTTGTTTATTATTATTATTGTTGTTGTTGTTGTTGTTGTTAGTATCATTATATGATTCAAAGACAGAGGAATCAGCATTACATTAGTCAAGCTGAGCATTACACAACTGTGGCTCTGCTGTCTTGCAGCATTAGTAACATTATGGATTTTTAATCAAATGCATTGACACCTTCATGTTGTTATTCAGCAAAATATTTGATTTTTTATAAGTTGAAAGGCTCACTTATTAGGTTTATAACTTTGGGATTTTGTCTGAGTGTTATAATTTTTTCAGTTACTATTGGCCTAATTCCTGAAATTGTGAAGACTTGTGTTGTCCATGTTTTTCAACATAAGCATCTACAAACTTGTTTTTTGGTTATTTTAATTTGCTTGTTATGTATTTAAATTATTTGTTGATTGGTGGCAAAGAACGGTATGAAGGAAATGGAGTTTTTCAATAGCATCTATGCTCTATTGGCTTCCTATTTCAATATGTTTTCCTCTCTAGCATATCTAATTACGTGGTGGCCTTCATTAAACAGTGAGGGAGGCTAGGAATGAAGGCGGACGTGGGGGAGGCCGCGGTGGTGGACGTGGCTTTGGACGTGGAGGGGGCCGTGGCTTTGATCGTGAATCAGGCAATAATAACACGTCTGGTGGCAACAATGGGCTTTCTGGAGGATATAGACCTTCCGAAGAGGGAGAAGGAGGGAATCTTTCTGAAAAACGTGGGTATGGGGCACCCCGTGGTTCTTTCCGTGGTGGTCGCCGAGGTGGTTTTAATGATGGAGAACCTAAAGAGGGAGAACGTCCACGTAGGGTATTTGAACGCCGCAGTGGAACAGGGCGTGGGTTAGTATTAATTTGATCTGAGTGTTCATCTTCAACTGGCTGATAGAGTACTACAATGTTTTTTTCCCCTTTCATCTTCAACTGGCTGATAGAGTACTACAATGTTTTTTTCCCCTTTTTGGGGAGGTAAAATTATTGATTTTATGTTTTTTCAGGAATGAGATTAAACGTGATGGGGCTGGTCGTGGTAATTGGGGAACTCCAACTGATGAAATTGCTCAGTGCGTATTATGCCTCTTTAAGCAGTCTGGGATATTAAACAGTTTGAGTTCCTATATTAGTTGAAATTGTGAATAAGCTTTCTTGTTTACATATTCCCTCATTTTGCCAATTTTAGGGAGACTGAAGAACCCGTTGCTGAAACTGAGACCACAAATGCTGAGAAACCTTCTGGAGAGGAAAATGCTGCAGATGCCAACAAGGAGAATCCTGTGGATGAGCAAGAAGAGAAGGAGCCTGAGGAGAAGGTACACTTTTATTTTAGCATTAATGGAATGTTTGTTTTCTTTAGCTTACATTTTTAATAGTTGGCTGCCTAGAAAATCTTGATTTCCGAGAAGAACTAAAACAGTTTGGCATTCCCTTGTGCTTATCTTTGCTAAAAATAGTAGCTGTTTACAGAATTGTATTCTTAAAAATTCTATCAATATTCTGGTATCTGACGTGACTTCTGTTGAGACATGCTTCTAAATCTCATTGCATTTAGTGGGCTTATCGACTTTAATGCGTGTTGAATTACTTTAGTTTCATAGTTTGCATATTATGTTGAAACATTTTTCTGGATTTCCATAGCTTGAAAGTGCTCTAAGTAGCAAGCGTTTTTCAGTAAAACCTTATAATGTAATGCTGACAAATTAATAACCTCTATCATATGATAATTCTCGCTGTCCTGACTTGGGCCAATGGCCTAAATTAATGAATTCAATGAATAAATAGGATAATACTTTTTTGAAATCATTATTCAATTGTGTTTCCATTCATATCATAAATTAATAATTTGCTAAAATTACAAATATGATTGTTATGATATTTTTTATCAAATAAAATATGACTATTGTTACTTATTTTTTTCTTCTTGAAATTTAAATATAGTTGAATCTCATCTCTAATTTTGCTTATTGCTTGTAGGAGTTCTGGGATTGAATTATGGGATTGCAAGAATTGTAAATTCTTTTTGTCATTTTAATTTATATTTGGTGGATTACTTCATTTTTAATTGATTAGGTTGGTAAAATACAATAATTTTTAGTTGATTATAATTTATGTTCAGTGAATTGTATATCCACTCTATAAATTAATAAATGTCTCTTTAAGTTATTAGGTTTTTTATGGTCCCAGCATTATTAATTTATAGAGGTTACTGTATGTTGTGACTCAATGAAGTACTTTGCCAGCAATTATAATAAATGTATGTGTCGGTTGAGCCTATAAAGGGAAGGACAATAGAACTGAAATGGCAGTGTGAAATGTGCTTTCAAGTGACCCAAATTATGTGGCACAGTGAAGCTATTTTTTGTTCCATGTTTGGTGTTTCTCATCCTGGTGTGGCTTTTGGGATTTTTATTTTTGGTGTTTTGTGTTTCCCCTGTATTTTTCATTTATCCTTATGTTTTTAATCTTCTGGTCTTAAAGGAGATGACCTTGGAGGAGTATGAAAAGGTACTTGAAGAGAAGAGGAAAGCTTTGCTTGCCCTAAAGACTGCTGAGGAAAGGAAGGTTGATGTGGACGACGAGTTCAAGTCCATGCAACCACTTTCAAATAAGAAGAGCAATGATGATGTTTTTATCAAATTGGTAAGAACCATTAAATGCCCTTTTCATGTTACTTTACTTAACCATGTTTTACTTGTGTATTAACTTTTTTCCACCCTTATTGTCAGGGATCTGAAAAGGACAAACGCAAAGATGCTGCTGATAAGGAAGAGAAAGCCAAGAAGGTCTGCATCATTCTCACCTAAACTAGTTAGAAGATAAATAGTTCTTATGGTTTGCAAAGCTTTCCAAATTTATCTTAAATTAATTAATGATTGCATTAATCATTGATAACTAACACTAATTGCTTTTTTCCTCAGAATATTTCTTCTATGCTTTATTTCTGTCTGAGAACTGTAGAACTAATGCTTCTTTCTTTGTCTAATGAAGTGTACAATTTTATTGTTCAGTTCCTTTGGTCCCACAACTTGAATTTGTCTGCTTATCTGTTGCTAGAAGTTTTAGATAAGGGATTAGTCATTATAACACTTCTGAGTTCATAAGTTGCACTCTGTTCTCAAGTTGTTTACCAGTTATGCATTGCTTCTTGGAAAACTCCTGAACAGTGATTATGAGAAGCATGGTGTCAACTGTAGCAGATCTGGAGTGTCCATGGGACATCATTAGTATAATGACAGTCATTATTAGTTGCAACAATTTTTTCTCGAAAAACTGATCATTTTTATTATTGAAGATTTATATCATGTTACTTGATGATCTTTCTGTTCATGTGTTTAATTTTGGTTGTTATTTGAATATTGTAGTCTGTTAGCATAAATGAGTTCTTGAAGCCTGCCGAAGGAGAGAGGTACTATAACCCAAGCGGTCGTGGACGTGGACGTGGCCGTGGTTCTGGTTCAAGGGGTGGATATGGTGGTAGCACGTCCAGCAATGCAGCAGCTCCTAAAATTGAAGATCCTGGACAATTCCCCACCTTGGGCGGCAAGTGATATATTATTATATTTATCATTTCTCGAGAGCAGACCATGGTCTTCCCTTGTTTGGAATCCCTTTGTGATGAATTTAAGAGTCAAGTTAAAGATTATTTAACAGGGAATTGATAATTTCCTGTAGAAAGGAACCATCGTTGATGTTGAAGTCTTTTTGAGTGTAAATTTTAGATATTTACCCATGTTCAAGTCTTTGACGTTATGCACGCCTTTTTTTTTTTTTTCAAATCCCCCCTTTTTTTTCTGTTTTAAGTTAGGGCACATGGGTCATATTTATGTTTTGAACTAAGTAGTGGCATCAGTTTTGGTTTGTACTAGGTTATTAGTCCTTTCAAATTTGAATTTGAATTTTCTTATTTCTGGCATTTTTTTCCCTTTTGATGAAGGCACCTGTGTACTCGCTGTTTCTCTTATGAAACAAGATTCACCCTTGCGTTCGTTTCCAGCACAATTTATGATGGTCTGTGTCAGACAGCTCGCTCTTTTGAGATCTTCAACCTCTTTTTTAACACGCGATGGTGGGAGTGGTTTGCAATTAAATATTAATATTTGCTAGGCAGACTGGGCAAAGTATGATGCTCCCTCCAATGGTTTCACTTTCTCATTCATTCCTATTAAACTTTTAGGCAGAGGGTTTTTCCTCCATCATCTTGTTCTATCGCTCTCTCTTCTGCCTGGTTGTATCCTCTCGTTAATTACTAATGACACGGTGACAGAAGTTTGCTAAACTTTCTCATCTTAATCGATGTGTTATTGGACGTGACGACATAATTTCAGTTATTATAGATAGCACCACCATTTGATTAAATCTGTAACAAAATTTTCGTTAGTAAGGAACGGAACAGTGTATGTGATTTTGCGGGGATGGTCCAATCCTTTTTTTTTTTTTCTCTATAGCCTTTATTAAGCTTTTACGCTCAAAAAATTCAACGTCTGCTTCTCTTTGCTTCTCTTTCTTCCAGCCGCGATCGCAAATGCATTCTTTCGGAAACAAAACAAACCAACGACGGATTTTCTCAATTAGATCCAGGAAATATCATCAAAGTTGTTGGTATCGTCATCTCTCAACCCTCACAATCAAAGACCCGTATATTAGTATTACCAACGAAAACAAGGTCTCAAACTCCTCGAATGGAATCAATCAGAAACGCACCCCTGCCACAATACCTTTTCAACATCATTTCAATGAAATCATTTCATCAAACAAGATTATCACTAGCCACATCAGGTCCGGTGACTTTGATTCTGCCCTCAGGGTATTCAATAACATGAATGTTAAGACGACAGTTAATTGGAATTCAATTTTGGCTTGGTTTGCCAAAGAGCGGGGGAAACTTAAGGAAGCACAAGAATTGTTTGATAAAATTCCTCAACCGGATGTAGTTTCTTATAACATCATGTTGTCTTGTATATTACTTAATTCTGATGATGTAGTAGCTGCTTTTGATTTCTTTCAGAGATTGCCCATTAAAGATACGGCTTCTTGGAATACGATGATATCAGGTTTTGTTCAGAAGAAGAACATGGCCAAGGCTCGCGATTTGTTTTTGGCAATGCCCGAGAAGAATAGTGTTTCTTGGAGTGCTGTGATTTCTGGCTATATTGAATGTGGGCAATTGGATAAAGCTGTGGAGTTGTTTGAAGTTGCACCAGTTAAGAGTGTGGTGGCTTGGACTGCGATGATTAGCGGATATATGAAGTTTGGTAAGGTTGATTTAGCGGAAAAGTTATTTGAGGAAATGCCCATGAAGAATTTGGTCACATGGAATGCTATGATCGCAGGTTATGTTGAGAATTCTCGGGCCGAGGATGGTTTGAAGCTGCTTAGCATGATGATAGGGCTAGGGATTAGGCCTAATGCTTCAACTTTGAGTAGTGTTTTATTGGGTTGTAGTCATTTGTCATCCTTGCAGTTGGGTAAGCAAGTTCATCAGCTGGTTTGTAAGTCTCCGTTGTGCAAAGATACAACAGCATTGACTCCGCTGATTAGTATGTATTGTAAGTGTGGGGATTTAGAATATGCTTGTAAGTTGTTTCTTGAGATACAGCATAAAGATGTCGTGACTTGGAATGCAATGATTTCGGGTTATGCTCAACATGGAAAAGGTGAAAAGGCTCTGCATTTGTTTGATAAGATGAAGGATGAGGGAATGAAGCCGGATTGGATCACGTTTGTTGCATTGTTGCTAGCTTGCAACCACGCAGGACTGGTAGATCGTGGGATTCAATATTTTGATTTGATGGTGAATGATTATGGAATTGCGGCTAAGCCAGATCACTACACATGTATGGTTGACCTTCTTGGTCGAGCTGGGAAGTTAGTTGAAGCTGTGGACTTGATTAAGAAAATGCCCTTTAAACCACAACCTGCCATTTTTGGGACCCTGTTGAGTGCTTGTAGAATCCACAAAAGATTGGATCTGGCTGAGTTTGCTGCCACGAATTTGTTTAACCTTAATGCAGCAAATGCAGCTGGTTATTATGTCCAACTTGCTAATATTTATGCGGCAATGAAAAAATGGGACCATGTCGCTAGGATTAGACTGTCAATGAAAGAAAATAATGTGGTAAAGATGCCTGGATACAGCTGGATCGAGGTGGGAACTGTTGTTCATGAGTTTAGATCAGGTGATAGGATGCACCCAGAGTTGGTTTCTATTCATGAAAAACTGAAAGAGTTGGAGAAAAAAATGAAGTTGGCAGGGTATGTTCCAGACCTGGAATTTGCGTTACATGCTGTAGGGGAAGAAGTAAAAGAGCAACTTCTGCTGTTTCACAGTGAAAAGTTGGCAATTGCTTTTGGGCTTATCAAAGTACCATTAGGGACTCCCATTCGAGTGTTCAAAAACTTGAGAGTATGTGGGGATTGCCATCATGCCACCAAGTACATATCAGCAATAGAAAAAAGAGAAATCATTGTGAGAGATACTACGAGATTTCATCATTTTAAAGATGGGACTTGCTCCTGCGGTGACTACTGGTAAGCTTGCAAAGTCTCTTCTTTTTGAATGCTCAATTAGGAAGTTCTCACTTGATTGGCTTTGCTGAGTAGGTAATGTGAGTCAAAAATTCCCAGCACGTGGAAATATGATGGGGAAAAAGTTTGCTCCATTACTTTCTTCATCTTTAAATCCTTTGCAATACTTCTAAAACCGAATAGAAGTTAGCACATGTTAAATTGGCTGCCAACAGTCGGTTAGTAATGTTACTACTGATGTTGGAGCTTGCTGATGTCGATTCAGTGATGAGAAAGAAGAGAAGTCTAGCGTAGAAAAGTATTTCGTGCAGCATCAAAGTGGAATACTTGGTGGCATATTATGGGATTGGGGGTAGCCAGTTAATGACGAAGAGATACACCAGCTGCCATCAAGAATCAGCTCCGATGCATGACATCTGAATGATAAGAAAGAGATCAACTAAATGTGTATTGGATCTGGAATTTGCGCGGCATGATTTTGAGAAGAATGGCAACGGTCGGCCATAAGACGGCAAGACGATTGTAAAGTCCGATATGGTGGTTGGAACTTGGAAGTATCAAATTGTGTTACTAGCAACTCACACTAATTTTGACAATATCAAAGGGAGGACATTACATATGGTATTATTACTCTGAACCATGTTTCGAATTTCAAAATCCAGTCTGCATCTCATTTAAAAAATAAATAAAGAAATAAACCTATAATGCCTGTAGAGGATCAATTTTTCTCCTCTAACGTAGTCTTTCTGAACGAGATAATCTTAATATTGTGAATTTATCAAACATGATCCGAGGGGCAATATGCGCTTCCGTGAGATTAGCAAGCGTAAAGATTGTAAACATTTGCCTTCAAGTCATTTGAGAGATTGCAGAGAGGATCAATCCTGAAGATGGATGGAGATGTCAATAGTAGCAAGGAACGAAAAAGAGAAAAGATCAATTGATATATTAGCTACATCGATGACGAACAATACAAAGAATAGAGGACAGCAAGATAGATACTGCTATTCATCAATATTTTCCTAATTTGTACAAATGTTTTCTTGAAACCCAATACATTTGAAAAGAATGGAAACTTTAGTAGAGTAACGACCAACCGACGAGGAAAGCAAATCATGACAATAAGCCTTCATATCAAAGCATATAAGAAGAGAGAACTAGTGTTACATTCCACAAAGAACATTGATAAACATCAGAAGTTCACCAACACTAATTCCCTTTTAAGTGGAGCAGCAACCAGATTTCTGGTTCACAGGCTGTCCTCGGATCTGCACTGTTGGCGGCCTAGCATTGTTCGAGGCAGGTTGGCTTGCCATCCTGCAAATATCAGAATGATTAAGAAAAAGGACAAAGAAAGAGAAAATATTTCCTACAACATCATCTCCCTGAAAGGGAGGGAAATCAGAGAATACATTATGAGCAATACTCTCATAATACAATAATATATCTCATTTTTATTTTTATTTTATTTTATTTTATTTTTTTAAATAGGGCAGTGGGCTATAAACACCAGTACCTATTCTTGATTGAAGCAGCCATGGCCATGAAAGCCTGTTCGACGTTGGTGGCATTTTTAGCACTTGTTTCCATGAAAGGAATCCCAATTTCATCCGCAAATGCCTTAACAAAGAAAACAGGAAAATTTCCATTATGATGTGTAAGAAATCAATTTTGAATAAACATGCAATCTAAACCAATCTACCAGTATTTACCTTGGCCGTCTCATAGGACACAACCTTGTTCGCTGTGAGATCACACTTGTTACCAACTAAAAGCTTGTTCACATTTTCACTTGCATATCGGTCAATTTCATTCAACCATTGCTTTACATTGTTGAAGCTCTCTTGATCTGTTACATCATAAACAACCTGAAGAAAAACCACCAGCATGAGGCAAACTTTTATAAGTAGCTAGCAAGTGAAGGAGAAAGTGAATTGTAGAAATTATAACACTTACAATGATGCCATGAGCCCCACGATAGTAGCTGCTGGTTATTGTCCTAAAACGCTCTTGGCCAGCAGTGTCCCACTGTTTGTCCAGGAAAAGGCATCAAAACAATCAGATAGGAACAAAACCTAAAAATATGCTATACAATAATATGAAAGTTCTTCACATATCAAACAAGGGGAAATAAAGAAAAATACAAGACATAGGATTATCCAAAAGAAAATGCATTGTCAATTATTTAAAAAGAAGAAGACAGTTATGCCCAAAAAGAAGAGGAAATCGTTTTGAATAAATCATCTGAAACTTAAAGAGCGTTGTGTTAAGAATTTTAAGATAACTACAACCCTTCCAGCAGTCTATCTTAATCACACACAACTCAGCAGTCTATCTTTTCAGTTGAACTGGAAATGTGGCCAACCCATAAGCCTAACAACCATTTAGCTCCTAATAATTCAACAGATATAAAACCGTAACTCACAATTTGAAGCTTAATGGTTTTCCCATCTTGTTCCACAGTGCGGATTTTCTGCATATGCAACGTGATTAAAGATTAATTCCTGTATTTACATAGAATTTAACAGATAAAGGGCAAAAATCAAAACCATATAAACAGATTACTCACAAAGTCAACTCCAATGGTGCTAATATAGCTTTCCAGATAAGAATCATCCTGGTTTACAAAACAGAATGAACCAACATTAACAAGCAATTAATCTGTTAAGTGAAAAACACAGCCATGAGAAATGTTTCCAATTAATATGCTGTCACAAGCTGGTAGCATCAATCCCTGTTTCATTTTATATTTTACTTTTATAATTGTGCTAGAGTTATAGTGATGCAAGATTTTGAAATTCAATTAAAATAATAGGAGCTCAAACAAAAGTGCGCAAGAACTTACAGCAAACCTCAAAAGTAGACACGATTTGCCAACACCAGAATCGCCTATGAGCAAAAGCTTAAACAAATAATCACTGCAAATAAGCATAAGTAAATCAATCACACACATAATATGCCCCCAATTCAAATAGTTAATCATCAAATAATGGTACGCAGTAAATCTATGAGAGTAGCAAAGCAGCCAATAGAAACTTTGCTCATTTATATTTTAACAAATTTCTGTAAAATCTTACGTAAATCGCAAACAGCTCAAAATAATTCCTCTACTGGTATTTTAAAATGATATAATTGCTTATACACAACAAGTCATCAAAATACAAGAACAAAGCGAAACGACACGAGATCTGAGACTAAATCAACAAGATCTGAATCAACAATCGTATCACCTCCACACAAATTCATTAACCGTCAAATAAAAGCAAAAAAAAAACTACTACACCCAAAACAATAAATAGAATGATAACTAAATAAACGAAACAAACTAAATGGAAAATTCACTACAGATCCAGACGAATCACAACAAACTTAATTTAAAATCTCACTATTCGTTATTCATGGTTGTGTCGTGCGTTGGATCGAATGAATCACAGAAGCTTCGACGAGATGATGAGAAATTTTAATTTCCGGCAAGAAAAATTGATCGCAAATTAAAACTGCTTCGACGGAGGGAGAGATGATCGAGATTTTAAAATAAAGAGAGAAGCTGGAGAAATTAGCAGAGAGCGTGTTTAAAAAGGATGCGGAGGTGTTTTCCATTCAATTTATATTTTTTTATTATTTAAGAATCGCGAAGGGAATTGTGTTGTGCGGTGTGACGTGGCAACAGGAACCGGATGATGCCACGTGTTGTGCTATTCTGGTTGAATGACGAAATTGGGCATTGCATTTACTTTTCTGTTTATTCCCAACTAATTTCTGCTTTCTTTACAACTTCTATTTTGCTTCGGGCCAGAGGCTACTACCCACCTTGCAAAGTGCGTCTAATACGCGTACCTAAAAGGTGAAACATATAAAACTTCTGGAGTGCACGAATGACGATGGTACGATTTGTAATAAAAACGGTGATGACTGATGAGGACTCCTTTGACTGCAATAATATTATATTATTAGTGTGCTTACCAATCTCAACCGAACCAGTATGTAATGTGACATAATTATTTAATGTCGCCTTATCATTTCATTGGTAGTGATTTGTAATGTATATTACATATTAGTTATTAGGTAAGAAATAGATTTGGCATCAACTTTTAAGTGTAGCATTACACTTAAATCTCTTACCTTCATTTCTTTTCTTTTATCTTATTTGAATCCTTTCACTTTGTGTCAAAGATACTTATATTTGTTTTTCTATTTATGTTATTTGTGTGTGTGTGTGTCTGCCAACATTATTTGGTATCTCTAATAAATGAGTTAATTGCATAAATCAAGCAATTGATTATTAAACATAATCTTGGGGCTAGCTGTATATTTATTGTAAAACACCCAATTTTTGGGATTGGTCATTCTACTTATCTTGTACATAATTATTTTACAATTATAAGAATTGGTCTATCTCAACAAATGGGAGATAACCTTTCCAAAAAATTATCTGTCTCTTTTGTTGTCTATTTACTTGATATGGTATCGAAGCCATGCATGTATAAGAAAAAATTTTGAAATTTCTTTTAACATCATAGCAAATTGTTGTGTTGTTCATGGATAGAGATATCAACTTTCATTCATGGAAATTGAGATCTTATTGTTGCAATCTTGATTGAAAGTTTGAATCGTGTTGGTTGAACATCTTGGGTAAGTGATTTTTTTTTAAGTATTTAAAATGTCACAATAAGAAACCTTGTCTATCAAATTAGATGGGAAAAACTATTTCTCTTGCGAATTTCAATTTCACATGTTTGTGAAAGGAAAAGACTTGTGGGGTTATGTTGATGGATCTGACTCTAGGCCTTAGTAAGAAACCGATAGTGTGAAAATAAAGGAATGGGATTCAAATGATGCTAAAATAATTAGTTGGATCTTGAGCTCTGTTGATGCTCGTATTATTCTTAGTTTGAGGCCTTTTCGTTGTTCTAAGGATATGTGGAATTATTTAAAAAAAATTTATAATCAAGAAAACTTTACTAGACGTTTTCAACTTGAACTAGAGCTATCTGAATATAGTCAAGGGAACTTGTCAATACAAGATTATTATTCTGGTTTTTTAAATCTATAGGTTGAATACCAAAAATTGGTTTATGCTACTGTTTCACAAGAGGGGTTGTCTAATTTGCAACAAGTGCATGAAGTGTCTCAACGAGATCAGTTTCTTATGAAATTAAAGCATGATTTTGAACCCATTCGTGTCAATTTAATGTCTAGAATTCATTCTCCATCTTTGGATATATGTCTGGCTGAACTTCTTCGTGAGGAACAACAATGTATAACTTAATCTGTTCTTGAAGAAAAGAATAACTAGGTATCTAATCCAATGGAGGTGGCTTTTGCATTGCAAGCAAAGGCAAGGGACATGAACAGAGTGCAATGCTATAGTTGTAAAGAATTTGAACATGTAGCCAAGCAATGCAAAAAGAAATTTTGCACCTATTGCAAGAAACCTGGACATGTGATTGATGAATGTCGACGACGGCTTCAAAATAAAAGTCCTTAAGCCTTGCAAACTACTAGCTCAAATTCACAGTCAGAACCTAGTTCCAAAAGCCTTACTCTTGAAGTGGTACAACAGATGATTCTTCCAGTATTATCAACTCTTGGTGTTTCAAGTAACAATGCTTCTTCATTTTATTGTTACATTGACTCTAGTGCTTCTAACCATATGACACCTTCATCAGCATCTCTTGTCAATGTGAAACCATTCTTGGGAAATTTGGAAATTCAAACAATAAATGAAGAAAGTATTCCTGTTAAATCAATTATTGATATTCCACATACTATGTTTTTAACTAATGTATTTCATGTACCTTGTTTAACTTCGAGACTTATTTTTGTTGGACAATTGGTTAAAGATAATTGCACAGTCTTTTTTTCAAAATCTAATTGTATTGTGCAGGATCAGGAAACAATAAAAGTGATCAGGAAAGGACCTAAATGTGGAAGGCTATTTCAAGAATAAAGCATTATTCTCCTCACATTATTCTACTTTCATTTCTCATTTTCAATGTGGCATAAACATTTGGGTTATCTAAATACCAAAACTTTTTTATCATTGATAAATAGTTGATTGATTTCTAATAAAGATTTTATTACTTCTTCAGATGTGGTATTTAATTATAATAGCTCTAAACTTGGTAAAAACAAAATTCTATCTTTTCCAATACATCAAAATAATGTAAAAAGTTGTCTTGATTTGATTCATACAGATGTTTGGGGACCATCTCCTTTTCCTTCTCACTCTCGTAAAAATATTTTGTTTCCTTTATTGATAACTACAGCTGTCACACATGGATTTATTTTTTACGAAACAAATCTGATGTATTTGATGCCTTTAAGTGTTTTCTTGCATATACGAAAAATCAATTTTCCACTTCTATCAAAATCTTAAGATTTGATACTAGAGGAGAATACATGTCTAATGAATTTCAAAATTTTCTTCAAAATGAAGGAATAATATCTCAAAAAACTTACCTAGACACTTATCAAGAAAATGGAATAGCCGAAAGAAAAAATCGACACCTCTTAAATGTTACTTGTGCTTTGCTTCTTGATACATCTGTACCTTCTCATTTTTGGGTAGAAGCCTTGTCTACATTTGTACACTTAATTAATTGTCTGCCATCATTTAACCTTAATAATGAGTCTCCATATTTTCGTTTGCATAATAAATATCCTGATTACACTCAATTATATGTTTTTTGTTGTCTTTGTTATAGTCATCTTTCTGTATCAAAATAAAAATAAATTGACTGCACAATCTGCAAGATGTACATTTCTTGGGTATGCATTTGATCTTAAAGGCTTCCTTTGTTATGATCCTAATGCTCGTCGTACTCACATATCTCAAAATGCTATTTTTGTTGAAAATATTTATTTTTTTCAAAATACCCATGTCACTACTTCTTTGTCTTCAGGTTCTAATCTTCATTACTTTGATAGTGATATTCCTAACATGGCAAGGTTTAATCTTGGGATAGAAAGCGAGCAATGAGACATAACTAATAGTGCAGAAACAGAGGGTCCTCAACGAGAATCTTTCTTATCTTTTGATCTAAGCCTTAGTGAAGAAACAAAGGGTCCTTAATGAGAATCTTTCTTATCTCTTAATCCAAGCCTGAAACACAAGATCTAAGCCTTTAAACACAAGATCCAAGCCCTAAAACACATGAGTAAAACATTGTATTTGTTGCACCTCCATTACGAAGATCCAGTAGACAAATCAAACCACCTGACCGTTTGTCTCTTATGGCCACATTGTCACCTATGAGTATTCCAAACTCTTATTCCCAAGCCAAACAATATTCACATTGGTAGGTTGCAATGGATGAAGAGTTAGAAGCGTTAAAAAGAAATCATACATGGGATATTATGTCTTGTCTAATTGGTTGTAAACCGATCGGGTGCAAATGGGTTTACTCTATCAAACAAAAAGCTAATGGTTGGATCATTACAAAGGTCGTTTGGTCGCTCTTGGGAATTGGCAAGAATATTGTATAAATTATCATTAGACTTTTGCTTCAGTGGCCAAAATGACAACAGTTCACACTTTGTTAGCGATTGCAGGTTCATAAGCATGGTCTATTTTTCAAATGGATGTAAAAAATGCATTCTTGCATGGAGATTTACAAAAAGAAGTCTACATAAAGCTTCCGCCTGGAGGAAGCTTTAATTTGAAAGCTCAAGTATGTCGTCTTCGACATTCTCTTTATGGGCTTAAGTAAGCACAACATTTATGGTTTACAAAGTTTGGTCAAATACTGCATCAGTTAGGTTTTTGCTAGAGCTCTAATGATCCTTCTATGTTTATTCGACGTTCACCTACTAGTATCACTATTCTTCTTGTTTATGTAGATGATATAATTATTACGGGGACTGATATATATGATATTCAGCGATTTAAGGAGTCTTTGCATTCACATTTTCAAATGAAAGATCTTGGCACTTTTACTTATTTTCTCGGCCTTGAGGTATATCGTTCAAGTGAAGGTATCTATGTCCATCAGCATAAATACACAAAAGCTTTAATTGTTTTGGCCAGACTTGAAGATTCAACAGTTATAGACACTCCACTTGAGATCAATGTGAAATACTCGAAAGATGATGGAGACTTGCTTTCTGATCCTACACTATATCAGAAACTAGTTGGGAGTTTGATTTATTTGACAATTACTCGTCCAGACATCTCTTATGTGATGAACTTAATGAGCCAGTGTATGCATGAGCCTCAACATTTACATCTTGCAGCAGTTAAAAGAATAATTCGCTTTTTGCTCGGGACTCCTAATTGTGGACTATTTTACAAGACTGGCTCTCCTCTTCTTCTCAAAGCTTATAGTGATGCTGATTAGGCTGGCTGTTCTGACTCTCGTCGATCAACTACAGGTTGGTGTATGTATCTTGGTGATGGTCTTGTCTCTTGGAAATGTAAAAAACAAGAGCGGGTGTCTAAATCTTCCATTGAAGCAGAGTATAGAGTATGTCAAGTGCTTGTTCTGAAATCATACGGCTACAACGACTTGTATCTGAATTGGGTTTTCCTCAAGCGTCTCTAACACTATTGCGTGCTAATAACAAAAGTGCCATACAAATTGCTGAAAATCCTGTGTTTCATAAAAGAACTAACATATAAAGGTTGATTGCCATTATATTCGAGATGCTTATGCTAATGGTACTAATCAATTACCTCATGTGTCCACAATATTAAAATTGCAGATATATTTACGAAGTCCCTGACCAAGATACGGCATCAGTTCTTAGTTGGTAAATTGAAACTTGTCGATTCACCAGCATCAATTTGAGGGAGGCTGTCAACATTATTTGGTATCTCTAATAAATGACTTAATTGCATAAATCAAGCAATTGATTATTAAACGTAATATTGGGGCTAGCTATATATTTATTGTAAAATACTTAATTTTTGGGATTGGTCATTCTATTTACCTTGTATAGAATTATTTTACAACTATAAGAACTGGTCTATCTCAACAAATGGGAGATAACCTTTCCTAAAAATTATTCTCTTTTGTTGTCTATTTACTTGATAGTATCATGGTGTGATTTTCTTTTAGACTAGAGATTATTTTGCAGGTTTCATTGTGACAATTATAGATCTTTATAAAAAAATCTATCACAATATCAATTGTAAGAACCAAATTTGTTAAAAGGAGGATGTTTTGAAAAATTCGATGAGATCATTTATACTCAAATCAAATATTGTGCACGACATTTATTTGTAGAGATATTCTTCGTAAAGATCTCTGTTCCACTAACTTTTTTATCAATCTTAGTGTAAAACTTCAAAGATTTGACCCATTGGTTATTATAACAAATTATAAATAGATTTTATAGTATTTTTTAGGGATGGAAAAAACGGGTTTGTGCTCAAGTATGGCAATGCTTGGGCCTAGATTAGATATGTTTTTTTGACATTTGAGCTGAGTTTTTTAATCTGGATTCTTAAGTCTAGATTTTATATTTTATGATATTATAAAAGTATATTTTTAATTTATTTTATAATTTTATAATTTTTAAATTTATTTTAATGAAATTAGACATAAAAATATGAACTTTAAATTTTTAAGATTTTAAATATATATAATAGATGGGTTCTAGTCTAACCTTAGGCTTACAAAGTAATGCCCGAGACTAGCCCAACCTGATCCTTACCCCGCCCCATCCTAGCGCTAAGTATTACCCATTTGGCATCATCTGAGTACAGTTCAGGTCTGAATTAGGCGGGTATTTTTGATCCTTTAGTATTTTTACATCTATGGCTATAATGTGTTTGTTTTAATGAAATTAAATTTTAATGTGTTAAAAAAAATAAAATCAATTGTCATGATACAAGAAGATTGAGTTTCACATCTCTTTAAAAAAATTTAAAAAATATTAATGTTGTTTAAGAATTGGAGAGGAATGAGATTCACAAATGTAATTTAATCCTGATTAGTGACAAAATGTATATAAAATTTTTCATTACTTATTTTATTTTCAGGTTTTGTTTGCCATAACTCACAGCCTTATTGAAAATTTAATATATTATTATATTTTAAGTCTTTAAGACATATACTTTAAAGAGTATAAATGTTGTTTAGTTCCTATTTTTTGAGTTAATCTTTCATTTAGCCTTTATATTTTGAAAAGTATGTCAAGATACTCTTGTCCTCGTTTATTTATTTATTTATTAGAAATAACACATTATAATCTGGAAAAAAAGTTTAAAAAGCTAAGAAAATATAGATAGTATGCTTGACCACTTTAGTTTTCAAAAATTGTAGATAACAAAGGCTAAATAGAGATAAGTAATACATTAATAGTATGCTTGACCACTTTAGTTTTCAAAAATTTTAGATAAAAAAGGCTAAATAGAGATAAGTAATACATTAACCATCCAGTGGATGGATAAGTAATACATTAATTGTCCAGTGGATTTCATGATTTCTTATACTTATCCAATGTCATTCTCTTGGTTGTAAGAAGCAAGGCATCAATTGCACAAATCACTTGTTCAATAATAACGTACCCAATTTGATGGCTAATATAGCATTATTATATTTGAGAAATTTTAGAATACATAAGAAGTATCATGTTAATAATATAATAACAAAATGGTAATATAATATATGTGCATTTATTTTTTTAAAAAAACTAATATACAATTGTTGGTTACATTAAATTCAATTATATATGCATTGGCGGTGCTAGGAATTTAATTTAGTAGGGGCTAAATTTGAATAATAATATAATTTAAAAAAAATGGTCAACAAGTAACAAATACCAAAATAAAAATTCTTTAATATATTCAATTTAATATATTTATAACTCACCTCTACTTGTTTTCATATGTTAAAAAGATTAAAGTATAACCTTATTATCAAGAATAAAAAAATAATTTTTTTCTATATATACAATAATAATATCACTCAACTATTGATCTCTCAATTGATTTCACAAAATTCATAGATGAAAATGCTTTTTTTTAATGTAGTTATAACAACTAGTAAAATCAATAAATAAATTAATGAATACAATTTGTTCTTTTTAACATCAATTATTTTTCATGTTAGCTTACCAATCCTTTTCAATTTTAAAAATTTGTTATCAGAACCCACTTTCATAATGTAAATATCAAGTTGAATTTTAAGTTTCATAAGATTTATTGAAGAAAAATCATTTTGATAAACTTAATAATGCGAAGTAGTTTTAGGGTTCGAGGAGCTTCAAAAGAAAAATATTTCTTTGTGGGTTGGAAATGTAAAAATAAGTACTTAATATTTTTGTTATTTTTAAATTTTAGCGAGACTTTTGTGATAAATTAAATTAAAAATGAGATAAATATCTAATTAAATATATAAATTTTAAAAAGCCGAGGGGAGCTTTAGCCCTTCTAATCCTAATATGGCACCGTTATTGTGTATATGTTATATATGTATTAATTAATTATATTACTTCTTATGTATTCTATAATTTCTCCTTTATATGGATAAGGATCCACTTAATTAACTTTTAATTTTAGTGGTTGATTAGTTGCTTTACCTCTACCAATGATTATTAAACTTGCCTTAAGCTACAAGATATACGGTGAATACAACTATAATGAATTTTATGTGACTATTAGTTAGCTGATGAAGGGTATTTTTGTCACCTCCTAGGCCAGAGCGAAATATGCAGGCTTTCGTAATGAGCGGTGAGGACCGATGAAGGAAGCTGGACGTTTCCTCACGTGTAAATATGCATGACGTACCGCAGAGCCCCTGAAAGCGCGTTTGACGCGAACTCACCAGACGGGACCACACAAGGCCGATTTCTTTGATTCACGTTTTGTTTTGATTTGTTCGGTGTCTGCATAATTTCAAACAATCTGATTAGAAGCGCGCACTTTAAGAATCTTTTATCAAAGCGGTCAGAAATGACAGCTAAGTTTTAAAAGAGTCCTAGAATCAAGACCGTACAGTTTCCAAAGGAAAAAGAAAAATTTGCTTTCGCCGCTGATCGGGTTCAAACGACCCGGCCAATCACGACGCCGAAATATGAAATAACCCTTTTTTTTGAAAAAAAATAATATTAAGAATAATTTATGCTAACCTCTTACCGATATTATTGTTAGAAAAATTGTGATCACGATATGCAGCGAATTATGATTAATAATTTTTCCAGTCCAGTATATATATTTTTTTCTAATGATATGGTGTAAGTTAAGACATCCAATCAACGGGGCACATGCAATTCAAGATATTTCTTTGAATAATTTTGGGTGAAATTTTATTTTAAGTGATTTGACGATATCATACCACTATTGTTTACATGTAATTGTGCATTTTTTTAAATTTTTTTCGTTAGATTTATTATGTATTTTGTTTTAATTGTGTATTTCATTAAATTTATCAATGTGAAACTCTAGTTGTGCATCTCTTCATTTATGTAAAATTATTAAATAAAACTATTGTTTAAGTGTGAGTTGACTCGTAGGAAATGTTGTCTGCATCTAAAATGAGTTCGTATCTAATATTTAGTAGGTAAAATTTCTTATTTGCATCCAAACTTAAAAGAAAAAAAATCACAAATTATGAAAATGTTTCGTCAAACAAAATAAATGAATAATTGAGTGGCATCTCTTAAATGTATACAGAGTTATTTTTTTTAACTTTTTGTTTACAATAGTTCTACAGTTTTCAAGTAATGTATTAAAAAAATTATAAAAAAATAAAATGAAAATTGCTGTTGCTCTGTTGGATGCTAAAATTCTCTAATTTATAAAACGACTTATTTAATAAATAAATGGCCGGGGTTTATGCTTAATTTTCAGACTAGGGCATTTTGAAGATTAAAATACAATCCAAAATTGAGGGTATGGGTTTGGTGGTTGGCGTTGGTCCGAAAAAGAAGGTGCAATAGACGCTCTCAAGAAAGGCAAAACAAGTAAAAGATGCTGAGATCAACTAGCAGTTCGCGAGTGGCGGAACGGTTGATTATCGACTCCACACCGTCGCAATCTCATAATCAGCGAGCGGACGCAGACACAGACCAGCAATTACCAACATACGATCCACGATCAGACGTGGCCAAGAAAGAGCGGTCTCGTCTCAGATTCGCCGAAAACGCCGTCCACGCAATCCCTCTCCTTCTCCTTTTCTGCGCCGTCGTCCTCTGGTTCTTCTCCAAACCCGGTACTATTCAAATTGCAATTATATTAATTTTATCGTTTTTTGTTTTCTTTTCTTTTATTTTTTTATAAAAAGAAATGAAAATTCATTATCTTTGCATATATATTATATATATGAATGTTGAATCAATGAAGGAATTGAATCGTTGGCACAATCAAGGCTCTGATGATTAGTATTGACAATTATCCAACAAAAGAAGCTGTGCATTGAAGACCATGCAAGATTAAAGACAATGAATCGAGGTTTCCATTTTTATTTTATATAGCAAATTAATATTATTTATATGTATTTTTAAAAGTTGAAATCTATTTATGAATTTATCAATGTATTGGTTGATCCGTGTGGTTATTACCTATCGGGGCCAGCTACAGTATGTGATAGATAAAAAAAAAAAATAGACCAATAAACATGAAACAACCACAATTAACGTGATATTGTGATCATTAAACTTAAAACTTGTGATAATTAACTTCATTTTCAAGTTTAATGGTCTCCGATATCACATTAATAGTGAGTATTTTATGTTTAATGGTGGTTGTTTCATATTTATTGGTTCTTATTTTTTTATATGTATGTGATACATGCATGTATTGTAGCATTCTCCTCACTTCTATTCTTTGACAATAGTTTCATTGAATTAAATGGGTCATCTTACGTATAAAAAAAAAATGGACCAATAAATATGAAATATAAAAAAATAAACGATGAAACAATTATTAAATTTAATATCGGACATTAAACTTGAAACTTAAACACCCATTAATTTAAAGTTTGATGGCCCCCGGATATCAGTTTAAATGAAAGTGTACCATGTTTAACATTGTTTCATATTTATTGGTTTTTTTTTTTACATGTATGCAATACATGCATGTATTGTAGCTTAAGCCTGAATTAAATTGTAGAAAGAAGGAATCTTACCACTCCTGCAGATAGTACTTATTTAAATGTTTCATATTTATTGGTTTTTTTTTTTACATGTATGCAATACATGCATGTATTGTAGCTTAAGCCTGAATTAAATTGTAGAAAGAAGGAATCTTACCACTCCTGCAGATAGTACTTACTTAAATGTTTCATATTTATTGATTTTTTTTTTTACATGTATGCAATACATGCATGTATTGTAGTTTAAGCCTGAATTAAATTGTAGAAAGAAAGAATCTTACCACTCCTGCGGATAGTACTTACTTAAATGTGGTTATAAGCTTACTGTGAGTAAAGGTTTCTCTCTTCTTTACAATTTCAACTACTACATCTGATTTTCGTTGAACTTCATGTTAGCAGCTCTTTATGAGTGGTTTTATTTTTTGAAAGTGACTCGAGAGAGCTTTTATAAACTCATATAATAGAGTGTGGGTATTAATGTATTAGCAGCAGTGATGATGATGAATTATAAAAGACTTTATACAAGTAAAAATGATGAATGGGTGGTCCTTATACATTGGAATAGAATATATATATTTTGAGGTCGTGGAGGATTCTGCCAGTATGATGAATGCGCAGGTCTTACACTTTTATGCCTTGTGTTAGAGGCTCACAATCAAAATTTGTGTGTTCCAACATGGGCCCTAGCCTAACGAGTTTTGGTACGATAATATTGTTTCGCACAGAACACACGACTGCGTTTTCCCATTGCAAGAGCGATCCTACGAGATTTGCACGTATGGTAATTGGAAAGATACGGGGCCATCTTTCACTTTCATATGATCTGAAAGCTTCTTCCACAAATGCAGGTCCAGACTTGGTTGCATTTGCAAGCTTTTTGGCAAGAACTACTGCATCTTCCAGTGCACAACAAGCGCCTTGCCCAAGATTTGGAGTCATGGGGTGCCATGCATCTCCGACCAGCACCACTTTACCTCTTGAAGCTGGAGGGCTTGTTGCTGGCCACAGCCAGCGATCCACGAGGGGAGTTCTGATGATTGTGTCATCTGGGGTAAGATCTATGTTGTTCAATAGCTCTGCTGGCCAGTTCCTTACTAGATCTTTAGCTTGCTTCTTTAATGCAACCGGATCAGTGACTTTTGGGCCTGCGTAAGACATTCTATCAGTTGGTTATCTCAAGTTATAATTTTTGGGCATGCGATAGACATTCTATCAGACACAGGTAAGGGCAGTATTACGTTTTACAAGAAGCAACTTGTTAATTCTTTGCACTATAAAAGCGCACCCAAATATGCTTAAGCATAACAAGAGCAAGGTAACCTGGTGAAGGGTTGTTGTAGCAGATGAACCAGTAAACTTTTGTAGGAGAAACAGGAACATATCCGGCACGCACTCCTCTTCCATAGATGTAATTAACCTTTGGTTCAAATGGCTGTCCGTTCGGATAATATCCCAGCCCTCTATAAGCACAATGCCCCACATATTTAGGCTCAGAATATCCTATCCACTTAGCTATTGGAGACCCAATTCCATCACAGCCAATAACAATCTGCAGACAGATTAATTTTAGACACCAAAACTCAGCTAACATCATCATTAAACTAACAGTCAAGTGGTCAAGGGTAACAATGAAGTTGAAAATGCATAAAATAACTAACATTTGCACGCATTCGAGTCCCATTCACCAGTTCCAAAAGAGTTTCACCGTTTCCACAAGTTTCTATCTTCTCCAGTTTAGAAGAAAACTGGACAGACTCTGGTGGCAGCTGATTGGCAAGAGTCTCCAAAAGAATTCTCCTCTCCACAGCACGGACCTCTTGGCTGCAGTGTCTTGTAATTACTAACTTCCGGAAAAAAATTCAAAACTTACAACACTGACCGACTTGAAAAGAGGAAAATCCACCTTGCATCTTCATCCTTGAACCTGAAGGAGCGCAGCTCTCTGCCATCTTCTGACTTTACTGCCATCCTGCACAGCTGATCACAGGAACATGTTCAGGGAACACTCACAACTCAAAAAGGCTTGCATACATCAAATAACGCCCACGCCCTTACAGACTACAAACCAACTATACAAAGTTTTACGGCCATGATGAATTCACACATAGTTTATCCTTCAGGGGGAATTAAGAACACTTACAATTCCGGAGTTCAATCAAATTTGTTCAACGACATGCTGCATTGAAAAAAAAAAAGAGTGAAGTATCTTATGTCTATGACTTTCACACATTTTTATGAGAAAGTGATTAAGCAAGGAACACAAGATATACCCTTTAATTTCAAGGAACTGCCTCCTGAGATCACTTCCGACTCCAAGTGCGTCCAATACCGACCAACCATTCTTGAAAAGAGTAAGAGAGGTTCCTCCTGTTCGAAGTGAATCTGCTTGCTCAATCACCAATGAACCAATCCCCAGCCTAATAAATCCAAAATTTAAAATTGGTTAGAAACAACTCCTACCTTTAGAAGGTTGCTGAGGTTGCATTAAGAGGACTCAACTCTCAAGGAAAGGCGTTATGAACAGGAAGAAGGAAACATCACAAAATTAGCTCAATTATTTATGTAGACGCTTTAAAGGGCTCTGGCTTAATTCTAAGTATCTGACCTGTGTAGAGACACTGCAGTAGCTAGCCCCGCAATCCCGCCGCCCACAATGACAATATCCTCCTTCCTGACATCAGCTTCAGCTTTGGTGATTGATAGACGAATGGCTTTGCTTCTGCTTCCAGTTCTTGTTTGAAAACAAAACCCAGAAGAGCTCTGTGGACGGGGAAATGATCTACTATGCAGGTAATGTAAAGAAGATGGTAAAAACGAAGAGTTCAAGCAGAGAGGAGCCATTGCTGCTGCTCAGTGATTGTTATCATAAGTTTTTTGATTGATGGTATACGAAATGTGCACGTTGGCTACGGGAACAAGTGGCTGGTGGAAATTTAAACGGTTAACGTTCGAGCAAATTCTCAATTTTCTCCTCCTCAAAAAAAGGTGAAGGAATTTCTCAATTTTCCCCGCGAAAATAGAGTTTGATGGGTACCCATTTCTTTAGGCTATGGGCCTGAAGCCCGTAATGGCCTGCACACAATCGGGATTCTTATAGTAAGACAAGTCTGGATGGCAATGCAGTCGTCAAATTTCGTTCGCATCTCCTGATTAAAAACTGTGTGTTGCTTTAGTTATTATTTTTTTTTTCTATGCACTTATTGTCGTACGCGTCTTTCAATCAATTAATAAAGAGGGTAAATTTTAATTCATCCATCAGATAAAATAACAACCATCAATTTATTTTCTAAAAATATAAAAATTTTAATTTATCCTAGTTTCATTCAAAAGATAAGGCATATGGGATCGCATTGATATTTTTTTTCCTTTATTTATCTTCTTGCTAGTAAATGACGATAAATGGATGTTTTAACACTTTTGAAGAATAAATTAAATATTATTATTTTAAGTGTAGGTAAATTGAAGTTTATTCTTATAAAAAAAATTTATACACAGCACAAAAAATGAATAAAAAAAAAATAATACACTTTGAGCATCCACAACTTACTCTTTGTTTTATTATCAGACAAGCTTACATTGTATAAATAAAGAAAACCATATTCAAATACCATTAAGGGGTTGTTAAGTTATAGCTGCTGTAACTTACAGTCTTTTCAAAATTTATGTAAACAATATAATATATGGTGGTACTTATATGAATTTTGAAGGGATTAAAAATTACAGTAACTGTAACTTAACAAATCCAACTATTAAGACATCATTTTAAAAAAAAAAATGTTCTTATAAATGAGGATAAACTGATGTTTTAACACTTTTGAAGAATAAATTAAATATTATTATTTTAAGTGTAGGTAAATTAAAGTTTATTCTTATAAAAAAATTTATACACACAGCACAAAAAGTGAACAAAAAAAAGCAATATACTTTAAGCATCCACAACTTACTCTTTTGTTTTATTATCAAACAAGCTTGCATTACATAAATAAATAACACCATATACAGTTGTTGTAACTTATAATCTTTTCAAAATTTATGTGAACAGTATAATATATGGTGGGACTTATATGAATTTTGAAGGGGTTAAAAGTTATAAAAACTGTAACTTAACCACTCCTACAATTAAGAAATCATAAAAAAAAAAAAAAAGTGTTCGTACTACAGTAGTATTGTAGCACAAAAAGGCGACAACATTGTTTTACACTACAATAATATCGTTTTTGTCATGGCGGTATTTTGATTGGTGGTTGAATGTCATTTATTTTAAAGAAATATTTTACTACGCAAATTTAATAAAATTCTGAACGTGTCGGGCATCGCATTGATACGACACCCACCCTTATCACTGCTGTCTTGCACAATTCAAATCGCGCTGCGATGCGAGACTTGCAACTTCATCAATGTCTCAATGAATTGCACATGCTATGTCATGCAGAGAACCGCTGTGTTGTACTTTTGGCATTTTGAGCAAGATGTTGTCGCTGCTACGAGATTTTTCGGGTTAACAAATCATACATTGAAAATTCAATTTGTTATGATTCAAGTGGGTAAAATCATTTGGAAGCTTCCATAATAATTGAACACCGGTGGCGGTTTAACAAACCCCTTTACTCCATGACTACGCTTATTTAAACGAGAATACAATATATCTTTTGGAATATATATAAGTATGTATGTATATGTATATAGACAGTTGATGTCATATTTGAGTAAATAATATATTATTTTGAAAATTATAACAAGAAAAATATGATAGTTCTAACTATATTAGAACGTCTCTTAGAATTTTAGTAGTTGCCACCACTTAATAAAGCATAAGCCTTTTTTTCTTAATCCCAAAAATGTAATATATACATATATGTCTAGTTGAAAGGTATCCCACATACAGCATGCACGGAATCAAGACTAAAAAGGTCGTTCGTTGCATCGATAAGACCATTAACGGTGAGCATAGTTGCAAGAACCAGCCACCCGTAATTAATTTAGAGACCCACTTACTAGTCTTGGCCTCTGTGCAAAATATCTTGAACTTGGGTTGCAAAGCCCGACGGCTAACGAAGTTGCTGAATTTATTGCATGTTTGCTTGCTGCAACTCCTGCAGATTTATATTAAAGATCCACCAAGTCCATCAACAAACTAGAGATTGTATGTTTAATTTTCGTGGGCCCTAAAAATATTGTTCTTTTAACAAATGTGAATTAAGATAGTGGGGATGAATTTCTGAACTAGTTTTAGTAGAATTTTATGCTGTGTATAGATATATGCATTTAAAGTCTCATTAAAGATTGTAATCAGTTAAAAAAAAAAAAAACCCAAATAGAGAAGGTTGTTAAAAAGATAAAGGAAAAAAAGAAAAAAACCACACACAAACTGGGGATTGGAGTAAAAGTGACGTTGATGTTAAAGATTAATTGCTTCTACAGATTGGGGCTACCATTATTTTGTCTCAAAAAGTCGGCTTTTGAAGATTTTGCCATTTTCCCTCTAAGAGGAAAGGGGGCCAAAAAAAAAAAAAGATTTAAAAATAAGAAACAGAAAGATTAGTTCTTGTCTGATTACCAAAATTTCGTGCAAGACAGACTCTTCTCTCCTTTAACAACTTTTCCATGTACCTTTAGGTACACCGAAGCACACCAATCTCGTACAAATTACAATCATTATCTAAAATAATAAAATAAGAAAAATCAAACCTAATTTTTAATTAATAGAAATGTCTGGACCATAATCAGACCATTTCTTTTTTTATATTATACCACAATTATCAGGGGTAGTTTTGTAATTTAAAAGCATGATAATGGTGCGTCACACAGCCCTTTTATAAATGCCCTTAATAAGTGATGACCTATTCCACATATTGCTCAACATGGCAAGCCAAAATTTGGTCTCCTCCAAGTTACGGATTGAAGCAGTGCAAACTGTGACTCCGTTTAAGCCCACCGATCCCAGGCAGACACTTCGAGTGTCGGTCACGGAGCAGGCAGATTCGGGGATTTTCCGGACGTGCCTTAACTTAATTTTGTACTACAACAAGGTGGTGGATGAGGATTCTGGTTGGATACTAGCAGGATGGATCAGGGAGTCTCTTTCTAAAGTTTTGGTTGAGCAACCAATGCTCGGCGGCAGGCTAAGAAGGGGCGAAGATGGCAATGGAGAATTAGAGATCGTGTCCAATGACAGTGGGGTTAGGCTCATTGAGGCCAAGATTGCTATGACTTTGTCAGATTTTCTTGGTTCAAAAGAAAGTAGTGATGATGCTGAAGCTGAGCTTGTGTTTTGGAAGGATGTTGATGAACAGAATCCTCTGTACTCTCCACTGTTTTATGTTCAGGTGATTAAATCGATGTACTAATTAATATGTTATGCAATCTCTAATTAATTATGTTTCTTGGTAGTTATAATGCTTGTGGCTTTTTGTTTTCAGGTGACCAATTTTGAGTGTGGTGGACACTCCGTTGGGATTAGCTGCAGCATTCTTTTAGCTGACTTATTACTTACGGAAGATTTTCTCAAGAAATGGGCAAATATTCACAATGCTGTGCTCGCCAAAAACGATGGAACCAATACTCCCATATTCTATCTCCCTAATCTCAAAAAGGCTAGTTACTCAGCAGCTCTTTACCCCAGCAGCTCCAACCAAAACAAAACCTGGGCCAAAACCATGATGTTCAAGATTTCTGATCATCAAAATGTTGATATTGAGAATGAATCTGGCAGAAAGCTTATTTTGGTCTGTGTTGAGGATGCAGAGCACAAGGTTGGTGGCAAAATGCCATCAAAATTTCCAGTGTTTTTGAGAGGATCATATGATGTGCTAAAGATTGAAAGTTGTACAAAACATGGAAGTGAGCTTGTTGGGTCACAGTTGCAGCTTAGGAATCAAATTAGTACTGCGAGATGGGATGATCTGGGGGCCAATGAGATTGCTTTTGGCCAAGGGAACAAACCTGCTAGAGTTACAAACTGGATTGGGTCAGTTGATGATGGACTTGTAATGGCAACTCCATCTTCTTCTGTTGAGGGTACTTGTGCACTTAATGTTATTGTCTCAATTCCTTGTGAGAAATTAGTTTAAGAGGGTTTGAGCATAGCTCTCACGATTTCATGTTAACGCTTGTTCTTCTGTTGTTGCTTCTGTAGTTGAATGATGAAAAGGGCATAATCGTGGCATTTAATGCGATGTGTCTTTCTCTAATTAATTTGGGTTATAAAAGATTTAGAAGGTAAAGATATTGATGTTCTAATTGTGATCAGTGCTTAACTATCTAACAAAATGGGTGCTTTTTCAAACTTAGTATTTTATTTATTTAGGGCCGCAATGGGACACTGCCATATCTTTAGCTCTTCATTCATCAAGGAGATTGAAGAATGATGTTGGATTATTGGGAAAAAGCTTATGCTGTACAATAAAGTGGTGGTTGACACTGTTAGTGAGTCGGTAAGCAATTGAGAGGCAAATTTGATCTTCACAATAAAGATTCAATAATGCTGACCTTGTTTGCTCCTCATTTTACGAAAATGCCAATGATTGTTTAGAGAATACAGACAGCTTCCGTGGTGTGTTGGGAGGTACAAATCAAACTGGGTCCGCTGGCCACGTTGCTGAAATGAAATCTTGAGCAATAAAGCAGATGTGTTGGTGGGTGTATGGTTTAATGATGATTAATTGCTTGTTCCCACCTTTTTAACGAAGACTTGATTGCCCTTTCCAAATGGAAAATGAGGTTTCTTGTGCAAAGTCTTAAAACTTCATTCTCTCTCTCACTGTCTCTCTCTCTCTCTCTCTCTCTCTCTCTCTGTGGGCAACCACCCTAGCTAGGTCCCAATGAGTGGAATAAGAAAAATCTCAAATTTGATTCTCCAAAAAATAAGTTCTGGGCTCGTCCAAATTTAATGGGTTCTAATAGCTGGAAACCCACCAAGCCAAGCCCATTTACTGAAGCTACACCTTAGGACTAAGGTCTTGTATCACTTCCACTGAATGTACCTGAATTTGGAACTCAGAAGAGGAGTACAATATACACAACAAATGACTTTATTAGATTTAGACAGAGTAATAAAGAAGGATGAGAAAGAACATGTGGAGATAGAGAAAGCGGGGGCTTGTTGAAGAATGGAAAGCAGGAGCAGCGGTGGTAAAAGTAGCATGATGGTGATTGACAATCAAAGAAAAGCTTTCGAAGGAATCAGACTGGAGAATCCGATATCTTTCAAAGTACTTCAAGTATTTACAGGCTTTGGCATCGGTTGTGGTATTGGTATCGGTGTTCCCGGCCTCGTCAACCTTGGTACTACTTTACAACCCGGCCTCCGCCCATCACCATAAAACACTCCCACACACCCACACACACTACGGATTATCGATATAAGTTTCTAATCCAACACCCCCCCCCCCCCAAAAAAAAAAAAGAATGAACTTGGGAGGATTATTTAATTCTGATAGTGGAAAAACCCATCGAGATTTTCTGGCTAAGAGACCATGTATGCGTCATTTTTCTGTCACTTTGATTTTAGTTAACTACGTGGTTTTGCTTTTTGTGTGTGTTCATATGTTAGATTTTGTATAAAATTTTCAATCTTTTGAGTTTCTAATGTTCGGTAGTTCTGTTATATCTCTGGCATCATATCAATCAATGTGCTATCGATTATCCACAATATACTATTTTATTCTTTCGTATTTCGACGTTCCATAATTGATGAATTGGATAGTTCCCTATGATGAAATTCGGAAATTGGGTAAGCATTTTCATTTATATTTATTTCCTGCCATCTGGAAGCTTCAGGAGCCTGGTTGATCGCTGATTTTAATCTTGCTATTTACAAGTATTTGTTTGACTTCTTCTTGTGTATCAACTCAAGTATTATAGGGGAGACAGAAAAAGTCTATGGTTATGAATATCTGCTTTTTGTGGGATGACCTTGCATGGTTTAGGTGTCTCAAAGTTGTTTTATCTTTCTTTGGGAGGTGATTAAGTTGAGTAGGATGTTACAATTTCTTTCTTCTGCATTTTTCTGTCTACAGTTCTGTTAACCTGAAAATGTTTATTTACATTCTGTTCCAGGCCGAATGCCAATAGCGGGCGAAGTCTTGAGTGCAACTAGAGGTGCCACCGATGCATTTTCTGGTGTTAGCAGACATGTAAATAATGCTGTAAGTGAAATATAATTATTTTTCTTCCGTTATTAATATCGTTCCTTCTTCTGGTTGTTAAATGTGTAAAACCCGTGTGCTTATCTCTTATTTCTCGTGCTTCAGTTGAGGAAGTTTGGTGCCGAAAAAATTCAAGCAGGCCTTGGATGTGGAGTTGGTTTTGGATATGGTTTTGGAGTTGGTATGTCATTATGATGTATTCAGAATAAGGAAAAAAAAAATTACTGGTCTGTCAATATATTAGTATGTGTAGATGCCACTTTACATGTAACTGGGGAAGTCTAATGATTCTTGAGCCATTGCAAACTCCTTCCATGCCGTGAGGTTGCTGGTGTCACAGTTCTAAATTTAACATGGGAATGTGTGGCATATCATCTTAATAAGTTCTAACTAGCCTTTTGGCATTAAGATAACAAACTGCAAAACCCTTATTGACGGCAATGTGGATAATATTTGCAAACAGGTAGTTTTGCAACATTCTGTTTGGAGTTTGTCTTTCATTTTATTTTTCATTGTGGTACAATGAAATTAACTGCTAATAAGAAAAATAACCAAAGAACTCTTTTCAAAGATGGAGTTAGGAAGGGGTAGCAACACAATTTACATAAATAGATAGTATTGGATCACAAAGATTAAGGACCTGAGGCACATCTAGAAAAAAATTGATTTTACATAACCATTTATGAACCATGGTAGAGTAATCTATATATGTAAGTGGGATGATATTGAAGCGTTATATAGTGTGATATAGAAGCTGAGCTGCATATAATCTTCCACAGGTTTCTATCTACAAAGTAAGTACATAGTGATGAAAAAGACGATTTGAGGAAGGATGTTGTTTCTATGTTTGCATGATGTACCTTTGGCAGTTATGGTTATAGCTGAGTGAGCCTCCTGAAATTTAGAGAAGCTATAACACACCCCTTCTTTTAGAAAAATAAAATAAAATAATTTTTTCATAGTTGTAAGTTTTGTATAATCAGGAGGCTGCACTCATTCATCCTCATTAATGCTCTATCAATGATACAAATAAACAATTTTAGTTGATGGCTGAAGTTGGTGTTTGTATGGTAGGTTTTGCTGTGAAGCCTAGCGTGATGCATCAGATTCAATCTTGTCTTGTGGTATGTGTTATTTTAACTTCTGATGTGTATGTTAACGGTTAAGGCTTTCCATTCTTTTATCTGAAATTTGCGCTCCAAATCCACTAGCAAGCAATGGCGAAATTGATGTTGAAGTTTGGAAGGGCTTCCAGTCCATCCATCAGTCAAAGTGTCCTCCCGGCGTCGTTGCAAAGTGGCATGGGAATGATAAATGAACCATTGAGCCATAGCTCAATGGGAAATATAATGCAGTTGGCAACTAAAATGCCAGAACCTGCGTCTCAAAGCACTCCAGTTGACACATCTTTTGGCCGAACTGAAAAAGTCCTCAGTAATTTTCTCCAGAATCCACTTTTAAGAGAAGAGGGTGTGAACCTCAATGAAGTGGTATGTATAGTTGCTATGCTTCCATAGCTATCACACCTACTTTGAAAAGCCTTCTCTACATCATTCTGGCATTAACTCTGGGATTCATTATCCTTGAGCTAGGTCTGGCGCAATTATCTCAAGTTCTAAAGTGTGATTTTGCCCCTTTTATGTTTATAGTGAATATGATTATATGGGTTTATAACATATTTGAAAATTCTTTTAAGTTTACTTCCTATTTTGTTGGCATCTATAATATAATTTTTTTCACAGTTGATAGCTTGTAGCCTTCTTCATAACCAATCTGTTAAAGACATAAATCTTGCCTGATTATTAGTGTGGTGGCAATTAGATTTTGTATCAATGAGTGCTAAAGATGCATATTTTATGGACTGCCTTTGTATAACCTTAGCAACTACATATCCTTGACAAATCTCTCCTCAGAATTATGAGCCAATGCCTTGAAAATTACGGAACTGGACATAGACTTGATGTTCTGTCAACTTGATATTGTAGTATCTTGCTTGCATGTGCAATCTGAAGTTCTGATTAGGTGGTTTTGCTTTGTAGGCTGGACGCTTGCAGTCTGAAAACAACTTGCTTCAAATGGTAATCCTCCAAGTGTCATTTCAACTGATATTCAATTCAGTTTGTAGTGGTGTTTTTAATCCATTGGAGAATTCCAATCATCCAATGGAGAAGCTCCATAAATTTTAGCTGAACATTGGAGTTTGTCAATGCATTTTGAGATTCCCCAAACTGTTAACCTGGTTTAGCAATTAAGTGTAGTGGATTCTAAATTTATTGTTCATCTATGATATACAGGTTTTAAAACACCAGCAGATCATTGAAGAACTTATGGAGGAGAATAAGCAGCTCCGACAAATCCTTGTAGAGGACCTGAAAATACCATCCAGCAAGCTTGAAATCAGTTCCTCAAGTAGAATTAAACCTGCATGTAATGACTGTTTTGAGTGCCGAAGAAAACAAAGAAAGAAGTAGAGATAACAGATTTGTACAAGAAATAGAGCACACACGAGTCAAATTCCCCACCTCAATGATCTCATCTGATACCATTTTTCGACCCTTGATTGGCTTTGACAACCAACTGTGCAGGTCATGATAACGGAGCAAATGTTGTGTACTAAAGAAGAGATGACAAAGGTAACTTAGATTATCCCAAAGACAGAACTTATTAAAGCTGATTAAAAATTAATTATACGAAATAGTTTAGCCAAGGAAAAAAAAACTTCCAGGCAGTCTTTCATGTGTTCTTGGCTCTGACGATTTGAGTTAATTAACTGAGTAGAGTTGATCAATCTTATTTAACTTCCAGGCAGTCTCTTTATTTTCTTGTCATCTAATCTTATTTAACTTCCCCATTCGGGTGTGGGTCAAAGAGAATTTCCTTGCTAAGCTCATTCTTTTTTGTTCTGTTTCTGACAATGATTACAAGCCTTGGGATTTTTTATGAGCTCTGGTGGCTCAACAATATGACTATGGGGATTTGGTCTTAGCATTTTTATCCATAGCTGACCCGATTATTCATATGCTTCTTGCTAAGTAGAGGGATGACTGGGCTTGGTAAATTTTCCAGAGTTGAAAAGAAATCTTGGTAGAGGTTTCTATAAAGGTATCATTGAAAATAATAGAATTTGTCTGATCGTGCCTTTGTGGACCGTGGAGGTAGGCGAAGGTAAAAGGGTAGTGATGATTCTTTACCGATTAGCTTTTCTGTAAGGAATCCAATGCTTATATATATATATATATATTCTTTAGCAAGAACATACCCCATAGGCTCATACTTTCCATTTGGCCAGAGATTCTTATGTCCCTTTACCCACAAAATGAATCAGTTCTCTTCATTTTCAGCAATAAAATATGACACTCACCAAATATAGTTACTGGAGATGATCTAAAAGTGAATGGATGCAACTGTTTCGACTTTCTTTTTGTTAACACTCACGGTAAGCCATGAAACGTGAAAAGGTTCCGAGTAATAACAAATGAAGCAAGAGAGGTCAGCCACCCAGCATGGGTCTCGTAGGCTAAAGAAGACATAATTATTGTGCAGGATGATTGGAACACATGCGGATGGGGAGTGAGGAATTATTATCTTGATCATTCTTTTGGTTGCTTAAGTTTTGTCTTGGAAATTGGAGAGGTTTTGCTTTGTTTTGCATTCAAATGGGCTGTCTCATTGTCTCTTCACTCGGCAATATTAGTGATATTGTGTTTATCCATTGAAGGTTTCCTACAACTCGTTATTATAAGCCCCAAAAAAATATAAATATAAATAAAAAATCTCTTCACCCCCTCGCAAACACTCAAATTTGTGATATTAAGCGGAGTGGGCCCAACGCACCATGTGAATATCACTTTCCTTCGCACACTGATGTGTCTCAAAGACTAGTCCCACCAACACCACCACCACCACCACCACCAACAACAGATCACAGATACATCCTTCTTTGCTTTTTCCTCGTGCTTTCCACCACTAAAAGCCCATTCCTCTTTTAACTCTTTGCCTTTCTTCTCCTAAACTGAAAGGACAACTTTCCCATTTTCTATTTTCCAAAATGCTATTCATTTCTTCCACATGTATGCATTTTTATTTTTTTTTAATTTCTTTATACCTTACAGCCAGCAACTGCAATAGCATAGCACCTAACTTTTCTTCTTTCCATTCCTTCGCCACCATTACTACTGTTGCTCCTTTTCATCAGTCATCGCTCCATCTACCACACTAGCAAGTAGCAGCCCGCCCGCCTAACCTTTTAATTAATTAGCTTTGCTTCTTTATTCATTCGGACTATACAACCATTAACTAAAATTTAAGAAACGGGGCTTCCGAAATTAAACGGATCACTGAGCAGCTTAATAGTGCTCTTGGTTATGTTATAGGTATTTCTTTTCCTCAATTTGATGAATGATAAAATTCACCATGGAGCTTCCTTCTTCTTCTCGTAGGCAAATAATAAGAATTTGTAGTGAAATTGAAAGCATCTCCAATGAACTTGTTAATGAATAGGATCTTAAGATAAGCTAATGATGAAGCTCTGTCCCATGCATGTTAAAAACACCAAGAAATTAATATGATCACGAAGTGTCTCTTATTCGGTGAAGTCAAAATGCTACACAAGAGCTGTAACACTTCCAAATGATGAAATCTCTAAATTAAACATCCTCTCACGAATCACGAATATGCAGCAGCTCCAGGAATCACCAACTTAAAGAAGAAACAAAAATTAAAGAAACCAAAAAAAAAAAAGGAGGCATAACAAAGAATACACAAACAAATATCTAAATTAATAATCTACGAGGATAAAAATGGAGACTTGAAAACAGTAACAATAAACGACACTATGCTCTGATTAAACAAAGAGCAGTAGAGCAACTCCTCCAAGCAATGCCGATGCTAACAAACCCATGCTTCCATGCACAAAGGCTCCAGAAGGGGGGGTGGGCCTTGGCGGTGACGTTATACCTGACGGTGGCATTGACGGCTGCATCATGGGCGACTCCGGTCCCGGTGCAACTGGTGAAGGTGGTGGAGCAGCACCAGCCGATGGGGGTGCTGTCGTTGGGTTCTCTGTTGGGCTCATTGACGGGGTCGTTGACATTGCGGGAGGTGGGGTCGACGGCGCCATGGCCACGGGTGGTGGGGTGGAGGCGGATTTTGGTGACGGCGCCATGGCCATGGGTGGTGGGGTGGCGGCGGATTTTGGTGACGGCGGCATGGCCCTGGGTGGTGGGTTGGGGGCGGATTTTGGTGACATTGACGGTGATGATGCTGGGCCTTGAGCTGTGGCAAATGAGGTGAGAGCAAAAGAGAAAATCAGCACGAGCATGGCACGTGAGACAGCCATGCTTGCTTCTCACTGTGTACTTGAGAACTGGGAGTCTAAGAGGAGAAAAGCGAAGAGTACTGGAGTAGTTTCTAATTGTGAGGTGTAGGAAGGAGGAGAGTACTTGGTGGATACATTTATAAGGGGAAATGTTTTGATTTTTTGAAGAATCAATCAATCGCACGAGTTGTCGTATTTTTGTTATGTGAATGGACGGTTGATGCTATTGCTATCCGTATCCGAAATAACCGTTGTTTGACACGTATAATGAGGGAATTCAATTGCTTTTTGTTTTATGGAATGGACTTCCTGTCTTGTCCCTAATGACAATAAAAAATTATTTTTTAAGAATTACATATATTTTACAGCTTATTTTGTGAATGTGTAAGAAATCCTTATATTAAATTTGTTTTACCAGGGAGGAGCTCAAAGCCTCCAGACACAAGTAGTGACTGCATTTTCTCAGAAAATACAGGCCAAGTTCAGCGTGTCCATGCAGGCACACTATAATTAATCATGGGGGTTTGAGGCATTTCACTTGATGACTTGGGTCGTGTTGGAATTGGCTGGTTCGGCTTGCCCCACCCATCTAAAGTCTTTCAGTTCACTTAATGGCTCTGACAATGCAAAAGTAGTAGACACCCGCAAACACACAATTATAGAACAATCCAGACTTGCCTACGCCCTTCGCCATCGACTATCGTGCCTTCAGTGCTATGCCTTGACATATTCCTTGCGTCTGTACACGGGTAATAATAATATAATTGGATTTATTTTCAGCATTCGTTTCAGGTAACCTTAACCACGGGGCGTTGTGTAGCTCAGTGGCGCTACTGACGTCACCGAGTCCCAACACCAATCATCTTTTCAGTGTGACTGAGACTCGATTCTCCATTCTCCATTCTCCTCCCATTCATTGTAAGGCATGGTGTACGGAACTCTGTTATCTTTAAATAATGGGATAACAAACATTATAAAATAGACAATTTTTTTCTAGTTTTTTTTACAACTCTTTTATTATTATTTAGTAAATCTTTAGTCGTTCGATTAAATCTAACGGGGTTTTAATTTTATAATATCTGTTATCCTATCATATAAGGTAATAAAATCTGTGTATAAATCTCTCCCTCAAAATTTATGTAGAGTTGATATAATTTTTAAAATATTTTATTTAATATAAAAATAAAAACGTGAACTTGATTTTAGTTGGACTCTGCAAATACCTTGTTGTAAAAGAGAGTAGGTTTGTGATTGTAAAAACATATAAGGAAAAAAAACCGCTTCCCCAACAAAAAAATACACTCTTACATTATTAAGATAACAAATTGTCTTCAATTTCATTAGTGAGCAGGGAAAAAAATTACTTAAAATTGAGATGTGCGCTTAAAGACGACTTCTTATGTCTTAAGATTTAAATTTAATTTTAATTTTTTTTATATTCAAAGAACCTCAATTCTATGAAAACATCTTTATCTCATTTGTTAAAGTCGATTTCATTTTTTTATAAAAATGCATATTTCATTCTCCTTTTAGGAATTCATTTTTCAAATTGATTTTAACTTTAAAAGATTGAGGCAAATCCATACAAACTTTAGGTTTGATTTTAAGTCCGCATGGAGGTTCTTATGATGTATTTATCATTCAATTTATATATATGTACATAATACTAAAACAAGAGTTTTTGAGTCGAAAGAAAAGCAAAAACCTATTATTTGTGATAATAAAACTAAAGTTCCATTTGGTATAACTTTTCAAATGGAATTTATTTAATTATTAATAGAGCATATACAAATAGAATTTTTATAAAAAATTTTAATTATTTAGTTGTCAAAGAAAGCTTTCATTAAAAATTATAAAATTAGTATGCAGATTTTTAAAAATTATATTATAAAAAAATAAAATAAAAGTATATAATAAATAAAAGATATTTTAGACGTTTTAACATTTTACGAAAAATTTTGACATCTATAATTAAAAATTAAAAATTAAAAATTTTTATTAATAAAAATAAAATAATTTATTTAATTTTCACAAACTCTAAAAAAATAAATAACCAACAACTTAAAAAAAAAAACATATAAAATTAAATAAACAGCATTAAGCGAACCGACAATTTATTCTTGGAAGTTCCTGGTTACGGCGAATATGAGCAACCGGTGCAAGATGGCGGGCCACAACGTTGGAAGAGTCTGGAATGAGGAACAGTAGACACGTGGTGATCCCAATCACCGGTGAACATAGGATACCTGGTGAACTTCAAGTCTTCTAAAATCAAAGGCTGGTCTTGTCTTTTCGATACAGCTATTGAGCTGTTTTGGTTGGCTCTGGAGTCTGAACCCTATCCTATTCTCTGCAGGGATTGGGGATGCGTTGTAATTTGCTTTTCTATCTCGAATCCCGACGTTGGCTCGTCCCTTTCAATCTTTTAGAAGACGTAATAACCTCCCGTATTTTTTTTTTTCTATTATTTAGAGTCATGACCAGTTAAGCTTTTAAATGTTATTTAAATGTGATTCGAATCTCAATTCTCTTGTTTTAGGAAATTTTTAAGACTATTGATTTTACCATCTCGACCAACTAATACCCGCAAACCTCAGCATTTGATAGTCAAGATAACATTTTCGCCAACAATTATTTTTGCACCACCTCATTTATGAAAAAAGATAATTAAAATAGAATCACATATTATTAATAAAACTCAAATAAAGAAAAAACTTAAATCAATTAACTCCTTTTTTGTGACACAAATTTTTTAAAATTGCTTTTTAATATAGTTAATTTTGATTGTCTTACTCTAAAACTATCAAAATACATAAAAATTACTTTAACTTCAACAATTTTTTTTTTTTTTTTTTGAGAGAGGGGGTTTGGGTTGGAAGGGGGGGGGGGGGAGGGGGTGGCGGCGGCGGCAAAATTAGTTACTAAAAACGAAGTCAACTATTCCAGCTGCTGATTTTTTATCCGTACCTTGAGCATTGAAAGTACTGACAAATTAAATGATTAAATCTACATCATTCATAAGGAAAACACAATCTCACATAACATCAGGGCCATGGCATTAGCACAAGTGAAATGTGGAAGTGCATCTGACAAATTCAAACGATGCCATTTTCTTTTTCCTCAAACTCAAATCACCAAAATTTGCTAATAATACAACATGTGTAGTACTTTCAGAAGTCTTTCACACAATTGAACAACCAGGTTCCCCGGCTCAGTCCTTCAGAAGTCTTTTACTTTTTCCTCGTTCCCCACTGAATCAACTCGCATACATATTCCAAGAAGAAAGAAACTCTACATGTTCCTCATCCCATATTCATTGTACAAAAGGTTGACAAGTGAAGGTAACATCAACTTCAGCCAAACCGGTCAAAGCTTTCTAAAAATACATCACTTATTATTTTTACTACTACTATATTTTATCATTTTGTCTCAATCCCTTCAACTTTTAAAACTTCTCGATGCATACCTGACGATCAACTTTGGCCCCCAAGAAGTGGCTGAGTAGCAGGAGCTGCAAAATAACAGAAAATTTCTGAATAAGTCTATAGAATAGATGCAACGGTAGAAGAAAGGGGGGAAAGAAACAGGGTTTTCAACTAGGCAGAGAAGCAAAACAATTTCTAACAAGAATTAATGGAACTAACCACCATTGGGTTATAGCCATGCTGTCCGTGAATTGGTGAAACCAAAAAAAAAGAAAAAGAAAAATTGCTCAAGGATCCCTATCCCCACTAGAGTTCTTTTCTATGGAGAAACTGACAGAAGAAAAAGGAAATCAGCAAGTCCGTTCGTATCTCATGTGAATACCCTGAAGTATCTTAACCTCAGAATGATACAAAATGTTAGCAGCCATCTTTAACTAAAGCCTTGTTTGGTATTGAGAAAGAGTTTAGTAAACACTAATTGCTGCGGCTTGAAAGCTAAGTTGATTTTATTTTTAAAAAACCTATAATATCTCTACTTTTTTTTAATCAAAATTATTATTTTCTACACACTACTAATTTTTATTTCATAATTACAGTTTTTTTTTTTCCACAGCAATTGGAGAGTAAAAGCTGTAGCACTTAAATATCAAACAAGAAATAAATGTCTCATGGTTTCAAGGGAAAACTGCCTTGATTTGAATACACCTCCAAATTTCATATGTGTAATGTCATGTCTTAATAAGTCAATTAAGTTACCTTCATTATTTTGCCATCCATTTGATGTAGTTACGGGTTTTCTAATTTTCTCAGTGATTTCAGCTACGACAAGACATGACAAAAGAAGCCCCGCAATAAGAGCACCAACCATTAACATAATAAATACAGCATCCCATCCCAGCGTTGAAAGGAATCCAGTAAGAAGGGGACCAAAAGCTGCACCAACTGATCCAGTACCATCAATAATGGCAGTGACTGTTGCCAGAGCTCGAGAATCCCCTCTAACAGAACTATGTGTGCCAAGATCTGCAGAAACTGCAGTTGTGATTAGTGCATAAGGCCCATTTACAAACAGGCCAGCAACCATCATAAGTACAATGTTGACTGTCTGAGATACACTTCCATATGCGCGATACAAAAGCATGGATGGAATAGCAGCATACATGAAGGTGGCTGCTGTAGTAGCTCGAGCTTTAAGTTTATCAGATATGTAGCCAGCGATAATTCCACCAAAAATCCCACCTACATCAAAAAGGGTGGAAAGGTTTCCAGCAGTCTTGACAGATAAATACTCTCCACCAATTTCTGCAAAAGCATAGAAAACAGAAATGAAGAACACAGGGAAACATTATGCCTATAGCATAAGAGAAAATTCTAACAAATAAGGAATTCAAAAAAAAATATCTAACAAATAAGAAATTTTTTGAAACAGACATGGCATTCCAGTACTCGAAAGTATCAAGTTTTTCAAATATTCATGAATCATGAAACACCAAAATGTGACCACCCTCAGAAAACCTGAGCATCAGGCAATAGGTCTTCCACTGAAAATTATGGACATTTAAGAACCACAGACTCATCATATGTAATTAATATTATAAGGGGAAAATTAATAATTTCAATTTTAGAAACATGAAGTAATATGGCAGATAACCACCTCGTGCTTTCAACAATGATGCGACCAATTACATTGCTCCTTTCAGGAGAAGAAACGATGAATCAGCTTCATGAATTGAATTTTACATTGCAATGAAATTCACTGCCAATATTACATCAGAAAGAATAGAACATAGACATGAGAAACTTTGGCCTAATTATTCTTTTTTGTTTGACGATTTCAAATAACTGTCACATGATCTATCATGCTATCTTTATCAACTGTACATCCTCGTACCTAGTACACAATTCAACAATCATGTGACCATATATTTAATTTGAAAATTTTCATTGCTGGATACAATCTAATTTATTCTTTCATGAAGTCCAAAATTAATTCATTCTAGTTGATCGGATTACAAAACAAGAAAATTCAAGATTTTGAGCATCTATCGCAAAAATCCCTGTTTCATTAACAATTAGAAACTTAAAACAGAAAGCAAAGGATGGTAGAGAATACCCGTCTGACTCAAATAAAATGGTAACCAGTACAGAAATGTGTATGCCACTAGCTTTGCAAAGAAGAGGCAGAATGCAAATGGTATCACACCAGGTATCAAACAAGCTTGGAGAAGCCCAACACTTGTCCTACTCCCTGACCCATATCGTATACCAAAGTTATTTTCCACCGCCGCAGTCTTTCCTTTCTGCATCTGAGATTCTTCGTCACTAGGCAGCCTGTCGCTATTAGGGATTGGATCACTTGCATAAGGAAACCCAACATCCTCAGGATAAGCAGCCAAGAACAAGTAAACTATTATCCCTCCCACAACAATAGATGCACCCGGGACTATAAACGACCATCCCCAGCCATAGTCCAAAACACTAGCAGCAAGAAGGGAGCCACTGATATTCCCAACAGAAGTATGCGCATTCCAAACACCCATTATCAAGCCCCTCTTCCTTTTACCAAACCAATTGCCAATCACAGCCACAACAGAAGGCCAACCAGTGGCCTGAAACAAACCGGCAACCATTTGCATAATAAGATAGAAACCGAACACATGATTATCTAAAAAGTATCCCATGCCAAATAAACCCACAAAAATGCCACTCCCTACCATACCTGTAGTCAGAAACAACCTCAAATCCAAAGTATCACCTAAATGCCCAGCAACATACATGCCTACAGAGTAACAAGCAAGAAAGGCAAGATCAATTTCACCCAATTTTGATGTCCCATGAGTTCCATCGAATGGATCCCAGCCTTTAGTTGTGGATACATTTCGATCACGACCCACAAATTCTTGCCTAACAAAGAATTCACCAATAGGCCAAGGCTTCTTCTTGGATACCTTAAGCGGATCTGGACACAATACGCTCTTGACAATACTAGTAGGCTTTCTTGAGGCGTGGTAACAAGCATATGCAATGAAAGTAATCAACAAAATTATGTATCTATATGTCGTTAGGCTCCAATCTTTGCCTCTAATTTTTCTTATAAGCAAAATCCCAGGAGGGGTTTGCCTCACCGTATCAGAATTCCCTGCCATCTATGTAATAATCATACAAACATTAACCAATAAACTACAAAACAAAAAAAAAAGGAAAACAAAATCAACTTTTTACGAAGCTAGCACAATCTTCATATAATTAATTTCACACAACCCCAGATAATGATGATCGTCAAAATTCAAAAATCAATAAAATCAACTTCCATGTTGTATCAAAATGAAAAGAACTAGTCATCGAAATGTTTCGAGAACACTACCTAATAAAAGAACCTATGAGGGGGAGCGATGTTGGCGGGAGAGAAGAGAGAGAAGCGCGAATGGGAAAGGGAGGGCATCAAAACCAATGACACGTGGCGAGTTATGGTGATATTTTGTCTGAAGGTCGGTTGCGATGAAGCGCCACGGAGGCTACGACGAATGTGGTAAAGTCACTTAGGCTCTCTGATGGGTTGTCCGCGTGGCGCGTTGATGGTGGGTGGTGCCATGCATTTTGTGACGGGCATGAATCTTTTGCGGCAAACTCTTGCTTTCTTGGGGCCGTTGCGTGTGGGGAAACAAATGCAGGTTTGAGCTCTCTTTTTTTTTAAAAAAAAAAAAATCTTTTATACATATATATTGTTATTAATATTATATCAAATATTACAAACACCACTTAATTAATTGATAATTAAAGAAAAGTAGAAACTAACTTTCTAAAATTCTTATGTAAGCTCGAACTTTTATTTTTACCCTCACTATTGTAAGTAAAAAGGCTCTCCTATTAAATTAAAAGTCCATTTATGCAGCTTCAAGCTCTTATGTTAATTGAGATGTGTTCAAAATTTGTAATTAAATGTTAATTGAAATGTGTTCAAAATTTGCAATTAAATGCAAGAAAAAGGAAATGCCAATTATGGTAGTGCTCATATTATAAAATTTGTGTTTATCAACATTTGTAATAACCAACAATTCGTATGATTACGTAAAATAGAGTTACATCACCTACCATATTAGTTGAAATACAAATTTTATATTCTCACTTCGTGATATGTGATCTGAATTATTAAAATTACATCAATGTAGTTTATATTTCAAGTCATTATATTGAGATAAAATTTATCATATAATAATAGATTACGGTTACATGTTACAATTAGTGGAAATTAAATAAGTTTATCATTTTTTAATTGGAAGTCGGTTAAAAGTGTATTTGAGATTGAAATTAGACAACGGTAGTTTTTAAATTACAGTATTCAAGTATTTAGTAAACACTAATTGCTGTTGATTGGAAGCTATGTTAATATAATTTTTTATTTATATGATGAAAAATTTATTATATCTTTAATAATTTTATCAAAATTATTATTTTAAATTTATATTTAGTATACATTACTAACTTTTGTTTTATAATTATAGTTTTTCTTTCACAGTAACTATAATTTTTAAGTTACAGCATCTCAATTTTAAACACATTATAAAAACAGTACGTTAAACTAAAAAGACCAAGAACACACAAACTACAATACAAATGATTAATTGACTTAATTTTTTTTTTTATCAATAATATGATAATTTTTATAATCATGCTAATGAATGACGTGTGAGGTCAAAGAAATCACTCGGAAAATGGATTATGTCTCCTAACTACAAACTTGTAGTGCCGCTTTTGCAGTTTTACTTATTATAGGGAGAAATGTACTCTAATTTATTATAGAATAATTTATCATATATTAAATTCACTAGAAATTAAACCATTTTTAATCAATTTTTTTATTAACACAACCAAATCACATTTGAGAAGCTTCCATCAACTTGGGCAGCTTACTTAAATATCTACAAAGTTCTAGAGAATATGTGAGAATCATTTCCTAAGAGAAAGGCATTATTATCGAATATGAAATCATGTCAAAGCACAACTAATTATGGAACATTAAAAAAAAAACAGATAGATATTATCTTGGAAACTTATAGATATTATCTTGGAAACTTGTTGCCTTCTCAAAATAGTTATTTATAATTAACATTGTAATTTTTAAGTTGTTCCAACATGAATTTCATGAATTTTTCGACTTATTGTGAAGTGTCTTATCTATATACATTTGGGAAAATGTAATATTTATATTTTCTGGAATCATATCAATTTGCAGATTAGCACAAATCTTTTCGTTGAGACAAGAGACTAACAAGGTTTTGTCAAAATTGATCAAATTAAAATATAACTTATAATTTTTTTTTCATAAAATTATTTTAAATTCATTCACTCAATAAAAATTATAGCATATTAGCCGTTCCATCAGCCACCTAAAAAAAATTCCAAAAACCTTTTAACAGAATATGAAAATATTTTGTAATGATGATTCCAAAAAGAAAAAAGAAAAAGTAAAATCCCAATCACACGTGCGATGCAAACAGGTAGAGCGTGTGAAACGTTAGCCGAATTTCTAGTAGTGGTAAGGCATTCGTTTCACTTGGAAGTGTCTCAGTGTCGCCATGGGCTCTCAAGTTCTTCCTCAGGTACTCTCTCGCTTCGCAGTTTGTATGTTGATGCTTCTACTGGCACCAATGCTGTTTAATTTGCTTGCAATTTCTTATAATTTAATAACAAACTGTACAATTTATTTTTTATTAAGGCTCTGCATTTGATCCCAAGAAGTTCCACTCAGTGCATTCCTTCGAAGAAGCTAGGGTTTTCAACAGTTCTTTCTCCCGGCCCCTTTGTGAGCCATAGGCTTTCAGTTTCAGCGAAGCCTATAGGGTGGAATTTGGGCTTTTTCGTAAATGCCCAAGTGAAAGATAGCTTTGTGGTTAGGGCGGAGTCAAACGAGGAAGCGGAAACGGAAGCGGAAGCGAGTGAGAGTATTGAAGAGGAGCAAGACGAGGCCGTTCAAGCACTAGGTGATGTTGTGGCAGCTGTTGACGCTGAAGCTGAGGATAAGGTTGAAGAAGAAGTAGTGAAAGCACCCAGAAAGCCCAGGGTTAAACTTGGAGATATCATGGGGGTAATCATTTCATTGCTTAAATCTACTTTGATTCTTTTTGTTTGGTTGCATTGCAAATGGGTGGGAAAATGAATATATTTGTGTTGTTTGAGTAGATATTGAATAAGAGGGCAGTTGAGGCTTCGGAGAGCCAAAGACCGATTCCAGATATTAGGACGGGTGATGTTGTGGAGATTAAATTGGTAAATGATGTTTTTGACTATCTTTACAATGTTCTTTGTTATAGCTTCAAATGAAATTTGTGACACTTTTGGTTTGTGGTTGGCTTACAGGAAGTTCCTGAAAATAGGCGTAGGTTGTCCATTTACAAAGGTATTGTTATGTCAAGGCAAAATGCTGGGATCCACACTACAATTCGAATTCGGAGGATTATTGCTGGCATAGGGGTTGAGATCGTATTCCCTCTGTGAGTATTTCTTTTGCCATTCTTCTACACTTTGGTGAAGGGAATGGTCCTGAATCTGGTTTAGGATTGAGTTGCTGCATGACAATTCTTCTTGTTAACTACCTAGTGTGTTTTTATTCAAATACGATTAATGGATCACAGAGAAAACCAGAATGTGACAAATGTGGCCATTCATGGTTGACCTGGTCTACATTTTCTATCCTTGATGCGTAACTCAGAAACTGAGCTCTCCCTCTCTTCTATGTTTATGGAGGTCATGGAGCACAGAATCCCTTGAACATGATTTAGGTTATATGTGTCAGAAACTATATACATGTTAAAAAGGCAAATTGGAGGGCTGCAATTTATTGAGGGTGCCTTTCTTTGGACCAATGTCTGGATAAAATCCCCCCCCCGGAAGCTATTACATATACAACAAATTCCCGAGTCTATTAGAGGAATTAATATTTGGACTGTATCAATATGGTGTGACTTCCTAACAAGATGGAACATTCATTTATCAAGCTTTTCGTTTAATAGTCAAACGTTTGGACTTTCAGAGTATTTTTCACCCACTGCCTTTAATATGCATCTTGTTGAGGCTTTATGTGTAGGTGTCCTCATCCCCATGATTAACACATAGGACATTTTAGTTTCATCTCCTTCTCTATGAGGAATTAATACGACATGTTAACCGTCTGGTGTAATATTGAGTCAATGTAGTCCTTTTCTTGTTCGTTTTGATGTTGCTGTACGGTAGTGTTGGGCAAATTTCTCATCATTCAAAGAGCATGTTGAATTTTCCCACGGTAACATTTTGGTGAAACAAGAAGTTTTTACTTCTTCTCGACAATGCGGTTAACAGAGTCAAAGAGGAAGGATTTAATTCCCTTTAATTGACCATGTCTGTTATCGCTGGAGCTTCGTTGCAGTGTTATGGAAAAATATCAGCCAAGGACATGGAAGAATGCTTTTAGTTATAGCTTTGGGCCTGTGAAAATCTTATTCATTATCTTAGTTTTAAATTATTTAATTGGTTAAGGAAGTTATTTGCTCATCAATGCTGCATGTTTTGTGAGGTTGATCTTCGATCATAATTTGGCATGTAAAATATTTTCATTTTACTGTTTCTTAACACGAATCCTTTGTTAGTTTGGACTAAATAAGCATCCATAATATTTGCCTGCGATGCCTTGAATAAACTAGTGGCAATAAACTTTCACCTAATGATTTGGCCTCAAGTATGTATTTTTTATATACTCTACTTGGAGAGGAAACAGACAAAAGTAGAAAAGATTTCAGATGGGACTTGATCAATATTTCATCATGTCATTGCAGTTATTCGCCAAACATCAAGGAGATAAAAGTTTTGTCCCACAGGAAAGTGAGGAGGGCGAGGCTGTACTATCTTAGAGACAAGCTTCCAAGACTCTCCACTTTCAAATGATGAAGCCCGATGCTGCTGGTCCTCAGTTGATTTTGCCTTCAAAGTGCTTTTCAGAATCCCAAGATGTTGTAAAAGCTGTAATTTAATATTCCATTTTATCATTTTTCCTTTCCTTTTATTTTAATCGTGGAAATTATTGTATCTTTAGATGATTACATATGCTTTAGTAGCTTCAGATTACGCATCCATCATTGCAAGTTTTCAGTGTCATGCCTTTGCTTCTACTAAGGATTACTTTCGTAGGTCCTTGTCCATTTCTTCGATTTGGATAGATAACGTTGTTTACGTAAAAGCTAAGAGGAAAAAGTATCAAATCTCTCTTCAAGAAAGTAGGATCTCATTTTTTTTTTCTTTTATTAGGGGAATTTATCAAATTACGAACAAGTGGCCTGTCTTCAGCTTCCAGTCAGTCTATTCTTCGCTGGAATTTTTGACTATGTGTGATTTTGGGCACTCAGGTTCCTTTTGGGATTAAGGTTAGATAGTTAAGACTTAAAATTTATAATACTAAAGTATTTAATAAATAATAATTGTTACATGTTAGAAATTAAGTTAATTTGATTTTAATATTTGTATAATGAAAAATTTATTATGTTTATACTAATTTTATTAAAATTATCATTTATAATTTATTACATCTTCTTAATTTTTATTTTATAATTATAATTTTTTTATAATAATTATAATGTAAAAACTCCAGCATCTTCGTACCAAATAGAGCCTGAGGTAAGCAATATAAGGGGGTTAGCGTAGATTGGATCTTTTATATCTATGCCTTAGGCCTAAAAACATATTGGATCCGCCACTAAATATTGGTAAGATAACGCTTTTTCCATAAAAGAACATTGGAATAGATTATCATTTAATTAATAGATGATTCTCGATTATTTTACGTTTTTAATATTTTATTCTATTGTTTTTGTTTCAATGCAATATTTGATGGTTAAGTAAGTACACGGAAATGATATGATGATCCACATAACAATGAAGGAAAGACATTAGTTGACATATTTCAAGTATGCAAAGGACGACTATTCTCGTTTTTTTAGTACATACACAAAAGCCCGTAACAAAAGGACTTACAGAAGAAGACTTGAGAAGGAAAAAAAAAAAAAAAAAAAAAAAAAAACGTGAGAGAGAAGAATGGCGCCATTTTGGACCTCTTTTCTTTTGTGTCAAACACAGGCACGGACGGGGCAAAAGTCGTTTTTGGAGTGAGATATTTAAAAATAAAAAATTGTTGGCGAGATAATGATTGCTTAATGGAAAGTGAAAACAGCGAATCACCAAAACTCAACAGTGACACGTCGGACCTAAACTTTTCACCCATGTGATGCGCACGGGGTCCCGCGTCCACTGTGTTACTTTAGAACCGGGCCTCACCCTCCTATATATACGACACGTGTCACCTCCGTTCCACTCCTCCCCGCCTCTCTCTCTCTCTCTCTCTCTGTGCTCCTCTCTGATTGAATCCGCTCTGCGTTTTGCCGCTGCCATTTGACCGCAGAAAAGCAGCGAGCGTACAGAATCACCGTAATACCACTCCTTTTAACTAAGACCCCGGGTTTAAATCTAACTAGGACCGCCCGAAAGAGTAGACCCAACACTTCCGCCGTAATTGTCGGGTCACTTAGAACGGTTTGTTTAAACCGAGAAAATTCTGTTGCACCACATGTTGGTATTATTATTTTTTTGTCTTCTTTTTTTTTTTTTTCCCCTTTTCTCCGTTAAAATTTTGATAGGTACTCATAATTCCATCCTTTTTTTTTTGTCGTTCTTTATCCGATATTGTTCTTCTATTTTGCTCGATGGATTAGGAAGATTGAGACTGTGGACTTAGGGTTAGCTTCTTTGTTTTATTCGTTCCTTATGTCCTGTTATGTGCTTTTAGTGCGTGGCGGATTGTGATTGATTGCGTGATCGTTGATTTGTGAGGGCTTAGATAATTGATCGCGAAGTGGGGCCCAGTCATGACTGCTGGTGGCGGTAATCAGTTGATCTCTGTTCATCCCGAAGAGCTCAAGTTCATTTGTACGTGTACTTTCTATTCGGATCCAATTGTTCATGCATACAAATTTATATGTAGTCATAGCTACCACTACAAGGATGGTTGTATGCATTTGCATATGTGTTAAATTGATGATCGATGGCTATGTGGAAGTTTATACAATGGAAGATGAAGCAGACTCGAATGATATTGCAGTTGCAAGATTTGGGTGAGATTAAAATTTGAGATATTATGTGGTTGCAGGACGAAGAGGAAAGGAACCAGAAGCCCAGTGCATCTAATAGGAATTTTAGAGATTACAGTTAACAAGAAAAAAAAAAAGGGTTGTAGGAGAAAATGAAAGTAGGCGTTATCTAGTTTGAATTGATAATTTTCTCAGATATTCAGAAGATGCTGGGCCGTCCATTTATTTATGGTTGTTATGTTTTTGGTGATATTTCTTGTATTGGAATGCTGAGGTTGTTTGATCTGGAGTAGCATGTTTAGGAACTGTGGAACTTTTTTGTTTACGCTGTATTATGAAGATTCCAATAATTGCATAGGGATTTAAATATACGTGGTTTTGAAACTTGGTCTTTTCCTTCCACTGGATTCAAAGAGCTTTCCGACATTACTTTTCCTTGCCATAGTATTTGTATTTATACTGGTCTTTTATGGACAGGGATACTTCATAGCACCTTTCATATTTGACTTTCTTAGGGTATTAAGTAAGTTAGCATGTCTGTCCCTTTTGCCAGTCAAGGTCTATGTGAAGTGAGTTCGTCTCGTGTAATTTCCTATCAACATAAACTAAAGAAAAGATATATTCATTTGGTATAAGTAAATTGAAAGCCACCCTAGACATGGTAAACATTCAATGGCAGTTGAAAACTTATTGGTTCAAATTTATATTCAAAGCTTGAATCTAATTGACCAAAGTAAAATTTGTTTGAAAATTGATTTTGACACATTCGGTGTCAACAGTATTTTGGGTTTCTTGACTTGTTGGAATGGATTTACTCAAATGATTGCTAGAAAAAAAGTGTCAGTATTAAGTATCAAAACTTGGATGTAGGACATTGTTTCCATTGAATGCTAGTGTTGTTGGAGTATTAGTTATGGTTCTTTTCTTGGTTTTGTTATTACTTTTTAGTAGCAAGTTGTCTCGTAAATTCTTCTGAGCTTATGATCACGAGATTCGTGTTGCAGTTGAAGTAGAAAAACAAAGCTTTTGTGATCTTAAAGTTATAAACAATACAGAACATCATGTTGCTTTCAAGGTATAGATCTCCATTTCTGTACAATTATATATACAAATCTATTGTCTTCCGATATTTTTGGTTCAAGCCACTCCAATTTCTTTTAAATTATGTTTTAATGAGGTGTTTTCCTTTTTTTGCTAGGTCAAAACCACTTCACCCAAGAAGTACTTTGTAAGACCCAACACGGGTGTGGTACAACCTTGGGATTCATGTATCATTAGAGGTGTTGCATGCTTTTTCTTTACAAACTTGATGGAACTTATATCTCCTTGTGATTCCTGGTATTTATAGTTGTTAATACTTTTGAATGAGATATTGATGTGAGCTAAGTTTAATTGGATGCTTTATAGAATTTTACAATGCAAAATTCTAAATGTGGTTATTTTTTAATTTAAGCAAATTCCAAGCTGGCTTTGTCAAATTATATGCACTTGCGTTAGTACTGTTTACCAGCCTGCCATTAACCCAGAAGTTTTTCCATTTGATACTTCTGCCTGTTGAACGTGTAATATGGTTTTTTAACTAATTCTGGGCTTGCAGTGACTCTTCAAGCTCAACGTGAATCTCCTCCAGATATGCAATGCAAAGACAAGTTTCTCTTGCAGAGTACAATAGTGCCTCCAAATACCGACGTTGATGATCTTCCTCCAGATACTGTAAGAAAAACGGAGAGAATGGTTTTTTTTTTTTCTTTTTGTGTGTGTGTGTGTGTGTGTCTGTGTGTTATTCCTTTTGAAATTTGATTGATTCAGGTTGAAAATTATTTAATTTTGCATTTCAGTTTAACAAGGATAGTGGGAAGACAATTGAGGAGTGCAAACTTAGAGTTGTGTATGTCCCTCCTAGCTCAGCTCAAGGAAACCTAGAAGATGAAGGATTAGTGAGTGCCACACGTAGTCCTGATGCCAACTCTGTGAGTTTTGGAATTCTGCTGTTTGCACTGCAATTTTTGTGATTAGTCTATGATATTTGGTAGTTTGCGCACTAGTACTATATATGTGCAATTTGCCAAACTTCATTGAGCTATGTGGTTCAGTTTTTTATGTCAGTTCAGATGGAAACTCTCTGATGATAGTTCTTAGTAACAGTATCTCTCTTCATACTAAAATTAGCTAATTGACATCTTATACTCTGTAGCCTAATAGTGAGTCTGTGGTTCAACATCAGGATTATGTTGTTTTTAGGAATTTTGGGAGTTTCATTTCATGTGTTAGATATAATAATTACAGATACAGTCATGAATAGGTTGTGGTGTGTCTGGAAATGGAAGTTGAATAATCTGAACTTGATGACTAGGGGGACCTAAGCACTATAAAAAAGGATCTACAAGAGTGTCTAGTTGCCAGCTATTAGTTGCTGCTTGTATCAAATTGTTCAGAGTTGAATGGGCAAGGGTTCGTCTTATAGTGCGTGAGGTTTCTCATCTCCATGTATCAGCACTAATGCTGGCAACTGGAAGCTCTTCATATCCATTTTCTTTTTCAAGATGCTATTTACAGATAGTATTTCTCAGGGTTTCCTTTTTCCCCCGTCCAATCACCCTGTAGAATAAGCACCTGCTTCTTGAATCCCTCCCTCCATCTCTTGTGCATCTGCGAAATAAGTGCTGATTTTTTAATGAAGGAATATCAAATCTACATTGCTTTGAATGCATGATCATTCATTTTTGAGTGACAGGATTTGAGATGCAAAAGATCTTGAACTACTGCTTTGTTTTCGTTTTTCTAAGATTTTGCTGTAAAGCAGCTACCACAGTGCTCAATCTCTTGGCAGGCACATTGTATCAGTAACATTTTACTTGTATTTTTTCTCTTCTGATTCATTCTTATTTTTCCAAACTTTATCTTGTATATGAATTCAGGCTTTACAGCGCCTGAAGGATGAAAGGGATGCTGCTGTTCGGCAAACACAGCTACTGCAACAGGATCTGGTACATGTTTTTATTCAATAATACTTTTATTAATTTTAAGGCATAATTACCAGATGTGATGTTACGATTCTAATTATTGTTTACCGGAGGTTTTGCCAACCAAATAGGTTTCCTATAGAAAACCTGACGTGTATATAATCGTCTCCTCTCTAAAGTGAATATTAGCACCATATAACTAGTGGCAACTATGTAAGTCAAAATGTCAAACCAGAACTTTCAAGCATAAGTATGGTAATGTGGGTTTCCAGCTGTTTTCCATGGTTAATTAAAGTTCATAAATGAAACAATGGAGGATATATATACTGGGCAATGTTTGGTGAAACAAGCAAAGCTACGAGTGGTACTCTTATTAGGTGATTCCTATTGATAATTTAATAAAGATCAAAGGTACTATTGAACAGAAGAACTGGCAATTATTAATGATATTGAATGATGTTTGTAATATTGTCGGTCTTGTAGTTGGCATATTTTAGGTGCATTAAGTTTCCTTTGTGGTCGGTTTGACGTGACTCTCTACCTACATTTCTACATGCATGGCAGTATTCATAAACCTGATTAATGAGAGCTATGATAAGCTAAAATCAAATAGATCTTGCTTGTATCCCCGAAAGGAGGGTAGATGTAATTCACATGATAGTTAATTACATAATACTTTGTATTATCATTTATTCATACATCTGCTTACAATTACAGCCACTACTAATCAAATGACCTCTTGCCTTATCCTTTAGGACATGATGAAAAAACGAGGTCAACGGAAAGGTGGTCATGGCTTCTCGATCATGTTTGCAGCCTTTGTGGGACTTATTGGAATCATGGTCGGCCTAATCTTGAACCTTTTATTGTCTTCACCACCTCCCACTGTTCCCCAGAATGATTGAACACCATTTACGATCATGGAAGCATTTGTTAATCTATTTCGTTGTATATTTTTTTTTGTTTTTTTTTTTTCTGTTGGATGGAAAGTTAGCCTGCTTCCTTTCCTTCCTTTTGTATATTTGATCTTTGACGAAATTGTGTCTTGATCAGTTTGTTTTGCCAAATATATTTCATTCAATTCATACGTTACTCTTTAGTATGAAACCTGCAAGAAACCATTGATCCGGGAAACAGCAGAGGTATAGAAATAGGAAGAAGTAGGCAGAAGAGCGTGAAGGACGACAGAGCGGTTGATCCTGCCCCTCAGTTTCTTCCTAAATTTTTTTGCAATGCTTTTTTCTCTGGAGTTTTCCATTTGATGGAAATTGCCAGAGTTTAGCATATGGACTGTGGAGCAGTTTTAGTGAGGTATTTAGATTAAGGTGCCGTGCGAAAAAGACCTCTATTGATTTGCACATTTTAATGTCTAAACTTCCCATATAATTCTCCGCCGGTAATTTATTAGAGGGTGTAAACATTTGAACATGTAATGCTTTTTTTTGTTTTTTTAACTGATTTAGGTCTAGTTTGGTATTTAGATATTGTAGTTTAAAAATTATAGTGATTGTGATAAAAAAAAAAAAAAGATAATTATGAAACAAAAATTAATAGTGTGTAATGAATATTATTTTTAAATAATTATTTTGACGGAATTAGTAATAATGTTATTGGTCTTCAATATACAAATATAAAATTGAATCAAATTAGCTTTTAAGTTACAATAACTATTGTTTACTAAATACTTTAATGTTATAGTTTTTAAGTTATAATTGTTCAACTTCAACACTAAACAAGATTTTACACTTTTATACCAATTATGGGATTGAGTATCGGATTAGATTTGGATATTGTCCAATATTCAGTCGAATACAATTTGTGCTATCTAATCACATTTATTTCAGATTAGATCTAATTTAATCCGAACAATTTCATTGAATTGCATCACTTATTAAAAAAAAAAAAGAATATATGCAAGTAATTAACTATAAATTCAATTATAGATTTCATAAATTTTATGTGAAAATTGCCAAATACACCCCGTACCCAAACTCAATCCATATTTGAAATACCATCCAAATTCAAAAAATTATCCACATGTGAATTCTTCCAAACTGATCTAAACATGAATTCATCTAAAATACTCATCTAATTTGATTTATTTTGAATTGGATTGGATTCGGAAGGTTTTTTTCTCAATCCAATCTAAATCATCCGAATCCGAAATTGCTTACCTCTAATTTGAACCCACAAAACACACTCCACACGCATCAATTTATTTTAAAAAGATTATTACTAAAATAACCTATAACAAAACTACTTTTGAAGACCTTTTTGGAGGGAAAAAAAAAGTAAACAAAACTTCTGCATAAATTATAGCTTACTAAATCCTCCTAAAATTATGACAAAAACAATCAAGGGCTAAATTAGTTAATAAAGAATTTCATTTTATCATTTAGGACCTTTAGTGAAAAGATTGTACAAGTACTTTTTAGTTCTTAGATGCAACTCCACCTTTATTCAATAATTAATAGTCTAATACCGCACCGCAGCTGTAACAATGTTAGTGAGTTTAATACAAAATCTCCAGGAAAGCCAAAAATGATGAGATAAATGTCAATTTAATTGTAAATTCATATGTAAATTGGTTATTGAGTTTGCTGGCTGTTGAATGTAATTAGTTCTTAAAATTAAAGAAAAAAAAGAATGGACCAAAAGTCCTACCTATCCTATAACTAATCACACTAATTTGATCGCCTAAAGTTCCAGTAAAAAGACTGACCCTGGCAGAAATGCTCCTTCTGTCACACGGCTTTTCTTGAGATGCTACAAATCTGTGATGGCATCAAGCCTTGCTTGACCAGCCACTCAACAACACTAGTGGAGGTTATGTGCTAATGCACAACCCAAGATTTTTCGCTTCAACGAAAGAGAAACAAACACACACAATATTGTTTTTATGGAGGCACCGACCTTTAACTTTTTTATTTCCTGTAATAAGAAAAGTTTATAATCTAGTGAGATGCTATGTGTGCTTAAATGATCTCACTCTCTACCCCAAAATTTCAATCTCAAAACACACACTCACCTTCATTATATGTACACATTGCAAATGACATCCCCATTTGCTAAGGCGAGGTGGCGCGATTTATTTCCGACAAAATTAGGCACCACTAAACATGATTCTAGAGAGCACATCTCTACTCCCCTAAAGAACAAGGCAACCGCTGCCTATTAGCCCAAAATGAGGAAGTTATGAGGCGTAACCGCTGCTGCCCACTTTCTTTGCTCATTTTTAGGCATGCAGGCATGCATTCCAAAGCCGTGTCTCCCACTAGTTGTGCTAACAACTACCTACTCATGCTTATTGTTATGGCCCACTTCGTAGCCCATGGCTTAGTTTTGTGACATCTCGTCCGCTGTCCAACTTGGCCAGCACGTCTGCCTCACACACCCTTCACTAACGTGCCCGCCACACCCAATGCCCGTGTGCCTCGTGCGCCACTGGGCCTTTCACCTGCACGAGCCACTGGACCTCGCACTCCCGCACGCCTATGTGCCTTGCGCCTACGCTCCCTTGGACTTGCGAGATATTGCATGCGCTGACCCCACATGCCCTTGTACTCACTGTCATCGCGAGCCCTCGTGCTTGCCCCACATGTTGGGAGTGAAATACATAACATTCAGAGATAAGCACGTACGAACAAATATTTATTCTCCTCGTCTATAGTTTATTATTATTATTTTTTTATTTTTGAAGTGATTATCCAAGGATGTTGGCTTATTAGCACATTATCTCAAGCAAGTTTTGAACAGGAAATAGTCATTGCGACCATGAGTAGACCATCTCCACCAAAAGATAATTTTGGTGACCTCAAGCAGGTGGTAATTTTAGTAACTATTAGCAGACTACGTTGACCAAGAGGTCATTGTGGTCATTATGAGTAGACCACCTCGAGTAGTTGATTGAACAGATAAAAGAGAGCCGCCTACAAGTCTACGCGTTTGGTCATTTGGCCAAACCGATTCTCGTCGTTAAGTGGGCAGTGGTCACCTCAATACCAGCGTCTAGGTTTCTTGTCACCTAAACTCTCCCTTTGTTTGATTATGTGGACTAGGGATTTTAGTCATATGCAAGTCCAAAGTTGTGGCCAGCTATAGTTACCAAGACGTGGATACCTCCCAAGAAAAACGGGCATGACACTCACGCGAGAGTAGTTAAACTCTGATTTTCGCATGATAAGTAATGGGTCCGAAAGGAAAAGGAGAAAGAATAGATTGAAGGTTTTGGGCAAGGTATAAAACGGAAAAAGAACAAAGGTAACAAGGTTAGACAAAAACTCTCAAAATCTATATAGTAATTTGACTGCTTTGATTTTCTTTCGAACCTTAAGTTGCTTTCTCTGAATTGAATTGAATGGTTAATCTTGATATAAAACTCATATAAGACCATTAAATAGCGGTCCAAGTTTTTCCCATAGAGAGAACCATGTTACTAACTTGAGCGTTGGAAGGTTATCGCCAAAAAAACATCTGACGCTCTCTAACTGTGAGTTGTGTGAAGGTATACACGTGCTATCCTAGTTGTGATCGAGCTGTCTGGTAGTTCTAATAGAAATAGAGCAGAATTGTATATACAACACATGAGATTAGAGTACAAGAGGAGTGTTTTTGCAGGTTCAAGGTCATCACCGATTTCTGCATCAACACCACGCACAGCATGCCCTTTTTGCCGCGTCGTAGCCTGCACGCCAATCTTGTCTTGCTTTTGCGCTTGCCCACAAGTGCACCCACATGATGCCACGGCTTGGCACAAGGCCACAAGCCAAGCCTTGGCATTTGCCCATATGGCCTAAGGCTATGACACCTTCGCTTGAAGAGAGCAGAAAGTGAGCCGTAACAAGTCCTGCATACCGCAAAAAGAGCTGCATGTGGCAAAAGAAAAGACAAACAGAAAGCTTCAAACTTTCTTGCGCTAGACGGACTAACAACAGGCAAGATAAAGAAAGGTTTTATTTTAATCGCACTTTTTGAAGGAATTAATTTCCAAGCACTTTTATTGACTTAGCTAGCAAAAAGCAACATCAAATATGGTCAACTCACAATCCAATTGCTCTAATTTAAACCATTTAACATTGTATAAGAGAGAGGAAAGAAAAGAAATAAAGAAAATGAAGGGAAGAAGAAGATTGGTTGCGGTTAATTGTAAATAACGTAGGTTATTTTCGGATTTTAAGAGGCTTTATAGAAGAGAAAAATTCGTATATATAGAAATCATAAAATATATATCATAATATACTAATAAAGGTTAAAAAAATAATTCAAAAAAGTGTGAAATTGAATGTTTAATTTTAAGAATATGAAAGTATATAGAAAATATGCAATTGTAAGGTAGAAAGAGAACATGATTAGTGAAGAATAATTTTAAGATTTTTAAATTTTAAATTTTTAATAATAAATTTATTTTTTTAAATAAGTATAAATAGAAATTTAGTAGTTTAGTGGATTCAAATAACCCTTTTCTTTAATTTATATTATGGTTTATTGAATAAATGAGTATAGAAAGAAAAATTATGAATTCAAATAATCTCACCGTTAAAATAATTTAAAAAGGTAAAATTTTATTTGACATGAGTATCTCCAAAATACTGTATTAATTTTACTTTTTAAATATCTATTTACTTATTTATGTGGCAAAAAAGAGAGTGAAAAATTATATTATTCTTCACAAGGTTCTTTAAATATAAATAAGTTAATATTATTTTAATCAAATAAATATTTTTTTAAAGGAAAAATAAATGGTAATTAAAGTACTCCTTTTTCCTTTGTTAATAAAAAGTAATAACATATAAATTGAAGAGGGAAAAAATAATGTTACAAAATTAAAAAGAGAGATTCTAAATAACAAATATACTCCTATCTTAAATGCCGATGTGACTCTTCAAATAAATAATAAAATCTTATTTGAATAATTTGTTAGAGAGGTTCTAAATAGCAAATATACTCTTATAAAATAAGTTAATAACTATATAGACCCATTAAAATATTTGAAATTTATTATCAAATCAAAATGAAGCGCTTTGATTTAATTAATCGTACAAACAAATAAAGTTTAAATAAACACAGTAAAAAAAATAAAAAATTTAAACAGGTGAGATATATACGACAAAAATTTCTTTTCTTTTAAAAAAAGAAAGAGCCTGTCTCCTCTGTCTCTCTAGTCCACTCGTCAGGCCTTTCTATCTATAACCATTATTTAAGCTATAGGTGAAGTCTCCGCCCAAGAAATCAATTGTTTGAAATCAAATATTAGTGTAATTGCAACAACTCAAAATTCTATTTCAGGTAGTTTGCAATTCCAAGGATTTAATTTCATTGCACTCTACAAACAATTTGAAATAGAACATTACGAAACTAAAAAAAAAAAAGGTTTAATTTTAGATTACTCTTATTGTGAGTTGACTATCTTCAAATGATTTCCTTTACATATGAAAACTTCATTTTACCTCTTATTTTTGTTAAGAAAAAAAATATATAACCAACCTCCATTTTTCGCCTATCCTTTTAATAAATATGGGGGTAACTTAAGATTCATAAAAATAAAAAAAAAATGATTTGAAGATAGTCAGATTACGAGAACGTACTCCAAAATTTACCCAAAAATTATTATATTAGTTGTAATTTTTTTAAAAGAAAAATCATATAATATCGTGATTAGAATTATGGTATTAATTCTATAATAGGCATAAATTTTATAAATTATATAAAAAAATAGTAAATTAAAAGTAAAACAAATAAATTCATTCAAGACTAATAATTATTAAAAAGAATTAACGTGGTTTTTGTAAAATTTTAGTAAAAAATATTTTATTCATTTATTTTAATCAAATAAAGAAAAAAATTACTAATCAATTAAAACAAAAAACAATTTGTACTACAAACAAGTAGAACAAGTTAAATTGGTTTAACTATAAATTCTATACCTATTTTAGGATATTTATAATATTTTTTTCTCATTACACAAGTTAATTAAGCGAAATTATTTTTCTTAATTTGGATCAAGCCAAAATAAAATAAAAAGATATTCTTATATTACTAGAAACATATGTAATATATCAATAAAATTATATATAATTTTAAGTCATATGTATATTTTGTATAGTTTTAAACTTTGCTCTTTTCTTATAATTGGAGACTATTGGGTATTGTCAAGAAAATGTTGAAAGATGAAAAATAACTTCATCTTACAATAACTTTGGAAAATATTAAAATAATAATTTTTCAAAATTCGATTTTGAGAATAAATTTAATCTTTAATTGTCAAGAAAATGTTGAAAGATGAAAAATAACTTTATCTTACAATAACTTTGGAAAATATTAAAATAATAGTTTTTCAAAATTCGATTTTGAGAATAAATTTAATCTTTAATAAGATATCACATGTATTATACAAAAACATATTAGAATTATTCAATTTCAATACAAATTAGTAAATATATAAGGTAAGCAACATTATAGTGAGTTTTTATTTTACATTTATAATTTTTTCAACAACTCTTATATGAATTTACTTATTTTACATTCTATTCATATGTTTCATGTGTAATGTACAAAATGTACATTTTACTTTACATGTATTGTTGATTTATGAATTTTATATTTCATTTGTATGTTTTTGTTTTATTTATTAGCAAGACACAAATTTACTACTCTTATATTAATTTATTTGTTTTACATTACGTTTACAAATCTAGTTTTTCATTTTTAAATTTTATGTTTTATTTTACACTAAATATCGATTTACTAGTTTCATGTTATATTTGCAAGTTTTTGTTTTATTTATCAGTTCTATATCAATTTATTTATTTTATCTTTCATTTACAAGTTCTATGTTCTATTTTCAAAATTTATGTTTTATTTTTATAGTTAATGTTGATTGATTAGTTTTATTTTATATTTACAAATTTTTTGTTTACTTAGTAGTAATACACCAATTTACACATTCTATATTAATTAATTTATTTTACCTTTCATTTACAAAGCTTGCATTTTCAAATTTTGTGTTTTGTTTTATAATTAATGTTAATTTACTAACTTTATGCTATATTTGTAAATTTTCATTTTGTAAACTAGTAATACACTAATTTATTAATTTTATTTTAATTTATTTATTTTACCTTTCATTTACCAGTCTTATTTGTTATTTCCAAAATATATGTTAATAGTTAATAGCTGAACTAATTATTTTTATGTTATTTTTTCAAGTTTTCATTTTTTTTACCAATACATTAATTAATTTATTTTGCCTTTAATTTGAAAGCCTTATTTTCCATTTCCGAATTTTGTATTTTAATTTTCACTTAATGTTGGTTTATTAGTTTTATATTACATTTGTAAGTTTTTATTTTAAGTACCAGTAATGCATCAATTTACTAGTTTTATATTAACTTATTTGTTTTATCTTCTGCTTACAAGTCTTATATTTTATTTTTAAAATTTATATTTTATTTTACAAGTTTAATATTTTATTTAGATAATTAGTGTTTAGTTACAGTATTGATATTGTGACTTTAACCACAGCATCATAAAATGACCTTAAAAATAATGAAGCGTTGAAGACATTTTCTAAATTCTTGGTAATTTTTTCTACTCACCAAGAACTTATTTACAAAATGCAATTTCTCCGAGCAAAAATTACATATAAATAAATAGCTCTAAAAGTTAAGCAAATCATGTGAGACAAGAGTGGACATTCAGTTTAGGTCAACCCGAACAAAATCAAATCCAAAATTTATTTTGATTTTTTGTTCAGTTTGGGTTAATCCTAAAATTCGTTCAGGTTAAATTTTACAATCCAATCGGGTTAAAATTCAGTACAGTTAAAATCAAATTGAATTGAAAACTCGACTGGATTGCTTGAAATAAAATAAATTAAATCACTCTAATTCTAGTTCAGTGATTCTCGATCGCCTCCACCTCTCAGTTTTCAAATTTCAGAAATCCATCGCTCTCTCACTCAAGGTCTCAATGTTAAAATTGAGCAAAAGAAACTCAAAAAATAAAAATAACCGAACACACACTGGACGGTCGCTGCCTATTCCTCTTTCTCCTTCTTCACAAAAACAAACACACGCTGTAGCCGACCAGCCGTTGTCTAATCCTTCTCCACACAAACACATGCTCTACAGCGACTGTCGTCTACCGTACCTAGCTCGCCTCTGCACGTCAACTGATCGCCACTGCCTCCTTTTTTGTGAAGGTCAACTTTTAGTTCAAGTTCAAGGTGTTAAGCTTCCATTTTGATCAATTTTTGTAGTTGAGTCTTCACACTTTTTTTTTTTTTTCTCGTTTTGATCTATTACCATCATCATTATTTTTTTAAAGTTTTGTGATTATTTTGGATTCCTTTGTTTAGTTGATGGGAAAATGTAAAAAAAAAAAAAAAAAGTGCTTACCAACTCGAATTAAATTAAATTAAATTAATTTTGTTCGATTAAGTGTGAATTTAAATTTTAAATTCAATTGGATTGAATTTAACAATCTAAATGAATTATAAACCAAACTAAAATTCAAACAACTTAAACCAAAATCTGATTTGCCACCCAAACGTGAGGCGCCGTTGGGGCAGGATTTATGTCCAAGGGAAGAAGAGATGGAAAACAATATATATATATATTATCGAAGCGCAAAAGTTCCATTGTATTTACACGGAAACATAGATCCGCGCATCTGGACTCTGGAATGGATCTTATTGGGTTGGCGGGGAATCGCACGTGCTAAATCTCAAATTTCAAACGTGTCCGATTCCCGCCTCGCTACTTCACCATACCCTTATTGTCCCGCGCTTTGCACAAATGCACTTCTCTACTTTCAAAGACTCAAACCCTAACTTCTCTCTCCACCTGAACTCGTGATGCCAACTCAGCAACTCACCACCGAGTCAGTGTCAGAGAAAGCATGGCACATCCTCGCCCTCCTCCTCTCCCAACGCCGGCCGGCCCGGCTGGCCGAGATTGCGTCCAGATGTACCCTTTTCCACGCTACTCCGGACCTCATACAATTTCTCTGCCGAATCCCTAACTCTCCGATTTCACTAACAGACGATCTCTATGTCACTCTCTCTCCTACTGCTCTACTAACTCTCGCTGAAATTGTCGCCAATAATTTCTGCTTCTTGGATGCTTTGACGCCGCGGCTTGAACTTGGACCTCGCTCTGAGGATTCGTGGAGGTTGGTTTTTATGAAGCGAAAACGATCTCCTTTTGATGATACAGATACTTATGAAGAAGGTGCTTTGCTCTTTGCTTTCCTTTTTCTCTTTTAACCGTTTTTCCCCCTTTTTTTCCATTTTGTATTTGATTTTTCCCTTTTTTTGGTCGGTGATTTACAGTGCCTTTGGCCAAGAGGATTCAAAATGCTGCAGCAACGGTAATTTTTTTAGTTAATTATGTTTAATTTTTGTGTTGAGTTAGTGATGTTAGTCTGTTAGCTGTCGACTTTGCTCAGGTTACATAGAAAGTCGTTTGATATGCTGATCGTAAGCAGTTTTCAAAAAGTAAGCTGCAGTTTGCAGTTTTCAACAATAAAAGTCAAATGGCACCAGAATTGTAAATTAAATAGGTTCTAATTTCTTATTTTGCTTCTCATTTCTGTATTATCCTGGCAAGCAGACTCATGCTTTTTTTTTTAAAGTATTTGGGAGTGTGTTTTTAAGTTTGAATAATGTAGTAGATTATTATCTCCAACTCTTGTTGAACCAAAGTATCAGTGCAGGTAAGTTGTCATATAACTGACGGAATCAGCAGAAGCACAATTCAAAGACAAAGTGACATGTCAGTTATCATGAATCAAGTGATGCTCAAGCCTCCCTCAATTTTCAAATTCAGAGATGGACAGTTAAGTTGCAAGCTTAAGGACACTGTATATGTAGAAGGTGGGGTGGGAATGAAAATGTTTGCAGAAATGATGGTGCCTAAAACATTAATGCAATGTGAGTTTGACTCAGAATTAGCACTTACAACTAGATTACCAGATCTTAATAGTCGTTTAAGGGTTGATCCCCCATACTGTCTGGATGATATGAAACAGAACAATGCATCAGCAGCAAAGACTGTGGTTGTTAATTATGCTAATAAAGGTACAAATGCTGAAACTTCAGATTATGACACAATTGTTGAAGGTGAGGAGAAAGAACCATTCACTGGTTTAGGTAGCACAAAAAGAACAGAAAATCTTGTGCTGCCATTTGATAGTACCCTGATTAATAAGCCATCTTTGGACAATGAGCATGACATTGATGTGGATATAAGGGCTGTATCACCAGCAGCTGAACTTCCAGTCACAAATAGGCAGTTAAGGAAGCCCTCTGCAAAGACAAAATTCCTCCACAGGGATGGAAGGGATCCAAAACTGCAGACTTCACGACATAATAAGGCTTTTAATGCTGCCAAAGAGAAGAAGCAGGGTAAAAGAGATCAAATCTCCAGCATTATGGCACTGAAAGCCGCAGGGAATCATAATGATATGAAAGATCAAAGGGGAAACTCTAACTTCTTTTCTCCTAAGGTGTGCTCCTATGATATTTTATAATCTCATATGTTCTACCAATTATTTGATATGTTGTTTCATCATTCTAAACTGTAATAAAACCATTTTTTGATAGTAATTTGTGCACCGTATTTAGCCATCCTCTTATTTTTTTGAGATTAATTGATGCTGGTTTTGTAGGATCAAACAAATGCAAAGGTTCTGCCTAACTTTGAATCATTTATTGTAGAAGAGGAAGAGGGCTCAGGTAAGAATATTATAATTTTTATTTTGCATCACATCCTTGTTTATTATAATCTGGAGTAAGGTGTTAACCTTTATTCAAACTGTAGGTGGTTATGGCACTGTTTACAGGGCACAAAGGAAAAATGATGGCACCATAGTGGCCATTAAATGTAAGCGAGACATCTCATTTCTTTATCTTTGCTTTCAGTTGTGGCTAACGTTTATCAATGTAATTGTTTCCAAGTAGCATTTTCTGTGGAGAATTAAAATTATGACAAGGACTTGGATATGAGGAGATTTTAGACGTTGTCAGTGAAAATTTGTTGGAAAATTTTATACCTGGAAAAGCATTGCCTAAACTAGTTTACAATAAGTTTTCTTAAACACTCATTGAATTCCATGTTGGGTGAAATCTTCTGTAATAGTGAATTAACCCATATTAGTCATTGCTCATGGTGGAAGAAGACACACCAAAAGCACTGCCCTGATGTCAAGTTGTTTTATGACTCTGCAGGCCCTCATGCAAATGTTAATAAACACCATGTTAGCAATGAATTGAGAATGCTGGAGCGTTTTGGGTAAGGTTGCCAAAAAAAAGAAAAAAGTTCATTTACAACATCTTTCTTGTGTTTTGAGGCTGCAAAAAAGTGAATTGTAATATACAAGTGATATTCTTTTTATTCAGGGGGAAAAATTTTATAATAAAATATGAAGGCTGTTTTAAGAGTGGTGATTCTGATTGCTTTGTTCTAGAGCATGTTAAGCATGACAGACCTGAGGTGATTTTTCTTCGATGCATTTTCTTTTTCTCTTTATGTAATTATTTGTTTGTTTTATTTCTTTTTAACTTTTCTCTTTGTTTTAAATATTAGGTATTGAAAAAAGAGATAGATCTCTCTCAGTTACAGTGGTATGGCTACTGTATGTTCCGAGCACTAGCAAGTCTGCATAAGCAGGTACACATTGTAGCCACATACTTGCCCATGAGGTTTACATGATACTAATATATTTCATGATGTTTTACATTCTTTACATGCAGGGAATAGTTCATAGAGATGTTAAACCCGGCAACTTCCTCTTCTCTTGTAAGGCTGTTAAAGGTTATCTCATTGACTTTAATCTTGCTATGGTTAGTGATACTTGCCTTCATCTGTCTTTTGGTATGTTTGTAATTTTATATTATTCTTTCTCCTGGCCTTCTGGTTGTCATAGTTTGATGATTAATTTTTTCCCCCTTTACTTCAACAGGATCTGCATCAGAAGCATGGAGCCATAAGTAAGCTTCCCCTTCTGTCTGACTTAGTGGCAAATCAAGTATAAAGTCAGCACAATTCTAGTCCTAAGAATGAAAACTTGACCGCACCCTCATAAAGTTAATACTTCGAGGCAAATAGTGCAGAAGTACAAGACCATCGAATTAAATAAATATTACTCTGTTGGGTTCCAAATTGCATATTGGATTGCCTGCTTAATTTTTTCTTTTTGTTTCATCTTGCTATTTGCAAGCTTGATTTCATTCAACCTTTTCCTCCCTTTAAAACACAAAAGTGTATCTTCTAATTTGTTGGAATGTGTTGTGCCCAAATTGTCCTGGTTATAATATTGCACGGTTAAACCACAAGAATTTATGGAGGTATATTGTAATTTTTACAGGCAAATTAAAGGTGGGATTTGATGCCAGTTTTAATCAGGCTACTCTTACTGGTGCTAAATATGTACCTCCTGCCAACAGTAGGAGGGTCCCTAGTGCAAAATCTCTGGATGGAGTCAAACAAGACACAAGAAAAGGCTCAAATTTAGGACTTAAGGACCTGAAAAGGGAGGTCGTAGGACAAATAAATGTCTATAATGACTTGGGTAGTCGGAACATTATCAACAGTCAAGGTGCAGATGGCTCTGGTATAACCTCTGCCAAAGAAGCTACAAGCACTAGGACTCCTGCAGAAAGGTTGAGAGAACCATTGCCATGCCAAGGTAGGAAGGAGCTCATTAGCCTTTTGCAGAAAGCATTGAGGAAACCAAATTATGAAGCATTGGATTGTCCTGCTCCTAGGAGAAAGCGCATTGTTGCTCCACCTGGAAAAGTGGGTAAAGAGTTGGTTTATATTACTCCAATGCCTCTGTACTCAAATGGCATTGCTGTTACTGGAGCTGGCTTGATGAACAAAGGTCCATCTGATTTATCAGATTTTCAAATTTTGTTTTGACCAAATTACATGTAATAACTATCTTCAAAAAGTTAAAAATTACATCCAATACCTGTATTAATCATATTTTATTTTTTATTAGAGAATGGGAAGCAGAAGAAAGATGGTCCTTGTGCTGGAACAAAAGGATTCCGAGCTCCTGAGGTGACGCACATAATAAACTAGTTAATGCTTTAATATTCACCCAATTCAAAGCTCCTATTTGGTTCAACACCTGGCATTCCATGGACATACGCCAATATCATTTTGTTTCTTTTTTTTCTTTTTCCCGAAAGGCGGCATGGTTTGTTTTGACTGAAAAATGAATATGCATTGTTATTTTACTAAAGAAAATATTCCTAAAATCATTTATAAGTATCTTCAATATCTTAGTAGTTATGATAGCAATCCATCAAAGAGGTCCTTGAGAAGTTGGCCACTATTGCCAAGAATCTAAAACCAAATTTTGCTTTCACCAGGGTTTTAATTTACACCCACTACTGCTTATCTAATATTGTCCTCCTCTCTTTAGGAAACATTGGAACTTTTTAACATTATTGATATCTCTTAATTTGTTTCTCCAAGGAAATAGATGTAACATCAACTTTATGCAGGTATTGCTTAGATCTCAACATCAAGGTCCCAAGCTCGATATCTGGTCTGCAGGGGTCACCTTACTCTACCTAATGATCGGTAGAACACCCTTTTTTGGTGATCCTGAACAGTAAGAATCTCTTTTAGATATGAAAGTCATTTTACTCAGTTCTATTTTAATCCTATTATCTAATTTTTCCTACCATGTGTGGCCAGGAATATTAAGGAAATTGCAAAGTTGAGGGGCTCTGAGGACCTATGGGAAGTTGCAAAACTACACAACCGTGAATTGTCATTCCCTGAAGTATTTATCCGATGTGTTATGAAATCAACTTGATGCTATAGTTAATTAGTTATTAGGAAATACGCCAATTAATTATCATCATTTCATTGCAGGACCTCTATGCTACAAGATCTTTGCCAGCAATTAACCTACCCAAATGGTGTAAATTAAACACAAAGAGACCAGACTTCCTTGAGGTAATCCCAGGTTCATTATTTGATCTGGTGGACAAGTGCTTAACTGTGAACCCAAGACTGAGAATCAGTGCAGAGGATGCTTTAAAACATGAATTCTTTGCTCCTTGCCATGAGATGCTGAAAAAGCAGAAGCTGCTCAGGCAAGGGTCCAGCCTAGACAACACAACTGGCAATCCATTGCACAAACAATGCAGTGCCAGACCTTTGAAGATATCTCAGTAGCTAACAGGACATTCATTTTTTGGACCTTAAAATCAGTAGTTATTGCTAACCAACCCTCTGCTCGCCGGCTTCTGTGAGTGCATCCAGGTTAAGGCATTTTAGCTTAAGGTTTTTCGTTTTCCTTTTGTTGTAATCTACAGTAAATTTTTACACTGACACGATGGAGCCGAGGAGCTCTAACTGTATCAATATTACAATTTACATGATAAAAATCAAAGCTGTACACTCCTTCATTTCCCCTCATCCCTCAGAACATGAAAATAAAAAACTCAATTATCTCAGTGGGGTCTGGTATCTCTGAAGCAAGGCCAGCGGATCTCGGGAACTCTGCTCGAGGAAAGCTAAAGTAGCCTTGCTTCCCTCAAAACTAAGAAATAAGGCGGGGGAGCTTAAAGCTGGAAGGACCTGTGTCGTGGCCGAGCAAAGCCATTGAGAACCTGAGAATTCTCGTACAAATTATACAATGTAATCATGCTCCATCCTTTTTATCTTTTTGGAATCTTATCTTCATCTTATCTTTAATCTCAATCAGTGTCACAGCGTGACGGTGTGTAATGTCGTACTTCGCACAGCTAGGTTTCCTTATTCAATTTATGTGATCATTGCTTTTCCACTCGATTGTTAATCATACCTGCTTGATTAATCATTCAAATTTCAAAATTTGGCGACGACCTATGTTTTCCTCTTTTTTTTTTTGGATAAAAAATGTTTGAAAAAATCTAAATCAATAGATATTGTTATGTTTACTTAGTTTAGATATTTTGTTGAAATATGTCACAAATTATTTAATGTTATATGTATGATATTAATTAATTTTATTATTAATTATTAACTTATCACAACTTAATAAATAATGCATGAGATAATGTATCACCGAATATTTCAATCAAGTACTTAGAGTAAGTACAGCATTTTTTTTTATTGTAATAAGTTTGTTTTGCAGTGTACCTTGAATTTTAATGTTTTACTATGCCATTAGTTTAATTTAATAGATATAAGTATAGTGGGTAACAAAGAAAACTAATGAAAAAGAATGAGATTTAAAATCAAGTTGATATATCCGAAATGAACGGAGAGACTTTTAAATATAAAGAGAAATAGAAGTTGTGATCAATTATACATTTTTTTTAATTTTTTAAATAATCTTCTTAACTGATTACAATATTTTCATTAATACAAATATTTACACCACTAATCAAATCCAAGTTTGTAATCCGAATCATTACATAGGTCAAATTTTTTCAAACCTTACACATGTCCGTTATATAACGCGCCCGCGTACGTGTCAATTTGTCTACAACTTTTAGCAGTCAGCTTACGGTAATTTATTAATGAACTAGAATATGTTAATAAGTTGACGTGGATGAGTTGGCCTTTCTGACGTGGCAACATGTCATTGGTTAAATGACGTAGTTTGCAGGAGTAGGCGGCAGCAGATATTAGTTTTCTTAATGGCAAAGTGATGCTCGTTAGAATTTAGAAATTTAGAAGGTCTCTTGCTTGTCATCATCCAACTTCGGTCGATCGTTCGCATTGTAGCCCATTAGAATCTGTCCTCGAAACTCACGAAATTTCTAGCTTCTCCTCAAAATTTCCGTAACTACCCTCTTATTATTAAAGAAATCTGAACTTTTAAATTTTGACTATTTTCTAGAGGACCCCGCACTATGAATTAATTTTTCAGAAATTCATAGTTAAAATGATAAATTACATAACTAAAACTAAAGCCGACAACTTTTTGTTAAAATATAGTGAACACGCATATATATTATCAATTTGAAAATAAAATAGTATTTAACGTGCAGGGTGACGGGGTGTCATTTCATAACGCACCCCTGGGGACAAAATGGTAATTGAAGATTTACAGGGAGGGCGATATTGTACCAACGTAAATCCTGGAAAGTTCCAAGAAAAACTTTCACCGTCTGAACGATATAAATATCCATCAGGATTCCTGATTAGTCTAATTTGGGATCGACTCCATCTGAATTTTCTCGAGGTTCCTTTTCAGACAAACAACGTCAATAATCAAGAATGGATGCTTTCTCTTCCTACTTCGATTCTCGTAGCGGCGAAGCCCGCTGGGAGTCCTTCAAGAACTTTCACCAGATCTCTCCCGCCGTCCAGTCTCACCTTAAGCAGGTTAGATCCTTAATTTTTAATTTATTTTCCCCGTCAAAATATTAAATTTTTGTTTTTGTGCTCTTTCTTGAAAGACAGTTGCTTCTATTATGGAGAAATTTAGCGTTTTGTATAATTTAGAATGTCTTAAACGTATCGCTTTCTTGGGAATTCGTATAGTAAAAATGAAAGAAGAAGCGAAAAGGGAAACTTTGGGATCACCTTAAATCAAAAAGGCTTTTATTTAATGTCCGTAGTTGAATCTCTTGTCGTATTAGGGTTTGTTGTGATTTTTGGGAAATATTGCAATTTTGTTAGGTTTATCTGTCATTATGTTGCGCACTGGTGGCATCAGCTACTGGAGTCTACCTCCATCTCCTCTGGAACATTGGTGGCTTCCTTACGGCTTTTGCAATGATTGGATCAATGGTTTGGCTTCTCGCCACCCCTAGTTATGAAGAGGTACCCCCTCTTTCCTTTTTTTTTTTAATGCTCTTTATTTTCTCTTGATGTTTTGTTTTGGGTGCTGACTTTTGATTTTTGCTTGATGAGCAGAAAAAGAGGGTTTCTCTACTCATGGCTACCGCTCTCTTTAAAGGTGCATCAATTGGTCCTTTGATTGATGTTGCCATTCAAATTGACCCAAGGTATCCAATATCTATAAATGTTATGAACATCTATTCCTATATCGTGTTTGTATCGGTTATGTTTTTGTTTTGTTTGATTGATGTTGGAGCTTTGTGTGCTGATCATAATTTCTTTTTTCTTTGCTGCAGCATTCTGATATCTGCATTTGTGGGAACTGGGCTGGCTTTCGCTTGTTTTTCTGTAGCTGCCATGGTTGCAAGGCGTAGAGAGTATCTATATCTTGGTGGCTTGCTTTCATCAGGCCTGTCGATGCTTCTTTGGTTGCACTTTGCTTCCTCTATCTTTGGTGGTTCAACAGCTATCTTCAAGTTTGAGGTTAGAGGACGTTAACTGTGAACTTTCGTACTAAGAGTTCTTTATTTTTTTAATTATTATTTTCAAGATCCTTTCATTGGCATGTATTAAAATATGCAATACTATGCGTTTTTATTGTTTTTGCAGTTATACTTTGGACTGTTGGTGTTTGTTGGCTACATCGTGGTGGATACCCAGGATATAATTGAGAGAGCTCACTCTGGAGACTGGGATTATGTGAAGCATGCCCTGACTCTTTTCACTGACTTTGTTGCTGTCTTTGTTCGTATTCTCATAATCATGGTGAGTTGAATTGTCATTAAAACCAGTTCCAATTTTTCTGCTTATGTTTTTTAAAATTAGCATAGCCATTGTCTTATTTTTATTTTATTTTTCTGGTGAGCAGTTGAAGCATGCCGCTGACAAAGAGGAGAAAAAGAAGAAGAGGAGAGACTGAATCTCTCGGTAGCTGGACAGACAGTACTTGTTTCACTATGGGTTGCAAAATAACTAAATTAGTTTGTGCATATTCTTGTGCTGGCTTCTCTTCTCCAAACTGTACCCCTCTTAACAATTGGATGTAATATGTGGGGGTAGTTGTGTTCGTAGTAATCAAATTTTTGCTATTTTGCAGCATGACAATGCTCTGTGGGTGCTGAAACCAAGTTTTAATAAAATTCACTGTGTTGCTGTTTACCATGGTGGTTGAAGTGTATAATCTGAAGTTTTTGTCTGTTTCTTGGCCTGCTACTTTGGCGTTTTATTTTCATGTTCTCCTCAACGTGCCAAGTCCTGGATTCCATTCTTGTTTGTTGTGCGAATTTGAGAATGTGAATGTCACAAATTTTTGAAAAATTATTACATGTTATTACTTTGGACAATGTTTATATGTTGTTATATGAGGACTTGAGCGCTCGTTTTGGACAAGGAAGCATTTACGGTAGAATTGCAATGTTGTGACATTTGTTTTTGTCATAAAATCTGCTGATCGCGGAAGCATTTGCAGAGGGTAGAGAGGAGAAGATAATGCCCTAGCATGTGCAAAAGCCAAAATTATTCATCTTCATTTTGATCTGAATTTCTGCTTATACTAAAATTCAGGATGTGCATCCCCCCTTTGGCAGTATATAACGAGCTGTTGCTTCAAATCAATGGACCTTTCCTGGGAATGAAGTGTCTTTATTCTTGGTCTTGGGTGGGATCCACACCAGTGGCTTTTGACCTCCTTGCTGACATGCTTCACTACCCACCTGAGGTCACCCTTTGCAGAAAATAAAAAATGGACTTGAAAAAAAAAAAGGGCAGTTTCGACTTATTTTAAACCTAACGAATTTCGGATTGCCTATTTTTATCAAAACAAAACCAATAAAAACAAAATCAAATCTCTATCCCTACTAGAGCGAGGGCGGACTGGCTTGTGCCATTTAAGCTATGTTTGGGAGTAAACGTGTAACAGATTTAATTTTTAGAACAAAATATTAATTCCATATTTGGAAGTATATTTGAATTACGGACCAAATTCAAATTTTAATTCTAAATTTATAGGATTAGCAATCTGCAGGTTTAGTTAGATTGGATAATGAGAAGAAAAATATGATATCTCAAATAATTTGTTGCATATTTTATTTAAAACTTAAAAATTATTCATTTATTATTGTTAATTAAGTAATTTATTTTTTGTTATTCTTGATTTACTTAAAATTTATTATTTGAATAGTTTTATTTATTTTATTTGATGAAATGATATATGAAAAAAGCCTATGATTTAAATAATTCATATTTCTTTATTATAATTATGACTATTCAACAACTAATTGAATACATACATACACACAAATACACACACGCACACGCACACGCACACACACACATACATATATTATTAATTAATTATAATATTTATTATTAAATATCTATTAATTCAAATATTAAATAAAATTTAATTTAGACTAACATTCATTTAAATTTAATTTAATATGATTCAATTTTGATATTATACTGAACATAAGTGAGTGCTATACATAATTTAGGACAAAACTATGCTATCCATGTTGTACCAAACAGCTAATTTTAGCATTTTCTTTGGCAGCCCTACTGTTTTCTATAAATAATAAAAACTATAAGTTTAAAAATCTTACACAATAAGCCCAATTAAAATATAATAAATTTAAAATTCTAAAAAATTTATTTGTCATTTTCTTCAGCAGTCTCTACTATTTCCTGTAAATAATAAAAATTATAAATTTCAATAATTTTACATAATAAGCCCCAATTCAAATATAATAATTTTAAAATTCTTAAAAAATTTATTATCTTTCTCTCCTTCTCAATCAATTTGTCCTTCTTTAAATATTAATTTGTTCATTCTCAAACATATAATTATTCTAAAATATAAAAAATAGAGATTTTTAATGACATAAATTAGATTAATTTTTTAAACACAAAACGTCATAAAAATAATGTTTGCATTATCTTGAAAGAAATCTAGGATAAATTTTTTACACTAAAATTTTTATCTTATGTTAACAACATGAGATAAAAAGATTACATCAAAAGTATTAAAAGTTAGTTAGGTGGCGTTTGTTTTTTAACTTGATAACTTAAAGTGACTTAACTTAATTAATTAAGTTAATTAGAGGTGTTTGTTTTTATAACTTAATATGACTTTTCAGATAATTTTGACTTAATAAAAGAAGCCAATTTTTTTAGTTTTTTGCTGAATAGAAGAATCTAAATTAAGTCAATTAATTTCTAATGTCAAAAATATCCCTATTTTATAATTTATTTTTCATACATATTCCAAAACTCACCCATAGACGTTTATCCTACATAATCTCATCTTTATATGAGACAACTTCGAGATGAAATAACAAATCAATTATTTCAATCATTTTGTTGGTTTTTTTTTCTTATATTATGTACTATTATTGAGAATTAGTGATAAAATTTAAAATTTATGGTATTTTATATATTATAATTCCAAAATCATTATGTATTCACTTGAATATAGTTTTACTTATAAATATTAAAATATTATGGTATTTAGTGTATTATTTATTTGACATTTAAATTTAATAAGGGTACAAATGTAAAAATATATATTTTCAGATTTTTAAGTTTAAAAAACAAACAACTTAATACTTATTCTCAGAGATTCAGATAAAAAAAAACAAAGACATTATTTAGATTCAGACATTCAGATCTATTCGGAATTCAGACTAATTCAGATCTATTCAGATTTCAGACGGAAAAACAAACGCCACCTTAATCTTTTTTTTTTAAAGATAATTCTCCCATAATCCATTAATTTAAGTTATTACTCATTCTTTACAATTTTAAATTTAAGTTTCATTCTTTACAACTTTAAATTTAAGTAATAGAATAAATATTATACAATTTATTTATTTTCACATTAAATAAATAATTGCGATTATATTTTTCTAAATATTATCTCAGCTCCATACATGTGATAAGGTATAAGTAATTTTACATAATTTCAAATTTACATATTGAAATTTATTAGTTTCAAAATATTATTTATAAACTCTACAATGAAACTTAAATTACCGTCTGAGTACCTATTTAATATTTACTTATTTTTCATTTTAATATTATTAAAATTTACATAAAATTTTGTTCAATCTTGTATTACACTAAACATTAGATAACAATATTGTAATCTAATTGATATTTTTTAAGTAAATGAATGTGGAGAGTATTTTAATAAGTTAAAGTAATCCATCCATATTTTTAATATTTAAATATGTTTATTTATTAAATTATCCTTGATCCATATAAAGATAATAAAATATTTTAATAGACTTATATGTAACATTTTTAAAAACTAATCTTTCGTTATAATTTATGGAACCAAGGGGGATTGCAACGTTAATAACCAAGGATTTATAGAATAGCTTTTGTGGTTGGATGACGAAAAAAAAAAGGACACCAAATCACGATTGCTTAGTAGCCGAACCCTATAATTTAACCTAATTTACTTCAATTTAATTTAGTCTATCTATAATACTTTTTTCTTTTAAAAGAAAGTGCGGTGGATAAATTTAAATATAATTTTTATTTTTTTATTATTTATAAAAATTAAATCTAAACATATAACTGTCAATTAATCCGATCACACCGGCCTAGTCTGACTGTAATACTTAGCCCAATCCACTCTAATTTAGCTTTGTACTCCAGTTAATGAATTGGTGAACCCTTTCTCCCTCTCCCATTTCCAGTCGATCATACAAACAAATCTTCGAATCAATTGCCGCCAGATTCGCTGCTGACTCGAAGATCTGGTGCGTCCTCTTTGTATCTTTCATCACCCTTCTGAATTTCACAATCACGTCAACTTTTTTGCTCTGATTGAACTCACAGGTACACGTGGCGCTTTCTTCACTTTCGTTTCTGCTAAAACTTTGCTAGTCATATTTATCCCGTTGTTCTGCTTTACTTATTTGTTTTACTACTGTACTCTACCGTCATTTCAGTCCTGTTTTGCTAATTCAGCTAGAGTTTCCTATCTTGTGGGTTTGATTGTGTCATGGAGATCTTTGACTTGGTAGCTTAGTGATTGAATTAGATTTATTTCATGGTCAATTAGAGAGCATTGGGTTGTTAACAATCTGGTATTTATTCTTGTCCTTAGTTTGTCTAAATATTCTGGAGAATGGACTATCACACTACGTATTTAGTGGTAGGGCAATTTTGCCTAGCTCAGCCCACAAAGCTTGCTATCCTAATAGCAACCCACTATGGTTATGCAGTATAACTTCACCGTTGGATTTTTAATCTTCCACTAGTGTTTTTTTTTTTTTTTAATTTTATTGAATCATGTTCCTACGCTTGCGTAGGAATTTACGTACGTTGAATTAATGAATAATTAGGATGGATAAGCTATTAGAGTTTGGTAGAAGAGCTTTGTTCTATGTGAGGGTTCTTTCTGGATATGAAGAACGGAGGATTCGATCTTACAGGTTGCAGCTTGAGAAGCGTCTCCAACAGGTTTACTTCTTGTTACATTCATTTCTCTTTGTTGTCATGTAGATTTAGGCATTTTAATTTTTAACATGCTTCAAATTCTGCTTTATTTTTATTCATGCTCTAAGTTTTCTAGTGAATAAAATTTTAATGTGTATGCTTGAGGTAAGCATGCTTGCGATGTAGTTTTCTGCTATGTTTTGGTTTCTTGCATTCGTTGTCCTGTCTTATAGCCTGTGGATTGAATTTGGTTAGTTTTTCTTCATCATAGTAGTTTTACTTCATTCAGGTTATTCATATTTGTATTGATATCTTTTATTTTTGGTGCTCAGACATTGTTTTGCCATCTTGGGCCAACTTCTTGTTTAGTGGCTGAAATAATGTATCGTAATCCTTCTTCCTACTTGTCTCATCTTCTTTTGATGTTTGTTCACTGCAAACAATTATCTTCTTAACTAGATTATTTCAGATTAACGAACAATGGAACATGAGCATTGCCTTTTCAAATTAATTTCTGTAAATCCAGCTAATTCTTTCTTTGCATTTCCTCCTCTGCAAATGTTACTTTTCCTATGTGTGGTTTCTGCTCCTTGTCAGTAACTAGAAAATGCAGTATCATGATGGCATACAACTGCCAAAAGCTCTCTTATTTTTTTTTTATGTTGGGGGTTGTAGATCCCTATTTTATTTTCCGGTTACTCTTTTTTATCCCCTTTCAAAAAGCAATTAATCTTTTATAAGTGGTGTTTAATCTGAGGTTGAACTAGTGAGTTATAGGAACAGAATACAGTGAAATGTTTACTTACAGAGCTATGAAAACTTTGCTCCTTAGAAAAGGAAGAAATGGAATTTGGAAGCTTTTGCATGGATATATTTCTTTTATTCAACTTCTTTAAGTTAATCATCTGTTATGGCTTTTAGGTCCAAAACTGTTATTCATAATAATCCGAACTCTTGAATTTGAACAATATATCCAAATTTTGCTAGCAATACGTACCCTTTTTAATTTACATGCAAGATTATTTTGAAGCATAATGTGTGGCAGGTTTGTTGACACAATCTTTCTTCTTTCCTGATTTTTAATTCTTTATAGCATATTTTCTAACTCTTTTGGCTGTATTGCATTCTATTCAGTTAATACCATTCTCAATTTCTCATCATAACAAATTGGCCAACATGTTCTATAGGAAATTTGGCTTTGAATTCTCCTAATTTTCCTTGGTACTTTTCCTGCAGGCACAAGAAAGGAAGGTTGCTCTAAGGAAAATCCCTGAACAAGCTATATTATCTGAGGTTCGCCGTATGGTTGAGGAAATGCAGAATTTGAATAAGAAACTAGAAGAAACAGTGAGTACACATTCAATGGCCTAAATTGGCTGGTGATTATTTTGAGGAGGTTTTTCTGTTCATCACTAATTCTGTATTGTTATGTCAATCCTTATTTCTTGATTGGAGACTGTAGCATAATTTTTGTCTACATCTAAGTAAGGTTTATAAAACAATTTGGTTTACCTTTTACTAAACAGTGAGCCTGGTTACTTAACCTTTAGCTGGCAATGCATTACCTGAACTCATAAATCCTATCACCTAAAAGTCAAAATTATTTGCGTTAAAGCACTTGGAGCTGTAGTGGAGGCTTTATAGTTCTTTTGATTTTGCTGTCTCTTTTGTCTCCTTGTCTTGTTCCCCCAGTTAAATGTCTCAAATTAAGTTCCTGACTCTGTTGTGTGAAGGAAAGTCGTGTTTTTATGTTCAGGAAGCTGCTATTGAAGAATACTTCAAACCAATTGATAAGGAAGCTCAGATTGTAGTGAAAATGCAACTGGAAGGAGAGGAGAAGACTATGAGGGAGATGATGGCAGCCATGCAGAGACAGGCTCTGGTTGAGAAAGCTGAAGCCAAAAGACTTGTAAATGCACAACACTTAAATCTGAAGGAACACTCAAATGCGAAGGATGATTCCCAGGATGTAGAATCGGCCACTGGCCAAGAGCATGCTCAGATGAGATGATTCCGAGAATTGCTTCTAGATTGCAGTAGAAGCAGAACAATTCTGTAAGAGAGTGAAAGCCTCCCCTTTCTTCTACTTTTGGATGTAACCGTCGGATTCATTTGTTGCACCCGTGGTCAGTTTCCCTAGTTGAGGCTATCAAAATTGATTTGAATAACGGAGGCAACATTTTGTCAGATTTTGTTGATCGCACAAGACAATTTCACAAGGGAGCTTGTATCAAATGTATGATGTAATCTGGCATTCGAAGATTTTACTCAAATGGTATGAGTGTGCAGGAAGTCTCTTAGTGATAGAACTTCATGCAAGTGCATTATCTTTCTTTTTGTAAAGTTTCTTTAAAATAAGTGCGGAGTGGCCCTTTTCAATAGCTAAATTTAGCCTACTTCTATAAATTGAACCCAGATGCTAGGAACAACTATGTCTAGATAAGAGAGTTTAGGTGGGATTCCTTTAGTCATTTCCCCGAAAGTTGACGAGATAAAGTAACTAAACTAGCAACGCTTGACACAGATCACTAGATCAGTGGGTGGCTTGAATCAGTAAGGATCCGTTCGGCTTGGTAAACGCATACAGTAGACGTGGCTTGTGAATAAGGCTCCTTGAGATGGGCTAAATTTAGGTTTCATGAATTCAACAGGACAGGGATAACATGTATCATTGTAGTATGACCTCAATTTGAACCAACTGGAAAGTTGAAACCAACCAGACCTCAAACTTCAACATCTTTGCTCGTCAATCATCATAGCTTCCCGAACCTCTCTGGTTTTCCTTTCTTTCTTTCTTTCTTTCTTTTTTTTTTTTTTCTCCCCTTCTCTTCTTTCTTTTTTCTTTTATTCCCCCTCCCTCTCTAGGAATCAAAACTTTCCTAACACCTATGCTTTTGGGTGAAAATAAATCAAAAGCTCTCATTTACAAAAGATAGAAGAATGTGAATAAAAAGATACCCTCACTTTTCAATCATCACGTGTCTCAAATTTTTTGTGATGGTTTTGCAAGAAAGATTCTATTGCTACCTAATTTTCTTTTTTAATAAGTATTGCTACCTAAAAATTTTATATGAGACCCAATCTAGCCCATAAAGTTAAGGCACAAGATGTATTATATGCTCCTTAGAGTTCATGTTGGAAATTGTCCGATAAAAACATGTGAAGAAAATATAGATTTCAATCAGATTAGCTGCACAAGACATATAGCGGCAGTATTTATTCTTACAAATACAGTAAAATGTTTGCAATAAAATAAAATATTACCAACCAATTTTGACAAAACAAATTATTTTATTAAAATAATTTGATTTTAACAAATAAATTATTTTTTTAAAAGCTAACCAAATTTGACATTTCAAGCTTAGATTGCCTTACAAATAGAAGGGTTGAGAGCATGGGAGGGCATCACTTGAAAGAATAAGAAAATTAAGAATTAAGAGAGTATTTTGAGTATTTCAAGTCCTTAATTTAGTAATTTAAGAGTTTAAGTGTATTGAGGGCTTTGGGTTGTGAAATAAAATACTTCAACATTTGTAACTCTACATAACTAATAAAATATATATTCTCATCTTTTCTTGTGGACGTAAACTCAAAATCAAGCCACGTAAAATCATGTGTCTCTTGTGCAACATTTATTTCTCACTTTCATTTTAGCCGTGTATCTACTTTTCTTACCAATTCGCTAGCAGTAATATCAGAGCCATCGACTTCAATTATTTGGAGAAAATGTATTGTTTACATGCACGGTACTATTTACGTATATGATACTATTTACTGCAGGAGTGATCGAAGGCCAAAGTGAGGCAACTGTATGATTCTGTACATGTTTAAGAAGGTTCTATTAACAAGGTAATAAGAGCCTAAGGAGTCTGGATCGTAAGTGAGATCACTGTAACCCCTGCAGTCTTCCCTGAGAACTTTCCTAGTGTGTAATTTTTGTACGTACTAGTATTTACAACTATTCAAGCCAGAGTCAAAATTACTACAAGAGCTTATCTCGGCCATATCAATGCCTAAATACGCTTTTGGACTTTACTCTTCGGACCATATAGCGGGATTAAACGAATCACGTACCATTCAATATAAATTCCTATTCAAACTCAATTCTAGACGAAGCTCATTCTTGTCACACATGACTTAATGAAATTTCCGCCTCAAACAGATTCCAATTCTCAAGATGGACCGTCATCATTATCTTAATATAAATATGAAAACTTCAAGCAAATCCTTTCATAAAAGTTTAGTTCTTGTGTGAGAATTTCTATGGGTTGCATTTTTTTCACACCGCCCAAGCATCATGTTATTGTCACCTAATCTACGCAACTATAAACAGTGTTACTACTACTCCGTTAGAATCCAAAATTGCATTATAAAAGAAAGAAGGATAGAATTAGTTGGAAGTTGACAAATCCTTTTGTGGATTGATTTGATTAGCACGTAGGATAAGGTGGGGGCTGGGGAGTAAGATGGAAAGGGACCCTAATTTCTTCCATTGTCCTCAATTGCCGCCCATGAAAGTTGAAAAATTTTCCCACATCAAAAAGTAAAATGCCCCATAAAACATGATTTTTTTTTTATTATTATTATATATAAATTTTATATGTCCCACTTAAGATAGTTATATCGTAAGTTTTAGGTTCCATGTTTTAAATCACAATAACTGAATACCATATCGAATTATCGATACTACATATATTAAGCTTTAAAAGTGAGCTAATTTTGACTAGGATTAGAGAAAGCAAATACCTTCATTAATAAATTGGTTTCAGGTAATGATGTTGGAAGCCACAACTTCTGAGAACCCATTGCAATATCAGATTGAGAGTGACACAAAGACTTCAATTATATATGATTTATTTCCTTAGAATCACAGCTTAATAGATAAACACCTAATCTCTAAACTCTACCAATTGCATCAAATAAGAAACACATCTAGAAGTATCATTGGATTGACTCAGCTAGCGTGTGATGTTCTAAATTTTTAAATAATGGATCACAACAAATTATTTCGTTGTCGAATTGTCTTTTCTATCACTGAGTTATTTAATCCAAACATCTACATTTTTTAAAATATAAATAGAGTTAAAAGATTATAAAAATAGAAAACTTAGAACATTAAAAGGAAAAACATTTATTTTGATTTCTCTCTCTCCCCCTCTTCCCCCCCCCCCCCCTAATAATTTAGCTTCCCTCGCACTGAAAAAAAAAAGGTCCAATGTGAAATTTTCTTATTTTTCGGGGGTTTCAAAAAGAAAAGTAATATGGGCCTTAAATTGAGTAAAACACTTGAGCCCACTTATCTCCTTAAACAAAAGGACATTTCACCTGGGCCGGTGCTTCGCGAAGCCAGCTTAAATTTAGGTCTTGGGTTCAAAATAGTGCCCATTGCCCTCCACGACACAATCTCAGCTCTGATAAAGCTAAAGCCACAATGGCACATGGAGAATCTCCAGTTAGAGATACCTTCCCTTCGAAGGATTTCCACATCAAAATTCACTTTTGCCAACTCTTGACTTTTGAGCCTCTGTGTGTGTGTGTGTGTGTGTGTGTGTGTGTTGGTAGCATTTAGCACATTTGTGCACAAATACAAATGCTTTTACCCCTTCTTTCTTTTCTAAAAGCACTTTTTAAAATTGGACAAATCCAAAACATGCCTAATTACTAAATTAGTAGTGCATGATCTTAAAGTAAATTTAATATCTTTTTGTAATTTTTTCTTATTCTTTGGCCCCATATGTGTCTCATCAATTGCAAATCCTGCTCAGAGCCCACCTTCCCATTTATATTTATATTTATATTTATTTATTTTCTGGTTGTGTGTGTCGTGTGTGTACCGGATAACTCTAATCCTTTACACTAAAATTTAATAAGATTAGAGTCTCTGTCACTTGACTCAATCACACCCATTTAATTTTTGCGAGTTTAATGGGTGGTTACACTGCGCTTGTCTTATCAACTTGAACCCATTCAAATGTCTCGTAATTGTTTAGACTTTAAGACTTCGTTAGAAAGCTTAACCTGCTCGACATATTACGTGCAGCATCCGTTTAACTTTGTTCCTGGCCCTGTATGTTTGACAGATTCATAAAACCGTGTCCTTTGAGGGAGCCAAAAAAACAAAGGAAAAAATATATATATATATATATATATATATATATATATATATATAAACCATGAAGCACTATTTATATGAAACAAATACAAGTCAACAGGAATGTGCTACTAATTAATTTAAATGAATATAGAGCTATCTCTAATTGAATATGCAATGCTCGATGCATTTAGTATATGAAAATTATCACGTGTGAGTGTCCGCATTTTAAATGATGTTGATTTAACATATTGGTTAAAATGTCTATATACTACTATGTAAATATGTTAATGTATTTAGTGTATGTTAATTAAAAAAATGAAAATGAGAGGGTTTATAATTTTTTTAAGGAAATAATGAAAAACACATATAAAAAAATAAAAAAGTAAAAACGGGTATACCATTGAAAATAATAAAGAGTTATGGCAAACTATGTTAAGTTTTTTAATAGTGACACAGCTAATTAACAAAATCATTATTTCCTCTTTAATGGCTGGAATTTTTATTTCATTAATTTAATAATGAGATGACCTGCTTTTGCATCATTTAAATCAGTAAAAATATCGCGGACTTGGACTTGTAAGTTTCGTCGTACAAAGAGCAGCCAATGTTTTGGCGAGATGATGCTAGAATGTATAATGTACGTCTGTAGCATCTTCGACATTAGTCACGCCAATAGTTGGATAACACGTGGTAGTAGTTTATTGGTTTTCGAATTTCAGTGTTTTGTATTCTGGTCCCGCACAGAACCAATGCTCGTGCGATGAACCTTCTGCGCCGTTTGGATTGAAACACTAAAAGGCGATATAAAAAGTCTACATGCGCTCGGATCAGTTGGAGAAAGCAGTAAATGTTTTGGGGTCTGTAAATAAATATGAGAAAATATGAGGATCTCAAATATAATTGTGAAAGAATAACAACATTCAATTTTTATTTTATACTAAAATAACTGTTGTCTCACTCGCTGGTACATGATACGAGAGGTCCAAGGGAGAAATGAAGGATTAACAAAAGAAAAAAACTGTAGTGAGGCCAAGCTCATAAAAATTGCTACTTCCGTCAAATTTATTGTCCTGTCTTGCATATAGCATCACTTGTACAGACAAATCAAAGAGAAATATTTTGCGTTTTCTCGAGGTTAATACTAAATATTCATAATTGATGTGACTTCTTTTTATATTGGTTAACCACCAACTTACTGAGTATTATAATAACTGCTATGACAATAAATATATATACTGATATTTATAATTAGATATATATAACTAAAACTTATGATATTATATTAAATTTTGTATGAGTACATGCCCAGACAAATACCTTTCGTAGACGATGGACGTCACTACTCCACTTACATTTTGTAAGAAAGAAATAATTTTTTGTAATTTTATCCTACAACCATATAAATTGTAGAGGTGCGCCCCCATAAAAATTCGAACCTAAACTTTTATGGCCGTGAGAGTTTGGATCTACCACTTGGCCTTGCCCGAGTAACAATGTGACATTTAATAAATGTGTGATAGGCGACACTTGAGTATTAAAATTTTTAACATTATTAATAACAATCACATTGAGTTAAAAAAAAAAAAAATTTCAAGCATGGGATAAATGGAGACACATTATGAAGACATTGGGCAACTCAAATTTTCTTGAAATTTGTCGAAATGCTGTCACTTTTCTAGTTCTCTCATTGTATTGCGAAATATCCTTTTTTTTTCAAACTATAAAACGTATTCAACTTGTCTTACTTTTTTTTTATAAATGCCCCTTTATTATTTTGTTTTCCTACACCATTCTTTAAGAAAAAAAGAAAGAAAAATAAATTCCTCTTAGAAGTTTCAATTATTGTAGCCACTCAAAACAATATCTCACAAACACTTGTATACACATATTCTATGTGCTAGAATGCTTACAAGGGTTCGCAGTTGTCCTTCCTGAACAAAGTTATGGTTTTGTCTATGTTTCACGCACGTGCTACCTTGGTGAGATAACAAGATTCAACACGAAATGAGCATATAATTAATGTCATTAAATTTACCCTTCGTTTCTTTTAAACTATTCCCAATACTCAATTTGCTTCTATTAATTCCTTCACTCACCTTTACCTCCGGCATCATAAAACCGAAATCACATTCCCACATTTACTCACCACGAGAATGTGGCTCCATCGCTTCACTGCTATTTTGTGCTTAAAATTTAAAATCTCTAATAAATAGGTTAGCGAACAATTTTATGTGAAGTCCAATATGGATACTATTGTGCTAAAAAATGGGGTCTAATTATCTCATCCCATTGGTCGCGTGCGCACTGGCCGTGCATCATCACTCATCACCTTATGGAATTTTGCGTCCTCCATTTAATTTATCATCGCTATTTTATTTAATTACCTGATAAGATAACACAAAGATTAGAGTCAATTATATTGACCATTATGTCCACAGTAACAATCAAGATCTAAAAATTAACATTAAATAAGACCCAGAAAAAACAATAATAATAAATGAAGAGAACGAAATTAGGGAGGTGGTATGAGGTCAAAACTAGGGTGCTAGATACATGTTACCAGCTAATTTGTGGAGTCTTATTTGCAGCATAATTCACCTCAAAACATCACAATTAGAGATCACACCAACTTGTCCACAGCATGTCTCTTTTGGTGTATTATCCAAGATTTATCAATTGAATATCATCAAACATTTTACTTGCCCTTTCATCTTCTTTGTCTATTGCAATAAAGACTCAAAAAGTGGCAATTATCAACCTACATTAGAAAACCATCCATCAATTAGGAGTTTCATCTACACAAATCTTATACATCATATTATCAAATCACATACATCTTTTTGTGCGTTGATTTTTTTTAAAAAGTTAACTTATTCATCAATGGTAATATATATGGTTAGATATGCTCAATTCAAGCACGCTACTACCACCAATAATGCTGCGTATACATACATAATTGGAATGTAAAATTTATATTTCCGTTAATATGACACTTAAGATTCACAAGTGTTAAATTATTTTTTGTTTTTGTATTATATTATTAATTTGATAACCTCTCTTGCACTGATAAACAAATAACAATGAAAGATTACGTTAATGTGAATAAGGTTTTTTTTTTCTTCTTATTACATTCCAACTTTATACATACACGTCAATTTATAACACATTTATAACGATACATTCACCAAAATTTCAGTCATTTTTGTCAATATTTTGACTCTAAGTCTCAACTTTTTTTTTGTTTGGTGAAAATTTCTGAGTATATTGTATTATATTTTATCAACAAATAACTGGTGACGTCAATAAAGATAACACCATTCTAGTTTAGCTTTATCATTACATTTGTTTATACAGATGCTATCACATTATACAGAATGACAACATGTCATGATACGTCTTTGTTATTTAATAATTTTAAGTAATCCCATTGAATCATCCAAGAAGGGTGCGTTTGGGATTGAGGTTAGACACCTATAATTTTTAAAGTACAGCACTAAAGTATTTGGTAAATACTAACTGCTGTAACTTAGAAAATATATTGATATGATTTTTCACTTGTATTATGAAAAATCTATTATATCTTTCATAATTTTGTTAAAATTATTATTTAAAATTTATATTTACTATATATTATTAATTTTTATTTCATAATTATCATTTTTTTATATCAGTTGTAGCTTAAAATTAATAGCACCTCAATTCCAAACGCACCCGAAAAATTATAAAATTGTGTCATAGTGGTGACAATTGGATAACTGATACACATGAATACCATCATATGCCGTTGCGCTGCATAACATATGGAAGCTGCTCCCCAAGAGTTAGCTTTAAATAAAGAGGCCTGCATATCTCAGTAATCTCACTTAACGCATAATTTAGTGCTAATGACAGCTTCCATGTGACACCTAACAATGTGGGATTGTTGGGTAAAGGGATAATTTCGTAAATTCGTAGAAAAGGGCCAAAAAAAAAACAGAGAGACGGGATAATCCGTGCATTGACAATATCAAGGGATACAAATGCAATCCATTTCCACAAACAACTTTTAAAAAAAAAATAAAAAATAAAAAATAAAAAAGGTCATTGGTTATGCCGCAAGAGAAGATCCGGCCTCTCTGCCCTCTTGAAGATGGGCTTTCGGTTTGTTGTTTTTTATATTTTATTTACTCCAATTTAGAATTGAAGACGAGAGAACTTCTTGTGGCTCACCACATGCTTGCAATCATGCACCCTCACCCCACGTTAGCCGTGCACGTGGCGTTTGCATTTCGAACCTAATTACACGCGACGGACCCACAACCCCACATCCTCGTTTACATTTAACAATCAATCAGATAAAAAAGAATGCGTGATCCTGACGTGGGACCGCTGTCCCAATCGTATATGTAATACCTTACGTGTCCTTCAAAATGAATGTTACGGTGTGGGTGTTCTGTACACTAATTTGTTTCCTTATTGAGAAGATTACCAAGGAAACTACGAAAAGAACCGAGGCGAAGAGTAGTGGTCGATCTAATAAAGCACCATCGGTTATGAAGTTCTTTGTTGGGGCCCACCACTATGTCTTGACTCTTTTTATATATATATATATATAAAGAATGTTTTAAATGAAGTAATAAAATTTGATAAAATTAAGAAATATCAATAATTTTAAAGTGTATAAACTCCATCCGTAAGAGCTGATAACCACCATAAATTTTAAAAAGTAAAAACATTTTTAGAAATCATATTTATATCTTTCTAAATTCATATTTCATTTTCTGTAAAAAAGAAAAAGAAAAAGTCCCATTTCCTTTTTTTTTTGTGATAAGAAGTCACATTTCATTAAAAAAAAAAATCATATTTTTTATTAATATGATCGGTCGCATCTTCCAATTATGTGATTGAATGGACGGTCCACAGTCTGTATGACAAAGAGGATGTAATGTTAACAAAAACAATGCAGACGTAAAATATATTATTAATAACATACGGTCTATGTCAAACTTGTATATAATGAATGATATTCATTAATCTGCATGACTTTTTTATTCATTGACTATTCATCGGGGAGGCCCAAAAGACTGATGATTATTGGCCGTCCGATTTTGAACGTGACGGGAGTTGGTTTTGGGTCAAAATCTCTCGTTGGAAAGCCTTCTAATCGTACGGCTAAGATTTCTGTATTCTTGTTGGTTTTCACAGTGCGATTTTTAGACTTGTGGGTGGACCAAATTATTCAGAAAGTAAGCTGAACCAAAAATTAGAAAAAAAGAAAAAATAATAAAAGAATAAAAAAGGAAAAAAGGAAACTCACATGGTACCAAAATGAGTCAAATTCATGGGAAACCCACTGTGTATCATGGGCTTGGCGTAGTATTTGTCTCGTTAAGTTTTATAAAATTGATGTTAATTAAGAAAACAAATGCTAAATTGGAGGGGGGGAAAAAGAAAAATTATTTTATTATAAATGTCCCTTTTTTATGGTGATGCTTTTGGTTTTGGCTTTTACAGGTCTTGTCTTACAATGACAGACTACTTAAGTTATGTTAATCACAGCCATACTCACCACCCTTTGATCTAAAACCTAAATTAAATTGAAAATCTTAAGCGAATTGGATTTTAGTGGGACCCAAAGTCGATATAATTAGAAGCTTCCGCCAATGAAACCGTCGCACATGTGAGTTGTGACCACGAAATTTAGAGTAGAAGGTGACCTTAGTTTTTTTTGCCTTTTTATAAATAAAGACTGCTTTTTATATTTATCAACATCATGTTCATCACATAAAACATACAGAATATTAATATTATCTTGTAAAAAATACCCCAAAAAAAGAAAAACATAATACACAAAGGAAAATGCCAAACAAACCCTCTTTGTTTTTTTCATCTTTTTCGGTGTCCTCGGCCACCTATTTTTGTTTTAATTTTCTCTAAAACTATAAGTTAAATATCAATTTTTTTTTTCCTTTGTTTAACAAAGAAGAAAAGCCTATAGTCAACAGAATATATGCAATTATATTCTTTGCAATGCTTTACTCCGGAATGGGTTTAAAAAAGAATAACTAATTTTTTAAAATAAGAAAAAACAAATAAAAATGGAATTGAAATCTTTCAGTCTTTCTAATTTTTTCTTTCAGTAACATCAAAATAATAATAATAATAATAATAATAATAATAAAGTAAAACAAAGAAAGAAAGCTGAACATTTCTCATTTTTACTTCACAATACATACAATACGAGTATACAACAACAAAAGGTCATATATTATTTATACACAGAAACACTTCTCTTTCTTCTTCTTCTTCTTCTTCTGCTTCTTCTCTTTCACATTTTAACAGCCATTAATTAGATTCCCTCTCAATGGTCCTTTCCTTTTTCCATTTGATTGTACAGATTCCCAGCTGAAAAACCTATCTCTATCTTTTCATTTCTTATTGTATTTTTGTCATTATTTTTTTGTGATTTTTAAAATAACAATTAAATAAAAAAGACCACAGAACCAACCAAAAAAAAACTGAGAAAATACTGTACTGGGTCTTTGGCTTTTGATATTTTTTCAGCAAAGCTTTGTTGCTGAGAAGCCTTTCTTGTTTGTGCCCAGCTGTGTTTGTATATGCCGTATAAGGCTTGAAGAAATATAGATAAAAAAACAGCTTTTTTTTTTACAAATTTATTTATTTTTGTTTCAAATTTTCTCAATAAATTTGCCCCTTTTTTTTTTCCTTTTGTTTACCAGAATTTTGTTAGAATTATTTCCTTTGAAGGGTAAAAAAAAAAAAACTAAGAGAAGGACATGGGAAAGCAAGGTCCTTGCTATCACTGTGGAGTTACAAGTGAGTTCTTGTTTCTCCGAAAAATGTGTTCTTCAATTTTTGTATTTTATTTTGTTGTTTGATACATGAATATGCATATTGGATTAGTAATTCTATGATTGAAGGGAATAAACTATGTGCAAAAGGCTAATGAATTGAGAATATGGGTTGTATTGTTGTGTGATTTTGCTTGTGTGTGGATTCTGAAACACAGCTGTCTTGTTTATTTGAACTAATACTGCTTTCAATTCCAGTTTGTCATTGAGTCCAAGTACTCAGTTTTTCTTGTTTGACTGTCTATCAAAGTTTCCAACTTGTTTCAGAGTTCTGTTTGGACTCTTCATCAAATTGTTGGAAATCACTTTGTCAATATCAGATTGAGAAATAGTTCAAGCTGGACTTTTTGTATGAATTTTTCGCGTGCTGAATTATTCATATGGGAATAAGTAAATGTAGTTTCTCCAATGTCAGGAATGTCAGTTCTTTTGAGCTTAGTTTAACCTCAGTGACAAATCTATTGCCCACATTCCCGTTGTTAGAGGGTGAATCCAATGTAGGATTAGAGCTGAAGAGTACTTGCTAATAAGTGCTTGAACTGCTTTGGCTGATTAACCTGTGCTGTTTCTCCAACTGCTTATTGAAATTACTTTCATTTAGTTACTCTTATTTCAGTTTGAAACTATTTTCTTCTGTTTTCTCAATGTTGAGCTTTTGTTTCTGATTGCATCCTATTGTCTTTTGGAGTTGACAAACTCTCCCATTCACCTGCTAAGAAGTTTCTTGAACTAGTTCCAAATGCATCATTACATTATTTCTTTGTCTGTGAAAGTGTGCAGCACAACATTTGGTTTGTGATTTCAGACTTGGTACCGCAAGCATTTGTTGGAACTGAGCTGTGAGTGAGGTTTATTAAAGTTGCTTCTCCTTAGTTGCAGCAACTTCAGTTTTATCTTCAATGCCAACACAATTCTTAGGCATAGAAGTTGGAATGATGCAAATTTTAATCAATGTTGAATAGGTTTTGGATAGCCAAACACTCAGAAATGGTCATGTTGAAAGAAAACCTCAAGAACAATACCAGATGGTGGTGTATCGAGGGAGAAAATTCTATTTCTTTGTACATGTAATTAGAGTATCTATGAGAATTATGCCCTTGTTCCACCTTAAAGGTTAATGTCTTTATTTATATATTTTGATAGGAAGCTCAGTAGAGAAAGAAAGGAAAAATGGGGAAGAAAGAGCAATGGCTTTGTTAATCACTTAGAAAATGCCTGATCATAAATTGCTTACGATGAGAGGAGGTGCATCCTAAATCCTTTGTTAGTTTGGGTACAGAAAGAGTGAGAATATTGATATGTTGAATCAATGTGAACTAATATTGAAATCCTCCACATGAAAGATGTATATTAGCCCAAGCCTGAAAAGCTATTGCTGCTGGAAATATACTGGAATACTTTTCATACCCATTTCTCCCAAATATCTACTTCTCTCTTTGATTAGCTCTCTATCTTCTATTCAAAATCTCTTTGTTGTTTCACCTGTATTTGTTAACAACTCTTGTCCAATAGAGCCGTCATCCTTGTCTATGCATTAGCTGAACTGTATTTTTTGACAAATCATTTTCCCACTGAATGTTTCTGCTGTTTGTATGGCTGTTAAATATATTTACAATGAGGAGCTCTAGATGACCATTAGTTCATCTTCTAAGTCTATCTTACATATTTAATCATATTTGTTATTGGATTTATTTGATGTCTATTATTGCTAAAAATCAAGTGTTGTAATAGGCACTCCTCTTTGGCGAAATGGGCCTCCTGAGAAGCCTGTACTCTGCAATGCCTGCGGATCTCGGTGGAGGACAAAGGGAACTCTTGCAAACTATACCCCACTGCATGCTCGGGCTGAACCGGATGATTATGAGGATCACAGGGTTTCCAAAGTTAAGAGCATATCTATAAACAAGAACAAAGATGTGAAAGTTCTCAAGCGGAAGTCAAATTATGATAATGTGGTAGTTGGGGGTTTTACCCCTGATTACAACCATGGATACCGGAAGGTTGTTGATGAAGACACAAGTAATAGATCTAGTTCTGGGTCTGCCATATCTAATTCTGAGAGCTGTGTACAGTTTGGGAGTGCCGATGCTAGTGATTTGACAGGTTGGGCACTCAATAAATTTCATCTTTGTCGCCCCTTTTGAAAGTGAAAAATTTTTGTACTTGGCCATCTCTAGAGTTGCATAATCCATCACTTAGTTTCATATAAATTTAAAAAAGAGTTAAGACAATTGGTATTGCTGAGTTACTGTAAGGTCTACGAATCCAGTAAATAAGAGAAAAGCAACTTAACTGTTCCAGAATCTATCTGCATTGAAAGCCAACTGCATGCTTGACCAGTTCATAGTGCCATTGATTCAATAATTTATCAACCTTACTGTGCTTGGTAATTCTGCCTCTGAAGTATTTTCTTGATGCTTTTCTTGTCAGGTCCAGCCCAATCAAATGTGTGGGACTCGGTGGTACCTTCTAAGAAGAGGACCTGTGTCAATCGTCCAAAGCAATCTTCAGTTGAGAAGCTTACTAAAGATTTGTATACTATTTTACATGAACAACAGTCCTCATACTTCTCTGGATCATCAGAAGAGGATTTGCTTTTTGAGAGTGAAACACCAATGGTGTCTGTCGAGATAGGACATGGAAGTGTTCTCATTAGACATCCCAGCTCAATACCACGAGAAGAGGAATCTGAAGCGAGCTCCTTGTCAGTTGAAAACAAACAGTACTCAGCAAATGAGTCAAACTCTCGATCTGTGCCCCTTCATGTACATAATGATTACAAGGGTGTAAACTTTTCAAGTCGTAACATGGACAAAGGAAAGAACTTCATTGAACAAGGCATGCAACAAGATCAACTGAAGAGGTAATTTCTTTGGGAATGGTAAAAACATGTGAAAGCCCTTTTGTCAATTATCTGTTTTTAAGAGAATAAAAACAGAAGTAATGGTTTCTAATTTAAAAAAGGAAAAGAAAGAAAAACAATTTATATCCCTCCTCTATGTAAGGAGGATGCAGCATAACTACAAAATGGAGATTGTTACCTTGGCTTACATTTCTGTTTTTTGGCATTTCAGGGACAAATCTCAGCATGAGAAATTACAAAGCCTGGGGAGTCATAATTCACCGCTATGTGAAATAGACTTAAATGTAAGTGGTATTTAGTTGGTCTTTGTCTGGTGGTCATGCAAAAGCCATTGATTTGAACTTGATGTCATCTATTAGCATTCTACTGAGAAGGCTATGGCAAAATTTAAAAGAAAAAATGGAAGCTTACCTTCAGCTGTACATTTCTCAATATGAAGCATGTCAAACTGGGTTATGTATAGGGTTATTGTGTATCACTTTCTCATTGCTATGCACTTTCAAAGTTTCCTTTTGAATTTCTTCTGAAGGATCTTTGTGCATCTACCCTAAATTACTCATACAGCCGTGTGACTTGCATCGTTGTATTTATCTATTGTGCAGAATATTTCTGCTTGAACATTGTTCTGTTTTAAATTGTTGAGAGATATCATGATCGGTATTCATATTTGGTGTAGGATATTCTTAATTTTAAGGAGTTTGTGGGACACTTGACACACGAGGAGCAGCAGCAATTACTGAAGTATCTACCTCTGCATGACACCGCCGTATTTCCAGATAGGTCAGTCTCTTTCTCTTACATGTCTTTTTATGTTAAAAGCAAGTGAATGTTGATAGTTTTTGAAATATGATCTATTGTGAAATAATGAATAAGGTTTCATTGCAGTGTAGTAAGGATAATCACACCAAATTGGATTGCAAGTGTGATATGCATAATAACCAAACCAATGGAATCGGGTCTTGAATAACAAGCAAGTGATGGTCCTATTATGCATATTCAAATATTGGTGTTGAAGCAATTCTTTCTTGTGGAATTTTAAACAAAATGTTTCAATTTTGAGGTGCATTATTGATGATTCATTGTTGCATGTGCAGCCTCAATAGTATGTTTGATAGCCTTCAATTCAAGGAGAACATATCTTCCTTTCAGCAACTGCTTGCAGAAGGGGTTTTTGATCTCTCATTCCTGGGGGTGGCAACCGAAGACTGCAAGACATTGAAAAGGCTTGCATTATCTAATTTGACGACATCCAATTGGGTGGAGCACTATCAATCACTCAAGGTTTAAATTTAGTTTTTATTTGACTATCATTACTTGAAAATCTTTATCAGAACTTGTATTCCTTGGAAAAGTAGATTAAAAGTTATCTTGCTAATTATTAGCTCATTTTACGGTTGCAGAAGCGTAAGAGTGGTACCGGAGGGTCCTATGTTTCAAGAGGGCCAGATGTCGCTGCATCAAATAACATAATAAATGCCAAGAGATTACGTGATGGCCAAAATCAAAAGTTTCCAGGTTAGTCAAACTTGTACATGTGATAATGTGTCATTCAATCTTTCTGATCAGGTAAACACTACAAAAAGTTGGAGAGGTTCATTGATTCCCAATGTTGAAGACACAACTTAGTCTCTCCAATGAACAAAGAGAAACCAAATGAGAGACTAATAAATCGGATTATGATAAGCTGAAGGGTACTCTGTTCCTAGCAAGTATAACATGCACTAGGATTACCGATGTGGTTAAAATCAATCCTTCCAATCTAGGCTTCAATCTCAGTTCTGCAATTTCTGTTCCCGTAATTTCAAATTTCTTATGGTCCACAGTTTTAAGTTCCTTTGCAGTAAACATACACATGCAATCTCGTAGAGGATACACATTTCTATCTGTTGACACAGTTGACCCACAACTTAGATATTGTATTTTTCCTACATACTCCGTCCTGATAATCCTAAGGACATGACACTCACAAATATCACTACCAATTTTAGAGGATAGATTTTTGAGGAGAATTTAATTGAACAGGAGATTGGCTTAAAACATCTTTAGCACAGAATATGGATAATATATTAGAAATTTGAATTGATCTCTCGGTGCACCTGTGCATGTGTGGATACATCTAAACTCAATGACGTCTTTTCAATTTGAGGAGTTAGTGTTGACAACTTGGTTTACGAACCATGATCAAGTGACAGGCTTTTGTAACAGCATAATAAATACATCACAGTATAAATTGATGGTCTTCTGTAACCATTATAATATTTTACTTTGGAACTGATCCCTAAAAGTATCTTTGTTCTTTCAGAAGCAAAAAATATTATGAAGAGCCCCAAAAGGGTGACTGTGAAGGCTACCTATGAAAACAAGGAATTCATGGAAAATGATGGCTCTTGCTTTAGTCCAAGAAGTTTATTTGCCTTGCCTTCTGATGGTAGCTCCCTCATGCTCGAATCTCTGCATTTTGTTGATGAAAGTTCTGATCAAGATCTGCTGCTGGACGTGCCATCCAATGGTTCATTTCCACAGGCAGAGCTCCTTCACCCATCTTTAAGCTTTGGCCAACAGGCAAGCAGTAGTAGCTCAGCATACCCCAATCATGCCCGACCATAGCAGAATTGGTCCAAATAGTACTTTGACTACTAGGGCCATGTAAGTCCGCAGACTGCCTCCTTCGGTGCTTGTGCAATGGATGCTCTATGCATGCCAACTACTAAAGTTCTGTGAATGACATTTGCTGGTTGATCTTTTTCCCTTGATCTTTTCAAACATGGAATGCTAAGAGATAAATTTGGCTTGGGTGGGCGTTTTTGTATAGGTTGACAACAGACTGTAATATATAGCTCAAGATGCTGTAGAGGGGCAATTTTCAGAGTTATGTATGCAAATATAATGTTTGCCATGCAAAATAACTTGCCACATCCTCTTGTAGCTATTGCTTCAGTTTCATAGATTTTACCCCGCGACAAAGGGAGGGATGCATGTGAATTAACTTAGAGAGGTCCTTATATTTATGCTTCTTGGCAGGACAACTGCATAGTTGTTCAGCCGGTCATGTCAGTCCCAAAGATGTGGGAAAAGAAGAAACGGTCGCTCTTTTGATCCTTATTGTCAATAATCGACTTCATTAAGTGGGTCAAACATTCTAGGATGTAGGGACAGACGGACAGTGATCTGTAAGATCATATTTTACGTTGCTAGTTGATTCTCTTAGATGTGAGAATATAAGAACTTTGTGCATATCAATTTGAAGACGGCTTAACGCCATTAGACCGGTTTAAATAAATTGTGCACGACCACCAAACATCACGACTTATTTGAGCATTTGAAAATCCTCAACGTAACTTTGCAGAATTACCCAGTTAAATCTTATGAAAAAAGATGAAATACTTATTACACATTTTAAATTTTACTTAATTTCTTGTCTGGGCGGATTATCAATTCTCTATGCCCAAAAATGGGGGCATCATTTCCATAAGCAGCTAGCCGGTTAATGGAATCCATTAATAAGTAGAGATGGCGAATGGGCCGGATGGCACAAGGCGAGGTATGGCATGGCACGGGCACGACACATTTTCGTACAGCATGGCACGATAGGAGCACGACGCATGGCGCGACACTCACGTGGGCTGAACCGGGCTTAAAATTTTAGGCACGCGGGCTTTAAAAGCACGACACGATTAGGGATGGACAAAAACACGTCACGCAATAAACATATTTCACTTTTAATGAATGTAAACTTAAAATTTTATAATTTTATAAATAACTTGAAATTAAATATTTTAATATATTTTATTAGCTCAAGTTTTTTAAATTTATTTATTCCTTAGTTTCAAAAAAATTATAATTGATTTAGGTTTATAATTTATTAAATAAATAATTGATATCATGATTTTAATAAATAAATTTTAAATATTATGATTTTATAAATATGTATTAATATTATTTATGAACTATAATATATGACTCTCCGTAATTTCAAGTTAACAATTAAGTTAAACAAGAAAAAATTATTATTATTGTTGTTGGTAAGTATTATAAAAAAATTCTAATATCATAGAGTTAAACTTAATAATTAAAATCATATTCTCTTATTATTATTAATTTATTATTATTGAATATGGACTTGAGTTTTGAATTTTTGATTTTATTAAATTTGAATAAAGAGACATTAATTTAAAAAGATACATAGGTTTGAAAAAAACACATCAATAACTTAGTATGTGTTTTTAACAAAATTAAGAAAAAAAACTTAATGAGCTTTTTTCTTAACCACGGCACGACCCATAGCACAATACGTGTGGGTATAGCACACAAGCTGGACCGGGCCTAAGAAAAAAAAAGTAGGCACGGCACAACACGACATAAAATACATAATGAGCACGACATGACATGAGTACTAACACCATGAGCTTTCCTTCGCCGGCACGAGCTCGGCATAGCAGAGCGCCTTGGCCACCTCTATTAATAAGCAACGTCTGATGACCTCATGTGACGTTCTATCAGCAGAAAAACTGCAACATGTATCCCTATAAGACCAATAAAAGAAAACTCTCGAAGTCAAGATTGCACAATTGCATACAGCCGATGCACGTGCATTTGAAGAGAGCCAATCATAGTGCTATTATCCTGACTAGGGAAAGCAACATTTTGCCTGATTGCCTCAACATACTGAATCAACTATTTTAAATTTCAATTTAACATGTTCGACTTAGCATTGATAGATATGTAAATACTATTCATTTCCTTATACAATATACATCTCCTGAAATGAAGGGGAAGAATGAGAATAGCTATAAATACCTTGTTTCTTCTTTGACAAATTTTAGCAAAATCCTTTTCAATTGGATCATTAAATTTAGGCTAAGTACCGGGGCTTGACTTCATACAATAAATAAGTCCAACCCACAACTGTTTTATCAAACCAGTATTACACACACATAGAGCTCAGTTAAGGAACAATAGTAGCTGAAATATATATGGTTATGTACAAGATTTTTTGCATAAAAATGTGATGATGCTTCAAAGTCCAAACGCACACCTCATGTAAAGCTCCCAAACCAAGGAACACCGATAACATCGCATTATTGATCCACAAATGCATTTTTCTTTCAATTTCTAAGTTCAATATGCTCCAACATACGCCCTCCCATTGGTAACTACTAACAATAACATCCCTAACTCTATAGGCCAGCAGCAGTTGGGGAAACAGGCTCACATCCAAGAACAATAAGATTTCCAAAACCTCTGTCCAGTTCGAAACCTATCATACCAGAGTCCATACAAAACCTATGTCCACTTATATATATGTTATAGATTATTCTTTATCTCATAGCTACGGAAAAGACATGCCCCGACTCTTTGCAACATCCAAGATGCTTTTACTCTCAAGGCTATGATCATAATCACAATTCCTTGCCAGCATCCTCAAGACATCCAAAAGCGTGATCTCCTTATAATCATTCCTAGCATCTGTCTCTCCCTTTCCACAGATTGTCACCGGCAATGCGCGTATCGCCCGAGCTCTTCTCCCCATTTCACCTGAGTTATGAACACTTGGACCAGTATACCTATACTTGTCAATATCCTCTTTGCTCTTTTGGCCCGAAATTGAAGTTCCCTGACCATTTCCATTGTTGCCTACCGATCTATAACCTTCCCCGTTTCTTATACTGTGCTCTAAACCTTCACTAAATCTTAAACCCCTATCAGTAGCTTCAGTTTCTAGTCCTAAATTGTCAGTTGAAAAGTCTAGCTTCCTTTTGGAAGAACTATCTCCACTAGCTTCACTACTCTGATTACTTTGATGAGATTTATATCCGCGATTGTACGGACCGCCTTTATTGGAATTCAATTTCTCCAAAGATTTCTTTATTTTCTTTACACTTTCCCCTAAACATCGTTTCGGAGATTCCGAAGGAAATTTGTTATCCGAAATTTTCGATTTTTTCTTTAGAGATTCGATTAGACGTTCACTGGTAGCTAATTCTCTCTTCAGAACCCCAATTTTTTTTAATTCAGATTGAATTACCTCGTTTACACTGCCGGATCTCAGCGTCAACTCCACCTCTGCGAACCCTAAATCGGTATCCGCCCCCAAATCGACCGTCTTTTCGCCCTCCGTACAATCCCCTTCAGCTTCTTCTTCAATAACAACCCTTTGATTATCTCGATGATCGTCGGAGCTGGAGATTAGAGTATCTTCAGGTGGGGTATGGAAACTTTCGTTATCCTTAAGGGCATTATTGTCATTCTCGTCGTTGTCCGACATACTATCAGGAGGAGTAATCATCATGATGCCGGTTAATTGCTCGTCAATTTCTTCGGAAGCTTGCGTGTCCTCTTCCGGTTCGCCCACGAACCGACAGTGACGCAAGTGCTCTTCCTGGGAGGATGACACCTGGCAGAGTTTGGTGATTGAGGCGAAAGGATCGTCGGCTTCCATTTTTCGGTTTTGAAAATTTGGGTGAAATGTGAAGTGGGGAGAATTTCGGAACTATTCTGATTTCAATTTTAGGGTTTCTGAATTTATTGGCCGCTTTACCTATTTTGGTTGTCTTGAAGGATTCCCGCCCTTTTTTGTATCAATCAACGGCTGGTAATAAGATCAACGGTGGATATTTAAATCATTTTGCAAATTTTACCACTTTCCATTAAATTTGTGAAATTTGTTTACTTATGATATTTAAAGCATTTTCCATTATATATTTTTCTAATTATCCAATTGAAGTCATAACTTAAAAAGAGTCATGGTCAACTTCTACGGTTTGTTTTAAGAACTTTCATTCCACACTTTCATGTGCCTTGTTGATTTCTAATCGCAAAACAAGACGTCATTTCTTTAACCTTCCCTGCAATCAAATCTAATGAACTTGTCTCGTTTGCACCGGCAAGGCTCGACTTTAATATTTGTTACGACTTGAACCTGCCTTCACTTATTGTAAACTGCTACTTCCTTCAAATCTCTTATTAAAGAGCAAAACTGAGATGTTTTTCCTGGATAATTTAATCATAATATAGTTTCCTGAATATTTTAATCAAAGATTACAAAATTACATGCAATAATCACTGGGATTTTAGGAAGTTAACTACTACTCTAGCTCTCTGTTTTTTGTGTTTAGTCTTTTTGTTTTTAATGTGTGAAATTTTTTCCTTTATAAAGAGAGAGTTACACACTATCCATACATAGAAGTTCGGTCTAATTATTTTTAAAAGGTCTGTAACATTGTGAATAAGGAGCTTTAGTATTATCATAAAGCCTTTTTTAGTAAATATTCTAAGCTTAAATTTAGAAAAATATCAATAAAGTGGACAACACAAAGAATGTTGAGGGAGAAGAAAAATATTAAAGCAAGACACATTAGAAACAAGTGAGATTTTTAAGATTAAGATATTAAAATTTAGTATTTTTCTCTTTTTTATTTTTTATTTTTTAATAACATAGTACTTGAGAAAGCCAAAGATGAAGGTAATACTTTAAATATTATGTTTATTAGTGAAACAATGACGTTATGGATATTAAATGTTGATTTGGGTTGGGTTGGGTTCGTTTTAGACTTTTAGTTTATATTAGCTTGATCTTGGAAAAAGCCACCCTCACTTGGTTCAGCATTTTTTGGAAAATTTATAATAAAATCCTAAAATTTTATTAATACATTTATAACTTTTTTAAATTGAATAATCCAATAATTAATAATTAATTATTATTTTTATATAATTAATTAAATAAAATTAATATATCAAATTTTTGACAATAATTATTAATAATAAACTTTTTTGAAAAATAATCCTATAATTAAAATATCAAATTTGAAAATAATCTCTAATTGTTCATTCCACATACTAAACACATTAAGTGTATTGAGCAAGTAAACAACTTACTCGATTTCCATTCCTTATTCCCATTCGCCTTGCCATTCTATGCATGAACATTTTTTGGGTTTTGTTCAACACTTTTTGGAAAATTTATAACAAAAATTATGTTTGAACTCAAATTTTTGTTATTTTCAATGGTTTCTTTTTATTTGCCAAAGTTTGAACTCAAATTTTTGTTATTTTCAATGGTTTCTTTTTATTTGCCAAATCGAATTAAGTACTTTGAGAATCTACATTAACTTATGAATGAAAAATAACAACATTTTAAGAAAAAATTAAATTAATTTCAAACCTAGACCCCAAACTTAAAACATTAAGAAAAAACCCTCATTATTTAAAAACATACACATTATACGATACACTAATCTCAGCTTCTTAATTTTTAATTGATGATTATATCTTCAGTTATACATTACTACATTTGTTTGATGAATTTGTAATTTATTAAAAATGATGACTTTTGTTGATTCGGTGAGAGAGTGAGATTTGATAATTTTTTAAGAGTGGTATTAGTTTGGTAATTTTCTGAAAGTGATGAGGGCTATTTGGTCTAAACAATTTGTATTTGATTGATAAAAATACAAGCTAGAGTCAATTTCAAAAAACCCAGAAATTTTAAGACTATTTTAATATATTTCCTAGGCTTTTTCCAAGTTTGGTTTTTTCTCAAATTTTGTTCGGGGAAAAAAATTTCAAATCTTTTTAATAGTTAAAAAAAATATATAATTTAAAATGTTTTTAGTGGAATTTTGGGCTGGGCCTAAAGAGTTTTAGTTTTAAATGGATCTAAGTCTTAGTGGAATTTTGATTCACTGTGTAGCGTGTAATGTTTAAAAATAAAAAAGAGTAGGTCTGTTGACACTCCTTTAAATTCCTTCTAAAACACCCCTTTAACCGAAATTATTTAAATAATATAAATAAGTTAATTCTTTTTTTAATGAAAATTTGATTATATATTTAAATAAATTATTCTTTTAATAATTTTTTCTGCCCATCCTATTTTATAATTTATATTGGTATTTTAAATTCTAAGTAAAAGTATTATTTTGAGAAACTTTTAAGAGTTTAGCATTATGAAGCAGATATTAGGTAACAAGACACAAATGATTTAAGATTTTAGAATTCGTATAAATTTATAAATAAAAATATTAAAAATTTCTTTTTAAGATAAAATTTAATGATGAGATGATTGATTTTTAATTTATATATTAATATTTTATAAACTAATTTAAGGTATTTTAAAGAATAAAATTAAAAAAGAATCTTATAAAAAAATTTTAAAGGTGTTAAAACTCAAAATTTCTTTCAAATAAAAAATTTCAAACGTTTTTCACACGTGCGATTAGAGAACTTAATTTGATCTGAGGAACCACAAAATGCCGTAAAAAAATATAATCAGGGACACGTGTACAAACCAAATTTATTTTTGACACGCTCTTACGGCAAAAGAAAACTTCTTTTTTGACTGCGTCATGCCTAAACGGTGACGATGCAAGCAACTCGTGGTTTCCCGTTTTAGCGCCAAGGAATAACAAGGATTATCATTACTTGCCCACCGCGGTGAGCGAGCGAAATAATTATAATTTTGGCAAGCACTGCACGACGTCGTTTATGACCGCCTTTAAATCAGAACCTCGCTTTTCAGTCTCCTTAAAGCGTGAATCATGAATGTGAAGATGACAACTTTATTATTCATTTTCCCAAATTCCACTACATCGCGCTGCTCTTTTCAGAGAGGCCAAAACCTAAATCATTTTCGATATCGAGTGTCATGTAGTTATATCTTGTGCTTTCTTGACCGTTGATTCAGTCTAAATTCCAAATCCAGGTCTATTATTTACTTCTACATTTTGTGCTTCTGGTGGATTTTTTTAATTTAATTTGATTAATTGGCTTCACTGAGAAAAATGATGGAATATTGTGTGTTATTTAACTGAAGATAGCATTTTCGTTTTTTTTTTTCATAAGTAGTTCAATTGCTAGTTTTTAATCATTTTGATACTCGCATAATTGTTGCCTTCAACTTCTGTTTAGTTTTAATTTGATTGTTGTGATTATGAGATTTGTAGCTCAAATTCTGTGTGCTTACTGAGAAAATGCCGGAAAATGGCGTGAGGAGCGTGAATCTTTGATTGTTCATTTGTTGTCTTATTATTTTTTAAAAGCCTAGTTAGCTATTAATGATGTATGATTTTATTTTCATGGACTTTTAACCGTCGATTTTTCTCATTTTCTTTCCCTGTATCAGATTCTGAGCTTTGGGGTATGTATGTTCTGTTTGGCTTCCTAGAAAACAAGGTAAAAGAAACTTTTGCAACCATTTGTTTAGTAAGATATTACATATTTAGACATGAGATACTGTTAGCATATTTAGTGTTGGCATCTTATTGTAAATCATTGAGTCTTCACTGAATGTAGCAATTCTTTTTGTGTTAGGGTTTTATATTTATTAGTGTGTGGGTTCACATTGGCATTCAAGGAGAGAATTTAGATCCCTTTTGCATGAAGCAAGAAGTAACCTACTTGTGCTTTACTTGTGGAGAATAAGGTTCCATTATCAGAAGACTCATTCCATAATAAGGAGATTTGGTATTTATTACACTCTTTATTAGGGTTCGACCTGTAACATATAAAGGGAAGAGTGTTACTCATTGAATTTAACATTGTATATTCTGTGAACTTGTGATTAACATTTCTATGTATTCTTGAGTGGAGAAGTATTTTAGGTTTGCGCCACTCAACCTTCCATTGTCTATCTGAACTTATGATTAACATCTTAGGGAGAAGTACTTTAATTGTGCCCATACTCAAAACTCTATTGTGATTATGATCTTAGAGAGAAGTATTTTAGGTTTGCATCTATTCTCTAAACTCTATTGTGATTAAGATCTTCAGGAGAAGTATTTTAGGTTTGCTTGTGCTGAAGGGATTTCAAGGAAGCAGTAGACAATTTGCAACGATTGAAGCAGTTCAAGTTGTGGCAGACATTGAAGTCAAGTGTTGATTGCTAAGCAAGTTCATTGGGTTTGATTTCAGCCAGGGGGCCAGAACTCTTGGTTGAATAAGTCCAAGAGGGTGTAATCTTTATCACTTAGTGAATAATTAAAATTTAGGCATGGGTCGTCATGGGTGTGCCCCCCTCAGAGGACTTAGGAAGTCGTCATGGGTGTGGCCTTGTCTGTCAGGGGTGGGCAAAATAGGGTTTGGATCAACCTAGTTGGGTTTCAAGTTAAGCAGGCTGGAAAAAGGTCATCAAAACTCAACCTGAATTTTTGTTATAATCTGATTTGAACGTGAATTTAGGTTGAATTCAGATCGGATTGGGTTGGGGTTAGATACAGATATAGAAATACAGTACATAGAGCAATATCGGGTTCAGATGTCTTGCTAATTTTGAAATCAATTTTATTTAAATTCAAACAACAAACCCCATTTTACTTTGTTTCAAAATTTTGAAATTAATTATTTAATATAATATAGTCATATACCATGAAAACCTGGTGATGGTGGCTATCGAGGTGGAACAAGCTGCAGGTGGTCTCTGTGGCTGGTGGAGCAAGCAGCAGCAGGCAGATCGCATTGGCGCATCGTGGCAGCAGGCAGCAGTGGTCGAGGTGCAGCAGATTGCTGCGGCACGTTGCAGCATCAGCGATGGCTTGGCTTTGTGCGGCTGCGTAGGTGACTGCTGGCTGCTGCTTTGCACGGTTGTGTCTCCGATCTCTTTGTGCGTGTTTGCCTGTGGCTGTTAGGCATCTCTGATCTCCGAGGCCTGTGCTGCATGCCTCGTGTGTGACTGTGTGGTGTACTGGTGTGAGTGCTGTGCTCATGTGCTGTGTGTGTGATACTGTGATTTACAGATTTAGAATTTTAGATTTGTTTTTAACTTTGTGTGTTGCGGCTTGGCGTGTGTGAGTGTGAGTTTTGTTTACAGATTTCATTTCTATTAGGTTTACTGGTTTAGTTAATTTTGTAGTTTTATTTTAGATGTTTTTTTACCCAACCCAATCAGATTTTCGGATACGATCATGTTGGATTAAAGATCACTCAATTGGATTGGGCAAGTAATCCGATCCAATCAGATCGGGTTATCTGCACACCCCTACTGTCTGTGGACTTAGTTAGTCGTCATGGGCATGGCTCCATCAGTAGGTAGTTGTCATGGACGTGGCCCTGTGGATGTAAGAAGTCCTCATAAAAATCTTATGTCTCCTTTATCTTTTTTTTTTTAATTACTTTCAATAATTTTTTTAATTAAATTTGGCTGAGTTTGTAAACCAATCTGACAGGTACTAATCTCTTATGTTGTTTGATTTATGTTGTAGTTTGCTTTCATTTATGCAAGGGTTGTTGAATGTTGTTTAATTTAGTCTTTACAGGGCCTGGAGACTACTGTAATTCTGAATCTTGAGATTCTTAGTAGTCTGCTGTATCTAGTTTCTTCATATCATGCTTCCTTTAATCTGGTTAATTCTGCGAAGGCATTTGCTTAAATTTCTGTTTAGTAATGCAAAAAATGTAGTAGAACTGCATTGTTCACTATTCAGTTATGAGTTTGTTGTTACTTCTCTTTTCTTACATGCATCTTTTGGCTCATGGGAGTCTATGTTCATTTGGTTTACCTTCTTGCTGTTATGTTAAATATTTAGTTTCTGAGTTATAATTCCTTTTATTTATTTAGAGATTAATGAAGATTATGTTTATTTTTCAGGTTGTTTTCAATATTTTATGAGTTGGGATGGGGGTTATGGACAGTTTGCTGCAGACGGAGTCAGCTAGAGTTGTTTCATTAGCTAATGGTAGTCATTCAGATGGTAGGTTGGGAAAAGTGCCAATGGAAAATGGCCATTGTGCTTCTCAAGGCGGTCCCAAGTATAAGCGGCGAAAAATTTCTGCTGTTCGAGATTTTCCACCCGGCTGTGGACCGTTTGCCTCAAGGATCAATTGGATGCCTAATGAAGAAGCCATTGTTGGTGTAGTTAGGCCTGATGCTGAAAATGTTGTGGTCTCATCTAATCATGTGGATATGCTGGATCTAGTTAGTGCTGACCTGAATGGAACATTGTTGCTAGACACTGAAAGTGTAAACACTTCAGGAGGCAAAATGTATGATGGGTCAAAAAATTTGAACATGATGCATATTGGTGTTTCAGATGAAGAGATAGCCCTGCAAAGTGGTTCGAAGGCACTCTCCTCGCCTAATTCGCGAAATGCTGTTCCAAATTTAAGTAATCTGGAGAGAATTTTGACTAGAAATTATCCTCCTAGGAGAAGAGTTTCTGCTATCAGAGACTTTCCTCCATCCTGTGGGCAAAATGCTTCAGTTCTTAGTAAAGAAGAGTGCATGGAAGCACTTCCTTCTTTTAGGAGTTCAGGTCAAGAGGAGTCTGATTCTGAAGGCAAACCATTAAAAGAGACTGTGAAGACTGATGAAAACCAAATTGGAGTGAATGGTTATGATGGAGATGCTTGCATGAACAAGTTTGGGGGCGATGTTTCTAGAATCACCAGTGGCAAAGTTCTAGCTGATTTTGAAGAGCATGCTACCATGGAAATGAAGAATCATGATGGCTTTGAAACTTCTGAGAATATGATGACAGTTGCCCAGGAAGATACGAGCGAAATGAGTGTTGTATGTCCTTATGCAACTAAACGATACCGGTTTGATGGTAAGACTGGGGCACTCATAAAATCAAGCGAAAGGGATGTCGGAGTTTTGGAGGAAAATCCAGTGAGGGACATTGTGGTTTATGGAGAGCACAAACAGCTTGATAGAACCTGGTCAGATTTTCCTGTAATTAACAATCAACTCCAAGAGGAAGATTCTGAAGGTTTACAGCTTGCATTAAACGGGGTTATAGTGCAAGGTCTAATGGCATCACCGAACTGTCCATGGAGGCAGGAGAAAGGGGTTAGCAAACCTACCTATGTTAGTGGTGCAGGTCAAAGAGAAAGAAAGAAGCATAATTTGCTGAAATCTAAATCTGTTTCTGAGGAAGTTATCAAGGCAAAAAGCTCTGAAGGATCATACTATAAGAGGAATTCATATCCAGGAAGAAATGCCTATGAAAATAGGGGTGCATTGGTGATCGGGGATGCGAAAGATTCTCTTGGGCATGATAGAGGACAAGAAAACTTTCATCTGGGTCAAAGATCACATGTTTTTGATGTGACCCTCCCTCCTCATCCCAGGATTTCAAGTGGTAAAAGTCCTGAAAATGATGCTATTGGTGCCCGAAACAAGGTGAGGGAGACATTGCGTCTGTTTCAAGCTGTTTGTAGGAAGCTGTTGCACGAAGAAGAAGCAAAACCCAGCAGACAAAATTCTCATAAGAGGGTTGATTATCTAGCAGCAAGGATTCTTAAGGACAAAAAGAAATACATCCCTGTAGACAAAAAGGTCATTGGATCGGTTCCAGGAGTTGAAGTGGGCGATGAGTTTCAATACAGGGTGGAGCTCAATATGATTGGTCTTCATCTCCAAATTCAGGGTGGTATAGATTATGTGAAGCACGAGGGAAAAATTCTTGCTACAAGTATTGTAGCATCTGGGGGTTATGATGATAACTTGGACAACTCAGATGTTTTGATTTACACTGGTCAGGGAGGGAATGTGATGAACAGAGGCAAGGAACCTGAAGATCAGAATCTTGAACGAGGGAATCTAGCTCTAGTAAACAGCATACATGAACAGAATCCTGTAAGAGTAATCCGTGGTGAGACAAAGGCTTTTGAATCTAGGGCATACATTTATGATGGTCTATATTTGGTGGAGAGATATTGGCAGGATGTGGGCTCGCATGGTAAGCTGGTTTTCAAGTTTAAGTTGGCCCGAATTCCAGGTCAGCCGGAGCTTTCTTGGAAAGTGGTGAAGAAGTGCAAAAAATCTAAAGTACGTGAGGGTCTATGTGTTGATGATATCTCACAAGGAAAGGAGTTGATTCCCATTTGTGCTGTGAACACTGTAGATGATGAAAAGCCCCTCTCATTTAAATACATAACCAATATTATATATCCTGATTGGTGCCGTCCTATTCCTCCAAAGGGTTGTGATTGCACTAATGGATGTTCAGAGTTGGGGAAATGTGCTTGTGTGGCTAAAAATGGAGGGGAGCTTCCTTACAACCACAATGGGGCCATTGTTCAGGCAAAGCCGCTTGTCTATGAGTGTGGTCCTTCTTGCAAGTGCCCTCCTTCTTGCCATAATAGAGTTAGCCAGCGGGGTATCAAATTTCAACTTGAAATCTTCAAGACTGAAGCACGGGGATGGGGTGTGAGATCCCTAAATTCCATTCCTTCGGGAAGTTTTATCTGTGAGTACGTGGGGGAGCTCCTTGAAGAGAAGGAAGCGGAAAGAAGAACCAGTAATGATGAGTATCTGTTTGATATTGGGAATAATTATAATGATGGTTCTCTTTGGGGTGGACTTTTGAATGTTATGCCTGATGCACCATCAAGTTCTTGTGGAGTTGTGGAGGATGGTGGATTCACCATTGATGCGGTAGAGTATGGGAATGTGGGGAGATTTGTTAACCACAGTTGTTCGCCTAATCTTTATGCCCAAAACGTCCTTTATGATCATGAGGACAAGAGAATGCCTCACATCATGCTCTTCGCTGCTGAGAACATTCCTCCCTTGCAAGAGCTTACTTATCATTACAATTATGTGATAGATCAAGTTTATGATTCGTCTGGCAACATTAAAAAGAAGAGTTGCTTTTGTGGTTCTTCAGAATGCACTGGTCGGTTGTACTGAGGCAGGTTAACAGCGTTAGTTTTGATTTTCATCGGAATGGTACATTCAAGTGCCCTGTTAGTTAGATCACTTGTTCCAACTCCTAGCATCTTTCTGGCTCTGCCATACCCACAAATATGAGGATGTATGCGTCTGTCCATGTGGGTGTACGTCCGTTAAATTGCAATATGTTGTCTTTGTTTATTGGACGATGCATTTAAGTGCTCTGTTAGTTATATCACTTGTTCGGTTTTCTTACGTTTAATGGATGCATCTATGCTGTTACTTCCATGTACGACTCAAACCAATAACGACGTCGAAATGTACAAAACAGCTGATAACTTGTGCAAGTTGACGGTCCTTTACTGCCAGTTGCTCTAATTCTGGAGAACTCGACACGGTCAATGCAGTCCTTGTTTGATGCATTCTTCCCTTCCAATGCCAAAAGTTTAAATTCTGTTAAAGGTCGTTGCCTTAATGTGTGCAAGCATTATGATGCTCCCAAGGGGTGTTATGTGCTGGTCATTGCTTGTAGAGATCACAACACTTCCCGAAGAGGAGAAATAGATGTTGTGCTGTCACTTCTTGTTGATTTAGTTTCCGAACACACGTGGTAGTATCATGTTGAACATGCTATATAATGTTGTTTGCATATGAGAAATGTAAGAAATTACAAAAAAAAAAAAAAATTATAATATCGATTATTTCCCTCTAGTATACCTAAAATCATTAGTTAACCGGTGCTTTTACCAGAAGAGCTGACGAGGAAATTAACCCAGTACATTAATTGAAGAATTTATTATACGTATTTTTATGGGTAAATTTTCATTAAGCACCTAATGTTCTGCACTTAATAAAAAATACACCTAATGTTCTGCACTTAATTAAAAATACACCAAATTTTTTTCTTTTTCAATTTTTATGCAGAGTTTACAAAGTGTATTACTTTACTACTTTTTCATTAATGGCATTAGACGATTTAACAGGATATTAATACAAGATTATTTTATCCCTAAATGTAAATAGATTATTTATTAGTTATTGTTTTAGATACTTTTAGAATATGTTGTTATTTTGAATTGATAGAAACAAACTGTAGACTCTAAGTTCCTCATAACTTGTTTTACATTGTTATTTTTTGATTGACGGAAACAAGCTATAATGTTTAAAGTTTTCTATAACTTCTTTTCTGTTTCTTGTTATTGCATTTTGGATAACTATGATTGTTTTTATTGGTGATTTATTGTTTTTGAAGATTTGTTATTGTTGTCAGAGATTATTTAGGATGGATTATATGAGCAAGGATTCTAGATTTATGTTGTAAATGAAGTACAAGTTAGTTAGGGTGCTTATTTTGATGATTTTATGTTGTTAAATTAGTAGGTTTGATGAGTTTATGTAACTAATTTTAACTAGCAGAACATGCCTAGTGCGTTTCAAAATTTTGTCAAGTTGGCGATAAATTAACTGGTGTTTCACAAAACACTACTCAAGTTTCACATTGTGAAAATAGGAATTAATTTGATCCAATAGTCAACAACATACAGCACGTTTATTGCTCAAATCGAAGAAAATTAAGAAGACAAACAGATCGAAGATTAAGAAAAATCACTTCATGAAAAAGTTTGTATATGTGACATTATACTTTGCCGTCTCACATAGAGACAGTCAAATATTCAATTTCTTAATGCTACCTAATAAAAGAAAATGTGGATATATATGAATATATGACAGAATCCATCACTTTCATCAGTCGAATGAGCAAGAGAACAACATTAAACAAGGGGAAGGGGAAACAGAGTGAAGCCCCTTCCTATTTGACTAAAGTAATAAAAGTCTCATGATGTTTTAAAACACATCTAAAGTCCTTTGAGTATCAATTTTTTGTTAATCATACCATTTTATTCTTGATGATTGTTTGATATTCAGAATATGAATACCTTTAAATATTTAATTAATTAAATATTTTAAATCAAAATTAATAAAAAAAAATAAATTTAAAATTATTCAAAAAGGCAAGGACAGTGTCATAATTTTTAATTAACCTTGAAATTTTTTTCAAAATTTACGAATGTGTGTGTACACACTCACACATACTATTTTTTTTGGAGAACAAAATAAATTGAAACAATATATTTATATACGTTATTTTTATTGTTTACCCTCGACTTATTATTCTCTAAAAAAAACTAGAGTATGTATATTTATTTTGCATTTAATTTTTCAATTAATTTTAAAAAGTTTTTAGAATTAATTGAAAAATTATGACAATTTCCCTACTTTTTCTAATAATTTTTGCATTTACCTTTCAATTAATTATGATAAAAGAACGACTTAATTAATTAAATAATTAAAAATATTCTTATTCCCAGCATCAAACAACCACTAAGAATAAAATGATAAGATCAGCAAAATAATTGACACTCGTGGGAAGGTGTTTGAATATGTTTTAAAACATCAGAAGGTTTCGAGTAGTTCAGTCAAACAAGTGTCAAATACATCTTAATTTCTTAATACTACCGTCTGACTCAGACCGGAAGAATGAATCTGAAATCGTCTTAAGGCCTGGAAGAATCAGTGCATTATGTGCGGATGGAAGAAAAAACTAATAACTTTGTATGAACTTTTGTTGTTATTGGTTCCAACAACTACAAATTGAAGTATTTTTTTCATCATTTAGCTAGGATTGAATAATATTTTAACGGTGAAATAGACATTTAATTAATATATATTAAATCTTTAATGGTGTTAATGAAAAAAAAGAAAAGAAAAGAAAAGAAAAGTGATACATTTTTAAACTTCAGGTGGATAATTTTTTTAAAAAAGTTTTGGTATATCTTTTATAAAGTGTGAAACAATAGGTAGTTGGTAGATATTTATCCTGCTTTTATAAGCAATTGACAAAAAATTTGGCTAATCTCCAATTCTAAAACGAAAATGATTCGTCATTTTATTTTACATTTGAAATATGTTGTCTAATACGTTGTAACCATCAAGAAATATTGTCGACGACGATGTATGTTGTTTGATAATACATCAATTTTACTAATTACTAGTACTAGAGGAAATAAATTGGAGTCATTTGAAGCATACAAAAGAAATTAAACAAGATACACATATATACACACTCCAAACGAGGCGGAGTAGTGGTTTTATCTTTGAGAAAGTGGAGCTTTATTCATTTATTAATTAGATCAAAAGATCTAATTAAAGTACACAATCCCAATATTTATTTAGCAACTAGTTAAGCATTGAGAGTACGCAATACACACTGAGCAACAAATATTAAAAAAAAAAGATAAGTAGCAGCACTTGGTGGTGCTTGGCAACAAAATACTAGACTATCTAAATGACATTAAGGAGCCGATAACCAGGAACCAGTAATCGACAAGTTGTTCCTATATATGTATTCTTCTATTCATAGCATTTCATATAATAGTAAGACTTGGGGTGTCTCAAATTTATTCAAGCTGAATTGCTGACTCATAAGCAACTCCAGCCTTCCAATCACCAGGAATAGCATTGTTTGCCACAACCCATGTGAGCCCCGCGCTGCCACTCACTTGAAACCTCAAGTTAATTGCTCCTTTTGGTGGATTAGAGATGTCAAATACTGCACCGAAAGCCCTTCTCATCGCCGCCCATTGTTGACAATCCTCCTGCACCAACAAAAGCATTACATGCGATGGTCGGGCCAAAAATCGATTGTTTGAGAGTTAATTTGATACTTAATTTGTAAGTAATTACCCGCCATATCTCAACTGCTAGGACGTCATTTTGGCCAGCTACGTACAAAATGACTATGGCCAAGTAATGTGGGTACCTGCTGTGCTCATGGACCTTGAACATGAGGTTGTAGCCTCTGTACAGGCAAGGGATTCTCCGGAATTCAACGTCGACGACACCATAAGAGTAAAGCTCTGCTGACTTACCTGGAAGTGCCATTCTTCCATACGCGCGCGGGCTGAGGATGAAGTCTGTTTTGTCTCCTTCCCCATAGTCAGTCACCACCACGTACGCCCCATCATCTGTGCAAAGCTGTGGCACCTTGCACTTAACCTGAAGTTAATTTAATTGATCATTATTAATTGTCGGTACAATACCAAAAGAATCACTAGTTTATTACTAGTGGCAATAAAATTGTGGAAAATGTTGAATTTCAAACGATTTAATTATTTAAGCAGGTTTATGCAGAATGTGCATGCAACTACCTTTCTATATATAAACATTAGTATTGTAATAAATAAAGTTTTCGAGTTTCATTCGTGCACGGGCTTAGCAATATTTGTTATGTAGCTTTATAATAAACTGAAATGATTAAGTGGGTTGAAATTTAATAATCATTACTTGATAGCAAGCTCCACAACCAGCTCCATTTCTCCACAGCCTCGACACACCAGCCACGTTAGCATCGTTTACAGTTCTTCCATATTCACCAAACCCACAAGCACCAGCTGATGAATCATCAACACGAACATTAGTCAATCTAAAATATAAAAACATACACAAAAACAAAAATTCTCTAAAGCATAATGAAATGAACTATTAGTTCGCATAAACTTGTGCACGAGTTTAATGTACATATAGCCTTATAAAGGTGAGATTTTTACGTACTTGCTGTCCCTGAGCAATCAGGGCTACCATAGTATGTAGCTCTAGAACATGTAAATGGGTATTGAGAGTAACACAGTGCAGGCAAAAGCAGCATGACAGAAAGAAAGTAGTATTGATATAACCCCATTTGCAAAATATCAAAATCTTTGTTGGCAATACGAAGGAGGAAGAGGAATAATAACAAGTTGTGAGATGGGTTGCTAACAAATGTTAATGGCCATATTTATAGTAGAGGCCTTGAGGGCTGCTGCTAAGGAAATTGCCACCTCTTTTCGTCCTTTTGGGACTAGAGAGTTGGATTAGGTTGTTGATGATGTGTAAATGTAGACCCCATTATTGACCCCTCAAGACCCTTCTTTGAAATGAATTGGACTCATTAGCAGAGTGATTAGCAGAAAGTTCCAGTTTCCACAAAAAGGTTTTTCGCTCTATGCCTAACATTTGTCTCTCTTTCATATTTTGGATAATTTCTTTGCAGCCCACAGGCTTTTTAAGTAGTGCCGCCACGTGAGTCAGTGACGGTAATTGTCTGAGAGTGAATCTCATCCGTTGTCAAGCAATCAATAAAATCATTAAGTCACCTCCCATGCCATTATTACCAACCGAGTAATTGTTTTGTAATTGTTAATTACTGCTTTGGTTTTGCTTGGTTTAGAGACGTTCTAATAGCATAATTTATTTATTTATTTTAAAATTTGAATGGAGATGAGAAACTTCAACCACTAAACACCAAACCTTCTCCTTTATTGTTATTCGAATTTGGATGAAAACATCTACAACCAACTGAATTCCGTCAAAAGATTTAATAGCACACACCTTGTGACTTTGGGTGCAAGGGAAAACTTAAGATTTCTTTATTAGGGGATGCCAAAATCCTACACGTGCTTGGGGTTTTATGGGGTCCTATTTTAAATTGAATGAATTTTAAATAATTTTTAGAGAATAGAGTGAGAAATGAGGAAAAAATAATCCCAAACTTTTAATGGGATAGGATTTAGTTTTGTATTTCTCACTCCACCTTCGTCTCAATCTCCATTTTATTATTTTTGTTTTATCAATCAGAATGTTAGTTAATCTTTTTTTTTTTTAATTTTTACCTAATATAAATAAGCTATAACTAAAAGAAAATCATACAATATAATTTTTATTTAACTCTAAAACATTATTATGTTTTCTTTTCTTTCTGAAGTGCTGCTCTTTTCAAGCATTTTTCAGTTTTGGTATCGTTTTAGGATATTGTTTCAAAATTTTAGAGATTTTTTAAAACTAATTTAAATACTATATAGTATGATAATGATTTTATTTAAGTCTCTAATTTTTAATTTACTGAAATCACATATCCATACCTATTGTAAAATAAATAAATAAATAATGAAGTATGGATGAAAAAATCATTCTTCACATGAGAATTCTCCATCTCCATCCCTCTAAATTTATTGAGAAACGAGGTGAGGAATGAAGATAAAATTTTTAATAGAGTAAGAAATGGGATAAGCCTCTCCACGCCCATCACATTACCATCCCTATTCTCAATCACTATGCTAAGTAAATTGTGGAATTAAAGCCTATAGAAACTGGCTGGAAATTGTTTATGGAGTCAAGACTCAATCACTATGCTAAGTAAATTGTGGAATTAAAGCCTATAGAAACTGGCTGGAAATTGTTTATGGAGTCAAGAACTGAAGGCCAATAGGGAAACCGCACCAAGCAAAATTGGATTAAGTACATATGTACCAATATCCAAAATGGGTTATTTTTTTTTTTTTTGTTAAAAAAATGGTTTGTCCAGTCAAAAGCAACTCCTATAGGCTCAAAACAACTGGATTAACCCACTTGATCACCATCAGTCGTTTGGTTGTAGCGCACTAATAAACGGGTCAAGCCGGGCAAACCTATTTAGCTATACTCAAAAATTAGGGACGGAAGCACTCATCGATCATGATTAAGTTAACAGTTGTCGCACTGCAAAATACAAAATCAATTTTAAACTTCGTGGTTTTTGACACTTTTGGCGCGACGCAAGATAAAAAAAAACCGTGTGTACTTATTGCATGAGAGAGGAGGCTTGTTGAACAATTAATAAATAGAAAATTACTATCTATTGGAAGATTGGGTTGGTGAGCGTTGCTCCTCGTCATCCATCTGTCAGCCCTAGCTATTCCCCCTTACACTAATTAGACTGCATCTTACTGTATTTGCATGCAAGCCGGTGGAACAACGAAAAAGAGTAATGAATGGAACAGCACATCGGCTATCCGACACCTCCCCAAGCATGTGGAAACTAACAATTTGTGGTGGAATAACTTATTAGAGAAGTTTTTCTTAAACTCGTTTTGTGTTTAAATAAATATTCGAAACGGCATCATCACAGAAGTGATTTCTTTTTATTGTAAGTATCGGTCAAACTGGGGAGAAGACCCCCTCTTAGTTTTGAGGAATTCCGATATCCACCACAAAAATTATACCCGCAGATCCCCAAAGGACGCCGAGACTGAAACTGGTCGCTCGTACAAGGTCACTCGTTAACAGAACAACATGGAGCGCAGGAAGAGTTCTGATTTCTTCTTATTTGACAATGCTAATTATTATCACAATTCATCCATATTTGTGTCGATCCTCATGTTAGAATACGACAAAGTTCGAAACATGCGTGTAATACAGAGAAAACAAAAGCAACTGTTGGACATTGCATATACTGGAATACTCTAATTGATTCAATGGCGTCGACACCACTGATGTCTGATGTAAAAGAATCATTGATATTACATGCTTGGACGGGCATGTAAATAATATGCATGGGTAAGATAAATGTACAGTAAATATATCCGCACACTTCGGTAGCAACATTGTCTCTTGCCAAAACCTATCTTCATTCTGACCCACGTTGCTCCCCCTCCTCTTGCTGAATGCATTGACGTTGGCATCGTCATCGTCATTACCTCATTCAAAACCACTACTTTTCAGCTTCGTTTGGACATTGTCGATTCAATCTACCTATAGTTCCAGTGAATAACAAAATATTGAACCCAATGAAAAAATAGTTTCAACGAACTGTTTCACACTGAAAGAATGTCAAGTCCCTGAACATGCATTAACTAGTTGAAGAGGAAGAGAGAGAGAGAGAGAGAGGTCAAATAGAGATAGTGACTGTCCTTATAATGGACTCGAATAATGACATCACCCTCCTTAATGGGACATCAACCACTAGTGCAAATAATGGAATAATGCTGTAGAGACTTGGGCCCAAAGTATGTGTATGGTTGATGTCTCTAAAATACTTATCTTCTCACAGCATCCCCTTCCTACACTTTGCAAAAAATATAGATGATACAAGGGGCAAGGGGATGTGGCTGGTGTTGAAGCTAGAAATACCAAAAGCCACAAGGCATACCAAAATGTCTCTTCCACCACTTTCAATCTCAACAGAAAAATCAGAACTTAAATGCAAGCTGTAAAGCAATTGAACCACATTGTCAAACCATCAATTATAGTTATTGGAGAGTATAATTTCCCAGGTGTCTTAATGCTAAATATATGGTGCAGAAAGAAAGATCAATAATGTAAAGGTGGTGGTGTGACAGAAAAGAACAAGCAATTACTTTCAGTTTCACAGAGCACTAATTGAGAATGGAGTTATTAGGAATATGCACGCATAGGGCAATTGTGGGTGCAAATTTGACAGGGCAGAGGGATGCGTGTGAAGAGTGCAATAATGTTCAGTGAAAAGTAGATGTCTAAAAGTGTTGGTTTCTCCTCCATGCTAACATCTAGATATCATTCACTTACTAGTTGCGTCTATAAATCAGTTCAGGTTATGGGTTTAATCACTTTGTTAATCAGAGGGCAAGTTGGTTAATTCACTGATTAACTCTTCTAATTGAATTGTGGTAGCATCCTGCTGGTAAGGTTTATGGCGACAAATCCGAAAAACCAGATGGGCCTCTTTCTCATGGATGCTAAACCTTGTCCAACTCTCGGTCTTTTCCACAAGAATTAGTGCTAAAGAGATCTTGTGGCATAGTAGACTAACAACTGACTACAGTAATCACAAGTGTTGTAAAGAAGTTGAGGATGAAGACTTAGCTTCTTTTGAACATAAGCTGGTACGAAAGGGAACACCAAGAACTAAAACAATATGTTTATCATGTAAAAGAGAAACCTCATCATCACATGATTCATGGTCTGACAATGACTTTTATGCTTTACCTGAATACTCCAAGAAACCACCAGTCCGAGTTTTCCTACAGTTAAATCAGTTGTGCCTTCTTCAGGTCAGAAACAACTCCATGGTCTTCCGGGCTTTTTTCAGTATACAGTACCTGCAGAATGTTACAGGTAAAAGTATTCAGTAAGGCATGACAATGGGGCTCAATGAAAAATCTTTCTTGACTGTAGGAACCTTATCTATGATGCCATATTCAACAGCCTCGCTGGGACTGAAATATTTTGGACGCCTTATGTCAGCCTCAATCTGCTCAGGAGTTTTTCCAAAATGCTTTGCATAGAGTTTAACCTTTGAAAACAGATTGAAATACATATGTTAGACTTTTAGCTGTCACATTTGCTAATGCAATCCAAATGCAAAGTTGTTAATGTGGTCAATTTTTCACCTAGGAAAATAAATCAACAGAAATAAATAAAGTCTGTCAATCAAGTTCAGATAACTCAAAGCTGTTTGACCAGCATAATTTCAAATGTTAACTTGGTAAATAAGCAGAATCCTTGTCTTTTAATCTATATTCCTTGTTGAATAGAAAGAAAAGAAAATCATTCTTGGTTTTCTTCCCCCCCCCGCCCCCCCGGGCCGGGGGGCCCCTCCTCCCTAGAAGGGTAAAATCAACTGACCTCAGAAATTGACTTCTAACACTTCTTAAAATGAGTACTTCGGCCATTCATGAAAATTTTGATATGCATGTCAGCATAAATATGCAAGGTCATGATAGAACAATTGGAGATTTAGATTCTTTTGAAGAATAATTAAAAATTCATAAAAGTATATGTGAATTTATGCCCAGGTTCAAAAGATATAACTGAATTAAACATCATAAAAGCTCCTGAGATTTTAAATAATAGTGGCAGTCCTTTGTTCTTCAAGAATACGTAGTTCAACATTATTCCTGATTGACAAGCTATGGCATCAACCACCACGACTACTCATGCAAGTTTAATGAACTTTTTCAAATATCCAGTTTACAGATTCAGATAAATGCAAAAAAAATTACATCATAAGTCTACTTCTGGTTATCCTAAAATTTTTTCCCCCACCCTTGTCCTCAAACTGCTAAGATAAAAATCCTAACTAGGAAAGATTTATCCCAGAATCTTGATTAATGCGGATGAAATGTGTAATCATTCAAGTATAATCATCAATATTACCAACTCTGCCTTCACATTCTTTATTTCTTTTCTGGCGATTTCAACATCTGTTGCTTGACCTTCAATCCTCCCAATTGGCTGCAGATAAGTAGAGAAACAATAAGAACATTTAATTTAACAAAATTCAACCATGTCAAGGAGCTCTTAAGCAAACAAATTCCAATATCTCCAGCCTTGCAAGACACCGAAGCAATAATTCAGAAGATACTTAAACAACAAGGACATTGGAGATCACTGGTCAAGAAAGAACCTGCTTTATCATGATTGTTGACGATGGCAGAGCTGAACGATTTCCTTTGGCACCGGCGCCCAAGAGAAGCGCTGCCTCACCCCAAGCATTGCCGACACAAAGAGTAAATATAGGCGGCTTGACATAACTGCATTGGAAGAAGATAATAATTAAAATAAACATCAGTTAAGAAATCACTGAATTAAGAGGGATACAGATGGTTTTATTTTTTTTAAGACAACACCGCTTCCCAGTTTAGATGAATGAAGAAGAAAGAAAAATCTTGAAATTCCTTGATAACTGGGGCCCAAAGAGAAGCTAATAATCACGCTCTCTCCCACAAAAAGATGATATCTTCCTCTGAATCTTCAAAAATCCTTCTATTTCTTTCAAGCCAAATCACCCAAAAAGTGGCCATAACTGAACACTTCCACAGCACTCTAGCTTTTTCACCTTTCCCAAAAGCATGAGTAAACTCTGAATGCATAGACATACCAGAAGCTGGCATCACCCAAGAGATTTTAGCTGCCTGAAACAATCTATGCCAGAGCCGGACAGCATTGTGTCAATGCAAAAACAAATGATCCACACTTCCACAATTTATCTTGCACAAGACACACCAAGAACGAGACAAACACAAATTAGGATTCTGCCTTTGAATAAAATCACTGGTACTAAGTTTACCAAGAGCCAAGGACCAAGCAAAAACTTAATAACATCACTGGTATTAAGTTTTCCAAATCATACGGGCAGGTTGAAAGTTCAAAAGAACTTGATCATCAATATACTTATCCAGAAAAGATTTGCAAGGAAAGATCCTTGAAGGACTTAGCATCCAAATTCTTTTATCCTCTATCATAACATTAACCGATACATTCTCCAGTAAAGTCAAAAGAGCAGAAGCTTCTTGAATTTCTCTCTCCTTCAAGTTCCTCAAAAAATTGAATTCCAATTCCAAACTAACGAGGAATAAGCAATCTTACGCTTGATAGAGACATTGGAATACAGATATTCATCACCATTACCACAATGGGATAATCCTAGGAGGGTTTTTATAAAAAAAGTTTTACTAGATTGAGATTAGACTCACCAAAAACTTAAAATGATTTGGTCAGTGAGATAACTATATGTGGACATTAGCATGCATCAGGCTGACACTAGGCACGCAATTTCCTAAACTTGAAGATTACCATACAAAAGCATAAAATATGTGAAATTTAGGCCAACATATTCTTCCCACAATCAGGACCAAAGGGTCTCTTTGGATATTGCACCTAACTAAGAAATCACAAGAAAGTATAGAAAGCACTAGTTAAATTCGTGCTTTTTTTTTTCCCAGTCAATCTGGTTTGTGCTTATTGGGAGGCTTCATCCTGTATTTATGGGCAGGTATTTTTATGGAAAACCAACATTTTACTGCCTGAAGACACCTGCAAGTTGCTAAAAGCCTAAGCATGGTTCTCAATCACAAGGCATAAACTATACAAAAGCTGTTAAGCTTGATGGTCAAACATGGAATCAACTGATAATGTTGCCAATAAAACTAGGCAAAAGGGATCAAATCCATGTTTGCATTTACTCAGAGCAAACAACAAACTACCAAACACATTTCAATAGGAATAGATTGCTTAAGAAGAGAGGCATAAAGATTAATCACCCCATAACATCATATATCGCAAACGCCTCAGTTTCATAACCCAACTTCTCGCCACCCTGACAAAATATAAAACTCTGTTATTAGCATGAACCAATAGATAAAAGCGAAGGCAACATGGTTTTAGCAACATATTATTTACTTTTCTCACTTAATAAAGGAAAAGAAGTAGAAAAGACAGCATATTTATAACGGCTAAACATGGCTTTTGGAGAAGGGGAGAAGACAAAAGGTCTAGTTTAAGAATGAACATAAAAACTGTCCAAGACTGCAACCATAATTCAGAGCAAGAATGCATGATCGCTGATCCTGGCACAACTATTCATAAACCAGTGTTCATGCCAGAAAACCACGAGAGAAACTGAAAACCTAGTACACAAGATGCTCGAGATCCAAAATATGTATTCAGAAGCATTAATACATGAAATCTGAAAGAAAAGTGGGGCATGACAGAGAAAGCTTCCAACCTTGGTTGTTCCCGTAGAGTTTATGTATAAGTAAATGGGCTTCTCAGCATCTTCATACTGGAGGTAAAGGAATTCAGCAAGAATCAGCTCTGTGACAGAAGGAACAAAAGACATGCCCAAGTAAACAATTCGATTCTTGTACAAATAAGATGCCAAGTCTGGTGGAGGTTGCTCCCACGCAGTTCCACTGGTAAAAGGAATGACCTGCTCAGAGGAGCATGGCGAACAAAACAAATAAGTAGACTAATCGTATGCAGGAATGACGCAAAGAAAATTAATGCTCAACAAATCAATCAGATACTACCTAAGAAACAGGATGAAGATACTCTTTTGTCGCATAAAAATCAAGTTCAAACAATCGACACAAGAAGTATCTCACCACTCGGCTTTTCTCCCCATCTTACAATACTAGTTGCTGTTGATGGTATGGTGAACTAGCTCAGAGTTACTTTTCTCTTTCTTTAACTTCCATAAGCGGAAGAGGGAGGATGTGTATCATTTGGTGTAGTGGTCCACAGCCTATAGATTGTTTCTTTCAGAAAGAAGCAACCTTGTTTTTGACAACATAACCTCAAGGAACGACGCATTCAACTTGGAAAAAAAAAAAGAGTAAAAATTTCCATGAAAGAAAGGAATACAATTGACACAGTGGATCATTCAAAAAGGCACTTGTTCAGTCATGCTTCTTGTTGGTTCGACAAAGCAGAGTCTATTTTGGAAGGCACATCACTCAAGGATATAGTTTGTGCACCGGAACAGCATTATGCACGAGTTATTATTAGTTCACATCAGTAATTAAGCTTTCTTAGTCTGTGCCACTGAATAATATGACTTGAAAATATTCTCAGTTCTTCCAAATTATCTGAGGTTGTGATTAATTTATTATTTTTTTTCAACTTCAGATAAACAAAGCAAAAAGATAGGATTGACAAAGCATTATTTCATCCTATTATATACTAGGCTTTACATTAAGCATTTAGCTCTTAGCTCAAAAGTATTATTTAAGCACATTATCAATACAGAACATATATACAGTAATGTGAAACGGTATAACTTAACCAAAGCTAATATAAATACTATTATTTAGATAAAAATAAATTAAGTAATTAACAGGAAAAAACATAGGGCAAGTACCATGGTGATCACGGGGCTCTTAGGCTTGGACTTGGAGAATGAATCCGGATTGAGGCAATCGGGTCGGAGCCTGAGCCCGGAGAAGTCGGAGGAAACACTGCCGTTTGAGTATGGAGAGATAAAGCTGGTGGATAGGTTTCGCTTGCAGTTTACGGTTCGTGGAGAGGTGCGTGGTGGTGTTGCTAACAAGCGCGTGCGGAACCCGAAGTTCGACGCTGATGCGGTGGCGACTTCCATTCGGTAGCGGAGCTGCTAGAGAGCAAGAGGGAAAAGACTGACGATTAGCAATTAGCAAACTGTGAAACGATAAAAGGATTTGGATCGGACTTGCAAGACTTGGGCTAGAAATGGGCCTCACTCGATCCAAATTAATTGGCCTGTGTTTACAAAAACACGACGTGTAGTATAGGAGGCAAATAAGCCGAGCCGGCTATCGTTTGTGGCTCCGCGGTTCCACATCCAACCCCCCCCCCCCCCCCCCCCCCCCCCTCCCCCGGCGCAAAACAAAATATCTTTATGCGGTATTGTGATTTCGATTATGAAATAAGTATAGGGTGTTCTCGTTGTATATTTCTACGTCATGCTAGAGATAACAAAATGCGGGTATGGGCTGGATTTTTTCAGGCTTAAGCTCATGTCTATTAGAAAAAAAAATTAGGATTTAGCCCGTTATAACCCTGAGCCGGGCTTGGGCTAACCCCTTTGTTAAATTTTTTTTTTTAAATTTTTATAAACTTAAAATGAGTTAATAGTCAACAAATTGTTATAATCAACAATGAATTAAAAAAAAAATTTTAAAATAAAATAATAAATAAAAAAATAAAGCAAATAAAAGTTTAGAGATTTAATTTTTTTTAATATCGGATTATCTAATTCAAGTACTCTCTTAATTAACTAACACTTAAAAGAGAGTTTAGTATTATTTTGCACTTAATCTCTTGCCTAAGCCCTTCATGTGGAGGCCCGAGGCAAAGCCTGTGGAATAGGTCCGGGCTTTTTTGCCATCACTACACCATTCTACAATAGATTTGAAAAGCAGTGAATGGATAACTTTTTAAATTTTGATTTTTAGAATTAGTTTCATACTTAATAAAATCAATACATATCCTAATCTATCATAAAAATCTAACATTATCCTTATTAACTGGAAAATAAAATCATTAACCTTAAATTGACCATTATTATTACCAATTATATTGAGATAAAAAAATAAAATTAATGATAAAAAAATTTATTTTAGTTGTCAATTATTTAATATATACACAATAAAAAAAATTGATATACATGTTTACAGATATGTAAATAAATTTTATTAAACATTATGTTCAATTTAATCATTTATATTTCTACAGTAGCTAAACAATAAAATTTACGAAACATATACAATTACTTTTAAAACTTACAACACTTTTAAAAATAAATTTTATGAAACTTTTAGTTGGTTCTTCACATAGCTGATTAGCATTACAAAACTAGCCGTAAGGGTCCTGTTTGGGATTGTTTTTTAGAGGATTAAAAGTAATTTTGAAAAGTTAAAAATTAATTTTGATATTTGCTAAATTTTTTTAAAAAAATCAACTTTTGGCAAAAATCATCCCATTCTAGATTTTAAAAAGGGAGGAGAAGTAGTTTTCAAAATTTGATTTTGAAAACCAGTTTTGTACTTAGTACAATATCATATATATTCTCATAAATATTACAAAAATCCAAAAATATCCTTATTCGATTAGGAAAATAAAATCATTAAATTTAAAAGATTATTATTATTATTACCCATTATAGTGAATAGCAAATTAAAAAAATAAAATAAATAAAATAAATTTTTTTGTCTATCAATTATTATAAATACAAAATAAGAAATGTTATATATCCATGTTTATAAATGTGTAAATAAATTTTATTCAATATTTTGTTAATTTCAATCATTTGTATTTATACAAATGATTAAACACATATGTCTATTTTTAAAACTTACTGATTATTTATAGCATGTAAATAATTGTAATTATTTTAAAAGTTATAACATTACTAAACTAGTCCTAAAGTATTTATTACGGCACGATAATCTTAAGAAAGACTAGTCTATACAATAATAGGAATGTTGTTGTGCATGATGATATTCTCCAAAAGAATAAAAAATAAGACAGCCAGGGTGGACTTGAATATTGAGATTGCCCATCCAAAATACAATTAAACTTTATAGATTTAGATTATTTATATTACATTAGGCTTGCGGCTTTTACAGCCATTGTTTGATGGTTGATAAAAATAAAAATAATAAGTAGACATGCATAAAAAAAAAAAATTCTTAAGTACAGATATTTTAAAAGTGTGACTGTTGTAAATCGTTTCACAATATTATAGAAATCATTTGTACTATTATGAAACTCTAAATTCATAAAAAAAATTCGTGCACACGTCGTAAAAGGGAATACCTCGTATATATAAATTATAAGATCTTAAAAATATAAGTAAATATTAAATGAGTAGAGGACCTGTCTCGAAATCTTCTATCTATTTTTATGTTTCATTTAAGAAAATATGTGGATGATGTAATTAGGTTGATAAAAAAAAAAAGAATGAATGATTTCTACTATAAAGATAAACAAAGTATTCTTTTTATCAACATCACTATCAAGCTATATGATATCCTTAATAGACAGTATGATCTCATTAGGATCTGCATGATTACAACGTCATTTAATCTAACTTAAAGCATTATCAAAATGTTATTGAGTCGTTTGTATTACAACGAGACTTAGTCATACTTCAATTAAAATGTAACTTAATTATGTTTACTTTATCTGGTGCTAAATAATATCTAATATAGATGTCCCCTGTCAGTCCGCTTCCGCTGTCTCGCTTCGTTAGTGTATGTGCAAGAATGTTTATAATTTTATATCAAGCATCCATTTCTTATATATATAAAAAACTAAATAAATAAATAAATAATGATAAGATGTAGATGGCTAGTTAGGGTTGTACACCTACTTAATTTTCTACAGATTCTAAGATTTCTCGTCAGTGACAGTGAGGGCCGGCCAATCATCATTTGTGCAAAGACATGTATACAATTATATACCAGCCTTCTCATTAATCATTACAGTACGTAGCTAGCGTACAAAGCAAACTTGGAAATGGGAAAGGTTGAATAAGTGCGCAGAAATTGGAGATGTTGAGGCACAGTATTCAATATTTGTAGAGGCGTATGGATGGGGTAGCATTTGCTGATACTCCTGTCCACGTAGCTGCAGGCTGCCGCTTCTGGGAACACCCATTTTGCGATGGAAATGGCAAGCTTAAAGCCATCGCTGGCTCGGAAGCTAAATCATGTCTGGCTCAGTCCCATGCACATGGCTTTGCTTAAGGGGTAAGATAAACTGGTGAGATCTATCATAACAATTGACGGTGAGTTCATCCGAGTCAAAGCAATGGGGACGCAATACGGTTACTCTTTTACAATATATAGAATGTAATCCAAATAGACAATATTCATCTTTTGGGTGATTTTTTGTCTGTTTGCCCCTCCTTTATTGAATTTGAAGACATGACGGTTAAATGTTAAAATGCCGTGCATACGCGTAAGTTGAATGCCTTTGAGTTCTTGTTTGAATGGCTTAGACGATCCAACAAAGAACAGATCCTCAAATGGAAGGACCACGATGGAAACACTGCCTTGTATAAGAGAAATTCTATAATAAATTAAGGCTATCATATCAATCATATAACAAGTAAATAATATTATGACATTTGCATATTTATTTTAAAAACCTATCATGCAATTAATTTGGCAACTCAATTTAATCATGTTTTTCTGTTTGATACAATGAAAAGGGGAAAAAAAAAGATAAAGATTTCATCATTAATAGAACCATTGAGCATACAATTTCAAAATTATATCTATCGACCTCACATTGACATATACACAATGGCTATATGCATGTACAACTTTTTAAGACGTTTTCCAAAATTTAATTTGGAGATCACTGTATCATAAATATAACCACTTTATTAGCATGAACATCTTTTCTTTTCTGCTTTGCGCGGGGGGTTTCTCAGCTTTTCAGCTTCTTAGTAGATTTCAGAATGGGAAGTGCCCATAGCTCATTTTGATCCCCTTAATTAATTGAATATCTGCAACTATTCTTTTTATTTTTAATAAAATAATCTCCCAATTAAATGATCCAAGTTGGTAATTCCAATTGTCAATGTAAATGTCAAGAATGTCAGAGGCTATGAACATGTTAAATCTTTAACGTGATACGCTGGAGAGAAAGGTTGGGAAAATCCTACGCAGTGCAGGAGCAGAAAAGGCTTGTGAACTTGGTACTCGTATCACTAGACTTGCAGCCCTTTTACGTCGGGCCTTATCATTCATAGAAAGAAGGCACAAATTCTTGGGAATAATATATATAATATTTGGCAATAAAAGCCAACGGCAATACCAGCAGGCCGATAAATCTGGTAATGGTCTCCGGAATATCCTACTTGCGGTTGCTGTACTGATTGCAGCAGCTACATACCAAGCTGCCGGTTATTGGCAGGAAGATAGTACAGCCGCTGCCGCTACCCCCACCAACAATAATGTTACGAATCTTTTATATGACAACAACACGACTGCCACCAATAACACTACTAAAGGTCGAGGCCAACAGCCAATGTGCTATTCCTTTAAAAAAAACTCCAAGAGCATTGAATATGAAGTTAGTTCTCTTTTGTACAAAGAAAAATCTTTTGAACAAAACCCAGTAACATTGTCTTATTATTATTATTCTTATAAATTTAGTTTATTTTTATTTTTTATATTGAAATATGCCTTGTGAAGAAAAAATTAAATTTTAAATTATTTTTTGTGTTCTTCTTGAAAGTTAATGTTGTTGAATGTATCAAAAGCTTAACAAAAAATGTTTAGTTAAGGACCCAGATCTCTCGGAGCCCGCTTTGCTGCAACGTCTGCATTTACAGTTTCAACATATATTTGTTTAATCTCAGTATACTAGTAGATTTAACTTGTGAAGCTTAAACCTCAGTGGACGGTACCACTAGACGCCTGGAGTAGATGAAAATATTAATTAATAAAATTTGAACCCTACACATGTTACGGTTTTAGCTGGCCAAAAAAATTATACTATTTAATTATTAAAAAAATAGAAACGAGATACATAGTATGTACGTTAAATTTGTTCTCTTATATGTAAGTTGTAATAAATAATTATAAAATCACTTGTCCTTGGCCCAAGTGGTTGGGCTTGTGAGGGCGCCAGTTCAAGCTCCCACAAAAGTATTGTGGGGGCTTTAATCCTATCTCAATTATAACTTATAATTAAATGAAGATAAATTATTTTCTTACAAGTATGAATGGAGTAGGTGTCCCTCAAATATGAATGATGGTTAAAAATCATACCCTTTTGAATATTAGTAAATGTTAAAAGTCTATTCCTTCGAATATTAGTAAGAGTTAAAAATCTAGACAAATATAAGTTATACTCTAATTGTACATATCAATAATAGTGTCTCATATAATATGAGTTATAAAAAAATAAATAAATAATCATAAATTATTTGCAAGTATGTTATCTGGTTTGAATGTTCTTAATAAAAATACACTCTTTATTAATCTGTTGTTTTTCGCTATTGACTATTCTCTTGTATAGAGCCTGACTGAGTTTAGTAAGCACGGTTCACTCCCAGGTGTCATGGCCCAAGCCTCTCTCCATAGCTCAGCCCATGGAAGACTCTAGATTCATTTGTATAGATATTTCTTTATAATAAATATATGTAGATATTTTTTTATGGTAAATGTGTGTAGGTGATAGTTGTGTATTTATGTGCCACTCTTATATACAAGACCTCATTTGTCCATAGGGGATATAATCAGAGAACATATTGTAATCTTTGCTTGAGTAATACAAGTTCTTTGCTCCCCATTAGTGCTAGAGTGCTCGTGAGTAAGGTTTTGAACTTTTGAAACCAGCAGCGTTTCAAGTGTGATAGGCTGACTCAAGGCCAAAGCGAGTGAAATTTAACACCTAAAGCCGCACGATTCCGAGTGGGAACAAGCGGGTCACGACACAAGGAAATGCATTACGTGGATGTGACTAGTGAGAGTCATATTGCCGGCTCATGCACAGGTTGAAGCATTAATGGCCATTCCAAGTTTCACATATGGGCCATTTCGATTGGGCCAGGTGCTCTGACTCAAAAACTAGTTTATGTGGAAAAAGAAAAGTGATGATTATGGAATAAAAATTATTAATCTATTATAAATATAAATATTAATAAAATATTAAATATTTTTTTATTATATAAATATAAGTGTTTGATTAAATTAATTTTTAAATTATAATAATAAATATTTATTAAATATTTTAGTATCATATTTTAAAAATTATAATTGTCCAACCATATTACTAAACATATTCTAAAGTATTTTAGTAGATACTTATTTTTATGATTTAAAAATTAAGATAACGAATGATTTATAATATTTTTACTATATTTTAATTAAATTTATATTTAACACACATTTATCATATTTTATTTTATAATTAAAATTTATTTTTCAAGTTCACAATACATCTATAAGAAATACAGTCTTTAATAAATATATTATCTCAATCTTTAGATCCCATTGTTTAGTACGCAAATTTAAAAATATGTTTGATAAATCTTGAAACTATAATACGAATATGTAAGTCTAGACGGTAAGTTCTAAATTACGAATTTTGAAGTAACAGATTGCTTCTGGTTGAAAAGGGCTTTGTTCAACTTTGCAGTGAGGAAATTATTGTATCATAAAGTAGATTTTTATTACGTTAATTACAATTTTCCATTTCCGGAGCCTAGAATATAATATTTACTTCCAGTAAAATACAAAAACCCAAGCACTTTTGGCTTGGGGACTTGTGATTGTGAGGTTCTGAACTCTTTGAAACTCCCCGAGTCTCACCATTAAAACCGAACAATGTCTATATCCATAGCTCCGCTTTCTCTCTCTCATCCTGCATCATCTAAGCTTTCAAGAACTCATTTTCCCTTTACCCACAAGCCCACTTTTTTACTTAGCTCCATAAAAGGATCATTTTTTACTTTAAGAGCTTCTGCAGCTGATAATGGAGCTGGAGTTTCAGCCTCAGCTGTGACCGTTGAAGAACCAAAGGTTCAGGAGGCCTCGGAGGGTTCGACAGAGTCCAATGGGGCGGTCGAAGCGCCAGAAGTGAAAGCTGTGAACAAATTTGAGGAGCCCAGATGGGTTAATGGAACTTGGGATTTAAAGCAGTTTCAGACAAATGGGCAGACTGATTGGGATGCTGTTATTGATGCTGGTGAGGTTTCTGGATTTTTTTTTTTTGGGTAGATGGATGGTTTGTTTATGTGGTTAAGTCCATGATCACCTGTGAAGAAAAGAGTAGTTTTGTTATAATCTGTTTGATTTTTACTATAGTTTGTTTGGTTATCGAGGATATGTGGGAGAGTGTTTAGAAAAGAAATTGATTGATATGAATCAGAATCTGTTGGCAAATCTAAGATTGTATAATCTGTGTTATTATCATCCCCTATCCTCTGTTCTTGGTGAGTGAAATGGGTTTTTACTTTTGGACAGCCTGGCTAGTTTCTAAATTTATTTCGTCTGAAAAATCGTTCGAGATATTGTTCTGTTTGATTGTGGATGTAATGAAGTAGGTAAATTATGGTATTCAGACACCAAACTGATAAAAAGAAATTGGTAAAATGCTCTGACTCTAAATAGTGGTAGACTCTTGAGTGTTGTGAAAGAGCAAGCATGAGTACATGAAATTGAGAACACAAACATGTGAAAGGGAATATCGGCTGTTAGTTTAGATGCGAAAGACTGAGCTTGTCCAAAATGATCTATGAGAAGGCACTCTTGACTAAGGAGTTAATCTTAGAGGTTTAGTAATATCTGAATTCGGATAGATTGTCATTTATTTTGGCCACTCTTTTACATGGAACGCTTGTAGTTATCACAGCTCCTATGATGCTACAGAATTGAGTATGCCAAGCAAACCAAACTTTTTTTTTTCCCCACTTGGATTAGCTTACTGATCTAGTAAGAAATAGGGACATGATTTTGCCACCTGATATGAATTTATGTGATGAATTGCACCTTTTTTCCTTTATGAAGTTGGAGTATACGTACTTGTAATTTTGATAATAGGCCCTCTTTTATCTTGATCTATATGCTCTTAAATCTGGTTATTGATAATGACAAACCTATGTCCGTGGGAGACCCTTTCAAATCTATCTTGGTTGGATATCTTATAGTATATGTACACAGAGCTAACGAGATGCTTGATTAAAGTTCATGGCATGAAATTTATATGTCGTATATAATTTGTCTTGATCAGTAGTAAATTAGAAACTTTGTTGTCCACCTGTAACATTTTTATGACAGCTTGTGACAAGTAACTGTTGATGATGAAAAAGATTTGTTAACACTAGGTGCCTATGCCAGCCAATTCAGTGAGGTAGACTTTTTTTTATTTTTGGTCTATCTGCTGTTCATTTATTTAACATTTTTTAAAGGGTCCATTTATTTTCCTTTAGCTGGACTTTTACAGGCATAATTATAGAAATGATCACTTTTTGTTTTCTGCAAAGTGAGATTCATTTGAGCTTTGAGGTGCAGAAGAACTATTATACTTAAATTCTAATAGTTCAAAGGTTTCTCTGTTTCTTATTGTCCTCCTTGGATAATGCTTTTCAGAGGCTAGAAGAAGAAAATGGCTGGAGAATAATCCAGAATCATCCAGTAATGATGACCCTGTGATTTTTGACACTTCAATTGTACCTTGGTGGGCATGGATAAAGAGATTCCACCTACCTGAAGCTGAATTGCTTAATGGTGTGACAGATCCCTATTTTTCATTTTCAATGTATTTATATGATGCATCTCTGCTGTGATTCTAATCTGACTGATGTTATTTTATGAGCTTGTCACAGGCCGGGCTGCAATGATTGGATTCTTTATGGCTTATCTGGTTGATAGCTTGACTGGAGTAGGTCTAGTGGACCAAATGAGCAACTTCTTCTGCAAGACTCTATTATTTGTTGCAGTTGTTGGAGTGCTTCTAATTAGAAAGAACGAGGATATTGAAACCCTGAAAAAGCTTCTGGAAGAGACAACATTTTATGACAAGCAATGGCAAGCAACCTGGCAGGATGAGACCACAAGTGGTGCCAAAAAGGACTAGTCCACTTGCAGTTTACAATGGTTTTTCATTTTTGTTTTTTCATGATCAGCTGTAATTTATCTAAGGTAGTGGGGGTTAATGATATGGATTTCTATTTCTCATGTTATTCACGTTGTTAACTTGTATTGAATTGTGTGGACACATTTTCCTTTAATGAAGTAATATGCCCTGAGATGAAAGATATACTCTGCTCTGGAAGAGATTCCTGATGAGATCTAGCATCCAATATTTTTATAATTATAGATAGCCAACTGCAATTTGTTCCAGTAGGCACTCAACCGCTGCCAAGGGCAAATGGTCCCCTATGTCTTCGTCTATACCATCTTTTTATTTACCAGATATGATGGTTATCAACATCGGCATCAGCCAGACCCGCACTAAAATGAATTTCTGGATGTGTCCGGGTGGTGAAGTTTATACAATTGTATAGATGTAACACTCATTGCGAGCATGGCTGCAAACATCTCTAAGATGAAAGGAAAGTTGTTTGTGAGTATAAGCATTGTCATGAAGGATACATAAAACCCCCAAACTATTGAAGAAGACAATCAAAGGGAATGAAATAGGAAAGTTATAGGTTTCCAATGTCAGAAATGCCTGACCATCAGCATCCCTAATCCCACCAGGAGGGCTTAAAACATCCTTGGAAGTTCTCAGTTTCCATTGATACAACCACCAAAATATCAGGTTATTCCTCACTTTGTTTGGATCATTTTCATTGAAATAGATTCTGAAGTAGTCAACCCAGTCTGGTGTTTCTTCTGGTGACAAATTTCCACGCCCAACAAAGCTTGAAATAGCTACTGTTTCTTGTTCAGATTGTGTAAGAACCTGATTTTCAGCTTCTTGTGGAGTGATAGTAATGCCATTTACGAAGTATCTCTGCACCAGCATTCTTAAGGAGCCTTTCAATATCATCGTAGCTTGAGTAACAAGGAACAAGGACAGAAAGATCTATCGCAGTTAGGCTACACTTGTTCACAGCTTTTACTTGCAAGACTATGGGAATTGCAGTGTTGAAATTTAGCAGTAAGCCTGTCAGCACATCATGAAACCAATGTTAATCATAGAAACAAAACTTAAGAGTCTCTTCTTCTTGTGGCTGATAGAAGTCTTATCCAAGGATTTCTTCTAGCAGCAGCTAGGTGGAGGATGGTTTTTGCTTCATCTTCAGCAATTCTGACAAATTGTTTTGTTTTAATCTTTCTGCCAATATTTGAACAGCTTGAAAATGATTATTTTTAAGAGTCATTTCTGAAATAATTATCATGAAACTGCAAGAAGATGCCTGATTGTTTCAACCCTTCCTTTAATGCAAGCACAATGGAGAGGAGTCATTCCATCTTTACCCTTGAGTTTACAAAGCGCACTTACAACTCCTCGATGCCCATTTGCAGATGCCATATGAACTCCACTAAACCCGTACAGGTTCAGTTCTCTTGCATATTGAATGACGTTGGTTTTGTGGTTGATGAGTTCTTTCATATGGAAACGATGTCTGTGCTGCCGGTTGCTGCACGCTCCAGGATAAGCGGTTCATCTAAGAAGAGACTAGGTCTGCTTCTTCCTCGCCACAGTGTCCAAATGAAAAATAAACGACTTTTTCGTCCCACTTGCTCTTAGTTTCCAGTTAATGGCCTGTCCAGTGTACATTATTGAGCACAATTTTGTAGGCAAGAAATGACATAATTTTGACACAATTTTGGAGGCAAGAAATGGAAACAATCAAAGAATCACTGGTAGAATCTTCATGCATGCAAAAAATAAATGCTTAATCAAATCAAACAATAAACCCTACAAATGCGACTGTTGGTTTACCCATTGGGACAACCCCACTCAACAGGTCAACTTTTCCATAACCATGCAAATTATAAATGATAATGCGTATCTTAAATTTATGCACTCAAATACAAGGTGCAAAACAAGCATGTACAATATTTTGCAGAACATTACACAGGAAAATAAATAAAATTCAACTACTAGTTTTTTCTGCAGGATTTACGTTAGCCATCTCTGTTTCGTTTCTTTCAGATGCTTCTTTGAGCTTCAAACAGTTGTATTATAAGCCTCTCTTTAGTGAAGAAAATGAACGTTAACACTTAAACTAGTCACAATCAAGTTTCTTATTGTGCTCCTGCAATTTGCTGGCAACCACTGAATGCGTTTGGAGGGTTGGAAATGAAAAAGTTCCACTTTTTCCCAACCTCTCAACAGAGTAGCTTGTGCAACCCGGTTCACCCCAAGAGTGAAGGCACCCATTCGCAAGTTGCAGTTGTGAGTTTGGCATATTTCCTTAATGTCCTTGGAAGCACTCATCATGTACCTCTTAAGCTCATGATTATCCGTTTCTTCTTCCCACATGAATCCTTGAATGTTCTGTGGCACATGCATAAACACATAGAGTGATGTGTTATTGTACACATTGGACTAGAACATAAAATTATGTAAAATGGTACAACACTAAAAGGATTTGTACAATCCAATGTTGAAATTGATTCAAGTACAATATTTAGCTGACAGATGGAAGGAAGCTGGAGGGTCATATGCATATTGATGGTTTAGTACCTGAACCCATTCAAAGTAACTCACTGTCACACCACCTGAATTTGCATATATGTCAGGGAGTATAACAACCCCCTTCTCGGACAAAATCTGCACAGAAGAAAGATTTCATTGTCTAGGATTTTGAATTCGGCAAAAGCACATAAACTAGAAAAAGCTCTTCTACTATAATATTACTTCATCTGCTTCAGGGTCAGTTGGGTGATTGGCTGCTTCAATTATGAACTTTGCCTTCACATCTGCAGCATTTTCCCTTTCAAGAACCAGAAAGTTAAGAGAAAATATCAGTTGTAGTCATATCTGGGTCAGAACTGTTTTACACAATACACAGGATTAACACAAGACCAAACTGAAAAAGGATTAGCCTTGACGAAAGAAGTTATGAAGGTTATGGCTTTAATAGCCAAACAAAACTACGTACTTGTTAAGGACTCCACCTAATGCACATGGCACAAGAACATCGCATTCATGGACAACTAAGTCATTTAAATCCATTGCATTTCCACCTTGAAAATCATTCAGGCATTTATTGCTCTTCTTCTGTTTTAGCAGAGCTGGAATATCAATACCATTTGGATTTTTAATTGCACCTGTGATGTCACTGACTGCAACAACCTTTCCCCCATGCTCATGGAAAAACTTTGCTGCCCAGGAGCCCACATTTCCAAAACCCTAAGCGACAGCAGTTTGTATCATTGAAATACAATCTCATATGTGCAAACAGCTGAAATTGATTTTCTTTTAGAGAACTGGAAAGGCTGAATTAAAATTGGTTTACCTGAATAGCAAATTTCATATTGGAAATTGATTTTCCATGTTCAGCCAGTAGAGCCTTGGTTGCAAAGAACACTCCAAGTCCAGTTGCAGCTTCCCTTCCAAGTGATCCCCAAAGATCCTAAAATTCCATATCAACATAGGAAATATAGAGTTCATTAAATTTCTTCTCCTTACCATACATCGATCACTCACATTTTTGTTTCTCTGTTTCTCTCTTGATACTTACAATTGGCTTTCCGGACAACTGCTGGTGAGTGCCCATGAAATTTTGAGTATTCGTCCAGGATCCATGCCATTGTCTGTCCAGTAAAAGAGCAATTAAATGCATCAAACTCTAACGGACGTAATTGGAGGTCAGCCTAAATGGTTTAAGCAAGTTCAACTATGAATAACTGGATACCTGTGAATTAGTTCCCATGTCAGGGGCAGGAACATCCCTGTGAATACCAATAAGATCATGGATCTTCTGAGTGAAAACATGAGTTAGACGTTCTAACTCGCTCATATTCAACTCCCTTGGATTGCAGCCAATCCCTCCCTTTGCTCCTCCATATGGAATAGCAGCTACAGCTGTTTTCCATGTCATCAGTTGAGTGAGAGCGTTCACCTCATTTGGGTCAACCTTGAACAAGATAAACTATAACAGTTAATGATTGATACAAAGTTGGAAAAGAAAAAATGTATATGAGCAAGGAATTTATTTTACAACAATGTGTAACATAAGTCACAGGTTAATTAACAGTTTCATCTGATACCATCCGAAAGAGTTATACCACAATTAATATGATTTTAAGCAGATAAGCACTAGTATCATACATTAAATGAGATTCTTAAAGCATGCAGAACAAAAAATAGGAAGTAGGAATTGATACTGTATAAATTATAATGCAGTTCCGTTTGTTATGTGGATGATATATACATACAAAACAGTCAAACAAATTCTCAGGCTCAACTACTACCTTAAGAGGACTTAGAAAAGGAAAAATACAATGCTTCTCCACAATCAAGAATACAATGGTACAATTTTCATCATTAATATCACAACAAATAAGAGTCCAGCCTTACTATATGGGCAAGTGGTTGCAGTGGTAAAGTTGATGTAAGGAAAGGACCGCTAGCAAAATCAAAATGGAAGAAGACAAATTATGATCTCTAAACACCATAGTGCCAAAAGATGACAAAATATGGCATTGTTTAGAAAATCTCAAGCATATACAAACTATTCCAAAGAAGCAGCATCTTATAACTACCCTCCACGCATTAATGCCTTCAACAAGCAAAATCGTTCTCTTCTTCATATTGAAATCGTTAGCAGATCAAACAAATATAGTTTAATCTTAAAAACAAGCATTTAATGGAAATCAAAGTGGGTGATCCTAAACTAGGAAACTGTTTCAAAAGGACAACCCATTATTTTTCACAAAGAGACCAACAAGGTCAACAATGTGAACTTTGCAGAAAATATTTTTAGGAAAATGACCAGAAGACTGACAAAATAAGCCCGTTTCTCGATTCATCCCTCATTACTTCTCCAATCACTAATAATTGAAAACATATATGGGTAAAATTTAGGAAATTCTCTTCATTCCATTGATGGAATTAAGCTTCATTTTGGCAAACCTTTAGAAAAGCATATCCTTTTAATGTTGTCAATCGGCACTTTTCTTACTAATGCACAAACTCAAATATAAAGAGCCCCATTTCAAAATTAAGATGCAAAAACATTATACTAAGGGTCCATTTGGGATTGAGGTGCTATAACTTTTAAGCTGCAGTTGTTGTAGAAAAACAGTTGTAACTCTGAAACAAAAGTTAATATTATGTAGTAAATATAAATTTAAAATAATAATTTCGATAAAATTATTAAAGATATAATAAATTTTCCATAATACAAGTGAAAAATCATATCAATATAGCTTGTAAACTACAGCAACTATTGTTTACCAAATACTTTAGTGCTGTAGCTTAAAATCTACAGCTGCCCAATCTCAATACCAAACACACCCTAACAATAAAAGCAAAAAAGAACTAATGCTCAGAAACTAAAATCAATCTAGCTAGCTCCAGCATCCAAGGAATCACTTTAATTATATTAATCAACTTTAACATGCAAAGTGAGAAATAAAAGTAAAAAAATGAATAAATAAATTCAGGAGTTAACATATGATCACCTCATGGTGGTAGCGGATTCCACCTTTCATAGGGCCACGGGCGTTGTCATGTTGGATTCTAAATCCGACAAAAGTTGCAAGTGACCCATCATCTTTCGGAATTGAGCATTCAACCTGCGTAGGCTGCAGCAGCAAGATCCTCAAATAACCCCTAAAGAATCAGAGAAATAAAAATAACTGATCCATATATATGTAAATATATGCCAAATAAACAAACAAACAAATAAATAAATGGTGATATTATTATATATTATCAATTGCTTTAATTTCTCTGAAAGGTGTTAAAAGGCTTCTCTCAAGCTTAGAATCCAACCCAAGAATTCGAGCTGCATAGCGAAAATTGCGATTGGTGGCTGCAAGAGCATTCATGGCTGCCGACTGAAACACTGAAAAGTAAAAACGCGAAACCGAAGTCTCAAAAGAAAAGTGAAATTAAACTCGTCAGCTACAAATAATAAAGCAAAACGTTGTATAAACAAATGGCGTGTAGGCATATGGAATGCTCAATATATGCAGCAGTGACACCAGTGTTTTGTGTTAATGAACCTGACTAAGAAAACAGGACTGTTTTCGTCTTTGAACGCCAACTTATTTGTTGTTTTTTGATGAAGCCGTTATATATGGAGGGAAAGTTGACAAGTGGATTTGAATATCTAATAGTGTTATTACAAATTTCACGTTCAACTCTCGTGCATTAAAGTTTTTGAAGTTCCCTAGATATTCTGCTCTTAAAATTGTGGTTTTATTATTATGATACAATATAAAAAAATAAAAAAATAAAAAAATAATATATGTATATATATATATATATATATATATGTGTGTGTGTGTGTGGGGGTGGGGGGGTAAAACAGATATGAAGCACATCAAAGTCAAGGATTTGGGTGGAAAGTAAAATCTAAATTTTTAACTATATAATTTAAATTAGACAGAGATAAAGTCTTAGATGGTGTCGACATTATAAATTAAATAAATAATAATTTAATGATGTAATAGTATCAACAACGACTTATATGTCTTATAAAATTTTTCTTAAAATAAAAAAGCCATCAAAGATTTAATTATATGAAATATATATATATACACACGTGGTAGTATCTTAAATTGTGGTTTTATTATTATGAAGCAAAATATATATATTAAAACACATATAAAGGCCACCAAAGTCAAGGATTTCCATGCATCTTTCGGTGAAAAATTAAATTTAGACTTTTTAACTACAATCCAAATCAGAAAAATGGTAAAGTCTTAGACGGTGTCGACACTATAAATTAAATAATATTTTAATAACGTGATTGTAACAACAACTTATATATCTTTTGTTGAAAGAAAAAAGCCATCGGGGATTTAATTACGTGAACAATGTATTTTATTGGTTTATTAATTAAAGTGATGTGCTAATGAACTTCACATTTTCAAACGAAAGAAAATTGTTTGTTGATTGATGAAAAGTGAAAGATACGGAGTTGTATATTGTTATGGTCCTAAAAGTTATATTCTAATATAACTTAAGTTCGGCTTCTCATACGAAGCAGTTGTATGCCGGCATGAACCCATCCTTTTCTTTGCCTGCTCAATGTATTTTACTCGCGAGATGCAATTTGTCTGATGCGTTCTCTAACACGGAGGATTGCGATGAAAATGTTAAAAGTTATGTACGTCCAAGGCTAAAACAGCCAAAGCACAATCCAACCAAATTGGACATAATCTTGAACTAGCTAATAGATTGATTGATAAGATACTGCCGTATGATGTACATGGTTCTCTTGCTGGCTCAATAAATCATTACACGTCTCCTGATCTCATTATGGTTACCATGATTATTAGTCAAGCGTTTAATTCTGATTTAATGACTTTAAAATACAGTCACCAAATTTACGCTGTATGAGCAAAAGACCTCCAATTACTTGTGTATTAATTAGAAGTTTTGAATTGGTGGATTAGGTACAAATCCCTACAAGGATACTGTAATTACGCTGCCATGTGGAAGGAAAAGACCAATGATCTGAACTAATTTTGAAAGGAACTTCTTCGCCGCACTCACTATACATTGTTGTTAGGTTATTATTAATTAAACTTAAATATTATAGATAATATATGGCATGCAAATATGCAATTTTTTTTTATTTCTAACTTTTTTGGACTTTAAGATTTAGTAATGCATTCGGTTTATTGATTGATCAAACCAAAGGCGTCTTCTGGCCTCTTCTCGGTGGCCTGGTATCTCCGTATTATATATATCTGGTGCTTCAACTTATTCCTGCGCATGCAATTGCATGCACACATAAATGTATAGCACAATAGTATATGAACCCCTGTATTTTTACATTTTGTCTAACAACGACATAGTTTTTCATTTGTACCAATCGGGTCTCAAAGCATTTAAGCAAGCTGCAAGCCTGAAGCCTGTCGTATGAAATATTTGAAAGAAATAGGAGTTACCTGGAGACCTATTTGATACAAGTAGACAAACTACGTCAAGATTTGATAAAACTTGAAATTTCAGAGATCCATATGTTATTACCTCATAAATATATGGTTATATACCAATCCGAAGTTGTACACAAATATATGATGTATTATAGTAATGTTGCCGATATACCCAAGACCAGAAGAAGAGAATAACAATATCATCTCCAAGCAGCTCGAGTTTCAACATGCCAACCAAAATGGTAAATCAGCTGTCTATGCTCTCTCATCACTTCATGTGTTTTATTTATATATTGTACTAGCTATGTGGATAAAGCGAGAGACTGGAATTGATCAACTACTGTAATATATACGTGTATGCATACATATGGATGGTGATGTGAATTTTCAGGCAAAGTTTTGCAGAGAAAAGGGAGTATCGATCAGCGTGTATGAAGAGAAGCCGAGAAGGAGAAGGATTTCAGCAAGTCGTCAACAACACCACCACCACCACCACCACCACTATGATTACCTTGATAATGATCTTGATTCTGCAGGAACAGGAAAAGGATATAATAGGAGAGCTGAGCTTCTTCAGTACTCTCGAACTCTAAGGGAATCTCCTCAACCATCACCAGCTGCATCCACTCCCTTGCTGCCAAAGCCAAAGCCAACACCAACACCTTCAAACTTTCAGCAACCCACACCCAAGGTATGTCGCTAATCTTTTCTTGGATATACAGTTAGGCCATAAATTAAACTACTTAAAGAAGAGTTAGGGCTAGAGATTTTTTACATCTCCTCCAGTATATATGTATTCTCATCTAATTTCGGGGCGGCCATCTACTCGGTTTAACTAATATAATCTTTTGTGCCGGTATATAAAAGAGATCTGTGATTTGAAACATGCGCTCTCACATGGATGAATTAGATGGGACTAGTTTCCGTTGATGCAATGTATGTTTAGAAAAACATAGAACCGGGTCCAGGTTGCATGAAGATATAAAGTTTAATCTCAAGTAGCAGCAGCTCTCTGAATTGCCCTTTGTCCTCCTGCATTTATGTGTTGGGAAAACTTTGGTGTCATAATTGAATTAATCACACACCTTAGTAATTATCTTTTTGTTACTATACTTTATACACAAGAAAACATTTCTTAGACTGTCGACTCAATCTAATTTTAGAAGCTTTCATTATTGTTTTAAGGGGATGATCGGTATCATAGTAGTAAGATTTTGATTGTTGGAAACTTAGAGTGGATGACTGATAATTTACTATTGTTTTTATTACTGAGAGACTGGTTTTTGGAACCTTTTGTGTTGACAGACTGTTGCTGTCCAAAGAAAGCCAAGTTCTGCAAAGACTCCTACTTGTCTTGGCGATTGGAAAATCTTGATTCCAAGTTTCATCAGATCTTTGATAAGCCTCAAAGGGAAGAAAGACGCGAAGAAAAAGAAGCCAAGTGGGTCTGGAACCAGTAAAATGAAAGCTCTTATGAAAAGCATAAAGGTAAGAGAAGCATGCTTAGCGTCAATGCAACATTATACAACATTTCGTTCCTGACTGTGAGCTACTAACGTGTTTTAGCTAAATATTCTTCTTCATCAGGTACAAAAGAAGAGGGGATTTATTCCTAAACTGTGCACAACGTTGCAGAAGCATAGGTAAAGCTCCAACCAAGCTGCCGTGCCGTCTTATGTGGCTTCAGAAAATTTGATATATAGAAGAGAAACTCATTTGAGACTATTTATTCGATTGGAGAGACCTTCAGAAATTTATTAAATGACTCCGAAACACTTTATTTTTTGTTTTCACATTGTTTATCTTTCAATTTCAATTGGATCAGATAAGCTTAATTGTATGTTATTTCTCTCTTTGCTAAGCTTTTTGGCAGTATTAATAACGTTCCTTGAGCAATGAAAGAACAAATTATCTTCAAAAAGCTTATGTCTCACTAAAGGTATATAATTTAAATGCATCTCCATTCCGTTGGTATAATCTACTATAGGAGTGAATCGATAGCTTGATAGGCTCTCTTGATTCCTAATTTGATTGTTAAAGTATGATTGCAGGGGAGACCTCACAGTTTAAGTTTCAAATCCAAACTCCGAAAATAATCTTACAGCGAGTTGCTCACATAGACGGCTATAGGAATTCTGATAGTATGGTTATTATTCCCCCGCAACACCATTGCCCCAAAAGAGTAAGCTCTTGTTGAGTTGGTGGCTTTTAGTACAATCTTTAGCTCCCTTGAAGCCAGTCCCCTTATCTTAAACACTTGCGGGGAAACAGATACTTTCACACCCGATGGTTCCGTCACAGTCACCGTGTAAGTTTCATTAGCACTGCTGACATTTCTCACTCTTCGAGTCACCTTCCTTGACCCAACAAGATTTGAAACAGTAATACTTGGTGTGTTTAAATCCGAGCACCATCCCTGGTTTTCAGTTGGACATCCGTATCCTGTTACTCGTCTTATATAGTCATCATCAACACCTGGAACAGCACAGAGAAATTGTACATACTCCTGAAAATGGGCATTAAATATGAGTCCTGGGTCAATGGCTCGAGCTGGGTTAATGAAACCAGCACCAAAATCAAATGGGGTGGCATGGACTAGAACGTGTTCTAAAATGGGAGAGTCAGAATAATCTTGTGCTAAAATGGGAGAGCCAGAATGATCAGTTACTTCAGCGCTTGTCATCATTGCCGATGTGATAGCAGCAGGACTCCATTTGGGGTGTCTGTGCTTGATTAAAGCTGCAACACCAGAGATATGAGGTGTAGCCATGCTAGTACCAGACAGCAGTGCAAAGTTCCGCCCTGGACAGAATAACAAATATGCATAAATTCACCCTCCTTGACAGAAGTTGAAGAAACTATATATTTGCTACCAATATTTCTCATATAACTCTCATATGTTACCAGACAACATAAAAGTTTTTTTTTTCGGTACCTTTCAAATTTGGATCTCCTTCGCTATTGGGGCTCCAGGCAGCCCAAATTGAGGACCCTGGAGCCATGATGGTTGGTTTAAGGACATCAGCAGTTTGCAAAAGTGCATTGTTCACATCAGGACCTCTAGAAGAGTAGGATGCCACAACTGGTGCTTGACCATGATAAATTGCCCGCCTTCCACCTAATATTCTTGCTCTTGCATGAAAAACCACTGCTTGTCCAGCTCTGCTCTTTATAGTGTGGGAGTTGTAATATTCCAATAAAGCCTGCATATTTGGACAATGCCAATTCCTATATCAATAATTTCAGATAGTTTGGTATATTAGTTCACTGGCTTTGGAATGTAAAGAATCTCAACCAATACCGTAGAAGATTGCATGTTGTTGAGGATAATTCCTGGGACTTCTAGGGCCATATCTTTAAACTTGATAGGAGAAAAATCTTGATCAGGGTCCATCCTGAGTATAAATCCTGCAGCCCCTATCTTCTTAATGTTGTCTGCAACAGTTGCAATGGTTGCATCGTCGTTCTCAAATTCAAAAGAATATGTGCAGATAATTAGTTTTCCTCGAGCTAGAGCTGGGATGAAGAGCTCTGGATGTTGACAGCTCTCAAGTGAGAAGATACCAGTTGAAACATTCCTATGGCAGACATCAGCAGCTGCTGCTAACGGATAATACACTCTTCCTAATGTTGGAGCTACATAATGATGGTAATTAGGCATAAATATCCAACTTCACTAGAAGTTAGTCAGAAAAGCAATATTTCTTTCAGGATGGAAGGAAATGTGATCATGTTTAAGAATTAGAACATTTAGGAACTGAAATTTACGTGCAAGCCCTATGCCAGAGAAGCTCTGTCCATTGGCTAACTTGATTGTATTGTTGTACTTGCGGTCCGTGATAGAAGCAGCAATGCTCGTGATCCAAGGGCTAAAAGAAAGGATTGAACTGGAAGAAGGGCCACTATTGCCAGCAGCTTGAACGACAAGAACTCCAGCTTTTGTAGCAAACAAGAGCTCCATTTCTAGAGCATTGAGGAAAGAAGCAGGACCAGAAGGGACTGCAGATGGCCCTACTGAGAGGCTTAAAATATCAACTCCATCTTCGACTGCCTAGAGCAAGCAATATTATAGAATAAATTCGTAGTCACTTAAACAAAGAAACTTATCAACACTATTAACTTTTCCATAAAGAAACTTATCAAGGCTATTAACTTAGACCTTTCTTTAACAAAGGTTAGATTATCTGCATATTTCATCTAATTAGTTTGAATATGTTAAGATTTTTATTGGTTACCATACTCACAGACCTGATCAACAGCAGCCACAACATCTGCCATATAACCTCCGAAAGTATAAAGAGCCTTGTACACAGCAATCCTGTTTAAATAATAAAATGGGAAAAGAAATATAACTCGATCCTAATTTGACTCATAATTGAAAAAGATAAAACATATATCATGCCTCAAAAAGGAGCAAATATTTAGTTCTCGCCATAAAAAGGATATAGTTGCCGTTGCATCTTCCTCCTCATTTATTCTCTATTATTATTATTATTATTGAATACCTTGCTCCTGGAGCCATACCACTGGCATATCCATAATTGAAACCACTGTCAATTACTGGTACTCGGTGGTTTCCTGCAGCTGTTGATGCTGTGTGGCTGAAATGAGCATAGATGCAAGCAATGCAAATAAATTAGAAGTTCGTGCATGATATTATTATTTGCCATACTAGCATTAATTATGATATGTTGCAACAACAATAATAGAAAATGGAAATTTGTTAGTGTGACATAACTTGCCTTCCATGGCCGTCGGCATCAAAGGGAGATGCATAGTCACGAGTAGAGTTGAAATCACCATAAGCAATTGCTGCGCTCGCAAAGTATTGCGCTCCTACTATCTTGCTATTGCATGCTGTTGAAGGGAACCTATCCCCTGTGGTACATTTCCCTTTGAATTTACTAATATTTTGATTTCCTCTAAAGGAATGGCTGGCAAAACTAGGATGCTCAGGATTGATGCCAGTATCAATAAAACCGATGACTACCCCTTCACCAGAAAATTCTGCTCCCCCCAGAGTTGGCCAAACACCTGCAGGAATTCCGAGGAATTCTGGTGTATGCGTTGTGAGCTTCTCCATTTTGATATCTTCATGTATGATTCTAACTCCCTTTGCATTTTGGAGAGTGCTGACTGCCTGAAGAAAAGTTTACTGTCATTCTTAAAATATGTATTTGTATTTTTTTTTCACTTTTTAATCCATAACTTATTCAGGTATTAGAAGTTCAAGCATGAATCTGTCATTTAAGGTTGTCCGATTAAATTTATTAGCTTGATGCTGACTGAGTTTTGGATTCTGCAAAGCTGAATTTGTAATGAATTATTGTACCTCTTCAGACTCGATGTGGATTGCAAACCCGCTGAGTAAATGGGTGTAGCTGTAGAGTTTGGTGTAGGAATGCCCATCGAGGAGAGACTCCAAGAATCTGTCGTGCCCACTACTGATCCTCTCTTTGTACACTATAGCATCTGTCTCATTCCTACGATAGTATTGAAATAGTTATTGACCCAAAGCCAAATAAGAGATCACATCAGATTTTACAAAAGAAAGGTCCGCAGAAAGAAAAAACTACCATAATTTGGGCCCTTTAAACAAACCTGCCGTAGGATCTTTCAAGTTTCAGAGAAGTAACAGGTTCTTCGTCCATTAAAACTATGAAAACCTTGGCATTCAAAGGTAGAAAATCCCAGATTGTGATGAAAGAAAAGAGCAGAATAAAGGTACAGAAAGCCATTGCTAAGGGTCAGATTATAAGTGTCTTATTCAAGCAGCTTTTTCTAAAATTTCCAGCAGGAAAATAAATTGGTTCGGTAGTGATCTCTCCATTGGAAAGAACTCATTTTCACCCTATTAATATCCCTGGGCGCTGAAATGGAAAGATGCAGCTAAGTCATGCACTGGTGCATCCATGTTTTTCACATTTTCAAACCACTCTGGTAAATGTAGGTGAACTGTGAACACCCTTTTCTCTCTCCGCTCTACAAGAAGAATCCTATTTAAACCCTAGTTAAATTTCACCAACAATAACCAATCTTAAATAATTTCTCCTGAAGTGCCATGCAACAATGCTGGTTTTAAACGGGCAAACACAGTCTTTTCATTTGTTTGACCGGTGAGTAAGATATTGAACCGGTAATTTTCACGAAAGAAGTAAATAAAATGTCATAATAAATAAAATTTCAAGCATTCATCCAACAACTCTGTGATGTCTACATAATGAGAAGGGAACCTACTTTCTGCAGATCCCCAATGAAACATATACTCATAAGTGAATAACGACAATATAATGGGTAAAACTTGGCCTGTGATTCCTTAACACTGATATACGGGGTAATGTCTGCATCCCATGTGTACATATGGAAGAAGTTCCATCAAGAATAAAAGAATCTACTAAAATCTCTGCTGTCGAGTATATTCCCAGAGGGCAATGGCACCACTGACATGGACATTCAGCGACCTAACAACTCCCAATTGTGGAATCTCAATGCAAGCATCCAACATGTGGATTATGTCCACAGGTATACCCTCTTTTTCACGCCCAAGAACCAAGACCTGGCAAAGAAGATGACATAAGTTTACTTCTGATGATTTATGTCCAAAAGTACAGATTATTTAGTTATTTAGTTATTTAATTTTATTCTAGGGAAGGCTTTCAATAAATGATTATTGGGACTAAAAAATGCAAAGAGGCCCTGGGAATGGGAATAGGAAAGAGATTTAGATGACGCACCGTCTTTTTGGGAAACATATACCGATCAAGAGGTATACTATTTGCAGTCTGCTCTAACCCCAAGACAGAGAAGCCTTCATGTTTCTTTCTCTCTAAGAAATGCTTAATGCTATTAACAGGAACTTCAACAATAGGAACCCACTTCTCCGCTGTCACACTGGAAAATGAAATGCTTGTAAATGGTTGGACTGAGAAACAAAGTTGAAAACCTGAAATGAATTTACTTTACATATGCTAATTACATGACAAATATAGAAGCATTTATGAAAAAACACTTGAATAAATCTTTTAAAGAGTAGAGCTCTCATAACAACTGCGTCTAGATTCCATGCGCTTTTTATTTATAAACTCTTTTATACTCACATGGGCAAGAAAAAAGCTACCACCTTAGACACTGAAAAGATGCACATAAATGATGCTGCTCATGGAATGGCAGCAAATTAAATCGACAAAAAGCAGCAAATAAGATTCAGCCGATAGAACAAGCAGAGTTACAGAACAAAGTGTACCGACTTTAAAATCAATACCTGATGAGTTGGAACTGTTTGTCATGTAATATGTTTGCATCTGCAATGGCCAATCCAGAAGCCTTAAATACCTGTGACGAAAAATAAGGGGCATGAATTAAACATAAGATAAATAAAAATGACAAAAAACTTTAACACAGAGAGCACCACCCATAGCTGAGGGACAGGAGGATATGAAAATATTAGAAAATCTCCTCTAACAAATATGTTATTTTAGTCTGTAGAGGCCCACAACTAGATACAAGAATATTCCACTTTTATATCCTCTAAAATGATAAGATATTTGATTTCTTGAGTTTGTACAGCAATTCCATATCATGTTTAGTCTATTTTTCTAGAAATAATAGAAATTGAAATACCATGGCAAAAATTTATGTATAATTTCTATTTTATTATTTAATTTTTTCTCAGTATCATTGCATTGCTAAATCTCCTCTTCCCTTCCAAAGGTTAACATCTGACACTGCCCTACTACCGCCTTAATCAGCAAATCAATTAAAAATATGATAAGCATCCAACGTCATACCTCACATGTCCGTGCCAATCCAGCAAGGTTAGGAATGCGATCAATCAATGATGCAACAAGGACAAACTGCTGTCTACTAGCCCTTATTGTTTCCATAGCCAGACTCCTAGCCTGCAATACCCGATCGAAAAGTTCATCTTCCTTCTCCATTTCTGCTTTCAACATAGAAACCAAATTACATCCATTAAGATCATGTAGGAAATATGATAAATGCTGAATTAATACTGCATCAAAGTTTATACATACCTAGAAGCTGTTTGTAGGCTTGTCTATTTCCGAAGAAAGAACTGGAACTGTTATCTTGATTCTCATGTTTGGGGTGAGTAAATTTTTTCTGAAAATCTAACAATGAGTCTTTAGGCAGCTGGGAAAATGATTCTTCTTTGTCAAGATCAGACAGTACTTCTGCACAGTCAGGATCTTCACCAATTTTTAGGCTCTCATTCTTGATGGTCAAAACATCTTTTGCCATTGAACATCTCAGGTCTTCCCTGACATCCTGAAAATCTGAAAAAATGAGATTCCAATCCCAGAATAAGGAGAAAAGAAAGAAAGAAGCAGTGGGGAAGACTCATGCTCACATTTAGAAAGTTGAGTACTTGCTCCATGAGGGATGTTGGAACACATTCGAACTCGAGTTCCTTCATTCAAGCCCAAAAGAAAACAAGAAAATTCAGAAAACCAAAACATCATTTAAGTTGAAGGAAGGAAAAAATGCTAACTCATCTGCAGTGAAAATCATATGGCTTATTTATTGACATGTCTCAGTTGGCTTTGGCTGACATTCTCCCAAAACCAGAAATTTTCATATTAAAGACTTCATAATACAAGCGTGACACTGTAATATAAGTAGAGAAGTACTTGCACAAACATCACCTGCTTTAGGTCAGTTTTGGAAGCTGAGCTTTACTATTGTGATCAGCCACAACTATGCACACAGTCCCAGCAATTATGCTTCTCTTGTAATATTTTTGGAAATTTTACAGTAGTAATGCATGAAAATATGCATTCGTGTATATATTTGTATATATAACATTCTCTGCCTAATTCAATCTCTTTGGCAGAATAAGCTGGAGGCATAGCTATTAATATTTTTTGTTCTCACACTTCAAATCATCATTGACCTATGCTTCTGTTTCTTAAAAGATGACATTGAGATTCTAAGCAACTTCAATCAACAAGTCTCTAACCTTATCACGATTGACAAAAATTCCAGCTGGAGTAGTGGACAGAATGGGATCATAGGCATCAAGATATCCTGCCATTGATGCCCGCAAGCTGAAACAAGAAATAACATATTATGGTATTACAAACAGTAAATATAAATACAGCCAAAACCATGAATGACAAGGTTTGGAAAATTTAAAAAAAAAAAAAATGAACAGAAGGTTTTCTAAATTAGTCACACCCACAAACCGTATGCATACATGTTGACTCAAGCAAATACAGAAGCTATATTGCAAACAAGAATTTCATAGATAATAGTTTTGAACAGTTTCTCATCAATTGAACCCGACAAAACTGTAGAGGTATTCATACCGTGTACAATCAGAGTTCTTTGCCAGGTAGGATTTCAAATTCTCAAAGCAACTTTTCTCTAAAGGCAATTTCTGAGAGGTACCAAAGTCCAGAGACGGAAACAATTTGCAAAGAACTTGGTATACCAACAACTGTACAATAATATTGGAAGTGTACCATATGACTACATAATCTGAGATAAAAAATCAGTAAAAAGAGAAAGAAAGAGAGAAAAAAAAAAGTTTCACCCATCAGCTTTACAATAAACTGACCTGGGTAAAACCGCGCAAGCTATGGTGGTGTGAGGTCAATAACGGAACTATAGGAGGAAGTAAGTCTTCCAAATGCCTAAATTGAACTGCTTTGGAGGCATGGAGGATTACATTAGCAGCTATAAACACATAGGAAGAAAGTGCCTGCATTTAATGTCCGAAGTTCAATCAGATCTTGAAATAAATTTTTAAAGTTTTTCATCCTTCCCTACAGACCAAGAAAATGCAAATCTGCGATATAAGATTTACATATAGTTGAAATAGAGAACTAGTACAGTGGAATACCAACAGAATGTGTTTAAAAAGAAAATAGAAACACGGAAAACGTTAATAATAAGCCTCAATTAGGATCAAACATTCGATCAAGATAATTAAGCCATGAGACAGTCAGATACTTAGATCAACAATCCATGCCACAAATCAAAGCTTATTTGGCAATTACAACATACTCATATGAGAATTTTGACACCAAAAGTTCTTAAGTAATAACATTACACTGTTAGTCAATCCATGCGTCCATTTTGCAGTATCTTTCCCAAATTCAAGATAATTGCATAAACACATAAATCACAATTTACAATTTTGCATCATGTTTAGCATCTATCTGACTGCAGGAACCAGAATGTCAGCAGAAAATGGGTGCACTAACACCAAGACAAGATTTACCTGTGGCCTCATGTCATAATCACGTAAAATAGGAACTAATTGCTCCGCAAACTGTGATATAAGAAAGTAATACAAGAGTTAACAAAATCATCCATTCAGCCCTCATTGAAACCAGTTAAATATTGATACCTAGAAGGTGCAACATAACTAGTCCATAATTGGATAACAGGACAAATATTATGTAGTACAGCAAGCATGAAGTGTCCAAACCTCAGAAAAGAAGTTTAAGTTTTACAAAACTATTTGACACCTAACATAAAAAACATGAGGAATAAGAGAAAGGGGGGTGGGGGGACTTCCTGAACCTATTATGTAAGAACATGGCTTACAGAATTACAAAATAATAGTGAGTGAATAAAGACAATAAATTTTCCTGAGTTGCATCTGAGCTCCAGGTTTAAGATAAATACTTTCTGTAATTCTTTAATAGAAAATTGATGCTACTAATATTTCCATATCCAATGTATAAATACGTAGTCTTATACAAATCGTTAGGGTGCCCATTTTCTGCATATCCTGTGTATGAGGTCTGTGTCCCTTCATTGTACTTTTTGTTAATAAGGAACTTAAAGCTGCATTCATAATGACAGAAAAAGGTACAAGGTGGAATATAATAATACTGAAGGTATCCCTCGCTTGTACTTATTATTTTTCCCCCCTTCTCGCTTAAGAATGGGAAAATTAGCTGGGTCCACCAGAAAATTTATAAAAATTCCTTACCAGTGAGGGAAACTTCAAGTAAATATTAATTGCAAATGTTTCTAAGTATTGACGAACAGAGGGTAAGTTGTTTCTCTGCAAAAAGGCAAAAGAAAGTATTTATTATTATTATTATTTTCGATGTTAAAATGAGAAAATGATGTTACATGGGAATGTAGAATGCGAAACTACAAATTTAGCTCCACACTTTCTGAAACAACAGCACATCAATGCACATTGAACTCACAAATATTACTTGGCCCATGTAGGAAGCTACACATCAAATGCTATTTATCGGTCAAAATAGATATAATGTGAAAATATGTTGCAGGAGAAATGTCAGATGTCATAAAGTGACATTTACTTACATGGAGAGATATATGCAAAAAATGTGCAACTTGGCCAACAGTATCATTGTCAACGAAACGCGACAAGATACATATCATTTGCCAAGCACGAACTTTTCGCCTATGGATCTGTTGAAAATACAAGTAGATATAAACATAATATCAATTACAAGAATAATGCCAAATAATCACCATCAATGTTAGAACAAAAATACCGACCTTTTAGGGCATCTGATCAAGTATAACTTTAACTATTATTTAAATTTAACCAACTTTCAATATGACCATCTAACACACTGAAGCATTTCCATAAACACAATCCAAAAATTTTACAACATTAAAAATGCACTTGCTTTGTCATATTCTCAAAATGATCTTTTACCTTTTGAACTCCAACTCCCAACTTTTCACAATTTATTTATTTACTTTTACTTTTACATTTCTTTCCCTATTTGAAGAAGAAATAGTATACATTTTATAGTTATTAAAAATTGGGTACAAAACAGTATGATGAACCAGTGTCATGGTCCACTACAGTTGTAATATTTTAGTAAAATACACCAATACATAACTCGTCCAACAAGAAACCTATCTACTCTTCTGAAGTATTACTTACTGCACTATAACTTTTATACGGAATTCGAACTGAAATAAAGATACATCACTTACCGCACTATACTTCTTATACAATTCTCTTGCGAGATCCTTGTCATTTACCTGTATTAACAAAATCAATATGGTGAGTGATCAAATAAACAAAATCAATATCCAGTTTTCTGTTAAAAAACATACATATCCTATCTACAGCATTTGCAGAGGAGCTGTGGGATTTCTTTTTCTAATTTACACAAATAGCAGAATCCTGTTGGCACACGTCATGCATGGAATTCATAAATGCTCAACCCTCTTTAACATCGATTTATTCATTCTGGTCCCACAATCCTATTGATGTAGACTCATTGGTGAATTAATATGTGTCAGTAACATATTCCCTATGTTATGGTGTTTCATACTACGTTTTGATTTAACATTAAATATAGTGCCTGACAATCATATCAATACAATATACAGAATATTTATATTGACAAGGGTACTTCTAGGTGAGCTGTAGAGTCTACGTAACAGAACTTATTTCACAGACTAAAAGTAACAAAAGAAGGGTTAAGACTCCTGAGAAGCCACCTTACCTTCACAAGTATTTTGGTGTTAAAGAACTCCATCAAAATAATGGTATTAATCTTTTGTGATGGGGCTTTACCAGCCTGACTATTCAACATTTTCCTAAAAGGTGAAACTTTCTAAATAGAAGAAAGAAATAGGTGTAAATTCAACAGCTCTACTATCCTTTTTCATTCCATCTTACCATGTTCCACATCTAGAAACAGTGATATTGTCCCCATCTAGAAACTTGAATCCTTAAATTTTCTCCTAGCAGCATATCCTTACTTCTCTCTATGTTGGATAATTATATATTTCCTATTTTTTTGGAAGCCAGTTAAAAGTCTGAGTATCAATCTAATGCACAACACCAAAATTAGAGAAAATACCACAAAATCAAGAAGCTCCAGCAGAAACAATTTGCCAGAGTCGAGAGTGTCTTGACACTCTTTTGCTGATCCCACAATCTCAGTCAGGTCAGCAAGCTTGCTGAAAAGGACAGCAACAGATACCCGTGCATACAACTCTGTGTTGATAAATGCCTGAAAAGAGAAACTGCCAATTAAGCCTCAATCTGAAAATTTCAGAAAATAGGGATCCCAACATTTTGATCCCAATTTGTATACCAACTACATGTGTTACTCATCTATTGGACGGTAAATTTCATAACTAGTTAAATTACTATTATACATCCAATAAATGAATGCTGTGTCAGTTGGGATACAAATTGGAATCCAAAGCATTATTCACTCAATCACTTTGCATTTTCCACACAATAGAATGACAATGAGCATATTATTACTAACTGACTATTATTTTATCATGCAATCTGCAGTCACCCAATTGACCAAGGTAATTTTGATTAATAGGAGAAATTGTGGAATATTTTGACGATAACTAACCGTTACAAGCCAAATAATCCAAAGAATCTCTGAATAATTGGCATCCATAAACATGCTGTGGAACAAGAAGCACTCTAACATTCTACATTCAGACTCCATGGTCTTTTCACACTCAAATGTTTTGAGTTTACGAGGATTGTCCTAGTGTTCCTCCTCTAGTACAAAAGACATAGACAGATATCTCTGAAATTAAAGGTACAGCATTCAAGTGATCCATAAGGTGATTGGTTGAGATTATGTTTTTCAACTCTGTGACCTTTAATTTGATAAAAGAGAAGAAATTCCTACTACACGAAACCCCAATTTCCCAGACCCCAGCAGAGCAACACAAGTGATATTAGCTAACTGTATAGTCAATTGCAAAGAATTAACTCAAAGTAATGTTGAAAACTGGAATGTATTAAATTAAATCTGTATAAATATAAGTTAATAAGTTTGACAGCTTACTTCAGTCAGCTCAGGGACTGGGCTTTTGGCCAACAAGGATACTTCAGTCTTTGCATCATAATTTTCTGCTAATTCAGCTTCAAAATCCTCATCAAATGCAACTAGAGGGAAAATTCCAGGTAAAGAGTGATTTTAGAGTATAAAACATATAGATACGAAACAATACAAATATAAGCCTGTGACGCACCAGAACCATACAGTGTTAGCAACTTGAGTTCTTTAATGTAGTACTTTATGATCCTGGGATTGGAGAGCGAGAGCCCAGTTAAATGTAATGCTGCAAGACGAATTGTACGGGGACTTTTGGTGCCTTCCTCTAGAACTTTTTCAACAAACTACAAGAATGATGTGCAGAGGTACCAATCACTTCTGAGTATGTTTTTGTCATAAAAATTTGTCATAAAAAATCTGTAAGTCATCAACAAAAAATATACAGACACACAGAGGAATTACACACCCACTTCAGAGGCCCAGGTGTACTCTCCATCATATGCATTTCCTCTTCGTTAAACACGGAATAATGCAAGACAGAAGATAAAAGAGCAGCAATAGGTGCAACTCTTCGCTTGTTGCAGCTGATATGTAATATCCAAGAGGAACGAACCAAATGCCACATCATCTACAGTACGAGAACTGAGTGTCATTAGATTGTCTCTTTCATTTGAAAAAAATCATAATCAAAGAACAAAAAGAAAAGGCTCTTGAAAGACTCTGGAGAAAAACCGGTAAGGGAAAAATATAAATAACACTTATGACTAAATATTGGGTCAGCGAAAAAGAAAAATGCCATCTTTCATTTCCGTCAAGGTAGATCAAGAAGTATATATTCAGGAAGTCTAACAAAAGAAGTTCAAAAATCCACTAATGCTGGAATGAAATATGAGCATCGCTTTCTCATCAAAGAAACAACAAATGTTGAAAAATGACTACTAAGAAAAGAAAAATAGATTTCACAATTGCTAAAATCCACCAATGAAAGTTTTTCATCAGCACCCCAAGAAAATCATGGAATTCCTCACAGTATATATGATTTTGGGTTCTTTGCTTCAACAGGGGAAAAAGATAACCAACCAGTGTTCATAAATGCATAAATGTTAAGAAATAAAATAAGCTTTTTAAGAGAGAAGAAAAAAGGAGAAAAACTCGGACGTGGGAATGCCCTTTACAAATATATTTCACTACTGCAAACAATGACCCTTACTCTTCTCAACAAGCTAACCCCCATCCATAAAGAGAGAGAGAGAGAGAGAAGAGAAAAATTCTAAACTGGTGCAACCAGAAAGTCAACACGTCTGTGAAAACATCTTTGCCACCCAAACTGACACCCCCCTTTTTTTAATAGGAAACTTGTATTAAGGGGAAAAAAAAACATGCACTAAAAGTGAACGATGAGATCACAAAGAAAGAACCTACTAAAGATCACAAAAAGATATATACAGTTGAATGCTGATCAGATGACCAAATAAGTATAGTATCTATATGACTATATGACCTCAGAACAAAAGACAAACCTAAAAACACAGAATTAAGCTAACACCGCTTCACAATTTAGAACAATTAAGAAAAATGAAGAATCTTGAAATTCCTTAAGTAACTGGGCCCAAAGAGAACGTATCAATCACACACTTTCCCACAAAAAGATTATGTCTTTCTCAGAATCTTCAAAAATCCTACTATTTGTTTCAAGCCAAATTACCCAAAAAGTGGCCAGAACTGAACATCTCCAAAACACTCTACCTTTTGAATTGAACCCGCCCAAAACCCATTAAATAATCACATGTAAAGAATAAAAGATAAGCACAAGCTCCATGCGGGAATGATGTAGCAAACCTGGGTATCCACACCACTGCATGAGGAAACAAGTGAACCTGATGAACCAGAAGCAAAAAGGTCCAAGGTCAACCTAACTGATCTCAGCATGGGCAAAAGGGAACCTTCCCCTGCATTCTCAAGGCTGCAAATATAATTAAAAAAAAAATTGAGAAAAAGCCAACTTTGGACTATAGAAGAGAGAAATGTCAATGAATTTCCCACTACTTTCTACAAACTTTTCACATAATTCCAGCCACATTTCATTTTAGAGTAAAATAATATACTGCCAATGTCATTGCCTCAAAATTCAGAAGGGAATGCAAATTCCAATTGTATTAAGGTGTACCGTCTAAAAATTAAGGTACACCATAATGTGTTTACATGTAATTGCAGTAATCTAAATCTCATCTAAATGAATATTTCTGATACTAGGTTTAGAAAATGAAAGTGTAAACTACTACAAAAGGTCTTATAAAACTATCCATCAACCTCAAAACATGATGTTAAATCAACAATACAAGCACATGCTTCTTACCTTTCCACAAGATCATTAAATATGTATCTGACAACACCATCTGAGAAGAAATAGCTACCATTCGCTCCATTCTCAAGACCACAATAAGGAAGTGACAACAGAGATTCTAGGCAAAGCCACTGAATCATACAAAAGGAATGATTACGATCTTTTACTTAATTACTCGATCATTAATATCTCAAAAATGGAAGACAATGAAAATAAATGAACATTACAAGTAGAATTGTGGATGGATAATAGTATAAATGATAAAAGTGATATTAAGAAGGAAGTGAGGCATACTCACAACAACTAACAAAAAAAAACAAGTAATGACAATTGATATAATTGATTCCAATGTGCAGATGCAATGGTGAACAGCAAGGTTCAAACAGCAAAGAAATTAAAAACAAACAGTTAAAACAGGGGATTCATTACCTTCCAGTTCAGCAAAATAGCTCGTCGAGCACGTGCTAAAACACCAGCTGCGAGAAGAGCATTAACGTTCTGAAGAAAAGCTTGAACCCATGAATCCAACAAAGGTTTGCCTTCAACTGCTGATAGCATTAACTTATCATTTTTCTTGAAGAAACACAAAGCTTGAGGACAGACTAGTGCTTTCAGAGCCAAGGCTAATGCTTCATATGCTGAAAGACAAACTTCCGCTCCAGTCTGAATTCAGAGAATTCACATTATTAATAGATTAGCTTAAAAAATATTACAACTTTTAGGAGTAAGACGACCCCTACGGCAACTTTGTACAAAAATTATACAAAGTAAAGTCCATTCAAATCGAAACATACCTCAGAATCAGAAGTTGGAGACTGAATAGTCTTCCAGAATAAGTTCCACATGAAGTCATAAGCAAATTCTATTGAAACATTTCTCTTCAACCGTGCACACCATGATGAGATTGATGCAACAGCTTTCACAGACATTATCTTCTCGTGCATGAAAAAATATTTACCTTTAGAAAAATATCCAACAGTTGCACTTCAATTGAAGCATCATGTATTGAAAAAAGACTGTCTCAGTGGTTCTTTTGTTTTTCTTTTGGTTGGAACTTGACTTACAGTTTTAAGCCAAGAATAATGATATACAAAAATAAAAATAAATAATAATAATAAATATTATAGTGAATAAGCTTGTCTCAGCACAAGCACTTTCAAAATCTTTTGAGGTCAATAAAGTCAGATTTCCATGAAAACAACAGAGAAGAAAAAAAGATATTTATCATAATATACAATATCTGGCAGCCACCCGCATATAATAAGCAACACATGAAACAGAGAACCGGCATATATGAGAATACAAAATTCTTTGAGAATAGTATGAGAAGACCTGCGGGATAACAGTTTCAAATTAACATATGAAAAATGAAAATAGTCCATGCTTAAGCTTCACCTAAAATAAATCATACAGCAACAGCATAGATGCTCTCAACTCCATGAGAATTACTAAGAAAAAGACTCAAAGCTTGGCATGAAAAACCAAAACCAGTCAAATTAGGCGAGAAACTTCTTAAACTGAAGATATCTGAAGATTATGTAATCTTACAGCTTGCAAGACAGCAGTGGTAGTGGAAAATGACAACCTTCTTTGACTAGGACCTCCAAGTTTTCCTTTCACAGAACTGGGCAGATTTGTTTCCTCCATCTCAATATTGGACCAAAATATTGAACAAGACAAGTTGGAAAAACAAACCAGCTCCTGCTGCATGCCAAAATAAAACTCTTTGTATAAAAATACCACTAATAAGAAGTCCTATGTAAACCACATCATTTAGGAAATAAATTTTAAGATGGTTAATTCTCTCAATACCAAAACATTAGGGAAAAGGTTCGCTAACTTCTCATGAAATATGGAAGCTTCTGCATAAGAAAATTGATCCACTGTCTTAAGCGAGTCAATTTCTGATTTAGTTCTGATTCTTATTCCACATTCAGTAAATCTCTCCTGCATTATCTGGATCTCCCGAAGGAAGTTCAGGGTAAGGATGAGAAACTTCATGGAGTTACAACATACATGATTGCTCTGTTTGCAGATATTGATACCACCATTTTGAATCATCTGTAGAAGCCAGCATAAAACAAGAGTGAGAGTGTACTAAAAGCATATTAAAATGCAGCAGAAATATAAATGCATTATAAATTACTCATCAATTGAACATTTAACAACATTCCTACGCATACATGTCAAGAAATAAGAAAGAAAGAACTAAGAGAATTAGTAGAGCCGCAACAAGTGAACGAACCTTTAGTACAGGAGCTAAATCCTGTTCATCCTTGATTGCAAGAAAAAACACTCTTGCCCATCTCTTCGCCTTAGATTCCCAAGAATCTAAGTCTTCATCATCACAAGCAACAAAAGCATTGCTCAAACTTGAATGGCTTGTAAAACTAAGTGGGAAGTCATTAAGACTCTTTAAAACCAGCATCCGGCTTTTGCAGTTATTGGCAGACTGCTGCTTACCACACCCTGAAAGCCATTCTCGTACTCTTGCTCTTAAGGAACCTGGAAGTAGCAGAGAGAGAAAGATCATAGATGTAACATCATTATGAAAGAATGTGCATTAAAACCTACAAAACAAAAGTAATTCAATTTAAATCGAAGTCTATAGTGAAAGAAATAAATGAATAGAAAAAGACAACTTAAGCTACTCATTTCAAGAAAATATTAAAACAATACTTGGAACTAACATTTCAATTTGAAACTAAATAGAGGAGGAATGAAATAACACAAGAGCAATAAGTTAGCATGATATGAAACAGATTTTCACAGAAGCAAGCTGGAAACAAATGGTCAATAGGTTGCATAAGCGCTTTACATACCACCATAGTCAGTAAATTCTCGAGGCAGTGCTGAAATGAAGTGCAAGAGTATCTCAAGGGGCACCTCAAAAGTAAACATCAAAGAAGCAGCTGCGTCCAGGACTTTCTTGCAAACTGGAAACCACAATTAAAGGTATCACAAAAGGCGTGCTCCAAACTGTAATCAACAGTGGTCTAAACTTTAAACTGCCAAAAAGAATATCCTAATCTAACCAGATAACAAAATTAGAGACCTCGAAGACGATAATTAGGATTAAAATGTTGTTTGCTGCTTTCAATAACAAATCTCAGAATATCCAACAAGTCTGATTTATCATTGCAAGGAAAATTTTCTGGAGAATATTCCTCGGGGATCTTTTCAGGAAAAGCATCTCCACAACATTTGGCTTTATTTTCAATATGTGCAGCAACTCCACAAGCAGTGGAAGCTATGCATTCTGCAAGGGCCATCAATCCAACTCTACCAAACGATTGCTGTTTAGCAACAGATGCTAAATTGCTCAAAAATGCAATCTGCTTCCTGTAATCACATGATAAATGCAGATACATCAACCACTTCCTCAACCTAAATTATGAGAGAAAATCGCATACAAGTTACTTCAAAGTTGAGGAAGTGATATCCAAAGTAATGCACTCTTTTAAACAAAACTCATTAACATGCCAAGCATAATCCCAAACGAATGCTTTAAAATGAACAAATTGTTTCAATAGCATTTGGAGAAAGATATCAATACTGATAACAAGACAACTACCTCAGTTCTTCAACTTGTAAGCTACAAAATGAAAATTCATCAACGACATGCTAGCTTACCTTGTATCTAGGAAACCTGCGTATTGATGTAAAAAACTGGCTGCACGTTCAATGGTCCTTGAAGAGTAAACTCCTTTTGTGCCTGATTAAAAATATATATAAATATTACAAAGGAAATTTGTGAAACATGATCTTTTTAAATTATTCTTCAGCTAGTCAAGGTGGATGGTGAAAACGAGAAATTAAAATTATTTTATTCGAAAGGAATATTCAACAGCTTCACATTAGAAACCAAAAGAAATACCAAAAGCTCTTCCAATAACCATACTATTGAGCCATTGGTAAACCCACAAAGGAAGTTTTAACTTTTTTCTCGCTACTTTAGTGATGATGGAAAATCAAAGGGAACAAAAACCTCAGAAGATGTGAAAACTAAGCACTCTTCAAGCAAGACAAATATCCGCTCACCCTGCCTCTGAACACTCCAAATACCCCACAACCCAACTCCACCAAGAAAGAATAACAAATAAAAGTATAAGTAAATGTGCTGGAAACTCTAGAAATTTATAAGAACAAGTTTTAATAGTGCCCAAGAGATAAGACCGGACATAATATGCCAAAGGAGTATGCCAAAGTATTCATTCAAGAAAATGATTTTTCAGTAATGTGTGATAAATACTAGAGCATAGCCACTGTGTTGCACATGGCAGATACATGTCATGCTTCTAGAAGTATATCAGCTAGAATACATAAAAAGAATAATGAAACAACTACTTTCAATCTTCTCTATTCTAATATTCCAATCAAGTTATCTCCTATGACATAATAAAATAAGATAATATATGCTCGATGAGTAACTTCTATATCCAGGACCAATCAAATTAAGAACAAACCAAAATCTTTGTGGTGGACAGGGTCATTCAATCCTTCCATGAATGGACCAAGAACAAAACTTTCAGGTACTGATTTTGCACAGTTCTCATAACTCTTCCAGTCAATGCCCAAAAATGACTGCATGATCATATATCTAACTGCACAAATCAAAGAGGACAGGAAGAAGGAATTATAACGGAAACCTAAGATAAATTATATTAAAATTACTATAACGTGGTTTACAGTAAAGTGACTTCTCAGATGAATAAACCTGATAAGTCCAATTAAATGGCTGAGCTAATAAGTCTTTGATACCTTGAGGATTCCCATGATGAAAACCCTGTTCCCACAAAACTGATAACCAATCAAAAATTTCGCCTGAAGGTTTTATCTGATTTTGATGTGCTCCACCAGTAGAGCCTGGAAGGTTGTCATGTGGAAGAGAAAACTGAAGTAACAACGTTATCTGTGACAGACGATAAATAATTAGTGGACACATTGTGTAGAATTGAGATTCGGACTTCTATAAGAATGATTCGCCGTAAGCCATAATGCTCATTTACCTTATCCGTGAAGTCTTATGTCATATAACAGCATTCTATATAGATCATCAAAATTATATTTTTATCTTAATAACAAGTTCTTGGGAAATCAAATGACTAAATGAGAAATGAAGAAAATAGGTGTCATCACCTGGTGATTCCAAGCAGCTTCCACAAGGTGAGTACCATACTCTTCAAGCATTTCATACAGTAGTATGAATGCCTCCCACTGCTGCTGACCCTGCTTCAAGGCCAAATCAGATGAACAGCAGAGTTTCCCTACCCCCAGTGACTTGGCTTCCTTGACAGCCCAAATGTCCCTCTTTGTCATACCTCGAGCAGTTGAATTCTTTCCTTGTGACCTCATATCTGAAACACCAGATTGGCCTTGGTTTTCTCCACTTATCTGCAGGACAGCCTTCAATATATGTAACGATTGCTTCCTCACTAAGCCTTCCTCATCAACCTAACAGGAATAGAAGAATTTTTTTGAAATAACCTTCGCAAAATAAATAAAAACAAAGGTGAAGCAATGAATCTGAAGTGCTATGGTTATCACCAACTCAAGGTGGATAACAAAAAGTAGCAAGAAGATTGGAGGCACGTACCAAGCCTCTTTTTATTTCTTCCCAAAACTCTTTCACAGCTCTTATGTCAAATTCTTCACCTCTATCACTCCTATCAGAATTTTCAGATCCCTCTGTATAAGAAGAATAAGACAGGTATAGAGAGAGCACAGTAAAGGCATCTCTCCTCTCCAAAGGTCCAAGGGAAAATAGGGTTCTGCAGCACTTCCAAATTTTCTTAAAGAAACACTTCCTGCAAGCAAACAAGATACTATAATAATAGAAAAGTTACAAATAAAGAAAAATGCATATTCCTTGGAAAAATTTGAAGGTAACTCGTGCAAATCAGAGCATTATATGCATGCCGTATGTCTCTACCTAGAAAGTATATATATATGCCCGTGGAATGAGATTTCCAAAGAGTGGAGAGAAACAAATGCTTTAAGAATTATGGGGAGCAGAAAGGCAATTGCGCAAGACCGGTGTTCCACACTTTGCAAAAGTAATCGCTCCGTTGTGTTACATAAATACCAAAGCAAATTAGCAGCAAACTTTGCTGCATAACAACCATTTTCCAACAGTGAATCTGTGCTTGGAGCAGCTTGAAGATTTCTTAGAGCAGCATCCATTACTAAGGTTAAAATATGGCATGATGTTGGCAATGTAATTGACCCAGATAGAGAGAGCATGCACTCTTTATCCATATCTGAAGCATTTGTCTCGCCTTTTGAACCTTGGAAAGGTGAGCAACTACCCCATTCAATGGCGTCTGATTCTTCATTTCGAAGCATACCCGAAGAAAAACCAACTGAACTAAAAATACAAGGCACCAAGGTTTTCTCCAAATTTATCCAGGTATTAGTCTTGGTTACAACATCGAAGAACGATTCTGAAATCTAAGAACAAGAGCATGCAAAGCAAACAGAAAATATTTCAGTACAGATAAAAAGACAGGATGCAGGTAATAGCTAAAATACTATTCCAAGCCTTAAGACGGCTAACCACTCTACCTGGTTAAGCATTTCAGGTTCGAATGCATGTCTCATTTTCATAAGAGGAATAAAACTTTTCCACATAAATGACTGAAAAGCAACATGATTTGCCCCTGTGATGAAAATATACTCTGCCCCTTAGCAAACTCAAATTCAGATAATCATACTACCAACAAGCTGATGAACAATAACGAAAACAAATAAGCAGTTCTAGCAAACAGAGTGTGGCACATACAAGTGTAAAGAAACAACTTAGTTTTGACAACCCTTGAATTGAACTCTCAAGGCCAATAACTCACCAAGTGTCTTGAGAAGATGACAGAGTGCTCCCACCATTGATGCAATGTAGTTACACTGATCAGAATCGAATTTCTGACCCTCCTTAATGGCATCCTGTGTGAATCAAACAAACATGAAAGCATGTTCAACTACTCCATGAAAATGACAAGGTGGCTTTTATTTCTTAAATTAAATACCTTGGGGAGATCAAGAAGAGAAAAAAAGATAGTTGATGCAGACGAACCAGTTGATGCCAAAATGCAATCCAACATTGGTGGAATAGCCGCTGGATGAACTAGTTTAAAGCTACTTACGAGTGAAGAGACCAAAGAGCCCACTGAATTGGTCTCTGTTGAAGTCATCTTCACAAGTTAATATTAGAATTACAACTTCTATATATTTATCCTTAATGGCCTGATGGCGCTACGCCGATTGGATAGATAAACCCTAATTAAAACGGCGCCACTCTATCACTTAGCGTAATTCAGGTGAAATGTCAAGGTTTTTGAATTTATAACGGCTCAATATTCCAGCCTAACGCCCGGCCCTTAAGGCCGTTGGATGACATAACACTGAACCCTAACGTGTCTCAGTCGGTGTAGTTCAATTGAAATATGAAGGTTTTGAGTTCTAACGGCTCTATATTTCCCCCGCAAACTGTGGCGGTTGATTGATAAACCCTAATTGGGTTCTGACTGCAATGGATTTCGAAAATCACGTTGGTGGCCCTTTATGTTGTCGTATGATAATGGGCTCTAAGGTAAAAACTTAGACAAATATTAAATATGATGTCAATCAAAAACTTAACTTCAATAGTAAAAATTTTATATGTTTCAATTGTGAACTTATTAATAATTTGAGGGAGAAAACATATATAAAATAAGAAATATGGTTTTAAATATATATATATATATATATTTAAATTAAATTGATAAAATGAATTTACCCATAAAATGCATTGTTAATCTTGCTTTACATATATATATTTTTTTACTAGCTTAACAAAAAGGAAAAATAAAATAGTTAGGTGTAATTCTAATTTAGGTGTAATTCTAATTTTTGACTATCATATTCTTTAAATTTAGGTGTACCACCAATATTTAAGGTAGCATTTATTTCTCACATTGGATTGAGAATCTTAAAAAATGATAATCCTGAGATTAGGAGTATGAAGTGGAAATGAGAATATATTGTTTATTTACACTGAAATAAGAATATAAATAAAAATTAAAATCTTATTTATGTGTTTATATTGTCTTAAATTATGAGTAAATTATTTTAAATTATATTTTTTTTATTATTTAAAAATTTATAGTTTTTAATTACAAAGTTGATAAAAATATATATTTTAATAAAAAAAAATATTTATAAAATAAACTATTTATTTTTATTTTTCATTTTAATTATATAATTTAATAATAATTATTATTATTTTCAGTTATGTAAATCATAATTTTTCATTAATTTTAATTGTAATTATGTAAATTAAAAATTATTAATAATAACAACACAAATAAAACATTATTATTAATAATATAGTATAAAATTAATATTTTTTTTTTTAAATTATTTATTATTATTAATTATTAGTAGCAAATAAATATAATAATATTATATTTTTAAATAGAAATAATATATAGTAATATTATTAATTCTCTATTAATATAATAATATTATTTTAAAATAATTTTAATTTAGATTATGTAAATTATTATTTTTAAATAAATATAATAATATTTTTTAATAATTTTAATTTTATTAATTAATATAATAATATTATTTAAATAAATATAATATTATTTTATTTTAATAAATATAAATTATATTATATTTGTAAAAAGGTTAAAAAAGAAAGAGATGCGAGTGGATTTCCATTTCCACTGCTCCCATCCGACGTGTACACCTTCGTTGTTTTCAAACGCATAACAGGCGCAGTCAGTAACTGCACGCGCAGCAAGAAACTGAACTGAACAAAACTCGCCCCCGGCACCGAGTTCGTTCCATCTCAGTATCTCATATCAGTACAGTCAGTACCTCAAAATATGCGGAGCCCCAAAGTTCTTCTTGTCCTTTCTGTCACCCTACGTACACTTGAACTTCCCATTCTTTCTTCCATTTCTTCACTCTATGGCGGCTTATTATTTTTAATATTAGATTGGATTCTTTGAGGTAAAGGTAACATTTTGGAGGTTCTATTTTCATGTGGTGACTGATTTTCTTTTTTTCCTTTAACTCGTTTGCAGGTTTGGTTACAATTGGCGCGACTGATGGAGGGTTCTGTTCTGCAATCTTGGACAGTGAGACAAGCTCAAAGCCTATGTATTGGAAAGTCACACACCCAACACTATCTCCTTCTCATCTACAAGGTATATACTCGTTTGCAGCTTTCGTGTCTATTGTTTTTTGTTAAATATGTTTCCTCTCTTGATGTTGAATGAATATGTTTTACTCTGGTACGGTAAAAAGGGCAAAAGATATCATTTTTATTGATAATTAAAGGGTATGTTATTGTTAACTGATCTAAGATTTAATTTGGTTGTGCTTGTCAGACTTGCCGGGTTTCACGCGCAGTGTTTACAAAAGAGACCATGCTTTAATAACACCTGAGAGTCACGTATTCAGTCCCTTACCTGAGTGGTACTATTGACTTGCTTTTGAATCTAGTGGCAGAAAGTTCTGTTCTTGTTTTCTGGTGTAGTCATTCACTTTTGATTGACAGGACAAACACATTGGGAGCATATTTAATCACACCAGCAATGGGTTCACATTTTGTCATGTACCTGGCAAATATGCAAGGTTTGTTCATCTTTAGCTGTCAATTATTGTTTTTTTCCCCTTTTGTTCTCAGGTTTGAACTTTGATGTGTTTTAAACATCTGATATTTATGCATTGCTCTTTAGCTGTGCCTCTGTCACTGTGACAAAAGTGAGCTGTTGCTTATTTTCTGCATTTTCAGTCTTGGACACATGGAAAATCCCAGCATGACCTTTATAGTATGTAATGTCATTAGAATGACATTGCAATTGGTGGCATACCTAGAATGCATTTACTTACTTGCTGATATAAGCTTATATACTGTGCAGAAAATGCCAGATCAGCTCTTCCCCCTCATGATGTAGAGAGGTGTGCATATATTTATTACCTTCCATCTGTATGGACTGGTTCAAACATAACTATTTCAAGTTCTATTCATCATTTTGGTTGTGACATTTACCATCTTCTTGTTTCTCAGGTTCATATTTGTTGTTCAGGGTTCTGCGATGCTCACTAATGCATCAGATGTTAACAGCAAACTGATGGTGAGAATTATCTGATTTTACTTATGTCAGCTAACTTGTGGTACTAGTTGAATTCAAATTTAATAGGCAGTGAGCAGTATCATTAATTTTGTTCGAAATGAGCAATCCACAAGCTTGCAGAAGTGGCATATCCTACCTTTTCAGACATTGAACATGTAGCCAGAGCTTTCAAATTTACCAGAAAGCCAGGCAGTCATTTCCAAAACTACCTGTGCTTAATGATCTTTCAGTTCCTTATACATACATGCACGTCCTTCACCACCACCGCCCCCCCCCCCCAAAAAAAAATAAATTTCTACTTCTCTGAACCTTTTTTCAGATATTATATTATATGCTTTATTGTATAGGTGGATTCTTATGCTTATCTACCTCCTAATTTTGAACATTCTCTGAGGGCTGATGGATCGGCAACTCTTGTTGTATTTGAGCGCAGGTTTGTAATGCACTATGACATAATTGACTAGATAGCTGCCGTCTTATCTTCCCTGTTTTTTAGTTTTATACCATTTTGAGCAGCATTGTAAAGCCTCTATACTATCATAACTGACTGAATAGCTTGCCTATCTGATACCAGTTTGTTATGTTTTCACCTTTTTTTGGGTTTTAACTCTTAGGTATGCCTCCCTTGAAAATCATATAACTGAGCAGATTGTTGGTTCAACAGACAAGCAGCCTCTTCTTGAAACTCCCGGAGAGGTAAGTTGTGGTTATGTTTTGCTTACCTTCTGATGTTGTTTGTAATACCTTTCACAGAGTTCCAGTTTAAAAAATATAGAATGATTATTGAACCTTGTAACTTATGCAGGTCTTTTCATATTTTTGAACAATTTATTTTTGTTGATCATATGAATTATGTTTTGTTTCTTGTCAAAAGAATACGAATTGTATTGTCTTAAATTATTTTTGGAACTCAACAAATGATAATTATGCCAAGAAACTTTTCATGTTTCCATGCTTATTTGCTTTTATCTGTTTACTCAATCATGTAGAGACTTGTGCTGATAAGCCACTTATAACTCATTACTTAACAGGTTTTTCAGCTTAGAAAGCTTCTTCCTCAATCAGTTCCTTTTGACTTCAACATCCATGTGAGCCATAACTTGCTTCCTGAATCACAATCGTTGTCTGAACATATTTATTTATTTATTTATTTATTTATTTATTTATTTTTTACTGTGATTGCCTGCTATAGGACTTTTGATTGAAGTCCTTTTTTATTGACTTTGTCAGGAACTAGACATGAAATTCTTCTGGAAAGAGAATTAGAGTATGCAGGCCCCATCTAAAAGTGGTTTCTTTTGTCCATTGCTTAGGATTTTTTACTCGGGACAGCTGACATGCTATTATTTTCTTCTTGGTTTCCTAGATATTTTAGATTGCCTTTTATGCTTCTGGGGCTCTGGTTCCTTGAGCTGCATCCCCTAGGCTCTTAATGGTTGTGTATTTTAATTCTCAAACTTTAATTAGCAACCACAGTGCACTACTTGGACTTCAGACCATTACACATATGAGCTGAAGGTTCAGGTTTCTTTTGTTTACTAAATGTGCAGTATATCTGCTGTAGCATTGGTGAAAGACTAACCGTTCATTTCTTATGACCGTCTGCTATGATTTGATCTTTTCTGTCCATGCATGCAGATCATGGATTTTCAACCTGGAGAGTTCCTTAATGTGAAGGTATGCACTCTCTCTCTTTCTTTTTAACTTCTTGATGATTAAACCTATTACTGGTTCAGACAGAAGAAAAATGCTTGTAATAAGTAATAGAATTCTTTGCAAACAGGTTAAGGTAACAACTCCTACCAAATTTATAAGTCCTGCATCTATCTATATCTAACTCATATGCCATAAATCATGAGATTCCATGTCAAATCTTAGATGTTAAAATGTTGATTTTGTTACTCCGAAGCCACCTTAACACCGAATTACTTTCAGTAATGAGTAAGGACAATCTTTTGAAGATTAAAATGTTTCGTTTGCTGAAACGCTGGTTAATTTTTTACTAAAACTTTGCTCAGTCTTTGTTACATTTGAAGCTTTGTTTTATGATTCATAACATTATCATGTTTCTTTAATTACTTGGGTTTTCTTCTATTTATGCTTCCACTTGTGGGGTGAGTGTTATACCATTTGATTTGGCCTGTTCACATTTGCAGGAGGTCCACTATAATCAGCATGGTTTATTGCTTTTAGAGGGACAGGGTATCTATCATTTGGGTGATAGCTGGTAAGAGTTTCATTCAAGAGTTGAGACTGTATGAAGTAGGCATGTTGCTAGTTATGTCTAAACCCAATCTTATGAAACAGATGGATAAGTGGATTCAGTGTTCATATCCTGTTATGTGCCTCTTTCGAGGGGATAAAATGTTTTTTACTGCTTTTCCTAAGTCCGCCAAATTATAGAAATTCATAAAGAAAGCCAATAGGAGCTCTCATGCTGCAGCTCCTAGTATTAGTTGCAGTTCTTGGAAGTTTTTTCATGCTGATGTTTGGAAATCTAAGTGTTGGCTGATACCTTCAATTTTTGTAATGATGTTTTTGCATCTTAAATATCTACCAAACATCTGTCTCGGATTACAATCGAAATGATTTTGTCAAATTGCTTTTGTCATTTCTTATGCAGAGAAGAACAAAAATAAATTCATATTCTATTTCTTGTTATCGCCCTTCCTTTGAGACCTTGTGATTTGCTGTTTCAATGGAACTTGCACATTAATGCAATCGCGGCTTGCACTAATAACAGAGCAGTGAAAAGTTTTCTTCCATCTTTTATCCTGGCATTTTGTTTTGGTTTATTCAGCTTTACGTATACCACTACCTTTACAAAGCATGTTCGTGCAATATTGCTCATTTATCTTCTGTTTATAGGTACCCGGTTCAAGCTGGTGATGTGATTTGGATGGCACCATTTGTGCCACAATGGTAAGTGAGGACTCTATCACTCTTATAAGAAATTGGTGCATTGAATTTTTCTTTTGTTCTTCCTCCATTTAACTCCGAACAAGTAGGCAATGATGCATTCCGCTCGATTTCAGGTATGCTGCACTTGGTAAAACCCGGACTCGTTATTTGCTGTACAAAGATGTAAATAGGAATCCATTGTAATCACGTGCGGCTGGAAATGCACCACCGAAGAATCCAGTGACATATGGTCCTGATGCTAATCCATTTATGTGAACCACAGACTGAGCATCCATTGATATGGTGCTAATGGCAAGATCCATTTATGTGAAGCCGTATTTCTGTCTGTACGGCCTGTAAACATGATATCAAATATGTATGTGATATTATTCTGAAACAGTGTATGCCATCAAGAAATCAATATTTAATGCCTCATCAAGGGGTCTAAATTCATTGAAAAGCAAAATTGTAGATGCTAATGCTATTCTAAATTGTTATACTTTTAGGGGGCCTGACGGGCTTCCAACCTTCTGGTCAATTTTGTCCCTCTTGGCTTTTGATACTTGAAAAATCAAGATTCTGATTGGTCATCCTGGGAATATATTGTCTGCATATTATAATCAAATTTGATGTTCCATTCTTTAGAGATAATGTTCTTGTTCCCACAAGTGCTGATTCAGTTCTGCTGGTCATGATGCCAAAACAAGAACAATAATTAAAAAAAAAAAGGACTGAGAAATTTAACTTGATTTGAATGTGGGTTTTTTATATTATAAAGAGGCCAATCGAATGCATCAATTTTGACAATATCACTTTTACTTGTCTTAAGAAGCATATAAACGAATTTGGAATCACTTTTTACAATATCCTGGGTGAATAAAATTAATCAACATTATCATGAAATAAATTAATTATGTTTATGCTCAACTTTTCAAAGGCCAAAACCCTTGCAGCCCAACAACATCATTGCAGCATAGATTATGAAAACTGAAACGTCTGGTTCATAAAATTTGTGCGTGGCTCGGTTGATAAAAATGAACATTGTTTTTGTTTTCGATGTCCCCACAGAGAAAAATGAGACAAAGAATGAGCACCAAAACTGGCACCACATCCTCTTCACCACCACCGACCCAATTCTTCACCACTCTTTTTTTTTTTTAAAAGAGAAAAAGAATCTCTTAAAACCCTTTGATGGGATGCTCCAAGTCAGCCTTTCCCAAATGAGAATATTTGATAAAAACCTTTCCTCTTTCTTTTGCGCGGGAAAGCTTATTATCTTTTTAATTATTTTTCTAAAAAAATTACTTTCTCTAAAGTTATCATTCATTGCATTTAAGACGTCATTAGATCATTTTTAATGGCCTTTTCTCGGTCATGCAATTTCCTTCCAATAAATAATCACTTCTGTTTATTAATCCCCAAACTATCATTACATAATTAACTGTTCAAGAAATGTAAATTTATGAGAATATTATTATCATAAATCAGCCAAGACCCTCTGTAGGTAGCTTTATTATGGTAACAAGTGAAAAGAAAGTAATAATTAAGTAAATTTTAATGGAAATAAACATACACTAAAAATATTTTAGTAATTCTTAAAAATATATAGGTTATACTTGGATTTTGGATAAAAAGATATTTTGAAGGATAAAAAAATTAGTCCGATCCAGAGTGAATATTTGGCTATCAAAACTTGTAAATTAACCCAAATCTCCATTTTCACATGGGTTCAAATAAGATTAGATATTTTATAATATAAATTTATTAATATCAAGATTTTATTCAATAATTTATTTTAACTAGTATCTAATATTAAACATAAAAAATTATTCAATTATTTGTGTACAGTAATATTGAAATTTAAATATTAAATTTAACAAATAGTAATATGATTTAAATAGTTATTTTAGGTTCATTAAATTAAATTTAACATGGTTTTGTCCAGCACTATACTAAACAAAAGACATACTGTATAATCCAATTTAATCTAATCCTAAGAGTTAGGGAGTTTTTTTTTTTTTACTTAATGATTTTATTGACTTAATTTCAATTAGTTAAGTCATTAAATTTGTTTATTTTTTCAACTTAATGAAAATTTTCAATCATTAAATAATTAAGTTATTAAGTAAATTTTTTAAGTTTTTTTGCTTAATCTTAAAAGTATGAATGATGCTATTAAAAAAATATTCTTGAAAATATCTCTATCTAATTAATTAATTTCCATCCATACCTAAACAAAATTTAATAATTAACATTATTACCCATCTCAACTTGTGATACTCTAGTGGTAGACTATTATTTTTTTTTTCTTCAAATTAGCATTATTTATTTTCAAGATTTTTCACTAATATTTTTATATAAAAACATCATGAACTACAATAAAATTAATTAACATATACTAATTTAGAATATAACTGAACATGATTTGTGTTATGATGATTTGTTATTTTATTTAAGTTTTTCGAGATACTTATTATTTATTTAACATTTATAATTTGTAAGGGCACAAATGTAAAAGTATTAGTTTTTAGATTTTTTTTTAACTAAAAAAAAAATAACTTAATATTTAATTTTAACATTTTAGGCCAAAAATAAATATATTATTCAGATTTAGTCATTCAATTCTATTCAGAATTCAAAATCATTCAAGCTTATTCAGCTTTCAAACAAAATACAAATGCCACTTTAATCTAGTCCAATTCAATCTTCCAAATATTGCATAAGACTAACTGGATAATTAGCTCAAATACTAGATAGTATTTACCCTTTTTATGTTATCAATTTTATTTTTTTTAAAAAAAGGGATAATGAAACTTTTTTTTTTTTTGTCGTAGATCAATTCGGGCCCACCAATAAGCTGCAAATACAATCACACATGCAAACTTTCTCATACACCGATAGAATAATAGATTCCTGTGATAATTGCTGTGATTGCAAGATTGTAGCAAGCGCACAGCCATAAAAATTTGTTGCTTTAAAAGGGTGTTTACACCCCCACCCCATCAATGGAGTGAAGAGGCACGATCCGTACACCCACATTTTAGTGAGTTTGTTTGAAAGGGAACGATACACACACACGGTTGTGTGTGTGTGTGTGTGAAAACAACTTTAATGATTTCCAAAACCTTCTTGGTCACATATATAAATTATGTGGAGTACTTGAGTTGATCTGCTTTTTCTAAAGCCTAAAGAAATGGGGTTCCTGAATCTGTTCGTCATATGATTGCTTTACTTCCATTCATTTATTCTATCCTTCACTCCTTTAATTTTATTTATAAACACTTTGCTGCACACGATTAAGTCTTACGTAACAACACTTGGAACAGGAGAAAAAACAAACTGACTTGCAGTTACACCTCAAAAGAACCTTTAGTTATTACTATATAATGAATTTTCAAGGGATTAATTGCATAAGTGATAGGGGGCTTAGGCGCCAGGGCCATTCAATTCTTTCAGGCAATCACCATTTTTTTTTTTTCTTTTGGATAGAGTTCACGTAACCACTTTGATTTATGGTAATTGCGGTTAGCTAAAATGTGAGTACTCTATACGAGGAGATGGTCCCTGCTTCTTTGGGTTTGAGATCGGTTGAATTGATATAAGTTGGGGGAATGTTATGGTGTCCATTCATTGCTTTTCAGTGTGAATTATGATTGCTGCTGTCAATTCACGACAGCTGCGTTCATCACTTATTAGATTTCGAGGAATATGGATCCGGTTAAGTTTTAAACCATCAAAATTCAAAAGCAATTAGCTGCATTATACACTTTCAAAATTTTCTCTTTGTTTTTTTCTATTGATACATAGAATCCAAACCTAAATGACAAGCCAACCCTACCATGTTGATGCCTTAATCCCGTCAAAACAGTGTTTGGATGACTTTGGTGGTGGGCACGTAGTAGACTCAATAAACCCTAAGCTATATTGTCCTTTTAGGGAGAAAGTCCATATAACATGTCGAGGCACCACATCATCTCTGTACACTAATCAAACAAACTCCGTTGGCAGTGTACATATTTATTTTGAAAATTATCAGTAGCTAATTACGTTAAATGAATGTGACATAACATCACTAGACAATCGTACTATATATATATATATATATAGTGCTATTGATAGCAACTTCTCCTCATACTTTCACAAAATCTAGCGATGTCAGCTCAAGCAAACGTGGAATACTTGAGCTTATGGTGTTTATAAATAGTAGAAATGCATGAAGGTTCTTATTTCAAGTCCTGTGTGTTTGGTTGAAAGAGAGAGTTTATTAAAGTACCAATTAATTATATATATTGATTGGCACAAAAAGCTTGGACTTTACTAGCTGTATAAACGCCGAAAGATGCCTGATCTTCCTGCCGATGCTGACTAATAATGATGTTGAAGCCTAATGGCTTCCAGCGTCAACGTTCATGTCTTATACGAACTTTTTTGAAAAGTTGTTCTGGTACTACAGTGCCTTGTATCTTTCTCACATCTTATTACCACATTAGTAATTTGGCTGTTAATGCTATTAAAAGGAGGGATCATGATGCTCTCTTGATTTGATTTTCTTCCGAGTAAATTTTATTAACGTGATTGATGGTTAATAAATGAAAGAGAAAAGATAGTTAAATCTTAATAATACAATAGCATTAAAATATAGGTCGCACAAGATATGTAAAACATAAAAAAAACTCGTTTCAAGAGAGGATCCTAATCCAAGGGGAGAAGATTAATAGATCATCCAAAGAGTCAAACACTCATAATTAGAGCTGGCAAAATTTGACACGACCTGATTACCACACAAACACGACACGAATAAATGAGTATGAGCCATCGAATTTAACACGATTATTAAATGGGTCAGGTCCTGGTCGACACGATTTTTTTCTGTGTTGGGTTAGGTTAAAGTTCTTGACCCATTTACTTGATCAATGACATGATTACATTTTTTATTTTAAAATAATTTACAGGTTCTTGTTATCAAAACTCAAATATTATAAATGAATCTCTCTTTTATTTTTATTTTTTAAAATGATAAATACAAACAGAGTGTTTTATTTATAAAATTTTATATACATTTAAAGTTTCAATAGGATAAATGTGTAAAATATTGATATACATATATATTTTATAATATCGATATATAATATTATTTACATATATACAATTAAAACTTCAATAGTGTAACTGTGTAATATTTTGGTAGATATATATATTTTATAATATCGATAAAGTTTGTATGTATGAATGACAACATGTAAATATTTGATGTAAATTTTGTTTAATATATAGATATTAAGCGGATTATTGGGTAACTCAATTATTTTATTGTGTCGAGTTTAGGTCTCAATATTTTGACAAGATTATTAAATGGATCGGGTTTGGGTCGATTGAAATTTGACAAGACACGAACACGATCCGATAACTCATTTTGCTAGCTTTACTCATAATATATATATATATAGATTTTTGCCTAATTTTAAACATAGCTTGTCAAGCAAATAAATCATTTTTCATTGGCGATGCTGCGCATGTCATAAGGAAATTATTAGATTTGCTTTTGTTTTGTAGTTAGAAAATGATAGGTTTCTTTTCAGTGATGGCAGACCATCTTTTTTAATTGGATGAATTAAATTTAATTCATGATCATTTTAACACTTGCCGTGTTACAAAAGCATTTTAACAAACAACGGATACTTAAACCCTAATCTATTGGTAACTCATTTTTATTTTGTCTTTGAGTGATACTTGGTAATTTGGTTAAGGTACTAATGGCTTTTACTATATGTGCTACAATGAATTTATGCTATTAATTATAATTATTTCTTGTGGTGGAAGTACTTTGGGTTGACATCATTTGAATGCGAAGAAACGTAATGCTATAGAGCCAATGACACGTTAATAACTTGATATAGAGAGGAAATAAAACAAAATAGAAAATTTTTAAAACTAAAAGCAACAATTTATAGGTATGTGACACCACGTCTAGGGGCATTAAAAAGCTTTCATTATGTAAAACGAAGACTTAAAAACTAAATTCTGCTTAATTTTGGATCTAAAAAGTAAAAACAAAATACCCAAAGAGGAAAGTCTGTAGATTCAGCATTATGTATCTAGCTAGTTCTGTTAATTGCGCTGGCAATAGATAAAGAGGAAACGGCCCCCAAGTGCAATCTGTCGCCCTTCACTTGTGTGGAATTGAGTTCAACCCTTGGGGGTGAGGAGGGAGGTAAAAATTGATTTGAGTTTGCCCATTCCCTTTCCTTTAAAAAAAAAAAGATAAAGAGGAAACGAAAAGGAAAAATAGTTGTTAGCCGCTTCAAAGTTTCATATTATAATGAATTAGGGTTATAGGGGAGTCGGGAAAAGATTAAAGGTGTGCAAATGCAGCATGAACTATACGATTGATCATCTCAAAAGGCCAGCTAATTAATACATATGAAAACCATAATGCATGATCTCATGCTCATATTGGCATTATTTTATCGAATCGTGGTAAAGAATGAAGAAGAGAAATGTTTCTGTGAAATGTTTGTGGTTTCAACTTTTAAAAGGGTTCCCACCCTAGAATGTTGGCTTTTGCAGCTTATTATATATTAAAAGGAAAAAGGTAATGAAGTTAGAATCATTTCCTAACGAATGGTTTAATTTTCTTGTATATAATATAAGAACATGAGTCATGTGGCAAGCGTCGCTCCAACATCACTAATGCCTCTGGAAGGCATAATGGGGTTGGGGATTAATTAATATTGCATATCGGCACTAAGATCAGCTCTCAGATAGTGTAGGAAAGGAAGATCTTTAATCTCTTTGAACGGGTGATCTTAAGGAAAACTTTAAGTTTAGTTATTGACTCATTTTTGCAGAGTGGAGACATAAGAAGAAGATTGAGTTGGTATATATATATATGATACATCCATGTTAATTAGCCTCTTAGCAAATGGGAGATTTGATTGCACAGTCAGAATCAACCTACAAGTTCTTCAAAAAAGAATAGGCTGCAAGCATGCTTTAGTGAAGGACCGCAAATATTTATTAGGATGTGAAATTATTGAGGAAAAATCAGCTGGTAAGTTTATGTCCTTAGGAAACTATTGCCAGTAGTCAAGTAGCGAACCTATATTCTTTTGCAAATCCGTCGGAGGATTCGAGTTCCTACATCCTATACAGATATTTGAAAGTTGATTCAGCTTGTTTCATATAGAAAAATCCAAATTCATGTAGAAAGGCTCATGTACTAAGGATTGCCTCAATAAGAAGGTTGCTTGTATCCTTATCAAGTGGTAAGATAACTTCAAACCTTACCCTTGCCACGTGGTAGTTGATACATAAATTTGACTCTTACATCATATGAAAGTCCATAAATCTAAGTTATACTCAAAAGCTAACTCATGAATTAAAAATTACCTTAATCTTATATAAAGATACTGTTTGTTTTCTTCCAATATTTAGAAGTTCATTGGGTTCGTTAACATGAGCCCTCACAAAACTGTCTCTATCCCTTTATCCTCCACTTCAACCTTCAGCCAAACATTTGTACATAGTTGATTCATGACTTATCTTCTTCCATTATTTAGAAGTTAAATGGGCTTGCTAACACGAGTCCTCACAGAACTGTCTAACTCTACCCCTTTATCCTCCAATTCAACCTTCAGCCAACAATTGTACATAATTGATTCATGCCTCAATTATATGCGAATTTAGCTAAATCTCTAGCTGGCAATATTCAATGTTAATATTGTATAACGACACCATACCGAACCAAGTGCCATTCCCATTCATAATAAGCTAGATGAGTAATGATGGTCCTGCGATTGGACCATAACCATGAGTGATGAGTTGAGTAATTAAAAGTTTCAAGTTAAAGTTAATCTTGGTGCAATTTTAGCAAATAGCAACTATGCCAGAAAACCACTTGCTGAAGAAAAGAAGTATCACACCCCTGTGTAATTAACGATTATCCAATATGATTCCTCCCCGAAAAAAAGGCCTTTTGTTAATTTGGAGACGTGACACTCACACTATCATTCTTTTTTCAACTTTTTATTAATGAATTATTGTCTCTTCTGAAATATAAAACAAGGCACTTTTTCTCAAATGATCTGACCTTAGTTATTTGAAGGTTCCTTTCTTTTGCCACATATAAGACCCCACTAATTGTAAAATAGATACTGTGGCAACACTAAGAGATTGAGGTGAGGAATGAGGTCAATGCAAATTAAGATGACCCACTTAATTAGAAAATTAATCAAAAGCTAAAGCTCCAACTGCTTCCTACTACCCTCCTGAGTGCAACTTAAGATCCAATAAAATTCGAAAGCAAAGGAAAAAAAAAATCTACACTCCTAAATCGTAAATGCTTTTATTATTATTAGTGTAGCTATCTGAATATGCTTACACTGTTTGATATTTAGTTAATAAGTATCCAATCTTAGTGGCTCCAATTCTACACCTATCTTAATCCTCTCAGTTTTTGTATCGTTTATATATAATTTATTTGACTCTCAAGTGCTTTACTTTAAATCTTTGTGACTAACTGTATAAGCTGGACCTTTAAGTAGATTGAGGCTAGTACTAAGGCCAGACTAATGATCCTGACGTCGCTCGCGAGAAGCAAAGTGATCATTCTAGGCTACATAATTAATTCTTTATCAATTTGCAGTACAATTGTATGAATGAAGTCAGCCATTACTCGTAAGGCTTTCGATTGGCAAAAAAATGGTAGAAAATACTAAGGTGATGTTTATTTTTTTGTCTGAAATCTGAATAGATTTGAATTACTCTGAATTTTAAATAGAGCTAAATGGTTGAATGTGAATGATATGTTTGTTTTTTTACCTGGATTACTAAAAATAAATATTAAATTATTTTTTTAATTTAAAAAAATCTAAAAACTAATATTTTTAAATTTATGTCTTTACAAATTATAAATGTTAAATAAATAATAAACATTTCAACGAATATAAATAAGATAATATATTAACATAATATAAGTCATATTCAATTGAATACAAATATTTAATATTCTATATTATATATATTAATTAATTTTATTGTAGTTTATGATGTTTTTATAGGAAAAAATATTCATAAAAAATTATGATGATAAATAATGCTAATTTGAAGAAAATAAAAAGATAAAAATAATAATAGTCTACCACTATATATTGTCACAAGTTATATAGAGATGGGTAATGATACTAATTATTAATTTTTATTCAGGTAAGGATGAAAACTAATTAACTAAATAGGGACATTTTAGAGAATATCTTTTAATGATATCATTAAGACGTTTTAAATTAAGTAAAAAGCTACAAATATTAACTTAATAACTTAATGACTTAATGGTCGAAAATTTTCATTAAGTTAAAAAAACAAATAAATTTAATCACTTAACTGATTAAAATTAAATCAATTAAGTCATTCAATCGGGAAAAAAAGGCCCTCAGTCTCCTTTTGCTTCATTTGTTGTTAATTTTAATCTTATCTTCAAAATGGGGCTGGTTTCGAGTCCACGACATTGCAATGACTATATTGGAGCACTTTCTAATTCATTAAATCATCATGAGTTTCAAATGCTGTAATCTAGCTCTCTTCTTGCCTGGCTGCTGATAATGCAATAAAGTGTTGAAGCAACTAATTTCAATAAGAGTTAGATTTGTGTGATCGTTTTCAGAATATAGGAACAAATACAAGTAATTTTTCTTCACTAGCTACCATACACAATATGATACGTAAAGGCATGCATATATATATATATATATATATATATATATATATATATATATATATGGTATAGTTGTATTAGATAGAGAACCAACCTGATCAAACTTTGTCACAGTGTACTAATTTGAGTAGATAGCGATCCCGTTAGCCTTGATTTTGATCTTTAACAAACAATATCCACTTACACAGTCCCATCAATTATTTCACTTTGAAATCATGATTATTATTCAGATAATTAGTAACCATTAATTCAACTCCCGAAAACACTCTAGACAATTCTCAAGTGGATGTTGACAGAAAAACAGTCCCCGGTTGAAGCAAAATTAAATCCCATAGCAACGTGTGGGCATCTAAAGACCATGGACCACTTATTGAACCCAATCTGAAATTCTTGAATGACGATTCCATTTCAAACAAAAGAGAATGAAAAAAGGGATCTCTAGTGGATGATGATGAGATGACGACTAGGTTTAAGCATGCATAATATTGGCTATAGGGTATCAAGAAGAAGCTAAGCTAGAATATAATGGAATTGAGTTCATGCCAAAGAGAGAGCTTTTGACTTGATCATATATTGATGCTAAGAAGAGAAATATAAACTAAGAAATGATAGGGCACTATGGCTAGATATGGTGGTAATCAATGGTGCAGCACCACCTCTCCACTTGTTATTTCTCTATATATTTTCAACTTTATACATATCTAACTGTTAACCGCTACTGATTCTCATCCGTTTTCTTTCATTGAAAGTTACATAAAGCTATTGGGATGCTTGTAAAAACAAATAATATCTTGAATAAAGATTTTCATTGGGCGCGTATGGCAATTTGAATCCCAACTATTTCAGGATAAGAAGAATTGCTTTATTGAAAAGACATATATATCAATCTCAAAATGTAAGACAATCGAAGGTAGGTAAATGCAAAATCTTTTTTTTTTTTTCCAGATTTTCGAGTAGAAACTACTAAAGTATATACCCGAAAGAATTATGATTACTCGATTAAAAATTGGTACATTCAAGTAACGCAGGCACGGCCAAATTGATCTTGATAACTTAATTAAGAGATGTCGGCGAACAATAAATGTTCGAGATGCTTAGTAAATTATTTAATTTGAATACTATAATTACCAATTGTATCATCCAATTGATTTGATTCCGGAGGGAAATGTCAAAACCATCCACTTTACCACATAAGCTATATTAATTAACCCCATGGAGAATCTTGAAATTTTATTATCAGATAAGAAACTTGAAAATCAGTAAAACTAAACGAGTATAAAAAGGAAGAGAAAAAGCCAATGCATCAGAATTCAGAAGAGAGTTTGGCTCACTTCCAAATGCACTTTCACACAAGCCTAACATAAAGAAAGTAAGAAGTTTTGCGTAAATTATTGTAGTTGTAGCAACAAAAAATCAGTGGCTTAATATACATTATTCAAAATATCTTAGTAGATTCGAAAAGCAGACATTGAAGCAGCCACTTTTATGTTACTTTAACACAATAGTATTAAGAAACTTGACAAGCTCCCGTTTCTTAAATTTAACTAGGAAAAAAGATTGTAGCTACCACCTTGAGCATCGTTCTTGAGTTAGCCATGTATAAGGTAAATGGTCTTCTATACATACACGCCTGTCGTGTGATACAAACTTCTGATAATTTGTGGAAGCAGGCAATGCAAATGTTGGAACTGCAACTGAGATTAATATTCTTGTTGAGGAATCAACAAGTCCAATTATTCTTGAGTTGCAATGGAAGAAATCTTTAGTTATTGCTTTATCAAAGTATGGATGCTTGTCACGTCTTTTCAAAGGTGAAGAAGAAAAATTCCAAGAGATGATCAGGTCAAACGGCTTCCTCCTCACATAGTGATTCCTCTTACAAAATGGTTGCGCCTTTTGCTCTGCCTTTTTCTGCATGCTATTCTCTCTAACAGAATTTAGGGTCTTGGGGTACTCAAAAGTTGAGTAAATGAGCGTGATACAAAAGGGCCATATTGTCATTTCACTGGAGATAGGGACATTTATTTTTGGGGTCCCCATCAACCTTTAGGAAAAAAGAATCTAAAGGTCATATATCCTCTCACACACTCTCTCCCCATATGCATATTTAAACCCTTACCTCAAACTTCTCATGGAAAGCAAAGCAAACCAAAACTAACATGGCAACCAATGTTGATCAATCTCCAATAACCACCAACATTTTCTTTACAAAATATTTGCAGTCTCTCATTCAAACTCCTCACAGGCTTAGAAAGAGAATGCTTGCAACATGGACACCAGACCAAGAGCTTAACCAAGTGAGGTTAAGGTCTGGAGCAGACATGAAAAGGAAACTCATGTGGTATGATTTGGTAGCCCTTGGTGTTGGTGGCATGCTTGGTGTTGGTGTCTTTGTCACCACTGGCCCTGTTGCCCTTCAAATCTCTGGCCCTTCAGTCTTCATATCATATATCATTGCTGGCATATCAGCTCTTCTTTCCTCTTTATGCTACACTGAATTTTCAGTACAGATTCCCGTCGCCGGCGGCTCCTTCAGTTACCTAAGAGTCACTTTTGGTATGCAGAGAAAAAATATATTATACATTTTGATCTTTAACACCAAAAGTTCAATTCTTGAAGTGCTCATGGAATTTGAGACTATAATATTGCAGGAGAGTTTGTGGGGTATTTTGCTGGGGCTAACATACTGATGGAGTATGTATTATCAAACGCTGCTGTTGCAAGAAGTTTCACAGACTACTTGTGCCATGCTGTTGGTGAGAATGATCCAAACTCATGGAGAGTAGAAATAGATGGCCTGGTTAAGGGTTACAATATGTTGGATTTCCCGGCCGTTGCGCTTGTTCTGCTTCTCACTCTTTGTCTATGTCACAGGTTTGATCTCTTCTAAACCTCTTGCTTTATCCCATGAGATATTTTTAATATTGATTATGTAACTTTTGTTTAATGTTATTGGACTATCATCAGGTGATGGGTTATTTAATTAATTTGGTTACTGTAGATTTTGAAAGTGATTGAAGTTTCTTTTTGGGATTGCAGCACAAAGGAAAGCTCAATATTGAACCTAATAATGACAATCTTTCATGTGGTTTTTTTCGGTTTCATCATAATTGCTGGTTTCTGCAATGGGAGTGTACAAAACTTGGTAAAGCCAGGAGGGCTAGCTCCCTTTGGTGTTAAAGGTATTGTCGATGGAGCAGCTATTGTGTATTTCAGCTATATCGGCTATGACTCAGTTTCAACCTTGGCAGAAGAGATCCAAAATCCTTCCAAGAGCTTGCCTTTGGGCATTGTTGGTTCTGTTCTCATTGTCTCCTTGCTATATTCCCTCATGGCCTTGTCTTTGTGTCTCATGGTACCATACAATAAGGTTAGTAAAGCTAAATTAATTAGATCAAGCATTAATTATGTATAAGCTCGAAATCTTAACATATAATAAGGCGTTCTTGGAATGATTGTAGGTACCGAAAGACGCGTCATTTTCAATCGCTTTCCGAAAAATCGGTTGGGAGTGGGCGAGCAATGTTGTCGGAGCCGGAGCAAGCTTGGGAATTGTTGCTTCACTCTTGGTTGCCATGTTAGGCCAAGCTAGGTATCTTTGTGTCATTGGAAGGGCCAGGCTTGTGCCAAAATGGCTAGCCAAGGTGCATCCTTCAACAGGAACTCCGTTGAACGCCACTCTCTTCTTGGGTAAGTGATGCAGCTTTCTTATGATCACTATCTAAGAACATAGAAAGTGCTTAAATGGCTCTCGATGAAATGCTTAAAAAAAATTTTGTTTCAATACTATTAGGGCTATGCACAGCATCAATTGCACTCTTCACTGAGCTCAACATAGTGCTTGAAATGATCTCTATCAGCACACTCTTGGTGTTCTATTTAGTTGCCAATGCTCTCATCTACCGTCGATATGTGATGATCAGCGACAACCCTCCTTCGCACACTCTCTTGTTCCTCTTCCTTCTCTCATTTTGTGCCATTTGCTTCTCTATATCATTGAAAATTCAGCAACAACTTTGGGGCTTGCCGCTATTTGGTGGGTTAATGCTCCTTGTCACGGCCTTCTTCCATTACTCCATGTCTCGTGTAAGCCACCCAACTGGATGGTCAGTGCCATTCATGCCATGGCCGGCAGCTATATCAATTTTCCTAAACGTCTTTCTTATGACAACACTAAAGCTACTCTCCTACCAAAGATTTGCTATGTGGACATGCTTGATAACTTTGTTTTATGTGCTCTATGGTGTTCATTCAACTTACGAAGCTGAAGAAATGAAGGTGGGTGTTGAGGAAGTGCCAAATCCATCAGTCCAACGAAGTAAGCTAGACATTCAAGTGCTCTAATCATAAGAAATGAAGATGTATGTTTTACTGTATAATCTTTCTTTTTATATTAATTTGTAAGCAACTATGGAGGTTTTTAGGGTTGTTACAATGTTTGTTACAATGTAAATTTCACGGAAATCCAGGTAAGCAAAAAAGTGATTTCCCATCAAATAGAAATGCAAATAGCTAGAGGAAAATAATGCCAAAATAAAAGAAAGATAAAACATTCAACAAAAATTTAAAGAAAGTGGTAGAGTTCTATATTTAGTTCTATTTGGTATTGTGGTTCAATATTTGTAACTTAAAATTTAGAGTATTGAAGTGTTTATCAAACACTTGCTATTATAGTTAGGAAATTAAGTTAATTCTGTCTGAAAATCCTATGATATCTTTATTATTTTTGGCAAATTGATAATGTAAAATTTATAATTACCATACACTATAAACTTTTATTTTATTATTACAATCTTTTTTCTATAACAGTTGTATCTTTTAAACTATAATACCTAAATATCAAACAAAACCTCCTAAATATAATTGTCTGACAGCCGTACTTCCAAAACAAAGTTGTATTATTTGACAAAGTTAAAAACAAAGTTGATTTTATCTCGCAATTGTTCAATAAAAGAAAAAATCTATATTGCTCTTACTAATTGAACCTTATCCAACTTCTAATACAATTATTACAAACATTTCGCAGAAGCTGTTACACCATAATCCCAAACTGAACCTCAGTCTCTTTTACTTTTTGTGTCACCTTTTCATTTCCGTCCATGTGTCATGGTGATAAATTATGATGTTTGAAAATTGAGCAAGATGTGAAGAATATTCTCTATAATTAGGCGTGGAGTTCTGGATGATGAGATCGTTTCGGGCCATAGCGTGTAATGATGAATACAGTGTTGAATCTCTTGGCAAAATGCAAGCTAAGTTCTGATTTTTTGTCACTTACTAGCTCATCCAAAATGGGCAAGTTGTCACCATCCTCTAGAGAGAGAGGAAAAATATTTCACTTTGTATAATGAAGGCATGATTACTCCATTGATTTGAGCCATAAACTTTGGGAAGACGACCTCAGAGTTTCTGTCTGGTACTTGAGCGCTGAAGGTAAATATTCACATTCACAAGTGAATGAAGGCCTGCACCTTGTAGGCCTGTTTAAACAAGATCAAAAAATTAAATCTAGCTGTTGCAGAATTTGTTTGTTGCTAGATCTTTTAATAATTAATAAAAGATAGCATGGGATCAATCTACTGAATTGAACTAGAAAGACCCTTTGGCTTAGTGGGATCTGATGGGGGCATTACATGCTTTTATGGTACTTTGCTACAACAGCCTTTGTCAGAAAGAAAGTCTCCTTGGTGGCCCTATATTTTCGTTCCATTTCATTCTGTGTGACTCTGTTCACATTCCCATTTTACTTTTTATCTATTGCTTTCTTCCCCTATTATTGAAAACTTGGACAATATGCGCACGTCTTTGTTTCTCTTCCAAACCTAACAATGTTTTGCCTATGTTTCTTTTTTCTATTTAACATTTGGTTGAATGTGGAGAATGAACCGCAATAATATCGTTAAAGGCAGTAGGGAATGATATTATGGCTTCTTTTTCATTAGACACGTGATTCAACAAAATTGTAGGCAGGTTCCTGAAACAAATGAATACTTGATAAATTTTTGAGCATTTTTACGGTAAAACTCCGAAGGGGATCCAATTATAGAGAATTAGAGAGAGGTTGGAGAGTCTATATATGATTAAAGCAACGTTCATATTGGCCCAAAACTAGTTGCACATAATTGCTTTCCCTACCTTATTTTTTTCTAATGTTAGTGTTTCCTGGTTTGCATAAACTTTCTTGCCCCCAAAAAAATTTGAAAAAAAAAATGAAGTTCCATGAGTCTAAACCTTAATTCTAGTTGCCAATGCTCTCATAGCCCATGGACCACCCATGTTCTTAAGTTCTAGTAAATTACTGGGAGTCAGAGACTAATTATCCCTCTCAATTTAATTGAGTAGAAATAGAAATTTTACCCACTAATAGGATTAGTATTGGAACAGGATGTCCCTTCAATATTAGATTAGGGTAAAAATATGAGAAATCTAGACCATGCCATGATAGACATGATTTAGGGTAATACCGGTATTTTTTTTTTTTTTATTATTGTAAATATCAATAGATTTTTAATTATAATATACATGTCAACGTAAATTTGAGTTAAAAAAAAAAACCTCAAATTATTTCAACTTCACAACATATATCTTTTCCACCAACTTAAGTCTCTATAATACCGAATTATATGAGCTTAAACCTCAAAAATTTTGGATTCAGAACTCTAATACTCCACTGTTCTGCTAAGCAAGTAGTTATCAATAAATCTTAAACACAGTATTTGACGGCATTCCAGCATCAGGATGCTACCTCAATCTACTTCAAGTCCAAATCAACTTACTTGATATATTCTTTTGGGACCAAATTAGAAGAAAAAACGACCAAATTTCAAATCCAAATAGTTCCAGAATCCCATTATCCCGTAGAAATGAAGACCATATTCCCTGATATCCATAAACTTCCACAGACTTTCAAATTAGATGGATGCAGAAGCTGAAATTTTTAAATTTACAGTTGGCCATGTACAATCTTCATCTTCAACAATTAGCGTATATATAAATGCCAATGATTCCACTATCCAGCCACTAAAACTTTAAATCCATTATTCAAAAGGATAACTTCCACATGGTTGTTTAAGTTTGCAAATCCAAGATGAAACTAACGCAATCATGCATACACAAAAAATTCAGACAAATAAAAAATATGAATTCTGTTTTTGTAACCCAGTTGATGTATATTAATCTTTTGGAAAAGGTACAAATCAGAAAAAGGAGAGTCTAAGAATTGACTAACTCACATGAATGGCCAGCAAGAAGATCAAAACTAACTGACCAAACCGTATGCCTAGATACAAAAAATCCCACCTCCAGCAAACATCATCCTATTGTAAAGTTAGGAAAGGAACATAATCTCTAATTAATGCAACTTCCAGGAAATTTTAATTCCAAACTTCGAAAAGAACTATTGTTACTGCACTTCTCAGCTACCTTCCATTTGTCCACAATCTGATGCTATAATTCGAGTATCAACTCTCTAAACCTTGTCTCTTTTTCAAGTTGTTTTAGGCGATGCTACATAAACCTTCACCTTCTTCTTCCTCTTGTTCTCCAGTAACCCTGACACAAAAGAATCAAAAATGTGCTGCTGTGACTCCAATATCATCTGGTTATGCTTTTTCTCCATCTCCATTCGCATTTTCTGAGTCTCCCTTGCCATTTCCATCTTCATCTTCTCCATCTTAACAAACTTTTCTGTTAACAATGTAATTGATGAAACCAACTCCTCAAAAGGATCCAAATCTCTCTTAACCCCACCATCACCATTCTTCTTCCCAAACCCCAATCTTGAAGAAGAATCATACACATTCATACCCCGAAGATCAACAGTACCATTCCAATTTCCATCAACCCTTCCATAATTCTTTGACCTAGTTCCCACTGGCACAAAATTGCCATCACCAAGGGATTTAGCATAAAACTCACTACCACTACCTCTAGCAACCACATAATCAGCTTGGTCATCGTAGTATGCATTAGGTTTAAAATTTGCCTCAACCTTGACAAAATTCTTTGGCTTAAACCCCAGTGGTGGCACAGAAATCCTATCACCAAAGGTTCTCACAGGAAACCCATCAACAGCATGATTAAAATCAAGTCTAGGACATGAATTTCCATCATCAATATTCTTATAACTCTTCAATCGAAACCCTTGTGGCGTTACAACATATGTACCATCAACTTCCATTTTCTTACCAAACCCAACTCCAAAATCACCATTAACCTTCAAATAATCCTTTGCCCCAGTATCTAAACCTCCAAAATCGTCATCAAAACCAATATTCTCGTAATTCCTCATTAACCCACTTCTTAAAGCAAAATCCGGATTGAAATCAACGTCAATATTCCCATATTTACTCATTAAACTCTTATCATTCCCAGTTTTTACTCGAAACTCAGTAACATCCACAATTTTCTGATCAACAAATTCACGACGCTGATTACCAAGCCCAGGGGCAGACGAAAACCCAAAATTCATAGAATCCAATAAAGGAAAAAGGTCCCAAGAAGAAACAAACCGGCCTGGAAAAGACAGAGAGCGCTGTTTCTCGGAACGGTACCGCTTCCGCAGTTTCTCGATCTTGTGGCGGCACTGAATGGAGGACTTAGAAGCCCCGGGGATGGATTCGGAGACGGCGGAGGAGACGGCATCCCAGTCGGAGATGCGGAGGTTGCCGCGACCGAGAGAGAGCCACCTGGCACCGTAGGCGTTGATGAGGGCTAGGGTTTCGTCGGTGGTCCAGCAAGGCGGTGGGACCCGCTTAGTCGAAGGGGTTGACATGGTAGTAGGGTAGGGTGCGCAAAGTAAGGGGTGGGAGAAGAGGAGGAGGAGGAGGAGGTGAATGTCGTTATCATTTGTTGGAGTAAAAAGGATGGGTGGGGGCGCCGAGCGCAACCGACTGAGTGGGGAGAGGGAATGATGCTAGAATGCGCAGGATGGGGTGCGAAGTGCAACCACTCCGCCACGATCATCGCCAACCAACCACTATGAGACATTTGAGATTTGACAACATCCAATTCCACTCTGAGCAGAGCCCACTCTTTCTTCGCTTGGTACGAAATGTCGCGTCCTCCTGTCAGTAGCTTTGCCGAATGAATTATCGAGATGCTCGGGCTCGAGCACAAGGCCCAAAAACATGGGCCGAGACTAAAGTTAATGGGCCCAATCGCATGCGTTCAGGTGAACACCCAAGTCAGAAACTGATGACTTCATTTCCTACTATGTGTACTATAAGGCATCAGTTAACATGAAAATTGATTTAGCTGCATTTACGGTATGTTTGTTAAATGATAATTATAATGAGCTGAAATTAAAATAAACATAAATTATAATGGTGAGAATAGAGAGTAGAAATCAGAATAATTTATTTATTTAAATCTTAAAAATTAAAATTAAAATAAATTATACTGTCATTAATATATTTATTTTATCTTAAAATTAAAATATAAAAAATTACATTATTTTAAATTTTTAAAAAATTTCTTAATTAATTATTATCATAATTATTATTTTATATTGTAATTATTGTTATTATTAAAATTATTATATTAACTAATTATAATATTTTTGTCAATAATATTAATAATAAATTTCTAATAATGATTATTTGGTATTATGATTATTATTAAATAATTAAATAATCATCATCATCATCAAAATAACAACAAAATAGTCGGAATCAAAAATCAGCATCGTCTATTTCTCAAACAATAATAAGAATAATAGTTATCATCATTTTCCAAAAATAAAAAATCATCATTATCGTTTAAAAAAAAAAAATCATCATCATAATCATGGGCTGCAACGGTTGCCGACGGGGGCAAGATGGCTAATGCTTCCATGCGAGATTGGCTATTGACGTGTCAGCGGCTGCTGCTTTCGACGATGGCGAGTGTTGCCGGCGTGATTTAGGGAGCTGCTGCTTCAGTGCACTAACAACGAGATTTATGGTACTGCTCGACGCGATTTGGGGAGTTGCTGCTTTGGTGCCCGATCTTGGTGCTGCGATGGAGGCTTGTTTGCGAGGGTTTGATAGAGGCTCCTTGGCTACGATTTGTTTGTGAAATGTTTGCTTCTTCTTTTTTTTGTTATTTATATTTTTTAATTTAATGGAGGTATTTTTAGAATTTTAGTGGGAAAAATTTGGAAATCCTTGAAATAAAAGATTGCTTCCTAACTCCTTATAAAAATTCATTTTTCATTTCTGTTCCCAAATTGAGTTAGATCTCGTAATTTTGATTTTAATTCTCAATTTTATTTTAAGAAATAAACATTATTAATAGTTTTGATATCAAATTTCGATTCTCTAATACAGAAAATAAACGCATTATTAATAAAGTAACAAATTCATGCAACCTCAAACTTTGATATATTTAGCTCTTTTAGGAAGTTTTTCTTGACATAAAATTTAATTTAATTTTTAAACCACATGAAAATACCCGTCAGAAGCTTGTGAAAGGCTATCATAGAACCATGCCCGTACACACAGACACACATGTAATAATACTTCACGTACGTTGGTCTCTGAAACTTGAACACAACAAATATATATGTATATATATATATATATGATGGATCTCATGTCCAACTGAGTAGCAAAAATGTGTTCCCCCCGTTTAATTGAGCTAATTTTGAATTATCCTCTTATAAAATAACCATATTTAAAATACTCATAAATTATTTTAAACTTCAATTTATCCTATTTTTATTGAGAAGATAAAATAAAATTTTATCAATGTGCCCCTAATTTTATCTTTATTTTTTGAAAAAAATAAAAAAAAAATAATTCAGATTTACAATAGTATTTTAGAAATCATCATTTCACAAATAATAGAGGTAATTAGACGTTGACCCATTTCTAATGATGTCACCAGCGCCCGGATCATCTGAACTTATGATACGATAGCAGTGAATGGGACATTCGAAGTCCAGTAATGTAGTACGCATTGTGCGCAGTTGTCCAGCAATATGATATGCGACAAATGAAAGGTTATCTCGTAATTAACCTGTTGTATACTTGTATGGCGTATGTAACAAGGAATAAATAATGTTATGGCCACAGTTTTGGGAACCTGAACCCGATCGCCAATTAATCTATTTTATTAACTTGGTTCACAATTTTCTTTTATGACCAGATGTTCGGAGAAGTGATGCTGTTCACTTCGTCGTCCTTTGCTCGATTAACTCTGCAGTTGATCCACTTTTGATGTTATATTGCACTCAAATCCAGTGTAAAATAAAAAATTAAATCCAAGTAAATGTTGAAACTAATGTACCATCACCCACTGATGTAAAATAAAATGGCCTTAGTAACTACAACCAAATGCATTCCTTTTACCCTTAGCTTCCGGTAGCATAAATCGGCTTATTTCCAAACAAATTATTTACACTTACCTACTCAAATAAGAAAATGTCTGTAGAAAACAAAACAATTTGGTGTCTTGCTATCGGGGGAAAATAAAAGATTGCTTCATAATACTAATATAGCCTTTGCAATTTCAGCCAATGCGGGAGACCCAGATATCCGAGATGATTTCTTGGTGCCTCCAGGGATTGACATCAGCAGCATAACTAGACAATATTTCACATTCACTGGCCACAGAGACATGCAAAGGGTAAACTACACGGGCAAAACTGAATCCATGGTTCGCAGAGTGACCAAGAAAGTATTTCCTGCGTTGGAAGGGCTTGGAGTTTCAGTGTCTAAAACATTTTATCCTCCTTCAAGCATCACGCCTCCACATTACCATCCAAGATCATCTGAGCTTCTGGTAGCATTAGACGGGCCTTTAGAAATCGCATTCATTGACACCAGAAACAAGCTGCTTGTGCAAACACTTCAGACTGGTGATCTTTTCGTCATCCCCAGAGGGCTCATTCATTTTGTAAACTACACAGGAGGTGACTGTGGTGGGGCTACCATGGGGATACTTGGAAGTGCAAATCCTGGAACAGTTACAGTGGGTAGCAGCCTCTTTGAAAGCAGGATTAACGCAGATTTACTGGCTAATGCCTTCAAAACCGACGTCGAAAACATTTACAAGCTAATCAAGGCAAATCAAGAGTAGCATCCATCTGCCATAGTTACGAATTACGATCAGATCATGTGTATTCTAGATAAGAACTTCGCTGTATTCTTGAGCTTGAAAAATGAGCATTTTATCCATTAATGTAACAAAAATTGTGTTGCCTGTCATCCCGTTGATTTATCTTAGCTTTCATTCAGAATTAGGTACTGTTCACACTCACATTTACAGTTCCAATCTCGTGATTTTTTTATCAATCCAGTACACTGTACATCGCTTCACTCTAAGAAACACCAGAAGATCAGTGACAGAGGACCGACTTTGAAGTTAAGTTTGACCATCAATCACCATATCACATGCTCTTGGTCCCATATCAAGTATTTGAGTGACTTTCCATATTACCAATTTGATATTCCAGGTTACCAGTCAATTTCCTTCCCAATAACATTACATTCCACGTATTACCGATCTCTCAGTCCATGTTATCATTTTTACACCATTTCAAATAAACACGTTTCTGTAACCAACCCTTCTTCATCCTTGGATTTGCAGAAGGATTCGATTCGTTAATTTGATGATACATACTTGTATTATGATATAGGTCTCTCAACTAAACATGAAAAAAAAAGCTAGAGGGAAAGCATAAAAGAATATGAAATTTTTTGCCATTATTTTCTGACGCTACATTTTGTTATACAATGGTAACTAGTAAGCCTGTGAAAGGGCAAACTAATCTCTCCAATAGAAAAGTTACATTTGATGACTAAAAATTACAATACAAAGGGGAAAGGCAAAGTGCTCTAATTACCCACTCTACACCAATAACAATGATACATGATGAAAAAAAATAAAACACTGAATAATTTACTTACTGCCTCTCTTCCCGAGTCCCAGTTGAGATTGGTGAGTACTATAGTAATGTTGGATACTTGGCATCAAGAAAATCTCTGAGAGTCTGCGCAGCTTTCTGACCACCCATTAGTTCAGCTAGCCTCTCCACTGGAAGGAGGGCGAGGTCGGCCAAGCTCTTACATCCATCCATTATAGACCTGTAGTTTGAATCTGTCACACCAGGGAGTCGCCTTAGCAACTCCACAGCGGATGTATTGTAATTTTCGGCTCTGTAATGGAGAAAGTAAAAAAACCATTAATTTTCTTGACACCAAGAGCAACCAAGAGGCATTTGCATGTTCTTGGCCATCAAATTCCGGAAGATTTATCTAATTGGAGGAGCCCAATGATGGAAAGTTCCATCCATGTGCAAAAGCACAGGGCACAACAAGGCCTAGCATAAGCCTTGCTTTTCTCTCAGCATAACAGAACATCCTCCACCTAATAGCTATGATCATGAACAATGCAAATGTAAATTTTCGAAAATGAAAAACTCAAAATAAGAAAACTGACCTCACATCATTTTCCACCATACCATCTTCAGAGGGGACACCAACTCTAATTGCCTTTGCCTCGTCAGGTTCATCTTGATTTGCTTTCAGTGCAGCAAATATTTCAGCAGTTGCATGCAAACTGCGAGACCAGATGATTCTCAAGCGAGGAAAATGTAGAACAAGCAGCGACAACTTTGATATAATATTATTTGGTGTCACATCATCACCAATATCACTTGCAGACTGAAAAAAAAGAGAACCAAGAAAACCAAAACAGAAAACCACTAAGGCTACCAGATAGCAGTCCCTGAGCTTAAATAAATAAGATATAACAATTCTCTGCACAAGACTTAATTCAGGTTACCTGAAATGAAAAGCTTTTGTCTTGTGAAAACTCAATCAGAAGAACAGGTATTCTGTAATAGCGGACCATTGTTTCCACTTGGTGATAAAGGCGGCCAGATGTGAAGCTTGTAAATAGATCTTGGATACTCTTTCTCTCAACACACATTAATGGTGACAGAATATAATCACCAACTTCCAAAACCACTGGTATAATGCGCATGCCCCTCTGGTGGAGAACATTTGGGAGGCTACTCATGAACTCCCTCATGTCCACTATGACCTGAAATGATGGGGATTCCAGTGAGGAAAAAGAGAAAAAAAAAAAGATTTGAAGGAAGTACAGCAAACAAAGTTCATACACAAAGCACTCTATGCACCTGCATTTCTTTCTCAATTTCCTTTCTTCCACCTGCCTTTCGAGTTATTGCATTCTGGGAAGTGGTGGCCTGTGCCTCTGTAGAAGAATTCTGTCCCAGACAGTGCCCATCCTGATTTTTAATTGATTTCCAAAAAACAACTGAGTTACATAACCAAAGTGAAAAAAATGATAGCATAAACAGAGGTGAAACCATTGCTTGGTTCACAAGCTATACTTAGAATTTAAAGTACTTAAACTGAGGGAGAAACTTAAGAGAAAACGGCAATGAAGGCCAAATTAATTGTTCAAGACACTTGCAACATTTGTTGATGTTTGTCATCCATTACTTTGAATCAATGATTAAAATATTAATGAAATCCAGAATACTGCAAAGCAGTTCAGTACCAAAATGAATAATAAATGAGGACTGTCACAGTAAACAGAATTCTTGGCCAAGGAAGATCAAACCTGATCGATTGGGATCATCATCAATGATTTCTGCCTGATCAACGACTCAAAAGCTCCATTCTCCCTCCGTATACTAGCCTCGAACTTTTGCACCTCTGTGGAATCTTCGTAAAAGAGAAAATAAACTTTCAATTTTATTGAAGGATTCTCAGCTTTGTAGACTTCAATTTGTCTAACAAAACTCAGGTCTGGATGGTAAACAACAATCACAAAGGGTTTCAGAATATCAAGTATGGGCTGGTCACTTTCTAGTGCATAAAAGTGTACAGGTGGCAGTGGCTTGCAATCTTTGGACTCTGCAGCATCAGTCTTTTGACTGCGTTTCCACTGAACCTCTTTCTCTACAAATGCAGTTTCAAGCACGCCTCCAGAATAACCTACTACACCCAAGTGAATTTCATCAGCTGGGCCTTCATTTCCTGAGCCAGATATTTCAGGTTTATCTTCTATCGCTGCTTTGCTGTTACTCTTACTATCTTTATTTGCAGATTGTGGAACACATGCTGGGCCATTTTTACTCCTTCCTTTTCCACGTCCTCTTCCATGTCCTTTTCTTCCATAATAAGTCTCAGGATTATCACCAACATCATCACTTTTACCTTGGTTCCTTATTTTCGATGCTGCAGCCAACAGTGCATCATGTTCCTGTTTGCTGACACTACTAGCTTCTGCATTCTGTGCTGTCATTACAGGAGCAACTCCATCAAGAATTCCATAACCTTTCGGCTCCCTAGATTTCTTTTTCTTTGATGAGGTTTGCACACTACGCAGCTGTACTTTACTCAACAAGTATTTCTCCCATCCTTCCCGCATGACCTTCACCAACAAATTACAACACAAGTTGGCTTTACTAAACAGTTTATCATCAAAACATAATATACACCAATTTGTGAATACAATAAGTAGACTCAAGATTAAATGTAAATTTCCAAAAAGTGCAATATTTCAGGTTACTGTAAATGAAACATTTTATTATTTCATCAAATAAAAACAATACTACTTCATCAAGAAAAAAACAAGAAACTAACAGTAGATCTTTTAATAAATGAAATCAAGATTTCAGCTCAGAAATCAAATGGTAGAGTGCAGTGGAGTACTGCAAGCAGCCCATCTTTGATCTTTCCTGAACAGACAGCAGTGATTAGGTGCCAATACGTGAAAAATGAGAATGAGCACAGCAAAAGGGATCATAACACATAAAGAATGCCAAAAACCTGTTCTGAGCCATTCCTGATGCAATCTTCAAGCTGCATGCACGAGCACTCATCTTTGCAAGCCACCAGGACAATACCATGATCATTTTCTTCCCCATCAAGGAGAACTTCTTCCCTTGATGAAGCTCGCTTTAGTCTTTCCTCTTCTATCTCTTCAAGAACCTCCTATGATAAAATTACATATTCAATCTCAGAATAAACCCTCGGAGAGTTTATACTTCATTCTTTTTTTTTCATCTTGCTAGAGATATTCAATTTAAAATGACATACCAAAGTGACATGCAATGGATAATATAACAGAAGAAAAAATACGGCAATGAAACACAAAAAGGTACCTTTTGGACAAGAAGCTCTCTTTTTTTTTTGTGGGGGTGGGGGGGGGGGGTAGCAGAGGGTGGGGTGTAAGAATTGGACAAGAAACATTGATTATCAAAATACATGTCAATACATCACATCTTAGTATCTTAAAACTTATTACAGACTACACAACAACTAATGTAGATATGAAAGAAAATGGAACTCACTCACTCACACGTAACACCTTCCACTTTGGCGCCTCCTCCAATACTTCTTCCAGAACTACTTTTGTACTTGTAGATGAAGTACCACCATCTGTGCTCAGCGAACAAAAAACAGAAAAGAGTTCAAGAAAATGATACACAAGTGCTTTTCACGTACCTATTCTTTTAGTTACCTCTGTTTAAAAGGTTTTACAAGCCACATAAGACAAACATCAAGACATAAACCAGAACAAAGCAAACAACAGGACAACACTCACCTTCATCCTGATTATTATTAACTTTCTTCAATTTTCTCTTTTTCCCTGTTACGCTCTTGCTTTGCCCATTCAATTCCACACCATCTGACCTCATGAAGCGATAAACCCGCTTCTTTGCATAGTCAAATATTTTATAACTAGACTCTGCAAATATCCAAACAGAGCGAAAGCTCTCTGACACTCTCAGTGTATCCAAATACTTCAAATAGGTCACCGCATCATACCTACCAAATAACACATTTCAACCTTTAATCAGAAACCATAACAGCATAAATATTTTCACCCCTTTCAACATACTTACGTAATCTACATTGAGTCACATCACACTATATAAAATGGTTTAATGCATAACTCTATACTTAAAAACAATAATGCAATTGCTTTTTTTAGAATACCTGACAAGATAATCCAACAACTTCCTTAAAGTCTTCAAATCGGAAACCAACTGTTTAGTCTTCTTCCCCAAGATATGCCAAATGGGATCCAACTGTCTCCTCAAAATCTCATCAAACGACTTAAACAAGCCATTCTCCACTGTCAAATCCTCCACATCAACCTTATTAGTCTTCCTCATCTCCTTCAAACAAGCATCCATCACTTCCAGAATCGCCTTTTGAATCCCTCCCATGTATTTAGTCATTGGCACCCTCACATCCACCACCATCGGTGGTTCCCTCTCCAGTTCCTCCGACACATTCACCTGAAACCTCGGCCACAAATGAAGCTTCCTAATAAACAAACTCTTCATAATCCGCTCGGTCTTGGCAAATCCAGAAACCATCGAAGTGGGCTTATCAGAAAAGGCCCTAATATACGCTTCCCGATTCAAACTCTTAATAATCCTGCAAATAAAAGTCTCAGTGGAATTCTCCGTCAGGGCGTGGGTATTGAGAATGATTAAACCAGCGAGATTGGAAGTGGGGAGTCTCTGGGTCAACAAGTCAACGATAAGGATTCTGGGGGTGACGAAAAAGATTTGACCGGATGAATAAAGCGTGTGGCGGTGATTCGCGGGAAGATCGGCGGTGATTTCGGAGGGTAAGAGAGGAGCATTAGGAGTAAGATAGTGGATGATTTGGGATTTGAGGTTAGGAGAGGATGAGAGGAGGAGGAGAGTGCCCTGTGAAGGGGAATGGAGGAGAAGAGAGGCGATTAGCTTTGGGAGGCAGAGGCCTGAGGAGAGGATTACGAGACCGCCATTGGGCTCTTGGAGAAGCTCTGCGATTATGTGTTGCTGAAATTCGAGCACCATGTGTTTGTTGATTTGACTGATTCAGTGATTGATTTGGAATTTGGCCGAGGATGAGGGACGAGAAGGAGAGAGCTGACTTTTTTTATTTGTTTCGGTGGGAAGATTTTTATTTTCAGTTGCGCGGCGGCGGGTAGTTTCCGCCTTCAAGTGGGGTGTGGTTACTGCTTAAGGTAAGCTAGGATTCAGTCAACAGTTCTAATGGCCACTTTTTGGGCACGATACTATGTTTTGGTACTAGTGTTTGAGATTGTATTAATACTTTTGTTTGCTCAGAAGGCGCAAGCATGATAGTATCGGGCCAAGGGCCATAAAAGAAATAAGGAACCAGGACTAACAGAAACAAAATTACTTCACTAGTTCTCTCTCATACTAACACCATCTCAGAACAAAAGGTCTCAAAATTAAATAAAAACCTCTCTTTCATTTAAAATTTTGTGTAAATATACTCTTACAATTTGCACAATGCACAACTGCACCAGGACAGTCTATAAACCATATCAACTTGGCTTCTTTACTCAAAATATTAACAAAAGAAAAGGTAAAAGATGATAAAAAGATCAACTCTGATCTCACATTTGTATCAAACAGCTCCGTGACTTTGTCCCTCGTTACGAAACTAAAACCTTTCACTCTTGCTTCACATTTGCATCAACACCTCCAAGACTTGATTTCTTCAATCTTTTTAACCTCAATGGCACAGGCTTTTTCAAAACAGTCACGTTAATATTGTTCCAAACATCTGATTTGGTGGGGAGCTGTGCAATTTTCTCCGCAATTTCCATGCTTTCTGGAAGAACGGAACCAAACACTGTGTATGAATTCTTCCATTCTTCATGGTTTGATAGGCTTATAAAAAACTCTGGACCTGAGCCAATCCATGCAACTGAACCTCTTCTCATGCTAGGGCAAACTTCTGTGGGAATCTTCTTAAATGCGATTCCTAGGGCTTCCAGTGTTCCTTGAATCAACCCAAATGGTGGGCCATAAGGAGCCTGGGAAATTCACAGAACAGCTCTGGGGATTAAACTTCAAATGTTACTGAGATAAATAGTTTTACAATCATCCTTTAGTGTGTCAATGAGCTAGTAAAATTTAATGGGGTCACTAAAATAAACACGTGGTACGTTGAAACAAAACGAACAGGAAAAAATTTGGTTGAAACAAAAAGCACGTAAAACCGCAATAGAAAGATGCAATTTGACTTTGCCAATATACATGAAACTACAGAGATGGAAAATGCTTAACTGAAAATAAAAACCATAACGAAAAAGAAGGTACACAATATTTCTATATAACCAAATTTCAAATTATATGGAAAACAGCAAACTCAAAAGGAAAGCCATACATTTTTTATGTGGTTTCCTTCAATGTCCCAAGATTGACCACGGCCCTCTGCACGATGAAATTGGCAACCCGCACAATGGCGTAATGTCAACAACTCAAGTATATAGGCTACCGAATGTGGGGCACACTCCGGGAAGAGCTGCAGCCGAACAAGTGTTTGTCAGTGAGCCAACAAAACCAATTAACCATGAAAATGAACAGTCCTACAGTTTTGCTCTCACAATAATAATTCAAACACCAAATAATGAGAACTTATGACTGGTTTTCCAAGCAAGAACAATGGATATTCACTAAGGGATATTGTGCAATGAAATATTTCAATCTCAACCATGATAATCATTTTTTTATACCCAGTTAAAACATAGCTAAAACCAAATTCTACAGCTGAAGTAGACAAGGAAACAGCAGGTTGGACAAATTCCAGGAGTTAATATCTCAGTAAGAGCAAAATCTGATGGCTTCAATATTGAAGAACATCAAAGAGTGATCTAGGTTGAGAGTAGGATAATTTTTATAACTATGAACCAGAGGATGCATTATTCTGGCTCAACTCAAAAAGCAGATACTGCAAACAGACATATTATTGTATACTGAGAGATTATTGAAGCCATGGTATTTTCACCTAATTAATGCAAAAGATACCAACTTAACAAATAAAGATTTGCTGTCCTCAAGATAGGGTCCTTGAAAAGCCAAAGCACCTACCTTTATATGAAGAGGGCCATATTCTGTTTTTAACCCAACAATTCCCTGAAAGAAGAAAGTAAGCATCAATAGAGAAGATGAGTGGACCACCAGAAATAATTAATAAATGATTAAAATTGAAGAGCAAAAGAAAAACAGGACAAGCTATAACATGCATGACAAGAAGAACAAAAATACACCGGTGATGATAGTCTGCAGCCCTTAGTTTGAACATGGACCTCAATGTCTTATTTCTAATTGGTCAGCCAGGTCAGGTGCTTTTACTTTGGAAAATCATACAGTAACTTCAACTTACACTGTATTTCACTTGTAACAATATTTATGGTATCCAACATTATTGTGGATGTAGAGGGTAAAAAGAAAATATCCCCATAACAGAAATATCAATGATGTAAGACATAATTGGCAGCAACACAAGTTTTAGTGCAAACAAGTTATGAACTATTCCCTTCTACTTCCAAATTCATGAAGCTGCAGCTTCCTAAATATTATCAAGTTTAAATTGAAGTTTTCCTCTCAGGTTATACCAAAACTACAGCATATTATAAGCAGAAACAATGGAAAAACCTCTAACCACGGCTCAAATACAGCCTCCTGATAACAAGAAAGGCATCTAAAATATCTCCAAAACCTGCTGAATATGGGACAACAGCAAATAATTAAGCAAGACAAAATTCACCATTAGGCCATGGTACTTACAGCTTCCGGTTGATCTTCATATAAGACACTTGGAAAACGTAAACACACACCTCATAACAATGGCCAGTGGAGAATCAAGAAGAACAACAACATAAGGCTCTACAGTCACTATAATGTGAAGGCCTCTTCCAAGACTTTGAATTCAAACTTCTAAGCATCTAACTTCATAACAAAATTAATAATTACAGTCTTGATAGCAATCTGAACTTCAGTAACAGATAACAAGGAAATTCACAAAAAATTTATAAATTATTTTAAATCATTCTTAATTGATCCCCAAACATAGAGTATATACCTGTCCTTTCCCAAAGATGAGCCCTGAAGTCCACATAACCTTTTGCCCTGCTTCTTGTCGATCAGGGGCCAATACATCTTTTTGTTTCTTTAACCAACACTGAGATGAATATGAAATTATAATTCATGTCACACAGAGCACTCACTGGCATTGAAATTGAACGAGAAAGCACTGAAATTGCAACTGACCTCACCAAATCGGGACCCACACGACTTCTTGTTGCCACAAAACACCCAAGTATCACACAAACAAGGCCCATCGTTGCCAGTACACATAGCCTTACAAGCCTCACAACACATTCGAGAACTATTGAACTTAAAATCAGACCCCCACTTGACAGCAGCCCCCCAGAACTCCAAATTCTCAATCCCTTGACAGCACTGACCGATTTGATCACCCTCTTCGGCCACTGTAAAAGACTCAGACTTGGCATCCAAGGGATGTCCATTCGGTCCGAGGATGAAAGAGAGGAATGTGTAGGATACAGCGAAGGAGATCAGGGCCAGTGAAATGAGAATAAGGGAGGTGAAACGCGGGGTTTCCAGGTCGTTTTGTTGCCTGCGAACCATTGGATGCTTGGGCGTGATGATCGAAGAACCCAGATGGGCAATTCGGATCAAATGAGGGGCGTTGACTGTGACAGCAACGGAGAAGTACAATTTGATGAATAGTCCCCATAATTATAAACAGAGGGACCTAGGTGGGGAGTTGGTAAGTCAATGATTGGGTGATGTTGTCAAGAATCATGATCGTTCTTTATCCTTTTCGTCGTTTCACTGAAGTTGACATTTGACAGGCAACGAAATCCAATTAAACGGCAGCGTTTCGATGTGCGACAAGTCTGGTTAAAACGGTATCGTTTGTCTTTTCTTTTTTGCAATTTTTTTTGCGGTTTGCCCGGTAACATGAGAATGAGATGACAGTTCCTGGGTGGAAACGCTAGCTACAAGAAGAGTGGGAAGCTAGCTAGCTGCTAAGGGATGTCATTTTTCGACTGTGAAGAAAATCACCAATTTGTTTCAAAGGGATATGAAAGCCAAATGACCATTTTGTTTCCTCTAATTAGTTTCATCCTGGTAGCTAGGCATTTCTTTGTACATTAATTGCTTTGCTGGCTCATCGACCATTAATATATACGTAAATAGTTTCTTATTATTAGTTGGAATCGGTATATAGAAAAGAATAGCACAGAGCAAATGTTTCCAGTCGTTTAATTTCAGCTATATATACAGAGCACAAGCCAACAACGTCCGAGAGAACTCGAGAGTAGTAATACTAATTATACAAGCAAATTAAGGATCAATTGCTGAAGACAACAAATCAATTGAAAAGCAATATATAAGAGAAACGCTTAATTTGATGAAGATAATACATAACTAGAGTTACCATTACACCAGATTAATAAAATATATATAAAGCTTGAGCATTAAAAGTAATGCCAGCGTTTTATTCGTTCCTTCAACCACCTCCACCACACACACGCAGAGGAACAGGCAAGGTATATTAATTAGTGATTTTAATTAACTGGGCGATAAGTCAAGGAGTTGTGAGACTTGAAAAAAGAAAAAATGGATGTCAATGAAAATGAAGGTTAATTATATTTCATTTTAACAGAGATGATGATTGTTTGGGTGAGAAATCCTCAACGGCTAAAAACCAATGAGCAGATTCATGGTTGTCTCTTCAAGAATGCGCTCCTCTTAATTATAGTTATCATTCATTAAAATTTATTTGTAGAGAGTAGCATCTTGGTCGATTTAATCTTTTTCTTAAGACAAGTTTGGTCAACTAGAAGTTATGGTCAAATTAGCTCGGAGTTTTGGTTGACGACAGTTGCTAGAATATGGATTCCGATCCGAAAAGTACGAGCACGACACCCATGTATAAATAGTTGAGTCCTTATCTTTCCATGATGGGCAACCGGGTTGATGAGAATGGAGAGAAGTGCAAACCGAATATTGCGAATTTGATATAAAAGCTTAAAGGAACGTATGTAAAGAGTTTAAATAAAGATTCTCTCAAAATTCATATAGCGAGATTATTGCTCTCTTTTGTCTTTTTTAATCTTAAGTTTTCCTTTTTGTAAATTAAATTACTTATTTTGGTGTAATATAAAGACAAGGCCATAAAGTTGTGGTCTAAATTTTTTCAAGAAAAAAAACTCAATTACTGAGTTAAGCGTCCGAGGATTTTCAAATAGAAAAACATCCGACACTCTCTAACTAGAAATTATGGGTAAAAATATACTGAAAAGGCCTAATCGTGCTCGAGTTGGTTCGCTCAACAGTTGTAAAGACAAGCAAGATTGTATTTGGGCGTTTTGAGCCAACTTATAGAGGAGTCATTTGACTGTTCCGTAGATCCACCGGATTTCGACATCAAGAATGATGATGAAGGAGGAACTGCGTGTGTAAAGAAGGTGTGTTTATAAATATCGGAGTAGCTTACTCCCACACTTGAAGTGACGCGGTTGACATCAATAAGAGCGGCCAGCTTGGGGGTGATAACAGGACAGACACACTCAATATGGCTAACCCGAACGCGCTCACAGAACGATGGCGATGGAAGCTTCCCATACAGTACTGGCTTGCATTCATTCAGCCCAATCCTCCTCTCTTCCTTGCACCGTGCAGCAGTGAGCCCCGCTGCAGTAGCACCCGTCTTCACTTCCCACATACCTACAACGTTAACTACCAAGAATGCCAATGACCACATTATAATTATTCCCATGGTCTCTTACTCACACAAAATCCTGGGAATCGATTAAGATGTGCTTAGAAATTAACCCTAACGCGGATATATGTAGTCGGTGGGTGGGTGCTGGGTGGGAGCCTCCCTCATTTATGTGTCTGTAGAATAATGTCTTTTTTGTTTTTCTTTGACTTTTCTTTCATCCCCCCTTTAATTTAATTCGTGCTCCGCCCTTTTCGAGTCATTTTCGAGATCAACAGTAAGTCCATGCCCTGCAGTCCAACTCTTTATGATTATGGAGAATCAGGTATATACATACCAGTAGCTACTAGCTAGGTGTATGCGTAACAGTATAACACAAGGATTAGGATTCTGGATCCTATCCCCGTTTCATCAGCATTATTCTTATTTTGTTATTATTTTAATTCTAGTTTTCATAATACCAGATTGCTAAAGTAATTTGACGCAGCACTGCAGCGGTTGGCTATATATATACAGTGAGAATGTCTTTTACCAGATAAAAAATACAATCTTTAATATATTAAAATATATTTTTTTTTATATTTTAATGTGTATTTTTACTTTAATAAAGTGAAAATGTCTTTATTGGAGAAGGACAAAAAATATAAAATTTAATATATTAACAGATAAAAAAATATAATTTTTAATGTATGAACATTTATATTTTTTATATTATATATATATATATATATAGTCTTTCTCTAGTAAAGTTGCTGTAATTTTTTTTTCATGTGAACATGATGTTAAATCATGCGGTTTGATAAAATTAGTGCAGAACATTATTAAACTATACTGCTTAATAATATATCTGCATTGAAAACAAAATGAGAATGTCTGCATTTGAAAATGATAATATATTAACCGACGGATAATATATACACTACTATAATTAATTTAAGATTACCATAATCAAAGATTAGCATATAATATTACTGTGCATGCGTAATCGATTGATAATAATAATTTCATTACGATGAATAGGGATATTTACGTTGATTTTACCAGCTGCCTAGAATAGACTACGTTCAATGTCTTTAGCTGTGGTCGGTATTTACGTTGATTTTACCAGCTGTCTGGAATAGACTACGTCAATGTCTATAGCTGTGGCCGGAGCCAAGAAGTTTCCATTTAATTGTGGAATTTAGTTGATATTTTCTTGCTACGAACTTCAGTTATGTGATTACTAAATCAAGTATGAATTTTGGATTATATTCTCATGAAATAACAATATTTAAATACCTTCTAAATTATTACAAGTCTTAATTTATTCCTCTATTTTTTTTAAAGATAAGAGAAAAATGAGGGAGCATTGATTAAATTTTTGTTTCTTCTTAACAAAAAATGAAAAAAAATTCAAAATTTTTCATAATTTTTTTAAAAAATTTAAATAATCATTTCACTAAAGAATAATCTCAAATTAACCCTTAAAAGTTAGATTAATAGATTCAATACATTAGCCACTAGGCCTTAGCCTAGTGGTTAGAGCTCATGCCCTCACAATTCCCCCACCCACGCATTGTGGGAGTAATTGTGAGGGCATGAGTTTGAACCCCCACACACGCATTGTGAAAGTTTAAATATCCTTCTTTAATTTGAGTGAAGGTAGTTTACTCTCTCGAATTGTGAGTAGAATAGACATCGCTCGAATATTTGAGATGGTTAAAATCTATGTTGCACTATATAAGATTTGTAAACTCTAATCTCAATAATAGTCTCATTTATACATATGAATTGTAATTTGAGCATGGTGCGGATGTGGTGCGCTCTTTATTACAAGTTGTATTCTACATCATGAGAATGCATCCATAAAATGCTTAGGACATTAATTCAATTAATACGAATACAGTGGAAAAAAAAAATTGCTAAGAATAGGTAACGTCCATTATTTTTTGTCATTAATTCGTACTGTAGCCATCTAAAAAAAAAAAGAACTTTTAAAAGTTAAAACCGACTTCGGTCGTACCTATAGGGGACAATGTGTAAACAACAATTAAACAAGCCTCAATAAAAGAATCCTACAGGTCACTTGCCAATAGCCCTGTAAGTGGCCACCACAATACATTCATAGCTTAATTTGACTCATACAATAAGTCTGTTCACGGATTAGATTTTACATATTACATATTAATCTATATATGATCTATAATTTTACACATTATAAATTTTTAATCTAATTCAATTCATGAATTTGTGAAATTTAATCCAAATCTAATTTATATGTTTGCAGATCAGATACAAATTAGATTCAATCTATATCTAATCTATCAATTTGTGGATTAGTTTGTAGACTAAAACTTTTTAATTCTATCATATTCACAAACTAACTAAATAAAAAAAGTTAATCCAAAAATAATCTTACTACCCATTAAATTCAAAATTAAATAATATTTAAATAAAATAATTGTTTAAATAAAACTATAAAATATATTCAATGTTTCAAAATATAACAAACCAAAAAGAAATAAATCTTATTTGTTTACAGCATTACATGAAATTAACTGTTAAAGAAGCTATATTTGTTTATTTAATTATTTTTTATTTTGTATTATTATTATTATATAAGATATAATATGACGTTAATATAACTATATTTTAATTTATTTATTAATAAGTACTAATACCATATTTAGAAGTTTTATTTTTTAATTAAATAAATATTTTTTTATTTTTTATTTATTCACGGATTTTTATGGATTTACATAAGTAAATTCATATCTAATCCATCAATCCATGATTGATTTTTTATAAATCAGGCAAATTGAATTAATCAGATTCAATTCTAAACACCCCTATCAGACAGTCACTACACGTTACTGAATTCATATCAAGAATTTGGCGAGTTAGGCGCCTAAGCACTTGCAAGTTGACTACCGTGCACTCCAAGCGAGAAAATTAATATGGTGTGTGCCATCCATTAACTAACCCATCGATAATAGTTGAGTAATGATGTTTACACAAAATTATTAAAGATAAAATATGTACATACATATGCGAATTATGTATAACTAAAAGTAATTATTTTAAAATTTACAATATTCCCAAACTGGTCATTAGTGTGAAATTGAGGCTTATGGCTTCACCTATGCGAATTATTTAATTTAAGTTTGTGAGATTAGGTTTTTAATTAAGACCCTCAATGTGTTGTTGGCTTTGTACTAAAAATCTCACATGATATAATTTGCACAAAAAATTATATATTATTAATAAAAAAAGTTAATGTATATATATATATCATTAATTACATTAACTTTTTTTATTAATAATATATAATTTTTTGTGCAAATTATATCATGTGAGATTTTTAGTACAAAGCCAACAACACATTGAGGGTCTTAATTAAAAACCTAATCTCACAAACTTAAATTAAATAATTCGCATAGGTAAAGCCATAAGCCTCAATTTCACACTAATGACCAGTTTGGGAATATTGTAAATTTTAAAATAATTACTTTTAGTTATACTGTAAAAATAATCAGTTATGAAAAAAATTAGTTAAGTATTAGATAAATTTTATTTTTATAATTAATATGAGTTTTGAAAGCAGTTATAAACGTTTGGTAAATTTTACTGTTAGACTACTAATAGAAATAAATGACTAAAATGTATTTAATTTAAAATAAAATTTACTTATATATATATATATATATATATAAACATGTACATACAATATTTTTAATTGTATATTATAATAATTTTAACTAAAAAAAATTATAATAAATTGATTTTATTTTTTTTATTTTTTTGTCTTAAAACAATTGATAGTTAAATTTATAATATAGTGAAAGAAATTTAATAATAATTCAACTAACAAATTGATATTAATAAATTTATATTGATGAATTATAATAAGAGGATAAAATTGATTCTTAAAATCAGAATTTAAAAGTCATTCCCTCCCTACTTCTCAAAATCAATTGTTAGAAGAGCTAATTTTGATAAAAGTGATTTTGATTTTTTTTACTAAACACTAAAACTGACTTTTAAATTTTTAAAATCACTTTTAAACCTCTAAAAAATAATCCCAAAAGGGCCCTAATAGATTACTCAATATAAAATAAAATTGGAGAACAAATTAGTTAAAGTAAAGAGACCGTATTGAGAAGTATATGCTTTATAGCGTCCTCTTTCTTAGATCATCAGCTAATTTGGAAGTCAGCTGGAGACAATATTAAATTATGTTATTAATTGTTTCGCGACTAATTCAATTCACCAAGAATATATGGTCGACATTAATTTGTTCAATTCTTTATATATATATATATAATATTGGATAATTATTTAAGAGATTTCATAAGGCCATCGATTTGGTTACATTACCTAGATTATGAAATCGCAATACTAGCAATCATAAATTAAGCATTTGAAATTACAACTCTTATTGATACCTTAATTGTTGTCTATAACAAAAGAGTGGCTCATCATCATCCTCATCCCTCTTCTCTTGTAAGGAAAATATATTCTTTTAAGGAAAATGTAAACCTGCGAGAACACAATCAAATTATCACAAATTAAAACTTATGATTCAATTAGTTAAATGCCTAGCTAGCAAGAGCATATATATAATTAATTATGAGCAGCGATCGGACACAAATGATTGATTAATTAATAAAGAGGAAGGGAAGGGAAGTGAATGAATTAATGATCTTACTGCCGCACTTGAAGTGGCGGGGGACTCGTCTACGGCAAGTTTTGAGAAGCAAAATGGCTTTATTAATGTCGACAAGAGAAGCCAATTTAGGCGAAATAGAAGGACAAATACACTCAAAGTGTTGAACCCTGATACGTTGGCAACATGCAGGGGATGGAGGCTGCCCATATATTATTGGCTTGCATGCGTTTAGCCCCAGCCGCCTCTCTTCGTTGCACTGACTCGGGCTCAATCCCTCCCCACTCACCCTTTTCACTCTACCATCCATCACCATCATCAACATCAACACACATGCCACCCGCAACATGATAAATGGAGACCAACAACTCTTCTTCTTCTTCATTGAACCCAAAACTATGTCTATATATGATCTATCAGGCTGTGTTTTTAACTTTAAACAAACTCATCACCCTTGTTAGTCCAGTTTATATAATATTTAAGAACTTTGGGCTTAAAATTTTCCACGAAGAAAAGCAGAGACACCAAGTCAAGGTCTTCCAATCAAATGAATTGCTTAAATAACACGGCAATATAATCCCGCTACCATAAAGCTAGTTGATATTAAATGTAAGTCAATGCCGCCCTCAATTTCGTCAAATAGAGGGAATTAAAAGGGTGAAAAAAAGAAGGTTCCAATTATTTAAGATTTACATAGACTCGTGTACTGTTAATTTCATGTTTATTGGACGATCTCATTAGAAGCAGCTATGCAATTTTATTTTCTTCGTACTCTGAAAAATTATACAGAAACCCAAGATATCAGAAGCATCGAAATCGCACATGTTACTGTTATTACCTTATGTGGTTTTATACATTGTCAAGTTTCGGTGGATTCGGGTTAGCAGCGAGGTGCCGGTAACAGACCTCAATTGACTGACACATGCAAGAGGTAAAATAAAAATATATACTACCACATGCAGTGTTAAATCTATGAGACGTCATTTAGAATAAAGTATTTGAATGATGATCATGGACTTAGCAATGCAAAGGACAAAATATTTGGATTATGACGATAGACTTAGCATGTGCAATGGATAGAGAGAATAGACTACTTACACAAATCCAAGTCTAATAATGGAAAAAAAAGTCAAATATACAGCAAACAGATTCTTGTATGCAGTTGGCACTTGGAACCACCAAATGTTTCAGTGCTGGTCCAGACAGACACCGTCCAACACGAAATTACTGTACAACATTACCCACATTATTATAATGAGCGCTTATTAACCTTCAATGACAGGGAAAAACCAGAAGCTTGAAAAACAAGCTCTCTCCATGTGATTTCCAGTGCCATACTCATGGATCATGGCTCACATAATCACCGCTGACATCAATCTCAGATTCTATGTCACCCTCTATGTCATCAGGGTCTGATGCCCCAGCAGCACCTTGCCCGCCAACTTTTGCTGCTTCACCCGGCATCTTTGCCTCTTGTATGATACGCATTACTTCTTCAACACTCTGAGTTGGTTGGTCACGCCCAGCTTCCTTGTAATTTGTTTTCTCAATTTCAATTATCTCTTTCGGCAAATTCTTCAGAAACCAAGGGTGCTTTTTGATCTCGGGAATGGTGATCCTCTTTTTTTCAGGAGGATAAAATAGGATTAGTACATATGATCAGTTGAAAACAGAAAATAAACAAGACTAATTTTTCTCATCATGTATTGTTGAACAAACAGACTGAGCTCATTCCAAATGGTTTGATATACAATTTAAATCAACCCATTTCATGGTAAAAGAAGAGTTTAATAGATAAAATTCAAGGATGAAAGTTACCTTTGAGGGATCAGCAACAAAAATCCTAGAAAGGAGATGCCTGCAATCTGCAGACACGCGTACATAATCGGGTATGATGTACTGAACATTCCTTATTCTCTGTTATGTTACACGAGATTAAACTTCATCTTCTGCAGTATGTTGGGAAAAGAAAGGAAATTATTCAAACTATAGAACTGTTGTGCATAAGAAACGTACATCAATTGTCTTGCGGAAGTTTCTTGGATCTTCAGGATCCTCAAATGGATATGCACCCACCAACATTACATACAGTGTCACTCCACAGGACCAAACATCTGAAATCTATCAGATTAACAAGAAAATTGTAAGACAAACTCATTATCATTGTTATTACCAGGCCATATAGCACACTTCAAAAGATGCAGGGATGGAGACTTTTTAGCAGGAAAACACTTCCTTTGCTAACATGAAATTATTACTACTCAAAATATTTGTATGCTCTACCTCAAAATCAATTCTTTATGAGAAGAAATTTAAAATGGTAGATTCCCCGTGTCAAAGTTGGGGAAAAAAAAATTGAGATTGAAATTGCACACATATTGGATTAAGAGGCATGCTGGATGAAAGAATAGGCGGGCTTCTGTACTCGACTGGATAGAAGAAGATCTGAAAAAACTGCACCTACTAATGCAATAAACATGTACTTTCTTGTGATCACCAACGGCCCAGTGGCATAGGTGAAAATTTCCAATAACTGCAATTTATTGCAGTTTCCAATTGCAATATAGGAAACTGTATACCTTGCCATCGTATTCCTTTCTTGCTAGGACCTCAGGGGCAATGTACGCTGGAGTTCCAACTGTTGATTTTGGTTGTGAGTGCAACAATCCTGACTGCAAGATCGAAATAAATAGAAATATGAAAGTTGAAAACAACAAACTAAGAACAAAGATTTAAGATATGAATCTAAGAGTTACAACCTTATTGTTCTATTTTTGCAAAAAATAAAGGTAAACAAGAAAAGGGAGAAGAAAAGTAAGAAAGCCTCAAACTTATGTCATTCATGTAGTCAGCACAAGGCTATACTTTGGCTAGGGATACTAACCTTTGAGTAACCAAAGTCGCATATCTTCAGCCGTGGTTGTGGCCTTCCATCCAATAGAGTGTTTTCCAACTTCAGATCCCTGTGACAAATTTCCTGCAAATAAAAGCAATGGCGTGATGTAAAGATCATCACAGTAGATGAGAAATAACAAACAGATATCATACCATGGAATGACAGTAGCTGACACCAGATATTAGCTGCTGGAAGAAAAATCTAGCCTGCAGCGAAAACAATTTGCCAAAAAGCTATAAGAGTGAGAATTCAGATCACAGTCATACACATTAAACTGGGGCAAATAACTGAAGACATCAAATCAAATATGCAAACTCTGTAATTCATATTACAACCTCATCTTCACTAAATCGACCAGCACTGCATATTCTCGCAAAGAGTTCACCACCAGCAGCATATTCCATGACAATAGCTAAATGAGTTGGAGTCAACAGCACCTGCAGGTAAAAGAAATGTTTTAACTCATCTGAACTCCTTGGTGTCAGCAAAGTACAATCATGTAGGCATTTACAAGTATAACAAGTGGAGTACTGTCTGCTAAAAATAACTCTAAATTAAAGGGATAGATCTGGTTGTCAAATTTGAACAAAAATGCAAACGACATCTCAATGGCATAAATAAAAATAAACATGAGGCAATGCCTAATAAATGAGTTAGTGTTTTCCAGTCTCACCTCTTTGAACCTGATAATGTTTGGATGCCTGAGAGATCTATGGTTAATGATTTCCCTCTGAACATTCTCATCAATCTGAAACCACAAACAGAATTTGTATGAAGTAGCTCCAATTCAAAAACTATGTACTAGACAACTTACACTCTGCATCAAACAATGCAAATACAATAACGTGCATCTAAAATAAGACATAGTCTCATTTGTTAAACAACATTAGGAATCTCTCAAAAAGTTCAAATGCTGATATTATAGCACCAGAAACAAATAGCTCTTTACGCTCACGAAACTGCAGAATTATCCCCTTCCTAGTGCCAGCCAAACCAACGCAGGTAAAAAAAATCCAGCAAGGATATGATGTGGTTTCTTTAATGAGCTATTGGACAGAATTTGAGCACTTGTTTGAATACACGGACAATTGAGCGAAACCAATATCCAAAACTTTCACTAATGACTTCTCCAAGATTCTCCAAACACTATGTTGAATATTTTATCCTATAATATATATAGCATTACTGAACAAATTGGCATTCCCTACATACTCCTCATCCCTAACAGACATTTATGCCACTCGCAAGAAATTCATAAGCCAAAAAAAATGCTTGAATCGAAACAGCTATAAAAAAAATCCAAATAGCCAATTTCTGGAAATAATTGTAGAAAAAACAAACTTCGTTATCAGTATCAAGCAATCACTAAGATCTCTTGCTATATCACTTGCAGGATTGTTAATATGAGATACATACAATAATCCGAATAGAAGGAGAAGATCACCTTGTTGCCTCTTTCTATGCATTTGACAGCAACTAGCTCCTTAGTCCTCTTATCTCTGACCAACCTTGCCACCCCGAAATTTCCAGACCCAAGGTCCTTCAATGGCTCATATCTCTCTTCCATCTCAATCCACCACGAATGACCACTTTACAACTGCACACTCACCAACCTCACTAGCAAGACTCAAAATCAACAAAAACAATCCCTCAATAGCAGGACTCAAACAAGAACAAAGATGAAACAAACCAGAGACTGAGTGTGTATGGAAAGCAAAATGACCCTTCCAAGTTCCAACAACCCACTGTTTAATAAACTCAAAAATAAACGTGTATTAAAACCAAAATAATCCCAAGTGCCATTTATATATATACATATATTCCCTTATTATATTCACCGACCAAACCGCAAATTTTAATCGGATAAAATATTCAGGAACCAGACAAACAGTGCATGGAAAAAACAAATAAGGAACCGAATACGAGAATCAAAATAAACAAGGCAAAAATAGTCTCAAGCCCGTAAACTGTACACCCAGTTGCAGATTGAGCGAATGAAGGCAGCCCGCTGCAGTGAATCTAAAAGAAGGACACGCGTATGAGAGAAAGTGGCTTCCAAGTGTCGTGTCGGCTTAAAAAGACAGGGTTACTGACAACACAAATAGTCGCTGTCCTGATGCAGTATCATGTACCCTAACCAAACATATGCTAAGCTTCACTTCAGCGGGCGCATAGGTTTAGGGTCAGGGACCGGTCGCTTTCGGTGTCTTTAATTTCGAATGATACTAAATCCTCTCGGTGGGCCCTACCACATTAATCTCGCGCTGACGAGGCGGAGAATATCGCGCAAGACTAAACAAATGGGAGTGTGCTATTGGATTCTTGCATTGGGCCTGTATTTAATCAATGGGGCCCACGGCTTTTGGTGGGTTGCCAGGAAGCTTGTGCCCGACATTTTCTTGAGGTGTAAGCTTGTGGTTTAAGCCTTGCACTGTCGGTTAAGATTAAGAGATGAGTAAACAAATGGGAGCGTGCTATTGGATTCTCGCATTGGGCCTATATTTAAGCAATGGGGGCCCACGGCTTTTGGTTGGTTGCCAGGAAGCTTGTGCCCGACATTTTCTTGAGGTGTAAGCTTGTGGTTTAAGCCTTGCACTGTCGGTTAAGATTAACAGATGAGTAAATAAATAATTGTCATGTTTTATTTAATCCCAAGCAAAAAAAAAGTCACTTTTCGGATACATAGACCGTACAGATGGAGGGGTAAACGTGACTTGCGTATCCGTATATCTTACTTTGGTATTTGATTTTGATTTTTTGGACCATTTATAAAAGGATGAGGCAGAAGAAATCAAAAAAATAGAAATAAAAGGACGAGGCAAAGGGATAATTTATTTAAGTTGTCAGTGATTTAGGACACAGTAATCACATAATTAAGGGAATTGGTGGACTCTTGCTTGGGATGGTAATTGGTGGACTCTTGCTTGGGATGGTTTTGTGAGTAATGATGTCGCTGTGACATTAATTCACTGATGATACGTATGCGATAATGGCATGGATGTATTTTGAGATGCTTCAGTTGTCCTACATTTAGACGTAATTTTCTCTGGTCACTTTCTGCCTTGCTATATGTGTTAAAAGATTATAAATTCAAGTTGTGAAGGGTAAAATATTTTATTTGTTTCCACAATGAGCTTGTTTTTAGGAAGATCCATATCGAACTTTACTGACAAAATTTAACACGACCCGATTATCTGATACGAACATGACACGAATAAATGGGTATGAGTCGTCGAATTTAATACGATTATTAAATGGGTCGGGTTCGGATTGACACAATTTTTTTTCATGTCGTGTTAGGGTTAAAATTTTTGACCCATTTACCCGATCAATTATCCAATTATATTTTTTATTTTAAAATAATTTACAAGGTCTTATCATCAAAACTCAAAATTAGAGATAATTTTTACTTTTATTTCTATTTTTTAAAATGATGAATATAAACACAGTGTTTTATTTATAAAATTTTATATACATTTAGAGTTTCAATAGTATAAATATGTTAAATATTGGTAGACATGTATATTTTATAATATCGATATATAATATTATTTATATATATATATTTTTTGATATAGATATATATATATATATATATATATATATATATATATATATATATATATATATATATATATATATATATATAATTAAAACTTCAATAGTATAAATGTGTAATATTTTGGTACATATATATATATTTTATAATATTGATAAAGTATATACGCGTGTATGAATGACAGCGTATAAAATGTTTAATATAAATTTTATTTAATATATAGAAATTAAACGGGTTATTGGGTAACCCGATTATTTTTCTGTGTCAGATTTGTGTCTCAATATTTTAACACGATTATTAAATAGGTCAGATTTTGGTTGACCTAAATTTGACACGACATGAAACTGACCCGACACGAACACGATCCGATGATCTGTTTTGCCACATCTATCGAACTTGTTATGACTAGCCTTGCATTAGGCTGGGCCTCTTAGTCACTAACTTATTAGTTTTGTTTTTTGTATTAATTATTATTATTTTCAACAATGATAGGGGTTAAGTTCCAAATATTATGTATGACTTAAATTTCATGACTGATAATATTAATAGTCTATTCTATTGTTTTTTTTTTTCATTATTTTGGTTGTTGACAATCTGAACACTAAGCCTCCTGTTTTTAATGTTAATAATTTTATTATATCAACTAGATGTGAGTCATGTGACACCCACCGCTTCCTTTGATTATGAACACTACTAGAAAAGAAAAAGAAAAAGAAAAAAACTATGCTGTGTCTCTTCTTCTCTCTCTCCCTCTGTCTTTTTGGGACAAGAACAAAAATTCAAAATACTTCTTTACAACGCTTAAGATTTATAAAATATCCTCTTTAAATATATATTACTCGCAACTCATTTCCCTCAATTATTCACATTTTCGTGCTCTTTGCTTTTGGTGAGGGTTAAATTGTTAAATGCGCTTACATATATTTTCTCCTTCAAAATATTATATCGTCCGCTTATTGATTGGTTACGTTTCATTTATGAGTCTCATTGTACACAATAAAATTCAACACATTTTATCCTAAATATTTAAAAGCGAATTAGATTTGTTTTCAAAATATAATAGAACTAATCAATAAAAATGACAAGTCCCATGTCAAATTATATAAATGGAAAGTAAAAAGAGAAAAAAAGGCATAGCATGCGTTAAATTTAAGTAGAAAAGGCAAGTTACGTAAATAGTTTTTTTTTCCTTTTTTTAGAATATTGATATGTTACAATACCATCATATATGTGTACTAATATTTACAATTAAATGTTTCTTGGAACTCACCTATGTTAATATTATGGTACTGTTGATATATATTAATCATCACTAGTATTAGATAATATATTTATTTTGAGTAATAATAGATGTATAAACTTTTGTATAAATTTATTTTATATAAACTGTTGTGGTATATCAATTGATTATATTAAATACTTTTTAGTTCACATAATTTATATTTATTATGAGTATTGCTACACATCTTAAATTTTTTATTTCAAAAATTTATTTCAAATGATATGATATTCATCAATGATTGATAAAATAATACAATGGCTGGTTTTTCGTTATTTTTGGAACACACTTACTTCCATTCTTGAACATAGACGAGATCTCGATAATCTTACACTCACTTGTTACCCATGATTTAACGTACATGATCAAATTCTTTAATCATGATAATCATTTGGTCGGTTGCTTTGAGTCGTAAACTAGACAAAGAAACATCACATTGAAAGGTTGATTAATGATGATAACTTAATAATACAACACTTAAAATTTTATATATATATATATACACAACAACAACAACAACTAAGTTTAATTTTTAAACAAGCAAAAAGTAAGCTGGTGAGATTGACAAGTAAAGTCCATTTTTGCCAAAATCAATTAAGACCATGCTCTCCAACCAACAAACCCACTTGATGCTCAAACTAAATTATTATGAAACTTGAAAAAAGCCCAAAGAGATGCATAAGATAATACTTTTCGGATTCGAAGGGACGAAGAAAGAAAACAAATCAATGAGAACAAATAGAAGGGGAGAAAAATCATGCCCTACTCAGCTTTTAAACCATATAATTTATGTAATTAAATAGACTTCAATGAGACAAAAAGCACATGGATTATATCCACTGCGAGTCTGATGTGTCAACCCATCACTCTATCAGCCCGACGATGCTCATGCGTTGAATTAATCTTGGCATCACAGAAGACTTTGCAATCCCATTGAAATAATATTAATTTCAATTGAATAGTAAGAATATATAATACAATAACATTAGGTTTCACATGTTTTTACAAAGTTTCAATGTTGAAACTTGATAGAAATGGTGCATGTGGACGATCTTTAATTTGCAAACCAATATCAGTTGTTGAAATACTTTATGGAAAAAAAAAACTTGAAGCAACAAAGCAATAAACTTTAAGCAATGGAGACAAAATATTTAAGCAATAAATTTATAGACATACATACACCAAGTTGGTAGTTAAATTGACGTAGGGTTAATAATGGTCGGCCACATGTTATGGGAGATAACATATTCTAATGGAAGCGTAGATAATGATGAAGAAGCATATTATGTAGCTTATTATCTTTGATCGGCAAAAAAAAAATGTTACAGATTTGATTGATGCGAAAGACAAACTTTTTTTTTTTTTTGGAGGGGGGTTGAATGCCAAACTGATGTACTTCAATAAAAATGTCGATGATCCATGTTACAAATTTTATGCAGCTTTAATAACTAGGGAAACCATGACTATAAACTCAATAAATTGATTTTGATGTTCGCGTATGGGAGAATTGTTAAAATATCTGTTGTCCCATTGTGAGAAGTTTGTTGATCTATTTAAACTTACTTCATATCAGAGAAATTGTTTAACCTTAAAAAAAAATAATAATAATAAATAAATAAAACATAAGGTTAAAGTTCAAAATTAGTAGGTTTGAAGTCATGGAGAAAAGTATAAGGCGCTGCTTGGTGTTGGTCTACGAAATAGGTTTTCGTAGGTTAGGTATATGGCAGTTCTATCATCGGCTTCCCGAGGGTCTAAATGAATTTTGTTCCTCATTTGAAACTCATTTGAAACTATTTTTATTTTTATTAGCATTTTAGTTCCTTCCCGTGGAACAGGTTGGAGATCAATTTTTTCTTACAAATTTATTTTATTTTACTTTTAATTAAATTTAATGAATCTTTTATTCAAAATAAATACATTTATTTAAATTGATTGATTAGATATAATTACAAAAATGAAACTTTGATTTTCACTTAATTAATTAATGAAAAACAAAGATAAAAGCAATTGAGGAAAGAAAATAATTTTTAAATAATAATTTTGATAAAATTATTAAAAATAGAATATTTATTTTTAAATTATATAAGTGTAATAAATTAAATTAATTTTTAGATTAAGTTAATTTATAATTTAATGATTAATTTTTAAATTATAATATAATTAATTACTTTTTCTTATTAATTTTGTAGATTTATTTTGATTTTTTTTATTAAATATTTTATTATTGTAAAAAATAATAATTTTTAAATTACCAAACCAAACAACCGTTTAATCTCAATTTTAAATAAGACTTAAATATATGAAGTAAAAAAATAATTTTTTAATGAGAAAACTTTATTAAGAATTTTTCTCCATGCCTGGAGATTTGTGAAGAAAAATAATAATGAGAAAACAAGAATTCTCCATGCCTAGAGATTTGTAGTTAGCGAGCTTTTATATTGGCTTCCAGCGCATGCCTAGGCCACAAGGAATATGATCGGAGAAATTGATGAGAAATTAATTGTTCGCCAGTTCTATAAAGATTTTAATTCCCAAAACATGAATGATCGAGCACATCAAAACAATCATTTTTCATTTTTTTTTTACATCAAAATAATAATAATAATAATTGTTGTTATAATAATTTTTTCACGCAAAAATTGGAAAAATAAAAAGGACAAAACGAGGGCATGTGATGGATTGGAGGAGGGCATTCTTCAAATTCGTCGTGTTGGTCTCGGCGGTTAGGCGTTAGCATAAAATTTATGACTCGGAAAAAACAAAAAACCAAAATCTGGAAAATTGACCGTGAAAGCGTGAAACGGCCTCTTCATAACGGCGGCAGTCAATTCAACAAAATCAAACCACAAATATTAGAACTCGCACGCGGCTTCCACACAACACCCGTGACAAATTTGCCTATGACTGGTGCTTTCCGCTCTTGAATCTCTATTTACGTGCGCATAAATAAAAGAAGGGAAAAAGAAATCTTTTAAAATAACAGTCATCAACACTTCCTAATTAACCAAATGTTATAGTGAGTTTAAATTATCTCTTCGTAGACTGGGAAAGCATAAATTTCATTAACCATTTCAAGGATCTGACCTCTTTCGAGTATCATAACAAAACTACTTATGCAGGGTTTCGGTAACATTACAATGTTTTCATTCATTTTTTGAGGTAAAATTTATTTAAATCAATTTTTCAATTTTATAAAAATATTTATTACTCAATGCCACTATCCAATCAATTAACCCACCACATTCAAATGGAGAAAATTAATTTACTACTTTATGTTAATATGTATCATTTATCTAAGTTAAATATAATGAAATAGCTGTGAATAAAAAAAAAAACCCTATCGCAAAAACTAATGCAGTTAAATACCCGTATTATATTAATGGTAAAAAGAATGCTTGAGAACATTCTAAGCAATACGAGTCCACTCATTATTAACGAATCAAGCTAAATCAGCCAATTTATCTTAACAAATCAACTCGAATCCATTTGCTGTTTTTTTTTTCTCGGAAGGAAATTTAATTCCGTAACTCTGAACGGGCATAAAGGAAAATTGGTTTCTACTTTTAGCCGCGCCGAACGAATCGAATATTCTTCGACAGAGACGCCGAAGATTCTAGTTAACAAATACCGACGTAGACGATTCACCCGACAAGCACGTGAGAAGCACGTGCTCAAACCCCTTTCTCTCCAAAACAACATCGCCTATATATCTTTTTGTCCGCGTTACGTTAGTTAACCATCTATAGACGAGACAGCACAGCACCGCGCTCGAAAGTCCAGAGACAGCTACAGGCTTACAGCTCGAAAGAGTCTGAGCCGTCCGATCAGCGAAATCATCAAACGATCTCCCCTTTTATTTCTCTCGCAAAACGCAACGCGAGCCGACGATCTCCTTAAGCTTTTGTACAAAAATATATAAAAAGGAGGAGGAAAAATTAAGAATTTTCGTCTTTCCCGACGCGGCATCTGCCGGCCAATTTTATTGGCTCGGTAAGCTTTTTCTTCTTTTTCTTATTTATTGTTTTTAATATATATATATATATATATTTCTTTTTTATTAATTATGTATTTAAAGCGATTAAAGATATGTCGATAAATTTTGAATTTTTTCATTTAATTTGTGATTATGAAGTAATGCATGATTAATTTCCAATTTGGAGACCACGTAGCTCTTTTTTTGTTTCATCTGTTTGGTTTGGTTCCTGAGTCCTCAGAAATTATAAGGAAAAGCAATTTTTAAACTTTTAATCAGGTATCATTTACTTGAATTGTTTTCCTTTCTCTCTCTTTTTATTTTTTATTTTTAATTATTTTACAAGTCAAATTTATCTTTTATTTTCCTTGAATGATTATGTAAGCAGGATTTAATTCAAGATTGATGAAAGGATTTCCATATTCTATATTATCCGTTTTATTTTATATCAACCAGTCTTTGTATATATTTAATTATGGCTGGGTGTCATTTTCAATTATTTATTGCAAATGCAATCAGAACTTTCTTTTGCTGCTTGGATTTATTTGTTTTTATACTGATGAAATGAATTTGGGCCCTTTTTTTGTGCAACTTTTTAGGTTTGAGGGACGAACATGGTTTTGGAAATGATGTAATCCATTGTGGTCAAAGAACTCTAGCCTCTTAAGTTGGGTGCATTGTGCTACTTTCTCTTCTTATTGATAGTTGTTTTTCGATATTAAATGGGCTGTTTTCAGTCTAAAGTAGCAAAGCAGTTCCCTGGACATGAGGACCCCGTACTTCTTGCTTCACAGACTGCTTGTAAGTAGTTGCTTGCTCACTATTTCATTGAAATGATCGTGTTTGGATTCGCTAGTTGTTGTTTTGTGCACTGAGACTATGTTTTGCCAGTCCTCAGTTACTAAGAAATAAAAAATTAGTAGTTATCATGAAATGAAAAGAGCAGATCTAATGATCATGAAATCTAAACTGATTACTGATTGAAAGTGGGGGATTATTAGTAGTTCGAGGACTGACAGTTGTATATGCATTCTTGCTGTCCACTGTTATATTGAGATCCATTTTGAGTTATGATGAAGAAGATTGAACTTACAGATTACTTATATTTTCTTTTTCTCATCTGTTAATTGTGATGCTCCATTTGATATGTCGCTATTCTTAGTATTGCCGATACAGAAAATGAGTGCCTCTCTATATAAAGCGCAAGAATATCATAACTGTGGTACAAACATGGAATTCCATCACTTCTACTTAAACGGTTTTGTATTGGATATGAGGAAAGGTTACACCTGTATTCTGCTGTGATTTACCAGATACTGGAGCTGGGAGAAAGATTTTTATGCGTCAGATTTTAAATTCCTTTAGTGTTTTGATGAAATTATATCTGAGCTGTTATTGTTTCATCCTTATTTGCGTTAATCATCTTTTCTACAGTATCAAGTCGGTTATTCAATTTATCCTCATTTATGTACTCATGACTCTCTTCTCTTGTGTGTGCCTATTGTTTTAGTTTCTGGTCTTCGAAAGTTAGTAATGTGGTATGCTGTTTCCAATCTACAGTTAGTGTCAGTGAAGTTGAAGCACTATTTGAGCTATTTAAGATGATCAGCAGTTCAGTGGTTGATGATGGGTTAATAAGCAAGGTACTTTTCTGCACTGTCTTTGAATAATTTTATTTTTATTCTCTCTCTCACTCTCTCTCTCTCTTTCTCTCTCTCTCACACACACACACACTCGCACTCTCACTCAGCCACAATTTTCTTGTATTGAGCTGGTCGTTTTGCACAAATAAATTACCCCCCCAGTATTGCAAGCTGGATCGATTGTTTTCTGTTCTTTTATCTTCGCACACAGTGATTTAGAATTATAAATTCATTGAATCAATTACAAACTCATTTCTTTTGAACCACAACAATTGGCATTTAGCCTCATAGATGATTTGCTCAATATTTTTGTTAAAACTTTTTGTATTACCTGTATCATTATTCACTTGTCACTTGAAGTGTTAGGATTCTAAATGTTCTATATTGATTTCTTCAAGATATATTATTGAAACATTTTTGTTGTTTATGCAGGAAGAGTTTCAGTTGGCTCTGTTCAAGAACCGAAAGAAAGAGAATCTATTTGCCAACAGGGTATCTGTGATATCCTCCCTATGAGCATTATTCTAATCACCTTTTCAATCAGTTGCGTGTACTGAGACTCTGAGATCAACTAATTCTGTGTGCAGATCTTTGATCTGTTTGATGTTAAGCGGAAGGGAGTCATTGATTTTAGTGACTTTGTTAGATCACTCAGTGTGTTCCATCCAAATGTTCCTCAAGAGGACAAGATTGACTGTAAGTTGACCGCTTGTAATCTATTGTCACTCAATTGCCATAAATCATGTTTTGTTGTTCATCCTTAATTTGCCATTGTATATTGATACTTCCATATAATATATGGCGTTTTGTTTTTTGGCAGTTTCGTTTAAGCTTTATGATCTAGATAATACTGGATTCATTGAGCGGCAAGAGGTATGTTGGGGGTTACTTTCTCATGCTCTGACAAAGAAGTTTCTGGACTATTTTATTCTTTATCTGTGTATTATACATGCAATTGACTGGTTGAGCGAAGTGGATCTTACTAATTTCTCTGTTGATTTGGTAAGCTTTCAGTTGGGGTGTCAAAATCCACGTTGGGGATAGTAGACCTTCGGACATTAGCTCGTTAGAAACTGTAGCTTGTATCCATAGTGTTGGTAATATGTATAACTAGTTACTTTCCTAATAGGAATTCATGTGTAGTTACTTTCTGAATAGGAATTCTGACACATGAATTCATTGTTTTCCCCTCTAATCGCAGGAAATTTTCAGTTGTAAACTAATTTACGATGTTATTCAGCAAAAAATGTTGTTGATTAGCATAAAAATATAGACATATATGTTTCTGGTTTTATTTTTTTACTTTTTTTTTTAAATAATTTGTATTCCTACATGAAAAATCTCTGGAAATAAGGTCTATATTCTTTGGAGGTTGGTGAAGTGAAAAGCAATACAACTAAATCTTCCATTGAGTTGTGTTAATTCAGTTATCCTTTATTCAACCATCCTTGCAGGCAACTTCATTGTATGTGATTTTGGCAGGTCAAGCAAATGCTGATTGCACTTCTTTGTGAGTCTGAAATGAAGTTGGCTGATGAAACCATTGAAATAATACTTGATAAGGTGAGAACGACTTTTGAATCTTAACTACCTGCTATCTTACATGTTTCTTCTTGAAAACTTGTTTAAACATTTGAAATACCCCTAGCACCCACAATGCTGCTGAACTTGCACAAACTTGGAATATTTGAAAAGTACTATCATAAATCTAATTCTGGCACCTTTAGTTTATGCTGGAATTGAAGTCGTTAGGAGATTTTGACAAAAAAGAAAATTGCAGCATTTTGTGTACTGACTACAGGCTGTTTGATTTGAGTTCTTCAATGCATGTGATTTGTGAGTATATGATTATTGTTTTGGGAGTCATAAATAAAGTGCAGCATATTGAGGCTGTTTATTACCATGTGATTTGTGAGTATATGATTATTTTTTGAGTCATATAAAGGATATGATGTGGGTTTTGTAACTGCACAAGTAGTAATATTCACTTGTATGAGTTGGATAAGGTTTTGATTAATTGTAATTCCTGTTGCAAGTGAGCATGTGTTAAGTCATATCAATAATATTTTCCTATCATTTCATACTGCCTCTTTGTGTGTTCAATGGTTGGCTTTTTCATTTCTTGGAGAAATTGCCTAAAGTACTATGCTATTTTCGGTGGGTAGACTTTCTTGGATGCCGATGTGAACCAGGATGGCAAGATCGATAAATGTGAGTGGCAGAACTTTGTTTCTAAAAACCCATCGTTGTTGAAAATCATGACCCTTCCCTATTTGAGGTATGTAATTACATAGCATGTCCAAATTATTTAAATTCTATTCTCCGCTGCTTCTAACTGCAATCATCTTTCCGGAATCCGAATGCAGGGACATAACAACATCATTTCCAAGTTTTATTTTTAACTCAGAAGTCGAAGAGATTGCCACATAAAGTTGAAAGGAAAGGTAGCTTAGGAGTTATTGCAAACTTTTGTGAGAACCTGCTTTTTATTCTTGAAATTAACTAGTGAAAATTGGAAATGCTAGTTGATGTATGGCTCGAGTGTTATTATAGTTTTTTTCTCACATGTTAATAGACTATATCTTTATACTCGGTGGGTTGTTTTTTTTTTTTTTTTTTTGGCGGGGTGGGGGGGGATCCTGAATTATTTGAATGCAAAGTGATTCATCATGAGGTGCTGCTGATGCAATGAATATATGTTACAAGTTGCAACGTTGAATGATGTTCATAAGACATGGGGAAAGAACAGATTAGTGAAAATGTATTATTAAGATGGGAGATGTTCACAATCCAAGTGGACGCTTTGTCAGATGCATCATCAGCATCGGAGGGATGACATTGCATTTTTTGACAGGTCGCCAAAGATGTGTTAAGCCGTTAACCAAGTGCGGTATTGCATTTTTGATGTATCATTTTTATAGAAATGTTTCAAAATTTAGAAGCTTGAAATTCTATTTTAAAAAATAACAGAAAAAAGATAAAATGTCTAAGATACTTATGCGGGTACATTCAAGTTTTATTAGAGCATGTGTGATTTCAGAAATGAATCACAAATAAAGGTTAGTTGGCTTGATCCTAGACACACGTTATCAACTGCTTCTAGGTGCAGCAGGAGACCATTTTGCGTACATGGATATAATAAGCATCATTCACCAATAGCAAAGCACATCTCTACGTAAGCTAAATTTATTAGACAAGAGCAAACAGAAAGTTAAAATGATGATTGAAGCAAACGGGGTGGACTGGATTTAAACAGAACACCAGGAAATTTCTTTTTTTTTTAAAAAAACAAAACAAAACAAAAAGAAGGATTCATTTCTGCACAGCCAACCTTGTTGCACTTTCCCTCCACCACCACGACGGCCTCCTCCAGCTTCACCACCACCTTTGCCGCTGCTTGCTCCTGAGCTGTTGCTTCCTCCAGCTGTCACAACAAGAAGTAAATTTTCATAAAAATTAATCTGCAGTTAATTAGCACAGCATGCAAATAATTAATCACACTAATAAAAATAAAAAGAAGTATACCCCGATGTTCTTGGTCTCGGAGAGCAACAGTCTTAAGCTTATAGTTATTATGAGAGTCGCCAAACTTGATTTGAAATGTAGGGTTGGGTCTATCTGTTGTTATGTTCCGAAAGATATGAGAAAGGTTGTCTTTACGATGCATGATAACTCCGATAATCCTCAGGAGGACTCTATGGCGTTTTGGAGGAAACAAGAAGAAGAAAATTTCTACAATAAAATGAATCATTAACAGTAACTAGAGAGCTTTATTAAGATCCATGGGTATTTAAACTCTTAGGGAAGTCGAGCGGACATTGAGTATTTTACACTTTAATCCTTATACTATACCAAAAATTCAAATAAATCATTAGTTTTCAAAAACGCATCAGTAAGTCCAGATGATTGATGATAGGGACTGCATTGCATATTGGATATCCTTGTCAACTTCCTTATTCTGGCCCTTGATAATTTTGATCACTCTACCCGAGAATTACCAAGTTTGTGAGATATATCGGTGTTGTCAAATATCGTCAATAATCCAGTTAAAATTAGATGACAATCTATTTATTGCGTTAAATGTGCAAAAAAATTAAAAAAAAAATAAAATTAAAGTTCAAAACGTGATATTTATGATCCCATCAGATTCAGTTCAGATTACAGAGGGAAGATGTCACCATCTCTTGACTTGCGCATTCCCCATGTATGAATCATCAATGAAAGCTTTTCAGATTCTCATAAACCCTCGAAGAGCCGCGGGCATGCTGCTGCCACGGATGTTGATTAGTTACTATATGTATATATATAACATATGTGATGTTAATAAAATTTACGTACGTATATTGCGGAGGAAATACATGGGGTATATATATATATATATTATGGATCATCTGAATTACTTACCCAATACAAAAATATTATTTGAATGACTGAGGAAAACGAAACAAAAATTAAGAAATGTGTAACGCGTTGCAAATTTATTAATTAATTATGATCATTATAGTTTTGGAAATTAATGAGGTACCCACATTGTACATCTATGAATTATTTTTCAGTAATTTTTTATACTATAAATCCCATTTAGCTATAATAGAACAAGCAAAATATAAATTTGCAATTTTTTTTTAGAAGAGCAATTTATTGAGAATTAAAGATGGGGGGGTAAGATTCCTTTTCATCCTCATAGTTTGGTACAATATCCCATTACACCCCTATATATTTCCATTGAAAAAATAAAATTGTTACTAAGAAGAAAAATAGAGAAAGAAGTGTATGATTAATTTGAATGTTGCATACGAATATTTTAAAGATTTATGAAGAAGATAAAAAGAATGAATATTTGATTTTGTGATTGTCTCCGTGTATGAAATGGTTCTTAAAGTGTTCTTTACTGGCTTGACCGCATTTTATTATATGTTACGATTATGAATACTTACGATAAATCCCCTCTGATACTCTCTCTCTTTTGATCGATCATCTGACGTCAATAAAGTATATGACAGTAGCTGCTGGTCACAGTCAGCATAAACACAGATGCCCGAGTTTAGTATTTGTTAATTAATTTCCTATGTGACCATCACGTTCCTAACATTATTTTGGTGCATTTATGAATTTTCAAATATCACAAATACCACACATGTGGAGGCTCTTATCATTAGAGGGAAGATGTCACAATCTCTTACCTTGCTCATTTCCCATGTATGAATCGTGATGAAGAGGACACATGCGGCTTCCATGCATGGATGTTGATTAACTACTAACATACCCGTATGCATGTATATGTGACGCAATTTAAAATTTACAAAATGTTTGCTTATTACAATTGCACAAGATTTGAGTATGTTCCTTTTACACCCATTTTCACGCCTCCATATTAAACTTCCCCATATCAAAACTTTGAAATATTCAGGTGATCTTATAATACCGAAGATATATAGTAATTTTATAAGGATTATTACCTAAAAATTGATGTTAGGTTCAATCCAACCTACAAGGTACATATTGTTTTGTGGACCCAAACTACTATGTTGAGGCCATCATTGTGAATTGTGGTTAGTAAGGTACGGATAAACTAAAGTAGTGCTTGATTTATATTGAACCCTTACCTAAGCCCACTTCACAGACCTTATCTCATAAGCAAATGACTTGTGAAACGAATTAACGGAGAACCATCTAAAAATATAAGTCTAAATTAGTAAATGTAATAGAAAGTCTGTTGGCATGGTTGACAATTAATACAATGCTTGTATAATTGTTAAGAAAAATGGTTAAGCATGAAATTGGGGTTAAATGTCTTAAACACAATTGATCGTATGGTATGAGAGTGCTTAATGAATGCATACAAATATTCAATGTCTTTAATTAAAATTAATAATAAAAATCATGTATCAATCACATGATAACGTCACTCTTACTATACTAAATAATTGGACCAATTAAAAAATAAAATAATAAAAATCAATTAATTAGGTCTAACAATGGGTTTTCCGACAAACTTTACAAGAAGCGGTTGGAATTTTGAATAGTTGTCTGAACAACAATTACATTTTCATTGCATTAGCACCAATGTTGACATGTTTAGATCGATGAAAGAAATAAATAATTAGTCCTTATACCGTAGGCACATTTTGTTTTCAAATTTCGAGAAAAATAAAGAATTAAAAATACTTACGGCAACAATTAAAGTCGACGAAATATTGTTCTTAGAAAAAAAATGAACTTAACCAGATTGCAATTCCACATTGGATGTTATATGACAGTGCTATTTTCATCCATAGTCAATATTGTTATTAGTAAGTAACATCTACTCCGTGGTAACTATTTCAGCTCATGAGAGAAACAAATGTTTTCATGTTCCATCGGAGAGATTAGGCCGTTAGCTGCTTGTGATAGTGCCTGATGCAAGAGTTAAGGTTCAGATAAGTATCAGTGATCAGTGATCTCTCTCGTTTGAAGATTTGAGGATTTGTTTGAATTAACACTCTAATTCCATTAGGCCTACGAATTGAATAAGTACATATAATCACTTAAATAAATAAGTCATCCAGGATATATATATATATATATATATATAATTAAAAGAAATTTGAATCCAAGTAACTGTGAAATAGACCATTCATTGATGCAAACAAAACAGCGTTTGACAAGATAGATGTACTAAAACCAAATGCACAGTGGAGAGAAAAATAATATATAATCTTCCGAAATGAACTAAATGAAAGTTTGCATCAACACAATCATAGGTGGGGTGATACGATTGTAAGAGTCGCCCTTAAAAAATCGTTCAATGGTTTCATCTTGGAGGTTATAAATTCCCATATATTTTCCTCCTCCTTTACGTGTATTATACCAGTAAGCATCAACACAATCATCGGTGAAGTATATGCAATTAGGCTTGCAGTGAGAAATGGACGCGTCGACAGAAAACGAAGAATTATAGCCTAGAAAGAGAGCTCTGTTGCCCAAATTCTTGACCTCCGTCCATGTATTAGTTAAAAAATCTAGCCCAAGAACCTGAAATCGAGTAGTTCCATAGGACCAATTGTCGTTTACTTGTGATCCTTCTCGAATAATGACTAACAATTTTCCTGCAGATTCTGCGATATATCAGCTCCCCAGAAAAAATTGAAAAAGTTCTTCGGGCAAAAGTTGGAGATGGCCTCAATCACTTAAATCAATACACTAATTAATTAAACTATGCATATTGCATGATATGAGATGGAGAAAATTGGACCGCTTCACAGACAGTCTCTTCTATTGGAAACATTGTTCAATCTACAGCTAGGCCAATCTCTTTCAGGATTCAGGTCGATTATCACTTTATCAGCGATCATGATTTTGGGTCAGAATAAAAATATACATAAAATTATATAAGAAAAAAAAAATTGGACCAGCTCACACGCAGTCTCGGATACTGGAAACATTGTTTGCAGACATCCAGGCCAATACCTCTCAGTCACCTATCGATAATCAGATTTTCATTATTTTGGCTAAGAACCAAACTCTACTTTTGCATGCAAAATATTTAATCCTAAAGCAAATTTAGATTTAGAAACGCATACACTCAACGTCACGTCGTGTTCACAAAGTAAATTATCAAATACCTCACTTGCGCCTGTTGTTTATGCTGACTGCAACTAAGAAAGTTCCCTAACTATAGAAAGAGCAGCTACCGTCATATATGCTTTCCTGACGTTGGATGATATAAAGTGCAGTCACTCTTAAACCCATGAAAAACCGTTTCGTATTAACAATATTCATTCGTTTTATTTCTCCATAAATCTCTCAAATTTTCCCATGCAATAATCAAATCCTATACTTCCTTCTTTATCTTGATTTCTTTAGTCACAATTTTTTTTTACGAAAATTATAAGGATATAATAGGGTATCACACCAAACTATAAAAATGATAAAGGACTTTACCTGGCCATCTTAATTTGCAAATGGCTTCTTTGGGAAAAAAATTGCAAATTTATATTTTAATTGTTCTGTTATAGATAAATTGGATTTATTAATATAAAAAATTAATGACAAATTAAAAATAATTTACAATTGCGGATGTATATGGACCACGTAGATGATCATTTAATGATTGGCTCATGGACCGCATTTGATAATACGAATGCATCACAAACTTGGTAACTTTGGGTGTAGTGGTCAAAGTAACAGGGGACAAAATAAGGAAGTTGACAGGTCAGTGCAATCACGAGATGCTCCGAACAATATGATCCTGCCCATGAAAATAAAGAGGACTTAATTGATACATTTTTGAAAACTATTGATTTATTAACACAGTTTAAAAACTATAGTGCAAAACACTCTCTCTCCTTCTTTAAATCCCCAATACACATCGATCTTCCTACAGCTCTCTTCTTCTTCTTCTTACTGTTTCTTGATTTGTTAGAAAACTATCTTCTTCTTATTTCCTTTTGTCTCCTCCAAAATGCTGAAGAGTCCTCCTAAGAGTTACCGGTGTTATCATTTCCTAAGAACAGAGTCCACTCCGTACTTCAAATCGAGTGCGGGGAATGCAATAACAAGTTTAAGTCCGTTGTTCTACGAGACGAACATCGAGAGAAAGAACATCGTAGTGCTTTACTTTCTTTTTCTTTGTTTTTTTTTTAAGATAATTTGATAATTGTCGTGTTAAGTACGGCTTGATTGATAGATATTTTAGAAATTTTCTCTTTTTTTTTTCATTTTTATAACAATATATTTCTTGTTGTGACAGCTGGAAGAAGCAGCAGCAGCAAAGGTGGCGGAGGTGGCCGCGGCAGCAGCAGCAGTGGCAAAGGCAAAGGTAAAGGCCAAGGCAAGGCTGGAGGAGGAGGCGGTGGCGGAGGAGGAAAACTGAAATATAGTTGGCTCTGCTTCTTTCTGTGTTGAGATGCATTGTATATATGTATCTCAGCACAAGAAAATAAATCTTTAACCTAGATGCTTTTAATTTTGTTCCTCTTTTTTTTTGTTTTTTGGTTCGGTTTATATCCAACCCATTAGCTTTGATTGCCATTGTAGCTTTTCATCTCTTGTCTAATAAATTCAGTTTGCAAAATTGTGATGCTTGTTATTGTTTTCTGCTGATTTTGTTTTGGTTTACTGTTGAAAATGTTCATGAATCTTTAAATTCTTCTCATGCAATAATATATTAATATGCTAATGCGTTTAATACAGCTACAGTAGGAAGCCCTTTTACGTGCGCACACCAATCTGGGAATATAATAAGCATCACCAGTATGTAAGCACATTTTCAACAGTAAATCAAAACAAAATCAGCAGAAAATAATAATGCAAACTGAATTTATTAGACAAGAGATGAAAAGCTACAATGGTAATCAAAGCTAATGGGTTGGATATAAACCGACCCCCAAAAAAAAAAGAGGAAGAAATTAAAAGCATCTAGGTTAAAGATTTATTTTTTTGTGCTGAGATACATTTATGACATAAAAAGAATGAATATTTGATGGGCTAATTGTCTCCTAGGCATGAAACATTAAAAGTGTGGTTAAGCTTAGCAAGTAAAGAACATTCTTCTCAAATGATACGGTATCAATACCCTCTGTTATTCTATCAATTGCATCATCTGACCTCAGGAAAACACCTCTACTACTCAAGCTCGAACAGCTCAAGTACAGGCCGTACGTGTAGCAAAGCTTGGTTATTAATTGGAATATAAATTGATTTTCTAAGTATGTCTAGAAAGCATATATGACATGACGGTGGCTCCTGTTACCATAGCTACAGACCTTTCTTAGTTGCAGTTAGCATAAACAACTTGCCCAAGTGAGGTAGTTGATGATTTCCTTTGTGGCCATGACGTGGCATTAATTTGGTGCGTTCCTAAATCTATAAAGGCGAGAGCTAGACAGGGAGGTTGCAAATGTGAAATTGATGTTTTGATCAAGTGTAATAAATATAGTCGGTAGAAGCAGTTGATTTTTATTCATTATCGATTAGTTGCACTCGATAAATAGAAGCAACTCTTGTTTCGATGAGCACAACCAAATTTCATTTCTTTGTGATTCATTTTTTGTGACCATACATGCTCTAATACTTTTGCCAGAAATGTCCGGAGAGTCCGTCGATGATATCCAACTAAGTTTTTATTAAAATAATGAGAAAAAGAGGCATCATATTTTGTTTCTTTCGTCCAATCAAATTGAGCTTGAAACGAAAATAAAACTTCAATGTAACCTTATCGGTATCTTAAACATTTTAGTTTTAGACATTATTTTTAAAATAGAATTTCAAGATTCTAAATTTGAAACACTATAGCGTCATCTTTTCCTCCTCCCCACCACAAACACAATTATCGGTGCAGTATATGCAATCAGGCTTACTTACTAAAAAGATGGATAAATCCACAGAAACGAAGAATTATAGCCTAAAATGAGAGCTCTATTGCCCAAATTCTCAACTTCCATCCAAGTATTAGTTAACAAATCAAGCTTCTGAAATCGAGTAGTTCCATAAGACCCCTCGTCATTTGCTCAAAAAATATCTGACAGTTTTTCCTGCGGATCCTACGATATACCAGCTCTCGGATAAAATTCGAATAAGATCCTAGGGAAACGTTGAAACTTGCTGTGCCACAGTCCGATTGTCACCTTCGATATCACAAGCCATTATCTGACTAGTACAATACAGGGTCATACATACTATATATATATGTGTGTGTGTGTGTGTATGTAGGCCATTATAGAATTAAATCTTTATACATGCCATCCCATATGTCTGTGGGGATCCAAGATTTATCAGCTGGTCTAGCATAAGCGAATTTCCTAAAACTTCTATAAACAATAAACCACAACAAGTACAATTTGATTGGAAAGACTAGTTGGTGAATCACATTTACTTACATTTTGGGACAAGAATTTCACTAGACCATATGTCACAAGAATATGCTCTTTCTCGATTAAAATAAGGTTAGACTTGATTGAAAATTCAAGAATAGTGGTTTGCAATCAACCTGATTCTATTCTGTGGCCTAGAGAATAAAGCCCAAAACTACATTTAGGAGTTGGTATGGCCTAACTAAGCTTTAATTACAACTTTGATTGTGATTGTTGTTTCATTGAATAATGGATTTGGGCTTCAACGATAAACATACCTATTGTAAATAGCGATGCGGGAATGGAATATACTAGTGAATTATAGAGAACCTGTAACTTGATATTAATGTTCTATAATTGTTATAGTTTTGAAAGTGTAATCAAGGAAAATGTGAGAAAATTGAATTTTTTGGAAAATGAATTTGGAAATGTGTTTGGAAACTATTTCAGGAAATGTTTTTTTTCAAATGAATCTAAAAATATTTTTTGGAGGAATTCTAAAAAAAAATTTTCTAAAATTTTTTGGGAGAATACGGAAAATGTTTTTTCAAAAATTATATTTGGGAAACATATTTAGACTGAATCTAAAATATATTTTTTGGAGAAAAATTAGTATTAGAAATAATCTTAACTTACCTTCAATTCTCTGTTGAATTACTTACTAAAAAGATGGATGCCTTAACGAATTATGAAGCTTGCTATTTATAGGCTTTGTTTCTCCATTTGCATTTATTTGTATCTATACTTGCATTTAAATTTGATGCATCCTTAGCCATTGTTGTCGTCAACTTCACAAATATTGTATTAGTTGTTGCTTATTGACTTTCACCTTTATATTGATTTGCACGCATGCTTGCATTAAATTTCATGCATTGTTAGCCATTTTGGTTAAAATTTTTATAAGCATTGTATTAGTTGTTGACCATGCCTATTGATTTTCACCTTCGCATTGAATTTTCATGCATGCCTGCATTAAATTTCAATACAAAGAAACAAAAAAAAAGGTCTCTGCGGCTGAAAAATATATGCCCACAAATTAGTAAAACTTTGCTCCACTGTGTGGGGAATTGAATCAGCTGCAAGGTTAAACTGGGCAGTAAAAAATAAAGAATTAGTTGTAAATTCTTTAATTTTATTCACTTTTATAAGTATAAAATCAAAATTTAAAAATTAAATACTATAATAGTTAAAATAAATATTTTATGTTATTAATTTTATTTTTTATTTAATTATCTTAATACAATTTTTAATAATAATAATCTCTTTAAAATTAATGATTTTATTCCTAATTAATAAGGATAAATTTTTTTATTTTTATAATATATATAAGGATATTTATAGAATTATATTAAGTATAAAAGTGGTTTTCAAAATCAGATTTTAAAAAGTTATTACTTTCTTACTTTTCAAAATCTATTGTAAGATAAGGTGATTTTACCAAAAGTGATTTATAAAAAAATTACTAAATCCAAAATTAACTTTTTTAACTTTTTAAAATCACTTTAAAACCTTACAAAAACAATCCATAAAAAACGAATATCACTAATAACCCAAGAGATTTCTGTTAGTGAGATTAACAAGCAGGAATATCATTAGCCACTTATGCCTACGTGCGTAGGTTCTAAATAATAGTACAGCGAGAAATTATCAAATTTTCACCTTAACAATGACAAAAGATCAAAAATATTAGAAAACTTTGAAATCTACTATTTTTTTACCCAAAGTTTCTAAAAATATTATGTTTATACCTTGTCCTTTTTGTCAGTGAATCTAGGAAAAGAGGATTTTATTCTTGTAAAGTAACTTAACATTATTATCATCATTGTTAAAAGAATTATCCCTGGTTGGGAAAAAAAAAAGAATAAAGAAAATATTATCCCTGGTTAAAAAAAAAATTAACAAGTACTCCTTATGTTTTTTTTTTTGGCTCGTAATGGCAAATCCCTAAACAATAAATTAGGAATTCGAGAGCTCGTTGCCATTAAAAAGGGAAATAAGTGTTAAAAAAATAAATTCGCAATCTCTGATTTGACTATTAATGATAAGAAACAAGATTTTTTTTGGAGTAGTATTAAATTGTGCTTGATTAATTTTTGAAAGATTTCACATAATCTTCCATCTCAGTGGGATTGTTTCGAAGCCTAGCTACCATAATTTGATGTGTTCAGTTTAATCTTCTGCTTGGCCATTAATAACTGAAGTCTAAAAAACTTGTGAATTTATAATAGCCCTAAACCGTTTCTATCGCAAAAATTTTTTGCCAATTGAAAACCGACAAGTAACCCAAAATAGAAAACAAAAAACGAAAGCCAAGTACCGCCATAATTATGTTTCAGTTATTCATTCGTGAATTGGAATAAACTATTCTCGAATTTAAAATAAAAAATTAATACTACATTTGACAACTGCGTCACATGACAATATGGCATTATATAAATGGTTACTGTGGGTTTCATAGGTCGTACCACAATGTTTCTTATGGTTAGTTTTCATGGTATTTGTACGCTGCAAGGTCGAAAGTACCATGAGACTTTTAGTGTTATGTTCAATAGGTTTTGAACAGAAACACCTGATCTTTCCAATGCTTCTTTTGTCCTTTCAAATAAATCAGCTGAACCTAAACGAATTGCAGCATATTGGATCAGAATGAATATTGACGTCAGCCTTGTATAATTTTAATTTAATAATATTGGGGTCTCAATATTTGAGTATAATTTGAATCTTAGATGCTATGTGTCATTTATTTATTGAATGATGAATTTCATAACTTTTAAAATTATTTAATCATTATCCAATAGATGAATGATATATCAATTAAGACTCAAATTAGGATTTAAATATTAAGTAAGATACTTAACTTTACTCATTTTAATTCTCGAATTTTTTATTTTATTAGTTAATAAACATAAATTCCTCTTCCTTATAGACATAACGAGTATAGTTTTCAAAGTTACAGCCTTCAGTCACATGGCACAATAAATTTATTATCTTCCTTTATAGAAAGACAATTAATGAATGAATTAATTAATAAAAAAGGGCCACGCTGTATTATTATCATGTTAAATTTGGAAACAAATTAAGCGCTTTCCCTTGTCCGCTAGGGGAAACTTTATGCTAAACGTCAATTGTCTTGCTCCATATACGTATGCATAAGCTTCCTTCTTCTTCGCCTTTACCAATTTCAAATTGTCTCCAGAAATCAGAAGGGCGATGGGGAATTGGTCAGAACTGACTAATGACCTGTTGATCGAGGTGGCTCGGCGGCTAGCGTGGCTCCAAGACTTGGTTGCTTTCGGCGGAGTTTGTTCTTCATGGCGATCTGTCGCGACGGTGGTGAAACTCACATTCAGCTACAATCGAGCCCCATGGCTGATGCTTGCACCAGAGAAGTGCACCGATCAACGCGGTTTTTTCAGCCTTTCAAAAGGCATGACTCGCCGATTTATGCTACCAGAAGCGAATGGTAAAAAGTGTTTTTCTTCAAAGGGCTGGCTTATTACAGTTGCACAAGATTTGAGTATGTCGCTTTTACATCCTTTTTCACGCCACCAAATTAAACTTCCCCACATCAAAACCATCAAAAATTGGCGTGATCTTAAGACTTCTAAGATGTATAGTCATTTTATTTTTAAATGCGCTTTGTCATCCAGTCCTGATTATACGTCCAATTATTCGGTTGTGATTATTTATGTCGGGAAATTGGCATATGCTAGACCCGGTGATAAATCTTGGATCCCCATAGACTTGAATTCCTATTATCATGACATGATCTTCTATAGTGGGTTGCTCTATGCTGTGAAGACTAGTCAAGTACAGGCTTTTGACATTAGAGATAACAATCCTACTGTGGTACAAGAAGTCTCAAACTTGCGCGATGAACTTTTTAAATTTTTTCCGGAAAGCTGGTATATTGCAGAATCTGCAGGAAATTTGTTAGTCATTATTCGAGAAGGATCACAAGTGAACGACAATTGGTCCTATGGAACTACTCGATTTCAGGTTCTTGGGCTAGATTTTTTAACTAACACATGGTCGGAGTTCGAGAATTTGGGCAACAGAGCTCTCTTTTTAGGCTATAATTCTTCGTTTTCTGTCGATGCATCCGTTTCTCAATGTAAGCCTAACTCCATATACTTTACGGATGATTGCGTTAGCGGTTATTGGTATGCCCGTAGCGGGGGAGGAAAAGATATGGGAATTTATAACCTCCAAGATGAAACCATTCAACCTTTTTTTGGAGGTGATTCTTACAACCGTATCACCCCACCTATGTGGGTGGAGAAAATTTTCATTTAGTTTATTTAGGAGGATTATATATTATTTTTCCCCTTAAGTGTGCATTTTTTTTTTTTGTGATCTATCATGTCTAAGCCTATTTTGTTCACATTTATTGGATTTAACTTTCTATCAATTATATCCTGGCTGACTTTTTAGTTCTCGTAGATACTACAATTATTTTCCTATTGCTTAAATGCATGTGCGTGTACATCTTCCCCTGAATCGATGAGAACCTGTCAGTATAAATCTGTGAAATTTATATTAACTGAGAGATTTAAAATAAATGCACCAAATTAATGTCATGTCATGGTCACATATATAGGGAATTATCAAATACCTTGCTTGACCTGTTCTTAATGCTGACTGCAGCTGAAAAATTAACGTCCGTAGCTATAGAAGCAGCTACCGTCCTGACGTCCGATGAGAATAACATGCAGTCAAGCCAGTAAAAAACAATCTTAATCGCATTAAAAACCGTTTCATGCCAAGGAGACAATCAAATATTCATTCTTTTTATTTTCTTCATACATCTTTAAAATTTTATCATGCAATAATCAAATCCTATACTCTTTCCCTACTTTTCTTCATTGTAACGTTTTTTTTTTCATTCTATGAAAATTATAGAGATGCAATAGCTAGGGCATCGCAATAAACTATAGGGATAGGGTAAGGGATTTATCCCATCTTAATTTGCAAATTGCTCCTTTCAAAAAAAAATTGCAAATGTATATTTTAATTGTTCTGTATTGTAGCTAAATTGGATTTATAATATAAAAAATTGTTGACAAATTAAAAATGATTTACAGAAATGGACTATTAATTTCATCTTAATTGGCTCATAGACCATAGTTGATAAAATACCAATAATATATCACAAACTTGGTGACTGTCGGGTATAATAATCAAATTATTAAGAGACCAGAATAAGAAAGTTGAAAGCATATCCAACGCAGTGCAGATCCAAGAGGCTCTGGCTGATGGTCTGATGATTCGAGGCAATATCATCTGGACCGGGTCCCAAAATTTTTCTGAATTCACAATCAGGACACAATTTTCAAATCCTTTTCATGAAGGTCCTTACCTCGATACCTTCATCCTCCACTACTATATACATGTATAGCAATTAGACATGAATTGTGTAATGAAACATAAGACATGTAAATTTAACATAAAATTTGTAAAATAACATTAAGTAAAAAGTAAATTATAAATTATTTAAATAGAATATGAGACTTATAAATGAAAGGTAAGACAAGTAAATTATCATAGGAATAGTAAATTAGTATATTATTAGTAAACAAAACAATAACTTATAAATGTAACATAAAATTTATAAATTAATATTAACTGTAAAATAAAACATAAATAATATAACTAAAATATAAGACTTATAAATAAAAGGTAAAATAAGTAAATAAATATAGGAGTGGTATATTGGTATATTATGAGTAAACAAAACAAAAATTTATAAATAAAACATAACACTTGTAAATTAACATTAAGTGTACAACAAAATATAAATTGCATAAATGGAACTTAAAATTTATAAATGAAAGGTAAAAAAAAAATCGACATAAGAGTGGTAGCATGAATGGTAAATAAAATATAATGATCATATTAAATTGAACAGTTCGAGAATAATTTGATGTTTCATGCTTCATGCATCTAAAATTTCAAGAACCATCTGAAGATATAAGGATTATGCTAATGTGTCCATATTAAGACCCAATGAAAAAGATGATCAATCGCATTATTGAGCCCCTCTAATCATCCAGCCCAAGAAAACCCAAAAAGATATCTTAGGCCTCAGCCCTGTCCTAAAGTGTTTCTAAAGAACCTTTTTCCTTTTTTTGGAATTTAAAAAGGCCAAAAATAAAACATGTTAATTGGAAAGTGTTCTCACCATTTTCTTGACCACATCTCTAGCTAAATTATACAAATTATGTGGACTGATTTTATAATGTTTTTAAATTAATAGTGTTATTTTTAGTTTTATGAGTGGAAAGAACACCAAATATTTCAAATTAAATTCCAATAATTTATTTAATTAAGCGCTGTAACAAAAAAAATTAAAATCTATAGAAAAAATACAACCCCTTTACCATGTGAACTTAGGTTTGACAAAGTTTAAATTAATTTTTAGCCCCTCACCTCTTTCACAATTTGAACATTGATGACCAATAAAAAAAAAAATCTTTAAAAATCACTTGGTCAAAACAAATTAATTAACCCTTTTATCAGTTAAAATAATAATATCAACTACATTCCCTAATTTTTATTTTCAGAATATTTTTTTATAAAATAATATCACATCCAAATTCATTAGCATTGCAGGAGTTTTTTTTTTTTTTCTATTTATAAAAAATAAAAAAGTTATATTGATACTTCACAGAAAAATGGGTACAATGATAAATGTATATATAACTGAAAATAGTTTTTATTACTTTTTTGTGATTCGTTTACTTGTAGAATTGATAAATTATATACAGCAGGAGTTTTTATTTTTTTCCTTTTCCGGGAAGACGCAGATCAATCTTAGTTTCAGCCGGTAGTATATAGTCAAGGAATAGGACCCTCTCCTGATCTTATGGTCAAGTTCAGGAGAGAAAAGTTTCATACGAAATTGTTCTGCGCCTATGAAAATTTTCTTTAACGCGGTTTCTTTAAGTCTTTGACGCGTTTCGTGGGCCATGCTTGATATGACCAATGCTATAAATAAGAAGGTAATGGGTGCAACACAAACTATAGGTTTGATCGGGTTGAAACTTCAATTACTTAGGCTTAGGAGAAAATGGTCTGCAACATTGATCTGCGCTTTACTGTTCCACCTATGCTAAGCCTTCTCCTTCTTGTTCTCAACTCTTCCAATGAAACATGCCTCTTTCCAGTACTCAACATCGTTTCCAATGAACGCGAGCATGATTTCTTTTTCACGGCCGTGGCCGTGCTGTTTCTAGCCATTTTGACCCTATTCTTCCTTCTCACTTCTCTCAAGATCCCACTCAACGTTTCGCTCCAAGTACTCCCAATCCGTCTGAGGTTTGGAGACTTCTCTGGTCCGTTGGCTTTGTCACTACTGGCCTCACTGCTGCTTCCAACACCTCTCTTTTGCATTGCCTGCTTCATTTGCTTTTGCATTTCTCCTTGGTTTCATGCGTTTATCAACACTCTCAGTCACTTCTGCAGCTGGTTTTTTCAGTTTCTTCAATCCATTCCCACTTTTGTGTTCGTCGCTGCGCGCAGCACCTTGCGGTTGCAAGATGCTATAGAAGCTGAAGCTGCGGGCACTACTTTTTCGGTCGAGGAAGCAGACCCTCCTCGCCGTGAAATTGTCCCAGTTTGAGGCTGAGGCTCTCCATCAGTACCGTGCTTATCTGTCTACGTATATTATGTGGATAATGATATTTGAACAAACGCAAGATAAAACGTGGATATAAAATTTCATAATTCACAAAAACATAAAAAATAATTTGGTTATAGTTTTATCTTGCTTTTGTTCAAAAATTATTTTTCATTTATTATAGCTACTTAATTGTTTCCCTTACTAGTTTGCTGTTTCCAGTGGACGTGGAAACGCTAGACAGCAGTCATGCTCAATCGCATGTTTTTTTTTTCTTTTTTCAATGTTTGTTTATGTTGTTGTACTAAAAAAAAAAAATATGTATAGTTCTTGGAAGTAAAAACAAATGTTGGAACGTGGTGACTCCCCTAGAGCTTGAAAGATGGGGCCAAATATAAAACGCTAAAATTTTGGGTCAAAATATGTAATCTTATAGATAAAATGTCAACTAAATGAAATTACTGAACAAAACCATAAAAGCAAATCTTGTAAAGCAGGGCAGACCCAAGTCTATGCTGTAGTTGAGTTAAATAAAACTATTGTAAACATAGTATGTTATATATAAAAGCATAAAATAACACCCCTAACAAGGTGATATTATGAGCTTTGCCTACATAACTATATATTCTAAATGATAGTAATTATATGGAAATGATGAAAAGTAATTCAAATACAAAAATACTATAAATAATATAACTCATTAGAAATGGAATTTGACATTATACCCTATAATAATATGTAATAATTATATAACAATTAATAAGTCAATCAAGAATTCAACATATATAATTACAATCAATAAGGAACTGCACAAGGAACTTTTATGTTTGATGCCAAATACTTTATTAGCACAATCAAAATGGTAAATACAGGCAATTCTAAATTTTATTTTCTAATTGGTCCCTCTCCAAAGTCAACTTAACTATTGAAAACTAAGTACCAAAGTTATCACTCCCTAGGCCATAGCTAAAAGTACTAAAGCAATTGTTCTTATATGGGATCGCAGTTTAGTAATTTAAGTTAAATGACAATTAAATAATTTTCAACATAGGAGGAGACTGTTTGAACCCTTAAAAATATTTATTATACTCATTTTTTAAAAAAACTAACTTAAAAAAATATAAAATTTTATATTTTCCTATTCAAACTCATTTTAATCACCCTCACTATACATTAGATTATAATGATTCTGCAACTTCTTCTTCCATGGATTTTACAAATGCTGTAAATAACGTGATCATATGCAAATCTTCTTTTCAATTTCAGACATATTATAAAAAAAATTGCTAAAAACATATAGAAGGTTAAGGAAACCCCAACAATAATAAAACAATATTAGTAACCATTAATTTTAACAATTCGTTTTTGTCTCTCGCGGCTCTTTACTTTTAATTTATACAAAGAAATTGAGGTTGACTAGGGAGGGAGGATTATAGCCCAAATTGAAAGAATAGTCTAAAAAATAGTTTGTTGGCTGAATTCAAGCTTTGTCAATCACGAAATTATTCCCAAATATCTAACAATTTCGTTCAATCTTTCGTCCGATAAGAGATGGAGTAGTAAATATTTTTCGCATTTAATTATCATACTGTACTTAAAAAAAAAAAATTATTTTGTTTATAATAGTAATTTCTGTCAGGGGTATTTTAGTAATAAATAAATTTGATTAAGAAATTAGTCTAATAAATATTTTAAAGGGTTCAAATAGCCACCCCTTCAAGAAATATATTAATTTTTTTTTTGTTAAAATAATAAAAATAACCTCCATAAAAATAAATAGTTTTCATGCTAACTCGTTATTCTCACGTTCCACAGACATATACATGGCCACCTCCTATTACTACCCACTGATGACCGAATCCAAGAATTGTTTATGCCTCCCTCATTTCTAAGGCAGGTAACTAGTCTTTCCTTCATGGACAATTTTTTTTTTTTTTTTTGGTTCCAGTAGAATAAATAATCGTTTTATCAATAGCAATTACAAAGTCATTACTATCAAAATTGGAAAAACACACACACGCATGTGCGCGCACACAAAGGCATCACAATAAAAAGTTCAGTCATGATAATTAACACACATGTTTTTGGCATTTAGCCGGGTGCGTGTAGTTGAATTTAAAATTTTCAAATCATGTGGTGAGTCATGAGTGTGACGACAACAAATGGGAGAAAGGACTAAGGAGTATTTGGTGGGTTCGAAGTGATAGCGCCGCCCTTAACATTATCAATTTTTCATACATGATTATTCTCGACCAATGCAAACAAGAACCTCAAAAACGATAGTTGTGTTCATAATTTGGTGAATATAACTCCATAATAACATGCATGAGAATTGAAGAAGGTGGATTTAAAAATTCGAATTTTACTGTATAATTTCTTATGAAATGATTCACGCTTTTACTTGGATTTTCTGATGAGTTAATTATTCATTAAAACATAAATCAATGAAAGCGTTACTTGCTTAACAAAAACGGTGCTCATTGGAATTGGAAAACCCGATCCATTGTATAGTAATATTAAGTAGATAAAGTTCGGAGCTGCATTTTACTGTCCATTATGAACATATAACCACTTATAATTTCTCCTTCGCGTCCAAATTAAATGTAGCTTTTCTTCGGTATCGATCATTTGCTTCTCCTACCGTTAATTAACTTCAGCTTTTTATTCATGGCTCCACAAGTCCAAAAACGATGTTTTCAACGAGATTCTTATATGGAGCATTGCACTTTAACAATAGCATAAAATGAGAACAAAAGCTTTTACTTTTTGTGTGAATTTTGACCTAGTCGATTTCGGATTATTGTGGATCACTCCCTATTTTCAACTAATTCCCAACAGGGGTGGGGTGGGGGCGGGGCGGGCGAAGTGAACCTAATGACACGTTAAGCAAATGCAGCCATAGTCAAATCACCATTGCTAAATAATCATTGAATTCAACATTCTGCGATCACATAAAAAACAACAATGGGACGAAAGTAAAAACCAATCCATCAATGAAAACAAAAACTAAGTTAAGCAGATAACCATTTCATAAGCCAATTTGCGCTTGGGCAATTCAATTCAATTCATCAATCAATTAAAAAACCCTAACCCAACCCGAAAGCCATATAGCACATTTTACAAAAATCAAAGTTAATAGTGAAAAAAGAGTAAAAACTATAAGTATCGGCTCCGTAACCCTAACCGTCTGCTGCTCTCCACCTTTCCACCGCGCAGCAGCCGCTCCTCCGAGACAAGTCCATCAGCCACTCCTCCGCAATAACAACTGCGCGGTTCGTCGCTCTACCGTGACTCGCCGACGGCGCCATCCTACTTCTAGTGTTGTTATTATTAATGATATGATGTAACGCACATCATGATATAAACCTGCATGGCGATAATACATGCATTATTTATACACAAGCCATACCGCGTACGGACTAAGAATCTTGTTGACTTAGGTCCTATCGGCCCAATAAGAAGGGCAACGTATCAAGCTTGGGCCAAGACTCACACAAAGGAGAACCATTTTTGTTGCTGTTGCTGCTCGATCCCGAGCTGTTGCTTCCTCCAGCTGTCACAAGAAGAAGTAAATTTTCATAAAAAATTAATATGTAGTTAATTAACATGACATGTAATTAATTAATCACACTAATAAAAATAAAAAGAAGTATACCCCGATGTTCTTGGTCTCGTAGAGCAACGGTCTTAAGCTTATAGTTATTATGATAGTTACCACACTCGATTTGAAATATGAGGTTGAGTTTATCTGTTGTTATGTTCCAAAAGATATGAGAAAGGTTGTCTCTACGATGCATGATAACTCCGGTAATTTTTAGGAGGACTCTCTGATTTTTTGGAGAAAACAAAAAGAAGAGAGCTTTTACAATAAAATGAAATATTAACAGTAACTAGAGAGCTTTATTAAGATCCATGGATATTTAAACTCTTAGAGAAGGCGAACTGACATTGAGTATTTTACACTTTAGTCCTTGCACTATACCGAAAATTTAAATAAATCATTAGTTTTCAAAATCGCATTAGTAAGTCCAGATGATTAATGATATGGACCGCATTGCATATTGGATATACTTGTCAACTTCCTTATTCTGGCCCTTGATAATTTGACCACTCTGCCCGAGAGTTACCAAGTTTGTGATATATATTGGCGTTGTCAGATGTCGTCAATAATCCAATTAAAATTAGATGACAATCTATTTATTGCCTTACAATGTGCAAAAAATAAAAAAATAAAACTAAAGTTCAAAACATGATATTTATGGTGCCATCAGATTTTCAGTACAGACTTCAGAGGGAAGATGTCACCGTCTCTTACCTTGCGCATTTCCCATGAATGAATCATCAATGAAAGCTTTTTCAAATTCTCATAAACCCTCGAAGAGCTGCAGGCACGCTGCTGCCATGGATATTGATTAGTTACTATATGTGTATATACACAACACATGTGATGTTAATAAAATTTACGTACGTATGTTACTGAGGAAATACATGGGGTATATATAATATGTACCATCTTAATTACTTACCCAATACAAAAATATTATTTGAATGACTGAGGAAAACGAAACAAAAATTAAGAAATGTATAACACCTTCCAAATTTATTAATTAATTATGATCATTATAGTTTTGGAAATTAATGAGGTACCCACATTGTACATCTATGAATTATTTTTCAGTAATTTTTTATACTATAAATCCTATTTAGCTATAATAGAACAAGAAAAATATAAATTTGCAATTTTTTTTAGAAGAGCAATTTATTGAGAAGTAAAGATGGGGGGTAAGATCCCTTATCATCCTCATAGTTTGGTACAATATCCCATTACATCCCTATACATTTCCATTGAAAAAATAAAATTGTTACTAAGAAGAAAAATAGAGAAAGAAGTGTATGATTAATTTGAATGTTGCATACGAATATCTTAAAGATTTATGAAGAAGATAAAAAGAATGAATTTTTTATTTGTGATTGTCTCTGCGTATGAAACGGTTCTTAAAGTGTTCTTTACTGGCTTGACCGCATGTTATTATATGTTACGATTATGAATACTTACGATCAATCCCCTCTGATACTCTCTCTCTCTTTTGATCGATCATCTGACGTCAATAAAGTGTATATGTCGGTATCTGCTGGTCACAGTCAGCATAAACACAGATGCCCGAATTTGGTATTTGTTAATTAATTTCCTATATGACCATGACGTTCCTAACATTAATTTGGTGCATTTATGAATTTTCAAATATCTCAAATATCACACATATGGAGGCTCTTATCAATTTAGAGGGAAGATGTCACAATATCTTACCTTGCTCATTTCTCATGTATGAATCGTGATGAAGAGGACACATGCTGCTCCCAAGCATGGATGTTGATTAATTACTAACATACCCGTATGCATGTATATGTGATGCAATTTAAAATTTACGAAATGTTTGCTTATTACAATTGCACAAGATTTGAGTATGTTCCTTTTACACCCATTTTCACGCCTCCATATTAAACTTCCCCATATCAAAACTTTGAAATATTCAGGTGATCTTATAATACCTAAGATATATAGTAATTTTATAAGGATTATTACCTAAAAATTGATGTTAGATTCAAAGGTCTAGTCCAACCTACAAGGTACGTATTGTTTTGTGGACCCAAACCACTATGTTGAGGCCATCATTGTGAATTGTGGTTAGTAAGGTACGGATAAACTGAAGTAGTGCTTGATTTATATTGAACCCTTAACTAAGCCTACTTCATAGACCTTATCTCATAAGCAAATGACTTGTGAAACGAATTAACGGAGAACCATCTAAAAATATGACAATAAATTTAGTCTAAATTAGTAAATTTTATAGAAAGTCTGTTGACATTGTTAACAATTAATACAATGCTTGTATAATTGTTAAGAAAAATGGTTAAGCATGCATGAAATTGGGGTTAAATGTCTTGAACACAATTGATCGTATGGTATGAGAGTACTTAATGAATGCATACAAAAATTCAATGTCTTTAATTAAAATTAATAATAAAAAATCATGTATCAATCACATGATAACGTCACTCTTACTATACTAAATAATTGGACCAATTAAAAAATAAAATAATAAAAATCAATTTATTCATTTTGAACAACAAAATCAATTAATCAGGTCTAACAATGGGTTTTCCGATAAACTTTACAAGAAGCGGTTGGAATTTTGAATAGTTGTCTGAACAACGATTACATTTTCATTGCATTAGCACCAATGTTGACATGTTTAGATTGATGAAAGAAATAAATAATTAGTCCTTATACCGTAGGCACATTTTTTTTTCAAATTTCGAGAAAAATAAAGAATTAAAAATACTTACGGCAACAATTAAAGTCGACAAAATATTGTTCGTAGAAAAAAATGAACTTAACCAGATTGCAATTCCACATTGGATGTTATATGACAATGCTATTTTTATCCATAGTCAATATTGTTATTAGTAAGTAACATCTACTCCGTGGTAACTATTTCAGCTCATGAGGGAAACAAATATTTTCATGTTCCATCGGAGAGATTAGGCCGTTAGCTACTTGTGATAGTGCCTAATGCAATAGTTAAGGTTTGGGTAAGTATTAGTGATCAGTGATCTCTCTTATTTGAAGATTTAAGGATTTGTTTGAATTAACACTCTAATTCCTTTAGGCCTACCAATTGAATAAGTACATATATTTTTTTTTTAAAGAAAAGGGGGGTGGGTAAGCTCAAATCAATTTTTGCCCCCCTCTCTACTCTCAAGGCTCGAACTTGAGTCCATACAAGTGAGGGCGACAGATTGTACTGCCAACCAACTCAACTACACCCTTGAGGGCAAATAAGTACATAAAACCAAGTTCGCTTAAATAAATAAGTCATCCATGATATATATATGTATATAATTAAAAGAAATTTGAATCCAAGTAACTGTGAAATAGATCATTCATTGATGTAAACAAAACAGCCTTTGAGAAGATAGATGTACTAAAACCAAATGCACAGTCGAGAGAAAAATAATATATAATCTTCCTAAACGAACTGAATGAAAGTTTGCTCCACCCACATAGGTGGGGTGATACGATTGTAAGAGTCGCCTTTAAAAAATGGTTCAATAGTTTCATCTTGGAGGTTATAAATTCCCATATCTTTTCCTCCTCTTTTACGTGTATTATACCAGTAAGCATCAATACAATTATCGGTGAAGTATATGCAATTAGGCTTGCAGTGAGAAATGGATGCATCCACAGAAAACGAAGAATTATAACCTAAAAGAGAGCTCTGTCGCCCAAATTCTCTATCTCCGTCCATGTATTAGTTAAAAAATCTAGCCCAAGAACCTCAAATCGAGTAGTTCCGTAGGACCAATTGTCGTTCACTTGTGATCCTTCTCGAATAATGACTAACAATTTTCCTGCAGATTCTGCAATATACCAGCTCCCCGGAAAAAATTGAAAAAGTTCGTCGGGCAAGTTTGAGACTTCTTGTACCACAGTAGGATTGTTACCTCTAATGTCAAAAGCCTGTACTTGACTAGTCTTCACAGCATAAAGCAACCCATTATAGAAGATCATGTCATGATAATGGGCATTCAAGTCTATGGGGATCCAAGATTTATCAGCGAGTCTAGCATATGCCAATTTCCCGACATAAATAATCACAACCGAGTAATTGGACGTATAATCAGGACTAGATGACAAAGCGCATTTAAAAATAAAATTACCATACATCTTAGAAGTCTTAAGATCACGCCAATTTTTGATGGTTTTGATATGGGGAAGTTTAATTTGGTGGCGTGAAAAGGGACGTAAAAGCAAAATACTCAAATCTTGTGCAACTGTGATAAGCCAACCCTTTGAAGAAAAACACTTTTTTACCATTAAGAGCATTGTTTTATTTTATGAAAAGAATGAGATAGAAATGTGTGATATGAGAACTTACTAAATTGATTAAAACAACACATCAAATCAAGATCAAGAATGAGTTTCTTTCATATTGTATGATTGTTTAAATTGAAAGAGAAGTTATAAATAATATTGACTCAGATGCGATAATAGATGAGTTTGCTTTTTTAAAGAATCTCACGACATAAATTCACCAATAATATTTTTCTTATTTACATTATACTTTGATTATTAATTTTTTGGGTATATAATGTATTTTAATAGCTTTGTTTGTATATAACAAACTCTTTGAGAAATAAATTTAATTTGACCCCCACCCAAAAAAAAAAAAAAGGGAAAGAATCTAACCCACTCAAAAAATGGCGCTAGCCTCGCTGCTGCATGGATCGGTGCGCAAACCAATTGCTTCCATTTGGTTTTATATTTTTCACAGAGACAAGTGTCGGTTTAGTTTTTAGTTTACATGCATAAAATGCTAAAGGACAAAACCTACCCGATATAATGATATTATTAATTTTTTTTATTATTATTACCATTATTTTGAAAGACAAACGAACGCCTTATATAATGATATTATCTATAATATTTATAAGATTTTGGTGGGACAATTTTTTATTGGATCTCTTTATAGGTGAATGCATCAACGAAAAAAACTTTCGTCAATTACTATCAGCATAGCTTCCACAGGTTAACTCATCATTTGTTGCATGAGTTGAATTATTGGCACATTTTCATTAATTTTATAAGATCTCTAAAGACAACTCTAATTACACCTCTTTTTTATTATTAAAAAAGACATATCCTCTCTTTTTTTTAAAAAAAAAAAACTCTTTACAAAGCCATTTTTCTTTTCCTAAACTATTATTACAGAAGAAAAATATTTCATTTCACTAATTCAAATTAAAACTTGCAAAAGATGTTGTGAAATCCAATACCAATAACTTGAGAAGGAGATAGAGATGGCCATAAGGGTCAATCACTTAAATCAATACACTAATTATTTAAACTATGCATATTGCATAATATGAGATGGAGAAAATTGGACCGCTTCACAGACAGTCTCTTCTATTGGAAACATTGTTCAACCTACATCTAGGCCAATCTCTTTCAGGATTCAGGTCGATTATCAGCGATCATGATTTTGGGTCAGAATAAAAATATACATAAAATTATATAAGAAAAAAAAAATTGGACCACCTCACACGCAGTCTCGTATACTGGAAACATTGTTTGCAGACATCTAGGCCAATACCTCTCAATCACCTATCGATAATCAGATTTTCATTATTTTGGCTAAGAACCAAACTCTACTTTTGCATGCAAAATATTTAATCTTAAAGGAAATTTAGATTTAGAAACGCATCAAATCAACGCCACGTCGTGTTCACAAAGTCAATTATCAAATACCTCACTTGGGCCTGTTGTTTATGCTGACTGCAACTAAGAAAGTTCCCTAACTATAGAAAGAGTAGCTACCGTCATATATGCTTTCCTGAAGCAAGAAGGGGATTAATGTAACATATAAAGTGCAGTCACTCATAAACCCATGAAAAACCGTTTCGTATTAACAATATTCATTCGTTTTATTTCTCCATAAATCTCTCAAATTTTCCCATGCAATAATCAAATCCTATACTTCCTTCTCTATCTTGATTTCTTTATAGTCACAACTTTTTTTTTACGAAAATTATAAGGATATAATCGCGTATCGCGCCAAACCATAAAAATGACAAAGTACTTTACCTGGCCATCTTAATTTGCAAATTGCTCCTTTGGGAAAAAAAATTGCAAATTTATATTTTAATTGTTCTGTTATAGATAAATTGGATTTATTAATATAAAAAATTAATGACAAATTAAAAATAATTTACAATTGCGGATGTATATGGACCACGTAGATGATCATTTAATGATTGGCTCATGGACCGCATTTGATAATACGAATGCATCACAAACTTGGTAACTTTGGGTGTAGTGGTCAAAGTAACAGGGGACAAAATAAGGAAGTTGACAAGTCAGTGCAATTACGAGATGTTCCGAACAATATCATCCGGCCCATGAAAATAAAGAGGACTTAATTGATACATTTTTGAAAACTATTGATTTATTAATACATTTTAAAAACTATAGTGCAAAACACTCTTTCTCTTCTTCTTTAAATACCCCACTACACATCGATCTTCCTACAGCTCTCTTCTCCTTCTTCGTCTTACTGTTTCTTGATTTGTTAGAAAACTATCTTCTTCTTATTTCCTTTTGTCTCCTCCAAAATGCCGAAGAGTCCTCCTAAGGATTACCGGTGTTATCATTGTCCAAACACCTTTTTCCAATATCCTAGAGGACTTCTAGAGCATAACAAAAGAGTCCACTCGGCATTTCAAATCGAGTGCGGGGAATGTCATAACAAGTTTAAGTCTGTTGCTCTGCGAGACGAACATCGAGAAAAAGAACATCGTAGTGCTTTCCTTTCTTTTTCTTTGTTTTTTTTTTTAAAGATAATGTGATAATTGTCGCGTTAAGTACGGCTTGATTGATAGATATTTTAGAAATTTTCTTCTTTTTTTTCATTTTTATAACAATATATTTCTTGGTGTGACAGCTGGAAGAAGCAGCAGCTCTGGAGCAAGCAGCAGCAGCAGCAAAGGGGGCGGAGGTGGCGGCGGCGGCAGCAGCAGCAGTGGCAAAGGCAAAGGCAAAGACAAAGGAAAAGGTAAAGGAAAACGCGAGGCTGGACGAGGAGGAGGAGGCGGTGGCGGAGGAGGAAAACTGAAATATAGTTGGCTCTGCTTCTTTCTGTGTTGAGATGCATTGTATATATGCATCTCAGCACCAGAAAATAAATCTTTAACCTAGATGTTTTTAATTTTCTTCCTTTTTTTTTTGGTTCGGTTTATATCCAACCCATTAGCTTTGATTACCATTGTAGCTTTTCATCTCTTGTCTAATAAATTCAGTTTGCAAAATTGTGATGCTTGTTATTATTTTCTGCTGATTTTGTTTTGATTTACTGTTGAAAATGTGCTTACATATTGGTGATGCTTATTGGTGTACGCACGTAAAAGGCTTCCTACTGTAGCTGTATTAAACACATTAGCATATTAATATATTATTGCATGAGAAGAATTTAAAGATTCATGAATGAAATAAAAAGAATGAATATTTGATGGGCTAATTGACTCCTAGGCATGAAACATTAAAAGTGTGGCGAAGCTTAGCAAAGTAAAGAACATTCTTCTCAAATGATATGGTATCAATACCCTCTGTTATTCTATCAATTGCATCATCTGACCTCAGGAAAACACCTCTGCTACTCAAGCTCGAACAGCTCAAGTACAGGCCGTACGTGTAGCAAAGCTTGGTTATTAATTGGAATATAAATTGATTTTCTAAGTATGTCTGGAAAGCATAAATGACATGACGGTGGCTCCTGTTACCATAGCTACAGACCTTTCTTAGTTGCAGTTAGCATAAACAACTTGCCCAAGTGAGGTAGTTAATGATTTCCTTTGTGGCCATGACGTGGCATTAATTTGGTGCGTTCCTAAATCTATAAAGGCGAGAGCTAGACAGGGAGGTTGCAAATGTGAAATTGATGTTTTGATCAAGTGTAATAAATATAGTCTGTAGAAACAGTTGATTTTTATTCATTATCGATTAGTTGCACGCTATAAATAGAAGCAACTCCTGTTTCCATGAGCACAACCAAAATTCATTTCTTTGTGATTCATTTTTTGTGACCATACATGGTGTAATACTTTTGCCAGAAATGTCCGGAGAGTCCGTCGATTTTATCCAACAAAGTTTTTAATAAAATAATGAGAAAAAGATACATCATATTTTGTTTCTTTCGTCCAATCAAATTGAGCTTGAAACGAAAATAAAACTTCAATGTAACCTTAATGGTATCTTAAACATTTTATTTTTAGACATTATTTTTGAAATAGAATTTCAAGCTTCTAAATTTGAAACATTATAGCGTCATCTTTTCCTCCTCCCCACCACAAACACAATTATCGGTGCAGTATATGCAATCAGGCTTACTTACTAAAAAGATGGATAAATCCACAGAAACGAAGAATTATAGCCTAAAATGAGAGCTCTATTGCCCAAATTCTCAACTTCCATCCATGTCTTAGTTAACAAATCAAGCTTCTGAAATCGAGTAGTTCCATAAGACCCCTCGTCATTTGCTTGTGATCCAGCTCGAAAAATAACTGACAGTTTTTCCTGCGGATCTTGCAATATACTAGCTCTCGGATAAAATTCGAATAAGATCCTAGGGAACCGTTGAAACTTGTTGTGCTACAGTCTGATTGTCACCTTCGATATCACAAGCCATTATTTGACTAGTACAATACAGGGTCATACATACTATATGTGTGTGTGTGTGTATGTAGCCCATTATAGTATTAAATCTTTATACATGCCATCCCATGTGTCTATGGGGGTCCAAGATTTATCAGTTGATCTAGCATAAGCCAATTTCCTAAAACTTCCATAAACAATAAACCACAACATGTACAATTTGATTGGAAGGACTGGTTGATAAATCACATTTACTTACATTTTGGGGCAGGAATTTCACTAGACCATATGTCTCAAGAATATGCTCTTTCTCGATTAAAATAAGGTTAGATTTGATTGAAAATTCGGGAATACTGATTTGCAATTAACATGATTCTATTTTGTGGCCTGGAGAATAATGTCCAAAACTATATTTAGGAGTCGGTATGGCCTAAATAAGCTTTAATTACAACTCTGATTGTGATTATTGTTTCATTGAATAGTGGATTTGGACTTAAACGATAAACATACCTACTATAAATAGTGATGCAGGAACAGAATATACCAGTGAATTATAGAGAATCGGTAACTTGATATTAATGTTCTGTAATTGTTATAGCCTCGAAAGTGTAATCAAGGAAAATGTGAGAAAATTGAATATTTTTGGAAAATGAATTTGGAAATGTGTTTGGAAACTGTTTCAGGAAATGTTTTTTTTTTTAAATGAATCTAAAAATATTTTTTAGAAAAATTCTAAAAATATTTTTTAGAGGAATTCTAAAAATGTTTTTTCTAAAATTTTTTGGGAGAATACAGAAAATGTGTTTCAAAAATTATATTTGGGAAACATATTCCGACTGAATCTAAAATATGATTTTTTTGAAAAAAATTAGTTTTGGAAATAATCTTAACTTACCTTTAATTCTCTCTTGAATTACTTACTAAAAGATGGATGCCTAAACGAATTATGAAGCTTGCTATTTAAAGGCTTTGTTTCTCCATTTGCATTTATTTGTATCTGTACTTGCATTTAAATTTCATGCATCCTTGGCCATTGTTGTCGTCAACTTCACAAATATTGTATTAGTTGTTGCTTATTGACTTTCACCTTTATATTGATTTGCACGCATGCTTGCATTAAATTTCATGCATTGTTAGCCACATTTTGGTTAAAACTTTTATAAGCATTGTATTAGTTGTTGACCATGCCTATTGAGTTTCACCTTCGCATTAATTTTCATGCATGCCTGCATTAAATTTCAATGCAAAGAAAAAAAAAAAAAAAAGGTTATTCGTGGGGAATGTTTGCGGCTGAAAAATATATGCCCACAAATAAGTAAAACTTTGCTCCACTGTGTGGGGAATTGAATCAGCAACAAGGTTAAAATGGGCATTTATTGCCCTTTTATACTTTGGGAGTAAAAAGTAAAGAATTAGTTGTAAATTCTTTAATTTTATTCACTTTTACAAGCAGAAAATCAAAATTTAAAAATTAAATACTATAATAGTTAAAATAAATATTTTATATTATTAATTTTATTTGTTATTTAATTATCTCAATATAATTTTTAATAATAATAATTTCTTTAAACTTAATGATTTTATTCCTAATTAATAATGATACTTTTATATTTTGATAATACGTATAAAGATATCTATAGAATTATATTAAATATAAAAGTGGTTTTCAAAATCAGATTTTAAAAAATTATTACTTTCTTGTTTTTCAAAATCTACTTGTGATTTTACCAAAAGTGATTTATAAAAAAATTTCCTAAATCTAAAATTAAATTTTTTAAGTTTTTAAAATCTCTTTTAAACTTTGCAAAAACAATCCATAAAAAACGAATATCCCTAATAACCCAAGAGATTTCTGTTAGTGAGATTAACAAGCAAGAATATCATTAGCCACTTATGCCTAAGTGCGTAGGTTCTAAAGAATAGTACAGCGAGAAATTATCAAATTTTCACCTTAACAATGACAAAAGATCAAAAATATTAGAAAACTTTGAAATCTACTATTTTTTTACTCAAAGTTTCTAAAAATATTATGTTTATACCTTGTCCTTTTTGTCAATGAATCTATGCAAAAAGATGATTTTATTCTTGTAATGTAACTTAACATTATTATCATCATTGCTAAAAGAATTATCCCTGATTGGGAAAAAAAGGAATAAAGAAAATATTATCCCTGGTTCAAAAAAAAAATTAACAGGTACTCCTTATGTTTTTTTTTTGGCTCGTAATGGCAAATCCCTAAACAATAAATTAGGAATTTGAGAGCTCGTTGCCATTAAAAAGGGACATAAGTGTTAAAAAAATAAATTCGCAATCTCTGATTTGACTATTAATGATAAGAAACAAGATTTTTTTTGGAGTAGTATTAAATTGTGCTTGATTAATTTTTGAAAGATTTCACATAATCTTCCGCCTCAGTGGGATTGTTTCGAAGCCTAGCTACCATAATTTGATGTGTTCAGTTTAATCTTCTGCTTGGCCATTAATAACCGAAGTCTAAAAAACTTGGGAATTTATAATAGCCCTAAACCGTTTTTATCGCAAAAATGTTTTGCCAATTGAAAACCGACTAGTAACCCAAAAAAGAAAACGAAAAACGAAAGCCAAGGCATAATTATGTTTCAGTTATTCATTCGTGAATTGGAATAAACTATTCTCGAATTTTAAATAAAAAATTAATACTACATTTGACAATTGTGTCACATGACAATATGACATTATATAAATCGTTTTCCTTTATAGACAATACAGCGTTTTTAATTTTATTAGTTAATAAACATAGATTTCTTTTCGTTATAGACAAAACAAGTATAATTTTCAAGTTGCAAGCATAGTCACGTGGCAAAATAAACTATTTCCCTTTATAGAAAGACATATTAATAAATAAATAAATAAATAAGGGCCACGCTGTATTATTATCATGATAAATTTGGAAACAAATTAAGCGCTTTCCTTGTCCGCTGGGGGAACCTTAATGCTAAACGTCAATTATCTTACTCTATATATGTATACATAAGCTTCGTTTCTCTTCGTCTTTACCAATTTCAAACTGTCTCCATGAATCAGAAGGGCGATGGGGAATTGGTCAGAACTGAATAATGACCTGTTGATCGAGGTGGCTCGGCGGCTAACGTGGCTCCAAGACTTAGTTGCTTTCGGCGGAGTTTGTTCTTCATGGCGATCTGTCGCGACGGTGGTGAAACTCACATTCAAATACAATCGAGCTCCATGGCTGATGCTTGCACCAGAGAAGTGCACCGATCAACGCGGTTTTTTCAGTCTTTCAAAAGGCATGACTCGCCGATTTATGCTACCAGAAGCAAATGGTAAAAAGTGTTTTTCTTCAAAGGGCTGGCTTATTACAGTTGCACAAGATTTAAGTATGTCGCTTTTACATCCCTTTTCACGCCACCAAATTAAACTTCCCCACATCAAAACCATCAAAAATTGGCGTGATCTTAAGACTTCTAAGATGTATAGTCATTTTATTTTTAAATGCGCTTTGTCATCCAGTCCTGATTATACGTCCAATTATTCGGTTGTGATTATTTATGTCGGGAAATTGGCATATGCTAGACCCGGTGATAAATCTTGGATCCCCATAGACTTGAATTCCTATTATCATGACATGATCTCCTATAATGGGTTGCTTTATGCTGTGAAGACTAGTCAAGTACAGGCTTTTGACATTAGAGATAATAATCCTACTGTGGTACAAGAAGTCTCAAACTTGCCCGATGAGCTTTTTCAATTTTTTCCGGGGAGCTGGTATATCGCAGAATCTGCAGGAAAATTGCTAGTCATTATTCGAGAAGGATCACAAGTGAACGACAATTGGTCCTATGGAACTACTCGATTTCAGGTTCTTGGGCTAGATTTTTTAACTAACACATGGACGGAGATCGAGAATTTGGGCAACAAAGCTCTCTTTTTAGGCTATAATTCTTCGTTTTCTGTCGATGCATCCGTTTCTCAATGTAAGCCTAACTCCATATACTTTACGGATGATTGCATTAGCGGCTATTGGTATGCCCGTAGAGGGGGAGGAAAAGATATGGGAATTTATAACCTCCAAGATGAAACCATTCAACCATTTTTTGGAGGTGATTCTTACAACCGTATCACCCCACCTATGTGGGTGGAAAAACAATTTATTTAGTTTATTTAGGAGGATTATATATTATTTTTCCTCTTAAGTGTGTTTTTTTTTTTTTTTGTGATCTATCATGTCTAAGCCTATTTTGTTCACATTTATTGGATTTAACTTTCTATCAATTATATCCTGGATGACTTTTTAGTTCTCGTAGATACTATAATTATTTTCTTATTGCTTAAACGTATGTGCGTGTACATCTTCCTCTGAATCAATGAGAACCTGTCTGTATAAATATGTGAAATATATATTAACTGAGAGATTTATAATAAATGCATCAAATTAATGTCATGTCATGGTCACACATATAGGAAATTATCAAATACCTCGCTTGGCCAGTTGTTAATGCTGACTGCAACTGCAAAATTAAGGTCCGTAGCTACAGTAACAGCAGCTACCGACCTGACATCCGATGACTTGACGGTAGACGATGACATGACCCGCCTCAAATTCTCAGGGTGAATCTGCCTAATTTTATTTAATCATTCTGACATAATTTAACTAATAATGATTCTACCGAAAATTTGGCAGATTCATTCTCCTCTAAAATTATTACACAACTAAATCTGCAAAATTATAAATCAAGCACTCCTAAAAGAATTTCAAATATAACTATCTCCAAATAACCAATCTCCTCAACAAAATATCAAATCTCTCAGATATCCAAAATTAAAGGAAACACAAATGTTATCCACAATCCCCGAAATATAATAAATTATATAATCTGAAAATATCTCAATAAAACATCTACGACCATTAACACCATTACATGGTCATAATTCTGAAAATAACAATTATTGCTGGGTCGACTGTTGTACCTGCGAATCTCCTGCGGGGAAAAAAATATAATAAAACGGGATGAGTATAAAACTTATTGAACTCAATGAGTATAAAACTTATTGAACTCAGTGAGTGGATAATAGTTTTTGAACATGACTCTACTCTAAAATAATTAATCATATCAAAATACAATTTCATCAAAAATATAATACTGCATTCATATTTTATCTCATCTGTATCAGTGTGTCTGAAGGGGGTACTATCTAATGATTTTGCAAACAACATTTATACACATACATATAAACATATAATCTCATCTAAAATCTCATCCGAAATCTCATCTGAAATCTCATTTGAAATCTCATTTCCTTTTTCATTTAACATGTCGTAAATCTACTTTTTTTTTTAAATATTATCATGCATATTCAAAATTGATAACTGAAATCATTAATCAAATACATTTCTGGTAATAGATATCAAAACACAGATAAAATCCATTTCTATAAAATCATTAAATTAAATCCTTTAAAACCAATCTCATAAACCGACTTTACCATATTTTAAAATCATAATAAACTACAATGAAAATAAGTTTTATATATTCCACTCACAGTGACGGTGTCCGAACCCGATATCGACAACATTTGCGGGTTGATTCTCGTTCACGGATCCTCCTAATTTAAGGAAATAACATAATTACTAACCATAATTGCGAATTATAACTAATATGCTCGAAATGACATTTATCCACAATAAAATTATTCTTGAATCCATAAAATTACCAAAATACCCTTGACATCAAAATTTATCAAATTATCCTCAAAATCATATATTACCAAACTACCCTCAATTCAGATTATAAAAATATCCACAAGTTTTAAATTTATAAAGTTACCCCCGAAAAATATAAAATTACAAAAATATCCATAATAACGTAAATTACTGAATTACCCCGAAATCTCAAATTACTTAAATGCCTCAATCTAAATTACCAAAATGTCCACTAATTTCAAAATTACAAAATTACCTCTCAAATTTGTGAAATTATTGAATTGCTCCTAAAGGTCAACGGTGACCGGAAATCAGTTAACGGCGACAGGAAGCTCAAGTCTGCTAGTTCTAACATCAGTGAGTCCAATGGTGCCGGCGGTGCCCTCCCACGCACAGTGGTGCCGGCGGATCGAACTCCCCAAAACCGTGAGCTTTCCGGCAGTCAATCGGCGGCAATCCGATCGTTTCAGTTTCAGGTGATGGGGTTGGTCGGAAAATGATGAGGGGATGCTGAGGAACAAGATCCAAGTGGTGGTCGGCCTAATTCCGGTTAGATTGACGACGGTGATAACGAGTGGAACCACGGCTTTTCAAGCTGCAATCGCCGGTGTCCCGGTCGGTTTCTAGTGGCGATGATGGCGGGGATGCATTGGATGGCTCTCAAGCTTTAGATCGGTACCAAGATCGACCAATGGGGTGGCTGAAAACTCAAGATCCGGCTGGGTCAAGCACGCGGATCTGGGTCGATCAAATCGGGTCAATGGGTCTCTCTCTCTCTCTCTCTCTCTCTCTCTCTCTTCCTTCTATTTTTGGAAAGCAAATGTAATGCTTCCCTCTCTTTTCTTTCCTTAAATAGTAATCAACACCTTTCCCTTTCTTTTTTTAGGTAAGCTTCATACAAATTAAACTAATATGGAACCTAAGTGTCGAAATAAATCTGACTACGCGATCATTGAATCATGTCCGAATTATCTCGATTTTGTATAACGACAAATTTAAATTATTCGAGGGCGATTAATTTATTAATCGCGTCCGATTACCCGCAACGATTTGTAACAATCCGATGACTTTAAAAAGAAAATTGCGACGAAATTAAAAATAACATTACACTCAATTAAATTAATTACGGAGCATATGTTACGGATGATGCATATGAGAATAAAATGCAATTAAGCCAGTTAAAAACAATCTTGATCACATTAAAAACCGTTTCATGCCAAGGAGACAATCAAATATTCATTCTTTTTATTTTCTTCATAAATCTTTAAAATTTTATCATGCAATAATCAAATCCTATACTCTTTCCCTACTTTCTTCATTGTATAGTTTTTTTTTCATTCTATGAAAATTATAGAGATGCAATAGCTAGGCCATTGCAATAAACTACAGGGATAGGGTAAGGGATTTATCCCATCTTAATTTGCAAATTGCTCCTTTCCAAAAAAAAAAATTGCAAATGTATATTTTAATTGTTCTGCATTGTAGCTAAATTGGATTTATAATATAAAAAATTGTTGACAAATTAAAAATGATTTACAGAAATGGACTACTAATTTCATCTTAATTGGCTCATGGACCACATTTGATAAAATACCAATAATATATCACAAACTTGGTGACTTTCGGGTATAATGATCAAATTATTAAGAGACCAGAATAAGAAAGTTGAAAGCATATCCAACGCAGTGCAGATCCAAGAGGCTCTGGCTGATGATCTGATGATTCGAGGCAATATCATCTGGACCGGGTCCCAAAATTTTTCTGAATTCACAATCAGGACACAATTTTCAAATCCTTTTCATGAACGTCCTTACCTTGATACCTTCATCCTCCTTTACTATATACATATATAGCAATTAGACATGAATTGTGTAGCGAAACATAAAACATGTAAATTTAACATGAAACTTGTAAATTAACATTAAGTATAAAATAAATTATAAATTATGTAAATAGAACATAAGACTTATAAATAAAATATAAGACAACTAAATTATCATAGGAATGGTAAATTAGTATATTATTAGTAAACAAAACAAAAACTTATAGATGTAATATAAAATTTATAAATCAACATTAAGTGTAAAAAAAAATATGTAAATAAATTATAAGACTTATAAATTGAAGGTAAAACAAGTAAATTAATATAGGAGTGGTACATTGGTATATTACTGGTAAACAAAACAAAAAATTATAAATAGGACATAACACTTATAAATTAACATTAAGTATAAAATAAAATATAAATTATATAAATGGAACATAAAGCTTATAAATGAGAGGTAAAAAAAAATATGACATAAGAGTGGTAGCATGAATGGTAAATAAAATATAATGATCATATTAAATTGAACAGTTCAAGAATAATTTGATGTTTCATGCTTCATGCATCTAAAATTTCAAGAACCATCTGAAAATAAAATGATCGTGCTTATGTGTCCATATTGAGACCCAATGAAAAAGATCATCAAACGTATTATTGAGCCCATCTAGTCATCTAGCCCAAGAAAATTCAAAAAGATATCTTAGGCCTTAGCCCTGTCCTAAAGTGTTTCTAAAGAACCTTTCTCCTTTTTTTGGAATTTAAAAACGCCAAAAATAAAACATGTTAATTGGAAAGTGTTCTCACCATTTTCTTGACCACATCTCTAGCTAAATTATACAAAATTATGTGGACTGATTTTATTATGTTTTTAAATTAATATTGTTATTTTTAGTTTTATTAGTGGAAAGAATACCAAATATTTCAAATTAAAGTCCAATAATTTATTTAATTAAGCGCTGTAACAGAAAAATTAAAATCTATGGAAAAAAAATGCAACCCCTTAACCATGTGAACTGAGGTTTGACAAAGTTTAAATTAATTTTTAGCCGCTCACCTCTTTCACAATTTGAACATTGATGACCAATAAAAAAAATCCTTAAAAATCACTTGGTCAAAACAAAATTATTAACTCTTTTATCAGTTAAAATAATAATATCAACTACATTTAGAGATGGCAATGGTCCGGGATTTGACAATCCCAGTTCAGTCCCAAATAGTAAAATAAGATTTTAATACGGACCGAATCTTGTCCCAAATAGTTAAAGGGGAGAAAAAATTGGACCTATCCTGGACCACTCAAAATCCCGTCCTGGACTAAATGGCCCGAATGTCCCAAATATCTCATTTAATAAATAATATAAATTTCATTAAAATATTAAAAAAAAAATTTAATCCAATGATTCTATAAAATTATTAACATCTCTATAGACATTATAATCATAAGATGTGTAATTAAACCAAAAAGAACATCCAAAAGTAAATTAACTAATTTTAAAGCATCCAAAAATAAATCAACATATAATAATCAACAAAAGTATCTAACTTCTCAAAAAAAAAAAAAAAAATACAACAAATGGGCTTGTATTTGTTACTTGGGCCTAGAGTATATTGTCATAATGCTATTTGAATTAATGTTCATTAATCATTAGTTTAATTTTACTTATTTTTAATTTTATTAATAGTATTTCTTCCAAAAATTAAATGGGACAAACAGGACAATCGGGATCCCGACTTAGATCTCAATCTCGTCCCACACGGTAAATTGGGATTTTTTTCAATCCTGAATCCCACTCACTTATAAAATTCGGTCATAAAATACGGACCAATACCATCTCAAAGAGTATGTTTTTTATTTTCAGAATATTTTTTATAAAATAATATCACATCCAAATTCATTAGCATTGCAGGAGTTTTTTTTTTTCCCTCTTTATAAAAAATTAAAAAGTTATATTGATACTTGACAGAAAAATGGGTACAATGATAAATGTACATATAACTGAAAATAGTTTTTATTACTTTTTTGTGATTCGTTTACTTGTAGAATAGATATATTATATACAGCAGGAGTTTTTATTTTTTTCCTTTTCCGAGAAGACGCAGATCAATCTTAGTTTCAGCCGGTGGTTTATAGTCAAATACGAAATTGTTCTGCGCCTACGAAACTTTTCTTTAACGCGGTTTCTTTGACGCGTTTTGTGGGCCATGCTTGGTAAGACCAACGCTATAAATAAGAAGGTAATGGGTGCAACACAAACTATGGGTTTGATCTGGTTAAACTTCAATTGCTTAGGCTTAGGAGCGAATGGTCTGCAACATTGATCTGCGCTTTACTGTTCCACCTATGCTAAGCCTTCTCCTTCTTGCTCTGAACTCTTCGAATGAAACATGTCTCCTTCCAGTACTCAACATCGTTGCCAATGAACGCGAGCATGATTTCTTTTTCACGGCCGTGGCCGTGCTGTTGCTAGCCATTTTGACCCTATTCTTCCTTCTCACTTCTCTCAAGATCCCACTCAACGTTTCGCTCCAAGTACTCCCAATCCGTCTGAGGTTTGGAGACTTCTCTGGTCCGTTGGCTTTGTCACTACTGGCCTCACTGCTGCTTCCAACACCTCTCTTTTGCATTGCCTACTTCATTTGCTTTTGCATTTCTCCGCGGTTTCATGCGTTCATCAACACACTCAGTCACTTCTGTAGCTGGTTTTTTCAGCTTCTTCAGTCCATTCCCACTTTTGTGGTCGTCGCTGAGCGCAGCACCTTGCGGTCACAAGATGCTATAGAAGCTGAACCTTTGGGCACTTCTTTTGCGGTGGACGAAGCAGCCCCTCCTCGCCGTGAAATTGTCCCTGTTTGAGGCTGAGGCTCTCCATCAGTACCGTACTTATCTATCTATGTATATTATATAGATAATGATATTTGAACAAACGCAAGATAAAACGTGGATATAAAATTTCATAATTCACAAAAACATAAAAAAATATTTGGGTATGGTTTTATCTTGCTTTCGTTCAAAAATCATTTTCCATTTATTATAGCTACTTAATTGTTTCCCTTACTAGTTTGCTGTTTCTGTGGCATGGAAACCCTAGACAGCAGTCTTGCTCAATCGCATGTTTTGTTTTGTTTTTTTTTTTCTTTTTTCAATATTTGATTATGTTGTTGTACTAAAAATAAAAAAAGATATGTATAGTTCTTGGACGTAAAAACAAATGTTGGAACGTGGTGACTCCCTTAGAGCTTGAAAGATGGGGCCAAATATAAAACGCTAAATTTTTGGGTCAAAATATGTAATCTTGTGGATAAAATGTCAACTAAATGAAATTACTGAACAAAATCATAAAAGCAAATGTTGTAAAGTAGGGCAGACCCAAGTCTATATTGTAGTTGAGTTAAATAAAACTATTGTAAACATGGTATGTTATATATAAAAGGATAAAATAGCACCCCTTACAAGGGCATATTATGAGCTACATAACTATATATTCTAAATGATAGTAATTGTATGGAAATGATGAAAAGTAATTCAAATGTAATTCAAATACAAAAATACTATAAATAATATAACTCATTAGAAATGGAATTTGACATTATAACCTTTAATAATATGTAATAATTATATAACAATTAATAAGTCAATCAAGAATTCAACGTATATGATTACAATCAATAAAGAACTTCACAAGGAACTTTTATGTTTGATGCCAAATACTTTATTAGCACGATCAAAATAGCAAATATAGACGATTCTAAATTTTATTTTCCAACTAGTCCATCTCCAAAGTCAACTTAACTATTGCAAACTAAATACTCAAAGTTATAGCTCCCTAGGTCATAACTAAAACTACTAAAGCAATTATTGTTATATGAGATCGCAGTTTAGTAATTTAAGTTAAACGACAATTAAATAATTTTCAACAAGGGAGGGGACTGTTTGAACCCTTAAAAATATTTTCCAACTAGTCCCTCTCCAAAGTCAACTCAACTATTGTAAGCTAAGTACTCAAAGTTATAGCTCTCTGGGCCATAGCTAAAACTACTAAAGCAATTGTTGTTATATGGGTTCGCAGTTTAGTAATTTAAGTTAAATGACAATTAAATAATTTTCAACAAGGGAGGGGACTGTTTGAACTCTTAAAAATATTTTTCAAGTAGTCCCTCTCCAAAGTCAACTTAACTATTGCAAGCTAAGTACTCAAAGTTATAGCTCCCTGGGCCATAGCTAAAACTACTAAAGCAATTGTTGTTATATGAGATCGCAGTTTAGTAATTTAAATTAAATGACAATTAAATAATTTTCAACAATGGAGGGGACTGTCTGAACTCTTAAAAATACTCATTACACTCTTTTTTTTTTTAAAACTAACTTAAAAAAATATAAAATTTTGTATTTTCCTATTCAAACTCATTTTAATCACCCTCACTATACATTAGATTATAATGATTCTACAACTTCTTCTTCCATGGATTTTACAAATGCTGTAAATAACGTGATCATATGCAAATATTCTTTTCAATTTCAGACATATTATAAAAAAAATTGCTAAAAACATATAGAAGGTTAAGGAAACCCCAACAATAATAAAACAATATTAGTAACCATTAATTTTAACAATTCGTTTTTGTCTCTCATGGCTCTTTACTTTTAATTTATACAAAGAAATTAAGGTTGACCAGGGAGAGAGGATTATAGCGCAAATTGAAAGAATAGTCTAAAAAATAGTTTATTGGCTGAATTCAAGCTTTGTCAATCACGAAATTATTCCCAAATATCGAACAATTTCGTTCAATCTTTTGCCCGAGAAGCGATGGAATATTAAAGAGGGAGTAGTAAATATTTTTCGCATTTAATTATCATTCTGTACTTAAAAAAAAATATTTTGTTTATAATAGTAATTTCTGTCAGGGACATTTTAGTAATTAACAAAATTTTATTAAAAAATTAGTCTAATAAATATTTTAAAGGGTTCAAATAGCTTTCAAGAAATATATTAACAATTTTTTGGTTAAAATAATAAAAATAACCTCCATAAAAATAAATAGTTTTCATGCTAACTCGTTATTCTCACGTCCCACAGACATATACATGGCCACCTCCTATTACTACCCACTGATGACCGGATCCAAGAATTGTTTATGCCTCCCTCATTTCTAAGGCAGGTAACTAGTCTTTCCTTCATCGACAACTTTTTTTTTTCTTGGTTCCAGTAGAATAAACAATCGTTTTATTAATCGCAATTACAAAATCATTACTATCAAAGTTGGAAAAACACACACACGCATGAGCGCACACACAAAGACATCACGATAAAAAGTTCAGTCATGATAATTAACATACATGTTTTTGGCATTTCGCCAGGTGCGTGTAGCTGAATTTAAAATTTTCAAATCATGTGGTGAGCCATGAGTGTGAAGGACAACAAATGGGAGCAAGGACTACGGAGTATTCCGCAGGTTCGAATTGATAGCTCCACCCTTAACATTATCAATTTTTCACGTATGATTATTCTCGACCAATGCAAACAAGAAGCTGGAAAACGATAGTTATATTCATAATTTGGTGAATATAACTCCATAATAACATGCAGGAGAATTGAAGATGGTGGATTTAAAAATTCAAATTCTACTGTATAATTTCTGATGAAATGATTCACGCTTTTACATGGATTTTCTGATGAGCTAATTATTCATTAAAACATAAATCAATGAAAGCGTTACTTGCTTAACAAAAACGTTGCTCATTGGAATTGGAAAACCCGATGGTAAAGTAATATTAAGTAGGTAAAGTTCGGAGTTGCATTTTACTGTCAATTATGAATATATAACCACTTATAATTACTCCTTCGCGTCCAAATTAAATGTAGCTTTTCTTTGGTATCGATCATTTGCTTCTCCTACCGTTAATTAACTTCAGCTTTTTATTCATGGCTCCACAAGTCAGAAAACGATGTTTTCAAGAACATTCTTATATGGAGCATTGCACTTTAACAATAGCATTAAATGAGAATCAAAGTTTTTGACTTTTTGTGTGAATTTTCATCTAGTCGAGTTCGGATTGTAGTTATTTTGGATCACTCCCTATTTTCAACCAACTCCCAACAAAAAAACAGAAAAAAAGAAAAAGGGAGGGGGGGGGGGGGGGGGGGGGTACAATGAAGCGATGACGCGTTAAGCAAATGCAGCCATACTCAAATCACCATTGCTAAATAATCACTGAATTCAGCATTCTGCGATCACATAAAAAACAACAATGGGACAAAATTAAGAACCATTCCATCAATGAAAACAAAAACTTAGTTAAGCAGATAACCATTTTACAAGTCAGTTTGCACTTGGGCATTTCAATTCAATTCATCAATCAATTAAAAAACCCTAACCCAACCCAAAAGCCACTTAGCACATTTTACAAAAATCAAAGTTAATAGTGAAAAAAGAGTAAAAACTATTAGTATCGGCTCCGTAACCCTAACCGTCTGCTCCTCTGCACCTTTCCACCGCGCAGCAGCCGCTCCTCCGAGACAAGTCCAGCAGCCACTCCTCCGCATTATCAGCTGCTCACGGTTCGTCGCTCTACCGTGACTCGAGGACAGCACCATCCTGCCTCTAGTGTTGTTATTATTAATGATATGATGTCACGCACGTCATGATATAAACATGCATGGCGATAATACATACAACATTCATACGCAAGACTAAGAATCTTCTTAACTTTGGGCCTAACCGCCCAATAAGAACGGCAACCTGTCAAGTTTGGGCCAAGACACGCACAAAGAGAACCTTTTGGACCTAACATCGTTACAATGCATGCCTGCCAAATCACGAACTTACTAGCGATGTGGAATTTACCGTTTTAGATCCAATATTTGCAGGAATATTTTTTTTTCTTTTAAGACAGAGAAATGAGTAAATTCCAAATTAATTTATAGGAGTGGGATGGCTATATATGTGTTTGTGTGTGTGTGTGACCTGAAAATTCAAATTGCAAGAAACAGCTTCTAACTCCTTTGGCTGCACAGTCGCTTGGAGAAAGTTTACATAAGGAGGGGTTTAGGTGTACTATGTCATGAGCGAACTCATTTAGGTATACGTTTTTAGTGAATAAGCTATAATTTTTAAGTCAAACGAGTTCTAAGTCAAAATTCAAGAAGTGGCATACTAAAATAAAAACGAAGAAAAAATATCCTTATTCTCCTTCTCCTAACTTAAATTTTTAAATCAAAATTAAATTTTATGTTAAATTTTTAAGTTAAACGTACTCTATAATTTGATGTTTATTTTTATACAAAGGAAAATGTGCTTATTGTCCTAATATAAAGCTTTGAATAATATAGAGATTGCGTAGTTATAAATTAAAAATTATAGTATTAAAATATTTGATAAACATTAAATAGGTAGCTTTAAATCTCTATTGATTTAATCCATCATTGTATGATAAAAAAAATTATAATATTTAGTATTGAAGTGCCTAAATTCCAAATTTATTTTTTAATTTCATACCTCTTCTAAAATTCAAACTTGAATAATTAGTTAAATAAAATTCTTTAAAACCGTTATACCACTTTAATACCAGTCAAGTGAAAATTTTTATTTTATCGGGCCGCTGGTATGGAAAGATGACAAGATCGTGACTACTTGACTGCAAAACACGAAAGCCCACTCGTCAGTCGCCACTTTGCGACGTTTGTCCATCTTTTACTCTCAGCTATTCTTTTTACAAATTGAATCACAGAATCTGAAAATCACTCCCAAACGAGTTCGAAGTCACGCGTTTCTATATATGAAAATAAGTATCTGATCTCATTCTTTCCAATCCAAGCCTCTGTAATTGTATTCACAAATTGAAAGGCCCCTTTGATTAACCTCCCACAGTCATACTCGTGTTCTCAACACCTCGAATAAACGATCGAGTGTTTCTCATCGCGGTTGTGCTGCTGGTTCCTTGCATCATATCCTTATATTCACTTCAATCAAATTAAAGAATTAAAACATTCTGTATTATCTATTTGAATGATGAGAAAATACAGTAGAAAACTTTATTGATTCTGGAAAACTATATTACATTCTTTGATTACACACTTATATACAGCTGTGTGTGGAAGCTTCTAATACAACAAACTTGTGTGCATTTCCAGCTAATCATAACAGACTACTAACTACTAGATTTGGTGGGAAATTAATCAGCTCATGTAACTAACTTGCTGACTCAGCACTAGCTGCTCAACACTATTCTTAACATGCCCCCATAAGCTCAAGGTCTGGGACAGACATTGAGCTTAGTTCTCACGTAAGCAAAATGATCAAAACTCAGAGGTTTAGTCAGTACATCAGCCAACTGCTCAGAGCTGGATACATGTTCAACAATAACTTCCTTGGCAGCAATATGATCCCTGACAAAATGGAGATCAAGCTCAATGTGTTTGGTTCGAGAATGGTACTTAGTATTGCTGGCTAATGCTTCTGCACTTTTGTTATCACAATACAACACAGGAGAGTCACATAGTTGCACTTTTAGTTCCCTCAAGAGATAAGTGATCTACAAAACTTCAGATGTTGCCAAAGCAAGAGATCTATACTCTGATTCAGCAGTTGATCTAGAAATAATGTGTTGTTTCTTAGATGACCATGACACAAGATTAAAGCCAAGATAAACACAATATCCCCCAACTGATCTCCTGTCATCTGGGTCAGAACCTCAATCTGCATCTGAATAAGCTTTCAAAGTGAGAGACCCTGTGTTGTAAAACTGAAGTCCATAATGAGCTGTAGACTGTAGATACCTCAACACCCTTTTGCAAGCTTGCCAATGCAAATTTGTTGGAGCAGTCAAAAATTGACTTAACTTATTTACAGTGAAAGCAATATCTGGTCTGGTTAATGTGACATATTGAAGAGAGCCAACAACACTTCTATAGAGAGAAGGATTGTCAAACACAATGCCTTTGTCCTTCTGCAATTTGTCAGCAACACTGATAGGTGTATTACAGCCTTTGCTATGGAGCATGTTTGCTTTCTTTAGAATGTCACCAACATATTTAGTCTGAGATAAATGTAAGCCATGAGCAGAATGAGTCACTTCCAGACCTAAGAAATAATTGAACTCCCCTAGGTCTTTAAGAGCAAATTCAGAACCAAGCTGACTTATAATCTTCTCTATCTCAACATTGCTGAAACCTGTGATAAGAATATCATCTACATAGATGAGTACAACCAGGATAGCATTCTCAATATGTTTAAAGAATAGAGATGTATCTGACTTAGAGGAATGAAAACCCCATTGAACCAGAGATCCTTTTAACCTTTCATACCAAGCTCTAGGAGCCTGTTTAAGGCCATACAGAGCTTTATTCAGCTTGCAAACATAGTTTGGAAATTGAAGATTAACAAAACATTCGGGTTGGTGCATAAACACATCTTCTGTAAGTACTCCATTAAGAAAAGCATTGTTTACATCAAGCTGTCTAATGGACCAATTCTGCATAACTGCTAAACTAAGTACAATTCTTACAGTGCAGGGCTTCACCACAGGACTAAATATCTTAAAGAAATCCACACCAAAGGTCTGATGAAACCCGTTTGCAACTAACCGAGCTTTGTACTTTGAGATACTTTCATCTGGATTATATTTAATTCTGAAAATTCACTTATTTCCAACAACTTTATCAACAGCTTCAGCTGGAACTAAAATCCAGGTTACATTTTTCTCCAATGCATTGTATTCATCCTTCATAGCCATATGCCATTTTGGATCAGCTAAGGCTGCTTTAACATTTACTGGTTCAAGGTCCTCTGTACTTGTGAGGTAAGGTTTTGGTTTAAAAATGCCAGCTTTGGCACGTGTGATCATAGGATGGTTAGAGAGTATTGGTTCAGTGTGTTGAGAAGAATGCACAGATGATGAATTTGGTTTAGGTAAGACAAGTGACAGAGATGAAGAATGATGTAAGGATGAATTTGAGGATAATTGAGGAGAGAAATGAATTGGGGAAGATGACAAAGGAGAATAAGAAAATGATGGCATGATTGAGCTAGGTGTTGTATCAGATGTCTGACTGGAGCTACTGTCATTGAGAATACAAATTGGTGTAGAACAAGTAGTATTAAACTCTGAAGTGGAGAGGTAGGAGAAAACAGCTCAGAATAAGGAAAATCTGATTCATTAAATGTAACATGAACAACTATATAGATTTTGCCTGATTTATCTAGACATTTGTATCCCTTATGAAGAGGACTGTAGCCTAAGAGTAAACACTTCTAAGAGTGAAAATCAAGTTTGTGTTGATTGTAAAGTCTAAGAAATGAATAACATGCACAACCAAAAACTCTAAGAAATTGGTAATTTGGTAAATGATGATAAAGCTTTTGATAAGGAGATGAGTTGTTGAGAATTGTAGTAGGTATTCTGTTGATGAGATAAGATGCAATATGAAAGGCTTCCCACCAAAAAGTAATAGGCATTTGAGCTTGTGCTAAAAGTGTTAAACTAGTTTCAACTATATGCCTATGCTTTCTTTCAACAACCCTATTTTGATGATGAGTATAAGGACAGCTGAACCTTACTTGGATTCCTTCTTGTTGAAGAAAAGAATGAAAGACTTTAAACTCCCCTCCCATATCAGATTGTAATACTTTAATTTGAAACTGAAATTGTTTCTCAACAAGACATTTGAAGTTTTTAAATGTAGTAAAAGCATCTGACTTCAAGACTAAAGGAAATATCCAACAATATCTAGTAAAGTCATCAACAAAAGAAATGTAATATCTGTATCCTTCCATAGAAAGAACAGGAGCAGGTCCCCATAAGTCTGTATGAATCAATTACAAAGGAAATTTTGTTTTGATTTCAATTACTGAAAAATGTAGCTGATGTAATTTGCCACGTTGACACGCATCACAAAACTGAAAATTTGATTTACTACCATGAGCAGAAAACAAATTGTTATTCTTGAGAATGGTTTGTATGACATGTTTGCTTGGGTGACCAAGTCTATTGTGTAAAACATTTGCTGAGTCAGAACTTGAAGCAAAGTAGCTTACAGGAAGCTTAGATTCTGAACTCATAGATTTCTTATTAAAACTTGCATGAGGGCTGACACTTTTATTAGAAGAAATAACAGATAACATAGAACTGGGTTTGGATGATTTCAAAGAAGTAACGAAATCCTCTTGTAACAGTAGCTTGTACAGACCTTCCTTAGCAATCCCCTGAGCCAACAGAGTGCCCTTCTCCTTGTCCTTTAGAAAACAAGTATTAGAAGAAAATTTAATGACAATATCATTGTTAGCAAGAAGCTGAGAAACGCTAACAAGATTTTTGGTAATGTGAGGAACACATAGAACATTATTCAAGTGTAAGCAAGTACCAAGGGAAGTATAAAGATTTGTTTGTCCTATATGTGTAATTTGAAGACATTGACCATTACCTATCAGCAATGAATTTGATCCAAAATAGACCTTACCATCATTCAAATTCTGAACTGCATTAGTTAAATGATGAATGGCTCCACTATCAAGGTACCATCCTTGATCAGCAATCCCTTCAGAGGTAGTCATGTAAGCTGTATTTGGACCCTGATTCTGGTTAAAGAGATGTTGTGGAGCTGAAGCTGAAAAATTTGGAATAAAATTTTTATTGAACCTGTTTCTACATTCAGCTGCTGTATGATTAAACTTGAAGCAGATTTGACAAACAACACCTCCTCCTTGAACAGAGTTCTTTCTAGAGTTGGCAATTTGCGGGCCTGGGCCGGGCTTTTGCAAGCCCAGGCCCAGGCCCGCACATACAAAAATAAGCCCAAGCCCGCTCAAAGCCCATCCAGTCATGAGCGGGCTGGGCTCGGGCCCGGCCTAGACGGGCTTGGGCCGGGCCCGGGCCGGGCTCGGGCTTTTGTAAATTTTTAAAAATAAATTTTTAATAAAAGTATAAACTTAAAAAAAACTTAAATTATAAATGATTATTCAATACATTATTATCTAACATACAAAATAATAACAATAAAACATAATAAATCATAAACATTAATATAAAAAGTAAATTATTATTAGATTTTAATATTTTTATTTAATTTTTTTGTTTTCTTTTTCTTTTTTTTTTAATTTAAATTTTTTTAATTTTATATAATATAAAACCCGAGCTTAAAAATAATAACAATACAACATAATAAACCATAAACACTAAAATAAAAAATAAACTACTATTAGATTTTGATATTTTTATTTAATTTTTTTGTTTTCTTTTTCTTTTTTTTTTAATTTAATTTTTTTATTTTATATAATAAAAGCCCGGGCCAAGCCCGGGCTTTATACATTAAGCCCATATCCAAGCCCATTATCAACGGGCTTTGAATTTTTGAGCCCATGCCCTTAAATTCATCATGCGGGCCGGGCTCAAAGCCCTTGGCCGGCGGCCGCCTAACTAGGAGCAGCGGGCGGGCTTTTTTGCCAAGCCTAGTTCTTTCCAGTATCACTTGATCCAAATCCACGTCTTCCATAGCCATTGTTAAAACCTCCAGAAAAACCTCCTCGAAAATTATTATTCCAGTTTCCTCTTCCTGAATTCTGGACTGGATAACCACCTCTACCAGTGCCACCAAAACCATTAAATCCACCTCTGCCTCCATTATTAGAATTCCAGTTATTGTTACCAGTCTTACTCCAATTACCTTGCATATTATTATTTCCTTTTTTAAAGAAATTTCCAGCTTGTGCTACATTGGCTGCAAAATTATTCTTGATTTCTTTACATTCACTCAGTTTGTTATTTTCAAGTCTTGCTTCATGAGTAAGAAGCATAGCATAAGCTTCACTAAGATCCATAGTTAACATGTTAGCTTCAATGTAAACAACAATAGGGAAATATGACTGATCAAGACCAGAGATAAGATGAGTAATTAGATCTATATCACTCACAGGACTGCCAGCCAATGCAAGACCATCAGTTACAGTTTTGAGCTTTGTAAAGTACTTTGATATTGATAGTGAACCTTTTCTCAGATTGCTTAGAAGCATTTTTAAATGAACCTTCTTAGCCATAGATTCAGATCCAAACTGTTTCTTAAGATTTTTCCACAATTCAGAAGAGGTTTTAGAACTTACCACTAAGCTAAGTATATCAACACTTATAGATGACATGATCCAGCTAAGTAGAAGTTGATCTTGACGTTTCCATGTAGCATAATCACGATTTTCTTGACTCCCTGAGTTGGCTGAGCAATCTTCAAATCCATCAATGTGGCCTTCAAGACCATTACCACGAATTGAAGAAAGCACTTGCTGTTTCCAGATTGTATAGTTGGAACGATCAAGCTTGATCGGATTTGTGAATGTGAATGAAGTTATGAAATTTGTATTAGACTGTTGATTTGAATTGTTTACAACCATTGGAAAGGCTCTGATACCAAATTAAAGAATTAAAACACTCTGTATTATCTGTTTGAATGATGAGAAAATACAGTAGAAAACTTTATTGATTCTGGAAAACTATATTACATTATTTGATTACACACTTATATACAGCTGTGTGTGGAAGCTTCTAATGCAACAAACTTGTGTGCATTTCCAGCTAATCATAACAGACTGTTAACTACTAGATTTGGCGGGAAATTAATCAGCTCATGTAACTAACTTGCTGACTCAGCACTAGCTGCTCAACACTATTCTTAACAAATCAGACTTCATTTCAACTCTCCGCTTGGAATTTCTCAGGTTCTGTTGTTGTCTTGATGTTAGCCGCTATTCTTTTCCCACCATCACTCTTCTAGCTAGCTTGCTAACTCATTGTCATAATCACAACTCCTTTGAGTGGAGTGGAGTGCTTTTGAATATGCTCAATTGTTTCTTTCGCCGCCTTCTTCATTCTCTCGGATCATTCCCACCTCCTCCTCCTACCATCGCTTTCACTTTCCAACAACAACCATTATTATCTCCTACTAATACTCTAGCTGAACCAGATTTAGAATTTGTTGAAAATCTACAGCATGCCACGCCCAACGTTAATGGTGCCCATTTACTTGCAGATGCTCCAAGAATAAATGATCCAGTTAATGCAGCCTAATTTACCAAGAATCAGCTTGTACCTATTTCATATTTGTGTGTGTGTGTGTGCATTGTGCGCGCGCGCGTGCGTCTTTAGAGATCACAACAGTAAGCATGTATATGCTTGTGTTTCGTTTTTTTCTCATCTCATCAGCTTCTGCTTATAAAATAAATAAATCTTCTTTATCTGACTGCTCTTTTTGTCTTATTTTATATATCATGCTTTCTTCAATTTCAATCAACTTTTTAAGGAATGAATTTCACCAATTCAATGCAAGCAAAATAATAATATGATTCGTTGGTTTCTGCTAATAGCCGGTTAATTAGGATGTTTTACAATTTACAGCAACATCTAATAAAAGAAAAGAGTGTAGTTTTTACTCTTTAATGCCCCCTCTAAATTCCTTATAACACTCATCTTGAATTTTATTTCCTAAAACACTTTCAGTTTTAATTTGTAAAATTCTCCATATAAAAAAAAAATTAACTATCTTCCCACAATATTTCACACAAAAAGTATCTCTTTTAAATTTTTATTATAAAATATATGCAAATCTTAAATTCTCTAATCATTTTCTCCTTATTCTATTATTTATATCTTTGTAACTCAAAACTCTTATAATTTTTCTTTAAAAGAATATTTTTTATTTATTATTTAAAATATTAATATAAATTATCAAAAAGAGTGGGTGTTAAGATTTTGTTAAAAAAAATTATTTAAGATTTTAATTAAATTTTCATTCAAAATAAAAAAAAAATGACTTAATTTGTCTTCAGTTGTTTGGGAAATTTCAAGAACAAAAAGGTTTATGTGGAATTTCGAGGGGTGCAGAAAGGCGCACTCTTGAAGACTCGAAAACCAATTTATTGAGCCCAATCTAATCACTTAGCTCAAGGCCCAAAAAGATATATTCATAAACTTTTTCGGATCGTACTATCCGAGTCCACGCCATCGGCATCAATACGGCAAGTCTCGACTACGACATTCGTAAATTCATAAAAAGTAAAACTCAGGACAATCTCTCAATCGTTCGCCCAAGAACCTCAATGGATTTCCCGGGCCAAGACGTGGATATTTTCGGGGAGGAATACGGGAACAACCGCGGACTAAAAGACGGGACCCACGAGTCGTCGGCCTCCTCCTCGTCTTCATCCTCCTCCGCCTCATCATCACGATCGTCGTCATCATCGGCGTCGTCTTCTTCCAACGGCAGTGATGGGGGAGAGTCCAGCAGTGCCAGTGGAAGCGCAAGCAGCGGAGGAGGAGCTGCTGGATTAGAAGTAGCAGGAGGAGAAGAGAGTGGAGAAGAAGTAGAGAATACTTTTAATTTGAATAACAACAATTATGAAGATTATAACTATAATGAAGATTATAATTATAATCATGCTAGGGACCTTTTTGGTGACGACGACGACGACGAAGTAGTAGTAGTAGAAGAAGATAAAGATCTGTTCGGTTCTGATAACGAAGCATACTGTAAAACCACGGCAATTACCCCTTACCCTATCCCTGGTAATTACTAATTTTTATCTATTCTTTTAGCTTTATTACTGGATTTTGAGCTATTTGCTTTCATTTTTATTAGATTTTTCTTTCAATTTTGTTGATTTCTTTTATTGGTAAATTTGACCCTTACTAATTATTTTGTTTTGCTATTCGCCTGTAGTTTAAAACGTTTAGGGTTAAACAGGCTAGTATTTGTACCATTAGTGTTGTTACAAAGTTCGTTTTACTCAAAAATTTCATTGGCAGTATTGCCTGCTGTACGCAATAATAACAACCACGGTGGAAGAGGGGGTTTTGGACGTGGTCGATGGCCAAATGATAGAGGAGGTGTGGGCATTCTTCCTCGACCTGGATATCCTCCAAGGCAGGGAGGTTATGGCCATGGCTCAAGATTCTCAAATGGTCGCCAGGATGAACGATTTGTTTCTGAATTTAAGCTTTCGAGGAGTGACGAAACTTTGTCCAGAAAAGTTGTTGCTTTTCAAGAGGTGATCCAAGTTCCTCTTCTTTTATTTATGTATTTGTCTATTGAGTTTGTTGTTTTTCATTGCTTTTGTTTTGCTGTATTGGTCCATTCAATCCAATAGCCATGTGAACTTGCACAATATAGTCGTGTAGAAGGTGGTGATGTCTACTTCGATGATCGCAGCTTGGTAAGCTTTCAGGAACCTGTTCCTCAAAGAGGTTTTCTAAACTACTTTTGTGTAAGTTCCTTTTATGTGTGATTATTTGTGCTGATTGTAAGCTCTTTCCCATGCTTTTCATTTCATACTTCTAGAGGCTTTTCAAGCGTCTCATTTCTGAGGATGTTGGAGCTGATCTAAATGAAGGTTTTGATACTTTTATTGAGAAAAAAGGTATACCTGTTGTTTGTAATGTTGCAATCACTGCCTTTTTGCATTGGGATAATACATTAGCAATTAGGTTCTCTTCTATAGGTATTTCTTTGGGTTTATGCTATGAGGGGTAATGCATATGACTGACACTGGTTTTACTTCTCTTCTTTTAACCAGAGTTAGGCTCTGAGGGATTCGGCGACTTGCTTTCTTGCATAAGAAACAGAAATATCCCGCTTCAGAACATGCATTTTGTGGTATAAAGAGTGGTTAATAGCTTTAGCTGTCATATTACTACCATGATTTTATTAAGGTCTTAAAATTAATATATGCGTTCTCCTTCTGTTTTCTTTGCAGACTTTCCGTAACAATCTTAACAAGGTAATTGCTACCTCTGGATAACTGATTGCAATTGGTTTAATATTCTTTGACATTTTCAGTGAATATCTTTATCTGATCTTGAACTTTTAGATCCTGGTTCAGTCAGTGTTTTTCATTCTCTTTACTGAAGGTTTTAACAGATGTTTAGTGGATAGTTGAATCATTGCTTTTATGAGATGCTTATGATATGGATAAAAAAGTTTGTAGTGCTAGCACATAGACATGAATTTGGCTGTATAGACTTTATTCTTAGGGAATCAATGAATGGTACAATCTCCTCAAAAAATGAGCGAGAAATTGAAGAATGTGAGACATATAATTTGATAGACTGAAATTGTATCCCCTGTTTGTTTTAGTAAATTGAAATATAATAAAAGTTTTTTTGGCCTATCATTCTAGCATCAGCTAGCTAACTTATGCTGGTTTCTTTCCACAAGCGTTTTTGGTTGACGAATGACTTCTTTCTTGTTTTTCTGCAGATACTAGCTACTGCTTATATCCGAAATGAGCCTTGGGCAATGGGAGTCCATAAAAGGAATGGGGTTGTCTATCTTGATGTGCATAAAGTACAAGAAAGGCCAAAAAGTGAGTTGGATCGTCGAAGGTACTAGACTTCAGTGATTTACTCTGAAATAAATGCCTTAGGACTGAAAGTTTGGGAGATCTTTAATATAATAAATGGTGATTAGTTGCCCCTCCTGGTTGGTTCAGTATTTCTTGATAAAACTAATTGTAATTGGCCATTATTTCTTTTGTCACTTCTATTATGGATTCAATTGAACTGTTTTTCATTCTAGTTTTGAATTGTTTGTTTAGATGTTACTGGGGATATTGCTTCGAGAGCCTTGCCACTGAAGATCCTAGAAGAGCTGATGGAGAAGGGATACATCATATTGATGCAAATGTTGAATTCTGTGCAGTGATCAAAACCAAGTTAGGGGCTCATCGTCTTTTGATGGGTGCTGAAATGGATTGCTGTGACTCAACTGATGATGGAAGGAGGTTTTATGTGGAGTTAAAGACAAGTCGTGAGGTTGGTCTACATGCTTGTATTGTTTCAGACTGTTGTGGCTCATTTTGTTTCCTTATGGGGTTTTCCATTTTGGAACATTACTAGTTTGCTGGTAACATTGTAACCGTCTTTCTCATATTGCAGCTGGAATATCATACTGAAGAAAAATTTGAGAGAGAGAAACTGCTCAAGTATTGGGTACATTTGATTTCCTATATTGGCTTTGAATTTATGTTTCTTTTCTTTTATTTGGTATAATTGTGTTTAGTTGTTAGGAGTTTGTTGGAAGATCGGCGCATACAATAACATAGTTGTAGATGTCCTTATGTTGTCTTGTACAATTACATATTTGTAGATTAAATCTTATATTATATCCATGTACGATAGGAATTTCGATCATTTGACTTGGTAATCTGTCTTTCAAGAAGAAAATCTTGCTAATTACAAAGTTCAACAAATGTACAAGTGAGAGTCAGCATCTCATATGCTAATTAAGCACCATAGGCACAAAAATGAAGAAGTCGCACAATTTCCCTAGGGCAAACTTCCAGAAATACATTGAGGTCTCAGACATTTATTTCCAAAATCTCAAGGAGATAAGTTTCAATCTTTAAAAGGTCCATCCATAGGTCATTACACATTCTCAGCAGATCCTTTAATAATGCCAATGGGGGACTGCTCTAGTATTTAACAAGGACATGAATAAAACCAATGATATTTCTGGCATCATGAATCAATATTTCAAATGTTATATAATGGCATTATATATTTTTTCAGTGATACAACTTTGCTGTTGTAAATTGCTGGATAGAATAACTCAGTCCACAATTTTCTCTTGTACTTAAGTGCAGTTTTCTTCCATTGTCTTGTTAGAAGTGATGATACTCATTTTTGTTATCTCTTGTTTCAGATTCAATCTTTTCTGGCTGGTGTTCCATTTATTGTTGTCGGATTTAGGTAACTTTCACCTTTATTGCTTCCATTCTTCATGGAAGACTCTTCAGCCTTCTTACAAGAAACACTACATCAACTTGCATTCAGAAAGGTTAAGAATGAATGTGTTGAAAAAAGTAGCACAAGTGTGCTTTTCCATCCAGTGGGTTGCTAGCAGGAAAAAAAAAATGATTGTGGCTGTTCTTTCCCTCCCCTGTCTTAAAGCATATGTGCTTACTGTGTTCAGTTTCAGGAGTCATTTTGTTTCAAAGCATTTTGTTATCCACAGCCGGAGTTAAAAATTTGTAACATTATATCAATGTTGATGCAGGGATGATGCAGGTCGTCTTGTTCGTACAGAGAGACTAAGAACCAAAGATATTACCCACAGAGTGAAAATGAAGAATTATTGGCAGGTGAATTTGCTTGAATTGCATGTGAATTAATTCTCTTGCTTCATGGTTGTTTACTGGTGATTCCTTTACTTTTGATGAATTTATTGTTGGTTTAACTCTTACTTCTTTTGTGCAAAATGGTGCATAAATGTGCATTGTTTAAAAAAATCTTTTGGTAAAAATCAAGCTGTTTCCATCTTGTTATGTCTCGTTTCAGTCAATATTTTCTAATGTAAATGTTGGATTTTGCTTGCTTCATTTTCCTGACTGAAAATTGGTTGTTCAGGGTGGAGTTTGTTTGGCATTTGCTGATGAAGTATTATGCTGGCTCTATGGAACAGTAAAAGAAAGTGAGACTCTAACCATCATCTCACAAAATCTGTTATTTTCCTTTGTAACAACACTTCCATCTTGGATCGAATAATTTTATGATAATAAAATGTAACTGTTATGATTGTGTTACTTTCAGATGAAGATTACACATTGCATTTTAATCCACCATCCAACCGATTGGAGCTTCTACAAGCCTCTTCTTGCCCAGAGTCAATTACTTACCACGTCAAGCAATTACAAAATATTTAGATACTTGACTTGATGATACTTCAATAATTGAAATACAAGATGCAAGGAGGGGAGTTATAATTGAAATACAGGATGAAAGGAGGGTAGTTTAAATATTGGTGGTATCAGAATATTTGCTTCAAAAAGCTGTTGTAATTTTGTGATAAAAGAACCTTGCATTTACGAAATTGCATATACGCCAAGCTTGGTAGCTTACCCCAAAAATATGTTGGGGGTGCAATTGCCACCACAATTGAGAGGGGAATTCTTGTTTCTCTTAACAGGATCATCTGGATCTTTGTCAATTATTTTATGAATGAGACAAAGATCCATTCGTCTCATTGTAATCGATTGCTCATTTTAACATATCTTTCCTGTTCAAGTACTTCGAAGGAAGGTGTCTTTTAGGGATGATGGAAAATCTGGTCCGACCCGAGGATGTTCTCTTAATATTTGGGCTGAGTCCGGGCTTCACTTAAAAAGATCTGAACTCGACTCTGAAGCACAAAAACTACTTAAAAAATATATATTATTTTAAGTAAAATATAATTTTTAATATATATTTAACCCATTCATACATATATTTAAAGTTTTAGTAGTGTTACACATATTAAATTTTTATCTTAAAAATTTATTCTAAATGATGCAACATTCATTAATTAGTTGGTAAAATAGTACAATTAATACACTTGAATTTTATGAAAAATTATTAATTATTTAATGAATGATATGTCATTTGAAATAAAAAAAATTTAGAATGTTTATTAGTACTCTTAAAAGTTTTGAATTATTTAACCAACTTTTATAGCTTCATCCAATAAAAAAAAAATCAAATTTTATAAATTATAAAGTTGTAAAACACAATAAATAATTTTTTTTAAAAAAAAACATATAATGTAAAATTCGAACACTTCGACTCAATTAAAAAAAAATCTAGTCTAACAAAAGATATGCTGGATGAGCCCAGTCCGAGCTTGACATTTTTTCATCTGTAATGTCTTTCACAATAAAATATTGTATTTATTTATAAAAATATTTTCTCATGTAAAAATTTATTTATTGTTTTTATCTATTATAGTAATTTTTTATATAAATTTTTGTATTGTGTGATTAATTCTATTCTTTATCTATTTTTTTTGTTTATTATTTATTTAATATATTTTTACTTGTATGATTTTTGAAGGATTAAAATTCCCTAACATTTAAAATCTTTTTAAAGAAAGAAATAAAGTGCTTATTTAATAAAGATATATATAATTTTACTTCCGGAAGCTATGTAACGTGTCATGTATGAATAATAATAAATGATATTCATTATTTTTGCTGTATAAATAATTTTTTTAAAAAAAAATGCTTTGGTTGAAATATAAAGAAAATCCAATGTCACGTGATTCTCACAAGCCACCAATTCCGCGACAGCATGAAAAGATGCAACGACGCCGTGGACACCCACCCAATACATTGTTATTTATACATCACCGCCATGGAGGGAGTGACGGGCAAAGATATTTGTCTGTACAACGGTGTGATACGCAGGAAGACAAACGAGCAATTTATCTTTTGTTGTATTATTGTTGTTGCGTTGGTGGGAGTGAATGGAGAGGAGGGTGAAGGAGGAATCAATGGAAAGCATAACGTCGAGACTTTCGTGTCTCGATCACCTCTACTTTCCTCGTGCTTTACAATCCAACGCCGGCACTCCCTCTCAACGCAAATCAATCCTCCTCGACCTCCTCTCCAGAGACGCCGCCGTTTTCCTAGGCACTTCCTTGGTCTTACCATATTCATAATAATTTTATCTTTCTTTTCCTCTATTATTATTATTATTATTTATTTTATTTTATTTGAGAAAGCTTTCGATATGTTTGTCAACTGTCTGATTTGGTTTTAAATGTTTGTTTCAGAACGATATGGATCGGAATTGACTTCTGATGAGCTTGGCGAGTTTGATCCACTAAATAGTGATTATGAGATAAATTGGCACTTGAAGAATCTGAGGAGCAAGATGAATCCAACTTCTGAAGACTTGCGGTCGAGGTCAGTCACGGTGAAGAACCGGAGGCTTGCGTACCTCAATAGACTGATACGTGATGGGCACTACTTCTCCGAGGATGCTATGAGGGAGAGGGAGCCCTATTTGCATCATGAGTATGTGGGGAAGTTTCGGGATTTGAGTGGAAGGGGCATGGCAAGGCCAGGGGAGCGCTGGTCTGAGACTTTGATGAGGAGATCGGAGGAAGCAGTTTTGGTTGCAAAGATTAGGGAGGAGCAGCAGAGGTTGGGTGTGGCTGAAAGCGAATGGGTTGGTAACGAAAGAAACCAACAACACGAAGAAGAGGAGGAGGACGAAGAAGAGGAAGAGGATGAGGACGAGGACGAGGACGAGGACGAGATTCGCGATGAAGCAGTGAAAAATGCAAGTTTGGTTGCGCGCTCCACTGAGGTAATTTATTCTTCCCTTGAAATTTTTTAGTTCCATTGTCATTTTCTGCGTTGTTCCTTGAAATTTTATACTCAACACCTGTGCTTTCTACTTCATTCAACTCCACAAAGTAATATCTCAGTGGCTCGGCGAACTTTAAAGATGATGCATAACCTGATAGTTGTTATTTAGTCATCTATATAGTAGTGAAGGTCTACAGTAGGTTAAAGAGCATGAAATAGTTGCACAAGCTAACTGAGGAGACATTATGAATTGTGTTATGAATTATGAAGGGATGCCCTTCAGCAAACATATGATTGCTGCCACACATATTCAAAGATTCTCCACCTTGTTTATGTTTCTTTGATGATAAGAAGATATTACAAAAGACTTCCTATTGAAATTCAATGGGTTTAGTATGAATAGATTCTGCTGAAAGCTGACCTATTTGGACACAAGGATATAATACATTATCAAGATGGATAGAAGCTGAGAAGTTTATTAACTGCGTAGCAGCTTAGTTTGTTTCTGGTTAAATCTCACCTTACAATGATGCCTATTTCACTAGGGTGAGCCAATATGGATACTATTGTGTGCCATTATTTTGTTGGTCTTGTCTATCTTCTTTGACAATGAGAGAGATAATGAGTTACTCTGTTAGTGCTTCTCAAAACCAGGAGGAACAAAGGTTATATTGGGGGTTGGGCTATGTCCTTTATCTTTATTTTGTCCAATTTGAATAGAAGTGAAGGCAAGCAGAAGTATATTAATTATCAAATTGGATGTTTTGCTTGCCTTGTTTTCTCTCATGTTGAATGCAGTAATGAGATGAAGGGCATGCTAACAAAAGAAGGATAAGGTAGACCATTACAATGTTTTTCAAGGTGGTTCTTTTTTTTTTGCTAAGAAACAAAATATTATAAAACAGAAGAAGAAACAAGGTGGTTCTGAAATGAATAACAAAACATTCCTGTAGAATATGATTCAAAATCTGTGATTTGAGCTCATGATTTTTGCTTCTTGAGTTATAATTTTGATGCATCTGCATTTGCCTTCTCTTTTGTTTCTGAGACTTGGTTATTAGTCATTTTTAGTGACCTCAAAATGAGCAAAGGTTGTTTTTGAAACTTGTGACCTTTAGACGGCTGTAAATCATTCTGCTGCAAGCAACAGTGCCCACTTCCCAGCAGATCACAATCAGGAGGTAGCACCATCCGTAGAAGAGACTCAAGATTTGATGGAACAGTTCACCTACATCATGCAGCAGAAGTTTCTGTCGGGTGAAGATCATCAGTATTTTGATTACTCAAAAATAGATACTGATGAGACACTGGATGATCACTGGCTCAGAGAAGTGAGTCAGGATGCAGAGGAGAAGTATTTTGCCGAAGATTAAGGAGAATGACAGACCATTATCTTGTTGCTGCTTCTTTGACTTGGTCCATACTTCTTATCAACGGTTTTAGAAACTAATTACTGTAATTATATGTCAGACTTCGTTTTGTGTAAATGAAGTGTGATCACATGTTTGTTCTTTTAACAAAGTAGGCTCCCATAAAGCTGGAATGGCATTATTCCTTGTCAAGTCTAATTCTGATTCTGATTCATTGCTTGGTGTTCGAAGTAGTAAATTGATTTCAAGAGAATGTGAAAAACAAGTGGGAAAAAGTAGACAAATAGAAGGCAAGCAAGCTGTTGCACTGGAAATTTGTCCAAGGCAGTATCGGACATAGCTTACGGACGAGCATTATATTGAGTGAAGTCTGTGATCAAAACAAAACTTGAATGAAAAAGCCATTGTTGGATTTTTTGGCATTATCTTCAGTGTGCTTTGGGTAAACTGGATGGCTCAATGGAATGGAAAGATGACAAGACAATTTGATTTTAGCAAAGGGTTGGCAAATGATTTCGGAAGCCCTTAGTCTCCCGCTTGCATAAGACAACGGGTAGCTGCGGTGGTGAAGTGTCATCGTGTTAATTTAACTCTTTTCCACATACGGTTGAAGAGTTTATCGAGTGATTCAACTAAGGTAAATTGTTCTCACAGTTTTATGATCGCTGTGGGAGAATGAGCTTCGACGAGTTAAGAGGAAAGAAAAATGACAAGTTGAGTAGTTGGCCTCGATGGACTAACAGATTGGAGGATTTCACTGTGGAACGAATATGGGCTTATTTTGGTAAAATTTGTACGAAGTCAATTGCTGCACATAATTCACATTCCCTTGAGTCGAAAGCGGCAGAAAGGAGAGGACCGCCTTTGTTTGTGAAAGAGCAAATTACAAAAGCGTTCGCTTCACTACTCAACGCATATTCAAATATGCTTAAAAGCTCATGTATAGTTCGCTATATGACAATATGATGAAATAAATAAAATAAGGGCAGATGACAATTTATGATATCATCTTAAGTATCACATTAACTGGTATAAATTTTTATGTATTGGCTTTGTAAATATAGCGATTATCATAACCCTTTGGCGGACGTTCTCTCTGCGGCTTCAATAAATTGGCACGTGAGGAATGTCTTTCGAGCCAGACAGATCTATATACACAAGTCATGGATATCGTGCCGGTAACCATCGATCTAAGCTAGCGTCCTTCGATTTTTTCCACTTAAATTGGCTTTTTCCCGCAAACAAAAATCTCTGCTGCAACCCTGCAATCACCAGTCACCACTTCATCATCAGACGACGTTAGATCTTCGATCAAGGACAGTTCCATCGGATACCCCTTATCCCTAGTGGGACCACAATTACCTAATCATACGCCACGTGTCCCTACATATTCCCCAATAAAATATCTCACTAACCGCATCGAAACTCCCCTCCACTATATAGTAAAGAAACCAAGCTGTCCCCGCCGATTTATCGGCCTCGTCGCCGGAACCTTACGAAAATAATATATTATTCTTCCGATTTTATCCCACTATCCCTCTCTCCCCCTCTCTAAATCTGTCATTCCCTTTGCCCTGTTTTGTTGCTCGATAATAATCTCTCGCCAGAGAGAGCATGGGCTGAGCTGCTAAGCCTTATATTTAAAAAAATACAAACAAACTGCTTCCCATCAAAAACCCTAGGCAGGGTTAGTGTAGTAATTTCTCGCGCCATGTGTCGGTGATAATAGTGGAGCTTTTAATAAAAAAAATCGTCATCGGCGAAGGAGGATAGAAGATGTATAGAGAGAGGGGGGCCGGTGGGTCCAAGTCGGAAGTGGTTGTCGGACCAGTTGATCGGAAGCGGATTAACGATGCATTAGATAAGCAGCTGGAGAGATCTTCGCCCTCCACTTCGAGAACGACGATCAACGGCAAGGATATGTCCGTTCTCTTGGGGAAGCATCCGGCTGATCATCAGCGAGACTCTCGCTCGGCTTCTCTCTCCAAAAATCGTGCTTCTGATGGTAAAATCCATATTCATACATCAGATAAACAGAAATATTTGTCCTTTTATGTGTATTTAGAAAATTTTGCCCTTTTATGTATATTTGTTTATCATCATAAATTTGATTTTATTTGTTATTTGAAATATCTCCTTTAAAAAAAATTAAAAATTTTATTTTGTTTGTTTGGTAAGTGAAAAAAAAATCCTTTTCAAAGAAAAAAAATCCTTTTTTGTGTTTTTTTTTTAAAATTTTGGAAGATTATATTTTTTGTCATTTTACATTTCTTACTGTGGAGGTGAAGGATCCCAATGTTAATATCAATGTTGGTGTGGTTGATTCTAAGAAACGGCAGCTGCCAAAGACTATAAAAAGTTGTCTTTTGCATGTTTGCTAGAGTTTGCAATTGCTCAAGGATTAGCAACGTGATCATTGACTATGAATGGGGGAATTGATTTTGTTGTATAAAATATTGGTGAGTGAATGTTTTGAAGAAGCTGGGTTCTAGAAACTCTAGAACGCATAACTCTTTAGTTTTATTTCTTTGAAGTTTGAAATTGATATGTCATTATATCAGAGAGAGTTAATGTTTTAAGTTACTTTTCTGGGATTGCTAAGATGGGCATCTGTCATTTTGCTAGTGATGAATGATATAAAGATTTAAACAAGTCGATTTTATGTTGCTTATGAGAAGTCTTGCTCCACTGAAAGGAACTAACATTTTGTCCAAAAAATAAAGAAATGGGAATGTGATGGAGTGGGGTTTTCTTGAGAGTATGCGTTGGTTTTAGACAAGCTTCATCTTTAATACATATACTTCATCTTTTATACATATTTTATCTGGTTAAAAATGATATTCTCTTTCAAGTTTTTTAAACTTGGAATCACTGTTACCTTTAATGAGAAGGTGAAAATGAAATAGATTATCTCATTATACTTATTAAATGGTAAAAATGTTGTAATGATTTATTTGTTCTTTGATGGAACTACAACTGAGGAGTCAGATTGGAACTTTGGATTAATACATTTTAGAGTATTTGTGCCGCTGGCATCCTACTTTTTCGATGCCTGTGTCTCTGCTTTGCAGTCTAGGCAACCTCAATTCTTATTTTCTACTTTTGAGATATGTGACAGCTTATTCTCCTTTGTGCAATAATTTTATATGGATATTTACCATTAAACTGCCATGATCAATTTATTTTATTTGCTAGCTCTAGACTTGAATTTTGTGCTCTGACTGCTATTATGCTGCTTTGTCCATGGTTAATTTGATTATTAAGAAATAGAACATGTCCTTTGAATGCCTAATACCTTTATCGTTTTTTCTTTCAATTTCTATGTTTCATTTGCTTAAACCATTCCCGTGCTTTATAATGCTTTACCTGCTTGTTTTCATCAGTTCACTGATGCAAACACTTATCTGATTTGGCTGTAGAAGAATCTGAAACAGACAGTGAGGAGTCAGATGTCAGTGGTTCTGAGGGAGATGACACATCTTGGATCTCATGGTTTTGCAATCTTCGAGGAAATGAATTCTTCTGTGAAGTAGATGATGATTATATACAAGATGATTTTAACCTCTGTGGGCTAAGTGGGCAAGTTCCATATTATGATTATGCACTTGACTTGATTTTGGATGTTGAGTCCTCTCATGGTAAGCTTGTACATTAAGGATGCATTGCATGTTTGTTTTGCTTATTTTCTTGTTGAAGTGTGCTATATATAAATTAAGTGATCATTGTTCTTGTTAAGGTATGATTCTTCACACTAAATTCATACCGTTGCAATGATACTGCAATTTCATAATTAAGTTATATTGTTATTAGGCAGCTGTTGATTGAATTCTGTTGTTCTGATTGTCTTCATAAAATTTATCATGTTTTGCTGATGCATTTACTGTATACATATCGTCAGTCATTCATTTTTTTCCCCCTGGGTGACCAAAAATTTAATTGTTTGGAATATATAGGTGATATGTTCACTGAAGAGCAAAATGAATTAGTTGAATCTGCAGCAGAGATGCTTTATGGTCTAATTCATGCTCGATACATACTGACTACCAAAGGAATGGCTGCTATGGTGAGATTTTGCTCTTGATAATTTGTTTGGAAGTTCCATGCATTCATGATCCAAAGTGTAGGCAGTGGATAGCGCTAATGCCATGGAACTTTTACAGCTAGACAAGTACAAGAACTATGACTTTGGGAGATGTCCCAGAGTCTACTGCTGTGGACAACCCTGCCTCCCGGTTGGTCAGTCGGACATTCCTCGTTCAAGCACTGTAAAAATATACTGCCCCAGATGTGAAGATATTTACTACCCTCGGTCCAAGTATCAAGGTAGTATCCTTCAAATTTCTTTTGTCTTTTCTGTGATATTGTTTGTTTCTTTTACTTCTGACTTTTTAGGCTGATAAAACCGGAAGATTGCTAGATACAAATGTTCAAGGGGATGGCTGTATATTTGTTTATTACATTACTTGTCAGCCATTAAGCAGCGTCATATATTTTCGTTCTGGCATGTGATTTATTTTTGTTTCAACTGAGACTAGTGCATGATACTTGTGGAGTTCTGTCAATCTTTTTAGTTCAACACCATGTGTCGGGGCATTGCTTTGCAAATACTTCCTAAGTTTCTTTAACTGTATCTAGACATTGATGGAGCCTATTTTGGAACGACGTTTCCTCACCTGTTCCTGATGACGTATGGGCACCTCAAGCCACAAAAGGCAGTACAGAGCTATGCTCCTAGAGTATTTGGGTTCAAGATTCACAAGCCATGATGCTGAAATGGGAAAAAGCTCAAGAGTCTTCAGCCAAATTGTGTATCACTTGGCTTCCATTTGGAAGTATGCCTTTGATAGTTTTCCTTTTTATAACAATGTAGGCTTCCTTTTGATATATTTTAAATAGTATCATAAGCAAATTTCACTACCATGTGAAGCGATTATTTGTTTTCAATTTTAGCTGCATAAGCTTCTCTGCAACGTGGTTCTTTTTGGTATAGTTAAGTTCTTTAATTGGCACGTATTATCGCCTCTCAACATGCCTTTAGTTCCTTATTCATAGCTGCCCACTGTGATTGCCGACCTTTTTGGGTTATTGCCTCGCCTTTCAAGCGCCCGCCTAGCGGCGTGACCCTTTATTATTGGATTCAGGTACCATTATGCATACTGTCGTGTATTTCTTTCATCAAACTCAATAAATGCAAGAAATGGGAAACTGTGAGGCAATTGGCATTCTAAATGTAGTAGTTTTGAACGCTTATTTAAAGTCAACGCGCCTCTCAAAAATCTAAAAATCGAAATTTCTATGCCCTTAACAGTGGCAAACATTATCTCTCTTAGGGGTTGTTTGTTTGTTTGGTCTGAGGTTTCCATTTTAATTATTATTAAACATTTAGAGTTTTTAATTTATTTGTTTTCTGCAACTTTTATCTTGTCTGAGTTGGAACAAAAAATTAAATCTTTTAATTTTTATATTAATGACAACATTAAAATGGAATTATAATTATCAATTTCATTAATACTTCTAGTAAATACATTTATAAATTATACTTTTATTATTCATTTTTATTTATATATATGCATTTAGGCTTTAACTAGATTTCTAATCATTCGGATTTCAAATAAAACAACAATTATTAAAAGAATCAATCGTCGCAAGAAAGAGATCCGAATGTCTTCTGCTTTTCTTGCAACATGGGCTGCTATGCATCTGGATTCTGTAAGCACAATAGGTCGGAGCACGCTCTGTGGAAGTTTGGACGCGAACATTGCCCAAGTTGATTCCGATTGTTAAGAGTATTTGCTCTACCATGTCGCTCGATTCCATCCTGATGGTATAAAATTCTTTCATTAATTGTTTTAGACTTTCTGCTTGTAGTTTTAGGATTAATTTTCTCAGAAAGTTATGGTGACTGCTTACGCTTTCTATTTTAAGATGGTTGGGAGATAGTTTTTCTCTAAAAAACTAAAATTTTAAAAAAGAAATAATACATCTTTTAAATAAAATTTTAAAAAAGAAATAATACATCTTTTAAAGATAATTAATGTTAGCAGTTAGAAACCCGTTGTACTGGATATTTGTGTCAGTCTTCAGAGTTTGTCATCAAAATTTCGTTCTTCTAGCAGAAAAATGCTTTGTCGGATGTCTATCTCGTTCTCAATTTTAAGCGGACAAAAGTGTACGACGATTTTGTTGCGTTTGGTGGGGCTTGGACGATCTGCGGCAAATTTAAAGATTCTGATTCAATGCCTCTGCTTGGCTACCAACAATTGATCGAGACCGCAGGATAAGCCTTTTGCATCCTTTTCTTTGTGTTCAATTGAACATCTTCATATTAAATCATATTCGAAGATTGGGATGATGGTATTGGCGTGGACATAACGCATGCCTTTTTCCTTTTTTTTTTTTAATCACCAAATTATTTTGTCATTATCCAGTTGTTGTGTATTGACTTCAGAAAAACATTATATTTTAGTGACTATTTATTGTAGTACAGATAAATTGGCTTATTTTAAACCAAGTTTTAAGTCTTGGATCACATTACAACCCTGCACCACCGATCCCTCGGAGTTCTCTGATGTTGTTTATCACAAAGCATAAGTTTCACGCCATTGATTTTTTGGATACTGGCTTGTGAGTTCAGTGCCGATCTGCATGCCTTCCAACTGTCCTTCAGCTATTGGCTCGGATGCCTCGTGAGCTTACTGGAAATAAAAATCTGGAGAAATTATATTTGATAGAATCACAAGGAGTGAGTCCCCGACCAATTGAAGAAGGAGGTGATGAAGAAACCCATCGAAGATGTGTAATCTCAGTGCACCTGGTGATTTTGTGATATTGGCATTGAAGGATATGTATTTCAAGATTATTTATGGCAAGTATTGGCAGACTAAGTTACTTTGACCAGCTTATAAAACTTTTATCACCTAAAAGACGACTCCTCAAACTCAAACCCAAACCCAAACCCAGGAATAATGAAGAACGAAAAACCAAAAATCAATCTTGAATTTAAGAAAAGAGCACGGTGATTGGGATGCAGATGGCAGTGGTGATCGATTAGAGTTGTTGGCGGTGCGGACGGATAACCGTGTCATTTCTAATAAAAGATGGATGTCAGTTTGAATCCTATCCACTTAAATCGCCATTTCTATCAAATTGAGATGTTGATGGAGTGCTTTAGGGTTGGTTTGGTATTGAGGTTGAAAGAATTGTAGTTTAAAAGTTAAAGACAAAAGTATTTAGAAACATTTCATTTGTTGTAGTTTACAAACTTTATTGATATAATTTTTCACTTATATTATGAAAAATATATTATATCTTTAATAATTTTATCAAAATTATTATTTAAAATTTATATTTACTACATACTATTAACTTTTATTTTATATTCTGATTTTTTTTTTTCCATGAGGTCAACTTAAAACTACTGAGATCTCAATTCTAAATGCACCCTTAATGTAGCATACCTTGACATTTGTCTGTTGCTTTGTTTTCTACTGTTTATTACTGGTTTTCCAACTCCTCCTTGCTATTTACTACAGATTTTGTTCTTGTTTTTGTTGCAAGTTGCTGCTAGCTTCTACTACAAGTTTTTTGGCTGTTTGCCGCTGGACGCTGGTATGGAAGCTGCTTATTTGTTTATTTATTTTTAAACCACCAAGAAAGTGGAGGGTTAGGCTGGATCCTTATCTATAATATAGATAAGAAGAAGATGAATAGAAAGAGTAGAACAGAGCCAAAACCTCCAATACAAAGCACAAAAGCAATGCAAAGGTAAAAATGTTCATAAAAAACAAAAACTAAAGCACAAAAAAAAATATATCATTTCTCAACAATACGGAGTCTCAAGAGCATACAATTGAAGAATGTCAGTCAAACTAATTGAAAGATCCCAATAACCCAAAAATCGTTGATGAGTCTAATGAGAACAACCCAATTGGCCATGAAATCAACAACAAAAGTAGCCTCCTTATAAACAAGCCTAGTATAGATTGAAGGATCAAAAGATAAAGCACGAACTCAGCCAAGAAAATAAGCAAAGTCCCATTGCATAGAGGTGTGAGTGGTAATCCATGAAACCACAGTCATCAAATTGGATTCGGATTCTACCTTAAGAACATAATAACCAAGTTGAATAGCAAGTTCTAAACCCTTACAAACAACCATCAACAAAAAGAATTAGCTAGTGCCCAATAAAATAGCTAAAAGTAACCAAAACCACACCCTGATGATCACATAGATTACCACTCATAGCAAACAAACTAGGATTGGCCCAAGAGCAACCATTTGCACTAAGCTACACCACCTCAAGCGGTAGCTTCAACCAAGAAACCAAACAAACTGGCTTATGGGGATGTGGGATAATCTACAAACCCTCCCGAAGCCGAGTATCCAAGACATTTCTCAACTGATATGGTTTAAAATTGAAAGCAGAACTAGTAAGCTTAAGATTATAACTGCTCTATAAAAAACAACATCCATGAGAAAAGACAACAAAATCAAATCTAAAAGCATTTTGAGTCTTCCAAACATGCCTCAAAATGAAGCATGGAAGGAGAACCTAAAAATGGCACAAAGAAGATGTGCATCGTCACCAAAAAACAAGTAAATCGTGAGGAGATAAATAAAATAGATACCACTAATCTATCGTCAAACAAAACTGATGGCAAATTTATCCAACCAAAGGGCAATTTAAAAATATTAGTAATATTATTAAACTTTTTTTGAATGTAACAATATTATTTTTAAGTAATTTTAATTTAGAATCATGTAAATTATTATTTTTAACTAAATATAATAATGTTAGATTTAAATAAGTTTAATATTGTTATTTTAAATAAATATAATATTATTTTATTTTAATAAATATAATTATATTATATTTAATAAGGGAGAAATTAAAAAGAAGAAGAAGAAGAGGTGTCACTCCCACCACCTCCCATTAAAGTAAGAATCTCACCTGTCACCCAAAATGAGTGAAAAATACAGAGTCAGAATCTCATTCCTCTCCTTAAATGAATATTAAACATTGATATTTCAACAAGTAAACACAGCACTAGTCACAGTATTCATATTTTCATTTAATTATTAGCTATTTTTCGTGCACAATGTCAATTAAAATTAATTAATAAATAGCCTTTTATTGTATTATTAAGTTGGTTAATAATAGTTGTATTTCGTTGGTTACTTTTATTATTAATAGTTGCATTATTTGGAAAAGAAGCCAAAGATAGGTTTGCTTACCAGAAGCCTATCATAAGAAGCGCCGTTTTTTCCGAGGGTTGGCTTTGCACAGTTTGTCTTTCGCATCCTTTTTCTCGTGTTCAAGTTGGACTTACGCATAAGACATTCCATGTCGATGATTGGGATTGTGTTAATTCCTCCTGAAATATTTTATGCATTTACATGCACAAATTATTTTTTTCAACGAGTTGATTATTGTCCCCAGAAAATTACGTTGTTATGGTTATTTATGGATAAAGAAGCAAATTGACTGATTTCAAACCAGGTTATAAGTCTTGGATCGCATAAAACCTTGGCTGCAAGAAGGCCAAAGAGCTTAATGCTGTTTTTTTTCGGCAATAACAAGTTTTATGCCATTGATTTTTATGGTTTTTAATTTCAGTGGTGATAACCGCAATCCGACTGTTGCTCATCTAGTGGCTGAGACGTCCGAACTTGTTGGAAGTGAGATTTTAAGGCCAATTGAAGAAGGAACTGGCAAGTCTACTTGTGCTTTTCAATTGGCTTTGCAAATCTGTTATTCAGTTATGGTGACAGTGATTGGAATTTTGACTTTGGTACCATGCAATGTTCGCATATAGAAAGTGAGAATAAAATTTTTGTTTGAAGTTTGAGCGTTATTGGGTTACCATTTAATTTTTGGTATTGGAGCGGGCCGTGAGTGTCAAAGCTCTCCCCGTGTTGCTGGGTTTAGGGGTATGTCGGAGCCGTGCCTGTAAGTAAAATGGAGTCTTGATTTCTTGACTTGCGGAGAGTGACTTCCAATGTTCGAGTATTTTATGGTTTGCAGTTAACGAGGATAAGGGTGAAGTTGATTCTTTGTCTGTGTTCTGTGAGTACTCTATCGAGACATTTAGGATCGCTAAAACTACATAATTCTGCCGAATACATAGTTTCTGAACAGAGGAAAGGCATCGTACGTGGTTTATAAGGGAAAGTTTGGAGATTCATAGATGGATTGGTGTTAAACGATTTAATCGGTTGGCGTGGTCCGACTGTTTTTGTAAGTTCCTCCCACCTAGCATTCTCATTGTTCTCGCTCTTTTGGGTTCTTCGGTGCACGCATCTCCAGATGACTGGTTGTCGGATAAATTTTTTTTGTGTTGTCTGTATCACAGTATATTGAAAAGGGTCCTAGGCGTATGACGTGTGTTTTGTGACAGAATTTTTCAGTATAGGACAATAAACTTCATTCGAAATATTGGAGATGTTGATGGGAACTTAAAGATTTTAATCGAGACAAAGCCAAAACACATTTCTTATCACGATTTTTCCTCCCAATTCATGATTCGAGACAGGATCCGCATTGACCAATCCTAAGTGAAACGTCTGGATTGCCAACCCTACAGCAAGCACCGTGAAAGTGGGATATTTTTCTCTGTTCTACGGCAGTTTTTTTCGATTTCTTTTCCTTTCATACCATGCAATAGCAATAGCAAGGTACTGCTTGGACGTTGGAACCGCATTCTTTCGATGGATTCTTGACTAATTGTGGAGTAAGATGTGTCCATTTTTTGTTTTTTCTGGTTCGTACGATTAGTACATAGGGATGACAATATCAGAAAGATGGCCTAGGTTTCTGCGGTTTGGAACTAGTGGAAAGAATTGCACGCATTACTTGGCTTCTTACTAAAAATAACAACACTAAATGAATTGCTTGTCGAGACATCTCTCGCTCATCCATTGATCTGCATTCACCGTTTAAATTCCCCACCCATCCCATGCTTCTTTTCACTTGTGAAGGCGTACTGTGGAAAGGGAATCACATTTTTCCTCCAAAGTCAGAATCTGATTTGAAAGGAAATTCCATTGCATGTATGTACCTAATGCAAATCCTTCCGGAGCTAAGCAGACGCCTGAATCCTTTGTGTTCATGGCTGCAACACATGAAGACACGTCCAGATGTATGACAACTTGTTTGTATTGGAAGGCCTCAAATGCATCCACACAATTTAGTTTACACGGGAATAATCTAGTTTAGAGTTTCAAATGAGGTGTTTGAGGCTACAAATGGGTATAAATAACATTTCAGAGCATTAAACTGTAATTATTGGTTGGTTGCAGCAGAACAGCAGCACAAGGCATAACGGTATTATACCACAATTTAATCAATACCCACTAAAAAACATAAATTCATAGGAAAAATAGCAAATGAACATCTCAAGGTAAAACACAGCCAAAAGTTTCAGGTTCCAAGAACCAATTGTTTTGCATCTAGAAACATGAAATTGGTAAATAAAGCAAAATGATTGAAGGTTGTATCTGAAACTAAAGATCAAACGACCTAAGACAAAAGAGTAAGCCAATGGTGGCACGCTCAGCTTTCAGTTTGCTCCCTCAACCTTCGGATTGTGCTCCTCACAGTCACAGCACTAGCAGTGCTGCAAAATTAACACCACCACCAGTCACTACTTGGACAGGTAAAAGCAAAAGATACAGAGAAGCAGTTCAAAGAAAATCCTTACTTCAAAGTGTAGGCACCGCCTGCCTTGACTTTCCCACAGTCCTTGCAGCCCCAAATGCCAACAGCTTTCCTCTTCACCGCATACTGCAGCAGAAAGTATAAGTTCGAAACCAAGATTAGTCATAAAACCAGCAAAAACAACACTAACCACAATAGGATCAAAATATAACCATGGAAGGCATACCTTCCCGCAAAATTCGCAGAAATATTTGCTATGCTGACTAACCTCCATCTTCTTAATTTGCTTCCTCAAACTGGCACCATAACGGGTACCTGCATCAAGAGGCAAACCATGAATCCAAGCTTACAGAGATCCAAAAAAACTTGATAGCAAACAGCAGTACAAATGATAAATATCCCAACAAAATTTACTAATAATAATTTATTAATAATAATAATAATAATAATAATAATAATAATAATAATAATAATAATAATAATAATAATAATAATAAATAAGAGAGAAGCGAGACTTGAATAATAAGTTGGCACCTACCATACTTTCCAACAATTCCGGCCTTCTTCGTACGCTTAGTCTGCACCAAAGAAAAATGATTCAGCTAAGAACACCACATAGAAAAGATACTCACATATGCAGACAGAGCAAGACATACACACTCAAACATAGTAATTCCACATTCCAAATACCTTTTTTTTTTATGTATTCTATAAGACCATTAATTTGGAAACCTATAATGTAGTGAAAGGGATTATAACTTATGAGGAACTGAGACAAACAAGGCATCGACTTTTCAATTTGGCAAATGAGCAGAAATATTTTAAAACAACAAAAATCAAATTTACAAACATTAAACAAATTTGAAAAACAAAAGCACTCCTAGTCCTGTCTACTCTGCAGATTCAAAAATCTAACTCCCCAAATACGGATAAAGATTAAGGGAACAAAAGGAAAAATTAAATCAAATCGACGAACCAGAATCATGAGAAATTTTACACACATTTGTATTTCTTTATTATCATTAACAAACAGGACAAAATATACACAGAGAGAAGGAGAGAGCGGGGGAGTACCATGGTGGCGTTGGAGCGAAGGTCAGTAGCTCTTCGACAAGCAGCGGCTGTTAGAGACGTAGAGCGACAAAGAAATCCTAACCCTAGCGCTTCTTTCGTTTGGATTTTATATAGCGATGAAATGCCGAGTCGGGTTAAAACACCGGGTCAAGTGGATTGGATAATTTTCTACTCGCATGAACCGGGTCAACTTAAAGAAGAACAAACGGGTAAGCCTTGCCCCCAGTGGGGCAGCCCGAATCCTAGTTACCACTCTTTCATCGACTCGACATGAGAATGAGAGTGAAAGTGTGAAAGCCCAGCCACATAAAACTCAATTCATGTCCAAAAACGAAGCCCAGGCCCCCGTGTCGTTTTATTTATCGAGTAAAAATAGCAAAATTGCTGTCGTATCGTGTTTTGCAGACTGAGATTTTCATCTTTACTTTCTACCATTTCAGTTCATAAAATTACACTAATACGAAAGTAAAAATAAAAAGTAAAATGTATTTGCATATCACGGATTCTATATGACAAAAAGCATTAGCATAGGTTAATTTTGGATTTTCCCTCGTTGACTATTCTTAAATTACTTAATTACTTTTAAAATCTTATTTCACTCTGATTTTTGTATAGAAGGAAAAAAAAATCATTAATCCACTCCCATTTCTTTTTTTATTTTTTGAATAAAAATTGAGTAACTTGAAGTTTTCAAAAGTTAAGATAGTGATTTAAAGGTAGTCAATTCAAGAGAGGAATTCAAACTTTTATTTTTTGTAACAGAATTCCTTGACCATATAAACATTTTAATTTAGAAAAATAACTTAGCCATTAGAAAAGCCAAGTGATTGGTAGACAGTTCCATGGCCACATTATGATTTTGAAAAATATGAGCTAATAACAAAAGATTAAAATCAAAAGATTTACCCTATGCTCTCCTAGAAATAACCTTTCTAACTGTACCAAATTAATTATTATAAACTGTAAGAAGAAAACATGATAGTCAAATAAAATAATTATTATTGTATAAAGTACTAACTTTATACAATGTAACTATCTTAATTATGAAAAACCAAAAAGGCATAAGAGACACTATAAGAATTATAAACAACCATGCAAGTCTTCACATTATTCTCTAATTCTTCCTCTAACAAATTATATTACGATAATAATGTAGCATATTAATTAATTCCCTCATTTTCTTAGTTTATCAATTCATGGTATAATTTTTCATTTTTTTTAGTAATTTATCTATAAATTTTAATAATAAATCTTTGTTAAATTATCTTTCTATTTTGTTACGCTATACGTCCTCGTGACAAAAATAAGAATGACCCCACAAGTTAAGGTACAATGCCCATGCCTTGCATTCATCTCTCTTATCTTAACAGTCTCAATGAGAAAGTCAGCATAAAATTAACTACTTTGAATGCGCGAACCATCATCTTCTCACCATCGTGTATGATTCTTTGGAGTATGCATTTAATCAAGGGTTAATTTCTTATCACTCCCTCGTAAATTAATTATCTTCAAGTCACCTATTGAAAATCTTAATTTGCCCGGTCTCATTCTTCTCTCATATTGTGAATAAAGATGAGAGTAATTTAAAATTTTTAAAAGTGAAAATGATAACGTAAAGATAGGGTGATCCAAATTTACCCTCCAACCAATTTCGCAACAACATGGTTTGTAGCATCAAAACAAACAATGGCTAAGCCCAAACTAAAGTGATTTCTTTAAATGCAAGCATATCTACTTAAATTCCATGTATCTTTTCTGCATGGCCTAAACTGCTGCCAAAAGAAATTTTCTTTGCTGACAAGTCCTCCTCTCCAACAGAGACTATCTTCTCGAGCACTGTTTGTTGAAGATCGCTAAGATTCAGGGACATGAACAAATAAATAAAGTACAGATAACAAACGAAATTATAACACTGGAGGAGCAGCTATGCCAGCGGGGGTTCTGAGCATGAACCGTAGCCTTGTTAGATAGTTTGGCAATTATCTAATCGCTACTAGCAATGACAACAAGAGTTGCCAGACTTGCTGAAAATTTGAAAGCGTATGACAAGTCTTGATTTCTCCATCACAGCAACTTCTGCAAATTACTTGTCCCGTTGGATTAAACATGTGCATCTATAAGCAAGTCCATATTAGGATCCTCAGTATGCTGAACATAGTACTTCAAACAAAACTACAGACCAGGACTCTTTACAAGATCCTAGTGACTCAAACCTATATGTTGATGCACAGATTTGAAAGATTCCAGCATACCCACTTCAAAGAATAAAACTTTCTTTTCCAGCAAATCAACAGTTCCTTCAGGACCAGACAGCCCATGATAGAACCAAAAACAACATAATCTCTTCTTTACTACAATTCACCGTCACATACAATTTTACAAAGACAACTCTTTAACATCCTGATAAACCAGTTCCACAAAAAGGCCAAAGGAGGAATATTTCCAGAACCATTTAATATAATCACAACTCAACCAAGGCATGTATGTGGAGGCAACATAAGACATAAGAATAGAGTAGAATCATCAAATAAGATAAATCTGTTCTTTTTTTAATAAAAAAAAGAAAGAAACGGAGAAAGAAATATTTAATTCCAAAAGAATTTGTATAGAAAGGGGATGTCAATATAGCTCAACACAGGGTATGATCACTAAAAGGTTCCACACAAAATTACAAAACATCAAAATCCCCTTTCTATTAGGCGGCTGCTGCTGCTGCTGCTTGTCACTTGCGAAGAATAAAAAAGGAGACATACTCCCTGTGTTGTCCTCATCCTCAGATATGTTTTCGTTTCTCCCAACCACACAACCCAAGAAGTAAGCCATAGCAGCATAATCTCATAACAGAACTTAGTTCACGGAAACCTTGAAGAAAACAGCAGAGCAGTGCAAGAACAATCATTTTCTGCACAACACAACAGTTTGGTGTTAAATACATACTAGGGACTAGGCATTTTCCTTTAAACAATCTCCGGTATCCTAGGGGCTGCACACCATGACAACATGTTTGGTATACAATACCAAATTTACTTGTCAATAATTAAGATAAAAACTCAAAATTTCTAACTTTAACTGGATTACAATCCCACAATTAAAGAAATATCAAATGGCATCAATGAAACTCAGGCTAACAGCTTCATTCAATGAAACATAACATTCTGCAATATGATATGCATAATTTACTGATTAAACAACAATCTTTTAAGAAGATTGTTGTACATACCGTCAAGAACTCTTATTCAAAATCTCACCAAAAGTCTCAATCAACTCAGATTCTTTGGGCTGAGGGAGTATAGTATCAATCAGATTGTTACATTGAGCCATCACCTCTAAAATTTTATCCTTCAATGGTTCAGATGCAGTTGTCTGATTATTAACACCTCCATCTGAAGAAGAGAACAACGTATTATGACACAGGACCTTCCAAGCTTGTCGATGTAATTTATACTGTTCCAATGTCCCAGATGTAATCAGATGGTAAACATGCACAACTCTTTTCTGACCAAGCCTATATGCCCGGCTTATAGCTTGTCTCTCCACAAATGGGTTCCATACAACATCAAGCAACACTACTCTAGAAGCCCCCACAAGATTTATTCCCTCACAACAAGCCTTTGTGGAGGCAAGCATTATCCTCGCTTGACTGGATGGATCATTGAGAACATTAATGGATGACTGCCGCTTCTTCACGTCTTGTTTGCCATCCATATATAATACCTCCTGCCCTTCTCTCCAGTTGAACATATGTCTCAACTGCTCCATTATCAGGGTCAAAGGCTCTATGTATTGACTGAAAACTAAAACCTTTTCATTAGCAGTCAGCTCAAGGAGAAGAAAAAGAAACCTTGTCTTAATTCCAGCCTTTGGATTCAATTTAAGCCTCTCTAATTTGGCCCTGTCAACATCCAAACTCTTTAAGAATTGCTGAGGAAACAGAGAAGGATGCACAGAGATCAAAGAGACACAATAATTCAATTCAACAAAGCTCGTTACTCCTTCAAGACCCTTAAAGAGCCTCTGCTGAAACTCATCTGGCCGTAAAATAACCACAGAGCGGTTCAATCCAGGAAGTTTTTCTTGCAACACTGTACCTTTATGTACATTCACAAATGGGGCAATCTTCTCTTTGAGCTCTTTTAGTTTCTCATCATCTTTGTGGTCAGCACCTCTACCAATGGAACTGATCAGAGAGGCATATTTTGCTTTATTTTTCTTGCACCCACGCTTTCTAACAGCACGTAGCACTTCTCCAAACTCTTGCCGCACCAAACTTAAAGTATTTTCCAGCTCCTGAAAATTATTCTGGAAGGGTGTTCCTGAGAGGATTATACGCCTTCTTGTTTTAATCCGGCACAGAGCCTTAAACATGCAAGTGTCGCCATTTCGAGGAGTGTGTCCTTCATCAAAGACAAAAACACCAGGAAGGTCAAGAAGGAGTCCGCTTAATTCGTCACCACTAACAAGCCTTTCAAATAATCTGTAACTAAGTCCCAAAATCCCTGTCCCCTTTTTCCACGAATAAAGCTTCACATACCGTATAAGGTCCACTCTCCCTCCTCCACATCTCCCGTTGTACATTAAAGTCAGAGCATCATTGTTTTCTTTTCCAGACAACTCTGGCTTGTTCAAGTTGTAAAAGGGAAAGTCAATTCCCCACTTTTTAAACTCTTCTTCCCAAGTAAGCAGCATGCTGCACGGAGCAATGATGACAGGCCTGCATCTTGGATGCAATTTCATATATGCTTGCAGAAATGTAAGAGTCAGACCGGTTTTCCCAGTCCCCGGAGCGTGCGATATGATACATCCATTTCCATCACCGGTGCCGGTTGAGTTTTTCAGCTCATCAAGGTCTATTCCTCCTGCAATATTCTTCCAGATAAATTCAAAACCTTCACACTGATGTGGAAACATTTTTTTTCTAACATGACTAGGAACAAGCTCCCAAACTGTGCCTTGGGCATGAGTAAAGGGATCACGGCATGGCTGGGAGTCAAAACCAGAGTCACAGCAGCTAAGTTCATCAAGAAATGCAGGATCCACATTGTTGTACTCCGTCCATTCTGCTCTCCTACTAGGAGATGTAGCCTGCAACATGCCAAACAAAGTTTAAAAGATCAGATAAAGTATACTTAATTTATACTTTAAAAGAGTGAGATATGAAAGTCAAAAAGAATTAAAAACTCAGCTTCTGTCATAAATCAATCAAACTAACATAATCTACTATATTTTGGTTTCAATTCCATATTAGCAATTATAGTAAGCATTCAGCTCATGAATACAATTTAAATCCATAACAAACAATGTGCAATATACATCTTTCAATAAGCAATTTCATACCCAACAAACACTCATCTCTATGCAAAGTATATCACATAAGCAATTTAACTAATAATCAACATAAATAAAAACAAACAAATCGATTACTTACAAAAGGTGGATCAATATCTTTAATTGACTTAATATAAGAGCAGATTGTGCAATAAAGACCATATTCCTCATTAAGGATGAGATCATGATCCCCTAGTTGACAACGAGTTTTTGCGGTTTCAACCTCATTAGATGAAGCAGCTTCATTTTCAGCCTGTCAGTAAAGAGGGAACAACTCCTGTTTACCACATTCTTCGATCATAAATGCAAATACCAATAAACAAAATATAATAGATTTGATAAGCTAAAACAATAAAAAATTTGTTAACACAAACCGTGAACACATATATATCTAATCAGTTCAACAAACATACTTCATGCTATAAGATCACAATTAAAAAATTAGCCAGAATTAATTAGAACAGCAACAAAATCAAGTATCTTTGATCACAAATGCAAATAACAATACACAATAGATAATAGACTTAATCAGCTAAAACAATCATAAATTTGTTAACACTAATCATGAATTCATATACCTTAACGGCGCAACAAACATATTTTTATTACAAAAAATCGCAATTAAGAATATGAATAAAAATAATTTAGAGCAGCAACAAAGTCAACCGTCTTTGATCATAAATGCAAATAACAGTAAACAAAAATATAATAGATTTGATTAGCTAAAACAATCATAAATTTGTTAACTCTAGCACATACCTTATCAGTTCAACAAACATATTTTCATGCTAAACGATCACAATTAAGAATATAAATCAATATAATATAAAACAGCAAAAAAGTCAAGCATTTGACCCTTGCATCATCAATTTATTCCATATGCCTCCGATGTAAAAGACGGGTTCATAAAACTTAAAAATAATTTAAAGAATAAAGAGCAATAGGTATACTAATAACTACAGAGCAATTTCACTTCTGTCTATGACAAATATATTTGAAGGTGGAACCTCAATTAAATCTATTTAATCAACATGTATATCCTTTAAACTAAAGCCTACACCTGAAAAAAAAAACAAAAGAGGGCTGAAAAAAAAAACAAAAGAGCAAACCTATTTTTATTTCTAATTATAATATGGATGATAATGACATTGCTTAAAATCTAATTGCCAACACTTGATCACAAAGTAATCTATGAATAACATTGTCAAGCTAACAGGAAACAATAATAAGCTACAATGCAATCTAAGAAAGAATATAAAAAGACTTAAATAAATAAATGCAATATTAATATAATGCTTTTGTGCTCAATCAATGACAAACTCAACATACAGTGGGAGAGTTAGTGGAATGCATCTCGCTTTCTATGCGAGCAATGTCCATCTCAGCCCACAGATGACTCAGGCCATCGTCACACTCTGATTTCTCTGATGGAGTTGATTCCTCATCATCATTGAATGATTGACTCATCTCGTCTCTTGAAACCTCTCTGCTGGAAAATAAATAATCTCCTGAGGGAGTTTCTTCCATATTCAAAATGGAATTGAGAATAATTCTTTCAACATTATCATGTTTCAGCACATGGTTGTGCTTTCTCTTGGTTGACTTTTTTAATTTCCCCTTATTTTTCTTACGTGCTTTTAGTAAACTTTCACCATCAGTTTCACTCTCCTCCTCTTCCTCCTCCTCATCATCATCATAGTCACCCTCACCATCCACGTAATCATCATTAATTTCATACTCATCACTTTTCTTTGACCCCAAACTACTATTCTCAGCATCTAAATGCAAATCTTCTTCACGACAACAATCCACTATAATTGGCCTTAAAGGATCACTTCCATCATTGTCACTTTTGGATTCTGAAAAAATACCAGCACAATCGTCATCAACTTGTTTTAATCTAGTCTCCTCCTCCTTCTCTTTCTTGTCACTCACATTGACCATTTTAAATACTTTGACACATTCATCATCCTTAGAACTGGATGATTCATTAGCCTTAGAACTAGACGATTCAGCCCCATATTTTTCTTGTCTTTTATTTTCCTTAAGTTTTTTATACTTCTCCTCAATCATACGATCTGTTTGAGAACGGGTTCTTTTTGCTACCGGTTGTCCCTTCATCCGCTAAAATTCAGTTTTCCCACTGTTCGCAAATTCAAAGAAAAATAAGACATCAATATCTACACGGAAAATATAAAACACATTTACTACACACACACAACAGGACAACCCAAAAAAAAAATGTTTACGAAAACATAGACACGAACCAAGAGAGAACAGAGAGAGACTCACTCAAAACAAACAGCAAAAGGCAACATTTTTAGGTCTCCGGCGAGGAAAAAGAAGAAAGAAGAATGCTACAGAAACAAAAACACAAAAGAGGAAAAAAAAAGGCAAATTGCAGACTGCAGATAACTCGTTGATTATACAAAAGTAAGCATGAAAATAGAATGAAAGCGACAGATGGTAATACTAAAAAAGGCAACAACCAACGGGACAAAAAGAGAAAACTGACGGCGACGTTCTAGTCTAACGGCAAGGAAAGGAGGAAACTTTATAAACTCCGTTGCATAACAAGGCTTGAAAACAGAATTTTATGCACCAAGAAAAAGAGGAAACTTACGGCAACATTCTAGTCTAACGGCGAACAAAAGAGGAAACTTACGACGACGTTCTAGTCTAACGGCGAGCAAAAGAGGAAACTTACGACGACGTTCTAGTCTAACGCCGAGTAAAGGAGGAAACTTTAAAAGCTCTGTACGTCGCAATGCTTGAAAACAAAAGTTTATGCAACAAAAACTAAAACCCAGGCAGCCGAACATAAAACGCGGAAAAAAAAACGTAAATGAAAGAAAAAACTCACCGGAGATTTGATCACGTAAAGATTTTCAGAAAGCTTCAAAGGGTGTGAATGGGCGGGAATGCATGGAAGGACAACACGGCGAGTTTATGGCCTGAGCTGTTGCTTTTGTTTTTGTTTTGCTCTTTCGTTTCCTCAAAAAGTCCTCCTGCAGTGCTATGGATTTTGTTAGATGTCCGAATTACCCCTATTCAAACATGAGTAGCGATTCCTTCAGGACAATAATGGTTTTCGTAGAGTGTGCTAACGAGCACTGAGTTTGCGTGTGAGTAGATTTTTACTGGACTTGCTTTTCTCTGATAGATTGGGTCACATAATAAATTAATAATAACAAGTTAAAAGAATGGAGAAGCAGAACACTCGTATGAGACGAGAATGAAGAGTCACTGCCGAGTTAGGAAAAAGATTTTGTGGGTGTATATATATATATATCATAAAAATATCCGCAACTATTTTATAAATAATAAATATTTAAATAAGAATAAATATATCTTTAAAATAATAAATAAAATCTAGTATTTCATTTAATTTTTATGTTAGAAAATATTTAAAAATTAAAATTTTAGTTTTTTTTTTCTTTTTTAACATCAAACAACTATCCACGGTTTTTTAGAAATATCATAGAAACAATATTTTCTAGTTCTTGGGTCACATTACATTCCCCCATCAACACCGAAATCTCTGATCTGTTTATCTATTGAGCTCCCTCTGCATATAGATGTTATTTCATAAAAAATAAAAAAAAGTTAAAATATATATTCAAATTTTTAAATGCAATTCAAGTGACAAGATATCATTTTTTTAAAAGAATAATGATGTATGTACAACAATACAAAATTTATAAGAGATATAAAAATATATTTTCTTATAGTGATTTTTTTTTTCTGTCTTGTGGTGATGGTGTGCTAATTATAGTACTAACTGTATTAAGTATATCATTATTATTTTTTGAATGGCGTTCATAATATAATATAATGTAGATCGGTAAATGAAGAATCCATTGGCATTAGCGAAGATGTCTCACACACTCAATAATAATGAATTTGAATTCTGTTAGATATTATTCGACTGCTAAAACCTTCATCTCCCCTTTAGATCATCCTAACCTCATATAACATTAGTGTTCATTAGTATTGGATTAATTTAATTAAAAATCATAAAGTTATCACACACACACACACACACTTCTATATATACACAATAATTATAATTATAATAACAACAATAATAGTTAAACTAAGGCAAAACATTTTTGTTTGTTTTTCCCCATAATTTTCACTTATTTATGTTATTTTCTCAAATTGGTGATTAGTTCCTTTTAAACTTGAGCAATGCTACATTTATGCAATTGAATATCTAAAGATTTGGTCTGGGTGAAATGGTTCAATATGAAATTTTATAAGTTAAAAAAAATGCAACTATTAAATTAATGGATGGCACATCATTTTACGATCGACTATATGGAGTTAAAGTAATTTGAATTATGACTATTAGTAAATCTATTGGTTGTTTTGCGGTGAAGATATCTAAGAGTCAAAAAATAGATACGTCGACACAAATGTGAATTGGCCAAGCCAGTTGATTGTCGGTAGGGGTGGGCAAATGACCCGACCCAAATCGATTCGATCCAAAAATTTCAAGTTCAGATAAAAGTTCTAACCTGATTGGATTAAATTATGGCCAACCCGATCAGATCATGATTGGATTTAGTAATCCAAAAATCCAAAGAAATTATAACTAAAATAAACAAAAATCATTTATTCGATCTGATCCGAATATATTTGAATCGAATAGGATTTAATCACATGTTCGGATTGAGTTCGAGTTATATTTTTTCTAACTGGATTAATCCGAAATTGAATTTTGGGTTGATATGAACCCACATTTACGCATCCCTAATTGCAGGTAAAGGGTTTAAATATTAATATAAAATTGACGGACGAGCAACTTTATTTGGATCGGCAATAATAAAGACCTTACCATTTGACTTTCTGACTAAAGCTCCTAATCCTGCAAAATTACTGCTCAAATTGGTGGCAGCATGAACATTGAACGTTAAATCAAGAATCAAGAGCAGTGACCATAGTAAATGGGACTGTAAGGTTTAAAAGGTTCCTGTTGACAAAAGCAGAGGTTGAGTAAATCTTGGAAAAGAATATTGTGCTCTAATTTAACACATGACCAATAGAAAATCTCAAGTTTACATCAAAACTTATATCCAAAGTCATGAACGGGAGGCCATGAGCCATAAATTGAATGAATACGAATGGTAAAATATTAAAATTCGAATGCTTGAAGGCAAAAATGAGATGGGAATGGTTAATGGGATTTGCTCACCAGTGGCTGGGGAGTTGATTTGTAATTCGATATTCCTCAACGTGTGGCGGTTGTTGGCAAATGGAGGAGGTGGCGGGTTGAGTTTTGTGCAGCAAATGACATTTTCTGGTGGATATTGATGGCGGTAACAGTTGTTATTAACCGTCGGCGTTGAGGGCACTGATAGGCTGTGACGGTGGTGGGTGTCGTGAGTGGAAACAATGGTAGGAACAGAGTAATCCGGTTGCCCATTCAATAGCTTCTACTCCAACTTTTAACAGCAGCCGTCGGATTCTTTTCGTTAAGATCTAACGGTTCGCTTACAAAAAGACAAGGTTCGGGTACTTTACTCCCGGGTAGCGCAGCCGGATCCTCATTTAACATAACAACCCAAAACTTTTCTAATATCAATTTGAAATTGGACGTAACTTTAAAGTTTAAAGGAGCATTCTCCTCAAAAGATTTTTCTGTTCCAAATGCACCGATCAGGCGATCACATCACCGGCGTTTGCACTAATCAACTATTTATCTCGAGGCTAGGTATAAATCACCACTTAATTGTTAATAATTTGAGTATTTAAAATTTGATTGGTTGGGCATGATTACCATAGCCCATAGGCTGCTTTAAATGGCCCCAATGCACATTAGCTGTAGCAGATTCAATGGCGTTTTGCGTAATTGAAATGAACAGCAATGGCAAACAGACTGGGTACCTGCCAGCACAGCAGTACACTCAAAGTAGATATCTGACCGTTCTGAGAGTTTCACAGTGGCTTGCTGATTCTTCGTTCCTTTGCTAAAGGCAGGAATAGGAGATCTCATGCAGCCTGTGTGCGCGATTCGTGTAGTCAAATGTTCTGGACTCGAATATTGAGGACCGCTGCCACTTTTCAAATTTCTTCAATTCCCATTTTTCTCGTTCTCATACACATAACACATTTTCGAAAATTAAAATTAAAATTCGAAAAAAAAATTATCAATTGGTTGTAAATAAGAGTGATATATAATGTAGTATACTACTGTTATTCTTGTTAACAAAGGTCATATGTTCTTGTGATGCTGAGTTACAAGTAAATTGTAGCTCATTAACTGCTGTTAATTTCAAGTCTGTTACATCACTTTATGGATCTTTATTTACCTTCGCCACAAGCATGGCTATTTTCCTTTCCTTTCTATTTGTGTTTGTAATTAATGCTGCAGTTGAAGAAACAAAAATAAATGCGCAGTTAAGATTCAGGAATATATCTCATTAAAAAAAATTGAGGAATATATTCCATCCAACAAAAAAAAAATTGAAGAATATATTGGGGCATCACAAAGAGAAATTCTACAATTTATTAAAGATATTATGTTAGTTATATAATAGATAAATAATAATATAATATGTGTGTATTTATTTTAGGAGATTACAATATGTATTATAGTATATAAATTATATGTAAACTTATTAATATAATTTAATGTGTGCACTGTTTGATTGAAAGATCGAAGATAATGATTAAATCATTATTACATCTTTTATTCTTGTGTATTACATGTGTTTTCTTTTTCCTTTTCTTTTTGGTTTTGAAAACTACTCCAATTAAAAATTAATATGTGATGGTGTGATTGAAAAAAAAAATAAACTAAAAGCAATGAAATAAATAAAAATAAATAAATTGTGATAGTGTCCTATATTATTCACAATTTGTGTTATTATTACATGATCACAAAAAGTTTCTTCAAATGAAATTTTACTATTTAGTTGAAGATTTATATTAACAAAAAGAGTTTTAAAAGACTCTTCAAATGAAATTCTTTAGATCAGATAATGCTTCTCTCTTTTCAATGTTTAAAAAAAAAATATATTGTCTCATTTGAAGAATCTTATTTAAAAGATTTTTTTGAGTCTTTAATTTAATATTACATTATTTTTTCTTATAATTCATGACTTTTGAAAAAAAAATTGATAATAGTAATAATATATTTATTTTTATTTGAAGATTATTTTGGAAGATGACTTCTTTTTTCATTGTTCCATATGCCACACAGATAAGCAAATAAGTATTTGAAAAGTTAAATTACAAGAATATCTTGGTGACGCTTATGAATAATAACAAAGTGAAGATAAGAATCTTATTATTATCACCTTTTTTATATTGCTTTTGTTTTCCATTCGGGTAATATTACAAATATAAAATAAGTAATCCTTCAAAATTTTGAGACAATTATATTTTCTTACAAATTGGACCGTATTATTATTATGCATTACACAACCCATAATATTAATATATTTAATTTAACTTTTAAATTTAGTCAAGCTCAATATCCAAACTATCATTTTATATCTATCAAGAAGTGGATTTCTAATGTACTTGTTAAGTCACTTGAATGCTTGAAGAGATCATTTTTTTTTTAAAATTATAATATATTTAATATATATTATAATATATTGTTAAAAATATTAAAGCAACAAACTATTCACACATTTATAGTAAAAAAAAATGAACCTAACTAAACTTCTACTAATAAGTGATAACTAATTTTTCATGGCTTTAATGCTCGGTTCACCAAAGTGATAACAAACTATTTGAGCATGCAAGGGCCTTCTAATGTTTGGTATACCAATAGGACTACACACATGCTCACACACACACACACACACACACAGAGTTGGAAATAGGACTGTAAAAGGAGAAAAAACCGAGAAGGTAGCCAAGGCGTGCGAAAGCACTGTCCTTAAGATCAAATTCTGCGTCTTAAGAGTACAATATCTCGGTGCAAGAAGGACGAAGAAAAGCAGTTTGATCTCCATGATACAATGACTACTACCGCAATGCTGCACCCAACGTGATAATTTAGAATAGTAAATGATTAAGGATGAAGAGAGAAAAGAGAGCGATGAATTGAATAATTCGGGTGATGCCCTCAGCCTCCTTAAATAGATGCGCTGAGCCCTAGTCCTTATAAATCTAAATTATAATCATCTAAGGATTCAATAAAAACTAAATCCCAATTTAATTAGAAATCAAATTCTCAATATAATTTGAATTAAAATAAAAATAATTAAAGTAAAGGGAAAAATTATAAAAAGAGGCCGAACCCGCGTTGGGGGTCCTCCCCTATGCGTAGTTAATAGACTTCCAGAATGAGTCCTCTCTTGAACTTGTTTTCATGCGCGTAGGCCTTTTCTTTATAGACTTGTTACCACCCCATATTTGGTTTCTATATATAAACCAATTATAACTCCTTTATCTCATCAATATGGGATATCAGTATTTTGAAATATCAACTCAATTTCTAATACACACACACATATAAGTTGCAGATACTCTCAATTTTTTAAATGCGAACACGTTATTAAATCATGTAATTTAATATCTCATCAATATGGGATATCAGTATTTTGAAATATCAACTCAATTTCTAATACACACACATATAAGTTGCAGATACTCTCAAATTTTTAAATGTGAACACGTTATTAAATCATGTAATTTAATAAAAGTCTTATATCATTTATTTTTTAGATTAGAGTGATAATCCCGAGGAGTTGGAATCTCGAGATTAAGAATGTGAGATGCGATTGGGAATAAATTGTTTACTTACATTAGAATGAGTGTATGCAATAGGAATTGAAATCTCATTTATGTATTTATTTTATCTTGATTGGGAGTAAAATTGTTTTAAATTACAGTTTTACCATTATTTAAAGAATTGTAGTTTTTAATCACAAAGTAAAAAAAAAATATTTGTAAAAATAAAGTATTTATTTTATTATTAAGTTTAATTAAATAAATTAAAAATTATAATTAATATTCTCAATTATGAAAATTAAATTTATTTATGAATTTTAATTTTAATTATGTAAATTAAGAATTATTGATTAGAGCAACATAAATAAAATATTATTATAAATAATATAGTATAAAATTAATATTTTCTTATAATAAACTATCCATTATTATTAATTATAAATATTAAATAAATATAATACTATTAAAAATTAAATAAATATAATAATATTATATTTTCAAATAAAGTAGTATACAGTACTATTATTGATTCTCTATGAATATAATAATATTATTTAAATAATATAATATTATTATTTATAAATAAGCTTACCATTATTTTATTTTAATAATAGAATTATATTACATTTAATAAAGGAAGACAAAAAAAAACCTCCCCTTATGCGAGTGGTAATTCCACTATTCATTCAAAAAAAGAATAGGACTTGAAGAGTAAAACTCTCATTCTCCTTTTTAAATATATAAGTAAATATTGAAATTAGAAAAATTCAGGCTTCCAACTCCTATTTTAATAAGTAAATGCATCATTAATGTTCAATTTATTATAAAAGATGTGTGATTAAATAGTGTGCTTGCATTGACTTTATGACAAAAGAATGAGCGTGTTTACATAAGAGAAGGATATATATATATATATATAAAATATTTTAATCCAAAATTTTAAAGTATAAAAAAATTTTAAAAAATATATAAATCATGTGATTTAAATATTTTAAGTTTTAAATTTTTAAAACTCTACAATTTAATTTATTTTTTTTAATTTTTTCATATTTTAAGATTCCGATTTAAAAAACTAATATATGTATCTATATATATACAGCTGATATTATTATGAGTAGTTATTGTGAAGTTATTAACTAATCATTTTTAACGGGGTGAAAGATCCTCTTAAGGGAAATCCGTAGACGTCATAAAAAATCTTCAAATCAGAAGGTCAGCATGTTTTGACGATACGGTATACTAGCAGTGGACCCCACCAATTGGCCAAACCACTTAATAACTAGACGCGGAATCGCGGACAAGACACCGCGTGCTTGTCGGGCCCCACAAGCTACAGTTTCATTTTCGAAACTAGCCGATAATGCGGCCAAAATTATCGCTAACAATAAAACAAAATTAAATTATTTTCAAACCTTTCACTCTCGGAGCCGAAACCTCCAAAACTAACCAATGACAATACAATCAGCTCAATAATAATAATAAAAAAACAAATACAGTAAAACAAAATTAAATTACAAAAATAAACCCACCCCAATCATATTTTGTTAATCACGACAACACATTGTTTGTTTATGCTGTTTAGATCGGGCGACATCGTAAGTCGTCGTTTTGTTCTCCCCGATCGATACAGCCACCTACATTGTGCGAATCGAATCCGAATTTGAAATTGCTGATTTTCGGTTGAGACTTCGCGGATCTGATTTTGAATAGTAGATTTTCTAGTTTTCATCTTTTGTTCTTTTCTTTTCTTTTCTTTTTCCAATTAGGAGCTTCATTCGTTAGTTTTTTTTTTCGGTGATGATTAATTTGGCGGTATAAGCTTTGTAAAGTTTCGAGCGGCATTTTGAATTTTTCTGAGAGATGGATCTATCATCCATCAGCGACGATTTAGCAGAGATCAATGGACAAATCACCGACATTTTCCGTGCTTTATCGTAAGAAATACATTACACATTCTACCCCCCCCCCCCCCACACCCCCACAAAAAAAACACACACACACACACACACATAAACATTTGTAAATTTATGTGTTTTATTGCAGAAATGGATTCCAGAAATTGGAGAAGATCAAGGATGCTAATAGGCAGAGTAGGCAGTTGGAGGAGCTTACGGATAAGATGCGGGAATGTAAAAGGTATTTACCATATGTACTGGTCTTATTATTAGCCCTTTTTTTTCCTTTTCTAGCTCCAATGTGAATCTAGTACGCACTTCGCTCAATAATCTAGTTCGTTTCCTAAACTAATTGTTGTTAGTAAGTAGAGCAATCATAGACAATGACTATCATCTTTTCCAATTTTTACATTTTGAACTAGTATACAATATATGTAACGTGCTTCCTTGAAGAACATTAGCTAGGAAATGAAGTACAAATGAATATTAGATTACGACGTTCCTAGATTTACAAAATTCGTGACATCGACCCTGTACTTGCTATTGTGTAGTGATTGACCGTTCAAATTCAATGAGATTGAAGTTGTGTAATTCAGTGGAAGTTGCCAAACAATTTTGGGAACTCTAGTTTGTCAATCTCTAGATGCTGGGCTTGAAATTCTAGATATCTCACAATGACTGGTGTCTTGATTGGCCGGCCAATATGCTGCTGGTGATGTTTTCAATATGTTTTCTCTCTAGTTTGAAACAGAGCAATGTCTTCCTGTCATTTCAGGCTTATCAAAGAGTTTGACAGAGAAGTTAAGGACATAGAGGGTAGAAATGATCCAGAAACCAACAAGACGCTGAGTGAGAAAAAACAGTCAATGGTTTGCTTCAATCTCCAAACTTTATTGATAATTTGACACTCTAAATTGTTGTATATTTGTGTCAATTTATATCTAAAGTTTGCTTAATGCTGTCTACATTTTCTTTGCAGGTCAAAGAGTTGAACTCATATGTGGCTCTCAAAAAGCAGTAAGTTTGCATTTGTTCAAAATTACCACTATTTTGCTTCTTGTGGCTTCAAGAGCAGTTTTATTCATGTACACTGCGTCTGAATGTTTTGAATATCATATTTCCTTTTTGTTCTCTTAGGGGTTATGATTCCTGTTCAAACTTGTATGGTTACTGAGTTTCAGTGAAACTTTTTTGCTAGAAGTATATGATGCTCAAACCGTTGATTGAATTAATTTCATTAAATTTAGATTTTTTTTAAAATTATTTGTTCTTCTCTTGTGGGGTTGGTCCTTTCATTGCCAACCTGTATACAGTTCCATACTTTTTCTTTTCCTTTCTACTTGTGGCATGAAGTGGCAAAATGTTGATAATTAAAGCTCTTGCATTCTTCCATTAATTATGTATACAATGCCGTAATTGTGGTAGTTATTGTTTTCTATTGACTGTTAAATTATTTTCAGTCATGCTTGTGATCCCTGAATTGCACTTATTTTGACATTGTTTTGATGTTGGCTTTCAGACATCAAACCAATCTTGAAAACAACAAACGAGTTGATCTCTTTGACGGGCCAAACGAAGGGTTTGCTGAAGACAATGTTTTGCTAGCTTCATGTAAGCATACGGCCTATTCTTGAACATGATTTGTCATAGCTCTGTCTACATAGAGGTTCAAGTGTTATAAATAATAGTTGGAAATTTGGGTATAAAACGTTGTAAGAATATACATTCACTGCTAAAATGCGTATTTTCTCTAAGGAATTTGGAAATAATTGGATTATCCAATCCATGGTATTTGTACAGTTGTGAAATTTCACAACTTTGTTGTTTTTGTAATGTTCTTGTACACCATTAAATGCTGTTGCATTAGACTACACTTCCCGCATATGACACAATTGAACTTTGACATATTTGGAGTTAATCTGACTCTAGGAGTTGTTTTCTTTCAATCAAAGCATTTCTAAGGTCGAGACAAATTATTTTGCAGCTATGACAAATCAACAACTAATGGATAGTGGAAATCGAATGATGGATGAGACTGATCAAGCCATTGAGAGATCAAAACAGGTTAGTGTGTGTTCAGAGGAAGACTACATTTTCCAGTTCCAAAGCTTGGTTGTAAGTTCTGTAGTTCACAAAATAAAGAAGCCATTGTTCCCTCTGCTTATTTATGATAGGTTGTTCATGAAACTATTAATGTTGGAACAGAGACAGCCGCAGCGCTCAAGGCCCAGGTTTGCAATTTTGACAGCATTTGAAGAATTTGAATTTTATGGACTTTGGCAATTTTGAGCTCCAATTTATCTTTTTGGCTATTTTCTTTTCATTATATGAGACTATATGTGGTTTTGGGAGCTGAACATTTTTATGTCTCATATTCAGACCGAACAAATGAGTAGGATTGTTAATGAGCTAGACTCTATCCATTTTTCAATCAAGAAGGCTTCTAAACTGGTCAAGGAAATTGGTAGGCAGGTCAATCTCTGAATTATCCACTTCCTTTTCTTTTGTATAACAGGTTTGGTGTAATTATGTTACTCACTTCATTATATTTCATCAGGTTGCTACTGATAAGTGCATTATGGCAATGCTCTTCCTTATTGTCATTGGAGTCATAGCCATTATTATAGTGAAGGTATGAAATCTATTTATACTCTTCCTTATTGTCATTGGTGTCATAGCCATTGTAATAGTGAAGGTATGAAATCTATTTATACTTGCATATTAAATGGAGATTGATATTTCCCTTTGAAATGGAGATTGTTCTAGTCATTCAATGGGCAATGCAATCACCATTTCATTCACCACAAAACCTTTCTTTTACACAAGAGCATCAGATTTGCCTTCGTCTAGACTTGATTGGCTATGTTATTAGGTCTTTCTAAGAGTGTACTAGTTTCAAGGTTTCATGCCTTTACAATAGCTAACTCCACAACTATTCCCTACTGCTTAATTGGAAATTGATATGAGAATTTCTTTGTGATCAATTGTTTAATGCCAGTGAGGTTAATAAAACTTCTTGCTGGAATATTACTGAAGTCTATCAATGAAAAAAATGGTTAATGCATGCGTTAAGTTAGGATCTTTATTTTAGTTTAGCCGAAGGATGAATGGTTTGATCATGAAAGTACCTGATTTGCAACCTAGAATATTAGAGTTTCGATAATTTTGGGGAAAAGCACTTGGATCTGTTCCCATTTAAGAACATATTGAAGCACTATTATCTAACATCCTTATTGGGACAGTATTCTATAAATCAATTAGATTAGCTAAATTTGCTTTAAGAGTATGATGAATCTATTGTTTGGAAGGGTATATTCCCAGAAAGTATCTTTTACTTTTATAGTCTTTTAATCAATCAAGGTTATGATTCCTTATCCCCGAAAAAAAAAAAAAAAACTAGACTACCTTGTCAACTCTTGAGAAAATTTTCACCATTAGAAGCCATTCTGCCAAATGCTACCAGTGCAGGTCGCCCCACACGTCCTTCTGTCTGCATATTTCCTGTGTTTATGCACTTGCCTCATCATTTTTCTCTCGATATTGCAGCTTGTGAACCCGAACAACAAAGACATCCGGGATATTCCAGGATTAGCTCCACCTGCAATGGCTCGTAGATTACTTTGGAATCCTAGATAAATTGTTAGATCTGACATCTCACGAGAGTGCTACGGTGATCTGCAATCTGATTGCAACTATCATTAGCATAGCTTGTGCGGCAGTTGGCCCCTCCCAGTGTTGCAGAATGCATCTGTAGTAGAATTGTTTTAATTATTGGTACTACGATGAAGAGATTTGCAGGCTTCCCCAATTTGTTATCGCGGCTCCTTGACAGCTTCAATCATTCGGGGTGTTAATGGTTATTTTTCCTACATTTGGTGAAAAGCATCCTCCAATGCGGGGGGGAAACCGTACCATAATATCTGTATTTGAGATTGTATCGGTTCATATCTTGTATAATCACAGTTTTATCACTTTCACTTGCCAATTTGTTTTTATTTTGAAGATTTGTTCCCTTACTTTTACTCAAAACCGTCACGAACACAGTCAATGTCGGATTCTAGATGGAAGTTGTAATCCTAGTCGACTACCCATATTCCTCTTCCTGAATTGTTTCCGATGCATGCCTGCTGCCCTGTTTTCATGTGGGTAGATGGGCTGTCGCTGTTCCCAGTCAAGAAATATGTAACCTTAGGAAGAGGGAAGGAAGAACCTGCGACATTTATGATTTGACTTCAAAGATGGGGCAAAATGAAAATACAATGCGAGACAATACGAATGACGCAGACACCTATTGTCCCAACTCCCCACCACGCGAGCCGAGCCGTAGCTTGCATCATTCTTTTGTCAGGGAAATCGCTGGGAACGTGTCTAATCCAATCCGAAAATCCATGGGAGCGGCAGTCAAAATTTAATGTTGTAACATATTTTATTATTTTCTGGAGACCGCCTTTACTTGTCAAACAGTTGTTAAACAAAGATTATCACATTCTCAGAAAAAAAAAAAAAAAAAAAAGGATTATCACCTATACTTAGAAGTTACGTGGTTAGAATTAGATTGACTCGCAAATATTTTATGTGGAAATGTCAGGACGGGAGGAAAGACAGCTACTTGTTATCATGTTTCCACGCGTCAATGACTTTTGCCCGTCAATGACTTTTGAGTTAAACAAATTTGTATTTGTATTTAGAAGTTGAGGAATGTTAGTCTAAATCTCAGTATGAGTCTTAATTATTATAATATTTATTTATTATATGATAATTAAATAATTTTATAAATTATGAAATTTATTATTTAATTGATGAGTGATAAATAATATCAAAATTTAAAATAAGACTTAAATATTAGAATCTTAAAATTTTACTATAAAATCTTATGGTGTAGTTTGTACACTTTTTTGATTTTTTTTTTCTCTTTTAAGAATGTAGTTTGAGTACTTGAGTTTAGAAGAAGTGATGTATTTTTAAATATTTGGAATAAAATTAACTTGAACATGCGAACTCAAATCTGCACATAAACCCCTTCTTTGTAAGCTGGGAACCCACTAGTTACCAAAAAAAAATCCACTTTTTTTATTTTTATTTTTTTAATGCGTTGTATACGCATCTTTAGTTATTAGGGATCATGGCTTAGCATTCCTCAATTTTCGATTTCGACAATGATGTGTTGCTCCGTCCGCATACCCAAAAGAGCTCCCATAAAGTGAAGAAAATAAAAAAGAAGCATCTCTGCCTCTCTGTCCATACCATATTACAAAGAAAAGAGTCGCAGTCGCAGTCAGACTCAGGCGATTCGCAAAGAATTATTTTAAAAATTCTCACGAAGAAAAAAGATAATCAAAGATCTCGAATGGGTCCGTGAAACTGTTTTCCTGTTGGTCGAGTCAAAAAATGTCAATCGAAAGGTCTCTTGCTTTTACACTGCCGATTTCAAAGTTCAATTCCGTTGTTCACACCGCCGAAAAAAGCACTCCAGCTGTCGTAGTTTATGAACCTATAATTGTTTTTGCCTTTTTTTAGTCCCCTGTTTTGAAATTTGAAACAACCCCACCGAGTTTCAATATAATGAGATATAGCACATTTGCACTGAGGAAGAATACTTACTGCTATAGATTATTTAGAGGTTTTTTTTTTAACATGTTGTTTGGTAACATGGACGGTTAACTGACATTTTTTAATTAGTATTCATATTCCTCCTCCTTATTCGTGTTGTTTTTAATATGCCAAACTGTGGCGCTCTTGATACAATAATTTAAAGTGGAGCGTAACGCGTGCAACAATCAAAATTGATATAATAATATTCTCCACACAGAATACACTGACAGTCTTTTTCCACTTCAGCGAAATCATAATCTCTGATAACGCAACACTATCTGCTACGAGGCTCCGACACTGTAGTTGTTTTCGTAAGCCCGATTACAACTACTTTTTCCCACTTTATTGTAATCATATGACCGATTATGAACTAAATTATGAGTCCGCTGACCATTTTCTCGTGTTCAAACGGGTAAGTAATACAGTGGAAGAATTAATGCTTAATAAATTAATAATTTTTATTATATAATAATTTTTTTGTGGTCCTAAATCAATGAACTTAATTAATAATTTTGATAAAATAATAAAATAATATTTTTTTTAAAAAAACTCGTGTAATTTTGTGATATCATTTAAATCATAAATTAATAATTTGTTAAAATTACAAATGTGACTTTATTGTTATTTTAATTATATAAAATATAATTCTATTGTTATTTATTTATATAAAATATGATTTTATCATTACTTATTTCTATTAAAATTTAAATCTAATTAGATTTTATCTCTAATTTTTCTTATTGTATATAAAAGATTTGAGGTTGGCTCCTCAAATTATGATGAGAAATTATGAAGTATTGTTGATGTAAATTATAAATAACTCTATAAATTAATAAATTATTAATTATTTAATATTTTTTTAAATTAATAAATTTTATATGATGCCAACCAGATTATTTTATGGAGGTTGTATTGAAAATCTTTTTTTTTTTTTTAAATTTTGACCGTGAAGCTACCGCTTCCACATGCACTGGGTTGCAAACCTTAGACTCACGCTGACGCATCAGGTCCTGATTCTTGCGACTCCATAATTGAAAGTCTGAAATTCTATATTTTAAGGTTCTTAGCAATAATCAAATACAGAGACTGAATATTGAGCTAATTTATTTATTAAAAAAAAGGGTCAAAAGTCTTTACGATATGTTAAACGACAGGCGCAAAAATGAAAAATCCAATGAACGAGAAAGAGGACGGTCGTCTCGGACTTTTGATCGTAGAGATTAGTCAGTCAACCTCTAGTTGTTTTAGAGTCCTGTCCTGTCTCTGTCGCTCCCCTTGTCTTTTTTTTGGATTTGTTTATTTGTTTTTTCAATACCAAACACGGCACCTGTTTCTGTGTCTTACTACGTGGGCATTCAATATTTTCCGCATTTCATCTGTGCATTTATCCTTCTCTTTTTCCGTCTTCATATTTGTTGTTCAATTGTTCAAATCCTGTGTACATTACTTGAAGCCAAATAAATTATAGCTTCAACTTCACGGCTTTTCAATTATTCCCACTCGTTTTCCTTCTAAAATTTTGATCCGGTTTTCTTTTTTCAGTTTACACTGTTTATTCCTCGTCTGCGTTTTGTTTCTTTGTTTCTTTTTCGATAAATTTTGTGTTTTTTTAATTGGTGATTGCTTATGGCCTTTCTCTTTCAAAAAGCTTAAAGATACAAGAAAGTTGATATTGAAAAGGTTTAAAAAAAAATGAAGTGCTTTTACATTTTCAAGGACAAATTCAAGCCCAAAAAAGGTTCAAATTCTGCCCCAGAACCCAGAAACCAAAATTCACTTGATAATAATTCTGCTTTAAGCCGTACAGCAAGATCATTACCATCACCAAGGAGCATACCAGAGTTGTACAAGGAGAAGGAACACCATTTGAGAGTCTTCACGATGCAAGAGCTGAGAGAGGCAACCAATGGTTTCAACAGGATGTTAAAGATTGGAGAAGGTGGTTTTGGGAGCGTGTATAAGGGCACCGTTAGGCCTCTCGATGGTAGGGGTGAGCCTCTTGTTGTTGCCATCAAAAAGCTCAACAACCATGGTTTGCAGGTACAAGGTCATAATTTTTAAATTACTCCAATACTTTTTTTTTTTAAATTGTTTTTCAGATGTCGCTTTTTTTGGATTGGTTTCTGCTGTCGTCAATTTGTTCTTTCCTGGTAGAATCAGTTTGATCTTTATCAAAAGGCTTATATTGTGAAAGTATGGATTTAATTTACAACAAAATGTGAATCTTAGTTTTTGTTGCTGCCTTGAAATTTGGATTATATTTTGCTTGAATCAATAAAATTTGGGAATTGAGAGACACAGGGATCGGCATTGCAGCCCAACACTTGTTTACATTAAAGGGTGAAAAAGTTTATCGCTTTTTGGTTCTACATGGTTTACAAATTCTTGGTAATCTTATTTTCATACTGTTGGCAAATTTTGATTTTGAAATTCATTAAGTATTGAAAATATAGGATATGCTTGAAAGAGTATTGTGTATGGGGAAGAAAAGTTCATCTTTTCTGCATTGTACAGCAGAATGGAGATGAAAAATCAAAAGATAGGGAAAATGTTTATTGAATGGCTTTTGTGTTTGCGGCTTTCTTTCTTTCTTTCTTTTTCTTTTTTTGAAATAGCAAAATCATTATCATGTTTGCACTTCATTATATGGATAATTCATGTTCTTTATAATGTATTTTCTGGTAGGGTCATAAGCAATGGCTTGCGGAAGTTCAATTTCTTGGGGTTGTTAGTCACCCAAACTTGGTGAAACTTCTAGGATATTGCTCCACAGATGATGATGAAAGAGGAATTCAAAGGCTTCTGGTGTATGAATATATGCCTAATAGAAGCTTAGAAGATCACCTTTTTAGCAGGGCTCTGCCCACAGTTCCTTGGAAGACAAGATTAGAGATTATCCTTGGTGCGGCTGAAGGATTGGCTTATTTACACGAGGGATTGGAAATCCAGGTATATTTGCTTTGTTCCGGCAAACTTCAGTTGACCATATGACTGTGTCTCAATGTTCTTGGAGTTAAACATTTAACTATTTGCGAATATGAGAGGCTATAACATCAACTTGTTTCTCTTGGCTATGCAAATTTTCGTTGATGTCTTTTATGATCTATCTTGTAGCTTTTGATTTTTGGAAAACAGAAACATGTGGTGTGCTGCTTTATTCTTGTCAGTTTCTGTTACACCATGGTAACTTAATGAATGTCTTTGTGCAGTTTTGCTCAAGTGTTTTTATTTTAAAGTTGGCCCATCTTTAACATCCCACAGGTTGGAAATTTAAGAGGTTTTCAACTTTTGATATTGGTGAGGTAGCTCCATCATTAAGAAGAGTTCAAACTGTCAAGTTGAAGTATCTGTACTTGGCAGACATGATATTATTATTAAACCCTACAGAGCAAGATCTTAAATAATTGTTAGCTCAATCTAAAATAATTGATTTTCATTTTCATTTTAAAGCTTTTGAATTTGGAAATTGGTAGAAGCTTGGGGATAAAATCAGAGATATATCATATGCCTTTTATAGTGAATTGTGGGAAAAATTAGGACCTGTAATACATTATCATCGTAAAGATTCAGTGTGCACATTCTTGGTTTCTTGCTGCCTATTGCAGTCAAACCCTTATATGACCTTTAAATTCTGCTGTTAACTAACTCCCACGGTAATACTTGCTTATCATCTTTATTGAAATTTCATGAATTACTTTTAATTTGTATCTGCATGTTCTTGATCCATTGCTGCTTGTATTGATCCTTTAGGTGATATATCGAGATTTCAAGACCTCAAATGTGCTCTTGGATGGGAACTTCAAGGCAAAGCTCTCAGACTTTGGGCTTGCTAGGGAAGGGCCAACAGGTGACAATACCCATGTTTCAACAGCGGTAAGTAGGTGTTAGCAATGTATGTGTAGTGGCTATATCTGTATAATTGAACAAAAACCATCTTAAGAGCTTCCCCACTGGGTAGCTATGACGAATTAATTTTAATTTCTGCTTGCTTCCAAAATACAGTTAAGCAACACTCCCTGATTATCCATTATTTTCCTTTGGGGGGCCATTTTACCAGCCTCTTTGTTCTTTTCAAAGCCAAGATTATCCCTTCCATTTAATTGGCTAGCTCTCTCATTTCAGGCATTAGCTATAGAGTGATTTCTTCAAAATTCTTTGGCAAGAAGCATCCATGGATTGCATGTTTGCATTAGCAATTTATAACTTTGCTCTGGCCTTGATGAATCAGAGTATATGTTTGTTTGGCATCAGGTTGTTGGAACGTATGGATATGCTGCCCCAGAATACGTTGAAACAGGCCATCTGAAATCTCAAAGTGATATATGGAGTTTCGGAGTGGTGCTGTATGAGATCCTTACTGGCAGGCGAGTGCTGGAAAGAAACCGTCCAAGAATGGAACAGAAACTTCTTGAGTGGGTAAAGCAATTCCCAGCAGATGGTAAAAAGTTCAGCATGATAATAGATCCACGACTCAGAAACCAGTACTCCATCAGTGCAGCTCGGAGAGTTGCTAAATTGGCAGACAACTGTCTGAAGAAGAATCCTGAAGAACGACCGACAATGAATCAGGTGGTAGAGAACTTGAAGCTAGCACTACAAGAATCAGAACAGGGAAGCTCCAGCACCACTACCACTGGCAAGACTCCTGTTACTTCTGCATCGAGATTAGTAGACCGAAGATCGAAGAGGGTTTGTATAAATATGGATATTTGTGATTTATAACCAGATGCTTAAAATCTTAATGCTGACTAACTTTTGATTCTTATTTTCCTGGCAGGTTTAAGTACTTACTCAGGGTCCAAGTGTAAACGGGAAGGGCTTATTTCTTCTACAGAATTCATCCCAAATTCATTGGAACTATACAATTTTGTTGGCTTTACATGCTTGATTCAACTAGTAGTAAATAAGCAAAGCCTTGATCCTGCATATTTATTTCTATTTTTATTTTTGATTTTCTACATTTTACTACTGTATTCATTCATTACATGAGAGAGGCAGTGAAGAGGAAGACATATTAGATATAAAATGCGTGTAAATTAGGATAGAAAACTCATATTGAGGCGATTGCGCTTTCTAATATTAAGTTTAAATGCCATGTATATAACCAATTTTCATGAAAACAATTGACTCTTTATTTTTTTGTTTTTGGTTCTTTTACGGGACTGCTGATGGGGGACACTTGTCACACAATTAATGTACTTATGATCATAATTAACCATTTCCAAGGTAAATTATAATAGAAGGCAGGGAGACCTTGAAAGATGATGAAAATCACCATAAGTTCTCAAAAACTTAAGTTCATGTAAGAGAAAATGGGAACTTCAGAAATTACGAGGTGACTAACTCGTGCGAAAAGAAAACTTGATGCGTTAGGCCCATAAGCTACAGGCCCAAGGCCGCCCAATTTTAACAGTCACAAGTTTCTGAACAAAACCCTGGGGGAAAAAAAACCAAACCTGCAATTGGTTGGCTATCCATCAAATTCCAAAATCAAAATAAAATACCAAAAAAAAATGGAAAAAAGGTTCAGTCTGATTCAAACGATTGGCACTGCAGCTGCGTTTTCCGCTGTTTCGGCATGGTAATTCCCGTAGTTTGTCACACTCTTAGAAGAAGTAAACTTTGTTTTATTTGAAATTTGATGTTGGTTATATTGTCAGGTACGGATTCATGTTTGGAAGAGAATCCGCTCGCAAGGACCTGGAGCACTTAATCGAAGATCTTAAACGAGGAAATTCGCCTCCTCCTCATTCCTGATCGGTATGTAAGTATGTTTTTATTTTTATTTTTTCATCTTTATTTTCGTTTACTCCGTTTCTTCTGTGGGATCACACAGTGATAACTTATTTAACTGAATCTTAGCTGATAGAATATCTACAGCTGGAGTTCTAAGAGTTTTTCGAATATGTACATCTGGAGTTCTAAGAGTTTTTAGAATATCTACATCTGCAGTTCTAAGAGTTTTTTTCATTCATTAGTTATTATTTGGCGATTGATCAAAATTTTGAATCTTGATGCTCATCTGAAGTGTGGATTTTTCTTTGTGGTTGGGAATATTCAGGTGCCTGGTTTTAGGTTGTTTGTAGGAATCGAGTAGTCATCAGTATGATTAAGGATGAAAACGGGGAAAGAAGGACCCGTTAGGTTTCAGACATTGGTTGAAAAGTGCTACTCAGATGGCCATCGCTGGAAGCATATTTTTCGTGGCTTCTTGCATTGTCCAGGAGGAATGTGTGCTGTTGTAGAGGATAATTATGAACTAATGGAATCGCCATATTGGTTTGGCCAGATTTCCTCTTATTTTCCTGAAAAGGTTTTGTAATTTGTTCACCTCAAGACTCATTTTGTTGGTGAAAATGGATGTCAGTACAGACCCTTTTGGCCTTTCATTACGTTAAATCTTTTTGACAGTAAGTTTGCAATAGTTAGTGCTGGGAATCTATTGATTCTTGACTATATATAACAGTAGCCCTTATTACCTAAACACATGGTTTATGGAGCTTGAATCAGTAGTGCACTTGGTTTTTAAGTAGCATTTGAGCATTGCCACTTTCTCTAAATTACATAAGAAATGGGAATTAGTAGAAACCATAGGTGCCCTCTTTTGGTAAAAAATGTTGGGAGGAACTAACAAATTTGATTTTGATTGAACACACTATTCAAAACACAATGAATCCATTCCAACTGCTTCTCATATCCCCATAATCTGGACTGGTAAAAGTATTACCTTATAAAAACTATTATATATTAATAAATTGGAGATGGGGTACAGTAATTGTTCTTAGTTTTGGGCTAAGTAAGAACTTCCCATGTTTGATGCCAGTGTCATGGTGTGCGTCTACTACAATATTATATTATTTTTCCTTTCTTGTCATCATTATGGTTTATGATACAATATGTGCTGTTTTACTAAAACATCAAATTACATTTTACACAACAGCTGCTTCCTTGGTTTTCTTCCCATTCTTACCTTTAACAAAGCCAACATAAAGGTCACTTCCTGTTGAGTCCCACTTCGTAAGTCTCGGCCTCCTGCCTTCCGATGACATTCTTTTCACAAACTCTACCAAGTGCCTCCAGTTGTCGGCCTCAAACAATTTCTTGTTCATTCTTAGATATGTAAATGCACTCAACCCGTTGCCAGAGTCTGAATTACTTGTTGCCAGAACTTGTGCATATGCATCTGCATCATATCTCTCCAGTGCATTCTCCCCAGCAAGTTCTACTCCAGCTGTCTTTGTTGCCATCTTTACTTGCCAAACTAATCCTTCTGGCGAGCAGTTTGCATTATCAGGCTGTTCTCTGTCTCTCATTTCCATGCAAGTGAAGTTTAATATAACTCCATGTTTAGCCAGCGTTCGTGCTATTGGTATGTAACCATCATGATACCTGGTATTATAGTATCCAGCTGTCAATTCAGCTGCATGGGACCTTGATCTGTAGTGCCAGTGAATTCCGGCTACTTTTGCAGAGAGTTTTGAGCCAGTTCCGTGGAATATTTTCTTAGCAGCTGCTAGAATTTGATCACCATGTTGTATTAGCTTTCCAGAGTACCATTCCATGAAGAACTGTCCGTACTCAGAGTTCCAGGTACCATCTCTCCGGAAAAAGCCAGTATCTTCAGGAAATTGATTATACTGGCCAGAATCATGAGGCCCACTCCTTCCCCAGTCCTCATTACCAGATGCCTCTGCTGTTGCTTTCAGTGAGGCTCTCATATACTGTTTTGGTATGGAAGCCAAGTTAGACATGAAATGGTAAATACAATTTATTAATCCAAATTCACTAAATTTATGTTTTGTTTGATTATATTGTAGAGTGGTCAGTCTTTTTTCCGAACATGGCTGCTCCGTTTGGACAAATTAACATTGACAAAATAATTGATGGGCCATCCAAAAGGTGTCTTATTTGAATTGATGTTAGGCAGACCTTGTCGTAGCATTGGAATTCTCCAATTCCTGGAAACCTCCAGGTTCCATTGCTTTCTGGATAAGCTGGGTATCTCAGCTCCCCGCAAGGACCCAAGCCCACTTGAATTTCCTGCAATTGAAATAGGAATGAGTTTCTATAGCCAAGTAAATTTTCTGCTTTTGCAGTACCAATCGAGTTCCCAGCATATTTTGACTTGTGATTTTTTAAGAATGGGTTTTGAATGTTGGATTGGCAAAACTTACCATTCTAGTAAATGTACCGTAAAAGTGCATAAGATTTTCATTTTAAACTGTACTAGTGTTGCCATTTCCAAGTTCATTGAGGCCAAACAATAACTAGGTTAAGATCTGCTTAATTAAGTTAAAACTATCCTTGATACTAGTACTGATTAGCATCACAAGGCGTAATCTCACACTGAACAGAAAGCTTTATTACCTGCACAACATCACCCAAGCAATCTCTGAATCTGTCCCGGAAGCTCCTCATGTAATCTGAGTAGACCTGAATCGGTGTTCTTCCTCTGAGCAACGGTATTGTATCACAACCCAATGAGATGTACTCTGGATTCCTTCTACCTGACTTGTCTGTGTACACAAGGTCAGGATTCTTGCTGATTTCTTCAAGCACCCATGGAGGTAGCGGAATACTGTACATATCCGGCACAAAGTCAGATTTATTAACTTGGTTAAACGACAGCTTCAATACCCTTCACGAGGCGTTACTAAAACACGCACGATATACAAAAAAAATTAATGATAAAATTAGATGTTATCACATACGTGCACGAGTCTCCAACATTTCCACCACACTGGTGAAACGACATAACGATCTGTAGCTTCAAGCCATGCCTTTGCACCATTTGAATCAACTCAGCATAGCCTTCCCAGTTATAATTGAGAGGTCCATCTTTCTCGACCAAACCCCACCAAGCATCAACCATTACTCCTTCAATACCGGCACTTTTCAACGCCATCAAACTAGCATTCATAGCTCTAGGCTTATTCAAGTGCCCTGAATTTGACATTGTGTCCAGTGGTAGCATCACAAACACAGGTACCTTATTTCCATGATGATTATGAGAAGGACTCGCTAGCTCATGAAGCATCTCTCTTTTCTCACTCTCCCTAATAATTCCTTCCATTGTTGAATGTTTGTCACAAGTGAGCTGAGCTTCTTGCATTGAACACTTAGCCCGGAGACGGCGTGAGGGCTTGATTTTGGCAAAACAAGTAGTGGGTGATGATAATTCGTCGGGTGTTTTGATGGTTTTGGTGTCATTTAAGTTGATAAAAGAAGTTGAAGAACGTACTGTTAAGGCCATAGCACTATTTTTTTTTTACTTTGGAAATGAAGAGCAACGACTAATAAGGAATATTTTGAAGGTGGGTTTGTGTGTTATTTATAAAACTCTAAACTCTAAACTCCAAGCTTAGGTTTTTTGAAGAGTACAACGACGTTTGTTTACGAAAGAAAAATGAAAATTTATAAAAATAAAAAAAAAACTTTTGTAATTTTCAAATTTAGTTTATTAAATTTTTTTTGTCATAATTAGCCAAATACTCTTTTATTGGACTAAATTATCCTTATCACTTTCAACAAATTTTTAAACACACGCCACTTAACAATTTTCAGCAAACTTAACAGCTTTCAACCTTCAACAACCTAACAAACATTCATCACTCTCTACAAACTTTATCACTCTTAATAAAAAAATAAATTTCATTAAATAAGTATTGCATAATTGAAGATACAATCATCAATTGGAAAACTTTTTAAGGTTAGTGTTCTTATACAATATAAATTTTTAATATATTGAGTTTAACAAATAAGTTTGAAATTGAAGTAGGTTTTGTTGCAAATGTTATTATTTTTCTTTTATAAAACAATTGGATTCATAAAATACTTAGTTTGAGTTGAGAAAAGAAAAAAAAATGGTTGAAAACATAAAAAACCTGAGCAAAACCGAAGCCTAGAACAAGTGAAACAGACAGTGGGACAAGTACCTGTCTCACATAAACAGTTCTTTGTTTATGTGAGACATGCAATAAGACATGTGTCTATTGCACATAACCAGTTTTGTGTTTATGTGAGATAGGCAGTGAGATAGGTGCCTGTCGCATATAATTAGTTCTGTGTTTATGTGAGACAAGCACCTGTCCCACTACTTGTCTCACCAAAGTGAGCTGCTTACTAAAATTCAGATATTTTTCGAAAGTCATAACTTGAGTTACATGTGTCTGTTGTAAACATATAATATATTGTTTCGAAACTTGTGACGAGACGAATGAAACCCAAAATTGTGTACTCTATTGTATCATATGGCCAAACAAAAAATTTACCTAAACTTAAGTGCAATAGGAACCTATGTGCCGCATATTCACTTTATTTCGTAGCATGTAATCTTATTTATTTATTTTATGATCTTTAGGTTGAATGGATTCGGTCGTGCTTTAATTGTGTTACAACGGTTAGTGTGAGACGTTAGAAGATGACCGTATGGAGTATATGAACGGCAAAAGCACAATAGTTTTAGTTCGAAAACATTGTACAGTTGATCAGTTTTGGGCAAGAGTGTATGAAGTTTTATAGATAAATTCTAACAAATATAGTATGATGATGAAGACAACTTTGAGGTCTAATAACACAATCTATTGTGCATGTTCACTACCTATGGACATATTTAATAATAAAATGGTCAAGGTTGTGTTGCACACGGCTGCTGATGTGGTTAACTATGGATGCATCCCTATATTTGTCACCACAGCTCCTCAAGCTCTAGCCAAAGATCCTGAGTTATTTGTAGGAACTGAAAGTTCGTTTAAAGCAAATGATTCTGTCCCCGATATTGAAAAGGAGGTGTTAGTACAGCCGATGTTGTTGAAGCAACGTTACTTTCCAATCCATGAAAACAATGACATCGTTGATGAGAACGACATTACATTAATAGAGGTTGAACAATAAGTGTTGCCACTAACGACATTGATAAGTCTACGTTACTCTCTATTCCATAACAATGATTTCCGCAACAATGATAGGCCTGTTGATGATTGGGGTATCGATCATTCCGATATACCTATCAATGATGAAGATGAACATCAACATGATATTCCTATTAATAACAGAGACAACTGACATGTTTCTCCAATGGCCTGTTTGAGGAGGCGGACAATAGTTAATCCGCTCGTGAGTCTTACTCCAGTTTTGCCTTCAAACTTAGTTGCTCTAGATTTAGTTAGAAGCTGTACTTCTGCTGATATTAGTGTAGGTAAGTTGGTCGCTGAGAAGAATGAGTTAATACTAGAACTGCGCAAAGTTTCCTTGAGAGATAAGTTTGACATCAAGATTACACGGTCCACAACGACACGCTTTGATGCCTATTTTCTTCAGAATCATGTAAATGACATATTCAAACAACGAGAGGTTCGAATGAACATAATGTTCCTTGGGTTGTAAAAAAAGTTGACAATGAACACACTTGTTCTAATAAAATATTGCCTAGTGATCTCCGTCAAGTAAGGATTCGGGTTGTTGGTTACCTTATCGCAGATAAATTTATCCAAGATAAACAGATATATACTTTGAATGATATTATAGCAGACATGCAGAAGGAATTCGATGTTTAGTTAACGTATCAGCAAGTATATCGGGCAAAAAAAATTAGTCTTGAAATAGTATGCGGAAACCTTGCGGAATCATACAACTTACTCCCCAAATACTCTCATGTTTTGACCAAAGCGAATGAAGGTACAGTTACTCACCTTGAGCGAGATGGAAATGATAATTTCTTATACTAATTTTTAGTGCTTGGATCTTCCATCAAGGGTTTCATGCAGTATATCAGGCCTGTGATTGTTGTAGATAGTACTTATCTAAATGGGCTATATCGTGGCAACATGTTTGAATGGTAATAATCAATTATATCCATTAGCCATTGGGGTCATGGATTTAGAAAACAATAATGCTTGGAAATGGTTTATGACGAAGTTACATGGAGTGATTGGTGATATGCCAGAATTAACAATTATTTTTTATCAATGCACTGCCATCAAGAGAGTCGTTCTGAAAGTATTTCACACTGTTACTCATGGCATTTGTTTCTACCGTGTCAAAGGCAACATTAAGTTAAAATTCACGATGTCTAAAGATTTTGGGATAAATTTGAGCTTGCCTTTATTAATGCAGCAAAAGCATATGAACATGCAGAGTTTAAAAAACAACTTGAAGAGTTGTGGATGCTTCATTCGTGTGTGGCTGATTATTTAGAGAATAATATGGGTACATGTAATGGGTAAGGTCTGAATTTGAAGGCAGGAGATACAATATACTTACCACCAATATCGCAGAGAGCGTTAATTCTTTCATGAGGAAACCACGAAAATTTTCTGTTACTCATCTTGTTAATCACTTTAGAAAAAGCTTGCAGCAATGGTTTTATAATAGGAAAATTGTGACTGAATCGATGAGTACTCGATTAACAACGTGGGTAAACGAAATAGTTGGTGAGAGAAGAATTTGCCCAAAAAAATGACCGTTCGTCTAGTATCTCAGTATCGATTTCATGTTTTGGGTAGTGGTATAAAGGAAGAAATAGTTAACATACAAAACAAAACTTGCTCTTGTAGAATATTTCAACTCGATTAGCTTGTTTGTGCACACACATTTGCTACTTTCCTGACTGTCCAAGTGGATTACATAAGTTTTTGTTCTAATTTTTACTCTAAAGAATCATTGATCATGGCATATACACAACCAGTAGAGTCGTTTGACGACATGACAGATTGGGACATTTCAGCAGAAATGCAAGAAATTACAGTTAACCCACCGATCGAAGCACTACCACTTAGCCGTCGTCGAGAGCTCAGGATACCTTCCATCGGTGAGGACGTTAATCAGAGGATTGTAAGATATGGGTCGTGTAATGAACCGGGCCATAACGGCAAAAGATGTAAGAATCCTATTTCATCGAATCTAAACTAATTGTATCGTTCTAATTAATTATATATTTTCAACTCTTTTTTTGTGTGCTTAACAATTATGTAATGAAGTATTTTATTTTGTGTCCAATTGCATATTAACTTGTAAAATACATAGGGAATTACTTATGTCTAAACATGTTAATGTAACGAAAATTTACATATATTAGAATATACTATATCTGCACATCAACATTCGAGAGAGTACAATGACTTATGACCTAATATCGTCATTAAATATATCTATAATAATTTTCCTCCTTAAGTATTGCCCATGATTACTATCAAAATCAAGTTTGCACCGGAACATCAAATACATCATAAACATCAACATAAAAACGCCGCAATCACCACTTTCAGACTCTTGTTGTGGCACATCTTTAACGATTCTTACTTTCCAAAAACTGGCACTTTGCAGCTTAGGTTGATTGTTGTACAATCCAACATCTCGAAGTCATTGCGGGAAGATGACCTTTAGTAGCTTAAATTGACGTAAGCATGTTTTGTCGTCGCGAAGTGCCATTGATGAGTCGTAAATCCGCATCCTCTTCGAGCAAAGGTTTACTCGTGCCAATACCTAATGATCGCCACCCAGAATCACAAGAATAAATATCTGCAAAAAAAAAAAATTAATATATTCATCATATTTTATATGCCCAAACATTGTTGAAAAAATTTAGTACATAAGATTGAGTAGCATTATAAATCACATCGATGTCCATAAACTGTTTCAACATTATATCTTCCCACTCATCAATGTAGCTGTTTAAGTTGTTGCTATATCGTAATGAATGGACATCACAGTCACTATTATTTCATAACTGCTTCAAAAACACCTATTACGTATATTACCTGAGGATGAACAAATTAACAAGACTTCGAGACATTATAAGATATGAAATTATAATAAATAATTAATCAGTTGGTAAACTCATTACCCAAAAAAATATGTCTGTATGCATGACTCGCAGAGATAAGGCATTTGGATATTGTTATTACTTCTCACTGATCAAGCAGAAATATGCATGAATATACTATGGATGAATAGAAATAAGTCAATTTATAACAACATTTTGTACAAAAAATATGATGAACAATAGTTAAATATTTTGACCATTAAGAACACTAACCTCATCACCAAGCCACCTCAGCGAAGCATTGCCCAACAGTATTTTGAAGAATTGTTTGGATCGTTGAATATGACGATCCATAGTAATCATGCCAACAAACCACTGATCAAATTCCTCAGATAGGCGTGGATCTTCAAGGCCCCTCAGTGGATTTATATCAACACTTGTTCTTTTATCAATCCCATGATTCGTTATTTCGAGTAGGGGAGGAGGTTTGACGCTCCTAACTCTTTTGAAAGGAAGAATGAAGTAAGGACTACTAAACACATGTGATGGTCTATACGGATGTCCAAACTTACTTACGCTAGAAGGCACCTTCGTGAGGATCTACACATTGTCATCACTTACGTCCCCATATAAACTATACAACGACATGAAAGTTTGATCATAATGGTTGTCAGCATCAGTGTACGGAACACAGTCATCGGGGACCTATCAATTTGACAAATACCGAATATTAAATTAACATCGTATTTTAAACTAAAAGAACATAACTGTTGCTTGTTAAACTTGCTTACCACATACGACCGTCCAATCGAAGAATCACTATATGAGCGCTTGGAAGAACCATCACTAAACGAAGCCATAAATCTCATGACTGCTTCTCTATACTGTTGTTGTTTTTTTCGCTTAGCCTGAAACTCTGACCTTAGTTCATGAATGGAACGCTTAATGTTGTCCATCCGTCGAATGAAATAATCATAATAGAACTTTGTCCTCTCCTACTATCATAAAATCAAAAAGTAATGAGAGAGTGCAGAAATCAAATGTATGTGAAAAAAAAATGATCTTTTATAACAAAAATTAATCTCTGAATTTAGTGTGTCGTCATAATCATGCGTAGATTCATAATGTTTTTCAACAGAAAGCTCATCCTCAGCAGGATTTTCCTGCACCAGTGTTGGGTTTGTGGTGCCGTATGCCTCCTCTTTTCTCTTTGTAATTGGTAGCGCGTTGATTAAAGGTTGACGTTGCACAAAGTAACATACAAAACACGTAAAAACCAAGCAAAAAAATCTTTATGGCAAGATTATTTTTTATATAATGCTACGATGCAGTAAAAGATACCCACATTACAGACCCAACTTGGGATATATGGCACGTAATCCTCCACACTCTTTCAATATTTTGACACTTTTTTCTTTGCGTCTGGATTGACAGTTTGTAAAATGTTTCTCTACTGTAGAGAATACCACATTTTAAGTTGGTGTAATTATCTAGTACAACGTTTAAGGTGTAAAGTAATTATATACATACATTAACAATTATATATTACTAATAAGATAAGAGTTGTCATTCAGATAGGAATACACTTTAGTAAAGTTTATCTTCGAAGATGCTATGGGTTTCCACTATACGATCCAAGGAATCTTCTTTCTGGTTTTCACAACTCATTCTACTAGCAGTCCTTCAATCGCCTAAAAAATCCATGCCTACATGAAGAAAAGATATAAAGTCATAAAACGTGTCATTAAAGATTCATTACTGCAAAACAAAGTCATAAAAAAATTTTCTCCACATATGTGCACTCCAAATGTAAAGCTGTAAATATTGTATTTTTTAATGTTATGCTTTGGTTGGTCTTCGCAAGCCTTTTTAAATTTCTCAATTTTTTCATTCAATTCATTGTCAAGACTGTCATTATCATTTCCCATGATAAACGACCCTATGGACGACTTCAACAGTGATCAATCTCATCAACCTCGTTCAGCAACAAAAAATTAATTTAACAATGATCTTTTCTTCTACTGAGTACTCTGTCTACAAAGTAAAACAAAGTGATCTTTAGTGCATCGGTGTCATCCATATTCTCGAAGTCTAAGTCCATAAATCTTGTATCAATCTGTCCAAGATTAATCTTGATAACAAACCGCCGAAATACTTATGAAGCAACCTGTGCACCGTCTTTTGCCTTTTTAGTACGACATCTTCACCATAGCAAGTCCCGTTATTAGGCACCATTCTTCAACTGATAAGTGTATCAAATTCTCACTAATTTAAAATCACATTTGATCTTTTTCGTTACATTCGCCATAAAATACTTGCCTTAGCAACACATTGTGCACAATTACGCTATTGAAAGGATACCTTCGGCGGTTGAAAAAGATGTACGGCGGTTTGTGCAGGAAGCAAGTGAAACGTGCTACGAAACTATAATGAAGTCATGGGGAGAGATAGGAAAGGTTGCTTCTAAGCCTGATGGTGTTTCAATCCTCAGCAAGAAATTTAGAACTTGCAAATAATTAATATAACTAAGTTCTTTTGTCCTTTTATGTATATCCTCCTCTTGGTTTCTTATAATCATGAATATATATGGACAGCAAATTAAGTTTCTCTTATAGTATATTTTTGTGTCCATTGCATTGTTTTTGAAAATTAATTTGTCAAATATCTCTCATTGGCTTTCTGATACTAATGAATTTGCGAAAAGGGAAAAAGAAAAACTTTTCTGGTTGGGAAAACAATCATCTAGTCGGGAAAACAATCAAAACCCCCTTGTAATCTCAGTAATTTAATAATTTCTCTCATCATGTTTTCAAATTTATCAAAACCCCCTGTTGGTAAACAGATTTCGTTGTGCTTCATTTTTTTTTAATTTTTAATACCGTTTTACTCCTGATTTGCTAGACCTACTATTGGGCAACAAAAATTTATCGAATCATATAAGTAAAAGACACTAAAATGTTGAAAGTAACAATAATTATTTATTTTAATATTGTTCAAAGATTTTGATGGGTTTTGAAAAAAAACTAAAAACAAACAATTTAAGTGGAATTTCATCAAACACATAATGTGCAATAGTTATAACTCATCATTCTAATTAAAGTTTTTTCATTGCACGACTCTAACAACCTATAATCACCTACAATCTTAATCAATTTCACTCAAATTATTATGGAATGTTGAGATTTCCTTACCTAGGGTTTGGGCTTTTTTCAATTTCTTTGATCCGTTTCCAATTTTGTTAGATTAAGGTGGATTGAAGCAAGTTTTGCGTAAGTCGTGGCTGTTGTCGTCGCGGGTCGCTTGTCGTCATTTTCTATTCACGAGCAAAAATTTTGAGTGTTATTAGTGAGAGCTTGAGTGTGGGAATGGAGCGGATAATTTGGGATAAAAAAAATTAATTTTAGCTAATTATGATGTGAAAATATTAGGGTGGTTTTGTTTGAAAAATAAACATTTTTTTTAATTATTTTTGTAAATTTCCCAAAGAAAAAGCGCACAAGATCAAAATTTGTCAGCGCACTTTTTCTAGTCGGGTTCACCTTACGTAGTTGCACTTTTTCTATCCTTATCCACGATTGTGGGCTGTTGGCACAAAGGGTATATCTATGAATCTGTGATCACCCTATTAATGTAAAAGTTTATATATTTTCCATGTGCGTTTTGTTAATATCAATTTAATTACATCAAATTTGTGCAGTCAGGCCGGCACAGAAAATGAAGTATCTTCCAAATGATGATACAACGTCTTTGATATTTTGAATCAACTCGAATACATCAAGCTTTCAACAACATCGTTTTTGGCTTGATGATAAGCAATAGGTGGTTTTGTTTTTCTACAAGTACCTAGCAAACCCTACATTCTCCTCTAGCCACTGAAATTTTTATGTGGCCGAAAATTTTTGATTCACTGCAAAATTTTCTTGGTTTTGCTTTGCTTAGGATAAGAAGAACCGGTGGCTCTTTTAAGTGGGGTTACTACTCATGTAGATGTGATTAGGCCTGGCTTTTCTTCTCTTGGAGTTTTCGTTTTGTGCTATGATCTATCAAAAGACCAAACTATGATAGCTTCACTGATCCACCATATTATATTGCGTGTGTTTGAATTAGTTTGAATAAATTGAGGGCTCCATTACATTTTTAATAAATCTTTAGTGTAAAATTATCTTTTGATGTAAGTATGTACCACTTTGGTTCATGCATATGATGTGCATGTCCTACGATTTTTGGCATTTTCATTTTATAAGACGCTGATAATTTCGATTTTGATGCATAACAAAGAGTTAAGCTAGCGGGTGCCAATAATTTAGATTAAAGATAATTTCGAATCTTTATAAACCCATTGAAATCGATGGATTGGTCTTTCGTCAAGTGAGGTCTATTTGAGCTTAGTTGTTGAGCAAGTCATCAAGTAGTTCTCAGTTTTCGTGTCAAAAAGTCATCAAGTAGTTCAGAGTTTTCGTGTCAACCATTACATGGTTTTGTGGATGATATGTATTCGTATTCGACCCTTATCTCTTCAAACTCACTTTCATACAAAGCAAAAGTGGAAGAGGTTTATTCAATTCATGCATAAATTAACGGGTCTGAGATAGAATCAAATTAAATTAAAGGTTGAGAACCTTATGTTTTGTTACAGATTTTCAAAGTGAAATGGCCGCTCTCTATATGGTATATAAAATGCTAACAAATTAATGATGACTCTTAAGGCGTGTGTAATCAATGGTTAAATACGTCCCAGATTATATGATGGGTCCCAAATTAATCATGCATTATCCTTCTACGTTTTCTTACTATTGATATAATATTTCACTAGCTCACTTTTGTATGCATTGGTGATAATTAATAGCCATACTATTTTTTCTTTTTCTTTTTTTTTTTTTAAAATTATGATTATTTACATAAATCTATGATAAAGGAAAAATTATGAAAATATCTTTACTTTTTAATTACTGTAGCTAATGACAATCGTTTCAATCAATCTTAACTTTTTATCTTTTATCTTCTGTTTGTTCAATGTCAAATATCCAAAAAATCTTATTGTGTTATTTAAATGTAATCAGAAAAATTCATATATAGTTTAACATTCTTTTGTATATAAATGAATGGCTATCTTGACATAGAAAGTGCATTCATTCTCTTTGTACTACTTATACTATTCATTCCCCTTCCTTCTTTTATAATGTTTTTGAGTAGAAGCTTGAGCCTGCTAGCTCTATATTCATTTTCCTGCGTCTTTGAAAAGATTGAATCCACGTAGACGAATTAACAACCGTTCTATGACCATCAATTCAAACGCACGTAAAATTAAAATGTGAGATAACTTTATTTTGGTTTATAGTAATCTTTGTCTATCGATGAAACGCGAGTTTGAATTTGAAATGAGAGCAGGGATCAAAATCCAAAGGTAGATACCAGTCATAATTTCTCTTTCCCTCTTGGGGGAATCTAGTTTCATTATCATGAAAATTTTGTAACATACTATAATTCCATCGAAGCTGAATTTAGTGTTGAATTTGGACAGGCAGGAAAGAGACCCTATTTTGGTTAACGTTTTCACAATTGGTTATTGCCTTGTAGTTTAGCAACAAAAGTGTAAGTAACGGTCCCCCAACACGATAATGTCTTCCATGCATCGTTGGTGCCAATTTGGTTTAATTTCTTTGCTTGCGGTTCTCCATTGCCGAAACGTATGCGTTTCAGAACCCACATAAAAACATGTTAGTCATTACGTGGCCATGGGCATTCCTTCAATATAAATATAATTACGAGGGGCCATGGGCATTCCTTCAATATAAATATGATTACGTGGGGCCATGGGAATGACCACCCTTCTCTGCATGGCCACCCTTCTCTGCAAACATCAGCGCTGGCAAGCAATTTCCCGTATCAATCAAGTCAAGTCAAGTGTCTCGCAACGTACACGCATTAGGCAGCTCCAAGTCTTTGCTTGCCGTGTAGACTACAGATTGCGAGGAGACTGCAGAAAATGAATGTTTTGTTTCAAAGCTCGTTGCCCTAACACATACAGTGGACATATAAGACTTTAATTAGGCAATGTGGTTTGTTGCGTACTTTCTGCTTGTAGAAAAATATAGATGTTGTCCTGCAGATATGATCACATTGACCCCATTTCATAGCATTATCCTTCAGACTGACAGTAATGACAGTACTATTCTGGTGCCGCGCGGAAATTTCAATCTGAAGATTGGAAATGGTCTCGATTCTAACTAACTGAGTTCGGTCATTTCAAGTGAAGCTACTGTCAAAGTGTATATATATCAAAGCCTAACACAAACTAATTAGCTGACAAATCAATGGCTTGGTGTTGCAATTAACAGGTTTAATTCATTAGGCAGACTGGCAATTTGAAGCCACCAGCAACTTTAGCTTTTTTCTATAAAATGCTTCGACGTTATAGTAGCATACAGCTAGATACCGAACCTAAAAGATTGGCTGAGCTTAGAAATATCTTCATCCTGCTAATGCTGACAACAAATAGTTAACTCCTGCAAATCCATCCACACAAATGGTGGTTCCCTTCACTAGATAAATATCAAGTACAATTCATCTATGATAATCGCTAGTGGTGGTGGCGGATAAGAGAATGTGTCTATCTGCAATCGTACCGTCCTTGTGTATCCCAGCCAAACATCTATCTCCACGAAATCAGATAAACTTTCAAGATATTTTCATTTTTAATCTACTAATGGTTGCTTCAGGATGGAGGTTTCTGAAGGAATTGATATTTTGAAGATACAGAATCCTCTTATGATATTTCTTTATCCATCCATTTCAGATGTCTCATGTCTGTTTCTTTCTCAAAAGGTTCCCGTTAAGCCAACTGACCAACTCAAATTTGAAATTCAATTGAAAATGGTCAGATGAATAACGGTGTCATCACAAAAAGGCAACAAAGATGACGCCCAAAGATTACAAGTAAGATCTGCATTCTGTTGAATCACGCTTGACCACAGAAACAGTGCTCCTTTGTCGAAACTAAGAGGCAGTTGATGCAGAAGAACACAGATTAGCTGTCTTGACAGTCAGTAAGCATCATAAATGAAACAATATACGTAACGGCTGCTAAGCATAACAATCATCATACATGACAATAAGTTTCTGCATGTTTCATTTTATAGCCTTGAATAATAAAATCCTAAATCAGCAGTTTACTTATCAACTTTCATCAGTTTCTAGCACATAAGTTAACATGGTCTCACAATTTCTATGTTTTTGACACATGGTAATTTTTTTGGCAGGACTCCAAGCCTTCACCAAGAACCAGAAAATTCAATTCTCGGCAATAGGAAAGACGGAACCAATTCTGTCTCCTAATCGGTAGCACTTGATATTAACAGAGTATGGACCCAGCTGTACATAGTTATCTTCTCCACCAACGAAGTAACATAGGGTGTACAAAGCAATTTCAAACTCTGGGCTCACTCCAACCAAAGTGCTTGACACAGATTTGAGAATACCATTCCATTCAAACTGAACTGTTAGCAATTGCGTTTCAGAGTCTGGCTGCAAGGGAGCAAAGAAACAGATGATTAAAAATACAAAAATTGCAGTGGTTAAAATGGACAAAGGAAAAACACCTGTCCTCTTGATATCATAACATATAATAAATCTGGTTTCCACTGGCGTGGTAGTAGCTAAAATCATGTTACGAAGCCCAATTGGAGTTGTATGCTATCCCTTAACAATGAGGAAAAGCTATCTTTGATATATACAAGCAATATAATAATTTAATTGAGACAGGCCCAATATTAGTAATGCAATATTTCCCAATTTATCATTCTGCTTATTTCCCTGCACTTCACTGGTTAAAAGAATCATAAGTGGAGAAACATTTTGAGGTTGCATATGAAAAATCTTTTAGAAGACTTCTATTTAAGCCCACAGCTCAAAAATGATACAGAACCTGCACAGCCTAGAAGTCACGGAATAGAGGATATCCTCTCATCATGGAATCATAAAATGCTTGTTAGAAATGAAACTAATTTACATATGTACATGAAGGATGATGTGAAGCCCCGGTTGGCAATAGATAATTGAAGAAAAAGTTCCAAAAAGAAAAAGGAAAAAAGTGGGTTAAACATGCTATTTCTGCAATTTTCAAGTTCAACCATCAGACTCGTCAACACATAATGCAATGTGAACATAAGATAAAGAAACTTACGACTTGTCCGCGATGTCGGGGGAATATATATCCTTGGTAATCAATGTTTCCTTTTGCTTCTTCAAGGTAAAACTGTAGAAAACAACAAATGTAAACACAATATCTAGCTGTTATAATTGATGATAGACTCTCTAATTAAAAAAAATGAAAAGAGAAAAAAGGATGCAAAAATTATTAACCACAAAAATTACAAAGATTTTAAGTTTCTTAGTAAGTTTTGCTATTGTGATAAATTCAGTATCTACAAATAAAGAACTGTGACAATGACTCTTCAGAATGACTACAAACCTAATCATTACATTTATTTAAAGGGATAATGCATCTGTTCTACCTGCTCCAACCATATGTTACAGTGAATCAAGAGTGCCTTCTTCTTCAACAAAAATCACTGACTACAAGATGCATTATTTTGAACTTATTTAGTCTTCTCCATCAAATATAAAACGATAAATTCTAAAATAGTTCAGTGGCTTTTTAACATTACACAATTAACATATATTATAATTAATGCAAATCACTTAAATTTTGAACTCACATTAATTTAATGATGAATAATAAACATAAGAGAAAAAGAAAATAGTTATAGACCTGAAGCCAGTTATGGAAGCCGGAAACTTCTTGTTCACCAGCTTGTTTGATTTCACCAACAAAAACATGCTCAAAAGCAGAAGAGGAACCAGATGTACCACCTCGGCCACAAAGATCAAACCAGAGACTGCTGATTGTCCTTTTAAAATCTTGATAATTCCCAGATACAATGCCCTTGGATGAGAGATACTTATGAAGATATTTAATTGGTGCAGTTCTACTGATTTCTTCAATGAAAGCAGCTTGCTCCTGCTTCTCTTCAGATGTGACAACTTCTTTGTGCCCTGCATTTGGATTGTAATTATCTAAAAGTGAACAAAACCGAGAAAAAGTAGGCTTCCTGAATACGTCATCACTAAGCCAACTGAACAGGCTTCCTTGCGCCATATCATCCTTTTGGTAAGCCTTCTTCCCGTCACCACAGTCAATCTCATAGTCCTTGCCAGGTATCAGACGATTTGAATCATGTTCCCAGAGCCTATGGCAACCTTGTGACAGGTCAGCAAGCTCTTCTTCTGAGGGTTCTAATGTACCATCAATTTGAACCTCATTAGAGTACTCTTGCTCATTAGGAGGCTTTTTGTACTCATTCCATTGATCCTTCTGAACCTGTTCAAGCAATGTTTGTACAGTATCAATCAAATAATGATTATTAAGAAGAAAGCCAGAATGCTTTTAAGAATTAACCATCAGAAAATGATACAGGTATTTCATGTTCACAGTATAATTATATAACATACCCATCTAGTAGAATAAGAAAGTAACGAAGTAATATATCAAATAAGAATATAGAATCCAGATAAACTGAGTTTCAAAAATGGACAATTCAACTTAATCCAATCAGTGAGTTCATTAACAATTACACCCTCCACAGACAATTCTCTGTAAGTTGATTAAGTGCACATGTGAGACAACTAGTAATATATCTAAGGCATGGACCATAACTAATATTCAGGCCACATTGAAGTGCACACGATAAATTTGAGCAAAAATAGCTACCTTGTGTTGTCGCCTTGGAGGCTTTCTGCCAACAGTCGCCCAACCATCGTTGTTCTCCTCTCTTTTCTCCTGTATGAAAAGTCAAAATACCATTGAAAATTCCATAAAATAAATTATATGATAGGAATTCGGACATTCAGAGCATAAAATAAAACTTAGTAACCAACCTCTCTGTTCCAGTTGTTCTGGTTCCAATTAAAACCTTCATTCTTCTCGTGCCCTTCATCTACAGCCTGTATTTCAGACATTGAAGAGAGCACACCTCATTGAGCCAACGCCAAAAAAAAAAAAATCCAAATGATTGCACATGAAGACAGGAAAGTTATAATTAGTATAAACATTGAAAGCAAAATTCATAAATTAATAATTGATGTTATTTCTGAAGGTTCCATTTTTGACGTGTACAGACTTTAAGGTTTGTGAAAGTTATTTACATTTGTGACATTCCTAGTCCATTTTATTAAGAGACTTATCTTCAGGTGGAACCATCTCTTCGTTAAGTTGTTATTTCTGACAAATACACACATAAAAACTACTGTATGTGTACATGTGTGTTTGTGCATGTAAGAGGCTATATAACTTCTCTCTGCAAGGTGCCCTATGCATGCATCATATAATGCACATGTAAAATAAAGGCATTATTAATCCCAAGAGTTAAGTCTCACACTGGAGATAGTGATGCAAATATTCTCTCCATAAAATCACTATCAACAAACCCCTGTCACATTTGTAGGTGCCAAAATTGTGCATTTGAATTTGCTACAGTAACAATCCGCGGCATAATTAACTAACTCCTAGTGTAAAATACAATAATTTAGTAGATGCAAAATCCCATAACAAACACATTTTTCTCCTTTAAAATTTCCTCCAAGAGAAAAAGCCTAATCAAAATGATGACAATTCAAAAATCCCGAGTGATGAAACAACTAATAAGTGACAAATTAGAGAGTCAGTAACTTTTTCTCCTTTAAATTTAACATATCTAAAGGGTGAGCCATTAGTTAAACTCCACAATGATGACTGATGAGATAATTCACAAACAGAAATAACAAAAATTCAAAATTTACCATCTGAGGTCGCCTTGACGGTCCCGAACCTTCGTCCTGCCCGAATTGACTTTGTTCCTGCTTTCACATCGCATCTTAATCTCTTACAATTTTCAATAGATCTCTTTAATTAAATAAATCAAATCAAATCAAATGAATCTGAAGTAAGACCTGTACGCTCCACTGATTATTATGCTGACTGTGGCGGCGTCTTTCCTGATCGTCTCGATCCTGATCTCCTGACACCACCTGCGCATTTTAGCATGTACCATTCCAACACTCATCAAACTGAATCATCGAAGAGAGATGAAAAGTTTCGACAAACATTTGTTAACTAACCTGCGCCCAACTGGATATGGACCGTTCGTCTCGGGACTGTTGTTCTTCCTCTCCGTCGTCGCGACGGTGGCCCAAAAAATCAAGTGCCACGTCCGTTAAGCCCTTGACCAGACCGTCCATTTTTGCGTGAAATTAAGAGAGGGAGTGAACGAAATGAAAGTTACGGATTTTATGGCGTGTGAGCTAATAATAAAAGCTATATGCGCTCGTTGAATAAAGTTAAGGATGGCGGGTAATGGCAATTTGTGTAAATATATAAAATTAGAGTGGATCCGTGAGGTCAGAGAAGAGTGTGAGACTGACAGGCCACTACTGAAGTTTTGCTGCCGACAGATTTGCACGCACAAATATAAATGTCCCTCCTTCCCTAAAATAATTCTATCGACAGATTTCTTATAGCGTATTTAGTGATAATACCGCATTCATTTATTATCCTCATAATTAATGAATATCTTAACTGAATAAATAAAGCATCACCATTGTCATAAAAACGTTTAGATGACTGCAAGCATGAGATTGTGTATATTTTAAAAACTTTACTTTGAATAAAATTTTTTATTCTTAAAATACTCCCAGCTTAATTTACTAAAAAGGACAAGTTTTTTGAGAGTTTATATACATATTTCTCTTAACATATATAACCTAAAACTCTAATTTCATCGATCTAAATCTTAATTCTTGGGTTTAGGACCACACTCTTGTTTCCCGGCATCACCGTAAAATGTAAAATACTGAAGTATAGTTTGTTTGAAATTCACGTGTTATAATTTTTAAAGTATAGTTGTTGTGATAAAAAAGTGATAATTATAAAATAAAAATTGATATTATATAATAAATATAATTTTTAAATAATAATTTTGATAAAATTGATAAAGATATAATAGATTTTTCATTATACAAGTGTAAAATTAAATTAATTTAACTTCTAAACTACAATAATTATTATTTACTAAATACTTTAGTACTGTAACTTTTAAATTATAAATATCCAACCTTAATCCCAAATGGGTCTATAGTCTTGTATAGATTTTGGCAACAAATAGCATAATAAATGATTCATAAAAAATCTATAATCATTATGTAGGCTTCGAAACAAAATAAAGTATTTGATGGTATCTTACGATTCTTGATAGATGGTCTCAATTAAGTTTTGAATTTTTTTTTAAATAATACTGGTAGAGATATTAATATTTAAGTTTCGATTTGAGATCTAATATTATGTAGCACTGATTTATTGGATACTGGATATTATCACCGGTAAAATTACTTATTTATCTTCAAATATTTATTAATGTCATATTAATTACCACTCAAATATTAATATTCTTAGAATTACTACTTTTTAACGTACGCGTGTGTGTGTCTATATATATATATATATATATGTATGTATGTGTGTGTATGTATAAAACAACAAAAAAGTAGTGTTATGGATTACACGTGATCTCAAAACCCGAGGAACTTCTTTCACAACGGTTGATAAAATTATAAATAAATTTCTGAAAATTAATAGAGTAGAATGAGAGCCAGTAAATACAAAGTTGAATTGACGGGAAAGATTTAAAAATAGCGAATTATACATATCCTTAAGCCCATTTAGTGAATTTTTCATCTTCTTGGAATCGCCTTTCTTCTGATCCCATACGTTACGTTTTTCTAAAACCATCTTTTAATTCGTCCTTCTTTGCCAACAAGTTTGCTTGTTTCGTTTACGTTGCTTCTATATTTCATGATTATATGCTAAAACAATTATAACTGGAGGTACCTACATATTTCAGAGCAAACGTGCGATTTTTTTCCCCTGTTTACATTCACTGTCTATGAAAAATCATGAAAGGAAGTTGCTTCTTTTCGTTATTGGTTTTTTTTTTCTAATTAATTTTCATGAAAACATTTGTGATTACGCTCACACAATTTGCATAATCTATGATTGAAAAATCTATTATTTCCAAATGTCATAATTACATGTATGTAGGCACGAATATTGGAAATATCAAATATCTATTATAATACTCGTGATGCAAAAAATATTAGTTAGATTCTTTTTTCAGTGGTGTAATTATTATTATTATTTTTTAATTGAGCGAAATCCCAAATGCGATAATAATTAACTTTATTCTTTTTTTTTTTAAAGATAATATATAAATATCGTACATATAGATTAGTTATACTTCCTTAGATTATTATGATGCATGACAGATGAGGCACGTAGTAATTCAATGTTCGTATGTTTGGAGCATCCTAGAGATAGGAGCTACGACATTTGAAAATTCTAGGTACGTATTTAATTATCTAAAATTTTGTATTTTAGTTATCCTTCCTTAGATTATCAGTTCATTTGCTTGGGTAGGTTGGAATTAAGTGGGAGACAAATTAGTTGGCAATATTTTGTTTGATGTAATTTGTGTAGCGATCAGATTAAAAGGACTCGGCTGTTTAGGGGAAAATATGTAGCAATAACTAAAAGATTTTTTTTTTAAGAATCCATATTGTAAGCAGTAAGTACTAAAAGATTTATAGAATAAAATAGGAATTCGTGAAGGGTTCATATGCTTTCATGGTGTGAGCATTATTTGAGCTTTTTTAGATCTTTTAAAACATTCAAAATCCATACAACAAGACCGGGCTAGACACACACACAGAGACACGAATATATATGTCAAAAGATTTTAGAGTGGTCTCGACTCAGAGTGAGGAAAATGTAACTCCTTCCTGTTGACAAGCGTATATCAGCAGCAATAATGCAGCAATCAGCTCCAGCAATTACCGCAAGTTCTGCAAAATTAAAATTAAATAAGTAGCATAATTAAGCAATTTAATGACAAGAAATATATAACTTAAAAAGTTATTTAATTTATACAAGCCAAGCCAAGATCACAATTAAGCAATTTAATGACAAGAAATATATAACTTAAAATTTATTTAATTTATACACGCCAAGCCAAGATCACAATTAGTGACAGTGCGATCACCCACCATTGTCTTCGTATGCCCAATGCCCACTGCCCACTGCCCAATGCCCAATGCCCTGCCATAGTTGATTCCCCACAAGAAACACAAATTATGTACTCTATTTGAAAACAGAGCATGGGATGAGATTATTAAAGTCCTTTTAAGTAAGAGTTAAAACAATGATGTGTGTGTGTGTGTGTCTCTCTTTTTTTTCACCCTCAAGAAAAGTAGGATATATTTCCTGTCTTTCAAATGCAATGGAAATAAATAAAATTGGAGGAGAAAGACACGTGGATTAATAAGTTTAAGTACATGAAGTTTTTCTCTGCAGGAGCAAGCTTACGCAGTGTTGCATTAGTACTCTTACAGAAGTAGATTAAATTTTTATGAATCCGACAATTTGAACGAATTGAATTGAATTTTAAACACCCCCGATACAAAAGGCCTGTCGCACGAATCAGGTAATCTTGTAACCATAAAGAATAGAATAAGAGGGAGGCCTTGAACAAAAACAATTCTCCTAAGAAAACTTTCTTTTCAAGTTGGATAAAATATATGTTAGAATACAGAATAAACGGACACAAAAATTGGATTTCAAGCCTCATAAACAAACAAACGCCTTTCCTATTTTTGGTTTTCGTACCCACTATATTTTGCCTTTTTTTTTTTTTTGGGTACTGTGTACTGTTTTGTATTTCCTTGTGTTGAACAACAAATACACAGCTCTGAAATTATTGGAAAAAGCATCCAATGAAACAGGGAAACTTTTCCCTTGGAAAGATTGGAAAAATGAATATGGATTAATTAAATACAAAACAGGGCGGGAGAGCTACTGTCAACCGTACAAGTTGATCAGGACATTACAAGCACCTTGTCCTTGGCATCGCCAACATTTACGACCAAGTATTTAGAAGTGGGCATATCACAGTATAAGCATACAATTTTACTTGGCTTTTTCGGATTGGGACGAAGGCTGCGGGTCATCAAGAACTCTCATTGGCTTCCAGTCAGACTCATCCTTGGCCTGTCTTAAAGCAGCAAAGTGAAGAGCTTCACTTCGGACTTGATAAATATGACAAACCCAGGGGTATGAATCTGGTGCACACCATATCTGTTGATCTTCAAATACTGTTTCCTCAACATGTGATTCTGCCACAGAGTAAACCAAATTTGGTTCCGGCTCTTCAAAACCTGCTACAGCAACACATCCAGGAGAGACAAATCCCTCTGGAGCACGAGGATGCCAAATTGACACAGGACTAGTGTAGTCATCTGCACAGTTTCTCCACACCTGCAGCACATCTCTGAATATTACTTTCTATTTTTTTTTTTTAAATGGCAGAGACAATCATGCAGAAGTCATAATAATTGGGTTTTTGATAAATTTGAATCATTAGTGGTTTAGTGTTTTAAATAAATTGAAGTTATGCGAGAGTTGTAGCCTAATCAATCTTGATCCCATTCAACTGAGCTCTATTTAAATTAAAAGAAAAAGAAGAATAATTGTGCTGAGCTATTATGCATACGATTCAGCTGGGAAATATGAAGAGAACAGAAACAACTTTGTGTATAGACTGAAATAACTACAGATCATAACATCAGCCCCTTGATTAATCAGCGAGGGAGGAAGCACGAAAATGTCAAAGACATATCTCTGTTAAAATGAATTGCTTAAAAGATGCATCTCCCTTTCCCAAATGCGTTTTTCAGTTATGAATTGTGCAGCATTTTAAAAGTTTAATCGCAGAAATGCCATATCAAAACATTAGCCAGTGAGTTAAGAAAACTCTCATCAAATACATTTCCACACAAGAATTGATTCAGCAAATGCATTTAATTTTACCAGGTCATAACCCACTGGAAGTGCAAACTGTCCATCGATGTTATGGTAAACCGCAGCAACATTTGGGGGATGGCTTCCAACACGAGCTATATCCCCAACAGAGACGTACCTGAAGAGGAGAAAAAATGTTGTTCAGGCACTGAAAAAAACTACATAAAACGCTCAATAGTAGGCCAAAAATTCCGTTAATTAGCATACGTGATATTGCAGTAGTCATAGAATCATCACTAAATAAGATAAAAATAAAAGAAAACTCAAATAGATACTAGATCTATGAAAATGGAAGGATAAAGAATCAATGATTACCCGTCGGGACAAATTGGTCTCCAAATACTACATATTCCAGTATCCTGTGAAACCTGTCGACAAAAGCAAAACAAACATATTTATGTTTAACACTGCAACAGAGTGGAACCTCAACATCCATATGCTCAAAACAGAAAATAGTAACTAAATGAATCAGAACAAAAATATGGCAATTGATCATGCTAAGCTCTGAAGCACCTGCTTTCTACACAATGTGCATCGGCCTTTTGATTCTTGCTCACTGGTCCAGATCTTCATGAAGTTGATAGCATGTTTCACAAATCTCCTCTCCTCAGAGGTGGAACTAAATGATGAGAATTCTCTCGACTTAAAAAAGGCTTTATTAGGCATATGCAGTTCTCTCCCATCAGCTTCACTCCAAGCAAAATACACATGTCTCTGGCTTGAAGGTACCTGTGTATTGAGAATGTTATTTAAAACCATATTGAAGACATCTAAAATACATTTTTAACTCTTCAATAGTGATATAAATCACCTACATATAAGCTTAATAAGCTTAACTTTTAGATAAAAAAAGTTAATATGATATAAGAGCCCGTTTGACCAAATGGTATAGTATGTTGAGTTTGATGTTAAAATTGAGGCTGCAATTGTGTTTCATCTCAGACGTTGCTAGGAGGCATTGAATCTTAAATATCATTAGAGCTGTACCTACTGGCTCAAACTTTTAGGCCAAGTGATTATGTAACAAAATTATACAAACTTATGCAGAATAACAACCTTCAGGATTAGGCTTTTCATGTTAGACTGATATGCTTTCCACATCTTACACACAACTGAACAGATCCTTACAGCTTGTGGCTCACTTTCCTCCGTTTCTTCAACACTGCATTTTATTACTCGAACAAAATTTTCTGATCTCCTAAAATTCTTGAGATGCAAGATCAAGTGAGAAGGCTGTCGAGAGCCTGCCTTTGCCAACTCCACCGTCATGAGTTCTTCCCATGGCACATCCCACATGATCTTGCAAGGTTTTTTATCCATTTTGTCAGGAGCTGGGCACTGGATGGAGCAGAAAAACAGGATTAAGAATACAAAGATTAATTTGAAAGTTGATACACAAATTCACACCTTCTCAGTCACTAACCTGTAACAGCATGACCCTCTTATTAGTCACTAAGACAATTCTTTGGTATGGCACAACAAAATGCTCTTCATAATAGTCAGACCAAGCAAACTTTGAAGGCTCTTTGAATATTTCAGTACAGCCAAAATGCCGACTTGCTTCTGCGAGGTAAAGTACCATCTGGAAACAAAAGGGAAAAACGAGCAAGAAAATCACTTCTGATTTAAATCACCAACATACAACCAACCTACTGTACCTAAACCAAGAAACCAGCTGTACCTGACCAACAGCTTCTTTCTCACAATACTCTCTCAGAATACCATCGGCTCGGATAGCTCGGGGGTTTCTGATCCTTTGGGAGATGGTCTTATTATTGAGCATCTCCAAGCATTTAGAACAACTTGCACCAATTCCATCAACAGTCAATGAGAAAAAATCTAATGCCCCACTCATAGGCTGTACAACAAATCCTAGGAAAGCACGTCCGAGCCCATGAGCAAGTCCTAACAAACCATTCTGCCGGGCACTCTCCATGGGCTTTCTCACAACTCCAGAAACTCCAAAAGCAACACCTTGGGCAAGAGCTTCTGTTCCTTGAATAATTCCATCACCCACTCCAGTGATTCTCCTTGATGAAACCTGATCCCATATCGAAGACTCAATCCCTACTGAGAGAGTACTATTATAGTTATCAAATTATGAAAAGAAAAAGAAAGTGACCTGCTTTGACCGTAATTGCATAAACTGCCCATCAGTTGAAAGCTCAGCAAATCCCTTACTGAGAGAAGCCAATGTTGAACTAGTCATACCAAGAACATCCACTGAAAATAATAAATGCAAAGGATTATGAATCAAATCTCTCCAAATACGATTTCCAATGGCAGGAATAATTGAACTCTTCCTCATGAATCTGTCTCTGTGCATCACCCTCCTTAGGTGCACCTGAAATAAGCATCAAAGGCCCCATATTAACAAAGAGTGTTATGCTGCTTAAGGCTAAAATGTCCTTGAGTTAAGGTGACAATATCATGTCGTCTCTTAAAGAAACCCAAGTCAATGCAAAGGATGTCATTGCAATAGGGAAAGTGCATTAAGGTGGTAAATGTTTCTTGAATTTGAGTGGGGAACTAGTGATGACTGCAAAATGGAAGTTGCAACAATAGATGGTGAGTGTCCAGTTTAGAAAATGAAGTTTGGAAGAAATAAAAACCAACCCTTACTATAGGGTTTCATCTATGACAGGAAACAAATTAAATTTATTGAAAAACAAAGAGAAAAGTGAACCAGAGGTTGCCTAATTTGAAAAAGCACAAGACACCGAGATATTTACAATCCCTTTTGACCAATCTTAGAGGCTAAAATAAAATGTAGAACAGATAATTCAGACAAATCTCATTAATTTATTCCCATCCAACCTACTATTGTCCCAGCCTATGAAGTTCATATCTGTGGGGATGTTGTTGGTCCAACTAAGGGGATATCTAAAACTGAACTTGTTATAAAATGTACAAATCTTTCGAGCTCCATACACTAATACACAAATAGCCTCTAAACACAATCATTTGACATGGGAAGTAAACAATATGTTATGCCATAAATTAAAATGCATACACCAGTTCACAACTATGCTTTGGAAGAAGGCAGCATAGTTTACTTTTCAAATCAAATTTTAAACTAACAAAGAAACATCTATGCATCATGCTCCACACCCCCAAATCCTTTTATTTATTTATTTTTATTAAATGTAAAATTGTACAGCAAGATATTTTCCCCGACCCTTTCCTTGTTAAATACATAGGGCGTTGGTGCACCTGGATAAACCCAAACCCTCTTATGGATCATCTTAGTGTAATGTGCTGAGTATCATTTTTCGGTGTACTGATGGTCCTAATCTTGCAATTTCATAGCCGAATGTTTGACTACCATGCTTTAGTACTATCCCATGATGGTCAATCAAATGCGTGCACTTAGTGGGAAAGTTCTCTGGCAACCAAATGACTACTCATCATTGACATCCAAAGGTTTATCGGTTTTAACTGGCAACTTTTTTAATTTGAGCTGTAATCTGGCATTAGCTTTGCAACATGGAATATGAAAGCTTGTTCACCCTAAGTAAGTTAGCAGCCTCACCTGAATTTTAAATGCATTTCCAACAGCAGATAGTATAGGGCTCCACACCCCCAAAACCCCATGAGGTCTCTGAGATGGTGCTGTTTCCAGTGACAACTTCAACCTCACTTCTGAAACATCTATTAAGCTGAAACAACCACAGAAATAATATTATATTGTCTCCAATTCAAGTACCAAAAATATTACTTTTGCTAATGCATGTCAAATATAAAATATTGCTTTTACTAATGCATGTCAAATATTCCAGAGAATATAAACCCTTTTTCTCTAGTTTTTATTGGTACAGATTCTAAACTGCGAAAAATTAGTGTATGCACTTCAGTTTGTTCAAGAACAGCACAGGAAAGAGCAACCCAAGATATGGTCATTCATCACCAGTATGTTAAACATGAAACGAGGATAAGAGGGGAAAAAAGTGCATTATAATACAATAGAAAATGCATACTAAATAATTTGCATGCATACTCTACAAGTTGATTGATATTTACCAAGATAGTGAAAATTTAAATTGTGACAATGTTCCCAAAACAATATATATATATGTGTGTGTGTGTGTGTGTGTGTGTAACCACATGCACACACACACCTAATTTACCTCATTATTCTTACCAGAGAAACCTCTCATTTCCCTGCCATGAAAGTATATATGCATTCATTTAATTGTTATAATAACATCTAGCTCATGTTTGAGTTGTGGATGGCCAGAAATTATTGCAGTGAAATCGAAGATAAAATTGAAGAAATAAACAAAATCCATAATTCCAGTCAAGCAGTGTGTGATGTACTTGGTATTAACAAGTCAAATATAATTAATCCAGAAATATACAAGCATTCCACTGTTCCAGTTAAAAAAAAAAAGTGGAAAAATAAGTCTTACTCCAGGCGAATCTCTGGATCAACTTGAGTGACACTTGTACTTTCAGGGACACGGTTGAGCTGAAGATTGCTGTAGAAATCCACGAAAGCCCAGATAATGGGTTCATGAATGTCAAGTCTCCACACCTTGTCAGTTACCTATAAGGCCATTTATTATGCACATTACATCAATGAAATTACGTGAATACAGAAATAACATGTAGCATGATTCAAGATACAAAAGGCATTACCCGAATATATACATATGGATATACTTGAATGCCCTCAGTATTCTCATTGCGTACTGTAATCGTCATCTTAAAAACAGGATGATGCATATCAGTAGCCTGCTCAGGTGCCAAAAGCACTGGCATCAAAGTGAGAGGAAGCTGGTTATCAATCTGCAAATGACCTAGTATGAGCTTGAACCTGGCATAAATGATCACAAAATTCAATAAGATTTGATTCAATGGCAAAAATTCTAGTAATGAATACCCTGTTGATAGCAAACAGATGTTCTGATCATGAGATTATACACACTCTATGAAACATTTTAACCCCAAGCCTCTTCACTAACATAGCAGAACAAAAAGATGTGGTACAATACAATAAGTAAAATCAGAAAAAAGAAAAGTGGGCTCCCTGTCAGTTTTTTATAGTGGACTTGTGGTCCATTATGTAATTTACAACATTACTCAATTAGCATACTTGCTCTGGGTTTCTTATCCCAAAAAGGAAAAAAAAATAGCTTCCTATTCTGATTTGCCAAAGAAGTACTGTCCATCACATAAATCAACAGCTTCTAGGTTATCTCTTCGAGGAATAAACCACTACCTACTTGCTGACACTAAAGCCTTGAAAAGCACAAAAAATGAGCAGACTTAAGGGGTCATAACTCAAAATAGGACATTTGACATTCTAGTTCCGACAGAAAGCAATGACGAAGAACCAGAATAACATCTTGTACTAGGGATTTTGATAAATGAATAAAAGATCAGTATCTTAATTATTAACATTGTACAAAAGAAAATGCACCACCTATAAACAGGAACAAAAGTTTGTTAAGACTACCAAAAAGAAGCTGGTCCTGTACAAGTCCATAATGAATGAGCACCAGAAATGAGAATTACAGAAATAATGCTACTCAATCATGGAAGTTGTTCTTACCTGCTTGTTGCTCCATCATCATAGCCAGTTGCATATGACACAAAAACTCTCTCCAAGTACAAGTAAGAAAGTTCCTTAGGTCTGTGATCAACTACAGAAAGCCCAACAACTCCCAGCTCAACTATTAGCTCAATCGGTGTAGAGTTGTGCTGAGCTTCTCTCTGCATGTGAGAAGTTCCCCAATTTCCAGGTGTCAGTGACCTGATTTCGTCATGTGAACTTGATATGCTAACCTCTGTAAACCTCGCAACCTTGATGGAACCCATTTCTAGAACATGGAATTGTAATTCTAGTTCCTGCTCTGCAGAATATAACCCAGTCCTCTCTAATTCAAGTCTCCAAACTCCAATGGTACCACGACTATCGATCTTTGCATCAATAGACTTTTGGCCATAAGGATCTTCCCAAGCAAAGGCAGAGGTTGAAAGAGGTTCTAACTGAATCCATGCATCCTCACCAAATCCTGACTGACGAATGCTGATCTTTTTACCAGATGTCCGGTTTTCAATCCTGGTTAATGGAAACTTTCTTAGTCACCATATCTAAAGAATCACTGTGATTGATGACTTATTATCATACACAAAACAAACCTGACAAGACCATTGGTTGATCCAAGGCGGAATACAACTATAAAACGAGATCCTTCTTCATATCCCCGTACTTCTGTCCTCAAAAATCTCCGTGTGCCATCATGACTCCTCAAAACCAGTGAGAAGGTGTCCTCCTTCAGAATCTGGACAGGGTATGACCAATTTGTATCTTCCAGACGTACCTATAAATTTTGAATGGCATACCTTGATTAAAGATAGTTCCAAACTACATTTAAACAATACCCAATAGTTGGAAGAAACCAAAATTCTAAACACATTTTCCAAATTGTGGGCTATGGTTGGAAGCATAAGGAATGAATCATCAACCTATTTGGAAGAATTTGCTTGACCCATATAATCAATAGCTTTTTTAGGTCAAGTGGTGATTTAACATGGTATGATGGCAGGTTTTGTACAGGTGATCCAGTGTTCAGATTCCCCCATTACAATAATTAAACTAAAATACCCTGTGCTTGAGTTTGTTGAACTAGTCGTTTGTTAAATTATGAAGGTTATAGTTGTTGTGTTCAGTCCACGTGCCTTGCAAGTGAAGAGATGTCAGACATGTGAAAGCTTAATTATTTAGCCCCTTACCTATTAGCATTAGGTTTTAGGTCCAGTGGTAACTCAACAAAATTTGAATGACTTGAAATAGTGAAAAGTTGAAGCACCAGATTATGCAACCATGGTACATACAAATAGCGATCAAATGGAATCTGATATGCAGGAAGTATATAAACATATAAAAAACACTAAATTTTCTATTTGTTATCAGGATATGGGATGGTTTTACAGACCCATAGAAGTGACCGTAGCAATATACAAGCTGGAATACACAATTAAGATTATATAAGCTCTATGTCTACTTCAACTGTTCATTTCTTTGTTACACTTATTTATAGTTACTATTACCATTATTTGAATCAATATCTTGAATTTTGCTTGGCTCTTTCTAACCATTCATTTGAGCACCCAAGCTTGGATAGGAGGTATGACCTTGTAGTATTATGACAACCTTTGTCCATCAACAGATAAGTAGATAACCATGGGAAGTTATTCATCCCACAAAAGATGTAACAGAAGGCAGAAAGGGGCCTGCCAATATTTCAACTTCTAAGATTCACATACCAATTACGAGAACAAGATATAAGATGCATTAGGCATAGAAGAAAAACCTATACCCCCCCTAAAAAGAAAAAGAGAGAATAGAATAACCAACCAAAGCAAGGATTGAGTAATAACAATATTGCCAAGTTATGTATTTAACTGACCTGAATTTTATGTGCTCCAGCAGTTTCATAACATACAAAGGAGACTCTTGAATCAGATGCACGAAGAACCTTTGGTTCATCTTCACCATTCAGCCTAATGAATATGTCTTGACCAAGTCTATTTGTAAAAGTCATAAATGGTCGAATGCTTATTATCTGGAAAGACAAGTAAAACACTTAGCATAATGCACATAGACGATCCATAACGCATGTGCAGATTCACAAAACACCCAGGGAAAAAAGAACAATGAAACCTTTGTGGGGACAGACTGATAGGGGCAAGGTTTTGTAGAAATGAAAAGCCGCATACATTTTTCATCAGCATCATGAGCACAGAGATCCAGTGATCCATCCTACCAGATAATTTTAAAAAAAAAAGGAGTATTAATATTCATCTCCACCTTCAAAATAACTGATGGCTTCACAAAATTGATATTGACATCTACCATGTCACCAAGAGGAGAAAGATTTTTGATCGGTCCAAAAGGGTCATTGCCAGCATGACTGATCGACACTGAGAGACCCAATAGATTAAAGTTCAAAGCTGAAGCTATTGTATGACCTTCATATATTTCCTCTTCCGTTATATCCTCAAAAACTACTTCACTGAAGTTTCTAGGCTGAAATGGAAAAGAAATTTTCCTTGTATGCTTTTTCCCTGTATCCAGAAGCCTAATTGTAAGTGGTGGACATCTGGCAATTTCAAACCAATAAGGAGCATAGACTCTGATAGCTTTTGCCAGTGGCTGGTGTTCCTTGTCATAATTTTGTTCAACAATAAGTTGAACAATCCTGCATATACCATGATTTTTGAACATTTCAGACTCATTGTATGTTAAAAAAAAAAATGTACAATGGAGACTGTTATGCAGTATATGATAAACCTTCCAGAAATTGAACTTCTTAAGCTTATTGTTTTAGATGGAACTCCTTGAGGATGGGATATACAAACAGCTTCCTGTGAAAAAAGTTAACAAAATGTAAAAGGAGAACAAAACTGAATCAGATGGCCAAAATCATATAAAACGTAACAGCATATGTACAAGGAGAGGACTTGCTTTAAGATCTTACATGTATTGGCAGCCACCCTCTTTGTGGAAGAAGAGAAAGGAACATAGGGTTTCTTAAGTCAGCATTGTGAACCTTGACAGCTTTTGCCGAAGTAAGTACTCCTCTACAGCAGGCAACAAAATGGCCACTTGCTTGCATCTCAAGAATAGAATATTCAGCAGCAAGAGGAAGATAACTGGTGATAGATAATGGGGCCTTGACTGTAATAATCCAGTCCTGAATAGGATCAGAATGGATGTCTTTTGCAATCTCTGTTGCCTGTATGCTTACACAGAACCACAATTTCTGACTACCGCTAGAAGAAGTTCCAGTAATCTGGTTGCAGTACAACAGCTCCTCAGACTCCATGAGACTTGATACACAAATTTCAGAGAAGACCGTTGGTCTACCAGAATCCTCCAGATGACCAGATCTACCCCCGACAGAGCTCCAAGAGAATTGATCTGGGCCATCAAGATTTGAAGGCCTTAATTGCAGGGCAAAGAGTCCCGATTGGGTCAAGCCTGATAAGGGAAGGGGCAGCGTGTCTCCAGGATTCAGCAGTCCAACAGGTATCTCCTGTCTCACACTGTCCGATATTTGTTTTCTCTTCCTGATCCATTTCCTTTGTCTTGCATAGTTAGCAAACTTAAGAGGATCAAATGATTCTGGCCATTTTAAACTTTCAATATCAGGAGCATAAACCCAACCATCAGCAGTGTTAACCGATGATGTATCCAGATACCAATCACCCATCCATTCCCAGCCCGATGGTAACTCAAATCCAGTAATTGCCTGTACACAACATGAATACAAAACAAGTGAAGGCTTCCAAAACCAATCATTTACCATTGACTTTACTCGCAGTGAAAGCGTCTCATCCGAGTTTATTTTCATAGCTGAGAGATTAGTTAATTCATGCGAGTACCGCTTTCAGTACTAGGTATTGATTTCCAATTAAGTTTATCATTGACATAGACAACAACAAAGACTAGCACCAAACATGAAAAAAGGTACACCATCCAAAATTTATCCCAGAAAATCATTCCGAGATGATTTTGAGTTCATTTTGTGGAATGACATGTGCATTATTTAGCATTTCTCCACCCAAATCATATGACATCTCATTCCCGATGAATTTTTTTTTCGAATGATGTGTGCGATATTTAGCATTTCTCCACCCAACACAATGGCAGATTAACAAAGAACCAAAAAAAATAAAAACACCAAAGTATGTGAAAGTTCACACATTATCACACATATACAGTGCAGAGAAAGAGCATTTTAAGCAGTTCAACAGTAAAATACTTGCACAGTTCTAATAGAAAGTATGTCAGACTGCAAAAAAAAGCTAAACTTTGTACAATTAAAACAATAGGCAAAATCAGTTATGTTCAGGCAAGATAAAAAAGAACGGGAAAAAATAAAAAAAAAGTAGAGATGAAGAAGAAAAGTAGAGATAAAGAAACTCTCTCTGATATTAAAACCTAGTTCAATTGAAATTGCAAACAGCTACAATGTAGAGACAACCACAGCTAAGATCCATTGAACTTTGATGTTTGTGGAATGAAACAAGCACAGCAATAACTCACCTGATCAGAATTTCTACCTTCTGAGTGATCGTGGACAGGTTGAAAGCCAACCCAGCCAAATTCCGGGTCATATTTCTCAGTTTCAAAGAATCCATCTATCTGAATACAGTCATCAACTCTTTGCGAACTTCCATGCTCTCTTGAACCATTTAGTTGCTGTGTCCTCAACTGTTCTCCGGAAGCTTTAGACACAAGGCACAAATCAAGTACAAAACCTGTATTATTATGTACTGAAACCAGAGACCTAATATTTACATATCGATTGCCATCCTTGACGACTACTTCACTGGCAACAACATCATTGCCTAAGCGCCAACAAGCAGCAGGGGCAGCATAGTTTAGCCTTACAGTAGTCCATGGTCCCACCATGCTAGGACTGATCCGAATAAATCCAGATTTTCTGCCACCAATAGCAGTTTCATCTTTGTCCTCAACTTCGGATTTGGGGGACAAGAGTACAGCACATCTTACTCTACCACATGGACTCTTAGATTTATCCACTTGGCTTGCATTCTGCAACAAAGAGAGTAATTTCAGAATTAAATCTGTGCATGAATGCCTCAATCACAGCAGAGGGAAAAATAGGAAAATGCAACAGGAGATTTTACCATAGATTCTGTTGAGCACAAGTCTATCCAGGTTAAGTTATTTAAGTAGTCATCCTGATATACATAGTCCTCAACATCTACTGCTATCACATTCAATGGAGCTGAAAAGAATCCAACAGGTTCACCTGCACTATCAAACAAGAAAGTTAACAAAGATACAAATAATGATGATCCAAATGGGTCTAATATAAGCAATCATCTTTCTTTAGGGCCTGAGTCAATTTTCCCTTTACTCAATAATTTAAAGCCTCAATGCTAGAGAACCAGAGCATTCAAATTAATTGCATTCCAAAAAGATGCACTCTGGATTTTTCATTTGACAAATTCACCAAAATCACTGAGGTAAAGACAAGATCTGAACTCATTAAAAGTTTTCAATCAAATTTCATATGCAGTAATATAACACAGAAATAGTCCAGACTCCAGAGTATCAAACTAGGCTTTCCCAAATCACCAGTAACCTTTCTTTCCTTCTCCTTTTTTTTTTTTAAAAAAGTAAACTCAGTTTCCCAGGTCACATAAGCCAGGAGACCAGCCTATCACTGTGTTTTTGATCTTTTGGTCCATCCGACATTCTCTCTTTCAAAAATTGATTGAACTAACTTTGTTCAGAAAGTAACCCAAAAGAAACACAATAGTTGCCAATAACAAAATCATTAGAAATATATATTATTGCAGCCTTTAGAGGCATCATTGTATTCAGAAAACAGCACAGATAATACTGAAAACCGTAGACAGTCCATATTGATGTGGTTTAGGTGCTTCTTGTCTAATTTCAACATCTCCTGTATTTTACATATTGCTTGTCTTCTATATTTCTGATTGATTTCTCATTTTAAAAATGGAAAGGTAAAATGGATCATTTTTTTAGTAAAAGCAATGATTTGATTTAAATGGATAAAGAACTGCATTTATTGGAAAAAGAAACTAATGAATCAGCAAATGCCCTTCAAATTTTGTGAGTTCAGAATGTTTGCCTTTTTCGGTCTTAGGTTTGCCACACTCAACAGCTCCGACAATGAATTTGAAGATAGCAAATGCATGTGAATGGACAGAAAAGTAAGTTACATAATCTTAATGAACAAAATTTGTTAATTTTTCCCATAATATTGACAACCTCTACCAAGTTCAACTGCAGCAATATTCAAATTCAAAAAATTTTGTTCAAGTAAGTTTGACAGCACATAAACAAAAGGTCTGTATGAAAAAATTAATACCTTTTCCCATGTCAGTCACTGTTACTTCCATTGTGTAGTAATCCTGAAACAGTTGACAGTCATATAAGGTGCTGCACCAAAGCCAGGGGAAAAAGAGAAAGAGAGAGGCTTTCTGATGGATGATTTTTCACACACAACATAACAAACTCAAAACTACAGTGCTTATCAGCAACTGCAAGTCAAAACAGTTTACAAAAGAAAGAGATTGGTTTTGCTGCCTTGACAAATGCATATCAACACTAAACATTAACTGGAATGTAATTTATGGATAATATGTGTACATCCCATGCATGTCCATATAATTGCAAAACAGGTAAAAATCAGTGATAAATACTAAAATAAAGAGAGGAAGAACAAATAGATAATGCATTTTGATCATGAAAACCAACTTGAAATGTAAGCGCACTTTAACCTTAAAAGGCAGCTTGAACATAAGCAGGAAGGTTCTTGTGGATACACATGCAAAAGCACCAAGGATTAATTAGTTGAAACTAGAAATGAATTTTAATATTTGATCTAGGCAAAATAGACTGCTAGAATGCACCTAAAAGCAACTATTTTAGGTATCTTGGGCACAGAATATAGAATTATGGACAACAGAGCGACATAGCTACAAAGAGAATTGTGAATCAAATTGTTGTTTTCTCTCTCCACAAATCTTTTCCAAGGATCACTTGGCTTAAGACTACAATTGGATCAGATTTCAAAGAGTCCTATTATTTAACAAACTCATCATGCAGAATAAGTAGTTAATACGATGGACCTGGTCCAGAGCTTAGGCATATGCAAAAAAATGAAAAATTCTTTAAAATACACAAACACACATCTATATTGAAGAGAAACAAGAACAGAAACACACATTAGCAAAATTCATACCAGAGAATCAACTTTGAAGAAGAATACTTCACTCCAATTAACGACTTCAAGTTTAGAAGAGGAGGAATAACTTGAGACGCTTCCACGTGTGCGTGAACTCTGTTGATGCAGTGGTGAGTCACCAGAAAGGGTCTGATTTGGAGAAAGACGGATAGCTACAGTGTACTGGTGAAGAGTCAAACCTCCAACACTTGGGAACTAACATCCAAACACATACAAGCAGAGGATTAAACGGAGCAAAACAACTAACAAAACAGAAAGAAAAATGATATTTGACCACCAACAAAACACCATCATGACAGAAATGACATCACCATAGCACGAACAGTGCTATCGTTATGCGTGCTACAGTGTTACTGTAGCATCAACAGCACTTCCCCTCTTATGATGTTTAAATATCAGTATGAAAAACAGAAATAGTATCGATTACAATAGAGTATGAGCTCAGTCATACAAATAAAATACATCTAAATTACAAGGGCTCCAATAACAGAACCCACGTTGTTGTGTAAATAGAAGAATACATGTCAAAGTTGTTTTAGCATTGATTTAATCAACGGAAATAGTATTCTAGGGCATCCGAGCATAGGAACCTAAGGTCAAACATGCTCTTAAATCATATTAAATTACTTCTCGACCTAAGAATTAAGATTAAAAGCAATGGCCCAAACAAAAGTACTTAAACTTTACGGAAAAGCAGAGAAAGCAATATTCTCCGTCACATGATAAATGCACATGTTTATACTTATACCTGTGCATCCAATATAATAAGTGTCACCATTCTCCTAGCTTTTCTGCAAGTTTTTCCCTTCAAATGAGCATCCAACATATTTTTTGAAACAGGAACTTTAACAGGCTTCATATCCCCAGATGGCATTCTAATTACATTAGAACATCCTCTGGTTTCAGCAGCTCGAATAAAAATGTCCTGACCAAGTTTGTTTTGTGGGATTATATAATAATTTCTCTTGTGATGGATATCAATGATAGATCGTCCACCATAAGTTGGGGAAAAAGCTTCCTATATAAATGTGATAAACAGGAGTGTCAGCAGATTAGGCACAACAAGCCAGTCAAATGTGACAAAGCAGAAAAAAGAGAAAAAGAAATATATAAACACGCACGCACGCGCGTGCACACATGTATGAATATATGTGCGGAGACACCCTTGCATGTACATGTGTGGAAGCATTAATCTTTCTAATATCCATATCAATATTTCATATTGGGAGAGAAAAAAAATCAATATTATAGAGACGAAATTTACCCTCGTGTTATCATACTTGTGGACATGATTAAAATTGCTCCAGCTCGCATATGCTTGAATCGTCATATTAGCATTAGACACAGATACATTCAAGTTCAGATCCCTAGTGGAGGTAAGACGTAACTGCGAAGCTGCACCAGGCGCATTGGGATCGTACTGGTACCTGGTAGCAAATTAGGTACTGACATAAAACTAGAATTTCTAAGACAGAAGATGGTGCCATCAGGGGGGGTAAAATAGAAAAGCTGATGAGTAGGCATGGTATATAAAATCCACAGTAAACACAAACCAGCACTCCATCACCAAGAGGAGGGAACAAGTGGAAAACGCCATTGCGGAACTAGATTTCATACAGTTTCAATAATTACTAAGCTCAAGACTTCCTACCACAAGGTGTTTAGAATTTGGAACAAGGTTCTTTTTCCCAGGAGTGACCAATTCCATTAAGAAAAGAACATAAAACCTCAATTAAGCAGTATTGAACTTCTGACAAGCTATAAAAAGTATTTAACAAACTAGCAAAGAAAATCACCAAACAAGTACTTTCTCTCATGAAAGAAAAATTGAAATTTCTATGAATCAGCATGCAAGATTTAGAGAATTGGAGAACTATAGATACTTCCAATCATTCATATTTACATTCAATTTGATAAATGGTAGAATATAGTACCTTAAAAATCCATCTACCGGCTCAACAAGAGGCTCCCAAGATTCATGCTTATCATTGTATGATCTTGCAGCCAGAGAAAAGCTGATGGTGGAATTCTGGTAGTCAGTTCTCCCATGCAAACTGAACCCTATTCCACTCAGTGAGATGTTGAACAAAGGAACCATCTGCCAGGGAGGAAAAAAAATTTGGAATGAAAGCAGTAAGCAATAAATGAAATCATGCATTTTTAGAGTTCTGAATCTTAGTTACCACCTCTACATTAGGCATTTCATACCATGTGCCAAATCATGAAAATTTTTAACAGCAAGAAGCAGTAGACATTTTCCTTCTTCGAACAGACTTTCTGGTGAAGCAGACTTGTCGGCAGAAGGCTCAAAGTATAAGAAGTAAGAATTTACATGGAAGAAACCCAGTAGGAACAAAAGAAAGGATGTAATGTGCCAGTACCCATTTAGAAATTGGATAAACAGAGAAGCAAGATAAAAACATGCATGAAATAATTTCAAGACTGCTTCACCAGGAAATTGTAGTTGGCTTTCTCCTCAATTTATTCCAAAGTAAGTGCAAAAGCTAGTATAAAAATTTTTCAAATTTCCTTAAATGAAGCTACTCGTAATATGAATTCTTACCAAGCCACCATAGTCGTCAAAAAGTGCTGCAGAGAAAGTTTTAACTTCTGCATCAATAACTGTATCATCTGAACTACTTGGAACATTCAGATCTGCCAGTTTTAAGGCAAACCTCCTAGGAGGTCTTTTGGAACCACTGCGGACAATAAAGGTCCCCAACTCATTGCCAACAGTCCATATGCTAAAAGGTTCCACTCTAAGCTTGGCATCATAAGTGTCCCATACACTTTCTTCCAAAAATTGATCCCCAGTGACCATATCACTGCGTATACATCTTAACCTGGTGAAATCATATTGTTTTGGTGTGCCCTTGCATGCAATGCAACCTAAAGAAACAAAACCGGGCGGAGCTAGAGGGAGCCAGAAAGAAATATTCTCCAATCCCCATTGCTTCTTGATCTGTCCAACAAGTTGGAAATCCAAAGGAATTTTGAAAAGCTCATCATCTCCAGTATCATGAAGAACAATGCATGTATTGGGTGGCTCATACCTAGATCATCAAAGTTCAATCCTTTAATTATCAAAACAAAATAATAAATGTATATGGAAGATACTATAAAGCTTTACTTACCCTTTAACTGCAATATCTCCAAAATATACCATACCCTCAGGTACTATTGGACGCCACACGGATAATTTCTTCTTTGAGATTGAACCCCTATTCCACCATATCAACTGGAAACTAGCAACAGCTTCGAAATGTCTACCTGAGTTTACAATTCCTGACTCTTGCATTTGTGCTGAGTGAACATGACTGGTAGAAGCTTGGCCAGAGGAATGCGCAGATGTTTTTGAAGAGACTTCTGAAAAACCAAAAATCATGTGACGCAGTTCATATGCCCTACCTGATATGCTGAAAGTCAAGGGATCAACTGGCAAGAAAGTTCCAATAGAATTATCCACACGCCAAAATACCGAGCTTGATGGACACCTGCACAGTCATTAAGAAAAAATGCAGGTCATTTTGAAGAAAAAAAACTAATCCAGATATCAACCACCCATGTAAAAATTTGTATACGCAATATTCCATATTTTCTCATATAACAAACAAAAACTAACTTTATCCATCGCCAGAAACCTTCCTAAGCTGCTCATCAAGTAGAATCTTACAGCAGTAGCCTTGCTAGGATGACCTTAACAACCCGCATCACTTTCCAGAACACAAAATTTTAAAGATCAAGATGTTGAATATGCAAAATTTTCTGTTTCTATGATGCAACTTAACCATCTTGGTCAGGAAGATTCTTTGAGCAATAGACATACATAGATACAAAATCTACCTTTAGCCATCATCAAAAACCTTCCTAAACTGGTCATCATGTGAGTAAAACTTTACTTACGTAATCTCGCAAGAAGGATATTAATGACCAGCAGAGCCTTCTTTTACACAAACCTTGGCTGATCAATCTTTTGCATTATATGTTGCTATTGCTTTGAAGCATCCATCATGGTTGAGCAGATGTTTCCAGCAATAAACATACAAGCATATATAGAAAATAAATGCATACATACATACATACATGCATGCATGCGTACATACATAGATACACAGACATCTGTATTTATATGGAGTTAAAATGGATAGATAACAGGAAAATTTTTACACATACATATCAGTAGAGCTGACGGTAATGCAATCCCTTAGGGAACAAGGAGATACTAGAGAAGCTGAGATGCAGAAAACAGAAGACAGTGACGGTGGTGTTCTTCCTGGGGAAACAACACAGCCCATTGCAACATAACCTTTGGGTGCTTCCGGGAACCAAACAGAGCAGCAATGGTCTCCTTCAGTGAGGATACTATTTGGTCGTGAATCATAATTCGATACACCTTCATCAGATATAACCCCAGCTGCAGGTGCCCAAATTAATTTAAAAGATACGGGTCTTTTGACTCTTGCAAAGTTAGTATTGACGGCAAGAACTCCTTTAGTAGGTGGCTTGTCCCTGTCACATGAAGACAATTAATATGTATATTCAACACAATGAACCATAAAGAAAAAATCTCAAAACAAGAGATAACTAGAGTTTTCACTGACAATGGAGTCAGATAGTCACCAAGGACTGCAAACCCAGGTGGTGCATGGGGTTTCCAAAAGGCATATACTTGATCACTCAAGGAATCTGCCAAGCACAACAGAGTTTTAGTCAACAATACAAGCCATTACATAAATTTGTGTCAGTTGAGCGTATGCCCAGAAAGCAACAGGAACCAAGTAAATCTTTGCATACTTCTAATAGTCCCAACTTTGTCAAACTGCGAACAGACAAAAGTCATCTTCTTTGATGTCATCCTCAGAAAGCCCAAAATGTCCTCTTCGACTGCTAAAAATAGTCTCAAAATGCTGAATGAAAAGTTCATGAATATATCTGAAACAGATATATGTATATTGGTCTTCCCAGATGCATTTGAATATGTTAAAGAGGTATCAAAAGGCTCCAGAATTCTGATTCCATTACTCTCCATTGCCAACCCAAGTACGTTTGCAGCCATTTCAAGGGTATTGCCTCTCATAACAAGTCTGATTGCAGCATAAGCCCAAATGTCATTTTCCAATTACTTCATTTTAGAAAATCTACTTTACATATTTAAAAAAGGAGAGAGAAAAAAAAAGCAACAGTTATACACTTCAATACATGAAAAATATAGGTAAATATGAAGATGATGAAAGAAAATGTATAAAGGTATGGTTTTCCTTGAGGTATTATCCAGATGAAGGTGCTAGACTTTCAAAATTTCAGAGCGACTGACTGAACACCAAACCAACTTCTGTTGCCAGATATAGCTTTACAAGTTCCTTATCATGCTATTTGGGCTTGCTCTTACCAAAAGTTGCTTTATAGAAGTCAGGTACAGGAGTCAACATAATTAATTAGTGTGTCAGGTCTGTTCTCACTACATCTTAGTTCTCTAAAAATAAACAAGTATGGAGCCCCTATGAGCATCAAGGATCATAAAATAATAATATTAAATTTCATCCAGTCAATCTGGCTGTGCTGAAACATGGATGGGTACTTCAGAATTGCAGCAAAATTGAAAAAAGAAGAATTAAAAAAAAAGACAAAAGGGAGTTAAAACCAAATATCTATGAAGAAAGATTTCAACGTCTAGATTATTCTAGGAAGCAATCTATCACATACGACTTCAGAACATGGCCATAAACTAGAAAGCATAAGTTAACAGGATTAAGAAACATCCTACAAAGTACATATTAACTAGCACTATTAGAATTCTACTATAGATAATAAATCAGAATTTTATTCAGAGGGGTAATGTAATACTCAGGTACTGATTTCAGACTTGCCAATCATGCTTTTTAATGTCACAGAAATTTTGCATAATAAATAATAAAGCCCCAAGAGGCTTTATCCAAGTCTAAAAGATTTTCGAGATTCATAGTTTGACTTTTCAATTAGGCTAAATGTTGATATATTCTTTCTGGGCATTCTGCAGCATGTTACTTTTAGGACACATTTCATACGCCTTCCCAGCTTGTTTGTCAAATTCAAAGAATGAAAATGGGAAATCAAATTTGGTATCAGAATTTGAGATGCATCATGTAGCATTTCCTGAAAAAAGGTATTGTAGTCGCATGGATTATAAATAACCTGCTAAAGACATCCAACTGCGCGTGCAAAAGTTTGTTGGAAAGCATTGGTAATTCCCTCGCATCTTTGGATGTATTGTAAAAGGTCAACTCTGGGCCAATAGCCTGGAAAGAAACATTTCAGTTACAAGGGAACCATAAAAAATACCTACAATGTTAATGATGAACTATAAACTTCTCAAAATATTGTCACCATTGAGTAAAAGTCAAAATATTCACGTAGAAATCAATTAAGACATTAGAGATGAAACAAGTAATAAACAACTACATACATCTACCTAAAGACATAAAAATATGGCATCTTTCACATTCTTAAATAAACCATGTAAGAAAAGGGCAGAAAATCAAAACAAATACTTGACCTGAAACTCAATGATTAACTCCACAGATCTATCAACTGCAGAGTTTTGGGATGGTAAATCATTGAAATTTTCTCTAGAACGGTTCTGGAAAGGATCTTCATCCCCTCCCTCGAAATAGACCCCATCCTCCTCTGAAGCGGAATAGCTACTGTTGGCTCCAAGCAAAATACAGGAATCCAAGTATAACCCATTCTGTTAAGGACAGTTAAAAAATTAGTCAATGTTCTTTGCACAGATATGATTTCCCATACTCATATCGGTCGTCACCTGAAAAAAAAATAAAAAATAAAAAATAAAAAATATATACATATATATATTGATACCTTGATGACAACATTTTTGAATTGCAATTTTTTACCACTTCCAATATGGATTATAGCCTCCATACTAGGATGTGAAAGATTAAACCCTTGCCTATCCTTTAAGTACAGTACTCCACCTTTACCATCATAAACAAAATTATCAAATCTTTCATCATCAGCAATTAGGGGTCTCTCAGGAGATAGTGAGAATTCAGAAGAAGGTTGACTGTAAATTGACTGATCCAGAATGATTGCATCAACTACAGGCATAGGGCTCTTATCCTCATCACTCGACAGCAAGCTACCAACTGAGGGAACAAAAAATTCAACCACCGCCAGCAGGAAATCGAGTGCCACCAGTAGTTGTGGCCTTTGGAGAGATACAGAAATGAAAGATGAGTTTTGTCTGAACTTGGCATCAAGAATAAGCATAGTGGTAACTGGCTTAAAATCGCTCTCTTTTGTAACATTTGCATCAATCCAGTGTTCATCATCAAAGAGTACCTTTAGAGGACCATAACCAATGTTCTCAGGCTTTCCTATTGCTAACCTGAATTCTTCTTCAGTCCCCTCACGGTTATCTATCACACTGAAATCCTTAAGTGTCGCCGATAGAAAACCTTCACCCAAACTATTAGACTTGTAGAGCAGCCACAACCCACTAACCTGTATAAGAAGAGAATATAGAGAGGTTAAACAAGGAAACGTTAAAGTTTCATTCTACCTAAACATGCAATAATACTCCCAGTTGAACAATCTCAAAGCTTGACTACAAATATAATTTTAAAAATACTGATGCATATGACGGTCCACATTCAAGAATATATCACACAGTAGACTGTCCATTTATTTCCCTATATTTCTAAATTTTACTGGCTAACAATTGCTGTTCCCCCCCCCCCCCCAAAACCCAGCCCACTACAGACAACACAAGTAATACATCAAAAAGAGAGAACAAGAAACTGTCAGTCTCACACACTTGCAAAATCAGAGATGAAGCTGACAAGTTGGCATTACAAATTATATCGGAGTGAACTATGTCAAACACACTTAAAAGAAAGAATAGAAAATCCAAGAACATACACACGTGCAGTATAAATGATGTACCTTCACAGAGGCCAAAGATGCATCTCCGGTTACCCCCACATGTAAGCGCAATTCAACCAAATTAATGGCAACTGAAACTTCCATTGTAATCCACAGTTCCCTATCTAGAGTTCGAGATTCAACGCCAGCTGGAACTTGAGGAATGACAGATTCTATAACATCTTCAGAAGATGTCGCAAAGTTATTCAATGGAGGCATCGTACGTGGAGTCTCCGAAAGATTAGATACTGCACATTCGCTTATTATCTGGTATTCTTGGTTTGACAGCGAAGCTTTAAGTTCCTCTATCTGAAAATCCCAGGGTCAGAATAAATAGACATCTACATGCCTTCATTTGAGACTTGAGCTCTAGATAATATTCAATGCATTACCTTGATTGCAGCTTCTGTACTGGGTATCTGATGGAACAAGTCTCTGAGTGACCTCCGAAGAACAACAGAAACACCCTTAACTTCTTGAATTATGCTTTCACCTAATTCTGATCCAGTACCAACATTTAGATTGATGTCTTCAACCTAAGTACGTAAAAAAGAGTCAGAAATTATACGCATAAGAGAACTTATAATGGTAGTTGAGAAAATAATTTTGGAAACAATGGTTGCAAACAAAGGGTTGAAAGCTTGTGTCCATAAAAGAAGCCCAGCAATTCTAACTGAAACATTGAGCTGGCAGTGGTTCATAATTTTCTGATTATTATATAAGAAACATGAGCTTGTCTGATCAAGCCAGTTGCAGGTATATTCTTGAATCCACCATCTCAATAAGGCTACTGCAGACAGCTAGTGATTCTCACCAGAATAGTCAAAATTTCCAAATGAACAGCATTCAGCTCATTTTTACTCCCGGACAACCACTCAAAGGTATTCAGGACAGTTATGTGAACCACATCAAGTTTCAAGTAACTGCCAAAGAAAATTAAAAAAATTAGATGAACATACCATAATGTACAGAAGTAAAATATGAAAATAAACTATCTACAATGGTACACGTACTCAGGACTGTCTGTTCTCCGAGGCATTAAAATTATGGGTTTTGTCAGTGAAAGATCCAACTTTACAGCAGGTGATCCTTCAATTTCACTAGTCGTAAACCACTTCTCAGAATCTGTTACTTGATCTTTCAATTTGACAAAACCTTTTGAACTATTAGGAACAAGGCCCATAAAGTAACTAACAACCTACATATCAAATTTCAAACACATAAGAAATTTCAGGCATAATAGAAAAGGATCAAGAAAAATGGTAGATGAAGTATTTACAATCAGGTTTACCTCCTGGACAAAGCGATTCAAATAAACAATGCGTACTTCTGAAAGCTGCCCAAAAAGGCAATATTCATAACCTTCATAGTCTTCATCTTCAACATTGAATGAAGTAAAAACCAACTACATAACCAGAAGCAATGTTCATAAAATTAACCATGAAGGTCACTGGAAAAAAATAAATATACAGATTATTATGAACAAAAACCTATGAAATGGTTCTCACCAACTGAACAGACACTGATAGAATGTCCAATGGATAAAACCAAATAATACCAAGGTGTCATTCTTTAAAAGAAAAGAGAACAAAAGTTAAAGTACCTCAACAAATGAAGTGCCTCCCGGATTTCTCATATCACAGATCCAGAAATACATATGGCTGTCAGGAAGACTATCATCACTTATTCTCAGATTTCCCAGGGCAGCCTTTATACTGAAAGATGACGGGAACACCTAAGACAAAAGAAAATTGACAATGTTAATAAAATAGACTTCATATGTAGGAAAAGAAAAACTGCAGGGCAGATGAGGAGAAGGGGAAATGCTAACAAGATATATATGCCCAATCTAACCTTAATATCAGTGAGCAGATTATCCTGCGACAAAGTGGCAAGCGTAGTTCCATCCTCATTCATTAGTACAATTTGAGCACGTGCCATATTAAATGTTAAATTAAAAATAACTCGAGATTTCCCCTTCCCGAGCAGACCTTTGACAGCAGGTTCCTCAATGGCCATCAAATGTTGGTCATCAACCACACCTCCAGAAAAATTCTCAATAGCTGCTGAAGAAGTATCACTGAAAGATTCACAGCTATCACCTTCAGTATTGATAGAATTGACAAATTCCATAATCGCAAGAATTGTTGGTCTACGACAGAAAAATGACAATGTGGCCAGGGTCACCATCACCTGAAACAATTGTTTACTTGATCATTTGTCATTAAACAACTTTTAGTCTTTTACAGGTAAAAGCAGAAACTCAAACATAGGAAAATACCAACCCTCTTATCAATATTCTTATACAGAGGAGAGTTCTGGTCATAGATAACTATTTGAGCTTTCACAAAACTATCCAATGTTTCTGTTACTTCAGCATCCTCCATCCTATTTTCAACTTTGTCATCAGGGACTAAACCAGCAAGACGACTAAAACTGGGTGTCTTGAGCGATAAGTTCTCAGATGGTAGCCAAATCTGGGAACTTTGGTTCTTGGATACTGTTTGTGGTGACTGCATAGCATGATCTGCAGAGTCAACCAAATCTTCTGGTGCCTCGTAGAATTTTTCTCCTTCGCTTAGAGTCAGATCATTACTGTCAACACTTCGAATTGCAGGTTCATCTGAAGATAAATGTGCATCTGAACTATGGATGAATGATCTTGCCAGGTAACAAGGCCGAGATACTCCATGGATGCCAACTAAATCTTCAATCTCCAAAGATTTCAAAACAGTGCCAATGAACATATCATTCGAACGAATTGAAAGTTGAACCTGTTTTCACGGAGGTACATCTTTCAAAAGAGAAAAACACAGACATATCCTCAAACATATGTAATGGTTATTATTGATCTCACCTGCCCACCTATGGCTCGAAATTCAAATAGTCGCATCTCGTCAGCACGAAGAATCTTCAGGAAACTATGATGATGCTACGAAAGCAACAAATTTGTCAGATTTTTAGCAAGTTTCACTGAAAGGAAACTCCAGGAAAAAAATATTGGCCAAATTACCTGATGACTATAATTGAAGAAAATTTTCAGTTCATCAAGAGCACCGGTTATAAACACTCTCTCTATCTTTGAGATCTCAAAGGCATCAGGATTCTTGTTAGTTTCTCTCTCTGAATCCTCGGAGTCTGATGAAGTTTCTGATAGACCAGTGATTGGAGCAGTACCCTGTTTGAAAATTTATGTTTGAGAGTCTCTATTATATTTTAGTACTATTTGAATAGTTAGTTAAATAAAGAGCTATGATTAAACAAACAAAGACCTTTTCCGCTAACGCTCTTGATGTTACACCACATCAAGCTCAAAACAAATGCACATATATGCACACACACACACAACATTTTCATCCATTATATAGAATATTCAACACAGGTGGCTCATGATATAGTAAAACAAAGGAAATGCAAATTTTTCACAGTTACTGTTCATATTAGTAGCCGTCTAAATGACATATTTAACCAGATTAAAAGAATTTAAGGTACTAGCACATTTATTATGTACCATGATTAAAGAGAAAACTAGAACAACAAACCTGTGAAAATGGATTCTTACCAATACAATATTTCAAAAGAAAGAAAAGTGAGAAGGAAAGGAAACCACTTAAAGACCTCCAATTAAAATGAAATGAAAACTAAGCCTACATTTGACATACTGCACAAACTATAACAATAAGGAATTATTTAATGTTTAAATTAAAATAAATAAAAAATAAAGCTATGAAGATTGTACCGAAGCACTATATTTAGCCGCTTGCAGTCGGCTTTTCCAAGTTTTCCTTGAATCATCAGAATCACACCGTAATATGAGTGCATTTACATCTTCCACAACCTAATTACCAGTTCACACACAAACTTAGTCATATTCAGTAGAACTAATCAAATATGAATGGAAACCCAAACAAACCCTTAAGCCTTAAAACCATGGAGAAGTGATAGTTAAACCTTGCTACTGGATCGGGCAGCATCACAGACAGCTAATACATATTCCACACCGCCAACCAATTCTGATGGAACCTGATATATTTGCTTACCTCGTAAACTGCAGTCGTAAGCAAGAAGTATATATAACTATTAAACTGGGAATAACAATTTTGATCATTTACTCTTTCTCGATAGGAAATGAGATATTTTATTTATAACTAAGAAATATCCGGAAGGAAACACAACGAAAGGTGTCCACCCTCAAAAGTGAAAGTCAAGATATCCATAAAAATCCTAGTAATATCTCAGAAAAGCCAAAATGTCATTTTAACTAAAACTTCTCAGTTTTTCTGAATTGGAAGGAGCAGCTGCAACTCAGAGAGATTAATGAAAAATTAACAGCATCCACTTCCTTGATATTCTTCAAGACCAATCAACCAACAAGCACCAGGAACAACTATGATATCCTCCTCACACCCAGAAACAATTAATAGAAAAGGAGATTATATTGCCAACAACACAAGTGTACAACAACTAAATTTAACTGTGTACTTTCATTCAGTCAAAGTATTCTCTCAGTTGTGATGTTTTTATGTTTTCTAAACCAATATTTGCAATAAGACAGGGTCATGCCAATCACAAATAAATTGGGAAAGTTGATGTCTGAACCTGAGGTATTGTTTATAAGATTTAGCACCAGGGCTCTCTAGCACATAAAGGAAAGGGCCGACTAAGCAAAAGTATCGCCGCTGCCACACAGCTTCTCTATTTCCAACACCCTATCACATTACATTACAGGAAAAAAAGGGATTAAAAGAAATCAAAGCAATAGGAAAAAAGAGTGATTAAAAGTGTTAAATGTTTTGCAACCATGTAAAATAAAATGCACAGACAAAAAGAGGAAGAGAGGGCAACCTTCCAAGTAAGTAGGGATAACCAACCCTCAAAATCAGCATTGTCCCAAGGGTGAATGAGATCTGATTTCTCACTATCCTCCTGAAATATTTTTAATATCTGCATCAACCGGTGATATCGAGCTGGGGAAAAGTGAAACCCTATTGATGGAAGCCGTACAGCAAGTCTTGTAGAAGGGTAGGATGGGTTCTCTAATCGAATCTGTATAGAGCATGTATAACATCAATCTCATGAACTTAGCTGGTAAATAGAGCATTGCTGACAAAAGTCACATGCAAAATACAAGGTACAATACAGAGAGTGATACCTGTTGAAGCTTTAAGATTACCCCACACTTATCAATAACAGGTAAAAAACTAGCACCACTTCTGTGGGCGGAAGCAGAAGATTTGTTTGAGTTCTCACTCCAATGATAGTCACCGTCAACCAGAAAAGCAGATATATCACTCAAAACCAAATCAAATTGCAAATACATATCCAGCTCTTTAGATGATTTCCTTTCATAGTCATCCTGCGCTCATTCAGCAACCTCTATATATCAGAGTCTTGCTATGCATTTGGATTAAGAAATAAAACAATCAAGTTTGTGCAATAACCTGTGAACGGATAACCAAATTTCCCAAGTCCAGCATGAGGTTTGTTGAATGGGTGTCATCTGGACGAAATTCAGTTGGTATTGTAATCTTGGGAGCAGCAATATCCAAGTCCAGCAGAAACCTACTAGAAAATTAATTTATGACTAAAATAACCAGCTTTCTGCAGCTAAAATGACATAATGACCAATTGTATACAGCCACCATTCAAAAGTTAATTATATTCGCTGGGCAGCAAAAATCAGTAGGGAAAAATGAACATATAACCTATAGGATACATAAGAAAGTAATTTAACTGCAAGAGCGAACTTTAACTAGACACTGTTCACTAATAACCTTCTTGAATCTATATCCAAATGGCATGTAAGCTAAGGAATGACCATCATTTTATACTCTCAAACAAATTATCAAGAACAATACAACAAAGAAGATCATGCAAAAAATCAATTGTAAGTCTGCATGAACCACATGCACACATGGGACAAATTTGAATTTTATTACTCAAATTGATGATTTCATCATAATTCAGAAATCATGCGTACATTCACCAATGCAAATTTGAAAAACTAACAAACCTGGCATGATCCTTCAGAGCCCTGTTCACTTGCTCCTGTGCAGTGCGCTTGACTCCATCAATTGTCATCTAGTTACCAGTTAATGACACCATCAGCAAACCATTCACTATATCAGGCACATTACTCATAATTTCTGAAATAGGTTAGACAATTAACTAAAAGAGAAAGATGATAACCCAGTCAAAGTGGTGATTGTTATGGAAGAAAAAATTATAACACTAGAATCAGAGATTCATTTCTTTGGTAAAAAGCAACAAAAATGCACCATTTATTACATGTCTAAGCTACAAGAAGCATGCTGATTACTTTCAATTCTCCTCCGTAGGAAGGCAAAATAAAATGCATCACTGACAACCCTAATTACAAGTTTGGGAGAATTTCATCAAACTCCCCTAAGGTTTAGCCAAAATACAGGCAGACTTCACAAACAAAACACATCACTTTCAACTCCAGTTATAAGTTTGGTAGAATTTCATTAAACCTCCCTTGAGGCTTAACCAAAATACAGGCAGACTCCCCAGATCAATTTTTTTGACATAAACATCCCTCGCAAGGGAGGTTTTGAGATATTATGAAACTGGCAGTTTCAGATAAATTTCAGGGAAGGATTATGGTACTTAAAAAATAAATTAAAAAAAGGGGAAAAGAATCTGAAATAAATAAAGTCGTCCAGTGTTTTGGCTTTACCTAAGGAATTCAATGAAATTTAAACTAAAATTTGTTCTATAATTCAATATTTATGTTAACCAGTGTTTAAAAAAATCACATTAAATGTTAACCATTGTTTTATTGAGAAATTCTCACATTATGTGATTTTCTTGACCACATAAATATGTCCAACGGTAAACATGCTTTTTCACTTTCTAAAATGCAAACCATACACTAAAAATTCAAAATTCTTTGATAAGCTTTTGTTGCCATGGTTACAACCAGATATACCTAAGAATGTAGCAACCATTGTCCAAAACTCCTTCCCAGAAAAATCTAGAATTCCAAATATGATCCGCCAAAAATAATAATAACAATAACAACATAACTAACATTTGGAGGCTCTTCTGTTTTATTAGTTTCAGAAACAATTTCTTGAGGAACCTATTGAACTGTACTACAAAGCATAGAAAAAATAGAACAAAACCTGCACAGCTGCGGCAGTTTCCAATGCTATGGTCTGGCTGACTGCAGTATTGCTTTCAAAAAATTTAACGATTTCATCAATGGAGTCCTTCAAATACTGATCAAAGATGTAATCAGCAAACATCAAAAATATAAACTTAAAGCCCAAAATAGCACCAGGCCAAGAGCATGACAGAAGAAGCATACGGTCATGTAACATGGAGAAGCTTTAGCAACCATGCTCCAGTCCACTTTTACATCAAAAGGTTTGTAGCAGAACACTCCGACTAAAGACTCGAAAGCTGTTGCACTCTGCACAGATTCAGGTAAGAGTTTGAGATATCAACGGAGTATTGTAGTTGTACAATGCAGTGAGATTTTGAAGAAGTAAACTGAACCAAGAATCAGACCTCAGCAAGAAGACCGTTTGGCGATGATAACCGATATGACCCCAATTTCATGTCAAAAACTTTTGTCTCGGGATAAAGCTTAATGGAGCAGTCAAGGCCTTCACATGATAACTCAGCAAGACATTCCAAAGACCCATCTACAAGCTTTGAAGCATTATGTTTCATGTGAATCTCCAAGGCAGTGTGCAGAACGTCCAACTTCTCATTAATAATCAACGATTGCTCATCATCGCCTTCCTTGTATCCTATGATTTTATTTAACTGTTCCCAGTCTTCCTCACTGAACTTAAATGGTTCGCTTTCATCTTTAAAGGATTGATTATTCCTGGAAATGATAAAATAAATAGCAAATCATATAAACTCTGAAGCATCACAAAATAATAAATAAATAAATAAATGTCATTCTCTTAGTGAAGCTGTTCACCATCCAAATGACCACCAAGATTGCTTAGCTTTCTGCTTCTTTAAGTGACTTTCAGATTCCAATGTCTGCTCAACAAACTTGTGAGCCAACATCCTGCACAAATCACATTGCAGAAATACAAAAACAATCTAGTAAAAGGTAATGTCTCCATATACTACTTGCTCTCATAACATGAAATCAGAACTTAAAAAAATAGAACAAAAAGAGAGCATTGCCATTCTTTCCAAAGCAATCAACTAAAAAAATTAAAAAAGAAAATTGATTATTTTATAGGCAGCCAGAAAACCCAAAAAACCCAAAAATTCTTCTTTCACTTTCTTGCCATGTAACCCATATATGACTAAAACCATACCCTTCCGCAAGATCACCCCTTTGCAGACCAGCAATACCCACTACCGTACACTTATGCATGCAATAATTCCAATGAATTATGAGATACGAAAGGCAAAAAACTCCAAAAATATTCTATACTTACTATCATAAAGAATCAAAATAGAAATATTAATACTGTATATTGCAAGACTAATGTCATCGGTCCATCTTTAGAATGAGCAACGAATATAGCAGTCACCTATTTAACAGTTACATTCATACAGAAAGAAATACCTCCATTGGAGTATGAGTTCAATATCAAGTGCACGATCAAGTTCCTCAAGTTCTTCATTGTCATCAACTACTGCCCGACTGATGTCAGATTTAAGCAGCTTGGCATACAATGATATATATCTCTTGCGTAATCTGGCATACCTAAGTACTTGCTCCCATGACAATTTCCCACTGCCAAAATCAATTTGCATACCAAAAGAAGAAACATGCAATGGTTAAATTGAATGCAAGAATATTTACTAGTTCCCCAAGTTCCAACCCACCCACAAGCCCAATCACAAAAGGAAGTACTAATAAAGAAATAGACATTAGAAAACAGAAAAGAGAAATAGAAAAATTTCTTCTGCATGTGAGAGAGAAAGAAAGATACAAACTCCTAAAGAAACAGACATGGATATCTATAGGTAAACGCTTTCTGGAAATCCACAACCTGGCAAATCAATCAAGCTAACAATGTGAGAGAACTCCTAGCCATTGATATGGCTTCATTCTTTCAATAGATAATTCATCAAAGAGCTAAGAGACAGAAATCAAACACACAGGAGACACGAGATAATCTAGATAACTTGCAACCACACCCGCGGCAGCATGAAGAGGAGGAAAATGAAGGAGGACATGGTAATGAGCATGATTAAACTTATAGAAGGCACACAAAGTTAATTCTGCCAGGGTTTTAATTACCCACATATCAAGTAACAGTTGGAGACATGCCCATTTCTTTCACCCCTAATGTCCACTCACACCCCAAAGGGTAATTTCTGGCATTCACGGTTATTAATAGTGTTGCTTTTGCCATATCCTTTATACTGCAAGAATGTTCATACAATAAAAAGTGATAAAGGCCAAATAATCGAACATAGTTTCTGTAACATATCATCCATCGTCTCTGCTGTTATTTACTAGTACAACAAAAACAAAAAAGAAATGCAATAATAATAAAGTTAACCGATATTCAGTAAAAGCCCTGACATGAAAATTTTAAAAACTGCAGGTCTGTGGATTTTACGTGCCAATTACAGGAGCAATCAGAAGGTAATACAAGCAAGTACACTTTTAAAGAGTTACTTTTGTAACTGCTTAACATTGGCATTCGAACACCAAGTCACTCCACTACATATGGGTTAAACATCACCCAAGCTTCTTTCTAACATTGCAACCAAAATGAATAATGTAACAAGAACAAAATGGAAAGAGATCAAAAGAAAGTTAACTTCTTAAACTACCTTGCTTTCTTCATCTGGCCAGAAACAGCTTTGAAAGCATACTTCCACCAAGACCTAGGATCAGATTTCACTGAGACAGGCGGACGATAATGGGCATATTTCAACCGTTGATTAAAGGAGGCAAAATTATCAGCTAATTTCAGAATGTCACGGTAACCATTCTGCAAATATATAGATATATTCAACCTAATTAAAACCATTTGAAAATCATCTCTCAGAATTAAAGGTTAAAAAATCAATGTATACCTTTGATAAACAAAGTGTCACATCATCCAAGTTCACTGCTGCCTTCTGTAGAGGCTGAGCAGTATCAACAGATTCATTCCGCCGCAGCTTTGTGTACTTTGCATTCCCAGTCACAGGCTGCAGAATGTAAATATGGGATTTTACAAGATGATCAGCTGGTTTACCATCTTTTGTACCAAACCTGAAAACCTGAGGCACAAAAGGATCATTGCGAGTAAACTTAGGAGACAAGAAGAATAAAAATGAACAAAAAATTGAATTAGGGTGAAAAAGGTAGATAATATAATTCATTGTATTATGAAGGATAAATAAGACCACACCTGAACCCACTCGGAAGGAAGCAAATCCTCCCATCGCTTCTCCAAATTCCATGGGATTATATCAGAATCTAGATAAAGGGCAAGTTGGTCAAGCTCCACAGACTGAAATAATGGAATAAGCATTAACAACAGAAGGTGAGAACAAAAGTAGTTGAAGAATCTGGTAAATTTGGAAACTCCCAAAATTGAAAAGTATTAAGTCAATCAGAAGTATCCCATGGTGTAGCCACTGGATAAAGTTGAAGAATGAATGAAAACTGTAACCTTCTGAATGCAGTCTAGAGCACCCCCAGTAACAAAAGTTTCCTTCCCACAATCATCAACTGTCAGAGCTGAGAGTTTCTCCAAGGTTACACCAGCAGCAAATGGGTGCCCAAGGTTGCTACAAAAAGAAGTCATATTAAGTCTCAAACAAAAGTTAATAGGTGATTAGGAAATCAAGATTGGATGTCTTCATTACCTCTCCGGATCCTCATATCTGATATGGATATTTGAAACCGAAAGCTTCAAGTTACCAATTATTGTGTTGATAAGGGATCCCAACCATGACTTATTCTTCAAAACAATGAAAAAAAGGCATGTCAAAACAAAGCATAGAAATTATAATATATTTCCAAGAATGGAGATAAGGGGAAGTCGGAAGACCCAAAACTCATAGTAAGTTCAAAGAAGCCAGTCCCTCATATATTCTGTTCTCAGAAGCATTTAATTTTCATGTGATGATGAAATATTCCAAAATCAATGACACTTGTCTTATTGCTAGACTGCTCCGTAGTCACAGGAGCTTGCAAAGAACAAAGCTAGCAAAGCATTCACACAATTTATTTTTGGCCTAAAATAAAATATATGAAAATCTTCGTCGACTTCTGGTCCGCACTCTTGTATCTTTCATTCTTTTGAGTAAAATCCCATTTCTTATAAGAATAATAAAGGGGGAAAAAAAGAAATTCATTTTTCAACAAAAAAAAAGTCAATTATTAATGCCATAGAAGCGAACCACTAAATAAAAGGACAAGAAAAGAACTTAAAATTTGGATCATGGAACCCCAAACCCCAAGACTCAAATCAGGTACCACATGAAGGGTTTATAATCTGTACAGATAAATATATAATGTACTAAAGATGTAAAGTGTTTTTTTCCTCTCTTCTAATAAATCTAAATAATAAGAAAATTTATATAGCCACAGCAAATACACGTCCAAAAGAATTATGTTACCCATACCACTTCCGATTTCAACTGTTGTGCCCTCTCCAACATTCGCATTTCCATTTCCTATCATGAAAGGAATAGAAAAGTACAAAATCATTTTATTATTCAAACAAATTCTGCTTGATGCTTCCAACAAGGTATACAAGGCTCACCCTGTCTTACCCGTACTCGGCTTTTCTTTGCTTCTTGAATAGCATCCTCACTACGTCCTTCAACTTGAGTTTCAGGTTCAGCTAGCAAAAAAATCCGATCCAAATAAACCAAAACTGGATCTTGGCCTAGCCTGCTCCATGGAACCTGAAATAGAAATATATCACAAAGAAATACTCGTGAGATAAGTGACCAGTATCAAATACAGCATTCACACAGAATTCAGAATAATTAGAAAGAAGTTGGGTGGGGTGGGGTGGGGTGGGGGGGGGGGGGTGTTAGGCGGGAGGAGAGCAATTGGTGACAAAAAGATCAGGGCCAACCTTAAGTTTAACTGATCCAAGAAATCCTGCCTTAACTCTCACGGGCAACTTTAATGCATTAAGTGCCTCTGGCTTCAGCTGCATATTCGTAAGCTCTACATCGCCTGTATTACATTTCAGAGGAAAAAGGAAAAAGGATAAATAACTAGGAGAACACAAAGACTAGCAATATTTCCAAAACTATGTATTCTCTTGTCAGAATCCTAAATACACATTCTACAGCAATGGTCCTAAACTCAATCATTTTATAGCTACAACGTGGAATTTAGTTGTATCCACTACCACAATTAAATAGTGTTTTGATAACTGGATTAGCATATTAGTACATTTTACAGCAAATCCTCAACAATGATGAAACTGTTCCATTGAAGTTTCACCTGACCATAACAAGTAAATATATTAAAAATTAAACTGAAACAGCTACATGATATCAATTCTTTGTTACTGGTTGCTATTTCACAACTAAAACTGTGGTTAAGTTCATTGCAATTGGCACAGACTTATTTTAAACCAGAAATGTGCAAGAAGGAAATAGAATCAATTTAAGTTCAATTACAACTCTAAGTATGAAATGAAACCGAACTTTATAAGTAAATTACAAGAGAAAAGAGAGGCAAAAAAAATTGACGGACCTTGCCAGACGCTGATCTTGAGAGCTTCTTTATTAAGACCTATCACATAATTCCCCAAATACCTCTGTAACAAATACGCTACTTGATCCTCCAACATCTTGGATTCCTTTCTTGATTCTTCAATTTAAACGAGTTATCGAAATAAGCTGATCGGAGATATCAAGATTGAAGGGCGGGAGAAAGAGAAATTGCCTTTTGTGCATATTTTTCGAATTTAGAGAGAGAAAGAGAGGGATAGAAAAATGACGAGAGAGAGTGAGGTATAATTGCTGATTAGAGAACACGCGAGCTTTCCCTACGAGCACGCTGGGCTTCTTGAACTAGAAGCTACAAAAGGGAGAGTTATTTGCTGCGGTTGTGCTTATATTGACTGAATCACTTAACGGGAATTTTTTAAGTATTTTTGTATTATTTTTTTGTCAGTTGACGTAATGGATACTTTAAATAAAGAAAACGAAAAACACATTCAAAATTACATTTTTTTTATTTAATGTCTTCAAATATTTTTTAAAAATTTTTAAAATTAAACAAAAGTTACTTCTATGTTTTTCAACTATAATTTTTTTTAATTTGATGAATACATATTTAAAATTTAAATGCATGTAAAAAAAAATTTATCAAAATCATTTAGACTACTCAATACCGAGTACTTTTACCATAAATTTAGATCATAAAAATTATTTCTATGTCTAAATAATGACAATTACTAATTACGTAAGTTATTTTAGATACTTCTAAATGAGATTAGAATTTTTTAGGGTTGAAAAATGATTATGAAATAATTGTATTAATCATAAAATTTTTATTTTTAAATTTCTTTTTATTATCCTCACTCAAAGATAATCTAGTAACAGATGTTTTTACTGACATAAGTTGGGTTAAGTTGTTCAAACTTTATATGTTTTGAATTGATGCTCTTCTATTACAAATTTAAAATTTTCTTTAAGAATAACGTGGTATCTTAAACCAAAAATTTAATTGTAGGTGAGGAATTCTATCGCTGCTATTCTTTTTTTTTTTTTCAGGAGCTAACAGCTAAGCCTCATTTACTTTTGTCATTCTTAATAAATTGTTTCCTTCCTTAAAAAACTAATAAACAAACAGCTGGAAAGTTTGGTGGGATTGTGGACATACGGTGGTGCTTGCAGGGGATTGTTACCCATTATCCAATTTTTGCTGACAACGCATCAACTTGCCTGAAAATTGCAAACGTGCCATTATCTTAAGGCGGTTGATGGGATGACGTGGCACTTGGGACGTTCTATGTTCAAATGAAGAGCTGGAGCCTGACGACGCACGGCATAAATGACGTTTTGCTATCGGTTATCACGGCGAAAGCAATCCATTGGTCAACTGCGATTCTCTTGGACTGCAAGCCGGTACGTGCCACGTTTCCAGCTTCAGCGTCAATAAGGTTACAATATTGATTACCATGCCACGTGCAATAAATATTGCTACTCAGCTCCGAAGAGTTCCATTAGAGCTCATTCTTATAAATAATTGCTCGACGATGTTATTTGTCAACTAATAACTCCCCATGGGTACTTATTACGTTACAGTATAACTAGTATTACAAAAAAAATTATTGTTAAATGTTGCTCCTGTGTCCCATTACAATTACAATATAGTACATATAATACACATATATTTTTTAAACAACTAATTAGTTGGTTGGTCGGGCACATTATATTTAAAAATATAATTGTGTAATTAATATTTTTAAGTTATACCTTTTACATAGTTATGAATTTGACACAAAATTATAGTTTAAAACTTGCCAAAACTGACACAAATTTTAAAAAAGACTGAGTTCGAATCACAATTTTTAAATTAATTTCTTTACTTCCACAAAATTATGACACTGATATAAATTTTTCTTCTTAAATCGTCATATCCACAGATAGTGCACTCTAAAAATTTGCATCATTAGAAATTTACCGACCAATAACTCGGAAATGTGTGCCTGTGAGGGCTTGAATGCTTGGTACCGTGCGTAACCTGTTGACACTTTCTAGTGCACTTGTGCATCAATATACTTATTTCTACTTGGCTTTCTGAAACTGATCAAGTTGATATTATTCAATTTTGCCTTATGGTCAACCAAAAACATTTCAAGCATATTGATACAGAATCATAACCTTTTTCATCTTGATTCAACACATATTTTCAATCACGATTTGATTTGGACGAGAACAAAGGGTAGAGACAGCTGACAGTTGAAAATTAAGGCTCGGTAACCATCGTCAAAAACAACAAAAGAGAGGAGAAAAAAACAGGCAGTTTTTTCTTGTTTTGTTAATATTTCAAGCTTTTTTTATTTTTATTTTTTATTTCTGTCACTTGAACAGATATCATTAAGTTTTAATTTGGGGGAGAAAAAGTGAGGTTAATTTCGGAATAAAGTGGTATTTCTTGAAGAAGTTAGGGGAGTACCAATAGCACTAATTTTTTTTCCTCTTTTATATCAACACCAGTTTTGTTTAAGAAAAAGATCGAATAGCTTGGCAATCTTGTCCCAAATGCTTCTTTTAAGTTGTTGAATGTTGATAATAAGCAACCCATACTGACACATACAACAATAGCGAATAGCTCAAAGTTTCCAACCTTTTTTAAAGCTCTACACAGAAATTAATATTCTGATCATAGGTGAACGCCGAAATTCCATGTCAATTTCGCTTACAAGAAGAGCAATAAATAAAGAAGATTTATTTTATAATTAGAAGCTTATACTAAACAATGGATATATGGAAACTGAAACACACAAATATGCTATTCTCTTCAACAATCCTTGTCGCCTCATCAATTATCCTCCGCAAATTTCCAATGGCCTCCGCCCGATCAGGTCGTTAGTTTACGATAGGCCTCCGCCCGATCAATGGCCTCATCCTCATTGGCATGAACGTTTGCTCTCACGTGTTCATTCCCCGTCACGATATCTTTAATCATCTCAAATGTTTCATCCCTGTTTATGTCATCAACATTCTTCCTCTGAGTAGCTTCCATTATCCACGATACAAGTTTTTCTGCTGAAACATAGTTTGGAATGTTAGCATCTTTTACCATTTTTATATGCAAATGCCACAGTGATAATCCTTCCTAGACATAAATAGCATGTCCGCAAGTATTAAATTTTTCTTCTCTCTCTTGAATGAATACTAATTTACTTCTATTCATGTTAAAACTAGCAGATCATTTGGAAAGCGAGATCTCCATTTAAGTTTACTTTTTCACAAGAATCATTGAAACCCAATAAATTCATAGTTTATCCATGGCCAACCAAAGGCAAGTTTGAACTTGAGAAGTTTTATAATGCAATCAATGGTAAGTACTGGACGTTTGGACAATGGCCTGAGGGCATGTGCGAAGCTATTTAGCTATGAGAGGCTGGCTAGGAGAGGGCTGATTGGGAAATTTATTTTTCTGAAGACTAAGAACTTTTTAAAATCTCTTTTTAGTAAAACAAGTAATGTTAATATTAGTTTTTAGCACAACCTTTTATCATCTCTATAAAATTAATAATGTTCATGTTAAATAATTCTGTATTTGTAATTTACTGTAATTTTTTTTCTTGTGAAAATGCCATTTATAAAGCAAAAATGGGGTTTTTGAACGGTGACAGCCCACATAAATAGCATGATAAACTCTATTTTTGCATAATAAAACAGATTTTGGCCTTAAGGCGTTACAGCTGACAAAAGAAAGAAATAAGGAGACATTCTTGGCATGTGAGTAATGCGACTGTGTGTAAGTGTAAAATAGGGTTATTAATTATTGTAAGCTAAAAATTTTATAATATAAGGAAGGCAAAGCAAGTAGCAATTAAGCTTCAAACTATTAAGATTCAGACTATAACAAAGAATAGCTCTTTGAAAATTGTTTACCTTATCCCCAAATGAAATATATTATAACCCTAGTTGCACCCCTTAAAATTTTTATACAACCCCTCTTTTATAAGTGGCTAAATGCACAGTTTTAACCTCAATTAAAAAAATCCATCTAAACCCAAATCATCCTTCTATTGTAAAATAGGGTTATTAATTATAGGTGTCCGGAATTTTGAAAACCCTCAAAAGAGCAGAAGACTGAAAATCTAATTTTTAAGCTTCAATGTGATTCAACTAGTGTATGCTGTATATTAATTGATATCATAAGAATTTTCTGATGATTATTTTGAAAATTTTTAAAAACTAAAAGTCATATTTGCAAATAATTCTCATTAACAGTGTGTGTGAAAGTTTGAAATTAATTTCACAAACTGTAATAAGAGATTATGGGTTTTTGTTGACAAATAAAAATGTTGAGTTATTTGTGGAATTAAAATGGATGTACTTAAATAGTGTAATTTTTAAATATTTTTAAAAGGAGGGATTTTACGAGGAGTTTAGAGAGAGATGCTATAAGCACCACTCAATTATAAAATACTAAATAGACAATTATCTTTGAAAACATAAAAGAAAACTTGTATGATTTTTTTTTTCAATTTAAAAAACGTTTATAATTTTATAACTAATTTTTTTTTTGGAAAGATTTATAACAAAATTTTGAAATTTTAAAAACTAAAAAATTAACTTCATTCTTAGTTTCCAGGTCCAATAAGATCGTTCTTTGATTAGGCGATGGTGGCTGATCAGTTTGTTACACTTTGTTAGGCGGAAAACATAAGGGAAAATGTCTCAGAAAGATTTTCTTTTAGAAAAAGCTATCTTTGGTGAAATATTTCTAGTGCTACACTCAGTATGATTCCAATTTGGTAGTCCTTAGTTCTTTGAATAGGTCTTGGAGGCTGATATTGTGTAACATCTTTGTTAAATAAAAGATCTTATAAAAATTATCTTTCAGAAAGTGATAATATCAATTAATTTTGGTGCTATTTTGCACTCATGATTATCTGGGATAGGAATGTAAATCATCAGAAGCTCTCCTATACACGTTGTTACGGGCTATAGTCACATATCATAATAAATCGTTTTCAGGAAGTCATCTCATTTATCAGCACACTATTTTATTGAACCAAAAGAAAGAAAGAGAAAAGTTTATGCTTTTAAATTTCTTCCTAAGGTGAGGTTTATGCCACTGTTGTACTTTTTTAAATTATATAAAATTATTGCTTAAAATACAACTTATATTACATGAAATTACTACTGACATTACATCAGACTATTACTGATATATTTACAATTAGATAATTATTATGACTACTTTATATTAAATTTTATGTCGTATATAACACTACCTAAATTTTTATCTTATATAACAGTACTAAATTTCTACTCTCTCTAATATGTGAGAAACGTTTACTCTACTCATATTTCGATTAAATCTTATATAGTACTGCCTATATTTTTATATCTTATATAACACTATCCATATTTTTATCCTCTCTAATATTCGAGGAATATTTACTCTATTCACCCAAATTTTTACTCTTTCCAATATCAAAAGAACGTCTATTCCACTTACATTTCGTCTAAATTTATATAATAATGCCCAAATTTTATCTTATATTGCACAACCTAAATTTTTATCCTTTGTGATATATGAGAGATGTCTACTCCATTCTTTTAAACTTTTATCCCTTAAGTGACATTTAATCCACTCATACTTTGAAAGGGAGAAAATTATTTTTACTTAATTATTTTTCATAATTGAAGAAAAAATTAAGTATTATTGGGCTTTGTCTGGTGCCCTCACAGGGCTCTGGCTACTTGGCCTTTGGCCATTGTTGTTAAATATATTTTAAGTAGTTTTGTGTTCCTGCTTTATCATGACTTTTTCTATAAGGAATTTTACCGTTTATTAAATTGTGGGATATATCTTTACAAGAACCCATTTTAACATTGTAAAAATCTATCCTATATTTTAATAAAGTACGATATCCATTACATGATAATCCGTTGCTTGACAATTTTTATGTAGTCCATAACCACGCTCCAAATTAAATAGTTGTGATTTAATAAATGTTACCATTCTTATTTTTACTTAAATTTTAAGCATTTTGCATCTCACTACTCTATAATGAATTTTAAGGGACTCAGCGTCAACCAATCATTTGTCAAAGAAAGCATATAAGCTAGCACCGAATTTGGTGCTAGCAAATTGAAGAAAATGGAAATTATAGCCCACAATTTTTGAAAGTTAAGATTGATAAAATTAAAGCCATAATTGTTAATTTTCAGGGTTGTAATTGTTGATTTCTTAGTCATTATTTTGCTATAAATAGAAGTGCATATGAAGAGCTGAAGCATCTAATTGAGAAGCATTTCTTATACTTAAAAAGAGAGTTTAGAAGAGCTGAAAAATTATAAAGCTCTTGAATAACTAATGAGTGAGAAATTGAGTGTATTGTAATTATGGATAATGAGCTAAAATATTACCATACTAGTTTAAGACTCCATTTGCTAGTCAGCAAAATCCCCCAGAGGGTATCCTAAATAAATAAAAGAGAACGAATAAGAAAGTCCGAGCACAACTATATACTGTAGACCTTATTCATTTGCCGTGAAAAAGGAGTCGTGAACTAGTTATAACTGGCCTTTGATAGTCTTTTAAGATTTGAATTGATTGCAACGGGCAATCAAAGATCAAACTTTTAGCATTGCAATCGATTACAATGCAAACTTCTATCTACAACCACTCCACTGAAAAATCAAACATTTTTAAATTGGGCATAAGCAAGCAAGCGAAAGAGTGTAGGCCAAACCATATTTGGTATTTTCACTTGATGATTAGGAAAAATATATCAAGGATCTTAATAACCGTGCGTGCCATGTTTCTTTCAAATAAGAATCTAAAATCTACAACTAATATCCAATAATTACTGAAAAATTATTAGTTAATAGTTAAAAGACTTTCAGAATAATCTATACCTATGGTACCATAAATTCCCATAGAGGAAATTTAGTAGCCAACTCAATAGCACGCCTTCGAGCGGATTGATGCTCCTCCTATTCCTTGCAGATCAACTCCCTTGGAGTTCCCAAAACATATGGAAGACAAGGATTGAGGATCATCTTCTCCATTAGTTTAGCACTCTCAATTAAATAAATTACAAACTCAACATCGGCTGCATCTCCCACAAATCCCAGCAATTCCACCATCCGAACACTTCTTAATTCCGTGGAGCTTAAATATGGGTGACCCTTGATGGTCTTTATCGACGCATACAAGTCATATGAGGTCTGAGATACTAACTGAGACATTCATGGAAAAAACAACCATATCGTGAATATTTTGAAAATATAAATGCAATTACAAAATCGGAAGCAGAGGAAACGTTCACCTTCAGCGTAAACTTATATAATGAAGGAGATGCTTTCAATACAGCAACACAAAGAAGGAGGCGATCAACGTGTGGTGTTCCAATAATTTCCAAATGCTTTAGATTGCAAAATTCAGGAATATTGTAGCGGTAGCGACCCGCCTCAAAGACCTGAAATAATTGAATAAAATGAGATACAAAGAACACACCTATAGCAACAAATATTTAAGACAAATGAATCAATAGCCATAACATTAACAAAGATGAAAAATGGAACAAACCTACATTCAAAGCAAATACGTCCAATTTAAGAGTGTGTAGTTGCACAAGAAAACTGGAATGCTGGCACAGATTCTTCACAATGGATTCACTTAAAAGTTTCCGAAAAGATACCTCAGCAAGATTTGGAAAGTTTCTAAAAGAAACAGGTATCGCTGGTCCTGAATATTCAAATGATAAGAGATTCGGGGCATGAACTTCCATATCCTTCAAGTTGTACAAATATTCTAACTTTAAGGGTTTCAACTTGAGTGATGGAACAGAAACTTTATAACCCGTAAGAATGCTCGACTGTGTAACACTTAACACCTCATGAGCAGGACAGTAATAAGATAATAAGTGTTCAATAACCTCTCCTGTTATGGCCACTTTTGTCAAATTTAGGGCTGTAAGATGCTTAAGTCTGGAATAAAAATCAAGATTTGACGGAAATGTGTATTGGCCAATAGACCGTAGGTAAGACGCAGTTCCTGAGAAATCCAATTCAAGCCGTCGAACTCTCCTTTCCAATGCAAATTTGGTCCAATTACCAATATCATCTTTAGAGATCAAATCAAACCAAATCCTTAATTCTTCCATACTATGACCTTGGAGTGACCTCAATACTTGATTGACCCAATTAAGGCCTTTCCACTACAAGGGGCTCACTTCTCTATCCTTTTTGTGTAAAATTGGCTCTCATATTATGCATTACTTCAAATTGATTATTTCCTTTACTCATTTCAAGTCTTGTTTCATGACTCAACAGCATTGAAAATAACTCCTTAATAGTGATCTTATCCTTTTCAAGTCTGGTTAACACATTTGTGACCAATGACTCATAAGAATCATCTAGACCAACAAGAAAATGCATGATGAATTCATTTGATGAGAGTGCATTACCTTTAATAGCTGAACTGTCAGAGATCTTCTTCATTTTGTTAAAGTAATCACTTATGGAGAGTGATCCTTTCTTAATGGTTTGTATTTGTATTAACAGAGGCATGTAGCGTACCTTAGATTGGGACATAAAGATCTCAACAAGTCTGCTCCATAGTTCCAGTGAAGTCTCACAATTTATCACCATTATCAACACATTATCTGCCATTGAAAAGAACATCCAACTTTGAAGCATTTTATCAGTCTTCTTCCATACAATATAATCCAGATTTTCAGTTTGCCTTGCACGAGTAATCTCAGATCCATTTGATTCTACATCTGATTCAGTCAAAAATTGAACAGGACAAGGTTTATCACTATTAATGAAACCTTCAAGACCGTTTTCAATTATTGATGCAAGAACCTATATTTTCCACACAAGGTAATTACCTCGATCTAGCTTCGTAGGTTTTATGAAACTAAAAGAGAGTGAGGATGACGCAGTAGCGCTTGTATTTGGCATGATTGTATGGCTCTGATACCATGTAAAATATTATGAGTAAAATGTTTGGTTGCTGAGAAACAGAGAGAGAAATGTTGAATGAATAGAAAAATTCTCAATTCATTTCTTAACTAACCGTGAATGAATAAAAAGGCTGGTATTTATATAGCATCCTTAGAAACAAACTCTTTCTAATATAAAACCGGCAATATTTTGACAGCTGTACAACTCATAAAAAACTAATGCCAAGCCATGCTGGCTTACACACATACGTGAATGATACCGAATTTATCTTAGCATCAGCTAAGCTTCTTCAACATCAGCAGCTACCAGAATCAACTTGCGCAACCTTTGAACTTACTAGAGTCTTTCAGAATATTCTTAACATGGGTTAAGTTTATTGTTTTATCCTTGACAAGAATTTTGTGCTTTTTTGCTTTCTATCAAAGCCTTATCATTATTATTATTACTTGTGCTATTTTTTTACTTTTTTTTTTTGTTATGTTGAGCATCTGAATACAAACACTTGTGGAGATAAATGGCAGTGTTTTACAAATTTTTTTTTTCAACTGTTCTGAAGTCACGTGAATGAAGTAGGATTATTTAAGCTTGAAACGACAACTGAGGCAGCCGTTTTTTGCTTTGCCTGTGCTCAAATGCTTTAGTGTTTTTGAGGTCGTTATAATGGCCTCTACATGCGGCGAAATTCTGTACATTCTGGATTTCCTAGTTTGTTAAGCTGCTGTTGTATAAAAGCTTGGTTATCGAGCTCATTAAAATGGACCTAGAGAGTTCTAGTGAGAAATTTAAGAGTGAGAAAGTTTGTTCTTGAGCTCTGTAATTCTTCTCACTGAGTTCTTGTAATCTTCTTCTTGGAATCAATCAAAAGGCCAGCTTTGATGTTTTACCCGTGGGTATAGGTTATCAACAGACCAAACCATGTAATTTAGTGTTCTTGTTGTTTGTTTGATTTGTATTCTGTGATTTTTTAGATTCATCTTGATTTCTTGAGTATATTGGTTAGGGTTAGTTTAGATTGATCTTCAAGTTCGATTTGCAGCTAGTGAAGATCTTGGGTAGACTTTTTGTTTCAGTTGAAGCATTAGACTGATCAAAACCCTATAAGTTGTAATAATTAGTGGAGCAACTAGCAAATGGAGAAAAAGGTGATGGAGTTGTTTGAAGAGGCAAAAAGAGAGGCAGTAGCAGCAATGTCTTATAAAGCATGTTAGAACATTAGTAGATTAACAACGAAGCTGCTAGTGATGTAAAGGATAGTTTATTCTTGACAGTTTTTAGTGTATTATGAACTTAATAATATTTACAAGAAAAAGATAAGAGTATGCACAGTTGTTGGTGTTCTTTATTGGCATGTTTGTGAATGTGTCATTTGACTGTAGCCATGCAGATCTCATCTTCTGGTACTTATAATTTTCAAAGCTAGGCTGCTGTTGTTTTTTTTTTTTTTTTTTTTAGTCATCCTGGCATGCATCGCTGTATTCCATACAGCCGCATGCACCAACCGGTATATCCGGTTTTTAACCGATTAATATTATGAAAATTATATTTATATTTATTTTTATGATGAGAAAATTATAAAAAATAGGAGAAAAAAAGGAAAAATTGTAATTAAATGAGGAAAAATATTGAAATAATTTTAAATTTATAAATACGAAATGATAAAAAAATATAAGTATATCATAAAATAGTTATATCCCTATTTATTTTGTTACATTCCAATATCTATAATATATGTTTCAAGTTTAGTTTTTCAATTCCTATTCCTCGTTATAATTTATCTATATTTTGCTAAGTTATTTCATCTCTTTTCCCATCAATTATTGGTTTTATATTTCCACTCTTTTCATTAAATTTCAACTCTTTAGGTGGATACTTCAAGTTTATTTATAATTATCTACAATATGTTAAACTTTATCTAGTTTCTTGTATATTGTTTCAATTTATTTTTGCACGAATTTTGTTTTCTATATTCCTTTTTTTTTTATCAAATTCCAATATTGTAGGTAAATATATCAAGTTTACTTTTTAGATCTCTACTCCTGGGTTGATATTTTTAAATTCGCAGTAAATTATTTCAAGTTTTGGGTTAATTTTTTTAACTCTTATTCCCACAACTTTTTGGTTTTATATTTCCACTCTTTTCATGAAATTTCAACTTATTATGTGGATACTTCAAGTTTATTTTTAATTATCTACAATATGTTAAACTTTATCTAGTTTCTTGTATATTGTTTCAATTTATTTTTCCACGAATTTTGTTTTCTATATTCCTATTTTTTTTATTAAATTCTAATATTTTAGGTAAATATATCAAGTTTACTTTTTACATCTCCACTCTTGGGTTAATATTTTTAAATTCGCAGTAAATTATTTCAAGTTTTGGGTTAATTTTTTTAACTCTTATTCTCACAACTTTTTGGTTTTATATTTCCACTCTCTTCATGAAATTTCAACTTATTAGGGGGATACTTCAAGTTTATTTTTAATTATCTACAATATGTTAAACTTTATCTAGTTTCTTGTCTATTGTTTCAATTTATTTTTCCACGAATTTTGTTTTATATATTCCTATTTTTTTTATTAAATTCTAATATTTTAGGTAAATATATCAAGTTTACTTTTTACATCTCCACTCTTGGGTTAATATTTTTAAATTCACAGTAAATTATTTCAAGTTTTGGGTTAATTTTTTTAACTCTTATTCTCACAACTTTTTGGTTTTATATTTCCACTCTCTTCATGAAATTTCAACTTATTAGGGGGATACTTCAAGTTTATTTTTAATTATCTACTGATATGTTAAACTTTATCTAGTTTTTTGTCTATTGTTTTCAATTTATTTTTCCACGAATTTTGTTTTATATATTCCTATTTTTTTTATTAAATTCTAATATTTTAGGTAAATATATCAAGTTTACTTTTTACATCTCCACTCTTGGGTTAATATTTTTAAATTCACAGTAAATTATTTCAAGTTTTGGGTTAATTTTTTTAACTCTTATTCTCACAACTTTTTGGTTTTATATTTCCACTCTCTTCATGAAATTTCAACTTATTAGGGGGGATCTTGAGTTTATTTTTAATTATCTACAATATGTTAAACTTTATCTAGTTTCTTGTATATTGTTTCAATTTATTTTTCCACGAATTTTGTTTTCTATATTCCTATTTATTGGTTGTATGTTCTAAATCTTTGATATGAATTACAACTTTTGTGTGGAAATTCCAAGTTGTCCTTCCATTAACCGACTTTACCATTTATGCTATCTATTTATTGTTGATATATCCCAAATTTTTGGTTGAATTTATGTTGTAATGATTGCTAAAATTTTTGGTTGCATATTTCAACAATTATTATTGAATTCCAACATTATGGATAATTCAAATTTAATTATCAAGTGCGTTCTTTGCGTTAATCTTTATTCAATTCGTAGTCCATTATTCCTAATTACAGGTTGAACTACTTAATTAATTTCTTAATAATTTATGGGTTGAATATTCCAACTCTTTCAAATGAATTTCAACTTTCATATGAAGTTCAAGTTTTATTTGTATTTACCAACTTTGCCATCAACTTTATCTATTTCTTGTTAAGAAATTTCAATTTCTTTGAACTCATGTACCCTACTTTTCTTGACATTTTCAAAATAATAATAATATCAATAAGGTGAATTATGTTTGACCCCTTACTATTTTAACAAATGTCAATTTACCACATAATACTGAAATTTTTTTATTGTAACCCTTTATTATTTTCTACATTTTGGGTCCATAATCTAAGTCTTTTTTTTTTTAATTTGTTTGTTCATGAGATCTTTTAAACTTGATTGCACGTATACTTGAACTTTTAGTCTTTACACATATTATTCTCATTTTATTATTTTAATTGATTATATTTTAGTTATCCTTGAAATAAATTAATGCAATTATTTTCATCTTCCTCTTTACTTTTTAAAATAATTTCTTTAATTTTTCAAAACTTCAACAATATATGAAAAATAATATGTAAGTGCATGCAATTACTATGCTTCTCAAAAATTTTATTTTTCCAAAAACAAATTTAAAAATTTATGGTAGCATATGTTATAAAAATATTTTATCTTTTTTTTCTTTTCCTTGGGATCAATTGACTTGATGAGATTTTTTTTTTAGTTAAATTTATTTATACTTAGCTCTTGATCTAAAATAATTGTATTTATTTACCTTAAATTAAAATAAATTAAGAATTGATTTTTTTTAATTCGTATAAATTTTTACCAATCTATTTTCTGTGCATAATAGTTTTCTTAATGACTTCAGCCAAAAATTTATATTATTAATTACAAATATTATAATATTATACTTGTATTATTACTACTATTAGTATTTATTTTTTCAGTTACTACAATTATTATTATTAATATCAATATTATTATTACTATCAAGCCTCATGAGATTTGTTAAGAACGATTTTTTTTTTGTTTAAAATGAGTACCACTCTTTTTTCTAAAGCATGTGTATAATTTTCAATTTATAAAAGAAGTTCTTGAATTTTTCAAGACTTTGCTAAATAGTTTTGAAAAGTTTATTATGGCCAATATAACATTAGGAAAATAAAAAATTTCTAATATGCTTTCAGCATATTTAATTAGTTAATCTTTTAAATGGTCTTTGCTCATTGATTTGTTGGCATATTTTTAAAATAATCTGCTACCAACTATTAGAATCTGTTCGTAAACAAAAATTATAAAGAACTTTAGGAAATTTAATTTTGATCATAAATTTGATCATTTATACTTGACTTTTGATCTTTATACATATTTATGCTCATTTATCATTTAAATAATAATTATAGTCAAATTTTTATAATGATTAAATGAGTATCATACTTTTTCAAGTATGCATGTCTATTAAAAACCAGTAATGTATATAATTTTCAATTTCCAAAATCAGTTCTTCAATTTTTCGTGACTTGACTCAAATCATTTTTAAAAGCTTTTTTTACAACTAATTTGCTACTAAGAGAATATAACACTCTAAGAACAGCCTTCATTGTACGAATTTGGCATGCTAATTCATTTCTGAAAAAAAAAAAGGCTGGTTCTCTTGATTTGTTGCCATTACTTTGCAAATAAAATAATAAATGCCCCATTAATTTATGCAATGCACTAAAAATCTAACTAAACTAAAACTTCCATTCATTTAAACAAATGTAACAAAACAATTAGAATTTTTTACAAGCTTGTGACCAAATAACTTTAAAAAATTAAATCAATTTACAAACATGACACAAACTAGATTCTACGGCTCATTTTAGATTTTAAGGGTCTACACATAAAAAAGAGAGAGAAACAAATGGCATTAGAAAACACAATGCAACCACAAAATAAACAACAATATTCAGAATTTCAATTGCATGATCCAAATTCTTAGGCAAAGATTAAATATATTTTGTTTTCAACAGAAAAATTCAGACTTTAATCTAAAATAAACACAAAAACATATTGTAATTTAACACATTTTTTAAGGAATTTATTAACAACAATATTCAAAATATAAAAATTACTCTCGCCTTGCATAATTGTTTGATGTAACTTTTATTTCCTCTTTCATTTAATGACAAAGTGATCTTTGCAATAAAGAGAAAGATTTAAATACATCCGAATTAACAAGATAAAAATTTCAAGATCTTGATATATTCTTACATGAAGCATATATACCACGATACAACATCTAATATGAAAAACATACAAATGACTCATCCTAGCAATTCATCTCATACAAAATGACTCCTTTCAAATACCCGAAATACCTGGGGGGGAGGGAGAGGAGGAGGCAGACCAATGTCAAGGAAAAAACCTAGCCCTCAAACTATGGTCCAATCCCCTTTTGTAGTATTTTCAATGCAGGAAACCAACAATCCTTCAGAGTCACTTTAATAATTGAAACTGTAAAATATATTACTAAAATTTAATTTTAATTAACTGAAAAAACATCTTCTTTTGAAAACGAATTGACAAAGTGCTTCTTCAAACTAAGTACCTTTTTATTCTTGAAGGAAAAACAAAGTACCTAGATCCCTAAGAAAGTGAATCAGCTCACCAAGAAACTGAATTATACAATATAACCAATGCCTTCAATTTAAAAAAAAAAAAAGATTCACCTGGATCCAAAAGAAGAGATAAATTACTGCCCTTTACACCTTAGTTTACCTGATTCAATCAATGATTAATTAATAATTAAGAAAATCAATCACACATAATATAAACATTTATCTTGAATCACTAAAAAAATAAATCAGCTTATCCTGTGAGATTATTTAGCATAATACATCTATCTCATTCAAGCCAAGCCTATCTTATTTTTCTAAATTCCATTTACCCACAAATTCATTTTTGACTAGTAACAGGTAATATAAGATCAAACAATATGGCATGTAGATTATTATATCAAAAGAAAAATTGAAATTTAAGCACATAGACCATGGGGAAATAACAAAAAAATCAAATCACAAGTAAATGTTTCTTTATTTTAAAATAGCAACCCAATCATATCACATGTTACAACGATAATCCAAGGAATTAAGACAAGCAACAAAATCCAATAAACAATAAAGCAAATAAAATTAAATCCAACAATCAAATGACTATAATTTTAATTGAAATATTAAAAACTATGCAAGTTTTAGATCATTAAAATGTCTCCTATAACTAAAAGAAAAATGATAATCAATTACATGGGCAAAAATACTCAATTAAATTGAACCTTTTTTACACATGCCGAAACACTAGTAGAAGTTCCCATCATTGAAATATAATTGAACCTTTAGACATATAGAATCAGTTAAAAATATATATATATATAAAATAGGAGTATATTACTTCACAATTCCTAAGATATTGTAATACCACAAAGATAACAAATTAAAATAACAAGATTCAATATCTAATTTAACACATTAAAAGGGTATGGTTTATATTTCTTTCCCATGGTCTAAGCAACTCTTCATATTAATAGCCCTTTTTATCAATTGTAAAATTAACTACGAATTGATGAGATTACAACATGACAATAATCATAAAACAAAATTTTAACAGAATTGTGGTGGGGGGGGGAGGGAAACAGTGGATGGCATATCATACCTTCAAGGAGAGCTCAAAATCAACCTCACCTTGTAGGACACTGCAATAGTCTTGAATAGGGGCGAGCATTTTAGTTTTTTGTTTCAGTGTTTTCAGTTTTCAGTTCATATTGCAACCCGTTCGGGTTCAAGAATGAAAAGTGATTGCAGTTCGGTTTGGTTTCAAATTCAACTCTGTTTGGTTTGGATTCAGAGTTTTTCAGGTTGTAATATGATTTGGGTTACAAAACGGTTTGGATTTCTAATTTAAGTCAGTCAATGATTCGCGTTGGAGCAAGCATAGTAAAAAATGAACCAAAAAAGGCAAATGATAAAATATTCGGGTTACCAAAACACCAAATTCAAAATATTCAACTATAAATTACAACAATAAAGAAAACAATAGCAAAGCAAACAGCTTCAAACCTGAAAACTCTATTTCTGGATCGATTTTGGATACATCTTGGATGCCTTCACCTACTTTGAAGGTCGTGGTGTTTTCATTTGGGTTTATAGTCTCTGGCATTCCTTTCCCTCGTGAAGAATTCTGTGGAAAGTATATAACAAGCTTCAGTAAATAAATCTTTTGGGGCAAAAACATACTTTTAACAAATATCTTTTATAAAAGGATTTAAAACCAAATACCAAACTGACACAGCTTCGCATTAGCCAAAATAGAAACGATATTCAAAATTATGAACTAGAAAGTTTTCAAAAGTTCATTCTAACTCCAAATTTTAAGATGTAAAAAATTCAGGCTGATTCCATTCCATCATCAGCTATGAAAACGTGGCTCTACCAAAAAGAATTAAGTAGATTATAAAGAACATCGCTCACTTGGCCCCATACAAAAGCCAGGAAAGCAAGCTCAGGGCTCAAATTTACATTGGCCTGCATATACTGTATTATATTACTTGGTGCCAAAATCTCTATAAACATAGTTCATCTAATTTTTTAAAAATAAAATAAATTATCGAACTCCGCTACGTTCACATTCTAGAGAATTGATAACTTATTTTGCATTTACATATATAGAAGAAAACAAATAAATAAAGGTTTTCCTACCTGGCTTTGGTTTCTTTCCAAACTTTTCGTAGCTCTTCATTTTGCTGCAATCTCGTAGCTCTTAATTTTGCTGCAATCTTTGTCCATGTTTTTAATTCTGGTTAGTGAAGTAAAACAATTTCAAAAAATAAAATTCTTATTTTTACACCTATAAATAAAGAAATAAAAACTGCACCTGCTTGGCTATGAATTTCTCGGGTTTGTGGCTTTAGAAAATTAGGAATTTGGGAATCGGGTTGGGGCGTTTGGCTTTGAGTTGTTTTTGCCTTTTTTCTTTTTTATTATAAGTTATAACCCGATCGGGATTAATGAATTCGATCCTCAACCTTCTCCATGCTTTGGCAGCGCAAGAGACGATGGCTCTTTCAAACGGTCAACGACGGCCTTCGATTGAACTCCACCACTTGATTCAGCTCGCAGGTCCAGGATTTGCGTACAGAGAAAGTGAGATACGATGACGACTAGTGGCTGATCCACAGAACCGTAATGAGCATAGGAATGCAGATGGCGATGATTGCTTGCTTGCTGGCTTGTGAGGGTTTGATGTGAGTGAGTGCGTTTGACAGTTTGAGGAGAGCGGCTAGGGTTTCCCAAAAAAATGTCCAATGTGAGAGTATTTATATTTTCAGTAGAAATTAGAAAAAATATGAAAGTTTTCAAGTTAATAACGAAAGAGTGATGGTGAATGACAAAACTTCCACTAGATATATTTGTTGTGACCACTCGAAATCTAAAAATTTAATTTTGTAATTTGGTAAATAATATTTTCACTGAGGCGGTAGCTTTACATGCCAAGATGAAATTTTTTTTGTGTAAATTTTACATAAATAAATAAATTAATACATATATATGAAACTTTTGTGCTAATATAAAATCAATTTTTTACAACTATATTAATAATTTAATATAGATGAGATATATTACTTTGTAAATAAATTAATAATCAAATTGTGGGTACCAGTTAATGTAGATATAAATCATTTGAGTTAAAAATAAAATAGTTGATATTTGAATCCATGGGAGTAAATTTAGTTGTTATTAAGCTAACTTGAAAAAATTATATTCAAATTCAATTTCTTTTACCACTAGAATAAAATTATATAAATTAAATTTAGTGAGAAGTACAATGAAAACATATTTCATGTCGCATAAAATTATAAAAAATTTAAGACGTATCAATAAAAATGAATTAAAAAGACTATACTTCTCTCCGGTGGTATAGAGAGTTTTAATAGTATATTTAGTAAAATCTACTACTTAATATGAAAATGGATTTATATTTTTTATATTTTTATATAATTTAATAATTATTTTTAGTTCTCATATAAATTAACTTAATTTTAAAAAATATAGATATAAATGTAAGATTGAACATATTTTGGGATAATTACACATCATTTAGTAGACATATTATGTAACCATCTAGGGAGTGCAGTATCACTCAAATAATTTGATTTAATTTAGAAATGTAATTGTCATGCTTAAATTATATAACCGTAAGTATAATATAATATAAAATTATTCAATATTAGTTGCATTCGAATTGTAATTATTCATGTTATGTGCCATAATGAATTTGATTAATGTTTAACAAAAATAATTATTATAGCAAAAAAGATAAAGTAATTACTCTCACATAAGTTTGTATGAATTAATTTGCATAAGAGATCATTTATGAGTTTTATTTAAAAATATCAAATATTAGATGCTTTATATTTTTCTAATATATGAAAAAAAATTTAGAGGGTATACATAAAACATACTAATAGTAGCCGTTAATAATAACAACAACATTTGAGGGGTAATTATGATGTTTGGAATGATAATTATTCGGTAGTTGGATAAACATTGCCGTCATTTTAGTGGTAGGAATTTAGGCCGTGAATGTGTATCATGAGATCTTAAGATTGATTTCTTCTAAATATTTGGAAATAAATCGATTTCATTATATGTTTAGATACTTGGATTCTAATGTAATTAAAAGTTGATAAAATTGTTTTGATAGTTTTGTAAGCAAAATATCATTACATTTATTATGTAATATTAAAAATAGTGTAATTAATAAATTATAAATAGTTTAATTAATATATAATTTATTTTCATTTGTTTTATTTAAATATTTTCTCATTAGTACATAAGTTACATTTTTTAAAGTAAAATATCATTAGATTTAAAATGTAATATTAAGAAAACAATATAATTATTTTTTAAAATATATTAGTCTAATTAATTTTATTTAATTATATTTCTTTCATTAGTGTATAAGTTAAATATATTAACTATATTTTTCACGAATCAAAAGAAAAAAGAAGTATTTTTTTTTTGTGAAATGTTAGGGGGGTCTTTGATAGTTTACGAGTTTTGAATTGATTATCGTAATATTTACCTAAAATGAGGGAGCTACATGATAGTTACCTTTTAATATTTGCCGCTTTAACCCATTAAAAGGCCGGTATCGGTAACCGGTTACATCCATAATATTAAAAAAATAATAAATGGCGCTGCATCACATGCAGCTATGTATTACAGGCCGAGCCTTTTTCTCAAGCCACACACTCTCTCTCTTTTGGTTTCAGTGAAATCGTTTATAAATAATTAAGTATGTCACGCTGTCACCTAACAACAATTCTTTCTTCTCGTCATTAATAGGTGGTTATTAAACTTTAACAGCAAAGGCTTGTATAAATTATCTTATCTTAAAAAGATGGTTAGAAAGAGAAAAACAAAGAATAGAGACATCACGGGAACATAATTTTTGTTAGCATTCTATGCGAGTTTAGTCAATCTAGGCCTTTGCCCTTTGGATTGCCTGAAAAAAAGAAATCAACTTTCACCAAATAGAGAGATTCAAAGCATGAAGTTCAAGCCCAAAGATTGTAATAAGTGTTTCAACTAGAGTGGCGGACCAAAAACTTGACACTCAGAATGCTCGACTTTGTAACAGTTAGCACCTCTAGAACAAGACGTACACGGTAATAAATGTTGAAGAACCAGCCCTGTTATTTGTCAAGACTTAGGGCTGTAGGTTGGAATAAAAACCAAGATTTTAAATAAATATATTGGCCAATCGACAATAAATTATAATTAACTACTGAAATGTCCAACTCAAGCCACATAAGCGACCTATCAGCTAGCCTAATACGACAATAGAACGGTCTATGGCTCGATTACTTACATCTTGCATGTTATTGATTCTCATATCCTTCCCTCCTTTTTTACTGGTATAACAATCATTACTAAATTATATGCAATTAGGCCTACATTGACAAATCGATGCATTCACGTAAACAAAGAGTTATAGCCTACAAAGTACAAATGGAGCTTCATTATTACGCCATCGCCCGACATCACAAGCCATAATTTGACAATTATTCATGGACACAATCCAAATAATATCAAAACATATACTTGCCATCCATGTGCTTATGTGGTCCAGGATTTTTTTGGCTAATTATGAATTTGTCAATTTCCAGATACTCCCGTCAATAAATATAACTATGTAAATTTTTGAAATTTAAATTAATTAACTAATTATTTTGGACCCAACCATCCACATTGGCATTATTATTGTTTTTTTTTTCTTTTTCAAAAACTATGTACCCGATTTATTTCAGATAATTACCATTCAATTGATGAGCATAGGAATATAACGTCTTTGTTATTGAAAACATGCAAAAAGTTTACCCAAATGCCAATTTCATTTTTTCGAAAGTTGTTGACAGGTGAGAGATTTATGAATGATGCCTATCAAATGTAAATAAAACCCTTCCTAATTTTATTTTCTCACTCAGCATCTGTCATTTTAGAACGAGTGCATCCCTCGATCAAGGTTTATCTTTTTTCCTCTTTTTTATTACTCGTTTTACATAATTCACTTATTCGGCTTGATTAACACTTATCTTGTTTTACTTAATAGTTTACCTTTATTTCTAATTGGTAATTAATGTACTTAGTGTTATAATCGTGTTTTTTTATATAAAGATAGCTTTAATTAATTAATTAATTGTTTATGTTTGTAAAGTATTATATCAATGGATAAGAAGAAGGTTAGTGTAAAGGAGCTGGAAGAAACATATAAACGGTTTACAGAGACAATGAAAGAGCTCAAAGATCTTAAAGAAACCTTTCCCAAGTCGCTTAGAATGGAAAACTTGCTTAGGATCAAAAGGAGAGAAAAAGCAAGTGAAGCAGCCCAATAAAAAATAAATGCGTTAGAGCAAAGTTGAAGAATACCCAAGCAGCCAAAGAGAAAGAGTTAGAGGGACTTCGTGAAGCAAATTAAGAAGCTGATTGTACTACTGATCACTTGATTATTACTTGATACCTGTTGGTTCTGTTATTACTTTCTTACTAAGTTACTAGAATTTAAAACATCTAATGGGATTTAATTTTATCTTTGTTAAGTTTAGGTTGTTTTTAATGAATTATCTCTTAACTATCGTGTTTAAGCATGTCCTCCACAATTATTCGGAAGATGTCTACTCCTTGTCTATTCCACTCAGAAGACTACCTTAAAAATACCTCTTTCACTCAATTATATTGATAAGAGGAACGTCTACTCTTCAATTATCCATACGAGGGATGTCCACCCCTCGTCTACTACACTTATACGTCCAATCATATTTTGAAAGGGAGAAAATTAGCCACTCATATTGAAAAGCAAAACACTTATTTTATTTAACAAACTTCTGAAATATATTACAAGAAAATTGATTATATAAGAAAACAACAAAAGAAAACAAAAGAATCCCTTAGTTTCCTTCTCGTTCTCTCTGTTGTCCCTTTTTTCTGCAAAAACTGCTTCTATTTATAGTCGGCCGTTAGCTTCAACTTCTCTTATTCTATTATTATTTTTTATTATTATCACATAAATAAACAAGCAACACATGGGTGATAGTCGGGTGGCAAAACGGCCACCTGACCATCACTAGCATGATTGCCCACTTTTTCTTTTTCTTTTTTTTTTATTTTTTAAAAATTAATTACATCTCTTTAACGATACATTTCAAATGTATCCAGCAATTCTTCTTTGTTTCCCATTTTTTATTCCAATTCCATCTTTATTCCTAAAATATTTACGTATTGCAAATTAATTTAACATAAAAATTTATCAAGGTAGCATTCATATAATTTATAAGTTATGAGCACATTAATCAACACTTTAAATGAAAAATTGATAATTTTATTCTTATTAAATGTACCATTTTTAGTGTCAATCACTTGCTACCACAAATCTTACCTACTATTCAAGCTTACCTAACTTAGAAAGTTCTATAAGATGAGCTACGCTTTGTGTTTTTTTGGACTTGGATAAAAAAACAAGTTTATGATCCAACAATAATGTATTTCCATCTTTTACTTATAATTACTAATTCTTTAGCACAATACAAGAAAATATATGGGACTAATTTTAAAGCACAACATTAGATTAAAAGACTTAATTATATTTATATTTTCTAGTGTTATAACTCCAAAATTAAACACAAAAAAAGGGTGTTGAAATTGACATTACAAAAGTGAAAATTTAATAATTAACTCCCCTCTTCTTTACTTGTGAATATAACATGACAACGTAACACACATTAAACTCAAAACAAACACCACCAACAAGGTAGAAACATAACATAGATATATAATTAATTAATGAATCTTCATTATTCGGCTTCCCATATAGCTATCCATTCCTCAAACACATATATTATTACCTTAACTTCTCCATTTTGTTTTATCTTGCCTACCTCATTCTCTTCAATAATCTTTCTCTTATCTTCAATTTTCCTCTCCAAGTTTTCAAGAGCATTTTCCTTACTAAGTTGAAAGTCTTCAATTTGGTTCACAATCTTTCTATACTGCTTAATTGTTTCCTTTACCTCGAAGACACCAACATCCTCCTCATTTGGAGCTTTAGCTTCCATTCTCTCCTTTGATGGATCCATGATGCTGAAGTTGAAATATACAAAGGAAGTAGTTTGAGAGACTATGTAAATTTATAGTTAATATCTTCGAGAGAAAGATGAATGAAAACTTTGAAAGGGCCCATCATTTTTGCAAGATAAAAAAATGCATTTATAATTCTCTCAAATCATGTCCTGTTAGTGATGTATCTATTGAGTCAAACATTATACATTAACGAGACATGCCTCACAATTTTAATTGAATAAACAAAAATGAATAAAAGGAGACATGTAATATGTCACATTAATTTATATATAAAAAATGGCTAATTTGTACTAGCCATTGGCCGCAAGGGTTTATTTTATGACACCCCTTTTTTTTGTTGAACTACATGAGATTATTGCTCATATTACAACTTATATTACATGAGATTACTACTGATACTTATAATTAAATAATATTTTACAACCTTAAATCTTATATAGCACTGCCTAGAATTTACCATTATCAAATTGTATGAGACTATTACTAAAATTATAATTCATATTATATAATCTCTCAAATATTTGAGGACGTCTACTTCTCGTCTACTCTACTCAAAATAGTTCAAAGAAGTACACTATGCTAATATGCCTTAGATAATTCATATCCCAGGCTCGACGCTGATCAGCACATCAAACTATTCATATGGCTGAGAGCCCTCAGAGACCAAGCACAACGACATAATTATTAGGACGTGCACCCCTCAGACGTGCACTCACTCAGACGTCCACTCACATTTTAAAAGAAAAAAAGGCTGTTTTCATTTAATTATATCAAAGAAAACTACTTCCATATGTGAGACGTCAACTCCTTACCTGCTCTACTAAAAAAGCATGTAAATAAAAAAATTGAAATCCGGTTCAAGTGACTCCCATTCTCCTAAATCGATAAATCACTAACTTGGTAACTCCTTGTAATCGACTGTCACATACACACACTAACTTCACCTCACCAGCAGCCATGTCAACCGATTGCTGTCTTCTTGTAGCTCGTTATAGCCTCGCATCGAAGCTCGCTTGAGCCGTCATTGAAGTATCGCCGTCTAAGCCTCTTGGTATTCGTCATCGTCGATTTCATCTTGCCACTGCTCACGGTCGTCGAAGAAGCTCACGGTGCTCATTAGTCCTCAAATCCTCACCGTCGTGGCTGCCATCCAAGCCTCGCCCACAAGGATCCGGATCTGGATTCAATAATTTGATTTTGCTCCCTTACTTTAATACATTTTCTGTTAATAACATTAATTACATGGCTTTTTTTCTGGTTAAAAATTTGATATCTGGTTAATTGTTAGATTATATTTAATGTGTTTAATGTAAATTTATTTAAACTTGAAAATATTGTTGGCTTTTTATTTGTTATATTTTTATTTATGATGGTGTTGTAAGTTATTTATGTTAAATTGTTAATTGTTATATTACAATTGAATTTTTATTTGATATTATTAATCAAATTCTTGAATTTTTTTAAAAAAATTTAAATAATTTAATTTTAAGTTTTCTGGATCCAGATATTCGGAATATCCGCTCGAATCCACTGCAGATATTACCCGCATCCGGATCGGCAAAAAAATTAGCAAATCCGGATACGAATCTAGGTATATAAATGTAAATTCGGATTCGGATCTAGATGCACATACATTCATATCCAAATCCGGATTTTGCCAACCCTACTCTTGGCTGCGTCGTTACAAATGGCACCCTTTAAAAGTCTTATACAACCCTTCTTTTTATAACGTACAATCTTAACCTTAATTAAAAAAGGGTTTGGGAGCTATATGAATTAGACTGTCTCTCTCTTTTTTTTATCTATCATCATGGGCCAAAGCATTGTAAAATAGATTTGTTAATTATATACTTATAAAATTTCGAAAACTCTCAAAAGAGCAAGGGACTAATAATTTAATTTTAAGCTTTAATGTGATATTAGTAGTATATTAATTGTTATCATAAACACTTTCTCATGATTATTTTGAAAACTTTTAGAAGCTAATAGTTATATTTGGAAATAATTCTCAATAACAATGTGCATGAAAGTTTGAAATTAATTTTGCAAATAAGAAGAGATTATGGGATTTTGTAGACAAATAAAAATGTTGAGTTATTTGTGGAATTAAAATATAAGTGTTTAAAACTAGTGTAATTTTCAAATATTTCTGATGAAATATTTTTAAAAGAGGGATTTTACAAGGAGTTTAGAGATATGCTAATAGCACCACTCAAGTGTAGATTATTAAATATACAATTATCTTTGAAACCTATAAAAGAAAATTTGTATGATTTTTTGAATTTAAAAAATGTTCATAATTTTTTTTGAAAGATTTATAACAAAAAAATTGAAATTTTAAAAACTAAAAAATTAACTTCACTTTCAATCCCTCTCGCAACTCACTCGATCTCTCACTCAGTCTCGATTGCTCTTTGTCTTCCAATTCTAGTACGATCTCTCTCTCTGTTTCTCAATCTTTCCTACTATTCAATTATTCAAATAATTGTTTTACTTTGATCAATCCAAAGTTTATCTGAAATTTCAGTTTTCAATATGTTGATTTTTCAAATTAATCATTACTTGCAACGTAGTGTTACGATTATTGATAATTGATTGATGATTTCTAGTTTCATCATTTTCTTTGAGTGTTCTGTTGTTGAGAATAGATAATTGACAGATTTCTGATTGTTCTATAGCTGAAATTGAAATATTAGATGTATGTTCTGTTCAAATAATTATATAAATTGAGAGTTTTGATTGCTTTAACTGAGAATTATTAATTTAGGCTTAGAGATTGAGATTGAGTAGCTATAACTTTTAAATTAAAGCACTAAACTGTTTAGTAAATGCTAATTGCTATAGCTTAAAAGCTAAATTAATTTGGCTAGTCATTCGTCTAATGAAAACTCTTTAAATATCCTTAATACTTTTTGTCAAATTATTATTTGAAAGTTATATTTGCTACGCACTATATTTTATTTTATAATTACAATTTTTTTCATAACACCTATATATCACGAGCCACTCAAATACTCATCCCGTGTCACGTAGCTCACAAAAGCTATACAACACCTTATCTTAGTGTTTGGAATTGTTTAATTTGAACCTATTGGAAGTTGATGTGTTCGAGAATTTTAAATTTAGCTGCTGATTTTGTGGAATTTAAACCCATTGGAATTTGCTGAATGCTGTCAATTGAGAAAGTTTAGATATTCTTATTTGGTTGTTGAGCCAACAGACGGCCAGCTGACAAATAAACGAGGGCATCAAGATGGGTCTTTATTCTAAGTTATAGCTGTCCTAGTTGAAGCTGAATATAATAACAACAATGAAATAATAAGAGATTTAGCAATTAAGCAAAACCTAAACTAAGAACTAAAGTACCTAATAATTTAAGTGATATTGTTCTCCCTGATTCTTGATAAATCTGATTAGTTTAATGATTTTTACCAGTTCAAATGCTTTTCTTATTGCTGTGAATTAAGTCGGATACATTCTGGAATACATATCATCTGATCTTTTCGAAACCTAATATGAATGTGATACAAATTATAAAATAAAAATTAAGAAAAAAAAGCGTGACCTAAATGATGATAACTCTCAGTCCATTTTCAGAACATCTATTATAATAAGCCTATTGTATGAATTTATAATTTAACGTGTGATATCAAATGGTCACTGTGTTAACTTGATTTATAATGTAATAGATGGCTGAAAATGGAAAGGCAGAAATAGCACAATTTATTGCTGAACTTGAAGCAGATTTGTTAAAATCATTTGTAAAGGAGCGAGTTGACTTATTGAAGAACAAAGCCAGCACGTGGAAGCAACTATAGGGGGAGGTGGACATATTGATTGACAGAATAAGGATGCTATTCGATAAACTAAACCCATGGGACAAAGTTAGAATACATTTTAAGTCTGAGTTTGCAGTTCTTTGAAGAGGTCATGAGGCTAATACTGTGTAACATCTTTGTTAAACAAAACTTAAAGATCTTACAAAGATTATCTTTCAGAAATTGCTAACTTCAGTTAATTGTGGTGCTGTTTTACATTCATGATTATTTGGGATATGATTGTAAGCCGTCAAAAGCTCTCCTGTACACATACATAGTTTTCGTGCTACAGGTTGTAGTCACATGTCATAATAAATCATTTTCCTTTGTAGAAAATCATCTCAATTATCAGTATGCTGTTCAATTGAACGAAAAGAAAGAAGGAAAAAAAGCTATGCTTTCAAATTTGGAAAAAATTTAACCACTCGACTTCTCTGTTAGGGCGAACTTTATGCCACTGCTGTTAAATATTAAGGAATTTTGCTCTTTATTAAAGTGCAGATGTATTTTTACAAAAACTCGTTTATGACGTTGCAAAAGTTTCTCTCGTACTTTGATAAATGCGGGATCCGATACTGATAATTTTTATGGAGTCCATAACTATGCTGTATACAAATAGTTGTGCTTTAAATAAACGTTACAATCTTTTTCTTTGCCTAAATTTTAAGCATTTTGTATCACACTATTCTAATGAGTTTTAGAGGGCATAGCGTTAACCAATCCTTTTGGTAAAAGGTCGTTCCGAGTCTAATTGAAATGAAATTCATCTAATAAATCAAACAACAATAACTAGATTACAGAGTATCTATTGCCGGGAATTCAAATTCTAAACTCCTTACATAATTCACGAGCTGTAACCAGTTCATGACTCTATTTGCTACTCAGCAAAATCCCCAGCGGGTGTCCTAAATAAATAAAAGAGACCGAATAAGAAAGTCCAAACACAACTGTATACTGTAGACCACATTCATTTGTCATAATTGAATCGATTGCAACATGTAATCAAAGATCAAACTTTCAGCATTACAATCGATTAAAAGGCAACTTATACCTACAACCACTCCACTTTAAAATAAAACATCTTTAAATTGGGCATAAGCAAGCAAGCGACAGAGTGTAGGCCAGACCATATTTGGTATTTCTACTTGATGATTAGAAAAAATAAACTATAGGGTCTTAATGATCATGCATGCCATGTTTCTTTCAAATAAAGATCTAAAATCTGCAACTAATATCCAATGAGAAAAAAGGATTAGTTAATAATTAAAAGACTTTCAGAATAATTTAAACTTATGGTATCACAAATCGCCACAGAGAAAATTTAGTAGCCAACTCAATAGCACGCCTTCTAGCGGATTGATGCTCCTCCCATTCCCCGCAGATCAAGTCCCTTGGAGAGAGTGTAATTTTGAGTAAGAGAGTTGTTTTCTCCTACTATGGGAGAGAGTGTAATTTTCTCTCCTTGTATTTAGAGAGAACTACATATTGTAATATCCTCATTTTAATACTGAAATCCTTCTATTTTTTTTTTTATCCTAATTTATTCTATGGTTTTTCATTTTTGTGTCCCATTTATCTTTATTTGTTATCAATTCACTTTAGTTACAGGACCGCTACGATCCTTAATTTTCTAACAAGAGTGAGGCTGACGAAGAAATTTGAGGTGAAATGAGAATGCATCCAATGCTGTTCGAGTTGTTATACCAGCGGAGTCTGCAATGTTTGAGAAAGTAGGCCGATTTGATGGAACATAGTATAAGAGTAGAGCTTTTAGCACCCTTCAAAAATCCTTAAAACACCCATTTAATAATTAATAATTTTGTTAATTAAGGAAATTACAAAACAAGACAACAGAAGGTCTTCCTGTACACACCGTTTCAAATTTAAATAATTGTTTTGTTATCATAGAGAACATGAAAAGGTGGCGAAGCATTCTAGTATCTACCATGAAAGAAAATTGTTATTTCATAAAAAATTGCGGGCAATTAAACACTTATAATAGCTTGCATTTTTGAGAAACTATTTGAGAAAAGGAATATCTACAGCGATTTTAAAAAAAAAATTATTTCACAAAGTTGCAACTATCAATCTCTCTGAATAAAATCTCATTAAACAATTAAAAAAGTGAGAGAGATCATATATAAATCCAAAAAATTTTCTCTACATCCATTTTTTTTAAAATATATTTATTTTTAATATTTTTAAATCTCAAAACTACTCTTTATTAATCTCTTTCTCTTTCAATATTGGAGTGGTATGCTCCTCTTTCTACCAAGGCCATCTGCATACCACACACTCTCTATTTCAAAATTCCGACACTCTCTCTCATTTACCCATTTATTATTTCACTTTCCAAGTAGACCTTAAACTCTCTAACTCTATCTATTATTTATCATAGAATTTTTGTTTCAAAGATGGATTTCTCTATGATGCTATTTGTGTTTTTACAATACTAATAGTAGGATTATTGTAAACCCTTAAATTTAAGTGATTTAATCTAAGCTATTCATTTAATATAGTGAATAATTAATTAATTAGAATGTACTAGGTAAACTTCATGTTAAAATTTAAAATTACTTTTGGAGCCTTTTTTGTTTTTCGATTTGGTGGTAAACAAAATATTTCCACTTATTACTTTTGCCCTCTTTTGGAAGCATTTCTGTACTAGCACAAAATTAATATTAACTTTATAGCATATTTTAAGTGTTATGTGATTCTATATCATAGCACTTAACAAAATGATATTGCATAAATGTAATTAAATGCAATACTATTTCTAGTATTTATAAAGTGTTATGTTACTAAAAATTAAACATTGCATTTGTCATGTGCTATAACTTTAATGTAAAATGTAAGAACAATTATAATGACATTTTTGAGTAGTCAATTGTAGCTTTCTTTTATAAAATCTATTATAAGAGACAACTGGTAACTTTTAAAAGACATATGCTATGGCAAAAAGTTACCAAAGTAATTTTTCTTCTATTTAAGACTTATAAATTGATTTATGTTTTTTTTATTAATTCTTCTATATATCCCTACCTATTAATAGTGGGAAAATTAAAGTTAAGTGCTATGAAATAGAGATATTGGTAAAAATCAATTTATTGATTGATAAAGTAAACCATAATTCACAGACATGTGTATTTCATCTAGTATTTCATACATTTATTACACGAGTCTAAGATTAGATGAAATATATTGCATGATATTTCAAACAATATTTCAATTTTCAACATTTGCATATAGTTTTGTAAATAAGCCAATGAAATATACTACGTGTTGAAAGTGAAGGCTTATTACTTTTATTTCTTGTCCTATCTCTTCCGGTCTTCAATAGTCATATGGCAGAATAAAAAATTTCACAGCTATTATCCAGACACAATAGGCTCAAATGTCCTGAAGCATATTCATATTAGTCTAAAATTGATTTTTTTTTTAAATAAATGTTAAATATTTTAAGTTGTTATCGGAATTTATTTTTGGGATATTATCATCGACACTGTTTTTTCAGACTTTTTTAAAAATACACAATTTTTTTTGTTAAATTCCACCTAAAGTTATATTTCTTTGCACTTTTCCACTTCCGTCTGTTGACCGTTAAGATTTTATTAGTTTTTTAATAAAATAACAATTTTACCCCCCAAAATAATGTTGTATGATGAAATTATAATTTTAAATTTAAGGGGAAAAACCATTATTTTGTTAAGAAAACTAATGAAATATTTAACGGTCAACAGACGGAAGTGGAAAAGTGTAAAGAAATATAACTTTATGTAGAATTCAGCTAAAAAAATTAAGAATTGTGTATTTTTGAAAAAGTTTGAAAAAACAGATGGTCGGTAGATAATTTCCCTTTATTATTTAATAATGCATTTTTGTTTGATATAATATAGGTTGCAAAAGAAGGCAAAGAGAAGTGGAAGAATATGACATATCATGGATTGAGTTCAAATGCTTCATTTGATATTAATTTGGTAATCTAATTAATTATGCCAATGCTCTTTTTTTTTTCATAATAAGGCTGTTGAGCTTAGGGAGTATGGTATTAGTGCTAAGGAATTGTGTTCATTTATTTGTGCTTGTTTAGGAGAATGAACCTTCTTCAAATGAGGATGCTGTTGGGAGAAATTACAAGAAAAGAATGAATTTTTTTATGATTATCAGATAAGCAGTATTAGAAGAATTCAAAATAGCTAAAGTGTTTTTTGTTTTTGTTTTTTTTTTTTTATCATTTTCTTGTAACCATATGTGATGTTCAGTATTTTGGTATTTTGTTATTCCTAAATTACAAAAATATTTTTAAAATAATTAAAATGTTATTAATAAAAATAATGTATATTGTTGATTAGACCCAATGGTAAACATTTCTTAGGGAGATTGTCAATTTCTCCCCAACTGTATTCAATATCTACCACTTACCTCTTCCCCCCAATGTTTTTATAATAGCCAATAACTCCCCTGACAGCATGAGTTTATAATATTACTTTTATTTTCAAATATAATTTTATTTATATTTATTATAAATTAAATAAATCATAAGAATATAAACTAACTAAAAAAATTAAATATTAAAAACAAGAAATACATGTTTTGATGTGAAAAAATTAACAATAAAATTTTTTTCTTGTATTTTTTTATGTTATAAACATTTTCTTATAAAAAAAATATATAAGAAAATTATTATAAAATGAAAAAAATTATTTTAAGAAAAATTGAATGATAAATAAAAAATTATTATAAAATAAATAATAAAATATTTATCTTGTACTTTTTACATTTAATTTTAAAATATTATAAAATATTTATAAAATATTTATAACATAAAAAGAGTACAAGAAAAAAATTTTATTGTTAATTTTTTTCACATCAAAATATATATTTCTTGTTTTTAATACCTAATTTTTTTATTTAGTTAATATTCATATGCTTTATTTAATTTGTAATAAATATAAATAAAAGCATATTTGAGAATAAGGGTAGTATTGTAAACTTATGTTGTTAGGGGAGTTATTAACTATTATAAAAAATAGTAAAGGGTATTTATTGATTATAGTAGGGGAGAAATTGACAATCTCCCATATTTCTTATACTATGATACTATAAAAAAGATTATGACATCATAGAGGGATGCTTAAAAGATATCATTCAAGTCATTGTATGTATAGATAAATATTTTGTTTATTTAGAAACATCCTTTTATATGTGGTTCAGTTGTTTAAGTACATTTCAAAAATTGTACAAGACTTTAATCTTGTTAACTATTCTTTCTATAGATTTTAACATTGAAAGAAAGCGCACGCACACAATTCATTCAAAATTTTACATAAAAAATTTAAATTAAAATAATCCAACCCCAACTTTGGTGGCATTTTTTTTATTTGAAATCTGAATAGATCTGAATTAGTGTAAATTCTGAATAGAACTAAATATCTGAATCTATTTTTGTTTTCTAAATTAGTAAAAATAAATGTTAAGTTACTTTTTTTTTAACTTAAAAAATCTGAAAACTAGCATTTTTACGTTCGTGCTCTTACAAATGTTAAACAAATAATAAACATCTCAAAGAACTTAAATAAGATAATATATTGTAATAATATAAATCATGTTCAATTGAATACAACCCTTTATATTCTAAATTAGTATATATTAATGAATTTTGTTGCACTGGATTATGGTTTTATATGAAAAATATTCATAAAAAATTATATCGATAAATAATGGTAATTTAAAGAAAATAAAAAATAAAATAATAACAATATACCACTATAATATCACAAGCTATAAAGATGGATAATAATGCTAGTTATTAAATTTTATTTTGGTAAGGATGAAAATTATTTAATTTGACAAGGCTATTTTGGAAAATGTCTTTTAATTATATCATTTAGACTTTATAGATTAAGTAAAAAGCTAAAAGAATTGACTTAATAACTGGAAATTTTCATGAAGTTGAAAAAATAAATGGATCTAATAACTTAACTAATTAAGATTAAATCAATTAAGTTGTTAAGTCAAAAAAGAACGAACTTAATCATTGATATTGACATTAATCCACATGGCAATGATCAGGGCAACAACTTGAAATTAACCAACATAAATTTTTTATGTTTGTTCCTGCATACATACACGTAATTATCACATTTTGAAAATGATAGATTTTCCGTTGATTGATCGTGCACAGTATGTGAGTGCAATCACAAATATTTTCGTGAAAATTAATTAGAAATAAAACTAATGGAAAGAAACAATTTCTTTTATGATATGATCATAAGCCAAAAAAGAAAACACATAAAATTTCTTAGCATATAATTATGAAATATATAAAATAACACATTGAGATATTGGGATGAACTAAAAATTATTTTTAAATTGTATGGAATTTATTTTATAAAATAATTTACAAGAAGATTGAAAGGAGGGCGCAGTGCAACAAGATGGAGAATAGGCTGCTCCACAACAAAACGGAGAAGGGGCTGAAGAAGACAAAGTGCAAGTAAGGTAGTGAAATTTCTTAGTGACGAAAAATAGATTGCAACTGACCTTACATTGAAGAAGTGGAAGTACATTCTATGTTTGAATATGAGCCGTTTAGTTTAAAGAGATGTGAATTTAGTATTTTGAGATGAAAGTACAATGTAATTGACCTGTATACCCAGTAATCTTAAACACAGGAAAAATAATAATAACAAAACTGAACAAGTTCATTTTTTTCTTCCATTAATATGTCATTAGATTGAATAAAAATTTCGTAGACATCAACAGATTAATTACCTAAAATGCATTCATCAACAGATTAATTACCTAAAATGCATTTATTTAGTATTAATTGGAATTTAGGTAGTTAACTACATTTGATCCTAACCATTGGATAGACTATCCAGGATGAAAATTAGAGAAAAAAAAGTTGTGTAATCTTTTAAGAGGCCACGGATCTTTTCCTTATATGTATGTACGAAGCGTACCATTATTTTTTTCTTAACAATCAAGTGTGACATGTTTCATAGGCCGTACTTAAATTTATGTATCTGATATCAAAGTTAATACAATATCGTGATATATTTATAGATTGTAATGATTGAAACAAAATATAAATCTACAACTAATTTCCAGTGATCTGCTCAAAAGATAATTAGAGAATAAAAAAAGAGAGATCCGTTTTAAGTAAAAGTAAAATAAATCTGTCCATTAATTTAGTGCTCAATAAAATTTAGTGCTCAATAAAATCTCAACTAGTAAGTAATTCTTATCTTCACCCCACAAATTACATGAAAAGACAACTTTATAATAAGTTACATAATCGCAAATTCCCATAAAGGAAATTTAGCTGCCAACTCAAAAGGACGCCTTCTAGCGGATTGATACTCCGCAGATTTCCTGCAGATCAATTCCATTGGAGTTCCCACACGCCATGTTTCACAAGGGCCGATGATAATCTTCTCCAACAGCTTAACGCTGAAAATTAAATACATTACAAGCTCAACATCGGCTGCATGTCCCACGAATCCCAGCAACTCCACCACCCTAACACTTCTTAACTCCGCGAAGCTTAAATATGGCTGATCCTTGATGGTCTTGATCGATTCATAGCTCTCATAATCATATTGTAATACAAACTGGAAAACACAACCTTATATATCATAAATTAATAATGTGGTACCAATTTTTACCTCTATTAATAAATTCATACAATGAAGGAGTTGCTTTCAATAAAACAATACAAAAAGGAGCTCATTAACGTCTGGTAATCCAATAATTTCCAAATGCTTGAGATTGAAGCGGCCTGCTCTATATTTACTGTCACAGATTTGAATAAAGTAAGATGCAAATTTATTAGGCATCAATATCAACAAAATATTTTAAGACAAAATTAACAAAAGCAACAGCAATAACGAATCAATAAAAGTGAAATATGAATCGAAGAAACTAATTACCAACAGATGACATATGTCCAACTTAAGAGTGTCTAGCTGCACAAGAAAAATGGAATGCTGGCGTAGGTTCTTCGCGATGTATCCGCTAAAACAGCCCCACAAAGGATACGTCAACAAGATTCGGAACATTTCTGAAAGAAACAGGTACCATGGTCCTGAATATTCAAAAGATTAGAGATTCGAGGCATGAAGTTCCAGATCCTTCAAGTTGTCCAGAGAGTTTAATTTCAAGTGTTTCAACTTGAGTGATGGACTAAAAACTTTAAAAATCGTAAGATTGCTTGACTCTGCAACACTTAACGCTTCAAGAACAGGTCAAGAACCTCTCATGTTATGCCCACTGTTGTCAAACATAGGGCCGTAAGATGCCAAGATGCGATGGGAATGTGTATCGGGCAACAAACCAAAGATTATACGCAGTTCTTGAGAAATCCAACTCAAGCCTTATGACTCTCCTTTCTAATGCAAATTTAATCCAGTTATCAACATCATGGTTAGAGAACACGTCAAAGCAAATCCTTAATTCTTCCATGCACTGACCTTCAAGTGAACTCAATATTCGATTGACCCAATTGACAAACTTACGCCTTTCTACATTTAGTGTCTCACTTTTCAAGTTCAAATGAGGCCACTGTAAGTCTGCCATGGTGAAGGGATGGTGAAAGTCAAACAAACACTGAAACCTCTCCAGAAATATCTCCATCTACTTGATAGTCTGCTAGTCCTTACTGCTTCTTTCATGGTCAAGTGAGACAAAATATTTACAAGAATATCATGTGATCACCCACGGATCTCTTCTTTCTTTTTCTTTTGTTTTTGTAAATGCTGGTACTGCCTGAGAGAATTGATCAAAACAGGCAAGTTAGATAGACAAGTTAATTTAGTAAATGAAGACATAAAATCTATCCCAGCATAATATAAATAAATATAGGAATGTAACCTATGCTTTAACAGAGAGACTCCATCTGCCTCCTACAAGAAATCAAGTGGTCATGACTTCCGATATCGTAAATATTTTTAAGGAACGAAAAAAAAAAGCACTTTAGAAAATTGCACAGATCAATGAACAAGGATTTAGATACAATTAATATTCCAGGATCAATAGCTACATGTAGTTAACTGATTAATTTAATTAATTGACAAAAAACTACATGTAAGACTACTTTTCCTTCTTATTAAATGATTAGAAATAGCACATTAACTTCAAAGAAATCCATTTGCTTGGGTGTTTCTCCTTTGCCTGGGTGTTTCACGCTATATAAACTTCTGGACTACCACCGCTCGACAAAGCCGTCATAAGCAGTCACTGGCTGGCGCCGTTCAATAGAAATTGTGAGTGCATTCTATTACCCCTTTCTTTTTCTTTTTCAATTTTCAGTTTTTAGGTTAATTTTATCTATTTATTTATTCGGGATGGGTGTACCACCGTGAATAAATTCTGGACTTGAATTGCCGCAATGGGTGAAGGCTATGGATTTTAGGATAAATAAGGAAAAAAGAATTATGTTTTTACATTGTGGCTGCTTTATTCATATATGCAAATAAGGAATACAACAAGTTTATGAATAACATTCATCAAAACAATTATAGGTTCAAGTTCATGTGTTTGACTTGGCAGGAAATAATTCGTTACTATATTTGCTTGTTACAATTTTGTTGTCCTATTAACTGCTTAAAAAGAAGAGGTGGGGGAAATAGCAATAGAGAAAAAGGTGACGGAGTTGTGTGAGGAGGCAAATAGAGGGGCAGAGGCAGCACTAATGGCTGAGGGTGAGGCGGAGAAATAGTGGACCGCATGGTGCATTGATGCCATGGATCAGCTCAACAAGTCCGATATCACCTGTCCGCTTCTTGTTTCAACGCGGGTGTTATTCCTCACTCTCTATATATATTTATGTACTTCTCGTGTTATCTGTATTCGTTGATTTATTTTAATGTGCTTATGATTTCTTCACACGTTGTACAGTTTTGTTGTCGAAGAATCTTTTGTTCCTCCTGCTTTAACAAATGGAGAAAAAAAGGAGTTTGACATTACCTCCTCATTCCGTTTCATTTATGACGTACTAACTTTACTTTGTGATCATTATTTTCACTCAAAAAGAATGTCCTCTGTCATCTGATAGCATTGTCAATAAACTATCTAATATGAGCAGATTGTTTTATTGGATATTACTGGGATATATGCATTACAAGTTACATATTAATTCCATAATGAATGAGTATAGATTATGCCCTTTTCTACTGCCCAAACTTGTGAGATGCAGAATCCAGGTCAGTATCATTTGTACAGAAAGTTTCAAAAAGATTTAATACTTCTCATCTGACAATTTGTTTTTGTCTGTTATGACTCATTTTCTTCTTTTCTCTTTCTTCTAAAGGACTCTCCTTCACATTAAGAAAAAGCAGTATAGTCAATATACTAAATGCCTGTGGGAGGAAATTATGTTTTATAGTTCAGTGTTTTATTTTGTGCAGTTTCACAAAGATTATCAATTTGCATAGACTGAATGCACTTTAATTACTTTGGTTCTTCCTGGAATTGAGCCTGCAAAAATAGAGAAGGTTGATAAGAGGACCTCTGAGGAGTGTCAGGAGATTTCTGGGGTTGGAATTGTCAAGGTTCAGAATGCTACATCCTGCTCCTCGAATGTGGTAAGATCAGAAAGTGTTGCGACAGAGAAAACCAATTCTGCGGATAATGTCGAAAATTTGATTACAGAAGAGGGACAAGCTTCCGGCATCATTATCCAAAAGTTGAGCAGTTCTATGATTAGATGCAATGATTGTTTTCGGGAGGTTGTAAGGGAAAAAGTTTGTGATGCTTTGTCCAAGGTTTCTGGTGAGGCTGACGAAGAAATTCGAGATGAAGTGAATGCATGCGACTCTATTCGAGTTGCAACAGCGTTGGAGTCTTGAGAAATGGGGCCGATCTGATGGGCCTTATAAGATCAAGTGTAGAGCTTGGGTAAACCTCAAGGATCCTATGAACCCAGATTTCCGAAGAAAAGTCCTTCTCGGGCAGTTCAAGCCGGAGACCGTTGTTGGTATGACCGCAAAAGAAATGGCTAGTGTTGAAATGCTACGCTGTTATCAACGTTGGGATGAAGAGAGAGGTTGAATGTGGAAGGAGAAGCAGGCAACTGAATTTCAAAAAAGATCGATTTGAGTAGGCAACTGAATTGTATATAAGGAGCTAAGCTCAAATGGGACAACATTACATGACTTATTGTGTTGTCGATGTGGGCACCGAAAGACCAACTACTTCCTACTGGTGTGGGTCGTACTGACAATCCTGATGAACATAGGAGAAAATATATATAACATATGTGAATTGTAATTGGCATGGGAGTCCGCTAATGTCTTGTAAGATGTGATTCCCCATGAAGAACATTAGTAGATTAGCATTGAAGCTGCTACTGGTGTGAAGGATCATTTGTTCTGATAATTTTATTAGAATTTTGTTCTGATAATGTTATTGGAATATCATTCACAAGTAGCAGCCAAATTGTAAAGCAAACATTGTCAAATCTCGAAACGTATGGTATAGTCTTATACCATAAGATATGCTTATGATCAACATAACATCGTTTGTGAGTCACAAAAAGCAATGTCATATATATATTCATATGTTCATCATTTAATTTCTCTATTTTGATAAGACTAAAACACTGAAAGTAACAGAAATAGTCTTTGCAATCAATCCAGGGTTTACAAGCTAGTTGCGACTCTTCTACTAATAGTGTTTCTTTTTTTTTTTTTCTTTTTTGCTTCTTATTAACATCATTTCAAATTGTTAATACTCTATTAGTGCATTTTGGGCGCGTTAGGCACACTATATTGCATTGTTATGTATTGCATTATTTTAATGCAAGTGTATTGTCTCATATTGTATTGTATTAGCATTGTATTATAATAATGTTGTACAATGTTTGTTACTACACTATACTGTATTAATTTTTAACTATACTATGTTAATTCTTCATTGTACTATATTAATTTCTTTAGCGGTTAATTTAAATTATAAATTTAGAAAATAACATTTATACAGTTAGACTATGCTTGGTGGTATTCTATACAGTGATTGATCTCATGAATCAAAGGTTAAGAAATGAAGAATTTTACGGCCTTCAAATAGGATGTCGAAAAGATTAGTTCCTGCTTTGGAATCAAAATGCTCTTCTTTGTGGGTCAAAATTATGACATCAAACATATATTAACTCTTGAAATAAAAACGTTAACTACCAAGACATCAAAAACACACTCAATTTGCAAAGGCATAACACATTTTACAGGCAAAACCAATTGTTGTTGAAGTATTAGTAGATTTGAGGCAAGTTTAAGAATCTCATTACTGCAAAGCAATTCCAAATCAGGGCATTACAAGATAAAGGGCCTTTAGCAATGACTACAACTTCTAAACACATACGTTCAGGTAACTAGTTCAATGTAATAATGCTCTCAAGAAAATTGCACTCTTCAATGAACATTGACAAATAGAAATGTAAAATGATTTTAAGAAAGTATATAGAAGTAAGGAAATAAATAATCCTTAGTTCATTGAGGGTTTTCAACAAACACCTTCAATGTTAAACAATTAAAAGCAAAAAGGAGTAAGAAAGAATTCAATGCATTGATTTTAAGAAATATATTACATATTAACATACATAATTCACTCAATCAATTAATTGATTTTAAGAAATATACAGTAGAACCTCTATAAATTAATAGGGCGGGGACCATATAAAATTTATTAATTAAAAGAGAAATTAAATATTCGATAAATTAATAATTCATTAATTTATAGAGTTATTTATAATTTAATTAACATACATCAATAACACTTCATAATTTCTTATTATAATTTAAGAAGTCAACCCTAGAACTTTTAGATGCAATAAGAAAAATAAGAAATGAGATCTAATTATATTTAAATTTTTTTAACAAAAAGTAATAATAAAGTCATACCTTATGTAAGTAAGTAACCATAGAGTCATATTTTATGTAATTAAAATATCATAGTCAACTACATTTGTAATTTCAGCAAATTATTAATTTATGATTTGAATGGGATTACAAAGTTATATAAGATTTTTTAGAAAAAGTATTATCTTATTAATTTATTGAAATTGAAGGTGCTGGAAATTACCTTCACACGTATTTTGATTTTGTGGAGCGCTTGTGACACGCGTTGATCTTGAATCCGGCGAGGTGGGTACCTGAAAAAGGCACTCCGACGCCCAAGTCAATGTGTGATTGAGATTTGAAAGGAGAAAAAATGAAGAAGACAAGGTTGATTTCTCTCTTTTAATGATGAACAATGTGTCCTCCTTTTTGTTCTAGGGTCCTCATTTTCTTAAGAAGAAGATCCCTATTGATAGATGATGGGTGACATGGGTTTAGGATTTTGCCTTGGACTTTCTCCCTAACGACACGCGTCACCCTCAATTTGTTGTGCACATGGATGTGAATTTTATCATAGGGAAATAAACATATTTATTCCGGACCTATGTCATTTATTCCGAACCTTTGTCATTTATTCCGTACCTATGTGCTCTCTTATGACTTGGGCGTGGTTTCTTGGACTGATGGATTACGGAACTAATTCTCACTTCTAACAATCTTTATGAGCTCTGGAGAAATTTCTCCTTAGGTGTTATTCCTTCAGAATAGTTTTAATGTTACTGTCCTGGAACACCTTGGGTGTTACTGCCTCGGAATAGCCTGGGTATTATTTCTCCAGAATATCTTGGGTGCTCCAGAATAACTCAGGTATTGTTTCTCCGAAATAGTTTTTTTTTTATTTGATAAGATAGACACGTGGCATGTTTTAATACCTTTTGGAATATGATACCTACATATATTATTAATTTAATCTATTGACCCAAGTCGGGACTGTGAAAATTTATTATATAATAGAGATTATTAATTTATCGAATATTAATTTATAAAGATTCTACTGTATTACATATTAACATACATAATTCACTCAATCAATCATTAGTAATACACAAAAATTTTGTCAAAATTGAAATCAGTCTAGACACCATACCCTAATCCACCTAGAAATAAAATTGAAAAAAATAACAACAAAGAAGAAAATAACAATATGACCAATCTCAGTATTAATTGATCAAAAAAGTAATTGATTCATGACTATAGTACAAAATGTAACAAAACAGTCAAATGATAATCGATTTAACTTGCAGCATGCGAGCACAGCAGTGGTGGAGCAGCTCCTGTGGCGCATGGCGAGCATGAAGCAGCTGATTCGTGAGGCGAAGGCGAAGAAGTTGATGGGTGCGATGTAGAGAAAGCGTCGTGCAGTGAACCTCCCGTGATAGATTCGGCAATGTGATGGAAAGTGGAAAAAAGGGGCTCTCATTTCAGGCATGTTTATTTATTTTTATTATGTTTTTTGTTTTAATGCGTACCCGCGTAAACCCGACCCTCACACAGGTTTGGTTTATGCCGGATTTATAGCATCACAATAGTAAATAAATATGGTATAATACAAGCTACTTTTCAGCGAAACATGAGATTGTAGTAATATAATATAATGTGGTATCTTAACGCATCATAATACTGTGTATCAAACACGCCCTTTAGGTACTAGGAATTGGAATGGGATTTGAATTGAAATGGCAAATAAAAATTAGAATAAGTCCCTTTCTTGAGCTACAAGAATAGAAATCAAAATCAACATATTCCCCATTAATGTACATGCCTCAAAATTTTAAGGAAATAAAAGAACATAAATCAAATGAGATATGTGGAAACTATATAATATATAATATCAGTTTGTATATGTAAAAGTGCATGTGAATATTTTGCATTAATAATTATTCATTTTCCTATCGATATCTTAAATGATGTGTCATTAATATCTATTAGATGGTAAAATTTCATAATTTATGAAATTATTTATACAACTTTCCCACATCCAATATGCGATATTAATTGGAATGAAACCACTTTAATAGAACAAGTATAACTAATTAATTGAACCTTTTGTCTTTCCCCTCAACAACAGTACTCGAAAGTCCATGTATCAATATCTTGGCGTTATCATCTCATGACAAGGCAGGGGCCGCAGGGCCACGTTGAGCACGAACTTGGATGTAGAATGTGTTTTGCTATTTGCGGATAAATAATACAAAATTGCCTGAACTAATCCTAGTTAAGGACATCCTTCCTTTACCTATGGAAGGCAGGAAATATTAATTTGTTTCTTTTGGGGGGAAGACACATTGTTTTAATTCCTATTGAAGGATTTTTTTCATATCTATTTTATTCATTTGATGCCTTATTATTATTATTATTATTATTATTATTATTATTATTATTATTATTATTATATTATTATTATTATTATTATTATTATTATTATTATTATTATTATTATTATTATTATTATTATTATTATTATTATTATTATTATTATTATTATTATTATTATTATTATTATTATTATTATTATTATTATTATTATTATTATTATTATTATTATTATTATTATTATTATTATTATTATTATTATTATTATTATTATTATTATTATTATTATTATTATTATTATTATTATTATTATTATTATTATTATTATTATTATTATTCTTTAATATAACCTCTCTCGGCTTTCGGATGTATCAGAATCAAAACAAGAAGCAAACATGCTGCCCAGCAATGGCTTATATACTCCCCAACACCCTTTACTGCAAACGTTTCTTTTTTTTTTGCCTTATCAAAGCGTATAACGTTGTGGGTGGCCTCGACAATGAAGGCATACATTAAATTTTATACACAATTAAGCTTTCCTGACCCCCATGCATGTAGTAGAAAAAACTTAATGCTTAATTAATTATTGGAATAAAATTATTTAACTTCAGGTAAGGGCCGTGTGTACACCTATGATGTTGTTGGTTCTTATGAGAAAGTTGGATATGGCTTCAGAGGTTCTGGTTTCAAACTGATCACCCCTTTTATCCATAACCGGCTAAACTCTACTGATCCTCTCTTATTGCGCCCACCAAGGTACTTAATTAAGCTCTCATTTATATGTATCTTATTAATTTGACATCACAAGCACATATATATTTTTCGATATCATTGATTGTTAAATCATTATTAAATATTATTGTACAGGATGGTTTTACTTCTGTGTCAGAATCTAAAGCAGTTGATTTGGTCAAAACTTGTTTTGCGTCGGCAACTGACAGAGATAGTTACATAGTAAAATTTGTTATTTAATTCTTAATGTTTACACGCTCAACCACCATTTTTTAGTATTACATTAAATTTGAAGACAAATCTGCAACTTCTGCAACATTTAGTGTTTTTTTCCCCTCATATCAGAGCCTTTTAATTGCTGCTAAGTTCTATATAAACATATCTTGCACAGGGAGACAAACTTGAAAATTGTCGTCGTGAATGTATATGGTATTTGTCGTGAGTACATGGAGCTCAAGAAAGATTAATCTTTCCTGGAATCCAAGTAAATACTGGAAATGTATTGTAAGCATGGGTTAATTACGAAATCCTTTTCATGAAATTCCTAGCCTTCATTCTCTGTTACCATAACGTTCAGTTCAGTTGCACTTTAAGTTATATCCCATGTAATAGTTTTACTTTTTAAGTAAGGTTATTTGAACATACCAAAATACTATGAATAAACTCATTATTAAAATTTAGTATTTTTATTTTTTACTTTATAAGCTCATTTTAATACCCAAAATAACATAATAATGCTAAACCAGGGGCGGCTTAACTGATTTTGGGGCCTTAGACAAATTGTTTTAATTAGGTCTTTTAATATATATTAGTTTTATCAAAAAAGTTATTTATTTAAATTCAAATTTTCTAGCTTTCTTAGGTGTAAAATATAATCAAATTTTTATATTTTAATTTTGCTAATATATTTTTCTTGATCAATAATATAGGTAATCCATTTAATCTTTCTTGCGATTTAGTTGATCTTAAATAAATTTTTATCTAATGTAATTTTGAAAAACCTCGTCAATTACTAATTCTTCACTCAAATTCACATCTTTTTTATTACTTTTGACAAAACCTATCAAGTCTGTTTTTGAGATCAAATGTACTTTTGAAAAACCTCATCAATTACTAATTTTTCACTCAAATTCACATCTTTTTTACTACTTTTGACAAAACATATCAAGTCCCTTTTTGAGATCGAACTAACTTTTTTATTTTTCTCTTTTTTTTTCTTTTGAAGTTTTTTGTATCTTGATGTACATTTTCTATTAGACATCTGCTATATTTTTAAGTGAAAAAAGAGTAAACAAGCAAACAATTATGCTAGATAATTAAAAGCCATAATATATAAAAAGGAAACAATAACAATTGAATAACACAACTAATTAAGAACAGAATAAGAAGAAAAATTATGAGAACTTTAATTTTGATGAATTGAAACTTTAAACATAAGTGATCAATGGAAATAGCTGATTTTTTTTAAGCAAAAATTAAAGAAAGCAGTTTTTTTTCCTTTATGCACTAAAGCATTGAATGTGTTATGTTTCTTTTTAATTGATAAAAATATTAATGGATAACAAACGAATGTGTGGCCTTTATAGAGTTTTAAATGAAATAATATTAAATAGAGATTTTGTAGGAGTAAATAGGATTAAAATTATTTATTCTAATGTTAAAAAGAGATTTTGTAGGAATTTGATAATTTATTTACAGCAAAGATTATTATAAAATAATAATAAATATAAATAAATAATCTAATAGTTATAATGTTAGAGAGAAATTTAAAGCCTTCACATATAATGGGGCCCTAGGAAGGAAGTCTCGCTCCTGTGCTAAATTACCAAGACTTCTCTCTTATTTTTCTCAATCCTCTCCGTTCTTTTATCTTTAACGTATTTATACTCAAATCCTCTAATTTTAAATAGATATTCTCTCCCTTTAATTGTAAATGAAAACAATACATACGAAGAAACAACAAAATTTAGCGCTTGTTTCCCCCAATCTCACATGGTTAATATGGTTCTATTTTATTCTGTATACAAAGCCTACTGATAGAGGGGATTTATTGTTGAATCTATAAAAGAAATAATAATGATTAACATTATTATTTATTAATTGTATTATTTCACTAACTAATTGATGAATATTACATCATTTGAGATAATTTTTTGCAATTAAAAATTTGAAATGTGCAGCACTACTCTTATTTTTTAGTAGAATCCAAATAATAAATTCATTCAATCTTTATTCCATTATCAAAGGTCTAAATGAGGAAGAAAAATTCAAGATTTTTTCTTTTTAAATTTAATTTTGCAATCTATAACAATAATTTAAGTTGTGGGCATTTTGTAAAAAAAATTATCAAAAAGCTGGTTTAAGAAGTATTTCAAGAGGTTCAAATAACACCACCTTCTTTTATTTGCATATATGTCAACTCTTTTTATATTAAGAAATGAACTTCTTACTACAATTTGTTTTCTCACTCTCACCTTTCTCAATTTTTGTTTTATTTTAGAATTTGTATATTTTCCATAAGGGTTTCATCAATCCAGAGAAACAGAAGCTAACTTTGGGCTAAGTTTCATTATCAAAATAAACTATTTTCAAAGATGTATCATTGGGGCTTCATTTCCTTCTTCTACGAACTCATATTTCCCTAGCAACAACAACTCTCTTTACAGCCACAAATTTATCACTATTCTTCTAGATTTCAATTCGGAAGGCGTTTGCAGTCTTGATTTGTTGTGTGAAATTACCACATTGGTTGTCATTAAATTACCCTATTATTTTTCAAATATATTCATAATTTTATTACATTTTTTCCTATCATTAATTCCTGCATACATACATGTAATTATGACATTTTTAAAATCATAGATTTTTCGTTGTTCGTTCATGCACATTGCCGGAGTGCAATCACAAATGCATGAAAATGAATTATAAATAAAACTAATAGGTAGAGACAAAATTCATTTATGATATGATTGTAACCCAAAAAAGAAAACACATAGCTTTTCAAATATATAAGCTCATCCAATCGTAACTACTTAGCATTTAATTATGAAATATATAAAATAACACATTCAGATATTGGGGTGAACTAAAAATTATTTTCAAATGGTGTCAAATTTATTTTATAAAATGTTTTACAACAAGATTGAAAGAAGGGCGTAATGCAACAAGATGGGGAAGAGGCTGCTCTACAACAAAATGGAGAAAAGGCTGGAAGAGGCTGCAGGAGAGAAAGCGCAAGTAAGGTAGTATTTTACTTGGCTAATTGCTTATCTTGTTTGTTGAATAGTAGATAAGTCTAGAACTTCGGTTTTGCTGGTTGAATAGTAGATAAATCTGGAACTTTGGTTGTTCTTTTAAATTTCAACGAACCCTCTATATCCATCACCTGCTTGTTGCTTCATCATTTTCTTGTACACTTTACGAGCCTGAATGTGTGTTAAATGCTTCATTTGTTTTACGAGCCTGAATGTGGGTTAAATGCTTCATTTGTAATATTTTTAAAGTCAGCCTGAATTTAATTCATTTGTAATACCAGGTAGTGTAGTTTCTGTTTTCATTTTATCGATTGATGGTGTTCATTGGAAATTATGATTTTTGATTCATACCTTTCAAGATGAATGGACAAAAGCCCAAATCGAAAAAACCAAAGGGGGCTGTACCAATTGGTCTATGTTTATTTCGATGATTGGTTTTGGAATTAAGTTGATATCGGCGGTTGAGATTTGCTTTTCTGTTTCAGATCATTTTTTTGGTTTAGTAATGATGAATCACTTGATTATTATGTAGCAGGTGGCAGTAAATGAAGATGCTGTATATGTGGCACCTAGGAGGGGTTGACGAAAGAGCAACAAATGAAAATGACCCTGTGTGGAGAAAAATATGCTTATCCTACTCCGAGATAACATAGAACTCAGATATTCAAAATGGGAGAAGACTTGGACTAGGATTCAGCATTGTTTATTCAGGTCATGATAAACAAATTGGCCATTAAACTGTTGTCACTATGTTGTTGAAGGCATGTCATTCCACCATCTGTGTTTGAATTTTATTTCTTTTTCTATAGAAAAATGTGACTTTTTTAATTTAATTTTTTTTCTAATCTTTTAGGTCTAATCTAAGTTTCTCAAAGGGAGAATTTGGCAGCAATTTCTTCCTGATTACTTTGCCATTTTACGAGCTACTTGTTTCATTAGATTTCCTGTAATCTCAAAAATAACCTCGAATACTTTGAGTGCATGTATATCCTCTTTCTTGAATAAAATTACTGCCTAACCAAATAACCTTGATGGCCCCTCTCTTATAAGCGAACGTTAGAGTATCTGACCCTGACCTTGTTAATACTAGGAGGCTTGTTCCCAACCAGACGGATTGTGGACCTCCCTTTATTTTTTACTTTTTTTTTCACTCGTCATTATGGCTTCGGACAAGTAACGGCCTACGAAGTTGTATCCTTATACATTTGAGATGTGTAAATAAATAAAAGGCAAAGGAACACTTGTCTAGGCAGCAACCAGATTGGCATATTCTTATTGTCAAGAATTTTAAACACACACGTGAAAATATATATTAAAAGAATCAACGTAATAGATAAATAAATTTACTAGAACACAAGGAATATTCTTTATGAACATAAAGGGTATAAGCAATTTAATCGTTTAATGAAATCCAGCCACTATATAAGTGGATCTGACCATTGGTTTCTAAAATACGAAAAATGGTTGAGTTTAACGAAAAAGAGTTTGTGTACAAGCAAAGTGTTAGGCGAAGCTATGCTTAGGGATGGTAATAAACTCTGAATTTAGACTACATTCGCAAATATCTAGAAGATTCTTATCCCAAAAAAATCACATCCATATATTAAAAAATACAGATCCGAATCTAAAATAGTAAGACCCGTGCGGATTCGGGTCCGGATCTGGATGAGAGTGCATTGGAAAAATTAGATATCCGGATCCACATTATTTTATAGTTAAATTATTTATTTAATTAAACTTCAATTGAAAAATATATAAGTTAAATTATTTATTTAATATATATAAGAATCATTAACTTTCTAATATTCATTGCCTTTGAAAAATATGTTAAGAAACTAAAAAAAAATAATAACAATTAGAGAATATTGTAATGAATTGGTTTACCTTAGATTTTTTTTTATTTTTTATGTTTGATTTATGTTGTGAAAATTTTATTTGTGGATCTATGGTGTTGTTGTATATTATTTATGTGTGAATTGATGTTGAATTGTTGATTGTTGAATTATAATTAGATTTTATTTAATATTATTAGGTAAACCGTTGAATTTAAAATTATATTTGGATTTATTATTATGTGGATCTGAATATCTGAACAATTCACCCACAATCTGTGCAAATATTACCTGCGTTTGGATCCTATATTTTTTTTGTTGATCTGGGTGCAGATTCGGATATCAAAACTTCAATGTGAATCCAGATCTAGATGAACCTATATTCGGATCTAGATCTAGATTTGAATTTTCCCATCCCTAGTAATGCGAGGGCAACCAAAGCTCAATTTAGTTTGAAAAAATTCTTTGAGATCCGACCTTTTTTAGAAAATTTGTACATGTTTTAGTTAAAATGTAATGTTCATGTTAGTCCTTAACACAAATTTTTAATAAAATATTCATAAAATTAATAATATTCATATCATCCTAAGTGAAAATTTTATATATATAACTAAAAATTCTAAATGATCTCAATAATCATATATTGAAATACTATTTTAATTTAGCCGGAGCTAAAATAAAAACCCAATTAAGTGTAGGAAAAGAGGTGGAAGTCATAAGAGTCTAAAATATTGAGTTTTATTCTAAACCCTTAGGTAATGTTTAGTTAAGAGAAATAAGAGGACAGGAGAAGAGTGGAAAAGAGAGGAGGAAAGAAGAAAGGTATGACATACTAAGGGGAAGGAGATGGATTATTTATTATTTGGACAAATTTATCCATTGTGCTAAATTTCAATATTTATTACTAATAAAATTTTAAAAATATATTAATCAATTATTTACTAGATTTGAAAAGTTTTCAAGAAAAGTACTAAACTATAAATATAAAAAACTAGATATAATTCAATTGAACCTAAAAATAAAAAAAATAAAGCAAATACTAATTAAAAAATAATTTATTATGAACTGATTTAATTTTCTTTAATTTTCTATATTTCCAATTTTAAAAACACAAATATAATAAATAAATATCACATACGTAATCTTCATTTGGCTTTCAACATTAAATTAAAAAAATAATTAGATAATAAAAAAAGATAGCTCATTTAAAGTAAAAGTAAAATAAATCTGACATTAATTTGGTGCTCAACAAAATCTTAACTCACCCATGAATCCTTATCCTCACCCCCTATAAGTTATATAAAAAGACAAATAAATAATTTATAATAATTTATGGTTTGACAAATTCGTATAAAGGAAATCCAGCTGCCAACTCAAAAGCACGCCTTCTAGGCTCTAGCGGATTGACACTCCGCAGTTTCCCTGCACATCGATTCCCTTGGGGTTCCCGCACGCCATGTTTCACAAGGGTCGACAATACATCACAAGCTCAACATCGGCTGCATGTCCCACGAATCCCAGCAACCCCACCACCCCAACACTTCTTAATACCACGAAGATTAAATGTGGCTGATCCTTGATGGTCTTGATTGATTCATAGCTCTCGTAGTCATATTGTGATACTAACTGGAAAACACAACCATATGTACAGTAAATTAATAATACGGTACCAATTTCTACCTCTATTAATAAATTTATAAAAAGGAGGAGATACTTTTAATGAAACAATACAAAAAGGAGGTCATTAACGTCTGGTGATCCAATAATTTCCAAATGCTTGAGATTGCACATTTCAGGAATATTGAAGAGGTAGGCGGCCTGCTCTATATTCACTGTCACAGATCTGAATAAAGTAAGATACAAATTTATTATGCATCAATATCTAACAAAATATTTAAGACAAAATTAACAAAAGCAACAGCAATAACGAATAATAAAAGTGAAAAATAAAACAAACAAACTAATTACCAACAGATGACACATGTCCAATTTAAGAGTGTGTAGCTGCACCAGAAAAATATAATGCTGGCATAGGTTCTTGGCGATGTACCCACTAAAACAGCCCCAGAAGGATACGTCAGCAAGATTCGGAACGTTTCTGAAAGAAACAGGTACCTCTGGCCCTGAATATTCGAAAGATAAGAAGTTCCAGATCCTTCAAGTTGTCCAGAGAGTTTAATTTCAAGTGTTTCAACTTGAGTGATGGCCTAGAAACTTTAAAAATCGTAAGATTGCTTGACTTTGCAACAGTTAACGCTTCAAGAACAGGTCAAGAACCTCCCATGTTATGCCCACTGTTGTCAAACATGGGGCCGTAAGATGCCGAGATGCGATCGGAATGTGTATCGGGCAACAAACCAAAGATTATACGCAGTTCTTGAGAAATCCAACTCAAGCCTTCTGACTCTCCTTTCCAAAGCAAATTTAATCCAGTCATCAACGTCGTGGTTAGAGAAACACATCAAAGCACATCCTTAATTCTTCCGTGCACTGACCTTCAAGTGAACTCAATATTCGATTGACCCAATTGACAAACTTACGTCTTTCTACATTTATCGGCTCACTTTTCAAATTCAAATGAGCCACACTAAGTCTGCCACGATGAAGGGATCGTCAACGGTCAAACAACCACTGAAACCTCTCCACAAGTATCTCCACCTACTAGATAGTATGCTGGTCCTTACTGCTTCTTTGATTGTCAACCGAGACAAAACATTTACCAGAACATCATCCGGGAGATCGCCGATGTGATCACCCACGGATCTCTTCTTTCTTTTTCTTTTGCTTTTGTAAATGCAGGTACCGCCTGAGAGAATTGATCAAAACAGGCAAGTTAGATAGACAAATTAATTTAGTAAATGAAGACATCAAATCTATCCCAGCATAATATAAATAAATATAGGAATGCAACCTATGCTTTGAGGTAGAGACTCCATCGGCCTCCTACAAGAAAACAGAACGTCACGACATCGTCAATAGTTTTAAGAAACGAAAAAAAAAGAGTATTTTAGAAAATTGCACAGATCGATGGACAAGGATTTAGATACAATTAATATTCCAGGATCAACAGGTACATGTAATTAACTGATTAATTTAATTAATTGACAAAAAACTACAAACTCCATAAGCCGCATCTGAGAAGGAAAGGAAGAAATCAAATAAACATCAGTCCTTTTAATACAGATCACGGTTGCTTCAGTAAATATCACCATACAAACTCAGCTAATGATATAAGAAAACATTAAAATAAAATAAAATAAGGACCCGGATAAGGTGACTAATCCGACCTCTATAGTTGGCTTTGAAGGCAACGAGAGAAGAATGTCTTCAGAATTCTATTTAGGTATGGGTCTCAATTTTTTAAAAATCTGAATATGAAAATTTAAATGATATTTTTTTAATATTTGAATATAAGTGACATTTTGTTTGTTTTTACAATAAAAAAATCTTAAACTTGATTATTTGATATTTTTATCCTTGTAAATTAAAACAAAAATAGAGGATTATATTTTATAGTTTAGGAAATAAGTTGCTTTACAAAGATATTTTTGAAATATAATATTTACTTATCATTAGGATCTTTTTTCATTTAGATAAAAGTCACAAAAATTTATTTTTTCTATTCAGATGTAAATATTTAAAAATCATATATAAGTTTCAAGAAACAAACAAATATATTTAAAAGAAATCTAAAATTAATAAAATTTAAATTTAAAACATTTAACAAACAACTTCTTAGTTCGAGTTTAGGAATCATGAGGATACCTAAAATCTTATTATATATGCTCCAAGGCAATGACTGATTAATCCTAAAGGCCAAGAACAAAGTACTTCTGAAAGTGACAGGTGTGGGTTGGGCCTCTAAGCCCAAGAGAAAGTAATAAGTAAGAATGTAACATAATAGCGAAGGGGATTCTGATTTTAATTAAAGAATTTGATTTCAAACAGATTTTATTTTGAATATCTTCCTGAGAATTGGGAAAGAAAATCTGAGTGCCCTTCAAAATTTTATTTAAAGTTCTAAAAATTAATTTGATATTTAGTAAATTTTTTTTAAAAAAAATTACTTTTGATAAAACCATCTTATCTTATAATAGATTTTGAAAAGTATGGAAGGAACTGTTTTTTAAAATTTGATTTTGTGAATTAATTTAATATTTAAAGAGATTATTATTATCAATTATATTAAGATAATAAAATAAAAAATTATTTTAGTTATCAATTATTATATATGCAAAATAGAAAAATATTATGTATGTATCTATAATTGTGTACATAAAATTTATTTATTTTTGTTACTTGCATTCTCACAACAGTAGGATTGAGCAAATAGATATGACTGCTTGGCGAAAATCACAATAGAAACTTTTAATTGATTTTCTTTAGAATTGATTTTTTTTCAATACAACTAATAATAATGAATTATATTAAAAAATACAACATTACTAAATTAACCCTTAGGCAATTGGTTTAGGGTAATTGTGTGTAACCACTATTAGGACTCAACTCTCATTTTACGTAAGGTTTTTTTGTCTCCCACATTTGAAATAAATATTGTAGAGAAATTTACCCTCATTTTAATATTAAAAGAAGATCTATTTAAGTAAGAATTGACCTTTAAGCTATTTGATTTTAGATAATAATAAATCTCTAATTGTACATATCAGTTAAAAAAAAAACTTATATGACCTTTGGAGGGAAGAAACTTCACATTAAAAAAAAAACTTATATGACCTTTGGAGGGAAGAAACTTCACATGGCAGATGACACAAATACTCTCCCCCCCAAAAAAAAAAGAATTGGACACAAAAAGAGTACCTTACCGTCTCATTAAACAATTAAAAATAGCAAATTAACTCAAAAAGAAATCCTTTTGCTTGGGAGTTTCACTTTACATAAACTTCAGGACTACCGTCATAAGCAGTCATTCGCCGGCGCCGTTCAATAGAAATTGTGAGTGCATTCTATTACCCCTTTCTTTTCCATTTTCAATTTTCAATTTTTGTTAATTTTAACTATTTATTTATTCGGGATGGGTGTATCACCGTATATAAATTCTGGACTTGAATTGCCGCAATGGGTGAAGGCTATAGATTTTAAGATATATAAATAAGGAAAAAAATTTATGTTTTTACATTGTGGCTGTTCTATTTCACATATGCAAATATGAAATATAACAAGTTTATGGATGACATTCATCAAATGTTTTTTTCTTCGCCCGAAATAATTCATTATTATGTTTGCTTGTTGCAATTTTGTTGTCCTTTTAACCGCTTAAGAAGGAAGAGGTGGAGGAAATAGCAATGGAGAAAAAGGTGATGAAGTTGTGTGAAGAGGCAAAGAGTGGGGCAGAGGCAGCACTAATGGCTGAGGGTGAGGCGGAGAAAGTGTGGACCGCATGGTGCATTGATGCATTGGATCAGCTCAACAAGTCCGATATCACCATCCGCTTCTTGTTTCAACACGTGTCATTCCTTACTCTCCACATATTTATGTACTTCGCACGTTATCTGTATTCGGCATTGAATTTTTTTTAATATGCTTATGATTTCTTCACAAGTTGTACAGTTTTGTTGTCGAAGAATCTTTTCTTCCTCCTGCTTTAATAAATGGAAAAAAGGAGTTTGACATTACCTCCTCATTCTGTTTCATTTGTGACTTGCATATTTTTACTTTGTGATCATTATTTTCGCTCAAAAAGAATTTCCTCTCTCATCTGATAGCATTGTCAATAAACTATCTAACATAAGCAGATTATTTTATTGGATATTACTCGGATATATACATCATAATTTACGTATAAATTCCATAACGAATGAGTATAGATTATTCCCTTTTCTAATGCCCAAAACCAGTGAGATGTCTACTCTTTTGCAGAATCCAGGTCAGTGTCAATTATAGAGAAAGTTGCAAAAAGATTAAAGGTGCGTTTGGGAGTAAGGTGCTGTAGCTTTTAAGCTACAGCTGCTGTGAAATAAAACTGAAAGTGTTTCGTAAAAGTACTGTAGCTTTTAAGCTACAGCCGTCGATGGTGTTTGGTAAATTTTAATAACTGTGGAGTATTTAAAATTTACTAAACACCACAATTTTGATGGTGTTTGGTAAATACTTCTCATCCCACAATTTGTTCTTGTCTTTCATGACTCATTTTCATCTTTTCTCTTTCTTCTAAAGGAATCTCCTTCATATTAAGAAAAAGCAGTATGGTCAATATACTAGATGCCTGTGGGAGGAAATTATGTTTTATAGTTTGATGTTTTATTTTGTGCAGCTTCACAAAAATTATCAATTTGCATAGACTGAATGCATCTAATTACTTCGGTACTTCGTGGAATTGATTTATTGCTATGTACATCATTTCAGCTTGTAAGGCATCTTCTACCTCTTGCAAAACATCCAAGGAAGAAAATCCAGGATTTTGCATCTGATATGATTGTGTCATGGAGAAATATGTTCCTTGAGCAAATGAGAGATGAGAGAAAAGGAAGTTATACAATCCCTGGTGACATTGAGCCTACAAAAATAGAGGAGGTTGATAAGAGGACCTCTGAGGAGTGTCAGGAGATTTCTGGGGTTGGAATTGTCAAGGTTCAGAAAGTTGATCAGAATGCTACATCCTGCTCCTCGAGTGTGGTAAGATCAGAAAGTGTTGTGACAGCGAAAACCAATTCGGCGGATAATGTCGAAAATTTGATTACAGAAGAGGGACAAGCTTCCGGCATCATTATCCAAAAGTTGAGCAGTTCTATGATTAGATGCAATGATTGTTTTCGGGAGGTTGTAAGGGAAAAAGTTTGCGATGCTTTGTCCAAGGTTTCTGGTGAGGCTGATGAAGAAATTCGAGATGAAGTGAATGCATGTGACTCAGTTCGAGTTGCAATAGCATTGGAGTCTTGAGAAATGGGGCCGATCTGATGGGCCTTATGAGATCAAGTTATAGAGCTGTCTTGGGTAACCTCAAGGATCCCATGAACCCATATTTCAGACGAAAAGTCCTTCTCGGGCAGTTCAAGCCGGAGACCGTTGTTGGCATGACCGCAAAAGAAATGGCTAGTGTTGAAATGCTACGCTGTTGTCAACGTTGGGATGAAGAGAGAGGTTGAATGTGGAAGGAGAAGCAGGCAACTGAATTTCAAAAAAGATCGATTTGAGTAGGCAACTGAATTGTATATAAGGAGCTAAGCTCAAATGGGACAACATTACATGACTTATTGTGTTGTCGATGTGGGCACCGAAAGACCAACTACTTCCTACTGGTGTGGGTCGTACTGACAATCCTGATGAACATACGAGAAAATATATATAACATATGTGAATTGTAATTGGCATGGGAGTCCGCTAATGTCTTATAATGTGCAATTCCCCATGAAGAACATTAGTAGACTAGCAATGAAGCTGCTACTGGTGTGAAGGATAATTTGTTCGGGTAATTTTATTAGAATGATAATGTTATTAGAATGTCGTTCACGAGTAGCAACCAAATGGTAAAGCAAACATTCTCAAATCTCGAAACGTATATTATAGTCTTATGTCGCAAGATGTACTTGTGATGAACATAACGTCATTTGTGAGTCACAAAAAGCAATGCTATATATATTCATGTATTCATAATTTAATTTTTCTACTTTGATAAGACTGCAACACTAAAAGTAACAGAAATAATCTTTGCAATTAATTCAGGGGTTTACAAGTTACTTGCGACTCTTTGGATAATAGTTTTTTTTTCCCTCTTATCAAAATCATTTCAAACTGTTAGTACTCTAATAGTACATTTTACGTACAAGGCATCGGAATTGGGAATTAATGTGCACGCCTCACAATTTTAGGGAAATGAAAGAATATAAATCAAATGAGACCCGTGGAAACTATATAATATATCACATCAATTTGTATATATAAAAGTGCGTATATTGATATGGTAACAAATGTTCATTATATAAATATTTTGCATTAATAATTCTACACTTTTCTACCGATCTCCTCTGTGATGCGTCATTGATATCTATTCGATGGTAAATTTTCATAATTTGTGAAATTATTTATTCAACCTCCCCACATCCAATAAGTGATATCAATTGGAACGAAATCACTTAGCATTAGTATAACAAGCATAACAAATTGAACTTTGTGTCTTTCCCCTCAACAATAGTACTCATCAGTCCATGTATCAATATCATGGCGTTTATCATCTCTCTACAAGGCAGGGCCACGTTGAGCACAAACTTGGATGTAGAATGTGTTTTGCTATTTTAGCATAAATAATGCAAAATTGCCTGAATTAATCCTAGCGAAGAACATCCTTCCTTTACCTAAGGGAGGCAGGAAATATTAATTTGTTTCTCGTGGGAGGAGAACACGCTGTATTAATTCTTATTTAAAGTTTTTTTTTTTTTAATATTTATCGATTTCTCGATTTAATAAGATATATCTATATATATTGTTTCCTTTGATGCCTTTCAATTATTATTATTACTATTTAATATAACCTCTCTCGGCATTCAGATGTATCAGAATCAAAACAAGAAACAAAGGAGCTGCCCAACAATGGCTCAACTACTCTCCTACACCCTTTTACTACAAACGTATTTTTTTTCCCTTATCAAGCCTATAACGTTTTGGGTGGCCTCGACAATGATGGTATAGATTTAATTTTATACATTTAATTTTACTCCTTTCTCAAAATCTCTGAAGTAATTGATGTGATTAGAACTTTGTTTTGCATCGGCAACTGAGAGAGATATTTACACACTCAACCACTATTGTTATTTAGTTCTTAATTTTTACACACTCAACCACTATTGTTTAGCACTACATTAAGTTTGCAGACCGATATGCAACTTGGGCAACATTTATTATTATTATTATTATTATTATTATTATTATTATTATTATTATTATTATTATTATTATTATTATTATTATTATTATTATTATTATTATTATTATTATTATTTGGGTTCATATTAAAGCTTTTTGATTGGTGCTATCATATCTTTAATAGGGAGACAAACTTGAAATTGTCATCGTGAATGTTAGACGGTATTTGTCGTGAGTACATGGAACTCAAGAGAGATTAATCTTTCCTGGAAGCCAAGTTAAATACTGGAAATGTATTGTAAGCATGTGTTAATTATGAAATCCTTTTCATAAAAACCCTAGCCTTCATTCTCTGTTATACTATAACATTCAGTTCAGTTGTATTTTAAGTTATACATCCCATTTAATAATTTTTGCTTTTCGAGTAAGGTTATTTGAACTCACCAAAATACTAATTAAGCCTATTTACTCAATAAACTCATCATTAAAATTTATTAGTTTTTGTTTTACTTTATAAGCTCGTTTTAATACCCAAAATAACCTTACTAATGCTAAGCAAAATTACCAAGATTTCTCTCCTATTTCTTCGTCCTTCATAGCATTTTCTTTTAATCTTTTATCCACTTTCTATCAGCCCAGTCCTTTCTCAATCCTCTCTGTTCTTTTATCTTTAACGTGTTTATACTCAAATCCTCAAATTTTAAATAGATAAAATTTGTAAACGAAAACAACATATATAAAGAAACAACAAATTTTAGCGCTTGTTTCCCCCAATCTCACATGGTTAATTTGTTTCTATTTTATTCTGTATACAAAGCCTACCAATAGAGGGGATTTATCATTGAATCTCTAAAAGAAATAATAATGACTAACCTTATTAATTGTATTATTTCACTAACTAATTGATGAATATTACATCATTTGAAATAATCTTTTACGATAAAAAATTTAAAATGTGCAGTACTATTCTTATTTTTTAGTAGAATCCAAACATGTAGTAAATTCATTCAATTTTTATTCCATTATCAAAGGTCTAAATTTTTTTAAATTTAATTTTGCAATCTATAACAATAATTTAAGTTGTAGGCATTTTGTTAATAAAAAATTTTGTCAAAAAGCTGGTTTAACAAGTATTTCAAGAGGTTCAAATAACATCACCTTCTTTTATTTACATATAGGTCAACTCTTTTTATTTTAAAAAATGAACTTCTTACTAGAAGTTTTCTTTTTTTTTTATCACTCCCGCCTTTCTCTATTTTTGTTTTATTTTAGATTTTGTACATTTCAATACGGCTTTCATCAATCCAGAGAAACAGAAGCTAACTTTGGGCTAAGTTTCGTTATCAAAATAAACTATTTTCAAAGGTATATCATTGGGGCTTCATTTCCTTCTTCTATGAACTCATATCTCCCCCAGCAACAACAAGAAGTCTCTTCACTGCCACAAATTTATCACTATTCTTCTAGATTTCAATTCCGGAGGCGTTTGCAGTCTTGATTTGTTGTGTGAAATTACCACATTGGTTGTCATTAAATTACCATTTTGTACTTCAAATTTACTGCCGATGAACTAGCTAAAGTTTTGTTGAGTGCAGCCACACCAATACTAATGCCCCAAACCATGCAGTTAAGCGTGTTTGGATGACTGCAATACTAAGATCATTTCAAAATTTGTACAAGACTTTAATTTTGTCAACTATTCTTTTTATAAATTTTAGCATTGAAAGAAAAAGTGCACACACAAAATTTATGTCAAAATTTAAATTAAAATAATTTAACTCCAACTTACTAATAGGTACTAATGGTAGATTTTTTACTTCAATACACATGACCATGATCAGGGTAGCAACTTGAAATTAACCAGCATAAAATTTTTATATTTGTTCCTAATTCCTGCATACACACATGTGATTATCACATTTTGAAAATCATAGATTTTTCATTGATTGATCATGCACGTTGCTTGAGTACAATCACAGATGTTTTCATGAAAATTGATTAGAAATAAAACTAATGAGTAGAGACAAATTTCATTTATGATATGATCGTAACCCAAAAATAGAAAACATATAGCTTTTGAAATATTCAAATATATAAACCCATTCAATCGTAACTGCTTAGCATTTAATTATGAAATATAAAAAATAACACATTCAGATATTGGGGTAAACTAAAAATTATTTTCAAATGGTGTCAAAGTTATTTTATAAAATGTTTTACAACGAGATTGAAGGGAGGGCGTAATGCAACAAGGTGGGGAAGAGGCTGGAAGAGGCTGCAGAAGAGAAAGCGCAAGTAAGGTAGTAAAATTTCATGCGATGAAGAATATATTACAACTGGCCTTACTTGGCTAATTGCTTATCTTGTTTGTTGAATGGTAGATAAATCTAGAACTTCGGTTTTGCTGGTTGAATAATAGATAAGTCTATAACTTTGGTTGTTCTGTTAAGTTTCAACCCAACACTGTATATCCATCAATGGTTGCTTCATCATCTTCTTGTACACTTTAGCAGCCTGGATGTGGGTTAAATGCTTCATTTGTGATATTTTTAAAGTCGGTCTGGATTTAATTCATTAGTAATAACAGGTGGTGGAGTTTCTGTTTTCATTTTATCGATTGACGGTGTTCATTAGGAATTATGATTTTTGATTCATACCCTTTAAAGATGAATGAAAAAAAGCCCAAATCAAAAAAACCAAACCGAGCTGTACCAATTGGTCTAGGTTTATTCTGATGCTAGGTTTTGGAATCGTGTTCATATGCGCTGTTGAGATTTGCTTTTCTGTTTCAGATCATTTTTTGGGTTTAGTAATGATGAATCACTTGATTATATAATGCAGTAGGTGTCAGTAAACGAAGATGCAGTATATGTGGCACCTTAGGAGGGGTTTGGCCAAAAAGCAACAAATGAAAATGACCGTGTGGCAAAAAATATGCTTATCCTAATCAGGGAGATAACATAGAAGACAGATATTCAAACTCGAAGAGGACTTGGGCTAGGATTCAACCTTGTCTATTCAGGTCATGATAAACAAGTTGGCCATGAAACTGTCACTACGTTGTTGAAGGTGTGTCATTGTGTTTCAATTTTATTTCTTTTTCTATAGAAAATGTCACTTTTTTATTTAATTTTTTTCTAATCTTGTAGGTCTAATATAAGTTTCTCGACGGGTGAATTTGGCAGCAATTTCTTCATGATTGCTTTGCCATTTTATGAGTTCTGGTTTTATTAGATTTCTTGTAATCTCAAAAATAACCTTGAATACTTTGAGTGCGTGTATATCCTCTTCCTTGAATAAAATTGCTCCTAGCCATATAACCTTGATGGCCCCTCTTTTATAAGCGAACGTATCTGACATTGTTAATACTAGGAGGCTTGTATTGTGGACCTCCCTAATAGATAGAGGTTATTTCTTCCTTTTTTTGTCACTAGTCATTATGACTCGGACAAGTAACGGTCTACGAAGGTGTATCTTTATATATTTGAGATGTGTAAATAAATAAAAGGCAAAGGAACACTTGGCTAGGCAGCAACCAGATTGACATATTCTTATTGTCGAGAATTTTAAACACACACGTGAAAAATATATTAAAACAATTAACGTAATAGGTAAACAAATTTACAAGAACAGAGCGTATATTCTTTATGAACATAAAGGGAATAAGCAATTTAATCGTTTAATGAAATCCAGCCACTAGATCAGTGGATCTGACCATTGGTTTCTAAAATACGAAAAATGGTTGAGTTTAACGAAAAAGAGTTTGGCCACAAGCAAAGTGTTAGGCGAAGCTATGCTTAGGGATGGTAATAAACTCCGAATTTAGCCTACATCCGCAAATATCTAAAAGATTCTTATCAGAAAAAATTCACATCCGTATACCAAAAAATACGGATCCGAATCTTAAAAAGTAAGACCCGTGCGGATTCTGGATTCGGATTTGGATGCAAGTCCATTGGAAAAATTAGATATCCGGATCCGCATTATTTTATAGTTAAATTATTTATTTAATTAAACTTCAATTTTAAAATATATAAATTAAATTATTTATTTAATATGTATAAGCATCATTAACTCTATAATTTTCATTGACTTTGGAAAATATGTTAAGAAACTAAAAAATAATAATAACATTTAGAGAATATTGTAATGAACCGATTTACCTTATTTTTTATGTTTAATTTATGTTGTGAAAATTTTATTTGTGAATTTATGGTGGTGTTGTATGTTATTTATGTTGAATTGATGTTGAATTATAATTAGATTTTATTTAATATTATTAGGTATAAATTATTGAACTTAAAATTATATTTGAATTTATTATTATGCAGTTCAAGATATCTGAAAAATCTGCCTACAATTCGTGCAATTATTACCTGCCGTCCGAATCTTATATTTTTTTGCTAATCTGAATGTGGATCTAGATATCATAACTACAATGCGGATCCTGATCCAAATGAACCTACATCCGGATCCAGATTCAGATTTTGCCATCCCTAGCCATGCGAGGGTGACCATAGCTTAGGCTAGTTTGAAAATTTTCTTTGAGGTCTGATCATTTTTTAGAAATTTTGTACATGTTTTAGTTAAAATGTAATGTTCATGTTAGTCCTTAATACAATTTTTTTAATAAAATATTTTTAAAATTAATAATATTCATGTCATCCTAAATGAAAATTCATATATATAACTAAAAATTCTTATTGATCTCAATAATCATCTATTGAAATATTATTTTAATTTGGCCCGAGCTAAAATAAAAACCCAATTAAGTGTATGAAAAGAGGTGGAAGTCATAAAAGTTTAAAAGATTGAGTTTTATACTATATCCTTGGGTGATGTTCTGTTCAAAGAAATAAGAGTAAAGCAAATTTAGCGCTTGTTTTGCCCGATCTCACTTCGTTAATTTGTTTCTGTTTCCGTACAAATAGCATTGTGATGTATAGAAAGCCTAAAAAAATGGGATTTATTGTTGAATATATAAAAGAAACAATAATGACTAAGATTATTAATTATCTGCCATTTACTTAATGAATGTCATATCAATTAAAATCAACTAAAACTCAATTGTTAGAATAAATTGTAACTTACTGGTCTAAAAAAATATTTGATACCCATTAATCTTTAACTAATGATAGACATCTCAAAACTTTTATACCAAATGATGTATCATTCATTAAGTGATTGATAATTCTTTAAAAATTTAAGTGAATTAATTGCATTAAAAATTTAAGTGAATTAATTGCATTATCTCACCAATTAATTAATGAATATCACATCATTTGAAATAATTTTTTGTAATAAAAAAATTTGAGATGTGCAACATTACTCTTAATTTTTTAATAGAATCCAAATATGTAATAAATTCATTCAACTTTCATTCCATTATCAGCGGTCTAAATGAGGAAGACAAATTCAAGATTTTTCTAAATAAAAATTTAGTTACGTTGTCTACAACAATAATTTAAGTTGTGGGCATTTTAGTAACAAAAAAAATTTATCAAAAAACTGGTTTAACAAGTATTTCGGTTGAAATAACGTCAATTCTTTTATTTGCATATCTGTCAACTCTCTTTAGTTTTAAAAATGAACTTATCACTAGAAAAAAAAAAAATCTCACTCTCACCTTTCTATATTTTTGTTGTATTTAGATTGTGTATATTTTCATTAAGGGGTTTCATCAATCCAAAAAAAAAAAAAAAAACAGAAGCTAAATTTTGGGCTAAGTTTCATTATCAAAGTAAACGAATATCAAAGGTATATAATTGGGGCTTCGTTTCCTTCTTCTATGAACTCACATTTCACCAGTAACAAGCCAACAACAATAACAACCACAACCCTTTTCACAGCCACAAATTTATTAGTATTCTCCTAGATTTCAATTCGGAAGGCGTTTGCAGTCTTGATTTGTTGTGTGAACTTACCACATTGGTTGTCATTAAATTAACATTTTATACTTCAAATTTATTGCTGATGAAGTAGGCGAAGATTATATAAGGTGCGTCCATACCAACACTAATCACCAATCACCAATCACCAATCACCGAATACAATTAGAATTCTACAATTAAATGTACTTCAGACAATTACCATACTAATACCACTGACGTCTTAAGAAGTTCTGGCGTTGCACCCCTTTTTTATTAAATAAAAAAACTTAAAAGAGTTAAATTTGGTTTTGCTGTAATAGAGTTCGAGTATTCGAAACTGAAAAATAAGATAAAAACATAGAATTTAGGGGGGTATCCTTTGATTTCTTTTATTTAAAGGGCAATCAAAATTCAAACCAACACTTTTGATCGGCGTTGGGCGCATGGAGGACAAATTCAATCTATAGCTCAAACGGCTTGGTTTGAAGACTTGAGGGCTTTCCGAGGGTCCCAAACAGAAACTGTTTAAAAGAGGCGTACGTCCAAAATTAGACGGCCCAAATCAGAGTAGGCCGTCTAATTTATTTTATTTTCAAAACCAAATTTAAAATCAGAGCTGGCTTGGCAGCCAGCTAAAACGGTGATTTTATTTTCAAACTGGGAAGTTAAAAACGGTATTTAATATAAAAAATGAAGATTGACGAGGGACTCATTAAAACATTAGTACAAGATTTTTAAAGAGATGAATAACAATCGAAAACCACATAACTTTTCCCTTTTTAAAATTTAAATAATTTTCCTCAATGATTTTCTTCATAAAAAGATTCAAATTTGCTAAAAGACCAAAAATTTTTAATCTTTGATTTTTGTTTAGTTTGCCGTTGCTCTTAAGAAATTTGATGCTCCTCTGGTCCTTTGAAAAAGTTCTAAACAGTCCACAAACTCATTCAAATTTCACAGCCACACAACTCACTACCATAATGTAAGGGCATTGCTTTTTACCGATTGCTCTTTGACAAACCCCACACTCCACTTCCTACCCCCTTGCCGGAAAAGTCTCTCTCATAGAAATGGAGCTGCGAGATATTAATTCCAAGAAACAGCCATTGAAGAATTAACAAATTTCGTGTCAAATTCCCTAAATACATCATTGTTGAAAGATCCATTGAAGCATTACACAAAACAGCAACTACGAAAGCAAATAGAGCAAAGAAATTGTGAAAACAGCTGCCAGGGGAGCTATATCATGCGACGCTATCATTGACATTCATCATAACTTTCTCTTCATTTTTTCTATGTAACAGGCGTTTGTTATTTATATTTCATAATTAGAGGCGTAGAGCACCAACGCTTCAGTAGTGCTACAAACCAAAACAAAAAAAAATAAAATAAAATCTACAAAAAGAAAAATAAAGAACCCCCCCCCCCCCACCAAAATAAAAAAAGCCAGAGAGCCATCTCTGAGATTACATTAAGGCAACACACAAACTCCTTGCATATCATCAGAATATTCACAGTGGAAACTATTTAAAAGAAGAGTCATCATCTTCCCACTCTTCTTCCTCTTGTCTCATCTTGGCTTGGCTTGGCCCTCTTTCCTAGACCCTTCATATCTTTCATTTAACTTTTTTTATCTTTATCCTTTTTTATGGGTTATCAAACATATACTAAATATCTGTAGAACTACTTAATATACTAATGATTAAGCAGCTGCAACAGTGCCAGTACGGTAAGAGTAGTCCGGGCTTTTGTTTGGTGAAGTTGATTTCTTCCTCAAAGCCTTCATTGTTGAAGAGAGGCTCAGTTTCTTCTCCTTCGCTTCATCCTCATCTATTTTCTCTTGTCTGCACTCTTCACTACAAAATGGCACATCCCCTCTGCAAATTACCCGAAAAAAAATATCAGAAAACCAGCCATCTAAAACTCTACTTTGAACAAATTCTGCTCATAAATCTTAGAAAAAAATTCTGAACTTAAATCACTGACAGAGATCTCGGACCCAGACGATTGATATTAAAGCGGAAAGAATTTACTCCTTTATTAGCAGAAATGAAAAGGTTAAAAACAACGCCTGACCTGTACATGTAGATGTCTCTATTGCCAAGAGGCTTCTTGCAGAGAAAACAAGCATCCAAGAAATGGGGCTGCTGCTCTTCAAATCTTGCATCATAAAACCTTGCTCCACCAGATCTAGGCGAAAAACAAGCAGATGAAGGCGACGATGTTGACAGATTCTTTAAACTGCTCCTTCCATAGGAAAGAGGCCTTGAAAACAAAGCATAGCTATTATTGTTGTTATTATTGTTATTATAATTATTCTGGCTATGATTCCCTGAAAACCCAGCTTCCATATCAGCTACCGAAGCCAACCCATCATCTTCTTCAATGAAACAAGTCCTTTTTGAAACCCCAGAATCCATTTTCTCTCTTCTGAGTAGTGTAAGCCAATACAAGGGTTGTGCGAGTGAGTGGGAAGAAGAAGAGAGGACGTGATGGTTTCTGTAAAGATGAGTTGGTGAATGAATGACTGGTTTTGATAGCAAAACTCTTTATAGACAGACTTCACAGTATTAAAACCAACGGCAGGCTTTCAAGAATCCGTGCAAGTAAATCTATTGGCTCCATAACCTGCATCGCCAAGTGCACTATATTCTTGCCACTGGAGTTTCAATGAATCTACAATAATGCCAACCGGGGGATAGTTATCATTTTGTCTGTAGCAGAGGGTAAAATTTGAGATTTCACTGTTCTCGTGCTTGTGACTGGATTTTTTGTGGACCCACACTTGCAACCTAATACAGTGATACAAAAGCGTTAATGTTATGAGACAGGCCCCACTTCACGCGCGGTCATTGCGCGTTAACGTAAAGATCACACCGGCCTGGCTTCGGCCCAAGTGCCGGTGCAAAGCGGTCTCTTTCTTTAGCTGTGGTGGTGGGTCAAGCGAGGGGCAAAGACTTTCCCCTTCCGCTTTATTAGTTGTGGAAATTATTGGAGAGCTGGTGGGAGCATTAGTGAGCTTTCGGAAATTGCCAGGAAAGGGACCGAATATTTTTTAGCATTATAATTTTCCGGGGTCATCACGGCATTAACATCATAATTATATATTAAATTTTATATATATATATATATATATATATATATATATATATATATATATATCATATAAAATTTATAAATCACATTAAATATAAATAAAATATAAATTATATAAATCAAAAACAAAACAAATGAAATAATATATGAGTGGTAAATTGATGTATTATTGATAAATAAAATAAAAACTTACAGATATAACAAAAAATTTGTAAATAACATTAATATTATAATAAACAAATTATGTAAATAAAATACAAGACCTGTAAATAAAATGTAAAATAAGTATATTAATGTAAAAGTGATAAATTGATGTATCATTAATAAATAAAATAAAAACTGATAAATATGAGATAAAAATATATTATAATAACGATTATCTTATATATTTACAGATTTTGTTTCTAAATTTAATGATGATAGTCTTTGGTCTATGTAATGTATATGAAATTTTATTAAGAATAAAATTATTCTCAAAATTAAATTTTTAAAAATTATTCGTTTTATGAATGTCTTAGAATGAATATAAAATTTATAGTTAGACTAATTCAATAGAAGTTATTCCCACTATTTTTAATTGACGAGTGATCTTTTTTTATTTAATTAAAATAAATAAATAAATTATTTTTATTTAATATTAATTTAAAAGTTTTAAATTATTTTTATAAGTATTTATTTTGTTACAAATTTAAAATACCATTTTACTACTCTTATATTAATATTTTATTTATTAGCCTTATAAATAATTTTAAAAAAATTTTATTTATCATGATATTGATGCTGTAATTTTTAATTGCGGCATCATATAAATTTTCAATTTGGGTCTAACAGTTTTTATCATATAAATTTGATATTTTTTAAATTTAAAAAATAAAAGCGTTTAAGTCGGTCAACCAAACGCGTAATGGTATCAATATTCTTTTAATAAAATGTATGCATATTCGTAGCTATAGAACAGAATACTTTGAGGAGAGAGTTGTAATTAGCCACGCCTTGACTCTTAAGCTAAGCTCGCTAGTCGCTGCCATATTAAAAAACATCATTCAAGTAAGCAGCACGCTCCATAAATGCAAGTAAGACTCCGATCAAGAAAGCGGGTCCCGCAACCAAACAATACGTTGTACTACTACAACCAAAACCCCATCCCCACACCACTCCCCCAACCCATGGTTTCACGTGGCCCCACCACCTCCCCTCTTCACTCATACTCAAGGCCCCTCTCCGTGACGTCAGCCCATTCTCTCTCTTTTAACTTTCACTTTTTCTCTCTCATTAGTCTTTTGTCCTTTTCCCCCACTTCCCAACTCCACAGGGTCCCACATCCCTAAAAGTCCATCATTGCGGACCCCACCATCCCCCATTCTTTTTCACCATCATTCATGATGAATCATGTATGCAACCCCCTCTTTTTATGAATCTGATGGAGACAACTCCTATTAGTTCTTTTCTGATGCGATACAGGTCTTTGTTAAAAAGTTTTTAACATTTCATCCCTTCTTTAGTTTCTCTTGTTTATGGAATAAATAAGTTAACAAGTAACACCCACGTCATTGAACAGATTGAATTTGAATCTCAAAGGAATACTCGATGGATTGTAGATGTTAATTTTTAAAAAAAAAATCAATTAATTATTGATTCTGAATTTTCTACGACTTATTAATTTTTTTTTGGCAACAATAAACAACTTAAGATTAAAATGTGATATAAAGAAAATAAAATTCATGACTAATTTAATGCAAATTATAATTCCTTTAGTTTTCAAAGAGAATAATTGTTTGCATTCTATTTTGAAGCAAAAATAATTTCATAACAGCACAATTTGATTATGATTGTAGTGTGCATAATCTCATCTTTCAAATAATTATTCCATTTTTTAATTATTTATATTTTTAATATAAGAAGTTTTACCGACAAAATTAAATGACACCACACAAATAATTACTATATTTAAGGGAATAGTAGAGATGTCATAAATTTAGATATTTTGTGTGAAGGCTCGTGGGAATTAACATGGGATCGTTTCCAAGATAGTATATGGACACTTTAACTAAGCTCAGGTTACGAGGTTTCTGTTTCCGCAGCAACGACCTGTGCCCGTGAACCACGGGCAGCCCGCCACTGCCCGTTCGTACGCCACGCTCAATTTTTTTTTCTTTACACGTGTGATGTTGTGCTTGATACCAGCGCAGAGCCTAGCTCTATATGTTGCAGCCACGTAAAAGATGGCTGACAAAAGTGGTGTTATTAATCTAATATTTCTTCTCGGTAATTATAATGCACCGAGATCAATGATTCCGTACTGCGCCGGTGTAATTTCAACGGAGGTTTGGATGGCTGAGATTGCAAGGAGTTTTTTTTTGTGATCTGAATTTTCTAGAACACCGGGTCATAGGGGAATCTAGTGTGAAACATTATGGTCAAGGTAAATAATGACCATAACCCATGGGGGAGTAGAGCCTGGGGGCAAAGAAAATAAACACTCGTTTTGCCAACTTTGGCTTTCATTTCTTTTGAAATTTTTGAAAAAGTTTTAGTATGGTCCACTTTTGGTGAATTTATAATCGTTGAAACGACATTAAATTCTTGGCCCGTTTGTAACGGTGTAAATTGTTTTGAGACGGAGAAAACTGCTAATACAGTACCGAAGGTTACTCATAAGGAAAAAAAAAAAAGTTGAAAATTTTCGTGGCAAAAATATATTCCAATTTCCAATCAAGCATGTTAGTGTAAAATTACTTACTAGTCAATAGTCAACCATTAGTTCCGTCAATTTTTTTTTTTTGGTTTTCTTTTTTTCTCCCTCGTTCGAGTGAAGATTCGACTCTTTCAAGCAAATTATCGTAAATAATATCTTTCAGTATTTTGGAATAAAATAAAATGAGTAGTTTATATTCTCAATAAAAATAAGAGTAAATATCGTCTTGTTAGCACAAAATTGTTTAGAGAAATTATACCCCATCATCTTTTACGATTTAAGAAATTCTTAAAGTATAAAAGTAATTAGATATACTTTGTCACACACCTTATCTTGTGTGACAATGTAAATGTCCATATTTAAAGTAAAAAATTATACTGAGGAGCCTACAACTCCTTAATTTAGATATTTAATGACATTCTGTCGTATATAATAAAATGCGTGACAACACACACCCGATCACTTAAACTCAAATTATATTATCACTTATATAAATAAAACTCATGAATTAATTTTATTATTTTATGTTATAATAAATATGTCAAGTTGAATGGAAAATTTGGCCCCTCTATAGTCATAATTAGCCATCCTTTAAAATATTTAAATACATAAATAATAATCCAGCTGTTTCCATTTTCTCACTAAACAATAGATCAATATTCACACTCGTCACATCACATGGGAGGTATTATGTTTGTGCATAATGTAGGGGCATCGCACAAGTTGAGTTCTTATATAATTTTTTTTGAGATGGGTTCTTATGTAATTGAGTGACTATTTTAAAACCCATTAAGGAGGAGAAAATTGGTAAAAGGTGTGATTTGATTCTCTTGAAATATCAGTGGTTTGTGAGACAATCAATCTTCTTATTTTATAATTAACACTCGCTGGAACCGAGTCGTTTTATTTGATCAACTTTGGGTGCTTGCATTTATTTGAAGTGCTATTGTTATTTAAAATATTAATTCTTTTAATCAACAGTGAAAGTATGTGTAATTTTCAACATTAAAACAAATAACCTTTTTATTAAACCGGCCTGATATGGTGTACTTTTGATGATGCGATTAATTGACGCGAAAAAGTACCATTTAAAAACATAATAATAACAACAACAACGATAAACACATTGTCTCCACTTGCGTTGTTTCAAAAAAAAATGGAGCTCCATTAACTGTATCTGACGCCATGTTTGGAAGATAAGATTAAATACGAAATTAGACTAATTTTACAGTTGTTTCACAGGATAAAATATCAAAACATCTTAAATTAAAACTTTAGACATAAAAACAAAAAATCTTTTAGTTAGATTAAACGGAAGGAGACTAATTTTAAATTTAATACTAAAATAACAAAATTAGTAATTCTAATTTACACATAGATTTAGTTGGGATAAGATTATATCATTATTTTTTATTTATACCTAATATTCATTTATTTATTCATGATTTACTTAAAATTTTTATTTATTTATTATCTATTATATAACTAAATTGGTACTTTTACTTATACTAACTCTTGAGATTAAATTTTCATTACTTGTATATTTTGTTAGTTTATCAATAAAATTAACCATTTAATAATTTATAGCTTTTATATTAAAAATAATAGTGAAAATTAATAATACCATCAATTAATTGATTTTATAAAAATTTTTCAATTTTGTTATAAAAATTAATTCAATATTTAAATTATTTTATTTATTTTTATTTGCTTATTATATTATGACTACCCAATAACTTATTTACAATATATTTAATTTTCTTATTAATTATTTTTAAATCTATTTTAATCATAATTATTATAAAATTTCATGAATAATTGATATTTATACTTAAATACTATTTAATATTATTTAAATATAATTTAAAATAGTCCGATTTAATATTGTACCAAACATAAGACAATATAATATAATTCAGCTTAGGACCAGTTTGGTATTAAAATTAGGTAGCTATAACTTTTAATGTTTTTTAAATATTAGTGGCTGTGAATTAGAAGCTAAGTTAATTTAATACTATAGTTATATAATGAAAGTTATTATTTAATAGTCACATTTATTATATATTATCAACTTTTGTTTAATAGTTTTTTTTTTCTCACAGAAGCTATGGTTGAAAAATTACAATATCTCAATACTAAACAAAACTTTTTTTTTATTACACGAGACTATTACTTAAAGTACAACTCATATTACATGAGATTATCACTGATATTTACAAATTAAACTATTACCAAGATCAATTTATTATATTAATTTTTATAAAAAAACTATCCAAATTGTTAATCATCTCTAATATTTAAGTAATGTCTACTTCACTTATATTTAATAAAAAAATTATTTTTATTTAATTATACATTATAAATAAATAAAAAATTACCCCCACAAACCTCGAATTGCCTTCCAATCTGGCTGAGTGGCTTAATGCTAAACAAAACTTTAATCCAATTTAAATTTAATGCCAATGGTAGCCTTAATTTTTTTCTTCGGATTTGAGTGAGTGATAATGAGCTTCGAATTTTTTTTTAATTTTTTTTAGAGAGACAGTTGTTGTGCTGTCTCAATATTTGTTGAACAATAAATTCGAAAGTCTACTCGAACTACTGCGACAGAAGAGTCGGTGAAATAGTGAGACAAAAATATTTATTGCATAACAAGGGGCAAAATTTCGTCATCAAATCCTCCGTGCAACGCCCGTTTGCGAGATTTGAAAGTATCAGTGGACTACAAACTTGAATGACTATTATAAGGTTTGAATTTAAACTTGACATATGATTTTACCTCTCGCATAAATATGTGGCAACGAAACTCGCGAAATCAAATCGAGGTACAGTTGCAAAAATGGGGAAGATTTTTAATTTTGGCCCCGCAAACCGAATCAAAAGAGACCACGGGATTAATTGGTACGGGCTATCACGCAGAATTTCAATTATGGCATGGAAAAACTTTTTTTGTTTTTAATTTTGTTTCCTTTTCTGAATGAAGGCATACTCACTTGCACCAAACGAGGGAAAAATTCAAAGCCACTTATTTTCTTCAAATATCACACCGTTGGAATTTTATAATAAAATCTTAAAGCAAGTTAAAGCAACTTACCTAAGATCTCATATTTTAAAAAGACCTCATTTTTTTTAGTATGCTCTTAATTACTTTTTAATTAATAATTTTTTTTAATTACGTATTGTCAGAAAGTCTATATATATTTTTTAATCTTAGTGTTAAAGATATATAATTAATAATATATCTAACTATTAATTCATTCACTATTAGTCTTTCCAAGAAAAAAATTAAATTCTTTACCTCTTTTAGGTTTTGTTTTAAAAATTTGTTTACTGTCTTCTTAATTATTGTTGAAATTCAAAAATTGAATATAGAATAAATTTTGACATATTTTATGTTTCTTTGAGTATTGAAGTTGCAGAATAAGAAGTCTCCTAAAATAATTCATTTAAGGTCCCAAAAACTTAAAAGCTACCTTGATGGGATCGGATTGTAGATGATAATTTTAATTTTAAACCATAAATAATTTAATTTATTATCTCAAAATAATTTTAATTAATAACTTAAAAATAATATTGAAATAATGATTTTGTGTCTATAAAAAAATATCTTTTTATAAAAAATTTCTATTATAAGTCTTAATATCTAATAATTATTAATTCTAATTACGTAATTATCAATTTATTTGATCACTAAATAACTCATTCTTTAATTTAACAAAACAGTCGTAAGTAACTCATCTCATGGGGCTATGAGATAAATTTTTGATAGCGCAAAGGATTGAATGGTGGGGTCCCACTACAATAAATGACTGATATGGTCTTATCTTTAACGCGAACTAAATAATGGGGTAGATAAAAAATTATCGTATTGATAATATATAGATTGTTTATAGGATTTTATTTCTCCTTGTCATTACTAAATAAATTTTACACTTTTTTTTCATTTATTAGTTTATGCCTCTCTTGATATTTTTTCATTTTTTTTTTAAAAAAATATCCAATACCCATGTTTTAATTCCGCCACCAAACATGCTCTTATAACTTTTCGTATTATAATATTAAGAATTTCGTTATTTTACATAATTATATAAGATATATAATTCTTTCACAACCATTTGATGTAAGTTTAATGACTGTAAAAATCTTATTATTTTCATAGAAATTAAATTTTCATGGAACAACTGTAAAAGAGTAAGTAATTATGTTGATAACTAAACCCTGCCCTAATGTTAATATCGAATTTAGCTAAGCAGTGAGTTATTCAAAGCAACAATATTTCGACACGTGTATGGCGTCCTGCCTCCCACGTATGTCTCCCAGCTCCCCGGCAGGTCAGTCAACTCTGAAACCTTTCTTGATTCTCCACTCGCGTTGGATCTTTCCTCACTTTTCACCTATTTACTTAAACAATTCTACTTTATTTATGTTATTTTTTAGACAACCCGACCGCCCGCTTTGTTTATACGATATTCGTTTCTTTGATTTGTAGGCTTGTAGCGCCTTATGTTATGGTGGCAACTCAAATATTAATCTATTTTAGTATTTATTAATTTATTTTATTTGTCGTCTTTGCCTTTTTTATGTATTTACTAACCGAAGCTCCTTTTTTGGGAAGAGTATTTTTATCAATTGATTCTGCGGAGAAGGGAGATTCTCGGCGTCGTCAAATTTTAGTGAGACACGTGTGCACGGAAGAATTTCACACATATAACGTGAAAAAAAATTTGGATTCTCACCAAACCCTATGGGCTATACATATTAAATAGCCAAGCCCAAGGGCCCAATTCTCTTTAAAAAAAATAAAATAATCAACAATTTTTTTTTTAGAAGGAACTTTTTCAACAATTTTGAAGTTCGAGAAAAAGACTAGGCATGTGCAAAATGGCAACACTAATTTACACTCATTTTTCACTCATTTACCAGGCATGGCTAGTGAAAAAATATAACAAGTATAATTTTTTAAGCCTCGGAGCAGTATGAGTTAATTGTGTGATAAATTAAGGGCCTTTTAGATTTGAAATCTACTGGAGATCTTCAAACTTTGATTGTCGTTTCACCAAGCACTTTTCTTTGTTTTTGGCACTTCAACTTTTAGTGATTCGTCCACAAGTTCACGAAAAGGTAAAGCAAAAGCTTATAAGCTGCTGTTCCCTCCTTTGCTTCCTCTTCCTATTCTTTCAATATATAAAGATAAGATAATATCTGATTTAATTATGTTACAATGTGTTTACACTATGTATGATTGGATTTGGTGGTGACTTTAAATATATGCGAATAAACCTGTCACTTAAGGTCTCATATTTTAAAAAGGTCTTATGTTTTGAATATGTTCTTAATAACGCTCTAATTAATAAGGCCTGTCTAAATTTTTTAATTTAATCTTATTGTTAAAGATATATAATTAATAATATTGTTTATCTATTAATTCATTCACTATTAGTCTTTTAAAAAAAAATAAATTCTTTATCTTTTTTAGGTTTTATTTTTAAAATTTTTAAGATCTTCTTAATTATTATCAAAATTCAAAAATTAAATACGGAACAAATTTTGAAATATTTTTTGTTTTTTTGAGTATTGAAGTTGGAGAATAAAAAGAAGCCTCATAAAAAAATTCACTTAAGATCTTAAAAACTCTAAAGTCGGCGCTGATTGGATTAGATTGTAGACGATAATTTTAATTTTAAAACATAAATAATTTAATTCATTATCTCAAAATAATTTTAATTTATACCATAAAAGCAATATTGAAATTATGATTTTGTATTTATTAAAAAATATCTTTTTTATAAAAAATTTATATTTAAAGTCTTAATATCTAATAATTAGAAATTTTAATTACATAATTATCAATTTATTTAATGACTTAAGTAACTAATACTTTAATTTTACAAAACAGTCGTAAAGTAACTCATCCCACGGGGCTATGAAATAAATTTTTGGTATAACAAATGATTTAATGCTGGGTTTCATTGCAATAAATGAACGATGCGGTCTTATTTTAACATGAACTAAATGTGGGAGTGGATAAAAAGTTATCTTATTGCTAATGTATAGATTGTTTATAGAATTTTATTTTGCCTTGTCATTACTAACTGATTTTATTTCGCCTTATCATGCAACGCCCATGCTTTAATCCTGCCACCAAACATACCCTTATAACTTTCCATATCAAAACGTTAAAATAGAGTAGAACAGTAGATTGAATTTAGCTAAGAAGATGAGTCATTCAAAGCACTGATATTTCGACACGTGTATGGCGTCTTCGCTCCCACGTATGTCCCCCAGCTCCCCGGCATGTCATTCAACTCTGAAACGTTTCTTGATTCTCGACTCGCGTTGGATCCTTCCTTATTTTTCACTAATTTATTTATTTTATTTTTAAATAATCCGACCGCCCGATTTGTTTATACGATATTCGTTTCTTTGTTTTGTGGGCTTGTAGCACCTTTTGGTGGCAACGCAAATTCTAAATCTATTTTATTATTCATTAATTTATTTTATTTGTCGTCTTTGCCTTTTTTATGTATTCACTAACCGGGATCCACTTACCTTACATCAGTTGTAAGTTACCACAATTTTTGTCTTTTTGTGTGTTAAATTTCATTTAATCCCTTGCTTTTTTTTTTATTTTCAATTTATTAATAACTGTAATTTTATTTTCCTCTCTTGTTCTTTTTCTCTACTCCATAGGTAGCTCAATTTTTTTCTTTTTTCAAATCATTAATCAACAAATTAAAATCAACAAGGACCAACTTGACATTATTTATTACAAAAATTGAAGAACCATAGCCTTAATCTTAAACCCATTTTGGTGAAATGCCATAACACCTAAAATTAAAACATATAATTAAAAAATATATATATGAATTGATAATGTTTTATATTTATATTTATAACAAATTTAGTACCAAATTGTTCAATAATTTCTTTTTATCTAATTAAATTTCTAACTTGTTTGATCTTATATCTACTTAGTTTTTATTCATTATATTAATGATCTCTTACTTTAATATATCATGATTTTCAAAGTTGAAGTTTTTTATTAATTGTTTAACTTTAGTAAATTCTTTACTCATTTAATCTCTTAACTTTTTAAATTATTTTATATATTCTTCATTGAAATTATTAATTTCAAATATTTTATTTACACTTTCTATTTCATTTATAGATAAATTTGGGTTTCTAATTTATTTAATAAATATAGTGACATTTAAATTAATTGATTATTTCTCAATATATCTGAATCATTCATCGATCAAATGATTGAAATCTTCTATAGAAAATTTCTTTGTCTATAACTAGAAAGTGGTAACTTATTTGTTTTTATGTTTTATGAAATTATTAGAGTTTTTGGTAATTTATTCATTATACCATATTTCTAATAATTCATGAAATTTATGAGATATTTATCACATGTAATATCTCTTATAATTTAGGACACTAAATTTAGATTATAAAATCTATGTGACAACATTGATGGTATGTATTAGGTGGGAAAATAGAATGAATATGTGTGTGTGTGTTAGAAGAAAAATATAGTCTATATCTCAAGAGAGCTAAGAAATTATAAATGTAGATGTAAAAATATATTCAAAATTTATAAATTTTTATGAATATAATAATCATTTAGATCTTTATAAAAATATAATAAAAGTTTTATAAAATTTAAAAAATAGATGTAAAAGAAATGAATGACAAGACCATTTAATTATACAAAATTAATAAGGACTTATTTGAAAAATAAATAAATATGTGATTAAAAATAAAATTTTCTATAAATTACTATTACACTTATACCTTATTTTAGGTTAAAATTATTTTCATCCATTGGATTTAAAAAATTTCAAAATTAATGGTATTTATGTATTGAATGTTTGTTACATTACTTGTAAGATAAGCTTTCCCAACCGAACCCCCTTCTTCGGAAGAGTATTTTTATCAATTGATTCTGCGGAGAAGGGAGATTCTCGGCGTCGGCAAATTTTAGTGAGACACGTGTGCACAGAAGAATTTCACACATATAAAGTGAAAAAAATTTTGGATTCTCGCCAAACCCTATGGGCTATACATATTAAATAGCCAAGCCCAAGGGCCCAATTCTCTTTGAAAAAAATAATAAAATAATCAACAATTTTGAAGTTGGAGAAAGCGATTAGGCGTGTGCAAGATGCATCACTCATTTACAATCACTTTTCACTCATTTACTAGACGTGGCCACATGGGTAATGGAAAAATATGGCAAGTGTAATTTTTTAAACCTCGGAGCAGCATGAGTTACTTGTGTTGTAAATTAAGGGCCTTTAGATTGAAGTCTACTGGAGATCTTCAAATTTTGATTCTCGTTTCACCAAGCACTTTTCTTAGTTTTTTGCATTATAACTTTTAGTGATTCGTCCACGAGTTCACGAAAAGGTAAAGCAAAAGCTTATGGGCTACCATTCCTTCCTTTGCTTCTTCTTCCTATTATTTCAAGAACAGCCGATCCTATAATTTTTATATTTGGAAGTCATATGTGTTTGTGTTTCTTAACTTTTTTGCAATTCATAAATTTTCCGTTGCAAACATGTGATGAAAAGTTGGAAAATGTTGTGGGTTTAAGAAAATTTATGAACCGAATGTTTCGACCTTCAAATTCTTCGCTCCGATATCAATTGGACAAAAATGCCCGCCAGTAAAGAATGTAACAAAAAAATTTATGAAATTTAGAAAAAAAAGAATTATGACGGTATAATACGATGGTCAAGAGACATGGTTACATAACAAAGATAGATAAAAGGAACATAAATTATTACCAGAAGCAAAATCATCGTAATTTTTTTATTCATTCTCGTTGATGTGAATTGTGATCGTGATGTATCGAATGAGGATACATGTACGATTTCGACGGGGAAAGAGATATTGAGTCAATTCAATCGAGGGATGCATTTGTTGACAGGTAATATGGTATTGCATCATCGTTAAAGCTAATCCATAATTAAGCAAGCAAATAATAATGTTAAGGTAATTACAATGGCATACGCCAAGTACAGGTGTTTTAAATGTGGACGGGTTCGGCAAAGCAAGAAAAGAATAGTAGGAAAAAATTAACATCAACGGCACAAAAAGTCAAATGGAGGGTTCCAAAAAAATGTTAGGTAAGAGTCTTCCAATGGGAATAACCTTCCGCTGTAAATTAATTAGCAGTGGGGAAGGTGAAAGGTGCTGCCAGTTTTATAACTGGGAAAATCGCTTTCCCATTCAGATTTTTTGGTCGGCGGCATTATTATTGATGGCGAAACAGACGCATGCCATCTGAGCCAGGCATCTCTTCTGCAATCCCAAAGTTCGCGTTTGGTAAAGTGCTGAGTGAAATTATGAGAAAGTCCTCAGCATCTGAACTGGGTAGTTTAGATGAAGTTCGGGCCTTCAAAATTGAATCCAAATTCAAGTGCAGCGGGCTACCGTAAATGGGCCAACTTTTGAAATTCGGCTCGATTTAGTGTCTCGAGTGGGCTAATATGGGGACGTATGATGGGCCCATCAAAATATCAGAAGGAGATCGTCAACATCATGTTCCCCTCGTGTTTTTGTAACAAAAGTGCTATGTTAATGAAATGGATAGTGATGTAAAAGGTCGATAGAAACACAATTAAAATTAGATCGTAGTAATTGAGCTGTATGCATTAAAAAAAAACATAAAATAACTGAAGTTTAAAGTTTTGTTGTGTTTTTGTCACCATTTTGTTTAAATAGAGCATTACACACTTTTATCATGCCGAGTGCTTATAAGTTTCTAGTCATTTTTAACGAACTAGAAATTTTCACAATCGAGCATTTAAGTCCTCTTTAATTTTAATTTTGTCTTTTAAGTCTATTTTTAAACACTAAGGTTTCATTAACAAGAGATTTATTTTACTAATTTACCCTTGAAACATAAAATGGTTATATTATATATAAGATAAATTAAATACGTAATGGCACAATAAAATTAAAATTACACATTTCGTTGTAATTTTTTTTTTAATAATATGTTGCGGTACTAAATTTCGGTACTGAATTTTTAAGAATTTCAAAATATACATTTTTTATCATATGCATGTGTGACATTGCATGATGCAAAGATCGAACTCCCATTATGTTAGTATCCTTGTAAAGTTTCGCAATACTTGCATGTAAAGACGACATGACCTGCGAATTTTTCATAAAAAATTGTAAGTTACATAACATAATGAGCTTGCCAAGAAACCATTACCATTCCGCATGAAAAGTTTTTTTTTTTAAAAAAAAATTATTAAAGCTTAATACGCATGGCATGCCATTTTCTTGTGCAACACACGTTTAAATTGGACATGTCTCCTTTGTTTGTACGTTTGCTTTATTTTTCATTGGAGTGGGGTTATTTATATTCCGAAAATTACTCTACACACTCTAATTTTAATAAAAATATGTATTACAAAAATACCAATCATATAAATTACTAGTACAGACAATTTATTATAACCTAATATTATATAATTACATTAAATACCCATATAGCATACTCATTATTTAATTTATAATTCTCATATCCTAGACCCTAAAATTTTTATTTCCAACATTTTAACTAATATTTAGATGAATAATAAGGAAAATAATGTCGAGAAAAAATTTGACAAGAAAATATGTGTAATACTTTCTACTTTTAAAAAATAAAATAAAACAAAAGCATTTCATTCTTTTTTTTTTTGTTTTGGGGGGGGGGAGGGGGATGGGATGATTTGGCCATTCTTCTTCATCTTCTTATCTCTCCGTCGTCTTCTTCTCCATCTCTCTCCTTTTTTTTTTTAAAGTATTTATGAAATATTTTCTATTATAACGTTCTCATTGCAAGTTATTTTGGATGTAAAATTCAATATTAAACATAAACAAACAAAAAAAATTAATAACTAAAATTATGTTAAAAAAATTATTTACTACTTAATTTAATTATACTATTATAAGTATATGTTAAATCTCTTAAAAATAATGTGTTGAATAGTTTTATTAGCATTTTAAGTAAATAAAGTTAAATAATTTATATAGTTGAAACAAGGATATTTTTGAAATTTTAAAGTGTACAAAGTAAAACTTAATTTTTTTTTATAATGAAGCGATGAGTTTGCAAAGTAATAGAATGTTCAAAACAATATTGAGTGGAGCTATTGCCACCCCTTTGAAACTCTTATGAAACCCCTTTGTTTATAAATTTACAATTTTAACCTTAATTTGAATTATTTTATACAAAAGTTAATTAAATGCACCCATCTACTTCAACAGCATCGTCAACAATCAGGTTTGTTGTTTATGACCCAGATATAAAATTTCAGTTGCAAACCGTTCATTTACTGGCATCAAACGAATTTTTCAGATGAACAATTTTGAATAGAAGGCAAAGAAGGCCTTACTCTTATTCAAAGCATAAAAATATGGATTTGGTGGTGTGAAATGAAATCACTTCAAAACTGAATTTGATAAGTTCCGCAGTTTTAGAATTCTACTGATCCCAAGTACTGTAGCTCCATCATTGCACATCAAAGTCTCTGTGTTGAAATTACAATGCTGAATAAGCTCAAATCAACACCATATTGAATAAGCACAATCATTATAATGTTGTTGAACTTGGAAGAGTTTCATAGAGAGAGAGAGAGAGAGAGATAAGGTTTACTGGGATTTTGTAGAGAAAAATAATTGGAAGGTTATTTGTGGAATTGTAAAACATTTCAAGAGTTTTTTTTTTTAATTATTGTTATTGGCAAATCTCGTTATGAAACTTAAGATGGACTTGACCAAAACAACCCGAATGGCTACTTCCAATCTGCTGTCCATCAAATCCAATTCATAATTCCCTTGTAGCCACTAGTTACCTCCACGAAAGTTACATTTTTTAGAAAATAAATTTGAATCCACTAGCAACTCTTGGATTCAAGAAAACTAATCTCTATTAGCTATTTTGTTGTTTTCACTCGTACATTGCAAAACATTGTTGCTGGGTTCGTTGAAAATGTCATTGATAATAACCATCATTTGGGAACTATGGGCATTGAAGATATTTTAATCATTTAGGTAAGAGTGGTGCTACTGGCACATGAGTTTGGCAATGGGGATGTCCTAATCGAGATTTGCCAATCTTGTCTGGAAGAGTGAATCAAGAGGAAAAATGACGATTCCTGTCTTGAAAGTAAATTGGAATAAAAAAGTATTCCCATGCTCTCTAATCCTAACATCTTATACTAGATTTCAATTGGAATCTTTGAATGTCCCCGATAATGTAAATTTTTTTTTTTTTTTTTTTAAAAGTCCCAGTTCCCAAATTAATGTAAATTTATTATCATATATAATGTAAATTTATTATCATATATTGTAAATTTTATCATAAACGACATATCATATATTTATGACAAACTTGTCATAAGCTAATGATTGACATGTGAGATCTCTATATTTACAAACCAACATATCATATACTTATATGACTGATATATCAAATATATTTCCTTTATAAAATGAACTTGTCATACATTTTTAAAACCTAATTTTCATGACATTGAGGATCCTACTTAAGATTTTCAAATGTCCTAAATCCTATCCTAAATAGTGAATCAAGATAAACTTGAGTCCTCAAATCCTAACCTAAATAGTAAGTAGACAAAATTTTGTATTTAATCTAGACTTGTTTGATACAGGATTCAAATCTAGATCGAGATTTAGAAATTTTTACTGATCTTGATCGTATCGGCACACTTCCAATATCCTCTTAAATCTTAGTTTTAATCTTAATTTTAACCCTAATTGAATTTCTCCTCCACACTCAAACCTGCATACAATGTAAATGAAGATTGTTAGCAATTGCAAGGTCAATTTGAACATTTAAAAAAATTATTTCCTTCGATAGAAATAGTTTTGAAGATGAAAACACTCTCGTATGGCTTGTTGTAAATTTTTTAATACTCATCTAATTCAACCTACGAAATTAGCTCCATTCAATCAATCAAACTTCAAATTATTCTTTTCTGGAGTTTAAAACTATGAGAAGTTGAACAAATAGATAAAATATAATAAAAAATAATCAGTAAAAGAAGCAGCCATTATATTGTTTATATGATACAGTTACCAATAAGAGAGATACTAAGAAACTCTTGTTTAAATGACTTTACGGCGGACATTGCAAAAAATTATCTAAAGAAGTTAAGAAAGAGACCTTGAATGGGGTGGGTTTTGTTGAGGAGAAAGAGTACTGTGAATATTTATGCAATGAAAGATGGCGTTAATAGAAATTATATTATGCAAAATAAAAGAGTACTTAATTTAGTTAACAAAGTGTTTAGAAAAGGAAATTTAAGAGGACAGTCGAGAGATCCCAATGGTCCAACTCTTCAGATAGTTATTATGGTATAAGTTTTTCGGTGTCACTCTTGATGAAATTTGAGAAGCGTATGCATCTTAGTTGGGTTCACATGTTAGAAGTTTGATGGGCCCAATAGAAGCTACATCCTCTTTTAATTAAATGAAAGAAAAATATCAAGAAAGAGCAAATAATATTAGAATTATAAGGCAAAAATGTGAATAACAAAATGAACACCGCTACTTCAAAAGTTACCGGCTGCTTCAATATACAATTTTGTATAGGTCTAACTATATTGTAACCGCTTTAAGGTAGAACATTATTTAATAATCACACGGTCAAAATTATAATGAATTTTTTATTATTTATTACTTTACTTATACGACTGCGATCCATACTCTGCTATAGAACAAATTTAAGGTAGCCATAGGCTTTTTGTATATTATTATACTAAACAAATTATTCCTATATATCAAATTAACCCACAAAACCAAGACAAGGTGAGTTATGGAAGTTGAAATTAATTGATTTTATGTATTCGTCCTTATTGATATTCGTGTGTACATACATTAACACTCATTTTATTGAAACGATAGATTTCTCAAGGACCCTTATATCCCCCAGCAAATTTCGAAATTGACTCTATTATTTCTCACCTACTATGAAGTTTCTATCCCTGATTTTAAATCCAGTGCCGTTGGTCTCCAGTCATTAATGCAATTTTCAACTCTGTAGTTGGACATTGCACGAACAAGAAAACCAACCAAGATCTTTACTTATAAATGCAGGGGGCAGTGGAGCTCAGCTGACCTAAAAAGGCCGTTCATCTTCGGCACTGTCATGTGAGCTCACCCTAACCCAGAAGCCTCGTTCAATAACGTTTTTCCGCAATTCGAGGTCTCTTTGGATTTTCCTTTTGCTTGCCCTAATAGGCCCACTAAAATCTTCCTACAATCAAACCCAACTAACTCGGATCAAAGTTGTTTGAACCGAATGCAATCGAAGGGGCTTCCTGTTAAATTACATCTGCATTATCATTATTGGTGGGCAAGTGTATGATAACGTGGGAAAATAAAGCGAGTGCTTCCCACCTAACAGAGCAGAAGAAAAGAAAAGTCCAAAAACTGTACTAAAAAGTATGCATGTTAGCAATAAAGAGTACCAAAAATGTGCATCAGATTTGATCTTTCATGTCTTTGTTTCGTCAAACTGCCCATCTATTGTGCATCATATCAAGGGCCCCTTTTGCCTACAGTGCGATTATCACAAACATTATTTTTTGGCTACTTGGCCGGATATGGTACTTGGATTGAATTGGCCAGGCATGTGTAATGGTTTTCAAAAGCTTAGGCCATGATCAATGTGAAACTCCCATTATAAAATTTTGGTGGGTTTTGAAAAAAAAAAAAAAGAGCTGCAAAATGACATATCATGCCTAATTGACCCCAAAATATTAAAATAAAAATTGCAGAAAACTGGAAAAAGTAGGGTACCATTATTTGACAGTGAAGTGGGTTTTGGAAATTAATGACAATTCAGGTGCAGACACATCTACTTTGAATCACAACATTTAATTACCTCAGCACAAAGCAATTCACTCTTGAATCATTATAATTGCTTAAGGCTTATTAGCATTTAAAGTATGCATGAACGCTTAGTTGTGAAAACAACTTCACCATAAATGGTGTCAGACCTTTTTCATGAGATTGAGATGAAACTTGGACAAATCACAAATGCGTTGTCATCCGCTTCTTCGTTAGACTCCAAACGCAAAATTGCAAAGGCAAGCAAGAGCTGGCATTTATTGGCATTTCCCTTGCGATCATGGTAATTTTTTTATGTCAAAGTCACCCACATCAAGTGAAGTCCTTATCTTTTGGCAACCACAATGACCAGGGCTTTTGGTCCCATTAGAACTTATAAGACTATCTGTTCTGTCCTAGATCTACATCTTATTTTCAAGGCCCTTTCTTGATGTGGTGGCCATTTGAGGCAATGGGGCATCATTTGTGTGTATTATCTTGTCCTTCTCTCCTACCCCATTGACAGCCTTTTCCGATCATATATGATTAAGACCTTAAGGATACAATCTTGGCTCACATTAATGTCCTTAATCTGCAATCCTAGCATCTGGGTTTGCAAATATTTACCAGATTATAAGTTATGTCCAATATTGGAATCATGGGAAAAGTTTTCAGGCATCGTGTGTGAATTTAATAGTTAACAAATTTCTTGAGAGGCCAAATCTTATAGTCGTGATCCGGAGATCATGTGAATAGAGTGAATAAAAGATGTTTTTTTTTTCCAAAGAATAAATTATTTTCCTCATTTTTATATGTTGGTCAAACTGAGGTGCCATTGTTTAATTTCTCCCACTGGTTTCTGGACAAACTTGTGAGTTGTGTCCAATCCGCAAATTAAGAGAAGAATCTTGCGAACTTGTGCAAATTTTTGCTTCTCAAGTATTGTAAAGTAAAAGGGTTTTGTTTAAATAAGTGTGTGATGATCCTCATTATATTGCAAAGAATCTTGCTTGTTTTTTTATTACAAGTCAATTCGAGATTGTTCCCAGAACATATTTTGAGGAAAAAAAAAATTGTTCCTGGAATAGGACAGCTGCAAATTTAACTGCTTCTACTTTTTGTACTAGCAATTTTCTTCAGCAATTAAAGGGGTTTTCTTTCTTTCTCCTCCTCCATTTTGGTTGAGCTAGAGTGATTTCATATTATACCTGCTTTCTATATATGTAACCGTTACCTGTTACAGCGTCCAGTAATATTATTTTGCCAAGTCTTATGGTACATGCATGTAAACTGTGTGGTCTAATGGCCATGTGATCACAAATCAGATTCCTGCTTATCTGTAGGTAGCAAACAGTTAAAAGTTGCATAATTAATTGTAATTGAGACATGCTTGTGATCCAATCTATTCTCTAACCATAATATTATATTTAAAGCGTGTATTAATTTCCAGATAAGTGACTGCTTTCATAATCAGGTAAGTTCATTGAAGTTTTGCTTAAAACATTAAATGAGGAAAATCAAGTGTTCCTTTTTTATTTTCATGCTAAGAATCTGGATTTCTGAACAAGCAGAACAAGAATAAAAAGATAAGACATGAGAGACCACTTTGGTTTCACTTTCTCATACTACTAAGATTCAATGGTCTCATTTCTATGCTTATGTGCAGTGACAGAGAGTTGCTTCAGCCAGAAGGGTGGGTGGATGCAAGAAATGAGCTGCAACGATTAAGGATTCAAAGTGCAAATAGAATCCAAATATAAATCATAATTCATGTATAAACTTGTCTCACAAAAAAGAGATAAAGCCGAAGCAAGGAAAGCAAAAGTTTGATTAGACCATTTTCTTACTGGCAGTAATCCATTGCTTCTTTGCCATATACCATATAACATCAATCAAATAAAAAGGGAAAAAAGATTGGGGGAAAAAGTAGGCATGGTGGCTTAAACTTAACAAGGAGGTAGAGCACAATGTGCAAAGGGATTCTTGACATAATTGGGAAGAAGGAAAAGATGTTAATGTTTTGTGGTGGTGGGGGGTTAGGAAAGAACATTATTGAACTATACAGTTGCAACCCTGGATTTTGGTTTTTAAATATTCCATATCTTTTCCACATTCTTTTAGTGACCCAAGAAAACATTGTATATCACTACATCTATATGGGACCGGTAAAACTGTGCATGGATGTAAATCCATGGGACCAAAACAAGCATGAAATGACTCTAGCTTTGCATCAAAATAATCACCTGGAAACTTTCTTGAACCCATGAAATACAGAAGAAATTAAAGAACCACATGCCTTGTAGCATAAGAGAAGTTAAACAATTATATTAAGGAAGTTTTTGTTTTTTTTTTTAAAAAAAAAGAGATGCCCCATATTGAAAGCTAGTTGGTTGTATTCAACGAAAAAAAAAATACCATTAATGGTACAATATGCTTTCTTTCGGCAATGTTCTATACTTCTATTGAATGAAATTGTGTTCAAGTTAAAAAAAAAAAAAAAAACTTTTTTCCCCCTTATTTCCTTAAAATGAGTAACTTTGACAACCATACATCATAACAATGGCAGAAAGCAACTATTACTTTCACCTCGGTAACACTACTAGATTGTTTCAACCCAATGACATATCTACTGTATATGCTACTAAACTTGTCCTCAATATTGCTCAAGATAGAAACTTAGAACGTGCAAGCTCTCACATATTTTATCTAAGTGCTCTGCGTTGTCTCTAGATTAATTGAAACCAAAATCGGGTGAAATATATATATATATATAAGTTTTGTTAACCAGAAATGTGCACCATGCAAATTATGCAAGGGCAATCACACATTTTCGTTTTTCATGACAATTAATTAGAAATAAAACTACTAAGTATTCTCTTAAAAGAGAAAATGGTGCAAACTAACCACAATGTTAATGGAAAACCAGCATTAATGAATTGACATAAAACAAATTCTATTCTAGAAGAATCCCCAGGCCAAAAAAATTATCTAATAAAAGAATTTATATATGAATTATTTTTTTTAAAAAAAAAAATGCCACTACCCATATGGCCATGTACATTCTCGAGGTACTTCACTCAAAGAGGGGTAAACCCAAAAAAGAAAATAAAAATAAAAATAAAAATAAGAAACCAAAAAACCAAAAGCAAGAAAACTTTTTACTTTGGGTGGTCCACCAGAATATCTGAACCCAAATTAACATCCAAAAAAAAATGTAGTTCTTAAGTTCTTATTATACTCCATTTTTTTACTTTTCTTTTTTACCGTTACGTCACATCTTGTTGGGGCTGAACACGGGCCTCCGCTTTCGGCATTGTTGGGCTCTTCAGGCCCTAAGAAAGAAAAACCTCAACGCTCGAATCTCTCACGTTGAAACAAAGCGGGCACGCTTGAACCACCCGGTCACATTCTGTACAAACGCAAAGGTGCCGACACGGCAATAGCACTACCGTGGCGACCTGTTTACGGCAACCTTTACATGCCGGGCCGGATACGGGTACGGACACGACCCTGTCTGGGTCAACGTACGCTGACTCGGCATCCTCCGCTACCTCCCCCGTGCACATTAGCCCATCGTCCCCTCTCCTGCTATCCTGCGCCCCCCCTCCTGCGCTGCTCATTATCGCCTGCTGCAGCTGTGCCTGTAGAGACGCAGCTGTTGCTTCCTGTGCCCTTGCCTTTGCCTGCCAAACCTGCGCCTCCACGCTAAGTTGCGCTGCGCGCGCTTCCAGCTCAGCATTTCTCCGCGTGGCTTTCTCCACCTCGGCTTCTTTTTCTCTTAACTGCCGGGCTATTGATTCCTCCGCTGCCCCCAGCAGAGCACGATAGTGCCTCTGCCTTTTCTCCGCTAATGCACGGCGCAGTTGCTCCCCCTATTGATATTTAAAAAAAAAAAAACTTTTTAACGAAAGATTAAAAATTTAGAAAAAAATGATCAAGTACCCATTAGAGAAAAAAATGAATTGGTACCTGGGCTTGAAGGAATTGGTCTAATTCATCACGCTGGCGTTTGATTGGAGAGGCTAAATCGTCTGATAGAAACGACAAGAGAGAAGGTGACTGGCACATAATATTTTGTTGCTGCTGCTGATGAGGAGTTTGTTGTAATTGTTGCTGCTGACGTTGTTGTTGATCACCAAAAGATAATCGAAGTCCAGTGGAAACGACATTGGGTTGATGATGATTGTGGAGCTGAGAGAGGTTTATGAGTTGAGGAGCTTGTTGAGATTGCATAGAGATAGAGTAATGATTCATTGGAGCTGCTGTTATTGATGTAGTTGTTGTTGTATTGGCTGCCGCAGCTTGTCTTCCTCTTTTGCGTGGATTATTATTGTTATTACCTGAACATGGTGGCATGGCGAATTCAGAACCTTGATATCTGTTCATTTCAATTAATAAAGATTTCAAGCAAAGCAAGGGTGAGTGTTGAGAACGGACCTCCATTGTTGAACAACATGTAGGATTGATCAAGAAATCCTCCTGGCTGTGGCTGTAAGGAATAATCATGCCCTTCTTGACTATTTCTGCAAATTAATAAAGATACCATTGAAATTAGTTAATACATGAATCTAACTAATTGAAGAGGTGATATTGAATAGGAAACTAGCTAACCTGTTTAGAAGAAGAACGTTTGATGGGTATTGAGCTTGGACAGCCATTATACAAATAAATGTGTGGAGAGGAGAATGAAGGTGGCAACGATTAATAAAGAAAGAAGCAATGTGGAGCGCTAAACGCTAACACATAAGAAGCATGAAAAAAATAAAGAGAAGAGATTCAAAGAAAGAAAGATGCCCGCTTGCTTGCTTCTTTCCCCCACAAGCCTAGCTAGCTTGGCGGACTCTTCAATGAAAGAGAAAGAGAGAGAAAAATAAAAAAATCAATGAATTATGTGACTATATTGAGAAGAGGCCACCACCACCACCAACATCAACACCATCACCATTCTCCATTACCATTATATCATTACCCTTCAGTCTATCTATCTACTTTTCGTTGCTTCGTTTGCCTTGTTTGCTTTGCTTTCTTTCTTTGATTTTTCCCCTTTTTTTTGTGTGGGTGTGTGGGTGTGGGTGTATATATATTTACGTACAGATTGATAAATAGAGGAATATATATATATATAATAGAGAGAGAGAGAAATAGATGCGATTGAAACGAATCAGTCCAAGAGAGAGACACCTGATTCTGCTCTTTCTTTCTTTCTCTCTTTGTTTTGTTTTGTTTTCTTGCCTTTGCTTCTCTTCTTCTATCTATAATCTATGCGTGGGGTTGGCTTTTCTTGAGAAGGAGTCTCGTGTTTGTTATCATCATCATCATCATCAACTCTCACCACCCCCGTCACTAATTTACTACTAAAAATAACAATAAATTACCTTTTTTTACATTAGTACTCTTATATAGCAAAAAAGAAACAAAAAAACTAATTAGTATTAATAATGATAATGAATAAGAGAGAGGAAAATCAATGACAATGGGTGATGCTTATGTTATGTCGGTTGTAAGTTGTACATGTATATGTCGTTTTGAGTTAATAATAAGTTAATAGCTGTTGTGGAGCGTGCAGGTCTCTCTGCCGCTACCGCTGCCGCTGGGATTGTTCGTAATTTGTTTACATATAGATGATATGATCCATGCCATGCGTGTCTATTGCCAACTTTGCTTTCCCTACATACCCCGTTTAGAATCTCTAGAGAGTATAGACCCACAATTTTATTTTCCTAAATTTTTTTGTTCTCATATTATCTTCTCAAATTATATAGATATACTGTATTTTTAAAATACCCTTTTAACTGATTCATACCTTGCATGTGATAAGTACCAACCCCTCAATCACCTTAAGTTGATTGTTATTGATTTTGTCTACAATTATAAATGTTATTGTTGTTATTGAGTAAATCTTTTAAATTTTACTTGGTATTGAAGATTCAAACTGATTAACAGGTAAGGATTGCTTTTGTTTTCATTCCTTATCTTAGAAACAGGAGAAGAGATCACAATACCTCCGACCTAATTGCTTGGTTTTTGGTTGAGTTTTTCTCAAATTTCTCCTTTCTTACCATACTTGTATGTTGGTGGTTGATTTTATCAAATTTTTGGGTATGACTATTTCAAATGGACGAAAGCTAGGGTTATTTTTTGAACCCTTTATTTAGGGGCAGAGGTGAATGAAACAACAAATCCCAAAATTTAAACCAATTTTGTTATGTATGTTATCACGTTGACTCATTAGCAAGCCTTTTTTCCCCTCATACATTGAGTGGTCGTAAAAGGCTTCTGCCCAATTAAAACCGCATTTTAAACAAATTTTATTTAATTTGTGGAACAATAAGTATATGAAAACTAATTAACCACCAAGAAAAAGTTACTGTATTAAAAGAAATGATTAATTGAATCACACAAGAAAAGTTAAGTAGGTATCGGTGGTCTCCCCAAAACCAAGAAGGGGTTTTTTTGTTAACTTTAATTAATGGGGGTGACAAAGAAAGAGAGAAGCCACCAAAAAAGAAGAGAGAATTGAAGAAAAATGTGAAATGTGAAATGTGAAATGAAAGAGAGTGCTTAATTGGAATGGCATCACGCAATTTGTCTTTGTTTTTTGGTCCCACGGTCGGCTCTAATTTTTTTTTCTCTCTCTCTATTCTTCTCTTTATCTACAATAGAATCAATTAATTAATTAATATCTCCTCTTCTTTCATTTGCATTAGAAATACAGTCCTGCACGGCATTATAAATGTCATGTAATGTACAAATAATAATCAACACAACTTTCACCTTCACACTCACAGCTCATGAAACTTCATAGTTTTCTTCTCCCAATTCGTCTTCTCTCTTTTCAATTTGCATTGTTTTTGTTGATTTCTTTATTGTTAATGCTTGTGTTTTAGATGAGAAACATACATTGTCTTTTTTACTTAGTCTCATATGTGTATATAAATGAAGGATTATGCCTTAACCTCTTAGGTATGCTACATACAATAAAATATGTTTGAATTGTATATTTAATTTTAATATTAGGGTTCTTTGGATTAATTAGTAGTTGCAAAGATCATGAGGTGGGTCTTTCAGATTTGAGAATTGACTATTAATTTGATGGGATTATACGAACCAAATCTTTTTGAAAATCAAAGCAAAATGGTAACAGCATGCAGGCCAAAGTCGGTTGACCTTACCTCACTCCATGTTTCTTAGGCAGGTCTAATTAACCCACCCTTAATTAGGGTTAGGTAAACCTCACCCCTAATCCGAAAGCAAAAACAATGCATGATCCATAATTGAATTGCTAATAAGCACTCATCACCATGCACTCCTCAAACACTTTAATGGGTTAGTGAATAAAGTAAAACCTAACGAAATATTTTTGAGTCAATATTAGAACTATTCAACTTTTGAAAAATGAGTTATTTTATATGAATTTTCCTTTTGGGTTAAATTTTTGTCTCTTGGGAAGCTAATGAACTTGTGCTTAGGTGATGGAACAAAGTCATGAAACCTAGCAAATTGTAAAGAAGCTTCACTGATCACAATCGATCACCTTGTCCTTTGGGCTAATTTATTTTCTTCCTTTCAACAGCTAGCTAGTCATTATTTTCAAGGATCCTTGTGTTGTAATGTTCACTATTTATGGCTTTTATTATTTATTATTAAGGAAATAATAAAAATCAAACACTAATAATCTATTCAATGTAATGTGTGTAAAGTCATCATTTCCAAGATGCGTCATGAAACCAGGCGGATTTCCTTGGGTTGAAGACAAAACACCAACTTAAGACATTTCTTTAATCTTAATCCAACCATTCCCAATCCATCATCTATATTTTGCTTGACCCACAAACCCCCAGAAACTCCTTTTCATTTTCTAGGATTTTCCCTCACTTTCTCTTTTTTCTTTCTTGCCACTCAATTTTCTTGGACTTTGTTTATTTATCTATTAATTTCCCACGACACCATTTTCATTGATCCTCCTCCACCTCTCCCATCACTTCTCTACAGCACTACCCACTACCTGTCCTTGCTTTTCTTCAAACCAAAAGCGCTCCCAAACCTTCCTAAATTCACCGCCAACAAATGATGCTATAGCTACCAACATTATTCTAAACATAAAAATATCTTAAACTTGTTATCTTTTCCTAACTTCTTTATCAAGTTTTATGTTTGACAATCTTGAGTGCCTTTGGTGTACACTTTTTTACTTGTTAAATTCTTATTATTTTTTCACTTGTTAAATTCTTACCATGTTCATATATTTATTTATTTTTTTCTTGATGCAATATAAAATATAAGTGTCAAGAACCCACACACAATAAGGTTGCCAACAATATCATATACTTTCTCACCTGCAAGACACCCCATAATTTGTGCTGTAGACCTAATAAAAACTCATACAATTTAAGCAATGAAACATTTCGTGTGTTATGTATTATCTTATCTTTCAGGGACATTATGTATGATCTAACAAATAAGCATAAAAGAGAGTTAGTGAATGTATACTTTCGTTTGTGTACAACTTAAGCAGTAAATTATATACCTACACCAAAACCAATCATCACTTAACTATGACTTTGTAGGCTTGCCATTATTTATTTGATAAGACGGCACATAGCCGCCATTAATTTCATTGTTCAATTTATCTATTATTCTTTCTTTTTCTCGCTACTGTTTTATAGCCGCAGAACGAGCTGTAAAATTGAAAGGCAGTGTGATCAATAATTAACGCGATTAAAATTCAAAATTATGGGTATCTTTCTTTTTATTGATGTAGAAGCAGCATACTCATCCAAGAAATAAAACAAATGCAATAAAATAAAAAATTTGAGAAAGGCCTCAGCAATGACACACTGATGATAAAAATAACTGTGTAACCGAGTGGCGTTTTAGTGTTATTTGAAAAAACAATTAATTTTTAATTTAATACTATAATTTTACATAATTTTATAGTTATTTTTATCGTCGTTGTATCAATATATATATATATTTTTTATCAAATATCAATAGTCATGAAATAAGAGTAAACAAAATTATATATGATTCTTATTTATAGGAATGTCAGTAAGAGAGAAGGAGGTGGGTGCGTGGTATAATTTATGAGTCATGAGTGATATATATCAAGAGTACTTTTCGGCAACTGCTCTTCTTTCTGAAGAAAAATAATGTGAGTCACAAGCAGAGGCAGAAGCTGAAGCAGAAGAAAACAGAACAGGAGTTTTTATTTTTATGGGAAAATGGGGGAAAGCAGAAGCAAGCTAAGCAGCATCAGAGTGTGGGGGGTGGGGCTTTGGCTTTGTATTTGCTGCAAAGAATCAAAGCTCTTACTGCAAAAATCAACTTCCCCACCCTCCTTATTCATTCATTGTGGGCAAACTTTTTGTGTCATCTTTAGGCCCCATCTCCTTAGCATTTTGCCTTTCTTGTTTTGAAATTATTTAATGTCTTTTGCTTGTACTGTGTGTTTGGTATAATAGCCCGGTTTTTTAATTTGGTGTAAACTGCATGAAAAATCATAGATGTACAATTATAGGGATAAGCTTGGGGACACAAATTAATGGACTAATGACATGCGCACATATGATCAATTAATTAAAGTAAATGATTGTCATTTACATTTTTATTAGGCTAGGCACGCATGTTTTCAAAGGCTTTGCCGTAAAACCTACTCTAGCACCATTGGGGAATATAAAAGAAACATTTGGTAGAGTATTTTTCTCAGGTTCGATGGTAAATCATTCAAAATAAAATTAAATAATATTCCCTTGTAAAAATTTTTAAAATAAATAAACAAAACGATTTGGTAAAATCCATAGAGAACCCACTAGTAACCGGGGACCCCAATTTCTCAGATGGAATTTCAATTCAGAGCATCCAAATACGTCACAATTTTACACCATAATTAGATTTTAGCAACTTTGGTTAAGAACAAAAAGTCATAAATGCTGAAAAAAATTAAAATTCAGTGGTCCCCTAATCCAACGGATGAAAGCAGGGGAATCATCATAAACGAATTGGTATTGTACCCATCACCTTCGCATCAGCGTAACTTATTATGAAGTTGTATTGTATTTATACAATAGGTCACAGATTTCCACTCCTTATTTTATTTTTATCTTTTTTCTCTGCCTAAACTGACACCATCCCGTAATTTTAAGGCTCTATTTTGGGACCAATTTTGAGGAATAATAAATCTTAATGCTACCCACAAAATAATTTTTTAATTGCTCCTATAAGCTCATTTTATTTTTAAAAAAGAAATCTAATTATATATCTGCCAAAGAAAGAAAAGTGAAGCTAATATATAGGGGGAAAAAACTAAAATTAATAAGTTGGAATATCAGGCATAAAATATTATAGTCAAAACTATTGAAGATGTTGAAAAACTGAAGCTTAAAATGTTTTTTTTAAAAAAAAAATGAATCTTTAAATAACAAAATGAGAACATATTAAAAGAAAAGAAGGAATTAATACGAGGGTATAACTTTGTCTTGTTCTTTGCTTAAGCTACACAAGAAGATTGTTAATCCAAAAAAAATTTCTTAACTCTCCAATTATTATACATATAGCAAACAGAGGCAAATTAAAGCAACCACTCGTTTATTTATTTCGAGTAATGATAAAATATTTATTCAAATGACGTGGCACTTATTGAGTAGTTAGTAATTTTTTATAAGATCCAAGTGAATTAATTATATTACCTCACTAACTAAGTAATAAATGTCACATTATTTGAGATAAAAATTTTGAGGTATACAGCAATATTTATTTACTTATTTGTTGCGTTCGTAGCAAAGGTTGCGAAAAGAGGAATTCTAAAATTTTAAATTGGAAATTTCTTAAGGCTTTGATTGTGCCAAATTATTCACTGTTTCTGATTTAGCAATGTCTTAATAACGCATTACGCTTCACAATTAACAACGATATTTCAATTTAAATATATCGTATGATTACATATTTCTAAATTTAACGATACTTTCATTTATGAAGCAATTCCAAAAATTCATCGATCGCCAGTACAAACTACTTTTTTTTTTTTCAACTATAAAATACACACACACACACACATACACATTAGGCTTGAATAAGTAAGAATTGACTCAATTGGGTTGGTAACGATGAACGTAATTTGATCCCCACATTTTTAATTAACGCATTGAGTTTTTGGTTGAACAAAACAAATATGTCACGCTGGGAACCCAAAATCAAAACTAGCTCACACCTTGAGCGACACGTTTGAAGAAAGCGATTTGTGCACTAATATATTGAAAATAGAAAAATAATGGATGATGATGAGAAATAGAGATTAAGACTACGATGCAGAGCCAACCACATTAGCTCTTTCTTTGTTGTAGCTACCCTTTCATTGTAACCACTTGAGCACACAGAGAGCCATGACCCATGACCCTCTTTATCATATCGTGTCCACACTTAGAAGCAAGAAACACAATGTAGTACACGTCACCGGTTACCTAAGCTAATAATAATCACAAGCTTTTCTCCTTATATTTACAATATAATCGCGGTGTAAGCTCTGACCAGTGATGAAAAAAACTCGTGCTTAAGGTAACTTTGTAACATACCACAATTAATTTCTTCGGATTTCTTTGTCATGGGGACCAATTTTGGTGACGGGGAATCAATTAGGCTATGGTGGGTTGGCATTGTTTGGAGTGGATGTGAATTGGCATCGAGTTTATATAAATGTACACATTGACTAGAATACAAACTAGAAAAGCTTATCAGTCGAAAGAGATCACAATCGAATATATTTTCAAAATGGCTGGCTATCTAACATCATCTATCCTTTATTTGCTAGCCTTTTTTAACATTTGTTTTTCTTCCATGTGGAGAGAAAAGGGAGGCCTCGATTCTTAGTCAATTTGTCTAATTATAGAGAAAAATTTTAGACAAAATTCTTCTATCTATCAAGTAACTAGTCGTTTTTGTAGGTTTTGTTAAAACGACACAAAGAATACAACAATTGTGGCTAGCGTCATCCCTTAGGTTTCTCGCACACCCTCTTTTGGCTCTTATCTTAGGTTTCTAATTAAAATTTTGCATATATTCTGCCAACAATAATTGTTGATAAATTATTTTATAAGATACGAGAAAGAGGTTGAATTTACATGTTCAATACACACACACACAAATAAATAGAAATAATGAAAACGCATGTGCACAATACCTTAGAAAGCTAGAAAAAGAGTTTTTTTTTTTAAATATTTTTTAAGACACAAGTCATAAATTTCATATTATTTTTTCAGTCGTTCTTGAATCATTTTTTTTATTATAGAGAATGGAAATTATTAGTTGGTGGAATTTCTCTTTTCACATTTGGAAAACGATAAAAACTCTTTATAGAGGGTAATTGGTTTTTTTTTTTTTTAATAGTTGACAATTTTGACCATTGATAAATTAATGAACTTCAACACTAATTTCGACCTAAAAAATTTGACAATTAACAAAAATATTATTTACGCCTAGCTGCTTTGGTGATTTTTAAAACAGGAGTGGATAAATTACTTAATTCTTTTCTCATTAATCTTTAGTTTCTTGAGTTATGGTCTTTCGAATAATAATTGGCCCTTAATGTTTTTGTTTCAATATCTGAAAATTATTTCATAATTAAATAGAATTGGAGGAAAAGCTCAGTTATCTTGAAGATTGAATTTTCTCCTTAACAAATTCTTCCCTCGTGGGAATCGAATCCATTCGTTCTCTAGCAATCATTTTGGTCCAAGCTTCATCTATGGTAGTCTAATTCAAATTTTAAAATGGAATTTGATGGTCCATAGTTAGCTATTAGAAATATCAAATTCCCTTAACTTGGTTTGTGTAATATTCTATACATGATGATTTTCTTGTCGCATATTCTATCTATGTATTGAGTTCTAATGCCAAGAAAAGGTTATCAGAATTCTTGAGTTCACATCGACCTCTACTGAAGGTTCCTAATTGAAACAAAATTCTTCTTGCCATTTTTTTTTTGAAAATTTTATTAAAATAAACCACAATAATACAAAGGGAGGAATTTGATACGTCGACCAACTAGACAATAATGCATGTATATCCCTTGAGCCTTAGGAATATAAAAACTTTGAAACGAGATCAACCCAAGGATCAAAATTCTTCCACCATCCATGCCTTCAAAGGATCATGATTGCATCACTTTCGAATTTTGTCATTAATTTTTTTTTTTATTTTAGTTCCATAATTTTGGAGAGACTCAGAATATTCTATTTATATGTTATGAATAAAGGGAGTAGTGTCAATCAACTTACGAAGAAATTGTTAGCATAAAAATATATATTGTTTGAATTTCCATAATTATAGCAAAAAAAATTAAAAAATCCCATTAAATTGTGTGAAAAAAAAATGTTTCGGAGTATATATCACGCGTAATAAGAATCATTAAGTGTGGATGTTCGCATATTATAAATCCATAGATAAATTCATATTTGACATTATATAGTTTAAGTTTTAAGTATTTAGAAGCCAGGGGTATGTGAATTGAGATAATATTATTAAATTGTCATAAAATTTGACCGTCAAATCACACTACTTATGCATACCTTGCCACCTGTTAGATTGCAATCACTACAATATATCCCTATACTTGTTACAAATTATCCTTTAGAATTATTATTTATTAGAGTTTGACCCACACTAATGAATATTTTAAGCAAAATAACCCCAAGGCTACGGATTCTGGCACCGCCAGGCCCGCCACCTCCCACGGGAAATTAAGGACAAATTAAAAATCTGAGGTTGCCTGTTCAGCGGGGCATTTTGCAATTGAATTAAATTAACATCAACCACCTAATAATGATTTTTTTTAAATTTTTTTATTTTTATTTTTGTAAAGATCAAATTCAAAAGAGAGACGCGTGAAAATATGAATATCGAAATGAATTATTATTATTATTATTCTCTCTCTTTCTTTGCATCATTTTCTCACAAAACTTTAGCTCTCTGGGAAAACGAGCGCATTTATAACGTTCACCCGTCAGACACACATGCAAATGAAAATAATAACAAAGTACAAAGCAATAGCTAACGCGATAGCATCTGTCTTTTGCTTTATTTCTTGTTACTTGTTAGAATCCAACAAATGCTAATGCTTGCAAGAAGAAATAATTAAGAAAACTGGACTTGGTCTCAAGAAAATTCTTGTCCTGGCATCTTTATATTATTATTCTTACTATCGTTTCCTCTGTTTACATGTGAAAAGGTGAATAAATGTTAAAAAAAGGAAACTCTCTCTTTATTTACATGATGTGTTGTGTTATTGAATGGAATAAGTGAGGGCATATCTCTTCATTTTACCGGCTTTTGGTTTTTAGAATGCTGCTTTTGGGGTAGGCTTTTCCCCAAGAATTTTGGCTTGGTTTGAAGGGTTTTTATCCATGTTTCTTGAGTCATATTCAAAGACTCTATATACAGGAGTGTGTTGTTTGGTCTAAGTCATTTTCAAGGGAAATTTAACTCTCCTTCTCTCTATGTTTGTTTTTTTTTTTAAATTGATAAATTATGCATACATAGACACCCCACCTTGAATTACTAAACAAACTGAAGCTAAACCATGTGGGGTCTCCTCCTTGTATTCGAAAACTTTTTCTTTATATTCTTTCAAGTCATGCAAAAGCAAAAGGGACACACCCAACTTCCATATTTTGTTTGAGAAAGAGATATAAATAAGAGTTCAAAAATAATTAAGCATCGATCGTGCATGATTCTCATCATCAGCCTTATTTGACAATATCAAATTAATTACCCCCAGTTAAAGGAAATCAGATGAAACCTGGCTAAGCTAGCAAATCTTCTCATCGCTTTAAATTATCTAATTATAAGGTAGCGATGCCACAGCTATAACAAAATTAAATAAAACAAAAGGTGAACGAAGATAAGAAACTGTATGAATAGAAAAGATTATTACCTGATTAACCTGACCTTTAAATAGCTTATATATTGTCATGCAAACATCTATACGGTTCAAAAATCTAATGATATTGCAGTGAGGAACATGCTAGAAATATAATTCCATGCAATTAAAACATAACATCAGAGTCCTACCGTGCTCATTGGCTTAGGTGACATATGTTGATAGACTTCTTACTATTAAGAAAGAAATAACGAGATGATCACTCAATTCTCAAGAAATTAATAAATGAAAGTGCCTTTTCAAGACTTATATGGTGTGATTCATTGTAACTTTGCCAGTTGCCATATATGCATGAACCATGTACTGCCCATGGTCCCTTTCATCTCTCAAATCTCTCTAAAAATAATTAAATGTCAAATGAAAGAATTTTATAGTCTATTATTTCCTTAAGGAATATATAAGAATAGGAAACCGCCATTGTTGAATTCTAAATGGTACATATCTTGATCCGTGAGAGAGAGAGAGAGAGAGGGAGAATGAGCTAGAATCCACCCAAAGCCCAAATTACAGTGAAGGATTTTCTAGAAATTATTGTAAAGATCTCTTTCTCGTGTAAACAAGTTTTAGAGAGGCTTTAGCACTTTTCACTGTGACGAAAAATAAGGAACCGCCAACTTCTATTCATATAAATCTTGCTCTCCAAGGGTGAGAAATTAAAGACAGAGAGTGGGTGCATGCTTTTCACTGTGATTGGAAAAGCTTGGAACTTTAACTTTTATCTCACACATAATGCCAAGAGTGGTGGAGAAACTTCCTACAAAGATATATAGATTCATTAAGATTTGAATAAAGTGGGAAGTGGGCGTATAAACTTTTAAAGACAAGGATGTTTCTTGAATTCATTTGTACATTTTCCTCACTTGTGATCATTCTTTTTTAGGGTTTTGCAAGAGAGTAAAGGAGATCATGGGTGTGTTGGGTCAAATTGCACACACAACACAATATCTTATCTCGTATGTGATTGGTCATCAGAAGTCACAACGCCGCCCTACCACCTCAACCAATTCATTCATTATTAAGAGGCTATATCAAAGATAGAAAATTTTCAAAGCAAATGGGTGTCAATGTTTTTGTGTGTTTCTTTGCTTTGCCTCCACGTTGCGTTGCTTTGTTGCCCGCCCCTCTTGTTTGTATTTGCACCAATTCGATCTCTTTCATTCATGCTAGCATCATTATTCATATGCCTTTCTTTCCTCATGCATCTATCACACTAATTGTTTTGGCACATATCCCCATATCAAATCAACTACCTTAGGTTAACCAAAAAAAAAAATTCAAAATTCAAAAATAAAATATAAATAAATAAACAAACAAATAAAGCGATGCTTATCAATTATCGATGGAGGAGAGGACATCATGCAAGACTCGTAGCTTTACAAGAATCTTTTTCAAAATCTTTTGTTGCTTATTGTTGTAATTATAAACGGTGTACAATTAATTGAATCCTCTCATGTGTCAACTTTCTGACGTCTTACACAAAGTAGTTCTTATTCCAACTTCCTCTCACATGCATTATGCATCTTTCTTTTGTCACCCTCTCAAGATCTATTTCCATTCCCCAAAGCTTTATCATCCTTGTGAGTTGTTAAATTATTAAATTTACCTCTTGGAAGCGGTATACTTTTGTCAAATTATTAAATTCACACCTTGCAAGTGATATAATATCTTTTATATTAATTTTTTTTTTTTTAAAAAAAGAAGATTATATCAAAAAGCACTATAATCACCTAATGGAATGTAACGAGTTAATTGCCGCATCGACACATTTATTTCTCTGTTGTATGATGTAAATGGATTCGAGATTCACCCTCAATTTTCTCATGAAAAGAGGGAGGAAAGTTCATTACTTTGGAATTGGTTAGGTCCACAAAATAATGGTACGGACCACTAACTAAACATGGGACCGACCTTTTAAAGGTAGAAGAAACAAACAAACAATCTTAAATGTATAACATATGCCACAATTAATGCATGGCATAGCCTCCTCAGATCTAACCCTAATTTTGTAAGTTAACCAAATGGCCAAATTATTACCGGAGAGGAAGGTGTGTTCGTGATGCCAAATGGAATTTGCAGAGAACAGGCTTGGGTCCACTTTAATTTGGGCTTTAAAAAAAAAAAATTGTGACCTACGCATGCAGTAAGCAGATAGAAATACAGGAATTTGATAAGGCTGGGGCTGAATTGTCCCCTCTTCCCAATTTGAATCCATGAGCATGATATCTTTCTTTTTTTTTTTTTTTTCAATTACAAATAGTAGTGACAATTGGGATCAAGCATATCATGTGCTCTACATGTGACTTTGGGACACATGAAAATCCAAAGTACTCAACACAAAATCCAGACATTTGGATCCATCCATTAACACACTTCTATACTTAATTTTAAACCCATAGTTTATTGCAACACTTTTTATTCAAGTTTTTGCTTGGTTATCTGTGGATTTAGTCTTGATCACCAAATTAGAAGGTAGGTTCTTCTTAGTTGGGAATAAGGATTAATAATGAAAAAAAATTGTCAACACCAATTTATTAGAATATGTAAAAAAATAAAATATTACAGCAAATGGAAATAAAGCCCAACCATTTTGTGACATGGATTTGAGATTAGGTTAGGTTCTCCTTTCTGTCTCCAAGTGGACGTGCATTATACTTGAGACACATGAGAATCTCATTTTCTCCCATTAAAATTAATTAAATATTTATCTTTTTGGCCAACCTTGTATTACTCTTTTTGGCATCTCAAGAAATTAATAAAACAAATAATCATCTGATTTTGGGTTGGGTCGCACAAAGCTAATTAAAAAATGTAACAAAACAACAACTAATGCTCATCTGTTTCTGCCCTTCCTTCCTTATCTGTGATCATATTCTTCAACAAGGTGCAAAAATCAGTTTATGATACACGTTCATTTTCAGTAATGATCACAGTTGCGAGTTTATCATAAAGTGTGTTTATATATATATATATATATCCTAAGCTGTGACAGAAATTTAAAGTTTAGAAATTAAAATAAATTAAGACGTGATTAGAGAATAGTTATGTGGTAAGCAACAAGGCCCCGGCAAGCAAAAGCCATATATTCCGTCTGAGTCATCATCAAATCTTTGCGTCGGCTAAGTTGATTAACAAATTAATTATATCTAATATTCTAAATTAAATTTCAAAGGGTCCGCCTGCTTATTATGGCAGCTATTTTGGCACGTAGAAGCAGACCATAGGTAATTTTGAATTGAACACCTATAAATTGATTTGTTCTCAAAAGTATTAAAGAGTAATTAGAATGATGATAACAGGTAGGGAATCTGTCAATAACAAGAAGGGCTTTTTTTTTTCTTTTTCTTTTTTTTTTTTCCTTTCTAATATCAATTCGCTTGTTTGAACTCCAATTTTTTCCCCTTTATGTAGGCCATATATAATATGGAAATCGAAATTGAAGGGAGTAAATTTAAGGCCGAAGAATTTGAAATTTGAGGTGCAAAAAGGAGAAGCAAACAAATGAATGCCATAATAATGTCTATTTTATATTTGAATTATATATCATAGTTCTTACAGTAATTATATGCCGACAACATTCACTTATTGCATGTTCAATTCACATTTTCAATCACTATATAATTTGTTTTTTCACGTTGGAAAAGTATTTCTATTGCTGTCACAATCTTATACATATATAAAATTGTTGCTTCTTGAGAGCACCACCAACTCGTTCGAGTTCAATTCAAAGGTTGAAATTTAGATAAAGTTGAACTCAAATCTTATAATTCTAATAAAATAAACCTATAAATGATTTTTCTTTTTTGGGTTAATGATAATAATTAAAAAAAAAAAAAAAGACTTAAAAAGATCAGCTTTAAAACTTGGAAGTTCATTGTTGTTAGTATTATTAGTAGTTTTGTGGTCTAATTTGTTTGTCTAACGCGTACGTAACCTTAAATATCGGCAGCTGGCCTTCAAGTTAAGTACTTGGGTTTAATTGGAACCTCTTGTTTGTTTTGGATTATTTGTCACTTCAAAATTGAAAACACAAAGATGTAACGCGTTGTGTGGGAGTGGAACCGAGTTTCACCTGCCTCTCTTGACTTGATCTTAAATCTTAAATATAAAATTATACTTAAACATGTAACTAATCCCAATTTTGGGCCGTGCCATTAAATTAAAGCATTAACCATTTATCAAATACACGTTTCTTGAACATGGGGGGGGGGGGTGTGGGGGATAAGCCACTAACTACTAGATTTTATGTTTCTTTTGTAAAGGTTTTGGGTGTTATTGGGTGGACAAATTGCAGCTGTTGGGGTTGCTTTGTAAGCCCATGTAGGGACCATAAGCTGAGCTACTAATCTTGAAATATTAGCTTAATAAATTTTGATTATTCTCTCTGAACCAACCTCGATGTGTCATGCTAGTTATCCTATTAGGCCTCTAATATAAATGTTGGCTAAATGAAATTAACCCAAGTTTAGATTAAAGGATTTGAAACATAAATCAATAGAATTGGGATTAACTTGACTTAAAATGAATGAATGGTAATGCTTTACATCAAATCTTAATTGTTGGTGGTAAGCCACTTTTCTGAGTTCAAGTCCATGTGTTATATACAAAATATTTAGATGCGTATCTCGTCTGTTTTGGATCCACAAATTCAAGTTTCACCTAAACCACAAGATAGCTCCCTCTCTCGACAAATTACAGTAAACCCAAAATAGTAATTAGATGTTGAACTGATTAGAAGCAGCCAAATCAAGCCTCAATTTGGGAATTAGAGAAATTTAGATTAAACCATGTGGTCCTGAGACTTGACAAGCAAGCACAAACTTTTGAGAAAGCTTTTTAAAATTTCTAGCACATTGCAGACCACAAACCAGTGGCATGAAAATGGCATCAATCACAGCTCTAACAGTACCAAAAACACAATTATAGAGAACCCCATGATTCTTGGCTGCACATACACATGGAGAAAGAATTTTTAAAAGTGGAATATTGTAACAGGAAAATGATACTTCATTTTCCCATCTAGGGTTTCTTGTCAGTCACCAGGAAAAAATTATTTTTAAAAAAAATTAATGGGCTATGAAATCACCATTAGCATGTGGTATTCTCATAACTTTTCTTTAATCCTTATCACCAACATAATTACGATTCTTCTTCTTGTGGCCTTAAGTTTAATTAATCAACTTGATTTAAACAAAGGTCCAGATGGAAAGCATGTGAGATTGAAGGTCCAAGCCCCCTCACAAAGGGAGTAGTTCAAGATTTTGATTTTTAGCTGTGTTGCGGATCCATCCATGTGTTAACTCTAGAATAAGTTGTTTGACAAGGACATAATGTCAAGTTGGATTTTGATTATTCAACAAGGCAATATCGAAACTTATTAGATTATGAAGTTAAATGAAATTCCCCACTATGGTTTTTGGTGGACAGCTAGGGGAATGGATTTCGATCTTGCAAATTTCTTCAAACCCAATTTGTTGTTCTTTCAGATAATTTATTTATATTGTGGGCTAATAATTTAGTCTATAATGAACCAAAATCAACAAGGGAAGCATCATAATTGTGATGATGGGGATGATAAAAAATACATAGGGCCTTGAAAAAAAGGTGATGGTGAGATGAGTAGAGCCATTGAAATTGAAAGCATTGACAGCCTTGTTTCAAGAGAAAATGGCCTAAGAAAGTTGTAGTGGGTGTTGAAGTATAGGAAGAGAATAAAGCAAAGCAAGAAAGTAGTACCCATTAAGAAACCTACATAAAACTTTGATGGTTTCCAAAAGGCTCATTTGTGGCAAAATTCAGAGATGGAATTTCATAATTGTATGTGCCTTTAGGATTCTCTTTATGGAAAATCAAACCCACCTCAACTAGTATGACTTGGATTCAAAGATAATTAATGGGAAACGACTTGCTCAACATTTCAAATGAGCCCATTTGGATAGTTTTTGGCCTTACACTTTCTTTATTATTATTATTATTATGACTAGACACAAAGCAAAAACTTATGGAGGAAGGTTTCAGAAATTAAGGGACCTGATATCACTTGAAAACCACATATTCCAAAATGGGTTTGCTGATAAAATAATATCCTGGCCTGCTTTCAAGTCTCTTTCTGGCTACAAATACCCACTTTCTTATCCCATAAGAGACTTGCACGGGGTGCCCTAGACAATTTCATGTATAGCATTGTTTATTGTATATGTTATAATTTTTTTTCCATATGTCGTGTCTTAATTGAAATATTGGAAGTCAAATAAGGAAAAGTCAAGATAAAAGTAGCCTATAGGGATATCGGACCACATATGTCACCCTTGGAAATTTTACTGGGCTGAACCAGCCAGTTCTTACGGATCCAGCCTGCCCAATTGTTTACAAGAATACTCGTATGCAAGCAGACGTGGTTACTCTTAGTATTAGCAAAGCATAATTCCAGCTCAAAGAACCAATCAAAGACAAGTCTCAAGTACTACATGCCTTTCAGGGATAACCACGTACAAAAACCATAGCAAAGAAATAAAAAGACACACCAACGTGATAAATATAATGATATGCTGCTCAGGGCACCAGATTGCATGATCATGGCAGTACAAAATAAAAGCTAAATTTCAGCCTAAGAACTTGTATTGAAGGCAACATGCATATTGATGGAACTAATTATAACCATTATGTTAAATCACAGAATTAGAGGAGGTTTGTCACGCAAAACCTAGCTTACAGCCTATTCCTGATTCAGGCATCCGCCACAGATCATAGATCTTCTATATTTTCTAGGGAACAGAAGTGTGCATCGACGCTATTGAGAGTTTCTTGATCAATTTCAGCAGTTGTAAACAATTTTGGTAAAATATAACCCGATTCTTTTCTTGATGCCAAGTCTTTCTTGGTTTGGTTCTCCAATAAAACATCTTCTTGAGTTTCAGTTTCACTGGACTTTGCATGCAGATTGTGGAGCTGATATTTCAACTTCAAGTAAGACTTAGGATCCTCATCACTCCGGGCTTTGTTCAACTTGTCAATGATATCGCTTAAAGCTATCGACCTGTCAGACCACCAAAATTTTGCCTTTTTTGAACTTTTATCACATTCCTTTTGGTCATTTAGGTCATCAGCCTCATTGTTTATTTCACGTTGAAGCTTCTTTAATCCCTGATCAACAATTTGTGCCATCCTCCTTCTAAAGTTTTCACTTCTTGTTGGGTTTGATCTAAATTTCAATTTATGGCCTGACATCATCATCTCACTGTCTTCAACAGAATTAGAATCGGGGTTTGATATAGTGGACTCGTCCTCATTGGACCCATCCGTAATAGATTTCACAGAAAATACCTCCTCAAGTAAACTAATTTTCTCCATGTAACGGTCAAAAGCTTCATTTTCAACTTCAATCTTTCTATCCCTGTGTTCCTGTAACTTCAAAAATCTCCATTCATTTATAGCTGCAGCATCCTGAAATAGTTTCCCATATTGGTAAAACTCATTCTTACTCCACATATAACAATCCTCAAGGATGACAGTAAACAACTTACCTTTCTAGTCAATGGTTTCCTTGAACGCAGAGGCATTTGCACATTATTGAATTGAGCAAAATTGCTGGAGAGTTGCCGAAGTGATGCAACTCTAAGTGAAGTCCTGAAAAACGTCCAACAAGTAAAAGAACGATATTATAAGGCAAACAGTAGTCACTTTAAAGTGCTGGAAAACACAATTAAGCACGTTAGAGATAAATAGCCTATCACTAGAGCAGTAATTCTCAAATTTCATAGAAGTAATAATCAAATAGCAATGAATTTCTTATCCCTAAAACGTAAAAAAAAAAAAATAACCTTATATGTAGGACTGCAATTTCTCAACCATTTATATCATTCCAATAGAAGGTTGATGTCATCAGTTTCTCCTACTTATATATGCTCATTAATAATTAGTGAATAGACACTACCAACTAAGAAATGTGCAAACAACTCTAGGCACTAAAAGAATTTGACCATAGCAGTAGGAATGTAGAAAGACAATGCAGTTCTCAAGGAACATTATATTTCTAAACAGTCAGGCTGCACTAACGTTTTGTGAAATATACTCTTATCAGAAACACATGAGAGGCCCAACAAAAATAGAAACAATTCCCCACATCCCCAAGTTTGAGATCATGAATGGCTATATACCTAAACCTGGACCTAAATGCAAATAAGATAGCTGAAGCATAAAAAACTTTAACCATGTAGTTGGAAGCTTGATGGATAAGTGGATCAGAATAACTGATATTACAACTTACCCAGAAGGAGATATATCACTTGACTTCTGCTCACTTGAAGGAGTACCTGAAGTTGGCGTCTTTTCAGTGAAAGTTGCATTTGCTTTCAAAACTGCATTTCTCATGAAAATAAAAAATTAAGGTTGTTCACTCAATAGAATGGAAAATGATGAGGGAGGGAAAAAAGAACAAGAACAAAAGTTAGCTATCATCATACAACCAACAAAGGGGTGCTCAAATTCATGATGCTTACTCCTTAATGATGCATTTATACAGCCAGTTGCAAGTATTAATGTACTAAAAAAAGGCTTCCTTTCGTCCATAGGAAACATGTACTTTCTCAATTTCATACCTTATGGATAAAAGTGCGCACTAACATTTTCACCTTCACAAACTGATTCAGATTATTAACCAAACAACTATCATGACCACAGAGAAATCCTTCATCCTGTAATTAAATAAAGTTATATTATACAAGAAAAAGATATAAAAGATATGGTAGTAACATGGACATTTCAAACAAATCAATTTGAGATAGACCAAATTATCAAGTTTTCTTCCTAAGTCATTCCTCATGATCTAGCTCACAAATCACCTAATGTCATACTTCATTATGACTATTTTCGACTCTACATTGTTGCTTCAGATTTTTTGTAAAAGGAATTCAACTCCAGAGCACATTGAATAAAAGAAGCATACAAATCGGCCTTGCAAGAAACCATACATGTAAATGAATGATAGGTCATAACCATACAACTAGGCATTGGAGCCAGATTTGAAAGAGTATTTTGTTCTACAATAGCCAAAAGTACTTCGCATGCATGATGTTATCAACCATTTTTATATTTGAGTTGAAAACTGGAAAAGAAAAAGTGAATTGTGATGTGACTACCAATGAGCACCCTAAGCAGTTGAGTATGACTAGAAGGTGACAACCATGCTTAGCATGCCCAATTTGATTATTTCGTTATAGAATGATCTCCTGAAACCTTAAATTTGTTCCGAACTTTTTTTGCCTAAATAAACATTGCCAATAGCCTATATCTCTAATAACACCTCCTCTTCCCACAAGACTGGGGCAGGGCAAAATCAGAGTTTGATACTATTTGCGAGCAAGAGTATTATATGTTGAGCAAGCTTATCAATGAATCCAGGTGAAAATGCATACCATGAATGTGGCATGGATTTTGTGCCTTTGAGCAGCAACTCTTGCATGACTGGTATGGGCATCTGAACAAGTAATCAAACTCATTACCATTAGAGAATATATGAATTCTTCAAACAGCTCTGAGCAACACAAGAACGCAAGTGATGTTTGTGATGTAATAAGATTACATAGATTCATCTATACTTTTAGAAATCTCAGAAACCAATTCAAAGACTACACAGTGGGCAGTCCCTTAAAACATTTTCAGCAGTCAAAGCACCATCAGTAACAACTGCTGGAGTACCAGGAAAACAAGCTAAATCAGAATGTATTGTCCAATCAATGCTGAATTGTATCAGTCAAGCTAAGCTGAGCACTAATATGTACTTCCCCTAGAACAGATAACAAATACAGGATAAGTAAACATGGTAAATATCCCATAATAATAATTATAATGTCATAGACAACATGCATTCGGTGGTTGACCAAGTACTGGGTTAAAGTCATCGTACCAAAACCAACTAGGTCAGTACCCCTAAAACTTGAGAAGTTGAGATCATTAGGAAACAACTCAACTCCAAATCGATAACTTGGAACAGTTAATGAAGATTGACTCAAACCGAGTAGAATTTTAAAAAGTATGCTAGCACTTAATCCACATGTGCGACTGAGTCATGTTAATACAGACAATAAGCTTATAATCTGATCAATCCAACCATCCAGGATTTCTGGAGATTTCATCACATTCGATTAAGTTTTGGCTTTTGAGACCTTCCTTCTATTTAGGGGAAATTTTGAACGTCATAATGCAATTTCACCAATTGCAAACTAATAATAATAATAATAATAATAATAATAATACTTAAATTCATCAATCAATTAGCGATACACCAAGAAATCAACCGTTTCTTGTTTTTGAAATCAATTTAAGATAAATTATGCTCTTATGAACACACCTAGAAAAAATTATAAAAAGAAAAAAGAAACAAGAAAGAATGAAATAGTTACCGGGAGCGAGCGACGTTGCCACACTGAATACACTTGGGCTTGTTGAGGCCGCGGAGGGTTTTGGGCGGCGCGTCACGGTGCAACGTGGCGGTAGGAGAATCGGTACTGTTGTTGCTTAGGGCTGGCGACGAGGCCGCCATTTTCGTTGCTGTTTCTCCCGCTGCTGTTAGAGATTTAAATAACAACCAGACTGAAGTAGTGCGGTTTTGTTGTGCTATTGAAGAAAAAAATACAAAAACAAAAAGGTAGAATAGAAAATTAAGAGGGATCTATCTCAGCATCTCATATTCTCATAGGAGAACGAATTTGGTGGATGACAGAAACAGTGAGGGATGCGCGTGTTGTATTTCCACTCTTTGAATTGTCCGAAGCTTTTATTGGGCCTGGTCTGGGTCCGGGGAGTGGATACTCACGCCCATGCTGAGCTAATATGTTCACACTTTTTAATGGGCTTGGGTCAATCAACATTTATCAATGGTATTTAAAAGTGTATTATAACATGGCTCATCAAATATGGGCAGTACCTTACGCAAACCGTAACTTAGGATATCCTCTGTCTTTTTATGCTAATAACTCCTAAAAATTAATGGGCACTTTAATTATACAATTCTCCTTAGAGTGATGATACAACCATAAAGTTTTATACAAATTTATTTTGTACCAACTGGTTTAAAATTAATTCATTGGTTGAATTGAAATACAAAATAATAAAAACAAATCATGTGAACTAAAATATATTTAATCAAACTAATTTAATCGTGTCATATTAGTTTGTACAAAAAAAAAAATGTACAAGAGTTTGTAGTTATATTATTACTCTTCTCCCTAATGGATGTGAAAAATTTTTCAATTGATTTCTTATGTTAGACTTAGTTGTATTCTTTACACTTTAATTATACAATTTCATATTAAGTAATGATATTTAACTTCTTCAAGTTATCTCACCCATCCCTACTTTTTTATTTATCTCATTACTTTTCATAATTATCCTTATTAAAAATTTATTATTTTATTTTATTTTATTCTATCTTCCCTCTCCCTCTCTCTAGCATAAACATAAAGTTAAATTTTGTAAGAAAATTATCATTTCTTTAGAATTTAGTATTGAACTGAATCAAAATTTTCACCTCGACCTGATACTTATTTACCATTCAATAAATATGTTACTTAATTTTAATAGTAATTGTAATAACAATTAAAATTACAACTACCACTATTAATTACAATAAAAATTATAACTTTGATTATAGTAAAATTGCAAGACAATAAACTTCGGGCATATAAGTATAGTGATATACTGTTATACCATAATATTATAGATTTTAAATCCACAAACTTTTTTTTTTCATAGTTGTTGTTCATGAAATTCTTCAAGAATAGTCTAGATTTAAGAGTAAACACGTGGCATATTCTTTCAAAACAATTATAATTAAAAATAATGCTTATCAATTAATTGAGGGTAGATTTGGGCTCAAATGACAAAAAAAAAAAGTGCAAAATCCTTTTGATAGCCAAACATTATTTAAAAAAAAAGATACGATTAGCATCCGGGCTAGGCATAACCAAACTCATTGTGAAAAAGTTGGTTCAGTTCAATTTTCATATTTAGGTTTGGAATTTTTTCCCTAGAACAAAAATTGAATAAAAAAGAATACCATTTAAATTTTTTTATATTAAAATAGTGCCAGGTGGCATGATTTTAGAGGACATAAGAGAATTAAAAATAAAAAAAGTCAAATTTTTTGGTTCAATAAAAGAAAAAAAATTATAATTATTTGAAGGACTTGCCTAAAAAATTTGGTTCCAGTTCAAAAACATTACTTCCGATCCTTAAAGAGTGCATTTATCAATTGGTAATCAGAATAATCGTTGCAAATGGTCAAAATATCTAATAATGCAAGTTGTTAAAATAATGATAACAATAGTAATGATAAAAATACTAATAATGCTAGTAATAGTAATAGTAATAGTAATAATAGTAGTAGTAATAATAATTTAAATATACTACTACTAATAATAATGTCAACACAACACACAGTAGTAATAATAATAATAATATAACTAAAGTTGAATTCCTAATGATTTTAATAAAAAGTAAAAGATTGTTTGTTTTTTAACAATTTCATGGTGTAATAATCATTATAATTATAATTACAAAAAGAAGAAAATATAAAAATACAAGTGATCACAACAATTGTGTTCCAAATATAATTTAAAAATAATTAAAGTATGAATAAATTTAATCTAAAAATTGAACACGTAATAAAAAAAAAGTTGAATATCACTTAGAATTAATTAATATTATTTCAAAGCCAACTTAATTAATACCGTATAACTATTCAAATAATTTAAATTATTTTCTAAATAAATTATAATGTTAATAAAAATAATAAGTCCAATGCCAGAGGCACATCAATGAGCCACCGTATCGCCGCCAAACAGTATTGGAAAAGAGAGAGTTAAAAGTTTCTCATATATTAACTGGGATTTGAGTTAAAAGAAAAGTAAAAGATACGCAATGCGGTTTTCATTGCTCTAAAGTTGTAAATTGGCTCTTGGCAATTCAATTGGTATAAAAATTGATGAAGAATTCACGTTGAAAGTGGTGGTCCGGTGGTCTTCCGGCGATTGTATGGCGGCCGTCCAACTGTGAACGGTTACTGTTCTTCAAAATTAGTAATTTGAAATTAATTGTATAAATAAATTATTTATATTAAACTTTTTAATGTGTTATCTTAACTTTAGATGATAATATTGAAACTTTTATTTTAAAATTAATGAGAAATTTAGACTCCTTACCCATGGTGCAGAATTAAAATTCCTCAACTTCATGGATTTTAAGTTCCTTTCAAAACTAATTTCCAGTCAACCGAGACCAACCAAACCAAAAAAAATCATTAAAAAAATTAAATTCATCCGCCTTCCACTCTCCTCTCCTACTATTCATCCTACCGTTTAATTAAGAGAAGAAAAGAGAATAGTAAAAGAATTAAAAATAATAAAAATTCTCTTATTCTATTAAAAAAAATATATTTTATAATTATATATAACTGTTTATATTTCTAACGTGATCACTTATAAAAATATGGAAAGAAGCGGGATAAACGACGGTCCTGGAAGGATTCCCTTCTGGGTAACAATAACTGTATCGGACCTGGAACGATGTCCTTTTGATAATAATGACTGTAACTGATCTTCACGTGCCCCGCGTTGATTATCCAAATCCAATTTGAGTTGTGCAATTGCTGGGCTTGGTCCCAACCGATTACTAGTAAAAATGTCCCCAAATAAATTATTGGCAGTCAGGTACGACAAAGACACATCTTAAGGGTAGCTCCCCAACAACACTATAATGCCAGCAAATTCGAACACATGTGTCATGCTGATATATTATTATCCACTCAATAAGTCCGCCTACCTTAACAACAGTTGTATAATTTTGATTTAGAATAAGCAACTTTTTGACAATAATATAAACAAAAAAAACAAGCAAATAAATTAAATAAGTAAAACCGTCACCTTTAAGTCATTAGCGACCATAAAATTTCTTTAATGTTTAAATGTCAAGTCAGCCACTCCTCATAAATTGGTAGGACAAAAATAATTGAGGGAAGAGATTTTTTTTTTCTTTTAAAATATAAATACAACAGACATCTTTTAAATATTAAAAAAGATAAAATCTTAACAATATTATATAAAATTTAATTTAAAATAATTCTAATAATTATTATGTTATAAACCTCAATTGTATTTTTATGTAATATGAATTGTAATACAAATAATGATCTCATTTAATTCAATAAAAAATTTAAAAGTCAAGTTTGTAAGCTGTGACTATGAATCCTGGGAGCAAGGACTTGATTACATCCACGTAGATCGAGATTGTCTCTTGATTTAATGGGCCTGTTTGCTCTGCTCCTTCAATCGGTTGTTTCCTTGCAAATCACAAGTTGAAGTATAAGTTTATAAAATAACGAAAACTTTGTGATTAGTAATGAAAAAATTACCACAGTTGCAAGTTGTGATGCATAATCTGCTGTAAGATAGTTTTAATTTCTGTTTTTCCATAATTAAAGTGAAAGGAGACGACGATTATTTGTGATTGTGAACAATGCACGTGATTTTCCGTGCTACATTATTTAATAATTTTCCTCCACGGAAGGATTTTTTTTTTTTTTTAATTTGTATCGACCGTATTTAAAACTCGTGGCATTAAAAATATTTTATCCTCTCTGAAATATTGATTCCACACCATCCAGCTCGTATGGTCACCGTTTCCCACACCCGAACCCGATCGACCAGCTCCGTCCTTTCCCTTTCTCTATCTGCCACGTGCCTTATTAACTCATCTGGGCCCACAGGAATATCACGCAATTTTGCTGGCCTACGTACGGACTGAATCCGACGCATTATCTGACACGTGCATTTTGACGCAACGAGGACGCGCAATCATCCACCGTACACGGAGATCTAACGGCTCAGAACTAGCAACAACGTGAGTTTATCTTCTTGTCAATGGCGCATAATTTCTTTTATTTTTATAAGTCCAACGTTATCAACGCTGGCCCCATACTTTTGTCTTTTTTAATCATTCACCTAAAGTCTGAACTATTTGTATTCGGGTAATTGCTACAATTACGAATACAAATTCTTTATAAATTCTATTTGTACAAACAAATGTGTATTATATAATTGTTATTTTAAAAAAATAATTTAGAATGCATGACAATGATATAATAAGCCATAACAATAACCAATTTATATAATACTCTTCCTATTTCATTAACATTATTTAGTCCAACTGCAAATGAAAATGTCTTAAAATAAGTTAATGTCAAACTTAGGGTCTATTTGATATTATTTTTTAGAGAATTAAAAGTAATTTTAAAAAATTATAAATTAATTTTAGTGTTTAGTAATTTTTTTTTAAAAACCACTTTTGATAAAATGACCCATCCTAAAGTGAAAAACAGCTTTTTAAAATCTAATTTTTAGAATTAGTTTTATAATTAATACATTTCCATATATATCCTCACATATATTATAAAAATTCAAACTTATGCTTATTCAATTAAGAAATAAAATTTTTAACTTAAAGAGGTTACTATTATTACCAAATATATTGAATTGAGGTAAAAAAAATAAAATAAAAATTATTTTAGTTATCGATTATAAATACATGCAATACAAAATATTATATATTCATGTTAATAAATGTGCAAATGAATTTTATTAACAAATGTGCAAATTAATTTTATTCAACATAATATTTGTTGCAGTCATTTGCATTCTTACAGTAGTTTAATAATAAGATTTACCAAACATATATGAATACTTTTAAAATTTTCAATACTTTTATAAATAAATTTTATCAAATGTTTAAATAATTATCCTCACATTTGATTATTTCTATAGTACAACTAATAATAAGTATTTCAAAAGCTATAGTATTGCCAAACTAACCATAAAAAAGAAAAAAAGAGAAACAAACAATCCTTACATTTACCAATAAATATAAACTAACAAATGCACATGACAATATTTTCAAGATCAATCTCAATAATATTATTTTGAGATTTGGTTTTATCAATTGTTGACCTATGTTACATGGTTCAGTAAATTATTATAAATGATTTTATTTATTTCCACTATTAAAATGTTTATATTATACTTATCCATTTGCTTTACTTTTTCATGTATGTGTTCTAAACTTTTGATTATTAAGTTCCTAGAAAATTATTAGAAATAATGTTAACATGAGGTTGAATATATTTAGTTAACATAAACGGAGGTTAATGTCTTATTAATTTTTAAAATTTCTCTACGATATTGCTCAAAGAATTATAGTATCAATAATGGGATTATCATGAGTCATTTTATTTAAAATGAAACACTTTTACCCTTCATTTATCTTTAATGGATAGCTACTAGATACCCAGGTTATAAGTAATTCTTTAAAAGCTTATATCCTATTATTATATATGAATTTTTTAAAACTTTTCATTGTACATATAATTTATCAAAATCAACAATAATGTTCTACGAATTCTATATCAATCAAGCAATGTAATTATAATTTAATGGTATAAGATGAAAATACAATTTGTTTACAAGTGAAATTTATTTAACAGATGATGTATAACAAAGAATTTATATTGTGCAATTTTTATATCGTTTATAAATAAATAGTATAATTAACTATATTTTATACAAATAAAGTATAAAGCATTAAATAATCAGATTTTTGTGGCCTTTAATTGTTGTATTTGAATTAATTTTGTTTTCTTTTCAAGTTATAAGCCTCTCTATCCCATTTAACTGGTATGATTTCTTTTCTTATCCTTCATTGAATTAACGAGTTACCTACGTGATAAACACTTTAATTTTTTAATTTAATTTTATTTAGTTATTAAAAACAATAGATTTCATCTAATGGTTCACATTAATCTCACTGGTAATGTTGGGATTTTTAACCACATCTTAGAGAGACCCTAATTTTTTAATGTAGAAGAACGTGATACATTTTCTAGAAAGAAGCGAGCCCAACGATAAATTACCTAAGCCATACCCCTTAATATATATTTATGTATATTTGTGGGAATAAATTTTTGAACTAATGGTGGATATATCTCTAAGTCTAAGTTATTCAATAAAGTGCATGTATATAAATTATTAATAAATGTTGGATTCTAATGTATTTATTAATTACAATAGTTCAAACAAAATTATAGAAATGATAGAAAAAAGAATATACATGAAATGGTCAACAAAATGGGGTCAACGTTTGGTTATTACTTATGTATAAGAGTGTTCAGAATTCAATTTGATTTGTTCAATCTATTTTATCTATAAAAATATGATCCGTGGATTGATGGATTGGATTGTATTGAAAAAAATTAAACTTGTAAAATATGACACTAGTACTTACTAATAAATAAATAATTTAAAATATAGTTGTATTACATTAACACCATATTATAGATAATCCTATAATAATATAAAATAAAAAATAATTAAATAAACAAATATAGTTTCCTAAACAATTAATTTTTATGTACTGATATAAATAAATGTGATTTTTCCTTTTTGATGTTTTATATTTTGTAATTTTGAATGTACTTTTTATTTTTATTTAAATAATTAATTAATTTAAATATTATTTACTTTTAAATTTGATCAGTAGTAAAATTATTTTTATATTAATTTTTGTATTTAATTAGTTCGTGGATTGAACAAAATTACAAAATATTTAGTCTACAAATCAATATGTAAAATGATGGATTGGATATAAGTTGGGTTAAATTCGCATTCGATTTGCAGACGTATGAATTGGATTTGGATTGAATTTCACTAATTGTGTATTGGATTAGATTAAAAATTTATAATTTACAAAATCGTGAATCAAATATGGATTAATGTGTAATTCGTAAAATTCGATTCGCAAACACCTCTACTTATGTAGGTCCATATTCTTTATAACAGTAATATCTTGCTCTATCCATCCCATATGTCATTAAGTATTTATTAATGGATTAAAATAAATACTGATGGCATGTCAAAGGGAAATCCAGGTTTGGCTGTTGTGGAGTTGTTTTCGGCGACTTCAATGGGGGCTCTCCGTGGTGGTTTGTCAAAGCAATGGAGATTGTTGCTGCGAAGGGGGTGGACTCATGTCTGGTTGGGAAGTGATTCTAGTGTTGCTCTTGCGTGCCTTTCGAATAAGAGGTTTAAGTCGTTCTGGGGACTCTGAATCCAATGGCTTCACTGCTTAAGCATATGACTTTGATTTGTGGGATTCATTTTTCATTCTTCTCATACTTATCGTGAAAGGAACTCAGTAACAAATAGTTCAGTTTCTTTGGGAGCTGCGTATAACGACTTTGTATGGTGGGACAATCCGTCAGTCTCTCTTAGAAGGTGTCTTTTTGATCATGTTCGTGAGTTGCCTAAATAGAAATTTAGGTAGCTTTATTTTGTACATCATTCTTTCTCTTCTTTTTCTCATTTTAATAAAATTTCTGGAGCCATTTACATTAAGAACAAAGTATTTATTAATGACAGCAACATTTTCAAACTAATCAACAATTTTTTTTGACGTATACAATCCAACTTGATCGTATGCGTATGACTATGAGTACTAATATCTCAATCATAATCTTGAATAGTATTAAGGATTTAAATTCTCCATAAATATTAGCGTGATAACTATTATATAATTTGTTCTTTTTGAAAGTAATTTGTGTTTTCTACTCCACCTAAAGTTTGATGTGAAATTAATTTATACCCAAAAAAAATTATATATATACGATGCCTAAGAAGATAAAAACCGGAAACGAAGGGGGTTGTTTTGCAATCAAATTATAGATGCTTTAAATTCATCTGCTCATGATTAACATCGAGAGTCAGCTCACACCGTCAGCACACCAATCAGCTCACACCGTCAGCGAATAATAATAAAAAACTAAACTCCAGGCTTCCAAGATAAAAACCGGAAAAATAAGGGGTTTATTTGAAAAAAAAATTCGAAATCTCCGTTTTCAGAAAATCCAAAAACAAAACAAAACGAAACGAAGCAAAACAATACGATACGCTTCTGAATTCAGATGGTGCCCAGTTGAGGAATTAGATGAGAGAGAGCGCGGAAACGAAATCAGAGAGAAGGGAGAGAAAGCGGAGACCGGCTTTTGAGTTCTGACCTAGTCCAACCAAACCAAATTCACCTACCAACAAACAAGCCTTCTCCCCATCGCTGACTCTTTGATTCTTGTTTTACTTTTCTCCTCCTCCTCCTCCTCCTCCTCCTTATATAATTATTAAAAGAAATTAAAAAAAGAGTGCATTTATTTCACCTCTATAAGAAGAACGACACTTGCTGTTTTTTAAGTTTTGTTTTCATTCCGTGTACCGAGTTGCTGCACAATGACGGAATCGGTCGAGTTACCGAATCGCCTCGGTATCCTTCCGTTCAGGAACAAAGTTCTATTGCCTGGCGCCATTATTCGAATTCGCTGCACTTCACCTAGCAGGTTTCTATTTTATAGTCCTCTCACTCCTTGTTGGCTTTTTTTTTTGTTTGACTTTGTAATCACAAAATAATGGTTTGATTGATGCAGTGTGAAATTGGTGGAGCAGGAGCTGTGGCAGAGAGAAGAGAAGGGATTGATTGGAATCTTGCCTGTTAGAGATGCTGCTGCTGACACGTCAGTGGGGCCCACTGTTGCTCAAGGTGAGTAAGTATTGTTTTGCATTTTTGGCTTTGGCCGTGCGGGTTTGATGGAAAAGGAAATGATCATTTCGTGGATTTAATTTTCAGGTGGTGTTGGAGGCGATTCCAGTGAGCGAGCTTCCAAGGTTCAAGTTGGGGCATCGGATGGGAAGAATCAGCAGGAAGTTATCCATTGGCACAATAGGTATGTTTATTTATATCGAACTCTAAGTTATGTTATATGTTATAACTCGAATTTTCTGGATTGGCCAACTCCTAGACTAACTTAACATTTGATTTTCAATTTCTTCAGGGGAGTGGCAGCTCGTGCGCTGCATCTCTCGAGAGGAGTGGAGAAACCAAGTGGGAGAGTGACGTACATTGTTGTGCTTGAAGGCTTGTGCAGGTTCAGTGTCCAGGAACTTAGTACAAGAGGAACATATTATACTGCACGTATATCTTCACTTGAGATGACCAAGATTGGTAAGTTTTCAGTTGCTTTTCTTTTGTATCTAATTATGAGGAGTTTGTGTTTTCTTATAGAGTATGCGTCTTAATTTTTAATATTTTCCTTTTTTTCCAAGCTTTCCCAAGACGTTGTAATGTTCATATGTAAAACCATGTGGATTCAGCTTCCGTGGAGGACGTGGTTGTTGTAGCTATATGATGGGGATTGTCTCCCCAGCAACCATCGGTTTTAACCTGTCTGTTCACTGATAATTTTCCATGTGAATCTTACCTCTATTTTGCCCCAGTTGTATGGTGTTGCCAAATTAGTTATTGGCTGTCCAAAAGTGAAGCATAGGACATTATGGAGTCTTTATTGTCTAAATATCCATGATATACAAGAGGAGTATTAACATGAAAACATCCAATAGAAGAGTAAAAATATGAGTTTGAAATGTTGGATCCAAGGGAAGAAGATTTGTATATTTGATATGTATTATTAGAAAACCTTTAGGAGTGAAATTTATGTCTTGTCATAGAATTTCTTTTTGTTTCATAGTCACACATCATGAGATACATCTTGTTTCAAAGTTTATTCTATGGCCTGCGTCACCCATGTTAGATGCAAATGCCCTTTCCTAAACTCTTCATTATGACATTTATATCACTGATGATGAGTAGCTTCTTCTTTTAAATCTTAAATAGAGATGGAGCAAGTAGAGCAAGATCCAGATTTCATAGCCTTGTCTCGCCAGTTCAAAGCGACTGCCATGGAACTTATATCTGTTCTTGAGCAGGTAAGATTTATTGCATTGTATCTATTCTCTTGAAATCTTCTGGGATTAGAATGAAATGTTCATGAGCATTAATTGAATCCTGAACATGCTAATTGGTCTCTGAAAGTGATTCTGTAGGCATACTACTGCTAGTAAAATCAGGATTTAATTCACCCAACCAAAATGTGTGCTAGATTTCTTTGTTACTTAAGATGTTGTACCTAATTGTTAATTACATAATATTTTTATGTTCTCCATTGATTAATAACATAACTTTTGCTCCCAGAAACAAAAAACTGGTGGAAGGACTAAAGTTCTTTTGGAGACAGTTCCCATTCACAAATTGGCAGATATTTTTGTTGCAAGCTTTGAGATAAGTTTTGAAGAGCAGCTAGTGATGTTGGATTCAGTTGACCTAAAAGTAAGGCTTTCAAAAGCCACTGAGTTGGTTGACAGGCATTTACAGGTATTTATTCATTAGCTGATGATTACATTTCGCATGTTGATCTAGCTTTTATGAAGTCATTTGAATGTTAAATTTTGGCAGTCAATACGTGTAGCAGAGAAGATTACACAAAAGGTTGAGGGACAATTGTCAAAATCACAGAAAGAGTTTCTTTTGCGTCAGCAGGTCAGTATCCTTGCATCTACCCTAGATTTTTTATTTTTCCTTTTATAACTCTATAGGGATGTAAAATATGGATAATCAATTCGACAGAAAAGGTAGCACCTTTAGCAGCAATTTTTGTGGAAATTTTTGTTTGTGTCCTGAAGTAACCAAAATAAGAGTTCTCTTTTTCTTCTTATCTGAATCAAAATACTATGGTAATCAAAATACTATGTTGAATTTGTGAAATATCAACTTCTTTTGCATTAAGCAAAGAGTAAGAGGATGGCATTATTATGTTGTAAACAGAATTTTTGCCCTGTAGTTATTAAACATTTTCATCCTTTATTGGTGGTGTTTACTTTTGCTTCTAATTAGATGAGATTGACAGTTAGACTTTATCACCTCTAATATGAATTTTGTATGTATCCTTTTTGTCTTCACTCATGTGCTTTGTTGATAATTGAGATTCTATGTCTATGTATCATGTATGGGTCAAGAAATTTCTTTTAAGAACGTATTAGGGATTTTATTTACTTATTTATTATTATTATTATTATTTTGGTGCTAACTACAATGTAGTTGGGAAGTGTAAAATCCTTGAAAGTTACTCCTCATTTGGCCTACTCATTTAACATGTAATGCAGATGAGGGCTATAAAGGAGGAGCTTGGTGATAATGATGATGATGAGGATGATTTAGTTGCTCTAGAAAGAAAGATGCAAAGTGCAGGAATGCCTTCAAATATCTGGAAGCATGTGCAGAAAGAGCTGAGGTATGATTTTCTGGAGAACACTTAATAAATGGTGACAATCTTATGATGGCTGGACACATTTGGCATGTTTCCTTTTTGTGAGATGCTTTCTTAAGTTGTTAAAGAAACTAGATTTTAGATATTGAGTTGTAAAACTTCTCATCATCAAGAAGAGGTTGTGCCTTTATAATTACCTCCTTTGAGAAAGTTTTACCTCTTGCTATTTGTCATGGGTGAACTTTGAAAAATCTTGGATTGATTGCTTTGATCACGTGTATGTCTCTAATGCTTAACTTTTCTGTACTTTGGTCGGGACATCTATGGTTGTTTACTCGTTTACCCTTTTTTTCCAATCAATTTCAGGAGGCTTAAGAAAATGCAGCCACAGCAACCTGGATATACCAGTTCACGAGTTTACCTGGAGCTTCTTGCTGATCTTCCATGGGAGAAGGCCAGTGAAGAAATTGACTTGGACCTAAAGGTTGCAAAAGAACGTCTTGACAGCGATCATTATGGCTTAGTCAGGGTCAAGCAGCGTATTATTGAATATCTGGCTGTTCGCAAGGTTGACTGATTATCAAGTCCTGATAGTTAAGTGTCTTTGATGTTTATGCTTTCCACAAATCTTAAATGTGAGTAATTATTTCCAATGCAGCTTAAACCAGATGCAAGAGGGCCAGTTCTCTGTTTTGTTGGCCCACCAGGTGTTGGGAAAACATCTTTGGCATCATCAATTGCTTCAGCTTTGGGCAGAAAATTTATACGCATCTCTCTGGGAGGTGTCAAGGATGAGGCCGATATTAGAGGGCATAGGAGGACATACATTGGAAGTATGCCTGGTCGTCTTATTGATGGTTTGAAGGTAAAAAATGTTATTCATGCAATAAAAATCTGATATTCAGTCTAATTGTTGTTTTTTTGTAAGAAATTGCCGTACAAATATAAATGCTTCCAGTAAAACTTTGGTATAGTATAGATCAAAGAAGTGCACTATGATTTCTTTCTTGTCTTGTGATTATTCATGACCTACACTGTTGAATTAGTCTATGCTATGGAACCATCAAATTATAAATACTTCAATAGGAAAAGAACAAAATGTTTTTGCTCTACTCTCCTTAACACGCATGCGCACACAATTTTGTAGAACATATGTGCTTATAGAGCTGTAGGAGTGGATAAGGTTCCTAATACCCTCACAAGTCTGTGTTGATGTGAATGCTTGTGTTACTGTTGACACATGCTCTATCATGTGTGCAAGTAGAGGCAGGTACACTTTATTTTACATGATTGTGGGAAAAGGCGGAAATAATCAGATAATGCAGAATCTTCAGTTGAGTTAGACAATTGGCAATTTTCAAGAATTTGCCGATTATTTGATTCATGGATCGGTGGCTAAAATTTTGAAGTTTGAAATCTCTATCCTTTTATCAATATCATCCAATTTAATTCACTTTCTTTGTCTAAGTAGTTAGTATATCCTGATGCTTTAATGTGGCTCGGCAGCCAGCATTTGGAACAGTTATGGGTTAAGCTGACAGGATTCTTTGTATGACGTTTTTTCAATCATGGGATTCCTATATCTGATTTTTGTGATGTTTACTTTTCTTCTCCATCTCTGTTGTGTGTTTCTATGTACTTTGGGGGAGTTGAGGGGAGTGACCATTTTTTTTCTACTGCATTTTGGTTTTTAGAGGGTTGGTGTCTGCAATCCAGTTATGTTGCTTGATGAGATTGACAAGACAGGTTCTGATGTACGTGGAGACCCTGCTTCAGCTCTGCTAGAGGTTCTTGACCCTGAGCAGAATAAGACATTTAATGATCAGTATCCTCGTAGGATTTCATTTCAGTGATTATTTCTTTTGGATAAGTACATTGTTGTTTCAAAATGTTATGTTTGAATTATGAGTTTATTTTGATCTCCAGTAAGAGCTTTGGTAAAAATCTAGAAATATGCTTAATTTTTGGGTGCATTGGTTTCATTGCAAAGGTTGAACTTCTGAGGTAAATAAATAAAGTTGCTTATTCTTTGGAGGTGACTTTGCTTTTTTTTTTTAAAATTTTTTTTAATTATCATTTAATGAAAATTTGATGATTGCGCGTATTGCAAGATGGATTCCTTAACTAACAATTTATAGCTATTTGAATGTCCCATTTGACCTTTCAAAGGTGATTTTTGTGGCAACTGCAAACAGGGCACAGCCCATTCCTCCTGCATTGTTAGACAGGATGGAAGTCATTGAACTGCCTGGATATACACCTGAAGAAAAGCTTAGAATAGCCATGCGACATTTGATTCCACGAGTTCTGGATCAGCATGGGCTGGGATCTGAATTCCTTCAAATTCCTGAGGTAGTTAATTTATCAAAAAGAAGATTTTAATCTTTTAAAATAGATGATAATTAGTCGAAGATGTAGGCTTACTTTGTTGATTTTCATTGCTTATAAGGAATTAGTTGCAAACTTCCATAAATGCTTTTGTTGGAAACCGTTGGTTGATACGCAGTAGACATCACATATTCACTTAATCTGAGTGAATTCTATGCTATTGCAAATTTGAATTTGATCTAATTTATTAACCACCACCTTGAGGTGGGTGGATTAAGTTAGGAAATTTCAAATCTTGAAAAATAATCATGACATCCATAATTCTTTTGACTAGAAAATGTATCAAGTAATGAATTAAGTAATCAATTAATGGAAATCAAACAATTTCTTCTTTTTACCATGTACCACAGATTTGGGGCTCCACAGGACCCCCCAAATGGGAAAAAATTTTTGTGAGTTTTTGGAGAATGGGGGGAAAAATAATCTCCAAATTCTTGCTAGGGCGGCGTTTGGTTTTGTACTTCCTACCCCGCCCCTACCCCCCACCCCAATCTCCCTATATATAAATAAATATATACTTTTAGTTATTATTTATCCAAATATTTACGTTGTTATATGATTTAAGATATTCTTGCAATATGTTGGAGATTTGTTACTATTTCTATTAATTTAAATACTTTACAATATGTTAGTGATGATATTATTTGAGTCATTTTAGTTCTTGTTTTACTGTTATTGTATATAAAAATTTACTATAAGATAGGTAAATGAGGAATGGGATAGGTATGGATAAACTAGTCCCCACGTGGGGATTCTCCATCCCTATCCCACTTAATTTATTGCAGAATGGGGTGAGGAACAAGGGCTAAATTCTAAATGTGGCTGGGGAATGGAAGAGGCTTCCTCACCCCCACTCCACTCCATTGCCATCCTTAAATTCCCACTCCAAATTAAACTAACTCCTTTCCGAGGTTGGTGTGAGGAGAATATAGCTAAAGGCCAAACAAGTGGACCATGCCTTGGGGGCAATGTTGAACATGTTTCCTTGATACATTCATATGCATATAAAACAAAGAAGACGTCCAACTCTGTGAAGGAAATTTTGCTGATGAAAAATATAAAGTGCTATTCCTCTCTGGATCGTTGATCCCAGAAGGTTGAAGAATATTATGTCAGAATCATGAATTATGTCAGAATCATGACTATATGGAAATTTTGTACTTGTTAGGCTATGGTGAAACTTGTCATTCAGAGGTATACAAGGGAGGCTGGCGTTCGGAATCTTGAGAGGAACCTGGCTGCACTAGCTCGTGCAGCAGCAGTTAAAGTTGCAGAGCAAGAGCAAGCTCTCCCTTCGAGCAAAGATGTTCACCGGCTTGGTTCACCGTTATTGGACAACCGTCTAGCTGATGGAGCAGAAGTGGAAATGGAAGTCATTTCTATGGGTGAAAGTACTCATGAGGTATCCAACACATTCAGGATTGCTTCGCCTTTGGTTGTGGATGAGGCTCTGCTGGAAAAAGTGTTGGGGGTAATAATTCTTCGTTTTGTTTGCATTTTTCCTTCTCATGCTTGATTTTTGAAATTTCTTAAACATTTTAAGTACAGCTTCACAACGTCTGGTTTGGTTCACATCTACTTAGCAATTAGAACTAGTGTTGGTCTGTTAAGTCTGTTTTATTGCTGAAGTAAAGACGGAATAAGAATAAATTGGTTTTGCCATTTACAATTTATGGATTTAGTAATCATAATGACCTCCTCTGCTGAAGGTGTTTGTTTTCTCTACCGTAATGCAGCCTCCAAGGTTTGATGACAGAGAAGCTGCTGAACGGGTGGCAGCTCCTGGAATATCTGTTGGGCTTGTCTGGACAACTTTTGGGGGGGAGGTCCAGTTTGTAGAGGCTACAGCAATGGGAGGAAAGGGTGAATTACATCTTACTGGACAACTTGGTGATGTAATTAAAGAATCAGCACAAATAGCACTGACATGGGTAATATATTTATCTAGGTTGCTGTATAGTTTTTAGTTCCTGCCTTTTGTGGAGGTACAGCCATTACTACTGGTGCCACGCCATTTAACCTGGCTGTTTGAGTTGTTTTTGATTCCTTGTTCATGCATTCTGGAGTCTTCAAACCAGTATGTGTAACAATTAAAATCTGCATACCCTTCTAAGGGGTTACTATGGTGAAAATTCATGCAAGATGTTTGATTAAACCAATTTGAAATTAGCTGTCTCTATCTGACTTCTCAGCATATTCTCTCAGTTATGTTTCATCTGAAGAAATTTTACACTCTTGTAGTATTGTCTTTAGGTATGCACTCGATATCTTGTAAGGAGAAACTATTTTTTTTCTCTCTCTGCTATTTGCCTATTTTGAGTCCTCATTCAGAATTGAACAAAAATTTGCTGCATTCCACATATCGTCTTCATTTAGCAACCTGAACTTTTATTTTTCAGTCATTGCATTTTTCAGGTTGACTTGAGAGTTTCACAGATGGACATTGGTCAATTTTTTTCTTTTGTGCATGGTTTATACTTGGGCATGCGTCTATTTGCTTTACACTTGCTGCTTGATTTTGAAATACTTAACAAAACAAAGAGATTCACAGGAAATCATCTAATTTTCTACTTGGAAACCCTTTTTTTTCCCCTTTTTTTTCTCCTCGGTGACAAAAATGAATGCTAAATGGTTTCCCTTCATTTATAGGTACGAGCTAGAGCAACTGATCTGCGGCTGGTGGCCGAGGACGGAATGAATCTCCTTCAAGGGAGGGATATTCATATACATTTTCCCACTGGGGCCGTACCCAAAGATGGGCCCTCTGCTGGTGTGACTCTGGTAACAGCTCTCGTTTCATTGTTTAGTTGGAAAAGAGTAAGAGCAGACACAGCAATGACTGGAGAGATGACTCTGAGGGGTCTTGTGTTACCTGCCAATTTTTTTTGGTATTTTGGTATTTTTAATATTATAATATATTTTTTTTTATTTTTTTTTTTTATTTTATTTGTAATTTTATAAGTTTTAAATTTATTTTAATGAAATTTAACATGAAATTATCAACTTTAATTGTTTAAAAATTTATATTTTTGTAATAAATGAGTCAAATAAATATAAATATTTAAAAAAATATATATTTTATAATTTTTTAAATGGGCGGGTTCGGGTTTATTGGTTTGTCGGGCCGGGTCCGGTCCGGGCGGGCTTTTTTGCCACCCCTAATAAGTGGTGGTCGTATTGGTTTGTAAGATGAGAAGAATATGTAGTTTGCATCATTATGATTGTTATCTTGTAAAGTTTTAACCATTTGAATATGGAAATATGTGATTTGGGTCTACTTGTGTGAGAGCATCTTGTGGTATCTCCTAGGTGATTATATGATCTTAAACGATGATTATTGTTTTATGACATGACCTGGATTAATTTCAGATGGTTTAAATATTAACCATAACCGTTCTGATTGAGAACCACCAAGCCTTGTCATGTAATTTAGCAGTGATAGCATGCAGTTTTATTTTAGATATATGGTAGTATGATTTAACAGTGTAACTGATATATTCTTGAATCCGTAATATGCAGATATTGGCTGCTCATCGTTATGGTATCAAGAGAGTGATTCTGCCGGAGAGAAATCTGAAAGACTTGGTTGAAGTGCCAGCAGCTGTGTTGGCCAGTCTGGAGGTAAGTCTGATCTTATAGAGTATATGTGTATATGTTCCCTTTGGTACAAATGAACTGAAGTTTACATCTGGTTATCCATATATGGAGCTGCATATAGAGTTTCATCTATGTGGCTGTCCACAATCATCGTTTTTCCAAACATTATCAGAAGGAAGTGACAAGCAAGTAATTAGGTTCAAATGGCAGAAATTTTAAAGGAAAAAAAAAATAAAAATTGCAGTTTCAAACGAATTCCTGATGGCTCAGATTTTGTGGCCATATACTGTATCTGATGTCAATTTGAAATCTTAGTCTCAGGCTTTTGTACTGTCTTTTTGTTTTTACAGATTATCCTGGCTAAACGGATGGAAGATGTTTTAGAGCAGGCATTTGAAGGTGGTTGCCCTTGGAGACAACACTCGAAGTTATGACAAACTCAGAGGGATTTAATCTGACATGTCAACATCGCTGGTGATTCCATTGTTTTGGTTGTGACCACATTTCACTCCTTGTTTTGGGCGCACGGTATGGTTTCTGGTAGCTCTTGACTCGAGCAATCGGAGATCAAAGAAATTGTTAATGAGATGAACGGATTCCGGATAATGGCGCAGAAGCAAGGGCGGGATTAACTGCTCATGCAAAGGGGCTTAGCCTAATATGTTCCTTTTTGAGTTCCAATTGGAACATCTCGGCACGTGTTTTCAATATTTTAGTGGAGCTGTCTTCAGTCGCGAGAGGCGTCTGTCTTCCTTTCAAGTATCTTCTTGTTTTCAATTTTATTTATGGATTCCGTGTGTAAATATGAACAAGTGCTCCGTTGTTGTGTATAAACTGTTATCTAATTGAGCAGACGAATATCTGATTGGTTCAACTTATTTTGTTTCTGTGAGAAGTTGTGTAAATCAATGATGTTTATTATTGTTATTGCAATACCAAATACGCATGGACACAGAGACCCTCAGAATGTTAATTCCCCTCCCCAACCCAATTGTCAAATTTTGAGCTATTGATTTGCGAGATTGACCAAGAGCATTCCTGTTCAACTTATAAATACAATTACATTGTTAACCTAGAAATTAACATATTCACTTCTATATTTTAGTAATCTAATCCTCATCTCTTTTACCTGTCTTCAGTTAAATACTAAATGGAGGTTTATTATTTTTTAACTTCATACTGCATGATGTACGATTAAAAACCGTCTGAATATAATTAAAAAAAAGGAGAAAAAATTGCATTAATATTTATCGAGAATCCCAACAGATTATGTTCCAAAGCCACTGAAAAGGAAAAGGGGGCGAAAAATTCAGATGAAATACCGTGACAACTTATTCCAACTGCTCCAAACAATAAATGGAGCAAGCACCCCCCCCCCCCCCCCACCAACCCATCAAACAATTTCTAAGAAAATAGCGAGACTAGGATCCTCGTTCTCATAATTTATTTTAAGCCTCTGAGAAAAACAGTAAAATTATGTTTGACAAATGTTGGTGACTTGCTGATTACATCAAGGATAGAAAACCACAATGAAACTCAAAAATAGCAAGCAAAATAAGAAAAATTGGAGGTAGAAGAAAATTAGCCTGTGAGAGCGGAGTTGAGTGCACTGTGAACATCAACACCTATCTGAGCTTCAGCTTTCTCCAGGTCAGTGGTAGCTGAACTGAGCTTCTGGTTGAACTCTGCAAGGCCCTTCTGGACCAAGCCAGGGTCAATTTGGTCGATTGGCACAGCCTCAACAGCAATTATGTCTGCAACAGAGTTTGCATGGATAAATGCAAACCCACTGCTAACAAAGTATTTCTTGGTATCATTCCCATCATGAACTGATAAGACTCCAGGCTTTAGTTCTGCAATTGTAGGTACATGTCCAGGCAGAACACCCATTTGCCCGGTTGATGCTGGAACTATAACCATATCAACCTGAGACACAATATAGAAAGTATAATTGAACATATTTCCCAAAAGAATAACTGATTGAAGGGTTCTACACAAACAGAACTCTGAAAAATGAGATAATGTAATGATCGCTCATGATGATGATAAATGTAGTGGACAAAGTAACCCTATCAATCTATCAATAAAGTCAGGCATATTACAGATTGATAACTTGTTATAGAGAAAACAAGGGCCCAGAAATCACCACAGCTTTGCTCGGCTAACTGTAAGATAATTGGAGGTGTTAACTCACGTTGTTCTGATGTTGGGAACTAACCAACCATTCTTAGTTCCTAAAAAGCCAAGCTACCACAACTGACATCTTCAGAAGGTACACTGGATCAAGCTGGATTCATCCAAAGAAGGAAAAAGGGGAGAAAAGAGTGGGGAGCTGAAGCAGGGATTATGATATAGACAGCATCCTTGGGTTAGTGAAATTTTCCCATCAAATTTTGAAGGTCTAGCTACAATAACAGAGTAGACGTTCCACTAGCAGAAGTGAACTACATTAGGGCTTAGCTAGGAGCCATCATTTACCGTCTTTTTCTCCACCAGCTCCAGCAACCAAAGTGGACTTTTCCAATAGCTCATCAAAAGTGATCAAATAAAATGAATTACACAAGCATCTTTAATAAAAAGTCAGAAGCAGCGGACTATGGTGCTTCCTCCAATCCCCTCTTCTTTGTCCTCTATTCTCTTTCCAAACAAAAGAAAGCAATTTTCATACTGCCTTTCCTTTCATCTCTCTTTCTTTTCCATCCACTCACTCCACCTCACTCTCAGGAAAAATTTCCAAAAGGGACATGAAAATCGCCAAAGAAAACACAGATAAATTTATTCTGAGGAATTAAATTCCTCTAATCTAGACATTACTAAGGGATATAACCCACCATCCCACTGCACATGCAGGGCCTCGTAAGGTAAAAGCCACCAGTTATAACAAGCTAGAACTGTCGACCAAAATCCACAAGCACTGACTTCATAGGTGTAAAACTCAGTGAAATAGCAGCAATGTCACTAAAATGAATTCACTTACAAGTCAAACCATATATGCATAATTATATCTCTAAAACTCATTAAGCAGAGAACCAATGAATGTTAGTCGCCTACCAAATGATAACTATTTTGTGCTCTCACACTACTTAAGAACCCACAAAAAATAAATTACCTGAATCAGTTGACTTAAACAGAAATGCAAAGGTAATTGACAAAGAAACCCGTGAGCGACAAATCCAACAAACCCAGATTCACAGATATCAGTGACTAAAATGCAACTGATCAACCAGCACTTTCTAACAATTAAAGCGAAACCCAAAATAAACAAAATCCCAGATACCATAAATCCGGAAAAAAAAAATCAATTCACACTATTAAAATCAGATCCAAGCAAAACCCAGATGGAAAAACCCTAATAACAAGCTCAATCACGTCATCACAAGGAAAAGCACTCCAAAAACAACAAGCTCAACAGAGTGGATTTTATTAGCAAACCTCCTTAGCGGAGAGCTCAGAGGCGTAGGGAAGGACGAAGTTGACGGTGAGCTTGGTGGGGATTGAAGTGGGGGTTTGTGGGCGAGGGGTCATGTAAGCCGATGGAGTCTTTGGCGGCTCCATGTTTGGAACCACTTTCTTCCATGACTCAACGAAAGTCGAATCAACGGCGGGCGTGGCTGGGACCTCCGATGAGAAGGCGCGAGACCTTGTCACTGCGCTGGCTCGAGCCAAGAGGCGTGAAGCTTGCCGGAACATTTTCGGCGAGAGCGTTGATTAGCTTTCGGGTGTGTTTGGTTTTGCCTTTCGATTGCGGGAATGCAGGAGGGGCGTGACCGAAGATGACTACTTCTGGTAATTATTAGTGAATTTAATTTATATTTTGTCTTTTAAATTTCTTGATATATATATTAAGAAATTAAAAAAACACGTATTTTAATATAATATAATTTCATTATAATCTTTTATTTTGATAAGATATGTGATCGCTCGTCATAATATTATTCCTTTTAACAGAATAATGAAAAAAATAATTATTAGTGTAAAATACACATTTGTATTTATGTATTTTCTTTATCCACTTGATTTTGTTTTCGTGACCTTGGGTTTTTTAATTGTTTAAAAGACGCTAATTTTTGTGCGAAGCCCAGGCCTAATTCGAAGTCAGCAGACGCGATCCAAATTTACCCCGGTCTAGGTGTTGGCTGGGCCTGGGCCCACTCTCCAAAAGGCCACAAGTGTTAGCATTTCTAGCATGACTCATTCTTGAAGGAACAATGTTATCCTCAAAATTTCGATAGTATGAAACATATTTCATTAATGATGACAAATAAAATCACAAACACCAGACGCATGACAATTAATAAGAATAATTATGAAAACAGACACTTTATATTCCAAGTCTCGGTCCAAGTCTCAACCGTGTAAGCACGTTTGGTACGTCAATAAACTGTTATTGATTTATTAATTGATAGTTAAATATAAAAAACAACTAAAAATATTCAACTTTTTTAATTGAGTAATATCATAACTATAATGTATGTTGGTTAGCATAGAATTTACATGAAATTATTTTCTCCTTACCTTATTAAAATGTGGATCTGGGAAAATCTATCTTTAAAATAAAAATTAATTAAAAAGATAAGGTCAAATTTATATTAGGCGAAAAAAGGAAGATGGATTTTCCCAAAAAGAGTATGCATAGATTCTCCACCTCCACCCAAAAATAACTAAATATCTCAGATTTGATGTCAACCGTTGAACCAAAGAGTAGTTGATTGATACGATAATTAAATAGATAACATATAAAAAGATCTGAAGATTGGAAGTATCATTCATTGAGTTACCATGGATAGCTACATTACCATGTAAGACCAGATTTTGTGCATACCATCAACATTCATTAAGCATTCTATAAGACACTGTATAAATAAAATTAAGCATTCTATAGGAAAAAGTAGGGGAAAAAAAAGAGTCTTATATTTGTAAGGTTGAAGTATTTCTATTTGGCTTTTGGTCAGCCGGTGAGTGATTTGATTAAACGGAATTTGAGATGAATTCTGGCCGGTTAGCGTTTTACTAGTGAAAACAATCGGAGAAAGGTTGTGAATGTCCTATTGTTTTCTGGTAAATCGCTGATTCGATTAGAATTCAACTCTCAAGGCAGAGATTGAAGCATATTCCTTTCAATGGTATCTTATTCTATTGAATTCCTCTTCTTCTTTATATATATAAATATATATAATTCATGACATTGTTAACTTTGTTTATCTTATCATATTAAACCATAGTATAATTATTTTGATTCAGATAATAAGAAAAATGACTTTCTTGGCCATTGCAAACCACTAGCACTGACATTATTTATTTTCTATTGAGGTAATAGAGATGGTACTATTGGAATCCTTCTGACTTAATCTTACCAATGTCTCTATACTTAAATTTGCATGGACCTAGCGACGAGAATTTTAACAATACCATTTATGAACTTAACAAAAAAAATATTAGACGATAATCGATGGTGGGGTAAATTCCTATTTAGTGTGACTTATTTAATGATCCTAAATGTTTATTTAATATTATGAGTTCTTATCAAATTTTTTGTTATTATTTGGATTTTTTTAATTGGGCTTTTTAATATTAAATAAAAAAAGCTTTTTTGGGAGGAGGTTGAAAAGCTTTTTTTTTTAATATTAAAATGTTTAACATATTTTTTACTTATTTAACAATCTTATTTTATTTTTTTATAACAAAATTTTTTAAAAAAATTTGTCTATTTGAATAATTTTATAATTTTTAATAAAAATTTTTATTGATAATTGAACAACTAAATATTTATTAAGTAAAAATTCAACTAATAAAAACTATACTTAAATAAACTCAATTCGAGAAGCTATACTAAACAGAGCTTAAATCATTAAAAAAAAATTATCGATATTTTGATTGTAGCATTGATTTAGCCAACACTCTAATCATCATTTTTGAACAATTGCATAGAACTGGTGACGATAATTTCATCATTACCATTTATGACCTCAACAAGGGGCGGATAATAATGGAGATAGGCATGGGCTGTGCCACCTACAAGTTTTTTGGGAAAAAAGAAAGTGAACATACAAACGTTAAGTACTAAATTGTAATAGAAGTTGAAAAATATTTCTAAATTAATTAGTTCATTCCCAGAAATTAGTTTTATGCATCATAGGCCCTGACTTTTATTGTAGATGGTCAATCACTCTTTGTACCTTTAAAAATCCTACAAATTTATTATAATTTATTTTTACTCATAAGTAATAACAAAACATAATTCTCTTCTTTAATTTACTATTCAATTTAAAAATATTTTTTTTCAACAAATCTATAAATTTATCGTTTTTCCAATGTTTGACAATGTTAACTTATTTTCTAGTTTCTTTCTTTAATCTTTTAACCAATATTTTATTCATTTTTTATGGTGTAATTTGGATGGGGAAGAGAAACCTTAAACACCAGCATTTACTCCTATGGTGAGAGGCGGCAGTATGCTATACACGAGTAACACGGCCACTCGAGCTATGCGGAACGGAAAAATAATATTTTATTTTATCCTTTAAGAAGCCCATAATGAATAATTTTGACATTACCATTCATACCCTCGACAAAAATTATTAGGCGGGGATTGTTGGTGGGGATGCATCACCACATATGGCTGTGTGACCGCAACATTATGATAGAGCCGAAACTTTAATCACCATTTCTGGATGGTTGCATAAATCTGAGAATGAGGTTTTCAATGTTACCATTTATGACCTCAAAGAAAAATGTTAGATGACGACAGACCGCGGGTTCTCAACGGCCTGCGATTTAATTATTTATAAAAATAAATCAAAATGCACTCAATCAAATATAATTGATTGAATAATTATAAGTTTACAAAATTAGACTGATCATTTGTTTAAGATAAATTCAAAATAAATTTTCAAATTTGAATATCGTTTTTACCGAATATTATTTTCTACTTTACGAGCCTAGGGGCATCCGCCACCCAAGAAATATACCAAAAAGAAAAAAAAAAAGACTACTAAAATTTTACCGATTTCTTTATATATTTTTATGGCTGAACCCGTCCGTTTTTACATATATTGCGTTGCAGGCTGATGAAGTTTACCATTTCCTCATTATGACCCTCACTGTGGCCTCCTCAATTTTATAAATTTTATGTTGTCGCCCAAAGAGATCAACAATTTCTTCATAATTCATGGCCCCAATTGAACTGAAAGTCCTGGTTACGCTGCTACCTCAACACCAAATAGAGTTTGAAACAAGTAAGAGGGGACAACCGGCCGTCTACAAAATTTTTTTATATTGTTAAAGAATAACCTGAAGAATTTTTGTTGTGTAAACAACGAATTAATAAATCTTCCCTCTACCTTTCACATAATTTTCTATCAGTAAGTACCTTAACACCGTACTTACAAAGTCGGAAAAATACACACCTACAAGGCTATACCCAAATGCTTTGTACAACTTTTAACATATTTACACGGAAAAGCGCCAACGGGTTTGCCGGGGCAGAAAGCCTCTTCCCTGTCACGTCTAGCTTGATAATTACAGAAGCAGAAAATCATTGTTCCTTTCCAGGGCATCAAGAGCTAGGCTCATGAGCCCAAAAGGTGTCTGGATCCGGGCAGAACAGGGAATAATCTCCAATTTCCAGATTGGCTATGTGCCAGTCAACAAACCGTGCTTGTATTGATTTGAATATAACAAGTACTGTTGGTAGAAGCCACCAGTTATCACCCTCCCTGTGAAGATTCAATTGCTCTTTAAAATCTGTTTTAGATAATTGCTGTGACAGTGAAGGAATGAGAGCAAGTTGAAAACACTACCTTCTTGTGAACCATGTATTTGCCTTCTCAGATGGCCGATCAAACAAAAAACCATAGTGACAAATACCAGAAATGAAAGCCACAACCTGCAAGGGGCAAGCATAATCACATAAAATATCAGAAATGAATAAATATGATAGTTGAAGGCCGTTTAAGATGAGAAACTGATCAAAATATTTCAATCATGGGATGAAAAACGTAGTTATAGTGAAAAGTACTGAAGCAATAATAGTATAGCTTACAATATTGGATAAAGATGTAGCATTCCACAATGCGTATATACGGGTGAGTGAAGATCTTCTAGGTTCTTTACTAAATAAAGCATTTAATCCTGCAGGGAAGGGAGAAAGCAGGGATAGAGGAAGAACAAGTAAGACAGCAAGGAATGCCCCAAGAGAAATCCAGTAGAACTCCAGTAAAGTAAGGAGGGTGGCAGACAGATCCGCCAAAAGCATGACTGTAATCAGAAGTTGAAGTGTATCCTGAAACACAATTTCAAGCATTGGATGATAATCAATAACATTGTATTCTCAGCCCACTATTCACATGAAAAATCCGAGATCATTAATGTACCTGACGACCAACAGGTCTAGCATTGTGCAATAATAGAGAAACCGGAAAGAGGAAGTCCCTTTTAAATTCTAAATACTTCACAGTAGTATGATTTATAAGGCCTCCGTTAATTCCTCCAGTTATCTTCTTTAGAGACAATGATTGATTTGTATACAGCCAACTTTGCTGCTGCTTACGGCTTTTGTCTGAACATGCAGCAATTTTCCTTGAATTTTGATCAATAAACAACCAAGTCAGTATAATCTGGGTGTTAAACATAAGCACAGAATTGGCTAAGTGATCATTGAATAAGAATAAGATTATTATGCGGACAAAATAAATTGATGTCTGACTTACTATTCATGATTACCTTGGATAATCAATACTGTTATCCAACAAATCAGAGTGCTGCATATTCTGAAGAGAATAATCACCCGCCACTATCAGGATACCAAGCTGATAGTAACCAGAGGCAGTTGGTTGAAACCATCCCAGCTCAATTTTAACCCCATGAAACTCAAGTTGGGGATTCCCATGACTACTAATCCAATCAATAACAGGAACCAACGCAGACCGTATAGAACCTTGCCTCACAGTCCTCAACTGAGCATTTAGACCATCCACCAAACGACTCCAAACAGTTGCTGGGACATGCTGAAAATAAGATGACATACTTTTTTCTCACTTAGATATCAAATCAACAATAATAAAGAAATTGAGAAATATAATGGACTGCTTAGAGACCTGGCCAAGAAGATTCGTCAACATTGCATCATTGTGAAGATTATAAGGTGACATATAGCTTCCATTCCCACCAAACATAATGCACATGGGAAACCTCTTCTGTATAATTGATACCATGTCCAAACGCTTCTCATCACCACCAAGGAAAAAGTCAATGTATGCAACCATCAAGTCCGGTGTAGCTCCAACCTGCATGAATTGCCATCATAAAAGATAAAGATAAAGTTGTACATCATTTAACACTTATAAGAGGTCATAATACCCTTGAAGAATATACTTGCTCCAGTTTGTTTACCTTCCAGATAAGGGGGATGACTCCCTTGGTAAACATTTCAAGGGACACACAGCATGATCAGATGATTAAATATGCCTAAATTTTATTTTTCTCAGTATCATATTGAATCAAAAGAATAGAGACAACGTGCAAATTAAGTTCAGGAAGTGATGTGACTGCTCCAACCCATCTTGTATGCTACTGGGTAAAAATCTTGTCAACACAAAAGTTAGAATAATCATTGCCATGCAGGGGCAAACCTACTGAAAAATATTTGACCACATAAAGATGAATGATTTGTGACAAATAAATTGTCGGAAACTAAACTGCCATGTCATAGAAGATGATGTCAAGCATCATGAAAATGCCTGTTCCATACATGCGCCATCAAACTCAATTTGGTTGTACTAAATAGCCTAAATACAATGGACTACTCATGATCTCGATAAAAGATAATGGAACTGACTGGATGCAGCATATAAAGGAATTAAATGAACAGAACTCCACTGTATTTTATTCTACTCACTGGACACATCCCAATATAGCCTGGCATTTGACTGGATAACATTGCCGTGTATCTTCCAGATGCCTGTTTGAGCAAGCTAGTGCAATCCCTATTCTCTATCCCAACTTTTTACATTATGAATTCCACAAAATGGATTCTAGACGTTGAGGAAATAGGAAGGTAAGACCACTAAAATCAGAAACATGAGAAGTCAGAATTATCCTCAGAAGCCGGATTGGAGTCAGTGGTAGAAAAAGTCTCTAAAATTCACTGCAAATATACTTGAAGAAAACTGTAATAACGGTGAAAAGTCATACCTTCATCCCTTTGTATAGAGCTCGGGATCTGCAAGACCGGAGACATGAATGATCATATTCAGACTTGACATATTCCTGAAGACGATGAATTTTATTTCTGCGGCGCCATTGTTTCCAGGACCAGGCACAAGGATATGCAAGAACTGTAAGTATACTATGGATTGACCCCTCCCACCAATCATATGCAGCAACAGAGTTGATCTCGTCAATAAATCTATTAAAAGCATCTTCATACCTGCAGGTCAAATACACTTGCACATCATAATAAATATCATGAATCAGAAGATAGAATAAGTGGATGCCAACATAATATTGCACTTCCAATGATATAGGCTTCAGAAATCTTCACAGGGGAGTGTATTATGGGCCAATAACTAATCCAGTACCATAATTGCTAACAGGTGGAAAAGCTGCTTAAACTTGGCCAAGCTTACCAGCTCCACCGCTTTGAGTTAAAAAGTGATGTTTTCAAACATAAGAGTGAAACTATATTTTTATCAAGATGTAAGATTAGCCCAGAAGTATCACTATATTACATTAGCATCATAGGTGACTCCTGTAAGTTAAACTCTTTTCTTACACAATCTCGATAATTGCATTGGGCGGTGAGTAAGGAAGATGCCAGGGTTCTCTAAAAGTATTGGGACCCATAAAGTACATTCTGTGGGCATGGCTTTGAGTTTCTTCAGCTCGTGTTCCTCGTACCTAGTTTAAAATAAATGTAATGCACAAAAGTGGCATGAGATGCCGAAACTTCAAACTCAGCAGCATCATAAATTAAACAAAGGGATAGTTATCAATATTGTACCTCTGATAGCGAAAGAAGATATGGGAAATGGTGACGACTGTGGTGCTCTATTGAATGTTCTCTATACGAAGGACTTGATCCAACCAGTTTGATTCTCAAAGTACTTAACAGTAGAGCAAGAAGCACCAAAATGCATGACAGAAGAAGCACAAAAGGCCATGGTCCTCCAAAAGTATACATCAATTCTTCAAGAGGTGTGTAGCAATTTGGCATCCTGTACTTGTCAGATATGCATTCATAGGGACAAAACGGCTGACTAACCCCTCCTGAAAAAGATTACCTTTTATGTGAGTTAACAGCATGAAAATATTGAAGAGAGAAAATGTTACAGATAGAAAGAGAGTCTCTAGCATCTCTAATGGCATATACCATAAACTACCTTTACAGATAGAAAGAGAGTCTCTAGCATCTCTAATGGCATATACCATAAACTACCTCGTACATATATGAAGTTTGCCCGTCTAGGAAGAAGTTCAAGAGAGCAAGGTGTGCAAAGACTTTCATCAGAACCTTCCACATCTTTATAAGTGCCAATAGGACATTCCTGTAAATATACATTGAAAAAAAATTCAAGAAATCGTTACTTTTCTTTAAGAAGTGTGTTTAAGCCATGAATATAGTGGAAGCCAACTCTATTTTGTTAAACAATATAAGTTTTGCTTAGAAGAAAAGAGGAAGGAGGCAGGGAATCCATATGCCAAACATTGATGTCTTAATCTGTAGATATGTCACCATACCACTACAATGAATACACCTTTAAAAAGTGGTCATGGAAGAAAATTTAGAGACAGCTTGAGAAGCACCACATAAGATAAACAATGCTATTCTCAAGAATCTTTGGAAGATTTCAGTAGGTACATGCAAATTGTAATAACTCTATATAACGTATTGACAATAGAGTGAAAACTGTAATTATGTCGAGACACTTTACCTTAATGCCCAAGAGTTTTAGTAGGAACAAGATAAAACCACTAATTTTCTTCTCGAAGACAATAAACAGAAACATATACAAAAAGAACACAGAAAGACAGAAACCAAAATAATCATACCTGGCAGAATGTACCATAGAGACCCTTTGGGCATTTTTTTCCAGTAACCGTGCCCATCTCCCCAAAAAGACCAGTATTGTCTGCAGCACCTCCACTGTTGAAAGCATAGATGAAGTGATATGTTATCAAACAGATTTTCTGTAATGAGAAATTCAATATTTATATTACTTAAGATTTCTTATTCTGATGTACAACATGCAAGGGTTAAAACCAAAGATGATCACACCTACAGACATAATAGAAGGATTTACAAGGAGAAATGAAGGACGCTGAGTTTGTTATGGCTCATTAACAATAAGACATACCTGCTGTTAATGGAACCACTTATAGTTGCAACTGGAACATATTCAACCCCACTATCAATCTTAGACCAATGAAAATGAACTCTCCCACCTCCACCCCCACCACCGCCAGGAGGACCACCATTGCCCCCAAGAACAGATACAGATGAGTTCTCCTCTAGAGTAAGCTCTTGCAGGAAAAGAAGGATTGTCCCACCAGAACCTCCTCCAAGTCCTCCAAACAGAGAACTGTTACCATTTATTGTTTTCTTACCAACACTTTGACCATCCGCTTTCAAAGATCCATAGATATCAAGCCTCAAAAGTGGCCACTGGATGGAGCCCATAACTAGTAAAAGGGAAAAATAAACCAGCAATATGATCCACATATAATGCCAGGGAATCGCAGCATGAAAAGCATACCATATGATAGCCAATTTGCGAATTCAGAAGTACTGGAATTAGGAATTTCACATAACAGAAACAGAAAAAGAAAGTATTCTCTGAAACTTATCATCCATGTAAATATCAAATACATACCAATCATTCCACCTCCAACCACAGGTGCGTACGACTCGTTGGGGCCCTCAGCACCACTTCCCAACTCACAGGGAAGATCTGCATTCCCATATTTATGACCACCATTAATTAACCTCCCATTGAAAAATCCCGATCCCCCTCTTCCCCCATGGCCGGCTCCACTACCTGCTCCATGGGAATAAATACCCTTTCCCATACCTTCACTGCAACCTGACAATATCTTCTCCTTATAGTTAGAAGCATAAAAAATAAAAAGTTGAAGACTAGAATATCCTGAAGACATGATGCAAGGAATACTCCCTCTTACCCAATTCTGACGCAATAATCATGCCATAAGTATCTACAATGATAGTTCTTGCCCTCTGGATGTGAACGATGCTTCCCTTGACAAGGCCACTTACAACAATGTCCTCAACACGGCAGATCTATGGAACACCAAACAAAACCAATTGTTAAAATAGATACATTGCACAAGATAATAAGTCTTATTGTAACTGAGAATTTCTCCACTAGGGCTTGCAATGACAAAAGAGTCTTTTCCCATCAACTCCACAGTTCTGCCATTTGGCCAAAAATTTCAATCACTTTCAATGCCTTAGTACTTCATATATGCATGAAAGGAAGAAGATTAACATCAGAATATAGTTTTCCAACTAATAAGCTTTCTGATTATGACATTTCTTACAGGTTGAAAGTAAACAAGTTGAAACGTCCCCCAAAATTTGTCATAAAAATGAACATGCCCACGTCTATAACAGATGCTGCTGAGTATAAGCGAAACTTACTTGAAGTGAAAAGGACAGTGTGTAATTAACATGGCAATCATCTGGAGGAGTTATCAGATCTATTGGGCATGTCTGTCTCTTACAGAGTGATTCTGTAAGCCTAAAAAAGGAAGAAGAAAAAAAAAAGGAATTGGAGTTTATGCTAATGCAGTCAGTCATAATGACTGAAAAAAACTGTAAAACCCCCAAACTAAACAAAAATTCTGCACTTACACATTTCTACTAGCATCATCATCCAATGGAGCTTGCAGTACAGAACCTGTTCCAACCTGCATGTCCAAGAAGTAGCGTAACAGTTACCCGCAAGCCGGACCCAGAAACATAATAATTCTATATGAATGGGACAGCATTACGAGCAACAATCCCAAAAAGGGGAAAAAAAAAACACAAACTTTCTTCTCCTTTTTTTTTTGTTCACAGGAAACAGAGAAAATCATAATTAGAAAGGGCATAGGCAACTATGGCAACATTACTTCCCTTTGAACAGTTAGAGAAACAAGCTCATGGGAAGGGCAGAGGCAACTATTGCAACATTACTATTAGTAATAAATGTATGTAGAAATAAATGACATAAAGCACTTTCTCACCAATCTCAGACGTGTCTAACAAAACTGCAGCACTGGCCAACTTTTAAGAAATCTTTTTTTTTTTTTAATTCGTTACAATCTACAAATATTTACAATCTGGGGTCTTCTAGGAATATGAATTTCATACGCTTATAGTAGGTCTACCAAGCATAGCTTGGAAATCTACAACAACAAGGGGCGAGCCCTCTACCCCATACCTAAGGAGGTATATTTACTCCCACTCATATACCCACATTTGTGGCAGGGAATCTTTGTGTTTAGTCCGCCATGAGCGAACTCACACTAGTCCCTCAACCATCCCACCATTAGGCCAAGCCCTTAGTGGCAACAAATCTTTGATAACAAGCAAGAATAATGGCTTACAGTTATGTTATAAAAAAGAGACAACGAAAGTCGTTGGCCTTTGATTGCATCACCCCGACCAGTCAACTGCAGCAGTCCTTGACCATATAAACCCAAGTTTGCATTTGAACTTATAACAGAATTCTCCTGTAAAGACAATACATCATAATGAGTATCAGAATTTCAATCACTTGCATATTAGATAGGTATTTAAAGACAAGGAACAAAACTCAAATTGAAGAATAAGGTTTTAAACCACAACATACCGTGAGAACAACTAGATTCCTGACTTCAAGGACAGAGGTGGTGACAATGGTATTTCCACCACCATCAATTAAAATTTTGGAGTTCCACATCAGTAACATTTTGACAGCAACTCTAAAGGCCCCAAAAACCTTCATTTTCAAAAAGGATCATATTACGTCATCAGTTTAGAGACAAGATGTACAACTTGCAATGGAACTTCCAGGATTGCAATAAAAACAAATCCTAAATAAGATTTTTTTAAAAAAAAAATGTAACAAAATGCACCAAGCAAGCTAAAAAGCTACAAACCAATCACAAAGGTTTTACAAGTTCACGCCTTCTTGTTCACCATTGCAATATACAAGTATAATGAGCCCTGACAACTTCAATGTTCAAAGTCGAACGCAATGAGTTATTCATTAATGATACTAGATTCTCAGTGCATGAGCTTAGGATGGCAAACTTTTGAGTACTGCATCAACATTAATAGCATAAGAGAGCATCAAACAGCATTCTCCAAATACAAAACAATGATACGTGAGTATAACAAGAATTCCTAGGATTCCTTGGGGATTCTTGATTGGTGCAAAGCTAACTATAGTGCAAAGTCGTATCTCTTTGGTTAATAAGATCCAAAATGTTTATCGATCGCAGGGGTGCAGATCCATAATAGGCATATAGAAATTAAAATTTATAAGATGAGTCCCAAGGGTAAGAAAGGTTCACAAGATTCTTCCAAAGCACTGCTAAACACATTCCAAATATGTGCAATTATTCTACAAGATGTGAACTGCATGTATCTCAAAAGGAAAAAAATGGAAAAAAAAAAAAAAGGATGGTACCAGAGAGCATAAAATAGGAACTTAAACATATTCTATATCCCAAAAGGCATATCGTTGGAAGAAATAAAAGCAGAAAAATCTTGGCAATAGCAGAGGCTGATTAAATAACAATTTTTTTAGGAAACCTCCATTCAGTAATTTCTTTAAAACATAAAATATAGGACCAACTTAGATAAAAGCACCTCAACCTAAATCTGATAAAAACCAACTCAGGAAGTCTCATGTCTCAACCATTTAGTCACATATAGGGAATCTGTTTCTCATTCACTTCTGTCCGGATCTGTTTAAAATGCATAAAGCCATTAAATAAATCCGTACTAACAGTCACAAAGATTAACATACCTTTATGACAGAGTCACTCATCAAAAGTTCTTCAGCGACGAGTTCAAATTCTGAGACTGGGTATTCAGATAATCCAAAGATAATGCTGCCTCCGCAATATAGACTTATTTGGCCTCTCACCTTCAGAATCAAAGAGGAACATATATATTTATATATCAAAAAGTATGTTTCAACAAGGAAATAATCAAAGAGACAGATTTGAAAAACTTGAATATTGAATAAGGAAAATTATAAGATGACAATGAAAGAGAGCTAGAAACCTAATTAAGAAAACTCACAAGACAGAACATGATAGAAGAAGAAAAAAACATAATCAAAAACCAACTCCAAAGAAGAGCAAGTCTTCCAGCATCTTTAAATGAAAAATGGGCTCCTATAAACATAAAATTCTCATTTCCACAAAATGCCACTACAATCAGAGAAAATAGTTGAAAAGATCTCCACCAAATTCTGAAGGTATCTGATGACCTCTGCTGACTTAACCCATCTTAATTATTACAATTATTACCTTCATCTTCATTCAATTATGCTCTCAAATTCACAAATGACAAGCAGTTTACACTTTCTAAGGCCTTGAAAAAGGTTCTATAAGCTTGTCCTTAGTTAAGGCCCCCATCTCACAGATGTAGAAGTAAAAGGAAAATCTCCAAATGTGGTTTCCAGACAACAAAAACATGCATTCAGCATTTCAAGTTAGTCTTTAGGTCACTGATAAAAGCTTGGAGACTTTTAATCTTAGAACATTGAACCAGTACTCTATTCTATATCTTCTGATTTCATTGCATTTGATTGATTGATACATGGACTGTAAGAGTTGCAATTTTTTTGAAGGAATCATCGGCTTTCTTATACTCTCCTCCATACCTCTTTCTTTTTTGGGTGCTTCTCCAATGCATTATGTTCATTCTCTATCTCTGCACTTTTACACCCTTGAACCTCACCATTTTCCCGTGCACCCTAAATAGTTGCAAGCCCTAAAAACTCTCCTCTTTGCAATGCTGTACCTTAAACTCATTATTGCCTAGTCCTAATACATGCAATATGTAATCAACTATTTAGTTACCATGCTCTCTTTCTCAGATTAATGTTTACAATGAAGATATAGGAACTCAACCAATATTTATGGTCCAACATTGTTAAACAAGAACCAAAGGAAAATTACAACCAATAGCCATTTTACCCCTTTTTTTCCTGATAGAAAAGTTAGCTATAATACATGAGCAATAATCAAGATAAACAAATATAAAGGAGTAAGAATGCCTGGTCATTCAGTCATGTTCCATAAGATAAAGAAATTGCAGCAGTAGACACTACATATAGATCTCTGACATTGTTCCACTGTAACCTTTATGTGATATAAAGTGAAGAAGAAATTTCATAAATTTATGAAAGTATACGAGGTTTGAAGAACACAAAAGATAAATAACCTGAACTCTGGTCCAAAGTAATGGAACCAAAACTTTTGCATTGTTCTCCACAAAAACATTGGACCATATAGGTCTAGTAGGAAAATCAAGCAAAGGAGTCTCTGTTTCTGTCGTGACATTATCGTTGCTAACTCTTAAACTCCTTAAATATGCATTAAAGTTTGTACCAGCTGCTCCAGCATTCTCGTGACAGCCAATACTAAAACCACCTGCCACAGAAAAAGCATGTAATGAAGCTTAGCACAAAAGTCTAAAAATTTCCACTAGTACAAGTAAACCATACAACAATGTAAAAGCATTCATTTCAAATAAAAACCTTTCCCTCGGAAGATTCACATGAAAATGGTTTTTAAGAAGATAAAAGAAAATACTGAATGCATGCAAACCAGGAACCCAATGCTTAAGCGGAGAAAAAACATTTGAAGATACAAGCTTATAAAGGAATAAAGGAAGATATGGAATCTCACTGCATCAAATATTAACAAGTTGGTAATTTACACATTCGAAACTTAATCATCAATCAAAAATTACATCAAGAGTGTTAAAGATTAAAATCTGAACCGATATTGATTTGCAATGATTTCAAGGAGAAAACCTCAAATAGTTGGAATATATAGTACCAAAAACAAACATCATTGAACTGGCTCTGTTTGCATGTTTTCAATATACCACACACACACACACACACACACACACAAACATACATACATACATACATACATACATACATACATATATTTGTGTGTGTGTGTGTGTGTATGCATGCACATACATACATATACGTATGTATGTATGTATGATGCATTTATGTATATATGTTAACTATGTTATTGACATCTTCGACCATTAACGCTATTCTGACACCTTCACTTATTTCCATTCTACATGCTTTCCATATCCTTACTGTCCTTTTCTTCTACAGGATATTGCTTTAAGACCAAACTGACAATCTCTGTTTCTCTCTATTTTAACACCACCCAAATTATGCAACTAATAGATATTTGTCTCAGATTTTTGTTAATAAATAAATCTAAGTCCTATAGATAATAATATTTAATATGTAGACCTCCGGATCTATAAGAAAGTTGAGACTCTTACATAAGAAAGATATATTTAGCAGTTGCCTAATCTTTGCTTCTACAACCAGATACAAGTGTGATCAGAACGAACCATGCACAGAAACTTTTATATCTTCTTGTATGCTGTAACAGTCCAGAGATATCCTTCCACCTCCACCCCCACCCCAGCCACGGCCACCTGCTGCACTTATAAATCCATATCCCTTCCTGAGCAATTAAAACAAGCAGCAAATACTTGAGAAAAAATATCAAAAGATAAAGCATAATTTACTAATTTATGTTTTGGTAAGTATCCAGTGTCCACCATCAACTGGTCCAACGTGATGGTATAAGAGTTATGAAAGTATTTTAACATTCAAGTTCAGTGAATTGTTAAAGAATAGAAAACATTAAACTATAAAATCTTCAAACAAAGTATACTAATTCACAATCAGTAAGATTCAATATATTTGGTTCTATGGATGCAAACAAAGATCATCTCATCCCCAAGTTTAGTCTTATTATAAACAAAGACCAAAATGGGATACAGCAGAGTGGGCCAACTTATCAATGAGAAAACAGTAGAATAGAGAAACTGGATTTACAAGTGTGTACATCAGTAATGTGTATACTGCTAACCAGCATTTGAAAGTTTTTTCAAGTGGTTAATTAGTAAATATTATTATCAAATGTCTTTGTTAGAATATGGAATTATTAGTAAATATTATTATCAAATGTCTTTGTTAGAATATGGAATTATTAGTAAATATTATTATCAAATGTCTTTGTTAGAATATGGAATTATTAGTAAATATTATTATCAAATGTCTTTGTTAGAATATGGAATTATGTACTCACAACTTTACAGCAAGAACATAGATGCTTCCACCAGACCCACCTCCTCCCTTGAGTCCACCATCCCCACCTTCAGCAGTTACTGATCCATTCAAATACAGCATGTCCTTCACCAGAAGCTTAATACGTCCCCCACCATTCCCTCCATACGGATATTCAGCAGATGTGCCTCCACCCTTACTCCCATAACTCCATGGTTCAGACAAAGTTGACCAGGCATAAACGTCACCACCCCAAAAACTCGTCTTGTTATTTTTGTGACATGAAGCACCTCGGCCTCCATGCCCTCCACCTGCTCCATCATATCCTACTGGAGTACCACTGGTTGGAGAAGGTGGCAACCCACCTAAGGATGTTGTATTTATAGAGGAATTGAGGCCTATAGTTAAATTAGCTGCAGAGATAACAACTGAACCAGCAACGATGGCTGCATATTGACCCACATTAATGTTGCCGGACATATTAAAAGTAATCATACATCCTTCTACTGGGCACGCTATTGAAATTTTGGGGAGTATCTCCAGGTTTCCAGTACCATAAATGTAAAGATCGGAACTCAGATACAAGTTTGAATTTAACAAGCATGTAGTATTCAAAGATCCAACACCTTCCAAATCTCCACAAGATACCGAATCATTCAATTGGGACGGTAACATTGATGTTTCAACAAAATTCGAAGTAGTACTCTTAAAATCATCCTTTAAATCTGAACCAAGATCATGCAACCAGTTTCCTGACTGAATGGCCCTGCCAAGGTACTGCCTTGAACTAAAAGAAAGGGTAGATTCATAAAGATACCCCAACAAAATGCACCAGCAGAGGTAACTGTGCATTAGAAAAGGATGCATAACCACATGCAGTGACTGAATTTAAGAGTTTCAGTCACACAACACAAGCATGCATATAAATTTACCTCAGTTTCAGCTATGATTTATAATCATATGTCAAGAATATAACATCAAGTTAAATCAATTTTTAGGATTCAAGTAGGCCCAGTTGTTCATAAACATGATTTTTCTCGTTCCTGTCCATCCTAAAGCCAAGATGCAAACAAATCCGTCCTGCCACAAAGCAAATAAAAGCTGAGAAGAAAATCATGACTGGGAAATTAAAGACCAAACAAGAAAAAAGATGAATAATTATCATCTAGCAAGCTAAAATCTGATATCAAAACATGATTAAAATTTTCACTTGGACACTTTCCGTTAGAATGAACCTGACTGGTATACAAATAGCAAACACATGAAATAAAACAATGGTCTACGACGTTTTAACTCCCAAAGAGGCATTACAAATTGGAGATTATTATGCTCAAATCTTACTAGAATCGAAGCATTGTCACCATCATCTTAAGCTTCATGTAATACAACTAACAGCGAATGAAACGTGTTTACTTTCTCTGCCAATGCCACAAGGACTTGTGTTTCACTGCAATGTATTTTTCTAGAACTTAATCCTTGGAAGGCCAAAAAGGAAAAACTAAACTTTTGTCGTATTTGTTCTTTTGGCAAATTCATGTGTTTAAAAACCATAATGTCCCACATATCTTTAATTGGAAATAGTAGCAGTTGGATTCCAGCCCTAGAAAGCTTGTGAACATTTGCACCTTTACTAAATATACATAAATCATTCAACAGTGTATTACTAGGATAACAAAAATAGTTCAAAAGTAACTGTTCGTACAGTACACTGCATCGCATGATTCAAATAGATATATGCTTTTAAGTCTATTGACGCAATGCAATGCGGATCACAAATTCAAACTGAAAATGAAAGCAAAGCGAAGTGATACAGTGTGTATTAAAGAAAAAATCACTGAAAATCACGGCATCTGCCTTTCATCTGCGAATTTCAAATTTGGAACACAAAACTCGAACATCAAACAAAACTTGATTTAATAAAAATAAAAAAAACAATGTAACTACCATTAAATTGAACTTGAGTTACAAAATTAAAATTAAAAATAAAAAAATAATGAAGCAGAAACAGTGAGAGAGAAAGAAAGAACCGTTAGGGAAAGCGAAAAGCTGAGCCTCCGGAAATGGAGTGAATCTCAAACGTGAAGCTTCTTCGCTTTTCCTTTTCACGATCAGAAATGGTTTCTGCTTTGCCTGTCTGTATCTTTGTTTTCTATTTCTTTAGTAGCCTTTGCTTTCTTCTTCTCTTTTATTAAATTAAATTATTTTATTTTATTTGACTGAGGAAAGAAGAGAATAGAAGAGAGACAGTAAAGTGAAAAGGCCCCACGAGTCCAAGCTACGTTAGGATAGCTGGACTCTGCGTTGAGATGTACTGAATGATTTGTCAGTGACTGTCGACGTCCTTTTTCTGAATACTCAAATATTGCCCTCTAATTGTGCCTTGATTTTCGTTTTTGCCATTCTTCTAAGCTCAGCATTTAAAGTGTATTTAAATTTTAAAATTTGATTTTTTTAATTACTAACATTGTGATGATGTTTATCCTAATTTATTCTCAACAATTACCGTTATGGTTGCATTCAAATTATTGTGAAATCTATTACCTTGAATTTTATAATTTCTAAAAATAAATTATGGGTCTGATTATTGAATGATTATTTTTATTAATATTAACTTATAATATAATTGATATATTAATAAGTAAAATTCAATGGAAACTATGAGGGAGAAATTAGCTCCACCCACAAACTAAAATGACAGAAGAAAACTCTTATTTAAAATATATGTTCAAAATATTAAACTCTTACAAATTACTCACAAATTTCTTAGATATTTGGAAGAATAATAACTCATTCTATATACAAATTAATGCGGAGAAGTTAGTTATTAACTCCACGTACAAACTAATGAGGGAGAAGACAAGAAAAAGGAGTTTGTTGATACTCAAACCCAAACTCTTAAGTTGAATCTAGGAGTTTGGGACCTAGTGCCAATAATTATTTGAATTACTTAAATGAAGAGCAATTTATATTTTTATTAATTTAAGACGAAAATAGTCATAATTTTCAATAAAAAATCATTAACTAGTAGAAAATTGTAGAAAATATTATTTTTATTCAATTTTAATCTAATCTTTTAAAACAAACTTGCCTATCATCACGATATCTCCTCAATATATATATACATATATATGTATATAGAATATGGGGTTGTTGGGTTTAAATTAGTTTAAATTGAATCATAATCCAATTCTTTTATTTGTTTTGGTAAAAATAGTAATGAAGAGCAATTGTAAAACCAACACTATTACATATTAACATTTGGAGTATTTTTGTCTTACACTACAAAAAGCTTGTTCAAAGTTCATACATCAAATTATGGACAAATTAAAGTAAGATTTCTAATCAACTTCAGTTTGATTTATGAGTAATGTAACCATTTTTTCTGCCCGAGAGAAATAAAAAGACACACATAATGGCCACTCTAATCGATTCAGGCAAATACAGTAATTAAGTGGAGATATAGTGGCATTTTGTATGGACGTGTGGCCAACTGTGCTAGCCGTTTATTATTTTCGTTTCTTTTAGTACTGGTGGGTCCCACGGGCACCCTGCCCACCTGCTCCCTGTTGTTGTTGGTCAGCTTCGTAGTAGAATGGCAGAGCTATCAGGGAGTGGCATCGTACTTTCGCAACTGATAGTATCGCATGCACACGTGTCGCGAGTCGCGTGATGTACGCGAGCGTATACCACGGAGGCACGTGTGATGATGACGAACCGGTGGAGTTTCATCCAAAACCGGTACTGAACCCGTCCCCGTTGTATGACCCGGTTAATCATTACTGTGTGTATGGGGTTTGAGATTTACTTTCGCAGGTTAAAACTTAATATGGTGTTTCATAATTTTTTTTTTAAATTATTTTAGTTAAATCCCCTTATTTTATAAGCTGATTTTGAGAATTAATTTTATACTTAATATAATTTCGTATTAAGTATTTTAGCGTATATGTTATAAAAATCCAAAATTATTCGTATTCAATTAAGAAATAAAATTATTAAATTTAAAGAAATTATTATTATTATCAATTATATTGAGATAAAAAATAAAAAAATTAACAAAATAACAATATTCATTTAATTTTCAACTATTATATATATAGAATAAAAAATATTATTTACACATGTTTATAAATGTGCTAAATAAACTTTATTCAATATTATATCAATTTCAATTATTAGTATTTTAACACCAGCTTAATAGTAAGATTAACTAAACACACATTTACTACTTTTAAAACTCACAATACAATACTTTTCAAAATAAATTTTACTAAATGTTTAATTGATTCTCTTTGTAACTAATTGTTTTTACAATATAGTTAACAATAACTTTTTTAAAAATTGTAGCATTATTAGAGTGACCCTTTCTTTGTTTCCACTAAATCCTTTTTTATTTATCTCAAGTGTTTTAACTTTCAAAGAATGTAAAACCATAATTCACCTTAACAAAAAGATATAAGGAAATATGAATCTAACATAATAATGACTTGGCTATTTTGGGATTACGGAGGCTGATGAAATAAGCTGTTTGTGCTATACAAATAAAATAACCTACTAATTAAAAAAGTAATTTGGTGTTTAATAAACTGTAAAGGTGGTGATAAAATGAAATAAATTATGAAATAAAATTTACTAAATACTATTTTTATAAAAAAATTATAAAATAAGTAACTTATTGAATTTCAACTGCAGTCATAAATTGACCCTTAATGAGTCAAGTTGTTGACATGGCAATGTTAGAAACTTATACTAAATTAATAATCTTTCAATAAAAGAATATTTTTAGGGGCCAATATAAATATAGTTTTCTTTCAAAAAAAAAATATAAATATAGTTTATCATTAAATACTAGAAAAAAATTGTTGTCCATACAAAAATTATTTTATATTGTTAGAGATTATAAGAAATATTCTAAAAAGAGTGAAGCTATTGGCACCCCTTCATTATCCTTATAAGATCCGACTTCAAATAAAATTATAGTTAAAGACAAATAAGAATTAAACACACATAAATATCTTTTTTTTTTCAAAAAATTACATACATTCATAGCCAATCCATTTTTAATTTTTAATTTTCTTTCTCTTACTTCCTATCTAACCAAAATAAATTATAAAAATTTAGAACAATCAATTATTCCTTTCATAATTCTTATTGATTAAATATTTTTTATATTTAAGATTGTGTTAAATTATAATTTAAAATATCTATAATTTAAGCCAATTATTAATATTAAAAAAATCATCAATCAAAATATTTTTTAATTTGTCTCTAGAGTAATAATAAGATAGCAAAAGAAATAAAAAATAGCACAATACTATTTTGAGTTTCAATAATAAAAAACCAAATAAAAAATTAGAAGTGTATTTCAAAATTTAAAATATATATATATTTTTTGAAGCATAAAATTAATATAATTAAAATAGGGGTTTCACGAGAAAATTAAAGAGGCGACAATAATCGAACTCTTTCTAAAATTTATGGGCTAAATGAAATTCTGCAAGGACCAGCCCATACTACCTTCAACCATCATAAAACTACGTGCCCAGTTTTCATTTAAACTTTGAATCTCAATTACTTTTCCTTAGTAACATAAAGAAATATATAAAAATACATTCGAATTAGTTCTGAATTGCTTTTTCTGTCCGTAAGGTCACATAATTCTTATCATATCTTTTGGATTCCAATGTCTTTTCCTCTCTATATTAAAAAGAAAAAGGAAAAGGAAAAGGAAAAAAAGAAAGAAAAAGTGATGATAATTTCACTCTAGTTTTTGTGTTGTAACTCCCCATTTATTTATTTATTTGCAATTACAATTTTAACCTCAAAACATTACTACATTCTTATCTGAATTTCAAGTCCAGAAAAGTTCCTTCGCTAAATAGTGAAATGGCGCGCATCAATGGCGGCAGTTTAATCCATAAAATCAGCAAGGACATTTGGAAATTAAAACCTAAAGATAATTGGAATCCGTAGCAGGCAATTGCTCTTGCTAATATGTCTCTCGGCGCGTGGTGGACCACGCAGAAGAATAATTCTTAAGCATCTAATTTCAAGTGTTTAACTCAGACTGAGTCCGTCCACTTGATTAATTACAATAATTTTTTTTCTTTTATATGTTGATCTCTTTCTTCACGCGTCCATCATCCTATTATGGATAGTTAGAACCGGAGATACCAAATTAATCAAAGTTTTTATAAAGCTTATCTCGGAGACTTCCCTTGCACCGCTTCTTTTTCCAAATGGGAACACATATTGTGTATAAAATTAACAAGGGAAATGTAAATTAAGAAGAATTTAGAATTAATTGGATGCATTTCAAAATGGGGTGTAATTATGCAAAGAGTGGGGTGGAAAGATCTTTACCCAAAAAAAAATTCATTGCAATTCGGCAATAAGCCCATCGTCTGTGCATGCTTCAAGGTTCAAGACAATAATGTGAAGTGTGCTATTGTTATGATAATATTAGGTAATGAGTGGGGTGAGAAAATCATATGATCGAACCTCTAATTTCAAATTCTATAGTGGATTTAACATGTGTATCAATCAAAAAATTCTAAATGGAATTTTTTGAATCGATTTAGACCTTAACTTTTATTTGTCCATAAAATCTTTCAGAATAATTTATTCATAAATATCTTTTCTATATAAATTACTTACCCGTTCATATTTTCAACATCCACTATTACATTTTAAAATATCCATTACATATGAGCAAAGTAACATGCATAACTTTATTAGGGTTTTGCTATGTTAATTAAGTTTATAAGTTTCTTTTTGTTAATAATATGTTGGAGAGTATAAATACTGATTAACACTTGCTAAAGTTAATTAAGTTTATAAAATCTTTTTTCAATGTCACATTAGAGAAATAAATACCAATAATTGCAGTTGATATGTCTATTAGGGGCACAATTCTATGTTGATTTGTCTTTCAAGATCAAAATTCTACAAGCATATGCCTCTTGAGACTTAAACCCCAATCTTATCTCAGCGTAATGTCTACCAAAACTTGACCTGTCTCAATATATCAAAGATGAAGTCTAACCTAAGAATATGTAATGAAAAGTAACAAATAAATAAACTCACATGTCCACATAGGCTCCAACCTTCAACTTCAAGAATAACGATATTTGTATGGAAAAAAATATTTTTTTTTTAAAAAAGCACAAAATGTATAGGAGAAAAAAAAATAGTTATTATTTTTTTGTTTTTATAATGAAATTTTTTTGTCATCTAGTAATAGTATTCTATTTTTTATGCTAATTTTTGTGCACTTATCACTACTAAAATATTGCAACTTCAAAAGTAAGATGAGAAAATATTTAACCTACTAAGCTAAAAAATTATTGGAAGTTATAAATCTAATATTATTCAATGGTGTTCTAATTAAACTATGGGCGCATTTGAGATTAATGTTGGGCTGCTGTAGCTTAAAAGCTACGGTATTAAAATGTTTGGTAAACACTAGCTGATATAATTTTTTATTTGTATGATTAAAAATCTATTATATCTTTAATAATTTTATTAAAATTATTATTTAAATGTTATATTTACTACATATTATTAATTTTTATTTCATATTTATAATTTTTTCTCTACAGTAACTTTAGTTTACAAATTCCAATATTTCAATCTCAAACGTATCATACGTTGACAAGGAAATTTAAGCCGAATGAAAGAGACAAATTGACGATTGGGTCAAAGAAATGGATAGGGTTTAAGCGTCCGATTTGTAATGGCCCATGTGTGAGCCCCTTGGATGTCCAACAAACCAAACTTCGTCAAAAAAATTGCATTTATAATCATATATTGTGGGCTATGAATGGATATGCACCCATCTTTTCCTCTTTACTATAATGTTATTTATTCAACATTCAACCTTATCTCAATTTTCTCAAACACATCCACATCACATAAATTATTTTCCAACATTGCGTGGAGCCCTCGATTGATGAAAAATCGCAACTACAAATCGTTATCCCGTCACAATAGCTTTATAAATATGCATGTGAAGCTCAAAGAAGATACATGCATATGGAGGTTGATACGACACAAATTAATTAACCATCCACAAGTGATGTGTTAATTGAGCCATTAAATTCTGTGAAAATATATTTTAATTTTGACAATTCCAAACAATAAGATGGTCAACTATTCACTTATTTGGCTTACTTCAAGTTTTATCTCCCAAAAGCTTAGCTCTTATGTAAATTAATTAACTCATCTTGTGATCACTACAAAAAGTACTTATAATACACACTGCTTGCATCAATATTGCGTTCTTCTTTTTTTTCTTTTTTCCTCACCTTTTTATTTTTACTTCTTTTCTCTTTAAACTCGATTAGTGCATCTCCTCAGGACACGTATAGCTAGCCATGGAAGCAACTGTTTGAGTGCTGCAAATTATGACCCTAATAATGAAATGCAGGGAGTTCCCCTTTTGGCTTCATGCATGGGGCCGGCTCTCAAATTTTCTTATGGAAATATAATAATTTACGAAATAGAAGTGGCCCAAAAATGGTTTCCTCAAGCAGATAAACATTCTCCCTGCTCTCGTGCCTAACAGCAACAACAACAATTGTTTCATTCGATTTGGAAATCCTTCAGCAGCTGCCCATTCTTTCACATTATTTTCTAGCCCTTATTTGCCTCTCACGCATCCTCCATGTATATAGAGTAATTGTTTTAGTGTGGACATGAGTACATTTTAAAATATGAATTTAGAAATATACCTATTATCAAGCTATAAATGATACGATGTTAAATTTAGCCATCATTAAGTTATCTAGCTATCATTTTCAGCAGCTAAATGCTGTCGTCTTAACCATATATATATATATATATATATATATATATATATATATATTAGCATGATTGAAATTAAATTCCCCATTAATTCATACGAGTGAAAGTTCAAACTATATCCTCTTGTTAGTGACGGATTCAAATAATGATAAATGACATGACAACAAGATCTGAAACTGATATTTTACGGATTTATGATTTTTTGAAGGTTATTTTAATAGTTTTAAAGAGACTAAATTAAAACATAATAAAAATATTTACATGTGTTATTTTGGGATTTTATTTTTAAAAAAAAAAAAAATTAAAGTGAGCACTTTCATTGTTCTTAAAGTTAAAGTTTAAATTTTATTGGTTTTTAAGTTTACGAGAGCTATTATTTTTTAAGATTTAATAAGACTGTCTTAATAGATTTAACCGAGATTAATTAGAAACTCAAGTAATTTTTTCTTTAATTTTTAGAATTTATTTTTGCTAGGCCTGCAATCGTCATAAGCTGGGACTGTTGTAGCACCTAAAAAGTCTTACCAAATTAATACCCTCGTTATGTTACTGTGGAAAAGATTGATTAGAGATTAACGTGAGTTGGCATTAAGGTGGTACGTCTCTCTCTGTTCCTCTCTCTTTTCTTGTTTTGTTTTGTTTTGTTTTGTTTTTTCTCCAATGGAAGTGGTAATGTTAAGGTCAGTGTAAAGTGTAAACAAAAAGTTTGTGGGGTTCGTGAAGCACTATTTACATTGCTCATCATAACCATTTTCAGTCTCTTCTCAGTTGCGAGGTCAACAAGCCAAGTGCTTTACATTATTATTGACTCACCCAAATGGAAAAATGATATGCATGCAAACGGTTCTATCAAAACATACTGTTTCATCTAATCAAAATTAAAAAATAAAATAAAATTCGGTTATCATAACTCATCGCAATCATCAGGGACAAAAATGAAAGAAGACTTAAAAAAAGAAAAAGAAAAAGAAAAAGCAATAATGCGAATATTTTACTAGGGCTAGTGATGACCGACCAAGCTCTCGAAGTTAATGTCCAGCAAAATGAAAGAAAATCATTAGGATGCAACCTTTGCTTGTGGCACTGGCTAATCTCTTCGTGTTAAGGATTGGTATGCATGCTTATGCCTGTCCCTTGCAGAACGCGGATCGTCATCATTAATGTTCTTCACGTCTGCTCAGAATAATATGATCTAATTGAATTACGTACGTATAATTTTCTTCTCTTCATGTACGCAATTTATATAATTCTGACTATTTGAGATATTTAAGGGACACACAAGACGTTAGATTTTTCAATGGAGGTCGGTATCACAAAAAAAAACTCATATGGGGCGTCAGGTTCCCTGTTGCTTACTGCAGAAGCTGAAAGTAAAAGGCTTCTTACGTAACACGGTCCGAGTCTAACAATAATATACAAATACTGGGCGTGCAAGAAATGGCGTTGCTAATTGCAATGATAATAGATCTTAAATACAGGGGAAATAACATTTTGGCCCATAAGACCTCTGGTATTTTAGAAACTAAGCTAATTAAAGAGAGTTTTATTTGTTATTCGTTTATTAGAACGAACTCCAAGAGAGGGGGAGAGGGGTCATATTCTATTGTTGAAAAGGTGAATGTGTGGATATATATATATATACGAACTAGCTAGCCCTTCCTTCACGCTTGACAAGTTGGTCACCATTTGATTTTGACCGGCTGTTTATGAGGAAATTACTTGAATGCATCCCCTAGTTCCTCAAAATTAATGATTCAAATGATTGGGTATAATTTGATCATCAGCCGATTTCTTCAAAAGACTGAATTCACTAGGGCCTCTAAAATGAAAGCAAATGTGGCAGCAATGCAACACTCGTTCTCTACCAAACTAAGGGATTCATCTGCTTTTTGTGGGCATAATGAAAAGGATTAATGTTCCACCAACTCCACATCTTCTCTTGGTCTTATCCAATTTTACACAAAGTGGGGCATTTTGCATTTGATAATATTAACTTTTTTTTTTTTTTTTAATGTTCCCCGCACAACAAATATCTAGCTAGCTCAATAACTTAAATCAAAGTATTCTATCACAACTTGCATACTATGCGTAGAGGCATGAAGATAAGAAACTGAAAAGGTAAGAGACCGGGGGCTGTGTCTGTGTGTCACATTCCCGTAAGGGTGACCTGGTTTCATACAAATTTTTTATTTTTAAATTAAATCATTTACATAAAATATAAATCAGTACAAGATTAACGGCTGCGATCGTGCTTGCAAGATAGCTTTCCCGAGCAAAATGAAGACAGGGATCGCACGACATTATTTTTTAATATTTCCCCTTGGAAAAATAAAACCACTATTCTCCCACAAGTTAATTTTCTTTTTCTTTTTCTTTTTCTTTTTTTTTCCAATTAAAATAATTATAACGCACCCTATTGAAACTTGGAAAATAAGGAAGAAGCAGGGGGAAAAAAAATAATTTATTTCAAGTAGCACTTTGATAATCATGTCGTTAAAGGGCGTATCAATCTAAAGTGCCTTACAAGAGTATTAGATTTTGCTTGATAAAGCTGTATATTATTATTATTATTGTATGTTGGCTGTATTTGGTCGCCCCCCGTATAAATTTTTTCCATCAATAACTCAAGATCAATAATAAAGAATAAACTTTGAAAACCCAAGTTCACGCGATATATATATATATATATATGCGCGAACAATTTTTACAAGTTTTTCTTTTCCTCAAGTGAAAAAAAGTGTCAATTCGTTAAAAAAAATTTTAAAAAAAATTATCTTCTGTAATTAAATCAAAAAAACCAATTAAGCCCTCGTCAAATTAACAATAATTCTATAAGATTTTAGCAAGACGTGTTGATAAAAGGGGATCACTTCGTGAAACTGGATCCCTTTGTGTTAAAAAGTCGTCCATATACATTTAGGGTTGGAGATTTTTTTTTTTTTTTGTTTGAAAGGTTGGGAAGTTAATTAATGAGAAAATTGACACATAATTAAAAATCTCGCAAAAAAGAAAAAGAAAAAGAAAAGAAAAAACAAAAAAAGTCAACCATTAATTGGGGAAATATTATTTTTCCTTCATTTTGCTTGATTAATTAAATGTTTGACAAGGTATTCATGAATGCCGTTACTCCCTCTCAACGCAAGAACCCATCACCAATCTACCGTGACGCTCCAACCGCCTTCAAGAACTTGATTTTGATTCATTTGTCCTTTGTTAAGCCCTGTATGCGCAGTGATTGTGTTTGCAATACTTATGATGGGCCACCTTGACCATTATTTATTTTGCCATTATATTTGTACATGCTTGATCCTCCAGAGAAAGAAGAATATGAATGCGACCACGTCGGCGAAAAACTAAAAGGTCGGATTGAGTTCATATGACATGATTTAGCCTATGAATCATTTTATACGATCCCATCGAAATTATAATCATTTTGTTGAGTTTTTTTTTTTATCATACCTCTAATTGTCCTACGACAAGTATAATGGCTATTTTAAGAAGTAATTAGACATTTGTTTTTGGCGAGTATAATGGCTGTTTTGTCAGTTATCTACTTTTCCTACGACAAGGATTGAATTCTACTTGCTTAGAAAGTGATTCTAGACAATTCTTTTGAAACTCCTTGATTGGTGCCTTTCTAGCAGCAGGAAGTGGTACAAACTGTTTAAAATTTCATTGTTCTTTTATCTTAGCTCTGTCCATTTTTTACCTGGTGACGCGCGCGCGCACACAAATTTTAAAAAAGAATTTGCATGAGAATATCTGAGCTAATTATTAGGATATATACCGATTCCCTTCATAATTCTAATGGTTTGTAAAACAGCCTTTGCTCCCTATTGCCTGCGTGTGTCCATACATACACATATATGCACGTCTTTATTCCTTTTCCTTCAATAAAATTCCATCATTTTTTAAACAATACCTAAGTAATTTTTTTCACTCCAAAACATATTTTGGACACCTTGTTATTTTTAAATCATATATATTTTCAAATGCCAGCAAATCTCATTTAAATTAATTATTTTTATTTGCTCTGCATACTTATAAAATTACTCAATTCATCTTAAGTATTTTTTTTTTTCATTTACTTAAGGCTAATTTAGGACTGTGGTCGCTAATAAAATAAGTTATTTTTATTGTGCAGATGAATACGCCACTGATTAAAAAATTAACTCAATGTTTGGTAAATTTTATTTCTGCAAATGTTTGTTAATTTGAAAAATAGAATATTTGCGTTTGATAAACTTTATTACGAAAATGATAATTTATTATATAATGATAAAAATAAATACAAGTTTAAAGAATAAAACATGACTACCATTTTTATTAAAATACTGAGGTTATAATAAGAATTTGAAAAAAGTATAATAACTTATTTAATAATAGGTTTCTTATAAAAAGTAATTCTCTATCAACTTTTTAAATAAGTACTTTTTAAAAAATTTATTAAAAACTATTTTTGTCAAATCTTATAAGATAAGTTGCTTGTAGCATTTCAATTGCAATCCCAAATAAAACCTTGATTTGCATTATAAAAGCTATTAAAATCTTTGAAAAAATTGATTTGCTCCTTAAAATTAAGGCGTTCATTTAGCAACGAGCTTGCTTATTGAACAAAGTTAAAGTCACAAGTTCAAACTCTCATAAACTACAAATTTTTCATCTCATAAATGTGAGTAAGATTTGATATCTAATGTGAGAATAGATTTCTTAAATAGTCTTTGTAAATTTTTTATGGTAGATTTCATATTGCAATGTCATTAGATGCTAACTATTAAAAAACAAAAAAATAATACATATATCTTACTCAAAAAATGAAAAAGAAAAAAAGAAAAGAGATATCATTGGCATCATAGTCATTCTACGGGTATGAATTAATTAGGTTTAAAAGTGTATCATCTAATAAATCTTGTATGTCGTGTGGGCTCCACCATAACAGGCAAAGCAAGTTGCCGCCTTCTCTCTCATCCGTGTATATAATAACAAAACCGCCCTTCGATTTTCGCTATTGCTTTTATTGAGAGACACAACAAAACACAGCAGCAACACATCGACGGCCCAAATGAGAACGAACAAGCAAGTATAGAAGACGACGCAGAGTACACTCACCGTGCCGTGCGTTTCTTCTCGTGTACTTAAAATTTGCAAAAGCTGATAAAATAGTAATAGGAAGGCAATTGCGCAGCAGTTTCTTCTTTTTTGTCACAGAACCAACTAAGCAAATGGTTCAGAGAAAAAAGCCTCGAACTTGTCGCGAACTAGTCGAGAAACCTGATCTTTTCGACGCACTTCCCGACGATCTCCTCGAATGCATCCTCTCCAAGCTCATCTCCTCTGCTTCTTCCCCGTCCGATTTCATCAACGTTCTCTTAACGTACGTACGATCACATGACGCACGTGCTTTGTCTTTTTGTGTTTATGTTCCAAGAATATATAACTATTACTCTTTTTCTTTTAACATAGAACTTATTTCATTTTCTTGGAACAGATGCAAGAGATTGAACCGTGTAGGTCTCCGTCCGACGGTCTTATCAGAAGCCGGTCCAAAAGCACTTGCAGTCAAAGCCAAAAACTGGTCTGATTCTGCGCACCGTTTCCTAAAACGCTGCGTTTTCGCCGGTAACCTCGAGGCTTGCTATACGCTGGGCATGGTCCGTTCACATTCTTATTTACTTGAAAGCTAATATGTCAGTCAACAGTAGATTAAAGTAAAAAAAAAACATTTTCTTTTAACATTCTTTTACGTTTTAACCGTTACAGATCCGATTTTACTGCTTACAAACCCGTTCGAGCGGAACATCTCTGATGGCCAAGGCCGCGATGAAGTCACACGCGCGGGCTCTTTACTCTCTCGCCGTGATACAATTCAACGGCAGTGGAGGGGGAAAGAACGAGAAAGATCTCCAAGCCGGGGTCGCTCTCTGCGCTCGAGCCGCCTCGATCGGCCACGTGGACGCCGTACGCGAGCTCGGACATTGCCTTCAAGACGGTTACGGCGTGCGACAAAACATCGAGAAGGGACGCCGGTTGCTGATCGAAGCGAATGCACGTGAGTTCTTTCAGTCCGTATCTAAGACGAGGACACGTCATCAGAGCTATTACTTCCATGTCGCTCGTGCCACCGATGCGCAGATTTCGTGCAGTCCGTTGTTAAGTGATTTCGGTTATAATATCGACGCGCCAGAGGTGCCCCCAGTGAATAATTTTTTGAAAGAGTGGTTCGAGGCCGGGGTAAGTGGGTTGGGCAACGGGCTGAGGCTTTGTTCCTATAGCGGGTGCGGGCGACCCGAGACGCGGGTTCATGAATATAGGAGGTGTTCGGTTTGTGGGAAAGTGAATTATTGTTCGCGAGCGTGTCAAGCGATTGATTGGAAGACGAGACATAAGAAGGAATGCGTGCCACCGCTTGCTCCGTTGATCAATGATGATGATGCTGATGGACTTGATGGAATGGTGGAGATTGCGCCTGCAGAATATGTGGGGGGCCATTGATGATATTGATAGGTATTAAAATGCAAATTTGTAGTCTCGATTTGGAATTTAGTCGATTTACATCTTCAACAGATTTCCTCTCTCTCTCTCTCTCTCCCCCTCTCTCCTTTTTTTTTTTTTTTTTAAGTTTTATTCTCGTAAATGTTGAAAGAAAAGTAAAGTAATGGCGGGATGATAAGTTTTGGAAGGGTAGTTTTCACTTCGTTGACTAAAAAAAAATGACTGGTTAACTTACCAGTGCTGTTTGACCCATTTAAAATGTGGGAGTTGGATTTAGGGGATCTAAACTTTATTTAATTTAATTTAAATAAATTGATGAAATTTAAAGCGAATCTGTGTGATAATGTGTATCATTACCCCGTAGTTATCTTTTTTTCTCGAAGTGTGATTCGATAGAAAGTTAATATAATGATAAACTAATTTATTGGACTATATAATATTCGAAAGAAAAAAAAAATTATGGAAAGACTATAGCATCGTGGCCTAGAAGAAAGAAATTCTTAAATCAAATTTGAAACTAGTGGTGGTGGGCCTGTTCAAGCGTTTGGTCCTCTTTCACTCTTTCGTCTTAGACCTTTGAACCCTGGTGTTGCGGCATGATAAACAAAAAAAGTTACACAACATTATTCATCATTACCAAATTTACAAATATTTTTTCTTGAATTGTTACCATTATAATTTAGTATAGGTTCTAATTAGTTTTATTTATAAAATTTTTTTAGCTAAAAATTAAAAAATTTTGGATTTCAAGCCTCACTTGCACAAGTGAAAAAGGGATTAGATGTAGTTAACATGTAATTGAAAAAATAAAAAGCATCATTCCATCCTTTGGGGATAAAGCTCAACAGCCAAATAATCCTTTTTTTTTTTTTTTTCTTACAGCTTTTGTTATGATGCATCAAGGGACACGAGCCAACGAATTTATGTAATAGAGTGATGGTATAGTCACAAACTCTTTTATAAATTTATTCGGTATAAAATTAATTTGACATGAACTTATTTATTAAATAAAAATATAAAATAATAAAAATAAATTATATGAATTAAAAAATATTTAATTCAATCAATTTAATTACGTCATGTCAATTTATAAAAAAATTTATAACTATATTATTACAGACCGTAATATTATGATTCTACCACGCCACACCCTTATAGTTGATTCCACTCGCCCAAATGATACAGTCGCCAAAGACGAAATATTCTCCTCATTTTAAGCGACGCTCGTGGCTGCAAGTTTGAGGTCCTTGTGTTCGGTGTGCTTTGTGAGTTTCTTATTTTTTTAGTGGATTTTAGGCAGTATTTTGCTCAAACATTTTACATGTGTCATTTTAAAGTTAGTTAAAACAGGGACTACCGCATGTCATCCTGCAGAGATCATTTTTCATCACCTAAAAAAAAAAATCAACATAGTCAAGATAAATTTATCATTGTAAATATCAGCCAATAATAATAAAATATTTAAAATATTTGACACAAACCCTGGATTAAATTAATGGACTATTTTTTTTTTTAAAAAAAAATTGTCATAAATGTGAGTAATATTTCGGCCACTGGGATTTTGTATCCAGCACAGAACTACGAACCTGCGGGCAACAGAAACATGTTTCACAATTTTATATTAATATAATTGACAATAAAAATTTCACGCAAAATATTATTTTTCAAGCAAATGTACTTTGTACAGGTCAATTATCTCGCTAAGCGTCTATTTCAGTCTATAAACAAACAAGTCTGCAGAGTCTGGACAGGCGCATAATAATTTTGCTCATGCTTTGCGTTACGTAATTCCTTAACGTAGTTTTAAACCAATCGTGTGAAAGCACAACACAAACTTCAATATCGAACGATTTACATATCCACATGGTGCACAAAAAATGTTGATTAAAATTCTAATACTCTAAATATGCCATTTACTAAGCCTTATCTTGTTTTGCACAAAACTGTACTCAAAATCATGTACATATATAAATGTTTATTGACTTCATTCAAAGGGCATGCTTTTCATTGTGTGCTTGCAAAATTCCCTCTAATCTGCTTAGTTATGTCTGCGTGGAATCCCAAACGCGTTTTATTTTAGAGTGGGGTTATTTAATTGACGACTCAAAAGGCAAGGACTTTGCATTTTATTCGTAAAATTCTGTCTCAGCCACCTAGTTTTAATAAAACGACATGTAGTCATAAAAAAAAGAAGGGGGGCGTGGAATTCTGGCAATGTCTCTTCTCCATCTAACGTTTTTGTTTTCTTAATTACAAAATGATTAGTTGATAAATAACAAAAGAATGAAGTAATTTGAGCCAATATAAATACTCTGAGCACCCATCTTTTCAGAATAAAACTTATTACCAAAATATCCGCCTAGTAAATTACTAAATAGTATATGATAGTGTTATTAAATAAAATATTCTGGCTACTAATAGTGTTGTTAAGTAAAAATATTCTAGTTACTAACCAAATCCCTGCCAAGAATCGACATTTTCGATTGTTCATCCTTCCCTAGCTCTAACTTTTAAATATAATTCATCGTGATGAAGAAGGAAACCTCAAACCACAAAAATAAAAAGATAATGCTTGCTAAAAGAATTTCTCCTTTTGAAAAGAATGTTTGTTGTGCTTCAATGAATTTTTTTTTTTTTTTTTTAATCTTGGCCTACCTCTCAATGAGCAATAGATTACAATTCGCTGCGGTTCCTATTATTTTTTATATTGCGGTTCATAACATCGTAATTGAATCAACAACAACAACAAGAGCCATGAGGTGGAATTTTATTTGCAATTTTTATATCATTTCGTGTGCTATGAATTAGTTTGACCATTGGAGGAAACAAATGTTATGCTTGATTTTACATATGCTAGATTAAAATGCCAAATTTGTCTTTCTATAGTGCATTTGTAGTCAAGTTACTGTGATTTTAATTGGTAGAGAGAGGTCCAAGGAGCGAGAGAAAGAGAAAGCATACACTTTATTTACATTTGCATTTGATTTATTAAAAAATTTATATCACAAAAATTGATTTAAATAAGAGTATTTCAGGCATTTAAGGATGTTTTTAAAGTACAATTTTAACTTTTTAATTTTAGAGATGGGTGTGTTTAGCAGATACGCAAATGAAGTATTTTAGTGGGTTCAAATATCCGTAATAATAATAATAAAAAAAAGTTAGGTACCGTAAAGACATTGTTAGAAGTTTTTAGTAACCACGTGTAATTTTGATAAAATTGAGGGTTTGGGTATTGATGAGATTTTGGGTCTAGATTATTGAAACAAGGGTATGAGGTTATGAGACTCAATTTGAGTATTGATGGTTAAAATTTGAGGGGATTGGTGAATGGCGATACGACAAAGTCTGGTGGTTTGGGTTCATCAGTTGATTTTGACATTAGATAGATTTGGGAAACTCATTTTCAAGTGAAAAAATGAAAAAAAAAAAAAAAGGTTCGGAGAATTACTATATGAACCCTAATTTGTTTTTATTGAAATTTGATACTAATTCTAATTACATCCAATATTTAATATTTCTATTCTATTGGTTAATATGTCTAATTTTCTATCTAATCTATCTAGTGAATTATTAAGTTAAGAAGTTTTTATTATATTTTTATTTTTTCTATAATCATTTTCAGATGTGGATACTCTCTTTTTTTTTTTTAACACAGACACATTGTTTAAGACATGTTGTTTAATAGAGTTAATTTTAAATACACTTTAAAGTGATATGATTTAATAAAACTGATTTTTTCTATATGCTTGAAAACCGTATTCTAATCGAAACTATCTAATCTAGCACAAATTTTGACTAATAATTTTACAATTATGTTTGCTTAAGCTTGTTGTACATTATTTATTACTTGATTAAATTATTTATTATTGTATACTGGGTTAATATTTGATATTTCTCTTTTTAATTCGGTTAATGTTTCTATTGGATTTGTTTCTGAAGTCATTCACTCACTGTTAACCCTTAATAGAATCTAACTGTTGTTGCAAACTTCCGCTTGTTTAATATTTTCTATAAAGCATATATTTAAAATATTGACAAATCCTTAATTATTATTCAAGTGAAAGTCTAAAAGAAGTTCATATTTTGCTTCGGCTTGCCACTTTAGTGTGGTCCCTTCTGTCTATATCCTGCGGGAGGTGATCCAAATCCTCACTTCAAAATAATCCAAACCCGAAGATGAAGATGATTTTGTTGATGTTAGCTTTTTATTTTTCTTGTTTTGTTTGTTTCTCCGTCCCACTACGCAAGTCGAAGATAAGTATTTTGTTGTCAATTCCATTTTTCTTATTTCAACATTTAAGGGTAAAGTTATCATTTTAAAATTATGTTCACACTTTATTTACGGTCAAACCACCTTCACTTAAAGATGTCTTTAGTATATTGCTAGAGTTGACAAAACGATTTACAGAGTCGTGTGGCGTTAATTTTGTATCATATTAAATTTAAGTGGATTTAATTATGATTTATTTAATAATTATATTAAAATATTAAAATTTTAACCTAACATAAAATATAAAAAAATTACCTATTAATACACTTAATATTTTAAATTTATATATTTAATAAAATTTATATTAAATATTTATAAACTGTTGTACCCATAAAAATGTTACACATTTAGATTATGGAAACGTATTATTCGATTATATTTTTATATATTATTTAAGTATTTATTATTAATTAGATTAAATTGTTAAATAATATATTAAACAAGGATGACTTTTGTGTGAAAATTTTAAAAAAATGGGACTGCGATGTCAAATACCCTAAATTTGCAAAACCCTAGCTCGAACAGAGCAAGAAGCAAGACGAACCGCGAACAACGAGCCAAATTTCAAAGCCGAGGTTAGTACTTCATAGCTCTTTACAGTTCATTACTTTTAGGCCTGCCCAAATATCGTTTCATAATCGTTACAAAATTTAATATATTTTTTTTTATTATAACTAAATATAATCTTTTTTATTTTTATTTTCTGAAACAGACAGTTATTTCGTAGCTTAATAGGAAAAGTAGAAATGTCTGTAGTAGAGGAAAAGCCATTGGTGGTGAATAAAGCGAACAATGGAGAGGAAGCAGAAGAACAAATAGAAGAAGAGGAAGACGATGAAGAGCTATCATGGTCGTCGGATTCAGAAATTGGAGAAGCTTTGGATTATTTGGACTCTAAGGACGATGATGAATCGGTGGATGGGGCTTTTATGCTCAATTCAAGACGGCCCAACGCGCACGGGGGGCTTCACTCTCGCACTAATGCATCAACGCTCCAACCTTTATCCAATAGGAATCAGAAGTTTACCAATCACATTCGAGCTTCGCCTTTAGAGGTTTAAGATCTCTTCTCTATTTCAGTTTTTTGTACATTTATTTTTGCTTCTAGTTGTTTGTATTTTAAGTGTAGCTGGGTGTGTATTGGCATGCGGCATTAGGAGTATGGTTGTTTAACCAAGTGTAAGTGATGGTGCAGGAATGGGAGGGGAGGATGAATGTTGGAATGTCGAATTCTGTGACAACTGCAATCCGTGAAAGTGTCCGAGACATGGCCATTGGTAAAACTAAAACTTCTGAGAAAGCAGATCGAGCGACTGTTGAACAGGTGATATCTTGATTATTTTTGAATATTCAAAGATTTATTGCTGCTTTTTGTTTGTGCATGTATACTGTTGGCTAATGTTATTTTTTTATTTAATCTATTGTTTTGTTCTTCAGGCTATTGATCCTAGGACTCGTATGGTTTTATTCAAAATGCTGAATCGGGGTGTATTCCACGATATCAATGGCTGCATTTCTACGGGAAAAGAAGTATGTCGTGCTACAATTCTTTTTGATTTTTTTTTTATTTTAATATCATTATTATTTAGCTTAACGGCAACCAAATTGCCCGCTACCTATGTGAGTGGGGTTCGAACTGCAAACCTCTTGTATACAATGCAAGAGATTTTACCATCATAGAAGGCATTTTAATGATTTTTTGAAGTTTATCTGTCAATTGTTCTGTTCTCTCAATTACAACTACTTTCAATCGCAACTATTATGAAGTCTGTACAATTGATGAACATGTCTTCCATATCTGATGCTTATTATTGTTGTTTATTTTGATGCTTATTATTATTGTTATTATTATTATTATTATTTTTAATTATTTGCAGGCCAATGTTTATCATGCAACAAAATCTGATGGCCAAGAACTAGCTGTCAAAGTGTACAAGACTTCCGTTCTGGTTTTTAAGTATGACAGTTTCATGTGTTTATTTTTCTTTTGCAAAACTAAATTGCTACTGAGTTGCATTTATCAGATTGCGTCAATCCTGTAGCTTAATGTTCCGATTTATGTTTTTGTTTCTGAATAATGACAGGGACCGAGATCGGTATGTCCAAGGTGACTATCGTTTCAGATATGGGTACTGCAAGCACAATCCAAGGAAAATGGTGAAAACTTGGGCTGAAAAAGAAATGAGGAATCTTATGAGGTAATGCTGACACATAACTTAAAGTGGCAACACTGACCTTTATCATTGATTTAAAACTTTTTGAATTATTCTATTGCTGCAAATTTATTTGATTTTTGGTTGTGAATTGCAGACTGAAGGCAGCTGGAATTAGGTGCCCAACTCCATATCTTTTGAGACTTCATGTTTTGGTTATGGAATTTATAGGTACATGTGTGTGTATTTACATAATTTATGCATTACCAAATTGCTACATGACCAACATTTTACTACGTATGTTGGTACTTTCTGCAGAAATGTATTGATGTCTGATACAAATTATCTCATATTTGAAGTATTTTACTCTCAAGTTATTGGATGGCATTGTTCATAATTAATAAGTTCATGACATTCTTACAAATTTTCCTTGATGAGCAAATTCTCTAGTGTTGATAAACTGTATGTTGATGTTCTCTCATTGAAGCTTTATTTATAATATTTGGTGTCGCAGGAAAGGCAGGGTGGGCTGCTCCTCGTCTTAAGGATGCTGCTTTATCTTTGGACAAGTTACGTGAAGGTTATGTTGAGGTATGTCCAGTTCTCTGTCTTTTGATGTTGGATACTTAAATGATAATATTCATCGTACAAGGTGCTTGAATAAAGCTTTCTTTTATGGATGATTTAAGTCATGTGAAATTTCTTAGTTAATGGCTTAATGCAGTAATTTTGTACGGTCTGTTTGGTAGCAGCAAATGCTTCAATCATCACGTATTTTAAGCTAATGAAAAGGGCTTCCTTGTATGTACATGTGTATCTACTGTTGCTACAGCATTTTAGCATGTTTTTGACAGATGATAATTGCAATGCGGACATTATATCAGAAGTGCAAACTGGTGCATGGAGACCTCAGTGAATATAACATACTTTATTTTGAGGTAACACTTTTATTTCTAGCGTGCTTTTCTTGGTTTTTATGCTGTTTTTTTGTCTCCAGAAACATAAGCAAAAATAAAACCTCAATTACATTTGCATGTGGCTTTGCTTACCCTTGAATGGCGGTGAAGAACTAAAGACACCTTTAACAACTTTTACTGTGTACTGGGAAATATATATTGATTGCACTTGTCCATGGTGAATTCATAATTTTTAAATTTCTTCCTATATGACAGGGTCACTTGTACATTATTGACGTTTCTCAAGCTGTTGATCTTGACCATCCGCATGCCCTGGATTTCTTACGTGAAGATTGTGTTCATGTTTCAGTAAGGGGTTTTCTTTATCTGCCTGTGATTCCTTTTCTTTGGCAACCCTCTATCCCCCCCCCCCCCCCCCCCCCCACCCCTTCACCAAAAGGAATTATGGATGGTTTATTGTTTACTAGGTTAAATATTTATCTTGATTATTAAGAGGTGAGTTAGACAAACAATATGAATTTATTGTCTTTGCAGGATTTTTTTAAGAAACATGGTGTGGCCGTTATGACAATCCGGGAACTATTTGACTTCGTAGTTGACCCAACTATTGCCGATGATTCTGTGGACAGTTATTTGGAAGAGGTTGGGTGACCTTACGTCCACTTCAAATTTTCTTTAAGAATGGGGAATCTCCATTGTGACCTAATGTATGTTATTTCAGGTTCAACAAAAAATTTTAGCAAGAGGAGGTATGTCTGCAGAAGATGAAATAGCAGACTCTGTATTTGTGCAGGTAGTTGAATTATGAAATTGGAATTTTCCTCCGTCATCTATTTTTCCAAATTTACAATGTATGGATGCATTCATAAAATATATAAAATTGTGTTAAGCTTGGTAGTGGGGCTTGTAATTTAAATAGGTTGGAGACTTATGCATTTTAGTTCACATTGATCCATATATCAAGAGAAGTTTTACAATGGAGGTTGAATTTCCTGGATATATTTTAATTTGTTTTTCTTCCCCTGTTTCCTTAGTCGTATATCCCAAAGACCCTAGAACAAGTGACAAATGCTGAGGAGGATGTAATACGAATAACAAGTGGCAAGGATACTGAAGACATGTACTATAAGACAATTACTGGGCTAAAGGAGACTCTCTCCAGACCTTCTCTGGCTAAAAAAGAGCTGGAACTGGATGCAAATGCTGCAGAGGAGTCATCTGTTGACCCAGCTGGCAATTCTAATTATTCAGAGACGGAATCAGAATCTGAAACAGATGAAGATGAAGAAAATTCAGATGAAAGGGATTCTTCACCTGAAACGGATAGAAAGGTACCCATTGACAAGAAAGCTGCGAGAAAAGAGAATAAAAAGAAAGTTAAAGAAGAAAAGAGGGAAACTCGTAAGAATAAAGTCCCTAAAGCTGTGAAGAAGAGAAAGAAAAAATTGGCCAAAGCTCACAAGACTAGGTAGGTGTACTGGAAAAACAATTTTGCAGCTTCTACCATTCAATTTGTTCTCTGGAGGACAAAAAATTTTGATAGCTCTACTACAGTCTGTTTATTTATCTTATTCTGTTATTTTCAATATAGAGATGTAAGGATATGAATTAATTAATATTTATTTGTATAGTCGCCGAATTGCATATTGCGAACCTGTTTAAAATCTGCTGTCGTTTTAAGGCTGCCTCTTTACTGCTTATTTTTTTTTCAAGTTGGTTAAGTTATTTTTTATTGATTTATAATTATGAATGAATAAAAATGAATTGAGGGGACTAAAGAAAATAAATTTCATTTTTTAACTAATGTCGCCTCATATGGTTTTAAGGTGATGAAGAAATGTGCCTAAATTTGAAGGAAAAAAAAAAAAAGCGATTGCTGCTGGGCATGGAAGGCGAGCTTTTAGGGAGAATCTGAAAATAATTGGGCAATCGAAACGGCGTCGTTTAGGCTGCTCGAACTGAGTGGACCAAACGTTGGCGTCTCATCTATGTTCTGTGAGTTCGAAAGACGGCAAAATTTAGGGATGGCAATTTAAGGCCTAAGTCGGGCTTTTTCAAGCCCAGATCCAGACCCAGGCCCAGGCCTTTGTTTTGACAGTAGGCCATAACTTCGAAAAGCCTATCTATTTTATATGGGTAAGTTTGGGCCTAAAGCCCAAGTTCGATCCAGGCCTAAAGTACACGGGCTTGGCCGGGCCTGGGCTTAGATAAATTTTTTAAAATAAGTTTTTAATAGGATTTAAAATAGAAGAAAAATAAAAGAATACTTAAATTAAAGATAATTGATTATGCAATATATAATAGACTAATAATTAAATATAAAAAATATATAAAATTTAAAAGATAAAGCCCATAATATGTAAAATAAAAAATTTCATTTACAAAATATTGGTCCGAATTTTTCCCATGAGTTCATATTCAAATCCATCCACGTGAACTTTAAAATTTTCAGCCCATGATTAGGTCCAGTTGTTGCGGGCCAGGCCCGACGTTTTTGCCACCTCTAGCAAAATCATATGAGGAAAGAGCGGAGGCTCGCGGGGCGCCAGCCAAGAAACAAATTTCGCGGGCACCAAAAACCATGTCGAATTTACCCGAGCAAACCCTAGAAGAGCAGACACCACCGGCCAACAATCAAAACCCCAACGATAGCAATAGTAATAATAATGAGCAGAAGGAGGTGCAGGTGCAGCGTGACCAATCGGAAGAATGGGAGACGATGGCTCGAGCATGGCTCAGCGCGTTTCCGGAAGCGAAAGCCGTGAGCTCGAGCCAAGTCGACGCCTGGATCGACTCGAACTACAGCTCCTTGCCAGCCGACCTCCAATCCATGCCTCGTTCAGAACTCATCGATCGCCTTCTCTCCATCCAAAATTACATGAAACTCCCCAATCAGGTACCGTACCCCCTCTCACTCTCTTTACTCACTGTTTTAGTAATTTCCTGAATTTGTATTTGTATCGAAGCATAAAGAAGGAACTTCGGTTGAAACGCCGGCGAGATTCCAGCGGACTGATCAGTGGATACCGGTTTATGCTTGGTTAGAAAATTTGGATCAAGACGAAGTCGTCAAATCCAAAGATATTTCCGATTGGTTAAACGCCAACCCGCAGGTTAAAGATCAGCTGTGCTCTAGGCATTCGCGATACCATTTGATGCATTACATCAAGAAGTGTCATTTGAAGATACTTAAAAGAAGGGAAAAGAAGGTATGGTTTTCACATTATTTTTGTTTCGAAGGAGATTATTATTTATTTCTTATATGTTGTCATTACAATACTATTTTATAGCTGCGTGTTTTGTTTTCTTTAGTGTTTATTTTTACTTTTTAGTTAATGCTGCACGCTGCTTTTGCCTGCACAGGGCTTCAAGCAGATAAGCAATGAAACTGCTGCTCCTCCAAACAAAGAAACTTCGCTAACAGTGCAGAGGATTGATGTCCAGAAACAACCAGCGCCTCCACCTCCAAGTATGATTATTTGAGATTCTTTTTGTTTTTGTTAGGGCATGCTTGTATGTTGAATTGAAATGGAATGAGTTTAATGCTTTTAGATTGGACACAAAGTGAAGCAATAATAAAATTGAAGGGTGAAAAATGTGAAAACTAGAGAGTGATTTTCTTTTCCTAGGAAAAGCAAACTCATTCTTTAGAATGACTTGTAGATGTGAATTATTAGTTAATTGCACTTTTTCTGGATGTCCGAAAAGGCCTTTCTGTGTATTGCTGCTGTACATTTCATTTCATGTTGCTTTTCTTCTGGGTTTGGCCTTTTTTGCCTGAGAAAATTCTCCTCTGGGAAGCCAAGAGGTCAATTGAAGTCATATAATTACAGATCGCATTAATTTGGTATTTGTTAGGTTGGATGACTCTGATCATTTTGATGGTTTTTGTTTCCCAACTTAAGTGAATCTCTAACCTATGTTTTATCTCAATCTTTTGGTCAAGCTATATTTAGATTAAGTGGCTGTCCTAAAGTGACTTATTTATTGGTATTTCTTGTGACTTTGGTTAAGAATTTTGTCCACTTTGCATTCCTAACTGCAATTTTCTATTTTAATACACATTCCAGGCAATCCTTTGAGCCTTATACCCAAAGATAGTGACCTCTATGTGTCAAAACGAAATGAAGCTCTCCGCAAATATGAGATGTAAGTCAAATTATGCATATTTTGTTGTCCAAGTGCACACTATGGTACAAAATTTCTAATTTCTCTGCTTGCTAACCGATAATTTTGCTTAATTTTCAGCTTGGTAGAATTGGAAAAGAAGCTTTCCCCAATTTTCTCAAAACGTCAAGACATGAATTAATTCTTCAACAACAAATTTCTACCTTGACAGATATGCAAGTAGCAGAACTGTTGCTAATGTGAAAGCACGTTATGTACGTATATATAAATGACTAGCCAAGGGTTATTTTCCTATCAAATTAACCTTGCAGTACTGAAATTTTTATCTTTCCTTTATTCATTTCCGCTGCACTGGGTTTCTGGTTGAAGAAACCTATCCATCAAGCGTACATCATCACCTCAATCTGCCAACACCATTGCGACAAATCTGATCTTGCTTCCATCAGCTTCTTGCGTTTGTAATTATTTTGACTATGATCTAATGGAATGGGTAGGAAATATAAACTTCAAATTATGCAGAGTATTTCCTGTTTTACAATCATTCTATTTATTATATCAAGATGAAATCGTAATCTTCTATTTACATTGTTTACCTTTTGATGAAATCTGTGAGAAATGGTAAAGCAGTGATAATTTGCATGTGTTTTTTTTTGGGGGACAAGGATAATTTGGTGGTAAATCTGTTTATCTTATGAAGTAGTTACCATTTGAACGAATATAAAAATGCACATGATTATCTGACAATGTGGTTACCGAAACTGCATTAATAATATCTCGTTGCGGTTTAACTTGGTCTTAAAATGTGGCGTATGATGCTTGTGGGTCGAGCGTATTTCGTCTGCCAGTTAATGTAAATGTAATGACTACTGAGCCAAATTATGAATTTTATAGCATGGATAGTATATCTGCAGCTAGAATGCAGTCAACAGATAAATTCTAATCTAAGATTTACGTGACCTTCGACTTGATAAACAGCAGCAAAGAGAAAACTCGAATAAGGGATAGGGTAGAATCAATAATCAGAATACAATGCAAGTACATCTGCCAGTTGACTTGCAAGAGGGAATGGGAAACTCCTACGACGGATTGTACTTTATTTTGTTTAACTTTAAACATACGGTAGGGCGGGCAACCGGTTTGCTTTTTGCCGAACCGAGTTGAATCGAACACAAAATGTTCAGTTCGGTTCTGTTCGGTTAGAGGACAAAAATAAATAGTACGAAAATTAGCCAGCCGATCAGTTTGTATTCGGTTCGGCTTCGCTTCAATATAATAAAAAAAAATTAATTGAAAATATAAAAGGAAAAGGCAAAAATCAAGTTAATCAATTCCTAAATGAATACCAAGATAGGCAAAATCTCTCACTCTCTCAAGTCTCGCGCAGACGGCAGACGCGAGCAAAAATCAGCAAACAGCAATCTCTCACGGTGCGCCGACGGTCACGCTCACGGATTCACTGACGGTCTCACTCTCTCTAGTCCAGAACAGCCGCCGCTCACCGTCTCGCTCTCTCCCGGTCATCTTCGTCAGCACTCTCTCACTCCCATCACTCACGGTCATCTTCGCCAGCACCCATCACTCTCAGCCGCCGCTCGTCTGCCTTATCCTTGCCAGCTGCCGCTGGTCACCTCTTTCATCTCGGGGTTCCGGTGACGGTGAGCTAAAGCTATTGGTTCTAGCTTCCGTATTGGTCTAGGATTAAGTGGCCAAATGAGAAATTTTCATTGTGCACCATTCGAGGGTATCCGATATACGGCACAAAACAGTTTCGCAGACTTTTTTTTTTTTAAATTTAAATAGTTTGTTAATTAGCTTGGATGATATTATAGCTTAATTCGTTTTGATGTATGTGCATGTGTGTTTTTACCCCTTCAATTCTCATCATGTGTGGTGTTTTCTGATACGGAATTGTAATGATAGACTTAGTCCTCTTTGATATTATCTGTTTGCCTCTCTACATTCTATACTCCTTTGTCTATAAAGACTATAAAATTCAGAAACTGTACCAAAACTGTAAAATTTAGAAACTCCTTCATCTATAAATGGTAAAATTCAGAAACCGAATTGATGTTCGGTTTTAAAATTCGGTTTGTTTTTGGTTCTATTTCTTCCAAACTGTTGGGTTTCATTTCGGTTCTGGACTAAAACCGAACCAAACTGAACCTAATAATGCCCATCCCTATAGGTCAGGCACATACAATAAACAATAGGCTACTCATTAGGCTATTTAGGTAGCTATTATTTTTTTATCTGAAATTTGAATGGGTCTAAATGCATATGTTAGAATAATATATTTGTTTTCTATTTTTTGTCATCTGATTATAAGTGGTAAGTTGTTTGTTTTTATAAATTCAAAATATCTTAAATCTAATATTTTTACACTTATGACCTTGAAAGTGTTATATATACTTCAAGTAGGAAATATTTTACTTCTTTTTATTGTGTGTATGTATACTGATCATATGGTTTAGATTTCTGACCATAGAGGTTTAGTGAAAATTTGAAGTTGGCAATGTTATGTTTCATGTAAATATGACTTTATGAAAACATCTATCTACGTGATATCCATTTTGGGATAAGGATTTAACTTTGATGTTGTTCGAGTGAATATTTCCTACTCGAAGTCAATATTATGGTTCGGAAACATTTGTGGATGTGAACTTTATGTTTTCAAGTGAAAGAATTTGCTTGCTTTGTGATAAAGATGTTAACTTGCAGGGTTATAATATCGTTACACATGGTTAAACAGTAGACTCTGAGTATGATGCTCTGCGGGATAAGTTTGTTGTATGCTGAGTTAGTGATTTTCAGCATGGACAAAAAAGCCAAAAGAGACGCTCATCTCTGAATTACTTTATCGTGTACTGTCCTGGTGGTTTGTTGTGTTACTGCTGTGTGCCAAGACTAAGGAAAACAAAATAGTCAAATTCATCGTGATGCTACTGCAAAAGAAATTTTGCATTATCTGTCTTGTGTTTCTTGAAAGAGTTTCTCCATTGTGGAGTTTTTAGTTGGTTGTTACTGCTTTGTGTTTCTTGAAAGAGTCCCTCCATTGTGGAGTTTTTAGTTGGTTGTTAAACCAACTGAGTAATTATTGTGCAGATTTGTCATTTGCGATACTTAAACTCTGTGGGCCAAATCCTTGAGTGCTGCTAGCAGAAAGTGTGTTTTGAAGAAGTATGCACGGCGTAAATGTCTTCAATAATTTCATTCTTATTTGTATCTTTTATGCACAACTACCTCTTTACAAATTGAACTCCTTCAAATGAAGGGGTGAAACGAGAAGAATAGGCTCACTGGATAACAAAAATGGTAATCTTCAGTTCTAATCCTTACAACAAGGAGCTGGCAATCAGGAAGTGGATTGCTAGCATGTATTTCTCTCTCTCTCTTTCTCTCTCTCTCTCTCTCTTCACTCTCTCTGATTTGTAATTAGCAACAAGTGAAATGCTGTTGAGCATTTTTGTTTAAATATATATTAGATATTGTGTGAATTAACTCTAATTTTTTGGGACAAATGCTGAAAACGAATTTTTGATCATGAAATTGCATTCTTTGTTGCCAGCATTGGAAGTGGAGTGAACATTTTATAAATTGAAATTGTACTAAAATCTCAAAATTGACTAATCTGCAAAGTGGTTTAAATTTCTAGATATGGCAATATTGTTGTATCATCTATATCAAGCAGTCTTTCTTTCTTGTTCATTTTTTATTTTTTCTGTAAAAGGTGATGCCATGGGCATATTTGAGAACTTTGCTTATTCTACTTCTCAGTCTCGGTGTGTGTGTGTTTCTTTTCTGTATCAGTGTCACTACATTGATTACTTATTTCCTCTGCATTACTTATTTCCTCTGCCATTATATATACAGCCGCATAGTCAAGCATCCTTCAGGCAGTTTACTAATTATTTTGTGTTTTGCTTATATATAATAAACGAGAAGAGGATTTTCCATCACTAAAAGAATACAATGATTACTTGGAGGAAGTGGCGGACATGAGTAAGCATTTCAATATTTCAAATCATTAGTCCTAGTGAGATTTCAAATTTGAGGATTTTATTTTGCTTTGAAGTCTCTGTTGCAAAGTGTTTGACTTAGTTGAGGGAATAAATGTACATGAATTTGAGGAGAAAATTCAAGAATACCAGAAAGAAAATGCAGAACAAATAATGATAAATCAACCTCGGAAGGTATTGGTTTTATCCTAACATTATCTGTTATTGGTTATTACAATTATCAGATAATCAAAATTTGCATTACTTAGAGGCTTTTAAAATTGATGTAAAAGTAACAGGCAGAAGAACTCGCTACAGTTCTGGCAGCAAGCAAAGGAATTTCTGCACACGACGATAGTAATAGGGTGAAAATGTTGTGTTCTGTAATTAGTTCTTGTCATGATTAACTAATCTCGTTTTCTTGACTTCCCTAATCTATTAAGTGTAGTCACTAAATAAAAGTTCAAGAGAAATGTCTCCTTAAAATTCTTTGTTTCCACTGATCCTGTCCCCACTTTGTGGAAAGGCCTTTTCCAATGATTGCACATTTATATTCATTACTTAATTGTGGTAGTAATGCAATTTGTAATTTATATCTTCAGATGTGGTTTTTATCTCTTAGCTGAAAACAAGTTATTTTATTGACTAATATGTTTTTTGAGATAGGATCCAAGCCAGGGTGCTCTTGGAGGCAATGGTGATGGTGGTACATAGGGACAATATGTTCCTACGCTTGTTGGAGGACTGCCGAGACCAACAGGGATTCCACAGCCTATACCACATGCAGGTGGCATGGACTTACACAGTTATGACAATGAGGCAATGATGAAACTTCAATCAGAGAGAGGTGGAAGGGCAGGAGGATGGATTGTAGAGCTGAGCAAGAAAAGAGCACTTGAGGAAGCCTTTGCAAGCATTTGGATTTAATTTCTCCAGGCACCAACCATTCTCCCCGATTCATCGAAGGGCCTCATTAGGATTTGACACCAGTTCCCTCATTTGTCTATTTGAGTAGGGAACTATAGATTTTCTGTCAAATTCTGCCATGGAAGGTAAGCTTGTTACGTTCGACATTTTGACTGTAAAGATATTTATATGTTGAGACGTGTAACATTATTGCCACAGTTTATTGAAAAAAGTTACACCTCAGTCCAATCTTATTTTGAACTTTCTGTCAAAAGTCAATGAGAGCAGTAGCAACTTGCAATTGCTTCAAGGTGATGTAAATGCTAATACTAAGTTCACTTTAGAGATGATGAAATCCCTTGTCTTCAAAACAAGAGGTTTGGGATCGACTGGATCACTTGGCTGAGAGTAGCAAACATGTTAGGGTATCACTAACTTTTTTCTGACGCTTCCCTTTACCTTAGAAAATTTATAAAAGTAACCCACAACTTAGGTCAATTTTGAAAATAACTCCACAATTTTTTTTTGGTTTCCAAAAAAGATTGCCGATGATGTCCAATAAAAACAATGCGTCTATTGTTAGTTGATAGCATGTCTCTCATTGGTTGATATATGAGATTGCAAACCATCTTAATCTCATTGGCACTCTAGTATAAAATAAAATGCTCTTTCTTTTTGCTACTCAAATAAGTTGAAAAATGTTTACTGATTTCCTTTTATAGATTCACCCTAATTTTGAGCTATTTTCACATTTTTTTGCATTTTCTAAAATACCACTCAAATTTTATTTCCTAAATTACAATTTGCATGCCGTAATCCTATTTCTCCTGAAGTAGTTATAATATTTGTCCTGAGCATTTCCCTTCTAGCTTAAAGTATTATGGAGGACAGTTGCCTGCTCAATATAAATAATACTCGGCTAGCAAGTAACAGGGGAAAAGGAAAGTTACATGGTGTTCAGAAGAAATGATGCCAATGGTTTTGCTTGGGATGTTCAAGATGCTTTATTTTGCATTGGTGCCTTTGCATCAGTTTTCTTGGTCAATAGAAAGCCTGCAAAGGAAGTGGAAGATGATAGCTTGCTTACAGTATTGACCATCAAAACAGCTCTACTGGCTGAAGTATCGACTCTCAGGCTTGAGAAAGACATTCTTTTTTATTTTTTCTGGACTCCAAGTGATTACTTCATCAAGTGTTATGGCGATTAAGGAATCAAGAAGGATGACAAGGAGAAGACTTGCAACTTGTTCTTGGAGTTCTGTAGCAGAGGTAACTTATACAATCATGTTAAGAAGTCTGCTAAGTGGTTGCTTGAGCATGAAGTAAGGTGTTACATGAGAGATATTCTTCGAGGGCCTGACCATATTCAGAATCATGGTTTAGTTCACTGTGATATTAAGTTGGATAACATCTTGCTGGTTCCTAGAAAAGACAGTGGTTTCATGGCTAAGATTGCAGATTTTGGATTGGCAAAGGACTTGCAGCATGAGGAGGAGATGAGTGCTTTCTTGCGAGGCACAGTTTGCTACACGTCACCGGGGTTGGTAAAGGACAGGTTGCTGACATATCTTGCTGATGTATGGGCACTTGGGTGTGTCTCTGTGGAGATGCTGACTGCAGAGATATCAGCATGGGGCAGTTTTGGTCGTGGACTTGCTTCAAGAGACGATCTTTTAGAGCTCATTGCTTTCAGTTCAGAAGCGCCGGAGTTTCCTGGTAATATTTCAGAAGATGGGAGTGATTTCTTGTGCAAGTGTTTCATCAGGGGTCACCAGCTTAGATGGACTGCTAAACAGTTGCCAGAGCATCGTTTTTCCTTCTACTGATGAATGAGTCATTTACGTGTAATCCTGAATTTCTTTGTAACTAGTTTAGTAATGAACTTGAGAGTCTTTCCACATATTTGATCATGATCAAACAGTAAATTTGTAATGTTTTTAAGTTAAATGAAACACAAACTTTCCGCACATGTTTCTGTTAGTATATATTGTTTTAGTTCTTTAAAGTGGGTTAATTTCTCTCCCTAGATTTGATGAACCAAAGGTTATCTCCGCTGATCTTGCCAGATCTTGGTTATTTATTTGTTAGGACTTTGTAAGCTATCTTCTCATCAATAGTGTAATGGTTTCAAACCAACTTAAGCAGGAATGAACCGAGGATTTTCTGATTTGTCAATGATCTGATTGATGTTTATGGCTTTCTTCGATTGTAGGATAAAAAAACCAATAAAAGAAGCTCTCAGAAGATCAGGAATCGACGATTATGCTTTTAAACGACCATACTAGGTTCGCTTAGAAGCTGAACTTTTGACTGTATAAGAGTCACTTCAATAGAAGATTCAAATCAAGATTCAGTCAAAAAGGTGATGACAGGTGTATTCCTCCTCTGTTCTAACAAAAACAACTGAGACATGTCAGTTTGATCTGTTACACGCCAAGAACAAACTGTATGACAGGTGAATACATTGTCATTCCTAGACATTGTAGATCACATTTTTATACTGTAGCTGAGGTTTTTCCATCCATGGTTTTTAGTTCACCAAGTGCCTGCATCTGCATCACGAGACTGGTAGAAATCATTTGGTCTGACAATATTGACATCCTCAAACTCGTTGTCATCTGCAAGAAAGGAAACTGTTTTAAGTCTACTTGTACTGACTTTTGATACCACTTCCATAATACCAACCAACCATAATCTTATATTTACCTATCCAAAATGTTTTTTGTGGGAAAACTAAAAGAGTATACACTACACTACAATGTCAAGCTGAACTTTATCAATAAACTATAATTTAAAAACCGGTATGCTTGTTGATCCTAAGCCTCCTGCTTGACCAAAGAAATTGTGACTTTGAACATTTTCAGCAACAAAATATTTAGCGCTTGCTTGTTAAATATCTGAAGTCTGAAATTTTATTAATTTGAGTCATTTTTAAAATTTTTTTTGATAATTTGTCTGATTTTCAAACATTTACATTTAAATAAAAGAAGTGAAGTTTTGTCATTTTTATTTGAATGGAGAGTGAAAACTATATCCAAAAGATATCATCATTAAATATACTTATTTCTTAAACTTATAAAACCTAATCCCTTTATTCGTTTTGATTTATAAGGAACGTCAAACAACTATGTCTGAAATGTTTTTCATTAATAAAAACAAACATGTCGCTTATATTTAGATATTAAAAAATGAAAAACAAACATGTCATTTAAACATTTATAATCAAACCCATTCAGTCTTCAGGCTTAATTAGATTTCAAAGGAAAAATCAAACATTACCTTGATCATTTCCTCAAGTATCAACACCACACAAATAGCCATGGCATTCATTTACTGCATATAAGCAATACATTGCAAGCTAACATGCAGTGCATAAGTCAATTACAGTAAGATGCAATGTCATTGAAGAAACTTTGATTATTTTGATACATAAAATAAAAGAACAATTTCAAGTTCAAAAGACACAGGAGGAATTCATGTTCACACGTAGACAATGGGTTGAGACGCAATAATTACATGACCAAAACTCACAGCTCAAGGAAGAGAAATGTAAAAAGAGTGGAACAGGGAAGTATAGCACAATGTAAACAGAATTCCACAAGTGGTACAGGTTCTAGAAAATATAAACATTAATAAGACCTAGAAGAACATATTCATGCATAAAACACTTAACAAAAAAATAGTGAAGTCCAATATGCAGTCAGCAAAGGCAAATATCACTGACAATTTGCAACTGTGGGAGCAAATGAGCTTCCACAACCGTGTCTGCATTTTTTTCCAGAGGAGAGAGGGACTGTGGGTGGTTTCAAAGATACAAGAGACACTTGCAACCATCCCAAACAATAGCCCGGTGGGCCTAACCCTTGCAATAGATGCAAGAGGTCACAGGTTTAAGTCCAAGGGGAAATGTTTAATTTGGGATAGGGGAAGGGTGGTGTGCAATGTAACTGGAAAAAGAGAGAGAGAGAGGCTTGCAACCTCAGTTCACAACAGCAACTTAAAATGATAGAAAAATTGGATATGAAACATATAAACAGTTTGTACCGTATAAGATAAAATCTAACAAAAAACTTTCTTCTCATGCTATGATAGAAAACTGAGAGAAATGCACTGTACTTCTAGAGTCAAACCAACTAACCTACAAAAAAACAAACCATAACAATCAATTCCATGATGTCTAGCTAGAATATGATTAATAATCATAAAGAGAAGGGAAGCTAAAAGAAGGGATAAAAGACACCTTTTCTCAAAGTTAGTGCCACAACAGCATCATTTTCAACCTGAGAGAAATAGCAAATTTTTTGAAATGTCAACATACAGCACAAAGGGATGAACAATATGCCACCAAAATGAAATAATTCTATGCAAAGAAGATCATAGACTTATATACTCCGGACAACAAACCATGAGAAACAAAAGGAAAGTGAAAAGTACGAATTTTGCAACAACCTTCTGATCTGCCAATGTCTTTGAATCCTCCAATACATCCCCTGTCCCCACCAAAATCAAACGCTGATCGTTAACAGGCTGATCAATTAGAGCATGCAATTTCTGCTTAATGTCCAAAATAGTCTCAGTTGGATCACAATGGATAAAGTAAGTCATCTTGCTGCGCTTGACACGGATATACATAGCCTGCACAAAATGTTACAACACCTTTCATTTCCCATAGTTGAGAAGACAGACCCAAATAGAGCTATAAAAATTAGGGGTGGTCATTTTGATTTTCAGTTTGGTCTGCAACCTGTTCGGATTCAAGAATTCCACCCAAACGGGTTGAAAAATTATTTTGGATCGATTCGGTTCAGCTTCTAATTTGGTTTGGTTCGGTTTCTAATTTGGTTCGGTTCGGCTCGGCTCAGGTTCATAATCCGGTTTGGGCTCAGGTTGTTAATTTGGGTTCAAATACGGTTTGGGTTACAAAATTGGTTTGAGTTACTAATTTGGGTGAGGTTACTAATTCGGATTACAGCAATCACTACAACAAAAACAAAGTAAAACACCAAATGATGCAAAATATACAGATACTAAAACAACAAATTCAAAATATTCAACAACAAAGAAAACAACTTCAAACTCATGAAATTATTCCAAATAAATAAAAACAAATACAAATTATTGCATGAAATAAAACCACCTCCATTTCTCAAACAAATCGGTCCACTCTGCAAAAGTTTCATATGCCTTTCTAAAGTTCCAAATAATGTCCTCATTAACATTCACACAACATTACGAATTGAGAAAGATACCCCAATGATAAAGCTGACTGGAATTTATAGAGTGGTATAGTACCAAATAAATCTAAACAAAAACAAGATAACAAGATAAGTAGAGCTACTGGAATCATTCTGCTGCTTGCAAGTTCCTTAAAATTACATTTATTGCTTTCTGTCGACTCATGAATCTGAACACAATAAATTGCCAATTCTGAAGACATTGACTTGAGTCTATGGCTGGAATCTAAACATAACATGGTTTCAAATTAAAAATATTCATTTTCATTTTCAAAAGGTCTCTCAGCTAGCAGAAATTGCCCAGAAAAGAAGGTACATTGTGTCGAAAAATCTGTCCGAGGACTTGGTGTTAAGGAAAGACTTTGAATGGTAAGAGTTGCTTCACTTTTCTTCTGCTTTAATGCACCAAATGATGAACCCGTTGGTCTCACCAAGTTGGTACTGGCAGAGGCCTAACTGAATGGAGAAAAAGATTCAACTTCATACCTCAAGCAGTTAAGACATTACTTCCTATACAATGAATTCACTTCAAATTTTCTGAAGCTAAAATTTATACAATTATGAATAATTATGAACACATTTCACGCAGATGACAAATGCGCATAATTAATAAATCGTAAATTAGATCTCACAACAGCATAATTAATCAACACTCATATCATATCAAGTTCTTTTTATCACTTAAGTTACCATGAAGAGGTGACGGCCAGCTGCGACAACCGGGAAGCGTTACGATGACCGATGCGAGCTGCGACTGCGAGGCTGCTTTTGTGCTGGCTGAGGCTACGGCTATCGTGAGGCGCGAGCTACTGTCGTGGGCTGCTGTGGTCGACTGAGGCCGTTGGCCAGATTTGAGAGAGGAGGAGTCGAGAAGATGCTGGCTGTTAGGGGTTGTTTTGTGGTTCTGGGAAATTGTCGCTTGTCAATTGGGATCGGGTTGCATCGTAGCGGTTTCACTTTTGCCTTTTTTTGTTTTTTAAATTTTTTCAATGTAAGCGAGTTAACCCGAACCGAATTGCAAAACCGATCGGTTTGAAGAATTAAATGAGTTCGGTTTTTAGGTTAAACCCGAACAGAACCGAAAATCGAATAAAAATTCTGGTTCGGATCAACTCGAACCGTCATCGGTTGATAACCGCAAATGGTGTTTATTCGTTTGTGGAGTTGAGCTGATAATGGAGAGTCCACGGTTGTTGCATCTCTTGATAGTTTTGGGCCTACTGCTAACTATAAACTTGGGTCCACTCGTAGCACATAGTCATAGTGGAAAACTGGAAATGTCAATGTTGGGGAGCAGCCGCTGTCGAAGATTACCATTCACAGGGCAATTTATGCTCTTCATGAAAACGCTTCTGTCAATGCCTACTCTCTTGATGTTGGCACCAATGCTCTTGGCACCAAGTTAATTTATGTTACATTCTTGTGTTCTAAGCTATTCTGTGAATCCTGGAAAAGAAAATAAATATTTAGATATGTGATGTTTGATTTGGCGGCTAACGTGCAGGGGGAGGATTCTCAATGGGTAATGGTGCAAGTTGAATCCCCAAACCCTTCTGTGGATGATTGGGTTGCTTGTTTTCTCTCCTACAAACCTCAAGTAGATTCTACTTGCCACCTCCCTTTCCGTGCAGAGCTAACATTCTCTTGGCGGTTGGCAGGAACGAAAATTAATTTGCTTATCCTTGTATTTTATTTTATTTTCTGGTCACAAACATTTGGTCATGCTGTTGTTACAGCTCATCGACCTGTGCACCTGATGATAAATTCCGCCTACAGTTTCCATATATATTCACAGCTCCAATTAAGGGATGTAGACGATTTAATTTGATGAAATATAGGATGGTTTGATATTATCTACAATGATCACTGCAAAATATAAACGTACGTTTCTTTTAGCAGCACAAATTTTCCAATGAATCCAATGCTGAATGCATAAAAACAGGCTAAGCTGTTTTGCAATTTTTGCTGATCAATTAGCGGGGAGATTTCTCATTTGCATTATTTTTGGGTGGCCTGTCAGCAGTAAGTCTCTTCTCCCGTGCGTATTTCTAAATACTATGTGTGGCCATTGGAGGATATTTATGTTTTCCTGATAAAATTATTGTAAACTTCTGCATTGTAATACAAGTAGCTTTTGGAACTTCCAAGTTTAGACTAATCATGATTTGTCTGTTGTCACAGCCAAGGCTGGCGTTGGTTTCAAATGCCATTAGATTTGCAATCCAAAGGCCCCCTTTATCCCTGTGTTTCTCAAGGGAAAGTATGGAATGAGATAAGTTTATGTGATTACAGAAAATGAATGTAGTGGAGTTTATGTTTAGTTTTTGGTTTTGATCAAGTAAATTTAGATGATGGAAATTCCTTGTAAGCATTTTCTTTTTAATCTTCCCACAGATGACTGTGACCTGGACAAGTGGTTATAATATTAATGAAGTTGTGCCAAGGAGAATCTCAAATTCATTCACCAGCGGTAACATTGACATTTGATCAAGAAAGCATGAGTGGTATGATCAATGTCCTTTGGAGAATAGCTTTATCAATCATCATCAAGCATTGCTTCTTTGAAAGTCATGGTAGTGACAAGGTGTTTACCATCATGTGCAGCTCTGCTGGCACAAACAGTTGGTTGGCGTGATCCTGGGTTTATCCGTACAGGTTTTCTGAAAGATTTGTGGCAAAACGCAGTGTAGGCATTTCAACTGGCAAAATTATTGTCTTAGCAAATGCAGGGGAGTATAAGTGGTAGTCATTATTGATGCTCTGATGATGATTGTTTGTTTCCAGATACACTCACAGGCTTGGTCATAAGTTACACGATGGTTGCTTAACCTGAAGCAAGACCTATTCTTTCAAGTCATCACCATATCCAGGGCGGGACTCATTACATCGTGTTGTGGTATTTGGTGACATTGGAAAGGTAGTTTCAATAAAACATGTTTGAAATAATGGAACAATATATGATAATGGTTTCCTTCTATCAGTAATGTTCTATTGTGTTCTCCACTATTAACCATAGGCATATCTTCAAATGGGTAAAAATAGGCAATTCATATTCTGATGCAGGTTTTATGACATTTCAATTTTCGCAGGTTGCTCCATAAAATGTTTCATTCTTACTTTCACAAGCATATGAGAAGACAATAACATTTTTCCTGCACTTTTCAGGCAGAGAGTGAATGTTCAAACAAGTACAGCAATTATCAGCCAGGCTCACTTAATACTAAAGATCAACTCATCAAGGACTTGAATAACATTGAAGTAGTTTTTCATATTGAAGATATTACATATGCAAATGGTTACATCTCACAGTGGGATCAGTTCACGTCACAAGTGGAGCCTATTGCATCAGCTGTGCCATATATGCATGTATATATATAATCAGTTTATAGATATATCCGTGTAATTTTCTGCTACACAATTTGTTAATTACATCAATTTAATCCTCCCGAGTGGCAACCATGAACGTGATACTCCAGATACAGGATCCTTTTACGACGGCAATGATTCAGGTGGCAAATATGGTGTGCCAGCTGAGATCATGTTCTATGTTTCTGCTGAGAACAGAGCAAAATTTTGGTAAGAAACATAATTCCTCTGATGAGCAAGGCTACTAGGAAAGATTAATGTTTCATCCAAGATAAATGTTAACAAAGAACATTATGCTAATTCACCTATACAGCTATTCAACAGACTATGGCATGTTCCACTTCTGTATAGCAGACGGTGAACATGACTGAAGGGAAGGTAGTGAACAGCACAAGTTCATCGAAAAGTGCCCTGCATCAGTAGATAGGCAGAAACAGCCTTGGTTGATCTTCATCGCTCACTGTGTTCTCAGTTATACCTCTCCTTACTGGCAGCATGCACATTTGGGAAGGGAAAGCTTGCAGAAGCTTTGGCAGAAGTACAAAGTACATACGGCATTTTATGGACATGTCCATAACTATGGAAGAACATGCCCCGTGTATAAGGTGTATAGCTTAATGAAGTTAGTCACGTTGTTTTAATAGATAGTCCAGAGGAACATAATTTCAATGGATGCTGAACTTTTAAATTTCATTGCAGCACCAATGTGTGAGCTCAGAGATAACTCATTATTCAGGCACTTCCAGTGGAACAATGCACATTGTTGTTGGTGGGGTAGGGAGCCACATATCAAACTTTGGCCCTTTGAATCCAAGCAGGAGTCTTTACCAAGACGGAGATTATGGATTTGTTAAGCTGACAGCATTCAATCACTCATCACTTCTTTATGAATACAAGAAGAGCAGTGATGGCGAAGTTTATGATTCTTTCACCATTTCAAGAGGCTACAGAGATGTGTTAGCTTGCGTACATCATAGCTCTGAAGCAGTTACCTTGGCTAGATGACGTTTTTTTTCCCCTTATAATTGATCGTTTACAGTATCTGCTTTCCTTTACTAGAGACAAAAATCTGTTGGAAATTTTTTAGAAAAACAAGTATATGATTTTTAGGGAAATTAATGAAACTGATACACTGTTACCAATTTATCAAACGTGGGTAAGTCAACATAGCGTATTCGTGCAGGCAGAAAATCAAATCACTACAAAGAAAAAGGTTTTAATTAAAATTTAGTTAATATTTCAAAGCTTTATATTATGACTTCCTCCAGTTGGTAGTTTATATATGGCCCCCAGCTGGCCGGCCGCCCACCTATTTTTGACGAATTCTATTGTGCATTTTATGTACCTTCCCGAGAGTCAAATAGTTAACAAACCAAAATACTGCAAAAGCTGTGAACGCAGGAGATTATCTCCGCTGATTTTTTATTTTCGTCAACGCGGACGAACGATAAACTCCCATTCCACGTGAGACACGCGAGACAAGTTTGAATGAAAAGATAAAATTATATCCTATCCTTGAAAACATCACGAGAATCCACGTGCCGCATAATTACTCATTTTGATTTAAAATGACGGGACGGCCGAATAAAGCAACAGATGACGACAAAACAAAGCACGGTTCCCTCCTAAAAGTTACTCATTTGTTGGCTCCCCGCCTGTCAATTGTCAACGGACATAATCGCTGGGGAAAATATCTAAGAGGGGGTAGTTGTTAGCTTTCCCCTTTAGTTCTCTTCACTTGGACCTTCTTCACCCTCGCCCACTTGTTATTTTTATATATATTTTTTATTTATTTATAAATAAAAAACCCAGAGAAGAAAAGTCAAAGCAGAATTAAACCAGAAATATTTTAATGGCATCAGTGGGCGGCAGTTGTTGTTAATTTTGCGGCGCTTTGAGTATCAGGGTCTGAGGTCTTGTGGTGCAATTCAAGAATGGAGGAGAGGTTTACACTGTGCTTGTTGTTGTGCTGTGTTGCTGCAAATGTAGGCTTTAGCTGGGCACATGTTAATGGATTCGGAGAGCAACCGCTGTCCAAAATTGCTATCCATAAGGCTATTGCTGCCTTTCATGACTCGGCTTCTATTAGAGCACATCCTGTCCTTCTTGGTTTAAAGGTAGCATTACAATTTTTCTTCACTTTTCTTAATGCTGCTTTGCGTATCAGTTTCATCATTACTACTTTGATTCTCGAAGGCAGTTATCGGGATTATATACAGTCATCATGCCTTGTCCACCGTTGGAGTAAATGTACTTGTTATGTAATGCTTAGCTCATTAGACATTTGAAGTCGTGAAATTGTAAAAATTCTACTGATTTATGAGGTAAAATGTTGCTTTGTGTTGTGTAGGGGGAGGACACTCAATGGGTAACTGTGAGTCTTGTGTCCCCTCATCCATCGGCGGATGATTGGCTCGGAGTCTTTTCTCCTGCAAAATTCAAGTAATGTCTGTCTAGTCCCACTATGAAATGAACTGCTCAAAAAATGCGTTTGCCGTTACACAAACTATTTAATGGATTTTATGATAACCCTACGTTTCAACCATCTAATTCCCCATTCTTCATATTTTGTATTAAACTTCTAAGTAACTGGAAAAAAATGTAATTTTGATATGGCAGCTCATCAGCCTGTCCACCAGTAAATGACCCAAAAGAACAGGCACCATATATCTGCTCAGCCCCAATTAAGGTGTGTGCAATGTAGAATGCAATTTGAGATCAAAGTGAATTTATGAGGAATCTATGTGATTTTGGAATTTCTTTGTTCCAGTACAAGTATGCGAATGAATCCAATTCAGATTATACAAAGACAGGCAAAGCTACTTTGAATTTTCAGCTTATAAATCAGCGGGCAGATTTCTCCTTTGGATTATTTTCAGGCGGGTTGTCAAATGTGAGTTCATTTGTCGTTTCACCCACTTTTTCTTATGATAGATTTTCTTAAACATGTAAGTACATTATCTTGATGCATCCTACTTCCTCTGTCTTCATGTGGAATAATTATGTGTTTGGTCTTTGCAGCCCAAACTAGTGGCAGTTTCAAATTCCATATCATTTATCAATCCTAAAGCTCCCCTGTATCCACGTCTTGCTCAAGGGAGGTCTTGGGATGAGGTAAGTTAGTTTCAAATGATGATGCGCTTGTGAAGTTATTTGACCTACTTATTACACCTTGAGTGTATTCTGATGTGATATTATATCCCAGCATGTAGAGAGAAAATATTATTGGTTTTATAGAGTTTAACATCTGTTCATTCAGGAAGTGTAGAAATTACTGTTAGTTTTATGTAGTTTAACAACTGGTCATTTGGGAAGTCTATCCTCTGCATGCAGTCCATAAAAGTCAACAAAGTTGTAGAACCCAAAAGTTATACAGAATCTTTTCTTTTAGTTCCAGATGATACTAATAATGCGTACAAGGACATTAATTTTCTTCAGAGTCCCATGATCTGTTTCAAACTTTGCTAAATTTATTTGACATCTGTTGCTACCAGAAAATTTGTTTAGCAAACATTTTATTACTGTTAAACCAGTTTCTCTGTCAATTGTATGTCTGATGTGTTGTTTGGCACACTGGACAAAAAACGAACTTATTTGAATCAAGTTTTATACATTGTGTAGATGACTGTCACCTGGACTAGTGGATATGACATTAATGAAGCAGTTCCACTTGTTGAATGGGGTTTGAAGGGAGATTTACAAATGCATTCACCAGCCGGGACATTGACATTTTTTCAGAATGACATGTGTGGTAAATATGTTTGATCCATGCCATACTGCTATTGCTTTCTTGCCAAACTGATTGACAGTTATCTCCACAGCCTAGTTCTAATTATACTGAGGAGCTCTCAATTTTATATCCTGTTGAAGTTTTACATTAAGCTGGCCCATGGAATTATAAGGATACTTTGCTACTCTGCAGGTTCACCAGCACGAACTGTTGGCTGGCGTGATCCTGGTTTCATTCACACGAGTTTCCTGAAAAATTTGTGGCCCAATGCTGTGTATGCTTCTTGAAGATTTGTTTTCTTGCTGTAACTGCTGGAGAGTTGAAATTACATTTGTTTATGAGGTTTCTATGATGGTTTTTCAGGTATACATACAGAATTGGCCATCTTCTGCATAACAGTTCCTATGTCTGGAGCAAGATCTATTCTTTCCAAGCATCTCCATATCCTGGACAAGACTCTTTACAGCGTGTCATAATATTTGGTGACATGGGGAAGGTAGATCAACAAATCATGCTGAATTTTTCTTGCATATAGATAGGAAAGGAAATATGATACTGAAAGGTTCTATGAAGTAATTCATAAAGGCAGTCTGTTTGTTGGTGGATCTACTAGCATTATTTGTTTATACGCATCTGAGGGGAAAATGAATCCTGCACGTGCAGTTTATTCCTTTTGCTTTACTTGAGAAGTTACTCTTAATTAGATTGTGGGTTTTCAAAATTTCCTGTTTTCCTGGCACCTGACTTTTCATGTTATCAATTGTGGAATAACTCTATCTGCACTCAACTCTGTGTGTTTCTTCCTATATCTTTCAGGCTGAGCGTGATGGTTCAAACGAGTACAGCAATTATCAGCCGGGTTCACTAAACACAACAGACCAACTAATTAGGGATTTGAGCAATATTGACATAGTTTTCCACATAGGTGACATTACATATGCAAATGGATACATCTCCCAGTGGGACCAATTTACAGCTCAGGTGGAGCCCATTGCATCAACTGTGCCATACATGATTGGAAGGTTTATCTCTTTGCATGTGAATCCTTGACATGAGTTTTTGAATTTTAAGCTTTAATTAATGGGATAGGTTGAAGCATATTGTTTTGATTCGTCTGCAGCGGTAATCATGAACGTGATTGGCCAAATTCAGGATCCTTTTATGACACTACAGATTCAGGTGGGGAATGTGGTGTGCCAGCAGAGACCATGTTTTATGTCCCCGCTGAGAACAGAGCGAAATTTTGGTAACTCTCAAACATTCTGTACTTGAGTAATTCATAGGTTACGGAATCTTAACAGGAACTATTAGCCATTGGCCATCAACTAAGACATTGCCCTTAGCTAGAAGCTAAGATTTCATTTACAGAGAGGCACCATAGAGCTAGAACATATATTGATTGCTCATTCTCTTTGCCATTTAACAGTTCATTTTCATTTTCTTGGGAGACAGGAGTTCTTTCGAAATCTTAAGCAAATTTTATATCTTCATTCTTAGCCTTTGCATTGGTTAATAATTGAAATCTACAAATGGGCAGGTATTCAACTGATTATGGCATGTTTCACTTCTGCATAGCTGACACTGAGCATGATTGGAGGGAGGGATCTGAACAATATAGGTTCATTGAGCAATGCCTTGCTTCTGTAGACAGACAGAAGCAGCCTTGGCTTATCTTTGCTGCTCATCGAGTACTTGGGTATTCATCCGACTATTGGTATGGCCAGGAAGGCTCATTTGAAGAGCCCATGGGAAGGGAAAGTTTGCAGAGGCTTTGGCAGAAGTACAAGGTTGACATTGCATTTTTTGGCCATGTCCATAACTATGAAAGAACTTGTCCAATCTATCAGGTACGGGCAGTTTCAGGATAAAAATAATTTTCCAATGTTATTGAAATTGGATTATGCACACTATGATTCTGCTTACTTTTTTCACACGTCCTTAGAATTTCCAAACTTTTGATTACCCAGTTTCGGGCAGTTCTATGACATTTCTCTTTATCTATTCTTATTGAATGCTGTTGGTGCAGAATCAATGTGTGAATACAGAAAAATATCATTATACAGGCACCGTGAATGGAACAATTCATGTTGTTGTTGGTGGGGGAGGGAGTCACCTGTCAGATTTCAGCGAAGTAACACCCAATTGGAGTCTACTCAGAGATTATGATTGGGGATTCGTCAAAATGACGGCATTCAACCACTCATCTCTCCTCTTTGAGTATAAGAAAAGCCGCGATGGCAAGGTTTACGATTACTTCACCATTTCTAGGGACTACAGAGATGTGTTGGCCTGTGTCCATGACAGTTGTGAAGCAACCACTTTGGCATCTTGAATGTGCTTCCGTTGGTGTATAATCTTTGTAGCAGCAGGGGTCCGACAAATGAAAAGTCATCAAGACACGAACCGATCTATGCAGCAAATGAACGTACAAATTGCCTCCCCACAATTAAGTTGTATAAACAACTTTCATTCTTTATTTTTCTATTTAGTATGACTTTTCAAATAGTATTTATTTAAATAAAATTTTTATTTAAAAAATTTTAATTGTTTAATTATTAATGAAGACTTTTATTATAAAATTACTTCAATAGGTAAAATTTTTAAAATTATAAAAAGAATAAAATAAAATTATTAAATAAGTAATAAATATTTTAATATTAAAAAAATTTTAACCTCTATTTTTAAAAACCTCAAATTTAAATTTTTGTTAATAGAAAAAAAATAGTTTAATTTTCAAAAAATCTACAAAAAAAAAATTAAATAACAACAAAAATTTTGATATAATTTATGAAATTAAACAATCACTTGTTATTATTAGGTAATCATATCAGACAAGCACTTAATCAAAGACTTTATTTACACGCTGCAAGTTCAAATCATGTCTGTTCCTGCCTCAGCAATTGCTGCAGCCTTAATGGTCACAACTAGCGGAATAATCCTGCGGTCTGTGTTCTGATCTTCATTTACAGTCGGATAAGCATAGTCTGTGATCTTCTGTTATCACGCTTGCACGAGCGTGGTAAAGTATATTCAACTCCGAGGGCTCTCTCTTTCTTAAAACTAAAACAGTAAACAAATAATTATGTAGTTGATACCACAATGATCAAAATTGCTTACCGATATCTTTGCAATTTTTAACCCAAGGTGTAGAACTTTCTGCAAGAGCATACTTCAAGATACAAAACCAAATCTATATACCAAAAAATAAAATAAAATTTGCTTCGCCACAAATGTTGGCAAGAATTCATTTACACTGCTGGCCACTAGATTCATATGAAAACTTCCTAGCTAGGGCCTTCCATGCAAGTAATCAAAGTGTCCAACAGCAGACGCACTACAGATATTAACAGTTAAAGAAGCTGCAAGTCACTGTCAATCAACCATTTCCACATCACAAGGTTTGTTTTCTTCATCATCCAATGGGCTAATGGATGCTAGCAGATCATCAAACTTTAGAGGAGTGTGTCGAACCATGTATTGAAATATAACCTGCAGCAAATTCAAGGATAATGTGTGAAGCCTTGGAGAATACGAAACAGAGAATATGCTAGCCTTAACAAACTGCCGAGGCACATCAATAACGGTGTAATACCCCCTTGTTAAAAGGGAGCGGGGAAAAAAATGGAAAAGTAAACCATGTCTAAGCAAAGTGAAACATACAGCTCACAAGGACAAATGAAATCCTGTAGCATTTCAGCAGGGCTCATAAACCCAAAATCTATCTGAGGAAATGATTTAAACAATCTATCCATCAACTAACTTCTCTCATTTCTAATGCGAGTGGAAGCTCAAGTTTTATGGAATTGTTTTCATACATAAAGAGAGTGTTTTAGTACCTATTTCAGACACGTTCAATATACTTTAATAAAAGAAAATATATAACAGATGGTGAAGTAAATGTTTTCTTCTAACCTTAGAGTAACTGTCTGCGAACATGCGTGCTTGATTGGACTTGCCAAGATAATTTAAATCAGACTTCTCAAGCTTGCCATCAACAAAACTTAATCCTCCATTGCCTATAGCAAACTTCAAAAGACTACGAGATTGAAGCCCTGACTGAAAATTGAAAATAATAATAATAATAAGAAGAAGAAGTAGATATAAATGAGAGTAGTAAATGGTCATAATGTTCTCCTAAAAATGAAAACACATAAATGAAAACGTTTGAAACAATGAGCCACCCCAGCCCTAGGCTAAAACCAATCGAATTAAGGGATCATGAATACGTGGAAAATTAAATCTAGCAACAAAACAGCAAGTGCTACTGGGTAAGAAATTTGAAAGTATTTCCGTGAAATGCCCCAAAAATATTTACTCTGCCAGCTAGACTGCTAGCAATCTCAGACTACCCACTCATTTTGTTCATATTCTTTTGAGAATAAGTTTCGGACAGAGACCCTTTTCCAGGTTATTGATAAAAAAAAATTAAAAACTATTGCTCCAAAGAGGATGCCAGCACAAATGTAGGGTCTGGAGAAGAATTATATGGACTGTAATACCGAAAACTTCCTAAAGCATTCGTAATGAGAACTAACCCGGTCACTCCAGGGCTTGGGAGGAGTTTAGTTACTTTATGTACTATTTAAAAGACGCAATCAATCGTTTAACATAAATTGAAGAATAAATATTGTGCGAATTTGTATGAATTCTAGCATTTATAATGCAAACTAGAATAAACAACACCTTTTGTACGAATTCACCATCTAAGCAGCCAAAGATGACAGGAGGATCATCTGATGTAGATAATTTCCCGTCTTCTTGCAATTCCAAAACTACCTAATAGAAAAAAAGAAGAAAAAGGAAAAAAATCATTAGGTCGCAACATATGAAAAATTTTATTAGGCATCATATATGTGAGTTTATGCAAATTCATCATACTATTTAATGAATCTGTAACAAAAGAAGAAAAAGGAAAAAAATCAGTAGGTCGCAACATAAGAAATTTTTTTATCATGCATCATATATGTGAGTTCACGCAAATTCATTGTAAATACTATTCAATGAAACAAAATTAAAGATACATGTCACTTTTAGTAAGAACTAATGAAGCAAGGCTGGCAATGAACAAAAAATGGGACTGAGAGAACCTTCGCCCATCTTGTCCATGCAGTACCTTCTTACCAGACATGTGAACAACGAGACGACGGTTCAAATTTCAGCTTGAATAATGAACCTTCATATGTATTAACTTTCACAATACTCAACAAATCATCAGACTAGCTATGAAATTGCTTAATATGACTGCATATTTCTCTGCACATAAACAATAATTTTGATATTGAAGAGTATAATCCCTTAAACCTAAAATAAAATATTTATAAATCATAAAACCACAGGGATGTGCTAAGCAAATGTGCATGTATTTTCAAAAAGTTGTGGGTCAGAAAAGCCTAATGATAGGAAAAGAATGGTGCTACATGAGGAGACCGGGCCCAATAAACTATAGAAATGTTGCTCCTGATGTGTAAGAAAAAAATTTTGAACATTCAAACCAATTGCCGGAGCTCAGGTTTGGCACCTATAATCTGGTTTCAGCACAAAAGAATCCATCTGAAGGATCATAGTTTGCAGCAAATTACAAAGTGGTCCCAATTATGAAGCAACCAAAACAAATAAAACCATAAATGAGAACTGGTAAGTAAGGCTGCAATTTCAGAATACCTGTTGTTGGCTCAGAACCTGTCCTTTACTATCTGTGTCAATAACATATTGACTACACTTTTCGTCCTTCCAGACTAATGCTAGAGGCGTATTTCCAGTTTGATAGTGTGCATGCCTTAATAAGAAACAAAGCAAACTTCCTTAGGCAAAAGCCACTAAAAAAACCAAAGATGAATAAGTCAAAAATAACAAACAGAAATATGAGATACAAACAGGCTATGATCTTATGAAACCAAAAAATATACAATGGTTCAAATAGTAACAAGCACCATGATATAAGCGGAAGAACTTCCTACCAATATATAGGCAAGAATATCCCTTCTTAAGCCCTCTATGCTCTCAATAATAAGGATTAAACATCATAATTTTGTTATTTTTTGGTTCAACTAACAGAAAGATTATAAAACGTGAACATTATGATAAAGATTATAAAACGTGAACATTATGATAATTAACACCCTTGGGAAAAAAGACATACTTGTTATAAAACAATAGTCCATCCTTGGCATAAGGCACAGATTCTGTATAAGCAGAATATAGACCCCTCTGGTCACAGTTGTATACAGGAACTGTACTGAATCTAAATTTATGGTAATGGGAAGGAGCATTGCAAGCCCCAGTTTCAGCAAGCTTGGAGTTCAGCCAAAAAAACCTGAACTCAGCAGTGCAGTCATAGAGAGAATAACCCCGCCAGCAAACCATGTCAATCACATAATAAGTTTGATCCAACTGCAATCCAACAAACATTTGTAACAATACAGGAAAAAAACAACAATTACAAGAAGGGAAAACTTCAATTTATCCCCTACTTAGAATGACAAACTTTTCAATTTATCTCCCAAATGTGTGAAAACAACAGTTTAGCCCCATTTTCAGTTAAGAAGACCCCAAAAAAAAAAATTCAATGCACCCCATTTGCGCTGATCTCCTGACCAACAAAAATGGGGTAAATTGAAGTTTTCAGTTTTCAGAATTTTGGGGTAAATTGAAGATTGTCATTCGGTCTGGGGATGAATTGAAGTTTACCCTTATGAGAAAATATAACCAATGTACCTCATGAAATATGCAATCAAGTATGCAATACGATTGAGCAGACCCCGATGGGTCTTTTGTCCTCGCTCCACAAGGTAAGGCAGAAGGGAAATGATGCAAAATAGAGCCATTGCGTACTCTACTAACCGTTGTTCCATTGGATGAAACAACTATGCACCGCTTTCCAGCTGGCCTTGCAAATGCATACCTAGAAATTAAAACCACAATTGCAAATATTAAGCCACTAAAGAAGTTTTGCTTGACTACATGCTTCAATTTTTTTTTTTAGGGACAAAAAATAAACTAGTATGAAGTAATGTCTTAAAAAAAATTATTAATGGTATTTATTTACCAGTCATGGCTCAAGCGGTCAGGGACGTCGATCATCCACTCGGGAAGCATCAACTGACTGGCGAACCACTTGCGAACTTCGGGTCCTCTAAGCTTCGAAGCCTGACGAATGTCAAGGTCTTTAGTCAAAGATCCGGTTTCTTGATGGGGCTCGGTTTGGGGTTCGATTTCTAGTTCGGGTACCGGTTCCGGGTATTGAGATTGGAAAGAGAGGACAGAGGAAGCTAAGCAGCGTGCTTGGTTTTGAGCATCGCGGCGATTCTGTGATTGGCGCTGTAGCGAGAGCTCCCTGCGCCGCTGCTGATCGGATATTGCTGGTCGTTTGAACGGACGGCGGAGGTCGTGGGGCGCCATTGTGTGACTACTCCGGTATCTTTCTTTTTCCTTCAGATATCCAACGGTCCTCTCTATTCTATTTATTTAATAAAGTGACTGGTACGACACCGGTTCAAAGAGAGCTCGGCCTCGTTGCGAAATCTGGCGGTGCTGTCAGCTGTTTGGGTTTTTGAAGAAAGTAATTTTCGGATACCTCTACTAAAGTTTGGCCTTGCTACATTTAGAGGAATACTATTAATATATTGACATATCCCCCCTTAAACATAAAGGGCTGTTAGTAAGTCCATTAGTAGTTGAGGGCAGTTATGTGATTATATTGATTTATGATTTGACAAAACACTATGCACCTAAAATGGAGATTTTAAAAAAATATTTAAAAAAATAAAGAAATTAGCTCCTTCAAAAAAAATTAAAATTGAGTAAAAACTTAATTTTTTTCATTTTTTTATTTGCAATAGTCGCGGCAACCACCATCATCCATACCATAAACCACCATCACTACCCTCAACTCCTAATCACCACAATCACAACCAATCATAACTCTTAGACACCATCACACAAGTAAGAGCGTTAGCTACAGTCTCATCGTTAGCTTTCAAATTTTTTGATGCTGTTGCCAGCCAAGGCCCATGATTACAAGGCCACCAGTGCGCACAAGCAAACCTTAAGCCGCAAGTCTCCCCACCTCTCCCACCATTCGCTGGCATTCAGCACCACACCAAGCCATAGTCTTAGCTGCGTCTATCACACTAACTGCCATTGCAACAGAAGTCAAAAGATAAACAAGTACAAGCCGACCAACTTCCTCTTTTTTTATTTAATTTTTCTATAGTTTTCTCTTCTTCTTTTTCCTTTTTTTGTGTGTGTATCTTATTATTGCTGTCAATGTTGGCGTTAGTTTCTTTGCCCATTACCAAAATCATAACTCACAAAAAGTTTGCTTGATTCTTGTCATGGAGCTTGGCAAGGCCCTAAGTCAGATATAAACTCATTTTATGAAACCAAAGGGTGCATATTTTAGGGATTTGAGTCCATAGGCATTTTATTTGGAATATAATTGATTAGATTTGAAGAGCATAATGTTGAATTTGGATTAAAATGGCTTGAATTTAAAGCATTGTATAAAATCCAATTCAAAATGAGTTGGATTTAAAAAAAAAAAAATGCATATTGGATTTGGATTCAAATGATTGAATTGGGAATTGGATAGGGTTAGCAAAAAACAAGCTTGGGCTGGGCTTTTCCAAGGCCATGCCCAAATCACCTTTAAGATAAGCATAAGGGTTGGGTTCAAGTCGGGTTTAGGTTTTCATTTATTTATTATTTATTTTTTTTAAAATTGTTGTAAATTTAAAATAAATTAATAATCAATAAATTATTATAATCAACAATAAATTAAAGAAAATGAATATGTCAAAGTAAAATAATAAATAAAGTAAATAAAACCTTAGAGATTTAATTTTTTAATATTAAATTTTCTAATTTGAGTATTCTCTTAATTAATTAACGCATAAGAGAGAGTTTAGTGTTATAATTTTAATTTTTTTGAATCATTATTGATTTATGAATTAAGAATTTAAACTTTCTTTTTTTTTTTCAATTTTAATTTATTATTTTAATTTATACATTTATTTTTTAAAAAAAATAGTAGGCTTGGGATTGACCCGGGCACATTTTTCTCAAGTTCTTGTCCGATCCAGGCTTTTTTGCCCACCCTAGAATTGGATGAGGATGATGGTGGATCAAAGTGAATTTTTGAGGTAATTTTAATTGATACTAAGAATATTGAGGAAAAGAATTTTTGTTTAAGAGTTGAGTTTCTGGTTGTATTTGAATAATTAAAAAAAAAAAGTTATATATTTCGTTTAGGAGTCTTGAGTTCCTTTAGTTTAATTATTGAGAGAAACGAAAGTAATTAAAGGAATAAATTTCATAGTATTTGTTAATTTGGATTTTATTAATCAAAAGTTTGTCTATTTTGGGTGGTTTAAACAATTTTTTTTTAACCTTTGCAACATGCAAGAGCGAAAATATTGGGGAAATTTACAAAACTAACCATAAAATTTTAATAATTTTTAAAATTAACCCTTAAACTTTATTTCTATCATAAATAGCCAAGCATAGAGGTATTGTCTCAAAGTACCCTTGTTATTTAAGACAAATTGCACACTCTCGTTAACACTCTCTTCACAAATTTAAAACTGTAAGTTGCTTTCTATCTTCACCAAACCAAACCGTAAGTTGTTTTCTCTCCGAACTCAGCATCGACGACGGAATTTGGCAACGGCCAGCAACAACAGAAATAGTAGTTCCGACCAAATACACCAAAATTCAAGTTTAATCCAAAACCTAGGTAAAATAATTGAACTAGTGTACATAAGTTCAAAAAATTTCTTAGATTGTTTGTTTATGCTTTATTTTGTAATAATCAAGTGTTTATGAGGAGTGTGTTAACTTAAAAATATGTTTGTAGTTTGATTTGGTGCGTCAATTCTGTTATTGGCGCCATTGTTGGTTGCTGCAACAGGTGCTACAGTTTCAATTTCTGAAAATTTTTAAAAATATTATTTCATTTAATATAATAATATTATATAAAATGTGCTTCACATTCTTCTCTTTTTAATGTTTTATAGTTTTTAATTATAATATTTGTTTTTTTAATTTCATGCTTAATGGATTATGTTGTGCTTCAATTGTGTTATGATAGTTGTTGGGATACTTTGGCCGATAGCAGTATGGAGTATGTGAATGCTAAGAATACAGCTTTTTTGGTTCATAAAAATTGCCTGTTTGATCAGTTTTTGGCAAGAGTGTACGATGTGTTGCAAATAAATCCTCATGAATATAGTATCACGATGAAAACAACTTTAAGGTCTAGTAACACACTGTATCATGCATGTTCACTGCCTATAGACATATTTAATGATGAAATGGTGAAGGTTGTATTACATATGGCCTCTGATGTGGCCAACTATGAATGTGTCCCTATATTTGTGACCAAATTTCCTCGAGTTCAGAGCCAAGATGTTGAGCCACCAGTTGAAACTGAAACTTCCTTCCGAGCAAACATGTATGTCCCTGATATTGAAGAAGAGGTGTTCCCAAGGACGGTGCCGTTGCAACAACATTACTCTCAATTCAATGACAACATTGACGATAACGGCATTATGTTAGCGGATGTTGGACACGAGGTGTTACCACAAACGACGTCATTAGACCAATGTTACTCTCCATATCACAATAATGAGTTTCGTGACAATTATGATCCGATTAATCACATTAGGAACACAGAAGCCAATAATATTTTTACAGAACCGTCTTGTAGTACGAGGGGCACTCACTTCAATAGTAATGTTGATGACGGGGGCGTTGGTCATTCCAATATTCCGATTAATAATGTTGACGAGCGTGAAGATGATATTCCTATCAATAATAGAGACAACCGATCTATTCCTACAATGACTGAATTCAGAAGGACAATTGACCCTCTCACAACTGTCGCTCCAATTTTGGCCGCAGATATAATTGCTCCAAATTTTGTTAGCAATTGTCACTCATATGATATTAGTGTGGGTAAGCTTTTTGTTGAGAAGAATGAGTTAATATTATAACTGCGCAAGGTTGTCTTAAGGAATAAGTTTGATTTCAAGATTGCACGGTCTACAACCACACGTTTCGAGGCCCAATGTTGTTCGGAATCATGTAAATGGCGTCTTCGAGCAACGAGATGTTCGAATGAGCAAAATGTTCCTTGAGTGGTAAGGCGTATCGACAATGTGCACACTTGTCATAACGAGGTTTTGTTTGATGGTCGTCGTCAAGTAAGGAGCCGAGTTGTAGGTCACCTTATCGCAGACAAATATATTCAAAAGAAAAGGATATACACTCCGAATGACATCCGAGCAGATATGCAGCAAGAATACGGTGTTCACTTAACATACCAGCAAACATATCGTGCCAGAGAAGTTGGTCTAGAAATTGTTCGAGGGAATCCTGCAGAATCATACAACTTGCTTCCAAAGTACTCTCATGTTTTGACCATAGCAAATGATGGTACAGTTACCCATCTTGAATTGGATACAAATGGTAATTTCTTATACTACTTTGTAGCTCTTGGATCTTCCATCAAGGGTTTCAAGCAGTTTATCAAGCCAGTTATTGCTGTTGATGGCACTCATCTTAAGGGACTATATTGGGGAACCATGTTTGTGGCAACATGTTTGGACGGAAACAATCAATTGTATCGGTTGGCCATTGGGATCGTGGATTCGGAAAACAATGAAACTTGGGAATGGTTTATGACGAAGTTACATGGACTGATTGGTGATAGACCAGACTTAGTAATTATCTCCGACCGATGCAACGCTATAAAGAAAGCTGTTTATAAAGTATTTCCGAATGCTACACATGGGATTTGTTTTTACCATGTAAAAGGCAACGTCAAGTCAAAATTTAAGATGTGTAAAGCTGTTTGGGATGACTTTGAGCCTATCTTCATAAACGCAGCAAAAGTATATGGGCACGAAGAATTTAAAAAACAACTGGAGGGGTTGTGGATGCTACATTCGAGTGCGGCTGATTACTTAGAGAATCATGTTGGTACGTGTAATTGGGCAAGGTCTGAGTTCGATGGTAGGAGATATAGTATTCTTACCACGAACATTGCGGAGAGTGTGAATTCTTTTATGAGAGAACCACGAAAATTCCCAATAACTCATCTTGTGGATCACTTCAAAAAAACACTGCAGCAATGATTTTATGATCGGAAAATGGTGGCTGAATTAATGAGTACTCGTCTAACGACGTGGCCAGATGAAATAGTCACCGAGAGAAGAACTTTAGCTGAAAGAATGATTGTTCGTCCTGTGTCTAGGCATCGATTCCAAGTATTAGGAGGTGGTATTAAGGAAGGGTTAGTTGACATAGACAACAAGACTTGCTCTTGCAGAGTATTCCAACTTGATCAGCTTGTTTGTGCTCATGCAATTACTACTTGTCTTACTGTCCGAGTGGATTACACAAGCCTTTGTTCTAATTTCGAATGGCTTGAATTGATGCTTGTAGGTTTTATTGTCGCGAATCGACACTAAGGAGTCATAAATCTAGATTTTTTTGGTGCGAAAGTCCGCTCGGGCTAAGACCCAGTGATTGCTGCCCATATTAACAGGAATGAATAACTACATATAAAAATGGTGGGAAATGTGTCATCAGTGATGTGTATAACACTGGCCTAAATTATCAAACAACACTATGTATAAACCACAACATTATGCATACCATATCGACCTCCGTGAATGGCTTTGACTGGATGTGCTGCCGCCCACCAATATAACTATTCAAGCTATCGTTAAATGCTAATGAATCGAGCGCACAATCCCCGTGGTTCCACAACTGATTCAAGAACACCTAGTACACAAATAACATGAAAGATTAAATTTATTAATGATTTAATACATTAGCAAAAAATAAATTTAATTTATAATTAAAAGTTCTATAAAATCCACATTACCCAAAAAAAGGTGTCTGTATGTGTGACCCGTTGGGATAAGGCAATGGGATACTGCCGTTGCTTTGCGCTTATCAGACGAAGATACTCATGAATATGTTGTGCGAGAACAAATATATGTCAATTGACTATATATATATATATATATATATATATATATATATATATATATATATATATATGTAAAGATATCAACACTATTGCGTGGAAAAGGTCGAAATTACCTTGTCATCTAGCCACCCTAGCTCCGCATGGCCCAAAAGTGTTTGGAAGAATGAATGAGACTGGCGAACAATCCGATCCACTATGATATCGCCAGCGATCCATCGGTCGAACTCAGCATATACTGTTGGATCGTTCAATCCTCTAAGTGAATTTATGTCCACACTTGTTCGTCGGTCAATGTCATGATCGATTATTTGTTGTGCAAGCAGAGGCATGACATTATTTCCTCACTTGAATGGAGGAATCAAGTATGGACTATTCAAAACATATGATTGTTTGTATGGTCGTCCAAACTTACTAATGCCAGGAGGCGCCTCAGTGAAGACCTGCACGTTTTCCCCACTTGGATCTCCATAAAATGTATACAATGACATAGGAGAAGAAACATTCTGATTGCCAACATCAGGATATACTTCATAGTCATCCGGGACCTGTTAATTTAATAGGATGAACATGTTAAACAAATATTCTACATGAATATAAAAGAATGCAATTGTTAAATTTTATATTTGCTTACCGTATATGACCGTCCGCTCGGAGATTTGCCGGATGAGCGTTTAGTAAATGAACCCATAAATCTCATCACTGCTTCTCTAAATTCTTTATGTTCTCTCCGCTCTGCCTCAAATGCCGTCTTCAATTCAAGGATGTTACGATCTATCTTATCCATCCGTCGTCTGACGTAATCATGATGATACTTTGTCCTCGACTATTACAAAAAAAAAATTTAATTTCACAACCAATGAGAGACTATATAATGATTTATATACGAGGAAATTAAATGATTTATAATCTCTGAATAACGTGTGTCAGGTGATTCCGGTGTATGCTCCTCACATTCGGCTGCAGGTATCTGGTCCTCATAATCAGCTGCAGGTATCTGATCCTCATTTCCATCTGCAAGTATCTGATCCTCAACATTTTGCTGCTCAAGTGTTGTGCTCGGGGAAATGTGAGACTTCTTTGTTTATCTTGTAACGGGTGGCGCGTTGATTGAAGGTTGATGCTGTAGAAAGTAACAATGGAATTGAGAAAATAATAAGTTTAACCATTTCAGAGTTTCCATTAACAAATAAATAATAGTAGTTTAATGCACTATTTGATACTCACATTACGGACCCATCTTGGAATATGCGGCACGTAATCCTTCACGGTCTGCCAATATTTTTTCCCTTTCTCGATCTTATCTGGCTCAAGAGTTTGACGAATGTTCCCTTCCTATAAATTTAGCCAAAAATTTTAAGTTCGTCTGATGATAGTATTTAATAATACAAAAAGTAATAATATACATCCACCAATAAATAATACTTACAAGACGTGAATTGTCATTAAGAAATGAATAAACTTCTGAAAAGATTATTTTTGAAGAAGCCATGGGTTTCCATTGCACGATTCGCGAAATCTTTTTTTTTGTCTTGACGACCCACGCAGACGGAAGGCCTCCAATTGCTTCGAAAATCCAAGCCTGCAACAACCAAAGTAAAAAAGCAATTGTCACTTATAGTTAAATTTTCAATATTACAAAACTAATTCATTTAAAAAACTAAGTCATCAGCAAAATTTTGGCAACTCACTTGAACCCCAGACGTGAAACCATACATATTATACTTTTCAATTTTGTGGCTTGGATTTGTCAGGCGACTCTCCTTAAATTTCTCATCCTTGCCGCCTAATGCATTGTCGAGACTCCCGTATATCGTTTGCCAGGACAAATAACCTCATGGATGCTTTCGGAAGTGATCGATGTCGTCTACTTCATTAAGCAACGAGAAATTTATTTGACAATGGTCTTTTCGACCATCTAGAACTCTGTCCGCAAAATAAAAGAGTGTGATCTTAACTGCATTAATGTCATCCATTGCCTCGAAATCCAACTCTTCAAATCTTGCGTTGAATTCCTTAAGATTAATGTTGCGAAACAAATTGTCAAAGTACGTACTAAGTAGCCGATGAACTGTTTTTGACTGTTTGACCATCACATCTACACCATAGGAAAGTCCAGTAACTAAGCACCACTCTCCAACTGATAATCGTATCAGATGTTCACCAATTTGAAACCATAATTGATTTTTCTTCTTGCGTTCCTTATCCACCACTTGCCTAAGCAACAAGTTGTGCAAAATTACGCCACTGAATGGAAAGCTCTGACACTTCAAGAAATGCCCAAATATGTCATTCTTAAATAGTTGCAATTACCGTTTTGTCAACTTTCTGTCGATGGCTTTCACCACTTTATCGAATTTACACATACTAGAGATACGACCGAGAAAGTGATCGATATAAGCAAACTTCAAAATGTCCGGTTCATTTCTACATTATGCTGACTGCTCACTCGCCATGTATCTGTTACATTTATAACATTATCATATTAAATAAAATTTATAACAATTTAATAACATAAAAGAAAAAAATACAAAATCTGTAATTTTGTGCGACAGGCGCTAGGGAGTGCGACAGGCGCGCGCCTGTCGCACGCAAGATCGCCCGCCTGTCGCGCGAGACGTGCAACAGGCGCGTGGGCGCTCGCAAGATCGCGCGCCTGTCTCACGTCTCGCGCGACAGTCGCGCTCAAGATCGCGCTCCTGTCTCGCGAGACGTGCGACAGGCGCGCGACGTGCGACAGGCGCGCTCCTGTCTCGCGAGACGTGCGACATGCGTGCGCCCGTAGCCCACACGTCGCACGCTCTTCTGTGCGACAGGAGCGCGCCGGTTGCGCTCTCTCCCACACATTCCACCCTCACCCACACCATCATCCCAAGAGCAACATCACCCACTCCACAATTACAATTATTTCCATCACCAACACAAAAACATACAAACATAATCCACAACAATTTTTTCTAATAATTTAGGGTTTTGAAACTAACATTCTATTTGTTTATTTTAACCGTAATGTAGGTGATGTTGGCCGCCGTTGATGGACTCCGACGTGGTGGGAAGACGTCGCCGATGACAATTTCACTTGGAGGAGAGAAATCCGTTGAGCATGAGAGGAGAGGAAGTTGGGAGAATGAGAGGGGTAAAATCGGAATTTTTTTAATGGTTGGCTAGTTATGATAGAAATAAAGTTGGAGGGTTAGTTATGAAAATTGTGAAAATTATGTGGTTAGTTTTGTAAATTTCCCAAAAATATTGTCAAATCCTGTATCTGGTGTAGGGGTATTTTGGTACTTTCAAAGACAAGTAACAGCTAATGAGCTAAACTAACAGTCATACACGCTGGGGGGTGATTTGTCAATATATCCATAGTTTCTCTCCAAGCGTAGCAAGACTAAACCTCAGGGGGTGTATCCAAATATTATCCCTTTTGAAGAATTATTTATAACACGAACGACACCATTTTAGGTGCCCAAAACTCACCGTTTTTACTGTTATAAAAAGACACTGTTTCCCAAAATCGCTCGGTTTTCGCCTATTTATTAATTGTTTTTTTTTTAAAAAGTGTGTTGTTAGGATCGAATTTACAAGTATAACGACCGCAACTACTCTGGCGGATCTCTCGATGCCGAGGGCAAATACTCTGGCGGATCTCTCGATACCGACTCTCGTAGTAACTCTATTCAAATAACGTCTTGTCTGTCGTCTCCCTAAACATGAAGTCATGAGCAGAAGGCTCCACCAGTCATCAGCAAACAACATCGTCTCCCTCGCTTTCCGTAAAATTTGAAATCGAACGTCTCTTTGGAGCTACCGTTGCCGGTCTTTAAAGGGACAGGTTCTCGGCCCGCATCAGTGTTTGCTATTTTAATCTGAATTTCAATTTCCAAACAGTCTAGGATTTCGACTCTAAATTTTGAAGATGGAGATTCCGCTATTGCGTTACCAGAGTGTAGCATTGGATCAGATACAAAATAGTTGTAGCTTCCCATGTTCCTTTTCAGCGAATGAGGTGCCGCAAGGCAAAGCCTTGTCGTCTGGGTGTTATTTTTCGTTGGATAAAAGAAAATGGAAGAGCCCATTCCGTACAATCAGGTGTTGTTTGATGGAGCAAGGGCTTAAGCCCCGGCCTAAACCGAATAAAATATATACTGAGGAATTAAAGGAGAGTAATTTGCCAGATACCCAGTTGAAGAAACCCAGTACAGGGATTTGTAGTCAGATAGAGAAGTTAGTGTTGAACAAAAGGTATAGAGAGGCGCTTGAATTATTTGAGATTTTGGAGTTTGAAGGCGGTTTTGATGTGGGTAGTAGCACTTATGATGCGTTAATTAGTGCTTGCATAGGTCTCAGGTCTATTAGAGGTGTGAAAAGAGTGTGTAGTTACATGCTAAGTACCAGGTTTGAACCGGATCTGTACATGGGAAATAGAGTGTTGCTTATGCATGTGAAATGTGGGATGATGATTGATGCCCGTAGGTTGTTTGATGAAATGCATGAGAGGAATTTGGTTTCATGTAACATGATAATTGCAGGGATGATCGACTCTGGGGATTATTTAGAGGCATTTTTGTTGTTTCTTGATATGTGGGAGGAGTTTTCTGATTGTGGGTCACGAACATTTGCTACTATGATTCGGGCCTCTGCTGGGCTGGGACACATTTCTGTGGGAAAGCAATTGCATTCCTGTGCTTTGAAAATGGGTTTTGGTGACAATATTTTTGTGTCTTGTGCGTTGATTGACATGTATAGTAAATGTGGGAGCATTGAAGATGCTCAGGGAGCTTTTGATGACATGTCAGAGAAGACCACTGTAGGATGGAACACCATCATAGCAGGTTATGCCCTTCATGGATACAGTGAAGAAGCCCTGGATTTATATTATGAGATGCGTGATTCTGGGGTTCAAATGGATCATTTTACATTTTCCATGATCATAAGGATCTGCACAAGGTTGGCTTCGTTGGAACATGCCAAGCAAGCTCATGCGGGCCTTGTTCGTCATGGTTTTGGATTAGATATTGTAGCAAACTCTGCACTTGTGGACTTCTATAGCAAATGGGGAAGAATAGAAGACGCTCGACATGTTTTTGACAAGATGCCCTGCAAGAATATCATATCTTGGAATGCGTTGATTGCTGGGTATGGTAACCACGGTCGTGGAGAGGAGGCCGTTGAATTGTTTGAGCAGATGCTTCTTAATGGAATGAAACCCAACCATGTTACATTTCTTGCTGTTTTATCTGCTTGTAGCCGCTCTGGATTATCAGAACGTGGGTGGGAGATATTTCAATCCATGAGTAGGGATCATAAAATCAAGCCTCGTGCAATGCATTACGCATGTATGATTGAGTTATTGGGTCGAGAGGGGCTTCTAGATGAAGCCTTCGCCTTAATTAGAGGTGCTCCCTTCAAAACTACCAAGAATATGTGGGCTGCCTTGCTGACTGCTTGTCGGGTAAATGGGAACTTAGAGCTTGGAAAATTCGCTGCAGAGAAGCTTTACGGAATGGAACCTGAAAAGCTTTCTAATTATGTTGTTCTTCTGAATATATACAATAGTTCTGGCAAGTTAAAGGAAGCTGCAGAGGTCATTCGGACCTTAAGAAGAAAGGGTTTAAGGATGCTTTCAGCTTGCAGTTGGATTGAAGTCAAGAAACAACCACATGTTTTCCTCTCTGGAGATCAAAGCCATGTCCAAACAAAGGAGATTTACCAGAAAGTGGATAGGATGATGTTAGAAATTTCAAAGCATGGCTATGTTCCTGAGGAGAAAACTTTGCTTCCTGATGTGGATGAACAGGAACAACGTGTATTGTCCTATCACAGTGAGAAACTGGCAGTAGCTTTCGGACTAATAAACACTTCAGATTGGACACCACTGCAAATTGTGCAGAGCCATCGGATTTGTTGTGATTGCCATAATGCAATCAAGTTGATAGCTATGGTTACTGGACGAGAAATTGTTGTGAGAGATGCTAGCAGGTTCCACCATTTCCAAGATGGGATGTGTTCTTGTGGTGATTATTGGTGATGGTAAAACACTAATCCACATAGGAATCCATTAACTCTATTATGATCTGATATTTTTTGTACTTCTCCAATTTTTTATTTTTTGGATACAGTAATGCAATGACACATTGTAATTTCTTGTAGTCGAGGTCATTAATAAAAGGCTCGAGTTCATTTTTCAAGAACCTTGTAAATTAATTCGCAAATCTGCTTGCTTTCTGTGCGTTATGCATTCGTGTTGACTATGTTAACAATTTTGGCTCTTTCAATGAACGACACAACGCCGAGTCCATTATCAGAATACATTTTACCAGTGCAAGCAAAATTTTTTTTTTATTGTTTGATTTTGATGTTAATAATAGAAATACATTTTTCATTCGAATGTCATTTTTTTTGAAAACTCGTTAGTGGGTGCGTTTAGAAATACAATTAGGATGAGTGAATAATTATTTTTAATATGGTGTTTCAAATAAAAGTAATTTTATTTTTTCTAAAAGATTTTTTGAATGAATTTTTAAAGAATTATCTGGTATATTATTACCATTACCCCATCTTCACATATGTACTACCGTATAAGTAATAATAGCGCGAGCAAAGCCAAGAAGCTTGACACTGACACGTAGATGAATAGGGATGGAGCAAACGCTGTGGGATCATTTGCCGCTACTGGTTAGGTCAAATTCGAAAGAATCGGTGGAGTACATTCTTCAAGCCCTCTGGCGAACCCGCAAGACCGGTCTCGACGCCGCCGACCGCCACGTCATCCACGACATCCTGCAGCTGCAGAACGACTCCGACCTCGACCCAGTATGCATTTTCCCTCTCTGGGGCTTTGCTTTATTACTCTTTACTAAATCTTCATTGCACGGAGAAATTTGAAAACTTTAAATAATTGTTGTGCTATAATTTGCTGTTCTCAGTGATTTTTTCGTTTTTATTTTTTTAACTCTCACTTTCTCAGTACTGTATATGCATAGATGAAGGATCTTCAAGAAGTATAGCTGCTGCGTATTGGTAACTTAAAAATTTTTTATGTGCAGCTTTTGGTATGTCTGCGGACATTGATCCGAAGGTGTGTTTACGATAACATAGGCAAGGATGAGATTCACAAGCTGTTTCCCAATGAGGTGCTGCCTGAATTGCAAAGGCTATTGACACTTTTGCTGCAAAAGTTTCAAAGAGAATGGCGTGAAGAGGAACTCAAAGACCAGGTCAGACATTCAAACTTAGAAACTTATGCTATCTTCGGCCTGATATGATCTCTATTATGTGGATGACACGAGATTGAACCTCTTTTTTTTTTTTTGGTCGGATGGATGGTATTCAGGTTGGTTTCCCTCGGTTAAAGGCAATGACATGGGACATGGCAAATCTGGAATCTACAGAAGCAATGAACCCTGTGGCTGTTATCAATTTGAAGGTGAGTGACTAACCATTTGAACTTTTAGTGTAAATTAATGAAGTGTGTAATCAATAAGTTGCAGAAAAGGTGAGAATTTGATTTATGCCTTCTGCAGCTCCAAAATGATTCTAAGCCACAGCCAGGAGAGTTGGAAGTGAAGTTTCAAGTGGCCAAAGATACTTTAGAAACCATGGTGAAGTCCATGTATGGTATCAGAGACCAGTTGGCTAACGTGGTAAGATGTTATGCTTGAATCTGCCCTTTTATAGCTTTATTCCATCTGAGTTACTGTTTGTGGGTACTATCTCTTGTTGGTTTATCTAAATACGCTCTATTGTTACCAGGGGGAGACATCAGAGAGGCATTTATCTCAAGAAACCAATACAGTGTAGTTTACGGTATCATTCAAATAGCAAGGTATTGCTCGAGTCAAACCAAAATCTGTTTTTGACTTGTCGATTTCATTTGGTTGTTAGGCAGTTATGGTGAATGATTTTTCAGCTTTGTCAAAGATGTTAAGTTTTGATTTTATCTGTTTACATCGTCACAGCCATCGATGACCATTTTGCTCCCTCACCACTTCACCTTCGCGTCCTGCGTCAATTTTGATGTTCTTTTTCACAAGCTCAAAGTGGAAAATAATTATATTAATAACATTTTTTTGATATTACAGACAAAGTGGGATGATGTTGATTGGGATCCTCTGTTTGAGCTGCTTAAGGAACCCGTTCAAATTGAAATTGAATTAGAACAAGTGCCCCTTACATAACTCCGGTTCAGATACCGAGCCAAAAAGACTACTGCTTCAGAATGAGAAATGTTGGAAACTCTACTCTTGTAAATTATTTGCGCATTTTTCTATTAAAAAAATAAATAAGTCACTCTTCTATGTAGGTTCACGTAAAGAGCATGAGGAAGCTAGTTACCTCTTAATTCTCACATTTCAAAAGTGTTTGTTAGGAATGAGACGATAGTCTTGGGTGGCTAATGGTACTAGTTTGACTCTTCTAGAAGTTTTGGGAAATTTGACACGTTCAAATTTTTTGAAGATTTCTTTAATCATGCCAATGTATTGTGGACTAGCAAGTTTCTTTGCATAGAATAATCGTCATCCCTGCATTCGTTGTAAAGTCAGGCCTTGCCGAGACTTGGAAACCTCGTTGTTGTTGTTGTTGTTTAGCTTTCTTATAGATTAATGACAACCATTTCACAGCGTACACATTGTGGCTTCCAAAAAGTAACATATTCATCTGCCAAGTAGGGCCATTTAAGTTTTTTCTTACGATGTTTCCGCAATTTGTGATTAGAAATATCTCTATCAATTTTATTAATTGATCACCACTAACGGACTAGCCAATTTATTTTGAATTTAGGTGCTGTAAAAACAATTAATTGTTTGACCAAAAGCCAAAAAGTATTAACGAATAAACTTTCAGACCAAACTAGTTAGGTGAGGGCAATGATTTTGACGAGAAAATAATAATAATAATAATAATAATAATAATAATAATTTGTCACCCTACCAGGCCTTCAAGTTGTTAACTCAGCCAGCACGAAAAGGTCAGTTAATTTAGGGATTTTCAGTTAACGTTCACACATGTAACGCACGCATGATGCTATTTTAATTTTAATCTCTCAGCGTCCAAATCACAAGCCACCAAGTAGGCAAATGTTATTAACCTCCCCGTAGTTGGGCTCAATATCCTATCACATTTTTATGGTTTGTAATCTAACGATAATTCTTTTTTTTTCTCATCTGGGTAAAGTTGTTTTTCTTTTTTTTTTTTTAAAGTAAGGGGGTGGATAAGTCCAAATATAATTTTTACTCTTTTATCACCCTTAAGAATCGAACCCAGGCTTGTAAGATAACAGTTTCACTGCCAACCAATCCGATCACACTCTCCGAAGCATATGACTAAGGTTTAAATTTAAGGCCTCTTATTTTCGATTTTTACCATCTAGATGATATTTAGAATATCATTGTCTCTCAATTTGTCTCTCAATTATTGTAAAGTACCCAAATATAACCTAATTTATAAAATATCACAATACATCCTTGTATCTCATTTCTATTAGAATTAAAACTTAGAGGTGGCAAAAATGGGTTACAATATGATTACACAACATAACTTTTTTGTATTCTTATCGACTAATATAGACACAATTAATAACTAAGTTGACATGATAAATAACCGTGTTATATCCGTATTGGACTATCTCAACACGATTTCACGTTTATCACACAAATATCCATTAATATGTGGTAATATTATTTTAAAAAATAACTACTATATATATTGAACACTACATTAATTATTTGTGTCATACCCATTTTGTGTCATAAAATTATTCATGTCATATTTATATCACGTTAACTTATTTATAACCTATTTTTAAGAATAATATTGACATGTTTTTGTTTTTAGAATAATTTTTTATTTTTTATTATTTTTATCAAATATTTTAAATAGGGTAACACGATTAAAACAATTGATAAAAGGATCATTTCTGTATTTTGATATATCAACATAATTAATAAATAAATCGTATTTGTATTTACTTAAATTTAACACGATACTATTACACAAATTGACAATCCTAGTAAAACTATCTAAATTATGTAAAAAGTAAAAAACAAAGGATGTTTCTAGATATTTTGTAAACTATAAGGGATCGTTTATTTTTTGACTTAATAACTTAATTGGACTTAATTTCAATAAGTTATATTATTAGGTATGTTTATTTTTTAAATTTAATGAAAAATTTCAATCATTAAGTTATTAAATTATTATGTCAATTTTTTTTTGTTTTCTACTTAATCTAAAAAGTTTTAATGATATCATTAAAATATATTTTCTAAAATATCCTTATCTAATTAATTTATTTTCATCATTAACTAAATAAAATTTACTAATTAGTATTAATGTTTATTTATGCTTTTATTTTCTTCAAATAACTATTATCTATCTTTATAATTTTTTTATGAATGTTTTTATATGAAATATCATAAAGTACAATAAAATTGATTAACATGTTCTAATAAAGAAAATAATAAAAATTGTATTCACTTGAACGTGAACATGATTTATGCAATTATAAAATACCAACCCTATTTATGTTCTTGAGGTCTTATTATTTATTTAAGATTTAAATTTTATAAAAAGCACACATGAAAAATTATTAGATTTTAGTTTTTTTAATGGAAAAAAAAAATCTGAATACTTATTTTCAAAGGTTAAAAAGAAATCTCATTCAAATATAAATGCCACCTAATTCTATAAGAATGAAATGGGTTATTAAACCAAAATACAGGGACGTCAACAGAATTTTACCCTTTGTCTTGTTTATTACTAATAATCACAACCCAATTGTAACATAACTGCATAAAACCTCACGGTACCGTGCAGCACGCAAAACCCACCGCAGCAAGAGTCAGGGCAATAAGACAACAGTACAGCAAAGACAAAACTTCCCTTACGTTACTCTCTCTTGTCCGCTCGTCTCTTCTCTCTTCTCGTTTGGTTTCGTTTTACTCGCCGGCCGAAGTAAACATACGCCTTTTCAGTTTCAATTTCTCAACAAAATCTCTTCAATCGGAAAAATAGTAACAATAATTTTCAAGATGAATCGCGTGGCCAAAATCCCTTATTAAAGCCCTCAATTTTCATTAACAAACTCTCTATTTTAGTTTTTCTTTTGGTCTTTTTGGTTGTGTTTTTTTTTTTGGGTTACTTGCAAACCCTACGAAATGGCAACGACCAGCATAAACTCCGGCGGTGAGGACCGGGTCCTAGCTACGGCGCAGCAGATCGTGAAGAGCCTCAACACTCCTAAAGAAGTTCGCGAGGACATGCTTTTAATCTTCTCGAGTTTCGACAATCGGCTATCAAACATCGGCGATTTAATCAACGGCGACTCAAGTGGCCCACACAATTTTGAATCTGCTGAAAAGATCATACTTCGTCACGACTCCAACTCCAACTGGGATTCCCCTGGAGAGTTCGACGAATTCATCGGCGCCGTCGACGATATCCTCCGACTGATCGACAACTTGTCTGTCGGGAGCGACAACGAGATCATGGACCGGGCTGAGACAGCGATCCAGGCGGCGATGTCGCGTTTGGAAGACGACTTTCGGCATCTCCTGATCAGCAACACGATTCCGCTGGACGCTGATGGGCTGTACGGATCGATGCGGCGCGTTTCGCTGTCGTTTGCGGCAAACGATGGGGAAATTGATGGGGAGTTCGAGAGCTTTGGAGAGGTAAGTGATGGGAGCGTGAGGTTTCATGAGAGAGGAGCAAGTTTAGGTGAAGAGATGAGTGTTGATTTGATTGAACCTGCTGCTTTGGGTGAATTGAAACAGATTGCTGATAGAATGATCAGGTCAGGTTATGAGAAAGAGTGTTTTCAAGTTTATAGTAACATTAGGCGTGGAGCTTTGGATGAGTGTTTGGCGATTCTCGGTGTTGAGAAATTGAGTATGGAAGAAGTTCAAAAAATTGAGTGGAGTTCTTTGGATGAGAAGATGAAAAAATGGATACAAGCTGTTAAAATAGCAGTTAAGCTTCTTTTGAGTGGTGAAAAGAAGCTTTGTGATCATATATTTAGTGAGGCTGAGACTATGAGTGATGATTGTTTCAATGAGACTGCTAAAGGGTGTGTGAAGCCGTTGTTGATTTTTGCGGAGGCTGTGGCAATTGGGAAAAGGTCGTCAGAGAAGTTGTTCAGGATTTTGGACATGTATGATGCATTGGCTGATGTTTTACCCGATTTGGAGGCGATGATAACGTCTGAGCTTGTTTGTAGTGAGGTAAGCGGAGTGTTGAATGCATTGGGAGAAGCCGCGAAGGGGACTTTTGCGGAGTTTGAGAATGCTGTGCAGAGTGAGACTTCGAAGAAACCTATGCACGGTGGAGAGATTCACCCACTTACTCGTTATGTGATGAATTATGTGAAGTTGCTTGTTGATTATAGTGATACTCTGAATAAGCTGTTAGAGCATGATGAAATTGATACTGGCAGTTTACAGATTGATGCTGATAGTTTGGAGAGTATGTCTTCAATTGCTCGGAGATTGTTGTTGTTGATAACATGCTTGGAATCTAATATTGAGGAGAAATCAAGATTGTATGATGATAGTGCTATGCAATATATATTTCTAATGAATAATATTCTGTACATAGTGCAGAAAGTGAAGGATTCTGAGCTTGGAAAGCTTTTGGGAGATAACTGGGTTCGCAAGAGGCGTGGCCAGGTGCGCCAGTATGCGACAAGTTATCTTAGGGCTTCTTGGAGTAAGGCCTTGGCTTGTTTGAAGGATGAAGGGATTGGTGGGGGCTCCACTAATGCCTCCAAGGTGACCTTGAAGGAGAGATTTAGGAGCTTCAATTTGTGTTTTGAAGAGATATATAGGGTTCAGACTGCATGGAAAGTCCCCGATCCTCAACTTCGTGAAGAGCTTCGAATTTCAATATCAGAGAAAGTGATTCCAGCTTATCGCTCATTTATGGGTAGGTTTAGGAGTCAGCTAGAGAGTGGAAGGCATGCTGGGAAATACATAAAATATACACCAGAGGATTTAGAGAGTTATTTATTGGATCTATTTGAAGGATCACCTGGTGTTCTTCACCATCCGAGAAGAAAGAGTACATAGCATTCAGGCTCTTGTGACGGGTAAGCATTGTGCTCTCATCAAGGACTAGTTACAGCTGAGTGCATCTGTTTATTGTATTTTATGATATGCTTTTTATGTTGGTTTTAATGTCACAAACACAGGTTTTTTTGGTGAAAGTTAATACTGCTCACTCTATACTGTATTAAGTTTTGTACATGTGATATAGACTGTAGTTTTTGTAATATCTGGATTATGTCATGGTTCATGTATTTTATTTTCATGAATCTTCATTAGTATTTAACTAATTATTTGTCCATGATAAAGCATAATTTGTCCATGATTAAGCATAATGGTTAGTTTTATTTATATTATCAGAATGGGTTAAAGACTGAGCAGATCACTATAATTGAAATTTCTACTTTTTCATCTTATTGCTAGGTCTGGTTCACAATCGTCAGATAAGTTGCTGAACAAAAAAAACAGCACATTTTCACCATGCATCTTGGGATTAGCCACTGATAAGCAGATCCATTTCTGGCTATTTTGGCCATTTTCACCATGAAATTAATTAGATTGATTATATCTAACTCCTTGTGTAGAGTAGGGTTATCGACAACCCCAGGTTCATTTGTGAAAAAGGTCAAGAACTTGCGAAACTAAGATGATGAATGCAAATATGTGGAGAATTTTCCTTTATCAGTGGTTGGCATTGCTGGCACATTATGGTTGTATCCAAATTTATTTGGCACTCTTTGTGCCGCAAATAATTGACTTTTATTGTGTTCGCGATTATAACTCTTGTCCGTTACACATGTTAGACGAACTAATTACAGATTAATCCTTACGTTCAGTGCTTAAATCGCTTTGACCTCGTCCTAGGAAGCTGTGATACTCTGTTCAACTGAATCGAAGTCTTGGTTCCATGTTCATGGACCATAGTTTGATTTGGAATTAACAGTAGCACTTTATTAAGTTATTTTCCAGTTATTGTACTTGCTCCAATCGGCGTAAGAGAGGAAGGTGGGATGTCAATCACTTTCTTAGTAACTGTTTAGCTGTTTAGCGATGAGTTGCGAGACGATTGGGAAACCAGTTGAAAGGCCATGTACATGCACGTACTGTGATTTGTTAAACTGTAGTCACTCCCGGCCTGTGGCATTACACTACACATATAGCTGGTTCATTTTGGACCTGTTATACGACTCCCGGGCCTCCACCTCCTAAGCGTACTCCTACTAATAAGTCGTAGGCGAAGTAGTTTGGGTTTAGTTATAGTGCTTGTGTGTAGCGTAGTCCCAACTTGAAGATAAGCTCTCGCAGAACAGATCAATCAAGTAGAATCCCAATGTTAAAATGGAATCCAGAAATATTGATATATATATATATGCTCCATAAAATCAATAAAGACCTCGCATGATAATCGTTTTTTTTTGCTTAATTCATTGTGTCTGATTGCTGGTTCTGACCTCTTTCAAAAGAGGCCGATGAAAAAAGTGTTCCAACCAAGAAACGTGGCATGTTTTTGTCTTTTGTTGGAAGGATGTCCGGTTGGTTTTAAATTTAAAATCATAGAATCTTACGGTAGGTTCACCTATAGACATTATGGATCTGCCTTTAATGGCCGTTCGGTCAGACAAGTTATCTGGTCCTTTTAGTCTATTTACGAGCCATTTCGGGGCCCATGCAGCACACCGACTGGTCAACCATGGTAGAATTTTTAACTACACATTGACTGCGTGGTCCGCGCCCATTCAACTCGGAGCACGGCGGCAGAAAACCATTTTCGGCCCTATATGACCGAAAAACAAAGGCCAAAATTTGGTATTACAGATGTTCAATCTTGGTGAATTTGGCATCTTAAGCTGGCTATGCTGCAGATGCTTTAGAATTGTTTCTATGAACAATAAACTGATTAGCCCGCCAAAACGCCCCCGGGACAAATTTTTTATACCTAAGAAGATGAGAAATGTCACCGCCGAATTTGAAATTTGAAAGCAGCTGGCATCTGCTGCTGACCTCACGGTTAGTTAAGACACATTCTTGCAGTCTGCAGATAGAGACTCCAGTTCAAAGATTAAGTGGCAGATTGCTCCAATCCATACACCACCACGTCGCAATTTGGAATGACTTGTTTCATTGGAATTCATACACACTAGCCAATTTGTGGCCAGCTGGCGCCTAACGGAAGCCTGATTGCCTCGTCTGGACATGCCAGAATAGCGAGTAAATGCGCGTGCAATGTTGGAATAGCCGCCAGATTGTCACCTAACAAGCAGCATTTGAAGAAACGAGAGAATTTTTTCTTTCTATAACCAACTGGTTTTTTTGTTTCTATTCGGGAAACTTGTGTCTTATTGGGATACTAAAATGCGAAGACTGTCGCGAGGAAGAGAATTTTCCAGTTCTCATCCCAGCCAGGCTTTTCTTGGCAAGAATTATCTCAATGTAACTTTCATAAACCGATTATATAGGAAATGCACGAAATACGGCAGGCCTAACTTAATTTCTTATGAAAAAACTAACCATTGGTATCCAAAGGAACCGTTAAGGTGTTCCAATTATTAGACTAATTTACAGAAAGGGACTAACATGGGATTGGTGGATACAGAAACGCGTACAGAAGATCTAACTCAGCTAAGCAAGATGGTCTCCAATTACATGAGCATCAAATCAACTATGTTACAATCACTGCATCCAACCAGTCTCTAACACACCACCAACAGACAGAAGCAAATGATCAGTTGCTGAAGACATGAGGGGGCTTGTTACCTTTAAACCCTGCTATTCTCAGGCAATGGCAAGACTCCATCGAAGAAATCACCAAAGTAGCCTCGAGGCTCGTGTACTAGCCTTAAGATGATGTCTCTCAATGTGATTACACCTTCCAAATTCCCATTATAATCCACCACATAAATTCGATGAATTTTTTTGGAATCAAGCAGGTGGATCAATTCCTTTATCGTGTGGTCTCTGTTGCACGTAACCATGCCACTTAACAATGGTGAGTCCTCATGATGATGTTCTTCCATGTACTTTCTAACTGCTGTCAGGAAGTTCTTAGCAGTGATAGATCTATGCATTAACACAAGTTTGCGTAAGTAACTTCAACAATTATACAATGAGACATCTTAATAAAACATTGTAAAATACTGGTAAAAGATTCATCCACAAACCTATAATCATGATAGATCTCTGGTGCAGTTAGAAGGAACTGAATATCCCTCAGGCTTATATTACCCACCGCCTTATTACCGCCTTTTCCAACAACAGGTATGCCTCCAATTTTCTTTCTCCTCATCAACTTAAATGCCTGAAGCACTGGTTCATCCTCGTACACCTAAAACAAAATAAAACAAGCACTTCAAAAGGACAGTAACATGTTAATGGTTAAAAGAAACTCCATTTTGCTTAAAAGTTAAACTTTTGGGTGGGGTGGAATTAGTTAGGACTGTAACAGATAAAAGCCGTAATGTGGGGTTGAGAATATGAAGAAACTTGCTTCTGGTTCAATTTTATAGACAAAGATATCTAGAGCAGATACAAGGGGCAAAAGGAAAGATTTGTACCATGTATGGGCATATTTGTTGACCTAAACAGGATTCGTGATTCTCAATTCAAGAATAAGTAATAACTAAATAATCTCTAGGATAAATTTGATCATAAATATATATCAAAAACAACTATTTTGTTTAGAGGTAATCTGAAGATAATAGAGATTTACTGACATACCTTGACAATATGATCAGCTGACATTATGGGAAGACCAATTTCAGATAGCTTCTTTTTTCCCCAGCTTTCAAACCATTCAAGACCAGCACATTCAGCTAACATGTGAATAACAGAAGACTGGGTGATGATGTTATCAATCGTCCCTTCACCCAAATCAACTACAGGAATGCTCTTCATTTTGTACTTTGAAAGCAACAGAAGCATGGTCAAGAAGGAGTTGGATTTCTGCAGAGCAAGGAATGGAGCCCAGCGAAATGACCCTGCGATGTCACGTACCTGTATGTTTGGAAGTTAATGAGTGCCACCAATTTCTGTTGAAAAATAAAAATGTGAAACACATAAAAATGAAACGCGAGTTATGAAGGTTATATAGAACCTTAGTGTTCTTATAGAATTCAGAAGTAGTCAAAGCTTCAAAAAAGTTTCCGGAAGTCATTGAAGCAGATTCAGGGCCTAAATCCATAAATAGAGCAGCCTTAGACATGCCATTAACTGCTGCAGCCAAAGCAGAACCAGGGGATGAACTCCTTGGAGAAGGCGGTTCTGACTGTCAAGAAGATAAAAAAAAATTGCTTTCAGTTTCCTTACCAAATTAGAAAAATATGAAGCCAAAAAGTCAAAATCTCTTTGAACATGGAGAAACTTAAATTTAAGACATAAATGGAACCACTCAGCAATGCCAATTGAATAAATAATATCAGAAGATTGATTGTGACTCTTACCTGATGCAAAATCCATACAACAATTCCTGCAAACTCAACAATGCCAATGTATCTGTCCATCCAACTAGCATCCTGAGGTGCATCAACATCCACTACGGGAGCACTGAGAATTCCGTGTTGGGCCAGTATTTCAACCGCTTCAGCTAGACTGGTGTCTGATTTTATCTCAATCACTGCGCACAATGATCAACAATTATTATTCATCCAAGTAAAAATAAAACACAAAACACCGAATTTAAATCATTTCAACACAGATCATATGCAAAAGCTTAAAGCTTCCTCGATCACGATCACAAGACGTCATGATTCCAAACGCTCAAACAAGAATAGAACATATTTTTGATGAATTTATTAAAGAGGTACCCAAAAACAATATCAGAGACTCTGATCCAGGCAATTCTCTTGTGTATAAACATAAAGCATGTATATGGTGAACAGAAATGATCTAGATAGCAATTTTGAGCAATTTGCCCCCATAATATTGTGATTAACTGGACATGTGACACAATTCTGGAACTAGTGCCATAGCCCTGTAGTTTTTTATTCACTGATAACTATAAGCAATTATGCATATACATATATATATATATATATATATAAAACGATGAAAAAGTACCTTGTGAAGGCGGAGGAGGGAAAGCCTCAACAGGGATGCTTTCAAAACACGCGTTAAGCTTCTCCGTGGGACTAAGCTGTGGTTCCAAGACGTCCCACAAATCCTCCACTTTCATCCCCAGCTGCGCCTCTGGACTCCGAGGACTATCCTGTTGCCTTGGACTACTCTCTTGTCTCTGTAATTGCACACTCGCCATCACTATGAACGATCACCCTTTTTTCTTATTTTCGCTTCTCTCTCTCTCACTCTCTCTCGCTCTAAATAATTCCAAAAAGGTTGAAAAGCTTAGATTTTTCTTTTAACAACAAAACAAACAAACAAACAAACAAACCCGTTTCAAAAACCCGCAGTTAATACTGCACGTTAAAGTTGCATGCTTATCAGTTTGACCGGTGGAAGCAGGACACGTGGACACTCGTGATGCGGATGCTGCATGATTGGTCATGGAGCTGCGTGGTCAACGGCTTGTGTTTGACGTAATGTTCGCTTAAGCTTATCCGGTTCGCTCATTTATTTATTTCCTTTTTTGGCGGATAGAATTAAAAAATAATAGACACACTCTCCCTCTTTGTTTTTTTTCCCCCTCTTCGCTTATCCGATATTTAATGAAGGCCAGTGGCGTGTCACTCTAACATGCGCTGCCCCGCGCTCAGCGCACTTGTGTCTAACGACAAGTGTGCTGATTCAGATTTTGGGTTCGTGACGTGGAGAGCTGACCTGCGGCGGCTGCCCGTGGTTTTGTACTGTTGTCGTTTGTTTTGGTGATAGAAGGCTGCGCCCTGTTCTGTTCTTTTCTTGGTTTGCCGTAACGAAATTTTTTATTGTTTATACAAAAGTAATAAACTATTAAATTGGATTGCTACCTCTCCTTGCATGGTCTTATTTGTATTAATTGAGTTTGAGTCGAGCTATTGACGCCCGTGGAGAGTCCTAATAAGACCCCTTTTTAAGTTCACAATCTTACAAATCAACGACAGACGAGTTTGTTGCTGGTTCTCGGTCAATCGCTTCCCCGGCGTCGTACAACAAAAAAAAAATAATAATTTAAGTACACACAACAAGAATTAAAAAAACAAAAGATGTTATTTTAGCATTTTAAGATTTTGTTATTTTAATTTTTTTGATAACTTGAAAAGTAAGTTTAATCCATTATAAGTAAGGAGGTATTATTTTTATTTTCATAACTTCGATCATTCAATAAAAAAATCCATGATTTTAAAATTTCTTTTAGAATTATATCAAAATCTCTCTATCTCACCTAAAGTGTTTTTTAAAATTAAAAATATTACTTAAAGAGCTATTCATTTAGATTATAATGAGAACTAATCACACTCTTAACCTAATCGCATTAATTTAGCCCTCTGTCAACCCATCAAACTGCTTTCACTACCCCGCTCTGTCATTCATCAATGAGTAATAATATAAAGGTGGAAAAGTGTAATTGAGAGTTAAAAATAAAATTCAAAATCCCACAACCAAATACCCAAAATGCACAGGCCCCATTTGGCAGTTCTTGTTTCCTCTCCTTGGAATCCTGAATTCACATAAACTGAAAAATAACAAAATTTTGGATCAACCCAGACGGTCAACTCCGCTGGCAGAACGTCCCTAGTCATGACAAGTCATTTTTCTAAATACAAAGAATAGTCTCGAGGAGTTGATAATTTGGAGCCCAAAATTTTTTCTTTTGAAGCAATGAGGCGAGCTAGCGTTGATGTAGAATAACTCACAGAGTTTATTAAGAAAAAGTGATAAATATGGAGAAATATATTTTTAAGGGGCAGCAGCTTTGGAATATTTGTGGTGTCATCAAATTTAAAATGACTTTTAAATGGTATAAATTGGGTATCTTTAAGAATTGAGTGTCATAAGGACCTTTATGATATGTCAAAAGCCCAACTCACTTTAATTTGACTGGGTCGGGCCCAATTACAGAACAATGAGGTCTAACAACCCTTTAGAACACTTATGAAACAAACATATTATAATAAGGAGATCATTTCCTAATCACCTCAGAAATAGTAAAAGTAATATCTGCTACTATAAATTTTTTGTAATATATCTGAACTATCTCAAATTTTAATTTTATATCAGTTACTATTTTTCTATTAATTATATTAACTACTGTTAAATAATTTAAGATAAAAAACTATTTTACTTATGAATTCATTGGGGTTTTGTGAATATTTTTTTTTATTTTTTAGTTTCTATATTCTCTTCAATATTCTATATTGTGTCAATGCATACATACGTACATATATGAATCGTAAAATAGAACAACAAATATTTTAATTTTTTCAATTTCTTTTGTCATTTCAGACATTATATATTTCATAAAAATAGCATTATTGATATTTTAAAAGTACTCATCACTTGTTTTTTCTCTTATTTTTTTTCTCATTATATGATAGGTTAATTTCAAATTATTGGTATTGTTTTTCAGAATTTTATTGGATTGTAAAATGGTAGTAACCATAATACCATATTACACAAACACCAATTTCACCTAAGTTTCTTTCTCTAAGTATTTTTATTGTGCTAACACACAAAATTGAATAGACAATACAATAAATTTGATTTGATACCAATATATGTAAATAGTACAATAATGGATATTTACCAAGAATAATTTCTAAAAATATTTAACAAATAGCAAGTTGTCTCTGAACTTTTTAAAGTCGCTTATCAATCTTCTTAAAGCAATTCCAGACAAAATAAATGATACTAGGAATATGCAAATAATTGCATACAATAAAAATCACTTCTTTTTACCACATTTTCGTAATTACTAAATTACCACTGCTAACCAAAAACATTAACCACATCATTAGTTCATTACAAAAATCCCGCAGAAATATAGAAAAGTGTTTATCAGTCCACTAATCAAAACCACCCAAAAAAAAAAGAAAAAAGAGGAAGAAACATCCAAATTGACTCATATTTCACTATTCTGACTCTTTCTGTGTAATTCGGGAGGATTATTCAGGCGCCAAATCCCATGGAGGCGTCGTCTTCTCAATCTCAGCCGTCTGATTCGAATCAAAAGGCTTCCAGTTTCCTCGCCAATCTCCCCTCTCGCGGCCTCTTTACCTCCACCGCCTTCTCCCCAAATCAGGTGGTTTCCTATTTTTCAAATTAATTTTTTTTTTTAATGTGCTGTCGACAAAATGCGGGAAATTGATAATAAATAATTTAAAATACTTTGAGTTGAATCTCCGTTTAACTGAGCCCGAAATAAGTGCTAAGTTCAGTCTAGTTTCTTGTTTTGCTTTTATTTTTTATTTTTACTCGTAGCAATACGGTTATCTGAGAGTTAAAAATAAAGAGGATAACTATCGGGTGGTTTAAAAAGTAAAAATCTTCTGAATCGATTCATGGGAGACGAAATGGAGGAATTATGTTTAGGGTTTTGAGTTGACATCTGCCAACACATTTGCAGATTGCAAGTTACTTGATGTTATAGTGCTGGATTTTTATTATGTGATTGTTAATTGAATTGGATTTTTGTTGTAAGGGTTTAGTATCTATTTGTGTATGAAAGCTTGAAGTTGTAAATAGAGGTGGGTTGTGTACAATTTTTCTGGCAAAGCAAACTCCAAGGGAAACCCTACCAGCATGCCCATTCATTTGAGAGTTTAGACAGTTTATCGTGAAATCACCCAAAAAAAGGGGAAGGGGGGAACTGTTCATAGGAGGCGTTGATTGGAAATTTATATATTAGGCATTGTGCTGGATTGAATTTGTCTTGTAATGATCGGCTGATCCCATTTTTTTGTTATTGTGACTTTCCCAGGGTATCAAAAAGTGTGTTAATGTTATTTAGTCCCTTAGGGATTTCAGTATGTGTCCTTGCATTAATCTTGTAACTATTCTGGTATCATTTTGTTTTCTAATATTAAGTAAGCTAACTGGGTATTAAGAACTAAGAAGTGTATTTATGTTTTTTCTTTCTAATATTATTTATTTTGTAAGCTCTACTTATTCTTTTTCATTTTGGAAAAATCAACCAATGATCTTTAGAGCTAACATTGATGGGTTTTAATGGTTTCTTTAAGTGTAAGTTTGTTTTCTAGTTGCAAGAATTTCTGTCAACGGAATATTTTTAGAGATGCATTTCGTACAGTTAAAATGTTACATGCCCCCACTTCCTGATAGCCTTATCGGTATGTTGGTGGTGCTGTTAAGTATTTAGGCATAGCCACTTGAATTTTGATTTTTGGGGCTGTTCTATACTTCTACACCTAACATTTCCAATCCCTTGATTTGCAAAAAGATATTGTCTTATAAATGTGTTTCTTTATCGTTCAAGACATACTTGTTGCATTTCTAAGATTGAGGTTGATTAGAATTTGGTTGCAAATGTTTTTAGAAATTTACTTATTTTGTTCTTTTCCTTTAATATTTTCTTGAAAAAATTGTTGCCTGCTCATTGTTAGGCTTTAATATGTTGGTTTAGTTAATTGTTGAAATTCATATTCCTGTTTTAGGAACCAGTTTCAATGACTATCTTGAACGTTCAAATGTTTGTGCAGGGTGGGATGCGAGTTTACATTTGTGAGCATGATACAGCACCTCCAGGTATCCGTATGCTCTAAACCTTCTATATATATTTCTCAACTTTTGATGAGCTTACAAAGCATGGATTCTGTATTTTGATTGCTGCATGTTTCTACTTTTTCTTCCTTTGCTTTAAAAGAGCCCTAACTTATGATGTTGTCCGATTTACATTTTACGTCATTAATTAGATACTAATTTATTATAAGGTGCATTTATGGAAAGGATAAATTTACCATTTTAGAATTCTCTTAGTTCATATTGTGGAGTCTATTATTTATCATTCTACTTTAATTTGTGGAATTTCCGAGGGAAGGGCTGAGATGAAAATTTACTGATAGATCTTTGTTATTAGATCATTTTTCATCCTAACTTAATTATCTGACTCTTACTTGTACCTCCAGAGGACCAACTGATAAAAACAAATCAACAGAACATACTGATTAGATCACTCACTCTCAAGAAACAAAAGGGTGATCCCAGTTCAAAGGATGTGAAAGGTGCAACTGCAGCTGATAGAAAGAGGTACTAACCCATTTATCATGAATGAATTACATTTGAAATGGGTCTACTTGGGCTTGTTTATAATGTTTAGATTTAGAAACTTTCTGGTTTGCTGATCTGCACTGTAGCAAGTTACAGGGTATTCTCCGGTGAATCCTCTCCTTGCAACCATGAGCTGTTGTATCTGTGAATTCTTTTCTAATATAAGCCATCTTAAATTTCAGGACTGCAGAAAGAATTTTGGATACAAGGACTCCAGCCAAGAGAGCAAATATTCAAAGTAGTTCTCGGCAAGGTAACTTGTAATAGTTTGTATTGCACTAATTATTTGTGTTTTTTGGTACATGTGGTTGTCATCTTTGAAAAACTAGAATATGTCACTCTGTTTGGTGCAAGTGGTGTTTAACCTAATAAAAATCAGCATTATGTGCAACCTTAAACGTAGAATTCTTTTTGGATAGAATTTTCTTCTTCCTAATTTTTATAATACTCCATTAGTCCTATTAAAAAAGAAAATGCCAAAAAAAAAAAAAAATCCTTTGCGTTGACTTTTTCTGGAGATCAAACTATAAACTTACAATAGAATTGCTCCCATATTGGTTGACTATGTTTAGTTTCATTCCTGGTTCATCAAAGGGCTTGAATTGGTTATTGATATATAATGGTTGTGCCAGAGATGCGCTTATAATGCCGATGCAAATGATTACTTGATTTGAAATCAGTTTGCTACACTTTTAGTTTCTTGCTACCCCTTTTTTATCCTGGAGCCATGATCCATTGTGGCTACTTTTGGCTTATGTTTTTGAATGGGAAGTAGAAAGTTCATTGCTTCATTTCACTTTGCATACAACATAATGTACCAAAGTCATCTTAAAGTGTGCTATTTCAGAAGATGACCTTCACTTGCTAAATTTATGGTAAAGATTGAAGCAGGTTCTAATACTTCATAACTGTTTGTTACTTGTGGTTACAGATGGTCAGCTCTAACTATTTTAATTGCCGCCTTTGTTTGTGTTAATTGCTATCTAATATTAACTTGAAGAAGTTCAGAATTATGTTGCAATCCAATCTGCTTTAGATTTCCACTTTATTCACCCCTTTTGTGTTTTGAACTTTTTCATTCCCTTATTGGAAAACCATGCTATAACCTTATTATATTTTAAGTTTCTGATAGCTTTTAATTATGCAGAGGGATCAAACAGCCGTGCAACTGAGAGGGACTTCCACAGTTTGACAGTAGAGAGGCTCCGTGCGCTTCTCAAGGAAAAAGGTCTTTCGCCCAAGGGAAAGAAGGCATGTATTAGAAATTATTTGAATTTTATCTGGGTGTTTCTCTTGTTCTGTCAAGCCTATCCAGTTCTTTTTGTTAATGAGAATCCCATTCATGGGTTAGCTAAGTTCAGTGTTTAGCAGTAAGATGATAATAATATATCTGCGCATCAGCCTTGCTAATTGCAAAAACACGGTTCCTTGTGCAGGATGAGCTGATTGCACGCTTGAAAAGTGTAAATGGTTAAGAACAGTTGAAAAGAGGAGGGCCAAATTGCTCTCTGCATGTGATGCATCTAGTAGAAGACTGTCATTTTTTTGTGTAACCTTGGATAAGGAGCCAATGTATCTTACAAATAGTGTTTCTGGAGGTAGTTGTAATTTGTAGTGAGATAATGACAAACTTTTTTCTAAAAACCTAAATTTTGTGGTTTTGTGTTAAGTGCAGGCTTATGTGTTTTTGCGAAATGATTTTTTCTACCCCTCCCTTGTAAGCACTTTAATCATGGCCAAAGGAGGAGAAATTCTGAAATTGTTTGTGCAGGGTTACCTGTCTATTGAAGCTCAAGGTCTTAAGTCAGAGAATCCGTCATACATTGGATTTAATTTATATTCAACTATCTGATCAAGTAATGACATAGCATAGAAAATTTTACTGATGTAAATGTTATAATTTTATCAGTTGGTTGTAAGTATTCACCTGTGTCAAGTAGGGCTGGGTAAAAAAATCGATGCCTAAAAAAAACTGAACCGAACCGGTGGATCCGTTCAGATTCGGATTCGATTTTTTTCTTATAAATATCCGAATAACCGAGTTATAAGAACAAATCGAAATACCGGTTTGGATTTTAGTTCACTTAGCTGAATCGAATAACCGAACTGAAGAACCGAAAAATTTTTGTAATTTTATCAAAACATGAAATGTGTTATATATTAATTGGCTATGCAAAATGATTATAATAAACTCGGTCACACACAATTGTTATTTTTATTTTTATTTTGTGTTGTAACTATTGTTATTTTTATTTTTCTTTGCAACTTTATATTTATTTAGATGGAGCATTAGAGTTTAGATTTGTATTCTTAAATCTTAATATTTTATATTTTGTTATTACTAGTTAGTAAGACATTAGTGATAAATGTGTTTTGAATACTTTGTGTTTATTGTTAGTATTTATAATGAAACTACGATAAATTGATTGCTGAGAAAATTATTCCATTAATGAGACCCAACGGACTAAAAATTTGAAATTCAAAATAGGCCTAATAGGACTATAACCGAAAAAACCGAACTGAATCGAACCGTACCGAATTGATCCGTTTAGGTTCGATTCTTTTTGTATTCGGTTCTTATTCAGTTCTTTTTATAAAATGATTAAATTTAATCAGTTAAACTCAATCTCGATCCGAACCGATCTGTGCCCACCCCGAGTGTCAAGCATTGGCCGTATCAAGCAATATGAAAAGGAAGCTTCAATGAAAGAGTCAGGGTCATTTTGTGCGAGTATGCGTAACAAAAGTGGACTTAGCACCTTTTGAATAGCCGGGTTGCAAGTCACTGAAGCCGTAACTTAGCAAAAGCCTCATAACAATTATGCATTATCATGTGCCGTGCAACACACGACAGCGTCGGCTAAAATCTCTCTATCAACTGGGATTGGGAGTTTGCGTCAGTTAAAGTCTCTCTGTTAAACGTCAATTGGGTATTGGCTATTGGTAAGAAGGTTAATGAGGGCAAGAGTATTTGGATACGCAATCTGGGAAATGGCCCACGAGGGATGTCAACTCAATCAACTTCGTGATCATGAAAATGTTAACACCATTTTGAAAAAATCACTCATTTAAGTCATTCTAACCTTTGATTGCAAGGCCATTTTGTATGTGTCTCCTTTTTCATCACATTTTTAAGAATCAAGAAGCGTGCTGGGATAATCATTATAAGCGTGCTTCTTTCTTGCCACCATTGCACCTGCATATTTATTTACAAGCCAGGAATTGGATGCCCATTAACCATGCAACGCGGCCACGTGGGCACGTTAAGATCACATTCCCCTACAACTTGGCTGCAGAGTGACAAATTATAATCGCCAAAATAAAACTGCTTGTGACAAAACCTTCTACGAAGAGCTGTAGTAGCCTGTGGACGGTGCTGCGCATGGGTTGGTTAGTGGTTGCTCTCACTTTCTCTATTAGGCCAAAGATTTTGATAAGATTGCTTGCGCGGTTTCATGATGGCCTGTCAATTAAAATTTATTATTAATACTCGAATTTCTGTTCATAAATTATGTAAACCAAAACAAATTATCTACGTGTATGTTTTTTTTCTAAAGCCAAGTGCCAAGCAGACTTCAGTGTAATATTCCGCTTCGTTTTATTTACAAATATGAAGAGAACAATACCGAAACGTCACGTCGTTGATTGTGCGAATACGCATTGCTGCGATTGACTATCGTTCTGACATTGGGCCTTAAAATTTCTCCCTGTTTGGGGCTTGTCCGTGTCTGCAATCCGCTGGAAGAAAAGTGTTCTTTTTTTGGAAGACAAAATGACAGCGGCCATTAAACGATAAGCTACTGCTGGAGAAATGGTAAACGAATCACGACATCCCCTACTAAGCAAATTAAAACGTGCGTTTAAACATTCACGTGCCTTTTTTAAATTGCGGCTATTGACTCCTGCCCGGTCGGGTGTTGGAATGTTGGAATTTTATGGGGGTAGACCCGCAGGACTCCACACGCACAACTCACGCTGCTTCAAGTTAATGAATAAAACAAACGGCTAAATAATTTTTTTTTTTGGTTATTGTACTTGTCGACATCCAAGTTAAGGGTATATTATGTCGACTATAGATAAGATTTACAATAAGTTAATAATGACCCTATCCGAAAAATTTGTGTTAATATTGAACGATACCTTCTTGAGGTGTCTAACAGTGAAAAATAAAATCATACTCAAGAAAATTTTGACTAAATAAATATTGTATGTGTAAAATAATTATTATTTAAAAAGTAGTAGTGTATCAGAATATAATTATTTACATAGTCCTTTTTCATATCTATTTTTATTATTGATTTTTTATTAATTATATTTAATTATTATTTTATTGTTATTAATATATAAATATAATATTATAATAAAATCATTTTCTTCCAACTAAGGTTTTTTTTTTAAATTTTAATAGTTATTGTTGTTGTTATTATTATTATTATTATTATTATTATTATTATTATTAATTATTATTATTAAATTTTTTATTTTTTTATTTTAATTTTAATCGTAATTAATTTATTATTATTAGTATTAATATTTCTATTTTTTATTAACCGTTATTTTAATATTTGTTTAGTAAAACGAGTTCGATCATAATAGAACTGTTCTGTATTAGTTATTAATAATGACAATAATATTAGAAAAAATTCATAAAATTTAATAATAAAAATAAAATAAAATATCAATAATAATAAAAATTATTAATACGATTATATAAATAGACATTAAATTTACACTCTGTTATGAAGTAATGGCCACCATTAGTGTTCCATCATAGCCCACTATATGAACTGACATCATTTATAGGTCCTCAGCTACACTAGCTGCTACAGTTCTACTCCTGAATGACAGCATGCCTGCATCCTCAATATATAGCCACAGAGATCACGTTGAAAATGCAAAATGCAAGCTTCCTTTAATAATTTAATTCGAAACCCTACACTGTGATATGTCGGCATCAGCGTCGCAACAGCTATGGCCATGAAGTCACCCGCCTAACTAATGATACGTTACTTTCTATTCTGCACTCATTTTTCATTCGATGACCCAAAACTTTCTTGCACTTTTAGTGACAGTCAGTTACTGTTACCCCCAATTTTTGGTATGCTTCCTTCTCATCCATTATTCGCCTATCTCCCTCTGCACACGTGCGCTCTACAATAAATATTGTAAATGCGTGTGTGCATGGTATCTGTTACGAAAGTGAAAGATTTTAATTGCGTTCTTTTTATGGTCATAATTTCTGGATATTGGTTTTAAACCTAAATGTCGGCACTCGATCTTCCATGTTACAAATTCGAAAACGCAATACCACGTTTTCATGAATACGGTCCGGTTAATTCACAAATGCTTCCCTATTTCACAATGTGCTGCAGAAATGCGCCATGTGTATAAACCGTAATTTATAATACGAGCAGCTAGCGTTACTCACCGAATCAATTCTATATATGTATTGAATAATTAGCCTTTGAACAAAATTCTAATAGACTAAATCCGAGTGAGTTATGTCATGGCCATCACAACCCAATTCTCAAGACTCATTTTAAATCTTTATTTTATTTTATTTTATTTGGGTTCCTTCTGATATGAAAAATGATAAACATAACGAATTGCGACAAAAAGGATATGGTATAAATAAACTCAAAATGGAGGTGTTTTTATACTTAACTAGCGAAGAAAAAAATGATGTCGTTTTTAGTTTATTATTGTCACCATTTTATCACTAATTTTTTTTTCTAACCTTTACGTTGCATTTTGATACTATGTGAATCTAAAATAATTTGACCATAACTGCTTAATCCACCATGGTGGCACGCTAGCAGGACTGTTTTAAGTTGTATTTATGTCTAAAGAGTTAACTAGTAATAAATACATTGTAATTATTGATAATAACATGTTAAAATCAACTTTATATCTCATCTTCACAAGTCCATCGTTGTGCATCTTTCACTCTGCATAAACCTAATTAAAAGATAGTGAAATCTACTCCTTTTAAATTAAAAATAGCTCAATTCCCCGTGTCCATCTTGGTGGAGCAAAATAAAAGTGCGGCCATTTCTTAGTAGGCATTCTATATAAAAAAATAATAATCACAACAACGTTCCAGACAAGTCAAAATGACAAAACCGAACACGCCCCAAACCCCCACAAAGAAAGTTGTCCTCTTCCAATTGCAATCTCGAGAATTGATTACCCACGTGACAAAAAGGACCAGGTCTCTTGTATCTTCCAAAAAACAAAAATAAAATTAATTATTTTTTTTTTAAAAAAAAAAAGACAAGCAGCATAGTAGTCGAGCGGTGGGTAATTCATTTACGTGTACATAAATGAAACCCTGCATGGGTCGCACAATATTTCACGTATACCCACCACAACAGGACCAGCGCCACATATATATATATGTAATATGCACACACACACTCTCTCTCTCTTCAAGATCAAACAAACAATCAATTGCAAAACCTTTAAGCTTTAAACGATTAGCAATGATGTTCATTTGCTTCCCTCTCTTACTCTCTTTAGGGTTTTTCGTTTTCTCATATATTACTTCTTGTCATCGTGATCATCACCCTCCTTCTTACCCCTTCATCGGTTGCTTAATTTCCTTTTACAGAAACCGCCACCAACTTTTGAACTGGTACACTGATCTTCTATCACAGTCACCAACTCAGACCATCGTGGTGCAACGCCTCGGCGCTCGCCGCACGATTGTGACGGCTAATCCGGCCAACGTGGAGTACATGCTCAAGTCCAATTTCACAAACTTCCCTAAAGGCAAGCCCTTCACTGAGATCCTCGGCGACCTTCTCGGCTGCGGGATATTTAACGTCGATGGCGAGTTATGGAGCATGCAGCGCAAGCTTGCTAGCCACGAGTTCAGCACAAAGTCGTTGAGAGAATTCACAGTAAAAACCCTCCAACAGGAAGTTGATAGTCGTCTCATGCCTTTGCTTGAAGAAGCTGCCGAGAGCAGAAGAGTGTTGGACTTGCAAGACATTTTGAAGAGGTTCGCATTTGATGTTGCGTGTAAAGTCTCTTTGGGTACCGACCCGTTTTGCTTGGATCTTTCGCGACCATTGCCGCCTCTCCTGAAAGCTTTTGATGCAGCTTCGGAGATCAGTGCGATGCGCGGAATGGCCCCGGTGTTCCTCGTTTGGAAAATTAAACGACTCTTGAACGTAGGCTCTGAGAAGAAACTCAAAGAGTCAATCAATCTCGTTCACGAGTCCGTCATGGAAATCATTCGAAACAAGAAGAAGAACAACAGCGTTAACGGTGATGAGGGTGGCGATCTATTGTCGAGATTGTTGTCAGCTGGGCATGGCGAGCACGTTGCGAGGGACATGGCGATTAGCTTCATTATGGCGGGAAGAGACACCACCTCAGCGGCCATGACGTGGCTTTTCTGGCTGCTGTCTCAGAACGAAGCCGTAGAGAGGACGATTGTGGACGAAGTGAAACTAGTGATTGATAAAAATAACGCTGGAAGGGCAGGGGCTTTGGATTTTGAAGCCCTGAAGGAGATGAATTTCTTGAAAGCCTGCTTATGCGAGTCCATGAGGCTTTATCCCCCCGTTGCATGGGACTCCAAGCACGCGGCCGCCTATGACGTGTTGCCGGACGGGACCGCGGTGAGGAAGGGAGATAGAGTGACGTATATGCCGTATGGGATGGGAAGAATGGAGACGTTGTGGGGGAAGGATCGCCTGGAGTTTAAACCGGACCGATGGCTCGATGACGTCGGTGAAGAGTCCGAGAGCCGGGTTTTGAAGTCTGTGAGTCCGTACAAGTTTCCGGTCTTTCAGGCCGGTCCGAGGGTTTGTCTTGGCAAGGAGATGGCGTTTATCCAAATGAAGTACGCGGTTGGTTCGGTACTCAGGCGGTTCGAGATCAAACCCGCTAGTGGGAATTCGCCGGTTTTTGTTCCCTTGTTGACGGGTCATATGATTGGCGGGCTAAAAGTTTTAGTCCGTAAAAGGATTAATGAGCAGTAGTAATGAAGCGGGGGCTAAATAAGGAGATCTTATTTTATTTTGTTCATAAATTGACGACAAATTAAGCCTTTGCTTGTTTTAGTGTTGGCATCTTTTTTGTTGAATTTTCGTCACAACGCACCTCTATTTTTCTTTTAATTACATAAGAGTAAATACAGACATGACAAAAAAGGTCATATGATAGAACAGTATTTATTGAGGAATAAAAAAGCCCACTTAAACTAAAATGTAGGTTTTATTTTTAATTTTATTATCATTTTTTAACTCATATTCTGCAGCTTCGGATTTTTATTTTTTATTTTTGTCATTTGGTTGTGATTAGATAAAATTTGAAATGTATGTACATATATATGTACATATATATTCTTTATATATTGCTCGAAAATTTATATTTGAAGTAAATTGGACTAGTTCTTTTGCATAATAGTCAATTTGGAATTATTATAGATCGTGGCAAGGTTCCACATGCATGTGATATAAATTATACTGCTTCTCTTTGATTAGAGAGATTCTTCGTATCACAACAGAAATATTGACTAGATAATATTCAACTTTCAAACTTTGCTTGCTATGATGAAATTAGTCAATGAAAAAGATTTACAACTTGATTTTAGTGCTTATTGGTTTGATTTTAATATCTAATTCTATGGAATTTTTGCTTCTTTTTTTTTTTTTTGAAGTTTGTTAAAGGAATTATATAGAAGTTAAGTGTGACAAAATCATACTGTTATATTTATTATATATGACAAAACTTACGCGGTCCAAGAAGGTGAAACTCAAAAGGAAACTGAATAAATGATATAAAATTAATTAATGGTCAAAACGTTGGTATGAATTTAAATTGACATGCATGTTAACTCCACAATTAGGTTCCAGTGTTGGGGAGGTGGTCAAATTCATTTGGTTTATAAACTTTCGACATATTAAAAGGTTAAGAACACTTTTCACAAATTTGTTATTTAATGGACTTTTGCATATAAATATTAAATATAACGTGTAGCTTGTTCGGACCATTGGAGTCAAAGAATCAAACACATAGGAGAAGAATTGTTCAAACTAGACAACTGAGGGGCTCTTTGTTTTTGCCTTTTGTAAAATTTACTTGTTCTTTTTTTTTTTTTTTTTTTTAAATTTATGCCTGATTTTTAAATATTTATATTTAAATAAAAAAATCGTGACTTTAATTTAAATAGGAAAATTTTTTGATTTTTAAATATTTATATTTAAATAAAAAAATCGTGACTTTAATTTAAATAGGAAATTTTTTTAATAAAAAGTAAATATTATATTCTAAAAATATGTTTATAAAATATAATTATTTCTTAAACTATAAAATCTAATCCTTTTTTTCATTTCGATTTATAAGGATATAAATGACAAATAATCATGTTTAAGATTTTTTTTATTTATAAAAATAAAAAAGATGCCATTTATGCTCTTTATATATATATATATAAAAGAAAAATAAACTTATTCGTCAAATATTCGTATTTAAACCCATTCATATCTTGAAAAAATTTCAAATCCATTCGGATATTTAACAAATAAACAAACGCCACTAAAATTATTTTAAAATTCAAGAGAAGTGAGACCCTCAGATGCCAACAAGTAGGCAAGATTCTTGAAGCTAATTTGATTAAAATAGTGGGTCATTCAAAATCAACTTTCTTCAAGTTCAATCTGCATCTCTGCCTTCTTCCAGCCAAAACAATTGCTTCCAAGATCATATAATCAAAAGAGGACCGGAAACCTCCTTGTTTACAGAGGAGGTTTGAAAACGACACATGCATGGATTTTAAAATTATAAAGAAAAGTTCCCCTTCGATGTGTGTGAAACAGGCTATATATAAATTCAAAATTAAGATGTGCCCCCGGAGATTCGCTCAAGTGAATTTTTATTCTTATTATTTTTTTTCTGACTTATCCTAATAAAGGTATCGAACTAAAAAGATTGATTTACATTTTATCTATTCCTTCCTTAGAAAGAAAAAAAAAAAAGTACTAAAAGAGTCCTAAATTAAGATGTAGTCCGGTTCTAAAATGCAAACATAAAAGTTTTAAGCAAGCAATGGATTTGAAGGCAACAATGCGTAGAACTACACTCTCCGGGGCTGCAAGATTACTGATGGGTAATCTAAAATAATTTTAGATTACCCATCGCGAAGACAATTTCTAAAAATTCCTAAATTATTATAAATATCAACTAATTCTTTGTTTTCATAAAGAATATATAAAAAAAAAAAAATCCATCAACTCATCTTTATCTTCTCTAATCTTTTTTTTTTAAATAAGAATAAGTTAAAGTTTATAATTATTTAAAAAATATTTTAAAAATTGTTACTTCATAAGGAGTTAATTCAAAATTTACCACGTCGCACAAATGTGCCTTAGTGTTGTGAAGAATAGTTGCAATAATACTTGCTTAGTTTAGGCTTCAAAGTTTGGCATCTGACTACAATACTAGTGATTGCTTCTCTTCACTGTTGCAAGCCGCCAGTCACACCACCTTTTTTTTTTTTTTTTGCCCTTTTAAATAAATAAATAAATGTTTCTGGTCACAAAGAAGTTTGCAGCCAAGAGAAAGGCGTTGCCCTTTGGGTTTGTTAAGCTGTGCGATACATCAGAAATGAGAAACAGGAAAAGTATAAATTCCTTCTTGCTTGATGAACACGTAAGAATTTGAGAACTAAATCATACCGCCATCAGCAATTGGATTCGAATGAACTGGAAAAGCCCCTAATACCAATAACAAAAATAAACATTCTACAGCATTTGAGATTGTAGATGGCAAAACAGGTTGGCATCCTAGTCTCCATATGCAATATCACTAAGAACAAAATATCCCTACAACACCTATAGAACCGAAAAAATAATAATAATAATAATAGTAGTAAAGTAACATGCCTTCTCTTAAGGGGAAAAAAAATCTATTTTAAAACCTATGCAAGTTAATTAAAATGCCAACCAGAAAATTTTCTTGGTTTGCGTTTTGGTCCCACAGCATCTCCTACTCTACCCAACAAATCAGAGCAGGAAAACAGGGTGATGCAGTGAAGTTAATCTACCACCTGTTAGCAATTCATGGTATCCATATCACGTGCTTCCAGCAGCATCACTCCCAGCAGATTTGCGATTCATGTAACGGATGACAGCATCTTCAACCCTAAGATTTGACAACCACACCCCCCCAAAAAAAAAAAAAAAAGGAACTGTCAGAATATGATTCTTACAGGAAGAATTTATTATATATTCATTCTTTCAGAAACATAAACCAGCACAGATTATTTTCAGCAGGGAAAACAATAGTATAAGGAAGCTCTCACAATAAGGTACTAAATGAACATTCCATGATTGCTTTATTGAAAGACAAAAGCAAAAAGACAATGGCAACTTTACTGATATGCAAATGAACAGGTGGGTTCTTTCACCTGGCAGCTGACATAACCCAAATGAAGAGGGCAGCAATCACCATCTTCTTGTCTTTGTTTTCAACAACAATGACAAATAAAAAATATCAAGCTTAAGATACTAAAGCACATAGGTGATGAAATATTCCCCATGCCACCACAGCAAATTTCTTCAAATACTGAAAGCATACTACGCAATGACATATAAATAAGAGAAGCCACATTGTATAATACAAGTCTATGGACCAAATAACATGTCATGGACTCGCTCCAGCAGGGTGAGAAAGTTGTAGTTCATGACATAATTCAAACCAAACATATGCAAGGAAACACACAAAACAAAAAGAGAATTAGATGTTAACTAAATAAAACTTACCATGGATGATTAAAGAAATCAGACTGACGCTCTTTTTCTGCATTACAGCTAGTGTCTCCAGCAACAAGCTTTAGATCCTTACTTTGAGAAGCAATTAAAGCATTAATAAACTCCCCTGGAGACTGACTGAAACCAAGAAAGAAAGCCCGCCTCCGGCGATGCTCATGTATCTTCTTTATAGAAGCACATATTAGTTCATCACAAGTGTCAATCTCTTTGTTCTTTTCCATGTTGGCCAAAAAGGCAGCCATTTCCTTCTCTAGTGCAAAAGGCACATCGACAAGCATGTCGTAACAAGAAGTTCCAGCAGGGCTATTCCCTGAAAGCTTTATCTTGTGCTCCAAATGTATAGGTGGTGGAGGTATTAAATGCTGTGAAATCTTCTGGGAAATCGTAGCAAATTTAATCTTCTCTTCCCCAAATACTTTCTGTAGAGGGGGATCACACATGAAGAATGAAGGGTCATTTGGGCTCTGTAACTTCTTAACTTTCACATAGTGCCAAATTGCAGCAATAATTCTTGGCCGAGTATCAACCTCTATTCCAAGAAGTTCCATCAGAGAAGGTGAAAGTTTGAATTTTTCAGGACAATAATTCATTTCTATCCTAATAATTGCTGTGAATTCCTTGTCCCCTTTTCTCTTGACCTCAAAGCCCTCATGAAGTGCAGGTGATCGGGCGTTCTCCCATAAGATTACATGGTTGTCAGGATAGAGGCTCTGGTCCAAGTATATTGTAATTTTCTTGAAAAAAGAAGAGAATTTTGGATATGAAGTGTCCGGTTTCTGCGTAAGTCCTGCCAACACTGGATCTTGCCCATTTTCCAATATCCTCCCTATAAGCTTCAGTGACCAACATGGGGCTTCTCCAGTTTTCTTCTCAGGATTTGTCTCATCCTGATTTGCAAAGGTATTGAAAACATACATCCGAAGTGTCTTCTGAACACGGGGGGGATTCTTAAGTGACTCTTGAATATCAATCTTTTTTCTTGCCAAAGCAGAATCTACCCTTGCCTCAAATTCAAGTAACTGTGTATAAAGTGCACATTCAGGCAAAATAGCAGCAACTTTATCCGGTATTTGCTTCCCCGGAAGCTTCCGTTTCTTTCTACGAGCAGCTGGGGTTAACTCCATGGTTTTAAACAGTGAACCAGTGTTTGTATTGGATGACGAACCAGGAGGCCTAGAAGGTGGTTTCTGTGTAGCCCGCTTGGCACTGCCCCCAGTTCCAGGGGTTGAAATGGAAGGGGATGACACCCCAACATTTCCACCAGCATTAGGGGTTTGCAACTGGGGATGAGATTGGGATTGTGATTGGGATTGGGATTGGGATTGTGACTGGCCTTGTGATTGTACATGAGCTTGGAACTGAGCATGTGCAGCATGAGCCTGAGCTTGGGCATGAGCATGAGCATACTGTGCCTGGGCAAGCGCATGTGCATGGGGCTCAGACAAGTGAAAATGGCCGGGAAAGTTAGACCCACCTTGTGTTTGCCCCTGAGTCTGAGATAGCAAATGGGATTGACTATTCATGGCCATACTTTGTGAACCTGTCGGCGTCCCTGTGTTCTTCATAGGAGTATTGTTGTTATTCATCATTATCTCAATCTTTCTTTTGCTTTCAAAAACTCAACTATTCCATCAAAATGCAAACACTACCCTAAACAACTTATCAAAACCCTAATTTTAATATCAAAATCTCAAAATCCAAACTTGGGTATCTGCACATAAGCTTTCTTTCCTATGTGTTCACACATTCGAGCTGAAATTCCCAACTTTCGACAGGAGTCTTCAAAAGATCAATTTTTTATTTTTGGGTTATGAAATGCGAACCCTAAAATCAACAGAAACCCAGGAATAAAAAATTGGGCACATAAAAATCCAAAGAATGAATTCCAAGCACATTACAAACACAATTAATAGCTAATAAAAACCTTTAACCTTGATACCAATAAATATGCATAAATTTACAAAAGCTATAAATAAAAAATATCCCAAAAAACAACGTTCTTACAAGAACAGTGTAGCCGTCGAATACTCTATTTTCCTTTCGCTTTCTCTCTCTCACTCTGCTCTCACTTCTGCGATCGAAAATTTTATGGAGCCAAATTGCTTCTGTTTCTCGCTCTTTTTAATTTTTCATCTCTCCGTGGATCATATGATTGAATTACAAAATTACCCTCCCAAAAATCTAAACTAAATGCAAATTAAACGTGGCAGTATCTTATTGGAAAAAATTACTGATGGACAAAAGCCCATAAAGTTTTTCGGATATTGGACTGGATCATTTAAATAAAGTCCAGGCCCAATATCTATAAATAAACCCTAGAGTTTCTCTCGTATAACATAACCCGCGTTTCTCAATTGGCGGAAAACGTAACACTGAGAGGATCAGCAGCAGCCATGGTGAATTTCTTGACCTCATTTTGGAAATACTTTGATTTTATGTTTTTTTTTCTTTCCCGCAGCAAAATTATGCTTTCAAAAGAAATAGAGTTATGTAGTTGTTATTGATTTATTTTCAGGTGAAGTATTCGAAAGAGCCGGTTAATCCCACCAAGTGTAAGCCTAATTTCTGCATCCTTGATATTTAATTTGATGGGTTCATAGCTTCATTACAGAACTTATGGGGAAAAAAAAGGCGTATCGATGTTTTAAAAAAATTGAATTCTTATCTAATGGATGATTTGTATGCTGAGTGGCAGATTTTATATTTGGAAAGTATTAAAATCTTGAAATATAATTTGTGTATTATTATTTTTATTACATTGCAGCATGCAAAGCTAGAGGCTCTGATCTCCGTGTTCACTTCAAGGTATGCTGATGTCAATTCAGTAATTCTCAGTTGTTGACATTTGATTTATTCTCGTATCACTGCTGGTGCTGTTTGCTTAATTGTTCTGTTTCATTTCACCGTGCTGATAATCATTTGTAGAATTTAATCCGGTCCAAGGTTAGACTATATTTTTTCCCACCCTTCAAAGTTGCAACATTTTTGGCTAAAGGACTTTAGCTACATTCGTATTTTCCATTCTGGTTGAAGAATGAATTTTTGAGATCCTAAACTCTAATTTTGCTAGTGATAATGTCGTCTTTTATGAGCTTGAATCATCTGTCACTTAGTACCTTTATTCTTTATTCAAAGAACACTAGGGAGACAGCCCATGCACTTAGAAAGCTGTCTTTGACCAAGGCTAAAAGGTACCTGGAGGATGTTATGGCTCACAAACAAGCCATACCATTCACCCGCTTCTGTCGCGGTGTTGGGCGAACTGCACAGGCTAAAAACCGTAATCCAAATGGTCAAGGTCGCTGGCCAGTTAAATCTGCAAAGCTCATTCTGGATTTACTCAAGAATGCTGAGAGTAATGCAGAGGTATGTATCATTTAATCTCGTTTACTCGTTATTTTAGCCATGTATCCGCTTTCTGACCTTGTTTATCTTGTGTATTGTTCTAACTCTCTCTTTCTTCATGTACTCTGTAGGTGAAAGGCTTAGATGTGGATGCACTTTACATTTCTCACATCCAAGTGAATCAAGCCCAGAAGCAGAGGCGTCGGACGTATCGTGCACATGGAAGGATTAACCGTGAGTGCTTCTTTCTCCTATTCTCTTGTGAAATTTTCTATTCCTGCCTTTCATCACATGTGAGCACTTAACGGTGATGTATTATTACTTTTGGCAGCATATATGTCTTCCCCATGTCATATTGAGTTGACACTCTCAGAAAAGGAGGAACCTGTGAAGAAAGAGGTAGGTTATTTAGTTAAAGTTCGATCAGTAAACTATCGAAGTATGATTTGCTTTCTGTGCTGTGTAGACATGCTTGCTTTTAATTCCTTGGAACTTTTAATTTTATTATTATTTCTATTCAAGGTTTTAGATTTTTTAATCTGTTGAATATCCTATTGCATCTTATTCATTTGTTTTGTAGCCCGAGTCCCAGTTGGCTTCCAGGAAACCAAGGACAGCCACATAGTGGTGCTTTATCTTGAACGTCGGATTCTTGAGTTGACTTCTTTTTTCCCCCCTCTGTACTACCTTGATAACATACAAGTTTTTTCTAGTCTGATAATGTCCTTTGAAACTTTGAGGTTACAAGATACTTGTTCCTGAAAACTTCTGTTGGTTCAGTGTTCAGTGTTCAGTTTTATTGTGTCTTGCCGTGGCTTGCTTCCCATGATAGTTCTCAGTGGAATTTTGATGGTGATTATATTGAGGTTGACTTTGCCGCAACAATGCTTGTTTGGCCTTTCTGTTGATTTACCTCATGTTCTATTGTGTTCTATTCATTATTCCAGCAATGTTTTCTTTCAGCTTTAGATTTGCCATGATCCATTTTCCATATGTTACATACTTCTGCTGATGGAATATCTTAGATGATCTTTAACGTCCATGCATACCTCTGGAGTTGGGATATCTTTGATGATCTTTAAATGGATGATATTGGTGTTATTTAGCCACGGAAGTTTTTATTTCAGCTCTCAGATCTCTCAATAGAAGCTGTTGGGTATTTAGCCTTGCATCCCTACAGCACTAGCTCTTGCTTGTGGTTGTGGGGCCTGAAGTACGCATAATTAATGCATATTGTTGGGCATGTACCTGTTGGATTCAGCACTGAATTGTGCTGGCAATAAAAGTCAACTATTTCCGCTATGCTAGGATGAATTAACGTAATTTTGAATCATATAACTCATAAAACTTTAGCATTGCACGCGGTAGTATCTCAGTATATTGTCCTTGTTAGCTTAGTTGAAAAGCTTTGGCTTGCAGTAAAATTTGTTTCAACGTAACAGCCAAGTGGTAGGAAAACTCCACTAGAAAACCTCCTATTATGGTTATACCATGACTGTGGCGCAAAAGCTACCAGTAGCATCAATTAAAGTCTCAACAAAGCTTTTAACTTTTAAGTTACCGTTACTCAGAATCATTTCCGTATCCCTCATTAAATAACTCAATAACTCAAGCATCAATTACGGAGGCATATCCCATTTTGCTGAAAATCCATGAGAAGCAACCAATTGCCATTTATCTAATAAAACCATGGTTATGGAGGCAATAAAGATTACCAACCCAAAAACAAAGTCCGCAAAAAAGCCAAACAAACTGTAAGCGGTTTCAAGGTTGTACAGCTTCGAGTAGCTTTTCATACACTTGCCTTGCCGCCAGATCTTCCACCTGAGATTAAGTAAAATGTTAGTACACTACACTCCATGTTTGAGGCTTAAGTGCCATTTTGTCCTCAACACGACAAGACAGATGAAAAAGTGTCTGAAAAATCAAAACGAAAGAAAAAAGCCACTGCAAATGCAAGCAAACTAGAAATTCCACAGCAAAGATTCCAAAACTTGATTCATAATGATTATGAGGACAATCGATGCAGCATGCTACCATTACTTTCAACCCTTGTAATTTTATATGCAGTATTTATGCAAAGATGGGTCTAGAGATATTGACTTGAAGCAGTTAAATACTACCAGAAAGAGTTTGCTTTGGTCAATTGACCAACCACAACTTCATGCATCAATATGCAGGCAGTTGTAAAGCCACTGCAGCATGTTACCAATACCTTCAACCCTGGTTATTTATGTGCAGTATTTATGCAAAGACGGGTGTAGAGATATTGACTTGAAGCAGTTAAATACTACCAAAAAGAGTTTGCTAAATTTACCAACCACAACTTCATGCATCAATGTGCTGAAGTAAACAGTATATTGTTGGCTATCTTAAACAACAATTGGGGATCTAGCCAAAGGAAAATGAGAGGAATCCCATGATTACAGATGATAACATCAAACTGTACATGAGAGCACAATTCTAATCAATCCTCAAATTGTTCTAGACATGCTGAAATGTTAGAACTATTCACCGTATTACTACGTCTGATAATTTGTTGCTGATGCAACATTTGTTCACCGAATCAAAACATCAACTGCTTCTAATTCACAGAAATGAAAGCACATAAACAACACACGCAAAAACACACAAACACTGTTTGATTTAACTCACCACCAGGAGCTTTGATTTGTTATTCCACCCTCTTTGAAGAGTCATCTGACTCAATCTCAGACCCAACACCTGTATAAATTCCAGATGCGATTAACCTCAGCAACAAAAAGGTGATAATTTAAGATTTCAGCTTTTTCATCATTATATTTGTTTAGAACACTAGGAATACTTTTCCCATGAACTCCAAAAGTTCATTGTTTGCTTCCCCACGGGCTGCAGGTGCAGCTACAGTAACTCGGACGTCATCAGCATTCACTCCTGGAAAGGATAAAACACAAGGTCGGGGTTCAGTAACTATGAATAAAGTAAGCATAAACTTGATTTCACAAAAAATGATTCAAATTATTTGAAAAGTCATTGTTACACCCAATGAGGGCATAGAGAGATGATTATGAGTATCAAGAGACCATTAAGCTCCAAGCTCCTCATGGAAGTGTAATATAAATGCCTTTCCAATCCTGTTACATATGCCTTTTATGGGTGATGTCACGTATGTTGTAGTAAGCAACAACACCACATTGTGCCATACTACCCACAAGGAACCTCAAATCCAATGACCTAACTCTACACAGTTGAGCAACATGCACAGGTACACACCATAAGGAGCATACCTGTGTCCAACATAGTAATCCTGTTTATATAAACATACAAAGACAGGGCAGAAATTTACAATTTTCATAAAAACCATTCTACTCAAAGCTTATTAGTGAACTTTTACAAACATAAAGATAAGATCTGTAAAATTAGGGCCATAATAGGAAATCATTACCAAAACATACTAATAAAGAAGCAATTAACAAACAAGTTACTTGTAATTGCTGAGCGTTGTGCACGGTCCTCCACCTCTATGGCCACTTGAACGAGCCCTCCTTCCAACTGTGAAATGCAGGGTGGCACAGGAGCATCCTACAGCACAATGAGAACCAAGTTAGCAATTCAGGGCATTAGAACTATGTTTTATGTTGCAAATGAACAGAAAGAAGCAATTCAGTTTTCAACCCCACCTGTGGGTTGGTTTCAGCAGCAACTGTACTAAGAGCACCGTCAACAACATAAATGAAAGAAGCCACTTCCAAAGTTTCCTCCGACCTATAGCAAACAAATAGGCCACAACCTATACAGTTCATACGAAATTGTTTCTCCAATTTGCCTTCACCCCTGGACAGCAAGATTTGTTGGATAATACAAGCACTCTCTCACTCATGCAACTTGCATTCACTTCATTAGTAATAGACAGCAACAGAGACTTCTTAATCCATATCAATTAAAAAAAAGAAATTAGAATTTACCGTTTTAGGAGAACTTTGCCAGCTTCCTTGATGTTCAGTCTAGCAAGATGCTTGGTCTTGTCCAACACGTAGGCTTTGTCAGTCTTCCTTTTAGGCATTTTCTGCAATTGCGTATCTTGTAGCGAATATATTTCAGTACGGAGCAAATAATTTAATATTTAATAACCTAAAAAGCAAAAACGATTTTCAATTCAATTTTAAGTTCTAAGAAAGAGAGAGAGGAGGAGAACCAGTGATGAGGACGTGGGATCCACAGTGTTTGCAATAGTAGACGAAGAGATCAGAGTCAGGGCCATCGGGAGCTGCGTCCTCGCTCGAGTATGTGTGCGTTGTTCTCTTTGGCATTCCTGTTTTCTCTATTTGCGCCTCCCAGTTTTTGCTTCAGTTCTGTCTGCTCCTCCCTCGAATCGTTTGCGAGTTGATATTTTCTATTTTTCAAAATACGACGCCGTTATGCGAAGGGATGTAATATGAGCTTTGCCAAGGACTTTGTGGTTGTGGCCACATATTTCTCGGACAGGGAAATTATCATTTGCACACTTTGGCGTTTGCACCGTTATAAAAAATACTATAAAATTTTATTAGTGTATCATTTATTCACCCTTAAATGATAAAATATATCTCTCAACTACTATTTCGTAAACAGCCGTTTGTTAGTGTTGACGTCATAAGGATAATATAAACTTTTAAGATGAAAGAAATTGTAAAAAAAAGTGACATGTCGGCCATTCACTAGATGACAACATTTCATTGGATGACGCGTCATTTCATCCATGTGAAATGATGTCGTTTCAATGAAACCCAAAAAAAAAAAAGAATGAACGACATCATTTCACTTAGGTGCATCAAAAAGAAAAAACTTTATAACAGCCACTTACCCTATATGTTCCTTCATCGAGAGAAAGCCTGCATGCATACCAACCACTTCTACCCATTTTTGTTTCCTTTTCACTAAATGCGTTCAAAATTTAACCATCAAACAAGTGTAGCTAACATCTGTGGAGCCTGAATTGGAGTTTGATTCAAAGTGTAAGCTGATAACGCTTGAAGACAACAAGTGAAGGATCAAGTTGTTGGGTATGTTCATATATCATATTTGTTTCATGCAATATATATATTATTTAAGCAATAGACGTAAGAACTTGTAATAAATTATTTGGATTTGTGCTAATTTAATTAATGTTAGAAAGCCTAGACTATAGAAACTGACGAAATGGTTATGAAAGTTTTGTATGTTAATCGAGGTCATTTTTGCTGTCATTTTGTATTTATTTCCTTTTTCTTTTTTTGAAAATGCTTGAGTTTGGATTTAATTAGGTTATGCTTTGTTGTATTTGGTGTGACAGCACACATGTCTCCAATGGAGTTAGTAATTCCTTTTAAAGGAGAAAAGCACAATATTGGTGTGATTTACTCTGAAAGTTGTTCCGCCAATAGAATAAGGGCTAAAGCATTGAAGATAATAGGACTACATGGGTTAAACAAAGTTGGAAAAGTCATGTTAACTATTATGAATTCAAATAACAAAGTCAAGGTTGTATTGGATACTGATTTTGGGTTGAAATGCTTATTTGAGATACATAATTCAATGGGTTTAGCCACATTTGAAGTTGAAGTAGTGCCAGTGTTATATCCTCAATTTGCAGATGCTCCATTACTACAATCGTTGATGTTTAACTTAGGAATACATCTCCCTTCAGAAGTTATAAGTACATTGAATGATCAATTTAATGGACCAGTGCATCAGAGTACTCCAAAAGTTAGGCGTCCAATTGAAGATGAAGATGACTTGCTATCAAATTAGTCAGACAAGAGATTAGTCAATGATGATGATGAGAATGATGGCGGGGAACCTGCTATGCCTGTTGAAGATGATTTATTATCAGAATGGTCAGACAAAGGGATTAGAAGTGATGATGATAATGGGGAAGAACCTGTTTTGCAACTAGCACGTATTGTATTTGTTGATGATACTGTGACTGTAGAAGACAGTGATGATAGTGATGGCAGTGAGGGAAACCAATATGACAGTGATAATGATGCTGATTTTTACTAAATGATGATACTAAGGAGGTTCAAATGGTTATTAACTCTTTAAATGAGGATAAAAATTTAAGCATTATGCAGTTTAGAAATTATTTAGAAAAACATGAGTATAAATTGAATGCTGATAGGATATATAGACTTAAAGTGGGTGATGTGTTCAGGGATGTGAGTCATTTTAGAGAAGTGTTGTATGAGGTGATGGTTAAGAAAGGGTTTAATATTAACATGAAATACAATGAACTAAGGAGATATTATGCAACTTGTAAAGAGCTTGGTTGTCCATGGTTTATTAATGGTGCAAGACTGAATGATAGAAATGGTTTTTAGTTGCAAGGATACTACAAAAAGCATGAGTGAAAGCCTACTAAGAAATCTATGAAGGTAACTTCTACATGAATTATTGAGATGATAAAAGGATATGTTGCTATTGATTCTAATGTGAAGATATCTCTCCTGAGGACTTATATGCAAGAAAAATTTAGATTGAAGATTGAAAAGCTAACAATGTATAGAGCTAGAGAAAAAACAACGATTTTAGTGTATGGTGATCATTCTAAAGGCTATGAGAAGTTATTTCAGTATGCTACAACCATTCATCAGGCTGATCCAGGACTTATTTGCAAGGTGCTATATGATACAGTTAGTTATCTTGAGAAATGTTTATTTCACAGATTTTTTTGTTGCATTTTCTGCACAAAAAATGCTTTCCTGAATGGTTGCTGACCTTTCATTGGAATTGATGGGTGCCACTTAAAGGGAAAATATGGAGGAGTACCATTGGTTGCTGTTGCTGCAGATGCTAACAGAGGGATTGTTCCATTGGCTTTGTATGTGTGCGAAATTGAAAATACTGAAACCTGGTCTCTTGAACATTTGCACAGCTATTTAGATGATGGAAGGCAGGTTACATTCATTAGTGATAGCAAAAAAGACTGTTGAATGCAATACTAAGCACATGGCCTTCTGCCTATCATAGGGCATGTTGTAGGCATGCGTATGCTAATTTTGCTAAAGACCATGTTGGTGCCAAGTTGTGAAATCTTTTTTAGAGGGCAACTAAAAGTAGTAACAAGCATGATTTTGATAAGGCAATGGCATTGATTAAAGAAGAAAAGATAGAAGCTTATAATAGGTTGGAAAGAGAACTGTAAGGGTACACTTGGTTTATGTATGCATATGATAAAAATTGCATTTGAGTGTTTCAACATTGGATTTTACCATATAGAGATAGGCCTTTGCTATCTATGCTTGAGGAGATTAGGTGTGGACTTATGAAAAGATTTACAAAGAGAAGAAATGAAGCAAACACTTGGCCAAAAACTGTTGCTCCAATGATTTATAAAAAGCTGGATAAAACTTACAAGAAATGAGAGAAAATGATTGTGCACCCTTCGGGACACTTGAATTTTCAGGTCATGGATAAATCTTATTATTTGGCTAGGAAGTTTGTTGTGAAATTAGAAGATAAGACATGTAACTGTGGGTATTGGGAAATTGCTGGTTTACCTTGCTCTCATGCCATGGCTAGCATAGGTTATACAAGACATGAAATTAAAGAGTATATACTATTTTGCTTCACCAAGTAGGCTTACATTAATACTTACCCCGTTATGTTTAGTCCAATTCCTGATGAGCGTACATAGAAGCATGGTGATAGGCCGCTAATTGATCCGCCAATTGTGTAGAAAAAAAATTGGGAGGTCAAAAAAATGTAGGAAGAGAGTAGCTATTGAACCTAAAAAATGCAGCAAGAGATTCTTTGTTAATTGCTCAGTTTGTGGTGGCTCGAACCATAATGTAAGATCTTGTCCATTGAGGCCTTCTACGGCACAAATAGCTCGAGTAAGAAGTACTAATTCTCAAGTATGTGTTTAATCCATCAATTATATTCCATTTATTTGGATGTTTATGTTGTTTATATTGTTTTCATTGTCATTTAACAAACTAGTCATTACTTCATAACTGATTTTTCTAAATGTTAAGCTAATTAAGCATGTTGATAACTAATATAATAGGATTTTTGCATCTAATGATACATGCAAATTAGTAGTATCACAAAAGGGTATATGTAAATTAGCAATATCCAAATGCTTAACTTTACTAGTTATATTTTTTATAGTTCTCAGCTGCAAATGCTTTAGGCCAGCCATCAAATGCAAGTATTAGAACTAAAAGCACAATGCAGAGAGTCCAAGCAAGTGGTCCAGGCGAAGGCTCCAATTCTGGATCAAAGAAAAGAAAAAATGAAAGTACTACTTCAGTTGCTGAAACAACCAGAAAAAGAGGTTGAGCTTTATTAATTTTATTTTTTTTCATAGTTAAGAGTTTATAATGCATGAATAGAAGTTTGATTTATTTTATCTTTTGTAATCTAGGAAGGACTTCGGATGTCAACCTATCCTAAGTTAATCAATCCCAGAATCCATCACAATCATCGACTATAACAGTTGCTTTGAAATGAGTTTAATGCTCAATTTGTTGGGAACATGTCATCAATTTCAATTTCCTAAACTCTTATGTTGGTTATGCTATTTCATTTTGTCAATTTCAGTTTCCTAAACTAAATTATGCTCTTGCATGAGCTAAACCATGTTTTGGATTTTTATTAGATAGTAATTTGAAATAGATATGTTATTTGTATAGTTTGGATGTTAATTTATTACACTATTATTGTTTCAATTGATGATTATTATTGTTAAGGATATATTTTGTTGGGAACATGGGTTCGACAACTAAAACCATGATTATTATTGTTAAGCATAAAGTTCATTGCTATTGCAAACTTCATTACATGCTATATTACTTTCTCATAAAGACAATTACATATACACATATTAGCACAATTAAGATATATTTCAGCCTTCCTTCAATGAGTTTTAGCCTCTTTTTTATTTTCACCACATTGTCATTCAGCTTTAGGTTTTGCTCATATGGCATTTCATCATTAGTATTAGGATATTTGAAAGTTCCGTAGTGAACCATTCCCAAAAATCACGATGCTTCACCCCATAATGTTTCTACCTACATGACCAAAACAGTGCATTAGGATTTTGCAATGTAGTTGATGCCATAGCCATTGCTTGCACGCCACACTTGTAATATTTTGGCTAGGATTTCACTTATTTATATCTTTTGAATCTATTGACGCCATAGCCAAAATAATGCTTCCACATACATGACCAAAACAGTGCATTAGGATTTTGCAATGTAGTTAACGCCACAGCCACTACTTACACGCCACACTAACAATATTTTGGCTAGCATTTCACTTTTTTATATCTTTTGAATCCACTGATGCCAGAACTTGATGCTTCACTGGAGGCCATTTTCAAGGAAGCATGTTGTTGATTTATTGTTGTTAAGGAGTAGTAATTTTTTTATTTCTTGCAATAAGGTATGTTGTTGATTTGTTGTTGCTGAGAAGTAGCTAATTTTTTGTTTCTTTCAATGAGGTGTGTGTTGCTATTTTTTGGTCATTATATAGCCAAAAATGTAACCGTTGCTGCCTCCAATGGTTACATTTGGCTTAGATTCATTTTTGGGGCAATTTTGTACTTTTACATTAACTTCATTTTCAAGGGCAATATTGTCATTTTGCTACAATTCTGTTAAGTTATAAACAGTTGTTGACGAAATAGTGGTTGAGAGATATATTTTATCATCTAAGGGTGGACGAATAATACACCTATAAAGTTTTGTAATATTTTTTATAACGGTGCAAACTCAAGGTGTACGAATAATAATTTTCCTCTCAAATATAATTCTTTTTTTTCTTTTACCATGACTCATGAGCAAAGTAATGCTATGATGAATAGTTGAATACACTATCTTGATTAAAACTAGGGATGGAATAATAATTTTCCTAAACCGGGACCAAATTTAACCGGGAACCAGGGTTTTATTAAAAAAATATTATAAAATATATTTTATTTTAAATATTTTTTCTTTTACCATTTATGACAAAAATATAAATTTTTAAACAATTAAAGTTTATAAGTCAAATTTCATTAAAATAAATTTAAAACTTATAAAATTACAAATAAAATTAAAAAAATTAAAAAATATTAAAAAATATATTATAAAATTAAAAATACAAAATACACTATCTTGATTAAAAACGCCCGGACACTGTTTAAATACCCGGAGGAAGGATTTTGCCAACCCTAATTAAAACACACTGTTTAAATATAGGAATGGGGCAAGATAGGGGTGAGGAGGCCTACACAATTTTCCACTCTATTAAAAATTTTGTCTTTATTCTCCACACCATCTCCTAATAAATTTAGTGGGATGGAGATTGAAAAATCTTCGTGTAGGGAATGATTTCACCATCTCCACTCTATTCTCCATTTACTTATTTTATAGTATGTATGAATAACTAATTTTAGTAAATTAAAAATAAGATACTTCAATATTATGAAGTATTAAAATTATTTTAAAAAATCTCTAAAAGTTTAAAATAATGTTTTAAAATGATATCAAAACTAAAAAATGCTTGAAGAGAACAACACCTTAAAAGAGAAAAGAAAACATACAATATTTTAGAGTTGAATAAGAATTATTATGTAGGGTGTACGTTTAGTTATAACCTACTTATATTAGGTAAAAATAAAAAGAAAATTTATCAACCAACATTATAATTGATAAAACAAAAATTATTGAACAAAAATTAAAAATATATTCATATATAATGGGAATGGGTCATGGGGATTGGGGATTGGGGTTGGGTTGGGGTGGGGTGGGGAATACAAAATCAAACTCCACCTTATTAAGAATTTGGGGATTATTTTCTCTTATTTTTTGAAAATTATTCAAAATTCACTTCATCTGAAGTGGAGCCCCATGGGGCTCTAAAACCGTGGAGGATTTTGTTATCCTTAACATCATTTCTCAGTCAACTTTAAATCTTATGCATCATCTTACATGGTGTAAGATTATCGTATTTATAAAAAAATAAAATCAATTAATACGTATGGTAATTATAAAGAGAATAAAATATTTTTTGACCACATAATGTTTCAGATTTTATAAAAAATAAACAAAAGTATATTTTGTTAAACTATTCATCTAAAATTTACCGAATGTATCATTACACTCCTGTCGTCTTAATTTTATTATAAAATTAATAATATCATAAGGACAAAAACTCCACTTAACACCCACAAATAGAAACAATTTTCAAATATAATACTATTACTAACTTACTATTGTTTATTCAAAGGGAGATGGCTAATAGTAAGAATATGTCTATTAGTTAGCCAATTTGAGTTGATTAATTAAAGTTAAAATTGTTTAATTTACATTTGGAGTAAAATAGTAATTTTATCATTATTCTGTTAAATATCCTCGTGATGTTAAAAAAAACAAACAAAGAAAAGGTTGAATAATGATACCCTTTCTAAGTTTTAGGTGGACAACTGCCAAAAAAATTATATATTTTTTTGTAAAATCTGAAACATCGGTCAATGGAATATTTCCCCTAAAGAGATTATTCAATTAATATATCACCTCCATCGTCAGGCAAAGTGTACCACATAGCTCGGTATACAATAGACGTTAGTGTATTATGTGATACTACGCAATCAATTGTCCTACAAATTTCACGAACAAACAATATTTTAATTTTTAAATATTCTATTATATATATATATATATATATATATATATATATAAGGGTATTCAATTGATAAGACTAATATTTATGTTTGCCTCAGTCATTTTCTTATAATCTTCAAGCTTCCTTCGTAACTCTCAGAAGTTCTTCTACATTTAAATTTAAAGCATCAATATCATATTTATTATGTATTTTGATTAACCTAAGATTTGAAGATTGTTTATGCACAAGCTTCCCGTGAGATAAAACTTCAGTAGTTATTTTTGATTTATTAAAGTATACCCCTAAGGAAAACTGTCGCCACTCACGTTTGAATTAAATAGCCATATACAGTACATGCATGTATATAATACATGAAAAAAAAAAAAATTAATAAACATGAAACACTCACAATTAACGTAATATCGAAACCATTAAACTTGAAACTTAAAAACATTAATTTCAATTTCAAGTTTAATGATATTTCATGTTTAATAATGAATATTTCATATTTATTAATCTATTTTTTTTTTTACATATATGTTATACATACATGTATTTTAGTGGTAGCCTTGAATCAAACATGAAATTAGATTCCAACTTATTGAAAAGTATCAAAACAAAGCTTTTTTGCCCCTCAACCAAACACATCCTTCAAGTGTTCTGAGTCCATAATGAAGCCTTTACAAAAAATTTCCAGCAAAGTGACGCCAATCAGATCCCAATTCAAATTATTTTATTGCAAAGACCACTGCCCCATCACATTTTCCAAAAATAAACCCACCATAAATGTGGTCTTAATCACAAGTAAGAATGTTTCACACCTATTAGGCAACTTATTTACAATTCTAGTTAGGTTGTGCTGCGATAGTTTGCTTTTCAGACACTATAAACCGGAAATGGGGATATCAAGTCAATTTATTTCTTTATCACAAACTGGAAGCCTATTAAAAAAAAATACTCAATAGGCAAAGCCACTCTCAAATCATTAATGCTCTAAATAGTTTTGCATTGCAAATATGAGATACCAACTTCAGTCATAGCTAAAAATCTCCAAAGAGACAGCATCCATGGAAGAACAAATCCACAATGGAACACAAAAGACTCCTGAAACAAAAACAAAAATTATAAAATAAATATCACTTTGCTACTATCATTATCCAAGACAAAATCCCTGTAAGCCTCTCTAGCACCCACTTGGCCAAAGGATCCATGAATTCTGTAACGAGAAGACAAACACAATGCATAAGTTCACATAGTCAGTGGTAATATAGCTCTTCAGGAATTTCATGGGGAAGAAATGATGCGCTGCAACAAATTGATGACTTTTTTTTTTGAAAAGCAACAAATTGATGACTTGATAACTTGTAAAAGGTTGTGGAAATATAAAGACTAGATATTGATACTTACAGATTTTGTTGAAGGCTACAATATCGCAGCTCTGGACATATTCATTAATTGGTTCTTGCAGCAGGTGTTCCTCAATGAGGGTGTCAACAGAGACCAAGTCATCCACAATTGTAAGCATTATCTGCAATTTCTTGATACCATATCCAACAGGTGCAAGTTTGCCTGTTGCATCAACAAATTTGTATTTCAGTATCAGCACTGTAAATAAAAATAAAAATTGACAATCAGATGACCAAAAACCACTTGGAAGTAATTATTTGAGGAAAATGTAAAAGATGAAAGACCTATCCAGAAACTAGAGTTACCAATCTGAATGTATAACACAAGACACCCCCCCCCCCCCCCAAAAGGGCAGAAATGTGGTGAATCTTTTTCCATAATGTAGATATATAGAGTGCTGAACTGTGTTACTATTTAATTTTGGTCAGAAAAAACCGAATTCTTCTAATAGATGATTTTGGGTGCCATAACAAACACTACAAATGTCTTTTCTCTTCATCTAAAATCAAGAAAACTATATACTTGAGTTACAGAAATGAGGAACATACTGGCTCCCCAGAGTAATCCTTCCATCTGAACACTTCTTACTGCTTCCTCAAGCTTCTTCATGTCAGTCTCATCATCCCATGGCTTCACATCCAATAGAACTGATGACTTGCCAGCTGGAAATGAAATGCACAAGTACTTAGTTCATAAAATTGAGAATGACACATCAAATAGTCAGGTCTCTAGTTAATAAATAAACTAAGAGATCAATAAGATGAGAAGCTTACATTCTTTCTTTTTGGCTGATGCTTTGACGGAAGCCGCACGTTCCTCGGCAGCCTTCTTTTCCTCTTCTGTCTCCTCACCAAATAGATCCACATCGTCGTCGTCATCATCATCAGCAGCTGCTGCCTGGAAAACATTTTGTAAATAATAATTATGGCCCCCATACAAAGTCTCCAAAAACCAAGAAAGCAAAATAACAAAAAAAAAGGACGGCTTCGAATTAAACATAAACTGTGAATATAAAGTCAAAAACAATTGCAGATGCGGCACCAAAAGTAAATGAAAATGCTTGCACAATTGTTTTGCCTAAAAAATGTAGAACAGTTGTATTCTTTTGATTATAAGTATAGAGGCAGTCATTCAAGTGCACCAAAAATAAGCACAAAACACTACTTGCCTTTGAGTCAGCTACTGGGGGAGTAGCAACAGGAGCAGATCCCTCTACAGTGACACCAGAGCCTTCAGCAGTAACACCACTGAAATATCACACAGATCCATGGTACATGAAAATCATTGAAAAACTACAACATGCCCATGCATGGTAAACTTTAAAACACTATCACATCACCATATAGGTAGTGATGATAACATGAGACTGCCATCAAATGAAACAAGAACTTACGAAATCCTTAAAAGCGCATCAATATGCTTGTACCACCGAGACACATTGACATATTCAGATGATGGTGCTTTTGAAAGAGCTGAATACACAGTAATATCATCCTTTGAAGCTTGGTACCTAGTAAGAGAAACATAAGGAAAAGGAAAAGGAAAAGAGCAGAATTAGTACAGAGGCTGAATAAACCATGGTGGTCATCACCTTAGTTATTAATGAGTTTCATTTCAAACAGTACATAGACAAGTATACATATATGTACCCAGTGATGTAGCTACGAGTAAGAAGGTATTCGTCAAGTTTCTTCAGACCAGTGCCTGAGTTAACATCATGGAATGCGACTGCCATTGCTATAACTGTATGTGGTATGTTCCTGAAAATATCTAGAGCAAAAATCAAAGTGATTGCCAATTTCCTACTATTGGAACGCATCCTCATCACATCAAACTGTACGCACAGTTCAGCAAACAAACATACAGCAAAATAATCCCCAATTTCAACATAACATGGTCTTAACAACTAGATGCAAACCTATAACGAGTCCAGGGGAAATTCAAAAACCAATAACAAATCACATGGATATTTTGAATGTGATTTATTATTGTTATTGATCACGATTCAGATCTCATTGCAAATACCTAAGTGCACGGGCATATGCACAAAATATGTTAAGCTAAAGCATGATAATAATTATGAAAAAAAAAAAACACAGATCTTGGGCTTACCGGAGAGAAAGAGCGCAATGGGGTGCTTAGCTCCGAGCGAGGGTGGCGAGGTCTCCACTAGGGTTTGTACACTAGTTTTGTGAAGGCTAGGTTTTTATAGGAGAGTAAACGATCTGGTGTTTCGCGGCCCATGAAGATTGAATAAAACTCGACCCGCTGCACAAGCTCCGGCACATTTGGATATTCTCGCCTGAAGGTTGGACCGAAAGAGTAATTTTCTTTTTTTTGGGCCGGGTCTTCGAGACTTCGAGTGGAGTGGGTTTTCTATTTGATTGGCTGTGGCCCGTGTGTTATTTCGTACACCTGTCCAGGTCAAAGTGTTTCCTTGTACCAGGACTAGGTCTGGGTAACGATATCAGGAGTCCCAAATTCCCATAAATTATCTCTTTTATTATTTATTTAATCTTATTTTCAGTTGTGAATCGAGTGTAAAATCTAGTTTGATCGTGCTTTCCAAGTAAGATTTGCATAAAGTTGGTCATAATACATGTTGGTTATATAAATTGTTCGAATTTGGTGATACATTCATAATTAGTAGAAAAAAAATAGCCCATCAAAATACTGTTATAATTTCAATCTTAAGGGCCAAAAGTTTTGCTTTTTGTGCAAATATTGTCACTTTATCTTTCATTCCAATTATCGTCCTCTCTCGACTCTTGGCATGAAACAATCACTTCAACTTGCTTTTAGAAGTATACAATTGTTTATTTATTTTGTTTACATGCCATATGAAAAAAAAAAGAGAATAAATTGACAAAAATAAATGAATAGAATTATGTTGATTATTTCACTGTCTACGACACTATACGGTCGAAGAGGTAGTGTTTGTACGTGCAACGAGCAATTTGGCATGTCACATCACTGTTTTGGCACAAATAAGAAGTACCTGCAGACTAGAAGTTTTAGAAAAATATTTATTTACTTAGAAAAATGGTATGTATCTCCAATTTAAATGGGAAATTGACAAAAATAACTATAAAAATTTCATAATTTTCCCATTTAGCCCACCTAAGTATTTCCTATTAACATTAGCCAAAACCAACAATTTTGTCCTAAATTACCCTCTCCATTTCCATGAGCTAAACTCTCTCTAGCCACCCTTTAAAGTTGTACACGGCGAATGGCGACCGGCAAATGGGGACAGTAATGGCGAGATAGCGACCTAACCTAACCGAATCCATACGAATTAGAAACGAATTCAACAAATTACAAACAGTCCACAATCTAGGTAAGCAAACTTCATCATTTTCTAAAATTTTAGTGAATTTTATTGGGGTTGTAGAAGAATGTAAGGTTGTTGGAGTGATAAAATGAAAAAAAATATTATTAAAATGATAAGTTTTAAAATATCGCATATCAAGTGTTTGATAAAATTCATTTAAGATAGTTTATATTTACCTTTTTGTATAATGAAAGTGTAATTGAAGATTTATTAAGTTGTGTTGGTTGTTATATGTGACATGGCATGAAAATACTGAAAGTGTGGCACGTCGCGCTTGGTCACGAGAAGGGGAAGCATCGTGCGCGAGATGGGTGCGACAGGAGTGCCCATGCGCGCGGGCATGCCCATCGTACGCATGCAGCATGTGCGATGGGGTTCTGTGCGATGTGCGCCCGTCTCACCAAGAGACAGCGAGTCTCTTGGTGCGACAGGCACCTGTCTCACCAAGAGCCAGCGCATCTCTTGGTGCGACAGGCACCACGTCGCACCAAGAGTTAGTGCGTCTCTATCGCACCAAATAAGAGTTTTTTTTATTTTTTATATTGTTGGGAATTTATTGACATGTAATTTTTTTTGTAATTTGTACGTTCAAAACGAACATATGTAGCTCAAGATATGACTTTAAAAAAATTTCTAAAATTTTGTGAGACAGCCAGTGGGATATGTGTATTTCTCACAAAAAATTAAAACTAATTAGTGTGACAAACACCTGTCTCACTACCTATCGCACAAAATTTGGTGAGACAACCATCTTCAACAAGTGGGATAGTAATGTCCGTCTCACTAGATTTGGTAAAACAGGCAGTGGGACAAGTGTCTGTCGCACATAATCAGTTCTAATTTTTTGTGAGACAGACACCAGTCTCACTAAATTTCTAGGCTTCATTTTTTGCTCGAGTTTTTGCTGTTTCCAATGATTTTTTTTCATTTCTCAACTCAAACTAGAACTTTAACAAATCTCATTATTTTATAAATGAAAAATAATAATATTTTTAAGAAAATATACTTTAATTTCGAACTTATTTGTTAAACTCAATATATAAAAAGTATGTATTATGCGAGAACATATACTAACCTTAACAAGCTTTTCAAGTATATATATCTTTAGTTATGTAATGCTTGTTTGATGGAATTTGTTGATTTATTGAGAGTGATGAAAGTTTTGGCTAATTGTTGAGGGTTAGGAGCTTTTAATTTTGCTGAAATTTCTCAAGTGACATATGTTTGAAAATTTGTTGAAAGTGATGAGGATAATTTGGTCCAATAATATGGTGTTTGACTAGTTATAATAGAAAAAAATTCAGTAAGCTAAATTTGAAAATTGTAAAAGTTTTAAGGTTATTTTTTTCAATTTTCCAATTTAAATCTAATGTTGAATTGAATTGTACTTAACTCTTTATAATTTTTTCACTCTTGCATGTATATATTATATGATTAAAATTTAAATAATTTTATGTTTTATCTGAAAACTATAAATTATATCTTTATAGAAATTAACAAAAGTTATGGTCATTACTGAATTTAAATCCATCCACTTTCTAGTATAGCTGATATAAGAGCCAGTTTGGTAATACTGTAGTTTTTAAAATAATTGTTGTTAGCTGTGCTGCAAAAATAATCAATTGTGAAGAGAATCAGTTAAGTATTTGGTAAATTTTATTTTCAAAAGTACTGTGAATTTTGAAAGCAGTTATGAGTGTTTAGTAAATATTACTGTTAAACTGCTGTAAGAAAATAAATGATTAAAATGTACATAGTGTAGAATGAAATTTACTTACACATATAAAAATGTGCACATACAATATCTTTAACTGTATATTATAATAATTTTAACTAAAAATAAAATTTATACTATATTGATTTTATTTCTTTTATTTTTTATCTTAAAACAATTGATAATTAAAAAATCAACTACAATTTTCATTTACGTAAATCAAGCAAAGTATAACTAGGTATTTCAAAAATAAACATAAAAAAATATAATGAGCTACAAAAACTCAAAATGAAAACAAATAATAGATTGTCATGCAATATTATATTTGCATTAAACTTACAACAATATTATTTTTTAGAACAAAAAAATATTAAAGTATTAATTTTGTTTCCAATTTAAATAAGGATAATTTGGGATTTAGGTAATAATTGTAATGATATTTATATAATTATATTAAAGGATAAGATTGATTCTCAACATCAGAATCTAAAAACTACTATTTTATTATTTTCAAAATTAACTGTAGAAAAAGTTGATTTTGATAAAAGTTATTTTGATTTGTTTTACTAAACATCAAAATTAATTTTTTTATTTTTAAAATCACTTTTAACCCTCCCAAAAATAATCCTAAACGAGCTCTAAAAGTCTCGTTTATTATTAATATCAAGTTATTCAAAAGTTGATGTGATCATGAATAACTTTTATTAATTTATTTAATTATTTATATACGTGACAAAATGAGATTTACTTTATACACAAATATGGCAAAAATTGTAGGATCTAATATGTTTGACATTTCGGTGTTCTTTAGATAAAAGCATCATTCGTCTTAATTAAAAGCATTACGTCTACAATGTTCTACAAAAAAAATGCCATCTTCAATAAAATTCACATAATACTCATATATTTTTTTTCCAATAATAAAGATATTCAAAGATAGTCCTAAAAAATTAACATTTTACCAAAAGATTTTTTCTTTCATTTTCTAGTTTAGAGTTTTGTCATGTCTACTTATAATCATTCAGAAAAGAAGTGTTGTCTTTGGTAACTCTTAAGTGAATGTATAGATAACAAATTAGTTTGACTGATAATTTTTATATTGATAGTCTATTGTTGAGTTAAGTGCTAGAATATTTGTTCTATATTATGGTCTTATTTGATATCGAGGTGCTGTAACTTTTAAAAACGGCAATTGCTGTAAAAAAAAATAATTATAAAATAAAAGTTAATAATGTGAAATAAGCCTAACTTTTAAATAATAACTTTAACAAAAATATTATAAGTTCTTCATAAAAAAAATAGTTAATGAAATCAACTTATCTTCTAAAATATAATTATTATTGTTTATTAAATACTTTAATATTATATCTTTTAAATTACAGCGGCCTAACCAAATATAACTTATATTATGGATTTTTCTATTTGTTAGAATTCTAGAAAAATTTAGAATGATGGACTGTCAACATCTAGTCTCTTCGGTTTTCATTGATATCTCAATCCATTGTTATAAGATCGAATTGATTGGGGAAAAAAAAACATTAACTCCAAATTAATTAAAAATATCGGATTCAAAAAAACAAATTATCCCTATCCACTTTGAATTTATGAAAACTTAAACTCTTGGACCTCAGGTAACATTGTTGAGGGAAACAAATAGACCGAGAGTCTAAGGACTTACTGTCAGAAAAATGACTGTATTGATTGTTTATTGTTATTTACTGTACTTTTCACAATTTATTTTATTTTAAATCACATGGAATTCCTCCAAAATATCACAAGAAATAATTTTTAAAAATATAATAATTAACATTGTGAAATAAATATTGATTCGATCGAAAAGTGAAGAAAGGAAAGCTATAATCCGGTGCACAATGTCAGTATGTCACAACGTCCATTGAAGTTCTCACTTTCTCCACTCCAACCCAACTGTAAAAGAGTCAAAGGGCTCCAGACCTGGCACTACGGTGACGTATCCCAAGACACAACAAAACAAAATACTTGCGAAACGTATGCCAACAACCAATCACAAATCACGAAACCTAATTGATAACCTGCTGTCTCACACCGCTCACCTAAGGCCACTCTCTGATAAATATGGATGCATCAAACTCCTGTGCACCAACCCAAGTACCCAACCCAGAAGAATAACAAATTCAATAAATTACTAAACTATAAATATTAAATTAACTCCAATTATTAATTTCTTCAACAAAATAATTTAATTTAAAATCTTGTTATTTTCTTTTACTTCATTTCCTCTTTCTCCCCTCTCTCTCTCTAACTATTGAACAGAGAGAAACCAAAACCAGGGAGTCATGGTTTCAACGAGACGGAGTGGATCTTTCTCTGGTAACAATAGCAAGAGATCTTCATCATCGGAGGATAAGCCTCCGTCGCCGAAGCGTCAGAAGGTTTTTTGATTCGTTTCGGTTTCTTCGATTTCTTTGTATTGGTAAAAGTTTGTGTTGTCTTTTGGTGAAATAAAGGGATTTGAGTGCTGAATTGTGGAATTTTAGGTCGAAAATGGCGGTGCGGTGGAGAAGCCGGTGCAGTCGACGGAGAATTCTAAGGAAGTGTGTACTCCGGCGGCGGCGGATCCCGGAGAATGCGGGACCGGCGATACTCCGATCGCTGGTGAGGGCGTGAGTAGCGGGAAGACGGAGGCCACTCCAGCTGTTTCCGTTACTGCACCGATCGCTGAAGGTAGTTGTTTTCATTTTTCAACTATCGTAAAGAAAGATTGTGCAGTCTTTCGTTGTTTGTTTAAGGTCTTCTCTTCAGTGGATTTTGAATTAGAATTTGAATTTCTTCGACTTGGTTTTTTGTTTGTTTTCTTGGTTCTGTTATTGTTTATTCGGAAGGGTCCACGCCTGTGGTGATGGAGAAGCCGAGAAGCTCCTTCTCTTCTTGGAGTTTATATCAGAAGCAAAACCCAACTTTCGAGACTTCTGCACCTTGGTGCAGGCTTTTGTCACAGTCTGGGCAGGTGATTTTGCCATTAGTTTTAATATAACACTAAAGTAGCAATTTATAATTTACTGTTGATAGTCTTATTTTTGAGTTTAGGCTTGGGCTTCATGTGTGTGTTTTTTTATTGTTGGGGCTCTTTTTTTGATGCAGAATTCAAATGTACCTATTTGTGCTTCAATTTTCACGGTTGGATCAAGCAGAAACTGCCATTTTCCACTGAAAGACCAGGCCATTAGTGCAATTCTATGCAAGATCAAGCATGTGCAGGTATTGCCTGAATTGATGCCAGAAACTGTTTCTGATTTTCTTGGATTGGTGATATGAGATCTAAACAATTCATGTGACATGACTATAGTCTAGACTTCTGTTCCTCGTTTCTTGGATGTACTTTCAGAGTGGCTTATTAGGATGCCATCGAATGTAATATTGGTCTAGTTTGTTTTTGTTATTGGCAATGGATTGTTTTATTTTATTTGTGGGGATAAACTCCTTAAATATGTACATGCAGTATGAGTACTCATTATTTGTGGACATGATCAGAGCGAAGGCAGTGCTACGGCCGTGGTAGAAAGCACAGGGAGCAAGGGTTCAGTGCAAGTGAACGGAAAATTTTTGAAGAAGAACACAAGTTGTGAGCTGAGGTCGGGCGATGAGGTTGTCTTTGGTTCACTGGGCAATCATGCTTATGTATCCTTTCCTGCGATATGAGGGCTGTACACTTATCTAGTTCTTTCTTGCATGTTGTACTTCTTTTTTTTTGGAGTGCCTTTTGGTTCTTTGCTTCCATTTACTTGCAAATGATATGCACGGTAGCTATTAGGCAGGTGAAATCCTTAATTTTTGTCAATGTAGATATTTCAGCAACTCCTGAATGAGGTTGCAATTAAAGGTGCAGAGGTTCAAAGTGGCCCAGGAAAATTTCTGCAGCTAGAACGGAGATCAGGGGATCCTTCAGCTGTAGCCGGGGCTTCCATTTTGGCATCTCTTTCCAACCTGAGGTCAGATTTATCACGTTGGAAATCTCCTGCTCAGAGCACCAGTAAAATCCACCTAGGGTCTGAGTTGCCTACTCCATCTGCTGATAATGAGGGTGCAGAGGTTGATCTTGATGGTTTAGAAGGCAATTCAACTGCAAATACAGACAGTGATAAAGCTGCAGACATTGGATCAGTTGGCAAGAATATTCCTGTAGAATGCAACCAGGATGCTGGCATAGAGGCAGGCAATGTAAAATTCTCTGGGGTGAATGATTTGCTAAGGCCTTTCTTGAGGATGTTAGCTCCATCAAGTAGTTGTAATCTGAAATTGAGCAAAAGTATCTGTAAACAGGTATTGGACGGAAGAAACGAGTGGAGAAGGGATTCACAGCCAGCATCGACATTGGGTATGTCTCTACGGTGTGCGGTATTCAGAGAAGACATTCTTACTGGAATTCTTGATGGTGCAAACTTACAAGAGTCGTTTGAAAACTTCCCATATTATCTAAGGTACGATAGATATATTTTATTTTTCCAAATTCTATTTTGTGGATATGATGTTTTCAGTTATGTCATTTATAGTTCCCCAATTCATTTGCATCTTTATCTCTCGATAGACACATGGCATAAACGTTATACATGGTTCCACATTTTGATGACTTGTTGGTTCCACATTTTGATGACTTGCTCAATTTTTCTTGGTATCATGCCGTATGGTTTGAGCAAGTCTGGGGCTGTCTTTGTGCATTTTATCGATCATCAAGAAACAATGTGCTTGTAGAGGAGGGAGGGGGATGGGCTGCAATGGTTCAGAATTTAAATTTATTTTGTCTTGGATCAAGTTCGATTTGTGCTTCTTTATGTGTTTCGCTTTCAAGCAACTTTCAAGATTTACTGTTTTCTTCTTCCAAGTTCCCAGCTAATTGTGATGCTGTTGCTTTTTGATCCTCTTGTTGCTTCCAGCTTGTTTGTTTTATTGGTGCTTTATTGTTCACCTTCATTAATGAAGACATGACTTATTACTTTATTAAATCTCTTTCTGCTCTAATCAGATAAGGAAAAAGAGAAAAAAGTGGGAGTGCTGGGGGTGTTCATTGTTGACTTTGGGGTTATATGTTGCATAGTTTTTTTATTTTGATAAATGCAATGTTTATTTTTGGGCTTCTTCTCTTACAGCGAGAACACAAAGAATGTGCTCATTGCTGCTTCGTATATACATTTGAAGCACAAAGACCATGCAAAGTACACTTCAGAGCTAACTACTGTAAATCCGCGTATTTTGCTCTCTGGTCCCGCAGGTGTGTTGGTATTTTACTTTATTGTCTTAAATACACATGTTCTATTTTTGTACTAGTACACTGTAATGAATCACCTTGTGAATACATTTTCAGGCTCTGAGATCTATCAGGAGATGTTGGCTAAGGCGCTTGCCCATTATTTTGGGGCGAAATTGCTCATTTTTGATAGTCATTCACTTTTGGGTGTAAGATAAATCACCTGCTTGATTCTGATAAGTGCAATTAACTTTCATTAATACTCTTACTGCTTAGCTTGGATCTATATTTATTTTGGTAATCTGATTCTCAGAACACAAGCGTCATATTTGTATGGTCGTCATTATTTTAGCTTCTACTTTACTGGTATTAAAACTTTAACCTGAGAGATGACTATTTGTTGATTTTAAATGTGTTTCAGGGTTTGTCTTCTAAGGAAGCCGAGCTGCTGAAGGATGGAACAAATGCAGAAAAATCGTGTGGCTGCGTCAAACAAGGTCCTACATCCACTGATTTGGCCAAGAGCATGAATTTGCCTGTCAGTGAATCTGATACGCCTAGCTCTTCGAATCCCCCTCCACAGGGTCCTGAATCTCAACCCAAGATGGAGACTGATACAACTCTCACATCTGCTGGGACATCTAAGAATCACATGCTTAGAATAGGTATGCTCTTGGAAAAACAAAACAGTTTGTCCCTTAAAATTTGTGCTTGAGAGTCCTTTTGCACTTTGCCTTTTTTTTTTTAATTGAGGATTCCCATTTTGAAGTTCTTGAGTTATCTTGGACATTGACGTTGGTGACAATTCTCTTAAATGGAACGTGCAGGTGACAGGGTAAGATTCATGGGCTCAACTTCTGGTGGCTTATACCCGACAGCATCTCCTACAAGGTGGATATATGCGTACCTTTTGGACATACTATTGTTTTTGCTTAACAAATAGTTCATTTCTCTATTGAGGAGCATTTCCTTTGATGCATTAGAGCTGGGGGAGAATTTACCGTTGAGATGAGAGTCTCTTTGTCTGGGAGTCTAGTATTTATGTCTGGGTGATTTGAAATTTTTGGTTTCTTGAGACAGCAATCTGCCCTTCAGGCAGACTACAGTAGATGGTTTTTGAAGGGATCTTAATGTAGCAAATTATAAAGAGGAGAGCATAGTTGGAACTTAAAGCAGTTTGGGGCTTTTTGAAGAATTATGGACACAAATTTCATAAGCGGCCCAATATGGCCTTAAGAGGAAGTTATTCAAAGACTTAGTTTGAATTGATTTAACTTTTGTTTGAAAAGAAATAGGGTATGACCAAGTTTAGATTTTGCAAAATGGCAGGAGTCAAAAGCTGATTACATGACCAATAGATTGAAGAGGATTTTAGAAAAACACTTAACAGTGACGTAGAACCTTATACTATCACCAGAAATTTGGCATATAAAGGGCTGGAGTAAGGACTCTTGTTGATGAGCACTGATGGATGTGTGTACCTTCTGCGGAAGGTGAATATAATGTGCAATTAATCTTCCGTTGTAGGTTGGAGTGTTTCTATTGATTAGTCATGTCATATGGGGCGGACATCCAGTTTCAAAAGTTTTCTGACTTATTTCTCACTCTGTTTTCTATTTTAACTTGATGTTTAAGTTTGAAGTTTCTGAAATTTATGCTTTTTAAACTTATAATCTAGGGGCCCACCTTGTGGCACTCGTGGAAAGGTTGCGTTGCTTTTTGAGGACAATCCTTCATCGAAAATTGGTGTAAGGTTTGACAAACCTATTCCTGATGGTGTTGACCTTGGTGGTCAGTGTGAAGGAGGTCATGGATTCTTTTGCAATGGTAATGTTAAACTCCTATTAATAGTCCATGAATTGGATCTTGTGAATTAGCCTCAAATTTCTAACTTCTAGATTTCTCTCCCCCTCTAGTCACTGATCTTCGTTTGGAAAACTCGGGTACAGAAGATTTGGACAAGTTACTCATTAACACACTGTTTGAGGTAGCAGTTTTTTACTAGAAAATATCTATATCATTTTGTGTTTCTATTCCATTCTCTCCACTTCATTAGAATCTTTTTCTATCAGGTTGTCTGCAGTGAGAGCCGAAGCTGTCCTTTCATTTTGTTCATGAAAGATGCTGAGAAGTCTATTGCAGGAAATTCAGATTCATATTCTACATTTAAAAGCAGACTTGAAAAGCTTCCTGACAAAGTGATAGTAATTGGTTCCCACACTCATACTGACAATCGTAAGGAAAAGGTAATCTTTATCTGATTTCATAGATTTAACCATGGTGAGAATTCTTTGGGTGTTCTGTTTATGAGTTATTCTCCCCTGTTTAGAACTCAGTGAACTCATTCGCAGGTGGAGGATTCCTGGGTTTAAAAAATAAACAATACAAGGACTTCTTCAGACATCATATCTAATTAGCATGTGACTCAATTTCTTGCTTCCTTATAGTCTAGATAGAAATGATTAGTAAAAATGTTTGACCACATTATAGAAGTTATATATTCTGAAGATGCTAAATTGTTTCTGCTGATCATGCCGTAATTGACAGTGAAGCTTGTGCTAATTCGAACCTCTGGAATACTTTCATTTCAACTTACCTTGTGCTTCAGTCACAAAATGCTTTTCGTATTTCTAATTTCATGATTTTTTCCCTTTACATAGAGCTACTTTCTAATAATTTCAGAACTTTATATTAACCTCATCTGGATGCTCATAGATTTAGCCTTTCATACCACCAAAAAGATTTTTGAGTTCCTTACACTGTAGCATTTTCCTTCTGCAGTCACATCCTGGCGGCCTGCTTTTCACGAAGTTTGGCAGCAATCAAACTGCTCTACTTGACTTGGCTTTTCCGGTATTGAAATAACTTTTAATTGATACTGTTTGTATTAAATTGAAGTTGTTGTGTATGGTTGCTTGTCTTTTTGGAGTTTTTCAGTATCAGCAATTGGGAATGGGAATGGTTCTTTATCTGGAAAAGGGGTTGTAGCTAATTCCTCAATACGAAATCTTGAAAAGTACATGTTGATTCCTTGACAAACTTTCAAAATAATTCTCCTTCAACCTTCTTAGAGGAATTTCTGCTAAATTTTTATCTTCAGACTTGTGTAGTTCATTGATACCTACTTGTTTCTACGCCCTCTTCACCCTTTATTCCCCCTCCTCCCTCCCCCCATTCTCTCCCTGTCCTTACTTTTAGCATACTAGATGCTTCACAGTTAATTGCTTTGAACGACGAATACATGATGTTTGGTTTTGGTCAGAATAGTGTAGTACTCTTTTGCTTCGCTTTGTGAAGATCCATTGTGATTTGTGAAACATACAATGCAATGCATATAAAGTTCATTCTTTAGTGAAATATGCAGGTGATTGTTTATAGTTACTGTTGTTGTTGGACTTGGGTATTGGAGGTTCTTTTACATTGTATAGAGCCAGATCTGTCTTGAGCTGATCCTGGTTACTTTGGACTGCAGCTTTTCTCTTTTGTATGTCCCTCATTTCATTAGTAGGCATCTTCTCCTTAGAGAAAGTTCTGTGAGTGGGTGCTAGTTGGTTCAACTGGTGAAAACCCCTTGAGGTGGTACAAGAGGTTTGGGTTTTGAACCCCATTCACACAGGTGGGGAGGGGGTGTGGTTTCCAATAATGCAAACTTAAAAAGAAAAAAGAAAATAAATCAAAATTTTAATTGAGAGTTCTGCCATTTTATGTTTAAGGTGTTTTAAGTTATTCACATCCTGTCTTGGAAAAAGTTAGTTTTCTTGTAGAGACTTCAAATTGGAACCCCAGCATTATAGTTTCTTAGATATTGAACCAAATGGGGAAGGAATTATGGCCCATCATGGATTCAGGGGAAGAATGAATTTTGGTTTTTGCTTTCCTTTGTTCCCTCCCTTTCCCAGTATGTTTTCTGAGAATTTCCTTCCTTTGTACCCTTCAGTATTTATACTGGAATAGTAAATTTTTTCTTCTTTGCTTCACACTCTTCCTCTCCTTCTCCTTTCCTCAACAGAATACATCCCTCTTCTCTTTCATCTATGATCTCTTCTTATCTCCAACTTTTACTATAGTTTCAAGTGTGTTGTCATATTCTGAGCTAATATTAAATTGATTATATTGTATCCCCCCTTTCTTCATTTTGATCTATATATTTATATGATGTTGTTATAGTTTATTAATTATGCTTCTGGTTCTCTCTCTTTCAAGTTTCTAGTCATATTCTGAGCTATTCTTAAATATATTATATTATAGCTCCCTCTTTCTTCATTTTCATATTTGTATTTTATATGATGTTATTGTATTTTATTAATTATGCTTCTGGTTTTCTGTCTGTTTTACTTCACCTGCTATTATATTATATGGGTATGAAAAGTAAATTGTGAGACCACCATATTCAGACCTGATGTTGTTTTCTTTTGATTTTTTCAGGATAGTTTTGGGAGACTGCATGACCGAGGAAAGGAAATTCCAAAAGCCACAAAACTTCTGACTAAGCTTTTCCCCAATAAAGTAACCATTCACATGCCACAGGTTTGTACATGGGTTCCAGACTGTAATCTTTATTGCTTTTTTGTTAGTTTCGTTATTTTGTATTACAGCATTTTATGAAAGCTCATAAATGATTGTAGGATGAGGCACTTCTTGCATCTTGGAAACATCAACTGGATCGAGATGCTGAAACCCTGAAAATGAAGGGAAATTTGAATCACCTGCGCACGGTGAGTATTTGTTGCTTTACTAATTTATGGGCACCAATAATATAAAATTTTTTATGGTGCTATATATATTGAAGTCCTGATTTTCTGCTCAGGAGTCGCTATCTATTTGTGGCTTAGATTCAGTCTTTCTTTTCTCTCTTTTCATTGTTCTTATTGTTTATTTATCAGAGGCTTTATGATGGTGCTCTTGTATATTCTGATGGAGTTATAACCCTTATGGTTTTAAATGCAATTTAATTGGGAGTCATAATTTCTTTTTCTTCACTTAGTTAGGACTACTCCGTGTTCTCGTGAAGCTTTTGTTAATGGAGAGTATTGTTGCTAAGGGAGGAAAGCTAAGATTCTTTGGAGAAGAGCAGTTTCAGTTATCTTTTGGGTGATTTGGAATGAAAGAAACAGTTGAATCTTCAGAGTCAAGGGGGTTAATTTTGATAGCTTCTGGGATAGAGTTTACCTTTTAGCTTTGGTTTGGGTTTTGATGACTAAGGATTTCCAAGACGCTTCATTTTTCTTCATTCATCTTAATTGGAGGGGAGTTTTAGGGATTTAGAGTGTTTCCTGCTCTTTTTTGTATATGGTTGGGCAGTTTCTTTTGGTTAAATCAGTTTTTTGTGGATTGATATTGTTTTGTAATTTGCATAGCTTTGATTGGTTTTGGGTGAATACCTGGTCCACTACTCGAGTGTAATATGCCCATATTTTTTTATACTCGTAATTTCTTATCACCAAAAAAAAAAGTTGTAATGACCTTGTTTAATGTGGTCGACATTAAACGTTCAAAAGTGCTGTGCTTCATAACATTGCCTATTGAACTTTCTTATTTGTGTATGTTCAAGGGTGTTAATTTGAGAAATGATCATTCTTTTATAATTTGCAACTACTATTTGTAGGTTTTGGGTCGGAGTGGATTGGAATGTGAAGGACTGGAGACATTGTGCGTCAGGGACCAATCACTTACAAATGAAGGTATGTTTCACTTTGATGTTTCTTGAGAATAGTCGTTCTTTGATCTTCCTTTATCTTCAGTTCACCAGTGAAATTATGATGTGGCACTACAGGTGCAGAAAAGATTATTGGATGGGCCTTAAGCCGCCATCTGATGCAGAACCCTGAAGCAGATCCTGATGCTAGGCTTGTTTTATCTTGCGAGAGGTAACTGATAGCTCATGGTCCGAAATCTATTCCAACAATTGTCAGCTGAATTATTGGCTTTCGGATGGTAATTACACAGTTGTAATGCGATGTTGCAATTCTGACAGCATCCAGTATGGGATTGGAATCTTTCACGCTATACAGAATGAATCTAAGAGTTTGAAGAAGTCTCTTAAGGTGATTATTGTGTTTTTTTGTAATTTATTGATAATCTTTCAAGCATTATGCATGCAGACTTTTTTGGAATGAAGTCATGCTGTTCTCAACTTTTTAGAAAGGAACAATGCCTTACTCTTCATGGTGAATGTTTTGGTTAAAAACAGGATGTTGTAACAGAGAATGAATTTGAGAAAAGGCTTTTAGCTGATGTTATTCCACCCAGTGATATCGGAGTTACATTTGATGATATTGGAGCGCTTGAGAATGTTAAGGATACATTGAAGGAGTTGGTGATGCTTCCTTTACAGAGGCCTGAACTATTCTGCAAAGGGCAATTGACCAAGGTGATAGCCTTTCCTACATTCTGATAAGATTTTTATTGTGTAATGTCACACTGTCATGATTATGCACATTTAGCTCTAAGTGAGATGACTGTATCATCACTGTTCCTTATGATCCTCTGATAGCCAATTGGTTTTATCATGTCAATACTTACTAATATTTTCCAAATATTATGTTTGGAAGATTTTATTTATTTGAACTACACACTGCATTTGTGCCCTGGATTCTGGCAGAGGAAGGCTGTTAACCTCAATTAATTTGCTGAAAATATCCCTCTATTCTTAGATTCCTTTTCTTGATTTAGGTCATGGCTTCACAAGTTTATCCTCATTTTTTATTGTTGTCCAGTCTAATTAGACATTAAATCTACAAATTCAATGCATTTGGACACGGATGAAAGGATCCTTTCTTTCAGAATGAAATAACAGTGGTGACCTACAGAATGGCGTAATTCTCTTCCATTAAAAAATGTCCACTCACAAATTAAACTACCACTTGGTAATTGGTAATATGGGCAGCCACAAACAAAGGCAAATTGCCTGAGTTGTGTTTGGCTAACAGTTTATGATCAAGGCATACGAGGCCTTTGCTTACATATCCTTAAGTAAATAATATAAGATAATGCATCTTTTACAATGTAACATTATCTTATTTGTCCAATATTGTTGTATTCATTCTATTGTTTGATTGCATTCTTATTTTGGTTTGTGAGCTTTTGGAGGACTGGTTTCACTTCAATTCTTCTTGGTGCAGCCCTGTAAGGGCATACTTTTGTTTGGACCTCCTGGAACGGGGAAGACCATGCTCGCAAAGGCTGTTGCAACTGAAGCTGGTGCAAATTTCATCAACATTTCAATGTCAAGTATCACATCTAAGGTCTATATTCTTTGAAGCATCTAAAACTTATTTGATTTTGCAGTTGAGATTTACTCTTTATTTTATTTGATCATTGAAAACTTGTGTATTTATTTTATTGCAGTGGTTTGGTGAGGGGGAGAAGTATGTGAAAGCTGTCTTCTCTCTAGCAAGTAAAATTGCACCTAGTGTTATATTTGTTGATGAGGTAAGCTTCTTTGGGCATTTCTTTAGTATTTTGTATTTGGGTTTATTTCATGCACATTATCACTGTTCCCCATCTTTTCTCCTTTCGTCATTCTTTCGGTCTTATAGGTTGATAGCATGTTGGGCCGGAGAGAAAATCCAGGTGAGCATGAGGCCATGCGGAAGATGAAAAATGAATTTATGGTGAACTGGGATGGCCTGCGGACAAAGGATACAGAACGAATTCTGGTGCTTGCAGCCACAAATAGACCTTTTGACCTTGATGAAGCTGTCATTAGAAGGCTCCCACGCAGGTATAGTATCCCTTTGGGAGGGCCTATTACATGCAGCTACAGATACATCATATCTGCAAGCATACTCTGATGTCTTTCCCTAACTAAGTTCTTTTCGACATTCGGGATACATTTGTTGAGTGTTCTTATGGTGTGTGTTCTTTGACAGGTTGATGGTAAATTTGCCAGATGCTCCTAATAGGGCGAAGATACTAAAGGTTATTTTGGCAAAGGAGGATTTGTCTCCTGATGTTGATTTTGATGCAATTGCAAACATGACAGATGGGTATTCTGGAAGTGACCTTAAGGTTATATTTTTAATTCATTCTCTGATATGTGATGTATTATTGTTGAATTTGTGGAGTAACTGGCTTCTTGTTTACTTAATTGTATTGCAGAATCTCTGTGTGACTGCTGCACACCGTCCGATTAAAGAGATATTGGAAAAAGAAAAAAAGGTACATTTATCGCATGTGGTGAATGTGTAATTTGGTTTTATTCTTGAGGGCCAGTCGGTGCAGTCATATAACCATCAACAATGATGACTATACTAGTACCGTATTTGTTGATTAAAAGATAAGAGAATATTTAAAGCTCATGGTCACATCCATTCTGTGAGGATGTAAGAGCTTATCATGGACTTGTCGCATAAAAATAACTATCAAAAGACGCCAACTATTTGCTAAAATCCAATATGATTTTTTTCCCCCCCTAATTTCTGTCTCTTTAACTGAATGTGCTTTGTAATAATTTCAACCATCTGTCAAAAAGAATCAGAGATGATTGAAATCTACGCATATACTTTGAGCTATCATAGTTTTCAAGATCAGATTACTTTCTATAGAAGCTTATCTTCCTGAATCTAGTTTGTTCAACTCATATCAGGAAAGAGCTGCTGCAATGGCGGAAGGTAAGCCTGCTCCAGCTTTGAGTGGGTGTGCTGACATACGGCCTCTAAACATGGATGACTTTAAATATGCTCATGAGCGGGTAAAGTGATGATGGAACTTAACACGATTTCAACTTTTCATCTTTGCTCCATTGCTTTTTAATCTGTTGTGGATCTTGTCATATGGAAATAGGTATGCGCAAGTGTTTCATCGGAGTCTGTAAACATGAGTGAGCTTTTGCAATGGAACGAACTGTACGGCGAAGGGGGCTCAAGAAGAAAGAAGGCTCTTAGCTATTTCATGTGAAGTTCACTGTACAAATGGTTCTTTACTTTTCTTTTCTTTTCTTTTTTTAATTCTCCGGTTCTCCTGAAGCCGGGATCAGGTAATTTTGTGACATTCTTACAGGAGAGCCATTTTGTGTAAAATGAATTATAGGGTCTTAAGTTAAATTTGATATAATTATGATAGTTTGGAATGTTTGGTATAAAGGATGTGAGGCCTTCGGAAGTTGTGATGGCTGCACTGCTTTTGTTTTGTACCCAACATCAGGAGAGTATTTTATATGTAAGTTATCAACATCAAGGAGAAGAAGCCCCGTGTAAGATATCATTCAAATGTAATTACTTTAAGGAGTTTGTAGAATTTAACAATAAACTGTGTTAACTTAAAACCATACCATGATGCAATATCATGTTTCAAAGAATGTGAATGAAACCTTTTAAAGCCGGAATTTACTGTGATACTTGGTGAAACAAGAATGAAAAGAATTGGTATTCTGTTCTTATGTCTTATTGGTATTGGATGGTATTAGTATTGGTACTGGTAATGTATTGGTATTGAATATTGATATTGGTATTGAAATTGACACCGGTCAATGTAGATGTTTAAATTTTCATTTTTTAAGAAATTGGTACTGGTGTTTGCATCGATATGGGTATCGAAGTTGAACTTAATTTCACCATAACATGAATTCGATGCCTAGATTTGTAAGATTGTGAATGAGACTTTTTTAAAGTAGAATTTGTTGTGATACTGTTGGCGGAACAGAAATGAAAAGAATTAAGGATTAGTGTGGGATGTTTTTGAGAGGTTTGAAAGTAATTTTAAACATATAAAAGTTAATTTTACTATTTGTTAATTTTTTAAAAAATTATTTTTGATAGAATTGTCTCACTCTACGATAGATTTTGCAAAGAAAGAAAGAAATAACTTTTTAAAATCTTATTTTGAAAATTAGTTGTTACTTAACATAATTATTTATATATTCTCATATGTATTATAAAAGTCCAAAATTATCTTTATTTTTTAAAAGTAAAATTATTAACTTTAAAAAGATTGTTATGATTATTAATTATATTGAGATGATAAAATAAAATAAAATAGAAATTGATAATAGATAAGAAAAAAATATTTTACATGCATATTTATAAATGTGTAAATAAATTTATTTGACATTATGTTAAATTCGGTTGTTAATATTCATGCAACAATTTAACAATTTAATACTAAAATTTACCAAACATATTCGAAAGTTTTTAAAATTCATTATTTTTAAATATATATTTTTGTCTTAAACGTTTAACTAATTTTTCTTTATAGTTGATTATTTCTATAACATAACTATGAACAATTATTTTAAAATCTATAACATTGCTAAATTGGCCCTACCTAAATTATGTTAGTATTTCTATTGAAATTGAAATAGGAAATGAAATGTTTTATTGGTTTGGAAGTGCCATAAAATTAAAGGTTGTTTAGCTATCTTTCCTTGGATTGAAATAAGGAAACTAAATTTAAATTTAATTCTTAAATCATGTGATTAGCAATCCCGACTTAAATGTGGGTTTAGATGGGATTAGATTATAATACTTCTTTCACATAACACACCATTTTTTATGTGTTACTTGAAATTTAATTAACAAATCAATTATTTTAATAATGATTTACTTGTAACGAACGATGATGAAAACGGTAGCTGCAATGCTGCATGCAATTCTTGAAGGACGTGACCGTTGTTGAGGTGCCAACCCAAATAATACCATGTTGTGGGTGGCGAAGCGTAATGTTATTGTAACGGAAACTCTTCTTCAGCATTTTTATCAAATGCATTCGTGCGCTTAACCTCGTTTTGCTATTATTTTGCATGGGGTGAGTTTCATTTTTAAATTCACATCCACATACCAAATTAATTTGTCCTGTGGTTTCTTTATTTATGAAAGTTGTTGATGAACAATCCGTTCATTTCATGTTAAAAGAATCTGACCCAAAAATTATTAGTCTGTCTCAAATTACGTTTTACCCGTATCTTTGATGCATGCCCGCAGAGAGTCTTGGTTACCAAATCACCATAATTTTACCAACATTACACATGACTCTATGAATATTGATTTTCGCCTATGTGGTGATATATGCTTTATGCCTCCCGAACCTAGCTTCAGAACTTGAGGTTTCGCTCGAGTTTGTGAGATTGCTTTTTCTTTGTTACTTATCTTATGTATGAATGTGTTTTTTTTTTTTTTTTTTTTTTCAAAAAGCAAACTAAATTATATTAAATTTATATTTTAATAGATTAATGAAAGAAAAAATGTTCAATATACTCGTAAACTAAAATTCGCGTGTACATTGATGATGAAATACGTGACGCGGTTGTTATTTGTTAACGGCATGCCTTGGCTTCATCTTGACTCCGACTAGCCCAACTCATCAGTAAACTCACTTCTCAAATTTTCCCATCAACTCAACACAACGCAAACGAGTTCCAAAAATGATGGATCCGATTCCAACGGCACCACCGCCCCGATCCGCGGCTGACCTCTTCTCGGACCCGGCCGACTCTCACCCGCTTTGGTTCAAATCCAATCTCTTCCTCTCCCCGAACTTCGACTCCGAATCATACATCTCGGAGCTCCGAACATTCGTCCCTTTCGAAACCCTCCGATCCGAGCTCCAGGCCCACTTGTCCTCCCTCAACCACGAACTCATCGACTTAATCAACCGCGACTACGCCGATTTCGTCAACTTGAGCACCAAGCTCGTTGATGTCGACGCCGCCGTTGTTCGTATGCGGGCCCCGCTTTTGGAGCTCAGAGAGAAGATCGACGGGTTTAGAGGGGCTCTCGAAGGCTCCCTCGTGGCTTTGCAGAATGGTCTGAAGCAGAGATCCGAGGCTGCTTGCGCTCGAGAGGTTCTCGAATTGTTGCTCGACGCGTTTCATGTTGTTTCTAAGGTAAATTACGAGTCTCTTTGATAATTCTATTTGAATGAAAATTAATATTACCTTTCAATGTTACTCTTATACTAGCGTTTGTATTTGATGAATTCAGTGTTGGATCTAGCAGTTCTAGCATTAGGCATTCGAAGAATAAAACGGTTAAATAATTAATAAGTTCAAAAGTGTGCTGGCTTGTTCTGCTTGACAAGCTTGTATGGTTTTAGGTTTTATTTGTTTATTTTATTTAATGTTTTAACAGATAAAGGCTTAGTTGGAATGGGATTGAGTCTAGAATTTCATACACTGCAGGTGCTCAAAAGAACAATTCGAGAAAGAGTGCACTAGCTTTTATTTCTATATCAATCTAACTTTTGACTGTCAATTTTGATTTTATGAATTTGTGTGGGATGATTCCTGGTTGCAAGATCAGGTTTTGTATTCAAATTGAGGGTTGTAATAAGAGTTACAAATGTAATTGTGAATGAAATGTTTCAGTTGCTTTGTAATTGGAAAATGTATGTGTGTATAAGGTTCTCTTCAGTGTGTGAATTGTCTTTGTCCTTTCTCCTCCTTGGGAATTCATTTGCAGAATTTATTGTGCAATAACTGTTGTCTTCCTTTTTCTTTTTAACTTTCTTGATGGATGCAGGTTGAAAAACTTATAAAGGAGCTACCTAGTGTTCCTGCTGATGGGTCAGATGTTGATGTGAATTTGGAAGAAAGGAAGTCAATGAGCAGTGCCACTACCTTTCAACCTGTTGAGAATGGAACAAATGTCAGGGAGACTCAAAGCATGCTTTTGGAGAGAATTGCCAGTGAGATGAATCGGTTAAAATTCTATATTGCTCATGCACAGGTCTCCTTCTTTCTTGATCATAGTTTTTTCTTTTGTTGCGTGTCATACTTTATTAATGTAAAATAAGATTAAAGTATATGGCACCGAAGAAAAGTAATGGGGAATTAATGAGCTTAAACTCAATTATTTGGAGCTTGTACATTATGTGCTCATCTTCCTTTTCTGTTTTGCCAGTACAGAACCTGCCTTTCATTGAGAATATGGAGAAGAGGATTAAAAGTGCTAGCCTATTGCTGGATGCTAGCTTGGGACATTGTTTCGTGCATGGTCTTGAACACCGGGATGCAAATGTAATTTACAACTGTTTGCGCGCCTATGCTGCCATTGACAATACCAGGAATGCAGAAGAAATTTTTTGCAATACTGTTGTGGCTCCGTTGATTCAGAAAATTCTCCCACATGGGCCATCAGAGGCACTGGCTGGGGCATCTGGAGATGAACTTGAGAGTGATTATGAACAAATCAAGCAATGTGTTGAAAAAGACTGTAAATTTTTGTTGGATATATCTTCTGCAGGTACCATGCACCATTTTCTTTCTTAACTTCTGAAAACTGCTTCATATATTTGGGTTCTAGTGAAGTTATTTGATTATCATGTTCTGCTTTGGACCCACTGAAAAAATTGGCCGTTACATTTTGTATCTGTGATAATTTTGTACCCAAATCAATGCTTTTCTATCATCTGTTCTCTTGTGCGGCAGTTACTATGACAAAGCTGGTCAGGCAGTCTCATAACATAGCTTGCTTGTATGTTCAGATCTCTTATTGACATTTTATTGTTCTACTACTTGTTCCTTTTGTTTCTTCAGAAAATTCCGGTTTGCATGTATTTGACTTCCTGGCCAATTCCATCCTGAAGGAGGTTCTCTCAGCAATTCAGAAGGGAAAACCAGGGGCGTTTTCTCCAGGAAGACCTACACAATTCTTGAGAAATTACAAATCAAGCCTGGATTTCTTGTCTTATCTTGAAGGTAGCAACTGTATTTTTTTTAATTTTTCTTTTTGCTAAAAAATAATTTTTCACACTCAGAAAATTTTATTTTGTGGGATTTTTTTAGGATGGAGAGGGTTAATGATATTAAAAAAAAAAAGGCAGTGTTCTTTATCTATGGATTTTTAAGTGTCTGTTCACGATTACAGTACTCTGTAAATGTTGTTCATTATAGTTATGACATCCAATTGTCATGCAAGGTTATTGTCCATCCAGATCTGCTGTTGCTAAATTCCGAGCGGAAGCTATCTATGTTGAGTTCATGAAGCAATGGAATGTTGGAGTTTATTTCTCTTTGAGGTAGTCAGTGCAAATATTTCACGGTTGCATACTTCCTTTATTTTGTTGTGATGTGGCTGATCTTGTATTTTAATTCCTTCAGGTTTCAGGAAATAGCAGGGGCTCTGGATTCTGCTCTCACGGCAGCTAGTCTAGCTCCTGTCCAGAATTCAAATTCCGATCAAGGGAATTCTCGGGGGTTAACATTAAAACAAAGTGTTACTCTTTTGGACAGCATGAAATCCTGCTGGAGAGAGGATGTTTTTCTCCTCCCTTGCTCTGACAAATTTCTTCGTCTGTCCTCGCAGCTTCTTTCAAGGTCAGCTTGGAGAGCAAATAATAATTTGTTCTGCTGTAATTATCACCACTTGACTTCCTAATCAGCTTATGTGAATCATCCTTTGACTTCCCACTGGTAAATTGCCAATAGATACTCAAATTGGTTGTCATCTGGACTGGCTGCTCGGAGCTCCGGTCATGCAAGCTCCAATCCCGGACATGAATGGGCTATTTCAGCTGTCCCAGATGATTTTATTTATGTATGTCTTGCGCCCTGTCCAATATCCAGCATTTACCGTCAACTTTTAAAGTTTGTGATGCTACTGAATTGATTACAGTGACAAAAGGCTCATTGAAGTACTTTTAGTACTCTATTTTGTTCCTTAATTACGATTTCTATGTTAAGACCTGACCTGCTTCTGGCATTTGAAATGACCTTACACATGCTCCAACGACATACTGCAGATTTTAACTCATCAATGCCAGATGCATGAAAATAGTCGTGGTTAACTTGCATATTTATGTAGGTTCTCTGGTTTGCAGATTATTCATGACATTAATTGTTTGGCAACAGAAGTTTCTGGTGACTATCTGACTCATGTACTTCAGCTCCTGGCTTCATGCTCCGGTGAAGTTCTTGATCTTGTAAAACAGAGTATTTTAGAGGGTGGAAAGTCGTTGAGTTCAATGCTACCCGTAGTTATTAACACACTAGTTGATGCACTTGTTGAGAAGGCTGTTGAGGTAAAGCTTATTTGTATAGGAATTGTATCAGTTTATAACGCAATGATTTAGGGGATGCTTGGTTTTGTGTTCTTTTGAGTTCTCTAAAGACAATTACTGTGATATATTTTGATGAAATGCAGGTGATTGAGTAAGTTGTTTCTGTTATGACCCTGAAAATCTATTTAATTGTGAATCTTTTTTCATTTGAAGCCTTTTGTTTATCTGCTGTAGGATTTGAGACAACTGAAGGGAATAACTGCAACTTATAGGATGACTAATAAACCCCTTCCTGTCAGGCACTCCCCTTATGTGTCTGGAGTGTTGCGTCCCTTGAAGGTATGCTGTCTTGATAGTTTATGGCTTGCGCCATTCTTTTGTAATTGTCATATTTTGTTTTCTCATGCTGTTTGCAAGATTGTTTGTTTACTCTTATCCTTCTGACATAATGGTATATATAAGTCATAAATGACAGGTTTTCATCAATAATGCATCCAATAACATGAGATATATTTAGGTTTATGCAACTAGTGATGTTCACCAAAGTATGCTTTAATTAATAAGAAAGTGAACAGAGTAGATATTCTTAACTTCTTCTCAGTTATCTGGTTGATGATTCTCAGTTTGGGATCAGTATTGATACCATAGACCTTTGTCTTGAATCCATTATCTTTTGTTAGTGGATCAACGTAGAATTTGGATGAACCATGATTTCTGAGCTCTCTATGCTTTTAGATATATTAAATATTGAGTTTTGAACAGAAGGAAAAGCTAATTCATGGAAGTGCAAATTAATATGAAATATTAATGCCTTTTGACATGCATTTGGGTTGGTGTCTAGACTGGTGTTAGATTGGAAAAATCAATTCTAAGGCTATGGGGTGTGGCTCGGTAAACTTTTTCTTTCTGTACAATTTTACTATATCCAGATCTTTGAGTTATTAATGTATAGTAAATTGAATAAAAATGTGTAACAGAGTCACAAAATTTTTATTAGACTATTCCAATGTGTGCAGACTCTATTGGAAGGAGAGCGAGCTATGACATATTTGACGCCAGAGGCTAAAAATGAACTACTGCTTGGTGCTGCAACTCAGATAACCAGTCGCTATCATGAATTAGCTGCTGAACTTATCAGTGTGGTTAGTTTATTAAGTGAACATTTTTGCTTATAAGAATTCCCTTTTGACAAATGTTCATGGACTTACTCTTTGTTTGATGCCCAGGCTAGGAAAACAGAATCTTCACTGTTGAAGATACGGCAGGGTGCACAAAGACGAGCTGGAGCAAGCTCAGATGTCTCAGACCACAATGTATCTGACACTGACAAGATTTGTATGCAACTGTTTCTTGATATTCAGGTAAACATGGTTCTTGTGAGCAACTGTTCAGTTTTATTGCTTCTTCTCTCACTCTCTCCCCTCTCCCACACCCATATATATATAGATAGATACATATACATATACATATACATATACATATACATATACATATATATAGATATATATATATACATGTACATATATATAGATATATACATTAATACATATACATATATATATATAGAAATGTTCTAATCCGGAATTTTAAAATCCCGAAAAAACGCTTTAAATGTGCAGTTTAAGTGCGTTAAGTTTTAAACTTTTAAAACCTCACAGTTTTAAAGCTTTCTTGGATTTTTCTCTCACTTTAAAATTCCGGACCAGAAAACCACTATACACACACACACACACACTCCCTCCCTCTCCCTGCATTTCGTATGCAGACATACGTAAATATATATAGACACACACTCCCTCTCCCTGCATTTCATTTTATTCTGGATATTTATGAAAGTGAATCAGATCTCATGTCATTTGAGTTGGCATTATTTACTAGGAGTACGGGCGCAGCCTTACTGCTCTTGGGGTTCAAGCAGCTGATATTCCCCCATACCGTTCCTTGTGGCAATGTGTTGCACCTTCCGATAGGCAAAGTCTGATTAAGTTCTAAGAGAGTTTTGGCTCTGGGCAAATTGTGGATTTAGTGTTTTATGTTGGATTCTATAGTATACCGTTGTAAGTTGATTTCATTTTGACATCCATTTTTTCATTTGTTTCCTTTATGGTAGTAATTAGGTCTTATCAGACGCTCATTCAAAGTTAATGTTGTATAATGAGGCAAATTTTGTTAATTCAACTCATCAGTGAAGTGCACAGTAATAAATTAGTATATCTCTTTCAATCGATCATGAAATTGGTGTAATAATTAGATATTTGTAATAAATCATTGTATGCGTCTCCGATGTAACACTAGCAAACTTCTGAATGAAGTGGTACGGTGGTTTTGCTAAAAGATTGCCGAAACAGGGACCGGGCTCATTATTTTTCATTAGCTCAAGGGACGGGTTTTGCCTCGCTCGCTTTCAAAAACCAAGCCTTGGAGTTAGGGGAAGGCAGCGGTAGCAGTTAGTAGCCCTGGCCATTAACCCCGTATGTTCAAGTTCATCAATCTGGTTTCCAGAATTACCGGTCGAGTTTTTTCTATAAACATGATGCTCAGGATTTGTTTTCTTAGAATTACAATGGGCAACGTGCCCGAGTGTCAGCATTAGCGGCAACTGGCTTGATCTACACGCTATCCTGTGAAAATTGAGGCAGTATTATCTCTTTATTTACTGTTAGAGCCTGATCATGGCCATCGACATTGACAACTCGGTCACTCCCGAAGGGGTCCTTCAAGTTCAAGATGTCACGGAGTTCAATCTCTTTCTCTGCAGGAGAAAATCTCGGCCCCAAATCACAAGTTCCATTCGTTGAAGGAGCTCTGTATTAGAGAGAGTAGGGGTAGGGCTCATGAAGTCTGTGTCAAAAACCGAGAAAATTCTTATCAGCCGGAGAGATCATTTTGCTCACACGATAACAATATGAGTTTGAGTATTTGATCTATTTAGCATTCTAACAGCCCTTGACGCTGTGAAAATCGTCTTCAGAGTCTGGTGCTAGCTGATCTTGACAATAAAAAAAGGTCGCCTCTTCATCTTCATCAATATCTGCGTGAAAAGACCTTACGTTTACCCAAATACCAAAGCAAGTCAATAATATTGAAAGTGAAATGATGTGAGAATTGTCATTAACTTGTAACCTACGGAATTCATTAATATTGTGTTAAGATGACTACTTTTTCAGAAGAAATCAACTTATCTTGAAAACACACTTCGAAATGCAAATAACCATTGGAAATTTCTAAGGAGGCCCCTCATTTTCACAAGCTTTTCTTGTCCATTTTACATATTCACTATTGTATTATCAATTTTGGAAAAAAAAAAAAGGAAAATATTTAATTTATTTCCCGTACCAAAGTCGGGGAAACAAATTGTCGCCTGCCTGTAGTGCAAGGATGAGCCTTGATACTGATAATCGCTCCATCTTAGAACGCATAACTGAATCGTTGGAACTCATGGCTACGAGATGGTCTCCCAAATCTTCAATTTCGGTACCGTTTGTTTTTTTTTCTAAAGTTTGAATAGATTTAAATTAGTCTTAATTATGAATAGAATTGAATGTCTGAATTTAAATCATAGGTTTATTTTTTTTGTTTGAATAGCTAAAAATAAATATTAATTTTTTTTTAACTTAAAAAATCTTAAAACTAATATTTTTACATTTATGTTTTTACAAATAATAAATGTTAAACAAATAATAAATATTTAAAAGAATATAAATAAGATGATATATTATTATAAATCATATTCAATTGAATACAACTCTTTAATATTTTATATTATATATGTTAATCAATTTTATTATAGTATATGATGTTTTTATTTGAAAAGTATTCATAAAAAATTATGAAGATAAATAATGTGAATTTGAAGAAAACAAAAAGATAAAAATAATAATAATTTATCACTACATATTATCATAAGTTACTAAGTTATATGAAGATGAGTAACAATGCTAATTATTAAATTTTATTTAGGTAAAGATAAAAATTAATTAATTGAATAGGGATATTTTAGAGAATATTTTTTATTCATATCATTCAGACTTTTTAGATTGAGTAAAAAACTAAAAAAAAAAATTAGCTTAATGACTTAATGGCTGAAAATTTCTATTCAGTTGAAAAAACAAATATACTTAATCGATTGATTAAGTAAATTAAGTCATTAAGTCAAAAAAATAAATAAAAAGTTCCTCATACTTTTTTCACCAAACTTAGGTGGCGTTTATTTTTTAACTTAATGACTTAAAGTGACTTAACTTAATTAATTAAATTAATTAAATATGTTTGTTTTTATAACTTAATGAGATTTTTCAGATAATTTTGACTTAATAAAAGAAGCTAATTTTTTTAGCTTTTTACATAATGGAGGAATCTGAATTAAGTCAATTAATTTCTAATGTCAAAAATATCCTTATTTGATAATTTATTTTTCATGTCTATCCCAAAACTCACTTATAGACATTTACCCTATATAATCTCATTTTTACATGATACAACTTTGAGATAAAATGGTAAATAAACTATTTTAAGCATCTTGTTAGTTTTTTTTTTCTTATATTATGTACTATTATTGAGAATTAGTGATAAAATTTGAAATTTATGGTATTTTATATATTATAATACCAAAATCATTATGTATTCACTTGAACGTAATTTTACTTATAAATATTAAAATGTTATGGTATTTAGTATATTATTTATTTGACATTTAAATTTAATAAGGGTACAAATGTAAAAGTACATATTTTTAAATTTTTAAATTAAAAAAACAAACAACTTAATACTTATTTTCAGAGATTCAGATAAAAAAAATAAACATATTATTTAGATTCAAACATTCAGGTCTATTTAGAATTTAGACTAATTTAGATCTATTCAGATTTCAAACGAAAAAACAAACGTCATCTTAGATCAGAAGAACTAAAGAAGAGAAGAAAGAAGAGGGTGCACATTTCACCCTATATTATCCAAGGAACCCTGGAAACTGGAAAAAGAAAAAAGAAAAAAGAAAAGAAACTGAAAACCAACCAACAACACAAGAAGTTGAGATTGAGACAATTACATTGCAACCAAAGTCGTAGTAGACATTAATTTAATTTATCTTGTATAAGTGTTCATCGGGACAACCGTAAAAACTTTGGCTGGCATAATTAATACACAAGAAAATATACAAAACACTGGGCATAAAAAACAACTCTGGCGTAACAGTAATAATAACCCTTTTCACCTACATATAGTTGGCCTGATTAAGATTTTTTTTTTTTTTTTTGTTTTTTTCTGATTCGTGTAGCAGAGTGTTCAATTCTGGGCTTAACATACAAGCCCGCTTAATAGTTAATCGACAAAGAAATTTGGAAGTTAAAAAAGAATCATTAGAACGTCACAGTAATTACACCACATCGAATAAAAGAATTACATGAATAGCAAAGTTACACATTTGCAGATCAATCATCACTGCATCATGATTCTAAATTCCTCAAAGCTCAGCACTCCATCACCATTCAAATCAAACTGATCAATCATCATCTTGCATTCATCAACAGACTTGGACTCCCCAAGTTTAGCGAGCATTCTCTTCAAATTATTAGGCGAGATGAACCCGCAGTTATCAAAATCATACAAACCAAAGGCCTCCCGCAAGTCCTTCAACTTCTCTTCTGCACTCGCCCCTTCAATCAGCCCAACAAGATCCTCCAAATCCAAGAACCCATCACCATCTTTGTCTAAAGGCTCGACGGCTACTTCCACTTCTTTTAGCAAAACATCCGCACCCCCAACTATCATGCCCATCCGATTCTTTATCTCCGATGGCGAAACTTTCCCATCTCCGTTTTCATCAAAGTAACCGAATACACGCTCGTACTCTCTTCCCTTCACCATCTTAATTCTTACGGCACTGCAAATATTGCAAAGAATTCCCCTCTTTTCTGTAAAAGGAGCGATGATAGGCTAGGGTAGGTAGCTTCAGCTGTTGATGAACGAATAAAGTTGGGCAAGAATTGATACTTATATACGCAGGGTACCTTGGCTGAGTCGGTCACAAGCTGTCCGTCCTTGATCTTTGGAAGAAACTGCTGTGAAGTTTCAGAAGAATCAAAGAAGCGTCCTTCGCCTTAAGGCTTCAGCTTCAGCCTTCAGGAAAAACGATAAAGACGAGGATCATCCGTGTACTTGGTATTTCTGAGGAAACGAGGAAGAACCAGCTGAAAGCCTAACGACCATTCCAACGGTCAAAAACTTCAGAATAATACGATGCGTTACATTGCTTCCTTTTCAGATAAAATAACATCACACGTGTACATTGTCATTGGATACGAGTTTACAACGTGGATCACGAGTCCGGTCTCTAGATGCTCGTTGCGATTTGACTTCATTTTTCTTTACTTCTCTGGCTTCCTCCGTCATAACGCACCCAGAACGCGTCATTAAAATTGGTGAGAATATTAACTGGTGATGACCCGACAATCAAAAATAATGGATCCCATCGCACAACCTGCCATGCTTATGGCGGTTAATGGCTTAACAGCTGCCCAGCGATCGCGAATGTTCTTTACACTTTATTTTATTAATCTATAAACCAGCTAGGGCAACATAGCTGAAATTGGAAATTAAAAATAATCTAACAAATAATAATAATAATAATAATAATAATAAAAGAGAAGTTAATTTCTCCCCCCACCTCTAAACTTTGTTTAAATAACTATGCAGATCATTTTTTTTTTTTAATTTTCGAAAGTAATTGTGTAGATCATTTCAGTTCAAATAATGATCAACCAAATTCTTTTTTTTTTTTTTTCGATTTTACTCTTTCATTATACTGCCTCACCATTTTAACTGTATTTTATAGTGCTATGATTAAGGCTTGATATTGGTTTATTTCGATTTTAAATTAGATTTATAAAGTGTTGGCATTCTGAAATTTGCTATCTTTAATTAAAAAAATAATTTGAAATTACAATTCAACTTTATTTAATTATTTATAGAATACACCATCTCATCGATAGTCTTCAATAATAGTTAAGATTTAAGGCATCCCGTCTCTTCCAGTCAATTTCTACCATTTAGCGCATCTATTTTTAAAAGTTGCCTAAAAAACATGCAGCAGTTTGGGGCCTCTTCCTTATTGTTTCTGAATTTATATTTTTTAAAAATAAAAATAAAAATAAAAATAATATTTTATAGTTGTTGTATTTCAAATTTAAGTATGTGTCTGATATTATTTTCTGTATCTTATATTTTGAAATTGAAAAAAATAATATGTGTTCGGTAGACACAATTGAAAATGATAAAAACAGAGAATATATGTTCGGTAGTACTATTTTTAAAAATAAATTTTACTAAATATTTAAGTCATATTTATTATTAGAAGATAATTATTTAACTAATACATATACAAACATATCATAAATAATTTAAACAAAATAATTAACAAAAATTACATGAGGATAAAGCTTTAGCATTAACATTAATAAAAAAAAAAAGTTTTACAGCAGTCATTGTTTTTACACTATAATTAAGATATATATTAAAACACATATGATTTAAACAAAATAATTATAAAAAATTACATTGTAAACATCATGGAAATCACCATTTTTAACATGGTCATGCACTATACAAATAAAAACTGTTTCAATCCGGCTAGACCAATCAGCCTTATTCTCACCATCAACATCATGTGGATCCATGTTTTGTTACTAAAAAATTGAAAAAAAAAAAACATATATCAAATATTAATGAAATAAAAGAGACTACTTGTAAACATACATAGCTTAAAATTTTGAAATTAATCAAATTCAATATAGCATAAAGCCATTTCAGCAACATTTCGTAGATAAAAAATTGAACATATCAAAATCAAAGATATTCTACTACAAATTGACCAATTTAAATTAAGACCAAGCTCTTGTCAAATTTTGTTTAACTCATTTTTTCACGGCACAATACAAAATGGAATTTGCCAAAACAGAAACTTATCACAACTACGTAAATACAATACTTTGCATTAGATTCTACAATCTTCGCAAAAGCAACTAACATTAACCAATAATAATTAAACAAAACGCACAAATAAATAAATAAAACATCTATGTTCAAGTTTTCAAGGTCAAAAGTCCACTAACCTAGTTTATATTAGGAAATTAATTCACGTATACAAAAATTATTATTGATTAAATATAATTCACAGTAGCAGTTTAAAGTTGCCAACATCTAATTAAGTTGTCCTTAATTTTTTTTAGCTTGATACTCTTTTTCCTCAAGTTTAAAAAACTTGAATAGAAAGGCAAATTAAAACCCAATGGATAGCTAACTAGTGATGCATTTTTTTTTCCATTTTGGAATGTATATAATATGAACAAAGCTTCGCAAAAGATAGAAAAAACAAATTAAGGTCAAAAGCATTATGATGGATTGTGGAAGTCTAATTGGAATTAAAGCATTATACATTTTTTATTATTTAAAAATTCGAAGAGCAGTCCTAGTCAAATAAACAAACTTGAGAGTTGATACTGAGATTTGAACACAAGATAAATAATCTGGTCCCTACGCTGATTAGCTTACCGACATAGATACAATCATTAACTTCAAGCAACTCAATAGACACAAATAGTAAAAAGCGCAGGATAAGCTGGAACCCGATTTCAATGAGAGAAAGCATAAAAATTCAATTGTTTGTAAGCCTTAAACAATATAAATATTAGCAACTTACAATAACAGAGATGGAGCCGCGAGAGCAGTAGTAGTTGAGGTAGTCGAATGAAGCAGCAGTGGTTGCGGTGGAGGTGGCGCACTAGTAGCGACGGAGATGAAGCAGCAGCGACAGCAATCAAGATGAAACGACGACCACCAAGATTAAGCAACGGCAAAGATGAAGTCTGATACTAATTTGGATTCACCGAGAGAGCAAATCAAGAGATATAAAGACAGAGAAAGTGTTGTTGTTGAAAGATCAACAGAGATAAAGGGGGAAACAGCTTTGGCGTAAGTAGATTTAGACCCAAATGGAGAGAGAGTATTGTTGTCACGATGAAACCCTAAAGAGATAACTGAGAGCAACTGAATTCTTTTGGCTTTTGTTTTTTAATTCATTTTTTAGTGTGGTTTTGTAATATGCAGGAAATATTTTAAACATGTTTTTACTTTACTAGTTATAAAAAATGAATTTAGATTTCTTGTTTTGTAATTTATTTTTGAATCCAACTCACCAAACATGTATTATATCAGTATTGTGAAAATGAAATTGAAAACAGTGGTCTAAAAAGGCTACCGAACGGGGCCTTATTTTCCTTTTCCCATCAACCGACGCGGTAAGAACAAAGAAAAACTGGAGATGCTGCTATAATTGAAGGGTAATCTAATAATAGAGGAAAGTAGAAAATTAAAATTAAAATTAAATTCCACTCGTGGGATTTGTTCTTTTGGTGGCCTAGTTTCCAATTTTCATAAGGGCGCTTAACTACAAAATTTAACTTAATCCATCTCTTGTATATCATCAGATTGGCCAATTCACGAGGGCCTTCAGCTTTTTGAACCTAGACCCATTTTTCATCAGTCATTCTGCACTCTTTTGTCATGGAGCTTCCTTATGATGAAGACATGATGCGATAAATATGTCGCGAACCCAGGCTTTTTAATTTGAAGTAAGTGTGTCCTTGGACACCCTTCCCAGGAATTCAATGCTCGCTGTCCTTACCTTCTTCAATCATTTCGTTGCCATCACCTCTGAGTCAGAGTCGGAGAAAATTTTATTCATTTCCTCAAAGTATGGCCAACTTTTTTGGCTATTCCCACCCTTGCTTTCCTGTTTCAAACAATCAATCATGTGAATGAAAGCATGTCTGTAAATTTTGTTTTCAGAGATTGAAATCTTGATACCACGAGACAAATTTTCCTTTTCTTCATCATGAAAGTTATGGTTTCCAGAATTTATAACTGAAATTCTTGTCAAGGAAAGAGTGGAAGAACAAACCTCATATTTCCGAAGCAAAGATGACCACAGGGATTTGCACTGGCCTGGACTTCGATTAAATCCCTCATTTGCTAAATGTGTTGATATTTCTTTCCAGAGGGCCATTCTTCCCTTTACAACTTGGAATTTGCTATGCAATTCCCTACGGATTTTAATGAGTTTCTTCACCTCCTCAGGTCCCCATTTATGCCGTCTGACACCCTTCGAAGGCTTTGGTCGAGAACTTGACCTCTCCAAGGAGTCATCGTCGCTGATTTCAGTACCTGACATCCGTTGTTCCTCTTGTGGGATCAAAACATTGTTACCTTTTTCCAGATTATTAATTGGTGAAGCTGGTGTGACAAATGATTTCCAAAACTCATTTGAATCCACAGAATCGAGGGAAAGTCTGTCACCATGGTCTGAACTTGAAGTAGTGGTTTCTTCTTCTGGTAGTTCTTCAACTTCAATTCCACCAACTGTAAAAATAAATAATAATGGGAAAAGGACATGTTGTTAGAACATTTGCCTTGAATAACAAGCTCAGTAAATATATCATCACCTAAGGATTTAAAAGATTAAGTCACGGGTCAAAAAGCAAAGTTCCTGCAATTCAAATAGATCTCCAACACAAACACCGCATTAATGAATTTTTAGATGAAGACTGCTTGAAGATTAAGCATTTCCAATGCAAAGGCAGGTATTGCACTTTGCTGCCAAGGCCCAGTTACTTATTCCTTATTTCGTAATTCAAATACTAGTTCTTAAACTTCAATATCTGATACATTTATTGGATTTAAAGTTTTAATTTCATAGGATGGACCTCAAAACATTTTCTAGTGTTTTTCCTTGACCAGTAATCATAAAACCTGCAACGTGAAAATGTGAAAACTCTTCAATTTCCTACTTATCCTAGATCAGAAGAGCTTTATGGCAGAATAGAAAGTGTAGAGATGTCTCCCAACCTTGACACATGTTGTACAAATAGACAGACATGGATGTTCACCCATTTCTTCTCCATGTACGCACAGTATATACACAATAGATCTATCACACACTTGGACACGGAGACACATGGCGAGAGAGAGAGAGAGAGATGAGAAGTGACCTTGCAAATTTTGTTGATGGTCATCGCTTTCAGCTTGTGTTTTGTTCAGCTGACTTCTTTTTGGATGTCCGTCAACCATTTTTCTCAGTGCTGGCATCCCAAATCCAACATGAGAATTGCCAGACAGCCTAGCATTAAGCTCGTCTGATAGAACAGCTGCTGGATTTTCCATAGCAACTGCAATAACTTCAGGTCTTTTGCCACTATACTTCCTCACCATCTTCCTTAATACCTCAGAGACAGTTTTTTCCATGTGGGTTAAAGGACAATTTACCGGGCAGCTTGAAAGTGCAGCATGAGCAGCTTTCTGGAGAGCGTCTAAAAGCTTTCCCTTATCAAGCCACAGGCAACGAGTGGTGATTCTTATTTTTCCTTTTAAGCTGTTTCCACTTTGTCCATCTGCATGTTGAGGGCGTAAAATTTCCATGCTGCAATGCCAAATGTCAAGACGCCATCATTACACATATAACGAAGAAAAGTACTTGATTTACAGAGATAATATATTTACCTGACCACAATGATACCATCTGATGCAATTCTTAGTCTCTCATCGACACACAGTTCAGTTGATGTGCCAAATGCTTTATCACCATCACTATACATCAACTGCAATATAAGATTAAATTTATTAGCAAATTTCTCAACTACCATCTCATATTAGACATTTTCAAAGAATTACCTGCAAATTCTCCTTCCCAAGAGAAACAAAACCATTAGACAGAACTCTCCTATTTCTCAAGTGAGAAACCCCAAGCATCTCTCCATTCTTTATGACCTGATATAGTTGCAAAGAGTTACTTATTTAAGTTTTATTTTATACTCGCAATTAAATTCTAAACAGTTGGTGTCAAAATGTCAAAGTAGAATACATCTAAAGCCAAGCATACAAAAATCCTAGTATGCATATCATGCACCAGGCAATTAGGCAAAGCACACTCTGTCCCATCATGACCAATATTTGTAAAGAAAGGAGATCCTTTTAGCGTGCTGCAAAAGGAAAAGCCTCTAATATCCTATAGCTTCATCGACAAAATGTGCTAGGTTTTCATAGAATTTCTCATCTAGATGAGACTTTAATCATATTACACCAAGGTAAAGGGGAAAAAAATAGCAAAAGGAGTCTTCTATTATCCATACGGTGGATCTTTAGGTGCTAGAACACTGAAAGGGTGAATGGATTATGCAAACACATCAAAGCTTCTCATCTTGCTTCATAATGCTAATAGGAAAAGGAGTCTTCTACAGAGCTTGCTTCCTGTTAATGATTCTTCTAAAATAAATTATAACAATGACCATCACTAAAATCTAATAAAATGGAGAAATAACACATGCTTCCAAATTTGGCAAACCTCAACATTTGCAGCTATATAAAAACACTCAACACTATTCAACTCGATTAATCCTTCTTCTGCCTACTTCACACGACGCACTATATTCTGTCTGAATAAATGTTACTTTGCCAGTGTCATCATTATACAATGCTGATAATCTTTTCCTAGGCATATCTTACATTTTTACAATGCAAAAAAAAAAAAAGAAGCAAAACAGACTCACAGTACTATGTCGAATGCCAGTTGATCTCCCCAGCAACTCATGCTCTTTCAGAAACAATAGTTCTCCATGTATGGGCAAAAAGTGTTGTGGCTTCACCAGTTTAAGAACTTCCTCCTTCAGAAAGAAATTGTGAGATCAGATTATCCATGGTCAAAATTATAATAAAATAAAGCAGACATTAATTAATACCCATCTAAATAACTAACTATTTTATTGTTTTTGTAAACAAAGTAGATTTTCCTCTCAATTTCCTGATTTTATAAATTTTAAGTTTCAAGCTACATGAATTCACCAGCTAGTGTTCTAGATTATAACATCATCCTCATGGTATCTACTTCAAATTTCGTTTTCACAGAGACTGATGAATTACAAAAGGTAAAATGATGCAACAGGAGAAATTTTGAGGAACATTAAGAACTCTTACCAGTTCTCCACGATAACCATGCCCAGATGTGTGCAGCCCCTCATTTCTACCCATTACAATAGTTGATCCAATCTCTGATATGCGGTTTAGCATTTTCATTACACGAGATTCATTACCAGGGATCACCTGAAGGTTTTGCAAAATCAATTCATAATGCTAAACATTTAAGATGTCAGCATGATCACCGCAACTTCAAACATCAAAATCCCTAACAAGGTTGTGAATGATCCAAAAAATCAATTGTATTTATTATCAACAAAACCAATAGATAAGAATAAATGTTTGAGCCTAAAATGAATATATATATATTTTTTTTGAACACTAGTTTATTGAAACTTAAAACAGGAACATAGATTCTTCCTTTGCCGAAAAAGAAATCAGAAAGAAAGAACAAAAAGTGAGTAATATGAAAGCCAGTATTCTGCATATGAAAAATTTTCTATGAAATTTTCATTTAACTAAAGCAGTCTTGAAATTGAATAAAAAACACAGCACTTGACCACTCAATTTCAATTCAATAACATGTACCCCATTGAACTAAGTACTTAAAGAGTAAATTTTTAATGTAGAATTTGCCTATAAACCAACTGCATACTATACATCTTGTTACCTTAGCTGAATACAGAATTACATCTTCGTTGGTCAATTTGACAGAATGACTACCTCCATATGATGCCAGATTAAGGGCAGCACGTGGTTCTGCCTGACACAACAGCATGTAGAGTCACATACCAGCAAGATGGTACAGTCCAATAAACTATTGTGGTCAACACATCTAGGGACCACTGGAGTCATCAAGATTAACTTACTTGTGAACCAGTTGTAACAATAAGCAAATCTTTTGGGGCATAGGCATCAATATCTTCCACTTTCACCTACAATATTATTAAAACAGGCAAGTAAGATGTCAGGAAGCTAAATTTTCACAATAAAAGGAGCAAGATGAGAAGATGATATTACAGCTTATTATAATAAACATTAATAAAAAAAGAAGAATATGTCAGACAAATAACAAATGAATTCCAGTGTATAAAGCCTTTATTCGGCAAATCCAAACATTCCCCAGCAGGAAGTGGATTTAAGATTTGGTTGAGCTGAAATAATTTGTCAACATGGCTAAAAGCATAGAATCTCAACCCATCACAGATTAAGCATACAACTGGATGAAGTATTAGTAACTTTCAAGTTAATAGATATAGGCAAAATACAAAGTCTTAAGTGTTATTACCAGAGTGGATGGATCAATTGGTGCCTTTCCATCCTTCCAAGCAGCATCGAGATATGTCCTTAAGGACATGCCAACAAATACCAATTTTCTACCAGTTAAATCAGCAGCAGCTTTTACACTTCCAAGGCGGTGTATATTCGATGCGAACTGAGTAGTTATAACTCTCCCTTTAGCAGCTGAGACATGCCTCATCAATGCATCCTTTACCACACTTTCACTAGTTGTCCTTCCAGGTGACAGTACATTTGTTGAGTCGCTCATCATCTGTAAAGGATTGGGCATTAACAAGCTTGCTACTAATCTTTGTGAACAGATAAATGAAGTTATAAATTTAAAATTGCACCTTAATTAAGATTACTGGAATCTATAGGACCAGCCTATACCTCCTAGATATACAATAGATCCACACACACAAACCAATGACATACTTAGTTTTGACGTGACCATAATCTATTGCAAAGAGACAACTGTCAAGGCCAGGATACAATAACCTCCTAAAAGCACTGAGAAGAAAGAAAGTAATTCAATCATCAGGGTTCAGTCAACCTGAAAATTTTAATTTTCAGTTTCTCAAGACAAATTATTAAATTTCTGGAATCAAGCAACTTGAACAGAACTATATTTAGAGTATCCAACAATGGGAAAATCATTTCACAAGACTTCAAGAATTTCCCTCATTGTTTTTAAGCATAAATCTTTTTCCTAGTGATGGCAGACCAAGGAACATTCTTTTATTCCATATATTTACAATCCACAATGAAGATAGCAAATTCTTCATATGCTTCAGTCAATAGCACTAAATGTATATCTATCTTCAATCCCATAGCAATATAAACAAACGGAACCCACATTTCTCTTCCTAAGCTCCCACTGAAACGACTGCATCTCTCCCATAGTTTGCCAGAAACATTTGCTCATTTAATTGGGTCAGCATAACATCCAATATGTGAATCAAGGAGACTTACCAATGTTACTCCTTCTTTTGAGAGTTCTTCTAAAGCTTCACGGTCAAAAACTTTCCCATCCAAAGGTGATTCATCAATCTGTTGAATGTTAAATTCTTATGCAGTTGTAGAGGTAGACAAAAAGACAGAAGAAAACGAACAGATTGAGAAAAACCTACCTTCCAGTCACCAGTATGAAGTATTGTACCATCAGCACAACGAAGAACTAATCCACAACAATCAGGAATAGAATGTGTCACTCTGATGGGCTCTATTTCAAATGGTCCAGCCATAAATTTCCTCCTCGTTTTAAATGTTTTAATTCTAGATGGAACAAATATCCCATTCTCCTTCAAGCGCTTTCTTATAAGCTGATGAAACAAGAAAGAGAGAATCAACTTTATAGACCATGATAGACAGCAAAATGAGGATGAAAATGCACAACCAAGTCATCATGATACCACAAATAGTTACGCAGGATAACAAAGAAACAGAATGATAACTAATATTAAGCCATGGTGATGAAAGAAACAATCTTACAAGCTACCAACCCGGTGTTGATAGTTTAGAACACTCAAATTAAATCTGTGAGGGAATTTAAAGTTTCAGGTCAACATCAAATGAATTCAAAAAGTATTTTTTATTAGCGCCTGTCCGGAATAAACATTATTTGCTAAAGCAGGATCTGTTATAGAGTGAGTGTGTGTGTGTTTGCGCACTAGCAAACATCTGTGCAAGTAAAACCCAAGACAAGTACCTCCATTGTAAATGAAGATGCATATATTGGTGTATTGGAATCCAAAGCCGGGATCACCTGGTTAGCATCAAGAAAAACAGTCAAAAGAAATTCAACCCAAAAAAAAATAAAATAAAAAAGAATTTATTGAAAGAATGCAGCTAATACACTAAGTTTACATTTTAATGAACGAATGCAGCTGACCTGGCTGCATATTTATACAGCTTCTATATATCTCCACAAGAATTAGGCTCATTAAGGTGAGAGCACCTTCAGCCTAAAGGCAGTACCATTTTTTATGTTCATAAATTTACTTGAAATTTAGACAGTCAAGTTTCACCTAAAAAACCTTAATCAATTGAAAGCATATTACTAGAAATCAAAACTAGTGCCAAGCATACTACTAAAAATCAGAATTAATGCAGTTTTATGAGTTTGTGATTGTTACCCAGTCTGATTTCTTGTCTTCAATAAACTGATAGTAACCTATTCAAGTCTACTAGCAGACGTGATTCAGCATCTTGTCTATGGATTTCTAGGGATGGTTGTTTAAGTATCAAATGAAACAAAACATTTTTGTTTTATTGTTGTTACCACAGTCACCTAGGCATGCATTAACATAGAGGGCATACTAAATGTTTGCTGATGTTTAACACAGATACTGTGCATGTATGTTTAACAGGTGAAATCTCTACTTCAATCACAGCACAACCAAACATTCCAACAAGGCCTTGAACAACAAGACACATCAGTTTTCAATTCACCTTTCCTTAAAAGTTTAGAACATTAGAAAATTGAATAATCTCTGATAAGTAAATCAAAATAAACTTCTTCAACCCCCCCCCGGGGAAAAAAAAAAAGGCATTATCTTTGGTTTGTCAATAGTTAGGATCTGAAATGTCATGTAACAAATTAAATGTCAGTTTTCAATCAAATGAAATTCCAAGTGGTAGGAAACTTTACCCAGGGCAACGCACCAATGTGATCTTCGTGGCCATGAGTTATGACAACTGCTTCAATTTTGTGGCTCCATCTTTTGATAAATGTGGTATCAGGTGTGATTTTTTGAACACCAAGTTCATCATAGCTGATTTCATGTCAAACACATAGAACAAAGTTAGCAAAAGACCAGAGGAAGGAGAACCTACGTTCGTACTATTTTTCATCTGCAGATTTCATTATGAAGAATGCAAAAGAAACAATGCTACTACTGCAACACCAATAATTTTCAATAAATGTTTGCCCTTGACCAAAATGATCATAGAAAGGGTATTAAATCTAGTAAACACATTAATCATCCCCTAGTCAACTTTCATTAACAATTGAAAAGAGACAGCTTCGAAAAGCACCTATGTTTTTAACGGTAGATGTAGAACTCACATGCAGACTGGCATGCAATCAAGATATAATTTTTTTTTTCTGGAGTAACAATTGTGGCCAACTTACTCAGGAAACATGACGCCAGCATCAATTAAAATATATCGGTCATAATTTCCAACAAGCATGCAATTCATCCCAATTTCACCAAGGCCGCCTATTGGAAGGACACGCAGTGGTGGGCCATTAGACCCTTCATAAAACTGTTCCATCTTGCGTTGGACAGAATCTTCCATACTTTTCCTCGGCCCTTCTGTTCTTCCCGTTCTCCTACGTGGAACTTTAGATTCACGTGCGCCTAAAATAACAGAGAAACAACTTAGTCACCATCATAATTTACAAATAATGAGAAATTGTAACACTCAAAAATTCAGGGACACTCATAAGAAATAATGAATGTGAATGTTTTCGAACAAAACCATCCATCTAATTGCCAAGAAAAGGATATTAAAATAATTTCTCAATTCGTTTGATTAAAAAGCACATAAATTCTGACATCAAAGCATCCAATTTAAGCTGGAAGTTATTTTAGTATCAAACAAAAGCAATAGTGAGTACATTAATAACTTATGAAATAACAGTTCCATTACTTTACACAATCAGCACAAGTATTTTGATAATAGAATAGTACAATGAAAGTAAAATAAAATATAAGAAAAAATTACAATACACCTAAAGTTGTTGGAGTATCAATAGAGCAAGAAATGGAACGCCTTCTTCTGGGAATTGGCTTGCACAAAAAATTGTACGGAGAGAGGGAGAGCGCACTCAAAGCAGCCATGTTTGCTGAAACTTTATTTAGTGCGGAAGAAGAAGAAGCTGAGTATACTGAGTAAGAGAAAGAGAAACTTCCTAATAAACCTAACTGCATTTGTTAAAGAAGATTTGTTAGATTCAAATGTGTGAAATTAAAAGAAAAAAAAACCTAGAAACTTTGTGTTCTTTATCTTTGGCGCAGGGTTTTAGTCTTTTAAAAGATGAGGAGGGAGTGATTGTTTCAGCTTGCGAGCGGGAAATAGAGAGAGCGTCTGCGTGGGATATTTGTGAAGGAGAGGTTGGGAAGAAATTAAAATATCTCTCTTATCATTTCGCACCATTTGATAAACGCTCGCACGTGCCCACCATGGCTCTCTTTGGCTAATTTCTTACTCACACGTGTGAGATAATTTTCGTTTTCCTTAAAAAATTGAATTTTTTTGGTGTTTGATTCTCAAAAATGACTCTAAAAGTATCTATCAAGAAAAAAAAAAAAAAAAAAAACACAATTCTAATCTTGATTTTCAAAATGTTGTCACATTTGACATATTTTAGTTGGCTTTTTACTTTCAAAATATCAACTAAACTAGAGTAGAAGACTGGCGAGTCCGCATATTCTAAAAACATCGAATCCAAAATCTTGTTTTGTTTCTCAAGTTCTCAAAAGCACTTTCGAATTCAATTAAAATTACAAAAACACATCAATTTCCTATGCTACTTACTGCATTATATTAAAAATAAAGACCATTTCTGTTATTGCTGAAAACCACTTCTGTTCTTTGGAAGTGGTAAGAGCTAAGAAGAATCTCACGTGATGTTTCTTCAAATCATCCAAATATTAATCTGGAGGAGTTGGTGCAGACACTCAATCCCACAACATCAAGTAAAGATAAGTGCCAATAAGATACTACTCACATTCTTGTTAAATATCCAGGAAAAAGCAAGTACAAAAGAGATCTGATAGAGTACAACTACAACTGTCAGCTCAGTGTCATTGGAAAGAGATACAGTGCGTGTTTTCTCAGTTGAGTAGAAACTTCCTGTTTTCCACACGTGCATACTTTCAAGTTTGATTGGCATGTCCTGGAAACCATGGGAGTCCTGGTTGTAGACACTGCTTCGTCTCTGGAAGCGGAACAATAGGTCCCAGAAAGATTCGCCACAAATCAAGTATTATTGTGACAAGCATTGCAGCTCCCAGAGCATCAACAGCCACTCGGGGTAAGTCCCACAGGTCACCAGGTTTCTCATCAATTCTGAGAACACAAGTGAGAAATCATTGTCGGATTGAAAGATGAGAACAAAAGAAAACAAAATACAAGCCACATTATAGCAGGGATAGCATAAAATCAGTACATAACTTACATTGAGTACAACATCTTGTGAACTAGCAAATGGTCTCCTATTGTTCTACACAAATACAGTTCACATTTAGCAGTTGGATTGAGTTCTTACCTCAGAAACATCGGGAAGCTTATAATGAAGTAGATGGCATAAAACAAAGACCCAACTTTATACATGGATGCTCGGTCCACAAATTCATAATAGGGGAACTGCACGTGTTCCAAAGAAAAAATGTCAGAGACATTGGCGGCTTGTTTAGTTAGTTATAGACCATATGGGCTATATTTTTAATGAGTACACATAAAAAATCCACAAATATACAGAACATAAACTTTAGGGACAGATCCTAAAAAGCTCATAAGATTATTACATTGATAAAACTACAAAATATCTATCCATCCAAAATCCATGAAACAAAATCTTCAATTCCGCTAGCCATTTGTTAATAGCAATGACATTTAGTTCCAATGTCAGAGAGTAATCATACTTAAGTGTCAAAAAATTCACTGGGACTGAATATTTTTCCCCATGTAGGAAATAGCTTCTTAGGGTAAATTTAATTTGAGTATCATTAAAAGAGTTGAGCTGTCATATTTATACCTTAAGATAAGACCTGAGATAGAGTACACTAAGGAATTGTAAAGATCTAGAATCAGTAAACCATCATAAAATGCACCAATCTAAATTACTTGCTGTCCTGTGATTCCATCATCAAAAATTTCTTAAATCTCAATTATTGTCGGAGTAGGGAAAGGATACTAAATAAAAGAATATGCTGAATCATGACGAAACATACATTAGAAATGGCTAACGTTTCCAGGTATGCTATAAAATAAGAGAGAACCAAAATCCATCCGGCCTCAACAGCCCACTGAATTTTATCTGGCAAGCCAGCAACAGAATGCCGTATCCTCCGAAGTGTCAAATTTGACATAACATGGTAAAACAGGAAGCAGACATGTGTGAGAAGGAAAGTTGTGTGAGGTACCTACAAAGAATAGCAGATATCATCAAAAGGGCAGTGGAAAATAAATTGAGCAATTATACAGAATAGGGATACTTGGCCGATCTGCATATAGTATTAAGTGTTTTCTGTTTTGTGGCTTACATTGTTCATCTTCCATGATGGAAATGTATAGGAAGCCCCCAGAACTGTGAAGAAATAATGGGTCCAAAAGTAATTACCAACGTAACTAAAAATAATTATCCACAGATTTGCCTGCAGCAACAACCAAAATACATTCATAAAACTCTAGCTTTTCTTTAGTTAAAAAAACAAAAGTAAAAAGTTACCAGGAAGAACACAACACTTGCCTTGATCCAAAAACGATCCTTCAAACACAGGCAGCTGTCAGCCTGCAAAAGATAGAACTTTAGAACACCAAATAATAAAGAAGCTAAAACTAATAGGTGTATCCTCTAAACTGGACACTCTGAAACAACCAAGTGAAGAATTTACCTTTCCAACAAATACCAGCGGTATCAAGAAAGAAGGAACTGCTGAAACCAAACCCAGCAGTAGATACTCCAGTTCCGTAAAACTCTGTCAATTCACCACAACAATACTTTCAATATCAAAATTAACTTAAACTTGTTTCCACATAATTGCTCTTACGTCATTTTTTTGTTTGGGTTACAAAAACTTCAATCAAATCATACATTTTGAACAGGAATTTGATTCAATTCATTTGCAAAAAAAAAAATGATGTAAGCAAAGCAAAAAAAAAAAAGAAGAAGAATTACCTCGTAGAGCTTGTAGGGCACAATGATTCCAAGACAGAGGGTGAGCCAAAACGGTGTGTAGCCAAGGAAGAAGAGCTCGGCCCATCGCTTGCTTGGGTTCGGAGCCAACCACAAACTGGAGGTAGAACTAGAACCATCCAATTCTGCAACTGTTCATTTTTCAAAACGGATTCATCAATACGTTTTAACTCTAAACTGGAAATAGTTTTTGGAAAATATAATTAAGGGAGGAATACGAAAGTACCGCCCATTGTGGATCTCAGATTAAGGAGTGTTGATTTCACTGTGATCTTTCTCAAAGTCAAGTGAAGTGACTACTTACTGGTACGAGAGAGCTTCAGGATCCTGTGTACAATGCGCCGGTTGTGTTACTGCCAGGTTTGATTATCTCGTCTCGCCGTTATATTTCCGTACCTCAGATTCCTGCCACGTCATTGAGTAACACGTTTGACTCTACTCAAAATAAATAATAGCCAATACTATTACCTCGCAGACGACGGTCGGTCTTTAAGAAAAGAATGAAATTTTTCTCTTGTCGGATATTACATTTCTCCCTTGATAATGGCAAATAAATCGAATTAGGCCAAGCTTGAAATAGAAGGGCCTTAAGCTGAACTGCATACGGGCTGCCCGAACCCGTGCTGGGCTGACCCCGCCCTATCGAAATTATTCTAAACTAAGGGCGAAGTGGCATTTCACCATTGGGCATCAGTTGACAGCTGAGCTGTTGCATGGATAACATTTGTAGAAAATTTCAAGAAGCTGACCCTATGATACTGAGGATAGTGTAAAGGTGCTAAAATTCTCAACCACCTTTGTCTCTTTCTCTAATTTGCTTGCTATGTGTCAACCATTCCATTCACGTCCGCAAAGCAGCCTTTGCATGCAATTAAGGCTTCAGACAGACGGTTGTATTAATTATGCATTTACATCTTACAGTGTATGCGCATGCGGACACAGATTAAGAAAAAAAGACGATGGGTCAGCTGGGAAGAGAGGCGCTGGTGGTGTGTAGTGATGAGAGCATGAAAATTGGGATAACAGTTTGGGACGTTGATACAGGAGAAGAGATTTTGAAAATACCAAGCTGTGCTGCTTCTCCTTATGGATTTCTGTGCTTGAGAAGCCAATGTCTTGCTGCTTCTCTGGTCAACAGGCATGGCTCTCTTGGCGGTGGGACTATTTTCATGTGGGCATTGAATAAGGTAAGAGCCTCAGATTCGCTCTTTTAGTTACCTGGTTTTACTTTTGATTCTTGCGGTACATTGTCTTTTTCATACTTCACGCAGGTTATTTGTATTATCTTCATTTTTGGTTAAGGATAGTTTTGATCATCATTGATTGTATGGATATGGCAAGCCAATGTATCAAGTGATGATGAGTCATGTGGTTTGTCTGTTTCTCTTCGAAGTTCGATCTTTCCTGGTGATCTACACGTTTGATTAGCTATTTATATTCTTCCTTAAAAGCTTTTTTGATGTGGTAGAATCTTTTCATTGTCTTTTCACTATGCATTTGTTGATTATTCAACGCTGAGACTAACGAATTTGTCGAAATTCTTATTGTAAATAAAACTATACAAAGTTTTCACTAATCCATTAGGCTTAAGGCTCTACACAGGAGTTGAAATAGGGAGCTCAACAATAATAGGTTGGTTTATCACAATAGGCCTGTTTGAGGTGGATGATTGATCGTTTATGCAAAAATTCGTACACAGCCGATCGTTGAGTCGTATATAATTTGATTTGAAATAATGTGGATGCTTGAGTCAATGCTGAAGAATTTCACTCTATCTGGCTATAAATGGGCTGTTTGTTTGTATAAAAACAGAGGATATTGTAAATGATTTTGGCATCTCTCAGACAGTAATGGTTTGTGTTAAACAACTTCCTGTTGATGCAAGTTCTAGGACTCCTGATAGAGTGGAAGCAAAACAAAGCAGAGTAATATGTCAGTATGAATGGTCTCTTTGTATATTTTGCTAGTAGATAAGGAATTGGGGTAAAATGATTTTATTAAAGATTCCAGTGCTTTTTTGCTTCTACTCTCCCCTTGTTGCCTTGTGTGTAACTATATTGTGCATTGTGAAAATTAAAACCGAGAACTAAATAAAACTAAGCTAGAGGTTTTGAATTTGTTGCCCACAGAACTATGTTTACTCAAAGTTCACTTCACTTCTATGCTCATATTTTTCAGCCTCACCCACCACGTCGAAGCTACACAATGGAAGCCATGGGGCCAATTTCTTGCACGAAGGATGGTGCATATTTTGCTGGCGGTGCCCCATCAGGGAATGCTTATCTTTGGGAGGTTAGTAAGGCACTCTTTTACTGTCCAGAAACAGATAAAGCTTTCCCTTCAATTCTGATTTAAAATAAAAAATTTTCTTCTGCCATGTCAATACCCTTAGATGAGTTCTTTCAAGGAGACATTTAAGTCAGCAACTATGGCACTGGACATACTTTCTAGGACTACAGAATTCTGTGCCATTTGTGTATGTCACATAATGATTCATTGCCACAACCTTAACTCTTTTTTTGTTAAGATATATGTAGGTCAGAAGTGGAAGAATGCTCAAGATGTGGCATGCTCATTATAAATCTATTAAGTGCATGGTGTTTTCTGATGATGGCTTTCTTCTTATTTCTGGATCAGATGATGGTATGATCTGTGTTTGGTCTATGACTAGGTATACACCCAACTCTTTTCCCTTTATTCCTTGAGTCTCTTGGTCTAGGACTGACAACATGGTAAAAATTCAGATTATTGAAGCAAACTTCTGAATTGATGCATCATTCCGATCAGTTAGACCAAAGGTTGATAGAAATGGAGCTGGGAAGCTTATGTTCTCTGTTACATTACTCATTGGAGCACAAGTCCTCTGTGACTGGCTTGCTAACTATTTCAGGTGGCACAACATTTTTGGTATCTAGCTCGCTGGATGCAACATGCAAGGTCTGTAAATGATGCATCGTGTTTTGAACTGTGGTGGTTATAAATTTTTCAAAGTTCAAATCTCCTCTTAACAAGGGATGCTATTTCAAATTTTGCAGGTTTGGGACCTAAGTTCAGGAATGCTCATACAAACACAAGTCTATCCACAAGCAGTAACTGCAATTGTTTTTCATCCAGGAGAGCAGCTTTTGTTTGCTGGAAGTGTAGATGGAAGAATATTTGTTAGTCCACTTAAATTCTTGTTACTGGAGGATCGTTTCATTGTTGGAGAAGATCAACACAGCGTGCTTAAAGGACACAAGTAATGTTTAATGTGTGATGCTTTAAGTTTCTTGAAATCACTTGGAGATAAATCCTATGACAGGAATCCCCTAAAAACTGGGCTGAAGATGATTTTTTCTGCTATACTTTTCTTGATTAGGAAATTTATGGCCTCTAGTAATAATTTATCATTTCTGCAAGAGATTAGAAATACAAATGATCTGATAGCATTTTAAGTGTTGAACTAAGTTCTCAAGTCGATTCAACTTTAGATAATTGTGTGCTTGGCTTCCCAACCAGAGTATTCATGCTTTGAAGCCATTAAGCTAACTTCTGTTCCCCTTCTATTTTATTTTCCATCTAGCTTCTCACTTAAAATACAGACTTAACATTTTCCTTCCTGTGATTTTGTCCACCCAAATACTCATGTGACTTTAAATTTCATCTATTCGCAGTGGGTCAATAACTGCATTGGCCTTTGGTGCATCCCATCTGATATCTGCATCAGAAGATAAAACTGTTTGCCTCTGGGATGTCACTAGAAGGGTAAGCATTCGAAGGTTCAACCATAAGAAAGGTAACCCTAACTTCGACTTTCTGAAAGTGTACTATTAAAAAATATTTGAATATTTTCGAGTTTCACTCCTTTTTTCACTGTAATCAAATGGGATTTTACCAAAATTAACGTTGTACTTGTGTTCATGTACAAGCAGGAGTAGTAACCAATCTCGTAGTAATCAGGCAGTCTTCACTGCTTTCAGAAGTGTCAAAATGTCAGAGAAAGTTGAAAAAGGACCGCATGTCTTCAGTTGATAAGTATCCTCAACTAAATAACTTGTCAATGGAAATGGTTAGTCTCCTTCAGTCATGTTTTTTCAACAAAGATGATCAATGTTCCATTAATGTCCGCAGAACCAAGTCACTACTTCAGCATATGTCTGAATTGCAGGTTTCTACCTCTCCATCGCGTCCTGCACTTATTGCTTGTTTGCATACCTAAAGTTATTTTGTTTTATTTTTTCTTATCTTGATTTGTGGGCAGCAAGAAGGAACACTCGCGGCAATGCAAATGAAAGCAGATGTAAACATGAATCAACGAACATGGGCATCACAAATGACAAATCACGTCATGGAAATTAACAAGCATCTGCAATCTCGCTTGCTAGACCTGATGCAGTGTCGAATTTTATGGTACAAAGAAATTGACTCGTTCTCAACCACATGCAGAAAGAAGTGCAAGATTGAAACTCCAGCACTGCATATGAAGAAACAAGCATAGTCCTGAGGTTAATATTTCCCGCATGAAACTCAGTTCCATGGTTTACTATTACAACTTTGGAGGTTAGATAGTGGTTCAGAGGAAACTTTGCTGCTTTCTTTTATCTTTGATCAGACATGCGATCAATTAAAATATATTTTTGCTACCCAGAGTTTATACAAATTAAAAATTCAGTGGTGTTTGAAGGTTATGTTTTTCAGAGGAAATTGCAACATCTTAATTCGAAGCATGAAAAGGTTTTAATGCGTAATAATTTACTTCTGATGAAGAAAAGGCGGCTGTTTATAACGTGGGACAGCTGATTTTGAGAGTGTTAAAAAGGTAATCAGTTTATAACATGGAACATTATCAGTGATAGAGCCCTACTTTCGTCCCCTATGCGAATTCTAAATTTCGAATCTCAATATTTCAAACGATACGATGGCACCTCTAAAAAAATAGTATATCTAGAGAATCTGCCAGCAGATTCGGCTCGCTTGCGGCAGCTACTTCCGACCAATTGGCCAGAACACGATAACTTTTCATTATCTTTTATGATCTTTTAGTGACTTTTGTTTCTGGCAAAGCAACCAAATCGAGAACCATTGAGAATGAATAACCCTTTTTTTTTTTTTGTGCTAATGGCATTCATCAATTTATGGAAGAATAATAAAGTGATAATCTTTTTATATTTATCATTTAATAAATAAATGACACATAATATTAAAACAAGTAATATTTTTAGTCAAATGATAAATTCACATATAAATAAAATCTTACTTAAGTTCGATACTGTAATAAGTTGACATTTTTAATTCTTATAAAAATTGTGAGATCATCTCACCTTATTTTTCGAGATGTCATTATAATGTAAAGGATACTCTCAATAATAACTTATTACAATATTGTGAGTTGATCTTACTTCAAAATCTTGAGATCTACTTTATTATACAAAGAATATAGAAAAGGGAGATTGTTGGTGATCTCTAATTTTGTAAATGAATTCACGATTATTGCGTGTGTATGGAAGAAATTTTAGGCATGCAACTATCTTGGGCATTAGGGATATTTTCGTCAGAGCGTATAGACAAGCTTGATACTGTCTTAAGAATAAAAAGAAGAATCTGAACAGATTTGTGGTGTTTTTACTAATCAATAATTAGAATTGGCCGAAATAAAAATAGAGTGGAATTAGAATATGTTAAAATTAAAATAGGAATGAGAATAAAAATAAATTGTTTATTTTAGATGTGTGAATCAGAATTGGAATGAACTTTATTACTATTAATGTATTTATTTTATTTTAAAATCAAAATAGATAGTTAAAAGTTATTACACTGACCTTAGTTTGTTATTTTCATAATAATAATAATAATTATTGTTAATAGTAATAATAATAATAGTTGTCGTAGTAGTAATTATTGTTTAAAATCATTATATTAATAATAGTAATTATTATTCTTGTTGTTATTATTATTATAATTAATACTTATAATTATTTTTAATAATATAACAACAACAACAATTATATTATTATTATTATAGCAATATTATTATAATTGTAAATTATTATTATTATTATTACATTAATAATAGTAATTTCTATAATTATAATAGCAATAAAACAATCCAATTATTATTATTAGAAGTAGGAGTAGCAGCAACAACAATAATAAGTATTAATTATAGTGATGAATAATTATAACTAATATTAATAATAATAATTTATTATCATCATCATTATCAATAAATTTTTCATAATAATAATAATAATATAAAGAATGATAAAATGAGAATTTTAAGATTTATGTGGGAGTAATATGATAATAGAAATTTCATTTTCATCAATTTGTAAAATAAAAATTTTAATAATCATTTTTAATTTTAAATATACCTACCATTTATATTCTTATTTTATTTCTTACTTAAATAAATAAACACATTATTTATTCATGTTATTTATAAAAAAAAATTATCCTCGTTTACTTTCCTCGATTAGACAAATGGACTGTTTTCCACAAAAGCCCTTTTTACAATCTAAAACCCTAAATCTGCCCACTAAAAAACTCGTTGTTCTCAGATTTCTCTCTTCATAACCGAGACAGAAAGCGTCGAGTACTGAGTGGCGTTAACAGAATCACGGAGACATGGCTCAATTGAAGGCAGTGTCGCCGTGTTCATCAATCAATCTCGCATTTCATGGCCCCAAAAGAGGTTCTTTTTCTCTTTCTCTACAGTTCAATCCCTGCATTTGCTTCATATTTATTTTTCTTTTCTTTTCCCTGAATCTTGATATGCATATTCCTTAAAAAAAAAAGTGCTTTTGTATTTAATGAGATGATACACTATTTGAGTTATGGGCAATTGATTTTGTTTTGCAGCTTCCTTGTTGTATCACGATAAATTGTCATTCCCAAGGAAGTTGCATTCATTCCAAGAGGTAGTTAGATTACTAACTTTTCATTTAACCGTTTGATTTATGCTGCATAGCTGTTTTATCTGTGTGTGCTTTAATGGGGCAACTTTGAATATCTGTTTTCAGCTTGGGTCAAGAGCAAACGAGCTTAATGGTTGTGCGGTTGTTAGCAGCGCTTGCAGTGTCATCCGAGCTTGTAAGCCAAAAGGTGTAGTTAATGGGAGAATTAGTTTTGCTTGATGTATTCTTAATTTGAATATGATTTTGGTTTATGCAATTTTGTTTAAAATGCTGAAAAGTCAGAATGTGGACTGCTATATTGATACCCACAATACTCAACTGAGTGGCGTATTTTTGCCCAGGCCATTTTTCATTACTAATGTTTGACAATTGATGATCTCTGCCTGAGCTACAGCCATTCAAGCAGTTCTCTCAAGTGAGAGAGAAGTGGAATCTGAACCTAAAAGTGGTGGAGGGCTACGTGGCAAGTTGAAGAAGGTTGTTTTAGCTTATAGCGGTGGCTTAGACACTTCAGTCATTGTGCCATGGCTAAGGTAATACCCCTTGTTTTGTGTTTTCAAAATAATTTCTGTCTGGAACTTGGCCCATGGTTCACAAGTCAAGAAGGGCTGTTCTTGTTCTTACTTTGAATGAGATATTCTTACATTTAGGGTGATTGTATGCAAATTATATGATAATTTATTTTCGTTGAAATACTTGACTTCTGGAAGTTTGCAAACATTGTCTAATGGCGAGTGGTAGCTGCACACTGTTGTGCATTTGCTGTTTGATAAAAGTAATATTCTGGCAAATCCTAGTGGTGTTGACAAAGAACTGTATGTTTGCTTGACTTAATCTTATATCTGTGTAGTGTCAAGTAGCATTCTTTTTAATGTTCATGTCCCTTGATATATGCGCTTAATTTGTTTCAGAATTCAGAGTCCATGTGCTTATTATTTTTTATTGCTTTCTTTTTCTATCCATATATGTTTTCTAATTATCTTGCTTCTGCAGGGAAAATTATGGTTGTGAGGTTGTTTGTTTCACTGCAGACGTTGGTCAAGTATGTCAACTATATCAACAGATGATCGTTGAACCTATCTTGTGCCCTTCTACCCTACTTGACTGTATCTTCTCTCATTTGGTGATTGCTTATTTGGTCAATGTTTTTGCTTAGTACCAAGTGCTGATTTTGTAGGGAATCAAGGAATTGGATGGATTGGAAGAGAAGGCCAAGGCTAGTGGAGCTTGTCAGTTAGTGGTGAAGGATTTGAAGGAGGAATTTGTTAAAGACTACATATTTCCTTGCTTGCGAGCTGGTGCAATTTATGAGAGGAAGTATCTGCTGGGAACATCAATGGCCCGCCCCGTTATTGCCAAGGTGAATATCCTTTTCTGAAAGTCGTAATGAGCTGGTTAGTTTCCAATTCTAAATTCAGAGGGTCCATCAAAGCCTTGATTTTCATTTGTTATTTATTGAGGAAAAAACCTGGCCATTCTCTTGGTACCTTTCCCCTTCTTGGATATATAACTAAATCTAATAGGGGGTTTTTTCCACCCTTTTTTTTCTATAAAGGGTATTACTATAATCGTCCCTTTTTTGGTCATGGTCTATGCATATTTTATCACATTAGCATATTATTTAATTTCATTTTATATGATACATTTGTTAAGCCTTATCATGCGGTACCAATAATGGTAGGCCATGGTGGATGTTGCTAGAGAAGTTGGAGCTGATGCTGTCGCTCATGGGTGCACAGGAAAAGGAAATGACCAGGCATGCCTCAAACATTTAAGTTTCGAAATTTTTCAGGACCTCATGCTTTACTTTTACTTAACCTTGTTTGCCTAATTTATCTTCAGGTCCGCTTTGAGCTTACATTCTTTGCTTTAAATCCTGAGTTGAATGTTGTGGCTCCATGGAGGGAATGGGATATTCAGGGAAGAGAAGATGCTATTGAATATGCTAAGAAGCACAACGTGCCTGTTCCTGTCACGAAAAAATCCATATACAGTAGAGACCGGAACTTATGGCACTTGAGCCATGAGGTGACTATCATCTGATAGATCTTCATTCATAATGTCATTGATTGAAAACCATTGTGCAGTCTTTTCATCTTGTTTTCAATCTCTCTAATTATTTTATACTTGTGGCATTGAAGGGTGACATCTTGGAAGATCCAGGAAATGAGCCGAAAAAAGATATGTACATGATGTCCGTTGATCCAGAAGATGCGCCTAACCAACCTGAGTAAGTTTGCATGTCTTATTTTTTAATTCAACGTCTCTGGTTCATTTTGTAGTTTTGAATTTCTATTTACTTTCTCTTGCATGCACACTATTTTTGTAGATACGTTGAAATTGGTATAGTCTCAGGAATCCCTGTTTCAGTTAATGGGAAGAAGCTATCTCCAGCATCTCTTCTAGCTGAACTCAATGAAATTGGAGGAAGACATGGAATAGGGCGTATTGACATGGTTGAAAACAGGCTTGTTGGTATGAAAAGCCGTGGAGTTTATGAAACTCCTGGTGGCACCATCCTCTTTAGTGCTGTGCAGGAGCTTGAGTCTTTAACACTTGACCGAGAAACAATTCAAGTTAAAGATTCCTTGGCTCTTAAGTATGCTGAGCTTGTTTATGCAGGAAGATGGTTTGACCCACTTCGTGAATCAATTGACTCATTTATGGAGAAGATCACTAAGACGACGACTGGTTCTGTCACACTCAAGTTGTATAAAGGATCCGTTTCCGTAACAGGGCGGACAAGCCCTAAGAGTCTGTACAGGCAAGATATCTCTTCATTTGAGAGCGGGCAGATATATGATCAGGCTGATGCTGCCGGATTTATTCGGCTCTATGGCCTTCCAATGAGGGTTAGGGCAATGCTTGAGAGGGGTATCTGATCACATTCTAGTTTCTTTTGTATTATTACATTGAGGCTCTGGAGTTAAGCTCATAATTATCATCTTTTAGATATTATTTATGGAAAATTTAGATTGGATTGTCCTGAAATTTTGCCACGAGTTAGCTTTGCCTTTTGATTTAGGGCGTTTAGCCAAACATGAGTATACTTTTGCTTAGCATTGTGAATTTGATTCAAATTAACCCAAATTTGATGTTCAACAATCACTACGCGATTTTTTATATTTTAAAATGATATTTAAATTGTGAGAATTGCTAAGTATTTAAAATTTTTTATTTTAAAAAATTACTTTTAATGACGTGACATTCATTAATTGATTAAAAAAATAATATAATTAATTTATTTAAAATTTATAAAGAATTATCAATTACTTAATTAATGAAATATCACTTAAAATTATATTTGAGGTAAAAAATTTAAGATACCAATCAATTTGATTAAAAATATATGCATTTTGGTTAAAACTATAGGAGGTCCATCATGACGTGGCAGCTAATCTGACTGTCACCCTCTCACCAATAGCAATTAGATATGCTTGCCATATTCAATTTATTCGTTTAATGTTGGTGTCAAGGTCTCAAATGAACACTTGGCATTGCCATGACGCCACTGAGCTGCTTCCGAGCCACCGCAGTGACGGCTGCGCCTCTATTATATCGGCTTTTCCAGCTCACTACGAGCCGATTCTACGGCTCCGTTGCAGCAGCTGAGCCACTATTAGATCCTGATAATCACTACAACTATTACCAAGCGAGTCGGACTCGGACCAGAATCGCGACTGGCTCCCCTCCGTTACAATACCTGACACGGAAGGCCGGGAAAGAAGAAGAGGAGTGCGGTGGGCTTTCATTGGAAGCCCACGCGCCAAGAAGCACGTGTACGCTGAAATGCTCTCGAAGCTTCTAGAAGTTCCTCACATTTCTATGCCCAGTCTGGTCTGCCAGGACCTCAGTCCTCGCTCTTACCTACACAGACAGGTACCTTTTTCGCACAATTCGCAGTAACAAAATTGCTTTTATTTTTATACATACATCTGCAATGGCGCTTTTAAATGCTTTAATGCATTTTTCCCCCCGCAGAAGTGATGCTTTCTACACAATCACTCCCAAAAGGCTTTCCTTAGTTTATCTATAATTTCTTATTCTTTTTATGTAACTAGTGTGCAATGCACTCGCTTACAATCATTTGTCCTTAAGAAATGTAATTCAGATTGCAAATGCAGTGAATAGAGGGGAAGTTGTTCCGGAGGATATAATATTTGGGCTGTTGTCAAAGAGGTTGGAAGATGGTTACTACAGAGGTGAGATTGGTTTTATTCTGGATGGAATACCTCGTTCGCGCATCCAAGCTGTAAGTCCTTTACTAAATTTTGGCTGGCTTTTAAAATAAATGCATGCGCCTCAGTGATTGAAAATGTTGTGTTGTTGTCAAATTTAAAGATTGCAGATAGTCAAATGCATACTTTTTCTCGTAATCTTTATGATTATTCTGCAAGGACCGCTTGTTGCTTATGTCAAGTCTCGTCTTTCTTTTCATATCTTGTATCTACTATAGGAGATTCTTGACCGACTTGCTGAGATTGATTTGGTCATCAACTTCAAATGCGCAGACAATTTTATTGTGACAAATCGAAGTATTATCTTTTCCCCCCTTTTCCCAGAATATTGAGATATGAGCAACTCCTTGTTACCTTTTCTTTTACCACCCTGCGCTTCTATTGACTATTGCAGGAGGCTCCTTGAAGGAAAAACTTCAAGCATACGCTGAACTGGTAGTCATCAATCCACTTTTTCTTGGCTTTATGATTTTGATGTTGCATTCCTTGTTAGCTTCTTGATTTATGAATTCAATTGCAGATATCCCGCACACGTGTTTTTTAATCTGGAAGGAAACCATTTTTTTAGCTTTTTTTAGCTTAGATAGTAAGCTAAGCCAATTAACAAGTTAAGCCATCACGTGAAAGCAAAAATTGTAAAAAGAGATTGCCATCATATTTTTCTTCAAATGCGCAGACAAGTTAACGGCCTGTTCGGTATTGTTTTTGAATTTGTATTTTCTGAAAATAAAAATGAGAATGAAAATGATGTTTTGCAGTTGCTGTATTTCGAATTTAAGTATGCGTTTGGTATCATTTTCTGTATTCTGTATTTTGAAAATGAAAACAGTAATATGCGTTCGGTAGACATAATTGAAAATGATAAAAACAGTGAATATGCGTTCGGCAGTACCATTTTCAAAATCAAATTTTACTAAACATTTAATGTAAAAGAGATTGTAATATTTGTAAATATTGAAGTTTGGAATAATATCATTGATGCTGAATATTAACGGCGAACCGTTTTTCGTTAACGTCTTACCGATAATTTCAAGAGAGCATGCAGACTGATAACGGCGAATCGTTTTATGGTAACGGCTTGCCGATAATGTCCAGAGAGCATGCAGACTGTTAACGGCGAACCGTTTTTCGTTAACGGCGTGCCGATAATGTCCAGAGAGCATGCAGACTGTTAACGGCGAACCGTTTTTCGTTAACGGCGTGCCGATACTTTCCAGAGAGCATGCAGACTGTTAACGGCGAACCGTTTTTTGTTAACGGCGTGCCGATACTTTCCAGAGAGCATGCAGACTGTTAACAAAATGCCACTCTCAGGCTTAAAGCCATGTAAAAATATGCACTTATCTAGATTGCCACTCTCAGGCTTAAAGCCATATATTTTTCTTTTCAACAAAATGCTAATGGATTACTAAAGGCTGTACTTTTGCTTATAGTAGATTCAACATTCTAAGTGAAACTGTCTCCCATATTTGCAGACACCGGAACTTATTCTTTTTCTTTCTTATAGTAGTAATTTGCCAAAAGAGTTCATAAATCTAGATTTGTTTCACCAAGGCTTGATCTTATGTAAGTTATTATGACAATTTGCCCAAAACATTGTATATTGTGCATCTTTCTGAGTTTTAGCAAATTCAATCGAATTTTTATGTACTGTTTCTTTCATCAGAGCAAGCCCCTGGAAGATTATTACCAGAAACAGAAAAAACTTCTTGAGTTTGAAGTTGGCAGTGCACCTGTAGAGACTTGGCAAGGGCTTCTGGCTGCATTGCATCTACAGCATATAAATGCTGCCTATTCTTCACAAGAACTAATGAAAAGATCCCATTTACTTTCGACTTAATGTTACCAATTTTTCATTCTAGTATTAACTTCACTATAAATAAAACAATTCAAAGTCATCAGTCAGCGTGTTTTTGTGTAAATAAGTGTTATATGTAGTTCCAGTTGTAAAGTAATACAAAATTCTTCAATATAGTTTTGGCATTGCTAAGAATCAGAGATATTAGAGCTTTTGCTATTCTTTTGGCTCAAACATTCGATTTTTGTTGGAGTTCAGCTTAACTTGGAAGTTGAAGGCTACCAAAACTTTTAGGTTTGAATATTGAAAACAGACCCTGCTCAAACTGCAGGTAATACAAAGGTGGACCCTGCTAAAACTGCAGCTGATATGAAGGTGATCTACTTTATTATCTTCGCTCTTCTATTATTTTCTTGGTCTGAATGGCATGTTACAATTGCCTGTCGGCTGGTAGTGGAGCAAATATAAATCTAATCATATTCTGTTCATGTAGTTCCAGAGATGAAAGAAAAATGGCGGAAACATGATGACTACCCAATCTGTGGCACAGTTATAACAAAACGTGCGTTCATGTCGGTGTAAAATCAACTACCTAATAGAGCAATGTTTCCAGGATTACGCGGATGGAATGGAAAGTTTCAAAGCTGCTTCAGGCATGAACAACCAATCAATGTGAAACGGATTCAAAATCTCTGTTCATTATCGGCTGTTTCCTGGACTTGAGCTGCATACTGCAAGTTCCAAAGAATGTCTTCAAAAGATGGGCGGCTCAATGATTCAGAGCAAATGCATTTGTTTGCAATGGAAATCACAATTGAGAGGGATTCTAGTGAGCTGGTGGCCATTACAACTGGGTCTACTATCCTTTGGCGGCCTTCTTGGCTGTTTAAAGAATCCTGTAAAATGCAGAATCTAGTTTCAGTATTTTATCTTTGTTAAATCAACATCCTAAAAGCCATCAAGAAATTTCGAGATTGTAGAAGATAGCCAAGAGAACGTCAAAACGTCAAACAGGTTACACTAGCTTCTTTCAGTACTCACCAGTTCTCGTAGAAATTGTTCCTTCCTAGCAGACACTGAAGGTCCTACAACTGACTCAAGTAACGTGAATCCAAAACTGAAAACATCATCCTCTAGCTTTATCATTTGCCTGAAAACATAGATTCAATAAATAAAATACTCTCCTTCTATACATGTGAAAATTTAACTCTTTTGATCAAGTGGATTCACATGAAAAGTTTTGGGATACTTACCATGATTTGGGATCTTCTTGCTTTCCCTAGAAACCAATAACACAGTCATAAGTACTTGAGAACAAGAAGTCATTGAACCAAACCAAAAAAAAAAAAAAGCATCAAAATGAGGAGCCTTACACCAATGCTGTTGATATCTTCTGAGACAATAGAGAGTCCATAGTCACTCAACTTTGCAATCCTATGCTCATTGAGCAAGATATTGTTTGTCTTCACCCGGTTGTTGAAGAAACCCGGAATAACTCCGGTATGCAGGAACTGCACAGCCTTTGCAACACCAGTTAGAGCAGCCAATCTCTCTGACCAATTGAGTGCCTTTCCTGGAGTATTCTCTATACATATGATATGCAACTGCAGTTAGAAAGGTTCACCTCCTGGAAGATTGTTCGCTTCCTTGAAGATTGGTTAATAAGTGTTCTTAACTTACCAGAGAGATGAGTACGAAAATTGCCATTGGACAAGAATTCATAGACGAGAAAGACTTTGTTTACAGTGTAATCACCTCGTCCTCCTCCATCAATGCAGTGCCCCAAAAGGCACACCAAATGTGGATGGCGAAGCTTTGCTAGCAAATCCAGCCTGAGTTTAAGATTTCGAACTGTATATTTCCTTGATGAAGGTAAGCATCTTATGGCAACTGTGGTCCCATTCTCTAATCTTCCTTTGTAAAGCTGGCAAAGCAAGTGATAAAAGTCAAAACTACATTGTGATATTAAGAATTTCCATTTTTGTTAAGATGGCATTACCTTTCCATATGAACCCTCTCCCATAATTGCAGAGATATCAAAGTTGTTTGTAGCTTCTTTCAACTCTTCTAGAGTGAATGACCGGCAAGCTGGGAGACCTTCTGAACCCAACTTTGGTGCTTCAGAAATATACCCTGAAAAGCAGAGGAGAAAAAATAAGTTTGCTCGTTCATATTCACTGATTCTAGAATACTACGAACTAAAGCGACTAGTTTCAACTTCAGCTCTTGCTTTTGCCATTTTTTGCTTGTAATTTTGTTGAAGTTTGGAATGACATACTTGCATTTGTCAAGACCTCAGAGGAGAACCCTGTTGCTGAGTTATCTTGCACAGATTTATGCAGTAGATGCTGCTCTGATGTACCTCGAGGGCAATATCTTCTATACACAACGAGGAATCCAAAAGCCAGGAGCACCATTATAACAAGTACACCGACAATAACACCAACTAGTTTTCCAACATTTTTGCTCCCGTCTTGGCCCCTCTCCGTGCGGACTTCCAAGCAATATGATTCGGCATGCTGGTTCTGTACGTTAGAGGATAAGCAATTTCCCCTGAATTTAACAACTCTTTTCTCTGATTCGTTGCTCAAACAAGAAGGCAAATCCCCTGTCAATTTATTATTAGATATGTCAAAAAAAACAAGTTTGTCTCCACAACTTAGATTTTTTGGAAGTGACCCACTGAACACATTTGATGCCAAATTCAAAACACTGATATTTGGCAAAGAGAAGATTGCAGGAGGAGGCATTCCTCTTAACGCATTGAATGACATATCTAGTTTTTGTAGCTGCTTCAGCTGACTATATTGCTTTGGAATCTCGCCTGAGAAGGAGTTGTTGCTCAGAAAAGCCACGACCAACCCTTTTGGCAATTTAGGTAGATTAGAATCCAATTTGTTGTCACTCAAATTCAGCACATTAAGGATACCTAAACTACTAAGATCTGGTAAGCCCCCATATATTGCATTCTTAGACAAATCAAGATCAGAGAGAGTGCTGATCCTTCGTATCGAAGATGGAAATGGACCAGCTAACTTATTGTTTCGCAAACTTAGAAATGTGAGATTAAGTAAAGAATCAAACCAATTGGGGATTGTATTGTTGAAAAAGTTGTCATCCAGTATAAGAGTTTGCAGCTTCACCATTGTAGAAATCTTGGGAGGAACTGAACCAAAGAGAAAATTGGAGCTCAAATCCAAGTACTCGAGTGAAGACAATCGATGAATTTTGTCTGGAAGTGGACCCCAAATGCCCAAAGACACCAGACTAAGAACTCTCAAACTTGTTAACCTTACCAGAGTTGTGACAAAGGAATCGATAGAGAAGTTCTCCGATAAAGTTGCATTAGCTGATGCAAATCCATCAAAATTACCAATGTTTGATGGCTTGTCACCAATAATTTTGAGCTCGGTGATAAAGTTGTCTTGACATGTGATGTTTACTTGTATAGATGAAGATATGTAACAGAAATCAGTGCCATGATTGATCCAAATCTCTAGCTGTTTCGGGTACTCCAAATGCTTCCTTAACTGAAGAAGCACTTGTGTTTGTGAAGATTGCAGTTGATGGGTTCCAAGAGGAAACAAACTACAGGTAAGACACAACAGCAGTAACCAGTTACAGTGCCCCATATAAATCTCAACTACTTGCTTCAGTCACTTTATGAGCTTCAAGAACCTGAGAACGAAACGATAAGAAAACTCAGTATAAACTCTTGTAACAATGAAAAAGGAGACATAAAAGTATTAGCAAAACGGTAATACAAGAGTCAAAACCAGGTTTTTGAAGGTTTAGATTGAAAATGTGAGTTTGCTTGATTTATAGCAACCCAATAAGGCAATGCGCAGACTGAAAGAACTGACTCGGAAGCTGAAAAGTGAAATTTTGTAGTAATCTCAAAGTTTTAAAGTAAGGCACAACACATTGAGCAAAATCATAGAAAATGCAGAGACTGGAGAGAGAATTTATCAACAGAACGTGTTTCAGTGGATATGTTGAGTGATCCACATGAAGGAGAAACAGAAGCACTGAGCAAAAGTTTCATTATTGTACATGCTTTATGAAAGTATTATTATTATTAATTTTTATTCGTTTAATTTCTGAAGTCCCTCCAGAGAGTAATAGCCAGCAATAAAAATAAAAAAGAACTAGTTTTTTTTTTCAACTGAAAATCTTGGGAATTCCTAGGTGGGGTAGTTGAAGTTAATGCATTTAGTGCTTCTACATGGTGGTTCCCTTGAAGATTGTGAGCTCTTTCCAAAATAAATGGAGTGAATATTTAGCTTTGATGTGCATTGTGATGAGCAAAGGAGCAAACGAATCTATCATTTTACATGCCTACTAGTAATTAGTGAGTGCCTCTTCAGAAAGTTTTAGCTGTCCGCTAACTTTATGATAGTCCTATATATTTGACCTCTTTAATGTTTTTGTCAGTTATTTTCTTTATAGCAAGCCTTATGGATAGTTCTGATTCTGAAACTCATAACCCTGTAAACTATAGGTCTTCAGCTCCTTGACCTAGCATCAGAATTGCCATCACTTTCATACAAAATGAATTTTCTTCCTAATTTTTGACAAAATGTATTTTTTTCCTAATTTTTGAAGGTACCCTTATGTTCATGTAACATATTCCCCATTTTTAATGAAATTATAACCAATTGAAGGATGGCTAGAAAACTAACAGTGCAGGTTTCTGGAACTGGTGGTTAGTGGTTACTTGTAACAGGACAGGCTGTCTCCAATTTGGAATTGGCAAGTTGCATTTTGCCCATACATTTCTGTTTGGCAGCATAGGAAATTGCAGATATTTAATTATGAAGATCCTGTCTGACCACTCTCTAAAATCTTGAAAAACATTACATTCTTGACGTAGAAGGATAAGGGTTACTGTTTGGCAACTCGACAATCTCTGCAATTATATAACGAACTAGTTTATGCAACATTTAACAGTTTAATTATTCGACGTCATTAAAATCTCGCACAAAAGTGAGTTTTATCCATTAATTTCTGTCTTCAATATGGATTTTTGTTAGACAAAGAAAAAAAATTAAGCTTTGCATTTTATTCATTTTCTTTTCGGAGCTTTGCAGAAAGTTGATAGTAACTGGAGATGAGAAAGTAAGCGCCCCACACATAAAGGACGTAATTGGGTAGGCCAAGAGCTCAAGCTGTTTAAGAGCAGAAGTGAGAGGACTTGAGACATTATTCTTTGTTAAATATCAATCCTTCTATGTCATTGTTTGCAAACCCCACCTTCTTTCGTGTGAAACCCTAAATTCAGGGCAATTTTTTTAACTACAGGACCAAAGTTAGGTTACTCATAATGATGAACATTCAACATATAATAAATGAGGAATGAGAATTGACAAGCTTTTAACAATTGAGAGTTTACTCCCCATTCTCTTGTACACAAAGCAGGGGCCTACAATGGCAATGCTTTTACCTCTAGTAGCAGGGCAGGTCTTTATCAAATAATTCAATCAATAGAGACATTATAACCACATGATAATTGAAGCATGACAATATCCCTTGGCTTTTCCCGAATAAACATTAAAAAATAAAGAGAAGAAATTCAGCGTTGCAATCCATTGTCAAAGAGAAATCTATCAGGGGACCCCAGGGGTCTCACCCTTGAATAATTGCACCGCTCATAGCAGTGATGATAGATGTTTATATTCACTTGTCTCAAGTTGCAGAAACTCATAGGGTTTAAAACACAAAGATAGCCAAAGAGAAATGTATAAAACATGTTCCCATTTCTTGGGGATAATAAATTTTGAAGCAGAACTCATGCAGATGGGTTTGGTTTGGAGTCGATGTCTTGATGACCAAGAACCAAAGGGAGTTTCCTGGAAAACAATACATTATTGATGCAAATGATTAGGAACATACAGATATGGATTAAACGTACTGTTCTTTGAAGATCACCAAGTAATAAAATTCACTAGAATACATATATAAAAGAACCCAAACATGGTCCCATTTCAAATCTGTTCCTTTTCATATTGCCAGGATAACAAAAGGAATCTTCTCCGAATGGAAACCAAGACATAATCCAAAAATTTCTTCATCAATATCCATTTGTTGTGCAATTATCACCGCAACTGAAACAAGTAGAAAGTGACAATTATTGCCCCTATTCACAATATAACATTGTACAAAATGTAAGTGATTAAAATACAGATATATCTTCGCAAATAATAACCTGGTTGGCAGCATCAAATAATGGTTCTGATTGGGCAGTGAGCAAGCAGAGAAGAGATGGTGGAGACAATCAAGGGGAGGGCATAATTTACAAGCTGACTTAACAAAGCCACGGTACATTTATGATACTTTGGATGTGTTTGGGATTGAGGTGCTGTATCTTTTAAGCTAGTGTTGTTATGAAAAAAAAAATTATAATTATGAAATAAAAATTTATAATATGTAGTAAATATAAAATTTAAATAATAATTTTGATAAAATTATTAAAGATATAATAGATTTTATATTATACAAAAGAAAAATTATATTAGTATAACTTCCAAGCTATAGTAGTTAGTGTTTACCAAACACTTTAATACTGTAACTTTTAAGTTACAAGTACATAACATCAATTCTAAACGCACCATTCATACAAGTAGATTATTTAATAGATCAAACAATCTACTAAAATCAATCAAGATTGGTATCATTCTAGCCCCCCATCCAAGCCAAAGATTATATCTTTCATTATTTGAGTCCACATTTCTTAACATTACAGTGTGAAATACTGAGAACGTAACTTTAAGATTCATACTGAATAAAATTTTTTAAGTTTAAAATTCTCCAATGCTAAAAATGCAAAACATTTAACAAGGAAAAGAAAGAAAAAAAGAATGAACTCAAAACATATGTCTATTCAATTATCTAGTGCTTTTCAAGGAGATAAACAAGTACTTTAAATGAACGATATCAAATCACTTTTTGATTTGGATTATTGTCTAACGAGTGAATCTCACTTTTTTAAAATAAAAAATAGATTTTAATATATTAGTATTTTTTTATCTGTTTTTGCCACCCTTACTTCATTGTTAAAATAAAAATATCCTCGCTAAAGAATTATTATTATTATTATTATTATTATTATTATTATTATTATTATTATTATTATTATTATTATTATTATTATTATATAACCAGTTTTTATTATAATATAAAAATTTATTTATTATTTAAAAACTAAAATAAAAAACAAAAATATAAATATAAAAGTAAAACAATAACAAAGCAATATCACAACTGTAACACCCCAAATCCAATACATGCGTGCACGTGATGAAGGAGGCTAGTAACAAATTAAGATCTTTACATACAAAAATTTCAAACTAAAATTTCTCAAATTTTTAATCAAATAAAATCTATAAATTCATGCTTTTGACACTAGATAATCTCTTCCGAAGATGTAAATATAAGAAAGTTTTAAAACTTTCTAATTACAAGTTCATAAATAAATAGACTTAAAAGAAACACGAGTTTATCCTTCTCTTATTCAACTAGAAGAAAAGAAATGAATCTCTAACTCCAATGATAAGCACATCTCAACAAAATACTTAATCTGCAAAAAGTAATGATGAGGGGTGAGTCGTTAACCCGGTAAGTAAATAATTCCTAATATACTAGGCTTATCTGTATCAAAAATATTGCAAGACTTCTTTTTATCAAAACATATATTATAATTCATAATAAAATTTATTATAATAAGATGACATAAGTTCTATAGTAATTCAAAATATCATAAGTATAATTCATTATGAAAGTAAATAGTATAGCATATATGAAGAAAACAAGATGTTAGCTCATGTCACATAGTGTTACCTATACTCCGGTGACCCAGCAAGAAACAGAATCAGAATTAGAATATTGTGTGCACACTCAGAATAAAAACTTAGTACTGGTCCAGAACATATATGTATCATATTATTCAATCAAAATCCAAATCAGAATAACTATGGACAATGAGCCAAAACATTCAAATTAATTTTTCATATGTAATGATTTATATGTGTCACTTTACATTATACGTGGCACTTCGCAGTGCTCTGACCCTCGATATGTGGCCCCCGTACAATTATAAATAATTTAAATCATACATTGGCACAAAACATTCCTATCAAATTCATAATTATCCATAACAATAATTTAGGCTTGCAAAATATTTTATAGATAAAATCATAAAAGATAATTATGTAACAAAATAAATTACATATTCAAAAGCATTTATAATATTTTGCTAAAACTATAAGAATAACATAATTTTTAAATTTGAAAACATCTACACAAACTAATTTTGTTATGAAAAATAATTGATTTTCAAAGAACTATAAAAACACATGTACTTATAGTAGTATCAAAATAATTATACTTATCTAGTATATTATTAATGAAGTTACTTACCTTGATAAAAGCAATGATCTAAGCACTCCACTAAGCCTCTAATAGCTTCAAACACCTTCAATACCTTAAACAAATACAAGTTGTAACCATTAACAACTTATTCTAAGAACCTAATTTTCTAATTCATACTCGTACAAGTTTGATTCTTAGAATTTTAACTCTTAATCTAAAATTCAGAATTACACAATATTTTGTAGAACTATTATGGACATCCATGAATATCTCCCATAAATTTTCCAAAAGGATCCGACATAAAAAACATTTTTAAAACTATTTATTTCTTGATAACTTCGAAACTGTCTCACAGTACCTTAACTGGACAGCATGGATTCCGAGATTTTTATAAAATTATACATAAATCATAATATTATGAAATTAAAAATGGAAGCACTAGACACATATAATAACCTCTGTTTAAAATCTCAGAATTTTTTGAGTTCATTTGGCCCTACAAATAATTTTTTGAATCTAATCATTCAGCTGGAATCACAATTTTCTAGCGCAACATAGTCAAATTCGAAAATCCATATAAAATCAAAACGAAACTCAAATTTTACCTATATGTCTAGTTTTAAAAAAGATAAGGTTCGTTTCAAGGATAATTCATAACGTATATGTTTGATTTCGAGATATTCATGTTGTCCAGAATTGTCTAATGTGTTTATTGTGTCCAGAAGTAATAAACAAAACTCAGCGATAAACCAAAACCCTAAACACAACTTAAACTCATCATAAATCACGTGTAACGGTCTGTAACAATCTAAAACCATGCCAATAAAAACCCTAATATAGTGATAGAAAAACATGTGAAGAGTAGAGAGAGTAAAACTTACCCGCCATTAAGATTTTCTTCTAAGTAAGGGTTTAAATTCTATGATATGAATAAGGGAGTATTGAGCAGTAGAAAAAAAAGAAGAAAACGTTGTGACTTAGGGTTATGGAGGAGGAAAAAATATAAATTTATAATGAGTCGTAAGAAATCCTATTAGGTTTTATAAAATGTACGTATTTTTTTAAATTGCCTCAGAAATAATCCTTATTAATAGGGTAATAGCGCCACTTATAATTTTAATAAAACAAAATTCCATAATCTAAAATTAATGAAAATTTTTGGCGTTACAACAGCAGCCGCAACTTCCTCAATTATAGAACCAGACACAAATTCCTCAAGCTCAAAACAGAGCTGCACGTACACAGGACATTACACAACATCATAACTCGTACTCCTGTCTGTTTCTGAATGGCAGCCCACCCACATCGGCTCTTACTTATTTCTAGTTTGATAATTAATTATTTTTTTGAAACAAATTGGTCAATTTTTGGTTGTTAAAGTGTCCAGCTCAATCTAATAATAATAATATCATCATCATCATTGTTCTCTTCTCTGTTTGTTAATTATTAATAACATAATGGTAATTTTCATATGTGATGGAATTTTTTTCTCCTAGACGCAAGCAAATCCGTCTAGTAATGCTGATACCTATGCACCTCATACTACTCAAAATACAATTGATAGTACTACAAATACACATATGTGCAAGAGAAAACGTGGGAAAGTTTCAAAAATATGGCAATGTCACACAAAATTCGAGAATAATACTAAATGTAAGTGTAATTGCTGTTTTAAAGTATATGCGTATCATTCTAAACTTATCGGGACCCATACTTTATGGAATCACTTGTTAGCGTGCACAATCTATGCATGCACAATTAAGAAAGTTGATTTAAAAACAAAATATTATTAGTGTTGGAGGATAAGATAATTCGTGGCAGGGCTTGTAGGAAGGGGGAACTTAAGAAAGCATGCATAGAGATGATCATCGTTAATGAATTGCCCTTTAGTTTTGTTGAGAAAGAAGAGTTTCGAAGGTAATGAGCAAAGCTTGTCCAAAACTTGATCCTTTTTTTAGGAGAACTGCTGCTAGAGATGCGTATCAACTATTCTTGAAAATTGTGTTTGCCTCTAATACATATAGGATTTTGTATGACAACTGATTGTTTGAGTTTAATATAAAAAATTTGAATTACATGGTTATTGCAACCCATTTTAATAATGACAAGTGGCAAGTTCATAAAATGATTATAAACTTTGCCAGATTGGTAATCATAAAGGGATAAAATTGAAAAATTGAATGAATCTTGCTTGCTTATTGATAGGGTGTCTATAGTTACTCTTGAAAATGCAAGTTCGAATGATTTGACCATTTTTTATTTAAAAAAGAGGCTGAGTAATTGGGGTAGGCTCGTGTTGAATGATGATGATTATCTTCATGTTAGATTTTGTACACACATTACAAATTTGATTGTGACTAAAGGGTTGAAAGAGATGAATAACTCTGATTGTAAAATATTTAAGATCATCACCTTTTAGATTAATAAGATTTAAAAAATGTGTTGGCCACAAAAAATTTGATTCTAAATATATTTTTGTGATGGATGTGCTTACTTAGTGGAATTCCACTTATTTGATATAAAAAAGTCTTCGCGAATGCTTTTGAATGATTGAAGGATGACGAATGGATTTTATAAATCTTATTTATTGGATGACTGTTAAAATTGTTTTGATGGTTCATTTGATTGATTGATTGAATTGGTGGAAGCTGAATGGTAGGAAGTATAAAATCTTGCCTTCTGTCGCTAAAGGCATACTTGCAGTCCCGATATATATAGCTGCTTCTAAGCCTGCATTCGGCACGTTAGAGTGATTCATTTTGAGCTTCTTTGAGTTCAAAGACGGCGGAGTACTTGAAATGCGGGCGAAATTGGCCCGTTCTTCTCCTATTTCTATAGAAAAGAAATATGAAGTTTTACAAATTAATTAGGTTAGATAACTAGTTGTATTGTAATTTTTATTTTTATTCTATTTATTTGTTTTTCCTTGTATGTATTTGTTATAACATATATGGCTAATATTTTCATTTTGATTGCTTTGTAGAGTCAAGATTGGCATCAGAATTTGATACCGGTAATCTAGACTAATCTTTATCAAACTCCTGCTGGTTGCCATTGTTTGGACTTTAATGTTTTGTGTTAAACAGGACTTTGAATTTTTTTCATTTGTTTTTGTCTTCATTAACTATGAACTGATAATTTGATTGTTAGACTTTAAAATGTTGGATTTTTTGTATGATGCTAATATTTATGTTTTGTTTTCAGTTTTTTTTAATTAATTAATTTATTTTTGCAACTTTTTTAATTTTGTACAATTTTAAATTAGATTATGGAAGTGGATCTTTTTCAAAACCCAAGCCAGTCTATGGTTCTGTGTGTTGGATTGGGTTAGAATCTTTTCAATCCTCACTATATGCCGGTCAGGTTTGATTGTATACCAACCCGAGGTAACTGGTTAGGTTTGATTGTATAATTGAACATGAATTGATAACATTCATAACTAACTGGGTATTTATCATCCCTAAGCCCAAAACCCTGACAGTAGTGCCTTGGTACAGAATTCTGGGTTGAAGTTGTTTTAAAATGAACAATTCCAATTCAGTTATGTCCTAATAAGAAAGGACATACAAATGCAAATAGATAGATAAGTTGGGGCTAATTGTTGTGTGTATTTCGAGAGACAATTGTGGCCAACTCACTGAATACAGCCATCCCCAAAATGGCAAAACGTTGCAAAAATCCAGCCACTGGGTGAAGGAAATAAGAAAGCGCAAACACCTGTGTTTATACAATGCCATGGCATCCAATGAGGGCTTCAAGCAATTGCACCCAGATGAAATGATGTAGATTCCTTTACAGAACGCATCAAATTTACCAGAATAGCAGTTTCAAAATGACCCGCAGTCATTAAGCCTTGCACCAACCCTCGCTTCATAGCGTGGAGAAGCACCAACTGGCTGAATGATGATGCCTATAATTAACAAACAGGGAGAACTGCTGTCAGGATTTTCAATTTGTTTTAACAATCAAGTGAATTTGCCTTCGGAAATTTGGAATTATGCAGCAGCTAACACGTTAACCATGTCTTCATTATCAGAGTCGGCGGCTGTTAACTTTGCTTTCCTGATGAACAACTTCTACCCCTAAGCTTCGTTCTGAAGTCTTCCAATAAATAAAAGCAACCTTAGTTTTAAATTAGAGTAAGCGGAGATTAATTCTCCTGCGCAAAGAAAGCAAAGGGTTCACAGCAGAGTGTACCTTGTGCGGTTCAAGAAGATAACTTCCGTACAAAATGAACAAAAACCTAACCATTCGACAAACAACCAAATGTGTTGTCCTCAACTTCCTCAATTGCTTCCCGGTGATAAAGGTAAATCAACAGGTCAACACAAAATAAACCAGTCCTGGCGTCGGTACACTGACCTAAATTTGAACTCACCAACCAAGAGATGCTGCCTTGGTTATTCAAATTCAGATTTTATCTTTCCTTGGTGTGCCCGAACAACCTCAGGAACTTTATGCCCGTATTTTTTCACAAACCGCTTTTCTGTTGTTCTTTAATACCCAAGGAAGGGTAAGGTCCCCTCTGCCACCACCGTCGACATCAAAAGTTGCAGAACTGAACACCTTGGCAAAATCATCTTCTCCAAGGAAAGCAGTAAAATATTAGGACTATTGGAAATAATTATAAAGTCCATGTTCAGCTTGTTCACAAAACGTTCCATTAACTTCCTTATATTCTGCACATAAACAATCATGCACATAGTAAATGCTTAATAAATCTCATCCTTGGTCAAACCAAAACTCATATAAGCTTCCAACTCTTTCTCCCGAAGTGCTTTACTCATTACAGCCACGGAACGGCTGGCTAACACCAATATCAGGTTAGGTAGGGGGGGGGGGGGGCAATAACCAATGACAAATTTATTCATTTCTTATTTATTGAATGAAAATTCAATTAAACACTTAAATAAATTATTCTTTTAGCAATTCTTTTACACTCACTCTATGTCATAATTTATATTTATAGTTTAATTTAATAAATAAATTTCTTTTTTTTTTTTATTTTGAGAAAATTATAAGAGTTTAGATTTATGGAGATATAAACTATATAAAGAAGAAAATAAATTAAGATATTAGGATTTGTACGTATTTAATGAATGAAAACTTTCAAAATTTATTTTGTTTGGAAAATTTTTATGGGTAGATGGTTAATTTAAATATATTGAGTTTTTATTTTATATATTTAACTGATAGTATTTTAAGGGGAAAAAAAAATTCAGAAGGGGTGTTGTAAAGGTTTCATAGGGGTGTTAAAAAGCTCCACTCAAAAAGTTAAAAAGGATATTTTAGTTATTTAACAAGGGTCAGGGATCTATAATCTATTTTGTACAAATCGGCAAATGGTGGCGTTATTTTGCACTTTAAAAATATATTTTGAATACTCTTAACATAATAGACGCTCACTCATTAAATTAAAAATATAAAACTCTTACTCAGTACACTCAAAATAAACCCCAAACATACCCTTAATAATTCTCTTTCCTTTTCTATTTTCCCTTTTACACATCACGGCATCAATAATTTGAATAGGGGTGTTCGCGGATCGGATTTTACAGATTAGACATCAATACATATTCGATCCACGATTTTGCGGATTCTAAATTTTCAATCCAATCCAATCCACGGATCAATGAAACTCAATCTAAATCCAATCCATACATCTGCGAATCAGATGCAGATTTAACTCAATCTATATCCAATCCATTATTTTGTGGATCTTTTTATGGACTAAATCTTTTTTTATTTTGTCCAATTCATGAACTAACTAAATAAAAAAATTTAATATAAAAATAACTTTATTACGCATCAAATTCAAAATTAAATAAAATTTAAATAAATTAATTATTTAAATAAAGCTAGAAAATACATTTAAAGTTTTAAAGTACGACGCACCAAAAAGAAAAAATATCATTTTTTTAGATTAGTATATAAAAATTAACTATTTAGAAAGTTATATTTATTTATTTAATTATTTTTTTATTTTATATTATTATCAGTAAGTACTAATATCATATTTACAAATTTAATTATTTAATTAAATAATTTTTTTTATTTTTTTACGGATTCACAAATTTTTACGGATTTACATAAGTCAATCCATATCTAATCCACCGATTGCGTATTTTCAAAATTTCAATCCAAATCCAATCCATCAATCCACAGATCGGATTTTTATAAACTGGATTGGATTCTGAACACCCCTAAACTTGAAAACTCCCAGTGCAAGACTTCTAACAGCATTCAACAGTTAAAAAACTTACTTTATCATGCCAACGACTTGCTCTTTCTCTCACTTATATCACCAGTTGTTTGCTTTGCCTTTTTTTTTTTTCGAACTTTTGGTTGGGGTTTATTACCTACCGTATTAATAGAAAGTGTTATTTCATCTTCAATACGCTGAAATTTTGCATTACTTCTTGCACTTACTTTCTCATCAATACAACATCAGTTTCTCACCCAAAAATGATGGAAAGAGCGGAGAAAAAAAAAAACAAAACAAAGACATATTCTTACAGAGTAGATTAGGAGCATCCGAATGATGGTTCCATGAAGAACAAGAGAAGACATGGTGGCCACGGTAGGAAGGAAGCTCATCTGTCGCTGAGTTGGTTAACAATGCTATTGCACCGTGATGTAATGCCACCCTGATGAACTAGTGTACAGATGTTTGAAGTTCTCATGCATATTCTTAGGGAAAGCACAGAAATGACCCAACTGACCGATGACTTCCAGCTGAACCCACAATTAACAAGCCATTTCCATGAGGGTAGAGTTAGCGACTTTTGAATTGATTTACCAATCAAAAGAAATAATTCAAGAGAAACCGTGCAGAGGTGAAATTCTGAAGAGAAACCTTAAGCTATTCTCCTGGGCAAAAAAACAAGGATTTAAGAGAGAGAAGAAACAAACTCAAACTTAACCGTGTATTTGTCTAGTGCTATTCAAGAAGATAAACATCTTTACAAAATAAACAAAAATGAATCACCCTAACAACAACTTGAGTAAAAACAACAAAATGCTACAACCCTAAAATGGTGTTGTTCAAAGTTGAATCCAATCTGAAGAGCCTCACACCCGACCTTCCTCAAATGCAGCGGCATATGGAAAGAGAAATAGGCAAACGACTTCATATTGATTCATCAGGTCATTTCCAACTCTCAAATAAGGCATATGTTTTTCAGTTGTAGATTTGTGTTCGTTAAACATAATGAGTACAACACAGGCTAATAGGCTGATCATGATGTATAATGCAGATAAAAGTCGCTGAATCCTTTTAGTGACCATTTACTTTTTGCTTTCTGGTGATATGAGAAAATGAAGAAAAAGCAAGTTGTCCCGGTAACCTATATTTAACGACCTAAAACTGAATTTAGCTGGGTCATTTAAGAAATCCTTGAAATTTTATCTTGCCTTGGTGTGCCTTGACAACTTTAGGAACCTTGTGCTCATATTTTTTCACAACCCTTTCTATAAACTGTTTTTCAGTCATTTTGAACATATATGGAAGGCTAAAATCTTCCGTTATCACCTTGTTGACATCAAAAGTTGCAGAACAGAACACCTTGGCAAAATCCTCTTCTCGAAGCTAAGAAGTAAGAGATATGGGTTCTTGGAAATAATTAAAGGCTCCATGCTCAATTTGTTCACATAGAAATCCATCAACTGTCTTATCTTCTGCTCAGATACAATCATAAACATAGGTTGCCTTCTAAATGCTGAATAAATTTCATCCTTTGTCAAACCAAAATTCATATAAGCTTCCAACTTTTTCTCCCAGAGTGCTTTACTCATTACAGCCATAGAACGGATGGCTAATACAAATAACAGATTAGTTGGGTCAAAACCTAATTTCTTAACTTCATCAATGATCTTATTAAGACGAGCAGTGCTTTGAAGCAGTGTCCTTGGTTGAATTAACATCAATTTCACAACTAGAGATTCTGGTACACCATGATTTACCAAGATTGCTATGTTAGGCTGAAGCACTTTTTCAATATTGCATTCAAGTACGAGACAGCCAGCCCTTATTGCTTTTAGGACATTCTCGTCAGTGTCAAGAACACGCCTAAGGACCTCAATACAAGGAATGATGTGATTTTCCAGACTCCTCTCTAAAATATATGGCTGTGAAGACAAAATTTTTGCCAATTGAAGATCTGCAAAGCCCAGGGACTTGAAAAATTCCAACTTTGGCTTCAAACATTTTTTTAGATTGTACACATAAAATGTAGGACGTTTCACGGTGATACTTTTAATCTGGCTGTCACTAAAACCATTAGTCCTAAAGAACTCAACAGTTGCATATGCATCACTTTCAAGAACCCTGTGGTCTTTATTGAGCATCTCAGCTAGATTAGCACCAGTAATCCCCAAGGACTTGAACAACTTCAAATTGGTCTCAAGGGTATCCCCCAAATCAGCCGAAAGGCGTTTTGTAATGAAGTTGTTGATTTGGCACCGAGTCAACCCATGAGCTCTTAGCAACTTCAAAACTGAGTCAGTCTTGTCAGTGGTGTCAACCGGAAGCTTTTTGGAAGCTGAAATGGCTGATTCTAATGAAAACCCACATGATTTTTGGAGGTAAGAGACAGTGAGAGGTTGTGTGCCAGTGATTTTATCAAGTTCTGAAACGGGTCTGTGAGAAAATGTCGAAAAGGAATTACCATAGCTAAGTGGTGATGCTATTGGCTTAACATTTAACAATTCTGGGCAAACCAACCGAATCATTGTAACAAAAGCAAAGAGTTACTAATTATGTAAAGAATAATTACCCGTTTGCTGATGATTGTGATGGTGAATTTGGTTGAAGCAATGTCTTCTTTTCTCCCTCATCTCTGCACTCATATCAAAACTTTGTGCGTCCCCTAGGAGAATTGCTTGAATTTGTGAAGTAAAACATGTTGACAGTGAGAGGTTGAGGCCGAGGAAGCCCAAGTCCATTTGTTTGGGCCATTCAATTTTCACAATAAGGCCCTTTTACCTGGGTTTTAGCTTGAGGTTTTTTTTTTTTTGGATATATTGACTTTATGTTTGTTATGAATTATTTAATAACTATAAATATTTATTGAATTATTTTTTTAATTATTTTATTGCTTAACTTTATTTTGAGTAGCTCTTTAAGAAATTAAATAATTTATTTTATATATATTAACAAAAATTTAAATTTTATACTTTTAAGATTAGAGGTTGGATGGTTTTTTCAAAAATGTTAAATAGTTTGAAATACTCATTATTTATTTCATTCTTTTCATGACATAATTTTAAAAGTTTGTCTATCATGTTAATTTTATAATTAATAATAAAAGTTCTCATTGACAACTAAATAATTAAAATTTTATTAGTAAAAACTCTACTTGAATAAGCTTTTTATTTAAAAAATTGTATAGAATTAAAAATATTTATGTAAGAAATATAATCTTGTTTCCCACTATAATTATGGCTTAAGAAACTGGGCTACTGTTTAAGAAATATAACATTACTCTCAAGATCATTATTCAAAACTAACTCTATCACAAGTGACAACTTAATTTTAGTTGGTTGAGGTGACATTAACGCTTTGCATTCAACTAAATTTCTTTAGATCACCAATGGACATTTGGATCTTAATAAGTTTAACACCATTCATCTATTTTCTATCACTAAAAAATATTTATTAAAATGAAATACACATTGCCGCATTGAAATTAACCTATACCTAACAATTTGTTCGCACAAAATTTTTTTTGAGCTCTACTCATCAAACAGCCTATCAAATAACAATTCCTAATTGTTTTGAACATATAAACAAAAACACAAATTTTTTTTTTTTAAAAAAAAAAAAACTAGCAGGAGCACTTTAATATACATGTACCAAAGTAACACAACAAAATAAATATATAAATTATTTAAAAAATTAAAATATATTTTTAAATCTAAACTCGTGGTAAACTAGAACTAAAACCCTAGCCCTTAAAATTTTGGCTGAAATGTGGCTGAATACGGGTCAACCCGTTTAAGAGCACAGCAAAAGAGCAAAACAAGCTATAAAAATTCCAATATCTTAAAACCCTAATTCTCGTTCTCCCGCGGCCCCTCTGGAGAAAGAAAAAGAGAGGCTTTAGCTCGCCGGGTAGCGGCAACACCTGGCGAATATATTGCTTTTGTGTTCGTTATTCGTTCGTGCGTTTCATATTTCGAGCCGCTTCAATGGCTCTGTATTTGTTGTACGAGACGGCTTCTGGTTACTCATTGTTTTCGGCTCATGGTCTCGACCAAATCGGGCAAAACACGGAGGCTGTTCGAAGCTCCATTTCCGATATGAACCGCTTCGGTAAAGTCGTTCAGCTTACGGCCTTTCATCCATTCGAGTCCGCTCTGGATGCTCTTAATCAGTGTAACTCTGTTTCTGAAGGTGACTTTGCTCAACACGTCTTAGCTTCAAAATCTCTCTTTTAGTTGAGTACCATGCCTTATTCGTGCTCATTCTGTTTCATCACGTGTTTAAATCAATGTTAGCGGATGGTGCATTTATTGTATTAGGTTAATAGAATACACTGTTTGTTGGCAAGTATTTGTTTTCCACTTCACAAGGCGTTCTTTTGAGGTTGTTGCGCGTCTCTTTATGTTCGAGTTTCGCTGAAACTGTTTCAGTTGCTTGGTTTAGCTTTTGTTCAGCTTTTTTAGGCTCTTAGCTTCTAATGATTGGTTACTCAGGTAGATCTAGTATGGCAGTTAAATTGTTTTTTCTTGTGCAAAGTATGAGTTTACCTGGCCTGATTTATGTTGTGCTCATTTGCACGTGTTAAAAAAAATTCACTAGATGAAGCTTTCATGCGGCAAATTTTTCTCAGATTTTGTTTTAGTAACTTCTTTGGCTCTTGGCAAAGTTCTCTCAGTGTTATACTCAGATCGATTGTGTTCAACCTTGGCCTAGTATAGCATCTAATGGTGTGGGTTTGCAGGGCTTATGACCGATGAATTGAGGAACTTTTTGGAGCTTAATCTCCCAAAAGTTAAGGAAGGAAAGAAGGCAAAATTTAGTTTGGGAGTATCCGAGCCTAAGATTGGGTCCCATATATTTGAGGAGACTAAGATTCCTTGTCAAAGCAATGAGTTTGTTCTTGAACTTCTTCGTGGTGTGCGTCTGCATTTTGATAGGTTCATTAAAGACTTAAAGGTTTGCCCTTCCACTTCGATGTATTTTTATTTGTTAATTTTTGAAGGAATGAAGGTGGTTTTCTCATAAAGACACTGTCTTTCTATCTCTCAACTTTCATAGCCTGGTGACTTAGAAAAAGCTCAGCTTGGTTTGGGGCACAGTTACAGCAGAGCAAAGGTGAAATTCAATGTCAACCGGGTTGACAATATGGTTATTCAAGCAATTTTCCTTCTGGATACTCTTGACAAGGATATCAATTCCTTCTCCATGCGTGTGAGGTTTGTTACGACCATCCATAATTATTGTTTTAATTCAAAGTTATATGCCTTGAAAACTAGGGTTAATCTATCATTATCTAAGGAAACAAAATTGCAGGCTTTCTCTTGTAACTAAACCTTGTCAACTTTATGTATTGTCTTTAAAGAATTTGGAGTTTGCTGTTGTATAAAAAAGATGCTGGTTTTTCAATTTTCGTTGCTGAAAACTTGTTCTCTGCTTTACAACTTCCTGCAGGGAGTGGTACTCATGGCATTTCCCTGAATTAGTCAAAATCGTCAATGACAACTATATCTATGCCCGAGTTGTAAAACTTATAGAGGACAAGTCAAAGTTGACTGATGACATGGTCCCAGGTTTAACAGACATAATTGGGGATGAAGACAAGGCCAAGGAGATTGTGGAGGCTGGCAAAGCATCAATGGGTAATTAAGCTTTTTTATATTGCATGTCAAAGTTAAAATACTCTTGATACTGCATGTTGAACTCAGCATTTATAGCATTCACTTTTTTCCCCACTTGCAGGACAGGATTTGTCTGCAGTTGACTTAGTTAATGTCCAGATGTTTGCTCAGAGGGTGATGGACCTCTCTGAGTACAGGAAGAAACTTTATGAGTATCTGGTCACTAAAATGAATGATATTGCACCCAATTTGGCCTCCTTGATTGGTGAAGTTGTTGGGGCTCGATTGATTTCTCATGCTGGTAGTCTCACAAATCTGGCTAAGTGCCCCTCTTCTACCCTTCAGATCCTTGGTGCTGAGAAAGCACTCTTCAGGTGTTTTACTCTATCAATTGGGTTGCTTGTAAATTTTTGTGAAAGTTAAAATTGGAATTGAAATAGCTTTGAATTTCAAGAACCGATTTCCAGTTGATTTTGCACTTTTGAAAGCTATTATTTATACTGTTACTTTGATTGTGAGCTCATGTATTTGGCATTAAGAGATTTCCTAATTGCTTTTAAGTTCTCATATGATTCATGAAATTTTGTTTTCAGAGCATTAAAAACTCGAGGAAACACACCAAAGTATGGTCTGATCTTCCACTCATCTTTCATTGGTAGAGCCTCTGCCCGGAACAAGGGCCGAATGGCTCGATACCTTGCAAACAAGTGTTCTATTGCATCTCGCATTGACTGTTTTGCAGGTAACTTTTGTTATTATGATAAATTGTTTGTTGAGTTCTTCAATGTTTTCCTTTTAAACTAACTTTGTTTCATCTTCTTTTGCTTCAGAAAAAAACACTACTGTTTTTGGGGAGAAACTCCGTGAACAAGTTGAAGAGCGCCTGGACTTTTATGATAAGGGAGTTGCACCTCGTAAAAACATTGATGTGATGAAAGCTGCAATCGAAAGCACTGTAAACAATGGTGGGCGTAGACTTAAACTGTTCATTTTTTTTCCTTTACAAATTCAATTGAAATATGCGATTGGTCACTGAAAAGATGTGTGGATGGGATACAGTCTGGATGCTTCATGATTAGCTTCGCATGCATTTGGCCTTCAAAAACTTTCTGGCCCTTAGGCTTAAACAGAAGCTTTTTAATTGTTGTTAGCATGCTGGTGTTCTGCAATATTCTTTTCAGCTTCATAGTATTTAACTAATTATTTTAATGCAGTTACAACTACTTTCTCAAATGCAGATGCAGAGATGAAAGAAGCAGCAACTGATGCATCGGGGAAGAAAAGCAAGAAAAAGAAATCGAAATCTGAGATTGCGGTGGATGGCGAACCTATGTCTGTTGATAAAGTTGCTGCTTCAAATGGAGATGCTTCAGAGGAACCTAAATCTGAGAAAAAGAAGAAAAAGAAGGATAAGCGAAAATTAGATGAGGAGCCAGCAGAGGATTTGAATGGAGTCAGTGGTGTTGATGCTCATGAAGATGGAACAGCCAAGAAGAAGAAGAAGAAGGCTAAGGATAACGAAGAGGATGTGCAAGCCAAAGGTGTGAAGAAAAAGAAAAAGAAGTCAAAAAGCGAAGATGGTGACGTGTAAAATCCTGTTTTCAGTGTTGATACGTACCGCAGTCTTTATTTTCGGTTTTGATGTCTACCAAGATCTTAGTTGTAGAGATGGGCTCTTCTTACTGTAGCGTGTGGGGAGTCCAGTAGAAATTGGTCTCTGTGCTTTGAGATACTTTGTCCAAATGTTCAACTTCTATCTTAGTTTCTGTCTGTTTCCATCATCATGTTCCAGTTGGGTTTTTGGTTGTAGTAACAAAAACGGGTGTTATAATGCGACCAAGTGAATTGCCTACGGGGATTTTTGCCTGTGTCGTTTGACTTGTCAGGTCACTTTACACGTTTCTAAGTTGCATTGGCAAACTCCTGGGTCGTCTTTTTTCATGTTTCTTAATTCTTATGGTGAGGCTATTCAAATTCATCAAAATAGTCATGATACCCATTTACTTAATGACCGTACGAGAATATTAAAAATTTAAAAGTTTACTTAATTAATCTATTTTAATACCTAAGATATCCTTAATTTGTATTAACATACTTTGAGCCTTTTCTCCATCTCTTCTTTCCACAATCTCTTGCCTTTTATCAGTCATTATTTTTTATCTAACTTCTCCATTTTGGCCTTTTTTTTTTCTTGAATTTTAAACGTGTTTTATTTCAAAACGTGTGTAAGATTAAAGAAACAGTAACTAGTAAATTTGTTATTATACTAAATATTCAAGTACTTCACAGTTTACCAATTTTTGCATGGACTTTCACTTTCATATGTAGAACTCCTAAACGAGGAGATTGCAATTTATTGTTGAATCAAAAGATATTTGAAGAAAAAATTGAAAGAAGTCGAGAGTCCTCTACCGGCTAGAAACTTTTGGCCAAATTCAATGGCTAAACAAATGCGGTGAATCTTTATATCAATAACAGAAGTGCAGATGAGGCGAGTGTAATAAATTTAAAGAAAGATAAGTCCCGTAAATTAGAAAAAAAAAAATTCCAAATTTGGTTTCGAGATGGGAGTAAATAATATAATTGTTTTCATTTAATCGTTTGCATGTCTATAATAGTAATTTAACTAATGACATTTTTGTAAAAAAAAAATTAAAAAATGGATATAATAAATCTTTTGATGAGTTGAAATAATTTCACCTTAATTCTTGTGATGCTTAATATTGAGAAAGAACTCCGTGACATTTATGCCATTGGTTGGATCATGAGATTTATTGAGAAAAAATAATAGCGATAATGTCACGTAAATGACACATCTTTCAACGACTATAAAAAAAGTGATACATATTTTGAAAACAAGCATACAAGTGATAAATCATTTACTTTTACCATTACCATTAAGTATAATGACGCAAAGGCAAAATCAAAGCATTTGATACAAATCACAAAAAACAAGGATAATGTCACAACTCACATGGGTGATTCTTGTTTCAACATTTTATAAAAAATGTGACAAATATTTTAAAATTAGGCACACAAGTGATACCTTATTAAATTCGTTAAAATTAATAAATTGGAATATTAGAAATTAAATTAACGTTTTGCCCCCATTAGCTAATTTATAATTTTTATAGAGAAATAATCTTTATATGAAAGTTTATTTCAACAATGTTTGTAAAGAAGACAAAAAAAACAAGAAGAAATCTCCTCAAATTTTCTCTCTCTTTTTTCTTTTATTTTTATTTTTCCTTTTACTCTCTTCATCTTTTTCTTCTCTGTCTCTCTCTTTCTCTTGTCTTTTAGTTTTCCCTTTCCCATCTTCTTCTTCTTTGATTCTTGTTCATCTTCTTCTCCTCCATTTCTAAGCCTAAAGATTATTTCTCTATAAAAATTATAAATTAGCTAATGGGAGTCAAAAGCATCAATTTAATTTTCAGTATCTAAATCTGTTAATTTTCACGATAAACTTAACAGAGTGTCACTTGTGTGTCTTTTTTATAAAAATTTATCACTTTTTTAATAAAATGTCAAAACAAGTGTCATCTAAGTGACATTAACCCATATTTAAACAAAGACACAGGGATAAAAATATTATTTCACCATAAGGCAACCAATGTCATTATAGTTAGTTGCAAAAGTTAACGATTGATCACTTATCTATTCATTTTCAAAACATGTATTATTTTTTTTATAATTATTGAAACATGTGTTATCCAAATGACATTAACCCAAGATAATATTATATACATCAGGGAATTGTTGAAAAACTCATTACTAAATCAAGAGAAACGAGCCACCTAATCTCGTTTTTTCACAGAGTTTATTTTATAGAATGAAGTGATAACTAGGAAAATTAAACATGGAAATAAAATTTTCAGTACATTATTTTATTTGAGTCAAAATTTGCGTTTTTAGTATTTGCCTATAAATAACAGATTCGTTGTCCAAATCTAGCGTCTATAAGACTATAGCACTGAAAATACCACAAATAGTCACAAACTGTCAAGTCAATTAAGAGGGAACACTGGCCAAAGTCCGAGGACAGAACCGTCAAATGACAAAAGCCGGTAAGACCAACCACACGCAGCTTGAATTTGAAGCATTGGAAGGTCCGAAGGCCGTGAAGCAAGCACCTACCCCATTTCCATTCACACGCAAAATCAAAATCAGAATCTCTCTCTCTCTCTCTCTCTCTCTCTCTCTCTCTAATATCCGTCCAAAGAGAGAGGAAAACCCTAAACGGCACCGTTTACTAAAATGGCGAGTAGCTCAGCGGCGAACCTGGAAGATGTGCCGTCGGTGGATCTCATGACTGAACTCCTCCGTCGCATGAAGTGCGCCTCCAAGCCAGACAAGCGCCTCATTCTCGTTGGTAGGTCTTACTTCTCTCCTTTTAATTGATGCAGATAATGTTTTTACGTTCCTATTTTCTTCGAAATTTTCAGATCCTCAATCAAATTGTAGTTTCTATCAAAAAGTTCGAATTTTGATTCTGTTTATATGATTTAAAACCGAATTTTGATATTTCCCAAAAAAAAAAAACCGAATTTTGTCTCCGTCGTAAGTTTTTTCTCTCTTAATAGTTATTATTCACATTGTTTTTTTTAGGATAGCATGCTAAGTTAAACAGGAAGGTAATAAGCATTGTTGCTTATTTAAGGTGTATAGATTTGTGGTAGGTTACGAAGACTACTGCTTTGTCGGAAGGTCTATTTTCTGTTTTTGTTTAGTCGAAGAATACTATGGTTTCAATATATGAATGACTGATTGAAATGAAACTGTAAACTCTGGCAGGCCTGTTTAGAGTGGGACTTGTTGCTCTTTGATTTTCTGCTTGCTGTATTTTAGCAACTTAGATTTTTCCCCCTAAAGTAATTAATGCAGTTGGAGAACTAAAAGGGAGAATTTTCAAATTCCTGGTGATTGAATGCGAATGTAGAGATGAGTTTGACTAATGATTCAAGTCATTAGTTTTTTTTGGCGGTTTGTATCCATTGGAATATTCTGTGTTGGCAGGCCCACCCGGATCAGGAAAGGGTACTCAATCGCCCATCATTAAAGATGAATATTGCTTGTGTCACTTGGCTACTGGTGATATGTTGAGAGCTGCTGTTGCTGCTAAAACTCCTCTTGGGATCAAGGCTAAGGAGGCTATGGACAAGGTCGGGTTCTTTTATATTGTATGCCTCTTCTTATGTTCGCATGGTTCTTTTTCTTTGATTCTAAGAGGATCTTTTATAATGGTTTTGCAGGGAGAACTTGTTTCTGATGAGTTGGTTGTTGGTATCATAGATGAAGCAATGAAGAAACCTTCATGTCAGAAAGGTTTCATTCTTGACGGGTTTCCCAGAACTGTGGTCCAAGCTCAGAAGGTGTCACTTTCTTCAACATCTCAATTGGCATCTAAATGTTCTTGAGTGTGCATCTGTTTTTCACTGTTCAGTTAAGTTGTATGAGCTTCTAAGTATGCTGTCAATTATCATCTATATGCAGCTGGACGAGATGCTTGAGAATCAGGGAAAAAAAGTTGATAAGGTTCTCAACTTTGCCATTGATGATGCGATTTTGGAAGAGAGGATCACTGGTCGCTGGGTCCACCCTGCTAGTGGCAGGACCTACCACACAAAATTTGCACCTCCCAAGGTTCCTGGTGTTGATGATGTAAGTTGATGTAAAGTATTCTCCCATAATTCATCTGTTTTTCTAATCAATTGGTTGTATAGCTCAAGCACATGTAATTTTTAATGAAACTTGTTGATTTCATGGCAAAATGAATGTTTTTCATAAATGTATCCCCCTAGTGGCTTCTGAGGCATTTGTAGTTTTGTTGACCAACTCTTGACTATTCTTCTGTTTTTAGGTAACTGGAGAACCTTTGATTCAACGTAAAGATGACACTGCAGCTGTTCTCAAGTCAAGGCTGGAGGCTTTCCACAAGCAAACTGAGCCGGTATACTTTCTGTCTCCTTTGTTATTTTTCTTTTGGTATAAATTCTTATTATGTACCAAAGTTAATGATTCAATTGTTGCTTTAATCCTTCTATGCTGCTTACCCATTAGATGCAGTTTACTTGAAACCATGAGCTGTTTCTGCTCACTATTACGTCAAAAATCTTTGGTGGTTTTTGTGAAATCATAAATAGCAGTTACCTCCACTATTCCCACATATAATTCCCCTAGGACCCTTACAGTTCAGTCCAACATATGTTTTCGATGTGCCACTAGTTAATCTAACTAATTGTGCCCACTTTTTGAGATTTATTTATTTATCCTTTTCCTTTTTTAATATACTTTCAGGTAATTGATTATTACTCCAAGAAGGGCATTGTTGCGCAACTACATGCTGAGAAGCCTCCTCAAGAAGTTACATCTGAGGTGCAGAAAGCACTTTCCACATGATGTGGACTACAACTGAGGTTCTTTATATGGTTCATTTAAATTTATCAGCAGATGAAACATCTGAGAACTTTCTTTTCTTTTTTGTTTTTTGCCTCACTTGCCCTTGATATACTGTTGAACATGCTGATCCATTGATGTCCGGTGCTATTTTGACTTCGGATATTGCGGCTGTCCTTTCTTGAGTTGATAAATAACTGATTTACCTTCAAATAAGAACATCACAGGTTTTAGAGTTAAATCTCAATTGCTTTAGTTATTTCTGCCCCTCACCTTTTCTGTTTATCAATGCTGTGGGTGCTTTATATATTACTGCCCAATGCACATGGTTTGTATTACAGAATTTTTATTTAGCACGGCGACTATACATCCATACCTGCTCTTGCTGTATTTTCTTTCAGTCATTTGTATGAATTTTCATCAGTTAATTCAGGTTGAAACTGGTTCTGAATTTGTGCGTGCAGAGGTTAATTAGCAAAGTTCTGAATTTGTGCGTGCAGAGGTTAATTAGCAAAGGTTTGTATGACCGTCAGTCATCTAACCTCGCAATGATTCTGGCAGCAACTTGCCACTCCCAGTAGAATTCCATTAGAATTCGATGCTTGCCATCTACATAACCTAACAATAAATCTGCCTAGAGATCACTATGAAAAATAATGGCCGCAGAACCCACATGGTTTTGACGCAGAAGCCTAACGTAGATACGAAGAATATCATATAACCACCTAAATAATGTGATTTAAATAGCAAGAAACACGTTACAAGCATTTTGATAAAATACTTATTATCATGGACGGCAAAGGATCCACTGATCCAATAATTCTACGGTAGTCATGATACTTGATTTTATCATGATACTTGATTTTATCATGATACTTGATTTTATACAGCACAACGATTGCTCAGTAATGTAGCATGTATTACATCATAACAGTACTTGCATAACATTCAGCGCAAACTACTAGCATGAGCAGATGTTGAACAGTCTGCTGAGTAATAAGGAACGGAGATCTAAATGTCAACCTTGATCTTGGCATCAAGCGCAGAGAACTGTTGGAAGAAGGCCTTGAAGTGCTCGTATGAATGCTTCACATCATCAACAGCACACATTTCTCTTATACTGTGCATTGATAACTGCGGGGCACCCACATCAACTGTACGAATTCCCACGCCACTTGCTAAGATGGGGCCAATAGTTGAACCACAAGGCATGTCATTGCGGACCACAAAATCCTGCATTCATAGAAGTTTCTCTTAGATGATCAGTTCATCCACATGATGAATTTGCGGCAAGCAATATTCTAGTTCTTCTATGTACATCATGGTCCCCAACCCTAATTCCTAGAACAATGTATTGAGGCACAACTGGAAATTAACAAGATTGTGCTTCCATGTCAATGGTACAGCCTACACTCATCATTTCCTACATAGGATGAGTGTTAGGACTCAAGTAGAATGAAGCACTGATTCCTTGTTTTGGTGATAATTCTGTTCCAACACCTAACCGGTTCACTTTACCCTCATTTTCTCTCTCAAACTTCGAGATGTAAGCTCAAGATCTACCCTCAATTCTGTTTACCCCTTTGCAACTTGAGCTAATGTCCAAGGGCCTCAATTCAAAAAATTCAGAACAGTGTCTGTGAACGATAACAATAACAGATGGAGAGGAATTGTGCCAGACTCACGTACAAGAAGCAAGGGGGTAATATGACCAACATAATGATAATTTCCAATTTATCAGAAATTTTGTGCCCTTAAATTGTTGGCAACCATAAAATTATTAGAAGGGGGAAGCCCACCTGGACAGGAAGGTTATGCTTCGAGGCTATCTCCCTAAAAACAAAGGATGTCACGGCATTGGTTGCATAGCGTTGATTTGCATTGTGCTTGATGACAAGTCCTCCATGCAACTTTGGCTGATGATTTTCTTCATGTTTGTCCTGAGAAACAAATAATCCATGTTGCCCAAAAAAACTAAAAAAAATGAAACCTGGAATAACAAATCCTTGGCACAGGCTACAACATACCATATAATTAGGGTGTAGGGCATGTGCCATATCAGCAGAAACAAGGAAACTCCTCTGGATTGCCATCTCAATCAGCTGGGAAGAGAACATGCACAACAATAATTAGAGCATAATATATGGAGGGTAGCAACCCTGCTTGTTTTAATCGTACTACCATTATTGCTAACAGCAGGACAATGCAATAAGATGTTTCTAATAGTCCTGATCTAAGGGAACATGTCAGTAGATGACATTGAAGAAAAAAATAAAAATCCTACGATCTCATTTGAATCATAGCTACATTTCTTAGTTTCATCATCATCAGAACAGAAAAACCTCCAATCAGGTAGGATTTACTGTGATGACATGCTGAATCAATTTAGAATTTCATGAATAATGAACTCATTTAAGATCAGATTACACTGTAGAGCAGCTTTAGATTTAGATTTGTGTAAAGTAAAAATAATGAACAAAAGCAGCTAGGCAGCCTGTAACTGGCCCTCTGAAGCCTCTAAACATCATATATAGTAGCAAAACCAAAAAATACGAAATGGCCATGAAGCTGTCCCCACCTTAGAATTTGAGCAGAAGGAATTTGTGATTCGTGATAGAGCATCTAGCATGGCAGGTGACCCAGCTCCTTGAGCTGAATCTGATCCAACCTCCTCATGATCAAACAATGCCACCATTCTAACACCAATCTCATCCTCAAGGTCACTTTCAGAAGATGTGGAATCTATCAATGCCTGAAATGATAAAAATGAACACTCAAGGACACTACGACAACATGAGAGAAGGATGAAGGATGATGCCACGATATTTCACGTTGGAGTAAACTTATAAATGATGAGAGGATGATACAGAGTTTGATAATTGACAGTAACAAGGCCATCAGAAAGGTGATTAGAACTAATTATATCTCCTAATCAATAACAATAAACAATAAATCAAACAGATATGTTCATATCAGGCTTAAAAAATCTCCAATTTAACATGACGATAGTGCACCACATTTTGCAAAACATTTCACTTACTCTCCCATGTACACATACCCTTTGCATCTTAGGAAAGGAAGATGCAAGCCAAAGAATTACTCATACCTTCAGAGAACAGAATGACATGCAGAGATTGTCGAGCCTTCCTGAGAAAATGAATTCCTTCTTAATACCAGCTACTATACTTGGCTGAGTATCACATGCTTGCAATTCAAAGTCACATATATCATCTGGCCTGCAGCCAATCTGACCTGCAATCATCTAAAGGTAAAAAGAGAAAAAATAAAATAATGTATTACCATCCAAGTTCTAAACTCCAATCAACTTAAATAGAAATTGCTTGTATCATCCACCCACAGAAAAAATAGTGATGGAAAAGTGGGAAAAAGAAACCTGTAGCAGAAGCGAATGATGCTTCGAGCTGTAAGTGTCTGTTCTTTCATTGGGGCTGTCTGTGACCACTTTATTAAGCTCCTCCTGTAAAAAAATCATTAGTTGGAGAAGAATACGCAACACTTGATGATTGCAGCGAATCCGTCATTCTGAATATATAAAATCCAAGGAAGCTTCACTTACTTTTTTTTATTATTAAATAGCAAGTTGTAGATAAATTGTAGATAACAAAAAAAAGAAAAAGAAAGAAAAAAGAAAGAAAACAATAACACTCCTTGCAACTAAGGTTAGTTGTATGCCATATAACCTAACAGATAAACAATAAACTAACCATTTATTCTCTCTAATTTGCAACTGAAGTGATAAACTAGTTGTATGCTGAAAATAAGTATTAAGTTGTTTGTTTTTTAAATTTAAAAATCTGAAAATTTATTTTTAATATCTTATTAAATTTAAAGGACCAATTTTATAAGGTAAAAGTTATAAAATTGATTTTGCAATTTTAAATTTTGTCCGTGACCATAATATAAGAAAAAAACTCAAAATGATTGAAAAGTTCATTCTAGCTTCTAACAGATAAACATTGCAATATAGCAGAAGAACCTTAAACCAAGAGAAATTTGCTAACCATTTATTCAAATTTTAAATTCTAATTGGAATGCTACAAAGTATCCAATAAGACTGAGTCTATAAGCTTAGAGCCTATTACTCCAATTCCACAAATAGTAATCATCAGAGGCAAATATATGTCTTATCACAAAAAAAATGAGGCAAAGTTATGAATTAAATATATTAAACACAAAACAAGTATGGTGAATGAAGAATACCTTTATTGATGTTGCCAAGATGGGAACAAGATGACTCTGGGTGTTCACCTTAAATCCATCAGAATTAACATTCCTATTATCGAAACAGAGAAATTTATATTTCCTTAAACCCAAAAGATATGAAGGCAAAATCACCAAGCAACAAAGAGACTTATCTAAGTAGAGAACCTGTCCAAGTGAATTGCCAGTGTAGGAATTCGCATAATAGGCTCTTCAATTCTAACTAGTTTATGAGAATAGAGACCAGAACCATCTTTCCCTTCTCTAATTATCACCCTTCCTGCAACTGTCAAGTCACGGTCGAACCACGTATGCCACAAACCGCCTCCATATGTTTGAACGCCAACCTCCAAATACCCACCTTTTGTTACCTAATAAATCCACCCATATTTAAAAACTAATTGAGTCATTTCCAAAACAAAGCACGGCACAGAAATAAAATTGCAGCTACGCAAATAGAAAATCACCTTAGAAACAGGCTTCAGCTTTAGGCAAGGACTGTCAGTATGAGCACCGACTACATGGAATCCATTCCCAGCAACATATCTAAAGCATAAATTTTACCACATCAGCATAAAATCACAAGTAATGTAACTCAATTTAAAAAATACAAATATTACAGCCTTTGATGCTACTTTTCTTCAAATTTGTAAATAGAAAAATTCATAATATATTAAAATAAACGATAAACATTACTTTTTACCAACGGCGAAAGCGATAATCGTGGAATGATTTCTAGTGAAAAAATATCTCTTGCCAGCTTCCAATTCCCAATCTTCTCTCTCTGAAATCTGCTGATACCCCACGTTTTGCAAACTCCTCTTCGCCTCATCTGAAACATTTAAAAAAAATAAAAATTAATTGGTCATTCAAGAATGAAAACACGCAAAATAGAACCCAAATCTCGAGTTTAAAAACAAAACTGGACGAAGGTGAGTGGTGACTGAGTACCGACGGCGTGAAAAGCGGTGGGTGAAGCGTTCAAGAAATGAAGAAAATCAGAGACGATCGAGTTCACATCTTCAGCGTTTGCTTCTGCATTTGCCTTTCCCATTGCCTCTATTTCACTTTGGTTCTGTGCAGTCTCAATTTCTGCTTCAGAGGCTCCCACCTCTTGTGGAAATATAAAATATGATAGCGTAAATAACACATGGATCCCCAAAATTTTTATGATACGTCAAATAAAGACATAGTTTTTCCATTTTTATTAATAAATAGGTCCTTAATCCTTTTAAAATGACCGAAATAATCTTTAGTATTAAAGTTACAATACAAATAAACGGCAACAACGAAGGTCAAAAAACTCAAAATTCAATTGGCCAAGGGTAATCTGGTCATTCGAATTATAACTTGTTTGATTAAAAATACAAAATGAAAACGCTGAATATTAGGCGGGATTCCGATGTTGTCTCCGCCCTGTACATGGATGCTGGCTTGGCGTTAGATTTAAGGAATAGTGATTCGAAAAGAAGAGAACTTATGCTTGCTTTTGCGCTTCGGCCTTTTGGTGTGGCTAACGGGCGTACTGTGTTCTGTTCGTACTGGTAAAGAAAAGTTAGTGCGTATTCGTGTTCGTATTGTATTATGTCCACTATGTGTTTAGTATTATGCTCGTGCTGATAAAGAAAAGTTCATCCATACTCGTACTCATATTGTGTTATGCATGTTTAGTACCGTGTCTAATTTTTTTTTTAGACTCGGGCCGATACACGTGTCATACTCATTTATGCCGTACCCACACGTGTCGTGCTCACACGTGTTGTGCGCACTATGTGTTTCGTACCGTTCCGTGACGTACTTAATTTTTTTTTCTTAGGCACAGCCTGACACACGTGCCGTGTCCACTCGTGTCGTGTCGTGACTAAAAAAAAAATCAACTAAATTTTTTTGTTTATTTTCTTAAAAGTACACACCAAGTTGGTGGTATATTTTTTTCAAGTATATATACCTTTTTGGATTCATGTGCCTTTACTCAAATTTAAAAAAATCAAAAATTCAAAACTTAAGTCTATATTGAAGAATAATAAATTAGTAATAATAAGATAATATAATTTTAATTACTAAATTCCATTCTATGGTATTATAATTCTTTTATAATACTTAACAACAACAATAATAATAAATTTTTCTTAAGGGTTAACTTAATTGTTAACTTAAAATTACATAGAGTCATATATCATAGTTCATAAATAATATTAATACATATTTATAAAATCATGATACCAATTATTTATTTAATAAATTATAAACATAAATCAATTATAATTTTTTTGAAACTAAGAATCAAATAAATTTAAAAACCTTGAGCTAATAAAATATATTAAAAGATTCAATTTCAAATTAGTTATAAAATCATAAAATTTTAAGTTTACTTTCATTAAAAATCAAACGTACTTATTGCATATTTTTTTTTGTGTCACGCTTTAGCCTATCTCTAATCGTGTTGTGCTTTTAAGATCCACTTGCCTAAAATTTTAAATTCGACCCAGCCCATATGCGTGTCGTGCTATACAGAAACTTGCCGTGTCCATGTCATGCCTCGTGCCATGCAGCCCATTGGCCATCTCTACTTTTGGCGCATCTTATCCCATAAAGTTTGCTTAAAGTTTGTTTGGCACACTACATTGTATAGCATTAAAATTATCAATGAGTTAAGTTGTGAGACCCACTAGTTTGCCACATAATAAAACATTATTGAACTATCTTATCACTTTAATACTTTAATATGATGTTGTGCTAGAACAGTTCCACACAAGTCTTTTCTAAGATTTTGAGAAGTGCTAAAGTGCGTTTGAAATTAAAATTGGACAGTTGTAGTTTAAAAATTATAATTTAAAGTATTTGATAAATATTAACCGTTGTAATTTGAAAATCATGTTGATGTAATTTTTCACTTGTACAATGAAAATCTGTTATATCTTTAATAATTTTATCAAAATTATTATTTTAAATTATATTTATGATATATTATTAATTTTTATTTTATAATTATAATTTTTATTTCACAATAGATATATTTTAAAAGTTACGATAACTTTGACCTCAGACGCAGACCTGCCATTGCCGTTGCTAATTCGTTGGAAGCAAGATTGGATCCCTAAGCTGAGCCCAGAGAAGGCGCTATGCTGGATTGCTGGTCTTGGTATCGGGCCTGATTTCTTAGCTAGGCCCGTAAATGTTTTCTACCAGCAGTGCCAGTTTCTCCGACCGGAGTTGCCAAGAAGCTAACTTTAGAAACGACGATTTGTATTTGTCTCCGATTATATTGTTTCAAATTTTCTATTCTAGTCATATGCGATGGGAATTGTGATTATTAGTTAATTTCAAATCATCATATTATTAATTATAGCCTTAAACCTCGACACCACACTAGTTTACTTAGAGCAATTAATTATCGATATCACGTATTAACACCACTACTACACAGACACACACACACACACGCAATATTATATTTATATATATTGCGCGAATATTGAATAACTCGTAACAGTTGATAACTTCTGTATCACCGCCTTAAGAGATTTTTACGAGTTAGGTACAATCCACAATTAATTAATCCGTACATTACTGGACATTAATTGTATTTGCGAAAAATCATTCATCAATAGTATGTTTATTGTCATAATTCTACTGAAAAAGAAAAAAAAATCATAAAAAAAGCACTAAAGGAAAATTCATGATGCGAATGGCTTTTTTTATGATTCTTTTCATTATTTATTTATATGGTTAAATAATAGAAAAGAAATTATGACCAAATTATAAGGGTTCAATATCTTGCACTCTAGTAAAAAATAAAAATAGAAAGGAAGGTATTATAAAAAAAATTTACAACGTTTTAAATTCAGAACATATTTTAACAAAATACGGAATATATAAGATAGTATAGACCACCACACTTAATTTAAAAAATTGTAGAGAGATGCTATTAGCATCCCTCAAAAAGTCCTCTCCAAACCCCTTCATTTAAAATGGCCCATTGGCCATTGTATAATTATAAATTGGATAGGGTTATTTTCACTTAACCCAATAATTTGTGTAAACTCACCCAACATAAATAAAATAAAATAAAATAAATCCATATTATTTTTTAAAATTTTTAAGTAGAGAAAAAGTTTAAACAATTAATCAATTAAGTCTTTTAATTTTTAACTGATGTCTCTTCACCATTATTGACCACTAATGTTGCTTCAATATAATTTAAACTTGATTATTTACTTTATAATATAAAATAACCAAATTATTTAAAAAAATGTACTATCGTGTCATAATAATTTAGACATATGCTTTTATAGCATGGATAACTTAATGTTTTTAAATGAAATACAAAAATTTTTCATCACCCTATGTGTAAATAGCATAAATTTTGATAATCAATAAATTTCATGACATATCACGTCATAAACACTTTTTTTTTAGTTAAATTCTTAATAATTACATTAACAATGTAGTATGGATAAATCATTTTGAAAATTTATATTTTATATTAAAAAAATTGGTGAAGTTAATAATTTGTGAGTATTTTGGTCTGAATTTCCTTTGAAATCGTAGTTAGAAAGGATGCATTCCATTTGTACTAGGAATTTTGAGCATTCGAACTCTTATCAGAAAACGTAGTTTCACTGTCTTCTACGAAAAATTCAACAAAGATAAGACTAAAAAAGTGACAAAGGGATTTTATTAGAGTAACTAGGTATTATAAAAAACATGAGAGGGCAAGTGGCTAAAAATGACAATTGAGATTTAACCATTCACTTATTCTTGTAAACATCATTTTGCTGCACGGTTTTATAGAATATTAAAAATTCTATATATATATATATATATATATATATATATGCTTTTAAAATTATTGAATTTTATTTTAATATGTAAATACGGCGGTAATAGCTAACTCGCCCATGTGTGTGTTGCAGCAAATAGCATGTGCTGCATGGATGGATGATTTTAAAATATGCAATTAAGATAGACCCATTCTTGTCATCAAATTATCCATTATATTGCGCACGTTTAATTGTTATTGTAGCTGCTATAGATAGTGGCTTCTTTTGTTGACAAGGTGGGAGGTGCTAGTGCACAAATTCAGCACGTTAATTAGCAGCAACTCAGGACAGTCACTTTCCCTCTATTCCACTTCCAAAATTATATTTATGGTTTGCTTGTTGACATAAATGTCCTAGTAATATTAATTTTGATGATAATAAATTATATATGCCGTCAGTTAAGGAAGTTGGGGTCAAAATTGGATGTACATTATTGCTAACAAGTTTAAGTTTTTGGAAAAAAATCGGATAACCGCTAATAATTAACGACAAACAGTTTTCATAAGGTTTACAAATGTAGTTTTGATTTCTAGAAATGATTTGTTTTGTCAAATAAAATATTGTTTTAATTTAAAAAAATAACGGTGAGCTGTTTATAAAAAACAGCTAATCAATAATTACCAGAGAAAAATTTATTTTGAAGATAATGAATCGTTTAGTGTAAACGGTTAGTCGATAATGAGGGTATAAGCTTAAGACAATTCATGTTCATCAAATTACGCAGATATGAGAATTTAAATACTGTAGTTCAGCGAAAAATGGTGCATTCTAGATCCTAATTGCAGTTTTCAAGCCGACAATTAGCCCAAAGAACAAAGAAAATGGAAAGAAAGAATGTCAAATGAGACGATGCAAGTTCTACAGTAGAGATTAAGACAGTACAATACTATCAATAAATAACACCAATGATGAATAAGACCAATAAATCAAACCGAGCTTTTATTTCTTTCTTTCTTTATTTCAAATTGCTTCTGGTTTCATTGATTTCGGTCATTTTTACATTTTGTGTTTTCATTCACCTCCTTCTGGTTTCATTATCGGACACATAGCACTGACGTAGAGACTGCTGCCATTGAGAGCTCACTGAAGCAGAGACTGCAGCCATGATTTGAGTTACTGACACCCATGATTCGGGCCTAATAAAGGTGAGATTTCATTCATAAATACCTCGTACTTGGCAGCTAAAGTCTGTTGTTGCTTCTCTTATTAATTTCACCCATACAACCGTTGCAGTATCAGCCACATTTCATTGATAAAAAATGCTCATTTACTTACCTTAATGAGTTGTTTGATTATCTAGGTATTTTTGTTTGATCATCTGAGTTGTTTGGTTATCTGGGTGAATGTCAATCCAACCAGCAGAATTGGAAAATGAGTTGCTGATGACTTTGAAATTATTGGGATAAGCATGAAGATAAATATAAAGTGTGGACCCAGGAGCAAGAAAATTGTTATACGATAAACATGGAAGATATATATATGAAGTTTCACTAACCTAATTGAAAGAAATTAAGATTGACAATACAATCATGGAGAAAACATGAGTAGAAAGCTTTGATGCAAGCTGACATAAAGTTCATAGATGTTTTATTTTCCAGCATTAAGGTCCCACATAAGCGAGGAAACATGAAACTGTGTTTGCTGACCAATCGATGCACTTGCGTTTCAAACTTATTATTCAAGATTATAATGTAACCATGATGGGTTTATAAATTGAATACACATGGCGAATTTATTTAACATGATGGGTATATTAGCTTTATTAGTTTGCTTGTGCTATCAACTGAAGCTTTAATGTTTTAATTGGTTTATAGCTTGAAGGGTCATGATTTTTTAATCTGCTTATATTTTGCACATTGCCCACTTGCTTTTTTTTTTAGTTCTGAGTTTACATTTTTATTTTTTAAGATATCGACCTCTCTCACGTATGCCAATATTCTTGATGAGAAATCAAATTAAATCAAAGATTGAAACAGATGTAGAGACCTTAGAGGTATAGTGTTTTAATTTATATTATTTTGTGAAGTATTTATTAAGTTGAAATTGTTAAAACATGTTTTTATTTATTTATTTTTTGTTTATCTTATTATAAATTTTTAAAAAACAAATAGAAAACTATAGGGAAATAATTTAATTAAGAAAAAGTAATGGGGCATAATTGAAAATAAGCAAAAGTTTTTGTTACCGGCGACGGTGATCGGAAAATCAGGTGAGAATAGGTGGGTATGGAATATTTGAGGTTGGTGAGTGCGATGGTGGTGGTTGTTTGACTCAAATCGCTATGAATTGGCCGAAAAATTGAATCTAAGTTGGGGTTGGCGGTGGTTTTGGTTTCCGGCGACTGGTCCGGAGATCGGCAGCGGAAGTTGGCCGGAAAGGAAGGGTAGATGACGGGGAGTAATTTGGTTGTGGTGAAGGCTGGTGAATTGTGGCGGAGAGCCACGAATCGAACGACGAAAATCACGGCCTTTCGACGGCTGTTTCGTGTTCCTTTCCGGTGGCTGATGGCTGTTTATTGAGGTGAAAAGGGTCGGGTTTGGATGGCCGGCGTCTTCTGATGCTTTTGGCAGTGGAGGTCGATGGAAACAATGACGAAAGGGTCGTGACGGCAGCCGTGCGCGGTGGCATACGGGTGGCTGCGGGTTTTGTGGTTTTTTTTTGTTATTTCCTTTTCAGTGATGGAATTAATGAATGATAGAGAGAGAATTTGTGTATTGAGGGTGAGTGATGGTTGAGCAAAGCTATGTTAAGTATGGAGAAAAACTCTGATGGTGTGTTTACTTTTCGGATTGGGGAATCGGAATCCGGAATCGGAATGATTGATGGTGTTTACTTCGCAAAAATGGAGCAGGAATCGGAATCGGAATCGTGAGGCCCACCACTATTTGGGAATGAGGAATGGGAGATTGATTCCCATGGGGGGAGGTGGGAATCAATCTCCCATTCCCTGGAATTCCCATTTTACCCCTCCCCAAAATTGAAAATGCCCATTTTGTCCTCATTTATAATTAATTAATATATTATTATAATTAATTAATTAATATATTATAATTAATTAATATATTGATACATTATTATCAATAATTATAATTTTTGAATAAATAATCACAATAATTAATATATTATTATTATAATTAATATAATATTATTATAGTTAATTAATTAATATAATTATTATAACTAATTAATATATTAATATATTATTAACAATAACTATTAATAATTATATTTTTTTAATAAATAATCACAATAATTAATATATTTTTATTATTATAATTAATTAATTTATTGTTATAATAATTATTAATATAATTATTATAATTAATTCATATATTATCATCAATTAATTGATATAATTATTACTATTAATTAATATATAAATATATTATTAACAATAATATATTAATATTTATAGTTTTTGATTAAATAATCACAATAATTAATATATTACTATTATTATAATTAATTCATTTATTATTAATATAAAAATTACCATTAATTATTATATTAATACATTATTAACAATAATATGTTAATAATTTTAGTTTTTGAATAAATAATCCAAATAATTAATATATTTTTATTATTATAATTAATTAATTAATATACTATTATAATAATTATTAATACAATTGTTAATTAATTAATATAATTATTACTACTAGTTATTATATTAAAACATTATTAATGATAACTATTTATAATTATAGTTTTTGACTAACTAATCACAATAATTAATATGTTATTATTATAATTAATTAATTAATATACTATTATAATAATTATTAATACAATTGTTAATTAATTAATATAATTATTACTACTAGTTATTATATTAAAACATTATTAATGATAACTATTTATAATTATAGTTTTTGACTAACTAATCACAATAATTAATATGTTATTATTATAATTAATTAATTTACTATTATAATAATTATTATAATATAATTCGTATATTATCATCAATTAATTCATATAATTATTACTATTAATTAATATATAAATATATTATTAACAATAATATATTAATAATTATAGTTTTTGATTAAATAATCACAATAATTAATATATTACTATTATTATAATTAATTCATTTATTATTATTAATAAATAATTAATATAAAAATTACTATTAATTATTATATTAATACATTATTAACAATAACTATTAATAAAAACATTATTTTGACTAAATAATCACAATAATTAATAATATAATTATTATAATTAATTAGTATATTATTATAATTAATTAATTAATTTTACAATTAATTAATATATCTATATATTATTGACAATAATTAATAATAATAAATTTTTTGAATAAATAATCACTATAATTAAAATATAAAATAATGATTATGAAAATAATTCATTAAGTACTTTTTGGTAATTTATTACAATCAAATTCATTCCGATTCCGATTCCAAGACAAAGTAAAAGCAGTTAATGGCGAATCAAATTTCATTCCGATTTCGATTCCTATAGTTCAAGTAAACAATTTATTATGATTCCCATTCCTTATTCCCATTCCAGCCCATTCTCATTCCTGTCCATTCCGATTCCAGCTCATTCTGATTCCAGTTTAGTAAACGCACCATGATACTATTTGACGCTACGCATAAGCGTTACTAGATGGTTTTGTTAAGTATAGAGAAAAGTGTTGCTATCACTTGACGTAGCATAGAAGTGTTATTAGATATCATTATAGCATACGTTCTTGAAACTCAAGAAAAATGGCTTTCACAATGAAAAAAATATATTAATTGATAATTATTGAATATTATTGATAAGGAAACTTTATGTTATGAAACAAGCATAACAATACTATTTATACTAGCTCGAATTATCATATTCTTAATAAACTATGATTCTTTATGAATAAAGGAATATAATTTAAACAAAAAAATATAAATTAAATCCTAATTGACCTAGGAAAAAAAATTTAATATTTACTAAGATTATATTTGTCCTACTTCAATTATTTAGAGTACAAACAGTCTCATCCAGCTTTACTTGATTATAAAACTATGTCAGAGGACAAAGGAAAAAGTATAGCAAGAATACCGTTGAGAATTGCGAAGATGGTAAGGGTATATTGGGTATATTCGTGGGTTTAGATAAAAGATAAAATTTCAAATTTTGATAACATATTTATTAATTATATGGGTTTATTGTGTTAGTAAAACATCGATTAACAAATGTTCGATAAATTAATAATCTTAATTAAATAATATAATTTTTTGATCCCAATTTGAATCAAGGTACTAAATTAATAATCTTGTTAAATGCATAAGATAATTTTTTTTTTCAAATCATTTAGGGTCCAATAAAAAAATAAATTAATAATTAGCCCAATACATAAAAATATTAATGATAAATAACATATAAAATTCATAATCTATTTAAGATTTTTTGGATAACTTTCGACTCTTTTCCAAAATATACATCAAATGATTTGAATAAAAAAATGCCAATATATTTATAAAGATTGTGTTATATATACTTTAAGCACACGAAACACTTTATCTATTAGGATATCTAATTTCAAAAGTATGTACACCAAATTTATGTCTGTGTACAAGGTACTTATATTAATTTTTAGGCTTTATATATATATATATATTTATAGCATTTATTAATAGTTTTTGTATATACGGAATATTTATTTATTTGTAAATAATTAACTTCATTAAAATAATAATTTTTCTCAATCCCATCAATAGTATTTTATAGAGATTTTGTTGTATTATAGTGGGTTCAAGTACCCCACCCCATGAGATATTATAAAAACTCTATGGGATAAGTCATCAATAATGATTTCATTAGCAGAAAACTATGACATTGTTTTGGGAATTTTTTTTTTCTTCAGATTACTTTTTACAATAGAGTCCGCAAACTCTCAAAATTGTAGCGTCACTTTCACTAGCCCAAAAAAATTATCCGAAATTAAGTCCGAACAGACAACGACTTCGTATTTCCAAACACATCGCTTGTGAAGGGAAGTGGTGACGAGCACACTTGCTAATACGAGGCTTAACCATTATGGGATAACTTAGTCAGCTTATTATCCTGCCGATGAACTGAAGAAATTAATGGAGCTCCAATGTATTGTTCCATTAAGCATTTTTCTTTCTACTATTATCTCCCTTGATTGACCTTCAAGGTCATTAATTACTTAAAACGGGGAAAAAAAATCAAATTACAAGAATGCAATACGGATTATATATATATATATATATATATATATATATATAAAATAAAATATTGGAATTTGCTTACTACAAACGATAACAGAAGGGGGAAATTTGTCCGGATCAATTAAATGTTAGAGCAACCCAAATTGGAGGGGGTTCAATCTTCAGAGTCTCAGCGATAGGACAATTATATAGGGCGTAGAATTGTGAAAGTATCCTATATCGATGTCCGTCCTTTCCCAAAAGACCCAAATCATGACCGACAAAAGAGGGATTATCGTTATATTTGAAATCCCAGATATCGTCGGTATAGTAAACGGAACCGTTATCAATATTCACCAATTTGGGAAAATCTTTGGCCGAGAGTAATAGTGAGTGATTTCTACCCAAAAATAGCAAGCGATCACTCCAGAAATCACTCCGATTATGCACATCTGTCCATTGTCTGAGTTGGAAATCCATCTTAAAAACTGAGAACTCGGTTGTGAAATGTATCCGTTTTCTGGGTATCCAAATTTTCCTCACAACAAGCCAAATATCCCCCAGAGATTCGACCAAGTACGAGGCCGCAAGCATGGAACGCAAAATCAATTGTCGTGGTAAAGGAGCTGTGACTTGCATCAATTTTGATGGGGCTTGTTGCTTAAAATCCCATCCTTCAACTGTAAATCCTGTATGATCATTAACGGATGTTGATAATGCATAAACGAGATTGTCAGCAGTGCATATAACATCACTGTAACCACCCTGGCAAGCTCCGTTAAAGTTCTTCCATACAAATTCTCCTCCTTCTCCATGCTTCCAGAAAGCAAGTTTGGATTTATCATTGTAGATTACAATTGCACCATACTTATTCTCAAAGTACGGATTTGATGACAGGACAGCCTTAAAGAAAAAACCACCGTCTCTTAATTCCTTGATTGAGATTAAACGTACTTTCGAATTCCAACGGTCCAAGACATGATAACCTTCTTCCCCACCCCCATCCGAATAATATCCCACAACATCTGCAAGTGTTTCCGGAGGAGGAAGGAGAATCCGGGTACCCGAAAAGGGATTCAAAAGAAAAGGACGGGCTCTTTCGTGATCTAGGAGTATGAGCCATCCATGGGATGATCCGATGCAACGCCGCTTCCCGAAATCCTTGTATATTCTATTCTTCTGTTTGTATATTTTGTTCTCTTCGACATTATAAAAGACGCAACCGTCGACATCTTCATCACATTCTGCCGTTTTGTAACGAGGCAATAGTAGCCATGGAGCCGGAACTGATGATTTATAGTACCCTCTTACGATCCTATTCCACGATGAACAGACCATGCTTAATCGAATAATATCGAGGGATGACAAGTGGGCTAAGATTTGATTCAGCAAATCATCAACGAGATTAGACCAATTTGAATTTGATGACGATGCAATTGGTGCTGTCGGAGTCGGCTGCTGTTCTTCTCCATACATTCTTTAGGCAAAATATATAGCGAGAACTCACCAAACTATGGAGACTTGGTGACGAAACACGATACTTATATGGAGTTGACAGAGGATCCGACGAAGATCGATAAACTAGAGTTTTTGAATAACGAAAGATTGATAAACTAGAGTTGTTGACTAACTAGAATCTTATTGATAAATCTAAATAATGAAAATTAGGTTTTACGCCTCTTTTACTAATCTTAAATATTTGTAAATTTATTTAGGCAAGCTTGAGATATTATTTTATAATAAAATTCTCTAGTTTAATTTTTTTTTTTAAAAAATAAAAATCTTAAAAGTAAAAAAAAGAAAATAACTTAAAATTATAAAATAATAAAGAAAGAGCGAAATTTCCCACCTAATCAGAATGGCTTTAACTATTTTAATATGAGTCCTTCTTGTTGTAAACTTTAAAGCATTATATTATATTATATTATAAAAAAAAAAAAAGACAGCTGTAGTCTAAGTTATAATCCCTAAAAAATATGTTGTTAGTATCCTATGCAGCTTACTGGGTACTCCTCGCCCACGAGTTACGATGATACAACTCCTCATCGTACGGATAAATCAACCACATCGAAAGTTTGAGCAATATTATATTTGTGCAACAATTGAACCACATAAGCATTATTGTTGGTCTTTCTCATCACCTGAAATGGACCACGCTCTCTTGGGTCATTCCATTTGAACATATAGTGGATGCTGGGATTGGGTATTAGATTCAAGGAATAATAGCGAGTGAGTCGAGAACAACTTACGCTTGCATGCTTTTGGGCTTTGGCCTTTGGGCGCTTCTCGGCTCTTGCACATAGTATTGACGGATTCCTAACAAATACACGACACGTCGTTTTACAGGAGATGGGAAGAATTCGGAAGTCAAACGACCGCAAACCGAAACTAGCTTATTGAAGGATAGTTTCGGTATCTAGCTACTTTTTGGTTAGAGAGTGCAATGTTGCGTAACCGCCTTTTCCCGGGAAAATGAAACGATTTTATAACTATATTATAACCGTTTCTTGAGACCAAAACAACCTTATTAATCCCCAAGAAACTGAGGAAATTTTAGACTTTTGACCTCAAATCACGATCACAAATCTCCATTTCGTAGCTCAGGATTATGCCAAAATTATACAAAGATCCATGATTATAAGAATTTCATTTCATTTGCCAAGAAATTACTGGGAGCAAGCTGTCATGGCGAGAGCAAGAAACATCAAGAACTCGTTCATCACACTGACACCATCACCATTGTTTCACCTTTTCTCAATCTCTCCATTCACTTCTCTTTTCTTGTCTCCCAAGAAAAGCCCAAGAAGCCACCAAAAGCTCTTCACATCACAAAACTTCACGATCTTTTTTCTTTCGCTCTTGCTTACCTTCACTTTCTTGGGAGTTTCCGTTCTTAACTTCATTCAAAGTTACCGAGATCCACCCCCTTGCTCTCTCATCTCACCCTCTTCACAAAATTCACTCTCTTCAAACTCTGCTATGCTCTTTGCTTCGCTTGCTTCGTCAAACTCTTACAACGAGGATGATCATGAGCCTACAGGGTTGGCTAATAGCGTACTGGTGCCTTTACCGGCACAGCTAGTGTCTGGTAATTTGTCCGAGGAGGAAAGGGAGTTTTGGCAGCAGCCTGATGGTGAAGGTTACAAGCCTTGTTTGGATTTCAGTCTTGCGTATAGAAGAAAGTCTGCCAAGATTTCCAAGGAGAAGAGGAAGTTCTTGGTGGTGGTGGCTTCAGGAGGATTGAATCAGCAGAGGAATCAGATTGTTGATGCTGTTGTTATTGCAAGGATTCTTGAAGCAGCCTTGGTTGTGCCTGTCTTGCAGGTTAATCTGATTTGGGGAGATGAGAGGTAAAGAGAATTTTAGTTAACTTTGTGTCTTTAATTAGCCCATTTCATGTCAGTTTATCATGTGGTAAAAAGATTGCAAATTACGTAGTTTCTTGGATGATTATGTGACCTGACTATAGTGTTATTTTCATTTTCTGTGAGGATTGTTACTTGTGAAATGTTTTGGATTAATTAATCATCTTGGCTCTAGAGGAAACACTTCAGCTTCTCATCGATGCAGAGCAAACAGTGTCTTTCAATGCATAATAGTGCTTTTGAAGACCAGGTGTCTTGTGAAGTTTCTTTAAACATTCACTTGTTTGATGATAATTGCAGTGAATTCGCTGACATTTTTAATGTCAAACACTTCAAGAGAACTTTACAAGCAGATGTAAGAGTTGTATCTTCCCTTCCCTCAACACATTTGATGTCAAGACAGTCCATTGAAAATCAGCTTCCTTACAGTATTTCTCCATTTTGGATCCGTGCCAGGTTCTTCAAACAAGTAAGTCAGAAAAAATCTTGTCTTTATGTATTAATATAAACTCTTTGCATGCAACTTTACCTTTTGTTTTTTTAAGCTAATTAAGGTAACAATGTGATGCCTATGGAAGCATGCTTGAAATATAGATATTTATCGTTTCTCCTTACGCTTCTTTTCACATTGCTGTTTCATATAGCTAAATCAAGAAGGTGTTCTTGTACTAAAAGGGTTAGATTCTAAGCTCTCCAAGAATCTTCCACCTGACTTGCAGAAGCTTCGGTGCAAGGTGCATTCTAAATCACTTTCCATGAAAGTTAGATTAGAAAGTCATGAACATAGCAAAATATTGCCATCATGTGTTGATTCCTTAAAACTCTTCTGTATATGCAGGTAGCCTTCCATGCTTTAAGATTTGCAGCTCCAATTCAGGAACTTGGCAATCGACTGGCAAGGAGAATGTGGATTGAAGGTCCATATATTGCCCTTCATCTCCGGATGGAGAAGGACGTGTGGGTCAGAACCGGATGTCTCACTGGTTTAGGCTTGGAATATGACGAAACTATTGCCAAGATTCGCGAATCTCAACCTGAATACCTCACAGGAAAATTGAACATGAGCCACATTCAGCGAAGACTTGCTGGACTATGTCCCCTTACTGCTTCAGAGATAGCAAGGTAAATCAGAAACCAAGAACAGAACTGTGGGTTTAATTTGGTTCAAAGTTTTAGGCTTTGGTTTATTACATTTGAACATGGTAATTGGTTTAGGCTTTTGAAGGCTTTGGGAGCACCAGGTAGTGCAAGAATATACATTGCTGGAGGAGAGCCGTTTGGGGGTCACCAGGCGCTGCAGCCACTTGCTGCAGAATTTCCAAATTTGGTGACCAAGGAGATGTTGGCTCAAGAAGGTGAACTCTCTCCGTATGTCAACAGGTCCTCTTCTCTTGCTGCAATTGACTACATTGTCTCGTTGAACAGCAATGTATTTGTGCCTTCCCACGGTGGAAACATGGGCCGAGCCATGCAGGTTTGTGTGATTTAAGGCTGGTGTTTCCACAGAGAACTATTGTGACTGTTCTTTTTAAGACCTAGTTACGTATACAACAATCTTATAGATATTGTAGTAAAATGAAGGTAATTGTTGACTGAATTGACAGGGTCACCGTGCCTATGTTGGTCATCGGAAGTACATAAAGCCTAACAAGAAAGCCATGCTTCCTTTCTTTGAGGACTCTTCAATTTCTGAGGCAGAATTTCGAAGCATTATAAGAAAGATTCACAGGAAATCTCAGGGGCAGCCTGAGCGAAGGGCTAACAAGAGAGACCGGGATGTGACGGCATATCCAGTTCCCGAGTGCATGCGCAAACACAACACTGGTGTTTTTTAAGCAACCCAATTAGTGTACTCAACATTTTTGTCTCATCCGAGAGACTGAGACTGATTTGTAAATTTTCTTCCATAGAAATCAGATAGCAATAGTCTGTTATCAATGATAGCCTCAGTGGCCATTGCAATTATTTGAGAAAATGCAAGATAGAATTCATTCATAAAAAGCAAAATTCAAAGACAAAAGAACCAGGTCAGTTTATCCACCATCATTATTAAAGACCAAAAAAACAAAGAAGACTTGAAGTGCCCACAGCCCCTTGAAATCTCATCTCTTCAAGAAAGATTTTTTCAGTACTGATTGTGACAGATCTTTGCAAGCTTAACCATGTGAAGAATATACCTTTACGATCAACCTATTGGAATTGGTCATGGAGTTGATGCAAATCACTGGTGTTAATTGGAAGTGTTGTTGCATTCCGCAAAGTATAGTAATTAACCCCTATAAATCATAGGCTCCTTTAACCAAATCTTTCTTCTCTTCTGAGAATCTTGGAAGTCCCTCCCTAAGCAAAGCCTTCATAAAAAAGAAATGGATAATCTCCATAAACAAATGAATCTATATACCTGAAAAAAATTCTAAATGTTTTAATTATCTGTGACAGTAATCAAACTAATCATCCAAGAGAAAGTCTGTGGCTCTTTCTGCTGCCTCCTTATCGTGGGGAAGCTGTTAGTGAGGCTCAAACCATTAGCATACCAGTGAAATTCCAATTTCTCCATCTTGAATAGGCTGCAAAAGGAAACTACTAAAATTAATTGCCCAAAAAATCTATATTTATAATTTACACACGTTTGAGGATTTGAAAAGGCAATTTAAATTTCACCTGATGATTTTCCTTGTACAGCTTTGCAGCAGCAGCAGCAGAATGGGCTGATATAATATGATGAGTGGCAACTGGCAAGGTAGGGATCAGTAGTAGGTTTAGGATTCTTGGTTTTGCTACCCATTTTATATCCATATGGGCCAAGAATTATCACCGATGAACGCTAAGCCCTTGGCATACCTTTGTTCATCAATGGGTACAGAAACGTAACACAGCTCGCACAGCAGCATATTTATTTGAGCTGTATGTTACGCTAACTTCACAGCTATTGCCTCTAGCTCATCGTCAATGTCAATGCCACAAAATTAATCTTCTTAATTATTTATTAATTCTTGCATGCGGTTCCTGCATATATATGTGTCCTCATCAAATTCCATGAGCTCAAACCGAGATGGGATCTTGAATATTCTGGGTCATTTTTCTTTTTTTATTTTTCCTCAACGCTTATTAGAATTTAGAAGTGCTCTCTTTCCCTAAGGCAACAAGTTAGCACAGTTGTAATCCAACATCCAATTCAGTAAACTCTGGATCCCATTTTCATCAACGTTAATATGTGCTCTATTTTTAAAATTCTATGACTCAAGTGTGCAATTTAAGATTTAATAATATATACATTTTTATTCAACTATCGGCATATAGAATGTCAAACTACATATATAATCTCAAGCAACATAATTAAGTTGCAATGAATCAATATTTGTGGGAAAACAATAAAAATTGAAACCATAAATATATAAATTAGCAGAGTTCAATTATGTGATGTAGTAGTGTGAGGCCTGGCCCTGCCCTTTGATGAAAGCGTGGAACCATTTAGCAGAATCTTTGGGGATGCGGGTGAGATTGTTTTTGTAATCAGTGTAATAGAGACCGTATCTCGGGTTAAATCCCTCCGACCACTCAAAGTCATCAAATAAAGTCCAGTAGAAGTATCCTTTCACATTCGCTCCTTTCCTGCAACACCACCACCGTGCATCAATTTATATTTATTAGTACTAAATTAATGGCAATGATTAATAATAATAACCAACATGTACTATTCTCTCCAGCTAGCTATGACAATCATTTATTCGTTCGTTAGGGTACATTTTATATACATATTTAATCCATGATGATGATCACTTACTCAATGGCTCTACGGATCCTATACAAATGCTTTAGAATAAAGTTAATCCGATGTTGATCCTTTAAGGCAGCGTCAATTGTAAGTGTGTCGTTTCGTACCTCGGTAACACCTACGCACAAATTAAAATTCACCCAATTATATGAATCTGTTAATATACACACATAGCATGTTGTATTATATATTATTCTTGATATAACAATTTTAATTAATACTGCATGTATTAAACCATATCGTTCAATAGCATAATCACCTTGAAAACTATTAAATTACATGATTTAATAATGTAATAACATCATACTATTAAACTGCTATATGGTCTAATAGTTTTCTCGAATTTTTAGCAATTTGCCAGGGGAGCTCAGGGCCAAGCGAATTGGAAAAACAGGCAAAGATAGATAAAATTTGGTAGGAAAAAATGCTTTGTTGGGCTTGCCCCCAAGTGAGAAAAAAGATCTTTTATAAATATATATATATACACTTACGCATGAGTCCTCATTTTTTTTTATGCGGACATGCTATGAAACCACATTATTTTAATAACATATTTATATTAAAAAAAAATAAAGGTACCCACACCTAAAAATATTTATATATACATATATATCAACAAGGTCTAAGATATACCATTCTCTGAAATGTAGATGGCAGGGTTTTGATAATGTTGCTTCATAAACATCAAAATCTTCTCCAGCCCTTGCGGATAAACGTAAATGAAGAAGCTCCCTTCAGCCTAAAATGCAATGGGATGGAAATTTATTTATTACCAAAATAATAAAATATGAATTTTTTATATTCAGAATCTAAATTTAATTTCATATATACACACACCTTCGGACCAATAGGCACTCCATCTTTCTCAGCTGCCGCAATCAATTTCATAATTAATGCAATTAAGTAATTTTAATTTTAGAGAAACTAATGGGAATTGAAACTAGAGTTAATTAGTGAACAATTACTTGTGGCATTGACAAATTGGTCGACAATATAGCTGATGGGCGGGGCACGAAAATCGATCGGAATGTTCTTGGCATACCTTGTAGTATAATAATTGACACCAATGAAATCAAAACATCCCTTCACCAAATTTTTCTCTTCATCACTCCAACTCGGTAGCCTGTCCTTCACTATTTGCCTCATGGTTTTTGGATAATCTCCATAGACCAATGGCTCCATAAACCTAATTAATAATTCATTCATTCATTCATTACTTAAATACCAACATTACATTAGATTTTGCGGAATTATATTAATTAATCCCAATTAATCAAGAAAACAAATAAATGTACTAACCATCCCAATTCAAAATCCATCGCTCTTTTGGCTGCAGCTGTATCATGAGGTGAATTTGAATAAGGCTCATAATATTGTCCCACGAGGCTTAGTCCGATTTGTCCCCCTTGCTTTGGTTGGAAGTTACGTTTATAGAGGCGAGCAGCAGTTGCGTGAGCAAGTATAAGGTTGTGGGACTCTATGTAAGGTTCGGTTGATGAGTTTCCTGATGGACATTTTTTTCTATCTGAACATCTTCCCGGCGGAGCCATTCCCATGGCGTGTCCAAATTTTGCTATTATTAGTGGCTCGTTTATTGTAATCCATTTCTTAACCCTATCTCCGAATGTTTTAAAACAAATTTCTGCATAGTCCTTGAAATCATCCCTGAGATAATTTAGTTACATATTACGATAAACCTAATCAATATTTAATTACACGGCTCATGATCGCAATCTAATTAAGCTAGAGAAATTTAATTTTTCATGGACGCAATATACTTACACGAAGAAGCGACTCAAGGGGCCACCATACTTATCTTGCAGGACTTGTGGTGAATCAAAGTGGAACAATGTCACATAAGGTTTGATGCCTGTACTGATCATATACATGAGCATGTGTTCAATAAATTTAACACATAAAGACAAAATGCTAATACTGTATGGATAGGACTCACCGTTTTTGATTAATTCATCGATGATATTATTGTAGTGATCAATGCCCTCTTGGTTTATGCCACCGCTCAATGATCCATCTACACAGTAAAATTAATCTGTTAGCTTGCTGCTAGAGCAGAAGAGCAAAATGTTAACTTGACATGAGGCTTATTAATTACGAGGTAGAATCCTGGTCCAGGCAATCGAAAATCTGTAAGCATCAAACCCGACATCCTTGATGGCCGTCAGATCTTCCTGCAGATCCAATTAGCAGTAGGTCAGTGATTAATTACTCAAACGTAGAATATCACTTGAAAATTTAATTTTAATGAAAAATTTTATTTGACTAATGTAACTCACTTTGTAGCGCCTGTATGAATCGATGGCTGTATCCATGTTACTTCCGTCCTCAATTTTCTCTGTAAATATTATTTTAAAAAAGTAAAAATAAAAACGAGACTTATGATTTGATCCTTTCATTAACTAAGGACTCGGCTACAGCTAAAAGTCTGAAATCGATGATAAATGGTCTACATATGATGAACCTGGAAATTTCTGAATGAACTCATCCCAAACACTTGGTCCTCTTCCTCCTTGTTTTGCTGATCCTTCTATCTAGTAATTATTATGTGAACAAACATATATAATTTGAAGATTTAATGTTCAAAAATAACACATGCACATAAATAAAATCATTCTTAGGTGTGGGCATTCTCATTTTTTTAAATCCGGACATGTCGTTAAACCGTACAGATTAATAATTATTTTTTAATGAACGGTAAAGCCATGCGGTTTAATATTATAAAAATCTGACTCTATTAAACCACATGACTTAAGAGTGTGTCCACATGAAAAAAAAATGAGAGCTCTAGTATTAGATAAATCTGAAAAAGTCAGGGAAATTTTTAAAACGGTGTGGTTTAATTGAATTATGAAATTAAGTTTTAAAATTGCATGGTCTTAAAGATTTTTCGGACTTTCCCACACTTTAAAATCCTAAATTGAAAATTTTTTTATATATACCTGGGCGGCTGCGGTTGAGGCTCCAAACACAAAATCATTTGTAAAACTGTATCTCTTAATATTCTCTTCCCTAGCTGTCAAAGGGATCTGAGGTCCCAATTTTGATGCTGATAAGATCCCTTCAAGTCCCAAAGAATTCATAGTTGAAGATGTAGAGAAAATCGTTTTCACAAAAGCTTATACATATCATGTGAAATTAAAAAATAAAATAAATGAAAGGCGATTAATTAATTAACAAACCGTGGCCTGGATCCTGCACAGACAAGCAGCAGCGTACAAGGAAAGCGTAAGAAATTGCAAAGATCCTTAACCGTAAAGCCTGTAAACTGCTTGTTGACGATGAAAATGGTGATGTGGCCATTGATATCTTCAATGAATAAACTCGAAACAACAAATTAATTAATTCAACTTCTTTTCATGACTAATTGGTGCCATTGGTTTGCTTAATTAAGCAGCTGATTATGAACTGTAACACATTGATACAACAACTGAGTTTTTGGATTTTCTTCTTTTTTCCGCTGCATCATCATCAGTCCGATATGTATAGCTGTTCATTTCAGTTGAGTTTTTTGTTTTGTTCGTTCCTTTTCTGTGGATGTCACGTTACATTGTTGTATTAAAATCCGAATAAATAGGATTCATCATCATGATATTGTTACTTACAGAAATTTTTTGGTTAACCCGTGAGCGTTGCTCTTTTCTTATTCACTCTTTGCCAGCACGAAAGACCTTCTCGTCACTTTAGTAGTTACATTCAATAACATGAAATAATTGTAAGAATTTTCTAATTAAATTTGGACTCATCTTTAAGATCAATTTACATGTTTTACATGTTGTATGACGACAGTTCCTCGTTACACTAGTTGGCATTAGTTGTCTGAATAGAAAAATTAATGGTTTTGTTATGAACCTTCCTAATTAATATAACAATATTTTCCTTCATCTGCACTAAAACAAGAGTAGACACATCTAATAGAATCTCGATCATATAATGGGCAGCTGCTAAGTTACATTATCTATAACTTAAAACTGACCTAAAATTAGTTTCCTTCAACATTTAAATTATTTGGATAATAACAACTTAAAAGTGTAAAGAAATAATTTTTAGGTTTCCTAAGTGCTCATGGACTCAACTTCCATCAATTAAAATATAATTGTGTGGAATTAATTTTTAAGTCTTTCTCTCTTGTGAAATGCAAGTGGAGTAGAGAAATCTCTCATTTGTGAGGGTTATTTATCCAGGAAAAATACTTCATAGAATTTAATATGATATTATAGTACTAGTTATATGCCTGATTGTAAATATCAGTAAATTTTTCCATTGTAATAGTAGATGTTATAAATATCTAATATAATATCAGTAGTCTGATATGTAATCAGTATTAAAAAAAATATTCCTGATGTAATGTAACCACCAAACCCCTTCCTAAGTCAACCCTTATATTTTAATTAAAATCCACTAGGACCCGATTGTATTACAGTATAATGCTAAACACTTAGATTCACGTATTTTTTTTTTTGGGACAATAGATAAATTAATGGAATTTTATTAAAAGTCGTGTGAGTTTTAATGAGTTATAGCCAAAAATAGTTAATTTCGACAAACAAGAGGGAAGTCTTTGATCTTTTTATAAAAATATATGTGAATAAGTTGAATTCCATGTAACTTGTGAGTAAGTTAAGATTTCTCTCTCTCTCTCTCTCTCTCTCTCTCTCTATATATATATATATACACCACAAAGAGAACTACAAATAAGAATTTGTCTTAGTTACATGTTTATAACTTTTTAAATGATAATAACAAATTAAATTAATTATATAGTAAATGAGAAAGTCTTCGAACATGTCAACCATACAATAAGCGTACAAATGATATCATCATATGTGTGCATTTATTTTAAAAAAATTATCATACGAGTATAAGAATTTGAACGACACATATCATACATGCATTGATTAGTTGTGATTAGTAATGATACAGTCACAAACTTTTGTACAAATTGATTTAACATTAATTCATTTATTGAATAAAAACATAAAATAATAAAAATAAATTATGTGGATCAAGAGTTATTTAATCCAACCAATTTAAGTATGCCATATCAATCTGTAAAAAAAAAAATTGTGCAATAGTCTATATCTATATTATTACTCCATTAGTTATATTATTTATAATGTATCATAAAATTCCTCTTTAGATAGAATCATCTCAATGGAATTATCCAATAAAATTATTGCTAATGTCTAAAATTTTCTCTTTCATAAGTTATATTATATCATCACTTAAGACAAAAAATATTTAAATTTAATGATTTTGTGCAAATATCGTTATTCTATTACGAATTATTGACTATTTGTATTTGATTATTACAAGGGCTAACCAACTAAACAATTCTCTTAGAGATTACAAACCACTTTGACCAAAAATTATATCGTATGCATATCAATTTATATCTAAAAGGTTCTAACGACTCAAAATTTATATATTTTCAAATTTTCAGCATGTTTATTTTAGAGAGAACATAGTGAATCGTAGCCATCCTTGTGTAGGGTTTCCACTCATATACAATAGTAACAACAACAAAGCTGAGAAAGGAACAATACCCTATCAAGATACAAAAAAGTGAGAAGGTCATAACTAATAACTCCTCAAGAAAAACGATAGTAAGGCCATCTTTATAATTCAGAAAGAACTAAGAATATAATCTCATGAGAAAGAGAGTGCCAATAATGAAACTTAGGATGCCGCAACCAACATAAACTCAAAGCTCAGCAACACGATTTCCTTCAGAAAATAAAAAGAAAAATATGAAAAAAGTAAATGAATTAAATTCATTCTTTTTCAAGGAAAACTAACACTTTTATATATATATATATATATAGACACACCACTTAGGTACAAGATGAATACTTAATCATACATTTCATCCCTAGTCAGTGGTTTAATCAGGATTTTGGTTTGATAGGGGCTATAATGATAAAAACTATAATAATGCCTCATCTAACCATTAATCTACACCAATCAATAGTATATTCTAGAGAACTACAAACAATCTATCTAACCACTTACTTAGGAATTAGGACAAAGCTGAGTACAGAAAGATATTGACCTCTCACGAAAGGTATGCTGTTATTGATGTAAAAAGTGAAATTATTACAAAATTGGAAGACACAATTAGCCTTACTCCTTATAATTTTCCATACATGCAATGGAAACATTGTGAAAACTAAAAATAAAACAAGCAGATAGTATGCTAGCCAAATATTAAAAAAGTCGTCAAAAAAATGGAAAGGCAATCTCCAGGTGTCTTAAAAAAACCTCAGAATGCCTATATCGAATCTCATATAATTTGGTGGAGAATCCCATCAATACAAACTCAGGATGCTGCAACCAACATATAAGCTCATGCCTCAGCAAAAACATTGTACATGAATAAGGATCAAGTTTTTTCCATTGTTTCTCTACATATGTTCTTCAAAATATGGAAAATAATACGATAATTTCTTTCTGGGCTTTTATGTACCTTTGAGGAAATCATGGACCCATTTGGCAGATTCTTTAGGAATACGAGTGAGATTGTTATGGTAATCAATGAAATAAAATCCAAATCTGGGAAGGTAGCCTATCCCCCATTCAAAATCATCAAATGCACTCCAATAAAAGTATCCTTTCACATTCACTCCATTCCTGCAACATGTAAGTATTTTCACAGCATTTAAATTACCTAAAAATATATATAAATTTGCTTTCCGTGTTAATTTTGTGAAACTATATTTACATCATTAAAATTAATTTACTCACTTAATTGCCTCATGGAGATAATACAAGTGCCCGAGAACAAAATCTACCCGATGTTGATCCTTTAATGCCACGTCAAGGGTAAGATTGTCGTTTCGTTTTTCAGTAACCCCTATAAGCAAAAATCACATATATATGCTTAATTTTTATGCCATTAAATGTCCTTATAAACCAATTAAAGAAATATTAGCAACGAATTTCAAACCATTCTCAGTAATGTAGATTGCAGGATTTTGATAATTGTTCTTCACATACTCCAAAACTTCTTGCATCCCTTTTGGATAAATGTAAATGTACCCGCTACCTTCAGCCTAGTTCATGCAGCAAGTAAGAATTATTATTTCAGAAAAAAATAATGAGCTATACAAACTCTTGTAGTCTTCTTATTTAATAATAATTAAAAAAAAATTCAGACCTCTGGACCAATAAGTGCTCCATCTCTTTCCACTGGAACATTCGCAATGCACAGTAAATAAATCATTAATTGCTGCATGCGCTCTTCTGAATCAAAGCGAGTTAATTAATTTGACAAGTTATACATAGTTTAATTACCTGTGAGATTTACAAATTGATCGGCAGTGACACTAACTGGTGCGGCATTTGAATTCATCGGGACGCTTTCAGCATAATTGGTGGTATAATAATTGAGACCAATAAAATCAAAAGCTCCCTTGACCAGCTTCTTCTCTTCAGCCGTAAAAGTTGGTAGCCTATTCCTCGCCAACTTTCTCATGTTTTTTGGATAATCTCCATACACCAGTGGATTTAAATACCTAATTAATTAACAACCCACTTGACATAATTCCCAGTTAAAAACAATAAATATGAAAAAAGGAAGTGATTGCAAAACCAACGCTGCTTTCATCAATATTGACTGGTTTACACATGTTAATCATGTTATGATAAACGATATTGTAAATAATTATATCATATGTATTGTTATATATATATATATCCCATGAAGTCGTCTAAACTATTAAAATGAAAAATTTAAGCAATACAATATAGCAAAATAACTTATTGCTCAAATTGGAAGAAAATGATCAAAATTTGAGAAACCACTACTGCATCAATAAAATTATTTTTTTAAACCACATGGGACTTTGATGGGTTTTGAAATATGAGAGGGGAAATGATATATCTATTGAAACAACAGGAAGGTTTTATAGTTTTTCCATCAAACGAGTGGAACTTCAGCAGTCGACAATTCGTCATATAAATATTCATGAGAATTTTCTTGAAAATGTATACACACATAAGAGATGATGAAAATTAACTGACCATCCTAACTGGAAGTCCAAAGCTCTTTCTGCAGCAGCCGTATCATCGGAAGAATTTGAAAGGGGCTCATAAAATTGAGACACAAGGGAGAGTCCAATCTGGCCACCTTGTTTTGCTCGGAACTTTTGTTGGTAGAGTCTAAAAGCAGTGGCATGGGCAAGTAGAAAATTGTGAGAGGCGATGTAAGGTTCAGTTGATGAATTACCGGCAGGACAATTTTTCCTATCCGAACATCTCCCTGGTGGAGCTGTTCCGGATTCGTACCCATATTTTGATGCAATTAATGGCTCGTTTATTGTCATCCAATTCTTAACCCTATCCCCAAATGATTTAAAACAAATTTCCGCATAGTCCTTGAAATCATCCCTGAAATCAAAAACCAATTTTATATTTAAAAAAAAAAGAACGTACGGTTGCATATATGCGAGATTATAAATTATTAGATGCCGACGTCCATGTTTTGTTAATATTAGGGAAAAAAAAAAAACAATACGAACTCCAATATAACATTTGTGTTTGTAGGGCATATAGAGTTGAAGAATTTTAATTGAATAATCCTAGAGATAACTATCATTTGTCAGTAAGCTTAAATCAGCAATAGACAAAATGTGGACTTCTAATCCTGAGAAGGGTTGTATAGAAGATTTACTCACACAAAAGATCGATTCAACGGGCCACCATATTTTTCTTGCAGGGCTTGCGGTGAGTCAAAGTGAAAGATTGTAACAAAGGGTTTGATGCCTATATTATAACAAAGAAATAAAGCATACTAATAAGTTTTTGATCAAATTAAACTAATTTTTTAATAAATATGCATATATGATAGGCTTCTAATTGGTTACCATATTTTATTAGTTCGTCAATGAGACTATTGTAGTGGTCGATACCCTTTTGGTTCACCCCACCACTTAATGAGCCATCTAATAACATAAAAAAATTTGATGGTTATTTTTTATTTTTTTTTTTTTTGCGTGGGCAGAAGGCTAACAATAAAAATTGAGAGAAATGAAATCAAGTTAACTAGGTAGAATCCTTGTCCAGGAAATGGAAAATCTGTAAGAATCAACTCCGAGTTCTTTCACGGCTTTCATATCTTCCTACAATTGATATTAAAATTGAGCGTTCATTAGAAAGTCAAAATAGTAAATTAATCCAAAACACATATGCGAATCAATGTGAATATAATGTTACTCGCCTTGTAGCGCCTATATGAATCTATTGCGGTGATCATGTCATAACCGTTCATAACTTTCCCTTAAAATATAAAAACAAATCAAAGGTATCAATAATAATGGGAATTATTCCTTTTCATATTAAAGAGGCTAATTGAGATTGTTTAACCTGGATATCTTTCAATGAAATCATCCCAAATGCTTGGTCCTCTCCCATCTGCCGTCGTTGATCCTTCAATCTACATGAATGCGACATATATACTAATTTTAATTTATAAATTAATTAACTTAATTATGGTTCATATACGTTTGCATTATGTATATAATGTGTGGATGTCTGCATATATATATATATATATATAGAAATGTTCTAATCTAAAATTTTAAATTGTGAAAAAGTTTGAAAAAACACATCAACCATGTAGTTTAAACACTTTAAATTTTAAATCTTTAAAATCTCACGGTTTTAAATATTTCTATACTTTTCCTACACCTTATTTATATATATAGACACACACACCTGTGCAGCAGAAGTTGATGTTCCAAATGAGAAATTAGCTGGAAAATTGGATCTCTTGATATTCAGTACATTGGAGTTGAGCCCAGTGTGTGCATCCGACTTCGACAGTGATCTGAACCCTTTTGATAAAATAGTCGAATGAAGATGGAAAAATTTAAAAAAAAAAAATGTCAGCAAATTTAGGTTTGATTAGAAGAAATTAATTAAACCATAAACGGCACATAATAAATACATTAATTAATGGTAATTAATACATACCACAACACCGAACAGAGAAGCCGCAGGAAAGCAGCAAAACATAAACGGTGGCAAAGATCGAAGTTAAAGCTCGCGATGAATTCCTAATGCGTGACGATGAAGGTGCTGAAAAGGCCATTGGTTTTAATTTATACTAATAATAATGACAGTGATTATAATTTGTAAATTTGTAGGTACTAAATTCTTTCTGATGCTTAATTAAGTTGGTTTAATCTGCAGATTGAACAAAACTGAGCTGATTTCAATTTGTTTGTGATGTTAGAGCATCAATTAATGAAAACTTGGCCCACGCAATATACACACAGACACACTACATTTCTATGGTGGTCAAAAGATGGTATCAATGTCGTCCTACGGAACGGGACTCGGATTCTTTTTAACCACGAGTCTGCCGCCATCTGTTCCGTGCTCTTTTAACATTTCTTTTTGTCTATTTATCCAAATTAAAAAAAAAAAAAAAAACGGTTTTTTAACAATTTTGTTTCCCCTCATTTTGATTGTAATAATATGAATTTGGCTTTTGTAATTCATACGAGTATACAATATAATAATCATTCTTATTATAGTATTCTTTGCAGGACATATATCATATATCTATGATCGGTAGCGTTGCAACTGCTTCTCAATCGGGAGAGCTTTGATTCGAGAACCTGTGGGAGCTTACCTCCACAATTAGTAAATTGTGAGATGAAAATTACAAAAAAGTTGTTCTCTCTTGTGAAATATAAGTGGAGTAGTAACGTTCCTCATTTGAGAATTATTAATATGGACATGTACTTTATATAGAATTTAATGTAATATCATACGTCTCAGTTGTATATATTTAATAGTAAATATCATATATCTGTCAGCTAATATAACAGTTATTGTAAATATCTAATATAATTCAGTAACCTGGTGTTTAACTAGCGTTAAAAAAAAAAAAAAAGCACTGTAACTACTTGTATAATGCCTCCAATTTCTCAATTTTGGCAATGGAAAACTTCAATTTTTTATAGTTATTGATCCTTCAGATCTTCATTTCTAATTTTCAACTTCTGCTATTTAATGTACAACATATTAACATTTAATTAAACAATAATTTAATTAGTTTATGGAAAAGAAAATATAGTCAATTTTTTTAATAAAAATAAAAAAAATTAAAGAATTTTTCCTTTGATTAAAAGAGTATTGTTTATGTCTAGCAAACTGATACGACATGTAGTTTATGTCGCTTATATTTTTAGCACGTAGATGAAATGTCATAACTACAAAACTCTGGAGTAAAACCCATATGCTTTTCGTTTATGAAACTTATTACATAGACAACATCTTACAAAAACTTACGCAACATCATACGTATGACATTTCATTACTTCAGAGTAATTTGTATGATCTATCATTTATAAAATCATCACAGAGATGATATGTCGTGGATATTTACCGAACTTGTATGACATGTTGGTCAGAGACTCATATCTCAAATGACTTATAGTCTATATTAAAGGATCTTTTCATACTATATTTTATTTTGTTCTTAGATGTCTCAACCTATCAACATAACCACAAACCTGTATCTCAAGGGCCAAAAATAAAAAAACAATATAAACACAAGTATTTTACACCAAATTTTCAAGCTGACTCAAGATTAAGTTTCTTATGCCTACTAAGAAACATTTTTTTATAAAATTTTTTTTCTTTAATTATTATATGGGTAAAGTGGCATCAAACTTGTTTTAAAAGAAAGTATTCAGCGTAACCAAAAATTGACAAAAATAACATATAAATTGACAATAGATTACACACTATTTTTTATCAGCATTTCCTCCAAATTCTTTTTTTTTCTTTTTTTTGTCCGAATAGCAATCCTCTATTTTAAATCCAACAAATGACTAAAGGCTTTTCATACTCAACTAATCTCCAACAATATAACCTCTAAATCTCATAATTAAATAATATCTAATGAATAAATTCTTAAGAAAATGATGATTTTCAATAAATACTTAAATAAAAAAGAAAGACAGAGGCATTTTCAAAATAAACTTTTGGGTACATTTTAGTTTTACATCTAATAATGAGGAAAAAAGAAAAAAAAATTCTCAGCGTCAATAGAATTGATTGATAATTAAGCAATTAAAAATTCTAAATAAAATTTTGCTAGCGAGTCCGCTGCTACTAAATACCTAACAAGTCAAAATTAGGTTGCGTCGGAAAAAATCAGAATCACCTGTAGGCTAGCACAATTTAAGAACTAATGCCACTGAATACCATTGGGAAAGTCATCGGCGTATCCACGTGTTTTGAAATAATTCTTCTAAATAACTGTCTGCGCTACTCTTGACTTCACACAAGTTTTACAATCTTGAAACAACTCTCTCTCTCCTAAGTTCCCATCTCATATAGTCAGACCAAACATCGCCTTTCTGTCTCGGTGTCATCAAAAGGCAGCCGGTATTCTTCTTGATCCCCTGACACGGCATCGTTTCCGGTAGGCTTCAGATTAAATCCTCTCGTTATGACAATATAATGTAAAATTTAGTTTATTATTTCCCAAATTAGTCAAATCGCACAAACTCATCCATATACTCGTCTCTTAGCTTTTGTCAATTTAACCCTATTTCAGTTTAGTTATTTTTAATTAGATTGTCAAGATTCATTAAAGATTTAATTTTCGATGTTGGTTTAAAATCTCCTTGTATTAGGATTGTTTAATCAGTCAAAAAAGCTGGCACTGGGTTATGTTGTTGGTATGGTTATAGTGAAGATATATATTTTTTTTTCGTTGACTGAGCCCAAGATGCTCCATTTATTAACTGATTTGTTGGAAATTTTGGTCTAATTTCTGCTTTCTAGGACGAGTTTTTTAATGAGACAGTGATTGTTTGGGCAAGATGAATGCTGGTTAATGATGCTTTGAAGAATTGTATATATTGCGTCATCTGTGTGTATAATATTTGTACTTGGTGTATGTTGGATTGTTTGAATTTGAAATTGCAAGTTTTGCAGAGTTATCAAAGTCAAAAGTATTTGTCCATGGCTTCGTTACGGGCACTCTGGAACAGTCCAGTTGGTCCAAAAACAACTCACTTTTGGGGACCTGTTGCCAACTGGGGATTTGTTCTTGCTGTATGTCTCTTGACCTTGAGTTTTTGATTATATAATTATTCTATAATGGTTTTGTTATGTTCAGATGTGCTGTAACTTATTACGCCAGATTTTAGCAAAGTCTTCACTTTATGAAACTCGGAATTTTACAGGGTTTGGTGGACCTAAAGAAACCTCCAGAAATGATTTCCAGTAACATGACAACAGGTGAAAAAAAAATTTGTATATTTGAAGAAATCTGTTTTATTATTTCAATTATTTGTTATATTACATGGCTTGGATCTAAACAAAAGTTCCATATTGGGTGCAGCAATGTGTATCTATTCAGGATTGTTCATGAGGTTTGCGTGGATGGTACAGCCACGCAATTATTTACTTTTGGCATGCCATGCTTCAAACGAGACTGTACAGCTCTATCACCTTTCCCGTTGGGCAAGGTCTCAGGGGTAAGCATCTGCATTTGTTGATTTTTTGGAATCACTTGAGTTGCAATTAGACATTGCTTTCGCAGCTGATGAATTTTCTATTTATCATCTTTTGATTTGCCAAAATTTACAAGTTTCTGCAATATATATATATATATATATATATATATATAGAAATGTTCCAATCCCGAATTTTAAAGTGCGAAAACATCCGGGAAAACTCATAAACCATGTGTTTTAAACACTTTAAGTTTTAATCCTTTAAAACCCCGCCGTTTTAAAGCTTTTTCGGATTTTTCCCGCACTTTAAGATCTCAGACCAAAAAATTACTATATATATAATTTTCCAAAATAACTAAAAGACTAGAAAAACACACACTCCAATATTTTATTTTGTAGTGTATTGGAATTTGTGTTTTTTCATCTTTTAGTTGACCTTTATTAGATAATATATGTATATATATATATATATATATAGAAATGTTCCAATCCCGAATTTTAAAGTGCGAAAACATCCGGGAAAACTCATAAACCATGTGTTTTAAACACTTTAAGTTTTAATCCTTTAAAACCCCGCCGTTTTAAAGCTTTTTCGGATTTTTCCCGCACTTTAAGATCTCAGACCAAAAAATTACTATATATATAATTTTCCAAAATAACTAAAAGACTAGAAAAACACACACTCCAATATTTTATTTTGTAGTGTATTGGAATTTGTGTTTTTTCATCTTTTAGTTGACCTTTATTAGATAATATATGTATATATATATATATATATATATTTGGTCTAGTATCCTAAATCTTATTAAAATTTGGGACGAATTGACAACGGTGTGAATATAATTTTACATTGTTGTTAATTGTTTGACAACGTTGTAAAAGTATGTTCATATCGTTGTCAACTCGTCCAAGATTTTAATCTCAAATTATAAGTTTGTATTTGTGCCAATCTTATATTTTGCCTGAGAAAAAGATTGGCCTCATGTACATTTTAGTTATCTCTATTGGACGATCTGAAAAGGTAAAAACGATATAAAAAGAAGAAAACTACTTGACTGGTTCTGAAAATTCTCCACATCAAAATTGATACATTGGAATTGCACCAATTTCTTTTCAGCAACTTTTATTTGTTTTTCGTCCAAGGCCATATCAATTGGAATTGATCCTTTAATTTGTTGACTTCCTGTAGCCTTCAACTCTTGCTTTGGCAACTGAAGCAGCCAATTGTAACAAACTGTGTCATATTTTCTTCATTGCAGGTATTTGCCAGAGAAGAAGAAGGATGAGGCCTCGTCTCAGTAATTCCTTGCAGCTTTCTTTCCTGTCCATTTTCATTTTAGTTTTGCTGTGATTTAAGCACAAAGTATTATTAGTGTTACACAAATCTGGCTTCTTGTGATACTTTGTATTCGATTCAACTTCAAGGATAACTCAGCAGATCACTATCAATTGAATCTGATCTGTCATCAGGGTGTTTGTATCAGAGTGCCAAATTGGAAAATGATGATGAATTTTAAAAATTAACCTCTTCTTCTTACATGCTGTTCAGCAGAAGAAGAGGCATGTGTTATTTAACTTATTATTGGTCATTGGAGACTTGGAGTGCCATAACTTTTCGTTGGCTTCAATATATGTCAGTTCAACAGCATCGATCAAGCACCAAAATTTGATCGGAAGTTGTAGTGACAATCCGCATCCTATTGAAAGGCACCGTTTTTCATGATTTTCTTCCCTTATTCTCTCCCTCTTGGATTGTAGGAGTAACAGGAAAACGACAACTTATGGGAGACCTAGTAGCGTAGACAATTTCATGAAATTTTCCTTCGAGCCTTCTGTGACTGAAATAAGTAAACTCTTTATGATCGAAAGCATTATGTTGAAATAATTTCTCATGGTAGATGCTTTGATTGAAGTTGAAGGCAGAAATGGAAATGGCAGAAAGTATACGTACGAAAAATTGGGGACTTTTGACTTTCAAAGATCAAAAGCATTATGTTGAAATAATTTCTCATAATAAATGCTTTGATTTAAGTTGAAGAAAGGCACAAATGGACATGGCAGAAGCCGTGCGTATGAAAAGTTGGGGACGACCCCCCGGCGTTTGAAAAATTGTGAGAAGTATATTTGATCATCTCCATACTTCTTTCCTTGTTGCATGATCAACAGGCTATATACATAATTCGACAAACAACTGAATGCACTACAGAGTCATCTTCCCAAGCTATAATTAAAGTCAACAGCTGTCACAACAATACATCAGAATGATCAAAATTTGACGATAGATCTAGGTTTGCTAGACTCAGAATTTTTATATATATAACCCACACATGGATTATGAGTCCAGAACCAACCTATGCTGAATGAAAAATCAAAATCTCCAGTATTCTAGAAGCTCCCTCTCTGAAGGGCAGGGAACTACACTTGTCACGACATTTCAATCACAATGGAGATCAGATTTAAATCTGGCCCTCAGAGCTACACCATATACGAGCATGAGCATGTATTTCTTTGCAAATCATGATGCACCGTCATGAAAATCACCTATTGCTCTCTTTTTTTTTTCTTGGATTTTAATTTCTTGCTTTCTTCATTTTCTTTAGATTTCTTCTTTTTGCTTGCACCCCTTTCTTCAGGGGCCTTCTTTCTCTTAACAGGCAATGTTTCTGTCGCATCTTCTAGAGTATCATTCCCATTCTGTACTTCCAGCGATGGCACATCTGCTGCAGCATTGGCAACTTCTGCTGGTACAAAGTGGGTGCAAAATTACAGTCAGCTACACTAGAATCAGATGCACACATCAAAGTAACGGTAAGGTAAAATCAAGGATGCCTTCGAAGAAAAAATTAAAATGAAGACACAACTATAGCTGGTTTAAAACATAACAGAACATAATAATTATCAAGTGCACAAATCTTCCCTACCCCTAGTAAATAAATCTCAGTATCCATGTCATGTGACAGTTTTGGAGATACTACGACAAGCCATGAGTAGCAAGGAACAGCAAGGACTAACCTTTACCAGCAAAAGCTGAATCAAAAATAACCTCGTTAAGATGCTGCTTCAAGAAAACCTGCACAACAAAATTATAGTTTTTTAAAAGTTCTGCAAAATTTCAATTTCAATATTTTTCAGCTTTTCAAAGTAATAATCTGAAAATCTTACACGTCAACAAATTTTCATTGATTTTGACTCAAAATGTACACTGCTTAGATGTTGTTCAATCAGGAACAAAAATGTAGTGATAACAAACAATAGTAACCAAAAATAATTTTATAATCTCTTCTAGAAATACAAATTGTAGACTACTACCAGGACCATCATGAAAGATAATATAAGATCTGTAAACTAGTCAATACCAACAATTTTCACAATGCAATTCAGGAACATACAGTGGAAAGAAGTTGCCGTGTCTTTATATCCCAAAACCGCAAATAGCTATCCAACCCTAAAAGCAAGTCAATTTATTACTTGAGTTGTATAGAAAAAGAAATAATCTTGGTTCCAAAACTGTTAACCCGTAGGTGAGACAGATCGTAGTATTAATGTAGAAGACCATGCAATATACTCACCACATGATGCTATTACTGGAAGCGTGGGATGCCTAGCTATGGATCTGATACTTCCAGAACACTTCCCAATAAAACATCCCAGCAATTTTCCTGCAAGGAAGGTTTCACTTCAGCACAATCACCAGATAGAAAACATTTTACATCATTCAAAGAAATTAGTTAAATAATGCTAGGCACTACAAGAAGCAATTGTCCTGTTCGGAGGTTCATATCTTCATCAGAGCAAGCAGCACCAACTAGTTCATTCCAGAACTTAAAATTCTCACTTGATATTAGCATTGAGACATTTGAGTAACCTGTGGTGATGATGGAATTTTAAAGCCTGAACTAACCCAGGTTTACCCTGTCGTATGGGGTGAACTTAAAACAAGATTTGAGACCACTGAACTAACAGCTCACTCTAAATGGTTAAATTAGGTGATTCTTGTGTCACTCTTCCAAAGAATAATTTGCAATACATATTATCACACATAATGCAACATTGCCAAATGCAGCCCTATGAGCTTAAAAGTCCCCCTTCCAAGCTCCAAAATTTAGACCTAAATACAGTCATCCCCCAGAATACAGTAAGCAGTCTTTACGAAGAAAAACTCAAATCTTTTAACTGAAATTTGAAATTCACTCCTTAAGTCACTATAACACCCAACCAAGTTGATGCAGATATTAGAATTATGGATGCAGAACTATACATCTCTAAAGTGTTCACAGAAGTGGACATACCAGTACGTATATCCACAGAAGCAAGGTCACCAGAACCATTCCCTATATAGATATGAAAGCTATCAGGTTCTTCAGCAACTGCTTTTATAGGGGTCTACCGGAAATCAAATTAAATAACAGGTCTTCGATGATCAGAAGTATCATAGAGGCGAAACTAATGAAGAACCACGAAAATAAGTCACAAAGAGGTGAGAAAATGCGAAATGAATACTAACTAACCGAGTGGAAACAGACCCTGTTGAGTTTACAACCTGACGATGATATCTATTTATAAACCACATTCAGAAATAAAAATGGAATAAAAAATTTGGGAACTTACTAAAGTAAAAATTTCATAATTTCAAAAATAGAACTTTTGATTAAAAGTTTAGACCAAAAAGGTCCATATCGAGACCATCCATAAAACAGTTCTTTCACCTACTTAGTAAGATGACTACAGAAAAGTATCTATTTAATAAAGAATGATTATAGAGCCACAAATACTTATATATATAATCTTGCACAACTAATGAGGCAAGATATGATTGGTTGATTAAAAATATAAAAATAACAATAAGAAAAATGATAAAGAAACACAAATATGACAAAATATTTGTCTTTTTAGTGAATTTACAAATTTGTCTCTAATTATTTTATTTTATTTTTCTTGTTAAAAAGAATTCTCAAAATTCACTAGAAGGCAAAAAAATTTGTTACGGTTATGTCATTTTTTTGTGTGGTTATCATTAGAAAAATGATAAAGGAACACAACCATGATGAAATCATGTGGGTCCTATCATGTTTTTAATTCAATCAGTGGTAATATGCCACAATAATTTGTACAACATTGTTTGTACAAAAGTGTGTGGCTGTATTATCACTCTTTAATAAAATAGATACCAATAAAATATAACTTGAAATTTCTCTTTTTTGCTTATCATAGTCCTCGCTGCAATCATAAGATTAGCACCAACCCGACAAATCACCCTACTAACTAAGAAAGCACCAGTAATACCCCAATATTTTAAGGGAACTTTTGTTGTTGTTCATAGAAGCTGCTCACAAGCACTCCAACTTCCCAGATGATTTTAAATCAAATTATCCACTATTATAAATGAAATTACCTGATGGTTGTTAGTGCCAGCTACAAACTTTCGGTGATCATCAATACTCAAAAATGCCGCTGATGTAAACCAAGTAGGGCTAAATATACCAAGGCTGCTCTTAGGGGGCTGCAAAGATAAGATTAAAAGAAAGTTAATTGGAGGTACAAGAAAACACTTCAAAAAGTATAACAATAATCATTCTTTTCCAAAAAGATATGTTCAAAGATGACGAAATGGCTCACAGGTTTTGCAGTCCAAATCTTCACACACTTGTCAAGATCCCACACATTAACTTCAACACCCTTCCTGAGTTAGAATATCCACCATTTTTACTATGCCAGTAAGCTTGCAGAAACTATTACATGGCAATGTAGAATAACAAGGAACAATTTTAAAGCAGAATGTATAATTATTCAACATGGAATCACTCACCCTCCAAATAAGGCAAAATTTTCACTTATATCCACTTTAGAAAATGCGATGGTACCAGAAGCACACACATTCCAGGATTTGACAGAAGTACTACAGGAAGACTCTGCCGATACTTTGGTGAGCTCAATAGACCTCATACTAGCTTTTCCTTTTGTAGTACAAGTAAGCAAAGTGTGAGACCTGAGAATAACCAGTTGAACTGAGATCAACATCAAAGTCCAAAAGGGGACAGAGCAGTCACTCAGAACCACATAGCCCAACATGGAACCACCACAACCAATTCCTGATAATGTAAAAGAAATGCAGCTTGAAATATTTACATTTTTTATATAACATAAACCAGAACACAAAAGTGATACCTCGATGATGACTCTTCTCTCTGTCTTCTGAACAAATGCAAACCAACGATACCATCATCTTCAGGTTGGACACCAGCATCACCAGCATTAGAAATCGCTACTCGGAGATCCCCATTAAGAGGATTAAGAATATCAGTCTACAGGAAATATTTGGCACAATTTATTCAAGAGAAGCTTCAGTAAATTTCAAACTATTAGCGAAGAATTCACACTGAGACTAATAAACACGGTCACAAATTCTGAAAGCAACTTACCGAACCATTTTTCCTCGCAACCGCTAATAACTGCAACCCCAAAGATGAAGAAAATCAAATTTAACCAAAAAATAAAAATTTAACACTGGTTCACAAGCTAGTAATAGGCAACATCCAACGAGAAAAAATACACATTGAAACAAAAATTTGTAGTTTGAACTCGTAAAACGTAAAAGTGGACAAATACGGGGTCATTTTGGCTGTCGTCAATAGAAGCCGCAAGCACGCATTTGGAAGCATTGGGGTCGCCCCATCTCTCCACTACCTTAGGAATCCCTCCATGTTCGCCACGAGCTTCAATAACTGTTATATTCACCAACCAAAATATTGATAAATAAAATATAATATAAGATTCAAAATTATGCAATGATAATTATTTCCGCAGCTTTGATGTTGGTATAACTTATATTATAATCACCTTTGATTAGACCAAGCGAATCGAAAGTTAGGGCTCGAAGCGGAGGGCAACCGGGGCACTCCAGTGTTGTGGTTCGTGGCATCTTCTTCTACGTTGTGCTCGTTCCTTCTCCCCAAAAACAGGCCGTTTAAGTACTACAGGAAGACTTGTTTTGTAAGAGTGGGAATGGAAACCCTTAAACCCTTGATTTAAGAATATATCTTTGGAGCCCCCTTAATATTTTGTTATTTAATGATAAGCCCCAACAATTTTAGTGGTATCACTAATTCCTCCAACACTGGTACCTTACAAATGCGCGATGGCAGATGCGGTGCAGCATTGGAATTTAGAAAGGACCGACATAACGCCGTGTCTGTGTGAACGGATCAATGCAGCGGCCAACGGTTACCGTTCAGGCTCACTCTGAAGTAAAGTCCAGAAACAAAACGAGATGAGTGGGACTGGGAATGAGAGCAAGAGTCAAAAGTTCCTCGGAGCTGTTTTTAGGAAAGGTTATTATCATTTCACTAACTCAAATATTGTGAAATAATGAGGGCATATTTAGTATTATTTTTCTAAATGACGTTGTTGAATTTATGTTACAGAATAATAATAATAATAATAATTAATTTTTAATGAATTTGAAAATGCATTTAATTGATTGTTTGAAACGAGCATAAGAAAAAAAAAATAGTAAAAATATATATGATTGTTTGTCTGAAAACTTAGAGACAATGGAGAGAAGGATAAAATAATCTAATGAAATCTCATTCAATATCTAATTATTTCGAATGGTCATTCATTATTAGTATTGTAGATGTTAATTTTAACAAACAACATGAATGACTAAAACAGTTATAAAACGGCATAATTTATAATATAGATTTTATATCATTTAAGACCTTACTTAATTATATGATTGGATGATTTATACAGATAAATTATAGAGGATATATAATTATAGTAATGTTATATTCGTTAAAACATTAATTAATGATTTAAAAATTACAATAATATTGGCGTACTTTTTTTAAAAAATATTGCCATATGATAAAAAGACAAAGTTAAATTATAACATAAAAATAAGGATTTCTCTATTATATTGTATGTATTTTCACGACATTGATAGTGAGATCATCATAGACCTTTAGATTTAAGTGTTTTAATTTCAGTTGTTCATTTAATATAATTAAATAGAATGAATAACCAATTAATTAATTAATTAATTAAACGAGAATAGATAATCTTCAGATTGCAGGTAATTAAAATAATAAAATCTAGCTATTTTGACCATAATTGGCATAACCTAACAATAATTTGGTACCAAATAATCTTCAAATAACCACATTACAACTACTGAGTGTATACTAATGAACAGAAGATGCAAAATGTTTGTAAAAGTCACTTACATCAATCTGCCCGTTCTAGCAACCTCAGTACCATTCTTGGAAACAGCATCAGTCTTCCACTCAAATTCAACTGCGGCAGTTGCTGGCGGGGTTGCGCGGGTGACCAAATGTAATCAGTGTAACGTCTTGCACTTTCTCTTTCACTTTTTTTTTTTTGAAGTAATTCAGTTTGATAATAGGACTCAATTTCACAAGGATTCAGAATAATAACAGCAATTCATTTTTTTTATTTTTTTTTTTGTGGCACCAAAGCATTAAGAAATAAGTCATACTTGTTAAGAATTCAACATTCAATTATGGCCAAAATAATTTAAAAATTCAAATTAACAAGACATTTAAAAACTTAATTGATTAAATCTATATTCATTTATTTTTTTATGAGACTATTTTTTTTTATTATATTTGATCAATAGGGTTGCTTTAACATAAATTAATATAATTATTTTGATTACATAAGGTGAAAGTATCAAAATATTTAAAAATTTAATAATTTTTATACAAAATATTTTTATATTTTAATTATGTATTGGTATTACTTTATTGGTGTGATGTGATTACTAACGTTCCACTAAACTAACAAGATATAATTAGGACACGTGGAGCATTGAAAATTATTAAATTTTATATAAAACATGTAAGATTATAAAACATATGACCACATGCTTAAACAAATAGTTACAATAATATATATTTCTTAGGGTAATTTGGTTATTTTATATTATAAGAGTAAAATAGTTAAATTAAATTTACCTTAAAGCAACCTTAAATAGTTAGAGATTGTTAAAAGACTAGAAAAAATTATAAGAATGATTTGGTTAATTAATTGTTTGTTTAAATTTATTATTTATATGTAATTTTATAAAATAATGTGAATTTATTGTAATTATTTTATGGACATGAATTGGGTTTCTAGAAATAATATCCCACAGAATCTCTCACACGATCTCTTTACTAGTCCTCAAAATCTTCAATAGTGTTATTATATGAATATTAGTTAATTTTTATCATTTAGACTTGCCTTCGAAGTTCATAACCATGGTTAATATGTTTCAAGCTGGGGTCCTTTGAAAATTGTTTTATCATATGCCTTAATCTTAAATGATGGAGATTAGAGAAGAGCTTAATCCGGTATAAGAACAATAGTAACCGACATAAACAACAGAAACTTTTCACTTTTATATGTAGAGCACTACATATTAACCACACAAATCAAAGTGATAAATAATAATAAAAAATTATTATTATGATCGCGTAGTTATTAGCAGTGAGCGTTGAGCAACTCCACCATAACTGAATCCAATTTTTTTTTGATCTTTTGCATTAAATTTTGTGCTATTTTCGGTACATATATTAATATTCATAAAAGTTACTGCACAGGTTAGAGAAGTAGAAGATAAATTTTTCTAGTTAAAATTAATTCTATAATATTAGTTTGATATGGTAGGGTGGCCGAATCAGTGGGGTAAAGAGAGAAAGTTTTAGTGAATATTTTAGAAAAATAAGAGATTATCATTGTAATGTAATTTAACATTATGGTGAATGATATTTTTAGAGTAGGGCTAGCTATAGGGTAAATAATGTCGAATTGGGCATACAATATATTTTTTCGAATTCTTGTTGGGAGAATAAAAATTATGGCATATTTTTTTGCCAAACTTTGTCGTTCTTGCCTCAAAAAAGTAATTTGAATATTAAAAAAAAAAAAAAAGACTTCCAACAACTTTTTAAAGCATTAAATGACAAAAATTTATAAATTTTACGTAATTCGCTCTATTCAGGATTAGTCTTTACCAAAGAAGGTTCTTAAAATATTAAATTATATTCACAGAATAAAATTGACATTTTGTAAAGATTACCTAATAGATTTAAGGGCAAAATATATAAATGATAATTTCTTTTGAAATTTTGGATGGAAAAATGAGAAATTTTAAACTTTATAGGTACTCTTTATACTTTTACTAATATTATGGTGAAAATTGATAATTTATCGGTAAGTATTTATTAATATATGTAGTAAAATCTGTATAAATTAATAGGGTTGGAATCATATAAAATCTATTAATTAAAAGAGAAATTACATAATCAATAAGTTAATAATTTATTAATTTATAGAGTTATTTATAATTTAATTAACATACATCAACAACACTTCATAATTTTTTATTACAATTTGATAAGTCAACGTGGAACTTCTAGGTGAAAGAAGAAAAATAAAAGATGAGATCTACTTAAATTTAAATTTTTTAAAAAATAACAATAGAGTTATACTTTATATAATTAAAATATCATAGTCAAATACATTTATAATTTTAATAAATTATTATTTAAATGAGACCCACAAAGTTATATATGATTTTTTTAAAAAAGTAACATCTTATTAATTTATTAAAATTATTAATTTAATCTATTAACTTAAGTTGAGATTATAAAAATTTATTATATAATAAAAATTATTAATATATCGATTGTTAATTTATAAAAATTATATTTTATTATAATACGCGATATTGATAGGGTTGGTAATACGCCCATACAATAAAAAACGAGCCTAAGCCCGTTGAAAGTCCATCCACTCATGAGCGGGTTGGGCTCGGGTCGAGCCTAGACAGGCTTGGGCCGAGCCCGGACTTTTATAATTTTTTAAAAATAAATTTTTAATAAAATTATAAAATCATAAATTTTAAAAAAAAACTTAAATTATAAATAATTATTCAATACATGATTATCTAACATACAAAATAATAACAATACAACATAATAAACAATAAACATTAATATAAAAAGTAAACTAATATTAGATTTTGATATTTTTATTTAATTTTTTTTCCTTTTTCTTTTTTTTTTAATTTAAATTTTTTTATTTTATATAATATAAAGCCTGAGCTTGAAAATACTAACAATACAATATAATAAACCATAAACACTAATATAAAAAATAAATTAATATTAAATTTTAATATTTTTATTTATTTTTTTATGTTCTTTTTCTTTTTTTAATTTAATTTTTTTATTTTATATAATATAAAACCGGAGCTTATATATTAAAACCATATCTAAACCCGTTATTAATGAAGTTTGAATTTTTAAGCTCATATTCTTAATTTTATCACGTAGGCCCGGTTAAAAAACCACATGCCCGTACCGAGCTTAACCGGACTGTTTTGCCAAGCCTAGATATTCATGATCTAAATTTTTCACTAATTTTAATACGAAGGCCAATCAAATAAACATACTGAAAACAATGAAGACGTGGAAAAGCCATGATCTAATTTTTATATGTCAGAAAAATCCGAGACGTCCCACTCGTGGGCCAGCATATTCAGAAAGCTCTGTTTTTTTTTTTTAAATTTGTTTTTGTGTTTTCGTATTTAGCATTTGAGTCTTGTTGTTTGTAAAAAATTACTCAGAGAACATAAATTTGAAAACTGTGTTACTTAAGTATCCCTAATTTTCAATTTTGTTTTATTAGTCATTGGCTAAGTTTTAAAGTTAGAAAAGTTTCATAAGGTGAACTGAGCTACCTCCTAATAAAATTACTTTACGTTTTATTTAACTCATTTCACTAACTCTCCCTAGGCCAGCGGTGAAAAAGACCCAAAACGATGCAATTAGGAATTAGGAAGGACTTTATTAATAAATAATTAATAATTTTTATATTTTAGTTTATTTCATGAAAAATAAGGACTGCAGCGACAAGTACCCTTTTTAATTATTAGAAGTGATTTATCCACTCAAAATTTAGGCACGAGCCAAATGGAAGTTTCAGAGCTACTATTTGGCAGTTTCTGCCTCTGCACGTAGCACAGAGACCACAAACTTACTGACGAGGCACTAATATCAGATGCCCCTCTCTCCCATCTGAATCTGCGTTCATGGCGGAGATAAATCCGAACCGTCCGATTGACCCAAATACAGGATACTGTTCAAAAACGAAAACTTACTACAGCCTGAGACCGAACGTTCCTCTTCCGCCGCCATCAGAGCCACTTTCCATCACACAATACGCTCTCTCTAAACTCCGCTCTTCCACCACCACCACTTCCGCCACCACGTTTCTCGTCAATGCAACCACCGGTGAAAGCCTCAGCTACGGCGAATTCCTCCACCAGGTTAACTCTCTCTCACGCTGTCTCAAAACGCGATACTGTTTGTCGAAAAACGACGTCGCTTACATCCTCTCCCTTACCTCCCTCCACGTCCCCGTCCTCTACTTGTCTCTGTTATCACTCGGCGTCGTAATCTCCCCCGCGAACCCGCTCAGCTCCTCCTCAGAAGTGTCTCACCAAATCCAGCTCAGCAAACCTTCCATCGCCTTTGCCACATCACACACATCGCACAAACTCCCGTCCAATCTTCGCACGATCCTCATCGACTCGCCTGAGTTCATCTCCTTCTTAAACCAAAACGACGACGTCGCTGACTTCGCGAATTCTAATATGACCGTTTACCAGTCCGACCCTGCGGCCATTCTTTACTCTTCCGGAACGACCGGAAAAGTCAAAGGCGTACTGTTAAGCCACCTCAACGTGATCGCCGTAATCGCCGGATTCTACCATGTCACGGAGGAAACTAATCCGAATGAAGGACCGCCGCCGCATCCGGTTTCGTTCTTCACGTTGCCTATGTTTCACGTGTTCGGTTTCTTCATGTTAGTGAGGGCGGCTTCGAAAGGGGAGACTTTGGTTTTCATGGAGAGATTCGATTTCGAGAAAATGCTGAAGGCTGTGGAGAAGTATAGAGTTACTTACATGCCGGTTTCGCCGCCGTTAATCGTCGCGTTTATAAATTCGAAGTTGACTGACAAGTACGATCTTAGCTCGCTTCTGTTGCTTGGCAGCGGCGGCGCGCCGTTGGGGAAGGAGGTGACTCTGAAGTTCAAGGAGAAGTTCCCAAACGTGGAGATTAGGCAGGTACGGCAGCCCGTAGGCGCATGGGAATCATTTTCTTGCGTGGGATAATTAGTTATTATTTTTATTGCTAGTACAAGAACCACTTCAAGGATATTCTACTATTAATGAGATGTTTGGTTTGAATATATATATATATATATAACAGGAGGGGAGAGGAGAGGAGAAGAAAGAAGAAAAGGAGAAAAAAATAGATTTCATTTTCAATCAAGAAATGTGATATTGACTCTTTTTTATACTCATTTTCTCTTCTCTTTTTTCCCTTTCATTCCCCTCCTCTCCTACCATTTATTCCAACCAAACATCATCTTACTGTATTTTTAATGTTTGTTGTCTTCTTATATTGGGCTTCGATGCTGTCAGGTACTTGAACTTTATTGGTCGCAAATTAATTAAGTTTGATAGTGAAATAAATTAGTTTCTGGGAATGGGGACATCTTAAACTGTTTTCTTAATAAAGCTAGATGAGGTCTTCTTAGTGTTTATTTACAGTATCCATTCTGAAGTGGGAATGTGATGATTGGATTATGTGATTTGTTCATAAATTCAGCAGGTATAAATTGGGGGGGGGGGGGGGGGGGGGTTTGTTTTGCATAGTTATGTACATAGTTTTTGCTTGCTTGTATGGAAGAATGACATTAGAGGAAGAACAGCCCAAGCCTATGCAATTATCTATATGTTGTTCTGTGCTATGCTATTGAAATATCTACAAAAATTCTATTGAAATGCAATGATTAGAAGTTTTGCCTTGTAATGGACTGCTGACTTACTTTTGTGTTTCAAATGCTTTCTGTTTCATAGTGTAATGTCTGGTTGTTACTGTAATTAATCAGTGCAATGGAAGTATGAAATCCTGCTGGTTGTTTAGTGGTGGTATTTTCTTCTTTGCATCAGGGGTATGGTTTAACTGAGACTGGGGGAGCAGGCTCAAGGGTGATAGGGCCTGATGAGGCAGAGCGACATGGGTCTGTTGGTCGTCTAGCTGAACTAATGGAAGCAAAGATTGTTGATCCAGCAACTGGGGAAGCTTTGCCTCCTGGTCAGAAAGGGGAATTGTGGTTGCGAGGGCCGACAATCATGAAAGGTAATGGAGTGAGAAGATGAAGACTTTCGTTTCAATAAGATCAATTAATAAAAAATAGCAACCACACAAATTTTCTAGGAAAATTTGATCACCTGTTTCGCCCTAGATCCACCCATGTGTTTAAGCAAATGAAAACGAAGTCCATGCAATAGATGCCCTGCAAATCAGACATGCTACGTTCTTACTTGTTGGAAAAATAGTGCGAACACTCTCTTCCTTTTGGATTGACAACTAGATGGCTGTACAGGCTGGTTTTAGAAGCCTCGCTTCTTTACATAAAGGGGTTCGTCTGACCTGTGTGCTGTATTAAACGCTATTTAGTACAATGTTCATTCATTCCTTAATACATCATTGTAGAACCAAAGCACTAGGAGATGCATGTCTAGGTGCACAGAACTCAATAGACAGAGTTATTCTATTGTGTCTAGAGGGCTTGTTTTGTTCAGTGTAGCAAACTATCAATTGTTGATGGCATTATGAAGGATGCTTTCTAATTTTTCAGGCTTCCTTTACCACATAATACCTCAATTCCTTATCCCTTCATCTCTAACCATTTATCATATTGTGCCTGTAATTGGCTTTGATATCTAAAGTTCCTCTGCTGGTTGACGCATGAGCCTTCTCTATGTAATTAGCTGCAACAAGTGGTTGATAAGTAGTTTATGGATGTTGTTGCTAAGACCTGGCAGCCCTCCTTTTATATTTTATAATAATCATTTCTGGAACTTGATTTCATTCAGCTCAACCCTTATTGCTCTCGCATTTGGTCAACTAATATACACCCTCAAAAATGTTCATATTCGTGGGGATAGCCCCTGTAAACAGTTGGATTACTTATTAGTGTTCTTTTGTCAAGGATAAGTTATCCCGTAAGTCCAGTTCTCAAAAGTTATTGATCATTGAGACTTGAGAGAGATTGATTGATTAAAATAGTTTCAGATGAAATAATATGGATCCATCATATGGAAACATGCTCTCTGTTTTACATTTCCTATTGTCTCATAAATGCCATGACACTTTCTTCCCCAGTTTTTTATCTCTATGCTGTCAGAAAGCAAGGCATTTAGCAATATTGATGTCTGAATATTTCCATCTCATGTTTCTGGATTAGTTTGGTTCGGTTCTCTGAAAAACCAAACAATAACAAAGCTTGTTGTTTGATTAGCATAATGATGGCATTGATGCAGGTTACGTTGGAGATGACAAGGCAACTTCTGAAACCTTTCATTCAGAGGGCTGGTTGAAGACTGGGGACCTTTGTTATTTTGACTCCAATGGTTTCCTCTTCATAGTTGATAGGCTAAAGGAATTAATAAAATACAAGGCATATCAGGTGATCTAATGACTTGATAATTACTGTCTAGTTCATAATCAACAGATGGTCATTGGTCAATAATGTCATCGCATTTAATCTGGAATATTATTTCAGGTTCCCCCTGTTGAGTTGGAACATTTACTTCATTCCAATCCAGAAATTGCTGATGCTGCTGTAATTCCGTATGTTTTTAATGTCATTTTATTTCCACTTTGTACAAATCTTCATGTATGACTTTATTTATCATTCTTGATGTATGACATTATAACAATTGCTGATAACAACTGACATTGAGTAATGATAGAGATCCCAAAATTTTATTCCATTTGGATCTCAAATTGTGTGGCATGTGATGTGTCATTTATCAAGTGGTTAATAATTTTTCACAAGTTCCAAGTGAATCTATTACATTATGTTACCATCCCCTTGATTAATGCCACATCATTTGGGATGAAATTTTAAGATTAAAATTTTGGGATGTCTAGTGTACTTGAAGAAAGTCACAATAATAATTTCCTTTTTTCTTACATATCACTTTGCTTAGAATGAATATTGGAAGGGTGATGTACATCAGATGGGAACTTTTGTTCATCCAGTTGCTGAAGGGTTGATTGTACATTTTTTTTTTTTTTTTTTTATAGTTTTTCACTGTGCTTATAGTGGGCTAGCCTGCTGAGCACTTCAATTGGAATGAGTTTCATCAGTCATGATTGTTCAGCAATGTGAAGTTCTCAGCTATTTGGTTTATTCTCAAGCAGGTATCCAGATGAAGAAGCAGGGCAGATTCCCATGGCTTTTGTAGTGAGAAAACCTGGAAGCCATATCACTGAGGCTGAAGTAATGGATTTCATTGCAAAACAGGCATGCTCTTTAGTATCTATATTAAAGTAAAGAAATTTATTGTAGTTAGAAACATGTATTGATGTTTGGATTTCCCTTCCTCCCCCCCCCCCCCCCTTTTTATACTGTAATATGACGTTTTCATGTCACAGCATAGCATGATGGCAACAATATCCAAGTCCAGCCTGGATCCGCAAAGATAAAGTTAGGATTCGTGTTTGGATCTGGATCCAGATGTAAATGCATCTAAAAAATTGGATATCCGAATCCGCATTATTTTTTAATTAAATTTTTTATTAAATTAAAATTAAATAAAAAATTTATAAGTTAAATGAAAAAACATAATAGGATTAATTAAAAATATATAAGTTAAATTAAGTTTAAGTTATGAAATATATCAAGATTCACATCATTTTATGTGGATTTGTGTTGTTTTTATAATTTTATTTGTGGATTTTTGGTTGCGTTAGACTTGAATTAACATTATTTTTTATGTTTAATTTATGTTGTGATATTTTTATCTGTGAATTTATGGTATTGTATGTTACTCTAGGTATTGAGTTGTTAATTGTGAAATTATGATTGGATTTTATTTGATATTATTAGGTAAGTTATTAAAATTTAAATTATACTTTAAATTATTATATTTTAATTTATGCGGATCACAATCGGTGCGGATATTACTCGCATTTGGATCCACATATTTTTTTTGCTGATTCAGATATAAAAATATTAATGCGGATCTGGATCAGATGCACTTACATTTAGATCCAAATTCAAATTTTGCCATCCCCCACCCATCATGGCTTATGGCTGGTTGTCTTTTCATCGAAATTGCATATACCACTGTGAGGCTTCAATTGTGTGTACCTGTGTGGTTGATTGACTACAGATGAGAAACCGGAATAAATAATTAAAGAAAAATAAAACCATTTGTATGAATAAGCCTTCATATGAAGCCTGCGATTTCATAATCGGAAATCCTTTTCTATGTACTCACCAGTTTTGTGGGAATGTTTTATTTTTGTGTGTTATTTCATGAAGCATCTGCATCATCTAATGTAGGTTCTAGTTTACGCACAAAATGAGTACTGTTTTCAATCTAGACTTCTATGTTTTCCTTGTGTTAGGTTGCACCATACAAAAAGATAAGACGCGTTGCTTTTATCAATTCGATTCCAAAATCGACTGCTGGAAAGATTCTGAGGAGGGAGCTAGTCACCCATGCTATTTCTGGCAATTTGTCTAAATTATGATCCATCTTCCAAAGAAGAGAGGAAGGTCATTGTGAGAAATGCATCCTATGCAACATTGGCAAGTGGGTTTTTTTTCGGCTAAATTCCAGCCTAGTTTTTATCCCACATATATGTTTTTTCTTTCTTTTCTTTTTTTTATAAGAAAATGAAAGTCAGTGGATTCCATTAGTGGTATTCAAGAAAATTTTGAACACATTTTAATAGGGGGAGTGTACTATCTATGTGGTCTAGGTAAATTGTATTGGTTTGTCATGGGATAGATTGTTCGCATATTTTCACTCTGGCTTGATTCTTATTCTATTTGAGACACGATAACAGCTGTTTCTTAGATCATTGATCTGCGAGCACGGTATGGTAACATGCGACATGTATAGCAACAACTGCGAATACAAGGAATAATTTACTTGGGGGAAAAAAAGAAGAAGCAAACTTAAGGATCAAATTATTATTCATTTAAAACAATCATCCATCCCGTCTTATAAATAAGCAAACGATGTAATTCAGCTTCCATGATCAAATAGACTTGTGAGTTGTTAAGTTGTTTTCTTTGCTTGCAGCTTTTACAGGTGGTTCTCTCGTCGTCTGTCGTTTGATTTTGAATCATGGTGGGAACAAACACCAACGGTCTGATCGATCCGGGCAGCGGCTTTTGTTTGAGAACGAAAACTTTGCACAGATTGAGACCAAAAATCCGTCTGCCCCCACCATCTCAACCTCTCTCCGTCACCCAAGTCACACACACTCTCTCTCTCTCTCCCCTCCCCGGCCACAACATTTCTCGTCAACGCCTCACCTACGCTTACTTCCTCCGTCAAATCAGCTCCCTCTCCTTCGCCTTCTCCCTCCAAAATCGACGTCGCCTTCATCCGCGCCCACGACTCGGCGTCGTCGTTTCTCCCGCCAACCTGCAGGGGCCCACATCCACATCAAATATCTCTCACCACATTCAAATCTGCAAGCCTTGAATCGACTTCGCCACGTCACACGTCCCGCACTCGCACACACTCTCGCCAAACCACCCCACAATCACCATGGACGCCCTCGAGTTCCTCTTCTTGTTATCAACTCAACGCCAAAATGACGACGTCAGCTTCACTCTCCTCCAGCCGTCGTAAACCAGTCAGACCCCGCGGCGATTCGTTACTCCTCAGCAACTACCAGAAAAGTCAAATGCTTGCTGTTGACTCACCAGAACGCGCTCGTTGGCTAAGGAGGTTGCCATGGCGCGGACCTTGGTTTTCATCAACTGGTTTGATTTTGAAACAATGTTGGCGGGTAGAAAATTAAAAGAATTTTTTTTTTCAACGGAGAAAAATCATTGTTGTCAATACTCAACAATTCTAGTATCATAGAAAAATTATTGCTGTCAATATTTTAACGATTCTAGTATCATCCTATTGTGGTGTATAATGACAAATAGGGTTCTTTTGGACAAGATATTTACAAAGTACATGTCTGTTATTAGAAAAGGATCGAATATCTTTCGCTGTGGATATTATGGTGTAAATGGAGAAGCTTTGCCACCTGGTCAGAGTGGGAAGCTGTGGTTGCGCGGCCCACACTGTTATGAAAAGGTAATTAATGAATTTTCAATTTACAAATGCATGCATGCCTTGGCCTCTTATGTTCTTTAAGGTTTCTATTTCTTTGATAATAACCGAGTTTACTGCAGGTTATGTTGGGAACTACAGGGCAACTGCCGAAACCTCGGATTCAGAGGGCTAGTTAAAGACCTTTTTTACTCTGAGACTCTGACAGTTTCCTCTTCATTGTTGATTTGGCAGGTCATTTTTTTAGACTTTGAATCTTCATTAATTACTACTAATCAAAGACAGTGCTGATTCATCCTAATAAGTGAGTTGGTCATCTAACTTTTTATGTGAATATTCATTTAATTTCAATCTTTCAGGTTCCACCAGCTGAGTTGGAACAGTTACTTCAATGATGCTGCCGTGATTTCGTATCAATCTGTGATGGTTAACCAGTTCCTTCTATCATTTACTAGTTTTCCTTTCAATTAAGCGGATGTCCCTGATGAAGAAGGTTTTTGCGGTTTAAGAAACCTGGAAGCAACTTCACTGAGACTCAGCTAATGGACTCCATTGCAAAACAGGCAAAATTTCGATGAACCTATTGTGTTGTGGCCTTATATCTGTTGTTGTACGAAAACAAAAAGTTTGGTTGATCTGCTTATCTAGCATCCATACTGTTATGTTATGTATCTCACACACTCATATTTGCATTTCTCAATTCTCATCCAAGGTTTGCCCCAAACAAGAAGATAAGGCGAGTTGGTTTTATCAATTCTATTCCAAAAATACCCTACCGGGGAGATCTTGAGGAGAGAGCTCGTTAGTCATGCTCTCTCTGCCAATTTGTCTAAACTGTGATCCATCTACTCAAATTCAATCAGACGAGTGCTTGTGAGAAGATAAAAAAATGTGTACTTGTTTTTATTCATGCTTTTTCAGAACTAGGGATGACAATGGTACCCGCAAACTCGTAAATCAATCAAAATTCGCTCGCTAAAACCCTCCCGTTGCGGATAATTTTGTGAGTTGCGGACGGATTTGGTATTATAAATTGAAACCCGCACTAGATTGTGGGTGTGTTTGGTATTAGCAAAAAATTCGATGGATACCCGCATGGATATTCGTTAAACCCACAACTTTTTTTAAATTATTTTTAATTTAATTTTAATTGAAGAAATGTTTAAGTCTAAAAATATATTTATATATTTATAATTTTGATTGAATTTTCTTTAACTTAATGCATATATTATTTTATTATCATAATTTTGTTCTTCGGATTAGTATATAAAAAGAACTATTCTTTATATTAAGTATAAAATACACAAATTCATAAAAAAAAAGGCCACCATTTATATATAAAAATAACAATTATGTTGGATTGATGTTGAAATTTTAATTTTTTATTTATATTGGATAAATTTAGAATTGAGTATATTAAGTAGAATTTTATGTTATTATTATAAATTTACATATTAAACATTTACAATTTCAAATATGAAAACAAATAATAATATATTGGATACCCATTGTTGGTTTAGTAATTGTGAAAACCCACAATAGATGTGTTTTCTTTAAAAAATTAAAATACGTAGCAAATTACGGATGAATTTAATAATTTAAATTTTATACAGATATAAATTTAATAATGACAAACCCGCTTGTAGGTGGTACCCATTATTATTCCTATCCAGAACTAACTACAGTATTACTTTTCTTCAGTTATATTCTGTTGTCGCAGCGCCAGTTGAATAATCAAACGTGGACTGTTTCTTTTATTACCTCACGTGCAAAAACTGCTTGTCTCTGTTTACCTAACTATTCAAAAGGAACCGGCCTCCTTCTTTCTAGTTTCTAGAAACGCTTTGGACAAAAAACTCACTCGTCTTTGTTTTTCTTGGCTGTCACATGCTAGTGTCTTCGATCGCACATTTTACTCTAAACGAAAATTACCACAATGACAAAGTCATATTTATTCATTTGTTTGTTTATTTATTTTGAATAGCTTTTTAAGTCTATGCCAGAAAGAAATCAAAATTAAAAATTATGTCTAAATTAATAAATAATGTGAAATACAACATCAAATCATTGTATATCAACAGGAGTAAGTGACACTTTCCTGGCCGGTAGCACCTGGGGAAAAAGCTTCCGCAGCCGGTTGACCAAAATGACGATCCCAAATTATATGATCAGTATCTCCGAAATTCCAGACTAGCTTCATGCAAGTCCGCCGAGAAATTATTGCGAATTGACCCACATTGCCGTTTATCCATATACCTGAATGATAAAATATCCAAACCGAAAATACCCCGTTTCTGGATTCACAGTTGTTAGAAGGAGAGTGTTGGCGGCGGGGCCTCATCTGACCTGGCCACACCCGAGAAGCAGCTGGCATCATGCCGCCGCCCCGGCCTGGACACATTTTACAAAACTTATTGTATTTGTTATTAAAAAAGAAATTAGGTCAACAACTTGAATTTAATACTCAAGTATGACCGTTAATACTCAAGTGTGACCAACAGTGAATTAAAATAATAATAATAATAATAATAATAATAATAATAATTTATTAGATTAAAATAATAGCCAATGATCTATACCATGCATGAGAAGCAAAAGTCTGCAGCAGCAGTCCCAGGTTCATGAACATCGTTTAATCATCGTCATCCTTTGACTTAAAATCTTCTCTGCTATTGTCTCTCAGTTCGATTGGATTTGAATCTCGATTTATGGCGGGGACGAACGGCGACGGTCTGATTGATCCAAATAGTGGCTTTTGTTCACAGACGAAAACATTCCACAGCGTAAGACCGAAAATTCCTGTGCCGCCATCGTCTCAGCCTCTCTCCGTCACGCAATTCACTCTCTCTCTCCTCCACAAATCATCCACCACGGCCGCGGCACCGTTTCTAATCAACGCTGCCACCGGTCGACGCCTCACTTACCCTGACTTCCTCCGCCAAACCAACTCCCTCACGCTGGCCCTCCGAAAGCACTACTCTCTCTCCAAAAACGACGTCGCCTTCATCCTCTCCCCTTCAGCTTTCGAAATCCCCGTCCTCTACTTCTCCCTCCTCTCCCTCGGCGTGGTCGTCTCTCCCGCCAACCCCCTGGGGTCCACCTCAGAAATATCTCACCAACTCCACCTGAGCAAACCTTCAATCGCCTTCGCCACGTCACGCACCTCCCACAAGCTCCCGCCAAACCTCCGCACAATCCTCGTCGACTCCCCGGAGTTCCTCTCGTTATTATCAACTCAACACCAAAACGACGTCGTGATTTCTCCCCGGCCGTCGTAAACCAGTCAGACGGCGCTGTCATTCTTTACTCTTCCGGGACCACCGGAAAAGTCAAAGGCGTGCTATTGACTCACCGAAACATAATCTCCTTAGTAGCGTCGTTCCACCATGTCGAGTACGGGACAAATCCAACTGAACAACCACAGCCGACGGGTGAGGTTTCGTTAATAACGCTGCCTCTGTTTCACGTTTTTGGCTTCCTAGCATTAGTGAGGGTGGTTGCTGTCGGTGAGACTTCGGTCTTCATGGAGAGATTTGATTTTGAGACGATGTTGAGGACTGTGCATAAGTATAAACTTACCAGCATGCCGGTCTCCCCGCCATTAATTGTGGCTTTAACTAAATCGGAGTTGACAAAAAGTATCACCTCAGCTCGCTTCAGTATCTTAGCTGTGGCGGCGCACCGCTCGGAAAGGAGGTCACCGACAAGTTCAAGGAGAAATTTCCCTCTGTCGAGATTATTCAGGCAATGAATAATTTAGTTGATTAATTAATTATTCCTATTTTTCTAATTTTTCTTCCTGTTCGTTGTCATTGTATTGAAATAATTACGTGAACCAGATCACATGAGATGGCTGGCCAATGGCTATTACTATGATTGTATGAATTGCTGGCGCTTGGCGAGTGCTGATTTATTTTTCCCCGTTCTTTTATCTTAGGGCTACGGTTTGACTGAGTGTGGAGGACTAGCTTCGAGTATGAGAGATTCTGAGGAGACAAAACGGCATGGTTCTGTTGGCCGGTTGCATGAACTGATTGAAGCCAAGATTGTTGATGCTGTAACTGGAGATGCTTTATCTCCAGGACAGAAAGGGGAGTTGTGGCTGCGGGGCCCAACGATCATGAAAGGTAATGACCTATAAATAACAATTCCGTACGTATGGCATCAGCTTATCATAGTTGTGTTCTTTAGTCATAAAGGAATGTAATTGAGTTCAGTCATTTTACAGTTCCTTCCCAAGTTTTAATTTCTGGGGTAGTTTGAATGCCAGGACATCTAACGTCTTAGCTGTTTGAATAATTGGATTATCTCTTTCATTCAAGTTCATTTCAACTTTCAAAAATTATAACAATTGTCAATCTTCTTTTTTCTGTTAGTAATATGACTGTGTTAGTATGCAGGATATGTAGGGGACAACAAAGCAACTACTGAAACCTTGGATTCAGAGGGCTGGTTAAAGACTGGGGATCTTTGCTATTTTGACTCCAATGGTTTCCTCTTCATTGTTGATAGGTTAAAGGAATTGATAAAATATAAGGCATATCAGGTGATTTTGTGGCTCTGATTCTTTACCAGCAGTCCTATAATGATAGACATATGTAGATGTAGGTGAATAATCTGGTCTTGTTTTATCTGGAATATTCTTTCAGGTTCCCCCCGCTGAGTTGGAACATTTACTTCAATCTAATCCCGAAATTGCTGATGCTGCTGTGATTCCGTATGTAATTCTGTCATTTTATTTCCTTGCTGCATATACTTTGTCTGCCACTCATGCCTTAAAAGTCCCCCACAAGGGGGATTGAGGGGGCTAATGCCTCTTAATGGTAAATTTGTTTTGCCATCCATTTAAAACAGTTGCTGAATACTACTAACCTGCTCATCATTTCACATACATTTATGAAGCATCTTCTTGGTCTTATACATCTGTAAAGCATTTGCTTGTCTCATTTTTTCGAATCTCCGTTCTAAATCTTATGGAATGCTATTATGCTAGGTAGAAAAAGAGTGCACGTAGATCTTGAGTGACAAATTACCTTGATAACGTTATGCTCTTTAACATCCAAAATTTTATCAGAATTTTTTATTAGTTTATCCACACAATTACAACATCAAGGGTACCAGATTTTCTTTTTCATTTTTACTAATTTACTATATCAGATGGGTGATGTAAAAATAGACTATTTTAGCAAAAATATCATAACACTGACTGCTCTCTTTCTTCTTCTTGTTCCTTTTTTTTTCCTTCCTGCGTATGTCAATTAAGAAATAATAGATATAATCTTTTTTCTCTTTTTGGATAGTATGCCTTTTCGGTTTCGTTGTTCTTTAAATGGACTAGCCTGCCTCAGCAATTTCAAATAGAATTAAGTTCATCTGTCATGATGGTTTAGCAGTTCCTATCTCTCATCCACATGGTTCATTCTCAAGCAGGTACCCTGATGAAGAAGCAGGGCAGATTCCCATGGCTTTTGTGGTGAGAAAACCTGGAAGCAGTATCAATGAGGCTCAATTAATAGATTTCATAGCAAAACAGGCATGTTTCTGAACACCGATATTACATAACTAAGCAGTTTTTTTGGATTGCAAAGCATTTGTAAGTTTTCATTTCATAAACATGGCCACATAATATTCTCAAATATGATGGCCTCATGATGCATAAAAACAGATAGTATAGCATGCTGTCATCTGGTAGGATATCTGTCAATCTTTAAATTATATATTCCATGCATACAGAATTAGATATTACATAACAAGCCAATGGTTCTTTTAGGGAGAAATGGGTAAAATTGTGCTTGGTGGAGTCATCAACAAGTATATATGAGACATTGTCTAGAATTAAGGCACTAGGTCTGCTATCACTTTATTTATACGGGGGGGAAAAAAATCTCTGCCTTCTATTTAAATTGCTCCGTTTCATACTATACATCTGCTTTTTCAGTATCAATTCAGGATGCAGTTCTACTGCCAGATTCAGGTTCTAGGTCATACACTAGAGTTGATTAATTTGTTATCGCAGGTTGCACCGTACAAGAAGATAAGACGCGTTGCTTTTGTCAATTCTATTCCAAAATCCGAGGCTGGAAAGATCTTGAGGAGAGAGCTGGTGAATCTTGCTCTTTCTGGCAATTTGTCTAAATTATGATGTATTTAGTCAAACAACAAGGATGCTGAGAAATGGCATGAGAGATGACTGATCACGGTTTCAATTGATGGCACTAGGGATTATCATATTACCATCCAGAATCCAGGTTCCCTCATCCCTCTGCTCTTATTATCAATGTACCTGTAATATGTATCTTGTCAATAAAATTACAGTTTTGAGTGTCAAGAAATTTTTTAGAATATTGTTTATCATTCAGTCACACATAATGTTGGTGATCATATTAGTGAAACTTACAAAGAATCATATAGGCATGTTATTTCTATATAAAATGAAATAAGTTCCTATGACATTTTATTTTTCAAATGAGATACAATACAAGTGATATATTCACAATCAGAGTTCAACACAGCCTAGAATTTAATCACTCTTACAAATTACTCGCAAATACATCTCAGAATTAATGTTCACAAATTTGTTAGAAATGTAATAATAATGTGATAATCGTGTAATTAAAAAATATTAAGACGACTTTCATTGCTTAAATAAATACCAAGAACATGACCCCATGACTCAACGAGCATTACAATTCGCATTATTTTAACAATGGCGTATTAACGTACCAATTAGGAATAATTTATCCGAAGAAAATTAAAAATTAATCCATCATGTAATCTTTCTTCTTAACACCTAACATTCTCCGCTAATATGAGCCTGCGTTTCGTTTTGTCTGTCGTTAGATTTGAATCTCAATTTAGTATTTGAGGTAATTAAACAATATTCGATCCAATATAATATTATGCATCAATTTTTATGTGTTAACTCTAACTAATAACTTTGTTTGCTAGTTTGAAAAAAATAACCTCTGCAGATGAATTTATTTTTTGGCGAACAGCAACACGAATCCAAACTCCAACGTTAATTCGACCATAACTTTCTATATTTACCGACCACAGAAGATAGTTAGGATACGTCGGTGGGGGTTTCAGTGTAAATTTTACAACGCTTAAGTTAGATGTTTTGTATATCAAGAGAATTGAAATGAGAAACTAAAAATAAGTTAAAATTCAGGAATTCTCTGGTGGTGGTATTGTAAATCTTGTAGGAAATAGAAAGATTTTAAGATTGATCACTTATAGAGTTTTTTAATTAATTTTCTAATCCCCACCTATGTTGTCCTCTCCCATTTAAATAGGTTCTTGGTTGTGGGTGATTACCTCATTGGTTTCATCCTACTCTCTCCAGCAGTTGTAGGTAGGTGTCAGTTGAAGGCGATTTAAAAAGTTGTGACACATAACTTTCCTAAAAAATGGCTACATTATCCTAAAAAATAATTTTCATGTCAAGTTAGCACATTGTTAAGTTGGACAAATAAATTTTCATGTTAAACTATTTCACTTCCAAAACAGATTGGTAGATTTTCAGGTCGCTCAAATAGACAATATTGTATTTATAAACTAGGTCATTCGTGTACTTTTCAGATCGTACTTACAAACCAGGTCACTAACATAAGCTCCAGGTTACACATGTGAGGTCGACTCAACGATAGTAGGTTCTGAGCATATTAAGATTGACTGTATTTTTTGGTGTTATTCGAAAAATTCAACCCAAATACCAGTTCTTCAGTTTTTAATATTGGTGTTGGAAACTAACTACCAAAAATAAAAAAATATTCGGAAACCCCAACAATAATTATATTATATGTCCATGCAATTCACTGAACAAATCTCCCCCAGAAGTCTAATCAATCTAGGAATCCACCATCTCCATCTTCTCTGGAGTGTGTAGACTTTTTGGATGCTAATAACTAATCATTTTCGAGTTCAATTTCTCGAAATTAATAATAAATAATTAATAATGGTTTTTCAAGCTACAAATAATTAATGTGAGTTTGTTTACCAGTAGTCAATTTTATAATTTTCAGTTTCCAGTATCAAGAATAAAATAAATTAATTACTAATGGCAGGCCAGGCAACGGATCAAGCTTCCCCTAAGCTGCGGCTGACAGGGCGTTTCCACTTCAGCCCATTGGAGCATCGTGATTTGATTTTGATGAAGATTGAGCAGTCAATCAATGGCAATCCTAGTGACCAAGAAAATATTTTTATAGGTAATCAAGAAAATGTTTTTATCATATGTTGATGCAGAATATTTGATAATGAGTTATTGTCTGCAAAAACGTCTTTCTCATATCACAATCTCCTATGCTCTCTAACAATTCTGCTCTGCTCTTGCTCAAAATAATCACAAACCTTATCACAATGTAGCTAACGTATTCTTGCAGCCACAATGCACAATTAGAAGGAGCTGAATGTTTTTCCAGCAATAATTTTTTTCAGCGATAACCCTCCAACGCTCAAACAGTACTTGGATTCTTACTTTTGAAAAAAATTTAGGTCACAGCTCCTGGCCTTTTCTCTTTTTCATGGAATAAAATATTTTTTACCGAAAAAAAAGGAAATTAGAGGAACAAGTAAAGTATGAGTTCTAGAGAAAATTTGTTCAACCCCTTTATTTTTGTTCTCTCTTGCTTTTATACTCTGTCCGAGATCTCTAATTTATTTTTCATCTCCTATCTCTTGGGCCTGTTACTTATTGTGGGAAATGGAAGTTTAACTGTCTTTACATGCATATTGTGCCCGTATTTCTCAGTGGATACCCATGTTCTAGTAACAATTCTGATCTTGCTTAGACCATATTTCCTGATCGATTAATGATGAGAATCGCCTACATGGTTTAACCAGATACATGGGTTTGTATGCTGTAGTTTACCTCTGCTCAATCACCATAAAATGAATCATAAGAACATGATTGGTGATTGTCTTCGGTCTGCGCGATTCTCACTCAGCTCCTTTATATCCATCTTTTTTAAATAAGATAGTGTTTACTTTACAGATTAAGGAATCAAAATTTAGAATTAGAATTATTAATAATGTTTATTTTGTAAAATAAAAATGTAAATCGAAATCAAAATTGTGGGCTCCATCCAAAATTGGGAATTGAGAATGAGAGATTGATTCTCAGGCACCACAAAGTTAATCAATCTCTCATTCCTTATATTTTTCATTTTACACACATAAAATTTTTATAATTCTCAAATTGCACTCAATTAACTTTTGCTATTTTTACATTTTGGTCCCATAGAATTTGTGAAAACACCTAAAATATTTATGTTATTTGCACATAGGTCCTCTATAATAATAATAATAATAATAATAATAATAATAATAATAATAATAATAATAATAATTTAATGTCATTATTATTATAATATTAATATTATTTTATTAAAATTTATTTATTTATTTATTATTATTTAAATGTCATTATTATTATTAAATTATATTAAATTAATTATTGTTATTATTATTTTTATTAATATTATCATTATTAAAATTTATTATTATTAATTTTATCATCATTGTTGTCGTTGTTATTATTATTATTATTATTATTATTATTATTATTATTATTATTATTATTATTAAACTTTATTAATTTTTTATTTTAATTAATACTATTATCATTATTATTAAAGACTTTTTAATAATTTTTAACAACTTATTTCATTCTATTTTCAATTTTAAAATAAAATAAACAAGTTAATAATAATTTAACTCATTATTATTTTAATTCTTATCATTCAAACAAATAACTTATTTTTATCCTTATTCTCCATTCTTAATTTTATTTTTATTTATTTCAATTTAAGTTCATTCCGATTATAGGCTTCTACTTTAATTAACGCAGCATAAAAGTATCTTTTAGCCTTGGTTCAGTCAAATAAAGCCAACTTTGAACTGGCAAATGTCTTTCAGCGGAAAATAAAAAGCCAGTTCACTTCTTCTCTTTCTCACTTCAAAATCAATGGCAGTTCCGGTTACAGACACAGAAACAGAAAACAACTCATCAACAATCGAAACCCCACTTATTACACAATCCCAGCAACCAGAACAAGAAGAAGAACTAAAAGACACCCAAGCCGAGCTCTCCAAATCTCTTCACCGTTTAGAAGGCTTTCTAAAGCTCCTTGGGTTTTGCCAGTGCTCTGTCTTGAGCTTCACTCTCTCATGGCTCTGCTTTCTGCTTCTGGGTGTGTCTCTTCCTCTCATCATAATCAATTTCTCTTACTGTTCCAACTGTGACATGTACGAAATTAGAGTCTTTGAGCTTGAAATTCTTGCGTCTCAGTCTCTTGTTGCTGCCATTTCTCTCATATGCATCTCTCACAATCTCCGCAAGTATGGCGCGCGTAAATTTCTCTTTGTGGATCGCCATCATGGTCGTATGACTCTGTTTCTTGAAGAGTATTTACACAAGATCCATGTGAGTGAGTATTACCCACCTTTTCTTTCAAGGTTTTCCGGTGAAGAGAAGTATCAAAAATTTAATATTTTTGTTCCTTTGAAGTAGTAATTCTTACTTTGGACTTGAGAGATTCTAGTTTACGCCGTTCTGATATGTAAGATTATCTATTTATTGTTTATTTGAAATGTATGATTATGTATTTATTAATCTTGGTCCAGTGATTTCAAATATGAACTTAATTGTAGTAAAGCTTCATCCCTACATTTCTGTTGCTCGTGCATTTTAATTATGTGTGATCTGCTCCTACTTTATATTGTAATGCAACTGTTCTTGTTGTTCAGGGTTTCTTTCAATTGTTGGCACTTTCGGTCTTGCCATGCTTCCTTGTGAAGGCTGCCCGTGAGGTCATTCATGTTGTATATATGCATAATTCTTGGTGGCAATCTGTTGGTGTAGTAGTTGCATTGCTTGTATCATGGACTTACTCGACTGTAATCTATCTATCAGGCACAGCTCTGTCCATCTAGTGTGCAATTTACAGGTGATTCACTTTGAAAATTATGGCAAGCTTTTGGAAAGGGATTTAGATGTTTTGGTATATGTTGAGGAACACACGCTTTTAAAATACAATCTCTCTAAGATAAGCCACAGGTTCCGGATATTTCTGCTTCTAGAGTTCTTGGTTGTGACAGCAACTCAATTTGTGGCATTGTTGGAAACCACAGGGAAAAGTGGAATCGTCAATTTTGTTAATGGCGGTGATTTTGCAGTAAGTTCTTGGACACATTTTGTTAAGTTGCAGGTCATAAATAGATTAAACTTGGATGATATTATTGTCAATGAAAGTTTGGTTAAATTCTGTCCAGAAATTCAGTTCTCAGAAATCTGTGTTAACTTTGAAACTCATGCTTCTTAATTTTGATTTTTGCAGGTTTCCTCTATTGTTGAACTCGTTGGAATAGTAATTTGCCTGAATGCAGCTGCAAAGATCTCACATAGAGCTCAGGGTCTTGGATCAGTTGCTAGCAGATGGCATGCTTCAGTCACATGCAGCCCCTACGATGCTTCTCATTTGGCAATGACAAATAACAGGGATAGCTTAGAGACTGCCTATCCGTCAAGTTCAGTACCTAGATACTATTCTGATAGTGATCTGGAGTCAGCTGACTATGTGCCAATGCCAACAAATGCACAACTTGCTTCATACATGTCCATGTATCACAAGCGGCAAGCTTTTGGTACGTATACCTACCTTTCTTAAAGATATAACCGCAGCTGGAACATTAAGAGTGTGATTTTAGTTTTTCCATATTTTAGTTGCCTATGACTTGAATGAATCCTTATACCTTAAATATTTTATCAGTAATTCAAAACATCAATGCATCTTCTGGTCCATGCCAGCAAGGTAGTATACTCATGTACCAAGATTAAGGTTGTAACAAAATGTGCTTCCGGAACCTCTCGTTAGATTGTTATAACAAAATGTCCTTGTCATATTCTTGCAACCGTCGATAGTAATTTCACTTTGTAGAACTTGTGATCTCAGCTACCCATTGAGAGTGGCCCTTAGACACTGCCAAGTGCCAACCTTACTGGTAAGGGACTTGATTTTTCTCTTTAATACATCTTCACTGTATGGAAGAAGTTCAGAAGTGGAAAATTCTACATGGTGGGGAGGTTTTTTGCATTGTTATAACTTAGTCTCTTATTTGCATCAGGACTCCCACATTTTCCTGCATACAGACTGTCTTAGTTTAATGACCAATATAAGTGCTCTCTTTCACCTCATTTGATCAAAAGAAACTCATTCTGATATCAGCAGGAGACCTAATCAACCCCTTAGTATTATTGATGGGGTTCACACAGATTTTGAGGTAATTCAAAAGAAATTTTATCAGTCCCAACATTGACATATAGATCTGGATAAAAGTCTTTCCAATATCCCTCCGGGCCTTTTCATGAAAAATTTCCCTTCTCCTTTTAATTCATCTGATACACTGCAAAATATCAGTGAGATTTTTACTGGGTAAAAGAAAAACTTACGTTACCGCTTCCCCTTTAATCAGTGTCTGCTATTAAAATGCCTCGTGAATAGTATAGTTTGTCATCGATCTATATTGCTCTCATAGTCGTCTTGATTTTCTTTGTAGCTTTACGTAGTTCTTTGTTATGTATTTACCGTCTACATATGATGTTTACTCGAGCTCATTTCTTTGATTCTGCAGTAACATATTTGCAATCCAGTCCCGGTGGAGCCACTGTATTTGGATGGACAATTGATCGGACTCTTATCAATACAATATTCTTCATCCAACTGTCACTCGCCCTTTTTGTGCTTGGAAAAACTGCAAGCTTTACTAACAAATGATATGTATACGAGATCATTCAGAGAACCCACCCAAAATAAAAAGAGAGGAGAGTGGGGAGTGAGATAAAAAAAAAAAAACCTTTTGCACGCTGTTTTCTCCCCTTCTTCAGATGTCCCCAACACGTGCTTCGTCGGTAACGGAGTTAAGGCTTGAGCGTAGTCAGTTTAGATATATCAATGTAGTCGTTAAGTAATATCCTGTTGCTTGTCAAAAATGACTGATGCAGAGAATTTATTATATTGATACATATTTTGTTGAAGTGCATTACCAATCACGGGAAAGAATATTGCATTTTAGTTACCTCAAATGTATTGATGTCTGTAACACGTTCACTGCTAAATGCATCAATTCCTCTGTTAGTCACTATCGAATAACATTTTGATCATAACACTGTTCAGCATTCAGTTTTTCTCCTCTCAATAATCTAACCAGAATGCTTACAAAGAAATAATCTAGTAAAACTAGGGGGAAACCATGACTCAAGCGAAGAGACAAGCTCCATATACATACAGGCTTGGAGATTAAAGTCAGAAACCAGAAGGAATGTCCATTTCTTTCCCTTTTTGTCTCTTCACACTGAACAGGTAGCTGTTACATTTCTATGTACATCAGGATTTGCAAAACATTAGTACAAAATTCAATATTCCTAACAAAGATCAGAAAAGGAAAAAAAATGAAATCATACTCATCTATTTTTGAGTCCCAATCAGGCTTCTATGCAGTTGGTTCACATCCGTGCAATTAATAGAAATGCCTCTTCAAGGACAAGCCACAGAAAACATGCACTTGTATTGACTGTCACCAATGTGCAATCTCTGAATCTAGACTCTTAGTACTCCTCTTCAACAACGTTCTTGATCAAAAAGTTATCTGGATTATATAATACCACGTTCAGTCATATCATCAGCTACTTGTTCCTAGCATGCTGGGGGGGAAAGGTAGGCATGAAGTCCTTGGATTTGGGAAGAGGAACCTCGTGGAACCAACAATGATTAAGGGCATCATCAACTGTTATTCGCTGCATAAAACAGTAAAATAGATCATAATTGTAATGCCTTTACAGGTTTAAACTTCAAGCCAACAATCAGAAATCAAAATTAGAACTATGTCAAAACAGACCATACCTTCTCAGGGTCGTAAGTCAAAAGTTTGTTTAACAAATCAAATCCAGACTCCGAGAGAACTGGAGATCCTGTAAAAGAAGCGGCAGGAAACCTCTTCCGCAACAGATTATACCTGGAAAAAGAAAGCAGCTGTTACCATTTACAGTGTTTGATCTTGTGAGGAGTTCAAGTAAAATAGATGCAACATAATAATCCAGAAAAGCTTGTGTTTGGCCTTGAAAATAGAAAAAAGGGAAATAACTGGATAAAAAATGAGAACAGCACAAATAGACATACGGTTGCTTAGCAAAATTTGCTTTGGCTCCTGGCAATTCAGATAGCCCAGGCCAAATTGTCTCAGTTGGAGTGCCTAGTGTTTTGAAAATCTGCAATTATTTAGAAGACATTAAGTACTGAGAAATTCCAAAGAAACAAACATACAAAAGGCTTTATGAAAAAATATTTTACCTTGTCAATTTGGTCAGCTTCAGTTGTCCCACTAAACAATGGTTTTTTGGCCAAAAGTTCAGCCATTATACAACCAACTGACCACATGTCAACTGCAGTAGAATACTTCTTTGCTCCTAGTAGAAGTTCTGGAGCTCTGCAACATGAATATCAAACAACCAACTGAACATTAGCACAACCATAACATTTTACAGATCCAGGAAAAATAAAAAAAAAGGGGCACGCATACACATTGTATTCTTATCAGGCTACAAACAGGGATCAAGGAAATGACTAGATGCTTACACCAGCACACTATATGGTTTAATTGGAAAACAAGAAAAATCAGGAGAAAATTAATTAATCGAAGTCCCCCAAATATCCAAGAATTATGTGCTGCACATTTTTTTTTTTTAAACAGTCATAAGGTTAATAGAAAGGTCTACGGAAAGGACAGGTTACTTCAGGGTTTAAACCACCATAGTACACAGTTCAACCATTAACCACTAAAAACCAGGTTTCATGTCAAGCCAAACCAGAAACGTCAGAGAAACACACAAGCTGGATAACCTCTGAACCAGAACACTGAGGAGTCCTAAAACAATGATGACAAATAAAGTTCATCACACATAAAATTAACTCACAAGACTGCCAATACAACCACAACTGTCTAATGATGATACAGATTGAAGCATTCATAAACCAACTTTGGCCCATTAGACTCATTTGATAATCCATAGTTATGATGACCCAATTCCCAGACATTAATTGCTTAAATAATGTATTGGAAGAATAACAATAACACGCATCTTACCTATACCATAATGTGACAACCAGCGATGTATATGGCTTTAGTGGGCTTCCATACTGGCGTGACATCCCAAAGTCGCAAATCTTTAAAATGCCCTGGTTATTCAAAAGAAGATTTGATGTTTTCAAATCCCTGTGAAGCACCCAATTATCATGAAGATACTTGACACCCTCTAAAAGCTGTAGCATCAAGCATTTGACTTCACTTGTACTGAAAGGCTGCTTCATTGATTCCATTAACCACTTTAGGTCGTGTTCCATGTACTCCATAACCATATAAACACTATCATGGTCATCCATAACAACTTCCTTTACGTTCACAATTGAAGGGTGATCAAATGACAAGAGAATATTGATTTCCCTCAAAGATGAAATAGGGAAACCATATTCTAAACAATCTTCTTTTCTTCCTACATTCATCTTCACTTTCTTCAATGCCACAATTTCCCCTGACTTCTTATCCCTGGCTCTATACACAATACCATAAGTTCCTTCACTTATTTTGTTGAGTTTTTCAAATTCAAACACGCTCCTACATCGCTGAAGCATCTTCATGCTTCTTCGTACGGATACAACAGGCTCTTCATCCTCTAACTGGTCAACACCAGTATCCTCATCAAGTGTCTTATCAATAGCCATGACCTCATTATCCTCCAACTCATCTCCAAAATATTCATCTTTACTTGAATGCACCCCAACTTCACTATCAGATCCCAACAGCCTGGCCTCATCTTCTGAGCTTTCTCTAAAAATCTCACCACTCTCAGGAGTAGACCTCTTTGAAGCTTGTTCCTCCCTTTTAGGGGTGTCTTCCCTATCAGATAAAGATCTGGCCATCGGACTGTCACTATCAGATACCCACCGTGATGTTGATATATGCTTTGCTGGAACAAACTCGTCCTCCTCCAACTGAATCTTATCCAGATCATCAGTCCCAATCTGCGCTTCTTCAAGGAATGAAGGAGACATACCCACTCGAGAATCAGATACCGTGGATTCTGCTGATCCACCAGCCAAAAGAGGCTTATCTGAGGAGAAGTCCAATTCTTTAGCCAGGTTCCCCGCGATTGGACTTTTTGCAAACGTCCCATCAGAGCCAGCATCCAAAACCTCACTAACTGAACTTGCAGGAGACTTAGGACAAGATAAAGCAGCACTTGTAGGCACAACTCTGTTCTTAGATGAAACGCTCACTTCCTTCTCTTCTAAGTCCCATATAATGGGTGTAAACTTGAATTTCTTCTTTGGAGGCAACTGAACACCATCATCACACTTCGACACTTCACCATTACTGATACATGGTGCATCATCTAACCGGGCTTCACCACGTTTCTTGTACCCATTTGACAAAAAAGGGTACCCATTTCTCCGCCTGTGATCACCACCATGATGACCCAATTCATCATAACCAGAACCATTTTTGTAACGAACAACTTCTTCATCATTTTTGTAGTAACCGTAATACTCCCTTCTCTTTGAAACATCAGGTCGCCCTGCCGCCATATTATTAACAACCACAACTCTTCTCAATCAAAAATCAAATTTAAAAAAAAAATACAATATTGGTATTGTAAGGAAAAAGAACCCAATTCAACCCAAAATCCCAACCCTGACACTCAGAACTTCAACAGTTTCAAAAATTTCAAAGCGAATTAAAATTTTCCCCTTTTTCCTCCCACAAAACCCTAATCAAGTATACAACAATACTTCTATAGTCAAAAATACGAAAATCAGATCCAGAATACAAATCAGTTATAGAAACCAAAAAATTATGATGATGAATGAAGATAAAAATTTTAAAAAAAAATTGAGATGCGAATCAAAGCACAAACAAAACCCTAGAAGATGAATTTTGGTGCTTACGGCTGTCTCTCCTTCGAAATTCACAGGTAATGAAGATCTTACCGGAGATTCATGGAGAGACAAGGGAAGGATCAACGATATCAGGACCAAATTGAAACGATATCGCACAGCTACAAAGCTTCTTCGTCAACGCGTTTGCGTTCTTGGGGATCCCTCGTGATTATTTATATACACATTAGCGCGTTTTTTTTTTTATGTCGGTTCACAACTGGCGGCCCGAAAAATTGTGAATTTTTTTTTCTTCACAATACTTTCTCGTTTTTCTGTTTCTGGCCCCTTTAGTCTTTGGTTTGTTTGTTTCAGACACAAAAAATCATAATAATTAAATTTTATATAACATTATTGGTTCCTTTCGTCTTTTAATCGAAATAATAATGATATATAATTGTATAACCATCAAAATTAATTTTTTAAAGGTTTAGCAAAGTGGCTTTCACGACCGTCCAAATTTAAATAGATAGGGGCTAAAAAATTAATTTAAATTAGTCTAAAAAAAAGTATCAATATTTTATTTTAAATAAATGGAGAAATAAAAATATTTATTTTCAGACTAAGGTGGCGTTTGTTTTTTAACTTAATAACTTAAAGTGACTTAACTTAATTAATTAAGTTAATTAGAGGTGTTTGTTTTTATAACTTAATAGGACTTTTCAGATAATTTTGACTTAATAAAAGAAGCCAATTTTTTTAGCTTTTTGCTGAATAGAAGAATCTGAATTAAGTTAATTAATTTCTAATATAAAAAATATCCATATTTTATAATTTATTTTTCATATATATTCCAAAACTCACCCATAGACATTTATCCTATATAATCTCATCTTTACATGAGACAATTTCGAAATGAAATAATAAATCAACTATTTCAATCATTTTGTTAGTTTTTTTTCTTATATTATGTACTATTATTGAAAATTAGTGATAAAATTAAAAATTTATAATATTTTATATATTATAATTCCAAAATCATTATGTATTCACTTGAATATAGTGAATATAGTTTTACTTATAAATATTAAAATATTATGATATTTAGTGTATTATTTATTTGATATTTAAATTTAATAAGGGTACAAATATAAAAATATATATTTTCAGATTTTTAAGTTTAAAAAACAAACAACTTAATACTTATTTTTAGAGATTCAGATAAAAAAAACAAACACATTATTCAGATTTAGACATTTAGATCTATTCAGAATTCAGACTAATTCAGATCTATTCAGATTTCAGACGGAAAAACAAACGACATCTAAGACTCAGAACATAATCGTTAGCCCATGACTTGCTCACTAGTTGGCTTGATTTTCTCGAAAATACTTTATTTTCACTAATTTGAAAAAGAGCATATGGGCTTGAATTGAATTTGAAGCCCATATGACCTGGATGTAGTAGTCCAGGAATAAGTCATGCCATTTGCATCCCATTTATGTCCAAAGACACCCGGATTCGTGCGTCGGCAAACGGATGCACAAGGAAGCTTGCAAGATATTATTGGCTGATTGTGTTTATAATTATCCGCTGCCACGTGATGATAAAAGATCAACCCTTGTTATTTCATCATTGCATTGATCTGGATGAACAACATTTCATTTATGTATTTGCTACCAGATGTATAAAGCTTTTTGATTGCAACAAGCCATGCTTTACAAGAATCAGATGCTAGCTATGTCAATAATATTATTCATTAGTATTTGATCACGGAACACGATGTCCATAGCATTTCAATCAATATTATTTATAAGACTGGGGGCTAGTTTAGAATTATAATTGTTGATTAAATGGATAGTTTCTACTTTGTAGGTACAAGAATAAAAAAATAATTTAATGTTTGGTAAAATATATTATTACAATTGTTATAAATTTAAAAAGCACTGTACATGCATTTAATAATTTTTTACAAACATGTTGTTTTATTGCATAATGATAAAGAATAAATTTAAATTTAAATTACTTTTTTATTTTTTTAGAATATCTTTAATAATTTTTAAACATGCCTTTTTTTTTTAAAACACATAGAATTACATAAAGTGACAAAAGCTCAATTAAATAAAATCTAATAAACTTCATAATTTGTTATATAACATATGATAAAAATTCATATTAATACATAATCTAAATCAAATAAAAAAGTAGTATACATTATATTCACATTAAATTTGTTGCAATAAACACCATGGCCGAAGAAAAAAAAATATAAATAGCATGTGTGTTAAAAGCCATGTTTATGAAATTAATTTTCAAAGTCATCATTAATTTTCTTGTGAAATTACATAGTTAAAAAAAATTTACACAATCATAAGCAAGGTTCATTGACTCTTATAATAAAAAATAAAAACAAAATATAAAAAATAAATTTATTCGATCAAAGTTTTGATACCAAAGAGAATTTACCATAATTGTGGCGATAATACGATACTTAATAGCTTAGGTGTACGGAAAAAAAAAAGTATAAATATTATTTTTAATATTAAAATTATAATAAAAATTTTTAAAAAATATGATAACTTATTTAACAAGTTACTTATGAAAAGCAACTCGTTATTTAATTTTCAAAACTGCTGTAAAAATGAACAAAATCATGAAATAAACAGTTTTTTCCAAGTACGAAATTAGAGTCTTTGAGCTTGAAATTGTTGCGTCTCAGTCTCTTGTTGCTGCCATTTCCCTCATATGCATCTCTCACAATCTCCACAAGTATGGTGCGCGCAAATTCCTCTTTGTGAATCGGCATCATGGCCGCATGGCTCTGTTTCTTGACGAGTATCTACACAAGATCCATGCGAGTGGGCATTACCCACCTTTTCTTTCAAGGTTTTTCGGTGAAGAATTAAATCTAATATTTTTGTTCCTTTGAAGTAGTAATTCTCACTTTGGAATTCTTACATTTCTATGTACATCAGGATTCGCAAAACATTAGTACGAAATTCAATATTCCTAACAAAGATCAGGAAAGGGAAAAAATTAAGTCATACTCATCTATTTTTGAGTTCTAATCAGGCTTCTATGCGGTTGGTTCACATCCGTGCGATTAATAGAAGTGCCTCTCCCATGGCTTGCCACAGAAGACATGCACTTGTACCGACCATCGCCAATGTGCAATCTCTGAATCCAGACTGTTGGTACTCCTCTTCAACAACATTCTTGATCAGAAAGTTACCTGGATTATATAATGCCACGTGCAGTCATATCATCAGCTGCTTGTTCCTAGCATGCTGGGGGTGGGGGGAAGTAGGCATGAAGTCCTTGGATTTGGGACGAGGAACCTCACGGAACCAATAATGATTAAGGGCGCCATCTACTGTTATTCGCTGCATAAAACAATAAAATATATTGTAACTGTAAAAAATAAGTGATACCATTTTCCTGTTACATGACAAACATGTTGACATCAACTATTCGGGCATTTTCACCGTTTGATTCCCCATTATCCTAACAAACTGCGGTTCCCGAGGCAGGCTCAAGGTTCAATGCCACCTCCTTATCATGAAAATCTACCCATAACGATAATGCTCTGTAGCTATCCACTTGCCGCCCTTTCCCCTTTAAATTTGTACTACATCTTCGTCTTAACGTCACACATTTTTCCTGCTCATAATAACGCACAAGAAACAGTAGTCTTATCTATCATAAGCAAAGCAAGATGGTTGGCCCTGGCACATATGGTTACACTGCACCAATTATGACCAAAAAGATTGGTGCCTGCTATGATGTTCCTGAAGGAGTGGAGATTACAGGCCGATTCAGCGAAGCGTTTGCAAAGATTCTTAACAAGGATGCTTTGCAATTTGTTGCGGATATGCAAAGGGAGTTCAGGAACCGTATCAAGTATGCAATGGAGTGTCGTAGAGAGGTGAAAAGGAGGTACAACGAGGGAGCCTTGCCTGGCTTTGATCCTGCGACAAGGTACATAAGGCAAGGGGAGTGGACATGTGCACCAGTTCCGCCACCTGTTGCTGATCGGAGGGTGGAGATTACGGGTCCTGTTGAGAGGAAGATGATCATCAATGCACTCAACTCTGGAGCTAAAGTGTTCATGGTGAGTTCTACTTTCATTCCTCTGCTGTCGGCTCCCGGAGTGCATGAATTCTTCATGATCATCCACTTGCATCTGCATGACAGGAGTTAACGGATATGCATCCAGCAGTTGTGAACTGCAAGTGTGATAAGATCATCAGAATACAATTGCACGAAAGCTTACTTATTTTCTTACTGGACACAGTAGCTTCAGTCATCCCCCGCCCCTCATAAAAATAAATAAATCCGAAGTCACCAATTCGTAAAAGTCTTCTTGATTGCGCACAAGTCGTATTTTGAAATTCCATAAATAATCCTCATATCATACGATTTCAAGAACCGTCAAGTAAATTATCTAGTGTAACAGCAACAGAGAAATCAAATTAATTTGTCCATCGCTTTAATAGTAATACTGATGGTATCATCCAAGATATTGAACAAATTAATCATGAATGCATTCTTCTTCCAAGGACTAGTCGAAACTGAGATTTCATTTGTTAATGCTTAGGCTGACTTTGAAGATGCGCTCTCGCCTAGTTGGGGGAACCTCATGAGTGGCCAAGTGAACTTAAAGGATGCCGTTAATGGGACCATAAGCTTCCATGATGAGGCCAGGAACAGGGTTTACAAGCTCAATGAGCAAACTGCTAAGTTATTTGTCCGGCCACGAGGCTGGCACCTACCTGAGGCACATATCCTCATAGATGGTGAACCAGCAACGGGTTGCCTAGTGGATTTCGGCCTCTATTTTTACCACAATTATGCTGCATTCAGAAGAAACCAAGGTGAAGGATTCGGACCTTTCTTCTATCTGCCTAAAATGGAGCACTCAAGGTAAGAAAGTTAAATGCTTTCCCAAATGTGCACTTCCTTGGACTTTCTTTTTGCTAGTGATCATTATGAGTCCTCCTGTTATGGTGCTGCTTAGGCAAACACCCTAAATAGCCAGAAGTATATATGAAATAAAACCAATTGATGATGGAACAACACTTTTGTGGATGTTCTATTGATATAAAAGTTTATGTTAATTGTTATTGTTAACAGGGAAGCCAAAATATGGAATTGTGTGTTTGAAAAGGCTGAGAAGATGGCAGGAATTGAAAGAGGCAGTATCAGGGCCACGGTTCTAATCGAAACTCTTCCAGCCGTCTTTCAAATGGATGAAATCCTCTATGAGCTTAGAGAGCATTCTGTTGGTTTGAATTGTGGACGATGGGATTATATATTCAGCTATGTAAAGACATTCCAAGGTCACCCAGATAGGCTACTACCAGACAGGGTCCAGGTGGGCATGACTCAGCACTTTATGAAGTGCTATTCTGATCTCCTTATCAGGACATGCCATAGGCGTGGTGTGCATGCCATGGGAGGAATGGTACATGATCCAATTCTCTTTTTAACTTAATTATTCTCCAATATTTCGACATGCTTATTTCTTTCTATGCCTGTAAACAGGCAGCTCAGATTCCCATTAGAGATGACCCAGCAGCCAATGAGGCGGCACTGGAACTTGTAAGGAAGGACAAGCTAAGAGAGGTCAGGGCGGGCCATGATGGAACTTGGGCTGCCCATCCAGGGTTGATCCCAACCTGCATGGAAGCCTTCAACAACAACATGGGGAATGCACCTAACCAGATCCAAGCCATGAAGCGAGAAGATGCAGGGAACATAACAGAAGAAGACCTCTTACAAAAGCCCAGAGGAGTCCGTACCTTAGAGGGACTCCGCCTGAATACCCGAGTGGGTGTTCAGTACTTAGCAGCATGGCTCACTGGCTCTGGCTCAGTGCCTCTTTATAACCTCATGGAAGATGCTGCCACAGCAGAGATTAGCAGAGTTCAGAACTGGCAGTGGCTGAAATATGAAGCAGAGTTGGATGGAGATGGTCTTGGAGTGAAGGTGAGCCGAGAACTCTTTGGAAGAGTGGTGGATGAAGAGATGGCAAGGATTGAAAGAGAGGTTGGCAAAGAAAAATTCAGAAAGGGAATGTACAAGGAAGCTTGCAAGATGTTCACCCGACAATGCAAAGCCTCTACACTAGACGATTTCTTAACTCTGGATGCCTATAACAACATAGCCATGCATCATCCCAAAGGATCATCCAGACTCTGAATGAATGGCTAATTATCCGTTACTACTAGATAATAAAAGAATAAGCCCTTGTTTGAAATAACATTGCCTTGTTCTGGATGAACAACATTTCATTTATGTATTTGCTAAAGGATGTATAAACTTTTTCATTGCAACAAGACCTGCTTATAAGAATCGGATGCTAGCTACGTCAATAATATTAATTATTCATCAGCATTTGAACACAGAACGCGATGTCTATATCAATTTATGAGACTAAATCATCCACCAAGGAAACAATTAGAGTAAATTCGTGTAATTCCAAATGCACCGATCCTAAATGATCGATCTAAATCGGCAACGAAATTATGAAAACACACCCAACGGCACAATTCTTTGGTGAGGTACATTTATAAGACTCAGGTCAGTTGCATAATATACATTTTCAAGAATCAACTTCAATCCTGCCGAATAATTACCGCTTCACACCAAATATTAGATCTTTAATTATAGTCCAAGGATAAAAACAAAAGCGGCACCGTCAAAAAACATTTCTACAAACGTCATCGGTTTGAGTTTGACAGCTCGGTTACGATGATGATGTGCCACTAACATTCGTAAATTAAACGCTGTCGTTTGCTTGCTCTAGATTCAAGTTATGCCCTTCGCTGCCGTTGACTTGTGTTCGACAATCGTCGAGTTTCTTTATCCTATCCCGTCGTATGGCACAATTTAAACCAACATGCCCAACAAAGGACCAAAGCAGTGCGGCTGTGATAATTTTGCTTACGGGAGTTACTATTCAGACCCACTCTTTCTTTCAACGCCCCTGTTGTTTTATGAGCAAGACTTTCTCATTTTATTAATTCCGCGGCCAGATAGTATTCGTCACCGATAACTTGTGAATTGGATTAGGATCTTGATCTTTGAGTTCTCTTTAGTTATTAGGCTTTGTTCGGTATAATTTTTTAAATAAGGTTTACTTAAATAGAATTTTTATTCGTAAAACTTTTATAAATAAATTTTTTACTTAAAAAAATTTAATTATTTAATTGTCAATGAGAGCTATTTATTAAAATTATAAAAAATTATAAAATTATTTTAATAGACAAGTTATTTAAAATTATGTTATGAAGAAATGAAATAAGATTATAAAATAAAGAAAGGATATTTTACACAATTTAATATTTTTTTAAAAAAAAAATTTAACCAAGTTTTTTTTAGTAGAGTCAAAATAGTTTATTTAATTTTCTAAAACTTTACTCAAAAAACAAACAAATAATAACAAAAACTTTGAAAAGAACTTATGGGATTACGTGAGCAATTATAACTATTAGATAAGCCATTTCAAACAGTTACTTAAAGATTTTATATCACATATCTTTTATCGTTATTGTATGATTAAAATTTAACTATTTTTATTTTTTGATTTATTAACCACCAATTACATGAGTGAATTACACTACTCAACGTCAGGGTTTTTTTTTCCTTTTTTTTTTTTCGGAGAAGAACATCAGGTAGTTTATTTACTAACTACTATTTACTTTACAATGCAATGATTTAGTGCCGAGAAGTTGTATAGATTTAACTGCATCGCGGATGCAAAAGATTGGGATAATATAACTCCATAAACCGCTGCAACCGGTTGTTTTATTTACTAAATGATCGATAGTTGCCTTTCTGTTTCTTTTCTTTTCTTTTTTAATTTTTTTCTTTTGGTGAATGGAAATGACAAAGTCTTAGAGCAAACAAGAACATATGGCATTATTGTTCAGCTCCTTCCCGGCTTCGCTGTCGGTTGCCAGTGCCAAGCAATTATTTGCAGTTATATAGATAAGTCCAAGTGATGTTGGTTTCTGACATTTGAACATTTATAGTTTGAGATGATCTCGTCCTCTATAATATTACAATATAATTGCGTGCATGAAACGACACAGCTTCTGAAATTGTTCTTTATTTTCAGCTGTACATATGTATTCCGTTTTGTCATTTTCTTATTCAATTGCGTTGCTTAACATGCATCCGTCTACGTATCTCTTGCTAGATACGTAAAAATAATTTTGAAAGCATAAAAAAAATGAGCGACTTTCCTGAAATTTGAAAACTGCTAACCAGACAAAGGCCGACCAAATTGCATGACACGCATAAGGCCTAGTGGTGACAATATTTAATCAAACAATCACACTCTATCCACTTCACGAAAATGGAATGGTCCTCACTTCTCGATCGGTGCTCCAATTGACCTATTTAGAAATTCGTGTTAACATGCATGCTGGGTTGTAGCTGTCTTAATTAGTAACATATTTTTTGAGAATGGAAAAGTGCTTCTGTACAAAGTGGTTTCCTTAGGGTTATGGTTTCCTTTGAAAAGAAACCTGCTTTAGTTTTCGAATCTATTTCTTACTCAATGTAGCACGGTGAGTAGAATTTAAAAGATAATAAATAATCCAAAGAGGCAGCTTAAATTAATTTGAATTTGCCCTGAAAGCAGTGTTCTAGTGCTTTCTTGGATGGGAAAAGCCGACGGGGGGGCTAAAAGAGTTCAGCTCATACTGTAGCACGGAGGCCACATCAACACGTGTCAAACCCAACACTTGTTTCCGTCCCCAACTGTTAGGCTAGTTAGGTCAAATTATTTAGGGAGACCATCGAGATTAGGGTTTTGAATTCTTCGTTATCTATCTAAATTTAATATTTCATGTTTGAATTGATGTGTTGGATCGTCATTGGTTGCAGATGCTCAAATCATGTTGAATGGCCCGGCATTAAACTACCTGAATCTGGAAAGAATAAATTTAAAGTGGGAAATGTGCTTTTGTGTCTTGTTTGCTTAGACAAGCGAAGGGTTGAGGGACATAATCAATGCCTAGCTAGAGTATGATATTGACATATATTTTGAATCGACTGATACCTTCCAATAATAGAAAGATGCATACCCCACCGCGACTACTGAGTGCAGTCTAGAACGAATGCTATCAATATAAAAATAATTCAATTATTAATTAACTTGTATAAATATGATTAAATTATTGTCATACAAATTCAACTACACGAAGCAAATACGGTACTAGTTTCAAGTTTCAACATTGTCCAGTCAAGAAATCGCGCCCTCAGTTTCAAAAGCACTTTTTGACAAGATAGCTAGGATGCTTCAAGCGTGCTCCTTATCAATTTCATGAATGGCTAGAGAAGAACCAAATCACCAATATATGTCAAATATTTGTAGCCAAGCAACCATTACAAAAAAGTCAAATATATACAATTTGATTGGTCAGAGATGTAAACGCTTAAAATGAAAAAAAGAACCCACAAATTAACTCATACAAGAAAGAAAGGAATAAGTAAATGAATGGATGGAGGTCTCTGGGTCTTCCCTGAAAGTAAATTGAGCATGTTTATCACATATGCAGCCGGTGAAATATATATTTATGTCTGCACAGATGCGTTAACTTTGTGATGACGAAAATCTCGGAAACAGAGATTATTGGGGCCAACTCGAAAGTTGATGCGATAATGAATAGTGCAAACGGCTGGGCAGAGTGCCATCTGGATGGTGGAAATCGGGAACAATGGTTGTGTCAGATATAAAGAAATACCAAATGCGCAACAGTATTCAACTCCATCCTTATCCTTGATTGATGCATTTAAAATTAAAGTTAAAAAATTATAACTTAAAAATTATAATATTAAAATATTTAATAAATATAAATATAAAATTATATTGATATAATTTTATATTTATATAATAAAAAATTTATTATATTTTAATAATTTTATTAAAATTATTATTTAAAATTTATATTTATTATATATTATTAATTTTTATTTTGTAGTTTGATTTTTTTTTATAAGAACTGTAATTTAAAAAATTACGACACCTCAATCCCAAATAAAACATAAATTAAAATCAGGTATGAGTTAAAATATTAAAAAAATTAACTATAATATAATATATTTTGTTTTGTAGTGTATTAAAAGCTTATCTTATATGTATATATACATAAACTTCTAGAATGAGGGTATAAAAAGTGAGGGATGCAACTAAAATAAAAAAAAATTGCATTTTTTTGTTTGTTTGTTAGTGGCATCTTTACTTTGTTAAAATAAAAAAGTCTTTTTATACACACACACATGTGGAAAATTCTATAATGCCATAATGAAAATTATGGTATCAATACCGTAATAAATATAAACATTATAAATTACACATAAAATTATTAAATGTAAAGTAAAACTAGTAAATCCATACAAGATTATAAATTATTTAAAAAATTAACATTATTTCTATAGAATTTTAGTGAAAAATATTTTATTCATTTAAAAAAATATTTTCTTTAATTAAACAAAAAAACTCATTAATTAAACATAAAAATTATACTGAAAAAAGTGGAATAAGTTTTATTGAATTGGTTACCATAAATTCTATATTTATTCTAGGACATTTGTATACTTTTCTTCTCCATTTTCTATAATGATATCCATTTATTACACATGTTCATTAAGTGCAATTATTTATCTTGGTGTGGATAAAGTAAAAACAAAATAAAAAAAAAATTATATTAGTAGACAAATATATGATATGTCAATAAAATTATATATAATTTTAATTCTTATTCATACTTTATGTAGTTTCAAACTTTTACTTGTATTTGGAGACTATTTAGGATTGTTGTTGAGGAAATGTAGAAAGATGTAAAATAACCTCATCTTATAATAACTATAAAACATGTTAAAATAATATTTTTTTCAAAATATGATTTTGAGCATAAATTTCATCCTTAATAAAACATCACATGTATTACATAAATACAAAACTAATATTATTCAATTTTAATAAAAAATAATAAATATATATGGTAATAAACATTATAACGAGTTTTTATTTTATAATTGTGAACGTTTTTTTTTTGTAGCAACTCTTATATTAATTTACTTATTTTACCTTTTATTCATAAGTTTTAGTTATAATCTACAAATTTTATTATTAATTTTGCACTTAATATTGATTTACTTGTTTTATGTTATATTTATAAGTTTTTATTTTATCTACCAGCAATAATACATCAATTTACCAGTTTTATAGTAATTTACTTATTTTACCTTCTATTTACAAGTCTTATGTTTCATTTCTAAAATTTATAGTTTATTTTTCAATTAGTATTGATTTACTAGTTTTATGTTATATTTACAAATTTTTGTTTTGTTTACTTGTAATACATTAATTTACTAGTTTATATTAGTTTACTTGTTTTATATCCATTTGCAAGTCTTATGATCTATTTCCAAAATTTTTGTTTTATTTTGTGCATAATGTTGATTTACTAGTTTTATATTATACTTGTAAATTTTTGTTTTATTTACCAATAATACATCAATTTATCAGTTTTATTCATTTACTTGTTTTGCCTTCTATTTATAAGTCTTTAGTTTCATTTTCAAAATTTATGTTTTATTTTACAGTTAATGTTAATTTACTAGTTTTAAATTATATTTGCAAGTCTTTATTTTGTTTACTAATAATACATCAATTTACTAGTTTTATATTAATTTACTTGTTTTATTTTTCATTTACAAATTTTATGTTTAATTTCTAAAATTTATGTTTTATTTTGCACTTAATGTTGATTTACGAGTTTTATGTAATATTTGTAATTTTTTATTTTATTTACTAATAATACATAAATTTACTATTTTATATTAATTTACTCATTTTATCTTTTATTTACAAGTCTTATATTTAATTTCTAAAATTTATATTTTATTTTATCGTTAATATTAATTTACAAATTTTATGTTTTATTTACATAATTTATATTTAATTACGGTATATATATGTGTGAGTGTCTATATGTATGTATGTATGTATGTATGTATGTATGTATGTATGTATGGTGCTCATATGTGGATGTATATGCAAAACTAAAACATGAACGGCGATAAAAGACATGAAAAACACGGATTCGAATGGATTTTTTTTATATTTAGTATGTTAGAGTTTATATTTTTTGTCTTTTAGCCCTATCCGCGTGAATATTTTGTGTTGATATTCGCATTTGAACACAACTATGTATGCGTATGCATCCACGCATGTATTTTTGTGAGATCTATGAACTTTTGTTACTCATAATATGTTTTTTCAAGAATCTAATGGAATAGCCGAATAGTGGACATTATTGCTAAGTTGCAGCCGTCGGCCGAACCAGAATTTGGTTCAAAAAGGGCTATAATAGAGGAAACATAAATTAAGTTAGGTCGTAAAATTATGATAGTAAAATTGAGTAGGCCATGTATACTAAAGAAAGTATAAAATATAGTAGACTATAACAGAATTAGATAAAACTGAAGGTGCAAATATAAACTTCACGTAGACACAGTAAAATTTCAATTCAAGCCCATATTTTTCCCTAAAAAAAAAAAAAAAGCTTCAGCCTGGGTTGTAGCATACTTCTCTACATTGATGGGAATCTTTGCCTCCTATCGTTCTCTGTCTCTCCTCTTCAATTAAAGAGGCAAATGATTTTTGTAATTATCATTTTATCCGAGATATGTTTCAGTATTTTCTTTATTTTATATTATATCTTTTTTTTTTTTTTGAGTTTTATTTATGTCTTTATTGAAGAGTAAAACTCGCTATGTCTCTGACTCACTAGTTGTTCTATTTACTTCATTTAAAATGATGTATATTATGCTTCAGTTAAAATAATGTATATGTTGTATATATTAAATGCATGTACGACTATTATCAGTTTAGCTTATATATGCATAATAAGTGAGCACATGTGCGATGAAGCGGACTGGCGCTCCACTAATGAGTCATCCTGTAGACAATGACAAGAAAAACGATGACACAAAAAAGAAGAGATAAGGCAACAGTTGGCTTATGTTTATTGCATGGTTAAAGCGACTGATACCCCTTGCTTCTGCCATAAGAATTAGAGAAAAGGAGTACCAGCGGTTTATTAATAATTAATAGTCTTTCCCTTCCCTTCTGGTCACGAGGGATATAATAAGTAAATCATTTATTAGAAAGGTAACCTAACCCTATTAGTAAAAATTCTAAAGAACGGGCATATTTTGCTGATCTTGTCTGCTTAAGATCTAAACAAGTCTTAATCACTTTAATGATGCCACTAAACTAGTCAATCAAACCCATCCTTCAATGACCACCAACCACAATTATATAATTCAACCTAACAACACCGGCGCAAAACTTTAACAAGCTTTTCTGTATTCGACTGATTACTTGTTGCCAGTTTATTTTTATTTTTATATTTTCAGAGACGCCATAGTTAGCAAAGAGGGAACAATATTTTTATCTCATATGGGAAAAATTAATAATAAATATATAGCTGCTTAAATTGTCAGGTCAATTAAAAATGTCACTGTCACTTAACAAGTCTTTCCACTCAACGAAACAAATTTAGTCTGGAGGAAACGTGCCACCCGATGGGAGGAGCTCGGAGGCTTGGCGTGGGTCACATCGATGTAGATATTGGTGGTGGCAGCTTTGCTGATTGTTTAGATAACGGCGTTGAGGCTGTGATCATGAACCATCAATGATAGCGATATGAGATAGATAGTGGGTGCGGTTTTGGATTCTAGATTGCATCGTTCTTAGCTTAATAATTAAATACACCGAGTATATATGGTGATTCTGCCGGTTAGTCAAAATATCTAGCGCGATGCGTGTTTTACATGGTAACAAACTAACAATCGAGAATGAAGGAGCAAAACGAGGGTTCCAAGGGCATGACGAAAGCAATGAAAATAACAAAATCAACCAAGTTATGGGGTCATTTATAAAATCTATAACAAAGCTATTTATGGTCATTCTTGTCCACAACGGATGTTCTTTATTTTAAAAGTAATGAAGGTGAGAAAAGTTCACTAAAATTATAAATCCAACTTTAATTTTAGTTATTTTTCTAAAAGCAAGGCCAATAAAGAGTACTATGATATAAAACTTATCAAATTCTGACAAAGGAGATTTTTATTTTTTTCTCTACTGGGATCAATATATACTACTTACTTCCCTATAATTTTTATAATATCCGAAAATACTCATGGCACAAAAAATTTAAAGGAAAATAGGGGTAAATGGGTCATTTATTTGATAATTTATCATAAGAATATAAAATATATATTTACCATGAGAAAAGTGTTTAAAAAATAACAAAAGGCATAAAAAAATCTTATTATTAATTTTTTATTCACAGTAAAACATGTATTTTCCTATCGTGGTACATAATTTTTTTAGTTTAGTTTTCATTATATGATTTATTTAATTTATAATATATATGAATAAAAGTGTATTCGAAAATAAAGGTAATACAAAAAATTATGATGTTAAAATAATTGACAATTATAACAATAATAAGGGAGTAAATAATATATGGTGATTTCAGTAAAGAAATTGACAACCTCTCTTATGACAAATATGAATTGATTTGCAGCTTTTAAGGGTGTATTTCACATTCAAAGAAGGTTTGATAATAGATGTTTCAGAATCGATTTGTTAGATTCAAACATGTATGCCTGATGCTATTATGAGTTTCTGACCATATCATAGTGATAACAACATATGACACCAATATTTCAGTGTATGCAATAATATTGCCAATCTTAAAACCTTAAATGGCAAAGATTCAACGATAATATCGAAATTTGACACGACGTAACAAGAGGAAACCCCGAAATTATTTGGAGATGTAGCGGCAATTTCCGAATGAGAGAATGATTTAGTGTCGTAAGTGTCATGGCATTCACATCCACTCTCAAGATACCGCTTGCATGTTTCAAAAAACGGAACGTATACCACTAATGACGTCACTCTAATTGCCACTTATTGGTCCGGAGCTGGGACACACGCACAGAGACATAATTGTGTAATTGCTGTCAAAGATCTGCCACCCAGACAACGAAGCTGCATTATCAATTTCTGTACCTACCAGTCAGTCAATCTCAATCAATCGTTAACAACCGTACCATTCAATTAATCATACAGCACATATCTTCCGTCCGATTTGTGGACCCCATCCTCTGTGTCAAGCATTGGATAGCTTTGATTGTCCCATACGTTCCGGCTGGGGCCCACCCCAACCCCTGTGCTATAATGCTACGCCTCCTCAATTTTCAAAATCGAACAACACTAAATGATACGTATCCATCCACTGAATATGAGGCAATGTAAGGTTTAAGTTGTTTTCAATTCTCCCTTTCAGGGAGAAAAGGAGAAAAAGAAAAGAAAAAAGAAAAGGGTTGTTTTCAGTTCTCAATACATGTACATTTTTTACACAGTGCTCTAGGAGGGGCACTTGTCAATGCTTGAGAAGGCCACATTTTTTACGTTGGAATAGAGAGCAATTATTGACGTGACTTGTTGGGTTTCTCTATTTGTTGGCTCTGTGGTTGTAGCAAAATGAAGGAATATCCCTGCTTTTCTGTTTGGCAGGAAAGAAAATCTCCCTTGGCGCGCTCGTCCGAAGTTGCCGGCACACGCACATTTAGTGATTGTGGACAACAGCCCTAGTATCTTGGTCATAAAGGATGCACAATACAATATGGCCGTTCCAGTCAAATGTTTTGTAACAGTGACATGTCTAGTAATGAACATATTTTATCGTAACTATATGGTACAATTGTTAATAAATTTTAAGGATTTAGCTATGTCACTAGCGAGAGAGCACATCGATTTTACAATATGTAACAATTTTATAATATGTGCCACATTAGATTAAACAAAATATATTGACGATGATTTCTCTCACCTTCTCCTTTTGGCACTAGATTCTCTGACAACAATGGAAGCGATTATTATTAATACTTTCACTTTACATAAAGAATTTCAATTAAATACATTTATTCTGATCTTATATCACTATATATAATCAGTCAACTATAGGTGTGTGATTATCCTTTTTTTTTTCTTTTCAATCTCGTTTGTCTATTGGTACGTGAAGGGACTCAATGATCTAAAGCACGACGTGGAAGGAGAGTTTAACTGCAAATTGGTCTATTGAGAGCAGTGGATGGCACGTTATATATGTTATAAGTAATATAAATTTGCACCTTCTTTTCTATTAATCTTTTTTTTTTCTTTTTTGAGAAGCTTTTCTATTTAATCTATTATAATCTCTCTTAAGGTTTCCTTAAAAAAAAAAAAATAATAATAATATAAATTTGGTTATTTTCTCTTCCTTAAGGTGATTGATCCCAGTTTCCTTTATTTTGATAGATGTAGTCACTTTTCCATACCATTTGGGACCGAGCTATCATCATATATAATAATTCAGCCAAGGAGAATGGACCAGCATACACATTCATAGACCAATCAAGAACACAAGCTACTCAACTCAATGTCCTACATATACATATATAACGATAAAGCCAATAGCTCAAAGTAGTGGCACTTAAGTAGACCTAATATTCTCCACTCTTTTAAGGATCATTGCCGCCCAGCTTGTCAATGGATATCACAAAATATTTTCACTCGACCACGGCATATACAAACGTTTAAAAAAAAAAAGGGAATATCCGGCCTTATTAGCTGGTCTCAAAATTGGATTACATCACTTTTCATACCAATCACGAAATTATCATACGCACACTTCAATTAAATTTTAGCTAAGACTGATTTAATTTTCATGAATACTTAACCTTAAACCATCTTAAATGTTCTCCTAAAAGTAACGTACGTATTTATTATAAATTCTCAAATTAAGGCAATCTCTAAGTTAAATTTTAGTGTAACTTACACCCAATAACAATAAGCAAAAAATGAACAATAACAAATGGATTAGGTAAGGCCGGCGTCTTGTTTTTGCTGGCTGTAAATTATACTAAATATAACTTAGGAAGACATGAACTTATTTAATCGATATAGGCGCATATCATTGAGGCAAATCCGAAAGTAAATCTCTAAACTGCCCATGTTTCGCCTCAAAACAACATATGCGTATCACTTGGGCATGGGATCTGTCTCCGGTGGCATATATGAGATACTTAACCAGAATCGGCGAGATGTCGTTGGATTTACGTTTGCTATTTTCATTTTTCAACAAGGCGGTTTTCTTTTTTCCATAAAGTCCTACGAATTTTTTATTCACTTGAGAGAACTGTTATGAACTCCAATGGGGGCAACTATGTACTTTTAAATGATGAAATATAGAATGAAACGGTCCTTTCCCATTCTCTCCAATCACGGAGACAAGAGAAAAAGCCATTCGGGACCCGAGAGGCCGACGTCATAATCTCAATCTAAACATAGATACGCGTCGTTATCTGACCGTCCACGTGGCGCCACAGTCCCCTACTAATTATGGAAACGCACGAAACGATTTTTGATTTCAATTTCTGCCCATTTGCATTGTCCCACGTGTCCTCCTTCTGGAAAAAACAGCAGCATGGTACGCAGCCCGCGAGGCCAAGGCCTACGTGCCCCTATCATGGAGAAAGTACATAACACTTCTCAGATTTCTATTGGCTGAAATGTGGGGCCCAATCACAACTCCACATTCGCATCTCTCTTCACCTGGGTCCTACTCGCTGCAACAGCCACGTTCACCCAATCTCCTCGCAATGCAGCTGTCGAACCTAATGTTGATACACGTGTCCGTCCTCACACGCGTCGACGTATTATCCTTTATAAATGCCTTCGCTCATAATTCTACTCCAGCACGGCTTTTACCTTTGCATTTAGTGCTAGACATAAGCGTAACGCCCTCAACTCAGATAAGATAGCGCATGAACTGAGTTTGAGAGAGAGAGAGAGAGAGAGAGAAAAGTACCGAGGTTTATCGAGAAAGAAAATGTATAAGATGGATGGTAGAGGAGGTTGTTGCATAGCGAGGTACGCTGGTGGTGGCGTGTACGATATGTCAAAAGTGGACCGGATAATGCTCCGGTTCAGACCGATCGCACCGAAACCGGCCACCGGCGGTTCAGTTTCTCCAACTGAGAGCAGTGGTGAGCCTTTCACTAGGGGCGGTAAAGGGAAAAGGAAGTATTTGAGAGAAAACGGCAGCATTAACAAGCGGTGTAATAACAGCAGAAAAAGAAAGGCTTCTAGTGAAGATAAAACAGAATCTGTTGTTACGCTGCCGCTGTTGCCGGATTCTCCTGCGAGATCGTCTCAGCCAGGTCCGCAGGGTACGGAAGTACGTAACTCGAAGTTGCCTACCTGGCTTAGTTTTGATAAGAGTGGTGAGGGTAAGAATCAGGTGGTTTTCTCAGGAGGCTCAGCAGATCGGACGGCGGTGATGATGCCTCAGGCAGTGAGGGTGGTGGGGTCGTCTGTTACGGTGGAATGTGTGACTGACACGTGGTTGGATGCAGGTGGTTTAGGGCGTACGGACGGAGAGAGGACGGTGAATCTAGGGAGGGACACGTGTCCCGGGTTCATATCTGATGAATTCGGTAGAGTCACGTGGACAAATGAGGCATACAATAAAATGGTAGGCCAAGAAGCGGGTGAAGAGATGGTGGTCTGGTTGGTGATGAAGGTGCCGGTGACCGTCATGCTAACATACCCGGCTTTCACGTGCAGGGTGAGGCTGCAGTACTCGTATGGTAAGGAAAAGAACTCGCTTACTTTGCCCTGTGATGTGTGGAGAATGGACGGCGGTGGTTTTGCATGGAGACTCGACCTCAAGGCTGCTCTCTCTTTGGGTCGGTAAATGAACGATAGCCGTCTGATCTGGTCTCGACTCGATGATATATTTTTATTTTTCTGATCTGATTTCATCTCAACTTACCCAAAAAATGTCAAACCTTAAAACCAAGGGATCATTGACATTAACGTAGCCAACTTTTTGAGCTTTTTAGTTTACCTTTGGAATTGTAAATATCTCTTTTTCCCAATCCCTGTTTCGGAGTGGTTTGAACCTTTTCACTGTTGCTGCAGTCTGCATCAGCACGCCACTTATGCGAGTGTTTTTACCTAGTGTTCGGTTTAAGGCATATGTGGAGAAGCGAAGTTACAAGAGTTAAGATATTTTCTGTATGATTAATTAAGCTTGGGTTTATAATATGGTTCTGATCATGTCATGGGATTGATATTTATATATGCAGTTATGCACCGGTATTTTCTCCTTCTTTATTATTATTATTTATTATTATTGAGTTTTTGTTCCGTTATTATTATTGCTTTAACGTGCAACAAACTACGCAACACGTACTGAATGTTGATTAAAGCGTGTTGTTTGCTAGTGGATTTTTGGAATTTTGTTGAAGAGCTGTCGTTTGGTTTCGGAGGCTATTTTGAGTTAATAAAGCCACCTTTTTCCCCTGAAAAGCCTGTTTCTACTAAGAACAGCAATAGCAGCATTTGGGGGTGCGCGGTGCCCTCTCCGCGCTTGTGACTTACGAGAGGGAGAGCCATTGATGTGTGAGAATTGAGAAACATGCGTCTGGACAGGTGGTTGTAATCTGAGGACATTTGCTTTGGTTATTTGTCCATTAGTTCCTCTTCTTTCCCCCCCCCCCCTTTTTTTATTTTTTTTTTTATTTTTACGGCCTGTTCTCTTTATGCTGCATGTTCTGCACTGGTTTCTTTTGCTTTGTCCACCACCCATGCCATCTCGTGTTTGCTGGCACGTGTTTCCCTCAGCGTACTGCGTACTTGTCACATGCTTACTCGTGGTGGCGTATATGTGGACGGTAGATTTGTTTTCAAGGAGATGTCAAAACTATCTTTTGATTTAATTTGAATTTTTCTGTGCATGACTATTCTTTTAACAACCCGCAGAAAGAGAAAGGAGGAGAAAATTCTGCCGCTTTTTAGAATTCGGGTTATCCTTGGGGTGGTAAGATAAGGGGATAAAAATTATATTTTTGTTTATCCATCTTTTTTATCCTAAAAAAAAAAAAAAAAGAGAAAGACTGTTGGTTTGTTGAGAGTAGCTCTACGTACTTGTCTATCGAGCTTAGTGATTTTTTATTTTTTATTTTTTTGCTCTTGATGAATTATACGAGTTTATTGTTTAAATTATAATTTATATTATATGAGATTATTATTAATATTTATAATCAGATAATTATTAGACCAAATTTTTTTAATATTTGTGGAACGTTTATATATTACTGTTTTGATTTTATCTCCTTTGATATTTAAGAGAAGTTTTTTTTTTTTATATTTTTTGAGATTATTACTAATATCTATAATCAAATAATTATAAAAATTAAGATTTTTCTAATATTTGAAGAATATTTACACAATACTATTTTTATTTTATTCTTTTTAATATTTAAGAGATGTTTATTTGATAGATGTTATTTCATTCGCATTTTATGAAAAAAAATTATTTTATTTAATTATTTTATAATTACAGAAGACAATTAAATTCTCGCATCGTGAGAGTAAGTATTCTCTTATTAGGCTAAAGGCTTACTCCTTATCGAGCGCAGTGATTGAAAAGAAAGGAAGGGACAAATCTTAGTGTTGTGGACCAATTATATTGGCAGTGCAATATACGGGAATCGAAGTCCTATAGATTCTTTTATCTTTGTGTGAAGAATTAATCAATTGGCTATAGTCAATAATATATTGCTCAAATTGTATTGAATTTTTATATGTTGTGTTGATGGTCTGTTTTAGTGAGTTTCAATAATGTCTAATATTTTTAATAATTCTGAGCTTAGTTGTATTAAAATTTAAAATGTAGGTCGACGGTTCATTTGTATTGCGTTTTAATTATGTTTAATTTTAACGAGTCATTGGCTATTGTCTTTGATTCTGTCAGTGGTTAGTCTTTATAAATTTTCAGAAAATGGACGGAAATCGGATTATTATATTGTGGGATTGGTTCAGGTGCCCTGGTGCCCATTTTAGTGACCGAACAAAATCATAAGCATATAGTTGGATTCTCCACTAAAACTTGTATATTTCATCACCAAGTGAAATCAAATAATCGAGATTCGCGAAATGAATGGTTGTTCTTGTCTTGCTCATATACCTGCATTTATCAATTAGTCTTAGGTTATATTTGGGATTGAGATGTTGTAACTTTTAAGTTACAGTTGCTGTGGAAAAAAAATTGAAACTATGATACAAAAATTAATAACATATAGTAAATATAAATTTTAAATAATAATTTTAAAAAATTATTAAAAATATAATAAATTTTTCATCATATAAGTAAAAATTTATATCAACATAACTTTTAAACTACAACAGTTATTATTTATCAAACACTTTAGTATTGTAACTTTTAAGTTATAGCTGCCAAACCTCAATCTCAAATGCACTCTTAGTTTGACATTGGGGTTGAAACTCAATAAACTACTTATTTATGACACAACTTAAAAGTGATTTTTAACTCTCAAGTATAAAAGTATCTTGTTATATTATAACTCGGTGAGTTCGAGGTCGATCCATAGAGAAAAGATTTAATTTGTATATTTTATTTTATCTAAAAATAAAAATAAAACTTGAATATATGCAACTTAATTTAAGTAAAACTATGAATTGAAATAGTTAGGGATATGGATCCACTCTTAGTAGTAAATAGAATTTAACAAATTCTTTTTGCTATTTTTATTTAGATTTATAGCCCAAAAGATTAATTATATAAATTATCATTATTTTCCCATTAATTTTATTATGGATTAAGTATTTATTGTGCCTAAATTTAATTTGTCTACAATAAATCAAAATACCATTTTATCATACCTTATATTAAGATATTAAGAATTTATTACACTAAACTCCATTATTTGTCTACAATAAATCAAAATTTTAAAATATAAAATATGTATAAAATTAAATAGAAAATAATTTAATTTATATAATTAAAAATATAATTTGATTAAATCATATTTATTTCCTAAGAGTTTCACCTTACCCTTATTATTATTATTTAACTAAGCATAATTAAAATAAAAATAAAAATGATTATTCAAATTAAATTACTCATAATTAAAAAGAATGAAAACAAGTAAAATTGAAAATAAAACTAAATTTATTTATAAAAATAATTATGAAAAATATTAAAACACACTTGTAAAATAAGATAAAGAGATGTCCAAAAACATAAAAATGAGGATCTATTTATAGAAAATAAATTCATAATCCAATGTCTTGCGGTCCATTATAAGCTGGATTGCATGCGCTTCATTTAACCATTAGATCAAGATCCAATAACTAGTTAAATTTCAAAAGTCAACATTATAGGTGACATCATATGAAAAGTCCGATTCAGTCAAAGAACGGTTGAGATTTGGCGAGTTAATGGGTGGATCGGATCGACCCAAATACAAATATTAGGATCCTCCAACTTGCTTCACCAACCATTGTCAATGGCATGATCATGGCCATTGAATTATGAATGGCTGAGATTTAGTAAAAATTGATAGCTATCCAGTGCATTCATATTTATTATAAGCCAATTTTATTATCTAATCAATGCTCGGTCAACAAAAAAAGTCAGCTTTCCATGTAAAATTCAATTTTAAGCCAGTCTCGACTCATCTTAAGGTTTTCGAACCTTCGAAATCCAAATTTGACACTCGTTTATTTGTTTGGAGTCTCAAATTACGTAAAATTAATATTTTACATAATAAACACACACAAAATATACAAAATTAAATATGGTTAAAACATAATTAATAATTTTTAATATATTACATAAACACAAATATAAATTATAATATATGCACAAAATAAAATTTTTACCCTTTAATAAACATACAATTTTTAACACTAATCAATTTATACTTTTTCACATGTTGTAAAAGTTATATTTTTTTTTTCATAATTTTCTCTATTTTGATAGTAGTTTTTTTAAAAAAGATAAGGGCTGTTTTTTAATAGCAGCTTATTAAATAAGTAATTTTAATATTTTAACAAAAAATTATTATGTCTTATTTTTTCACAAATCTTAATATATGAACTATTAGATATTACATTACCACTACAATTAAATTATGCTAATAGCAGTTGTGTCATTGTAATCATAACATTGTACTATTATTTGAGGAAGCATGTATAGTGTGATCTTCATTTTAATAATATTGAAAATGATCCTAGTTTAGGGTTGGCAAAATTTGGATCCAAATCCAGATGTAGGTGCATCCGAATCCGGATTCGCATTTATAATTCTAAATCTGGATGTGGGTAATATCCGCAATGGATGTGGATGAATATTCTGGATATCCAGATCCGCAAAAATTAAAATTTAATTATTTAATATATTTTTTCAAAATTAAATAATTTACCTAATAATATCAAATAAAATCCAATTATAATTCAACAATTAATAATTCAACATGAATAATATACAATAATATCATAAATCCACAAATAATTTTTTTTTTTTATTTTTTATTTAATTTTTAATATATATTTTTTATTTAATTTTTAATTTAAAATAAAATTCAATAATTTACCTAATAACATCAAATAAAATTCAATCACAATCCAACAATTAGTAATTCAACATGAATAATATACAACAACATCATAAATACATAAATAAAATTTATTTTTTATTTAATTTTTAATACATATATCTAATTTAATTTTTTATTTAAAATAAAATTCAATAATTTACCTAATGATTTCAAATAAAATTCAATCACAACCCAATAACCAATAATTCAACATGAATAATATACAACAACATCATAAACCGGCAAATAAAATTTATGTTTTAATTTTTAATATATATTTTTAATTTAAAATAAAATTTATTCGGATCCGAATATCTAATTTAAGTGCATCCGGATCTGGATCAAAATCCATGCGGATAATAAATTTCTATATCTGAATTCGCATTTTTTAATATGTAGATCCAAGTTGGATCCGGACTTAATTGCCATCCCTATCCTAGTTTAATTTCTGATAATGGAATAGGAAGAGACAATGATATTAAAGAATAGCGTTACAATATTAATGGCTTAAATGCAGGAATGCAAAACTTAAGGATTATTATTGTAACAAGTTTAATGTAAATGTAACACATATTACTTTTTATCTTATATGCATTATCTATTAGAACATATTCTCATCATATTTTATGTAATAGATTATAAAGTTTATTAGATATTATTTAACTGAGTTTTTTTTTGTAATTTATTTGCTTTAAAAAGAAAAAAAGACATGAGTTTTTGTTAGTAATGAAGTTGGCTTTTAAATTTCTGTTAATATAAAAATTTGTGTAACATCCTACATTATAGAAGCGTTTTGGATTGCAAAGCCAATGAGAAAACCGTGACGGACTTGGTGCCCCAAGCCTATATGCACTTAGTTGTTGGGTTTGTGTTGTTATAATAGATAATTATATGATTTTGTTTTGTTTTGTTTTAGTGACCTTGATGAGGAAGCAAGGTCCACAAGTAAGAAGTATGTAACATCCCATATCACAAACGTGTTTTAGGTGCCGAATAATAAAATTGTAATGGGCTATGTGCCTAAAGCGGATAATATTTACTTGGTTGCTGGGGTTGGGATGTTGCAATTTGGGTCAACAATAAGAGTTGAGAAAAAGTTGTTTTTGAAAATAGTCACTGTTAAGAGTAAAGAGCACAATGGTCGTAATTCTACAAAATAAGAACCCATCAAGGATCTCTGGGTCTGTTATCGGTGTATACCGTCTGATGCTTAAGTCAGAGATCGAGAATAATACAATAAAAAAAATAAGTAATTAGAGAAAGAAGAGAGAGTAAAAGAAAGGGTTGGAGGATATTGCACACCTCCTCCAATATACCTTTTTCCTCCCTTTCCTTTTAAGTGGTTGCCTCTTTATATGAAAAAAAAAATTATCTAAAATATAATTAAGTTAGGAAAACTTATCTCTTATCTTATTGGATTTGAGTTCGGTGAAGATTATGACTTATGTTATTTTATCCTACTTAGATTAAGACATGTTATTGGATGTAGGTCCTCGAACTCAGGGCCATTCATTTATATCATTTGATTGGATTGGTTAAAAATACAAGTATATATCTAAGTGTAATTAATTGAGATATATTTTATGAATTCAGTTTATTTGATCATCATAACTATGGATCGTGCGTATTCATTTCACCAACTTATCTTTGCTAATTAACCTAAGCTAGTAAATCATATTTGAACATCTTCATGGCTCTGTTAGAGTTTCTTTATGATGTGTTGTGAATAAGCTATGTGAACAAGAAACAAATTTAAAAGATGGTGGCATGGAGTTATAAGAATATGATGTAGTTAGTTTGCTTGCGAATAATTATCATTCAATAGATAAATGACTAATTACATATCATTTAATTTAAATTATAATTTAAAGCGGATAATTTTCAGTCGCTAGATAAATGACTAATTACATATCATGTAGTTTAAAATATTAAAAATTTTGGGAAAAAGTTTCAGATATTACTTGAAATACTAATCGTATTCATAATTAAGAAGTAATTATAGAATCAAAATTCATGTGTCCTTTTTTTTTTTCTTATGGAAGGGCACAGATAGCTATGCTGGCCGTGTAAAACTAGGGATTTATCACATTTATCCACTAAAGTACAAACAAGGGTGGTCTCTGTTCAACAAGTCAGGCTAAATAATTTTAGGGTTTTTTTTTGTTTCTAAATGACTTTTATCTCTAATATCTAAATACATGCAATTTGAGATCTATTGGGAATCTTAACTAAGTTAGGCTTAAAGTTGTAATCTTAAAATATTTGAGGAGCAGGCAATAAGGCCCATCGACAATTCCGAATGGCTTAATTTTATGTTTTGACACATTTTGACAGGAAAGGTTTACTTGAAAGCTTCGTTGTTCCAATGATTTCATGCACATAAAGACTTTTGAAGACTGATGTTCCATGTGACTATATAAATTAACCCAATGTCACACTCTCATTTGGACAATCTTTTAAGCGTATTTGGTCTTATAGTGTTGTAATTTTTAAGTCGTAGCTGTCGTTGAAAAAATTTTATAATTATGAAATAAAAATAAGTAGTGTAAGTAAATATAACTTATAAATAATAATTTTGACAAAAACAATAAAGATATTATAAATTTTTTCATTATAAGAGTATGAGATTAAATCAATTCAGCTTACTTAATATTAAATACTAAATACTTTACTATTATAAAGTAAAAGGTATATGTCTAACCTAAATACCAAATAGGGCTTTAATGTCATATCCGGTACCATAACCATCAAAGCATGACCATTGTTTCTAACAGGATGATTCTTAGCTTTAGAACCAAATGCTAACGTAATTTTTTGTTGACTGTTAATTTGTTATCGATGATATGTTGTGTGTGTACTTATAAAAATATATAATTAAGATTTAATTATATATTGATTCTTTTTCAATAATTGAATATCAATCTTACTCAAGCTTCGCCATATAAGGTATAACCTAGCTCTTGTAAGCTATTAATTCAAAATTTTGGAAGTTATCAAGCTTGTTAACATGTATTTCTATACTTAATATAATATTTCTTTTTATTTCAGTTGATAATATCTAAGCAAAAAATAATCATAAGAATTAAGAGTTGACATATTGGCAACTGACACAACTTAAAAGTGATTTCTAACTCCCAAGTATAAAAGTGTCTTATTATATAATAGTTTGGTGAGTCAAAGATCGATCCACAGAGAAAAGATTTTAATTTGTTTATTTTATTTTATATAAAAATAAAACTTGAATATTTGTAACTTAATTTTAGTGAAACTATGAAATTAAATCAGTCAGGGTTATGGATCCACTCTTAATAATAAATAAAATTTAATAAATTCTTTTTGCTATTTTTTAGATTTATTGCCCAAAAGATTAATTGTATAAATTATCATTATTTTTTCATTATTTTTATTATGGATTAAGTATTTATTGTGCCAAAATTAATTTATCTATAATAAATCAAAATATCATTTTACCATATCTTATATTGAGATATTAAGAATTTATTGTGCCATAAATCAAAATATAATTTTACCATATCTTATATTGAGAATTTATTGTGCCAAACACCCTTATTTATCTACAATAAATCAAAATTTCAAAATATAAAATATGTATAAAATTAAATAAAAAATAATTTAATTTATATAATTAAAAATAGAATTTGATTAAACAATATTCTTTTACTAAGAGTTTCATCTTCCCCTAACTATTAATATTTAGCCAAGCATAATTGAAATAAAAATATTTAAAATTAAATTATGCATAAAAAATGGTATTTGAAAATTAAAAATAAAACCAATTTCATTTATTGAAATATATTACAAAGAGAGATGAGAAGAAGAAGAATTTGAGGGGAAAGAAGTGAGAAAAGGTGTAGAGAGGTGTGCTACCCCTCCCTTTCTATTTATACTAATACATGATTAATTCACATTACACATATAAATAAGGCGAATTATATCATAGCCATACATTTGTCTCACTAACAAGATATAAACATAACTTAATTCACTCAAACATACCTAACTCATTCCACTAATAATTACCATACCTAACATAGTAAAATTTTATAATTTTAAAATTATTGCACTTATTATGGTAAAAACTTATAATTTCACAGTAAAAATTGTGAATCCTCTTTAACAATGAAATAACTTCTCGGACCTTTGAAATCCAAATTTGACATCTATGCATTTGTTTGGAGCCTCAAATTGTGTGAAATTATTATTTTTACCTAATAAACACACAAAAATATACAAAATCAAATATTTAGAAAAATAATTAGAAATTCTCAATATGTTACATAATTACACACATAAATTATAATGTAAACACAAAATGATATTTTTACCATTAATAAACATACAATTTTTAACACTAATCAACAACCCCTTTAATTACATGCCTTATTTACCTCATTAAAATTACATAAAGATTTATAAAGTTTCTTATGAAACCCCTTTAATTCCAAAAATAATCTTCGTTTCTTCTTAAATAAAGCCTTAAATGTCACATCCTCCTCTCTTTTCATCTAGTTTTGTTGCCCTTCTTTGAATTTCTTTCCTTCTTACTCTTTCTCTTTCTCTCTATTTACCACTACCTTTGTGGTGATAAACAAACTGAACATTGTCTTTACATTTACAAGTAAGTAAAAAAAATTAATTCTGAAAGTTTGGTGAAAATGGAGCTCCTTGGTATTTAGTGTTTTTTTTTTCTCTCTTTTTTTAATACGCTTGCAAATGAATGTAGAGGCGTTAATTATTACATCTTATTGGATACAATAATTGATTTGGCTTTCACTATATGTTTTTAAACTTGAGTGATGTAGAAACAATTAAAAAGGCGAATATAAAAGCTTTAACCACAATTCATCAGAGGCTACCATGGTTGTTTATAGAGTTTTATAAAAAAAATTCCTTCTTCTCCTTAATGAAAAACTCATCAGAAATATAAATATGATTATGTTTCAATTTAGAAAAGAGTAGAGTTTTGATAATGAATGGATGTTTCTTGATGGCAAAATTTAGGTCAATAACAAGAGTTGAGAAAAAGTTAATTATTTTACGTGGAGAAACAAGTTATGAGAGAGCTTGACGTCTTTAGAATTACCATTGTTGAGAGTGAAGAGCTTGCTGGTTAGAATCCTGTAAAATAATAACCCATTAGAGGTCTCCAGGGTGTTACCCGCGTAGATCCTAAAATACTTAAGTTAGAGATTGAAAATAACACAATAACAAATAAGTAATTAGAGAGAGTAAAAAGAATAAGAGAAAGGTTTGGAGGATATTGTATCCTTTTATTCAATATACTTATTTCTCATCTCCCTTCTACTGTTGAGTAATAGCCTTTTTATAAATGAAAAATAATCATATGTATAATTTAGTTATGAAAACTTATCTTTTATTCTTTATGATTCGAGTTGGAGAGGATTAGGGTTTTGTATTGTTTTATCCTATTAGATTAGGAAAATTGAATATGGGTTCTTAGGCTTGAGAGTTCATTTGTTTATATCATCAGGTCGAGTTAGTTAAAAATATAGGTATATATAATAGGTTTACAATCAAGCATCCCTATCAATATTAAAGTCAATGATAAATTAAGATTTCAATAAATTATAGGACAAAATACAGTGCATAATGTCAGTGTTTTTTTAGCTTACCTTTGACTTTAATATCGTCGAGGATTCCTGATTGGAACATATATATGTATGTATATATTCAGGGCTATTCATACTTTAGTCAAAAAAATAAACGTTACCTTAGTTTCTTATATATATATATATATATATATATGATTGTTTTTTTAAATTTAAATAATAAAGTTTGAATTTTGAATACGGTGAATATCGTTTATATTTTATATAATATTAAATAATATATATATATATATATATTATATATATTTATATATAATAAATATATATAAATATATATATATATTTATTTTTTTTATCTGGATCGCTAAAAATAGATATTAAGTTATTTATTTTTTTAACTTAAAAAATCTAAAAACTAATATTTTTAAATAATAAATTTTAAGCAAAGAATAAACATCTCAGAGAATATAAATAAGATAATATATTATCATAACATAAATCATATTCAAATGAATATAACTCTTTAATATTCTATATTATACATGTTAATCAATTTTATTATAGCTTATGATGTTTTTATATGAAAAATATTTATAAAAATTATGAAAATAGATAATGATAAATTGAAGAAAATAAAAAGATAAAAATAATAATAGTGTACCACTATATATTATCACAAGTTATATAGAGATGACTAATAATGCTAATTATTAAATTTTATTTAGGCAAGTATTGAAATTAATTAATTAGATAAATATGAATATCTTTTTAATAATATCATTCAAACTTTTTAGATTAAGTAAAAAGCTAAAAAAAATTAGTTTAATAACTTAATAGCTAAAAATTTTCATTAAATTGAAAAAACAAACAAGCTTAATGACTTAACTTATTAAAAATTAAGTCAATTAAGTTATTAAGTAAGAAAAAAATAAACAGCCCCTAAGTGTATGTATGGGTGTGGAGAGTTTTCGGCAAAAGAAAATTATTTACCTTTAATGTGTGGAATTAATTAGATACATTTTTATCTTTCCATGTAATTTCAATAAAGGTCAAAACTGTAAAAATACACGGAGGGATTTCAAGAGGTTTTGGAGGAGTGCTAAAAGCATCTCCAAAAGAATATATAAATTTTATTCTTTAAATATCAATTTGCTTACTCATGTGGTAAATAAGAGGATATAAAAATACAATTTTATCCAAAAGACTCATCAAATAAGAATAAATTAATATTATTTTAATCAATAGCCATTGAATTGCTGTTATCTTTTTGAAAGGAAACATAAATAAAAATTATAGCAGTCTTATCTTTTCAATAAATAATAATAAAATATTAATAGAAGAGGGAGAAACTCACTCGCCGATATTAAAGAGTGAGAAACAAATTTTATTTTAAGAATTCAAGTTAGCGTGTCTTTCGAAATATTTAATATTAATATGTCTCTTCAAATATATAATAAAATTTTATTTAAAGAGTCTTTTGAAGATGCTCTAATCGTCCAAGTAAAAAATTAATAAGCCACTTCTTTTTGAGTCCCGAAGGGTTGTTGGATAGAACCCCTCGTTAGCTCTCACAAATATCTTTGTTTTTAAATACACCCATTGAAAAACTAGTTACAATGGCTTTTGTAACTAATTACACCCTTTTTAGTCCCACAAATATCCTTGTACTGTTATTTCTGAGAGAAAGAAAGGGAACCCAGACTCTTAAGAACTACTCTTTTACAATTTTGTTATTATTCAAGATATGACGATCGGTACTTTTTAGCCTCTGAAAGTTTTAGCTATTTTAAGTTGTTCAGGTTGATTACCGAGGTTTTTCTTTCTTTAGAGTTGGTTACGATTCGATGCAAAATGCATCTTTTATTTTATTTTTTCTTTTTTTAACGGGAAGTTCTTATTTAGGATAAAAATAAAAAATAAAAAGCGTCTTTTTATTTAACAAAAATGAAAACCCAGGTGGCGTAAGGAAGAATAAAAGATGAACTGTTAACATTTACACTAATCATGATACAGGGTGGAGTTAGTTAATTAAGGATACACGGGTTTTATAAGATTGTTTTGGGGTGCTAATAGCTCGATGCAACGGTTTAAGTGGTATGGGGCAAATATATAAAGATTCAGCCCATTATTGTATGGACATTTTTCAGTCCATTAGCGCATGACCCGAAGGCATGGTTAGAACCAAAACAATTTCGAGCAATGCTTCTAGAAGATATATCAAAAAACAACTTCACAAAAATTCTGAAAACAATTGAGTTAAAAAAATTTTCTGAAAAGTTTATATACTGTTCTCAATGAGAAATATGATAGACATTTCAAATTTTTTTATTTAAAATTTTATTTCAAATAATATGTCATTTACTGAGGTGTTTAGTAATTCTTTAAAAAATTTAAGTTAATTAATTACATTAGCTCCTCCAATTAATTGATAAATGCCACATCATTTAAGAAATTTGAATATATTTGTAATGAAGTTATATTCATGTTTTAAGAACTTTTTTTTCGGTAATATTTATGTCTTAGTTTTAAATCTTTTGAAATTACAAACCAAACCGTCGTATAGGTGCAAAATGTTTGACTTGGTTTCGAGATTTAAAAATAGTTAACGCCATCCCATAAGTCAGATGTAAAAAAAAAAAAAAAAAAGAAGGAAAAGTCATAACGCTTATTTTTCATATTTTTGCAGTAACTAAGGTTAAAATTAATTGAAATGATTGGTGCATCTTTTTTTTATCAATAGGGTGAATCTTATGCGAGTAATTTAAAAAAAAAATGTCTATGTTTCATAAATAATTTCTTAGTAGGGTTAATTGATAACTTTTTTTTATAGGACTTATTATATCTCCCCTCATTTGTCGAATCTTTAATTTATTATTAATAAAGTTATCCTGTATAACAAAAAAAAATTAAAAAAACTCAGTCCAGCAAAAAACAAAAAAAAAACTATTCTCATCACCGTCATTAAAAAAATATTGATGACTGTCTTCCAAACGAGGCCTATGTATCGACTTTTTGTTTAGCTTTGCGTTAGAATTGATTGGCCTCTAGAAGTTTGTTCTTTTAAGAAAAAATTATAGACTATCTTTCAATATGGATCTCACTAAATTACTGTCAATGTAACTTACATCCCTCAATAAAATACATGAAATTCCATAATTTATTATTATTTTTTATATTATTTTCAAAGGCTGTAAGTTACATTAACAGTAACTTATCAATTGCCTTTCAATATAGGTAAGAAACGCTTATGCCCTAACTTAAATGAATTATGACACTTATTCCCTTAAAAGTTGGGGAACGTCACACATAATCCCCTAATGTTAATAAAAGTTGATGTGTTATGTTAAATTATAATAAAATTTCTATACCGTTCCTAATTGATTTAAGTTACCTTACAAACCATAAACATCCATGAAAATAAATTATTGTATATGTGTTATGATATTAACGTCCTTAATTAGTTGAGTTAATTGCCTAATTTATTTATTTTTTAATTTATTAATTTAGTTTATTTTCATATTTTCTTTGTTAAAAATTTGAAAATTATAAATAAATTAGAGAATACAGTATTTAAAGGTTTGGTAAAACTTATTTTATATGTTATTGATAAGAGAATACATTGTTTTATGCAACAAATAATAATAATATATAATCGATGATGTGATGTGCTGAAAATAGAATAAAATGAATATTTTACAAGAAAAGAAATAGATACTACAATATTGTCATATTATTAAAAATATTTCAATTTAATGGATGTTTATGGTTTGTAAACTAATTTAAATTGATTGGGGTAATATGGATTTTTATTGTAATTTAGCATAATATATCAACTTCTATTAGTATAAAGGGCTTAAGTCTGATGTCTTTAAATTGAAGGAACAAGTGTCATAATCCATTTAAGTTTGAGTGTAAATATTTCTCACCTATTTAAAAGGCAATCTGTAATTTTTCTTTTATTTAATAGCTTGACGTTCATTAAAAAAAATAGTTAATTAGTTTTGAGATTGTTGGCATTATTGATAATTAACATTAAAATTGAGGGGTCGAATGATTTTACGCATTATTGATTACTTTTTTTTTAATAAAGACCCATTTTCTTATCCATATTTGAGGGGAATCTATAAACTTTTCTTTTATTTAATAGCTCATACCAATAATATTTAACTAGTTTTGAGACTGTGGGCATAATTAACGTTAAAATTAAGGGGTCAAATGATTTTACCCATTATTGATTATTAAAAAAAAATTAACAAAGAGTTACGATAGCATACAGGTCCAATCGAGCACGTGTAGTGGTTCACTTTACGCGTCACATGGCGGTAAAAGTCAAAGAAAGTGACACGTGGTCAGCTAATGAGTTTCGCTCATCAAATTATCCGTACCCTGATTCACTCACTGAAGTCAGAAGAACACGTGTCATACAGTAACACGGTGGCTCGAAATAAGGCGAGTATAAAACTGGCATACTCGGCAGCGTCGCATGTGCCACCAGAATTTTCAATGAATGGATTACGTTGTGCGTCAAATATCTAGAATAAAGATTAATTGAATCCACCCGATCTACGCAGACCACACAAGGGGATTCACACCACAGCCGTAAGATTTGAAATTCACAGGACAACCGTTGGATTTGGAAAATTGACGGTGAAGTTAATCTACGGCTATGATTCTTCTACTTGCGGCGGGCAAAGAAACCAAGCCGGGCTTTTAAGTAGAGGATAAACGAGCCCAAAATCGATCACACAGTCCTCGCTCTTCGAGTCTTTCTCTTCTTCTCTTTTTCTCTCTTTCGCTTGTTTCTCTTTCTCTCAGAGATGATTGGCGCATTTTAGGGTTTCTTCGAATCAACGGCTATTCGCGAGATCCAGGTTTTGAATTGGATCCTTGTGAAGCAGGTTCCGTTTTGGGGTTCTTTCTAGTTTTTTTTTTGGGGAAGCGTTTGGATTGGATTCGTTCTTGTCGATGCGATATATTGTTTAGCTTCGACTCGATCTAGGGTTTATGCTTATAAGAGTATAGGTTTTTTCTTGCAAGTATTATTTTTTTCCTCAATCATTTCTTTATTCCTCAGTTTTTAGGACAATTATTTAATTATTTGATTCGAATTGTGTGGGAGGAGAGTGATTCCATATTTCAGCGACAAAAAGAATTTTTTTTTTGTTTTCATTGTTCGGAAGGTACATTGGTTGGATTCAGTATGTCACAGTAACAAAGTTAGGGTTTTATCAGATATTCAATCATCAAATATATCATTGTTCAAATGGTGATGTGGACTTGCTCCTGAATTCAGAGAGATTTAGTTGTGAAAATTTAAAACACTGTATATCTTCTTGGATTAAGGAATTGCTGGTGCTGCTTGGCTAAGTGTTGTTTTGACCTCATCTGTGAATATTTTGAATACTTTGACGGAGTGGGAACGGTGGAACCTTTGGAATTTTTCTATTGGTTTATGGGAATGATTTTTCCGAATTTCATATAGGTGCTTTTTTAAAATTCAAGAAATAATTTTGAATTTGATGGTCAAGGTTGATATGTGCAGTTATTGGAAGCTCGTAATCTTATGGCACCAACTGTTCCCATAGACTTTATCGGACAAAAGCAATCGAAAAAGTGTTTGATTTCACAAATGATGGGGAAATCGAGAAAGTACTCTAAAGGGCATTCTTCTGGTTTTGTTCCGGACTATCGGCACGCTGTTGAGACCATGGCTGAATCCGAAGGGTTTGGCAGCTCGGGAAGAGTTGACACTGAAATGACAGCTTCGGAGGATTCTTATGCTCCCAAAAGGAAGTGCATTAGTTTGAATATGGATGGTTATGATAATTTTGGTGTACCTCTACAGGTATTAACTCTGGCAAAGATGTCACAAACTGAAAGGAGGAGTTTAGAACTTAAGTTGAAAACAGAACTTGAACAGGTCCGTGTACTTCAGAAGAAAGTTGGTTCTCTCAGTTCTAATGTTGTTCTGTCACCTTCTAGTGATATTCGGAGTTGTAATGATGGGCAAAAGAAGCCTCTGTTAGAGAGTGTTGGTGGTCCATCTGTAGTAATGGCTCCAAAGGGTAAGAAACGGGCTCCTAATGGGCGCAATGGGCCCCAAACAAAGAAGAGCAATTCTGGGTGTCTTGAACCAAAGAATCCGGCTGGAGCAGCAAGTACTTCAAATGCAATGTTGATGAAGCAGTGTGAGAATTTGCTCAACCGTTTGATGTCACATCAGTTTGGGTGGGTCTTCAACACTCCAGTTGATGTGGTGAAGTTGAACATTCCTGATTACTTCACTGTCATCAAGCATCCGATGGATTTGGGCACCATAAAGAGCAAGATAAATTCAGGTCAATATTCAAATCCATTGGGGTTTGCTGCAGATGTTCGTCTTACTTTTTCAAATGCACTGACCTATAATCCGCCTCAAAATGATGTCCATATCATGGCTGACACTCTTAGAAAATGCTTCGAAGTGAGATGGAAAGCTATAGAGAAGAAGCTGCCAGTGACTGTGGATATGACAGCAGTGCCTTCAAGAGCAGATGATATTATAGAAACTGAAACTAGAATGGGAATGCCACCCATGAAGGAGAAAAAAGTTTCCCCCAAGGATATTAAGATAAAGTCAGAACCTGTTAGACGAGTCATGACAAATGAGGAAAAGCGTATTTTGAGCACTGAATTGGAGGCTTTGCTCGAAGAGTTGCCTGAAAGCATCATTGATTTCTTAAAAGAGCATAGTGCAGGTGAAACTGGTGAGGATGAGCTGGAGATTGATATTGATGCTCTCAGCGATGATACATTGTTTGCATTGCGGAAGCTTTTAGACGATTATCTTCTGGAGAAACAACAAAAACAGGCAAATCCTGGTCCTTGTGAAATGGAGGTAGCTCTTCTCGCTCTTTGTCATGCTTGTTTGCTTTCTGTTGGTTAACATTTTCCCCTCTGAATAAAGCATATGTGATTTATTGTTGGACTGTTGCTGCGGACTTTCTTGCTGCAGGTCCTTAATGAGTCTGGGCTCAGCAATTCCTCAATGCAATTATGCAAAGGTTTATACTCATGTCTGATATCATGGCAAATTAGTGATTGTCAAAAGTTGTGCACACCACAAATAGGATTTCTTTGCTAGTTAAAAATTTATGTTTTATCTGTTTTCCAGGCAATGACCTGGTTGATGAAGATGTGGATATTGTTGGTGGTAATGATCCTCCTGTTACTAACATCCCTCCTGCAGCAATAGAGAAGGATGCTGCTAATAGAAACAGTAAATGCGGTAATTCAAGTGGCTCCAGTAGTGAATCAGACTCTTCATCAAGTGGTTCGTAGTTCTGTGAGACTTATTTATACCTGCATTTTCTCTTTCTATTAAGAAAAGTTTTAAGATGCTGCACTAGTTTATTTTGCCATCTTCTATGACATACAATTTAAGTATCGCAAAAATCATTGCAAATTTAATATTTAATTATGGACATTCTTTCTTGTTGAATGTGAAGCTTTACTTTTTATTTTTCCTTCGGCGTTACTTTTAAGCTTGGGAACGTATTCCAACTGTTATAACGTCATCTTTTTGGTGTTTCTTGACGTCTGTTTTCTGTCAGGCTTTAGTTATGATGTTACTTGTCTTACCATTAAAAGGATACTGGAACCTTGAGTTTCTTGCCTTATTTCTTCCCTTATTATACAGATAACACATTACTTGAAATATTAGTTATCTTTATTGAATTTAATTACTTAAAATGATTAGAAATTAGATTCATTTAAATTTTGCTTCATCTTTTTGCCGGCCCCCCAGGGGGGGGGGGTTTCTGACTTAAGTAGGTCAAGTGTGAGAACTGTTGCTCCACCTTCTTGGACATATTCCTTCACTCAAATTACCTGCAAGGTAAATACAGTGGGTGGATTGAAGGGTTTGCAGTTGATAGTGATGTATACTTGGCTTTGTTGATAGGTTTTTATCAGAAAAAGGTAAAAGAAAAGGCAATTGTTTATTAAGGTTCTAGCACCGCAGAGACTTCTAGAAATTAATCACCTTTTGGTTCACTTCTTGAGTGCGTAAACTGCCTCATCTTGCAATGGGCTTGCGTGGTTTTATATTTTATCTATTGGTGTACAATAGAAAAGATGGCTTGATTCTTTTCCTTCTTTTTGTGCTTGACGAAATATATCTCTGCATTTTCAACTTGTTGATTGTACAATGTGGTCAAATAGTTGAAGCCTTGGTCAAACTATATATATATATAGTTTTTTGTTTTTGCATTTATAGTAGTTATTTATATAGAATGATGACTTTTTTTTTAAAAAGGTAAGGTGGGGTGGGCAAGCCCAAATACAATTTTTACCCTCCCTACCATCCCCAAGGATCGAACCCGGGCTTGTAAGGCAACAGCTTTACTGCCAACCAACCTGACTACGCCCTTGGGGGCTATATAGAATGTGACTTAAATCCACCTCTAGTGTTTGTTGTCAAAAATTTAATTTTCATTTTTCTTTTTTCAGATTCAGGTAGTTCATCTGGCAATGAACCTGATGCTGCTAAAGCTTTGGTTCCTGCTAATGCAGCGGAGGTATATTTTAATTTTATACAAATCAAATGAATTCTGCTACTTTAGAGGCTCAACGTTGATTGAAATATTGTGGCTTCCTCTCTCTCTCTCTCTCTCTCTCTTAAATGTTAGTTACTATATGTTTTCATTTTGTTGAGGTACATAGTTTTTATTTGACCTTTTCTTATTTTAGGAAAACTTAGTTTTGGGAGCAAATCTAGATGAAAAGAAAAGCGACAGTGTTCCAGACATTGGAAACTGTGAGTTTCAAGGCTTGAATATATGTTTTGCATGATTCCTTTGTATATTCCATGGAATCTTTGTTGTTCACGAATGTTCTGCTGAGTCCACATTCATGTCTTGTGCAGCATCTGTAAACAGTTTGGATCAAGTAGAGCTGAATTCCCAGGGTAAGCCAGCTGCCATTGTTGCGGAGGGCCATCATGAGGGTAAGCATACTAATTTAGAAGACTACCCTATGATTTCTTTGGACATCATCTCACTCCTATCATGCTGCTCACTGTAGGGCAGAGTGCTCCATCAGAAAGGCAAGTCTCCCCCGATAAGCTCTATCGTGCAGCTTTGTTGAGGAATCGTTTTGCTGACACCATACTTAAAGCTCGGGAGAAAGCACTTGAAAAGGTTTCTTTAATATAAATATTGTATATGCCTAGCTGTTCATATTTTCAGTGTACTTCACTCAACTGTGGCCATCTACATTGTGATATGTTGAACTCAGGGTGAAAAGCATGACCCTGAAAAGCTACGTATTGAAAGAGAGAAGCTTGAAAGGCGGCATAGAGAAGGTTTGGTTTTGTAATGTTATCTCTAGTCTTAGTTGGACTTGTATTTTTTTTGGTCAGAGATTCTTGAAAACTCTCCTTTTTAATTTGTTATTAGAAAAAGCTCGGCTCCAAGCTGAGGCCAAGGCAGCTGAAGAGGCTCGAAGAAAAGCTGAAGCTGAAGCTGCAGCTGAAGCCAAAAGAAAGAGGGAACTTGAGAGAGAAGCTGCACGCCAGGCACTGCAAATGGTAAAATGACATTTTAAGTTTTGAAAATGACCTAAACCGGGTATACGCCTTGTTTTAACTGTATAAAAAATGTTTGCAGATGGAAAAGACCGTAGATATCAATGAGAACAGTCAGTTCATGGAAGATTTGGAAATGCTTAGGATTGCACAAGATGAACAATTGCCAAGTTTTACAGTGGAGACAAGTCCAGATCATTTGCAAGACAGGTTGGGTAGTTTTAAATTCCAGGGGAGTACTAACCCCTTAGAACAATTAGGATTATATATGAAGATGGATGATGATGAGGAGGAAGAAGTTGAACCGCCTCTAACTGCTAAAGAGTCAGTTAAAGACGTAGAGGAAGGAGAAATTGATTGATCTGATTTTCCTTTTCTACCATTTTGAGGAGCAAAATCAGAATGATGATTCCAAGTTCCATGGGTGCACTCTGGATACTTCGTTGTTTGCATCATGTTTCAGCTATGTATGTGTGTTGCAATATCTTATAACATGTATGACAATGTGCACATGGCTGAAGAATGAAGAAGATTGACCTCTAATGGGTTTGGGTCTGTGATCCTTGGGATGATATTGGATCTTGGACTGGGATCTGCGGTGAAAATTGGATATACTTGTGCAGTTGATGCTGTGGGGTTTGGGTAGAAGAGGTATTTGGATTTTTCCACCCCACTTTTTTTGCAATAGAATTGAGGGTACAAGTATTTGTTGGTTTCTGGCCTTGCCTTCCCTTCCCTTCGTTGTTGGGTTATGTATGCATATGATGTTTTAGTGGGACTCAAACCAGAAAAGAAGAAAAGAGATGAAAATATTAAGGGAGGTGGATCTTTACTAATTGTAAAAAGTCAGAGCAGAGAAATTGTTACCTGGGGAGGGTTTCTTTTTTTTTTTTCCATTTTTCTTGCTCTTGTTAATAGTCAACTTTCAAATTCTCAGTATATTTTATTGGAAATGATTTTGTAACTTCCATGCCGAATGTTAGTTGAAAAAAGTGTTGGGTTGTGGCGGTTTGAAAATACAAAGCCAGAAGGCGGAGTTTTTGCTCTTAAATGTCCCTGATCTACTGTTCGGATTAATTTGTGTTTTCCCGTTTTGTTTTGTTGTTTGGCGTGTTATTTTTCCAGACGAGACGGTGATTGACACTGGCTTTGATTTGTCTCTTTGTTTTCGCAGTAGGTTCCGACTTTTATGTTCTCCTGAGGAAACAGCTTCTTTCACCATGTCACGCGCATGTACAGATTTTTATTTTAATCACAAACCTTGGTTTCTTTGTTCAGGCTTGAAACTGGTTGAGGGATGAATAATAATTATATTGGTTTGTTCATGCAAAGGAGTAGGCAGCCTTGTAGATGACGAAAATTATCTATATCTTAAAGTGATTTAAACCAAGACATGCCACTGAAACAAGCTGCCCAAAAAATGGCCTTTCGAATTCGGTAGTAAACCTAAGAACAAGAAAAGGTTTTAAGTTCCGGTGGCTTTATATTTGACCCTGTGAGTTCTTAAAGATAAGGGCCACAGAATCACTGGGTTATTTACATAGTCAAGGAACATTTCCCCCTATCCAAGGGTAACACACTTTCTGTGTGCGACAGATGGATGAAGAAGAATGGGTTAAGTCAGAATGCAAAACGGAGTTTGCCGTGTAAGCTGTCCCTCTCATTTAAGAAAGTTACTTGCTGTACAGATACAAACATCCAACTTTTGCCATCTATCCAGACCTTTTACATCAGTCCTCAAACATGCCTTCGTCTGATATGCTAGATGATTCCGTCCCATTAACTACAGGCTGATTAGAGAAACTAAGGCTGGAGGAGTCACTTAGAATGCTGTAATCAAAGTCGTCATCGTCATCGTCATCGTCGTCATCGTCGGCATGACCACTGGTTGAATCTCCTTCATCAACTTCTTCTGGAGTAACGCTTTTTGAACGTGCTTCTCTCTGCTTCTTCTGCTTGATGACATCATCATAAGACATTTCATACCAGACCATGCCTTTGCCCACAATAGATTTATTGTGGGCATCCGTCATGCGCTCTTGCAAACTCTTCTCTGAGTTTTTCGGTTCTCCCCAGTAGTCATAACGGTACAAGGGATTTGAAGGATCATATTCATCCTTCCCAAAGAAACTGTCTTCTTTATACCTCCCTGGCTCCTCCAAAGGCAGTCCAAGAGCTTGCCGGCTGTAAAATACCAAAGTACTTATGAGTGAGAAAGAGAGAACTCAAAGATAATGCCAGTCCTCCAAGGTTAGGATTCAACTCAAACCACACAACCAGAAGCATTCCTATTGTCCTGAAAAGTTCAACTTTGTCAATCAAGTCAAAACAGCACATCAGCATACTTGTTTGTTTCAATATCAATCACACCTAGCTTCTTGTTTGGTTCAAAATGAGGGATCGGTAGCTAAACTAAGTTCCAAAGAAGAAACAATAAACAACAGTCCAAATTACTTTATCTGATGGCATTGGACTCAAAAGTCAAAACAATGATACAACAAGTACATAAAGAACTATGAGCTGCAATAGTAATTATGCAAGTTATTTGCTTGATGATTAATTTAGATGGCTCAGGTTAACATGGTTGAAGACCAATTTATGATAGCAGAGGTCAATGGCACTACAGAGAAACGAGTACTCAATTGCTGAAGGAAACAAAAGGCAGTAATATGAATACCAGCTGATATCTCTGATTAATGCTTCCCTTTCCTCTAAAGAGCGACGCCAATGAATGAAATTATACTCATCCATTTCAAAATTTCGCCTCAGCTTATAGATTTTATATTTCTCTCCTCTCTCCTTGGCTTCCCTTTGTAATCTATTATGATGCTGAAAGAGAGGAAATTCAAATTCAACTTCTAAAGAAGAAGCATAATCCTCATCAGTAGAACTTCAAAAAAGAAAAGTTTTAACAAGTCAGCACAAAATTGTTCGCATCTCACAGTAAGAAACAATTGCTAAAGTTTCTCCGAGTATCAATACAGCCAACCTTGTCAATTTCAGATAATAAAATGTGTAAACCTCGTCAAATCTGCTTACAGTGGCAATTAGTTGATCCATGAGATTTGATCAAATGACATCAAACAAAAACCAGGTTTATAAACACAAATCATTTATAGGTACTGGATGACTATCAAAAGAAAGACATGAAAAATGTAAAATACAAAATATGCATAATAAAAAATTTTCAAATCAAAAGGACAAAAAGCACATGAAATTTCATGTGATTATCCTGACAACTGGATACCTCTCAAGTTCAGTACAGGAAATTCAAAGGTGAAAACATGAGAAAATAAGCATCAGAATGCAAAACAAGAACCAAATGAAATTGTGTAGGATCATAATTGCAGAAAAGCATATTAAATGGAAGATGGCTCACATGAAGGAACAACCATTTAAATGGAAAAATAAATCCAATAAGGCTCTAACATTGCTTTCAAGTAATCAGGACATGAGCTATAGAAAATTAAAGGGATAGTTCACCTCACGCTCAGCCAAGGCAGCTTCCAAATCAAGTTCTTTAACACTAGTTTTCTGCCAAAAATATACAGCAAACATCACCCAAATGCGAAAGAAAATAATATTATAAAATAGAATAGAAAAGTGCTCACGAGTATGATTTTTGGCAGTAAGGCTTTCTTATAATTAACTGTTGTATATTCAACACTGTTTTCATCATCAAACTCCTCATCATCAGTTAACTCTGATAACTTTTTGCCTTCATATTTATTGGGATTGGCCTCCATATCATCCAGAATCAGCTGCTCAGCATTATGGATCTGCCACAACTGAATTACAGGCATAAAAGCAAGACAAAGAATGATCATTGCAGCTTAGAGAAGAAGAAGAACTATGACAGATAAGATACCACTTAGCAGAAAAAAATTAAAAAGCAAGCATTCAATCAGGAGGTAAAAAGCAACATATAAACAGTTTAATGTTCAAATATTTATGTAACCAATGCAGACAATTATGAATGTATAAAAGGGATCCTGAATTTCTAAATGCTAAAATCATAGGAAGTTCATTCCATTTCCTGCCGCATATATGTGGTATTATCAAGCTAAAAGAAGCTATTCTTACCTCACCAATTGTTCAAGTACATTTTTATCTGCATCAATGAGGAATAACAAACCAATAGATAGTAGTAAAAAGCTTGATCTAAGAGTAATCAGGTATCCAACTCCCCAACCAAAGAAACTCAAATGCAATGGAGACATGGGTATAGCAAATAATCACTTATATAACAAATGCAATTTTGCATCTAAAACTTTAAATATATATTAGGTACATATGATAAAAACGATTTAAGTTGTTCACAAATCATACATTTCAACTATGTTAGCCATTTCAGGTTCTGCAAACTCTACAGACAGACATGTCTCTGTGTTTTCGTATAATAGTAAACTGCTCCTCCTGAGATTCATATCAGAAAAGATGTTCCATGTACTATTCACAATTAAAATCTAGAAAGCCAACTATTCATAAAGATTTTTTTTTTTTGCTTTTAGTACCTTATCGACATAAGGGTGACTTGACAACAACCCTTCCTGTTCTGGTTTCACTCCAGGATATTTCCTAGGAACAGGAGGTCTTCCGCAATCTCGCTGTCAAGAAAAGTATGACAAATTAAAAACATAATCAAGGTATAAAAAAACTTCAGATCTTAAAAGCATGCCGAATATCACATTACATAAGCATAATCCAGAAGAAACAAAATGTGTCAGAAAACTACCATGTTTTCTGCAGAGCATGTAATAATAAGCACCCCCTTTAAGTCAAAAGCTACATATTTTTACCTTCTAATCAAACCAAACAAACAAGGTGTAACCCATCAACGAATCGTTACACACCCATACAGTACTAGTCCACAAGTCCAGCATCTGATGACTTCAAGGAAGATCAGTCGTGAAAATACAACCTTATTGCCCTTGTAAAATTGTGAAAGTAATCCCAAATGAATCACTATAGAACCTTCTATGCACAACCAACCCACACCCACATCCACACCCACACATCAACACCAAACATCCCCCTCCCCCCAAAAACACCCCAAAAAAAATATATACATCACACAATGATACAGCATGCTTGATCTCAACATGAAATAACTTTGTTTAGGCGTAATAAGAGGAGCACAACACACCCGTAATTCATCTGGATTTTTATCTCCATCACGGTGAAATATTGGTGGAAAGTCAAATCTGTTGAATCTGTGGATACAAAATGTCCAAAACCAATGAGTAATAATTTCCAAACAGCTTCATTGACTGATCATGAGGTTCAATAGTGTTTGATCTCAGTCATAGACAAGCATTGCCTATAAAGAGAAAAATAATCAGATGGAAAATTTGACATACATCAGGTGATCTATGTTTGGCTGAACAAAACGCATTTCAATAGGAAATCGAAACCGATAAGGATCTCTTTTTGCCTGTGAAAAAATTGGGAAAAAGAAAATATCTATCAGCTAGCTTGATGATAAAACTATCACACTTACATATTTGATGACCTTAGCAAACAGTTACCGCCAGAAAGAGGTAAGTGCAGAGAAAAAGTTAAAAATAACTAAAAGTGCAAAGCATTGTTAACTCTTGCAATCAAATGAGTTAACAAAAAGAAGGGGGTCACAGTGGCATTATCCCAATAGCAACGTCTTATTGAGAAGAAAAATGATAAAACTGGAGGTCAATAACAATGCTCAGCAACATTCTACCAAGTAAGAAGAAAATGAGAACAACAAGAGACAAAGCTCACCAGAATTTCAACAATGACATGCATGCCAACTTTTATGTGATGACGGATCCAGTACCAATCATTGCCTTTAATAGGGACCCACCTGAAGCACAAAGAAGAGAATGTGGATATTAGGAATTTTTTTTTTTATTTTTTGGAGTGAAATAACATGTCTATTTAAGGCCATCCGATTATTGTTGAATGATTTGGTAGGTTCAATTGTCAAAACCTTTTTGGGGTGGCACACGAGGTCTGAGGATTTGAATCCTGCTTACGCCAAGGATTAGGAGATATTCCATTCACATTTATGTAATATTAGGATTGATAAAAAAAGGGAGAGAAGGAGAAGCTACCATAGGGTGAGACAACTCAGCTTCTGAGGGTACTTTCTATGAATTATGCATTTACATTCAAAGAGGTGCTAAAAGGAGTTACAGTCAACTCTTGATTATCTATTACTAGCTTTGTTTAGAAAACTTTTTCCTTTCCTAGATTAATCAATGACAATAAGCTATGCTTTGAATTAGCCACGTCTTCACTAATTATAATGATAACTGAAGATAATAGGAAATAGAAAAATATTGCAAGGGGTACCCACCTTTACAGATGCACACTATCCATAGCATAAACATGTTGACACAGATACAAACACTTATATCAACTTGGAAACAAACTAACTTACAAAATTTCATTAATAATAGAAACGATCAGAATATGTAACAATAATTACCCATCATATACACCTCCAATGTCTACAAATGCTCCTTGATATAAGTGTAAAGTAGTCACTTTGCCTTCACAAATCTGCATACACGTTACCCATCAATCAAGTTTTTATATCATTAATCTGGAGAAATGAACATCAAGTTTAAGGAGATTAGGCGACCACGGATGTATTTCACACGTGACCTATTAAAAGCAAACAATAACATAGCTCAAAAACTTTACCTGTCCAGGATAGTAAAATGGAAGCTCATACTGCACGGGGGATTAAAAAAAAAAGGCCAAATCAGTATACCATCATCCTAACACTTCAAACAACTATTAAAATTTGCAAACTAAATCTCGAGAACTTGAAATTCATCCTACCATGCCCTCTTCGTAATCTTTGCCTCTTTTTCTCCGACCAGGATAGTAATCTTGATCATACTGCCACAACACAATTAAACTTGCACCTTAATTTGGATTTTTTTATAAAGTTTGCTGATAAAATAGAGTAAAATCAACAAATAATGACAAAAAAGAATGATCCTTGTAATTTTCTGTAAAGTCAAATCCAAATGTTTTCCCTGAACAACTCTAGATTACCTCATGGCCTTCAAAATATGTTTTCAAACTGCGAACCAAATGCAAAATAATATTATTAAATTATTTATTAAAAAAAGAAAAAGAAATTGTTATAGTACCTTGTAAGATTCGTCTTCCAATCTATCTTTATTAGCAGCAACCCACTGATTATACTGCTTCAAAAAAACTCGATACCTATCGAAGTTAAACCCTTTTCTTTCGAATTTTGCCTTTCTCTCAAGCTCCCCAATCTCCACTCTCACATTCTGCAACTTATGCGCTTCCCTTATATACTCAAGCTCCTTTCTGTCCACCTCCCAACCTCGGGGCGGCCAATCCCTCGGCGCCACGTGTGTGACCAACAAGGGCGCAGCCCACACCGTCTCCAGCTTCTCCGGAATCTCGCCCTTGATTTCGAACTGCTTCTTGTACCACTCGTCTTCCGTAATCCCCATCTCTTTAATCTTCTTCATTCTGTAAGAAGGCTTCAGCATCTTGAAGGCTTCGATGGCCTCGGGGCTCTGGAGCGCCACCTCCTCGCCTTCGTTGAGGGATTTGCGCGCGAAATCGGCTTCGGGAGTGAGGATTTCCTCCCATGGGGCCCATCCCCGCTCGATCCAGTTGCGTCGGCGGGCTTCGTCCTCGGTTTCTTTGTCCTTGGGACCGAATTGCTCGAGGAAGGTCTCGTCCACGGGGAACTCGTCCGAGCTGAAGCATTTTGGCGGGAAGGAGTTGGTACTGGCTGTGGCGGGAAAGGTGACGTGGCGGCGGTTGATGCTGTTGTGGAGGAGGGGAGGGTTGGGGTTTAGGCGTTTAGGGAAGGTGAAAAGGCGAGAGCTTTGGAGGATTTGCATTTTTGGAGTCGGGTGAGAGACGGTGAGAGTGTGGATAAAGTGGTTGAAGTTCAAATATTTTACTTCTTTATCAGGATTTTTACGGCGGTGGAATCCCCTGATTTTTGTTTTGTTTTAAGTGGATTAAAACCTACATTAATCGTAATTAGGCAACATGCTCTTTATTATTATTTTAAATAAAGAGAATTTTCGTTAACTATTTATTGAAGAGTATGCAATGCCGTCCATTTCAAATCAACCCAACGGTATAACATTCGGGAAGGATCTTTAGTTAGCTTTACCATAAGCAAGTTCCAAAACAGAGTGAATTAAGAAGAATAGAAGAGCCGACGTGTCCTCCAATTAAAGATTAGTCATCAGATCTAAATTATCAAGCAAATTAACGTTGAAAAATGTTGATAGGGGGTATGTATTGATTTTAATCTTACCCATATCCGTTTTCTTCATAAACAAAGCTAAAACGAGATGTTTGGCTATATACACAAATTAACTCAACAAACGGAGGAGGCTTTGTAAACTCAAAGGAGATGTTTGGCTAAAAAAAGCAGCCAGGCAGCCAGCCACATTGTTGATGTCTGCAGTGCCCCCTTCAGCTTTAGATGATCATGACAGATAGCTAAGAGTAAAATTTGAAGCTCTTGGCTTCTAGCATGAGCGCTCTTAATCCACCAATAGGGGCTAGAATCATCAAACTGACACCAACTATTATGCAGAGCTGCAAATATATATATATAAAGAGAACAAATATTAACATTAAAATTTGCTGACTAAACCCAAAATCAGAGATCTTGTCCATTAAAGAATTTTCAAACATACCCAATTTGTGATCCATGATAAGCTGAATCTTCTTGGTTTGTAGATGGCTAGCCAAATGATGCAAGGGATCTGCGGTATGCCAACAGAGATATATATGATAAGTGCGTAGTTGTTTGAATAATGTGGAGAAACTGGACAGATTAAGAGATAAGTTTACATAGTATGTAGTTGGTGCAAAAGCTAATCCTCCGAAGAAACTGAGCAGCCCACCAAAGAAGGGAAATGTCATTGCTATGAACATTGTAAATCCTGCATTCAATTAGGGAAAATAATGCGATTGCAATTTCATTTAAATTACTGCAACATCGACATGCACGCACGGAGCTAAAGTTGGGAGTAGGATGCAATATTTGCTCACCAACATATGTAGTTCGTGTGAGGAAGCGAAGAATCCTGGTTGGTTTGAAATGCAGCTTCTTCACCAGAAATGCTTCCAACATATCGAATACGGGCATGGCGTAAACCTGATAGCTTCCAATGACATGAACAACAACAAACATGTTAGCAGCTGCTATTAGCCAACGAGGCTTCTCGAGGGACATGAGTACGTTGTCCTCGACTTGGTTGCCAAACGCCCAATAGCCAACCATGGCAACTGGGAAATAGCAGAAGGCAACAAGGAGGTAAGCGATAACAACTCCTTTCCACATGGGCTTCTTAGACGGTTTCTCCGGCGTAGAAGGGATCGATGCCTGAATCTCCAATACCACATTGTGCCCAGCATAGGCAAAAGCCACATCACCCAAAGCACTAAAGAAATTGAACACATTTCCTGTTGTTGTTGATGCCCTGAGTCCATAATCGACATTTGGCTGAACCCCTTTATGAAGACAAGCTACCCAAGCAATAACGGAGTAACTGTAATTGAACGACAAAATTTCATATGTAAGCAAAGTAATTTTATCGGCATATAAATGATATGACCTGTGGGTTTATTTTATATTCATTATTCACATATACCTTACGGACATAACAGCGGCTGCCAGTGACACTGCAGCAACGGAATTGAAGCTGGGGAGATGAGAAAGAACAAAGTGGATAGAAGCGAAAATCATGATGAAGTAGGTGAGTCTGATATCTTTGCAACTAGGGCAAACGGTGTCATGGAATTTCTTCAAACATTGGCCGCCGGTGAGCATGTACATAATGTCCACACCAACTTCAACCAACAGTTGCTGGGGTACTATGATCCAAAGCCCTAGCTTTTCACCAAATGCGTACTGCCCCAACTCATAATACCTGTCGAATCTTCTTCCAGGCACCATCTCATGCATCTCCACCATTTGCCATATTGTGTATAGAGTGATGATCCAGGACATAACTATTACGGCAATCCCAGGACCCCTATAATAAGAGACCACACCAAAATTTATAATCAGCAGACTTGTATTTCTGATTTTAACGTTGCATGTGCTAATTATATGATTGCATGCTATCAATTTTTTATATTCTGTTATTTCTTCATGGCCTTGCATGAAGCCTTTGACAGTTTGACAGATCTGAAGTGCACGATGAACCAGATGTTTTTTGTTCACTTCCAATACCTAGGATACTGTGTAGCTACATTTTTTTTTTCTTGGTTTAAATTTTGTTAATTTCCAATGAAAAAAAAAGGTAAGAAAAAGATAAAAATGTATATTATTTTCCCCTTAGTAAAATATATGGATTAATGCGATTGATGGTTATTATATGAGAATGTTTAAGTAACTAAATCTATTTGTCACAAATGCACTTATACAAGCTCAGATTTTACAAATGTTGATGAGAAAAGGGTGTCATCTTGTACATCTGAAACCCAAATGGAAATTCATGACAATTAACTAGTAAAAAAATTTAAAAAAAGAATAAAAATTCCCCTCTACTTTATAATAATAATAATCATAATAATCATAATCATAATTATAATAATAATCATAATAACGTTACCATCCAATTTCAGACATGGCATAGGGGAGACCCAAAACTCCGGCACCAACCATGGCGGTGACATTGTGAAAAGCAGAGTACCACCATTTTGCATTACGAGACTTTGTGATGGGAAGCCAATCGTTCAGTTCTTTTTCATTCCCTGGTGCTGCTTCTTTCCGCTTCTGAGTGTCCGCCATTTCTTTTCTTTCGGTTTCACAAGGTGAAGTATCAGTTAATGAAGCCAAGGATTAAGTGTTGCTTTTATGCTGATATGTGCAAGTGTACGACGATTTCTGAAAATGGGAAGTGCATGAAGTTCAAGTAGAGGTTGTTTCCCGTTCGAACTGAAATTGTCTTTTTTTTTTTTATTTTTTTTTATTTTAATCCATTATCATCTATCATTTTTATATTAGGCTTGAGTTTGTGTAAGGCTAATACTAGTTTTCGATGATTCCCATTTGAGAGGTCTCGCGTTAATCGGTAAATATTGAAAGAATCCTACGGAATCTTAACCGTTTGAATTATAGCCGAAACCTTTTATAAGATTCAGTAAAATCCATTTTTAACTTTAGATTTAAGGCAATAGATGATCTTTCAAGTGTAAAAAACAACTAATAGACAGTAATATTACTTGTGCATGCACCCTCGGAGGAAAAATAGAAACAGATATCGTATTTGAAGGCGAAAGATTTGATATCTTCATTGTTTGAAACTAATCAGATTTGATATCTTCATTGTTTGAAACTAATTTTAAAATCTAAAAGTAATATCTTTTGTAATTTCACATGGTATTAAACTAACTCCCAAAACTTCTGATCGTTAATCGTCATCAAATATAAACTCCTTCTTAGCCTGTTAGTACTACCCACATATTCAAAAAAGCTTTGAGCACCATCCATACATTCGAAAAACTTTGAGTGCTTGAGTTTGAATCCCTGCTTCTCCCCTAATCCCCTAATTGATTAGGTAGGGATAAAATTTCTCCCTTGTTAATGTTGGCAAAGCAAATATCCAATGGTTTAGAAAGAAAAATCGAACTGTTGAGAGTGCTGAGTGGATAAAACAGTACTCATTATTGAATTTATCGACAACATTACTAAAGCCCATAGGTCAATATGAAAAAGTCTTACGGTTAATTATTATAGACTTTCATTTCCATGTAAAAGATTATTCCTTTCCCGAGGACGATCACTGGCCCCGCCAAGTACACAACAGTTTGCAATATTTTTTATATTTTAATCTCATCATCAAGTTTGAATTTGAACCCCGTCGGAAATCACCAGTGATGCCAAAACATAGGAAGTATGTTCAACTAATTTACTTGACATGCAAATCTGATACCACCAGCTAGCGTCAATAGCTACTTGAGAATATTAAAATCTAAAATTTATACAAAGTAGTTACCAACGGGTTAAGCATGTTCAGAAATAGGTTGCCGTTAGAAGAACATTTGGTTGCACAGAAGAAAACTGCCGGAATCGATTCTCTGTCTTTGCCTCCATCTTTCCAAGAGAAAATCCTCATCTTTCTGAAGTTTGAGATACTCATCTACATCACGGCCGAACCTTGTTGTTCCATTTGGCATTGACTGGCTTAGGCAACTTTCAAATTCTCCATATTTACTCCCCTTATCTGGTCCGAAATTTATTGAAGATCCATCCAAAATTGCCGGGCTCCAACTCCCACGGCTGCTGTTGGAATGATAACTTAAATCCTGTGCAGTTGATTCCTAGTACATTAGGTGGACAACAAGGGAAGGCAAGTATGAGAGAATGAGGCAAAAATAAATAAATAAATACACTGTAGATTTATTTCATTAAGATTACCTGAGACCCGTCCAAAAATTTAGATTTTGGAGTTGCCTGCAGTTGGGTCTTGGTCTTGCAAGATTGGCAAGAAGTATCATTGGTAGTCTCCCACTGCAACCAAGGCAGAACAACCCCATCCATTTCAGCAGGAAGAGGCTTAGACGTTGCAGGACTCTGAAATATTTCCATCTTTGTTATTCCTCCAAGAGTTGAACTCGTATCACTCCTCTCTCCGTCCAATGATGAAATATCTGTATCTTCTACATTTGAAATGAAGTCCTGGAAGTATTTTTCTGCCTCTTCTGTCAATCGCTTAGACACCTTACTTCTGTCATTACTCCTCTGGACAACATATTACACTCATCAATTACGGTCAAAAGAAAGCCGATCCGTTATCCAGCAAATATGGCAGAGAGCAGAAAGGAGAGAAGAGAAAAGAGACATTACCTTTCTTGCACGAGACGGTTTTTCATCAACTGAGACTTTTGGATCTGGAAGTAATTCCTGTACAATCTTAGAAAGTTCCCTACCACGTTGTTCCTCCAACATTATTTCAGCTAATAGTTCTTGTTTACGCTTCTCTGACTGCAGTTCAAGAAGTAAGAGAATAGTCAAAAGGACTTTTAACAATAGTCAAAAGAGAATTATAAATTCACTTTTACAAGATACCACATATCAACATCTCAAAAGGATTTATTCAACAAATACTACCCTACATGACTGGTACACTGACAGATTAACAAGCCACTATGAGATCTGACACCTGTTCTAGTTTTATTGCGTAATTCCTCCTGATGGTAGAAGCAGTCTGCAGAGCATCAATGTTTTTGGACTGCAAACATTTATCATTTGTTTTTGTTTTGGTCATTCCCTGCACAAGAAGGAACCCTAACAGCTTTAGCAGAAAAACAGGATGGACTGCAAGTGTAATGAAAAGTGGGTGTAGAGGACAAACTTGTTCGAGCTCCATCTTGATCTCTTCCACAGCATGTCTTAGTTCTTTCCGCATGACATCATACAACCCATCATTCAAATCATCCCCAGTGGGATGCTCTAGCTGAGGGATAAGAAAAGCAACAATTGAAATTCACAAATAAAATGAACTGAGTCAGTGCTTATACCATAATTTCATTTGTTTACAAAATCTCCAACCTTCTTCTGCGCATAAACCGCTTGTATGGTCCTCTCAATTCCATTTTTGGCACAATGAGAATCCCTCACTTCATCGTCAGTTAGGGCTGAAGACGGGCTCTGGAAGGTCCATTAAACATTTAAAATTTGGTTCAATACCGAAATCAGATCTGATGACAATCTCTTAACAAATAAAGATTCTCTCTACAAAATCAAATTTAAAAAATAAAAATGAAAATCAACGGAGTGGAAAAACCCCAATTAGCATTTGTCTACTGAACAATGATCAACTGTAGTTATAACAAAATTTTCAAAAAGGGCTGGAGTTGCTTACAGAATAGCCATCATTGTACTTCAAGTCTTTATGGCTAAGGGACCTTCTCAGTGCTGGTCTATGATTTGCAGCTGCAGGCCTCTGTGATAGGGGTATCAGACCATAGCTACTAATGTTATTCTTCAGACTAGAACGACTGCTTGAATTCTGGGAATGATCTAAATCACTCTGGCATTACAAGAATAACAGATGTATACAGATTAAAACAAACAAAATATATTCTCCAATTCACTTTAGCAAGCAAGAAAGAGCCATATTACTGCATCATCAAAGACTTATCAGATTTACACTCAAGTTGATCATAACATATGGATGCAACTAGGAATCCTTCAACAGAAAAAAGAAAAAGATGATGACAACAATAATTTATGATTAGACGTGCACAACCGTTAAAAGATAAATAGAAAAGAACCTAAAGTCCCCTTCCACTCAAAATTTGATAATTTTACTTAAAACATTCACATAAACATATAAGTTGTGCAGCTGTCTCATCATTCGCATTCACTATTTGTGACCTAGTGTAATTAAAGTGTCCAAGACACTGTCTTTCTTTTTCCAGATAGGCCCTAAAACAATACATTGAATTGATTCAGTGTAGCTCTCTCTATTCATAGAAAACAAACATGTTCAAACTCATATTATACATAAATGTTATTTGTTATGTGAACATCTTCGGATTCACATTGACGCACTTGAAACAAAACATCACTTAATATAATCACCAAAAATTCGAATGGATATTAACAGAACTAAAAACTTCTCTATTTGAAAAGCTAAGAGCATTTAAGGAACTTCAACAACTTAACCACCTCTGAAACATAATTAATCAACAGAAAAATAACTACAAATCGAACTAATCAAACAGTAAGAAAAGAAATGTTTAGACGAATAATACAAAAAAAAAAAAGGCATGCAGAGCTCACCTCAGAATCGCTAATCTGATACTGAACCGCCGAGACGGACCTTCTCCTCCTCAAATTATTATTGCTGGTATTATTATTACTTCCCGAAACTACCCTTCCCCCACCAGAGGAATCACCGCCGTTGCCCTTGGTTCCCTGCCTCAAAACCGACCTCCCTCGTCTGACACTCCCTCCGTAAGCGCTACCATTATCCCTAACATCTTTTCTACCTCTAACGTCGCTGTTACTCGAAGAACCCGACCTTCCTCTATCGGCGGAAGAGTCAAAGAACTCAATCGCCAGATCGTCCAGGCTGATTTCCGGGAAGCCCGATCCTCTCACCGTGTTCACGAACTTCCCTCTCGGAGCATCCTCGGAAAACACATCGTGCGCCGGCAGCCGCCTCGAGAATCGGCTGAGGCTTCTGGAGCGGCGGTGAGCGGTGGTGCTCCGATTGGACGAGGACGAAGAGTCATCAGTCGTCGAGTTCGATGACGTCGCGATAGGCGTCCTCTTCGTTGTGGATTTAAACGCTGACGTCGCCATGTCCAGCAGAGAACAAGTCAGCGGATATTATTGGCTATTAGTCATGAATTTGAATGATGAAATACTAATATAAAATAAATTAGAAAGGTAGAATTTAATGTGAGGGTTTCCGGGATTTAGTTTGAAGAAGAGAATTAAATGTAGAATACAGCGGGAAGTAAGAGGGAGAGAGAGATGTTTTGAAGAGGGGGTTTGGCGGAGAGATCGAAATTTGGGGAAATTTGAAAAACGTAGCTGTTTTAATTTGAAGGCTAGTGCTAGGGCGGTTTTAGCCCTGCACTTTGGCTGGAAATTTCTACTCTACCATTGGCTCCCTGCTTTGTTTGCTTTGTTAATTAAATTGCTCGAGACTCGAAAGTCTCGACTTCCAGTCGAGGTTCTGGTTTCGTTAAGCGACTCGGACCTCGAATGGGATGAACAAAAACAGCTATTATTCTGATTGAATTCATTTTAGTGTGTAGCGTAGACGTCAAATATTATGATGATTGATTTCCTTTATCAGGATTTCATTACATATGGCCAGAAAAACGTATACAATTATCCAGGGTCCATTTATAAATTCAAATTCGAGATTACATCTACAAACCGTGTACATACATTTTGCTTACTAGTTCTTTTGAACAGCAAAAAGTTGAAATGAACACAATGTTAGTTGCAAGCATCCGCACGTTCAAATTCTTTTCATAGCTCAAATACATACTCGTAGACAGTATTAACATTATTAAATCCACACATTATTTTTACCGTTTTCATGGACACAAGATGTACTCCATAAGAACGGATAAAGCACAGAACTGCCTGTTATCAAACCCTGTTATGGCCAGCGCACCTTATTTATTAATAATGCCAGGACCCGAAAGTGTGTTCATTATCGAAAGAGAATGAAATAGCAGCTTGAAGAACAGGTCTCCAATACTAACTAGATGAAAATTACAAGTGCAAGTTTCCCATGGACAAATTGTTTTCTTGCCAACAAGACACAAGTTGATTCACCAACCCTTCTTGCATACTAACAAAAATCTAAACATAACCCTGCTGAGCAGGTAAAGCACTGGATATTGTCTTGGAAACAATTTTATTTAAACTCAGATCCTTTACATAAAACAAAAACACCCCACTTAGCACAAACAAACACCACACTTGGCACAACCAAGCGTGTCACATACTCAAGCCACACTAGGTAACTTACTGGGTCTTCGACATGTGGACAATCAGATCAACCACACGACTACTGCAAAACCATTAAACCATAAAAATTTAAGTGTTAAAACTTACATTGCATCACCTCAAAAGCATCAGTAAACAATTTTAAATCATATTTTTGCACCAGTGCCAGTAAAGAACATAACAAACATCAGAACTTTACCTGTAGCCCCATTCATTGTCATACCATGCAACAAGCTTTACAAATTTCTTACTCAAAGCAATACCAGCCTTGGCATCAAAGATACTTGACCTGCAAAATCAAACAGATAGCAAATTAATTCATTTGGTCATCTTCAAATACAGTTGAAAAAATGGTAAATATAAGCTTATGTATATTTAACGTCCAAGTGTGGAGCCCATGGAAAAGAGAGTATAAAATCCCATTTGAGAGTCTTACCCCATAAATGATTCATTCACTGTCTCCAACAAATCATAAGAAAACAAAAGCCACGTATCTTGAGTGTCATTTCTAACAGTATCAATTACTTACCTACTGTCACCAACAAAGTCTGTAGATACCACATCATCCTCAGTGTATCCCAAGATACCCTTTAGTTTCCCCTCAGACTCCGCCCTAAGAAACACACAATAAATTATATTCAAGATGATAGTAAAAGCCAAATGACTTGCAACACCGAGAATCACAACTAATTGTAACTGATAATTTTGAGCACCTAAAATATATTAATAACCTACATGTCCAAAGTAATACATAAAATAACAGGTAAAATTTTATCTATAGCTCATCAATTAGAAATTATAAATTCCCCTTACTTGATGGCAGCTTTAATTTCATCATAAGAAGCATCCTTCTCCAGCCTCACTGTGAGGTCAACCACTGAGACATCAACAGTGGGTACACGGAAAGCCATACCAGTCAGTTTTCCATTCAAAGTAGGCAAGACCTTTCCAACAGCCTGAACTTTAACAAATGGATTGGAAAAATAGATTAAGTTACCAAAAAGTGAACTGAGAAATCTAACACAAGCACCATACCATCATAAATGAATAAGAAAGTATCAACACAATTGCAATTTACACCAATGCCTTGATCACCGATCATGCAAAGTCCATAACAGAAATCAACAATGTAACTTGACATTTATTGATCTGATCACTGTTGAAAGGAATGACCCATCTAGCAAAGACCACAGAAGCATTCCCCTCCCCCTCCCTTCCCCCCCCCCCCCCCCACCCCCCAAAATAAAAAAAAATATACCTTAGCAGCTCCAGTACTGCTGGGAATGATGTTGAATGAAGCAGCCCTACCACCTCTCCAATCCTTTGATGATGGCCCATCAACAGTTTTTTGGGTCGCTAAATAAGCGTAATAAAAAGCATAATAAATATACAATTGCATAACTGTCTTCAACTAATCAAAAGGAAAAGCAATTTTAATTGACAATACCGGTGATAGAGTGAACAGTGGTCATCAAACCCTCAACAATGCCAAACTTGTCATGAATGACCTGCAAACAACCACAAGCAAGAAAAACTTATCTCCTCGGACTTGTGTAGTCAGTGCACCTAAAAAGTAGAAACAAGAAGGTATAAAACAAAAGAACCTTAGCAAGGGGAGCAAGGCAGTTGGTGGTGCAGCTAGCATTGGACACAATGTTGAGCTCTGGTTTGTACTCGTGCTCATTGACACCCACAACAAACATAGGAGCATCCTTGCTGGGGGCTGAGATGATAACTTTCTTAGCACCACCCTGATAGACAAACCAAATTTATTGAGATTACTTGCACAAACATGGCTCATCGACACAACATTAAAGCACAGAAAAGCTTCACAATGTAATCACACACAGCCAAACGAAGTCTACAAGTTAAATGTAGTATCCCTTTATTATTTGCCTTTACTTTTTCACGCCTGACCACACCATGCCATTTCACAATACCATAGATCAAAGAGGCAGTTACATACGGTAAAAATTGGAATTTAAGAAACATTAGCAGAAAGTGGTTAGTTCACAAAAAGTACACTTTAACAAATTTAAACATTTGAATCAAGCAATACTTATCATCAGCAAAGATTCCTTATACACATGGATAAAACTCATAAAAAGTACCAATCATGAAAAACAAGTTTGAGTAATTACATACAGAAAACAAGCATTCAACGATACAAGGTTGAAACTACTGCATAACAAGTAACTGTAAGACCCATTAAATTTTGAAGGACAAACCTTCAAATGGGCAGCGGCCTTATCCTTATCAGTAAAGACTCCAGTTGACTCCACAATATACTCGGCTCCAGTCTCAGCCCACGGGATCTCCTCTGGGTTCCTAATATTATTACAGTCATGTGAAAGTTAACCATCCCAACTACAATTCATCTTCAAAGCCATACATACAAACAAATATACATAATAAGTTAGTAAAAAGCTGCTTAAAAAACACGCTCACCTTATACCGAAAACAGTGACAGGCTTCTCACCAAAGAGAAGGGTCTTATCGTCCTTGACCTTCAATTCATGGTGCTTCCATTGACCGTGAACACTGTCGTACTTAAACATGTATGTCTGCAAGAAAGAAAAGAGAAAAATTCAATTAAATCACTCATTAATAAACAGTATCATCCAAGTAAAATTTAAGCAAAAATTACCATGTAATCGGTTGTGATAAAGGGATCATTAACGGCAACAAGTTCAACATCGTCCCTCTGCAAGACGACTCTAGCCACCAGCCTACCAATTCTTCCGAATCCTGTGTTATCTCATCAAGTAAACATGCACAAACATCAGATCCTTTTTCGTAAAATCAAATCGAAATTTAAACTTCACAAGATCGTACAGAGTTGAGATCTATTACCGTTGATTCCGATCTTGACCTTCCCTGCACATCGTCACACACAAAAAAAAAAAAGAAGATAAATAAATAAAACAAAATGTAAAACGAAAATCAAATCTCCAAAAATCAGTGGAAATAAATTAAAAGTACCCATGATTCTCGAGAGATGAAATTGAGCAGTGAAAGAGCAGTGACGAAAGTTGTAGAGAGTAGAGAGAGCAGTCGTAGTGGAAAATGAAAAAATAGGGTTCAACTTCAACAATTTAAAGGAAATGAACCGGATACCGGAGAAACCGGTTGCTCAGATGGCAGCTTCATGTTAAAGACATCATAGTGCGCTTATTATCCGAAGCCGTCAGATCTGGGCCCGTGAGTGGTCGTGATAACGTGTGGTCCGTGCGATCGTTGTCAAAACAACGAAATGCGAGTTGTATTCTCTAGGGAACGGCTTTTCATAATCTTCTCGTTTACAAAAAGTTGAAGGTCCGTATCGTGGCCACGTCACTATTTTGTTGACACTGTGCAACTATTCGGTTGACAAGTGGGTGTATTACCTCAGGTTCTGGAATTATCTTCGAATCCCATCATCTCAGGCAATTTGGAACTCGATTGGTTTATTTGATTTGATTCATTGCGAATAAAATAAGCTGGATTTGAAAAAATTGATTAATTTAATAAATTGGCAAATTTAGTTTGATTTGTTAATTAAACCTGAGTTGGAGGATATTGATTTATTTATTTATTTAGAACTAATTTAATAAATTAATTATAAATGAATCAAATATAATTTATTTGTTTAAAATTCATCTATTATTCATTTAGTTATATTATTTATTTATCTTTAAATATGTGTTAAAAAAATTTCAGAAATTTAAACGTTAATATAATAATTATAAATGATAATAAAATTTAAATTTGTAGTTCTTTTATATTTTATTTTACTTAATTTTTATTTTTTAATTATATTTTTTTTACAAGAATGAATATTCAATTCAATTCATAATGGATTCGTCATAGGATAAACAAATAGTAAATAAATTTAAATTCTATTCGATTCGTTTATTAATTCTACTAAACTAATTAAATGAATAGAATTCATATTCGTCTTATAAGTGAATTGAATTCGATTCTTAAAATTTTAATTTATTAAATAAACAAATCGAATCCAAATTAATAAAATTTTAATTTAATTTATTTATTTGTTTTACCTCCCTTATTAACTGCAGCCATTTATTAGGTCAACGTAGGCAAAGCCTTTAATGAAAAAGAAAAAATTAAAAAGCCTTCGATTTATTAATAATTGCTTTTTAGGTTAAATAAGGTCCTTCCCACTTTGTTTTTCAAATTCCAAATTATCTCCTAATCATTTGTAAGGCATCAACGAACCGTTATCATTGTGTAGATCAATTGACACCAAATATAATTGATGTGGCAACCTGGCAATGCACCGCCTCACTTTCAACCGTATGCTTATAAGATCATGTGGTGGCTGAATTAATACAGATGAATATATTTTTAGGCGGCTTTAAAACACAGCTCCATTGGTATAGTGCCTAAATTTTTATATTGTAAAAATGTAAAAAAAAGGGCATGAGTCAGGAGTGTTCAATCTGTGTTTTTTAAAAAACGTATTGCTATTTCCCGCAATCTCTCTTTAAACATAGTTCCATTGGCCCGGTATCTAAGCTTTAAGTTTGTAAAAGCAACTTAGAATATTTTTAGAATTGAAGTGTTATAGTTTTTAAAATATAATTACTGTAGAAAAAAAACTGTAATTATAAAATAAAAGTTAACAATATATAATAAATATAAATTTAAAATAATAATTTTAGTAAAATTATTAAAGATATAATAGATTTTTCATCGTATAAATAAAAAATCATATTAGTATAACTTTTAAGCTACCGTAGTTAGTGTTTACCAAATATTTTAGTATTATACTTTAAAAGGTACAACTGTCCAACCTCAATCCCAAACACACTCTTAAGAGCACAAGTCAATAGTGTTTCAAAACATGTTTCTAAAAATATGATTTCATAAATAGTCTTAATTGATTCAAGAGACGAGTTTTACTAAAGAATTTCTTTAAATCACGTTAATCACCCTAAAACGATAAGATGATATGTTTTTACATATTACATTGACATGTCTTAGCTAATTTCGCATAGAAAGTATCTATAAATTATTAATTTGACATAAAAAATGTTACCAATTCTGTGGACGATGAACTAATAGCGAAATAGGGCATAAAATAAATAGTTGAAAGGGAAGCGAGGTTTAACATAATCACCACAACAATAATATCATAAAATTTATGTTTATCCCGAGAAATTGTTTTTTTAACACTACGACTTTATATTTATTACGCATTTGAAAATATACAAAAGAAAAAGGGCGGAGAAACCATGGGTTGGAGGAAGACCCTTTGTCACGTAAGATGCTGTCCACACACCTAACGATCATTTTCATATCATTTCCACGTATGCATTCCTTACTGCGCGAACTTATTTTTAAGTGAATTTTACGTTAAATAATTATATGGTGGTGCTTATAAAAAAAAACAAAAAATTATATGGTGGTGGGTTGTTAACTGAAACGACCCACTAGGCAACACAGTGATATAAAACAGTAAGAGTCAATGCTGGTTGGGGTGTTAGCAGGAGTTGTTAATGGGCCGTTGCAATGGGACCCTCTCATCGCACCCACCCACCGTTCATTTTGGCAACGGACAACGAATACGGTGGCGATGCCGTTGATTAACGATAGGCTTGGTAACAAGACATAAGGTTGGCAAAAAATTCCGGATTCGCAAAGATCCTGTAGATCCGAATTCGGAAAAATTCAGATCCGCATGTTAAAATAAAAATAAAAATAATAATAATAATAATAATAATTATTATTATTATTATAATGAATTGGTTTGCCTTAGTTTTTTTATTTTTTTATTTTTGATTTATGTTGTGAAATTATCATTTGTGAATTTATGGTGATATTGTACGTTATTTATATTGAATTGATGTTAAATTGTTAATTATTAAATTATAATTGAATTTTATTTGATATTATTAAATAAATTATTAAAGTTAAAATTATATTTAAATTTAAAAATATGCATATCTTAATATCCAAAAAATCCACCTGCAACCCATGTGGATCTTACCAATATTCAGATCTGCATATTTTTTTTCAGATCCGGATGCGGATCCGGATGTAAAAAATTCAATGCGGATCCAGATCCGGATGCACCTACATTCGAATCCGAATTCAAAATTTGCCATCCCTAACAGGACAGTATAAGATGAGATTTGTTAATTTCAGTCTCATACTGTATATAAAAATGGGATAGAAAAATATTTCATTTATGTTCCCTTATTTGTTTTTGGATAAATATTATTCCTCGTCTCATCTCATTAAATATTTCATCCTATCTCAGCATCTTAAAGAGTCTCAAATGTAAATAAATAAATTATAATTTTTTTCTTTGAATGATCATCATAATTTAATATAACAAAATTTTTGAATAAATACAAACTAAAATAATCAAATAATAGTTTTATTTTAACTACATACATTTTTTTTATAAGATGAATTATATGCTTGTTCGAATATAATTTTATGTTAACATTTTTTAATTATCTATTTATTTCCATTGCATATTAATATTAAGGATTACACTTTAAAAATAATAGATTTTTTACAATAACCAACTTCAATCATGTTAAAAGATTTAATAATTTAATAATATAATAACAAACTAAACTAACAAGGTTGGCAATGGGACAAGATTTATCTATTTCAATCTTGTCTCGTTTATGCAAGTGAGCTAAAAAAATATTTTATTCCCATCCTTTTATTTATTTATTTTTTTAAGACAAAAATATATCACAATCTTATCTCAAACGAGATTAAATCTCCCAACATTTCATCCCAACATAAAAAATTGCCATCCTTAATTCACAGATTGTGGCTGGTTGGAAACTGCAAGTAATTTCAAGAAAATGCAACTATGAAAATATTATAATATAAAACCAGAAGAAATTTAAAAAAAAAATGGCAGTACATATGTTATATACAAAACTCGGATTGATTTCACTGACCTTTTTTATCATCATATCACGCATTGTTTCGGAAACGTCATTAACACGTACTTATAACAAAATGAACAATTAATCGTAAACATTGGCAGTCTTTTGACAAACATTGTTAATTTGCGGTTAGTATGGGCCACCTTTGGACTTTGCTATTATGCCCAAATGAATTAGATGAGACATACATATGGGCCCGGGCTCACAAGATAAAACCGTTCAGCTCGCGTCTAATGAATTATTAAAATGCAAGTTTATTAAAAAGAAAAAGACTGTAATTTGAGTCTCCTAGAAAATTCTACATTGCAGTTTCCTGAGTTTCGTATGTAAGCAAAAGAGGGGAATAAATCTATTTTTAAAGATCACTTAGCTAAGTTTCTAACGAATATTGTTTTATTTAAAATACGGCACCATTTTTTTTATCAATTAATTATTTTAAGTTAGAGAAACAATCCGATATAAAAATTGCTTCGTATTATCATATATAATTGCTATTAGAGTATGTGCTTAGATTATGTTATTTGGTCGTTCCTTTTACTAGCGTGCATGTTTCGAGTGGAAAATTCATATTAAGAAGAGGGTGTTTACTAATGACAAGATCACAAAAAGACCATTCGTGGTGTTGGTCAATTGTAATGGGCCAATGGTGCATTAAGAAGAGGCTCTCACCCACCATGTCTCTTGGCAACGGACAATAAGTGATTGATAATATCGATGAATAGATTTATTATAGTTATGAGGTGGCCGGAATATGCGTTGGATCCGTCGGAAACTAATGGATGTGAAGTGTAAGCAAGATAGCCCGCTAATGCCTGTGTGCTCAGTCTATGCATGGATAACTTCCTGCAGTATTTAACAGATAATCACTCCTTTTTCTCAAATTTTACTCTTAGCAACTCCTATGTTTAAATATTTGAAGTAAGGTGTTGTCTAATTAGCGAACAAATTACCATCAACAACTACCAGAAACATATGCACTATTAAATATCAACCTTAAAATTGAAAGTAAAAAAATTACTATGCTATAAATAAAGTGGTATATATTATTTCTTGATTGACAATTTTAATCACCATTTCAATATAATGTTATACACACACACAACAACAAATAAAAGAATAAATTATTATTAATATTAAAAATTACACGTGTTTGTACGTAAATAATGAATTACAAATGGTCTCTAACAACCAACCAAATATGCCTATTACTCCAACTCCAACCACAACCATTGTGATCCCACAATAATCCTTATTCATTGGATTAGCACTTACATTGTTTTTTTTTTTTTTTAATATGAAATCTGAATATGTGTGAATTTAATAGAAGTCTAAATGTGTCAGAATAAAAAATATTTAGATTATATTTTTTTTAATATATGAATATAAAGGGTGTCTTATTTATTTTTATAAATAAAAAAAATTTAAACATGGTATTTGATATTTATATTGTTATAAGTTAAAAGAAATAAATGAGTTAGATTTTATAAGTTAGGAAATAAGTATTCTTAATAGTGATCTTTTTGATATAATAATTATTTTCAATTCAAACCTTTTTTCCATGTAGACAAAAGTTGAAAAAGTTAATTTTTATATTTAGATATAACTGTCTGAAAAGTAAGTATAAGTTATAGAAAAACAAACGAGTAATAAATCTTAAAAAACAATTGAAATTAATAAATTTTCAAACTTCAGGTATATAACAAGTGAGTAAATCTTAACAAGTTTAGTTATTCCCTTCCACAAATAAAAATTCTAAGGGTACTACAAACAGTTTGATAAACTTAAAAAAACATAAACAAATATTCTATCCCTATTGACAAATACTTGTATAAATAATGTCGGAAGAATTGATGTAATAATATATGATTGATTAATAAAAACACAAAAAATAAAAATAAATCATGTGATCCTATCATATTTTTGGGGTATATTGTAGAGGTTTAAGATTTTGTTTGAGATTGAGGTATTGTAACTTAAAACCTACTGCTGTTGTGAAAAAAAACTGTAATTATAAAAAAAAATGTTAATAATTTATAGTGAATATAAATTTTAAATAAAAATTTTGATAAAATTGTTAAAGATATAATAGATTTTTCATAATACAAATGAAAAACCATATTAACATAGCTTGCAAACTACAGCAGTGAGTGTTTACCAAACACTTTAGTACTATAACTTTGAAATTATAACTGTTCAATCTCAATTTCAAACATAAATACTTAAAGTATTAACAACCTTCATGAGATTTGCATAAATATTTTAAGGTCGACGCTTTACGCATCCCAATAAAACTTAGAGCTGCCTAACTCAAACCCATCTATATGTATATGAACATCATCACTCGCCTAGCTAACACACGTCATTCAACCCTACTCAATCCTAACAAATTAACCCAATACTAATGAAACATTCAACAACAATCAAAATTAAATTAAATTTCTAATTTGGTTTACCATCCTATTATGTAATGTTTGCAATTATTTATCCTCCTTGCACAATGTTATGATCTTCGCCTCTGCTGTATTGTATTTCAAATACCTAGGACCTACATTGGCGCTCCCTTGCTACTGGAAACTTAAAAATATTTTTTGTACAACAAATAAATAATAAAAGGATGAAAGTTTTACTACAGAATAAAAAATGAGTTAATTGTGTTTGGAATTTATACTATACAATTTTTTTTTTTAAAAAAAAGTAAGTAAACATTCCCCTCTACAATGTTTTGAGCCAATTGATTTGTCTACTGAATTCGAAAAAAAAAATTATTTAAAAACAGAATCAAGCCCAAAGTGTTACCTTTCTTTTTATTTTTGTAGGTTATAAATGTTTGATCTGAATACATGCTAGTCCTAGCTACACACGCACGCACACACGTATATGTATGGATGGGAAGAAGATTCAAAATATGAAAATAGCCTTACAGAAATAAATGGATAATATGTTTTGCTTAATTAACCAAAAATAATGGGTCAATGGAGTTCTCCATTAAATTTCTAAGGGGTCAAAGCAAACCAGAATGGGATGTTTGGGAATGGCCAACATCCCATTTTCTAAAGCCATGCCTCTGCATGCTTAGAATTATGGGCTCATGACTTCACCACCCTCAATTTCTTGTCCCTTTCAATGGCAACAAAGCATTACTTACGAGGCGTTGGCCCCCTCATCATTCATGCATGAACTTATAGAGCTTTGGCCCCTCGTTGTTCGTGTATGAACTTATAACCAGACTCCAGGCATACGCCGTTGCCCAGCTTTCTCTATTGTTTCTTCAATTATACTTCAAAATAGGAGTTATATAGTACTGGGCATTTTTGTTCAAAGCAGTTTGTTTCAAGGCCGTCAAGGATTGGTTCGTATCTTGCAAAACCAAAAAAAAAAAAAAAATCGAAAAATGCACGGGAAAACTAATGAATCAAATCAATCAATTTGGTTTGGTCCGCGAGAATGAGCTCAAAATTCTTTGAATTGATCGAATTTGACTTTAACAAAAAATAAATCAACCTACATATGTACATTTGAAACGATAACGTTTAATAATAGTTAGAATTTATTTTCATTACTTTAATTTATATATGTTCATGCTCGGTAATTTTTTCTTTTTTCTTTTTGATTTGTTTTCGGGGTTGAAGAATGCTAATTCGAAAGGCATCCGAATACAATGAAACAATTGAATGAATCCCATGAAATGGAACGAATTATTAGAAAGTGCATGCGCTCCTACCGAGACCATGGTGTCTTGTTCTTGCTAGTTGCTACATCAACGTTTTGCAATAACAATGAAAATTCATGCACCAGCTTCAAACGTTAATGAGCTTTGAAGCAAAAGAGCGAAGAAAATGTACTTCACCAATTACTAGGCCAGTGAGATTGGATCTTTTTACGGCAAACCCAAGGTAGTAAAAAAGATATATATATATATATATATATATATATATATAATCAGAAATTAATTGAACGAGAAAATTTGTGCAGGATGATTTTAAAATTGATGATGACATCTGGGGCCCTAATGGCAAGAACATGGTCACATGGCTTTGCACATGAAGACCTCTCTTTTGTCTAAGGTCACGACGGGGACTGGCGAGTGCATTTTCAATTTGGAATGTGTATTGTTACAAAATAACTAAAATTTGACCTCTTTATTATAAATGTATCTATTCGTTTATTTTATTTTCTTTTACTTAATATGTATATCTCCTCCTCGGTTCACAGATCCAATCATCAAAATGATTGTTTTCGAGGATTCTTTTGCTAATATATAATTGGTTGGTTGGTCCCCTAAGGGAATTTTTATAATTGCTTATTTTCGTGAAATTCAATATTTAACTAACCGAACCATGTGTTTTGAATATTTGATTATTTAATCTAACGCCCCAGCTCTTAATACAAATTGTTACTTGCTTGTCTTAATGATTGATCATTGCAAGAGTATCCAATGCAAAATTTGCCAAAATTTCCAGCTGGAATGATGATTTACGAGTTTATAGATTTATTTATTATTATTATTTTTTTTTGGAAGTATGTATCAATTTGAAGAATGCGAATTATATCTTACAAATTGATACTTAAAATATCTGTTAATAATAACGTCAAAATCAGTCTTAAATGAATTTTTGGCAGGAGGACAGACAAGTGCTCTTACAAGTATACGTCTTCAAATAGTATCGGAGGCAATAATTTAAAAGATTCACCGAACAATGCCAAGCGCCCATAAATATGTTTATATTTATGGCACAGTAGGTGTAAGCATCAAGTATAATGCATAATTATTGAGAGTTCCTTAGAAGGGTAATGGAGCGGGCGTCGCAAAGTGCCAAAGTCTGGTGAGTCAAGTACTAAGATGTGAAAATGGGGAGGAACCGAGGGTATTTTGGTACGATTGGGGACTATAAATTGAGGGTACATATGTGGCTCTTCCCCATGCACAAGCTCACATTATAGGGTACATTACCGATTGAAAATTGTGTTGAAAGTGGAAGAGGCGATGAAGGGAAAGCAACAGCAACAAGATCAGCATCAGAAGCAGCAGATAATTCAATGCAACAAAGGCAAGGCTAGCAAGTTCAAAAGGAGCAGCTCCAGTGTCGAAGAAGACGGTGTTTCCTCTGCCATCCTCTTGCTTGCTTGTATTGCCTGCACTCCTCCTTCTTACTGATGATGATCATCATCATCAATCAATCAATCACACACACACAATCTTTATTAATTATAAAGTTAACCATAGGCTTTAATCAAGTTCATATGTATTCATTCTCTGCCTATGCAGGCACCATTCTCCATCTTTAATTAACTATAGATTGTTGTATTAATTAGATTGTTAAGGTGTATCAATAATAAGCCGATCTTGATCCATGTAAAAAGAATAATCTCATTTCCTTTTGCCAAAGTTGAAGGGCTCGATGCTAGCGGTGCGACTGTCCGAATTTAAGAGATGCTCAGATTAGAGACACCCCCCCCGGGGGGTTTTTTTTCAACTCGTGTTCTAAATTTGAATATTAATTAACGATTGTAATTATCAAGAAGGCGTGACAATTTCAGATTAAAGCTTATTGCCACTGACAAAGGGAAGAGTGGGGGAACTGACTGTCGTGAGTTGCTGAGGCGTTGAATTAATTTTGTCACGCTAGCATAGCATCTCCCGCCTTGTTAACGAAAAGAAGCTATTGCTTATAGCGGCTACAATCGATGTTAATGGATGACGAGAATGGATCTATGTTACATATTTTTAAATCTATATATTAAAATTAAATAAATTCCAAAGCATTTATATATATATATATATATATATATAGTTTTTCACCCAATGAAACAACACCACAATATTGTTTAACAATAGAAATGCCAGTGATAATTAAACAAAGAGGTCAGCTACTCAAATTGAGATGGAAGCATCCCGTTTGGCCTCGTATCTGATAGAAGGTTCAATTGCGGCTATGCTTTGATGCCCGTCGGCTTTCATTAATTAACTCTGTACATCTTCAATATACATAATTAGTGCAGCTCGGAAATACAATTTAGAGTTAAGAGTTGTTGGCACCACTGAGAAAATGCTCATCGCCTCTGGAGTTATCCCTCTAATATTTTATAGTTTTATCATAAAAAAAGACCACCAACTCAACGAAACCATATTTTCTGTTTAGCTACGGAGTTCGAACTCCCAAAAATCTTTGGCACAACAACCGAAAAAAGGTTAAAAAAAAAAATGCACCCTCTCTAATAGCAGCCTTGATCGAAAATCCAAACCAAAATTATTAAATTATTCTATCAATATTTTGTTTACGTTACAATAGCAATGTATAATTTTTTGTTTTATCTTTAAATTATGATTGAATTTATGCTTTCACTTTTGTTTTTTTTTTTAAAAAAAAATCCTCAATATTTCATGATAAGACACAAGTTTTATTTTCAGACTTATAATTTGAAATCAATTGTTCTTTCTTTTTCTTTTTCTTTTTTTTTTTTTTTTTTTTTTTTGGGGGTTATTGCAAATGGGTTGGTTGCCTAATCTGCTTGTAGGTGTTCCATTGTTTGTAAGTTTTAGGATTAGTTCAATATTCTGGTTAACCTACTATCAAATGCTAAATTAATTTTACTTAGAAAACCTAGCAAAATTAACAAGAATACAGATACATAAATTTTGTTTGAACTGGGGTGAGATATGGGAGAGAGTGAGAACATAATTTTATGTTCTATACAAAATGATTAATGCAGAAAGAGAGAAGCAGGGATGGGGAATTAAGCAAGAGCATTGATGGAGCCAAAAATGTAGGTAAGTTTCACAAGGAAATCATTTTAAGAATTTTTTAGTGGCCGATATTAGGCAAAATCAAATTGGTCCAGTAAATCATTAACCAACAGAAGAGGCCCAAATCAGACGATACAGGTCGAGAAGTGATGTGTGCTACCAGGGAAGCCTATTGATATTTCTAAATATACAACCTTGATGGATAGTTGATTGACCCCAAATTTTATTTTGTGTTATAATTTCTTCAAATTCAATGTTGATAAGCTAAATTAAAAAAGTGAGAGTTGGTAAGATAATTTGGGTGGGTCAAATATCTTCTCTCCCCAAATTTATTGTTTATTTGTGATAGGGTTTAAGGTTTAGAACAGGAGAACAACACATTCGTCGTGTGGTATTTATTTTCCTTCACACATACGCAATATGAGTAGAGACTAATCTTACTTGTGTGCAAAATAAAAGGATTTTTTTTAAAAAAAATTATTTGAAAGTATATCATCCATTTTGAGCCTAGACATGTGAGTTGTGCCATAATCAAAACTTAAAAAATTGATTGCTCAAAACATAGTTATATATAATATTTGAAATAGTTATAAATATTAGGAGAGTATAATATATAGTACCAAAAAAAGAAAGAAAAGGAGGGAGAATCTCATAACATTGCACTATTTTATGAGTTGTCTTTCCTGACGCCTGTTATATGAATTACTGTTTAGGATGTATGGTTTTAAAGTTAAAAAAAAAAAAAGGAAAAAAAATGAGAAAAAAAAATTGGCTAATAAAAAACTTTTATGCTGCCAATATCTACAGTGAATCGAGCCTTGCCAAATCAGCAGATTTTTAATTTACTTTAACAAGCCAATCCTCATTGCCCTTCATTAGCTGAAACTAAATTAAACGAGAAGCACATAGAACAGGTGTGGGCAAATTTAAATTTATATTATTGCAAGGTTGTGGTGCCTTGAGATTTGAGAATATGCTGCACTGAACATGTCAAAAGGTTAGAGATTGCTTTCCGTGCGTGCGTGTGTGTGTATTTTAATAATAATTTTCAAAATATACATTTCCATATTTAATCCCGTATGGAGTTAAGAAACATCTCATTGCTCCCCGCAATCATATTCATATATGTCCGTTGTGTTTTCTTTATGCACCCAACTAGGCCGGCAACAGAAAGCTAACCTTTTTGGCTTTATTTTTTTTGCCCTCTTTCTAAATGAGGAAATTACAATTCATAATTTCTTGTACAAAGCTATCTCCCAACTAGTAATTGGGTATTAAATGTAGATGATGCTTATTAATTAGTTCATCAATTTACGGCCAACATATGAATTGTGCTCGCGCGAGATTCTTGAAACAATTCTCTCCGCTTTAAGAGCCTAAACCGAGTATGTGATATTTGATTGCATCATGGGCAACATTGCGCACGTTTTGTTAAGCAATATTGTCATGGACTGTTGCTGTTAATTTACAATTTTAACACTATTCACGGAATGACTCCACGTTGATAATCACTCACCATATGACAGGACTCACTAAATTCTCATCAATTAGCTAACATAATCTCATATACACCATAGGAATTGCAATTTTGATTTCCCTTTTTTTTCTTTTTTTTTTCTTTCCTCCATAGTTCATACCATCCAGGCATCCATTTTGTTTACTTATTTCTTGATATTAAATAAGTCTGCTTTCTAAACACAATGCCTCCGAACTCCACTCATATATTTGGAATGAACTATTGTTTTCTATTTAATTAAGTTATTTTCATATATTTGAAGGTTTCTCTCCTTCTCTCTCTATACATAGAGTCCATCAATAAGGATGTGATTTTTTTTTTTAATGCGGACATATTATTAAACAATGTAATTTAATAAAATTATTTTAATTAACTATATGGTTTAATAGTCTGCTTGAAAAAAAAATGTTAGCACTTAATAATAATAATAATAATTCTCTAGTGAAAGTATTTTTATTTTAATAAAATTAAAATATTACTAACAGATATAAAACATAAATTTCAATACACTAACCGACAAAAGAAAAATCACTAATGTTTTGATATTTATATATTTTTTTAGATTTTAGTACAAGAAGGGCCTCTCTCTTTATATACGTATACACACGCACGCACACTCAAAATATTCCCTAAAAATATTCCTCTCTCTTGGAGTATGGACATTGACACGAAACGAAATTCTGATTTAACCTGTGTATAATTACTAAACAGTGGTGTATAGGTAAGTGCCAAGGATTTTCACAGCGTTTAATCATGAATACAACATGGTATATGAAACTTATCCATTCCGCCGAGCATTGACAAAGAAAAGGTTTAAACAAAATATATGTAATTTGAATCGAAAAAAAAAAAACCATGCAGAAATGACATTTACCCAGATAATTAGGAATTAGGATAATCAATTACAGCATGTAATTTGAAATAAAATTATGCCTCCTAGGCTGGAAGCCGAGCCAAGTTTAAAGAATCCAAAACTCTTGGAAAAGGACGGACATGATTCATTCTCACTGGTCTATGCCATGCGAAGCTTATTGTAAATTATATTGATATTGTATGTTAGTTTCTAAGGAGACACCCCATGAGACTCATTCTTTTTTCCTCCATCAGGCAATAGCTATCATAGTATCTTGAAATTTCCGCATAACAAGGCAAGCGTTTGTTATAAAATCATCTTCCGACGGCAATAGGTTCTTTCAGAACTTTGTTGAATTTATTTAGCCAAAGTGGAAGGAGAGCAAATATGGTTTATGATTTTTTGTCAAATACTAATAAGCTCTATAATGATCAAAGGAGTAATCAAATGATTGGCCTTCAACTAGGCCTTTCGGCCGTTGCTTGCTATCCTTACTTGCCCACGATGTTGGATAACTCTACTGCTTCTTCCATGATTCTTCAGCCCAGAGGTCAAAGGAGGCTTAAGCGGACAATAAGTGTTGCTGATTCTATTGCCGGTGATGGTAGCCTAAGCAGTACTCTTAGCCGCAGTAGCAGCACTAGCAGCTTGCGTAAGTTGCCAAGGCTTCAATTCAGGGACCATATTTGGACTTATACTCAAAGATACCTCGCTGCTGAAGCTGTCGAAGAAGCGGCGGCAGCTACGGCCAAAGCAGAGGATGGCTGCGGCAGTGATCAAGAAGATGGAACCGCCGATGGGATGAGGCTTGTTCAGCTCCTAATTGCTTGTGCTGAAGCTGTTGCTTGTCGTGACAAGTCTCATGCCTCGGCTTTGTTATCCGAACTTCGTGCCAATGCCTTGGTCTTTGGGTCTTCCTTCCAGCGTGTCGCTTCTTGCTTTGTCCAAGGCCTTGCTGACCGTCTTGCATTGGTTCAGCCTCTTGGAGCAGTTGGCTGCTTCGCGCCATCAATGAACATAATGGACATTCCTGGCTCGTGTCAGAAGGAAGAAGCTTTGCGCCTTGTCTATGAAATTTGCCCACATATTCAGTTTGGTCACTTTGCGGCCAACTCATCCATATTGGAAGCCTTTGAGGGAGAGAGTTTTGTCCATGTTGTGGACTTAGGCATGACCCTAGGTCTGCCACGTGGTCACCAATGGCGCCGGCTGATCGAAAGCCTCGCCAACCGTGCTGGCCAACCGCCACGCCGCCTTCGAATAACTGCCGTTGGCCTTTGTGTTGAGAAATTTCAGAGCATTGGTGATGAGCTTGAAGATTATGCGAAAACCCATGGCATCAATTTGGAGTTCTCTTTTGTGGAAAGCAACTTGGAAAATTTGCAGACTGAAGACATCAAAGTACTTGAAAACGAAGTGCTTGTTGTCAATAGCATACTTCAGCTACATTGTGTGGTCAAAGAAAGCAGAGGAGCTCTAAATTCGGTGTTGCAAATAATCCATGAGCTGTCGCCAAAGGTATTGGTGCTTGTTGAGCAGGACTCAAGCCATAATGGGCCATTTTTCCTTGGGAGATTTATGGAAGCATTGCACTACTACTCAGCAATATTTGACTCCCTCGATGCCACGCTGCCCAAGTATGACACAAAGCGCGCCAAAATAGAACAGTTTTACTTTGCAGAGGAGATAAAGAACATTGTGAGCTGTGAGGGGCCTGCAAGGGTGGAGAGGCATGAGAGGGTGGACCAATGGCGTCGGAGAATGAGCCGTGCCGGGTTCCAGGCCGCACCCATTAAGATGATAAATCAGGCACAGAAATGGCTCAAGAACAACAAGGTCTGTGAAGATTACACGGTTGTTGAGGAGAAAGGGTGCTTGGTTCTTGGCTGGAAATCCAAGCCTATTATTGCTACTTCTTGCTGGAAATGCTAAACACTGTAGCTGCCTAATGCACGGTTCTACAAAAAAAGTTTTACGAATAAAGTTAGCAGGCAGCTGTTTAGTTATATAATCTCTTTCCATTTGCATTACTGTGTCGCAACTCCGGAGTCCGGAGTGATGAATGTTGTTTTGATATTCAGTGTGAGCTGGCTGTTCAGGTGCTTGAACAGATGAAATAAAGATTTATGTTTTGTTGGTTTTTGACTGGGCTTCCTAGTTTTTCATATATATATTATTCACATTCCATTGATTCTTTAACGACCAAATTCGATCAACTGTAATTTCAATTTCAAGTATCAACTTTCTCTAGAGGCTGGTAAATGTACAGAATTGTCACCGTCTCTTATGGCTCGTCATGTATTCATTTAATCTGTTCCCCTTCTCCATCGTGCAGCGATTCGATGAGTGTTAAACTCTTGAGGATAATTTGATATGTTTATGATGCATAGGCAAAGCGGCCACCTACGTACATACAGAGAGAGAGAGACAGAAAGATAACGTAGCGATCATATTAACTAATACGATAGTCTTTTGACTTGTTCAATAATTCCATTCACCTCGCTGTCGCCTAAATCTCTAGTTTAGAGACATTTGGAGGGCACTAACAGTTCGGAAGCTGTCATTACTAGCTTGGAATATCTGTTAAAAGATCCCTTCGATTGTATTTATGAACACGTTTATTAAAGGAAATTAGAAACAAAAATGATACATTGATGCCGTTGATCAAAGCATGTTGGAATTTTTTGATAGGAAAATAGTGCCAACAAACTAAAATGAATTTGTGGGTACATTCAATAAACGACTGAATATCCTTCAGCTTTAATTAATATACAATTTTGTAGACTTTTATTATGGTATCAAAATTCAATACTGCAAAGGATGCCTCGTTTATTTAAAATGGTGGTTGGGGCCTGGGGGTGTCAAATTTTGACAAGATCCGGATGACAAAAATATGGCGAAGTTCATGTTGCTCAAATTTTACCCACGCAGAGACAACACGGAGTTACGGCAATTCAACTTGCGCCCGCTAGGGTTACGGGCTGGGTCAGGGACACATTTGATACATATGGACAAACCATGTCCTTATTGAAGAATAGTTAAAAATGATGGATCCGTATGTAATCATCCAATACGTGTATTATTTGCTCGTGTAGACTGAGGGTGAGAGAGACAGAGAAAGAGCGAATTCAGGGAAAGATGGAGGGCGTAGGTGCGTTAGGTGTGTCATCGTCGCCAACTCTTGGTGGTAAGATAAGTTGCAGCAGCCGCTTATCCTACACCACCAACAAGCTTACCCTGCGCACCACCAGCCACCTTGCAGCATTCCACTCACAGTCCCATCTTTTCGTAAAGTGCCCACAATGTCCTCAACGCAAAACAGTTGCTCGCAACTCCAACAAAGCCGGCATCTTCCTTCCCCACTTGGTCGCTTCCATCGTATGCTTCTCAATCTCTCTGTTTCTTAATTTTCGCGCAAAATTAATCGGAACCCATATTTTTATTTATTTATTTTTGCTTTTATTAACTTTTAGTTCGATAACAAGGTGTTGACCAAAAACAGTGTTATGTTTTGGGGGGACAAAAAGAATGACATTTCTTTTTTCGCCTTTTCGGTTCGGCTCAAATTGATGAATTTTTTTTTTTTTTTTGTACTCTTTAAATTGTTGATTTTTGCTTGATTTTATGGTACCCCATTTGAGATTATTATGGTTTTTTTTGTCGGCGTGTAGGAACAAGTTGAGGAGACTTACATTATGGTGAAACCAGATGGTGTTCAACGTGGTCTGGTGAGTTCTGCTCCATTTTGCATAACTTAGTCCTTAAAAATTTATTCTTGGTTTGGTTGCTGAGAAGGCACAAGCAGAAGAAAGAAATTTCAATTTTGAAACTTGGATTTTTCACCATGTGTTACTCAAGAATATTATAGCTTTACGCATTTGGAACCTATGCACACCTTTTTCCTGCTCAATTTCATGCAACTACTTCATTTTTGGATGATAAAACAGTGTAATAAGATATGTAATCCAGGCTTCAGCTTTCTCAGCAGCCAAATGGGCGTCAATTGGATTGTCAACTTTACCTTTTAATCTTGCATTCTGAGTTTGCTGATTTTGTTATGTTATTTTAGGTTGGCGAAATTATTTCAAGGTTTGAGAAGAAGGGATTCAAACTGACTGGCTTGAAGCTCTTTCAATGCCCAAAAGATTTAGCTGAGGCTCGTTGTTAGGAGTATTTATATTCAAGTTTTTGTTATTTGTGAAGATATGCTCAACCAACATTTTTCACATACTTCATAAGTTAGATAATGCTTATTCCTGTTTTTATAATTCAAGGCAAACCAGAAGTTTTTCACCCTATTGTATAAGTGCTATGAACTTGTTCATTTAATGAAAATAAAGAATGTTGCTCTATTTTATTGTTGATAAAATAGAACTTGAGAATTATTTCCTACTAAAAAAAAAAAAGAACTTGAGAGTCTCACAACAGAGTATGCCATCTGATTTATAAGATTACACACTTTCTTTAGTTATGCTTGTTTTTTGACAATTGTTGCCGATACTTTCCTCTTTGAAATGTTTGTCCTATTGTGGCTATTCAATGTTTACTCATTTTTCTCTATTAGATTTATTGATGATTTTAACTTGTTTTATATATGTCTTCAATGGTTGCAGGAGCACTATAAGGATCTCAATTCCAAACCATTTTTTCCTAAACTGGTTGAGTACATTACTTCAGGACCAGTTGTATGTATGGTATGTGCCACTTTATTAAACTCTAAATGTGCATATTGTATTGCATTTTCAAGGAAATGATGGTGATTTATGTTATCGAGGCATGGGAGGGTGCTGGTGTGGTGGCATCTGTACGTAAGTTAATAGGGTCAACGGATCCTCGTCAAGCTGAACCAGGCACGATAAGAGGGGATCTTGCTGTTCAAACTGGAAGGTTAGTCCTCTTCAGAATTTGGGCTTTGCGTTGTGTATTAAAATTTTAATTTGAGCTGGTTAGGAAAACTCTTTCTATCCCCTTGGTAGCAATTACATTATCTAGAGACCTGGTCTCATGATGAGTATTTTGGCAGGAATGTGGTTCATGGGAGTGACAGCCCTGAGAATGGCAAGCGTGAAATAGGTAATTACAAGAACCTTTTTTATGGCACATATTGGATTTATAGCAGCACAATTGCTGTTTTTCCCTGCTTTTGTGATATCTTTCAATCAACAGGCATGTTGATGTGCGTATAAGGGATTTTCTTTGAAGGATATCAAATACGAAAATTATGGGGGAATAATCCAAGAAGAAACTATGATTGGATGTGTGTGTCAAAATTGCTCTCTCATTCTGCCTCAAAATGTTCAAAGATGTAGAAACTAGTTAATCGAACAAGAATAATCTCCTCCTCCGTCAATGCAAGAAAAGGATATAATAATGCATTTATTTGATTGTGATTGTTGATGTCATTGTTTTGCTATATAGCTTAGTGGACTGTTGTTTCTGATGTACTTCATCAACAACCTGTTTCTATCTGAGGAACAGAAGAATCTCATTATTTGGTTGCTTTGCAGGTCTGTGGTTCAAAGAAGGTGAATTGTGTCAGTGGACACCAGCTCAAGCACAGTGGTTAAGGGAGTAATCTTCATCAAACACTTAACTATGGGGCGCGCACACTTTTGAAGAGTTCTCTTCTGAGCGTTGATATTGAAATATCAGAAGAATTTTATTGATTTGTGATCCTAATAATTCAGTGGCTATCCTGTAAACTGAATGGAAGAACCGTGATTTTGGGATACAAACATTTGGAAATTTTGTTCCCTTAATTTCTGATTGTGCAAAATAATCCAAAATAAATAATAATAATAATAATAAAGGTGATTATCTCAAGAAACGTTCGTTTTATGGTGGTTGTATTCCAAATTAAGCTTTCAAGCCAAAGTTGGCCAACTCAACTTTGTTAATCGTCAAAAATCTTGTCATTCCCTCAAATTTCCAGCTCGATGTGGAATATTCCTTCAACAGCGTTGCCATTACATATCCCCTTTCAAATGGACGCTAAAAATATATTAAAAATGAAAATGAATTCGAACTCATTTTTATCGTTTTTGATCATTTTTCCCGCCGCTCGGAAGCAACAAACGGGAACAACCGAGCAAACCAAACAAACTATGCTAAAGCTGAAACTGAAACAAAACCTCAATAGTCATCTATACGACAATCAAACTAGAACATCCTTCTCAATGCCTGAACCTGAACCACGAAAGGAATCTGCAAACAGTGCAGAGAACCTTAGCCTTCGTGCTCAACTGGTAAGCAGAACCCTCAATTTTGCAGGAGCTTTGAGCCTCCAACATCCCAAAAATGATATTTGGTTTTAAAGAACATTGTGTCATTGAATATGAATACTAATTCCTAAGAACCAAATTTGAATTTCAGCTGTCAGGAAAAGAAGACTCAGCTTCAGTCTCTGCAATCCAAGCTTCCAACGATGAAGAATCATAACTTCCTATTGCTGCCTGAGTCTAGAAATTGCATAGCAGCCATAATACATATCCAAGTTGAATAACCCAAGCAGCTGATAATTCTGAAGTTGAGAGTCATGAACCAAGTTCTATTCTTACATTCGGCAAATAGAACCGACACAATCCTGTTCCACTTGCTCTTTGGAGCTCTTCACTGATTGACAATCACTAGAATGAGGTGAAATACTTTCAGATGACCCATCATTGTCTGCCATCATTACCTCCTCTTGAGATGAGCTCATGGCTTGTCTTGAGCTCCTATATTTAGAAAACAAGTATAGAACTGATAAATTCTTGCTTGGATGCTGCTGCAATCTAGCAATAGATTGACAATCACTAGAACTTGGTGAAATACACACAGAAGAAAATTCAGAATCTGTCATCATCACATCCTCATGGGATGTGACTCGTTGAAAGCCCTTGAACACAGAATGAGAATTACAACCCGACTCACCTAAGCGTGAGCTTAAAGTACCACTGCAAGAATTAGCACCAATGGCAGAATCACAATCTGTTTCTACCTCTACTGATACCTCAGGAGGTGGACCCAAATCACGCCGAGCACCAAGCTTAAGCTTCATAAGTGTAGCCTCTGCATCCAAAAATGAGATTTGAAAAGAGCCTAGTCAAGCTTATTAATCACTACTATCCATAGAATAATGGCAGTAGGTCTACATACACCACACTGCTGTGAATGTTTAGAAAAACTATCTGCCCGCAATACAAGTGATAGATAGGGATGTTAACATTTGAAGTCCATTTAAGTTTGGATTTTAACTCAAATTACAGCAAAAATTATTCTCATGGCAATAGTTTTATGCTAAATTTTCACAGCTTAATATAAAATTAAAATAGAAACAACCGTAGTCAAATCAAATGCATTAATTGTTAGGTTCATTTGCGAAAATAAGAACTACAAGTAGTGAGGCAAATTATCAAATAACCAGAACATCAAAAGGAACGATGAGCCATAACAGCTGAAGAGTGTTCCGCCAAATAGTAAGCCGGCGATTCTAACAGGTGAGCGCGATTTCAAAAAAGAAAATAATAATAATGTTAATATAAAACAGAAGAGAGCACCGTAGATAGAGAGAGAATCGTCTTTGATAAGCTTGGACGGCATCCTCTCCAACTCCAAATCGTAGGGTGTTGATGAAGCTGCCCTCACTCTCCCCAGCATCTCTCTCTAGTCTCTGCTGCCTGGATCTGCTCCTCCTCCTCCTTTCTTTTTTTTTCTTTTTTTCCTTCCAATAAGTGATAACAGCTTTGGCGCCACGTTTGACCGCCCGTTTTCTAAATAAATATAATATATCATCTTCTCAACTCAAGCTTTAACTCCAACTTGGGCCGGGCCCAGCTTTAACTCCCAATCCAGGCCAGCCCGCTTTATTTAGTTAATTAATTTTTTTGATTCGCGCTTTTTAATTTGTTTATTTTAGGAATATTTCCATCTTAGAACCTTACTTTTCTTCGCATATTATTTTACCTTTAAAGTTTTTTTTTTCTATAATTTCATTTTTCTTCCTAATATTTTGATTTTTATCATTTTACCACTAAATCATTAATAATAATAATCTTTTTTATTGAATTTATAGCAAAAATTTATTCTACCCCTAAATTGTGTAAGGAAAAATTTAATCATTTAAATTGAAAAAATTATCTACAAAAGATAATATTTTTATCAATTGGTAACCTTAAATATCTAAAATAATCAATTAATATGTAAATATTATAATTCTTTTGGCTTAATATACTAAAATTCTTGAAATACACTTATAACATCTATAATTTATCAACAAAATTAACAATTTAGTGGTAAAATGATAAAACATAAAAACAATAAGTGGAAAAACATTGTTAGAAAAATTTGATGATAGGAGTAATTTTTGGATGAGGGATCCATTCCTTTATTAAAATAAGAAATACGCTAAAAAATAAATAAAAAAAATACACTCCAATGTAGTATATTTTATCTAGGGTTGGCAAAACCCGAGTCATCTGAACGCGCCCAAAATGTAATTTTTTGACACTTGGGCCGTGTTTTAATTTGGGTGCCTAGATTTTATATTTTTTAATATTATAATGTATTTTTTTATTTTTTTATAACTATAAGTTTTAAATTTATTTCAATGAAATTTGACATGAAAATCTATACTTTAAGTATTTAAAAATTTACACTAGTGTAATAAATAAATCAAATAAATATAAATATTTAAAATAATATATATTTTATAATATTTTTTAATAAAATCTGGGTTTATCAAGTGATGTATAAAATCAACCCGTCTTCATATCCGGGCTGAATAATACCTAACTCACATCGCCTAAGTGTGGTCCGATCTAGATCGGATGGGTATTTTTACCACCCCAAATTTTATCTTATAATATATTAAAATTTGTATTTTTCTATATTTAACGTTTCCCTCACCATATTAAAGGAAAACAATCCCTTGCCAGATAATGATTTTAAAATTTAAAATGATATGTCAAAAATAAAGTCAGTATCTCATTACTTTATTATTCGATTCAATAAATACAGTTAAACCCGAGAGACGCAATCTGAAATAAAAACTCCATAAAGACTTTTGTTATATACACGCAATAGAAATAGGCACCAGTTGGCCTCCAAAATGAGGTTGGGTAAGGTTAAGAGCATTAGCCATTAGCCAGCCGATGGCGATTGGGATGGGTGGTTGATTTAGTGGGGGCAGAAGCTCCTATGCATATACTGGGAAAGACATAAATACAAGGCGGTCGTGGCTGAATCCATGTATAGTCAAGGAAGGATACAAGGCACTGAAGATATTTAAGCACATTTGAAGAAATTTCCCAGGTTGGGACAACATCTGCAAATGGGGACAAAGAGATTGGTGATGCCATAGCCAAGGCTTTCGAGATTGAGGAAGAAGGTGGTGTAATTCTGATCTTAGATGGGACGAGGAAAATCACAATCACCAATGCACCATGTATTGAATTAGGGTATTTCTCCAGAGACCACTCCCCCGTGGTCATTGACTTAAGGTCCTTTGCAACGTATTCAAGGAAGACTGCTGATATTTTCGGCTATCACAAAGAACTAATAATAGGTCATTGGAGAATTTTGAATGTTAAAGTTGATTCTGCATAAAAAATCAAAGGCACAAGAGAAGAGCTCGTGAAAAGGGGGTAAAAAAACAAATAAATTAAGGGCGTCCATTTGACAATAGTATTTGCTACAACATAATATAATTTCTACAAAATGGAAAGATTTCAATCAACATAGGCTCCAGGATGAATTCATGTCATGCCTTTGCCTACCTTGCGACAAGATAATCACTCTCTATGAAACAATCTTCTTAAGAAACGTCGCCTACGACCTTTAGTCTTGCGATCCTTATCTGAAATGGCGTGATGAATAATATCACATACAGAGTGAAATAGTTGGGTAGCACTCAAAACAAATACAAAAATTCATATGTTACCAATATCAACTACTATTGAAATTGAGAGACCAATGAGTTGAAAAAGCCCACCCTTTATTCTTCCAGCAAGGTACAAAGCTTCTTCTGCAATGGGCCTCCACTGTTCTGCACATGAGTAGTTGATTCCTAGACCAACGCTGAGTCCTCTCAAAAGATGTACTGTGCGAAGGACAGAAAACAGTTCCTCTGGAAAAGCCTGTCAGACATAACGACAACATAAAGGACTCACCATCAAACAGAACGACTAGAACTTGTGAGCATCAACAATTGTCAACTTAATTTTCTTGCATGCTTGCTATTTTCAAGAACATTGCAATCCTTTATTCTTAATAAAGAGAGAGGACTTAGAGGAGAGGTGTGGGGGGGTGGGGGGTGGGGCATGTGGGAGGATCAAAGACTAGTTTCATAAGCTAAATACAACATGATCACTAATTTTGGTCCCATAGTGCCCCAAAAACTTCAACTGACACATGAAGAATTAACCAGCGTTTGCTTCAGGCAGTAAAATCAACTGCAAAAACACAGGCAAATAGATTGATCACTTGCGTTTAGGTAAAGCATCAAATTCTTACCTGAACGGCAATCTTTTTAATTGAAGAATCCTCCGAGAAAGGTTGAAGCATCACTACTCCAGGAGGTAGTTTGGTATCAAACATTGTCTGCGCCAATTTAAGCATTTCCTTTTGTTCATCTTCACATTTGCTTAAGGTGTCTATTCCAAGTTCCCTGAAAACAGGAAAATTTGTAAAATATAGCAGTCCATTCGCTCGAATGAGAAATTGCTCAATCTTGGAATACTATTGACCAAATGGTACTGATAAAAAATCTATCTACATCCATGTTTACTGCGGCCAGAAATAGTTACATATTGAAATCATCAGCTACCCCAATGAAAGATTTGGCGGAAGTGTAACTTTCAAGACCAATCAGGATTATACAAGAAGCATATCAATATTTCTTGTTTGGCTCTTCACAACTAGTACGCAACTGTGGTACATGGTACAGCCCATTCTAGGTCTTAGTTTCTCTTCCTATATGGGCAAACCAACTCAAATATCATTAAGTTCAATAAATAAATAAATAAATAAACCTCAAATATCGTTGATGACACCAATTAACTAGGCTAGAAGGCACTAAAATGTACCAAGCCAAATCTACCTGTAGCTCTCTGCTGCTCCTATAGGGTCATTATCAGCAATAGCAAGAACCAACCTAGCATATCCAAGCCTCAAATTATCTGGGAGATCCTTTGCTTGCCCATAATCTAACAACGCAACCTGATTTCAGAAATGAGAGGCAGAGCAATAAGTAATAGTTGACATTCAACATGCAGAGAAAAATAATAGACCTGCTGTTCTATCATTCCATATTTAAAATAACTTGATTTTGAAAAATGTCACACAGAGAGCTGCAACTATCCTAATCATCTATCCAGTAACATACTTCAAATATTATGCAAGACGAAACTTGTAGGAAATATTATAAACAAATGTCGACCTACTACTTGCCTCTGAACCTTTACAGATCAGGATATTTCCTGGGTGGGGATCTGCATGGAAGAAACCACTCTTCAGTATCATTTGTCCATATGCTAGAGTCAAACTCTTAAGTATATTTCTGCATCCACAGAAATTTTAACAATCACATCATGCTTTATATTGAAAATCACTAGTTTGCTACAATGTTTTAGGACCAGCAAAGTCTAATTGTGAAAGATGGTTTTGAAGCAAAGACAATTATTCTCACAAAGTTGAGAATCATTTACAGGCTCCAACATTCAATGAAAACAAAGAATTATGATAATAATCTTCAGAGCAAGGTAAAACATATCATAAGCTTATAGGCAAAGCAATAGGAAATGAGAATAAGAAAAAATGAGACAAAAAAAGAGCTCCATACTCTCTGAGACAATCTAGGGGCTTACTGCTTTGCTGCGGCTGCAATCTTACCACCAGGATTGATTCCTCTTTTTGCTATTTCATCTCCAAGATTAAGAATTGGGATTCCGTCAATGTATTCCATCACTAAGACCTTCCTGATCACACATACAAACTCTAAATTACAAGCTAAAGGAAAAAAAAGAGCATATTCAAAGCTCCCAAATGGTCCAGCAAAAGAGTTTAATGACAAAAAAACATTTCAGAACCGAAAAAAACTTCTTTACGGATTATCATTTAATAGCCATGCAAATACCAAGCTTCTCTTCATAGAAAATAACAACCCACAAATGGAATTTGGGAGTCCAGAAAAGATAAGGACATTGCACAGCAAGGAGTACCTAGTTACGATATCTGGCAGCAACCTTGGCACCAAAACAGGAGACTTTGTGTTATTCTTGTAAAGGAAATGCCGAATTCTCTCCATAGCATCCGCCTCTCTTGCAAAGTCAAATTCAAATCCAATCTTGAATGGCATAAGAAAGAATATGTGAATTATACGGACATATACGGTCTAATGTCAAGGCATGCAGGAAGAAGCTTTTCATTTACATGGTTGAGAAAGTATTTAAGGGCATAGCTCTGCCAGGGCATGATTAGGTTGTCAAATAATGCAAACGCAACCATGTTAAGATTATGCTTACTTCGACTCTCAAAATAAGAGGGAAAAATCAACCAACATGAATACAAGATGAAACAAATAAACATTACAGAAAAGAGACCAGTGATCCAGCAAAAGTATCAGCAAAAATAGATTTTACCTGTTTCTCCATTTCTTTTGTTATAGAAAATAGATCAAACTTAATATCAGTCTTTTGCATGTACAGAGCAAATGCTTGCAAGTTACGGATGTCCGTCATCATCAGATCCCGAACTCCAGGATGTTGTACCTATAACACACTAGATAATCAGAAAATTGTGGATATTATAGACCTCCAAAGATCACTACCAGAAGTCCTTACCTTGACAACAACATCACTCTTATCACCTCGCAATCTTGCTCGATGAACCTAATATGAGCATAAAATCTGAGTTATACATGCATAACTTTCCGTAAACAAATTTTATGATTTCCAGAACAATTTTTACCTCTAGTAAACAGCAAACTCAATTCAAACGTAATGCCTGTTAGGTTAAAGTTTAGGATACAGATTCACACGCATAATGGCAAAATGTTCGATGTACAAATGATAATCACAACTTTGTTTCCTCTGTTCATTTGTCCACATCACCTTTCTTTAAATTACAGAACGTCAGCCACACTATTGGTGCAGAAGGTTAACCAACATCACAAAATTGCTCAGCAGTTTTCATCATCATCATCAACATCATAACAAGTTAAAGTTCTTGAAAAGTAGAAAATGAACATTGTGGATGCCTCAAACCCATGCCTTATTGCATCATACATTTAGCTAGGAGAAAGGTACCTGCGCAATAGAAGCAGAGCCAAGAGGGTCGTGGTCAAATGTTTCGAACATTTCACTAACACTTTGACCTAATTCATTCTCCACTACAAGTTGAACGGTGTCATATGGAGTCACAGGAGCTTGATCACATAGTGTAACCAGCCTTCTCACCCATGCAGCTGGGGCCAAGTCAGGCTTCCCAACAATTTGAGCAACCTATTTCAACCCAAGCAAAATTTAAAAATAAATTATTAAAGCATACCATACAGAATATAATCATCACGGAATTCCAGTTTTCTTTAACAGAAGTAGAAAATAGATAAACAACATTAAAGAAAATGTATGGAAACAGACCAAAATGAAAATAATAATAATAAGCCCAATAGTTTCAGGCTCGACTCCTAATACAACTTGGAAAGTAGAAAACGTTAAGAATTATTAATAAAGAATTGAAATTGAACATTTTACAAAAATATTTTCCCAATGCTAATAACCGCGAAAATCACTTATAACAAACGACAGATCGATTAAACAGTGAAAAAATGGAAAAGATCAAAAACCCATTCACGGTTAAACGATTTTCAGTGCATAGTTTGAGATTAGAGAACAAAAAGCAGCAACTGAATTGAGCTTAAAAGAATAAAAAAGTCTAAAAAATAACCTTTAGAAAGAAGCCACCAAGGTCAAAGCACATTGCATAAATCTTCTCAGCAGCAAGCTCGTGCTGTCTCTCCCACATTGCCTCCTGCTTTTGCACATCTTTCACAAAACTCACTCGCACTTGAAACGCCTAATAAATCCCAAAAATATATATTCTTTTTTTTAAAAAAAAAAACACTAAAATTTCAATACAATAAAGTGAACAACATAAAGAAAAAGAAGAAAAAGAAAAGAAGAAACCTTGTAGCCAGCGTAGATTTCAGCAGCTCGAACCCAGAACTGAAAGGAGCGTTGCCAGGGTCTAAGGTGATATGAGAGCTTGTCTTGAAACTCTTTGAAATTAAAAGGAGACATAGTATTGCTGCTGTTCGAGAATTGCTGCAATAAAGAAAGAGGCTGCCTTTGTTTTATTATTAAGGCGATGCTATGACTGTGATGCAGATGATACTAATCGATTAACATTTCATGGTACAAAACCCTCGCGGGCGGATAATACTGCTGGTGTTGTGGGCGTAGACATGCGAGTGAAGTTGTGGCTGAGAAAACCAATGAATTGTGGACACTGAGAACACTGTCAAACTGCATGCGTTTATTCTATTATTGACTCTCGCTTTGCCTTGCAAGGCTGGGCTTTCAAATTTTTATGGACGATTGGGAATTGTGACCAGTACCATGTGTCAACCCTACAATAATATAAAAGTATAATCGACAGAATTACACGTGTGCAGCTCTAATTAGGCCTGTATCTGCATTAAAATATTGTAACTTTTATTTATTCTTTTTTGAGGTTCAGATGGAATTGCATTTAAATCTCCATCGTTACTCTATTTTTAACAACTCTTTTAGTTTTGGTTAACCTCCAATTCTGATTAGACACAAAATATTACCCAAAGCTTATCAGTACCTTAACAAAATAGACGTATTTTAGGTGATAACAGCGGCACTTTAATTACAATTTGTAAATGTGAATTAAAAGTTTCGGTTGTTTAACTCTCTTGCTATTTTGTTAAAATTATATTTTGGAAGTACCATCCACCTTTATTTTAAGGAGGAGGGAAAATAATAATAATAATAAAAAAATGACTTTGTTATGGTACATTTATACGTCAACCAGCTGATCGTGGCCGTCGTCTGCCATGGTAGAAAAACGAATAGTGAAAGCACAAAATCAGACATTTTAGGAACGTGAGTCATGCGTGAACAGAAACTAACGGCGGTAATTACAAACAGCACAGAGGGGATACATGTCTATTTGATTAAGTCCCAAGGCTTTACTCTTCCCCCTCGAAATGAAAATGGCTCCGTTTATTGATGTGATATTTTATCTTTAATTAGCTTCTACGCAACCCACTACTTACATAGAATCCATTCATTCAATCACACGTATCGTACGTACCATTTCATCATCACGGTTGAGTGCTTCCAAAGGCTCCAGCCAAATAAAAATAAGGATTTTGTTCAGTTATATTTAATGTAACTTACCATTTACGTAAAATATGTAAAAATTTATAACATGATAGTAGAACTTATTTATAAGAACTGTAAGTTACATTAATTGTAACTTTAATAAGATCTTAAAAATAATGTATTGTGTAATTAAGAATGGCAATGGACACCGTCCGTAATGGGTTTATTATTATCAAATTTGTACCCGTATAATATTTAAATTATCAAACCTACATCCCCACCCATTGTGAATTTTTATTTTTTAATAAAATCCACTTATTGCGGATTTTGATAAATATTAAACCTGCAATGGTACTTTGTGGATTTTTTTATGGGTTTTCACATTTAAATTCATAAATGTTCAATATGCAAATTTATATTAATAACCTAAAATTTCACATAATATACTCAATTTTAAATTTAATCAATGTAAATAGAAAATTAAAATTTTAGTATCAATCCAACACAAATTGTCAAATTTAAGTATAAAATATATAAATCCATAAAAAAAAAACACAAATGCCATGAAAATTTTGTGGGATTGTGGTTGCGGCTCATGGGTGAAAGGGAAATTTTGTGGGATTGTGGTTGCGGCTCATGGGTGAAAAAAACACATTACACACGACAAATTTACACTTTACATTTATTTAATTTATATATTTTTTAGATTTAATTATTTTTTTCAATAAAATTACATTAAAAATATTTGAAAAAAAAATTATGAGTTTGACGAATATCTAATTGGATATTTAACTAATATCAAATCCACCCACAACATAGTGCGGGTTTCAATTTCTATTACCAAACATTCCCGCAATCCACAAAATTACTCACAACAAATGGATTTTAACGTGTTTGCAAGTTTACAAATACTATTACCATTCCTATGCATAATCACAACAAAATTTACAGATTTACGGGTACTATTACCATCACTATATGCAATCACGACGGAATCCATTGCTGAATAAGTGACCTGATAGTAAAGTTCTAAATTTCAGTCGCCCTTTTGTCTGGCATCCACGGACCGACGGACAGACACATCCACTCTTATGACAAAGCATTGGATGCTGAAACTGAGGACACTTTTGGGCTTTCGTCCATTCTTACAGTTAAAGCTCAACTTGTAACGTACAGCTATACAGCATTTAGATTCTTGATTTGAGTCTCCATGTCTCCAAAGATTTCAGTGATTTTCTAGTTATCTTTAGGGAAATGTTAACTCAGTCCTCTTCTGCTGTAAATATTATCTGTTAAAGAGTAGCCACCGAATCTCATACACAGTACTATTTGGCACAATAAGAGGCAACCGAGGAATGCATATAACAAATGAAATGATGACACCTGAATCTCATGCATGGTACAATTCTTAGAAAATTTGGAACACAGGAAAAACATCTCAACCAGAGTATCGCATTCATCCAGCTAAAGGCATCAAACAGAAGAGTCCCTACTCTGGATACTTCTAAGTGTATTGCAATCTAGCATCATGCCTAGTAATTGCCACCTATTTCATAGATCAATCACACGGGAAAGCTTCTGGATCCGGTTCAGTAAGAAGTCCCCTTGCTTGATGGTTGCTTGGTAAAGAGCATTCTTCGCATCAGGACGGTTTGTTTCAAGAACACCAGCAACCTTGTCAATCTTGCAATGAAGCTTCCCTGCTGCGATAAAACGTGATAGTTCCCTGGAACCACAGAGGGTTATATTTACCAAAAGGCCACAAAGATACTCACTCAATCACAGCACTGCCTTAACACAATATGACATCTGAAAAGAACAAAATCAAATTATATCTGATTAAATACTTACACATCAATGAATTCAACTGTTACCCCAAATGCCTTTGCCATTGCTTCAATAGTAACACTTTTATAAGATTCCAAAAATTGAGAATAGACCACTGTTCTGACCTCCCTCATGTAATATCGGAAGTGGGGATATAAATAGCGGTCTAATTTTATTTGCTCTGTTAGGCCAGCTGAAAATAACCCAAAGCAAAACAAACTACTGTAAGAGGCATAAATTTGGATATTATATGAATGGTCAATCAACACGAGACCAAGAAAATATGAAGGTGATAAAGTAGCAATGCAAATCAGGGAGGCAGCAGAAACAACTGCTTTTCTGAATACATTTACTAAATGACAGCACAAGCATCAGATCTCTTCTCACCGAAAGCTGAGAAAAACGATTTGTATTGGCAATCATACAGAGAATTTAGAAACTCAGAGAGATAAGGGATTTTCCCAATCACTGTCAAGATTTCAGGAGCATCCACCACCTGCAGCATTAGATACAATTAGTAAGATTGACACAATAAGCATCAAGCAGTCCATTGGCCTTTAAAAAGTAAAAAGTGGGGGAGGGGGGGCCCGGGAATACAAAGTAATCATATCACAATCCTGAGGTGGAAACACCATGTACCTTTTGCTTCAAGGAAACTCTATCCAGTGATATAATGCTTGTAAGGACAGTGTAAAAGATGAAGGTGTCGTATGGGAAGAGTTCATAAGTTGTGAATGTTGAAATGGAATCCAAAAACAAATTGGCCGCCTTCTTAAAATTTCGAGTGGACATGCAGAACAAGCCCTCATAAACCTTCAAACGGTTCTTCCTTTCCCAATCACCGCCCTCTTCAAACAGGCTGGCATCAAGTGACACAGTCAAATTCGCAGAATCGACTTCAGAGTGCTATGCTTTAGGAAAAATAAAGTGAAAAATGTAGTTGATATTCATTGAATGCTTACCTCTTTGCTTTATCAATGCTCTTGGAAATAAGATCAAAATCCATATAGAAAAATCCAAGCTGCAGTGTATAGAACACCAAGTCCATCTTTTGCCCAACTGCAACTGTTTTGCCTTCTGTTACCTTCAGTTGTTCCAATGCTTTCTCCTGAATTCACCAAGCAAAATCAGATGTGAAAATTGCATGCACATAGAAAGGACATAATTGCAAAAGGTAGAACTAGTGAAACAAAAATTCATAATACTTATCAACCTTGTCACCAATCTGAATGTAAAACAAGGATTTGGCTAGATGAGCTTCACGGACTTCACTTTCACCCAAATTTTCTTCAGCATCAGCAATCCTAGAGAGAGGCATAACAAAAGAAATGATAACCAAATAACTAGCAGCAAACACAGATGACAAAAGTGGGGTGAGGGGTTGGGGGGGGCGGAAGCACATTATCCAACACCTATTTCAAGCCTGAAAATCAACCCCAATGACAAAATTAAATCCACCCGTTAACCTCAGTGTTATATTAGTTATCACAACAAAAATAGAACATACAATCAACTAAGAAAGCTCGTAAAAGACATATAAAGAACTCAACATGCTATGAAGCATGATCGAAGAAAATGGAACCAACCAAATAAAGTTCGAGAAACTTACACACATCTAAGAAATTTAACTGACGAATAAAAAAGAAAACTAAAGCATCATGGTCATTGTATTATGAACTAACCAAATAATTTATATAAAGCAGTAGTCCTAATACTTCATCCAACAGCCAAACCTAAGGCCAGCATTTCTCCATTAATTTATCTTGCAGAAACAGAAGTTATCCCTAGCTGTCTAGCATTACCTGCTAACAGCCCAGTACTTATTTACCGACTTTATACAATAGGCTCTTCTATTAGTGAGAGAGAAATGATCCATGTTAAAAGCTCAATCGTTCATACAAATAAACAATAAAGAACGAATGATCTGGTCCTGAAAACTTCATAATGAAACATATTAGTATATAACAGACTCATTTAATTCTCTGAATATGTAATCACCCAAAACCACTTCGTTTCTTGAATTTTCTCAAATAATACAAACAGGTCAAGTTCACAGTCATCAAGAACAACGATGGAAGCAGCCAACACCTCCCACCGACCACATATTTTAAATTACGTGCCCATTCCCCTCAAAATTTGAGAAAACATAAAAGTAAAAGATGCAACATTGTGACATTTATCAGACCATGTGTCCCCTACTTAATTTCAAGTTTGAGTTTCTATGTTTAATATTAAGATGCATTATGCAACCACCAAAAGATCAATCATAAAAACAATGTTCAAGGGTCAGGTCAAGACAAATACTGTATATTGTCTCATTATTCAACAATGATTTAATAATTATTAATCAATTGGGACCCAAAAATACTAACAGCTGCACTGATTTGAGCTTAGAACATGAAATTGAAACTTTCCGTAATCAAGCAATCAAACAACACATGGGATTCAAAAAAGTAAAAGCCTCGATCACTGAATTTCCTACAACTTCTTGCTAACTAAAGAGATTTTATAATAGCACTCACTTATCATCAAGTTTCTTCAGCTCGTCTTCGATCTTCGTGCGCATCGAATCAAGAACGCTTTGATCCATCTCCAGCACAGACTCAGCCACTAGGGTTTCATAAAACGCAGACATGTCTACAGAAAACAGAGCAACAATTAAAATTGAAAAAAAAAAGAGCATTACTCGTCAGAAATACGTATGCGAATCCGGCGAGTTAGGTACCGTGGGCTTTGACCATTGAGAAGACCTCCTCTTTGAGACCGACCTTCTCGATGTCTTGAACGTCTGGGTGCGTAAGAAGGAAGCGCTTGTGAGCGAGTACGAGATGCGTCTGCTGAGTTCCTTCGCTGTCCATGGCTAATTCGGCTGCTGATGACTCACTGAGTAACGTTCCGAGTTCGTTCTTTGCTTGAGAAAGGAGCTAGCGCAGTATATAGGGTAGCCGTGACGATTTACAAATAATTTATGCCCGGTATTTTCTTTTATGTGCGTGTTGATATATGCACCCTCATATAGTCTGATTAATCCCCCTTGCAGACTCTTACATGGGCCCTCGTTGGGCTAGTACACAATTATGGGTTCGTAGACGAGGTTCTGAATTCATCTGTCCATTTTTTTAATTATTTTAGAAACAGAAAATCAATTCAACAATTTATGAGGAAAATTTAAAGAAATAATCAAAATTTGAGATTTTTATATAAATTTAACCAGCTTTTCTACCATCCTTATTTTTATAACTAAAGACATCTATTGTCGATAAAAAAAAACCTTTAAATAATAATTTTTTTTTTTAATTTTGTGTGCTCAAGAAAATCTGTAAACTTAAAATTTTAACAATCACTTTCTATTTATCGTCACTTAAACATGCATTGGTTGCTTAATAGTAAGTTTCAAATACCTTTTCTATTCATTATTCTCGTTGTTATTTTTCAGTACAAAAATCGTTTTGATGGCGATTGAGATTTGATTAAGACATGAGAAATAAAAATGTTCGAGATTAAGGGAGATAATAAGTTGGTTAAATTTACAAGCCGCCCCCAAAAATTAGCTACTTATGGAGACTAATATCATAATAAGAGAATATTTTACTTCACTAGAACAAAGGAGATAAAAACACATATTTTAATAAATTATAAAATAAAATATACTATATTTAATATTTAAGCATGTTTTTATATTTTTATTTATTTTTAAGATTGTTAAGATCCTATTTGGAATAGAGTTGATGTATCTTTTAAATTATAGCTAGTGTAAAAAAATTATAATTATGAAACAAAAATTAATAGTATTTAGTAAACATAATTTTTAAATAATAATTTTAACAAAATTACTAAAAATATAATCAATTTATAATCATACAAATAAAAAATCATAGCAACATAAATTTTAAATTTCAACCGTTAGTGTTTATCAAACATTTTAGTATTGTAACTTTTAATGTACAACTGCCAACCTTTTATCCCAAACAAGACTTAAAAGGGTCCATCTATGATTACTTTTGGGAAGGTTATAAGTGATTTTAAAAATTTAAAAGCTAATTTTAGTGTTTGGTAAAAAAAAAAACAAAATCACTTTTATTACTAAAATCAATCTCTCCTACAGCCGATTTTGAAAAGCAGAGAATGAGTAGTTTTTAGATTCTAATTTTGAAATCAATTTTATTCTTTAATATAATTCTATAAATATCCTTACAATTATTACTTAAACCCCAAATTATCCTTATTTAAATTGGAAACAAAATCAATGCTTTAATAGTTTTTTATTTTAAGAAATAATATTGCTGCAAGTTTAATAATAATATAATATTAAATGACAATCTATTATTTTTTTTCATTTTGAGTTTTTGTAGCTCATTACATTTTTTTATGTTTATTTATTTTTGAAATACCTAGTTATACTTTACTTGATGTTATTGAATGAAAATTATAGTTGACTTTTTAATTATCAATTGTTTTAAGATAAAAAAATAAAAGAAATAAAATTAATATAGTATAAATTTTATTTTTAGTTAAAATTATTATAATACACAATTAAAGATATTATCTGTGCACATTTTTATATGTGTAAGTAAATCTTATTCTATATTATATACATTTTAATAATTTATTTTCTTATAGCAGTTTAACAGTAAGATTTACCAAATACCTATAACTGCTTTCAAATTTTACAGTATTTTTGAAAATAAAATTTACCAAACACTTAACTGATTCTCTTTACAGCTGATTGGTTCTATAGCGCAGTTAACAGTAATTATTTTTAAAATACAATATTACCAAACTGACCCTAAGTGATTGAGTTATTATAAAATTACTAAAATAGGAGATTCGCTATTATAAAATTACTCTTTGACGAAAATTCCCCCTATTTTATAAAATGACCAAATATATATTTGAAGAATGATCCAGTATTCTTTAATAATGTTTTATGTGTCCGTAAATCCACGTGTTATTTGAGATGAACGCCTTCTCGGCTTCCAGTTCTATGGTGAGTCAGTGAGTATAATCTATTAAATTAAATGAATAAAAAATAAATCACATCGAATTCTGAGCCGTCACAGAGAAAAAATGCTGGAGACACTTTCGTGAGTCGTGTTTCCTGCCCCAGTCCTGGGTGTTGAAAATTTCCCTTCATGTAGTAGTAATACTTTCTTCCTGGAAAATAATTATAATTTTTTTTAAGCAATGGGGAAACGAAAGCTCGGTGATGCTAACAATCCGATAGATATTGTCTCTTCAACTCCTGGTAAATCGTTCTTTTTTGTGTGTTTTAATATATTCTTCCTTAAATTGTCTCTCTTTTGTTTGGTCGGTGGAAAAATTGTACATAAGATGGTTTACGGGACTCTGTTTGGTCGCTGAGAAAACGTGGGAGAACATTTGGAAAGTTTTGAATTTAATAATGTAGATTGGTCTAAACAGTCGATAGTGCTGTTTACGAGGGTCGGTTGGTTGTCATTTGCTTACGATATGTAAATTTTCGTTTGTTTACTTCAATACTTTTGGACAATCTTAGGTGATAATGATAGAAACAGATGCATTTCCCTTTTTTTTTACACTGGAAAATAAAAATAAAAATAAAAATAAAAATAAAAATCTTTCTTTATTTTGCTTTGCAAGATGGAATTGGGATCCTGGACCAGTATTGCGGTTAATCATATTATACTTCACAGAACTTGGATGGCTCATGGCTCCATATAGTTTCTTTAGCCTATCTTTTTGAATGATTGAGCTAACTGCTTCATCCCAACTTATTAATATGTTTATAGTAGTACAGCCCAAGTGAAGTTTCCTAAAATTGTTCGAAGAGTCACGCCATTACCTTATGTTGAGTTCGCCTGTATTGCAAATTCCGAACGACCAATAGAGCAAGCTAATTCATTTTATGCATGCATATGTATTTTAATTGTTTAGAAATTATATCCAGTAATTGATAAAGAAGATTGATGGGTTAGTGTTTAATGTTGTCGCAGAGGATCCTGGTCATTTGTCAAAGCATCGGACATGTTGGCTGCATACAATAGCATTTTTGCATGCTCGAAAAATGAAGACATCTAAACAAAAGATAAGAAACTTTAAATTGACTGCCCCATGTTTTCTAGGTACCTTTTCTTGTCGTAGACGATCAAAGAGAAGAGTTAAGTGCAAGAATACAAGCCCAGTTGAGGGCAAGAATTCAAGTTCAGTTAAGTGCAAGGATATGATCACTAAACGAAAGAAGAACAGGCTAGATTCTGGAAAATTTGAATGCTACTTGGAGTAAGCCCTAGCTTCTGCAATGTATTTTGTAGCCAGTAACTTGCCTTACACTGAATGCATGTACAAATTTGCAGTAATTTGTGGAGGAGCTTCTCTGAGGATAAGAAGGCTTGCTTTACATATGTCGACTCTTTATGGTTTGACTTGTATAGGAAACCATCCAGCAAAGCAAAGGTTTTGACATGGATCAAGAGGAAACACATTTTTTCAAAGAAATATGTCCTTGTTCCAATAGTTTGCTGGTGTGTATTTTAGTTTACCTTGACAACTGATTGTCTGATTCCTTGTCAGTGCATGGAATTATATAATTTAAAATGCTATTTTTAGGAGACACTGGAACCTCTTAATCTTATGCAACTTTGGCGGGAATTTCGAATCAAAAACAAGAACACCATGCATGGTTTTGCTCGATTCACTTGAAATGTCGAATCCTTGGCGGTTTGAACCAGATATAAGAAAGTATGTGACTCTTTATTTCTTTGGTGTGTTTGTGTGTGTGTGTACCAGCATTACTGTATCTGTTTATTTCACAAATTGAGTGTTCAACCTGCGTTCTTGGTTTTGAAGGTTTGTGATGGACATATATGACGCAGAGGATAGGCCTGAAACCAAGGAGTTGATATCTCAAATTCCATTATTGGTGCCTAAGGTAACCATCATAAGTGCTATTAATTAATTTTACATAACACCCTGTGAATTCGCACCTGTAAATATTACACTTGTTTTAGGTGCCACAGCAGAGAAATGGTGAAGAATGTGGAAACTTTGTTCTCTACTTCATTAATCTGTTTGTAGAGGGTGCTCCAGAGAATTTTAATCTTGAAGACTATCCATACTTTGTAAGTTTTCTTGTTCATGTTGTGTTTGTCATCTGCAGGATTGTTCATATGTATTACTGACTGAGTCCAACATCTCTTCAATACACTGCAGATGGAAAAGAATTGGTTCACTGCAGAAGACCTGGATTGCTTTTGTGAGAGACTCAACTCCTTTGAAAACTGATTTGCATTGGTTTTACTAGATGCAATGTACTATTTGCATTAGTTTAGCTAGATGCAATATATGAAAATTCTTTAACATATTTGCATATGTTTTAGGGATTAGTTCTCTGAGGTTTAGTTTGAAACATTATGATTTATAAAGTTATGATTTAGGCATGGAGCTGAAGCATATATTAGCTGCAATCTCTAGGATGGCAGATGACAATGTCTTGATCAACTTAAGGCATTTTTTACTGTCTCGGCTTGCTATTATATTGTTAGGCAAGCTTCTCAGTATTGAGTTGCTTGATCTCTTGACAACAACATATTCTAGTCTTCACCCAATACTTAAAATATTTAAACTAATTTGAATTGCAGAGAACCTGGTGCTCTCACAACTCTGCTTTGAGCTCATGACTCATTGAGCTTCGCAGTTCAAAGCCATAAAAAGTCTACTTATATCCAAGACATTGATCCAAATAGAAGAATCAGATCTGAAATATCGAAATAGGTTGACATGCTGCAACTTGCAAACAGAAAAACGTTGAAAGCGGTACAACCACCGGTAGAATTTTCTGCATCACTGAAACCAATTTATATTAGGGATATTTTAAGGCCCAAGGTGCTCCTTCCTTCAAGGAACTGAGAAGCGATTGCATTTTTTTTTTGGGATGTGGAAATCCAGCACGGAGATCAGGAGATGAAATAAGTAAATTTAGAGAACTTGGAAATAAGAAATAACAAACAATAGCAGTATTTACTGGTAACAAGTGTAAGCCGTATAAACCAAAACAAGCCAATCGGTTCATACATCATATGCTCAAAGCTTTGCTCAAAATGGTAGCAAACAATCTAGCAGCTAAAATCCCATACATTATCAGCGCATTTGAAGGCATACACTAGGACAAATGGCTCAATTTGTCAGTGCTATTATGGATGTCAAACTACACTAACACAAGAAAACATGGGAACAAAGCTAATTTTTTAGGCATATCAATACCACTGCAAGTCAGCAAAATGCTCTCGGTGACAAAAATAACTCTTTTCTTTACACCTAAATCTGTAATCAGAAGCAGATTCCTCCAAATGTATTTTCAGTGTGTTGTATTAGAAGCTAGCAATAGGGAATGTCACCATCTGGAACCCCCCAGTTATCATCTTCATCATCGTCCCCCTTCTCCTTAGGGGCTTTCTGTTTCACTGGAGATTTTGGCTTTGGCCGTCTGACATGAACAAAATAAATCAATAGCAAGAATGTAATTATTTGAAAAGAACCAAAATACATAAATAAAACGAAAATGCATATGAGAATGCCAACAAACATGATCAACAACATTTAAACAAAGCAAAATTGGAGGTATTGGCATGATTTATAGGCCAAATATATAGATGGAGACTTAAATTAATTTTTGGAATCTTTAAAATAGGAAAACATATTAGCATAAAAGATATTAGAATTGTATAATGAAAACAACAGATGCCAGCAAAACACACGTTGACCGTTTTCCCAGAGAGATTTTAAGTTTGAAACTCAGCATTGCTTCCAATCAGTACATGAAGATTCAGCTACTCTTATACCCTGAAACAAACCATTTGAACTATCCTTCCAAATATCATCTGCACATCTTCAGCAACCACCAATGGGTTGCTAGGTTGTTATTGTAATGGGAACTGGGAAGCATAACATAAGATACTTGATGATATCTAAATAGATCCCAGTGGACGGCAATTATATTGATTCAGCATCAAAACCTAGCAAAGAACTAAATGTGATCATGTACTAGTAACTAAATTAAGAAATTGAATCATCAGCAGTTGTTCTTCAACAAATATTAACAGAAGCCCAAACTGAATACCTTTTTCGGTTCCTTTGAGCAGCGGATCTCGCTTTACGCTTCCTCTTCTCCTGACTGCTCTCAAAAAATCTCCTTCTCTTGCACTCTTGTATAATACCAGCTCTCAGCACCGCACTCCTAAACCGCCTCAATATCTTCTCCTCGGGCTCGTCATCGGCGACTTCTATCTGCACGTTGAAGAAATATAACACGTTTGCATTTGCCAGCGAAGGCCACACCACCGATGTTAGGCTTAGGTCATCGTCACTTGAAATATTTGTTGGGGGAAACCGACTTGCCACCAGCGGGGTCCAACCATTTGATTTCGTTTTGCGTAACCGTGGTGACGACAGAGAAACAACCTTAGGCTGTCGCGATGGCGGTGGTGATTTTGCGGGGAGAAGAGAGAATAGGAAGTTAGAGACGACGGTGACAGCGCCGGCCATGATCGTCGATCACATAGCTCATGCCTTGCTGCCAACCCATTTTTTCTTCCCTAATCATTATTTTTTAATCCTGACGTCAGGCGTTGCGACTTTGCTTAGGACCTAGCTACGATGAGTGATTTTTGGCCCACGTAGACTTGCTGCGTCAGCCAAATGACTCTAATAGCTCTTTGCCATGTGGCGCAAGTGGCCCTCTAACGCCACTGGACTCTCCGACTCCGACTTACCTCGCCAGACGCACGAAAAATGAACATGTTTTCTATTGTCCTCTCACTGGATGTTGATTTTTATAAGTTGGGATTATACCTAAAACACACCTAATCAATTGTTCTACAACATAAATATATAAATAAGAGCTTTCATTATTACTGTGATAATTAATTTAATTTCATAAAATTAAAAAAAAGGGGTAAATGTACATCCTACGAAACTCATCCAATCTTACACCATTAAAATGGTTCTACAAACTGCGATACAACGGATAAAAATAAAATAAAAATTGCGTAAGATACCACCTTGAAATTTCATAAAATTACACTGTTTTCCATACTTCCTAATATATATACATTTCTGAATGGTCTCCCATTTCACTTGAATGTGTTACCTGTAGTCGAGCCACCGAAAAATTGCACTTCTTGCCATTATCTTCGCAGCAGATGAGCTAGATTGATTATTGTCTGATTAGCTAAACTTAAACCCGAGGTGTTTTCCGCAGTAGCCCACTGGGCTGGTTTACTTTTTGACACGCTTCATTTACTTTGCTTTTCTTTAGAGATGTTCCTGCTGGTATTGACCCAGATTTGGATGCGGTAGAATTTGGAGTATTCCAAAAGCTTTTGGAGATCTACCTACAAGAAGACAAGCAGAATGATGCAAGCAAAACTACAGCAAAACGAATGATACGAACTGTACAAACAAGGGCTCACCAGCAGCAAGATCAGCAGGCCTAGTATTCTGAATTTGAGTGGGGGATTTTGATCATTCCCTTAGAGAGACTGGATGATGGGCCCACACTCTTTAACTTGAATGTACTTGCAGCCGGCTCTATTGCTCGTGAAGCTTGCAGGGCCATTTCAGCATGGAGTTGGAGACATGACATAGCCAACTAAACATTAATGTAATGTCAGTCATTCAGGCATGCGTAACATAAACAAAACTCAAATGAAAAAAATGTATACAAAATGCAAATGCTAGAACATTATTTAGACGTAATGAGATGACAGTCAGGAGGAAATAGAGAAATACAAATAATGGTCTCCGATAAACTCCAACAGACTATTTCTATTAAAGAAAGAGACATCATTTGATAACATCTTAGCACATGCTCAAAGACTTTTGGAGCATATATTATAGCCTTTGAAGAAATCAAAAGTAAAGATGAAAAAAGCAGTCATTACGTTTGACCGTAAATGATGATTTAAAATTCCTAGCTTACCATGTAACATTCTTTATCTGTATCCGAGTCAGCTACATGAAGGGCCCAAGTCCGAACCCATTCAAGCCCATTACAAAGTTCATCATTTCCTTCAAGCAAGGCAGATGATACAATAGAAGGATGAACTGCAATTAGAACACATGAAGCGGCAAAAAGAACAGCTCTTCTGACATATGCTTCTTTGTGATGGCATACATCCCTGCAATAAGTTAGCACCTTGAGGTTAAGTGGGAGATTAACATATACTTCCAATGAACTGCAGAGTAAACAGATCTGCACAGAAGCAGAGGATAATTATTATGGATCACAAAATGAACCACCGTATATACACCAAATGATCACTTCCCACACCAGATTGTAGTAAAACGACGATTTTACCCTGACAGTAAACATCGTACCATAAATGGAAGGTTCGTTATCTACCTAGATTTTAACATATCTAGAAGAGCAGGAGCCAATGCAGATGCTTCTGGATGCATGGATGCACACTTTATACAAACACCAAGCATATGGAGGAGTTTCCCCAAAACAATAAAGTCCATCCCAAGTAAGTCAACACCATGCCTTTTTGTATCAAATCCCTGCATGGCAGGAAGCATAAAAGCCGCTGCATATAGAGGAAATTTATTATGGGACCATTCCACATGGTTTTCTGACATATTAGCTGATCTGAGGCTCCATCTGCGTGTCTTCCCTTTCTTGATCTGACCACGCTTCAATGGAAGTTCTCTCTCATAACAATTTGACCAGTTTAGCAGGGTTCCTGTCCCTGATACTGATACCTCTTTCCAGGCACCAGCCCCAGGGGGGCCTGTGCTGCTAGGCAAGAACCAGGATTGAGCCTCTGAAATGGTTGATATGAGGGAATTTGGCTGATGCTTAGGTTTCATAGTTTTGGAGTTAGCAAGCTCCTGAGCTGCCTCTGTCATGACATCAAGTATCATTATGCGTTGGCTGACATCTACATTGGGAGAATATAACAGTTTGTTCAGAGTATCAAGGGACTCAAATGGACATGTGACAACCAAGGCAACCAAGGCTCTCTGCCTCTTCTCTTCAGCTGATTCTTCCTCACCTTCTTCAGCCAAGTCAGAGCAACGAACCAGTACAAGATTTCTAACTAAATCACCTGCTAAATGTTTAAGTTCATCAGGTGATGCCCGAACAAGTTTTTCAGTAACATCAAGAGCCCTCTCCAACTGCAAGAGCAAACAGAAGCATCAAAAAGATAATGATGAAAGCTGTACATAAAATTGATTTACAGATAGCATGCATGACTGAATTTGTGAGATCTTCAGACCAATGACATGTACAATTTGGAGACTGCCAACCATTTATTTCACCACATTCTTTCATTCAACAGATTGAATGAATGATAATAAATCATCAAGCATCAATGTTCCTGAAAAAAGGTCTCACTGCATTAAGATGCGGAGCTCCTACAAACCCAAACTAATACTTGAGTTTCAAAAGCTTAATGTCATAAAAATATTTTGAGACAAAAAAGGACCAACAAATTGAAATGACTCACCCCATCGGCATCATCAGATTTCCGCAGAGCTCCAACTACATCAACCAACTGTGAAAAGTTTCTCTTTAAATCAGCATCATCATCTGACAAGTCATATGGCTGTAAAGATGAGTCGCTTGAGGAATCAGAATTCTCACTTGCATTATCGTCATCTTGATCAGAGACTGATTGATAATTTAGTGTAGCTGGATCAACAATTTCATCTGGATCAACCAACTTATATTCAGATGATTTGTTCTTTCTACCTTTCTTATTATTCTCAGCATTGGTTATGCATTTGAGTTTCTCTTCTTGCATTGAGGCTGCTGATATCTTTATATCATCAAGATTCTCTTCCGTGAAATTTGAGTTCGGCAGATTCCTCCTGGTGGTTAATCCAAACTCCCAGTCAATGGTGTCCCCCGTCAAGCTATCATCGAGATATAGAGGGTTCTTTGGATCGATTACTTTAGATAATGTTAATGCAACAGCACTAGCCATTTTCCGAACTAGATGAAGAGGGCTTTCCAGCCTGCCTGGCAGCCACCCAAAAAAAAAAATGATATGAGAAAATATACACCCAATAGCATTGTATGAGGCAACCAAAAGCAAAGGAACAAGAATCTACAGCTAACTCCTGGAAGGATCAAGCGCAAAACATCCTTAGTCTCATCTAGTTCTTCTTTTGACATCTTCTCCAGGCAAAGGCCTACAGCGGCTGTTAAATCTATTTTGCAAATTAAGGGGTTACAAGATCCGAAAAGAAGTAAAATGCAATAAAAGAATGGAAGTTCAGTACCAAATCTCATGGACATTTTGAGGCAGGAAACCCAGAAGTATAGAACATTTCTTTTAGTGCAGCAGGATTTCTCATAAATAAAAATTTTACTTAAGAGATATTCGCCAACTTGTTCTGTAACAAACATCATTAAATCTGAATCAGAGGATTAAAGGAATGAGAGAGGATACATGCTTGCTGCTCCATTGTGGCTGACTGCACATACTCCTTCTTTGACCATATTGCTACTAGACGCTGCACAGTGTCTAAAAGACCTACGGTTTCATGATCTTTTGATAGTGGATCAGCAACAGGTGGGCAGCCAAAAACAGCAAATTGGAGAATCCATCGAAGGCAACAAACAGGAAACACTTTCCAGAGTAAAAATTTATCCACAAACATAGACCTTGTGAAACAAAAAGGAAAAAAAATGATATCCAATATTAACCAGAAGCAAAAGCTCAATGCATTCATCAGCAAAAGAAAAATAAATAAAAATATGTTCCAGATGTACATGAAGAATTGGGTAGAAAGTTTGAGTTGCACCAGATAAAAATTACAGTCACCTAAACTTCTGCTTGCTGTCTGTTTTATCTCTCGTAATTTTGCAAGTAATTATACAGGATCAAAGTTTTCAAGCAAAATTCTTAAATTCCAATCCTACTTTATGTACTACAAACTGCAATGTCAATCAATCCCAATTCATTAGTGAAAAAGAAGAAACTGTCTGTCACAGAACATCCTCGTCTCAGCACACCACCCCTTTCTTTTTCTCTTCCTCTCAAAGAAAACAAACAGAAAGTAAGGAAATATTTCTGAAGGAGAACAAGGCAGAGAGGAGGGAGGAGAAGCAAAATGTCTACAGCAAAAGGCATACACAAGAAATATCTCAAAATTTCAAGATTACATGTTACACAATCAATATACTGCAAATTTTTCATGGTTTCATACCATTTAATTTCACATGAAATGAATTGTCAATTGTCACTTTATTAAATTCTGAATGGTTTAATGCAACAAGAGAGAAGCAGGCAAAGAGAGAGAGATCCCTTCACATGGTAAAAGGAAATAAAAGGTAAGTTTGTCCACCGACCTGACTGATGTCTGTTGGTAAAAGATCTGATGAAACAATAACCATATAATCCAATATGCTTGAACATCAGTGACTTGCTCAGATGCTAGCTGATGCAAAAGCAGTTCAGACATTCTTTCTACAGTATAAGGGTCTTTAATTGCTCCCATTATCTTTGACCAGACCTGGGATCCAGGGTTTGACACAAACAATTCTGTGAAATCTGCATCACTGTTGGACGATAAAACTTGCTGAACGTGTCTAAAAACCCGAGAAATAACTTCACGTAACAGTACATCTGGCAAATAGAGAAATTAGTTACTTCAGTGCCAACTCTAGTACCATCCATTCAGCAGAAAGAAATAAAGAAAATTTATCTGGAAATAGTAAATTCTCAAGGAAAATTCATCAGGAAATCGGATGCCTTCCCCAGCCATAGCCATTATGACCATCCAGTGTTGTCAGGACACCGCTACAACATGATAAGATGTATGTGCAAAATCCTTTTCTTGTTAAAAATATAACTTGGGAATAACTGTGCATGATATATTGAAGTTACCTGAAGAACCACGTCTACAAATGCGACAAAATGTTTCCCCTACAAACAGCAAAGTACCATCTGTTTCAGATATGCTGAAGGAAGCTTCTTTATCTGAAAATGTGATAGCCCTTTCTTCTGCTCCCGATAGAAGTTGAATGGTCAGCTGCTTGAAGAACAAACTACGAGACACTTGTAAAGAGTAAACAATTGATCAATGATAGTTATCAAGAAATGGTCAACCTATAAAGAAATAATAATAGTGTGTTGCCTAGTCCATTACTAAGATTGGATAAGTGGAAATCAAACTGTAGGTGAATAGAACATAACTTGCCAAAGCACACACATAAACATCTAGATATAAATGCATGCTCTGACAAACCACACAACATCCAATACATAAGAGCATAAGGATACTGTGATGAGAGTGAAGTCGGCGCCCTCAGCCCCGCTTTGTCAGGAACGGATGCTACAAGCTGTGCCACCCTAGAAATAGTTGGCCTCAGCCATCCATTAGTAGAATCTTCTGACCTGCTACTTAGGCTAAATTCTCTAGCCATCCGGAGCACTCCATTGTTTTCAAGCAAGCAAAGTATGACTAATCTGTCATAAAAGCTTAGAAGTTTGTTAAAGTGCTTGATCAATTATGATGAAACATTAGAAATTCGTATGATTGTCATCAGTTCGTAATCATAAACTAAATTAAAAAAAAAGAAAAAGAAATTTGTTACATGAGTGTCCATTCGATTAAATATGATGGTCATAGTGCAATTCTTACAGCAAAGCCTAACATACCACAATAGACCACCTATACCCTAGTATATATCAGATGAAACAATCTAGCATCCTCAAGATGCATGCAAATATATTTAAATAACAAACAGAACAAAGTTTTTACTGATACCTTTCCACATTTGACTGAGTAGCATTAATATCAATAACATCACTTCTACTCAGCTGCAGGCAAGGAACCAGAGTCTGAGCAACCTCAACAGCTAGCCCGTTAACAAAGAAAATATCATAGACATGTTTCCGTGCTGAAAAGGGGAAACAAGCTAGCCAATTTGAAGCCACATCTGCATGCAATAGCAACATTATAAGCAATAGTGAACATACAAAATACGACATACATAATAACACTGGGGATGAAATAGTACAAAAAGAGCTAAATCTTCCCCAAGCATAAAAATCAAACCATCAGCCATCACCTCTACCCCATGTTAACTTCCATCCATATGAACAAGTCATCCACTCATCATTCATGAACGTATGATTCTGTTCAATCGTCAGATTGTCCACAAATCTAAGTTTACATACGACCTTCTACAAAATAGCTAAAATATCATGTATGTTCAAGTAAACTTCCCTGAATGCGACCATTATAAATGTGTATTCTCTTGCAACTATTTTATCTGTATCTATCCTTTTTTTATTTTAATTATCTTTCAATCAAGTTCAATTCGCCATAAATTCACCTTTCACTTGGCTCAGTCACACCTTTAGAAATTATAAAATTTGCATGCTCTACCAAGTATCATATAAAGAAGCAAATAATAAATCTGTAGAGTGAAAAATCCATCTTACCCTGAAGCTTTATATTATGAATGTGAAAAAATGTTATTGCAGCATAAGAGAAAGGCAATAAAAAAAAATTACCAAGCAATAAAAAGCGAGCCAATGTTGAAAATGCAGGTCCTTGATAGAATGCCTGCCACCAATCATCCCTTTCATTTGCACAAGGAACCTCTACACTAAGGACCTACACACACCAAAACTAGAAAGCATCAAATAAATAAAATCCTGTAATTTTGAAAAAACAATTGCTCTCAAGCTCTGAGAATTCCCCTCAAGTGAAATGAATAACACAAACCTGATCTCTGTAACGCTGATCAATAACACCTGAGATTCACCAATATATATAAGCTAATCACTAGCATTCTTAAGCAAAATAGAATAACAACAAGAATAAGCTTAAGTTTTCAGCTGCATACTTAATTCAGTTATTAATAAGTTCTCAGTTCCAGCAGACAAGTAAACTGCCGATTTTGTCAACTTCAAAATCAGATTTTCTATATCGCTTCAAATTAAACACTTTCCTACATTTTCTAGGCAACCGAAAAACGAATTAAATAACTGAAACTTCAAAAAATACTTGGAGTGCTTGAGACTCAGACCTGAGACAAGACAGGCATCGATGGGGAAGAGAAGCGAAGCAATCGAATGGAGAGCGCAAATGACTTGGTCAACGTGGTTGGCGTTTTTAACAGCTGCGATCACTTCTCCGACCTTTTCGATGACTCTAGTTTCCAGTTCTCTCCTTCTTCTCTTTGAATCGTTCTCCATGTTTTTTGTGTTTTCTATTTTCTTATTCCTGCGGCTGCCCGGTTTTTCGGAAACGAATATTTTGGTTTTCTGGAAACCAAAATTCAGTTTCCGGAAGTCGATGTATGTATATACCGTATGTCGCAAAGCTCGCCTGTAGAAGACGAATTTATGCTGCGAGCGGCAAAACAATTTCCCTCTGCGCTAAAGGACACTCCAGCACTCCGCAGGGTAGCAACTACGTACTTCGAGAAAATAAGTGTATTGGTTAATTTCACTGCAGCCCTTATTTGTTACCCAAATCATTTAAGTCACCCAATTTGAGGACTGTTACGACCATTTGAGGTTGTTTTTAAAAGTTTAAAAATAATTTTAAAAATATTAAAAATTAATTTTGATAAAATTGGCACATCTTACAGATTTTGAAAATTAAAAAAGTATTAAATTTTTAAATTTTAATTTTAAAAATTAATTTTATACTTTATATAATTCTATATATATATATAAATTAAAATTATCATTATTAATTAGAAAATAAAATTATTTATTTTAAAGAGATTATTATTACTACTAATTCTATGAAGATAACAAAATAAAAAATAAAATTAATAATACAAAATATTTATTTTAGTTATCAATTATTATATATACAATAAAAAATATTGTTATGCATGTTTATAAATATATAAATAAATTTGATTAAATACTATGTTTAATTCAGTCATTTATATTCTTATAGTAATTTAATTTATCAAATATATATAACTATTTTTAAAAATATTTTACTAAATATTTAAGTAATTCTTTTACAACTTATTATTTTCATAATAAAACTAACAACAATTATTTTAAGGTTATAATATTATCAAAGTAGCTGTTAGTGAAAATTAGAAACACAATAATCCTCTTTTCGCATCGGCACTGCATTTATAGGCGAATGCGTCTTGCACAGTCTTGCAGGATTATGGTGTTTTTGCAACAAAAGAATTATGATTTATTTTCTTGTTGCATGATAAGTGTTATATTATGTCTCACATTTTATAGATTGACATGATTATTTGCATGTTTTCTAACTTAATTAAATTGCACTGACCAATATTAAATACTCATGACTATGACCATTATATTAACAAGTAATTTTAAGTACACCTATATTTTATGGTATAATTTAGATAAGTCTACTTTAATGCATTTTATTTTTATTAGCTCTTTTGGTCTTTACTAATAAATATACCAGTACTTTTATCTAAAATATAAATAAAGTTTGTGTCCCTTTTTTACTTTCTGTAGTAGGGAGATAAGGTATTAATAATCATTGCTTTCTCAGCTTTATTTTATAGGGTGAAAATTTGGATCATTAACAAGAAAGGCTAACACTAAAATGATTTAAGATACATTACACTTTTTTTCTAGACTACGTATTGTGGATAAAATACAAAAAAATTAATACCTTATATTATAAAAGAGCTTTTATAGAAAAGTACATAAATAACATTCTTGTATTCATAATGCAAAACTAAAGACATATTTAGTCATCTTCAACCTCTATATTGATTAATAGTAATTTTTATTTTATCTCAAAACATTAAAAAACTGAATCTAGAATAAAGTAATATTTGTCTCAAAATATACCAAGTATTTTTAACAAGATGACAACTTCTTGTAAGTAAGGTCACATGCGCTATTAGAGTAAAGTCACATAAGAGTTGTACAACTTAAAATATAACATAAATTTTAACATAGACAGTCAAGAATAGACCACATATTTATCTTTTTAAGTGAAAAGTCATTGTAATTTTGTAATCGAACGTATACATATGTTAGCTAACGAATTTTGCTAACTACAGGTTGTTCTGAATTTTCATGAAACACTAAGGACTATAAGTGTAAGTTACCCTCCCATGAAACGACATAGTTTTCAGTTTTCTCTCGGAATAACACAAGCCATACGCTCGCACAGACTGCTGCCATTTTTTTCTTTAAGTAGAGGTTTCCATCCCCTTTTTCCTTGCTCAATATGGCCACCGCCGTGCTACCACAAGACACCAAAAAGCTCCCCCGCCCCGGGCGGGGCGGATTTCAGGCCCACGGCCTTACCGAAGAAGAAGCTCGAGTCCGGGCCATCGCCGAAATCGTCAATTCAATGGTTGAACTATCACGCAAAAACGAAACGGTAGACCTGAACGCAATAAAATCCGCCGCGTGCCGCAAGTACGGTCTTGCACGCGCCCCTAAATTAGTAGAGATGATCGCCGCGCTACCCGAGACTGACCGCGAAGCCTTGCTGCCCAAGCTTCGAGCCAAGCCCGTCAGAACGGCTTCCGGTATTGCTGTCGTGGCCGTTATGTCAAAACCGCACAGATGCCCGCATATCGCGACGACTGGAAACATTTGCGTGTATTGTCCAGGTGGGCCAGACTCAGATTTTGAGTACAGTACGCAGAGTTACACTGGATACGAGCCTACTAGCATGCGCGCTATTAGAGCCAGGTAGTTAATTTTGTTGATATTGCTGTTTTATTTGTTCTATTCGTGCTAAATGAATGACTAGATATCACAATATTACAAAGAGGTTTGGATTTCTGAAAAATAATGATCCTTTTAAAAGATTTTAATTATGTTAGGTTTTGGTCAACGTGATATCTTGCATTGGGTTTTTTCAACTCACTAGCTTTGTGCGTCCAGATACAATCCATATGTCCAGGCAAGAAGTAGGATTGATCAGCTAAAACGTTTGGGTCATAGCGTAGACAAGGTTTGGCCGATTCGCTATTTTTAATTGATGCACCACATGTGATTGTTTATTTATGAGCATACATCAGGTTCTTATTTGTGATGCTGTTATGTTTTCAGGTTGAGTTCATCTTGATGGGTGGTACCTTCATGTCTTTGCCAGCAGATTACCGTGATTACTTTATAAGGAATCTTCATGACGCTTTATCTGGACATACTTCTGCCAATGTTGAAGAGGCAGTCGCTTATTCTGAGCATGGTGCTACAAAATGTATCGGCATGACAATTGAAACGTGAGTGACTGTCATTTTTTATGGAATTCATCCTTATTTTAATCCCTATGTACACTGTGAGTTTGTTTGAAGTTACTTTCAGCTTTCCAAGGAACCTCTAAGCTGTATGCTCTATCTATTATTTGGATGTATAATGCTCATCTTTCATATAAATGATCAGATTGGATGTTGTAGTAGTACATCATGTATGAAAATGGCTTATTTGTCTGTTTCTTTTTAATTAATTAGGAGGCCAGATTATTGCCTTGGACCTCATTTGCGCCAAATGCTTTCTTATGGATGTACACGATTGGAGATAGGAGTTCAAAGCACATATGAGGATGTTGCTCGTGATACAAATAGAGGGCATACAGTAGCCGCTGTGGCTGATTGTTTTTGCCTAGCCAAGGATGCTGGTTTCAAGGTGTGCTAGTGCTCTATCACATATGCTGTGTATCCCTCAAATGAATTGATGTCTTACCTCAGTCATGTTAATGCGGATCTGATCCTATACCCACAGAATCAGCAAAGATTGTTTTATCTTAATCCTTTTCTAAAGAACAGTCATGCTCTCATGCTAATATGGTCTTTTCATTTTTAGCAAATGAAGCCCGCGTATTGATACTGAGCTTTTCTTGCATTTTGCTGATCATTTTTCTTGTTTCATTTTATGTGTAGGTTGTTGCTCATATGATGCCTGATCTTCCCAATGTTGGAGTCGAGAGGGACTTGGAAAGTTTTCGGGAGTTCTTTGAGAGCCCATTATTTAGAGCTGATGGGCTTAAAATTTATCCTACGCTTGTGATTCGTGGGACTGGGCTTTATGAGCTGTGGAAAACAGGTAGGTATAGGAATTACCCACCTGAGCAACTTGTGGACATTGTCGCCAGGATTCTAGCCATGGTACCCCCTTGGACTCGTGTTTATAGAGTTCAGCGTGATATTCCCATGCCTTTGGTTACTTCTGGGGTTGAGAAAGGGAACCTTCGGGAGCTAGCTTTAGCTCGGATGGATGACTTGGGCTTGAAATGCCGTGATGTTCGAACACGTGAAGCTGGAATTCAGGTACAGGGACAACCATGCCTATTTGGACTTGTTATGCACTTAAAACTTCAAAATTTTGAAATCTGGATAATGTTTCTGTGATAAATTTAGGACATCCATCATCAAATAAAGCCAGAAGAAGTAGAGCTTGTCCGTCGTGATTATGTGGCAAATGAAGGTTGGGAAACATTTCTTTCGTACGAAGACACACGCCAGGTATTGGGAATGCCTTCCTGCATCCTGTTTGTAATTTTTATCTGTGTGCCTGAGCTTTTAAATCATGAATCCTGACAGGTACTGGGAAAAGAAATTTCTAGAACTATCTGATTTGCCCTTTTCACAATCATATATTTGTATGTTAGCTCAAGATCTGTTTAGTTCACAGCCACATCATGATCTCTTCTCTGCATCACTTGCCTAGATCCTTCTGTTTTAATTCCTTTGTAAAATGATGTCTTGTTGGAGCAGTTTGTGCTGGCAGAATGATATGCTCATTATGTTTTATACCTCAACAGGATATTCTTGTTGGTTTGTTGCGCTTGAGGAAGTGTGGGCGGAATGTTACTTGTCCAGAGCTCATGGGCAAGTGTTCTATTGTTCGTGAACTCCATGTGTATGGAACTGCTGTTCCAGTGCACGGACGGGAAGCTGACAAGCTGCAACACCAGGTAATGATCTGGATTATTATGTAAAATGAGGAACTATACTGAGATGAATTGGTTGGAGGAGAACCCAGAAAAGTACCTGCGCTATAGATTTGTATTTGCCCACTGAAGTATTCTCTTTTACCATATCACAGGGTTATGGTACACTCTTAATGGAAGAGGCAGAGCAGATTGCACTTAGAGAGCACAGATCAAGAAAGATAGCTGTTATTTCAGGTGTAGGAACTCGGCATTACTATAGAAAATTGGGATACGAACTTGAAGGTCCTTACATGGTGAAATATCTTGAGTGACGAGATGATAGAATTCAAAGCAATTCTGTACTGGAATTAGCAGAAATTTTGTAATTTTATTAGATTGAGTTGTATGAGTTAGCCTATGTATTATATAGTTAGAAGACATGTTGTACAACATCGTTTGTATTGTTTTTCATTTTAGAGTTCAGGGTTGCATTTGGATACTGATAAAACAAGTGGGCTTGATTCCCCCCTCCTTTTTTTTTTTTGCCGGTATAAAACATATTTCGATTGAAATTACTGTCAAAAGTCAGTCAAGACCTGCCAGGTCGGTTTCAAAATCTAATATTACACGATGCAATGTTGCTGATGTCAGTGCAGTAGTTAATCGAAGAACATGATTTATAATGTAGAATAAGGTTTAGGCAGCAATATGTCATGAAATGAGTATTTGCGCAGCAAACCCGTACGGCACTCAGTTGATTTCTAGCACGCGAGTCGCTAAGTAAGCTTAGAATACTTCTCGAATTAACTAAGCAAAGAATGCTTATGCAAATGTTAGAGAGAAACAAGAGCAATGTGGCCAAGAATATAGAACTTTATTACTCACAAGAGTAATTTACAAGAGAGTTTACAAAAGAGCTTAAGAGCTTGTGTATGTGTTGGAATTGTAGTGTGTGTTATGTAAAAATGGCAAGGATGGTGAGTTATTTATAGGGTTGGATGGATGATTCTAGAGCCAACTAACAACTTGCTAACTTGCCTAAATATTTAAGGGCTTAAACGCTCAATTATAGAGAATTTTACGATATTTATAATTTGTAGAGAATTTTAGAACTGGGGTTGGCTTTGCTAAGTGCACCCTGTATTTTTACTGAGTGAGCCCGCACGTGCAAAATTAGCCTCTGATTGTGAGAGATTTGAGCGGCCCGTGACATTCCTCCCCCACCTACATTCGCGGTGTCCTCGTCGCGTTCTCGTGCTTGTAGTTTTGAACATGCTCCGCGAATTGCCATAGGTCTTCCTCGCGTTCCCATGTTGCCTTGCTTTCAGGGAGGTTCCTCCACTTCACCAAGTACTCATTGTATGCAGGAATGCCCCTATTTTGAATGACTCGATCAGCGAGGATGTAATCCACATACTTGTCGTATGCTGTGACAACGGCGGTTGAGGCACATTTCAACTTTCCTCGGTTGGGGTCTTTCGCATCTTCATGATATGCCTTGAGCAAGCTTACGTGGAAGACCGAATGGATCTTGAGTCTTGCCGGAAGTTGGAGTTAACGAGACTTTGCCAACACGTCGGATTACCTGGAAAGGCCCCTCGTAACGCCTCACTAACCCCTTGTGCACTTTCCACAACGTCTTGAGCTGTTGGGGTAGGAGCTTTAACATGACTCGATTGACTTCCTTGTACTCGACGTGGCATCTCCTTGAATCATCTCATTTCTTCATTCTCCGTGCAGCCTTGTCGAGATACGCTCGCGTAATGTCTGCTTCCTCGTGCCACTCACGGGCGAGCTTGTGAACTGCTGGGCTTTTCCCTCCATATGTCGAGGCTATAACATTGGGCGTCATAGGTTGGAATCCCATGATGATCTTGAAAGGACTCTTGCCCGTAGCCTTGCTCCGTTGAAGTTTGTATGAGAATTGAGCAACATCTAGCAACTTAGCCCAATCTCGCTGGTGAGCGCTTACATAATGCCTTAGATACATCTCGAGAAGGTTGTTGATGTGCTCAGTTTGGCCATCGGTTTGCGGGTGAAAGCTTGTTGAAAATTTGAGGTCGATTCCCAACAACTTAAAGAGCTCCGTCCAAAAGCAGCTGGTGAATCTTAGGTCTCGATCGCTCACTATTCTCTTCGAAACTCCTCATAACTTCACAATATGCTTGATGAAAAGGCGAGCAGCTTCATCTGCTTTGCAATCGGTTGGTGCGGCAATAAATGTCGCATACTTTCTATAGCGGTCGACCACGACCATGATGCTTCCACACCCTTCAGATTTTAGTAAGGCCGAGATAAAGTCCATGGTGACACTTTCCCATGGCCTTGATGCTATTGGCAGGGGCTCTAACAATCCTGCCGGAAGTTGGTGATCTGTCTTGTCTTGTTGGCACACAAGACAAGTTCGCACATAGGCCTTGATGTCTTCTCTTATGTGCGGCCAAAAGTTCGAGGCTTGGATAAGTGCGTTCGTGCGCTCTACTCCGGGGTAGCCAGCCCACCTCAAGTCGTGGCACTTCTTGATTACCTTTTTCCTCAAATTTCGCCACCTTGGCACGAAGAGTCAATCTCCTTTGGTGAAGAGAATGCCTTCCTCTTGCCAAAATCACCTTGTCTTGCCTTCGAGAACTTTTCCCAACAAGTCTTTTGCAAGAGGGTCTTGTTGTAGACCTTCCTTGATTTGTTCGACACGGTCAGACTTCGGTTGGCTCATTGTAAGTGTTGCCAACTCCGCTTTGCGACTGAGAGCATCCACAACGACGTTAACTTTGCTAGGCTTATACTTGAGCTGGTAGTCGAATTCCGCAAGGAAGTCCTGCCACCTTGCTTGCTTGGGGCTTAACTTTTTCTGTGTTTGGAATTAGCTCGAGGCTACATTATCTGTTAAGATCACAAAGTGTGAGCCAAGAAAGTATTGTCGCCACAAGCGTAGGCAATTAATGATTGCGGTCATCTCCTTTTCTTGTACGGTGTAGAGGCGTTCCTTGTCGTTTAGCGTTTGACTCTCGAACGCTATAGGGTGGCATTCTTGCATAAGTACTCCGCCAATGGCGAAGTCAGAGGCATCCGTTTGCACCTCGAATGGCTTTGTGTGGTCCGGAAGAACGAGGACATGTTCCTCGAAAATTGTCTTTTTCAACTCCTCAAATGCGTGCTAGCATTCCTCGGACCAATGCCATATACGGTTCTTCTTAAGTAGGTCGGTCAAAGGTGCCGTTTTTGCCGAAATAACCCTTAATGAAGCGACAGTAGCAGTTCACTAATCTGAGAAAATATTAGAGTTCGAGTACCTTGGTGGGAGGTTCCCACTCGAGGATGGCCTTGACCTTTAAATTTTCCATCATCAACTTCCCGTCCGCTATCTTATGACCGAGGAACTCTACCTCTCGTTGAGCAAATGATCATTTTTTCAGGTTGAAGTAGAGTTCGTTTTCTCGTAGTACTTGGAGAACTTGCTGCAAGTGTTGTGCATGTTCCTCAAGTATGGTGTTATACACCATTATGTCGTCCAAGTACACGACGACGAAGCGGTCGAGAAATGGTTGGAGGACCTTATTCATAAGAGTGCAAAATATGACAGGTGCATTGGTGAGACCAAACGGCATAATAAGGAATTCGAAAGATCTGCCACCACCATAGTTGTGCGGCGCCTCGAAGAAACGTAGGCGGGTGCCTACCTTCGATACCTCATCACGAACACCTATGGCATCGAAGTATTGCTCCAGCCCAAAGAGGAAATTATCCACAACAGTGGCATTTCGTGCACCATCGTAGGTGTCGGGTTTTGGCACCTCGATCTGTTGCACATCACTAGTGCTTGTCGAAGCCGGGCTAGGCGTGAGTGTGCGCTTGTGCCATGCCCAATCCGAGCAGACTACTACGCAAATTCAATAGCTCATCATGGAGTGCTCGAAACTCCCCTCAGAGAGAGTCAGCTTGGTCTTGCATTAGGGCCTTGGTGGCTACCGTGAACTCACCATACTCTCCCTCAAGACCATTCACCCTCACCTCCAAAGTATCGATAATGTCCTGGATAACGGACATGGATGTTTCGAGTGTGGCGACGCGAGGCTCCAAGGCGTCTAGAGAAGCGGCTTTGGACTTGCCACGGGACTTAGCTTGTGTACGTCCCTCCTCGTGACCACTAGTTGGCTCAAGAGACTCCACATCGACTACACCCTCTTGTGTTGTGCTAGGAGAGTTGGTCATTGCTCGTGAGATAGATTGCGTGGGTGCAAACCTTAGCTCTGATACCACTTGTCACGGGATGAGTATTTGAGCAGCAAACCCGTGCGTCACTTAGTCGACTTCTAGCACGCGAGTCGTTAAGTAAGCTTAGAACACTTCTTGAACTAGCTAAGTAAAAAATGCTTATGCAAATGCTAGAGAGAAGCAAGAGCAATGTGACCAAGAATATAGAACTTTATTACTCACAAGAATAATTTACAAGAGGGCTTACAAGAGAGCTTGAGAGCTTGTGTGTGTGTTGTGTATGCTGGAATTGTGGTGTGTTATATAAAAATGGCAAGGGTGGTGGGCTATTTATATGGTTGAATGGAGGGTTTTAGAACCACCTAATAACTTACCAATTTGTCTAAATATCTAAGAACTTAAATGCTCAATTATAGAGAATTCTAGAATATTTATAATTTGTAGAGAATTCTAAAACTTGGGCTGGACTTTACTACATATATCTCGCATTTTTACTAAGTGAGCTCACACGCACAAAATTAACCTATGATTGTGCAGGAAATTTGAGCGGCCGTGACAAATAGCTTCTGCAAGTACTTTTCAATTGTGGCGAACAAAAGCGTTTTTACGTCTTTAGCGCTATTCAAGAGAGTGCTTACTTCGAATACCCTCAGTTTGGCTTTGTTTATTCTCCTGGATCTCTTGCCAATTGGTGCCGTCATATTAACACACCAATGCTTAAGTCAAGTTTCACTCCCATTTTCTCAACCTTCCCTTTAAAACCAAGAACCCCAAAACTCTTGAGATCGTACTTAATCTGCAGCTCTACCTCACAAGCCACTCAACCTGTTCGAAAAAATGCCTCAACTAACATCACCCTACAGCTCTCCCCAACTTCAGCTTACATTCACCTTCCCTTCTGCAGAAAACGCTGCCACTACTGTGACTTTCCTATCGTGGCTCTCGGATCTTCCCCAACCCAAACCAACGACGATGACCCACGTGTATCGAATTACATACAGCTACTCTGTAGAGAAATCATTGCAACAAAACCGGGGCATAAGACCAGCCCACCTCTTGAAACTGTATTCTTTGGGGGCGGCACACCGTCCCTAGTGCCCCCGAGGTCTGTATCATCAATTTTGGAGACATTGAGAGACAAGTTTGGCTTGAGTTTGGATGCCGAGATATCTATGGAAATGGATCCTGGTACCTTCGATGCTAGGAAAATGGAGGAGTTGATGGATTTGGGTGTGAATAGAGTGTCTTTAGGAGTTCAAGCATTTCAAGATGAATTGTTAAAGTTATGTGGGAGAGCACATGCTCTCCAGGAGGTTTTTGAAGCTATAGAGATTGTTAAATTATGTGGTATTGAGAATTGGAGTTTGGATCTCATTTCCTCTCTTCCTCATCAGACACCACAAATGTGGGAGGAGAGCTTGAGACTAACTGTTGGAGCTCAGCCTAAGCATGTGTCAGTGTATGATTTGCAAGTTGAACGGGGCACAAAATTTGGGATTCTGTAGGTCTTTCTTGTAAAATCTCTATTTCTTAGCTTTACAAAGTATTCATCACTCAGATTGATTTGTTTTACAGGTATACGCCGGGGGAGTTCCCTCTGCCTACAGAAACACAGTCTGCCAATTTCTATAGAATGGCATCAGGTGTGCTGTCTAGTGCTGGTTACAGACATTATGAAATAAGCAGCTACAGTGAAGATGGATATGAATGCAAGCACAATCTTACATACTGGAAGAACAAGCCGTTCTATGGTTTTGGCCTTGGTTCTGCAAGTTATCTCGGTGGATTGCGGTTTTCAAGGCCAAGAAGGATGAAAGAGTTTGTAGATTATGTGCGGAATTTGGAGACTGGGGTGGTGGATTGCTGGGGGTATAATCATATTGATGCCAAGGACTTGGCCATGGATGTTTTGATGCTATCTTTTAGGACTGCAAGAGGCGTAGATTTGAAGTCTTTTGGGGAAGCATTTGGTTGCTCCCTTGTTCATGCTCTTTGCAAGGCTTATAAACCATACATTGAAAGTGGCCATGTCATTTGCTTGGATGAACAGAGGAGAGCCATGAATGTAGAAGAATTCAACAGCTTGCTATTAAATGAAACCAAAACTGGGAATAGGCTGGCTTACTTTCGCCTCAGTGATCCAGAAGGTTTCCTCTTATCTAATGAATTGATATCGCATGCATTTGGGGTCATAGACTCTTAAGACCTTGCTCAAAATGTCATGCTATTTCCAAGTGAAACTCATAGTAGCTAGCTGTGGAGGCTGAAGAGCAATTTGAAAAGAATTCATAGATTCATTTTAGGGTGTCATGAAGAAAAATTCAGTAGGCACGCTGATCTGTTAGCAATTATGGTGTTAACAATGAGAACAGGACTCCCATGAGCTAAGACATGACAAATAGAAAGGGGCATCGGCGTAGACAGATCTAGTTTTTATATGGCTGTATTGAGGTGAGTTTGCGGAATGAATGATCAAATCTGAAAATAGATGGGCAAAGTCTGTCTGCAAACCTGCTACTTTGTGTGAGAGGCGAAAATGCAAAAGCAGGCAATAAGCTTAGAGACGTTATGTACTGGATCACAAACTAGTGTCAGCTTTGATTTTTTTTTTTTAATTATTATTTAGCGTCACACTAATCCAACCCGTGGCTTCTTGCTTTTAATATAAAAAATTTTATATTCTCAACTAATAGTGCTTTTACTAATTGGGAATGATTACTATAGTTTTCATTTCTATAGGAGAAGGTGGGAATGGGATTCCTATTCTTTAAATTGATTATTTTGCCCTCTCTAAAATTAAAAATATCGATATTGTCCTTATTTATAATTAATTAATATATTATTTTAATTAATTAATTAATATATTAATATATTATGAACAATAATTATTAATAAGGAATATTATCTACTAAACACTTCTTTTTTTGGACTTTTTTGAAAATACCCAATTCTTTCACTTTTTGGTTGAATTCCACCTGAAGTTATATTTTTTTACATTTTTTCATTTTCATTTATTGACCGTTAAGATTCCGTTAGTTTTCTTAACAAAATGACAATTTGCCCCCCAAATTAATACTGTAAGGTAAAATTATAATTTTACATTTGGAGGGCAAAACCATTATTTTATTAAAAAAAAACTAACGAAATCTTAATGATCGACAAACGAAAGTGAAAAAATACAAAGAAATGTAACTTTAAGTGGAATTCAACAAAAAAAATAAAAAAATTGTATATTTTTAAAAAAGTCTAAAAAAAGAGATGGTCGGTAAATAATTTTCCTATTAATAATGATAGTTTTTGAATCAATAATAATAATAATAAATAAGTAAATATAATTGTTACTATATTAATACATTATTAACAATAATTATTAATAATTATAATTTTTTTTAAATATCACAATAATTAATATACTTTTATTATAATTAATTAGTATATTATTATAATTAATTAATTAAAAATTTTTACAATTAATTAATATATTAATACACTATTGACAATAAATAATATTAATAATAATAATTTTTGAATAAATAATCACTATAATTAAAATATAAAATAATAATTATGACAGTAATATAATAAGTACCTTTTAATAATTTGTTACAATCTAACTCATTCCGATTCTGATTTCAAAATAAAATAAACACATAAATGGAACTTCAGCCTATTTCAATTCTAATTCCTATAAATTAAATAAACAATTTATTCTGATTTTGATTATTTATTCCTATTCTAATTCATTTCCATTCCAATTCATTTATATTCCAACCCATTCCGATTACTGACAAGTAAATGCAGTATAAAAGTTTGACAATCTCAGTTTGAATTATATATATGTGTGTGTGTATAGATATACATATGTGTACGTGTGTGTATAGATATATATACGTGTACGTGTGTGTGTGTCTCAGTTTGAATTATATATGCATGTGTGCGTGTGTGTATATGCGTGTGGGGGGAGGGGGGGTTCTCAGGACTCTGGACCAGCAGTCGACGGATATAAGCTCCAGTTAGCTTATGCAAATAAAAATTTAAAATCTGGGTTTACGTCAACCCACGTACACAGGGTCCTCCATCGTGTGTGGGTTGATTTGGAACATTGTAAATTTATCATATTATTTTCAGGAATTTGGATTTTCAATCATCTATTTGGCAGAAAATGAAAGATTGAACATGCTTTAACTGACAAGTGACAAGGAATTAAAATGTTAATTTTCATGAAAAATTGCTACCAATCAAATTTGGCCGTCCACTAGCTGTACTGACAACCTTTGTAATGGTAATTAACTCCTGTAAAATTAGGCCTAGTATCCCTGCCTGAGATCTCCAAACCCTCCCCATCACAGGCTCCCACAGAAGAAGAATATTAAATAATAATAATAATAATAAGGAAAAAAAAAAAGGAAAAAGACATTGCGGGCAAGGTTAATCAGACAGATTGATCAAGTCTTGTAGAAGACTCATACCCGAACATCATCTATTTAAAATTTGTTGTGGCAGTTCTAGAACTTGTTACAAGACATTTTCACCTTTGACACATCTTTTTGCTGCATTCTTTGATTCACCCAGCAGCTGGTGGGGGAAGGAGAAATCACACCAGGAATTTGGTAGAAGTTGCACATTTGGTGTCTCGGGCATTCTAGAACAGTCTGGTCTCCTTTAAGCCTTCCTTTGACATGAAGTTGTGTTGGGAAATCAATGGATGGGAATCAAATTTACATGCAAATATGCCTAGTCATAGATCTTGTAGCAATCTTCTTTACTTCACCTAATTACCTAGCATGCATTAGAAAAATGAAGCCAATCAATACCATCACCATTAAATATGAGCTTGCAATTAAGGGAAGCAAACCCTCAATATCCAACATCAATAAACTTGGACTATTATAGGCCAAATTAATTTGGCAATTAAAAGCTCATAAACAAAAGTTATCAACCTCAGCAACCTGTAAGTAATATGTTGAAATAAAATGTCAAAAGTAGATTACCTTATGAGGGTTTTGTTTTCCGTCCAACTTGAGGGATCCGCCTAAGCTCTTGGGTTCCCCCTCTCATTTCTCTGAAAATTCATGAACTATTATGAATTTTTGGCAAAAGCTAGGAAAATTTGAAATTGACGTACTAGAAACATACCTTTGATACAGATAAACAATAAGATAGAATATAGGAAGAAGCATCAAAGTCAAAATTGAAATAGCCAGATAGAATACACTCGTTTGCTTCTGCACAGATGAAAAGAAGAATTAATGCATATTAAATATGAAGCATAACTTCAAGTTTACTTTCAAGGTAAGCTAAAAGCAATTTTAGATTCTCTTATTGATGGACTGAATTGAATAAAAAAACAATAGCCTAAAAGTTACAAAATTTGGAAACTTCCTGCATTGCAAACAAGCTGAGCTATTCAGACACCCCCAAAGAAACAAATCAGCTATGGGAAGGACAATTATGCTAGCTGAAATTGCAAAATTCCAATATTTTCCAAAGTAAACCAATATAAATCATTAACTGCAACTCCGACCTCTATCCTGTAGTTCAAAATATTGCAGTGAAGATTGAAATCTTACTCTGCCTCCTTTGGGAAAGGGTTTACTTTTCCCAGGACATTTGTGAGCATCACAAAATTGGCGCAAAAACAATTCTGCAATTACATGAGAATGGTACTATAAGTATGATCAAATTATATTCGGCAAGTACATGAAAATGGCACTATAAGTAAGATCAATTAGCATTTGTATAATCAATTTTCTTTCTTATCAAGTAAAAGAAAATATTTTATAACACCATCAAATGTTTCCATCAGTACAGAACAAAATAAATGGAAGAAAATAACTTGCACAAGATAAAGAAGAATACCGTGAAGATGGCTTGCTGAGGGACCCTGATTAATAGGAAAACAGCTGTTGGCAAGGCTCTGTACCAAAAAAAGAACAGATATTAACAAATTAAAGCAAAACATGAGAATCCGAAGTGCCAGCAATGATGGTGGTAGACACAACCTCACAGAGGTGACGATTCTTGGCAACAGCTGCAGGATTGCACTTGCTTCTGGAAGACTTGGAATTCATTACGAAATCACAATGCAATGCTCCACATAAATCAGCCAAGCACTTACCACGACTCTGAATTGATTTAAATTTGTCACACAAAATTAACAAAAATCACTGTTGCTTCATTCGGTAAAAATATTCAATATACAAATCCTTTGTCACTCACCATGCAACAATATCTTGTAAACAATTTAATAAAAGATACTTTGAATTTTGATGAGCACAGAATGCACTTTCTTATTTTCATCAATCTAGTTATGCCATCACAAAATTGAAAAACATTTGAAACCATTGAACTGAAAGTGTTAATTTCAGGAAGATCCATGGTAAACCAACCATAAACATAATGATCTACAGATATCTGGCCAGCAACATAAAAAATGAAAAAGTTATAACAGATTTTCTGAAAATTGAATAAATCACTTGTTGACAAGCCAAGGAACCAGGGTCCACATACAACATTCAGAAGATTGTAGTGTCTGTTGTCAAAATGCTGATCAAGAAATTTTTCAGCACGAAAGCTTTTCTTACAATATCCACACTGCCATTCGTTTATGTCCACATGAATCTTGTGCTGCTCCTGATCCCTGAACATATCATTGTCAGGATGAAGCCTACACTTACTCGAAATCTCATACTGCTCTTGCTCCACAAATGGCATCAAATACTACAAGAAGAATCGTCCATGGTCATGCACATCACTCAATTTCAAGAACATATCGCACAAAGATAATTGTCTTTTAGATTTAAATGTTACCTCCTCTATAACACCCCATGCTGCCCTACTTCTTTCTCTCGAACAATGTACTTCATGAGCCTGTCCCGGGTCTTGCTTAACAGTTCTATACTCAACAACCAACCATATTAGTCACAGTCAAAAATTATGCTACACCAATAACTAGATTCCAATAATCCAATCATCACTCATTAGAACAGCGAAATCAACTCTCGTTATAAAATTTTATAAAACTAATAAGTTGATAACTCAATAGACAGTGTCACCTTGAAGCTGAATCTTCAAAACCCTGGCACAAGAAATTTGGCAAAAAGGAAATTAAAAAAATAGTACTTCAATACGTAGAGTAAACTCAAACATCAATTCGAGCTCCACAAGGCCTATCAAAATATAACCTCGTTGAAATATATAAATCCACTAATCACAAAAAAATAAAATAAAATAAAATAAGCTAAGTTTGTGATAGCACTAATATTGATACCTGAATTAACATCTCCTGTGGAGAAAGCAATAACAAGAGGAAAATTGAAGTCAAAATCTGTGTGTTTCTCCCCATTATTTGTCCTTTGCTTAGCGAGATTTGAGTTTTGAGCTTCTTATGCGAAAAAAAGTTTGTCCGGAGGCAATCGATGCTACTCGCTCTGGTTTCCTGGAAATTTTTTATGGGCCTGTTTGGACTCAAGAGCTTCCGTGTCCTGCTCGAAGGTTAAAATCTTTCTGTAACTAAAACCTGAATACTGGACCACTAATTTCTTTTTTCTTTTCTTTTTTTAATACACAATAGTATTGTTTAAATAATAATTTATATTATATGATGCTATTATTAATATATTTATAATTAGATAATGAGAGAAAATACTGTCTTCACTCATTTATTAACCATAGTTAAAAAGAAATTTAAGTAGCCACAATATTTTATGGAGGCTGCATGGCTCTAACACTTGATTTTTTTTTTCTTTTCATTAGGAAAAAATTATTATGTACTCTATACTATAATTGTAAAATATTAAACTTTCTAAAACTTATATAATTTGATGCTTCATTGAATTTATTGGCCGCTTATTATTAATAAATTTATAATTAGATAATGAGAGAAATTACTGTCTTTACTCATTTGTTAACTATAATTAAAAAGAAATTTAAGTACCCATAATATTTTATAGAGGCTGCATGGCTCTAACACTTGATTTTTTTTTCTTTTCATTAGGAAAAAATTATATAAATTTTAAAAGTAAAGTAACAATTGTTATGTACTCTATACTATAATTGTAAAATATTAAACTTTCTAAACTTATATAATTTGCTGCTTCATTGAATTTATTGGCCACTGAATTTATCACTTCAGTTTCTACTTTAATAAACTCTTATTATTTTCAAAATTATAGAAACTTCATTAATTCTTCCCGTCCAACATCAGCACCAACACTTTGGAAAGCTTCTCGGTAATTGTTTTCTCACATTACTACTGCTCCATTCTAACTTGTGCTGACGGGATGAGCAATAAGAGTACCGACGGGGATCAGTTTCACTGCACAAGTTGAAGCCATCCACAGTGGCGGATCTATTGAAGAACCGAAGGATACAAAAAGCGAAGCTTTTTTTTTTTTACCCCGACCCAAATGCTTAAATGGAGAGGCAACCCAAATGAGATGTTGGCAAGTGGCAACACTCAGTTCTTCAACCTTTTTCTCACCAACGGGCATATGCTAATAGATATTTTATACAACGCTGATGTTTGCCCGAGTCAAACCCTGAAACGGATAGACACAAAAGTTGTTTTGTCTTTTTGTTTGTCATGAAACGACGTTATTTGGGCTGAGAAACCCATAACCATTGACAAAAACCCAACTGCTTCTTCTCCTCATTTCCAAGCACAAACCTCTTCATTCTCATCATTTCACCAGACAACCGCAACCCAACTGCATAACCACAAGCCAACTGAAGGACCCAGTTGCTTCTTCATTCTCCTCGTTCCCCTTTTCTTTATTGACTGAGGTGAAGCCATTTGCAATCCACCACAAGCTATTATGCGATCTAGTCTCATTTGGTGAGGATAGTGGTAATTTATTTAAGTTAAAGCGTATATTTTCACTAGTAAGGAAAAATTCAAATTGTGAAAATTATGGCAACAAAATTTAGATTATGATAAAATTACAACATTTGTGGCTTGGCCAAATACTTATACCATAGTCCAAGTCAGGATTTAACATCTATATCTGCGAGGAACAATGACGAAAATCAAGCTAGGTTTTTGTTGCAAGTGGATTCTATTTTTTGAGATTTTTCCAACCCAAATATTTCACCCAAGATTCTTTGTTTTGCAAGGCCAATGCTGAAAATCAAGCTTCTAGGGACAATGTCGAAAATCTACAGCTATGTTTTTGCTGAAACGAAGAGAACGAAGAGTGGAAGAGGCAGTTGTAGCCCAATTCTGTTTTGTTTTTGCAATAACAGCAACTCAAACGACGTCGTTTCATGTAAAAAAAAAAATAGACGAAACAATTTTTGCATCTGTCATTTCAGGGTTTGACCCAAAGCAAACATCATTTTCCTATTTTATATGATTGTAAAATGTTTTATTGAAATGTAAATTAAAATGATAATCTTGATTTGTGTAATGTTTATGAAAAGTGGGGATTGATGAGATTAAATAAGAGATTAAATATCTATTCTTTATCCCATTTTCAAATTCAAAAACGAGTTTAGACTAAATCCATTTTTTTTTTGTTTTTATTTCTATAAGATCAATCCAAAGATGTTTGACAAAAATATTATATTTGAACCTTTTGATGTCATAAATAGGCAGTTTAAGAAACTAAACAATCACATAACGCAATTTCTACATTTGTAGTCTATATAAATTACATTTAGTTACTTTATAAGAGATGTTAATTTTACAGTTGTTATAAAGAAAGATTGCAAAGGACTTATTTTTTTTTTCATATTGAGTGATAATAGAAATATAAATTATTGTACAATTTTATTTTTTATAAATAATAAAAATAAATTATATGAGCCAAAATGTGTTAGATTTGAAAATAACTTATTAAGAACGAGTTTGCTTTATATATGAAAATGTTATACAAAAATAATATGTTGTATTTGTTGAAATTCAAAGAAAAATTTGTATATTTAATTCAATAAAGAAAAAAAGAGATAAGAATCAATTTACAAAATATGTCCAAAACTTTTGTTTTATGAAGAATATTTCCTCGCGTACATTTTTATTTAGACATTTTCTATCTTATCATAACGATGTCCTTTCTGTCTCTTTAATTAATGTCCCTAGTTTTGAAGTTTTGAATTAGGTTATATTTAAGACTAAAGTTGAGCAATTGTGATTTAAAATTTATAATATTAAAGTATTTAGTAAAAATTAATTCTTATAGTTTAAAAGTTAAGTTAATTTAATTTTACACTTGTATAATAAAAAATATATTATATTTTACCATATATTATTAATTTTTATCTAATCGTTATAATCTTTTTTATAACAACTGTAGATTAAAAATTATAATATTTCAATATTAAACATGACCTTATTTTTATGTATGAGTACGTCTAAGTTGACAGACCAATACTAACCAACACGTTACAACTCCCAGTGTAAGGTTTGCGTACATGGTACGTCGCAGAAAAATGATTGGTGCAATAATGCCTGGCAAGGGCAAATATATTTAGAATTTTGCTTCACAGAAAACGGCTTGGCTGTTCCCACTTAATGCTCTGATCTCCTCTTTTTTTTTTTTTTTTTCTGTTTAATCAATGTATTCAAAGAATTATGCTTTTCTGTTTCTAGTTTTGATGCTTCTTGCTCTGAAACCTGTATCTTTCCTCGTGATGTTCTATGACGGTTCTATTTCCGTGTGTTGCCGCCTTTTATATGTTGCCGAGTTTTGAGAAAGCGGCGGGAATTAGTCGTTACTTGCTATAACTGCTTTTTGTTCTTTCATTTCCGTTGCTCAAAAGGCACACTATAGGCATATCTCCTGCGGCTTTTGCTTGTCACGGGGGTAGATGAAAGGAAATGGAATCAATAAGGCCGTATTTTCAGTTTTATCATTTTTCTACTTATAAATTCTAATGGGATAATAACATCTGTATCCCTACTGTTTTAATTAACTTCAAGCAATGTCAGTTTTTTTTTTCTATAATATCAAATAAGTCCATGATAAGCAATCTAGCAATCTTCTTGAGACTTCTTGTGTTTGGGAAGAAATAGAAGATCCAATAACAAAATGCCACATGTTGATATTGCTACACCAACTTATGTTGGATGCCCTAGGTGCATCGAGCGATACCTAGGGTGCCCTAAATGTTCTAAGGGATACTTAAGCCACACCACCTTAGAGTGAAAATATAAAAAAATATTTACAAAAGGGTTAACATATAAAAAGGGCACAAAATTTAAAAATGATTGGCTGATTTTTTGCAAAAAAAAAAAAGAATCAACGAGGAAATACCGTGCTGTAAAAAGGGGGACAACAACCTATCATGCTAGTAAATAAGCTAAAAAGTTGTTATTATGACAATGAGGATCACCTACATTCTCTTGCCATGCTCACAAATCTTAGCAGTTTTAGCAGGGGTACGCGAGACCACCCTACTATGATAGACACATATATATTCTTCAAACTTGCTCTCCAAGCATATTTTTGAAATGTTTAAGCCGTCACACATGTGAAAAATAAGAATATACTTAGTATGACAGTAAGAAACGCCAATAAAATGACGCCAGGTGGCACGGCAGCCAAGATACTCCATATATAAGATACTCAAGTTTTTTTATTATTTTTCATTAAGATAGCCAACACTCACACACACGAAAGAGGCTTAGATTTCTTCCACTTGTAGCTATTATTACATAAAGCTTGTAAGCTCTTTAACCTGAGATAACCTGACTCTGACTTGAGTGTTGGAGTGTGGTTGTTAGTCACCTGCAGCTCCACTTCTGACTCCTTTTTTGTTGTTTTGTAAGTCTAATAGAACTCGGCAAAGCTCCTTAAATCCGGATTATAGCCTTTCACTCTACCCCCATCCTCCTACTCTCCCAACATATTTCGAAAATGACAAAGAACCCTATACACTCCGAACAGGTGACGTACCCCCTCCTCAAACAAAAAACAAATTAATTATTCTTAATTTAGTTTTGTGGCCTTCATTTCTACACCCAAAATCTACTGAAAACATCTTGTAACCTTCTTATTTTTATAAAATTGAATATTAACCACATTATCTAATTTAATGATAAACAGTACTTCGGTCATTTGGGTAGGAATCACATCGTGTATTATTAATCATCTTAGGTTTATTAGTTATAAAATTTATCACTATGTTTAAAAGAACTTTAAACTATTCTATATTAATCAATTTATTTGATATAAGGGGCGCGAATTGGTCAGCGGACGGCGCACTTTGGATAGAAGCAGAAAAACAATCTCATGACTTTGGAAATCACCCAAAAAATAAAGGACATGAATGTCATTTCCTGGTTTTTAATCTAGGATGCAAATATGCAATTGTATTAAAACTGTGGAAAGTGCTATTTATCATAAATTAGCCCCTAAAAGTGCTATTGATCATTGATCATCTCCAGTAAGTACTACTTTTGCGATAAAAAAAAAAAAAAGAAAAACAAAACCAAAACTGGAAAATAAACCCTTTGAAATGAATTGTGAAGCTCCCTGCCCCCCGGCGTTGGTTTCTGCTCGGCGTAAGACAAAAAGTGAAGCATCCATTTCGGCCTAAGAAGAAGTGATCAAAAGGTGATAAAATGGGGAAGAAAAATAAGAAAGCAGGGAAAGGCAAGGAAAAAACAGAGAGAAAAACAGCCAAGGCTGAGGAAAAAAGAGCTCGTAGAGAGACCAAAAAACTCTCTCCTGAAGATGACATTGATGCCATTCTGGTAACTTCGAAATCAATTTATTTTTTTTATTTATAAAAATATCAAATGATTTAATTCCTCATTGATTTGAATTTTCACAGCTGAGTATTCAAAAGGAGGAAGCTAAGAAGAAAGAGGTCCACGTTGAGGATAATGTCCCGGCGCCGTCTCCTCGGTCTAACTGTTCGGTAATGCTACTACATTACATTTACTCATTGTCGTTAGATTTTTTTTTCTTTTTTTTCCCGACTTCAGTTTTCTAAGAAGAATGTGTTGAACAACTTTGTAGCTGAACATAAATCCATTGAAAGAGACAGAGTTGATACTTTATGGTGGTGAATTCTACAATGGTAACAAGGTTAGAGTTTTGACTTTTGATAGTATTTAAAATAAGGCTGCATTGTTATTTGAAGTAATTAGATGTTGCTATTTGTTCTTGCAAGTAATTATGGTTAATTTGGTTTGATTCAGACATATGTATATGGTGATCTTTATCGGTATGATGTGGAGAAGCAGGAATGGAAGGTGATTTCCAGCCCCAATAGTCCGCCTCCTCGCAGTGCTCATCAGGCTGTTTCATGGAAGAATTATCTGTATATCTTTGGTAGAGTTGATGAAACTTTGGCTCAGTTTGTACATGCAGTAGCGCATGGTCTTACTTCTTTGCTGTTAGCTGTACAACTGCATTTTTTTTTTTTTAGGTGGTGAATTCACATCTCCAAATCAAGAACGGTTCCACCACTACAAGGTGAAACTTATGTTGTCATGTTTCTGCTTTAGCTTTATATGTCAAATTTTAATTTTAATTCCTTATGTCTTATGTTGCCTTTCAATTTTGTGGTTATAGGACTTTTGGATGTTGGACCTGAAGAGTAATCAGTGGGAACAACTGAATTTGAAAGGGTGTCCTAGTCCTAGATCAGGTCATCGAATGGTATTTCCAGGTTTCTTTATATTTAGTATGTTCACTATTATTAGCAAGGATGTCAACTTTACATATCCCAAATGTAATGGCAGTCAAAGTTTGGTCTTAATGCTCGTACACGTTTCTTCTTGAGATAAAAATACTCTATAAAGAAGATCCTATAAATTGTGTTTGTGGATCATCTTGGTCAATATCAATATAACTTGTTTTGTGTATTATTGAGGTAAGAGAAGTACTACTTAAATCACATACTGATCATCAGGCTAGGTTGGTGTAAATTTGTATCACCTTGATTCCATGCTTCCAGCATCAAGAAACATGTAAACTCTTGATAAGTATAAGTTACTCTGCTGAGTGTGCAAATCCTAGTTGGCAAATGTGCAAGGAATCTAGTTTAATTTTCATCCAAAATTGATGAATGGTAAATCTTTTATCCTGAGCTTATTTCGCAAAAAATATGTTTATAATTTTCTGTTAGAGCTGTTATTTGTATAAGCTAGTTTTCAATAAAATGTTAAAGATCCCAAAACTCTAGTTTACTTGTACCTTCATTGAATCATAAAAAAGGCCATCGGATAAGGCTCAATCTCTACATAAAGTCCTAAAATTCATAAGACTCCAGACTTTGTCTTAGTTCACTTCTTTTTTTCCTTTTTCCTCCTTTTTTTTGGTTTATTTAATCTTTCTTGTTATGTTACAGGTTTTGTACAAGCACAAGATTATTGTTTTTGGTGGCTTCTATGACACTCTGAGAGAAGTAAGGTTGTTTGACTGGTCCTTATAAAATTCTATGACAGTTCTGTACTTGTTAACTCATCTCTTTGTGCCAGTTTGTCTATGCCTGCTTGAATGTTGCAGGCACTGTCCCTGGCCATTGGGGACACATTAGTTTAACATTTTGTTTCTTTCATCAATAGTGTTGATGAGCTTTGAATATTTATTTATTGTGAATTTTTATCTTCAATTATGTTGCTCTGTGGCTATTAATTCTTTTGTTTCCTTGCACAGGTATTATAATGATTTGTATGTCTTTGACCTTGATCAGTTCAAGGTGAATATATTAAAACTTATTGGTGGGGTCACTATCATGACGTTACTATCTTTTCATGTTCCACCACAAGCTTAGCTAAAATTATTTGATTTTGCATTGTAGTGGCAAGAAATAAAGCCCAGGCTTGGATCCATGTGGCCAAGTCCCCGAAGTGGTTTTCAGTTTTTTGTTTATCAGGATGAGGTAAGTAAGAAAAATGCGCCTCATTAGGACCATTGTGTAGCTGTTTGTGCTTAACTTTATGTGGTTATTTGTTATTATTTTACCTACTAAATGCTTGCCTAAGATGTGCTGCAACACCGACTAGGTCTGATACCAATTTGACTATCAAATTGCTCTAGTTCAGAAGAATGAACTGTATTTTTATCTCAAAAAGAATTTCTCATGTTTTGCAACTTGCTGCTAACACTCAATGCTGGCATTCAATGGGCTTTTTGCTTGTGTTAACAATTTGCAATGTTGTGAAAGGGAAGCAAAATCAATTGACTGCATTCTCACCTAGTGTATTCCATACCATGAATCTATTTTTATAACATTATCATTATAATTTCTCATAATGTTAATAGTTCTTTGAGTCAGTTTTAAGAAATACAAATTCATACACTTTTACAAGTTCCTTCAATATTGTAGGTTTTTCTATATGGTGGCTATTCAAAAGAATTTTCTACTGATAAGAACCAATCTGAGAAAGGAATCGTTCATACAGATTTGTGGACTCTTGATCCTAGGACATGGGAATGGAGCAAGGTTGGTATTTAGATTTATAACTGAACAACTTTTATGCTGCTTACATTTCATAAAAGAGTTTTCCTGTTTTAGCTTATGGTTTTATCAGATTTCTATTACTACGGGTATGCTTCACCATCCATACTGCATGTTCTTCACGATAGGTCAAGAAAATTGGGATGCCCCCTGGCCCTCGTGCTGGGTTTTCCATGTGTGTTCATAAGAAGCGTGCTTTGCTATTTGGAGGTGTGGTCGATATGGAAATGGAAGGTTAGTTTTCTGTGTGGTTCTGGTTGCTACTATTTTCAAGTTCAGGTTTTGATTTTAGCTCATTCCTTACCACTTTGTTTAAATTGTCTTTAGTGTTTTATTAATCATTTGGTGAGCTTAACATTTACCAACTCTTTAATTTGGATTTTTGTTTTTCAATGAGTTTCTCCATATTTATGCTTGTGACCTTATTAATCTGTGCAGGTGATGTAATTATGAGCTTATTCTTGAATGAACTTTATGGTTTCCAATTAGACAATCATCGTTGGTAAGTACTACTCCCTCTACTCCATTCTCCTTACAAAACAGTTTAGGTAATTTGTGTTCCTCTTAATGACTCTAAGTCGACATTTACTGCAAAATTAATGGGCACTTTGGGCTGTGAGATAAGTTCTTGTTTATTTGTAAAAGCTTCACAATTTTAGAGGAATATTGGGTTTACAAAGAATGGATTTTGTATTCCTAAAACGTAGTCCTTGTTATGATACTTCTACAACACAGTTGATGTAAGTTTGATTTCAAGTATCATAAGCAAAATTTTGAAGTGTCATTTTGTAATTTTTGTGACTTTTGGATTATAGGTACCCATTGGAGTTGAGGAAGGAGAAGTCAACAAAAGACAAGGTATAGTCATGGATAAACCTTTTACCTAGGTCTTTACCGTTGACATTCCTCCCCAAAAGCGTCCTTTTTCAGTTTTTGTTTCACCTGACAATTCTCTTCTATAATTAAAATTGTAACCTTGTCCGTAAAGGTTCATTTATGGTAGCTGTTTTCATTTGGTGTTTTGCAGTTGAAGAAGAGTTCTGAACAAAAACATAATTCTTCAGCTCTTCATGAAAAATTAAACCCAATTGAAGCAGAAGAGTTTGATGCAAATGAAAAAGATGAAAATACAGAGTATTATGAAGAAGCAGATGAAATGGAAAGCAACATTGACAATCTGTCAGAGTGTGTGCCAAACAGCGTGACTGTTGATGATGGTGTGTTGGCGGCAAAATCTGGTGGAAAGCCTTATGAATCCAAGAAGAAATCTGATATGCAAAAATCTCTATTACCAGAGGTTAGTTGGTGCCGTATTGAAATTATTGTTGTTTTCCTATACATTGATTTTCCTGATCATTGATTTATGAATCACTGTAAACTTTTAGATTGTGAAGCCTTGTGGAAGAATAAATTCCTGCATGGTTGTTGGGAAAGATACATTATACATATACGGGGGAATGATGGAGATAAATGATCGAGAAATTACGCTTGATGATTTGTATTCTCTCAATCTCAGTAAACTTGACGAATGGAAGTGCATCATTCCGGTTGGTCACATTGCTTCCCTACCCAAAATCTCCTTAACATCTCATTGCTTGTGAATATTTACGCGATTTTCCATTTATGACTCCTTTTCTTTGTAGAAAGTTATTTGTATTTTTGTGTCTGGTTTTCACTCAGAACCAGGTGCTGAAGTTTTAGTGTTCTAAACCTAGCTAGATTATTGCTTAAATACCATAGTCTTGCATTGAGGTCAATTTGTTTTTACATGACACCTTGATGGCACCTGCTTGCATAGTTGAAAGTTTTTGCATAGCTCCAAAGGCAAAGCATAAATAAACATATCTGATTGATAATCTCCTGAACAGATTTACCTTGTATATATTAGGAGGAAGGTGAATCTTGTGAAGTTAAATGGAACTTTTCTTTTCTTCATTACGTGAAGCAGTGTAATTGAACTTTTTTTCCCCTCTGAGTCCCTATAAGGGCTTGAGTCTGATCTGCTTTGGCCTGAACTGTTCTTTACTTTTTTGCCCAGGCATCAGAATCTGAGTGGGTGGAAGCATCGGAGGGTGAAGATGAGGATGACGATGAAGATGATAGTGAAGATGAGGGCAATGGTGGTAGCAGTAGTGATGAAACCGGTGATGATGACGATGATGATGAGGAAGACGCAGAGGTACCTCTTCTTGCTTTCTTGTTTCAGCTTAAATATATGTAGGGTGGGGGTGGGGTTGGGGAGACAGTTACAGATGCTGAGCATGTATTGTGTATTTAATAATGTTATGAACTTTTGCCAATTTTTTGACTTTTATCTTCATCATCTTGTGCTGTAGGCTGGGGGTGGTGATGCTGGTTCACTTCATATGGGAGATGCTGTTGCTATAATAAAGGGTGAGGGCAAGAATCTTCGAAGGAAAGAGAAACGGGCCAGGATAGAGCAGATTAGAGCCAATCTTGGCCTTTCAGATTCCCAGAGAACCCCAATGGTACTTTACATGTTCTCCTAAGATATGTGCATCAAGATTAGCTTTTTTTGATGATCTACTTGCATTTTCAATGGCAGCATCTGGCTTCCAGGAAGTTTTTTAATTTACCCCATCACTTTGCCTGTTGGCCAACTGATTTTTTGTCGCATATTTCTTTGTGAAGCCAGGAGAATCCTTGAAAGACTTCTACAGACGCACAAGTATGTACTGGCAAATGGCGGCCCATGAGCATACTCAACACACTGGAAAGGTCTGTTTTCACTTTTCATTCTTGACTTTTCCTGAAACAAAATTATGAACATGATCAGATCTTTTAATCAATTAAACAGTAGGTTTCCTATCTGCCGAAAGGACTGAATGTGATCTTGATTCTGGCTTACATCCAATTGAGATACATTAGACTTCCTGCTTCCATTGTGGTTCACATGAGCATGTTTCAGTTAAGACTTGGAGTTACATTCAGATACCAAATTAAAAACAACGCATCCAATGTTTTCTTCCACACTGATTCACTGGGTGCTCCCAGGTTTCAACTTCTGCAGCACTTGCCTCTCAATCCCTTTTTCTTTTTTGGGTCTTAACCTGGAGGTATACAGGGATAAAAGCATTTTCCATTTAAGGAATATCTTCATCCTCATGTTCTATCACTTTGTGCTCTAATTGGAACTTTGTTGGGGAGGGGTTGCTTGAAAAAGAAAAGCTGCATTATCTAAAATATTTTTGCACTTGTAATGATTTCAATTTTTCTATGACAACCCGAAGAATTAGTCCAACAACCAAAGAGGCCGTGTATGCTAATTAGAGTGTTGGTTCACCATGGGGTTTATAGCTCATAAACCAGCATAAATAGGCTGTATATGCTTACCCAACTTTGCCAGTTTGGCATACTTGTACAAAAATATCGGTATACTATGCTAGCCATGTTAGCCAAGATGATTTAACACCATAGTAAAGACCTAAAATGGCCTGCAGGACATAAGGATTGCAAGAACCGCCTGAGGAACAGAAGAAAAAAAATAGAGTAATCATCTTGTTGAAACGAGAATAACATTCCTCCAATATCTAGAGCTTCTGTTTTCCCTCTGTCTCTGTAATATGAATGATTAATTCATGATGTAGTGTTGGCATTGCAGGAGCTTCGTAAAGATGGCTTTGATCTTGCCGAAGCTCGGTACAGGGAGCTTAAACCAATTCTTGACGAGGTAAGTTCTTTACCATGCAGGTTATTTGGTTCATGGAAGGCTGCTTCCTATCCTCGCATAACTGGAATCATTTTTGTTAATTTATCATTCTGCAGTTGGCCGTATTAGAGGCAGAGCAGAAGGCTGAAGAGGCAGAGGGGCCTGAAACTACTTCAAGAAAGAGAGGCAAGAAGAAAAATAAAAATTTAGCCATAAAATAGGCCAAAGCTTCCATATCTGTAATATCTTAAATTGAATTATGTATAATATTTTTGTTGTGGTTTTAATCGTACTATTAAACCTCTAGCTTGCAATCACGCTCACATCTCCATGAGTGCCTGCACACACATGCCTGATTTACTGCACTGAGAATTTTGCATGAGGATTATGATAGATATCGTTTTATGGTTTCATATCTTTCATTGCAAGTGCTGTTATGTTTTTAACGATTGAAAGTAATTCTACAAACAAATTAACCAATGCCCGAGAGAGAGGGGGGGGGGGGGGGGGGGGTGGAAGGAAATTGCAAGTGAATTGTCTTATCCTTGCTTGGTGGTGAACTGCTTTAGTGGCTAAATCCTTATCTTATCCGCGTGAATTTTTGGTATCGTGTGCTGATAAGTTTGCGCAAATAGAGTGAAATGAAATTGTTTCCAGATTAGTTTCCCACTTTGCGTATTCCGTAATTATATTCTTCTTGATGATAATTGTGTGACTAAAACTTCAAGTTGCTTCAAATTCCTTGTGCTTTGTCAAAGCCAAGACCAGGAGAGCTTGAAGAGCTGAATCTGAAATGACAGATTGTTCGCCAATAACTGATTCTTTGGAAAAGGAAAAGCTTGATGCCACTGCTTCAAGTTGCTTGTTGCATTGCATATACATAATATCGAAATGCTAATCCTTGTAAGGTGAAGTTGTCATTTGCCCCTTGCTGACATGAAAGAGAGGTCGTTTATACTTCAAAAGATCAGCGAAAAATCTTATTAAACCATTCAAGTGACTATTACTTTGAAGAATCAGTGACTATTGCTTTGAAGAATCATTGAAGTGGTTTTTCTTTATTGTATTTGGCTTAGATTTTGATTTCTAACATTTTAAAGTGAACATAAATTTAATTCCACTTTATCTGAAACATCATTTGCTAACTTTTAGATTGTATAGGCCTATGGGAAGCACTGAAAATTATAGTAATGAACGGTAACAAATTAGGAGTCAATTCGTGATCAATCATAGAAATTTTTTGGTGGCTGAAAAATCAGCCCAAAAAGAGAACCAATCAATTAATTAATATGCCTAATTATGAAAACAAAGATCTTGACCAATGACCATAATCTCACCTAGAGCAACGGGTGAAAATTGAAATGTTGGAGAAAAACACAAAAATAAGACCATTAAAAGAAGCGTCCCTGTAGCTTGCCGGTCATGCCGGCCTCTAAGTAATGCCAAAACCTAACACTAACACTAATGCAACACTTATTTCCAGTTGTTCTTTTTATTTAATTCGCTTTTTGCTTTTCGCTTTTCACTTTCATTGTCTCTAAAAAGATGGACCCACAGCACCTTCAAGTTTCAGCATGCACTAAAATACTACCTCTATTTCACGCATGCTTTAAAAGATCCTAAAAAGTCATTCAACTACGCATAAGATAATTTGTTCATAAATTTTGATGCTTAACAATATCACTAATTTTTAATCAAGTAAATGCTACAAGAAGCAACTGGAGGCCGGCGTCTTGTAAACTTGAGCGAAACAAAAAGTATGGGCATGCGTTTCTCAATGACTTGTCACCTTTTCATTTACTTAATCCGAGTAAAATAAGATGAAAAGAACTTTTCTTTCCAGTAAAAATTGTAGAGGTTGTAGGTGGAATATTGCAAGTAACGAGGAAGAATGAAAGTCTTTGAACAAATCAAAATGCATGTGCTCACAATTTTTCTGGTAGGGTTTAATGTTTAATTTATTTATCTCCCTTCTTGGTTTATTCATTTTATGTTTTAATTTTTGTGCATGTTAATAGTTATGATTGTGAGCGCTGTCGTGTCCTTTAGTGTCGAGGCATATAGCAATGGGCATAATTCAACTATGAATTGTCAAACAAAGCTAGTGACTAGTTTTTGATCTTCAAATAGTATCTAATGGGGCAACGAAATTTAATAGAATCATTTGCATGGTGAGCTGTGCAAAGAAGAATAATATTGGATCGTTCAAAGATTTTGATTTTGGAATTTTCGAGCTACTTGTCTTAAGAAATAATTTCATGCGAAATATAAGGGAATTGATTAATAGAAACTAGTTAGTCTAAATTATGCTTCTTTCGCTATTTTAATTTTCTCACACTAAACGTACAAATATTTGGATCCTACTGAATCCAATTTAGTCGTTTGTGAGAGTGCAAAACACTCACGATGATGGTCGTGCTTCAAAGGTTCCAAATCACAAAATTTTGAGAATGATGTGTTACCAAACCCTGAAATAAATGCTCAATATATGGGTGCATGCGTTGCAAACTCATTAAAGTAAACGATTCCTCTATACTTGAACCTAACTCTAGTGGCATTATTAATTCTTCACAATATATTTAAGGGAAAACAACACACAAGATGCTCAAAGTTGACGCTCAAACATTGTTAAAATGCCTTAAGGCCTGAGAAATTAATAATTAAAAGCTTTTCATTTATTCTTTCTCTTCGTGCCTTGGTCTCTAAAAAGCAACGAACACTTAAGCTCTGATCTTTAAGTAGGTGTATACACCTTCGGTTGAACCATTATAAATACTATATATGCTTTCCTTTCCTTTTCTTTTTTCTTTTTTTAAATTCTTTTTAGTCTTCACTTTGTTGGTTTTGTGGGATCTTTGACGAATCAGGGTTCTTGTTGGATTGGACCAATTTAATCAATCCAATCTTAACGTAATAAATCTCATAAAATAGATTGCCATAATGATGTCTCTGTGAACAAAAAATATTAATGAAAAAGAATTTGTTTGTTGATTTCTGAAACCCTTGAAACTTATCTATACATTGGGAAAAATCTTGGGGTATGAGTGTCGTTATCAACTAAAGTCACTAATACTATCGGGACACAAAATTAGTAGGTAGATTAAAATCATCACACAAATAGCTACTGCAGTGAAGCACTAGTTTTGCCATTTCCATTGCTACGGCCACTAAATTAACTAAATGAACAAGCCTTCACCATCGCAGGATATAAGTCAAATAGTCAAATCGAATCTTATTTATGTACCATTATTGGCAATTACTATTTATTGAATGAAATTTATGTAATGTACGAATAAAATATAAGGCGAAGCCAGGTGTGAATTGCCTTTATATAGCTAAGCATTTAATAGCTAGCATGCCTTGCTCTTACGTCTCTGCCAAACCAACCCATTAATGTTCAGTCAAAAGCGCTTCCATTTCCTGCTTCTGCTTCCATCTAAAACGATCAGCATTTAAGATTCCTTTTCCTTTCATTATCCGTTAACCCTTATGTGTATATATATAAATAACTTTCACTATGGGCGGAGGTGAGCTTTGTTCAAAAATGGGTACCGGGTTATTCAAAAAATTGTCGAAGTCATGGACAAAGATGGAGAAGGGTCTAAATGAAGCAGTTTCAAAGAGCTTTATTGGAAAGCACTTCAAGCTAGAAGGCAGAAAAAGTTGCTTCACTAAAGAGCTACGAGCCGGTACCGCCACCTTTTTAACTATGGCGTATATCATCACCGTTAATGCCACAATCATCGCCGACTCAGGCGGGACGTGCTCCGTCGCTGACTGTTCAGTTCCAGTGAACCAAACGGCTAGCCCTGACTGCACGTTGAAGCCTAACGTTGGCTACGAAAACTGTCTTGCGAAAACAAGAAGTGACCTTATTGTTGCCACTGTTTTATCGGCGATGATAGGGTCATTTGCCATGGGAATTTTAGCCAACTTGCCTCTGGGCTTGGCTCCTGGCATGGGCGCAAACGCTTACGTGGCCTATAACTTGGTGGGATTTCACGGATCTGGGTCCATTTCCTATCAAACAGCAATGGCAGTTGTGCTGGTTGAAGGCTGTGCGTTTCTCGCGATAGCCGCTTTGGGGCTAAGGGCACAGCTTGCCAGGCTTATCCCCCAGCCAGTGAGGCTTGCTTGTGCAGCGGGAATTGGGCTGTTTATTGCCTTTGTGGGGCTGCAGCTTCATCAGGGAGTGGGCCTTATTGGGCCTGACCCATCAACACTTGTGACTATCACTGCTTGTGCTGAGACTGACCCGGTTACTGGTGCCTGCATCCGTGGAAAAATGAGGAGCCCAACTTTTTGGCTAGGCGTAGCGGGCTTCTTAATCACTTGTTGTGGGTTAATGAAGAAGATTAAGGGCAGCATGATCTATGGCATTCTGTTTGTCACATTGATTTCGTGGATTAGAGGCACGGCGGTTACATATTTTCCTCATTCTCCACAAGGCGATGCAAATTACGAGTACTTTCGAAAGATAGTAGATTTTCACAAAATTCAATCCACGGCCGGGGTAATTAGCTTCGCTAACTTCAACCGTAGTGAAGTTTGGGTGGCATTAGCCACGTTGTTATACGTTGATGTCCTTGCCACCACAGGCACGCTGTACACTATGGCAGAAATTGGCGGTTTTGTTAACGAACAAGGCAAATTTGAAGGGGAGTACATCGCTTATATGGTTGATGCAAGCTCTACCATCGTGGGATCAGCATTAGGAGTTTCGCCAATTGCAACGTACGTGGAGTCATCCGCCGGGATCAGGGAAGGCGGCCGGACCGGATTAACGGCCGTGATTGTCGGGTTATATTTCTTTTTCTCATTGTTTTTCACTCCTCTATTAACTAGCGTTCCTCCATGGGCAGTCGGTCCTTCATTGGTGATGGTTGGAGTGATGATGATGAAAGTTGTGAAGGACATAAATTGGGGGAGCATAAAACATGCAGTGCCGGCCTTTGTGACAATGCTTCTCATGCCACTCACTTATTCTATTGCGTACGGGATCATCGGTGGCATTGGCCTCTATATTGCCCTCAGTTTGTATGATTATGTTGTGGGCTTGGTGAGATGCATTCTGAAACTTAGAAGAATGGTTGTTAAAGAACAGAATCAAGTATCTGCTGCTGCTGGTGTAGATCCAAGCGTTGAGCTCATTTGAATGTTTCAGACCTTTTTTTAAAAAAAAAAAAAAATTCTCACAATGTGTTTTAGAGGCCCCAATTTTTTGCAATATTTCGTGTTTCAGCCAGTGGCAGTGTGACGTGGCTCGTATGTACGAGCTAAAGGTGGCCAATAGAACTTGCAGGTTAGTTTCGTGGATAGTTTATTTTCAAGTAACCAATGTTGATAAAATGAATCTAAAATAATTTTAATTGCCAGAAAGTAATATTAATTTTAGAAGATCTGGAGCTTCTTCCCCCTTGAAATTCAGTGAGAATCTAATCTAATCAAGTGAGATTTCAAGCTCAAGCGAACTCGGAGTAATTAGAAAAATATAAAATAAAATTTGGAAAACTTGAAGACGCATGCTCTTTTCTATTTTTTAAACTATATTATACTCTATCTATATTACTATCGGAATCGTACAAATAGTACAACCCAAAGTCTAATGAATGTAGCTCGTAGTAACCGCGCAAATAAGTTTTTATTTAAAAAAAGAAAAAAAAAGATGAGCTGCGACTCGATCCCGCCAATCGATAACAGTGAAAGAGACTTTTTAAAGTGGCGTATTTTCTTCTTTGATCACGCGTGGGAAATAAGAAGATACGTATATTTTTGTGTTAGAAAAGTGAGAATGCTTTTCACTTGGTGTCTTCCATTTTTAAGAAATAAACATTAAAAAACATCTTTGGTTGGCCTGTTTTATAATGGGCACGACTTTTTAAGCCCGCAAAACTATTTTGAAAGTTTAAGTTTTGTTCCACAAATCTACCTGAATATTTAATATATATTAATCTGAAAAACTAACAGGTTGTATAGATAGTTTACACTAAACATAAAAAATACTTTCAATTATTTATTTTGGAGCAAATATTCAGAATATGAAATTAAACTACCAAACATGTGCTTGAAACAAACATCTACACAAAATATTCATGCCCGATTGGATTTATTTTTAATAAAAAAGTTGTGCATGTATTTTGTTGATATTGGGGTTTGCATGTACGTATTAATTGTGTTAAGGTTTCTCAATTTATTCATCTCAATTGGGTTTTTAGGTATTTAAATTAATTTTGAGCACTATTTTTCACTTTCATATCAAATTTTTCAATCATATCACAGATACATTTGCTTTTTTCTTTTTAATTATCTTTTAAATTTTGCATAATATTTTGTATGTAAAAATTAAAGCAAGGACCCCTTCTTTAAATGTGTGTGCACCTGATTATGCACGTGCGCACATCTATGTGTGTGCGTGTGTGTGATTGATTTACTTTCATTAAATCAACAGAGTGTGTATAGAGACATAATTTAAATGGGAAATGAACTCTTTAAAAAACAAGTATCACTACTAGTAAAAACTATTTTAGCTAGAGCATGAACAATTACGTTACAATCTCTTGGAATACATTGAATTTTGAATATGTTGTCTCCCATTTGCATATTATTTTGAATATAAGCAATGGCCCAAAAACTTTCATTTCGATTGCTCTTTTTGTGTAAAACAAAATCAACTTCATCTTTACAATCAATTTCTATAATTAAAGGAATCAAATATGCATCTTCTGCAACATGAATACCCAAATTAACAATTGTTGTTTCTACCTGTACTACATCTCCATAAAAAGTCATTTGTTGAACCGTCGTAGTGATCAAACTTCCATCTCTATCTCTAATCACTGCTCCGAGCGCTCATTGATGTTTATCCACATTAACTATCGCATATACAATCACTTTAAAATAACCATGAGGACAAGGATCCAACTTCATCTTCTCTTTGATATTGCTCTTGTTGTTGATTTCACTTTAAACATTTAAACTCCAGCATATCCCTCAAGCACAACTTTGGTTTTAGTTGCTGAGATATGGGAATCTTACATGTATTCTCAAAAACAAAAATATTCGTTGCACGCTATGCTATCCAATATAACACAATTATCAATCTCAGCTCCTCTTTATCTCTTCTTCTTGTCATATCTTGTATCATACCTAGCAAATCTTGATTAACAAGTAACTACACTTCTTCAATAAAAGTAGTCAACTTCCACATTTGTTATGCTACTTTATAGTAGGGGTGGGCAAATGACTCAACCAAAACCAATCCGACCAAAGCCGATTCGAAAGATTCATTTTTGGATTGATTCGGATGAAGACTCTAACTCGATCGGGCTAGAATTTGGCCAACCTGATTAGATCGGATCATGATTGGAAAGAGTAAAACCCATTTGATTCAAATATCTAAAGAAATCAAAGCTAAAACAAGCAAAAATCTTCAATCCGATCTTATCCGAATATATTCAAATTCGATCTCATGTTTGGGTTAAGTTTGAGTTATATTTTTTCTAATTCAATTGACCCGAAATCTAATCGGATTGATCTAAACTCAATCCGAATCCAAACTTGCCCACCCCTATTTTACAGTCCATTACAGTACGACCAATGCGTTTAGTTTTTATTTTACACATTGGACATTTTGGTTGCTACAAAACTTTGTTTTTACTTGAGTTTTTTTGTTATTGGAAGCAAATTGTTTATAGTTCTTCACATGAAAATCTTGATTTTCTCAGGTATCTTAATAGACCAAATCACATTTAATTGACGAAGAGTGTTACTCAAGGATGACAATGTAACCCGAACCCGTCCTGAACCCGGATTTTCCATACTGGGCTTCACTGGCATTGGGTTAAATTAAATCCGATATCCGAATGTTATTTTAAAAACCTGCACATGTCCAGGTTTGGATCCGAGCTCAGGTGAACCCGTCTCTTTGTAACCCGGACCCGAATTTTTATTAATTTTAATATTAGTTTTTTAAAACTTATTTTAATATAAACGGGAAAACTAAAAAAAAGGCTCAAATGATTCACTAATTTATTCACACTTTCAAAGTGTAGCAAAAGTTTCCTCTCCCTGTCTCTCTTTAGTCTTCAGCTCATCTTCATCAAATAAAATCGTCTTCATCCCTTCGCCACCTTTGCGGTTGTGTTCATCATCATCATCATCAGCAGTCTTTTCCTTGTCTTCTCTGTCGCCACAGGTAACTAGCTGTGATATGGGTTGAACGCCACCTTTACGAAGTGCAATCGCGGCTGTGTGCATCATCATCAGCCACCGTTGCGACCAGTAAGCAGGTCTGATATGGTCAAAAGTAACCAGCTTGCCTTCATCGTTCGTTGCTTCACCGAACATCGATCCTTCAAGTTCGTGAATATCGAATCGTGAGTTATGGCTTCCCTGGTTGAAAGCTAATGTCTTTTATTTTACAATTTTGTGATTTATACTTTATTATGATTTGATTTTAATGTTTACCCTTTGATATGCTTCAATTTTATTATTTATAGTTAATTTAATTTTGAAATATCTTTTAATTGTTGGCTGTTGCTGTTAATAGATTAGAGTGCTGGAACCGTGATCGTTTTTATTCAAACGCGAAGAAGCAGCAATAATGATGATACCGTTGATTATAAGTGGGGCTCGAACTAAGAAACAAACAAGTTGTTTTGTATTTGGTTTGTTTTGAACCTGAATTTGTTGAAATCCTGAATTTGTATTTCTATTTGATATTTAAGCTGAATTTAGTTTTTTTTTTCCCTTTTTCTTTCAATTTATTCATTAATCCAGGTTGAAAACTCGCAATTCGGAAACCCATATTTTTCCAGGTTGAACCCGGACTAGACTCGAAGCGGAAAAATTCAGGTTTATTTTCCGGTCAGGTATGGCAAAAATTCATCCAGGTCCAGAACGGGAAACGCTAGACCCGGACCCGGATATTATCATCCTTAGTGTTACTGGAGTAACTTGGGAAATTAGGGTGTTTGATTTTTAAAGCTATTTGATAACCACTCTTTGCTAAATACCCTTCTCATTGTAATGCCGCAAAATTTGTTCTCGTTTTAGACTAGTTGGAAGTGGGATTCTCACTATCTTCTTTGCATTTTCAGGTTAAAATGTTAGTGAATTAGCGTCTCCTTCTACTGTTGATCGTCATTAATGAAATTTGCCACAGTGTACTAAATATCTGAAGTTGGAGCTGAAATAGGTTTGAAAGTCTATATAGACTGAGGGTCCAGTGGCTTTTATACACTTCATCACACGATCCGGTTCTCCATCTTAATCCCTCATGAATGTCTTGTCTTCTTTGGATAATGCTTCTCCAGATAAATGATGGTTCGGTTTTTAATTTAGATTGTAAAAGGTCAACAGAGACTCCTTTTTCTCTTTTAATTTTAAAACTAACAATTACCAAAGAATGACTATATTTGGTAATATTTTTCACTTGGTGTCTTGTTAAATTTTGCATGATATTTTGTTCTATCAAAATCAAAATGAAAATCTCTCCTTTTTCTTTTTCATCTTTTGTCTAGTGAGAATGAATCATTTTGATTGGTGCTTTATTTTGAATTATTTCATTCTTAGAATGTAATAAATTATGAGCGGGTTCTCATGGTGAAATGTATTATTATGATATGATATTTGATTTCATTTTAATCAAAATTATAATAATAAAAGACAGAATATATAAATACTGCATTGTGAATTAAAAAATAATTTTTTAAAAATATAATTAAATACATTTTTATATTTTTATAATTTCAAACAAACAACTGAATTTGTTTTTATTTTTTTAAATATTTTAATATACTGTACTAGAAATAAATTATCAAATAAATTTTCATTTTAAAAAATATCTCGTCAAAAACATTATATGTCTTTGTAGGCCAAAAACACTAATTAAAAAGTAATTGGTATGTTACCGATGAGCTTTTGGCCTAGTAAAAGAGTCCTTACTCTCACGATTTGAACCTCTACCAAAGCATTGTAAGGGTTAGGTACGATATTTTTTTAATTATTTTATAATTAATTAGAGGTAATATTTTCTCTCACGAAATATAAGTAGAACAGACATCTATGAGTAGAGTAGATACTCTTCAATTAATAAAGATAAAAAATATGTTAGCAGAGTGGATCACACTCCTCAAATTTGATTGTAAATATTAGTTATATATTAACTACAATTGACTATAATATCTATAGTAATTCTGTATATCAATATTTAAAAAAAAATAAAATAATTGGCACTTCACACAAATCGTAAAGCATGTGACAAATATGCTTTTTCTAGCCCAAATTTATTAAGGTACTTGGGCCCATTCTTTAATCATTCATGTTTCAACGACGTCGGATTGATTTTACTATAAAGTCCCTACAGTTCTTTGACAGAATATCTCATTCAGCATGTACGAATTTGACTCAAAACTCGCAAGCGACGAGATTGAAACTGAACCCAAAGGGACAACCAATAAAAAAAAACTCGCGACTTTATGAAACTGAAAAACGAAGTTCAAAGCGCGAAGGCAAAATCTAAAGCAAAAAGCTTCATTTTATTAGCATCAACGGTAAGTTAGTGTGATTTCTCTCTCTTTACTTTCTTTTATTTTTATTTTTCCGGGAATTAATTTATGTATTAAGTCGACCTGTCACTATCACTGATTACGTTGGTTATTTAAAACAACCAAAGCGGCAAGCTCCAGGGGGGGTTAGCTCAGCTCCACTCCTGCTGGACGTTCGCTCTGCTGTTTCGTTTGACCGGAGGCTTCCGCAAAAGCCATCCATCAAGGGGCTCCCTCAATAGAAAAGACCGTCCGGGTTATGATCTTCTTGCCCTTTGAATGTTTCACTGTAATTTTTTTAACCATTATTCGCTGATACATAATGTAAATTAGGATTGTGTTGTGTTGTGTTTCATTCATTAATGTGGCTGTTCGTTCAGCTACAATACATATATATGTATTTTTGGGTGTTTTTTGGGCACTTGTTCTGTTTCCTTATTGTTTAATAATTTTCTTTTTTTTAAAAAAAATATATTACAGTGAGCCATCACGCAGAAGTGATTATGGGCGGCAAGGTAGAAGCTTGTGCAGAGTGCACTAAAAAATGCCTACAGGTTCACTGGAACAAGGCAAAAATATCTCCTGTCATCCACTCTTTCTTTAAAATCATGATTGGAAAAGAATATTCTGAAATTTTGGTATGTTTATTTTGCAAATTTTCTTTAAGTTCTATATATAGATTTGCCCTTCTCTTTTCCAGTTATGTAACTCAAGAGCCGTAATTTTATTGTTTTGTTAATCACCCTTTTGGCTTTTATGCAATTGTGAATTTATTGATGAAAACACTGAATGTACCTTATTTTTAAATCATGCCCAAGCTGCTGTTAATTTCTTGTTATTTCTTGCTTCCATTACTGATACTGTACTTAATACATGAGGATAGTGAAGGCACTAATTGTATATCTTCAATATATAGGTAATATTCCCCATGTTGTTTTGAGTGCTGGTCATTACTTTTCCCAAGCAAAGAGGCTTATTAGCTGTTTGGTTAATTTTAGAAAAGCTTCTGAATACTTATCAACTTTGCATGGATGTCATTCATTTATGCATATGGGTGTATGATTATGCAAGTAGCATGCCTGTTTCTTAATATCTTGTGATAATGTTACATTTTTGACAATGGATTTTTATTTGTGGTGGAAAGGGGCTTCTTTGACGTACTTCCTTACTATTTCCTCCTAGAGTGCGTTAGTATATTCATGTGATAACAGTATGATTCATCCTGTTGGGAAACTTAGATTTTGTCTAGTTGAATAATGTACAAATCTAACCATTCCATTCCTTTGCAGTTCTTGCCTCCTAAATTTACTGAAATGGTGTCTGCGGTAATTGGTAAAAAAGCTGTTATTGAGGATTCAAGCGGAGATTTTTGGGAAGTATCAATATCCAATGTGGACGGCTCTCCTGCATTTCAACAAGGATGGAATGCATTTTCAGCATACCACAGGCTAGAAATTGGAGATTTTCTTGTATTCGATTACATCATCGGATCGCGCTTTGTTGTAAAGATCTATGATAAAACTGGTTGTGAGAAGCAAAAATTTTCGCTGATGACGAATAAGAGGAGAAGATATAGAACTACTACAAATTTTACTGACAGGAAAGGACAATACTACACAGCTGATAATGGTTCAATGAGCAAGGAGAGGAAAAATGCTAGAACTACTACAAATTCAACTGACAGGGATGGTCAATGCCGCACAGCTGATAAAGATTCAATAAGCAAGGAGAGATCAAGGCCCTCTAGTTTTTCTATGTCAGATGAAGAGATGAGTGAAAGCCGGTGTGAATTGAATGATGTGGAAAAGGCAAGTTCCAACATTACTTCAAACTGCAAGATTTCTGGCAAAAGGCCTCTAACTGTATCAAGAGCAAAGTTCCTTGAAGATCCATACTACTTAATTAATAGAGATTTGGGAGACAGACAAAGAGAAGACAGATGCTCTGTGTTCGATTTGTCCCACTTTGAAATGGTAGGTAACAACTGTGGCACAGCTATAAGAGACAAAATGAAGGTTGGAGATGGTTATTCTCATCACGCCGATGCATCTCTGATATCTGAATTTGAAGATGTTTTAGTTAATAAATATCCAGTAGATGAAGAGATATCTAACAGAGTTGCAGCATCTGATGCATCTGACATGGACATTATGAAGAATAATGGTGTTGAAAAGACAGAGAAAATGATAAGTGGAGTTGAGCTTCAAAAAGATGGAGGGAACAACTCTAATGTTTCAAGTGGAGTACCCCAAAAATGCCATGGAGCTGAGGAAGAGAGCAAAGCACTATCCAGTTAGTTGCTCTGTCCTGACTTAATATATTTAGCATATGAGATTTCCTTTTAATCTGAATATTATTACCTATGGCTTTATTGTTTAAGTTTTTGCAGAGTCACAGACAAAAATTGATCAGGCAATGGTATCCCCGGTGGAATGCAATCAAAGTGAGCATCTGAAGTGTGTTGGAAAGTTCGGGGAGTCCAGTGTTCAAGTTACCTCTGGGATGCAGAATGGCCAATTTGGTAAGCCCGTCTTATGGTTGCTTTATTCCCCTTCATCCTTGTTGATGGAGCTTCTCTTGTCATGAATCTTCACAACTGCAGTTGAGCCACAAAAGGATGGAGGGACCAGCTCTATTAGTTCAAGTAGAGTACCCAAAAAATGCCGTGCTGCCGTGGAAGAGCGCAAAGCAGTATCCAGTTAGTGGCTTTTTCCTGATTTCATATATTTTTCATATGATTTATTTTCTTTTAATTAGAATATAATATACGACTTTACTCTTTAAATTTTGTAGAATCACTGAGAGAAATTGATTGGGGAATGGTATCCCCAGTGGAATGTAATAGGAATGCTCAACTGAAGGTTGTCGGACAGTTTGGGGAGTCCATAGTTCATGTTACCTCTGGAATGCGGAATTGCCAATTTGGTAAGCGAGTCTTCCTGGGTGCTTTCTTTCCCTTCATCCTTATTGATGGAGCTTCCGTTGTCATAAAATTTTCACAACTGCAGTTGAGCCACAACAGAATGAAGGGAACAACTGTAATAGTTCTAGTGGAGTATCTAAAAAATGCTTTGGTGCTGAGGAAGAGAGCAATGCAGTAACCAGTTAGTTGCTCTTTCCTAATTTTGTATATTTATCATATGAATGATTCCTTTTTAGTCAGAATATTATAATCTATGGCTTTACTTTTTAAATTTTTGCAGAACTACTGACAAAAGTTCATCAGGGTATGGTTTCCCAAATGGGATGCACTTCCCTCAGTGACAGTAATCAAAGTGCACAACTGAAGTTTGTTGGAGAGTTTGGCGGTTCCAGCGTTCCCATTACTACTGGAATGCAGAAATGCCAATTTGGTAAGCCCGTCTTCCTGGTTGCTTGATTTCCTTTGGTCCTAGTTGATGAAGCTTCTGCTGTCACAAAATTTTCATTTTGTAGTCAGGATTTCATGGCTAGCCCCTCCTGTGATACAACTTTTTTTGCTTCTCTATATAGCTGAAAATTAAGTGCTATGTTGAACAGAGGAAAGCATGAAGTTTGTTGAAAAAGAGCCTGTAAAGGTCACTAAAAAAGAGACTGTAAAGATCATTAAAAAAGAGCCTGTAGCGATCATCAAAAAGGAGCCTGTGGAGCCTGAAGAGATGGTTCAAGACATATTTGGTCTTGCTTTTCTCAACTTCATTCCTTTTTAGCTTAAAGACAATTGCTGTTCCTTTCTCTTAAAGTTTGAGCAACCTGCAATTAACATTGTGTTCTGTCTAAGAATGTTGTTGCATACATTAAAATGCAGGAAATTTGCCACAGCTCATCAAGGTTGAATGTGGCCAGCGTTCTGATATGAAAGGAAGAGAATACGGAATTCCTCAGGTGGTGAAAACTGAAACTCTCAATTTAGTTCCTACTTCCTGTATTCCCTGTGCAACACCGTCTGATGGTCAACCTTTTCTTGTAAGTTTTTGATTAACACTTTAGGTTTGTATTTTTTCTGATCAGTATGGCTGATACTGATTGCTCATGTGACACATCATAAGGTAAATTATCGATCACAAAATTTATTCTACCAAGACAACATTATTATGCTATGCTTTCCTGTGGTTCTGCAGAACCCCTACCCCTTATCTTTCTTGTCCTTATGCTTTCTAAGGTCCATAGCATTGTCCTTTCTTTTCATGAGTGGTTGCATCTGGCATTATATGCTGCAATAGCATCAGTAGTATTTGTTTGAGAAAATGTGCAAGCAAAATATCTATATTTGTTTGCTGGGTTTCTTTGTAGAGTTTTCTCACGATTTTTTGTGATCTATAATTCACTAATTCTGAGTTTGTCAGCTGTTGTTGTGATGCCTGTATTAATTTTGAGTTTGTCAGCTGTTTTGGTCATGCCTGTATTCTCAATTATGAGTGAATAGATTGAACTGAAAATAATGAAATACTACATATCCAAGAAAGGCTATAAAGCAGTAGTACAGAGAATTTGTAAGTCATTTCCTTAGTTGCCTCAAACGTTGGTACAGTTCCTTGATGATGGAGCCTAAAGTTTGATCCGAATGTACCTGCAATTTCCTTTTTCAATGCTTCCAATTTCTTGTGTAGATGATACTGGGTGTGAGCTAAACCTTGTTTGTGTTTCTTCTGAACCATTAATTGTCTTTACTATTGCAGGAGTTGTCAACATGCTTACCAGCTTCTTCTTTCAGGGGAAGATCTCGCACACAAAGGAAGGTGGTGGTCCTTCGGGATCCTGATTTGAGGATGTGGCCAGTTATCTACCACGAAAGATCTGGGTTCAAAGTATTGACTAGTGGTTGGGAAGCTTTTAGCAGGGTGAATAACATTCAACCAGGGGATGAGTGTATTTTTGGAGTTGAAAGCTATTCAGAGAGCATATACGGAGTCAGTATTGTTCGAAAGTAAGTCTAGAGCTTCCTGTTTATCAATTCAGACATCTGTTGAGAAGATGTTTATCGGGAATGCTGTCTAAATATGTAATGAATAGCCTCAGAAGGTAGCAAGTTATGTGATATTTGACCAAGATATAGGCCCTTTTGTATTGCAGTAATAGTAGTTCTTGTGCTGTGTTAAAATTAATCTGAGAGTTATTGTTAGTATTATTTTAGTTGCCTTTTCACTACTTTTCGGATTCATGGTTGTCAAACTGATGGAAAGGTAATGGATGTACTACTAATTTTAAGGTAATAACTGTCTTGTGCTAACCAAGGCCAATTGGGTGATCTTGACTTATTTGGAGCTCTTACCTTATCTTTTACTAATACAAGTTCATGGAAATTTTAAACCATTGATTAACAGCTCAGAATTTGAAAAGTGGAAAAAATAAAACGTAATACAGAGCTCAAAGACAATCGTTGTTATTGCTTAGCCAATTTCAATGACGAGAGGTTCATCCGTTCCGCTGCTTTCTGCTCAGTAAGTAGCTGAACGAAGGGCGACTAAATGTTCCATTAAGAAACATGTCACTCATCACCTTATACATGGCTTCAGTGAGATGAACTCCATCCCAGTTGATGAACTGATGAGGGTTCGGACAAGCTTTTGCAGAAGGCGAGCCACAAGTAGCAAACACATTAAAGTTGTAAGGAGGTTCACCGGATCCGCAGCAAGCCTTGAAGGGTTCCGTGAACCCGTACTTCCCTGGATTTTTCATCACCATGCGGTAAGCATTCCAGTAATCAGCATATACAATCACAGCGTGGGGAAACTGCTGCCTAAGATCCTGTAATTTGGCTTGAAGAACAATGTTATGGCTGTAGCTTTGATTGTTCACACTTTTCACACAGCCCATATCGTCTCTATCGTCTTCGGGAGCCAAATACATTGCCAGCGGCAAGCATCCTGTTGTCGGTAGACCTTGCACAACAACATATTTTGCTCCTCTTTTAAGCAACGCCTGCATATTGGATTTAATCAATTTAGCTAGTAAAAAAAGCATACGCAAATTGCAATGAATAATCATTCGGATTTTTACCTGCAGAAAATTTGTAAAACTAGGGATAGCGAGTTTTCGGATAGTGTCACTTGTTACAGAAGATCCCAGAGTGTAAGCATAATCGTTGACTCCAATTTCACCAACCCAGAACAATGCATCATCGAGCACTGCCTGGCACTGTGGCCCTGAGGACCCTGCTTCTTTACATCCCTTGCTCTCCAAGAACTTGTTGAACCAAATGAGCTGAGTTTGGATTGACTGAGGAGTAATGTCAAGACTGAGATTGTTTTTGACAAAGAAAGCATGATTTATAGCAGTGGCACCACCAACAGCAAAGTTGACACCATATGTGGCATTATCTTTGTTGTGAAGGTAAGGTGGCAAGAATGGTTGTGACAGGGATTGAGTTACAAAGTCAATCACCAGCCGTCCATCGGAGTATCGGTTGGTGGAGTGGTGGAAGTATGTGCTGCCATATGGAGAGTTGGATACATGGCCAAAGCCACTAGGGCCAGTCGCAGTCTTGGTGTTACCAGTGTCAGTGAATGAGTCACCGAAGGCATAGATCTTATTAAATGGACGTGGGGTTAATGTGTTGGTTGCAACAGTAGGGGCAGAAAACAGGGAAGGGAAGAGTACGAAAATGAGGAAAGTTTGGAAGGAAAAAACTGCGAAGGAATTAGCCATTGTCTCACTAAGCCTAGGCTGCTACTCATTCTCCTTCGACCGTTATATAGTTCTAGACTCTTTTCGTTGACAAGTATGTCCTCGCATCCTACTGTTTCAACCGAAGGTTGCCAGACTACGTTTGACTAGTATTTTGCATGTAGAGTTTGAAACCAAAATTACATTGGTTATTATTACTAAAAGGATCGAGAATATTAATGGACTTGAACAACTGATCCGGGACAATTATGGGTGCTTTTTCTTAAGAAATGGGCATAATTACAGTTTAATTAATATGAGATGATGCCTTGAGCTACCTCCAGTCTCTGTGTAACCTAGGGTCAGTAACTTTACAACGAATCAGTAAAATCATTGCCTCGTGTTCGTCCACATCAATTACAAAACAGCCATTCACTCGGGGGTACAATCAACAACCGATGAATATGATGGATGCTAATGAGTAATGACATACAGGTACTAGTACTAACAGGCAGCCTGCTAGGGCTCGACGTGCCTGACATTAATGAGGATTTGGATCCACAACGAGGCCGGCGGTGAACAGGTGGTGAGTAATAAATTCAGCGGTTAAAGGATTGTCGGGGTAGTTGGAAAGACAAAAAAGTATGACTCATTGAAGCCTTAAATGATTTAGGCCCCCACGCCAACTGTTTTCGCGGTGACTTCAGCGATGTACATAGTAACATCTGATCTGTGTTTTAATCAAGAATTTGTAGCCACGGCATCCATTATTTAGTTAGGTTCATTACTAACGCCATCATTACACGATACACGTATCTCCTACGGTGAATAGAATATGCACGATCTAGACCCGCCGCATGAATGCGTTTGCAAGAAAATAGCTCTCTGTTTTGACAACTGACATCTGCCTCTCTATCTTCTCCTCTCACCTGCCCATCAACATTTATTAAATGAGACCCGCACAAACATATTCCGGCAGATGAAGAATTGAGAATCACTATGCTTCCCCTAACCGGAGAAAATTTTGAGATTTTAGTTGTAAACTCTGTTAAATTCTCGTTGTTGTATTGCATTATATGCACTATTGTAAAACTTGGAATGTCAATAAGAGAAGCTCAGAGAGAAAACTATGGTTTTTAATAGAGAGCGAATGACGTAAATTTGTAAATATTTAATTGCATGGGAATAGATTTGAGATGGCCTTACATTTCACTTCCAAAAGCTAACGAGCAACATCGTACACGATTACAAAGTAGATCAGAACACTCTCAGATGACATATGTAGTTTGATTATAGCGTTCGTCACTTAATCCGGAGATAATGGGCTACAACAAGAAATTTAGAATTCCATGCAAACTGGACTGGATTAACCGACTTTTCCATCGCCTGACTGGTTCCTTGACTCTGCGAATAGTCTCACAGTCGAGTAGATCAATGAAGGTTCAGCCATGGCACCATTACCATAATCTCCACAAGCCAGCCTTTTTGAGACAGGTGGAATGAGAGAAATTCCCAGCTCATCAATTGACATAAGATGCCGCTCTGTGAATGGATTATTCCACATGAAGGTGTTCATAGCAGGTGCAACAAACAGTGGCTTATTGTAGTCCCATGCCCGCACAATGCATGTCAGCAGATTGTCACACAATCCACCTGCAATCTACAACGGAAATATAGCAATTACGAGAGCCAAATCAGAATCATATGAAAATTGAGATGCCAGAGGCAGTCAAGAGAAGTCCTTCTAAATCAGTATACAGGCAAGGGGCATGAACTGTACAATGTACAACTCAAGACACAGGCATGCTTACATAACAATAGTGTATTACTCAACATAAGCAAAGTCTAGTCTTCCTGGAACTTATTATACATCTTAAACAAGAGAAGTGTACAACGGGATGGTACTGATGGCAGTCATTCTGAGTTCACTGAGAAAATTTAAGGACCAAAAGTGAAATAAACAATCATAATCATGATCTGATGATCAGGATGCATTTCAAACTCAATGACAAGCAGAGTGCATAGCAAACGACAAGATACTATTCTTCTATGGGCATGCAGTTTGACCAGAATTATCTATCTCGAAAAGTAAGTTCATATTAATATTTAAATGTCCATTCATTAATGCCGACGGCTGTTTATTTTATTTTAATAGTTACTGATACTTGATTAATAAAATGAAATCAGTGCCATCTTGTTAACCAAGGAGAGGAGAGATCATGGAGACCAGGACAATCATCATGCACATGTGATGACTTAACAAAACAGAAATATCCCACAGATAATGGAAAAAAGTGAAAAAAAAAAGGTAGACACATTAAAAAGTAGGATATATACACCCCATATTAGTGAATTGTTATCCATCCTTGTTCTTAATCAAAGATATAAATTTAAAATCACAAGGAATGATAATGTTCCGTATCTAATGATATTTTTCAGAGTTCTATTTAGAAGGGATTGCAGAAACGGATTTGATAAATAATGCTTAGTTTCAATGAGGTTTCCGCCACCGTAATAACATTGCTCTGTCTGGTTTAAATAAGAACCAAAAAAAGACAAACCAAGAATAAGTGTCAAATCCTTCAAAAAAAAAAAAAAAGAATAAGTGTCTAAAATTAAAAGAGTGGGGGAGAGAAAGGAAAGACAAACTAATAATAAAACCGTTATAGCATTTTACTGTCCCTTCTCAACACCTTACAAAAACTGTCACTGTATATAGTGATCTGCGTGTAACATATTGTTTCTGGCACATGTTGATGGCCTAAATTTTCAGATACTCACCTTGCCAAGTGTGTTTGCTGACAGCGGAGCAATAACCATAATATCAGCCCATCTGCGGAGCTCAATGTGAAGAACGCTATCACCTATTTTGTTCCAGGTGGCCCATTCATCCTCGTCTGTGTAAAAGATCACATCCTTAGGAAGCGCTGTTCTATCAATGAAGTGTAGAGAGGACTTTGTGGCCACTGCTCTTACTTCTGCCCACTCAGAAAAACAATGACAGAGATTCCCAAATTTTATTGCAGCTACACTTCCACTTGCAGCAAGTAAAATACGCGGTTTCCTCAGACCAGTATTGACCTGCATCGCCTCCCTATCGGTACTTGTAGGTTCAGAGTATGCCATAATCTATTCCAAACAAGGAATCAATAATCTTTGAAGTTTATTAAAGCTAGGTGATCTTACCCAAACAAATACATTAGCCTACAATATATTAAATGATCTTCAGAAAATTGATAATCTCTCTCAAGAATAAAACCAAAATGTGCAAAATTGACTTAAAAAGGAACTGTTAACAACGCAATTAAGCAAATGTCAAGCAAATAGTTGATAATTCCATTTTCCTCATTTTTGTCGTCATCAGCTAAGTTTCACAAAATGTACATCACATTACAGTCCCTAATTGTTCGTTTCCATCAAAAGACCTCTCACAAGCAATTAATCAAGCAATTCGCACGCAGTATAACAATCTCCACAGTTAGAACCAATTCAACCTCCATAAATTTAAGTGTTCAAAAAAAAAATCCATAAATTTAGCAGAAATCGTTTATAGTTAAGCAAAATTGGTATAGAAGAATTAAAACGCTGGAAAGAACGGCGTACCTAGAATTGAGTTGAGTTCATTTGAAAGGAGTGTGAAAATGTTTTGTCGATAAAAAATTTTAAGACTAGCAGAGGTGGGCAAAATCGAGTTCGGGTAGTACGGATATTCGGATCACCAGAAAATAGAGCCGAAATAAACCCGGACACGATTTGAGCCGAATTCGGGTTGAGTTCGGTGGGGCCTGATCAGTTCTTTTGCTATTTGTTTTCTATTTCATCTTCTTTAAACTAATACTTTGACTCGACACATAAGTGTATTAAGAGATGGATTTCGAAAATGATTATAACATTAAAGTTCCCCACATAAAACAATCCCTTGAACCGACAGCTGAGCCTTGGCTCACACTGCCCCACGTAAACTTGTGAATGTGAGCCGACGGCACGTGTCAGTGATCAGGTAAGCCTAGTTCGTGCATTTTTCTTGTATTTTATGAGCAGCAGTCCAACAGCATAACAATCCCGCCAACAACACTGCCCTCAAAACAATAAAATTCATGAACACAGGTTAGTAGCTTACCAACCATGAGATGAGATAAATCAGATCGGCGTGGCCGGCGGCGGTAGAACAGCAATCGACGAGTGGCGCGTCAGAGGGGAGACAACAATCGACGTCGCGGCGTCGGGATGTGTTAACGGACGACTAGCGGTGGCCGGCTTGGAGGCAGTCTAGACCTAGAATAAAGAGGGTGCGAGGGGAGTCTAAATAGGGAGAGGCAGCCGCGACGTCGACAAGCAAAGCAACGCCATCAAATTTTGAATTAACATGTAAAAGGGTAAACTGACGTGTTATTAAATGATTACTCTATTTTTATTTGTTCTGATGGGCCGAAATTTTTGAAAGAAGTAACTGATCACGTGACGTTGCATCGATCGAAGGAGGAACTGCGGTTAGTAACTTAGTACTTGTAGCCACGGTGTTTAGCTTCGGCATCAGGGAGGAAATCTGAGTTTTATTCACCGAATCGCGATCTTCTTTGCGAACTCATGAATGTCATCTGAGTCGGTTCGTTTTTAGCTTCATGGTTTTTGTTGTTTATCGTGTATTATACGCATATCTTATGGGTGACATCCCGACGTTTTGTAATTTGTACAATAACACTTTATCTATAAAAACCATCAACAACTAGAGATGATAAGCCATGTATTTTCTCACACATATGAAAAGTTATCGGAGCTTACGTGTGTATGGGTGAGAAAAGATTTTCATCCGAATATTTTTAAAATAAATACATCTTATTAAGAATTCAAGTATCCGGATCTTTCATTCTAAAACTTATATAAAATAAAGTAATATCGACCAATTTGTGATTTTGGAATGTAATGTTAAAAGAAAAAATATGCATTTTCTATTTGAAGCAAATCATATCCTGTACAGGCTGTACTGTAGTTAATCTAAGACCAATTGGAATTCCTTTAAAAAAAAAAAAAAGACCAATTGGAATTATTTATTTTGAGACAACCATAAAATTCCATGAATATGAAAAAAAATATATATATATATACCTTATGGGGATTGGGGAGCCATAGGATTAGTTACGATAGGATTAATATTTAAATTGTTATCTTAATTACACTTAATATAATAAAAAATAAAATTTATTAATATAAATAACAAATAATAAAATATATAATTACTAATTTATCATTACACAAATACATATTTTATAAATTATTAAATTAATTTAATTATAATGATATTATCATTTTATCACCTAATATTTCCACATATCACTTTATTATTAAAATTTTCTGACCATTCTTTTTTCTCATCTAACGTTTTTATTTTTATCATTTTACCATTGAATGGTTAAAAAAAATATTATTTTTAAAAAAAATTATAATAAACTTGTATTTTATCCCTATAAATAAAGAGATAATGTTTTTATCAATTGGTTATTTTAGATATCTAAAATAGTCAATTGGTAAAATTGTAAATATGATAATAATTTTGGCTTAATATATAAATACATTTGCAACATTAGCTTCTTATTTCGGGTGCATGCCGAAAAGGTGGCTATATTTGGATAAAGCTTGTAAATCCGCCGGATGCAACTCAAAGTCTGAAACAGATCGTTATTATTTTATTATATAATATATTAATATTATAACAATATAATAATAATAATTATTATTGTTATTATTACTATTACAATTATAATTATTAGTATTATTATTTTATTATTATATTGTAATAATAATATAATGATGATGATAATAATAAAATAAATAAATAAATAATTGCCAACTTATACACCCTCCAATCATTCCAGATTCCACTTTTCACACAGTGAGGATTAAGACTTTCTCAACACACACACACATATATGAATATATATGTATATATATTCGCAAACACAAAAACACACACACCCCCATATATTGTGAATATAAAGGAAGTTTTTATGTTTTATTAAAAATAACAAAATCACTTCAAAGAATCAAAATTTCATTCCTAATTCCACATAAATGGAATTTTATTACTAAATTTTATGGATCCCACACTTTTTATTCTTGTTCCTTGATTCAATTGTTGAATGTAAACACACGAAAATGAATTCTTAATATTTGCCAATTTTTATAATACCCTGCCTTACATTTTTTATATATCATTTTTTTGGGATAAAAAAAGTAAATTAAGTTTTTGTGTTCTTGGTGAGAAAGATAGTCTTTTAAAATGCACAAGGATAAAACGAGCAAAGTGCATCGACTCATTATCATTTTACGGGTTTTTCATTTAAATATACCACATTTGTCCCTAAATATCAAATACATACCTTATTACATACATATGCCTCATGAAAGTGAAAAAAATAAAAAATATATTTTAAAAAAGTATTTATCTACATTTTTAGGAAGAAGTCGAGTACAAAGTCAAGTATTTAATCAAGTAAAAAATGAAGTGGGGGAGTTGAGTAAGTCAAGTATTTAGTTAAGCGGAAAGTCAAGTAAGAAAATGAAGAAAATTTAGTCAGTTATAATGTAAGTTAAGTATTAACTAGAGAAATACGTCGAGTGAGAGTAAGTTTAGTAGTAAAATATACTCGATTATTTACCCGACTTAATTAAAGGAATTTTTTTTATTTTAATCTACGTTGAATATTCTTAACTAGTTATCAAACTTTCACAAAAAGTCAATAATTTTTATTGATTGAATACTTAGATAAAGTTAAATTAAGGTTGAGCATTCTCAATTTTTTATCCGACTTAATTAAATAAGATTTTTTCATTTTAATTTAAGTCAAATATTTTCTACTAGTTATTAGACTTTCATGAAAAGTCAAGAATTTTTGCTAAATAAATACTTAGGTAAGGTTAATTTAAGGTCAAGTATTCTCAAATTTTTACTCGACTTATATAAAAAAATCAAGAATTCTCCAAATAATTTTTCATTTCAATTGAAGTCGAGTATTCTCGACTATTTATCTGACTAATATGAAAAATTAAAGAGTTTATGTTGAAATACTAATTATACATTATTTTGTTGAAGTTGAGTATTCTAACTATTTACTCGACTTTGAGAATATGATTGGTTTTATGAGAATTTAATTGAGATTAATTTTATATTTTTTCTGATTTTTTTAAAATATATATGTATAAAATTTAAAAATATTATAATTTAATGTATATATTGATGTTTTGGGAGAAATGGGTATATCTCACGCAATTCTCCCTCATTTTTTACCCATAAGACGGACAATCGACCGCAACACGAGCATTTTATAGATTTTTCAAAAGATTCGATCAAAACCACTTTATAAAACCTTAAACCGTCTAGTTGCCCTCATCAACGGCTCCCTGTCGAGGTTAAAACTATCAATTCAAAGTCGGCAATTTCTTCTTTACTTTTCCCGCGATCTCCGCGTTCCTTGATTCAGTCTTTAAAGTCTAATCTCTCGTCCTCGTGTTAAACCTCATTTTGAAAACCTCTCACGGTTCATCATCATCTCATAATTAACTAAGAAGAAGAATCCGAACAGGCATAGATCCGACTCGACGAGAACCGGGTCGGGTTCTTTCTTTGTGCGAACCCTAGGGTTCCAAATCGTCTGATTCTGATGGCGAGGGTTTACGATAATTGGGAGCGGCTGGTGCGAGCCACGTTGAACAGAGAGCAGCTGAGAAATGCTGGCCAAGGACACGAAAGAATCGGGAGTGGCATTGCCGGTGCAGTCCCGCCGTCGCTCGGTCGCACGTCCAACATCGACGCCATTCTACAGGCGGCAGATGAAATTCAAGATGAAAACCCTAATGTTGCAAGGATACGTAAGATTTCTTTGTATGGTGCTTAATTATTATTTTTTCCTGAAATTTCTTTCGTGTAAGTTTATCTTATGCAGCCGTGTTGTGCCCTTAAGCTCTGAGACATTTTGTTAGTTATGTATTACTTGAAATTACTATCTAGAAGATGAATATACCAGAATTAGTTGGTTATTTTGCAAGAAGCTAACTGCAGATGCTTCTTTTAGGTTGATGTATTTCTTTATGTATAACAGCTGAATTTAAGCTCTTGGCCCTTTATGCTTCATGTTAGCTTCAATTTGAATTTCTGGTTTAGTTGCAGTATGAGTGGTAAAAACAGTGGAGTTGTGTATAGAATTTAATTCAATTTTTGATTATTTGAATTCATGTTCTTATTCTATTTTATGCTGCTGTAGGTTTTTGCATAGAATATATCCTTTTGAGCATTTTCTGCTTTAGGTTTGCATTCTTTGCTTTCCAAGTAGACTAAAAATTTACTAAAGGTGAACAAGGTGTCCGCTAGCCCCAAAAATACCTTCAGAATTTACAATTAAGAGAGCATCTCCAAAAATAAAGTTTCTGTCTTGAGAGGGCTAAACTGTATCAACATCTGAAACAAAGGCAAAAACCACAAAAGACAAAATCAACCTAACCTAAAACTAACCTAAAACTTCTTTCTTCAAAGTTAAAAGGTGTTCAACCTATTAATTTGATTGATGATGAATTCAAACCTGCATTAATATTCTGATTTTAACTGTGGTGCAATTAGCATGATTGATTTTTTGTGGAAATTACTCAGGTTCTGTTGGATCTTGATATCTGCTAACCTTGTTACTTTTAGGTGTGTTTCTGAGTGCTGTGCTTCTGCTTAACTATGAAAGCACGATAGCTAAAGTGTTTACTAAACAACTACTTTTACCAACTACCCACCCACTCATACTTGTTAGCTCGTGATTCCATTCCATGGTAGTTGTGAACTAAATGCCACAATACCTCAATCCCAAACATATCTTAAGTGCGGTTCAAAATATATGTGTGTTTGTTTTTGGCTTGCTTAATGTTTCAGGTACTGGTAGAGATGAGTGAGTGGAAGAGAGTGAGTGGCATGTAGGAATTAGCTGTGTTTTTGTTTTGGACTGTCTGATTGGAGATCATGGTCTATTCTTTAGCTGTAGAGTTTGACAACTTGGTATTTTCCCAGTCAGATAGTGTTATGAAGAATAAAATTGTTTAACTAGGAAAAAGATCATGTGTATAGTTCAATGTAAATTAACTTCCCTAGTCAGTATTTAAGTTAATGCTGATCAGCAGGAGTTATATGAAAGACAGAGGAGGTGCTTTTTACTCTTGTTTCTTAGCCTGGGTACTTTCTTTCTCTCAAGCCACAGCCACCTACAACTGGCCTGGGATTTTTGGTACTTTAAGGTTAGAATTTGTGTCCGTACTTCTAAGGACTAATAGCACCCTTGAGTGCTTCCTTCTACTATGAATTGTGATGTATAAGTCTGTTAATCTGACTGGGTTCATCTTATAGTGTTCCCTGTTTCAGCCTGAAAACTAGTAGAGATCCCTGTCCTGATGTCCTTTTCAGCAATCATTTATCATACTGCTTGATGACATTTTCTGAAGATTACTTCCAGTGACTTGTTATTTCTTTAAGTGAATATTTCACTGGTTTCTTTGTTGGAGTTTATTAGTTACTCTCTAAGTGGATATTTCACTCATTTCTTTGTTGGAATTTATGAGTTACTGTTATTATTATTATTCTTTTTTTCCTTGTAAAAGACTAGAAATATGATGCCTTATTTATACAAGTCTTATTGTTTTGATTTTAGTTTGTGAGCAGGCATATTCTATGGCTCAAAATTTGGATCCAAATAGTGAGGGTAGAGGTGTTCTTCAGTTCAAGACTGGTTTGATGTCTATTATTAAGGTATAGCACATTTGTAAATATTAAATATTCATCGTTTCCTGAGATTTAGCTTGAACTTTACGTTTTTGTAGCTTTGAATACAGTGGTCAGATATGGTTGAATAATTTGTCTTGCTAGTGCTGAAGTGTAAAACTGTAAATTCTGCAACACTAATTTTCAAATACCTAGTTTCACTAATAAGGAGTTGACTATTTTTTTGCAGCAAAAGCTTGCCAAAAGGGAAAATGTGCGGATAGATCGTAATCAAGACATCGAGCAATTGTGGGAATTTTACAAACTCTACAAGAGACGGCATAGAGTGGATGATATCCAAAGGCAGGAACAGAATTTGCGGGAGTCTGGAACTTTTTCTTCAGAGTATGGCCACCTTGTGCTGCTTATCGATTTCCTTGTGATTTTAGTTGTTTGCTTTTTGCACAATCATATTTTTGGCATGATCTACCAAATTAACTAGGATACATTTTCTTCCCCTTTATACTAAGCATTGCACCTTGCAAGGAAGACTGCAAAGTACTTTTAACATATAATAGCATATCCATTAAAGTGTGGGATGCTTGTATCTTAATGAAACATCTATGAATTTCACAGCCCACTCAGTGCAAACAAGTAACCATTGCTATCCTTTACTATACTAGCAAACATATAGGGTTCAAAGGTCTTTTGTGCATTTAATTCTGTAATGTTAAATTAGTTGTGTGGATAAGTACCGTAGAATTTAATGCTGTTGTTGAACAATAGCATCAATTGTGATTCTACTTTAGGGTGCTTTTCTGCTAAGTTTGGAGTCATATCTATCCAGATATTGCTCATTGAAAATGTGTTTTTTCACTCTGTGGCACATAAATTTCCAATGCATTGGCCATTGGGTGGGATACTTTATTTATTTATTTATTTATTTATTAATTCTCCTTTTTCCTCTTTTAGTAGAGACTAGTAAAGACTAGATTCCCAGTTTTATTCTAGCTATATGTGGAATATTCATGTTGTCTTTAATAAATATAGGTCTGTAAATATACCATGTCCGTGGATTTTCTTTGCCGTCTTCATTGATGGGGGAGCTCTTTGCTGGTCGGATATTTTCTTGTTTCTTATAAGAAAAAAAAAGTTTGTTTATACTAGCCATGACTGAGGATTCTAGATATGGGCTAGATGTCTTGTTTGTTTATTAGTTGTGATGAAATAGTGTAAGTGGACTTCATGGAATAATTTTACAGTCTGCTACAGAGCGCTTTTGGCCTGGTCAAAATTTGTAAAACCACTTTCAAATTTGCAAAAGCATTTTTGCATCTTTTTTTTTCTGAAAAAGTTGAAATTGACTTTAAGTGTCAGTGAAGAACTTGGGGTGCTATTTTCCAAAGCTCCTGGTGGATGCCTTTTAGAAAAGCATTTTCAATTGCTTTTTTACATCCCTATTGCCTGGAGGTACGACCTAGAAAAACTGAAGACAGCCTTATTTTTAGAGTCACATTTTAACCTGGATGTACATCTTTTCGCAGTTGCATTAAAACATCACTAGTATTACAGATGTTGTGAATCGTCTATGTATTTGTGTTATTCTTTCGCAAATAATTTCTGTAAGTGCTGTTATTCCAGGCTTGAGTTAAGATCTTTGGAAATGAGAAAGGTAATTGCTACCTTGAGGGCCTTAGTTGAGGTTTTGGAGGCCCTTAGCAAAGATGCAGATCCTGAAGGAGTTGGAAGACTCATTAAGGAGGAGGTAATTTTCTGCTATATACCTTTAAATGTGAGGTTAAGGAATTTACAGTGCATGTTAGTTTGAATCCTTAAATTTATCTATTACCAGCAATCTCTAATCTATGTGTTCATATTATAGAATTGAAAATTGAATTCTATGTGTTCATATTATAGAATTGAAAATTGAATTACTATAATTGGTTTACATTCAGTAATCTCAGCTGAACAGCAGTAGATATGACCTAGAAATGTTTTTCTCAGAGTCTTGCTACTTACTATTTTGAGTGTTCTGTTCTTGGCTTATAGAGCAGCTTGTTGTATCTCAACAAGATAGATCTGTAGAAATCTAGAAAATGAATCTGTACGTCTTATGAGTTAAAGTGTTTGTTCGGTAACCTTTGTTTTGTGGTTTTCAGCTACGAAGAATCAAAAAGGCTGATGCAGCCTTATCTGGGGAACTTACGCCATACAATATTGTTCCTTTGGAAGCACCATCATTAACCAATGCTATTGGATTTTTCCCAGAGGTTAGATAAGTCTTGATTTACGATAAATTTTATTCTCTACTATCTGGCATGGTCTTTTGCTGTAGTGTTGTAAACTTTAGCTGACTTTGAATAGTCTTCAGCAATGGCTAGAGGGAGGAAAAGCTCCCTTGTTTGTGGAACAAAGTTTGTTTTTGGTAACCCTCTGGGCTTCCATTGTGAAGATTTGAAGATATTTCTCTCTTCTTTTAATCTTAAGTGAGGGGATTCTGGTCCATTTCTGGACTTTGTACCATTGGTGCGCTTTCTTTTTCTTTCTTTGTGTTGTCTTCCTTTTAGTTGGGTGGGGTTCTAAGATAATTTGAAGATCTGATTACCATTAATCAGATAGTTTGGGTTTTTTCAGGTGGTTCAGCAGATTGTGGTCTATTTTTATGCATTTTGCCACAGTGATATATAGTTTGTTTCTATTTCTTTCTAAAAAACGATCTCCTAAAAGGTTTTTCTGCTTCTTCTTTTAAAAATGATCTTCTAAAAAGTAATGTAATTAGACATCTGACTGTGCAGTAAGTGTTATCCTGGCAATGTTTTACCTGTGAAGTGTACATGTTCTCTAGGCTGCATTATTTTAAATATATTCATTACTCTGTTTATAAAGTGGGTAATTTGTGCAGGTTAGAGGTGCAATATCTGCAATTAGGTATACTGAACAGTTTCCCAGACTTCCTGCTGATTTTGAAATTTCTGGACAGCGGGATGCCGACATGTTTGACCTTTTGGAATATGTCTTTGGTTTCCAGGTTTGCATATTCATTCTTTTTTCAATAGCAATAGATTTTGCCTGTGAATTGTATAATATTGTGTTTTAGGAGATTTGGTTATATCCATGTGTTGTGATTCTTTGTTTTCCAAGATTCTATTGCATGATGACCTCTCATTCCTAATTTCTTTGTTTTTTACTCGTTAATTAGTAAGCTTCTTGAAAGAATCTTGATTCTTAGTTGTAATTAGTAGAGTTGGTGTGTTAATTACTTGTCCTCGCTCTTATGATGAGGAACTTGAATTGTGTTGTTCTGTGGCTTTTTTTTGGTTTTTTTGGGGAGTGAGGGCTAAGAAACACTTTGCGTATAATTGATCTGTGTCAAAGGAGAAAATGGAGGAAAATATATTATCAGTATGATGCACAGCTTTCACTACGGAAGCATATATTTATTGCAGGTATAATTGATATGAATGGTGGAGGATGCAAGGAATCCACATTACTGCATAGTTGGCATTGCTGATGCTAGACACTTTTTAGTGTTGGTAGAGAGGTGGGAGGGGAGGGTTTAGCTTTGAAATGCCATCTATCACCATAAATTTGGATTGTTAAGAGCATTCTTCTGGTTAAAGACAAATTGTGTCAGTGACTGACATAGTTCAAAGGTTCAGTCATTGATTGACTCAACTGGGTCATTATGTAATGGTGATATGCATAGTTGTACATTAGACATATGATTATGTTATTATTGGCCGGCGACCTTTTTAGTCCCCTATCCATTGGCTAATGGTTTTGGGTTGTAATAGTTTTAGTTAGCGGGTCTATGAATTTTTTGTTACGGACTACAATCTTACTCGAGTGGATTGCCTTGTTTGTTTGTGGTGATGCAATCTTATGTGTATCTTATTTTTTCTTGCTGGCAAGTTTACTGGTTTTCACTTTGATCCTATTTATTTTTAGAAAGACAACATTAGGAACCAGCGTGAAAACATAGTTCTTGCGATAGCAAATGCGCAGGCTCGACTTGGCATACCTGCAGATGCTGATCCGGTAAGTGTTGCAGATTATCTGAGTTGTTACCGCTTAATTTTTCTCAAGTATAGCATGACTGGAAACTTAATCCCCATCTAGGGATGACTCATCTCTTTCATAATTATTTGAGGGGAGGGTAAAAGGGTTCATGAGGGCACCCAATCAACAAATATTTGACAATTTTATGTTCTAAACTTAACATAAGCATACTACAATAAGGACATGTTTGGATGTAGGACAATTCTTGCATTGGACACCTTTTTGTCCAATCCCAAGTTTATCCCATATTTGGCAAGCTTCTTGGGTGGGGGTACATATCTTGTGGATGCCACATGAGACCTAGCAATTAATCCTATAAATGAATGAAAACTTAGGTTACGTTTGGCACGTAGGATTGGATTGGACTAATTATTAGGATTGGACTAGATTGGATTGGATTAAATTGGATTATATTATAATATCTTATGTTTGGTATAGTATCGGATTGGATTATGTTAAATTATATTTAAATAATATTAAATAGTATTTTATTGTCAATTATTCATGAAACTTTATAATAATAATTAAAATAAATTTCAAAAGCGAGTAATAAGAAAATTAAATAAATTGTAAGTAATTTGTTGGTAGTCATAACATAATAAGCAAATAAAAAAATAAAAAAATAAAATAATTTAAATATTTAATCAATTTTTATCAAATATTTAAAAAATTTTCTATAAAATCAACTAATCAATGGTATTATTAATTTTCATGATTTTTAAGTTCAACAATAAATTAAATTATTAATTTGTTAATTTTATTGATAAATTATTAAATATACAAATAATGAAAATTTAATCTCAAAATTTAGTAGAAGTAAAAGTGCCATTTTAATTAGGTCATAGATAATAAATAAAAAATAAAAAATAAAAATAAATTTAAGTAAATCATTAATAAATAAATAAATAATATTAAGTATAAATAAAAAAAATTTGTATAAATGAAAGTCTTATAAATAGACAACTTTTCTTTCTTTAACCTAATCCCAACTAAACTCTTGTGTAAATTAGGATTGCTAATCCCATGATTTTAGGATTAAATTTAAAGTCCCCCTTAATCCAATCCAACTAAGCTTGCCAAACATGGGATAAATATTTTATCCTAAAATTAATCCAATTCCATACTAAATCCTAACATCCAAAGATGACCTTATCTGATACTTCCATGGGATGATTTGCAGGATAAGCCATCAACAATTTTTATTAATTAAAATTATATCGAAGTAATAGATTAAATTTTATGTCAAAAAAATAAGAACATCACAAATGAATTGTGCTATTATGATTGATTTTTTTTATGTCTTTTGTGCCTTTTATACTAAATTTTGTGCTATTTTCCGTGCATCCATCATTGTTCATATATTGTTATAAAAAAGAATATAATTAAATATTTATAATTTTATTATTTATATAATGAGTACTAATTTGATTAATTATTAAATAAATGAATAAAAGAATAGTTATTTTTAATAAAATTGTTATTATAATCAGTTCAATCTTAAACTACACCAAACACTACACGTTATTAGATATAATCCAATCTAATTCTATTTAGTCCAAACGGGTGTATCAAGTGCACCCTAAAAGTATAAAACTTCAAATTTAACTAAAACATAAGTAATTGTTTAAAAAAAAATAAAACTAAAACAAAATTACTTAACAACTAATTACCAACACAAAAACGTCAAAATAAATTAAATTCATTTAAAAATATCTTTGCTAAACTAAGGTGACGTTTGTTTTTTCATCTGAAATTTGAATAGACCTGAATGTCTGAATCTGAATAATATGTTTGTTTTTTTTATCTGAATCTTTGAAAACAAGTATTAAGTTATTTTTTTTTCAACTTAAAAATCTAAAAATATATACTTTTCCATTTGTACTCTTATTAAATTTAAATGTCAAATAAATAATATACTAAATACCATAATATTTTAATATTTATAAGTAAAACTACATTCAAGTAAATATGTAATGATTTTGGAATTATAATATATAAAGTACCATAAATTTCAAATTTTATCACTAATTCTTAATAATAGTACATAATATAGGGAAAAAAAACAAATAAGATGTTTGAAATAGTTGATTTGTCATTTCATCTCGAAGTTGTTGCATGTAAAGATGAGATTATGAAGGGTAAACGTTTATGGGTGAGTTTTGGAATAGGCATGAAAAATAAATTATAAAATAAGAATATTTTTGACATTATAAATTAATTGACTTAATTCAGATTCCTTCCTTCATTAAAAAGTCAAAAAAATTAGCTTCTTTTATTAAGTCAAAATTATTTGAAAAGTCTCATTAAGTTAAAAAAACAAATACTTCTAATTAACTTAATTAATTAAGTTAAGTCACTTTAAGTCATTAAGTTAAAAAGCAAACGCCACCTAAGTCAATGTCATCAACCTAATCAATGAAAGGAGCAAATGTATAGTGCCTGGTTTGTGATTTTGAGATACACCTTTGAGTAAGAATAAAAACAAGACATTTATATCTTTATCAATATCTGTCAATTCATAATATTGTCTATTATTTATGTTACTTTTATAAATATTTGGACACTTCTATTTACATCGATGCAACATTGGCATTTAAATATTTTCGTTGGAAACTTTGAAAAACAAATAATTTTAAAAAAGGGGAAATAGGGAAGGGATGGGGTTTTGCACCTTATACCCGTTCCTTTCGTGGAAAAAGAATTTTCATTCTCTACCCTAATAGGGAGGCCCTGAGGGTGTTTGTCCCTCTGGGGAGTTTTGTCATCCCCTTCCCCACCCGACTAACGTAAGCGGGTTCAAATCCTAGACCTCTTGTACTACCCCAAGAAGATTTTCCAGTTAAACTATCTTTTTTTTGCTAAGAAACAAAATATTATAAATAAGGATTGGTAGGACTACATATCCACAAAAAAAAGGACGAAAAGTCCCAATCTAATAGAACACTAAAAAACTGCAATTCCAGTTAAACTATCTAGCACCATAATTTGTTATCTCTTCATTCTAATTAGTTATTGATCTCTGTTCTCTACTTTGGATGGCATATATTTTCAGTTTTACTGTATTAAGATCTAAATTGGTTAGTTTATTTATTAAAATCTTTGTATAAGTTTTATTAATGGACAACTTGTTTTCCCTCGTCAATATAATTGTATTGTACTTAGAAATAAATTTAAGTAAATTTTTTAATCAAGTATCAATCGATGGTTTTTTTTGTAATTTATATTTGCCAACTTTCAAAGATTTTTTTCTTTAAAATGTGGATAAGATAAGTATCTTCGTGGCAGTAATTTCTGACAGCTATCCGAGATTTAATAAATATAGTTTTTGGTTTCTTCTCAGTACGAAGGAATTTAGTTTATAGACCTCTGATTGACTTTTGTAACACTTCCTGTGTATTTATTCAGTCAAATTTTATTTATTTCCTACGAATAAGCATAGAGAAACTCATGATTTTTTACAATATGGAGTGGCACTTATTATTTATGATTAGTTGCTTATGTTCACCTAGAAGATTTGATGTTAAACCATGATGGTTTGGTTAAGAGAACTGTCATAATATTATTCATAATTCTAGAAAGTTCTATAATCTATTAGTTCATGCTTTTGTAATTCAAGCATCGTTAAATAACTGATAAGAAGGCATCCGAACAAGCTATTGGATGAGAATTCATTCTCTTTTTGCATGTGAACTATTCTTTATTCAGAGTTCCTAACTCATTACTAGGTATATTTTTGTTTATTTGTTGGGGCTGAGGCAAGGTTGTTGGTCATTCAGATTGTGCATCAAAAGTTTGATTGGTGGTGGTTGATTTTTTTTTTTTAAATTAACTGATAATCTCTTTGATATGTTTCTTTTTGTTATGTACAGAAAATAGATGAGAAAGCAATCAATGAGGTCTTTTTAAAAGTGCTAGATAACTACATCAAGTGGTGCAAATATTTACGGATACGCCTTGCTTGGAACAGGTCATTTCTTCAACCTGATCTTTTTGGATAGTTGACTAACTTTTACCCTACTCATTCAGCTTAAATTTGCTTCCCACAGTTTCCAAGCGATCAATAGGGACAGGAAGCTTTTTCTGGTTTCATTGTACTTTCTTATATGGGGTGAAGCTGCAAATGTCCGTTTTCTTCCGGAGTGTATTTGCTACATTTTCCACCATGTAAGCTTCTTGCTATTATTAATGGTTACCGGTTGTCTGTTGGATATTTGTCCTTCCTAGGTGCATACATCAGTTAGAAAACTCTTGATCATATCTTCTTCCATGTTCTAAACTGCTTATGTATTATGGAAGTTGTATAGTGCTAACAGGTTACCTTTATGTGGTTGATAATCCTTCAATATTATGCTGTTTTGAGACGACCATGAATGAGATGAGTCTTAAAGAACCTCTTTGAGAAGGTCACCTTTGACTGACATTTATCCTTGACGATTAGGAAGTTTACTCACTAAAGAGGCCACTAGCCGAGATGCTAGATTTCCTGCCATTTCCTTCTCCAATGCACCCTCACCTCCCAACACCCCCTATGGCAGCATTTAAACCATTCTTTATACTCGAAAAACTTCTGCCTTGAATCTGGCATTTCCTGCCTGTGTCATAAGCATCTTGGCCTTTTAGTTTTACATATAGTAGAAGCAATAGGTTGGCCTGAAGTTTAACTTAACCAATTTATTTATTTATTTGAGCTTAATTCATAAATTAACACAATAGAGATTGTGGCTTTTGCAGATGGCAAAAGAGTTGGATGCAATATTAGACCATGGAGAGGCCATTCCTGCTTCCAGCTGCATAACTGAAGACGGCTCTGTGTCCTTCCTTGACAAAATCATCCATCCTATATATAAAATAATGGCAGCGGTCGGTTGTTTTTTTCCCCCTCATAAACAATAATCAATATGCTCTTTATGAATTTTATTTAAATTTATTCTTTCTTTTGCAAAAATTCGCTTTAGTCTATATTTATTCTTCCATGTTTAGATTATGTTTTTTACTGCTCATTAGTATATTAATTGTATGTATCATTTTGATGATGTTCCAGGGTGCCACTGTTTTCATGGACATCTTGTTCACTGCTTTGTATATGCCATCTTTTAGAATATGTTCTTTCTTTCCTATGAAATTAATTAAAGCTTGCATGTCCATTGAAGATGTATTTTTCTTATTGGTGATTGCTTATGAATTGGTTAGGCTGCCAGGAAAGTTGGTGTAGCAGCAGAGTTAATTATGGTTTGGATATTGATAATATTTTGTAATATTAAGCTAAATTCAAGATTAAATCTTTTGAAGAAATTAGTTGCTACCTATTCATTGCTTAATTACATTTATGCCGGAGGATGTTGCTCTCTTTCTTTTTATTACCCCTCATATTGTCCTCAAATACGAAATATAGTAGTATTTTAAAGTCTGAAATGGTTTTACTTTTAACCACTCTTTCAATTACTAGCCTTTTGATTTCTGTCTTGATATAAAATTGTGCAACACGGTTCAACTCATCTTGAGCAAGGTAGTCCCTGTTTACAGCACACCAGGCTACTCTTTATGGTCTGAACCTTGAATCACCAGGAGCTAAATAGGGTTATTTACTCAATCAGTTATTTTTATTATTTCCTAATTTCATTTGAGTAGGTTTTATTTAGATTTCTACTACTTGTTGGGAGTGGATACTATTTTAATTCTCCCTTTTCTCTCTAGATTTTTTCCATTCTTTTTTTAACATTGGTTCTGCATCATAAGTCTTTGCCTTTATATGGTCTTACGTTAAGAGTTTATCTTTCAAGGATTTGCTTCAAATAAAATTTGGTTGCCATCAAGCATTTACATTGTCCATTGAATTTTGTTTTCTTCTATTTAATCCTCTCTCCACATTATGTAAAACATTCTTGGCTGTCCATAGTGATTAAAAGACGATCTGATATTTGTTAAGTAATTGCAATGATCTGCCATCAAATTGAAATGTTAAGTGAACCTTTTTTGAAATGGGATAAGGTTGCAAGGCCTAAAACTAGAGGTGACTTAGGAATTGGCTATGTGGAAAAGAAAAATAGAGCTCTCTTAGCTGAATGGGTACGGAGGTTTCCCTCGGAGAGGACCTCTCTTTGGCTCTTGGTTATTCACAGCAAGTATGAATTCATCTAAATGGATGGGATGCAAACATGGTTAGGAATGGGTCAATAGAAGCTCTTGGAAAGCTAATAAGCTATAGCTAAAGAGTACCCCGCCTCTCCTAGTTGCCTCAAAAGTGGGTAATCAGAAGGCTATTCGTTTCTAGGAGGACAGATGGAGGGGTGGTGTTTTGTTGTGTGAGAAATTCCCCCAGTTGTTCAGGTTATGCCCGTTTAGGAATATCTCGATTTTCTCTAGCATGGCTTTTTCTCCCACTATTAATTGGAATTGGAAGTTCAATTTTCAAAGAAATTTGAATGATAGAGCGGTTGAAGAACTTGCAATGCTAATGTCAGGTATTGTAAATATCAATATTGATGAATTGGAGGAAGACAAGCAGAAACAAAAGCTGGAAGCCTCAGGGCAATATACTTCCAATCAGGACAGTATACTTTCAGGTCATATTTTGAGAAACTGTGCAATGATGATTCTGCTGGAGAGTTTTCACCCTTCAAAATGATTTGGAAGGCTAGCATCTCCACTAAAATTCAAGTCTTCTTGTGTGCCTTGGCACAAGGAAAATTAAATCTTGGAGAAGTGATGCAAAGAAAGTTTCCTAATTTTCTCTCTCCTTTTTGGTGTGTGATCTGTAAGAGAAGTGCAGGAATTTCAAATCATCTTTTATCATCTTTTTCTTCATTTTGGCTTCAAAGTTGTGGTATAAGTTGTGCAAAGAAGCTAATTTTTTGTGGGTCATTCTGGATTCTTGTGATTCTCTTCTTATGGAGTATTCCTTCGCTTTTCATAAGAGGAACAAAGGCTAAAACTCTTTGGAAACGTGCAGTGGCAGCACTGTTTTGGGTAATATAGGAGGAAAGAAATGTCCATATTTTGGGGGGAAAACTGTAGATAATGCCGAAGAACTGTGGGATAGAGTTCGTCTTCTGGCTTCAACTTGTGCTTCAGTTTCTAAGGAGTTTCAAGATTCATCTTTTTTTCTTCATATATCTAAACTATGATGAGGTTTTGAGAGTTATAACTGATTCTAGCATTGTATAGGGGTGGTTGGGCATACTTTTGTACAGCACAAATAGTGCTAGTCTTTCTTTCCTGAGTGGACAGCTGGTCCACTCTCTGTTTTTTCTTCTCATTCATTAATACCTTTTTGAGTTTCTTATCAAAAAAAGTAATCCACCTTTGAAAATTCTGTAGCTGCTATTGTTCTGAATTTTAGATATATGATGCTTAATGTTTCTGGATTTCTCCAACAATTTGATTGGACCAAGTGTTATATGCCATATTATTTTTACTGATTTTTATTGATATATACACTCTTCAGTCTGGTTAGTAATTATTTCTGATTGTGTGGATATTTGCAGGAAGCTGCAAGAAACAACAATGGAAAAGCTTCACATTCTTCGTGGCGGAATTATGATGACTTCAATGAATATTTTTGGTCTGTTTCTTAACAATTTGAAATTTTCAGGATTACTGCCTTCTTTTATTTGTATTCACATTTGTTATATTTGCAGGTCACCTGCTTGTTTTGAGTTAAAATGGCCTATGAGGAAAGAATCACCATTTCTATTGAAGCCTAAAAAGTGGAAGAGGGTTAGTTTGACTGTTGACCTCTGCCCAAAATTTATTAATGGTTTTTTTTTGTCTTATTTCATTTTAACTTTTGTTTTAATGTTATGCCAGACATGTGGGAATTTTTCTTCTTAAAATTTATTCTTTGGGATGTGGTGTTTAATTCTTCTCAAAATTTTACATGAGGACATTGGCATGAATATGGTTTTTAATCCTGGCTATGGTCTGTGTGATTGTACACCTCGGTGGTGGTTGGCTTAATGGTTTCTTTATTTATTAGGAAAGGTCTTGTGTGGGAGTTAAAGTTGTGTCCTCGTAATTAACGTTAGGGACAATTGTTGCTGAATTAGGACATTGTTGCTGAATTAAGTATTAGAAAAGGTAATGTGACTTGTTTAAAGAGGATGAACTTGTATTGAAAATTTGTATTTTTACTATTTTTTTATCTTTGCTGAGAAACAAAATAAGTATATTAGATATAGGAAATGTACATAGAGGAGGGACAAGAATTCCATAAGACAAAAGTCAAAAATCCCCAAGCCCAAGACCTGTATATCGTATAAGATAAAAAATTCTAACTAATGCAATTACTTAATAGCTGCTTTCCAATTAATCAAAATAAAGAAGAAAGGCAAATCTTTAAACTCCGGAGAGATAGAAGCGCATAGAGAAGCCCAGCATTTAAATCTTTCCCAAAGAAATATGTGATCCTCCATCAGTTTGTTCTAAAAAATTCTTAAGTTTCTTTCAATCTGTAGGAGCCGTGCAGAATCCCATAAGACAGAAGCCTTAACCCCACCTTTGAAGTCTCAAAATTTTTTCCAAGAGATCAGAAAAGCTTGTTGCAGGTGCTGCCCAACTCAAATTAAAAGTCCCGACTAGCTTGGACCATAAGAAGAAAGGAACTGGGCAGTGAAGAAATAAGTGGTTAATACTTTCTGAAGCATTTTTACACAAGACACACCAATCTGGAGATAAGGCCATACTTGGGGTCTTCTCTTCTGAATTACATCATTGGTATTAATCTTCGGCTGAGCAACAGCTGACACCATCATCTTCACCTTTGAGGGAACTTTAGCTTTCCAAATCAGATTGTTGGGGGTTGTTGGGGGGGTAGGGGGAGCAAAAATAGGGGTAGAATAATCTATAAGACTGAGAAAATACCCTTTGGTAGAATGGTCCCTGATTTTTTTAGAGTCCAAGCTCTCTAATCGTCTTTTATTCTATCAATATGAACTCCCTCTAAAGTCCCAAGCAACTCAGAACAATGTTGAAGCTCTGTGTCATTCAAATTTTTAAAGAATCTAAAGTTGCAACTCCACTGCATTGATGAAAAACTCACCATACTAGCTATAGAACAATTATGACCTAAGAAAAGACTATACAGCCGAGGACAAGACTCACTAAATGTCCTCTCTCCTACCCAAACATCCTTCAAGAATCTAATTTTCTGTCCACTACCATCAACTAATGTAATATTTGGCAAAAAACCTGCTCTACCCTTTGTTATATTCACCCAACATCTACTGGATCCTCTGTTAACATCAGCAGTATCCCACCCATTTTCATGCATGCCATAAAGTATTTTACTGTTTAAATCAAATTTTTGTTTCACCTAGTTATTTTATAAATGTATATATCATGAGGAGATCTTTATTTTCACCTAGTTATTGTGTAGCTGTACAAATGATGAGGATTTCTAACCGTATGTTGATTTTCTTCTAGTTTTGATATTAATTTGATAGTTAGATCACTATCTTTAGTGTGTCGTTGGTCTGTTGGTGATCTGTAAATGGTGGTTGGCATTGTAATTGGCTAAAGCTAGAATATTAGTTTGTTGCTTATGAGTTTTAGTATTATTGTAAAGTGCTACTTAAGGTGTGTGAGGAATAATTAGGCTTCGCTGATTCTTGCTGCCAGCAGCTTTTGTTTCATGGTTGTTGTCTCTACCTTTCTTTTTATATTGAAACATCGGTTTTGAGCAATGTCTTTTATCTTCTCGTGTGCATTGGCAGACTGGAAAAAGCACTTTCGTTGAGCATCGTACGTTTCTCCACTTGTATCGAAGCTTTCATCGTCTTTGGATCTTTTTGTTTGTGATGTTTCAGGTTATTTTTATCCTTCCAGATGAACTCTGTATTTTTTTTGTCCTGGCTTGATCAGCTTCAAATCATTTGTTCATGTTTGTTTCTTTTGCCTTCAGGCTTTGACAATACTAGCCTTCAGGAAAGAGAAAATCAATTTGAAAACATTTAAGACAATACTGAGCATTGGGCCAACATTTGCTATCATGAACTTCATAGAGAGTATGCTAATCTACTTTTTGACATTGCTATTCAGTTATGGCAGATCTCAGTTGTTTCTTTTAGATTTTATATTATTTAGTTCACTGTTCATTAATGTTAATCATTGACTACTCATGTAGGTTGTTTAGATGTATTGCTTATGTTTGGGGCCTACAGCACAGCAAGAGGCATGGCTATCTCGAGGCTAGTTATTAGGTTTTTCTGGTGTGGCTCGGCCTCTGTGTTTGTGACATATGTTTACATGTAAGTCTTAGCTGTTCATTCTTATAACATTCTTTTATTAGTTGTCTGAGCTATGATTTCGTATTGTTATAATATATGTTCATATTTTGTCCTCGGCCCATTTTTATTTTTTTTGTTTTTGATTGCAGAAAGGTTCTGAATGAACAAAATCAGCAGAACTCCAATTCAAAATATTTTCGGATATATATACTTGCATTGGGCATTTATGCTGCTGTCCGTGTGGTTTTTGCTTTGTTACTTAAATGTAAAGCATGCCACACACTATCGGAGATGTCCGATCAATCCTTCTTTCAATTTTTCAAATGGATTTATCAGGTATTTTTCTGTTTAATTTCTCTTATCATGTGAGGATGGCCAAGTATTCTTGATATGGATTTGTTCAATATATTCTTATAAATTTACTTTCATATTTCAGGAGCGATATTATGTTGGAAGAGGTCTTTTTGAGAGATTTAGTGACTACTGCAGGTTTGTGTTATGTCTGTTAGAACTGATATTTTTCTATGGTTGCATGATATGGTTAGTTTCTGAGCCTAGACTTCTCTAGTTGTTATGCACTTTCGAGTTTGGACAATGGTTATTCTTCAGTCTTCTTTGTGAATTTTTCTGGAGATGTACATGCCACTGCTTTGGTCTAAAAGAACTTGTATAGGTGTCTTTGCTTTTACAAGGATAATTTATGTTTGTTGGGAGACATATGATCAACTGCAAATAAAATTTGAAACGTGAATTTACAATGCACATTAACTTTTATGTTTTTCTGTATATGCTTTGTCAAGTTGTCAAACTTGAGTTTCACTCTTAGATCAGTCAATAATTGCATAGAGAAGGCTTAGTTTTCTAAAGCATTAGATATATAACCCTAGTAACTCCTCATGCTTCCGTGGTTTACAGTTGCTGTTCGAGAATGTGATTCATGAGTGGATGACATGTTACTGGATTTTTATCTTGCTGCAATGAACCATTAAAAAGCCTCTAGTTATCTTTTTGTGATGTTAAACCTTTATCGACTTATTGTTTTGTTTTAACTTTCTGCAGGTATGTGCTGTTTTGGTTGGTGATCTTAATTTGCAAGTTCACATTTGCATACTTTGTCCAGGCAAGTATTACTTTGTGTTCTTGAGAGTCATTGCTTAATTAATAGGTGACTTTATCATTGGAACATTTGGAATTTGTTTACATATTTCTTATGTTATTAACACGTGTCATTATCCTGTTGCAGATCAAACCTCTTGTTGAGCCCACCAAACTTATCATCGACTTGCCATCTCTTCATTACGCATGGCATGATTTCGTCTCAAAGAGTGAGTTCATTAGTATTCAGTAATTGATCATATATTCTTGTTTATCTTGCAAGTTTACATTGGTCATCTGAGCTAAGAAATTTGCAAGCGTCCGGTGTTCTTGGCATCTTGAGATATTAAGCAGTAGTAAAGTCACATTTTCTTGATACATCATTTTGCCAATGGAACTTAGTTTTGGAGTATTTTGACCCCTGTGATTGGAAACTAATTAAGGTTGTGGTTTCTTTTTTTCAGTTTTTAGCTCCAAGATAGCACATCGTGTCTCATCTTTTGTGAAAATCTTGCTAGTCATGGTTATTTTGCTATATGGCTAACATGATAAGATCAGACTGAATTAAGTTAGAAAGTAATCTGGCTATGTATTGTTGTGTAATTGAGTTATTTTCTTATTTTTGACCAAAGGTTTGGTGGATCTTCTGCTGATGTTAATCTAATTTATACATTCTGAGTGCAACAAGACTAATTCTAGATGCCCTTTTCTTTTCTCTTTTTCATCCATCAAATCTTGTGCGGCATCTTCTGCTTCTCTATCCTGCTATATTTCTTTTATTTATGCTTACACTCATTCTACTCTCTTGACTGTAAACAAGCTGCCTGAATGTTTTAAATGGCTCTAAGCTCTAAAGCCTACCAGTATTTGTCTGCCTTGATTCCCTGATGTTGGTGTTTGTTCTGAAATGGGAATTTCCTATGTAGCAGCTACATAACTTATAGGTTTGATTCTCTAGGATCTGAAAGCTTTTGTGATGGAATTGAATAATGTTTTTGTCCCATCATTAAATTTGGCTACATTCTTTTCATTCTAAATTTTATGCTATGAATGTTGTAGAAACAATAGAAGAGATTTATATTATCACCATTCTTCACCGTGGATTTTTTTCTCCTTATTGAAGTTATTGCTAGTTCTCCCTGAGTAGTGGCTAGAAGGCCTTTGTTGTTTGGCCATTAGACTCTAGGACCCCCTTTTTAGTGTTCCTTTTGTTGGATAAAACTGGCTCTGTTTAGGTTTGGGATGCTAACTGGGCTTATTATCCTGTTATAGTTAGTCGAACTAGGTATTTAGTATGTATATGATGCAAATGTGATTGTTCAATTATCCTAGAAAGTAGAAATTAAAAATATCATTGTTGCCGTTTGGAAGATAATACAGGTGATAGCATATATGTCCGTCAGGGCATTGTATTACCTAGCTCAAAATTTGGTTTGGTTTTGATAAACTTGCTTTGACATTTTCTTAATTCTATTAGAATCCTAAAAATGGATTGTTTCACAAAATGTTAAAGTACTAACTAAAAACGATGTAATGTTTAGAGTTGGCTGAAGTATTTGCTGCTATATTGGTGTGACATTTTTGAAACTGTTTTCTCATGTTATGAGCTTTCTTTTAACTTTGTGCACCTGGTGTGAATCACTTATAATACTTCTTCTTGGCTTCTTTCTCTTGCATTAAAGTTGATATCTTTTACTAATTATTGGCTATGATTTTTGGCAGACAATAAAAATGCCTTGACCATAGTTAGCCTCTGGGCTCCTGTTGTTGCTGTGAGTATTTTTCAATTTTCTTTGTATGCACAATATACAATGCCTCTGGAAAATAATTCAGCATCAGGCTTCCTGGCAAATTTTATTATACAATATGCATTGCAGCAAAAGTCCATGCGACATTCTCATTATTTTCACCAGAATTTATCATTCTAACTTTGCTTTATTAAAATTTTCTGATAATTCTTTTATTTACTAGATCTACCTTATGGACCTTCACATATGGTACACACTGTTGTCAGCAATTATTGGTGGGGTAATGGGTGCGCGTGCTCGACTAGGCGAAGTATGCTTATTCTTTAGAGTTTTTTCGTATTTCTATACTGTTCATGCTTCTTTTTTCTTTTTTTCTATTTTTGATAAGTCAACTGCTTTTTTTTTTTTTGGTGATAGATACGTACAATTGAAATGGTGCACAAACGTTTTGAGAGCTTCCCTGAAGCCTTTGTTAGGAATCTTGTTTCTTTGCAAGCAAAAAGGTACTTGAATGTGGTACTTAGTTGCCTTATCAAGCCTAACATAGCTGAGAACCGAGAATTCTTTCCTGGCTCCATTATGCCTTGCCAAGCATGTGCTTTTGGTATAAATGACTTGTAGATTATTATTATTATTTTTTTCTGTTATATAAGTAACTTTTCTATCATTCTGCTGTTACAGGGTGCCGTTTGATCAACAAGCATCTCAGGTTAGTGGTTATCTTTTTGTTGTTTCCTTATACCTACAACTTTAGTAGAAGTTGTATGTTAAGAATTTTAATATTTTAGATTCAGCTGATTCTTTTTGCATGTTAATTTGAAAAAAGAAAATCCTGACTCAGTAATTTCAGTTGTAAAAAATCTCTTTTGTAAGCTAGGGGTTGCCTAAAACTCTCGAACTGAGTTGAAACCCTAAACAGAGATGTTATTATAGATAACTCCCCAGTTTTTGGTAAACAGGAACTGGTAATTTCATGTGATATTCTTGGCCCAATAATGAAATTTACCTGAATTTCCTTTCTAGACAATTTAATCTACTATGTGAAAAAAAAAATTCTAGCTGCCCAAATATTCCTTTCTTCAGAAGGCTTTTATAGTAAGCCTTTGAGAATGCCAGTTGCCTAAACTAGTTTGGATATTGGTCATATATACCGCGTATTAAAACCATAGTGCTTCCAATTCAGAAACAGATAAGAGCTACATTGCAGTATTGAATCTGTTGTGTTTTGTTTTTATAGTGTGATTAAGCTCGGTTGTAAAGTAGGATGGATTGCTATTTTAATTTGTTCAAATTTGTATACAGATGCAGGGTTGTGGGCAAAATTGAGAGTGATTTTTTGTGTGTGGACTTGAATGTTTGTGATTATGTTAGGTGGATTGTACCATTGGTTCATGTATGGTGTGTGTTTGCATGTAAACTGCTGCTTCTGTATTGGATCTGGTTGTAAATCTGTCGTAAACTGCTATGCCTGTTGAAATTTTGATCTTGTGGTATTGTAGACAATTTTTTATTGTAATCATAATTATTTTCTTATCTTCTTTCTTTTTATTTATTATTTATTTTTTGTTTTATTCTTTTTTTTTTAAAAGGAAGAGGGGTGGGAAAAGCTTAAATTGACTTTGTAGCCCTTTACCTCCCCTAAGATTCAAATATGGGTGGCCAGTCAAAGAATCCTGCTTGAAAACCACTCAGCCAAGCCCCTAGGGGCCTTTTTTGTGGTTTATTGGCAATGATTTGTTCTTTGGTGAATATTACATGTACGTCACTCTGATATGAGAGAATTACTGCTTTGGATGTTTAAAATTGCTTTGTTGATGCAGGTTTCTCAAGAACGGAACAAAGAATATGCATCTATCTTTTCTCCATTTTGGAATGAGATAATTAAAAGTTTGCGTGAGGAAGATTTTATAAGTAACAGGTAAATTATGGAGGCAGTCATGCTTAAGTTTTGTTGTTAACAGTTAGGGCTTTATTAGTACATTGGTTTTAACATAGCAGTTAGGGATGGAAAGGCACTGGGTATTCATATATGATTTTATGCTTTTCCAGGGAGATGGATTTGCTTTCCATTCCTAGCAACACAGGCAGTCTCCGACTGGTCCAATGGCCTTTGTTTCTTCTAAGCAGTAAGGTTAGACCTTTCAAACATTAACAGGAACTAAGAATATCTGACAACCTTAGTCTCTATGCAAGTTCACAAGTTTTTTGGTCGATATATTTTTCCAGATATTTTTGGCAATTGATTTGGCTCTGGACTGCAAAGATACACAGGCTGATCTTTGGAATAGAATATGTAGGGATGAATACATGGCTTATGCTGTTCAGGAGTGCTACTACAGCATTGAAAAAATATTACATTCCCTTGTGGATGGTGAAGGGAGACTTTGGTATGAATTGCTCAGGCCACTGTGCTCTTTGGATTTGATTTGATAAGTTCAGTTAAAAAATTTAGTGTCATTTATTACTCTAGTCATGAATTTCTTTTGCTTTAGTGTTGTCATATGATTTTACTTTATGCGTTTTACATTTTTGTAGGGTTGAAAGAATCTTCCGAGAGATTAACAACAGTATACTGGAGAATTCACTTGTTATAACTTTGTCTCTTAAGAAGCTTCCACTTGTTTTGTCAAGATTTACTGCTCTGACTGGGCTTCTGGTATCTGTTATTCTCAAATTTCGTCATTATTTTATTTGGATGATATTGCTGAAATTATTGCCAGAATTGTACTGTAGTATCTGATCCTTTTTAATGTTTTTCATTTTTGTGCTGTATATTTTAAATGCTTTGAAAGAATTGGAGCTTATATAAATTGGGCTAATGATTCCTCTCTTCACTCCTTTACAGTCACATGATTTTTTTTTTAATTGGAATGCATTCATGTGCATGTATTTGCAATTTTTTTTTTTTTTTTTGCAAAAAATTTGTTTTCTTGTCTCTGTTATTAATTCTTTAAGGAGAAATTCACATGATAAGAATATTTGGTTGATTCTTTGTTGCTGGATCTTGACTAAATTAAACTCCTCTTTTTTTGTCCTTGAGTATGCCTTTAGAATACAGTAGATTTTAGGAAGAATTTTTTTCTTATCCCAAAAAGTTTACATATAATTAAGTTGACTAATATACCATATTAGTTTTGACTTGTTTGATGCATTCTTGCTTTGTTTTCATAGTTGCCAACACAGTGAGAAAATTATGGAGACTACATTGTTTTTGTTCTGTAATACTTACAGGAATTACATATCCAAGGGTATCGTTATTTAACAATAAAAAATAAATGCTTTATGACAAGATCACTGGGATTTTGTTCTGGCATAACAGTAACAAATTTAATTTTCTTCCCTACTATATCAGTATTCTTTTTCTGGTAGATATGTGAAAACAGTTTGTAAGAATTTAGAATTGAAATATTTTGTTGGTGTATCATTTGTCGTTTTGATAAACTGCTGTTATAGATTTATGCATTTATTATAATGTGTGAGTTCTGTCAGATACGGAATGAAACTCCTGATCTCGCAAAAGGTGCTGCGAAAGCGTTATTTCAGCTATACGAGGTTGTTACACATGACTTGTTGTCATCCGATTTAAGGTTTGTGGTTGAATATACCTGATTGTCATATGCTGAGTACTAATTTAGTTTAATGTTTCATGACTTGAAGATTTGTTGAATCCTTTCTGTTTCCAGGGAGCAGCTTGATACATGGAACATTTTGGCTAGAGCTAGAAATGAAGGTCGCTTGTTTTCTAGAATAGAATGGCCCAAAGATCCAGAGATTGTAAGCGCTCCTAAGAAACATACTACTCTGAAAATCACTTTCTCTTGGTGTGCATTTGCATTTAAATTGTCTGTTTTGTTTTGTTTGTTTTGTTTCCGCAGAAGGAGCAGGTGAAGCGACTGCACCTCCTTCTTACTGTTAAGGATTCTGCTGCTAATATTCCAAAGAATCTTGAAGCAAGGAGAAGATTAGAATTTTTTTCCAATTCTCTATTTATGGATATGCCACCAGCAAAGCCAGTTTGCGAAATGATACCATTCAGGTGGACCCAAATTTTCATGTCATGTAGATGACATAAGGACTTAATACTTTCTTATGTATCTTATTTGTTATTTACTCTTTTGGTTTGTTAGTGTCTTCACCCCATACTACAGTGAGACTGTACTCTATAGTGCCTCTGAGTTACAGAAAGAAAACGAGGACGGAATATCAACTCTTTTCTATCTTCAGAAAATATTTCCGGGTACCATTCTGATTTCTTTGCCCTTTTCTGTAAGGTTCCACTTTACCAATAATGGTTTGTGTCATTCTGTCATGAACGCTTACCAAATATATTTGTACAGTGACTTCATTTGTCTGCATTTGAAATGCAAAAATACTGTTTCTTGACATGATTCTTCTTCTTGTCTTTATTTGGCTAGTATTGCGTTATGTCATGTTAGCTTGTTCGAAATGTACCAGCATTTAATCCTTACCTTGAATTTGTGCTCATATGTGCATCACAGATTATGTACTCTATTTTGTATTTTGGAGCAACTGTAGTATTGGTAAATGTCTTCAATTTTGAGTAACCATTACATTTGCTTGCCCTTGTCTGTACATTGTTCTGAAGTTTTGTGTATTTGCGCACATGGTGGTGTTGGTTCTTCAGATTTGTAAAGCATATTTTATATATTTTTTTATTTTTTTTTGGTAGAAAAATAAGGTTTGCACCTTTTTGTTTTGTATAATAATAATAATAATAATACATTGAACGATTATTTGGTTTCAATTTTAGATGAATGGGAAAATTTCTTGGAACGGATTGGTCGAGGCAAGTCATCTGGGGAAGTAGATCTTCAAGAAAATTCGACTGATTCTTTGGAGCTTCGGTTTTGGGCATCTTATCGAGGACAGACTTTGGCCAGGACTGGTTAGGCTTATCATGCTAGTAACATTATCGTGCTAGTAACATTATCGTGATACTTCTATTAGTACATAATGATTGTCTAAAAATTTTGGTTCCCATGATCATGCAGTGCGTGGTATGATGTACTACAGAAGGGCTTTAATGCTTCAAAGTTTTTTGGAAAGGAGACCAGTAGGAGGTATTTACTAATGAATTTATTATAATGACATACTCTGTGCGCTAAAGGGTTGAATATACTGATACTAGTCCTTTTCTGTTAGTAGTGGGTGATTATTCTCAAAGTAGCCTGCTCCCAACTCAAGGCTTTGAGTTGTCACATGAAGCCCGTGCACAATCTGATTTAAAGTTTACTTATGTTGTCTCATGCCAAATTTATGGGCAACAGAAGCAGCGAAAGGCTCCTGAAGCTGCTGATATTGCACTTTTGTTGCAGAGGTATAAATTTCGATTGCCATTTTCGATCTATTGAATCTGTTGTTTTAGGTTTCTTCAGTAATCATTTTTCAAACTTTTGTCACTCTGTTTTTTGGATATAGGAATGAGGCACTTCGGGTTGCCTTCATACATGTAGAGGATAGCAGCACAGCTGATGGGAAAGTTTCTAAGGAATTTTTTTCAAAGCTTGTAAAAGCTGACATCCATGGAAAAGATCAGGTATATTTAAAGAATGTAATTGTTTTTGTATTACTCAGTATCATATTTTACCCAAGGTAGCAAAAGCATGATAAATATCATAGGGTATATACATGTTGTAATAGTTTTTCTGATTCTTTTTGAAGATTTTTAATATCATTTTCATTTGCCTGTAGGAGATATATTCAATCAGACTTCCCGGCGATCCAAAGCTTGGGGAAGGGAAGCCTGAAAACCAAAATCATGCCATAATTTTTACACGTGGAGAAGCTATTCAAACTATAGACATGAATCAGGTATTTTCTCTCTTTTTTAAATTTTTCATAATTTACCATCTTTTCTTTTCCCGAAGTAGGCTTTTCTTTTCTAATTTTCTTAATTTTTTTTGCTAAGAAACAAAATATTATAAAACTAAAAGAAACATGTACAAGGATCGGTAGGACTACATATCGACAGAAAAAGGACGAGAAGTCCCAATCTAAATAGAACACTAAAAAACTGCACAAATCAAAATATCCCGAAACTCAAAAACACTAGCTCACTAGGAATGCAACCCTCTTCAGATACATGGTGTTTATTTTCTTAATTTTGAAACAAAAGTTGATTTATTTCATGGTGTTTATTTCTGTAGCATTTTGAATTCTTTTTGCTTCTTTTTTCAAAAATATTATTACTTCTTTCTTGCCTCAGCACATTCACTGTTATTTTGAAGGATACGTTCTATCAAAAGTAAAATAAAATTGAAGGTTATGTTTTTTTCACATTCTCTGTTTATTGGGAAGAAGCAGGTTTTGCCTTTTATTGATGTATGTTTTCTGGATGCTAGTCATTGCTTGTATGTGGAATATGCAGAACTGTGTGTTCAGACGCCTCTCTTCTGGGCATCTTGGTGTAATTTTGTAAATCTAATTGCAGGAACTAAGAGTGTGAGCTATTTTTGTTTAGATTTCCATATTTTGTCTTATCTATCATATTGATTATGATATATCTCATATTGATTATGATATATCTAGTAAATTTTCTAGGCACTTTATTTTGAAGAATGCAATTGGTCTGGTGCTGACATTAAATGGTTGTGTGGATGTTGAAAATATGGTGGGATTATTTACATATGTATAACTAGTCAGCCATAGATTTGCTGGGTCATTTAGCATTATTCGTGGCATATTCACCATGGAAACCTAAAATCTTCAAACAAGTATTGGAATCTTACTATGATATTCTGCAAAAAGTTATTTTTAAGTAATTATCAGGGCTTGAATTGACTCTTTTTCTTTTACCTCTTCTATAGGATAATTACCTGGAGGAGGCAATGAAAATGAGAAATCTACTTGAGGAATTCCGAGCTGATCATGGCATTAGACCTCCAACTATTCTTGGCGTGAGAGAGCATGTTTTTACTGGAAGGTCTGCAATATGTTCTCTTGAGTTATTGGCTGATGCTATTTTGTCTCTCTGTTGATCTGTCTTACCGATTTTTTTTAACTAAATATGCAGTGTTTCATCTTTGGCTTGGTTCATGTCCAATCAAGAAACAAGCTTTGTGACGTTGGGCCAACGCGTGTTGGCAAATCCTTTGAAGTGAGTTGTCTTTTACCTGTATACCTGTTGTGTAGGAAAAGCATACAGACCAGTTTCTTGCTTATTCTGTCATGACTTATTGTTTGCTTTTGATACTGGAGATGTGAATTTTCCTGAAGTATCTGGGTGAGAGCTTACGGATTCCCACACCTTTTTGGGTGGATATTGGGAGATCTTAAGTGGGATCTAGTGGGCTGAAGTTGCTCTAATTTATTCTCAGAGCATTTATGGTTGATATATTCACCCCAGACATGCAGTTTTCATAATTATGAAACATTCTTCCAAAATGCTCCGGATTGACTGAGAGATTTTCCTATTCATGATATGCTGTGGTTTAATTTTGAAAAAATCTCATCTCAAAATTTTTTTCCCCCTCTTTCAGTGGGAGAAAGAAAATGGAGAGAGAAGAGAAGGGAGAGAAAAGGGTGGAGAGAGAAGAGAAGGGAGAGAAAAGGGGTGGGGGGGGGGGGGTGATGGTGTGATCTCAAGTGGGGTGGGAATGATGCAGCCAAAACCTGGTTACCTTCTCCTGTAGAACTTTCCTTCTTTTATTGCTAAAAGTTTTATCTGCGTTCGAGGAATTCTTTTTTCTAACTCTTGCTTCTTTCTAAACAATCTTCTTATATTTTATCTAAAATGGAAAGAAATAAGTGGAGGAACATTGAATTGTGTTTGCAGTTGAAGTATTGGGAATGAAATTCAAAAAACATATTTTCAAGGTAAAGTCAAATTCTGCACAATACTTGCCCGTCTCCACCCCAGATTTTAATTCAGGGACAATAATTTGCCCATCCCCACCCCAAATGAAGTGGGTCCCCATGGGAAGATGTTAGGGGGGCGTAGCTTAGGATTTCTAGGCATTCAACCCAAAAAAACTAGCCTATTGAGTGGAGTGATATGTTCTACTTATAAATTGAAGTATCTCTTTTTTACTAGCTAATGTGGGAAACAACTCAACACCCCCCCTTCCTCCCTAGGACAATACTACAGCTGGACTCCGGTCTTTTCATCCGACGCACCTGAGTTGTTCCACCACCATATTCTAGCTACTGAGTCTAGCTCTGATACCAATTACTGGGAGGGTTTAGCCTAGGATTTCTAGGTATCCAGCCTAAAAGACTAGCTTATTGGATGGAGTGATCTATCCTACTTAAAAACTCAAGTATCTTTCATTTACTAATCAATGTGAGATACAAGTCAACAGAAAATTTTCCATTGCTCCACTTAACCCATAGATACAAAATGGCAACTTGTGATTTCATTTCTTTTTTCTTTGTTCTTAATCTGTTTAACCTTTTTGGGTTGTGGAGAGAGGGATAGCGGTTTAGATGATATTGTTAGTGCATTTTGGTTTTATTGCTGTCCTATTGTGAGGATGCATCAGAATTTTCTATCACCGTAAAATAATATTTGCTTGGCTAATTAATTTCCACGTAAAAACTCTTGCAGAGTCCGCATGCACTATGGGCATCCAGATGTATTTGACCGAATATTTCATATTACTCGAGGTGGTATTAGTAAGGCATCACGTGTAATTAATATCAGTGAAGACATATATGCTGGTAATTCTCTCCTTTCTCCTTCACTGGGTATTGTAATGGCAATTTCAATGTACTGTATTTTGTGATCTGAAATTTAATTTTCTGCAGGGTTCAACTCCACTCTGAGGCAGGGTAATGTTACCCACCATGAATATATTCAGGTTTGATAGTGCTTTGCACATTTTGGTGAAGTTATGCTGAATTTGACTATGAAGATGCACTTTTCCCTCCAATTTCCTGATAGATCCTCTCAATGTAGGTTGGAAAGGGAAGAGATGTAGGGTTAAACCAGATTGCCCTATTTGAAGGGAAAGTGGCCGGAGGAAATGGAGAGCAAGTCCTTAGCAGGGATGTGTACAGGCTTGGACAACTTTTTGATTTTTTTAGAATGCTCTCCTTCTATTTCACAACTGTTGGTTACTATCTTTGCACAATGGTGTGTTTACTTCCATGGTTCTTCTGTATCTTTATCTAGTCATTGCACCATATACAGGTAGCCTGTTTTTAACTTTTGCTGATTAGAGCTTGTTTTTTATGCAGATGACTGTCCTTACTATATATATATTCCTATATGGAAGGGCTTACCTGGTAATTAATCAAATGAAGCTTTCTCTTAATTGCTCTTTATGTAGCAGTTTTGGGTTAATTTCGTTGGTTTGGATTTTCACTCCTGTGTCTCGGGTCTCAAGGTCTTCTTGTTTCAAAGTTTTGTCGAGTTTTTGGTGTTCTACATTGAAGGGAAGATTTTAGTTTGTGGACCTCTGATTTGCTTTTGTAATATTCATTCCCTCCTAATATGCTATAGAAATTTCTCTGTTTCCTATTAAAAAAAAAATCCAGAGAATAAAGAAATCCAGCGTGATGCTTTGTTGCTTTAATTACGTTTGATGAAATGTCTAAAACATATATCAAACCTTTTCGCAGATAACTAGTAGTGACAGTTATTAAATTGCAAAGGTAAATTTTCAATAGAACTATTTATTTCTGGAATTCTGGAAGCCACTTTTCTTAAGTTTAATTGCTCTCTATAAATAGCTAGAGATCCAACAGTCTTTTTGAATTTCAAATTTTCATCTATGAGATTTAGCTAGACAGCTACTTGAAAGTTGGAAATCAAGAAACAGGATGATACAGCCTGAGCTTTCTGTCTCCTAAAATGATTTGACTTTTGTTCTTAACAGGGTCAATTATTTCGAAACTGACAACCTATTCTTGTTTTTCATGATTTATCTACATTACTTGCATCGGGGATTAGTTCATTGATGTCTATCTTTTTGGTTGGGAGACTCAAGAAATTTGGTTAGGTTCTTAACTTTGTGGATATGTGGAAGGTTATTGCATATTGTGTTTTTAGCTAAATAAGGCATCTGAGATGAACTATTGTGTGCATTACTACACGGCATTAAGCATTTAAATGAGAGTCACAACTCTCATTATTTGTGTCTTTCTTTCCTTTATTTTTTTGTTTCTATACTGTAGACAAGTATTAAATCTAGAATGTCTTAGACATCCTTTTCTAATTTCCATTATTTTGAATAAAAATGCAGTTAGTTTTGTATATCTGTTCAGAGTCATATATCAGCTTCAGTTAATGCGATTTTGTCAATGTGCTGCCTATCTTCTCAGGCTTTCTCTGGACTTGATCGGGCAATCTCTCGTCAAGCTAAGTTGTCAGGGAACACATCATTGGATGCAGTTTTGAATACACAGTTTCTGTTTCAGATTGGTGTTTTTACTGCAGTTCCTATGATAATGGGTTTTATACTTGAATTGGGGTTATTGAAGGTCAGTTTATCTAACTCTCTTTTTTTTTTTTAATGAATGGATTTATTTCCCTTTGCTGCCATAGTGTGATAAACAACAAACGTGAAAGTAAATGTAGCAGGCTATGCTTGTTGAGTTTTCTTTTGATATTCGTTTGTCAACTAAATTTTTTGCTAAATAACTGTCCAATTCATTATAGAGTTTCAAGGTTTTTATTTTCCCCCTTTTTCATTCTCTTGTATGCAGGCTGTTTTCAGCTTTATCACGATGCAACTAGAATTATGTTCTGTCTTCTTCACGTTCTCATTAGGAACCAAAACTCATTACTTTGGACGTACCATCCTCCATGGAGGTGCAAAAGTATGTACTCATTTTTCTGATTTTGTTCGTTCAAAATTTCACACCCTCCCTTTCTTCGTTTCTATTTCTTTTTTCTTTTTTCAGTCAGCTAACTTTTGTGCTTTTGAAACTTAATTAACAGTATAGAGCAACTGGTAGAGGCTTTGTTGTCCGCCACATAAAATTTGCTGAAAATTACCGGCTTTATTCAAGAAGTCATTTCATCAAAGCGTGGGTGATTTTATTTGTTATTTACTCTGTTTCTTAGCAGATAAACAAGATGGTGTATTAAAATCTTAAAACTTGGTTTTTGACAGTCTTGAAGTGGCGCTGCTGCTTATTGTTTACATTGCATATGGGTATGCAGAGGGAGGTGCTGTTTCTTATGTTCTGCTAACTCTAAGCAGTTGGTTCCTTGTCATCTCTTGGCTCTTTGCTCCTTATATCTTCAATCCATCAGGTTTTGAATGGCAAAAGTAAGTTGTCTTTTAGCACATTGGAGCTCATATTTCTTTTTAACTCGGTCTGCATTTTATTAAAAGCATGTACAAGTCTGTATGGGTAAGCATGTGTTTGTATAGAGCTTCTCTTGTGTCACGTCATTGGTACCATTCTCCTCTTGCTGCTGACCACCAAATCATATTATCTCATTGTTCAATGAAATAGGACCGTAGAGGATTTTGATGATTGGACCAGTTGGTTACTATACAAAGGTGGAGTTGGCGTCAAGGGAGACAACAGCTGGGAAGCTTGGTGGGATGAAGAGCAGGTTATGTGTTATGAACTGTTAACTTGGCAATCAATGGATATGGGATTTGTTTCTGCATGATTTGCCATTTGGATTTGGGGAGTCAGGCATTTTCATATTCTTGCATTGTGTTTAATAGAAGATAAAACTACCAAAAGAAAAACCTAAAATCAGTATTTTTCGTATCTAGAAGCTCCAAAGTTAGAAACCTTTGATCCACATAAATCTTTGAAATAAAATCTCATTTTAAAGATAAGCAAAAATGCTATTCCCAATTTCATTTACAATACTAACGACAGAAGCGCTTCACACATCATATACATTTTTCCCATCCTGAAAATTTATAACAATAGCTTAACCTCTGCATTATAAGTAATTACTCTTCAACACCATTGATTTAGTTGGCACGTTAATGTTACGAGAAATGGCTTGGAAACAGAGAGAGGGGGTATATATCTTAATCTGGTTTTGTTGATGAAATAGTTTGCTGTCGAATAAGCTTTTAAAAGGCTATTTTTGTATTTTTACCAACTGGAAAATTAGGATGGTATTCTGAGACTCTGCATGACTTTTTTTTTTTTTTTGGGTCATAATTTTAGATGGAGAATAATTATTCCTTGTTAGAATTGTAACATTGCTTCTTTACTTATTGTTCATCTTTCACACTTTTTATGTTAGAATTGTAACAAGTAAAGCATTCTTGTCACCACACAGCTGTATTAATTTTTGCTCCCTTTCTTCTTAAAACTTGTTCATGTATTAACGTATGCTTTTCTTTGCAGATGCATATCCAAACTCTGAGAGGTCGTATTTTGGAAACAATACTGAGTTTGAGGTTCTTAATATTTCAATACGGCGTTGTATACAAACTCCATCTCACTGGAGATGATACATCACTTGCGGTACTTTTCTTTTACTGCCTATATGTCTAACATGTACTCCGTAAGAGTGGGAGGAAAAAGGAAATTTACTGTGCTTTGCATGAGGCACTCCTTTCCTATATTATGTTACTGCTAGTCTACCAACGTTTTGATAGACTGATTATATGCTACTTTTAATGTTTGAGGCATGTGTTCTGGTAGAGTAGTTATTATTGTCATTATTGTTACCGTCAGACTATTATTATCTTTCAAAATTTTGATTATTTACAGGCTGTGTAGTACATTATAACACAATTTGAGTTTCAAATTTGCAAATAGGACGTATGTTATGGGAATATATTCATTTTAAAGTCATTCTAGTTATGTTGATCTTGACAATTGCTTTGACTGGCAGATTTATGGCTTCTCTTGGGTTGTGTTAGTCGGCATAGTAATGATCTTTAAGGTATGTACCCTTTGTTTTAGTTCCTTTTGTCAATGCCCGACTTTTTGTTGCTTGATTTTTGCTATGAAACATAGTTGTCTTTGTGATTAATTTTCTTCTGGTTTGCAGATATTTACCTTCAGTCCTAAAAGGTCCAGCGGCTTCCAGTTATTGATGCGGTTGATGCAGGGAGCATCATCCATAGGACTTGTTGCTGCCCTCATCCTTGTTATCATCTTCACTCGTTTGTCAATTGCAGATATCTTTGCAAGCATCCTTGCATTTATTCCTACTGGTTGGATTATTATATGTGTAAGTTTCAAATTCAAATGCTTCTGTGCCATTCTGCACAATTGCACCATAGACCAGAATAATTTTGACAAAGGACGGCATGGTTTGCCTGATTAAAATTTACAAACTTTGATCATAATTTTGTTAGAGGAAACTAGAAACTCTGTCCTTGCCTATTAGAGAGACGTATGAAAAAACATGAAGTACAGTTTTGCTTGTGATTCATGACTCAAAATCCAAATAATGGCTGGTGCCAATGAATTGCACCGTTTCCATCAAAGATATATAACTGGCTGGGTGACACCAGTCCATTGTGTTTAGCTATTGATTTTTTGCATCCTTGTACACTCTCACAGAAACAGGTACTACATAATTACACGAGTGCATATGTGCATATGGAGATTGTTTTCCTTTTCTGTTCCTAGATGGTAGCTAAATTGGATTAGCTTGAATTTATTTTTTCCCCCTCAAAATCAAGGTCTATCCTGTATATATTTTAATTTTATTTTTTGGCCTTCAAACCTTTTCTCTTTGTGCTGGTACAGCTAGCTGTTACATGGAAGAACATAGTCAGGAGCCTGGGCTTGTGGGAATCAGTGCGGGAGTTTGCCAGAATGTACGACGCTGGGATGGGTGCGATTATCTTTGCCCCAGTGGCATTCTTATCCTGGTTTCCATTTGTTTCTACTTTCCAGTCTCGTCTTCTCTTTAATCAAGCATTTAGCCGCGGACTGGAGATCTCCCTCATCCTCGCTGGAAACAAGGCTAATGTTGATAATTGATCGGTGGTTGTCTATTGGAGCACATTCGGACAGTCTAGCCTCCATAGGTTGTAGATCCCTTGTATGTTATCGTATCCTGCCTCTCCCTTTCCTAGTTGCTAGGATCTTGACCTGCTTTTATATGTACCGATGGTTGTAAAGACGTAGCCTTTTTCAATTTTGTATCTTGTTTCAGTCATCTGCTTTTACTCGAGTGGTTGGATATACGAGTTAGTTATGTTTCGGTGCAATTTGGGATGGAGGAGAGAAACACGGCACATTCTTTATGACCAATTTGCGGCGACCTGTTCTTGTGTAGTTTTGTGGAATGTATAGCAGTGGGTTTATTATGTAAACGTAACGCTACAAAATTTTATTTTAGTTTAGACAAAACAGTGTTCCATTCAAGGTTATGGGGTGAAAAGATCCACAAATAATTCTTATCATTATAAATATTTAATGAACAAACAATTATCATCAATGCGACTTCGTATGGATGGATATCGAAATCTTTTAGCAAGTCAGTATGGCAGAGGGAAAGAGCATACGGAATGTTCTTAATTTTTGAAACAATGCTGGTAAACTCCAATTGACGTGTGATTATAAAAACTGTTCCAAGTAAATATGTGAATGAGGAGCCGAGCCTTATTTAGAAGCATGACAGAAACTAGATAAGCATGGCAATTTCAGTAAGGTAAAGGTAATAAATAAGATTGGATATCCATTGTAGGTCCGACTGGCCATGAATGGAAAACGGTTATATCACTTGTGAGCGTAAACGACGTGTGTGCGCTGGGGTGCCCTCAAATTGCTTACTGCCTAACAAATAGGAGGGAACAGGAGGGCTAGGAGTATCTCTCTCTCGCGCTCTCTCTAAATTTGTCTCACGTTGTCCCTCTCTCACTCTCCAAACATTCCCATCTCCATCTTCCCGAAGCTGGAGCTGCTCCATTTGGTCTCCTCCATTCATGGGATCCGTACGCTCGTTCTTCTTCTCTTTATCTTATTTTGGTCATCACATTTCTGCTGTTTCATTTCTTTAATCCTTTAATAGCATGTATGAATTTGACATGTATTGTTCAATGACTATTTATGTGTACGCATAACGTAATTGTATCGTGTTGATTTGTGTTGCTACAATGTCAAAACGACTCTACTGATACTCCTACATTGAGTTTTTTGACTTGAGCTGCAAGTTGTCATTTTCTTTCCCTTTGTTTCTTATATTTTCTTGTCAATGATTGTTCATGCTTTTTGTTCTGATTTTTTGAGGTAGGCATTGTCTTTTAATGTCATTGTCATGTTATAGATTCACAATTCTGCTAAGGACGTAAAAGATTTGGGATGTTCTGTGATTGACCTGCTGGTTCCCACATCCTAATAATATATGATGTTTTACTTTTAGAATTATGTTGAAAGTTGGACTCATCTCCTAACCAAAAAGTTTACTTTATGACGATGCCAAAGAACCTTAGTGTAAAATGCACCAACTTTTGCGAGCCAAAAAAGAAAAAGAGCCTCTGTTGATTAGCAAATTACATGACGTTTACTCTAATTAAGAAGAAGCACTTGTAGAAAAGAATAATTATGTTTTTAGTTGGTACTGTTCAATTGTGTAGTCTTTATCTCTAAGATGGAGTGTAAATATCGAGGTTATACTCAATGGCTTTCATTTGTTGCATTGACAGGAATTTCTACTCAAAGTTTCATGTTACTTTTGCTGTTTTGGCTTCCTGTTAAAATAAATTCTCTCGCCTTGATACCAAAATTCAGACATGTTCTGAAATCCTTAGTTTTGATGGACAAAGAGATAGTCGGAAGGAGGGATATGGAGATTGATTTTGTGCAGACTTCTCTTGGAACACAAAATTTTTACTGATATTTAATTAAGTATTTGTATGAAGCTTAGTTGCACACGAATATGCTTGACAGGCAACAATCTATGAGATTGACACAATGCGCTGGAAGGGAATCCCTTCCTCAATATATTTTCTTTTATCACAACGTGTAGAAATGGAATTTGCCGGAAGTCCGGCTGCTAGAGGTTTCAGAGTGCAAGTTCTTTTTTTTTTTTTTTGTGCCTTTTCTTTTTTTTCATCCAAAAAAAAAATGCCCTGGGGGATAGATAATCAATGTTTCATGTGAAACTACTCCGCAATAATAAGCTGATACGAATGATTCTTCTTGGAAGCATTTAGTTTTGGTGTGTAAGTCCGAGTATTTTCACGGGATCTTCACTAACATCTTGGTTTGTTTATCTGTCATTTTCAGCAGGACAGAGGCCGGCCATTGCCTAAATTTGGAGAGTGGGACGTAAATAACCCTGCCTCAGCTGAAGGATTTACAGTCATATTTAACAAGGCCAGAGATGAGAAAAAGACCAGCAGAAGTAGTGTTGGGAAACCCAACACACCCAGAAGGAGTGATAGTGTGTGCCAGGAAAGTGAAAGTTTTCAATACCCTCGAGCTCGAAAGGTAAATATCTGTTGTGGCTGCAAAATTCTTCACTCGTAATGGCGGTTTAATTTTTTGATAGTGTAACAACCAACTCTCTTCTTATATTTTATACGCAGAGCAAGTGGTTGTGCTGTGGTTGAATCCACATTGCTTTGGAAGCATTGAAATGATGCAAGTTGCCTATGAAGGCAGTAGGTGCTTAAGAGCTTAAGTCTTTTGAAGAATACGCTGGCCACGCCTACTGGTTTATCATTGACTGCTTGTGATAATATCAAACTTGTCTATTGCATTTGTTTGTGCATTATATTGGCTTATTCTGCACATTTGCTTCCTCTTCTTTATTCTACTTTACAAATGTTGACGTTGTTAACTGGGAAGGGAGAGCTTTACAAATGTTGACGTTGTTGACTGAATTATGGATACTGAAGAACTTTTTTTTTTAAAAAAAAAAAAAAAATAGCACTAGCACCATGGAGACGCTGTTTCCATCGCCATGGTGTCTTCGCGGTGGCCGGTTATCATTATTCTTTTTTAAACATGCTCATAAGGTTACCAATTAACTTGCTTGCGTCAGATATATTTAGATCAAACGTACAATAGGCTTACACAAATGTTCTGATATTATTTTCCAATTTTAACTCTGTGCTTACAATGTTAGTTCCTCAGAACTAGATCGACTTTCCCAGTGCAACGTGGCATGATTCTCTTTCATCGTAAACGCACCCAATTGTTTTTCTTTCACCGTTTCTACGAATACTGTATGGCAACAAATGGCGTCATCCTAAATCAAATCAAACCATGAAATTGTAATAGTTAGGCCGTTGACATTCAATTCAGCGCCACAGCATTTACCCGTTTGAAAGGTATGCCTTCACAGCTATTTTCAATGATGTATATTGATAATAAACTGGGAGGAAGACTCTGCAGTCTTCACCCACACGTACAGCAACTGGGAGGAAATGGCATTCCCTTGTAAATCATATACTGAAAGTTGATAAAAAAAACACTAATTCCCAAGTCATCACTTTGCTGTTGATTTTGGTATATGATTGTAATTACCGCACGAATTGAACAGAAACAACAGAAATCGAGATAACTTTACATATCCTGATTTCCCTTTGGCTTGTAGTAACACAAGTATATATCTAGGACCAACCTATGAAAAGCTTGTGGCAGCTTAACTAAAATTGCTAAATAGAATTTTCATGTCTAAAGAAGAAAATAAAAAACCTCAGCAGTCTGAATCCTAAAAGCTAGAGAGCCCTTGATGCAAAAAAAGAAAAAAAAAATTTACATAGGCTGCTGGATGTTCTTATCACCCTCATTTCCGTTTCCAGTTCCAGCCATTCCAGTCTCTTGCATAGTTGTAGAGTTGCCAAAGGATGGAGGTGGATCTAGCCCATACTCAGCTGAAGCATCTGGGTGTATTGGATGATCATATTTACAAGCCGGCCCAAACTTGCAAATGCCATAGCGGCTATAATATGAACAGACATTTTGATCCTGTATTTCAAAAACCAAGAACTAGAGGTCACAAAATAGAAAACTTTGGTGGCTCAATGGGGTCAAACAAAGTTCAGATTCTTATGACTAAAAGTCAAAAACTGATAAAAAGAAACAGTAGTCTCCCATTAACACCATCAGTTAAGAAGATTTTAGAAGCAACAAAAAGATAAACGACCAATGAGGAACATATTATCAATATCCATCACCTTTGTAAGAGCATAGATTTGTTTTTACAGTAGACTGCAGTTTTTGTTTTCACTCTGTAAATGACAATTTGGTGGCAATTCAAATTGCCAGTTTCAAGTAAGTATATCATCCAAAAGTACAGCTGAAACTCAGAACTTACAGGCCTCAGTGGCAGACCCTTGTCGCTGAGAGTGCATGGTGGTGACTTAGAGATCCGATTTTTTGGATGATGATATTTGCAATTAGACTTATACTTACAGTCTCCAGTTCTTAGGAAGTAACTGCACTCAGGCTGGCCAGGTCGTTCCGGGAATTCGCCAACTAGCATCTGTGGCTGATGATTTATCTGGACATTATCTATCACTGGATTGTTGTTCATGACATAAGTGGGGGCTGACTGCACGCTGCTTTCTGGTGGATATAGAGGAGGCTTGGCATGCCATAAGCAGATCAAACCAATCAGAAAACAAATTGATAAGTAATTGAAGGAACTTCACAGACAAGCAAAACCACTTCACATCCAAAATTTATTATTATTTATTTTTTGGGAGGCAATTTTTTTTTGAGCAAAGAAACTTGTAAGAAAAACACGTAAAATTTTGGGAGGTAAGTTACATCTTGTAATTCATAGCAGAAGCCCTTTTTGAATGAAAAGTAAAACGAACATTAACTTGAACCATTTAAAATACTACAGTGGTGTCTGGACAAGGGTAAACTAAGCATCAGGTGAAACAAAAAAGAGTACTACTAAGGAATAGCTTTGTTATTGCCAATTATTCTGCCACTATTTCCCTTCAATTGGTCATACAACAAAGAGGATGATAAACAGACAGAAACTTCTATGGCTAGGCTAACCACAATAAGAGCAATGCCACTACCTGATACCCGTTCCATTCTGAATTTTGAGAAGGAACCCCTTGATTTGGTGAATACATCATTGGCACAAAGGGAGCAGGTTCATTTAAAGCCCTAGGTGATGACCAGGATCCTATACTTGCTTGTGATGCAGCTTGTGATGAGACAGATCCACCATTACCATATCCTGAAGGAGAGTCAGACCCACCAACAGCTGTAGGATCAGGATGATTAAACCTACAATTAGCACCATACTTGCAGGAGCCATTACGCATGTAATATGGGCACTCCTTCTCACCCTGCAATGAATCAAAATTTCAAAATTAGGATGATCATTCCAGCAGACTGTAGAATGAGCAACTCTCTTATAGACCCATGATTTTTGGAAATAACTACACAAAAACCATAGATAGGTGGACATAGGTTCATTTAACTGCTTTATACAAAACAGAATTCATACCGGTCGGATAGGCAGACCCAGAAAATTGAGCTCTAAAACTGGGGCAACAGTTGATTTTGCTCTTGTGTGATTAAATCTGCAAGCCTTTCCAAACTTACACCCTCCTGTCCTAAGGTAATACTGCAAATAGCTCAAGAGAAAAATTATAATAGCAGAAAATATGTTATTAGTACGCTGCACATAATGCAAACAGATGATACCTAATGAAAGCTAATAACATATTATTCAGGTATTCACTCATCAAGAAGAAAATAAGGTATTAGTAGCCCTCGTGAAAACAACATACTCCAATCCTGAATAACGATGATCAATCCAATAGGAAAGAAGAAAGCATAACTTCAAAGCTGACAGAAAATAAAATGAATGTCATAATAAATTCAAGTACATGATGGTGATGTCAAAACCACTTACAGAAAAAAACAAAGTGGAAGTGATAGAATTTACTGGTTAACAGATACATAAAAGTGATGGGCAAGTAAAGTTAACCTCACATTCCCATATATATACATGTATGTATATATGTATGTATAGACACACACACACACACACACTAACCTTGCATTCTATCTGGCTCTGGCCGGGCCTCTCAATCAGTTCCTCTCCTTCCTTCGCCTTCTCTTTAGAAGCCTTGAAACCAACAAAAAAAGATAAAAAATTGAGCTAACTGAACATTTCTAAATAGATAAATCAATTACGAATTTTTCCCAATTTCAAAATCACTTAATTTTTCTCACACACTTCACATGCACACAAGAACAGAGTGAGCTTGTTCTCAGCAGAAACAATGACAAATAAACAAACAGAAGCAAAAACCTAATCTGGAAAATTTAAAATTTAATTATTATTACCTGGCTTTTTCTACGAACAGGATGATTAAACTTACAATTGGACCCAAACTTGCAGGTACCTGTTTTCATATAAAAAGCACAATCTTGGGCTTCGGGTCTCACTGGATAGGGATACCTTTTTCTCATTTGATTTCCATTCTCATTCTCATTTTGAGCCTCATTCTGAACTTTGATGTTACTCTTATTGTTTTCATCACTCTCGCTTTCTTCTTCTTCTTCATCTTCCTCTTCGTCTTCTTCTTCAACTTCTATTTCCGCTTCTTTGATTGAATCTATCTCTTCCGCCTCTCTCAAATCCAGATTTCGCAGCTCCTCCTCAATTCCTGCAGTGTAATCAAGATCGGACGGTGGAGGGTCGAGATCGGATTTCGGAGGGGAAGATCGTAATCCTAATTCGAGGATTTTTTTTTCATGATTAAGATTTGGTACGGGAATTAGCTCAGAGAGTTCCATTTTGTTATCACATTTCAAAACCCTAATTTTGCAAAAGAGGGAAATGATGATTGATGAAGATGTCAAATCCAAGTGAACTGAAAAAAGCGGAATGGAGGCTTCACAAGGCTAAACGTGTGTTACTTCTTGCTGTACATATTTTTTTGGGCCCCTAATTATTTAATATTTTTGAAGGGATGGCAAATTTTTTAATTTAGTTGAATAAGGTCCATAGTCCTGTGAATACAATTATAAAAAGATATCATTTAGTATCGTATATTCTGATTGATAAAAACTGTATTGTATGTATAATAATATTTTATATTAATATTATTTAAATTACGGTTTAATTTTAGTGGTAAGAAACTATTTTCCTAAGGCCTGGATTATATTTAAAACTGTAATTTAATATAATTTATTAATATTATTATATAAACATATAATGTGGTGTGTCAAAGGTATTTAAGAATATTTTAATTGTTTGACAGAAATTATGGACGTATTTGATGCCGGCGTAGACATATATCCTTATTTATTTAAAAAAAAAAAGAAAAAAAAGTCACATGTACTTTTGTCTTTTTCAAAATTTTCAACGTGCAATCGTTGTGTAAAATTTTGCAAGTAATAAAATGTGTATGCAGCACTGCCCGTAGCTCCATGCAAATTTCAGCGCAGGTGTCGAATTCTTTTATAACGTAGACAAGACGCGATTAATGCTATCAAGCTGCGAAAAAAAATCATGAAACAAATCAAAAATATACGCATGGAATCTGTTACGGGGAATAAATGCAAATACTGTAAAATTTCTCTTGAGTATTGAAAAGAATTTCATTCAAAGAGATTAAAGAGATGTTGGAAGGAAATTGAATAGAGGTTAATCTGCTTAAAGATTCGAGCAATTCATAAATAAATTGGCCCAATGAAGCCCCAGGGCAACACAAATTTAACAGTTGCTCTGAATGACAATTGACTAACAATTGACAGTTACAGGACAAGGAACATCCTCAGCAATTGACAGTTACAGGACAAGGAACATCCTCAGCAATTGACAGTTACAGGACAAGGAACATCCTAAACCTATCTTAGCCCTACCCTCTAAAGTTCAACAACAGGTTCATTAGCAAATGTTAACAAGCAATCTTCTTCCTTTACACTCACTACCCTCTACTCTTCTTTGCAGAATGTCCGGTCTTCCGCTTGTGACGACTGAAATCTGATACAAACCGGAATGTCTGGCCACAGCCTGGCTCAGCACACACATAAGGTCGAGCACCTGTGTGAACCCTTATGTGTTCAGTGCGTGCCCATGCCCACTTGAAAGTCATCTTGCATCCCTTCCAGGGGCATTTAAGGGGACGGTCATCCAAATGAACACGGCGGTGCTGCACTAGGTATTTGTGTGAGAAAAACTTCTTCCCACATCCCTTGACTGGACAGATGTTTTTCTTGTGCAGCACCAACTCTTGTTTTGTGCCAAAACTCATCGTGCAACCCTCCATATCACACTGGTATCCTGCTTCCTCATTCTTAAGTTTTGCATTATTCGAACCAGAAGGAGCCTTCACCGCTGAAGCATTTTTTACCTTCTTTTTGGTGGCTTGGTTTTTCTCCTTTGGTTTGGTTTCAAACTCTTTCTGAGGCTTTGGGATTCTTTTCCTTAGTCGAGTGCTAGGTCCGCCTTCTAGCTCCTGTTCAACAACTGAATCAAGAAGTTTGGCATTCTGATCACTTTTAACACTATGCTGCCGAGAAGTCACTTGTTTCAATAGCCGAGAGGTCTCTCGTTTTGTTAATCTACTTTTACCAGGCTTCAAATGTGAAGGGGTTTCCTGTCTCATTTTCCGAAGTGTTTCTGTTCTCAGCTGTTTGCTTCTGAGAGTCCTACAATGTCTTTTATGAGAATTATCCTCTAGTAAATCATACAAGACTGCATCTTCCCTTTCAGTAAAATTGGCCCTCTTTCTAGGAATTCTCCTAAACTGCTGAATGTTATCCTCAGTGGAATCATAGAAAACAGTATCTTCCATCTCAGTGCATTTAGATAGCTTGTCCCTAGGAATGCTCTTATATTGCTGATGAGAATTATCCTCCAGTGAATCATCCGAAACAGCATCTTCTCTCTCAATCCACTTGGATGACTTACTTTTTGGAATCCTCTGATACAACTGACGAGAATTATCTTCCAGTGAATCATCTGAAACAGCGTCCCCTCTCACCATCCATTTGGCTTGCTTGCTTTTTTGAGTTCTCCGAGGCAACATATGAGAACTATCTTCCAGTAAACCATCTGAAACTGCATCTTCTCTCTCAACACGCTTCACTTGCTTGCTTTTTAGAGTCCTCTGATGATGCAGCTGATGAGTATTTTCCTCCAGCGAATCGTCTGAAACCGGACCTTCACTCTCAACACATTTGTGTTGCTGCAAGTGATGAGAACAATCCTCCACTGAATCATCAGAAGTTGCAACTTCTCTCTCAATCCATTCAGCTTGCTTGCTTTTTGGAACCCTTTTAAGCTGCAACTGACGAGAATTATCCCGCAGTGAATCATCTGAAATTGCCTCGTCTCTATCAATGCATTTGAATTCCTTGCCTTTTGGAATGCTTGTATGCTGCCTATCAGACGTACCTCGCAGCGAATTATCTGAGACTTCATCCTCTCTTGCAACACGTTTGGCTAGCTTGTTCCTAGGAATCCTCCTGTACTGCATAAGGGAGCTATCATCAGGTAAATCATCTGAAACTGCATCTTCCCTACCAATACATTTGGCTTGCTTCCTCTTAGGAATCCTCCTATACTGTTTAAGAGAATTGCCTGGCAGTACATCATTTGAATCTCCAACTTCCCTCTGAACACATTTAGCTTGTTTTCTTCTAGAAACACTCCTCTTCTGTTGATAAGAACTAACTTCTGATGAATCGGGTAAGTCCACATCTTCTTTTTCCATTAATTTGGCTGGTTTGTTTCTAAGAATCCTCCTTTGCTGGATATGAGTATCGCCCTCCAGAGAATATTTTGAACCTGCATCTTCTGTATCGATACATTTGGCTTTCTTGATTGACACACTCTCTGCTAGCATTTTCCTCTTCCTACTGTACTTTCTAGTCACCAAGGTCGAGTGAGTTTGGAAAATACTTTCTGGTTTTCTCTCAAAATTTTCATCTGGTGTTGTCCAAGCATGAAAGCTCCTTTCTAGCTCTTGTTCCTCAGGATCCTTTTGCGCTAGAAAGGGATGAACCTGATTTGACATCCAAACTCTCCCACACCATTTCCCTGCTACTACTTTCCTCTGCCTGGCAGGACGTCTCCCGTTATCATATTTTGTGGGCGAGCTAGCAGGAGAACTACGGCCAAAAGCATTGTATATAATAGAATTGTATGGCATCTGCTTACTGTATAAAGGAGAGCGGCTGAGGTTGGCACTGTAGAAAAGATTGATTCCCAACTTTACAGCCCAGTCCCCATTACCAGGTATTGCATCTTCACTATCCAGAGACAACTGGATTCTCTTCTCGTCCTCTTTGGTAGCAATCCTGAATGAGATTTCATCACAGAGAGAATCAATTCCCAATTCTTCAGCCACTAACTTTGCTTCAGCCACCATCTTGGGATAATCTGCAAGTTTTTAGAATGAATTATGAATTATTAGAGGGCTGCAACTGCTCTCAATAGAACTATATGTTTACAAGAGTGTAAAACAAAACACGCACAATGCTTGTTAGGAAGGAGAAACTCTCTTCACTACTGAAGAGAGTAATATAAAGACTGAAAAAAATAAAATGATCATGGCTTGCTGAGATGTCAGTTTCAACATGGCTGCAATTTTGTCCGACAAAAAGAAACATTTCAAGTAAAGAGTATGGCCGAGGGCGGATAATTTTGCAGCATAGCACTCAACACTAACTAAACAAAATCCTTACTACATTGGATCCCTCTAAGTTACAATCTAATGTAACTTACTCCTCTCACACAAGTTATGCGGGTCCCACCACTAAATCACTGTAGCTGTGAGAGGAGTAAGTTACATGTGATTGTAACTTAGCAAAATCCTTACTACATTAGGCAGCTAAGATAATCATGCACAGTATGCTGAATCTTTTCTTAAAGCACCATCACCACTTTAGCAGGATGCTGCTCATTCTCCCTTAACACACTCAAAATTTTAGAGTCCACAAAAATTTGGGAAAGCTAAACATGGTATTAGTAAATAGCATCAAAATTTTACCTTGGTCAGCACTATTCATACACAATCCACGGCACTTACAAATGGTGTCTTTTTACTAATGTATAGCATAGTTGACACTCAATCATGCAATAGCTACTATTCCACATATCAGTATAGATTCATGCCTTCAGTCACTCCACGTCATGCAATGAGAACTACAAATTTTTCCCTGGTATAAGTGCGATAAGAACATTGACTGCAATCACCAGATTACAGTATCACTATGAAACTATGAAAGAACAGATATACAATATTCAACTTCCAACAATTCATGCATGATAGTTATTTATTTGTTCAGGAATAAATGAAAAATAACAGTAGTAATAAGTAACACAATAAAACAATGGAAAAAAGGAGATACTCGTAATAGGCATGAATGATTGCCCAATGACAACACACCTGGGTGACAAAGAAGAAATACATCCACCCCTCCAATAGGACGAAGTTGTTGCTCTACTTCCACAGCATGTTCAAGACAGAAGACATGCATTCGAGAAGAATCTTCATCAGATCTTGGAGCAAAGGACATGTCAGCATTCGTCACTGGTACAATGGCCTTGCTAAACTCCACATTTTCACCACCATGAATGACTGGAGAGCAATTTGAAGCATAAGTTGCTGCTATTGGATCTCCAAAACAACCATCAAAACCATTAGGTTTAGAGCAATCGTGTTTATCAGTTTCAAACTCTACAGAGCATTCAGACCTTTGAGGATTTTTATCATTAAAGTAATCTCCTCTAAATTCAGGTTGCACATAACTGATTTGAAGTGAAGCTTCATCCTCGCAATCAAGGTTTATGTAGGAGAGATCTTGACTCCCTGCAGCAGCAGCCACATGAAAGTCTCGCTGATATTTTCTTTCTAACAAACACTCCGTCAATTTAGTTTCTTTATCATTACACATGGGAACATTTGGTTCAACCTGTTCTTCCTCGGAGTCAGATGAATTGCCATAAGTTATAGCTAGTAAGTTAAGAGCAGAGGTATCTCTTTTTGTTTCTCTATCTGAAATTGTTTCATTACTTTGATCCACCGCTTGACTTTGGTTAGCTGATTGAACAGGGACATCATATAGACTATTCCGACCACTCTTTCCAATCCATCCTGTATTTTTATACAAAAATAACAAAATGTTGGAAATGGGAACAATAGCTCAACATACTTAGGAAAAGCATAATAAGGGAACAAAAATTGAATATTATCTAGGTGAACTGTAAAATACGCAGCTCAGATCCAGAGTTAAAAGCTCTAATGTGCAAGGCAGTGAGTCATCATTTGCCAAAGAGGAAAATTGCATCAACAACAGCCAACTACAAGGAGTACTATGTTTTAATAGGATATTGAAGCCTCATCAAAAAATGAACAGTAAAGCTAGACATTGTCATGAGATATAAATAAATATAATTTTAAAAGAAAAATTAGTCATCATATTTCCACTGATACAACAGATCTTTTATCAGTATGTAAGCAAGTGCTGAAAAGAGATATTGTATGCAATCTTTATATGGGGATCAAGTTATATCCACTACCTAATACCCTCAGTTAAATACTCTACACTCTGCTCACACTAAACAGCTTTCATGTTTACCAAGAAGCAAACTTTTTTTATTTTTAATTTTGGGGTTGATACAACAATATTATTAGGCACTTTATCCCAGTCCACTCTTCCTTTTCTTAAGTTACATCTCAGGTGCTTACCTCAATGGTCTTCCTCCTAGAATTGTCATATTCCACCATGAAAAAGAGGCAATTTCATTAGCCTAATAAACCTATAAAGTCATCTAAGTAGTATCTAAACAGGATCAAAACCTGAATTGCAAATAATACACTATGTTTCAGTATGGAAAGTTAAAGGATCCATGCGATAGCCATATGAAAGATCAAAAGAGAAGAGAAAACAGACGGCTTCATCTGTGGACAGAGGAACAGAGATGAGCAACCATCAGTAAGAAAATAAGACATAAACAAGATCAGCTCTGATCATGCCTTAACTACTTTATCAGTTATCACAGAGACAAAATATCAAGACACTCTCAACCCACCCAACAAGGAGGTCATCAACATCGAAGGTCTGATTTAACTCCCTCACAACCATGGAATCACCAGTCACTAAAACTTCGTCTGCCTCATGTTAAGGTTACCACATGACCTAAAAGCTCAAGCATGAAACAGGTAAGGACCCATGCAACTGGAAGAGACAAGGTAGCTATTGCAAAGCGGATAAACATCATAATAATAACAGAATCAAACCCAAGGGATCCTGCCAGTTGAGCAAAAGAAACTCATCCTTGCAGGCCATGCCCTGTGTAGAATGTAGGAGTGGACACAATCTAATTACCGACAAGATATGAAATTGGGGGCCAGAAAATATCTATGCCAACCACTACATAAGATCACTCGATGAGGCAAATAAACAAAAAAAGAATGACAATATCCTACTTGAATGAGAATTGTGCTCCAAAGTTATTACATCCCCTCCAGCAGCACGAAATGCACCACTGACTCCAGAACCAACAATCCAATCATTGAAGAAGCTACAATCAGCCGACATGAGGTATCTAGCAGTTGGCTCTCTAGGTTGAATAACAGCTACACAAGCAAAGCTCAGGATCCCACACGTGACACAAGAAAACAACCTCTGATCTGACGACCGATCACCTTGAACAGTACTTTGTCTTTCAATATCTGTGGATAGTATCTGAGAACTCCAAGTTCTTATGTTCTCAGTTTCACAGAAAGAGGAATTTCTTGCATATAAAGAAGCAAATTTTCCTTTCACAGAACAGTAACTCTTCACAGGATTGATTCCATTATTCTTGCCAACCATGATATCGTTAGAAACTAAACCACCCGAGGATTTTATTGCTTCTCTGTAACTGCATAGACCAAGGGGGATCCTGGGGTTTGCTCCTAAAGCGCCTGAAGAACTTTGAGGAAGAAGTACTATTGGAGATCCTTGTCCAAGAATGTGAAGCAATTCATTATTCTGTGCTACATCCTGCACAAATAATTCTTTAACCAAAGTTTCTCCCTCATCTTTATTCTTATCCTTTAGTCGGGAACTCCGTGGTTTAGCACTGACAGCCACAGGAAAACTGCATTTGAGAAAATAAGAAAATTGAGAGAGACTGCAAATAATAATTAAGATGTGCTCATATATACTGTACTTCCAACTGTCAACAAAAAGAAGATAGTTTCTGTAGAATTTTTTGAATGAATACTAAAGAAAAACGTGCTGGCGACAATGAAAAGGAAACAGAACAATTAAATTTCAAATACAAGTTCAAATAAATGCAAAATCTGCTCCAGAGAGTGTAGCAAAGTATATCAAAATCTCTGGTGACTCTTGAGTCCAATTTATTTCAGTTTAAAAAGACCAAATGGGATTTAACAGCTGATAAGCAAAATAATGAAGCCAATCAAATCATGTGTACAACTAGGATAATCCTAAGAACATAACAGCAAATACCTTGAATGCATTGATAATGCAAGATCATAGAGTAACTGGAAATGAGAAACCATAGGTGGATAATTGATTGAAGCTCTTCGAATGGCAGCATCTTTAGCAATGTTTAACCATTCAGGGGTTGCAATATTGGCTGCCTCGCCACAATTAAATCCTAATGGACAAAATTCAAACAGAAGAAATAAGTTTCTCCAGTTCATAACAGTGATACCTACTACTTTGACCTAAAAGTAACATCTTCAAACTCAAAGGGCCTTACCATGACTGAATCCCATATGATAGGCTCTTGGGAAAGTGACAACAAACTCCCCAGCATTTTGCACTAACCTGATTTAAAGAAACTGATGAGTTAAGAATAAATAGATGCATCATGCCTTAAATGAAGGCATTAAATTAGTTAAGAGTCAAAAGATAGCATTTAGAAGTACAAAAGAACAGAGAGAAAGACTCACCTGCAGCATGGAACCCCCGCACCAACAAACACTTCAGGTGATATCATTGTTGTTTTCTCACCAAGTGTAGCAAATGTAACTGATAGAAAACAGCATAAATAAAGTCAAGTAGAACAGCATGAAGTAACAAATAGATAAAGATAAAATTCAAGTATCACCCCCTTGATTATTACCAGCTAAGTTGCTTTTCAGTTGAACCAAACCCAACAATTGCATATTAAACAACTTGAACCTCGCGGAGAAATTAAAAGCCACTAGTCCACTCATGTGTCCTGGCTCTCATCAGCTGTTATTATAATTAGAAACCCAATTTGCGGCACCCATCATGATACCTCAAATACACTCCTATAAGCCTCTAAAACCCATCAATCCTAAGTCCCTACCAAACCCCAGCCTCATGTTTCAAATTCTACATACACAAAACTAGTATTCCAAGCAATTTCCAACTTAAACTACCAACAATCGCACTACATTCCACAATGTACTAAAGAAACTAACTTCAACATTAAATAGTAAAAACAGGGGAGTCAGAATTACTACTTACCCAAAGGATTAATCTCTTCTCCATAACCATGAACTCTAACCACCTCCTCAAAAGCATTGGCTGCTTCCATGGGCACCCCATACCACGTCTTACTAGCCCCCATATGCAGGTAATTCAAGCTATGCAAGTCATGATCCTCGGCATGCCAAGCAAACCAACTAAACAGCATGGCTATATAAACCATGGGGGAAGTCACACCCGGAATCTCCTCCTTCATAAACCTCAACAATGACCCTTTAGCCCTGGACACTCCCCTCATATTCCAGGGCGTCTCGCCCACCGTCACCCCTTCCCCAACCGCCTCCCTAATTTTCCGCACAGGCACAAACGCCGAGCCCGGCATGTCGTTAGCATACTCAACAGAAAACGGTTTGTCCACGCTGGCCTTCCAGTACAAGCTCTCGATTTCCAAAGCAGAAAGAGCAGCCTTCTTGTTGCCGCATTTCTTCAAATAACTCTTCTCGAAATTCTTGGCTTTGGTTTCAAATTGCTGGAAAGTGTAGTGCTCGCCACTCTGCCAGACCGGTTTCTGAACCGGACGCGGTTTTCGAGGACAGAAGCCGATCTGCTGCTGCCGAGTGGTGAATGTAGGACCGGAGCTGGAACTAGCACCGCCAGTTGCTGCCGCGCGCTCAGCTAGGGAGCGATTGAGGAACGTGATGGCGGTTTTTTTGGGAGGCGGTGGGACCGGGGGAATGATTTTGCAGATGCCGTACTGAGAGGCTTCCTTTTCGATCTTGAAAATGTAAGCAATTGGATCTTGAAACTCGGCCAAAGTCGGGTGAAATTCTGGAGCCACAGGTAGGGTTTTCAGCCACGGCAATATATCTTGTTGCTGTATTGGCTCCGCCATTGATTAGAGGTTTAGTAGATATTTAAAACCAAATAAAAAAAGAAAAAAGAAAAGAAAAAAATAGTGGGGTTCTAATCATAAGAAAGTCTCCATTATGGAGACTAGAAAGAGAGAGAAGCTGTTCAGATTCTCCTTTGCTGCTGCTGCTGCCGCTGCCTCATTTTCCTTTTTGTTCTGGATTATTATTTTATTATATTTACATATTAAGTGTTGGTTGGTTGTATTTTTTGTCCTCTGTTTTTTAAGTTGTTAATACAGAGGGGTCGGAGTGGAAATGGCGAAAATGCTAGTGTGGTTGAAAGTAGACATGTAGTTGGGGTTTTATTCGGTTTTGGTCTGGTTTCTGAAAATGACTGTGGTTTTTTATCTTATTTGCGGTTTTGCCATTTGGGGTTTTTTTTGGGGTTTTTCCGATGCGGCAGAAACTACATTTTTGGCGCTTTCTTTTACTGGATTAAAAATGGGCATTCAATTTTTTTGGTGTGAGCTGTGAGCTGTGAACTGTGAACTGTGAACTGTGAACTGTGAACTGTCGTGAAATACGGACATGAATTAAAATTTTCTTTTGCAGTTTCGTCCTTCATTTCTGTACTTGTTTTACTTATGGCCCTGTTACTTGTGCGATCACAGTTTCGTTCTCTTAGGGGGCCTGCATTTTACTCTGGTTTGACAGGACCGTGGTCAAACCAAGTCCACAGCGAGGGAAGGAAACCATTTAACCAACTACGGGATTGATTCTGACCCACCGGACGAGGACATCGCAGTGGCTGCGACACGTGTTCGAATTCCGTTGGACAGTTTATCTTTTTTTATGGTACGCCATACAGGTAAGTAGTAAATACTAAAATATGCACGCATGCACGACCGCTAGTAACATTTCCTCTATTGTCATCATAATAGTATCCAGTCAATGTGCATGGGAATTGTCAATATCAGTCGGTAACGATCTAAAACTAGTTTTAAAGTACATGAAAAGCTTTGTAAAGTAGGAGGTTATTAGAAGCGATTTTCTACGTTTTAATAAAACTAAAATTGCTCTTTTAAAAAAACCATTTTAAATGTTTTTTTTATTATATATTTATTTATAATCTACTAATATCTTCAATCAAAGTCTTTCATTACCTGCTTAGATACTGTTATTATGACTTAATTCAAATGTTTAGGCCATTCAAAATTAATATCCAAAATTTGGTGAAGTTTTGTTTGAACCTCATTCATTGTTTTCTTTTTGTGTGCGTGTGTATTACAGTCAAAGATTTATTAAGATTATTCTAAGAAATTTGTATGAAAGATGTCTATTTTTACTCAATTTATCTCTAATAATTAAGAGGAAAAGAAAATTCTGGCACAAGGCTGTGACCCAAAGTTGTGCACACGGGTCCTTGATTTAAAATGTTAAGGAAAGAAATTTAAGAACATTATCAAAGTCAATTAAAACAACTTTTTATGATATTTCATTTTTTATCTGTGAGAAAATACAAGTTGGGCACCATCGAAAAAAGTTGAATCATATGTATTTTGATGTTCGTTCAGTTTGCTTATCCGAAATAAAAACACAACTCTTTCACTTTGGCTAGGCATGTACTCAAATTTATCAAAGTCCATGTAAATGATGGTAGTTTCGTTACTTACATGAAAAACAGATTTGACACGTCAATTTGTGAAAACATGCGATACGGTATGTCTATTTTCTTTTATCTGTTTCTATTTAAGATCCGTATCAATGTAATTGCGGTTAGGAATCTAGCTTCAATCAATGCAATTCGACCTTGGCTGAGACACATCACAAATGTGTAGGTTGTTATCAACTGAAGGGCGAGGCCAATCAATTGAAGTCAAATTGGATTAAGTGACATAGCCACTAGTTAATACAGACATGAGTTCCCATTAATAAATTTAAGGAATTAGTGTCGTTGAAAGATTATACTACCATCATTACACCATTAAGAACATAAACATCAACACGCTTGGACATTGAGATTTTTCTTCTTTTTCCCCTTTTCAGTCTGAACTGGCTTCTGAAAGCTCAAGTGAAACAAGGCAGTGGTCACTCCCATGAAAGCCTGCAAACAAAGAATAATATAATGCACAATGGATCGGCATTGATCTAACATCACCATAGAGACACTGTTAATGAAATCATGCAGTTCAACAGCAGGCTCTTCAGATTTTTATTTTTGTTCCCGAGTCCCAACTGGCTACTTGGACAGTAATAAGATTTTCATACATTCATCACACATTCCAACACTAGTTTCAGGTATGCGTATGATAACGTAAAAGATACACATCAGAAAATAAATAGTACCTTCTAACTCAATTCCGTGCCCTTGCATTTCGCACGCAATAATACGATCTTTGAGTTCTTCTGAAACAATAAAATAGTCTATTCTCATCCTTTTTCCTCGATACCTGAGAGAAAACTTTCAGTATATCATAAGCTATGCATTTAAATCCAAATTGAGTGCTAAATTTGACTTCGATTTCCCACTTACTTTCCAATGGGATTTCCAGACCATGAGAAGCCACAATCCATGTCCTTTTCCATGTGTAAGAATCTGTATGCATCTATTAGTCTACCCCTGAAGCATAATCCATAAAAATTCTCAAAAGCCATTTTCTTTTAATTTTTAATAGGGCAAAAAGGAACATAACATACGTATAACTAGGAGAATTATGAATCCATGACCATTGGTGATATTTTTAAATGAGATGTGGAGGAGAAGGATGAAATAAAGAAATTATAGGAGTTGTCCATCACTCTCTCTTTGACTGATCTATATCCCATGGAGAAAACTTTAGTTTTGATCATGGTTTCATAACTGCTAACTCATAGAAGCAAAGAAAAATTAATTACTCTTTCAATATGGCACCAAATCGCTTCCTCTCAGCAATTGTAAATCCAGGCTGCCCCCAATCCTGACTCAGCAAGAAATCAGGTCAAAAGAAAATTGTTAACACATTTAGAGGATTACATTACGTAACCACAGTTTGAAGACTCAAGGAAATTCAACATCTCAGTTAGCATTACATGACAGATTATCATTACATCCCAGTTGCTTGTAACTTATAACAGAGTAAATTCAGCAAACAGACCAAATCAGAGTTCAAAAATAAATGCACATGTATCAGAAAGGCAAGGACCCTACTTGTTTCACCAGCTCTCTTCTGTTTTTTCAAATTTATAGTCATCTGGTTTCAATCGGAATGCTTGGAACAATATCGTGTGACTATGTAATGGAATGATGAGAAGGTAGAACTAAAACAAAGATTACGTTAAGACAAGTTACAATGACAAGACTAACACCTCTTTATTTGGAGGAACATAACCATTGAGCTTTGCAGCAGCGAAAAATTCAGGATGACTCACATCGATCTCTTCATAGCTGCAAATTAATGTAAAAAATAAGCATGAGTCAAAATAATACTGCTGTTAAGTGGAAATAATGCTCTAAGAATAATTAAAGTAGTTGACATAGAGACTGTTCTACTTGTTAAGCAAAACTTTCTAGTTTATACAAGAGTCAAATTTTTAACATTTCTACAAAATAAAAGTTGCATATAGTGCAGTTCCATCACCACCAACTTTCAGAGAATGGTGAGCATCTACTAAAAATGTTTAAACAAATTTTTTATTTTTTGAGCTGAAGAAAAAGGATATGGGAATTGATACTAGGTGGAGTCAATCCTGCAGCAGGTATAGCTGGATGACCTGAAGCAAGCATCAAGTAGAATAGGAACACACAAAGGCTAGAAAAAATGCAAAATATTCACCCCCATAACTACCAGTTTTGAGGGGAAGAAATTTTCACCTTACATTCAGATCACCACACCATATAAGAGGCTTCCCTGAACATTGCAAAACAAACTCTTGGATCCTCTTATCCCATTTTCTTCTCCGTTGAAATGAATTTTCCTCCTCTTTCCAACCGTTATTAGGTGCATAGGTATTCAATAAATAGAAAGTCTCAAATTCAGCTAAAATGACCCTGCCATCTGGTTCATGCTTCAAAGCTGACAACAAGAAGTGAAAAACTGAACTATTATTGCACAAGCAAATATAGAAAAAACAAATAAACAAGTTCATCCATGTATTGTTTCAGCCCTCTGCTGTCACTGTCAGACAACATCTAACCACTCAGATATACGTGAAAAAGCGAGGTACTTCACTATATCCGAACTCCCTCCAACCCAAGTGGAAAGATAGAAAGTACACTCCAGCAATAGATTAAAGTTATTGGAACAAGAAAAGCAATAAGCTTCACATTACAACTGCAAAATCTGTTACGATTTTTTCACAATGCAAACATAACAAAGTGACAAACTGCAAACCAAAATACCTGTTTTCTCAAGAGAGAAAGAGATCTTTTTCGGCTGAAAACACTTCTTGACTAACAGTGCTGTCCCTGCATACTTTGAATCAGCTAGAGACCACCAAATCTGATAATTTTTAAATGGCGGACTTGAAAGGGCACGCATCAATATCTGCATGAAAATAGAAAAGTATATAATACATTTTAGAAGTTTTAGAAATGTGCCTTGAGCACATCGCATGAATTACAAGAGATGAAATTCTTCCTCATGAGATGCAAGAGCTATCATTTAATATAGATACCAAAATTCTGAGTCCAAGCACACATCATTCATGATATTGTTCAGGTGCGTAAAACACAAACAAATTCAAAAGTAGGAATAGCAAACAAAAAACTGTTACCTGCTTTTCCTCACGGGAAGCTTTTGTATCGTCTTTCAACTCCTGATGGTTTTTCGGTGCATCCTTTGAACCAGCAGCAGGCATCCTCACTTCCTACCATTACCGTGCAGTTAGAGAGGTTCTCAGCCGTACTTTTGCCGAAGTAATTGCTCAATGATCAGCAAGTGGCCTAATGTATATTGTTTTTCTTTGGAATGCAAAATAAAGTAAAAGCCATATGCAACCAAAACAGTCAAATTCCAAAACAATAAACCAAGCAATCAGACTGCAAACACTGAACTGCGATTACACAATCACACACATTCATCAAATTTCAAATTCCCGCAAAATAAAAGAAAATATTAGAAGTAAAATGCGGCAGAACAAATCAAATCTAAGTACAATATCACAACAAACACACACATCGATCAAAACACTCGAGTTCAATTTCATATCACTATCAGTATCGCCCGAAAATCAAATCACCTGTACGGCAATGACGTCAGGGTCGAAAGTGGTGATGAAGTTGGAGAACTCAGGCCAGTTGTTTTTGACACGAAGAAGCAAACTATTAGCGTTCCATGTTACGAACTTGAGGGGATCTTTCTTGCTGTTTTCTTCGCTTGAAGTTTCAGTCGTCTCGCCGTCTTTCCTTGAAGGCGAAAGCGCGGGTTTCTTCCCTGAGCACTCCTTCTCTATCGGCTTAAAAAATCGCTTCATGGTTGATGCTTTTTGCTTGCCAGTGGAATCACAGTCACTGTTTCTGCTGCTTCCCTTCCTTCTCTACACAAATTAAACCATCACTCATTCCACACTCCACTCTCCGTTCTTGTTTGTATGTCGGTAAATACAATCTTTTTTTATTTTATTCATTTTACACCTTCACGTTTATTGGGAATTTTTTTTCTTTTTCCCAAAACAAATAGGGCTTGCCTTAAAATTAGAGTCAATTTCCCCAAAAAAGAAAAATGGCACTTCAACGGGTTTTTCTGGTAGCAACAAAAATAATAATAACAACATTCCGCCTAAAAAAAAGGATATTTTAGAAATAAGACTGTGACTAAAGTACTCGTAAGAGAAGGTACTCATCATTAGATGGTTCTATTTTAACTTTTATTAATTTTTTAATCATCTAATAGTGTCTAAGCACCATGGCCGAAGTGCCGAACCCATATAAAAATAGCCCTCTCAAATTAGATGACTAAACTATTAGTATTTATGAATCATGCTCTATCATCATGATCTACAATGTCTTGTGTGATAAATAAACTAGTATTCCATCATGTTCGCATCAATTTTAATTAGCGGTATTATTATTTAAAATGTATTTTCTTGTTAATAAAATAAGATAAAATTGTAAAGAGTAAATGCTAATTTAGTTTCTATATTTTGACTTAAGTACTCATTTATTTTTTATATTTTAAAAAATATATCAAAAATTTTCTTTTTTATCCTTATTTTTCTTTATTTTTACAATAATACATTGATAATAATATTCTTGACATTAATTAATTTATCAATAAAAATTTAATTAGCAGGTTAACCAATAATTATTTATTATCAAATTAACCAATAAGTATTAGTATGAAAAAAACTAGTATTTTTTGTAACCGTGCAATAATCTTACTAATAGTTTATCTATAAATAAATTGATATCCGCTAATTTAAAGTAATGTTTAATGTACTTGCAACAATCTTATTTATAGTTATTTTATAAAAAATTAATTTATCAAATTAATCATAAAAGTAAAATAATAACATTAAAATTTGTGAAAAATTTTACTTTACTTTTGAGACTAATTTGATAAATTAACATTTTTTTTCTTTTTATTAATATCTTCAAGAAGACAAGAATATTATTACAAGTGTATTATTGTAAAAGGAAAGAAAAAACAAAAATAAGAGTGTAGTATATTTAATAGCAAAGCTGTCTTATGGTATTTTTTAAAATATAAAAACTAAATAAATATTTAGGTTAAATATAGAGGCTAAACGAGCATTTATCTATTTGTAAATTAGTTCTAAATTTAAGCAATTTGCATAAATTTCCCTTGTTTATATATTTACTATTTTTAAAAAATATAAATTTATAATATATGTACTACTTAAGGGTAATATTGTGTTTTTAATAATGAATTACTTAAAGAGAAAATTATCGGCCATCCACCTAATGATTATTATGTTATAAAAAAAAAAAAATTAGAAGAGTTTAAATTTGTTTGATTTTGCACTCATTATCTACAATATGTATCAACCGTCTTTAAAAAAGAAAAAGACGGAAATATGCTTGCAAAATGACCATCACTACTATTTTGTATTTTATGGAGTAATCTTTGGGTGGATGGCTAATAATTTCTTTGTCCTAAATATTTTCTTAGGTTCGTATTTTTCAGGTGTGGGCGGGCAGTACACGGGCCTGACAATTGAGCCCAATCCAATTTAACTGATGCTCTACCGCCAGCCCAATAATAAGAATAAAACTCGCGCGCGCACGCAATTGCAGTGCGACCGCAGAAGATTTTTGTGGCGTTAACGCTGGATAAGCAAAGCGTGGGATATGAAAGAAAGAGCGTCACAAAGGCCCCACCGACCACGCCGTCATCACGATTCACCACGAACAAGGAATTCCATAGAGCTCTGCTAAAACCAATGGCATCAACAACTTTCTCTCTTTCATTGTCTACACTTGCTTCCTCAACAGCTTATAACTCTGGCAATCACATTCCAACTATTAGCTGCAAAAGTAATGAGAAGAGTAGCTTATGCTTATCATCATCTTCTTTTTTGGGTTCAAAATTAAATGTTAGCAGACGTACAAGTAGCGCGAATCCTATGAGCATGAGAAATGTCAGAATCACTTGCTCGGCATCTGTTCTTCCCTCGGCCCTTTTATTTGACTGCGATGGCGTGCTCGTTGATACCGAGAAGGATGGCCACAGGATTTCTTTCAACGACACTTTCAAAGAAGTAACCCCACTCTCCTTGCTGCGACTTGTTCTGTTTTTCTGCTGAGATTAACATCCATACATACATTCAAATTAACTATAATAATGATAATAATTAAACATTTGCGGTTGGATTATCTGCGTTTTATTATTTCGGGGAAACTGTTTGTGTTACACAGGAAATTGGCTTTTTTTGGGAAATGGAAGAATATCCAATTAGGGACAAGTTGCATAATAAATGGCAAATGACTTGCAAATGGATGATAACACGGTATTGATTTAATTAATTGTGCAGAAAGAATTAGCTGTTACCTGGGATGTGGATTTGTACGGCGAGTTGCTTAAAATTGGAGGTGGAAAAGAAAGGTATTTCCTTCAGTCCAAGTGTGAAAGCTTTCTATGTTTTTGTAGTATGCCTAGTAAATGTAACAGAACTACAGAGAGAAATTATCAACCCTGTAGAACTCCACTGATTCTGGTTTTTGTAGGATGACAGCCTACTTCAACAAGACTGGCTGGCCAGAAAAGGCACCATCCGATGAAGAAGAAAGAAAGCAATTCATTGCTTCTCTTCACAAGCGGAAGACAGAGTTGTTCATGGCCCTTATTCAAAAAAAATTGCTACCTCTTCGGCCTGGTGTTGCAAAGTTGGTTATCATCTGAACTTCTTTTTCTATGCAATATTGATATTTGGGTTTAATTATTACATATAATTCTACAGTTTATGCCTTAGCAAGCCAAATAGTCGGTAACACTCATAGGTCATCTGATCTGGTTCAGATGAGTGTCCTATTGTCACGATGAATGTCTTGTATTGCCTACATTCTCAATGACTTATCGCCTTGAGATTTCTGTGTTCTTCTCCATCCATGGTATGCTTTAAATCTACCAATGTGAGTTGGTCGTCTCTGATGTTGGTCACATGCTCTTCCACTACCTCATACCTCTATTCAACAGTTTTCATTAGGAAAGATTCTCTGAAGATAAATCAGCAAATTCTATGTTGAGATAAATTTTAAAATTCTAGATGCATGCTTTGATGAGTTTTCTTATTGTTTGTTCAGGCTAATCGATCAGGCTCTGGAGAAGGGAGTCAAAGTTGCCGTATGTAGCACCTCCAATGAGAAGGCGGTATGAACAGTCAGGTTCTACAACTGTAATAGCTTGCGTGATTAGTTTACCACGCTGAAAGAATCTGTCCAGCAAAGAAAACCCACTTATTATATATGCTAGTATTTTAAAGGACATTTCGACAGGTAGAGTTTCGTGTTTCTATAAGCCAACCTTTTTTATGGAAGCTTTAGGCAAAATCAATGGAAAGTACAAGAAGTAATAAATGTTTTGAATTATTTGAGCATATTATTCTCAAACCTCTTGTACATTTTAGATACATATTTCTTTAGATTTAAGGTCAGAATCAAGAGTTTGTAATTAGTGTGCTTCTGTTAAGATAAAGGTGAATTGTTCTCCTCTCTCAGTGACTCAACTATGTGCACTAATTTCAGGTAACTGCAATAGTTTCTTTCTTGCTGGGACCAGAGCGAGCTGAAAAAATTCAGATATTTGCTGGAGATGTGGTTCCCCGCAAAAAGCCTGATCCGGTAAAAGTATTTTCTCTCTTACGGTTGATATAGTATGCAATGTCTTGAAAACACATGAACATAAGAATGTTCTGGTTTAGCGTTCAAACCTTTTATGGTGGTAATATAGCCTTCATTCTTCAATATGAGTTGCCACAGCTTTAATAGGATATTTGGAGTTGCTCACACTTAAAATCCTTCCTGTCCAGGCATCTAACTCCTACTGGATGAAAAAAATAATTTAAAGAACAGAAAATAACACTCTTTTAACTTAATGTGTTTTTTTTTCTTTTTTTGTTATTATGTGATTCTAGTACAATACTCACTTTCAAAGCTATCCTGTTATTCTCTTTTATGTGTCTTTTGGTTATACATCCTCTCTGTTGCTGACTGCATCCACTCTTTCTGACAGGCCATTTATACATTAGCTGCTAGCACTCTGGGAGTTGATCCTCCAAGGTATTGGATGATAACATGACCTAGCTGATCATATATGTTATGATAATCAATTACATATGCTTTTTTGCTTCATATCTTTTGATCAAGTTGCAAAAACTAAAATCTGCACCACAGGTTTGGATTCATTTAGTAACATCAATTTAAAATCACAACTAGCTGTCATCACTTCACAACTACTAATCACTTTCCGCGTTCTCACTTGCATATGCTATTTTTTCAATATTCTTTTATTTTACAAGACGTTTATTGCTCATTGATAACGCTCTTTCCCTTTTTCTACAGCTGTGTTGTGGTTGAGGACAGTGCCATAGGACTTGCAGCTGCTAAAGCTGCTGGAATGAAGTGCATAGTAACAAAAAGCAGGTAACTTTATTTTCTACTAATGGAAATTTTTGCAATCTCCCACTCTCCTACATTTGCAAATCATGGATGCAAGTATCCTGGACTGTTTCAAACTTAGTCATGTTTGCTCCTGCTGATCTCAAAATGTAGTTACACGGCGGAAGAAGATTTCTTAAATGCGGATGCTGTGTTTGACTGCATTGGAGATCCTCCAGAAGAGCGGTTTGATTTGGCTTTTTGTGGAAGCCTACTTCAGAAGCAGTATGTTAGTTAAGCCATATAATCCCCTGTAATTAATTTTATCAATCTCTCTACTTCTCATTATATTTTCGCCTACATTAGTTAATGTATATCCCAAGGCAGTCAACAATTGACACTGAATGAGGTTTAAACACTAGTGAGGATAATTTTGCGTGATGCTGCAATTTGGCTACTTCTAAGAAGCCAATGGCTCCACTTGTGAGTGACAAGTCACCGAAAGCAAATTTGTTCATCACTTTCCGAAAAAGTAATACAATTCTATTGAAAAACTCTGCTAAATGCTCAAAAACACGGCAGGTTGGCAGGTTCATTTGGTAATACGAAGAACCATGTGGGTTTCTAATGATTTTGGGTTTATGCAAGATTTGATTAATGATGGTAAATCAGGTCTATTTCTGTAAGATATGTTATGTGAAATCAAAAGAGAAAGCGAGCAAGTGATTGAGTTTACAAGAAATGTAAAAGATTCCAGTTTATGCCAACAAAGAACTCGAAGTTTGGTATAGAGTTGCCAATTCAATTCAAACCGTATGGTGCTCGGAGCTACAAAAAAGGCAAGAAAATTACACAGCATACAGTTGGGATGATGATGATTGATGGGGAGAATGGTCTCGTTAGGACGGCTACGGCTACCCATTTAACATGGTGTGGTCCTTAGATGAGCGAATGTAGTTGATGCAGATGGCTTTAAATCTCAACAAACGCTTCAAATATTTAACGGAATTGTTAAGATTCCCGAGCAATTACAACCAATAAAGGTAGCTAACCTGAGTAACCAGAAAACAAGCAAACAAACTTTGTATTCCAATTTACAGACACAGAGCTGTAATGCAGTGTGTTATGCGCGTGACGTGAACGAATGCCAGACTGGAAGAAACAAAAGCGTTGAAAATTCATGAGCATTCGTTGATTATCAAGAACCAAAGATTTTTTTAAAAAATATTTTTTAATAGTAGCTCATTTGCTTCGAGCTTTTTAAACAAGAACTCGATAGCTAGCCTGTCGACTATAGGAACAAAAAGCTAACAGAACTCATGCATTCAAAACTTCAAAGCAAACAAAACAACCAAAACTTGGCTGTCAGCCAGAACTGAAAAGATTAGAAACCAATCTGCCCCCACAACGACAAGAATTGTATCCCAAAGGCTGAATTGTAAATGCCCCACCAGCAATCTGGCGTCTAATAGACCAACAATAATGAAACAACCGTTAGAATTTGTGATGCTATTATTAAAAAAAATTTGTTATTTTTGGTCCATTGAACATAGCTTAAGCTTCGCTATTCTCTTGCTCTAATAAAATCATTGTGTCATTATTTCTTCGGGACCCGGCATTTCACCACCCCCCCCCCCCCCTTTCTTTACCATTGCGGACGTCTTGTGATCATCTTTAAAACTACGGTCAACAATACTTTGTTGCACCAACTCAAATTCAACAAAACTGCTTGAATCAGCCCATGATGAGTACTTGGGATTCCATCCTGGTTCGTCTCTGTTGTCAGCGACCCGTGACCATGGAGATGGAGTAACGCGCTCATTGGCTTAATATCTAGTCACTTTTGAGATTCAAAGACATCTTCTTCGATGAATTGAAAACTGGGATAAAGAAATTTTGTTTTATATATACATATGTGTGTGAAAAAAATGATAAATTATACAATAAAATGGACTTGTTGCAAATAGACAATTTAAAAAAAGAATCATGAATTAAACTTTTGCTTTCTTTCTGAAAACGACCTCCGTATCAAGGCCAAATCCGTCAACTTTCCTAACCGCAACCAACTCCGATTCCCTAAACAACTGTACCAACGGCTCAACACTAAACAAATCATTAGCCGAATACTTATCCGCTCGCCGGGACAGCGCCACGTGTAAGACGCAAACCCCAGCGGGCTTCAACGTCCGTTCGATCTCTGCAACAAACTTCCACGGATACAAAGCGTGATCGAACACATTAGAGAACTCGAAGTCAAAGGTTCCGTTATCAAACGGCTGTGCATGAAAGTCTCCTTTGATAACAAGGGGCGGCCGGGGAACCAAGTCGATGCCAATGGAGTCGGACACACCAACGAGCTTTAATGCGGCCACTTCTTGGCCAACACGCGCCCCGATTGACAACGCCTTTGATTGGTTAAAAAGGAGGTGCCTTTGCTTCAGGTCTCGAAAGAAACGTGAGAACACACGGACCTTGCGCTCCCAGTCACGCGTGGTCCATACCGCCCGGAGTTTGGGGTTTAGGGTTTTGTTCAACTGATGCTGGATGTATGTCTCGTAAGAGGCGTACCCATGTCGGATACGGAGATCATTAGACTCACCGGCAGAGGAGCTTTTGTTCGGAGGTGGAGTTCCAGCGGCGGGTTTGCGGTGGTGGGGAGACTGGGAGAGGCATAAGAATGTGAGGAAACAGAGAGTGAGAAAAAGAGAGACGAAGAATGGTTTGAGGAGGAGGGGTAGTTTGGGGATTGTTGGTTTCATTTCTGCATGCATGGGAGCTCAGCGGGAGAGAGAAAGAGACGGAGATATAGGGGGTACGGTGTCTCTAAAATGAATGTTTTAGGGAGTTCCGTTTTTGTTGAAAACAAAAAAAAAAAAAAAAAAAGAAAGAAAGAAAGAAAATTTATGCGTATTTGGAAGAGTTTGTTTGAGATTAGAATTGTGAAGGGAGCAAAATGCTTGCTTTTGGTTTTGTTTCAGGTGTTAGAACTTAGAAAGAGAGTAGAAGAACAAATAAAAGGAATGAATATATACATATACATATATATGTATATGTGTGTGTAGAGAGAGAGAGAGATAGGGGTGTGCTTGCTTGGTGTGAGAAAGTTGCTTTTGCTTGTCACTGACCAATGGCAATATTTTAATTCATCGAGCTTTTCAACAAATGAATGCCCGCAAAGCAATTTTGACCTTCGGCTATTTTATGTTTATTTTTAGCACTGAAAATAGAAACTAAATCCTCAAAAAATACAGCAAAAACGATGGATAAATCTTACCTTTTTTAAAAAAAACACAATTAAAATAATTTATTTTAAATGTGTTTTTTATTAGTCGCTTATCCGAATTTAGTTCCTCAATCATTTTTCTTTATTACTTTGATCTAGTGAAGTTGTAAATTTTCATACTTTTTGAATAAAAGATGCCACCGAAAAGTATATTGCGCATGAAGAACAGGGTATAAAGGTTGTCCTACGCGTTCCTGTAACGTTGTAGTTATTGAGTTGACACTTTTGAATGGAAATACAAATTATTTTAGGTATCATTTGGAACCCAACCCCATGTGGCGCCTTGTGCGGAAGGTAGGAGAAAAGGGATTTTTTAAGGGGCAACTTTAATTATGATTGAAGGAATTTACTTGCAATCATGCTCCATAATTGACAATTATTTCTTTGCAACCATTATTTTTAAAAAAACAATAATTTAACGACTTATGAACGCAGTTCCCAAAGCCTAATGAATAACCCCTTGTAAAAAATAAAAGAATTTTTAAAATATTAGTCATAATAATGTAGTCGAGAAACTGTAATTTTTTTTTATAAAATTTGTCTAAGAAGTCAAATCTTTAAGCCGAAGCTATGTAGAAGCAAAATCCTCATTGATGAGCTATAAGGAGAAGATTTAAAACCCAACAATCATATACGTAATAAAACACCGTTTAAACTTTAATAGTGCATTTACTTTTCGATTTAAGAAATTAAAATTAACAGCATTTAATTTATAAAATAAAAGTGAAAATTAAAATCGTAATTATGGAGTCCATCTCGAATTGGGAATGGAGAGGGAATCAGTCTCTCATTCCTATGACTACCAAATTTACTTCCATTAAAATTTTTTTATTTTGAAAATACCTCCCTTAAATTAAAAAATATAAATAGCTAAAAAAAAGATGTTGGCCTCCATCGCAGTACGTCGTCACTAGTCCTCTTTGTTTAGGTACATCGTTCGTGGAGTAGCAGCTAGTCACCAATATCTTCGTTGTTTTTATCTTCACTAGCGATCTTCAATAATAATAATAATAATAATAATAATAATAATAATAATAATAATAATAATAATGACGATGATGATGATGATTATCATTATCATTATTAAAAATATTATTTATTTTATTATTTTGATTATTATTGTTATTTTTTATTATTATTATCTCTATTGCTATTATTTTTATTCTTATTATTGTTAATATTATAGTAGATACAAATAAACTACAGATAATAACTAACAAAGGACATTTTAGTAACTCAAAATAGTCCATTCTAATTCTAAGATAAGGTAAATGCAGCAATGGGAATATAGTTCTTTTCAATTTTAATTCTTACAACTTAAGTATACAATTTTTTTTATTATAATTTTTATTCTAATTTTAGTTTATTCCGATTCTCATTTAGTAAACGAGCCAAAATTCACAATATGAGAAATTTGTTAGGCAACTCACCAATTTTGAAGTTAGTGAAGTAATGAAAGAAAATTTTCTTGAAATGTTGTTCTACTTTATTTTTACTTGACCTAACACTTCAATAGAAAGTTAAATTCAAATACGAAAATTAATTACTATAATCCTGGACTCCGAGGAGAATTCTTCGTACCTTATCTTAGTTAGAAATCTAAATACCACATGAACTATGTAAATAACCTCGATAGAAAGGGCTCCTGCTAACAAAATAAGGTATTATGGTTCCCAAACAAAATAATAAAATAAACTCTTTTCAGTTTTATCAACAAGACTCTAAATGTCTGACTTGAGAATCAAATGTTCTTTGCCAAAATCAACCCCATACCCTTACTGTGTGTTCTCTCTTGTCTTGCAAATCAACGCACCCAAATACCTACTCTACTCAATAGTCCTGAAGATATTGACGCAGTCCCAAGACAATCAAAACAAGCCAATTCCTTAACCCAAGGATACTTGTATTAGCATGTGTTAGGAAATTTTAATCCAACCAAGATTTTACAACAAGATTTTACAAGCAAAAATGTATCAAACAAATAACAAACAGAAAAATAAATAAAAAATAAAAGTAATCACACAATACAAGAATTTATATGAAAAACTCCTATAATGAAGAAAAACCACAGCCGTTAAAGACAACGAGAGAAAAATTCACTATGTGAAAATTACTAGAATCACTCAAGTATTCTCTCTCACACCCAAAACTTTAATAACACTCAATCTCTCAATAAATTTATTGTTTCTCTCACACTAGAAACTGTTTACTTGCAGAGAACTGATTGTTTTGTTATACAAATAAGTTAACCTAACCTCAATAAAACTCCTATAATAGAAAAAAATCATAGCTGCTAAGGACGATAAGAGAAAAATTCACTATGTAAAAAATTACTACAATTGCTCAAGTATTTTCTCTCACACCTAAAACTTTAATAACACTCAATCTCTCAATAAATATTTTATTTCTCTCACACTAGAAACTATCTATTTGCAAAGAACTGATTGTTGTGTTATACAAATAAGTTAACATAACCTTAATAAAAATCCTATAACAGAAAAAAATCACAACTGCTAAGGACAACAAGAGAAAAATCCACCATGTGAAAAATTACTACAATTGCTCAAGTATTTTCTCTCACACCTAAAACTTCAATAACACCCAATCTCTCAATAGACCTATTATTTCTCTCACACTAGAAACTGTTTATTTGCAAAGAACTAATTGTTGTGTTATACAAATAAGTCAACCTAACCTCCCTATATATAGCAATTAATACTTGTGGAAAAAGTGTTCATTTTCTTATACTAATAGTATTCCTCCTTGAATAAGTCAAATCCCAAATGAAAAATTACTTATTCTTTAAATAAGAATCTTAAAAAAAAAAAAAATATCATAGGAAATCTTTATTGAAAAATAAGACATATTTCCTAACAGTTTCCACCTTGGTGAGTTTTTCAACTAGGCGAAAAAATATGATCCTCTATATATCCACATAACCATATCATCTCTACCTTCTTTACTCCACCAAAACTACACCCACATAGGGCTTATAAGAATCACTCCACCATAGGTAAAATCTTATCCTCTAGCTAGCATCCATAATTTTCTATACCGAGAATCATCATACTCCACTTTATCTAGAGTACACATATTTGGCACATGTCAATCACCTTACTGAAAATAATCACTCTCATATTTGGGTTCCTTGAGAGTCCTCAGCCATTAATACAAAAATTCCACCACACACCTTGTATAAATGCTAAACCATGCCTTATATGCAAATATTATGGACCCGCTAACAGTAATACATTTTTTTCCATGGCACTAACGGCTTTTTCATGAAAATGTTTTCATCATCTATTAGAGAAGATTACTGTCTCCCATAATAATGAGAGATTTTTCACTAGCATTACTATCAGTATCTTTATATACTGACTTGGAGCTATTAATTGAATTTGTTCTATTTGCTTTATGATAATCTTTTTTAAGGTGCCTTGATTGTCTTCATACCCAACAGACTCTTTTTTTTCTTGTAATTATTTTTCTTTCAATTACTAACTGTCAATGCCGAATCATTAGAAGCCTCATTACTTCCACCATTCAGCCTTTTTTTTTTTTTTTTGAAAGTAGAGTACTAATAACTTTTTTAAGATCCACAGTTTCCTTCGTATACATTAAAATAGACACTAAATGCTTGTAGGAATTTGGAAGAGACCATAATAGCCTAAACGCCTTGTCCTCATCTTTAATTTTATTTCAATTGCTTCTAATTCTGTTATGATGCCATTTAGAACACTAAGATGATCAGAAATTTTTGTACCTTTAATCATTCTTAGCTTATGAAACCACCCTTTAAGGTACAAATGATTAGAGATGCTCTTTGTCTAATACAAATTTTCTAACCTCTCTCAAAGTTGTTTTGCCGAAATAATTTTTCCTATATTCGTAAGAACATTCTTTGTTAGACATAATCGTATAACACTTGTAGCTTTTTCATCTAATTCTTTCCAATTTTCATCGCTCATAATAAATTTCCCAGAGTCACTGTTAGAAGTAGGGGATGTTTGCCTTACAAAGTCTTGTGTAGCCCAGATTGAATCAATACGTCCTTGACTTAAATTTGCCACAAGCCAAAATTGATTCTTCCATCAAACTTTTCAACCTCAATCCTCACAGGATTTGAAAATTTGTTTGTATACATAATTGCTTTGTAGAACAATCTTTATCTCTGATACCACTTGTTAGGGAATTTTAATCCCACCAAGATCTTGCAAGCAAAAATATATCAAACAAATAACAAATAAAAAAATAAACGAAGAGTAAAATTAATCACACAACATAAGAATTTATGTAGAAAACTTTTATAATGGAGAAAAACCATGACCACCAAGGACGACGAGAGAAAAATCAACTATGTGAAAAGTTACTACAATCACTCAAGTATTTTCCCTCATACCTAAAACTCTAATAATATCCAATATCTCAATAGATCTTTTGTTTCTCTCACACTAGAAATTGTTTACTTGAAGAGAACTGATTGTTGTGTTATACAAATAAGTCAACCCAATCTCTCTATATATAGTGATTATGACTTGTGGAAGAAGTATTCATTTTCGTATCTTAGTAGTATTCCTTATTGAATAAGTCAAGTCTCAAAGAAAAAATTACTTATTCCTTAAATAGGAATCCTAAAAAAAAAAAAAATCATTGAAAATCCTTATTAAAAAATAAGATATATTTCCTATCAGCATGAATGGTTAGAGTGTGACCTTGCTGACAAATGTCAACTCATGCGTCAGCTTATAGATGAACTTCGTACACCATACACAGAATAAGCATGACAAAACTACCGACTTCAACGTCATTAGTCGTCTTCATGAGCTTAGTCTCATGATTATTTGTCTACATTTCAGTAGTACTTGGAAAATACTAACTACTAGCAAGAGTATATGCCTTTTCTCTTCCTTTCAGTAATTTGTAACGACCTAGCTTCATGTAATGCAACGAGTCCATTTCGCCTGGAAACTTTCTAACCTCAAAAGGTCTTTGATGTTGGACCGAACATGTGCTGATACTTCTGGCTGGTCACCCCATAAAACTGCACAAGCACATAGGTCATTATTATTTACTATCTTTATTTTCAGAAATGTTTTAAAAACTACTCACTAAGATCCGACCTAGTTGTCTGGATAATTTGATACTCCACACATTTGGTCTTCTGCAATACACTCTCCTGAGATCTAGAACTACCGAACTTTAAAGCCTTTGTTGGTGATCGATAGATTCTGGATTAGCCTCTTCGTTTTTGGCCATGTTGATAGAGAGTACCAGCCCTCATATTCTCTTGGGTTAGTCATGAGCTTGAAGCATCTTTTAAGTTCCTGTAATGTAGGCACAGGCGGACTAGTTCTTGCCCGTATCACATGCAACCTTATTTTGCCACCCATTTAATGTTAGTTGACAAGAAGCTAAGCCCAGAGAAGCCAACAATTTTACAAAATAAGGTTGCATGGGTAACCTGAGCCGCAATCTAAAACTTTTGTCCACATTGCTACTGTGCCATCAAGGGGATTGCTCTAATTTTCTCCCCATTTAGGAATCCTTAACTCCATGAGCTTAGGAATATTGTATTTCTACTTCTTGATCCTGCTCTTGAAGGGCTGACTCAATTCTTTCCATATTATATTCTATAGCCTGTGTTCTAGTTGTTTGGGATCATGTCGGGTTTTACTCGCCTTATTTTTTCCTTCTTTTTTTGACCACCCGGTCTCTCATCGTTTGTGGTTGCGTCAAAAACATAACGGACTCAAACAGATTTTTTAATTAACACTTTCATTTACAAATCAATTAATATCTTTCCATAACTTTTAATTTTTTATTAAATTAATTTAATCATTAATGATAAATAAGTCAGTCCACTTGATTTATATTATGCAAACTTCTAAATTTTATGGCTAGCATCAATATTTTGAATAAAATAGTAAAATAATATATATATTTACTACCATTACAACTGCGTAAATTTAGAAGTATTTTAAAACATGAAAAAAAATTTTACTTAATTTCTCCCAAAAAAAAAAAGTTGGGAATTCTCATTTTCCTTTTTGATCCTCTGGCAAAGGCGTTTCAGCATCTCCGACGTGGTGTCGCTGACTCACCAGTGTCATTGTGGAGGACCTGAGCTCAAGATCATGGATCATTAAAGATCACATATTTCACAAAACCCCGCATTTGGGTTTTCGGTTCCACGACCCAAAAGGCTGTTTAACCGACATAATGTGGTAGCTGCTAGTCCCTGCTACGATTGTTGGGCTGGTTCGTGATAAATTATTAGAAAAATGATACCCCCAAAATAACGCCAAAAACAATGATAAACTGTTAAGATTAAAAAATTAACAATTAATACCGTAACATTAAACGGACGTTGTCTAACGTATGTCTTGAGCTCAAACGTATGTCTTCAAACTACTATGTGTACGTGTCATGGAGGATCTGATGCTTCTATCCCTATCCAGACCTCATCCTATTAACTTGATCTAACGCAGGTTGAAGAATGTTGTAGAGGACCCAAAGGAGAGCAGGTGCGACGATGGCCAACAGAACTAAACCCCTGTTGCCGCCAGAAGCTTCACCAAGCATGGCCATTTCACTTGCTGTTGCACTTGGCGCAGGGAAGAAGCTTGAGGCAGCTAACCCACCGAGGCCAATGCCTATGACGATCCCTTTCTCATTGCGCATTCTGTTAATCTGATTAAGAGCCGGTCCTAGGATGTTGTACAGCACCCAGAGTATGGCTGGAATTATGGGCAGCAATAAAGCTAGGCCGCGGTTGTCTCCCTCTGATATGTCAGCAAGTTGTTTTGCGGCCAAGGCAGGATCAGAATAAGCTAATGTCGAAAAGATAGCGCCAGCCATCAGCAAGCTTGATGTGTTGGGTTTCCAACAAGACTCCCATATGGTGGGATTTCGATGCAGATTTTGGAGGGAGAGACTGATACACGATTTGGGTTTTCTGGTGGGTTTGCATTTACTGAGATTTTTGGGAGAGTTAATACTAAACACTTGGGATTAAGCATGATCGTTGTAGCTAAGGCTGCCGCCATTATCAGTTTCTTCTGTGAAATTATGCAAGATTTGTTGTCAGGAATCTCAAAAAGAGCGTAGATTGAACGAAAAAGGAATTAGGCTAGGAAGGCTGTTCTATGATGGAATATTAGTGATTTATTAAAATAGGGAAAATTAGGTGGTGAACTGAAAAAGTTGTCCAATAGAAATTTGCTTTCTAGATTCATCTATTATCCAAGGAGAATTTGTGAGATTACAGCCACATCTTCATATGCCCCACAACCTTCTTCTCAACAGGTCCAGAAACTCAAAACTTCACATCGAGGGGCATTCTCATAGGTTAATTAGTAATAAGTTAATTAACTGAGCTTCTAGACTGTTCGGCGCATGGATGCAAGAAATTGCAACCTGAAAAAAACATGAGCATCAAGATACAGATGATCACAAATAGGTCCTGAATGATGCGTGACAAAGTATGTGTCAAATGCAAGGGTGACTATTTTGTCTACTATACCAGGCCTTAAGAAGGGACCAGCTACACTAAATCTTTGGACACCTATAAACAATCCTATAGACCAGAGCAGTGGTACGGTAAGATGTGCTCTCTCCGTGAGAATGGAAAGTGTTTCTCCACCCCCCCCCCCCCCTCCTTTTTATTTATTAACTTATTTTTTAATTCCAATTGAAGCATGAAGCCACCAAGTAAGGCATTTGTTAATGACTACTAAAAGAATATGATACATAGCTTTTTAGGACTTACTTTAGGATTAGGAAAGCTACATACCTACATGACTAGATATTACTTTTGAAGAAAACATGTGGATAATTCTGCACACAATCTAGACATGGCCACTGCCTTGACCATATTGGACTTGGCTGCATCCAGCAATGGGTCTGCCAGGAGGGCTTTGTTGAAACAGAATTGGGCTTCCTCCCATCGACCCTCAGCAACAAATACAAGTCCTAGATTGTTAAATGCAGGAGCATAATCAGGCCGCAGTTCAAGTGATTTTGTGAACATTGCCTTGGCACATTCATATTGTTTCTGCTGGCGGTATAGATTTCCAAGGTTGGAAAATATTGCATGTGCTTGGTCAGATGTTGCCAATGCCAAAGCTCTCTTGTATACATCTTCAGCCAGTGATGGCTCATCAGATAACTGAAGAGAGATGCCTAGTCATGCAAATGTATCACCAGAAGCTTGATATTAGACTTGAAATATTGAATGACTAAACATAACTAAGTGAATAACAAGATATCACACAATGTTCTCAAGTTGTGAAATACCCAGATTTGACCAAGCGTAGCTGCATTCTTTAGAACGGGCAACTGCAGCCTTCAGATACTTTTGTGCTGTTTTAAATTGTTGGGAGCAAAGATTATGCAGGCCAAGTTGGTGCCACTGCACAGCATCATCTGGATCTTCTGCTACTGCCTGCTCAATATGGAGAAAATTAATGAAGATGCCAATTACAAAGAAATAAAATTTAATAGCATCCTTTCTTTTCTTAGAAGCATAGTTTGTTTAATGTAGTATCATTAAAAGAGCAAGGATGTTGGTACTACAGTTATTCCAGGATCAGATGTAAATCCATAACCATAGTGAAACATATTTACGGAAGAATATAAATCTACAAAAATGGCCACGGTACAGAAATACATGCCAATACCCGAAGTTGCAACAGAAGTTTTGAATATTCAACCAGCCAAAGGAAAATACTACAATAGTCTAAAATACCTGCTCAGAAAATTGTCAGAAATTTTTTATGATGAAAAGAATACCTGCTTTAAACTGTAAACAGCACACTCTCCCATTTCGGACAACTCCTTTTCCTCTGTTTCAAAAGCAGCTGCAATCTCATGATGGGCTTTCTGAACTTCAGCAAATCCAGCCCATGCAATGGGAGGTTCAATTTGAACAGGATCTCCTTCTCTTAGTATTGAAGCCATTTCATTTCCAGCCCACGAAAGCTGTTCAGTAAGTTCTTGAGACCTTTCTGCATCCTTGATTCGGGAGACTGCAACTGCATATCGAGTAGACATACAATTTGGCTCTAGTTTTGCTGCCTGAGAGCAATATCATTAGTAAACAGGCTACGCTGACTAAAACTTTGTAGTAAATAGAGTGTAGAATTCCTTCACATAGAGCACATGCATCAGTAACTAAAATAACAATGAGTTTTGACACTGAAAAATGGACAATATTCAAAACAGGATCATTTTAACATTCTTTTAAAAAAGCCAAGGTGAATATCATTTCATTAAGATCAAAGAATCAACAAACAACCTCATAAGAGGCTATAAATGACTGGAGCAATAAACCATGAGCACCTTCTCCAAGCACTTGCCAGAGCTTCTGTGGTCACCAGTCAGATAATACGCGTTAGCAAGATTTGCCCAGATATGTGCTGCTTTGGGATCTGCTTTTAATGCCGCTAACAAGCACTCCTTTGCAACATAGACAGCTGATGCCTGATCTAAAGAAGCACTCTCACCGGCACTTGCACCAGCACCTAACAATGTATTAAGAAAGTATGGTAAAAAAGGTTATTTTAACCACCGAGAAAAAGAAACAGTCCAGAAGAAACTAAATTACATCCTCCACCACCATCCTAAACATTTTCCTCTGAAAATAGAAATCATTAGGTCAAGTTCATAGAAAGCATACCCGCAAAAACTGAACCATATTTACACAAAAGAAGGGTAGCATAGTTGATTAATGCAGCAGGATGGTTTTGATCTTTTAGGATCAGATCTTGAAAACATTTTGCCGATTGCTCCAAATCGCCGCTGGAAGACAGAAACGGCTAAGATAAAAGATTGTTTAATTATTCATTCCTAGTAATAGGAATCAGACTGATCATTTGAAAAGATTACGACTTAAACAGTTTTTTCTTTTTTTTTTCTGGTCTAACAATTATCTAAAACCTATTGTCATATTTTTCTTTCTACATATTCCAGATATTCCCCAAATCAGTTACTCTCACTTCCAGAAACAATGTTGCCATAAGACACTCAAGGCTTCCCTAGTCACTTACAGCATCCGCATACCATAATTGCTACTTTTTCTAACTACTGGTCAACTCTACAATAATAAAGATATATACAGTAAAAATACTTTTAAGTGTATATCTTAACAGCACAAATATTATACCTTTGAAAGTAAGCAATCCCAAGGTTTCCTATGCAGTCACAGTTGTTGGGGTTGACAGCCAGTAAAGATGACAAGACTGAAATAGAACTCTGGAACAATAATAAGAAAGTCCAGCATACCATGAGATGTGAAAAGCATATCTGTGGACAGCAACTTCAACATAACATTACCTGCAGACGACCACTTTTAAGGAGTATCAATCCTAAAGTATTCCAAACAACTGCCTGCCTTGCATCTGATTGCATTGATTCCTTCAATTTTGAAAGGATTTCCTCAAGCTCTTCAGGTTCAAGTTCTTTATCCAAACTATTATCACCTGAACTTTCAGGTAGTAGGCACTACACATTTGACATAACATGTTACAAATTAGCAAAAAAAGATGCAAATTTCAAAATAGAAAAGAAACAAGCAAACCAACAAAAGCAAGTGCACCTGTGCGTGGTGAATTTGGACCAGCGAAAGCAACTCTGGCCTAGCAATATCTGCCTCACATCGGAGTAAAATCTCTTCTGCTTTCTCATAAGACGAAACAGCCTTAAAAAATATTCCCAAAACCCATGTCAACACAGCATCAAGCAATCAATAAAAAAATTAAGATAGGTTATATTCAAAAGCTACCTTTAGAGGCTGGCCCAATCTCTGGTACATAAGACCAAGCAGGAAATGAGCATGAGCATTTTTGGGCATCTTCCTTGCAACATGTACCAAGCCCTAGAATCACATACAGAATTTAATAAAATGAAATAGAAATTAAAAGGTCCGTGCGAATAGTGAAAGGGGGAACTCACGGTTTTGAGGCTGCTAACTTTTTCCTCGCGAGATGAGGAGGAACTGCCTAGACCAGATTGATCACCATCAGCATCAATTCCACAATCAAGAGCAGAATCCATCTTACTGCTAATTCTTGAACGGCATTTCCCCAACTTGTTAATCTTTTTACCATCTACTTCAGCTACATCCATCTCTTTAGACGTTAAAACGCCACCTTTATCATGATGACTGCTGCTATGATTGCTATCCTCATTCGTCAACCTAAAAACTGTGCGTTTCAGCTGTCTTGTTCTTTTAAGAGCCCTAAATCTCTTACTTCCTACTCGATAAAACTTGAAAGTAAACTTACCTACTGAGCTCAGGAGCGGACACGTGGGGGGAGGTGTTGGCGTCGGCATCAGTTTCAGGAGGATTATTGTTGAGGTCAGCCACTATGAAGAGCTTAGAAGCCTGACTAGTCTTAGAGATGTCTTCCGCGGAGCTCTCTGCGGTTCCAGATTCGGATTTTACGGGCACTGGGTACACTTTCCGTTCCATAACTCCTCAAATGAAAAGGACGAAGACGAAAAAGAAGAACGACGTCCACACAACAGATTCAATTTGTCAACCTGCCCAGATTTGGGCCTGGGCTCAGTTTCCTTTTAGTTGCTACAGAGTGCCCAACAACCTGCTAGTTTCTTTAACTTCTTAGACCGGATGGTGACAATTCACGCCAACAGTGCACACAAATCTGTAAATCCATCAAAACTCACTTGTTAAATTATGTTTGTTGTGGGTAATTTTATGAGTTATAGGTGGATTTAGTATTATAAGTTGAAATGAGTACTAGATTGTGGATGAGTTTGGTATAAGTCAAATATTCAATGGGTATTTGTTAAACTCACAACTTCTTTTTAATTATTTTTTAATTTAATTTTAATTAAAAAATAATTAAATCTAAAAATATATTTGTATACTTATTATAATGTTCATTGAATTTTCTCTAACTTAATGCATGAATTATTTCATTATTGTAATTTTGTTCTTAGGATCAATATTTAAAAAAATATTATTCTTTAGAAATTATTGATTTTAATCATTATTGTAGGAATCGTGTTGGATGGGTGCTAATAGTGATAGTAAAATGAAAATCTTCTCTTGGAAGCTTGTGTTGAATAATAATATAAAATAATAATTGTTATTTTTATATACTAATTTGTGGCTTTTTTTTATATAGATTTGTATATTTTTTACTTAAAATTGAGAATTTGTGTTAGATTGATGTTAAAATTTTAATTTTTCATTTACATTGGTTAAATTTAGAATTGAGTATATTATGTGAAAGTTTAAGTTATTATTATAAATTAACATATTGAACAGTTGTGATTTTAAATGTGAAAACATGCAAAAAATCTATAAGATATCATTGTGAATTTGATAATTATTAAAACTTGCAACGAGTAAGTTTTTTTAAAAGCATTAAAACCTACAATTGATTGCAAGTGGGTTTAATAATTTAAAATTTATATTGATACGGATTTTGTAATAATAAACCCACCGCGAGCGGTGTCCATTACCATCTCTAATTTCACCGCTCAATTTCTCTGACCAATTCCCACTATTCAATTCAATAAACTCAATCTATTTCTAAAATTATCCATATTAATAGATAAAAATATAATTAAAACATAAAAATAGTTCCAGAAAATCCTAATCGACTTCTACCATTATTGTTAATTTGTCACTGCCTCATGCCACTATTCTATCATTTATTTCAACCTCAGTCACTTTATTATTATTTCATTTTCATTATTTATCATTCATTCAAATTACTTTATAATTTCATTATTCTTATACGGAAATCATTTTCTATCTATTTTTATTTTTATTTGATATTATTTTAATTTTGAACTATCATGCCAATGTCACAAAAATCACTTCAAATAAATGCGGGGTTTTAGTGTGCTACAGTTGAAAAATTTATTTGTAGGGTAAATTGATGACAAAGGGTTAGTAGGAAGGCGACTTAGACAGTGGTGTTGAAAAGTGGTTAGAGTTTCTGAAATTGTTTTTATATTTTTAAGTTTTTCTTAACCAAGAAATTATTATAAAAATAAATGAAATTAATTAGAATGAGAGAATTTGAGCGGTCAACTGTGACTAGTCTCTTGGACCATTCTTTCTCTTTTTCTTAAAATAAAAATTTCTTCGTAATTAAAAATATTGTATTATATATTATATTTGAAATTAATAATAGCGTACAATATTGTAAAATAGTGTCCAGAAACTCGTGTTATACACATCTACTTTATTATTATCTGCTATTCGAAAAATCATATTATTTATTATTTATATAGCTATTTGTCATCTTAAAACGAAGTTTCTAGAAATTGATCGAAATAAAATCAGCCTCGAAAGCTTTAACAAAATGGGCGATTAGATTCCCAAAAAAAAAAAAAAAACACTCTCAACGTCACATTGCATTTACGAGCAACAGAGTATCGCATCTAAATTTCTAATTAACGTAAATCTTGAATCTGACAAGAGCCTAAGGCTATGTTGATGAAACAACGGACCAACTTTATACATTGGATGGGACCATAAGAATCTCCATCAGATGATCACAAGAGAAGAAAAGAAGAAGACATCAGAAGGAATCCAGACATCCCATATCATCTATCTATCCACCTTTGAAGCGCAGAGCAGTACAGGAGGTAATAGGCAACAACATACAAGAGAGAAAATAGCAAGATGCAGATTCTTCTCAAGTAGCTACAGCTGGAAGAGGTTAAGCATCTGCCCCAGATGATCCAAAGGCCGGTAAGAGCCACCCTTTCTTCCGAGCATACTCAACATAGAAAGTGAATTTCTCCTTTGCATTCGGAATGTCCAGAGCCAGATCATCAAGCCCATCCTTGATCCTGGTGAACCCTTTGGTCATCTGATTGGTAGTGATTAGCCCTTCACTGAAGCATTCCTGCAGCAGGTCCAGCATCCTGTCATTCTTCTTCTCCATAGCCATGACTAACGCCTTCTTCACCACTTCATGATTAAAGAAAGGCATTCCAAGATCACGGATACACTGGCAAGCTTCACTTACAACACCTCCACTTTCGTACTCTTCCAGAAGCTTCATTATCTTGTCCTTTGCGTCCTCCACAGCCCAGCCAGTCCCACCTCCCCAGCACCTAAGAAGCCTCTCACCTGCATGACGAGCAGCAATGAGTGATCGAGCCACACGCACAGTCTCACTCCCACTACAATTTGGTGGCAATTTGCTACTAATCTCTTCTAAATTCAGAGGAGCTAAGACATCATCAATCACAGCCCTAGCTAGAAAAAGAGCAAGCTCATTTGAAGCATCCAGAATGTCCAATGCTGTATCTTCTGCAGACTCCAGGAGCATGACAAAACCATTCACAATGTCTTCAGTTGAGAAGATCTCAATGTGAAGAGCAGAAAGCAAAACAGACGCCATTTCTTTCTCTCTATTCTTCCTGTCCATAGCAAGGGTGATCACCTTCTTCAGGAAAATTGGATTAAATTCAGGTGCCCCCAGATCTTCAAGACTTCGGATGAGTTCAGGAATGTCATCTGAAAGAAAATATTCATGAATTATGGTCACAACCTCCTCCTTGTAGCGCTTCACCTTTTCATCTTCTTCTTCTACCCTTCCGTCTTCCCCCAAAGACTTCATGAATGAAGCATCTAGCCACCCTTCAGAAATAGCCACTGGGACAATTGATTGGAATAAGTTCCTCGCAGATGGAATGTCAAGAGCAAGGTCATCAAGGCTCTCTTCTAACCTAGCAAATCCTTTTGCCATTTGACTGGAACTAATCAGGCCTTCCTCAGCTGCTTCCTTTAACAGCTTTAATATAAGTGGTTCAGCTGTTCGAATCTCCATTGCGAGAACCAAAGCCCTCTTAACCACTTCATGATGGAAGAATGAAACCCCTAGCTCCCTTATGCACCTACATGCCTCAAAAGCATCTCCACTCTCGACGTATTCCCTCAACAGATCAGCAATCTTTTTCTTTACTTCCTCAACTGTGATGTGAGTGCTACCACCCCACCTCCTCTCCACAAGTTCTGCATGGTGTGGAGCTGAGAGATAGCTCTTCTCAGCAGTTTGAATGACCTGAAATCCTTTCGAGGATGCTGTAAGTGTTTTCTTTGCCCTTGTGAGAAAAGCAGGAGGAAGGATGTCATCAACCACAGCACGAGCAACAAACAAAGCAAGAATATCAACTGTATCTAGTATGTCAACTGCCAGATCATCAGCAGACTCGATAAGAATGACAAACCCATCCCTAATCTGATCTGGGCTAATGACATCAGCATATAGTGCTGACAGCAGAACTGAAGCCATCTCCTTCTCCTTATCGTGCCTGTCCATGGCCATGGAAACGAGCCTCTTGATAAAGTAAGGATGATATTCACAGGAGCCAAGTTCCCTGAGGTCTGAGGCAGCCACTTCCACATCTCCAGTGCTAAAGTATTCCTCTATGATGGAAGCAACAGCTTTCTTGTAATCATCCAAGGGGTCTGAGATAGCAGCCCCCACAAGTTGATAAGGTTCCTATCAAAAGAAGGATGCAAGAAGATCAAGTTATGATTACTTATAAATCACCAATAAAAGCAGTTTACAAGTAAAACCACAGTATAAGACTAAATCCTATACCTAATTAGAAACACTACAAGTGGAAAAAGGAAAGTGTGGTTACCTCTCCACTGTCATAGTTAGGATCATTCCTATCAATATGTGATTCAACATCAGTGTCAAGCAGTTTGCCCCATGTGCCCTTGCCACCAGCACCGTCTACAACCATTTATCAAAGAGTACAGTAGCAAATTAACATCAGATGAAGGAAGAATGCTGCTTTAAACAATCATGAAATACAACTAATACTAGCTAAAATAATAAGGTATAAAAGCTATCCAGCATCATTCAGTGGCACCCATTTAGAACTAGGTTACACATAGAAAAACAACTCCACCAACCATAATATACATCCTATTAATAAAAAAATTACTCACAATTTCTTTTCATAAGCAATAATGCAAAGAAGACCAACTTCCCAGTGATTGTAAACAATGCATGCTAGTTCTTTGCAAATTCATTTGGCTATTTAAGTGTCCACTTAAAACCTACACGAAACCATGCAGAAATGCACAAATTTCGAGTAAGACATACGAGGTTATCATAATCCCCGGCATACACAAGTTATTTCATGAACAGGCTTGTAAAAATGGCATATATTCAAGTTCAGTTCATCCACTTATGGCATATATTCAAGTTCAGTTTATCCACTTATTCAAATCCCCATACATGAAACCAATCTTAAGGCATGAAGTGATAACCCAGTTTAAGCCTTAGCATAGCAGCCTTCCGACTAGAAAAAGAAATTCTCCTCATTGCATGCCGTTACGCTCCAAGTCTCCAAACCATCCCCATGAGGTTTTTCAGGTATGCATCACATATTATTTATGAATTTCAAATCTCCCTGCATTCTTTTTCCCCTTAACAGAAAAGAAACAAAACCAAATTTACCAGATGGCACTAAGCAACATGCAAATCATCCATTGAACCATCTGAAACGAATTTCACTTATAGACAGATTTCATGGCTTTTACCACTGATGAAACATGAAGCTTATACAATTTCAAAAAGACGATAAGACATATAAATTATAATTGCAGATTGAACAACAAAATCTATATGATATTTAGATAACACAAAATAAAGACAAAAATGACAACAGCAGTTAAAGTTTCAATTCCTGACCATGTGTTGGTAAAGCCAGAAACCAGCAAGCTTATACCAGTGTTACAGGACAGTAGGTTTTCAGATGGAGTGTTCATAAAGTTCCACATCTAAAAGCTCATGCTGTTTGGAAACTTCATAATAGTTTCAAACTTGTTCGTTTGAAGCTAGTGGCTATTTTGGCAATGGCAAACCTAATATATATTGAAGAGAAAGATCTGAAAGCTAGTAGAGCACAAACAATAAACCTAACTCATTCCAGAAGTACGGGGGCAAAAAAAAGATATAAAAGGTCTGATAAAAGCACAGGAAATGGTTAAATTTAGAAAGAAACTTTATCAATGTCCTAAAGCTTAAATAACTAATTACCATATAGAAAAACTGCATATAAGTGCCAAACTCACCCTTCTTCACGCGCACTAACTTTCCAGAGTGTGACCTACGCACATGTCTTACGGCAATTCCAACATTTGGTACCTTGCCACCAGCAGGAACTTTCAAATAATGCTCAGAAAGTAAAGATGTCGGAGATTTTGGAGACGAGGACAAAACTTCGGCATTTTGGCTAGCTATTTTCAACGCTTCCCTCTGCTCCTCCGTCAGAAATCCCTCAGTCGACGCCATTTACACTCACTAAATATATCTAATGCTTAAAATCTAAAAAATAAAATAACAAAAAAAAAAAGAAAGAAAGAAGAACATTAGTAATACACATCATCTAAAGATTCGACAACGCAGCCTCTCGTTCCAACTCCCAAGACTATTTCCATTTTTTTTTTATATTTAATTCAAGAACTTAAGAGGCGTCATCGATAAAAAAATAAGTCCTCAGCCTACTACTTAATACGATTAAATAACTAATAAAAATATAAAAGAAACAGAATAACAGTGGAAATGCTATAGAACTTTACTATGTTTAATAGCTAAGAAAATGAAAGAAAATAATAACATTACTTATTTTCTTAGTCACAGTAAAGAATTTACTCTTATTTTTCAAAAATAGTAGAAAGAAAGAGTGTGGTCGCTTACCTTTGTGCGTAAACTTGAAGAAGATTGAGTCCAGAACCCGAATCCGATTCTTCTGTACTTGGCCCGGATCTCGAGCCAAGACAGGAGAAGCAAATCGGATCTCCAAATCCGATTCTAACCGCAAACAGAACCCAACAAAAAAAAAAAAAAAAGAAACGAATAAGAACCTCCGTGTCACAAACCCTAGATCACAAAAGAAGCTCCGGGTCGCTTAAACAGCGGATCCGAATCCAAGTGTCTCTTTGTTGTGTCTCAATCCGTTGCGAGCGTGAGAAGAGAAATGGATGAGAATGAAAACGAGAGAGGGAGTGACAGGGAGTTTATATAGGGAGGCTACGGTTACGGGTACACGTCATCACGGGGGATTTTGGGTATTATAACACTTTTGAATGTCCACGTGGCGTTGCCGCTGCAGCCACTTTTATTTGTCATTGCCTGTCTTGTGCTTCCACCCGGCTCGTTCGCTACAGCGCTAAGTACCTCGTTTTAGGGTTTTTGGTCTCTTCAATTACTGAAATATCCTTATTTAATGTAGATTATGTTCAATGAGGAAATGATAATTCGCTTTGCGAAAACATGCTTGCGTGTCAAGAAATTTGCTTAGTTGATTAAAGCTTTCCAATTCCAAGTGGTGCGCGGTCTCCTCTACGGAAGGGTCTTCGATTGGACAAATTTTTGTCCAATTGAATACATTGAAGTCATTAATGAATGAACATCCGATTTCAGAAAAAAAATTTCCGGGTGTTTATTACTGTTTAATATGATTTCTGAAACTGCCTTGGATGCCAACAACTAGATTAAAAATCTCTTCAAGACAATTTATAACAATGCAATTTGCCGTATCTGGGCATTAGTGCTTAATGCTGACGATTCCAGCAAAGAAAAATCTGTGGAACTCAATTATTTACTTGACTAAAAGGAGGTCTCAGCTTGTGAGGCAATCGCGATATTTGGTTTTTGGAAACCTGATAGGACAGGCTCTAATTTTAAATGGGAAAATTGAATTTTGTAAGTTGCGAAATACAAAGGTTTAGAGAAGTCGTGAGTCAAAAGTTATTAAGTAGGGTGAGGCTTCATGGACAATGAAGATGATGCTTTAATTAACATTTGATGGTGTCGCAGCAGCGTCGCCGTCATGGGACATGGATCTCTCAATTGCAGTTCTTGACGAATGATAAGCAGTGAAGTTGAGCGAGGATTGAGGATTGAGGTCTAACTATAAAGTAGAGAGGAGATTTATTACTCTCAACAACTAAAGGGGAGAGGGGAAAATGACAGGCATAACCATCCTTCGAATTAGTCAAAAGCATCTTAGTTTGGAGGGTTATTACTGTAAATGACAAGCATAAGAGGACAAGTTCAAAAAACAGTATTTCTATATACTTAAAAGCATGAGCAAAATATTTACCTAGAAAACATCTCAATACTTGTATGAATTCACTATAGCCCATCTTCTGGTCTGATAAAGTTTACCAAGAATTTTCTAAAGCGCTTCAATGTTGTTATGGTTTTCCTTTAAACAGCTGAGATATGTCCTGGAAGAGATGAACCATTTTCAATGCAAAGTCGAACAATATGCAAGACCAAACATCACAAGACAAACCGAAGATGGACCTTTCCAGCAGTGAGAAGCCAATTAGACCAAACGAGAATTCTAATATCAAAAAACTCCATCAGTAGCATCGTCGGTGTCCGTTACGAGCATCATTTTGAGTTCTTGGATGCCTTTTCTTATACTTCCAGAATTCATCTTTCTTTCCCTTCTTCTTCGCCTTCACCATTCCCATTTTGCTATTAATTATACCAAGCATGGCACTCTTGTCCCTTTTGTTCTTCGTTGCCACTTTAACATCCAAAATTGACCTTAGCTTCTCATATGACTTGACATCTGGGACTTGCCCGCTTTTCACCATCTGCTTGTGATAAAAAAAGGCCCTCTTAAAATCACGAACACGAACAAATGCGTAGATCATGGTGGAATAAGTAACTGAATCGGGTTTTATATTTAGAGTTGCCATTTCTTTCAACAGCTGGGGCAACTTTGACGTTTGCCCTCCCCGTCCATATGCATTCATCAGCATATTATACGTCATCAATGTAGGCTGTAAACCAATCTTCCCAAACTCTGATACTACATCCCTAGCTTCAAGGTACTGACCTTGTTTAGCAAATCCATCAAGAAGAATGTTAAATGTCACCCGTGTGCCTTCAACTTTTTCACTCATCATCAATTTCCAAATTTTCATCATCATTCCCGTGTCACCAGAACGCCTAAATGCATCCAGTAGAGCTGTGTAGGTCTCTATGGAAGGTTTAATTTCTTCCCTTAGCATGGTTTCAAATGCAATATAAGCTTTCTCATGCCAGCCACCAACTGAATAAGCATGGATAAGTGCTGTATAAGAATGTGAAGTTGGTTTTATACCGACTCTTTTCATCCTTAAGAATGCATCTGCAGCCATGTCACTCATCTTCCTCTGCCTCCCATAAGCACTGATTAGACATGTATAAGATTTGGCATTAGGCTCCAATCCCATATCCTGCAATTCTAGTAAAAGCTTCTCAACAATCTCAGGCTGCATTCTTCTGCCGTATGCATCCATAAGGATGTTAAAGGTGGCACACGTAGGCTTAAGGCCTTTTGTTTTCATCTCTCGAAAAAGACCTTCAGCTTCTTCAAGTTGGTTGGACTTACAATAAGCATTCATTAAAGTGTTGTATACAATGGCGTTTGAAGGGATGCCTTTCTTCTCCATTTCCATATGAATAATAAGGCCTTCATTCTTGAGCCCCTCATCACAAAATGATTTTATTAGAGCACCCACAACTTCTTGACTCAATTTGATGCCTTTTCTGTTCATTTTCTCAAAGAACTCCCATGCTTCTTTTGCACTCAGACCGTTTTTTCTCATGGCTGTAATCATTATTGAACAGGTCACATGATCTGGACTGACATTATTTGCTTCCATTGCCTCATATGCCTTCCATGCATCATCATACCTGATAAGTTATTAGAAATTCAAAATAAGCCCTACAAAGTGTTGGGAAAACAATATTTTTATGTTCAAGATCGTTTCCCCTTTGCTTGGAAATGCAACCTGGCAATTGTTCTCAAATAATTTCCAAGTTAATTTTCCAAACCACCCCAAAATAAATAAATCTCCATTTACATTGACAGAAAGTAAAATCACGAAAAGTAGCAAGCTGTACTCAGTAAGAATCAAGCTTAAGATAGAGTGCTAGACTCATCCCCTCCCCAGTATCACAAATGACAAAGCAGAATTAAATATAAAGACTCTCAGCACCGTACAAAGTAGCAAAAAATATCAATGAACAAACAATATCCACCTCATTTTAATTTTTACCTATGCATGTCATGATCGCAGGTTCTCCAAAAGAATTTCTTACATAACTTTTCCATTTGACAAAATGGAACCCAAACTAAAGCAAGCGAAAGCAAAGTATGAAATTTTTAACAGTTGTTCCATGTGCAAATTTATTTTTTAGTTGTTCTCAAGCAACATCACAATCCACCTCAGCAAATAATGAGCATTAAATCAAAACAGACCAACAGTCCCATACCTTCCGCACCAAAAAAGCCCAGAAATAGCAGCATTATAAACATGAGCGTCCCAAAACTCTTTGCTTTGAGGCAAATTCTTAAATAAGACCATCAGCTCATCTCCCATTCTAGCCCTCCCCAAAACCGGAAACAAAATCGAACACGCACGTGGCGAAACAAGAGAAGGCTCCTGCAATCTCATCCACTCATAAAAATACAAGCAGCCCCCTAAAAGACCGTCATTGGCCATCAACTCCAACACTTGCACGCATTCTCTTTTACTAACTCTTCCCTTGAAATCTCCTTCCAGCATCTCACCTAACGTTGAATTCTCCGGCAAGTTCCTTGCAATTCGTAAAATTTCTCCTACAATGCCATCAGGTAAAGAACCCATTTGCTGTTTCGCTTCATCTTCCAAGGAAATTTCGTTGATATCCGATTCTGATTGGTTAGGGGAATTGATATGGGAAGAGAGGTGCCAAGAAGAGCGGCGGTTTTTCTGGAGAGTAAGTTTGCCGAGGGCCGGTGGGTCCCGGGTTGGGGTTTCAGATTTGAAGAATTTGACAAGTGGGTCTATTGCTTCTTCTTCTTCTTCTTCTTCTTCATGATTTTCACTTTGAGGATTTGGATCTTGTTTTTGTTGTTGAAGGAAAGGAAGGAATATTTGCCGGGAAGAGTGAGTGGTGAAGGAAGTGGGTGGTGTGATTGCAGAGAGAGCTAAACAAGTTTTAATGGGTTTTGAGTGTAGGAGGGACTGGCAGAGGTGAGGTTTTGAGAAGTAGTGAGTTGGGCAATGGCCGTCTATGAATGGAACTGAATACGCGAAGCTTCGGTAACTGGAAGCAAACATAGCGTCGCATATGGATGGATAAAAACATAATAGAGAGCAACGTAATAACAACTAATAAGCTCTGTTTCTCGACGGATAAAGCACACCAAAAGCCAAAGCGCACACGCATATATGTATAGGATGTATATACTTAAACGGTGCGTTTCAGTAACGAACAGATCGATTCACGCATCCACGTGACTTGCCCGATCGTTCTTCCATTAACTAGTTTGCTGAGAACAACCGCAGCATATATTTTTAGATCTTGCAAATTGAAATTCCATGACATTAGACGGTGGCTAGTACATTGAAACGATGGAAATTGATTGAGCAGATAAAAGACTGTCTCTCACATGTCCACTGGTCTTGCCATTGATCCAGTCGTGACAGATAATATTTAAGTTGATTCTCGTTACTTAATAATGAGCTCAAGGATTACCAATGTTCAAGTCTTTTTAGTTGACCAAGAATTTTATTCATGATAGCTCAAGGTTGTGAACAGTGACAATTGTCAAAACGTGGGCATCCACTAAAAAATACAGACATAACACTCGCACAAAAGCAATTGAATTCTCATTCCACAATGAATAATTGGCAATAGTAAGAAAAGAAAGAAAGGAATGGTGTTAGGAAGAATGTATAAAAAAAAAACCAAGGTAAATGAATTTGACAAAAATTCTCTCAAAATTCATACTGCAATCTCATTGCTCTCTTCTTCTTTTTCAATCTTAAGTCGTTTACCTTCAAAGTAAATTAAATTATTTATTTGAGTATGGCGCAAAGACATGGCCATTGAATTGTAGTTTGAATTTTTCCAAAAAAAATATCATATTACTGACTCGAACGTCCGAAGATTTATCTGGCGTTCTCTAACTGGAAGTTGTAGGTGCAGGTATACAATCGTACTCGAGTTAATACATTCAACAATTGTAGAGGCGAGCAAGATTGTGCTCGGTTGCTTCAAACCAATTTTCAGAAGAGTCATTTGATTGTTCCATATCTCATCAAGGATTGCTGATGAGAGTATTTAGCAACTTCCATATCTCCTTCCATTCCAAGGCAAGGAAGATTGTCACCGTCAGTCATTAACTAACACCATCATTCTCCAAAAATAAAAGAAGCAACCTGATATTACTACCGGTATGTTCTTCTACATTTCACTTTTTTCCATCACATGTTCCTAACCAAAAAGCTAGCTAGCATTTCAATTTGAATGAAAGAATTAAAAAGGCAGCTACACCCCTTGCTTATATTCTGAGCATCAACTACACCATGCTGGGCCTCTGTGGAAGCAGAAGGTTATAAAATTTATCATGCAAAAAGAAACTCTTTCCCTTGTTATCAACAGCTTTCTTCCACCCACACCATCCTCCATTTACAATTTTCTTGTGCTCATCATTGCCTGTATAGTGAGGATCAAGAATGAGAAATGCACAATCTCCGCTTGCTTCATTGTAATCAACTCCTAGAAGTGTGTATGCAAGAACACCACCACCTGCAATCATTTACCAAGATATTATTCAGAAGAGTAATAAACATTATTATTAATTACATGAACATCAGTGCTGCAACATATATATGAATTTTGGGTTATTATCATAATCAGAGAAGGCTGTAAATACATGCCAAATAATAGGAAGACAAACATTATTTGTCCAACTGACCAATCATAATGGGTGTCCCTTGACTCTCAAAGTGCAAGGCCAGCTCTCGACATTTTTCAGGAAGCTCAGCTCCAGATCTGACATTTAAGACTTTGCAACTAACCTGCTCAATGCAGCAACTTAATCCTGTTAAATCACAAAAGCATTTTACAGCAAGATTACACAACTCTTAAAATTATTTTCAGATATAAATTGACGTTTCACTTTTTCACCTCATTCTCTAGTCCCTGTGCAATATGATTTCAGAGATGGATTGGCATACTTACACCCAGAAGTTTATCCAAAACAAAGCTCAACTCAATGGCACCAATCCATTCATGCGAACCAATAAAAGAAGGATCCTTATCACCAATATCCACAAGTGCCTGCTGTATGTCCCTGAAAGAAAACACTTTGTCAAATCAAATCACATGATGTTGATACCACAAAAACAAAACGTATTCATTTTAAATCCGTATGACTATAATATGCATTAGAAGAAAGGATAATGAAAGATACATAAGACTGATTTGCATACAATTTATGCATATCACAGGAAATCATAGTTTGTTGCAGTGGGCTAGACAGTCAAATAACAGAATGTAGAGCAGCAGAAGAAAATTGGGAAGATAGAAGAAAAAAAGACCTTAGCAAGCTCTAGGTGCTGACGTACCTATGCAAAGGAACATCTACAGAGGTGTAATGTTGGAGCCTAAACCATGAAATGATAGTCTGAAGAGAGCGGTATGCACAACCCCAGCCCTAGGAAGTGATATATAAATGAATTAGCAGTAGAAATCCCAATATAAACGGCAATCAAGGCAAAATTTGTTTGCAATTTTGTATCTCAATTTAAATCAAAACAGAAATCCGCAAACAAATTTAATAGCCGATACAAGATTAGACAGACAAAAATAACCTGTAATTTTAACCAATTAGGAGCCCTGCATTAGCCAGGAAAATCCACTTCATTGCTTGTGTATAATAAAAACAGGTGAATCCAGAAAAATTAATGTAGAACAGCTCAGCATCTATGTGGTTTTACTATCTCGTTGGCACACACCGATCAAAAGTCAAAGAATTTAGGATTTAATATTAAATTGGAGAGGGTTGAGATCTTAGTTTTCAGCTCTGCAAACAGGTTGGTGGAATGGATAATTTCCCATAGAGGTAATTAGGGTTATGAACTTATGATGCGTACATCACAGAGTATGGTTTGCATAAGAATAAGTAATAATTTAAAGCAAAACAAAGATGGTTATACCACACAAGGAAAAAAGTTGACAATTTAAACATCCACGACAAAGCACTTATAATTTTCAAATTTTTGTGTTTCATAAGTGCCAAATGCACAATACAAGATAAAGCTTCTATTACGAGTTGACAACGTAATTAACACATGCGTCAAGCAATCAAGATTCAATTTATTGAATCTAAGGCTGTGAAAGATTAAAAACGATGTTAAAACATTCTACTACTGAAGAGAAAGAGAAATTCCCGTACCGAGTCATCAAAGCCATCTTGAAGGTAATGATAATACTCATAAGAACCTTGAATCAGAGAGACAGAGCCCCCGGTGACTGGAAGAAAATATCATATTTCAGTCAAACAACCGCCAAGAGGAAGCCAACAAAAGAAAAAAGAAATAATAACAATTGTGGTCACTAACCCCCACTGCTTGGGATCCCAATATGTACATCTTTAAGCAACACAAAGCCTGATATACCACAGGAATATGCCAACAAAGTTAGTATACACAAACACGATTCCCTTCACCAAGTCATTGCCAGCAATCAGCTCTTGTCGCTTGGTATCAAAGGGCAAGTAAAGTGTTGCATAAATAAAGATGAAAGAATTACCTTTTCGTAGAGAAACACTATTCGAACTATCCTTAGTAGACAGAACCAGGGCATTAGCAATTCTCAAGAGGGGACGATCAATAGGTAATCCCAGCCTCGAGTGTAAGGATTTTCTAACATCAACTGTGAAAATAGAGAAGATTCAGAAATCACATTTCTCACCAATAAATTGTCAAGAGTACGTCAAACTATAATTCTAATTAGATCACCGGTCCTTATCTGAAACAGACCACTCACAAACAAAAAACTCAGCAATGTCCTGAGAATTGTTACTATCAGACATGAGAAAAGGTATTTCATTTATTTCTTATATGGAATAAATCATCTGACCATATTATCCTAATTATTTAACAGGAAGGAGGGATAAATATCTAGCAACCACTCAGCAATAAAATCAAAATTATGAGAATTTTGGATTTCTATTTCTACTACATGAAGAGGAAAAGCAAAGAAATTCAAACAAAAACAATAAGAGCCAAATATGTTAATTATTTCAGTTGGCTGAACTAGACATCCCAGAGGGTAAGTTCGTTTGAGGCCAAAATATCTTACATTTTCCAGTCACAAAAAGCATGCAAGTAAGAATACTTTCATGCTTTATACAAAAAGTTCAATTACCTTGCTTCATTTCTGTCTCCCCATAACTAAGTTCATAGATAACAGTTATTGGTTGCAATACTCCAGGTGGACTAAAGTGGAAAGGTCGCAGCTGTAAATGCAATAAAATTTCTAGTAAGGAGCAGAAAAACATTTGTTAGATATAATTTCTAGGGAGGATACTTATGTTTTTATAGCAATAAAAATATCATAGTTCTTTCTCTCAACAACCAATGTTTATCAAAGTTGCAGTTGAAGTGATGCTAGAAGGGCATCTTGCAAGCATTATTGCAGCATAGAAATAACATATTTCTTTCTCTCAACAAGCATTCTATTTAATTATGGCTTACATAAGGTGTTGTTCCCTAAAAAGGTCTACTTGTGAAGGTGAGTGTTGAGGGCAGTACTACAAATACACTCAAAGGTAACATACCTGAGGATGTTGAGTTAGAAGGTAGGGCATGATTGCCTTCTTCATTGTATTTAATTGGTCAACTAAACCAGGGACTACTAACTTAGAAAGAGCATATATCAACGGAAGCCTCTTGGTTGCATAACAAAGCACATCTAGCTTGAAATCCACTACCAAAAGTCTGGCATCTTCCAAAGCTGAAAGCATAAAGTTTAATTTCCACCAAAAGAATTATAGACCTAACTCTGAAACCGAATCTAACAAAAAATCATCAATTCACCAAATATTAAAAAGAGCTAACATATCAATAAACAACTAAGTACCTGAGTAATATTCAGCAATAGGTGCAGTGGATTTTGTAGGCTTCTGTGATGTAGTAAGCAGAACACTTACTTGAATTTTATCTGCACTCTAAGCAAAAAAGCTTATCAGAAAAATACAGAAACTAATATCCACCATGATAGATGACACAGGAAGCGTTACTAAAATATAGACCTAATAAAAAATAAAATAAAATAAAATAAAAAAATGTTCAATATCACCCAAATATCATGCCACCGTATATATCATAAGCTATTTCTTACCTCTGCAGAAAAGATCGCAGGGGCAGATATGTTTTTCAAACAAAAGTGTTCACATGATAAAACTTTAGTGTCATCTTCATCAGCTTCACCCACAAGCTTGACATTCGAAAGATCTGAGTCAAAGTCCAAATCTTTACCACGAAAAAGAACAGGTAGAGGTACTTCTGCAGAGACTTGGCTTAATGATTCGACCACATAAGCAATTTGGGGCTCTTTGAGCTTGGCAGCAACTGATTCAATGGCAAGCGAATACCTTTTCTCTGCATCTGAGAGACAACACCAGTGACACCCATGAAATTAAATATTTGAAAATATTGTCAGTCATACTGCAAGCACATACAGATTTGAGAAAATTAATTGACTAAATTATTCCTCTTTCTTCCTAGGGTTAATTCCTCACTATTTGAAAGTTCTTTCGTCAAACGCAAAACTAAAAATTTCTCAAAGAATTATAAGTTTTAAACACGTTGAAAGCAAGTCAAGGAAAAAAAAAATTCACAGAACTCACCAGAGGGATTATTAGCTGGATAATAAAACGGCAGCTTAATTGGTAGCTCGCATCGAATTAAACAGCCTCTCTCCCAAACAAACTTCTCCGGATTATCATCGTACAAAACATAATCAACAGTTTCAACACTCGTCGAATTTTCCAATCTCGAGACAAAAAACTTAATATCAGCACCAGGAGAATCCGCAACTGCGCCAATTGTAACGGTATTAGGCAATTCAGCTTCACCAGATAAAAGCTTTCGCAATCTGCGAGCTGCAGCAATAGCCCCGGTCGCGTTTTTCTCAGCGTCCGCGGTTTTGATAATTAAAGCTCCAATTACGTAGAATCCTTTTAATAATAATGTCCGGAGATAATCTGCTCAAATTATTTAACACATCAAAGAATTAGCAAATGAATTTCCGTAAATTAGTTATCTCGGGAAAAAAACAGAAAGAACTTAAACATTTACCTGACTCTTTGTCGTAATCTGGAGAGGAAGAGTTGTCGTGGATGCATCTAACGGTGGATACGACAGTGAGTGGCGGGAAAAAAGGGGATCCGATCAGCCACTGGAGACCCGAGTTGGTGAGCACGAGCTTCGGGCAAAGTATTCGTATGGTTTTTGAGTCGTCGTTCATTTTGATCTCTGCTAGTGTCCTTGAACTGCTCTCCAACTCTCAGGCTACGTTACCTGTATCTCTCCCGTGTAAGAACAACAGACAAGCTTAAGACTCCAGAGAGAATGAAAACTTAACAGTTTGGACCGGTTTCGGTATTGGCCCAATGACTATGTTTGGAATATTTTGGGCTTTGAAGCTGAGGGGTTGTGATCTAGCAACAATAGTGCTACCGTTGACCCCCATCTACGTACTTAAAAAACCCCACATTTGAATTTGCAACACTATCCTCGAGGATAATTACATAAAAGACAACCATAAATATAATTTTGAAGAATTTTGAAGAAAGTTGCAGCTACGAACAATAACGTTTATGAAGAAATTTGATCCGAATCGTTCACGACAGAGATTTTACATAATTTCAGACAGTTTTGATTACGAAGAACTAATTGCTCATTCATGCAGAAAATGAAAGAATAATCAAGCACAACACAAGTACTTTGAACAGTACTAACTAATCCAACATATAACCTTCCGAAAACGAATCCAACATTATCAAAGGCATAAAAACGGCAAAACCTAAATCCCGATTAAAGCGAACCAAAACCAGACACAGCCGATTTCCTACTGCCTATAGTGAGGCGGCTTACCTTCAGCAGGGACGCGAATGTAAGCGGCTTTCTCAGGAGTGAGCTTCGTAAATTCATCTCCAGGCTTCCCAAGATGAAGTGCTGCAGCCTTTCATCCAGAAGCTTGGGCACCACGTACACCTTCGTCCCGTATTTGCCTGTTCCGCCCTCCTTCCATAGCTCAAGCCAAGCAATCACCTGGTTTGTGAATGAGCATGACAAAACAAAGCTGGGTTGCCCAGTTGCACCTCCCAAATTCATGAGACGTCTCTCAGCTGGAACAATGATGCCCCCTTTTCGCCTCAGGGAACACCCAAGGGTCAGTCGGAGGCTTGATTGTGATCCGTTCAATACCAGGGTAAGGTTCCAGACCAAACACGTCGATCTCGTTATCGAAATGGCCAATGTTACACACAATCGCAGCATTCTTCATCTGCATCATGTGATGAACCATGAAAATGTCCTCGTTCTCTGTGGTGATGACAAAGATATCAGCTTCAGAGACAACATCTTCCCGGGTTAGGACTGGAATGCCTTCCATTGGGGCTTGAAGAGGACAAAATAGATCGATTTCGGCCTCCATCACACGGGCACCGGCGGCCTTAAGAGCAGCAGCACAGGCCATTCCAACATCTCCATACCCGCAGACAACAGCAATCTTACCAGCAGTCATGATATCAGTGGCCTTCATGAGACCATCAGGAAGCTAGTGTCGGCATCCGTGCAAGTTATCAAACCGCACTAACATCACAGGAGAGCATCAGAACCTTATTTCGTAAACTACCTCATTGTGGAAATTAATATTACAGCTACCAATAGGAAATCCAGTTGCAAGGTTCAAATAAGTGCATTTATTAATTAGTAATTTGAATGAGTTGAATTGGAATAAATTAGAATGGAAATTAAGAATAAAAATTAAAATAAATCATTTATTTAAATTATAAAAATCAGAATCGAAATAAATTTTATTTCCATTTATGTGTTTACATGAATTATTTTAATTTATTAAAATATTTTTATTAATTATTGTTATTTGGTGGTAATAGTAATAATAATAATAATAATAATAATAATAATTTATTACTACTTTATTATTTTTATCCTTTTTATTGTTTTGTTATTATTATTAAAATTTGTTAATGTTATTATTATTTTAATTATTGTTGTTGTCGTTGTTTTTATTATTATTATTAAAATTTGTTAATGTTATTATTATTTTAATTATTGTTGTTGTCGTTGTTTTTATTATTATTATTAAAATTTGTTAATGTTATTATTATTTTAATTATTGTTCTTGTCGTTGTTTATTATTATTATTATTATTATTATTATTAGCGATTTTGGTACGTGAAGATGAAAGCACAATCGCGAGATGTTGGCGGCTCGATTTTGGCGGTGAAGATGAAAACGACGAAGGACAGTGAGGCTCGATTTCAGCAGTGAAGACGAAGAACAGCAACGGTGAGGCTCAAGGCAAAGTTGGCGTGGTGAGGAACGTTACCGACAACTGTGATGGAGAGTTGGCTGGTGTTGCTCAGGGATTTCATCTCTTTTTTTTTTTATATATATTTTTTAATTTAAAAAAAGGTATTTTGGAAATACTGAAAATATAATAGGAATAAAACTGTCTTTTTAAATAATAGAGTTCAAATTCCCAACCCCTTCTCCAAATCAGAACTCTAAGAATCAAACTCAAAATTGTGTGAATTCCACTCCCCTCATTCGCAATCCCAATATCAATTTAATAAGTAAACAATTTATTCATTTTGATTCTTTCATTTTTTATTCTCTTTCCAGTTTAGTAAACACAACCGAAGCCTTCAACACTCATCCTCGCAGTTGGCCTTATTTTGGCAAGTCCTCATAAACAAAAATAACATTCTAAATATTTTAATAAATGCCTTCTCAGCCACTCAACCTTAATTAAGAGTGTTTGCGGATCAGATTTTATAGATTGAGTGTCGATCCATATCCAATCCATAATTTTACGAATTATAAATTTTTAATTCAATCCAATCTAAGGATCGGTAAAACTCAATCCAAATCCAATCCATACGTCTACGGATTGGATGCAGATTTGATTTAATCCATATCCAATCCATTATTTTACGGATTTTTTTGAGGATTAAAAATTTTTAATTATTTCTAATCTATGAACTAACTAAATAAAAAATTTAATATAAAAATAACTTTGCTTTCTATCAAATTTTAAATTAAAAAAATATTTAAATGAATTAATTGTTTGAATAAAATTAGAAAATATATTAAAAGTTTTAAAATATAACACACTAAAAAGAAAAAAATATCATTTGTTTATAACAGTACGTGAAATTTAATTGTTTAAGGAGTTATATTTGTTTATTTAATTATTTTATATTTTATATTATTATTGAATAAGATATAATATAGTGTTAATGTAATTATATTTTAACTTATTTATTTATTTATTATTAAGTACTAATGACATATTTATAAGTTTTATTTTTTAATTAAATAAATATTTTTTATTTTTTTGCGAATTCAAAAATTTTTATGGATTTATAAAAGTAAATTCATATCCAATCCATTGATTGCAGATTTTTAAATTTTTAATCCAAACCATCAATCCACAGATCGTATTTCTACGGATTAGACAAATTGAGCAGATCGGATTATGAACATTCCTAGCCTTAGCCGAATGGTTGAACTCATGTGAGGGTTTAGTTTGAGCCTCCACAATACATTATGGTGGTTTAAATTTTTTCAATTGTCTTATTTATAAATATTACTTATAATATAAACAATAATCTCATCATGTAATTAAAAAAAAAAAAAAAACTAATGCCTTCTCAAAAGAAAAAAGAAGGCCGAACAAAAGCTTACTACTATAGTTGCTACACACGTGGTGGTCCCCTCCGAAAACAAAAGGGTGCCATTAGCCTGCGTTTGATACATTCTCTTAACCGCCGTGGTGGTCTCCTCTCCTTCATTCTCCGTTTTCACAGGCCCTCTAGGCTCCGCTCATACTCCTCTTCAGCATTTCCACTTCGGCGAGTATGATTCCGAGACAGCCGAAGTCGGCGTGCGAGATGTCCTTCACTTTGTAGTCGCGACCGGTTTAGGCCCTCGACATCGTGACTGTCATTCTCCCTTCGTTGCTGTTGGTTTTTGGGTCCCGGACTGGAACGAATGTAGAGTACGACAGTAGCAAATTGAGGGAAAGAATCCGAGTAAGTTTTGCAGGAAAAATTTATTCGTTTGACTTTTCACTGCACGTTGTAGGAGTGATAAGTAAGTATTGCTTAGAAGGGTGTAATTACCTTACGTACTAATATAAGTTAGGCAACTCCTGAGGTAAAAATTCAACGGCTGTGATAATATAAGTTACGCGACCCCTCAGGTAAAAGTTCAACGGCTGTGATAATATAAGTTACGCAACCCCTAAGATAAAAATTCAATGGCTGTGATAATATAAGATTCCAAAATCTTATTGTTTTTATTGTCGTTAAATTTTCATCCAACAGATGTAGAAAAATTATGCACCTCCCATTATTATGTAAGATAATAAGCTCCTACCGGCCAAAATTATACACAAAATTATGCAACATATGTTCACTGAAAACAAAAAAAAAAAAATATTTTAATCCAACATTTATGATCTTATGCTGCAAATATCACTATTCTCCTCTCATACCCAAAAACACCAAGTCACCAAATCGTCTTATATGTCCTCAGCTTTTATATGAAATGATTAATATTTTATTTTCTTTAGAGGTTTTTTCTTTTAAATGTTAAATTGTTAATGTAATTGTTTTCAATAGGAATAATGATCAAATGATTACTAGAAATCAAGGATTAAAGAAAGTTGTTTTTCTTGTTAGCCAACGGCCCCTCCAAAGAAAAACTCTTTAGCTCCACCTCCACCACTGAATCAAATCAGTGTAATTCGCGCATTCAAAAGAATCCATTCCACGGCTCCTGCACATGGTTCAACACCAGTGCAGTGAACTGATACGATGACACCCAGTTAAAAGATCAGTTTCCTATCAAAACTTTGCTTTCAAACTCTGCTGTGCTAGGAATCATGATCTATAAAATCATAAAATCGATTTAAACGCTGTACATTTTAGAATTACATTAATCCCAGTGTCTGACTTTGATGAAACAAATAGTATTCTGCAACATTTGCTTACAAAAATGCAAAATATTTCATCATTATATCTGAAGCTGAAATATTTCATCATTATATCTGAAGCTTCAGCTTCAGAAGAGCAATCAAAAAGCTTGCCACCGTCTTGTAAGGAAGAGCTCTTAGGCATTAGTACAGGGAAGAATGTAGTCCATTATGTTCGGCCTTTTTCTTTGATGGGCCACCTGCCCTGCCTGCAGCATTAACAAAAAAAAAAAACTCATGTAACGATTGAACATAGTTGAAAATCCACAATCTAATATATGTAATTTCAAAGTGAAATAACTCTATCCCGATCTTTCCCTAAGCTCTAGGAGCTGTACGCTGTCTGTTAATTAGATTACTTTCAACTGCCTAGATTCCACATTTGCCAGTGAGCAAAACCCTAAATACATAATCTGCACAAAACACCTCCTTGACCTTGAGGCAAACAATTTGAGATCAACAGAAATTAGAAAAGCAAGGTTTAAAGGAAAGGTATGGTACAGAAGACAAATGAAACGGTAAACTAATATCAGCATTCAGCCCGCACACACTAATCTTCCCATTGTGCATTTGCCTCTTTTCTCGTTAATTTAAAACCATGTTCATTACCTTCTTCAAGGGAAATGTTGGGGTTCTCCAACAACGCATATCTGAATTCTCTTGTGGTCTGCCAAAAGAAAAAAATAAATTGTAAATAAATTGCAAAGGCCAAAAAATCTAGCTTGAAGATCAGCTGTCACTTCTGCCAAATCCATTTCATCAGTAGTGAATATATGCCCAAAAAGGGAACAAGTGCTTAATGTTAGATTGATCAGCAACAAGGAAAAAAGAGCTTGAAAAAAGCTTTTTCTCATGAAGTCAAACTTTAGTATATGATTTCTTTACCGTGCACAAACTACTATTTGTCTATGTACCACATCAAGAGTGCACATGAAGTCAGCTTGTGTTAACATATTGCACTAGCATAAGTACATCCACTATGTCTTAAGCAAACAAACAAGAAAAACGCCATGAAACCTCTTACCCATCCTCATCTCTGAAGCCGTTAGGATGATAATTTAAGCTGCCGTAGAAGACATGCGGATCATCAACAGATATATATGTATCAAAAGATGTCTTCTTGGGGATAGACAAAGCAAGCTTGTTACTTGTACAAACCATTTCAGAAGTGTCTGATGCACGTAACTTCTTTTGAAGCCTTAAAGTTCTAGGAAAGCAGCTTGGCTGAGTTTCTAGCTCTTGAGCCGATAAAACCTGACAATAATAATCATTTCTGTTTAAAGAACTGATTCCACAACCAGGAGACCTTGATATATCATCTTGTATTGATCTATGAAATGAGACCGTCCCAGTGCTCAGTACATTTCCTTCACTACTTCTTAAAGCTCTTACCACCCCTGTTTTGTGACAACAGTTATGAGACATCTGAGACCCACAATCTGAGGAACAAGTTAAAGTCTGCCTGCCCCTGATCATAGGTTTTTCAGAGAAATAATCAGAACAGTCAGAATCAGTTTCACGTTCAGTGGTTGATCTAGACTGCTGCACCCTGCGTGAACAACTAAACAAGCTGAAGGATGGCTTATTTTCTTTGGCATAGACAGGAGCACAAAGTAACCTTATTTCTACATTACAACCCAATACTGACTGGAGTGAACTTGCAATCAGTTTCCAGGATTTTTCAGCCCTAGATACATAGCCACGATTGTGGAATTCCAACTCAGCAACTGCCAGACCTGGATACAAACTAATTTCTAGTCATCACTTAGCAGGGCAGGCAAAAATCCAAATAGATATTTCAGAGCACAAAATTTATTATTTACCGTATGCGTACCTTGATTAACATGAAGAGAAGACAGCTTCCCTTGTTTCCTTAGGAATGTCTTGAGTGAATTTGATTGGCATAATTCTGTAGCTGTCTGCCATATTGATTCCAAAGTTCCTTTATAATCCTCCAGTGCTCCTAATTTATTTGCTTTATTGTCAACACGTGAACCAGGGACAAGATGCTTAAAGCTGTCCATCGGTGATATCGTGCAATGAGAATCACCATCTATTTTCAAGAACAAACAATAACAAACTTCAATAATGGAAAATTTACTTTATTCAAATATTTGAAGAAAAAAGGTGGAAATGTGAGAGGAGAGAAAATTCATACTAAATAAAGAAATTAATCAATTAGAAGTTACGGTAACTTATATGACCTTTGTTGTGTGCATATCTCAAACACAGCTTGGAATCATTTAGATCTAGAGAAGACTCTGATGAGCTTAACTGCAGAAGAGCTACAGTGAGCCATGTGGTTTGATGCTTTGACATTCTCAATTGCCTTTCCGTTTCTGAAAGTTTTTTCAAGGCATGACTCAATTTCTGCATATCTGCTTCAGCTATGAGAAAGAAAATCGCAATTCCAAACTTGGATCAATAAATCTGTAAAAATAGTGTCTTATATATTCATGTTAAAAGAATGAAACCTTTGCAGCACTAGCTACTTCTGGTGGAAAGGATGTCAGAAACAGTCTCAGATGATAACAAGTAAAAGCTCAACCATCATATTCTTGTGCATGTACGGTTATTTGATCAAAATTTACAGGAGACACACCTACGGATTAGACAAATGTACTTGCACAACATCTCAAGAAATGGTAAATAAATTATACAAACACTTACAAGTGTGCTTCCCAAAGAAATTTTTTCTAGCTTCGGAACAATCTTCCAGACATTTACCAGCCAGAACGTCCATAATTAGATTTGCCAGCTGAGATATAAGTTGCATAGGATCAATTTTGGACCTCATCAGTTCCCTAGCCCTTATTACTGTATTAGAAGTGTCAGAAGACAAAGCCAAATCAAGCAAATCAAGCAACTCATCATCAGAAACAATTCCAATCTGCACAAAAGAAGCAACAGGCAAGTTTCAACATCTTAAACAAGAAGAGATGACCAAAAATATAAGCAACAAACAATTTCCAAGCACTCACGAGCTCGAAGGCCAAGGACATGGTGATTTTTTTCCCAAGCAAACTGAGCTGATCAAGCAACATCTCCGCATCCCTAAGTGAACCATTAGATTTAGCAGCAATGAAGTCCAAAGCGGCCTGATCAAAGTTGATAGCCTCCTTAACACAGATTCTCCTCAATCTGCTTGCAATATCACCATCTTTTATCTTAGGAAAGTGATATTTTTGGGATCGTGATAATGCACTTCGCGGCAGCTTATCCAACTCTGGAGTGATCATTACAAAGACGACATGTTGAGAAATGTTCTCCAGGCTATTCAAAACAGTTGCCCATGTCTCCCCATGCAACAACTGGCACTCATCAATAATAAAAATTTTGAACCGTGAAGAAAAAGGAGGGAGAAATGCACTCTTCATAAGTGATCTGATCCTATCACTCCGATTAATTCTCACAGAATCAACTTCCTTGACATCCCTGCTCCTTCCGGAAGAGAACAAAGCACATTCTCGGCAAAGACCACATGGCTTCTGGTTCTCAAGTGAGAGGCAGTTTAAAGCAGCAGCAAAGATTCTCGAAGCAGAGGTCTTGCCAGTACCACGAGGCCCATGAAACAGATAAAAGGAGGTTACCATTCCTCTAGAGATAGCACTCAACAGAGACCTAACTACTACATTTTGTCCCACCAATTCATCAAAAAATTTTGGCCTGAATTTCTGACTCAAGCTCCGAGGAGTTTCTGAGTAAGTAGAAATTTCATTATTGATCAATTTGTGCCTACTGCGTCCATAATGAGCTGTCTCACCAATCTCCCCAGATAATAATGGGTTGTCTTCCACATCAGAAGACAGATTCAATTCTCTGGATCTTGGTGTTCTGGACCAGCAGCAGCTTAACCCACATCCATGGTGACTTTGATTGACATCAATCTCTTCGTTCGCGAATAATGATCTGCTATGATTTGACATGATATCACTGATAGATGGGCATGGAGTGCTTACACGACTTGCACCACCATTGGCTGCTCCACATAATCTCCCTTCAGTTTTGTATCGGAGTTTCCGTATTGAAGCAGATTGATCTATGTCTTCCATTGACAGTGATCCTACATTTGGCCCCTTACAAAAACCTACATCCTCCATAGGTTGGCTGGAAGGCATGATGCAACCCACATCAAATTCTCTATTCATATGATTGATACAACACCGCTCACCAAGTGATTCATGTTCATCAACTTCTTCCTCCTTTGATTGATAATTATCTAATCTATAAACCTGCTTGATCAAATTAGGATTATCTGTGTCTGTCCAGCCCAAATTCTGACAAGTCATCAACTTCAAATTATCCAAACCACAATGCAGTTCCAAATCATCATCTTTTTCTTTCTTCAGTCCATTGATACTTAAAATTTTTGGTTCAAACAGTCCTTCTTTACAACCATTTTCAAACCTTAAAGAAATCCCATTACTTGAATTTGTTTCCCAATTCGCGTTGTCAAGCAAAGCAGAGAATTTGCTCATAGAATTAGTTGACGGATCCCTCAACGACCTCACTCTTCTGAGTGATATGAGAGTTCTTGATATAGGAATATCAACAGAATGCCGCCGTCCTTCCATCATTTTCCGGAAACAAGAATGGTAAAATATCAAGAACTAGTTGGCTTTCTTCCTTTTTCTCTAGTTCAATATCAAACTTCAGGGTATAGAAGGAAAAACACCATCTGTAGGCTGAAAGAAGAAATAAATAGATAGAGTCATCAACCCATCAATAAAAATTCAAATAAAAAAAGGTATATGACAGTATAATCAAATAACGAAACTGACAATCAAAAGAAATGAAGGAAAACAAAAGAACCAAATTTCTATTATTAGTAGGCACAGAAATTTAAAAAAGTTTTGCTACATTTGCCGTTCAGTCCTTAGAAGCATAGGTTGCAACTACTTACATTTCAGGAAATGGAAGAAATAAAAATAAAATATTATAACAAAGGCATAAAAATTCTTAATTTCACCAAATTCAATGTTTTGATCACAAAATTTGATAAATGAGCATTTTTCATCTCTTCTTTTAACTTCAATGTTGCTTATAGAAGACCTAACTAACAATGTAGCTTTTTTCATCACAAAAAGATACCTTCAAAAAATAAAAATAAATAAACAAAGAAACGTTTGTTACAGAAACCCAAAGAGCCATTACAGTATCAAACACTCGCGAAGAAGACAAAACACACAAACAGTATTAAACAATACCCGTATTTGTTCACACAGCTCAAAGCAGAGAGACTAAACAAGGCATTGCCTATCAGATAGAAAACCAACTGTTACATTCTAGAGAGAATCAAGAAAAAAAAATTCAAAATTCTAACTTAGAATACAAGCGAGAAAGAAACAAAAGAATGTAAAAACGACAAAGTTTTAAACATTCAAACCTGCAAATAAAAATAATGCTAACTGCAAACTTCGAAGTTAACGAAGTTTGAATGAGACAGCGTAAAAGGCGGGTTACTACAAAACCCTAGTCCTAAAATGCCGCATTGTTTTAGAATCACATTGACGCTGTAGGTAGAATAAAGAAGATGAAGATAGAGATGGTCCTGGTGGTTACAAGTGGCAATTTAGTAAATGTCAGTAACGAGTGAGGTTGATGTTGAACAAGGTGCCATTGTTTTTGTTAAACAATTGAATGGGGAGAGAGAACGTGTATGGCATTTCTTTTTTCCTTTTAATAATTCTGGAGAAAAATTCCTGTTTCTTTCTTCTGTGTGCAGAGTGTTGGCAGAGGGGTACTGGCCTCGCCGTCTCGGCCAATGAGCCACATCAGGGGTGTTTTGGTCTTTCAAATTTTAGGCGGTTTCAGTTAGTTTGTGTTATGGCGTAAAGCTGTAACTATGGTCGGTTCAATTAATAAGACAACTCACCTTCAATTGAGGCGCGTATCATACATATGCTGTTATTACCGCCATTTAATAGTTTAAATAAGTTGACCAATTATTGAAATTAGAGGTCCGACCTCAAAAATATCTGATTATTTATATTTTGGATCAGGCTTCGATCCGGGTTAAGGTCGGGTGGGATTTTTTTTAAAGCCCATTCAGTACTTTCTCTCTCTTCTTAAATATTTTGATTTGTTTTATGTGATTTTACTTTATTTTATTTTATTTGACTTTGTTTATCAATGGTGTAAAATAAAATTATTTTATTTTAGAATCATTATATGTCTAAAATTTTTCATAAAAAAAAAAAAACTAATATCTTATACGAATAAAAACAAATAATTCTACAATTCAATTTTACAACTCAATATAAAAAAAAACATAATTTTTCTCATATATATTGCACTCAAAATTACTCTTTTATATATACATACATGTATATATATCCTTTATAAAATTAAAAATTCATAATTTTTTTTCAATTTAGGGTTGGGTCGACTACGGTCCAAACCCTGACCAATTTTTGATCGGGCCTCAATTTGTTGGTTCAAGCCCAACCTGAAAAATTTGGATTGGATTAATCGAGTCAAAATTAAGGCGGGTCAAATTACTATCACCATTCTCTCTAACCCAATGCTTGTATCAAAACCTTGACTGTTAAAATATAAATGAGACTACTAGCACCCCTCCAAATACCTCTTAAAACCCCTTTAATTAATTTATAATTTTAACCTTTATTAAAGTTACATAATATGACAATTTTTAGTTAAACTTCACTTAAAATTCAAATAATTTTTTCCCTTAAAAGTTCTTTATGCGGCATATTTTCATGTAAGAGTTTTAAATCCCAATGGCCGCCACAACGAGTATAGGATTCTGCAAATACCCAGTCATGAATGTTGCAATCTCATACCACCACCTCCACTCTAAACAAATTCCTAAGCAACTAGGCATAGCCAAATTTATTAATGGCCCTATCTCCCACCATACACTCCTCTAAATCCAATCCCAGTCGTCGTCGTCCATGTCAATCTCATCAAAATGAATTAGCTTTGATGAATGCCATTGAAAAGGCATTTCCAAATGCAACTAATTCATTTTGTGTAAAAAAGAGCATTACAGTATCCCACATTTTAAGATTTCTCTTCATCTAAAATTAATTTTCATGTTTTTTAAGATGGTAAAAGTAGTTAAGGAAGGCGAAGGCAAACAACAAATTAAGCTTGAAACCACAAAAATTTCAAACTATGATGAAAAACAACTCTTTGAAATTTATTTATTACTCATCAAATAAAATATATAAAGAAAATAATTTATTACTACATGTGGAAAGAGAGGAAACCGCTGTTTTTTCTTTTGAACGAAAGAAATCTTGTTGTTGAAATGGAGTTTGATAATATAAATAAATAACAATTAAAGAATGAATTTACACTAATAAGTTTTAATTAAGGGTAGTTTTATCATTGAAAGAGGTGTTAGAAGAATTTTATCATATTTTTAAATATTTTAATGGGGTTAATAAAGAAAAAGGGTGATAAGAGGTATTTAGAGAGGTGTCAATAGTCTCACTCTTAAAATATAAGTCTTTTCATGTATAATGTGATGGTAAATTTTTTCTTATTAAATAATTTTGTTAACAGATAATATTGGCATAATATTTGTTTAGTTTTATTTTCTATTTTACTATAAAAAAAAAACTTGTATGTTTAATTAATAGAATTTATTTTCTAACGGCCACTTCTTGCACTATTGTTAGTTTCAGTCAATATAAATAGGACTAGGATAGACTATAAAAAAAAAATTAAAAATTGTTATTGATATTGTTTACTCAAAAATCAGAGGGAAAAGGTTTTATCTTATTTACTTGAAACTAGCCATTATTTTACTAAAAATTCTCATTTTAGCAAAAGAATTCTCAAATAAAATTAAGTCAAAAAATATTTTTATTTATTCCTCTGTGTCATATAATTATTAAGAATCTTATACACATAAAATTGAGAACAAAAAATTATACTTTAAGTATATAACACCAATTAGTGAGATCAAATGTTAAGTAATAAATTAACTTTTTTAATATCAGAATATTAAGGAATATAACACAACGACGTATAAACTATCAATTTATATTGAATTCAAATTTATGCCTCAATTTGTAAAAAAAAAAAAAGGGTACGATTTAAATATAGGTAAAATTAATAATATATATTAAATTTGTAATGCGTAGGGTGGCAGGGGTAGGGGGCGCGTGGAGAGTTAACAATAGTGGGTTTATAACGTGAGGAGCTGGATACGGAGGGAAGGAAAGCGAAGCGCGATAGAAAGCGAATCTAAAGCATTTGAAAAGGCACCTGCCTTCGGGTCCAGTATTGGTTAAAACGTAAAATACCCTTCCGTCGCCATCCACTCTGTTAAATGAATAACCCAACCACCCCCCACTTTTTAACTGCATTTCCGCATCGGCAGCGTACTGTATTTACTTTTGTACGTTTATGCATAGCCATTAGCCAGCATAGACTGACCTCAGGAGCGGCGTTGATGTGGACTTTGACTATCTGTCAATGCCACGCGTCTTGATGGGTCTCCTTTCAGGAAAGAGTGTACTCCCAGAGTCTGCAGTAAGAGAGTAATCCACGGTAAAATTTGTGGACGTTGACGAGTGATTGATTTTATCGAATCAAAGGGTGAAATCAGCAGTGCACGCAGCATGATGGCTGGCTAAGTGTAGAAACTAGTGAAAAAAACTTTTTGGAAATCGTCTTTTTTATTTTTGGATCTGTAACCAAATTTGCATTTGCACTTGCACTTGCATTGTCGATGGCCAAACGAGGAAGGGAGAAGACTAGAACCAGAAGTAGCAGGGCATGTGTGTAGAGGCCCTAATTATAGGACTGTGCTGGTAGCCTGTGACACACCGTTTACAAATAGCTAGAAACTCTACCGAATTTCGTGAACCGGCATTCTTGCTCTTGCCATTCAAGTTTCAATTTCCTCCGCAGAATTACGTGATCCTCTTTCTTCCCTTCTTGCTGTGGCGACTGGCGAAGCTTTCTCCTTTTTTTTTGGTTGGTGTGGAGAGGGGGGGGGGGGGGGGTTAGTGAATTGGATAATGCAACTGTTGCTAATGTTAAAACCTAACAAAATTTAGTAGCTTCTTAAAATGTGTATTAGTATATTAAACGAAACGAGCTTAGATTTCACACAATTAGTTGTTAATTAAGATCAAATGTGGTGAGAGATACGCAATAATTTATGATAATTTCCCAACAAAAATCGCATGCTCATTGCATTAATTTTTCCTGCCAGGCAATCCCGGACGCACCTTAACGATAATCAACGCAATCAGACAAACTGGTCAGATTAAGGCAGCGGCGAACATGCTTTCTCCATGTACGAATTATGTGGGCGGATTTGGGAAACCTTGGTCTTTCTGCTCACAAGCAGGATTCGGGAACAGGATCATTATGACCTATTTTATGAACCTACAACTCTATAATCCAAGCAACGACAACTAGAATCCATTTTCCTTGTGGATCAGTTCAGTTGCGGTGTATCGGCATGCCCATCGTATGTTATGAGAGTTTGGGCCCAAGATATTTAAGATTTAATAACGCTTTTTACACCCCTAATATCTTTATATCACCCGACTTTTTGTAATAATAGTGCTATTGTTACTGGAAAGTACATAAAAGGACAAATATGAATTTGATTACACAAAAATATCTTTACACTTCATGAACCCTAACTATTTTAATTCATAATATATGATATAAATTAATTTTGTTGACAAAATAAAAATATTGGAGAAATAAATTATTTATTAACAACAATTTTATTATGAAAAAGCAAGGTCTACAAAATATATTCTAGATGATAGTGAAATTTTATTGAAATTTGTATGATAATTTAATGCTCCTTTTTTTTTATTTCATAAAAGAAAGACAAAAAATGAGGAAAAAAAAGTGCGGTTTCTTAAGAGTTAAGAGGGGTGTTTAAGATTTAACTTGAAAAGAGCTAGGCCTAGCTCACAGTCTATTATTGGGTTCTTGGATCAGATTTTAATTCTAGCAAATTCAGGCCCAATGTTTTGGCAAAAACTATTTCGCTTCACGTCAAATAAAATTCAAGAACATAACAATGATAACTAAGACAACTTGATGATGCTGTGATATCTTGGCTCCTACGCCTCCAATTTTATTACATTGTCCTCATAGAAACTGTGTTGATTTGGTTTCTTCCAAGTCAAGATAGCTGTAATTCTCAATCTTTGCAACAGCCAAAGAAAATAATAATAATTAATTAAAGAGAGAATTGCATGTAATGATGGTGTTGTTTTGACCTTTAAATTTGACACATGTTCCAGCATAATTGATTAAAGTGAAAACGCATCATGGCTGCAGTTAAAATTAGCTAGCGGCACATGACTGTAAATGATTGAGATTTAAACCGACTGTGTAATTTCTTTTCCCCCTTTTGTCTCATTTACAAAGCAAAATCATGTCCCTAATTAAAGTAACGCATGCTGTACATAAGCGCTAATGCATTACTGCCTCCACTGGCTTTCACCTTTCAGCACCCCCAGTTTCAAAGCCCTCTTATCTAACAGTGCAAGATATGGTGCGTTGGCTGTTATTTGAGCTGTTTATGCTAAATTTGATTGTAGAATTTAGTAATTTACGATCCAAAGCTTGTGCAAAATGATCAGCTTTTTTTTTCCTCAATGTTTTTCTCACAACCATTTCTTTAATTTATTATTTATTTTTAAATCTTTTTTTAGAAAATTGATTTGACTTCCCTTTTTTGCGTTTTTTTTTTAAATTCGAATTTCCATACTTTATAATCCAATAACAATCATATACAATTTTTTTTTTGTCTATTAATACATGTATCTTTCCGCTTAATCCATTAACGTCAACAGTAATAATGGTAACGATGCCCCATGAATCATACTTTTATGTTACGCAACATTCAATGTCCAACATGCTTATGGATAGCTCTCAAATACAAATTAGTTGTTATCGTTAATGAGATGGACCGCAAATTGAAATAGCCCCACATACGCATAAATATTGGTTTTTAAAATTGATGGGTTAGGGCTCCAATATTGGACTTTCTGCCTTCTTTATGATTTTTGGTAAAGCATCATGCGTGTAGTTTGTTATTAATGAATTTGATCGTATGTGCCGCCCTCCATCACTACGGAGACAAATTTCATCGTAATATTGTTGGCTTCTTGTTTTGATATTGCTTGCAAAGGAAAAACATACGAGAGACATACATAATTACTTGGATTTTGACGCACACTTGACACATTAACATAAAACAACATGCATTGGTCGATGGTTTAATGGACATGATATGTTACCATTTTTATTTGAACAAAAGTTGAAAATAATAATAATAATAATAATAATAATAATAATGTAAAAGCCTCCTTTCGGGGAATTTATATGTCGGTGGCGTTTCGTAATAGAAATGTGCCAGGAATAAATTTGACCGATCCCATCACAACAAAAAAATATGACTAAAGTGCGTGGTAGAGATGTAGAGTTACGAAAATTTGACTTAATTAACCGCATGCATTTGGCAGTTAATTAGGAAAAATCTTTACAAGTAATGAGGATTTGATTGCGATGATTTGATGTGATACAACGAGAAATTGCATGTGCAAGCGAGAAAAACCATTGGCTGTGAACCAGCGTGCCACATGGCAGGACCAATGGGGCACCACGTGTTAAGTGGACGAGGGAGGTTGCCGAGTAGTTTTCACCCCACTAACTCGTTATCACAAAGCTAACATGCTCGTGTTTTCTTATTTTATTCTACAAAAACTGGCTACCAAGACCTTTCAAATTGGTCTTGTTCGAATCGAGTATTCTTTTTCTTCACATGCTGATCACCCCCACCATCCAGTATCAACGGCCATGCTTGCCCTTGAAATCCATAATCGACGGCCGTGAAACTCCCCGGGAGACAAGGGAATCGTATGAGGAATAAAAATCCCATGTGACGCCGTTGCTTTGAGTGGATACAAAAGATACCCAAGTCAGCAAATCAATTTTCACGGATACTACGCCCTCTATCTCGTGCCATGCGTATGCGGCATACTATGCTTCTACTTTTGGCAAGAAACTATGAACAGTTGTAATAATTCTCCTGTGCGAATGTCTACACATTTTAAAATACAAAAAATCGATATTAAACCAAACTGCGGTTTAGAATTTATTAAATTGACGTCTTAACATGAGCGAAGATTTAAACTACAGTACAAACATACCGTTTTGTATTTAATAGAAACGGATTCAAGGCGTAAATTTTGTTGGTATCGCTAGCTATTACCATATGCAAGAAGCAAGTTAAAGAGGCAGGAGATATGCCGTGTCGGGAAAAGAATGAATTTTGATTTACTAATGTGAAATTTCGGCGACGTTTGCGGCTGGGAATTTTTTTTCTGATAAGAGGAGCACAAATCATAAAGATGGGAAATCTATAAAGAAGGCATTTGGGCCTACAATGGGTGAGTGTTTGATTTGGAGGGCAAAGGCATGTGCTCGTATCACGAATATTTTCTCCATAATGTAATGGCGTTCAATTAATTCCTTAATTAACAGCAAAAACTTATTTAATAACCTGGTAGCCGCTCTGAAATTTTGCTGATCCTCATTTCTTATTAGCTGGTGGCTGCTGCCTGGAAGCGTGTGGAACATAAAGAATGTTACAGACCTTATGTTAATTTCGATTTTTCAGAGTCACGTTATTGTTCATGTTTATCACGGGGAATTTCAACGACTGAAGCAAAACTAAAGAATATACGTATGTGTGTACATTCTAGAGACAATGAATTCCAATAATTTAATTTATCTCCATGTGTTTTCAATTGACCTCTGGATATACACCAATGGTTCAATACCATTACATGCACTTTCCTTTTTAGTCTTTATTGGTGGGTAAAGATTCTGATTTAAGTCTGTAGGCCACTTCAAAATTTTCGGAGCGCCAATCACTCGTTGCTCGTCGGGTTGAAGAAAAAGTGGCATTTTTTTATTTTTTCTAGGCTGGCTCTCTAGCGGGATTTATTTTCATATTTTTATCATTGTGGTAAATTTTTGACTTCACTCGTAGCGCTTTCTTTTTCAAAGGGAATGGGACATTGCTTAACGACCAAAACTACCCTATCGGAATCCCGTAAAAACCTGAAATCACGAAGCACAATGGAGCCCACATGTTTAGTTTAATCACGCCATTTAGCCCGGCTTTAATGCCCTTATATACACCCCCTCTTCTTATGATTTCCCTCGCGCTCTCAGTAACTACTCAACAACAAGGAGAAGAAATTAAACCGGAAAAGAAGAAAAATGGCAATCCCTTCTCTTTCTCTTAGCATCTTCCTCTTCTTTCTCATGACCCCAGCTCTCATTTCAGCTTCGGCAGTTCAGGACCCAGAATTAGTTGTACACGAAGTACACAAGTAAGTGCATTAAATATGCTCTTGTATTGATTAATTATATGGTTCCACAAGTACAATGTTGTTACTATCTTACTTATATTATGTTTCTAAAAATGTGTGCGCATTGTTTTTGTGTGTGTGTGCGTGTGTATAGGAGCATCAATGCGTCTAGGAGGAACTTGGGTTACTTGTCTTGCGGAACCGGCAATCCGATTGACGATTGCTGGCGGTGCGATCCCAACTGGGAGAAGAACCGGCAGAGGCTGGCGGATTGTGCGATTGGGTTCGGCAAGAATGCGATTGGTGGACGTGATGGTAAAATTTATGTAGTCACTGATCCCGGTGACTATGACGTCATAAACCCTAAACCCGGAACTTTAAGGCACGCTGTGATCCAAGATGAGCCGTTGTGGATCATTTTCGCTCGTGATATGACCATCAAATTGAAGGAAGAGTTGATAATGAACTCTTTCAAGACCATCGACGGTCGGGGAGCCAGCGTGCACATAGCTGGTGGTCCATGCATTACAATACAGTACGTGACCAACATTATTATCCACGGGTTAAACATACACGACTGTAAAAAGGGCGGCAACGCTATGGTGAGGGACTCACCAAGACACTACGGATGGAGGACAGTATCAGACGGTGATGGCGTCTCCATCTTCGGTGGGACCCACATCTGGGTTGATCACTGCTCGTTGTCGAACTGTGATGATGGACTGGTCGACGCCATTCATGGGTCCACGGCTATCACTATTTCAAACAATTTCATGACCCACCATGATAAGGTGATGTTGTTGGGTCACAGCGATACCTACACTCAGGACAAGAACATGCAAGCCACTATCGCCTTTAATCACTTCGGGGAAGGGCTTGTCCAAAGAATCCCAAGGTAATTAATTAAGTCCTAAAAATATCAACAAGTGTAAACATTAATTAAATACTTTAGCTAGCCATCATTTTCATGTCGTTGATACATTTCTTTTTCACTTTTTGAAATTTGCAGATGCAGACATGGATACTTCCATGTGGTGAACAATGACTACACTCATTGGGAAATGTATGCCATTGGAGGCAGTGCTAGCCCTACAATCAACAGCCAAGGAAATAGATTTGTTGCCCCTGATAATTCGTTCAGCAAAGAAGTAGGCAACTTGTTTTAATTTGTTTCTTTTTTTGTTTTTTAAATAACGTTTTACCGTATAGACGTTCTAGTGTTTCGGTCAAATTAACTTTTCACCCGTATGCTGATGTCATTATACATTCGTATGATTTTTGTGAAGGTGACAAAACACGAGGATGCACCAGAAAGTGAATGGAAGAGCTGGAACTGGAGATCAGAGGGGGACTTGATGGTGAACGGTGCATTTTTCACAGCATCAGGAGCAGGCGCCTCATCGAGCTATGCAAGAGCTTCGAGCCTAGGTGCCAGACCATCTTCACTTGTCGGTTCCATAACGGGCTCTGCTGGTACACTTATTTGCAAGAAGGGGGCTCGCTGCTGATTATAATTATGACCCCCCCATTTGAAAACAGTATTGTTTTTCTGCAAGTGATTAATGCGTTTGTTGGAATATAATTAGTTAGATAGAGTTAATTAAAACGGGTAGAAGCCAAAATTGAGGGAACATAAGAAAATTGGCTTTTTCTTCTTCCCTCTCCCTCTCTCTCTCCCTCTTTTTATTTTTTATTTTTTATTTTGTAAACGGCTTGTTTTCTTCTCTGTCTTTTCCTTTTTTTCTTTCTTTTTTTATTCAAATCTGATGATTACAACCTCGACTTGTTGCTCTTAGAACTGTCTGGGGATTCTTTCGGAATCTTGGCGGGCTAAAGATAAAGCAAGTGCAGAAGTGTTGGTTATATACTATTAAATTATCTATGTATTAATTTGTAATGAAGTTTTAATTTAATTTGGAGCTCTCTCGCTGTCTTTCTCTGTATGTATCTCTTTTTGAAAATCACTCTCGTACGCCGTGACTCTAAAGCCGTAAATCCGATCAACAAAAACGACCAGAAGACAAAAGGCAAAAGAAAATCGCCAAGTAAAGACACAAGAAAAGGCCTATCTGAATGCTCAACACATTCAAGATTGTCCACGTATCACCGTTTTTTTCTTGGGGAACGTAAAAATTACTCCACGATCTGCAGACTATCTTTGACCATCCATGAAAACAGTCGTTTCTACCGACGCCGTTCGTAAACAACATTGTGCGGTGTTATTTATTACGCAAAAAGAATATACATATATTTTTTTTAAAGAGACAAATTTAAAAAAGGGGGTAAAATCAACTAGCTAGCGAGATTAGGGTCTTGTGCCCTGGGGTCCAGTAAAGATTATAAAGATAATGTGATATGCGACTGTGTGTGAAGAGAAAAAGGAGAAAGGAGCACATGCAAGCCATGGAAGTCCTGCTTTCGATGTGAGCGGCCAATAGACTTGTGTCTGTCCACTGGACTCAAGACCGAATTCGAGTGTTGCGTTTCTCACAATTTTTCAACAGTTCACTTTCTTTATTAATGATAATGATTATACACTTGATAAGTATTTTGCATTTAAGTAACCACATTGTTAGGTCGCACATGCAAGTTAAAGTAGGATTGGTGCGTGTGGCTGCCGCTGGTTCATCTAATTTGGTCCAAATTTTGAGATTCAACCTCAAGTTAGCCCCATCTAGTTGGCTGGGCAGATGTTGACGTGGGCAATGTGAGCAATTTGTGCAATTGTATATGATGTTAGCCATCAGCTGTGAATAATGTACACCGAAATCTTAAACTTATGCCATAAGCTATAAAAACAGATCATTAATAGTGTACGTTAGAAAAAAGATATTTTAATTTACATGTGGAGGACGAGGCCATTAAATTGTATGAGATAATATAAACATTTATTAAATGACACAATCAAAGCAGGAAAAAAGCACTTCTTATCCTGAAAATTTGATGTTATAACTTATTTCATCTTTGTTTTTTAACTAATAGCCTAAAGCACTTTTTTTTTTAATTAGTTTATTACATAATTCATTGAGATTAAAATAAGATTTTCAGTTAAGGAGATTTTAAAATAAAACTCTCAACACAATAAAATAATATATAACATCCTACATAAATTTATAATTTAAGGATAACTTAATAAATAAATAATAAGAGTACTAAATAATATATAGACTATATATTTAGAACAAAATTTTTAAAAAAATAGATTTTACAGGCATTAGATTTTTATTTTTTTTGGGTTTTTTAACTTGTCCTTTACTTTAATATGATCAAGAAAAATAAACAAATAATCAATCAATAATATTATTTTACCAAGAGTAAACACAAACTCCTTCATTTATTTAAAAAAAACACACTAAAGACATAAAATCATAGATTTACGTTGTGATAAAACGCACTTTATTAGAGTGTTTTTTTTAATCTTTTAGATTATCTATGATTTTAATATAGTCAGTGGTTCATGATTAGAAAATCATTATTGTTCCATATATTTTAATAAAATTTTTAGTTGATTTAATTAAAAAAATGTGTGTACGTGTGTGTATATATATAATTATATAATAAAGGCATCTTTATTTTGTTAAAATGAGGATGTCATTAACAAAAAGAAAAACATAAATTTCAATCCATTGACAGACCAAAAAAAAAGTTTCCAATGTATTAAAATATATATTTTTTTGTATTTATTAACATTCTCACTTTAACAAAATAAGAATATTTTCACTAGAGAATGACTTGTGTGTGTGTGTAGAAAGTTAATTAAATGTTATTTAATTGTGTTTGAGATGAAATTTTAAAATGATTGGCAGTTAATCAAAATCCTATTTTACCTGTAATGAATGATACATTAAACTAACCATAAATTCAGTACTTAAGTTATTGTTTGAAAAGTAGGGATGAAATGTGCTATTTTTTAAAAAAAAATGATAAAATGAGTCATTGCACCAAACTCTAAGGTTAGAAAAAAAATAATTCCCCCCAAAAAAAATATATATTATTTTTTATCTTTTAAATAAAAGAAATTTGAGATGAAGTTTGTTAATGATATGAAAAATAATGTAAATGAATCTTTAATTTCTTCAAAATCCCAAAATTTGAGGATGGAAAACGAAAGTATATAATTGGTCGTTGTAATTCAAATGCCAAGATTGGAAGATACAAATATGCCATAAATTAAGTTGGGCAATGTAATCCATCCGATTGCTAGCCTGTCGTCTCGAAAAACGAAGGCCACCAATCACGGGCAATGAAGCTCATATGCGGCGATGCATATAGTAAGCCGATCGTTTTGAGCAAAATTAATTGAGTGGCAGACAGCGAAAATTGACCTAACTGATCAGAGAGAGGCCGGCGCCCAGCACCGGCAGGACCTACTTTCTGACTTCTTAAAGCATATGCAACACATAAATAAATGTTAATTGACTTGAAAGTGGTTCGACGGCCTTTTCGCATGTTGTTTTTTTTTTTTTTTCTTTTTTTCCCCCCTTTTTTTTTTTTTTACAAATATTTGAAAATAGATCGAATTCATTCTGCTCTTGGATGTTAGTTTGAACTGTGTCGTTGCAAATTTGATAGAAGAGATTCCGAAAATTAAATTTTAATTGTAGACTCAGATATTGAAAATGCACCTTCGCATGGTCGATTAGTTTCGGAGAAAATGCTATTGGCCTTGGCGGAGAGGCAAGAGGACCAAATCCAGTTTGCGTTGCCGTTGTTGACTGGCAATTGTTGTTCATTATGATTGGCACCAACCATAAAATCCCAGGCCATTATTATGAGGTCACTTGTAGTTTCCAGATCGTTCGGCTGGCTGGTCAAGATGTTCTCGGCGAGACTGCCGCTAAGGGTAAGGGCGGCGGCCTGTGTCTGTCCAAATTAATTTGTTCAAATCTGTTGCGACCAATAAGCCAAATGTGGATGAAATTATCTTTGTTGGTGTGTTCCAGCAGCCTTTGCAGAAGAAACTGAATTTCAGGATGAACGGTGATATTTGACCTCTTATTATATCCTATCACCCTTCACTTTTCAGTTAATTTCATTAAAAGTTTTAAACTAATTATTATCTCTCAATATGCTCCACGTAATTCCGAATTTATCCTTTCTGTATTTTTTATCTTTTTTCCAAGCATCCACCGTAAAAGCCTATAAAATATATATTAAAAAAAAACTCCTATAATCATTATAATCTCTCTCTCTTTATTTTTAAAGATTTTATCCATAGTTGCTATAATAACCATAAAAAAAAAGATTTGTATATTAATTTCGTCCATGATTATAAATATAGAGTTTACAATATTTCAAAATAGATAATAATATAGAAATTTAAAAGAAATTAGAGTTTAAAAAATTAGATTAGTTAAATTATATATTAATAGAAATTATCTCGTGGGTATAATTAAAAATTATTTATCCTTTTAAATCATTTCATATAAAGATAAAATAAGTATTAATATAAAAGTGGTTAGTAGGAGATTGTTAAGGTATAATGAAGTGTCAAATATCACAACTCATCTATAGTACACTCAGTGGTTGGTTACAAGGTTGCTTGTAACGAGATTAGGGCCATGTTATATCACTTAATAAATCCAGTAAAAATTAAAACTCAATTGCTGTGGCAGCAATTACAAATCAACAGCTACATCACTTTGGATCCAAATCCTGCCGTAGAATTAATTTTTCGACTCGAGATAACAATGTTTCTCTACTGCAAGTAGCAAAAACTGGACTCCCCCGTGGCGGTGGTAATGACTCGCGCCTATTACTTATTTTTAACAACATACACGAAATTTTTGGACGCATTGCAAACACGAAGCACGGTGTAATGTTCTTTGATGAGGTTTAGGAGGCCATCCGTATGAAATCAATTAATTTCTTTCTTAACCGAATACATTGTTTGGCACACCAGCGTCTTTCCGTACACAACTGAAGCCGTTGAGATTTGATTTCTCTGCTCATTAGCTTTTTTGGGCTTCACTTTTTTGGGCTGCAATGCACAGACTATTGAGCCTGGAGATTCTCGTTGTTTAGGCCTTTTCACGTCAAAATGGGGGGGATACGGGCGGGCCGCGGGGGCAATGAAAGGACAAATAAGGACGTTGAGTTTTGTGGGAGAAGCTCTGTATATTAAAGCGTAATGCTACACTTCTTAGTGCCTGTTAAGTAGATACAACTATTTTGTGTTGAAACAGTAGTTCCAAAGAGTTTCATCCTACTCATATGCAGCGTCAGTTTTAGAGTATTGAGGACTTTAGGCTAAATTTTTTTATACGATCTCCTTACATTTAGTTGTTTTAATATTTAAAGAAATAGAAAAGAGTTCAAAATTCAATTAATTTTTAACTATATATTGAATATCAACAATCAACAAGATAGTAAAAAATTTTTTAAAAAAGTAGTCAATAACATGTCTTTTTTACTTTAGAACTATTATTAGAAGAAACTATTTTTTTTTAACTTAAAAAATGAACTAATAAATGTAATAATTTTGTTTATAGAAAACATTTTATAATGTTAAATAATTAAGGTTTTTTTAAAACAAATAAAGAATTTAATCATTTTCTTAAAAAAATGATAATCAATTAATGGTTAGATAATATTATTGTTTATAACTCTTTAACATTAAGGTGTCAAATATAAAATTTGTATAAAACTTTTTAATCATATGATAATTATTAATTAAAGAGATACCTAAAAAATAGGCTTTTTTATTATAAGTAACTTAAAAAATATATTAATTTGAGTATATAAAGAAAATATTTAAAAAAATAATGAATTTTCCTAACATATGGGGTTTAAACAACCACACCAAAACTTTTGTAACATATGGGGCTCGAAGTGACTATCTAATTCACTTATACTTACAACCACCTCTGCTCATATGAGTTGAGAAATGATTTAGATATTAGTTGTTTTGTACTTAATCAATAGTAATATACTCTCAAAGTTGTATTTTGACTTTTGTTATCCAAAATTAAATAACATTTATAAGATTAGATGGTTATGAAATTGATTATTCGGAAGATAGGTGGCATATCAATGTCTAGAATGAAAATATTAAAATATCATTGAGAAAGTTTAATATTACTCGATACGAAAAGTCTTTGGAAACAGAAAGAAAAAGAAGAAGCTCATTATACATTAACTGCAATAACCAACAATATCTATAATTTTTATGACCACTAGATCAAATTCCTGAGAATATTATTTATTTCTAACTTCCTTTCACATTGACAAACCAAATATCAACCGGATAATATTTCATTATCCTAAATCATTACCCCAAAAAAAGGTGGCCAAATACTGATCGTGCTTCTCAATGTTATTCAAAATTGGCGGTCGATTTATGGCAGACTTGCCATCTTGTGCCACCCAACATAAAGAATTTAGGAAGAATGCCTGTATGTTATCAGTAATTAGGTTTCAGCTGGAGTCAGTCACAAACACAATTTTAACATTTCTATAACTTTTGGACGGGAGGGGAAAAAAGAAAAAGAAAAAGAAAAAAAGGGTCTCATGAACTCCCCAAAAGAGCAAAAATTGATGTCCAATTGTCCAAACGACGCTAAGAGCATCGGCCAGCATCTATGCGTAACACAAACTCCAATGTAGCACGAATGATCGTTCCTCACATATTTGACTCGACGTTTGGCCGCCTCCTACCCTAACTATACCTACCTAGAACAAGAGGCGCCAATTAATCACGTGCGCAGCACGTCTGCATTTAGAAAGGAGAAGGTTCCGTTCCAAGCTTTTAGGGCCTTTAGGGAGTTGCCAATTTCCATAGAGGAATGAGTATTCAAAAAGCTCTATTTTGGATTAATTTAGTCCCCAACCGCTCATTGTGACGTACAAGCTGCTAAATTTTTTAGTTGTTTTGGAGAAACGCCAAACGAAACAACTGCTCATTAATTTAAAGACAGGAAAGGCCTACAACCTGATTAAACCATGATTATTAAAACTAAATTAAAGAATACTAACCCTTTTAAGGATTTGTCCGGCAGCGCGGCGCACCAGCGTAGCTAGTGATTACGTTCGAAGCAGGGTCGGTTCCCACGCAAATCCCCTTTCAAAACAGGCCATTAGATTTTTTTTAAACCTGGGCCCACTTAATACATCCACCGATGAAATCATCTGGTTATGTGGTCAAGGTCAAACGAGCGTACACGTGTTGGAAAATAAATGGCAATTGTCTGATAAAGTCATTATGCTGGGGCACTTGTCCACTGGGTTTCTGCCACGTGGCGAGCGGTGGCATACGTGTAATTTTAAGAGCTTTTAGCGCTGCAAGTGGGAGGGGATTGTCTAGCTGGACGGATGAGAACGAGGTACACGTCAGACAGAAGGAGGGCTCTTCAGGTCATCAAAAGCCGCTTTTGTTCACTCGGCCTTAACCCTCGATCACAAGGTGCTTCATCCTTCCCACGTCGGACTCAAAACATCATCTGTCCTGCTACCAGACTACTGTTGTCCAGCAAAGATTCAACACACAAGTTAAATATGGGAGTTTAATTTAAACGATGAATGTTTCTCCCACGCGCATACAATCGAGTTTACTTCAATTGCGCAATTATTTTTATTTATTTTTTTATTACATTCACTTGCGCAATTAAATTTAACAAATAAAGACCCATAGATGATATTATCAACAGGTCTAATTTTGCTGTCTATAGATGAAAATGTTATATTATGTCATATGATGCATCAAACCATTTATTTGAAACAGTAAAAACTCACCTTTTTGTTTTTTTTTGTTGTTTGGGTTCAATGTCAAAAAATTAAAAAGGGCAATTCAGACTTTCGATTCGCTAAATCAAAATTTAGGAATGAAATTTTTTTGAGCTAAATGTGGGCTTTTTGACGCATGAAAATTATTAAAATGTGTTGACTACATTTATTTTTATTAATTGTTTTACCAAACTCTAAAATAATATTTTTTGTTCAATTTGTTAGGAGAAATGCTGCGTTTTCGTAATCAAATTTTTAGAAGATTAAAATTTCTCTTATCTAAGATTCAAATCTTGTAATAAATTGAGCTATAACCCTAGCCGTCGCTTCAAGCATCACCTACAATCGTTGCTGCTGCTGCTGCTGCTACTACTAGTGTTTCCATCAATTGTGACCACTATTAAAACCAGCAGGTGCCGCCGACCGCAACCTAGACAAGCTCGCATCAGACCATATACCAAGTTCCCAACCAAGCTTCGTTGCACTTGCGCAATTATCAATTGTGTTTCACTGTTCACTACCGCCATAAACCAATTTTCTGCATATTTTTTGGTATCTTAATTGGTTTGGCTGAGTTGGAATTTCAAGTTTTTATTTCTATCCTCATTATTTATTGTATCTTTTCTTTTTCATATTGAACAAAAAACTCAAGTGAAAAATATGTAATCGTTATCTGATAGGATAAAGAGATATTTTGACTGAATTCGGTGGTTATTTTATAATTTTTTCAAAGGGTAAAAGTGAAAGTAAATGGTAAAACACACTGTTTAAGAGGTAGTTAAAATAATTAATAAAAATAAAAAAAAGCTTGGTCATTTATTTTAATAATTGTCATATGTCAGATGATTTAAAAAAGTAAAAATTTAGCTCAAATTATAAGAGAATCTGAATTCTAAAATTTAATATATTTAAAAGAATGGACACTCAATTTTTATGCATGATTAGTGCTTCTCGTGAAAGAAACACATTATAGCAAAATTATTATTATAAAAAAATACAAATAAAAAAAAAATGCACGTGAATAGAACCATTATTTTTTAATCCAAACTTTGAACGACGATTATAAAAGTGTATAAACTTGTTGAATGCCACAGCCTTGACAAAGTTACAATTATGAAGTCGTCGTTCTTGACTAACAAATATACACCCAGTATTTTCATGCATAAACTTCGGGAATGAAATCCATTTTCACACGAGTAAATAATAACAGTGATGTGTATTTAAGGGAAATAATTACGAAGGTACAGTATACGAACCCACGTAAGAGCGTGCGTGAGCTGAATATTCGAAGAAGAGTGGGGGAAAAAAAAAAGAAGAAAAATCTACCTGTTGATGCTTGTCGTTATGCAGTCTTTTAGAATTCCTGAATTCTCCTTTTTCTCAACCAAGCTGTCTATAAAGTTCGCGACAGCCAAACCCACAATCGCACAATATCCCATAGCCCTCGCTCGCATTACACCCAATACAAAACAAAACAGATCACTCATTTGCTTTCTTTAATTCTGTTTAATGGAAGTGTGTTATAACGCTAACACAATCGCCGGCCATCCCGACGTCCATTCTCCGGTCACTTCGTTGACTAAAGAAAATGCTTCCGCCTTTTGCGAACCTGACGTTCAAATCCTCACATCCGGCGGCCTTCGTATCTCCGTCCACGCCAGCATTCTGGTACTTCATATTCTTCTTATAGTTTATAATTTTGAATCGCTTATTTCTGTGTCTGAAGATCTAATTTTTTTTCCGGTTTCTAAAATTGTGAAAATGTAGGTTTCTGCGTCGCCGGTGCTGGAAAATATCATAGACCGGCCGCGTAAGCACCGGAGCTCTGAGAAGGTGATTCCGATTCTCGGCGTTCCATGCGGTGCCGTGTCATCGTTCGTTGGATTCCTCTACACGTCTAGGTGAATTTTTATTTATTAATTATTGTCTGACGTCCACTTTATTCCTTAACTTCCACGTGGTTTGATCTGACGGCTCTTAGCTCTTCGGTCTAGAAAGACGGCTCTGTATACCCCTTCCTTGAACTCATAGAATTTGTTTGAACCACCTTTGATTTACACGTGTCACGAAGAAAAATAGAATTCGTTAAAAGTAACCTAGAACTGGTTTCTCCGCGTTCGCAGGACCGGTGTGAATGTTTTAGATATTTTGAATTATATCAATTGACCGAGGTATCCCCTGGTTCAGGTGCACGGAGGAGGAAATGGAGAAATACGGGATCCACCTACTGGCGCTGTCACACGTGTATTCAGTCCCACAGCTGAAGCAGAGATGTACCAAAGGTTTGGGTGAACGGCTGACGATCGACAATGTGGTGGACGTGCTTCAACTGGCCAGGCTGTGCGATGCTCCGGACCTTTACGTCAGGTGCATGAAACTGGCTGCCAGCCGTTTCAAGGCCGTTGAGAAAACGGAAGGATGGAAGTTCTTGCAGGATCATGATCCTTGGCTCGAGCTCCAGATTCTACAGTTCATGGATGAAGCCGAATCGGTAATTAATTAATTCATTAATCAGCATAGCTTAACTATGAGAGAAATTAACAATTAATAATGCCGTACGAAAAATTTGAAAATTCCATTCCATACTGATGGCAAAAATGGAATTTCAGAGGATGAAGAGGACAAGGAGGCATAGACAAGAACAGAGCCTGTATTTGCAGCTAAGCGAAGCGATGGAGTGCTTGGAGCACATATGCACCGAGGGATGCACCAGCGTGGGGCCGTCTGGAGTGGGGCCCACAAAGGACAAGGGTCCCTGTAGTAAATTCGCCACGTGTCAGGGTGTGCAGCTCTTGATAAGGCATTTTGCTACCTGTAAGAAGAGGGTCAATGGAGGGTGCTTGCGCTGCAAGCGGATGTGGCAGCTTCTTAGACTTCACTCATCAATGTGTGAACAATCTGATTCTTGTGGAGTCCCGCTTTGCAGGTAACCAATCCACTCTTTCGCTTCCCTTGCGTTATTGCCGATTGGATTATCTTTTAGGAACGTGGGATAAGATTGCAATGAGCACGTGTTCTTTAAACGATTCATGAATTGTTCTTTGATTCGAATTCGGGGACTTGTGAAAATGTAATTCAATCAGCCGTACGCGTGTCTTTGTGTGGGTATGGGATGCCCCTGCCAGCTCACACCGGCCTGCTCTGTTCTTTTCACTATTACTATTTATTACCGGGAGACGTATCACACTTGTGTCTTTGAGTCCGTCTTGAACTTGAATGAGTATCATTAGTCTGATTGATCATTCCTTGTGTCTAAAACGTGGCAGTTGGCATGTCACAAACGCCTCACCTCAGTAGGTTGAAAAAAAATCACCAATGTCTCTGTTTTTTCACTTGAAAGAATGGACTGGAACTTTCTCAGCCGTAAACAAATACGAGCAATGAGGTCCACGCACAACTAGATATTTTACAATAAGCTAGGCTGATAGGGGGCATGTATCGTTTTTGTTTGTTAAATATCTTCCAGGCCCAGCATTAAGACATAATGATATTTTGGGAATTGATTAAAGCTGATCGATGCCAGTTTATTTACGCGTCCTTATCTATATCGCAACTAGGGTCAACTGATTTGGGTTAGGGATCAAAATCAATCAAATCATTAAATTAAAAAATCTCGGTCTTGGAATGTGACAGGGAATTCAAATTGAAACCACAACTGGAGAAAAAAGGCGACGATGCGCGGTGGAGGCTTCTAGTGAAGAAAGTGTTATCCGCCAAAACCATATCTTCCTTGTCCCAGCAAAAGAGGAAGAGAATGGAAGAATCAAGGGGCACCATGGGCGATTATAGCATCAGAAGCTTTAAACTATGAATGAATATCCAAAGTGAAAAGAGTCACTACAAAAGTTTCTACATATTATTCTTTTATTGATGAGAAATTAGGGTGGACTCCTTTGTGAATGAGAGAGTTTTTTTTTTTTTCTCTTTTTTCCCTTCAGTTTGCCCCTTTTCTTTATAATTTTGTTTTGATGATAAACCCTGTACGCCTTTGGAGTAATAGGAAAAAATGGGTGCAGAGACTAGAGTGGATGCGTTTGTATGCCAAGGAAAAAGATGTGTAATAAAATGGAGTGGTTGCCTGTAGGTTTTCATCTCTTCCATTTATATATATTCATTATATTCAAGTTGTTACTTATTACTTATTTGTTTGTTCACTTATCATGCTTGCACTTCAGTTATCTCTCAACCTTGTATCGCACCAAAATCCTTTGTTTTTGGTGGCGGCCAATGGAGCCCCCGCCAAAAGAGAGATTTTGGAGATTGGAGAAACCTCCGCTGCCCACATACTTAGTCCAAAGGGAAGCAAACTAGTACAATAATTAAAAGTTGAAAACTGCTCTATCTAAGACTGTGTGCCTTTTGTCATTTTCGTTCGATATTTTTTTAAGGTCAGCTTCACAGCCAGCTAATCATGAAAGCGCAAACACTTGTTATCATTAACAAGAAGAATCCATGAAAAATTAATACTAAGGGGGAAAAAAAAAGAGGTCCGAAATCCAAATGCAAACATAAAAGCAGCGTTTATTAATTTATATTAGTTTTATTTTTATTAATTAAGAGAACAAAATCTGTTCAATTGTCTTTTTCACTCGCAATCAATGAGATGGATTGAGGTTTATACATCTTTATAAATAAACTACAAGAATCTCATCAAATAATTCTGGCATTGGTTGGCAGGGCAATCGGCCTACTTAGCTATTGAAAGTCAAGGATGAAAGGAAAATTTGCAACATGTGGGTTCTCAAATTAATAAAAATAATATAAGGGCCAATATAATTTGAGTCTTTCATTTTGTTCTGTTTTTTTTTTTTTTTTTTAACTCTTTGTGGTATGATTTGATTTTTGAAAAAGAAGATTGCGGAGAGGGATCATGATCCTCTTATAGTGTTTTTCTCTCCTGGTCTTTTAATTTTGGCCACTTATTTTCACTAAAAGAGATTATAAGAGAAAAAACACTAGGAGATGCTTTCCCTTCTTTTAAAACATTCTACAAATTAAAAATATATTATTGGATCAAAAAGAAAGGTCCAAGTCCAAGGTTGACCATCAAATGTTGGTGGAAGACGAAGACACCCTTGAAGAAAGCAAGCATATATATTTGTGTAGTGGTTATACCAACTGCCTAATGCATGTGCCATTATTTACTTCGGTAAAGGGCTTTGTTTGATCACGCATATGTAATCGTCTTTGCTGGTTGACGGTGTATTGCATTTAATTCGATCCAATAATTACCCATTATTATATCGGTCAAGCATGTGTGTGTGAAAAGGATACCCGTGGTTCTGCATCGTCAATTTCTCGACTTCAAGTTTGGAAAAAGAAGAATCTGAAAATTGGTCCTCTAAAGCTGGGTTTTATGATACTAAAGTGGAGATATGATGGTCCATGCGTCAAAAGAAATGCCTGAATATGATCGGAGGAGACACGAGGAATCACCCATTAGCCCATACCTGCATCATCATTGTTTCGATGAAAATTTGCTTTTTCAGCTTGCAATTCTCGCGAGGGCTGGGCATTCAGAAATTTCAAACATGTTTGTCCTACTGAATGGCTGTTGCATCATGCCCATTCAGGCTTTTCCCCTTTTCGCACAAAGCATAAGTTCTTCAGGCCCGGTAAAAGATCTCAATCATATCTCATGACGCAACTTTTTGATACTATGTTTAGTTTTTTAATTGCTTATGCTTAATTTATTGGTTTTTAATTGCTTATGCTTAATTGTTTTAAAAATTATTTTATGAAGATTTATCTGTTCTTAATTAACGTGCAAACACCACTCGGCCTTTGGCCGAGTGGTGGGCGGGAGAGCTTTGGTTCGAGCCCCATGGGGCTCAAAAAAACTCCACAATTAGCAAATTGTGGAGTCAAATTACAAAAAAGTCCCTCTCCCTTGCGAAATGCGAGTGGAGTAGTGGCCTCCCTCCTAGTGAGGGGTATGAGTCTGAGCATGCACTTCATAGAATTTAATATAATATCATAAGTCTCAGTTGTATATATCTCTGATTATAAATATCAGTATACATATATCTGATGTAATATCAGTAACCTGGTGTTTAACCAGTTCAAAAAAAAAAAAAAAATTAACGTGCAAACAATGTCCTCACCTGCGGTGCATAATAAATAAATTACAAAGTGATCCGTATCACATGGTGAGCTTTTAAGTCATTGTTTTGGCCACATAGAGCCTGAAACCCTTTTGTAATGTGTCAATAGAAGCTAAACCTTTATTAAATTAAGGTATTACTTGTAACTTAGGTAGTGATAACTATTCATTAAAGATAAGCCAAGGGTGGAGATATTTCATTTTAAATCAAATAATTCGTAATAGTCTCATTATTAGTATAGTAATTCTTTTTAACAATATCATAGAGAAATCCCATGAAAAAATATAATGTTATGTGAAGAACGTGATAACAATGTCATTGATTAGCAACTTGTTAGAAGTCAAACAAAATGTAAATGTTCGTTTTGTCCTTATATTTTAGGTTGAGTATTCATTCTATCTTTATATTTGAAAAAAGGAGAAAAGTACCTTAAGACACTCTTGTCGTTAAATATATTACATTTCTACTTTTCTTTTTTATTTTCTTTTATAGTAACATCCTTACAACATTTTTTTTGGGGATATTAATTCAAAAGTAACATAAAAATTTACTTAAACGTTTATATTATTATTTTACTTTTAAGATTAATTTGGTAAATTTTTTTTTTTTAAATAATCATTAGTAACATTGTTGTAGAGATATTAGACATTACTTTAAATTGGATGATATTAATTTATTTATAAATAATTATTAGTAAGATTATTGTGTATGTACAAAAAATACTAGTTATTTCACACAAATATTTATTGATTAATTTATTAATAAATAATTATCGGTTAATTGACTAATTTATTAATAAATAATTATCGGTTAATTGACTAATTAATTTTTGTAATCAATAAATTAATTAATGTCAAGAATATTATTGAAAGAGTATTATTGTAGAATAAAAAAATAATGATAAAAATAAAACATATTTAATTATAACAAATACTTAATTAAAAAATGGAGGGAGTAATCGATATTTACCTAATTAAAGAAAAATAGAGAGATCTTCTCAATCATATCTCACCTAATTTTTTTTTTAATCTTATTATTATTATTATTATTTATGAACAAAGTATGGCGGACAGTGGACATAGCCCAAATATAATATTTAACATCTGCAGAAATTGACTTTGATCCCATCAAAACGTGGAGGGTAGGATATTAAGCGTCTTGCATTCTTATCATTACTGGTTGCATAAACATAATTTTTTTTTTTAAATTTTTAAATTTTTATGACAACAAGCTTGCCCATTGGTGCAAGGTCACAACTAACAATATCGATGATGTATATTTCCACGCAATAACGCATAGATTTTCATTTTGCCCTTCGACATTACTGCACCAAATAGGCCCTTAAATAATGCACTCCTTGACCAAATTTGGACCAATGAAAGCTCTATGTTCAAGTCAATGCTGATATAATATTTATTTTAAATTATTATTTATTACTTTTCTCCCTTATCTGCTCTCTCTCTCTCTCTCTCTCTAAAAAATTTACAAGGTATGTTCGGGTCAATGCTGATATAATATTTACGCTAAACTATTAGTTATTTCTTTTCTCCCTTATCTGCTCTCTCTTTCTCAAAAGTATACAAGGTTGAGGCTTATGAAAATAGTTATTGTTGCCGAAATCCAAGAGCAAACGATGACTTAACAATTACATGTCTTTGTCAAAAGTGATTTTTTTAAAAATTACCAAACATTAAGTGCCTATGTCATAAGTCTTTATTTAATTATATAAATTCTTACCAAAATTTTTGTTGTTGTTCAATAATTTTTCTAATAGAGTTTTTGAAAATTAAATAAATTATTCTACCATTGCTAATAAAAGCTCAAATTTTAGACTTTCGAGAATAAAAGTTCATTTTTTTTAAATATTGAAATATCTAAAATATTCTCTAATTATTTGACAATCTTATTTTATTTTGTTCACAACATAACTTTAAAAAATTTATTTATAAAAACTCTCATTAACAACTAAACAATAAAAATTTTTGGGTAAAAATTCTACTTGTAACTTTACTAACAAAAATACCACTTAAATAAATTCTACTTAAAAATATCAAACAGAGTCTAAAATTATTTTTAAATTTTTAAAATTATTTTTGAACCTCTAAAAAATAATGTCAAATAAAGTCTAACTGAGGGCACTCATCAATTACAATCTATTGACAGTCCATAAAGTCTTTCATAATAAAGAAAATCTATATAACAAAAAGCTTATTAGAATCAAGGAGGGTTTTAAGAGATTTTTAGTGAACTGTCAATCGTCCGAGTCGTACAAAGAGAAAACCTCAGCCCGGATTAAAAGCACACTGGAAAGGAAATAAGTAAAGACAGAACCCAAAAAGTTTAATAAATAATCAAAAGCGGCAAACATGACGAGAAAACAGTGAAGGGCTATAAATAAGTGAAGTAAAAATGAATAAGAGAATGTAGTGGAAGTGATGAATTAAAAAAATAATAATAATAACTTTTGAATCTTTTAAAATTACTTTTTCAACCTCTAAAATCTCAAACAGATCCTAACTAAGGGCACTCATCAATCATAATCAGTTAAGAGTCCATAAAGTGTTTCATAACAATGACAATCTATATAACCAAAAACTTATTGGTGAAGAATCAAAGGGGTTTTTAAGAGATTTTTAGTGGACTGTCAATACTCCAAGTCGTAAAAAGAGAAAACCTCAGCTCACACTGAAAGCATACTGGAAATAAGTAGAGATGGAATTCAAAAAGTTTAAATTATCTAAAGCGGTAAACAAGAAGAGAAAACAGTAAAGGGCAATAAACAAGGGAAGTAAAAATTAATAAGAGAATGTAGTGGAAGTGATTAAAAAAAAAAAAGTGTGAAACCAGCACCAAACTAGCAGCATCAAATATCCAGACAATTCAAATAGTTGCCGAAAACATGCCAAGGAAGTTAAAAATAGGAAAATTATCAATTATATACCCTTAAACGACGCTCATATTAAATGTATTATAACACTTTCAACATATATCATTCGTACACCCTAAGTTAACAAAATGTATTTACCGTCCACTAATCCGTTAACTGCCATTTGCAAGTGCTGACATCATAAGGGTAATCTGATCTTTTAAGACAGAAGAAACTTTAATAAAGAAAAACGACATGTTACCCTATTTACCTGGTTAAAAATGACATGTCATCCTATGTACAGAATGACAACATCCAGTGAAAATAAAAGAAGTTTTAATAATAAAAAACATGTCATTTCCTTTACCTCATAAAAAAAATAACATATTATTTTATTTATTAAATGACGACGTTATCTATGTAAAACAGTGTCGTTTTACCAACACTAAAAAGCAAAAATATGTTGTAGATTAGACTAAATTTACTCCTCCAAGCTTTAATTTGAATTTTTGAAGATCTACTCGCCCCAACCTGAATTTTTTAATGGTATAATATATATAATTGTTAATAATTTTTTATGGTATAATTTGAATAATATTTTACAATATAATTGTTGATAATATGTACCATTAATAATTTATAATTTCTTATTAAAAAAATGTATTATTAACAATAAAATAAAAAAAAATTATGTATTAAAAATTTACCTTAACTTTTGGAACAAATCTACCTTTTTACTTTAATTTGAGTTTCAAGGGCAAAATAGTTAATTTACCATAATTCTATTAACTTTCTAACTGTAGCTCACGATTTAATAGACGATAAAAATATTTTGTTAACTTAAAGTATACGAGTGATACATGTTAAAAGTGTTATAATACATTTGATATAAATGTCATTTAAAGGTATACGAGCGATAATTTTCCTTAAAAACAAAACTGTTTTCACTACAACCAGGAGATGCCATATATGCCAGGATTGTGATCGGTCTCCCTAGCTTCCAAAAGCATTAACCAAAATACTCAGATCGGATAATTCAAAACAAGGATACGTTTCATATTTTCTAAAAGACCAAGATCAAGGGCACATATCATAAACATTCTCCGTCTGCATCTTAAAAAATAAAAATGAAATTAGCCAGCTCAGCACAATCATCAACCCAATGAGCAGAGAAATAGAAGAAAGCACATAATCCAATAACAGATAGTTTGAAACCAGTGACATTATGAGCAGAACTTATTGCAAAACAAAGAGGAACGACGACAATTTAACTGTTTTGTGCACTAATACAAATCTATGGGCTCTAATATTTCAAATTGAACAACCAGAGTTGTTGGAGGATGATTCCGAGACTTAAAATGGATTTGAAATGAACTAAACAAACCCATTGTAGATGAAATACTGTAACAACTCCTCATCATTTCCAGTTTTCCCATAAAAGAGGATTAATTGAAAAGTCTAAATGGATAAGGCCTCATCATTGCCAGTTTTCCCATTCAAAACAAAAATTTATCATAGTAAACCCATCATTCATCATCAACACGAGCTCAAACCAACAATTAAGCAAGAGCAGTTTCCACTAGTTACAGAAGACATGCACAAAGAAGTTACAAATAAGCACTCGAGAGGACTATCTACCATAATAAAGAATTCATATTTCCATATAATATGCCTTTAAATAAATTTCACCATGAGGCAAAATTACTTTTGCAGTACCATATCAAATTCCTAAAACCATTAAATCCAAGGAACAATATGTAAATAAATTGAACGAGAACACCATTTGAAGATCAACTTCTAACCAACAAAGGTCGGTTATGTAGCATTCTTTAACAAGTCAAATAGATCCAAATCCACTAGTCCAACTTCACAGATTGCATTGCAATTTCTAGGCTCCTACCTGACCGTTTTTCACATATTGAGCTAAGCAATTGCTTGTTAGCAACCAATCACAAACAGTTTTCAAACACACAAACCACAAGCTTATGAACAACACACTCTCCAGGTAAAGCAACCTTTTGAGAAAGCCAAGCATATGTAAGAACAATAACCAATACCCTTGACTGAAACTTTTATTATCAAAAGATATGCATATGAAATTCAGAATTTTTTAAAACGAAAAGTAACAGATTCCATTATTTTCCAAAAGTCTCAGGAAACAAAAGTGTTCATAAACTACAAAAATAGCAGCGAGGGACACAGATTATGTTTGCAATAATGACAGCAAACTTGTTCTTCTGATGAAGGAGCCCAAAAAGTTCAAATTTGAAAATACCCTTCATTGAACAATAACCATCACCCACAAATAAATCATGATGGAACAAAGGGCATGCAACACCCAGAAATCAATGTTATTTTAGGAATTTAAACGGCACAGCAATCAGGCAGAAACATCACAATCATTATCAACTAGAGTTGTTTTAGGCACAGAGTTCACAGCAGGAGATGATGAAATTTTACTAACAACCAATTGCAGGTTCAATGAAGCCTCATTTGTATAACGAAAACAGAATTTCAACAGGGGAGGCCCATAGTTCCTCATCAAGACAAGCTCAAACCAACAAGTAAGCACCAGTTATTTTCACTAGTTACAGAAACATGCCCAAAAATGTTGAACATAAGCACTTGAGAGGATTATCCACCAGTTAACATAACTAGCACGTATATATAAAGATAATACAATAACCCGTTCCCAGATAAGTTTCACCAATAGGCAAATTACTGTCCTAGCACTTTATGGCAAATTCCAAAAGCCATTGAATCCAAGGAACAACAACAATCACCACCAAGCTAATTACGCCAAACAGAAGATGCATGGACGGAATAACAACAATCACCACTAAGCTGATTAGGCCAACTAGAAGAAGCATGAACAGAATACCAACACTGATAACCACTCCCATCTCAAAAACAAATAGAAGAAGCATGAACAGAATACCAATACTGATAACCACTCCCATCTCAAAAAGGTTGAAAACTGAAGTGAAAAAGGAAATTGCATTATACTACAATGCCATAATTGTGTACTCCCATCTCAAAAGGAAATTGTAAATACTAGAGCTTCATAAGCCCATTGTGTATGACTAAGAAACAGCTTATTAGCAAAATAAATCACAAACATTTTGCAAAAAGGAAAACTGAGGGCAAATTCTTTATGAGAAATAACCAATTCCCTTGAAACTTTTCTTATCAATAGACATACATATTTTCCCAATTCTCAGAAAACAGGACATCATAAACTGGCCAGCAAATTTGTTCTTTTCATCAAAGGTTCATAAAAACAAAAGCGTATGAAATAGAAAATGCACACTCTTTCCTAATTTCTAGAAACTGCATAAAAATGGGATAAATACAAATTCTTTTCTATTTCTGACAAATATTCTCTTAATACACACCCAGCATTGCAAATTCCACAAAAAAAGAAAAAAAAATCAAAGAGGTAAGCAGATTTAAAATAAAAAATTACTTTAAAAAAAAAAACCTCAGAGTTGCCAGGGTGAAATTAAATGCAACTATTCGCCATTTCCAACATCTATGCAACAATGATTGCACTATCTATGCAACATAGGCTGAAGCTACATAAATTGATCAAGAAAGCGTTCAAAACCTGAAGTGATTTTTCTTGCCTGAAATCAACCCAAGGGTATAGAATTATGATTTCAAAAAAATAAAAAATATAAACAAAGTAACAAATAATAACAGCTCCTCGTCATTGCCAGTTTTCACATTAAGAATAGAGGAGATTAACTTGAAAAGTCTAAACGGATTTATAAAAAAAAAAGAGTGAGAATTAAAAAAAAACAGCTCCTTATCGTTGCCAGTCTTCCAATAAGAATAGAGGAGATTAATTTCAAAGCCTAAATAGATTCAGAACAAATAAAAGTAAAAAAATCAAAGTAACAGCTCCTTATCCATTATGAATAGAGGAGAAAATTCGAAAAGCTTAGATGTATTTTTAAAAAATAAAAATAAAAGTACAAAATTCAAAATAAAAATAGCTCGTCCTCATTGCCGGTTTCCCATTAAAAATAGAGGTGAGCATTTGAAAAGCCTAAATGGATTTAAAACAAATAAAAGTAAAAAATAAAAATAACTGCTCCACATCATTGTTGTAGTTTCCGGTTAACAATAGAGGAGATTAATTACAAAGCTTAAAACGGATTTAAAACAAATCAAAGTAGATAACTTGAGAAAACAACTCCTCATAGTTTTCAGATTCCATTACGAATAGAGGAGATTAATTTGAAAAGCCTAAATGGATTTAAAATAAAAATAAAAGTAGAAAATTCAAAACAATTGCTCCTCATCATTGCCGGTTTCCCATTAAAAATAGAGGAGACTGATTTGAAAAGCTTAAATGGATTTAAAACAAATAAAAGTAGGAAAATCAAAACAACAGCTCCTTATTCTTGGGTCTAGACATTTCTCATTAAGAATTTAGAGGATACTAATTTGAAAAAACTAAATGGATTTAAAACAAACTAAAAGTAGAAAATTGAAATCTTTCTTACCTCAAGAGTATTTCCTTTGAAACTAAACCCAGGCCAGCAAATTACAAAAGTACCACACCAGGGACAGATATTGTGTTTGCAGCAACGACAGCAAATTCACTCTTTTCAGTAACGGTCAGCAAACAAGTTTGATGCTTCTGTACATACCCTTGTCCTTTTCAACAAGGGTATATAAGAACAATAGCTAATTCCCTTGAAACTTTTCTTCTCAATGGATATGTGCATATAAAACTCAGGATTTCATTTAAATCAAAAGTAACAGATTCTATTATACACCCACATTGTCAGAAGAAAAGACTTCATAAACAACCAAAATACTGGCTATGGAAAGACATTACGTCTGCAACAAGGCCAGTAGACCTGTTTGTTTCATCTGGGGAACAATAACAGATTCTATTTTGTTCCCACATTCTGAGGAAAAAAAAAACTTACACGGCTAGCAAACTTGTACAAAATATTTTCTATTGCCCACAAACCCACATTGCAAAATCAACAAAAAAATATCCAAGCAGCATGCTTACTTAAAAGTAAAGAAAATTTATGTTAAAAGAAGAAGAAGAAGAAGCTCAAAGTCATCAATTTCCCATAAAAGAGATGAGATTATACGAAAAATAGAATGTTTCATAAAACAAACAGATTTACAAAAATCTAAGTTCTGTTAGTGGAACAAAATAAAAATATAATTTAAGAACAAGCCAAATAATGTTTGGCACAAGTAAGCAGAGGATAAAATTAAATGCAACTATTCCCCATTTCCAACATCTATGCAGCAAATAAGACGGTATCTAGGCAACAAAAGTGGAAGCCACATTAATTAATCAAGAAAGTGATCAAATTCTGAATTGATTTTTCTTGCCTCAAATCAAGTGGATGAAGACACATGATTTCAAAAGAAATCAAAACAAAACAACTTTTTTTTTTTCCCTTTTGATCTTTTCCAACAAAGGAAGCCTGAGGCAGAACAATGAAAGAATATAAAAACATATCAAATTAAAACAAGAAAAGCAAAGAATCATATCCAATCTGTTAACAATAAGACACAAAGGCGATGACCAAAAACAGACGAAGACACTGTTCCTCTTAGGCAACCGCATTTTTTCTGAACTTCGTGCGAAGCAACAAAAGGAATAATGAGGATTCACTGTTTTGAGATTAAAAGCCTCATGGACAAATCTAGGAGCTCTACTATTCAAATTGAACAACCAAGTTGACAGATGATTCTGAGAGTTAAATGGATTTGAAACCCGGCAAAGTGAATAAAACCATTGTTGCCAAAAAGCATGCCAATGAAACATTGCAAAAACTATGTAAATGGTTAATGGAAACTTCTCAACATTGCCAGTTTTCCCATTAAGAATAGAAGAGATTAATTTGAAAAGCTTAAATGGAATTTTGAAAAAATAAACATAGAAAATTGAAAATCCTTTTCTTATGAGAACATGTCATTAAAATATAAAAAAAAAATCAATACATTAAAATTATATATATTTTTTTAATTTTTTTTATTACATCTTCATTTTAACAAAACAAGAATGTCGTCACTAAAAAATAATTACACATATACATAGTAAAAAAAGTTTTATTAACTAAAATTTTATAATTTTTACATTTAATATCACTGATATTTAATTTTAATTGGCTGATTTTTTTTTTCTTTCTACTTTAATGACTTGAATCCAATGATTGCTAAAACTCACCTACATCCACAACAGATTTTTCACGGATTTTGTCATTTAAATCACAAATATTAAAAAAATACTTTAATAATACATAAAAAATTAAAATTTCAATATTTGGACAAATATACAAAATATATTAATTAAACAAAAAATATTTTTTTTGTAATTCTTTGCTCAATCTTTTAATCAACATATAAGTATTATCGATAGTATTAACAACTAAGTTTTGTGCAACTATTGTTAATAATTAATTAAATAAATAAAAGAGTAATAATATAAATATAAACTCTTGTATAAATTTATTTTGTATAAACTGATTTAGTATTAATTTATTAATTGAATAAAAATATAAAATAACAAAAATAAATTATGTGAACTAAGAGATATATAATTTAATCAATTAAATCATATCACGTCAGTTTTTTTTTAAAAAAATTATACACAAATTTGTAACTATATTATTGTACTAAAATCCATTGCAAATTATCAGTAGATTTAATAATTTATTTTTTTTTTACACGTGGTAATCAACCACAGCCACCCAGTTAGGATTTGAAAATTAATTAAGAAGTTTGTATGTGACCACCATCGTGGTCTATATTCACTGGTTCACGGTTACCACACATAAATAATGAATGATTGATAAACTCATATAACTCTCCGCATAACTCTCACGTACGTCGGCACTAACTACAGCGGTTAACCTTTTCGGCGCTAGTTTGTTAGAGGAGCCTGCAGTTGCTGGAATTGGGAAAATGGCCGACACTGGAGATAACAGCACGACCAATCCAGCAGTGGGCCCGGATCTGGACCAACCGGACAATCCGGGTCACGAGTTCGCCCAATTCGGAGCCGGGTGCTTCTGGGGAGTGGAGCTGGCGTTTCAGCGTGTGGTGGGCGTATCCAAGACTGAAGTGGGGTATTCACAAGGCCACGTCCCTGATCCCAACTACAGACTCGTTTGCTCCGGAACCACCAATCACGTGGAGGTTGTTCGGGTCCAGTTTGACCCGCAAGTTTGCCCCTATACCAATCTACTCTCCGTTTTCTGGGGCCGCCATGACCCCACCACGCTCAATCGCCAGGGAGGTGACGTTGGGACACAGTATAGATCAGGGATATACTACTACAATGAGACACAGGCTCGTTTAGCCCGAGAGTCAATGGGAGCAAAGCAGTCGGAGATTAAGGATCAGAAGAAGATTGTAACCGAGATTCTTCCTGCGAAGAGATTTTACAGAGCTGAGGAGTACCATCAGCAGTATCTTGAAAAGGGTGGTGGCAGAGGCGTCAAACAGTCTGCTGAAAAGGGCTGCAACGATCCCATCAGATGCTACGGTTGATGTTTGACCTCTTTGTATAGCTTCAACCTTGTTTGTTATGATACCTACGTTTCTTAATAATAATAAGTGAACTTTTGTTAAGCTTTTTTTGGTTAATTACCATATAAACTGATGCATTACTTTCAATAAAAGCTGCTTTGGCATTGCTGCACTTCTTGAATTCCTGGTTATGGATTGTTCGTTTGCAAGACTGACCTTGCATAGTTGATTGTAACTGTGAGTTTTATCAAAGCATTATTCATAGAAGAAATAACAGCTGAGGCTGAGGTTGCGGAGCAAAGTAAGGATATTAGTGAACATTGTTTAGAGTGAGTTCATTTTTAAGAGAATCTGACGGTCGTGCTGGGTTTGACGAGGAAACTTTTTGATGGGCTACCAAGCCTCCACAGCAATTCTACACAGTCCTTTCTTATGTAACCTTTCTCTCCCAGTTCGGCTCCTCATGAATTCTTTACTATCCTGTACTTGGTTTTGAAAAGTGTTGTTCCATAGCCCACAACTGCATCATCATGATTCAGCTCTGTGCTCCAGTGTCCAGCAAACACACCCCGGGACAAAATTTAACCAAATGGAGTGATAATCTATTAGTTCTTCAACTAGTTTTTAGTTTCTGTTTTCTCTTTCAGGCAACTTGGTCGGTCATTATTCTAAACTCAGTCTGGTATAAAACTGGAAATTGAACTCCCAGCGTCAACGACCATGGATACACGTTGGTTTGCTTCTGCTGTAAGCAGAGCATCACATTCTTTTGTTATTCCACCTTTTTCTTAATAAACTCAAATTGTGGTTCCAGTAGCCCTCCTTACATCCTTGGTTTTGCTCGTTGTCACAAGCAACCAATTCTTGCTCAGATAAAGATACAAGCCCTTTCTTCTTAATGTGATTAATACTCTCAGCTCTAAAATTGTTGAAAATGCCCAGCGACCAACCGTACCAGAGTTAAAATTTAAGCTACCAACTAATTTTTCTGTCGCTTTTTGTTAAGATCAATTATTTCATCAGCGAGCAAAGTGGAAAATCATCCTTAACCACAGTGGCGCTGGTCCTTCACAGTGGCGACTGACCATTTCTTCCTTCAATCAATGGAATGCAGAAAGCTCTCGTTTCCGTTCACCCTTGGAACATCCTGTGATGGTTAATATTTGATCAGCACATGTGCTTGCAAATTCATTTCTCGCCAAACATGAAATCTTGATCTTAGTGGTTAGTGGAGTTAGAGTAGGTTTTAGAATTTTAATAGAAGATACTCAGTAGTGGGTTTCATAAGATAGAAGATGGGGTCTAATATCTCCTCTCTTACAGGACATGAGCACTTTTCGTAATCAAATTGTTGACTCCCAGTGTTTGGTTATTAATATTAGAATCAGTCTTAGCAATTGTAGTTGGGATTTTACACTAGAGATTCACAAATTTTATCCAATTTTTTTCATTTTAAACAGTGTGACAGTCATCAAACCATCATGAGGGATCTCAGCATTTGGGTCCAATTGATTTGACAAGTCATTATAATCATATATCATGTTAAATATTAGTAATTATTTGATGCGATAGTTATAATTAAGTTGTAAAATAGTAGGAACTCAAATCTTGGGATCCGTATCAAACTTTTGTGTAGTCCTAAGTATAAGAAATTCTTCCTTCAAAGAGATTTGACAGAGCATGTCGTATAGTATTCAAGAACAAGACCCTGTCTGCAACACGTAATCACTTCTGTAAAATGCTGGCTTTATTTGCATAAATCGAAACATCATTCTATCATGAATCACAAAGGCATATTACATGCAACTTTAACACAGGAGATAACCGCGGGGCTTGAAATGCAGAGAAAAGCCAATAGACAATAGTGAACGTTGTCTAGAGCTCATCCTTAGGATAATCTGAAGCTCCTGTTGGGTTTGTTGCAGATTTCTTGATGGGATATGAAGCTTCCATTGCAATACCACAGAGTCCCTCTTTGTCTGAGATACCGCGCTGCATTCTGATGTAACCCTTCTCTCCCCATTCGGGTCCCCATGAGTTCCTCACTATCCAATACTTGGTTGCATCAAGTGTTGTACCGTAGCCCACAGCTGCAACTCCATGATTCAGCTCTGTGCCACATTCTCCAGTAAACACACCCTGCATTAACACTCAATCAATTCGATGTTGAATGATTTTTATCAAACAGTTTGCTTTCCTAGTTATGTAAGTTGCTTTCAATCTGAATTTTTACCTCTGAATAGAACTGGAAATCTGAACTGCCGGCATCAATGGCTACTGACACGGGCTGGTTTGCAACCGCCTTAAGCAGAGCATTCTCATCATTAGCAGGTACATTTTCATGTCCATCAATTGACACTGCTGGGGAATTTTCCTGCAAAATTGATGGGAAACTCTCATTATTTCACTATCACAAGTAACAGAGAGTTTATGTTCAATTCAAATTGAAGAAAATGCTACACAATAGTTATCATACCTTTGAAACATCACATGTTCCATCATTAGCTTGGTAAGGGTACTTAGCCTCTGTTGTTATGCCACCCTTTTTCTTGATGAACTCAAAGGCCAATTCCATTAGCCCTCCATTACATCCTTGGTTTTGATCAGTGTCACAATCAACTAACTCTTGCTCAGACAAAGATAAGAGCTTATTTGTCATAATGTGATTAATGCCCTCTACTGCTACAATTGTTGAAAACGCCCAGCAGCTACCTATCCCACAGCAAAGAACGAAATAGAATTAAACGTTTAGCCATAAGAGAAAATGTCACATTATTAGGAAACCGGCATAGTGAAAACTGATGCTTACCACATTGGCCCTGATCCTTGACAGCGGTGACAGAACCTTTCTTCCTCCAATCAACTGATCGTGGGATGCTCGTTACCTTCCCATGCATGAAGGTGCCGTTTCCACGTGTCCCTTGGAACATCCTGTGATGCTTAATCTTTGATCCAGCATAAGTGCTTGCAAATTCATGATTTGTCATGTCCGCAAACTTGTTCAACTTCAACTTGTAAGGTTTGTCCATCTTGTTAGTTTTGTGAACATGCATAACATTTTGCTTGAACACATTGAAGCGCTTATGCTTCTCATCAAGACTCCTTGAAACCGTATGATGACTCCTCCACTTCTCGTATAAATCCCACAAACTTTCCTCCGATTCCAACTCCTTCTCATGGAAATCGAAACCCTCAACGATTCCCAGAACCAAAGCTAGCAAAAGGGCAGCTAATAAATAAATCCTCCTCATTTCTTAGCCTTTTTTATTTTTATTTTTTTGGTTTAAAGTGGCACTTACGAATTGTGATTCAACACAAGATATTGGGAACTGGGATAACCTTGAGGACTGCTTTATATAGAGCGCAAAAATGAAGAGAAAGATAAGAGATGATGATGAAAGTGGAGAACAAAACGAGGGATTATAAATGAAGAAGTTAGAGGTTCCTTATGGGCATAAACAATATCTCCTTGTGTAGATAAATTTAGTGGAGAACAAGCTGAATGGATTGGTTTCACATTTCCAAGCAATTCCCTATTATGCAAGTCAGTTATTGGGTTACTTCTATAGAAAAGCCGAAAAGCTCAGAAGCAGTTTTTGTGCAATCGGTTAGGTCTTAACATAGAAAACTTGTGGAAATAAAGAAAGAGTGATCTTTGCATGCCATACACGTTATTACGTATACATATATGTGAGTGCAAGTCGAAAAGCAAAGGAAGGGCGACAAGTGACGAGCATGGTTACGTCCATGGAGGCTATGAGCCACGATAATTATGCAAAAGGGCAAAAAGTGCTCGTAACCGAAACAAGAAGCGCTTTGTTAACCTGTAACGGGTTGGAAGATTGAAAAGTTCAATCAGATCCATTTTCTGTGAATAATTCGAATTTATGTGACAACAATAGATGTATTTTATACCTCAAGTTGAGATTTTCAGCCAAAAAGAAATAATTCTTGGATGGAGTGGTAATGTAAATCATATTAAACGGAACAATACTGGTCCAAAATATTTGACTAAATGGTCAATGCATTGTTGTTGTTGCTTGGAGAAATAATGTAACGTAATAGGTGGGGCACTCGTCACTATAAGTAAGAACACACATGAAAACTGATCCAATCCCACCCATTTTTTTCTTTCAAAAAATTTTCAACGTCTAAGAATTAATCTCTTAAAGCGATTGTTACTTGCACTGTAAGCAGAGTACGCGAGGCCATTGCCGTGTGTTGCTCCACTACAAGCTGCCATCACCTAAACCCATGAAAAGGATGGCGGTGATTTCTTGCAAGCCTCTTTCGGTAACTATCAGTAATTCGTCCAAGTTTTATTCAGGCTGCTTTCGCCCAAAATTCGACTATGCAAGTAATTGATTGTGCTTCCTAATTCTTACCTACACATTTCGTTTCTCTAACATCTTTGACATGAAGAGAGGTTGACAGAGATATCAAAATTTTATTCAGAAGTTTCATTGTTCGAAACAAATCAGCAATAATAATAATTTGGTGGGATTACTACCAATAATGTACAACTTGCTAACATGGGTAAATATCAAGCTGGCTAAAGCTCGGAACACGCAAATTTTCTTACTAAGGATGATTTATTGCAACCATCTAGACATTATTTATATTAATGTACGGTTCTAGCACCACCATTATACTTTCATACCAAGGATACAATACAGTGCGAACATAAAACATAAAACAAAGTGAGAGCTAATGCAATGTCACACATATCAAGAACCAAAATAAATCCCTTGTATCGCGTAAAAGAATAACTAGTAACTAACCAATCTACCCATCTATTTTGTAGATAATTGAATAATTAAATGAGCAATGATCAGGCTTTATACAATAAATGCCCCTGAGGTTCAAGCAACTAGATGATCGCTGAAGAAAAATTAGGAACCAGATTTGCAGCTTCCGGTTTTAACATATTTACATGTGTGTGTGTGTGTATTGTTAGATCTGTCACGTCCAAACACAAACAACTCCATTCTTGTCAGCAGAGGCCAGCGGCTTTCCAAGCCCACTCCACGAACAACTCAGCACAGGAGCTGTGTGCTCCTTCAACGTTCTCACTATATCTGCTTTAGCTATTGACCAGATATATACAGATCCATCAGCTGAGCCAGCAGCAACATAGCTCTCATCCGGACTTATGCACGATCGGCTCCAATTAGATGCCACTCTGTTTCCAGTCGCTCTTAGTGAGCCACAAACTTCTAAAGACCGTATATCAAATAAGTTGTGCAAGTTGTCTCGCCCGCTAGTTAATATTATATTTCCACTTCGTGACAGAGAGATAGACGTAACTGCAGCAAGTGAATGTGCAGCAACTTCACTAAGTAGCTTTCCTGTTTGAATATCCCACAAACGAAGATTCCCATCAATATGACCAGAAAATATGGTCTGTCCATCCATACTGAAGGCAAGAGCATTACAGTTGCTGTGAAAAATGATTGTGTTAACACAGTAACCTTTCTGCAAATCCCACACTTTTATAGTACGATCATAAGCTGCACTTACGACATGCCGGCTTGAAATTTTGCTCACATCTACAGCACACACTTTATCTGTGTGACCTGTGAGAGTATGACGGACACGCCCTGAGTTGACATCCCAAACATATAAGTTGTTTGAGCTACTTGCAGCAATGACAGATCTATTATCATGGGTAATAGCAAGATCAAGAACTGAGCCAAGGCAACCATAGAGGGTACTACTTAATGATCCTGTGTTTGTATCCCACAATTTAATTGACTTGTCCTGTCCACCACTAATCAATCTGCCAGAATTGTATTCAAACAATATGGATGCACAACCACCTTCATGGGCATTGATCTTATATGTGCATGTAGATGGAACAGTTGACTCCGCAAAGAACTCAGCACCTTCTTCACTTCGGCGAACCACACCATCTACCTGCTGTTTAGCAAGTTTCTCTAACCCACTGGCCTTCAGCCGATCAATCATATCTTCATAAAGTGCATTTGCCTAGAGTAGTGACAGGAATTCATGTTATATTAAGAAAAACATATTTAGAAAATAAAGGAAATAATAAATTTGAATCTACGCTCATTAAACTCTGAACTCCAATTCTAAAATAGCAATGCTTTCATAATTCTTTTATAGGCATCAAAATTTAACATGAAGACTGATAGAAGCTAATAGAAAATACTATCACTTCCAAAGCAAGGTATAAAATTCAGCCAGTGAAGAATGCATTGACAAAGTGACATTATTGCTCATTCGAAACTTTTCACCAACCACCTTTCGTGCTTCTCAAATATTCATACACTACTTTGCAATTCTATTGGCCACTAGTAACTTGTATTCACTAAATTAAAGAAGATGCCTGTCAAGTAAAATAAAAAGGAGACCAAGACACCTGCCAGTAGTAAAGACAGCCATCTCCTCCACAACATCAAACTCAAGGCAGATCAGAATAAATCTTGCTCGCAAGTTTGGTAGTGAAAATAGCGTGCGTGCTATATAGTGACTAGGTCTTGTATACACAAATATGACCGAAACATACACCAAACTAAAGCAACTCTTCATAGATATCAGCTAAGAGACCAATCACATGACATCTGTCCTCACCAAATCTAAGGTGTCTAATCTCCTTGGCAGAGCCATTACAAAATTCCAAGTCCACATTTCAACAAATACAAGAATACCAAATACCTCATTTAGCCGTTCGGCGTCCTGCATCTTTTGCAACATCCATCGATCAATTAACATTTTATTTTCAGCTTCAGCATTTTTAGCTTTAATAGTCATCTCTTCTAACTGTGCTCTGATTTGCTGGTTCTCGCTCAGAACTAATTCCAAAGCCTTGATCTTTTCTTCCAAATCCGTCTTCAACTGAGAACATTCATCCCTGCCATACTTAAAAAAAATTAGTTTAATCTCCCAAGCATCAACCAATCAAGCATACCAAAAACAAAATGGAAAGTAAAAATACACAACCTTATTTGCGTCAATTCCTCCTGTAGTGAAGTAATTTGTGATTCTTTCTCTTGCAATAAGGCTTTAGAAGATCTAGACTCAGCAACTTCAACCACAAGCTGCTCCGATAACCTAGATTGAGCTTTGTAACATTGCTGAAGCTCTGTTTCCAGATTCTCCGCTTTCTCCTTCCATTCGGATCCCTACAGTGACACACGCACAAAAACACACTTAACTAACTAGATTAACAAAATTCAAGAATAAAAATAAAGATCCATAATTAAGCAATAATTGAATCGAAATTAGACAAAAGCAAAATGCTATTTTTACTATAGAAGACCTGAGAAATGATCGGCCTTGAAAGAGCGATAATGGCGGGAGCATGAGCGCCTTCTTCTACTAAATGCCGTTTCCGCAGCGCCTTTAGAGCGTGCTTTATAGCTTCCCTGGCGATTTCTTCTTGTGACCTGAAATCAAAATTAACTTTTAAACTTATCGTCGTTGCCGATTAACTTACTCTAATACAACCCGTACAGTAGTAATACTATAAGTTGCGTTAAACTAAAACAGCTGAGAATGCGTGCTTTCTTTTCTTTTCCTTTCCTTTCTCGGGGAACAACCGAAGAAGTAAACAAAAAGAAGCATCGATATTAGACATACATATCGATCGAATCTGGTTGTAGCTGGTTTCAGGATTCAGGAGTCGCTTTGTATTAGGTTTCCCCAAAAGAGAAAGAAACATTCAGAGAAGTCGTGCTCTTCGTCGATAGACGGAGACCGACGCTCAAAGGGTATTCCTGTAGACAAACTTTTATTGGACCAAAGTGGTGGATTTTAAATGTGAACATATTATTATTTTCTTTATTAAAATTATATAATTCTATTCACACACAGTTCGTTTTATTTTCTTTTTTATTAATAATCTGACCATTCATTACTAAAGTGTTTCTGAATTTCTTTTTCAATTTAAATGTTTCACTGTAGATTTTGTTAAAATCTAAAAACACACGCGCGCGCACATATATATACAAGGCAAATATACTGTCGGTGTTTCAATAAAAGAAAAAAAAAAAAAGGAAGGAAAAAGAATCGAATGAAACTTATGGGACGTGAGGCCCGCTTGCGAGTCGATGATCATGGGCCTTGTGAGGGTAAATTGTCTACCGAAAACAAGATAATGCATCATCGTTGTTGACTGCTGGGCAGCTAATAAAACAGTAATGAGCTTCAATTTCTTTCGAATTATGAAAACGAAAGAGGTTAGCGGTACCTTCATTAACGATCCCAGTACATCAAACTCTACAAATTGCAAACCATGTTGACATAGTCCTCATACCAAGATACAACATTCTGAAATTATTTTAAGTTAAAATTTTGTCCCAAACAATCTTCTTTCCCCATCTTTTTATCCCTCTCCTCGTCCCAATTCCTGCAGAGGAAACTCAATTGGTCAATTTTTTGTAAAAGAGTCGTTGCGTTTAGCCAACTCGAATTCGATCCAACCAGTCAACACTCTTCCGTGCTCTTTCTAGCTGTTGATCAATACTTTTCCTTGATTTCTCATGATAATCCACGCTTCTCCGTGACTTTTCCATCTGGTCAAAAGAGATCCGGAACTTTTCCAGCTTGTCCATGTCGCTAAACTTGTATTCATGAAGTCTCAGTTTTTCAGGCCTATCTGTGCTCTTCCTTGGTCTTTCTCTACGGTCTGTACTCTTTCTCGGAGCCTCGAAACAATCTGTACTCCGTCTGTAACGTTCAATTCTGTCTGTGCTTCTCCTTGAACTGCTCCTCCGTGAAGGTGATTTTTCAACTGATGTTATAAACTTCTTGAGATGCCTAAGGTATTCCGGAAAGAGTTCCAAATCACAATGATTTCCCCCTTTGAGCCATAAGGGTTCGTATTTCTCTTGGCAAAGTTCCCAAAGCTGCCTTCCATGAGAACAATCAACAACCTCATCAGCAGTACCCTGAATAACAAGCCACATGAATTAATTCCCAGAACCTCTTCACAGTAGCAAAAGCACCTCAAGAGAAACAACAAAAATTGGGCTTTCTTTGTAATGGTATTAAGTGACAAATTTCAAAGATTTGCAGCAATTATCAAGAAACCGTCAGCTAGATAACTAAAAAAGCTAATGATCAAACATCAATTTCAGTATGATGGCCAACTGGGTTCATTACTGCCTTAATTCAAGCTCCAGTATCACTCAACTCCCTTCAACAGTTTAAATATTAAGGCCAACCAACTAGTAATTTGCTCCATATGAATATTTGTCACATGCCTCACTACAGTTTTGTGAGTGGTCTCAGTTTTAGTTGATATCATTTTTGTTAACTCTTTTAAAATTTTCTTTACCACACATATTTCTTGACAATCATTTCGAAAAGTTAACCCAATAAGTAAATTTCACTGCCATCATAGAAGAAGCCATGGTCTCCTGAAGAATGCCATGTTAACATAAACTGCATACCCTCATACTATTTCAAACAGTGTGGAATAGATGGGGTCCAACTGTCTCCAAAAGTTCTGTTCATGAATGATATAATTGCTTGTTAATGCAGTCATTCAATCATCCACAGAGTCCTAGAAACAGAAAGAGGATTCAAGAGATATAAAGAACTAGAAACATTTTTGTATGGCAGATGCAAGATATTGATTTGTGAATACTTACATGAATTACCAGTACAGGGCATCTTACCAATGGAATTTTATCAATGTTCTGCACAAAAGTCAATTAAATCAAGCTTAAAGACATGGTGAACAAAATCATATCCTTAACCAAAAATAATGATGGCAGTAAAGACAATCAGGAAACAAAAAATTTAACCTTATAGATGTCAAACCAGTAAGTGCGCTTCACAGGGTACATGACTCTCAGCCCAGAAAGTATAGGACTATGTAAAACAACGGCTCTTAGTCTGGGCAAACGGACTGCAAGATCCAAAGTAGGCCCACTTCCAACAGATTGACCATAAAGAATGATGTCCTCCTGCTTAGTACCATATTTCTCTTCGAGACACTTATATGCAGCTTCGATATCTGCATAAGTATTGTGCTCACTGGGCTGGACAAAAGAATAGATGAGCATCAACAGTGCTTTATGTTGCAATCATTTCAATCACATGATAAGAGGAAGAAAGCTCACAAGGCATCTACCTTTCCTGACGACTGTCCATAGCCAGAGTAGTCATACCTGCATTAATTGAAATAGGTGCTTTAATATAACATAACAAAAGCAAAATAAAATTTATGCAACCTTGTCTCACTGGATAAAGATTTATTAGCCATTTAAAGCTGAAACATCAGGAACACAAAAAGGTGTTAGCCTAACAATGCGGAGTCACGAATCATGAGTCACCGGCAGAAAACTAACAAAAGTATTTGTCTCTTTCTTTATAAAGAAAAACTTCAATCAGCTGGCAAATAAAAGGCCATTTTAGCACATACTTATTGTTCTACCCACAAAGAAATGTAAATTTACGTAATTACCTTCAAATAATATCATTTACAGAGGCTCTACGTTTACTGCAATGAGTATCTTGGTTAATTTCAAGATTTGGAGACCTAAAGCAAAGTCATCACCTTGCCCAACAAACTATTCTGCCTCTTTCGGATACTTCATCTCTTTTTTCAAGATGGTCATCTTGGTTAGGGAATCGGCTTTTCAGTTTTTGAGATCTGTTTTCTTCCAGATGAATCAGCAATAGAAGTCTACAGATTTTTGTGATAGACATCCATTACAACATCAAACAAAATGAACCTCCTAATAAATCTGCTTAATCTCAATTACCATCCTTTTGATTTCTGAAACAGTTGGTACTTTCTAAGAATACTGCTAAAATTTCTCAACGTGAGTCACCAACAAAGGAGTTGAATTGAAAACCTACATGCCCTGATAACAGTAAAAAAATTTAACCACTACCTCCATTTATTCCTCTCACCCATCAATTCCACTATCTCCAGTCTCCACCGTGCTAAACTTATCAGCCCCTCTCTGATGAATAACCACCTACAGTTACAGTCACCTCGTCCTTGACATTCACAGACGTTTCAGCTAGAACACAGATCTGAAAACTCAGTAACTGACTATAGTTGAAACCCTGGAAGCTGAAACAAACACAAGTTCTATGAGGCTAGAGTTAATCTATCCTATGCTGGTACGGTGCAGCTTAAACTCCACTGTTCAATTAGTTGGTGTTCAATTAGTTGGTTAAGCTATACAGTTAATAACTCACAAGGCATATACACTGAACCTTGTTCCAGTTGAATTTTTTTAATTTTTTAATTTATGAATAAATAAAAAAATTTATTAATCAAATTTTGCACCAGCTTAACACCACCAATCCATATGGCATATGCCATACTTTGCTTATGCATGTTCATATGGATAAAAAAAAAAAAGGGAAAAAATCGAAAATTTAACAAAGAGAAAGAAGGGAAGTACCCCATGAGATTGACGCGCAAGTGAATGCTCAATTCGATGAAGAGCTCGTACATCTGCCCAATATCAGCTGCATTTCCGTGAGAGTACAAGACGGTGGTTGTAGCCATAGGGTATCTGATATAGACGGCAGCGATCTCGTTGCCGCGTCGCGTGGGCAACCGGAGAACGTCGACGTTCTCGCGGTGGGGGAACGGTTCCATGAGAAAAAGCCCAGTGGCATCGTCCGTAATTAACTTGTACGACGGTGGGTTGGGTGGGAAAAACGCAAACTTCGCTGCCATGGATGAAGTCACCCCACCCATGCTTCTCTCACTCGCTATAACTGTTAAAAGTGAGCTTCAAAAACTATTGAGAAGATGAACATTCTCTTTCTCCTTCTTCTTCTTCTTTTTCAGAGGATTTTTTTATTATTATTTTTTATTTCGGTGTTTAGACATTTGTAATCTGGTATGGTTAAAGCTGAAAGGAAAAAAGTTGATTAATTTATTGGACCGGTGATGGTATTACCAGTTGTCTCATGAAGACGAGCACGAGACCGTGGTCACACTCGCGTGCTCAAATATATAGTCCTTTTTTTTTTTTTACCTTAAATTTTGTTTTGGGCGTTCATTATTGCCCAACATCACTCATTTCCCCTGTTTCGTAGAATTGCAAACGTGCCTCCCTCCTCACAAAATTAGTTTGTTTTTCCGAATACTAATCAATAGTAGATACCCAAACAAATATTCAGACAATGTCGTCATCATTTTTTTCTCCAACTGACATGTTTTAGTTGGGGGTTTATGGAAACTAGTTGGAGGATCGATTTAATTGTTAGTACAACCTAAAATTTCGTACCTCCCAGTTGATATTTTCACTCTGATTTTTAATTAGTTGGAAGGGACTTGAATTATTGCCACCCAAGCTCTTGTATTAATTGAACTTATACATGTGTTGGGCAGCGTAACAAGATTATATCTTTTGGGCATATATAGTAGATATGAAATATTGAAATACGTTAGTGCAGATTTATTGTTCCTAATCACTGTGTAAGGAGATTCAAATAGAGATGATGAATTGCAATCTCTTGTCTTCGATTCAAGTTATATTCAACATTAAGAACTTATTATAAAAGGGAAAAATCGTCGGCATAAGTTATTTGTAAAATTGAATCTTCGGAAGGGCCTTACATTATACAAATAATAAAATGGGGAAGTGGATTATCTTAGGAATTAATAAAGCATGCGGTTCAATCATTAAAACTCGGGCGGTCTTTTTTTTGCAAAAAACTTGTTATTTTTAACACCAATTTCCAGGCTGGCCCATTTCATTACACGTGGCTCTATAATTTCGGCCGTGTTGAAGGCGGGGACCATATCCTGATTCCCCGACCCAAAAGCTATTGTTTGATTCGGACCTGTAAATTTCTTCCGATTGCAGATCACGCGGGGAGTTGGGACTCATCAAAGAAAAGCGTTGCCATCATCAACCACATCAAACTTTATAATTTCACCAGTGGGATTAATTCTGCTAACAATGCTCTTAACATTTGAAAGTGCTAATCGACGGTCCTAATTAATTGCTAATAAAAACTTGGGTCCCTTAATCATCAACCTTTAAATCTCGTATGTATGTACGATAAAATTTAGAACGTTTAATATTTTACGACTCGGTTTCCCATTTGGGTTTAACTTGTACTATCTTTAATTGAAATTTTTAATTTGGTTTCTTGTTTGGTGGGGAGCGTCTTAGTAGTTAGTATATATGGGGGTTTATAGGAACTTGCATAATAAATTAAGATTCCAGAAAAGAGTGTGAAATGTGGAGTCTGGAGCACACAAACACAGACTGGCAATTGAATTTATTAAGGTGTATTTGGTGTTTGGTATTTGGTGAATCAAAAGATCAAGCAAAACTCCAAATTTTCGCGTACAAGGAGCATGTTGGTGAAGTTCAAGACAATTCCCTCGATAAACCGAGACTCATCACATGTCTCCTGGTGAAATTTCTAGCTTATATTTGGAGCTTTGGCCTATTCACACTTTCACTCGTTTCCACGCTTCAGGATGAGTTATTTTATTAAGTGATTAGATAACATATTTATCATCAAGCGAAGTGTATAGCGAACGAATGATTGAGAACACGTGGGTTTTGAATATTGCCTTGCCGGATACGTCTGTCAAGATTTGAAGTCCAGCTCAATGCATCATGCATGTAGAGGGACGGGGGACTTCCTTCGATGTAATATATATCAAAATTGAGGTTCAGATGCAAAATTTTAAGAGAGTTTTTAATAATTTTATATCATGTGTTATGCAGTAATTACAGCGTATATCTTTTTTATTTACTAATCACCAATCACCAATCAACATGTAAATTTCTGCTTATGAAAAGTTCATATCAAGAAAGAATCATAATTCTTTAATTTCAACTAAAGAAATTAAAAATAATAAATAAAGCAATTAATTCAAAAGACACGTTTGAATGCACTTGTTACGTGGCGCTTCTCTCCCGAGCCTGGCCATCACTGATATCTTCCCGTGAAGCCTATGAAGGCAGGAGGCAGCACAATTCAATCTTTTGATGCACAGAGAATTGCCATATTTGATTCTTTTGGTCATAGCCAGCGAATACAAGACCCGATATTTTCCTTATCTTGCATAACATTACAGAGCGATTTCAAGTAGTACGATGGCAAAAACTAGTGTACTCGTTTAATAAATATAAGACTTGATTTTACGAAGATTTATGGAATAGTTTTAAAGCTTATTTATGTTAAAAAAATATTGTTATTACTTATATTTAATAAATTAATCATAATCCTAAATATTACACTATGTGCGTCGTACTAGAATTTATCTTCTCTAATGACACGTCTTAGGGTCCGTTTGGGATCGCTTTTAGAAGGCTTGAAAGTGATTTTGAAAATCTAAAAGCTAATTTTAGTATTTGGTAAAAAAAATTAAAATCACTTTTGTCAAAATCAACCTCTCCTACAGATAAATTTAAAAAACAGTGAAGAAGTAGCTTTTACATTTTGATTTTGATAATCAATTTTATCGTTTAATACAATTCTATAAATATTCTTAAAATTATTATGTAAACCCAAAATTATTCTTATTTAAATTGTAAATAAAATCAATATTTTAATAAAATTTTATTATAATTCATAAATATAAATTTATTAATATCAATTTGTTAGTTGAATTATTATTAAATTTATATTACTATATTATAAATTTAATTATCAATTATTTTAAGAAAAAAATAAAAAAATAAATTCAATATATTATAAATTTTATTTTTAGTTAAAATAATTATAATACATAATTAAAAATATTATATATACATAGTTAATAATAATAAAATTTATAATTATTTTATTATAATACATAGTAATGGGATGAACAATTTGACTAGAACTGAGCATTTAAACTCAACTGACAAATTCTAATCAAAATACCAAATCAAATATGTACAAATAGTCCCATACTGAACAGAAAACTTGAAATCTTATAATTCAACAATGGGTTCCTTTGAGGCCGCATTCGAATTCTCAGTAATTTTGTGTATGTGTTCAGCTACAACTTCAGCTATTCTATTCCAATTTCTTCTGCTTTCAAAGGCAAAAGCATAGGTTTTAGCGTGCCCCTGTGGATTTCATCTTGATCTCATAAGAGCCTCCTTGAAATATCCCATATCATCTGAGGATTTCATCGGCAATAAAGGATACTATTTATGTCATGAAATACACCATCGGCACTCCTCCAGTGGAGACTTATGCAATTCCTGACACTGCCACAAACGCATCAACTGTTACAACCAAAGCGTACCAATCTTTGATTCTACCGAATCATCTAGCTGCAAACCAATCCTGCGCGGATCCAAGGAGAGCATTAATATCGGTTACCCCACTGATGATAATTGCAAAGGGCCACAGACGGCCCCATGAAATCATAGTAATTCGCTTATGAGGCAGCTAGGTTTTAATTTATTCTCTTATTGCTTTTCATCCAACGTCGCCGATGGCCATAGCCAAATACTACGCTTTGGGTCATCAGCTGTTGTTTCTGGACAATTTCTGACCGTACCGTTATCTCCCAATGCAGAAAATATATATATATATAGAGAGAAATATTCTAATCCTAAATTTTAAAGTACAGAAACGTCAGGAAAAAAATTTTCACACTTTAAGTTTTAAACCCATATTTTTTTTAAGTTTTAAACCAGTACTTTAAGATCTTCGATCAGAAAGCTACTAATTTAGAGAAATATATATATTCCCACACTTTAAAATTTCATACCAGAAAACTACTGATATTGTATGTATGTATTTTGAAGATGTTGACTGGGGAAATATTAGATGTTCCCGAATGGATATTTAGTTATTCGGATGATGAATATATGACGGCCTGATGACATATACTCTACTTCACGTCCTGGCCATGGACGCGTTAATAGAGAAAATTAAAACGAAAATGCCATCCGAAATGGAAGCAGAGCTCAGGACATTAATGGAGATTGGGAGTTGTGCTATATGATAAAGTATCGATTTGTTAAAGTTCTGCTGGAGATAGAATTTCAATTTAATGGTAAGGGTAATTCTTATCCTTTAAGTGATGAGAACGCTTGGATTGATAATTCTAAGGGGCAGTTTTGCTTGGCTATAGAGAGAAGTGATTATGATGGATCAATTTTTGGTTTGTATCAGCAAAGAGATGTGAATGTCGGGATTCACTTAAAGCAGGCTCAAATTTCTTTCGCCTACGATTTTGACTGTCCCTAGTATTCCTAATAATAATCAATTTGCTGCAAATATATGATAAAAGAGGAAAGGCTGTGAATTTTGTGTACACGGACTTGATATATTATATGAAAATGAACCAGCTGATAACTCAGGTTAATAATCATCAATGAGGAGTGATAGTCTTTTGTTTTATTTATTTATTTATTTTATAAATGGCAATACTTTTGGGGGATAAATAATGGACTTTGATCAATTATTGCCTTAGCTAGAGTTGAGTAAATTATATTTAATATGAGAAGATACAAATTACAAACTACAATCTTTCTTAGGTGGGAAAGAAAAAAAGTGCGATGGTCTAGACCTTTAGGTGTGAAACAAGCTAGCTAGCAAGCTAAATGCAGATAAGAAGTTGATCATCGTAGCTACTTCAATGAGCAGAGCGAATCAAATTGATAAAGAACTAAAATCGAAGTCCATTATAATAATTTGATGTGAACAAGTTGGTCTGGACAGCGAGACTGCTGAAAGTGAAAAATAACAACTTCACGTATAAATAGTTATATTCCCTTTCATATTAGTAAATAAAGCATATTTTCACCAAATTTTTGCTAGGATTTGATTTGTACCAATTGAGTGGTGCTCACTGAATCTAGCTCAAATCTCATTCAAATTGAATAAAATTATATTTGAGGGGAGCTTCTACTGAGTTTGGGTTTAGGTGTGCTTTTCTAATGTTTAGGGTAGGTGTTTTTCTGGGCTTTCGGGTTGCAAGAGTATTTCGGCACGTAGATGGTAGTGAAACTATAGTCTTATGATTGATACAGAACCACTTATTCTTAACTTCACAGCCTTGTAATGGATCCACTGAAAATAGCAAATGTAATGTCACATGAATATGATGTGTATTGGGTAGATCATCCCTATCGTGAAGATTGGGAGTTATGTTATGATAAATCAGATGGCTGGGAGTAGAATTTTGGAATGGTTGGATAGATAATGGTTGTAATCAACCAGTTGCCTTAGCAATGAGGAGACAGGATTACTTTGCTCCGTTCCAGGTATTTACTGTTAGTTTGCTTCAAAATTCATTAAGGGTAGAACATGTTTCTCAATTAAGAATATACAAGTCATTTTAAAATAAAACTCTCAAATACAATTACATATCAAATGACTTTTTCCATAAATTTAAAATTGAAGGACAACTTAATGGATGAACAATAATATATATATATATATATATAGCTCAAAATAAAAAGAAAACATAGATTTCATAGACATTACAAGGTCCTTTTTATTTGTTTTGGTCTTTTAATTTGTCTTTGACTTAAATAAATAATAATCAATAACTATTGTTATTTTACCAAAAGTAAACATAGATGTCTTCATTTACTTAAAAAAGACACACTAAAGACATGAAAACACATATTTAATATACTACATAATAAAACACGCATTATTAGAGTGTGTATTTATTCAATTAGCTTATCCTTGACTTTAATATAGCTAGTGATACCTAATTGGATTATTATTATTATTATTATTAATAAAAACTTAGTTGAATTCATTAAAAAATTTAGTGAACACACACATAAATATATTGCATATTCTTTAGTTTCATTAAGTTATCCTTAAATTTTAAATTTATGCAGAAATTCAAATGTTATTTAATTGTTCTTGAGATTTTTTAATTTAAGATTGTTTGCATTTATTTAATTAAAAATCATTTGTTTGGATTTAGTAAATTATATAGTAAATTAACTGAAAATTTGCGAAAGGGTTTTTTAGGTTATTGTTTCAAAAATAAGATAAAATGGAATATTGTTTAAAAAAAAAAAGATAAAATGGGCTATTGCATTAAATTTTAAGGGTGAAAATGACTTTTTACCTATGTAAGTATATCATTATGTTTTAATAATAAAAGATCCTATCGCTCTTTATATAAATAAATAATAAATGAAGAAAAACAACATAATGATTAATAAATGTTAGTAGAGACTACAAAATAGACCACTCTATATAACAAAGAGACAACTGAATCAGAGAATAAAGCACGGAATTTTTTCAATATAATTTTGCTGAGATAAACACAAATTAAAAATTAATATTCTACTAAAAAACTTTAAGGAAAGTAAGATTTTAGATATCTACAAATAATTTTAGATAAACTAATGTGTACAAATTGATTTGGTATGAAAAGATTAGTTGAAAAGTAATAATAATTATTTTTTTTCAATCATGTGGAACTATGATAGTTTTATACAACCAATTTACTCAAACGACATCAATTTATACACATTTATTTACACAAGATAGTTGAGTCTCTATTATTACTCTTTAGATATAGATTGTTTCCTATTCGAAACTTCATCCTTTTTTATCTTTTGGTGCTCTCGTCTCTTTGCCGTTGATGATATTTTATAATGGTTACATTTTTTAACATCATGGAAAATATGATAGCACCTCAACGTGAGTTAATAATTATTCTCTCAATACTCGGGGCGTCGGTGGATTCACTCGCTATAGGGTTGTGGATTCAAATGTGTACATCCCTCTTATCTGATACTTCACTCGCTATAGGAGGTGAAGTAGAGATTAGATTAAAGGAATAAAGAAATCACTTTTCATTTCATCTTCATTTATGAGCTTTCGTAATTGGTTTCCGAATAGTCCTACTTTCCCCCCCCCCCCCCCCCCCCCCCCCCCATTTATGAGCTTCTGCAAGGGGTTTTCCAAACAATCCTTCTTCTTTCCAAGCGAAATAATATTAGGAAAACTAAAAATTACATTTATAAGTGGTCAAAGAACTGAAATGGACTCTCATGCATGACAGTTGTAATGGCCATGTACCGCCATTGTAATTCCATCAATATTAATCAAAAGATCCATATTCACGATCCCTGTTTCTTATGGCGGTCACCTTGATAATGAGGATCGTGTAAGGAAGCAACTCTTGGGATTGAATAATGACTCCGAGGCTGTTATTAATAATCAGATGGGCTAATTCTGTAAGTGTGAAATATTGAAGGATTGAATATCTTATCTAACAACCATGGATTCGGTGTTCCAAAAAACTCAGCTTAGTCAATCTGTCTTTTACTTGGGGTGCGGCTTCGAGCTTGACAGCGCGATTTACCAAGTCCCGCCTCCATTGCAAGAATTGTCCACGAGATAGCTTCTTCAACCCGCAAGTGTTGTATTGTGTTGAGGCATTTAATTTTTTTGCTGATAGAGCCAATGTAACGGGTTCAGGCATTTAACTACTTCTCCTGATGGAAAGAAGATTTGGAGTAGTTCATTGCTGATAGAGCCATTTGTGTGCATCAAAATTTGTCTTCTCAATCGTGCATTTGCTAAATTAATGTATCGGCTAGTCTTACGTTCTATCGAATAATAAATTGATTAGTGACACATTAGTAAATATTCTAATTAATTAAACATATATAACATTTTTAGAAAATTTTATGCAACTATTTATTTGACAGAAATATAATTCTTATTACTTTAGGTTATTAATTAATATTCCAAAAAGAAAATAATAAAAGGCATCGGATACCAGGTGGACTTTGAACTATTCACTAACACTAATTGATGTATTAATTAATTTATAAACTTAGCAACACGTTTCATTGTTTTGGGTGGTTAATCAATCAGTACATCATGTCCCATAGCAAAAGGGTAGAAATAGTTTATTTTGGTGGAATTATTCAACGAATTTAGCTTTTTACATTTTTTCTTAATAATTTTTCTTCACATAATTAGTTCATTTGCCCAAGACATTGGTTCCCTTTCAACTTATTCTACAATTTCCATGTCCTTTAGGGCTTTTCCAATCATGCTGTCTGTCAATTACTCAATTATATATTGATAGAAAAAAATGACTTCGAAAAGAGAAAAATATGCGCAAGTGCAGCTTACAAAAAGAAACTCAAGGATATAGAACCGCTTGTTAGTGAACTGTACTTAAGAAAATCTATTCATGAAAATTTTAACATAAAATTCTACCAATTTTATGAATCTTAATCCTTGGATCTTGAAGAACGAGGGGGAGAGATCATTCAAGTTTATTGAAAGCCTTAAGGGCAGCTGCGCATCTTGAGGCATCATCTTCAAATGAATTATGTTTATTTCTTAACAATGTTAAGTCACAAACTAGTCAAGTAGTTTGATTATTGAATAATTAAATTAAGTAACGCCTATTAAATGGACAGTACTATGATAGTGTGACAGTTGCACAACTAAAACTAATTCTATTCTATTAAAAGATTAAAGACATCTAAATTGAGTACAACACGGTTGGTGCTTAGTTATCATTGGCTTTATATATTATAGCGGTTTGGTCGCATGTTTCATTATCATTAATAAAGAGAAACATCAATTAAGCCCTAAACAAGCGGCCGTACTATGACTGAAATTAGTTTATATGTAGTCTTACAGACTATATAAGCAACACGTTTAATTGCATTATATCACAAGAGCACAAGGAGGAGAAACAATTTATTCTAATCGGATTGTTCACTGATCTTATTTTTATGTTTGCTTACTTTTGACAGATGCAAGATAGTTTATTTTCCATTTTTTTCTTCAAAAGGTAGGAGGTGTGTAAAGTGAAATTAATTTTTAGACCCTACCTTATATAATCCGACTTCGATGGTCAGATAAAAAAAACTGTTTGAAAATCACTTCACTAAACCCTTAAGAATAAAAACTAACAACAATTCGTCTATTTTTCTCAATATAATAATTCTCTTTAAAGTTTCATTTATGTTGATGCCCAAGTTCGTTTAACTAGAAAAATATATCTGGTCTAAAAAAAAATTAAATTAATGAATGCATTTCTCTCTCTATATATATATAATCAATGAAGTACGTGATAAGAAGTGATCAACTACAAGATATTTGTTATGGTAAACATTCTATTAAACTAGTTATTACATATGCACTGGAATTCCATCACAAAAGATCCATATGTATACACATAAATAATAACTTGATGTGGTGGAGAAATCTCCTATGCATGTTTAGAACATCCCACTAATTAAGTGTTGGTTATTGCAGATCCTTCGAATGGATTGATATGGTGATAGATTATCTTAGATGGATTCCTCAATTTTGCTTGATTTCCCATATAACAAAATCGATGGGCCAATATTCTGGGAAAAAATCTCACATCGTAAAAAGATATAAGCATACAATCCTTAACTCTTAAATTAACTATTGAATATGAGTTAAATTTAAGAGTATTTTGCCTACCTTGAAAAATCTTAAAATAACCCAGAAGCTTAATTGGAGAGGGGGAGACTGAAGAAATAAATATCTCCCCCGAGAGAGAGAGGTACTGAGGTCCCTCGATCTTGTTTCAAAATTACCAAAGTTCTACGTTCCAAGTTCTTTTTTTTTTTAAAAAAAATTAATTATTATTTGTAAAAGTGTTTTGTGAATAAAATAATAGCACAGAAATGATCTTCAATTAATGAAGGACAATCATTCGATTTGTTGGCCCTCTAAATGATCATCCAAATCAATTATCGGCTGCTAAGATTGCCACGTATCCAACCAATAAAGCCAAATATTAATCACTCCACTAAACCAGCTGCCACCTGTCGCATAACCCATTAGGCTTTGACGTTAAGCCCTAGCCTCAACTCTGCCCCTCAATTATATATAGCATAATTCTCCCTCGTTCTTTCTCACAAGGCATAATTAGCCAACAAACATGTCTCATTTCCACTCTGTCTCGTCTGAAACATTCGAACACCACTGCATTGCTTCACTCAAAATCCCAAGCCCAGACCCTCATCATATGATCATCAGCTGCCTCGCAGTCCACAATAACCTCCTCTACGCCGCCTCCCTCAACGAAATCAATGTCTTCGATTTAATATCTGACTACTCCCACATCGATACTTTTAGCAATGATTTGTCTTCTTCAGGGTCAGTCAAGTCCATTACTTTTCACGTCACTAAAATCTTCACCGCACATCAAGACTGCAAGATACGAGTCTGGCAAATCACAGCTTCAAGACAACACCAGCTTGTCTCCACATTACCAACTGTTAAAGACCGTCTAATACAATCCTTATTGCCAAATAATTACGTCACTGTTAGACGTCACAGGAAGCGGCTTTGGCTGGAACACTGGGATGCCGTTTCTGATTTGGTGGTGAAAGAAGGGTTAATGTATTCGGTTTCTTGGGATAGAAGTTTTAAGATATGGAATGCTAATAATTATAAATGCTTAGAGTCTGTTAATAAAGCTCATGAGGACGCTGTAAACGCGGTGGTTGTGTCCGATAACGGCGTCGTTTACACCGGCTCTGCTGATGGACGTATTAGGGTTTGGGAGAGATCAGTTGTTGATCGTAACAAAGAGAGAAAATCAAAGCACATGTTGGTTACTACGTTAGTAAAGCATAAGTCAACAGTCAATGCGCTTGCTTTGAACGGCGACGGTTCGTTGTTGTTTTCGGGCGGTTGCGACCGTTGGATCGTGGTGTGGGAGAGGGAGAGGGAGAAAGATGGTGATGGCCATCATCAGATGGTGTTTGCCGAAGCGCTGTGGGGTCACACTGGAGCTGTGTTGTGCTTGATCAACGTTGGTGATTTGTTAGCCAGCGGGTCAGCTGATCGAACGGTGAGGATTTGGCAGCGTGGGAAGGAGAATTGCTACCGTTGTATGGCAATCTTAGAGGGGCATGAAAAGCCGGTGAAGTCGTTGGTGGCTATTGCAAGAAGCAGTAGTGCGTTTAACGGCGTCGTTTCGATTGGCAGCGGCAGCCTTGATGGAGAGATTAAAATGTGGGATGTGTTCAGGGATACTAACAACAACTTCAACAAAAAGTTCTTTTGAAATGGAGTTTATAATTTTAAAATTTCATTGAAACTGGCCCAAGAAAAGGAAAAAGATACCTTATTTTGTGCATGTTATTGTTATTTTATTATCTACGATGTTGTTGTTAGCAGCATACATACAATTAATTGAATTAAGTTAGCCCTTGTCACATGATTTGGGTGCATTATTAGTTAATTTTAAACTTTATTACCGACCAAATCACAGACAAAAGTTGATCCACACTGCTTGTATGTAATAAAATTTTGGTTGATATCATCAGTATTATTATGCTTTGGTTCTTTTGCCAATATCGATGATTTTTTTTTTCTTTTTGTTTTTATACGTTTAAAAGAAGGATTTCCTTGTTAATGAAGGTGAGATGCGACAGGTGACTAGCTTTGATGTACATATAATTTAAGAATAGAATTTTCGGACTCAGATTCAACGACTATAAGGGTAAGCTTATGTTACATTTGATGTAAGTAATAGAAATGACATGACCTTCTGACTCACGTAAAAGCAGCACGTGGTGGTATGGGGAAGAATTGAAATCATGTTCAAACCGGTTAAAACCAGTTACAAAATTGGTCAGAAATTTACGCAATTTCCGCAGAAACTTAGGGCATGTTCGGTAACATTTTGTGCGCCATGTTTTCATTTGCGTTTTATGAATCTATGTTAATACGTGTTCGGTGGCAAAATTTCAAAAAATAAATTGTAAAATAAGTAATTTGAGATTTACAATTATAACTATCAAAGTGAAAGTATGTTTAACATGTTCTCTATAAATTCCAAAACTAAACTAAAGAATAAATTAAAAAACAAATTATCTCTTCATCCTTATCTCTTCAGCTTATCGTCTTCGGCTTATCTCTTTGGCCATATCTCTTCCACTATTTCTCCTTGTCTCTCCCGATTTACTAAGCGTTTACTCTCTCTTGGTCTGGCCAGATCAGCTGTTGTATTCTATCTCTATCGCCGCCGGCGCTTCATCTCAGGCCTTCTTTCGCCGCTCTGTCTCCGCGCCATTTTGTTGCTCCATCTCCTTTATCCATCGCTCCATCTCGCTCCATTGCTCCATCTCATCTCCGCCGTCATTGCTCCATTTCCGCTTTAGTCACTGCTCTGTCTCTCTCTCATTTTGCTCCGCTCCATCTCCATTGCATGCTCAATCTCGCCATTATAGCCGCCTCTCATCACATTCTTCTTTGCTCTCTAAACTCTGTCTCTCTACTATTATCGCTTTTTTTTTTTTTAATTTTGAGTAAATCTTGATTGAAAGTATGGAGTGAGATTTTGGGTGAGATGTGGTATTGGCGTTATGCATTGATGATGGTATATATGATCATATTCAAGCTAGACAATCCTGGCTAACTCCAATAATATTGTCCATATTTATTTGTCTTTGCTTATTATCCAGTGACCCTTAGAGTATGTATGCAATTAGGGAGACAATGATGTATGATTATGAAATGCAGTAGTTTAAATATTTGCACAGTCAATCTCTATAATCAATGTTGAAGCCTTGATTGAGAATATAAATGTATATATAATAATTATTTTATTATATATTCAGGAACTGGATTCACAGGTAGCCTATACATTCCTTATAATAATCATTTTACTGGTGGAACCTGTAACTGATTTTGTGTTTAATTTCTTTACAACCGTTGGATTTGAAATTTAACAAATCGCACGGCCCACTTTGTTGGGCTGTTACTTGCAACAAATGCAACATAAGGGCTGCCCGACTATAAATGCATTATAGTCTTCTTCTTACAGGTAAATTAATTATATATTATTAAATTCTTATAAAAAAAATTACATATATATATATATATATTAAATTAGACATTTATAGGAATGTGGCGCGCTTTAAATAGACTTTTAGACCCACTCATGATAGCATAGCATGTTCCGTCTCTCAAGCAAAGCAAATTTATTTTTTGTTGGCCAAATGCCCTCTCTCAATTCTCACATGGTGACATTTTCTTTTCACCCATATATGGTCTATGCACATTGTAAAGTGCTCTTCAATTAATATGTCTAGTTCGAGGAATCTCGTTCAAAAGTTGCCAACACCCGCGTAATCACATCATCGAGCCTAAGTTGCACCCACAATTTCATAATTAATTAAAGTCGAAAAACCAACTGCTTTATTAGCTCGAGAAAACTCCAAATTTAACAATTGCGCGCACAACCAAAAAATTGACAAATTTAATGGCAGCAAACTCAGATTGCAAACCTGACTAGTGACCTGCCGTCAGCTTTTTCCTTCAGTATTTCTAGCAATTGCATTCCTGATTAGTGGGAGCATGTGTGTTGCCACCGAGCTAATTTAATTAAATAAGCATGTTACACCGACAAATAAAGAGTTTCTGTTTCCTTTTGTCTGAAACCTCTTGCGTAACTGCTGACGCAACTATAAAGCTTCACGCAGGCTTCCGAATTCTATTACAAGTCCAAATCAGTTCTTCAACTTTCACCATTTAGATTCACTTTTATAATTTCATTTGCCAAATGCCAACGCCATGTTTCAGGCACATTTGATGTAAGATCACTGCACCAATCAAATGGATCGGCTTATTCAAAAGCTCACTAGTTCTCTGATGGTCCGATATACTGTAACTCGGTGTTTCATCCCAACAACTTCGTCAATTACTTGCGTTAAAGTTATATTGAGATTTAAACCGCACGTGCGAGTTGCCCAGTTCCACCCGGTGGTCGGTGGGCCGAGATTAAATTAAAGAACCCAAAAGCAAATCTCATCCCGTCCCTTATTTGAATAAGAATCATGCAAGTTCTTGCTTGTTCCAGTACATTGATCACACAATTCTCAATGATCACATTAGTCTCATCTAATCACAGATTAGATGCTTAACTAAATTATTTACCATTGTGTTTCCCCTAAATATGCTTCTTAGATTGGCTAAAGATGCCACAAGTAATCATTATTATAAGCATAATCACGACAGATTTGTGGCTTCCAATAATAATCTAAACAACCTTAGCCAAAATATAAGACAGATAATTCCATCTCTCCCTTAAATTTAGCTCAATCATGGATACTGGGGCATCCTGAATATCTTATCTGCGCACCAATCAAGAACTCAAACAACTACCAAATATATGTCTCTTTCATAACATGTATGGTTTAAAGAAATGTAAGGAGAGAAGAGGAGAGGAAAGGAGGAGAGAAGGAAAAAATAAGAGGAGAATAATGAATTTTATGTCTAACCAAATAATAAAAATGAGATTAACCCCTTTTTTTTTCACTCATTTTCTCTCCCTTTCTTTCCTTTTTCCTCTCTAATTTTCTCCCCCACTCTTTCCTTTCCATTCCTCTCTTTTCCCACCACTTCTTCCAACCAAACATAGGCTTAAGGTATATCTTGGTAATGGCTGAACTCAATAGAAGTCTGTCAATGAGCGTTTGCTCCAATACCGGTTACATAATGAAATTTATCAATATTTGCATGTATATACATACTTATGGTTTGTTATATTCCCTCTCCCTATGAGGCTAGAAACAGAGCACCATTATACTTACCCAAAGGACATAATTTTCCTTCGTTTCTGCAAATCTGCAGAACACATTTTAGGCTTATGCCTGGGTATTTTGTAGAGCACCACATTCGAGAAAACTGGCTAAGCTGATATACTATATGGACCATAGACCGGATAGTGCCATCAGGAATTCCATCTTCTCAAAGGACAAAAATGGCTCGAGAAACATTAATTCCCATTCTCTCTAACAAAGAAAATCCAACTTTCAAGCAACTGTTAAATTGGTGTTGCCAGATCCTGATATGTTAGGAAGTTGCTTATGTATGACTACAGCAGATGGAGGTTTGACCATTCAAATGCAGAATCAGTCTTCTCTATGCATAAGGGAAAGTGGTAAGAGCATCATACTTGATGTTCTTGATCATGTTTCGACTTATGTGGGATAAAAATGTGAACATCACAACTGTGATTCTCTTGGTTAATCTCCACTCACAATGAAACCAGAAAATGTCAAAAAACAATTGCAGAAGTTCAACAAAGATTGCTGTCGGCTAAACATTCTGGTGAGTCAAAGGCCAAAATATATTTTCTCCCAACCTCAAGCAACCTTCTAGTTTCCATTTCAAGCATCAATCATCATTTCCTACTTGATGCAACAATGACAAACCTATGTCCCTCAATCATGAGCATGTTGATTTAATCCACGGTCTCAACTAATTCCTTCCCACATTCTGGCAGTTATTCTCTCAACATCATTTACTTTGATAATGCATACTAAATTACAAATTTGTTCATTGAAAAGCCAAGACTTCTAAAATACAGCAACTTACTAAAACCCGACAGACAAGCTTCCAAACAACTAATCATATGAAGGGAAACCAAAACTCCAAGTAGAGAGGATATGAACACCATATCTTCACAACTAATTAAGAAAGCCTCAAAAAATTTACAAATACATAAGGCAAACACTTTGCAAAGTACAGTTGAATTCATCAAGAAATCAAAATCAATCTTCCATAAACTTCTATCATGACAATCACTCAGTAACATTATGATAAATAGAATAGTACACGTCGAACACATGCACACAATTATAACGTTTTATTTTCAAAGAGAAACCATTTGCATATGAAAGCGGAGTAACATATATAATTACACAGGAGAGCATATCGAGATCCTAGATTGGCTAATTCTTAGCAGCAAATCTCAACCCACCTGGATTTGTATCTTTAAGGAACTTAAATGTCCTCGGTGAATCAATCGCATAAAGAAGCAAACAACCTCCAATTAAGCGCATAAGATAAAATATCAATAGTGTGAGCACAAAGACACGAGTCTTATTCTTATCTCGACGAAATTCCCTATCAAAAATTATGTAAAAGATTCCAATTTCTATAAATTAAAGCACAGCATATCCTCAATTACTCCAAGAACAAAAGAAATCTAATTGAAAAACTTCGATTAAAAAACCTAATCGGCCTAGGTTTTTCGTCTGAGGCGCTTCCTAAGCTTCTTGTACTTATGCTTGTTCATCTTCTTCTTCCTCTTCTTTTTCACACTATCCGCCCACACTGCTGTTGCATCATCATCAGTCTCCACCAGCCCTGCATCAATAGCACTCAATTGAGAAAACCCAGTTGATGAGATCGGATTCAAGCAATACCCAAATGGGAAACTCGGGTAAAACCGAAAATTTTGAATGGAATTGTCGTTCCCGGAGGCTGTGAGGTTTCCAAATAATATTGGATTGCTTGTGTTAATGATACTTGGTGTGGGTTTCCGTAGATTCGTGAAGATTCTTAGTGTTGATTTGTTTCTGGTGAGTTTGTGAATAATATTGGCCATGTTCAATTCAATTTTTCCTCTTTTTCTTTTTACAAAGGCGGAAGACAGTACTCGGATTTTCATCTTTAATATGATTACATAATTTTGAGGTTACACTTCAAACTTTTTTGGTCCCCTAAAGAAGTTACACACTTACACTTGAAACTTCGAGGCCACATTTACCACACACAGAGGATTAAGTTAAATAGTAGTTCAATTAATATTTAAATTTAAATATCAATTATTCATAAATATTTAATACCAAATATTATAATTAATTTAAAATAAATTAATAAGAAAAATAAATATATATTAAATTAGTTATTTAGTAATTATAGTTATAATAATCAATTTAATATAAAATATATCATTTCATTAAGTATTAAATTTTAAGTAAATCATGAATAATTATAAATTAATTAATTAATCACGATAAGTAAATAAATATTTTTGTTATAGAAGATATTTTTCGTCTCATTGTCCCAACTAAAAAAACCAAAAAATGCCCCCACGCAGGATCGAACTACGGACCTTCAGTTTACAAGACTGACGCTCTACCACTGAGCTATAGGGGCTGTTTGCCTTACAAATTTTATTTGTAAGAATTTGAAAGAAGAAGATTGAACACAAGCCATTAACCATTTTCGTTTTGTTTCCGTATCTTAAGAGTGATAGCTTAGAGTTGAGATATCTGTATGCACAAGTGACGATGGTAACGGATAATATTTCACTGATTGTACACAAAATGAATCTATGTTGCCATTTACGCAGGATTATTGATTTTATCTACTGTATCATACTTACGTTAATAGACAGTTACACCATACACTGTACTATATATCGATGTGATTGATTCATTAGACCAAAAAAATGCCCAAGTTTAAAAGTTTACGATCATCTTTGTATCGTCTTCACCGTCTTCTTCCCGACACTGTATAATTCAGCAGCAGATCCATCTCCCGCTGTTTTTGTTCATGTTCCATCTTACTCGATGCATTGCTACAGCTTTCAGGGGAAGAACTTCAATTGTGTTCCCGACTTCTCCTTTTGCATTTTCCTTTCGCTGCATAAACAACGCTGCCTCTTCATCTATCCACTCCAACACTTGATCATCATCTGACTATTTCGTGTGGTTTCTACTCGCTCTTTACATCACCTTCGGATTCTTGGCCTGGTTCGTCGCCGTAACAACACAAACTGCAAAGGCTTAACTAAAGGTTGATTATCTAAAACATTTTCCCCCTTCTTATCATTTGGGCTTTTGGAAGAATTTCGCCCCGTTAATAGAAACCGGGAAAATTACAGCTCTGACGATGACAGGGCAATAGACGGTGGTGAGTAAACCACTTCTTTCTCCGGTTTCGGCTACCGTAATCATTCGTCACTCCGATTACTTTATCCATAGATTAAAGTTTTAAAATCTAAATTTAGTTATCTGGGTCAGTTACGAGGCCCATATCAGCCCCAGCCCACCTGATATGAAGCCTAAAAATGGACAAGGACTCCGAGTACGATCCGATTTGTTTGTCGTTTCAGCCGCGAAATCGTGGGAAGCTTTGAGTTGATGTACCATGGAGAAAGAGACGACGTTTGATCCTGTAAGGCTTCCAATTCGACTTCAGTTCCTAATAATCTCTTCTTATTACAAATTTTAGTTTATTTATTTACGTCATTTAGTTCTTTAAATAATTTAGGATTTAATTCACGCGATTTTCAAGCGCATATGGACCAGACGATCTCTCGGTTTGTAATTTTTCTTTTCGTTTTTTAAGTTTTTGTTACTCTTATATCTGAGGTTCGTCCTTGGATCTTTGCCATTGTAGAGCGTGAGAGAAATGGAGGCACTGATGCCGTGGAGTCCGAGGTATTAATTATTTACATAACTTTTTTTTTTTTTATGAAAAAATTTCCGTAGTTTCAAGTTCTTATATTGCATTTTTAGCTTTAGCTTTAATCTGTCTCTATATAGTTTTTGCTGGATAAGGCGGGGGCTGGAACGTCAAAGAAAAATCGACCCACTTCTGGTATGCCTTATTGTACTGGTAGTGGCCGAATCAATCAGCTGAATTGTTATTTCTCTTACCCAACATTTATCTGATGCAGCTAATGCCAATGCGCTGAAATTGAGTTGTGAACTTCTCCGAGTTTTTGTCACAGGTTTTGCTATGTTAAGTTGCATTGTTGCAATTGGGTGTTATAATTTTTTTTTTTTTTGGGGTTTTGGTTTAAGCCACTTTGTTCTGTTGCAGAGGCTGTGCAACGTGCAGCAGCTATCGCTGAAGCAGAGGGTGTAAGTAAAATTGAAGCAACTCATTTGGAAAGAATTCTTCCTCAGTTACTTCTTGATTTTTAAGGTATTCCAATTGACACCTATTTGTTTTTCTCTCACCTATTAGTGATCACCTGTAACTAAGCATTTTGATTAGAAAATGTAATCTTGAAGGACCAATTATAATATACGTAGAATGGTGATTGGGAATCCCCTTGAACCTATGATTTCTAAGAGCTACTTTCTATTGTCATCATTGAGCTTTTGTTCACTCTTAATATCATTTTACAGTTGGAGTGATAAATGTTCCTTACACTCCATGACTGAGCTTTTTATCTTCTTGTTATCGCTATTTACAATGTTTGCAGAAATGTGCTCCAGCTTCAAAGTTGAAGGAGTCAAAAGAGGCTTTTTGACTTTGCAACTATTTGTCAGCTTGGAAAGGTTTACATTTAGTCCATTATCTATTTAACAATCAGTGGAATTCATATGCAGTAGATGCCCTTGCTCTAGGATTATCTTTGTTCGGTATCTCTGGAATGGTAATTAGCAATTTTAGAATTCTTAATCAGTTGATAGGGCCAGTATGGTTCATCATAGCCCTTGATGTGAATGAAAATGCAATGATGGATCATCTTTTGTTTGCCAATGATCTGCGCATTTTGTAGGTCATGGAATTAGAGTAATTCTCACTTTAAGGAGTTTTTTCTATGGTTGTCCAACAATTTAACTAGATGAGGATTTTGATTAACGGCTGATTTTTCCAGTTCACAATGAGCTTTGATGTCACGTGAACTAGAAAACATATAACTTCAGGTTAAACCCTACCATCTCCCAGTGCAGCTGTCAACCTCATAGCATTTGCCCTCGAATTGTGGACTTAGTAATTATCCTTTCCAGCTTTCTCTAGAAACATATAATAGACTTGATGAATCAAATTGCTTATGACTTTGTTTTAATTTTTAGTCTGATTAGTTAATAAATAAGATGAGAAAAACAAATTCTGTGAGGTTTTATTATCTTGTTGTTTTCATCCAAATGCTTTCTTTAAGTCTTGTCCGAAGCTTTAGAGCTTAGGCCAGTCTTCACTAGTGTTCCCACATCTCACTAAGTATTATTTTAAATTCTGGAAAGATGTATTGGACTTGTCTGTTTGAAGAAAAGGGAGAAATATTTAAAAGCAGAAGCGTAAAATACAATTAGTTGCTTCAAGCTTTTAAGGCATTGTTGTTCTACTCTGAGTCTGTGAATGACCAAAGTGCACCTGGAACTTTCCCTTTCTCAATACATGTTTGGATGTGCTTATGGAAGGAATTACCAATATTAAATTGTACTTGCAACTTTTCTTATGCAAAATGAAAGGCTTGATGTGTGCTAGGTTCTGCAATTGATTACCCAAAAAAAAAAATGGTTGAGGTTTGTTGCCCATGACTGCTGAGCACGAAAGGAAGTGTATAGCCTGTTTATCTCCAATGAAGCATCAAGTCTCAATTGAGACAATTCATTATTCTGTTAGCGTGTTTTACAATTTCATTAAGAAATCCATTATTTTGAAAATTTGTGTGATCTAATCCTGTTATATTTGTGGTCTTCTATTTTCTTTTGCTTCACTGTGTATTACAGTTGAAATCAAGATTTGTGGTCTTCCCCTGTTTTCTTAGCAGTCTTGTCAGTAGGGGTATTATTCAAAGATTAATGGTTTATTAGAGCAGTTAGAGCGATGACGACAAGGGTCGCTATTGGTGGATTTTTCATCATCACACAACCCACTGAGAGCAAAAGATTGTTTGTTATACTAATGTTCATGCTGCTGCTGAGAATTGAGATGAGATTGATCAATGAATAATTGAAGAAATTTGCCCGGAAAAAAAAATTACAATAGACAATATTTTTCACATTTCAGAAATAGTTTGTAGTTGTACAGTGAACCACGTTATAGATTATTGAAAGTAAAAACTCCAAATGGATCATAATTATACAACTGAGAGGGCATGCATTGTTCATCACAAAGCAGCCTTATTCTTGCACATTCAGGGACGTCCAGATACTTAATTAGTGCCGAATCTGAGACAACATGCACCGAACATCCTTGCTGTTAGGCCTTTCCCTTGGACTATCCACGGTGCAAAAGCAAGCAATCTTCAAAACCAAAAGCATTTGCTCCTCATATCCATTGTCCAGGAGCTTTGCGTAGATGGCTCGGGTTGGATTCTCAGAGGTCATAACATTTCTCATCCATTTTACTAAACTCATCTCCTCTGTATGTTGGAAGAAGTCGTCAGATGGAAGTCTTCCCATCACCAAAACAGCGAGCAACACACCAAAGCTGTATATATCACACTTCTCAGTAAATTTCAGCGTCTGGTGATACTCTGGGGCTATGTATCCCACTGTTCCGGCCACATTTGAGGTTGTAATATGTGTTTGAGCATCAGGCATTGCCTTTGCAAGCCCAAAATCAGCGATTCTGGCTTCCATATCATCGTCAAGAAGCACGTTCGCTGGCTTGAGATCTCTGTGAATTATACGACGGCTGTGGTTAATATGCAGATACTCAAGCCCGGAAGCTACTCCCAGCGCTATCCTATGCCTAGTAGGCCAGTCTAATTCTCTTCTTCCTCGTGAGACATCATTTAGAATGTCCTGTAAACTTCCGTTCCTCATGAATTCGTACACAAGTAAGTGGCAGTCAGGCCTGGCCACATGAGCCAGCAGAGGGAGAAGATTCCTGTGCCTAATTTGACCCACAGTGTTAATCTCAGACCGAATTTGCCTCATTTTCTTGTTCAGTAACTTACTATCTTCTTCAGTCAACTCTGCGGCATCCTTTGGAGGTTGAACAATCTTCTTAATAGCAATAATCTTTCCATTGCTTCCAGGTAGCTCAGCTTTGTAAACTTCTCCGCATCCACCTGATCCTATTTTCTCCAACGAAGCAAGACCATCTTCTTTTTTCAAGAAAGCCAAGTCCTCAGCTTTCTTGATTAATGGACTAAAGATTGCTGGGCCAGGATCTCTACCTCCACCCCTTACCGCCGCCAAGATTAGCTTAAAAAGAACAGAAAACACGAACCCAGAAATGGTACCCGCTACTGCTCCAGCAAGAAATCCTAAAATCCACCCAGCTGCCTTCTTTCCCTTGCTTTTTTTGTGTTTGTGGCGTTGTGGTGATGGAGCAGGAGCTTCAGCACCGGAAGAGCGTTTACTTGAATTCGGTGCTGCAGCTGGGGAAGTTCTATTGCTTCCTCCATTGCTGTTAGTCTCAGCCAAAACGTATCGTTTTGGGTATTGAAATCCTGAGGGTCCAATTCTTCTCATCACTGGTACTGGACCTTCAAGGAGGCTGTTTCCGGAGAAGTCAAAGAATTGGAGATTGCGAAATGTACGTATAGAAGGTGGGACTTTTCCGGTGAACAGATTTTTAGCTAAAGAGAGATGTTCCAAGTTTGGAAAATATTTCAGGAAACCCAAATTTCCCGAAAAATTGTTCCCAGAAAGATCGAGAACACGAAGACGAATTAAAGAAGACAAATCGGACGGGATTTTGCCAGAAAACTGATTTTTTTGGACGTCAAGAATTTCAAGTTTCTTGCAGTCAACGATTTGGGGTGGTAGCAGGTCAACGAGGCTGTTATTAGCTAGAGAGAGCTCTCTCAGCTCTGACAGCCGTCCGATTGACGGGGAAAGAAACCCGGTAAGCTCTCTAGACACAAACACGAGCTTCGTGATTTTAAGAACGTAGGTGTTGTTGTCTGAGAGCCTTCTCTCACAGAACACACCAGGGGTGTTGCATGGATTGCTGGAAATGAAGAGCTGTTGACCGCTGAGATCCCTGAGGATGACGGAGAGGGCTTTGTAATCTGAACGGTCGAGATTGAGCCTTGCATGGCTAAGGAAGAGGAGGGACAGGAGAGCGAAGAGACTAAGGTTCAGTTTTGCTGGCGAGAGTGCCATTTGCCTAATTTTGGTGGCAGAATGGCAAATGTCCGATTTGGGTGGGAGAAAGGAAGGGCGATGATATATTATTATCCGTTGATTAATTTGGTCGTCAGCGAATGACTTCGAGCGTGTGGAAAAACTGGGCACTGGAGCCCGTTTGTATGTTGAATTTTCTCACCTTTCACATTGCGATTCGGAAATCCATTTTTCACTTTTTGATTATTAGGGACTCGGGCAAAACAAGTTCTTGACACTCGAGTATTTTAATTTTCTTTTGAGTATTTTTAATTTTATCATGTAGAAAACAACAGGACAATATAATTTTCTCCTCACTGTGGGGCAGAGCCCCAGATAACAAGTTAAGGGAAGTAACTAGGAAGTCTTCAAGTCAACACTCGTGAAAGATTTTTGGCCGGTCAAGTCAACTATAGAAACTCTCAAGTCTTCTCCGTATTCTCAACCCTTGGATCTTATCATGATTCATTTCCTCCGTCAATAAATGAAGTTGACATTATTTGATTAATTGCTCTTGCCAGCTAATTTCCATGTTGTTAATTACCATTTTTTTTTAGAAAAAAAAGGCACCTACACCCGAGATTTGAGTAAATGATGGTGTAAACTTTCAAATTTTTAATAAGAGTCGCTAAGATTTTTTATTATTATTATAACACCCTTCGATTCTATTAATTAAAAAAAATGATTCCAATGTTTTATAATAAATTAAATATAATATTAAAATAAATGTAATGATAAATGTAATAAGATTTTTTTATTATTATATTCTATTAATTAAAAAAAATGATTCCAATGTTTTATAATAAATTAAATATAATATTAAAATAAATGTAATGATATATATATATATATATATATTTAAAATTATTTTAATGCTTTTAGGTCTTATATTATATTAAACTAAATTTTGTAATAAATAAAAACGTAACGTCGAAATAAATATTTAAAAATTTAAATTATTTTCAATATTGTATAAAATAAATTTTGTATTATTGATTCATGGGGTATATTTTATCAATTGTAAAATCTATTTAATCAAAAGATTTATTTAAAATTTTTATGATTATTAAAATAAATATAATATTTTTTATTTTAAAAATTATTTTATACATTAAAAAATATTCTAATATTATTAGTCTACAAAATAAATTAAATTATTTAAATTATATTTGTATTTTTTTAAAATCTTTAAAGTTAACTTTTTTAGTTATTGTCTACAAAAAACATTATAGTAAAAATGAAGTCTCTGTGTCTCTTATTAAAAATTTGGAGTTTACATAACTATATTTTGCAAAACTTGGGGTGTAAGTGTCATTTTCCTTAAAAAAAAAAAAAAAACTTTGACTTTATAGAATCTTTTTATAGTAAAATAGAAGCAAAGAGATACACTAGATTACTTGAACTTAGAATGTTTACTATTTTGAGTCATTTTATGATGCCTTTCTTTTTCTTATTATTATTATTTTACAATATTAATAATGTAACAATTATACACCGTTCAATTTTGATCCATTATGTAAAGCACTTCTGCACTTATACTAATAAAAGGATATGAGTTCTTTAAAAATATTGTAATTATGTAACAAACTGATTAAAAAGATTACTTACAAATAAAAAAAAACTATAATATATCACAACCTGATTCATCAATTTAAAGATTATGTTCTACTTAATAATTAACTAATTATTTATCCACTAAATTAAGTAGAGATTAAAATATTTAAACCAAAGGGTCTTCGCCATTATCAATGGCATTCAATGCCATAAAAAGTCGCACATGAATCATTCAAGTCTTCTTTATTTTTATTTCATTTTATTATTGTTTTCAATGGTTGTTAATTTTGAAGAGAATCCCAATATTATATTCCCTTTAAAAATAAAAACGAAGAAAATGGAGACAGAGAGAGAGGGAAAAAAAAAGAAAAGAAAAGGGGTATAACGACTCACTTTCTTTAAATAATTGAAAGGCATTAAGGGCCGGACAAGAAAGGACCCTACTACTACCTACATCAACTGATGATATGCACATGAATGATGTTAGTTTGCAGATTAAATTCATCTTGGGCGTCCAATAAACGTTTGCCTTCTTCCAGGGGATGATATTGATAATCACACTTCAAGATGCTGGAAAATTAAACAACTCCTGGAAGTTTAAGTAGTTGATCAACTGATCATTTTCAATTTCTTGGTTACCAAGTTGTAACACAATTCAATACGAGCTTAGGCGTTTACTTGGTCACTGACGAGTATCAGTCTATCCCAAAAAAAAAAAAAAAAAAAAGGTTTGTTAGAATAAATAAGTGATCGGTATAATGATGGTCAATTTTGATAATGAATATTTTATTAAAGAGTTGAACAGACAAAGGATGTGCTCTGAACATGGCCGCCTGTAATGCAATGCAACCCAATATTTGCGTTGGAACAAGAAATCAAAGTTTTATTTTCTTTTTGTTTTATGGCTATTTTAAATGCATGAAGAACAACTATCTAATAAAAGTTGTCAGGCCATGGCCGGCGCCGGCGGAGCACAAATCTTTGAAACAATATCTGAAAGCCTGTTTCTCTTAAGGTTGTTTCAAGATAACCCGGTAAAAACTGAAAACCAAGAAACAGTGATGGAGCCACTAAGAAACTAGTAGGCCAACTAAGACCAAAAGTTTCGGAAGACATTTTATTTTAGTTTAATTGAATTATGAATTTGTCTCTATTGAATTAATTAAAATACATAAGATTTACTTTCAAAAAATGCATTTAAAAAATGATACAAATATTCACATGCTCATATATATGTTAGTAAAATTATGATACCCTACATGTTTTCTTGTTTGTATTTTACATCGGTCATGAATTTTACCGTAATTTGATTTTATGACAGCTTACTGCCAACAAACAACTTGTTTATGAGAATTTTATGTGAGGAGGAATATTCTTAAGAAACTTTGGTCACATTAACATATTACACAGATTGCTTCGTGTTCTGTTTCAAGTTGATCTAACAGATAATAACAAACCAAAATATGGAAATCAAATCACAATATTATTGTTACTAACAAGTTCTTGTTATTATAACACACAATAACACTTAAAAATCCTAGACTATTTTTAAGTGCCCCAGATGATGAGAAAGGCCACAGATCCTAAACATTTCGGGGTAACAAAACCTCAAAACCAGTAAGAACACAAAATCAAGACAAAAGCAAGCAATTCAATCACACACTTTGGTTATTACTTGAGATAAAACTGAAGTGGAAATCTTATTGTAATTCAAGCTAAGCTATAATAATTTGGTCATTCGGGGCAGCAGCGGTACAAGAAGAACATCTCCATGGCGCGGCCACAATCTGCACAGGCCACCCTCTCTGGAATTGCCCCATGGATGCCGGGAAGAATAAGACGATTGCAGTGATCTGGGGTGTGAACTTGTTGCAGATAATTGTTGAGTCCTAGCACAAAACCATTTTGATGAGCATCATCTTGCCATTTTTCGAACTCCATCATGCAATCTATAGCCACCTTGCCTTTAGCTCTTGCCATTTCATGAGTAGTTCCTCTCCAAAATATTGCCCATCCTTGTTCACTGCCATCAAAGCTAAGTATTGTCATCACCTCTTGCATTATGTGATCGTTTTCTGCAGTCGCGCCATGTTGCAGTTTTGAGTAGAGCATGCTCTCCAATCGTGCCCAAAAGAACCACATTGCTGTGGAATCAGCCAGGGTATGACTTAAATTTTCCTCAATGACGAGGCTGCTGATTTTTCTCAGTCGCTCCTTTGCGTTGTTCTTTCCAACATAAGCCATTCCCAAGTTAATTTGAGCTGCACTGGCTACAGCTTTTGCTGACTTTGTGAATTGTCTGATCCACTCGATATCTTCACCTCCATACAAGCATATGAATCTCCCTTCTTTCATCTGATAAAAATACATGACATTTCAGTATTAGGAGCATTTAGTGTTAATATCACCTTGACGTACTAACTCTATTCAGTTAACTTAATTGAAATGTTTAAGTACCCATTCAAGTATGGTGGCATCAATGCCATCAACAAGTAGCTCAAGTCTCCAAGACTCTGCCTTCCAAAGTGCTGCTTCCCTTTCAGCAGTGAAAGGGAAGGCCAAATTTCTCCATATCCACAACATGTGAAAAGCGTTTTGGTTCAAAATCCTCCCTTGTGGATCCACCGGCACTAGGATCGCCTTCTTTGAAAACTTCCACACTTCTTTGATGTACTTAATGACTGCAGGTTCAATAATCGTAGGATGTTGGACAGTGTACCATGGCATTATTGCTTGTAGCTGCTCAAATTTGTGTTGATACCCGTCATCCCAAGCAACTGACCTGTCCACAATTGGAAGCCACACGATTACATAGTGATACTCTTCGCTTGCTTTTTGGTCTCTGTACATCTGATCAAGAACCAAAATTTCTTCGGCGGAGAGATCAAGGGTCGATATGAGCAGCAACACATGATTTTTTCTCAATACGTCAATATTAACCTGCTCGCATAAACAGAAGTCTAGCGTTTCAAATGAAGTGACGTAGTTTCTAGCCAGAAAAATGCATGGAAATGAATTTGGCAACAAACCTTGGTCTTTGTGAAACCATCAACAATAGGTTGAATATCATCCTTAGCATAAATCAATGCTCTCAGAACCCTCATGTTGTCCAGGTGAATTGTTTCAAGAAGGCGCACGAGATTGTGATATGCTTCTATTTGTCTCTTCTCATCTGCATCCATGGTAAGGATCAGAGGGAAAAAAAAAACATTATTTGCTGAAACTCTCGAAAAGGACAGAGATCAAGCCACCTAAATGTACATTCTTAAGGGCTCACCAATTTGTTGATAGCAAATAGCAATTAGCTTCTTGAAGTGCTCAAGTATACTGCTGACCTTATGAGCCAAGCTTGATAGTTCCCATGCCTCAGTGGTTGATGCAGTGTACCTGAAATATCAGTGACAGATTTGCTATTTGACATTTAATCTTTATGTTCGAATGGCGATTAGTTTGTGTTCTTAGATGGCTTACGCATCTCTCAAGCCTATGAGGCTTAAAGTCTGTGAATAGCAGGCTACAATACTTCGAAAGGTCCAATATGCTGCTGCTGGGATATGAGCCATGGCTATGGACATTGCTTGCGCGTCAGTTGAAATATACTGAGAAGGTAGCTGCTTGAACTCAACAATGCACTTGGTTAAATCCAACATGACCTTGATGAGATTGTTGAGTGCATCAAATTGGGGTTTTAAAGCGTTATAATGCTCTAAAATGTTTGGCAGTTGCTTAAGCACAGCCACAGACTTGGCAAGGGAGTTATTAGTACAGAGCTGAGCGCCAAGCCAAAATTCCCCATAATTCACAGCAAAAGCTGCTAAGGATAGCACCATTTTTGCATCCCATGAGTAGCCTGAAAGAGTGTTGAATAAGGCCATGGTTGTGGCATGTGCATCTCCTCCTCCCGAGCACTTGCACGATATCTTCAATTACATGCATACAAATTAAAACTGATATTAGATTATTTGAGATCTTTGGCCTTTCTTGCTTAAGTTATAAAGCAGTTTTGGCACACAAAGGAACTGCAGCGGGATAACAATTAAAAATTAAGGTCAAGAAACAATGGTATATATCCAATTCATTTAAAGGGATCAAGAAATAAAAAATTACCTCACAAGAGATTTTGTGTATTACATAAGACAATGCTTCAAGCATGCCACTGAAAGCAGCCAGGCTTGCATTATCATCCAATGCGTCCATATGCCCGCGGGTACCCTACGAAAATTGCCACCAATTTATATGCATATCATCATACACAAAGCTAGTGAATTGAATGGCAAAATTAAAATTTTACATTTAATACTCCATCGATATTACTAGGAGTGGCAAGACGAAAAATATCTTCAATGATACTGAGAATAGGAGTAACGTCAACTTCGCGGCCATCCGGGGCATGAGTTGCCTGAACTTGCTTCATCATTGCACTGTCGTCCGATGCTGAGAACATTCGGCGCTCGCTTCTGGTGAACAGTTCCTGCATTTTTGGCGGCTATGTGATGTCGCTGTCCGTTACTCTGGTGACTTAAGAGTGTGACAATTGTCTGTGCGATGCATGCCAGGATTTATACACATAAACAAATGTATAGTGAGTGACAAGGGGATGGAATAAAGTAAAAAACGAACAGGTTCCTTGCTTGCAATAGAGTCTAGATAAAGCTAATGGCCGTTATTGAATAACAGAAACATTGGTGTGTTTGTTAAAATACAAAGCAATGGTGGCCCAATGAAAATGATGGCAAGGGACCTAGATAGTAGTAGCTGGGAGTAGACAAACTGTCAAATAGTAGATTAATTTATGAAAATAATTTAACTGGCCCTGCTTTTGGGTGTGCGTATATATGTATGCATACACACACAACCAGTGATTATGTTACACATTTGCTGAAGATAATATGCCAAGTATATGAAACAGTAATTTTTTTTAAAAAAAATTAATAAAAAATTAAAAAGTTGCAATAAGGGGAATCCACCACTTTAGACCATTTTTATTAAAGAGGAATTAAAATGTACCGATTTTAAAATATGGTTAAAATGACATGTGATCGATATTAGTAATATAATATGGAGAAAGGTTGCGCGTAGAACTATTTCACAAATTTCTTTATATATATAAAGTAAAAAGAAAAAGGGAAAAGGAAAAGGAAAAATTAAAAATTAAAAAAAATGATTAGAAGACTCATAAATATATAGATAAACTAGTATATAGATTAACGAGTCTAAACGAAGGATTATGAATTGGCGTGGAACACAATTAGATTTAAAAAAAAATAAATAAATAAAGGAGCATCCGAGGTTCTTTACCTTACCACGAAATTATTTAAAAAAAAAAGAAAAGCGTAATTAATTTTAAGATAATACGAAGTACAGATGTAAACAATATGCCTTATTAAGTTACATTAAATCAAAATCATTTTTTTCAAAACTTAATTTTTACTTATCAAACAATTAAGAGGTCATAAAAAAGTATTTTAGGTTAACTGTAAATTATGTATAATATAATTTAAAGGACCCATAATTCCCTTAGTTAGTTGTCACCATCGTGTGCGGATGTTACATGATGGCATAGCTTGAGATTATAAAACTCTAAAACTCTACCCTGCTTTTCTTTTGGACAAATGATGTGATTTAATTTTAGTTTTCTGTTTGTTTTGACATTTACTGTTTTACTTGACAGTAGATATTTATATTTATAATTTTATGATATTTCTCATTTCCGTATAAAAGGAAAAGAATCATTGAATCGGATTACGAAGTAGAGCCACAGATGAACAATTAAAAAGTAGGATGAATTAGCCACGGCATTTAACTGGCAATGGGTTTGGGCTGCACATCTGTTCAAACTGGGGTTGAGCCTTTAACCCCATCTAAATATCTTATAAATCCCCATATTTTTATTTTTACAACTTTGACCAGTTGACCTTACAAATTATTGTATAAGTGCAAAAAAACAAATAGTTATCTTTTCAAGCCCCACTTCATTTCGATGCTGTAAAAATAAGGGATTTCATTTATGTTTTAGTTATCCGAAGAAAAAAGTACTTAAATGATTTTAGATTTTGAGAAATAATCTAAACTTAAATGTAAACTATTGTAATTCACGTAAGAAAGTGTATTGAATTTTAAAATTTTTATTTGAGGATGAATGTTAAATTCTTTTTAGAGAGAGAAAGTCAAGATCTATGAAGTTTTGTTGATAAATATAAATAAAATAAAATGACATGAATCAATGTTGTTTGTATTATGAAAAGTGCTCAAATGATTTAATTATAAAAGGTGTTGATACAAAAATCTGATGAGAATCAATCCTGCTCAGCTGATCAATCATGCTTAGTTGTTACTCCTCTCGAACAAACTATCTTGACCATAGTCTAGCTTAATCTATTTGCCTGCTCTCACAATTTTCAGTTAAAGGGTGCCGAATGTTTTTCCGACGAAAACCCTTTAATGCTCAAGTCAGTATTCAGGCTTCTTCTTTTAAAAAAACTTATACCACATTCTTATGGCTTAATCTTTTTAATTCCCCCCAAAAGACAATTATCAGAAAGAAGAAAAAGAAAAGAGTTAAAAACCCTAGAAATTAAAGATGTTTCTCAAAAATTAAATTGCTATGTCAATTCAAGAGAATTTTTGTCCCACCCATTTACCTTCGTTCACTATCGCTTTTATACTCCATCCGGAACATTCAACCCATTCTTCCTTCCATCATTGTCGGGCTGGTTACCCATCGTAGAAAAATGAAGACTCAACCATCTTCACATGGGTGTCATGCTTGTACTTCTTGGTGGACTCCCAAGTTTTGGCAATCGTCGTTGATCAAAACTTTGAACTGACTTGACCAAAGCTCCTCGTCGACTAAAGCGACCAAGAAAAAGATTTAAGCAACCAAAAGACCAAAACATTGTGAATCCTTGAGCCTAATACTTGCTAAGCAACGAAAATCAACTCAAACATTGTCTGTTATGTGACTAGATTAAGAGCTTGACCAGATGCGCAAATATGCAAGCGATAGTATTTTATCTACTCAATCAAAAGGAAATCCAAACTAAAACGAAAATATTAAGGGACACAAAAGAATATTATGTTGATAATTAGCCCATGAAAGTCAGAAGATGGGCCAAATTCAAACAGAGATTGAGTCAAGTACCCACGAGTACCAGCCCAATTGCCCAAATTCGTCAAAACAAGCACAGGAAAGCTGTAGATAAAAAGAATCAAAAGCCGCCAACGGAATTCGTTTTCAGTTAGTTCTTTAACAACCCAATGCACTCCCTCCGTCCGCCACGTGTCCAATCCCTTGCCATTTGCACAATTAATGTCTCTCTCGCTCCCTTCAAAAACCTTTAAAAATCTTCACTCGCTCGCAAGATCATTGAACAGTTGAACTCACTCACGCCATGAGCGCGAGAGCTCTCTTTTACTCACCGATTGTACAATCTACGCCCTCCATCTCGTCCCGAACAAATTGTCGCGAGCGGAACTTCGGCCGCCGGGCCTGCCTCGGCTTCTACGTGGGGTTCTGTCCAGAGACAGGAGTTGCCCGTTTCGAGTATCCGTTTGGGATGTGAAGTCCGAGTCGTACAATGTGTCGGAGAAATCTGTGAAGTTTGAGGAGGCGTTGAACGATGTCGCGTTGAGGATTGAGGATTTGGGCTTGGACGCGGAGAGCTCGGTTCCCTGGTGGGAGCAGTTCCCCAAACGTTGGGTTATTGTTGTTTTGTGCTTTCCGGCTTTCTTGCTTTGCAACATGGACAGGGTAAACTTTTAGCTCTTTTTAATTAAACGATGTCGTCCCCTCCATCTGGGGTTTTTTTTTTTCCTCCCTCGTTTTTCTGATTAGTTTAGTTATAACTTATTAACACGTCTGTCAGGCTTTGAACATGGAAATTGACCCTTAGTTTTAGGAAGTTTCTCTCGTTATGTTTTGAGTGATTATACAGTTATAAACTCTTATATAAATTGATTTGAAATTAATTATTGATTGAATAAAAATACAAAATAATTAAAATAAATTATTAATTTAGTTAAATAACTCATTAATTTTAGTAGAAGTGTATTTACCAAATAATTTAGTATGTTTAATGTGCCTCTAAAGTTAAGCTAAAATAAAATAGTTACAAGTAGACTATTTTGAGTTCTTTATATGAATTTTGAGTTCTATTTATATTTTTATATATTGTAATTGACGTTGCCTTGTTACGTGGGTCCTCGGTTTGCATTGCGGGGAAACAAAAATATAAAAAAAAATTAGCTTTGTCTTTTTTTTTTTGCCTTTTTTTCTGCTAATTTGCCATTTGTTTCCGGACGATGGTTGTTTAATTTCCGAGCAAATGACGATTTTGTATTTTATAGACCATCGTTGTAATTTTAATTCGACTATTTATTTGGGCAGCATTGGAAAACTGAAATTCAATTTCACCGCAAGAATGCTTACTGTTGGGCTGTTGAATTTGATATGCTTGTACGGAGGCAATATTTGCTTCTCTGAGATGTTCTTGTAATTGATATTCCTTGGTTTCCTTTGAAAGAGTAACAGAAATAGAGATATGCAATTCTGCATTTTAATTGCATTTGAGTTCTGGACATAGCTTTGGCTTGCTTTCTAGAAAAGTCAGCGCTATGTTCTTTGAATTATTCACTTACCCTGGAATTATTAAAGGCTGTATTTTTGTTATGTTGAAAATGTTCCGATGTTCTTTTGTGAAAAATAGTGAAAGAGAAGTAAAAAATTCTTAACCTTGGCACTTTAAATGAATCCGAGTTCTGTGCTTATGTATGTACCTTGAGTTTGCTTTCTAGGAAAAACTTAGAAAACGGTGGTTTGGATTTTACAAGTATCTTGCATTTGGATTCCTGTTGTTTTCTGAAAAAAATTTTCTAACACACTTTGGAAACGATGAAGACCGGTTGTCTCGAGTTTGCTATTCATTTTGTTCATTTTAAACTTCAGTTTTTTGGTTCTTTCGCAATGGGGTATTTCTTTCATGAGCTCTGCATTTATATCTTCTTTGAAAATTGTTGGAGAAGGGATCAATTTGTTCTCGGCTTGAAAAATTTTTTTTTCCCGGAATTATGGGTTTATGTGTTGATTCCTAAGAGCCTAAAGAAATTAGGGTACTTGTCAAATGGGTTACAATCGTTGGGAAAAATTTTCAAAATAATGGTGTCCTTTTATAAAGACATGTTCATTTAGTTGTGCCTTATAGAAGATGTGTCTTACTATAAAGGCGTATACATTTAATGTGCGCTTATGGAAGATGTTATTATTATAAAAGGCGTATACATTTAATTGTGCTTTATAGAAAATGTATCTTTTCATTTAAAGATACATCCTTTTATGGTGACAGTTCATTTGAAATGGTGATGATTCAATTTGGACTATTGATTAAAATTAAATTTTAATCTAATAGTCATAAATGAAGGGGTATCATGAAAGATGATAACTCAAGTAGAGAGGCACAAGTATGTCTATAAATAGAGGCCATGTTTAAACCATTTAGACATGAAAATAATGATCCCACACCACTGATTTCTCACCCCTCTTTCCTAAAACGAATTTTATCATAAAACTTTTAGTTTTTGTGCATTAAACATCAAATATATTATTTTCTGCAGGAATAATATATTATTTATTGGCAGGCTTACAACATTCAAGAGTATTTTGGTTTGCTTTCGTTAATGCACAACGCAAACAAATAATTAAGTGTTTCACTGTATCCTGGAGGCGTATTTGCTAAATCCACGTGCATCACTTAATTGGTGGGAGCAAATAACATTTTAAGGAAAGCGACATTTGTAACGTTCCTTGAAGTACAAATTATCTTTATACAGTTTACCTATTTTCTTCGTACATAAAAAGTTATAAACACATTTTACTTTACATAATAAAGTTCTACCATTATTACTGTAATTCCCCACATTTGTATTTCCCCACACAAGAGTACATTCCTCCAATAACAAATGTGTCTTTTTGAGCCGTCGTTAAAGAATTTGGAAACCCTCTTTGTGTTTTATTGTGGGAAAAGAGATGGAAGTCCCGAATGGTTTACAAATGTTTGTTTTGAGCTGGTGACTCTATAAATTCATTTTGGTTTAATTGCTTCTTTACAATTTCTCTTTTATCTATTTTTTTCATAGGTGATGGATGACACATTTTTTGACAAATATAAAAAAATAATAGATTTTTTAAAAATAAGTAATAAGGTGATAAATTGTTAACTTTTCCATTAACTTCAACGAAATTGGTTGTCTTTGAATAAAATTATATTTTTGTCCCTTTGACCTTCTTTTAATACTATGATAATGCCCTTAGTTGCTTATTTATTTACATCCTATACAAAAAAAAAGAACCAAATTTAACTGATACAAAATTAACAACATTAAAATAAATTTAACAATGTATACATTTTTAAATAATTTTCATATTTTTCAAAATATTAAAATAATTTCTCATGTCTTAATAATCTTAAAATTATTTTATATAATATCGAAAATAATTTTAATTTTTATATATTTATTTTATATTATCTCTCTATTTATTATAAAATTTATTTTAATATAACATAAGATTGTAAAGTATTAAAATATTTTTTTAAATATGAAAATTATTTTAAAATGTATATATTGTTAAATTTATTTTAATATTATTATTTTTGTTTGAGTTGAATTTTATTTTATTTTTTTTTTTTGTATGGGCTATACTTGTAAATGAATAAGTAATTAAGAGTATTATCGTAATATTAAAAGAAAATCTCAAGGATAGAAATATAATTTTATAAAAAAATAACTAATTATGTTAAAATTAATTGTTTGTCACCTCACTGTTTATTTTTTAAAATCTATCACTTTTTTTTTATATTTGTGAAAAAATATATCTGTCAGATGGCATTAACCCATAGATAATATTTGAAAATTTATTATTAAATTTTTCTTCTGTTTTCTTGTATTTTATTTTGTATGCCACCGATTTAATGTATTATCACTTATTTTCCCTCTTCTGTGTTTATGTACCATTTTCCTTGTCTTGCTTATTACACACTTGCAGAATTGTGGGAAAAGGAAAGAACCTTTTCTAGTTTTCTTGGAGTTTTTTATTCTTTTTTTTTAATCTTATGGTCCATTTACTATTTTCAACCTGTGCTCGTGTACTATTAACTTGGTTCGTGAGGGAAAATAAATAGTCGCACTGCTATTATATACTTTATGAATATCGACTTGCCAAGGCAAAGGCTGACAGGAAGTATAAAGTTCAATAGATGGTGATTCTTATTCGGGCATGAATTACAGATACCTTTCTTTAGTCCTCTGAATTTGAGTTTCAGATATATATGTCTTGTAATTGTTATTCCTGGGTTTTCTTTAAAATTGAAAGAGGAATGGAAATGATTTGTTATTCTGCATTTTAATTGTATCTGAATTCTGGCTATTACCTTTGGCTTTTTTTCTTGGGAAAAAAGAGAGGCTATTCTATGCATTATTCACTTACCCTCCCTCGGCTTATGGAAGGTGTATTTTCTTGATGTGTTCCATTTATCCTTTGTCCAAGTTAGTGAAAGAGAAGGATTTTGTAACTTTTTGTCATTTTTTAGAATGTTTGTTTGTTGCCAAGTGAATGTCTAATTTCGGAACGGTGGTTCTTTTTGTGTGAAACAGTTTATGCTGTCTTGAGTGTGGTTCTTTTTGTTTATTTTCGATCCAAATAATCTTCCTTCAGTATTTTTGGCAAATATGATGTTTGTCTCTTTAGCTCTGCATTTGTATCTTCTTTAAGAATTGTTGGAAAAGGGAACAATTTGTTATCCCTATTCTAGAGTTCTTGTTTTGAATCTTGGGTTTATGTGCTTGGCTTGATTTGTGAAAAAGGAAAGATATTGTCACATATCTATTTAGATACCTATACAAGAAAAATTAAAAGTGTTTGGTTGCATGCGGAAAAAAGAATAAAAATAAAAAAACATGTATTCTCATACACTAAAATGGTTTAGCAACTACTGCTGCTGCTGCTTGAATGGTGCATAATTTTGCCTTCATCTTTGTAGTCAGATCTGCATTTCCAAATTCACCCAGTTTCTCCCACTGATATTCTTTGATTATTAATCTTTACAACTTTTAGCAGTTTTAAATGTGCTTATATTCTTTAAATAGCAGCATTTAAACTCTTGTGATAATATGTTTCATTTTTAGATGCATTCTGTGGTTTATTCAATTTTAAACTCCTGATAGCGACTATTACACCAATATCTCCTTAAAGCCCCCGGAGGTTTTTTAAGCTTAAGATAATTTTTCTTATTATCATTTGGCATTTTTCTAGTTTTTACTTCCCAGGGAACTGTCCTATTTTCCAAGGGAATGGGGAAGAATTTCCATTTTCAATTTAGTGTTTTCTTGTTTTTTAGTCCCTTTGATGAGAAGAACAAATATGCTGGTCCTTTGCCAACATAAATTTGTCCCTTGATGGTATTTATATTATACCCTTGAGTTGCATTGTGAGAAAAGAAAAAGAACTTTATATTTTAATTGATTTTGTAACTTCCCATTTATCTCTCGAAAGTTGTTTTCACATTTATGTACCCTTCGCTTGTGTTGCCGAAAAGAAAAGAAGTCATTTGTTTAGTTGCCGAGCAAATGTTGAGCTTTTTTGGTAGTTGATGGCATTTGTATACCTTGCATTGTGAGAAAGAAGTTTTTGTGTCCGCTTTTATAGTTTATGGCATAGTCTAGGCCTAGTCCAATATTTTTATTTTTGCTGTCAATTAAGAGTTGTCTCGAAGATTTTAGTGGGCATAGTCTATGCTTGTAATATCTGGTTAGCAAGTTGCTTCACCCTTATGTGCTAACACCTGGCAAAAATGATAATAGTAATCTTTCTGCCAATCTTGTCGTGCATAATGTCACTGCCATCTATGTTCATTATATACGACTGTTTTGTGGGTGATGAATCTGTGGTTTCCACAATTTCATCTACAAGCCAACAATCTCACTTTATGTTTCTTCTTAAGGTTGGGGATTTTATCTTAGAAGAGTTTGGTGAGATACTTGAAAGGACTACTGATAGTACAAAGAATACTATGATTGATGGCTATGATGTGGCTGCCTATCTATTAATGCCTAGTACATTTGTTGCTTTTAATACAGAGGAAATTTTTGTACCGGCTGAATGCTCTTTACCTCTATCCTTGAAGACTCTTCTGTTCCATAACTTTCTGGCAAAATAAAAAAGAAATGAAGATTTTGTTATACTGCCAACACTTTGTTCTGGATGCAAGTAGCAGATTTGTTGACTATCTGTTTGTTCATTCAGATATTTCCTTGATATTCTGGTATGTGTTAATTACATCATTTTCAAATATGTAATGACTGGTGGTTTGGGTTAATCATACATAGTAATTGAACTGTCTGTTATACTGCCTATTCTGCAAGCTGATGATTCTAATTGGTGTTGGACTGTAAGGACTACTCCTGTTTTGAAAGCCGTGCATGAGATTTTAGTGGGAAGTAGATTAGGCTAATTTACACTAATTTTAGTGGCCTTTTGTTTCTTGGCAGTTCAAATGCTTTTGTGTGCCTTGAGACATCATAGTTTAATACTGAATAGATTCCAGTTTAGATATGTTGTTGGAGCGGGTATTTCTACTCAGAGCATGGAATTGGGCAGCGGGTGTTGGGCGAATCCTTGACCTATTTTTGACATGATATTGTAGAAAATGTTACATTTCTAGGTTTTGTATCTATTATTAGAAGCTTGGTTGGGTGCCAAGCAATCTGTTGCCTAGATTATGTGGGCTGATAAAGAATTTGCCATATTCGTTATTAAAAGAAAGCTGTTTCTGTAGAAAAATATCTCTAGCTGTATTCATGTTTTCAAAAATTCTCTCTAAATTTAATATATTCAATTCCCAATACTCTGCCCTATTGAAGTCCTTAAAATGCAGGAAATATCTTTTGCAGATAGTTTCATATATTATCCTGATTTAAGGCTTGACGTGATATGATCATTTGTTACAAGATTGGGAATGGAAGATAGACGATACATTGGAAATCATAGTTTGGTTAATGATGATATATTAGATATCATTTATCTACATAATCCTACAATGAGGAAGAATTGTTTCATTTAATTGATAACGTGGTTTGACACACGTCATCCTAAATGACCTAAATACAATGACAAGTTGAATTCATAACACATGAAGAAAGATTACTATTGTTGTTAAATTATTATCTCTCCACTATTTTGGAGACTATAGTGTGTTTCTATAGTATTTGGAACTATTTACAGTAAATAAAATATTGCTACAGCTGTTCTCATATCTGCAGGATTAATACCACTTAATTAGCCATCAAATCGACGTTCAGCATAAGTTGAATGAATCTGAGGATTGCGTAAACAGCCATTGTCCCATTAAAATGTCGGAAAGCAACATTAGCTTGTGAGCTAAGTAGCGAACCATGCCTGTTCCACTAGGGTTGATGACCCATGCTACCTATCCTATAGGATTTTGGCTCTGATACTAAATAAGCACTTTAGTGTTTCTGGAATGTAGTTCTAGTGGAGATTGGCATTTAGCATAGCAATTTGAGAATTAGTGCCATTGTATTCACAAGCAGAAACTTTTCTTGATTGACAAGGACTTTATTGATTCCTCTAGAACACGCTGATGAACACTTTTGTGTTTCTAGAATGCAATTCCAGAGAAGATTGGCCTTTGGCACAGGAACATGAGAATTATTGCCATTGTATTCACAAACAGAAACGTTTCTTGATTGACAAGAAATTTATTAATTCCTCTAGAGCATGTTAATGAACACTTCTGTGCTTCTGAAATGCAATTCCAGTGGAGATTGGCCTTTAGCACAGGGACATGCGAAATACCGCCATTGTATTCACAAACAGAATCTTTTCTTGATTGACAAGGATTTTATTGATTCCTCTAGAACATGATTTCTTTGGTTGCAAGTATTATCTAACTTACCCAAAAAGAAGAAAAATGAAGATTTGAGCAATGACATACAAGATTTTTTCTCTGTTGGCCATTGGAATTAGGATTGGAAGAAACAGAAATATAGAGAATTAGGTGGTGTTTTAAAGAATTCTTCAGGGTCTCGCTTATAAACCAATGGTTCGGGGATTCCTTTCCAACGCTGGGAGGGTTGCCTTGGGCTTTTGGGTAACAAAAATTATAGCCGCTTATGCTAAATAATGAGAGAATCACGAAATTAGTAAAATGAATTAGCCGCGGGCCCACATCATTTTCCTGGCAATGGGTTTCGGCTGGATTAGAGTGAAGCTCACTATTCGAGCAGATCCAACCAGAAAGCAAAGCCCGACACAAAAAAAAATCCACGTGTTGTGTGAAGGGAGCAGGCAAGTGTTACAAATCGTGTGACTGTTGCTTAACGTTAGAGAATCCTGAACAGAAACTATCAGGAGAAACTCGAAAAAAAGGGACAAAAGGTGATAAAAAAGATTAAAAGATTAAAAAAATAAAAAAAAAGGGAAGAAACTTTATAAATGCCGAAATGATTCAACAGTGTGCAGTGATAGCGTATGGTTTCCGCTATTATTATATGCCTAGTCTAAAGCACATGCTAACAACCTTCACTCTTATCCCTCACCGTCATCGCTGTTCTTACTTATCATCACCATCACCATCACCATCAGCTCTCTCTTTGTCTTCTTCCTTTCATCTTCCAAATCCAGATAACCTCAGTCGTTTCCTCACGGGTAACCTCACGGGTAACTGCCCCTTTTTCAAGATGGAGGTAACCCCAAAAATTCTGCCTTTTTATATTTTATTATTTGATTTTGTTGTTTGTTGGTTTTTGTTGAGGATTTCGAGATAGGATTATACCCGGTTCCATTTTTTTTAATGGAACAACAATTTGGTTTTGGGATTTTTATGTTTTATTATTTGATTTTGTTGCTTGTTGGTTTTTGTTGAGGACATTGAGATAGGATTATACCCAGTTCAATTTTTTTATTAATAGAAAAAAAATTTGATTTTGGGTTTTCTTTTAGGAAAGATGTTTTGAAATCGTTGGTTGAACTTACAGATTGTTTTGGAGTGTTAAAAAATTGTAAAATGATGAGTTCAGTGACATCATCTGAATTTATGATGCTTTAGCCGTGACGGTTTCTGATTTGAAGAATTGATAATCGGGTTTGTTGCTGGTCTGAAATAGTCAGACAACTTACCTGGAAAGGCTCTGGTTACGTGTGGAAGCTTTCAGGGGAGAGCTATAGTGAGCAGGGACTCTTAAAAACAGTGATTTTGCTGTTAAGAAATTTAATGAGAATGGGAACTGATTGCTGATTTTTGGAAAATTGATTTATATACTGCTTATGGGTCCAGTTAAGCTGTGGAAATCATCAATAGATGGAGCTTGTCCTTGAAACTGTACTATTGATTCAATCTCAGAGTTTATCTGGAGCTTCTACTAAGTTGTAATATTTTAAAGGACTTTTCTTTAGTCTGGATAATGTAATTATTTATGGTATGAATTGACCTTGTGGTAATTGGCTATACAGCCAGTTAGGATTTTGATATGTATTTGTCTATGAATATGTCTTTCTTTTTTTGTCACTAAGAAGCTTGACCATGGATGAATTGGTTTTGGATTTTGAGACATAGTTGTCTATGGATATGTCTTTCATTTGCTGTTACTAAGAAGCTTCACCTTGGATGAGCTGTATTTTCAGGGAATGATATGTCAAATTTTGTGGGCATACTGGTTAATACTGATCATTTCGAATGGCGCTTATTGTGTCATCTGTTATGACGATGATAACCAATCATGCCCATGCCTGATGGGCATTGACCCCAAAATACAGCTCACAGTCACCCTTGAAGTGGAGGCCATGCACAAGAAGAAATCTACGTTGAAAATCTCAAGTTCAAGTGGTCTTGCAGAGGCTGATGCATCTTTATAGGTTTTTCCTTCTAAAACACTGGTTATGGCCAGTCTAGAACTGGCGTTGTATGCTGCAGAAACAACTTGAGTTCAATAACTAAATGCTTGCTTTCTTGTATATTATATATTGTTTAACAGATAGTCAGTAGGTTTTGGGCCCCATTTGCATACCTTTTGTTTGAAAGTAATTTATATTGCATTGAAACTGATCTTTTATAATTAACAGCGATACTGGAGTGGAAGTGGTGTCAACAAGAATAAAGCGATGGTGGAGCATTTGCAGCATTATGGAGTGATTAAATCAAAGAAGGTATCTGAAGTTATGGAAACTATTGATCGGGCTTGCTTTGTGCCAGATGGCACTCCACCTTATGTTGACAGCCCAATGGCAATAGGTTACAATGCCACTATTTCAGCACCTCATATGCATGCAACATGCCTTCAGTTACTGGAGGAGAATCTGAAACCTGGCATGCGCGCTTTGGATATTGGTTCTGGTATTTTTCCTCTGCCATATAGCATCTCCATAATATCAGCATTCATCGTATCTTCTAAAGCCCTACTATTCATCGTATCTTCTAAAGCCCTACTATCTGTCATTAATGACCTTTCTTGCATTTGTGTATCTGCAATTTTATATCATGATGATGGAAACCTTTTTGATCGTATAAAATTGGTGTGGATGTATGGTTCTTTAGTACCTTGGTGGATGATTTGATTAGGTTGGGTACCAATAAGTAATAGTTACACGCCTATCATTTTGGGCCATTCTTTAAAAATATACATACATACGTATGTGTGTATATATATAAATTCTGCAAATTAGCTAAAGCATCCTCGGGATATCATGCCAGTTAAGAGTGATGGGACTACCTTGCAGTTTTCAGTAGTACTGTAAGAAAGACTGAGAAAGTCCTTGCATTTATATTTCTGTAGGAACTGGGTATTTGACAGCATGCTTTGCCTTGATGGTTGGACCCCAAGGTCGTGCTGTGGGTGTTGAGCATATTCCTGAGTTGGTGGCTTCATCAATCCAGAATATTGAAAAAAGTGCAGCGGCTCCATTGCTGAAAGAAGGTTCTCTCTCAGTGCATGTTGGTGGTATGTCTTTAGCAATTCTCAATTTACCTTGTTTGAATAGGAACTTACTATTTTAATTGAAAAAGAAGAATTATGAAGTGAAACATTACAAATCGGCCAAAAGAATACTCGATTGGGGGACCTAAAACTGTACAAAATCACTATGAATATTTCTGTGACTTGTGTACAAAGAACAAATTTGATCCCTGGTTGTGCACTCAACTTAATGATATTATCTTCTGTGAGGCTTATCAAAGAGATAAATATACCAATCCAGTAAAAGCACACCATGGAATTGTGTTTTAATTGAATGAGAAAACACATAGTAGAAAGTTGTCTGCATTTGTACTATTTGTTAATTCCATTTATTTATTTTTTTTCACACATACTGGTGCAGTTGATTTACTTGTCTGTTTTCAGTCAACTGCTAAAAAGGAAATCATTGGCTTTGGGTTTCTCTTAATCAATTTATTTTCTTGTTGGACATGATAAGTTATGCATTATGTCATTAATGTAGATGGAAGAAAAGGTTGGCCAGAGTTTGCTCCTTATGATGCAATACATGTTGGAGCAGCAGCCCCAGAAATTCCACAGGCACTTATTGACCAGTTGAAACCTGGAGGCAGAATGGTGATTCCAGTTGGTAATATATTCCAGGATCTGAAGGTGGTTGACAAGAACCAAGATGGTTCTCTTAGTGTCTGGAGTGAAACCTCTGTTCGTTACGTCCCTCTTACCAGTCGGGATGCCCAGTTGCGGGGCTGGTGAGGTTGATTTATTTTTCACTTTAAGATGGTTGGCAAGTTTATGGTTATAGGACCAGGTTTGAATGTGGAACGGAATCTTACTGTAGTCCAGGATCACTGTGGTTACCTTTTTTTATAAAAAAAAAAAAAAATTCTCCTTGTGTGTATATATATATATAATAAGCAAGTTGTGCAAGGTTGTCTAATTTCCATTCACAAGACCTGTACTTCTCCCATCTGTATATCCTTACCCTTTGTGTCCAATCTTGTGGTTGTGGGAGACTCTGGCGCTCAAATGCCAACAATTCGGTTTAAAGCTGGTTGATTAACGAGGAAGGGGCAGTTTACATTATATGTGAAGACTTAATGGCCAATTGCATCAGTCATTATTATTAATTGGCAGTGAAGTTAATGCCACATGTCGTTACATATGAGATCATAATCTCGTGGATCATGTCCGCAGAGTGAAGAGCAAGCAACACTTGTCTCCTTTTTGGATTTTCGACATTGAAGAAAGTTTGTGTTTGCAGTCGAACTTGATTGCTTTAAATACAGGTACTGTAACTAAAGAAACAAATCTGAGGGACTTGATTTGTCAGAAGTTTGGTGCTCATCTGAGGCAGTGAATCTGCTGCTAAGTGCCAATCCATGGTCGCAGGTAAAGAGACGAAAAATTACATGCAAAAGTGAGATAAAAATTGGTGTTCGTTGGTTCGAAAAATTACATGCTCGGACTTGGCCAAAATGCCACATGGAACCACCGTCCCGATGTCAAATTCATTAACGATGGAAATTAAACTAAACGGAGTGTCATACAACTGAAGCTAAATATTTGCCAATTACTATTGTTACTTTCTATTGTAATATGATGCAGCTGTGAAAAGCAAAAGGAAAAAGCCCCACCGACAGCAAGTGGATGAGAGAGCGACGTTGAGAGTCGTTGTCATCCCCTTGCAAGATCAAAATTTTCCAGCAAAGAGCACACTAGCGGCTGTCAGGGATAATAGGCCTGGGAGAGCTGATCACTAAAGCTCTACAGCAAAATGGGTGTCAGTTGAAAGTCGCACATCATCATACAATTTTTTTCAATTTTTCTTGGGAGACGTGGCACTATAATTGAAGAACAATACTAGCAGAGTATCAACCCTGATAATAATACCTCAGTAAAAAATAGCATCAGTAAATCATGATTTACAAAGTTTTCCTACAATGTGCAATCAAATTTTGAAAAACCAAAAGTGATGTGATTTCAACTTTCAACTCCATGAGCAAATTTTCCATTAAACTATCTGGCAGAAACTCAACAAATCTCATTCCAAAAAAGATAGAGAGAGAGAGAGAGAGAGAGAGAGAGAGAGAGAGAGAGAAAAAGAGATAATAGTGAACCAGGACACAGAAAGAGGGAAGAAAATAAATAGAAACCACCACTAGCAGACCTTGCATCTATGACATGTCATATCCAGTCAAAAGGAACTTCGTCTTTGTCTATCCTCTGCAACATTTACTCTGATTGCCCTCCCATCCAGGTTCTGCAGATTCATGAAATATGGTTATAAACAAACAAGAATCCAGAAATTGCATCTCTCAATTTTTTTTTCTCCAATATCAACTGCTACCCACATTGAAATACATGAGCCTTAATGAACAAAGTTATGAGCATTTTCATTTGTTGGTCTGAGTACAAATACTGCAGAAGAAAATGAACTTTGGAATCACTTATTCAAACTGAGGAATACCTGTCCGTCAAGAGCAGCAATAGCATCATTCAATTCAGTCTCACTAGACATTGTAACAAAGCCAAAACCTCGTGAACGTCCAGTCTCTCTATCGTAAACAACCCTTGCATTCACCACCTTTCCATGCTCACTAAAAACTTGCTCTAGACGAGCATTATCCACTTCCCATGGCAGGTTGCCCACATAGATTCTAAAACCAGGCTCAAAAACACGAGGTGGGCGTTCAGGCTGTGTTCCTCTTGGAGCAGCCTTATTTACCGTCAAAAGCCTTCCATCCATGTCCTGTTAAAAATAGAGAAGCAACTTTGTAAGCAAAGTAACTCTATTTCGAGTGTGAGTGCCTGCTGGAACAAGTAGAGTTATTAAGTATGGTATAGGGGAAAAAAAAATGTCACGTTAGCAAGTTTATCTTCCAGTGTGTGTCACTGCTATCTTGATAAAAATATTTGTCCCAGCTTTTGTGTGCCAAACTAGTATGAAGGACTTAGGGTAATGGTTTTAGCATTTTTCAGAGCTTTCACTTTCCCGCATGCATATTTAGCAACCCTACTCTTTAGTGCTCCTCTTATATACAACATGAATTGTAGCCATATGGAGAAAACGTCAAACATTGGGCATTTACAGGTAACTCAAGTAATCATCGTATTTCAAAATTAAGAACTAAGGAAATGTGGACCAAAAAGTTAAACAGATAATTCTTTATTTTTTTTTTTCAAATATCAAATCATGACTAGAAGAAAATATTAAAGGACCTTTGTAAGAGTAAGCTTATGGAAGCTATAGAGGAAAAAAGTACAAGCATGCTGCCAAAAAAGCAGAAACCTAGAATCAGAATGCAAGGTAAGACATTGGACGTAGCACATAATCACCATTAAATATTTTATCTCATAATTGAAAATAGACATATGTGGTAGAATAAATATCCTTTCCAACTGTAAAGTAAATTAACTAGAGTAATAACGGAGGTCCATCACGGTTAAGGAATACACCCATCTTGAAAAGAATTAAAAGTAAGAAAACTAGGACAAATCTATGAGAGAGAACATTTAAGATCAAATGACAAAGCAGTTTTTAAGTCAATCATGCACATGCAAATCCAGCTAACTGGTCCGACAGATATACAACATGGAATGATTAACCAGGGGAAGCAACCCTAATGGTTCCTTTTGATATACTTTAATGTCAGAGCACATATATGATAGGAGAGCAAATAATTGGCAGACGTTGCTAAAGTATTAATATTCAACAAGAAGGGCTCCCCCCATTCAATAATATCTTTTGCTAACTTCATTGAACTAGTTTGCACAACCAAAATACACAATATGGAAGTACATAATCTTTCTTCATTTAACATCTTGACATGCAGAAATTACTGACTGACGCCCAAAGGTGATAATTGGACTACAAGGAAACCCAAACTTACATATCTGTGAAACATTTCCACAGCCTTTTCACCTTCCTCAACAGTACTCATTGTCACGAACCCAAAGCCACGACTCCGGTCAGTCTCCCTGTTGTAAATAACCTGCAACAAAGAAACATCAAAAACAGCTCATACCCACATATGAAAAACTTGATTACCAAATAAAAAATGGAACTTTACCTCGGCAATCTCGACAGTTCCAGCCTTCTCAAAAAGCATAGCAAGCTTTTGACTATCAACATCATAAGGCAAGTTCCCAACAAACAACTTAGCATCCTCAGGTGGTTCCAAAAATTCCTCTTCCTCAAAAACGCCCTCTTCACCACTCTCCTCCTGGCTTTCACCAGCCTCAACAACTGTATCTTCGCCTGCGGGTTCCCCCCAATCAGACAAATTCGCTTCGGTTTCATCGGCTCCTTGATTCTCCCAATTCGGTTCTTCTTCCTCATCCTGTTCTTGTTCTTGTTCAAGAGTGATGATAGTGTTGTCTTTGTCTTCTTCTTGGTTGGCCCAGTCCGAGGTCTGGGCAACGAAAGTGGTGAATGAGTAGAAATGGGTAGTTTTTTTGAGCTTAAAGGAGAAAGCTTTCGAAGATAAAGATAAATCGGAAAGGTGAAGCTTGATAGGTCTGGGTCTTGGGGGAATTGAGAAATATGGGTTTCGGGTAAAGATAGAAGGCAGAGAAAGTATAGAAGTAGAGTCGGCCATTGATGAAAAGGGTTTCAATACAGATGCTGTTGAAGAAGACATTTTCACAGAGAGGAAAAGGGTTAAAGGGTTTAGACTTTAGAGAAGAGCTCTAAGGATAAGGGGCAGAATGGTGAGAGAGATGAGTTCTGGGTGAGGAGAGGTTTAGTGTTCAGCGTTTAGCGTTCAGCGAGAGAGGGGAAAAGGGTAAATTAGTTGCATAAGTATTATGCATATGTATGGTCCTAAATGGCCTCACAATTTTATGGGCCTCCTAAAAAAATGCTGCTCGGGATTTCAGATATTTTCCGGGAGGCCCACAATTTTATTCAGTGTTGTTTTCATTTTGAACTACCTCATCAAAATCTTCTCGTTTAAACAAGCTAGATTTCATGTAATACAACAAACATATTGATTGGATTTATGATAAAACAAATACGAGATGAAAAGGAATATTTGGGAAAAAGAAAATGACAATTTCATGTTGCTTCAACGGCAAGTTCCAGAGTACGCTGGTGCAGAGCCCTAGGATCTATGGTGCATGCACTTCAATGGACAATTTGAACTTCTCTGGACTTGCATTCATCTCCGCGCCGCTGGAATTTAAGTAGGCCATCTTTGGCACTTAGAGATGGTTAATGGGCCAGCCCAATAAAAAAAGGCTCATGCATATTCGTACTCGTATAATGTTTTGCCGATTATTTGTTTTGTGTCATACCACGAGCCGTGATTAAGAAAAAAAGTTTGATAAAGTTTTTTTTTTTTTAATTTTTTTAAAAATGTATGTTAAGTTGTCGGCGTACTTTTTTTCAAGCATATATATATTTTTTATTCATATGACTTTATTTAAATTTAATAGAATAAAAAATTCAAAACTCAAGTCCATGTTTAATAATAATAAACTAATAATAATAAGAGAACGTCATATTAATTATTAAATTTGATCTTATGGTGTTAGAATTTTTTTAATATTTAACAATAACAATAATAATAAATTTTTTTCAATAGTTAACTTAATTGTTAACTTGGACTTACATAGAGCCATAGATCATAGTTCACAATAATATTAATATATATTTATAAAATCATAGTATTTATAATTTTATTTATTAAAATCATGATATCAATTATTTATTTAATAAATTATAAGCATAAATCAATTATAGTGTTTTTTTTGAAACTAAGAATTAAATGAATTTAAAAGAATCAATTTCAAGTTATTTGTCAAATTATAAAATTTTAAATTTACTTTCATAAAAAAATTGAAATGTGTTTATTGAAGGCCTTTTCACGTGTCGTACTTTAATTCATCTATAATCTTGTAGTGCTTTTAAGGCTTGCATATTTAAAATTTTAAGTTTATTTTTATAAAAAAATGAAACGTGCTTATTGCAGGTTTTTTTACATATCGTACTTTATTCTATCTTTAATCTTATAATGCTTTTAAAACTCGCATGTCTAAAATTCTAAGCCTGACTGAGCTCTTGTGCATACCATGCCGGGTGTTCCACTAAAACGTGCTTGTACTATGCCGTATTGTACGAATACACGTGGTGCCATGTACTATCCAGAACATTGGTCATCTTTCCTGGCACTATATAAGAATTCCGCCACTATTCTGTCCACAGAAGAGGATTTTGGTTTTTTTTTTTTTTTTAATTTATTGGAATGGGTTCCAAAACGGCTCCATCCCCTCCTGAGCTGTACAAGTCATCCAATCCAATTGGAGAAAACTGTATGTCAAAATCGAAATCCTGTTTGCTAACCCCTCTGCTAAACGCACCCACTAAAAATTAAAAACTCAATGCTTCAGTACTCGTCATTGAAAGGCAAGTACGTCTGACTCAAAGAGGAGAAACTGTAAAGATTTCATATTTCAAATGGTCCAGGGTGAACTGAAAGCTTGCTCTCTTTGGCATTGTGGAAAGAGTGTCAACGAAGGTGCAAAATAATATGGTTTAGAATCAGAAGTTAACATTAGAACATAAGGCCAGAGTGAGAGAAGTTTGAAAGGTTACCTGAATTGAATGCGTATACTGCACAATCTGCCCCCCAAGTTTTCACCTGGAACCTCTTCCAGAGAATCAATGTCCAGGGGACTGGGTTGGCTCACATGTAGCATCTTGTATTGAAAGCCAAAATCCACCCCTCTGGTAATTGAAGGCTCCTACAATCCCCAATAATTTGTTCAAGTTACAAATTCAGGAGGACAGCAGTGTTACAGGCAGTTAGTTATCTTCTTTATAGCTGGAAGAAAATTCAATTCCCGTTTCACCATTCATATTACCTATTTCTATCCGTGACTGGATCATTAAACAAACAATCAAGGGTAGGTCAGTCGGCTGGCATTTCCAGCTCTTAGGATAGGGCCATTGGGCAATACTAGTTTCCCGATGACTTTAAAATTGTTGCTGTGTGGCACATCACCGAAGGACAAGTATTATATCAAAGGAATATTATCAGTAAAAAGATTTTCTATTTTGCATAGCTTGACCTGACAATTACATGGCAAACACCCAATGCTCTTGCTGCAGCATAAAACACAGCAGCATAATGGTCACTCTGAAAATGAAGAAATAAACACACATTTATGGATGCTGCAAATAATTTATAAAAGATAACTAACACAAATTTATACTTGATAACTAATGCTGATATAAGGTATTCAATGATATCAAAACGGTTATTATAAATAGTTATTTAGCGAAACTGTAGTCAGGTTTTATAACCTGGAAAAGTTTTCTATTAGAGTAGTGGCACCAAGCATTTCTTACCCATTCTGGACATCAACCTTCACTCCATCAACACCGCAACTCACAGGATAGCTATGATAATCGTTGTAAAAGTCATAGATGTTTGAGGGGTCAATGATCTCAACTCCAACTTTTCATGCTGTTCAATGTAGGACATACAGTATTTCTCATGTTTTCCAGGGAATGAACCAAATCTGCAATTTCTGGTTTGTACTTTTGCATTGTTTCAGATGACGGAAGTACACCTCCCCACTAACCAAGCATAGCATGCCATGCATATGCCAATCTGCAAGCTGTGGTGTCAATCATAAATCCATTCTCAGTGAATGCAGCAAGGGCTAATATAGTTCTCTAGGAAGTAAGAAGAGACTAGAGCAAGAACATTACCTTGGTCCATATTTCTTTTTGATGGTTTTGACATTCTCACTGAGATCGAAGCATATGTCTGCTGAGCACAAGCCTGTGAACTTAATATTTTTCTGAAAAATTGACTGATCTAGATACAAATCTACCGATCAATGCATGGAGCAAAAATGTATTTAGTCTACTCATTACTAAAGATCATGGAACTTCTAGGAAGAGAATCCAAATATAACAAAGTCTTACCTTGGTCCAAAAATGGTAAAATTGAATTATAATATACTTGTCATACATTTCTTTTTATCATGTTTAAGATAGAGAATCTCATTCAAGCAGTTAGATCATTTTTCTATCACCTTTTGATCCATCATCCATTCCTACTGGATCAACTCTAGTACAATATGCATCCCAGGTGTTCTATCCAAACCAGTCTAGATAGCAGGAAGCTGTATTGAGATATCAATATATTCGAAATTTTACTTTGGTAAAAAGGTTTCTTTAAGAATTAAAGATTTCTGGTTATTGTACCTTCTTCTTCTCTGCAGCGGAAAGTACGTTTTTGCTGCTCTAATATCCTGCAACAATTAGCGGTTAAAACTTTAAAACGTCACGATATGATCCTTGAAGCCCTTATTCTGAGAATAAATTAATTTTTTTAGTTGCTTCCGTTAACTCCGTCTTTATAGTAACAAATAAGACAAGTAACCTGTCCAACTAATCTGGGACAAATTTTGTTGTCTAATATCGAACTTGCTCCAACGAAAGCTGAACCAGTGATTATTGGTGTAACCTGATATCATCAGGAACTTGAGCCAAAACAACCTTGCCGCGCATTGCAAGGCTGCCATCTTTGATGCACGGTGTGCTGGTGATTGCCGTTTTTCTTTTATTCTATAGCCGAGGTTCCTTGGATACTACTACATAATAAAATGAAGGTGTTTCCTTAAGTGACTACGAAGCTGGGATGACTGTTTTGCCAACTCTGGAGTGGGTGGCAAGTGTAGATAGAAATAAAAGCATCCAGCGGGGCCTACATGGTCTTAGACCCGCAGCAAAAGGCCATGAAACTTCCTGTGCCTGTGCCTTTAACGAAGGCTTGCAAGTGATCTTCCCCTTCTGTCTAGAAAGTACTTATCCTGCTTCCAGACAATATTGGAAATGAATATGCTTTCACTTTTCTGGTACAAACGACAATGTTATTCCCTCTTACTACATTATCAAATTTGGGAAACAGATCAACTGGTATCGAGCAGCCCCACATATGTTCCCATTTCCCAAGTCCCACCCAATTGGACAAATGAAGAAACAGTGGACAGACTCCTTTGCTCTTTCATAATGAATTAATCATTCGTTATCATTTAATTATAATAAAACAAATTCAATATCTCAATAAACAAATTCAATATCTCTTAACGTACATTCACCAGGAAGTTTAACTGTCAATAGTCCATCTTCAGCATTGTAGATGAATTCCTCTTCCTTTGTGTCAACCATACAACGCTTTGGTTTAGTGCTCGAGTACCCTCCAAATCGTCCACAGCCTTTGCCTTTTATTTTAATTATGTATTCAGATAGATCCATAATGTAATTCAAAGATTCTACAGCTCCTCCTGAGTTGTACATATCAAGCAATCCTATTGGAGCAAATAAAAGATCCTGGCCAAGAACCTGTTCAGACAGTATTCAAATGAATTTCAGTGTACTTGAACCAAAAAGAATCAACAAGAGCGTTGTTACTTTACTGACCCTGATAGGACAGATTGTATATATTTCACATTTGAGAGTGGCCAAGGACACTTCAAGATTTCCTTTCTTTGGCAATTTAGAAAGAACTCCTGCGACGCAAACGATATACCAAATAATATGAAAATTCAGTTTAATTAGTCATTGAATCTTGTTTAATTAGTCATTGAGGCCAAGGTGAGACTGGAATTCACCTGAATTGAAGGCATATACTGCACAATCTCCATTCCAGTTTTCGCCTGCCACACTTTCAAGAAATTCAATATCAAGGGGACTCACATGGCCTGAAATGGATAAAGCTGAAGGTGGTTTGCTATGCATGTCTTCTTTCATTGGCCAACTTCCAGCTCCTTGGCAATTAAACACACCAATGACTCCAGATAATTTATTTAAATTCCAAATCTTCAGCAGACTGCAAAAGAGTTGGCGCACATTATGATTTCACTGAAAACACAAAGAATCAATTATTGGAGTTAGAGAATGAGGTTATCCTGAAATTCACCTTTTTCCATCCATGACAGGATCTTCAAATAAAGAATCCCGAGTAGGACGTCCAGCATGTCTGGCTCTTAGGACAGATCCATCAGGCAACACAAGCCTTTTGAGAATTTTAAAATCATGAACTCCTGGCTTGTCGCTGTGATTGTATGAAAAGATAAAAAAGAATTACAACTCATTTTTTATCAGCAATAAAGCATTTAACTATTTTCTTTTTTGTCCTTCCAATGTGAAATGCATGTAAAATAAATTATCAGCCCATGTGGCTCACCTTACATATACTGCACAACCACCCAATGCTCTGGCTGCAGCATGAAACTCTGCAGTTTCATGTTTGCTCTGAAATGAAGAAAGCAATATAGTTAGATTTGTTGACTTGTAGATATAAGATGATTTCACAGCCATTTGATAAGCTTTCTGCCAGTAGTATATCAAATATATTAAGTTTGGACAAGTTCTGGAACCTCTAACAAATAGAGAAGTACTGATCATTTAGTTAGTTATGCCTAATCTTTGTATCTTTTGCGAGCTCTTAGAAGGTTTTTCTACTTGAAATAAAGCAGGTTCATTGATCCAAAAGAAAAACTGCAGGTAGAAAGGGAAGATCTCTTACGTGAAACATGTCCCAATCTGGCACCACAATCTCCCCTAGTAAAAGACTGTTAAAAGCAACAGAGGCAATATGCAAAGTCTGAAAAGTTGGCTCTCCTGGCATGAAATCTTCAGATGCTCTTGCAACCGCACTCTTCATTGAACTGACAATAAACAATCACTCCAAATGAGAATTATCACATATTCTTGCTCTGAAAAAAAAAATCCCATATTCATAATTAATGTTTCTAGGAGCAAACAGACCTGTAAAGCGAGTCTGAGTTGTGACTCATGCAGCAAATCAGGTTATTGTCTTTAAAGTTCCAAGCAACTGATTGCTCAAGTGCTTGCTGATATTGTCTGGTCAACAAAACTCGTCCACCATACCCAGAACCCAATGTTTCCATCAAACTCTGAACATCTACCTTAACTCCATCGACCCCACTGCTTGCAAGGTAGCTGTGGAGATCATTATAAAAATCAAAGATTTTCTGTGGATCAATAATTCCAACTCCATATTTCTCCAAGCTGTCCATTGCAATGTCTCTAAGATTTCCGATGTTTCCGGGAGACTGAATAGGGTAAGCAAGCTTCGGGTTGTACTTTTTCATTATTTCAGATGACGGGAGTACTCCTCCCCAATAACCAGCTAAAGCATGCCACATGTAGACATATCTGCATTAATTGATAAATTCCCCATTGTTAAATTAAGTACTGTAAGACCTGATTGCAAGTCTCTCAAGAAACAATTTCAGATTTTATTTTGGAATCTTACTTTAATCCATATTTCTCTTTAATTTCATCAATGAACTCATGGAGGTCATTGCATGAATTATCAGACCCCGAACTCTTAAACTTACAGTTTTCTTTAATTTCTACCAATCTGGTAGGAAACCTACATGTTAACAAAAGAAGTAAGAGGCACGGTTAACAAATCCATAATCATGGTTTCGACAAACTGTAATGACACTTTGATAATTACAAGAAGACACCTACTGTGTCCCTTCGGTTAGCAGTTCACCATCTTTGCAAAATTCATTTATTGTCTCTTGCCATCCATCATCAATGATTAGAAACCTGGGTGAGCATCCTCCTTCCAAGAAACTATTGAACAAACAGAACATAAATGAATGATCATGTGCCTTACTAGAAAAGTTACAGAAAAATGAAACAGGAGTTTCTTATCATACCTGTAAAGGCCCTTTTTGATTCCTTGGGGATTGACTTGTTTATAGAATGCATCCCATGTGCACCATCCAAACCAGTCTAAATGTCGAGGGATCTATCAATCGAAGCATAAAAATCCATTAATTGGAATGAAATTCCAAATAAATAAGTGTCTGAAATTTTGAGGATATGAATCTATACCTTCTTGTTTTCAATGTGACTAAAAGTGCCCTTGTGCTTCTCCAATATTCTACACGAATAAATAATGCAAAAGAGAAATCAGTCTGCGGTAATTTCTAAGGATAACATTAACTATTCTTGAACAGGATAGTGTACACATATATATACTTGATAGAATCTTTAATAAGCTCAAATGGATTGTCCCCTGAATTAATGAACACTGCTTCAAATGCCTCAGAGGTTTGGACACTGCTATCCCCTGAAGATTAAACCAATAAAAGAATCCAAATCAAACTATTATTTGAAAGGGAAAAAAGAAAAGGAAAAAAAAATGAAATGTAGTCGAATTAAATGGTAATCGAACACTAATAGAATTGGCAACTGACTAACCACTCTCAATGCAGAACTGGAGGTCGTTATTGGGTGTCCCTTGCAAAGTTGCCCTGAATTGTCCATCCAAGACTGGCAACAAAAGAATGTAGAAAGTGTTTTCTGAAGCAGCATCAGCATCCAAGGGAGAGTCTTCTCTTGCTTCCAAGAGAAGCATTTGGGTCTCCATTGGAACTTCACTTGCAGATTTTCCAACCCTCGGTATCATCCACCAGATCTTGAACCTGAAGAGACACAAGAACCTGTATCCACTGCAGTGGCCCAAATCCATTCCACATGCAAAGCAAAGATTAACTATGAACATGCATGCCCACACACAGAAACTGAATAAAGAAATTGATCAGCGAAGAAAAATACGAAGAAACTTTTAAACTTACTCAGGAAGTACTCCAAGCGTAAAAACATGGCGAGAGCTTGGAGTTGCCGCTGAGGTTGCACCAATGAAACTTGAAGGGGAAACGACGACGTTTTGAGGAACTCGGGTCAACACCACGTTGCCTCTGACCATGAGGCAGCCATCTTTCATGCTAACCTTGGCAGTAATCGTCATCACTAGGACTCTCCTCCGTCTCTAAACTTTAATCCACGCTAACAGCAAAATTAACAATGCAATGTACCAGCGCAGCTTTTAAAGATTGAAACAAACAAATTAAGCCGCCTTTGGTTTGACAAATGGTGACAGTGGCCAATGGAACCGTTTAAGTGTATCGAAATGAGAAAAAGAAAAGAATGCTTATCGATCAAAGTTAACGCGGTTGAGTAGATAAGTTAGATATATATATATATATATATATAGGTATTACCAGGCGCCAACTCGCGGTGTTTTTTGTTTGGGAAGTTGGACGTTATGGTCTTATATGCTCCTTGTAACGAAGGTAGCCTCCTCAACAATGTCGTTAAAATATAAATAATAATTTTTAATCATTAAAAAAAATTATCAATGAGTGCATTAAAATCTGTATTTTTATTTATTAGTGATGCCATTACTTTAATAAGATGAGCATACTTTCACTAGAAAATAATTAATTGTATATGTGTGTGTGGTGTTTGTATATATATAATTATCCTCGAATGAGGTATCTTTACCTTAACAAAATAAGAATATTAATAACAAATATAAATTTTAAATTTTAATATATTAAAATTTATATTTTATTATATTTGAATGGCATTCTCATTGAGGATGTCTGCACTAAAAGGAGTATTCTCTCTCTATGTATATATTTCTTTTCTCACACGAGCAGTTTTTTTTATTTATTTATTTTCATACAAATACGTTATTAAATCAAATAATTTAATAGAACTAGTGTAAATACGTTATTAAATTATTAAACTATATTGAATACTGACTATATTAAACTATGTTGCTTAATAACATGTTCATATAGAGAAAAATGAGGACACTTGATGATATATATATATATATATAGTTGGAAATATATAAATAACATAATAATAAGTAATGAATCAGAAAAGATTAGTATTTTAAAAATGTCCAAGATTTTTTTCTTTTACTTATTAATTTAAATATTTATTGGAAAAACCATTTTCTTTATTTATCTTTATTCAATCCAGCAGGCTAGGGTAAAGTTTAATTAATTAATATAATGGAGTGAAGGAGAATTTGGAAAGTTCTTGAGAGATAGTTTCAACTTTCAAGCAGCAGATGTTGATTTGCTAATCGGTTCCACCTTCCAAAACGGGGATTCCAGCAATGAATCACAAATTGTTTAATACATTACATTTTGGAAGAATTGTTTATTTAATTCGTAATTCGTGGAAGTACAAATCTACACTATTCCAAGCCGATCGGATTGCAGACCAGCCGACGTGGAAGTGAGTAGGATTAAGGTCAGGTCAATTTTTTTTTTCTTTTTCCGTTTTGGACTTTGCTTTATTTTATTTTCTTTTATTTTATTGAGAGAAGACTTCGCTTTAATGGAAAACGCTGAACGGAAAAACAAAAATGGGGCGAAATGTTACATATCAACCAAGCCTCAGCCAGATGAATTTTCGTGTCATTTTTTATGCTTCAATTAGATTTAATATTCACAATATATGTTCAATCTTGTGCAAGTAAGGTTTATACTAGAGCTGACAAAGTGTAATTTATTGATAGTTAAATTTAATACTATTATTAAATTGACCATCTTTGCGTTAATCTAACTAATACTTATGTCGTATGAAAGATAAATATTTTATGCAATAACTTATTTATAGTATGATTAATTACATTATCAAAATATAAATAAATAAATAAAAGAGCTATTGGCACACTTTAAAACTCCTCGTAAAACCACTTCATGCTTATTTGATATAGTTTATTTTATGGTTATAAGTATTTATTTAATCTCATAAGCTCTTATTATAATTTTTGTTGGTGTTTAATTATTTTTCTAGTAGAGCTTTTGAAACTTAAGTAAGTTATTTTGTCTTAACTAGCAAAAATTCAAATTTTGAACTTTTGGGAGTAAAGGTTGAAAAGCTTTTTTAAAATGTTAAAATATCTAAAATATCATCTACATATTTAACAATCTTATTTTATTTTTTTTTCATAATATAACCTTAAAAGATTTACTTGTTAAAGTAATTTTATAAATTTTTAATAAAAATTTTTATTGACAATCAAAGAACTAAATTTTTTTAAATAAAAACTCTATTAATAAAAACTCTGCTTAAATAAACTTTACCAAATAGAGCAATCTTCAAATTTATCATTTTAATCATGGCAGAAATTACATAAAAAGTACAGCAATAATGTCTTTACAGCTGCCTACCTTTTTCCAAGAGCTCAAAACGTATATAACACAGGAAAAAATAATAATAATAACACTGAAATCAGCAACTTCACAATGAGGTTTTCACTCCAATATTTAGTTCCTTGTTAGTAAAAAATCATAAAAACTTTTGAGCAGAAGATGAATTTGAATTTTGAGAATCTCAACAAATAACTCATTGGCCAAGGAAAACGAAGAACACACATATCATGTATGATGAAATTGTCCTCCTTATGAAATTGATTTGTAATTTTCTTTGTACCTCCCCACTTTATGTGATTCTGGTAAGAGATTAAAAAAATAATGAAAATTACTCCTCATAGTTGCATAATTTTTTTTCCAAGAAAAAAAAGTCATGGATTTAAGCCGTAGGAAAAAAATAAATTGAAAATAAGCAACATATATACTTGAATGCAGGTTTTGTTTTTAAATTTTAATCTTTTTCTCTTAACAAATAGAATTCGTTAAGAAGAAAGTGCCATATCACCGGTAATCGAGCAAATAAAATGAGGAGTTCTATTAGGGAAGAGGATGAAAATGGCCGCAAAGGTACTTAAGGAATCAAGGTGGCTGTAAATAAAAATCATTATCTATATTAATTATTCAATGGGGTTTTGTTAAGAAAGCAGTTTAAAAAAAATTTAGAGGGCTGCTAATAGTTCAACTTAAAAAATAAATCAATTGGGCCAAGTTGTATCGGACATTCAAACTCGTCTCCTTAATTCGATGTCCTCCTATGGAGACGACTCACTAAGTTACGAGAGTTGAAATTATCCATGAATCACTGCATAATTAAAATGATTTGGCTTTTTTATTTTTCAGTTTTTATTTTTGGCGGGGCCGTTACAACTTACAACTAGGGAACAGGGATGGCAAAAATCTAGGGTCGATCATCCACACTTTAGGACCAAGCCCCATTGAAAAAAATAAACTTTTTTAATAAAAAAATCAATAGATTTCCGAATAGCTGTTTCACTGAGACAGACACTAAGATGCTTCTTCATTTAGCTTCTATAAGTCCATGTGATTCTTTCTCATTGTTCAACAAGCAAAATCTAGTTCATCTTGTTCAATTTTTTCCTATGGATTTCTCTTCAATAGAGCTCCTAATACTTGAGCCTCAACTCGATACCTACACAATGAATATGCGAGCATTGAGTTTTCAAAATTTGATGGGATTGATGATTTTTGTAGCAATGATGGTTCAAACCAAAAAGGGTAATGTATATCCCTTAGATTACTTGTTTGTGACAATAGGTTTTACATTACCTATTTGTCACCATCACTGTTGTGAGAGAGTATTCTCAACCATGAACATAAGTGGTGGTGACACATCACGATGAGGGTGGCCCAAACTTCATAAAATTTACAAATTTTATGAGATATTTGTTTCATTTTTAATTTGATTCACCATAAAAATTCTGGTAAAAATTTAAAAATAACCAATTTATTAAGTATTTATTTTTACACTTCCAACCCATTAAGAAACATTATTATTTTGAAGTTTCTTGGGCCCTAACTCTCCCACACAAAAAAAAAAAAAAAAAAAACTACTTCAACTTAATGAGTTTATCCAAATGATTTTTGTTTAATGAATCTTATGACACTTAAAATTTAAATTCATGTTTATTTTATGAAAGTGGGTTTTGAAAATACATTTTCAAAATTGAAAGGGTTTGATAAGCTAACAAGAAAAATAGTTCATAATAAAAAGGAAAAATTGTGTTAATTAATTAATTTATTAATTTTACTAGATGTCATAACTACAGTAAAAAAAAAACTATGAATTTTGTGAAAAATTATCTGTGAAATCAGATGAAAGATTAATGATAGGTGATATTATTATTGTATATATAATAAAAAGATTTATTTTGTATTATTAATGATAAGTTTATTCTTTAATCTTTTTAACATATAAAAATAAGTCAAGATCAGTTATAAATGTATTGAATTGAATATATTAATTAATTTTTATTTTGGTATTTGTTACTTGTTAACCGATTTTTAAATTATATTACTATTTAGATTTAACCCCTGCTAGATTAAATTCTTGGGTCCGCCACTGATGAACATTATGAAGACTCAACTACACAATTGGGTGGAGGATTAATGGATGAATGATAATTTAGTTACATAGAAAATGATATTTTTAGAAGCACTGAAAATGAAACTATCATGTAACATTTTCAAAAGATGAAACCACAATGTAGACAATTGTAAATGTATCAAATATTGACATATAAATATTATAATAAATCTTTTGATATTTTACATTTTTTTAATTTTATATCAATAAAAAATTTTGCCCCCCCAAGATCTATTTTCTGGCTATGTCACTATGAATGATAGATTGGGCGAGTCTTATGATAATACTTAAAGAGCATAAGAAAGTCTCGCCTTAAGACCCACTGCTCAAAAAAATAAATATGCCTGAAATATATAATTATTTTCTCATAGAAATATAGAATAGACACGTGCTATATAACTAGTCGCGTGAAAGAGTGATTGACTCACGATGTTGCTCTCTCTCTCTAAGATTGACACGTGTACCTCAAAATTTTTGTTTTCAATTAGAGGAAAAAAGAAAAAAAAGTAGTATTCTTGTTCCGATACATTTTATGTTCCACTTGACTAAATAGTATTTAAAATTTTGGAAATAATTATACTCATACCTCACAAATTAATTGTATTTATTTATACAATTCAAATTATGAGAAGCTTGCATTTCTAGTGAACTCCCCGCCGATTGAATGAAGTTGAGTAAGTGGAAAGAAGCTAGTGTGTTCTAGAAGCTCCTGCTATCTTGTGCATCATGGCATGCAATGAGAAGTAGCCAGCTGGAGACATCCTTTGCTCTTTCTTAAACACAACTACCATTCCTACGACTGACTAGTGGCCAGCAGCCATAGCTAGCTAGACAACCTTGTTTTTTATTGAGCACAACTACCATTCAGCTGCTGCAAATTGCAAAAGGATAGGCATTCAGCTGCAGCTTAAAAAAGATGGGACAGTTTCATGGTTCGTGTGCACATTACTCATCACTTGTAAAAGAATTTTTTATTGTATAAATATTTATGTAAAAGAGGAGTGCTCACTCACCTAAATGGGCAAAAGATGACTGTGTGACACTTATATTATTTTAGTTATGTAAAATCACATGCATCACAAAAATAAATCTCCTACAATTACGTAGTCAACTCGGCGCCAACCAAGTATGAACAACATGATCCGGTGCATCGATTCTTTCTATATGTCACACTAGATCTTTTATTGCGTATTCCTAGCTTTTCTTATTATTACATATTTCGAGTGTTCTATATTTATTACAATTTTTTTGCGACAATAGAGTTGAGACTCAATAGTGAATTACGAAGAGTTAAATATAATGATAAACCTGCAATTGACAATGATAATGGCTTCAAACCAAGCTAAGTGAATCATACATGAGATGACTGTGTTACTATCAACCAAATGAGTTGAGACTCAATAGCCTCTACCAATAATGTTATATTTATACTGATACATGGCTTGTATCCCAAATCATCATTATTTAACATGTATATTATGTTGGTTAGAAATCGTTTTCTAGTAAAAATCATTAGATCGAAATTTTCATATAACATGTAAAATTACTATAATTTAAAAATCGTATCTTTACCCTTTCATAGTAGTAACTTAGGCTCTCAAGTCATGAACTAGTCACCAATATTTATCTTCATCACTAACAATCTTTTAGATTATGACTCAAATTCGATCTGCACTTAATATGTGAATGCCTTTATCACCATTAAAATAACTAGTTGTAGAAAATTTTTGTCCTCAAAGTTAAAAGAGAAAATTTTCATATATTGTATCATATCTGCTCTTTTGTTAAAAAAATAAGCCTTTTGTATCTTTTCTATGAAAACCCTAGTTTCTTTATTTTATCTCTTTTTAGTTCTATTAAATCTAAAATCTTTGATTTAAATTAAAAGATAAAATAGCCAAAAGTAGCATATCTCGCGGTGTGTCTGTTATGGATCCGCCTTAAAAAATAACACAAGACCCCTTATATGTAAGCATATTAAATGAAGCTTCGCACCAAATAATATATTTATAATTTTGACTCAAATATCTACTTATCTTGCTTATTAGTCTGATAGTGGTGCAGTTGACTAAGTAAGCTAACATGGGGATTATTTGGATACATAAATAGTGGCTGCAATAATTGGGACTATAATTAGACTAACTCAACTATTTAATTCAAAATCTACTCTACCAAAAAATTAGAGCTAGCTTGCATAATCATATGTTATCTAATATAGTGTTCTTGAATAATAATTCAACCTATACCATATTGATTTTTTTACTGAACAATTCTTTATACTACATCATTAATTAAATTGATGCCTTATTTATCAAATCAATTTAATTACATCTTGTTCCTTAACACTTACTAATTTTCTACAATGATAATTTTCAACATACTAGTTATGCTGACACACTTGCCAAGAGAATTTTATAATTAAGTTTCAAAAACCTGTCAAGAGATGTGTTACACAGATTTTGTATTGTTAATTATAATTTTACTACCCATAATTGCTCCCACTATGAAACCAGGTTATCTTGACTATAAATATATGTCGCACCCGTAAGTAATTCAAATGGAATAATAATCATAATCATGAATTGTAATTAACTTATGATTTATGTTTGAATCAAATCAATGCCTATGAGATTTAATAAGTTTGACAATCATTTCAAAGTTAATAAAATCTCATATGTGATCCAGTTCAATGTAGTTAAATTACATCAGTAAATTCATACATGATTAATATAAATCATTAAAATGAATTCAGTATCATCTAAACATAAATAGAGTGTCAAACTTTATTTATCAGCTGTGAACTCAATTTATTTAATCATAAGATAAGTTGTATTTATATTTTCTATAAATCTATTTGCTAATCACATAAACACATATAATATGATTAAATAGATTTTATTCAAAATACTTATGCAATTAAAATATTTTAAAAATATCTCAAATATTTATTAATTAAAGAATGTATTGATTACAAATAAATAAATAAATAAGTAAGTAAATAAATATAGAGCACATAATCCTAACAAATTATGTAACCTATGTACGTGTAGCATTACTCAATTTCTACATATTGAAAAAAGATGAGAGCTGAAATTAAGCCAACCGTAGGGGTAGATATGCATTAGTTGAAATCTTAATCCCAAAGTATGAAAAATGCAATAATATTTTATTCTAAAAAAATGACGCGCTTTGAGGCTTCCATGTTCATTTACTCTGCAAACATTGACGTCCAATCACATCCAAAAATGACAACCGCTGGATGTGTTGTGTTACTGTATTTATAATGCTAATGCATTTCACATGCAAAATCAAATTTATTGCACTGACAATATTGGGGAAGAGTCAAAGTACGCCCGGTTCACTCTTCACGGTTGGGTCAATTATATCTCATATAATTGAATAATTGATCCTCTTATTTTATTGAAAAAATCTGACTTATTTTTCAGTTTGTTAATGACATATCCAGCACTGAGGCTGCATGCATGCCTGCATCATGTTCGGCTTTGAATGATAATGACTTGAGTAAATTACTAATATACAAGCACAGCCTGGACCTGCAGGGAGAAATCTGATTCTCACGATCTTCGCACGTCTGCTAGTGGCTGACCGGATTTATAATACGCTGATATTAGAAGGTAGCATATATATTATCCAATAATTTTCCTCGAAGAAATTAAAGAAGAGCTCAATTCTTAATTAATTCTATTAGTTTAGCTCAATAGAGATTAGAAAACTGGTACTATTACTCATTGCCATCGGGATAGAAACAAGTTGAGAATATTATCTAACACTTGTTGACTTCAAGTGCTATTTTAAAACGACTCTGCAGACTGTACGTGCAAGTAAGTTATCGTGATGTAAAAAGCCTGTTACCGTCTTATCATTATATGGGGCACGTGTATGGTGTATGTGTGAGGCGAAGTGACGTACATTGCAGCAATTATTGTTACTGAATATTGTCCATATTTTTTGTTAAGAGAGCCTCCCAGTCCCTGGCTGCTTGCTTTTGAGGTCTAAATTTCTAAACCAATCATGGAAGAAACGAAAAACGTAGCTGCTGCTTTCAGCATCGAAAAAGGCCAAACAAAGGGATCTCAAAATCAAGAATTTGGGGCCACTTCAGCGCACACCGTTGGTCACGGTGGGTGTTATTGTTCCTTTCTTTTCAGTTTCTGATCATATATAGATTTGTTTAAAGATGTTTTAGAAGCAGAAAAATACTTAATTTCTTCAGCGATCGAGGAGCTTAATTATTTGTGTTCCTTGCATTATATTCTTTTGCAGATTCATGGCAACAAATGGGATTCATGCTGGTGATCATCTTCAACTGCGGGTACATACTAAGTTTCTCAAATCTTATACTAGTGCCGTTGGGTTGGAAATGGGGGATCTTGTGCATGTTCTTTCTGGCTCTTTACTCCCTCTATTCTCAATGGCTCTTGTCCGCATTTCACTTCATTGATGGCAAAAGATTCATCAGATACCGAGACCTTATGGGCTATCTCTACGGTAATTAACTAATTTTTCTTTTTCAAAATTTAGGGAGTCAGGACTTGAGTTTCGGGATAAAATTTTTGAAGATCTTGCACCACCGTGATAGTACATATTTGAAAATTTAACTAATTCTTACTTCCGTTTTCATCTACTAAAGTTAATTTCTTAATCTTGTCTCCAGGAAGAGAAATGTATTATTACACGTGGGCTATACAATATTTGACTCTTCTGGTGGCCAACATAGGCTTTATCCTACTTGCGGCGAGATCACTGAAGGTATGACAAATTATATCTGAAAGCCAGCTGCCTCATGCAAGAATGAAATTAATGACCAAGAAATAAGGGATATTGATTTGCCTGCATACAGGAAATCAATATGGCATTCAGTGACTCTCCCGTGAGGCTACAAATTTATATTATAATCTCCGGACTGGCTTTCTTCATTTTTGCCAATCTTGTTCCAACGATGTCGGCTGTTAGAAGGTGGCTGGCCGTGTCTTTCATCATCACATTTACTTACGTACTCATCCTTCTGGTGATCCTTGTTAAAGATGGTAGGTATTTATAATTATTAATTTTTTAATCCTAGTTCAACTTTAATTTTAGCTAAGTTTATGCATGGATCATATACTTCATAGAATTTTAAAATGAGAAATTTTCTTTTTTCTTAATTATATATATTTCTGCGTGAGAGTGAAACTTAATAATTTTTATTTTTAAAAGAATCTCGTGAAATGATAATTTTTAGAATACTCTTAGATAATTGTAAATCTCAATTTATTCTCCACTTCTGTTAAGAAGACAAACTTTTTTTTTTTCAAAAGTATCCCCGTTTCTTTTAATTTTTTAAACAAAAATAAGAATATTCTAAAAATTATGGTTTCGTAAACAGTAATTCAAAATTAACTCTTTTAAAAGGAAAAAAAAAATAGTCACAGCATTTATGTGCCATGTGCAGTAAAATGACAGCATCTATTTATCTCCTGAGATTGTAGATTGTCCAATTTTGAGGGGGCAAAAAAAAAAAAAGAAAGCTACTTCGACCGTTTGTTGCTTTTGGTCTGAAATTTAAATTGAATTGATTGTGACATGATTCTTTGCAAGTTTTCATAAATTTTATACCAATAGTATAAATTTAAGCATTTATTAGTGGACCCTTATATTTATTAATCAGCAGTGATTTATTTGAATTTTGCTAAGAAGAAAGAGGAATCTTTTTCCATTTTGGAATTGAAAGTTTGAAATTCAGTAAATATTCGCTGAAAAAATGTATCACATGATTACGAACTAGAACTAAAAAATTGTATAAATTGGGTTTTGAAGGTACATCCAGCAAAAGTAGAGATTACGAGGTTCGAGGAAGCAAAACCGACAGGACATACAACGCTATCGGTGCCATGTCCGCGATCATCGTTGCCAACGCCGCTGGCATGATTCCGGAGATGCAGGTTAATTAATTAAGAATCAGCAATCGATTTGTATACAAAATCTAATTTAACTAACGGACCAAATTTAATTGAACGCAGTCGACACTGCGCCAGCCTGCTGTCATGAACATGAGGAAAGCCTTGTACTCACAGTACACAGCGGGGCTCTTGTTCTATTATGGCGTCACTATCATAGGATACTGGGCTTACGGCTCCAGTGTATCCGTGTACCTCCCTGAACAGATAGGTGGCGCTAAGTGGATCAAGGTCTTCGTTAATGCCGCAGTGTTCCTACAGTCTCTAGTCTCCCAACATGTAAGATTGACCATGTCTTTCATGTGTAACTTAATGATCATTCGGATTAATATATATATAAACACACACACTAATAACGAATCGACATATAGGTGTTTATTTCGCCAATATACGAGACCCTTGATACAAAGCTCCTCGGGCTGGAAGAGAGCATGTTTTCTCGAGAAAATATCAAACGAAGATTTTTCGTACGAGGGGTTATTTTCACAGCAAATATATTTGTAGCTGCGGCTTTTCCTTTCCTTGGGGATTTTATCAGCGTGATAGGATCATTTTCGCTCATTCCTCTAACCTTCGTCTTTCCGAGCATGGTCTTCATTAAGGTAATTACCTAGTATACTTGTGCTCTCTCTCTCTCTCTCTCTCTCTCTCTCTGCACTCCTAATTAAACAAGTCAAAGAAAAAAAAATTCAGGTAATTAAATATATATATCTTTTTTGTTCGTTGCAGGCTAAGGCAAAGGCATCTACAATGGAGAAGAAAGCATGGCATTGGTTCAACATTCTGTTTTTTACTCTGGTTACAATAGCAACTACAGTTGCTGCTGTCAGGATTGTCGTTAAGCATATTCAAGACTATAGTTTCTTCGCTGATGCATAATGAACATATATAAATATATATATGTGTGTGTGTGTGTGTGTTTTTATGTATGTATAAATATGTCAACATTGTACGTTGAGTTATATGTACCACAAAGTATGAAACATACACGATTGGCGTGCACTAAGGCTAAATTTATACAAGTAATTGAAAATTTAAAGTAGGAATAATGATACAAAAGTAGTTTGAAATTTGATGATGAATTGACAAAGATTATAGTATCTATTGATTTGCCCTCCCTTCAAAATGCGTTGATAACATGGCATTAAGAATTTTAAGTCCATGCTGTCGTGCGGTTCTTTAACTCAATGTGAGGATTTTCTGGTGAGTTCAACATTATGCTGGGAGCGGACTATGATCAGACAAGAATACAAAACAAAATAAAACAAAAGTAATATATGTTTGTAAGTTCCAGAAAATATAGTCACTTACAGTGTACCATGTGCCCATTGAAAATTAATTCAAACAACAGATATATTATAGTTTGATCCAGATTATAAATCGATACGGACGCTATCTACATTAATTCTAGATTTGGAATCAATTTCGGATATATGTAATAAATAGTTGGCCCTAGAATTAAGGTTAATATTCACCAAATGACTCACGTGAAGGGAAAATAAACAACAAACAACTCCCATAAGAATTTATAAGTGGTAGCACATGGTTACTAACGAAATCACATGTTGAGGATTTGAATATAAGCAAAAAATTTATTAGATCTAATGGATCAAATCAAAATAAGAGGACGGATGCCGAGGATTCAAGTCTGAAATATATCTTCCCACCATTCACTCATCTCTTCTCTATAAATAGGAGCCAAAAGATCAAGAAAGAATCTTTTGATCAAATTCCTAGAAATTGAGGTCAAAGAAATTTTATTCTTGATTAAATCTTTGAAAATCAAACAATGACTTGAGTGTTTGAGTTTTTTTTTGTAGGAACACATTAAAGTCAAATCAACAAGTATTCAAGAAAATTTCAATTTTCTTCCAGTTCAGTTAGAGGAATCAGATATTATTCTATCAATCCTCTAACCTTGAAGCATTTTATACCTAGCATCTAAGGTTTTGAGAACCTTCAATGTCCAATATAATTTTCCCACATGAAATTGCTGATTGCTTGCAGAGGTTTTCATTAATGATAAGCAGGAGATTAAAATAAATTTCTATTCTGTTTAGTCACAGTCCATGACTAAATATCCGATCATTGCAAGCGAACAAAATCTATGAATAGAAATTAATTTTTGTAATAAATAAACAAAAAAATGAGGACAAAATTATGACTTCCTCAACTGATATCAGTCAGTAGCAGCATGAAAACTTTCTCACTTATTAAGGGGAATAAATTACTCAGCAGTCGGTGCAAGTTGTCCAACTGCTACACAAGTAATAAAATAAACGACAAATATTCATTTGCTTTACACGTTTAGATACTGAGATGTATATTCTTTAGCTGCTCCTCTAAAGTTGGGAGTATTAACTAACCTTGTCCATATTTTGTTAACAGGCCTCCCAAATCCCAGTCCCAGCCGCTCGCTTTTGATGTTTTAATTTTGTAAACCAACAATGGAAGAAACAGATAACATATCTGCTTTGAGCATCGAAGCTGCAGGCAAAAGAGATGAACGTCAAAATCAAGATTCTGGAGACGCTTCTGCTCATACCGTTGGCCAAGGTCTGTATTACCGTTATTTACAATTTATTATCATTGATTTATTTAAAGATGTTTTAGAAGGAAGAAATTCTTCAGCAGGTTTATGTGAGCGTTCCTTGATTGTTGATCCTTTGCAGATTCATGGCAACAAATGGGGTTGATGCTGGTGATCTCCTTCAACAGCGGATACATACTAAGTTACTCAAATCTTATATTGGTGCCGTTAGGTTGGAGATGGGGGATATTGTGCATGTTTTTTATGGCGCTTTACACGGCCTATACTCAATGGCTCTTGTCGGCATTTCACTTCATTAATGGCCAAAGGTTCATCAGATACCGAAACCTTATGGGATATCATTATGGTGATTATTAGTTAATTTAAAGTTTGTCCAATTTATAGTGCTCGATATCATCAGACCGCTAGGGATAACATTCATTTCTTACTCGCACTCTATTTTCCAGGAAGACAAATGTATTATGTCACGTGGGTTTTGCAATATTTGACGCTTGTCGTGGCTAACATAGGTTTCATCCTCCTAGCAGCGCGATCACTCAAGGTACGGTAAATGATGGGTAAAATGTTTCTTGATTCGCTATACTTTGGGCTAATTATTCAATTTTTATATTTAAAAATTACTTATACATGTTATGGAGAGAATATCCAACATCGATTGAGAAGAGCTTTTGAATTAAGAATATATGGGTGCATTTGGTGTTGTTTTTTAAGTGGAGAATTTGAGTTTATTTTTATAGAATAAGAATGATTAGTTTTTATTGTAATGAAAATTAGATCCAAAAAGAAAAATAGAGAGAAGCATGTGACATTGGCGTGTGGAGTAATAACTATTCTCAATGACACAAGAAATTTTGACTTTGACTTGATTGTGTAAATAAATTTGAGTAGTTTATGATTTTATCCATCTCTTTCAGCCATGGGGACGAGTTAAGATGTGATGTGTTGGGAAGGTGAAGTAATAGTTTCCATCTTTTCTTTGGCGAGTTCACAAAACAATGAAGTTCATCTTGCTTCCAGTGAAAGCAAAAATGCAACAGCAATTGCTGCAACTAAACAATTATGTTTTCGTAAATTAAAAAAAATGAAGAATAAAAAAAAAATACTAAACGCTCCCTAAACTTGAGAACTAACTTTTGAATTTGAGTTAGAATATTAAGCTTTTATTAAATCCAACAGTTTAGAAGTAACGGCAAACACGTTTTGGTTAATTTTGAAAATACAAAGCTAACTGCATAATACCTAAAGAGAATTCACTCAGCAAATTATACATGAAAACCAGCTGCCTCATGCATGCATAATCCGTACGTAGTTCGGTTGTATACAGGAAATCAGTTCAGAATTCAGTGACTCTCCCCTGCGGCTACAAATTTGTATTGTAATCGCTGGAGTGGCCTTCTTCACATTTGCATTCTTTATTCCAACGATGTCAGCAATGAAATGGTGGCTGCTCGTGTCTTTCTTGGTCACATTTACTTACATATTCATCTTTCTGTTCGTCCTAATTAATAACGGTTGGTACTTTTTTGTCTTTTTTTTCTTTTTTTTCTTTTTTTTTGGGGGTGGGTGAAATCACTCGATCGATAGATATCTATCAGTAGATGACCAAGTGGACTATGCTGTAAATTTGTAAAACATTTTTTATTTCCGTTTGAAGGTAAGTCCAATAAACACAGAAATTATGAGCTTAAAGGAAGCAAAACCGACAAGGTGTTAAATGCCTTGGGTGCCATCTGTGCCACTGTTGTAGCCAACGCCCCTTGTTTGCTCCCAGAGATGCAGGTTAACAATTTATTCTCATTAATTCTTGTTTATTAACAAATTCAATTCAAATTTCAAATGATATGTATCAATCAACTAACAACAAATTAAATTAATGTACGCAGTCAACTCTGCGCCAGCCAGTCGTCAAGAACATGAGGAAAGCCTTGTACATGCAGTTCACTGTGGGGCTCTTATTTTATTATGGCATCCCTATCGTTGGATATTGGGCTTACGGCTCCACCGCATCCCTGTACCTCCCTGAGCAGATGAGTTCCGTAAAATGGGTCAAGGTCTTTATTAATTCTTCAGTGTTCCTACAATCTACAGTCTGCCAGCATGTAAGATCAATTATATATATGTATGTATGTATGTATGTATGCTTTGTTTCAATTACTTAATGCTTGAGTTCATTAACATCCTGATTGTCGGATCAATATTTAACAATGAATAAATATAGGTGTTTATTTCACCAATTCACGAGACACTTGATACAAAGTTCCTCAAGCTGGAAGAGAGCATGTTTTCTAGAGAAAACATCAAAAGAAGATTTTTCCTAAGAGGGTTTCTTTTTGCCTTTAATATATTTGTAGCAGCAGCTTTTCCTTTCATTGGGGATTTTGTGAACTTGATAGGATCATTTGCACTTATCCCTCTTACCTTTGTGTTTCCAAGCATGGTTTTCATCAAGGTAAGCATCCAATTGATGGCATCTTACAGTCAGGACTAATAACTAATGAAACAATACGTGACAAATAATATATCATGGCTCGGTTTCTTTTTCTCTGTCATAGGTTAAGGCAAATACGGCTACGGTAAAGAAGAAAGCATGGCATTGGTTCAACATCCTTCTTTTTTCATTGGTCACCGTAGCGACAACAGTGGCTGCTGTCCGGTTTGTCATTAAGGATATCCATCACTATAGTTTTTTTACGGACGTTTGAGCAATTAGTTTATGTAACCTTTTATATATAATAGATATTATGAGCTGGATTATGTGTCTACAAATATGTATTTGATCATTGATGTGCAATGATGATTAATAAGTCCCGCCACGTTTGGAATGTTGATAATATGGGGAACATATGTGACACATAGTTTGTATTTCAAGTAATGTAGCATATGCATATAAATGTAGATCACACAAATGATGATTTTGGATTAAATGAGTTTTATTTTTATTATCTATCCTCATGATAACTCAATTTCCTCTGCGTTTACAGAGTATGGTTCAAATTCTAATCTCTTGTTTCCAATAGCACAATGTAGAATTACTCAATTTTTTTTTGAAAAAAAGGAATAACTTTTGAAGTCACAATATAGAATATGTAACGCCCAAACTTCCATTAATTTTGAATTATAGGAATTTTATTTTATTTTTTATTTATAAGTGATACTATTACCCCCACTAATAATGATTACTCATGGGATAATTTTAGAAAACATATATATTTTTCAAAACCTAATAAGGTTTTTTAAGATTCCCTATAAATTCATACTTTTCCTTATTCCATAACCCTAAATCCACAATGTTTTCTTCTATTTTCTCTACTACTCAATACTCCCTTATTCATACCCTAAATTCAAACCTTTACTTAAGGAAGAACCTTAAAGATTGACATTGGAGGTGTTTGAGGCTGTTAGAAGCTTAAAGGAGTGTTTAGATCATTGTTTTTATCAAGGTAAGTAACTTCATTCCTAATGTATTAGATAAATATGATTATTTTGATACTACTATAAGTACATGTGCTTTTATAGTTATTTGAAAATTAATTGTTTTTCATAACAAAATTTGTTTGTGTAATTGTTTTCAAATTTGAAAATTATGTTATTCTTTTGAATTCAACAATATATTATAAATGCTTTTAAATATATAATTTATTTTGTTTCATAATTACCTTTTTATGATTTTGTTTATAACATATTTTTTAAGCCTTAATTATTGTTATGAACATTTATGAATTTGATACGAATATTTTATACTTGTGTATGATTTAAATTATTTATGATTGTACGAGGGCCACCTATTGAGATTATATGAGGACCACTTCTCGAGGGCTAGAGTGCTGCGAAGTGCCACATACAGTGCAAAGTGACACGTATAAGTCATTATATATGAAAAACTAATTTGAATGTTTTGGCTTATTGTCCATAGTTATTTTGATTTTGATTCTGATCATATAGTGCGATACACATAAGTTCTGGACCAATACTAGGTTTCTGTTATGAGTGTGCACATGATATTCTGATTCTGATTCTGATTCTATTTCTAGGTGGGTCATCGGGAGTATATGTGACACTATGTGATATGAGCTAACCTCTTGTTTTTTGCATATACGCTATACTATTTGCTTTGATAATTAACTATGCTATTGATATTTTGAATTATTATGAACTTATGTCATCTTATTGCAATATGTCGTTTTATGGATTATAATACATGTTTTGATAAAAAAGAAGGCTTGCAATATTTTTGGTACTGACAAGCCTAGTGTGTTGGGAATGATTTTGCTTACTGAGTTGACAGCTCACCCCTCGTCATTACTTTTTAGAGATTAAATATCTTGTTGAGAGGTGTGCTTATCATTGGAGTTAGAGAATCATTTTTTTTTTCTAGTTAAATAAGAGAAGGATAAACTCATCTTCCTTTAAAGTCTATTTATTTATGATCTTGTAATTAAGAAGTTTTGAGATTTTTGTTATATTTATGTTTTTGGGAGAGATTATCTAATGTCAAATATATGGATTTATGGATTTTATTTTATTAAAAAAATTGAAGAATCTTAATTTGAGATTTTTTTGTATAAAGATCTTGATTTGTTAGTAAACTCTTTCATCACGTATACCACACATGTTGGATTTAGGGTGTTACATAATATATTAGTCCGTTACGATATGCAAAAGGAGTGATAATCATCCTAGGCCACATCTAATAGTATATCGTGAGAATTCAACAAGTCAACAAGAAGTAAGATAAAAAATTTAGAATCAAATACTATCTTCCTAACGAAAGAGTCTTAGTTACTATAGAAAAACTTCTCCTTTTTCATTTTCTCCAACTCTTAAGAAGCATTAATCAATCAAATGTAATACATGTTTATTCTTTGCAGTGCAGGCTACTTTCTGCGCCTGAAGATATACCCATTCCAGTTACTGATGATTTCCTTTCGAACGGGACGGTACATGTCGTCTAATAAGAAACGACAGGATGTTCTCTTTCTATACGTATTGTCGACATGACTTTTATGACTAAGAATTTTAAACAAACGACTAACATCCAATTTTCGGGAGCAAAAATTTAACGAGGTAGTAAACAAACAACGAATTGTCTATTTGCAAATTCCTTGTTAGGATTTGATTAAGCCAGCAGAGCGAATGTTCTGGAAGATGCAATAGCAAATACTATGACACCCCGAAAAACTTCCATGTGTTGTTCGGCTTAGCAAACAAATGCAAATATATGTGCCTCAATTACTATCGCAGCAAAGCAACAAATGCAAAGTTAATTAATATCTATGTATGCCTGGCTCTTGTCTTCCCTTTGTCTTACTAGTTTAAGGGGAAAAGAAAGTGAAAAAAAAAAAACCTGCAAAAACAGATATATTAAATATACCATCATTTAATAGGAAAGAAAAGGCATATGCAATAAATACGATTATACAAATTTAGTTAATTCCCCAACAACATTCAAGTTCTGGTTCTTAATGATTCATATGTGTGTATGTCTCTCTCTCTCTCTCTCTCTCTCTCTCTCTCTCTCTCTCTCTCTCTCTCTCTCTCTCTCTCTCTCTCTCTCTCTCTCTCTCTATATATATATATATATAGCTGATATACAAATAGTAATATAATAATATACATACCACATGTGTAGTATAATTGATGTAAATTTAATTAACTAGCTAGGATGAAGATTGGTTAGAAGCAATTTTCCCGGGAGAGTAGCTTTAAGGCACGAAAGCTCTTTGTCGACAGCTGAGACCGACAGAAGTAGGGACGTTGACTTGCATAAGCAAAAAATTTCCACCAAAAAGATCATGTAAATGAACCTGACCATTCTTCATTCTCTTGATAGCTTTTTTCCATGAAACTCTAACTTTAGAGAAAAACCTTATTCTCTTTTTCGAGAACCTTCTCAAGCCTGGAATCCGAAGCTTCGGTCGCCTCCTAACTGTAAACTTCCGGAACCTCGACCACTTCCTTGTCTTTCTGAAAGCCGTTTCTTCAGCTTCTTCATCAAATAACCCTCCTTCATAATCATATCTCAGTCTTTGATATGAGAACTCGGAAAGTGAAGCCATTTCCGAGGTACTAATTTGTGCTTGTTACATCAACCATACATATATATATATATATAAGAGAGATTTTATATCAACCATACATATATGAAAGAGAGCATAATATATCTTTACACACACACACACACTTGTAGGAAAGAGTGGTGATTTGCTTTTAGATTATCTTCCCGAGATGTGGAGATATAGTCTTATAATAATTGCAATAATAACTTTGTTGTTTAATTTCAAATGAAAATGCATGAAAAAGGCGCCGAAACTAGTTGGACGTATTAAAGGTAAACCACGGAGCTGGAATTGTTAGGTAACGGTATGTGGCAAACGAAATACATTACGAAGCCTAGTTTCAAGTAAACGTGTAGAAAATGCCTGCGGTCGTCTTATATCTCATTTGGTCACTAAAGTGTTTGGTAACACTTTCTTTTATGATTTGGAAACTAAAAGAATTTGAATTTAGACTTAAATAATAAAAAAACTTATAATATCTTTATTATATTAATAAATTATTAATTAAATATTATATTTACTATAAACTATCAACTCTTATTTTATACTTATAAAATTTTTTCTAAAGCAGTTGTAACTGAAAAGTTGGAGTACCTTGATATCAAACAAAATCTTAATACACTTGTATATTACATAAGACCCGTTTGGAATTGAGGTTTAACAGTTATAACTTAAGTTATAGCATTAAAATATTTGGTAAACACTAACTGTTGTATTTTAAAAGATAAATTGATTTGATTTTGCACTTATATAATAAAAAATCTATTATATCTTCATCCATTTTGTATAAATTGTTATTTAAAAATTATATTTACTACATACTATTAATTTTTATTTTATAGTTACTGTTTTTTTTTACAGCAACTAGAGATTAAAAACCATAGTACCTCAATACCAAACAGGATTATAATACTATGTTGAAAGCATGTTGATGTAATTTCTATTACATTGTATGCATTAGAGCACTGTTACGTTTATCGCAGATAAGTGCATGGGTATTTTAATAATTTAATGATGATTTATTAACTATTTGTAGAAATGGATTCAAAGATCATGTCCGGCAGCGCGAGTGTTTGATTAAGTGAATTATTAACGAATATGTTTAGGTAAAATATTATATATTGACCTTTTACGTAATTTATTTATGAGTAATGCGTTCAGCACAATTTAAGTGCTGCATCATCCTAGCCGACTACTCCTTGGAACAAAAGCAGTCCAATAATTTTTCATACATTTAGTTGCAACTATATGGAATAACCTTTGCAACTTATTTGAGGTGATGAATGTCGTAGATCTATTTGGAAAATTCAACTGAGCTAGAAACAGCCATAGATGCTTTAACTGGTGCTGATGACCTTGTTAATTGAGTTATTGAGTGATGCAAGTATGCAACTGTCAATCTGGTGCCACAGGGGCAACAAAAATTGTCGGGTCTAGTTTCTCCCTAGCTAGTTGGGTCCCTGTCAGTGACTCTGATGTGTTATTTATGATTAAGTGGACGTATATCAACTACTTTACACTAAAACGTGCGCTCGCGAGTGGTCCCTCTCGCTGTCTCGCATTAGGCCCTACTCCCCTCGCTCGCTCCTGTGACGTGCTATGTTTCCCCTCTCTATTCCCATGTAAATGGGATAAATGGTGAGTCCCATGCTTTTATGAATCCCAGTCTTACGCACTAATCTCTACTGGTGCCTGTAGTAGGCTGGCCGCCCTATCTGAACCAACCACTATTACGCACTAATCTCTACTGGTGCCTGTAGTAGGCTGGCCGCCCTATCTGAACCAACCACTATATCGGTCCCTCGGATTGGTATAATTTTATAAATAAAATTTATTTATGTAAAATTTTTGTTAATAGAGTTTTTATTAAAAAAAATTAATTGTTTAATTGTTAATAAGAATATTTATTTAAAATTATTAAAATATTAATAAATAAAATTTTGAAATATTTTGATTCAGTGCTGAGTTGATTTATACTCAGTTCTTTATAATCTTTTACCACATGTGTATGTATAATAATATACAGTTAAAATTTAATTAAGTTTATATTTTTATTCAATAACTATCAAATGTATATTTCTAAAAGGTTAGTAAAAAGATCAGGTTAGCACAAAATCTAAATCCATTTTTAAAAATTATGTTATGAAAGAAATAAATAAAATTGTTAAAAACCTAAAATTTGAGTTTTTTGTTAGTAAAGATAAAATACTTATTTAATTTTTAAAAATTCTACTGAAACAAATAACAACAAAAACTGAAAAAAAAAAAGCTTATTAAATTAAAATAAATATTTATAACCATTAAATAGGCCAAACTATTGTACCAAACAAGTAGTTAATTAAAAATTAAGATTCCTTCCATGCTTGAACCTATCAGAATTTTAATTGCCAAATTCTGTCTTGATGATGCAAAGTGATCACAAGTGCTGCATTCATTAATTTAACGCAACCATATATAAAGATACTACTATAAAAAGTGATTAATTGCTTAGTCATCTACATTATGATGTGTAACTAAAATACAAAATATTCTTCATTATCAATATCTATTGAGGAAATGAAAACTATACTTAAAAAGGACAAAGAATCAGGCTTGCAAGAATCTAACCCACTGAGATACATCGGGAATGTCCGATTGACAACAATTAGAATATAATAACCAGAAGGCGCAACATTAGAAGAAAGAGGGGCCTCTAAAACCGCACTCACCCATCCACTTTGAGCCCTCTTCATACTCTTACGCCTCAGCCTTAACATCCTCTAATTAATCGAAACAGAGTGCGTTGAAAATTGAAGTGCATATGTAGTGTAACTCAACATAATTGCTTGACCTCATTTCCAGCCAAAACTCAACACTAAACTCTCCTCCCTACTTAACACCGCTATTCAAGCTGCTATAATAGTTTATTGACACTTTAAATGGCCTTAGGTTGTGGTGTTGCCTGTCCATATAATGCGGAACAACTGTTTGTAGCCTAGTTTAGTTGGGTAGGCCACATTGCTGAATGTGTACCAATAGTTAGATGAGTGATACAATGGACGCTAGAACTGAAAATCTTTTGCTTGATCTTTTCCTTGCTACGGTCGGAGAGAAGGCACTCAAAGTCAATAAAAGCAGCACCGTATTTGAAAAAGAAAAAAAAAAGGGTCAAATTTTGGCACCGAATTTGATGCGGCATAATTTTAAAAAAATAATAAAATAATAATATTATCTTAATTGAAAAAGGAGAGGAAATGAAGTCTCATTTTCCCTCCCAATATCTAATTTTCCATTTCTTCTCCAATTCCATTTTCAGAGGAGAGAAAGTCTAAGTGAGAGTTAGAGTGTTTAGTGATTGAGAGATTAAGTGTATTAGAGTTTTAGATAATAAGTAAAAAATATTATAATATTTGTAATTCTTATTTTATTAATAAAATTTTATTCTTCGATCTTTACTTGTGAATATATGTTAGAAGTTAAACTATGTAAATTATAATGTCATTATGTAATTCTATTATTTTAATATTTCTCAAATTCACTTTAGTTATGTGTCTACCGACACAACTTAAAAATATTATTACTCCCAAACATTAGAATTTACGTAGTTTATTATTTTAATATTTATCAAATTCACTTTAGTTATGTGTCTACCGACACGACTTAAAAATATTATTACTCTCAAATATAAGAGTATTTAGTTATAACATAATCTGGTGAGTCAGGGGTCAAACCACAACGAATTTAGAATCTAGTAGTCAATTTATTGTAATAAATAAAATTAACTACGGGAAAATAAATTGACAGAAATCAATCTAAAAATATACTAAGGTTACAGGATCCACTCTCGATTCAAATTATGATTATAACAACTATCTCATATCTATATTTTGTATTTATCTTGCTTGTTAATTATTATGCTATTTAATTCGTAATTAACCATTAATGTGATAAATATAGGACTAAGTATCTAATGTGCTATGATTATATTGAAGTGTTGACATTATATCAAAGTACCATATAAATCGGTAAAGATCTAGATCTATAAATTGACATGACATAAAAGAAACTGGTAAGAAAAAAATACAATAAATAAAATAAAATTTAAGACTCGTTTGAGAGTGCAATTTAATAAGTAGTTTAAATTCTTGAGCTTCATCTTTCACCTCAACTCAGAAAATTAGCTACTCATATTAAAAAAACAAAACACTTATTTTATTTAACAAAGTTTTGAAATATATTACAAAAGAATTGATTACACAAGAAAACAAGACAAGCAAAGAAAGAAAGAAAGAAAATAATTTCTCAGTTGTCCTCTCTTTTCTTTGGCTTCACGACCCTCAGCTCCCCCTATTCTCTCGTACCTCTAGTCTCCTGCATATACTTGCCTTTTATAGACAAGGATGCATTCTCCTAATTATTATTATTATTATTATTATTATTATTATTATTATTATTATTATTATTATTATTATTATTATTATTATTATTATTATTATTATTATTATTATTATTATTATTATTATTATTATTATTATTATTATTATTATTATTATTATTATTATTATTATTATTACATAAAGAAGTGTCATGGTCAAGAGGCAAAATGACCACCTGACCATCACTAACAATGCTTCTTCTTTTTTTGAAGTATTTATTTTTATTAATTACATCTTCTCAATAAGGCATTCCAATTGCTCCAACAATACTTCTTTATTCTCGCTTTCAGTTCTAATTCACTTTTTATTCCTAAAATATTTACAATATAAAAAATTAACATACTACAAATTAATTTTAATATAAAAATTTATTAGGGGAGCGTCAAGATAATTTAGAAGTAATAAGTGTATTAATCAATATTGTACGTAAAAAACTAATAATTTTAGATATATTAAATGTACATTTTTTTTTTTAGTGTTAATCATTTACTTCACCCATCAATTTCCTGACTGTGATATCAGAGCTATTAGTTGTCTTTTTTAGAGTCGGGATACTATTCACATAAACGGCACTGTTCACAAATACGATACTATTTACACGCATACGGTATTGTTTATGTATACAATACTATTCACATATATGGTTACTGTTCACGTGAAACGATGGGAGCGATCCAAGAATTTTACAGTGCAAAGCAGGATATAGAGGTGTGAGTGGAGTAACCGTGTGGCTTTGTACATATCTAGAAAAGTTCTATGACAAAGGCAATAAGAACCTAAGAAGTCTGGGTTTTAACTGGAACCATTGTGACCTCTCCGGTCTTTTTTAAAAACTTTGTTAATGTACATTTTTACTCGTAACTATTCAAGATGATATTTATCAATAAAATGGCAGCAAAGTTCAAAATTGAGAAGTTAAATAAAAGTAATTTCTCGTCGTGGAAAATGAAAATTCAGGTAATTTTGAAGAAAAATAATTGCTTAGAAGCCATAGGGGAAAAGGCCTACAAGAATCACTAATGACAAGTGGAATGAAATGGATGGCAATGCAATTATTGATCTATACTTGGCACTTACGGATGGGGTGTTATCCAGTGCCACATAGGGAAAGATAGTAAAGAGTATTTAGGATACTCTTACTAAACGACACAAGGTCAGGTCATTGCACAATAAGATCTTCTTGAAATGGAGACTTTATACTTTTCAAATGGCAGAAACCATATCGGTAATCGACCATATTAACACTCTGAAAACTTTATTTGCACAACTTACATCATTGGGTTATAAAATAGAGGAAACTGAATATGTGGAGCTTCTATTTCAAAGTTTACCTGACTCGGATGATCAACTTATCATCAAATTGAAGAACAATATCCTATCGAAGTATTTAGTCTTTGACAATGTTGTAGCCCTTGTTTTAAAGGAAGAGCATAGGCGCAAGAATAAGGAAAACAGGTAGGCAAGTTCGCAGCAAGCAAAGCGCTAACAATGATGAGAAGGAAATCAATAAAAAGTGGCCCTAAAGTAGTCACAATCATGATAGATTAAAGTTAAGAAGTAAGAAAAAGTTCAAATGTTACAAATTTGGCAAGGCATGGCACATCAAGAAAGAACGTTTGAGTAACCAAAAAAGAAGATAATGTAAAAATCCTGAGTCATCAAATGCTTAAAAGTGTGTAGCAAGTACCTCAAATGATGGCGAAATTATCTGCACCGAAACATCAACTGTTGCAGAAGGTAGGAAATGGTTAGCTGATATCTTGCTTATAAACTTAAGAGCAATATGGAGCATGACTTCTTAAAGAGAATAGTTCTACAAATTTGCACTTATCTCAGGAGAATTTGTATATATGGGTAATAATCATGTCTTGGAGATCGTTGATATTGGTATTATCAAAATAAAAATATTTCATGGTACAATTCATACAATTGAAGAGATACGACATGTTAAAAGCATAAAAAAGAATCTATCGTCTTTAGAACAAATAAATAGTTATGGGTGCAAAATGTATGTGGAAAATGAGATACGATATGTCAAAGGCCTAAAAAAGAATTTGTTGTCTTTAGGGCAAATAAATAGTTATAGGTGCAAAATGCATGTGAAAATGAGATCATGAAAATTGTTAGAGGCACGTTTATATTGATGAAAGCAAAAAAGATCAGTGCTAATATATTCATGCTTACAAAGGAAACAATACAGGAAACTGATGCATGTGTTGCATCAAATGGAGAAAAGTTGGCGATGATATGGCATCTCAAACTTGGCTATATATTGGAACAAGGTTTGAAGATTCTCATTCAACGAAGGTTGCTTCTAAGGCTCAAATCCGTTAACTTACTGTTTTATAAGCATTATGTTACAAGTAAGCAGTATAGGTTAAAATTCAGCAAATCTGACACGAGAAGTAAATATATTCTAGCCTTAATTCATTCTGATGTTTGGGAATCACCATACATGTCTATGGGAGGTGTAAAGTAACTTTTATTGATTATTATTCTCATATATATTTGGTGTATCAAATCAAGAAAAAGTCAAATATGTTTTTAATGTTCAAAGAATTCAAAACACGAGTTGAACTTGAATATGAGAAAAAGATCAAGTGTTTGAGGACAGATAATGATGGAGAATATACCAATGGTGGTGAATATACCAATGGTGAATTTGTTACATTCTATAAAGAAGAAGATATTTATAGACAGTTCACAGTGACATACACTCCTTATTAAGAAAATAGAATGGCAGAGCAGATGAATAAAATTCTTACAAAAAGAATAAGAGCTATGTTAAGGGTTGCTCTAGTCCCAAATTTGGACAAGTACCCCCTTAAGAAGACATGCATTCTAGTGACAATGACTCCTTGGAAAGTAATCTCAGTGAAGATAGTCTTAACTCTAGACTTGCCACCTTTGACCCTAAGATCACCATCATTGCTATTGGTGTTCCATCTGCGTTTGCTGACCACTAGCCATTGTCGTATGTGCCCTCATACGTCTTCAATAGTAGCGCTCATCCAAGTGTTATTCGTGATATTCTTAACTTTATTGCAACTTCTGCTCACTCTTCTCTATCTGCTTTTATTCCTTATCCAGACGCAGTGCATATGTTTTTAATTCTTTTGCTCCTAATCATGTCCGTCTTAAGGCTAAAATTTTGAAATAAGGTAATGATGTTGCCACTCTTATTACTCGTTTTGGCGAATTACATGCCAAACTTATTCTCTTTGACAATCTTTTAGCAAAAGACGAAGAGTAATTTTTTTTCAACTCTTCAATTGCATGATGCAATAAGTTAGGGGTAGTAGTATTTCAATTTTAGGGGGCGATTTTATTTTTGTTCAAGAATCTTTAACTCTTAAGATTTCTAGTTCTTAAGGGGAGTTTATCTTTTTATTGATCATGATTTTGTGCTTAATGTTGCCTTACAATTTATTGATCAATAAAATCAGTATTTTATTTTTAAATCTTGCCTTGGTTTATTTGATGAACTAATGTGCTAACTGCCAATTATTTTGGTTAGCACTTTGTTGTGGTTTGTGCTTGTTTCAAATTCATGTTTTAGCGCCAAGATTTCATTGAAGAATTGTATAGGATTGCTTTTACCACAAGGATGCCAAAGGGGGAGATTGTTAAGTCCATTATTTATAGAGTTGGCATCTTATGGCAACTCTAGTTAAGTTAGAATTTGATTTATTGCATATCTTATAATAAAGATTAATTCCCTAATTTAGTTATATCCCAATTTATTAGGAATATTTATTTTCTAGTTTAATTAAATGTCTAATTTAACAAGTCAATTAATGACATGATTTCATAATTGGTGCGTAGGGTTTATTTAGAGCAAGAAGTTGGTTTAAATAGGAAGTTTATTAAATGCTCTAGATATTTCTTGGGAGACAAGTAAGGAAAGAATATCATATTTATTCATATTTATATTTACAGGAATTATACGAGGAAAAAAACTTTTATTTGGAAAGAATCTAAATCTTTTAAGATTTGTGATTTTTGTGAAACCTAGTGCTTATATAAAAAAAGTATTTCACAATTGAAGAAGCACAACACAGAGCATAAGGTAGAGAAGTAAAATTCGACTTCCTCCCTAGAGAAGCCAGATTGAGCGCATAATGTTGTGTTGATTTGTTTTCTTCATTCAAGTCTTGTAATGAGCCTATTTCTTTTCATCTTTATAGAGAGTTTATGCGAATCTTGGATCACTAGACATTGAAAAATTAAAAAATTAAAGAATTGCTATTAATCACTTTGCGAAGTACCTTGAGAATCGTGGATCAAAAGGGATAACAACTATTCAAGAGAAGCATATTTAGTCTAGAATTGAGTAAACTGTATGCTGATAAACTGTAAGTGAAAGTCTTAAGTTTGGTAAATCTATCGATTGTAACATCTCAACGTAGTAAATTATTTTTTCATCTAGGCGTGGTCTCGTAAATTTAGAATTGATTAATCCAAACCATATAAAAATACCCATGTCATTTAATTTCTACAATTTAATGTTTTTTAAAATATATTTTTATATGGGTGAACAGTAATCGTGAATAGTATTAGTAAACAACAACTGTGAATAATATTTTCAAAAATTAATTTAGTTTGTTAATTTTGTACTTAATTATTTAAGTTGATTGGTTTTAGAGTTTTAAAATTGCCTACGTCTATTTGTAATGGATGTAAATTCCTTTCACGCTGCCATGTTCACCACTTTGTAGAAGTGTCCCGTTGCTCAAGAAAGAAACCGACGGGCACCAGGGATCAGTGTCAAACCTTAGAGGCCTGATTTTGTTGCCTAAAATGTTGGACTTGACAGAATGTGCATAACAAGAACAGTCTTCGAAGTCAACAGGCTTGTTCCATTGAATGGGTGAGTTAGCCTGTATTCTGATTGGCCGACACCCGTTTGATCAAACATTATGACAGTGTTGTGGTGAGTGCCATGTGCATAGCTACCACGCCGGTCTTGTTGAGAAGGAGCTGCCATTTTCGTTTGCCCCTTTGGAGGTTCCCGTAGCTGCACCACTACCTCGCAAAGAGTAAACCGAATGCAGAGATAATAAGAAGGCGGTGGCAGTGAATTTGATAAGAAAACGCAAGCGTTCCTTGCCCGGCATTTTTTAGAAAGAGAAAGAAATAATTGTGTTGTGAGTTAGAGACTGGTGAGCTAAGTGATTTCTTCTTGATATAGACGCTCATATTATTTGGTTCAAGTGGATCAGAATACCATGCATTCAACAGACGTTAATCCTAAAATGTCGTAAATATCCGCAAAGGGATCTTTTTGAGTTAAGTTGACGCAGCTTGAAGCTTTAGGGGTAATTAGTTGCCAACTTGTCTGGCGAAGATCAATCCATCCATGCTTAACAAGTTAGGAGTTTATGGCTTCTTGCATATGTTTCTTGGCTGACGTCATATGGAAGTATCGGGTCACGTCTGACATCCCAAAGATTCTTCCCGGCACGTTGCTCTTCCAACTCCCGTACGCTGACAATGCTCGATTGTAAATGCAACCAAAGCAAGCTACGACGCTTCAAAAGTTCGGGAAGTGCCGGTGTCGGGTACATAGTTAACGTTAAGAAGTGACACGATTTTATCTTATACCATCACATTCTAATTTTTGATCAGCTACAGAATGTGTAGTGAATGTGATCTCCAAGACTTCAATTCCAAACCAACACGGCTAGCCGTCATGTTTCTCTATTTTGACCGGCTAAAGAAGAATGATCATGATTGGAAAAATTTAAAGGCAAACTGAAAGAGTGATAATTACATTTGCAATTAATAACATGATGGTCAACAAAGATTATATTGCCAATGATTGCGGACCCAGCTATCGTGTGGCCAACAAACGCTATAACTTTATACTGCTCATCAAACTAACAGACGATGAATCAAGAACATTCTTACGAAGAAGCAACAACCAGAACTATATGCACATCATGATGGGTATCCCTATCTATGGAGCCATGGGATACATGAATATCTGATAGGGCACCCAGTCATCCAGCAGCATAATCCCCCTGCCAAAGAGAATTGGTAATAACTTCCAGTCTCTGAATAAGTCAACAGCAGTACCCAAAAAATATAGACAAGAAGATGCCATTTAGTAGAGTTTTATTCTGGTTTGGATGAAGCTCCTGCAAATGGGGCATAAATCTAGATCTTGTCCACACTCACAGCAAGTCTGCAAATCAATAGATTCATAAGCACACGCTAGCCACTATTCTTCAATAAGAATGCTAAGGAATGCACAACTGCTTTACCTGATGACCACAACCAAAGGCCATATCCTTTGGATCGGTAAGGCATATAGGACAAACCTACCAGAAATAAATTAAGAAAGGTTCAAGATACTATTTATGACTTCAATAAATTTAAGATATTCAATTTTCGGTCAGATAAAATGTTTGATTATTGGTAATATAAGGGAAGAATGCAAGTACATGATTATCAGAAGTAGAACTTGCAGGTGGAGCAGTGCCAACAACTCTTTCATGACCGGAGGGAGCACTTGGACGAAAGCTACTCGACCGCGAAGTTTTTGGAGTGCTTTGCAAAGCTGCACCATATTGAGGAGGGGGTAGAGAGACCCTATCAATAGCCTTCCCTCTTTGAGCACTGATTGATATGAAAAAATAAAACAAATAGCAGGTAAATTAGCCCTTCGCGACAGTAGGAGAAACATCATGAGTGAATTAGATTAGTGAAACCATTACCCCAATATATTAAGTTCTAGTGTGGCTTTGTACTGAGAAGGTATCTCCATTAAGGCTGCAAGAGCAAATTCAGCTTCTTTTCTGGCCCGGTCAACATTCTTTGACATAATTTCTGTAAAATTTACAAACTACAGAAGGCAGAGTAAGAAGGATTTCTCAACTAAGCCAAAGATGCAAGCAATAGAATTGCAGAAAATATCAAATCTTATGCTACCAGGATATACTTACCTGAAAATTATCAAATGCTCGAGCAGGAATGTTATCATCAAATTCCCTCATCATGTCCCATGGCCCATCTCCAACCCCAACTAATATAATTGACAAGGGGTACTCACTGGAAAACACCAAACATGTTGGATAGGGGTTTGGAAAGAAAAAGATCACCATATAAGAATACAAACTGAACATTCACCTTGCTTTAACAATTGCTTCAACAGTTTTCTTTTCTTGTGGGCTAAATTGGCCACGCATGGTATCAACACTTCTCGTCACCTGCCAACCCACGGTTTCAAATAGGATACAGAGAGTTTGAAGTTGAAATAAGAGCCAGGAAGCTGGATGTAATTGCACTTTTATACCCAGCAGCATAAATGTTTACATTGTCAAAAACTCTCTCTAACAATTATAACCACGCAGCACAAACTAATGGTTATTTAGTGACAATGAATTGATCCAAGTTTTTGGTTCATTATTCCATTTAGAATGTTGAAACAAATTTACAAACTTTAAACATCTACTTTCCTTGCTCATGGTAGAACTATGCTTTGCCTGATACTCAGAATCAGAAAGCTCAAATCATATCAGTTTTTAAACTAAGAAAAATGCCTCAGTTGTAAAGCTCATGGTAGTAGATTATAGTTTTTCAAGGATGATTAAGGAACATAGAACAGAGACACTGTACCTGCCCATCAGCTATTACCACTAAAACATGGTACTGGCCCCCACTTTGCTCAACAATAGTGATGGCCATTTCAATAATAGGGGCAAAAGATGTTGGTCCTGTAAAGAACAAAGGAAACACCCAAAAGAAGAAAATGAATAAAACATCACAAAGAGAACAAAAGCAGAAAGAAGACGGAAGGAATTGAATCAAATTGCAACCTGCAAGTCGTAGGTGAGGGACCAATTCTCTATATCGTCTCAACACTTCTTCAAATCCATTACAAAACTTTTCGTCTGGATAAAAACTGAACACTTCTTGGTCATGTGTTGAAGCTGCCAATTCACAAAATAGATTTTAAAACTACCAACTAGCCATAACAAAAGCACTTAAATAAAGAGGGGCAAGGGGGGAATACCATCTCCAAAACCAAAACATGGAATTAAGTTATCTTCATCAAAGGAAGACAATGTTTTTCCAATAATTGATATTGCTTGTTCATAGGGATTTTGATCATCACCAATGTGATGTAGACTTCTCCGCTGAAATGATCTTGCACCTATTAACAGACAAGGTTAGGTATATTTCCTGATAATAAGGAAAAAGTACTTATAATATGCACCCAGACAAGGTCCAACCTGTCCACTCATTGCTCTTTGTGAAATCAATACCAACAATGAGATTTGATGACTCTAGCCCAGCACGTGCCAAAGCATCTGTGACCTGTGGGTAAATACAAATTCAATATTGTGAATTTGGTTGAACAAAAGAAAAAGTGAAAGCACTACCAATGATAAACTGCTATCAGCAAATGGTATATATATATGTCATTTTCCAGGAACTATGACATGATAAGTTAGTGAAATCCATGAAGTCTGTCAGTAACACAAATCTTCTTGAAAAACAGTAAGGCAAAACATATTGAAGATGCAAGAAGAATAACAAAAATCCCTTCATACTTTCTTGATGTTTAGTTCCTTGAAACAACTTTAATGTCTGAATGGAAGTACACAACTCTCAATCAAGTGAGTACTTAAAACACATCCTCCTAAAGAGCATTTTCTGCATTTTTTTTCATGGAAGCTGTGCGTACTGCTGATACCAGGAACTATACTATTAAGTTTACTGAGAAAATTAGAATATAACCATACCTGCTCCAGGCTATTATAGTTATCATCTATCTTGGAGTACTTCCTCTCCAACTTCCTTATCGACTCTGGGGCCCGACCACTGTAACCTTGAGATGGCGACACATAATACTGTTGTGGGGCATACTCTTGACTTGGTTGACCATATGGTGGCTGCTGCGGATAGTCCTGACGATTCCATGAATATGAACTAGACCCAAATGAAGGCTGCCGCGAACTTGCCCGTTTTGAAATTATCCCACCCATCAACTCTATAACCAACAGATATTCTGCAAATCCAACCAATATGAACAAAACTAAGCGAATTGACCACAACTATAAAGACCTTAAACAAATTCAACGTTCGGAACCCAAGTTGACCAAAAGAGAACTCTGCAATGATAAAGATAAAGCACGATTAGTGACAACTGAATTGACTGAAAAGTACTCCATCGTGTGACGTTATTTGGAAATTTTTCTAAATTTTTCCATGCACTATTCACCAAATTGGAAATTTTGACGCTGGGGAATATTTATTTTCTGCTGCAAATAGCCAAAAATGTGTGGCCAACAAGAAAAACGATGACAATTTGGAAAAAGAAAGAAATCAAAGACTTGAAGCGTGACCACAATATGAAAATGCATCTTTAATTCCATAATTATCCAAAAATTTCGAAAGCCAGTAAAAACTTTGTAAAGTCTAGGTGTTATTAAGAACAACAGATAAAGTTCGGAATTTTTCTCCCATAAATACATTATCTCCAAAAGTCATGGTAGAACAAATAAGTCTAAAATTGAAAATGAATTGGAGAAAATACTCCCAAAGTCCCAACCCACATTAAAAAAAAAAGAAGAAGAAAAGAGCAAACCCTTCAATGCAAAATCACTCAAGACTGCAAAAAAGATCAGATCTTCACCAGCATTTGCAGACCCAGCAACCAATGTTTGTCTAGTACAAGATTTAGCAACAAAGAAACAAAAGGTCAAAGTCTGAGAGAAAGCATCTGATAATAACCATACAAGGATGATTGGTTTAGCATACCTTAGAAAAAATTGTTCAGTTTCAGCAACATCTTCAATTCTTATGCTTGGCTTAAGAAGAAGATAGCGGTAAAGTTGGTGCCGTCGGATCCGAATTCAGATGGCGGACAAGTCCTTAGTGCTTGTGTTGTGTTGTGCTGTATCGCATTTGTAGTAGTAAAAAAATAGTGGTAGGTAAAGTGGCTTTGGGAGTTACTGCTGCTGTCGGTTGTTCTTCGAAGTTTCCCTCATTTTTTTTTTTTTTTGCTTTCTTACGAATAATAAATAACCCGATAATTTGTCCCTCTTGATTGTGACACCCGTACCTTTCTCCTTGACTTGCTAGTGCATCTATACCTAACCCTACGCCTCTCAAACTCAAGCGATTTTACAATTTCTAAAATTTTTGTTTCTCCTTAAAAATTAAAATCTCCTTTTGTAACCATACCTCTACAGAGTGTACATGTTAAAAAAAAAAACAGTTAAGATATTTTAAATTTTTTCATTCTACCAATAATAAAAATATTTTAATTTTTAAATTATAATCATTAATATTTATTAAATATTTTAATACAATAATTTTTAAAATATAATCATTGAACCTTAAATAAGACTTTTAACAATAAACATAAATAAACATTCTTTTCCCTCTACAATAAAATATGTAGTGTTATGTCCATCTGTCATTTGATAATATCTTGTTTGCCGTCATTTTCGTGTCTCTTTGAAATGATATGTCTGTAATTGACGAATGATTGGTAGTGGCGTCAATAGTTTAGATAGACATCATGATCGCTCGAGGTGAAAGCAACTCAAAATTTATTAAAGTCGCTTAAGATTCCAGCAGTTACCGATTCTATTTTATTATCATGTCCAGCGAACACATCCTTGTACTTTTCCATACAGAAAATGATAAACAAGTTTACGGAATACAGATTACGGTTCACTTGGTCTATTATTGCTTTTGTTTTCTTTTTGCACTGTCTTTTGGATATTTCCAATTTCTACTCAAAGGGACCAGATTACATGTCCTAAAAAGATCGCGGGTATGGATTTTGATAAGAATACTAACCATATACATTTTAATTATTATTTTACTTTAAAAAAAAAAAGTTGCCTTAATGGGTACGAACAAGCGCAACGGAATGACAATGGTGGGTTAAATTGCAACCAAGTTATAAATAACAGGCTGAGGCTCAATCATTAAAAGAGAGAGAACATTATTTAAGTGTTACTGAAAGGGGCCTCAACTTTAAAATTAAACAGGGGAAGTGATAAAAACAAGTGGTAACACTGACAATAAGCAATGCCGCTGTACCATCCAATGTTTTTAAAAATGAATGGCAGGGGTAGGGACTCGGCAACGAGGAGTTTTCTTGTGCATTGTTATCCCAGGCGCTTCTTCCATATCCAAATCTTCAATTCTCATACCTGCTGGAAGTTTCCAGTCAAAACGATGCAGCAAGTTCGCAAGGGCAAGCTCAATTAATGGCATGGCAAAATAGATTCCAGGACATCCCCTCCTTCCTATTCCAAATGGTATCAACTCAAAGTTGTTTCCCTTGAAATCGATTGAGCTATTCAAGAACCTTTCAGGTCGAAACTCAAATGGATGTTCCCAATACTAAGGGTCTGTTGCTATGGCTTTTGCATTAATAAGCACCCTTGTCCCTGAAGGAATTTCGTATTCTCCCACCCTGCAATCCTCAGTAGTTTCTCTGGGGACTAGCAACGGCGCTGGAGGATGAAGTCTCAATGCTTCCTTCACAACTAACTTGAGGTACATCAGTTCGGCGCTGGAGGATGAGGTACTCCTCTTACTTCATTTTGTGCTCTTCTCATCACGGATGGATTTCCGATAAGCTCGGTCACTGTCCAAACCAACGTGGCCGAAGATGTAACCGTCCCCGCAACGAATATGTCCTAATGAAAATGTATGCTTTAAAATGGTTGATAAAAGACAGTTAGGATAATTAATGAAAGAATAAGCATATATCGAGCATACCGTGAGGAGGCTCTTGATTTGTTCATTGCTTAAGGCTACCGCTTGACTTGAATCCTTTTGAATTCGAACAAGTACATCGACAAGATCTTCGTACTCGGGTTTAGGCCTTCTAGGGTCAAGGTGTTGCTGTAATATTTCTTTTTTTAGATTTTTAATCCAGCATTATTTGATCTTTAATTTAATATTGGGCTGATATGTTAATAATTATGTGTTGCCGACTGCTCTATAAGGTTAAGCTTAATTAAAAGTGATTTATTAAGGTTTTCGATATTATGAACTTTCATATATTTAATATGAGGTTGGCCTTTAATGTGTAGAGAGCCAATAGTATTCTAATTCTATTATGAGCAGAATTAAAAATACCCAGTGACAACAGGAAACAGTTGTCTATATAAGTGGTCATGGTCCCAAGTCATTTAATTTTTCCATTCTTTCTGGTATCCCATCTTCAGAGAGAGAGAGTAGAATGTGTAGATCTGAAAGGTCAACCACACAACCCTAGAGGAATTAAGCGTTATAGATTTAGGTACGCTTCCGCATAATTTATTATTAATTCTTGATAATACAACATGAATACATAATTTATTATTAATTCTAAGTAATACAATATGAATATTCCTAAGTTATACGTAATGGTTTTCACCTAAAATTTTATTGTACCAACATCTTCATCATAGAATCTGTCAAGTTCTCTGAAAATCTTCATTACTCTTGCTTCTCGGCCATTGAACTTGTCAAACCATCCCATCCAGGGAAAAAAATCTGCAATACTGGACTCCGCCACTACAGCCTACATTTCCCGCATCAAGACATCAAACCTAGTAGTCCCAGTATCCGCTCGGCTGTCGTATTTTCTGCCGAAGGTGACACGGCATATGAGTTATTTGCTAGAAGAAATATCAATCTGCTGAGATCAGTTGATTCTGCTGACGATTGAGCTATGACCTTAATCATATCCGCCACTTCTTCATTTCTCACTGCCTGGAATGATTGGACTCTCTTTGAGTTAAGTAATTCCAAGATTGCTATCTTCCTGATCTCTCTCCAGTACTCACCATATGGAGCAAAAGTTATGTTACTGCAGTCGTAACTGAAGATTTTAGCGGCATATAACTCAGGCCTACCGGAAAAAATGAGATCATGGGTTCTGAAGATGTCTCTGGCAACATCGGCTGAGGAAATAACTAAAGTGGGCAGTGAGCCAAGTTGCAAGAACATGAGCGGTCCGTATTCATTTGAAAGTTGTTGTAGCTACATGTGGCGAGTCCCTGGTAAGTTGATGCAGATTTCCTATAATTGGGAGCTTCCAAGGACCAGGAGAGAGCCTGGTTGCTTGAGCTTTACTACTTTTCTGATTGATCAATAATATTAACACAAATGATGAGGTTGTATGTAACAAGAGAAAAAAGAAAAACTAAGAAATCATAGTGCTGTTGCGCTCTGTAGTCTGTAGTGAGAAGAAAGTGTTGAAACGGTGCCGCTGCTCACAGCTACTCGTTTTTCAAATGTGGCAGCAAATGAAACAGCTGTATGATAATTGTATCGTTTACGAAAATAGCCAACAAAATTGCTGTCAGCCTCTCCTTGTTATCGTGGTCAATTTTTATAGCCAGTGCAGATTGCATAATTAATCATGGCCATTTGTTTTTGGAACATTCATTCAATCACTCAATATAGGCGGCTGCTTATTGCATAATAGAAATGCTGTCACACGGTGGGCAATGGATCTCAACCTTCTTGCCAAATCGAGAGTTTGATCAAAATTGCATCATCATCCACCAAGTCCAAGTGTGGTGTGGGCAAGTGAATTTGACATATTAAACCTGCAATAAAATTATACCAAGATTAAGCACTATAGCATGGAATCTGAATTATGGCAATTCGAATAGAATATGTCTGAAAGTATTTTGTGTTAATGAGCATATACTTGATCAAAATTTTGCCTTCAACTCCAAGAAATTAAAGAACTATCAGATTTTAGAGCTAGATACTAAATAAACAGAACCAAAAACTTGAAGAGCTTTAATGGGGAACACTAAAACCGTAACCTCAACGTAAGAACTTGAAGTCAGAAGACAACGAAATATTTCAGTTGGACGCCACATATATTCACCAACCACGTCAATAATTCAAAGTATAATTATAATTCAAGACAATTGGGAAATTTGATTAATTACTCATGCTCGAGGGGGTTTAGTTGTCATATTATAGATTTCTCATTTTTCTCACAGACAAACGTAAAAATAATCTTTATATAAATGGAAAAAGTTGAATATCGTTTATTATGCATGATTATTTTGTAAGAAATAGAGATCCATTAGAGCGAACTTAGTAATAAAATCCCAAAATCTTTGTGTTTCTTTTTACTAACTTACAATGTTATTTTATTAATATTATGAGAGGAGCTATTGGCACCCCTCTAATTTTCTGAAAAAAACTCCTCTTTTGAGTACGCCTCTTAAATATTTTTACATGTATGTTCCTTTCCAAATATTTCTCCTAAATTCCAAAATTATCTCATCTCTTTACTTATTATAATGCTTATTCTTTTAAGTTTTGGATCCTCTCATCTTCAAACTTACTTTTAGAATTTGGCTACGATCAATTTTATTGCTTTAGTACAAAATAAATAAATTTTTTTTTTTGTGACTGAAATTGTGGCTAGGTAACGATCCTTGTTAACAATGAAGATTTTCTGAAAAAACCGTAGTAGGAATAAATAATGATGTCACAATGGAAGGAGTTAATGAAACACTCAATGCATAGGTCCCACTACCATTTGTTTGAACAAATTATGACAAATGCTAAGTTACATTTAGTTGTAATTTACTCATCTCACACAAATTATATGGGCTCCACCACTATGTTACTATTCTTGTGTGAGGAGTAAGTTACAGCTGAATGTAACTTAGCAGGCTCCATATATTATAGTGTTTAAAATCGACCAGCATACCTCTTACAATATTTAGTTACTGTGTGACTTGAATAAGGAGATCTATTGCTTAAATATGGATGCTTTATCAAAAAAAAAAAAAAATGGACTTGTTAACTATGCATAAGAAATCAATAAAAAAAAAAGTGGAAGAGAAAGAAAAAAGAACTCTTTTTTTTTTTTAAGATTTCAAAATTCAAAATTTTCAAAATAAAAAAGGCTCTTATTACCTTACATAATTATGTAAGGTGCATAACTGTTCTACAGTTGTTTGATGAAAATCTAACGGCTTTAAAAATAATAGGATTTTATTACCTTATATTTCTACAGCCATTAGATTTTTATCAAACAGTTGTAGGATAGTTATGCTTGTTATCTCATTATATAAGGTGACATGTGCCAATAAAAAATGAATAACAAAATAGAAAATCAATTTTGAGGTGTAACAAGACAAGTGGCTTTTGGAGAAAATTAGAGGTGTTCTAATGGCACCACTCTAATATTATTATTATTACTTTATTAGGTGTGTATACACAACAGTACGAACCCTGCCGTCGAAATAAATATATCATTTCCCTTATTTGTTGGATTCTGAATTTTTATTCTTCTTATCGAACTTTCATGTGGTAACCATATATATAAATATCATAAATTAGGGGTCTAAAACCAAAATACAAAAATAAAAAGTTGAAATTAGGTTTTGTGATTTCTATTGGAGATGCATAGCCTATGACTATAGGCCAATTTGGGATTGCAATAGTTGTTTAAATAAGCTGCTTTTGTTGTGCGGATGAAATAAGCTGTTGATTAAGAAAGCAGCTTAGAGTTTAGTAAACTTTGTTGTTATAATTGCTGTGAGTTTAAAAAGTAGTATATATGTAATTAGTAAATTTTATTATGAAAGTATTGTTTTATTATATAATGATCAAAATAGACATAATTTTAAATTACCTTTTATTTTTAGAGTATGTTTAATAATGTTTAGGCATGCCTTTTTCCTTTTTAAAATACATAAAATTACATAAAGTAAAAAAAAAAACTCAATTCCATAAAATCTATTGAACTTCATAAAATACGATAAAAATTCATACTAATATATAATCCAAATAAAATAAAAAAGTAATATGCATTACATTTATATTAAACTTATTGCAATAAACACCTTGTACATAGGAAAAAATATATATGATTGAATGTTAAAAATCAATAGTTATGAAATTGATTTTAAAAGCATAGTTAAATTTATGTGAAATTGTTCATAGTTCAAAGAAAATTTACATAATCATATGCAAGTCTTATTAAATCTCATGATAGAAAATAAATATAAAATATGAAAAATATAAATTTACCGGATCAAAACTTTATAATTGTAAGGGTAATTTGATTATGCTAGTAATATGATATCTAATGACTTATATACTAAGTGTATGGAAAAATAGGATATAATTATCTTTTTGTTAAAATATTAAGGTTATAATAGAAATTTTAAAAAGGAGTAACAACTTATTTAATAAGCTGCTTATGAACACTAGTTCTCAATTTTCTTTTCAGAACTGTTGTCAAAATCGAGAAAATTGAGAAATAAGCAGATTTTATAGAATTTACTAAACACTATTTTTGTTAAAAATTATAAAATAAACAACTTGTTAAATTTCAACCTCAATCTCAAACGGAGCCTATGAGTGTTTAAATTATTAATCAATCTTTCTTTCAGGTTATCCGAAACAAAAGACGACAGATTGCCAACTCGATCATTGATTGATATCCTAATAATTTGGCTAGGACAGAAAAGGAAGCATGGCAGCCAAACTTGCACTCTTGGCCTACTTTGGAAGGCAGAATTAGATTAAATTAACTTCTAAGATTAAATTAAATTAGATTAGATTAGATTATATTAAATTGTATATAATACTATTTTTTGTTTCGTACAATATTAGACAAGACTATGTTAATTTAATTTAATAAAGCTAAATAGCTATTTAAATAATAATAAAATTTTAAATTATATTGATAACTATTTACTTTAATATTCAATAGTGAATACTAGTTTAAATAAATTAATGAATAAAATTTTGATATTCTATATAAAATAAATTTTCAAATAAAAAAATTATGAAATTAACTTCTAAGATTAGTTTTTATTCAAATATTAGGTTAAATGAAAAATAAAAAAATGATAAAGAGGCCGCAAATTTTTCATTTAATTTTATTCCATCTAAAACAATTTTTTGATTTAATTTTATTCCACCTAAACCTTATAAAAATAAGGACTAATAATCTTATTAATTTTGGACTGCATTTTAGTCTACCCTATTAATTCATAACAATTAAATATACCTTAAATTAAATTATTTTATTAGTTCCAAAATCTAATTCAATCCTACCATGTATCCAAGCTCCCAAACGTAACCTTATTTATGGAAAGGAACAAAAGCCCCAAACGGTTCAATCACCGAGTGGGCCAAAATTAATGCTCACCTCCTCTTGGAGAAAGTTATCGTGAAGGAAAAGGAGCAGCAATAAAATGCGCGGAGGCAGAAGAGATCCTTTGCAATTTCGTAATGGAACGGGATTAAACTATTGCTAATAATATCACTATTATCAACAAAATGTCGTCGAAAATTAAACTTGTAATTTATGAGAAATTTGACCGGGTCACAACTAGTAATCAGGAAAATTTATTATCAATTGAGGCTCTTACTACTGATACATTCCATTCGCACACCAAAACATTATAATAATTTTATTAAAGACGTAAATGTTTTCCCCGTTTTGATTTGATCATGACAGACTTATTTGTTGTTTGATTTGATGATCATGTCAATGTGTAGGCTGTAGCTATCAGGCAAAGAGGAGTTTTCTTGTGCATTGTTATCCCAGGCGCTTCTTCCATATCCAAATCTTCAATTCTCATACCTGGTGGCAGTTTCCAATCAAAACGATGCAGCAAATTCGCAAGGGCAAGCTCAATTAATGGCATGGCAAAATAGATTCCGGGACATCCCCTCCTGCCTACTCCAAATGGTATCAACTCAAAGTTTTGTCCCTTGAAATCGATTGAGCTATTCAAGAACCTTTCAGGTCGAAACTCAAATGGATGTTCCCAATACTCAGGGTCTGTTGCTATGGCTTTTGCATTAATAAGCACCCTTGTCCCTGAAGGAATTTCATATTCTCCTACACTGCAATCCTCAGTAGTTTCTCTAGGGACCAGCAACGGCGCTGGTGGATGAAGTCTCAGTGCTTCCTTTACCACCAACTTGAGGTACATCAGTTCGGAGAGATCGCTTTCTTGCACCACCTCTTTTCCCTTAACGACTCCTCTTACTTCATTTTGTGCTTTTCTCATCACGAACGGATTCCTGATAAGCTCGGTCATAGTCCAAACCAGCGTGGCTGAAGACGTGTCCGTCCCTGCAATAAACATGTCCTAACAATAGTTCTTCCCCTATCAGTTCCAGGTTTTAGTTAAAGAGGAGTAAGTGACTAATGATTAGATTAATAAAGATCTAGAAGAGTACATATATGTACTGACTATTGAGCACATAACACACACACCATGAGGATGCCCTTAATTTGTTTAAAGCTTAGGGTTGCATCCGCGTCCTTCTGAATTTGGAGAAGTACATCGACCAGATCTTCATGCTCAGGATTAGGCCTTCTAGGATCAAGATGATGCTGTATTTCTTCATCAAAGAAGTTGTCAACTTCTCTGAAATTCTTGTCTATGCTTGCTTTGACACCATTAAACATGTTAATCCACCGCAGCCAAGGAAGAAAGTCTGCTATATTAGGTTTGCCTAACAAGGCCTGTGCTTGGTGCAGCAATTCATCAAATCTGCTTCTGCCGGTATATTCTCCGCTGCCAAATTTTTTGCCAAATGCAGCACGGCATACAATGTTATTAGATAGCAGAAGCGTCAATCTACTTAGATCAACTGGCTTTGTTGATGATTGAGCTATAAATTTAAGCATAAGCATCACCTCTTCATATCTCACGGCCTGAAATGATTGGACCCTCTTTGAACTCAATATTTCCACTATTACAATCTTCCTGACCGCCCTCCAGGACTCACCATAGGGTGCAAATGATATATTGTTGAAGTTATAACTGAACTTTTTTGCAGCATATGATCGAGGCCTTCCTGAAAAAATGAGATCATGGGTTTTGAAGATGTCTCTGGCAACATCAGCGGAGGAAATTACTAAAGTGGGAACAGAGCCAAGTTGCAAGAACATGAGCGGGCCATAATCATTTGAAAGGTGTTGCAGCGACACATGAGGTGAGTCCCCGATAAGTTGGTGCAGATTTCCTAAAACAGGGAGCTTCCTAGGACCAGGAGGGAGCCTCTTTGCTAGAACTCTCATCTTTTCCTGCAGCTTGATGAATAGCATGAACACGAATGATGTGCTTGTAATCACTAAGAGCATCAATAAAAAATGAGAAGTCATTTTGATGTTGCTTTAGAGCAGATGAGGAATATAGATAGTGAATCAATTGATGGTATGAGAAAGATTTGATTGTTATGTATATATAGAGATGTGATGCTTAGTTCATCATGACTGCACTGAGCCTAGTTGACAATGAATCAGTTTCCGGTGCCCCATCTTGTAGACTTGATATATCACTCACAAATGTGAGCACGGAAAGTATATTCTTCTAGCATTTGCCTGTAGATGTATTCCAATATGAAAATATAAAAAAAAATCTCTAGATTAGTTCACATCAATTTTTAGCTATAAATATTAGTAAACTTTGATTTGTAACATATCATTATTTAAAAAAAAATGATTATATGTTGGTGTGACCTTAAGCTTTTCTTTGTTTTATTAAGAAAGAAAAGCATTGCTGTATTGACCAGAATACATGTCATTGTCTCAACGAAAAGAATAATAATAATAAAAATAAAAATCTTGCCATTACATTTAGCGCGTTACGCAACAGATGGCTATCCACCAAAATCAGTAAAATCACTTGCGACTAATCTGCATTTTGAGAGAAAATTATAGGTGGGTCTGGCCCCTATGTCTTTGTCGTATGGGAGTAGTGAGTGGGAAATTTGGGACTCTCGGTAGATCTTACGTTAGGTCCACAAAATTTTATATTTTGAACAGTCAATAAATCACATGATAGGATCTACGGCTCTTTGATGTCTTTACCACCTCAGTAGTAGGAGTAACTCTAGATATATGAGAAATAATATAACTAATTAATTAGGGGTCTTCGTAGATGGTATTTTATGTATTGATAATCAATTTATATATAATTTATGATTTTGTGAATTATAAATTTTCAATTCAATATAATCCATGGATTGGTGAAACTCAATCCAAATTAAATCCATATATTTACAGATTAGATACAGAATTAACATAATCCATATACAATATACCATTTTGCGAACTAAAAATTTTTAATTCTGTTCAATTCACAAACTAAATACATAAAATAATTTAATATAAAAATAAATTTACTACTAATCAAATTCAAAATTAAATAAGATTTAAATAAATTAATTGTTTAAATAAAGCTAGAAAATATATTAAAATTTTCAAAATATAACACACCGAAAAAAAATCTCACTTATTTAGTATATGAAAATTAACTATTTAGGAAGCTATATTTATTTATATAATTATTTTTATTTTATATTATTATTGGATAAGATATAATATGGTGTTAATGTAACTATATTTTTATTTATTTATTTATTTATAAGTACTATTGTCATATTTAAAAGTTTAATTTTTAATTAAATAAATGTTTTGTTTTTGCAGATTTGCGCATTTTTGCTAATTTACAAAAGTAAATTCATTTCCAATTTACCGAACTGTAAATTTTTAAAATTTCAATCTAATTTAATCCACCAATTCACATATTGGATGTTTACGAATCGAATTTCTATAGATCAGACGGATTGAGCGGATTGAATTAGATTTTGAACATCCTTGTAATTAATATATGTATGATATGTGTAATTAAATTTTATATAATCATTATTTGCAAATCGTTTTTTAAAATAAATTCAAACATGTCATCATATTATTTATTTATTATATGGTTGATATGGTATCTCATAAGTATTTTGGATTTTCTCCATTATGAGATGGAGGACAATCTCGCACAAGTTTTTCTCCTCCATTATAAGCCTTAATATTGATTGTCTTAATGCTTGTTTGGTATTTACTCATTGTCTTAATACTTATTTGGTATTGCTGGTTGTTTTAATGCCTATTTGGTATGATTTATCTAATCGTCATAAATACTTATTTAATCTTATAAGTTCTTTTCAAAAATTTTACAGTTATTTATTTTTTAAAATAGAGTTTTTGAAGATTAAATGAGCTATTTTAACTCTATTATTAAAAGCTCAAAATTTGAGCTTTTAAGAGTACATGTTGAAGAGTTTTTTTTTTAAATGTTAAAATGTTTTAACATATCTTTTACTTATTTGATAATTTTATTTAATTCCTTTTATAATATAATTTTTAAAAAAAGTTGCATCGTAAAGTAATTTTTAATTTTTAATAAAAACATTCATTAACAACTAAATTATAATTTTTTTAATAAAAACTCTACTTATAAAAATTAAGATAATAAAAATTATAATTAAATAAAATTTATTTTAAAAGTTATAATAATCGAAGTCTTAATAACTTTATCATAAATAACTGACTCAGCGGCTTACTATAAATAGCCACCGAATCTTTTTTTTTTTTTTGTTTTTTTGATCCAATGCAATTGCATCATCGTGCACTCAAAAACAGAATTCATTTTCTCTCTCAAATATAGTTTCTTACAATCAGCTCCTTTCATCTCTCTCTAATTACATTACTATTATGTATTTTTACTTCCAGTTAATACTAAGGCTATCAATATTAGAACAGATCGTACATTTTTACCAATTGAAAAACATATACTTACAAGAAACATACGTAACCTATTCCGTCTATAGCCTGAAATGAATAAAAAATATTTCAAGAAACTTATAAGGAGACTACAAATTTTTGTGTAGCCTTTTGTTGTTGTTGCTGTTGTTTTGTTATTATTATTATTATTTTTAAAAAGGACTTGTATCGGACAAACTACATAATTATTATCATTAAAAAGAAAAAAGAAAATGACATGAAAAAGACAAAGCTCACAAGTGAAAAAGAGTTATCATTATTTCTTCCGTAAATAATCAAAAGACATGACTTTTAAGAAAATGATTATCCTTTATTTCGTCAAATATTGTCAAATAACAAATTACTATATAAAATATTGAAAGGCAACACTTTGTTATGTTTAACGTTGTAAAAATAATAATTTAATATTTTTCTATCATCGTCATTAGTCCAATGATAATGTTAGATGGACGTGAGATAGACAAAATTGTATTTTCATCAAATGAAACCTAAATTTGTAATTAAGTTTTAGGTTTATTATCCTTTCACTATGGTAAATATTGCAAAATAACAAATCACTACATAAATTATTGGAAAGTAACACATCACCAAATTAATTTTTTTAAAATGGTAATTTACTATATTTCTATTAGTTTACAATTAATCGTGCAATAGATCAATTGCAGGGCCAATATTGTTATTTAATTATCATTGTAAATTTAAATGGCAATAATATTGTTTCGCAGTAATAGTAGGACAAAATTATAAATTCACATGATACTAATTTATACTATTTTCTTTTATTTTACGAGTTATTCATTAAGGAAAAAATTGATATTTTACATGTTAATTGACAGATCATTAAAAATGGGAGTGATGAAAATATAGGAAATGGTAATTTAAAAAAAATCATGTAGTAAATATTATCCTTCGATAATTTATGCAGTGATTTGTTTTGTCCTAATACTTACTGTACTGAAAATATAATAATCCTTGAGAAAAACTATTTATCTTTCTTTCTAAAAAAATGGTCTGCAAATGATTCAATTAATTGATCGCATACTATATATAATATAATGTTTACGTAATGATTTCAATATTTTTTATTTATTTATTTTTCCTTTAGGATAATCCCATACTCTTGCGAATAGCGCCAAGGAACACCCAAATCCAAAGGTAATCCAGATAAATTTCTTTCTTATCTGGTTTTGTCATTTTGTTAAAGAAAAAATACCCTAAAAAAATTATCAAAACCAGTAAAAAAAGTAACACAAAAAATTATCATTGGTAGAAGCTGGCTAAGGTACTGATCCTGTTCCGTACAGATAAGCTTAGCCAGCTCCATCATGGTGCCATTTGCATGCTTTGTTTCTACATGATGGAACACGTGGAGTGCATGGACTGGAGGGTGTATGTTACAGAATCTGCTAACTAGTAACAGAGGAAGTACAAACTTATCCCAAAAATAAAAAATAAAAAAAAGACAAGAAACGAAAAAAGGTATGAAGTAGGACCAGAGAACAGGCAATTTCAAAGCTTAGAGCCTGAGACTTCACTTCTCAATCTCAGAAGCTTAAAAATGGAATGTCTGGCACTCCCGTCTCTGAATTCTTTTACAAGTTCGCGTTCAAGTTTTCACAAAGAACAGAGCAGCAAACTATTGGCTAAAGCTCGTTACTTGAACTCTTCAAAGCCAGCTTCTCTCAAACTTACGCCATATTACATTGCTCAATCTTTTGTACGCACATATTCCATTTATTCGCTGTTCTAATTAATGGGTTTTCATTATTTTCTTTGTTCTCTTTTCTTACTGTCTCTGTTTGTTTCTCGAGAAACCCAAGGAAAATGGGGAGAAAGAAAATTGAGATTGGTTGTCTTCTGTTCTTTTCTTTGTTTTTCTTTTTAAAGAATTCGGGTGGTATTCGAATGCAAGCTGGTGGAGAAGAGTATGAGCTGAAGCAAATGAGAGATATGGCTGCCGCAAAGAAGAGATGGGACGCTCTGGTATTTCGATTTATTTAATGAAATGAAAAATTTTCCCCGTTGTTAATTATTGTCAGTGAGGGGCTATTAATCTTTTTTTGTGGAATATAAATTTAGTTGCCTTTTGTTGATTCATGTATTAGAATTACACTGTTTTGTTTTTCTAAAACAAATTTGAAATGGTAGTGTTACTTGTCTAATCTGATAATATAAAGTTTATATGACATTATTGCACTACGATATGTTAATTGCTAAAATACCCATATCAGCTATGTTTTTTGGACAATTATACTGATGGCATTGCCTCAGCTTCTTTTGCTTAATGCTTTTGATCTTGAAGCTCTTAATTTAGTAGTTTCAACTGTTTTGTGTTTGTAGATCAGGGAAGGAAAAGTAAAAGTTCTTACACCAAGGGAAGCCGGTTATGCAGTTCAACTCTCTAGCAAAACCTTGCTTGACGTTCGACCATCTACTGAGCACAAAAAGGTGAAAATTATTTCTTTTTCTACAATGTTATGTAGATGGACTTCTCCCATTTTGCAGTAGTGTATACTAGTAGTAATAATGATTTTCATGATTTGCTTGTAATTTCCATTAATTTTCTAGCTCAGAAGATCCATAATCGTATGTTATTTAAGTTGATTGATTTTAATATTTTATTGGCTCAAACAAGTCTAGTCCTTATTTGGATGCTGTTGTTAGAATTTTTCGCTAGTTATGCTTGTCTCTTTTCCCACATTTTTTGGAACATTTTTTACTGTCTACAGAGTTGTTGATGTTTATTTTCATTGTCATCGCCATTGAGTCTTCTTAATCTTTTTTTCTATGTTTTAAAGGCTTGGATTAAAGGCTCAATCTGGATTCCTATCTTTGATATCAATGACACATTTGATGTTGGATCACTTCCCCGAAAGGCAACCAATTTTGTAATGGGTATCATATCATGCTATCTTATACCTCAGTTGCATCTATTTCTGTATAAGTGTAGTTAAGTCTTATGCCCTTCATGGTATTACTGGCCAACGGAGTGAAAACACTGAAACTAGTGATTCTTGACTTTGTGGATGTTTCTTCTTAAATTGAATTATCATTGTGTAGGAGGTTGGTGGAGCGGTGTCCCCACGTTGTCTTACAATAAGTATGTTTAAATTACTTTCAAAGTTTTCAATTTTTTGGGTCTATGCATCTATTTAAGTGTGATCATTATTTTTCATGGTTATTGTTTCTCTTTCTTCCTTTTAAAGGCAGTTCTTATCAAAAGTTGAGGAGAAACTCCCAAAAGATACTGACCTGATTGTTGCATGCCAGAAAGGATTGAGGTGAATCTTTAGATGAACTTATTGGCACTTTAGATCAATCAAGTTTAATCTGTGCCTAAGTGCACACTTGTTAGTGCAAATTCTTCGCTAACAATAGTTCTCTAAAAGGTCTCTTGCTGCTTGTGAGCTACTTTACAATGCTGGATACAGAAACCTTTTCTGGGTTCAAGGGGGTTTAGAAGCTGCTGAAGAAGAGGTATATGTGTTTCTAATTTTTAATTCCAGATTTCCCTTTATTTTGTGTTTATATTTCTTTTGATACTGATTTCTTCTTTTCTTTCTTTCATTTTGCTCCAATAGGATAATTTTTTTTTAATCTAGTCTGAATATATTTTGGATTAGGATCTTGTCAGAGAAGGTCCTCAGCCTTTGAAGTTTGCTGGAATTGGAGGGCTTTCTGAGTTCCTTGGGTACACATCTCAGCTTTGTTACCTGTTTCTTCACATTTCATATCCAAGTACTTCTTTATCAAAAATGACATATGTCATAATCCATGCTATGGACGGTTTATATGTGGGAAATTTGAGAAATTGGTGGAATATATTGGAAATTATAAAAGATATTGGGGAGTGAATTTTATAGTTATTAAGAAGGAATTCCATGTGCACTCATATTGCAAGAGAAAGAGAATCTGAAAAACAGTACTCTCCTGTTTAATGAAATTGCTTGGCACTTGTCTTGATTGCATTCAACCTAAAGGCCTAAACACCTAGTAGGGTTGGCAAAACCGGATCAGGGTATGGCAATGCCTGGAGCCTACTTGGATCTAATTTTTAGGTTTTTTTAATCCTTTTGTACTCGGATTTATAATTTTTTAATATTATATATGTATATTTTTAAATTTTTTTTATTTTTAAATTTATTTTAGTGAATTTGGACATGAAAATATGAATTTTAAACGTTTAAAACTTTACATATATGTAATAGATGGGTCAAATAAATATAATTATTTAAAATAATATATTTTTATAATATTTTTCAATAAAATCCGGGTATCGCGCCGGGTCCCGAGCTTATTAAGTGTTGCCCAAGACAAGCCTGGCTTCATTCCTAGGCCGGGTATTATCCGGGTCCGGACCTAGCGGGTATTTTTGACACCCCAAATACTAAATTAAAGCTCTTATAATATTCAGGCTGGAGACTTGCAGTAATTTTCCACTTTTCTTCTTTCATTCATCTGGAGAATATTCAAAGATAATTTTATAATTTCTAAAACTATTTTCTGACAATTTATTGTACATCTGCAACATTCCTTTAACATGCAAGAGAGTGGAATTATGGATTCAATAACTCACAGGCACTGAATGCTAAATTTGTGTGAAAATTGGTTAGGAGATGATATCACTCTTATCTACTGCCGTTTCTTGTGTCTTGCTGAAATGGATGGAAAATAAATCCTGTAAATGCCATTTAATGTTGTAATTGTTAGAACATTGCTAAATGTGCTCTGACTCAATGCCTGGACTAGTCTTCTTGGTGATAGATCACAAACTTTTCCACGATTCAATGGATTTTCTTAGGGCTTATTCCTAAAATACTTTTTCAGTACTTAAAAAAATTTTTGCTTGAAGTGTCTTTGCCATCTGCAATAAATACCAGTCTGATAATACGTGGCAGCTGAGGAAATAAGTGTACTAGGCCTGATGATGATAAAAATTTATGATTTATTAAAGTGTACCCTTTGCTCATTTGTTTTGTTTTCAGTTGGACTGATCAACAAAGAGCTCAAGCTGCCAGAGAAGGCTGGGGTTATCGATTACTATACTCTGCACGCCTGGTAATTATGAAGTTGTTGTCTTAGATTCTTAGTAAAATGGTCTGTTGTTTAGCCTTAAATTTATTAGTTATCTGAGTGAGACTAATATCCATCTATTTCGGGCGCAGGTTGGAGTATTTCTGGCTGCTGATGCCTTGATTATTGGAGCTCAGCAAGTAGGTCGTTATATCCAGGACATAAGATCTCACTGAGGTTCAGTGGCTGCACTTGAAGACAGTCGATTTAAACATCTGAGACAAAAGTCTTGGTTATGCTTGATCTCAAAGTGACCAGAGATTTGTGGAGGATCCCAATTTTGAAGCTAGAATACTTAACAAAGCTAATGACTTGTGCGAATTTCAGCTATGAAATCATTTCCTTATCAAGTGTTTTTTATGCTTTTCATCTGCGTTGTGATTTTCTTTCATGTGCTGTGTTGAGTTAGTTGAGCAGTGATTGCCTCGTTGTAATTTGTTAAAGCAAGGTTGGCTGCAAAGGAAATTTGCTTAAGCAGTTAAATAGAATTTGAGATTGCGGCTGCCTAGCTACGTATGTTACTGTGTATACCAATGCCTCCATTTTTTTTTTCTTTTTCAAATTTAATTTCCTACAACCTTAAAACTGCTTGTCCCTATGTAGTATAGGCGTCTGACTGTCATGCACCGGCAACTCAACAAAGTTTTGAATGAATGAACCAAGAAACAATTATCTTTTTCTCTTGGAAGATAATGGAACACGGATATTACTCTGTCACTATGAATTGGGTTCGGTCATCCCAGCTGGAAACTTGTATTTTGTATTGTTATGCGGAATCGTAAAATACTAAAATGTTGATAAATTAATAGAAACAAATTTTTTGAATAATAAAAATATTATTAATAAGTTAGAATAGTTAAAATTAATATTTTGGATTTTTTATACTAATCTTGAATATTATGAGTTTATTAAAATAAGTGAAATTAAAACATTATTTTACAATAAAGTTTTCTTAGTCAAAATAAAGAAAATAAAATAAACGAATTCAAATTTGATATCTAAACAAAATAATAAGATACTAAAAGCAACAAAAAAACTTAATATTGCAAAACAATTAAGAAAGAAATGAAATTTTTAATTTCTAACTCAACCATAAGATAGAACAGTCATAATAATTTAGAGTTTGGTTCATTTGTTGTAAGATTTGAAACTATATATTATATGTTCAAAACAAACAGTTATAACTTGAATTACGAGTTCCAGAAAATATCATGCTCATCCTATGCAACCATCCTATGCCATGTATAATATTCATTGTTTTTGCCGTATGTTGGATCGGTTTGACCTGCTGTTAGTGTTGAACGAGTAAACCAAAATCCAGTTTGAGCTCTTCTGGCAAACCCCATTATAATCTTTTACTTTTCTTTAATAAAAGATGTTAGAGCGGTCTCTGCCTTTTCTCCTTCTACAGGTTTGAGTTGTACCGCAAGCTCAACGATTGTGCTCATCTAACTTTTAGGTAACACGTTCCCACTTAGTCCATAATATGTTGAATATTAATTTTTTAAGTACTTAGCAGGGTGCCAGTTCTATCCACTTGCCAGGGATACTCAAATCAAGAAAAAACTTTCATAATTCTTAACCTTCTGGTCAACAGAGTAGTAGCTCTACTGTCTCTTCTTTTCTGCATATTACACATAGGGAAGCAAAATGAATGCATATGACAAGAGGAAAATTATTGACCTATCTTGATGGTGAATTTTCTTGGGGAAAGTGAGGCTTGGCTACAACAATCAGATCGGCTGTCCTGTGCATAGTGATGCCAAAAGCTTCGTTCATATCTAAATCTTTAGCTTCAATACCAGGGGGAAGCTCCCAATCAAAGCTGTGGAGAAGCTGAGCCAGAGCTAGCTCAACAGTTGCTGCTCCAAATGCAATAGCTGGACAGCTTCTTCTACCAGAACCAAACGGTATAAGCTCGAAATCCTTCCCTTTGAAGTCGAATGTGCTATCCATAAATCTTTCTGGCTCGAAGGCTTCAGGATTTTCCCATGATTTTGGGTCCCTTCCTATTGCCCAGGCATTTACAAAAAATCGTGTTTTGGTTGGGATATTATACCCATTAATGGTAACTTCCTCCATGGATTCCCTTGGGACTAGGACAGGAGCAGGAGGGTGCAATCGAAATATCTCTTTGACGACAGCTTTCATGTAGTGCAGCTGAGGCAGCTCACTTTCTGGTACAGCTCTTCTGTCTCCAAGAATCCTTCGAACTTCAGCTTGAGCTTTTTCAAGGACACGGGGATTCATGATGAGCTCTGTCATCCCCCAATCGAGAGTTATGAAGGTTGTATCGGTTCCAGCAGCAAACATGTCCTGCAACATTAACATAGACACTTTTCCGTTTCACTTTCTGTGCAGATGATAAGTCAAAAATTGTACGTTTTATACGTCTAGACATCTGTTCATTTTTGAAGCTAAAAGAGGATAAAGCAAAGAAGCAGCAAATAAAGAAGTCTTCACTGACCAAGATGATGGCTTTGACGTTGTCCATGGTGAGAGGCATTTCAGCTGTTTCATTCTTCTGTATATCTAGTAAAACATCCACAAGGTCCTGCTTTTCCGTTTCTCTATCAGGATTGAGATGTTCTTTTATTACCTTGTCAAAAAGCTGATCAAAGCGTTGAAAGGTCTTTTGGAGCCTTGATTTCATGCCGGTTAAGCTGTGAAGAAACTCCATGGAAGGGAAGAAATCTCCAATGCTAAAACCGCCTAGTAATGCTTGATACTCCTCGAGCATTTTCTGGAACCCATACTGATCATACTCCCCTGCTCCCGAGAAATCCCTCCCCAATGCAACCCTGCAAAGAACATCATTTGCATACAGTCCTAGAATCTTAGTTAGATTGGTGATATTAGGATAACACTCTTCTACTCGACGGACCAGACGAGCTACTTCCTCTTCTCTAACAAAGCTAAAAGATTGGACTCGTTTGGCACTCAGTAGCTCAAGCATACAAATTTTTCGTATATGCCTCCAGTAAGCACCATAAGGGGAGAACACAATATCAGTGCAGTCATAAAAGAGGTGTTTGGCTGAAAAAATCTGAGGGCGGCTTGCAAGTGCAAGATCATGGGTCTTCATCACTTCCTTTGCCATTTTAGCCGAAGAAACCACTACTGTAGGAACTTCACCGAGTTGCAAGTAACAGATTGGACCAAACTTCTCTGCCAAACGACAGAGAGAGATGTGGGGCATTTTACCAAGCTGGTGAAGGTTACCGATGACTGGAAGCTTCGGAGGGCTTGGTGGGAGACTAAGCTTTCCTTTTCTTGAATTCTCCTTTAAGATGAGCTTGAGCAGCAGCAACAGAAAAATGGATGCAAGGACCATGAAAGGTTTTAACCCTTCCTTAAGCCATTGAAGGAAAGCCATCAGAGTTTTCTCTTTACAGGTTTCTACCTTTTGCAGCAAATCATTATCCATTTATTAAAGGTAGCCACTTCATTCATATGCTTAATCTCCCACCAAGTGTATCTTTCTATGTTTTCCCATTTTCTCTGATCTATAAGCGTTTGCTAGGCTGTCAACTTCTTTATTCACTTTTTTCAACTCAATCCAATGTATCTTTAGCCTATTGGTGAATGATCATATGCTTTGGACTATGAACATGAAATAAACAGAATAAAACCAAAGGACTATTTAAATAAACAGAATAAAACCAAAGGACTATGTAAAAAATTACAGCAGGTGCTATAAGTTTGTTAAAATGTGATGCGCATCAATCAAATACAGTAAAGCAAAGGCAAATTTAGTCATCACATGCTAAGCCAAAGTAGCTTAACTAAATGACAGACACCTGCTCAATTATGTATGCACGAGGTGGCAAATTAAGGATGGGTGTTGATTCATCAAATGGCCACCTAAAAGCAATAGAAACATGGCACGACGAAGCTTGTAAGAAGCGATGGCTCGCTTGTTGTAAATAGAGACATTTGCTTCACGGATTAGCGGGCCCGATTATGTATCAAAGTCAAGAAAACAGAATGGAGAAAGCTTTAACAAAAGCTCCTATTCTGATTTAAGGAAATAAAAAGTTCCTTTTTTCAATTTCAGTGGTTTAATATTTGTTTTTAATACCTGCTTATTTAATTTATGCTTTAACATTTTAATAGGAGGAACCAACAAAGTTCTTAGTCTGGAATTCTCTTGATAGTGAGAGTGCTATTTTATTTTATTTCACAGTTCAATACCATTTATTGTAGACGCTTGGCACTTTATCAATATCAGTTAAATCTAGCTGCACTGTTATAATATAAGATGTGTGAATGATAGTCGATAGGAGTTTCTGTGGTTTGTATTCCTCAAAACTTTTCTCAAGTTTGACGTTTTAGGTGTCCTGCTTGTCGAAATATCATTGTCGGATGCCCAATCTTCTTTGTATAATGACAAGCGATAACCAACCCGGCTCGCGATAGACGATAATGGAGCTATCCTTGTCAATTTTGGCGGAGTTTCTTCAGCATTAATTTATCTTATGGTAAACAAGTAATTTCTCAAGATGTTTGAAAACACACACCAAGGTTCAAGCTTGATGTCTAAATCAAGCGTGTAAATTGTAAGAATCGTATCCTCTTTAAAAGCACACGTTCCATTTTTAAAACTCAAATCACATTCTAGAGAAAAAAGGTTAACCAAACACATACTTATAAATTATTTGGTGAAGAAAAAGGTAAGAAAGCCTCAAATGGTATAACCATTCACCAAATATTTTAAGAGAGATTTTACATCCATTTCATTATTCCTTTAGCTCTAGAAACGATGAGGAGTCGCAACAACTATAAGCGGGAACTTCCTGTGGATGGTTATACCATTTGATTCATCGACATTCAGGTCCTCCTCTCTTTGTTCACCAGGCAATGCCCAATCAAACTTGTACAGTAGATTTGACAATACAAGCTCGACAATTGCAATAGCAAATGTAGCTCCAGGACACCCCCTTCTACCAGCTCCGAAAGGAATGAACTGAAAATCATTCCCTTTGAAACTTGAACAGCTGTCCAGGAACCTCTCAGGTTTAAATTTCTCTGGTTCTTCCCATGAAGCAGGATCTCTCCCTATTGCCCACGCATTGATAATAACTCTGGATTTGGCAGGAATGTTGTAGCCACCTACCTGGACATCTTTTGTTGCTCGTCGGGGAAGCAGCAATGGAACTGGAGGGTGTAGTCGTAAAGTCTCCTTTATCACTGCCTTGAGGTAAAACATTTTCTCTATATGATCTTCATCAATGAAAGAATTGCTCCCGGCAATCCGTCTCACCTCTTCCTGCACCTTTTTCATAGTTTTGCTATGCTTTATAAGCTCTGTCAGTGCCCATTCCAGAGCAGTGTAAGTTGTATCCGTTCCACCAGCAAACATGTCCTGCAGGAAATTGATTATAACGCATGGATCATAGCATAAATGGCAGTCTTGTACTAAGACACTTGTGCGTTTGTATGTAAATAAATAACCTGCTTCGCAACTAGCTTGGATTGATTAGACAAGATGTACTTACCAGGATAATGGCTTTCATGTTCTCTCTAGCCATGCTAATGCCATTTGTGCCATCATTTTGAATGTCAAGAAGAACATCCAAGAAGTCCTTTTGATCCTCCTTCACGATCACACCACCATTCATTACTACATCTTGACGTTGACGAGTCATGTGATGGTCAATAACATAATTCAAAAAATTATCCAAATGTTTGAAAACCCTCTGCACCCTAGCATCCAGACCGGTTAATTTATCTAAAAAGGCCAGCCATGGAATGAAATCCCCAACACAGAGCATACCTAACAGTTCCCCGAGCTCTTCTAGAAGTTTCTTAAGTTTACTCCCAGCTTCACCTTCGCCGCATGTCATACCAAAAGCAGCCCTGCATATCACATTCTTTGTAAGCGAAATTAATATTTCACTTAAATCAATTGGAGACGAACCCGAACAAGATTGTAATGCTACTTTTTCAATCATTTGAATTGTCTCTTCTTCTCTTAAAGACCTAAATGACTGCACCCTTCTTGTGCTAAGAAGCCGCATTACACAAATGCTTCTCATTTGCCTCCAATATTCACCATAAGGGGACCAGGATAAGTCCTTGTAATCGTAGAGAAGTTTTCTAGCAATGCTGGAATAGGGTCTGTTTGCAAATATTATGTCGTGAGTTTTCATTATCTCACGAGCAAAGCTTGGCGACGAGATCACAAAGGTAGGTTCTCTGCCAAGGTGCAGCAGCATAATGGGGCCGTGTAGGCTGGCTAAGGACCTCAGAGAGCGGTGTGGGGCCATTCCTAGTTGGTGGAGATTACCTATTATTGGCAGCTTTGACGGTGAGGGAGGAAGGTTTTTGTTGCTTGGTTTGGTGAGAAATACCCATTTGATAACAAACATGGCCAGAATAAGGGAAACAATAGAGGACGGCAGCAGCAAGAATTCTTGTAGCTGGTAATGGACATGGAATTGGATCAAACTGTTGGTCATTTCTGATCCTTTGGTTTCGTGAGTTTTCCAAAATATAATATTATGAGCATCCCTCGTGATGTTTTACACCATTTATAGGCATCTAACCATTTATCAAGCATTTAAGCTTTTGCCAAATTCATAGAATTGATGGAATCAAACAGATAGAAGTGATAAATCTGTATCGTTTATAGAAGCAAATTTAATAGCTTTATTTATTATTATTATTATTTATTTATTTATTTTATGGCGTCCCTTTAGTTGGCTACTACTGGTGAAATTTGAGATATGGAAACGTTAATTAATTTGGGATGCGTAAAATGTTTTGAAAGAAACAGAATGCTTGCAATCATGCTGACCAATCATTAGAATTCAGAAATGACCACTGACCAATGCAATACAGCATTCTTCAAAATAAATAACCGTTGTCTCCATTAATTTATGTGCATGTGATGTAATATTGTTGGAGTTATACGTGAAAGATACTTTGATAATTTTTCTATATTAATTATTGTCAATTCAGTAGAACAGTGCCACAGAAATTAGCATAAATATTTAGTAGATTACGAACACAGGACCTTACAACTCTAACAGTAAACAATTGCATTTTCCCCTATTTGCACACCATTCCAGCAACTAGCGAGGAGTTGGAACAGCAACAAGAGGAAAATGTTCTACGGACTGATATTCCCGATGCTCTGGTACATCCAAGTGCTGCCCACTTGCTTCACTGGGCACTGCCCAGTCAAAATGCTACAAAAGACTTGATAATGCAAGCTCAACTGTGGCAACAGTGATGGAGCGAGGCGTAGCGGAAGTGAAATTGATTGAGTAGAGAACACTAGATATTATTTTAGTATAAAATTAAACCAACGCGATTAGATTACATTTTAACTGAAGTGTGATTAGATTTTATTTTGATTCAAACGACTCAATGAGATTTTTAATAACTCGTTATGCCAGATTAGATGACACTCTAAATCAAACTACTCTATAAGAAAGATTTTGATAAATAATTTCAGAGAGAATTATAAAAGAGGATTTTATTGAATAGTTGAATATGAAGTTGTAAAAATAATAACGAGACCATTCCATTTATAATAAAAGAAACTCACCTCCCTAAATTAACTGAAAAAAAAGAAACTAAATCACAATCATAATGGAAATAAAAGATATTTACTAAGTTAACTAAATCTCATGCCTTAATTGACTCTAATAAAAATAAAAAATCCTAAAATAATAAAATACCATAATTAACGCTAATTAAAATAAAACATCCTAAAATAATAAAATTCTATAATCTTAAAATTCATAAAATAATGTCTTACATCAGTCTTCCCCTCTTAAAAGAAACTTGTCATCGAGTTTGAATACAGTCTGAAGGGTGAAACTTGTAGTGTAAGTGCAAATCATCTTGTAATTTGAACTTGTAGCCTTACTCATTAATCTTCCTCGAAACTTTGAAGCATCCAAATTTCATCAATTTCCTTCACTTGTACATTCTTTAATCTTCCAAGTGCAAGCAACAATCAAATAACTCTTGTCTTTCCCCAATTGTCGTTCAATGCACTTGCCAATATGTTTCACCTTTTCAACCAAATCTTCTTTATGCACAATCTTCTTGCCTTCAATGTGAATAGGTACAACCATTTCAATCATTTTAGATTCTTCAACTTGATTTTATTGCACAATCTCGATCGTACTATTAGGCTTAATATGTAAATTAAGAGTAGGTTGTTCTTCTTTTTTAAAAATATCAAATAGATCAAAAACCTCATCATCTTCAATGCTTGACTTGTCCTCCAAGGAAACATTATATACATTCTCACACTGACTGCCACATTAAAATTTTAAATCAATAATAAATTGTATCTTTTCGTTTGCAACATTATGCACATCTTTGATATGTGGAAAGGCACAAACTTCTTTCATATGAACATATTTCACTTTAAGTTGTTGACTTGTGATAAAACTAGGGATCCTCTGATACTAACTAATGAAGCGAGGCGTAGCAAATGCGAAATTGATTGGGTAGAGAACATTATATATTGTTCTAGTATTGGATCCAACCAACGTGATTAAGTTACGCTCTAATTGAAGCATGATTAGATATCGTTTTAATTCAAACGACTGAATGAGATTTTTAATAACACATAATGCGAGATTAAATGACGCTCTAATGCTAATGACTTTACAAGAGATTTTGATAAATAATTCCAGAGAGAATTATAAAAGAGGGTTCTATTGAATAGTTGAATATAAAGTTATGAAAATAATAACAAGACATTTTTATTTATAATAGAGGAAACCCACTTCCCTAAATTAATTTAAAAAAAGAAAAACTAAATCATAGTTATAATGGAAATAAAAGAAATTTTTCTAAGTTAACTAAATTTCATACTTTAATTGACTTTAATAAAAATAAAAAGTCTTAAAATAATAAAATACCATAATTAACGCTAATTAAAATATAAAATCCTAAAATAATCAAATTCTATAATCTTAAAATTCTTAAAATAAAGCTCTACATCAAACAGCAAATGTAATTCCTGGACAGCCCTCCCCAAAATGAATCAATTCAAAGTCATGCCCTTTGAAATCAAGGAAAGAATTCAAGAGCATCTCCGGTCTAAATTCTTCTGGCTCTTCCCATGATTTGGGATCCCTTCCTATTGCCCAAGCGTTGAAAATTATTATTGTTTTGGCAAGTATGTCATACCCTTTAACTTTGACATCCTCAGTTAATTCTCGTGGAACAAGTAAGCGGATTGGTGGGTGTAATCAAAATGATTCCTTGTTGGTCCTTTCAAGTATTGCATATTCTCCAGGTCATCCCCGGAGACGTTGGGTTTGCTCCCAATGATTTCTCGCTTACTATGTGCTTTCTTTATTGCACGTGGGTGCCTTATTAGCTCTGTCATTGTCCATTCCAGGATCGTGCATGTGGTATCAGTCCCAGTTGCAAACATATCCTATTTTCAGAAATATTTAACAAACACATTACATGATCTGTATGCTCCGAGTTTCATGTTATGTCTATACTTAATTATTTGTTATGTAAGATTATTACGTTAATAATGATGGATAATAATGTTAACTGAAGTCAAACAGACATAGATACAGGTCAAGATTCAAAGCTATTATGGTCACCAGAATGATGGCTCTTATGCCATCTCTCCACGGTGCTGTTATCTTTCTGAATATTAAGCAGAACATCCACAAAATCCTTTTGCTCCTCTGTTGTATCCGCGCCTGCTTTGTCACATGAATATTAAGCCAACCAAGCCATGGAATAAAATCCTCTACGTTAAAAGCACCAAACATTTGACTAAAATCATCCGGAAGCTTCTTAAACTTGGTCCTGCGTTCTCCTTCAGCATATTTCCTGCCAAAAGCAATAACATCCACATGAAAGGAACCAGATTCCAATCTAAAAGCATGTAACCCTTCCAGACATGCCACAGGATGAAACACTGGAGAATGACTCGAATATGTTTCGAAGAATGGGCGCAACACCACCAGTGAACAAGCAATGCATGGGGAGAAAGAAAAGGAAAGTACTGAAGACCAATCATCAAATAAAACCACTGTTAGACTTGCCTAACTAAAGAGCAATCCAAAAATAAGTGCCTGATAGTCTCACCTCACTTTTCCAAATACGCTTTTTGCAAATTAAAATAAAATATGCTTTTAATTTTTTGCAAATCTTTTTTAATCCTTTCTTAATTTATATTTTCGACCGTTACATGCTTTGGGTGGTGGAGTTGATATTTATAATATTTGTAGAAGATCGAGAAGGCGGGCAAATTGTATTTGACAAAATTGATCTTGACTGGCTCCGTAAACAGAGATCAATAGCTTAGTAGTTTGATCAATTCAAAGTAGTTTTATGTGTTGATGAGGCTACGTTGAAAAGGATTATAATTACGGAAGCAGTTTTATCATTTGTCCTGTTACACAAATTGGATTATGCCCAAGTTTCTTTTTCTTGCCCATTGTTGGGAGGACTATGGCCAAGTTTGTCTTTTGGTATATGATTTTTTCCCAATTTTTTTGGTGATTTTTAAATTTTTGTTTCAAACTAATGTATTTTTAATGTCATGGCTTGATTATAAAATAATTATGATTAACTGATGAGGTAGCATTTAAAATACAAATTCTATATGGGTGGGATTATTCGCATTCTAAAACCTACTCTAAACACTCATTTATTTTGAACAGTCATTCATTAATTTTTTTTTTCTTCTATACACTCATTAAAATTTCAAACATACCCTCAATACTTTCTCTTTATTTGTTAATACATTCATGGCACCATAACACATAAGAGATTTTGCTCTCTACTCACAAATTATATATATATTATTTGTTCAGATCATAAATAAGAAATGACATTTTTTCCCTATAAAAAAAAATCATTTGTTCTTTTGTCTTTTTTCCCAAGATCGAAATAACAAATATGCAATTTTAAACTAGTAAAGTATGAAGTATTCACGCATTAATTAACTTTCAGGCCTTTACTGAACAGTAACCTACCATGGGATTTAATAATTGAATTGCACGCGTCCCTCTAATGAGAAAATGAGAAATTTTGATTGAATTTGAAAAACAAATGGTTAGTTTTTGATAATTGAATTTTTTGAGGTTATGATTTTGATATTGATAATTAAAAATAGAATTTAAATTCTTTACTTTTACAATATTTTATAGTTGTATTAGATGGGCGTCCAAAGTGTTTTTTTAATATTAAAATATCTTTAATGGTAGATAACATTATGGGTATATTTATAACATACAATTTATAAAAAGATGAGTGTTCTAAGTTTTTTTTAAGAGTGCAAATCGTCCCATCCATTCTATATTCATGCTTTATAGCATTTAACATTACTCATAAGAGTAAAGAGTTGGAGAAACCAAAATAGAGTTGGAGAAAATTCTCATGAAGCCCCTTGGCCTTGCTTAAAATATTTCATTAAGTAAAATTATTTCATAACTCACATATTTTGATTCCAAAAACACCCTCATCTCACACTCCATGTTCACGTTACATTATATATTTTATTATTTTTTCTATCTGTCTCCTCTCTCTCTCTTCTTCAACAACACATAAATTTATGATTTTTAGACATTTTTTATGTTTGACTTGATTGTTTTTCTTATTTTACATCTAAATTTTAGATATATACCACTTAATAATTAAAGTTAAATAATTTGACTTTTATCTGAACGGAAATCAATTATAATCTCTCAAAAATACTCCTACTTAATAGGCTTATTTCCAATCAAATAAATTTAATTTCTATTTTACCTTTTGAATTGTTATTTTGTTGTGTCGATTTTGTACTAGTGAATCAACTTATTTTTATAAAATCTATATTTTTAGACTTTACTTTGTTGTCATATGGGGCTCTTTTGCTTATATTTGTCATTGCGAACAAAACTTTTAATGAAAATTAACATGCTAGGATGTAGTTGTTCTTTTATTCATTGAATATTTTAATTTTTACAATTAATAATATTTGTAAAATGATATTTTACTTGAAATTTTTAATTGATGCTTTTGTTAACTTGTGTGATTAAACAAAAAGAAAACATATAATACACACAAAATTAACATTGTATCCTTTTAGCTTTAACATTGTATATATTAAAAAAAAAAAGATATGTTATAATTAATAATAAACTGATTTTAATTTATTTGCCATCTTTGACTTATCAATTACGTAATAATAGTTATAGGACAGAAATGTCAAAATATTATAATTTAGAATCTTTTTCTCTTATGACACAAATAGCTTAATACTTATATTTAGTCATCAAAAAATGAACAGCAAACATGTCTTTTAGACATTTACATTCAGACATATGCAGACTTTAATTAAATTTAATCCTACTTAACAAACACGCCGTAAGATTTATTTTAAGAATAATAATAGAAGAATGATATTTATCAAAATTGTAAAGGAAAACTTATATTTGTTAGATTGTAGTTTGGCTATAGAGTAACCAAGTATTGTTCAAATAAATTATAAATTCTTTAATTAAAAAAAAGATAGAGAAAGAAAGAGTAAATTCTTAACTGAAATATTAATTTCACGACGGAAGGCATGTAATTGGGCCAAGTTGGTATCTCTTGGCTTGGTTTAGAGATCTTGGACTTGGAAACCTAGGGCGCTGTTACTTTGCGGACTCTGGCTCGTCTCGCAGCGCACCTTGGGTCTTAAAAGCTCACAATAATGTCTACAGGGCCAAATTCTTATTATTTTTTCTTTTAAAATATTGATTAATTTTAGATGGTTTACTCATCTTTGTAGTCTTTAATGGTTGCAATTTGGGATTTTGGTTGAGTTGCTTACAATTTAAGAGATTTTGTTACATGTGCTTGACTTTTTTTTCAATTCTTTATTATTTTGACAAATTACAAAATTACATTTTTATCCAATTTATAAAATTTTAATTAAATATATAGGAATTAATATAAATTTTTTACACTAACTTTTCATATTTTGTATAGAAATCCTAACATTTTTTTTATTCTACGTGTTCCTCCCCGGGGATCTTTTGTGGGAATTCATTAGGAAAGGAGAGAGAGCTTTGCTGCTTTGCCACTTTGATACATGATTTTGTTGAAGAATAATGATATAGTCATAAACAATTATGCAAAACCAACTCAATTTGTATAAGAGTATTTGATTATTTTAGTACAACTGTTTGTGCGTGTATCATTATTGTTTTAAAATTTATCTTACCATGTTGTTATTTTAATTTAAAACAAGAGATAAAATTTTAACCATAAAAAAAGAATTTTATAGTGGTGCTTGTGGCACTATCCTAAGCGACTAATGGTGCGTTCTTTAGCCGGAATCGGAATGGTGGAATCGGAATGGACGGGGAATGGGAATTACTTGGAATGAGAATAAGGAATGGGAATCGAGAATAAGTTGTTTACTTGAACTATAGGAATCGAAATCGGAATGAAATTGGATTCGCCATTAATGTGTTTACTTTGTCTTGGAATCGGAATCAGAATGAATTTGATTGTAATAAATTATCAAAAAGTACTTAATGAATTATTTTCATAATCATTATTTTATATTTTAATTATAGTGATTATTTATTCAAAAAATTTTATTATTAATAATTATTGTCAATAATATATTGATATATTAATTAATTATAAAATTAATTAATTAATTATAATAATATACTAATTAATTATAATAATTATATTATTAATTAATTATAATAATATATGAATTAATTATAATAATTATATTAATAATTATTATAACAATAAATAAATTAATTATAATAATAATAACATATATAATTATTGTGATTATTTATTATATCTGCAGTTCGCTAACAAAACCTAGGTTCACGATAACGTTCTGGATGCAAAAATAGAATTTATATTTTTGATTTAAATGAGGGCATTTTCGGAATATTGAAATTTCAGTGAGGATAAAAATGGAAGTTCAGGGAATGGGAGATTGATTCCAACCTCCCCCCATGGGAATCAATCTCCCATTCCCCATTCCCAAATTCTTGTGGGTCCCACCATTCCGATTCCCATTCTGGCTCATTTTTTGCAAAGTAAACATGGTCAATCATTCCGATTCCGGATTCCGATTCCCCAATCCGGGAAATAAACACACCATAAACCTTTCCTTTTTAGTGTTGAGAAAAATTTATGTGAGATAGGTCTACTACTTCAGTAATAATTTTTTATCATATGGTAGAGTAATAGATTCCACATAGAGCCTATTAATTTTTTAATATTAAATTTAATATGTCACTAAATAAAACTTACCATAATCTCACTTTAGAGTCCTCTGATCTGCTAAACTGGAGCACTACTAGATCGTGCCATGATCTGCACCTTATAATGTTGAGATAATGGACCGCGGTCTGGACAAGTTTTTAATGCCTAACCTGGCGGCTGGACCCAACCAAGGTCAGGAAATGGTTAAAGAAATGGGTAACTTTAGCCCAAAAGATTTTACATAATGCTGATGTTGAGTGTAGCCAACCCACCTTTAGTCTGACAGAGCGTGTGGGGCGTGCCAAAAAAGGGGGAAACTTTTTCTTATCATGCTTCAAACGAAAGCTAACTCAACCACGATAAAACCTAACCTAAGCCCGAACCTTACCATGGTTAATTCCTAACCAATTCCTTACATTACAAAGTCTTGATTAGACAAAATCCGAGTCAAACCCACGGCTACAAACAAGACACGCGTACGGCCTGATCTCGTGTAAACCGCCCCAGCCCATAGAGTTGGTAGGTTAAAATTAGGATTAGTTCCCGTGTTCGCCGCTCAAAGCAAAGAAAATTCTTATCTTCGATTATTTTGTTCGTTCGTTTTAATCTCGTCAAGATCTCGATTTCTCTCTTATTTCCTAGCCGTGACCTGCGATCATGGAGATGGAGCGCGTGACGGAGTTTCCTTTCTCGGATCTAGATCGGCGTCCTCGTAAGCGGGCGCGTTTGGGCTGGGACGTGCCTCAGGTACCGAAGGTATCATATGATCTCGTCTCTGTTTGCGATTTTTATTTTTCCTGGATTTTCCTATTCATTGATAGATCTGGTATGTTTCTTTACGTTTCTTTTTTAATTTTTTGTGTTTTAAATCATGTTAGTTTTAATTAGAAGCTTATTCCTATTTTGGTCGGATCTGGATTATTTCGTAATCTCTCTCTCTCTCTCTCTCTCTCTCTCTCTCTCTCTCTTTGGTGTGTATGATAGATCATGGATAGCTTTTATAAGAATCTTAGATTTTTTTTTGTATTGCTTTCTTAGAGCATTAGGATCGATGGACGATTTATCAGTTTCGAGTCAAATCTAGTTATGCAAAAATATCTTGGACGAAGTTTTTGTTGACTTGTTCAAATCGTTGCTAGAGTTTTTAATGCCGTAAAAAGTATATAATTAATTCCAACTGGAAGCTTTTTGCTTAACTTGAAATATATTTGGTGTTTTCAGTCTGTTGCTATTAATTCATCGATCTATATTTCCCTATGATGTTTTTCTGCTATACCTGCCAATGACTTTATGGATTGTATGATGTACAAGGGGATGGAGTTATAGGGAGGAAATTTGATATATGTTTTAAGTGGTACAAATGAATGAATGGCTGTGTGTAGGCTCAGGTAGGATTATTTTGTGGACAAGAGGTTGGGAATGTAACAAGCTTTGCACCTCCAAGAGCACCCTCAGACTATGCCACTAGTTCTTCTCTATTTGTAAAGGGAGTGGCTCGAAATGGTTCTCCCCCATGGCGTGAGGATGACAAAGATGGCCATTATATGTTTGCGCTTGGAGAAAATTTAACTTCTCGCTGTAATTACACTTTTACCATTATCTGCCTCAATCAATAATATTAGTTTGTCCTTAATGAGAGTAATTACTGTAGTTCGGTTAATAATGTTATGCTTCTTTTGGTGAACCTAATTTTCTATCCATGAGAATGACAGGTTCTTGTGGTATTTTAATGGTAGATATGTATATTTTACTAATCATTGGACTCAGAAATAGAGTTCTGATGTGTAACATGTTCAATCTGATTACTTACTTTGTCTTTTCTGTATTTGCAGATAAGATCCACAGCAAAATGGGTGAAGGTACATTTATTGTACAGAACTCAAATCCTTTGTTAAAAACGGTTTATCTGTTCTCTTTCTGATGTTTTGCCTCTTATTCTTGATCATTTCTTTGACAGGAACCTTTGGTCAGGTTTTGGAATGCTGGGATCGGGAGAGGAAAGAAATGGTAGCCATTAAAATTGTTCGTGGGATCAAGAAATATCGTGAAGCTGCTATGATAGAAATTGAAGTACTTCAACAACTTGCGAAGCATGATAAAGGTGGAAACCGGTGAGTGCTAACACTTGGTTTAATTTATTTCCTGCTTTACTGACATTGCTGGATATGTATAACAAGATTCCCTAAAATTTATGTCCAATGGTTGAATGGGTTTATTCCTTGCAGTTGTGTGCAAATACGGAACTGGTTTGACTATCGTAACCATATCTGTATTGTAAGTATATGATTGTTTTGTGATGAGTTAATTTCCCCAATTTACACATAATTTGGGGGTTAAGACTTCTGGATGGATTCAAATGGTTTCAACAGGTGTTTGAGAAGCTTGGACCTAGCTTATACGATTTTCTACGGAAAAACAATTATCGCTCATTTCCCATTGATCTTGTCCGTGAGATTGCCAGACAACTGTTGGAATGTATAGCATGTGTGTAGTAATTACTTAAGCTAGTTTCTTTCAATTAATCACGTGTTTCCTTTTTTCCATTGCTGGTGTCAATTAGCTATAGTCAATAATGAAATGAATGGGTTTTCTTGTTTTATACCTGTTCAACCATATAGAATATAGTTTTCACCTTGGTTGGAGTTTTTAAAAATGGCACTACTGCGTGCAGCAAACCTGTCTATGTTAACCTTGTGCTTTTTTGACTGTTTCCTAATGATTTTGTGAATTTTTGCAGTTATGCATGATCTGTGTATGATACATACTGACTTAAAGCCTGAGAATGTTCTACTTGTTTCTCCTGAGTATATTAAGGTTCCCGACTACAAGGTATTATTATGGTTTTCTTTACTTATTTTCACTAGTATACTCTTTCATATTTGGAGTTTTTGACATTGTTCTTTTTCTAAATGTATTTGAATCTGCAGAGTTCTTCGCGCACTCCAAAAGATTCTTCCTACTTTAAAAGAATGCCAAAGTCAAGTGCTATTAAAGTGATTGATTTTGGCAGCACAACTTATGAGCGCCAAGATCAGAACTACATTGTATCCACTCGACATTATCGTGCACCAGAGGTTATCCTTGGTAAATATGTTCTCTACCTATTTCTTGTTGTATCACTGAATTGTTATTGATCTTCTGACTGACCATGATCTTTATTTTTAGGACTCGGGTGGACTTACCCATGTGATATATGGAGTGTTGGTTGTATCATAGTAGAGTTATGCACAGTACGTGTATTCTTTATTTGGAATCTGTTTTTTGTTTTTTCTTTATTCGTTGTGAGTTTTATGGAGTCTTTATAAACCTCTCACAGGGTGAGGCATTATTCCAAACTCATGAGAACTTGGAACACCTTGCAATGATGGAACGGGTGCTTGGTCCCTTGCCTCAGCATATGCTGAAGAGAGTGGAGTGAGTGATCTTCTCCAAAGTTTTGTAAGTGCTCTCTGATTTCAACTCACTGATAGTATTTATTGCCGTGAATTTTCTCAGCCGACATGCAGAGAAGTATGTTAGAAGGGGTAGGTTGGACTGGCCAGAAGGTGCAGCCTCTAGGGAAAGTATTAAATCTGTGATGAAGCTACCTCGTCTTCAGGTTCCTTTTTTTGTGGTTCTGTTGTGGAATTTAAGGGTTATTGTCTTGCTTTTAGTTGTACTGACTGCATTGCCTCATTTGGTCAGAACTTAATAATGCAGCACGTTGACCATTCAGCTGGTGATCTTACACATTTATTGCAAGGACTGCTTAGGTATGATCCTACGGACAGGCTAACTGCGCGTGAAGCTCTTATGCACCCCTTTTTTACCAGAGATCATCTTAGGAGATAGGTGGCAGTATACTTGTAACACAATTCTCTGGTTGCAATATGTGGTGGTCAGAAGCCAAGTAGCATAGTTGTGGAAACTGGGCTTTTCTACTTTGTTGTGCGGTTGCTTGTTCTTGCCCAACTAACCCAAATCTGAAGCACTGTGAATATTTGACATTAAGAAATGGAATTTGTGTGGAAAAGGGTTGAGGATTCTCCTCTCCACCAACAAATGACCTAGGTATGTGTTGTACATGAAGTTAGTTTCTTGGCATGAATTTTGCCTACAAGTGTGACCAACCAAAGTGTAAAATATTGGATCTTTTGTATCTGCGGAAATTATTTTCAAACGCGGAAATGAATTCTTGTTTCAGGGTTTTGATTTTTCCTATTTTCAGAAAAAAGGGTTACTTTGATTAGCATATTTGGCATTGATGCATTCTTTCTGGGTGGCTTGAGTTGTGCATTTTCTCGATTTGTGAATTACTAGAGGACTACGAGCACGATCTTAGAATACCGGACAATGTCCGTTTACTGAGGCGGTTTCTTGATGCCTGTTAGAAAGTTCCGGCTCATGGAAGGGGAAATTTAGTATTTGAGGTGTGCATAATCTAATTGAACCGTGCGTGCGATACTGCTATTACGGTGGTCATCGGTTATCCACCACCGCCACCACCCGAATTAGCTTTGTTAACTAGTGCAATGTTGGTTGTTTACATGGAAGTTTCTACATTTGAAACCTAAAAAAGAAAAATGGTGTAGCTGTGGAAACAACAAACAAATGTTAACAATATAACTTGGCATGAAGGAAGGGGTAAGAAAAGTGGGTGGAGGTTTACAGCCCACAGTCTCTATGGAATGGTTAAGGGGATTAACAAAAGTTAATATAAGACTGACCATCGGATCATGCTCTTAATACCTGGGATATGCTATTCCAAAAATATCGCAGTAAGAACTAGTAGGAGTTCAAAACCCGAAAAGGAAAATGTGGTATAAACTGTAGCAACCTAAAATAAAAGTTTATATATATATATATATATATATATCTATGTATGTATGTATATTAACTTTCATGGCTTCCATGAAAGAAGTTGATGGAAAAGAAAAATTAGGGTGAGTGGTATAATCTTCATTTTAAAAAATAAACAAAACAAATAAAATGCAGCAAGAGATGGTTACAACCTTACATGTTTTAAAAATTAGAATGAAAAAAGTGAAAATCTATTAAAAATAATTTTAGAATAAAATATATAAGGCCGTCTCGTTACATTAATTTATTTCAATTATGGCTCACTTATTCATTTCAATTAATGAACTCAGACTTTTTTTTTTTTTTTGAGCAAAATGATATCAAATGCGTTTTTATTTTTTTAAAAATATAATTTTAGAAACATCTTTTCATTCTCAATTACTGTTTTTAAACACCATTTTAGAAAAAATAATAAACGAATCCTTATTTCCCTCCTCCTGTAGAAAGGCCGAAAGCGAGCCCTAGAGAGTTAACATGTAAAACATCTTTCAGTTGGCCGGAAAGCATCTTTAATTTAGAGTAAAAGACAAAGTTCATTAATAAATCAATGTTGACAACTAATAAACAAACGTTAATAGCAAACAAATTTGCTAGGAGATCAATGATAGCTAATTAATTATGTCATTATCATAAAAATTGTATTTTTTTCTTATGGAAAAAAATTATACTTTAAACATGTTGACAGCTATGAGAAATATAATAATACAATTAAAGGATGGAGTGATGCAAAGGTAAATTTTAGATTACCCACTCAGATAATCTTTAAAATATTTTAAAATTATTTTAGTTTACCCCCTATCTTATAAAGAAGATAAAAATATTTTTTTCAATTCTCTTTTATTTTTTTTCTTTATTTTCTGAACAAAAATAACGGTCAAATAAAGTTTACAGTAGTTTTATAGTATTTTAAAAATTTTTATTTCAATAGGCAGTTGTCCAAAATTTATCCTTAAAACAAAATTAATTCAGGAAAAAGGTCAGAAATATACTATTACCTTTAAAACAAGATTAATTCGGGAAAAAGATCGAAAATATACTATTTATTATTAAAAATATAGCTATTATTCGTGGCTCGCAGAGATTGAATGCCCACATAATGAGGATTAGGATTTTCTCTGGATCTAATCATATCCTGAGCAAATAATATAACTACTGATTCGTAGTTAATAAATAAAATATATAAAAAAGTCAAATCTTATCTTTATACTATTATTTAAAAATACAAAGGTCTTTAAAAATTTAGTACATGATCAGATCAAGAGAGGATCATGTTCCCCTAATAGATATTGGATATCTCACTTTGGAAATCGCTTTCTAAAGTTCAACGTTTTTTTTTAGGCGGAAAAAAAAAGGGGAAGAGAAGAAGAACAAGAAAGATAAACGTTATTGGCTTTCTGAGATTTAGAGGGAAATTGAGGACAAAACGACGGGATTTGTTTGCTTATATCAAGTTTAGGCTTTGCCCGGGTGTGTTTGACTCGGCTGAAATGCTGACCTCAATCGTTAACTTTGCAGGTACAAGAAGAATTGAAGCCTTGTGTACGTTGTCCGCATAGAAAACCTCGAACCAGAAATGGCTCTGCCATCAATTTTAAAGCAATTACAGCCTTTTCAAGACATATCACAATTAGAAATGTACAACTCATTGTCCCTCTCTCTTCCACTTCTACTTCCGATCCTCCTGTTTATACTTGTACAGTTGCTCAAGCTCACCAGAGCCAGAGGTAACTTACCTCCATCCCCACCAAGGTTACCCATAATTGGTAACCTTCACCAGGTCCTGCAAAATCTCCCACATCGCTCTTTCAAAGCTCTTTCGGAACGTTATGGCCCTTTAATGTACGTTTACTTCGGCAACTCTCCATCTCTTGTGGTTTCATCAGCCGAGTTGGCTAGCCAAGTGATGAAGACCCACGACATCGCTTTCTCTAACCGGCCCAAAACCATAGCTGCCCACATCCTCCTTTACGAATGCAGAGATCTCGGGAACGTTAATTACGGCGAGTACTGGAGGCAACTTCGGAAGATTTGTGTTCTTGAACTCCTGAGTTCCAAAAGAGTGCAATCAGCTCAACATGTTAGAGTTGAGGAAGTTTCATGTTTGATTAATAAAATTCGTCGTTCATGTCTCAACGGTGGGGCTATTAATTTATCCGAAATGCTACTGTCTGTTTCCAATAATATAGCTTCCCGGTGCGTTTTTGGTAGGAAGGTTGAAAAAGAACGAGAAGGAGGAGGAGGAGGAGGAGATGGGTGTAGCAAGTTTGGAGAGTTAACAAGAAGGCAGATGATGCTTATGACGAGTTTTTGTTTTGGAGATCTTTATCCATCTTTGAAATGGATTGATGTTCTTACAGGTTTCATTGGTCGTTTACACGAAACTGCTACAGCTTTGGGCGATTTGCTTGATCAGGTTATTGAAGAGCACAGGGTATCACTAACTGATGATGATCAGTCTGATAAAAAAGATTTCGTCCATATACTCCTCCAGCTTCAAAAAAATGGCAATCTTGCCATTGAGCTCACTCAGGACACTATTAAAGCAATCCTGATGGTCTCTTCATAATCTCTTTTTACACATATTGATGAATTTGGATTCAGTACAAATTAAGCTGTGCAAACTTTTTAAAGATTAGCGATTTAAGAACAAATGTATTCTTTTATGATAACTAACAATCACAGCCTTATAAAATGATGAGCACAAAACACAGATCACTAACCATGGCTAATCAAAGTTTCCATGTTTTACATTGTCAGGACATGTTTGTGGGAGGAACTGATACCACTGCGACAGCATTAGAATGGGTGATGGCAGAACTATTGAAAAATCCAAGGATTATGAAGAGAGCCCAGGAAGAGGTTAGAGGCGTTGTGAAAGGGAAATTGAATATAGATATGAAGGATATCGATAAGATGAACTACTTTAAATGTGTCATTAAGGAGACTCTGAGATTACATGCACCGGTCCCTCTTTTGGTTCCTCGAGAGACAGCGGAGAGTGTCAAATTGAATGGTTACGATATTCCCGCAAAAACTAGAGTATTTGTAAATGGATGGGCAATTCAAAGGGACCCCAAAGTATGGGACAGACCAGAAGAGTTCTTGCCAGAGAGATTTGAGAATAACCCGATTGATTACAGAGGTCAAGATTTCCAATTCATCCCGTTTGGTGCCGGGAGAAGAGGTTGCCCCGGTATGTCTTTTGCCATTGCTTCAGTAGAGTACGTGATCGCTAACCTTTTATACTGGTTTGACTGGAAATTGCCCTTTGGCGTAGTTTTGGACATGGCTGAAGCTAGTGGGGTAACCCTCCAGAGGAAATCACCTCTTCACGTTGTACCAACTTTATATTCCCCTTGATCTGTACAGAAAGTATTTATAGCTCATGCTGTTATCATTACTCTCCTTTTCTAATATGTTCCAAAGTTTCCATTATATGTGTATTTAAACTGAGCTGCACGATCAGTCATTTGATATGAATTTTTTCTTTTTTCCTGTGTTCTTGGATTTCTTCTCGAATCTCGAGGGCCAAGGTATTATGTTCCTGGTCTAACTATTCTTTGTTTGATCTTTTAAAATAAATTCCATTCAATTTATGAATATCACCGGTAGGAGTACCTTTTTTTTTTTTAATTAATATCATTTTAGAAAAAAATTGAGGGGTTGGGTAAAGTATTAATCAAAAGTTTAACTCATGTAGTCTCTTTCAGAACATAAATTCATGACTGATCAATCAAATAAACTTGGATAAAAATCATTCGACCAACTTTTCAGTAAGCATTGTACAAATCGGTTAGAAATAAATTATATGGTTAGGAATATGCTCGTTGAGTCCTAATGTCAAATGATGTAGTAAGCCATATGTAGCATGGTCTCTCACCGATCCTGTTTCAAATAAGAAATTTGAAATTTGAAAAAATCAAGGTGACTAACGAAATCGATGAAATGTGAGCACATGCTTTGAAGAAGAAGACAAATGGAAACAAGTGGCTAACTCAGTGCGAGCTAGATTTGTTGTCAACTAGGTGAGTATATAGGGAGGCTAAATTGCGAATTACCGTTTCTACTAAGAATTCACAATTAAGAGATAAAATTCGTCCATTGAATTGCAATATCAGAATATTTGTAATTTCAATATTCAAGAAAAAAGTTTGAAGTTGAATGCTAAATAGCCCTAATTCAGTTAATTGGAGTAATTGTGTAAATACAGTTTTATTTAGGAGGTTTCTACCTATTTTCACACTCATTCCATCCATCTGGGATTTCTCCCACTTCAGGGAGGTATCCGATATTACCCTTTTCTTTCCTCTGTTCTTTTTTCTAATTACAGCCCAATTAAATCTTCGAAAACATGTTATTCTGTAAATAAACCCCCTGAATATAATTATTACCAATACCATTCTCCACACTTCCTTCCACAGAGCCCCCTTTTTTTTTCTTTAATGAGCAAAAATATCCAGTAAGCAGCGAAAGTACTTCATCTTTGATCATCACATCATAGCTTACAGTCGAAGGGTGGGTGAGAAGCAGAGAAGTAATAAAAGCAATTCGCAAATTCTTGTAATGATGCATTTCTTGCTTTGTAGTCAAGGAAGTTTCAATGGCGTCAAAGTAGACATACATAGACTACTCTGCCAAATATTGCCATGACTAATTTGATGTAAAAGAGAAACTTGTTACTTGTTCCAAGTTAGATGACATTGCAGCACCTAATGCACACACAGTAGTTTCTAAATAAAAAATGCTTTTTGGATTTTTCCAATATAGTGAGAACAGGTATAATAGATAATACTAATAATAAATTATTAATTAATTGAACTTAAGCTTCTCTTGCCTAAAAAAAAAACAATTCTATTCGTCAGTGCGGACGAAAGTATGAAACCTGACACCAATACATATAAACAAAAGTTAAGACTTTAGGGATGAAATCTTAATTACAAAAATAAAAATAAATGGGTGCTGTTGAAATAAAGTGAGGCTGATGATATTCTTTCCGTCTTTCTAGTCTCTTTTGTAAAATTTAACGGAGATGTTGCTATCGACAGCTACTAAAGAAATGTCGTGGCCGGCAAGGCATCTTTAGGAACGTGTATGTATGTATGTATGTATATATATATATATATATATCTTTCTGTATGTTTAACTTATAGTAAAAAGACAGTTTATTAGCCCATTTAAAATTTAATTATTTTGTTATACGACTAACACGACCCTTCATAGGTATTAGATCATACAACACCTCTTCAAATTGATGGGGAATCAAGTAGGGGAATCAATAACTTAATTCTAGGTTATTTTAGAATTTAATAATAGTAAATTTGAAGACATACACAATGACAAAAGTTATTCATTAGCCACGTGGATAATAAATAAATAAGATTGATCCCCTAATTCAGACTTAATAATGGCAAAGCTAGCATAATTTAAAACAAAAAACAGTAATAGTATAATATATGCTTAGAAAGGACATGTACTTTTATATCATTACTAATTAGGTGATTTTACAGTACCAATGAATAAATAATACATCAGGTACCATTTTATTTAGGATACGAACTTTGAATCTTAACATAACATTATTCTAAGAAAAATTTGTTTTATATTATTGTTAATAATTTCTTAATTGGGTTTGTAGACGTTTTCTTTTCTTATCTTTGAGGTGGAGGGTTTGAGTATTCCCTATGTGATTATGGAAATTTACTTTAGTTGTTTTTTTGTGTTGTGTTTTGTTAGGTTTTAATTGTAAATTTTTATGGGGCTTATACACATATTTATGTTTTACACAATCTCAAAAAAAAAAAAAAAAAGGAGTATAAAAACATAACACACAAGAATTTTTATTTTCGAAAATTATGTCAAGTATAAATGCATTTATGATCCCATAAAAAATGCACAATATGAGCACAAGCAATGCACGTGAAGTTCATAGTCGAAACATAATAATTGGATTTGGTCATCTTTATTCGGGACGAGTTGAACCTTCTATCTTAAAGTTAAGAGGAAGAAATGTTGATCAAACCAATAAAATATGTTGATAACTCGTTAGACACCGGAATCTAGGCCCTTTCGAACTCAAAATATTATTTTTTACGAATAAGCTATTCTGCCCCGGGTTTTATATTATCTGACGCCAATTAGCGGTTTGGCCTAAACTATTAGGCACATAGTAACACAATTCACACACGAATTTTTTGCAAAAACGACTGTACATAATATATGCGGTATCCCCTTTTTTTTTTTAGCGGCGTCATTCAATTATGAGTATCCCTTACAAAAAAGCTAATCGCTTCTCTTCCCTAGCTGTAGATTCATTTGCTCTACTACAATTTTGTAGATTTTTTTTAATAACTGTTCCACTATTTTTGTTTCTTTGTTTTCTGTTTTATTTATTACTAGGAGTAAGACTTGTTAAGTTCCGGTAACTACTATGTGTTATTTGGTCTTTTCTTTTTGTTTTAATGAAAACCTCAATAAATCAAGATCGTTACAGAAAAAAAAAAGGTGTGTTTATGTTTATTTAATGTAGGACATGATATGTTACGAGTCCTAGAAGCGATGTAACATAGGGTACATATAAGATGTCAGATTGAGCGTATATAATATATATTATGTATCATTTTCGAAGCTTACTGACGAAATGATCAAATTTCACCACCCTCGGCTACAACGACCGTGGTATTTTTTCCAAATTTTATTGTTTTTGGCCTCCTAACAGTATTACAAGTTATTTCCTAATATTATTAACTCTGATTTTGCTTCTTCCTTAAACGTTTTATTTATTTATTTTTTTACAATCTTCAGGAGATAACAAATCCAAAATATTTGTGGGCGAGAAATTTAGTAATTTGTTTGTAAAAATACAAGTGGCTAATTGGTGATAAAAAACTTAAAAAATAAAAAACTTAATTATACCCATAAACTATCACCAAAAACTATAAGGTGTAGCATTTGTCAAAGTTTAGGAAAATTCATATTAGGAGAAAATCTTGATCCTTTTCTTTGATAAAATTTCTTATTGTACTTTGGACCAACTCTTTATTTGGACTCCAATGGTAGTTGCCCTAACAAAAATACCATTTTCATAAGCTTAGAAATAAACGTAATCATATATATTATTTTACAAAAAAAATTGGTTAAAATCTACACATATTATCGTATAAAATTTTATTAAAAATCTAAACATATACTTAATATATAGACGTCGGGCAAAAATTGTTCCTCAAAATTCTAATTCACTAATATTGTGAGAGATGAAATATCACAAGCCTGCTAGGCCAAGGGCCATCTTACCTCTTTGGTTTCGGCTGGTAACGTCTGTTAATTTGTACTAATTATTGATGAGACAAAAATGTAAGCGGTTAAGCATGATGGTGGAGCCAAAGTCCATATGGGCGAGTTACTGCTTACAACATTCGCTGCTGCTATTGTTTGCCGTTTCTTTGAAATTTTGGAAGAGTAGCTATTACATATATGTCGAAGCTCTGAGTGGGTAATCCCATCTAAAGATCTGCAACGTAACTTCGATTAAACTGCTTTATTGTTGACTCTTTACAACCAACATGTTAGTCTCTTTCCTTCTGCTCCTTCTTCTTGTAGTTGTCGTTTCACTTCATTTTTGGCCTCAACCTCAGTATAAATAGTAGCTAACTCAACTTGCCTCCATTCCCACCAAGGTTACCCATAATTGGCAACCTTCACCAACTAGTCGGCACAGCCACTCTCCCCCATCGCTCACTTCAAGCTCTATCGAACAAATATGGCCCTTTGATGTTGATGCACTTAGGTTATTCTCCAACTCATGTTGTTTCATCAGCTGAGATAGCTAGAGAAATTATCAAGAATCATGATATTGTTTTCTCGAACCGTCCCAAAACCACAGCTGCAAATGTTTTCCTTTATGGATGCCAACACATTGGGTTTTCTCCCTATGGCGAGTACTGGAGGGAGGCTAGGAAGACTTGTGTTCTTGGACTTCTGAGTACCAGAAACGTGAAATCACTGCGGTATGTAAGAGATGAAGAACTGCTATTATGAACGATAAAATTCGTTCTTCATGTTTCAGTGGAGATTCCTTTAATCTAAATGAGATGCTACTAACTGTTTCCAACAACATAGTATCCCGCTTCGTTCTTGGTAGGAGGGCTGAAGATAAAGAAACTGCTGGTAAATGCAAAAAGTTCGGGGAATTATCAAGAAGAATAATGGTTCAATCTGTATCTTTTAGTTTTAGAGACATGCTTCCTTATCTGGGATGGTTGGATGTTGTTACGGGACTCATTGGTTGCTTGCTGCTAGCTCTAGAGAGGTAGACGCTTTATTTGATCAGGTGATTGAAGAGCACAGGATATCAGGAAGTGATGATGCGCACACTAATAGAAAAGACTTGGTGCATACACTACTCAAATTTCAAAGGGATGGCATGCTTGGGATAGAGCTCACTCAAGACAATCTTAAAGCAATTATCTTAGTCTCGCTCTTCTCTCCCAATTATAGTTAATTCAGTTTTTGACACTTATCATACATGATTTTGTTTTTAGTGCTTGCCTAATGTTATGTTTATATTGGTTTTTTTTTTTTTTTTCACAACAGTTGTGATTTATGGTTATTGGATAAAAGTATATATGTAATTAATTAAAACTCAAATTTATACTATTCTAAACACATCCGTCACAAAAGATTTTTAAAATATTAACAAAATCTATTCAATTAGTCACACACGTGTTTTATATTTTTATTTGTGTGTTTTCTTTGAACTATCAACATATGGCTGTATTTTAGCAGTGAATGCTCATATCGGATTTCTCTCCTACACACACAAACGCATGTATATAATATAGACGACTAATTAAGTTTTATTATTTCATCTTTTAGGACATGTTTGTGGAGGAACTAAGACAACTTCAACAACAGTAGAATGGGCAGTGGCTGAATTGGTGAAAAATCCAAAGTTGATGAAGAAATCCCAAGAAGAGGGTAGGAGAGTGGTGAAAAACAAATCAAATATAACTATCGAGGACATGGATGAGATGACCTACTTAAATTGTGTCGTTAAAGAAACTCTGAGATTACATTCCCCAGCTCCTTTTTCGGTTCCTCGAGAGACATTAACAAGTATCAATCTGAGAAGTTATGATATTCCTGCTAAAACAACTGTGTACGTAAACGCATGGGCCATTCAAAGGGATCCAAGGTTGTGGAAAAGAGCTGAAGAGTTTTTGCCAGATAGGTTTATGAACAATACAGTTGATTTTAAAAGGCCAAAACTTTGAGTTCATCCCATTTGGTGCTGGAAGAAGAGGTTGCCCTGGAATGTCGTTTGCATTAGCTACAGTTGGATATCTGCTGGCCAACCTTTTATATTACTTTGACTGGAAGTTGCCTGCAGGTGCAGCTGATGAGAGCCTCGACGAGACTAAAGTTCACGGCTTAACTGTTCATAAGAAGTTCCCTCTTCTTGTACCAGCATTATACTCACCTAAAATGAAGATGTGGGAACATTATTTTTTGCTTTATTTGAATTTATTTTGGTTCATTTATTATTTGAATTGTATTTGTCATCACATCACATTTTATTGTTGTTATTCGTATAAACTAAAGGTCTGAGGATTTGGTTCGCAGGTCATAACTTGTGCTTGCACGAAACAACTTGATGTTTGAATATTTTGTGTTAATAACACACTTTTTCAAAGTTTCCTTTTCTTTCCATTTTTAAGACCTTGTGTTCTAATGTCGCCGACGGTACGAGGCGCACAATTCATCGTGATTTTGATCTTGAAAGTTTCATCCCATGTAAGTGCTTTGAAATTCTTAAAAGTTTCATTCAACCTAAGTGGTTTGAAATTCACTTTTTTTTTTTTTAAACTATGATACAAGGATGTTACAATATTAAAAAAGATAAGGATTTAATACCAAGTTAATTTTTTACCGAGCACTAAATATATGATTATTAAATAAAATAAAAACTTAAAATAACTTTAACCATTAATTCATTCAATGGAGAGATACAAATTAAAAAGAGCTCCCGGTTAAATAAGGAGTTAACATTTCCAAGTGCCAAAACCAGCAATCTTCTAATTTTATAAAATGTTTAAGGCGAACTACTTTAGCTAATATTTTAATTTTTTTATTAAAAAAAAAAAAGTAAAATGTAGGGGCATGGATTGCTCGGACCTGAGTGTGGAGTGCTTTTCGATTTTTTTTTTTTATTATTTTTGGTGAAACGGAAATTACCGTTAACCACGGAGGGCATGTAAAAAATTACAAAGTGGGGAAAGAAAAAGGAAGAGGCGACTGTTTTTGTTGGCGAGGAAAGAAAGGACAAGAATCTGTTCAATCTGTAACCCATTTTCGGGAGAACCCATTGGCATTACCAGCTCACGTGCATGCCTTCACTTGCCTTGATTCCATCAACTTTTCTTTCTTCCGAAAAGTTTATTCAGATAGGTATATGAATTTCTTTTAAACATTTGATTAGTGATTAATAAATAAATAAATTAATTAATTAAATCTTATCGATATACTATTAATAAATGGCACATAGAATAAATTATTAAAAGCTCATAAGAGTTTATATCCTAAACTTAAATAATCCTTTTTTTCATCATAAACATTAGTTGATAATATAATAAATAGTCTTTTTATTTATTTTTCATCGTTATATACGAGGAATACCTTACTATTGGCTAACAATTGTGATCGTTGTGGTGACAGTCTTGAAAGTACGCTTCATGTGCTTCGAGATTGCATGGTGGCCAAAAGAGTTTGGAACCGTGTCATCCCCGAGCCTTCTCATCAAGCTTTTTACTCTTACAACCTTATGGAGTGGATGAGCAAGAATTTAAAGATATAATTGGCGGTTTAAGAAGGAGGTGAACTGGAGGTGCTTCTTTGGAGTTGCTATTTGGAGGGTCTAGTTTTGGCGTAACCATTTTCTTTTTAATCACTATTCTGTGGACAGTGAGTACATGGTCAATGATGTTCTTATGAGGGCTAAGGAAATTCAGCAACTAAATGATTCAATATTCTGCCTGGGAGTTAGAAAATTAGAGAGGTGGGCTGCATGCCCCCCCCCCCCTCCCCCGCCCCCCCGGCCTTGGTGCAAACTCAACACAGATGGTGCTGCCAAGAGGTGGCGACTCTAGTGCTGGTGGTCTTATTCGCGATAGCAATGGAAAGTGGATTGCTGGCTTTGGCATGTATATCGGCTCCTGTTCTGTGACAGTGGCTGAATTTTGGGGATTATATCAAGGCTTGAACCTTGCTTGGCAAAAGGGTGTCCATTGGTTGTTAGTTGAACTAGATAGTTTATGTGTCACCCAATTGGTCACTGATCCATTGATTTCAGCTAACGAATTCACCCCTTAATCCTTTCTATCAAGGAATTAATGAAGCGGGACTAGAACATCACCATAAATCATGTGTACCGTGTAGCAAATTTTGTCGCAGACTTTTAGCTAATTGTGCCTTGTCTCTACCTTCGGGGTGTCACCATTTCAATGTTTCCTCTACGGATCTACTACCTTTCCTCATGCATGATATGCATGGGTTGCATATCCCAATTTTTCCATCAGTAACTCTAATTAAGAGCCCCTTCGTACAAAAAGAAGAAGAAGAAGAAGTTCCCTCTTATTCTTATACCAGCATCATACTCACCTAAACTAATGATGTGGGACCATTATTTTTTGCTTTATTTGAATTTATTTTGGTTCATTTATTATTATTTTTTATTTATTTGAGTTGTCTTTGTTATTTCAGGTCTATCGAATTTTGGATAAATAATTACCTACCTTTGTTATTTCAGATCTATTGAAATTTGGATAAATAATTACCTTGTTTAAGTACTATCCCAAATTATAATCTATAATAAATAAATTGTAGTCTTAAATCTTTTTATACGTTTTCAATAAAATTCTATCATTTATATTTCACTATTCTGTGCGTAACAATGATTGTTGGTTATATAATAAATAAATTAAGATCCTCTCCTCATCTGAATTTCTTTTAAGCATTCACGTATTGATTGATGGTTAATAAATAAATAAAGGAGTTAAATCTTATCGATACACTATTAATAAATGACACATACAATAAATTATTAGAAGCTCAGAAGAGCTTACATCATAATCCAATAAATAATCTTTTTTTCATCATAAACACGAGTTGATAATATAATATATAGTCTTTTTATTTATTTTTCATCGTTATATATGAGGAAAACCTTACTATTGGCTAACAATTGTAGATGCTATTTACATGAAGTTCATTCCTTTTTAATATTGTATTCGTCCAATAATGTGAAAAGGTGGATTCAACTATGCCTTGGCTTGATCCCTGGCTTAATTCTTGTTTAATGGTAACAATCAGTACATTCGAATTTGGCATGTAATGAAACATTAGATAGCGAAAGATCAAATTTTAGTAGCCTTATCAAGATTAATTAAAGGTTAATCAAATAAAATTAATGTATAAAAAATGCATAAAAGTAAGGCGTACGGAAGGGCTTTTACATGGTTTCGGGTCCGAATCTCATGTCCATGGAGCCATGCTCTGATATTAAGTAATTCATTAGCTTCAAAAGATTATAAACTATTAGAAACTTGCACAAAGTGAGACTCTCTCCCGGTAAATACTGCCGCCTGCTTATAAATATTGGGAACTGCTTTACTGTTAGTTACAAAATCAAAATCTGTAATGAAGACGAAGCTTGGAATCACAATTATTCTTTTGAAACTTTAAATTAAGTTATTAACACTAATTATTATTGGGGCCATCGATCTTAGTCTCTTTCAAAGTAATTATGAGCTTCAACCTTCGGCTTTCCGAAACCCAAGTTCAAAGAACATTATAAAAGTTGTTATCGTTGGCTCAGTTGGACAATGCAATCGTAACATATATATATTTTTTAATTGGTAACAATTTTTATATATATAGTTTATAAATATTTTACGTCTGTATCATGAAAACTTATTACATATAATGCTGATACAGTGATTATGAACGTAAAAATTATTATAAACAACGAAAAATCTGTTACAATTGCACGGTGCAACTGCTGCACTTTAGCAAGTCCCATATATATTGGAAATTTTAATGTTCTATAAATCTTCGATTAACTTTAGTGTAGTCTTTTTCTAGTTATTATGTGTCAGCTACTAAGTTACATTATTTATAAGTTAGGACGACCTTTATTATGTGTATGTTATATGTTGATGCCATCTGCTCGAGGTTAGAAAGTCAACGGATGGGTCTCTTTGTGGGATCATGATATCTTGCATGCTTTATACTCTACTTGAGAAATTAGTGTCCTAGCCAAAATTTAAACTTAGTGGGGGTAAATTTAATTTAAGGAAATTATCCCCAATCACCTCAACAAAGTGCATGTAGCTATTATGAATTTCTAATACTATCCTTACACTAACACAAGTTTTAATTTTATATCAACTAACTTTCTATTAACTTTATTAGTGACCGCTGAAAAAATTTAAGATAAAATATTACTTTACCCCTAAAATGAAAAACAAAGGATAAAATTATTGTCTCACCTTCTTAACTAAATCCAAAGGCAAATATGCTTTTATCTTAGATTATTTAACAATGATTATTGAAGTTAACAAGAACGTAGCTGGTCAATATAAAATTAAAACTTGAGGTGGTGCAGAGATATTACAAAAAACTCGTAGTGGCTACTTATCTTTCGATATTCTCGAGAGATAGTTTCATTTTAATTTTACATAAAGAATTTGATTTTCTTAGGGTGTTTTAATTTAGTTTTCAATTAATTCAAAATGATTTTGGTGATGAAAATATAATTTTGAACTTATTTTTGTATATTATTTAAAGCGACCAAATAAAAAGTTTTATTAAGGAAAAATGCCAATTTTTAGTTGAAATTAAAAAAATAAAATTTTTGAAAAAATTAGGACCAATGGAAGCTGTGTGAGCAGTGACATTTAGACCAAAAAAAAAAAAAAAAAAAAAAAAAAGAGAAAAACTATGACAGAATGCTAATAAATAACTATACAGTCTTACAGTGCTAATTGAAAAGTACCAATTAATACAACAAAACAAATTTAGTGTACCGTTATTTCTATTAGTGTTCTATGAGCCTTTAGCTTTTTAATATTTTCATTCTCCTCTTGTGACCGTGCTCTAACTTTCCGGTTGTGAGTCTTGCTCTAACTTTCGATATAGCATCACTTTTATCAATAAGACTCTATCAACCTTAAGTTTCTTTGGTATTTTTCATTCTCCGTTTTGTGGGAGGTTTCTCTTTGGTTTATCAAAAAATAGCCTCTCGGTGCCACCTAGCTTATCGGGAACTTGGTCTCTTTTAGCCTTTGATAGAGTTGTTCCCAACTGAAATGTGCTTCATGCATGCTTGAGTCGGCTGATTGTGAGATATTACCCACAATTAAATATGTTAATTTAAGATGACAATACTGGTGAAAGTATATGAAAATCATATTGTTTTACAAATTATATTAGTATTACATTACAAATTTATTGATATTTATAATCACCAATCTGTTAAATTATAATTATAATGGTGAAACTAATATGTATGAGCCTAAAAATAGATGGATCTTCTTAATTTGTGGTGATCGAGCAAGTCGAATCTTTTAATTCAGGGTGAATTGCAAATTTTCTTTTTCCCTAATAAACTCATTTACAATAGAAAATATGTTGGGTCCTCCTAGATTAATGGCACAATATGATATATGCATGAGCTCGGAACAAGCCATATCTATCTCCAAGTATTTTTTTATATTTAAATTTATTTTATCACATGTACATACACACGAGGAACTTGAACCTTATGTGAAAGGAGGAAAAGGTTATCATGCAATCAGTAAGTGTTTTTCGGAACATAGAGCTTATCAATAAATCACTTGTTGACACTAAAAGAAATCGATAACAATATTAATATGATTGATTGGAGATTAATTACAACTATTAAGAACTGATAATTTTAAAACAGCATTATTAACAATCCACATTATACACATAAATATATAAAACTTAAAAGTGGAAAATTTTAATGCCAAACATGTAAGCGACATTGATTTACTAGTGACCGTGGAAGTTTTAGTTTTATTTAATACAATTTAGCAGTGCTTTATTAATTATTTTATTTTATTTTATATTTATATGTCTTAATGTCCTATGTGTATGCATAAAATTTATACTTTATTTTATATTGAGATATGGATAATCAATACCTTTTTTTTTTTATTTTTTACAAATATTATTTTATGTTTTACTTACCTATTGTTGATAGCGAGTTCAATTTTTGTATTGATTATATAAGATCAAAGTTAGTTTATGAGTTTTATAATATATTTGTAAATTTTTATTTTATTTACAAATATAATATGATAACTTACCAGTTGTTTTACTTTATATTACACGTCTTTTGCTTAGTTTATTAAATTAATTTATGTTTAATTTTGGATACATTTGAAAAATGATCATTAACTAACTTATTTTAATTTACATTCGCACATCTTATTTTATTAAATTTATGTGTAATTTCAGAATTGGCAAGTATTACGTACGTTATTGATGTCGTGCCGGCATTAAAGGATAACCCGCTGTGGTCACCCTTTATCTTCCATCAACTTTGGATATTGTTAATTTTTCGGTAGTGGTCCGTCGAATTAATCTCTTTTCAACTCGATGGGCATTGCCGTCATCTCAGCAATTGGAAACATGTCTAAGATATAATTTTTTAAGGCCACTCTATTGAAAATAATAACAGTGGTATGATGACAATATAATTTAATACCCATCGAATTGACTGGCGATTACTTATAACTACAGCTGTTGACAAAATTGCAATCTACAAGACCTAGAGTTCTATTAGAAAACGAAAAAAAAAAGAAAGAATGGAGCTGACGGAAAATTGATTATAAAGATAACTACTGAAAATAACAATACCCATAGTTGACGGGAGACAGATATATAATTAATTACAACTAATAAGAATTTGATTATAAAGCTGACTGGCATCATATGAAGAAGACTTTTCCTCTCTGGACACGTTGAGGACTGCAAGCAATCGAGTTTAAGGGATATTATTAGCGATAACTAATCAAGATTTAATTATTGCAAAGTTTTGGCATTATTAAGGAAAAAAAAAATCACAGTTCTGTGACCATTCAACAAACAAGTTAAGTCAAAAGATATAGCATCTATTATATTTTTATATATATATATATAGCTGTCATTCACCATACCTTGGCGACGAGGGCACATAAGAGTTGAAAAAAGTAGCATCCAACTTTGGGAAAAAGATTTAAAAAAGTTCAAATAATCCTGTGCATTTACGATGCGAGCTTATAACTTAATTAAATGACGTGGCGTATAATCAGTAATGATTAATAAGTGCAATGAAATTATATATCATAATATAATGCAATAACAATATCAACAATCATTGATACATGGCACTCGTTAATGAGTACTGCATCTTTTATGATATAAACTTTGCATACGTGATTTTTTTTTTTTAAACAGTAGACACAAAACAATTCAAAGAAAATCTAGCTAACGCGTCCAATGCCTGATTACAAACTCTTGATCGGACATTACGAATACGAAAATCTTGCTTCGGCATAAGCAAACATTGAATATCGGCACAATAAACCAAACAACTCATTACGAATGTCATTTTGACTCAAAACCAACTTAAGCTCTTGTAAAAAATCTGACTCAACTACTGATGAACACAAATCATTGTCACTGACAAACCGTATCCCAAAGCGCAAGGTTTCAAAATCCCCAGTATCAGGATCATCCAAATAAACTCCTTGATGAACACCTGATACCATCATATTTCCCTCATGATTGAGCATCACTGCCCCCATAGCCTACAATTCTCCTGCGCACATCAACAGCAGCATCAAGTTTCAACCACCCTTTAGGTGACACCTCCCAAGTCACAATAGTAGTAGCATTATTATTCAGAATTTGGAAATTTGAAACCTGCCTTGCACCTTCAAAAGAGTTCAATACACCTTTCGTGCAAGAACCTGATGAGGGCCCATTACCAACAAATGTATTTCATTGCTAGACAATGCATTTGACAAGTAAGCAAACACATCCCACAAGTCAACATAAGGGATGATGGAAAAATATTTAATACATCTCATTCGTTGACAGACAGAGCTTAAATACATGACCAAATGTAAAATACCATTAATTCATTTTTTTCGTACCTTTTGTCAAAATTTTCAAAACTCTCATAAAGCTCCATGTCATTGTCAACCAAAACTCTAGTCTCTGCATCCATTGAGCATAGGCATGTCAGTTCAAATACTTTCGTGCGTGCTCATATATACATATATAAGTATCCCACACTTTAATAAAATACAAGAGCTTTAAATAGTACTTATTGTGGCAATTTTTTAAAATCGTAGCCAATAATTGTGTCCTATCTCATGTTATATTTTGTAACAAATAATATTGGTTTTAAGACCTAATAATTGTCACCTAATCAAATGTTTTGTGATAAACATAAAATTAGTAGCAAAAGGGCATGCTTTTTTTAGCGCAATAAATTCCTTCTGAAATTGATCATTTTTTGACAAAATATCATCTTTTATGACAAAAAATATGGTAACCAAATATAATCATAGGTGACATAATTATTTTGTAACTAAAAGAGGGATGTCAAATTAATCAAACCATTTGTGACAAAAAAATTAGTCTCCAAATCTAATATGGTTTTGATTAATTTTAAGACCCTATTTTTTTGTCACAGATAATTACCTACTGTGACAAATACAACACCAAAAAAGAAAAAGAAAAAGAAAAAGAAAAATAATCAATAGTTTTCTTAATTATATTATATTTTGTGACCAATTTTTTTTATGTATTTGATTAAACAGTTAATATTTTATTTTATTAAAGTGTGAAAACATCAATTTACTTCTATTTACTGTTAAGAAGATTAAAATAAAAAATGTCATCACCGTAGCCCCTCCCTTTTGCCATTATCTTTTAAAAGAAAATGTGAGTAAATTGAAGTTTCTCTACTGTTAAGTGATATATTGATGATTTTTATTCTAAGTAAGGAGTAAATTAAAGTTTATCCTAAAAAATATTGAAGGACAATTCTCAAATTTTAAATAAAAACTTAAACTTTCTCAAATAAGAACTTCCCTCAAGACTAATTAGTTAAATATCTTTTCCTTGGAATTAATTACCCACATTGTTGCTTATTATTTTGCTTCACACAATTTTTTGTTTAACTATGTTAGATTAATAAAAATTAAAATGATAGCCTTAAAATAATTAACTTGGATTAATAAAAATGATAATAATCTTTTCTTTTTAAACCAATAATACCAAACTTGTAATTGCGTCTTTTTTATTTTTAGAAGAACCTTATAATAGTTAATTACATTGGATTTATAAAAAAAAATACAGTATATTGAATAAATATTAAAAAAAATGAAAAACTAAGGGCCTGTTCGGTATCATTTTCATGGGCTTGTTTTCATTTTTGTTTCGAGAATACAAACATAATTCATGTTCGGTGGGATGGATCCAAAAAATGAATTATAAAACGAATAATTCATATTCTTTTTTATTGTTATAAAACTGAGAACGTGTTAAACACGTTCTTAGATGAATCACAAATTAAATCGTAAAAGAAATTGCAAAACAAAACCCATGCCTTATCTCCTCATCCCGATCGAAATTTCGAAATTCACAACTCTGTCTCTCTCTCCCCATCACAGTTCTTCAACCACAATTCATTACCGCTCTCTCTCCCTCCATCACAGTTCTTCAACCAAAATCGACTACTGTTGTGTTTTTGCTACTCTTGATATGCAATGAAATTTGTGTATTATTCTCTCACTGGTATTATTCTTCTATTTAAATAAAATTTGTGTAATTATTATTTATCTTGTGCATATGATTTCATTATTTTTATATTTCCAAGCTTTATTTGTCTCTATGTTTTACGGAACAAGAAAAGAAAAGTAGTGTAAGAGAAATAATGAGAGTGGAAATGGCAATGTTGTTAATAAACAAAACATGTTTTGTTTTTCCTTTGGTTCTGTGTCTTATTATGGACATGGGATTTGGTGGTGGTGTCCTTGTTGTAGAGTTATGGAAAAGGAAGTTACAGTCGCAGGTTCAGCAAATCTTTTGGCAAGATTTTTTATACTTATAATCATGAGATTCTTCAACTCAATAACGGCTTGGCTTCCACACCTCAAATGGGGTAATTTTTTTTTAATTGTCATGCTCTAATTTCAAGGATTTCACTTAATAGCTACAAAAGATAACATTGCATATCATGTGACCTTGGTGATATGAGGATTTTGGTATTAATGGGATTTTGGATTATTCTAGAGTTTTTGTATACTTTTTGAAAGGTAATTTTGTTGAGCAAGAGCATCATGTGTCACATGTCTAGGAGAAAATGTTAATTTGTTTGATTTGGTTTTTACTTTCCTGTTTGTGTCTTGCAGTTGGAATAGTTGGAATTTTATTTTATTTTTGCTTGCAATATCAGTGAAACCATCATCAAAGAAAGCTGGTATTTGTTTGCTAGCTCATATGATTCATTTGTTTTATTATTCCCATCGAGAAGCAGTTAACATGTTGGCAATGACAATTTTGGAAAATCTTGTTATCAAGAATAAAAGATAAGCACATTAATTTACATGGGTTGCAGAGAATTTGGGTGAATGAGGGATGATGATTCTGAAAAATAGTGCAATGGCAGGTAAATAATTGAAAGTTGAAATAGAGTTGGCTAGGGATAGAAAGAATGACTTCTATCAAACAGGCTTGATTAATTCAAATGTCAAAAACATAGGCAGATTCTGATTTGAATTAATATTTTTTACAACAAAAGGGCTTGCATATCCTGAGTTTTTTAAGAAAGTGATGCCAATGATGATGATAATATTGATTCTCATTATGTCTTCACAATCACAGGTTTATCTTTTCGAGGTACTTGCATAAGCTTTATGAGTTTTACTGTATAAATAATACACCAAGAGCATTAGTTTGTTATTGTCTTATTATCTGATCATTTGCATTTTTCAGTTTAATTTCTTTGAATGCATTGAAATTACAGCAAAATGGTTGTGATTGGATATGAAATACACTAGGAACCTATGTATATATATACCATAAATTATTTTCAACTCTATGTTTTGGATAATTTTAGTTTTGATATTGGCTTCATGTTATGTTTGTAACTATTGTGCTTTTGCATCTTGTTTGCTAAACAAACACTTTTTACTTGATAGCTTATGTCTACCAACAATCCTCACTTCATAGGTAGTTATTGCATTTGAAAAAGCACATGAATCCCAAATGTAGTTTCAGTGGTTCTATGATCGATCATTGATCCATGTATTTTCTCATTTTCTCGCTGACAATGATAATTCTGTTTTAATTTCTAAACTATATCTTTCATTTAATGCCTTGAATCAGAAGGATGAATTTCATGAAGTCACAATGGCATGTGAGAACGAGCCAGGGCCTTCCATCGCAGCAAGTAAGACCAAGGGCATGGTCCCAAACTCTGAGACCTTGAGAGAGCAAGATGTAGGGCATCATAATCGAAAGCTGTGTTCATGGCAATTTTTGTGGCACTGCTTTCAATCCCAGCCATCTATTTATTGTACGAGAAACACTTCCTCTTAGATCATTTTTTATAGATGATTCTTATCATCACTTTTTTTACTAGGATATATGTTTGTCTTGTGTCATTTTTTTCCCCTGGACTACGTTGTTTTCATTGGGTTGATTCCATGGTATTAATTAATTTTGCACATAATTGATTTTTGTTGTATTCACTATTGATTAAATGTGAATATTGTAAATTAAACTATTATGCTATTTTAATTCTTTTCTATGAACGATTTGATATGAAATTTGAATTGCAGAGATGTATGGTATAACAGATAGAATTGCAATTTTCATGTAGCTTGATTACACACCTAAATGTCCATCACGTCACTTTTTATAAATATTTTGTTTAAATCATATGTGTTGTAATATCTTAATTATAGTATAAAAATAATGATAATATAAAACTTATTTTAATTACTGCTAATAATAAAATTTTATTATCATGTAATTTTTTATAATTATTTTGTTTAGATTATTTATGGTATGTTTGTGTATGTATTAGTTAAACAATTATTTTTTAACTATAAGTATGGCTTAAATATTTAGTAAAAACTATTTTAGAAAACAGTACTACCGAACACATATTTATTATTTTTATCAGTCTCAGTTATGTCTACCGAACACATATTACTGTTTTCAGTTTTAAAATATAAGATACAGAAAATAATACCAAACACATATTTAAATTTGAAATACAGCAACTGCAAAACATCATTTTCATTCTCATTTTTGTTTTGAGAAAATACGGATTCAAAAACAATACCAAACGAGCCCTAAATTTCTCACTTAAATTTCTGTGAATGAAATCGTGGAACATAAATTAATCCCCTCTCACTCCCTCCCTGGCAACTTCTGTTGTAATCCAAACAAAACAAATTAATTTCCTTCCACTCCCTTCTCGGCCGCTTCACTTTGATTGGTTTTGTATTAAAAACCTACCCATCTTTATCTTTTTTTTTCCTTTCCAATTTGTACGCGTGTGTGAATGAACAGAAAACACGCGACTAGGGAGGCAACATCGTAACTCCACCTCAGCCGCCGCGAGGGCCATCAGAATCACGCCCTCAGCAATCCAATCCCGCATACCAAAACAAGCCACTCAACAACATTCATCCTCATCTCTCCCTCTACTTCGAAATTGTAAGTATACATGAACTTAGCCAATTTAATTTTGATTAGTTTAGTTGTGATTGGGTTACGTAAAATTCATATTTTTTGTGTTTGGAGAAATTGAGGATTTAAGTTCTTAGATTTATTATTTGAGTATTTTTGTGCTTATCAGGTGTTTAATAAAATTCCTAGGAGAATGTAGTAAAAGAAAAACAGAAAATATATGCAAATAACTGAAGTAAAAATTTAGTAGGTTTTGAGAAACTTTTGCAAAATTAAGATATTAAGATGAATTTTCAATTTGGGCAATGGGGTTAGGTGTGATGATATTAGATTTTTTTTCCTTAATAATATTCCTTCATAAGAATTTTAGAAAATTGGGATCATCCTATTATTTTTCACTTCAGCTTGGTAACTGGTATGTAATTAATCACATTTCTTTATTTTTTTAAAGAAAATTGTAGCTAGTATTAATATAATGAAAAGAGTTAGTAAGTTATTCAAATTCAACTTATATAATTAGAAGTTAGAGTTAAAGAATACTTAAGCGACAAAATTTTAACTATAAAATATTAGGTAGCTTTGCTGTGTTGGTTTGAAGGATGGTGTTAAACCTTGGATTCCTACAATTTGCTCAAAATGTTGTTGGGTTTGCTAAGAAGTGCACATGATATGACTAAATAAAGGTCAACAAGCCATGTTTGTTTTGATTTATTTATTTTTAATGTGGCTGTTGCATGTTTGATCAAAATTAATGTGCTTACCTTTTCTTCTATATTACTTGGGTCTTGTTAAGTTACATTTATATCCCAATTAAAACAATGTAAAAATCATACAAGGACCCACCTGACTCACCACTTACATCGTTATTTTTACTTGTTTTAACCAGGATATAAGTTACAATAAATGTAACTTAAGAAAATCTTATATTTCAGAAGATGTATTGGAGTGAGTGAAAAAGTTGAAGTAGTCTCCCTATAAAATCTAAGTGTGTAAGCTATCTTTTTTTTTTTTTTTTTTAACTTAATCTTTGATTTCTTTCAACTTTATATTTATTGAATTGTAAATGTTGATTCATTGACTACTTAATAATTTAATTTAGTTCAAGTTTGACACCAACTCTTTAATAGATTAACTTAATAGGTTTGGATGCAAAATTTGTGCAAGTGAATTGAGGTTGATGATGGGCTTGTAATCTTTTGATTATACTGTTGTAATAATGAAAGCAAGTATGTGCTTGTAATCTCTTGGTCTTTGATTTACAATTTTTTTTTAAAAATATTTTCATTTGATGAAAGAATTGATTACGGATATATTTTATTGAGAAATTTAGTTAACATTGCATTGTTACCTAAATATTTTTATTTATAGCTATTTGCCTTACTATTTACTATTCTTTTATGCATTGGCAATAAGACTTTCTTTTGTAAGATTATTCTTCTACACTAATTAAGTGTTTTTTCAAGTTTTTTTTATTATTAATATTATTTTTTAATCATGTAGGGCCTAATGATAAATGGAGGAAAATGATGTACCGATAATGGATGATCAAATTGTGAAATACTTTTGTGGGAAAAATCTTTAGCTTTGTAAAGATCGAAAATGACAGGTACCTTCAAAGCCATTGTCTGGGTAAAACAAGGATAAAAAATTAAAATCAAGGAACAAGATAGCAAATTTAAGGAAGTTGAAGCATTCATGAAACAAAAACCGTTGCTTACTTAGTTCTCCTTTTATGTAACGTTACTTTTATTTTACTCTTACAATGTAATCTTATTTTTACACTATTGATTTTCTTACTTTTTAGATTTAAGATCTCTTTGTGATGGATTATATTTATGTTAATAATATTTTTCACTTTAAAATTTTTTTGTTATTAAATTTTGAATTTTATAACCACATATTGTTATTAAAATTTATGTGAGACTATATAAATTGTCCTTAGAATGAATTTGAAACTAAATTAATTACCATTTGTATTTGCAAAAATTGTCACAAATGACAACTTCTTGAGACCACTATATACCATTGTGATATACAAACTTCGACAACAAAAAAATAGCGTTGCTAATTGCATCTTTGAACCTTTAAAATAATGAATTGTAGTAATTATGGAGACTATATTTACATACACTTAAGACAAATATTATAGTCTTTATAAATCACATATTGAAACAAATATTATAGTCACTATAAATTACATATTGAGACAAATTTTGTAGTCACTATAAATCACTTATTGTGACAAACATGAAGTGTCATTAATTTTATTTTTTAATCTCTAATTTGACCATTTTGAATGCCATTTGTGACAATTTTAACTTAATTTTAAAACAATGATATTTGTCACAAAAACATAGTTTTAACATGATGAAAATAATTTTGGTCGCTAGAATCTTTTAAGACGTTCTTTCTATGACTAACATGTGACAATTTGTTTTTCATCATAAAAATTATAAAGTGACTAATTTGTTATCTTTAGTGTAATTTTTTTGTAATAAAGTATCATTTTTCTTGTAGTTTTCTAACATTGCCAAAAAGTTTAAAATACTTACAATGTTGTAATATTAATACCACATTTTATTAAAGTGCGAAATCCCTGACTTTTACTATAAATGTATGTGTGTTGAATTTTACTCAACAACATTTAAGAGACTCAAAACAATACTCCACTTAATTCAACTAATTAAAGAGTTGCTGACCATGAAACTTTTATAATCAGGAAACTAATTACCGGATTTTGCAAAACTTTGAAATCTGATTCTCGTGATGTTCCATTCTTTTATGGATTATAATAATAATTCTTTTAATTCATACTATACTTTTTCTTTTGGAATTTTCAGTCTGTCAAATTTTGTTTGATTTATTTACAACTTTTAGTCGTTTAAGCACATGTGAAGGAGAAGAGATGCAATATTTTCCTTGTGAAAATTATTAATGTTAATAGAAACTGTGATAAAAATAAAAAATGGGGGGGGGGGGGGTTGTTAGCGGCCGAATAAATAAGATAAGTTAAATTTCCTAATTAGTAAATAAATAAAAAAAATAGCCAAATGATTCTTCAAAACATGTCGAGTATCATTAGATTTTTCAAAGTTAAAAGATAGATTAGTGTCTTATGAACTTAATGCGTGCAAACCTCAAGATTAAGTATGAACTGAGCTCACGTGGATCTACAAAAATAAACTAACTAGTATTAATTTGTAAAGATATTGAATAATCAATCAATTTAAATATAAAAGATTAGTATTTACATAAGATATCAATAACTTAAAGGACTAAAATTTGACTTTTCGAAATGAAAAATACTGAAAATTGAGAGATTCAAGTTTCGTTCTCCTATATATGTGGCCGGAGCTTTAGGTGAGTAGTTATCCCACGTGAAGATCTGCAACTTTAATCAGTCTTCTTTGTTATCAACTCGTTACAGCAACATGTTACTGTCTCTTGTTCTTGTTCTTGTTCTTCTTCTTCCATTCGTATTTTTCCGCCTCAAACACCGCAGAAATAAAAACAAACTCAACTTACCTCCATCACCACCGAGGTGGCCCATAATTGGAAACCTTCACCAGCTAGGCACTCTCCCTCATCGCTCTCTTAAAGCTCTCTCCAAAAAGTATGGCCCTTTGATGTTCCTGCACTTGGGTCATTCTCCAACTCTTGTTGTCTCATCGGCTGAGATAACTAGAGAAATTATCAAGAATCATGATATTGTTTTCGCGAACCGTCCCAAAAACACAGCTGCAAACATCATTCTTTATGCCTGCAAAGACATTGGTTTTTCTAATTATGGCGAATACTGGAGAGAAGCTAGGAAGGCTTGTGTTCTTGGGCTTTTGAGTAGTAAGAAAGTGCAATCACTGCAGTATGTCAATCAAGAGGAGGTTGCGATCATGACCAACAAAATTCGTTCTTCGTGTTTCAATGGAGGTTCCGCTAATTTAGCTGAGATGCTACAAACTGTTGCCAACAACATAATAGCCCGTTCCGTTCTTGGTCGGAGGATTGAAGAAGAAACTGCTGGAGGTAATAGCAATAAGTTCGGGGAGTTATCAAGAAGGATGATGATTCAATTAGCATCCATTAGTTATAGAGATTTGTTTCCTTCTTTGGGATGGCTGGATGTCGTTACGGGACACATTGGTCGCTTGAAAGCAACCGCGAGAGAATTTGATGCTTTGTTTGATCAGGTGATTGAAGAACACAGGATATCAGCAATAAGTAATGAGGATAATGACCAGTCTGATGAAAAAGATTTGGTACATACAATTCTCAAACTTCAAAAGGATGGCAGGCTTGGGATAAAGCTCAATCAAGATAATCTTAAAGCACTTCTCTTGGTATCTCTCTCCCCTCGATTTAGAATTTCTGCATATCTAAGTACAACTACATTTTAAGTATATATCAGACAAGTATATGTATTATTAGCTGTATTTTATATAGTAACAAGATTTATTTATTTATTTTTATTAATTATCAATCACAATCTCGCTTACACCTACACATGCATGATAATAATACATAGGTGGCAAATTGAGGTTTTATTATTTCATCTTTTAGGACATGTTTTCGGGAGGGACAGAGACAACTTCAACAACAGTAGAATGGGCAATGGCTGAACTGGTGAAAAATCCAAAGTTGATGAAGAAAACCCAAGAAGAGGTAAGAAGAGTGATGAAATCCAAATCAAGTATAAATGTGGATGATATCAATCAGATGAACTACTTAAAATGTGTCATCAAAGAAACTCTAAGGTTACATCCAGCAGGTACTATTTTGTTTCCTCGAGTGACTTCGACAAGTGTCAATCTAAGAGGTTATGATATTCCTGCCAAAACAACTACGTATATAAATGTGTGGGCCGTTCAGAGGGACCCAAAGGTGTGGAATAGAGCAGAAGAGTTTTTTCCAGAGAGGTTTATTAACAGCGAGATTGATTTTAATGGCCAAAACTTCGAATTCATTCCGTTTGGTGTTGGGAGAAGAATTTGCCCTGGGATGTTGTTTGGAAAAGTTGCAGCTGAGTATCTGTTGGCCAACCTTTTATATTGGTTTGACTGGAAGCTTCCTGGTGGTGCAATTAATGAGGACTTGGATATGACTGAAGTTTTCGGGTTGACTGTTAGTAAGAAATTCCCTCTTATTCTTGTGCCAACATTGTACTCACCTTAATATTGCAGGAATCAGTTTGCTCAAGGGGTTTGCGGAAGGTGGTCGCTATCAAGTGGAAGTACCCTCTCAAGATCATTCATTTCCAGTCTTTGTTGTGTGTCAAAGGTAGTCACGTTCCTATAGCTATGTCTTTGTTTACTTAGTGTTTGTCTCTTGTTCAGTCAGTTTGTGCTCGAGCTTTGGTTTCTCAGAATTCTGTCTTTGAATAAAGGTTGTCTTCCTTCTGCTTTGTCTTGTACAAGTACGTATTATATCAACTACTGATGTCAATATACGTGATGCATAATAAAATCTCAAACTAGAAGCTGAGTATGTATATGTGTGTATATATGCATAGAGAATAATTTTCCTATAAGGAATCCTTTATTTGCGCGCACTAGATTAGCTCCTTATGTATACAAATGAGCAATTTCATAATAAGAGAATACTTTACTTTAACAAAGTAGGGGACAAACTAAAAGGAAAAAAGGAAAAAATCCAATGCCATGCATTTTAATCCAAACCTAATTTGCCCACCCTAAGTCTAAGTATTCAGAGAACAATTGACAACAACAGTCCCTCTTGCATTGGCTTTTCTACGCTTCACAAACAAGTGAACCAACCACATATTATGAAGTTTAATCTTATTTATGATATAGAGACAATTTGCAGTTTAAGGCAGTTAAAGGTGACGAGTTTTTTCAGTAATTGGTTTAACACTAATAGGTTACAGATACAAATAATTTATAAAAGACTTAACTAATAAAAGCAATTTCTCCAATTACATTAGTTCTACCAACTATAAAATTCCATGCCCAAAAAATTTTTAGATTAATGCTACAAATTAATAAAGATAGAAAAGCAATACATTAATTCAAAGGAATTTGATTATTACAACGAAAAAAGAGGTAATGAGACCAGATTGATCACGATCCATTCTTATATTGGAACTGGATCTATCAGCAACGCTGAAACCATGCCCAAAAAGTTTTTAGATTAATGCTACCAATTAATAAAGATAGAAAAGCAATACATTAATTCAAAGGAATTTGATTAATACAATGGAAAAAGAGCTAATGAGACCAGATTGATCACGATCCATTCTTATATTAGAACTATATATATTAGTAATGTTGCAACATTTTGTTTCATTACATTCCCCACATGGTTGTATCCATCGCCTTCCTTGTAAACCACATCTATAACCCTCACAAGATTCAATGCACGCATAAGCAGAGGCATTGGAACTACAATAGGATTGAGGCACTCTTCGTTTATATCCTTCTATGCATTATTAACTAGCTTATACAACTCCTCACAAACCTCTTGCTCTAAGAGTCCATGCTGCTTTATATAACATTCAATAGCCAAGTGTCATGGCCCAAGCCTCTCAACATGGCCTAGTCCATGGAAGATTTTAGAGTCATGTAGTCCATATAGTGTGTGTAGATATTTGCTTATAATTAAGTGTATAGGTGGTAGTTGAACATTAAGACCACTCTTTGTACTCTATATATAGGAGGGGCCTTATTTGGCCAAGACAAAACACAAGAAACAGAAACCATATACACAAATTCCAACACACAAAGCATTGTAAGCTTTCTTTGAGCAATAAAAGTTCTTTTCTCACATCCTGTGTGAGTTATGTAACACTTTCCGACTTTCAAAACCAATAGCGTTTTGAGTGTGCAAGGCTGACTTAGAGCCAAAAGAGTGAGGTTTGACGTCTAAGGCAGCACGATTCTGAAATAGAACAAGCAGGTTGTGACAGTTGGTATCAGAGCCTTTAACATGCGTGGGGTACTTGCGTGGTTTGAGCAGAAAAATGTCAGACCTTACTCTTGATGACCAAATGAGGAGGGAACAAAATCTCAACTCGAAGAAGAGGAAGAACAATAAGGAGAAGTTTGTGGATGTGCTGAACGCCGTGGAGAATCGAGTTATCACGGCAGAGATTGTTGTCTCCAAGATGAATGAGCTCTTTGAAATCTTTAAGCAGAAGATGAAGGAGGTTGATGATCTCGATGGAAGGATGGATGACTTAAGCCAAAACATGGTGGCATAATACCAAAGTCTTGACAAGTTCCAAGCCGTGGTGCTGAACTTCATTGAGGCGCTAAAGGCTTAAGTGGGTGAGCTTCGCGTAGGTCTTGAAGAGACTAAGAGCGATTGGGCACTTTGCAAGAAAGTAGTGGCTAGTAGAGTGCTTACCACTAATATCTCACCTTCAATGAAGGTCAAGGTTCTGAGGTCAAAAAGGTACGAGGCCAAGTAGGATGCCCAAGAGATTGAAAACTTTTTGTAGTCCATGGAAAGGTATTTCAAGGCCACTAATGTTTAAAGCGACCAAGAGAAGGTGAACATTATGACGGGGTATCTTGAAGATCATGCGATCGCATGGTGGTAGTGAAAGCATGTGGAGATTGTGCGCAGGACGTGCATCATCAACAAATGCGACTTGTTTAAGTGTGAGTTTAAGAGGCTATTCTATTCGGGGAATATGGCGAATGAAGCTCGCAAGAAGATGAGGGAGCTAAAGCATACGGCGTCTATCTCAGGATATGTTAATGATTCCTCGAAACTCATGCTTCAAATCGACAACATGAACTTAGATGACTTGCTGTTCAACTTCATGAAGGAACTTCAACCATGGGCACAACGGGAGCTTTAACGAAGCCAAGTGAATGACATCTCCACTGCTCTCACCAAGGCAGACACATGCATTATTTGAGTCTGCGTATTATTAGCCTAAAATGAAAGATGAGATTGAGTAGTTCTTGAGAACATGCCTCGTGTGTCAACAAGACAAAACGAAGCAACACTGTTCTGGAGGATTGCTTAAGCCACTACCCACTCTGGATCAACTGTAAGAGAGCATACCAATGGATTTCATTTCATGTCTTCTGAAGTCAGAAGGGTTTGTGACTATTAATATGGTGGTAGATCGATTCTCTAAGTATGCCACTTTCATTCTCGCCCCAAAGGAGTGCTCAGCGAAGGACACGACCAAGTTTTTCTTTAAGTATATGATGAAGTATTAAGGACTTGTGAAATCCATCATTAGTGACTGTGACAATTGGTTTACGAAGATGTTTTAGACCGGGTTGTTCAAACTCATGGGGTAAGCACTACATTTCTTTACGAGCTTTTACCTACAAATAAATGGGCAAACCAAGAGAATGAATGCCTTACTAGAGCTATACTTGCGGCATTTTGTGAGCGCCAACCAACATGATTGGGTGAAGTTGCTAAACGTGGCCTAATTTTCCTACAACTTGCAGTGGAGCGAAGATACTTCGAGGAGCCCATTCAAGGTGATCATAAGACAATAGATGCTAACATCGCACACGTTTATTACGAGCTATATCGGGAGATGTCCTATGACCTACAAGGTGGCCAAGTTATGGCATGAGCAAGTGGACATAACACGAGCACACTTTGACAAAGTCACAAAGCAGATGAAGAAATAGGCAGATAGCAAGCGTAGATATACGAAGTTGAATATGGGTGATATGGTGCTAGTCAAGATTCTACTGTCACAACATAAGTCCATTCGTCCATTGCACAAGGGCCTTATTCAAAAGTATGAAGGGCCATTTTCGGTAATTAAAAGGGCGGCAACGTATCTTATAAGCTAAAGTTTCCCTATTGGCTTAAGCTACATTTGGTCTTCCACATTAGTTGCTTGAAGCCATATTATAGGGACACAGAGGATTTATGGCATGGAGAGTCTAAGCATCCTCCATTCAACAACAAAAGAGTCTACGACAAAAGATTGGAGTGTAATTTGGCTGATCGTATTATTCAGAAAAGAAGTTTTTCGCTATATGCCAAGAGTACTTTGTCAAATGGAAGGGACTACTTGAGAGTAAAGCAAATTAAGAGCCAGCAAACTATTTGTGGCAGTTTCGAGACAAGATCAGGGATTTTCAACGCGGGTCAACAAGGACATCTCTGAATTAAGTAAGGGAGAATGTCATGGCCCAAGCCTCTCAACATGGCTTGGCCCATGGAAGAATCTAGAGTCATGTAGTCCATGTAGTGTGTGTAGATATTTACTTGTAATTAATATGTGTAGGTTGTAGTTAAGCATTAAAACCACTCTTTGTACTCTATATATAGGAGGGGCCTCATTTGGCCAAGACACAACCCAAGTAATAGAAGCCATATATAAAAGTTCCAACACATAAAGCGTTGTAAGCTTTATTTGAGCAGTAAGAGTTCTTTCCTCCCATCTTGTGTGAGTTATGTGATTAACACATATACTCCTCCATTTTAGGAATGTAATTCTTATGAAACCATTTGGATTCATCATAGTAGCCTCCAAACAAGAATTTTCATCTACCATATGCATACTTACATTTTAATAGTATAAAAAAAATTCTTTTTTTTCTTTTTTACACTTTGGTCGTTTATAAATTGTTTTTAGCACTTGGCTTTTTGATAAATTTTTAATACCTTATTTTATGCTTGGTCATAAAACACTAAGAGAAAAATACTTTTTTGAATGATAAACGTTATATTTTTACCTACAAATTCCTTAATAATTGAGACATTCACAAATAAAACCGAATTAGTTTGATTATCAACAATCATATTTACCTTTTAACAGTTTGTTTTTTCTATTAAAAAATTATCTCTAGAAAAAAAAATGAAGTATTAAAAAATTTTAGATGCCCAAGTAATAGTTAAAAAAAAATCTAAGAGGGATGAAAAAAAAGGTTTCAATCTCCCAAAAAATGGAAGATGGCAAAGAGAGCTAAGAGTGACATACCGCTTCCTTCGCATATTGAACTCGATATGACCATCCTTCATTGGCAATCTCCTTCATTGTAAAGATCCAATAATACCCCAAAAAATATTTGCATATATTCAGTGAGTTGGTCCATGGTACTTTCATCCCGCCTGAAAAACAAAAGTTATAATCCAATTTTCTTGGAGGTTTAATTAATTAGAGACATGATCATCTTTAATTTACAAAAAAAAAAATCAAAGGAAATATATATAAACGACCAACATTCAAAAGTTCAAACCTCTCAATTACTTTTGTAAAGAGCTTGAGCTCTTCAAGAGTGTCCTATGTATAGTAGATATCATCTATAATTAATGTCATGGCAGTTACTTTGGTTAGTATTCTTCTAACAAGAGAAGAATTGGGCTCGAAATACACTCCCAATATCTAAAAGTAGTACTCAACCATTCGGTCTCTTGCAAAAGGCAGCTTTCTGACAAAGTCCAAATCCTTCCACCATCTGAAATATAGTAATTATTAATTAATAGAACTTAATTATAGTTATTAAGACAAAAAAAAAAAGAAAATGTTATAAATCTGAAAACTCTCTTGGAGATTTCACAAAGTTCCTTCTTGTGCAAAGATTGCACTAGATTGAAATCCAACTTTGCAAGTGTTAATAAAGCTTTGTAATGAGAAGCATCGTCTTGGTGGATAGAAATGTAACGCCTGTATGCTAGCCTAGGTAGTCCCCTCTGCAGCGGCTGCCGCAGTGCATGCTTAACTTGTGCGTTCAGAGGATTGCTTAAATGGGTTGCCACGGACTTAAGGTGAGTGGTTGTAAAAACAATGGCCTCGTCAAGTATGTTTTCTCCATGCACTCCAAGATGCGCTGCATCGTACAGGCTCAACATTCCCGGCACATCACTTGCCAATGACTCCTTGAAATTACCTTTGCCATCTTTGAACATGTTGAATTTATTTGATGTATACCATGACCAAATAAAAGGGCCGGGTTAATTATATTATATGAAGATACATAACATTACTGGTACTATATATACAATTTGAGAATATATCATGTTTAATTTGCAGAGTGTATAACATGCATGTGCCATGAACTCGTCACATACACACATACACATACCGCATGAAACATTATAGCCATGCTGCCTTAAAAGGCGAAATCGAAGTGAAATCCTGTAGAGATCATTTTTGGTATCATCATCGTAATATTTTTCATTGTATAAATGCTGTAAGGCTTGCTCTAACTCTCTTTCAAAGTGATATCCCGCGCTTAGGCGCTGAATTGCATCAATAAGGTTCATCTGTATAGGACCAGCAGTGGCTAATAGCTTTCATCCTACTTCCTCCTTCAGTGCTTTGAGCTCTTGTAAGTCACAGGCATGATTCATCTATGCAAATATACCAAATTAAATGGTGCATTTTGTTTGTTAATACCAATAATTACAATCTGAAAAATGAAAAAAGAAAATCATAATAATTAATTTGCCCTATAGTACCAACACTTAATTAGAAAAGCATACCTTGTCCTCTGTTTTGTAGTCGGTGAAGCAACCACCCCGAACGCTAGGGTGAAAATTTGCTGTCCAGCGCATAACTTGGCATTTAGCATTTTGGGGTGTAATCTGAGGAACTTGAATAGACATGTTGCCCGCTGCAAGGCAAAGGCACCTCTACTTAATAATAAACTGAGTGCAATTTTTTATTTAGTTACTTGTTTCAAGCATATGGCTTGCACAATCTAATATGTTAATATATGGACATGGACTAAAAGTATGTGTTTTGCTTTCTGGAAGGAAATCTGAAAGATAACGCACTTTGAGTTAAACATACTTAATTGCAAATCTAGAGAAGCAGACATGGGATTATATATATGTGCAGTTTCTAGGATATAGGTTATTTTATCATAGTCTTTATATATATGGAACATTTATGCATCTCTACCATAATTTATGTTCTCTATTGTATAACTTCATTTTGCTCAATAGTACGTAGCTAATTTAACCATTTTTTACACGTTTTGCTTATAGTAATTGTCTTCTATAAAATTACCAACTATTTATAGAATTGTGATTTACTGCATTAATGGTGATAATTGACATGATTACTATAAATATAATTTTTTTCTCAATCTACCATAACTAATTTTGTGTTTTGGACTTTCTTCTATATCAAGCTTTGTGGCTCATTTTCTTCTTGAGGCAAGAGTCTTTGATTAACACTAAAAAATGTACATTTAATAAGTATAAAATTATCAGTTTTTCATTTACAGTGTTGATTAATGCACTTATTATTCTTAAATTATCTTAACACTCTCTTAATAAATTTTTATGTTAAAATTGATTTGTAGTATTTTAATTTTTTTTAATTGTAAATATTTTAGGAATAAAGAAATAATTGGAACTGAAAGCGAGAACAAAGAAGAATTGCTGGAGCCATTGAAAGTCATTATGGAGAAGATGTAATTAATAAAAATAAATATTTAAAAAAATAATTAAAAAAAAGGTGATGTGATGGCTTGACATGTTAATCTATTATATTATATTATATTATATATAATAATATAATATAATAAAAAAAATAAAGAAACATGTTGCACTCCTCGCCTACGAAATGCAATGCTACTGAGGGAGCTAGAACGGGAGAGAGAGAAAAGGGAAGCCAGAGGCAGAAGCCAAAAAGTGAGAAAAAGGAAAAAGAGTCGAGAGAGAGAGCTGGGGGCTGAATTGAGAGTTGAGAAATTTTTCTTTCTTTCTTATTTTTCTTGTGTTATCAATTCTCTTGTAATATATTTAAGAAGTTTGTTAAATAAAAAGTGTGTTTTATTTTTCAATATGAGTGACTAAATTTTCTGAACTGGTGTGAAAGGTGAAGCTCAAGGATTCAATTTTTTTTTTAAAAGAAAAGGGGGGGTGGGCAAGCCCAAATCAATTTTTAACCCCTCCCTACCCCCAAGGCTCGAACCTGAGTCCACACAAGTGAGGGGCGACAGATTACACTGCCAACCAACTCGACTACACCCTTAGGGGTTGCTCAAGGATTCAAATTAATTACTTTCTCAAGTGAGCTTTAAAATTTATTCTATTTGTGTATTTTTCTCTTTATCGGTTTTTTTTATGTCATGTTAACTTAGAGATCTAGATTTTTCTTATTTATATGGTTTTTTGACATAATGTTGACACTTCAATATAGTTGTGGCACATTAGGTACTTGGTCTCGTATTTATCACATTAATGATTTTTTAAGAATTAAATGGCATAATAATTAATTGACAAGATAAATACAAAATACAAATATGAGAGAGTTGTTATAATTTGAAATTCGAGAATGGATCACGTAACCTTAGCATATTTTTAAACTTGATTCCTGTCAATTTTTTTTCCCATAGTTAATTTTCTTTGTTATGATAAATTAACTACTAGATTTTTAAATTCTCTGTGTTTTGACCCTAGACTCATCGGGTTATATTGTAACTAGATACTCTTATACTTGGGAGTAATAATACTTTTGAGTCGTGTCAGTCTCCAATCACAGAACTTTATGTGGTTAATTGTTTTGTAAAAGAAACAATTGTCAAGGAGGTTGGCGTATCAGTGTCAACCTTCCAATAATCAAGTACTTTTTTATTCAATTTCTAGAGTGAGATGGATAGTATTTTTATACTTTTTTTTACCTCTTACCTTCAAATGGGGAGCTCTTGGATTTTATATAGGCAACTTGAGTCAAATGAAGAGGTCAGGTGGCACTTTCCTTGTGACAAATGTCAATCAAATCTCATTTATGGAAACATATCCATGTGTGTGAATACTTGTTAGTGATAGGTAGTCTTTAGACACTTGTCTTAATTTATGGGCTCTTGACCTTAATTAGGCTTGAATTTGGCCCCTTAAGTTAGTTTCTTATAAAGAGAATCGATTTTACAGTATTTTTCCTATAGGCACATTTTATAGAAAGTTGGTTGGTTTGTAGGCTCATTCCGTAGAGTGTTCGTTAGCTCGTAGGCTCTTTTCATAGTGTGTTTATTGCTCGTAAACTCATTCTATAGAATATATGTTGGCCTATAGGCTCATTCAACAGACTGTATATTTATCCATAAGCTCATTCCGAAAAACATCTTCATAGGCTCATATGGTAGAATGAATGTTTGTCTATGGGCACATTTTATAGAATGTTTATTGATCTATACGCTCATTTTATAGAATGTTTATCAGTCAATAGGCTCATTTGTAGAATGTATGTTCTCCCATAGGCTCATTTCATATAATGTTTTTTGGGCTCTATGCTTATTTCGTGGAATGTATTTTTGGCCCCTAAACTCATTCTATAGAATGTTGCCTTGTAGTGCATTGCATAAAATGTTTATTAGATCATAAGTGTATTCTATATAATGTATGTTAGCTCGTACGCTCATTCCATAGAATATTACTCTTAAGCACTTACTTAGAGTATTTTCTATGCACCTAGGTCATTTTTGTAAAGAATGTATCTAGTTAATTTTTGTTGAATTATGCCCTTAGACATTTTGTCGATTATTGCCGTTAGGCAATTTATTTAGAATACTTTCAAAGTACCTAGGTCACTTTTATGGAAAATTAATCTAGTTCATTTTGTATAATAACACTTTTAGGCATTTTGTCAATTCTTGCTTTTAAGAATTTTACTTAAAATACTTTCTAAATATCTAAATTATTATCAAATAATCATGCTCTTAGGCATTTTTTTTTTATCTTTCTCTTAACATTTTTGCCGATTCTTGCACTGCAACAATTTGCTTGGAGTGATGCATGCATGATCCTAAGTATCTTCAACAATTTGCTTAAAATACTTTTTAAGTGCTTAGGTAATTTTTTATAGAGAATTAACCTATGTCATTTTTGTATTATCATGCCCTTAGGTATTTTTAAAATTTTTGCCCCTAGCTAATTTTCTTAGAATAATTTTTAAGAACCTAGATCATTCTTGTAGAGAATGGACTAAGTCATTTTTTATAGAATCATGTCCTTAGTCGTTTTGTCAACAACTTGTCCTTTGGCGTTTTACTTAGAAATACTTCCTAAGTACTTAGGTTATTTTTTTATAAAGAATAGACCTAGAACATTCTTTGTAAAGTATAAACTTAAGTTATTCTTCGTAGAATTATGTCTTTTGCACTTTGTCGAATACTCATCTTTTAGACATTTTATTTAGAAGTATTTTCTAAGTATTATAGTCATTTTTATAAAGAATGAACTAGGTCATTCTTTATAAAATTATACCTTTGGCATTTTATCGAAAACTTATCCTTTGGGCATTTTACTTAGAAATATTTTCTAAATACTTGTAAAAAAAAAGAACCAAGATTATTCATTAAAGAATTATGCGTTTATCACTTTGTTGAACACTTGTTTCTTGAGTATTTTATTTAGAAATACTTTTAAAATACTTATGTCATTTTTCTGTAAAGAATGGACACAAGCCATTTTTTGAAAAGAATGGACACATGCCATTTTTTGAAAAGAATAGACTTATATGAAGATTAATGCTTTTTTATGGACTTAATTGCAATTGAGGAAGAATATCTAGGCCTTAATGTAAATTTACTTCAATTGAAGGGTCATTATGTAAATATTTGTTGATATGGCAAAAGTCATTATAAGGTTGTTAGTTTGTTTCCAGATTTTTTTCCAGAAATATTAGTATATAAGGCTGGTGTACAATACTTGATGTTGGATGATTTTCTCTCTCGTTTCTAGATGAAGTTAGATGATTCTTATTTCTTTAGAATCAATATAATCTCATATGTAATCCTTTTTCTATTTTGTCTTAAATTGATCAATAAAAGTAAGCTAGTTTTTCCTTCAAATTTTAAAGTTCATTTTTTTTTAATTTTTAATTTTGTTTTGGTTCTGGTTTTGTTTTTAGTCTTGCATCTAGGTTAAAAATCACTTTCATTGTGTGTTGTTTTTTATTTGTTCATACTCTGAAACTCTACAAGTAGTATCAAAGCCTAGATTGATCTTAGGCAAAGATATCTCTTCCCAAACCAAAGATTGAGAAGTTTATTATTGGTGGTGATTTCTCTTTCTAAAAGATGAAGATGAGGGCATTACTTGTTCATTAAGGAATTACAACCGTGGAAGAAGAAGATCCAGATACGACAACAAGTTTTAAGTCTTATGATAAAAGAAAATAGATTCTCGATAGAGCCCACGACAACTTGATTGTCAGTTTTAGTGATTCAATCTTAAGAGAAATATATGATGTAAAGACCTCTTTAGATACTTAAAAAACAAAGTTGAGGCCTTATGTATGAAGAAGTCACTTGCTCATAGGTTGTTCTAGAAGAAAAAATTATATATCTTCTCTATAAAAGAAATGATGTTAATGCAATAACATATTGATATCTTCAACAAGATTATTCTTGATCTTGAAGAAGTTGAAAATATCAAAATTGGTGATGTAAATAAGGTTTTCTTCTTACTGAGCTCATTGCAAAAATTATATGAGGGTTTTGTTGATACCATGTTATATAGAAAGATAACCTTTTATCTTATAAGATGTAAAGGCTTTTCTATGTATAAAGAAGATTTAAAATCATTTTAGAGATCTAGACACAAGCTTTGGTGAAAGCTTAATGGCAAAGTCAGAGAAAAAGAAAGACAAAAAAAAAAAAAGGATAAGAAGAACAAGAATCAACCTAAAAAGGAAAATAAGTTAGAAGAAAAGATGAATAGGAAAAAGTATTTCTATTGTAAGAAATAAGGTAATCATACTAATAATTGTATTGAAAAGAAGAAAGACAACAAAGAGAAGTCTGGTGATGCTATTATAGTTTTAGGTGAGTCTTCTAACGAGGAGTATCATAGTATTGATTTATTTGTTGCATTAAGCAAGAAGATTCAAGGTCAATGGGAACTTAACTCAAGATGTGATTTATATATGAGTCCCAATAAGAGTCTTTTTCACGATTATGAGTTTATCAATGGTGGAAGAGTCTTGAAGGAAACCACAGTGCATGTGAGATTGTTGGTATTGGTTCCGTTAAAATTAGAATGCATGATGGAATCATAAGAACTCTAAAGCATAAAGGTTTAGATAGCTAGGTTATTTCTTTAAATATGACCATAAAGGTTTAAAAATAATGCAAATGGCTGTTGTAATGATGAAAGGTGTTAAAATAAATGGACCGTATGTGTTGCAAGGCTTATCTATACCTATGTTATTTGTATTGCATATTGAGAATGACGTTGATAGAACTAAATTATATTACCTAAAACTTATCCACTTAAATGTTAAAGACATGTAAGAATTGAGTAAATAGGGATTATTGTATACTGATAAGATTCAGGAGTTGGATTTCAGTGAGAATTGCATTCTTGGGAAGGCTCATAGGATCAAGTTTGGTAATGGTTGCATAGATTTAAGGGTGTGTTGGATTATATATATTCAAATCTTTAGGGGCTTGCTCAAGTTCCATTCATGATTGGTGGAAGGTACTTTATAACCCTAATAGATGAAAAAGAAGTATGGCTTTATATACTTAAAACTAAAGATCAAGTTCTTGAAGCGTTCAGGATATGGAAAGCTTTGATTGAAACTCAATATAGTATGAAGGTTTAGACATTGAGCACTAATAATAGTCTTGAGTTTTACAATAGAAAATTTGATGGATACTACCAACAATAGGGAATTTTAAGACATAAAACAGTTAGATTCACTCCTCAGTAGAACAATCTAACTTTGAGAATGAATAGGACATTCATCAACAACATTAGGTGCCTAGTGATAAAGTCTAAAGTGATAAGAAGTGTTTGGCATGAAGCTGTTACTATAACTTGTTAGTTGGTTAATAAGGGCCCTTCAGCTACTATCAAATTCAAAACATGAGAGGAAATTTAGACAAGAGTGCCTGTAAACTACAGACACCTAAGATATTTGGATGTCCAGCTTATGTCCATATGAAACAAGGCAAGCTTAATGCAAAGGCTTTGAAAGGAGTGTTTGTAGGTTATCTAAAAGGAGTTAAAAGATATAAAGTCTAGTGTAGAGCTGCTCATAACTGTGTTATTAACGAGAATATTGTATTTTATAAGAAAGCAATAATCATACCTGGCATGTAGCCTTTAGCACAAATCCTTCTAATGAGTAAGATAGAAATATAACAAATGTGAAAGCTTCGAAGGTCAAAGTAGAGTTATCGAGTGATAGGGAAGATGACATACATTCTAAGGATGTTATAAAAGGTTCTCAAGAGATTTTTAGAGTTGATAAAATTAGCACACAAGTCTCTGATTTATAAGGCTATTAATTAGCAAAGGATAGAACTAAAAAGGACATGAGGCCACTAGCTAGGTATGCTTATGCCAGAATAATAACATATATATTAATGAGTGCAGAAGACTTGGCTGTTAAAAAGCCTAAAAAATACTCATAGTTATTAAAAAAAACAGTAATAATAAAGAGTGGATTATGGCAATGACTAAAGAAATGAACTTTTTAAAGAGAAACCAAATCTCGACACTTATTCAAAATCTAGAAAATGGAAAATTAGTCAGCTGCAAATGGATTTTCAAGAAGAAAGAAGGGATTCTATATGCTAAAGCTTTCATATCAAAGGCTTGTTGTTAAGGGTTCACATAAAGGAAAAGGCAAATTTCAATGATATTTTCTCTCTTATAATAAACCATATCTCTATAAAGATCTTGCTAGCCATGACAGCTTTGTTTGACTTAAAATTTGAACAAATGGATATGAGACAGCTTTTCTATATGGAATACTTAAAGAGAGGATATTAATGTGACAACTTAAGGTTTTGAGGTTAAAAAGAAAAAAGAGCGAGTTTGTCTTCTTAATAAGTCCCTTTATAGCCTTAAATAATCTTCAAGACAATGGTATAGAAAGTTTAATGAATCCATGACTTTTAACTGTTATTGTAGAAGTAAGCAATGTCTACTTTGGGGCCTCAAATTCAGGTAGACTGATATATCTTCTATTTTATGTTGATGATATATTAATTACTTATAAGTGAAATTAAGAAACTTAAAGGTATGTTAAGTGGAGAATTTGAAATAAAGGACCATGGCCATGCTAAAAGGTTATAAAACATGAATATTTTCAAAGGTAGAATTGTTGGGACTTTGTTTGTAGGTCAAAAGAGGTATATTTTAAAGATCCTTGAGAGATTTGTTATGTAAGATTCCAAATCTATCTAAACTCCTTAAGGTCCTTAATTTAAACTCTCAAAAACTCAAGTACTAGTGACTTAACAAGATAAGATCTTGATGGATGAAATTCCATATGCTCTTAAGTAGTTAGAAACTTCATGTATGCAACCAAGCACGCTTATGAGTAAAATCTATTGCTAGCTAGTATTAATGTTAATTGAGATATACCAAATAACATAAAATAAAATTAATCATTTGTTACAATATGACAACAAATAAATGGGAGAATGATATTTTATCCCTCTTAAAATTTATTTTTATTAATTAGGTCTCTAATTAATGTTTAATATATTATTTCATTTGTAGTATTAAATTGATGACATAAAAAAGTAATGTTAATTAAAAAGTAAACGTTTAATTAAAGAGTAAACGTCACATTTTCACATATAAATTTGTTGATGCTAATTTTTTGTTACCAAGAGAATTAAATAATAAGATGAGATTACAAAAGAAAAAAGATAAAAAGAATTTATGTAGTTCACCACTTGACCTATGTTCATGGGTATAGTATTTTCACTATCGCATAAGAATTACAACAAAGTTTTGTTTTGGTTTAGCTATTTACTCATATCCCCCTTGCATTAAGAATTCTCTATTTATAATACAATATAGGTATCTTGAATATTTGATAACTCCTTGTTCTAATCATCTTTATCACTTAATTTAGAGGGTTATTTGATATCATTGTCAATCTTTATCTTTTTTTGAAATTGAGTTTTATCTTGTATCAATATTTATCTCTAGCATTTATCTCATTCTTAAACTCACACGACATTTTAGAAGTTTCTAGACTCTTCTACTGGGTTTGGATAATGCTTGTAACTATTAGAATCTAGCTATTGAATGTAGCAGCTAGGCTTATTTAATTAAAGTTATCTCAACTGTGCTCTCATGCTATCATGCTCTTGTGTAGTTAGGATCTCTTGCAAGCCTATTTGACTTTATGATCTCATCATGTTTATTTAACTTACAAAGTGCTATTATGCTATAGTAATGCTCTTATGCAAGTGTGCTTTAGTGGGCTTGCATGCTCTTATGTAACTATGTTTATTGACTTATTTTACTTCCTACTGAACTTGCATGCTCTTATGTAACTGTGTTTAATTGACTTATTTTACTTCCTACTGAGCTTGCATGCTCTTATGTAACTGTGTTTAATTGACTTATTTTACTTCCTACTGAGCTTGCATACTCTCATGGTCTTACATTGTTATACTTAATTAACTTATTAAGCTTCCTACTAAGCTTGCATGCTCTCATGTAATTGTGCTTAATTGACTTATTAAATTTCTTATTGAGCCTGTATACTCTCATGCTCACATGCTCGCATGTATTTGTGCTTATTAAACTTCCTACTAATCTTGCATGGTCTCATTCTCATATGCTCTTGTGTAGTTATACTTAATTGACTTATTAAGCTTCCTAATGAGCTTGCATGCTCTCATGTAATTGTGCTTAATTGACTTATTAAATTTCTTATTGAGCCTGTATACTCTCATGCTCACATGCTCGCATGTATTTGTGCTTATTAAACTTCCTACTAATCTTGCATGGTCTCATTCTCATATGCTCTTGTGTAGTTATACTTAATTGACTTATTAAGCTTCCTAATGAGCTTGCATGCTCTCATGCTCACATTTTTTCATGATTTTATGCTCACATTTTTTCATGATCTTATGCTCACATGCTCTTATGTTCACATTGTCTCATGCTCACATTATTTGACTTGTCATATTTCTCTTTACGACAAAATTAATATTCTAAGATTTCAATGTATTAAAATTAATTAATTTACTTGTTAAACAACCACATTACCCTTGATCACTATTTTAATTTTCTTTAATTTTCCAGCTATCGAATTATGATGTATTGAATCCTACTATTAGAAAATTTAAGAATCTTTAACATGTTTTATGTTGCTTATGGTTACCTTCTATGAAATTCCAACTATAGAATTGTGATTTTATGAATTAAAAGGTGCGTAACTTTGTAACATAATTAATATTTTGTTATTTTCAAAGTTGAGAGGATTTGAGCTACAACATACTACATAAACGAGAAGAAAGTATTAATCGCATATATAAATCTATCACTTATAACTAGCATTAACGTTAATTAAAATATACAAATCATTGATCAATTGTGACAATACAATAATAAAGCAATATGAGAATGACATTTTCATCTCCTTTAAAATCTATTTTTAGTATTTGGATTATTGATTAACTTTCAATATCTAATTTCGTCCATAGTGTTAAGACAATGATTATAATATACACATTGTGATTATAAAATACACATTGTTACAGGTTAAATGTGACATATTTACGTAAAAATTAATAATCCAATGGCTCCACAAATTAAACTAGTTAATTTATTTATTTAAATCACATTTCACTTTTCAACAATATATTTCTTTTTGTTACTATTTAAACACTGTAGATGAAATGGGGTATTAAAAATTTATCAAACACCTAAATAATTAAAGAATTTCTAAGAGGAATCAAGCATCAAAGTGCTATTTTCTCTTAACATGATATGTTTTATTGGACTTCTTTATGATTTTAAAATAAGGATATTATTGGTAGTTAAAGAAAAAAAATGACTAATAATAGACATCTAAGAATTTCATCTTATATGATATGGTATTTGATATGTCACTCATCTAATAGCAGATAAATTTTCACAAATTACACCATCCACTTGAGATGAAATTTAAGGATGCTTAGTGCTACTAAAACAATTCAGAAATAATAAAGGACCAAATTAAAATTTTACCAATTTCTATGAAGATTTTTTTATTAAAAATTTTTATATTTTATGTTGTAACTTACTTAATTTTATCATTAAAAAAGTTTTACATTTTATTTATTTTATGTTATGATCTACTTAATTTTATGATTTCACCATTATGGTCCCTAAATCATTGATTATCTCAGTCTACTCAAATTTAAAATTTTAGCATTATGGCTCTTATTGAACCAAAATCATTGTTCAGCCACAGGAGACATGCTCACTCAATACATGTTACATTAATCTATAGAAGTAGAATTTTTGTAACATTGCCGATGTAACTAATGCAAGAACTGCAGTTTACCACACGGTTGAAGCCGGTTCTTTTGTCTCTTCTTTTTCTTTTCTTATTGACTCTCTTTAAGTTCATCAAATCTGGCAACCATAATTTGCTACAATGCCCACCAAAATTACCAATAATTGGAAACCTTCACTTGCTAAGCAATCTTCCCCATCGCTCTTTTCAAGCTCTCTCAAAGAAATATGGCCCCTTAATGCTCATCTACTAAGGCCAAACTCCAATAGTCATAATGTCATTAACAGATATTGTGAAAAAAAAAATGATGAAGACACATGATGCCATTTTCTCAAATTAACCCAAAACTACAATAGCATATATCTTACTCTAATGATGCATAGACATTGCTTTTTCTCCCTATGAAGAATATTGCAAAGAAATTAGACGTATTGGGGTTTATGAGCTTTTGAGTCCCAAAAGAGTCCAATATTTTCAATTTGTAAAAGATGAAGAAGCTAAAGACATGATCAGTAAGCTTCAATGTGCTTTTTTGAAAGGAGCTTTTGTCAATTTAAGCGAGATGTTGCTCATTGTCACAAATGATACAATTGGTCGATGTGTTTTCAGTAAGAAGGCCAAGAAGGAAAGCAAGTTTGGGATGATATCGAGAAGACTGACGACCTAAGTACAAGCTTTTAGCTTTGGTGATATGTTTCCTACTTTAGACTGGATGAATCATCTTACTATAAACGTCCTAGTTTTAGATATACTGCGGAGAGGAGTGTGGTAATAGTGTTGACCGACAGTGGTAAAGGCTGTAGGTAACGGGTTTTAGAATAATGACTTGTGGGTTTGCGTGCTTTAGCATGGTGGCTAAACGATAACGCTTAAAGGTGAAGTTGGCTAGGATTTGGCCACTAGATTATGGCAAGTCTGATGGTGGCATTGGTTGGCTAAACGGTGGTGGTGGGTGACCGTAAGTAGTGGCAGCAGTGGTGGTTGTTATGGTAGCTATAGTTTTAAAAATTTAGAATTTGCAGTTTTTTTTTTAGTGGTTAATTTGGTATAGATGGATATGAGTATCTAGAAAAGCTATACGATCCACACAGAATTGCTTTTATACTAACTAATGGAGTGAGCATGTTGGGTGATTTTTTATTATATAGGTGTTAGTGATAAGTATTCGAGTATCGTCTCCACAGGGACTGATGCTATAAGAATTGCTACAGCAAGCAATTGTGGTGCAATTTCAAATAAATCAATTTCTTTTTAACAACTAAATTAAACTAAGAAATCTAAATGACAAAAAATAAAGTGCGCTAAAATAAATAAACATGTCTCTTACAAGGATGTAATCACAAAAAATGATGTAGTTAAGTAAATTAACTCATTTAATGGTATTGACTGTTTTTTCTGTTACGGTACCGTTGCTACAGCAAATCCTACAGCACTAGGTGGAATCCTAATGCATCCTCAGCTGTCGCTTGTTGGATCTCTTATATATATAAATATGTAACCTAACAATGACCAGTTGATAAATCACACAAGATATAACATTATATAATCAAGGTTTCTAATTACCCTACAAGGTGAATCCCTATGTCTAGTTCATAACTAATTTTAAATTAAGCATAGCCCTATTCAAATTGAGTTAACCCAACTTGGGAAACCTAATTTAAAATTAAGTATTGCTCTAATATTTTTCATTAAAATATGCCCTTTTGTGGCTCTCTCTTAGCTTGTACCACTAAATTGGTGGTCAGCCGAAATAGTGAATGAAATTAAGCACTATCAAAACAAAATATATAATAATCATTCAACAACACAATAATTCAGTTAATAAACCATTCAGCTTGCTATTCGCTTAACCACAAATAGATTTAGTTCATGATTTGTGACATAACAGAAATAAAATTCGGTTCAGCCATCATATACATCATCATTAAATAAAGAAACAAGAAAGAATAAAGATAGAGGTGCAAGGCTACTCGTGATGATTAGTTTTCTTCTTCCTCACACCTGCAATCTTTTTTTTTCAACCCTTGAAATTTTCTGTTTCTTTTCTGAATTTTTCTTTTTTTTGTGGTTGACGGCTCTCATCTTTCTTTTGTGTACACTTCCTTTTATAATTGAAAACTAGAGCAATTGGACGCCTAGGGCACGTATCTTCCATATTTGGAAACTGCAGATCGCATATTTTTTTCTGAGATTCACTCGAATTTTTCTCCTCTGTTGTTTCGAGATTGCTACAACAATAATGCTACAGCAATGCACTATTTCATACTAATTTCTACTTTTCTGCAGCCAATTTCCTTCCTCATTTTTCTAATCCCATTGTACAACATTTTTGTTTTGAATTTTCACTTCCAGTTGCCTACAATGAAAATACATAATCTAAGCATACACAATTTATTCTAAAATAACCTAATTTATTGCAAATAACTAAAAATAGATAAATACGTAAAATTAAGCTAAAATACAACTAAAACACATCATTTACTCTCTAAGTAATGTTGATTTAAGTCCAAAAATATCATTAATAACTCTCATTTCATAGAGTTATTAGAGCATAACAAACCAAAAGTTGATAGGGTAGGACATACTAGATATCATTCTAATACAAGACCAAGCCAACGCGATTAGGCTACGCTCTAATCGAAGCATGATTAGATGTTGTTCTAATCCAAACGACTTAATGCGAATTTTAATAACGCATTAAGGCAAGATTAGATGATGTTATAATCCAAACAACTCTACGATATATATTTTTTATAAATAATTCTAAAGGGAATTATAAAAGAAAGGTTTATTGAAGAATTAAACTTAAAGTTATGAAAACAATAACAAGACTTCTCTATTTATAATAGAGGAAATATACTTCCCTAAGTTAACTTGAAAAGGAAAGCTAAGATCACAATTATATTGAAAATAAAAGACTAAAACACATAACATAATTGACTCTAATTAAAATAAAAAATCCTAAAACAATAAAAATTATAGAATCCTAAAATAAGTAAATAACATCCTACATCACTTAATGAGCAATTTTAGAGAGCAGAAACAAATGAATTTAGAGAGAAAATTCATATTTATAAGATTGGTATCTGATGGAGTGCAGAAGGTGCAATTGATAAAGGAAAACTAAAAGTAAATATTTGGATAAGTCTATTAAGGAAACTCATTATGAAATATTAGATAGTCATAGACTTAAATAGGTGGCCGCTTAGCCAACTTATTAATTGCGGTGTTCAATGCATTTCTTATTGAGCTTTGTTATCTAATTGTCTCACTTTCTTTGTAGGGTATACGCCACATTAACCAAGGAGGGACTAATGGACATAATTTATAGATGTTTGACACAAGTCATATTATCAATACGCTTAGATATTGACTTACGTTGATTTTTTATTTGATAAATATTAGACTTAATGTCTTTTCCTAGGTAAAATCGAATGCTGAATGACAAAAATTGAGAATGTGTTCAAGGCCAATTGATGTTTCTAACTTTGAGAGGCCGTCTCCATTGATCTAGCTTGACTAAGCTTACATGGCTACGATTAAGATTAAACAATATAGCAATAAGGCAACTGTCATCCTAAAAGATACAGAAGAAAAGAACTAAAGAAGTATAAGCATTGACTTTCATAAGTAATCTCTAGGTCTGGGGCTACATGAGCCTATGGATGACTATGATCCATGTTTTGGCTTTAAGAAAACTCCTCTATTTCTTTGTTGTGTTGCTAGGAACTAATAGTAGGCTAATTACTTGGTCAGAAAGCTCAATGTAAATCAATGAAGTAAGTACAGTAGAAGCTTTGTTTTTTAGGAATATACTAGTGGATTTTTTAGTCTACCATTGTTGGATCGTTAATTCAACGTTGAGCTCATATATAAATAATTATGAGTTACGGAATATCATATAAGTTTTTTAGTATTATGGACTTTAATATTTTTAATAGGGCGTGGCCTTTAATGTGTAGAGACTTAATGGTATTCTAATTCTATGATTAGCAAACTTAGAAATACCTAATGACAACAGGAAAAAGTTGTCTATATAAGTGGTTATGGTTCCTAGGTCACACGTATCTTTGTATTCTTTCTAACATCTTATCATCAAAGAGAGAGCACAAAAAAACTTAAATGATTCTCTAAGAGAACGTGTAGATCTAGACGGTTAATCAGACAATCCTAAAGAGTAATTCAACATTATGGATTTACGTATGTTTTCACATATTTTGTTGTTAATTATTGGTGATAAAACATCAAAGTTCTTGAGTTATAGGTGATAAACTTCACCAAAAGATTTCTTTTTCTAACATATACTTGCTAATTTCTTGCTAATAAGGAAATACAATTTTTTTTCTTTTTTTCTTTTTTGTTTGGCTATATGGGGTATTTTGTGTGAATCTTCAAAGGCATTGTGAGAGAAGATCTCTTGGAGATTACCAATTATTTCTCTTAACTTGAGGGAAAACCACCCAAATCAATAACACTTCTTTCAATTTCGTTTTAAGCACGGATTAAGATTTTCTTTTTTTTTTTTTCCAAAGACATATTAAGAAAATTTTAGTAGTGTAATCACAAGGAAGTGATCATAGCCTCCTTCATAGTGCTTCTATACAAGCATGTGACTTCCCTAACATACACAATCAAAAAGTTATAATCATAAGCAAACTCTTTCGTTTTTGTTTTAACACACATACACATATTAAGACAATCTTAAGTAAATTTATTATAGAATTGTCTACTTTTCTACCAACACTAATATTGTAGAGATATTAATATTATAAAAATATATATTTTCTACTCAATAAATATAAGAGAAATATCTACCTTAACCCAATTATAACTAGGAGAGAAATAATTGAGTTTTCCCTGACTCTTCTATTGTATTTTAATACATATTTCTCCTCATAAAATCATTTAAAAAAAGGCCACAAAGTTTATGCAAAAAAGTCCCCATAACATGGGCAAAGGATTTTTATCCTTTACAATAAAAAAGATTGGAATCATATGTATAGGAAAGAGTTAGGTCAAACTAGAGGTGGCCAACGGGCCGAAGGCACGAGGCATGGCATGACACGGCAAGGCATGTACGTGGGTCTAGCCGAGCTCAGAATTTTCGACACAAGGGCTTTAAAAGTACGGCGCTATTAGCGGTGGGCCAAAGCACGACACGATAAAAGGCACGTAATAAGCACGCTTCATTAGTGGGCTAGCATGCAGCCCGTGGGCCATTAATAGCACATAAGCCAAAATATATCAAGGTAAATTTTTTTAATAAAAATGAAAAATAAAATATTATGAACTTATGATTTTATAAATATTTTAAAATTAAATTTTTTAATATATTTTATTAAATAATTTAAGTTTTAGTTTTAAAAAAAATCTAATTATTTTATGTTTATCATTTATCATTTGTTTTTAATAAATTCTAATTGTGAAATTAAATATTTAAATATATATTTATGAAATTATGATAAATTAATAATAAAATGTTAATTGTTCTCTTTGTAATTAATAAAAATTATTGTTGTTGTTGTTGTTGTTATATATAGGCTGATGGGTTTGGAAATGCACGTGGGCCTGAGGAGAAAAAAAAAGCTTATGGACTTTTTTTGGGCACGAATTAAGCATTGCACGAGTGAGCTCGTGCCGTGGGTCGTGCTGGGCTTAAAAAAAATTTGGGCATGACCCGTTGGCCATCATTAGGTCAAACTAATAAAATTTTAGTTAACTGCATTAAAAATTTTAAGTTAATCTTTATCTATTAACATACCCCGCCAAATCTCGAATTTACCCTTATTATAATTTTATTTTTTTCCCAAGCACCCACCATACAAAACTTATAAAATCTATTTTAGAAAAAAAAAAACTCTTATAATCACTATAATTTGTCTCTTGCTTTTAAATGTTTTTATTCGTTGTTGCTATAATCATAAAAAAGATTTGATACTTCTTTATCATCCTCTATTGAATATCGTAAATTAATTTCTTCCGTAGTTATAAAAGTGGAGCGTACAATATTTGAGAAGAAATAATAATTTAAAAAATTAAAAGAAATTAAATTAAGTAAATCATATATTAATAAAAATTATCGTGCGTGTATTTAAAATTTATTTACTTTTTTTAAATTATTTTAAATAAAGATAAAATAGATATTAACATAAAAATAATTAGTCGAGTTGATAAGATATAACGAAGAACCAAATATGGATGGGAATGACAAAAGCAATGCATTGAGATATGTGTAAGTAGCATAATATTTCTATATTATGTGTACACAATACACGGATCACTCTGAAGATGCACATGGAATTAGCAGAAAAGGCATATGAAAACGAATGTCAACAAACTGTTATATTATGATGCATAAGTAGCATCAAATTGTCACATTTTGCCTCGAATATCTTAAATAATTTGAAGATGGACATGAAATAAGAAGACAAGGCACATGTGAACGAAAGTATGGACAGTCCAACCTACCGGGCTGTTATCTACGAAGACCGTACGTTTTTGTGGTGAAATATCAACATCATGTGATTAATTATCATAAATATAATAATCTATCTTAAATAAGAACATCATGTGATTAATTACCATGAATATAATAATCTATCCAGAAGATTTGCCGGCGATTCGGATCAACGCTGGGCAGCGGGACGCACCCAGTCAAAAATTGTCCGCCTTCTATTAATTATTATTCTTCTATATGCATTTTCGCGCGTTTTATTTTTAATTAACGGCTCTACTTTCTCTGTCGTTCTACGCCCATTATTTAACAAACGGCCCTGCTTTCTCACCGCTTCATATTCAAGTCCAACCAACCGTCAGTAGCCCGCACTTGAAGTTCAAGGCCACGCTTTCACTTCAACTCTTTCCCTCTCCGAAGCGAAATGGACTCCGCTGCAACTCTCACCATGAAATCTGCTTCTGTTTCCTCTTCTTCCTTTTTAACCAGTTCACTTTTTCTCATCTCCAAAAACAAAAACCCTAACTTTAACTCCAAAAAACCCATTTTCAACCAACGCAAGGCCGCGCGTTTTTTCGTCAAACCACTCGTATCCTTACAATCCCCAGGACCCACTTCCCAAAACCCTCTTCGTTCATCTTTCTCTTACTCTGCTGTCACTGAAACCGCTGATTTGTTACCATGTAAGCTTCATCAACTAATCTCCGAGTTTCAGTCTTTACCTGAACAGCTTGACCGACTCAACCGTCTCCTTCATTACTCAACGCTTCTCCCTCATCTTCCGGACGCGTCACGGGTCGACTCTAACCGGGTCATGGGCTGCACGGCCCGGGTCTGGCTCGAAGCCACTTTGGAGCAAGATAACAAGATGCGCTTTAGAGCTGATAGTGATTCCGAGATTACGAGGGGGTTTTGTTACTGCTTGGTTTCCATTTTTGATGGGGCGGCGCCAGAGGAGGTGTTGAGAGTCAAGACGGAGGATTTGGCTGCTTTGAATGTGGGTTTGGTTGGTGGGGAGAGGTCGAGGGTGAACACGTGGCATAATGTGTTTGTTAGTATGCAAAAGAGGACTCAGGCTTTGGTGGCTCAGAGACAAGGGCAGAAGCCTTCTGAGCCTTTTCCTTCTTTGATTGTGACGAAGGATGGCCTGCAGGCTAAGGGCAGCTATGCCGAAGCACAGGTTTGTAATTTGTTTCTTTTAAAGTTCAATCTCTGTTGGTTGCTGTGTTTTTATTTGTTGTAATTGTGATTATGGTTATAGGACCTTGTTCTTTTGTTTATAACGTACAAAATATTAACTTCAAGAGCCGATGATTAATTCGATTCCTCTACATGTGATGCTGCTGAGTTGAATAGCCGTGTTTGTGTCTGAGGCAGTTGGAACCCCTGTTAATTGCACTTGTACATTGTTGTGTTAATTAGGTTGTAATAAAGAAGAAAACTTGAACTTCACTTAGTTGTCATCCCAATGATCTCAGAGCTATTTGGGATTGAGGGGAATTAGCTTTTAAATTGTATCTGCTGTGAAGATAAAAACCGAGGGTGTTTGGTAAACACCATCATCAGCTGTGGTGCAAAAGTCTTTAAAAAGAATTTGTGTTAAATTAAATTTAAAATTGAATAAATTATATATTATTAATCAAATATATTAATTATTTAAATTAATAGTTATTATTTAATTTGCTAAATTATATTAAATCAATGATTAAATCATTATCATATATTTGGCTGCTGGCAAAATTCCAGTCGACAACAGTCACCAGCGATGGCCTCAAAGACAGTAAATTGGCTACCTTTGGATTTTGTTTTTGATTATCTATTCAACAATGCAATTACCAGAGTCAAAAAGCCATTGGAGATGGCATTATCACCGCCCAAAATCTGAAAGAGCCTTCCACAACTATGGTCTGAAGGTTTTGGTTAACTGTAAATCTCTGCCATTTAATGTTGATGTCATGGTGAAGCCGTGGCTTTGGGCAGTGATTGCTCTGTCTACGATTATTTTTTAGTGCTGGTAATTGCACCGTTGGATAGATCATGACAAAAGGATTCTAAAGATGCCGGCGGTGTAGTTATTGGGTAGATTTTACTTTTTCCGGTAACTTTGGCCGCCGACGGTCACTGTTGGTTTTTGTTTTTTCATTTATTAAAAATTAGAAATTAGAAAATTAACTGTATTTTCGATAAATCATAGGATAGTACAGGTATTTTATCTATTGCTATGGGATAAAATCACCCCAGCTTCCAAACTACAGCCATCTGACCACAGTCCCCCTGTTGTTCTGAGAACTCTTGTTGATTTTGAGGTTTCAGGATAATTTTTTATTTTCTGAAATTATCTTTCATTTTTATCTGTTTAATTGGATTTTTTAATTTCCTTAGTTCAATTTAACTAGAGTTTATGTATGTGATTCATATTTATTATTCCCATGGAATGACTCCAAGAGTACTGCTTTCATCTTCCTGTCTGTATGTTTTTGTGCTTTAAGATTTTAGTGGAGACATAAAACTATAGATGATTTTTTTTTTCCTGTAAGATTTTCTTCAATATCTGCATTGCAGATAACAATATGCTTTCAATTGCATATGTACTGACGATATATGAAGTCTGCCCTTAATGATGAAGGAATATCTTCATTCATGGTAATATCTATTGTCTAGGCAAACATGGGCCCTTTCTGTTCTTGTTGTAGTTCTTCTTTGCCATGTGCAGGACACTATATTATGATGGAGAATCTTCATTCATGTTAATGACATTGTGCTTTTCTTAGGTGGCCAGATTATATTCTTAATCAATTTAAGTGTTAAGGTCTTTTTACAATTGCTGTAACCAATCAATTTGTGGCTGTATTAAAATCCTAAGTTTTCACTCTAGTTTGGTTGCAGGCAAGATATTTGTTCCCAGACGAGTCTAAGGTTGAAGAACTTGTCAATGTGCTGAAGGAGAAGAAAATTGGCATTGTTGCACATTTTTACATGGACCCTGAAGTGCAAGGTGTCTTAACTGCTGCACAGAAGTATTGGCCTCACATATATATATCTGATTCGTTAGTCATGGCCGATACAGCTGTCAAGATGGCTAAAGCTGGATGTGAATTCATAACTGTTTTGGGTGTAGATTTTATGTCAGAAAACGTGCGTGCAATCCTTGATCAGGCTGGCTTTCAAGATGTATGTGTGTGTGCTTTCTTACAAGCATTAACTTTCTGTTTGTATAGGTTACACTTGCACTTGAGCAATTCATGATTTTTGTTTCTTGATGGTATTCTATGCAGGTTGGTGTTTATAGGATGTCAGGCGAACGCATTGGTTGTTCCCTGGCAGATGCTGCCGCTACTCCTGCTTATATGAATTATCTTGAGGCAGCTTCTACAAATCCTCCTTCCTTGCATGTTATCTACATAAATACTTCACTTGAGACAAAAGCTTATGCCCATGAAGTCGTGCCTACAATTACCTGCACTTCTTCTAATGTTGTGCAAACTATTTTGCAGGTTGGTAGTACAATGATTTTTTCATTCTTTTGTTTATTGCCCGCATATTCAATGTTGTCATTAGTGTTTCTAGTGATATCTGGTATTGAACTTTTCTAGGAACATGCCTTTAGCAGTAGCAGTAACTTTATCTGCTTTCAGCTTAAGTAGTAACCTTCTCTTTTCCCTGCAGGCTTTTGTGCAGATTCCAGATCTAAACATATGGTATGGACCAGATTCCTACATGGGTGCAAATATTACAGAGTTATTCCAGCAAATGGCTATGATGAGCGATGAAGAGATTGCTGAGATCCATCCAAAACACAACAAAGACTCAATTAAGTCATTGCTTCCTCGCCTGCACTATTATCAGGTAGAATCTCTCTTTTTGGTCCTTGAGGAACAAAGATATTGAGTGCTTGTTTGAATGGCATTCTTGGGTGGTTAACTTGTTGATGAGGTGATCTAGCTTTCCATTACACATTACACGTACCTCATTTTTTTCATCAGGATGGGACATGTATTGTGCATCACCTTTTTGGTCATGAAGTCGTGGAGAAGATCAATGAAATGTACTGTGATGCATTTTTAACTGCACATCTCGAAGTACCTGGAGAGATGTTCTCTTTGGCAATGGAAGCAAAGAAAAGAGGAATGGGGGTAGTGGGTTCCACTAAAAATATATTAGATTTCATAAAAGAGAGAGTTCAAGAGGCACTGGATAGAGATGTTGATGACCATCTCCAGTTTGTGTTGGGAACAGAATCGGGGATGGTGACTTCGATTGTTGCAGCAGTTTGCAATTTGTTAGGTTCTGCAAAGTCTTCTGGGAATTCAAAAATTAATGTTGAAATTGTCTTTCCAGTTTCTTCCGAATCAATGACAAAAACATCTACAAGTTCATCCTCAAATCTAAAATCTGTTACACTGGGTGATGTCATGCTACCTGTTATACCTGGAGTAGCTAGTGGGGAGGGGTGTTCTACACATGGTGGCTGTGCTTCCTGTCCGTACATGAAGGTGAATTCTATCTTTGCATTTATTAGATTGTCTGCATATATTCACATTTATTTACTAATGTTTAATCAATCACTCTTATGTTCCACTGCATGCTTCAAACTCCTGCAAGTGCCAATATAGACAAGCCAAAATGTTGTGTATAATTGTCCACCATCTGAAATTGTTTATTGCAAAGAAAATAAGTTGAATTTCTTCTTGTCAAAGTAGTAGTTTTGGAAATTAGATCTCAGCTGTGTTGTCTTATGCTAGTGAAATTGGACTGAACATGAAATTTGACATTTTGTCATTATAGATATTGATTCCACTAGACTTGAGAAGTGATTCGCTGACGGGCAAACGTGCCAGTTATTCAGTATTGCTAATATAATTTCTTCAATATGTGCTTGAAGTAGGCTTCTGATTTATTTACTGTGAACCTGACAGATGAATTCCCTTTCATCGTTATTAAAAGTCTGCCACCAACTGCCTGATGGGAAAAGTAACCTTAAGGCTTATGAAGCCGAAAAATTCAAATCCCAGACCCTGCAAGGAAAATCAATTGCAGATGTTGGGTGTGAGCCAATATTACACATGAGACATTTCCAGGTTAAATTTTTTTCAGAAAATCAATATGTCCCCATATATTTTATATCACAGCAACCATTTAGCGTCATTGATTCAACTTTATTAAGCAGGCCAAGAAAGAACTGCCAGAGCAGCTCGTCAATCAGATAATTCGTCCACACAGCGGAAATTGCAAGTCACTGTCACCACGTTGAGCACATTTGATGGTGATTAATTTACCTGCAAGCCTGGGAGTGAGCAGGTTATAATTTGAGAGCAGAGCGATTCTCTGATGAAGCGTTTTTATGATGGAATTGTGTTGTAGCTTTTGTACTTTTTCACAGCGTCTCTCTATCTCCGACTTTCTCGAAGCTTGGAGGAAATGGAATAAAGGTGCAATTTCATTTTACTTTATTTTTCATTGAATCTCTCTCTCTCTCTCTCTCTCTCTGGATAGAGATTAGTATACATTCGGGCCCTGTGTTTGTGGGATTAGCGCGATGAACGTTTTCGGAACAGAATCCTTACATATCAGATATGATTGATTGCTGTCGGGAGAAAAATATCTCAAAAAGTGATGTAAATCCAACCGTCAGAAGTCATTACACCATTCGCTTTCTCCCATTGCTCAACGTGCTTAGTCTTGGGATTTGTTAATGGACGGGACGCGGATTTTACAAATTTCAATAAAAATTTATTGCCCAAGAATTCACAGCACAATGGAATCTTTATAATGATCAATGCCCATTAATCACAGTTTGTTTTAATACTCCATCGACCCGCACTCTGCCAAAACACGTGAATTCCAATTTAGTCTCAAACGCGTCCCGAGCTGCCGTTTCCTTAGTTTCCAGTAGTGGATTTAGGCAGTGCTTCTGGACTATAATTAGTGTAATGGTATGGTTCGTTGTTGGAAATGGAAATGGGAATCAAGAAGAAAATGAATAATGTGTTTATTCAAGCGACAGGTTTTGGTTAAAATTAAGAATAATTACTAAAATTTTCATTGACATGGCGAGATGGAAATGAGAATTTGTCAAAGTGATTATATTATTTTATTTAAATTTTGAAATTTTTATTTTATCTTTTCTTATATTATTATTATTATTGACAACAATAATAACAAGTATTAATTATAATGTTAATAATTATGATGTGTTTATTTACTGGATTTAAGAATGAAAATCTAGAATCGAAATAAAAAATATTTTTACTTGGTGAAATAAGGGCAAGAATGGGATTCATTTTGATGGGTCCTATAATAATTTGAGAATCATTAATGGGAATCCGATTCCCCAAGGAGACTTGGGAATTATTTTTCATTCTACCCACATTTATTTTTTATTATTTTGAAAATGCCCTCACTTCAAATAAAAAATATAAATAGCAAAAAATTTAAAAAAAATCCCTAAAACATAAACTCTCTTGCACAAGGCTCTCAACCAAACGCCATCACAGCTGCTTCCATCACCATTATGGCCAAACTCATCCACCATCTTCTTCGTCGCCCATTCATCAACTATGGATAGCAGTTACTTGCCAATTTTGTCTTTGTTGGGCCGTCTCGATTTTGTCTCCATCTCAGTTTCGTCTCCATTTCATCTCTGATGGTTATGGCTTCGATCTGATGATGATGATGATGCTACCAATGATGATGATTTGTTGTTGGTGACGATGTGATTCTAATTTTGATTATTGTTGTTATTTTTTTTTTGGGGGAAATGGATTATTTTGTTGATGATGATTATTATTTGGGATTATTATTATTATTAAAGACTTTTAATAATTTGTTACCATCTAACTCATTTATTTAGATTTGATTTCTTACCATTTAAATAAATAATTTATTTAAATTTCTATTCTTTATTCTTATTTCAGCTTATTATGATTCATGTTTATTTCGATTCTCATTTAGTAAACACACAATTATCATAATATTATAATAATAATAATAACAACAACAATAATCAATTAATATCAATTTAATAACTTACAATAATTCATTCTCATTATAATTCTCATGACTAAAATAAATAATTTATTTTAACTTTTATTATATATTTTGATTACAGCCGATTACAATCATCTCTATTTTTATTACCGTTCATCCTTCCAACGACGGATGGGTAAACACATTATTGATACCGACAAGCTTCGGACAAAAGTCATAGAGATAATGCAGTTGGGCCATCGGTTAGGAAGCACCAATAATTTCATATCACGTGCCTAAGTGCCCACGTGTCCGTGTAACAAAGTCGGTGGTGCACCGTCAGTTCCGTGTTTCTTCTACTTTCAATAGTTATACCAAGTACTAACCGTAGCCAAGTAACCAACTATTTTACCCTGCCTGCATTTAGCTTGAAATCAACGACACCGTATTCTAACTCATTTAGTCTATCAGTCGATGTTGTGGTCTCGTGTTTCCGTAAACGCAGAAGACGGAAGCTGTTAAGCTAATAATAATCGTGCGTCCAATACCTCTCCTTCTCTCCGTTTCTCCCTCTCTCTCTATTTTATTTTTTTGATGGTTATTTAAATTATCTTTTTCCTATTCGTTTGATTCCCTGGTAACTTTGTCATCTCTCTCTGCTAGATTTTGTCACCTTGTTTGATTTGTTATTTTATTTATAAATCGTTTATAAATTTATCTTCCGCATTTAAAATTTGTATATTGTTGTTTTCATTTCATGTGTTACTTATACGCAACCATTGCAATTTTGCTTTTCTTTTTTTCTCTTTTTAACTTTTGATTTAGTTTTTGACCAATTTATGCAAGTAGTTCATGTCAAATCATAGCATAGATTAGTTTCTCGTTTTATGCTACCGCTGAAGAATGATTCAGCAAAGCTGAACATGTGGTCGATGATTTTCTGAGATGTCATCGTCATTTGGTAAGATCTTAATTAACTTGAGAGAACGGTTGAAAATTAGAACCAGAAGAAAAGAAGGGGCTTCATTTCAATTATTGGTTTGAATTGATTTGGTAGCTTGCATGATCTAATTGGGAAAAATGCCCAATGAGCTACTTTGAGTTTGAGTAGCCGTTGGAGTAACTAGCCTTGTTTATGTTTGTTGCATTGCCTTCCGTTCTAGGGAGATTTTATAGGATTGAAATCGTTAATTTTCTTAATGAAGTGGCCAATGGAAGAAATTTTATTTACATACTGGTGGGTGTGCTGATATAAATCCATGATTGCTACTAAGATTATGAAAGATGTTATTCACCTTTTGACAGTTATATTAGGACAATTTGATGATTAATTTCGCTGTTTGACAGGATAGGGTGCTAGCTAGTTATATATCGTTATGGGTTCTGCAAATGGATTGGCAAGTATGCAAGGGAAGCAACCTCTTTTTTCGTTTGGGGTTATTTCTGATGTCCAGTACGCTGATATTCCTGATGGTCGTTCATTCATTGGTGTTCCCAGGTATTATCGTCATAGCCTTCTCATATTGCAAAGTGCTGTTCGAAGATGGAACGATCACCAGAACCTTAAATTTGTGATGAATTTTGGGGATATTGTCGATGGATTTTGTCCCAAGGACCAATCTCTGGAAACTGTGAAGAAAGTTGTTAATGAGTTTGAGAAGTTTAATGGCCCTGCCTATCACATGATTGGTAATCACTGCCTTTACAATCTTCCCCGCCACATGTTACTTCCATTACTGAAGATTCCAAGTGTTGATGGACGTGCCTACTATGATTTTTCACCAACTCCAGATTATAGATTTGTTGTCCTTGATGGTTATGATATTAGTGCAATTGGTTGGCCTCAAAATCATCCAAATACATTGGAGGCATTGAAGTTTCTTGGGGGAAAAAACCCAAATACTGAGAAGAACAGTCCAGCGGGACTTGTGGGGCTGGAGAGAAGGTTCCTTATGTTTAATGGAGCCGTTGGGAAGGAACAGATAGAATGGCTAGATGCTGTACTTCAGGATGCAACACAGTTAAATCAGAAAGTAGTAGTTTGTTGTCATGTGCCTTTAGATCCTGGTTCATCTTCCCCAGAAGCACTTTTGTGGAATTGCAATGAAGTAATGGATGTGATACACCGTTACAATTGTGTGAAAGTTTGTCTGGCTGGCCATGATCACCAAGGAAGGCATTCAATTGATACACATGGGATACACCACAGAGTCCTTGAAGCTGCCCTGGAGTGTCCTCCTGGCACAGATGCATTTGGTCATATTGATGTTTATGACAATAGGTTATCACTTGTTGGTACTGGTTGGATGCAGAGCACAGATATGTGTTTTACTCCCTAAATGGACATTACGATGTATCATTGGCAAGATTCTACAAACTTAATTCTTTAATAAAAAGCTGTAGTTTGTTTGTACATTAATTTTTACACCAGAACTACATTTAGGAAAATGCAGGCTTGACAGATGTCATGGGATAAGTATTTGCGCAGCAAACCCGCGCGGCACTTAGTCTACTTATAGCACGCAAGTCGCTAAGTAAGCATAAAACACTTCTCGAACTAGCTAAGTAAAGAATGCTTATGCAAATGCTAGAGAGACGCAAGAGCAATATGGCAAAAAATATAGAACTTTATTACTCACAAGAGTAATTTACAAGAGAGCTTGAGAGCTTGTGTGTGTGTTGTGTGTTCTGTGTACTGGAATTGTGGTGTGGTGTGTCAAAATGGCTAGGGTGGTTGGCTATTTATAGAATTATTTGGAGGGTTTTAAAGCCACTATGCAAGTTGTCAACTTGCCTAAAAATCTAAGAACTTAAATGTCTAATTCTAGAGAATTCTATGATATTTACAATTTGTAGAGAATTCTAGTACTTGGGCCGTGTTTTTGCTAAGCGCACTGCAGTTGGCTAGTCGTTGAGGCGGCCCATTGCTAAGCGCATCCCACTTCTAAGCGCAACCCGTCTCTTGTGCTAAGCGCTCTCTGCTTCTAAGTACACTCCGCATTTAGGTGGATTTTTATTGAGTAAGTCCGCGTGCGCAAAATTGTCTCCGATTGTAGGAGATTTGAGCGGCCCATGACACAAAGCTCACTAAGGAGGTGGTTTCTGTCCAAGTGTTTGGCAAGGATTCAGTTTTCTGCTGTCTGGGGTTAAAGATCTGACGACTGGAATTTTGGACATGCTCAAATTGAAGATGAAGCGCAGGGATTTATATGGCTACTCAGCATTTGTTTCCAGTGAGATGTCTTCTGCTTCTCTGTCTATTTTGAGTACTTACACATGATGCTCGGAGCACTCCCGTGTTTGCATTCTTTGCTTGTGATGTAACATCGGTCACTCGTGCTTCTTGTCAGGTCTTTCATTTCAAATCCTTGAGTCAAAAAACATATATCACTGATAATCCGTTTAATTGCTTTGATCCTTAAGTATCAAATTTGTGTAGTCTTTGGATTGGATTTGAGCTACAATGCAAAACTAACACCATGAGCTTTTACGTCGAACTTTCCGTTGATATGGACGAGGTTCTATTGTCATTCTTAATAATATTGCATCCGTCACCAATCCACAAGTCGAAGAAAAAATCACAAAATGAGGAAATGTGTGCGTGATGGGTTGTGGACGCCAAGTTGATACGATGACCATTGATTATAATAAAAGCCAAATACCGAATCATTATGTATTCAAGTCAAACTGGGTGCTCCAGACTACCCGAGATGATAGTCTTTTTGTTTTTTTTTTAATTGGGGTTCCCTCTTTTAGTGCGTCACTCGTGGCACAGAAAATGAATACAAAGTATGATCAGTGATCACTGTCCATGTTAAATTTCAGGTCAATGCATCAGTTACAGCTAATCTTGATGAGATGGTTCTTAAATTAATCTGCATTGACTTGGTCACTCATACACTTTGATGCCAAAAAAAAAATGTTTAAACTCATATCTGAGTTGCAAGTTTCCAACATCAAGAAGCAGTAACGAAAGTTGACCAACCTGGAACATGTGCAGATTCCCTTAAAATCAGCAAATATTTTGATATTTTCTTTCATTTTCTTATGAAAAAAAAAAAAACCACAGCTCCTTAAAAGTTCACATATTGGGATGACACTACCACCACAATTGCGTCTCAACCGCCAGCTTTAGCAACCTGACCCCACATATAGATATAGCGTGGGTTCTATTTCCAGTTTACGGTCCAGATGCGAACCGAAATGGAAACAATTAAAAAAAAAAGGGAAAAAAAAGAAAGGATGCAAACATTAACATAAGATAACAGTACGACTAAAACATCCCAAGAAATTCAAGCTACTACTAAGGTTACTACTATAGGATGATGATATAAGGCGGGGCCCCGCCAAGCACAGCCCGCCTAGCCCATGGGTGTCTTCAGTCTTCACTTTTGTTGGGACATCCTTGCCTTTCTCTTCTCATGAAAGAAGAATCCAAACAAGGACACAACGGAGAAGACACTGAAGCAAACGGATGCAATATCGAGCGACGCGTGGCGTCCTGTAATCGCCTGGACATCAAAGAGGTTAGTTGTCTTCTGGTTGTTGGTGCTCTGACCGTAAGCCACCTGCTGATGATCGGCATTAAAAGCGTAGGCGCGTACGAAGTACGTAGCAGTTGGGACGTCGCGCTCGATGATCCAGTCCAAGGTCTGGAGGCTTTTGTTGTATGGCTTTTCCACGATCTTGAACGAACAAGTCTTGTCCTTATTTAGATGGTCGTCGGTTTTCCTCCACGCGCGGTCTTTCTGGCTGATGGGTGCGAAGCATAACTGAACCTTGACGCTCTTGTAGGCCGAGTCTATCCCTGCAGCGAGGCTCTGGTTCAGCCCCCATGTTATTGTCACTTTGTCTTCACCAGCTTTCAAAACTGCATATGATTAATAAATTAAAATTTAAAAAAATGAAAATTTCCAGAAAACCGAATTGAAGAAACTAAATATATGAAAATCAATTGATTTGTGGGGGGCTTCGTTTAACTACGAGCGTACCTTGGCCTTGTTTAGTTGTTGCAGTGACTTGGAGAGTTTTTTGCAAAGAAGACAAGAGCGTAACTCCATAACATTCGTGCACGAGAAGAGAGAGATAAATTGAAGCCAAGAGAAGCCCACGTGCTGCCATTAATGCTCTGCTTCGAATGAACTTGTGGCTTTGAAGTTTACACGCTATCTATCCCACGAGCACTTGGTGATGGTAAAACACTACTTGGGTCCCCCTTATATAGACATATAAAGCAGAAGAGTGCCAAGTAACACAAAAATTAATGTCCACTTGATATGATAGGCGAGCCGTTTCTCATGATGTAAGCCGCCCAAGAAGTCAATGGCTCCAACCCAATCACTTGCTTTGTGCAAGCACCTTTTTAAGAATTTCCACAGACGATTAATTTATATTTATATTTAATTTTTTTTTAATAAGGGTGTCATCCCCCGTGAAAGTAAGGACGTATTAAAATATTTAAAAAATATATAAATTTTAATATATTATAATATTTTTTATTCATTAATACATCAAAAATTATATTTTTTTTATTAGCATATTTTCACTTTAATTTTCTTAAAATAAGAATATTCTCACCGGAGAATTATTATTATTATTATTACTACGGTGGTCCTTCTTTCGTATTGGTGTTCTTATTTTCATTTCATACAAATAAACTGTTAAAGAATATGATTTAATGGAATCAATGGATATATATTATTAAACTGCATAGTTTAACAGCGTATTTGTATTGATACGCCATATATTTCATAATATAACGATATTATATTTTTAAATAATATGAATTCATAATTTTTAAATTTTATTTAATTTTTTTGAGTTTTAATAAAAATCCAAATATTAGACCAAATCAATATTATATATATAATTTTTATTTAACAAGAAAAATAAAAAATAAATTGAAAATACATATTTCAATATTTGTATATTTTGTACTATCTCTCGGCTTATATATTCTATTACTGACATCCTTCTTTTATTAAAGTAAAGATGGCAGTAAAATATAAAAAAAATATTTTAATATATTAACAAATAAAATATATATATTTTAATATATTAACAAATAAAAAATATATAATCTTCAATATATTAAAATTTATATTTTTCATATTTTACTGATACTTTTATTTTAATAAAATGAAAACAGTTTTACTAAAGAAGAATTATATATATAATTTAATAAAGGTGTTATTGATATTTTATTTAAAGAACGTCCCTTCACCAAGTTAAAGAGGTGAGGTCACAAGGATTTAAATTGCAAGATAGCGTTTTGATACCTCTGTACTTGTACGCTTGGTGTTTTGTTTAATGTAATTGACTTTGTAAAAATCAATATTCATTTGGATATGTAGAAATTTGTTGGTGGATGGATAGGAACTAAATTTTGTGTTTGTCCCCTAACGTTTAAGAAAGAGCAAAGCAGCATCAAGACCGAATTGAGAAGCCATTTAATTAGCTGTATAATTAGGAAAGGGCCAAGAGCAATATCCCATGCTATTATGAAGGCAAAATAAAAATTTAATTAAAAAGACTAAGGCGATTGGCCTCATTTACATCTCCCCACATGGGTGGAAATTTTTTCTTCTTCAATGGTTTAAAATTTTGTATGCTTGTCATGACATCATGATTTTCTAGTGCATTCTATAAGGCCCGTAAATCCGTACGCAACATGAATGAAGATATATATATATTTGATATGTATATATTTTAAGTCCGACAGCGACAATATTGTAATATGTATATTCATGTGTATATGAATGTGTGTATCGTACAGCTCAAGGTCAATGGTACTTGTCTATTTTGGCATTAAAATTAGATAGTTATCGTTTGAAAGTTTCAATACTAATATTTGATAAATATTAATTTTTGTTTGGATGATAAAATTACCCATAAATCGATTCAAATTCACTTATAAAAACTTGCTTGTTACGAATAATTTTATAGGTTGCAGACATGTTGGATATTTCAAATTAAAACCTACTGCGTGTTACGGATGGGTTTGATTTAAAAAAAAAAATATGTCAGATAACCGCACAGATATTTACCAACCCCTATTCTTTGTTTTAATTATTTATATTTTTTATTTTAATCATAAAAATTACATTAAAAAATTTTATCATAAATATATGTAAGTTAATGTCCTTAATTCCTAAACTTAAGTTATCACGATAAGTACTAAGATTTAAATAACTAGAAATTTATAATTTTGAAGTTTATATTATTGATATTTTGTTTTAGTTGATTGATTTTGTTTATTTTCCTTTAATGAATTAACCTAACAATTGCTACTAAAGTTGAGTTTTTATTTGTTTAATTAATTATTAACAATAGTTGTACAAAATTTACTTGTTAATGTTATTGATAATACTTACATATTGAATAAAATATGGAGCAAGGCATTAATATTAATAATGATAATTTTCCTACAATTGAAATATATTGTGTTAGATTAATATATTTTGTGTATTTATTTTAACATTGAAACTTTAATTTTTTATTTACATTGATAAAATCTATAATTGAATATTGTATGCGGATTTTTAGGCTATTGTCATAGATTTATAATTTGAATTATATAATTTAATTTTTTTTTTGTATTATTAAAAGTATTGTTTAATATTTGTGATTTTAAATGGCAAAACCTACAAAAAGTTTGTTGCCATTTTGACTGGGTTTGGTGATTGTTAAGACATGTAGTAAGCAGTTTTTTTTTTTAAAATAAAAACCCATTGTAGGTGTTGGGATTATGTGCTTTTTAAAGCATATTGATTAATTTATTTTCTAATTAATAAAATATTTGAGACATTTTCAGATACCTTAATTACATAAATATTTTGAATAAGATTCGTTTAATCAGATTAGATGTATTTTATGTGATCATCATATGGATTCACAAAAGATATAAATACATGTTATCTTATGATTAAATAAATTGAGTTCACAGTTGATAAATAGAGTTGGACGCTCTATTTATGTTTAGACTGTAATAAATTCATTGAATGATTTATCTTAATAATATATGAATTTATTGATGTAGTTTGACTACATTGAACTGAATCACATATGAGATTTAATTAACTTTAAAATGATTATCATACTTATTAAATCTCATAAGCATTGATTTTATTACAATCTTAATTTTGAGTTAATTATAGTTTCATGTTTATGATTGTCATTTCATTTGAGTTATCAATGAGCGCGATATACATTTGAGTCAAGATTACCTGATATCTTGGTGGAAACAATTATAAATGTGTGAAATTATAGATTAACAATATAGAATTTGTACAACACATCTCTTTATGAGTTTTTGATACTTGATCATAAAATTCGCTGACTAGAATGTGTCAACATAATTAATATGTTGAAAATGATCATTAGAGAAAATTAGTGAGTGTCGAGGAATAAGATGTAATTAAATTGATTGGACATTTGATATATCAATTTAATTAGCGATGTGATAAAAATGATTATTCAGTAAAGAAATCAATGTGGCATGAGTCGAATTATTATTCGAAACCATTATGTTAGATAACATACAATTATGGAGGTCAGTTCCAATCTTTATAACAAGAGAGGTAATTAAACTTTACCATGTTTCTCTCTTGATTATTTTATTTCATTACTTATAGATTTTTTGTAAGCCATTATTGGCATAGGAGTTTTTGTAAATATTATTTTGTTGTAAAATATCAAAGAGCTCAAGAAAACAAATAAGAGATTGATGCCACAAGAAGCTATGAAAAACGGCAGCATGAATCGCCCATGGAATTGGCAGCGAAGAGCATAAAGGGGTGGAGGGTTTCTTTTGGATATTTTCATTAGAAACCTGAGGTCTTATAATTTATGTTTTTTTCCAAAGTTTGAAATTTTGTTGCATTTAAGTCCATCAGTACCTCGGTGGCACTGGAAGAAAAATAAGTGATTAAGGGTTCTGGGTTTATATCTCATGGCACCTATAATTTCACTATTTTACTATTTAACCAAAGTATTTGGGCTTTGGGCAGAAAAATTTAAATTTATTTATATTTGATCCAAGTCCATTATTGGTTATCAATTGGATAATATAAATAGAAATTTCATAAGCCCATTAGTAATTATTTGTCCAAATTTATTTATATTGGTCCTAAGCACATTAAGGGATTTCAAAATTGGGTCATATAAATGAAAAATTTGGTAGATCAATAATAAAATTTATTTGGCTCAAGAATTTTTGAAGATAAATTTGGGCTTATTTTATTAATCTAATAGGGTCTATATTTTATAAAAAAAATATTATTTCAAAAATAAGACCCAATAGAATTTTTATTTAAAAGGTGTCCAAATTTAAATTTAAAAATTGAACCAATGATAAATTTAAAAGCCTAAAAGTCCCCAAGCCAATAGTTATGGACAAGAGCAACGCAAGGGAAAGAAAGAAGGAAGATGAATATTGACTTGAAGCCCAATAGATATTAGACTTATAGATTAAGTCAATTTTTTCCAAGGAAAACCATGAATTGAGATTGTTTAATTGCTTTTATCTATATGCTATGCTTGTTGATAACATGCCATGATAACATGTCATATAGAATAGAAAGTGCCACTCTATGCATCATAATACACGACATCTATAGATTATGAATCTAAATATATTGTTTGATATTTGCATGTGCTTAATAATATTAGATTTCATCTAGATAATATTATTTTAGTAAGGATGCAATTAACAATATATGATATACTCTGTGTATTGTTCAAAAGGAAAAACCAACTTCAAAATATTGAGTGGGAGAGGGAAATTTCAAAATAATTTTTTCCACAGGCTCCATTGTTAGTTCAATAATAAAATTATATATATACCTTGACTTCATGATACAGTGATGCTCCTTACGAAGGGTATATATATTAGACATTTTATTTGATGAACTTCTTTACAGATAAGATCGAAATATTTTTCAATCTGTTGATCACCCTAACAGTGGCGACATGATATGAATGATATATAGATTGAAATAATGGTTATACACTCAACAAAAATTTATTATTAACCTTCCCAACGAAGCTCTGTTAACAAATTTTTGCCCTAAAAGATAATGATAATTATTTATCATATTTCAACATGAAGGTGAATAATCTAATAGTTAATTGGGTCTAGCAAGTGTAGGCATGACTTTTCCAACGGATAGCTTGCACTAGATTATTGTTACAATAAAACAAAATGCATTTATGGTTTTTTTGCATTTTAGATTTTTATTGTAAATATTACTTGTTTCAAAGTATTTATGCATATATGTTTATTTTTTAGAAAATGTCCTCCTTAAGCCCACTGACCATTATTCTGAATCAAAATAAACTCCATGGCGAGAACTACATAGATTGGAAACGAAATCTATTTATATTCCTGACTGTTGAAAATTATAAATATGTTTTATCCCAGCCTTGCCCTCCAGAACCAACAAAGGACGCTAGTAGAAATCAGAGGAGGCTTTATGAGAAATGGCAAAATGCTATATATTAGCCTCAATTTCTAATATTTTGCAGACCAAACATCATAACATGGAGACAACCACTAAAATAATGGAAAGTCTCCAAGAGATGTTTAGGCAGAGTAATCGCTCTGTGAGACAAACGGCGCTGAAAGGTGTTATGAACTCCAAAATGGGAGAAGGTACAAAGTTCGTGATCATGTCCTGAAAATAATTGACTATTTGAATAAGGCTGAGATTTAGGGTGCACAGATTGATGATAATTCAAAGATTGACTTGGTGCTAGAATCTTTGCCTAGTGCTAGAATCTTTGCCTGAAACATTCAAGGAGTTTAAGGTCAATTATAATATGAATAAAAGAAATATAACCTTAACAGAATTAATGAACCAACTTCATTTAACTGAAGAGATTTATCATGCTGAAAAATCTCAAAGAAGTATTAACTTTACTAAAAAATGTACTTCTTCTAAGCCTAAGCCAAAAGGCAAAAAAAAAAAAAAGAAAGTTGGGACAAAGAATCGTCTACTAAGAAAAATGGCAAGCCTAAAGGCGAGTGCTTCCAATATGGACAAAAAGGTCATCGAAAAAAGGATTGCCCTAAGATTGTGAAATCAGATGTGTGAAATCTTTTAGTCATAAAAACTTGTTTAATTCAGAATCCTGTTGACACTTGGGTCTTGGATTCTGTAGCAACTAATCATATTTGTAATTCATTTTTTTGGTTTCAGGAAACTAAGTGAAGGAAGTGTCAAGTTGCAGTTAGGGATAGGCCAGGTCATGTCAGCAATGAAGACTGGACCTATTTTATTATCTTTTAATAATGAGACTTTAATTTTAAATAATTGTCTTTATATCCCAAACATTAAGAGGAATTTAATTTTGGTAGCTTGTTTATCAAAACAAAGGTATACTATAAATTTTAGTTCCTATGTTTAGGTATATTCAAAGATAATTTACATCATTTAAGTCATCTAATCCATTCTATGCATGACGCAATGATTGAACATGAGTATATGCACTTATCTAAGAAAGGAAGGATTTCTTTTAACCAATGTTACCTTTGGCATTTGCTCTTAGGTCAGATAAACCTAAATGGGATACAGAAAATTATCAAAGATGGGCTTTTAAGTCCATTGGAAAATGAATCATTGCCACTCTGTAAATCTTGTTTAGAAGGAAAAATGACAAAAAGGCCTTTCTCGGCTAAAGGAATACGTGCAATAGTACCACTTGAATTTGTACATACAGATGTATGTAGACTAATCAATGTATAATCTTGAGGTGGTTATGAGTACTTCATCACATTCACTAATGATTATTTAAGATACAGTTATGTTTATTTAATGCGTCATAAGTCTGAAGCTCTTGAAAAATTTAAAGAATATAGGACTGAGACAGAAAAACAATTAGGTAAGAACATAAAGAAACTTCGATCCGATCAAGGTGATGAATATCTCTCAAGAGAGTTCAAAGAGTATCTGGTTGAAAATGAGATTATATCTCAACTAACAGTTCTAGGAACACAACAACAAAATGGTGTAGCTAAAAAAAGAAATAGAACTCTTTTGGATATGGTGAGGTCTGTGCTTAGTTATTCTACATTGCCCATCTCATTTTGAAGACTAGGGCTAGAAACTGCGGCATACCTATTGAACTTAATTTCATCGAAGTCAGTGCCTAAAACCCCAATAGAATTATAGTCAGGTTACAAACCAAGTTTAAAACATATCCATATTTAGGATTCACCAGCACATGTGTTAAAACCAAACGCTGACAAAATGGATTTACGTTTTGAGGTTTGTATGTTTGTTGGGTATCCCAAAGGAACAATGGGAGGTTTATTTTATAGTTCTGAAGACAGAAAAGTAATTATGAGTATACATTTTACTTCTCTTAAGAAAGACTATATGAATAACTTCAAACCTAAGAGTAAAACAATACTGGAACAATTATTAGAAGATTGCTTTGATGCTCAAATTTCAATACCTGTTAATCAACAGGAAGAAGAGCAACAATATGAGCATCATAACACTATCCTTGAACAGCAACCACCTATTGAACCTCGTCGTAGTGGGAGGGTAACAAGATTACCAACACAGTATATGTTATTAGGAGAAACTTATACAACTATCTCAAATGGACATGTATAGGGTCCCACTAGCTATAATGAAATTGTATTAGATGGAAATGTTGAACTATGGAAAAATGCTATGAACCAAGAAATGAAATCTATGTATTCCAATAAAATCTAGGAACTTGTAAAGGCACCAAATAAGATAAAATTCATAGGGTGTAAATGGATCTACAAGAGAAAAAGGGGAGTAGATGAAAGGGTGGAAACATTTAAGTAAGATTAGTAGCCAAAGGATATAGTCAGAAAGAGGGAATCGATTATGAGGAAACCTTTTCACCGGTTGCTATGCTTAAATCCATCAGGATTCTGCTCTCTATTGTTTCAGTGTTGGATTATGAAATTTGGCAAATGGATGTCAAGATTGTGTTTCTTAAGTGGCATCTTGATGAAGACATCTATATGCAGCAACTAGAAAGGTTCATTAAAAAAAGCCAAGAACACATGGTATGTAAGTTGCAAAAATCCATTTATGGATTAAAGCAAGCATCCCGGTCATGGAACATCAGATTTGATCAAACGGTTAAAATGTTTAGATTTATACATAATATTGACGAGCCATGTGTGTATAAGAAAATTCAGGGAGAAGCTATAGTATTTTTGGTTCTTTACATAGATGACATTCTCTTAATTGGAAATTATATAAGAGTATTTTCATCAATAAAGCATTGGTTGGCTAAACAATTTGATATGAAAGACCTAGGAAAGGCAAGTTATATTCTTAGGATAAAATTACTATGAGACCGGAAGAATAAAATTTTAGCCTTATCCCAAACTGTTTACATTGATAAGATACTAGCTAGATTTGGCATGGAAAATTTCAAAATTGGTTTGTTATCATTCAAGCATGGAATTTCCTTCTTTAAGGATCAGTCACTTAAAACACCTAAGGAAAGAGAAAAAATAAGGCAAGTTCCCTATGCAGAAGCTATGGGAAGTCTCATGTATGCCATGTTATGTACTAGACCAAATATTTATTTTACAGTAGGAATGGTCGGTAGATATTAATCTAATCCTAGTCCTGAACACTCAACTGTAGTCAAGCATATTTTTAAGTACCTGAAAAGAACTAAAAATTATATGCTTGTGTATTTTAATGATGATCTCAATTTAATGGGTTACACCGATTTTGACTTCATGTTAGATAAAGATTTCAAAAAATCAACTTCCGGTTATGTGTTTACATTGGGAAGTGGAGTTGTGAGTTGGAGGAGTTTGAAACAAAGTTGTATCGCAGACTCCACAACAGAAGCTGAATATGTGGCTATATCTGAAGCTATTAAAGAAGTTGTTTGGCTCTTCTTACAATATCTTGAGGTGATAGCTGCAGCAATTGCACCTCTTAAACTGTTTTATGATAATATTAGTGCAATGGCTTAGTCTAAGGAACCAAGAAACCACAAGAAGCAAAAACATATAGAAAGGAAATATCATCTCATAAGAGAAATAGTGCAGAGAGGTGATATAGAGGTTACCCAGATTGTCTTAGAATAAGACTTGGCAAATCCTTTTACAAAAGCTATACTTGGGAAACTTTTTAACCTGCACTTAGAGTGTATGGGCATGTGTGAGTTGGCACATACGCTTTGAGAGCTAGTGAGAGATTGTTCGGATTATGTGCTCTTTAAAGCATATTAATTAATTTATTTTCTGATTAATAAAATATTTGAAACATTTTTAGATATCTTAATTGTATAAATATTTTGAATAAGGTTCGTTTAATCATATTATATGTATTTTATGTGATCATCATATGAATTCACAGAAAACATAAATACATGTTATCTTATGATTAAATAAATTGAGTTCACAGTTGATAAATGGAGTTGGACGCTCTATTTATGTTTAGACTGTAATAAATTTATTGAATGATTTGTCTTAATCATGTATAAATTTATTGATGTAGTTTGACCACGTTAAACTGAATCACATATGAGATTTAATCAACTTTAAAATGATTGTCAGACTTATTAAATCTCATAGACATTGATTTTATTGCAATATTAATCTTGAGTTAATTATAGTTTCATGTTTATAATTGTCATTTCATTTGAGTTACTAATGGGAACGACATACATTTATAGTCAAAATTACCCGATATCTTAGTGGAAGTAATTATGAGCAGTGAGATTATAGATTAACAATATAAAATCTGTACAACACATCTCTTGACAGGTTTTCGGTACTTGATTATATAATTCTCTGGCCAGAGTGTGTCAATATAATTAATATGTTGAAAATGATCATTAGAGAAAACATATAAGTATCGAGGAACAATAAGTAATTAAATTGATTGGACAGTTGATATATCGATTTAATTAGTGATATGGTACAAAGGATTGTTCAGCAAAGAAATCAATGTGGCATGGGTCGAGTTATTATTCGAGATCACTATCTTAAATAGCATACTATTATGAATGTCAGTTCTAATCTTTTAGTGGAATAGATTTAGAATTAAATAATTAGGTTAGTTTAATTACATGTCTAATTATTGTAGCTACTATTGTATGTACCCATATAATCCTTGAGTTAGTTCAATTAATTGATTGTGCCGCTACTGGATTAATAAGTAAGATAACTAGTTTTTTGGGTTAAAAACCTAAATATATTATTTAGTGAGAGGCTCCATGTAATATGCTTGTGTGTAAGGGAGAAAAATAAGTGTAAGCCACTTTTAATTCTCTCTTATCTTTTTATTTAAATCAAATTTGATTTAATTAAAAAAAGGGAAAAAAATAAGGAGTCTAGGATTTCCATCAAATAAGACATATAAATATGCTTGTTTCTCAAAAAAAAAAAAGAGACGGTAGCCACAATATTAGAATTAAAGAAAAAGTTATTTTTCTCTCTAATTTTGAGAGAAAAAGTTTTCTCTGCCAATAGCTTATAGTAGTGATAAAGACGCTCACATGTCAAGTTCATATCAAACTTGAGTTATAAACTAGAAGACTGTTGGTGAAGGATCGTGATCTAACAAAATTGATGGTGATAAATTATGATTTGGAAGCCTAAATTAATTCTATGAAAATACAAATGTATAATGTTTAGATTATGGTAATTTTATATATTATATGAGAAATGCGATCCTAATATTTCCGCTGAAAAATATTTTTTAAACCAATAGTATGTTGAGGGTGAATTTAACAATTTAAATTTTTTACAAATGCAAGTTTGGTAATAGTAAATCTACAAGCAGTCGTGCCCTAACCATTCTTAACTATTGTGGTTTAAAAATTAAATTGATTTGATTGCACACTTGTATAACAAAAAAAATCATATAATATTATTACTATTTTTGTCATTATTATTATTTAACATTTAACTTTTGTTAAAGAGATTGCGGAAACCTCCATATTTTACGAGTTCCGAAAAAGTAAAAAAAAAATCAAGATGATTTTGCTTTGACAAAATTACTCCAAAAACGTACCAGGTATCGGAGTGACAAATATTAAGCTGAATATGGATATTGCCCATTTATCCATGCTACAAAATCTGCAATAAAAGCTTAGCATTAATACACCAATTCATTTCGAGAAACATTTCCACATAACATCTCACACATAACATAAAAGCTCAGAATGTAAAAGATAGCTAACAATAGGTCAGCGTTACTTTCAACAATGCAAGAAATACCAACAACATCCATCGCATTAAAACAAAGGAGTACATAAAACTCATCATTAATTGCAGAAGCCATTGAATTAATCATATATGAAGAGTTAAAAGAATGGCAATGGGCACTGTCGGCAGCGAGCTTGTTATTCTTAAACTCTGCACGTATATAAAATTTAAATTACTAAATTTGTATTCGTATTCATTATGGGTTTTGATAATTATTAAACCTACAATGATATCCGGTGAATTTTTTACAAGTTCTCACATATAAAATCACATATGTTCAATATGTAAATTTATATTAATAACCTAAAATTTCATATAATATATTCAATTTTAAATTTAATTAATATAAATAGAAAATTAAAATTTCTACATTAATCTAACATAAATTTTTAAATTTAAATATAAAATATATAAATCCATTAAAAAAAATCACAAATGCCATGAAAAATTCATGGGCCAGCCACTACAGCTCACAGGTGAAAAAGAAATGGGTGTGCAGCTGTTGCTCACGAGTGAAAGGGAAATGGGTGTGTAGCTTCTACTCACGGGTGAAAGGGAAATAATTTGGAAAGTTAGGTTTTGTAGCTACTACTCATAGGTGAAAAGGAAATAGGTCGGGTTTCCTTTAGGTTAGGTTATGAGTTGCAACTTGCACACACTACACATGACATCTTTACACTTTACATTTATTTAATTTATATATTTGTAGATTTAATTATTTTTTGCAATAAAATTACATTGAAAATATTTGAAAAAAAAAGCTACAAATTTGGTGGATATCTGTGCGGGTATCCATCAGATTTAACTAATACCAAATCCACTCACAACATAGCGACATAGCGTAGGTTTCAATTTCTATTACAAACCCATCGGCAACTTGCAAAATTACCTACAATAAACGGGTTTTAGCTCGTTTGCAGAATTACAAGACGATTACTAATAAAATAATTTGTTAAATATGTTTGGTAAACTAATACTAAAATTAAAATGTTTATGCACAATGATTAAAATGTACAAATTCTGTTACGTCATAAAAGAATATAAAATCTTTAGTTTTCTTATTAAAAATACACACCAATTCATCTATCCGTAAATAAACTAATTCAATACATCACGCACTGCTTCAAAGGTGCGGCGTTACATTGTGATCATTCGAAGAATTTGGTTGCATTGATGGAGGACAAATTAGTAATAGGAAGATCATTTAAAAGCGAACAAAGAAAAAGACACCACCAATTGCCGGCCAACATTCTTCCATTGTCGATTTATAATCTGACTGATATTACCAATGCGTAGCAATGAGCTATATTATTAATACATATTAAATGATATTTGATATGACGGCCTAGCTCATTGTTCCGAAACTTCATTGCCATGGATAGAATATTGAGCATAGAATCGCCAAGGGAGAGCAAATTAGCGTCCATAACACTTGAGAAGAAAATAATGGTGGAGCAGAATCGGCGTAAAACCCAAAATAATGTACCCGACCTTACTGATTTCATGAGCGATATGTTCTTTGGGACGGTCACAAATAAGGAAAAGACAGAGTATAACTTGACCGGGGGTCGTTTGATGGACGAGGACGTTGATTTTGATGATAGCACTAGAAGCAATAGCGGCAGGTTGACACAAGAGTGGCTCCAAGAGGCAAAGCGCATGGTGGCATCGTCTCCTACTCGGTGTGACTCCCCTTCTAGGCTTGTTGGGTCACCGAGGTTTGCGGCTACACAGGCAGCAAGGCTATCGGCCTCCTCGACCACACTTGATCGGAGAGACCCTCTTTCGAGGTCTGCCAGAAGGTCAGCCGTCATATCCACCTACATATATTCTTAATTATTGCATGCATGCAACTCATGCCGTGTATACATAACACGTGTGTATCTAGCTAATATGATGGTACAACTTCAAATAAATGTGCATGCGGCAAAATTTTACTGAATCAAAGATGAATGACTAAGTAATACACATACACCGGTTCACTGCACTCATTAATTACGTATTTGATTTCTCTACTGCAGGCAAAGGTCATTGGAGGGATTCAGCGGAGAAATTCTGAGCAGATCAATAAATCACACCCGCAACAAATCAGCATCTCAACAGGCATTAACACCTGCCCCACCAGACCAATCCCCTGCAGATGCAATTCACAAATGGCTATCCAACTTACTCAAACCGTCTGATCTCACTTCTACATCATCATTCTCCCCTGCTTCCCCAACAACAGCAACAACTCCCTCCTCAGATCCAACGGCTGCCTTTCTGCCACCTCGGCAGTCAACTCACCGAAGGTCCCGTTTTCAAACCGAGAACCCTGCACCTCAGTCACAGGGAATCCCAGTCAATTCTCGCCGAACTTTCAGAACAACTCCAACTGCACAGTTACTTTCCCCGCCCAAAAAACTTATAGTTGACAGTGCACAGAAGAGAACCTTGTCGTCATCATCATTTTCGTCACCAACAGAACCCTTGAATCAGCCACTTTCCCCCCCCAAGCACCTAGTGGAGTCAGCTCAGAGAAGGTACATATCTAAGTCCACATGCTCCATTAATGAAAAAGTTGCACCAAAGAACAGCAACCTTGCAAATGGGCAGTCCCACGAAGAAGATGGAAGCCGAGACATTGGCCTCAATGAGTTCCTTAAAGAGCAGAGAATCATGATCGACAAGATATCACGTGGGGCTGTTGATTCCAAGGCCAAGATCGTGCTACCTGCAGGATCAAACAGTTAAGTGGAATAAAACTTGAGGTTCGCATACATAATCTTGTAGTAATTAAGAATGACTAATATATCAAATATGGGGGGTGGGGTGGGTGGTGCAGGTACGAGTTCGATGGCAGCTGCAATATGTTATGCATGGTTGTTGGAGAACAAGAAGAGGAAGAACAAGGGGCAAGATGATGGATACGTGGTGGTGCCTGTAATGAATATTAAGAGATCAAATATGTGGAAGCATTATCAGACTGCTTGGCTCTTTCACCATGTTGGCCTTGATGCTAACTCATTGCTCTTTGCCGATGAGGTAATTTTTTCCATTCTATGTGTCTGTGCGTATAATCCTTATTTCAATTTCTAAAGTAACGCATTGGCAATGAGTACTGGTTCTAACGTTTGGGAGCAGGTGGATTTGGAGATTCTGTTGATGAGTGGGCAATTAAACATTCTAGTGGTCGGACAAGATGTACTTAAAACTAATGCTGAGGTTGGTACATGATAATTAATTAATTGCAAATACCCTCCTGAAATTGTAGTGTAAAAATATCAGCAGTTATCAATGCTCTATATCTCTTCATGCTGGCTTTTTTTTTTTTTTGGCTATTGCAGGTTGGTTCTCAGTGCACCATTCTTACAGATAATTCCTGCGAAGACGCATATGATTTACTTCAAACACCAATGTTGAAGAAAATTTTGGTATATTACATTATGATTACATCAACCATCTTGTAATCAATAATTTTGAGTACTGGCTTTTATGAATCGGGAATCTTAATGGTTTCCTCCACCACAGCTTGCAGGTATACTATTAGACACACACAATTTGGATTCCTATTCTTCGTTGTCCACGTCAAGAGATGCAGAGGCAGTTCAGTTGCTGTTGGTTGGCTTATCCCCAAATTACAGAAATAATCTTTTTGATCAATGTATGCTTCTTTGGTCCAACGGTTGTCCCATTAGTGAAAAAATGTTTGAGCATGCATCTGTGGTTCAAGGTATTTCATTTTTCCTTTTTATGTCAGTGATGCAAGATCAAAAAGACGGCTCAGTTTTGGACGCCATGAGGCACAGCTATGGGAAGCCAATAAATGAGAGTAAGACGTAATTCAGAATTGCATGCACTGAAATTTTAGAAGGACCATTTTCAGGATTAAATTTCATGAACTATCATTATCGTTATTATTATTCTAAATATTCCATTTATGCCCTGGCACTCTGCTTTGAAGTCCCTTTTTTAGCTTACTAAGGTTGACTACTTTTTTCCCTTTGCCTGATAAATAGTAGACGGCCGAGAAACTGGTGCAAAATTGGAGCAGAGGGCTCCACAGAGAAAGTCTAATTCTCTCTCTCAACAGAAACCTACACAAAATTTACATACAGACTCTAAGGATGCGGCAAATGCAAAAACTAATAAATTTTCAACAAACCCAGGTAATCACTTCTTTATTATTGTCGTGATCACTTTTTGTTCCTTAACTTAATCACGCATAACTTGCTACTATCCTTTGTATCAACCTTCTTAAATTATAACTCTGCAGGTAAGCCTAATTCATTACCATCACAAGCCACTGCAACACAGACACCCCCTGATAATAATCGAGGGAAGAATAAATTCTTCCTTGCTAAGTGGTTTGGTTTTGGATCGAAATGAAGATTTCTTATTATAAAACTTTCCACTCCATGAGCATGGATGATCAATGAAATAATGAAGCTGGGTATCTGGAAAACCTATGCAGTCAACAAACCTTGTTCTCAGATAAGTTTTGGTTATAGAGACTGAGTCCGAGGTGTCTAAACAAGATCATACAGTTAATTTTTAGGACCATTCTGTTATTATTTTTGTTTCAAACAATATTCTTGAATGCCACTATAAATTTCTGGGGAAGTTAGAAATTGACTGTAATAAATTATGGTGTGCTGACACTTGAATTATTATTTTTTTCAAGACAATTATGGGGAAGCTTTACAGATTTATAATGAATGCGACTAGAAATTGATCCCTACAAGTAATGGAGAATATTTTATTTTTATGAATCTGGACCGGGGCCCCATGATACCCTAGTTATTGCATCGACATTATTCAAGATTAATAATTATTAAAAGAAAATGGCACACTTAGTCAGTCATTAGAATTACATGTACATGATAAAGATAGATGAATTGATGGCAATAGAAAGGGGATCAAAGTTTGTCTGCTGCATATATAAGTAGGACCAAATCTATATTCATGTGCACTTCTCGCAAGCAAAGGCTTTTGCAGTTGGAGATTTCATCATCACCACCCATCAGATCCCCGCTACATAGAGAACACAGCACGTGCATCAGCATTGTGTTAGCTAGATACAGACATTCACTAGACAACGAGAAAATATTGTCAACTTTTACCGTATATAACATCTATATAAAATTCAGTAATCATACAGATATTGGTAGATAGAAAGAATATTTTGAAACGAAAGTAGCCCATTTATCAAGACCGGATCAAGAGAGAAAAGAAAAAAGAGAATTTCTTAAAATAACAGATGTGGGAAAGATGCCTCTAGATGTGAAATTATTGAGCATGTAGGTGTGGTGATTCAATCTGTCTTGTCCAATTGTGCCCACTTGTTCTTCAACCCCAGCTGTATCTTCCTTCCAATCCTAATTCTCTCTTCATTTGGCCCCACTTCCTTTCCTCAACCTCCAAGCATCTGTCACTCTCATCAATCCATTCTGGCCATTTTGATTTGCATTCTTTAACATTTTCGTATTTCCATTATTCGACCTTCCAGGCATAGAGAAATAAACAAAAATCTGAAGACACATTTGCATTTAACCCTTCTATTGAACCGGAACTTCCTGTCTGAGAAGACAATGGTGTTGATGTCAAAGAAGATAATGGTGGTGATGATGAGGAAGAATATGCTGATAGTGAAGAAAGAGATGTGCTTGATGACATGGTTGGTTTGAATATAAACAAAGCATGCCTTAAACCAGGGCTAAATAGCCAGTCATGGACATCCCAATACACTTCAATTCTTGTTTTGTTAATGTTAATAGACTCATTACCTCTAAACTTCCATTGAAGATGCTTCACACGCATCACCAAATGCCCATCAATCCTTATCTCCATTTCTGGTTCAACCCCACCGGAAGAGCTGCCACTGCCCTTGCCATCGCCATTACTTTTACTCCCATCACATCTGTTCTTGCACTCAATTGAGATCTCATGAAACCTACCCTTTTCATGAAACTTGACTCGTGTAGTGAATTTCCTCTTGCCAAATATGTGCTCTTTTCTTGAAACCAAAACAGGATCAATAAGCGCAGGCCTACATCCAGTTTTCCTATAAGCATCTTTCTTTAGATCACCAACTAACAAAGCAACCTCTTCATCACAAACAACTGCAACATAATAATCAGAGTTAGGCTCAGTTTCGCCGTTGAATTTGGCAGCCTTGAGATTCCAATAAATATCCACAGCTTTACCGTCTACAAGAAAGTGCTTGGAGCCTTGCTTCCTCCAAAAGTACCAAGGCTTCAGCTCGACTTTGCAGGTATACTGACCGTCGCCATCTTCACCTTCTTCTACTGATACTGATAGGCCATGGAGCAGTAAGTTCTTGCACCATGTGATTGTGATCAAACGGCTCTGATCAGCAATCTTTGTTCTATAAACTGACATAAAAACACTCTGACCGGACCTGGTTACCGCGGCGGAATCATCAGCAAACTTGTCACTTGATGAAAAACAAGCTGGAATGCCAACAGTATCTCGCATGGTTCTTCGGAAAAAATATTCAACAATTTCAAATAATGCACTAACTAATTACCCGGCAGAGCCCAGACATAAAGCAAAGGAAAATAATAATAATAACAAAGAAACCAACAAGATGAGGCAAAAGGAGTTTGAGAATGGGAGAGGGCTGAATTCTGAGTGCGAGAGACAGAGAGAGATCTTTCTTACATACAACTCACAAAGACGATGCACGTGTGAATCGCATAACATAAGGTGTCAGTGCCAGGGGTGCTCTAATTGGCAGCATTTTATGAATGAAAATTTAAACCCAAAAAAAAAAAAAAGGTGTTTTCAAACTGGCGAACAGATGGCAGTGAGTGAGAGTGAGTGTACGTAGCACAAGATGTTTTTTTTAATATTAAACTGCTTAAAACCTCTTACCTGGAACTTAACGAAAATATTTCTTATCTAAATAAAATTTCTTTTCAACAGGACAGCTTTATTGAATCCGAGGTGGTTTTACTTCTGCCATACTTGAATTACTCATTCCCATGACCAATACTTTCACCAGATTTGGAGTATGGGTTTGTACGTAAAATATGCAACGCATTTGGAGCACATGAAGCGGGGCTAGTTGAAAGCATGGCAGAAAGTTTGCGTTTCAACGTGGGTCTGTCTCTGTCTACATAAAGATTTTCTTTCTCTTCTTTCAATTCTTACAATCTGGTGAGAAAACATCATATTATAAATAGTTTGTAAGTGCTTGTTTTTAACCTTTTTAACTTTTTTTTTTTTCCTCTTTTTTTCCCCCTCAAAGAAGTGTAAGAAAGGAATCTAGGGAGTAGCAGTTGAAAAAAAAAAAAAAAAAAGTCTTTGAGAGGAATCTACGGTTACAGCTGTAGATCTGGTCTAAATCTCTCAGTGGTCTGCTCTGCATTTGTATTTCATAGAGATAGGGGTTTGCAATTGCACTGTCTTGATTAGCCAGCAACACAACATTTCTTGCAGGAGAGGAGATTGATTGACGCTACATAAAAGACAAAAGAAACAAAATAGATTACATAACTCAAATCCGGCTTGGTTTTGTATTCAAGTAGTAGTGGGAAATCAAAGTAAAAGTTGAAAACTTGAAATGTTAACCTCCAAAGTTTATGGAGGACAGCTAATTGACGTGGCATTTACAAAATGACCTCCAACATCTTCGAAAAGTTGATAACGGTGCCATCATCATTCGGCCCTGGTGTAATCACCAAGAGCAGGAGCTTCCCCACCCACCCAAAAGCAGGAGGCCAACTGTACTTCAACATTTGGAGAGTGTATTTAGTAATACCCTTCGTATGAGTTAAAATTGTTGAATATATACGGATGGTTGGTTACCCATGGGCCGGGCCGGGCCGCGAAAGCCTAATCAGGGCATTTTGGTCCTTGCACGTTGGATCATAAACCCCCCTAAATTATCGTTCGAGGGTTTTTGATTTGTACGAGAAAATCACTCAATCTTTATTACTCGCTCAAAAGCAAAGCTAATCTTGTACCTGTTAGTAAGCAAATTCGATTCTTGTTTCATTTGTAAATTTCTTTCTTTTTTTTTTTTTTCTAATTTGCACGGGAACTAAAAGGAATGTATCTGTTCGTTTGCTTGTAAAATGCAGCTTCAATTATATTAAAAATGCAGTCCTTTCGTGGGAGCATCCGATTAATTCAAAGGCATGCCTTCGCCAACTCAAATACTTGTTCAGTTCCGAACGGAGTCTTTTCATCCAAATCAATCGGTCATTCATTCCATTCCTTGAACAATTACGTATCCCGCTCGCTCCACTCGTTAGCTACTCGCTCTCAGGTCGCAATTCTTTGGTTATTATGCCTTTCATTTCATTTTATTTGTTTTTTTTTTTTTTTTTGGGTGTGCTTATTTTCACTTAGTTTGATTCTCGTTGAACTGAGGAAGGATGCTTTGTTTCTTCTAAAAATATGAAGATTCCTATAAAATAAGTGTCTCAAATGACTTTTTTTTTTAATCCTGAGTTTGGGTTTCGAGGAAATGAAAAAAAAAGGAAAAAAAAAAAATTGTTTGACACTTCTGGAGGTTCTTTGGCAGGTAAAATATGGCTATCAAACTGAGTCTTTGGGCTTTTTGAGCTATTATATGAGAACTAGTGGGGCTAGGTTGTTCCCACCAGCAAGGATGGAGTCAAATTTCACCAACAGGTATATTTCAACAATGGGAAGTTCAGTTGAATCGGCTTCACAACCTCCTCCTGCAGCTTCCTCTGATGTGGCTCCCCGCATCAAATTTAAGAGGCTTGATAAAACTGCCAGGCACATAATGCAGGCATGTAGCCATCTGGTGCTAATATTGTTACAAATTAACATGAATTAAGCTCCTCAATACGATATCCTTTGATATTATATTGTTTTACTTTGCAGATTCTAGATAAGGAAGCAGTGGAGGATGTGAAGTCACAGAGGGAGATCCCCGATATAAAGCCTGGTTATATCGTGCAACTAAAAGTGGTATGATATGTATTGTTAGCTTAAATGCTTCTTATTGGCTGTCAGGAGTGAGTTTGGTTGTCTATTGATGGTATTGCAGTTAATTTGTTCTGTTATGATCCTTGGTGTGAACAGGTTATTCCAGAGAACAAGAGACGTATTTCAACCTTAAAGGGTATTGTTATAGCAAGGCGTAATGCTGGTATAAATACTACATTTAGATTGAGGAGGCTGGTAGCAGGGGTTGGAGTCGAATCTCTCTTCCCTTTGTAAGTAAAGCTGGATTTTTGTTTGTTGCACATACAATATATCACCTCTCAATGCATGTCTTGTTGGTCTTGCTGCCCTGAACTGCAAAAGAAGTGTCTTCTCCCACTCTTTTCTTCCATAGGTGGCCTTCTCCCACTCTTTTCTTCCATAGGTGGCTTGTAGACAAATTGCTCCTGGATAATGCAATACTTCGAGTATCATGTTACGAATTTAAAAGAATCTCATCTTCTAAGAATTAAGAATGCATTTTTATGCATGTAATTGATCAGCAACTATTTGATACATTGAATTTTTCTTAATTTATGAGTAAAATATTTCGGCAAAAGTTTTAGCATCTCAAACTCTGGCAAGGGGAATGTCCTTCATCCCACTCTTATTAAGTAGAAATTGTTTTCTGTATTTTCTTGATGGATGACAAATTTAATGCATTATTCTTGTAATTACTGAATCTGTAAGGAACTATGATCTAAAGTTGCTATGAATATAGATTTGATTTATTTCACCTGCAAATAAACAGTGCTTTTCTGGCTGTTCCCATCTGAATTCCCTTGAAGTGTAATACAATGCATGTTACCTCTAGTGTTATTCGATTTCCAGTCATTCACTTTGATGAACCTCCAATTCCACCCATCATGTTTAGCTTATTTGACATGGGAGATCTGTGTTATGTGAATTTGCACAAGATAAGTTCATATTGACCTAAATGGATGGTTTGACTTCCTATTAGTTATAATGGTATGACCGCACAGTACTGAACCAAATATAATGAGCCTGCACGTTTATCAGGTCAGGAATCCAAACTAGGTGCAACAAGAGATCATGTTATCCGTGCCTTTTGAGACAGTTGAAATATATGCTATAAGGTATATCAACCATATATCCATCCCATGATTCCATAGTATTTAGCACTGTCTTCTATTGTTTTGCAATGAATCTAGGATTTTTAATAACATGAATGTTGAAAATAGAAGAACTAATAGGTAGATGGTCTAAAAATTTCTCTGGTTAAATGTAAAATATCAGTAGTCTTATCCCTTTTCCACCCTTGCTAGACTGTAGTCATTTGCCAAGTTCATGTCATCTTTATGCTCTGTTAAGCAAAATACAAGCTCCAGGATGACTATTTGATGTCATATGGATGATATTCTCATTAATATCGCCTTCAGCTCCATTACAACTGAGTATTCATTGCCCAACACACTTGCCATTGGATTTATGCAGTTACATTTCTCTTATGTTTGTTCATGTGTATGGTCTGTTTCAGTTATTAGTGAAAGTATGGAGTTGCTTACACTTCTTGTTATTTCAATATAAGATGTTCGCTATCTGGATAGCGGCTAAATAAGTTTGTGGTGGATGACAGGTACTCACCTAATATACTAGAAATAAAGGTGCTGGACAAGAAGAAAGTGAGGAGGGCCAAGCTTTACTATCTGAGGGATAAGCTGAATCCACTTAGAAATAAATAAGAAGCTTTATTGGTGGGAGGATTCTGTGAGTTCTCTTGTGATAGATAGTTGGGTTATATTGCATTGGTGATAAATTTCACGAACAATTTGTGTTTTCATTTTACCCTTTCTTTTTCCAATTGAGGTTTAGCTTAGCATCTCTGTTAATTGCTGTGCTGGGATGGTTGGGAGGGGCAAGGAGTTCCAAACTTGAATGGAATCTGCAGAAAGCTGGCAGCAGTTGTAAAATTTGGCTTCATTAATGTTACCCATAAAAGGTCTTGCTTGTGATGATAGATCATGCATTTGAACATGGGCATTGTGCCAGAGACAGCTCATTTCTTCCATCAATACAAGTAATGTTGCATGTACTCAGTTAATAATATGGAGATGAATGTGTTGTTTTTGTTTCTTTAAGTAGAGCTCCACAATTTGCAGGTGGCTTTCATGATGAAACAAATTATGATATGATTGTAACATTTTCATGGGCTGGCTGTTGTTTAAGAGAATATAATGAATTTGCTGGCTTGTCCTGATGGCTTGCTTGGAATAGCAGCTTGATCAAAGTGGAAACACAATTTCCATATCGCAAAAACGCATCTCAGCTCCTCAATCTCTGGTGATGAGACAAAATTTATATTAATAATCGAAGTCAACTAAATTATATATTAATAATGTGCTTCTCTCTTGTCATTGGTTGATTAGCTGGAAAGTGGAAACCTGGAACCTCCCGTTCGCATTATTGCAAACCAGAACTGCATCAATTCAACCACCAGTAGCAACCTTTGCAAGTAGCTAACCTCCCACCTTCCCACCTATGCACGACTCTTCAGAAAGGCAATTCCCAGTAAGTTCTAGCCCCCCATTCATAATGTTTTATTAAATTTCTAGTACCATTGCAAGAAAAGATGAGCTATGAGCTTGAAATTTGACTTTTTTTATATTTGTTGCACAAGGGTCTTCTTTAAGTTTTTTTTTTTTTTAATCTCTGGGTGAAAAAAAAAAAGGTCAAAATTAAATTTTAAATTTTTCTCACTGAGTCTCTTTTTGTTTCTTTCTTTTGTTGCCCAAGCATATGCCTTCTCTAGTACAAGTTTTAGACGCTAAATACTTTGTATCGAAGTAATTGACGAATCCTAAATCAGCACTTTACTTAAAACATACCAACTAATATTAAAAAAGAAAAAAATTAAGTAATAGAAATTCTAATATACAGTTTAATTTCTTTTTCCAAAGTCCCTCTGCCCAACGCACTTGAATGGTGGGCGCGCGGGTTCTACGCGTCACCACATTCGTTAGCTTGGCGCCAATAATACCTTTTTTCCCCACCAAATTATTCATATTCGCAAATATTTAACATCATAATAAAACTGCCTTATGCTGAAATGATTTTTTTTTTTTTTTGGGAAAATTGAAATGCGCAATGAAATCCTCACTGATCTTACGACCCTACCTTAATTGTCGAGTCGAGTGGTTGCCTACATTACATAATGATATGTAACTGTAGCGTGAAAAAATATTATTTTGATTTAATCCTGGAGCCTGTGGCCTTTTTGAATCTCTTTTCATGATTCAGTTTATTTTAAATTTGACAGGTAATTCAATCCTAAAATGTCTAATGTTTTAAAACGTACCGATGTATATGGGAATAGGTGGCACGTCACCACAGTGAGAGCAGAGATTAGATCTGTTTCACTATTAGAAACTTGGAAATACTAAACATACTCTTAAAATCATTCTTGTAATAAAACAAATATTAGTTTAAGTCAGCCCATATAAATTAAAAAATAAAATAAAAAGTTAAATATAAAAATAATAACTCGATCACTCCACGTTCCCACATGAACACAAATCTGAACTTTTTGCACGCTGACGCAGATTTGTGTTGTGTTTTTTGTGAAAAAGCTAATCAATCAATCAAGTCAAGAGTCGGTTTTGCTGATTTCCGCAGCCATCAAGTGCTTCGCTTTGACGAAACACAAACATACACAACCCCCACACGCATCCATCACGCGCTTCCGTATTTATTCTTCTCGTCTCTCTCTTAATTTTCTTTCTACTTCGGACGTTCAGAATCATACAAAAAAGATTTAGTTTTGAATTTTCCTTTTTTTTTGTTTTTGGTGTTGGGCGGGTGTGAAAAGACGACAAATGCCGCAGGATACGACGTCGGAACAAGACCCGGACGACTCTGATGCTGAGTTCGTTGAAATTGATCCCACTGCTCGCTACGGTCGAGTCAGTTTTTTTTTTTTTTTTACCTTTATTTTTACGAAATTTATCATTTTCATGAGAAAGATCATATGTATTGGTTTACAGTTTGGGTTTATTTTATCGGCACCGTTCCTAATGGGTTTTTTTTTTGGGCAGTATAAAGAGGTTTTAGGAAGAGGGGCTTTCAAAAAAGTGTATCCTTTTTCAATGACTTTATTTTTATTTATTTGTTTTTTAAATATCGAGTTTATTATATTGAATGAAACAAGTAGTTCAGTATGAAATATGATTCATGCTTGGAATTGGTATTTGTGCGTCCTTGATCAAGCTGTGGGAATTCAGATACAGGGCATTTGATGAGTTGGAAGGAATTGAAGTGGCATGGAATCAGATTAAGGTGGCTGATCTATTGCGTAATTCTGAAGATTTGGAGCGTCTCTATTCAGAAGTTCATTTGCTTAAAACTTTGAAACACAAGAACATTATCAAATTTTACAATTCATGGGTCGATACCGAAAACAAACATATCAACTTCATTACTGAGATTTTCACTTCTGGGACACTGAGACAGTAAGTTTTGGTAATCTGCTATGGTATTTTATACTCGAATTCTCTTAGATGTTCATATTTTAACAACGTTAAGGTTTAGGTATCGAAAGAAACATAAGCATGTTGATCTAAGGGCATTGAAGAAGTGGTCTAGGCAGATTTTAGAAGGCCTTTCTTATCTTCACAGTCATGATCCTCCTGTTATTCATCGAGATCTCAAGTGTGACAATATTTTTGTTAATGGGAATCAAGGTGAGGTGAAAATTGGTGATTTGGGATTGGCTGCTATTCTTCGCCAGGCACGTTCAGCTCATACTGTCATTGGTGAGGACTTTCCCTTTTTACTATTTTTGTAGCATTTTCTGAGTATGATCTCCAATAAGGCTCAGTTGGATGGATGTAACTTGAATATTTTGATGTAGGCACACCAGGATTTATGGCACCAGAGCTCTATGAGGAGGAATACAATGAGCTAGTGGACATCTATGCCTTTGGCATGTGCTTGCTCGAGTTGGTGACTTTTGAGTACCCATATGTTGAATGTGCTAATGCTGCTCAAATTTACAAGAAAGTGACATCTGTAAGTCACTTGAGATCTCTGGCTTTTTTATAATTGTTGTGTATTTGTTACTGGTTTAGATCATTTTTTACGCATGCTTTATGGAAGAGGTAACTTAAATACCTCTGTGTTAGAACTACATAAATGTTACAATCACTTACTTCCAATAAAGCCTATATGGTTCGTCTAGACGCTCACTGTTCCCAATCAGCTATCATTTGATGATTCGTATGTTGATTTGAAGTTTCTAGCTGTAAGTCATCAGTTAAGGAATCGATTATATATATATATATATGTATGCCTTACTTAATGATAAAAATGTCTTCCTTACTTTTTGATAATTGACAGACTTTCTTGTCTCTGAATATCTATGTTAACTTGAACTATGTACTTCATAAGGTGACAGGATTCTGTACAGGATTTAATGGCATGAATTGTCCATTCTGTTGAGATTTTATTTGTACCAGTTTACTGATTGGTTAAGATCCTGAGTTTTGATGAATCTTTGTGAGCTAATTAGTAAAGAAATCAGTTGCCAGTTCTCTCTCGCTCTCTATTGGTATTTGCATTATATAATACCAGCAAATATGATTGAATCCATTGCACGACGATTTAGAAATTATAATTGGATTCAGGTTTCTCATCACTTTTAAGAGACCACATGGTTGTGTAGCCATGGCAAAGATTCTCCCTTGACCTTTTGTTAAACTTTAATAACCATTTTCCCTCTTGACATGACTATTCGCAATCAATTATGAAACATTAACTGTAAGTATCTGTATATCACTTGCCTTTTTGTTAATTCCTATCTCTATATCACCAATCTTTCTTTCACAGAACAGTAGTTAGCCTTGTGATCATCATTGTGGTTCATTTTCCTTTGAAGGGAATCAAACCAGCATCATTGGCAAAAGTGGCAGATCATGGTGTTAGAGCATTTATAGAAAAATGCATTGCAGAAGTCTCTGTACGGTTGCCTGCTAAGGAACTTTTGGGGGACCCCTTTCTCCTATCAGAGGATGATGAGAGTGTAGGCCGTTCTTTACGAGTAAAAACTCATCACTCAGGTGAATTTGGTGTTCAAGAGTTTCTACAATGGTTGAAGACATTTTTCCTTTCATCTTTACATTTTTCATTGCTGTTGCAGCTGAAACTTCTCATCAGGTATATCTCGATAAAAATGCGCATGGTTTCTCTGTTGAGACAGGCAGAGACTTTACAGTGCAAGGTCAGAGGAGGGATATTAACACCATCTTTCTCAAACTACGAATATCAGATTCAACAGGTTCCTTCTTCCTCTCTATTTTTCCCCTTGTGTGTGTGAATGTTGCTATTAGTTTGACTCCATATCCAGAACATTAATTTTCAGCTATAAATTTTTCCATGGTTCAGGTCATTTTCGCAATATCCACTTTCCTTTTGATATTGAGGCAGACACGGCATTTGCTGTTGCTAGTGAAATGGTTGAAGAGTTGAACCTAACAGATCAAGATGTTTCAACAATTGCTGCAATGATTGAGTCAGAAATTCGGTCCCATATTCCAGACTGGGAACCTAAGGAAATTTCTGGAGATAGTATTGATGAGACAGTAGCAAATTTAGGCATCTGTTCTCCTAAAACCAATGATGAAGCTTCGGTGAGGGTGAGTGAGCTTAACCACTCGCCCAGTGGTCTTCAAATGGAAACGTTGCCATCAGGTCATAAGTACTGGTCTGACTCTCCCAGGGAAAATAATAGAAATTCTCAAGGCAAGTCTGCTACTTCAAACCAGTACAGCTTGAGTGAACACAATGAACGAACTCCTGATAGTTACAGAGATGATGACAGTCCAAACAGTGCTGCGTCTCTTGAACAGTTGCAGAATGAGCACATATCTGACTGTGTTGGTAATATTGGCCTAAAAGAAGGCAGTGGAATCACCAATCTGCAACTTGACAGCACAACGCATCAGTTGGAAGATAAATGTGAAATATTGTTGAATACTGAGTCAGAAGATATCAAGCATGTTGTGGAGAAATTTGAATTTCTGTTGGTAAAGCAGCAAAAGGAGGTAGATGAGTTAAAGAGGAAGCACGAGTTAGCTATATCGGACTTTCTAAAGGAGCTGTCTCCAGAAATCCGTCGAACGGTTTTAGATATGTTTAAGCTGAAGATTCCTGCATTTAGGACGCACTGCAAGTGTGAGGTGCGCTGCTAAGTTGCACGTGTTTTCAAAGCCAATTTGTAACCGGAAATGAAATATAATCTTACACATCTTATACAAGGGCAGAAGATATTCGATAAGCAGCTCAAACACTTTTTATACCGTTGGTCATATTGGGAAGCATGATTTGAGTAGCAGAACATTGTGAAATGCAACTGGTCTTAAATGAGACTTGAGAGAGAGCACAGCAAAGTAAGCCAAGATAAACGTAATTGCTGAAGGAACCAACTGTCTCTTTTGAGAGTTACACCCGATGGTCCCATGCACTGAGGAAACTCTGCTAGTTTTATTTTCCACGAATATAAGATGCTCTGTGGTGTGATGTTACTTTGATAACTTTTGGTGTAGTATAGACACGGGTTACACGGTTGTTGTTTTGTCTACATCTTTTGGTCTAATATTAGCATACTTGTACATATGGCTTACACTCAAAGTCTAGCTCTTTTCAATGTTGAGATGAATGAGAATGTGTTTCAATCTTTCTGGTGACTTGACTTGTTCTTGTGTTGTTTGCTTCATCTCTCTTACAAATGTTTGCATTACTTGAATTAAAGAGATCTTTCTCTGCTTGAGCTTGAGATGTTGAGAAGCCTTTGCAATGTTCTTTTATTTATTATACTCGTGGAATTTATAAAGACCGTCCATGTTACCTCTACGTAGTACATACATACTGCAGACTGCAAAAGCGATCAGTTTTCAGCAGCATTTGGATCATCGAAAGCTTTGGGTTGGGCTACCTTACAAGTACATTCATGGCAAACGAGTAACAGGAGGTGGGCCAGTTACTTCTTTTTATATGGGCTGTAGTTGTCAAGAGCCGAAGGTTTTATGGTGGATTTGGATGCCAATCTTCGTGTTCTGAACTCAAACACGCGGCACAAGAAGAGGCTTGACTTTGTTGGCCTACCATTAATAAAACCATCTCACCATCACTCGCCAACCTGGCCCCGAGGCATAATTCTCATCTCACGAGTACAGATGGCAAAAGATTTCCATGAGTACGGGGTTTGTGAGGTCCGCTATATTAAGATTGGGCATCGAATTTAATTTAATTTTTGTTTTGTAAAAAGGATAAATATGAGTCTAATTTTTATACTTGTTGATTGGGTGGGTTGGGTACGGATACATAATCCTAATATTTATACCTGCTCATTAAATTCGTTAGACTATTGATTATATATTTTTTTTCTTTTAATATTTTAGAATTTCAAATTAACAGCTAAACCAAATAAATATTAAAGTAAAAAAAAAATACTAAAGTGTAAACAGTAGCATTTAGCAGCTTAGTAATCAAATGGACCATTCAATATGATATTTCTTACATATTTATTTGAAGATTTTAGTTGTTTAATGGACTAAATATTTACTAGACCATCTAAAATCTTATCCTAATTGAAAATAATAATAATAATAAAATAATATTTAAATCAAAGTCAATTGAAAGGAGTGAAGAATGAACAAAAAAATGCCTACTAAAGACTTTTGTTTTCAATCCAAATATTTAGAATATATTGATTAGAATTTAACTTAACAATCATCAAATTATAATTATTATGTATCTAAAATTAAAAATAATTTTTTAAAAAACATTTAAAAATAAAGTGTTGCATATTCATCTAAAGTTAAGCAGCTAAGGTATCATTTTTTTTTCTTTTTTAAATATATACAGATATTAAAAATATAAAAGGAGATATAGGGAATAGGTGATGAAATGATAGTTATCTCATACTTTTTGTTTTTAGTTGTTTATTGGACTATGTTGTGAGTAAAGATTAATGTATGGATATCCTCTACTAAATAAGTACAAATACGGGTATTTACATCCCTGTATAATATCTGACCTGTTGTTTTTCCTATAGTAATGAGTCTTGCTGACATTAAACTTTTACATTATGAGGAATTAGATAGCAGCTCAATCCTATTCAATAGATTGACCCTACCTTTTAACACCCCTCAAAACTAGTTACAACTTATAAGGTTCCTTTCTAATTAAAATTACTTAAATAATTCATTTACATTATTTTTTAATTTAGGAAAAAGACTATTGAATTTGAAACCCAAGCCAAAAGAACGACGCATAACTTGAGGAAAGACAAATACAATTTATTTCATTTCTTATTTTTTAAATAGAAATTTAATTAAATACTTAAATAAGGGGGAGAGAGAGTTACTACTGTAACGACGCAAATAGGATCGGACACGTGTCAATATATAACTAATGTTGCATAGACTTTTCATGAGACCGGAGGCAAACTTTTCAAAAGATAGAAAATGGAAATGCCCGTCCCGCAAGGCTAGTGATTAATGAACAAGGCAGGAGTGGATAGAACTCATATGAGGCCCCTTTTTGTCTTGCCGGTTGCCAGTAGTAGATAACATACCAAATCCTTTCTTCTCATCTTCCATTTTTCTTCTATACCCCAAAACCCTCTGTCTCGTTCTCTTCCTCTCACTGAGACGAAAGCACGAGCACTTTCTCTGCACTCAATTAAAAATACAAAATATGGCAATTTCAGCCTCAGCAGCAGCCACCGTAGCCTCCACTTCCCCAAAACTCACGCACCCTTACGCCTCCGCCTCTCCTTCAAACTCTTTACCCTCCACCACTGCTCTCCGTGCTAAATTAGCCCCATCCAATCTCTCCTCCTCCTTTCTCCCCCCATTCGTCGCCACCACCGCCGCCGCTACTGTCACAACAACCCCCCGCCGCTCCCTCATCGTACGCGCCGCTCGTGGCAAATTCGAACGCAAGAAACCCCACGTCAATATCGGAACCATCGGCCACGTCGACCACGGCAAGACCACTCTCACCGCCGCCTTAACCATGGCCTTAGCCGCTCTGGGCAACAGCGCCCCTAAAAAGTACGACGAAATCGACGCCGCCCCCGAAGAAAGAGCCCGTGGTATCACCATCAACACCGCCACCGTCGAGTACGAGACCGAGAACCGACACTACGCCCACGTGGACTGCCCTGGCCACGCCGATTATGTTAAGAATATGATTACTGGCGCTGCCCAGATGGACGGTGCGATTTTGGTGGTGTCCGGTGCTGATGGGCCAATGCCACAAACTAAAGAACATATTTTGTTGGCTAAGCAAGTGGGAGTGCCTAACATGGTTGTGTTTTTGAATAAACAGGACCAGGTTGATGATGAAGAGCTTTTGCAACTTGTGGAATTGGAGGTTCGTGAGCTACTTTCTTCTTATGAATTTCCTGGTGATGATGTGCCTATTATTTCTGGTTCTGCGCTCTTAGCTTTAGAGGCTTTGATGGCTAATCCTAGTATTAAGAGAGGAGAGAACGAATGGGTTGATAAGATTTATGAGCTTATGGATTCTGTTGATAGTTACATTCCTATTCCACAAAGACAAACTGATTTGCCCTTTTTGTTAGCTGTTGAAGATGTGTTTTCGATTACCGGCCGTGGTACTGTGGCCACTGGCCGTGTTGAGAGAGGTACTATTAAGGTTGGAGAGACTGTTGCTATTGTGGGATTGAAGGAAACTAGGAATGTGAATGTAACTGGGGTTGAAATGTTTCAAAAGACTCTAGACGAGGCAATGGCTGGGGATAATGTGGGGTTGTTACTTAGAGGTGTACAAAAGACTGATATTCAGAGAGGGATGGTGTTGGCCAAGCCCGGAACAATTACTCCCCATACTAAGTTCCTTGCCATTGTGTATGTGTTGAAGAAGGAAGAAGGCGGTAGGCACTCACCTTTCTTTGCGGGTTACAGGCCTCAATTTTACATGAGGACCACTGATGTGACTGGAAGGGTGTCTTCTATCATGAATGACAAGGACGAGGAGTCCAAGATGGTTATGCCTGGTGACCGTGTCAAGATGGTTGTGGAGCTTATTATGCCTGTGGCTTGTGAGCAAGGGATGAGATTTGCCATCAGAGAAGGAGGAAAGACTGTTGGAGCTGGAGTTATTCAGTCCATCATTGAATGATAGTACTAGGAACTTTCATGGGCAGTGGATTATCTTTTGCTTTTTGAGCGGTGTTAAACTCCATACTCTCAAGTTTTTATGCAATTAGTTTCGCCATTCTAGGAACTTCCAGAACCTAATGTCATATAATTTGCACTTTTGTTCTTATTTTGCATTGAACTCATTCAAGTCTAGTTGGAAAATGTTCATGTGATAATTAAATATGACTCGCTTTGCCTCAGTTGCTTCAGCTAATGTTGATTTACCTGTGGTCAATGTAAGAAAGAAAAAGTTCTGGTCTTTCTGATGGTGTTTATCAGCAACTTGTTATTGTTTTTTTAAGTATGTTGAGCATTGTTAAAATATGTGTGGCTGGGTGCTTCTTATAGTTCAACCCAGCTCACATTCACGGCTGAATTTTATATGATTCTGATGATAAGAAATATATGTAACAATTCTGAGCCTGTAGCTGCAAATAAAACATTTTCTTGCTCATACTTCTTAATTATCAAAATCTACCAGTCAGGCCTTGCATGTGTAAAGGGGCCATTTTTATCCTCGCCTGATCAATGCTACTTTCCTTCATTGTCCATACCTAAGCCCTGTGCACCGCTCTTGGTAATCTACTTTTATACTTATTCCACCAAGTCACTAACAATATTCACAATTACCTCCATATCCTCGATAGTGAATGAATAAGCCTCCCTAGGAAGGAAGGAAAATGCTATTTGAACAGGAAAACCACAGTATTGTAGTTTAAGCAGTGCGGTCGTTTTGTATGCTACAGTAACAAACAGTGTATATTTTTGTATTTCTACTGTCGAGGAACAAAAATTTGCTTGCAAATTGAGCTGTTAATTATAACAAATGACATCTTGATATTGAAATTTGGGATGGACATGCTGCTTTCAGTTTCTAATATAATCAAGCTGTCTCATTTCTAAAACCCCCTGAATTTTGGAGGAAGAGCACCATCGACACTTTTCCCAGGGATGTGCCATGCAAACTGAAGTAGATATGAGCCGGGTGGACACTTCTATTGGATATAGAACATGGCGCAGGTCAGTCAACCTAACAATAATGGGTGAATAAGAAGGTCGAGTTCGATCTTCATTAAACAGAATTTTTGACGTAACATATGTCATCATCGAATTCTCCTCTACTCAGCCACTGTAACATGCACGTGTCAAAATGGAGAACTGGACGTACACAATTCACATTTCCGTTGTTAGTGGACTTGTACATGTGTGATGCTATATGGGGAGTGTAATTGGCTATCTTACCCATCAAAATTACCATTGACTAATCCAACCCAGGACAATAAAAGAAGGGCTATAAACCCTAGATGATACTGACAATTGATTGGGCCGAGGATGTCACCAGGCTACGTATTGCGAAGATCGACTATTTCTGAATTCAAATAAGGTCCGACTTGATTGAAAATTTGGACTTTGGTTAGCAACCAGCCTAATTTTGATGTGTTGTTTGGAGAGTAAAGTTTAAAAATGTATTTTGGCATTTGAATGACATAAATAAGCTCTTGTTGTAACTTTGATTGTGTTGTTGTTTTGTTAAGTAGCAGATTTGGGTTTTAACAATAATGACACCTGTTGTATATAATGATGTAGGAGCATAGTATACCAATAAGTAATAGGGAATCATTAACTTATTATTAATGTTCTAGGATTGTTATAGCTTAAAAAGTGTAATTAAAAAAAGTATGAGAAAATGGAATTTTTGTGAAAAATGAGTACGGAAATGTGTTTGAAAAATGTTTCAGAAATCTTTTTTTTTAAATAAACTTAGAAATGTTTTTTGAAAGAATTCTCGAAAATATTTTTAAGAGAATATTGAAAAAGTTTTCTCGATTTTTTTTTGGAAACGTTTTTTTGACTAAATAAAAAATGCTCATCCTTCAAACCCTGTCGATCCCTCTGTTCTTTAATGCAGCCCCTTTTATAGCCAATTAATGGCTTCAAATGACAATAAATGCTTGCTTTGCATTTAATGTCAATGTATGCTTTGTTCATGCATAATCTGCATACATTTCCCAACTCATGCGTTTATTCTAATGCATTTGACAAGTCATGTATTTAATTTGCCAGAGAGCTAAGAGCATTCAGTGAACGACCCTTGCTTCTGGATAGATGTGTGGGACAGAGGGCTCGTGGTACCTGCTGCCCACCCTTCCTCCTCTGCTTTGAGAACCGCGTGAACGGAGAGTGGGCAGAAGGGAAGGAGGTCCTCATACGGAGTCGCACACTTACTTGAGCAGTGCGGGAGACTGGGGAATGGGTCGAGTAAACTCTCCTAGGGATGAAAAAAGAAAAAACAAAACTTTATCCTTTACATTAAATATCAATGCATTTGAGCCACTTGCATTTCACATTGTCAATTCATGTGCATTCAATGATGCATGCTTGTCAAAATGAGCTTCCATAACCTATTATTATCAATTAAATCCTCGACTTTTAGGTGTAAAGCAAATAAATAATCGATATGTGTGAATAAAAAATATATGTAATTTAACATTTATTATTTTAAACTACTTATTATTATTTATTTAATTTTATAAAATGATTGATTCTCTACAAACCCGTTTCACAAGACATTCTCTTATGAGCTAAGATCTCTTTGATGGACTTAGTTAAGGGTTTAATACAAATTGAGATATACTTTAATGTATGTATACCCTTCTAAACCGCCACCTAGTGGTTCTTCCAACATAATGGCTTGGGTCTGCTGATACGGAATTTGTGAAGATTTGAACTAACAACAATGGAAGAAAAAAAAAAAAAAGAATTTAAAGATGGTCGTACATGAACAAGTTCTTTGGACTTGACTAAAATCTTTGGAGTTCCTTTATTTGTCTCAGGAGTGGCTTGCTTTGGGAAACAAATTACTAAATACTTTATTTAAATAGCTTCTAGGCTTTTTATAAGAGCCAATGGGAAACACATGATTACAGTACTAACCACAAACAACAAGAGATACACTCAAAACAATAATGCATGGAATTCGTAAATAATGGGAAACATCGCAATATTGCACATATAGTTGGCGGACCACATGTCAAGCACCCATTTAGTTTCAAAACAAACTAAACACCAAGTTCCAGACTCCTCTTCCCGGGCATGGTCCAAGTATGTGGGAAGCTTGTTAATTGCTTGGGTTAATGCTTATCTTTCCGAGGCATATCCGAGTCAACCATAAAATACGTACCATTTGGCTTGGATCGGGCCTTAAGGCCTAACATCGATTTTATATGGTAACAACAACAGTTAATTGTAAAGTATGCAGAAGAGTCTAATGGAGAAAACTGAAGACTGGAAATAACAAGAAGATTTGACTATTAGGATGGATCAGAAGAGTTTACTTTTACATCATATAAATTATAAAACGAAGGCTTTGCAGTCTACAAGCTCCCAGATTTACCACATTCACATTTCCTTACTTCATATAGCCACCGTTTCTAGATACCTTGCTAGAAGAACACCTAATATAGAAAGTATTTCACTCCTTTAAATCATGCACCTGAACTACAACCCTAGCGGCTGGCTTGTAATACAACATCATTGGTGAGGGCCAACAGATGAACCGCCACACAGGCCTTTGCATCTTCTGCCAAACCTTGAGATAGATACACAAGACTCAGGAAGACCTAGAAGACAGTTGACATGATCAACTGCTGAACAAATGTTGCTCTCTGCATTTTTTCTTCAATGTTCTCTTCATGCCCATTATCTAGCAAAGTTCCCCCAGCGCTGCACAAGAGGAATGCATTCAGTCAATAGCAAGTTTTGCATCATTTCAAAATATTCTCATCGATGCTTGTATTTGGTTATCAGCAGGGCTAGCAGGACAACTCGAGGAATATGACAAAAATTGATAAGAGCAGTTTCAGGGTACACCTAATTCATTCTAGCATACAACTTTCATGATTGAGAATCAAAAAATCAGAAACAACCCTACCATGGGATATGCTATTACGTAACTGAAGATGAAGTAAATGCAAGAAAATCACACAGCAGACTGCCAAGTAACAGAAACAAAGCAGTATACGTCGGTTGTTCCAGAGGAAGAAGCAACTTCCCAAACAGTGTCAACAGAAGCATCAACAACAAGCTTAGAACAGACGGACATTAAAAACTCATATAATCTGTTGCAAGTTAACAAGAGAAGAAAAGGGGACAAACATTGCAATTATTCAAGTTTCTGAGGGTACATGGTAAAATTACCCCATAAAACTATGTAGACAGAGAGTATGGAATTCTTCTTTCTGATTTCTTATAAATAAATTCCTATTACAAGTAACACATCAATTTTAAAATGCATTGTGCTAAAAACTGAAATTTTGTTCGCAAGCTACTTAAAAAAGCTGTGACCACAGTAACTTATATTCTGAGGAAGGAGGATACCTTTTCAAATCCAAAGCTAAAGAGACCTCACTGGTACAATCATCTTTCTTGATACCTTTGGTGTCTGAAAGAGTTCCACTGCAGAGAAATGGTGATAGCAGCGGATCAGGTAGAGATTCACGAGCATTTCCCCTTCCAATTGTGGGTGACCCGAGAAATGAGCTCAGTTCCTTGCCAAGCATTGCTGAACCACCATTCCAGAAGCCATATTTTAGACATTTTCTCCTGCGCTGAAAATCATAAAGGTATTCTTTATCATATCTCAAAGCACTTAAATATACTCAAAAGAGGTCATACATATACTAAATTTCACACCTTTAAGATCCAACACAGGGAACAGTACCTTTAATGAACTAGCATGCTGCACAATGAAATGTTCAGCAGCATCTTTTCCTAGGTTTGCTGCGCACAGAGGACAAACCTGAGAGAGCAGCAATGAAGCAGCCACCAAATTCAATTGAAGGTCAAATATTGGACATAACTAATCACATGCAGTAGTGCGGGAAATCCAATTATCTCCTCACATTGTTCAATGGCATTCATGATGGATTATATGGATTCCTATCTTTTTAATGTAACAAGAAAGAATTGGAAAATGAATATCACATTTTCCAGGAGCAGGATCAAGGAATGCAAAGAAGCATTTAGATTAACAATATCAAACAACTTACTATCATCTACAAATAGAATCAGAAATAAATGATTGACAATGAATGGCAAAACACATAGATGTAAAATGAATCTATTAGATAAAGAAAAGCACATACTGCATTTTTCATTTCAAAGCAGTGTTCTTCCTGCAAATGGCTACAGATCATGTGAATTTCAATTTCAAGATAACAGAAGGGACACGGAAAGCAAGCTTTTACATCATCATCTGTTTCTGTTTCATCCACAATTGAATGATTATCTGCGTGACACATAAAATAGTTAGAAAAGATTGTTTCATAGATAATATTCAACAATTTAGAAGCAATATGTAAGGACAAAACAGCTTAAAGTCCATGCTCACAAGCAAAACCATTGTACCAAGAAGGAAAATGAAAAAAGACAATAATATGTCCACTTCGAAAGAATACAGGAAATATAGATGGATCAATCACATTGAGACACAGTAATATTGTCTCCTTAATACACTTTTAAGTGTTGTATCATTGTCTAGCCCAATCAATAGTGAAAAAACCTTGAATCTAAGGAATTCAAATACATGGCTGACTCCTTCTAAAGCAATTCTACAAATGCAGATGCCATACAGGAATGCAGCCATGGTTTCTTTGCAACAAACTAGAAAGCGGAACAGTCCGTTATAGTAGAAAGATTCAGGATCATATCAAGAAACAAACTCCCTCAATGAACATTATTTTGACAGTTCAAAATAAAAACCTCTGATTACAACAGCTAGAACCTAAAGAAAACTTTATCAGCATTGCAAACCTTGAATCTAAGGAATTCAAACACATGGCTGACTCCTTCTAAAGCAATTCTACAAATGCAGATGCCATAATAGAATATAACCATTGGTGCTTCGCAACAAACTAGAAAGCAGAATGCTGTGTCACAGTTGAAAGATTCAGGATCATATCCAGAAACAAATTCCCACAGTAAACACTATTTTGACAGTTCAAAATGAAAAACCTCTGATTGCAACAGCTAGACCTAGAGAAAACTTTATCAGCAGCGCAAACCTCTGATTGCAATGGCTAGAACCTAAAGAAAACTTCATCAGTATTGCAAAAAACATCATAAAAGGATGAGAAATTTTGGTCTCCACAAGTAGCAACAAATCAACCATAATCATCCTCAAAATTTTTGTGCACCTATCCTCCTTCCTTAAAACATCTACCAGCGACATCTACATAATTGATTTTCATACCACATTTTTTTATTCATTATCCAATCAAAATATCAGATTCTCACCTTCACACTCGTTGTCTCCATAACTCAATCCATCATCTTCACCTTCAGTGATGCAATTCTCCTTACAATCATGTTGATCACCAACTTTGGATAGACCGAATGACTCACACAATTTTTCATTCAATAACTGCAATCTAATTGCCTGTAACTTATCTAAAGAATTATCAATCCCGTCCAACAATCTGTTGCAACGTTTCATCCTATCATCATCAGTGTCATTCAACATACTGACTGGCATCTTCTATCACTTTTAGGGAGTGATTAGGCTCAAACAAGTCAAGATTCTCCTTAGCTGCTATCAAACCTCTGAACCCCATTTTTAGATTAACAAAGCCTATAATAAATGAAAATAATCTAAGATTTTGTGGGGCTAACTACAAGATTCTCTAATATTAACTAAGCCATCCAAGTACAGAGTTGCATCCAAAAGGTATATCTTATCTCTCATTCAACACAAAATTAAATCTTGCATCAAGAAAGGGAAACAAAATAAATAAATAAATAAATAAATAAATAAATAAATAAATATATATATATATATATATATATATATATATATATATATATATATATATATATATATATATTTAAAAACACACATTTATAGAAGTAAAAATGAAAATATTTGATTATATATACGTTCTTCTAAAAACACATGAATTCAAGCCAACCTAATACTAATTCTCTTTTGAAAACTTGAACGTATCATCAAAACAAGAATAATAACTCATGACCCAGTAGCCACATAAACACTAGCTACTTCCAAATAAGAAGCGAAACAAGTTTTCTTGTTTTAAAGGATATATATATATAAGGCGTTTTCCAAACACATAAGCAAATGTAAACAAAACCCTGAGCCCAAAAGAGTAAAAAGAGAAGAAAACAAGTACCGGTGTTGAGTCTTGAAGCTCGAACAGCAGAGAAATGCTTAGTAGAGTGGACTCTCGAAGCCCAGAAGTCAATGTCCATGATGGTATCAGCTTACTGGGTTTACACGTCAGCTTTAACCGGCGATAAACGTCAGATTCCGGCAACAGAGTCAAGAACTGATGCTGCTATGCACTGAGAGATGACTATTAAATTGTGGCGTGATGGTGAAAAGCTTAGTCATATAATCTGTGAAGAAGCTTTTCTGGCACACAAAAGCTACTTTACGGATGGTTGACACGTGGTAAACTAATTAAATTAATTGTTTTATTTTTCCTCTTGGAGCAATTATATGACTTGTCATCTATTATTTTACTCTCATTACCTTGTACCCATGATATGACGTAGGGGTATTAATTTTTAGGATCCAAGAATTTTATAAAAACATTTATAATGACATTTATATAATATACACATGTTAAAATAACATTTATATTTTATAAAAACATTTATAATGACATTTATATAATATACACATGTTAAAATAACATTTGTTTGTTGTCTAATTGATATAATATTTCTATGTATTCTTAAATTTCTCCTAAAAATAGTAGCACAGTGACACCCTAATTCTATTTTATTTTATTTTGATTTTTTTTTCTAATTATGATCGACATATAATAATCTAATGTTTCTTTTTTTGGTTTATAATATGGTGGGTCATGTAAATAAAATGAGTCATATAATGCAACCATGTCAAATAATGGGCTCCAATAATAACTTTATAATAAGAGATTCATAATTACATTAACGTTAAGAATAAAATAAAAGATTAAAAAAATAAATTCTAATATAGTCTATTTTTTGTAGTAATATATTAAAATTTTTTTTAACCTTTTAATTTTTTTCTAACTTTAATATGGTCAGCATCTGTAATTGAAAACTATTTGTGCGAGTGTGTGTACTCCAACCCGAGATCTCTGATCATATTAAAATTACATATAAGTAAAGATTAAAAGAAAATCAATAAAAGTGTATTTTATCTTATAGTATATAAAAATTTATACTATTTTATCTTTTAGTTTATTCCTAACCATATTGTGGTCAAGGATTTATGTGTAAAAACTCATGCTATATATAATATTGATTTAGTCCAAAATCCTAGATTTTATTACAGTTTGAAAAGAATTATTAAGCCCTGTGGTTTAATAATATAATTAAGTCCTATGACTTAATAGTTTTTTTGGACTTTAACAAAGTTCAACAATATGTATGTGTTAACGTTGTATATATTTAACAAAATTCAAATAAACCAATTTTGGTTAACGTTACATGTTAACAAGATTATCATGAGCGACTCAAGTAATTATCGCTAGTGTAGTGTCAATTCAATTTCGGTTAAAGTCATTTATTATGGCCCAAAAAGTCTACTGCGGTTTAATTAAGTGATTGAGCTCCAGTAATGAGAAAGAAAAAGGTTAAATGAATTAAACTGAAGTCTCAAAGTCTAGATAAGGACAACCTAACTGAGACATCATGTTGAACAAAAAGTTGCTCTAGAAGTGTTGAGAATGGAATATTAAGAACTTCCAGGGGCGATGCATTACACCTAGGAAAAGGGCTTAACAACAAAAGACAAAAGATTAGTGATGAAATTGCTGCTTGGTGGGCACGGAAAAATTTTCACCATCACGACCCAATTTAAGGAAAGAAGGCCAATTAAACCAGAGAAATTGGTCTTCTTTTCGTCCAAGAGAATTGTTGCAATCCTGACTCCGCCCAACCAATCACCATTAGAGAATGTGCCACTAATTTCTTTGAACATCACATGGCGGTTTCCCTCTTGGGCTTCAGATGGCCCACTGCTTCTGCAACTTCGGCCCGGACGTACCTTGAACAATTTTGTGGACATTTAGAGGCCCAAATGATAAGGAACAGAGTATGAGATTAGGAATTTCCCTCTTCCTTTTTTTTTTTTTTTCCTAAATAATAATAATAATTTATGGTTATTAAGAAAAGTGACAAGTTGACCAGACTGCTGTACATCAATTATATGATTTTATTGAACAGACACTTGTGCTCCACACAGATAGAGGTGATCTCTTCAACTCAAAGGGACCCGGATCGTGCCCAAGTAGCAACTGCGGACAATTAGCTATGATTAAGTTATTAAAAAGGTTGGAACAGAGCGATGATGGCAATCAACAAATGCTTTTTATTCTGTCCTTCTAGCGTGGGAATGGAGATCTCATACCCGCAGCTGCCCGAGAATCTATAGGCACAACGCCAACCTTTAGTCAACCCCTTGACTTTTTCTCTTGATTAAAGAAAAGGTGCAAGAATAAATGTATGCATAATTAGAAGCAGTCATCATCGTCAGTGTCGTACAGGTCAACAAATTATCAATTTTTAGTTCTATTCCTTTTTTTTATTAAAAAAGAAAAGAAAAGAAATCATTGCAAAATATAGTAGAGTTACGCCGAGCATTTGTTGAGAAATTTACTCTCATAAATATACAGAAAGATATTTACTCTTATATAAATTTATAAAATTAAATTCTTATAGAAACTTAAACTCATACCCTTAATGGATGTTGAAGGATGTGGGTTACTATTAGGCAATAATCATAAGTGGGAAGTTATATTCAATTTGAGTTTTTAGCTTTGAAGACAAATATATATACATATATATATGAAAGTGGATCGTGGTTAAAAGTAACGAACAAATATTTTCTCCTAGTGTTTTTTTTTTTTCTCGTATTTTCTCTTAGAGAAATAAGTAATCCATATTGAATTTTAAATTTTAATATTGACAATCAAGTCAAATTTTTTTAATAAATTTAAAAGATGAAGAGAGACTAAAAAATAAAAAAGACATTAAAAAAAATTCTAGTATTTGTGATATAACATTTAAAAAAAATGGAAAGGCTTAATTGTTTTGTCATTTCATATATAATATCATCATCGTGATCAGCAAGTTAAAAGCATGCCCTTTCACCAAAACTGGAGCAACAGTTCTTCCATGGCATAAAAGCAAAGCCTGCCCTTAATCTTTTAATAGATTGATCACCGTAATTAGGGATATAAATTAGTTTGTTCAAGTTGGATATCCATATATTTAATCCAATCGAATTGAATAATATTCATCCAAAGTCTTTTGGATATGGATATAGATACTTTTAAAAATATCCAACTATACATTTGATGGATATGAATATCAGAAGGATATCCAACATCCAATTTATTTACCTGATTTTTAGGTTAAAAAATGTACATAACGCAAAAGGATCCTCAACAAAAACATTTATTCTCAAATATACCCTGACAACAAAATTGTAGAAAAATATTTTAATTTTAGAAATTTAGAAAAACATTCTCCTATAACACTATCCAGTCGCCGGCAACGTTGTTCATATGGTGGGCCTGTCTCCAATGACTGTGAAAATGGTTGTGTGCGGATGAATTTAGTACCCTTAGAATCATCATCTCGTGATCCGTGAATGTTACAGATTTTTCAGCAAAAATAAAACATTTGCGGCACAAACACCATTTAAATACCATTCAGCTTCTGTTGATGAAATTCAGTATCATTGCGTAGATTGTGAAACTTCGAATCCAATGGCCGGTATCGGATTCATCATAATTATTCGGCTACTTTTTCCATCGCTGGTAGCACCATCGTGGGCAACGGAACAGTACCACTGGTGATATTCATTTATTATTATGTTTTTATTAAAAAATAATTTTAATTTGTTTTTAAAATTATTTATTTAGGAAATGTAAATAAAAATTAATAAGAATTTAAAACTACGTGTTTATCTTATCAAATTATTAATTATATTTTACTTTTGGGAGTAACATTTATTATTTTTTTGAATTTAGAAATACATAGGTCAGGAATAAATATGTTTATTTCCTATAATAAAAAATTTATTTATCCATAAATATGGACATGCATATTCACATCGGATCGGATCCAACATCAGCACATCACAAGCTCTCCACAAAATCAAAATACGTGTGAAGGTAATTTCCAGCACCTTCATATATTATTAATTATATTTTACTTTATTATTTTTTGAATTTAGAAATACAAATTTACTATCCATAGACATGCATATTCACACGGATAAAATCCTATCCATATTCGGCATAAAAAACTGGATATGGATATGGACGTATGAATTATGGATAATTACAACATATGTCGTAATATCCTTATTCCTTAACAAAGTATATCATTTTTTGTAGAGCCTGTGGTTTGAAGAGATTTCCAATTGCCCATGCAATTAGTAGGTCCATCTGCACATTTCAATTTTAGATTCATCTCCTGTTCATTTAGCATATGAGTGTACCGGAAACCCCTCTCCTCTTCCATGTCGAGACGCTCGTGTTTCATTGATAAACTCGTGTACAACGGTAAACGACAGTTTTATTGCATATCATCGAGGAGCAGTAGCAAGCATTAATTACATGAATACACCAACTCATGCAATCAAATAGAGGTACGTAAAATCCTAAATCTTAAATTAAAAAGAAAAAAAGATGAGGAAGTCGAGGAATTAAGACAAACACACGGCAACACGTACACGTGCCATATACATGTAATGTTGCATATATATATATTAGAAATCTGTGAGTAAAACACTGGAAAGATAAATCAATCTCAACGAATAAATACTAGTAACGAGTGATGATCGGACCAGAAGGCTTGATTCCCCCTTGCACGTGTCTTGATGAAAAGGCACAAAATCATCTACGACCAGCCGCTAGCCTCATCATCAAACGGCATCTAGACAGGCCATCCATCTCATGAAACTCACGAGACTGAAACCTAGAATGACTTTTTGGAGTACAAAACTAAACACGTAAATCGGTCTCGGTGTCGGTGTCGATGCCATGGAGTTGAGAAGAGAGTGAATATCTCTTCACATTCATACGAAAAGCTACAATATATATGAAGCAATTTATGTGCAGCGGTAGTGTGGTGCAAAGAAATGGGAAAGGTTTTATTAAGAGCCAGAGGCAGCAGTGCCTGTGATATTTTGCGGTGCGCGCATATCTTATATTAATATTCCCGCTTCCGCATGCACGTTTCTCTTTCAATGAGCTGTAGTGCCGGCACGTTTCCACAGGGGAAAAAAAGAAAAGGTATATAAGAAAGAAAGAGACGACAATTTAATTAGTGGAGTGGAGATATTTGTTTGTTTGGTTTGGTTTTAGCCAGGATGTGGTATTTTTTAAGGCAAAGCATGGTGTGCCTACTGCCTGCCCTAAAGCTGGGGGGGGGGGCTACCTCCTTTTTAAAGCCTTGGCTAAAGGGATCTTTATGCATATGCAAGCGAAAGGATCCTTTTTGTGTATGCATTATGCTGTACATGTTTGAAAATTTTGGCTCTCCATGCACCTTCAACAGTCATCACCTCTCAACTTTTGTTCATTTTTTGGTGGGTTGTGTTTTTTGTCAAAAAGGATTATAATTTTTTTGGATGCTTTTGCAATATGTTGCTTGTCTGTGGCTTTGTGGGGTTTCTTTCCTTTTTACTTTATTAGAGATCATCCTATAGGTGTCTCGGTGAAATATTAATTATTCATCCACATACAATACACATATCTGCATGTATATGAGCTAGGGAACAATGATGCTACCCACATGGGATAAAACGTCAATTCTTTGTGCCGTATAATTACAAGTTAATTTGGATGTTTAATTGATGTATGTGCTTATCAATCTATAATTACATATGTTTTAAACTCTATTACAAAATGTGGCAACTCGATATTTATGTATTGGTTGATGCTGTAGTGTCAGTATATTAATTATTACTAGCTGATTCCATATACTCGTGTTTTGGTCAAATAAAGGTAAATGATTCGGGCGAGCCTACTCATAATTGCCAGTCAACTACTGCATCAACAGGTTGAGGGTTTTATGTTCTTATTATTGCCCCGCAAACTATCGGCATTATTAGCCTACCCCAATAACCTGCTTAAAGTTTAAATTGTCAGTTTAATTTCTTTATTTCATTTAGGTAATTTGCTTGAAAGTTGAAACTGATCAAGTGTCAAACGAGCCTTGTACAAATATAGGATTCAACGGCACTAAGGCGCAGGTAATTCAAGTTAAATTACTCCAGTCTTCTGAACGCACGTCCTATGAGCGATCTTCTGAATACGTGAAAGACTACGAAACGTGCGATTGGATTAACGCTTTAATTATACAATTATTGTGGTATAATTAAGATGAAAGAGCTAACATAGCATAATATCCGCCCTAATCAAATGGCTTAGGATCCATCAATCAGTTTCCTGCTCGTGGACCGACCACTGACAATTTCTTTTTAAGTTTCAATCAAACGGCCACCATTGTGAGTTTCCCTTATTCTAAAATCACAAATCACAGTCAATAGCTAAAATGTGTTGCATTGGGTAAGCTCTACTGGAGCCATATCTTCTTTCTTTTTAACTCGACAACTAATACAGAGTCGCCGGGGCAGAAACCGAGTCCAACCGTATAACCTTAAAATTACCGCCACGTGTCCTGGAACTGCCTCGCAGCCGCAGGCACGTTAGAGAAAAGCAAGTGGTGGGGTTACGTCTCTAGCTGGGTGAACCAGCTTTCCCTTAACGGACGAAGCTTCGCGTGGAAGACAACCATGGTCATGGTGGGACCCTTGAAGTGGGGATACTTGCGAGGGGTCCACTGCCGTTCGTCTGTGTTAGGATTTGGATCGTAATCAGATTTGGCAATCTCAGTAATATGTAAATGAAATAAAAAATATCTCATTTTCATTCTTCTATTTTTTTTAAACAAAAATTTATTTTAATTTTGTCTTATTAAATATTCTGTCCATCCCATTATCTTAAACCGTCTCAAATGTAAATAAATAAATTTTAATTTTTTTCTTTTAAATATCATCATAATTCAAGATAGTAAAAATCTTAAATGAATGTAAAGTAAAATAATCAAATAATAATTTTATTTTAATTACATACATATTTAAATATATTTTTATACTAACATATTTTAATCACCTTTTTGCATCCATTACACATTAATATTAAGATTTATGCTATAAAAACTACATATTTAAATAGTAACCAACTCCATTCATATTAAAATATTTAATAATATAATAATAAACGAAATTATGAGATGAGATAAAATAGAATTTACCAATTCCAATCCTATTCCTTTTACGCAAATATAAAAAAAAAAAAAAATATATTCCCAGCCCTTTATATTTAGAGATAAAAATATATCTTGATCCTACCCAAACAGTAAAAATTACCATCCTTTTTTAAAGTCTGACTTGGCAATTAAAGATGCTAACTGCTTAAACGAGAAAAAGAACAAAACAGGGGGTTAAAAAGGGTAAATTCTTCAGGAAATGACATGGGCAACTAAATGGGCTGAAAAATGGGCAGGCCAGGCCAGTCCAAAATCTTTCGGACTTTCTATCTAGGCCTGGACCGATCATTGCGGTAACCCGATTCGGCCCGGTCAGATAAAAACCGGATCAACGTGAGCAGGGCCTTTTTCCGGCTTACGCCCTTTGCTGTGCTGCTACCGCTATCGAGTATGTTAAACCCTTGAAAATCCCTCTTTAATTCACTGTATTTTGACAGCTTCTTCTTTGGTCACTTCTGTAACATATTCAGCTTCGTTCATAAAAGAAGCCATGAATCGATCAAAGGCAGTACTGTTATCTCTCAGACTCGCCAACTCGCTTCTTTCGACTCGGTCTTCTTCAACTCGGCCACTATTTAGACGGGTGAGTCACTTCTCTCACCTCTCTTCATTCGCTGCTTCCAACCAATGTCACACTTCACAATTTCATGTCAACACATACCAAAAGCTATTCTTTTCGACAAGTCCGAACGCTAGTTTAGAGCTCATATTAGCCTGTGATTGGTCTGACGAGTTAGAGAACAAGTTAGAAGAATTGAGCCCCAAACTGACCCATGAAAGTGTTGTCTATGTTCTGAAGAAGCTCGATAAAGACCCAGAAAAGGCTTCAGCTTTTTTCAATTGGGTCTGTGATAAAAAGCAATTTAGACCCAGTTCCTCGGTGTACCGCTTGATGCTTAGAATATTAGTAAACAAAGATTCATTGAAGGAGTTTTGGGTTACTCTTAGGAGGATGAAAGAAGATCATTTTTATATTGAAGAGGAAACGTATTTGTCAATTTTAGGGGTTTTAAAGAAGGCCAAGAAGGCTAGTGATTTAGCCGCTTTGAACCAATTTCATGATGGAATGGTTAAAGAGAATGCTATGGATAATGTTGCAAAGACTGTGGTTGATGTTGTTCTGGGGTCAGACTGGGATGACAAGATTGAAAAAAAAATAGAAGATATGAAAATTGAGCTATCGGATAATTTTGTGTTAAGAGTTTTGAAGGAGCTTCGAATTTACCCTGCAAAAGCTTTGGGGTTTTTCCGTTGGGTTGGTGAGCATTTGGGATATGAACACAATACCATAACGTATAATAGTATCTTCAGGGTTCTTGCCCGGCATGATTCAATACGGGACTTTTGGAATGTTGTTGAAGAAATGAAGAATGAGGGGTATGAGATGGACATTGACACATACATAAAAATTTCAAGACAGTTTCAGAAGTTTAGGATGATGGAGGATGCAGTGAAGCTTTTTGAGTTTATGATGGATGGCCCATATAAGCCTTCAGTTCAAGATTGTAGCTTGCTTTTACGGAGCATTTCATCAATTAATAAGCCAGATTTGGGTTTGGTCTTTAGAGTTGCAAATAAGTATGAGTCATTGGGGAACTCCCTTTCTAAGTCTGTTTATGATGGGATTCATAGGGCACTCACAAATTTGGGAAGGTTTGATGAAGCTAAGAAGATTATGAAGGTAATGAAAAATGCTGGATTTGAGCCTGATAACATCACATACAGCCAAGTCATCTTTGGCCTTTGTAAAGCTGGAAGATTTGAAGATGCCTGCAATGTGCTAAATGAAATGGAAGAAAACAGATGTATTCCTGATATCAAGACTTGGACCATTTTGATTCAAGGGCACTGTGCTGCTAATGAAGTTGACAGGGCATTATTGTGTTTTGCGAAGATGATGGAGAAGAACTATGATGCTGACGCTGATCTTCTGGATGTCTTGATTAATGGTTTCCTTAGTCAAAAGAGAGTAAATGGCGCATATAAATTGCTTGTGGAGATGATAGAGAAGGTTCATTTAAGACCTTGGCAAGCTACATTTAAAACTCTCATTGAAAAACTTTTGGGGGCAAGGAAACTGGAAGAAGCAATGAACCTTCTACGATTGATGAAAAAACAAAACTACCCACCTTTTCCTGAGCCTTTTGTGCAGTATATTTCAAAGTTTGGAACCGTGGAGGATGCTTCAGAATTCTTGAATGCATTGAGTGTGAAGGAATATCCATCTTCTGCGGCTTATCTTCAAGTTTTTGAATCTTTCTTCAATGAAGGTAGACATTATGAGGCCAAAGATCTGCTGTACAAGTGCCCTCATCATATCCGCAAGGATTCCAAAATCTCTCAACTTTTTGGTTCTGCAAAGAGCGACAAAGTAACCATTCCTTCCAGGAAGGAATCAACTAGTTTTTAAATCTCTATTCTACTGAAGCGTACCTTATTTTCCAGTTACCATGACACGTCCTTTTTAATTAGTGTGTTCCTCACTTAATTGAAGCTGTTCTGGGAAGATTGTCACCTAATTTGATTTTGATTAATTTCTAAGCTTTGCTAGGTCACATTTAGTTGTTATGGCCAATATGATATCATTTGAATACCTTTTGTAATGGTTCGTCCTCATGTAAAACAATCACAGTGAGATTACAATTTAGGGCTTTTTCCATCAATGGTATATATTTTGAGCATCCTTCTAGAAGGCAGATGTGGATTTACTGATTCACTCTGTTGCTAGATATTATACGTGATTATCTCCAAGCATCTCTACTTTATGAGTGTGGATTGTAACCACTAACCGCTCAGTGGAGTTTCTATTGTTGGAGAAAAATTTGATGGATCTTGGTTGATGATGTAAGGCTACCCTATATATGCAAAAACAGCCTCTCGCCACTGCGACCATCTTGTGTTGTTAGGAGCCTTGTAACCAGCAATTAGAATAAACAGGATATGGACACCAATCTCATGAAGTGACCGCAAAACGTTGAAGCATTTCCTAATTTTTCTATTGAGCATTAAAACATTTTATCACAGAAATAACCATAAATTCAGTCAGGTAGCTCAGAACGCTCCCTTCTAGCTGTATCTGTCACAGTGAGCAAGAACTTGCCAGGATCGCAACTGTAAGGGTTAGCAAGAGCTGCATGTGCCAAGAATGGAAGTTTTCTTAATGACCTTCCACTCAATCCCTGTAGAGGTAAACATACAAATTGCAATTAATAAAAGTAAAATCACTTCTTTATTCATTTTAAACTTCAGAAGAAGACACAATGTTAGTAAGTGAAACATTTTGTTTCTGACCTCACATGCTTCTGCAGCTTCAAGCAATTGTTTATAGAGGTGCTGTGATCTGTCAGCCTCTTGAATTTCAGGATTACTTAGTTTCTCATTCAAAATAGAAAAATTTGGAATCGAGCTCTGATCACAATCCTGAACAAATTCCAATGTTCCTTAATAATTCCATGAATTAAGCCATTCCATAGTTGCACTGGAATTCAGCAGTGTCAAGGCTTCAAAAACATGGTTTTGTGCGAAAATATTAGAAATATGCACCTGGAAATTTGATATGATTCCTGTTCGCATGAGTTCCTGCAAGCACGACCTTAAAATTTCGTATCTTGCTTGAAGTGTTGGAGGACCAACATATGCTTTGATATCAGCACGATCAACAAATGCAATATCTGAAGCCCAAAAATTAGTAAATCAAATAGACTAACAAAATTTTCAAAAAGAAAATGAAGAAACACAGTAATGGCATCTAAGTGCATCAAGGGAGCATTGAAAAGGACAAAATATCCAAGAAAGCACTTGTATTGTGACAATGACCAGCAGCCACTACATAAGACAGAAAAGCAACAATGGGGATGTAGGGACAAAAGCAGTTCATGTTAGTGTGTGATGCTTTTAGAAGTTAAATTAATTTTTCCTGGACTAGATTATAGGCTTACCAATGGCGGCAGTTATATTCGATGTAGTCAGAACTATCACATTCGGTGATGATTTCAGTTTGTCCATCTGAGTTAGTAGAGCATTGACAACCTGAGATGCATTTTCCAAGGTGCATGTTATAGGAAAAAGTCATGATAAAGACAGGGAGGGAGAAACAGTGTAATACCCGAATAGAATCTGAAGGTTCAGAACCAGACAAAGCAGCCTTCCTAGCAGCAGCAAGGCTTTCAACTTCATCTGAGTATCACCATTTTCAAATAGATATAAGGTAAAAGAACTAATAATTTTATTTTATTATTTTAAAGAAAGAAAAATTCATTGTAACAAAATCTCACCAATCAAAACAAATACCAGATTATTTTCTTCCTCTACCATTTCTTGAATTTTTTGAAAAAGCTTGGCAACCTACAATTAATATAATCCTCAGTGAAAACCAAGAGCCACATGCACCAAAATCTAGAGTCAAGATCAGCTTTTGCTGCTACATACTTCTGCAATATTTAAAAAGAAATAAGAATTCATTCAAAGTAAAATAAAATTAAAGTTCAGCATCACAGAGAGCAAATATGACTTGCAAGTCACTACAGAGAAAACAAGATGACAAGTCTCTACTCACTTCAGCATCAGAAACTTTACTTGGTTTGTTACAAGATGACACCAATTTTTTTCTTAACTGAATGGGTAATGGAAGAAAGCTGTTCAGCCAAAAACAAAAACACCAAAAATGACTTTGACCTATTTTATTCTGTCCCTATTTTGTTCTTTTCAACTGACATTAAGTGATGCTCGTCAGTTTCCAGGTAGACAAACCAGAAACAATTGAAATGCCAATACATTAAACTAAACTTGATAGAAAAAGAGAGTAAGTCTCCGTTGAACCAGACCCCAAATTAGAAAAGTAAAATATATATATATATATATATATATATATATATATATATTTGACGACTACATACCAACTTCCCACTTTCAGAGAACCATTTACTAAACAAAGAGTGTGCATTAACTTCAACCAACTGGCACTGAGGGTATCTGATTACAGAAGGGAAGCCAGAAAACATAATCAGTCTACGGTAAAGATATTGGCAGCATTAAATATAGTCCCAAAAAAAAAAAAAACTAATTCGTGCAAAACATCATCAACACCTGGAGCTGAATCGAATAGACAGTTTTTGGGCCAATGCTTTACATAACGACGTTTTCCCAGTTCCTGGAGGTCCATGTAACAGGACAATGCTGCAAAATAAAATAAAAAGTCAAAAAAACGTTTCATTTCTTGTGGCTTTCCTGTGATAATTAACCACAATCTCTACATGATATCTACCCAGATTTTGAATTTGTTAAAATGTGAAAGAAAGAAGCGAACATTTAGAACATACCATACTGGTACGGCAACCACATTTCAGCTAAGCTTATTACATAAAAAAATACTTCTACATATGAATGAGATCAAACAGATGTCCCTTACCGGTTCCATGACACAAGGAAAGGATTAACACCCTTCTCAGTAAACATCAAAGCACTTGCTGCATAATGCAATAACCTTTGCTTGAGACCAGATTCATAAATTAGGCTGGAAGAACAAATTTATATGTTACTACATCAAAGAATAACCTATAAAGAAAATAAGCAACAGAAATACCTTTCCCACATTCCGTCAAATTCCTTGGCAGGAAGAATCCATTCATTAAAGCTAGACAGCTGGCCATCCCCACTAAGTTCCTCACATGGTCCTTCCTCGCTAAGCTGACAAAAGAACACAACAACGTTTTAAGTTTTAATGAAACAAAATATGACAGAACGAATCAAGGGCAGAACATATACCTTTACTGATAACCCAGAAACCTACCCATATGTACAAAGGGAACCAGAAGGATAAAAAGATTGCATTGACATCTCAAATAACTCTTTTCTCCTGAAGTTTAAAGGTATATGTTACATATGAAATTACCTGAAAGACTTGAACTACAGGCTTGACTTGCCAGAACAAAAGAATATCATGGTTCTTTACCCATTCATCTACAATATCAACAAATTCATACATTTCAGAATCATGAATTGCAAAACACTTCACTGCTAATAATAGTCATTTTATTTATCTTGACCACCAAAAAGAAAAGGTTTATTTATTTTATATTCTAAATAAACAAAGAGAGCAGACCTGTATCACAAACACAGATTCTTTGCACATTTTCGACAAGAAATGGATCGTCAATAGGGATGGGGATCGGCCCATCTACATAGCTTAAACTTCTCTTTTCAAGCATTCTAAACACAAAACAAACCTTTGAATCATTCTATATCACATAAAATTGGAATACTAAAGCATTCAGAAATCAAACTGTAAAGACACAAACTTCAACTGAAATTCTTACCTTTCAACAGCTAACTTAACATCGTCTATTCGAGCTGTGCTTGAGGGCTTTAAACAAACTTCAACTGAAGAAATAAATAAACTTTCTAAAATAAAAGTGAAAGTTTTGAATCGACGCTAAAATTTAAAAAATAATAATAATTAGATGTTCAAATACCAGAGACGAGAAATTTGTCTTCGGCGAGAAGAGGCTGGGAGAGATCGGCGACGCCTTTTTGCTCGGAGATGCCGTTTTGGTCAGAGATCTCGGCCTCTGTGGAGTTCTGTACGGTGACTTCCATGGGAGTACTCATTTTGGTGAGTGTAATTGGGATTAGGGATTACAATATGAACCTGGCTTCATGGAGGATTGGACAATGTGTCAAACTACAAACCCTAGGGACTTAAAATTGGGGGGGTTTTTTTATTTAAATTGGGCGGGAAAGGGTATGCCTATTTCGAATTTTTATTTTTATTCTTTTTTTTCAAAGGCCTATTGTGGAACGTTAACCAATCATGAACGGACACGTATAATTAAGGAGTACTTTACATTTAATTGAAAAAAAGAAGTCCATAATTTTCATACGGGTGAAGCTCGTTTACACTTTAAAAAGATTTTTTGATTACTGTGTACTCTTTAAAACGACCAAAAAAACCCTCAATTAAATATATTAAATTAATTATATTTAATTAATCTACACATGTTAAATTATAACTTGCTCAAAAAACAACCTTGAACACCCATTTCTTGTACAAAAATTTATTTGTTTAGAAAATCAAGTATCAAAGTACCATAATAAAAAATCAATCATCTTATTTTCTATGTTCATTGTTCTTCTTTTCAATTAGTTTATTACTAGTTAATTTTTAATTTGTTATTTTTTCCCCCTTTCATAAGATACCAATTTTAATTTTCAACTATGTCTTTGGGATGGGAACTGAATTGCATTAGACCCTTAATAATGAAATGAGACAAGTCAAATATTTGGCATGAAGTTTTGTCACCCAAACTAGAAAACCAAACAAGTATGCCAAAAGCGTGATTACGGCTAGGAGGAATATGTCGAATTTACAAGGCATGACGAGGCAAAATTAATCATCTATGTATTTTAGGGTTTGATGGTAAGAAAATAATTTGGTCTTTTATATTTTTTATATTATTTATATTATTAGGATGAAATAATTAATTTTGGTTATTAATTAATTGTCATCACCTTTTATTGATTTGTCTTTTTTAAAGATAATGAGAAATTATGATTATTTTCTGAAATTTAGGAGGATTTACAAAAGTAGTAGAGTAGAAATATCTTCATTCTTTAGAAAAATAATGATAAAACACATTAACACTATATAGTGTTACAGTTAATTAAAAAATAATGATAAAATGATAACTTACGTTAACACAACATGGTTTTATAGTTATTTCCATAACCATTCTGTGACCATTATATTTATCCATAATAAAATGATTCAATGTTTCTAAATTTTAACCACTTGTTATTATTATTTTTAAAATCGAACCACTTATTCACAAAGCATTTTAAATATTTTTTTAACCCTTTTTAATTAAACATCATAAAATTTTAAATAAATTAATAATAATATAAAATTTTATTCTTAAATGAATGATTTTATCCTACATATTAACAATTTATTAAAAGGAGAAAACACAATTTGTCCATGCAGCAAAATTTATTTCCTATATAACCAAATCCGACTATGCAAACTGGAAAAAGACAAAAGGTGATGTATTTTGTTGCTATGAATAAATGCTGGGTTTATACTTGGAATGGAGGATAGGGTTGGATTAAGTTTTTGAATTAAATTGAATCAAATTATGTTGCATTAGACTGGATTGTAAATAGTATTATCGTTTGTTTGGTATAATATCGGATAAAATTTTTTTAATTTAATTTAATAAATAAATAATATAATTTTTTTATTATATTGATAATTATTGGTCTTAATATTTAGTACTTAATATTATTGTAAAAATAAATAACTGATTATTTTTTATGTTTAATATTCGATGTTGGTTCAAAAAAACTAATGAATAACATTTTTTATATTTAATCTTAAATTGAATGTAATTTTAAAATAAATTATTGAATAAAAGTTTTGATATTCTATAGAATATAAAATTGCAGGTTATACAATTATGAGATTAATTTCTATGTTTAATTTATATTAGATATAAGGTTAAATAAAAAAGAAAAGAGTGATAAAGACGAAAATATGAAAACAAATATAAAGATAAGATTAATAATCCTATTAGTACTAGACTAAATTTTATTATACTCTATTAGTTGATGCAACCAAATATGCCATAGATTAGATTATTTCGTTAGTCCTAAAGTCTAATCTACTCCCAAAATTTATTCAAGCTCCCAAACATAGCCTAAATTGATAGATAATATCTTCTCAAAGGGGAAAAAAAATAATATAACAGTTAGCTAATTATAAATCACCTCTTAATTCTCAAAATGCAACTCCATTGAAGATAAATATGTATACACTTGATACGAAGGTTTAACTCAAGAGATAAGAGCATTACCTTATTAAAATAAAAACCCTGAGTTAAGTCTTGTCTAAGGGGAATGAGGTGAAATCCAACAATCCCCCTTTTTTTTTTTTGGAAAAAAAAAGGAAAAAATGTACATATTTCAAATATAATAATGTTTAGAGCTCATTTGAGATTGTTTTTGAGAAATTTAAAAGTGATTTTGAAAATCTAATGTTTTTGAGAAATTTAAAAGTGATTTTGAAAATCTAAAAACTAATTTTGGTATTAGGTAAGAAAAATCAAAATTATTAGTTAAAAAAAAAAGGAAAAAATATACATACTTCAAATATAATTATTTTGAAAAGAAAGAAAGGAGTAACTTTTAAATTTTGATTTTGAGAACCATTTTTATTATTTAATATAATTTCATAAATATACTTACAATTATTAACTAAACCCAAAATTATCCCTATTTAAATTAGAAAAAAATTTAATATTTTAATATTTTTTATTATAATTCACGCATTCTATTCATTTATCCTATTTCTTTTTTTATATTTTACATTACATCAAAAGTTTTATATGACAATATGGTTTAAATTTTATTTTTAGGTAAAATTATTATAATACACAATTAAAATATTGTATATTCATGTTTTTATACGTGTAAGTAAATTTCTTTATATAGTATATACATTTTAACCATTTGTTTTCTCAGAACAATTTAATAGCAAAATTCACCAAACACTGATAGCTACTTTCAAAACACACAATTTTTTTAAAATAAATTTTACCAAATATTTAACTAATTCTCTTCACAATTAATTATTTCTATATCACAACTAACAATAATTATTTTAAAAATTACAGTTTTTTCAAACTAACCCTTAGTCAATTCAAAATAAGAGGCTGAAAATTTAATTATAAAAGAAAGCAACAGAATTCAATTAATAATTACAACCTCCTATTTTCTTTATAAAATCCAAATATTAGGTTACACTACCAAATCTTTTTGTTACAAACCCAACTTATATGTGTAATATGATATATGACATACCATAAAATTAAAATTTGGGATCAATAACTATTTTCTTGAGGGTATAATTGAGCATTTGGGATTTTTAATATTTAATCCATCTTCAAGCTAATATTATTTATAGCACTAGTACATGAGCAATAGGAGAAAATATAGTAAAATTAAAGGTTAATTCTTTCCTACTTCCATTAAAATCATTCAATTAATTATTTATATAGAGTACTAACTAAAGCTATATTACTAACTTTTTTTATATTTTTAGCGGTAATAATAAGAGCCCCTTTGAAATTATTTTTTTGAGATGCTCAAAAATTATTTTTAAAGTTAAAAATGATTAATTTTAGTGTTTGAAATTTTTTTTATAAATCATTTTTCATAAAATTATTTTGCCATACAGTAGATTTTGAAAAATAAGAGAAGAGTATCTATTCAAAATTTAATTTTACGAATTGATTTTATATGTTATATAATTCCACGTATGTCCTCACATTTATTATAAAAATCCAATGCTTATTCAATTAGGAAATAAAATTATTAAAATCAACGAGGCTATTATTATTACCAATTATATTAAGATAACAAAATAAAAAATAAAATTAAAAAATTAAAAAAATTATTTTGATTATCAATTATTATGTACATGCAATAAATAAATTAGATAGATATGTTTATAAATATATGTGTAAATAAATTTTATTTTAATATTATGTGTAAATAAATTTTATTTTAACATTATATTTATTTTAGTCATTTATATTTTTATAGTAGTTAAACAGTAAAATTTATTAAAACATATCCTGATTGCTTTAAAACTCACAATATTTTAAAATAAATTTACTAAACATCTAATTAATTTTTTTTTATAACACAGCTAATGATATTTATTTTAAAACCTACAGTATTATCCAAATGAGGCTAAAATCCTCCGCCGGAATTCAACAAATTAATTATGTACCGAAGTAGCTAGGATCATTACGTCCACACAAATAATATAGAATTGAAAAGTTTGAGATAAGAAGCAAAAATTCCATCATATACACACTAGACCAATCCATTCAGCCATGAATGACACCGTCATGTGAGGCTGCAATTTGCCTAAGATAACATCATGAAAAAGCATGGCCCCAGCAGGAACAGGACTGTCCTGGAGAAAACGACCACACCATGGAGAAAAAGCTAGAGCTTGAAGATGACGACCATGAACTTGAAATCCTCAAGGCCGTGGCACAAGCCTGGTACGGCCAGTCCGGCAAATCTAGGCCAACCACTGAGTTCGATGCGCACAGGAGAAATTTCAAGGGCCAGCCTTCAAGATTCAGACTAGAAGCAATGAACAAGTCTTCGTCGCCAGCCAATAAGGAAACTAGTACTAGTAGCGCAAATTGGGATTTCGGGCAATCGCTATGGGACTCCTACGAGCTCGTGACCCTGTCCAAAAAGTTAGAGGCAGGTTTATCGCTGGATAATCCATTTTCCGGGTTAGATGATCCTGTTCCTATATATAGGCGGCGAAGAGAGAGGAAGAATAGCCTTAGAAATTTGTTTAATCGTTTCTCCTCAAGAAGATTTCGTGAGAATCGTCAAGTTCCTCGAGACGGCGGCACTCAATTTTAATTAATTTGTGCGACCTTTATTAGAAAAATAATTAATATTAATTTGTGTTGTCTTTTTTAATTAATTCCGTTTTCTGGTTCATTATGACAACAACTAAACTAGTAGAAATGTTAGCTGTGTTATTTAATTTCTGTTGCCCAGAAATTTTTCTCTTTTATTCTTTAGTATTGATGATATATAAGGTTGCATGCATCTAGTTCTTTTGCGTTTTGTCAATTCACTCAATATCGGTTATATATTAACGGGAACACATGCAGAATGGATTAATTCTTCGAAGCTGCATTCTATATATATCACACTCCTCATTTTTACAAGAACTTTTTTACATATACAAAAAATATGCAAAATGCATCCAAACAAGCATGTATGTCGTCCAAGCAACCATAAACGACATGTGCACTACCTATTTGTATGTGTTAATAACACATCCAAGGCAGGCCATTTATTTGATTAGGACTAGAATATATTGTACTGCTGGTAACGCCAAAAAGGGGTGCTTTGTCTCTGCCAGTCAACTGTGACCAGCGTGCATGCTTGAAAGAAGCCTAGGACGACAATTTGAAGGTGTTCCATTTGCTGAGTTCGAAGCCCTTGTGCTTCCTCTTGATGAAGCCATCAGCTAGAGTGTCGATGCTCTCGTCACGACCCTGACGGTTCTGAACATCTTCCCCGGTCTGCCTCTCAACAACTCCAACAGGTTCAGTCACCCGAACCTTCTTTTGAACCTTTGCTGAAGAAGGTTTCTGCTGGTGCTGTACTTGATCGTCACGTCGACTGCTTTCTTGTTTTTGACCCCCATAAGCATAATAATTATTGTTAAAGGCCTTGTACACGTTGGGGTAGCGAGGGAATTCATTGAGATCGCTAGTTTTTGATATGTGGGGATCGTAATCATCGGACGCAGTGCTCCAATCCGACTGCTGCCGCTGCTGCTTGGGAGCTAAGTCATAGCTCGGGTACTGCATTTTATTTAGCTCGACCACTTCTCTACGGCGAGTACTAATTAAAGCAGTAATGGCAGCCGCAATATATAGACCCATATACGTTCTCCTTTATTCTCAGACCATAGTGGGTGAATCTAGTTCTTTTATCCTCTGTCATCGTGAAACAGGAATTGATCAGCCGCAAATCAAATATGCCTGGGGATATGATGTGATGCCTTATACAAAAGAAGAAGACTGACAACCATGATGGATCTTGGAATAATTAATGGTTTATCGAAACTAGCTTTGTTAATTATGGGCTTAATGTTAAGATGAAGATGTAATTTGCGGTAGCTTAAGGTATATAATTATTGGGAGAAAGCGAATTTGATCACACTAGCTGTCAAAATTAATGATTCTTCAAAAAGATTACTTGGTGACGCGTTTGGGATTACTCTACCTGGTGATACACATATGCTTGATGCTTCATATATAAAAAATTTTATGGTTGTAAATGAGATACCATTTCACACGAAACAACCTCTGGTGCTGTACATGCATCTTTGGTATCCGATACCAACATTAATTATCTAAAATTCATCCGGAAGCGAGTCGATGAGTTTGTTTTTTGTTAGTTAAGTGCCAATTTTCTTAAAGAAGTAACACTTTCTCACTTTTTACTTAGAGATCCTAAGTTAAAATATGAGAAAGTTTTTTATACTCCTATAACATTTCTTTTTACCTTTTAATTGTTTGTTATGTATGTACATATATTATCATAATTAATTAAAACATATACATTATTTTTTTTAAAAAAAAAGTGCTCCGATAATATCAAATATTTTTTCCTTGAATGCCTGCCCTACCTAAGAGTGATATGAGATTACAAGGACAACCACACGTAAAGAATTAAAGATATTTTTATTCAATTGACCATTATTCTTCTTGTGCAAATTACCGATCCCAGATCATTGTTTTCATAAACCAACACAAACAAGATGGCCTTGGCGCTACATTTTCCCGCCAAAACAGTAACTACCATCACCCAGTTCCCAGAAAACCCTAACACCCTAATCTTACAACAATGCAAGACCACCAAGGACTTGAACCAAGTCCACGCCCGCCTAATCAAATCACGCTTCCATCTCAACCCAACCATATCGGAGAACTTGCTCGAATCCGCCGCCATACTCATTCCCGCCACTACCATGGACTATGCTCTCTCAATCTTCCACAAAATCAACGAACCCGATTCATCAGCATATAATATAATGATCAGAGCCTTCACTCTGAAGCAGTCTCCTCAAGAAGCCGTGATGCTGTACAAATCAATGCTTGAAAACTCGGTAGAGCCGGATCGTTTCACTTTTGCTTGTACATTAAAAGCTTGCTCCAGAATAAGAGCATTGGAAGAAGGTGAACAAATTCATGCCCAGATAATGAAATCTGGGTTTGGGTGTAGACAGTTAGTAACAAACACCTTGATACATTTGTACGCTAATTGTGGGAGAATTGATATTGCACGAAAGATGTTCGACAGAATGTCTAACAGGGATGTCTTTTCATGGAATTCAATGTTTTCGGGGTATGTTAAAACTGAATGCTGGAGGGAAATTGTTGACTTATTTAATGAAATGCGAGATTCGGGTGTTAAATTTGATGAGGTTACCTTGATCAATGTTCTGATGGCATGTGGAAGACTGGCTGATATTGAGTTAGGTGGGTGGATTAGTGAGTATATGGAGGAAAAAGAGTTCAATGGGAACGTTAAGTTAATGACAGCAGTTGTTGATATGTATGCAAAGTGTGGCCGTGTTGACAAGGCAAGGAGATTGTTCGAACAGATGAATAGAAAAGATGTAGTTGCATGGAGTGCCATGATTTCAGGTTATAGCCAAGCAAGGCAGTGTAAGGAGGCGCTTGGTGTTTTTCATGATATGCAAATGGCAAATGTGGAGCCTAATGAGGTAACTATGGTCAGTGTACTTTCTTGTTGTGCTGTCCTTGGAGCACTAGAAACTGGTAAATGGGTTCACTTGTTTGTAAAGAAGAAGAGGATGGAGCTTAGTATTACACTCGGAACTGCACTAATGGATTTTTATGCCAAGTGTGGGCTGATAGAGAGTGCAGTTGAAGTGTTTAAGAAGATGCCTTCGAAGAATGTGTTCTCTTGGACTGTGTTAATTCAATGCCTTGCCAGTAACGGACAAGGAGCTTTGGCTCTTGAAACTTATTACATTATGCGGGAAAAGAATATTGAACCAAATGATGTTACTTTCATAGCTGTTCTTTCTGCTTGTAGTCACATGGGAATGGTTGATGAAGGTCGAGAACTTTTTGTCAGTATGAGCAGAGATTTTGACATTGAACCAAGGATGGAACACTATGGTTGCATGGTGGACATTCTTGGTCGAGCTGGGTTGGTTGAAGAGGCATATCAATTCATAAAGAATATGCCCATCCCACCCAATGCTGTCATATGGAGAACATTGTTGGCTGCATGCAGAGCTCATAAGAACGTTGGAGTTGGGGAAGAATCATTAAAAAACCTAGTTACGTTGGAACCCATGCATAGTGGAGATTATATTCTTCTATCAAACATTTATGCATCAGTGGGAAGATGTGAGGATGCCTTGAGGGTTAGGAATCAGATGAGAGCGCAGGGAATCAAAAAGACTCCTGGCTGCAGTTTGATAGAATTGGATGGAGAAATATACGAGTTCCTTGCTGAAGACAATATGTGTCCACATTTTAAGGAGGTTTACGATGCAACTGAAAACATGATGAAAAGGATCAAATCAGCTGGCTATGTGCCCAACACAGCAGATGCAAGACTAGATGCGGAGGAAGATGATAAAGAAGCTTCAGTAGCTCACCACAGTGAAAAGTTAGCTATTGCTTTTGGTCTTATCAGAACGTCTCCTGGAACTACAATCAGAATTTCAAAGAATCTTAGAGTGTGCACAGATTGCCACAATGCAACAAAGATTATATCAAAGGTTTTCAATAGAGAAATTGTAGTAAGAGATCGGACTCGCTTTCATCACTTTAAAGAGGGGTCTTGTTCCTGTAATGACCACTGGTAAACCCCTTATCTATTTACTTTACTAAAATCCAGAACATGCATTCGTTACCCTAAATGATAAGGCTTGAAATTAGATTATTTATGTAGGCACAGCAGAATGTATGTTCATGATCTCTGATGTAGACACATTTTTTGGATATTTATCATGGAAGTAGAAAGTACAACTATTCTAAACTATAAATGCCAGCTATGTTGAAAGTGAAATCTTCTGTTAAATTAGTTTTCATTATTATGAATTTGGTTGTATCTTCTGAGTTCGGTGATGAACTACCCTTAACCCTTTTATGGAGAATTGGTGATACATGTTTATTTTTTTCCAGTTACTTAAGAGTCGCATAGCGATACTCGAGATTATCAGATTTTTGAGACCCAAACAAGGAATTTTCAATAAATTTCCTGTCCCCCAGACTCCTGAACATCTTGGGCACCACTTCAAAATAAATCCACGCTTCAGTGAAGTACATCACATGCTGTCCAACTAATCAGACAAACAACCATAATCATCCAACCGACCAACCTCTTTGGCCCAAGCAATTTCTATTGTCCGTAAGGTGTACCATGTGTCGGATGATGGTGATCTGCCAAAGCAGAGGCATGAACCAGGTGCTTCTGTGCATGGAGGCATGGAGCAATGTGCTCTTCCTTTAGCTTACAAAGAGTTGCAGCTGGAATACCCTATCCTAATTCCCATGTTACATTCATTTCTTCTTCCCTGTTTCTGACTAAGAATTGAAGTGGAATTTCCTAAAATTTACAGGTTACAATCAGACACCAGAACTAAAGGCAACTCCAAACTTTCAATCAACGAGAAAGCTAAGATTCAAAACTATAATCCTAAGAAGTGAGAGAACTAATCACCATCAAATAGACACAATAATGTGTTATTATCTTGCTCAGCTTCAACCAAAATGTAAGATATCAATTTAAGACATTACCAAAATGTGTTCCATGAACTAGAGTCAAACAATCTTTGCTTGTTCCCTGTTTCTGACTAAGAATTGAAGTGGAATTTCCTACAATTTACAGGTTACAATCAGACACAAGAACTAAAGGCAACTCCAAACTTTCAATCAACGAGAAAGCTAAGATTCAAAACTATAATCCTAAGAAGTGAGAGAACTAATCACCATCAGATAGACACAATAATGTGTTATTATCTTGCTCAGCTTCAACCAAAATGTAAGATATCAATTTAAGACATTACCAAAATGTGTTCCATGAACTAGAGTCAAACATTCTTTGCTTGTTCCCTGTTTCTGACTAAGAATTGAAGTGGAATTTCCTACAATTTACAGGTTACAATCAGACACCAGAACTAAAGGCAACTCCAAACTTTCAATCAACGTGAAAGCTAAGATTCAAAACTATAATCCTAAGAAGTGAGAGAACTAATCACCATCAGATAGACACAATAATGTGTTATTATCTTGCTCAGCTTCAACCAAAATGTAAGATATCAATTTAAGACGTTACCAAAATGTGTTCCATGAACTAGAGTCAAACAATCTTTGCTTGTTTAAGACGTTTGCAAAACTCTTGTCATCTTTTTTATGACTACAGGGTTAATAACACAGGTTGAAGCAGAAAAATAAACTTTTTGGCTTGCTTTCCATCTTTGCTTTAGGAGTTTCCCCAATGACATCACGCACTGCCATCAATGAGCTTTTACGCGGAGATTCGGGGGGTAAGATGGTGTTCTCAGAGTTGAAAATAAGATGAGAAATCATAGGTTCAGGTGAAGCAATTGCAGAAAGATAATTAAGGAGCATTTGGATTATTTGAGTGAAATTAGGGCGAGCATTTGGGTCCTCCTTCCAGCATGAAGTTAGAATGATGGCCAATTCTTCCGGTATGTTTTCTGCACTAGGCCTCACATTCTGAAATGGTAAAATACAATAAGCCATCAATTAAATTAGCAGTACAAAGAAAGCCGGTGACAACAGCTAATGCATATGAACAAAGTATGAATAAGAGACTATTACTTTGAAAGCAGCAGCATAAGCTGCCTGGAGATTTGACATTCCTTCAAATGGCAATTTGTTATGCAAAAGCTCCCATAACACAATTGCAAAGCTATAGGAATCTACCTTATGGTTGTAATGCTTCTTCTCTCCCTCCCTTAATGTAACGGTACTGTATAACTGACACCAAACAGCAAAACAATTATGCATCACATAAAATTTTGTCATACATGGTGAGAGCAAGAGAGAAAGAAGTTTATTTAGGAAGAGAACAAGAACCTCGGGTGCCATCCAACGGTATGTCCCAGTTTCAGCAGTCATCATCTCAGTTAATGACTCCTCTCTTGCTAAACCAAAATCTGCCAGTTTAATTGTTTTGTGGTCTTCTGTCAAAAGCAAGTTTTCTGCACCAAAAAAAAAAAAGGATAATGAATTTAAAACTGTAAGAATCCTTACCAGTAATGATCCAATAAACTGTAGAAAGTAGCTTTCTTGTCCTCTTTGAGTTCCACATTATTGTCTATTTAAATGATTTTACCTTCTAAGTAACTGATCTACTCCCCCATTAAAATTTTCTCTGCTCAATAGATACAAACTGTAACGCTATGGTTTCATTCATCTAAGAGAGAGCTTCTCTTTTATCTGAATGAGCATCTCCCATCTTCCTAATCATTAGATTCCACTGAACATATTATTCACATATACTCCTATGAGACATCACAAGCGATCATGCTTGAATGAACGGTCAGCTGATTGAACCAATAACTAACTAATGAAATCTGTTAATTTTTTCAATATCCAATAACCACTTGAGAAGTCTTACAAATGCTTATGCCAACTGCTAGTTGGAACAGAGATGTGTAAGTAATTAAATGTGACTTGAAGTACATTATTTGAACACTTAGCTCTATCAAGTCAACTGCCAGCACATATGCTTGTAATAATGGAGATAATCTGTTACAGATGATATTATACTAAGAATATGAATATCTCAAACCCATAGATCCAAAGATGAGACGTGGGATTGGCACAAGACTCCCACAACTAAAGATCTCCATGCAGCAAAGACCGTGCACCTCATATACTATAATTCATCTACCAATATTTTAATCCTTATCCATACCTTAAAAGTTCAAAAAAGTGAAATGGAAGAGAGATTACCAGGTTTCAGATCGCGATGTATGATTCCATGAGAATGAAGGCATTCCATTGCACGAGCAATGTCAAGTGCAAAACCAATTGCAACACGAGTGTCTAAGCACCTTGGTCGCATGTTCAGCAAATATTTACGCAGCGTACCTCCTGATAAGAGCTCAGTAACTATCACCATTACAGGCTCTTTACAGGCACCAATAAACTGTTTACGCATAGAAATACAACATTGTACTTAGACACAACGTATAACCATTCTCATTAAATGTAATTTTTGCCACTACTACAATGACATAAGAAAAATGACTATCCTCAAAACCGTGGATTAAAATCCAACCTTCACTAAATTTTTATGTTGAACTCTAGATAACATAGCAACTTCTCTTGCAAACCGTGATTCTTTCTTGGTGATCTCCTCTGGAGTTTCTCCTTTATGAACAATTTTAATAGCAACAGTCTGGTTTTTGTATCTGAAGGGAATAGAACAAACATAGTGAGATACCTGCAACACTACCAGACACCACAGTGTCAATCAAGAAGCTCAAATCTGTTTACGAGCCTGAGCCGGCTTCATTAACAACAGCCAGAGTGTAACCCAGTGGAAGTCTCACAATTTCCAACAAGATGGGATTTTTATCAGTCTTCGGGCAGATAAAAAGCATATGCAGTTTCCACAAAAGCCCCAGATTAGTGATTAAAAATACCCAAAAATGACATAAATTTCTGAATTTTGTTCAAAAGGGAGAAAAATTTTACAAATGTCAAAAGCATTTTTCTCATGCAAGAAGAATTACAACACAGCATAGAGGTGGCAATGCCAAGAAATGAGAAGTATGTAAGCTTTCCACTTTATCACTCTCTGGACAAAATAATGTCAAGAACAAGAACTAATCTGAGAATTGGCTGCAGACTTACTTTCCCTCGTATACTTTGGCATGAGCTCCCTCTCCAATCCTTGGTCCAACATAAAGATGCTTGGGATCAATTAGCCATTTAGCATCCAACTTGAACTCATCGGCCGAGTAAAACCTACTCCCAGATTCCATGGTTCTAAAGCAAGAAAGAATTCAACATGTGCTTACATATATCTATCTAATATTTATCAAGAAATTCTAGCTCTCATCACCCAATGTATGGCAAAAATCACACAACAGAGCCCGAAAAAGGAAAGCATTGAAAAGCTCATTTAACAGAGTGTATGGATAAGCTGACAAGAAACAGAGAAGTAAACAGGACATGCTCTGTATGGTGCTGTGTTGATAACCACATCTCAAGACTCAAGAATCAGACCCAGAAATCAAAACTCACAGACCGACGGCCTACATGTCGCTGAGGAGGCAAAAGTAAGGAACCCCACATGTAGACGTAGTAGCAAAGGGGGAGAGAAAGAGTGACACCAAACACCAAATAGAGCAAAGGGCAGAAGCCCCAAAGCCCAAAAAATGAAATTTATAGAAAATTCACGGGGAAGAGAGAATAATCCCCATAAAGGGGAGCAGAGAAGAGAGCCAATCAACAAACTTTCAAGTGAATATCAATTATGATGATGATGATTATTATTATTATTACTATTATTATTACTATTTAAATTAAAATTTTGTAACCACCCATTAGGGAGCTTAATGGAATGGAGAGATTGGATTTTAGGCTTTATTTAATATTAGCGAGCACAAAGCTTCACTCTTGATCTGTATACAGAATCGTGGAAGACATTGAGTCAGTGTTCAATAAAGAATTGGGGGGAGAGACCGAGGAGGTGAAACAAGAAAGAGATATTTGTGAATATTGTAATAAAGACTGTGGGTGCCATAAACTAATCTGAATCACATGGAAACTGATCTTGTCAAACACGTGGACAAACAACCCACTCACTAAGAAACAGAAATGCCTGAACCAGTGGTAATGCCTATAATGTCACCTTCTCATGTATTTCACTCCACTTCTATAAAACATTTCGTGCTGGGCATTGCTAGTTACATCTTAAATGACATGATTCAGTTTTCACACCTAAAATTTTGGAAGCTTTCACACTAATAACAATCTCAAACAATTGAAGCTTCAGTTCACGAGTCCATGTCTCGTTTCTTAGCTAGCTACTCAGTATTACATTGTGAAATGCTCATCACAAATAGGGTCTACGAACAACTCTTCATGTAGAAAGGGATCAATAACTTCATTCCTTTCACCACTCATATTAACATTTTGCGTGGTAGCATCTCCTGTTGAGTTAAGTAGCTTCTAGCAGTTTGCTAAACATCGCAAGACCAACAAAGCCCAATTGATCTTTGAACCCAAAGTGTCCCATTTCTGCAAGCACAGCCACACATTAATAATATTTTTGTGACATGGGAGTCGTAAACAGCGGCATCATCATCATTCCCAAACCCCAACAAAAGTCTTACTTTAAGACCTAAAACGGAACCAGACAGTAAAGCAGCAGAACAGAACACATAAAAGTTGCGCAAAGGAAAAACCAAGGAATGGATAAAGACGAACTATACAATGATATTCAATAATTCCATATTTACTTAACAATGATCCGATTCCAAGTACCACCAAAGAAGATGTTGGACATCTAAACTGTAACCATCCATAACATGTCTTAGTCTCAACATTTTATTCATAACTAAGTATACTACTGGGATCAACTAAGCTTTGTCCCCGGTAAGAAGATCCATGACCACACGCTTGATACTCCCATTGTTCTTCTTCAGCAGCCTCTTGTTAGTTTCTTCGTCATGGAAACCCTGAGACACAAACCAAATGGGGATTCAATATCTGTAGGTCTCTCCTTACTGGAAATCCATATACACAAAAAGAAGGGGGGGGGGGGGGGGGAGGGAAGGAAAGGGTAAACAGAGAGAACAAAACATTCCTGCACTTCATCACAGTTTTGACATAGGAACTCACCATCTCCTGCAACTCCTCGAGGATTGGATCCCACTCAGACACACCACAGAGATCATGCACAGACTGCTCCAAGTCATACTCATTCATCCTCAATATCTCCTTGTTCAAATCAACCTGCCTGAAACCCATCTCCTCGAGTTCCTTCAAGAGGGTCTGCTCAACAGCATCTTTATCACTGCGGATCTCTTCAGATGATGTTGGTAAACCGGTAAAAGAGACTGCTGGATGATACGTCTCATCAGCTTCTGATTCAGTCAGGTCAATAATGGGATACGACACGGTTGAAGTAGCCTCTGAACGGGGGAGTGGAGGTGGAGGAGCAGAAGCTGAGGCACCACCATGCCCAACCAGCAAGCTATCATTTATAGGAACATTCATCTCCTGCTCCTTTTTAGGCTGTTCAACCCCTTGCTTTGCTGGTTCCTCTACATTGAAGGAGTTGCTAGGCTCCTGAAAGCCTCCATCCACAATAGGCCGAACATTCACATCAATAATGTCAGAACCATTTGACCTAGTGCTCTCAGGGGGAAAATTCAAGTTCAAGCCTCCAAAGCCATCACTAATGCTGTCCTTCAGAGATGGATCAACCTACAAGGAAGAATCAAGAAGGAATTTTATAAGAAGCAACCAAATAATCATAAGTATATGCTTCAAAAGAAATCACAACGCTTTCAAGTGCAAGCAATACCTGTATAAGAACCCATACGCGTTGCCCAAATTTGACCCCTGACGGTGAGGACATCCTCCAATAAGAGATATAACGACCAGGCAATTCAGGAGCAGTAAAATCAACTGCAATGTCAAGCTCCCCCTCCACAGGCACACCATCAGCAGGAACCTGAAATGAGTTGATTGTATGACAAAATGCCCATGCAACACTCAGGAAGCACTTCAATTGATGTCAAGTACAACAAAATTTGAAAATGAACTTGAAAACATTTCCAAAACATAACAAAATTAAATTTGCCAACCTCTATCTCAACTGAAACTCCATCACTAAACCTATCGCCCCCAATCCACACAAGTTGAGAACCCCTAGGCCAAGCCAAATTACCAGTATTGCGCATCCTCCATATCTTTGTAAATGGGGTAGATGGAGCCATCATAGTCCCATCCAACACATTGACATCCAAAATAAAGCAACTGTCCAACCTAGAACGACCTGGCTTGATTCCACAATCTCTCAAAATGAGTGGAGCTCCTCGTGCACCAACATGTTGTGTATCTGGGCCTGGGTTTCCCAGCCAAAAGTTCTGTCTCTTCAAAGTGAGAAGAAAACAAATAAGAATACATCAGTAAACACAACAGAAAAATTAAGGTACAGAACAGGTAAGGAGTATACACACATGATCATATAACCCTCTGAAAGGTCGTGGATGTCGATAATGAACCGGCCTATCAATTCTAATATAATCGGCTATATTACCCATAGCTGCGAAGCAGATGCTGCACAGGTCAAAATCATCTTTCCTGAAGAAGAAAACAAAAACTACACTGTTAGCATCTGATATAAAACATCCATTAAACACCAACCAAAGCGTGGATATGTTCTTACACTTTTGATTTGAATCGAGGTCCAGTAATTGGATGAACCCCACAACCATCACAACGAACACCCTTATGGAACATACCCATCACGGCATCACGACTAATGCCACGCTTGAAATGACCACGGCGAGGATGCCAGGAACTACCAGCAGACTCATTTGCTACTGGAATCCCACTAAATGGACAGTTGGTGGGAAGAGTACCACCCAAATCTGCAGTACGAAGTTGATCTACATCGGAAGGCCTCGTATGATCAACAGAAGTTGTGGACATAGGAACACTGGTAGTTTGATGAACATTATTCTCATTAGCATCCATCTGGACATCACCAGCCATAATATTGGATGCAGGTGGAGCAACGGTCATGGCGCTTCCAGACGGAGCAGAATCAACCGGAGGAAGATTGAGGTCAACAGAAGGCAGAAGTGCTCCTATGCCTTGGGATGCAATCCCAATATCAACATCTTTGCTACTTTTAGAAATTGAATCCACAGCTGTTGTCTTTGGCAAAACTTCCTTCAGGCTTGCCGTTGGCAAAACTTCCTTCAGGCCATCATCTTTTGACACATTTGGATCATTAGATACTGAATGAGCCATTAGATTTTCAGAAGCCTCTGCCTTTCCACTTGATTCTGCACCATATTGGGACTGGGGAACTACCTTCAGATGGGACAGGCCCATTTTTGAAAAAGACTCAACAAGATCAGCAAGCATTGGACTGGTGGATGCAGCCTTCGAAGCAACATCGGTAGATAGCTTTGATATGGCTTCACGCAGTGGCTCTGGCACAGATTTCAGAATTTCAGAAATCTTATTGTTGATGTCAGGTAATGGATGCTGGATTCGGGGGGATCTCAAGGGAGTAGAACTTCCACTTGATCTAGAATAAGCTTTACCAAATTTGTCGTTGTTCAGCTGTACATCAATCCTCAAGAACTTAAGACGCTGCCTCATTACGTCACACAGATCATCATTATCAACAAGAGTTACTATATCACCATCTTCATCAACATAAGTCAGTGTAAGATCAGAATCATTAGGAAAATTAAAGAGACTTTTGATCTTTGCTTTCAATCCATCAATATCGAGATCCAACTTTTCATTTTCATCAACAAGAGCGTTAAAGCGCCTGAGTGTATCTCCATACTTAACCTGTAGAGAGTATATCACAAGTTTAATCATGAGAATTTTTCAGCTACATATTTTCATAAAAGTAAAGGGAAACATATCATAAAAAATATCTAGCATGTAATAATTGAAATGCTAACATGATATTCCTAAAACTTTGCCAAAAGGGATAACGTTCACATAGAGATAAATCAAAACAGTTCATTTAAATTAAAATCAGTAAATAAAGATAAATATGCATTAATTAGTTTCTTCTCAGAAGAGCATGCACTATTTCTTTTCAATCCCAGAGTTCACTAATTCAGCCCTCAAAGATACAACCTTTAAACATCGTAAATACATGTCATTCCACAAACTTTCATGGACCCTTTGGGTAAAATTTAATATGCACTGGCTAAATACTGGTTGAAATCAAGCATGTATCAGGTAATCCCATTAGGCATTATACAAAATTACGAAATAAAAAATCATGAAAAAACTTTAGTTATTTTTGTTTTCCAGACTATTATTTATAGAAATTACCTCAAAAATTGAAAAATTTTAAAGCTTTAGAACAACCAGATGAACATGTTTCTAGTCGGATCACCAGCGAACTTCAACTTGGCTTACTCAGCCAAACCAATAGAGAGATCATAGCCAACAATAGATCAAACCAAAACACCCATTTCAATCCAACTGTACGAAAACCTAATACTGAAAAACAAATAAAATTCCCAAATTCCACACGTTTTCCAATTTTCGTTGCCAATTCAACAACGATTGAGCAAAAAATATAAAAAAGAAACAAACTTGCACAAAATTCGCTGTAAAAATTACAAATTTACGATCAAATCACATAAGGAACCCAAAAGTAAGAAAAGAAAAAGAAAGAGATCAGACCTTGATAACCATAGTAGACTCCATAGCCACTGAGCAATCCGTTACCCGCAAGCCAAAGACCACAATCACTCTACTCTTATAATTAAGTTATAAACCAAACAAACCGATGACCCTACAATAACCCTAATCAGAATATAATTTGTGAACGGTTCAAAGTCCAGTACAATCAAAACGGATGAGATTAGATAGCTATAAAACCCCAAAAGTGCGTACACGTAAGCCGATTTCCGCTCTCTCTCTCTCTCTCTCTTCCTATCCTGAGAAATCCGCTCGCTTTTAATATAATATAAAGGACTGTTTGGCTTGGCCAATAAGAAACTTCGTTTGACGTTCTAATATCTTCTTGCCAAAGAAAACTTAGGCGAGTTAGTAATTAAACCATTGGATGCTTATGATGTTGACATCGCCCATACGTACACTAGGCCCATGTGCAATTACAATTGCATTTGTTTTTATGTCAGCCAGGTTTCATTTGGGCCAATGAGGTGTTGTCACGTATGGCGATGTATAAATTGGTTGTGTGTGATGAGGCACACAAGATTTAGATGCAGAGTTTATTCGGATCGGAAGAACACAGTACTCAGGTCCACACGTAATCACTAACACATTTGCGCGAATGGGTGATCATGCAATTGCAAATACCAACACATTTGCATGTAGGGATGGCAAAAAAGGGTTCAGGTCTAGGTCGGTTCGGTTCATTTTCACAGATTTTGGTTCAGGCCTTTGACATGGGAATTTAAATAAGGGTTTTGAAGAAAAAAAGTTCGGGGTAAGTCCAACTCCTCCTTTATTTTTTTTAAAAATAAATTTATAAATTATAATAATAAATTTAAATTTAAAAAATAACAGAAAAATAAAAAAAGTTTAAATCGCTAATTTATATATTAATTCATTATTGATTATAACAAATTGATTATTATTAATTCATTTTAAATTTATAATAATTTTAAAAAATTTAAAAAAATAAGTAAAAGCCCAAGCATATCCCAAGCCTAACTCAGGCCTGCAATGGGCTCGGCCTAAGCCTAGCCCTTACACTTTTACCTTTCAACCTGAGGCCCAAGCCTTTAATTTGACAACCCTATTTATATGTCTCACATGTGTCATGCTTCACATTTAATATCAAGACAGTTAATAACCTTAGTCTACTCCACACCAACCACCCCCCCTCACGCGGGTATTTTAATGCCTAAAATTAGAAGAATTTTGTAATAAATTATAGATAAGGGTCAACCTAAGATAACTTACGGTTCTTTTGTCAAAGCTTGTTATTGTAAACTTTCATTGAGGTCCATTACACTCTATTTTATTTATAATTTAGTCATAAATATTATGAAAATTTTCAAATTTATTCATAAATCCTTAGAGTATCAAATTTGTCCCTATAATTTTTAAATTATGAAAAAACCTTCCATTTAATTAAAAATATAATTATTATTAAATGGATTATAATTATAATTTTAAATGGATTATTATTAAAAGGTATTATAATTAATTATTAACAACAATAAAAGGTATTATAATTAGTTAATATATGAACAGTATTTAATAATAATTTTTTAGTTAAATTGTTAACAATAATAATTAACAATAATTATTATTAATAATTAATTTTTGAACAACAACAATAATAATAATAATAATTCAATTTATAATTTATTTATAAATATTATGAAACTTTTTACTTACCTATACTATAGAAATTCAATTTATCTCTTTATACTCTTTTTCATTTATTATTATTTGTAAGTGTCAAAAGAATTTCTATTTACACCACAACACATTGGTTATCAGAACACACTAATATTAATAAAAAGATAAAAATATACTTAAATTAGTACTAAAAAAAGTGCTTTCCTCTCTTGAAGAATACGGCATCTCATCTTCCATTACTCATCATCAACAAAATTTTCAAGCATATTACCATTCATCTTTTTTATAATATCATCTCATAATAATTAATACTTTCATGATAAAAGAATTAACAAAATAAAAAATAAATTCCCTTTGAATCCATTCCTCTCCACTATTAATTTCTCTTCATCAGCAATCTTTATCGACAATTAAAGCTACTATTAAACTCATCACAGAAAGAGAGAGTGAGAGAGAGGAAGAAGAAATGCAAAAAAAAATGTTTACAGTTTTATAGTGCATTCACTAAACGAGAATCAAAATTAACTAAAATCAGAATGAGTTATAATCAGAATAACTAAAATCAAAATAAAAAATTAGAATCAAAATAAATTATTTACTTGAACTATAGGAATTGTAGTTAGAATAAGCTATATTGCGATTGATATATTTATTTTGTCTTAAAATCAAAATCGTAATGAGTTAAACTATAACAAATTACTATAAAATTATTAATTAATTTTTATCATAATTATTATTTTTATTTTAATTATTGTGATTATTATTATTATTATTATTCAAAAATTAATTAATACTAATTATTATTGTTAATTATTATTGTTAACAATTTAATTAAAAAATTATTATTAATTATTGTTAATATATTAATTAATTATAATACCTTTTATTGTTTTTAATAATAGTTATAATACCTTTTAATAATAATTAATTATAATACCTTTAATAATAATCTATTTAATAATTATTATATTTTTAATTAAATGGAAGGTATTTTCAGAATTTAAAAATTATAGGGATAAATTTGATACTCTAAGGATTTATGAATAAATTTGAAAAGTTTCATAATATTTATGAATAAATTATAAAAAAATAGAGTATAAGGGACCTCAATGAAATTTTACAATAACAAGCTAAGAAAGGACAAAAGAGCCGTAAGTTACCTTAACTGTAACTTAGGCAGACCCTATAGATAATATAATTAATTAATGCACATATATCTAGTATGTGTAGTTGAATTTTATAAATTTATCACATACATAATAGTTTTCAAAATAAATATACACATGTTATAATATTATTAACTTGTTATATGATCGACATGGTACCTTAGAGATATTTATAATTTCTCTTTCAAATAGTTGGATTGGTAACTACCGATTTGGTGCTATATCTAAAGGGTAACTGTTGAGTACATAAAGGGCAATACTTTTCTTTTTCGCTTTAAAACTATTCAAGGTCATCACCAAATATTGGGTATGAGTTTCTGGATGTTTGATAAGCCTATTTTAGTGTTCTCTCTCATTTCCTATAATGGTGATTTTGCCCTTCAGTATTTTGATCATGTGTTCTTCTAGAGATGACAAACTTACCAGTAAACCTATAAACTGGTCTGTTGTAGATAATTTTCATGTTGAGGATGGTCTTGTTATTTCAAATTTAAACCTACTGTTAGTTGTAGATGGGTTTAGTATTAAGAAAAAAAATCTAGTAGATACTCGTGCTTTAGCTTTTTATTTTTATAACTATTTATGTTTTTAATTTTAATCATAAAAACTACATTAAAAAAAATTAATCACAATTACATGTAATTTAATGTTGTTACTAGTGATCTAATCTTTCTAATTTCTAAACCTAACTTAACTTAGTGCAACTGCATATGTTGCTCTTTTTAACACTTGTGTGTATATATACACAAAATAAGCTTTTAATAAATAAAAATTTTATAATTTCACGTTTAATATCACCAATATTTATTTTGATTTGATTAGTTTTGCTTGTTTTGTTTTAATGACTTGAACCTAATGATTGCTTACTAAAGTCAATTTTTTTATTGTTTAATTAGTGATTAATGGTAATTGTCCAAAATTTACTTGCTAATACTATTGATAATACTTGCAACTTGATTAAAATATGGAGAAATGCATTGCTCTTAGTGATGATGATTTATCTACAACAAAGATATTTTGTATTAGATTTATATATTTTGTGTATTTTTTTTAATGTTCATTTGCATTGACAAAATTTAAAATGAAGTATTTTATCATGATTGTTGGGCTATTGTTATAAATTTATAATTTGAGTTATATACTTTAAATTTTTTTGTGTGAGTTAACCAAAAACCCTCTATGGGTTGTGAATAGGTTGGATAATTGTTAAAACCCGTAGCGAACATCTTTTCTTTAAAAAAAGAAAACTCGTTGAGGGTTATGGGCCGATTTAGTATTAAATTTTTTTGAAAGTAAGGGTTTGGCAATGACAAACTTGCAATTGGTGTTCACTATTGCTATCCGTATATCCTTTTGGATTCAAATTATCAATGTCCCTGTTCTTTAGATGACAAAGGAAATGATAATAGAGTTGGATAGTAAGGTTGAAGCTATTGAACAAGTGGATGTTGGAGTATTGACAAGTTCTTATATATTTGGGTAAGAGTGAATGTATGTGAATTGCTTCATCCATGACTTAATATATGATTCCATGTTATTGTCCTTATTTATTTTTCCTAATATTCTTTAAATACTTATAAAATTTTTGTTATTTTTATGGGTGTCTTAGTAATTTGATCTAGGCTATGATAATTTTAATATGAGAATTGTTGATGTGGATGTCGAGTCGAAGTTGGATTAGGTCCTTGATTATATGTGGCGGCTTTGTCTGATCCTTTGATGATTGATAAAAAAGCTGCAATCTAGTATGGTAAAGGTGGCGTTGTAGGTACAAGTTCTAGTGATGATAATGGTACTAAGGTAGGTAACTCGTGTGGCTAATAGTGTAGTGGGTAGTGCTATGGATAGTCTAAATAATCAATCGCTGTTTTATTTATTAAATAAGGATAATGTTTGGCCTCATTAAAATTTACAATCTCAATACATCGCCTTTTCTATTGATTGATATGTCCTTGACATAATTTCCATGAACTAAGGAGTCTTCGAATATGCCACTTTTACAAGTTAAAAAGACATTAAACATATAATTACCTGTCCATAAGCTAGTTATGCTAATTACATGTCTATAAGCTAGTTGTGCATGTTATTACTAATGTAGTAGCAACTGTTTCTAATCCTGGGGATAATAGATCAAATATGCCTTTTAATTATATAATGGACCCCTCATATTCTGTGGCCTATATTTAAAATGATGTTAATTAGGAATCTCTTTTTGTAAATGATTTACATAACTTACTTATGTAGAATAAAGAAATTCTAACAAGTTTTAGTACTTTACTTTTTCTTCTATTGTTGTAGCCACTTGCTCTATTAAATGAATCCTTGATTAGTGTGTGCCTTTATAGAATAATTTTTCTAAGCATTTCAAAGGGATGGGTGAGCTTTCTAGTTTTGATGGTTGCTTTTAAACAAAGGACGCAAGGGTAAGTGCTGTTTTATGTGAAATTGATGAGGTTGGTATGGTTGTTGATTTATTGACACAGGTTACCTAGTAGCCCTACCAGTCGCCATGAAAATCTTAGCTTGGAATGTTTAGGGAACCCTAGGGCATTTAAGGCGTTTTCTAAAATTCTCCAAATAATATTACAAAATATTATGTTTTTAAGTCAGATTAGTTGTTAGTATCGAAGATGAATTTGTACAATAAATCGTTAAGGTTTTCTTATTGTTTACCTATTGGTTGTAAGAGTCATTTTGGTAGATTAGCTTTTATGGGGCACACTAAACTTGATACTTGTATTTCAATTTTTGTTTTTCATAATATAGATGCTATAGTGAAACAATCAATACTAATTGTTGGTGTTTTACTAGAGTATATGGACATGTTACTAATTATAAGAAATATTATACATGGGAATTGTTGCCTTGGCTATCTTTCTTGTCTTTTTTACTATGGCTTTGTGGAATGAAATTTAATCATATTTTGAGTTTAAATGAAAAATATAGTGGTTAAATGTAAATTGTCTTGGATATTTTAGATTTTCAGAGTGTACTCCAAGAGTGTTCCTTATATGATATGAGGTGCTGGGGTTCCCATTTACCTAGTCAAATAAATGATTCAGAGTAGAGCTTGTTAAGGAGCATTAAAATGTTTATATGTAATGACTCTTTGCAGGAACACAAGAGTTAGTCTATTTTGTTTTATACTTGTAAAACAAATTAAAAAGCCCAATACAAGAATCAAGCCCAAATATCCATACAACATCATTTATCAATTTATCATTAGAGTTTTATAGTTCATCTATCCCTCTATGTGAAAAATGCATTAGACAACTTTATAAAATGTTAAAAGAAAGAATCATATTATAGGAATAGATATTTGAGTAATACCATAATATAATTGATCTAATTTAATCTCAATAAATTTAGATGACAAATATTTGTGGACTTCTGATTATATGAACATAGTAGTATTTATTTAAAAAAAATTGATGCCCCTTTCTCTTGGAATAAAGGCAATACTCTTTACCCTAACCTTCTTTGCATGTCATAAAATGAAGCAAATCACAATTAGATCATTTATAAGTGTAATTAACATTATTAAGGGATTATTTTATTTACTTTTGCTTTTAGTTTGTGCATATTATAATGTCTAAAAACAAAAATGCTTGTGAACCAGTCCTACAAATCAATTGATTCATTTGCACTAATGAAAGAAGCCATCAAGTACTAGCAAAAGAGACGAGGGCTCACTAAGATTGAACTATACTCTAATGAAGTAATCGTTAAAGCACTAATTTCATTTCCTTCTTCAACTCTATTATCATCTTTGCTTTATCGATCCATTTTATCAACTAGCAGCCATTTGATTATGACACAGTGCAGAAACGATATTAGATATCATTCTAGTATATGTTCTTAAAACTAAAAAAGAGTAGCTCTCAAAGAGAGAAAACATTGAATTAATAACAAAGATAACTAAAAAGAGAATAATCTTAAATATTATTGATGAAAAGTTTAAAAAGTATTAAATCCTAGTTCTTCTCAAATAAGAGAAATAATCCAAATTTTTAACTAAATTAGAATTATAAATATGATTAAAATAAACTTATTAAAACAAGATAAATCCTAATGAAATGCTAAGTACTAAATTAACTTAAATATTGTAATTTCTAATATATTCTACTTGCATATACTTCCTATGTCAGTCTCCTCCTCTTTGAAAAAAAAAACTTATTCTCGAGTTTTATTAAAAACAAAAACTATTTTAAAGATGGATCTTGTAGTGAAAGAGTAAAAAATCTTGCAATTCGAATATATAGTACTTTGCATTGATTTTTCTTGAAACTTCAAATTACAAAACTTGAATTTCTTCTAGAGTTTGGTCATTGGCTCTTCTAAAAATGGTGGACTTGAACAAACCATTAGAAGATCTTTTTGTAGTTCTTTATGCTTTGCTCAATGTGCTCTCTATTAAATTTAATTTTTTTCAACTAGATCTTCTTTAAGAACAACTTTTTTGTCTTCAATATGTATAGGCATACCCATATAAAATATCTTGGGGAAATTATCTTTAAGAATAATTGATGTCTCTTCCACTTGAGCTTTTTTTATAATTTCAACCATATGATTAGAAATAAAACACAAATCAAGAATAGATTGTGCCTCTTTAATGAAAACTTTAGGCTCATTTGAAATCTTTTCTAAGAGAAACTTTTTTAACATTCTTTTCTTCTAGCCATAAAGCTAGTTGAGGTTGCTTTTCCATACTAACATCTTCAACTTTAGAATTTTTGATAAATTATTTTTCTTTACTTATTGCAATGGTTAAATGGAACAATCAACACATCTTCAGTAACTTTAAAATCTTCAAACATAATATCTTCTTCCTTAGGTATTAAAATACAGGTTTTCTTAACTTTTGACTTTATTAGAGCAAGAATAACTTTTATATTGTTTTTGTGGAACCTATGTGCATTATCCTTCTCATAATATGTTGTATTAAGATCAAATTACCATGGTCTCTTAGTAGTGTATGAAAAGCATTCACGTTGACAATATTACAAGTTAATTAGTATCTTCCAATGGAGAAAGGAATGCAGCATTGTTATGTTACTGTGGTCTCTCTAACGTCCTTATCCATCTAATGCAATACGAAGAAAAATATTTTTGAGTTTTGAGTTCTAACTTGTCGAGCATAATTTTAGAAATTATATTCTCACTACTACCACTATAAATAATTAGATTACATACCTCTTATTGACTATGCATCTTATCTTGAAAATGTTATGTATCTCAATATCTTCTTCTTTTTTTAGTATGTATAACAAATATTGTATTAAAATACTAAATTGACTCAAATATTGTAATTTCTAATATATTCTATTTTTATGTACTTCCTACATCATATCACCATATCCAAAACCCTTTTCACAGTTAGCAATTAAACGGGACTCGGAGCTTGATTTGGATTCTTCTTGATCCATTTTCAGTTAGTTATTTGGTTTACTAAACAAACATTACGAATTTGGCTGGTTATCTTATTGGGGATCGGGAAGCCTGAAACCACTTGCACGAGCCCAAAAGAAGATTATATATATATATATATATATATATGTTGCTTGCATATCTTTGAAACTCAAAGCGCATAGACTAGAGCATATGCAATATATATCTTATGTTAGTGTGTTGAGTACAGTTCTTTTTCCGATTAGTAAAAGGTGAAGACAAATCCTTTCGTTTCATTGGCAATCAACAAAAGTAAAATGTGTTCTTTTCAAGTTCACAAAGTCGAGACAACTAATTTTGACTTGCGGATATCCAAAAGCCCTAAAAATATATGATTAAAACTCTAAAGTTGTCCTACATCAGCAAAACGCGGATATAATGTTGATTTTCCGACATGGATCGATAAAATTTCTAATTCTAGTGAAAAGGAAAGTGTATCGTTTCACATATAATGCCCGAGTTGACAATCCAAGAGCCCTGCAATAATGACAATCAGAAACTACCAAGAGATCACCGACTGATAATTAATAAGATCGCTGATTCCTGCACCATGCAGGGTAAACTCAGAAAGAATCTGGCTCAGTATTAAGTAAAAAATAAATTACGCATTACACAGCTTTATGACGGCATTTCAGTTGGAATTCTGGAGGCAAACACTCTTTCCTTGGCCTTATTTGCCTGGCACAAGTATAGCAAGCAACAGTTAAATGAAAAGATTATAATACCGCTGGATTTGAATTTTGAAGGTTAAATTTTAATTTACCTCTCGCTCCCAGTTTGTGCGCAGAGTAATGACCAAAAGCACAAATGCTTGGAGACCACTCCCACATATGATCCCCATCCAAAGTCCCTGCATATATAAAATTGGGAACGAGTAATTCTTGATTCATGACAATGTTTGCTTTTGGAAAGACTATTGAATTCTTACCTTGGCCCCAAATTGGAAGACAAAAGCCAAGCATACAGCACAAGGAAGGCCTACAAGATAATAAGCTCCTAGATTCACATATGCACCGAGCTTCTGCCAACCACACCCTCTAGCAACACCTACATTATGGTATTGTTCAATAGATCATATGTATATCTCCAATGATTTTAGGATTATAAAGTGGCACAGCAGAGAAAGTAACTAAATTATTTGGAAAAGAATCTTGAACCTGAAAGTACACCCTGGATTCCATCCATGAAGTTGGATAGAGCAAGCACTGGCATTATGGAAGCCATATATCTGATTACTTCAATGTCATTGCAATAAACATAGCCCCATATGCCCCGGACTGCAACTGCAATTGAGCTTAGCAATACACCCTCGGTAATGGCTAAGATTATCACAATTTGTACCGCAAGACATGCAGCATAAGGTCTTCCAGCCCCTAACTCATTTGAAACTCTTGTGCTTTAAGCAAGCGAGCGAGCGAAAAACAGTATACATCAGTTACAGCAGATAATTATTTCTTAAGTTTTCATAAGGCATATCTAGCTAGCTACCTCACGGCACTGCCAAAACCAAAGGGGATTCTGAAGACCACTGAAACTGTGTTAAGGCTGCAGAGTAATTAAGTTGTTCAAAATCAGAAATGGAGGCCGAACTTGTGTTACTTGAGCTGAAAGTAACTTCGTATTAGAAGATGTCAAACCTGATCGACATCACTGATGTTTCTAGCTTGGGATTGGGAAGAAGACCCGACATGAGGACCAAAAACTCATATGACGAAAATTCCAAGCTGATAAATTAATGTCAATACAGAAAATACATATATATATATATATATATATATATATATATATAAGTAAACTTATTTATTGGACGAGATAAATTCATTAAGCTCACAGAAATCTGTAATGAAATTAATTAGAACTCACCAGACCATAAGAGCTGAAGGAATTCCTAATCCAAGGAAGCTGTGGAGATCTTCCATAGCCTCCTTGGAGAAACCAGTCCAAGTTTTCTGACATTTAGGCGAAAACTTTATATAAATTGCCAAGATAATTACATTTGTCCAATAGGAGATGGCATTAGACAAGGCAGCTCCCTTGTTACCAAACCCAAATCCAAAAATTAAAGTCCAACAAGAAAGGACATGAACCAAAGTTGTAATTCCAGTGCTTAACATCAATGGCAAAATATTATTTTGGGTTTGCAGGAATCTGTGTTGGCACTGAAGAAGGCCATAAGGAAGGATACTAGGGATCAACCACCTAGCATATATTCCTGCATGGAATGAAATTTCTGGATCTTGATGTAGGCTGGTGAAAATTTGCCCAGTGTAGGCCCAAAGGATTGCTATGGGAATGCTTGAAAGTGAAAGAACAAGCATAGCTCTCAGCATGTGTACCCCCAGCTTATGATACTGTTTTGCTCCGAATGCCTGCCCGCAGAATGTTTCCACTGCACTTCCCATTCCCAGCTACTCATAACAATTAGAGAACAAAATTAGACATAAATATGTACCAAAACCTAATGTATATAAACCGGCGCAAGGGCAAATTTGGAAGCTTGACTGAACTCATAGATGTGCACACATGCATTCATTGGTCATTTGCAACTGTTGGTGACAAGTAGTAGTTCAAATTTGGAAGCTTGTTCGAATTTCTAGATCTGTGCACATGCATTTATCATGCATTCGTCGTCAGTTGCAACTGTTACTCCTGGTTACTTTCAATCTCCATGCCCTCATGGAGATTTTTTTGTTTATGACTCATTGACAGGATTTTACATTTATTTTTTTGGTACAAGGGAAGGTGATTAATAGAAAAAAAATAAATTAGATGAATTAAGCATCCAGAATCATATATAAGTCAGCTTTCAAGCATAGCCTGGCAGCCTGAGCCGGCTCTATTTACAAATTAATTATATGTGTACAATCAGAGCTTAATTACTTCCCAATGACAGATACAAATTAGTGATAAGCAGAATCTGGAAAAATATTGAAGATGTTGAGGATCATAAAAGAGTACTGTAACTAGACGTGACTCAAATAAATGAGAGATCAATCAAAAATGGTGGTACATGTACATAATGCATATGCAACTATATAATTAATTGAAGTGATTGGGAAAAATAAAAGCAGTATTAAATACCATGTAACTGAAGCCAGTAACTCCAGCGAAGGAAGTAGCCATGGAAGCACTTGAAAGGGATAGGTCGCCAAGATGGCCAACAAACATGACTGATATCATTTGGAAGCTGTACTGTAAGAAGCTAACCACAACGAGAGGTCCTGCCAACTGCATTTGCCTCTTCAACTCTACTACCATCCCAGCTTCGTCAATGCATTTATCAGCCTGCAGCAGGCTTTGATGAATTAGAGGTGACTCAAGGCTAGATTTGGATTCTTCTTCTACATCCATTTTCGGTTGCTTCAAAATAATTGACGGTGCAAGCTGGAGAAGAATTTTCTGGAATGGATGAAACTGGTTCTAATTAATTCGACTTGTCATAGCTACACCAAGCTAGGTTGATGGACCATTCATTATTTATAGTGCTGCTTATTTTGGTTCAATTGGGAAAATGAAAAATAACTTTTGGATCTTCCACATCTTTGAACAGAAACAGATTTCGAACATGTGGCAGACTTTTTATTTTTCATGTGACATTCAATATTTCCACTGACAAAATTAACATTATTAAAATGATTTTAATGCCTTCTTTTAAGAACTTATTTCAACTCAATTTGTGATTAAATCCTTTTCACATCACCAAGACACCATTAATTTTACTTTTGATCAAATATTCACGTTGCTTGAATCTGATACTTAGCGTAATTTTGATAATGTTGTATCTTTTACTATTTATAATATCAGTTATGTCGTTGAAATAATTAATTACAAAGACAAAAAGTAAAGTGTTTTTTACAAGTATTATGAATTGGTATTTTGTAAATTTTATTGTTCAAGTGTTGCAACAATGCATAAGAATGAAATAGACGCGACCATTGACTTTTATTTTTCAAATACACATGTTTGTATTTATATGACCTCATTTAGATTCAAAGTTTAATGATTTTTGTTTTGTTCTTGGAGTTGTAATTGAATAATTTGCACAGGTTTAAATGCGGGGTTAGTATAACTTCTATGAGGATATTTTTTAAAATTATGTTGAATGATGAAATTGCTTCTTTGCAGGATAGGGTGTTTTTTACTAAAAGTAATTTTAAATTTTTTTAGAAAGGCCCCTAAGTTTTTTCAAAGCTCAAAATTCATAATACAATAGAAAGTCCAAATTAGACGCATGCAATTTAAATTAGTTTTGCAGCATAGACAAACTTAAACATAATAATTGAAGTATCAATTTAGCTTAAGAGACAATTAGCCTCTCTAATATAAACAATAGCGTAATAAGATTGTGGTTCGTTTCTTCTTGTAAAGCGATATCGAGAAAGTCCCCGTGACCTGGGCTACAGCGTCCCTCGACTAGCTGCTTATATGTCCAATGCCGGAAAGTCTCAATACTCTTCTATAAAACGCTTTCAATGATACAATTGATATGATATTTGATGCTAAGGTTGGAAATTAAACACAAATGCTCATTTCCTTTTATGTCAAATTCGAACAATCATAATATAAGAGAGAATGTAAGACATCTCTCCGAAAGTTGATATCTCCTTGCATTACATATATCGCAAAATTTGTAGGTATTAATCCATATATGCTAGCTAGGTTTATTCAAAGGATTAAGATTTCATGTCTGTGATGATTTTTTAAAAGTAGTGATTCATAGTTGTAGACGTAAATATATATATCTAACTAAATGCTAACTGCATATTATTATAAACCCTCTCAAGGTAAAAGATTATTGGAAGATCGGAAAGAAACTAAAATCAGTATCTAGTGTAAATTGAAATTTAATACTACAATCTTTCAAGAAAGTCGTGGATATGGTATAAGTTGTAGTTGCGTAACTCATGTACATGTCGAAAAATGCGTTGAGGTGCGCCAAGTATGTCGTGTAGATCACGTATTAACCAAAAAAAAAAATAAAATTAAGAAGCACGATCGCATTTAATTTATTAAAGTTGTAAAAGATATGAGCAGAATTGTTGTAGACATTTGAATTCATGTGTTGGTTTGAGTGATTGTGGATGATTCTGAGAGATAGGTTTACAGATGCTAGTGAAAAAATATAATCGCATGAAATTATTTCTTGATATCTTCAAATAAAAGTATTTTGGACCGTGCTTGGAGTATCCAAGTAGATAACCAATTATGAGGTATACCCACATAATTGTTGAACTATGTATTTGAAGATATTTAATTAAAAATATTTCATCTAGAACCAGATGTGGTAGTTATCGGTGGATTTGTTGAAATTTTCTTATAATTTGAAGCCTCTGTACCGCACACATGAAAAATGTTAACCCGTACTAGATGGTTGATCTTTGCAGAAAATCCGTTACCATATCAAAATTTTTTTTTTTTTTTTTTTGGCCTTTAATAGGCGTTACCATATCAATTGAAAGAGGTAAAGAACAATAAATAGTTCAGAAGTCTGGTGAAGTACAGCTCGAAACTGAGGACGACATAGATTAAAGAAGAATGATTTAAAAAAAAAAAAAAAGGCAGGTCGACACAACTTGCAATTATTGTTCTTTCATCAAACTTCAGTAGTCTGAGTTCCATTACACACGGCATTTGCAATGCGTGGGATGGGCATCTCGTTTTTGATGCTCAGGCAATTATTGGACGAAATTAAATTAATTAAATGTTCACTTTAATTAACATGATCAATCATCAACTGTGCTGCAGTGGAGACATTGACAATTAGTTTTAAAAATATCGTAAAGCAGGTGCTGTGTCAATTGCTGATGATCGAAATCGAGCAAGGTTTCAGATTCTCTCACCATTAACACCAAAGAGGTATTATTGGCTCTACGTCCAGGACCCATATACATGGCCAGCTCAGCTGTCATTATTATTTAGTTGCCGGACAAGTCTTTTATGAAAGCTACTGAGATACAGCTGACGCACGCAAAAATCACGTGAGACCCACCACCGTTATTGTTTATGCATGATTTTTGTATGTGCTGTAAGTTACAGCATATGTAACTTAAAAAATCTCTCTTTTATACATATATAAAGGTGATTATTAGTCTACGAGTTACGATAGTAATTTTACCGAAGAAGAAAAAGACACTTAACATATATATCTTGACTGACAGTAGAAGAAAAATGAGTGAATTGTGAAAGAGGCCTTTAATGATCACAAAAATTAATTCCTCAGCTATTAATTTACAGTGAATGATGGAAACATCTCAATAAAAATCCCATCTAAAAGTACTACCATTAATTAGTGGCAAATGTTAAGTTACAGTTATCTGTAATTTATTCCTCTCACAAAAATTATGTAGGCTCTATCGTTGTATTATTATTCATATGAAAAGAATAAGTTACAACCAACTGTAACTTAATTGGATTCTTAATTAGTAGTATTGGTCAACTATTCATTTTTTTGTCAAACAATTGTAAGTAATTAATATTATTGACCGCACATTAACCAATCTAATAAATGAGGTACCTAATCCACATTATTCTAATATTTGAATCAAATACTGCAATGGGCACCGCCCCTATGGGTTTATCACCACTAAACTTGCACCCGCATAAAATTTAAATTACTAAATCCACCCACAATCTCTTGTGGATTTTATTTTTTCTAAGAAAACTCGTCCACTATGGGTTTAAAATTTCCAAATCTGCAATGATACTTGATGAACTTTTGCGGGTTCCTATATTTAAAATCACAAATATTAAAAGATGCTTTTAATAAAACCTAAAAATTTAGATTATATAACTCAATATGTAAATTTATAACAATAGCCTAAAATTTAATCAATGTAAATGAAAAATTAAAATTTCAACACCAACCAACACTAATTCTCATGTTTAAGTATGAAAAACATCAAAGTGTAAAAGTGCTTTCAATGAACAAAAGGAAAAAAAATCACAATTTAGTATCCAAAAGTAACAATACAATCATGCAAAAGTAGCACTAGTGCACACGGCAACAATTATCCTCTAGTATTCTCATTCAATACAAACTCCAAGAGTTAAAAATTTTTATTTCATTCACCATCATTAGCACCCATTCAACATGATTCATACAATAAGGATTTAAGATTAACATTTTCTAAACACTAATTCAAATAATAAAATTATAAAAAGTATATAATAATCCATAATTATATAATGAAATCAATTTGTATATAATAATTATAATAATATTAAAATTTTAAAAAATAATTAAAAAAAAGTGTGGGTTGGTGGATGCCTATGCTTGTATCCGTTGGATATTTAGCATACACCAACCTCATCCACAACTCAGTGCATGTTCTAATTGTGATACCAAATCTACTTGCAACCTTCAAAATTACTTGCAGCAGACTGTTTTTGGCGAGTGGGTTTGAGCAGGTTTGCGAGTACTATTGCCATTAAGGTTGGCAATAGAACCGAATTTGCCTATCCTAGTTTTGTTCTATATATGCAAGTGGGATAAAAAAAATATTGTTCTCATCCCTTTAATTTTTTGGGATAAAAATTCATCTGATTTTCGTTCTGTTAAATATTTCATCTTATCTTATCATCCCAAACAGTCTCGAATGTAACTAAATAAATTTTGATATTTTTTTTTCTTTTAAGGATTATCATAATTCAATATAGCAAATTCTTGAACAATTACAAAGTAAAATAATCAAATAATAGCCTTATTTTGACTACATGTATGTTCGAATATAATTTTATACTAATATTTTTTAATTGCATGTTTGCTTCTGTTGCACATTAAATTAAGACTTATGCTTCAAAATCTATAAATTTAGACAATAATCAACTTATATTTTAACCATAAAAAATATAAAAAAAAATTATTTGTAATTATGTCTTTTGGTGGACACTTCACTTTCTAATTATATTACTTTTATTATTTAATTTTATCCATTAGGTTTCAACTTTGAACGTTATTTGAGTTAAAATTATGAAATAATTAAAAATTTAGAATAGCCTTAAAATTATATTATTAATGGGATATATAGGATGAGACAAGATTTTATAGTTGGTCATTCTCCCGTCTCACAAATAAAGGTAGGATGTATTTTTTATTCTTTTTCTATCCCGCTTCAATTTGGGATATAAAAATATATCTCAATCTCATCTTACACCGTAATAATACTATTGCGGTGGTATAGGAATGGGGGAGTAGTATGCCAACTTGCTTTATTTGGTTTTTAGACTTTGGAAATTATGGGCAAATGATTCAATTGCTTTAGATAATGTCACTTTATCTAGGAAGATTTTAGAGTAGTTATGATAAACTACACCTACTTAATATATATATATATATATATATATATATATATATATATATATAATTATATTAATAATTATATTAAATTTATATACACATACTATAAATGCATTAATGGTATGTTTACTTACTGGAATGGGAGTGAGGAGCATAGATTCCTCCCACTCCAGTATTTGCTTGCACAATTTGAGGGGGGAGTGGGAGTGGGAATCGACTTCCCCCTCTTTCTTTTTTACCCTTTTTATTTATTTAAATAATAATATTATATTATTATATAAATTATCTTTATTAAAAATAATAATATTAAATGTATTTAAATATAATATTTTTAATATTATTATATTTATTTAAAAATAATAGTATTATATTTATTTGATATTAGTAATTAATAATTATAAATATTTTATTCTACAAAAATTAATTTTATACTATATTAATAATAATAATAATATTTCATTTGTGCTACTCTTATCAATAATTTTTTATTTACATAATTAAAATTAAAATTAAAATTAATAAAAAATAATAATTTACATAATTAAGAATATTAATGTTATTATTAATTTACAAATATAATAAAATAAAATTTTTATTTTTTAAAAAATATTTTTTTATTAATTTTGTAATAAAAAACTATAATTATTTAAATAAGGGTAAAATTCTAATTTAAAATCATTCACTTCGATTTCATACTCCCATTCTAACGTAAGTAAATAACATACTCCCACTTTACTCCACACTCTCAATCCTAAGATTTTCACTCTCAATCTCAGAATTCTCGCTCTAATTCAAAATATAAACACTACATAAATTAGTACAAATAATAAAGGTACTATAAAATCTGTCTTCTTTATCAAATGTGATAATAAGTTATTAAAAAAAAAATTGATGATATAACTTTGGAGTTTGAACCTGCTGAGTGGACAAGTTCGAATTGATGATGGTTGAAAAATTTTAGAAGAGATGCTGGGACATCTTGATTGGGCCAAGGCTAAAAAAATGTGCAGATTTTGGATTATCTCCGTTAATACAAAGGAAATGGAATAGGGAAATTGCAGGGTAAGTAGTGATTAAATTCGATTTGATAGAGTTTGTCATTTTGGTTTGGAGGGTCCTCCCAGACAGCTCTTACTTGGGTAGGTGTATTGGATAAGGATTTTTTCTATGATTTGATTATGTTAAACATTTAAAATTTATTTAATTATTACATTCTCATTTATTAATAATAAATTATATGAATATATTTTTTCAAATTAAAAATTAAATTAAGAGATAATCTCAATCTATGTGTACCATACATGATACATATACTTCCCGTTAAATGGCCTCAAAAGTCCGAAAAGTGAAATGGGAAGGCAGGAAGCTTTCATTTCATATTTCAAAATCACAATTTTTTTTTTCAATCACATAATAATTACAGTTACAAAGATAAAAGAGAGAGACAACCAAATTTGACTAACGATAGAAGACAACAATAATTAAAGAGACTTTGTGATAAGTAGAACCGATCTCACTCAACTGCTTTAAGATGGGATGGCCGCATATATACTAGTAGGGATGGGTAAAATATCGGATCGGATATGAAAAATTTTGAGTTCATATTGGATTAGATTGTTAATGAAATCTGATCGGATGAATTTTTTTAAATTTGATTGGGTTATGATTAGATCGTTTAAAACCCGATGCGATCAGAAAACCCGATCGTGTTGGAAAAAAAAAAAAAACACACGCACGCCACGCAGTCACACACACAAATCATAGATTCACAATACACAACACATTTACAAACAATACACATTACACAAAACACACACAACACAAACGGCCACGCTCATAGCCTCGTGGCACGCTGCCGACGCCCACAGCCACAACCTTCTCCCTCTCTCAACTTCTTATCTCACGAAGACAAGAAAAGAGCTCTATTCTCTCACAGTCACGAACTCATGATTTCACCTCGCACAAGGCACATGGCACTGAACAATCTGTTGTTGTTGCTGTGCATCCTTAAGATTTGCTGTTGCTCCACGAGATCTGCTGCTGTGCGTCGAGATCTACTGCTGCGCGTCCTCAACGAGATCTGCTGTTGTGCGTCCGCGACCAGTATTTGCTACTCCAACCCGGCAACTGCTATAAGTGTAACCCGATTCCAGTACCCGACCCGAACTTCTCCCCCTTTGAGTTTTGACTTTTCAAGCTAAAGCCTTTGAATCTTTGTCTTTTTTATGGTATATATAGTTACTACATAGTAAATTATCGTATGGTAGTAATATATTATAATTACATGTATTTGATTGTTATAATTACAATCCGAACCGATCCTATCCAAATTCAATCGAATTTTTTGACTTGATCTGATTTGATCCGATATGTATTTGGATAGGATCGGATCGAGTTATTAGTTCGGATTGCATTCGGATTAATTTTTGTCCAACCTGAATAATCCGAAACCGATCGGGTTGATCTGAATCCGATTTTTTCCACCCCTATGTGCCAGCAGGAGCAGATAATGGAAAGAGGAGATATCACCACATCCATTAAGAAGTTTTAATGTCAGTACTAGTTATCTTATATATGTGAAAAGAGTCAAGTAATATAATTAAGCTTATAAAATATCTTGCCTTTAGGCTCTTATTGCTTAATTGGAAACAAACGACGGACACTATTATGTTTAATAAACTACTTTATGTTGTTGTTGGGAACAATTTTTTTTAACCAGTTTCGAGAGCCTCATGAATATGAATATTGTTTCATCTTCTTGCACTGACCAGTGGCGGTACATACTGCAGACCGACTGCTTCCTTCTCTGGGACTCGAAAAACGAAATGATGGGGAAATAATTAAACTAGTCAGGCAAGCTGTGGTTTTCAACCACCTAAATTGATGATGCTGTGAGAATGACTTATGAGACTGATTAATAACAACTTATTAATTGCAGTTGCACGCACAAGAGAGAGTGGGAGTATCGATGAGAGAGTGGGAGTATCGATGATTCATGAAATTATGAGTGTTTAGAATTCAATCCGATCCGTTTAATTCGTCTTATTTATAAAAATTTAATTTGTAAAAATTTAATCTGTGAATTGGTGGATTGGATTTAGATTGAAAATTTAAAAACATGCAGTTGATGGATTGGATATAGATTTACTTTTATAAATTCGTAAAAATCTGTGAATCCGCAAAAAAAAATATTTATTTAATTAAAAAATTAAACTTGTAAATATATCATTAGTATTTCTTAATAAATAAATAAGTTAAAATGTAGTTACTGTAACACTATATTATATCTTATCCGAAAATAAAATAAAAAATAAATAAATATAGTTTCTTAAACAGTTAATTTTCATGTATTAATGTAAACAAATGATATTTTTTTGTGTGTTATAATTTAAAACTTCTAATGTATTTTTTTTAGTTTTATTCAAATAATTAATTTATTAAATCTTATTTAATTATGAATTTAATCGGTAGTAAAATTATTTTTATATTCATTTTTTTATTTAGTTAGTTTATATATTGAAAATAATTAAAAAATTTTAATCTGTAAAATGGTAGATTGGATATGGATTGGGTCAAATCCACACCTGATTCGCAAACATATAGATTGGATTTAGATTGAGTTTTATCAATCCATAAATTAGATTGGATTGAAAATTTATAATCCGTAAAATCGTAGATCGGATATGGATTAATATCGAATCCGCAAAATCTGATCCACGAACACCTCTATATGGAATCATGGGTCCGCATGGTATACTGAATTACGTTACACCGTATTACGATATTTAATATAGGATATTTTATATTAAGGTGTATTATATTATTACTATATTATTTTAATACTATATAATATTTGTTGTTACATTGTGTACCATTATATGTAATAATATTTTATATTATTATTTCTATTAAATTATTTTTTTTAATTATTAATATTTCAAGGTTTTTATTTTTATTTTTCTTAAACCTATCATTCAAATTTTATAAATAAATATATAATTACTCATCGGCAGCCACCCCAAACTACCGTCTCCAATCATATTTTGATATCTATTGACATCATTTTTGGTACCAACGAAATTATTATCGCCGGATCTATGAAACGGTACATGTATCCATGGAAACAAAATTTTCATTAGCTGTAAATATACGGTCAAAATTTTGATTGCGGACGAACAAAAGCTTTGTTTTCACCAATATATGCAGTATTGCATGGCTCCAAATGATAAAGATTCCAATAATACCAAAATTAAAGCCAATAGCTACCAAAATTATGCCACCGGCAATGAGTTGTTATGATCGGTGGTAGTTACTATGGTTACCGTTCAATTTTATTGATTTAGTAATTAATTATAAATAAATTAAGACAATAGTTACCTTAGAGTTATTGTAAAATAGAGTATAAATTATAACTACACACATAAAGTGATAAATAATAAAAAAATATATTTTAATTTTAATCATGTAATTATAAAAATATACCCCATCAGACTATAACCAGACCCATAAATTAAATAAGTTTAGTTGACTAAATAAATTTTATATTTGCTTAAAAGTTAATGGCGTGCAGCTTAACTCCGCACAGGTTTCGATAATGCGGCAGAAGCTGCACAAAGCCCTCAATTAATGATGAGGTGCAATGGCTCCATATGTTTTACTGAGCATTGGATTCGTTTCAATCAATACAGGCCACCAATTATCCTATGCAAAGGACATGTCCAACAAAGCCAGAAGGATAAGATCTGAATCACACATACAGCCACTTTCTCTATACAGATTTTACTACGTAAATCCAGGAAAAGCTTGACAATTTTTAATTGTTAAACTTAGGGAGCATGCATACATAGTTATTTCAGCAATGTTACGAGGATGAATTTTTACATATCGGCTGTTTTATAGACTGCCTGGCTTGTAAGTTACTTTTGTTATTGGATAAAAGTTATTAAGGAAAAACCAATGTATACACGGTAAAGAATAATATTTTTTTCCTTTTTTTTTGGGGTTTAATTTACTATATTGTTTAACAACTACCCCGGAAAAAAAAAAGACAACTAGGAAAAGGCCCAGTGGGCGTTACCAAATACCCCAACAGTTGGGCTGCATCAGAGCCAAATGGGCCCGAAGAATTAACCAGCATCTATGCTAAACGTGGCTGCTAAGAGTTTGCAACATGAATTATGGCACTATGCAATCGGTGGATGTTAACTTAATTTTAAACGTGGATAAAACTGTATTTCATGAGTATGGTAGAACTTAGAGGGTGCTGCAACACTAGTCTCTTTTACATTTGAAATAAGCGTTTCGGCATATAAATATAAAAGCATTAAAACATTTTACTTAGCAGGCAACGGGGCCGATTTAATATTCTGGGAAAAGCTACATTAATTCCATGGAATTAATCTGAAAAAAAAAACAAAACAAAGCAAAACAAAACAAATTTATTGAGAGATTCATCTCTCTAAGCTACGCCATATCAATTAATACTTCAGATAAATTATCGGCAAGTGTATAGACAGTAACAGAAAACCATCTCTTCAGTCTTTTATGGAGTGTGGATTGCCCATGAAAAGAACCACGGATGCTTGAGACATCCAGACCACGAAGTTAAAGCTGCTGATCAAGGCAAGGGTCCCTAGGAGAATTCCCACCTCCTAAAATTCCCGAGACGTTTTCACCAACAGTTTTCAGCCACGAGGTGCTGCGTGTCAACCATCCGGTCGGCATCTGCTCACCTTCATTATTATTGACTTCAAGCTTAAGCATGGATCTCCGCTCTTCCTCCAACAGTATGTCAACCCACCTCTTCGCCATAAAAGTTTTGACAGCTTCAACCCCCTCCTTCACGACCTCCACAGGAGGAATAGCCATAGGATTTTCTTCCAGGTTGAGCTTTGTCAATTTGTCAAGCCGACCAAATGTATTCGGAAGAGCATGAATCTGATTGTTACTGAGATCAAGTTCTCTGAGGTTTGTCAGCTCCCCAAAGGTTTCTGGAAGCTCTTTCATATCGGTAAAATTACTGGATACATTGAGGATCTCAAGGTTCGTCAACTTCCCAATTGTTGCTGGAAGGCCATGGAGCTCATTAAAGTGAGCATCCAGATGACGCAAAGACGCCATTTCACCTATCGACGTGGGGAGGAAACGAATCTTGTTCAAAGGGACCAGGAGCTTCTGAAGATTCACCAACTCATATCCAATATTAGTTGGCAAATAAGCCAGGCGATTGAAGCTTGCATCCAGCTCCACCAATGACCTGTGCATCGTTCAGAACATAGAACCAAAAATTCTGATATCTCAACAGAGAACAAAAATTTAAGGTGAAACCAAAATACCTGCAATGAGAGACGGAATCAGGTAAGGCACTTAATTTGTTCCCCGAGACGTCCAGGATCTTCAGATTATACAACAACCCAATAGAGTCCGGCAGCGTCTCTAGAAGATTTGAAGCCAGATTAAGTTCCTCCAGACTCACTAATCCAGCTATTGAGTCAGGAATAACCTATTTCCCTCGCAAAGGTTCTCAGATATAAGGAAGCTAAAAAAAAGAGAAGAAGCCAAAAGCTGAAGGACATAACAGTTCAATACTTAGTTTAAAGCTCCCATTTCTTCAATTAGATCATCAAATTAAAGCAGGGACATGCATGCATACGTGTACAATCTACACCTTCAGAATAGATGGTTATCATCTCTTTAGTAGTTTACAGCACACATAATCTGCACATGCTTTGTGCGTCTCAATGTGAATACACACGCAAACGTTATTCAACCTACATCTCATGCAATGCAAACATGCAAATTTCAAGTCGGAAAAGTCAAATAATTAATGATATAATATAATTTTTTCAATAATATAATACAATTTTTTTTTTTTTTATATATCCATATTAATTAGCTCATATGCATACTACTAATTAGTGTATATGTGGGTGGTTCAAATCTAAAATCCATTAAAAACTAATGAACGCAAATCATAAGAGTATATTAAAAAATTGAAATGATAAGAGTATAAAAACCTCTAGATGATTGTTAGACAAGTTCATGAGTCTCAAACCAGCGATCCTGCCAAAAGCCTCGGGCAAGAAGCGCAGTCCCCTGGAAGACAAATCGACTTGCTCCAAAGACTTTCCGGCAGCTTCTTGAAGCAAACCCACAACCTCCTCATTCACTTCTTCCCTCACCGGAGGCACCTCCTCTTCCCCATTCTCCGCCCTCTCGTAAATCTTCACCAGCCGCTCCTCCGCCTCCTTCAGCATCTTCTCGTACGCCTCGTGCATGTCATCCAATTCCAGAATCTTTCTGCACGCGTTCTTCTCCTTCGCCGCATCCTCACGGAGCTCCTTTTCCTTGTCCGCCAACTGGACCCGCCACTCGAATTGGTCGACGTCGGTCTCTCGGATCGAGTGCACGATGCCTTCTAACGATTTTGCGAGTTCGGATTCGATCTCCACGATCCTGGCTTTGGTCTTGTCGATTGTCTCGTGGTCGGGTCGAGGGCCGAGGGTTTGGAGCACGGATCGGGTCTGGTACACGTCGTGGATGGCGCGGCGCATGGCGGAGACGAGTTTGGGGTCGGACAAATGAGGCATTTGGTCAACGATAACAGGGTTCTTCTGGGATTGGGCTTGACCCGAAGAGGAGGGATCGGGCTGCTCGACATCGTATTCCGCGGCGGTTCTGGGTCCGAATGTGGGAAGGCGCTGCATGACGAAGGAGAGAATGGGGAACGATTTCGGGTTCGGATCCATTGTCAGACGTTTTGTTTGTGATTACTGATTACTGATTATTGATTGCGAAAGAACAACCAAAAGAGAGAGAAATGTGATTAATGAATATGAAATGGATGTTTCATTGAGTAATACATACAAGTAGGAAGAAGAGTTCGCTGTTCGCGAGTGATTGGCGGTTTTGACGAGGATAACGGTCTTGGTAGTTATAACTGTTACGCGCGGGTGACGTGTTAAATGGTGCATGGCCTGTGTTTGGGAATTGGGACATTTGAAAAGAAAATGCCGGCATCATTTAACTTGATAAATGAATACGACGTCGGTCCATTTGGGTCCTTTTTGTGTTTCCAAGTAACTCAACTTTCCTAATAGTAAACCTGCGAATCTGCGTTATAATTTATATAATTCAGTATGGGATTAAGCTATTTAATCTGCTAAAGCTTACAACAATTGTAGAAGTAACATGATTGCGGGAATCACATTCTTCGGATCACGTGATAGCTATATATCTTTGGATTGGAGGCCTTTTGGCAGTAACCTTACAGCAATCTGCACTAGAAATTAGAGAAAGTCTTGTGCTCAAGATCAAGAAATGTTACAAATCATTTGTTTATATTCAAATGAGTAAATCCTATTGACAATTCTGTAATGAATTACAATTTAAGAGGGGGGAAAAAAATCCTCCGAACATGTAAAGATCATTATGCAGCTATCCTATCTTTAAAGTTTTCCATACAAGAAAAAGTAGCAAGATGGGACAAACTACCTGTCAAACAGAAGTATCTTGTTGAGTTGCAAAGAGAATCTCTCGCTCAACCAGCTCAATCATTTCCTTCAGACGATGTGTAAACTTCTCCGTTATGTTTTGAGTAATTCTCTGCTGGAATTTGGTGCTTTTCAGCCACGATATCCCGATGTAAATGGCACATTTGCATGCATTATGAGCAAGGGTAGATTTCTCAATCTCATACCTAAAGTGGACCTGGATCCGGAATACAACAGATCAAATGTATGTTTGGCAGAAACAAGAACCATTTGAAACAATGGACAATAATATTAGATATCAGGGGGGAAAAAAATAATTGCACATACACGGAAGTGGTCATCAAATGGAACATCGTGTAAGGACATGACTTCATTCACAATCCAACCTTCACCACTTGCCAGTGGGGACTTTTGCTGTGTGCAGGTTACTTCCCCTTCAAATATTGAAACATGGCGGTTGAATCTGTAAGCGAGATGCCTTTCACAAACACCTGGCTTCACAGGATCCCATGGAGTAGTAATGTAATTATGACAACCGGATTTCTCCATGACTCCGTGCTCCAACTTTCCTCCATCAAACATTTCCATTAACGCTTTCACCTGCAAATTATCAATGACAACTATGCTAAAAAATGCATTGTCGCATGCTATGTCATACGAACAATCAGGTTGAGAAGCAAAATGACTGCTTACATTAATAGGAAGTTCAGCGTTGTAAACCTTTGCCATTTTTGAATCTTCAAAGTTTGGAACCGATCCACGATCTGCAGCCGTTGACATTTCTTCTTGAACCAGCTGCTCTTCTGCAATTTGTTCCTTCCGATAAGCGGTCAGTGTTCTCGTTCTCCACAAGGCCATAATTGTCCTGGTTTATACCATGGCGACCCAAAAAAATTAACAAATATAGTAATATGGCAATCTGTAAACCATCTTTATAACTATTGTATGGAGTGATAACCTGAAGTAGATAATCTCTCTAATACCTGGATGCATCATTGAATGAAACAAATGACTGAAAATAAAATCTCAGTCTGCCTTCCTCATCTTGGGACTTTGCACCATGCCTTGCATCAAGACCTCGTCCCTTCCACAGAATTATGACCAGTGAAGGGCTACCAACAGCCGCCAGTGAGGGGGGAAGTATTTGAATGTCTTCAATGTCCTCCCAGAGAAAGAAAAATTTGGTTTTATTTCCAAATAAATTTGCATAAAACCCAACAATCCTTGCAGATAGAAAGAGCCGGCCCTGTACCCCACAAAAAAAATAATTGGAATATAAGTCACAGAACTTCTTAAAATCAGTATGTTGTTGTGGCCATTGCAAATATTATATTAATATTCAAGCATGACAGTCATTTGTTCATCACCTGATATTCCTATGACATTCAAATAAGGTGAATATGTACTTGTAAAGCAACCAAAATAACACCTGTAAAGGCATTTTTCTCTTCAGGTAGCATGTAAAGTCCTTGATTAGAAATTCTTCTGGTGGCAATGCAAAAAGTTTCTGGAAAGTGGAATTTCTGTGAGGTGACCGTAGATTCAACTGTAAAGCATCCAATATGGAATTAGACAAATTTCAAAATATGAAAGAAGAAAGAAGTAAGCAGAGAAACAGAATGTTCAATGGAAGAACTATATATTTACTAAACCTATCCAGATAGACAGAGAAATTTCTTCTCTAGATAAATGAGTTGGAGGATTACGCAAGAATGAGGTAATGAGATGCTATCTCAGATGAACATGAGTGTAACAGGACTGGTTACCTTCTTTCCAACTTCCTTTTCCATCTTTGTTAGGTATTCCTTAATTGTTTCAACTCCATTGTTATTTTCCAAGAAGATTCTCAAGTGTACCTTTGACTGAGCAGACTGAGCAAGCTTCCCCTCAAGGGAGACCCACATATCTGCCAGCTCTGTAGAAGTGTGTTTCAAGAAATTGATCTCAGCATGCCCTAATGATGTGGCCTGATCAAATGGACCATCAAAATCAAAAACCTCAACATCTAAAACTGATGGTAGCTCTTCCATGGCATCAAACTCAAGTATATCTGCGTGACATCATCAAAATGGGTGAATAAACAATAATCAAAGAAAAAAAAATGGTGACATAAGCAAGAAAATGCCCTACCATGCCATTGAGGATCACAAGTTTGAAGCTGCACAGAGCTTGTTCTTGTCTTACCATTGCAGGTAAACACCACATAGGGATCTGATAACCCTGTCATTTCCAAGGAAGCTAAATTGACCCCTTCAACTAAAGCCACAGTAAGAACCCATCCATCACCTTGACCTTTAACACCATGATCACTCCCTGTTGAAACAGAGGGTTAATCTAAGCGAATCCGGGGACAGTTAAAAAAGCGATACCGGGGGTGAGGGTGCTTTATTTTGAATTTAACAATACTATAAATCTGAGGTACTACAGTATTTACCTTTTCGCAACCGAGCTTGTACAAAGTGTCCGACCATGTTAAAAACCTGCTCCAACTGAATCACTAAAATGCCACATGAGATAAGCTCTCCGAAACTGTCTGGCAAATCAAGTCCATAAAATTCCAAACCTTGCCTTTTGCTGGGTTCACAGAGTAGAATGTGCACCATAACATACAAAATCATAAAACCAGCAGAAACTACAGTGAAATTCCAAAAGTACTCAGATGCCAATTCCCAATCTGACTGGTGTCCTGTCTGCAAAGTTGCCAACAAATGATCTTTGTCTGATGCATATTTTGAATCTAGAATCTTAAGATTCTGAGCTAGCAAATTGGCAAACTGCTCGAAACTCTCCTTGAGCCCCTGTCTCGATCCTCCTTCAATCATGCCTCTCATCATTGTGCTTTGGTGAAAGTCAATGCCCCAAGATATTATGAGATGGCTTGAATCTTCTCCTGAAGATAGCTCTGGTCCAGGAATTATTTTGTATAACAACTGTACATTGAAGGTATTCCCATATGGAACATCTGGAGTACTTACAGTAACCAAGATGGCAAATTCCTGTCCTTTAGCTTTAAGATAAGTTTGCTGCTCTGTGGCTTTTACAGCCTTAACTAACTTCGTTGCAGCTTTCACGTAGGAAACAGCTCGTGTTAAACAGGTCATTTCACCTGATTTCCACTCCCATGGCCCCTCTTGGACATCCTTTGTTCCCTGAAGTTCTGCCAGGTCTTTCCTGAATTGCGAATCAGGTGCAAAAAGAAAAGTATTAAGATCGTACGGGGATACCAGGTATAATTGATCAAGAAGAATGCCTCCCTGGAGGTTTTCAGGCATATCTTGTTCATTCTCTCTTGATTGCATCATCTTTATAGCTTCTTCAAAGCTATGACTAGGGGGATGTTCCTCCACACAATCCTCGTAATCAGATGGGGTACTGGATAACTCAGAGGAATCTTCAGTTCTCAAGCCTTGATCATTCTTGTTAAAAATTTTCTCTAAACTGCTAACCATAGCCTTCATTAATTGTTTCCCTTCTGTTATATTTAAGCGTGGAGGTAAGTCATGAGATAACACACTTGGATCCTCCAATTCTTTGGACTCATCAGAGCTGACATTTGAATGTGGGTAAAGGAGGTGATTAGAAGAAAGATCTTGGCCCTTTCCATGCAGGGATATTGTGAGGAGAATTTTGCCTGCATACAATGGCTGAAGATCTAGTAAACTCAATAAGATAACTTCTAAATTGATAGTTAAAATTGCAAGCACCATTTCAAAATGTTGCTTCTAATAGACAAGCAGCGCTAATAGAAGATCAACGCCAGAATGATACATATTGCGTGCAATTTCCTTATAGTGAACCATGGATTTTCAAGTAGCGTTCGTTGCAATTCTGTTGTTGTTATCACACGAACCATGTCATTCTATCATAGAGGAAAACTAAAGACACTAAAGAATGCAGTTCATAAAAATTTATTCAAGTTTCATTTGGACTGTCTAATTTTTCAATTCTTCAATGCTTTACAACAGAAACATTACAAATATTCGATTCCTAAAACCGAAAAAACATGACCATATAAATATTAGCACAGAGAGAGAAACGCACACTAACCGCAATCTTTATTGATAAACTTGCCAGTCTTGGGAGTTTCAAGAGAAAACCAAGTTGGCGGCAACATCTGATTATCTTCAGCAGCAATCGAAGAAACCGGAACCCGAACCCGACCCATCAACTCCCCGGAGCTACCAAACAAGCCTGAATCATCATTATGCTGAAACACAGACACAACCAGCTCTTCATCATCGATATTATGCACCCTAAAATCAAACTCTTCATTCCAGACTGGGTTCGTGTTATTTTTCAAAATCCTAGACTTAGACTTATGCTTGCCAATCTGAACTTTCACATAAGAATCTTTGGCAAGCAAGTCCTGCCCTTGTAACACATACACGTATAACCTCATGGATACCATAAATGGCAAAACATAAGTGGTCTTATTACAAGTTTTGAACAAGAAAAGGGAAATGGGTTATATATATTGTAAGTTGTAATAATAATAATATTAAAGAATGGTGCTATGGAAAAGAGAGAGAGCACAAGTGAAGATGAAGCCATTGAGGAAACGTGGGAGGGAGTTAAAAAGGACACGAGGGAGGTGAGGTTGAAATTCTAGCGTATAAAAAAGAAAAACTGTACAGTTGCCAATATGGGAAAAGAAAATCGGTCAGTTCTGTTTTGGCGCATTGGCTTGCGTTTTGGGTAAGGTCATTGTGATGACTTATGATCAGAAGCTTCATTTTGCTTCTTCAAAGTCGTAAGTTATCTTGTCGTACTTTTCTGGGTTTCTTCCAGTCATTTATTAGTTGCTATTTGAGACTTTTGATGATTGGAACGAGGAAAAAGTGGAGAGATGAGGACAGAGACTCGCATTGCTCTGCCTTGTCCTTGCGATCTCGGATAGCTGCCCTCAATTCTATTTGTATTTGACGGGGAGTTTATTCCTTAATAATTTTTCTTTGGCACGATACACTCATTTTACTTGTATACCTTAGGTTTTGTACCATTCAATTTCAACTATTTGCCAGAGAATTTTTTTAAAGATCAAATAAGTAAGCCCAGATTCATTAGGCAAGTTTTGTACAAATTGGGCAAAATTACCTTCTTTAGGCCACCTTTCCAATTTCTCACCCAAATTCCTTTAAAAAATATTGAACACCCCCTCGCACCTCAATCGCAATCAGTCAATTTAATTTGGGAGACAAATGTTGTTTATATATAAAATTATTTTTCAATTAGAAAATTCGGTTCTATTAAAGTGAACGATAAACTAAAATAAAAATAAAAAATTATATAATATATTAAAATTTATATTTCTTTATTTTTAACTTAATATAGTCAGAAATTACTGATTAAAATTATATATATATATAAGTTCAGTTTTTTAAAAAAACAAAATTTGAACTGAAATCATCCATGTGATAATAATAAAAAATTATATATTTCATCATAGTATTTTAAATAAGAAATATCGTATTGCATACTTATTATACATATAATATAAATTTAAAATGATATACCATCTAAATTCTAGAAGGGTATAAATTAATCAGTTTTTTTGACCAATTCTTGAAATTCATGTGTAAGTAGCTAAATCTTGTATATTAACGGGGAAAATATTTTGAAAACAAATGTGTTTGGAACATAAAGTTATTCGGAAGAAAACCAATACGACAACAGTGGAGCGCATAACCTTTTCCGACGCCTGGAGCAGAATAGTTCTACCCCACACACCAAACGAACGCGCTAGCGGCGGTCGTTGTCTTTTGACAGAATAGCCAGAAAAGCGCAGCTACGGAGCGAGTGAGAAGCGAGAGTGAGAGAAATGTTACAGTTTCCGGCTTTCATGAGGCAATACCCGTGGTCAACGAGGACCATTCCGACGTCGTTTTTGCTGCCATCTCAGTGGCCCCAACCTCACAGCGAAGAATTCCTCCTCACTCTGGAAGAATCCGAATTCGATGAGAAGGTATATGTTTGTTTTTACTCCTCGATTCGATTTGACTGTGCCATTTTATGATACCTTCTGTTTGCTTACAAATGATTCGATATTTTTTCATGAATTTAATTCGTAATACTCAAAATTAATGCGCCTCGATTAACAGTAAACTCGATTCCTATGAGCTTGGAGGCTTTAAATATGTAGTGGATAATCGTAATTTAGTAGAACAAAACGATAAAAGTGTTACATCTTGCTTTTGTAAACTAGAAATTTGGTTACGATTGGGAATGATTTGGAGTTGGACATGAAATCGAGCTTTCCCTCTAGATAAATTGTTTAGAGACCCTAACCGATGATGTAAATGATTGTGGATGTATAGCGCTGTTGGGAGCTCCAACAGCTGGACCGAGATGAATGAATGAGTTAATTCTTCAGATTGAAGTCGAAGTCAGTTTGTACTATTGTGCCCAGCCCTTTCATTCATAAATTTGGAAAATGTGGTATGGATGGGATGCTAAATAAAGAGCTCATGATTTTAGGCTTTGTAAAGTGCAAGGTGAACTTCATTTCACATGTTTGCATTTTCTAAGTTTTCTTTATGTATATTGGATTCAAGGGAAGACAAGCAGTTTAGCTATGATGTTCTTCTACTTGGAGGTGTTATAGGTCCTCCGTCCATGGGGCTTACCATCTTGTTGGCCTTTTTTCGTGCTTTTGCTTCAAAATCCTGGTCCTTAAGTGTATTGACTTTTGTTGCTCCTTTTATAAGAAGCAATTCTGAAGGGAGTAAACTCAAAACTTTTTATGCTGCGATGGTTCTTAACTAATCCATGGCCATTAGGATCTGGAAGTATCAATGTTTTGGTTGTGCCTTTGTTGAATGCTAAATATCAAAGTCAATATGTCAGGAGCACTAATAAACACTTTCTCGTTCTCTATGATCACTATGTGCGCTGAACTATGTTTCATGCCATTCATCCTTTTCCTTTCCATTCTTTTATGATTTACTTATCATTCTTGCGATCCATTTGGCAGTGTAATGAAATCAGAAAAACTAATAGCAACCTCGTTGTGATTGGGAAAACCATGGTTGATAATGATAAAGAAGACTTCGATAATGATGCAGACGATGATGATGCTGACCATGGAGATGAATCAGAGGGTGAAGAGTTTGAACAAGAAACTGCTTGAAGATGCTTTCGTAACTCTGCACTTCTGCTTGGTGTTCATTTTAGAACACCATGGTTACACTGTGCACCAGGTTGGCTGCCTATGCTATATGTGGTTGATGTAGAATATTCTCATGAGACTTTTGCATTGCATACCTTGTTACATGCTTCAGTTGGTGTCTACTTTATGGATATTGTCTTTGATATGACTAGCATTGGAGAAATGATTAGAGAATAGAGAGCATGTATTCATAATTTCATATATCAGAATTATGGTAAAACTGGAATTATAAAATGATCTCTCTGCTTGTCAACACTCAACCGAACAGAGAGGAGGGGTTGACACTATTGAGCGTTTCAGGTCATTTTGACCCAAGCTGTTCCAAGTTTTGGAGTCAAGAATCCTAGCCTTGGCAGTGGTCACTATTGTAGCCAATTTTCCTTGGAACAACCAGAGGAAATTTCATTGGATTTTTGTCTCTTCTCAAATGACATTACTTGAAAAGGGGGCTAGAAATTTTTATTCTGGCGCATAACCTCAATTTCTAATACATGAAGGTAAGAAGGATTTGTTGATGTCCAAACTCTCCCCTTGGTCTTCGAATATAGAATTTTCTACCAAGTGATTTGATAGTTTCAATTTACTATCAAAATTGAATATGAAGACTTAATCATCAGGTCATGACTAAATGCAAATCTTGCAAATTTCAGGGTAATGAAAACTGAAAAGAATCTAGTGCAAAATTCCTATAACATGTAGATCGTGTGCTATTTAAAGTCAATATACTGCTTTTCAAAGTTAATATCCTTTTTAGTTAGTCAAAACATTGTCAAGTTAAGGCTTCCAAGTTGCTTAAGGGGCTGTAGTTCACCATAGTGTTGCCATTTCGCAAGTATTACTCATTTTTTCTGATTCCTGTTTGCTGAGGAGATGCATATATTCTTTCGTAATATCCCAAATTGTTGTCAACAATGCCAAGCGGCCAACTTGCCTAACTTAAGCAAGTGGCAATGGTAGGCGTTTTTTTTTTTAAAAAAAATTTCATTTGTTCGTATAATATTCTTTTATACTTTTCTGATTTCTCATCATGTTCCGGATGCATATTTGTTTAATTTCATGTGCTCGTATAATATTCTTTTATACTTTTCTGATTTCTCATCATGTTCCGGATGGATTACGGCTTTTGTTTATTCAATTTTGTTCTTGGAGGTTTGAGTTCCGCTCCCATCCAGAAACTTCAAATTCAAAGTATGTGTTAAAATCCTCCCTCGCAACTTCTTAATGAGATTTGGGTCCACCAAAAACTCTGCGTTGTCGTATCTGCAAATTGGAAAAGAAAAAGACCAAATCAATAAAAACATAAATCAACTAAAGACTTTCTGACGGTCTGACCAGCCACTGAGAGACCCACACTTTTCAAGAGTTCTCATACGTGTAAACAACTTACCCAACCGAATCCTGTACGTGTCAATTGAGCCAGAATTTCCGTTTGACGCAGCAGGACCATTAATCAATACTTACTAGGTTTGCAATCTTATACCCTGTAACGGCGTATTAACGGCAGCTTGGCACAGTAAATAATAGAGAGAAATCGTCTACGGACCCTAACGTCGACATCTGTGCAAAACACACAGACGTTCACAACCAGACCAATCGCACAGATTTTGGCACAATTGCATACACCGGTATCGATTCAAAAGTTTCTTCTGAAATTTATAATCCTAACGTTTCGATTACAAAACAAGAGAGTCCAAAAGCCGTCTCAAAACTAATCGGTATTTCATGATTTTTTTTGTATTTCCATATTAATGATATTTTAATTATCTACTGTATTGCTTTGTTCATCATTACGACTATAAGCGCTCTGTAAAATTTTGGGCTTTAAGTCTCAATGCCAGTAGTTATTGTGAGGACCATAATACAAGGACCTAGGGTTTCCTTGAAAGTGGCAGGGATAGTAGCAGACTTTGCCGGAGACAGGAAAACCGTACGGTGGCGAAGAAGGCTGACAACGATATCCAATCGACGGCGGAGAAGAAGGGCGAGAGGCGGAGCGATGATTAACGGCCGCGACCGGCTGCTTGGTTGCAGGAAGATCCACGCTCGTAGGAGGCGATACTTTCTTCAGTGATGCTGGAGGCGATAAAATTGCTCTGATTTTCGAAGAAGGCGCCGCGCGATCGTATTCTTCAATGAGATTAGCTAAATCGTCGTCGGACTTGATCGAAATCAGGGTTTCCAAATCTCCGTTTGGTAACTGACACCTCAACGCCACGGAATATCCACAGAACTCTCCTAGTTTCACCATCAGCTCTGAAACAATTAAACAGAGTTTAGAAAGAGAAAAACGTACAAAAAAAAATCTAAAAACTGAAAATAATTAAATAATGCTGATAAAGAATAAAACATGAATAAACTCAACTAACCTGCAAAGGATATAGCACGCTCAACGCAGAGGACTCTGGTGAGGCCGCCTACGTAACGAAGCTGGCCGTCCATTGAACGAGGAAGAATCTTTCCGCCGTAACTGCACAAAAACTTTAAAGTTTCTGCGCTGTTCTTTGATTCAATGACTCTCACCACCATGTTTCTTTTGTAATTTGATTTGATGGAGAGAAGTAGAAGATGAGTAAGAGCGAGCGGAGAGTTGTTTTGTTGAGGCTTGAAACCTTCGGGAAGTAAGTTTGCGAAGTATTTATAGCAGGGAAAGGATGCGTGGCCGACGTACACGCGGGACCCACACGCAATGGGGAAGGGGGCTGGTTATTCACTGTTGGAAATAGGAAACTAAAGCAAATCCCGTTTCCGTTCAAAATTCGGATATTCTTTTCATTTGTTTGGCCGAAGCCCGAAGGGTAGCGCGTGGGGACCACGTTGGCCAATCATGTGGAGCTTCGTGTTCATTTGAAGGTGGCCCCATGAGGGCACCCCCGGTTCCTTTGTCTAATAAAGCAAAACTCTTTTAATGAATACAGTCTTAAAAGCCAACTAAAGTAAATTTATTTTTCTCGTATTTTTCTGGTTTTTGTTTATTTTATTTTTACCCTTTTCCGCTATTTATAAACAAGTATATTTGGTGTCTAAATTTAGTTCTTTTCTTATTGAATGCATTTCGTTTCATAAGAAAAAAAAATCAAAAATTTACTCACATGTGAACACTGAATTCCAGATGGTTTAATATATTAAAAAAATAAAAATTTTAAATATAAAATATATAATTTTTTTTCTTTTTACAAATATGATTGTTGTTTTGGCCCTTCTCTCCTTCTTGGCAACACCATGCTTGATTGTCACTTTCCTAGTTTCCTTAATAACTAAGGCTTAACTCCCTTCATGTTTGACAACTTATCACTTAAATAGCGAGGATTGTTCAAAAGACGCAAAGACCACTTAAGGGTACACTATCAGATGGTGTTGAAATTAACATGGAGTTTGTTTGGTATTACTTAAATTCTAAATAGAAGAAAAGAGAGATAAATTTCATTTATTTCAATCTAAATGATATCGCTTAATTGTTGTATATGTTTAATTATGGGATTCAATGAATGAGCAATGGTAAGAGATCTAGGCTTAACTTCCTAAATGTTTGACAACTTATCACTTAAATAGCGAGGATTGTTCAAAAGACGCAAAGACCACTTAAGAGTACACTATCAGATGGTGTTGAAATTAACATGGAGTTTGTTTGGTATTACTTAAATTCTAAATAGAAGAAAAGAGAGATAAATTTCATTTATTTCAATCTAAACGATATCGCTTAACTGTTGTATATGTTTAATTATGGGATTCAATGAATGAGCAATGGTAAAAGATCTAATCTCATTAACTTCATTTAATTTCTATTCATATTAAAGATTTATACACATTCTAAATAGTATAAAAGAGAGCTATATTTTGTTAATTTCATTCTCAGCGACCCTCCTAACTGTTGTATTTATCTCATCATATCGGAATTCATTTAGAATAAAAGTGGAAGGTTACAATTTTAGTAACTTTATTAATTTCTATTTCATAATCAAGTTTTATCCATAATCTAAATAGAAGAAATTAAAAGAGTACTAGATTTCATTCATTTCAATATCAATCATATCTTATTATTACTGTATTTGTTTCGTAGCGAGATTAAATGAGAATACAATATTTCAAAAAAAAAAAAGAGAATACAATTGTAAAAGAGCCAATCTTTTTAACTTCAAGTCTTCAAGCTAATAATCAAACTAATTAGATGCAGGTCGTTAGTTATCATATTAGAAATGACTATTATGGCCTTTATTATGTTTAAAATTAGATTATTATTGTAACTAAATGCCAACTATTTAGTTAGTGGATACCTTCACCCCCTTTTCTTTTAGAGAGATTATCAATTTCTTACTTATTAAAATTATTATATACTACTTACCCTTATACCATAATGACCAATTACCACCCTACCATTATAACAGTAACAAAAAAACAAAGATAAAAAGGTCACTTAATTATTTTTTTTATGAATTTTAATTTCTATTCCAATGCATGATGTAAAAAAATTAAGTTTTAACACAATAAAATATAAGTCTAGATAAAAGTAAAAGGTTTTTTTTTTTCAAGTAAATTTACCCAAAGAGAAAGAGACTTTTCATCTTTTTCACTTCTCATTATTTCAGGTAATCGAAGAGAAAGTTTCAAAATTAATTTTTTTTTTTAATTTTATCTATATTTGCTAAAACATTTGTATAAAGCATGCGAAGATGACTGCATTGCCATTCAAAGTTAGGGAATGGTTAAAAACACACATTTAATACAAGTAAAAATTTTATCTTTATTTATTGTTGTTTGTTGATGGTGTGGTGAAGATGTTAAGGGCATGGCTAGAAGGGCATTTTTAGAAAAATTTGTTGATAAACATATTTGGGAGAAATAATACAATAGCCTATAAATAATCTGGATGCTAATAGTGTAATGGGTATTCCCTTCTTCTTCTTTTTTTAAAATGGATAATTCATTTTATATTTGTTCAGTATCGGAATTTATGTTGAATTGGAGAAAAGAAAAGTTGGTTTTGTTTATGTTTTTAAGGTATTCTTCTTCACGTGTTAAAAAACAAAAATCATTTTTTTAATTGTTATAGTTATTTTGATTCATGTGCCTGAATAAAAAACAAATGTTGATCTTTTTTTTTTTAAAAAAAAAGTATTATGATGTGATTATTTATATGGACAGAAGGAAAAATACATGCGAAGGTTCACTTTGGTGGTAAACTAATTGACGTAAGTGAATATGAAATAGAGTGGTGTGACTTTAAATATCTCCATACCATTCTGAGAGTTTATTTAGTTATTATTTTTTTCTAGGGCGTGAATTAATTATAGACTTCTGTGCTGATTTTAATTGTAAATTTCTTTCGTGCTTTATACATATGTTTGTAACGTACAGAATCTTTAGAAAGAAAAAACTTAAAATTCTGGAATAAGTATGATTTGTGCACGCATGAAATTAACAATAAAAATTTTGGTTAATATTTAACTTCTATAGAAAAAAAATATATTAACAAAAACTGACGATTAGGGCAAAAACTGTGATAATATCTAGATTTGAGTAATTTTTTTTTTTTTTTGGCGTCATCCCATTTGTAATCTTCAAATGGAATCTGTTATTTTTCAATATGTTTCTTTTTTGGCCTTCAATGTAAGAATAGAGAAGAATATTAAAAAAACTTTGGAATGTACATTGACGACATTATTTCAACGTGGCACGTACAAATCCCTCGTTATATATGCCAAGATTCTGTATTTATGCGGGATAGAGTTTATATCATATCGAACCATGTTACGATTCCAGTTCCAGGTTCCTCTTTATGGGAGTAGATGCCATTGAACTGAAATTACCCCAATCTGGTACTAACGTTTCTGCACTAAATTATGTTCGCCGTCAAATCTAATTTGGCTCTTTGAATGAGAGGTGACGCCACGTACGTCCAATCGTGGCTCATGAATAACAGTTAAAAACGAAAAGAAAAGGGTAAATAATGAAAAGAATCCACACCTAGCAAGATGCCGTCCCGAATGAGAACACTTGTTGAAAAGTTACGGATTTGCTGCGTCGGCACCAGGCCATGGGTTCAAATTGTAGAGGTTAATCCCGTAGCCTTCAAGCAAATGAATATCTGACCTGGCAGAATAGTGACTCTATTTGGCTATAAGCAGGCTTTCACCATCAACATTCAACAGAGGGGATAACTTTTGTCATCCTGATTAAGATTTGGGATTTTTAGAGCCAAAGTGATAATGATTCATGACCCATTTTATCAAGATTCTTAATTAATCCTGGATGGGGTTAGACTTCCACGGGAAGGGAACAAACTTAATAGCACGACACTGTGTTTAATTTCTTCTGCAATATTTCAACATTTTTATATTTTTGCGTGCATGAGCAAATCAACTGACCAATATTATGAAATTTGCTTTCATAACCAAAAAAAAAAAAAAGTTAGTCCCACCAAAAATAAAAAATAAAAAAAATTTAAATTTAAAGTCGATCATCCTCATCCACCAAATCATTACTCTTTTGCAAGAGTTGTTGATGTGTCTCCTCCATATTTTAAGGTGCCTCGATGAGCCATAATAACATAATGTCTATAAAAATTTTTGAGTGTATAATAATAATTATCCAAGTGATTTTTTTTTTAAATTTTTTTTTTATTCTTTTCCTTTTTTAAGATCTGTTTTCTCATCGCATGGTTTGTTTGCTTGAAACCGAAGAGCAATGAGGGCCAAAATATTCTTGAATTTGGGGAACCGATTCGATACAAGTGCTAAACATAACAACATCAAATTCATCTTTTACTGTATTTTTATGTTTATTCTTTACCGCATGCCGCCAGCCCGAAGCGCCATTGTCTGTCCAGCAAAAACAGAACCGCCGGGACACGCGGCAGATCATGCAGCGATATTTTTTTTTCAAGGCGTTAGAGATAAAATGTGTTGGATTGCTGGGTCGCCAAGTGGAGGCAGGCGCGGCACCGTGGGACGCGTGGAGTGAGATTATGGCATCAGTAGTTAAGATTCTCCTGCGAACAGTTACCTCGGGACGAGGAGCGCGCGTCATCCGTTTGGCTTTATTTGTGGGCACCATTTGATCGAAGAGACCGACACATGCAATCAGGCCTAGGCGGAGAGGCGGGGCAGATTAGATTTATTTGTATGGACGAATGAAGATCACATGGCAGTGCTGCCTGTGAAAGTAACATACCATCCTGAATGATTCTGGCTTAAACTTTATACCACATGGGTATGTGAATGAGAGCAAGGCTGTTATGGTAATGGAAAAGAATGTCGTTCTCATTTTTTTGTTGTTTTTGTTACTGTTGATCGAGACTCTAGTTGGAAAGTGGAAACCCTCCCAGGAAGGCAAAAGTTTGTAGATACTTCACACTGCCACCCGCGGCCTGACGCAGTACTCGTGCGATGCAGTCTATATCTCAAATTTGCGTCCAAATTTTATGTCTCAATTAATCCAAAAAGTGATTTTCATCAAATGGATGGTGACTATTGCAACTGTCTAATTTATCCCTTTGGAAGCTTTTAAAAGCTGTCATTTGTTTCGTGAATTGCAAATGATTTTACAGCGAAATTTAAAGAAGATGGATTTGCTGTTGATTTTACTTGTGATTCTATGTTAATAACCACGTGCAAACAATGTAAATTTATGCCAATGTACGATTAAGAATTTTATTATTATTATTTTTTAATTATAGCTCACTGACTACCTAATTCTCTCCCATTACCCTATAGATGACATCCACAAAGCCTTTTACTTATTTGTATATTCTATTCTAACAACTATTAATCAGATATTTCTAAAAAAATTTCATAAAATGTCATGTCCAACCCTTCTTTTTTTTTTTTAAGTATATTAAAATCCCACAAATAATTTTTAATTAGATTTTATTATTAAAAGACAGCCCATAATTCTACTTTTACTAATTTACAAATTAGTGGGAGGAAAATCTACTCCAACTAATTAGAAGAGAGAAAGGGGGAAAATTGATTTGGGTGCACAATATAAGTGTGCTAGGAGCCCACTAGGCATGTCTAACCATTCTAAAACATAAAATTATTGAGTGACAAGCAATTATACACGATTTAATTCAATATTTTACGATGAAAGTAATTTTTGGTTCATTTTTGCAACAAGGATTCAAGATGATTTGGTATTATTCTTGAATAGGCCTTTTGACGCCATTCAAAATCTCTATTTACACTCCTTTTTAATTGAAATTACTTAAATAACTTAACGTAAAATAATTCATTTCTTGTTTTCAATGAAAGTTCAATTAACGTTTAGATAAAATATTCTTTTAACAAACCTTTTATCCACCCCTATTTCATAATTCTTTAATTGGAAAACATTTTTTTTGACAAAATCGTAAGAGTTTATAATTATAAAGATATAAATTATATAATAAGAATAAAAAAAATTTAAGATAAATTTAATATTTTAGCGCTTTTATACAATTTAAAATATAAATTTATTTCGACATATGAATTTGTATCTTATCAAATAAAGTGAGGATATTTTAGGAATAACGTTCAGAAGAGTGATGTAAGGATTTTAGACGGATGTTAGAAGCTCAATTCATTATCTTTTATAAGTTTTCAGAATGAGGTGAAATTGTGAGGTTCAATAGAAAAGGGCAATCTGGGCCTCACATGGATAGACCTAGTAACCAACAGCGCCCAAGAGTAGGATGGGCTTCTATCCGGTGACAAAAGTTTGTAAAAGCTTGAAAAGCCGCTGGAGATGCGGGGGATCGAACCCCGTGCCTCTCGCATGCAAAGCGAGCGCTCTACCATTTGAGCTACATCCCCGTTTGATACTCGAGTATACATTTCTTATTTATGGTATAGACCTAGAAATGAACATGATATTCCGATGGCCATAGCAAAGTAAATACGAAATAGAAGGGGCCATCGGAATTAAATACGGAATTCATTCACCGTTGAATGTTGACAATGCGGCCGACATTGACAGAAGCGGGACGCTTAAATAATCAACAGTACAATGGGAAAGGGGAAATGGGAAATTTATGAAGTTGACTCCACCACGGTAGGCAGTTAAATGAATGACAATAAAATTCAATTCAATTTTCCTACGGCGAAATTCCGGCTATCTGCTCTCCCGTGTTTTCTCACTCAATATCTCCAAATTGTCAATCTTTTCTAAGAAAAAAATTCAAAAAGAAAAAGTGAAAAAAAAAGTTGTGTGAGCACTATTTAATTAATTGATAAAATATTGTTAGTTTTTTTTAATCATTTCAATATAAGAAACGTGTAACATTCAACTTAAATATTTCCCTTTTTTTTTTTTTTAAGAAGTATCACAACCAAATAAAAAATTATCACCGATACAATCACAGTTATATAATGATTTTTATTGTTTAAATCACTCACCAAAATAATAATAATCTCAACAACTTTAAAATTTACTACTAAACCTATAGTGGAATTCGACCGCTGGTCTGTAGTACGAACAGTCTGATGACTAAACAAGCTGTCCTAACATTGAATCGTCCATCATTCATTTAATCCACCTAATTGCCTTGACCCAATTATAACTCTAGTTCACAACCACATCCATTGAACGAACCTCTAGCCCAAGACGGCACCGCACTGCCAGCGGCTCCTCTTCCGCCACCCAATATCCTCAGGGATGAAACACATGCTGCGTTTGTTCTTGTTCGTCGTCGTCGTCGTCAACTTCTCCGTCTCTCCTTCTTTGGCTCTCGACTTTCTCATCAATTCATTTGGCAGCATAACCAATGGAACCGACCTCATCCTCATCAACGACTGCCGGGTCGACTCTACCGTCATCCGGCTCACCAACGACTCGAATCAGTTTTCTTTCGGGCGCGCTTACTACCCAACAAAACTGAAAATGAAACAGAGTACGGCCTCCAACTCTTCAAATCTCACCTCTTTTTCAACTTCATTCGTCTTCTCAGTATTGCCGGAGATCGCCTCAAGTCCAGGCTTTGGCCTCTGTTTTGTCCTCACCAACTTCACGTCTCCTCCCGGCGCGATCGCAAGCCAGTACTTTGGCCTTTTCTCAAACGCCACCGTTCCCACTGTAGCTCCACTCTTAGCTGTTGAATTCGATACGGGGCAAAACCCGGAATTTAACGACCCAGATGACAATCACATAGGGATTGATCTGAATAATATTGAATCTGCCAAACATGTGCCAGCTGGGTACTATAATTCTTCGAGTAACGAGTCCTTTGTGCCGGTCAGAATGAGGAATGGGCAGAACATTCATGCCTGGATTGATTTTGATGGTGACAATTTTGAGATCAATGTTACAATTGCACCTATTGGTGTGTCCAAGCCACCAAGGCCTACGCTTAATTTTAAAGATCCGGCCATAGCTAATTATGTTTCTAATGAAATGTATGTAGGATTTTCAGCTTCGAAAACTAATTGGATTGAGGCTCAGAGAGTTCTGGCCTGGAGTTTAAGTGACACTGGGGTTGCTAGAGAAATTAACACCACAAATTTCCCAACATTCTTGCCACCATCTTCGTCTTCTTCGCTATCAGCTGGAGCGGTAGCTGGGATCGTAATTGGTTGTGTAATGGGTTTTCTTATAATTTGCGCTTCTATAGGCTATTACTGGTATTGGCGAAAGAACAAGTTGAAAGCCCAAGAAGAGGATGAAATCGAAGAGTGGGAGCTCGAGTACTGGCCTCATAGATTCTCATACGAGGAACTAAGCAAAGCAACCAAGGGATTCTCAAAAGATGAACTTTTAGGCTCTGGTGGGTTTGGCAGAGTGTACAAGGGAACACTGCCTAATAATAATAATAATAATAATAATAATAATAGTCCACAGATAGCTGTTAAATGCGTGAACCACGATTCCAAGCAAGGCCTTAAAGAGTTCATGGCAGAGATCTCCAGCATGGGCAGGCTCCAACACAAAAACCTAGTACAAATGCGAGGGTGGTGTAGAAAGGGCAACGAATTGATGCTTGTGTACGATTACATGCCAAATGGCAGCCTCAACAACTGGATTTTCGACAAGCCCAAGAAGCTCTTAGGCTGGAAACAGCGCCGCCAGATATTAGCTGACGTGGCGGAAGGGCTGAACTACCTTCACCATGGCTGGGACCAAGTGGTGGTTCACAGAGACATAAAATCCGGCAACATTTTACTGGACTCCGAAATGAGAGGTAGGCTCGGGGACTTCGGGCTGGCGAAATTGTACCAGCAAGGGGAAGTTCCTAATACGACGAGAGTAGTGGGCACGCTGGGGTACCTAGCGCCGGAGCTGGCGACTGTGTCTTCTCCCACGTCAGCGAGTGACGTGTACAGCTTTGGGGTTGTGATTTTGGAGGTGGCGTGCGGGAGGAGGCCGCTTGACATGGCTAAAGAGGAAGAGGAGGAGGAGGCGGTGCTGATGGATTGGGTGAGGAATCTATACGGTCAGGGGAAGATTTGTGAGGCTGCTGATGCAAGGATTAGGCAAGAGTTCGAGGCTGAAGAGATGGAGTTGGTGTTGAAGCTTGGGTTGGCTTGTTGCCACCCTGATCCTACAAGGAGGCCGACCATGGAGGAGGTGGTGGCTGTTTTAGTTGGCCAAGAGGTGGCCGCCACGCCTAAGGAGTTATTGAGTGACTTGGCACGTGGAGCCGTTGACGCTGATTTTAGTGGTGGTGATGATTCTAGAGAGGAGGCTCCGCTTCAACCATAACCGTCGGCTTCGGCGTGTGAATACTTTTCCTTTTTTTCTTTCTTTTCAATTTTAAATTTTTGTTACAAGCTTTTTTTTTTTTTGTTTTTTTTTTGTGAATGGGTAGATGTTGATGATGAGAATACGTGTTATCGACGAGCTATTATTTTTCTTTGGGTCTTGGAATCATACTAAAGTAGGACGCTTTTATAACGTATTTTTTTATTATTTTTTATTTTATTTGTGTAGTGATAATTTATGCTTTATTTTATAACATCTCTAAAGTAGTCATGCCTTTTTTTTTTTTTTTCTTTTCGAATTGTTTAATTGGACTAGCCATAGAAGCCCATCTCGAACAAAAATATATTTTCGATCAACATTGGCAGTTGCTGTTGTTGCTCATTCTCGTTGCCCCTCTGGCATAGATGATGATAAGGTCTATGCGGGAAATGTGTTTTGCACTTGCACAAGACGAAGAGAGAAGGCTTGTATGGTGAGTAGTATATAGTCTCACTTAAAGAATGAGACCTACGAAATATAATATACTAAAGCCAAAGAAATGTCAGGTCGAAAAAAAAACTCTTGCTTGCCAAAAACAATCTTCATCTGAAATGTCTTAATTTGAACGATTTTTCTTGACGAATTTTCAAGAAATTATAGAAGCACAAGGAACCAACTATGAACTATGTGTGGTGTGGCCAGCTGAACCTGACTTTTCCAAAGTTGAAAGAATCTAACGCAATTCCCCTGCAGGAGCCACACCCATTATAGTTTATAGTGGAGACTTTTATTTTTATTTTTATTTATTTATTTATTTTTCCGGAGATAAGATTTATTAGTGGAGACTGCCACATCCTGTTCCGCATGGTTGGATGAACACGACTGGACCCTCTCTAAATGCCGAGGTTCACGATAGGTCCGTATGAAATACAATATTGCGCCGCTGTACTGTCATAAGATATAAAGCTGGCGCTGATGTTCCCTTCATCCAATGCCTACACAGCACATCAGTTTACAACTATTTTACAGAAGGCCCTCTAAGTTCTGACTTTTGATCAAGAAGCCATAATTTGATTAGCTACTGACGACTGGGATAGTTTTTATTACAATCATCTGGGGTTGGAGTAGAACAACCTGTGACAGTGAGGTTAAGCTTTAGAGTGTGAAGTTGAGAGGGTGGAAATTGAAGTACGGTTTGTCCTTCTTGGCGTTCATCATGAAGCATTGTGACTTCCGCCGGCTTGTTTTTGCTACCGACTCTTTCATTGACTCAGGTCCGCACACCAAGACTCCAATATCAGATCCAGCGGTTTCTTTCTCCAGTTCGGAGAATATTTCTGTTTAATTTACCATACGTTAGAACACATCCTCTTGTAGAACACTACTACCACAATACTAATTCTGTAAGATGTAAGGTGGAACAGCAGAACAAAAATAGTACCTTCAAAATTAGGCCTTCCTCCAAAATTTATTTCGTGTTCCTCCTCAATTGGACCCGATACTTGCACGGCTTTGCCTTGGTTTAAGGAGACGGGTGGAATCTGTTTCTTCAGCCTTCTCCATCTCAAAAGAATTGCCGTCAAAATGCTGCCTGTTATGGCTATTATGAAAGAAGATAATATAATAAGATCAGCCACCCAAGAGGGAGTCTTTTCTTTCGAGACCACCTTTTCGGAAGGAGCAGCTAATTTCTCTGAGGGAACCTTCTTTTCGACAGGAACAAAGATATGGTTGAGACTAACGAGAAAAATTAAGAACAATATGGAGGTGATTCCAACCAGTGCAGCCATCCAAATTGAACTTTCTAGTCCATTTACCGCATAATTTGATTGTGTGCCAAAGCGAACAGCTCGCACTAAAGATAAATCATTCAGTACTTCTCTTACTGTTACACTCGACCGCTCTTCTTGTGTCACAAACACTTTAAGTTTCAGATGCCATTTCTTAGACGGTTGGTTCGAGAGTAGAGGAGAGATCGAGTTTAACAGACATATCTCTTGGGATGACTTTATAACATATATAAGCTGTACTTTGGAGGGGAATCTATATTTACGGTTGCTTTGTGTAGAAGCAATTTCCTGCAAAATGCTCAGAAATGGGGTTATCCCAATTCCACCGGCAACCAGAAGTAGACTGTCATATCTGCGTAAGACTTCAGAATAAGGTTAGTGATGTCGAATTTCACATGAATGTTTTTAAGTGCAGTGAGGTCTTGATATCAGCACACCTTAGGAAGTCCGTTGTGGCGGGTCCATATGGACCTTCAATTGCTACAGGTATGCACCTCATCTGATCAGCGTCAGAATCTAGCTCAGCATGTATCATTTGGTGGAGAGAACTTGTCCACTCTCCTCCACATTTAACTATAAGAGACATTGTCTGATCATCGACACTAGAGCTGGAAGTTATACTGAAGGAATGCCACTGAAATATGGAAATACTCGGTATCTTCATAAATACTACACTAGTAGGAGTGAACTTTAAGCCTGCAATTGGTGCGACAAAGAATTTCTGTATCATGTCAGTGTTATGCATAAAGGTAACTTTACAAGGGCTAGAAACTTTACCTGCATCCTTGGGCAGGATCAGTTCTATGGCTTTGCTGGGGAATACTCGTGCTGAAAGAATACAAGTTTCTGGTCTGGATTGTGTAAATCGGAGAAGCTTGTCAAGGCCAAAGAGAAATATCCCACCAAAAACCATATAGAAGTGACGATCTCCAGCATGAAACAAGAAGAAAATTAGGAAGATGATGTACAGATGGTGTGTGTAGTAGAAGAACTCAAACTTTTTCCTTCTTATTTGGGGAAGTGATGTGATCCACATCAATAACCCTGTGACAAGAGCAATTTCGCCAGCAAGGTATATCCGCCCTGTTTTCTGCCATCTCCACATCTGTTGGTGAAAAGAAAGAAAAATTCTTTCGATGAAATTGAAAGGTTGAGTTGGACCCAAAATTTTGCTGCCAAAGAAATGAACTGGAAAGTTACCTCATCCTTAATATGGTGGCTCACGCCCCAGACGAACAAGGTGCTTCCACCATGAATTGTGGCAAAAAATATCATTGCAGTTCCAAGCCAGATATGGTATCTCACAGATGCTTCAAACTGGATGCCCAGTAACCGAAACAAGGACAGCCCCCTTAAGATAGGCAGGAGCAGCAAAGCCAGGCAAGCCTCTGCTAGTAACCCGAAGCGGGTTGCAACTCTTAGGTACTTGAGTTGCCATCTGCAAAAGAGCTGAAGCATCAATAATGGTAAAGACAAATCTTGCTTTCCATTATCTCATCACCTGTTTATACAGTCACTAATAACTCACGTATCTAATTTCAGGGACTTGACTGGCATCAACTTCTTGAGATCGTTTGAGATGCGGGCATAATAAGTCCACACAAGAAATATGACAAAGAGGAAGACCAACAGAATTTCAAGGCTGGATAAAATACCCACAGTAGAGTTCACAACAAGTGGATTGGAGAGAGCAGTGGCTGAACTCCTTGCTTGTCTATCATTCAAGATTAAACAGAATAATCTGTCAACTGATTTTCGGGATACAGCAGTAATCAGCCATTTGCAAAGCTATATTACCTGATTCTTGGCTTCCTAGGAAGCAAATGCAAGTAAACGAACCCTATGATAGCCGAAGCAACAACTGGAAATGTACTTACAGCAAAGTTAAGGCCTGCAAAATTTTCTTCATAAGATTGTTGCTTTCATGGTTTTGTATATCAAATCTTGTCAGGCATGAATTAGCATTATAGTCAACTGCTTAAAATCCATTAGCAGTAGATAACCAGATATAACTGTCTAATAATGGGGAGAGATTTACTAATGGTATTTATGAAAAAGGAGCTTTGTGGCAGCAAATGAAACTTATTCAGATCAAGTATGTACCATAGTATCCGAACAGAGTAGGCCTAGCTCTATCTTCGGCTTCATGCCATATTTTTGTCCACAGATTTGTTGGCTTTAGAATCCAGACAGCTATCCAAGCAGCGCATATAAAAATCATCAACATTTTGAGAATAACAAGAGTGGTATTTTCCATGACAGTTCTCTAAACTAGTTGCTAGATGATGGCTCTTGGCTTCAATTAATAAGAAAAAAGGTAACTCTATATAAAAGAATTTGGAATCACAAGGAGATAAAACGATTGTACTTATTAGCCCCACCACCTTTCAAGAGTGACCATCACCTGCACACCCGGTGGCCACTTCCTTATATTTAGGGAATGAAGGCCAGAAAATCCCCTCCAAAGCAATATCTAAATGGTCTCTACATCGTGGCCATATTCGAGATTTTCATCATTTAGATGATTTGCCTTGTGCAATTATCACTTGAACATTCTGGACATTATTACTAGTGAAATATGACAAACGTTGGTATTATATCACACAGATTGCTCACTCAAGACGTCATTCATTTGAAGATTATAGTGTAGTGTGTGTCATTTTCTGTTGTTGATTGGCAGCTTTAGCTCTAGGCCATGATTATCACTTCGCTCTAACAAATGGTTACAGATACTGCATGTTGGAGTTATGGTCCACTCCACACTTAACTTTTTCTAACTCTTTCTAAAGAATATGAAATTACATAATTGCAGATACTGCAATCTAATATATATTACAAATATTCTCATGCTTGTGCACTAGAAGATTAGTTTAAACTAAATGTTAGCAAAGCCAACTAGTTGCTGTGCTAGAAAACGAAAAACAATATCATGCAGCAAATTCTGTTGCTAGAAATCATCCCCTAATTTAAGTTAGTTTACGAAGCCATTTTCCATTACTTCAAAGAGGTGCATGTTCATGCTGAAATTTGGCCAAGGGAGTAATGCTACCAGGTTGCCTCGCAAGCACTTGTATTTGTTTTGGTGGGGACAAATCGCTGCCAGTTGGATTACTCAACCTGTCTTCCTTTCTCTTGCACTCACAGAAAAATAATCAGAGGACACTGGATATTTTTTCGGCGATAACCTTCCGACGCTCAAGTCAGTAATCGAGAATAATGAAAAAACTTAGTTTGGACTCTTTTTGTCCTCGATTTTTTTATCTTTTTTAGGTTGTGTGTGTGTGTGTGTTTTTTTTTTTAAAGGTAGATCTTTTTTTTTACGGGCCAAAAAGTCTCTTTTCTTTGGGTTCCTCTGGGTTTTTATAGACACATAAAATTATCGCTTCCTCAACGTTGTTCCTCATTGTGTAGCTGTTTTTGGGTTGAATACCCCATTTAAACCACGAATTAATGAGATGCCCGTTATGAGACAATTATTAAACTGCAGTTACAACGCTCGTTCGTGCGTAGGCATTACAACTGATGTTTTATGTAGTGCTCAACGATTCAAGGTTAGTTGAGGCTTGTGGAAAGCCCGAACTGGTTCTGGTCTCCTTCTGGTATTTTGGTTGGTGATGCATGTGATCAGATAACTTCTTTTTTGATAGATTGGGTCATCGTGTTACAGCTGGAGGATTTGACAAGCAAGTTTCGCTTCGCTAAAATCTAGCAATGGTATTTCCACTCCCCAAACACCAGTCCTCCCACTATGAATCCCGACCAACAAAAAAGCCTAAGATAAGCTATAAAGCGAAGGCCGAATCTTTCCCTATCGATTATATGAACTGTGAGACCACTCGGGAAGATTTAGATAAGCTTAGGGTGTTATACACGATCCCTGATGACATCAAACTTAGGATACCTGGCAAGGTTAATACCCCTAGCTGATTTTAAGGCCATGTCGTCTGCATTTTTAAGACGACATGACTGAAAGTTAGATCGATAAACGTTCGTGAAAGTTGAGAAGTCACCCCTCCTTAAGCTCATTTATAGTTTATAGTCTTATCTTGTTTTCACTCCAAACACTAGAAACTGAGGGACTGGTGTTTAGGAAGTGGAAATACCACTACCATATTTTAACAAAGTGAAAACCTGCTCATCAAATCCTCGAGCTGTAGCACAATGACCCAAGCTACCGAAGAGAAAGTTATCTGATCACCTGTATCGCCAACTAGAATACTGTGAGGAGACTAAAACCAGCTCGGGCATTCCATGAGCCTCGATTAGCCTTGAATCGTTGAGCACCACTTGAAAAATCAATTCTAATGCCTACGCACGAATGGGCGTTGTAACTGCAACTCAATAATTGTCTCATAACGGGCATCTTATTAATCCATAGTTTAAATGGGGCATTCAACCTAGAAAACGGCTATGCATTGAAGAAGGATGCTGAGGACACAATAATTTCGGGTGTCTATAAAAACTCGAAGGAACCTAAAGAAAAAGAATTTTTGGCCCCGAAAAAAAAAAAGATCTACCTTTAAAAAACGCACACACACAGCCTGAAAAAGATAAAAAATCAAAAAGAGACCAAACCAAGTTTTTTCATAATTCTCAATTACTGACTTGAGCGATGGAGGATTATCACTGAAAAATTATTCGGAGCGCCTTAACTATTTTTCTATGAGTGTAAGAGAAAGGAAGACAGGTCGAGTAATCCAACCGGTAGCAATTTATTCCCATCAAAATAAATACAAGTGCGAGGCAATCTGGTTGCATTACTACCTCCACCAAATTTCAACATCAACAGTGCACAAGAAATGATATGAATTGGATTCCACCAATCTACTTTTTCCAAGCACCAAAGTCTAGTTTTATCTCAAATTCAAAAAAAGTTGAATGCCATCAATCTCTTCCCCAAACATACATTCATGCTTACATGAATGCTGCAAATGTCATTATCTCACGTTGTGCGAACATCATTTTTATATAAGCTTAAAGGGCGTGAACTGTGAACTTTCAAAAAGGACAAAAAATAAAGTAAAAAAAAGGAACTAGGAAGAAATTAATGATATTTACCATATGAGGCAAAAGGGGTTTGAGCAATTGGCAAAGGGCGTTCATTAGTACAGAGAGTAATATAGAGGTAGGAAAATATCAGAAATGCAAGAACAAGCACCCTTAACTACAAGAAAATATCTTTATAATAAAGCTAGCTCTAGGAGTGAGTTTTCATTTACACTTATAAAGTCATTACCAACTCCTTTCACAATTGATCTTTGGTCTTAGGTCTCTCTCAATTCTAAAAGTTAACTCAAAGATGAGGCTTTCCCTCACACTTATAAAGTCATCATCAGCTCCTTCCGCAATCGATGTAGAATAATCCTAATAATATTTTTTAGAGATTCAACATTTATTACTCAATTGATGAAATCTCTTAAAGTGGTATAAGAAGTATAAGGTTTGAACTCGGTTCACATGAATGGGAAGCAATTTAAATTATTATTAGTTATTAGACTATAATTATATACATTAAAAAACTTATATATAAAAGGAAATTACAAGCGTTAGGATTTCTCATCATCTCTTTCATCAGCATAATTATTGTTTGTCTTCATTTAGTTTTGCCTACATTATATAGATCATTTTTCTTTAGAGATAAGAGGGAAAAAAAAGGACGGATCGTTCAGCAAATAAGGTTGTGAAGGACAGGTCATCAAAGTCTCAAACAGAAATACACGATGAGCTACGCAACACTTAAAGAATTAGTTGTTTGCTTAACTAGGGAGGGATAGATATAAAACTTTTTATTAAATGAATGTCATGACTCAAACAAACTAGATGTTCACCTAAATGTATCGGAAATGTCAAGTCACCGGAGCTTTTTCTAATTTAGTAAACGATGGTGGTGAAGGTAAGCAGTTTACCCACTTGACCTGAAATCAGCTCTTTGAAGAAAGAGTACCAATTAAGCCCTCATCTTCCATTAATTATCATTTGCTTTTCATCCAACCCTATGTCATAACTCATAAGGGTGCACGTACTTCAAAGTCACTCAACTGTGCTGCATTTAAGACATGTATTAAGCGGCCTATACCGTCTCCTCATCTCATATATTTGTGTGTCTGGTCAAGATTTTTCATCAAAGCGCATGTTGCTTAAAATCTACAAAGGGAAATAAAAGGTTTGATCCACGCCTATTCTAGAAAATCAAGGAGATTGAAAATACAGTTAAATAATGGAGACGCAACTCCATTTCACACGCACCACTTGTGTGGTAAACATTTTAGATGGGACAGCACCACAATTGACACAGTAGCAGTCACAATAACTTCTTTAATCATCGCCATCATCATATTCTTTGTGATTGAAATGTGAAGCATGCATATTTACTTTCTTGGGCCTATGTATAGGGACACCAAGGACTCTCATCTGCAGAGAAATCAAATTTGAGTTGAGGTTGGAAAAAGAAAAAAAAAAAGCAGATGCCAAGAGAAAGCAAAAGGAAACAAATAAGTTATGTGACATAACATTTTACAAAAGGGGCGTGCAATTGTGACATATCCAATAGCCTGCTAAGCTTGACAAAAAAGAATCTTCTCCTTTTTTCTCTTTTTTGGCATTGAGAGCAGCGACTCATTCCTCATAAACTGCCAACCCACTAGCACCAAAATCTTGTTATCTTCGCTCCTTACCCTTTGTTAGTCTTCGTTCTTAGCAAAGCGAAGAATATGGAAGAAGAGAAGCATCCGCTGGCTGATCATCTTCATCACCATCACCGTCACTCTTTGCAATATTGTAGTGCAAGAATTATGTCACCGGAGATTGTGGAGATTGGAGAGGATCACAGCAGGAGCATTGGCGCTACTAGCAGAGATGCAGTTGCTAGTGATGTTTATGTGGCTGTAGGCAGAGATGATTTACATGTGCTTAAATGGGCTCTTGATCATGCTGTTTCTCTCGGTGCCCGGATTTATCTTGTCCATGTTTTTCCTCCCGTAACATATATCAATACACCGGGTAATACTAAATTTTAATTTGTACCGTCGTTAGCTAGTACTCTCTAATTAGATGTCCATTTAGTTTCTTTTGAGTAATTGCGATTTTTGCTGATCGTTGTTCTTGCTTTTCCCAATCACCAACAACATACTATTATAAATAAACTCCCGATAACGAAAAACTTGCATAATAACAAAACGAAAAAGTGTCATGTCATGTTGTTTGTGGTATCAGGGTATGCAATCTAATGGCAATCATATTAGGCCAGTGATATTGATACTGCATGTGTTTGTGTGAAACAGCACAAAGCTAATTAAAAAACTGGTGTCGGCTTTCTTATTGCGTAATATGATGTTAAGTGCATTCATCAAATTTAATTATATTGTTTATATTGAAATGATAGTTGGAAGATTGGCAAGGAGCCAATTGAGCCAAGAGCAGGTGAGAGTTTATGTAAATGAAGAGAATAACAGAAGAAGAAATCTCTTGCAGAAATACATTTGCCTCTGTAGCGATGCCAAGGTGCTCGGTTATGTACTCTATGTTGACAATTAACCATGCATGAAGCACAGACAGTTGGGTAATCATTTTCGCTTCCATGCAGCAGGTAACAGTGGAGACGTTGCTGGTTGAGAGCAATGCGACAGCTAAAGCAATTCTTGATCTCATTTCTGTCGCCAACGTTACCAGTCTTGTCATGGGAACCAAACTGTCTCCTCGTTCCTGGTATAAATATTTGTCAATTCTTGTTCGTTTGTTTCCCAAGGTAATTAACTCAGAAAGTCAAAGGAAAAAGGGAGCTGTGTATATGAAATATTCACTTCTTTCTCAGGCGATTAATGAAGAAGTTGTCGAAAGGAGAGTTTGTGAAAAAGAATGCACCGGATTATTGTGATGTTACCATTGTTCATGATGGCAAGAAGGTTGTGGACGGTCAAAAGGTAGCAGAAGCGGAGCTTGCTCATTCATCTTCACCTTCAAGCCCCGGGACTGGGAGACCACAAGTAAAAGGCAGGTCTCGAAGGAACTTATTTGAATGTGTATGCTTATCAGGCAAGTTTCAATATTGAACCTGGAATTAATGCTCCTCCGCATGTTATTCATTCTTTCCAATCAAGAACAATCTTTTCTCAGAACTAACCCTCTTCCATCTCCGGGCACAAAGAGTTGAATTTTAAATTTTTAATCTAATTAAATAAATGGACTTCACAACGTGCACAGATCATTGAGGAAGGAAAGGCACGATCCTAAAGTTTGCCAAGGGTAGATGCAATTCCTGCTGCTACTAATGACAATGCCTTTGTACTGCACAAACTGAATAAGAGTTCAGAAATTAAACAGCTAGAGATATAAACTATGGGAGATGATATTAAATGGATTTCACACATACAGAACGTGTGCTGTATTGTATGCCTGAGTTCATTCTGGCTTCTGAAAGTAACCATGGCTAGCTGGCACCGCACCACAACAAGCTGTTGCATTTGATCTTCCATTCATTTTTATTTGTTATCAAGTGCCAGTTGTACCCCTACAGTATCAATTTAGCCTCAAACTGATCTCAAATGATTATATATGTTCACTTCTGAAGTCTTCAATCCTGACAATTTCATTAAAATTTTCCGAAATGTTTTATAAATTCGGACAGCATCCCCTAGGCAAAGATCTCCCGGAAGTGAATAAAAATAACAGAGACTCCTCACCTCATGATCAGAAACTGAGAAAATTTCCGGGAAATTTACAAGATTAACCAAAATTTTTTTCCCAATTTCAACATTAACCCTCGTAAAAAATTGCTATCATCATTAGTCACTCACAGCTCTATTTTCCTAAATTACCCTTGTTATTTAACATAAATTTCAAACTCACTAAACAGTCGAAACTGAGCAAACATAATCTGACGAACTAAAATTATCTGAGAACAGCAATCGGAAAACGGCAACGACCGAAATTAAGAAAACGACCATGGCAATCGGCATCTGCAGTCGGTGACAGGGACAAAAGACGTAGGTAAGGAAATTTTTTTTGTCTGATGCAATAATTACAGGAATTTGTCGCACCAATTTTGGTGCGACATGCGCCTGTCGCACCAATTTTGGTGCGACATGCGCCTGTCGCACCAATTTTGGTGCGACATGCGCCTGTCGCACCAATTTTGGTGCAACAGGCGCCTGTCGCACCAACTTGGTGCAAGTGCCTGTCGCACCAATTTCGCACCAATTTTGGTGCCACAGGCGCCTGTCGCTCCGAATATAATTTTTTTTATTTTTAAAAATATTATTTAACGTAATAATATTATATAAACTAATGATGTTTAATAGTTTTTAATTTAATTTATTTTTATAATTTCAGGTTTAATGGATTCAGTAGTTCTTCAATTATGTTACGATGGGTCATGGGAGACTTTGTCAGATGGTAGTATGGAGTATGTTAATGCTAAGAATACAACATTTTTTGTTTGGAAAAATTGTCAATTTGATCAATTTTTGAATAGAGTGTATGAAGTGTTGGAGATAAATCCTCATGAATATAGTATTACGATGAAGATAACTTTGAAGTCTAGTAACACAATATATCGCGCATGTTCACTACCCATGGACATATGTAATGATGAAATGGTGAAGGTTGTGTTACATATGGCCTCTGATGTAGCGAACTATGGATGCGTCTCTATATTTGTTACCAAATCTCTGCGAGTTTGGAGCGAAGATCTTGAGCCACCGGTCGAAACTGAAACTTCCTTCCGAGCAAATATGCATGTCCCTGATATTGAAGAGGAGGTGTTGCCAAGTACAATGTCGTTGCCACAACGTTACTCTCCACTCAATGAGAATAATGACAACATTGATGATAACGGTGTTACGTTAGCGGATATTGAACAAGCTTTGTTACCACTAACGGTGCCGTCAGAGCAACGATACTCTCCATTTCACAATAATGAATTCCGCGACAATTATGAGCCTATTAATCACATTAGGAACACAGAAGCGGATAATTTTTATGCAAAACCGTCCACTAGTACCAGGGCTACTTATTTCAATAGTGCAGTTGATGACGGGGGTGCTAGTGATTATAATATTCTTATTAATGATGATGACGAGCGTGATGATGATATTCCTATCAATAATAGAGACAGTCCATCTATTCATGCAATGGCTCATTCGAGAAGGAGAATTGACCCCCTCACAAGTCTTGCTCCAATTTTATCTTTAGACATGGTAGCTCCAAATTTTGTTAGCAATTGTGACTCAGATGATATTGGTGTAGGTAAGCTATTTATTGAAAAGAATGAGTTAATATTAGAACTGCGCAAGGTTGCCTTAAGGGACAAGTTTGATTTTAAAATTATACGGTCCACAACAACACGGTTCGAGGCCCATTGTTTTTCGGAATCATGTAAATGGCGGCTTCGTGCAACGAGATGTTCGAATGAGCACAATGTTCCTTGGGTGGTAATGAGAATTGATAATGTACACACTTGTCATAATGAGGTCTTGTCTGATGGCCGTCGTCAAATAAGGAGCCGAGTTGTTGGTCACATTATCGCCAACAAATATATCCAAGAGAAAAGGATATACACTCCAAATGATATCAGAGCAGATATGCAGCAGGAATACGGTGTTCACTTAACATACCAACAAGCATATCGGGCTAGAGAAGTTGGCCTTGAAATTGTTCGAGGAAATCCTGCAGAATCCTATAGCTTACTTCCAAAGTATTCTCACGTTTTGACCGAAGCAAATGAGGGTACAGTTACCCACCTTGAACAGGATGAACATGGTCATTTCTTATACAGTTACTCCTCGCGTTCCTCATCAATCACTTGCCTCAGCAAAAGGTTGTGCAAAATTACCCCACTGAATGGAAAGCTTCGGCACTCCAGGAAATGCCCAAATATATCATTTTTAAATAATTGTAACTGTCGTTTTGTCAACTTGTTATGTAGAACTTTTACTACTTTCACTAATTTACACATACTAGATATCCGACCAGGAAAATGATCGGCATACGCTAACTTCATCGAACCCAAATTATTACTCGCCATGTATCTGTCATATTTATAACACAATTATATTAAATTTATAACAATTTTAAAAAAAAAATTCTGTAAGTTAAAAAAAAAATTCTGGAAGTTGGTGCGACGGGCGCCCGTCGCACCAACTTCCAGAATTGTTGTTTGGTGCAACGGGTGCACCTGTCGCACCAAACAATCATTTTGGAAGTTGGTGCGACAGGCGCGCCCCTGTCGCACCAGGTCGCACTGGATTTGGTGCGACTACCACTCCGCACACCGATTTTTCCTCTGAAATTCAATTTTTTTCCGATTCACCCACTTCACCATTTCTTCTCCGTCACCCCACAAACACCATATCACAAATCATCTTCTTCCCTCACCCAACATAAAATCCTAACAACATAATTTAAGTTTTCAAACTAACTTTTAATTTATTGGTTGCCGTGGATGGAGTAGAGAGCCGCCGGCGAAGATAACCGTTGTTGATGGAGAGAATTGGAAGAGATTGGGAGGTGAGAGCCGCGTGAGCATAAAGGGTAAAAATGGTCAATAATTTTTTTTGGCTAATGTTGATAGAAATTTTTAACAAGGGTTACTGTTGAATTTTAAAAAAATATTTTAGTTAATCTTGTAAATATCCCAAAATTTCCGCGAAAAACATCTTGACTAACGGCAATGTTAGTCGTGCCCAAAAGCCTCGAGGCCATCTTTTTCACTTTTCTGACACACGTCAGCAAATTCATTACGCACAAAGTGGACATGGGCTTTCCACATCCAAGCCCACGGCCCATCTCAAGTAAATGCAATTGCCACGTGCATTAAAAAACAACACATACCATCAACGAACAACGGGTATTTCCCTCCCAAGTAGAACGTAGAATAAAATCCAGTCACGCACAAAACAATAAGCTCCCTTTCTCTCAACTCCGTTCACATAAATTTTGAGAAGAAAGACAAATATTTCAAGTTAACCGCCAACTGTAAGTTAAGATGAATCGGTACGATCACCGATACGCTGACCCCGACTCTTACCGTCAACGTCGCAGGTAACGCCGTCACTTGTTCCTTTACTCGAATTCAGATCTAACCCTCTCTCTTTCCTTTAATTTAAAACTTCTCCTATGTAATTATTTTTATTGCAGCGATTTAGTAGGCCTACCGCCGCCAGTCATGGGCCGGGGCGGTCCCGGTCTTTACGGCGGTCCTCCTCCTCCTCCTACAGCTAGTTACCCCGGAAGAGGCCTCGGAGCTGCTGCCGGCACGTATCCACCAGTCGGTAGATTCGATGGCGGCCGCGGCGGTGGCGGTGCAAGGGGATTCGGTGGTAGAGGAATGTTGAACGGCCATAGTGGAGGTGATAGGAGAGGTGGTGGGGGAAGAGGTTTTGACTCAGGCCGTGGCGGTGGTAGAGTTGGCGGAAGAGGAGGTCGGCATGGCGGTCATAGGGACGATTTAGATAACTTATCGCTTCCGAAGCAGGATTTTGCAAATTTAGTCCCGTTTGAGAAGGATTTCTATGTGGAGAGCCCGTCAATACGGGCAATGACAGAAACGGAGGTGAAGATGTATCGTGCCAGGCGGGAAATTACCGTTGAAGGCCACGATGTTCCAAGGCCTGTTCGAATTTTTCAGGAAGCGAACTTCCCTGGTACCTTTTAGCTCATTTTAATGCTATTAAGCTGTTTACTACTGTTGATTGCCTACTTTTAGCTTATTATTATTTTGATTTGTGGTGTACTAGATTACTGCCTGGAGGTGATTGCTAAATTAGGATTTGTAGAGCCAACGCCGATTCAGGCTCAGGGTTGGCCTATGGCTTTAAAGGGTAGAGATTTAATTGGAATTGCAGAGACTGGTTCTGGTAAAACTTTGTCTTATCTGTTGCCTGCTTTGGTACATGTTAGTGCTCAGCCAAGATTGGGTAAGAATTCCCTACACTTACACCTTATTTGGAGTTTTTTAGTTTTTTTCTATTTCTGTACAGCTAGTTTTTGGCTCAATTTGATTTTGTTTGTGTTATGGTTGCTCAGTCCAAGGTGAAGGTCCTATAGTCTTAGTGTTGGCACCTACTAGAGAATTGGCTGTTCAAATTCAGGAAGAGGCTTTAAAATTTGGGTTGAGAGCAGGTATTAGAAGTACTTGCATTTATGGTGGTGCTCCCAAAGGACCTCAAATTCGTGATCTTCGTAGAGGTATTTTCATTTTCATTCGAGAGTATTAATTGCATTTTGTCAATTGATTCACATGCAGGTCAGTGGAGCATTTAATGATTTGTGGATTCTCTTTATGCCAGGTGTTGAAATTGTTATTGCCACTCCTGGTCGACTGATAGATATGTTGGAAGCTCAACACACAAACTTGCGAAGAGTGACTTACCTTGTGTTGGATGAGGCTGACCGAATGTTGGACATGGGATTTGAGCCTCAAATTAGGAAAATTTTAACTCAGGTATTTTCATTTGTTGTATCTTCATCTTTCCTACAATATGACTATTGGAGAATTTTATAGGACCCTTATAAGCTCTCTATACAATCTCTAAAACTGTAGCAAAAGGTTGTGGTACTCTTTAGATTACTATTGACACTAAATATACCAAATATAGTGATAATACATGAATTCTTACTGGTAAAACTGATATGCTGCTTTCATTGGATTTAATTCCTGATTATAAAATAGTTTCAAGTTGAATTCACAAGTTATGTTCTTGTTATAGATCCGACCAGATAGACAGACTTTGTATTGGAGTGCCACATGGCCAAGAGAGGTTGAAACTCTAGCTAGGCAGTTTCTGAGGAATCCATATAAGGTTTGTGTTATTCTTATGATCTAAATTTATATGTTTATTTATTTATTATTATTATCATTTTTTTGGTGACTTACAATTTGCTGTGAAATTTTATGCCATGTTGATGTCTTATGTCCTTGTGGTTGTGACCATATTTAGGTAATCATTGGATCACTAGATTTGAAAGCAAACCAATCAATAAACCAAGTGGTTGAAGTTGTAACAGAGGCAGAGAAGTATAACAGGTTGGTCTCTGCAACTATGAGTAATCTTGATTACTGTGCTCTGTAGGTCTTGATTTGTTAGTATGTTCATTTGCAGGCTGATCAAACTGCTTAAAGAAGTGATGGATGGGAGTCGAATTCTAATATTCACCGAGACCAAAAAAGGATGCGACCAAGTTACAAGGCAACTGAGAATGGATGGGTGGCCAGCTCTGTCCATTCATGGTGATAAAAACCAGTCAGAAAGGGATTGGGTCCTGGCTGAATTTAAAAGTGGAAGAAGTCCTATAATGACTGCTACTGATGTTGCGGCACGGGGCCTTGGTAGGATCACTGTGTGTTAGGACTTAGGAGTTTGGAATCTTAGGTCTAATCTTTTAGGTCTTGAAAGCGAGTTGCCGGGCTGCTGTCCAGTTTCCTGAGAATATAATTTGTGGTTTGGGTCCAAAGAGGGGTGTCATCATGCATAATGGCTGTTGACTGTTGTTTTTCACTAACCCATAAACAAGGTACTCACATTCAAGGATTTACAGGTTGGATGAGAGGCATATTGGTTTCTCTTATTCACTGGAATGTCTGGAGAAATATTCTCTGCTTGGGTACCACCTTATTCTTACATCTTATGTTCCATGGACGCAGGGAGCACGTTAGACTGATATGACTGAGATAGAGTGATGATATACCATAACACTATGGAAGCCTCTGTAGGTCAGGGAAGTTGCCTTTTCTGTTTATGTGCAAGCCATAAAATATTCTAGAAAGCTGGCTTACTTGAGGTTGTATTCTTTGCTCAAGTTGCCTGGAATATCATGGCTTCTTCCCTTGAGTGTCTTTAGTAACATAGTTGTACTTATTGTTGCCCATCCACGGTTATGGAGCTGGTTTGTGGGGCAGCCTGGTTGACTCTCATGTACTTGTTGGGTTCTTAAATGGTGGTGGTGAAGCTGTTCCTTATCCCTGCAAGGTTAAGGTGGGCACATTTATTTGATAAACGTCTTATCTTAAATTTGACCACTCAGATCTTCGGGGTGCAGGGATAAGGGGGGTTTGGTTTTGTTTTCCGTTTTGGCTGTATGTAGGCTGAGTGATGCCAAGTAGTTGACTCGAGCATGTTTAACTAGACTTATGAGCCCTTTTGACTGAGTTTTTCAGCAGCTTGAACTTTGGCTCAAGTCTGAGATGGTTAATTTATTGTGCAAATGATTACTTAACCGTTCTTCCTTGCCAATCCAACTTGAGTTGAGCTCAACTTGTCTGATCTGTTCTGCAACCTATGTCTTCAATAATTTTCTTATGTTTAATAAACCTTAATATTTATTCTTTTTTGCCTAACCTCTACCTTCTTTTGTTATAGATGTGAAGGACATAAAATGTGTTGTCAATTATGATTTTCCAACCAGCCTTGAGGATTATGTTCACAGGATTGGGCGAACTGGTCGTGCGGGGGCCAGTGGAACTGCTTTTACCTTTTTTACGCATTCAAATGCAAAATTTGCTAGGGATCTAATCAAGATCCTACAAGAAGCAGGGCAGATTGTGAGTCCTGCGCTATCTGCCTTGGCGCGTTCTGCAGCTCCTAGTTTTGGAGGTAATTCATTGTTTTCCTGATTTTTCTTCTTGCAAATACATGGCATGGTCATTGTGTATACCAGAATGATAGAACATTTTTGTTCCTGTTGTTACATAGGTTCCAGGGGAAACTTCCGCACCAGAGGACGAGGAGGCTTTGGCAACCGATCTTCAATTTCAGGGTCTAATACTATTCCTCTTGGTTCAAAGAGGCTGTGGTAGTTATTATGGTGGCAATGCTCTTGAACAACACCTTTCTTGAAGCTGAAGGTCTCTGCAAATGTAGCAAGGTCCATGCTGTGCTTGCAGCTTGTTTGATTATTATGTGACTTAGCCATTAACTTGAAGCTGCAATTTGTAACAATGAGATGAGGAAGAAGATACAGGAAATTCATGTCATATATGTTGCAGAATTGAGTCGGCTAACCTTGAAATGATTAGGATTACTACTGATTATTGATGTGCAATGTATGTTCTCATGTAATTCATATTGCTTACCTTTCCAAAAGTGCAATAAGATTGAGAAATCATAGGAGTGCTGCTCCTCGCAGCTTGGTTGGTGGAGGAGATTCGTTTTTTCTTTTGATTCGCAGCCTATGAGCGAAAACCCTAATGCAACGAAAACATGCAACGGCGGCTGAACACACTTTCAAAATGTGCGAAAACATTAGTCACCTATTCCTTAGTAAGAACATTCTGTTGTTGTAATAATACACATCTTACTTTTTTCGTAATCTACAAACTAGCAGTTTTAATTTCTGTTCAACCAAAAATTACTATCAATCGTGAAACTAAGTTGTATGCTAGGAGTGAACTAATAAAGCTGTAAAGTGAACATGTATGTGCAATATTGCAAGACTTGCAAGTGGAGTTAGGGGAAAGAGCAACATTTTTTGCTTTTTAAAAAGCCCAAAAAAAAAAAAAAAAAACCAGGGCAAAATTGTAAAAACAATATAGAAATAACCCTAGACTGGCCACGATATAAACTTAAAAAAACCCTAATCTGAAATCCCCGCCCCGCAGTGAGTGCACTCCGCAGAAGGTAAGCAAAAAGGAGGAAGAGAGCTCCCTAGGCCCAGCGAGAGAAATATGACAACCCGATTCAAGAAGAACCGTAAGAAGAGGGGCCACGTCAGCGCCGGGCACGGTCGTATCGGGAAGCACAGAAAGCACCCGGGAGGACGCGGTAATGCCGGAGGCATGCACCACCACAGGATCCTCTTCGATAAGTACCATCCTGGTTATTTCGGCAAAGTTGGTATGAGGTACTTCCACAAGCTGCGTAATAAATTTTATTGCCCAATTGTGAACATCGACAAGCTTTGGTCGATGGTACCTCAAGAGGTCAAAGCCAAGGCTTCCAAAGACAATGTGCCAATGATCGATGTGACTCAGTTTGGCTACTTCAAGGTTTTGGGCAAGGGCGTTTTGCCTGAGAACCAACCCGTTGTGGTGAAGGCCAAGCTTGTTTCCAAGACAGCCGAGAAGAAAATTAAAGAAGCCGGTGGGGCTGTTGTGCTTACTGCTTAGGTTTATTGGTATTTTTTTTTTTTATATTTTGGATTTCAGTTTTTGAGTATTTGACTATTTTTATATGTAGTTTTGGATGTTTATGTTATCATTTGAAACTTTTTGCTTTACTAAGACCATTGATTAATTCTGTTTTGGCGTTACAATGATTTTATTATGGTTGTTATTGGTACGAATTTGTTTAGCTTTATACCTGCAAGTGGAATGACGGTTTGTTGCTGGAAATAATACCATATTTATGACGCTGCTTTTGATTTTGTGGTTCCGGAAGATTGTTTTCGTGGATTGGGGTTTTAGGGATCAGTTGCAACCTTCATTTTGGAAATATGAATTTGTAAATTAGTAGTTGAAGTAATTGAGTGTGGAAGCCAAATGAATTGAAAGTTTAATGTTTGGCTTGGGAGAAGGGATCATGCAAGTTTTGATGGGTGGTAAGACAAACCCAAGTGATTTATTAGATAATCATAAACTTAAAGTTCTTGAATAGTATTCGTATTTCAAATATTTATGAGCCTTCAGTTCTCAGATTGCCTTGTTTTAGGATAATCAGGGTATCACATTGAATATCTCACCTGAAACTCTCACCTGAAAGTAGTACAGGGCCTCTACCTCTGTTGAGTTTATGACTTTGTTAAGTTCATCTGCTTTTGATGATTTGAAACGTCTTGGTTTCATTGGCAGAGGGAGGATTATACAAAGGTGTTTATTGTAAACGAGTATCCTTTTTGTTTGAGTTGCATGCACCTCCTTGATTGATTGGGAGTGGAAGGATTCAATGTCCAAGAGCTTTTTTTTTTCTTTTAAGTACCTTTATTATTACGTTTGATATGGATCTCAATTGGCACACTGAGGAATAGTGATTGAAGTTAAGACGAGCTTCACTGGCAGTTTGATTGCTTTAGTATTGTTTTGTCTGCATGTTGTAGCAGGATGTAAAGTGCTTCTTCCTATGCCTGAGGTGTGAAATGTTGATTCCAAACTGATAGTTGCTGTTTGCTTCGCTGGTTGAAGAATTTTTGCTTGTGCTTGTGCTTTTGGATAGGGTGTAGTTGCTACTTTGGAAATGTCTATTAAAGGGTGATTTTAATTACTTGCTTTGAGTCTCTGAACTGCAGTTTATGGATTACTATATATATATATATATATATATATCAAGGTGCAACATATATCAAGTTGCCTATGTTGCACCTGTTGCAACATACCACGCTTTTTGTCTTTCTGCAGAATTGTTGTTCGATGTAAAGTGAGTTTATCTAACGGTTGAGATGAGTTTATGGATAATTAAAGTAGCAGGTTGCTAAAAGAGATAGTAGAAAACTGGAATAAACAAATAAAGATCAAAATAAGGGTTTGTTATTGACTCTGTTTTGAGAGGCCGTCATCAAAATCTTGTTCAGAACTTAGAAAGTGCCGAAATCTTTTCCACACATACAAAATTCGAATGGTCCAAATTTTTTGCTCATGGAATTGGGATCATATTAGGGTAAAGTAATATGAAATGACGTCAGCTAAATTGAAGGGGAATATATGGTTGTGGTAGTCGATTGCAGCAGAGATATTGGGCGGAATTGAAACTTTAGGAATTAGGCATATCTCATTATATGAAAAAAGAGTGGAAAGATGTCTGTTTGATCTGTTGATGAGGCTTCGATCGGCGTGGCAGATAACTCTTGATAAGAAATTGTTAATTTTGTTTGAAAGATTTAATGGTGATAATTAACTTAGGGGAGCCGGTTATGTTTGTGTGTTAGAATCAGAGAAGGGGAGAATGGTAATGAAGACTCATTGTTTAATTTGATAATTTCATTACAAGAAGCGCAGGATTGAACAAGGAAGAGGCAATTAATTTCCTGGAGAAGAAAATGAAGAACCATCCTGCATTAAGCTTTGAAAAAACTGTGCAGGTAGATACTGCTTTGTCTATGTAAGGATCATTTAGTTATATGGCTAATTCATAAGGTGATACTTCTGCGGCATGTTGTTATATGCTTGTTTTATTGTATGCTCTTCTGGTGATGAATTCTGTATTGAGGATATGGGGGTTATGAATTTTAATTTAATTCTATTACCAGACTGCACTTGGCAGATGTAGGCATGACTTGGTTATAAAAGCAAGCTTGTTGAAATGGAACCATTTGGAGAGGAATCCCCTTCAAATGAAATAAACAGGACGGAAAAACAGCAGAATCTCTCGATGAAAACAATTAAATTAGAGATAATTACACAAAATTAAATTTATTAGCAAGAATCAACTACCACGTTGCCCAAATTCCAAGTGTTATGAGATGGAACCTTTTTTTTTTCAATTTTTTACAATAATTTGTCATTTTACCATGCATCATACAAGGCATGACCTTACTCAAATTACATTCATCATTATCATAACAGTGGCCATCAAAGGCACAGCTGAATAGTTATCATTAATCCAATATCTCAGTAAAAGTCACCCGCTACTACTAACACAAAGCACTTCCCTCTTGCTTGGCATTGCAATGAACATTAACCTATTTTTTAATGCCTTGTTTTCTTCTTTGGACGGCAATGGCTGTGTGTATCATCAAATGCAATTAAAATTATAAATTCATCATACAGGGGAAAAATGTTTTTTTGCTTTTTCAGTTCCATCGTTTATGATGGGCCATGATACCAGCTTATATTGTTGTTTGGTTATATCACTCAACTGCTCATCGATCTCCTGGATGGACAACACTCTAAATTGTGGGTTCTCCTCACTCACCACACAAACCTGTAAAAGCTGAAGGCAGCATGAAATGATTACACAAGCAGTCATAACTCTTAATACCCTTGTCAAGACTCCACAATACCAATCTTGTTTGCTATCTTATTGCATTAACTACTGAATTATGCATCAGATCTATAATCTTCTACAAAGTGATACAGCCGCACATATAATTCGAAAATATTAAGGAAAAAAAAAAATAGATAAGCCTTCTAATTGGCGGCACCTTCACTCCATCAATTTAAGAAATCTCACTAAGAGGGCACCATCTTATCATGTCACATCTCTAGCAAGCAAATGAAGAACAACAAAAAAAAAAATTAAAAAAACTCCAAAATGAACAGGGAATATTCAATACGTCAATCTCATAAACCTTAAATTCCTAATGCAGAACTGATACTAGGGTGGAAATTGTAGGCAGTCAATTGCTCATCATCTCCATCTCATCAATGGACAAACACTCTAAATCCTAAATTCTCTTTTCTTGCCACATTAACCCGTAAAAGATGAAGGAAGCATGAAATGGTCGCACAAGCTAACAAAATTCATAACACCTTTTGCAAGGATTCATAATAGTAATATTATCTGCTCTCTTATTACATCAACTACTAATATGTGCAAGTGTTGTTTAATGTTTTGCACACTAATACAACCACGACATATAATTGGAAAAAAAATAAAAAAAACAGATATGCCATCAAATGATAACACCTTCACTACATCAATTTATCAAAGGAACCTTCATATCATCTTACATTTGTAGCAACCAATTGAAGTAAAAAAATAAAGTGAATTTCAGTACCTGAACCTCACAAACCTTCAATTCCTCTTACACAATTGATTGGAAGGTCGAAATTGTAGGCTATCAAGCGCTCATCAACCTCCTCAATGGAAAACTTTCTCAATTATAGATTCCCCTTTCTTACCATGCCAACCTATGTAAGATGGAAGCATTAATTGGTTACACAAGCAGACAAAACTAGGAAAACCCTTATTAACACTACATAATATTAATCTTATCTATTCATTAAATATTGCATGAACTACTAAAAATTGCAAGAGTTGCATAATGTTCTACAAAGTGATATAGCCACAGCGTATAATTGGAATAAATTGAAATAACAATACACCATCAATTAATAGCAACTTCACTCCTTCAATTTAACAATGATCATTGAGCAACCCTCCATTTAGATAAGTTAGATTTGTAGCAACCAACTGAAATAAAACAAAATGAATTTTCAATACCTCAATCGCACTCACCTTAAATTCCTCTTCCATAACTGATTAATCTCCAAAATTGCAGTCTATATGTCAAAGAGGAATAATAATATGAGACTCCACAAATACAATAATCGATAACAAACAAACATGTCTATGCCTACCCTGTAAAACAATCATGAATAGAGACTCATGCCCCATGAAGATATAAAACAAAGTTTAATTGCTTTCATCAACAGATTTTGCTATTTTTCCCTACTATTCATTTCATTTGAAGGGGTTTATCCCCAAAGCCTATCAATATGCTTGCTTTTATAACCAAGCAATTCGTGTTTACATCAATTAGATACAGTCCAGTAACAAAACTAAATTTAAATTCATGACCCCAATATCCTCCGTACAGAATTGGTCATGAGAAGAGAATACTCAAAAAAAAAAAAAAAAGCATATCCAACATGCCATAGGAGTAAAACCTCATCAATTACCGATATAAACAAATGATCCTTACAAAAATAAGATCAAATACCGATATAAACAAATGATCCTTCCAAAAATAAGGCAATATCTACTTGCATCGTTTGTTTAATGGTAAATGCAGGATCGTTCATCGTTTTCTTCTCCACGAAATTAATGCCTCTTGCTCCTTCATTTTGATTGACTCTTTGTTACCAATCTCATCTCTTCGCATTCTAACAAATAAACATAACGGCTCTCCCAATCCAGTTACGATTATTAAATCTTTCAAACAAAATTAATCATCTTTCGCGAATTACCTCCTGCATCCTCTTCAAACCACACATCAGCAGATCAAACAGCAAAATATGGGTTGCAGTTGGCTACAACATTTACAAAATAGCCATCTGATTCGTACCCATGAGAGCCCCTATTCATGAACAAATCATCGAAACCTTTTCCAAAAGAGAAATTGTGATCGTCTTCTCCTGTGTTTGGTGTCTCCTGATTATTTGTCAAATGAAATCATTAACACCCGTTGTACTAACAAACTCGCCATACATCCCAAGTTGCAATATAGGTGAATCCTCGAAATCTTTCCCCCCAAGAAAATGCGATTGTCTTCTTTCGATGTCAGTGTCTGCTGATTTTTTCTAAACCATGATATGTTGAACCCTTGAATTTTTTTCCTCGTACATAAAACGTGGCTCTTCTTTTTCTTGAGCAAATTTTTCAAACTGATGCTCCCTCGACATTGATTAAGTAAGTAACATAACCGGCTTCAACGGTTGCCGATGCATACTCTTTTTATCCACTGACTCATGTTAACCATTAGGTGAACTCACTTTACATCCTATGACAATTCTAAACGAAGACAAAAAGTGTGGAATAATACAACTATTGCCACGTAGTAGAACTCATACACACACACACACACACAAATACACATACATACATACTCCTAAGAGAGTTTGATGTGCCGTCTATCATAGAATGTCTTCATGTAATTCAAAGCTTCAAACGAGAGTGAATTTTTCAGCTTCAGCTGCTTCGATGAGCAATAAGTTGCATGGTTTGCACTCGTTTTCATGCTTGATCGATAAACCTCTTATCCTTACAAATGTATTACTCTCTGTATTCTTGTACGCGTTTAATGGGGAACACCGAAAGATTGAGGAGAAAATATTTCTGCAAGTTTATACGCAAATGAGGAGATCTCTGTGACTTTAATAAAGCTTCTGGTCCAAATGTTATCATTATGGTTCTCCTTCTGTCCAGAATGTGTGGTAGACAAATGATTTTAGGAAAATGAAATCCCCAAGCATCGGTTTTCTGCTCGTGTTCATTCAATTTTCTTCGACATGATCTGTCTAATGAGATAATTTGTATTGACTTTTGAGGCATTCTTGAGGGAACCCATATACAGAAGCATCCGAACTTATACCAATAATTCACACACCACATGTCGTTATCACGTTCCCAATGCGAAAACTTGTTACTTTGGTTGAAAATAAAATATTATATCACTTCATTTGAGAACATTTCCACAGATTTAACCGAACTTTTTGAAGGTGCAGATTGCAGATGATAAAGAATATGTGTTGTTTGTTCATGTTCAAAATAGCAACAACAATGACGCTAGCTAAAGTCGAAGCTGTAATTTTCGTTGTGGGGATTAAGTGCTGGACAAAAAGACACTGTTGTTGACTATAACACCCTCTTAAGCAATGAATGCGTCTGGACCATGATGAACTGCTTCTAAGTCGCACGCTACAGTGTTTTGATCAAAATGGTGGCAGAAAAATAAGCAAAAGTTGATGGCAACAACTTGAGAAAATATAGTTGTTAATTGTCGACCGCTCTGAAGGGAAGGGACCATTTTATAAGTCATCTGCATGCATCAATCTTTCATTCGCTCAGTACCCACTATATATATACATATTGCTTCACGTTTCTTGAGGGTTGCCATGCCAACACGGCAACAGCTCAAATGAGACATTCATGTTACAAGCACCTATACGTTAACTTATCATTTTGGACTTGCATCATGTATAAAAGAAAGAACATGAATTTTCATTCTGCTTATTACGCTCCTATCACAGCTTTCAACTTCAGAATACGCATATGACTCGCACAATCTATTGTGGTAGGGTCCAGTTAATTATGGGTGGCGGCTAGATGTTAATTTTCCATTCTATTTTATATTGTTACATCGTGGGTGTGATAGCAGCAGACATTAAGTTGATGCCATAATGGTAATATCTAATTCAATTTGGCCAAAGGTGAATTGTTAACAATTCAATTGATATATGGTGCTTTTAATAAAAATCCAAAAAAAAATCATGTATGGTCCTCATTTGTGACAAACAAATGATAAATGTTGAAAATTATTCAGGTCGAATGTGACATAAAGTATTTATAATGGGACAAAACTATGTTCTTCCCAGTGTGCACTTTTAGTATTTTCTGATTTAATTACAATACAGTCCTTACTGTTGACCATAAAATGGGAAAAAAAAAATCACAGGTTTCCGAGACGTTAACATCTAAGCCCCAAAAATAATAAATAATTATTAAATTTTAAATTTTTACCCGGCTTTCTACTTGTTAATCCCTCTCGCGCTTTACTTACGTTTCTTTTTTCCTTTTTTTTTTCTTGTTTCTTCTCCTCCTTAGTAATTAGATTTTCATAGATAATTTTAGTCTTTAAATTTTCAAAGATAATAAGAGGAGCTTGCATCAAATTGATCTATTCAATTTGCTCAATCATTAAACATTTTTTTTTTGAGTTATTATAAAGTTTAAAAGCATCATCATATAGCCATTTATTTACTTGTTTGGAAAAAAGAGAGAGAGAAATTGCTAAAGTATATTAATTGCACATACATACATTCAACACATAGATGGTTACAGTTCGTTTAATTTGTATGGATAGTTGCAATCCGTTTAATTTGTCAAATATTCATAAAAAAAAACATTCAAATTTCATTGTGGATGGAGGCTCAAGATTTAAGAGATAAGATAGCGAGAGTGTGTATAAAATATGATGAAATCATTAACTTCACTTGGTAATTGAAAGAGATCTGTCCCTCATAATAATTAATTTATTTGAGTAGATGAAGAAAGAAAGAATGAATTAGACAAGAGTGACTAAAGAAAGTGAAAAAAGAAAAAACATAGAGGAGGGTGAAGAAGAGTGTAGAGAGGAAAAATATGCATCAAAACTTTGAAATCTTTAATTTATCTAATTTTTAACAAACAACAAGGACTGCAACGTTATTAATAAAATAAAGATATCCAACCATTGAAACCTTTCCATGAAATCTTAGCCAAAATACAAAATGAAGAACATGGTGCTCCCGGGGGCAACGTAGCTACATCCTAATTTATATTTTATATTGACATAAAAATATTTGAAAATGGATTAGTTTCCAAAGGGGCATTTGGTGGAGGTAGGTGAGTGGAGGTGACTCAGCTTTGATTAAAATAAAAGCATCATTTCCATTCAAGTGGATCTCTTGGATGTCTACTAGGTTTTACACTGAGAATGACCTCCTAATACATCCAAATTTATGGGACCAATCATGGGCCGTTAGATTCAACTTTGATGTTAATTAAGTTACTAATCAAATGATTAATAATCATATTTGACATTCTTCTGCCTTGCTTCCATTAACTCTCGAGCTATTGATAATGTCCTTTCCCACTTTGATAAGTTATCACTAGCAATCCGACCAAATGATTTCGTAAATCGTAATGTGCATATATTTCTAAGAAATATGTATGGGTATGGGTTGTACCCAAAAAAAAAAAAAAAAAACTTAACGTAGAAGCAAGTAATGAAAGGAAATTGAATCTTATTAATAGTTTTTTAGCACAATAGTAATACAGATTGATGGATATTACATATTAATGATGGTGTTATTTTTACCAAGTATCAATATCATCATTGAAAACTATGATGTCAATTATATCATTTCTTATAGATACTACTAAAATTCAAGAATCTAATAATTAAACATATCGTGCGAAAATTGATATTTAATAGTATATTGTATGTCATGTTCTAATTCGGAGGGAAAATCTAATGCTAACTAGATAGTGGCTATACGACAATGTAACTTTAGATGTTAATGTCGTATTAGCCAATAGTTATGGCAGATCTACCTCCCTTGTGTAACACCTCCCCTTTTATATGGTTATTACAACTTTTTAGCAAAAGGTTGGGCAGTCTTTGATATATCTTAACACTTAAGTCCTTATACGAAATATGGAGTATGCGTAGGCCTTGTAACGGAAAATATCAGAAAATTACATTTAAACCCGTAATATTTTGTCACTTAGCACAAGCAGATCCCCCTATCAGCCCCAGCGTACTTATCTTATTAGAGGTCCCATTGATAAGGCCCCGTAATTTTATAAAACCTATAAAAAAGCACAAATCTTGACTTATCCCCTTCAAATAACGGGGGAAAAAAAAAAAAAAAAACAAGTTACAAGCAGACGATTTGCACGTGGCTTCCTGCGCGCTCACCATATATAGAAGCCCAAACTCTTCCCACTCTCCCTGCAAGTTGTTTCAGTTTGGCTGATCACACTATACTCCCTTCACATTCTTTTGTTCAAGAACGAAAAGGTTTCTGGAAGATTCAAGGAGTTTTGTAAAGAGAAAGAAAGAAAGTAGCGTTACGGAGGGAGTGAGATTGGAAGATTGGAGTGAAGAGGGTGCTTGCTGTATGTCAAAAGATTGTAAAGAGACTTATTGTGGTGGAATTGGAGAGCTTGCTAACCCTTTGCAATGGCCTCAGCTTCGAAAAAGAAGACGCTTTCTTCTTTCAGCACTCAGGCACTCGCTCAAGATTCTGTTTCTGTTTCTGCTCCCAGAGCCTCTACGGTACGAGATTGGAGTAGTGATCAACCACCCAAGAACGCTGCCATGGCTTCTTTGATTCACCCTGTTGATCCTCTTGCCGAAACTTCCTCAAACCCTTCATCTAAAGGTACGTTCTTCCTCTTTTATGTCTGCTTCATTTTGTTCTTTATGTTTCTTTGTGTCGTTCTTTTGGATCATCTTCGTGTTTGCTTGTCGTTGCTGTTACTGTCTATTTGTTATATTGTTGTTTTCTTATATTCTTTTTCGGTGTCTATGAGTTATTTATGTGCATGACATTAATTTATGTCGGCAAAAGAATATTCCTTAGGTTGATTGATTATTTGATTAGATTCAAGAGTCAGTCTTTGTTTTTATTATTTTCAATATAACACGTCTATTGACATTCATTTATGTGGATGACATTAATTTGTTTGCTGATGCATGTCTGCTTGAATGATAATTGCACCTGTTTGAAGTGTTGATCTCTTTATATCCTTGATGGAACCTTGATAATAAGCAAAGGGTTTTTACACTAAATTACTTTGGTATAGGGCTTATAATTATTTGGGAGGTGTTTATTTAATTTTCTTCTTTTCATTCGTAGTAGAAGTTGCACAATTTGTTTACTTACATGTGGTAGATAGGCTAAGCTTGTATTGAGTGTGCAGGAATAACTGCCATGCCCAGGCCTCAAACCAGCCATCCTTTGGACCCTTTGTCTCCAGCCGAAATCTCTGTAGCGGTGGCAACTGTCAGAGCTGCTGGAGCCACTCCAGAGGTCAATTACAACCTACTTCCTTTAAAAAATATGCTTCTACGATAACTAGTTCTCATGATTGGTGCCATGAGTTCTTCCACTTTTGATTTTGCTTTCAAATTTACAACTAACTTTTCTTTAATTGCAGGTCAGAGATAGCATGCGCTTTGTTGAAGTGGTCCTGGTGGAACCAGATAAACATGTTGTGGCACTAGCAGATGCCTACTTCTTTCCCCCATTCCAACCATCATTGCTTCCTAGAACCAAAGGGGGGCCTGTTATTCCTAGCAAGCTCCCTCCTAGGAGAGCTAGACTGGTTGTGTATAACAAAAGGTCTAATGAGACTAGTATTTGGATTGTTGAGTTATCACAAGTACATGCTGTCACTCGAGGTGGACATCATAGGGGAAAAGTCATATCATCACGCGTTGTTCCTGACGTACAACCTCCAATGGTATGTCTCTCTCCAATTTAGACGGAAGAAATAAAAAATATCTGTTACTTTCTAGCACTTATTTGAGGAAGCTCTTCTGAATCTATGTTCATATGTTTGCTTAAAAAAGTTATGCTCGTTGTTGTTCCTTTTTCTTTTTTTTTTTTAAATTTTTTGTTCAACTTCAGGATGCTGAGGAATATGCTCAATGTGAAGCTGCTGTGAAAGCCTTTCCTCCATTTAAGGAGGCAATGAAGAAAAGGGGAATTGAAGACATGGATCTCGTGATGGTCGATGCCTGGTAAGTTAAATCAATGCCATATCAGTTTTAATTCGAAGTTTCTGGTTGGCACCGTACATACTCTTTTATTTCTAAGAGTTTTACACTTTCCACAGGTGTGTTGGTTATTACAGCGATGCTGATGCCCCTAGCCGAAGACTTGCTAAACCTCTTATATTCTGTAGAACTGAGAGTGACTGTCCAATGGAAAATGGTTATGCCCGCCCAGTTGAGGGCATCTATGTGCTTGTTGATATGCAAAACATGGTGGTGATTGAGTTTGAAGACCGAAAACTTGTTCCACTACCGCCAGCAGATCCTCTACGGAACTATACCCGTGGTGAAACAAGAGGTGGTGTTGATAGAAGTGATGTGAAGCCTTTGCAAATTGTTCAACCTGAAGGTCCTAGTTTTCGTGTCAATGGGTATTTTGTACAATGGCAAAAGGTAGATCTTGGAATTGGTTTATTGTTGTGTATTTTATTAAATCATGCTGTGTTGTCTTATGTCTTGTTTCTGGTTGTCAGTGGAATTTTCGTATTGGTTTCACCCCTAGGGAAGGATTGGTAATAAACTCTGTTGCATACCTTGATGGTAGTCGAGGTCGAAGATCTGTTGCTCACAGATTGAGTTTTGTTGAGATGGTTGTGCCTTATGGCGATCCCAATGAGCCACATTACAGGAAGAATGCTTTTGATGCGGGGGAAGATGGCCTTGGGAAAAATGCACATTCTCTTAAAAGGGTATGACGATTATTTTTCCAGTATGTGTCACTTATAGTTTTTGACATCTATATTTTAGTGGTTGGTTCCAAACTGATGCTGAATGAATCTGCTTTGGCAGGGTTGTGACTGTTTGGGCTATATTAAATACTTTGATGCCCACTTTACAAATTTTACTGGAGGTGTTGAAACAATAGAAAATTGTGTATGCTTGCATGAAGAGGATCATGGGATTTTATGGAAGCATCAAGATTGGAGAACTGGCTTGGCGGAGGTTCGAAGGTCTAGACGGCTAACAGTGTCTTTTATTTGTACTGTGGCCAACTATGAGTATGGGTTCTATTGGCACTTTTATCAGGCAAGTGGAAAATCATATGGTTTTTGTGTGAAATTTTATTATCTGCGATGAAACTGTTGACTCTCCTTGCCTGTCATCTCTGAAATGATAGAAGAATTGGAAATTCATAGAAGTCAGTTATAATTGCGTCTGCATAGATGATGGTGATTCTTCTCTGTTCTTCATTACACTGTGCCAATAAGAACTTATAACCTTTGTACAGTTTGACTACTAGCTTATATTTGACCTTGTTGCCCCAATCAGGGGAATTTTAGGATTTTCAAGTAAAATTTTCCTGGTTCCATTATATTGAGCTTCTTGCGATTTTATTTTTAACCTATATTGTTGCCAATCTTGTGGTCAAATTTGTTGTCAATCGTAGCTGGTTGAGTTTTGCATGCTCTCTTGAAATTTAAGATGACGTTTCATGTTTGTACAGGATGGAAAAATAGAAGCTGAAGTTAAGCTTACAGGAGTCCTCAGCTTAGGGGCGCTGCAACCTGGAGAATCCCGAAAATATGGTACAATGATTGCACCAAGTTTATATGCACCAGTTCATCAACACTTCTTCATTGCCCGTATGGATATGGAAGTTGACTGTAAACCTGGTGAAGCTTTCAATCAGGTATACTGCTTCAAATTTGCTTATTCTCCCTGGGTCATTGTTTGATTACTATGGTTTATATGTTTGTCCATCAAGTAAGATCAATTTTGTTTCTCACCATTATACTGTCAATAAGGTCTTTCATATTAACTTTCTTCTCATATGTAGGTTGTTGAGGTAGATGTGAAAGTTGAGAAGCCTGGGGGCTCCAATATTCATAATAATGCATTCTATGCTGAAGAGACACTGCTTAAATCTGAAATGCAAGCGATGCGTGATTGTAATCCTCTTACTGCTCGGCACTGGATTGTAAGGCATTCTAATCTTCAATTTTCAATTGCTTCTACCTATTGGTTCATATGTTTGACCAGTATGCAGCATACTTGGCCTTAATATTGTTAGGACAAGCGTACTATACTTAATAGTATTGCATTTTTTTTTTATGCCAGGTTGTAGTAAATATTCTCTTAACTTTCCTATGTTCAAGTATACAGTAACATTACATTGTTATAAGCTTCATTTCAGTTACAATTCTGCTGTACAAAGGTGAACTGTTGGTTTAGTGATATTGTTTATGAAGCTATTTCACATGTGATGAGCAATTTGACAAGGGCAAAGCTAAGGCAATGTCTATAATTCAAAATGAACAATGTTAAGTATTGCAAGTTAAGACATTATTCATTTGTAGGCTCTGCTTTAAAATTTTTGTTGCCACTGGTCTAGTTGTTTTGATTGACAATGCTTGCCGTATTATACCATAGGTGAGGAATACGAGAACTGTGAACCGGACTGGTCAGCTAACGGGCTACAAGTTGGTACCTGGTTCGAATTGTTTGCCATTTGCTGGTCCTGATGCCACTGTTTTTAGAAGAGCTGCCTTTTTGAACCATAACCTTTGGGTTACAGCATATGCTTGTGATGAGATGTTTCCAGGAGGAGAATTTCCGAATCAGAATCCTCGAATTGGTGAAGGACTGCCAGCATGGGTGAAGCAGAATCGACCGTTGGAAGAAAGCGATATAGTTCTTTGGTTTGTTGAATTTCTCTTATGCCTTTCACTTCTAAAACTTCTGATGAACAGCTATTTCTATTTAATAAGTAAATGGAATTGCAGTTTGCAGCTTTAGCTGTGGTAATAACTAATAGAGGTAATGACAGGTATGTATTTGGCATCACACATGTTCCTCGGCTGGAAGATTGGCCCATTATGCCTGTGGAGCGCATTGGTTTCATGCTTATGGTAATTACGTATCTAGTTAGCATGAGAATGTAGTTGCATGTCAAACTCTTTATTTTGAAAATGCTTCATTTTTCTGTTGGAGATTTTGGACGATGGGTAATATTCTTGATGTTCTTTTTGTTTTTGGTGAGCAGCCGCATGGGTTCTTCAATTGCTCTCCTGCAGTTGATGTTCCGCCAAGTGCATGCGAATTGGATGCCAAAGACAACTATGTCAAAGATAACACTGTACCAAAGCCTATACGAGAGGGATTGCTGGCCAAGATTTGATTTCTAAAGCAATTGAACAGTTCAGCTCTTGGCATAAAGGACTGCTTTCTATCCTCCAATGTGGATTTCATCTTATAGCCCAAAACTTTCTTTTGTATTGAACCAGTCGCTGTTTTTTTTTTTTTTGGTTTTTCCCACGTATCATTCGTGTTGACTGTTGACTGATCTCTTGTCATGTGGAAGGAACGTTATTCTTTTTTTTTTTTTTTTTGAGTGTATAACCATTCAGTATCCGATGATCACATTGGGCCTCGACTAAACTAATTCAAATTTGAGCCGCATAGGACCACATTGTGGAAGAAACCTTTTTCTTGAAGTCAAATGTCTTGGAATCTTATCCATTATGCAAGTTGAATCCCCTTGGATTTGTAGAAATGTCAAGGTGCGAATAGAACTTATTAATACCAAATGTTGTTTTTCTCTTATTTATACTCAATAATGAGATAACATTGGGTACATAATCGAATTGTAACCATTCAAAAATAAAATAAAATTAGATTACATACATTATTTTGTTTTGAAAAAGAAAAAGAAACAAAAGAGCGGAGATAAAAATAAAAAGCCATAATAATAATTATTTTATTGTATTTATAATTAGTAAATAAGATTGCGTTTGAAATTAAAGTATTGTAACTTTTAAGTTAAGGTTACTGTAGAAAAGAATTATAATTATGAAATAAAAAAAAATGTATAGTAAATATAAATTTTAAATAATAATTTTAATAAAATTATTAAAAATATAATAAATTTTTTATTATATAAATAAAAAATCATACCAACATAACTTTTAAGTTACAGCAGTTAGTATTTAACAAATATTTTAATACTATAATGTTTAAAATATAATTATCTAATTTCAAGTCCAAACATATCCTAAATTAAAAAGATTTTATCATTAATTTTCAAATTCACAGTATGCATGAATGTTTCCCCAATATAGCAGAAATGCTTAGACAAATATTTTAATACTATAACGTTTAAAATATAATTATCTAATTTTAATTCCAAACATATCCTAAATTAAAAAGATTTTATCTTTAATTTTCAAATTCACAGTATGTATGAATGTTTCCCCGACATAGCATAAATGCTTGGGGAGCCAGCAAAAAGTTTTGTCATGTTAGGAATGGGGCTATCTACAGTATATGTATGTATTACATACATGTAAAAAAAATTGACAAATAAACATGAAACACCCACTATTAAATTCGATATTGGAGATCATTAAACTTGAAATTTGGGACCATTAACTTCAGTTTTAAATTTAATGATAGATATTTTATATTTAATGATAAATTTTTCATATTTATTAATTTTTTTTTTATATATGTAATACATATATATATATTGTAGCTCAAACCATCAGGAAGTAATTTTTAATATAAAATTATCCGCGTTTACCGGGGTCATTATTTTGTAGATTCTTGTAATCTTCTTGTATGACAGCGTTCCTAGTCGTCTCGTCGTCAACGACACTTGGGGGAGCTCCATTAGCAGAAGAAAACGCAACGCTAGAAAGACTTTCTTCACTCATCATTCTTTTTTGGTTTTTACAATCAACTATTTCAAATCTTTATTTAAACATCTAAGTTTGAATTAAACTTGGGGTTTATGATTAGTTTACAATAATAAATAAATAAATATGTTTATATAATTTAAACATTATTATATGCTTTACTTTTTTTTTTTTTACCGTCAACCATTTCAAATTTTTATTCAAACCTTCAACAACAACAACATCCATAAATAAATAAACTATATATATTTATATAATTTATTTATATAAAAAAAAAGATTATAATAAATAAAAAAAGAAAAAAACACCAGCAGCAACAACAGAACGAGACCATCATCAGAAGAAAGAAGAAAGAAAGACATGGCTGTAACAGTTACTCATGCTGCTTCAGCTGTGGTGGCTGAAGAAGAAAAATCACAATCGCTGCAAGAAGAATTGTCGCTCCCAATTTTACTCGCCGATCGAGTCATAAAATCGGCTCAGGAAGCCGAATCCTCCAAACTAGAATGCGCTGAATTGGGAAAACAAGTGGAGCGTCTCTTACAAATGCTCCGCTCTTGCGTCCGCCTCGCCACCTCATCACAGTGCCCCTACGAACGCCCCATCCGCCGCATCGCCGCTGACGTCACCAAGAACCTCGACCGCTCCCTCATCCTCGTCCGCCGGTGCAAGCACGCCGGCATCCTCCGCCACGTCTTCTCCATCACCACCAACGCCGACTTCAAGAAGGTCTTCTCTCTCCTTGAATCTTCCATCGGCGACATGCGCTGGCTCTTGACCATCTTTGACTCCGACGAGGCCAACCTCTCTCTCCCGCCCATCGCCAGCAACGACCCTATCCTCGCCTGGGTCTGGTCTTTCGTTTCCACCGTCCAGATGGGCCAGATCAAATACCGCGTCGACGCCGCCAACGAACTCGCTTCCTTGGCGCGCGACAACGACCGTAACAGAAAAATCATCGTCGAAGAGGGCGGAATTCTCCCTTTGCTAAAGCTTCTCAAAGAAGCCGCCTCGCCCGACTCCCAAACCGCCGCCGCCAATGCGCTCTTCAACATTGCTACTGACCAGGAGACGGTGCGTTTCATTGTTGATGTTTTAGGGGTTCCCATAATTGTTAGTGTCTTGGGAGAAGCTCCCATGAAAGTTCAGGTTGCTGTCGCTAATCTGGTGGCGCGAATGGGTGAACTCGATTCAATTGCACAGGAGGAATTCGTTAGAGAGAATGTTACGAGGTCGTTAATTTCGTTACTGTGTATGGATCTAGAGTTGGACTTGCCTAAACCTCTGCCTGCTAAGACTACCATTCATTCACTTGTTCAAATGAAAAAAGAAATGACAGGGAGGTCTACATATGCAATCAATAACTCAGATGGTAGCAGTCACGGTGGGCATGGGCATCATGATAATAAGAAGGATAGGGAGTTAGAGACTCCGGAAGTGAAGGTTGAGGCTCGGATTGCATGTGCTGAGGCTCTTTGGAAGTTGTCCAAGGGATGTTTGTTGTGTTGCAAGAAGGTTACGGAGACAAAAGGCCTGCTCTGTTTGCCCAAAATTATTGAGACGGAGAGAGGGGAGTTGCAGTCTAATTGTTTGATGACTATTATGGAGATCACTGTGGTGGCAGAATCCAATGCTGAGCTCAGACGTTCGGCTTTCAAGACTAATTCTCCAGCAGCAAAGGCCGTTTTGGATCAGCTTTTGAAATTGATTCACGGAGAAAGTGATGCCATGTTGCAAATTCCAGCTATTAGGTCGATTGGTTGCTTGGCAAAAACTTTTCCTGCAAAGGAGAAGAGAATGATTGGCCCTCTGGTTGCTCTGCTTAGTAATCAGGATGTAGATGTGGCGACAGAAGCAGCTACTGCCTTGAGCAAATTTGTATCCCCTGATAATTTCAATCATTCGGAGCACTCAAAGGCAATTATTGAGTTTGATGGCGTTCCGCCTTTGATGAGGTTGTTGAGGATTAATGATCGAGCACAAGTGCATGGACTTGTATTCTTATGTTACCTTGCATTGGGTGCGGGAAATAGTAAGGCTCTTGAACAAGCCAGGGCATTGAATGCTCTCGAGGGAGCAGCTCGTACGGTGTTACCTCAACGTCCTGAATTGAGGGATTTGTTTGCTAAAGCAATATACCACCTCACTCTTTATCAGGCTGGAAGCCATCCACACAGACAAACTTATGCACCGTAGATGCCTCCGTTTGAGAAGCTAGTTATTTCATCCTTCACATCGACTACTTGTGTTGTAAAATTGTTTCATTATTTGTGAATGGAAGGCAAAAAATGTATGATGATAGCATAAGAGATATATTTTCAAAATAATAATAATAATAATAATGTTGATCAGTTGCCTTTACCTGTACTTGTTTGTCTGTAAAAATGTATCTGTAATTGGCAGTGCATGATTCAACAGGATTTTCTGAATGTGATGCCGAAGAAATAATGCATGTTTGGGCAGAAGAGGTTTCTGCTAAAGTGATTGGAGCTAGTAAGTTTGTTTTTTGAAGTACTGTAGTTGTGGCTTCTGCTCTTTGTCCTCAAACAAAACCTATGCTGGTTTGAGATCCCTGAACCGCTGCCCGCATATTTGCTCAAATATTTTTGTAATCAAATTGACATCCTTAGTCAGAATGTGGCTTTGAAGTTGATTTGACTTTTGAGCAGTTAAGTTGTCTCAAGAGCAAAATTTCATACTTTCATCAGTCTATTGTATCTATCACATTCACTCCAGTAAACAATAAGCAGATATTACTCTTTCTTTCTAATAGCTTCTGGATAAAAATAAAATACCAACTATTGTTCGCGACATTTAAGACCTTGCGGATGATGTTGTCCTTGTTGCCTGCAAGAGTGATTTAGAGAATTCCATTTAATTCATTAATGTCAATTCTTGAAGATTGTGAGTAGAGGAATTATAGAATAAATCGAAGATAATACAACCAACTAATGCATCTGGGTTGGCATATGTAATTGAATTTAATGTAATCACCACTTGCATGATAATTTTTTAAAATAAATGCACGTATATTATAGCATCATTAAATGATATGGCTGACACAATAATTCGAATGTATCCTACAATTTGTTGAGTAAGCACACGGCTGGCATTGATCGAGTAAAATCCTAGGCTCGAGCCATAGTTGCGCATTACTTCTGCCTGTGCTTCCCCGGCGTGGGGGGCTATGCTACTGTTGCTGGCTATGATGCAGCATTTCTGTTGCCACCACCGATCCAATTTCTCACATACAGTAGCTGTTTCCCTTCCGGAATTCCGCGTCCTTTGTAGTTTGCAGTGCCCATTTTATTTTTGATCCACAAAATCTAATGATAATTGGATGGGCCGGGCTGAGCTTCTCAGTGTTTTTGTTTCGGGCCGGATGGGCACCTTTAAGTTGTTGATATAACATCCCAGAGTTGGGCTTTGACCCCTAACAAATAAAATGACGTCATAATAACATTGAATGACGAAGACCATGCCCCCATGTGTCGATTCTAAAGCAAAAGATGTTCGCTAGCGTATTGAGCTTGAGTTTCATCAGCTTTTGAATTAGTCTTTATCAACATTCAACAACAAAATAAAGGGATTTTTTTCTTCATTATATCGAAAATAATATGCATTTCATAATACAATAGATTCTTCTTTCTATAGTTGTTCTCTCTTCTTTAATTTCAGTTTCCAATTATGGAAACAACATCGAATAAATTGTCTCACTCCACCTAACTTGATTCATTAAACCAGCAAGAATATAGCAAACTGTATATAGACTGTAGAGAGAGAGGGATCTTATGGAGTAAGAAAGCGATTATACCTAGCTAACTTATCAACTATATGTCTAAATGCTAAACAAACAATCATGAAACATGTATTTAGAAGCTTTCTTGTTCATATATCCAATGGGGTAATCAATAGTGACATGAAAAAAAAACACTTTTCTCAGATCGAGCTGTCAATGGAACGGCTAGCTTATCTTTAATAAGAAGCTAGCTATTAACTTTGAACTTAAGAAACAACTAGATGTTATTTTATTTTAATAATTTAGTTCCTTGCTCTTCAATGTTTAAGGCCATTATAACTGTTAAACCTAACCGCGATTCAATGGAGCACTAATAATTATCATTTCTGTCAGGAATTTGAAAGAGAATGAGCTCTCACTCACACACGGATGATTCCTTAATCTGCAACAACATGCTAAACTAAGCAATATAAAGTCATTAGCCATTTTTCCAACACCACCATTAGAACTGAGGACTTAAGGCTTTGCGTCTAAAAGAATTAGTTAGGCAATGGAAAGCGATGCAAATTAAATGGTGAAGCAAACTCTAATTAAGAGTTCATAAGATTACGCGAAGAAGGTACCTTCATGATTACTCAGAATTAGTGTCGTTCCTTTCACATTTCGCGCATGGAGTTCCGGTAGCTGAGGGGTCCATTTTATCACATCACATGTACTCAGAATATTTTCATAACACTGTTGAAAAACATCTCGCCTTTTGCAGCTTTTGTTTTCTAGGTAGCACAGGCCCCAAAGCTATAAATAATCAGTGGAGCAAGTTAATTGTTGAGTTGTTTTCCACGTTAATTGATAAAGAAAGGTCGCATAAGCTTATAATTAAGTTGTAAGTAGAATTGATCCCTCCACCTAATATACTAATCTTTTGATTAAATACTTATAAATCTTAAGCGTTTATAATTAAGTTATGAGTAAGATTAGTCAACCTAATATAGTAATCTTTTGATTGAATGCTCATAAATCTTAAGTGCTTCCACAACCTTTACGATTTCTTCCCTTGGACTTGGATAACCAGTTGCAACACATGATGGACCGCCAAGACTAAATGGGTTACTGGGGGGTCCATATTGTGGGCATGTACGTTTCATATTTACATGCCCTTTTTCACTAAAGGCTTGGACCAAAAATAAATAAATAAATAGAAGCTCATGTTTAACACATTATACTGGTGGCCCTTTTATCATATAGCCTTTTCACTTAAACAAAAATTTATGATTATTACTCATAATATTTTATTATTAATGCTATTTGTTGGAGATTAAACCTTCGATCGGCCTTGTCGGTTCAGTAATCCAATTGGTATGTTTCCAACTTTCGATGCGCTATCATTAGTTAAAGCATGCCAATTGAAGTTGACGAACACCGTTGTTTGACCAATCAAAAGGTTAATTAAAAACTAAAGCTTTTTTTAAAAAAAAAAAAAATTTCTGTAATAAGGTACCTATTTACTTTGTTTGATTAATTTAATTGAAAGGCAAAGCCCTTTGCTACATAATTTACTTGTTTGGCTTATTTGCCATATCCCTCACATAATGCATTTCGTCATACTTATCCTTAAGGGTCTAATAATTCAAGTGGTTTCAAATAGTTTTATTAAGAAACTTGAATAGCCATGAGTCGTTAGCCAATTCATATATATACAAAAATTCCACTCTTCGTATTTTGTATTTCATCGTCTAGATTTTTGCCATCACTGAATGAAATTAATGTTAATCTACAAGTTGGGTTCCCAGAATTGGCCCATTAATTAGCTTGCTGCAAATGTTAGAAGTATATATGAACAACTTTTGTCAGTGGTCTCGTCACCATCCATGCATTCCAACTTTAGAGTGGTGCAACAATTTTAGCTAAATGGAGGGCCGGCATGCTTTTTTGAGTAATAGAAAGAGCCGAGGCACAATTACAGGTGGAACAAAAATGGTACGTACTAGGGATTAACATTATAAAAGTATCCAGCTAATGGATTTTCCATTTTCAAGGACATGTGGGGGAGACAGATCATACAAAGATTCCAAAGTAGGTTTTGTTAGGTATCTGTTTATCAAGTCCCAAACTGAATTCAAACTCACAGTTGATAATGACTTTTGCATAGTCTTCGATATCATCATTTGATAGAGAGAGTTGTTGTTGTTGTTGTTGCTGCATTGTGCCTCATTGCCATTTGTCATTCGTTGGCGTGTCGTGATGATCGTTCATAACCCATATATATAGTGTATAAATTCCAATTGCATATGGGTGTGTCTCTGTTACAAATTGCAGCAGCTTTTTATGCGATTTTGAAATGACCCACCACCAGCAATTGTACTAGGTATATTTACCAACTACTTGCATGAAACCGTTATATATTCGGTTTTAATGGTACTATCTTTAATTTTCATTATTTATATATGGCCATTGTTATGATATGGAAAAGGAATATTAAATTGAATTGCTTGCACAGCATTTGTATACAGTGCCTTGGAAGTTGGAACCACTATTGAAGGTTGAACATACAATTGCATATTGCCCTTGCCTTATCTCTCCAATAATGGAGATGGAGAGGCCAGCAAGCAAATTTTAGAATTTTGGAAGGACACACAATCCATGGCTGGAGCAAGCAAAGAGGATCGGATGACAGGAAAGCATGCAGCTTCTTGGATATGACTACATACATGCATAGCCATAGATAATCTTGTTATTATAAATCTCTACCAGGGATAGATTCGAAAAAAAAAATCACAATCTAAATCTACTCCACCTTGCTAGCTAGCCATCTGATTAGTTTACACACGCACACACATTAAAACATTCTATTAACAATACACCAATATATATCATGTGTTTAGTTAAAATAATATATTGAGGAAGTACTCCAAATTTTGCCAGCAATTAAGAAAAGACTGGAAGTGTTTGGTACAGTTTGTGGGGTTCAGATCAAATAATCAAATCAACTTGTTTGCTGTTAAAAGCAGTTTAGCTTACGACAGAGACAACAAGAAATGAAAATGGCACCATAACAGCACACGATAATGATAATTAAGTAATTAGTTAGGTACCATACCTAATAAGGATTAATTATTATAGTAATTAATTTTCACTCTTCAAACTTTACGATCATTATTCAATCTTCCACAAACAGGTCAATACAAGAAAATTAAAAAGGGAAAACAAAAAAAGAAAGAAAGAAAGAAAGAAAGAAAGAAAGAAAGAAAGAAAGAAAGAAAGAAAGAAAATTTCATGATCTCAAACCTTTCAGTGGTAGTTCAATTTCTGTACTATCAACTTGTTTGCGTATGTTTAACTAGAGGGACAGAGAGAATATTACGAAAGGTTGAAAAAAAAAATGAATTTACAGTTCAAATGTGGTTGAAGATATCAAAATTAGCTGCCGTTAGATCTTCTGAAAGCGACGTTAATGGATAGCTACTGAAGTCTACTGAGCTCGGAGTGTGAAGCTGTCCTTCCTGCCATGGACTTGGTGTAATTATTTCTTCGGATTTGATGATCCCATTGACCTGAAACTGATGAAACATTGAGCTTAGTTTGTTCTCACTGTCCCACGAGAATGCTGACGCTAATGCTGATGCAGATGCATTTTCCACCAAATTGTTGATTTGAAATCCACTGTAATTGCTGATATTTGAACTGTTGCTAGAACTTTCCTTTGCTTCATTCAAGAAGAAGGAACTTACTCTTGATCCTGAACCAGAAGCATCAGAAAAATCAGCCATCCCCGACACATTTCCATGATGGTCAAAGGAAGCTGTCAAACCTGGGGCAATTGAAGACAACGTAAAGTTGGAATTTGTATCAAATTGATTCTCATGAGGTTGATATTGTGATAAAAGATTCGAGTTATCATATCCGCCTTGATGATCAGCGCCACCTGCTTGGAATTCAAAGGATGAAAACGGATCATACGGATGGTGGTTGTTCCAAAATTGGTCTTTCGAATCATCCGGTAATCCATTTCTATAGTAAGATGATGAATGATCATTAGCAAGAAATATTGGCTCTTGTGCTATGAAAGTCGAAACATTACTAGTACTACTGCTAGGTGGCAGCCCTTTAGAGTGTGGCATTTGCAAATAAGCCTTATCTGTACAAGCACTACTAGAAGTATCCCTGTCCTTTTCTTCTTTCACTTCAATTTCAATAATATCGGTTATCGGCTTGTGGGTTGTTGGGTCTATGCCTTGCTTCATCAGCTTCTTCTTCAAACATGAATTCCAGAAGTTCTTTATCTCATTGTCTGTTCTTCCTGGTAACTGGGACGCAATCTGAGCCCACCTGATGCATTTCACAAAAACAAAGCCATTAACATTCAAACATGTACGCACAGATAGAAAAGCAAGAGTGCCCACTGGCTACTTCGTTGTATTCAGAATTAAAAGAAAAAAATTAAGCACCTGTTTCCAAGAACTTCATGGAGACTGATAATGAGATCCTCTTCTTGTTGTGAGAACATTCCTCTTTTGAGGTCAGGTCTCAAGTAATTTATCCATCTCAATCTACAGCTCTTTCCGCATCTTTGCAAGCCTACAAGAATCAATCAATTTATCTCAACATTCATAATTAAATATTCATCCCGTACACCCGATCATAAAATTAAAAGTACATATGAAACAGTGAATTAATACCAGCTAGCTTAGGAACTGAACTCCAGCAGCCAACACCGAATCTTGTAATGTAATTGTACAGCTTCTCATCTTCTTCAGGTGACCACAACCCTTTCCTTAGCTTCTGCTTCACACAACACGAATGGCGTCCCATCTTTTCGATTTGTAAGTTTGCACAGGCGTTACAGATTGAAAATTAATTAACTAGCTAGATTTGCTGCTAGCCGCTAGCGTGATATGTATATATATATATATATATATCACTACTCCAATGATTCAAATATATATATATATATGTGTGTGTGTTTTATAAGTTTAATTGTACAGGGAATGAAGAGTGAAAAAAAGGAAGAATAATTTTTGATGATTTAAAGACAAGGGGGCTGAATCATACTTAGAGTTGAAGTTACAGAGAGAGAAAGGGCTTGCTGGGGATGGTGAAGCAATCAAGTGGTTCTTACGCAAATTTGGTGCTTCTACCTTTTTTGCATTGCACTGGATTGGTTTTTAAGATATCTCTATCTCGACGAAATCAAATACATATTAGAAAGTCATCCACACGAGAACAACTCCGTAAACGTGTACTTATGACTTATACTGTCAGATTTCTGTGTGTGTGTGTGTGTTTTTTTTTTTTTAATTAAAGAACACATATTAATCATGTAATTATAATTATGCCTGGTCACATGTCACAACAACATTTTGGGGTTCAATATATAGGCTTTTATTAATATAGATATTTGCCGTTTGCATTAATGACAACCTACCTTAATGGCACAGGATTAATGGTAAATCAACGGATGGAGAAAAAAAATGATTAATCTTTTTTATTAAAAAAAGAAAAAGAAAATTCTCGTGCTCCATTTGTCTGAGTATTTCATCAAGAATTTAGGCCTTATATTTTTCTTCCTTTGCTGTTTTCTTTTTTTTTTTTTTAATCTCGCTTTACTTGTTGAAGAAACGGAGTGATTTTATTTTTTTCTTTTCTTTTTCCTTTTGCTTTGCTTTGCTTGCCAACAACCCTAAAGCAGTTCAATGTATTTGATTCGTTAATTTACACATCCACAAAGATCATGTAAAATGTGTTGCACTTCGCTTTCCAGTATGTAAGAGAAGGAAGGGAAAGGAAGACATTTTGCTCCCTTCAAAATTTCCATTTTCTACAGGACAGCCGACACAAGCCCATGAAGAAATGAGGGCTGCACTCTTTCTTACATTTGATTTGACTCTTTATCATACTCGTGCTCGTATCAAACCTTCTAAAACCGGTTTGATGCTGCCCGCGTGGCGAGGTAGCATACATTACAGTGCGAGTTTCACATTCTAGAAAAGGCCCCGTCTTCAATTAAGCTTCAATGATTGCAGGAGTTGATGGACGTTTCCATGACCGACAGTGACACGTAGGACGGAATAAATGCGAAATTTATCTTAGAAAATACGTAGCCAGCGTGTACACAACTCAACCCCAGTCAAATCCACGTATGGTCAATCACTGCAGTTATTGGCTACCCTATTTTGTTGGCATGATTTCGCATTCGGTGAATGATTCTATGCAAGTGCACCGCCGCACCATCTAACCTCCGTGGTGATCCCGATTCCCTCTTGCTCATCAGACGGCTGAGACTTAGGGCGTCGCATTTCTGTGTTTGAAGATTAGTTGAAACTGAAATAAGAAAGGGTAGATATCTCAAATTTTTTTAAATCTTAAATTTGATCTTAACTAATGTGTCATTAATTGAGTAGTTAGTAATTTTTTATAAGATTCAATTGAGTTAATTGTATTGTTTCACCAATTAATTGATCAATGCCACATTATTTGAGATAAACTTTTAGATAAAATATTTAAAGTGTGTAACACAATTCAATGAAAAATTAGTTTGGCTTTTGGGCATGAAAATCTCGTCTTACGTGAAAATTAGCTTGTCGGGAAGTGAAAAAGACCGTCATCATATCGTCAGCGTTGGATTTAGTATGGAATTGTTAGCAAGATATTAAGAAATTAGTGCTAATAAAATAGCAGTTATAATGATATTAATACAATAATCGCTTTAATAATGTTGAATCTAATTATGACTTTGTTTACTCTTTCTTCTGTACTTGGGAGGCATTTACATTTGTCTAATCTAAACCACAATTAAAAGTAATAATAATAATAATAAGATATTTATTATTCATACATCGGTAACCTTTCTGGTGGTAGGCCCCATGTGGAATTAATTACATTTCCATTGTCTCCTATAATCTGATGTGTTCACATTTAAAAAAAAAAATAGCGATTTTCAAGTTCTCAATAAAAATAACCTTGCACCAAATACGATCGATTCAATACGGTGTTGTTGTAAAGCCGGTTATAAGTAATCACAATATTATGTGTATATGTGTGCTGTGGATATATAAAACAATAATGTAATCGGCAATTTATTTGACACACAAAGGCTTGTAATGATGGAAATACTCCATGTATTACATGTAGGCTTAACATTGTTCATGTTTTTATAGTGTATGATTAAAATTTTACACTAGAGGGAGTCTAGGATTTTCTGATTTAGAGCTTTTTTATTTTTAATTAATTAATAATATGCTTCCTACCTCCTCCACTCGGCTTTATTTAAAAAAAATAAAACCATGTATAGGGTATACTCAATGTGTACGAGCTTGGCCCATGGATGTATTAGAAATGATACCTTGGGACGGATGTAAAGCAAAGCAAATTGCTTTTGCTCCAGGAATAGAGAACTGTGTTAGTTGTTCGGTTCAGGCCGAACCGAACCAAATCGAACCGTACTATAATAATATGGTTTGGTTTGGTTCACAATATAAAACCGAATGGTTTAAAATTTTTAAATTATTTAATTTTTTATTTAGTTCGGTTTAAAACCAAACTAAATTACCAAACCAAACGGTTCAGTGAAAAAATTAAAGTTTCTTTCATAATATGTAGTGGATTTTTAAATTATTGTTGGATTTATGATGTTAATTTATTACTATTAGATTTTTTTTTATGTTATTTATTGTTTGTGGATTTCTAAATTATTATTGAATTTTATTATGTTAATTTATTATTGTTAGATTTTTTATGTTGTTTATTATTTGTAGTAATAGTATACTAGTATTATATCATTTTTATTAAATAATGAATATATTACATATATGTTGAAATCAAATCGAATCGAATTACCGAACCAAACTCAATTAATTTGGTTCGGTTTAGTTCGGTTCTACAATTTTGTTCATATTTGGTTCATAAATTTATGACCATTTGGTTTTGGCTTGGTTTGGTTATAGACCTAAACCGAACCAAACTTAATAGTGCCCACCCTTAGTTGTAAGCGATATGAATCTGCCTGTTTAATAAATTTCTTGAGTGTTCGAGTTTATCTATGGCATGAAACAACCCGAAGCATGGGTCTAACTTATTAATATTGATACGTTCCTGAGAAACCCTCTTGAATCCATTTGGAGGAGTTATATCATTAAGGACAATAAATTAAAAGTACTTATTAATAAATAAACGCTGATTCATTTGATGTTGTTTTAGCTTAAGTTTTAGTTTTAAATTCATGAGAAAGATTGTTCTTAAAGGAGTGAAAGATATCCCAATTGAAAAATAACTAAATATTATTGATGAAAGGTGTTGAAGGTATGAGAATAACTAGCCAACTAGGGATCTTCATCCGATCAGTAATATGAAACCTATCTCAAGCATCCAAAACTCATCAACCGAACACCACAAGAGACTCCATAAGACGCGGCATTAATTTTCTTCTGCCTACAAATTTGACTCGTTTAATCGCCATTAATAAGAAACGTAAAAACGAAAACAAGGAAAACAAACAAAATGATCTCCACGTGGATTATATAGCTAATCTAGCTACTAATAGACGCTATGAATTCCCATACGATATTTAAGTTTTAGTTTCAAAATAAAAGTCAACAAATGATAAGGGCCTGGAAAATGAGGACCTAACATCGGAAATGAATAAAATTAATAAAATTAATAAGGTTTCGTTAAGATAGAAATCACCAACCGGTTCCTTAAAATTAAAGTCAATAAATTTTTGTTTGAGAAAAAAGAAAAGGCAACCTAAAGCTGCTTCACTGGAACTGGCGGTAATTAGTTGGTGACGGGTCATGACGCTAATTCTGATTACTTAAGTTGACAATCAAACGAGCTCATCATTTCGCATTGTTAATTAGTAAATTGACCGAGTGGTCACAGAATCGTGAGGTGCACCACTGTACCGTGCACAAGCGCAGCACGTGAATTACATGCACTGTACTGTAATTCACAGTCGCGGCGACCCCCGTATTCGTTGTCGTTTCATTTGCGACTTTTCACGTATTACGTTCGTTATCAAGGAACACAATCAAGCGTGCAAACGGTCATGAAAGAAGAAACCCTAGATTTTTATATGAGGATAATATTTTATTGTACAAGGCAATGGCCATGGCCATGGCAACGTCACGTCTTGATACATCACCAGTCAGTCGGCACAGAGAAATTAATAGACATATGATCCGTGTGTCTCTATAAGTTTCACTGTCTTGCCATGGCGGCCCATACTATAAACTCTTGCCACGTAAGAGCGCGTGTGGGTACGAGGCCATCATTTTTCCCCGACCGGACCCCATCTCCTACGCGGTCCACTCGCAGGTCAACCTGTTCGTTCCCCTTGTCTGTTATTTTAGTAATTAATCACCATTTGTTGTTTCTAACTTTATTATTATTTTTCAAAAATTCTAACAATCGAGATTCAGATGACAAATGAACCTTTTCTTGTGCTTTCATCGAAGGATGAGGCTTAAAGATGGTCTGGTGTGCTTTTGCTCCAATATTGATGTTAGCAGACACGTACATAAATTAAAGCTATCTTTTCATTCAAGTGAACTTAATCATATATGTTGTTTTGGAGAAAAAGGAAAACAGTCAATTATAAATAAACAACTGTTGCTCATATGTAATTATGTTGAATTTCGAATTTCAAGTATTAAAGCACACCAAGCGAACTTTATGGCATAATCCTTCTTTTAATATTTTTAACTTTTTATTGGTGTTTGACGGGTGGGTTTTTTACTTTCATGAAAATTGTTGCCCAAAAGAAACGGAATGACACTCTGAACAAATCTAATACAATGATGAATCGCATCCTTAAAAATATTCACTAGCTTTTTGACAACGGGTCGGGGAGCTAATTTAATTTATACACACCAAACACACAGAAAATTTGAAAGAGGGGGAAGAAGAACACTTTTTTTGTTTTTCTTAAGTAGAAAATGAGACAGCAATATATGGATAACTTTTCATTTTCCTATAACAAAAATTAGAGTTGTCTAATTTAAGGATGTGTTTGGGATTGAGATGCTGTATCTTTTAAGCTGTAGAAAAAAAGCTGTAACTATGAAATACAAGTTAATATTATGCAGTAAATATAAATTTTAAATAATAATTTTGACAAAATTATTAAAGATATAATAAATTTTTCATAATACAAGTGAAAAATCATATTAATATAGCTTGTAAGCTACAGCAACTAGTGTTTACCAAACACTTAAGTACTGTAGCTTTTAAGTTACAACTACCCAACCTCAATACCAAACGCACCCTAAGTCTTGTAAAAAAAATTAACACAAAGCTCAACATCGTTGGATTGAAATCCCAGATTTTCTGTACTCTCTAAAAAGTTGATCAAGCTAACTAAATGTATCTCTACAGTCATTATTTATAATTGCTCCTTAAGATAAACCAAATACAATAGCAGCGATACTATGCTTATTCCATTGGGATATAAAATTTGTTTATCAATTGATGTGTTCCTAATTGTTTATTGTCAAGGGTATGATATTAATTAACTTAAGCATGAATCTTTAATACAATATTTTTAAAATTCAATAAATAAAATAAATATAAAATACCTTGTTAGGGGGAGTAAGCATAGCGTTATTCATAAAATGAATTTACTTTTAAACCCTCTATTGCAAACAAAGGGAAGTTTGTTAATATGAATTATCTCCTCAATATTTACGTATGTGGCATGGGTGATAATAGATACATTTACTAACTTGTGTGTTAACTCCATAGTCATTGTTACTAATGTGATGAGAAAAAAATTAGTTTTCATCCACACAACACAAAAAAAAAAATGTATTGTATATTTAATATGTCTTATGCTACAATATATGTATGTATTGCATATATGAAAAAAAAAATAGATCAATAAATATAAAACACTCATCATTAAATTTGAAACTGAAGTTAATGATATCAAATTTTAAGTTTAATGGTGGATATTTTATGTTTATTGAATTTTTTTCTCATGTATGCAATACATGTATGTACTATAAATATCCCCATTTAATATACATAATACTATTGATTCTCGTTATGCTATCTTGAGATTGAGAGCTACATAACATACGATAGAAAATTGTGGTTTTTTTTCCAATAGAAACGTAGACCGTTTTCTTTCCTTTCCGCGCTGTCTCAATCAACCAACAGTAAAGCTTCTTTTTCAAGAGATGATGATTACAGAATGATAGTGAAAGTAAAGCTTTGGAAACCCATTTCTTTCCCTTCATCCTTCGCCCAAATGATTAGGCCCTTTGCCTCCCTCTCAACTTGCGTTTGTCCCCTTAGAAAAATATTAGAATATTTTCTTGTCCCAAAAATAATTTCTCCCTCCACCACCAAGGGCACTAAAACTCCATGCTATCACCCCCCAACAAAGATTTGATGATATCCTAGGTTTGCAGTGGTGAGAGATAATCATATTTACAATTGACAATTTGACTTGTGTGATATGGGGAAAAAATCATTTTCATCCATAGGGTTTTATGCAATAATTTATTTCACCCTTACATTTTAAATAATAGTCCAAAATGTTCTTCCGTTAATTAACTGTTAGTTTATTGCTGTTTGATTATAATTTATTGAGGGTAAAATAAGATTTTTAATTAAAGAGATATAAATCATTTTAAAATAAAAGTTTCACATATAATTAAATAATATCTCACTTTTTGTATAAATTTAAAATTTAAGGATAATTTAATGAAATAATATTGCATTAAACAATATGTAAAATACATACATACATACATGTATGTGTGTATATATGTATGTATGCATGTATATTCTTAGGTATAGATGCTTAATACAAATTTCATATGGATTTATATTAACACAATATAGTGTTATAGTTAATTGAACAAAAACACACTAACAACATCTGGAATTAATGTGAATCCATACAAAATTCGCATTCAGCATTCATACCTAAGATGGTCTATGCATATACATACATACATATATATACTCATTAAATTTTTCAAATGAAGTAAATGATGATATAGTTTGAAATAGCCATGGACTAATTTCCATTAGCAACCAACTATAATTGACATAAATCTTTAGAGTATCGAAAGAAAAACTCAAAAACACCACCAATTTTCATGTGTATTTATTGAACATTTTCCTTATCTTCAACTCAATTCAAACCATTCCACCATATATGAGTACGGAACACAATAAAATCATATACTATGGATGGATTATTTCGAGAATGTACTTGTACAAATATGAAAATCGTGATTATCTTTTATATTTAAGTCTTGGGTTTGTAGAGCTTTCGTGGCATCAGAAACGAAGAGTAAAGGGCGCCAAAATGCAGTAAGCGCAAAATAGTTGCTTGAGATGAAAGTTCTTAATCTTTTTCAGGATTGTTTGTTTGGTGGAATTAGACAAATAGTCTCTTTTATTAACTTGTCAATTTTTATTTATTTATTTTGATTAAAAATCTTATTGTACCCTCAAAGAATTTTCATCAAATGACAGTAGATTAAGGATTGATTAACGAAAGTGCGATTTAGATTATTGTTTAAAAAATATGAATGAAGTAAATTATTACATCAAACTGGTGAAAAGGATTCTTTTCCGTGATATGGGTCATGGTTTAAAGGAGGGCCTGATCAGGGGGGCCTGATCATCTGTCAGGTTGTCTCAGTGGGATATAGATCTAATAGGATAATTGTAATGAAAAAAAAGAAAATAGCATAATTGCCTTTTTGTTAGCTTGAATTTTGGGTTAGTAACATTAGTTTCCAAGGACCTTTATTAAGGTGTGAAAATCCAGGATTCCCGGGTCCCCCGTGAGTCCATGTCCATCAAATGGTACCCAATCCGTCGCCTTTAAATTTTCTGGTCAAAAGTATCAATTAGAGCGCCTTGAGAAGAAAAACCTTGCATGTCTTTTCTTCATAATGCATAAAGCCCGAGAGATGAGAGGATGTACCCTGATCAAAAGGTCTTGGCCCCAATTGATAGCATTTTCTTGATTCGACACCACTACTTTTTCTTCCTGGCCCACGAACAATTTTTTCTCATTCTGTGACCCTAAATTACCTTTTAATATTCACGAATTACAAGACCACGACCATGGGGCAGGCCGACGCTTGAAAAGGTTTCCGATAAGGTGCGAAATTTTGATGGGATGCCGTCGCCGACACGTCGGTCGGTCGTCCCGTTAATTTTCGTTAGATTTGATCTTTTACGGTTTTGCCTCTTACATAATATTTCGAGAGGCATTCGTCCAAATGTTTTGACTTCACGCAGCCTACCCTACAGTCGGATTAAGGTGCTATTTATTGATTTATTTTTAAATTCGAATAAATTTGAATTTATCTAAATTTTAAATAAAATTAAATGTCTAATTTTAAATAATATATTTATTTTTTGTTTGAATCATTCAAAAAAAATATTAAATTATTCATTTTTTTAACTTAAAAAATTTTTTAAAATAATAATTTTATATTTGTGCCCTTACAAATAAATTATAAATATTAAATAAATAATAAACATCTCAAAGAATACAAACAAGATAATATATTATCATAATATAAGTCATATTAAATTGAATACAAATTTTTAATATTCTGTGTTATATATGTTAATCAATTTTATTATAGTTTATGATATTTTTATATGAAAAATATTCATAAAAAATTATGATGATAAATAATGCTAATTTGAAGAAAATAAAAGATAAAAATAATAATGGTCTACCACTATATATTATCACAAGTTATATAGAGATCAATGATAATGTTAATTATTAAATTTTATTTAGGTAATGATGAATATTAATTAATTAGATATGGATATTTTGGAGAATATTTTTTTAATGATATCATTGAGACTTTTTAGATTAAGCAAAAAATTTTTTTAAAAAAATTAGCTTAATAACTTAGTGACCTAATGACTGAAAATTTTCATTAAATTAAAAAAAGAAATAAATTTAATGACTTAACTGATTAAAATTAAATCAATTAAATTATTAAATAAAAAAAACAAATAGCCCCTACGTCAAAGATTTGTTAAAATCTTTTAATGTCGTTTATCGTACAAACGTGTTTGTGAAATTATGTGTTTTTTGGGTTTCTTTATTATGACCTTTCACCAACTCCGTTTTGTGTTTAAGAAGAGAAAGCAAAACTTTCATTCAAAACGATTTCCATGGGTTTTCACTCCCAGTTAAGCTGATATCATTAATAAGAGTGAAGTGCACCCTTTTATTATTTTTTATAAAATCTCATTTTAAATAAAATTAAATTTCATAGCAAATAAGAATTAAACACACTTAAGCTCTGTTTGGCACAATATTTTAAATAGAACTTATTTAAGTGATACTTTTATTAATAGAACATTTACAAATATAGTTTTTATCAATAATATTTGAGTTGTTTTATTAATAATAATTTTCATTAAAAATAATATAAAATTACTTTAATAAACAAATCTTTAAAAGTTGTGTTATAAAAACAATGAGATAAATTTGAAATAAGTTAAGGGTACTTTAAACAACTTAACTCTTCAAAAATGCTCTACACCCTTTATTATCAAAAGTCTAAAATTTTAGCTCTAGCTAGTATAGGTTAAATAATTTATTTGACCCTTAAAAAGGCTACTCAAAATACATCCGAACAATAATAAAAATTTTGAAAAAAGCTTGTGAGACTTGGTTATTAGATAAGACATACCAAATATATACTTAGATCTTATTTGATTTAGTTTTTCAAATAAAACTTATTTTAATTATAATTTTTTATTAATTGAGCTTTTATAAGTAGAGCTTTTACTAAAAAAGTTTTAGTTGTTGGTATAAAAGTGAAGGATATTTTGAAATTAAAATAAAAATAAATGAAAAAGAGGTCTTACAAAGAGATTAGAGAGACGTCAATAATCCAACTCCACTAAGTCTGAGCAGAAAGTGATTTAACATGTAATGATGATCCTAAATTGGAATAAGAAAAGTCTCGACCCAGAACCGAAAGGGACTTGTACGAATTCATTTAGGCCGAAACGCACAATTTGAGTGATGCTATGCTTTAGTTGATTGGGATACTTAATTTGTATTTCAATTAATATGACATATTACACGTCATCTGTTCATTGAGTTTGTAAAATTATTTGTAATAAAAATAAATAATGTCATGTACATGAAAGTAAATTATTGCTAAATGTACATGTTGAAAGACAACATAACTATTTGTAAGAATTCTAATATTGTAAAAAATAAAATAATTTCTTCTTTCTCATTACTAATGTAATCCCTAATTTACCCTCATTGTCACTTTATGTCTTTATTGTTTCTCACCACTTCCAAGCCGAGGCGATGATAGTCGACTGAACAACACAATCAAAACTCGTTAAAAAGGAAATGTAGGGGCTCACAAGATGCATTATGAATTGTGGGTTATCAATTAATGTTGTAGATTAGCTTATTAGCAATCATAGATTAAGACAAGAATCAATAGCACGAGGAGTTTGCGGAACAAAAAATTGCTGCAATAAGTAACGAGGATTGTGGGAGCACACGTGTCCAAAGAGACCGAGACTAACGTAGCCTTCTTTAATTAAATTTCTATAAAGTGTAGCTTTTATGACCTTTCTATTTATCTTATCAAACCCACTCGTCATTAATTTTTTTTTTTTCACTTTTTTAAGGAATTTGTCACAGAGACAAGTTTATAATTCAGAACTTTCGTCCCAAAGTGAGAAGAAATTGGAACTTTTCGTCAAAATACTTTATTGCTTACTTCTTAACCCCTGTTAAGTAAGAAATTAAAGAAGAATGAAGCAACAAAAATAACTTGAATTATTGTCAGCCAACAAGTATATAACCCACATACAAGCCAAGTTATAAGAATCATGAAGACATTTTTATTTCTTTGTGCTTTGGTTCTTTAATGTGATAAATGGATTGTTTGCTCTCAGAAATGTTGGTGGGACGAGGGCAATGGGCATGGTACAAAACGTGACAGGGGCAGTTTAGGAATCAGATGGACTATATTAAATACACTTATTAGATTTGAGAATTCGTGGTGTGTATTTAGAAACTGGGTTTTTAAGAGACAACCTATATCAAGCCCAGACTGCGGAGGCAACTTAGGGTCGTGTTGGACCCAAAGTTCTTTTGGGTCTACACCAGGGAGTGTAGGTGACAAATTTTCTCATCGTCAAAAGACAATTGGGCTTTACTTATTATGAGGAAATTTTAGGGGGTGTGAAAAGCTGAACTGTTTAGACAGTTGAACTTGGGCTTGAAATAGACCACTTTCAGTCTTTCACAACTAATGCATTGGTTCAGCACGGGAGAAAAAACACCCGAAGCAGCAAAACAGGCAAATCAACTAACGGTATATTTAAATATTTTTCTCATAAAGGAAAAGGAAAAAAAACCACTAATGCTATATTAGTATTTTTTTAATTAAAAAAATAACAGATTGTTATGAATTTATTCAAATAAATGTGGATGTTCATAACATATACTTATTTATCTCCCCACTATCTCCCACTAGCAACTTTTAGCTTTCTTATAACTCCCATTATCTCACAAGATATTATGATCCATAATATCTCTATTAATTTCATAGAATGATTATGTAACTATAAAAGGAGAGCTCATCTCTTTATTTTGTACATACTTTTGGAATGAATAAAATCACTCTATAATATTTTGCTCTCTTATTTTATTCTTCATCTTGTGTTGTTCCTTTTATTTTTATTCTTTTTAATAGCTTTTCTAACACGTTATCAGCACGAAACTTTGATCAGGTATTAATTCTTTTATTTCTTATATCTAGCAATTTTTATTATTATATAACTATAATCGTTTATCACAAATAACATGTCATATAAGCTATTGTTATCATGTTTATATTAACAATATCATTGATTTCTCAAAGTTGTATGTATATTACTTGTCTTTATTATATCTCTTAAAATTTGCATAATTGATGGTATAAGATTTAAAATTTATTCCATGATGTCAATAGCATGAAATGTGATGATTATAAAATTTTATAGTTATATTACCATGAGTGATTATATGATATATATAATATTTATTTGTTAATAATGAATGAATTATTTTTTTTTATATTTTGTTATAGCTATTTGAAAATGTCGAATCTTGCAAAACTTGAATTTGTGGCACTTGATATCTCCGGCGATAATTATCTATCATGGGTCTTGGATCTTTGAAATTCATCTTGATGCAATGAATCTTGGAGATACTATTAAAGAAAATAATAATGCATCAACCCAAGACCGTGCCAAGGCAATGATTTTTCTTCGCCACCATCTTCATGAACAATTGAAAAGTGAGTATCTTACGGTCAAAGAACCATATGTCCTTTGGGAGTGTCTTAATGAAAGATTTAATCACCAAAAAACTGTTATACTTCCAAGAGCTCGTTATGAGTGGATGCATTTACGATTACAAGATTTTAAATCTGTTAGTCAATACAATTCTGCATTATTCAAAATAGTTTCTCAATTAAAATTATGCGGAGTGGAGATTACTGATGCAGATTTGTTGGAAAAGACATTTTCTACGTTTCATGCTTCGAATTTGCTCCTGCAGCAGCAATATCGAGAGCGAAGATTCAGAAAGTATTCTGAATTAATCTCATGTCTTTTAGTGGCTGAAAAAAATAATGAACTTTTGCTGAGAAACCATCAGTCTCATCCGACTGGATCTGTACCTATCCCTGAAGTGAATGGTATTTCAGCCTATAATCGTAGTGCTAATCAAGGTCGTGGCCGAGGCCGAGGCAGAGGATACAAAAATAATCAAGGTCGTGGTGGCTATAATAAGAAATATCGACCAAACCACTCAAAGTGGAATAACAGTAATGAGAAGCAAGAAAAAGATCCACAAAAGAAATCACCAAAGGATGATGAAAATGTTTGCTTCAGTTGTGGTGCAAAAGGACATTGGTCTCGTGTTTGTCGTACACCAAAACATTTAGTTGATCTTTATCAAGCATCCAAAAAGGCAAAAGGGAAAGAAATTGAGACAAATTTCATTGATCATGAAGACCCAATTGATAAAACTCATTTGGATGTTTCGGATTTTTTTGAAGATCCAAATGGTAAAATTGACCATTTAATTGGTGATGGACATGTGAAGACTGATTAAAAAGTACTACACTTTGAAGTGTGTTATTATTACTATTATTTTTAAAGATTTGGTGTGTCTCTTTACAATCATGGTGTGTTTAAATTTATGTTGCAAGACTATTTATTATTTTGAATATTTTATAAATTTGGTGTGTAATTTTTCATTTTCTTTAATAAAACTTTTTCTGTAATGTTTTCTTTATACTACTTGATCATTCTTTATATTCAATTGACTTATTTTATATGCATATGTGAAGATATACAATGAGTTTGAACAATGACTTGATGAATAATGAAGATGGATGTTTGGTGGATAGTGCGACAACACACACAATTCTGCGAAATAAAAAATATTTCAATAATTTAATATTAGCTAAGGCTAATGTTAATACAATATCTGGTTCTGCTAATCTAATTGAAGGCTTCGGAAGAGCTAATATTATGTTACCAAATGGTACAAAATTACAAATAAATGATGCTTTATATTCTAGCAGATCAAACAGAAATCTGCTCAGTTTCAAGGATATTCGTCAGAACGGATACCATATTGAAACATCAAGTGAAGGTAATTTTGAATTTCTTTGCATCACTTCAACTATTTCATGCCGGAAGCATATATTGGAAAAATTACCTTCTCTTTCTTCTGGGTTGTATCATACAATTATAAAAATAATAGAAATAAATTTTGCAATGAACCAGAAGTTCTCTGATCCAAAGATTTTTAAACTTTGGCATGATCGACTTGGGCATCCTGGCTCAATCATGATGCGTCGTATTATAAAAAAATTCACATGGACATCAATTAAAGAACCAGAAGATTCTTTTACCAACTGAAAGTCCATGTGCTGCTTGTTCTCAAGGAAAATTAATAACTCGGCTATCCCCAATGAAAGTAAGTTTTGAATCTCCTAAATTTTTGGAAAGAATCCAAGGGGATATATGTGGCCCTATACATCCAAGTTGTGGACCGTTTCGTTATTTCTTGGTTTTAATAGATGCTTCAACTAAATGGTCACATGTTTCTTTACTTTCTAGTCGCGGTGTTGCATTTGCTAGATTTCTTGCTCAAATCATTAAACTAAGAGCACAATTTCCTGATTTTCCTATTAAAAAAATTAGACTTGATAATGCTGGTGAATTTACATCTAAATCTTTTTATGATTATTGCATGTCTATTGAATTGATGTTGAGCATTCTGTCGCACATATTCATACTCAAAATGGTTTAGCTGAATCTTTGATTAAACGTTTACAGTTAATTGCAAGACCATTAATTCTTAGATCAAATTTATTTTTTTCATGTTGGGGACATGCAATACTACATGCTGCATCATTAATTCGCATTCGACCAAGTTCTTATCATACATATTCACCTTCACAAATTGTTTTTGGTAAATGATGAGATATTTCTCACTTGAAAATTTTTGGATGTGCTGTTTATGTCCCAGTTGCTCCTCCACAAAGAAACAAAATGGGTTTGCAACGAAGACTTGGAATTTATGTTGGTTTTGATTCTCCATCCATAATTAGGTATCTCAAACCTTTAACTGGAGATGTTTTTACCGCACGATTTGCGGATTGTCATTTTGATGAACAAGTTTTCCCGTCATTAGGGGGAGAAAAAGTAAAAACAAATGAACGACGTGAAATTACATGGCATGCATCATCATTATCTTATCTTGATCCCCGTACAAATCAAAGTGAACTTGAAGTTCAAAGGATTATTCATTTGCAAAATATTGCAAATCAAATTCCTGATGCATTTAATGATTCAAGAAGAATAGTAGAATCACATATTCCAAATTTGAAAATGCCCAAAGACGTGTTGAGATCCTCGAAGGACAACACGATAAAACTAATGAAAATAAAAACGCCTCTAAAACGAGGAAGGCCAATTGGCTCAAAAGATAAAATTAGGAAGAGGAAAACACAAGAAAAATTACAAAATGAAATTAGCACTCAGAAGAGTCATTGACTACTAATCAAATAAAGAGATTGATCAATCAAATGGTATTCATCCCGTTGACCCAGAAGAAGCAAATTTGCCAACAACTGAAGAAGTATCAATTTCTCCTGAAGAGAAACAAAATAATGAAATTATGATTGGTTTTGTTGGTACAGAAAAATCATGGGATCGAAATGAAATAATTATTAACGATATTTTTTCATTTACCATTGCTCTTAATATCTCAAATGATGATGAGGATCTTGATCCAAAAACTGTGGAAGAATGTCGACATAGAAATGATTGGCCAAAGTGGAAAAATGCTATTCAAGCAGAGCTAAATTCACTTACTAAACGTAAAGTATTTGGACCAATAGTCTTGACACCTGAAGATGTCAAACCTGTTGGTTATAAGTGGGTATTCGTTAGAAAACGAAATGAGAAAAATGAGATTGTGCGATATAAAGCAAGATTATTAGCACAAGATTTTTCTCAAAGACCTGGCATTGATTATGAGGAAACATATTCTCCTGTTATGGATGCAATTACATTTCGATTTCTAGTCAGTCTTGTAGCCTCTGAAGGACTAGATATGCGTCTTATGGATGTTGTGGATTTCGCTTATATCTGTATGGTTCTATTGATACGGATATTTATATGAAAATCCCGAAGGATTTAAAATGTCGAAGAAAACAAATTTAAACCTCGTAGTCTATATTCTTTGAAACTACAACGATCCTTGTATGGATTAAAAAACGATGCAGGCGTATGTGGTATAATCGCCTAAGCAACTATTTATTGAAAGAGGGATATGTAAATAATCCAATTTGTCCTTGTGTTTTTATTAAAAAATCTGAAATTGGATTTGCAATAATTGCATTATATGTTGATGATTTAAATCTCATTGGAACTCCTGAAGAGCTTTCAAAAACAGTTTCTTGTTTGAAAAATGAGTTTGAAATGAAAGATCTTGGCAAAACAAAATTTTGTCTTGGCTTACAAATTGAGTATTTTTCAAGTGGAATACTTTTACATCAATCAACATACACTAAAAAAGTTTTAAAGCGTTTTTATATGGATAAAGCTCATCCATTAAGTACTCCAATGGTAGTACGATCACTTGATGTAAAAAAAGATCCATTTCGTCCTAAAGAAGACGATGAAGTAGTTCTTGGTCCTGAAGTACCATATTTAAGTGCAATTGATGCACTAATGTATCTTGCAAATTGTACTCGACCTGATATTGCATTTTCAGTTAATTTGTTAGCAAGATATAGTTCTACACCAACTCGTAGGCATTGGAATGGTGTAAAGCATGTATTTCGCTATTTCTGTGGAACAATTGACATGGGTTTATATTATCCAAATGGATCAAAATCACCACTAATTGGATATGCAGATCTTTGGATATCTTTTCGATCCACATAAAGCACGATCTCAAACAGGTTATTTATTTACCGTGATGATAGTCTTTGTATCATGGCGATCAATGAAGCAAACAATGGTTGCAACATCTTCAAATCATTCAGAAATACTTGCTATTCATAAAGCAAGTCGTGAGTGCATTTGGTTAAGATCAATGATACAACATATTCGAGAAACATGTGGATTGTCATCAACTAAGAATAACCCCACAATATTATATGAGGATAATGCAGCATGCATTGCTCAAATTAAAGGTGGTTATATAAAAGGTGATAGGACTAAGCATATTTCACCAAAATTCTTTTATACACATGAAATTCAAAAAGATGGTGATATAGATATTCAGCAAATACGCTCAAGTGACAACCTTGCAAATTTATTTACAAAATCCCTACCAACTGCGACATTCAAAAAATTGGTACACAAAATTGGGATGCGTCAACTCAAGGATTTTTCTTCAAATTAGAATATATGTCAAGATGAGGGGGAGTATACTTGTTGGGAAAAATAATTTATTTTGGAAGAAATTTTATATGTTGTACTCTTTTTCCTCACTAGGTTTTTATCCCATAGGGTTTTTCCTAAGTGAGTTTTTAATGAGGCAACTCTATATCTCCAAAATCATTTATGTACTCTTTTCTCTTTACTAATTTTTTCTTATAAAGGTTTTTTTTTAGTAAAGGTTTTAATGAGGCATATTTTTGTAATGAACATCCAAGGGGGAGTGTTATGAATTTATTCAAATAAATGTGGATGTTCATAACATATACCTATTTATCTCCCCACTATCTCCCACTAGCAACTTTTAGCTTTCTTATAACTCCCATTATCTCACAAGATATTATGATCCATAATGTCTCTATTAATTTCATAGAATGATTATGTAACTATAAAAGGAGAGCTCATCTCTTTATTTTGTACATACTTTTGGAATGAATAAAATCACTCTATAATATTTTTCTCTCTTATTTTATTCTTCATCTTGTGTTGTTCCTTTTATTTTTATTGCTGGCTAATAGCTTTTCTAACACAGATATTTTTTTACTACTATGTTATCTATTCTATTGCGAGTTTGCAACGACAAGAAATACGTATTAGCGTCACAAAAAAATAAGCAACATTAAGGTGGTGTTTGGTTAGAAGGAGAGGAAGGCGGAGGGGAAAGTATTTTGAATTATTTTTTTTATTTTTGTTGTTTGGTTAACTGTATTTTATACGAATTTAATTGTCATTAGAATTTAATATATACCATAGTGTGAAATTTAAATTCCACACTAAAAAGTGATGAATTCAAATTCTTTTTTTATTAGAAGCCAAAACAGTCAAAATTACATCTTCAATCTTTTATTAACTTGTTCAATATTATCAAATAATTATTGTTTGCAATTTTATTTTATTGATTTAATTTGGTAGATAATTAATTTTATATTAATAAAGGTTAAACTAAGAATAGTGCTACACATCCCAAACTTTTTATCCCAAATAATATGGCATTCATCAATTGGTTGATGAGATAATCAATTAATTGATGAGATAATACAATTAATTCACTTGGATTGTGTAGAGAATTATCAACCTCTCAATTAACTACACATCATTTGGAATCAAATTCGAGAAAAAAAGATTTAAGATATTTATCATTACTCTTAAAGTAAGAATAGTGCTACAAATCCTAAATTTTTTACCCCAAATGATTATAACAATTTAATAAAATCACTTTATTTATTTTATTAATTAACAAAAATAGAAATATAAATTTAAAAGTTGCCACAACCACTGTCGCAGTTGAAATTGGCACATGGAACATCATCGCTAGTACCATTGGACTTGTCTGCTAATGAATAACATCATTCGATTGTCGTAGGGGTTAAAAATTGATTAATTTTCTTTAAATCCAATTAAAAAAAATATTTGAAAACTTTCTAACTTTCCCAGATTTGGATGGATATAAAGTATTTCGGCCAAATAAGTTGCTTCAATGTAAAGATTGTTAATTTCTAATAATTTTCATATAATTCTCAAGTCGAAACAAGGTGGTATAGTGGTGGCTGGCAATGGCGGCAACTCTGGTTCTTTTTTGGTTTTTCAAATGAAATTTTTAAATTATAATCTATTAAATTAAGAAATTATTTATATTATGTCATAATTTATTTATAAACGAATTAAATTAAATTAATTATAATAAATTATGTTAATAAAACAAATGAACTCACCGCATCTTGTTCGACATCCCATCGCGACGACATTTCAGCTCCTCTAGACCAATGATGCCGCGAAGACACAACCCGTTGATCCCAGCTGCATTTTGATTGACCTCGCCGTCCAGCTGGCCAGTTGCACGCCGCCTGCCGTTGAAGTTCCAAACCACTCATGTACGCCACCAATTAGAATTTTGAGACAAGTAACCGACATTACTTTGATGGTTTACATGTTTGGTTTACACTACTCAACCGCATCTTTTTGGATGGTCTTACTTGTGTTTTGTGTTTTCAGTAATTATAAATTTCATGGTTTTTTGTGAAATTTATAAAAATGGTCTCAAATGTCAAATCTGAATTCAATCCTAATCGACTGGAATCTAAACTTATCTAAGATATTCATTCAATCTGAATTAATTCAATTAAAATTGGATGAATTTTTTTCTAATCCAAATTATTCAAATTTTGATTGGATTCATTTGAATATGATTTGAGTATGAAATTAACGGGCTCTACTTCTAATAATGTTAAAGAAGTAAGATAAGAGTCACACAATAATAGAATGGTTTCAACTAATAACTTTTCTTTTCTTTTTTTTGTCTTTTTTTAAATGGCAACGGACAAAATTTAGTTCTTATAATTTCCAATTTGTAACTGAAATTGTACATTTAAATTAGTTAATAATATTTGAAAATCTTATAATCTAGATTGGGTTTTTTTTTTTTCAAACAACTAAAACAACCTCGAGCACTTGAAACGCGGCTGCCAATTTAGGTTCATTACATATAACAAACCATGACACACAAACCAAACTATCTATGACTAGAGAAAGAGTTAAAGTCCTCAATGCATTTGACACTACTAAACATAACGGCAAATGCTCACATAGACATTACAGTATGGATTTTGACATGTAGATGCAACAGGCAATACGAACAAAACCAACTTCAGGTCAATCCATAGGCTTCCTCAGCTGGTGTCAGACAAATATCCAATGTGTTATAATTAATAAGCTTTTCAATGAGGTCAACGTGACTAACGAGCATTCGCCTACAGCAATGGCGGACCAACCCCAAGGCATCAAGTGCATCTCCTTCGGGATAATCAGCCCGAAGAAGGTCAAGATAGGTGTCCCATTTGTTTCCAATGACACCTTGCCGCAAGTGAAGCAACGAACTGGGATTATCATCTTCCTTGAGCCTTGCTTTCGAGTCGCCTCCTCTCCTCTCGTCTTCTGTGAATCGTTTGTCACTCAGGAGGAGGGCTGGTGGAGGCACAGGGTTCAAATTCTGTCCAGGTTTATGCAAAGACCCGGCCGCAATCTACATTGGATTTTGATGTACTGTTGTTATAATTTGCATTTATCATTCTACATTTCATTGTAAATCAATTTACGATTATAATTTACGATTATAGTGTGTTTATTAATTGGTAATTATAATACGTTGGAATTGGAATAAATAATGAGAATCATAATAAATTGTTTATTTTATATGTAAAAATCGAAATTGAAATGAACTGTATTATTACTAGTGAATTTACTTTATTTTATAATCAAAATAGATTATTACAAATTATTAAAATGACCTTAGTTGATTATTATTATTATTATCATTATTATTATTATTATTATTATTCTAAATAATTATTGTTAATAATAGCAATAATAAAATTAATAAGCTTTAATAGTGATAGTAATGATGATATGATGATAATAATGTCAACTATTATTATTATTATAATTATTATTATTAATAAATAATAAAGGACTTATTTATAAATATAAAAAATTTTCTGAAAAAATAAAAAAATAAAAGTGAGAAAACATAATTTAAAGATTATAAAAATTTAATGGAGGTAGAATGAAGAGTTAAAACATAAGAATTTAAATTTCATTTAATACAATTTTTCAAGTAGAGCTTATTTACGCAAAGCTTTTGTTGATAGAACTTTTATCCAAAATTTTTTATTTATTTGATTATCAATAAGAACTTTTATTCAAAATTTATTAAATTAATTTAATAGGTAAAGCTTTTAAAGTTATGTTATGAAAATAATAAAATAAGATTATCAAAGATGCAGATGATATTTTAGATATTTTAACAATTAAAAAAAAGCTTTTCAACCCCTATTCTTAAAAGCCCAAAATTTAATTTTTTGCTAATAAAGGTAAAATAGTTTATTTAAGTTTCAAAAGCTCAACTAAAAAAAATTAAATAATAACAAAAATTATAATAAAAACTTATGAGATTAAATAAATATTTATGACCATAAAATAAACTATATTAAACAAATACTTAGGTGGCGTTTGTTTTTTAATTTAATAACTTAAAGTGACTTAACTTAATTAATTAAGTTAATTAGAGGTGTTTGTTTTTATAACTTAATAGGACTTTTTAGATAATTTTGACTTAATAAAAAAGTTATTTTTTTACTTTTTCTTTGAATAGAAGAATCTGAATTAAATCAATTAATTTCTAATGTCAAAAATATCCCTATTTTATAATTTATTTTTCATACAAATTCCAAAACTCACCCATAGATATTTATCCTACATAATCTCGTCTTTACACGGCATAATTTTGGATTTAAATAACAAATCAACTATTTCAATCATTTTCTTAGTTTTTTTTCTTATATTATGTACTATTATTGAGAATTAGTGATAAAATTTAAAATTTGTGGTATTTTATATATTATAATTCTAAAATCATTATGTATTCACTTGAATATAGTTTTACTTATAAATATTTAAATATTATGGTATTTAGTGTATTATTTATTTGACATTTAAATTTAATAAGTGTACAAATATAAAAATATATATTTTCAGATTTTTAAGTTTAAAAAATAAATAACTTAATACTTATTTTCAGAGATTTAGATAAAAAAAATAAACATATTATTCAGATTCAGACATTCAGATTTATTCAGAATTCAGACTAATTCAGATCTATTCAGATTTCAGACGGAAAAACAAACGCCACCTTAATCTTCAACCCCTAAGAAATCAAATTGTTAATCTTTAAATCCAAAAATATAAGATCTATTCTCATTTTACCTTCTATAAGTGAACACTATCAATTTTTTCTATTCTAGGTTTTGATTCCGAATCATATAAGTAAACATAAGAGGTTCTTCAAACCGTTGGAATTTTGAACTAATAATTTTTTAAAAATTAAAGAAAGCCACCTCACATTAAAACCCAGCAAATAAATAACAAAGTTAGAACATTAGACATAGAGAGAAATAGCATTCAGTGTTTAGATTCCTGCAAAAACAGGGAAAGAAAAAAAAAACGAAAGGCATAAGAGGGAATCGCAGTTGAGCAAGATGGAGGAGCCAATGGAGGGCGCGTCGCTTCCATCGGGTCCCGATGGAAAGAAGCGGCGAGTGAGTTACTTCTACGAACCAACAATCGGCGATTATTACTACGGACAAGGTCATCCAATGAAGCCCCACAGAATCCGCATGGCCCACAATCTGATCGTCCACTACGGTCTCCACCGTCGGATGGAAGTCAACCGTCCATTCCCCGCGGGGCCCTCTGACATCCGCAGGTTCCACACGGACGAGTACGTCGAGTTCCTCGCCTCCGTGTCCCCCGACTCGTCGGGCGACCCCTCGTTTTCGAGGCACTTGAAACGCTTCAATGTTGGGGAGGACTGTCCCGTGTTTGATGGGCTTTTTGGGTTCTGCCAGGCCTCTGCTGGCGGCTCCATTGGTGCTGCTGTTAAGTTGAACAGAGGTGATGCCGATATTGCCGTGAATTGGGCTGGTGGCCTCCACCATGCTAAGAAGAGTGAAGCTTCTGGGTTTTGTTATGTCAATGATATTGTCCTTGGCATTCTCGAGTTGCTTAAAGTTCACAGGGTATTTATTCTTCTTCAACCTTCCCAGTTAACTTATTGAAAGATGATTTCTTCTTTACTGACTACATGGATTTGGTGTTTCTTTATCTATCTATCTATCTATCTGCTTGATTTACTTATTAACTGCTGAGCTAAGTTGATATCTTGTTACTGCATTTGAATTTGATGGTGTTAGATTCGTAAGTCAATGTTTCATATGTTAGAAATGATTGTAAGCTACGGCTGCCGATGAGTTTGATTTCTGTTGAAATTAACTTGTGCAATGAGGTTGGTTCTAAGATGAGCGTTTTGCGTGCAGTTGATAAGAGACTAACTGTTTGATGGTGATTCTATGCATACCTACTACACTTTGGTACATAAAAATTTACTTTTGTCTTCACAGGTCCACTGTTCTCTCAATTTTAAATTATTTTGGCATCTTTTGCTGAGTTAGGATTGCATAAATATTGGCCATTAATTGATATAATATTTGATTCAGTTTTGTAGTTGCATATATTGCAAATGCAAATCCTTAATGCTCTGTCGCATCCCATGTGTGATTACATCATCTCATATCTTATTTTGGAAATTCGTTTTAGAATTTCCTACCGGAATTTGTGATCTGGTGGTACTTCTCTTCTTTTTGAAGGTTGGAGGTTTGGGTCCTAATGTAATAGGATCTTTGGAATGTGTAATCATCCGATCTTATTAGAAGATAAATTACAATTTTAAAATGAAGCCTTTGTTTGGCTTTTTCTTATCTTGGAATTACTGTATGATTTTTCTGAGGACTTTGTTTCTATGTCATTTGGCAGCGTGTTTTGTATGTTGATATTGATGTTCACCATGGAGATGGTGTTGAGGAGGCATTTTATACCACTGACAGAGTCATGACTGTGTCTTTCCATAAATTTGGGGATTTCTTTCCCGGGACTGGGCATATCAAGGATGTTGGGGCTGGGCAGGGGAAGTACTATGCGCTGAATGTCCCACTGAATGATGGCTTAGATGATGAAAGCTTCCGTGGCCTTTTTCGGCCCATCATCCAAAAAGTCATGGAAGCGTATCAGCCCGATGCAGTTGTTCTCCAATGCGGAGCTGACTCATTGTCTGGTGATAGGTTGGGCTGCTTTAACTTGTCAGTTAAAGGTCATGCAGATTGCCTTCGCTTTCTTAGATCCTTCAATGTTCCTTTGATGGTTCTGGGTGGTGGAGGATACACCATCCGGAATGTTGCTCGTTGTTGGTGTTATGAGGTATCTTCCCTCTCAATCTTCTATAAGTTCTTGAGCATTTTTATTGGTAAATAATGAAAAAAATCATGATAAGTTTATTTCTGTTATTGCAGACAGCTGTTGCAGTTGGAGTAGAACCTGATAATAAGTTGCCTTACAATGAATACTATGAGTACTTTGGACCAGATTACACTCTTCATGTTGAACCATGCAACATGGAGAACCTAAACGCACACAAAGATATGGAGAAGATAAGGTATTAATTTGCTTTCATTTTCAAAGCTGCATTTTCATATTAAATTCTTATGCATTTGCTTGAGATGTTGTTAGTGCTACTCAATGAATTCTTATGCATTTGCTTGAGAGATCCAAGAAAGAGCAACTATCAGGGAATGGACTAGATGACTATATTCTACCTTTATTCAATCAATGTTAAATAGATAAGATGTTATTTTGCTGTTGTAAAATATGATCACTGCTAGTCAAGTTGTTTTTAATTATGTATTGTGTGATGCATCTTTATTCTGAGATGCAGGAGGGAAAAGGTTGTCCTTTGCAGCTAACTGTCTGCTTTATCTTTTAGGCATAAGTTTGGTTGAGAGGATTGGAGAACCTTGTCTGAAAGCATGATCTTGTAGTCTTTGTTTGGGAAACTGTCATTTAATCATTCTATTTTGTCAGTTTACTTGTGGGGTTTTTCCAACTCCATGCTTGGACTTCGGGATTTGTATTTGTTAAATCCAAATGGTCATTCTTTGACAAGGCACTAGATCACTTCATTTTCTATTTATTTGCTAATCTATTAATGTGCTGGTCATCCAATTCCATGAGAGGAGTTACTGATAGGTAGTTCGTAAACCCTGGTGATCATTCTATGATTTGGCCAATTCTGACTTTAATCTGCAGTTAATATCTTTTAAAAGTATGCACTGGTTGCTCAATCTGTCCTTCCATCTCCTGGAGCAAATTTGTTTTGTTTTTTTTTGGACCAGATATGTTATGACAAATAAATTTTCTCCAGGAACACACTACTTGAGCAACTTTCTGGACTAATTCATGCCCCTAGTGTACCTTTTCAGACAACACCAGCCACTACCCAAGTTCCTGAAGAGGTTAGTAGACAGTGCCAAGTTTACATTATTATTTAGTTTGGTATTGCATTTTTTTCCCTTGATTATATCTCTCTTTGACTTTTTGTTTTGGTCTTATGTGATTATGATTTGATGTAGCCGGAAGAGGACATGGAGCGAAGACCAAAACCTCGCATCTGGAATGGTGAGGATTATGAGTCAGACCATGATGAAGATAAGCCTCCACACACGACAAATTTTGATGATCACATGATGAGGCAAGTGCACATGTCTTTCCCTTTAAGAGTTCCAAAAAAAAAATTGTAGTAAATTTGAATATTTGATGATAGAACTTTATTAAAAAAAATTAGTAGTAAATTTGAATATTTGATGATAGAACTTTATACTTTCTGTCTATAATGGGATTATTTGAGAAGTTGGGTAAGAAAGTTCTTGAGTTTTACTTATTGTGCGAATTTTGTACTGAGATGTAAGTGTTTTTGTGTGCTATTTTCTTGTTACAGGGATGTTGCAGATGACATGGATGGGGAGAAATCAGATGGGCATCCATCACCAAGACATTAGTGGTACTTTGTATTGTAGCTTCCAATTTCCATGTAGACATGAGATCTCCCCTCATCTGGGAACTAACTCTTTCAAGCCAGTATATTTTTCCAGTAGGGATTTCTTGTTAGATCCTTTTGATGGGCATTAGAATAGGCAATGCAAATGGGTAATAATGCCCCCTTTTGTTTAAACTTCCAGTTGTGCAATGTGTTATGTACATCCAAAATGCAAATAGAGTACCAGTACTGTAAGAAAAAACTGTGCAGAAAAGACATTCATATAGGTCGAATTTTTTTCTTCTTGTGATTCCTAGCTGCTTTGCCCACGAGCAGTGGTGCTATGTTTCATTATTATTGGGCTGATGACATAGTCTCTTGGAGGCAACAAAGGAGCAAAAAATCCTTATTGAATGTCCCTTGGCCAGATGGCCTTGAGAAACGAGAATACGTTAGCTAGCAGGCCGCCCTTTTCAAAAGATTAAAAGCAACAACGGACTCTCATTTCATTATTTTCGTAATTTTCATTTCTGGTGGAGAGCGGAAACATAATGACTCCCCACGAAATCCAAATCCCAATCCCAATCCAACCGTTAGGCCCTTACCCAATTCAAATCTCCCGCCTTCCTCTCTACCGCACCACACCGAAGCCCTCGAATCTCCGACTGTCGCCGCCCAAATCTCAACGCACCCACCAAACCAAGACCCAAGACGACGGCATTCCTGCCGACGACGTCAAAATTATTGCTAAATTCAGGTCCAGATACAACTACATCCGCGTTCTAGAAGTTTCCAGGAAAGTCGACCACCCTTTTGCCGGCGCTAGACTCCTCCTTCTGGACGGCCCCGGAAACATCCACAGCATTTCCTACCTCTTCAGGTCGCTCACAAACACCTACTTCGACGTTTTCGCCACTCTGCCTCCCATTCTGCCACCTGGGCCAATAGGAATCCTCGGCTTCGGTGCAGGCTCCGCCGCCCGTTTGATACTAGATTTGTACCCTGAAGCTGTGGTTCATGGATGGGAGCTCGACCCATCTGTTGTCAAAGTTGCAAGGGAGTTTTTGGCACTAGGAAAACTCGAGAAAAGTTACCCAGATAGGCTTTTCGTTTACGTAGGTAACGCTTTGAAAGCCAGCTTAAAAGATGGGTTTTCCGGCATTTTAGTTGATTTATTCAGTAAAGGCAGTTTGTTGCCCGAACTTGAAGATCCTAACACCTGGGAGAAGCTAAGAAAGTGTTTGAGAAAAGGCGGGAGGATTATGGTTAACGTTGGAGGCAGCTGTGTGGAGGCAGAAGATTCTAGAAGAGATGGGAAGGTTGTTATGGAGGCAACATTGAAAGCCATGCATATGGGCTTTGGTAACAAGCTTTATGTTTTGCGTCTTGGGAATAGGAAAGATGATAGCTCAATTGCTCTCACAGGTGAATTGCCTGATCTCGATGACTGGAAAAGGGCTTTGCCACGGTCTTTGAAATTTTACGTTGATATGTGGGTGCCGTATAGCGGCTAGTCTGCTATGGGCTCATTGCCTTCTTTCATTGCTCTTAACATATTTGTGTCAATGCTTGTGTGACTTGGATTGATATGCATATGGTTCTCACGGCTGGTTTATTTCGCCTGTCCTGAATTCAGTCTTTGCTTTCTTGCTAATGCATGTGTTATTGTTGATATGGGCAAATCTAGATTCTAGTCTTATTCTTGCAAATGTGAACATGTTGGTCCAGTTAGTATCATTTTGTGCTGTGATCAACGCCTCAAAATTTAAAAATAGAAATGGAACCATTGTTTAACTTTTGGTCAAGATGTAGAGAACTAAGTCCTTAGATTTTTCATTTTGGACTGTTTTTGTGGCATTTTGGACTGGTGTATTGAACAGGGACCCTTAGTTCGTAAGGACAAGTTGCCAGCCCCCATCCTTTCGCACGAGGTTTATGTTTCCTTGAAAAGTTGTTGCTTACTGGTTCGTTAGTCATAGTTAATGCTTTATCTTAGTTTTAAAGTTTATCTTGAGGCATTGTGTAAGAGTAGTTGACATTAGATTTCTGCTCTCACTGCATATTTACAAATAGCATATTCAATATTTATTGATAGGCAGAAATTTCAAAAGCTTGAGTCATCAAATAGTTCAACATATCCTGTACAATGGCGTAGGAATATTGGCTTAAGCAGATAGAAAACTTGGAACTTTCTGAAATTATCTGCCTACTTACCACTGACTATTCAGTTGTTAATTTAGATTAAGGTTCTCACTTCATGCTGAATCTCATCTTTAGGAAACCGCACAAGTCATTGCTCCTCCTTCACTCTCACACAACAGCTAGCTGAAGATGGGGCCAGCTGTCATAAGCTGGCACAATGACAGCACCTCTCCAAAAGTGACTTATGTAGTTTTGTTAAGAGTAGAGGTGGACAACGGTCCGTGCCGTGCTTGTGCTGGCAAAGGAAAGCTCATGCGTACTCGTATTCGTGCCGTGCCGTGCTTAATTTTTTTTCTTAAGCCTGTTCTAGCCCGCATGCTGTGCTCACTTGTGCTGTGCCTACACATGCTGTACCATGTCTAAGAGAAAAAGTCCATTATGTTTTTTTTTTTAAGAGCACATATAAAGTTGTTGGCGTATTTTTTTTAAGTCTATACCATTTTAGATTCATATGCCTTTATTCAAATTTAAGAAAATATAAAATTCAAAACTCAAGTTTATATTCAATAATAATAAATTAATAATAATAAGAAAATGTAATTTTAATTACTAACTTTGACTCTATGGTATTAGAATTTTTTTATAATACTTAACAGTAACAATAATAATAAATTTTTCTTAAGAGTTAACTTAATTGTTAACTTAAAATTACGTAGAGTCATTTATTATAGTTCATAAATAATATTAATACATATTTATAAAATTATGATATTTAAAATTTTATGTATTAAAATCATGATATCAATTATTTATTTAATAAATTATAAACATAAATCAATTATAATTTTTTTGAAACTAAGGATTAAATAAATTTTAAAAACTCGAGTTAATAAAATATATTAAAAAATTTAATTTCAAATTATTTATAAAATCATAAAATCTTGAGTTTATTTTCATTAAAAGTGAAACTTGTTTATTGCTTGTTTTTTCATATATCATGTTTTAACTCATCTCTAATTGTGTTGTGCTTTTAAGGTCCGCGTGCGTGCTGTGTTGTGCCGTGCCATATGCTCCAACGAAATGTGCTAATACCGTGTTATATTGTGTTGTACGAAAACATGCCGTGCCTTGTGCCGTCCATTCCATTGACCATCTCTAGTTAAGAGCTGGAGATGTGGAGTATAATTTGTGATTTCAAAATCAAGGTCAACTTTTGAAATTTAAACCTGATTACAAATGTGTTTATATAAAATCCTACCTCCTTTACACAACATATTAACGTAAGTATTAAAACAAGTTGGCATAGAAGAAGAATAGAATCTTTGAATCTTGCTTTCTGATTATTTTAGTGCCTATTGTTCAAAACAAAGATCAACCGGCAATTATCTATCTTATTTCAGTGCCCATTGAATCTTGCTTCCTCTATGATGAGTGGTTTTCTGGTAAAATTGGCAACCACAATATTGGTGGTATTTCTTGTTGTGGATACTCCTGCACTACCAAATGATGGTAATCGTCTATTCTCAATATCCAGTGGCGCGGTGGAACTTGATTAGCCAATTAAGTCTGTTGTGTGAAATAAGCCATTATTGTTTTTCACCTGACTCCCTCGACCAGCATTTCTTTCTCATCGTTTGAAAATATGGTGTTTACAATGCTTATACTTTTTCTGCTCTCATGTGTCACAGGTCTTTTGGGCTTGACCTTTTGCCCATAGACCAATTTCTCACTCGCTATGATCTTGTTTTTGCCTGGAAGGTGGAGTTGGCTGGAAGAGTTTGCCACATGATTTTTTTGGCTGTGAAAGTAGCTCAAGGATGACATTCCCAGGAAAAGAAGGTAGCTTTGGATGTGAAAATCTGGTCAATGCTGGCAAGGAAAATTGGCTTTTCCATGTTTTAAGATCCATTCCAGGGTCTCCACCAGCACCATAAAAAATCAACGAAGTTCGTACAGTTCACCTGCACCTCCTCCACAGATGTTATGAAAGTTACCTATGTTTGTGACTGGTCTATGGCTGTCGCTGCCAGTGTATTTGTTCATGTTTCAACTTTCTAGTTGCTACTTGATTAACAAAATGTTGCGCATATGCATACTGCATGTTTTTCAGTTTGTTGGCGCAATTCTGGCATCCCGGTTAGAGTATACAATTTCTGAGTATGTAAAGGGATATTTATCAACACAGTTTGCCTTTGAGGCTTTTACTTGGGGACCTTGCGTGAGAGGAAAAGGAGGGGATTCGGAGTCAGAAATGTTAATAAAATCCCAATAACTTTATCGCAGTTATGCAAATAATGACTGTGCCACAATGTTACCTGTACCTAGACACATACGCATACAGGGAAAGTATATGGCAAAGCGTCAGATGTAGCTCGACAAACGGGTATACAGACTTTTTGTTTTGAATTTGGGGAATAGGAAGGGTGATAGCTCAGTTGGTCTCACGTCACCGGTGAATTGCCTGAGATGAGTGGCAAAAGGTATGTAGTTAGCGGTTAGTATGGTAGGGGTCTGTTCTTGTTCGTGTTGATCTTATTTTCATAAGGATGCAGAGAATTTGGACATTACCACATTCTTCATTCTGGACTGATGTGTTTCAAATAAAACATCGAGGGACCCTCAATTGCTGGTTCCCATTCTTGGCATGAGGTTTTTGACTCCAGGAAACGGTCAACAACTGGTTTATTAGTCGTAGTTTAACTTGCTAGCATAGTTGACATTAGATTACGGCGCTTGGCTGTGCAAATTGCAATATACAAATGGCATAGCCAACATGCATAATTGGGACACCTGTGCTCCAATTGATGTAGCATTCGTCATGTCACTCATTGATAAATTAGCACATTAGTGGTGGATAATTAAGTCATTTAACACCCCAGCACTGTGCCAAGTAATGGCGAATTATTGTTATTTGAGTTTCATGAGCTTGAGTCATCAGGAGGCATAGACTATTATGTTGGAGCAGGTGGATGAAACTGGGAACTTTGCACTTATAATTTAGTCATTCTTTTTAGTTCATGTTAGCGTTTCACGCTGTACCATCGTTCATACTTGACAGCTGAGCTGGTGACGTGCAGTGTACGATTAATCCGTGTTGAAAATCAGGGTCAACTTTTGGAAATTGGAACCTAACTTTATATTTTTTATTCATATACGTAAGTCGTCCACCCAACCACCAACACAACATATTAATTTGGATGTGAACGCATATTGAGTAAATTGGCAAGTGAGCACATATCGAGTAAAACCGCACAGCATAAATAGAGAATAATTGGAGTGCCCAACTTTTATCTTTATGATGAGTGGTTTTCCGGCGAAGTTGGCCACGGCAATAGTGGCGGTATTTCTTGTTGTGGATACTGGTGCATTGCTTGCTGATGGTAATCATCTGATATGTTGTTCTTGATATCAACTAGGGCCACTGAATTAGCCGAGTTCAGGCCTACTAGTGGAACATGGTGTTGATAATCGATGCTTTTTACCTATTCTGCATGTGTGTGTGTGTATCATATTGTCTTTCGGCCTCAAGTTTATTATGTTCATTAAATGACTAATTTCTCAAATTGGCTGTGATCGATCTTTTTATGCATGGAAGGTGGTGGCTTTGGCGAGAAGAGTTTGTCAACTGTTGTTTTCAACAGGGGAAGTAGCTCAAGGAAGGCATTTCCAGGGAAAGAAGGCAGTTTGGGATGTGAAAATAATATGGTCATTTGCGGCGAAGGAAATGCGGCTTTCAGGAATTTAAGATCTATTCCGTGGTTTCCACCATCACCGACTAGAAATGGAAGAAAATCACAAGTGTCTCCTTCTCCTCCTCCAATAATATGAAGAACGACGATGATCTATCTAATCTATCTATATATATATATATATATATATATATATATATATATATATATATATACGTATGTATGTATGCAAGTATGTTTGCAACTCTTCTTTATACACAGATGGAAAGTCTAAATGTATTATTAGTTCCCACAGTATCTGTTCATGTTTCTACTTGCTAGCTACTTGCAATCCGAATTGTTATGTTGGTCTTAGTAATTTGCTGCCACGCCATATTTGAATTCTGGCTTTTACTCCGCTCGCACCTCGGCACGGGATACGGAAGAGAAGAGAAATAGTGGGTTGGGGAAGCTGTGGCAGTATTGGCCGTTAAATTACCCAAAGAGACTGGCTTTATACATGCCTCTCTTTGTGGAATCACTGATTACAACTCATCTGTACCCAGAAAACTTGTGTTCCCCTGAGACGATGCCTTTTATTTTGGATTGAGGAAGCTCCGTCAGACATATAGTTCATCATCTGCTGTAATTTTTGTTTGTTCGTTTCTGCTGTGCTGGTTTTTTTTTTTTTTATATATATAATTAAGTTAAGCAACAAGTTTACTTTATACTACTAGGTATTGCTGTAACCAATTAATAAGCCTAATCAAGAGCCAGTAATAGTATGCCTCAACATTCCAGTTACCTGTCGCTAGACGCTTACGTGTATTTGCCTTCACAGATTAAAGGACCAAATAAAATGTATCATCTCGTATTGCATTGATCATTGTTGATTTTATTTCACATACTCTTCCTTCGTAAGCCAACTTTTATATGACTTCATTTTTATTAATTTTTTGGCCAACGCAAACGCAAACATGTTTTAATTTTAGGGTCGACGTTGCCCATGTTTTTTTTACTCAGCTATAAGTCTTGATGTCCTTTTATCTTCATTTCCTTCTCCTGGAGCTTTCAAAGTCTCATCAAAGCCTATCAAGAACCAAAGAACTGCACGCTTTAGTCACCAAAGCAAGCCTTTTACGTGATCCCTTCTACGCAACAAAACTCGTAAGGTTATATGCCCTCAACAATGCTCTCCCCTCCGCTCGTATCCTGTTCGACAAAACTCCTCAACGAACCATCTTCCTTTGGAACTCCATTATTCGTGCTTACGCTCTGGCCCACAGATTTAATGATGCAAAATCCCTATTCAAAAACCTACTTAGAACTCAACTAAAGCCCGATAACTTCACCTATGCCTGCATCGCACGCGCGTGCTCTGAGAACTCTGATTTACGTTGGCTCAGATTTGTCCACGGAGGGGCAATAGTTTCTGGATTAGGACGGGATTCTATCACGAGTAGTGCACTTGTTACTGCTTATTCAAAATTGTCCCTCATTGATGAGGCGATCAAGGTCTTTGATGGAGTTTCTGACCCGGATTTGGTGTTGTGTAATTCTATGATTTCCGGTTTTGCACATTGTGGACTTTGGGATAGAAGCTTGCAGCTTTTTGATTGGATGCTTCGTTTAGGGAAGACCCCTGACGGGTTTACTTTGGTTGGGTTAATATCAGGTTTATGGGAACCGAATTTGTTGAGTGTGGGCCAAGGAATTCATGGGTTTTGTTTAAAAAGTAGTTTCGATTCAGATGATCATGTGAGTAGTGTACTGGTCAGCATGTATGCTAGATGCAACTGCATGAATTCTGCTTATCATGTTTTTAGTAGTTTGTTTCATCCTGATTTAGTTACATGGTCGGCTTTGATTACTGGGTATTCTCAGCAAGGGGATTATGGAAAGGCATTGTACTATTTCAGGAAACTGAATATGCAAGGTAAGAAGGCTGATCCTGTTTTGATTGCCAGTGTGCTGGTGGCTGCTGCTAAATCAGCAAATGTATGGCCTGGTACTGTAATACACGGTTATGTTATTCGGCATGGTTTTGAATTGAGCATCATGGTTTCTTCTGCCCTTGTAGACATGTATTCAAAATGTGGATATTTGGGGTTGGGTATTCAAGTCTTTGAGACTATGTCAGAAAGGAATATCATCACTTACAATTCAGTAATTTTGGGTCTTGGTTTGCATGGATTTACAGATCAGGCATTTGAAATTTTTCAGGATATAATAGAGAAAGGATTAAATCCTGATGAATCTACTTTCTCTGCTCTTCTTTGTGCATGCTGCCATGGTGGCCTTGTTAATGACGGCCGTGAAATATTCAGGAGGATGTCAGAAGAATATGGCATCCAAGCAAAAACTGAACATTACATTTACATGGTGAAGCTCCTGGGGCTGGCTGGAAATTTGGAGGAGGCATACAGTTTCATCTGGTCCTTGCGGAAGCCAGTGGACCCTGCTGTCTCAGGAGCACTATTATCATGTTGTCATATCTATGGGAATTCAGAATTGGCAGAAATTGTTGCTCACCAACTCTTTGAAAATGATCCGAGGAAAGGTACATACAGAGTGATGCTTTCTAACATATATGCTGAAGATGGGAGGTGGGATGATGTGATGAAGTTAAGGGATGATATAGTGGATGATGGACTCAGAAAAGAAGCTGGGGTTAGCTGGGTCTCCAGTAGTAGCAATTAATATAGAATTGATGAATTGGCCGTTCAAATCCTCTTTCATACCAAACCATGGACTGGATGCTGCATACGAGGTAAAAGATCAGTAAAACTTCTAGTTTCTAGGAATTCATTGTTAACTTTGATGGCCTTCGTCATGTATTCTCCTTTTATCTAGTGATTTTAACATGACCACTTCATTGACAGGTTAAATGCTAGATATGATTGGTTTGTACCTTGTCTACAGCAAACGCCATTTGATGGAAGAAAAATTATGCAATTTTTTAACAATTGAAGTGACAAATAAATCAAAATGTATTACCTGCATGTAACATTTAGCAATAGATTAATCTGGTATCAAGAATTGTTTGAACTCAAAAATGTAGTTCGCATGTGGTAGGGATGATATACCTTTCTTAGACAAATAGTTGTCAGTTCGGTTTCTTAAGTTCAAATTTTCGTGACACTGTTGTGCTTGATTAAGTTCCAGTGCCCCTTTGGTCATGGTCTATGGGTTAGGATACGACTGTTAATGTGGCATATGATAAAATAGATTTGGTAATCCAAATATTTCTGTCCTTTGAGCCAGCAAGAATCTCAAAATATAGGATGTACTAAATTTACGTTCACAAAATCAATTACAAGAACTGGGAACGGGAATAGATTCAATACACCCAAAAGACATATAAAATAAAATATCTGTGATACCACAATCTGGTGCAAATTTCCTTGACTTAGATTATTCATACTTCATCTGCTGTCAACCCTGCTGTATCCTCCTCCTGGTGTCTGCATGGTGATAACTTATTCAAATTTCTCAGAACGGGCATAGGTATGAATGATACCTATGGAATGTGCCTGATCTTGTAATTTTCTTCTCCTCCATCAGGTTTAAACCTCTCTTTGTGCTCATCAAGTAAAGGCAGTATGTGCAACTGCTTCAATGTGGTCACAAACTGCAAACCTTCCAGGAGCATCCTCAGTTTCAGGCAGTTATGTAACCGGAGGTACTTCAAGCTTGGGAGTGCTCCCTCTTCAATTTCTGTCCATTCCTCCAGAGCATGAAAAGCAATGATAAGGACCTCAAGCTTGTGAAACCCACCTACGCTGCAGAATTCTTTCCCCAACTGTTTGGCCTTGTAAGCAAGCCACGGAGTTAAAGATGTCAAATTGTGGTAGGAGCTGGATTACCAATGTTGAGTTTTCAGACAGATGAGAAACCTAATCTAAGGTTGGTGAGGCTGTCCGTTGGGCCAATCCAATCAGGTAGCTTTTGTAGAATTCCTTCTAGGCGAAGCTTCCTAAGAAGAGTTGGAGGTCAGAAAGTGTGCGGGAGGATAAGTGTTCCCTGGTTGAAAGTATGTTTTGCTTCTAAAGACAAACTCAGAAGGTTCTGCAAACTGAAGCAAGCAGCTCTACGACATTCTCTTCTGCCACATCCTTCACTCCCAATCTTCTAAGATAAGTTAGATTGTGCAATTCTCAGGACTCATTCCATGCCATCACCAGCATGTATACTTGTGAGGGTCAGAATATTGCTCAATCTTTCTGGTCCTGGTGATAGCTTCACACCACCAACGCATGTGCTCTTGATCATCTTGATGTGCCTTAATCGTACAAGGTCAAGGATCTCCATAGGCAGCGTTGTAATATCCCCACACCATCTGGTATCCAAAGTTTGTAGGGCGCTTAAATTGCCAATTCTTGCCAAAAGCTTGCTTATGTAAGTTTGCATTAAGCCAAGATATGTCTGTTGTATCAGATCTCTTACTCCATCTGGTACTCTATTAATCTTGGTACGTTCTAGATCCAGCGCCTGTAAATATTTTGCCCAATCAAAATTCAGCCAGTTCCCAGTCACTAGAAAGATCTTGGCCTCCCAAGAATAACAAAGATCGTGGCAGGACATTGTTTAAGAGGGGTGCAGCTGTTGCCATGTCTGAAAATACTGCAATATGGTGGCCACCATGGGGATTACTTGAATCTGACTGGCTACATGCAGTAATCAAATTATCTTCCTCCATCTTGCTTCAATAGAAGGGACAGTCAAAGTAGTTGCTTGGTCTCTATATTGACTGTTTACTTGGAGCATTCCCAGGTTGATCACTGTTAGTGTTTTCTTCTGCTATATCTTCCCTTAATATCCCTGCCTTCTTTTGCACAAGGTCTTCTGCCACTAACAATTGTATTAACCTTCCTTTAGGTATCCAGTATTTCTCAAGGAAGGCACAGCAATGCTTCAAACAGTGTTGAACGTAATAAGGCAAGTCAGTATAATTCCGTTAAGGATGGAGAAGCAAGGGATGATGATGTCTGACCTTCTTCCATTTGAGGAGACTTGTTTTCATTCTTCTCTGCTCCAATGATAATTGAGTTTTCGACTTCTGTCCTGCCTTTTTTAGTTCCATGAGAGCTTTCCCAGTTATCCTTCTGCTCTCTAGTTGAAGCTGGATTTGCTTGTGCTGAAGTGTGATGCTCTTCCATGTAATTTTACTTATCAACTCCAACAGCAGTTGATTTTGTCAGCTGTGTCATTTCTTGAACACTTCCGACAAGACGTGATTCAATTGCCAGCAATTCACTTGTGAAGTGCTTGGTCCGGCAAGACCTATCAGACCCCTTTTGCTGATCCATCTGTATGATAAACTCATCGATAAGATTATCCACACCAAATATCACATCTCTCAACTCATTTATCCATCTACTAGCAGCAGCATCACCTTTTATTCTCCATATATCTCAAGATGACTATCCTTCGATCTCCCTGAGTGTGGTAATGAGCCTTTATGTTTGATGTTCAAGTCCAGAAAAGATTTTGGATTCACGAAATAGCAGAGAATTCAATCTCTGAATGAAGAGCTTCACAAAACCCTCAGCCATCTTTTCAAATCAAATCAGAATAAGCAGCTTTGTTACCCTTGGAACTTTTACACTTTGATTCTACTAGTAGTCCAAGATCACTCATGTTGTTTGTGTTCTTTTGGGTCTATTCATGAACGGCATCTCATTCAACAATGGTGAAGAAGACAGCCATGTACATATATTGCTGACTTTGTTATGGAAAATCCAAAGCGCGTCTCAAAAAATTGCGTAGCACGCGCTTCTGGAACTGGAAGAACGGACAAAGCGAGAAAGCCGGCGAGCAGTGATGAATTGTCGATGATATATCAGACCAAAGAAATTGCCTTCTGTTTTTATGAGAAATGCTTTCACTTTCAACTTGCTCAATCATGCATAATGCGAGCGGACGAAATTCGCGTTATCTCGTGTTTGAATTTGATGTAGCACAACCACTGTGTTTCCTGCATTCATGTTCATGCATACAAAGATGAAATAGCAGAACAGATACAAACGAGCATTTCTAAATCACCCCACGAGCATCCTGATTACACCTCCGATTTCCTCTGATTACCCTCTCACTTTGCGTGAAAATTGGTGCAGTGTGTTCGAGGAGCCCAAGGGTACTATTTAGCTACATTCAAAGGAGACGGGGGGTTGGGCTTTGGCGCAACCCAAGCCCAACCCACTTTTATCAAATTTCAGAGGGCTTTGGCGCTCGGCATGTGAAGGCCCAACTCAATACCCAAACTGTATATGAAGGCAAAATAATAATAATAATAATAATAATAATAATAATAATAATAAAGATGAAACAAATAAAAGATGCATGTTGAATTGTTGATGCCATTGCCATTTGCTAGGGATCGGAGTATTTAAAAAGTAAATCAGAAATCGCACAGCCGTATGGTATAAAAACGAAGTCCGCGAAATGCTTTAATAATTAAATATTAAAGAGAGAGAAAACTGTCAGTACTGCTGTTATTAATTATGTTATTGCATTAATGGTGCGCACTTTATTGACGAGAGGATCACTTTAATTAAATCAAAGTCAAAATGAGAGGAAGAACAAACACACACTTACGTGATATTTTATATTGATGGGGTTATGGGGGGAAGTGGCGATCGAGTGATTCTGATTCCTTCCCCTCTCAATCTTCAAAAGATTGCAGGGGCCAACACTGGCTCTATACTCAGATTATAATTTATTTATACTTCGGCGATCCTTGACCATATATATATTCTTTTATTCTTCATATCTTGCTAGATTTGTACCGTTTTTATCTTTGTATATGATAATCGTAGTATGACTCTTCTTTATTAAAAAAAAAAAAACTTTAATTATTTGTTGCTTAAGAAAGATGGGATATATATATATATATATATATACACCCATGAATTAAAGCGCAGTTGTTTATTTCGTGATCTTGTGTTAATTTAACGATCATACAGATGGTGACCATCATGACCATCATCATTGGCGATCTGACAAGCCAAACCCTTTTCATTATAAAATATCAAAACATCATCATAAACAAAATGTGCATGTGGCGTGATTCAAATTAAGGCCCTGCAGGTAGGTGTAAGCAATAGAGTAAGGTGATAAATGCATCTAGAAGTTTTGCAATTCATGAATCTTAATTTCAACATACTTTTCCCCAAAAAAAAAAAAAAACATACGTATAAAGCTCGCACGTAGAACATATATGCCTCAGATTTGGGATCATTACGCATTATTTGTGGCACCATATCCGATGCATACTGTGTATTTTCATAAGGTATGATGTGATTAATTTGGGCTCCTTTTAACGGTTTGTATTGAACAACTTTATTTTTTGTCAAATATTCTTTTGTAGATATAGAACATTTTGTTAGGTGTGTTGCATTATCAGAAGCAAAAAGAAATCATGCCTCCACCTCTCAAACCATCCTCAATTGGCTCTTTAAAAAACAATACAGCGCATCATTCAATAAATATTGGCCAAAAATAACATAAATGATGATCAAATGATCAAACATTACAAATAATAACTAGAAAATTGGTAGGGTATGTAAATGAACGAAATGGCTTAATTTGGTCTCTAATAATTGCTTTAACCAAAAAGGAGGGGAAAAAAAATAAAAGATGGGGAGTTCTTATCAAAACAGCAGCTTCTTTTTTTTTTTTAAAGTGATTTCTCTACCAACAGATCCCATTTTGCACGGTTAGATGTGTGCTCCTAATATGTTCATCGATGGCTTTCATATTGCTTAGGCCCCGTTTGGTATTGAGTTGCTACAGTTTATAAGCTATTGCTACTATAGAAAAAAAATTGTAACTATAAAATAAAAGTTGTAATTATAAAATAAAAATTGATAGTGTGTGTTAAATATGATTTTTAAATAATAACTTTGACAAAAATTAAGTAAAGATAATATAGTCGTATAAGTATGGGATCAAGTCAACTTAATTAACTTCCAACCCACTTAAATGGTGTAACTTAAAGTCTAAACCCTAACTTCAATATCAAACAGAGGCTTAGAAAATGGAGTGTATGGAGCCAAATGATTAAATTAACAAAAAATAATAACAAATAATAGTAGTATAATTATGTGTTATAAGTAACTTAAAGCCTCCAGCTGCCCAACCTTAATATCAGAGAAGGGCGTAGATAATGAAGTGTATGGAGCCAAATGATGAAATTAATAAAAAATATAACATATAATAGTAGTATAATTATGTGTTATAATCATAAGAGAAATGTAAATTCAAAGATTTATTTCTTCAAAATTAAAAAGGTAGAGGCATGGATAAATCTCAAATCAATTTTGTAACCCCTACTTTCTTTAGGATTCAAACTCAAGTTGCCAGCTAAATAAAGCTACTTAAATGAAAAAAGAAATTTAAAGATTTCCTGGCTTCCATGACTACTAGGTTACAATATGCAAATGCAAGTATTGTAATATATCATATAATTAGATTACTATAAGCCTTTTTCCTAGCTCGACAATGTCTAAGGTTGATACCTTATTAATTTGGATCATACTATCTGAAGTTAATTAAAAATTGATTTTGACAGAAAAAATTGTCCCATTTAATTCCATTGGTTTACATGTGATTAATTTAAGTTCAAATAAATAAATCATTTTTAAATTCGATTAATTGTTTCACAACTGAATTTAATTACACTCTTGATATGGTATGGTACATATATTAAAGGTTAATTGATGCAGTGTAATTTCCGGAATCAATATAGGTTCTTACAACAACTCAATAACATCCTAATGGGTAATGTCAAAAGATTTTCTCCGTGAATAATGCGAGAGTCTCAAGTAATGTGATGGCAACAATCAACATCCTTTAATGTCATTATTTTTCATTAATTTAGTGTTGTGACAGTTACTAATCAACAGTCAGCTAGGGATCCAACTATTGGGACACGCACCATTACCACTAGAGAACTTAAACACTACTGATCTGCCTCAGTCAGTATGTAAGTTATTGAAATTAAGCAGGTTCATTTGATAAAGAGCTGACCTCTGGACTACTAGACAAGATATTTTATTTCTTCATCGTATATAATTAACTCAATAAGGTGTACGGGAAAGCTCTGAAAAAAGAATTTCTCTATTGAGCTGCCGAGAGCAAATAACACTAATAGAACCGGCAGTTCAAAAACACAAAAGAAAATTTACGAAAGCATCGATATTGCAGAAACAATAACAATCACATCGGGTTATACTATTGTAAAATCTGAAAATTAAACAATAAGCAGGAAGATATAAATATTATTTGTGCACATAAAGAGAGAGGGGAGGAACAGTAGTAGTGCTTAGAGTGTAGTATGTGTGGTGTGAGCGTGTGAAACGTCAAAACTAAAAGATAGAAATGATTAGAGTGGCTGTGGCTGGCTGTCAAATGTCATTCAAATCAAAACCCATGAAATGAAGAAGAAGAGAGTATAAGAATTTATTTTCTTTCTTGTGCATGTGGTGTGGGGGTCGAGGCCACGCCAGGCCCTGCTAGGGCAGCATATACAATACAATTACAATTACTGGCACTTGCATAGCGTCAATAGGACCCGCACGTCCTATTGTTTGTTGATGTTTGTCACTTTGTCTTGCCCTTGAACATAACAAATATTAAAAATATTCAATTTCCCTGCCATTTTCACCTGTGGTTTGCTTCTTTCTTACGTTTTGGCAGAGACAAACAAACTGATCATAGATTCCCAATTAATATAAATACATACTTTCTCAATTCTTTCCTAAATAAATAAAAAAAAAGGGCTCTGCGTCAACTTTAACTTGAGATCTTCTTATGCATGCCAGGGCCACACTTTAAATCCCCACTCTCAGTAACCCTCTGTCCTCAACAGTACAACCATCAAACCAAACTCAATTCATATGTGTCGCATATATTAGTATAAATGATTTTACAATAAGATTTTGAATCGGTTCAGCAAAAATTCCAAGAAAGATAAGGGCGAGTGTTTTGCAATCTCGATGAAGGAAAGCAGGAGGCGATGAATTGGAGGACAATAGACGTGACTCTCACTGCTCACTGGAACTGACAGAGAGCAGAGACCCAGATCCAGAGAAACTTTGAGAGGGAAAGGTGATGATGGGTGTTTCTTTTTTTTTAAAGGTAACATGAGTGTTACAGTAATTATAATTGTCTCTCTTTAAAAGTGAGAGAGAAACACTGACAAAAAAGTGAGCAAGAAACAGAAGAGCTGATCGTATCTTCAGCAATATTGTAATCAAAGCTTTACGCTGCCAAATTACAGCGACACATGAATGCAAGCGTGTGGTTTGAGTATATGAACCAAAAAGAGAGTATGTGTATGCGTGTGTTGAATAATGAAAAGAATTAGACAGTCGAAGAAAATAAGGAAATTCAAAGTCATTTCTCACCATCTCTCCGAAATCATGTTTTACAAATGACACCTCACTCTTTTTCTGAGACGAATAAATATTAGATAAGCCAGCTATGCTGGAGACCAAGAAAAAACCTTGCTCTTTTACGTACATGTGTAATAAAACCCTAACCCTAATTTTCATTTTCCTTTTCTGGTTTCTGGTTAAATACTTTCCCGCAGCTTTGAGTTATACCCTTCTTGGATGAATATGCGTCATGTCTTCTTCATATATTCAAAAAAAAAAAAGAAAAAAAAAATCACATTATATAATTATGACATAATCAAATAGGGCTTGAAGAAATTATCAAAATAAAATAAGATATAAAGTATGAGAGAGGGAACTTTACTGTATGTGATGTCTTTTTGTCTTAGATTCTACTGTTTTGTCTAAGAAATTTTTGACATGAAAACAGGAAAGAGTGGGGGAGTAGAGATTGATAGGCCTTAGAAGAAAATGAAAGAAGATCAATAATACTACTTTGCGTATGGGCTCCAATGAGCGTCAGCGACTGTGACTTTACTGTTGAGATAAATATTTGCTTAATTTGCCACCATAGAAATGTAAATATATCCAAGGTAATTATAAAGAACTAATAAAATCTAAAGCTGACAGATTGATCACAGCAGTACTGCTATCTCTATCTATCTATCCATATATATAGTGGCTACTTATTGATTAACAAGCGCTCGGTGCGTTGTTTTGGTTTGTCAGGAACTTGCAAGTAAATTGCCATCTTATAGAAAAAGGGAACAAAATATCTAAATGGGAATTCGATAAATGTACTTCGGTTGGGTCAAGTAGATGCAAGTTGGGAGTTGAACTTGGACATCTCAATGACTCATATTTTAATGAATTCTAAGTCTGCGGCTATGAAGTTCCTGAAAATTTTTGGTGAGAAAGTAATAATAAGATGGTGGTCCTCAAGAACAAAGTAGAAAGAAAGGTAAGAATTAATAAATGATGTAAAGGGTAGGACTAAGCCGTAGACTTAGCTAGAGAATCCTCTTTACTTAATACTACAGTTACATTTATTCTGAAACAAACAACAGCGACAGAGGACAGCAACTCCATATGCACATGGCTAGAGCTGCATATAAACTATAATATAATGCCAAAGGTTTCAATAGCCACACACTACGCTCTACAGCCTTATTTATTAGGTTCCAAATCCTTCGATTAATAGGAAAAATACTGAATCACCCAAAATAAATAGCTAACAGAGAAAATTAAAATCTAGCTAGCAGAAAACCCAAGTGAGACCAGCCAGCTAGAAATTAACCTCGACCAAATAAATATAGTGATGATGTCCAAAGGAAAAACCCTAGATGGGTTTTACACCTTGGAATCGAGGGCTAGCTTATGATCTCATCATCACATTCACATGTTGCCTTGTCCTCCTCCTCCTTGATTGATATCCCCTGAGGGTGAGGGGTTATCATTCCAAGGCAGAATGTAACTAGGATGAGTGTAAGCACCAGGAGGCTGATAGAAGCCTTCTCCTTCATTGCCAATCCTAATTGGCCTCTCCCGAGGAACCACAGGATGAATCGAACTCACCGAGGGCGGTGCTGGTGCAGGCAGGTGGGCGGCTGGTGGGATTTCATTACAGGCATAGCGCATCAAATCAGCATTCGCGGAATCAAGTTCCTTTTGGAGCCTATGGACTTGTCTTTGGAGGAACGAGATAGCACCTACGCAGCCATAAACAGGATCTCTAACTCTTGCCTCAGCTTCATAGGCAAGAGAGTTGACAGCATCCTCTCTTTGGTGAGGGAGAAGGTCGTTGAGAAGCTTTGTCACATTGCTTGCACCAAAGATCTTGTGAACATTCACAAATTTCTGAGGCTCCTCTGGTGGGAAGTAAGGTGCGAAGATGCAACCTGGCACACATTTCCTCCTCAAAAACTTGCAGGCAGCACATGGAGAATTGTAAGAGTTGCTGGATGAAGCCATTCCCACTGCAACTGGAGGTTCCTATCAAGTAATGCTTGTAAGCTTTCCTCGAACTTAATTAATTAATACAATTGTCATTGGAACAAAGCAAAGAAAGAGGCGGAATGGATTATAATTATTATTATTTTTAAACCTTTCAAAACATCAACAGATCCATTTTGTTTTAAAAGAGAAAAATAGATAGAATCTCGTCCTCTAAACATCAACTCTTACTCTTTCAAATGCGCAGTCGCAAAGCACATTCACACTCCACTAGGTTATAAGACCAAATCACCTGATATGTTTGGTTGTTTCCACCTCTCTTACACATTTATGTCACATCTCTTAGATTTAAAAAATTTTACATGTAATATATAGAATTATCAATTATCCGTGATATTTCTTTGGAATAAAATCCAAAGACTTCCTGACAATTTCCGAATTCTTTTCAATATATATTTTTTTCTGGGAAAACCGGTCACTTTGAGAAAAATATCATCCCCTACAAAGCAATAACCAGAGACCTAACTCTCTCTCAGACGTATAAACATATATAAACACTCAAACAACTGATTACTAATTGTCACTTGTTACATATGACAAACTTTCATCAGTCTCTCTGCATACATGTTCACTTTTGCTTTCTTTGTTATATGTTCTTTTTTCTTTTTTTTGGTTTTTTTTTTAAAGTACATGGTATGGTTATTTGATTTCCACAAATTATTTCTCATAATATAAACTCAAAACTATTTAAAGCGTTCTATGCATGTACTCTTCCTCAATTTTGGTTTTGTAAATTTGTGGTTTCTTCAGTTTATCAACTCTCTTTCTCCTCCTCTCTCTCATTTAGCCACCAGTCCTGCTCCTAAATTTAATGGAAAGATTGAGTTGCATAAGTAATTTTAAAGTTATTGTACATAACTTTCTTAAATCAGTGGAACATGGGATCTGACACTGGTGCACTTCATCATATCATATAAGTGTATTAAGGTATCTGAATATTACAGCAAAGCCCTAAATTAGAGCCTGTAAGCCTCAGGAATCTAGTATCATCACTCTAGCCTTTTGCTTAGTAAGAAACCAAGAACAGAAAAGAATTATTGGCACATAAAAGGGAAGGAAACAGCTAGATAAGTTTACCTGTTTGTGCCTTTGTGATCTAGGTTTCTTTGATCAGAAGAAATATAATAAAGGGAAGTACCTTTTTCCCTGTAGTATATATAGCTCTTTCTAGCTAGAGCCCTTCTTTCTTCCTTCCCAAGATAAAGTAGCCTTTGCCTCACAGATTTATTACAGAAGTTGATCAGTTCTCAAAGAGAAAACCCTAATTGAAGAAAGGAGAGAGTGAGTGAGAGAAAGAATAAGAGAAATGCAAAATTCAGCAACGGAAAAAAGATAACAGGAGAGAAGGGAACCCAAGGGCATAGAGTATTTAGTGGATGGAGGAGCAAATGGAGGCAAAAGACAAAGGTAATAAATGGAGGTACACTAAAGAATGACTATGACCTTACATCTAATAATAATATCACTGATGTGGGGATGTCTCTCATTTTTCTCATTCCTCAAACGTATCTTTTTGATCTCATGCACTCAGTCACCATATATTCCATAATCCTAATATTAAACCAAACTAATGACAGATTCATTAAGCATATTAAGATATGCGTCTTTAATTCATTGCAAATGTAATCCAATGCCAATACTAATAACCTAATCCCTAATCGAAAGTGAGGGGCAAAAAAAAAAAAAGAAAAAACGCCACATGTTCAAATTAACTATCAATCAGACAATTATACAACTCCTGCAGCTGCTCCTCGAGTGTGTTTTAATTAGTCCTCCCCAAAGAGCTACATACACGGTCATTAACTTTTGCAAACCGCATACTTTTCTTCATCCAAAATGCTTACAAATTTATGTCTATAATTAGAACTTAGAAGTCACACTTTCTGATATTCCACTCCTAATACAGATAGGAGGGCACTATATATGTATGTATATACTTAATTTGTTGAAGGAAAGTAAAGTGTGATTTAAGTAATTTCTGTCCCCATTTTCACTTAACTCAATGAATTGGTGAATAAACCGATTGCCAAGATCGACGTGAGAACGCCAAAATCTTCTGCAAAGGAAAATCTTCACACAATAATTGCTACGCATACGTATAAAGTCAACTCAAGAACAATAAGTTCATGCATATTAATTTGCAATTAAAGTGAGGCAATTTCTCAACTTTGAGGGAGTTTCTGGAATGAGTGTCAGAGTTACATGTACCGCCAGTATCTCACTGTAGCTAGGTTTCCTTTCTGATGACCGAAGGATGCATGTATCGTTGTTGATGGGCTGGGCCCATTTTCCAATCAACTTGTTTAAACTGTTTTAAAGCCGGTGCTAATTCTCAGCTTTTGTTCTATTTGAAACTTCAAATAACTGAAGTGACAATGGAAAAACAAACCAAATGTCCCAAATTGCAACTGTATTCTATGCGGCAATAATTAAGTTACGATGATTCAACCGCATTATTTGATCCATGAATTAGCGGCTAGGAGCGAAGGGTCTTGATGGTTCATACAATGAAATATGACTGCCAGCGGCCTTTTTGTTCATGCTTTCAAATTGAGTTGACAGATCCAACAGTGAATCTTTTCAAGTGAATGACCTCAAATTGGGGATGTACAAGATTGTGAAATCAATTGTTTTCGGACCCGGATATCTTGGTTTCCATTTTCAACTTATCGCGGCACCCCTTCATTGGAAAATCAAAACCATGTAAGGGCATGCCAAAAAAAACAACTCAATATCGGAATGTCATGAATAGAATAAGAATACAATTTAAGCGCATGACGAATCAGAACCGAACATGAAACCAAGTAAATGCAAATTTCCAATTTATTAGTATGTTTCTAACTGGTAAGTTATTTGTACTGGATTTGGAAAAAAAAATTAACTAATTAAAATGTTAAATAACGTTCCATAGCAATTGTGAATAAAAAATTCCTACATTTTAATCCCAAATATTATCCGTAATCTAAAGAAATTATTCACCATTTATCTTCTTAGTCTCTCATGTCTCATCATCTCATTTCTAAAAAAAATGAAAATCTCAAATCTCATAATTAGCTTATACATTATTGTCATCAATGGGATGCACCAATCCAAGATGTAAAGGGTTCGTCTCACGGGTAGATAAAAATATTGTGATTGAAGTCGCGGAGGTGACAAGATGATCGTGACGATGTACCACGGCAATGAACTATTTCTTTAGAATGTTTATTGAAAGGTTAAGGTCCCCTACAAATACTACGCATTGTCATCACAGTCTCTTGCATAGGCATTTATGATGGCAGTCGCTAGTCTGTAGCGGTAATTAATTTGGTCAAGTTGCATCTGCGTCTGCTAATCTCTCTCCAACATTGGAAGATAATTATATATGTTTTACGTGAGTGAGTAATAACATGGTTTTAATATTGGAATATAAAATTTGTATTTCAAATGATGTAATATTTAATGTGTTATTTATTTATTAGTATAATAAAGTTATCTTTAATAATAACTTAAAAAATCAATGATTACTTAACACATGACAAATTCTTTGTTAATGACACATATAAGCATACTTTACTCTTTCATTTAATGGTGATCAACTTTAACCAAACTTAATTCCCTTGCTAAAATAGGAAATCTTAGTGACATACTCTTGCTGTCTAACGCAGTTAATTAACATAATAAAGTTGTGTGTTTTTTTGTACTGCTACTGCTACTGCTACTGCTACGGCTGATAAAGTTTTTTTTTTTTTTTTTCCTCAAAAACAATGGTGATGCAATTAATAAAGAAAAGGGGAAAAACATATTGACATAAAGTGAAATAGGGATGGTGGTAGAGTTGGCAGTGAAGTGGGGTCTTAAAAGAAGCAGTAGTCCCAGCAATTGTTGTTGCTAGTCCCTATCTCCATTCACCTCTCAGACCATTCTGTCTTTCATTCCATACCCCTCGCCTCAGTCGTCCCCAGAGACAAGGATTCTCAATTTTCAATGCTCATGTGTTTGTGAGGGCCAGTTGAGGGAGACTCGAGTTCAGTTCTTTACTCCCCTTTATTATTATTATTATTATTATTATTATTATTATTATTTTTGGCAGTACGCATCATTAAAGACATTATAATTTTAGAAATTCATAGGCTGTCATTCTTATCTAGGTTTTGGAGAGTCCATGGAAGCGTCATTTTTGCCAGTAAAGAAATATCCGTTCTAAGAATGTGTGTAAACCACAATCGGAACTTTTCTTGGTTATATCCTACAAGAAACAAAACAATATTTTAAAGAAATACAAACGATGATCTACCATCTTTCACATTGTAATTTAATTTACACAGAACTTTGGGGGAAAAAAGAAAAAAAAAATTGGCTGTTTCCTTTTGCTCTCACCGACAGCTTATTAGCTTATATGTATGTAGTACGGGCCCCCATTTGAGGGTGTGATTTAGGAAAAAGGTAATGATCAGCAATTTTTCGAAATTTCAGGGTAATTGTGTTATTATCATGTTAACAATAATCCCCCCAGTTACTTATCAGATTCTGCTTGCTCGGTTGCTCCACAATCACTGAAGCTCTCAACAAGCCACTGGGTGAACAAGGTCGGTGTATTTCTTTTTTTTTTCTTTTTTTCTTTTTTTTTATTTAGCCCTTTCACGGCATTCTTTAATTATTTTCTGTTGCTTGTGTGTGTTCTTTTTGACTGCCTCTTTTCGCCTGGGGAGAGTCGAGAGACTGCCATATTTTGCACGCCCACCGGTTTTTGCTTGTGGGTCACGTTGCGGCACGATTAATTAATTAATTATTATTAAGGATGCCTCTAATAATTGGAGATAGGGTTATTGGCTGATGCTCGATTAATTTATTTACTCATATCCATTTTATATTTTCTAATTATTACTTGTATATAGCGAGCGTTAGTAATTTTTCTATGCAGATACACTATTAAAAAGCTTATGGTTTAATAAAATTAGTTTTTAATGTTATTAAATCGTATGATTTTATAATATATTGAAAATTAATTGTATTAAATCATACGGTTTAACAGTATGTTCGTACAAAAAAATTGAGGACACTTGCTCTAAGATCTTAGTAAAGTTTGTAAAACTTATTAAGTCATATGGTTTAACAGTATAATATTATAGCACTATTAAATTATATGACTTGAAATAATCTTTTTCCGGCCTTTAACAAATTCAAGACTCTAAATTATAACATTTTGAACACACACACACCGGCGTTATGATTTATGAAGAGGGTAGGTCGTCTGGAAATGGGATTCTGCTTTTATTTGAAAGATATGAAATACAAAGAGTGCATAGTGCGAAGCGAGCCATGTGATGTGTCCCGTAAGTGCATTTGCTTACTTCGAGAAAATATAAGAGGTCATAAAACAAAGGTAGTAGCTAAAGGTAAATCATAGGTAAGGGAAGGAGAACGTGCAAAATTTTGAACAGGATTCTGATTCTTAATCAGGAAAAAGGAATCTCTGATATTTTCTGCCCTAGATATAGAACAAGGTTAGGCCTTTTCCAGAGTGTTGCTTGAAGTGAAATTGTGAAAAGTGTAGTCTATGCTTCAGCCTCGGACCTAAGCATTGCATGCCTTCCACCTAGCCTCTTTGAAAATTTCATGGCTGCCTGCATGCTACTTGCTGCGCTTGCAACTTTTAAGATTATTACCTTCCGTCCATCACCATCATTTTCTCTTGTTAATTAATTGTTTATTTGCTTTCTTGTGCTTTTCCGTGAGAGTTTCACATTACTTGGATGGCCCAGTTAATGGGTAGCCGGGCCTTTGAAGAAACTTGGCGCACACTCAATGTTTAGGGCCTCGCATATTGGGCCAGGCCGACATATTTGTCCTTTTAAGCAGGTGTTTGAGGCTCTGACGGGGAAAGGTCTGATAAAGCTGGTATTAATTAATTAATTAATTGTCTTTCTCATAAAAGTTTTTGTTAAATTGCAATGGTTATATTGACCTTTTTCATTTCATTCACGCAATGCTGCATACAATTTAATTTAAAGTTTGGAAAACGGAACTAAAGTAAGAGACCAAAAATTGTTTTCGCCAGTTTTTGAGTCACCAATTAAACACCCGATCATCATCATCATCATCCCCATTAAATTGATGCATATTTCAAAACACATTCTAAGACTAGCTTAAGTATGTAACTCCCCCAAAATAGAGGTGCAACTCAAGTATAATACACATCTTTATCATTAAAAATAACTATAAATTCCAGGAACATTTATATTATACTACCAAGAATCAATTATTGAATATTTAGAAACTTAACATTATACAACCATTTTCAATATATAATTGCTCGTATAAAAGCCCAACGTTAGATTCAAGATCCAGTATTTATTAGTTCAAAATTCATCTTTTTTCAATTAAACAACATTCTCATTAAAACAATTTACGTACATTTGTTAATAAATAAATGTAATATAAAAGCAATGATCAATATGTTGTTGGCAAATAACAATAGTTCTTCATCTTAAATTTCTAGTGATGATATTTTTTTGACAGCCATCTACTAAACAATGTTTATTATATAATATAATTAACTCACTAAGCAAAGGCTCGCATAGTTTTTATAATGCATGCGTGCTCACCGTTATTGTATTTTGTAAAAGTATAAATAAAGAAAAAAATCATTTTAAGTTGCAGTTAGATTGAGATAGGATTGGCAACCGGATAGGATGTGATGGTATTTGTCAATTTTGATCTCAATTAGGATAGAAAATCCAAAGTAAATCGAGACAAAAAATGTTTTACGATCATGTCTTAACTAAAATCTCAAATCTCAATCAGAATTTTAAATTGTTTCAAATGACATGAATTTATTGTCATATACTGTAAATTCTATCATAAATAATATATCATATACATTTGACTGACATGTCATATATCTTTTATTTATCAAATAGACTTATCATACACATATAATCAATATATCAAAATTATGTGATTCATTAAATTGACTTGTCCTATGCTTTGAAAACTTGTATTTCAAGGTATTCGGAATCTCTATCAAATTTTAAAATCTTTCAAATTCCATCAAAAGAATAAATTAAGATAAAATTAAGTCCCAAATATGGATCCAAATAGTAAATTGAAATAAAATTTTTTACTGGATCCCGTCCAACAAACGGACCGAGATTTTTAAACTGCGGTAGAGAGTCGGAGAATTCTGACAATCGCAGACTTCGACCACATGCTCATGTAGCTCCAAAAGGCTAAAACAGCGGTGATGCACCGAAAAACCCATTACTATTAACTATTATTAATAATAATAAAAAGAAAATGTGGCAAACAGATTGCTATAAAACCAGCAACCATACAAATCTAGGCCATAAGCAAAGAGTAAAGACATATTCTCATGCAAGCGCCTACTTCCAAATCTCAAACAAGTGTACCCTTCTTCCACGTGTACACCGCCTTAGAGCACAACACTCCTCCACCTCTCTTCCCTTTCATCTCTCTCATTGTATATAATATTACTTCACTCTCTTGTGGAGTTGCAAGTGAAGCAAGGTGAATAGATAATCAGTACTGCAAAAGCAAAAACACAACAAAATCAGTTCAATGGCCGAGTCACGCCAGACCCAGCAATACCAGCAACAGCAGCAGCCAAGTGGTGCCATCAAAGGCACGTTACCCGAAAGGACACCATCTAAATCACAAGTTCTTGCTGTCGTTACCCTTCTGCCTGTTGGTGGCACTCTTCTCCTCCTCTCTGGTCTCACGTTGGCCGGGACCCTCACTTGCCTCGCTCTCGCCACCCCGCTTTTTATCATTTGCAGCCCGGTTTTGGTCCCCGCGGCTCTCGTTATTGGCTTGACCATCGCCGGTTTCTTGACTTCCGGTGCTTTTGGAATAACTGCGCTCTCCTCCTTCTCTTGGATGGCCAGTTTTCTAAGGAGAATGCGGGCCCCTGGACAGATGGAGCAGGCAAAGCGGCGCGTGCAGGACACGGCGGGTGGCCAGAAGGTTAAGGAGACGGGCCAGATGACCCAGCCAAGGGCCCAGGATGCAGGAAGGGAAGCTAAGGAAGCCGGGAAGACATAAGGTTCCGTGGGTGTTTCGTGGACCCAGTGGGCTCTATTGTCCTCCATTTTGGAATGGTCTTTTTATCTGTGAACTTGTAGGGTTGAATGTGGTGTAATAATTAATAAGGTCCCCGAGCAGTGTGAATGGTGTTGAGTTGCTTGAGTGTCTATGTACCCTCGTTCTTTTCGTTTCCTTCTAGCGCTGCGGTTCTTTTTGTAAGAATCACTCTTCTTCTTCTTCTTTTTTTTAATAAATTTTTGCAAATCTTAAGGTTTTTCATGCTTTCTGCTGCTAAGCTAACAACAAATATGCACAGCAGGACTGTAAAGTGTAAATTACACGTCAGCTAGCCCTTGGAGTTGGGGAAAACAAATTATTAAGGCAATGGCATATTTGAAAGTTTGATATCTATCATGTTTGGTTCAACCAACCCTTTGGCCTTCGGGTCAGTTCGGTAGTTTTTTTCCTTTTTTTTTCCCCCCAAATCTCGTCTGACACATTTTTTGGAAAAAAAATCTGTAATTTATGAAAAATCATGGTTTAAAACAGTTTTTGTTATAATAGGCCACATCAAATTTATTAAATTATATTGTAATTAACTTTTATCTAATCAACTATTTTTTTTTTTATTTTGCTTAAAAGACTTACCTCGGAAAATGATACCCCAAATTTATTGTTCATGGTAACAATATCATATCTAAAGGGAAATTATTAGTTGGATAACGTTAAACTGTCATATTATCAAACATATTACAATGCTTTCAGAGTAATATCACTTATTATTCACTTAAAGAATAATATCACTTATTATTCACTTAAAGTTGACAAAATGTATTCATCATTAGCTACCATTTGAATATATTAACAGAATTATAGTCAATTGATGAATTGATGGTTTGTCATTGAAACTTAAATTAAGGTGAAAAAAAAATTATCAAGTATCTGTCATCCATTAAGTTTAGGGAGGGCACGGTTCGGCTCGGGTCGAAATTGAGTAGAACCAATTAAAAATCGATTATTTTATAAAAAGAATCGAATAAGAACTGAACTCAACAAAGAACCGAACATGAATCGATCTTTTCGATTAAGTTTAATTCGGTTTTTTCAATTTTGGATTTATTGGACCTATTTTGAATTTCTAAATTTTTAATGAAATAATTTTACTCAATAATCTATTCATCACAATTTCATTACAAATACTAAAAATAAATACAAAGTATTCAAAACACATTCATCATTACTGAATTACTAACTACTAATAAGGTTCTCACAAACTATGAAATATTAAAATTTAAAAATACAAATTTAGACTTTAATTTTCCATCTAAATAAACATAGAGTTGTAAAGACAAATAAAAATAACAATAGTTACAGCGTATAACACAAAATAAAAAATTGCAAATAAACACCAACAACATTCTTCCATCTCCACTAGTATCAACATCAGCTTTAGGCATTTTCCAGCTCAATATTTGGATTTATAAAAAATTTTAAAACAATAAATAATTAAATAAACAAACTATATAAACAAGATACTAGTTTTTTTAAAAAAAATAAAGAAAACTTACTAGTCAAAAACATTAATCAACTGTCATTTGCTCCTCAACTACTTGTTCTTATTGAGACAGCATTGGCCTAAAAAATTCTTCCAGAAAATGAAACAATTATATTAAAATCATTAATTCTAATATACAAAGTGTTACAAGTGAGATTACAAAAAATAACATAATAAATAAAAATATTACATGTTTCAAGTAATTCATAGAATTCAGCTTCCTCTTGACTTGGTTTTATTATATGCTCTCCTAATAGAGTTGAGCGAAGCCAATTTGAGTGCAGATCAATGACTCAATTGTTATATTAATTAAAGAACCCTCGAAAGGATTAAGAATATGTCACCCTATGCTAAATGTTTATTTAGAGGCTACAGTAAACATTGAAAGATGATGGTGGTGAGAGTAATCCAAACAGTTGAGGCCTATTCAACTTCCACCAAGTCAAAATATCAAAATTGGAATTACTAATACTCTTATAAGTCTCTGACAAGTATTTTTCAACATCATTTTTTTCCATTAATTTCATCATTTGAACTTTCTTTCATCTTTCTAAATTGTGTAAAAGGATCAAATGAACCCATAACTACTATTGGCACCATCATACACAACGCTATTTCTCTCACCTCTGTTTGGATTACTCTCACCACCATAGCTTTCAAAAATCTTCAACAGTAACTCTTTAATGTTAACTCTCAATTCATCAACTTTTTTAGTATTATACAAGCTACTAAAACACCATGTAATAAAGTTAAGTTTGTAGTGAGTATCAAGCACATTTGCCATAATCAACAACATGTTAACCTTATCAAAAGAATGGCCCCAATATTTGACAAACTTTTCCTTCATCTTGTAGCCCATTTTATTTAACAGGAAATTATTAGAATTAACAAGTGACTTCACATGAATATAAAATTTCCACACTTCATTCAAATAATTATTGGAAGTGACAATTAAAGAAAAATTAAATTTTAAGGTCACATAATAAAAAACTGAAAGACACTTGACAACTCTCTTTGTATTTTCCCAATCTTCATCAGTCAGTGGCCCCGCCTTCTTTGTTTTACTCTCATCCTCATCAAGCTAGTTTTTATAATACCCATCATCTTCTTTTAGCCTGTCAAATGCTTTCTCAAATGCTACCATTTTTTCTAACATCAAATATGTTGAATTCTAAATAGTCGGCACATCTAACACCATAAGCCCTCTGCATGAGATTTTCCCTTTATCAACACATGTTTTGAACTTCTGTAATTTTGCTAAGGAGGGTCCAACATATTTTATTGCATTTCCGATGGTAGCTATTGATTGATTCGTCTATGACAACCTATCTTGTACAATTAAGTTGATTATATATGTAGAACACCTCACATGCATATACAAATCATTCAAAACCATTGAATTTCCATTCAAATTTGCCAACTTCTTCTTCACATAAGTTATTGCAAGTGTATTAGCACTTGCATTATCCATTGTAATTGTGAATAACATCTCAATCCCCTAATCGATCAAACAATTTTCAATAAGCTTGGCAATGCCATCTCTTTTATGATTAGATAGAAGTGTAAAAGTGAGAATCCTCTTATGCAACACCCACTCTTTATCAATAAAGTGAGTTGTAACTACCATGAAGTTTGACATTTGAATTAAAGTCCATATGTTAGTGGTAATACATACTTTTTTTTATTTGCACTCAAAACACTTTTCAATAACTCCTTCTCATTTTGATACAATTCAAGAATATCCCTCCTAATTGTTCTTCGAGATGGCACCTCAAACTTTGACTACAAGTTTCCATGAACTCCAAAAACCCTTCAACCTCTAGAAATCTAAAAGGCAACTCACCTTTTATTATCATTTTTATAAGTGTCATTCTACAAGCCACTTTATTAAATCTTACGTGCATAACCTTAGCAACATCGTTACCTTTTTTACAAATTAATTTATGTTGCTTTGCATTACTTGCAACCTTCAATTTTTTGTGCATTTTACATTAATCTAAATGATTCTTTAAACCACTTGTTCCATAATTAGTATTATAGGTTGCACAACTTTTGCCGCAATAATGATACTTAGCTTTATTTTTTTTTAGGTACCTTCGAAAAATATTTCCACCCAAATGATCTCAACAAAATTTTTCTTTTTTTACTCTTGCTTACCTCTTCTTCATTGTTGATTTGTTACACTTCATTAATGATTTCTTGGACTTTATTATTAGCCTCTTGTACTTCACTAATATTGTCAACCATCTTATAAAATCAAAACAATCATAATGTCAAAATAAAACCTAAATATAGCCATTGTCCAATATACAATTAGTAGCCATATTATAAACACAATTGGCAGCAATATTTGTAAATAATGCAATTTATAGCAACTAGCAAACATTTCTTTCCACACACACACATACACACATTCATATTATAATTTATACATACATACTAGAGATGACAAAATCCTCCATTAGTTTGGGCCCTCATGGGTCTCCACCCCAAATGGGGTGAATTTTGAATAATTTTTTAGGAATGGGGAAAAATAATCTCTAAATTCTTAATGAGGTTGGGTTTGGTTTTGTACTCCCCACCCTAACCTCATTATATATAAATATTATTTCTAATTTTTATTTAATATTTTTTGTTTTATCAATTGCAATGTTAGTTAATAATTTTTTTTAATTTTTACTTGATATAAATGGGCTATAACTAAAAGAAAAATCCTACAATATAATTTTTATTCAACTCTAAAATATTGTTATGTTTTCTTTTCTCTCTTAAGATATTGCTCTCTCTAAACATTTTTCAATTTTGATATCATTTCAAGATATTATTTCAAAAATTTAGAGATTTTTTTTAAAAATAATTTAAGTACTTTATAATATGGTAATGATTTTATTTAAGCATTTAATTTTTAATTTATTGAAATCATAAATTTATATCTACTATAAAATAAATAAATGAAAAATGGGGTGGTGATAGGGAAATCATTCCCCACATAAAGATTCCCTATCCCCACCCCACTAAATTTATTGGGGAATAGGGTGGGAAATGGAGGTAAAATTTTTAATGGGATGGGGAATGAGGTAGGTCTCCCTAACCCCACTCCACCCCATTGCCATCGTTAATACATACGTATATATATAAAACTAAATTAGATTTCGAACATAAACAAATTACAGAATCCTCCTGGTAACTTAGTGATAATTCTATGAAATGAGAGTTATCATGATATTTTTAGACTTAAATTAAGATTATTTAGAGAGTAAATGACATATTTTTATTGCATTTTAGTTATATTTTGCATGGAGATTTACTCTAGTTTATTTTTAATAAATTATGTTGTTTTAGAATAATTTTTGTGCTTAGATCATATGCTTAATTGCAGGTAATCGGAAACTTAATTTTCAAGGAAGGAATGCTATTGTGATAGGTTTGCAAAGATAAGGAATGAACTTGGCTATAAAAGAATTCAAACAAGTCTGGAACAGTGCAGATGTTGTAGCGTTGTTGTATCAATTGTTGCTGTAGCAATCATAAAGCATTGACAAAGAAGATTTCACGCGAGATACTTAGAAGATTATGATATTGAGTTTCGAAATTTAGGAGATTCACTCCCTAAACTTTTAGTTTCCCTAATTTTCAACTATAAAGAAAGCATGCACACAAGGAAAATGGGGGTTGTCAATCTAAAGAGAAAAACTGCAAAGAAACAATAGAAAAAGAGAATTTAAGATCAAGGGTGAGGGCTGCATTAAGGGAAAAGAGGGGTTGTCAATCTAAAGAGAAAAACTGCAAAGAAATAACAGAAAAAGAGAATTCAAGATCAAGGGTGAGGGCTGCATCAAGGGAATACTTGCAAGATCAATAAAAAAATCAGTCCTTCTTATTGTTTTCTTGTTTTCTTATTTATTCTTTAAACATGAGAATGTATTTGATGGCTGAATTTCTTTTATTTATTTTTCTATCACAAATTATGAATTAAAATCATTTGTGGTTGAGTGACAAACAATTTTGATGATCAATTAATTGATTTTATGCATTGCTACATGTTTGCTATATCACTTTATTATGATAATACTTATTTCAATTCATTATTTTGGCTGACCATCAATTTAGTAATACTAGGTAAGAAAGAGCATAAAAAAAACATGTCTTAACAGAATATTTTAAAGCAATACTTGGTTTTAGATTGGGTTCCCTGAGTTAAGATTCTAAAATGGTCATGTTTAATATAAAATTAGTGATGAACTAGATATAAAGATTCACTTTGTAAGGTAATTAGAACCTAAGCATGTAATGTTATATCTTATGTCAGTATAACAATTGGTCACTGTTGAGTTGAATCAAGATATAAAACATTTAATAAGCGATAGCTGAGGATGCTTGCGGAATTTTTTTAGTGCTGCAACAATCGAACCTAAAATTTGAAGAAGTAGTCAAAGCCATTAAGAGAGTTTGATCACTCAATTACTCGTTTCTCATTGATTTCATCCTTGAGTTTATCGTGAGATTTTTCTTTTCTGCATTTTTATTTATTGCATCAGTAGTTTAAGTAATTTATTTGTTTATCTATTGTTGTTTTATTTTCATTTAAAGCAAAACTGCACTGTTAGTATTGTTGTAGCAAATCTAATAACTTCAATCCTTTTGGAGGCAATCTTGAATATTTATCATTATATTGCTTGTTGTGTATACTTGCACATTGACACCCATAGCCCAAGAAATCACTCAACACTTAGCTTCAAACATAAAACTAAATCATGCATTCAAAACATAAAATAAATTACAGAATCACTTAATTAGACACCTTGTGAATATATATATTTTCTTACTTTTGTTAAAACACATAATGATAAAAAAAAATCATATATCAATTATGCTTGTAAAAAATCGAGGAAGCAAGGCATGCAAGGTGGTAAATCTTATCAACCTTAATCAACAATTGCTCTATCACATCTATGAAGTAACAAAAAACAAAAGATACATTCAAGCTATTTGAATAATTAACATAATAATAAACAAAATATGCATTCAAGCTATCTGTCACTATTTCAAACATGCTTAGTGGTGCACGGTGGCTAGTGAGTAAGGTAAAAGCTATCGCATAGTGGCCGATGAGCAAAGCAAAAGTTATTACACAGTAGTTGTTGAGTGGAAGCTGTCTCACGGTGAAAAGAAGTTGTGGGCTTTCACGCGATGAGAAGAAGCTAACAGTTGTCGTACTGTAAAAAACAAGCACTATGAGTACAAGTTGTTTAGCTATGACAGTGTGGCCAGTGAGCAGTGTCGGCCATGATTATAGTGTTTTTGGATAGGTAATTTCAGTTTTGATTTTATTGTTTTAGGTGAAATTGTTCATATATGTACCAACAATTATATGTCTAGGTCTATTGTAATCATTTTACCTGCCCAATTAAAATATAACACGTGGCAAGTTTGATAAAATCTAAAAAATAACCCGGTTCTTCAGTTTGGTTATTTGGTTCAACTGACTGAACCAAAAACTGAACCAGCATTCTTATTTTTTATATAAATAATATATTTTGGTTATTTATAAATATTAAAACTGATCCAAATCTAAACTAAACCACTAGTTCAGTTTACTTTTTTCACAGCCATGGTGTTTTTGCCTAGTCCTAACTAAATAATTAGTCGTCGTTTAAAGGTGATGGCATCAAAGGGATAATTTATTTAGTTAATATAAGATGACATCTCTTAATTAATTAAATATCAAAATGACTCGAGATCTAATTGTTTGCACAAGTCTAAATAAGCGAGATAAAAAAATTTATCTTTGGTACCTGTTATATACTTCTTTAAATACTTGCAAATATACTTTAACTCAGAAAGCTTGCATATGAGCATTTGGTCTAAAAGCAAAAACAACCAAGTAATTTATGCTTCCCAAGAATTGGGTTCACAATTGCTTTGTCAACAAAATTTACAATCTAAAAGATTAGGGTTCATCCAAATAGCTTATGGTTAGTAGCTCTAACTTGTAGCAGTAATTGTCAAATTTGGCTAACTTGTAGCAGTAATTGTCAAATTTGGTAGATATGGTGGTGGGGAGTGTAGTTGTGGTGGCACTAAAGGTTAACTCATGACAATGGAGGTAGATCAGAGTATAAACGATTTAGTGGATGAAAAAAATGCATTTTGTCAACTGTAGGTAAATGAATGTGTAATTCAAAAGTGTTATATTAAATTTGATAGTAGAGCAATATAAAAGTATACATAATTTCCCTTCTTTTATATTAAAAGACTAGATTAGCCCTCTGACGTTATTACATTCAAACGGCAGCTAACAGTATAACGAATGACAAATATATTTTATTAGTTTAGATGACTGATACATGTTGAAAGTACTACAATAAGTTTGATAATAGGGTAATTTAAAAGTGTACACGTGATAATTTCCCTATTTAAAAATATTACCTTATTTTTAATTATTTTTTTCTTAAAAACACCATTTTAAAATGATACCAAACAAAGTGGTTGTGCAGTATAAGTTAGGCATGGATTAAGAGTTTATAAATAGTCTTTTATTAAAAGTGTTTTGCTATACAGACACACATGCACACTCAAAAGAGAGAGAGAGATAGATAGAGGGCAAGGGATAGGTGTTGTCTTGTATTACTATTTGTATTTCATTCAAAACAAAAATGAAAATCATATAAGCTTGTCAGAAATGAAGTATTGTAGTTCTTTAGTGGTATGCAATCATGTATTTTACTCAAAAGTAAGAACAGTACAAAGTCAATATACAAGTGCACTGAGCTTAAATGGGTTTAATTCTTAGCAAGATAATGGAACTGCTTTTATATTGTTTAGTCAATTTGGATAAAGTAGTAAAAATTCTTTAAAAAGGGTAGATTATGCTCTCGTATACTACTAAATAATGGAATCATTCGTAACAGAAGACAGCAACAAAATGCCAGTAACAAAAATATCCAATCAGGGATATGCTTAGTGCACCCGAGTATCCTACTACGAAATCCTTATAAACAAAATGCTATACTAATTCTAGAATATTTGGAAATATATGATGCTAGGGTAATTAATAGAGGTATGAAGTGACAGAAACAAGGTTACACATAAATCTGGACATCGCCTGTACATGTATACGGAGGATGAAAACAAAGCACTTTGAATGAAAAGAGTAAATCCTTATATAAAAGAAGACAATAATTTGATTAAGATATATGAAATTAAACGTCAACAATGCCACCTTCGGAGAGAGACATAGTTCTATTATAATCAGGACCACAAATAAACAAGCGACAAAAACATTTCATGTCTACTATGAACTACAATTAAAATGCACAAATAGAAGCTTATGTTTGAACAAAATTATTATTTCGTTGTTGAGTATTTAGACCAAATAAAGAAGAAAGGCTAATTGTTTTATTCTTAATCACACATCTGAAATTAATTCCATTTCCATTTCTACCTAAGAAATGAGAAGCTCGAATCACCACCCTATTTTCTCATCTATCTCTTGACAATTGCCCCTAATATTAACCTTTTATCTGCTCTAAAAGTATTAAGACCTATAATTTCTACTCGGTGAATATGTCGAATATTAACCCCATTTTCTCATGGTTTCAAGCAAGACCATTTTATATCGATTTTCCTGTAGTTGTAAAGATGCGAATGACACCCGTGGACACTTCTACAATACTTCTTACAAAGTGATAGCAGGGGATACATTTTATTTTTTTATATATTTCTAGTGCATTTTATTGCAAGCATGCTTGGTAGGTTGGAGGAGAGGAACATATTGTTCTATGAGAGAGTCTCAGAATACACTCTATTTACAGGTGCATTGAAGTAGAATCTCAAAAGGTAGTGACATACATGATTCAAGAGCATGATGCTTTTATCAGGAATTGCAGAACTTCTATCAGCGAAAGTCAGTGAGATTGAGAATTTAAATACAAGACTCGTAAATAACCCAATTTATATAAGTGTTGGATGGGTGATATTTGTTCCTCGAGACAAAAGCATAATTCAAGCCCCAAGAAAAAAGGTTAGTGGTTAGCTATCTTATTCAGCTAGATTTTTAATCTTCTTAATCGCTACCTAATATGACTGAATAAATGTAAATTTATATCTATCTAAAGATAACACTTTTCTGATGTAAAAACAAACTAACCTTTTTTTTTCTTACTCATCAAGGTAGGTAAAAGGCGCAATTTGGCAATAATCGTCAGCTTATTATCAGCTGTTACTTTGTTTTCAATATTTGCATTAATGACGTTCCATCTGGAAGAAAAATAAACCTTGGATGAAGAGAAGAAGATCAAAAAATTGTACCAAAATTCCAAGTGCAAAGAAATGTACCCTGCAACAACAAATTCGCATACAAGACATTAAAGGTCAGAAGAAATTCAACCTAGAAGGGTTTCAAGTGTAGGTTTTGTATTAATAGACCAGTAACGTACTTTATAAAAACTAAATTTTAAGTGAAATTACTTTATTGCGCAGTAACCTTTGAGTCTAAATGACCAGTTATATATAGTCTACGGGAAGTTAACGAGGCCACAAGTAATTTTAATGAAAGCAGGAAAATAGGGGACGGTGGATATGGAAGAGTATACAGTGGTACATTAGAATGAAAAGGTATAGAATCTCTCCAAATCTAAGTTCATGTTTATACTTTAACCAAACTAAGTTTAATCTAATTGAACTAAAGTATGAAGTCTTGACAAATAACAGAATGTTGCAATTTAGAAAATGAAATCAAACAGATCAAAGGAATTTCTTGTCGAGCTTAAAGTACTGTGCAAGGTACATCGCATTAATGTGGTAAAAAATCATTTGAACAAGGGACCTTAATATTTGAAAAGTGAAGTACGAGTAGTCAGCAAATCTTGTATTCCTTACTCTTTAGGTAGAGCTACTAGGGTACGTAACCAAGAAAAACCACTTCTATCTAATATATGAGTATATTCAAAATGGATCCCTCAACCATCATCTTCTTAAAGCCCTATTGAAAGGAAGTTTTACTGTTAAGGTGCATCATGTCCCTCAAGATATGTTTTGTTGCCGTATTAATGATGCAAGTTCAATGATAAAGGTCATTCATATCCCGTAAATAATTAATGAAAGAAAACTAGCATCAAGAGTAGAGCAAGAAAGAATATAGCTTATAACTGCTTTGACTCTGTGCTTCTAACTGTTATAATTGTCAAATCACACGCCGTTTTCATGGATTGCAAGAACCTATATTGCACTTGATATTACAAGGGGAATTGACTACAATCATGACCATAAAAAGGTATGTTACGTGCACCGTGATATAAAGACAAGTAACATTCTACTAGATCAGACACTTAGAGCAAAGGTATTCGTTAGCTTTGTAGTGAGCATGTTGTCACAGGATGAGTATTTTGCGCAGCAAACCCATGCGGCACTTAGTCGACTTCTAGCACGCGAGTCGCTAAGTAAGCCTAGAACACTTCTCGAACTAACTAAGCAAAGAATGCTTGTGCAAAGGCTAGAGAGAAGCAAGAGCAATGTGACAAAAAATAGAGAACTTTATTACTCACAAGAGAGCTTGTGTGTGTGTTGTGTTGTGTGTGCTGGAATTATGGTGTTTGTTGTTTGCAAAATGGCAAGGGTGGTGGCCTATTTATAGGCTTGGATGGAGGGCTCTAGAACCACCTAGCAACTTGCCAACTTGTCTAAATATCTAAGGGCTTAAATGCTAAGTTCTAGAGAATTCTAGGATATTTACAATTTGTGGAGAATTCTAAAACTTGGGCTGGACCTTGCTAAGCGCACCCCGCATTTTTATTGAGTGAGCCCGCACTCGCAATACTTAGCCTCTGATTGAGGGAGATTTGAGCGGGCCGTGACAATGTGCCTCTATGTGTGTCATTGTTGCCATTATATGTGTGTTGTGTGCTTTTTTTAAACCATTCTTGGAATTATGTTAATTGAAAACTATTTCAATAGGTAGTCGATTTTAGTCTAGCAAGGCTAGAACGGTTAAATGAAGAAGATTACACGCCTCGTTAGAACCAGGTTATGTTGGTCTTAAGTAAGTTGGCTTTTTTTAAACATTCTATAGTTAATTCATGTCAGTAGATTGCATCTTACAAGGATGAATTACAAGAATTTCCAATAGCATTAAGAATTGGATCACATGTTAATCTTACCTTATTATTTCTATAAGATCTGTGCGTGAGCTCAAGATGACATTGAAAACTAATATCTTTGGTTTTGGGGTAATTCTAGCAGAGCTTATAATTGGTCAGCATGCACTCTCCCGCGACAACTAAAAATCAACCAAAATGAGTTCACTAGTTTTAGAAGTTAATAGACTTTTCAAGTTAGCTCAAAGGAAGTTGCTGCACTCTGTGTGTGTGTCTATATATATAGAGAGAGAGCACGTGTGTGTGTATATATATATATATATATATATATATATAATTTTTATGCGTAATTTGCGAGTGCTTTAATTTTATTTTTTTACATAGACACACATTTTTAACCATAGGGTTTAATAAAATCATAATACTATTAAATATCTATGTGTCTGTTTTTGCATCCTTCCTTTTTTAGATGACGGAATTATCAAGAAGGTGTTTGAATGAAAAGCCAGTAAACAGACCAGAAATAAGAGAAATTGTCCAGATACTCTCTCAAATCTTGATGCCTGAACTAAATTGCAAAATCTCGCTTGGCAGGGTTAGCCAAGTCTTTATAAGGCTGTGTAACGGCAGTGAATTATTATTATTACATGACTGTGCCTACCTTGAAAATTTAGAATGAATTCATGCACTTTGCTGTAAAATTTTCACACGCGCATTGACATTGCTGTATATCATTGTTTGAAATTATCTGAAAGCCGAACTCATTTCATTCTCCGCAAAATGATCTTCAATGTCTTCACTTGATTCTAATTTGAACACGAACACAGTTATCCTACAAAGTCATTGGAGATTGAAGAAATAGATGACAAAATGGAAAACAAAATGCCTATCGCCTATCATATTGAAAATTCTGTTATTGGTGACGCAAATGAAAGAGCAACCGAGGCAAGAACGTCGTCGTACCAAACAATATCTTTTGCAACTTTTGGGCCTGTCGTAGGAAACCACAAAACTTGGCCCATTAATGGGTTAATGGATTACTGGGCCTGGGCTATGAGTTCGGCTAAGGGACTAAACGAGCCGGCTTTTCAGCTCGAGGGGGAAGCACGTGCGTAGCAGAAACTACAGTTTAATTTTAAATTTTTAATTGACTCGAAAAAACCACAAAAAAAAAAATAAACATTTTCTAATTCCGACAGGCATATACAGAAGGATTGAAGGAACAAGAAAAGAATTTGCAGTAGAAGAGTTTTGTTCATTCAATTTGTTATTTGTGAGATTCATACCTGCACTGCAGCAGCTTGGATCTGGTGCTGGTGTTATACGCCGGTGAGGAGAGGCTCTTTCATCAAATGGCTGGCGCCGCCTCGGCGCTCTTCCTTCTTGACATCAAAGGACGTGTCTTGATTTGGCGTGATTATCGCGGCGATGTCTCCGCTATTCAAGCTGAACGCTTCTTCACCAAGCTCATCGAGAAAGAGGTCAGTGATTCACCTCTCTTTCTTCCACTTCCACTTTCATTTACACTTTCTCTGTTCGTATCCACATCCGTATACGAGCTGCGCCTTAGCTTTGCTTGTAAAATCATGCCTCGATTTGATATGAGCACTGCTTAATTGAGTTTTTAAATTTGTGCTCGATCTGTGTCTGATTTAAAATCGCCGAGCTCCATGATCTGCTTATAATGTTGTTTTAGTTTTAGTGAAGAGTTTCTGCCTTGTATTTTAGGTTGAATAAACAGAAAGTAGTGGCTGATTTGTAATAGGTTCTTTTGGATTTGAAATGATTCAGGGGGATCCACAATCGCAAGATCCTGTGGTATTTGACAATGGTGTGACCTACATGTTTATACAACACAACAATGTTTACCTGATGGCTGCTTCGAGGCAGAACTGCAATGCTGCCAGTATTTTGTTATTTTTGCACCGCGTAACTGATGTAAGAAATTTCTAGTTATTGGATTTACTCTTTTGTTTAATAAAAATCATGTCATATATGTACCTAAAATGTTGTGCGCCTTCTATACTCATGAACGTAGGTGTTTAAACATTACTTTGAAGAGTTAGAAGAGGAATCTTTGCGAGATAATTTTGTGGTTGTGGTAAGAAAGTAACCGGTCTTTTCTTGGAAAAATCTTACATGCTAGTGTTTAGTAAGCACTTGATGGTTTTATACTGATGCTTTGTGCATTTGGTAGTATGAGTTGCTTGATGAGATAATGGACTTCGGTTTCCCTCAATTCACCGAGGCAAAGATTCTTAGCGAGTTTATTAAGACTGATGCTTATAGGATGGAAGTTACACAGCGTCCTCCCATGGCTGTGACGAATGCGGTATCTTGGCGCAGTGAAGGGATACGGTACAAGAAAAACGAAGTAGGTTGTCTACCAAAGCAATTTTTTTTTAATTTTTGGGGTTAATGAACTAAGATGCCATTTCTGATGGAGGCTCTGTTCACGTTTAATCAGGTTTTTCTGGATGTGGTTGAAAGTGTCAATATACTGGTCAACAGCAATGGGCAGATAGTCCGTTCAGATGTTGTTGGGGCATTAAAAATGAGAACGTATTTGAGGTGAGTGCCTATCTTCTATTTGGCTAATGGTTGAAAACTAAACAACAGTCTTAAAGTATGAGTTTTTCTATCAACTAGTAGTAATCTTGTGGCTTGTTTCATAAACTCTATGACTTAGAAATCTTAGAATTTTAATTTGAACTAGTATGGTTGTCTACACCATGTCTATGCTAGCTAGTTTAGCTCACCTTGTAAACCTGTTGATCTGAATCCAGCCATAACCAAATGTTAGGCAGAGCCATTTGGCTCTATCGCTTGTACTCAATATTTTTTTGTTTGGTTTAGTACAGGCTGACCCCTAAGGTATAGGTTCCTAGTGCATTTTGGTGTCCTTATCTGATTTGGTAACAAAGATTGCTTGTCTGACAGTTGTTTTAAATCTTTTAGGTTTGTGCTTGTTTCTTCTATCAGTTTGCTCTTTTGCTGATGAAATGCTTCATTTGTTGTAGTGGTATGCCTGAGTGTAAGCTTGGCCTAAATGATAGAGTACTACTGGAGGCACAGGGTCGAGCAACTAAAGGGAAAGCCATTGATCTGGACGATATCAAGTTTCATCAGTATGTTGAGTTGTTTTGTCATTTGTATCTTTCTTCTGGTTTATGGATTTTTCTTTTGTTTCCTTTCAAATCATATTACTTGATTGCTTATATCTGTGCTAGGTGTGTACGTTTGGCTCGTTTTGAAAATGATCGGACAATATCTTTCATACCACCTGATGGATCTTTTGATCTCATGACGTATAGGCTCAGTACTCAGGTTGATATCTCTTGGTTTCTTTCTAATTATTTTTCCCATGTCTATTATTGTCTTCCACTGATTTCAATAGCCATTTTCAAAATTTCCCTCTTTAGTGAGCCTGGCAGACCTGGTTATGACTTGACTTTAATTCTGTCAATATAAGCACCAATTCTAATATCTTTGTAATGTTTTTGTTCACTCAATCATAAAGTTTCTAAGCACAATTATTTTTATTTTTCAGGTGAAACCTCTAATTTGGGTGGAGGCTCAAATTGAAAGGCATTCTAGAAGTCGAATTGAAATAATGGTAAAAGCACGGAGCCAGTTCAAGGAGCGTAGGTAAATTTTTTTACCATTTACGAAATTTACTAAGGACCCATTGGGTCTCTGAGATAGAAGAGTTGTAGAAGTCTGAAAATAGTATTTGGAAGTAATCCTGAATTCCAGTCTTAAGAATTCATTTAGGCTATTTTAATTTTTACTAGTGTCATATCTTAGAATTCAATGGAAGTGAGATTGGGTTTGCTCAAGAAAAGAGCATGGCTTTCTATTTCTATTTTTATAATTTTGGGGAGATTTTGCATTCTTCAGAAAATACTCTGTCAATAGGATTTGAGACGATTCTTTTCTGTTTTCTTAACATAAAGCTGTGTCAAGGCCCTTACATCTTAGATATGTTGTCAATGGGGATATTTGTTTTTGATCAAGCAATGGATGTAAAATTTACTTTTTAGAATTTGCTTAGTGTCAATCATGGAAATTTTTATTGACTTAAACAACATCTTGGTGGATGTAACAACTATTTGTTACCAGTGGTGAAGCCACCCGTGGGCTTTGGAAAAATTTTCAAATAAGTCCTAATTTAATAAATTTATATACAATGTTAATAATACCATTTTCAGTATTCTTAATAATTTTTTTAACATTTTTTTATACTTTTTAATTTATTCATCTCAACCTCAACTCATTTCTCTCTATCTAAGCCTCTCTCACTCTTTACCCTCTAACTTTGATGATAAAAAAAAATTAAACATGGTGTTAAATGCTTGAATTTTATTTTATTTTCCCTGAAATCAAAGAATTTGATTAACAATATAATCATCTCAAGTTCAATTTCAATTTAATATTATCATTTAATTCACTATCTAGATTCATGAGAAAATTTTATGATTTTTTTTCTTTCATAATTCTCTTAATCAAGTGCTTAGCGATTTGTGAACCAGCTCAGTTTCTATTTTTATATTTCTTTAAATTTAATTAAAGATAAATTTCTTATTCACTCTTATTTTATCCCCTTAGTATTATATTTTTTAAAAAATAATTTCAGTATGGCCCACCCTAAAAATCGTAATTAATACCTTCACTAAAAATTATTTTACCTACCCAAAAAAATAAAGATTACTGGCTTCACCTCTGGTTGTTACACTTTTCAATTTTTACCATATTTCATGGAGGTTTACTTTCTGGCATTTTAGAGGATTTAAGTGCCAAATCTCTTTTCTTTGTGATATGATCACTTTTGTGTTAGTGTCTAATCCATTGTTAAAATTGAGTGGCGCCTTAGTATGCGTGGTTGGTGGTGAAGTCTTCAGTCTTCCAATCAAGCAATTTTATGTACTATTTGGTTAAGTTAATCCAGAAGGACCATTATCAAATTTTTCTTAATTTACTCACTCGTTACTTTCTGCTTCAGCACTGCAACAAATGTTGAAATCGAGTTGCCTGTGCCAGCTGATGCAACAAATCCCAACGTTCGGACATCAATGGGATCTGCTAGATATGCTCCTGAGAATGATGCTTTGGTCTGGAAAATCAAATCTTTTCCCGGTAATAAGGTAGGATTTGGTTCTATCTATAAATTGTCAGCACATCATATGTATTTGGCAACTGAGATTAACTTAGTGGCTTCCTTGCATTATCTCAACCATGTTTGTCAATTGAAATGTTTAGGAGTATATGTTGAGGGCAGAGTTTAGTCTTCCTAGTATAACAGCAGAAGAAGCAGCACCTGAGAGAAAGGCTCCAATACGTGTGAAGTTTGAGATACCGTATTTTACTGTTTCAGGGATTCAGGTATGTCTTTCAACACCACTGTCTCCTTGGCCTTCCCACCTCTTCACCGTTTGCCTCCTGGGTGCTTTTTGTTTTGGTATAAATGTAACCTAAAAGGAGGGTTCTGATGAAGTATGCTTCAAAGCTATTGGGCTTTAGGAGTCATGGATTGATATGTTAGCTCATCCACTGATTGAAATTCCTTGCACTTTTCCACAAATATCATTCTCCTTTTAGCTCAGGTTTGTGCCTAACTGAATACTTGTGTGTTTGGAGGTAAAAATGAAGTTAGTCTTCTGTTGGCTGTGCATTAATATGTATTGGATGGATGCAAGCCTGCTGAACCACTCATATTCGTGGCAGATTTGATAAAAGCATGTTAAAAACTTCCACATTCTGGTCCCATACTTGAGTTATTGTTGTATTCATACTATGTGTATCCGATTTCGCTTTTTTAAAATTAAAAATAATAATATCCCCTTTTTGAAATTTGATTTTTTTAGGTTCGTTACTTGAAGATAATTGAAAAAAGTGGATACCAGGCTCTTCCATGGGTGAGATACATAACGACGGCTGGTGAATACGAGTTAAGACTGATGTAAAGGTCCATACTTCATTAGATGTGACTCTAAAGGTCCGTTCCATCTTTGAAATGCGTAAATATATCATATGGCTTTGAAACTACAGAGGATACAGACCTTTTTCATTTGGGAAGTTGTTTCTTCTCATAATTTTGGTTCCTGTAGTGACATCCTTGTCCTTTGGTGATTTTCTTTTCTTCAAGCTGTGTGCTTTTGCTTATCCTTTGAATATACCAGTTTATTTCATAGGGATGCAATTCTTCCAAAAGTTTTTCAATTATTTTTTGTGGAATTAATAAACATTGGTTGTAAAATTGATCAACAGGTAGCTTTTTTTGTATTATGGTTGTTGCTTTATTTTATTTTATTTTATTTTTTGTATCTAATCTCAATTTTAAATTGTAAAATTTTGATACAAATTTTGATTCATTTATCTTTCACAATTTGATAATATATATTGAAAGTGAAACTAGTATTTGATGATGTTAATTCTTCCATTATCAACAGTGTCAGATTGTAAGAGATCCATGGCTTAAAATTTATGTAAAAAAATTAAATTAAAAGTTTAAACTAAACAAGCTTAAATCATAAAGTTTCCAGTTGTCTAAATTTATTTTTATGTTTTATAAATTCATTTCAAGTTTTGTTTTCCTTGATCACAAATTTGATCATTTTAAAAATAGAGGTTCCGTTTGAAATGGAATTTATTTAAATAAGGATTTTGTAAGTAAATTTTTTATAAATAGAGTTATCATAAAAAAAAAATTTAGTTATTCAGTTGTTAATAAAAGTTTTTATAAAAAATTATGAAAGTATTTTGATAGGTATGATTGTAAAGTTATGTTGTAAAAATAATGAAATAAAATTGTAAAAAAGTCAATGATGTTTTAGATATTTTAATATTTTATATAAATTTTTTAACTTTTATCCTCAAAATTCTAAAATTTAAGTGTTTTAGCAAAAGGGAAAATAAGTTATCTAATCTTTAAAAATTTTACTGAAAAATCTAAATAATAAAATAAAAATTAAAAGAATTTTAAATAAACACTTATAATTATTAAATAAATCATATCAAACTGATATCAAATCATCAACTTACCAATTATCAACAAATAAAATACATATTAGATTAAAAGCTTTCTCTTGTAAATTCTTATAAATCTTACATAAAATATGCTTTATATTACGTATTCAGTTGACAAATAGCATATAATAATCACACGAAGTGGTGTGATAAGTCTGATCTGATCTTAATGTTAGTGCTAATTGTTTAATTAGTAGAAAAGAATTGATTGATGCTCGTGTCAAATCAAAGAGGGTGTGGTTTAACAACAATTAAGGGGGGACAAAAAGAGGAAGATTCTGAAAAAAAACTTTAAATTTGTTCAACTGACAAATCCACTTGGCAGTGAATAGGATCTGCGTTATACGAAAGTGAATTCCAGATATGAATTCACTACGCCCTTGTGAACGGACACGACAGGCGTTATTAAAAAGATGATTGTAAAAGAGAGAAATCACGTGACTGTGTTTTGGATTTAAGTTAATTTTAAATTGTTGCTGCTTGGTTTTTTATAATTCAAACGTTATGTGATAGAGTAATGTTATAAATAAAGCTAGTAAAATTTGATACGATTAATTATGTGATACGAACACGACACGAATAAATATGTATGAATTGTTAAATTTAATATGATTTTTAAATGGATCAGATTCAGGCCAATACGATTTTTTTTTGTATTGAGTTAAGACTTAAAGTTCTTGAGTCATTTATCTGATTAATGACATTATTATATTTTTTATTTAAAAATAATTTATAGGTACTTGTCATCAAAACTCAAATATTAGATATATTCTCTCTTTTATTTTTATTTTTTAAAAAGATGAATATAAATATATTATTTTATTTATAAAATTTTATATATTTAAAAATTCAATAGTATAAATGTGTAAAATATTAGTAAACATGTATAATTTATAATATCAATATATAATATTATTTACATATATATAATTTAAACTTCAACAGTATAAATATGTAATATTTTGGTAGATATATATATATTTTATAATATTAATAAAGTAAGTAAGTATGTATGTATATATGTATGTATGAATAACAACGTGTAAATATTTGATATAAATTTTATTTAATATATAAATATTATCGATATAAATTTTATTTAACATATAAATATTAAGTAAATTATTGTGTAACCAGATTATTTTTTTAGATTTGGGTCTTAATATTTTAATATAATTATTAAATAAAATGAATTTTGGTCGACCTAAAATTTAACACGACAAGAACATAATCCAAAAACTCGTTATACCAGCTCTAGTTATACACAATAAGATAGCAAGTATATGGCATTTGACCTATCATTGATGGATATGTATGCATATTCATCATAAATAATAAATCTGACCAACAATTAAAAAAAAATCAAATAATAATCAAACGCATCACATCACTTGAGATGCACAGTTACAAATTATGTATTATGACAGTATAGGTAGAGTAATATTTACATGAAAGCTAGTTACGATCACATAATATTACATCATATCTCAGATTTTAATGCATGTCGAGATTTTTTTTAATTTTATCAAACGTTAGGTCATGAATTTACCACGTGTCAATAAGTAAGATATACGTTTCATGTAGAATGTGCCGTCAACAAACGAAATCAAGTGATTATGATTTTAAATATCATATTTTAAATCTAATTTTTTAATTCCTTAATTGCATGCATGTTACCTTCGTTGAAGTCGCCTGAATCCTTATAAATACACGCTCACTTTTCTTCCAAAACCGGAAAACTATCTACAAAATTTAGACCAGGTCAAGTTTGTTGTCCAAAGCTTATAACTGTGTAGAAATGGATGACATGGGAAAATTCAGAGCTGTGATGTGCTCTGACAATACGGAGAATTATCGAAATATTTCATGTTTCTCCGTATATGAGGTCTGAATTATAAACCCTACAACAAATTATTTGATCGCTTATTAATTCCATTAACAACATGCATGTAATTTTAGGCCATCAATTTGATTCTTCTGTTATCATTTCCAGCCTCTGCTTAGGATATATGGCGTGGACGCCAACATAGCTTCGAAAATTAACAATTAAGACATCGACAAAGCTACATAAAGGTAAATCAAATTGTGTCATCGTAAACCTAACAGAACTGAAAGATTAATTTCATTGGCATTTATATATGTATCATCAGCCGTTGAATTTGTTTTGAAGGTTGAGGCTCTAGTTATAGAGGCCGCTGGAGCCATTTCTTGGCCAAGAAATAGAGGCGACGCAGCAAGCAGTGAACTGACAGTTTCATTGCATTAGCAGCTATTTTGGATGGCTACTGTCATATGGAGCTGTGATATTATCTTTCCAATTGCAAATGGTTTGTTTTTGCCCCAGAATTAGGGCATGACACTTGTGCTCTTCAACCTTGGCCATGAGAGCTTCTGATAAATGTGCAGAAGTGAAAATACATACTTTTAGACACAATGGCGGGCCCATATGAATTTTGTAGCAGTAATTAATGTGAATCACAATGTTGTGAAATTTTGTGACAACAATATAATGCTTCATTTTATTTTTACTTTTACTATTATTTTACTTTATATATATATACACGTTTAGAGGGAGACTACTGGCACCTCTCTAAATATCTATTATCACCCTTTTCTTTATTAACCCGATTAAAATATTTAAAAATATTATAAAATTCTTCTAATACCTCTTTTAATGACAAAACTACTCTTAATTAAAACTTATTAGTGTAAATTCATTCTTTAATTTTTATTTATTTATATTATTAAATCCCTTTTCAACAACAAGATTTCTTCCATTCAAAAGAAAAAACAACAGTTTCTTCTCTTCTCATAGGTAGTAATAAATTCTTTTCTTTATATATTTTATTTGAGCATAAAAACTCAAATAATAAACAAGTTTCAAAGAGCCGTTCTTCATTATAGTCTGAAATTTCAATGGTTTCAAGCTTAATTTGCTGCTTGCCTTCACCTTCCTCAGCTACTTTTACCATCTTAAGAAACATGAAATTTAATTTTAGATGAACGAAAATCTTGAAATATGAGATGTTGTAATTCCTGTTTTTGCACAGAATGAATTAGTTGCATTTGGAAGGCATTCATCAGAACTAATTCATTTTGATGAGATTGACATGGACGACGACGACAACGACTGAGATTGGATTTAAAGGAGTGTATGGTAGGATAGGGCCATTAATGAATTTGGCTGCGCCCAGCTGCTTGGGAATTTGTTTAGAGTGGAGGTGGTGGTATGAGATTGCGACACTCATAGCTGAATATTTGCAGAATCGTATACTTGATGTGGCCGCCATTGGAATTTAAAACTCTTACATGAAAATATGTTGTATAAAGAATTTTTAAGGGAAAAAATTATTTAACTTTTAAGTGGAGTTTAATTAAAAATTATCTTATTATGTAACTTTAGTAAAGGCTAAAATTATAAAATAATTAAAAGGGTTTTAAAAGATATTTGGAGGGGTGCCAGTAGTCCTACTCATATCATTATATTCATTGCAAGAGTGAATTTTACTAGCTTTTCCCCGAGGTCTGTGACTAGCCTTCAAATTAATACTTGTTGACAAAATATAGAAACTCTATATCTTCCATATAATATAGAAACTATATCATGCCTTTACCCCCATTAAAAAAAAAAAGTTCATGATTAGGTCATGTGATATTGTGTGTTAGTATTTTCAAGTCACAAAACTCATATAGTGTTTAATCATGAACTCACCATCTTGACCTTGAAATAAACAAGACATGTTATACAAAAAGAGTATCACAAAAATAAGAGATCAAATATTAGGTTTTCAACTCTAATTAATTTTTAATTTATCGAAGTACCAGATGTAAAAAATGCTACTTGGAGGTGTATAAGGAATACGTTGCAGAAAAATTAAAGTATCAAGAATAAGTGAAATCAAGTGATGTATTTTGTCGGCTTTTTAAATTTTAATTCAATTTTAATACGATATTTTGTTTCCCACTTGTTAATGTATAAGATATACGTTACATGAAGTTACTTGGTGCATTTTGTTGGCTTTGAAATTTAAAATTTAATTATATTTTGTGTTTTACCATTTGTTGATGTGTGGGTAATGAAATGAGTACCGTTGGTTCAAAATTTAGAGCACACTGAAGTTTGTTCCACAAAACCTGTTACATTGGTGGAGTTAGAGAAATGGATGCCATGGGAAAAATTGAGAGCATACATGATTTTTTTTCTTAATGATGTAGAGATGGTCTTGTTAAATGGAGAACTTAATTTTGAAAAAATTGCCATTTCTTCATATTTGAGGTTCAGAGTTCAGATGATCTAGATTTGATTTGGCTATTGTTTCGATGTTAAATGATATTTAAAGCTCTTAGTTTTTTTTTTTAATACTGGTTACACACCAAATTACTAAATTACATCAAATATTTACAAACTGCTATGACAGCAGACATATATACTGATATTTACAATCAGATATACAATTGAGACTTACAATATTACATGATATTTTATGAAATGCTTGCCCAATCGACTGCATTTTTCATTTATGAAATGAATCAATAACATCAATTGTACTAACAGATACTGCATAAATAATTCAGGCATTAGGCAATCGATTTGATTCTTTGGTTTGAGATCTAAAGATGGAAGAGCAAGCTATAAAAGGACGAATATTCTTTTAAGAAGCTTTTTGTTCTCACGTCGTCATTCTATGATGTCATGATTAAAGTTACAGCATCAATACCGTAATTAAACATCAATTATGTAAATGAAATATAAAACTTGTAAATCAACATTAACTGTAAAATAAAACATGAATTTTATAAATTAAACATAAGAATTGTAAATAGAAGGTAAAACAAGTAAGTTAATATAAAACTAATAAATTAGTGTATTATTAGTAAATAAAACAAAAACTTGCAAATGTAACATAAAACTTGTAAATCAACATTAAGTGTAAAATAAAACATAATTTTTAAAAATTAAACATAATATTTGTAAATAGAATATAAAACTAGTAAATTAATGTATTACTAATAAACAAAACAAAAACTCATAGGTATAACTTAAAACTAGTAAATCAACATTAATTGTAAAATAAAACATAAATTTTAGAAATTAAAAAAAAAGACTTGTAAAGAAAAGATCAAACAAGTAAATTACTATAAAATTGGTAATTTTATGTATTATTAGTAAATAAAATAAAAACTTAATATAAAACTAGTAAATTAACATTAAGTGCAAAATAAAATATAAATTTTAGAAATGCAACATAAGACTTGTAAATGTAAGATAAAATAAGTAAAATAATACAAAACAAGTAAATTAATGTATTAATGGTAAACAAAATAAAAACTTATAAATATAACATAAAACTAGTAAATTAATACTAATTGTAAAATAAAACATAAATTTTAGAAATAGAACGACTTGTAAAAGGAAGGTAAAACAAGTAAATTACTATAAAACTGGTGAATTAATGTATTACTAGTAAATAAAATGAAAATTTACAAATATAACATAAAACAAGTAAAACAACATTAAGTATAAAATAAAACATAAATTTTGTAGATTATACCTAAAACTTATAAATAAAAGGTAAACTAAGTTAATTAATATAGGAGTTACTGCAAAAAAAAAAAAAATCATAATTGTAAAATAAAAACTCATTATAATATTTATTACCTTATATATTTATTGACTTTTTTTATTTAAATTGAATAATGCTAGTTTTGTATTTATATAAAACATGTGGTATTTTATTAAGGATGAAATTTATTTACAAAATCAGATTTTGAAAAAGAGTATTATTTTAATATCTTTCATGGTTGTTATAACTTATAAGATGAGGTTATTTTGCATCTTTCTAAATTTTTTCAATGACCCTACATAGTCTTTAGGTACAAGTAAAAAGTATGAAAGTACATACAGTATGTATAAGACTTAAAATAAGATCTAATTTTATTGATATATCATATATGTGTCTAATAATATAAGAATATTTATTTATTTTGTTTTTGCTTGATCCATATCAAGATAAACAATTGTGCTTAATTAACTTGTGTAACAAATAGATATTATTATAGAAAATGGAGAAAAAAGTATACAAATGTCCTTGAATAAATATAGAATTTCTGGTGCCCCCAAGGGCGTAGTTGAGTTGGTTGGCAGTATAATTTGTCGTCCCTCACTTGTGTGGACTCGGGTTCGAGTCTTGGGGGTAGGGAGGGGGGTAAAAATTGATTTGGGCTTGCCCACCCCCCTTTTCCTTTAGAAAAAAAAATAAAAAATTTCTGGTTAAATGGATTCAATAAAACTTATAAAAAATATAAAATTTCTGGTTAAATGGATTCAATAAAACTTATTCCACTTCTTTTCAGTATAACTATTTTGTTTAATTAATATGTAATTTTTTTAATTAAAGAAAATATTTTTTTAAATAAATAAAAAAAATTCATTAAAATTCTGTAGAAACAATGTTAATTTTTTAGATAATTCATAATCTTGTATGAATTTACTAGATTTATTTTACATTTACTAATTCTATGTGTAATTTATAATATTTATGTCTATCATGGTATTTATGCTGTAATTTTCATTATGGCATTGTAGAATTTTCCTGATATTAAGATATTGTAACATTAAAGTTGCAGTTGCCATAAAAAAAATATAACTATTAAATAAAAATTAAATAATGTATAATAAACATAACTTTTAAATAATATTTTTGATGAAAATTAGATTTAGGCAAAACCCTATATTTTGAGTTTAGTATCCGTTTAGTTCTTATATTTTTAAGAATAGTTTAAAACATCTATTCCCTTAAATTATTGACATCTCTACCATTAATTTCAAAAAAATTGTCATTTCTTCATATTTGAGGTCTAGACGCTCTAGATTTGATTTGGCCGTTGTTTCAATGTTAAATGATATTTAAAGCTTAGTTATTACATATGGAAGAAATCATACCATAACTAGCTTCGTACAACAAGCTTGACCCTGCTCCTAAATTTTGAACCGAAACGCTTCGGAGACACTTTATTTTATTTTTTTTTCATTAAATATTATTGGGAACATGCTGGTCTTCTGATTGCGTAGGAGGGTTGAGATTCATGACCTAACATTCGATAAAATTCATGAATCAAGATGCGTCCAAACCTGAAATGTCATACGATGTCGCGTGTTTATATTTAGGTTGTTATTAACGTGTCGCTTGTTTTGTACATGAACAAATAATAAATTAAATCTAAATATGAATGCCAGGGTATCAACTATTGCGCAAACATTTTCAGTTTGAGTTAATTTGACAACTTATCAATAGCTGTCACAATATGTTATTTATTAATAAACATGTACTACTGACTAATTGGTGCGGTAGTTACACAGATAAGCAGGTGCGTTAGTTGAGACGTAAATATTAGAATAACAGGAAATCCTAACGCGTATTATTGAAATCACAAAATTGGTTGTGCGTACAACTCATTTTCTTGGAAGGATTGTTTGGAAGTTCTTCTATTATTGGTTGAGGGTCCAATTAAACAAAGGGCGGGTGCGGGAGAGAGTGGCTCTCGGTCTTGTACGTGCATCACATGCATCCTCCAGCTGTGAACGTGCAACTGCATAAATTACCTCAGTTTGGTAACCCAGTTGCAAATTAGATCCAAGCTTTTTTATTTATTTATTTATTTAAATAGGGTTTACCAATTAGCACCCACGATTGACTCAGACATCAAGTTATAGATTTTTTAAAACTCTCATATACTTTTAGGTGTTAATTTTATTTTGCAAAGTTGAATCGCGGTTGACCAGCTGTTGAAGAATAAAGATAGGCGTTACGAGGAGGAGTGTCATAAATTAATGCATTTTGTCAGAATCCATTTTAAATCTCGGGTGGGTCTCAGATTGCTTGAGTTCCGTACGTGACTTTGTTGAGGTCGCCGTCCGTGTTAAGAATGCGTTCAAAGCATGTTAGGATGCTCTTGCTCTTGATGCATCATGGCCCAAAATATGCAGCGGGGTTTAAGCTCATATGGTCTGAGAATGACAAGAGCCACTCTCACAAGATGGAGAATTTCCGAAATATTTCATATACGTCGTTATTCTTCAAAATTACACCACATTCCAGTTAAGGAATTTTAATCCCATCGAAAATCTGACGAGTAAAAGTATTAAATGGATAATAAATAGAAAATATATAGACAATAAAATTAATCACACAACGCAGAGAATTTACGTGAAAAATTTTTATATTAGAGAAAAATTACGGTTACCATGGACAACAAGAGAAAAAATCTGACTATGTGAAACATTATTATAATTATTTTAATATCTTTTCTCACACTCAAAACTCCAATAACACTTAATTTCTCAATATACTTATCATTTATTTCACATCAGAAAATATTTCTCTCACGCTAGAAATGTCTAGTTGCAGAGAAAATTATTGTTATATCACGCAAACCAGTAGATTCAACCTCTCTATATATAATAATTATTTTTTACAAGTATTCATTTTTTGTATAAGTTATATTTCTCCTTGAGAAAATTACTTATCTTTATTAAAAAAAAAACAGAGAGATTTTTTAACACATGCTAATTCTAAGGGATATGAAGGTGGAGACATATTTTATGCAAGTAATATGGAGGTGGCAAATTTTACAAATGCACAAAATATTACTTGCATACAACACCACAGGCTTCTGGTGTTAACTAAGCTTGATCAATTCTGCAGTTGTTCGACAACATTTATGTATCACTGAAAATTTTGTAATGATATGCCTCATTTTCCTTTTACTTCTTTTTTTTTTTTTTAATTTTTGTATCCCGGAAAACATCAAACATGACGATCCTTGAGGTGCTTTTAGAAGATCACTCTGCAGAAGCATCAACAAAAATTTCTACAGTCGATCTTATAGCAATTCTACCTGGAATAGATATTCAATTAAAGGGGAAAACACACACACACACACACACACACACACAGTAGACTCTAGCCCATTATTCTACCTGTACATGATGAACTCCAGGACAAATCAAAACCAGTAGAGCCCTAACAAATAGATCAGTAAAATTGTATCGCTTTCTTCTTTTACATGTACAAGAATGGTTCAAACCTCCCTTCTCTCTTGTTTATCTAATGAGTAATGTCATGAAAATTCAACAATCTCCGAACAAAAAGATTGTTTATCTAATGAGCAATGTCATGAAAGGATCTTCGACAATCTCTGAACAAAAAGACCGTAGTTTTCATCTCGATCCAACATGCTTATCCTAACATATTTTGGACTAAACCCAAAGTGCTTCCCACTTCTTGTCAAGATCTTGTTGCCCTTAAGGAAGCTTTCACAGTCTTCTATCTCTTGTTCACACTTTAACCAAGCAAAAGCTGAAAATGATCAATTACTAGGTTAATGTCACTACATGAGTCTGCATTGAAGAGAGCTGTAATTCATAAGAATGTCACATGAAAACCATTAAGTGAACTGTTGTTACCAGGTTGAGGCTCAAAAGCTCGACCAAGAAATGTGCAGAATTGGGAGGGAAACTCTGGCACACTGAAGAGACCACTCTGTTGCACTGCCATTCTCAGTTGCTTCCACCTCACGGACATTTGATGGTTGCTGAATTCGAAGAAGCACTCGTCTTCACTGCCGGATGGTTTACAGCTGTCAGAAACAACTTTTAAAACCTTTGCTGCTCGAAGCTGTGAATCCTTGGATACACCAATAGTGTTGAGCTCTATGTATTTGGTCATTTTCTTTGCCACCTCCATGTCTTTAACCAGAGCCCAACTGTAAGATTAAAGATGTAACACTGAAATGTTAGAAATTTAACTGCATATGCAGTCATTTTCTTTCCTAAACTTGTATACATCCTATCCATGCTCATAAATTTTCTTGGTTAGTTGCAGCCAGGTAACCCAAAATAACTGCTCCTAATAACCACTATGCTGTGAAACCGTTAAAGTTTATGCAATTATAATGCTAAATTCAATCTCCCTTGGAAGAAACTAATTTTTCATCCATATGATAATCAGTGAGCAAACAGTTGTCATGAAAACAAGCAGTGTGATCAACTTACCCTATTCGTGTCCCAGCGTGGCCAGTGCTTTTAGAGACAGTGAACAGCATAAGATCATGGTCTGCAGGATAGGTTATCGAAGTATACTGTGGCCAATAATATGCAAGGTCATGAACCAATATCCCTCCACTACGATTCACCACAGATTGCCTGACAGATCCATCAGGGTTGTTAGGGGAAGTCACTAGTTCAATGTATGGACCATCTTTGTTGAATCTTTTAGCATCACCAGCCCACTTATACAGCCTAGACTTGACGCAATCAGTAATGGAAGGATAAGACTGCAAGTAATTAGCAAAATCAATGTCAAGCCAACATATCTCAAAGCTCTAAACATCCAGCTGGGATGTGGTGTACACAAACATCGGTATATGGAATAAAATTACTGAGGTTATATTATCTTGTACATCCTTTGGCAAATAATGCTTGACTAGCATGAACATTATGATTAACTTTTCAACAAACAAAACTATCATCATTCTATCAAGCAGGAATTATTCTGACTTTCAAGAATCCTTTGGTTTGACATAATAGAGGAACACGGGATAAAAAGTCAAATAGCCTTCTTGTACTATAGTGTAAAAGTGCAGTACAAGTAATTCCCAATGTCTGGAAGGAAAAGAATATAAATGTGCAACATCTCAATTTTGTAACTTATTTTTCATACATCCATAGCATTCTTTTCATGTATCTATAGATCTAGAAATTCATTTCAAACAGTTGAACTCTATTCATCATATTTCAAAGTCAACAAAGGTCAGCCACTAGCAGGTTATTAACTTCCAAATTCAAGTAATCTGAAAGTGCAAATAATAAATAAATAACCATATGCACTCTGGATTATTTTATACAGGTTTCCCACATGGAAATATGCGAAATCTGTGTGTATGTCACATGCACATGCTTTAGCAAGATTGAGAGAGAGCAGACCAAAATTTATGGGTTGTAAATATTACAAGGGAGGAGACAACTATAATGCCACTGATTATTTTTTGTGCAGTCTTTTGGGGACACAAAATCAACTACAAAGTAACACAGCTATGTTTCAATGAACTTGAATGTTAAAAGATGACACATTTTGAGATCAACCACGATGGCAGATTCATTAATACCACAGTAAGAAGTATCAATAAGAAAAAAGCACATCTACATTTACTAAGTAATATTGGAATGAGTGGCAATTTCCATGGCCACTTAATTAAAGAAGACAATAATGTCAGAAATAGCTAGCAGACGGAATCAAACATATTATATTCACACTCACAGAGTAATAAGGGGCCGCAGAAACTACACTAATGGGTTCCGATGCATCCTGTGAAGACAAAGCATACAGAGCAGCCTGGAAGAGTTGCGTTGAACCTGTTCCAACAACAATGTGATAATTTTCTGTTATTGCATTTCCCACCACTTTGTGCAATCTAACAACTTCCTTCGCAAACTCAGGCTCCAGGAACCAACATAAGTTACTGACATCAGAAAAATAACTCAGAGATTGCCACCCAGGAATCACGATCGTGGTCTTGTCACCCACTTTTTGCCAGTATTTTTCATACATAGTTGGATCCCCGCTGTAAGAAACAAAATACAAATAAAATTAAAACGTTAAGCAAACTATTGGTAGTAAATTAAGCATATAAAAATCATGCATGTTACAACATAATATCAATAAATATATTCTGATATCAAATTTGAGCTAGAATATAGTCAATATACAACTCGTGCTAACAAATGGTCCTAGGCTTAGGTTATGATATGCAAAGTGAAACTGTAAAAGCACTGTGACAGCTGTACAAACTGTAAGAACAGTCACTGCATAGGGATTCTTAAGCTATCATCAGGGATATGAGAAGGCAGCATTGGCGCGTGCTATATATCAACAGATCAATGATTAGATATGTTTATGCAAGGCTTACATCATATCAACATAAGACTAAATGTGCAAAAGACCAAAAGATGGGTGTGTATTTGTAATAGGCATACATCAAAACAGGACCCCACAAAGAGCAAGATCCAGACAACCCAGTTCCATTTACCTAAAAAAGATTTACAAAAGCAACAATTTGCAATATAAGCGGCCAAAGATCACAGATTTCAGACAAATCAAATCCTTTAATAAGACTTTTAGATCTTCTCAAAGGCCACAACTACAAAAGAAATCTGCATGATATGAGTGTGCACAAAGACATATGGCCCCACGAACTAACATGCATCTTTTTTATTATTTTCTTTTCTTTTTCAATTAGCCTGCCACAAACATGCACTTAGTTCAAAAGCTATAGTGACCTGGGCTAAGCACTAACGTGCATCTAGGAGCTCTCTTCAACTCGCTATAAAACTAAAGCCTTTTTTTTTTTGGGGTAGATTTTGAGGTCCACAAACTAAGGTACATGATGATGCTGCTTATGGAAAATTGTCAATGAGTACCACCTATGCTGCATGTTAGTATGAAGAACAAGCATAAGCCCAGCCCCTCAACTTGGGAACAGAGAGAGGACAAAAACAGTCATCAAGTACCCAAAAAGGAGGGAAAAAAAGATTAAAAAAAAAAAAAAGAGGCTCAATTCTAACATGCACCATTGAAAATCTCAACTTACAAACAATGACCCTTTGAGTTTGAGCTGTCTTTGTCTACCCTGGTAAACACTACATCACTGGGACAAGGCATTGATACTGGGAAACGTAAACTTCTTACTGTCCCAGCGGCAGCAGCACATTAGAAAAATAGTAACTGTGAAGTTGGAAATGCCCAACTGGAAATACCACAATTCCCATTTAGCCCTCTATGCAAGTGCATTAAACCGTAAATCCCATGGATTGGACAATTTTACCCATAAACTAAAATTTAACACAACAAAACTAAAACTCTATTATTGCAACACTTACTGGTCAACATTGATAATTCTTTCCCCTCCGTATTGAGATTGAATGTTAGTACTAGTAAGCGAAGATGATGGCGATGGTGATGGTGAAGATGAAAGAGACAGATGAGTCCTCTCCCTAACGTGCTCCTTTTCTTTTAAGACACAGCCTGCCATTACAGAACGTCTCTGCTGTTGCAGAGAGAAGGTACTATCAAAGTTGCATTTTTCACTCTCATGCATAGCCCTCCAAATCAAACTCACGTTCAAGGCTAGAGATACCACCAATAGGTTCTTCAAAGAAAACAAAGGCGTAATCTTGGCCATCTTCTAAAAACAACATAAAAAACCAGAGTGCAAGAGAAGCGTATAAACTTGTTTCAGTGAATGTGAACCAGCGGAGAGTAAACAAGAGTCTTTATAGAAAATACCCAGAAGATGAAAACGAAAGATGGTAAGTAAAAATAACTAAATAAAACCTTTGTCTTCTGGTGTGTATTTAAACTAAAAGAGGCAAACTTGACAAAGTACTAAAGGACTCAGCCTTTGAGCATGGAAACTTTTTTTTTTTTTTTGGTGGGAACTTGGAGAAAATCTTCAAAAAGAAGGTTTGTGCGAGTTCATTTGAAAAGCTAAATAGGTGTTTATTAATAATAGCTAAAAAGACATCAGAAGGACAAGGAGTTACATTAGTTCTGGAGCTTGAATAGAAGAAAAGTCAATAGAAAGACAGTGCTGCCATTTTTGCTTAAGAAAAGGAGAGAAGGAGCGATGAAAGAGCAAGGGAAGGAGGAGGAGTATGGAGCAGAGAAGCTTGACTGCCGACAAGATATTTTATTTTCTCAAGAATCAAGAAATCCACTGAGATTTTCTCAGTTTCTCGATGCCTCTCACTCCCCAGATCATTTAAATAACAAGAAAGAAAAACAAGCACAAAACCAAGCGCAGCTTCACTGTTCCATTTTTCGAGTAGAGTATGCAGTTAGTGTGTATGTGTATACATATAAATAGAGGCGTGCCGTGTGTCTGTATGTATGGACTATGGACTGGGGAAGCGCTTGCATAGAAGCGCGAGAAAAAAGGGCTGGCAAAAAGAAAGCTGCTTCCACTTCATGTACAGTTTTTGCACTAGCAGTAATCACTATACTTTTCCTCTTTTTTTTTTTGGTTTTGGCTCTCTTTACCTGCTGCCTTTGGCTTGGCTTTTTTATTTATGTAATTTTCACTCTCTCTCTCTCTCTCTGGGTTAATTCCTGTCTTTTGTTTTCAAAAGGACTCCGTCTGAGTTGTAAAACAAATTGAGTTTTATTGTGATATGTCCCACTCCCAGCGTGTAAGTTTTTGCTTCTTCCAGCAACAACCATTTCGTCCGTTGGTTAATTTTGAAAATTTTTATTCGGATAAACTCCGAACCCTCTTCTATATCAAAGACTTTAAAAAAAAAGAAAAAATTCTTAGACCACGGATGTAATCTTAATTTATCTAATCATAAAAGTTAAAACAATTATCTGTCTTAGCTTTCTGCAAAAAATAAAAGAAAAGAAAAGAAAATAAATAAATAATTGGGACTCGTATTAATATTAATAATAATAATGGTCTGTTAGAAGCCGCCACACTTCAACACCGTCCCATGAACAATTGAGGCGTTCATTTGGCCCTTATCAATTGTGTTTTGACTTGATGTTGTTTGAATCAAAGAGTTCAAAATATCAAGTAAAAGCAGTGAAATGAATACCCGATCGACAATTGGAATCCAATTCACTTGTGTTCCTGATCGTGCTTGCTTTGACCTCTTGAATAATTAAATTAAGGAATTCCAAACATTGGAAGCATGAAAACGCGAGATCCCCCTTGCAACGTGCCAAGAAACAATGATTATTCGTACCCAAAGAGTGTTTTACTTTTCGCAGTTTTCAGCCATGATGTTTTTTATTCAAAATCAGAAGTCAATGCCATGCTTTTGTGAAGTGTTTCCTCCTCAACCGTTCTTTACTGCAAAACGTTCGTCGATAGGTCAATGGTAAAGGTTCAGTGCCTTCTCCACATTGATTTTTTTCTTTTTTCATTTTTTCCAATTCTATCAGAAATGGGATTAAAGATGAAAGGGATGACACAACTACATTCCTCACGTACAAATAGCCTGGACCTCTAGCCGATTTAGGTCCACAGAGATCGTCAATCAATCATGCAAAATTAATAAAGAAGAATTTTAGGGTCTTGATTCTTTGAAAGACACAGGGACCAGTTTTCATTTCTTTAAGAGCTCAGTCGTGGTAATCTTCTCAAAAATGTATACCGGGCCTCATGGCCCAGCCACACCACGATGCAAAAGACTCAATTTGGGTAACGTTTACTTTTTTTCTTTTTTTCTTTTTTTTATTGGATTGGGAATCTTGAGAAATTAATTCTATTCGTGTATTTATTTTGTCTTTAATTAAAAATAAATTATTTTAAATTATAATTTTATTCTTATATAAAGAACTATAGTATTTAATTACAAAGTGGATAAAAAAATTTATATTTTTAAAATAAATTATTTATTTTATTATTAATTTTAATCATATAAGTTAATAATTATTTTTAATATTCTTAATTATGTAAATCATGGATTTTTTTTAATTAATTTTAATTTTAATTATGTAAATTAAAAATAACGAATAAGAGCAACATAAATAAAATATTCTTATAAATAATCTAGTAGAAAATCAATATTTCTTAGAATAAAATATTTATGATTATTGATTATTAGTATCAAATAAACATAATAATATTATATTTTCAAATGAAGATATTATGTTGCAATATTATTGATTCTATTTGAATACAATAATATTATTTTTAAGTAATTTTAACTTAGAATCAATGTAAATGATTACTTTTAATAAATAAACATAATAGTTAAATAATATAATAATATTATTTCAATAAATATGATATTATTATTTTTAAATAAATGTAACATTATTTTATTTCAATAAATATATTTATATTGTATTTATTATTTTTTTAAATAAATATAATTATGTTATATTTAAAGGAAAGGAAAAAAAAAAATATCTCACTCTCACCTCTCCCATGGGAATGAAAATCCCACTCCACACTGCAGTAAAGTGTGGGACCTATAGATTGTGGTTTCCACTCTCACTCTTAAAAAAACATGTAAATATTGGAGTATAATGACTCCACACTCCCTATTCTATGGTGGGCACTAACCTGCCCAACTCGTGAAACTGACCCAACCCGTATGACTTTTTACAATTTAGAGTGGTTGATAAAAATATACAAATTGGGTTATGTTGTTAAATTCCCAACCTGCATTATTGGGTTAAAAATTGTTAATCCATCCCAACTTGTTAATCCGTATATATATAAAGATTATTATATAAATTTTGATATTTTATATAACAATAAAAATATATAAAATATAAAAACTTTGAAATGTTGGATTTGTTGTAAGAATTTAAATATTTATGTTTTTTTAATTAATTAGTTAATTTTTATTCAATATTAAATTAAACTATAAAAATTAACTTTTTCAAAAGCTCAACCCAATCAACCCAACTCAACTCAACCCGCAGTTGATTGAGTTGAGATATGTAATAGATTGGTTTGGGTTGAAATTTTTCAACTTGTTCTATATGTGGTTTGGTTTAGATTGTATGTCAACCTAACTCAATCCGTGCCCACTCGTATCTTATTCTTACTATAGTAAGTGCTAATTTGGGAATGCTATAGCTTTTAAAATAATTTTTGTTAGTTATACTGTAAAAATAATCACCTGTAAAAAGAATCAATTAAGTGTTTGATAAAATTTATTTTTCAAAAGTACTGTAAGTTTTGAAAACAATTATTATTATTTGGTAAATTTGGCTATTAAACTGCTGTGAGAAAACAAATGACCAAAATATAAATAATGTAGGATGAAATTTACTTATACATATAAAAACATGTATATACAATATTTTTAATTGTGTATTATAATAATTTGAAGTAAAAATAAAAATTATACTATATTGATTTTAATTGTGTATTATAATAACTTTAACTAAAAATTAAATTTAGACTATTGCCATAGAAAACTTTTGATCTAATATAAAATATAAAAAAGAAATAAGGTAAATGAAAAGAATGCATGAATTATAATAAAAAATTATTAAAATATTAATTTTGTTTTTAATTTAAATAATGATAACTTTAGGTTTAGTTAATAATTATAAGGATATTTATGAAATTATATTAAATGATAAAATTGATTGTTAAAATTAGAATTTAAAAGTTATTCATTCCCTACTTTTTAAAATGTAGGAGAGACTTATTTTGATAAAAATGATTTTTTTTTTAACAAACACTAAAATTAACTTTTAAATTTTTAAAATTACTTTTACATCTCCTAAAAACAATCTCAAACAGGCCCTAAGTAAACACCCCCAAGTGAGTCTGATTTCTTTCTAATGAAAGTTATTTTCTCCCTGCAAAAGATAGCCTAGTTTCTTCTTTAAAGTAGGAGTAACCATAATAAAAATGACGCTAATTGGTCATAAAAAATTTATGAATATAAAATATCAGTAATATTATAAATTTAATTAAAAAAAAAAAAAAGTTCTACTTCACGTGGTTTGACGGCTAATCTTAGCAGCAATCAAAGGGTTGGTCACAGCAAAAATGATAACAATAATTATGACAATAACAAAATGTGGTCCTCTATCTAGGAATATATTGATTATTGAGTCCTGAAGCTGCAGCAATTAAGGGGATGGTCCTTCTCAAGTTGCAAAATGCCAATCAAATCGTAAGACCATTGAAGTGGGCATTTTGTCAAGGTCCCCTACTGGGTTTCTGACACGTGGAACGATTGTCACCGGCGTTAGATTATGAACTTAACCTACCAAACGACAGGACCTTCAACAGAGAAAAGAGAACAAAATCGTCACAAGTTCTTCTGAGCTACCAGAAACCTAATGTAAGCTCTATGTAATTCATGGCGTGGACCTGTGTTGAGTGGCTTGGACCAACCTACTCCAGTTTTGTCTGAACAGTTTGAAGAACTCTAGATAAATTGATTGCATGTCAAGAAAAGTAATGTTAAGCAAATTAGCAGCGGTCTAATCTACAATTCTAAGCAGAAATCAGCTGCACAATGGCTTCAGCCTTCGGTTTCTATTTTCAACATGAAATGCAAGGTTTTGGAGTCTGAATCACATCATTTGACTTTTAAAGACAAATTTCCGGGAAAAGATTGCCTAAATTTTAGGAGGAGCAAAGTGTTCACTCTCTACCTAAGTTCAGACTCGGAAGTGCTTAAAGCCAACCAATACGTGGGACCCAGTAATATCAAGGCATTAAAAAGACACCAAAAGTGATCAAAAGTATCAGCCAACTGCAAGATTCTCAAGAGCTTTCCCTAGTAATAAATTTGGTTAGCAACTGGACATGGGGCTTTAATATCAAATGTAGTACAACAGATCTTTAAAAGGGCACTCATACTGACGCCCAAGATATCGTTCTTTTGCCTTTTCTGAGGATGATTTTCCACCTAATTGCACTTTCTCCCATTTATTTGCTGACACGCATCATTGCTAACGTTTAGACATAACAAGGTATCAACCGGACTCTTTAGACAAAACTTACAAGTTGGGCAAAGAACTTTTACACTGCGGCCTCAGAACCGATCAAGTTTTTTTTTTTTGTGATTGGAGCACCACAAATGGATAAAATATAGCCATGCATAACATGAGACGAAAAAGGATTGTGCCAAGGGTGATTGACTGGAACATATACCTAAAATCTGGCCACAGCCTATCAAAAAGGCAAGGCATTTCAGGGCATTTCAGTCAGATGAGACTCAGGTTCAAGATGAATACTAATCTAATATCCCCATTGCTTAAGAAGAAATCTTGAGAATTGGTGAACCAAAGCCTAGGAAGAAAGAAAACACATTATTAAGAACTATTATTTACATCCATAATCAGTGTGATTTTTTTTACCTCCCAAAAGAATTCAGTGTGATTTGTTGGTACCACATTAATACGTTAAATTACACATCAACCCAATAAAAAAAATAGTATGATGATCTCCTAACTCGAAAATGTTGACACAGAAATGTAGTTCAAATTTTATACAGACCAAATCAAACCAAGCCCAGAGGGAACACACAATAACACAAGCTAATCTGTCATTCCAATACTGGACTTACCCATTATTCATTAACTTGTCCAGCACCGTGTTGAGGTCTACCGACTGCCCATTTTCTGTCAATTTTCTCACTGTTGCTCTCACCAGGTCTCTCCGGAAGCCCATTGTGGCAACCCTGTCAACAACATCATCAACAGGCACCCTGTTTGCACTCCCAACAGAAGTTGATTCACTATCCACACTAGATGCCATCGGAATAGCATGAGGTAATATCTTGGCTGTTGGCAATTGCGAGAAACTACTTCCACCACTAGGTTCTGAAGGAGATGTTGATGATCGCAAAAGTTTCATATTTGTACTACTGGAGCCAAAAGGTGATTCACCATAAGGATAGAGATTCTTGGAATTTGAGTGCTCTGGCGTCAATGAATACCCAGAATGGTACTCTGAATAAGGCCTTCTAGGAGTTTGGTCATGCACTGACTGACTAGAATCCACATTTAACTGTTGGGCTGGGGAAAACCCAGCAGGTGCTAGAGAGGAAGAGGATTCTCGGATGCCTTGAGATGGCAAGTTAGGAACAAGGCCAGGGTGCTGGCTTGAAGGATGATGGGCTTGAAAATAAGCTGCACTGAGAGGTGGGTGCAGATGAGGCTGCTGGTCCACCTGCGACACTGATGGAGGTTGAGGTGATGGTTGATAAGGTTGAGGCAGTGTTGGAGGTGGTGGCTGTGATTGCTGAGTTGAAGTCAAATGATACTGCTGATGTGTGGCTTCCATAGGTTTTAGCTGATTACTTTGATATAGTGCAGCAGCAGGTGGTTGTGACTGCTGATTTGTATGCGTATGGTATTGTTGATGCGTGGTTTCCAGATTCAGAAAAGTTGATGGGCTGTAAGACTCATACTGTGGTCCTTGCACAAAAGAGGGAATAATATTCTCTGCTAATTGGCGAGGAAGCTGCGGAGCAGTTGCTGCAGGCATAGGCAGAGGGTTCTGATGATGTAGGGTATGAGGAATGCTAGAAGGGAGAGAAGCAGGTTGTGGTGGATAAGCAACAGGATTTGAAGAAGCATCTCCTTCAGATGAATCAGTTCGAGAGGTGCTGCTCTGCTTTCCCAATTGGGGGTCACCCTTGGACAATTGAAGTTTTGCCACCTGCAGTTGAACCTCCGCTATCTCTTGTTTATCTTTCAAGTCCTTAATACCACCTTGAACCTGAAAGAAATCACATTAGATTGCACACGGACACAAACCTTCAAAAGGACATGCCAGCTAACACCAACATAAAACTGCAAAACAAATTCTGATGTTGATTGTCAAGGGAACCGCCATGAGAAATTCTGATTCTATTGAACATACAAGTTTCTCTTGCTTCCCATTGACATTCAAAATAAAAGTCAATCATTATATAATACAAAAAACACAATGAATAATCATATCTGTCAATGCAAATTTGTGATGCAAAACTGCATATTGACACAGCGAAGATGTATTCAGCCAGATTACAGACTTGTCAAGAATCAACTGCCGTTGTCACCAAATTCACCTCTCTTAAAAACACTAAGCATGCCAGAATAGAAGACAGTTAATAATGAAGAAAAGCCATCCTTTATGTCCCAAAATCACTCAAAGGTTTACCAGCACTTAATTCTAGATCTAATCCATACCCTTGTCCTGATAATTTATACAGGAGTTTGAGAAGAAGATGTCTTTAAACATGTTGACCCAGCAAACCAACTTCTTAAATGATATTAATGGGCAAAGTTCTTCTTCAAAGGCAGCCTTGTTGAGTGAAAACTGTTCTAAAGGATTGAATACAAACAAGAATCTCAACCAGGCCATCAGTCAGGTTTTTGTTAAGAGCTTCCTAAAAGGGAATTGCCAGAAGATTACACAAAGGAAAAGCCTAGAGGACTGAATTGCAAGATTCAGATGGATCAATAGTGACCTTGAACAAATTTACACTGACCAACTGCATAATGGTACAACAATCTTCAAATGGAAAAAAATAAATAAACAAATAAAAACCACAAGAAATGAAGAAACAAAAAGTTTATAGAAATTGATAAACTATTCCAACGCAATGTGAAAAGATACTACCAATATATGTGCACAACACTACCATTATGATTAACAGTTACCATATGTACAACAATGTCACAGACAATCAGCCAAGAAAGAGAGAGAGAGAGATTACATTCTATGGGCACTCATGTATATCAATCATTAAATGAGATTTAAACTGATTAATCTAGCTTTTTCATGTTGCTTAGCACCTGATGATTTCTAAAAGATGGGCTGAATGAACAAACAATTTTGCATTCTTACAATAGCAGCATATGCATGAAATTTAATAACAAAAACTACAAACTAAGCATTAACATCACAAAAAACAAAAGACTTTGTATGTAAAAGAATACCTCTCTCATAATATTGTCCAGCTCCCTAAGCTTTCCATCAGTCTTCCCATAATTATATTCGATGGCTACCTTCAAATCATCAACAGAATTCTCCACTCGACGCATCCTACTCTCCAACTGAGTCACTCGCGCACTCAGACCACTCACCTCATGTAACACATTACCAACATGTTCCTTGATCTTCTGATCAATCTCAGAGATCAAATCCGCTTCACCACCATCCACAGAACCCTTACTCTGCATGCCATCATTCAAAGCACCATTTCAACCATGTATAACCAACATTGAAAACACAAAGCAGCCACAAAATTTATTCAAAAATTAACATTTCTCGTGGATCTTAACCATAATTTCAAAAATTAAACAATCCAAAACCTATTATCAGTATGAACAAACTAAAAATAAAATTACAATACGGAAGGGGGAAAAAAAAGTCTTTAATGACTAAAAACAAGAAATTCGTTGGAATTGACAAAGGAAAACGAAATTGCAATGAGGGAGAGGAAATACCCTACGGCTGACCCGTTTAGGTTCGTGCTTGGACTGAAGCTGAATTGAATCAGAGGAAAGAGCTGGAAATCCATAGTCTCCTTCGTCTGCTTCGTCTGAGGAATCGTCCGTTTGATGATGGGTTCTGGAAAGTTCTGTGATTTCCTTATCCTTATAAGCCCACGAATTTGAGTTTCGCATTGTATTCTTGTACTTCAATTTTTAAGTTCAAATCCTATCTCCTCTTCTGTTGGTACAAATCCGCGGATCGTGAAGAGTGATTAGGGAATTTCAATTTACTTCTCTTCTCTGCGCCACTCACAGAGCACGGTCGGTGAATCGGTGGGATACAACGTTATCAAAATTAAGAGGCTAGAGTATGACACTTCACAGAATCTTCTATTCTCTCCCTCGCTTTGATCATATTTCCGTCCCACAAGTTTTCCAAATTCGTCCCACTTGTAAGAGATAATCACAATAAATTTGCATTATTTTAAAAAAAGTTTAAGTAAAACAAAAAGTTTACAGAGTTAAATCAAATATAAATAAATTATTTTCAAATTATTAAAATGGGATCTCATATTTCTTAAGACAATTTAGTCACGTTATATTATAAAAGGTAAACTTATTAAATAGAAGAGACGGAGGATTTGAACCCATTAATTTATTTACTAAACTATTTTTTCTTAATAAACTATTAATAGAATTTAAATATTAAGATTTTATCATGAGCATCCTATAAAATCTCAAAAATAACCTCCACAAAACATTATTTTCTTTCATCGACTTCTTCTTTTTTTATTTATTTACACCAAGAATCAGTTTCTCTGGAAACGTCAATCTCAAAAAAAAAAAAAAAAAATCTTTTAGATTTATGAAAAATTCAATTGCTATGAAGAGATGAACAACAAATTATGATGAAAAATGTTATTTTAAAATTTTAAAATTTCATTATTTTTTCCTTTTGGCATATCGTGAAAATAAGTTTTATGCTCTCGTGAAATTATAAGGGAATTATGATTAATGAGAATTTGTTGTTAATCATAGCAATTTAGAATGTAAATGAACTGCTAATAAAATCGATTTAATTATCTTTCTGAAAATTTTCAAGAGGAGAGGTAAAGTGATCAATGAAGGAAGAGAGAGAAGATATGATTCATCACCATAATGGAGAGGGAAAATACCTTTAATTCTCTTACTGAATTCTCTTATCCTTAAATTTAATTTTGTTCAAGGATAAATTAGTAATTAAATAATTTATTAACTAATGAATCTAATGAGTGAAATCATGGGTTCAAATTACCGCTTCCTAAATATAACTTATCTTCTTAAAAATAATCTTAATGCCTAATTTAATCAATTAATTCTCTAAATTTTCTGTTAATTTATATATTTAAAAAAAATAATATGAACTTTTGTAGAGTAGATTACGAGAATAACATTGTACAAATAATATTACTCAAAATTTAAATTATTTAAAAGTTAAAACAATTTTATGCTGTTGTTATTGTGATTATAACAAGTTCCCAGAGTTTAAAGATTTTTCGTTCGTACATAATGAATCTTTTTTTTTTCCTTCTACTAATCATTATAATCATGATCAAACGATTTTTAGAGAACAATTTATTTTTTCGATTTTTAGAGAACAATTTATTTTTTCATTTCTATGTTATTCACTCATTCGTTATTCGTTGCCTCGATAATCTAGGGAGAGCAATTGCGTAGATTTTAAACGGCAAACATTTTGCTCAAAATTTTCTACTATCTTGTATTGTATTTTAATGAGAGAGCGTTTGAATGTCGCTCTTTTAATTTAATCAAGATGCAATTTGTAAGTCAAACAATTGCTTTTTCATTTGTGTGATATAAGTGTTTGTACAACAATTGGCCGGTATATAAATTGATAAAAAAAACAAAAATAAAAAAACTTTATTAACGAAAATCCAAAAACTATAGCGTGATGCCACGCTATTCAATGCAAGTTATGTTATTAAAAAAAAAGTACAGAAAAAACTTGTTTATTTTTATGTATGAAGTTTAAATTTAATTTAATTTAAAATATTTTGATATTTTGATTTGTTTATTTTTGTACTCAAGTCTTATTATAAAATATTTTTATTTAAATAAAAAAAATCAAGTTTTTAAAATTTTTTTAAGGATAAAATATCTAAATAAAAAATTAATTTTTCTCACAAATACCCTTATTAAATGTATTTATTTCTTATCTAACTATTATAAATATTCAATTTAATTTTTAAATAAATTTTTTTATTAACAGATAAAATTTTTTATGCAGAATTACTATGTTAAATTATAAAAAAAAAATTTTATCTAAATTTTTTTTAATAAATTATATATCATATGCTTACCTTATAAATATTTATAACATATAAAAATTATTGTACTGGAGAACACTATAAATATATACTTATTTAAACTTCAAGTAAATAAAACACTTTCAAGATCATAAATATAAAAATATTAAATTATTACTTCAAATATAGATGTTATAAGTTCATAAACACAAACAACTTAAGACATCAAAAAAAAATTTAAAAAAATTATTTTAATATATACGTCCACACCCACTCAGACTTTAATAAAATTAAAACGCACAAGATTCCATGTAAAAAAAACAAACGCCTCTTTCGGGTCACTCAGAATAAGTACTCGACGAGGGTCAATTTTGAAGACTTATTATCCCACGGAACTTGAACCGAGGCCGTCCGATCCTCGTAACTAAACTCGACACTTACTCCGTCAACCTTACACATCAATGGTTTTTCCGAAGCAAACACCTTCATTTCTCCACAACCCATTACTCCAATTCTAACCAGGTTCTCATCATCATCAAAAGCAAGAGACTGAACAGCACCGCCGGTGTTAAGCATGTTCACCAATCCAATTGGAGCAAATTGGATTGATTTTTTTGGCAGCACTGTTACTGGAGAAACTGTAAGCAACTCAAAATTGAATGGCTCCACTGTAACCTCTAAGTCATCTGAAAACTTCAACAGCTTCAACTTGTTTTCTTGGAACATATAAACAGCAAACACATCCACTCCTTTAACGGAAATTGGGTTCTTCCCATTATTCCATTCAATGTCATTAGGACTAGCCAAACATGTCAGAGTGTTTGAAAACATAGAGAAGCCTACATTTTTCCTTGTTACAGGGCACCATCCTCCTCCTTGACAATTGAAGAGCCCCAGCACCCCCGCATGCTGTTGCAAATGTAAATGAATTTAGAAATGTGATAATTATTAACTTTTGTCAAGGAAATTGCTCATTATTTCCCAAAGAGCAACGTGATGTAATGTTTATGTACTTACTTTGTTAAGATTCCAAATCTTGAGCACTGTTTTGCCATCGTGTAAGGGATCTTCAAAGAGGCAATCTCTGGTGGGAAGAGCATAAAATTGGCATCGTAAAATAGAGCCATCGGGCAACACCAGGGTCTTGAGTAAGTCGAAATTGTGTTTTCCAACAGAATCGCTTATGTAAATCGGTCCTCCAGAAATAGCCCTGGATGCAGCGTGGAATTTGGAGCAAGGGTGTGTAGATTGGAACATGTCCCAATCCGGCTGAATGACATTGCCCATCCACAAGCTATTGTACGCGCAATGCACCATGTGACACCCTTGTAGCCAAAATGTCCCGTTTGTCACGCCCTTTGGGTCACTGCACCAAAAGTCATCTCCTGTGCAGGGTCCGTAGATAAAATTACATTAGCTAGCCCATCATATTATTGTTGTTGCTGTAGAAGAGGAGAGGTATCCGAATGCAATTTTTACGTAGACTTACCCACGCGTCCGAGGGATATGGTCTCTGTTCCTAGGTACATGAAGTCATTGCAGTGCTCCATGCTGGCTATCACACCATTCCCTCTGAAATGTTTCTTGACAGAAGCAGTTAGTGCTTTGTAATAAGCTTTCGCAAGCTCAACTCGACCACCAAAATCCTCAGCCAACATTTCAAGCAACTGCTTATATGTACCCGAAAAATTGCTCCAGTTAGAAATTTCTTCTGCCCAATTTTAAGGTTACAACAAGAACCCTAAAGTAATTCAAACCATTTATACTTTAATTCGTTGGCAATAAACATGATCGAGAAGAGGACTTTGGGATGCTAATGCACAAAGTCATCCCGAAGTCGAAAGTTGCTTTCTATTTGTCACCATGTGTTAGCAAGACAACATTCCTAATACTCACCCGAGGATAATAAGCCAGTGGGCAACTCATGACTGAATTGACACGCGCCATGACAGTGAGATGACAAGGAATTTCTTTTACGTAGGTGGCTTTATATCCTGCAATTTCGTTTTACAATAACACGTGCAGTGGTTTACATCATTTCATCACACCTGTCCCCTAAATTCAATTTCCTTAGATATATGTTATTGTGTTATGCCTCAATATCGTCACACTGTCCCCAAGCGTCTTAATTTTTCCTGTATCTAATTTTTAAATTAACTTATGAAAACACAGTTCAATGACCTCATTGGATCAAGTTATGATGGCACACCTCGCAGACGCAGACATTAAAACCATAAAATTAAAAGATGAATTAATTAATGTCCCCTAATTAATGAATTACTCTCCAACCTTCTAGACGCATTCAAGTCAAAGTGTTAATTCATAATTTGTACTATAAAAAAGAGTTTAAGAATGTAACAGCTTACATGAATAACATCAACTTTGACACCATCAATCCCCACTGATTCGAGATGAAAGTGAACTCCCTCGTACAAATTTTGGACCAGCTCCGGCGGGACCAATCCAATGCCATTATCGACGATCTTATCCACAGCCAAATCTTCCATAGTCCTCTGCAAACCCTGTGACAATTTAGGAGCAATAAGCCTAGACTCAGGCATGCCCGCAACATTGGGTCTAATCCCACCCCAATATCCACACAACGCATGCCATACATATACATGTTCTACGCTCTTAAACTCATCCTTTAAGTCCCTAACAAAGGCACCCATCCCTTTCTTGGAGGGCACCCTGGGACTCTTATAGTCCCTAAATTTATAATTCTCTTCAAAATTCATGAGCCTGCATGGCATTTGCTCGCCAGCGCTCGTTCGACTCATTCCTTCCTGATGAGTGATGGATTCATCGTCATGGCAAATGGACTGCCACCCATCATCAATAAGGATCAGTCCTGGAGGGCACCCGCCCTCGACTAATCCTTTGACTCCTTCGTAAACACCCTTTGGATGCACTTTAAGATAAAATGCATCCCAAGTGCACCAACCAAATTTGTCTACGATACCTGGCACTGTTTTTTCTTCAAGCAGCTTAAACGTCCCCAAATGAACCCTCACGACCTTCATCGCCTCCTTAACAAGACTGTAAGGATCGTCGCCGACATGCATATACAAACAGCTTCTAAAGCTCGAGCCACGAACCTGTGAGGACCCACTTTCCACGCAAATGTCCACGTAGTTGTCGGTTCCGGGCTGAAGAGAAGCTCTAAAGGGTCCCTCCAGGATTGGAAGAATGAGAACGTAGGGGCGGCAGGAGTCATTTTTGTCCAAGATCATCAACTGGGTTTCCTGCTCCATGTCTTTTCCGCTATTGCCAACCCAGTGGGTCGTCCACCAGACTTTGAACCTAAATATGCTCATGAACCTTATACCACTGAGCTTGCCGATGGGTACCACGTGGCGGTCACTTGACTCGTCAGCGTCAAACCCCACGAAACAGCCGTCCGCGTGCTTGGTCTTGTTTGCTGAGGTAAATGGTGATGGGGTGGCTATGATATTTATGGGAACTTGGGTGAAAATTGGATGGCCATTGGCGAGAAAGTTTGAGCCTTCCAACGAAATAGATGGTGGTATTTGACTGGCAAGGAGGCCAATTGCATCAAGCACATTTTTGCTTAAGCTTGGAGCCATGCACAGAAATTGCAAGAAAATTTAATTGAGAGGACTGTAGAGATTTTATTATGGACCTAAGTTATTAGTTTGTGTGTGTCATAACGGCCAGGAGCGGTGGTGCATGTTATATATAGAAGCTCAGGTGGGGAAAGATCAAGGAATCTATCGGTGATATTAGGTATAGTAGAAGCTTGGTTGTGAATTGCTTGTGTGTGGAAACAAAGCGCAAGTTGGAGTTACTTTTGCTTTCTCATGTCATTCAACTGACAAATTTTTATGGGGGTATAACTGTCATTTGGTTTTATCTATGTCTAATCTTTATTAAAGAATGTGTCCATAGACCTACCGCTGCGCGGTAATATTTCAACTGTTGTCTTCGATGTCACAGAAGTGTGAAGCTACGAATAGCATACGTTTATGTGCTTCAAATTCATGATTCTTCAAAACCCCTACCTTGTAGGTGTATGTTATACATTGAGACCATGGAGATTATTCGCTTGAGTTGAAGAATCCGATCCAATATTAATAGCAAATTTACGAGCAACCGTACGTTTGCGAAGGTCAAGAAAACCAGTATGGTTTCAAGACTTGAGAATTGAGTGAGAGCCTCCAGCAAGGAAACATATTGGATCGGGGGACCATTTTTCTTAAAGCGGGGTACATTATGAAGTAAGCTGTTTTGTTCTTTTCGCCCTTTTCCTTTGAAAGATCAAAGATATTGTAAAGCAAGCCTACGGTAACTAAATATACTGGAAAATCTTTTCTTTGTTAGCCCAGTCCCCGGCCATCTAATTACGTCTTTATTTGCAAGTTCTCGAACTTTGCTTTTCAAGATGTTTCTCGATATTCTTTACTGTATATTGTCTCAATTGCAGCCAAGTTGCAAGGGGACTCTTACCTCACACACTTCCTTACGCCACAGTCTTAATTGCATGGATGCTCGACTCTCATCCTTTTGCTTTATCAATGGCTGTCTCAAGATCTAGACTTGTAGCGAAATGTCAACAATCCAAATGCAGATTAAGCTGTATATAATGTCTAAAACCAAAAAGATTTGTTGATTAAATCAATCCACAATGATTGGTGCCGTCCAATAGTTTTTCTTCATTAAAAATCAAAAAAGGAAAAAGAAAAAAAGAGTAGTGTACTGTACAAGTCACGGTGTCTTACTATTTAGGACGAGAGAATTTGTGATTGAGAAAGTATTTTAGAGATAAATTATTCAGTGCATTGAGATTAGTCGTACCACAAAGCAATGATACTTAAGAAATGTGTGGAAGCAACCGGAACGTACGTGAATGCAATCAATTGAATTGAAGTGGGATTTGCATTAACCTATCGGAGAATTAATGTTAAAAATAATTTTAAAGGGGCCCTCAGAAGTTTCTAGCTAGCGGAGGCTTGTAGTTATCACTGCCGCCCGGGCCCCACGCGCCGTGGTCGCCCCATAGTGAAACAAAATTAAAGCCTAACTGAATTGTATTAACTAATTTGTCCCTGATTGCAGAAAATCGGCGCGAATCAGACGCCTACGGATATATTGGTGAGGCTGGGGCATTTCTCCATTTTCACCACAAATTATAAAATGGCGTCCACGTAAGTATAGGTTGATTTTTATAAAATATTAATTAATAATTAGTAGGCAGTTATTAAGTTACTTAATTATATAACATACATTAGCATTAATAGCACCTACCAATAACACGCATATAATTTTTATTGCTTATACTTTTATGTTATTGGTTGGTACTATTAGTGTCGAAGTACCATGTATGTTGCATAATTATATAACTTAACAAACTCCTAATTAATAATCACAAAATAAGAAACGCAAAATGGCGGGGTTTGCGTTTGTCCGGAGACTCCGGGCATGTCCTGAGGAGCACGTGGACACGAAGGAGGCCGAGCGTGACACGTATGCAGCAATATCTGCATTTATTCAGTCCGCGAGGGCGGAGTTAACAAGCCACGAATACAGTTTAATCAGATGCCACGTCGCAAGTCAAGTCTGGCCTTCCTAATGCTGATCGGTTGCAACGGTTTGAGAGCGGTGCGGTGGATGCATGCAGGAAATGATGGAGGCCAAGTACCAATCCAACCAATCTGTTCAAGCAATTCTGGACGCGCGTATTTGTTAATTTGTCCACAGTCAAGTACTCTTCCTCTTTCTAAAATACGGTAAAATTAAAGACAAATCAAACGGACCGATTTTCAGAAGCGACAAAGTTATTATACACAATTTTGTTTTTCTTGGGCGCCGAAGCCGATACTTGATCATCGTGCACGCTACCCCAAAATTTGTTTCCGTGCACAATATTGTTCCTTCGTTAGCTGTCTCTTTTGTAACAATACTGTGATAAGTACACGACCTCATCCATTCAATTGCTCTCTTCTTCATGACGCATCATATTGGACGTACAATACATTCGTGGACGTATTATGTCTTGTCGTAATTGCATTGCATTACGCCGTCAGGCCGTCATGGGCCCCTTTCAGGTTTTAAGCCTCCGAAGCCCAATCGCAACTTTTCGAACCTTTCTCTTCATTTGATGTGAACGGGGTTTGCTCCTCTGGGCCTCGACGTAACTTAAATATAGAGAAGAAACTTGAGCTCTGGTCTCACACGAGGCGCACGTGCACACCTTATTATCTGTTAGTCAATGAAGCCACTACCGATCCGAATTTTTGTTAATTTCTTTTATTTATTTATTTTTGGTTTCCCTCTTTGGGGTTGGGTTGGGAGATTACCAAAACCCGAAAAAAGTGTTAATTTCAGAAAAACTCCGCGTCTGCCATAAAACGGTGGGTGAGTTTTGAATATTCTTCCAACTTCAACTTTTCGAAGCTGAACAGAGAGAAACGGTAAAAGAAATGGCGGGAACAAACGAGCCAGATGATTCTAATGAAACAAAAAGCAGTGATCTCTTTGTATGGGACGAAACGAGTCAGCTTTTCTTTCATGCCAGGTTTATGATTTTCTTTTTTCCTTGTTCTCGTTTCTACCTGTAGATTCTTTCCTTCTTCTTTTTTTTTATTGAGCTGCTCCAAGAGTCTTGTTGCCATTGCAATATCATATAGAATTATACCTTTTAAATTTTTTACTTTTGTAATCGAATCTGCGTTTAATGCATTTTCTGGATTTTACTGGGCTTAAGCGAAGTAAAATATGTTCTTGAAATATTTTTACTATTTATCATTTATTATCATTATTACTACTTTACAGTTCTAATTCTTATTTTCTCTGTCTCAAATTGCTGCAGTAGTGGATTTTACCATGACCCTAACGCTGGATGGTACTATAGTAGTAGAGATGGTCTTTATTACAAATTTGAGAATGGAAATTATGTGTTGTTGGAGTCTTACAAGGTAACGCCTTCATTAGATTTGTTTTTATTTATTTATTTATTTTATTCAAGTAGCAATCATAGCATTAGATTCGTAAACTCTTAGGTTGATGAATGTGATAGAAGTTCACGTGAAGGAACTGCTACCGAGAATCCTGTTCAAGATGAGCAAAGGAAACAAGTATGTGGTGATTGTGAGGATTACTCGTCAATCCAGCTACATGAATCTGAAGATTACAAGTGCGTAAGAAGTGTTCAGGATGAGTCTACTCAAGGTGAGCCATGCTGACTGTTATGTATCATATATACCATGTTGTTTGTGTTGTAAAATGTGATTTGGGAAGACCAATTCTTAATTTCTATACAAGCATGGCATGGCAATGTAGTTATTTACAACACAACTTACATGGAGATGTACAAACAACATGTTAGCTGATGGTTGACGATTTTGATGGGTTTGTGCTTGTATCTATAGTGGATGTTTTCTGGATCAAATGATCGTGGTGATCGATTTAACTGCAGCTTTGGCTTGTAAATTGCTGGTGTCATAGAAATAATGGTTTCAGTGTTTCACTTTAGGAATTTTGCCTGAGAGTTGTGCATCTTAGGCACCTAATTTCACCTAACACAGTATAGAATTACCTGGTTGGAATTTTGAGCATCCAAGTCCAATGGAACTAGTTGGGTACTAAGACACGCCCTCCTCCATCAGATACTGATAAATCCATTGTTATACTTAATATTAAAAAAAATGTGAAGTGATCAATTATTATTCTATCTGACAGATATGTTAATCTCCTATTTGCTAAGGCAGCTAATAAGCCTACTTTGTAAAGTATCTTTTACAGTTTTAGTTAACAACAGGCATCTCTTCTTCTGTGGTGAGACTTTGATCAATTAACTGGTCCTTTTATCAACAGGACATATGGAGCACTCTATCAATCAAACGCCAGAAAATCCTCCTCCACCATCAGCATGGTAAGCTACTTCAGCTACTCCCCTTGTTAGTCCGTGTTGCTGTTTTTAGTTTGGTGTTGCTGCAATATATCTTTCCTAATGATGGTTTTCATTGGATTCAGGTTAGAAGAAACACTGATTGACCTTTATCTGTCTGGTTATAACCAAGTAGCCACAGCTGATGATGGTGTAATGACAACTCTGGAGACAGATGATGGGGAGAAATTTAAGGTTTCAGCTGATGGTTTGTTACATTTTCTCTGTACATTATTTCACTGAAATTTAATTGCCGTAATAATTTCAAATAGGCATAACTTGTTCTATATTATTTGAATGCAGGTGATATTGAGCTAGAAGAAGGGGAATGGATCCCAGAGGATGGTTTCATTCATTCAAGTGAGGAAGTCTCAGAAGAAGGTTTATCCCTTCTATCAGTTATAAATGAATTCATATGCATTTTGATTCCTAAATCCACTGCTTGTTTAATCTCTATGCGTTCTCATCCAAAACGCACAGATTTGTACCCCTTTTGCTAGATATGAAAAATGTTTCAGCTAGATTCAGTTAAGACTTGTAAATTATCAACTCCAGATTGTTCTATTTGGAAGAAGTTCATAAATTAATAAAATGAAATGAAAATGCGTGCATTTATCTTGAAACTTGTGAGCAACTTTTAGTAGGTGTTTATTGGGATGAAGAAAATTGGAGATCACAGTACGGTCAAGTTACTCAACCTGAGGAAGAGCCAGATCTGGGGTTCCCAGTTGTTGAGTTATGGGAATGGTCAAGAGTTAGACAACGCAGAAAGCGTGGAAAAGATCAGGTGGCTAGACTGGTTGGGTACTTGGTGAGACGGTCGGTAAAGCTCCATCCTTCAATGCCTTCTGGTGGTGGTCTTTTGAGAACTGCTCCAATATGTGAGGTTCGTCGAGATCTGGTACGAGTTACAACAGGTCTGCATATGCCTTTTGTCTATTTAAAAGCATGTACAATCTAGTGTTTCAAGTGGGATGTTATTGTTGGTTATTTTATATGCTTCATTTGTTGAGGACGAAAAAAAGAACAAAAAATAATGTGGTGATTTGAAATTCTAAAAAACACTTATGATGTTGTTTATGAATATATGATTGATCATTGTGAACTTATGTGGCTGCTTTTCAGGACAAGTGTACAGATTGCGGACTCCTAGTGCAAAATATCTAGCTTCCTTGTCATGTTACGATTCTTGTAACCCAACAAAGGACTGGGGCTTTCCAGAAATTTCCCCTCTGTCTGAACCCATTAAAAAAATTGAATCAAAATCATCTGATGGAGTTATTGAGTGCAAGGGTGCACCCGATTTGCCAGATCAACTTGCTGTGTTTGGAAAGGTAATCATTTGTTGCCGAGATACCTATTATATATCTTTGATGAATATATATCATTTAGAAAGCGCCTAAAAGATACTTGAAGAATTAGTTTTATTTGTGATAAGACATATTCAAGGACGATGGTTTTGAGTAATAACAATGGTGAATTGCCCTAGTGGCAGTAACTAATGCTGTTGCTCTTAAAACATTGCAATAGGCCAATCTCTCATTTTCATTTCAGCTGGATATTAGTAGAATTATCATATATTCACTTAACTGTTCAGTGGAGTTGTTGACAAACTGTTTTTTGAATTCAATTTTTTTATCAATTGAGCGCTTTTTCATTTATGGATATACCTCAGTATCTTATGTATAGGACTCTTTTTTCCTTTGAGAGAATGTGTAGGACTCTGCTTATTCTGCATCAATAATGTCATCATGTTTGAGTCGACGTTGACTTTGCACTATGAGTGATGTATGTCGGCATCTTAAATTCAAATGTGCTCTTAAATTCAAATGTGCTCCGCTATTTTTTCCCCTTTTTTTCTCCTTTTCCTTGTTTCCTTGTAATGCTTTTTCCACTCTATTGCCAGCATAGAAGCTGTGGATATAGGGATAGAGCAGCTGAGAGAAGAACCTTGCATGGTGGTATTGGTGTGGGTCCAGGACAAAAGAGAGCTGCAATCGGTGATGATGGAAGGGAATTATCTCCTGATTCTACTCATACAGAGGATGCTGCGGCTGAAGCCTTAAAAATGTCATTTGGGACTGGTAGTTATGCCAGAAAAATTTTAGAAAGCATGGGTTGGAAAGAGGTAATCAGATCATCGTATTGTTTTCCTAACATTCTGTAAAAGACAATCAAAATAAGAGTCTATCATTCTGTAGAAAACAATCAAAGCTAGACAGCCTCTACCAAGTAAAATAATCTATATTGCATATAATTACACTGTTATTACAATATATGTCCGAACTGGGTAAAAAGAATAGTTTAATCCACCCCAACACCATTGTGAACAGTCATTCAATCAAAATATTTGGGACTGTTTATTACTTGTTTTGGCGCCAACTTTTAAATTAACGGTTTCAATGAATGAGATTGTTGACCAACTCAACTGCTAAGATGAGTCTGAAGCTGTTCTCATTTCTTTCTTCTGATATGAAAACGTCTGCAGGGGGAGACACTCGGCAACACGACAGAGGGGTTGCTGGAGCCTTTAGAAGCAATTGGAAACATTGGGAATGCTGGCTTAGGATGGCCGCAGGGAAAAACAAAGCACCACTGAAAACAATCAGAATCCATCTCGCTTAAATATAAGTATTACCTTTGTAGTCTCATTCGAGAGCTGTGTATGTATGATTTTTGACGTTCACTTTGAGTTTTGGTTGAGCAACAGAAATTTTTATTGGACAATTCCGAGACCGATGTCCTGCTTCCAGGATCATTTTCCATTCCTTATTGGCAGCGGATTGAGAGCAAATAGCAAACCTAGCAAGGAATTGCATAGTTAAAAGTTGATGCGGTGAAACAAGTCTCTGGGAAGAGTGGATAATTATTCCATCTCGGAGATGAGGCGTTGTCAGAACTAAGCAAAACAGAGTGTTCACTGGCTGCTTTGAAATGGCTGATAAATGGAAGAATTGGGTCTCAAAACTGAACATGTGTCAGATAGTTCTAATTAAGTGGTTGAAAATAATATGTTGGCTTGCGGAGGTCAACTAGTCCCGTTTGTGAGAAACACCCCCGCTTCTATGTGTTTGACTAGATGATAGTGTACTGAACAAAGAGTTCGTTTGGCATCAGGTGTAATGTATTATAATGTGGTGCATTAAGTTGTACTAAAATATTTAAGTATGGACGGTATTCTATAAAATAATATTACTTTATAGTAAAGTTAAAATTAAATTAATATTATTTAATTTTTCTTTTAAAAAAAGGACTATGAGATTAGAGGTGGCAAAATGGGTCATCGGGTCGTGTTCGTGTCGGGTCAGCTTCGTGTCGTGTCAAATTTAGGTCGATCCAAACCCGACCCATTTAATAATCGTGTCAAAAATTGAGACCCAAACCCGACACGGAAAAATAATCGGGTTACCCAATAACCCGCTTAATTTCTATATATTAAATAAAATTTACATTAAATATTTATACACTGTCATTCATACACGCGTACATACTTTATCGATATTATAAAATATACATATGTACCAAAATATTACACATTTACACTATTGAAGTTTTAATTTTATATATATATTATAAAATATACATGTCTATCAATATTTTACACATTTATACTATTGAAACTCTAAATGTATATAAAATTTTATAAATAAAACACTGTGTTTATATTCATCATTTCAAAAAATAGAAATAAAAGTGAAATTTATCTTTAATTTTGAGTTTTGATGATAAGAACCTGCAAATTATTTTAAAATAGAAAATATAATCGGGTCATTGATCGGGTAAATGGGTCAAAAACTTTAACCCTAACCCGACACGAAAAAAAATCGTGTCAACCCGGACCCGACCCATTTAATAATAGTGTTAAATTTGACGACCCATACCCATTTATTCGTGTCGTGTTCGTGTCGGGTAATCGGATCGTGTTAAATTTTGCCAGCTCTATATGAGATGGTGGTGAGCAGTGATGGGTGTTTACATTGGTTGATGCTATAATTAATTTTGGCAGAAATAAAGAAAAGGAAAGGAAAAAATTGAACGGAAAAGATGAAGGAATTATCCCGAAAATAAAAAAATAAAAGAAACAAGTGCAATAGATGTTAAATAACTTATCAATTAACAGAAAGAAAGAAAGAAAGCAAATTAGAGACACAATGTGGGTAGAGAGGAAGTTTATTCAATTTTAAGTGCATATGAATAAGGTGTAAAAATCTCTTTTTAAAGTGATACAATCATAAAGTGGTACTTATTGCATCTTAATTATAAAAAATGACAACCCTCAAAATTAGGAGATTATAGGAGTTATAAGAAATGAAATGTTGTTTGTGAGGAGATAAAAAGTTGCTTTGATGAACATCCACATAAATTATAATTATTTCATAACACCCCTCCCTGAATGTTCACCTTACAAAAAATATGCCTCATTAAAATCTTTGCTAATAAAATCTTACTAGAAAAAATCCAATGAAACAAAAACCTAATAAAGCAAAAAGAGTATAGTGCACGTAGTCCTCTGTATCAATGATTTCCTTTGTTAAGTATGCTCCCTTTCAAAATGACATGGATGCTTTAAAGAACAATCATAATTTGTTGTCATTAACAATATTTTGGTGAAATGATATGCAATATCAACACCATCCTTTGAAAGGTTGAAAACATACAAGACATAGTAGATAGCATCATCTTGAATTTGAAGAATATCGTTATACATATATCTTTATAATTTTGTTGATCTTTTTAAATAAAACCAAGCTTTAAAATCCATATCAAGAAAATAGTGTGATATACTTTTCACCCTATTTTGACTTTTTCAAGTTTATGCTTAACATAATTTAATTTATAATTATACAATTTTCCAATGCCTTTGTAGACACAAGTTAGAAAAAAAAATATGATACTTCAAGATTAGAACATATGTATTAAAAATAGAAAAATTTTGAATATGAAATACTTCCAGTATTTCTATATAACATCATTTCACTTGATAAATTTAAATCCATAAATTGAAAGAAATTCTTCATTTCAAAATCTTTCGTCTTGAATTTTATTCTTAAAAGAAGCTTTTTAGAGGTTTTTTCATGATGAACTGCTCAACACATTTTGCAAAGATTGCAAATTTAATTTCTTGCTGTTTAATAAACTCATATAGCAAAGTGGATAATGACATATCCCACTTATGGTAAGTTCACTTAAACGATTATACTTCTATAACTCTAGATTGCTATAATATACACAACTACGATTATAGCTTTATCAAGAACATATAAGGTGCAAGCTTTTTAATTTAGTACTTTAAGTGCTTGTTTCAAGCATTTTATCTTGTAAGGATAAGTACATAAATTCTTCAATTTAATTTTTGACACATTATGGTTCATATTCATATTTTATTAATAAATTTTATGGCTTTAGGAGTATGGACTACAAGTCCAAAATTCTTTATACATTACTAATTAATTCTACATCTTCTAGCGTATGGACTTGTAGGTGCCATATTCCAAAAGGTACCAAATTACGCCACGTGTCTATCCTATCAAATAAAAAGAAGCTATTTTTGAATACTCAAGATATTTTAAGAAAATAACATCCAAGCTATTCTGATACAGTAACACCCAAGTTATTCTGGGAGAGTAATATCAAAACTATTTCGGGGGAATAACACCTAAAAAAAAATTCTTTCGGAGCTCATAAAGATAGCTAGAGTGGGAATATGGACGTGCGGAATAATTTCCTATGATTAAGTTCACCTCCATGTGTACAGTAATGATTTGTGACACATGTCATTAAGCTGAGGGCTCAAAGTAAAACCCTAAATTCACATCACTCATCATCTATAAATAGAGATCCATCTCTATAGAAAATGGGTCTTTGGCCTCTATAAATTATTGTTCATTCTAGAGAGAGATAACTTATTTTTTCCTCCATTTTTATCTCTTTAACATTGATCAAATACTAGTTTGGGCGTCGAAGTACTTTTTTCATGTACTCACCCCACCGGATTCGAGGCCAACAATCATGACAAGTTCTCCACAACTACAAAATACGTGTGAAGGTAAAATTCCAGCCCTTTCAGGACTACAAGTCCAAAGTTTGGCCAATCGAATAAATCAATATTCTTTCACATTTTTGTGATTTAGGATCCTAGATATTTTATTGTAACAACAAATTTTTGTTGACAAAAATCTTATGTCAATTTCAATTATTCTCTTACACCAAGTACCAGTATACTCTTGATCAAATATTTTTTTATTTTCAATATATATGCCCAAGGAGATCTTTTGAAGCTTATAATATGTATGCCTCTGCAAGAGCTAAAGATCTTTCTTTCTTAATTTAATTTGCTCACGTATCTTTTATAGGGCAATCTGAATCTCTCTTTATTTCTTACCATTTACCTCTTTAAGGGTATTTAAGATTCAATATGTTCAATAATTTAGTATAAATCAAATATTTTGCTATTTATACAAACATGCGCTCATCAAGAGCACCAAATCATTTCAAAGATTTTATCATCTTCTTAAGATTTAAATTATTTGTACTATTTGATCTACTATACACACACTTCAGGCGTTTGCATATTTATTTTGTATCACCATTTCATCCTTCAAGGACATCAACCCATATTAGGGTATTTTGTTTTGTAATTTTTATCATTCTCTATATCAAAGAGTTTATCTAGTAATTGATCAACTATGTGCATGGTACAATAATCTTTGTTGAATTTCAAGTTCAAATCAATTACCTAATATATAGATTAAAACAAGATAAAGATCATACATACCATTTATATTGTCCATTAAATGCATATCACTTTGCTCCCCCTAATCATAGGAGAACTTTCACGAAAATTATTAAGCTTGCATAGTGAAGTTATTAAGCCAAATTTTTGAGATTGAACTTTTGGTCTATCACCAATATTGATTCAATTTTAGACCACTTCTAGTGGTACAATATTCACATGTTAATTTTTATGATAAAATTTATAACCAATATAATTTTGAAAAGTTATTTCATAATGGTTATATCTAATACTAATCCGCAAGTACAGAAATCCATTAAGGAATTGAATTGGTCACGATTTTCTTTTAATAAAAAACTTGTATATATCTTTAACAAAAGAAAACATAGATCAATTTATGTTGGCACTCTTGATTTGCTACTACAAGAGCACATTTGTGCTATAAAATCATGTGTCCTCTAATATATTTTCTTTTAGATTATTGTCTCTACATAATTTCAAATGAGAGAATCAATCAAGCTTTTGAAATTATTGTTAAGTTTATATATGAATTTTTAGTTCCTTTAGGGAGATGATCATAAAAGAAAATCATAATCTTTTACAATCTTTCAGGGATTGATTTATTCCACAAAATTATTTTAGTATTATTCATGATCTTAGTAATTCAAGAAATCATAAAAGAATCATTCATAAAAAATCTAATAAAAACATATAGATCAATTAAAAGGGTCAAGTACATATATATACTACTTACAACTCATGCTTATATTTTATTATATCAAACTGTTCTTGAAAATTATCTAATATAAAATAAACATGCAAAAATCTATCGCTAAAAATTTAAAAGATTGAAAATAAAGCAACAAGCCAATGAAGTTAAGAAACTATTCAAACCATAAATGAACAAATTTTTTTAATGACTGCATTTACTCAAACACTTTTTATTGTCATATTTTTCCTACAAAATTGTCTTAAAGAAACAATAATGCCTTATTTATATCTTTGTTTTGCAACTCCTTCTAGGAGATATGCTCATATGCAAAAAACATTTGTATATAGTCTTACACGACATATACACAAACTCATAATATTCATATAGTCCTTCAGGGACATGTAAAATATACACTTATATAATAAATCCCTCATAAACAAGATGTTGGTGAATGACATCATAATTTTGGAATAGTTCTTCTGGAACATATTTTGGAATAGTTCTTCTGGAACATATTTTGAAAGAAAATCTTCATTATCTGTAGTGTGATCCTTCAAGGATGCATTTTTAATTTTCTTTCATTATATATTATAATATTTACACTTCAAGGTGAATTTTTTTTTATTCCAAGAATACAAAATATATAATAGCAATTGAATATTAGAATAAGAAATGTCAAATAGTAACAATATAAGTAATGATGATAAAAGTATGAATTCATTGATGCATTATTCTAAATTATTAAAATGCATATACAAATGTAAATATGATTTTAGACAAAATCAAGGTTATTTACCTCATACTTTTACAAGTAAGATTAAAGAAGAGATATTGCCATATTATAAAAAGGATGAAAATTTATCTCTTGTGGTTAGAGACTCGTGCTGATAACATGTTAAATAACTTATCAATTAAGAGCACAATGATATAGCAAGAGAAAAAAAGAAAGCAAATTAGAGACACAATGTGTGGAAAGAAGAATTTTATTTAATCTCAAGTGTATATGAATAAGGAGTAAAACCTCTTTTTATAGTGATACAATCATAAAGTGGTAATTAATACATCTTAATTATAAGAGATAACAACCCTTAAATTAGGGAGATGATGGGAGTTATAAGAAATGAACAATTGCTAATGAGGAAATAAAAAGTTGTTTTAATGAATATCCACATAAATGATAATTATTTCATAACAAACAAAATTTATATTATTATTTTAGAAAGAAGAAAAAAAACAAAAATTAATAATTTGGGTGTAAAGTGAAATTTATTAAAAATTGGAGTGTGAGTTAAGATTTATTTAAATATTTGGGTATATCTTGAAATTTCAACATAAATTAAAAAATTCAGTTTTAACTTTTTATCAATTGGTTTAGCATTGGGAATCTTTCATTTAACTCTTAAAATTAACAAATAATAATAATAATATGTGAGAGGTAAATTGAATTTTTTCTATTTTTAATCATATTTTTAAAGGTGAATTAAAGATTATTATTTTAATTGGGATAAATTGTAGTTTGCCTTATAATAAAATCTAACAGCTTTGAACATAAGTTAGACCTAAATCATAAACTAGTTGACATGTTGGTAAACAACAATCCCTTGCTTAAGATGATTGTTAGATGAATTATCGTACACTTACTTGTGCGACTCTGATTCAAACAAACATATTCTCACCCAAATTGTCACCAATCATCACAAAAAATAATGAATTATTAATGTTCTTTTTGCGTTAGAATGAATTAAAATAGTACTTATTTATCATATATTGAGAATCTTGAGAAGTAAAAATCTTGAGATTGTAAGTGTGGAGTAAGAGCAGGCTATTTATTTTTACTAGAATGTAAGTGTGGAATAAAAATTACAATCTGATTTATGTGTTTACTTTAGTTTAAATTAAGAGTAAATTATTTTAAATTACAGTTTTACCCTTATTTAAATAATTATAATTTTTAATTACAATGTGCAAAAAAATATATTTCTAAAATAAACTATTTATTTTTATTATTAATGTTAATCATATGAGTTAGTAATTAATTATTAATAATATTTTTAATTATGTAAATCACAAATTTTTTTATTAATTTTAATTTTAGTTATGTAAATGAAAAATTATTGATAAGAGAAATACAAATAAAATATTATCATTAATAATATAGTGTAAATTAATATTTTCTAAGAATAAACTATTTATTATTATTATTATTATTAATTCTTAATATTAAATAAATATAATACTATTAAAATTAAATAAATATATAATATTATATTTTCAAATAAAGAAATTATAAAATAATATTATTCATTTTCTGTGATTATAATAATATTATTTTTAAATAATTTTAACTTACAATCAATGTGAATTATTATTTGTAACAAATGTAATACTATTAAATAATATAATAATATTATTTAAATATATGTGATTATTTTTTAAAAAAAATATAACATTATTTTATTTTTATAAAATAATTATACTATATTAAAGAAAAGGATAAAAAAGAAAAAGCCAGGAGTTGCCATGAGACTAAGAATTCCACATCTCACATTGAAAGTTAATGGGACTAACCGAACGGAATTATCTCTCCAATAAACAAGTAAACACTAGACCCAAAAAAACTTTACACTCGTTACTTTCACTCCGGTAAATAAACACACTATAACTTCCAAACGTGCAATGACAAAAGGGAATCGTACTACATTACTACCAGACAACTAGTTTCTTCTAAAGACAAAGTGATCTCGATTCAAACATGGCCCGAGGGTCTTACAGGAATACTTGGCAATGCACTAACCATTTTTCTTTTTGTATTTTTTTTAAAGGGCAATGCACTGACTCGAAAATTAGGGAATTGTATCATCCCCTCACAAGGGCATTGTGAGGCGGAGTCGTCCAAAGGACTAATCAGATTCGAGAATTACTAATAAACTAAAAAATAAAAAATACACTAGTTAATGTACACAGTACAAACAACGAAGCCCAAAGGGGAAGCTTAAAAATTACAAGTATCCAACAAAATTGCTCTACATCTCAGCTTACAGCTTCCCCAGATACTGTTACATCGTTTCCAATGTTCTTATCAGAAGTTGAATCATTCTTGTCCTCTTCCAATATGCTCTTCCGGTACAACTCATGTTTCAGTTTTTCAAGTTCATGATCCTTCTCTTCTAGCTTCTCTCGTAACATAAGCACCTGACCGGAAATGCCATCAGTGTACAAGCAATGGGTATTTAAATTCACATGCACTGATTTGCAATTGATGTTTAACAAATTACAAAGCTATGCAGCCATTACTATAACAGACCATGTTCAGACATCAAATAAATCTTAAGCTCTTAAAAGAAGGGGCTTCTTTATGTCTAATAGCTTTTCCTCATCAATTTACATAGTAACCAACGTTAGACAAATTGATATCCCTACACATGGTCTTTTTTCTTCAATTGTGAACCAGATGCAACTCATCAATTTCCAGGTTTGCCATATAGGTCAGCCAATAGAACCCTTTTTTTGGAGCATTAACTAATGGAACACATGGTCTTTCGATGGGTTTTTCCTGATCAAGATTTATTTTTATATAGTTCCTACTTGGGGATCCAAGGGCTTCAATAATGAATGGTAGATGATATGTAAGCATAAAACACAAAGCACAAATGCACATATATATGCATTCAAATCAATGGTGACAAAATCTGAGAAGTTCTGCTGTTAGTGAGGAATAGTGTGATTCAACCTCTTTGAAACAATTTTTGCTTGCTTCAAATTTCCACCAACAAGATTTCTTTTATCTCTATCAACAATTAGATTCCAAATAGAACTTCTAAATCCTAATTACCATTTCTGTTTTCAATACCATTAGGCAAGTTATCAGAGGATTATGCTGCTTTATTGCGAACCCCAAGTATGCTATGTTTCATCCAAGTATATGAGAAAATATTAGGAAAGGAATGAGAACGATGATACCATTTCATTTGATCTTTCTACATCATCCGTCAGCCCCTCCATATGTTTATAGAGTCCTACAAGCAACAGAATGAAAAAGGAATCAACGGGATCGAACTGATGACATATTGCAACACAATTTAGGAGTCACTAACCTTCAAATTGACTTCTAAGTTCTGCATTTAATGACTTTTGCAAAGCGAGTTTTAATGACAATTGATGCGTCTGCAGTCCAACATATAGAAAAGAAATCAATATAATAAGTTAAAATAAAGGATATAGATATGTTGAAATTTCTTCAACAATGTCATGTAGAATGCATCACTGAATTTAATTCTGAATTCAAGAACATAAAATTGCATTTTAATGTTTTAGTACTTTCAACAAAAACGTAATATCAAAATTTAACCATACTCAGCAGTAAACACGTTCGCGATCTACTTCAGGATCTGGCATGTTCAAAAACAAACTTTCGCTCTTTATTTACCACACCACCCACCTTCTTTTACCCTTCTATTTATAGACATGCCATTATTTTCTACATGCATATGCAAACACAATTATCCATCAATTTTCTTTTGGAAACAAAATAAATATTACCATTAATAAGATATATTAACAAATCCTCGAAAGAACGACACAGGAATAACATGATATTCGTAAAAAATATTACTTAAAAAAATAAAAATGGCTTTCTAAAGAGAAAAAGTAAAGTTACAATACCTCGCCTTCCTCATTTTGACGACCAATCTCATCATTTTCCTCTTGCAAAGTTTTACACTTTGCCATCAATGCTTTCCCCATCTTGCTGTTTGCAGTAAAAGAAACTGCAGCTATATTTTCCTCCAGTTCCTTCACTTTTTTGTCCTTCTCCTCAACCAAATTCTAGTATTGTGGAACCCAAGAAACCATCAACAACTTGTCTGACGAGCAAATAGCATACAAAAGGAAGCTCACATGGAGGGTCCAACTTTTACATGCAAGTATCATTCAAATAGTAGTGAAAATGGCAACAAAACTAAAGATCCATGCATGATAAGGCACTAAAAAGTTCACTCTAAAGTTCAAAAAGTAAAGTAAGAGAAACATCAGTTCATTGTAGAAAACTTTTTAAAGCATTTCCTGACAGCAAGCGAAGCAATTGTTAGATGTAATCTTTTAAGCAGCCAAATGGCTAACAGGTAAAGTATTCAGTATCTTCATTTTTATAAAAATGACAATGTTGTTTCAAAAATCACTCATGTTTCAAAAAACTTAATGAGTGATTTTTTTTTCCGACAACAACCATCAATGAAAGTAGAACCATTAGTTCTACAAAGCTAAAAGTGCAACTCTTATCAGCTTCCTATGGTCTCTAGTTTTTTAAAACTCCTTCAACTTCTTTCTTTCAATTGAAACCACATCCACATGCAAAAGAAAGGATTTGAGGACGGGTGGGTGCTCCATCTTAATGGATATTTGCAGAGCATCAACCAAGGGTTTGCTAGCAGGTGGCCCCGAATTACTCAGAATTTTCAGACAAGTTACTCCAATGACAAATATAGCATGAAAGAATCCAAGCTGGTTAAAATAAGGTAACACATACATGAACTGTGACAAATAGAAATTTAAGTAGCAAACACGATTTTTAAGCAAAAACCTTCAAACGTCTAAATTCTTCATGAATTGCTGGATCTAGCAGTAACCTCCTCGCCTAACACATAAAACACCAGAGAAATATCAGCAGCCGCAAGATCATTACACCAGGACAGCAATTAATTTCTGATCTACACAATTTTATTGGGGACACCTGAAAGGTATAGTTTTATAGTTTCTTATCAAACAAAGGAAAGGAAATGAAACAGGATAAGTTTATTCTATATAAACATCCAAGTCTGAATAACATGAAAAAAATAGCTAAAGCAAGAAAAAAATAGCTGAAATTAACTAAATACCGCATATCCCTGTTACAAAATTCTATGATACCTGCATCAATGGTGGCTTAAGCTGCGCCTTCAAATCTCGAACTGCAGACTGAACAGTATAATGAAATCAGTGTTAGGGAAGCACAACATCAATTGAGCAAGCAGAATAAAGCTTAACAGAAGAGAAAAGTTCAGAATCGTCATATAATACTGAAAAAAAAAGGAAAAATGCCTCAAGTTACAAGTTGCTAAATTTCCATCAATCAGAATATACACACCTCATCCATGAAAATCTAATACAAATGTCTAGCTAAGGACAAACCTATTATTTGTGCAGGGAAATAAAAAAATCAATTAATTTGTTCAAGTCTCACCCAATAACCTATGCATCTCCAGAATAATATCAATAACAAAGAACCATCAGTCAATGAGTTTCGCCTGCTATAATACTTCATCTTCAATTACCTTAAACTCAAGGAACTCGGCCTACATGATAGTGAACACGTAACAGGGATTGAAGGAAGCTATAAGTAATTCTCACTCTCTAGTTGAGGTGCCCTAGTGCACATTCAGGAGCTCGGGCAAAATGAACCACGACAAACAAATCTTTGATGTGAGATTCAAATGAAATACTCTTCTCTCTAATAAATGTATTCCCAAAAGGAAATGCAACATGAAATCATAATATCCATGTTAATCATATTTCAACAAATAGACATATCAAGCAAAAGACAGGGGGTGGTGGGAAAGGAACAGAAGGAAGTCTCACCTTCAACTCCGCTATCTCCTGTTCCCGTTTTGCAAATGTTACAATGAAAGCAGCTTCCTTTTTCTTTGCTTTTTCTAACTGATAACAAGAATAAAACATGGATGAAATCATGCATGGTAAAAATGCCTTCTCACAGTACCTGTTAAGGGTACAGAATTTAAAAAAACCAACCTGTTCCTTCAGCATCTCCTCAGAGGATTTTAGGGTCTGAAGATAATTGATGACTAATCTAGGTTCTACAAAAAATAGAAGATAGACATAAATTGGCTGAAACATAAATAAAGAACTTATGATATGATTACCAAAAAGAAAAGAAAAAGTACATGTTTAAATAAATTTGAAAATGAGCCAGTACGACAATATATGGAAAGGCTAACCAGGAGATGTCCCAGAAGGTATGAAGGGCTCATTTTGGAACGAAGAATGCCAAGTCTGAATCTCCGACTTTGCAGCTTGAAGTTCCAACTGGAAACATGGACATAATTCAATAACTCAACAAAATTCTGGGAGGCAGCAAAAGGAGGCAGAACCATATTCTACGCCAAACTGTTTAGCATGTTCCAGTAATAGCATGAATCTTCAAAATTAAATTCCATTTAGAGACAATTGCAATCTTGGAACACTTGTGACACCACCCAACAAGTAATATATAAAAGTTTGACGTCCCACAAAACTAATACAAGTTTGTAGCTGCAACAGCCTCAAAGTAGGACAATTTTACAGAAGATACTCCAAAAAGACCAAGGTAAATTTAATAGAATCAAAGGGGAGTCATTTGAAACACTCAACCAACCACATCCCATGTAAGTTTGCATGGTCCAAGAGTACCATGTATTAACATCAGCATTATCATAAATAAGGTTCAACACCCGGCCTTCATACCTTATTGGTCCTTCTAAAGGAAAACTGATAGATTTTCTTAGATGTTGTAAAATTTACACACACCGAGAGGAAAAGAAGATTTACAGACCTTAAGAACAAATTGCAAATACTGATTTTCCAAACGAAAAGTTATCCAAATTTAGCGAGATTGCAATCTTAATCCTCAATATCATAGCCCTATCTTTTAACATTAGCGCAAGTAACTTGGTAGTTTCAAGGACTATCAAGGGCATATAGACACGCATCACCTAAAAATAAGCCACACATTCATATAAAGAGAGCGAACGAATATATGTATATATATGTCAATTAATAGAAAATACATACTTGGCATGTTGCAAGTGTGTCCTTACAGTTCTGAAGACTGCAAAAGAAAATCCCAAGAATAAAATGAGGCTGAAGAATACTACATGACAACCACTGGTTTTTGGAATCTAAGCAGCAAAGTAAGAGATTTTAGTGGTTTTATAAAACCTCTCACGAAGAGACAAAATCATCCCAGTTGCAACTCCAGGAGCAGTTTCTTCCACTTTCGAATTAGCCTGCAATGAGAGCAAGCAAAACATTATCCCTCAAACAGAGGGCGAAAATTCCAATTCAATATTCTAAAACTGTAAACATAATCAATCAAATACAAAAAATGGAGCTTCGGAGAGTTACAAAAATCAGTTAAGTCCAATGTTACAACAATTCCACACAAATAGCTAGTTCACATCAGTGTCAATTTAAATTAAGTAAATACCTTTCTCGAACCAAAAATATCGTCCTCGTCATCTTCAATGTCACCGAAGCTTCTCTTGGTGCCTATAAAATTTCATTCAAATAATTTTTAAAATAAAAATTCACATTCGACATAAAATAAAATGCTGCGTTACATGAAATTTGAACTGACCAGAACGTCTAGAATTGTGATTCGCAGAAAAATCGCCGCCAAAATCGTCGTCCTACGCTCAAAGAAATAAATCCAATTTAAAACCCTCAATTGAAGGAAACAATAGAAAACGCATATAATGCATGCTTTCATGTACAGTAACAGTGAGATTGAAGCACTTACATCGTCGAGATGAGTCCGTGAAGCCATGGAAACTGAAAACCCTAGAATTTTAATTAATTTTGACGATGCAGAAAAAATTTTGACTTGCAAGTGAAAAGAAAAAGGGGGGGTCCCCATCTGACGAGTTACGTACGTGTTTAATATTGATGACGTGGCGGTTTAATTATTCATAAATTAAATTCCTAATATACCCCTATTCTTTTTTCAGTCGGTGAATTAATTTGTGAATAAATTAATAATTAATAGCACTGGCATTATCTAACGCAAGTAAGCAACTGCAACGCGGACGAGGAAGTTAATATTATTATCCCGAATGTTAAACGCACAAAATACAAAGAATAAAGTGTTCGCAAATTCATAAACAAAATAGGTATAAGTAATGTTCAAAGTAGACGATTGAAAAACTTTAGGATTTTAAATAAGATTATAGCTGAAAGAATTTATAAAAGCCTCTTTAAAATCAACTTACTCTTAATAGTGAGATTTATTTGTTGACAGATTTAATCCATTAAGAGTGTATTTGAGATTGAAGTTGGACAACTGTAACTTGTAAGTTACAGTACTAAAGTGTTTGGTAAATAATAACTATTGTAACTTAGAAGCTATACTAATATAATTTTTTACTATGATGAAAAATTTATTATATATTTAATAATTTTATCAAAATTATTTTTTAAAATTTATTTTTACTATATATTACTAACTTTTATTTTATAATTACAGCTAGAGGTGGCCAACGGGCCGTGCCGTGCTGTGCCTAATTTTTTTTTTTAGTGAAAGGTAAACAGTAGTAACTATCATATATTATCTTTAATTACGAAAGATAATTTGGCAATTCCGATTATCATTGTTACTTTTGAATCTGCTTTTCAACATTGATGGTTGATTTATAAGCTCATATCATAATAGACTTCATCCAAACACGTTAGAGATAGACTTCATCTAAACACGTTTGAGACTTTGGTGTGTAGTCAAAATTGGATACGTGCTCTTTGTGGAGGTATATGTTTTATAAATTTTAATTTATTTAACTTAGCTAATAGCTAACTTGATTTTGGTTTTCATTTTTATTTTTTTATTAGCCATGCTATTTATCTCTCCAATGTATGTTAAGTTTCTTGATGAGAAACCAGAGATTGAAATAGATGTAGAGCGTATAGAGGTATATAGTTTTAATTTACATTATTTTGTCAAGTATTTATTAAGTTGAAATTGTTAAAATGTCTTTTTTTTTGTTTATCTTGTTATAGGCTTATGAAGAATCTTAAAATGTGTATCAATGGTGATGATTCCTGAGAAGCTACTGTAAATTCGTGTTGAAAGCTTAGAATTATTTTGATTTGTCTTATAAATTTGTAATAAGCATGTTTGATACTTAGTTCTTTTGGTTATCTAGAGGTTGTTAAAATTTGATCATTTATAATTTTATTTTCAAATTTATATATTTAAAATTATTAATTTTTTTGAACAAAAAAGGGAACCGAATATTCAAAATTAAATTATTAATTTTTTTTTAAAAATAAATAAATGGAGATCGGATCTCCATTTTAATTCATATTCAATTTGAGAATTATTGAAAATATCCCTAAATTACCCCTAATTATAATTTTTTGTTATGGGGCGGGTCTGGGTATATTGGTTTCAATTCAGGTTTGGGTCCGAGAATCATAATTCTCGCCAGAACCCACCCCATTGTCATCGGGCCATCCCCGAACATTATAACCGGAAAGAAGTTTTACTACAGAATCCTTGGAAAACTTTAGGATAAAAGAGAGCTGAACCTGTAACAGGAGTCCTGAATGATATTGGATATTGAGGCCCAAACCAACTACACAGGCTTCGAATGCTCAAAGGAGAAGGAAATTGTCCACTTTCGAGTTAAGTATGATAGCAATGCTAGGGTCAAAGAATCAAGCTACCGGAGCAATGAAGGTACCCAGATGAAATAAGTCTAATTTGCTTGCGGGCGGGCAAAGATCGCACGGGTCGGGCCCCCGTTTCTTCTTGCTTTTAAAATTTTCCATCTCGGCTTTGCCGTCTTATCGTAATCCCAGGAGTGGGCGTATAGTCCAACCTTTCAAGCCCTACAAAGTTAAGGGGGATCGTGTGTTGGCAGAATTACACGCGCAAGCTTTCCTTGTACTCAAATAGGGATTGAACATCGACAGCATTGTAAATTTTGGTGAAACTGGTTTATTTGAGTACACGTTACAAATTAACCACTGTATATTTGTCAACAACTTGTATCTTCAACATATTGTTTCTTAAACAATTCTTTGGTCTAGGACTTTAGTCAAAATTGTTCATTCAGGTAAGAAACATTGAACTAAGTAAATTACTCATCATTATTCTTTTGAAATCTGAGGAATGATCAAGCTAGCTGCATTCTCTTTCCCACATATATGAAAATGAAATTGCCCTTCCATGTATAAATTTTGTCCACCCACCAAGAAATGGCAAACACATCAATTATACTGTCTTTGAATTATACTGCTTCGATCTTCAATTGCTCATTTAGTTGTCAATAAATAATTTAAAGTAATCCTAACTTTGAAAGATTATTTTTTCATGTTTCAATTTCATGTCGGTAATGATGATGATGTACCACCTTGCATGTTCTTCATCCAGCTTCCAGCTCCATGAACATGGAAGCTACAGCAAGTTTACTGTACAGTTTTTATGTTGTTAGTCGCTATTAATTAAATCTATAAAATACCCTTCTTTCTTTTTGGTCAGATATGGTGTATAAAGATAATGACAAGCAACCTTTTCTCCAAATCTTACCACATAAGCTTCCAAACAAGGCAAATCAAGATACTCAATTGTGATTTAGTTATCATTTAACCTAGATCATGATGCTAATAATTTGGAGCTAATAATGTACATTAGAGTTACGATAAGATAAGAACATTAGGATTTTGTTGTGTCCCACTATATCCCGTGATTGGCTTGTGGATGCATGTAAGTTCCATAAAAGTTTGGGACACTTGTCATCCCATGATTTGTATTTGGCACGTGGGGCTAGCATTCATCAAATTGATATACACCAGCTCTTTTTATTTTTTATTTTTTTAATTATAATTACTTTTCTTAATCTTCATGGATGACAAAAGGGAGAATTATGTAGAAGAAAATTTAGGGTTGTCGGCACTGTTAATTCTAGCTTTGTTGAGAGCATCAATTCAGGTAAGAAAAAATATGTGAATGGAGGGAAAATGATAGTTACATTTGGGCCCTAGGGTTCTTCTAATCACACGTTTATTATTTTTTAAAAACTTAATTTTGATATATATCTTTATTAATTAGGGTTTTGTCTATTGGGTTGTTGAGAAAGTAGATTAGGTATTTAAAAGTTTTGCTTAAGCACTCAGTTTAGACTAATTTGGTGGAGTTGTTAGTGATTTGATAACCTTAATTAGGACTAAAATTCCTTCAATTAAATGATGATCAAATTCAAAGAAGGCAAAGCATATGATGGATAATTTGAAATTTGAGAGCTTACAAGGTTCAATGTGATTGTTTTCCGCCATCCTTTTCATTGGTCGTATTGTGTAGACTGCTAATTCTCTCCTTTTGCCAACCATTAATTCAACAACAATCAATTAGCAAAATTAAATACCATGTGAGAGATAGAAAAGACAAAAAATGAAGTTGAAATTAAGCAAACTTGCCCACAGGCAGATTGTTAGTATTTTCTTTCTTTTGGCACAAGAAGCTAAAATCCTCTTTAGCTTTTGAATCATGGGAGAAGTGCTTTTGTTTGCAACAAGCATGCATAAATGGCTAGCCTACAAATATGTGCTCCCCATCAATTTATTTTTTCTTTTTTCACTTTTGACGCTTTTTGTGAACACGCCATGAGTGGAAGAATACAACAAGAGTATAAGAGAAAGATTACATGTGAAAGCGCTAGAGAATTGCTTCAAAAACTAGTGGCAAATTGATTGGAAATGTATGCAAAATGGGAAACCGAAGGGTCCCTTTTGCACAGGCACTTCATAGCTCCATTGTTGAAGAGTCAAACTCAATGCTCTCTTTTAGTCCATCAAATCTCCAACAATGGCCATCATTTCCCACAGTGAAGCATTGGGAAAAAATGGCCATGGCCATGGCCATAGATTAATGGAGACCAAAAGCAGACGTGAGTGACACGGGTGGTCACAAACACCAAAAGCTGTTTTGGTCTCTCCAATTTTATTGTCCATCTTTTTTTGCCAAAACATTCTGAATACTTAAGATTGCATGTAATAATTATTATTATAATGTATTCTAGATGTGCACGTGTGAGAGTCTCATCCACAGTTATGTATGCTATCAAGCTTGAACACTCTTTGGATCTAAAGGTATCGAAGTGTTTGCATGCTTGGGTTTCTTGCAATGTAATAAAGCCTTCAAGTTTAATCATGTCACTCGTTGAATATCTTTTTTGCCTCATAATTAAGTTTATTTCGTGCCCGATATTTTCCTCTGTAGACCAAGTTTCAAAATTCATACATTTTCTAATTTATGAGATCCTTTTAACACACACACATGTGTGTGTATATATTATACACACACATATAAATACATATATGCATATAAATACATATATATGCTCATTCTTTTTTTATGTATTAATAAAACAATTGTTTTTTCAGAACCCTCCTCACTTCCATTTCTTAACTCCTCGGGAAGTGGTTCAAATTTTTTAAAAGTGATAAATATTGATTTTTGTATTTTGTGATTATCAAAACCAAGACATTTTTTTATTAAAACATGAACATAGTAGATCTTGAGTATATTACATATTTTATTTACTAAGAAACCATCGAATAAATTATTCAAGTCGCCATAAGTACTATAGGTGACTTATATATATATATAAATTTTACTCTCATCATTTTATAGAGACTTGAAATATCCACTTTAGTCCTTATAAATAAGGGGAGGAGGTACCAACTAAATTAACTAAAGTATTATTGACATATTTTCATTATTTATTTTGATAGGTTAGTACGATTTTCTATATCCTATAATTTTCGATATGTATTGATTCCATGTCGTCACATGGAAGTTTTGGATATTAATTATGTCAGGTTATCAGACTTTCACGTCATAATTCTTTAATAAATTGTACATGAAGCAGCAGTTGAAATAGAAAAATGCCCAGCGGAATCAACAATATAAAGAAGGGACAGTAATTATGAGGGAAAAAAGGACCATAAATAACGGCGCATTTTCTCAAATTGCAAACAAATATAATTCAATATACTTAAGAAATCAGCTACGCGTTTGTGGACCAAGTCAAATAAGAGGTCCCAACCGTCCACCAATTAATTCACCAATTGGTTTCTGAAATTGTGATGTGTGATGCAATTCATTGATTGAGACTTGAGACCACCTAAGTAGAGTGGTCCATAAAATACCCGAAAATTTCAGAACTTTTATATATTCTGCTATATATTTGTGTCCATTCTATATAGATAGAGCTGTTTTGAGCGATTGACAGAGATCCTAAGCAGCAGCACATACGTTAAAAATGAAGGAAACACTGAGATATTTGGCAGGCATTGCAGGCCCTAGCGGTTATGGCTCCAAATCGACTGCTGAACAAGTTACTCAAGGCTTAATTGCTTCTCATCTGACTGCCATAATCACTGGTTAGTAGATTAATTAAGATTATCACTAATAACTAAGCAATCAACTTCAGTCAGGCGAAGGGAAACATATTTCATCTTGTCACCTTTTTCTTTTCATTTGTTGCTGATGCATCGTGCATGGACGTTTATGAAACAAAGGGATTGATCGAGTTTCAGACATCTAAAAGTAAATCAAGCACATATATCTGATAGTTTTGGTTTCATTATTTTTTTATTTTTTCCCACTGTCTCCCTCTTCCGCCTGGATCCTTCAAAGATTCATGAAAATTGCATGGTTCTTACTTTTTCCTATATATATATATATATATATTCTCTTCTTGTTCCTGAAAAACATTTTCCTAATTAATTCCTTGCTACAGTTACATTGCTTTCGTCATTCATATATATTTCGTTCCGGAATCATATAATTTTGACGGATCTATCTTAAACTCTAAGAATTGCTTGCTTGTTTACCAAACGGAAAGTGCTCATGCAAATTTTTTTTTTTCTTTTTCTTTTTTGTATATTAATTCTCTTTCGAAGAATCATATCATTTGAAGATATATAATCTCTGTAAAGCTCAAGAATTTTGGATTATTATTCTCTATAGTCCCTACAATCAAGAGACAGTCGCATATATATTAAGATAAGTTGGGAATATTTTCGTTTTTTGGCCGTCGCAATAGCAAGATATGGTTTTTGTCTCATGTTGTATTTTTACATTAACAAAAGTTTCACTTGGGTATTTTTTATACTCTGAAAATCAAAACGATTAAGAAAAATGATCGCGATCCTCGCGCGTTATCATTTCTTTTTGATGTATGAAGGGGCGACGTCGGGTATCGGTGCCGAAACGGCGAGAGTACTAGCAAAGAGAGGTGTGAGAGTTGTGATTCCGGCGAGGGACTTGAAACGGGCGGCTGAGGTGAAGGAAGGGATTCAAAGAGAGATTCCAAATGCTGAGGTTTTGTTATTTGAGATTGATCTAAGTTCATTGGTGTCTGTTCAGAGATTTTGTCATGAGTTTCTAGCTCTAGGGCTACCCCTTAACATCCTTATGTGAGTATGTGTATTAACAAGTTTTATGCTTCTTTTATTATTGTTATTTTAAATTTTAACCCAAATGGATGTAGAGAGATTTTTAGACTAATAATGCGTTTTTTTTTCCTCAGAAATAATGCGGGGGTGTATTCAAAGAATTTGGAGTTCTCAGAAGACAAAATTGAGATGACATTTGCTACAAATTACTTGGGTAATTTTCACTTTCTTTATTATGCATGCCCCTCTTGGATTAACACAATAACTTTGAAGAAAAAAAAAAAATTCTCAAATTTCATAGTAAAATAATCTAATCAATGGGATAAAAATCCATCGCACATTGGAAAACTGAAGTGTGTATAATTCATTTGATTATGATATTCTTTTGGCAGGCCATTATCTATTGACAGAAATGCTATTAGAAAAAATGATAGAAACAGCAGCCCAGACAGGTGTGCAGGGAAGAATCATTAATCTCTCTTCCGTAATTCACAGTTGGGTTAAGAGAGATGATTTCTGCTTCACTCGACTCCTCAATCCAAACAGGTAAATTTTCTACGTATTTTTTTTTTGTTTTTGGGTTCTCATTTTCTTTTCAAGCTCAGTCCGTTGGCTTACACACACGTGCATATATTTGCATTCTTACAGTTATAATGGCACATGCGCATACGCTCAGTCCAAATTGGCCGCCATAATGCATGCCAAGGAAATGAGCAGGCAGCTCAAGGTAACACTTCTTGCCAACTTTTAGACCAAAATAGCTAGGAGATGATTTGATCGTATTAGAAAAACCTTTTTATTGCAATTTCGCAGGCAAGGAATGCAAGAGTAACTATCAATGCAGTTCATCCAGGCATTGTAAAGACTGGGATTATTAGAGCTCATAAGGGCTTCATTACAGGCAAGAATTAGTTCCAATTGACAACAATTATCACAATAAGGGATTCTAGTTTTAATGGTTAATACTACAAAGTCTAATGCCTGCAAATTTATTTGTGCATGCAGATTCTCTGTTCTTCATTGCTTCTAAGCTACTAAAATCAATATCTCAGGTTTGTTTGGACACGCCAGTTTTCTCTTTTGTTCAAAAGATTCATGAGATATTTTTTTTTTTTTAAAAAAAAAAAAAGAGAGCGAAAGAGAGAGAGAGAGAGAGTGAGTTTAATTTAGTTGAGCAAATTGTGATTAAGGGGCGAGCATGAAATTTGTGGATGCAGGGGGCATCAACGACATGCTATGCAGCTCTGAGCGCGCAAATAGAAGGTGTCAGTGGGAAATACTTTGCAGACTGCAATGAAAGTAACTGCTCAGCGTTGGCAAATGATGAATCTGAAGCCAAAAAGCTGTGGAAGCAGACCCGTGCATTGATCCACAGACGATTGCGTCAGCCATCACTAAAGCACTTGTGACTTATCTGCTAACATTGGTAAAAGTTAAACAACAAATTCAGGAGCCATGTACATATGCAAATGCAATTAAGAATTATGACTGTATATTTAGTCAAAAGTAGGTTAGCAATGGTAAATGCGACTGTGAGGAATAAAAGAATCTCTCCGTTACCTCTTTAAATTGCATCAGCATTAAAATAACAGACGTGGCCATTTCATTATTATAATGTCTTTCTTCATCTCTTCAATACCTCTATATCTCTTTTTCATGCATTATAAGCAATCGAGGCTCCAAAAGCCCCACCAGACGCATTGAGGTTTAAATCATGACAAGTTATATTGAAGGTGCATGCTGACGCAACTATCCTTGTATTGAAACAATTCGGTTTACTAACAGGGAACGCAAACTCCTTTTCGAGCTAACTGTTGCTGGCATAGCATATATAGTACGTGATGACAAAAAGATGGGTTATCATTATAACGTACAGACAACAATGTTTAGCTCATGAATCATGCAGAAAAATTGAGAATACAAGAGAATTTTAGAGCTATCACCTTTACATTTCATCCATTGTTTCCCTTTCCCCCCTTTTCATTTGGTTAATGAAATACATAAGAAGGCCAAAAGCAATCCGGTGAGGCTGACGGTTTACTGAGTGGCAAAGCTGGAGCTGACATGTCAGCTTAGTGACAATTTCTCAGGTACAAGTACATTAATCAAGGTTTCCAGCCTTCCATGTTAACCAGCGAAGAATCAAGCTACAGATTACAATTAACCAAGCAAGTTGATGCATAGCAACATCCGCTTTATCTTCATTTTTGAGCCTGTTAATACATATTTCAGTATCTTCAGTATGACTGAAAGTACGGACATCACACTCTAAACATGCCAACAAAACATTTCCTTCACATGACGTCTAATATGACTACAACTGCAAGCACAAGAATCCTGCAGGTAAAGCTGGAAACTTGAAGCAAATAGCTGCTATCAAATCCAGTGTGAAAAAGTCTTATTTCACGTTTAATCCCAAAACTGAGATTGGATGCCTAAAGAAACACGAATATAAACAAGATTATAGAATGCACTAGATAGGTAGCAAAATAGTGGTCCCAAGTCCTAACTTCTTGTGGAAATAAACTTCTTCACTACTTCTGCAAAAATGCACAAAACCATATGCAAGAATATAGAATCAAGTTTACCTTAATGCGAGAAGAACGACGTGGAGTTGATGCTGATCCAGGAGATAGAAGAGCTGGATTAACGTTTCTTCCATGGTTAGCCTTCTTAGATTGTCTGTTAACTTCACCATGTTGAATATGATGCTGATTTTTCTTGGTTGGCGACTCATGTCCATGGATGACTGCATTCACTTGTCTATTAACTTCTCCATGTTGAATTTGATATTCATTAGTCTTGGCTGGAGATTCACTTCTGTCAGTTGAAACTGAAAAGGATGGAGCGGACACACTGATGGTGCAAGAATCTTGGTGAAGAGTTGACGACCGTGATGATAATCCTGGGAGTCACAAATGACAAAAAGGTTGATTTCAAAAAGAAGTTGAACTTAAATGGGAAAATAAACAATAAACAATAAAAGTTTTACTATCTGCTGCATTGGTAAAAGAGTGACTTATGCAGGCAACTCAGTAACAACCAACAGAAAGATAATAGAATAGCATTTTAGAGAACAGAAAAGTAGACCGCCCACTGGCCAGCTCAGAGAGCAGAGTGAGAAAGAAATTTGCAGTTGAGCTGAAAATACCAAGTGTTGCAGCTTCTTCAAACTTCTCTCTCATAATTCTGACAAATTTGAATAAGCCATTCGTTCTGTTCAACTCTTCGATCAACTCCTCAATGTCATTCAATGGCGGATCGCAATACAGCACTGAAGATTACGATAAAAGATTAACATGGAATTTAATAGAATGTATCACATTTTCCAATATGAAAAGCATCTAATAGAAACAGAAACTGTACTTACAGGTGTAGGTATCATCTGCATGGCGAATGGTGAAAGAATACTCTTCATTTGGATTTTTCATATTTATGTTGCTGAATGTGAATCTTACCCCTGCAGGAAGAGGGTCTTGTAAGTAAAAAAATCAAACTTGAAAAAGGAAAATAAAATAAATGGCACATAATTACTTTGATTACCATGTCCACCTTCAATATGGAATCCAAGAACCCTATTGTACCAAGAAACGGCCTCTTGAATTTGTCCTTTACGTTCAAGGTCTTGTTTTGTCTTTTCTGCGGTCACAGCCAAAGCTATGGATGGCAACAAAATGAGAAAAGAGAAAGAAACTGTCACAGAAGTAGCAGTAAACTAGACACCATTCCTTCAACGACAAACAGTGGTACGTGCACTAACAAAGTAAAAAATTCACCATTTATCAAGAAAAATGAAGAGAATATACATTTGAAAGTAAAAACACATATTAAGCCCCATTTATCAATTTACTATGTTGTATATTTCAATCAAAGCATACAATGTATATCTATTCCCCTCACGATCATTTCCTTTTGATTCCTATGCATCAAGTTTGAATAGTCAAAGAATAAATCACAAATTCTAACAATTGAACAGACTGTCTACCCCAGCTAAAATGAACATCATAGGTAATAGGTCCCAGCTTCAGATTTAGGGAACTCATAAAATTAAGTCTCAATCTTGCCCTAATACCTTTTGCATCCAACCCCAGTATATCATTACCATAACTCCTCCTTAGATCTATGATCCACAACCGCCAGCCCCTAACTAATTCTTATTGGACTGATCCAAGACATCACAATTTCTGATACTGGTTGGCTTGCAACAACAACTGAATATATATACGAACAATTACAACTTCATGGAAACAGACACCCCAATAAAATGAGAATGTGATTTTTCATTTGGTTTCACACAGCTTATAAAATGTGATATGATAACCCTAAAGGTATAGACCACAAGCCAGTAGAAATGAACCAATGGACAAAAGCAAATCACCTAGAGATTGTTGAGATATAATTGCAGAGTACTCATCTCTTCTAGCCCTCTGAGCTCCCACATTTTGTTTAAGTTCTTCTAATCTTGCTTTTGTCACAGATATGGAGTCCCTGGTTGCCATTTGCTTGGCCTCTTTACGTGTCTTCACTACATAGAAAAAGAAGAAAGGACACAAACTTCAAGTTTCATTTTTTTTAGTTCACATCTAAGCATATAGGAACAACTTAAATCAATACCATCATAGCACAACTTAAGAATGTCAATGCATATAAAATGAAAAAATAAATACACTTCTTTAGGCAATGAAATATGTTTAAACTTGTATCATATCTCCCAAAGACAATAGAAATTCCTTTACATTTCAGAATAGCATAGCCATCTTACTTCACCTACAATCATCAAATTGTGAAAGAAAAAACAAACTTAACAAAAGCAGAAAATCTTCTTTTGAATTTTAATGTGATGCTATAAATTGAATGCTCTCATGTCAACTACTCCTGTATTAAAAAAAAAAAAATCAATTTTGATACGCGTTAAATAGTTATCCACATCTAACTTGTGTATTTTGGTGACGTCAAGCAACACAAATATCATACTCAATTTAGCATTAGCAAAGCGGTACCTGCCAATACTTTGACGAATTCATCTTCAGCTTTTCTCAAATCAGCTTTCATCTTCTCTAATTTCGCTGTTTAAAAAAGAAAAAAGAAAAAAGAAAAAAGGAAACACGAAATTGAATGATCTCAAGTAAAACTAGAAAACTACTGAAAAAATAAAACTAGAAATCACTGGTTCAAAATATTAGAGATATGAAGTCCTTAAATCTGAGTCCAATAAACCCTAATTTCACACAAATTGTATAAGCAACTACCAAAACCTTAATTATAGCCATTGAGCAGAAGTGAAATCAGATTCTCACATTGATTTTGGACGGTTGCTCGTGCTTTGGCCTTGATTGACTCCAGTGACAGCAGAAACGACGCCGTGACAGAGTCCATCTTCTGCTCATTGATCGTAATCTCTCTGTCGCAGATCACACGCATCGACTCCATCTTTGTCCGTACAGAGTCATCCACTTTGCTCTCCATTTCTGTAAAGCGTGTCTATGATGAATAGTGAAAGAGGAGGTGAGCGTTTTGATTTGAATTAACGATCGACTAAGCCCGCTCTTTTTTTATTTCGATTTTTGTTATTCGTTTTTTCGCTTTCATTCCACAAACTGCGAGCTCAGTGTGACGTTAGGTGTCAATGTTGCATGGGCAGACGGGATGTAGACACGTGTCATAATCCTGATCGTTGAATCCAGGGCTTAAATTCTGGTTGCGCAATTCAACAAGGCCCGAGCGCAATGATAGGTTCAACGTAACTACGGGCTTCCCAAATTTATTTATACGTGGGCTTATCAGTCATGGAATTTGGCCGAGATGCCGAAGCCTTAAAAGAGCAAGAAACAAGTCATGTGCAAGTGTGCATGCTAAATTCGTAGGATTAGCAGTTAGTCAATAGTCATAATTTTATTCTTTTAGTTTTTTTATTTCTCTTACCTAACAATTATTAATTTATTGATTAATAAAACTTAATTTAGTACTTAATTTTTATATATGTTTATAACATCATTTTTAAGAGCATCATTAAAAGTCTCTTCCAATGAAATTTCAATTATAATTTGAAAAGCCTTATTAGTAATAAGGGTTTCAAAAATTTGTTTAAATGAGATTATTCTTCTGTTTAAATGAGATTGTCCGTTCTCTTTCTTTAATATTAAAAAATAACTTTTTATTCTTCAAATAATATCATATTATTTTCTATATCATTATCATTACATAGAGGAAAGTGTTATAACTTTTTTTTTTCTTAACAAGAAAATATAATTTTTTATTAAACAAATAACAATAGTCCAACAACTTGCACTACATCACCATTATAGTAATTAATTGGACCCATAAAATCTTATTAAAGAATAAGAAGAAACACTTATATGGAGAAGGATTCTCTCCTAATATTGTTTTTCTCCTAGTGAAAATAAGTGGGTAAAATTGAATTTTAAATCAAATTTATTTATTGTATTTACAATTAAACTAATTTTTTTCATTAAATTTGAAAGACTATGAGAGACTAAGAGAAAAAAATACTAGGAGAGAATCCTAATCCTGTATGTAAAGATTGATCCACACCCTCTAACTTTACAAATACGAGGTACATAGGCTTCAGATCTGAAAGTTGAAAGGTTATGCATTGGAAAACATAACAAACCAACATTATAACCACCATGGAAATACAACAACCATATCCTCGCACTCGAAGAAGGAGGAAGCTGAAATAGAACAATCATCCTCATACCTAAAGGCGAGGGAGGCCAAACCAAGACGACTATCCTCAACCCATAAAGAGGAGGAGGCTGCAACGAAAAACAAAAATGAAAACGAGATTCCACTAGAGAAGGAGAGAAAGATCTCCCTCTCCAGGGATTTGTTTAAGGAAGAAATGAAGAGCTTTCGGAGGAATTTTTATTTTTTTTAAAAAAAAGATCTATAGAAAAGTGTTATAACTAAATTATTTTAAAAAAAAAAATGTAAGGTAGTTAAATTCAATTAGAGAAGAATTTAATTAAAATAATATGAATTTTTTTATTTGAAAAGTCTTAGGGGAGGGAGTTTTTTTTTTTTTCTTTTTATTTATAATCTAAGCAAATGGTTAAGTATTTAACCATGCTGATTCTGCAATTTTTTTGACTTCTTACGTGCATTTCCGATCGAGGTCCACGTCCAATTCTCCCGAGAAACACTGTTGTTCTTTTTTAATGAGACCGTTGAATAAAATTATTCGTTTAAATTGAGAATGGCCTCGGATATGCGTGGTTAGGTACACACGTAAATAAAATGTATGCACGTGTTCCTTCCTCCCAGAGGTTATGAATCAAGAGGATTCGTAGCTCGTGATCGGAGTACAAAAGTGACTGGCGTTTGAAAAGGTTGAGTCCGGATCGAAAGAGTGAATGTAAAAGAAAGAAAACAAAGACAATTACGTATATTATACCGTCTCTTTTTCCCCCTTTGTAATATTAATTAATGGTTTCTTTGGAGCCGAAAGAGGAAAAGCAATAAGGCCATTAACCTTGAAAGACGGGAAGAACATTCCAAGGAACAAGACGGTGCCATTAGTTTGATGTCGATTCAAAGCAAAAGGAAAACCAACCCACCGAGCACCGCAGCGCATAAAGCGAATGGCATACGCATTGGAAAACATTCATAAAATAGATTCATCAAACCATGAAGGAAAGATTCAAAGAATAGCTTTCCAAAAGTCCTTAGTACGAAACTTCATAATAACAAATTATATAATTCATATAAACAAAAAGTTAAGTAAGAGTGTGTGTGTGTGTGTGTTTGTGTACTTTTTGGTTGTATTAAATTCGTGGGACTGTATCTATCATCCATTTGCGAGGCATTACTAGTTTTTGGACCAAGATTAGCCATAATTTGGCAAAAGCTTCTCGGTTTAAATCATGATGTTAAAGTTGACTAAACTTTTAATAGAAAAGCAATTCCCACTAGGATTTTCTCTATTAGTTAGTTACTCAATAATTGCTCAAAAGCTAGCATGCAATCAATGAAACTATTCTCTTTATCAAAATGCACGATTGTTGGAGTACCAAGTAAAGATGAACATATAAGAGAGATTTGGAATCTGAAAAATTAATGTTGATTTGATATAATGATATTATTGATCAATTTGTAAGTTCTGTTTGGATTATTAAAGATCTTAAATAGATATAAATAACACGATCTTGCATGTTTTATTAGATTATTAATCCATCTATGACAGTCATATAAATCACTAACATTATTAATGGTAGTCTTCTTGATTTAGTCAAAAAAAAAAAAAAAAAAAAAGAATCCATGATCCTGTGCTAGTGAGTTGGTCAATCTAATATATTATTTTTATCTTGAATTGGGTTTTGTTGCTCACTGTTTAGGCGTCCGTACAATTTTAAGTCTGAGTATTTTTTTGGCAGCATAATCTTAAATTTCCTTACGATTTAACTTGTTTCCCATCCCCATGCCTTCAGCAATAAAAAATTTCTTTCTTTTTCCAAAAAATAACAATAATAATCAAAGGAGTAAGGTTGACAAGAATTGCAACACGTCACAATTCTCCCAACTGGGGGGGTGGATACATGCAGGTCCGGGTCTAATTAGGGCTCGTAGGTGAGTTCTTTCTTACCGTGAGTATGCCAAGTGGTACGCTTGAGTGAAAACTTACTTTTCAATAACTGCAGAATATTTGCTTGATCATCTAGCGTTCGTGTTTCGACCGGATCAAATAAAAAAAGATTGATTATTTATGAAAATATGGTCGGGCCAGGTGTTTCGGTGTTATAATTTTGTTCGTATGAAAATGGTTCGATTTAGTTCAGTGTATAATTGAATTAAATCATTGATTTTTTTAGAAATGATAATTTGAATGGTTCGGTTTGAGTTTTTCAGTTTTAAATTGTAATTTCCTTTGTATTCTCTAATTTTTTTAGTTTTCATTTTTTTTCTCATATAAACAAATGGACTCTTGCTTAATTTTAAAAATCACACTAAGCCACTGGTTCGTTCATTTTTTTAGAACAACAGTTTTTCTGTCCATCCCTATTCCTAGTAAAGAGAAAATAAAAAAAAAAAAAAAAGTTTAGTTATATTCTATAATTTTTTCTGTAGATTATAGGATAATTTTTGATGGGCCGAGGCATCAAGGGAAGTAGAGTAGCATTAGGTCAACTTTCTATTATTCATCTATTTGAGCAACTCTTTCACCTCACAAGTCACAGCCTATGCTCATATTCTCAAATCATAGCTACTTCTTTTACGATTCAATCGGTTAATTATTGGAACCAAACAAAAGATGACATCCGTACAACCATATTAGCTCAGCCCAAAAATGAAAAAAAATAAAATAAAATAAAAATTAGGATACGTATATACCTGTACGACATGCATGAAAGGAATCATGAAATATAGTAGCTCGGATATTGCTTTGCTTATGCTTTTGCCATTTGTGACTGAAATCAAGACAAGAGGCGTTAGTGCAATCTGTAAAGCCTACAAAAACGAATAATTGGTAAAAAAGAAAAATCTTAGAAATTGAAATATAATGCAAATGCACTCTTGGCCACGCGTCGCTCACATAAGGGAGGGCCATTTTTTTGCTCAGCTGCATTTCGCTTAGTTTCCAAAGAGTTCTGATATTTATTGATTAAAAAAAAATGTAGAATTTGTAATGGAATATATATCTAAATCATTCACGCATTAAAGTCAAAAGTGCATGGCAAGAAATATCTCGCGATTCAAAAAATGTATTATAAAATTAATCAATTAATTTGAGTTGCGCATTTCATTTACATTTATAAATTAAAAAGTATAACGCGAATTGAAATTACTTCCACCGCACAAGAGCTGCTCGCTTGTAAACTACAAATGGCGTATCAAATTAAGGATTAGGCGAGAAAATGCTTAAAAAATTTATTAAAAAGATCATCCACGCTTGTAAAAATTATTATCCAACACAGAGAATAAGAAAAATTCATTGTGAATATAATCACGAAGTATCAATAGCATGCAAGTAAATATAAAAAATTTAAAAAAAAAAAAACGAAAAGAAACTCTGGAGGAACAGATTATGAGGCTTGATGTAACACACAAATGATGTGCCGGTACGTATATCAATGAATAGAACATGACCAACAATCTATGCCCTAATTCCTAAACCACAAAAAACAACTTAACTGAAATGAAAATAACATAAAACGTGCTGGTTTATGTTAAATTAATTAACATAAATATATATATAAGTAACTAGGGGTTTAGCTTATAGTTTAACTGAAAATTCTGTAACTTTTTTTGAATCAATTGATCGAATGAGGTCTCTGAACGACGAACCAACACGAAAATATATAAATGCTCACCCCTAGAGTCTATGCCTCTTGTGTATAGATGTAATGATACACAAGAGAGAATTAAAACGATAATGATAGTGGTGGGAAATGTGTAGGAACCCAACTTTTTGATGGGGGGTGCTCGTCTCTTCCACTCTCGTGCCATCAATAAAAGGACTTGACACTAAGCGCAGTCCTGCGAAATGGCTGGCTGGTGGCTGCATTTGCCCCCATATAGTTTTTACTAAAATCTAATCTCTCCCTCCTTCTCTTTGTCACGTGCAAGCCCTCGTGCTTAGATTCCTAAATTAATAATTTGAGTAAAATAAAATTAATAAAATATCAAGCAGAGCAGTAAAGTCACGAGGCAGGCATTATGTGTGGACCGACTCTGTATGTATGCGTGTATAAAATTATCATCAAGTAAAACCAAATCCTATTTTTCTCGACATCACGTGATGTCTTATATTTCAATTTTTTTTTTTTAAATCAGAAGCATTAATGGGGGATTCTTACACAATAAAGTAAAGTAAATGGTACCTGATTCGGTGGTTCTCAAATTGAATTTTATCAGTGCATTTGCATTTTGGATATGTTATTTGCAAATGGGCATAATTCATAATAACTAATAATGTAAGATTCCACAGTACGATTGTACAAATGCACACAATGTCATAGGTCTCATCATCATCCAACGAGTGGGGATATCAAGCAGGCTAACATATAGCATGGTCCATGAGGAGTCGATAATAATATTTTTTATTTGATTTAGATCTGAATCTGAACGAGCATTAAGGTTCTGTTTCGGATATGAATATTTGAGATCCATATATGTTCCGATCCAACACTGTTGAATCAGGGCTGCTGCTGCCAGCCTCCTCTTTGGTTTTTTACTCCTTTTTAAAAAATTAGCAGATTTTTATTTTTGTTTTTAAAAGGGTGGTTTTGGCCTTTAAACTATATCTAATAATGCCCCTGCCAAGGCACGTAACCGCTTGGGTCAAATTTTTGGATCCCAATTTTTGAACTTGATCATATTAATTAATTAACTAGACAGACTCACCCAAATCCTGTGAAGACAAAGTCCCTTTAGATTCCTTAACGCTAATTGGCCAAACAAGGTGCAACTAGCACCATCAACACAGTGCCATAGCAAATAATTTAGAGCAATTCCTTTTTTGTTTCTTATGTAAAATCCAAGAGAAAACGCAAGAAAAATTTTGAGCAACAAGGCCACCTCCACATATGTATGTAAAGGAGATGAAAAGGTGGATGGTGAAAAAATACAGACAAAAGTCACTTAACCCACTCGCCTCATCTCTCTCTCTCTTTCTTCTCATTCAAATTAAAAAACAGTTATTTGCACTTTCCCCCCACCTCTCCATAAACAAATGTTAAAATAAAAAATAAAAAACACCCCATCTAATATTCCATTTCTCCCTGCACAAACATCATGGCCTAGCTGTTTCTTGGATCCGGAGATTCTGGGTTTCTTGCATATTAATTCGTAAATTTTATACACAATTAAAAGGAAAAAGAGACACATAGCCCTCAAGACATGATTTGGTGTCTATTTCTCCAATCGTTATTGTACCTCTTCCCTAGACTCGAACCCTCCCATTGTGCTGTGTTGTGTTGTTCCTCTCAGTGGAGTTTGTAGCAGCAGCATAATAGCTGTGATGCCTGTATATTGTCCATGGACCCTCTATTCTCTAATCTTTTCTTCACCGTTGTAATAATAACCCTCTTCCCTCATACACCTTACGCCGTTAACCGGCAAGGCGAAGCTCTTCTTTCATGGAGGAGAAATTGGAAAGGATCGGATGATGGGTTAAGTAATTGGAGTCCTAGTGATGAGACTCCATGTAAGTGGTCCGGTGTGTCCTGCAACTTGAACAATCAAGTAGTGGGATTGGACTTGAGGTATGTTGATTTGCTCGGACATGTCCCCACTAATTTCACCTCATTATTGTCCTTAAACAAGCTGGTTCTATCAGGAACCAACCTCACCGGCTCTATCCCAAAAGAGATTGCTTCACTCAACCAATTGAACTACCTCGACTTGAGTGAAAATTCACTAACTGGTGAAATCCCAAGAGAGCTTTGCAGCTTGCTCAGCCTTCAACAACTCCGTCTCAACTCCAATCAGCTCGAGGGCGCCATCCCAATCCAAATTGGGAACCTCTCCAGCCTGACACAGCTAATTTTGTACGACAATCAACTCAGCGATGCAATTCCTGCAACGATAGGGAAGCTCAAGAATCTTGAAGCAATCAGAGCTGGCGGAAACAAGAACCTTGGGGGCTCCTTGCCTCACGAAATTGGTAACTGCACCAATTTGGTCATCATTGGCTTAGCAGAAACTAGCATTTCAGGCTTCCTTCCACCAACACTCGGCCTATTGAAAAAGCTCCAAACTATTGCCATCTACACAGCTCTCCAATCCGGCCAAATCCCCCCGGAACTCGGAGATTGCACCGAGCTTCAATACATTTACCTTTACGAAAATGCCCTCACCGGATCAATACCAAGCAAATTGGGCAACCTTAAGAATCTTGTTAACTTATTTCTCTGGCAGAACAACCTCGTTGGGATCATTCCTCCAGAGCTTGGCAACTGCAGTCAACTATCAATCATTGACATATCGATGAACTCACTGACTGGCAGCATTCCTCAAACACTTGGCAGTCTCACTTCACTGCAAGAGCTCCAGCTCAGCGTCAATCAAATCTCGGGCGAAATTCCGGCTCAAATCGGAAATTGTCAGAGGCTTGCACAAATTGAGCTCGATAACAACCAGATCACGGGAGCCATTCCTTCCGAGTTTGGTAACTTGTCAAATCTAACTCTACTCTTTGTGTGGCACAACAAGTTGGAAGGGGGGATCCCACCCTCAATCTCCAACTGTCAGAATCTGGAAGCCGTTGATTTATCTCAAAACGGCTTAACGGGTCCCATCCCTAGTGGAATCTTCCAGCTCAAGAAACTCAACAAACTGTTGCTTCTCTCCAACAATCTCTCTGGCGTTATCCCGCCAGAAATTGGCAACTGCTCGTCTTTGATTCGTTTTCGTGCGAGTAGCAACAAGTTGACCGGATTCATTCCCCCAGAGATCGGGAATTTGAAGAATTTGAATTTCTTAGATCTCGGGTCAAACCGATTGACCGGCAGCATACCGGACGATATATCCCGGTGCCGAAATTTGACTTTTCTTGATTTGCATTCCAATTCGATTGCTGGAAACTTGCCAACAGGTCTACATCAGCTGGTTAGATTGCAATTCGTTGACTTCTCGGATAATTTGGTTGAAGGGACGTTAAGTCCGAACCTCGGATCGCTAAGTTCGCTCACCAAACTCGTGCTTAATAAGAATCGATTTTCCGGTTCCATCCCGAGTCAACTCGGTTCATGCGTGAAGCTACAGTTACTTGACTTGAGCAGCAACCAGCTCTCAGGGAATATCCCGGCGAGTTTGGGGAAGATCCCGGCGCTTGCAATTGCTCTCAATCTGAGCTGGAACCAGATTTCCGGGGAGCTACCGTCGGAACTAGTGGGTTTGAATAAGCTCGGGATCTTAGACTTGTCGCATAATGAACTATCCGGCGACCTTCATTTTCTAGCGGAGTTGCAAAATCTCGTGGTGCTCAATGTCTCGCACAACAACTTCTCGGGGCGGGTGCCTGACACGCCTTTCTTCGCCAATCTGCCACTCAGCGTCCTCTCTGGAAACCCTTCCCTCTGTTTTTCTGGGAATCTGTGCGCTGATTCCACTTACAAAAAGGACGGCGCGTCTAGGCACACGGCGGCAGCACGTGTGGCCATGGTGGTTTTACTTAGCGCCGCGTGCGCGCTTCTCCTGGCGGCGCTCTACATTATCCTCGGACCGAAAATACGGGGCCTCAGCGGGTCCCATCAAAACGAAGATGACGACGACGTGGAGATGGGACCACCTTGGGAGCTAACACTGTACAACAAGCTCGACTTGTCAATTGGTGACGCGACAAGATGCCTGACAGCTGGCAACATCATTGGCCGAGGTCGATCCGGTGTCGTTTACAAAGTGACTCTGCCTTCGGGATTGACCGTCGCGGTCAAAAGGTTCCGCGCGTCTGACAAAATATCAACGGGGGCATTTTCGTCCGAGATCGCCACGTTGTCAAGGATTCGTCATCGAAATATCGTCAAGTTATTAGGCTGGGGTGCAAACCGGAAAACAAAGCTATTGTTCTACGATTACATGCCGAACGGCACACTGGGCATGCTATTACACGAAGGGGAGTGCGCAGGATTACTGGACTGGGACACACGGTTCAAGATAGCGTTGGGCGTGGCTGAGGGCCTAAGTTATTTGCATCATGACTGCGTACCCCCTATCTTGCATCGGGATGTGAAATCCCACAATATCTTATTAGGAGAACGGTACGAGTCTTGTTTGGCCGACTTTGGATTAGCAAGATTAGTGGAAGATGATAGTGGTGGTTCATTTTCGGCTAACCCACAATTTGCTGGGTCCTATGGCTACATTGCCCCTGGTGAGTTTTATTTTTATTTATTTATTTAATTTAATTTTTTATTATCAATTGTCTTTTATTTGAACGAAACGATTTAGCTGGCAGTGTGCTCAAGTTACAGTGGGCGATAATATTGATAACGGCAGTAAGCCAATAACAACGTAAGTTATATATGATAACAGATAAGGTTACTGGTTAAGAGTTAAGATTATGATATGAGATTTTAGGAGAATAAAGTTTTCGAATTTGTTGCTATTAGGTGTTACGGAAATGATTGTTAGGTGTTAGGTCTCTTGTCTCTAATTCTGGCTAAATATGCTCGAAATAATACAAGGGCATGAGACAAAGTGACAAAAGAGTAATGAGTAATCACGTTATACGTATCTAGAAAGAGGTACAATAATAACAATAAAGTTGCTCGCAACTTTATGTGAGTTTGACAGGATATGAAATGAAAGTGTGCAGGTAAATGTTACCAGCAAATATTGCTAATGTAAAAATTAGATGGATTTTACTAAATTACAGCTCCTGTAATTTACAGTCAGTACAAAATTTATGTGAGTCTCACCACTTGTTATCACTATTTATATAATTTGAACTGACTATAAATTACAACAGCTGTAACTTAATCACTCCCAGACTAGGGGTCTCCTTATATTACGTTTACTGTATATTACAGCCATAACTTTTGAAATCCTTAAAAAAGTTAATAATTATAAAAAATGTTAAAACGTTTTAAAATTTTATTTTAAACCCCAAACTAAAACCAGCCTATATTGCAATCATTTTTTAATTTTTTTTTGAAGTTTTTTGTTTATATTTATAGTAAATTTAATACTAAATTTTTATTTTATTTAATTAAATTTCTAACTTGTTTAGTCTTATATTTATTAAGTTTTTATTCATTATATTAATGATTTTTAACTTTAATATATCATAATCTTCAAGGTTGAAGTCTTTTATTAATTGTTTAACTTCATTAAATTCTTTACTCATTTGATCTCCTAACTTTTTAATTTGTTTTATTTTTTTTATTGAAATTATTAATTTTAAATATTTCGTTTGCATTTTCTATATTATTTAATGATAAATTTAGGTTTCCTAATTTATTTAATAAATATAGTGAAATTTAATTTAATTAATTATTTTTTCGCATGTCTAAATTATTGATCAAATCAAATGATTGAAAGCTTTTGTAAGAAAATCCTCTTTATGTATAGATAGAATGTGGTAACTTATTAGTTTTTATATTTTGTGAAATTATTAGAGGTTTTCTTAATTTATTCATTGTATCATCTTTCTAATAATTCATTAGATTCATAAGATATTTATAACATATAACATCTCTTATAATTCAAGATGCTAAATTTAAATTACAATATATATATATATATAGTTTATGTCTTAAGAGAAATACGAAATTATAAATGTAGATGTAAATATATATTAAAAATTTGTAAATCCTTATAAATATGATAATCATTTAGATTTTTATAAAAATATAGTAAAAACTTTTAAAAAATTTAAAAATAGATGTAGAAGAGATAGATATCGAAATCATTTAATTATACAAAATTAATTAGGACTTACTTGAAAAAATATATAAATATGTGATTAAAATAAAATTTTTTATAAATAATTATTACACCAATACTTAGTTTTGTGTTAAAACTATTATCATCCATTAGATTAAGAAATATAAAAATCTAATGGCCCATGTGTAGTTAATGTTTGTTACAACAAATGTAACATAAGGAGATCCCCAGACTAGATATATGTTAACACAGTTCAAATGATTCTTCTGCGCAGAATATGCCAATATGATGAAAATCAGTGAAAAGAGCGACGTGTACAGCTACGGAGTCGTGCTTCTAGAGATTATAACTGGGAAAAAGCCAGTGGACCCATCGTTTCCAGATGGACAGCACGTAATACAGTGGGTCAGAGATCATCTAAAGAGCAAAAGAGACCCAGTTGAAGTACTTGATCCAAAACTCCAAGGCCATCCGGACTCACAAATACAAGAAATGTTGCAAGCACTAGGAATCTCGCTACTGTGCACAAGCAATCGTGCGGAAGATCGGCCGACAATGAAAGATGTGGCCGCACTGTTGAGGGAAATTCGACAAGAGCCCACCAGTGGGAGCGAGGCCCACAAGCCCACGACTACCAAAAGTACTGACACTGCGTCGTATTCATCGTCGTCGTTGACCCCAGCTCAGCTGTTACTCCTCCAAGGCCAAGGGTCTTCGCATTGCTCACTTGCTTATTCATCTTCATCTGCTAGTTATATCTCTAGGAATCAGTAACGATGTGAATGTGATGGAAATTATATTATTCTAAGTATCGTTATTGGTTGTTAGGAGTCGGGTGATAAGCTAATTAAAAATGGTAGTCAAGTCGAGGAAGGTATTGTAAAAAATGTAGCAATGTTTTGGGTACGTGGCTTCATTAATTACTAGATGCATGGCAACATGCCAACACCAATGTATAGCAACTTTCAGTTAATTGGTGCTAGTGAATGAGACCATTTCTTGAATATATTTTCAACTGATTGTTAATTATTACTTCTAAATTATATTTCCAACAAAAGTACAATAATACTTTCAACTTATTGTTTTTCGCTTGAATTACAAGCAATGGACAAGGAAATACTATAATGATTCAGTTAATTAAAAAGAGAGGGAGAAAGAGAGAAATTAACGAGTTTGCAAGGTGAAAAGAGCGTTTTCGAGGATGCTTTGTTTTTCTCGCCTTTGGGGATGTGAAAGAGACGAAGAAAAAGAAAGGAATGCATGTGTGTGTGTGGCTGTGGGATTAATGATTGGGGCGTGACAATATAATGTCTCTATCTCCATCTCCATCTCCATCGTTATATTTATATCGCATTACATTTATTATTATTGAATGTATCGCCATCGATTTATTTATTACGTATATGGGTGTTTTAAGGATAAGAAAAGGGCAACTTTGCTTTGGTTGCATGCGATACTCTAGCTAGGCCCCCACCACGTGAAAGAGAGGGACATATAATAATAATAATAATAATAATAATACAACGCACAAATAATACAACGCACAAGAATCAACCCAAAAATATGCTCCTATATGAAATGCTAAAAAGCAAAGCTTCTTCCAACAACTAGAACCAAAACCAATAATGGTCCTTTCCATTTCTCAGGTCTCAACCAAATGGATGGACGGCGCATGTGTGCGCTGGTTGCTTTAATACTTTTCTTTTTGTGAGTTGAAACTCATCAAGTTAATGTTTTTTTTTTTTCATTTAGTTTGTTTCTAAATGATTTCCCTTCTTGATGGTATAAAATTTTCATGTGACTTAATTTCGGGCCATATTAGTTACATTTCAAATTTGATATCTCCAAGTCATGATTGCAATTTAATTGGAATGGTTAATGAGTAGTGCGGACTGTCCAAGAACATGACATGAGTAATGAGTCGGTTCACATTTTTCAGTCACGTGACACGCGTGTTCAATTAACACAAAACGGGGAAATTTTGTTAATAAAGAAGGATATACGGTTTCTATCGATTAGCGATGCTGCTTGTTGGTACATTGTTGATTCCACGTGTCTTGGAAAGGAAATTCATAGACGCACAAAGAAGAGCGAACGGGTTCACTTTCAACAAGTATTACCCGTGCAATATCATCATAGTAGTTCAGTGTTTTCAATCGCGATACGCACATTCTCAGCTAACACAAAAAATAAGAAATCTTGTTGATAAAGAAGTAATGGAAGATTTACTCTGTTAATTAGTGATCTTTTATTATTATTATTATTATTATTGGTACATATTGTTGATTCCACGTGGCCTGAAAAATAAATTCATAAAAGGACAACGAATAACCAAGCATTCTACAATATCATAATAATAAGACATACAATATTAGAAGAGCACGGTAAGTTTTTTTTGCCTCTTAAAAAAATTCTTTCATCGTATTTTCTATTTATATTCAGTGTTCCATATATGCGACGACCGTCACGAGAACACGGGCTCATTCATCATGACATGACATGAGGAGCGAGCTAGTACCATGAACTTTGAGCATGCTATAATCATTTCCAGTACGCGAAACACCTAACACATAAATAACCATCTAGTTGGTATTAAAATTCTATATTTGAAATAGGGTAATTTCTACATCCATTGATAGATTATGCTGAGTTAATACCATGAAATTCCACATAACAAAAAGCATGAAACGGAGTCAACATGAAAGTAGTATACACTAGTGTTCCTAGGCGATAATTAATCAAATAATTAATATTCACATGGCACTAGATGTTCCATACACTGCAGTTTCTTCAACTTTCATCGGTTTTAGTTCAGTTGTATAGGTCGTCATCATCAGCGGCAGCGGCAGCGGCAGAAGAGAATGGATCTGCAGCCCCAGTGACGGCACTCTCGGTACGATCTGGAAACCGGAACTCAGACCCAAACCCACGAGATTGTTGCAAGGTCTGTGCAAAGAGCTGGTATTTTCGGATGTCTGCATCACTGACACTTCTGCGGGCATATTTCATTGATTCCTCGAAGTGTGCTGCCTTAATCTCAGCGACATCATCAACCTCATCTTCTTCCATTGCTTCAGGGTTGTCCCTCTTCCTCCTCTCCCTCTCAATATCCTGTAATCCCCAAAGATTTTATTGAAGAATGTAATATTGACTACAAATTGTGGAACCAAAATTGGTAGCTACTATAGTAAACAAAAGTGCAATTCCAAAGTCAGCCAGAAAATCTCTTACCTTTTCAATATTCTCTCGAATTGCATATTTGCAGGCACGCTGACATACTTCAGTGATATCAGCACCACTGAAACCATGAGTATAACGTGCAAGAGCTGATAGGTCAACATCAGGAGAGATGGGTGACTTCCGTAAACAAGCTTTAAATATCTGAAGACGGGAGGCCTCATCTGGCAGAGGTATATAAATCAATTGGTCCAGACGCCCAGGCCTCAACAATGCTGGGTCGATAATGTCAGGCCGGTTGGTGGCGCCTATGATGAAAACTGTTTTTTTGACATTCATCCCATCCATTTCAGTTAGAAGTTGATTCAATACTCTATCCGCAGCACCGCCAGCATCTCCAACAGAACTGCCACGCTGAAGTTTGGAAGGAATAGAGTAAAACAAACTATAATACCATTCAGTAAAACGCGGTAAAAGTAAACCGGTGACTAGTGAGTTCTCTGTTTTTGAGTTTGCATAGACATGTAAACAGGCTGTTCCCAGACATAATAGTCAGAATGTACACAACTTTAGAAATTTTAAAGACAAGTACCTGAGTAGCAATAGAATCAAGTTCATCAAAGAATAGCACGCATGGAGCTGACTGTCGTGCCTTGTCAAAGATTTCCCTTACATTTGCCTCACTCTCTCCAAACCACATTGTCAGCAGCTCAGGTCCTTTGACACTTATGAAGTTTGCCTGACACTCATTAGCAATAGCTTTTGCAAGAAGGGTTTTGCCGCAGCCAGGAGGTCCATAGAACAGAACACCTTTAGAGGGTGACATGCCAAATTTCTCGAACTTTTCAGGATGCTCCACTGGGTATTGAACAGTCTATATATCATTTGATTTCAGAAATTAGTCCATGTATGGTAAAACAGGTTACCTGAAAGAGAAAAATTAAGGGAAAGCAGAAATTCAAGTCACAAACCTCTTGAAGTTCTCTCTTAACATTTTCCAACCCACCGATATCCTCCCATGAGACATTAGGAACCTCCACAACCTAACAATCAAGAATATGCATTTATTATCCTCTGGGAATTACCAAAGGAACAATCAAGGGAAAATGATAAAAACATGTATAAACCAATTACTCTACCACAACATAAAACTTGATATTGCTGTAGAGTTGCATGCATGCACAGATTTGATGCAATTAAAAAAACTTCCAAAATGATTGATTACTAAACCGGACTTCTCTATTTCTCTTTGGAGAAGTAAAAATGTCAATGAAGCCCAAACAGCAACAATTTACACTAAGCAAGTAATTTAAGACACAAAAAAAAAAAAAAAAAAAAAACTCACAGTTTCACGTAAGGCCGAAGGATTTGACGTCCCCAATGCAGTTTGGAAGTGCTCATTTGTCACAGCCATTGAATTCAACACCTCAGCGTCTATAGTCTCATCCTCTAAGTCGATGACATCCATTTTCTCCCTAATACACTGAAGGGCAGCCTCTGTACATAGAGCAGCAAGGTCTGAACCAACATAACCGTGGGTATCCCTTGCAACTCTTTCAAGATCAACCTGAAAAATTGAATCAATCAAGCATGAGGCAATATTAAATCAAATAAGTGAATTATTCATGGGGCCTTATAAAAAAGAAAAGAAAAGAGGCAGAATAAGTGTCTCACATCTTCAGCAAGTTTCATGTTTTTTGTGTGGATCCTAAGAATTTCCAATCTTCCAACTTCATCCGGTACACCTATGTCAATCTCACGATCAAATCTTCCAAATCTCCTAAGAGCAGGGTCAATGCTATTCGGCCTATTAGTAGCTCCCATAACAATCACATGGGCCCGGGACTTGAGGCCATCCATCAAAGTTAGAAGTTGGGATACTATACGCCTCTCCACTTCACCATGTGTCTTCTCCCTCTTTGGAGCAATGGAATCTAATTCATCGATAAATATTATAGATGGGGCATTCTTTTCAGCTTCTTCAAATGCCTTCCTTAAATTGCTTTCACTTTCACCAGCTAACTTTGACATTATTTCAGGGCCATTAATCAAAAAGAAGAATGCACCTGTCTCATTAGCAACAGCTCTTGCAATCAGGGTTTTTCCAGAACCAGGTGGCCCATAAAGCAAGATACCTTTTGGGGGCTTCACACCAATTGATTTGAAAAGCTGAGGGTGTCTGAGAGGAAGTTCTACAAGCTCACGGATTTGAGCCATTTGCTTTCTAACACCACCAACATCATCATAGCCCACTTCATTTAATCTCTCCTCATCCTCACGTTTGACAGGTTCGCCCTCACAGAAGATCTCAGTATCCGGTGCAACAACACAATATTCACCAGGGTCCGTCTCAATTACTTTAAATTCAACACTTCTCATTCCACCCCTGACTAGAAAAAGGTCGCCTTTCCTAACTGGCCGGTAAGATTCCATGAAATAAGCTGTTGAAATAATAAAAAAGCCCATTAAACAATAGAACTTAATAAAAACAGGACAAAAGGAGACATTCAACTATGGTAATTCTTGTTTTAAAATTAAAAAAAATACTTACGCTTCAAATATGCATCAAATAAGTTTCCAGTTACACCCTCAATCGTATCATCAATGGGAAGGATGTGAACACGCCTTCCATATTTCACATCGGGGCATGGATGAACAGATACTGCATCTCCAAGACGAACTCTAAGATTAGATCGTACAACTTTGTTCACTCTGACTTTTGGTTCTTCACATTGTTCATCACTAAGAACAACGCAAACTGTGTCTTTTCGCTTCTTCCCCTGAATAACAAAATGATACTCCATAAATAATACTCAGAAGAAAATACAACTTTTAGCAGCCAAATAGGAGGGTAAAGTCACCTTCAGCAAGACAGTGTCGCCTCGGAAAAACTGAAGTTTGTCCATAGTGTTAGGATGCATGGTGATAACAGAATTATCATCATTGATTGCTTCATCAACGATAAGACGGTTGGGAGACTTCTTGCGGTCCAGAATAGCAGTTGAATAATCTTTCTTACCACTTTTCCTGATGGAGTGATTCAAATAATAAGAATAGAACCGTAAAAATACCGAATATATCAAGCTTTGCCCAATAACGCTTGTAAAAATGACAAACCCTAAATTTTCACTGCTTCAAAACTTTTAACTTCCCTAAAGCCTAAGAACCGAAAACAGAGTGAACATCCAAAAACTACAAATTTAACATTTTAGAAAAGACCGAGTAGTTCATAAAATCAGAACTTTCCACAAAGAAACAAAATTCAACTAAATTACACATAATAAACATAACACTATAACACTAGACAAATTTAAAGGACAAATAGCCATTAAAGTTGACGCAAAATCCACACAACAAGTCGAAGCATAAAACCATTGTTTTTTTTTTTTTTTCAAAGTTTTGGTTGGTAAAAACAAAGGGTTCAAAAGCACGTACGGGTCAGTGGAAGAAGCTGGTCGAGGCGCAGACGAGCTAGGATCAGCCATTTAGTGGGATTTTGAGTTTCTTCAGCTAATTGTCTCTGTTTTGATTTCGGGTTCCAAATCGAATGCTCAGAACTTTGTGAGCCAGAGATAGACCGGTTCCACAAATATATGTAGATTCTATCTATTATAAAGAGAGCTAAGCGAAGAGGCAGTCCCTGTTTAGGATATGGAAACCGTACCAGGAAAACAAACACGGCCCCGTTTGGCATGTTTAGTTTGAAAAAGAGTAGGAATTACAGTAGGACTTTTGTTTCGACTGCGACACGATTTGCTTTCCGTTTGGTCGTTTCAAATTTACGTGGTGATGTTTCAAATGAATTCGCGCCACCTGGTCGTGCATCCAATTAAACTACACACGATGGCTCATTTAAACGACAAGTCGGTTTATGAAAGTTTGGCCCATATGAACGACGAGTCGGTCTTAACCAAACCGCGGAACTGAAAATCTTACAAAGCAGGCACAAAACCCCTTGTTCATTCTGTGCCCCTGAGCTAACCCAAAAAGGGGAATAATAATAATAATAGTAGTAAAAGAAATGGGCATCAGCATTGGAGGGGGACAAATTGAGAGGTTGAATGGGAAAGAGGTGAGTTATAGTGAGTTTGTGGAGAGATACATGGCAAAAAATCAGCCAGTTGTGTTAACTGGTTTGATGGATGATTGGAGAGCTTGCAAAGACTGGGTCGCTGAGAATGGACAACCAAACCTTCAATTCTTTTCTACCCATTTTGGTAAATCCAAAGTTCAGGTATTTACTTTGTTAATCGTTCAAGTTCTATGTATGTAGCTGCTTCTTCTTCTTCTTCTTCCTTTTTTTTTTTTTTTTTGGGAAAAAAGCTTGTTCTTGGATTCTATGCATTTGTTGTTAAAATTCATTCCTCGTTTCCATTGCTTGTAAGTTGGCTCAATCATGGTTCAACAATTGTTTTACTAAACTCTTTTTCCCTTCTTTTTTATTTCCCGTTGTTTGTTTGAGGCTTTGATTTGAGTGCTAACTGAGGTTAGAGTACGCAACAAGGCTTGATGCTTTGGAATTAATTTGCACATTATTCTAGTTGATGCTATGTTCCTGAGCTAAAATTGGACAAAATACACTTTGTTTTTAATGTTTGTGTTAGTGTATTGTGAAATTTTGGCACTTATAGGTTGCGGATTGTGGCACCAGAGAATTCACTGACCAGAAGAGAGTAGAAATGTCTGTTTCAGAGTTTGTTAAGAACTGGCTTGAGAACTCCATTATGGAGAATAGCAATGCTTCCACCGAGGCTAATGGCATGTCCGTGCTTTATCTGAAAGACTGGCATTTTGCGAAGGTACAAGTTATGGTTAGGTTTCTGTTTATTTTGAAACTGTCGACTTTACCCCAGTGCGGTACATATCAACTTAGAGTCAGTCACCTAGCTTTACTTCATTATATCTTGGTGTATATTCAAACATGTCCGGGCAGCAGTCTCACTACTTCTTTTATCCTTTATATCCTAATTGTCAGGAATACTCTGAATATGTAGCATACAGAACCCCGCTGATTTTTTGTGATGATTGGCTCAACATGTATCTGGACCATTATCGTTTGCATAAGGATCTTGAGTCTCATCAAAAGGATAATGATATATGTTGCTCTGACTATCGTTTTGTTTATATGGGAGCCAAAGGTTTGAGCGTAGATATCCTGAATCTTTCTTTGTTGCTTTTTGAACTTGTTAGCTATAGATATGTTGAATTTGTGTTTGCTTTCAACGTAGATACTCAGTTTCTCTAATGATTGGTTGCGTGCGTACCTTATGGACTACTACCAAAGTTTATTGTCCCTTTTCTTTTCTGCAGGATCCTGGACTCCTCTTCATGCTGATGTTTTCAGGTCATACAGTTGGTCAGCAAATGTGTGTGGGAAGAAAAAATGGCTTTTTCTGTCTCCTTCTCAATGTCATCTTGTATTTGACAGGCAAGAATAGGACTCATTGGGATATTGAATAAATAGATAGACCTGAAATTGGGAGTTTTAACTTGCCTTTTGGAAAATGGCACGTGTTCACAATATTTCATAAATTTCATTTTCTTAGGTGATATTTCTTACTCATTGTGTGCATATTAGGTTATAATCATGTACTTTTTGCATTTTGTATGTCTTATGCCTTTTTGTCTAACTTGTCTCTATTATTTGATTCAGAAATTTAAAAGGCTGTGTCTATAATATCTTTGATGATGTAAGTGAAACTGACTTTCCTGGTTTCAAGAAGGTGAGTCACAAGCTTTTATTTTCAACTTATAAATGTAGCTTCACATTACGGTACAATTGGTTTTATCAGTTCATTTGGTCATGTAATTCATGCAGACTATCTGGTTGGAATGCACTCAAGAACAAAACGAGATCATATTTGTGCCCAGTGGGTGGTACCATCAAGTTCATAATCTGGTATTCCTCATTTGTTTGCTGTTCTTTGGGGGTAAATTACAAATATAGCTTCTTCTTGGGATTTCTAAGTTTTTACTAAGATAAAGAAAGCATGCAGCTGCTTTTGAAAAAGCCCCAATGGATTTGTTGAAAATATAATTACTACTTTCTACTGTTAAAATAAAATTGAGAAAACAAAAAAAGGCTTTGATACTTATCCAACCCTCTGTAGTTTGCCAACTTTTGTCTCATACTTAGGCTCAGATCTTTTGGCAGGAAACTGTAGAATACTAGAGTTTTATTTATTTATTTTGTGGTTAAATGTGCTTGCTCAGTGAATGGCTATATTTCCTCTTTAACCGAATTCATAATGCTTTCAGGAAGATACAGTATCAATAAACCACAACTGGTTCAATGGCTATAACATTTCTTGGGTGGTAAGAGCAATACTGGAGCTAAGCAATTCATTAAGTAAAACTAGCCATTGAGAGAAAATATAGGAGACAGCTAGTATTTTATGTAACAATATATTTTTGATTAATTTCCATCATTCTCTCAGTGGGATTTACTGTTGAGGGACTATAACGAGGCTAAGGAGTACATAGAGGATATAAGGGACATCTGCGATGATTTCGAAGGTCTCTGTCAACGTAATCTTGCGGCTAACACAGGTATGTCATCAAAATTAAATGGATATTCTCTAATCTCTATATGGTTTTCAGTGCAATTAAATATCTTTTTTTTTTCCCTATGAAAAATAAAAATGTGCACTGATTGTATCTTTTCTTTCAGGAATGAACTTCTACGATTTTTTCACCTTCATATCACGCTTCTCTTTGGTCAATGTGGTCATACTTTTCCACCTATGCAGAGACTATGAGAATCAAATTTGGAATTCATCCCTTGTAGCTCGACGCTTAGCATGGAATCTTGTATCTATACAGAAGATTGCATTGAAAATGAAAAGTGTCAATGATGCGGCTGGAAGTTTTGGACCGTTCATGGATTTGAAGGAAACTTTGGATGACCCCGAATTTCTTAAATTGTGCATGGGTTTGTGCAGAACGTATGGAATGATACACGAGGAGGAGAAATGGACTTGTGAGATGAAGAAAGCATTGATGCCTGATTTTGAGGATTGTGATTTTTTGATCTCTTCTCCTGACGATCTTGTTAAATTTATAGACTTTGCTGTGAGAAAATTTAGTGGCAATTGCACTGAGGAAAACATTTTGCTTTCTAAATAGGAAGATGGAAGCTGACTTCTTTCTATCAATTATGTTTCATCTGTGTCCTCCAGACGCTTCTTCCTTTTTGTTTCGCTGTTCACACAAATAGATTAGGAATATACAGGAACGGTTTAATCGTAGACTATGGGAGGTTTCTGATTCATAATTGAAGGCGAAATTACAACAGCCCAGATGGTAGGGGAGGAAGGCTGCGTCTCGTCACGGAGTAAACATGACGACTGTTGCCGTATCCAATTTTGACAGGCTATGCTACATTAATCATTTTTCTCTATAGCATCCCCATGTACCATCAAATATTTTATTTCTTTGTTTGCAATCATGTTGCGTATGTTTAATGTTTGTGATGTTATTCCTGCAGTTGTTTAGCCAGTCAACTTCGGAGTTTCATTTGAAGCAAAACGTGGAATGATACAGATAGTTTTCAGAATTTTTTTAATTTCGAAAAGGCTGCGAAATTTGAAAATTATCTAATATTGTTCTTTTAGGCTTCGGCTTTCTCAATTGGCCATCTGTTTTGGAACCCAAGGAAAAGCACTTAAATTACAGGAGAGACCAACTTTTGGTTCTAGGTTCGCTTTATCGTTGTTTGGATTGACCCGTCAGTCCCAAAGAGTTTTGATTTCTTGCTTTTCATGATGAAGCATCTCTTTATCCTTCCCGGTTCACAACAGTTCAGACGGGTGACGGGATCGTCATAATTTTCGCCAAACATTCTCTCCTTAACAATCTCCTATGTTTCCCTGGACTCCGTAGATTAGGGCTTAGGCTAATTTTTCAAGGGCCATTTAAAGTAAAATTGCTCTCAAGAGATTTTTAAATAAAATTTTATTTTTTTATTTTAAGAGTCTCACCAAAATTTTAAAAAATTCTTCAATTAAAATTTATTATATTATTTTTTTATGTCACAAAGAGTAAATATATTATTAAAAAATAGAGAGTAATAAAATTTAGTGAGAGGAGAATTTAATTAAAATAATATAAATTTATTTTTATTTAAAAAATCTTTTGAGAAAGAGTTTATTTTTTTAATAATATAATATATAAGTAAATAAGTATTTAAAAAATAAAATTAGATCAATTTTTTTTTTTTTTTAGATATTCGACACTTCCACTTTACTGTCTCTGTTTTTAATTAGCACGCACAGAATAGGCAGTTATAACTTGACTTTCTTGAGAAGTCATCGAGTTTGGAATAGGACAATACACTGCTTTAAAATATTTCGAAATCGCATGCTTCTTTAATACTTACTTAATTCAGGCCCATGTTGGAATGCATGAGCTTGGATGGAGAAGAAAGCCTGCTGCAGTTAATTGGCCTTGCGGTGTCTGTATTTTACCCTATTCTCTTTAAAATATTGTTGTTTTAGCTACTGACTCAAATGTTATTTTAGTGACCACTGAGATTCATATGTTATTTTAGTGATCACTGAGATTCATCAATGTCCTTAATATTTAATCTTTGAAAGCTAAGTGCCAACTAGAGATATTATGATACCGAAGAGGAGAAGGTTCATTTGGCTAAGTCTGCCAGATGTGCTGTTTAAAATTTTCCTGTTTTTGTTGGTCTCCACATGCAAATGCATAAAAAAAAAATCATTTGTATTGGGGTTGCCTTGTTGTGAAGAAAGATTTATGAAGCTCTATCTGAATGGCGAAAACAATAACCAATGCCATTTTGAAAACAAAAGATGAGAAGAGACAAAACCACACAACCCAATGTTATTAACAATTAAGTATCCTCCCTGTATTTACATTGTCACAACTCACAAAGCAGGGACGATTAACCTGTTAGGCAAATAAATAATTTTTTTTAAAAAAAAGGCAGGAAAAATGTAAATACCCCAAAAAATAGACAAAATAATAGCTGATTTTTACTCTACGGCAAGGCATTTACTCATGGACATCTGTCATTTCGACCAGGACCTCCATAATAGAAGTAAGTTCCCCAGACATTGTTTCTACCTTGTCTTATATCATAACAGTTTGAATGATCAGCCAAGAGGTGAAGATTTGTTAGAGGAAGCAAGTTATTATCCCAGTCGACGACTTGCAAATTTCTGAAGTAGGCTGCTCTTCTGAATCCTTCTTCAGCAAAACGGCCACTGCCCATTTGGGTAGATGTGTGGAAACCTGATGATCTAGAGTTCACTATCTCTCCTCCAAATTGTACCATGCTTGCATGGCTTCTCAAATGACTGAACAAAAATGCAGGCCAATATCCAACTAACAGTCCTGATCCAAATTGTAACCACCAATGTCCATGCTTTGGATCCTGCCATAATGTGTTTGTATTTTAGTGCTTTTATGTGCAAAGAAAGAAATCCGAATTTGCTAACGGAGGACAAGGGTCTTGTTTCTCAATTCTCCTTATCCCATTGACTGCCTAATGGCAAACATGATGAGTTTCTTTCTGTCTCTAATTGTCCTCTTAATCAAAGTACGTAATGAGATGCCAAAATGATAAAGGGGAACAGAAAATTAAGGAGGTCAGACGTGGGGACTATACTTTTTTTTTTTTTTACTGTTTGCACTCCCAAATCTAACTGGAGTCAAAGTAAAATACTTTATTGAAGAATAAAGAAAACAGAAGCCGATGCTCAATGAACCCTTTGACAAGGGAGAATACTGAAAATGAAAGGAATCTTTCATTTTAATATTAAGCATGGAAAAGAATCAAGAAAAACAGTGTCAAACATAACTGTTTACCAATTCTTTTTTTTTTAAAAAAAAAAATAATTATTGAGGACTTCCTCGCAACGTAACAACTAAGAAGTCAGACACAAAACTAAAATTGGATAATGGACACTGAAGACTTTTGTCAAAAGGAGCGAAACTATGAAGGTGACTCAGTAACTACAAAAATTACCTTAGTACTCAAGTAATTGAAAGAAAATTTTCATGTAAAATATTAATCTCACCTTCCAAATCATTAAACCAATATCGAATTGTCTGCCATTGTAAGAGGATCTTGGAGATATTGCTGCTCCAATCGCAATCTTGTTGTTGGTTTGGACAAAGCCAGAGCAGAGTAGGTTGTAGCATCCGGTGGCTTGGTATGCATCAGTCTGTAAATTTATTAGTCAACGACGACATGTGCTTATATATGTTTACTCTTTATTTGAAGGGAAGATAGAAGAGAACTGGATAAGACTTACTGTCCAATATGTGAAGAATCTTGGATAACTGTCTCCATATAACTCTGGGCTAACCTGCAGAAGTTTGAATAAAAAGTGTTTTACGCTATGATTAACATTGGCAAAAGCCTACTCAGACGAAGAGAAGCTTGTTTCCGACTATTAAAAACATGCCTGCCAGCCGGCTTCAATGGTGTTCAAATCATTGCCAAACGAACCAGAAATGACCCATAGTTGTGACAAGCTGAATTCATATCCATCAGTTACACGGGGCGCCCACACGTTGAGACTGGCTTTTGCTCCATAATATTGATCTCCATTTACAAACACAACTGCATGCTGTAAACCGAAGTAATAAAATCAACCGATAGCAAATTCTTTTTTCCAAGTTTTAGCAAATTTTCCTTGTCGACGGAAAAAAAGTGAAGGGGAAATGATAAGATACAGGGCAACAAACTCTGAGTAAATAAAAAAAAAAATTCCAATTAGTTTCGAGTGCTAACCTCATGGCCACCGCCTGTTGAGTCTCTCCTTACATGTCTTCTTAATTTTCTTCCAAATCTTTTAATAGAACTTGCTCTTAAAATATCCCTCTCTGTTGTTCTTCTGATTGGAACAGTTCCTTCTGGGCATGATTCTCCCAAATCAGTCCACAGCTGAAGGCTTTCTATTGCTGTCTCTTCCGTCTCATGGCCTTTTGGCCTAGCTGGCGGATCCTGTCAAAACAAAATCTTTTTTCAATAGTGACGGAAAATGCGTTTTTTTCCTTTTTTATATTTTCTCAGAGAGAATTTTAGTGGGAACAAACACAAAATTACCAGCGGCTTCTGGCCTCTAAGCTCAGGATGGTCAAAAGCTGGTTGAAGATGAGATAGAACACAATCAATCACATCACCATCAGGGCTCTGCAGCATAAAACCACAAGAACCTCGATCACTTGACCAACAACAAAACAAGAAAATAAATCTTTAGCGAAAGAACACCAGCAAAGACAAAAGAAAACGAAAAAAAACCTGAATTGTCTTGACTGCTGGCTTGTTGACCTTCTTCAAATAAGCATTGACTCTCTTAAGCTTTTGCATATGCTTACTAGGCCGGAAAGTTTGGTTCGCCGGTGTCCGGTGACCGGAATCTGACACAATGGGGATGGAGATGGGCATAACAGGGCTAAGCGAAGAAACAACGAAGAGAAAAGAAACCAAAATAGGAAACACTGAAATAGAAGAAGCTGCCATTTTTGTGGAATGTTCCTGTATTGTTTTTTGTTTTGGCGGAAGGGTTTCTGTTTGTATGCATTGATGTTGTCTTCTTGTGTAGATACACAACAACATGGCGGTGTTGGTGTCTATTTGCTACCTTAGCTTATTCCTAAGATCGCTTCATGTACATACAAAACAGAAAGACAAGTATTCAAATGAAACCCAGTTGTTGTTTTGTTTCACTGCTGCCTCGCCATTTTCAACATATAAAGTTATAAACACACTCACACTCTCTCTCTCTCCCTTGAAGAGATTCTGGTGCCTCGGTTTTGAGTTTTCTGACGCACAAGAAACAACTTCAGGCACGAGCTTATTAAAATAGACCATAATTTATATAGTCTCCCTGTGCTTCTCTAAGTTTTACCCATAATGGGTTGTGGTCAAAACTCAGTTTTTTTTTTTTTTTTGCTTCCTAATTTTCAGAATTTGTCTGTGCTTGTTTAACAGTGTTGGAAGAAAGAATTTTTTCTGTTCTTAATCCAAAATTTGGGAATGCAGAAACTGAGCGTTTTACTTTTGAGTTGGATTCAATTGGGCCAAGCTAAGGAATAGATTACACTTTGTTCTGGATATTTATTTTTGTCAAGCCAAGGAATTTATGGCATGTTCTTCAATTATCACATTTTATGTTTGTTTAGTGCAGTGTGTAATAAAAAGACTGCGGCTCTGTAAAATTTTTTCATAAAAGAAGAAAGGTCCATCTCTCGGTGGTGCTGCCACTTGCCCACTATGAAGTGGACTACAAGTAATGCACATTTTGCACACTTGATGGTCCACATTAAATGATCGCGTCAAACAATTCATTATGATGGCAAAAATTTACTTTTCTTTGTGCCTAATTCTTTTGACTATTACTACGAACTTAAATCAATATTTTTTCCCCCTAAAAAAGGGGGGTGGTCCGATTAATGATTTCCCAGAAGACCGGGTTAATTTAAGAACAAACTAGCACAGCATGTGCCTCTTCAAACAATTGTTTATTAGCCGGCCATGGCCGTAACACAAATTCCTCCCATTAATTTCTCCTAATCACTCAGTAATGATGACTACTAGCAAATTAACGTTCTACTTTTTGAAATTGTACCAAAAGACAGGATTAAACTTATCATCATTTTGCTCAACCAAATGATGCAGTAGGGGACCATACATTAGCCATAGCACCCCTTTCGTAACTTGTCGATCAGGCGAGGCTAGTAATGTACGGTGATGTCAAAATTAACGGTGTCTGATTTTGATGTAATGGTCAACCTGTCAAAGGACGATTTCCCAGAAAATTCCAATAGTATTTCCTCTTTCCGAATTTTTAAGAGAAACTGGAATAGCGGCTTGTAATTGATCGTAATAAATCCTCCGTATCGGCAGCCGATGGGTTTCTTATTTATGTACAAGAAAACTGCTTTAAATTAAATCGGTTAGAGACCAAGAAAAAGATATTAATTATAGAATACTAATAAATTTTACATATTTCTTAAGGTGCGTTTGAAATTGAGACTGAACAACTGTATTTTAAAAGTTACGGTACTAAAATGTTTGGTAAATAATAGTTGTTGTAGGTTAATAGGTATACTGATATGATTTTTTACTTGTATCATAAAAAATCTATTATATCTTTAATAATTTTATCAAATTTATTATTTAAATTTAAATTTATTATATTTTTTTCACAACAACGGTATCTTTTAAGATGCAGCATTTCAATTCCAAGCCGGACTTTAAAATTCTAAAAGTATTACATTCTCGTCATTTAAATGAATTAACATGGATTTCACGTGGTTTAGTGAATCCTTAGGAATCCTACCGTCATTGAAGTTATAATTAAACCGTTTAGTTTGTTTCCAATGATCTTTATATACTATTAGTGTGTAAATATTGTCTATCTTTATTTCATAAATATATCCTATTAAATCATGTCACATAATTATCTTGTAAGGAAAGACGAAAAATACCATGGATAAAGTCACTAGTTAAATTTGAGAACACTCGCCTCTATTCCTGACCTAAATGACAAGACTAAGAACTGACTAGAATAAGTGATGCCACCAAATAGGTTGAGTGAGACGAGTAAGGTGAGCAAATATTTTTTATGTCATTGGGGGCATATTTAGCGCAATTTCCTCTATACGATTAAAGCAAATTTATGTTTGAGATTACCATCAACCTAGCTAGAATATTTTCAATGAGACGTGGCTGGAATGTGTACAGTCAATCCCCTCAATAGACACGACTGATGGGTAGTTTCTGAAAAGTTCATTATTACAATTTAATGTCATTGGCACAAGGTAATATTCTCTGATACTGCCTCACCAATAGCCTCTTATTTGTCTTATTACAAGTAAACAAATATAACTAATAACTATAGCATAATCCTTAGGTTAGCAGCACTATTACGTAGGAAATAAGCTGGCAATCGCACTAATACAAAATGAAGTAAAATATACAGCACAGAGCCCATACGATAATAACACCGTAACTAATAATGCAGCTAGAAATTAATTGTTTTGTTTTATACAAACCGGTTATTCAATTGTAATTAAATGGGGGATATCATTTATCATCAGTACGTGGGGGCACCAGAGGATGGGCCCTAAGCGTCGTTCTCTTTTCGGGGTTCTGGGCTATGGTGCTTGCCACTTTCAAGTTTCAAAATGAAGACTATTCTTTATTTCTCTCTTCTTTTCAGAAACCATTACTGTTGAGGAATATTGGTCCACAGAAAGTTACTGTAATTATAAAACAACTGGCAATATTGATGATCATTAAGCAATTGCTTCATTGGAAAGCTGGCCTGAGAGAGAATAGATTCCATCCCCACAATCTATAAAGGAATTTTGCATTTAGATTTGAAAATATTTTTGAATATTAGCAACACACATGCACCCATTTTCTTAAACCTTGCGTATGTGATGCGTGTATATGCATAAAGTGACTGCAATTTTGTGATTATTGTTGATGTGGGTACACCGTTTTTGATTGGTATAAGTGAAAAGGCTGCCATTGCGATGCTTTGTAACTGCAAAGATAAACAGCACCCAAAAGTCGAAGGTGTGGTGGGGAAGAAACGTGAAGGAACGGAAAAAAGAAGTGGGATCGAGACAATTGACACTCAGTCACTCACAGGAATAGAGGACTAATACTTTTGTGAGTTATATTTGTGAAATTGCTAAAAAGCAGAGCATGTGTTTTTGGTGTCTACCTTCCTAGGCTTGTTGCTAGAGCCGGCGGCATTAGGGCTAGCCTGGCTACCTAGGAAAATTTCTTTGAGACCCAACATTTTTTTCAAAAATCTCTTATCAGTTTTTGGTAAAAATAAGTAATCTTCATATTTGTCTTTAACACGATTTTTTTATAATGTCTATAAAACTGACAATGTTCATCTTACATCCCAACAAAAATTCACGTATACAACTAAAAGAGATGCAAATTAGTCTCAACAAATGTTGATTAAAAGGTTATTTTAATTGAGTTCGGGTTAAAATAAGTTCCTAACTTAGCCGTTGCTTATAGCAAAACACACGAACAAAATTTTTTCAAAATATTTTAGATACTAGGATTGTAAAAATGATTATTAACAATCAAATGAAGAAATTACAAATTTTAACATTTACATCAAGTGCCCAGTAGATAGTTGATGCCTTAGCTAACTTGGGTGTTCATCGTGGTTATTTTACTTGATGTTTTCATTCATTTCAAGGATTCTCCAAAGATGTTAATAGATTACATTTGTTATCATTTCTCTTAACTTTGTTTTTTGTTGTTCTTTGTTCTCCGTAACATTTTTCTCCCTACTAATTTTTTTAATTTTATGATTATTTAGAGGGTTGAGACTCGTTATATCCCCTAATATATACTTTTTGATAATAATAATATAAATAAGCTTAACTTAGTGATCACGGATCAACTACAAGAAAGGCCTACAACACTTTGTCTTTTAATATGCCTCTACAGTCTACACATGCATAGTGATATTGAAAAACACAATTTTGTGGCTGGGTCGATTAAGAGAAACTAAAAAGAAAATTGGAATCACTGAAGAAAAAGAAGAAATTTTCAATCATGTTCCTTGCCTAATCAATCCAAAAATTCCAAGTACATATTTAGTTCGCAAAGATATTGCTTTCCAACCCAAATTTAGAATTGAAGAATTTATAATCGTTTTAATTGACCTGTCATCTAAAGGCATACATTATGCAGCCCCAAATGCAAAGAAAAATCATTGAGTACAAGCATGCTAAACTTTCAAGAGGGTGTCATTTGCTTTCGTTTCAATGTTCTGAAACATCAGCTATGTGCCTAGCTTGAGAAAAGAATGCCGCTGGCAGCCAGACTAATGCTCGCTTTATATAATTTGTGGTTGAAGATGGTGATGGGTCATCTGATTTTGACGTGGCGACCATGTGAAGTTATCTTACATTGATGTATAAATAAATAACTTTTTTTTAAAAAAAATTTCATTATCTTTATGTATGGAAAGCTGAATATTGTAGCTTTTTAGAAGTGCCACTAAAAAACCCTTCAAGCCAGCATGCACTTCAAATTCCTAGTGACCATTCATCACATAGCCTGGCCTCATCAACCATGGCAAAAGATTCAGATTTGATGAGGCCAGCTAATTATTTATTTTTTCCCTCAATTTATTGTCAGTATAAATTTATATACTGCGGCGGTGGAGTCAAAAAGCTTCGGCTCATGATGAAGTCATCCTTGTAATGCTTCATAATTAAATCAATGTGTACGTTGCCTTGCATTAATTCCTGGAAGTTCACGGAAGCTTCTTGCCTCTTTACTTAATTTGTGCGCATATGAAAGCCAAAGAAGCATCCCTTATTCTTATTCTTCTCAATAGCCCGCAATTGTGGGCAAATATTTGTGGGGTCCTAGAAATGTGGGTGTATTTTGTGCGGTTTACTTAATGGCTAAAACTGTTTACTTAATCCCAAATGTTTGTTTTCAATTTTTAATATTATTTTTTAACTTAAATAAATATTTTAAAAATTAAATAAGTTATTTTATCTCTATTATTAAAATTTTTAATTTTACATATTTGTGAGTAGATGTTATAGAGCCTTTTAAAAGAGTTGAATTATTTAAAATATCTTTCACAACCTCATTTTATTCCTTTAATAATATAACTTTATAAATCTTATCAACTAAAGTAATTTTATAGTATTTAATAAAAAATTTTATTGACAATTAAAGAACTAAAATATTTTTAAGTAAAAATTTTACTTATAAAAAGCTCTATTAGTACATGCTTTCGCTCTTTTTAAAAAATTATACTAAACGGGGCCACTCATTCCATCCCAGCACCCCCAACACTTCAAATTAGGAAAATTCAATGCCTGAAACTTCCCAAAAGTTACTCCTCTCCTGTTACAAGGCACTATTTCGTGATCAAATGCTTAGCTTATAACATTTTGGGCATTAATGTTTTCAACCGACTGAACCTGTACTGGTGCATATGCTGATGTGCAGAAGCAGAACAAGAAAATCAATGATACGTACTTAGTAAAAGGACGATTGCTCTTGGTCCAGATATTGCAGTCTCATCAGGATAAAGCATATTACAGTCAAAAGATCGATTCTCTTGCAAAAATTGGAATGATAAAAAGGAACACAATAGCAAGAATAGGATTTTGATTCTCTCAACGTCAAAATTTTCTTTCAGTTTGTTTTTATGTAGAAGAAATCTGTAATTGTGTCCATTTCTTCTTTCACAAGCAAAGCATCTTATCTTTGAACTTTGTAGAAACCAAGAAAAAAAAAATGCACCTTCTTATTCTTACGTATTCCATTTCACATTACTTTGAATAAAGGTCAATAAAAGCAGATAGCAAAGAATTAGGAAGCTAATTAAGTTGACTGAGTTAGTGCAGAACTGTACAACTCATTTTAGATTCACTAACTAATTAAGCACAATGTCATCAACAATGAGGGGAAATGCGAGAGCAATGGGAGCGGCTTCTTGCAATGGCATTGTGCGCCGCATGGTGAGCCTACCTCGAAGCATTATAGGGGGACTTTCAAGAGCAATGGGTCATGGTATTGATCTTGTTGGAATAGGAGGCAGAAGACATAATAACCAACATCAACCGTTAATGAACTTTCAATGGCCGCAGCACCCACAAGAACCCTTAATTGTACCCGAAGAATGGGCATTTTTAACTAGCTTTGAGCAGCAATTTGGCTCAACACATCCATTCTTTTATGCATGCCAGTTCATGGAGGCTCTGAAGATAGCTGAAGATGAGCATAAGTTTGTGTTCATGTATCTTCACTTACCACAGCACCCTTTCACTCCCTCTTTTTGTAGGGAGACATTGAGTTCAGAGCTTGTAACACAGTTTCTTGATGCTAACTTTGTTTGCTGGGGAGCACTCGCTGATAGAGGAGAGGGCTTGCAAATGGCTGCAACATTGAACGCTGCCAGCTTCCCCTTCTGTGCTGTAGTGGCTCCTGCTCCTGGCAATACCATAGCAGTGCTGCAGCAGGTTGGTTCAAATTACCGGTTACATGAATTGACCCAACAAATAATAATGTACAAAAATGACAATAAATTATTTAGTTCACATGCTTACGAATGTTATATCCCCTGTAGTGAAACAATCATGTGTCCAGTTCTAATACAAATTTTTAATGTGACAGCTCTTTCATGCCAGGATCTGTAGTTTTAAAAATTCGGAGTAAAGATTCTTCATGACAACATTTTTAAAAGACAAAATTTTTGTTAAACTCTTAGTAAAAAAAGTTGTACAATCAATGCACTGAAAGTCACAAATTTATGTCGTTGATTTAGCAATTATTTACAGAAGTGAGTTTATGATCTAGACTTTTTTTATTTTTTAATGCGAACGTCCATATACCTAAGTGTTTTTTTTTTTTTTTTAATATTATGGTTACTTGAATTGTGTAGCTCTGACTTGTATATTGTTAGATGGAAGGGCCAATTTCCCCAGCAGAGCTGGTGGAGATCTTGCAGAGAACAGTAGAGGAACAAGGATTGGCTTTTGGTGGTGCTGGTGCTCAGGCAAAGGAGGAAGAAAGGATAAGAGCCAGGGCCAGGGAACAAGAAAAGATAAGAGCGGATCGTCAGCTAAGAGAAGAACAAGACGCTGCATATATTGAAGCTCTCAAGTTAGACCGGGTATGTGCCGCCAAAAACTTTCTGTGGAATATTTATGGTACAAAACTACAAATGATGAAATGTAATTAGTCAATCTCACCACGACAGAATAATAATATCTTGGTACAAACTGTATCACTAAGTCGTTCTCTAAATTCAGAATGGACAATTACATTCTTTAGTTTCCCCTGCCTATGTACAGGAAAAGGAAAAGCTCAAGCACTTACCATCAGGAGGAAGAGCTCAGAAACCAGCACAAGCAAATTACGAGAAGTTTAGACCCAACGCTACACAAAAAGAGTACGGCAATGCTAAAATAGCTCCCAGGAGAATTAGAGAAACTCAACACAAGGGAACTACGTCTAATAAGGCAAAGGATCCTCAGGTTACAAAGGTATAAACAATTAATTATTAGTAGCGCAACAGGAATATATTCTTAATTTTTGGGTTAATTATTACGGTTAAAAGGTAACTAAGAAGTGATGATGACAATATATAATTTGACCATGAAAATTTCAGATATTGATACGATTTCCAAATGGAGAAAGGAGAGAGCAAAGCTTTTTGCTCACAGATAAAATCCAGTCAATTTACAGATACATTGATTCATTAGGGCTACCTGGTATTGGAAACTACAAATTGATATCAAGCTTTCCAAGAAGAGTTTATGGTGTTGATCAAATGGGTGTCATTCTCGAAGACGCTGGCCTTCATCCTAGAGCAAGCCTGTTCCTAGAGCCGTATGAATGACAGATACAGATATGCATCACAATTTGCATGCGGGCATGTGCTTCCCATATTGTGCATGAATGAAATCCACTGCTATAGCCTGAATAATAGTAACACTACATAAATTTTGTACGTATGTCGCATCCCAAAAATATTATTTTAATACAATGCGTGTCATATTTTAATGTGATTAATTAGTTGACATTGTGTTCAATACATCATTTTATTGTGAGATTTTCTGCTCTTTTATTTCTAGAAAGGCCAAGGTTGTTAATTGTTTCGCCACCGATCAAATTGAAAACTAACAGTAAAATCTAATCTCAGTAAAACGATGCCGTTTTTACTTTCTCCGAGCTAAATTCGAGCGAACCGCTCCGTCACTATCGTCACATAGCGAACTCGAGCCTCTCGTCTCCAACTCTCAACTCTGGAGCCTTGAAAAGAGAGAACACCAGAAAATGGCGCTCCGCACGTGTCAAAATTTGGCTTCTTCCCTCATTAGTTCAATCAAATTGACTAAAAAACCCATTCGAAACTTCAAGGTTCCAGTCAAAAATTGCCTATCAGACTCAAATGAATCGCGTAAGGTGCTACCTCTACTCTCTGTTAAGTACTCTTTTATTGTCCCACTAGTTTCTGATGCACCTGGGTTCTGTTTGGTTTCCACGAATTTCGTATAAAGAAATTAAAGTTCGGAAATTTTCTCACTGCCTAGGACGCTGAACTATTTCATATTTTCTCAGTAACCAAACGGAGCACTAAGATTTACTGCCTTAAGAAATTATGGGTTTCTTGTTTTTTGGTACCAAAGTTTGGTGATTGGGGGGTTTCTAGTTTATGCTTACTTTCAGTCCGCTAAGTTTGTTTCACAAGCTTTCGTAATTTAGAAAGGAAAAAATAACTGTTTAAAAGATCTTGTTTTGCTTGTTTCTGCATTGTTTACACTTTGGTGAATCCTTATAGTTCATGTCATTGAAATTTGCAGTTGGTTTTGCAAGTAAAGGAGAGGCTTGAAAAAGATTATAACAGTCTCCCAGTTGGTAAAAATGGTAGAGATGATGAAGACATGATCCTCTGGTTTTTAAAGGATCGAAAGTTCTCTATCGAAGAATCTGTAGCAAAATTGACTAAGGCCATCGTATCCTTAGCCATGAATTTATGTCTTCATAACGCTAAATCTTTTTATATGTGTGAGGGAATCCATTTGCAGGTTACAGAAAATACTTGATTTTGTTTATCAAAAATTGAAGACTGATTAATAGTTTTTGTGAACTGGTACATTGTACTGTTTCCTACTAAGTTTCCTCCTTTTAGAAATGGCGTCAAGAATTTAGAGTGTCTGAACTGAACAAAGACTCTGTAAGAGGTATTGCTGAATCAGGAAAGGCGTATGTGCATGACTTTCTGGACATAAATAAAAGACCAGTGCTCATAGTGGTGGCATCAAAGCACTTGCCTGCAGTGAGTTTTGAGTTGCAGAATACCCTCTTTTACTGCTTTTGTCTTTGTTTGAATTTCTTTTATGGTTCCAATCAGCATCTCCTAGCCTCACGCGTAAATTATAGTCACTCTGTTGCGGGTACATTAACTTCCTTAGTGGTTGGACAACTACTTTAAAATCTCAAAGTCTTGTTTCACGTAGCATTATTTTTTTAATTTATTTACATTTTTTTTTATGTTGGGGGGGGGGGGGGGGGTGGGGGCGCAAATTTATTAACTGCCCATGTGCTTTTGGCATAGGTTCGATGATACAGATTAGTTGGCATTGCACAGGTGCATGATCCTCTTGAGGATGAGAAGCTTTGTGTATTTTTCATTGAGAAAGCATTGAGCAAGCTTCCACCTGGGGAGGAGCAAATACTTGGAATAATTGATCTCAGAGGCTTTGGAAAAGAGAATGCAGATCTTAAATTCTTAACCTTTTTGGTAACTTTCACATACTAGTGCTGATCTATTACATGAATAATTTGGATCTTAACCGCTTGCATTGTTTCCTCCAAGCTGTTGCTTTGTTTCTCTGTAGAAAGGATTACTTCTGCATATGAAGACAAATTAAAGCAAATTTGGGTTAACTAGCAACATGGCATGATTCTTTAGGTTCATAATAAACTACCATTGTGGGCAGACCCATAATGTCACTGGTTCTGTTGGTAACCAGTTCATGAGTTTTGATGTCTGAAAACATTTCATCTCCATCCATTTCCTTTTGGAACAAGAACACTCTTACCTAATTCTCTGTTTACTTGTTCTTATGCAGTTTGATGTATTTTACTATTATTATCCAAAGAGATTGGGCGAAGTCCTATTTGTAGAAGCTCCATTTGTATTCAAGCCATTTTGGCAGCTAACCAAGCCCTTGTTGAAATCATATGCTTCTCTGGTATTTCCCCAGTCATGCTACTCATGAATTTATGAATCATACGCCTTCTCTGATATTTCACCAGTCATGCCACTGTGAATTTATTTTCAACAAGCATATTTGGACCATTTCTTTCTGCCATTTGATCTGAGTCATTATTTTGTTCTTAAAAGGTGAAATTCTGCTCTGTAGAGACCGTCAGGAAGGAATATTTCACTGAAGCAACGGTGCCCGACAACTTTAGAGAGTAGACCTGTTGGTAAACTTCATAGCTGTCTTGTTGCATTAGCTGGGCAAACCTTTGCTCAGACTGTTAATGAGAGATTTTTGCAGAATGGCTTATTTCAAGTTATTTTTGTTCTGGTATTGCACGTGGCTGCTGGAAGTTGTGTTATGGAAAGCAGTTCTTACTCGTGCCAGAATACCACTGGTTGTATTTGTTGCGACTTGAGATTTTTTGAGTCCCAAGTCATTAGGACCATCCTGCCACAATTTATTTGAAAACTTCTTTTCTTATGGCATTTTTCAATGGTTACACTTCGGAAAAATTTGATCTGATCGATGAAAGTAAGGGCTACTCAATAAAAAATTTAGACTGTGGCTTGTGGGGTGCGCCGGGCCCTTGCTGTAGTGCGACGCAAGGGCGACGCACGAAGACCCCAGTAGCAAGCTACCGTAACGGGCCCTCACCCTCAAAAAAGTAATTTAATATCGTGTGGACCAATGGTCCACATATCAGATATTAAACTGATAAGAACAGATACTACACTTGATCTTAGCCAAAAGGCCGAGAAAGGTATGCTTTGTAAGGGCTTGCAATTTGCTTCTTATAGGGCATTGTCTTCGGCTTCTTGTCTCTCTGCGGCGATGTGGGATTACAACATAGCATTTCCTTTTGGTTTTTTTTGTGCTTTTCATTATCAAACAAAACCACTAATAAGTTCTGTAGTACTAGTTTCTTCCTGTCTACTCTTAAGTAACGAATATCCCACTCTTGTTAACTGCCGTGATGGAAAACCAAGAGTTAGAACTAATGGTGTGTTTACTTCCCGGATTGGGGAATCGGAATCTGGAATCGGAATGATTGACCAGTATTTCTTATGAAAAATGGTAGGAATGGGAATCGGAATGGTGGGACCCACAAGAATTTGGGAATGGGGAATGGGAGATTGATTCCCATGGGGGGAGGTGGGAATCAATCTCCCATTCCCTGAACTTCCATTTTTATCTTCACTGAAATTTCAATATTCCGAAAATGCCCTCATTTAAATCAAAAATATAAATTCCATTTTGCATCCAGGAACGTTATCTACAACGAAGGTTTTTGTTAGCGAACTACCGATATAATAAATAATCACAATAATTATATATGTTATTATTATTATAATTAATTAATTTATTGTTATAATAATTATTAATATTATTATTATAATTAATTCATATATTATCATCAATTAATTGATATAATTATTACTATTAATTAATCTATAAATATATTATTAACAATAATATATTAATATTTATAGTTTTTTATTAAATAATCACAATAATTAATATATTACTATTATTATAATTAATTCATTTATTATTAATAATATATTAATATAAAAATTACCATTAATTATTATATTAATACATTATTAACAATAACTATAAATAAAAAATTTATTTTGACTAAATAATCACAATAATTAATAATATAATTATTATAATTAATTAGTATAATTATTAATAATAAAATTTTTTGAATAAATAATCACTATAATTAAAATATAAAATAATGATTATGAAAATAATTCATTAAGTACTTTTTGGTAATTTATTACAATCAAATTCATTCCGATTCCGATTCCAAGACAAAGTAAACACATTAATGGCAATCCAGCTCATTCCGATTTCGATTCCTATAGTTCAAGTAAACAACTTATTCTGATTCTCATTCCTTATTCCCATTCCAGCTCATTCTCATTCCTGTCCATTCCGATTCCAGCTCATTCCGATTCCAGTTTAGTAAACGCACCATAATTGTCGTTGACTCGAAATATCAAGGTAACACAATCACTTTCATACGGCAGTGCTTTCTCCCCGAAAATTCTTGTCCAACACAAAAAGTGTCCTTAGTTTGCACAGCTACCTCGTTTCTTTCCTAACGGCATCATTTGTAACTCGTACAGTCGTTTGATTTCGTGCGTCACTAAATGAACAATCAACTAATTTGACAACATGTATTCATTTATTAAAATTGCAGTGAGTGCTTGACAAATGCTCCTATCAGTGCGGTGAATGTTTGTAGCAAATCCTCCTAAAAAAATCATCATTACAGACGTGATAGTGTCTAGATGTTTGTGTTATTATAAATATGAGACCATAGATTTATGATGGTATAGAAGATCTACAATGCTACTAATATAAGGGCGTTGTTACATTCAAAAGTAGCAACAAACTTAAAATAGAGGGCGGCTATATGCACATTAAAAATCACTATAAACACTCAATTTTTTTTTAATATTCAGTTATTAATATTAATTTTTTCACTCTTTACAATTTTAAAATATCCAAAATAATCTTAGTTTGTTTTCCTCTTTGTACCAACATCGTTTTTCATTCTTAGATTTAAATATCTGACAAATGTCACATGAACTTTCACTTATTGTGTCCTTGTATCAATATAATAACAACAAATAAACTGTAGGATATTCAAATATGAAATTTTTAATTATTACTATGAAAGATGGTATTTGAACAAACTCCTTAACAAAAATTCAAATAATGATCACCAAAAGAAACAAAATGATGGATGACAGACTAGTTTTTTCCTTTTAGGATTGGTTTGTTGTTAAGATGCAATAAATTATAAGCCACAACTATTGGAAAAAAATTCATAAATGTTATATAAAAATATATTGTGTAAAATAATTTATAACTTTTTTTTTTTACAAAACTATAAATGTATTGTAAGTTTTTCATTGAACAAATATTAAATAGATTCAATTTGACTTAGGCTCATTTAGTAATGCTATAGCTTTTTAAAATAATTGTTGTTAGTTGTACTATATAAATAATCAGCTTTGAAGATAATCAATTAAATATTTGACAAAATTTATTTTTAAAAGTAGTAATTTATATTTGATAAATCTTTTTGTTAAACTATTGTAAGAATGTAAATGACAAAAGTAAATACAATGTTGAATAAAATTTATTTACATACTTATTAACACACACACACACACACACACACACACATATATATATATATATATATATATATAATTGTATAATAATAATTGATAACTAAAATAAATATTTTATATTATTAATTTTATTCTTTTTCTCTCAATATAAGTGTTAATAATAATTAATCTCTTTAAAGTTGATTAAACTTTCATCACCTTTTTGGTTTAGAGTCTTACGAGACCCGTACTAAAATGGTTTATGTTGCTTCATCTTTCTAAGTTGGCGTCTTTTGAGCAATTATCTCAAACGTTCATCAATTAGTACTCCCATAACTTAGATGCAAAATCAAAAAGATTAGATCTCGAGAAAAGCAATGAAAGATTCATATCAATATAAGTGGTAATAATAATAATAATAATATGTTTTAAAGTTAATGAGTATATTACTTAATTGATAAGGATAGTATTAGATTTATCATATATATGAGGATATACATTGATTGTATTAAACATAAAAGTAATCCTTAAATAAAATTTTTATAAGTTAGTCCTTCTTTTCTTTTTAAAATTTATTGTGAGATGAGATTATTTTGTCAAAGTGATTTTTTTAAAAAATTACAAATTATGAAATTAACTTTTAACTTTTTAAAATCGAACCTAAAAAATAATTCCAATCATATTCTTAAAGATACGAATCTAAATATCTTCCAAATATTTTGTAATTATAGTAACCCAACAATAGTACTAAATTGGCCCTAATTTATCGAGGATTTCATTGGTCATGGAATAACATGATTTAGTTGAATGACGAGGCATTTTGGTGGCACCTGCAAATTAAACCGTTGTTTTGTAATTGTGATCATGACAACCATGAAAACGGTCAAAAAAATGACATGTACGGCGGGGGTGATGGATGGTCCACACATTATGAAAATAAGATGAAGGGTCTGTCGTTCGCAATAATTTGATAACTATAATCTTTTGATAATGAGTAATGAATATCGAATGTCAAATAATTTAATAAACTTGTCATGTATTAGTTAATAATTAATGTTCAAATTATTATTATTGCAATAATTTCATTAATACGAATAAATGAACACGAGATGTTAAATTTTTTGAGTTTTAAGATACAAAATTTGCATTGTATTATATATCTTTACTATTTGGTGACATATATTTTTATTAAAAAAAAAGGTTTTAAATTTTAAAAAAAACAAAAAAAAGAAAGGTGTTTTTAGATTTAAAACTAAAAAGAAGATGAATATCCACGTTAAAATTGATGGAGACAGAAAACAAGTTAAACAAAACATGGGCCCCGCAAACCCCCACGTGGCAAAAGTTCGAGAAGATGCCGTCATCTTAATGAAGATTCCAATTTTAAGCTCATTGTAAATAGAAACGATGACGACGACTATAGTTTTTGTTTGAGCACAACGATGAGTATAGTTCTATTGTGGAAAATGAAAAGGTTTCGGGAAGAGCAAAATAATGACTTATAAAAAGGAGGACAAACCCGTAAAATTGCACCCATTTTGTTTTTCGCTTTGGGCGAATAAGCATCTAGCCTATGGATGCTTTTCGTATACTGTATAATTTTGAGAATTGAGATTGAGAGAGGGGTCGATAATGGAGAGAGCGAGTAAGATAATGAAGCTGGCGACTCTTCTGTGTATGGTGGTACTATGTAAGGCGATCGAGTCGCCGCAGTACGCGGTTGTACACGAGGAATCGGATTTCGAAGTCAGACTCTATAGACAGTCCACGTGGATGTCTGGCCGTGTTCGCGAAGAACTCTCCTTTGCCATAGCCACCTTACTTGGCTTCCACAGGTAACCCACCTGCTATTTGGTATGTTTCGAGCTTAATTTCAAATGTTATTATTATTGGAAATCAATTTTGTCTCAATCCTCTCAATTATAATAGCAAAGCTGCAAATTTTGATTTCATCTTATACAATTATGACCAAAGCAATTTGTGCTTAGTTGATATGTAACACCTGCTTTGAAATAGAATCAGTGGCCATCAAGTCTAATAGGCGCGATGGGTGATTAATAAAAATTAGTTATTAGCTGTCAAATGCACGTGTTTTCCAAAATTAAATACAAGCACAACAGTTACCGTCGGTCTAGCACTTTTTGTTGTATTGGCAATTTAGCATGACCATGATGTTTTTTATTGTTGTTTTTGCAGGTTGTTCCAGTACATTCAAGGTGCCAATCTGAACTACTCTCGGATTGCAATGACATCTCCTATTGTGACAAGCTTAGTTCCAGGAGCTGGTCCTCTTCACTCATCTGCTTATGTTGTCAATTTGTACTTGCCTGCCAAGTTCCAATCTGATCCTCCAATGCCCTTGCCGGAACTTCACCTGAATCCCTTTGAATGGGACAGTCACTGTGTTGCTGTCAGGAAGTTTTCTGGATTTGCAATTGATGAAGTCATCGTGAAAGAGGCAGACAACCTTTCCTTCAGCTTGAGCAGGTCTCCTTGGGCTAACTCTACTTCTTCGGATAGCGGTTATGCTTACTCCGTTGCACAGTATAGTCCTCCATTCCAGTTCATTGGTCGTGTAAATGAGATCTGGGTGGATATTGATGTTTCTGGAATAAACAGCTGCAAACCCGGTGCTGTAGCTTCATATTAAATTGAAGAAGTATTGCAGAATAAGTGGGCTGACTGGGTCGGTTTCTGGTCATATGTGCATGCACAAGGATTAAGCAAAACTAGATTGAATATGTTCTAAGTTCTATCTATCTATATTGTATATATAATGAAAGTCTATGTAAAATATAGATGGTACTTGCTACTTGGTTTCTCTCAAACGTTCATGCTCATGGTGGAGATTATTAGTAATCCCATTGTTTATTTGTAGACACTTGTCTTCTTCTATGTTGATATCATATCAACATTTGATGTTGATTTCTAGTTCTCTTGATTATTCTTTACATGCTGGAAGCACTTACCTAGGTGTCACTTGCCAAGTGTATGTTCATCAACATTCCCTCTCCTGCTCCATTTTGCTTCAAAGCTAAAACTTGATGATGCTCGTAGCAATGGGTTTGGCAGAGCTTCAGCAAAAGTTTCAACTGTCATGTCGAAGAACAAGCAGGGTGCAGTTAAATGTCAATATGTCATATTAGATAACATTAAGGAAGGATTTTAAATCCTTTAGAAAAAAAGGAAAAAAAAAAGGACTTTAGATCAAGAATCCAAACAGGCCCATTCTACATTATATGTACAATACATTTTTGTTATGTAATCTCATTATCATAATAATTACCTTTCTCATCAAAGTTCACACCAGTGGGTGGAAGGTGGGAAAGACAAAAAGAGGATGGAGTGACCGACTTCTCACATCAAAGTTTCGAACGACAAATATGCAATTATTCTTGCAGCTCAAACCCATCCAACCAAATTGATTATCACTACCAGAAATACATCCAACGAGTACAACACTTTCTTCATCAAAAAATTGTCTGACCTAAAAGAATGAAAGAATTGAAGTAAAAAAAAGTATAACGATGGGATACTCACTAGCTCACTTAATTCTATGTTTCTGTTGCCAAAAAATATTAGTTAGGCTGGCGTTTTGGATGAATATAAGATGGCAAAGATGCCACAACAGCAGGACCCTTCCTGCCTGTCATAGGCAGCTTGATTTGACCGCAATATACAATAAATAGAAGAAAGAGTAGGAAAACAAAAACAAAAATGGGAGATGACATAAGCCCCGTGTTCTTGAGAAGTGAAAAGGATGTTTGAGCTCTGGTACTGCTTTGCCATAAATATTTCCCCTCAACCAGCACAGCACCTAACGTCCAAGAAAGATCCGCAGGACCAAATATAATCTCAGCATCACCAAGACACAGAGCTTCCTGAATGAGTGATGTCATATAAGGCACCTGAAAACAATATTTTCCAGCATAATTTTGGTGTCTGGTGGCTTTGTTCAAATCAGTCCATGATCTTGAACATAACTGCTGGCCTCTATTCAAAATTCTTGTCAAATTGGCTCCTGAACTCAAGTTTAGTTTGCTGTAGACAACAAAAAATCCTGATAAAGCATGAAAGCGCTCAGTTCGGTGGTTGCCAGCTGTTGAATTAATTATCTTTCTGCCTGCATAAACAAGTATGGAAGCTATCAGGTATGAAATCCTTCTCATCCTATCAGTACAAAAATAAAAATATAAACGAAAGCAATTGTCTTACAGACACAGCTAATACATAAAATGACTACTGGGGACAAAGACAGCAATGATTCAGGAATCATGCTGTGGCAGCTCCGTTTTGGGTAACATGGCAGGAAAAATATATTCATATTTTTGAAGGGAAAAATGCGGATAACATTAAAGAGTTGTGGTATAAAGTCCCATCTTCCAGCTTCGCTGTGGCCTGCGGGCTTTAGTTTCTAAAGAGTTCCAAGATTCATCTTTTTTCTTCATTCATCTAAGCTGGGAGGGTGTTTTGAGATAGGTGTATAGGCTGGTCTAGTATTGTAGAGGGGGTGATTGGTATATTTTTGTATGGCACAAAAAAGTTTTTATTCTTTTCCTTTCTTAGCGGACAGCTGGTCCACATCATTAATTCAATTTTCAGTTTCTCATAACAAACAAGGCATAACTGATTCAGAAAGCAAATCTGGGACAAAAATTTAATCCATTGATTACAGTCAACAACTGAGTCACAAAAATGTTTTGGTTCAAGATTACTCTATCGACCTCTGACTTGGATTTCATGGTGGCAATGCAGACATGATAGGGAAGAAAATAAGTCGGAGAACATTGTAAAAGTTGCACTTCTGCTTTTGGAGTTCCAATTGGAAGTCTACTCTTATCAAGGGGAGAGTACGCATATCTACGGACCCTAGAGAGGGTACCTCAGCAAATATAACTATGTACTATTTTAGAAATGCATTTCTAAGCTTATCAAAGGACTATTCAAAAGATTTTGTGCATTGACAAAGACACTAAGTTTGCAACAAGTGATTGCAGAATTAAAATAATGTGATGCTTTGAAACTTACTGTCAGAAGACGACAAGCGGGCTTTGCAGTTTACATCCCCTGTAGGCAGTGACCAATCTAAATTGCTTGAGTTGATGGCAACAGCCCTGGCAATCCCCTTGCAATTGTCCCAATTTGGCTCTCCAACCAGATAAGTAGAAGTGAATGCAGTCTTCTTCACTTTACTCAATTTTCTATCAGCAACATTTTGTCCAACACAACCATTGCAAGTATAATTTTGCAAAAGTTCAGAACTGAGACAAGGATGCCTGATTTCAAATCTGTCACCTGCTCCTTCTCTGGGCATCTGCACTTGGCTGAGCATAGCAACTGCCCTATCAAATGCTGCATTCAAACCAAACTCCGGTAGAGAGTATGCTAATACCCAATGTTCAATAGACCCAACCTCTGATCTTATTAAGTGCTCATCATCTCCGGTGCCATCATCTTCCATCACAATCTGCAGAGATGAACCTCCCAGATCAAGGAGCCCCAAGGTTGGAGTAATTGATGAATTTCCAAGACTCCCCATTTTATAATTCAAAGCAACCCAACCATAGTAAGCTTCCTCTTTCCCACTCAAAACCCTTATCCAACTTTTCTCATACATAAATGAGTGCTCCTTTACAACAGCTTCCACATCATCCAAAACCCATCTGGCATCCTCAACAGTCAACCTTCTTAGTCCAGCAGTAGCCAGAACAAATATAGGGGTCTCTTCTTGTCTCTCAAGAGGTACCAACCATTCTGCCCACAAAATCAATGGCTCCAAAGACGCCCTTACTCCTGAAGCATTACCAACTAACTTATCTAAACCAGGCTTAGTCTGCAGACAATGGTACTGACAAGAACTTTTCTGAAGCGAACTCTTGGCTGAGTTATCTGGATAAGTACCAACCAAAACTGGCAAATTCTCACTTTCTACACCTCTCGTTTTCCACTCATACACATTCACGCGTGTTCCAGTGCTTCCACAATCTACAACAACAGTATAGTACGACCCACTTACTATATTATAAGCCCTCCCTTTTTCAAACACACAATAAACACAAACAATTAACAAAACTACAGCTAATACCATTGTACAAAATTTCAATACCCATTTATATAAAGAGAATCCAGTGATTGAGAGTTTCTGTTTTGAAGGGGATTTGGGTTCCGATTCCATGATTCAAATATCAGCTTTAACAAAAATTCCAACTGTAGTACAATTAACAGACCCTACTGAATAAATCGATCAAGCAGGAAATTACAGAACTGCTTATGGAACCCAAATGTACCTTGCTTCTGTCGCACCAGAGCCCGGCCAATCCTGGCGTCCTCTCTCTACCCCTCTGAATGGAGCGAGAGATCATAGACGGTGCCACAGATAATTGACATATGAAATCTAGAGCTTTGTACATGTGCTGTTGAAACTTGAAAGAAGCCAAGGACCAAGGCGGCTCGGCTGGCCAGTCAATTAACCAAAATAAATATTTAAGAATTACGTCGGTTATCATTATTATTTTTAGAAAATGAACCTTTAATTTTATAAGCTTTTGGACAAAATTAATTATTTATATTTTAATATTAATTTTTAATTAAATTTGAAAAAAAAAACTAAATCTGAAAAAAATTGTATTATGGTCGGGATAGAGAATTAAATTATATTTAAAAAATTTATGATATTTTAAAATAATATTTTGATAAGAGAGAATCTTATTCCCATTAATTTATATTTATTATTTTTTTAATGTAAAGTAAAGTATATTTATGATTCATTATGAAAATAAAAAAATTGGTGGAGAAATTTTTGTTTTATAATATTAAAAAAATTAAAAATTACTATTTATTTATTTTCTTTCCTTTTGAAGGATAACAATAACAATAATAATAATAATAATAATAATAATAATAATAATAATAAATTTTATGTTTTTTTTTTGAGAGAAAAGCATTGCATTAAAAACGAGAAGCAACCCGCTCCGTTTCCAGCTCTCTTCTTTCTCCTTCTCTCTCTCTCTCTCTCTCTCTCTCTCTGCCCGATCTGAAAATCACCACACTGTAATCCGTTGCTTTCACTCTTTACAGATCTCCCTCCACTTAACCTATTTCCGTTGCGATCACTCAACTCCCGTGACTCTTCGATCTCCCTAGCCGCGCTCTCTCATATTCTTTCTTTCTCTAGGGTTTCCTCGAAACGCACCGAATTATTCACCATAAAAAACTCTTGTATTATCCCGTCTCAGGCAAGTCCGTCTCTTCAGAAATTTATTTCAATGATAACTTACAGTACTTTTTCTTTGTTTCTTTAATTTCCACCCCACCTTTTTTTCTCTGCAAGGCAGAATGTTGTAACTTTACAATTATATATCGTATGGAACCTTAGCAACTATCCTCTATCAATTATGCCACGAAATATTTTCGGTTTTGTTACTTTTTTTTATGACGAGATTTGGGGATTTTTATTTTTATGCGAGTGGTAATCCTGGAGGATTAATTTGTTTCGTAATTTAATTGGATTGGTTATTCTGTGGATTTTCTTTCCCAATTTTCGAACATACTTCGTCCGAAATGCTCCTTCATTGAGTTTGTAGATGATAAAAAAAACAAAAAACAAAAAAACAAAAAATATTGTGCAAAGTCCAGCATAAATTTTGATTAAGTTTATCATGCACAATTTTTTTTAAGTGACGAATGGGAGGAATGACAGAATTGCCTTTCAATTTTAGTTATTTTAGATATTTTCTTTATTTATCATGCTATTACTGAAAAATAAGAGGATATGGACTGTTTATGCTATCCACGAGGTTTTATGAGTTGAATTTCGACCTTAGTATTTGTGCTAGTTGTCAAACTAGTTTTACATGGATTTTAGCATGCCAAAACATGAATGACATGATAGTTGTTTGTGCAGTTACTTGCGATGCTTAATCTAATCAATGCATAACAAATGTTTGTGGGTATTTTAATTGGTGCTGAATATGATCAACAACGATTTGATTGTGATCGTCTGCTCTTCATATATGTACATTTTCATGTTAAAATGTCTATATTTAGAAGGCTGAGTGAATGTGGAGTATTTTGAGATTCTTTAGTATGTGGTAGCTTTATTTTATCTTGGAAATGGGGGAGGCTGCTTCTCAAGGAGTTTGCATTTTGTTACTGTGGACTGATTCATATTTTCCCCAAAACTGTATTTTCTAATTGCATTATGTTTAGTGATTGATTTAATCTGTCTTCTTTTTCCTCAGATTGCTTCAGATTTGATTGAATGACCGTGCAAAGACAGTTGAACCATGACTTCAAGTATGATGACTGGAGAGCGAAGGTACACTATTTAAGCTTAATTAAGGAATAAATTCCCCAAAGTACGAAAATACGGTCATCAAGGTCCTAGTTGAATGTCAAAGTTGAATGCTATTGCAGTGTAGATTTATTGTAACTCTTTACTGACTTCGCATTACTTGGTAGCTGCCATTGCTGTGACAAACATGGAAAGCCTTATTTGGCACTTGAATCTTTCGGAATATATTGGAGATTAAAAATGTCTAGCAAAGTTTGTTAACAAGACTTTATATCGTCAGAAGAATAGAAGCCAGAAAAGGGAATTTTCAGTTTGCAGAAATGTTAAGAGCATGCTAGGTTTCTTTCTTTTGTGTCTCATAATTTTTAAAACAAATGCAGTAAGAATAGTTAGAGAGTTGGACTAATTAACCGCTATTTGTCTCTGTTGTGCCCGAATTGTAATTTTGGTCTGGCATTCAATTTTATTGTAAGTTAAATATTATGGAATTTATTTTCATCCTTGTGAAGTAAAAGAGACCTGCTTGTTGCGTACTCCTACAAGCTTGTGTGTATTTTCAGAGCTTTTTTAGTTGTAGTTGTTATTTTTAGAAAAAAAGATGTGTAATCTAATTCTAAAATTTTTGCAGGTGGGCCTCTGCAAGAAGAGGTGGCATGACTGTTCTGGGGAAAGTCGCTGTTCCAAAACCAATTAACCTACCCAGCCAAAAGTAATTCATTTTACTGATACTTTTGCAATTATTTTTCTGTTCTGTCTTATTTCTAACATATAACATATTTTGGTGATTGTGTTGCGCTTTCTTAAAGTTTATGTTTTTTCTCTGCTGTTTCAAGGTTAGAAAATCATGGACTGGACCCCAATGTGGAAATTGTGCCCAAGTGAGTAGTATCTCTCTTTCCCTCCCTCCCTCGCCCTCTGTGTTCCTTCATACCTTGTTTATTCGTTCATATCATTTAAGACCACTCGATACTTCCAGTGTATAAATGCCAATGTGGCACTTGGATAAATTCATAATTTCTTATAAAAAAATGATAATAATAATTTTTCTGGTGCTTGATAGGGGTACTGTTAGCTGGGGAAGTAGGTCATCTTCTTCTGCATCAAATCCATGGGGCTCCTCAACATTGTCTCCCAAAGCTGATGGTAGTACTGGCTCACCAAGCCATCTTAGTGGCCGCCCTTCATCTGGTGGTAGTGGCACTCGACCATCAACGGGGAGTAGTGATAGAGCCCATGAACCTATTTCTAATGCATGGAGTTCAAATTCTAGACCATCATCGGCTTCTGGTGCATTGACATCAAATCAGACATCAGCTGCATCATTGCGTCCTCGAAGTGCAGAAACAAGACCTGGTAGCTCACAGTTGTCTCGGTTTGCCGAACCATTGTCTGAGAATTCAGGGCCTTGGGGTACGGCTGGGACGGCAGAAAAATTGGTATGGCCATGTGGTTTATTAAGTCATTGTAATCATCATGAGGTGAAAAAATGTGAAATTCATGTAGAATGTTGAACTTTTCAATGATTCTTTTTGCTAATTGTTTTTGTTTGAGAATATGCTGCAGTACATAATTATAATATGCCATGTTTATGGATTAGCATTTATAAGTAAAATTCCTTTCAGCGGCCTTTGCTGATAAGAATATCTGATTCAACATCTGGTGATGCACAATTTGGCATATGATTTTGTTTTTGGGATTGGGATGATTCTATAAGAAAAGTGATGTTGCATTTACCAGTGTTAATTATCAAATATTGTATTTCATGGTCAATTGATTTTTCATATGCTGCTATTAGTGATTGTTGAGTGTATGTTATTCTAATGCTTGTTGAATTATTATGGAAAAAGGAAATGTCTGCAAAACTTTTTTATTTTCCTATCTAAAAGAAAAAAGTTAGGCGGCAATGTATTCAGTAGCTTAATCTTATCCCTGAAAATTTTGGCTTAGATGTATTTCCCTAATCAGATTTATACCTAATCTTTGTGTGAAATTAATGTGTGAGCCAATATAATGATATATCTTGATCCAATATGATATATCTTGCATAGTTTACTATGATTTCCTGTTTCTTAGTTACTAATAAATCATTTAAAACATTTTATTATTTGGAATGCGGGCACATATATTTAACTGTTAGAAAAGCCTAATAGGTACATTAAACTTTCAGTTACTTAGCGCGTGACTCTTTCCTTGTGAATAAAAATAAATAAAGTCATCAATCCATGTTCACTCCTTTATTGTCTGACCTGTAACAGCCTTTTTCCCTGCGTTCCTGACTTATGCTAGTTATTCATCCTTGTACGTGCAGGGGGTTACATCCTCCAAGAATGATGGGTTTTCACTGGCCTCTGGAGATTTTCCTACACTTGGTTCAGAAAAAGATAATTCTGGAAAGAACATGGAGTCACAAGGTTGCCTTCTTATTAATCTCTTACATATATGTCTGTCTTTGGAGTTTGGTTTTCTATATGAATATGATTGGGGCAAATTTTCTGGAAACGTTCTTACATCTTGTTTTATGGTTCTATTCTTTGTAGTTTGATTATGTTTGTAGGTCTGAGTTTGTATATCCCTTTATATTTATTGATCAGTTGATACCCAGTAATTTTTCTTATTGAAATGAGGTCTCTACTTGGGTTTGAAGGGCTGTGGAGATGTGTCATTGTGTGGAATGATGGCTTGGTATTATTGAGGGAAATCTCCTTTAACTAACAACAGTGCTAATTATTTTTGTTGGTAATAAATTTATTATGCTGTTTATGGTTTTGTTTATGTGCTTGTGATATATGTGGGGTAAGCATTTTCATGCAGTTGTTTATACGTGTTATTGTTTTCCATATTATATTTTTGCTTGTTTTCTTTGTTCGAGGTATACATTCAATTTTAAGATTTAAGAACTTTTAGGTTTTTTTTCCTCTTTTTTTTCTTGTGAAAAGAATTTTTAAGTATTTTGTTTTATTATAAAAGTTTTAGTGAAGTATTTTAGGTTGATATACCTTTTGCTGGTTTGGTTATTCCTCACATAATTCATTGATGTCATAAATCGTATAGTTGTTCATCAGGAACCTGAAATAAAAGCTTAAGTTATTCATATTCAGAGATGCATCTTTTTTGCAAATTTTTGACTGCTTGATCAACTGTTTAATTGCAGACCTTGGTTCTCACAGTTGGCCTGCCTCATCTTCTGGTGGAGTAGCGCCAGAAAAAGATAGGATCGGAACCTCTATGGCTGGTTTGTATGCATGAACTCAATTTGATTGTTTAAATGAGGATGATATCTTTTTCTCTCATGATGTCGATGTGTGTTTTATGGGTGGATTTCTCTTTAACATTAGGAGGTATGCACATTTTTGTCCGTATTTCAGGTGATGTTTCTTTAAATGTAAACTTGAAGAGTGAAGCTGCAAATACCTGGAAAAGGGAAAATAATCCGTATGGTGAAGATGGAGTTAGGCCTAGTATGGAGAAGTGGCAAGCAGACCCCCAAGGACCCCATCCGTACCCAAATACTGGTATTCCGCATAAGCATTATGAGGCTTGGCATGGTCCTCCTATAAATAATCATCCAGGAGGTGTTTGGTATAGAGGACCTCCAGGGGGCCCTCCAGGTCCTCCATTTGGGTCCCCAGTTCCTCCTGGGGGCTTCCCTATGGAACCATTTCATTTTTATCGTCCCCAGATTCCAGCTAATGCTCTTGCTAATCCACAGCCGGTTCCTCCACCAGGAGCTGGACCAAGAGCACACCATCCCAAAAATGGAGATATGTACAGACCTCCTATGCCTGATGCTTATATGCGCCCAGGTATGCCTATGAGGCCTGGCTTTTATCCTGGTCCCGTAGCCTATGAGGGCTACTATGGGCCTCCAATGGGCTATCGTAATTCCAATGAACGGGATGTACCATTTATGGGAATGGCGGCCAGCCCCCATTCTTATAACAGATACTTAGGACAAAATGCTCATGATGCTGGCAATTCCCATGGCAGATCCAGTGCATGTGGTCCTAATGGCAAAGCATTGGCTTCAGAACAAGTGGAATCTGGTCATTCTCTTGAGGCTCGAGGACCGTATAGAGTTCTTTTGAAGCAACAAGATGGTTGGGAGGGGAAGGACAAAGAACAGAAGTGGGAAGAAACTGTTACAGCCAATGCATCACATGTTGAGAAGGGCGACCAACAGAAACTGTTGGCAGGGGATGATGATTGGAGAGAAGACCATAAAAAGGATGAACAGATGGGTTTAAAAAGAAAGGCATTTGGTGAAGAAGTATCCTATCAGGTGTCTGACCGTGAGGGAGGTTCTTTGTCTGTACATGTCAAAGTTAAATCACCAAAAAATATGGGAAATGCAAAGGCAGTGGATGACCTTTCTGTGAAGAAGCTGGAAAATGTGGCAAATGCTTCCCCAGAGATCCCAGCTGGACCCAAAGATTCCAGTCTGATTCAGAAGATTGAGGGTTTAAATGCAAAGGCACGTGCTTCAGATGGAAGATATGATCTGATGTCTACTTCCGGTAAGGAGCAGCAGAAGAATACATCACAAGTTGTTATTGCTAATTCTGGTGAAGCTACTACTGGATCTGTACATGTAGGGAAAAATCACACCACTGGAACTGATAACCCTGCTGCTTATGAAGGCAATGTTGCTGCTGGAGATAAGAGCTCTGAGTCAACAGCCGCCAGTGGACCAGTTATCTCCAGGTTGTTTTCTAATTTGTAGGTTTCTAGTGTCAGTTTCTTTCTTTTCCAATGTTGGACAAATTCTAACTTACAGATTTTCAGGAGATCTACTCATAGTGTGCATGGCAGACCTGATCACCGTGGCAAAGGGAGATCTAGTTCTCAAGAGGCTGATGGATGGCGGAAAAAATCTTCTGTTGCAGTGGCTTCAACTGACATGTCTGTTGCACATTCTGAAAGTTCTAATATTCTCATTCAAGACCATCCAGCAAAGGAAGTTGCGGTTAAGTTGGAGTTTAATCCTCAAGGTAACAATGGGGGTGAGTTGATGCCGTCCATGTCTGAATCCAGTGATAGCCAGGCTGAGGTAATTTACTTTTGTACTGTATGCATATGCTAATTTTATGCATCGGAAATTTTACATACATTGGTTTTGGATTTATTCCATCAGCGCACTAAAATGAAAGAGCTAGCCAAGCAACGTGTCAAACAACGTCAGGAGGAGGAGGAAGAACGAGCAAGAGACCAGAGGGCCAAGGCTTCTGCCAAATTGGAGGAACTAAACAGGCGTACGCAAGCGGTGGAAGGCTTAACTCAGAAGTTGGAGGTTGTACCCAGTGTTGCTATCCTGAATAAACAAGAAGAATTTCATTCTATGGCTGAATCAACCATAGTTGCTAGCAAATCTGGAACATCAGGCTCAGCTTTGATTTCTCACTCGAATATTGCTGCACAAAGTAGTGAAAGTGGCACTACAAGAGTTGAAAAATCTACAGTTTTGTCCAATGAGCAACTTCTAGAGAGACCAAAGAGTGGCCACAAGGAATTTGTTGGAATGCGTAGACACGGTGAATCTGTGCCCATAAAGCAGGAGGTTAATGATGATAATGCTTTTCACCATAGCAATGTTCCGCAGGTGTGTGATGGCAGTGTCTCTAAGCAGAAGCGCTTGAACTATAAACAAAAGCAGAATATTCCATCTGAAAAAAATTCCTCTGAGAATTTTATTGCTACTAGTGCAACTGAGCCACTGAAGGGTAATACTGATTTAACAGTAAATGCTGCTGCATCTCGGGAGGTTCTTGCTAGTCAAATGGCTCCTAGCTGTGAGTCAACTTCGCCTGTCAACCCAAATGTCATGGCTGAGTCCTCTATACAACAAAGGAGGAGAAATAACAGGGGTGGCAAGAAGCACAAAGTGGAGGAGGCATCATCTGGGGCCACCTTACCTTCTATGGTATCAACAGAAACAAATATTCTGAATAATAAGACTTCGGCTGAAAGTGGTAAGATGAAGACTTCTGAATCTGAGTTGGATGCCATTTCAGTTCAACCAGTGACTGATTCAAATGAAGCAAGTCAGTCTTCAGAGCTGCGCTTATCTTCACCTAGTGAAGAAAACCTTGTTAGAGCAAATAACCAGTGGAAATCTCAGCATTCTCGTAGGGCGGCACGAAGTGCACAAACTAGTAAATCGTCGGAGAAATTCCATACCAATGAAGCTGTTATCTGGGCACCTGTGAGATCTCAGAGCAAAGCTGAGGTGACTGATGAATCCAGCCACAAATCTGTTGTTGAGGCTTCATCTGTAAACAGCGATAATCAAGTGCATAATAATTCAAGAAACAAGAGGGCTGAAATGGAGAGGTATGTTCCAAAGCCTGTGGCCAAAGAAATGGCTCAGCAGGGTAATGGTCAACAACAGCCACTGGCTTCTACAGCTGATAAGACTATGTCAGATGAGATGGATGGGAGAGCGGATTCTGGGTCTCAGGGCGTGGAAGGTTCCCAACATGCTGGGTTTGCTGGTGGGAAGAAAGGGATTTTCTTGGAGTCTAAGAATGGGGATCATAGGCAGAATAAACAGGGGAAAGTTCATGGATCATGGCGCCAGCGGGCTTCATCAGAGTCAACCGTTGTGCAGGGTTTGCAAGATGTACATCCTTCAAACACCATTAGAAATGTTCAAAAGTCGGTTGAGCATCAGCGAAACCAGAGGCCTGAAGTAAGCTCAGTGAAAGAGCAGCCAAATTATTCTGATGAATGGAGTTCTTCTGATGGCTGGAACATGCCTGAAAGTCGTGACTCATCTGTACCAGTCAATGTTACTGTTGTCAAAGATCAGGGAGTGATAGCCAGAGGAAAGCGGCATCAGTTCAAGGGACACAAAGGCACTGGAAATAATCATGATAATGACCACAAGAAGACTAATAGTGTGGACAGTGACCGACTTTATGTGCAATCTTCAGTTCCTGTGCCTGAGACAAGTCAAACAGACTTACCTTCTGCTTTGAAGGAAAATCGTGCTGTAGGGGATCGATCAACCTCTCACTGGCAACCAAAGCCACAGGCATCTGTTGCATCTAGTCAACGAGGAAGCAGGCTCAACAGCGGTCCAAATGTAGGGACCGACGTTGGTAGGTCTAACAAAAAGGATTCCTCTCCCCAGGGTGGGCTGCCAATCCCACCTCAATCAGGCAAGGAGACCAGTGAAGGTGTAGTTCAGCCTCACCATGGTCACTCTTCCTCTATAATAAGCAAAGTAGAAGCCACATCAAATGTTGGCCATCAAGAACCCAAGAGAGAAAGGAAGATAGCATCAGCCAAAGGACGCCCAGACTCCCCAAACCAAGGCCCTGGTAGTCTAGTTGAAAATGCTTCTCCATCAAATATAGATGTTCGGAATGAGCAACACATGCCTTCAGGGTACCGTCGAAATGGAAACCAGAATAGCCGTTTTAATAGAGGACATGAATCTCGTGGAGAATGGAGCTCATCTGTACAAGATAATAAGCAACATAACCAACCTACAAACCGGGAGAGGCAGAGACACAATGCTCATTACGAGTACCAGCCAGTTGGACCTTACAGTAATAATAGAGCAAATAACTTTGAAGGACCGAAGGATGCTCCTAACAATGGAGGTGGTAAATATAGAGAGAGGGCTCAAAGTCACACAAAGCGTGGTGGAGGGAATTACCATGGAAGGCCTAGTGGCACTGTTCGAGCTGATGGTTATGATTAGTGGAGAAAATGCTTCTGTTGGGTTTGTTTTTGTTTGGTGGGAAACCAATCCTCCGTGATGTGTAGTGGCTCAATCCCTTGAGTTTCCAGGTATTTTAGTTTAGGTTGTATTTTCAATTGTAGATATTATCAAATCAAATCATCTAGTAAACTGATGGTTTGTGAATTGAGCAGGGTAGACGCAGCAGCAGGTGGTGGGGGAGGGGGGAGGGGGGGGGGAAGATGATAAATGGTAATTTTGATTGGAGGTGTTTTTATGTGGATGATTTCTCACCTTATTTTTTGAAGTTGCATCTGATATGAACGTTGTAATTTGGTAAATATTGGTTCACTATGGAACCTTAATGTTATCCATGGGCCTTGTATTTACTGATTATAATTCCTTTGCTCAAAGTACATGGAACAGGAGAGGGAAATGAAGTAGTGAAGAAATTTTCTGGTTCTCCCACTTCACCCTCCGACTAAAACTTCTTGTGGCTTCTTGCTTTTATTTTTGGCATATGAACAGGTTTTTGCGTTGTGATGTTAGGCTCTGGAAGATTTTTTGTTCAATCGATGGTTTAATTGTGATGTCATACATGAATGGACTGAATTTGTAAGCACACATGCATTATTAGCAAAATGTATTATTTCTGGTGTTGGAAATGCTTTTATTTTTGGCGAACGAAGAGGTTTTCGCGTTGTGATGTGATGCTTTGTAAAATTTTGAGTTCAATTGATGGTTTAATTGTGGCATCGTCATATGAATGGTCTGAATTTGTAAGTTCACATGCATTATTAGCAAAATGTATTATATCTAGTATTGGAAATGCTTTCACATGCATTAGTTTAATCATGAATCTGTATGCATGCTTTGAAATAAATTATTAGCACAACATTTGGCTATAAGATGTAAATGAATTGCAATGCGCCGTTAAACTGATTTATTTGTAGATTCGCATCGGAACAAGATTAGTCATCTTAAATTTCATCAACTTTTGGGTGTTACCGGTCTCATTATACTGAGCAGACACATATCAAGATGGTTCCTGAACAGAGGAAGGATATTGCAATTCAAAATTGCTCCTAACTGAAAATTTTGTTCACAGACTGCCATACATATGACAATATGATCATTAGAAGATAATAATAATAATAACAATAATACAGTACATTCTTAATCATTCGAATTAACGGTCTACGAATAGGATAAAAGAGGGGGTGTACCCAAAAAAAGGGCACCGAAAAACCCGATTGAGAAAAACGGGTCAACGCGTGAGAGCCACTGATATGTTTGCTATTGTTGAATATTTTTTATTCGTTTTTACTTTTCCTTACCCATGCCCTTCCTCTGGTTTCTGTTGCGTCATTACCATCCAGTGTTAAAAATCAAAATCAATTCGGGGGAAAAAAAAACACTCCTCTCTATAAAAACCCTAAATTCACCGGCTAAAAGTTCACTTTTTCCTCCCCTCTCTATCCATTTCGCTTCCTTCTCAATAAGAAATTGTATTCAGTGCTTTTAAAAGCTGCTCATGATTTCATATACGCAGGTTTCGGTGAATTTCATGCTTTTGTTGTTACGTTAAGCTCCAAATTTTTTAAGTTTTTTTGCTTCTTCCTGCCTTTTATGCTACGAAATATTTCCGGGTGTGTAATTATGCAACTTGGTTTCTTGCTTGAATTACAGATGGGGAAATTCAATTGGAGATTTGGATTGTCTGTGGTTTTAGTTTTTTTTTTTTTCTTTTTGGTTGCTGATAAAACCAAAAAAAAAGGGACAAAATTAGGGCGAAAGAAATGTGAACTACTGTAGTTTTGCCGCTCATCATAAGAAAAAGAAAAAGTTGTACTTTAAGTGCTAGTATAAGAATTAATTCAATTCTTTGTTTCTATTGTAATTTGATAATTAATTTTTTTAACATTTTTTTAGTAAATTAAGCATTTGGAATGGTTAGTTTTTGGTTTATGATAACAATTTGTTTTGTCATAATATCTTGCTGAAATTGATGTTTAATTGTTGTTGTAGAAAAAGAAGTGCTCATTGTGTGCTGGTTTGTTGATTAGGTACCTATTCAGTATATGATCGGGTGCTTAGGGTAGAGACAATGGTATTGGTAACCCATCAGTTGCAGGTAAGTGAAGAGGAATTTGACTTGTAATTTAGACATAAACAGTTAGGAACATATGAGAAAAATAATTTATATGATGATTATTCATGGTAAAGTAGGCATTTTCCGTGCAGCTATGTCCAAGTTCCATTAATCCTATGTGTATGGGAAAATTTTTGTGGATTTTTTTTTTAAATATGCTGATGTACACAATTGAAGAATTTAACTTATAGTTTGTCTTGCTCTAAACAATGGTGGATTAGTGATTCAGTTTTGCATGGATTAGGATAGAGTCAATAGATGTCACCATTTGGCTCTTGGGAAATCACATGAATTTGTTTTCTGTGTTGTTAGTTCATTCCTGTGAGTTGATGACATGTTGTCTTGAATGTTTCCATGTTTGACACTTCCTTTCTGTGTGATGTGGTTTACCTACTGGAAAGTTGCATTTGTTCAAGTTACTTCTAGAAGTTGGATGTTAAGTTTCTTTTGTATTGCAAAACCTGTAGAACTTTGTTGTTTATTGCATTTCAGGGTTCATATGTAGCATTTCCCTCGAGGCGTTTATCATGGAACAAAGGGCTGACATTAAGGCGGTGTGTAACAACAGTTCACATGGTTGGCAAAAAAGAGCAGTGCTTATCATGGAAGCGTAATTTTTGTTTAAGGTGAGAGTGACTTATGAAGTTTGTTTGATTATCACCTCTTTTGTGTTAAAATGTGTTGAAGTAACTGATGGTTTGCATGTTGAAGTAACTGGCAGTTTATCTCTGGGTACCTGTCATCTGCTGTTGAATTTCCAAGTTATGATCTGTTTCCGGTTATTTTAGGGTACCAGTATTCTTTTTTGGAATATATTTAACTAAATATATCATTCTTTCTCATTTCCCTAGTAGTAGAGTTAGAATGTTGGCATTTTCATGTCCTGAAATTCTCACGTATCTTCAACATATGAATTAAGAAAAGTATTTTTTGCAGTGTAGGGACTCCTCGTAAATGTGGATTGAAAGTTAAATCTGTGAAGATTTCATTCACGGCATTTAAAGGCAGTGCCCAAAATGATGAATCAGGAGGCAGAGCAAGTGGATCAAAGATTCCCAAGAATTCTCTTAAACTCTCATATATTCCAAAAGAGAGTGAGGAGACTGTAAGTGAATCTTCAGAGGCACATAATGTTCCACTTTCATATGCCTCCAAAACAAATGAGTCTATTGCAGGGTCCCCTGCTATTCGTAAATTATTCAAGAAATGGTTGACAGTGTTGCGCACTCAATTACCAAGCGAAGAGGTAGATGAAGTTTTGGGAGAAGAGCAGCCACCAAGGGAGATTGCAGAAACTAATATTGAGATTCATAGCAAGGGAAGAGGTGAGATTCTAAAGGAAGCTTTGGGCCAATTTTGGGCTATGGATGCAACAGTAAAGATACCCTTATTGATATTGTAAGTATGATTGTTTATCTATGATTCTCTCTGTCTTCTTGTTTTTCTTTCTGTCTAGGTTGCCTGCATGATTTGCGAAGTATTCTTGCTCATTTATGACATTGCTAGGTGGACTCTATTTTTAATATCACAAAAATTATGAGATATAAGACATTGATCAGGCCTGACATGAATATTTTTCTTTATGCAACCCATTGCCAACTGTAAGATAGTTATTTGTTATGTTTTTGTCAATAGAGGTTAGCATTCTCCCAACATTAGCCCTCTTGCAATTGGAATGTCTTTATTTCTTGACCTTTTATTTCAAATTAGATCATCTCCATGCTTGGCCAAAAGCTGAGACTGTGTACTCTGGGAGAACAATGCTTTCAACTGTTATTTGCTCAAGCCTAATTTAATTATACGTAGCATCTCACTGTATTGACTCAGTGGAGCTTTTGTGGCTGAATTGGATCACAGCTATCACGAAATAAAAATAGGAAAGAGTATAATAGCCAGTGTCTTAATCATTCTTGATTTGCAATTATAATTGATATCAACTTAGCTCCATAATCTGCAGTGTTGTACTCTAGCACATTGGGATTATTAATCTGATTGTTGTTCAACCTTTAATTCTTTAATATTTACACAACTATGTTAAACTGCTGCTAATTGCTTTGTTGTATTTTACAGTGTACCTCTGTTCCTGGCACTTAATGTTACTTATGGGGCTGAAGTTTCAAAGGAGTTGATACCCTTATGGATATTCGGACCCCTAATTGTTGCTCTTTACATCAAGATGTTTCAATGGTTGTATGCACTCTATGTCTTCAGCTTCAAGCAAACAGTTAAAGTAATTAAGAATTTGCCAGTGGTCTGTCAGTATGTCGCACAAGGGAAGCTCAAAGAAGATGTACAAGTTCGTGTATGGGATCCGATCAATAACTTGGATAAGGAAGAGTTATTTAGAAAAATTCTGAAAGAATTTAAAGAGTGGCTAACAGAGAGGTACCTGGATTTCGTGGAATCAATCTGGCCGCATTATTGTAGAACAATCAGGTTCCTGAAGAGAGCTCATCTGATTTAGGTGTGGGATTGTGACTTGAGAAAAATCTTAGCTTAGCAAAGATTGAAATTAGAGTTCTCTGAAAATGTTCCAATGGTTGAAATTTTTAATCAGAGCTGGCATCCCCATTTTAGACTGGGGGTGAGAGGGGAGATTGTGTGGGTTCTTCATATATCCTAAGCAAACCAAGGATGAAATTGAAGGAGTTTTCTGATGACTGTAATTTTTTTCCTGTAACGTGATGTCATATCCTTGATTGGGGTGCTTGTTATTTGTTTGTTATTAAGTTGTTGTGGAGGTTCTATAATCATCAAATGGAAGTTGATTCGATCTCTGAATTATTGATGGGCAATTTGATTGTTGAAGATGATACAAAGTAAAACAGGCAACAGCCTTGATAGCTCGCTTTATGCATTATCGGTGCTTTGATGAACAGTACACAGTAGGCCATTAATGAACGCAGAAGTTGATTTCAGGAGAGTATTGTATAAATGCTACATTTTAACAATTGAATAGTTCATTGGATCTTGTGTTCGCCAATCTCGAAAGGGTGATGCTTCAAAGAAAGATGAATAGGACAGACTTTATTTTGCTTAGATTCCCACACAACCCCCCAACAACCCCAACCTTCCCCCCCCAAAAAAAAAAAGAAAAAAAGAAAAAAACAACTTCGCTAAGCCTTTATCATGTCAAAAACCAAATCTTTGCCGTGGAGGGATAAATAAAAATGAGAAGAAAAGATAGATCATCAACGAGAGGATCAGTGGGAGGCCCAAATAAGACGAAGTATTGTCCGAAAATCACCCGCTTGAAACCCAAAGAAGATATAAATACGAAAACTGAGAAACAAGCCGCTATCATTCGAAACCTCACTCAAAATGAAAAACCCATAACCTCAGTTTCTCCAAAATCCTCAATTTTGCCACCTTTTCCTTCCCTGCTCTAATGAATTTCTCATTTGGGTACTTTTAATTTTCCTTCAATTCCAATGGGCATGCCTTAGAATCAACTAAAATGCACAAATAGAATTTCTAATACGCTGGGGTGCTTATCCTGTGGTATTTTCTATCACATTTACATACAGTTATGGCTGTTAAGTTTGGCTCTTCTTCAGTCTCTTGCGTGGCCAATTCTCCTTCTTCTCCTCTTATATCCAGATTAAGTTCCATGGTATGTTTTTTTTCCCCTTCTTTGGAGAATGTTCTATGAAAATTCAACAATGTATATGGGTAGTGATGATATGAAATTGCTTTTGACTGACATCTATTGGTACTGAAGGGCTAATATGCATGTTGAGTCAGCAGTTTACGGACCCCAGACTGGTCTTTTTTGCAAGTTTATTATGAAAGCTCTTTGCTTAAACGTTTGAGTGAAAAAGGACCCGGTAGTTTTTCGTAGAGGCCATTGAGGTTTGGCTATGTATCTTTGCTGATTAAACAGAAGAAGGGTATCTTTGTAGCTCTTGCATTTTGATTGCTTTTCCAGGTCAATCTAAGAGAGCATAAGATATGTCCAAAAAAAAAATGAAAAAGAAAATTCCAGTGAGGAGTATGTTTTGAAGTAGAATGTGGCCAGTTTTCGAATTTCAAAATCTAGTGAAGAGTATGTTTTGAAGTAGAATGCTGCTAGTTTTCAAATTTCAAACAGCTAAAGTTCAGCACAGCAATATAATCGAAATTGAAATACTGTGCTTTGCCCATTTTGATTCTTACTTTTATTTTTCAGATGCTGTTCATGAGTCTTGTTTAGCTTCTTCCATTTGACTTCTTGCCATTCCATTCAATCCATCAGGGTATCTTTGGATGCAAGATTCCTCAGTAGCTAAAAAACTCTCTAATTTTATAATCTTTTAACTCACATATTTTATTTTTCAGATGACCTTGTCACAGAGACCATATGACAGGCGGGGATATGATATCCTTCAACTTCAAAATTCTAAAGGTGACTATGATGACATGTTAGATAATTTTCAAAGCTTCAAACTTTATTTTTTTCGCTTTAATACCAGCTTCTATTTGATTTGTCCTCTTAGGAGTCAATTATAGCATAACCCTGTTTAGATTCCAATCAGCTATTTGTTTGTAGTTTAGTATTCTCTGTTTTGAAGTTTGAATTTATTGCTGCTGTGCCAATTGTTACTGCTGTTTAAATATTCTTATAATGTCGTCCTTATGGTATTTTGAGTAGTCAATCCATGCCACTTTGTATATCGACCACTGAAGTTACAGGGAGGGTTTCAAAATAGGCAAAATGTGTTATTTGCAATTTCCGAAGATCAGTCAGAATACGTTGAGATCAATCCTAATGCTCCAGAACAATTAAGTCAGCATCCTAATTTGCAAGATATTTCTTCATCTGGCAGTCCATCTATCCAGTATGAGGGAAGCAATGGAAAACCTGGTTTAATATCATTTTATAATCGTCCATATAAAAAAGAAGGCGAGAACAGAATATCCACTGTGCAAAATAGTCAGAGCAGCATAGTATGGCTTGTTGGTCCTGCTGTCCTTGTGGCCTCTTTCATTTTCCCCTCACTTTATCTGCGCAAAGTAATTTCCATGGTATTTGAGGACTCTCTGCTGACAGGTGAACGAACTTTCTTATGTTATTGTGGCATTCTTGTTCTTGTTTTACTTTTCATTTTATGTCTTTCTCACGAAATAAGTTTTCCTTCTGACTAGCCTCAAATTAAAACCATTTTACTCTTGCTATACATCACATTTATGAATATACCTTTGCTTTTACACCTGGAGTTAATTTATTTTCATCCTAAACTGCCCTCTGTTTTGTGTCTGCAGATTTCTTGATATTATTCTTTACAGAAGCTCTTTTCTACTGCGGGGTTGCAGTTTTTCTTCTGCTAATAGACCGTAAGAGGAGGCCTATTAGGCCATATTTTGCCACAGATGATAATAGAGCCCTGCATCCTCAATTAGGACAGCGGATCTCTTCTGTCGCTGCGCTGGTACTCAGTCTTATAATCCCTATGGTGACTATGGGCTTGGTCTGGCCATGGACTGGCCCTGCAGCTTCTGCTACTCTTGCTCCGTATCTGGTTGGTATTGTTGTGCAATTTGCATTTGAACAGTATGCAAGATATCTGAAGTCACCTTCATGGCCAGTCATTCCAATTATTTTCCAAGTAAGTGCGGTTGTAACTTATTTTTTACTACCCACTTCCCTCGTGAAATCTATTTTCAGTTAGGAGAACAGAAAAAATTTAAAGTTTATAGTATTTTTCCTTTTTAAAAAATTCTTCACTGTTTACTAAATTTTTAGACGCATGGTTCATCTTAATGCATTTTTTGAATATCAGCTATCCTAGGTATTCTCATCATATGTGGATACATGCATGATTCTTTCGCCCACTCCCTTTTTTATGGGGCCAAGAATTACTTAAAGCTCTCTGTATGATCTATGATAGAGATGCTAGAAGGGGCAAATAGTTGTGATTTGTCTTCAATGCCTGTATTTTGAAAAGAATTTTTATGCTTTGCAGGTGTATAGATTGCACCAACTGAATAGAGCAGCACAACTGGTGACAGCCCTGTCATTTACAGTGAGAGGAGCTGAATCGACCTCACATAACTTGGCAATAAACAACTCTTTGGGTGCACTATTGAATGTCCTTCGGCTCCTTGGTGTCATCTGCATTTGGTCACTCTCAAGCTTCCTAATGAGGTATTTTCCTCCCACTGCTACAAGCATTCAGTGAGGCATGAACATTAATCTAGGATCGGTAGAATTGTCTTCTTGCTTTACAAGGTATAATGCGGCAACTAGGTTTTATCTCAGATGATTTAAAGAACTTGAGAGTTTCTGATTCCCTTTTTTACTGGTTCTGCTTTGCTCAAAAATGGACCTGTGGTTATTGAAGCGTCTAAGTTGTCCGAAAGAGTTTTAAAGGCTGTTGCAGGATAGCTTTGAGGAAGATGTTAAAGGCCAGAGAGAGTAAAATTGTAACTGCCATACTGCTATTTTTGCAGGTTATGTTTGCCAGGACCTATTGTTGACTTATGAATCAGTTGTTGTGTCTAAATTTATTGTTCTTCATTATAGATTGATCATATTTAGAAAATTTTCTTCAAATATATGTAGAATGGTTAACCGCATGTTGACTGCTGAAGTAACATCCATGCTTATTTTAATCTACTGATGAAAATGAATGAATTGTTTAAATTTTTTTCTGTATATTCCATTTAGTTGGTCATGTCCTTTGATGAATGCAGGGAGCTAAGTGCGTATGTTACTTCAAAATAGTTATATCCTTCATTTGCCTTGAAGTCATGGGTTGTCTTTTTCTCGATAGAAATATTTAAACCCATCTCACGAGAGACAAGATCATTTTGCATCGCAATTGTTCTTTAAATTATACTGTTGTTATTCGGTATTATTGTTATTATATATTATCATCAATGACGTACCTACTTCTTTGGCTATATAGTTTGTTTGTTTTGTCTTGCCTTTTGACCTTGAGTGTTGTGATATGTTAACGCAGACTGTCCAGTATTTCTGTTTCAGTTCTGGAGTAGGTAGTGTTTGATAGCATTCCTCGACTTCAAGTTGAATATTCCATAGAAAAGACACCCAGATTAGGTGGATGAGAAAATTCTCTTAAAATGATGGTATATTATATTATTAGTCTGAAACAAGTTGTATTACTATTACATTCCATTTTATTTTAGACGGTAACGGTGGCACATCTTTTTCACACAAAAGATGTCTTTGTGGGATATACTGAATAAGAGGCAGATATGGTGAGAATGTGAAATGTTATTGCAAAATCGAATTTGATTGCATAAAAGAAAGCAGGATATGAACATATCTCTAGCGAGCAGATTATGCAAAACGTGAATGAAGATGCTTCTGACCCAATGGCAACATTTTGCTTGTGGGGAGAAAGAGGAGTCAAAAGAAAAAGCTGAATGAATATTTAATAATATAGGCACTCAATTGACATTGCATCGCAGCTGAAGCCAAAAGTAAATTATAAGCACTTCTAGGTTAATCCTGACAAATGGTCCAGGTGTTTAAGCACTTTGTTTCTTTCTCCAGGTAATTTTGAGGGACATTGAATGTTCATCCATGTTGGATTGTTGGTTTCCTTCCTGTGCTTCAAATCCTAAGAAGTTAAGCAAAGGTGAAATAAAACAAAAAGAAAGGGTATTATTGAATTTGAACGCACGGCAATCACAATTCTGAATAGTCCATCCAAGAAAATCCAATCAGTGAAATGAACCACTTTGTCTTCATTTCTTTGGGTTCTACATCAGCGGAATCATTTTATTTCTTTATTTATTCTTTTTAATGAAGATTCCTCGCTGTAAACTGCTACTGTGAATCCTTTCTCTCGACTAGAGTTAAATAGACCGTTACATGGGCTTGGTCCGATAAAGGGTTCAACAAGATTTTAATAAAGCCAGTCCTCACTGTAAATTGGATTATGGTTGTTTGCTATCTTTTTGTTTTCTTGCACTATTTAAATTTTGGTTAGGTGGTTTTGGTTGAAGGAGGAGGATTATTGTCATCTAAAACTTTCAACCATAAGATTTTCCCCAAAAGCAAAAGAATTAGAAACAACACCATACTCTCCACAAAAGCATTGTGAAATTTGATTGGTCGCTATCAAAGCAGAGCCTAAATAAATATTCCATCCTTTTGTTTTTATCAGCTATATCTTGCCATTGGCTGGCCCATTGATTTAACATCAAAGGAATTACGATTAAGCCAACTGGACCGCAGGCGTGCATGCGTACGGTCCGCTTTTGTATTCTTTTGCAGCATCATATAATTTCAATAACATAATGGGTTCATACCAATATATTTGACAATAGCTGGAAGAAAGTCTGACCAAACATCTCTTTAGAAAGTCAAATCATACTTAATCTTTTGGAGCAATCTCAATGGATTCCTACAAATTCTTCTTAGTACAGTTAGAGCGGACAAAATTTGATATGATCTAATTATTCGATAAGAATACAATATAAATAAATAAGTATAGGTCGTAAAATTTAACGCGGTTATTAAATAGGGTAGGTCCGAGTCAACACAATTTTTTTTCATGTCAGGTTAGGATTAAAGTTATTGATCTATTTACTCGACTAATTACATGATTATATTTTTTATTTTAAAATAATTTATAGGTTCTTCTCATCCAAACTCAAATATTATGGATAATTCTCTCTTTTATTTTTTATTTTTATTTTTTGAAATAATGAATATAACACATTTTTTTTATTTATAAAATTTTATATATATTTAGAGCTTCAATCAATGTAAGTGTGTAACATATTGGTAGACATGTATATTTTATAATATTGATATATAATATTATATATATATATATATATAATTAAAACTTCAATAATGTAAATGAGTAATATTTTGGTAGATGTGTATATTTTATAATATTAATAAAGTATGTATGTATGTATAAATGAATAAATGACAACGTACACATATTTGATGTAAAATTTATTTTATATATAGATATTAAATTGGTTATTTAGTAACTCGATTATTTTTCTATGCCGGGTTTGGGTTTCAATATTTTGACACAATTATTAAATGAGTTGGATTTAAGTCGACTTAAATTTGACACGATACTAATGCGACCTAATGATTCATTTTGCCAACTCTAAATATAGTATACTACTAAACACTAATGGATTTTATAGATACATCCAATCTAAACATGACACCAAGTAAAAAGCCTAGAACGGTCCACTTTTCAAGTGGGTCTGCTCTGCCTTCTAAACTTTTTGTTCCTCTTTTCTTTTTCAACAATTGCCATCACTCTTTCTTATCTCCATATAATTTCAATCCCACAAGGTATTAAATCATGTTTCAAATATTTCATAATTGCTTTGAGATGAAAAGGGAGAAAATAACGTACCCTTTTATGGCATTGGTTAGAAAAAAAAAAAAAAAGACTACTATCTTATAAAAAATTTTATTGTTAATAAAACTTAACAACTGTTGATGCATGGTTATTTTTTAATAAAAATTTACATTCAACATCATCTGGTAGCCTTACTATTTAAACTCCGTGCTTTTATCATCATATCACTAGCAGTCTAAACCTTTGTGATTGTGATTCTCTCATTCTAATCCCTCCCAATAAACTCCTATTCCATATTTCCATTCGTTATCAACCTTCGTTTTGCTGATTCTTGTTAGCTCCATGAACTTCTCTTGCTTTGTTCTTTCATTTTCATTCTACATGGAATGATACTGAATCATTGGAATCCAGTATCTGATACTTAAATTTGAAACTCTTTCTGGGTTATTTGTTTGAAAATGGGCAGCATTCAAATGTCTCATATCATGCTGTTTTTTGTAACACTTGCTGTTGCTCTTGGAGGTATCTCAACAGATTCCTTCTGGCTTCTGAGAATCAAACAGGAACTCGTTGATCCTACAGGAGTTCTTGAGAACTGGTCTGCAAGAGCTCATATGTGCAGCTGGCATGGTGTAGCATGTTCTGTTGATCAAAAGCATGTTGTGGGCTTGAGCTTATCAAGCTCAGGACTATCAGGTTCCATTTCACGCGATTTCTTAAACCTCACTTCACTTGAAACACTAGATTTGTCCTCAAATTCCCTCACTGGTTTGATTCCTTCAGAGCTGGGACAGCTTCAAAATCTAAGGATACTTCTTCTTTATTCGAACTCTTTCTCTGGTACGATTCCTCCAGAGATTGGTTTCTTGAATAAGTTGCAAGTCCTAAGAATTGGAGATAACTTGTTGTGGGGTGAAATTCCACCACACATTGGTAACTTGACTCAGTTGAGAGAATTAGCAATTGCATACTGCCAATTGAATGGGAGCATTCCTGTAGAGATTGGTAATTTGAAGCATCTGATATCTCTTGACTTGCAGATGAACAACCTCAGCGGCATCATACCAGAAGCAATTCATGGCTGTGAAGAGCTTCAAAAGTTTGCAGCATCAAACAACATGCTTGAAGGAACCATCCCTTCTTCAATTGTTTCGCTTAAAAATCTTCAGATACTTAACTTGGCCAACAACAGCATTTCTGGACCAATTCCTGTCGAGTTGAGCCATCTCTTCAATTTGAGGTACTTGAATTTGCTGGGGAATAGATTCGATGGTGAAATTCCTTCGGAGCTTAACAAGTTGGTCCTGCTTCAGAAAATTGACTTGTCAAAAAACAACCTTTCAGGGAGCATAAGCCTTCTAAATACCCAGTTAAAGAATCTTGAAGCTCTGGTTCTGTCTGATAACGCTTTGACAGGAAGCATACCGATCAAATTCTGCCTCAACAATTCAAACCTGCAACAACTTATTCTAGCTCGAAACAAGCTCTCTGGTGAATTTCCTTTGGAGCTATTGCGCTGCTCGTCACTCCAACAATTAGACCTTTCTGATAATAGCTTTAAAGGAGAGCTACCACGCAGCCTGGACAAGCTGGAGGAGCTTACAGATTTTCTACTAAATAATAACAGTTTTACAGGAAGTTTTCCTCCTGAAATTGGAAACTCGAGTAAACTGGAAAATCTTTTTCTGTTTGACAACATGATAACAGGAAAAATTCCAGTGGAAATTGGCAAGTTACAGAGTTTGAGCGCCATTTTCCTCTATGATAATCAAATGTCAGGAAGCATACCAAGGGAGTTGACAAACTGCTCGGGCTTAACAGAAATCGACTTCTTTGGTAACCATTTTTCAGGGTCCATTCCTGACACTATTGGGAAGCTTAAAAATCTTGTTATTCTTCAACTGAGGCAGAATGATTTATCAGGTCCTGTTCCGGCAAGCTTGGGCTACTGCAAAAGGCTACAGCAAATAACCTTGGCTGATAACAAACTATCAGGTTCTGTGCCGCCCACATTCAGATTCCTTTCAGAATTACAACTCATTACTCTTTACAACAACTCCTTCAAAGGCCCTCTTCCCCCTTCTCTTTTTCATCTAAAAAAACTTAGAATCATAAATTTTTCTCACAACAGATTTAGTGGCAGCATCTATCCTCTCATTGGTTCCAATTCTTTGACAGCGTTAGACTTAACAAACAACAGTTTCTCAGGTCCCATTCCATCTGAACTAGCTATGTCAAGAAACCTGAGCCGTCTTCGCCTTGCCCATAATCATCTCACCGGTAACATACCTTCCGAATTTGGCAAACTCACAGAACTCAACTTTCTTGATTTGTCCTTCAACAGTTTCACAGGCCAAATAGCACCTCAGCTCTCAAAATGTCCAAAACTTGCACACCTCCTTCTAAGCAACAACGAACTAACAGGCGCAATTCCTAGTTGGCTGGGGAGCTTACAAGAAATTGGTGAACTCGATCTCTCATCCAATAATTTCAATGGAACATTCCCGGCTGAGATTGGTAACTGTTCAAAATTACTGAAGCTTTCTCTCCGCGGCAATAACCTCTCAGGGAAAATCCCACCAGAGATTGGAAATCTAACTGCTCTCAATGTCCTTAATTTACAAAGAAACAACCTCTCAGGCAACATTCCATCAACAATCCAACAGTGCAAGAAACTCTACGAGCTTCGGCTCTCAGAGAATTTCTTCACAGGCTCAATACCAGCCGATCTAGGGAGGCTGACAGAGCTTCAAGTGATCTTGGACTTGAGCAAAAACAATTTCTCCGGTGAGATTCCACCATCTCTTGGAAACCTGTTGAAGCTAGAGAGATTGAACATCTCTTATAATCAACTTCAAGGTCAAGTGCCAGCCTCACTGGGAAAGCTGACCAGCCTGCATGTGTTGAACTTATCAAATAATAATCTGCAAGGCCAGCTCCCCTTAACCTTTTCAGGATTCTCACTGAGCTCCTTCTTGGGTAATGCCAAGCTCTGCGGCCCACCATTACTATCGTGCTCCGAATTAACTCGTCAGAAAGTCAAAAGGTTATCCAACACTGCTGTCGTTGTTATCATAGTTGCCATTGTGTTTACTTCAGCAGTGATATGTTTAGTTATGCTTTATATTATGCTAAGAATCTGGCTAAATTGGAGACAAGTCTCCATTTCAAACTCTGATAATGGTAATAACGGAAGTGATCAACAGAAGAGAGAAGAGGAGAAGTTGGTTTGTGAAGATGATCATAAAAGAAGAAATGAGGAGTTTTGGAGAGTACCTTCACAATCACAAGATGAAGTACAAAATCATATTTTGCACTTCAAAATGGACAGTAAAGCAATGACCAACACATTGGTCTGAGTCTGAAATTTGAGAAGTTTTGGTTATTATTTCTTCTTCATTTCCTTTTTGGTTGTAAATTTCTTCTCTGTCCCTCTTCATTTTGGTTAATTTTCTTTTTATTAGAGTGCCAACGATTGTAGAGAGGATGAAAGATTCTGATCACCGCATGGATAATGCATATTTTAGACAGGCTTCAAGGAGAAATTTTCATTTTTCACATTGTCAACGCATCACTTCAGTGTAGAGCCTTAACGAACATAATATTTTTTTTTTCAAAAAAAGAGTTGCAATATATATTACAATCAAAATTCTAGATTCTAAAAGTACTTAAATTCGTATGTGCTTCTTTTTTTTTATCCAAACTAATGGAATAAGAGAAATAATTCCTCCCCGAGGCTCAAACTTACATCCTCATTTGGCAACTTAACGCATTGACTTGATGAACATAACTTATTCTTAACCAATAATCAGACACAAATAATTGTACAGAGGGAATTGGCATGGGACTATATGTGACATAGGTGAATTGATTAAATAAATGTACTATATAACCCACATTATTATTATTATTGCCTTTATTTTTCAACCAACTCAGACAACTCTGTATGCACAAAAATATTTGTGCAATTATTTCGTGTGAATCATTATTCAGTCCAAGTTTTATTATTTTATCTCATTTTGGAATTTCCTGTTTGTTTTTGTTTATTTTTGGGGTTAATTTTAAAGCGCAAACAAGGCCTATGCTCATTGGTGAGCCCAAGAAGGGGAGAAGCCTAAAAATATTTCGGGTGATTACAAGCCCATTAGTTAGACGTTGGGTGGGAGTAGCTTTCACTTTAGCTACCAATTTCAAAGACGCGCAAAGTTTTGGGTCGCTACCACTTTTCCTAGTCAGATCACAATTAAAATGGTCCACCGTCAAGCTCTTTCTTGGGAATGAAGTGCACAAATTGACTTCTTTGTGTCTTATCTTCCATTTTCAACAAAAGAAATCAACAAGATTAACACAGACAAGTAACGACTAACAAGTTGCGAGTTTTCACGCATCCCCCAGACCAATTGAAAGACAAAACAGGGGAAAAGATGGGGTAGGGGGGGAACTATTTTTAAGACAAAAATTATGTATGCTATCAACTCTAAATAGGTTAATGTATATGGCAAAAACAAAACACCAACCCTTAGCTGAAAGCAAATGTGTTAAATTACTTTTGTGCAAAATTTGGCCGCTCTGCCCATAACCATAAAGTGCTGCATGCGGATGGAAGTTGTTTGCACGTACGTGTATGTTGAACATATTGATAAAAACCTTTCGTTTTTTGTTTTTTTTTTTATCTAAAAAAAGTATACACCAGATGATGATATTTGGCAAACCCTTTGAACTTTCAAGCATATATATATATATATATATATATATATATATAGAAAGAGAAACTACGACCCATATTTACTTGCGTTACGTTCATATTATTAACAGCTCAAAGAGAGCCAGCCCATAACGCAACATAAAGTGATTAAAGCACATAGAAGAAAAAAGAGAGTTTTAGAGTAGAAGAGGAGGCCGCGCCTATCAAGGTTGCTAAAAGAGGAATTTATAGAGGTTTCTTAAGCTGCTCTAGGGCAACCATTGCCCAAATATTAAATATATTAAACGAGCAAGTTGCTAGTTTTGGTCGCGCTTATCCTGTTATATACCGATATGTGTGCGGGGCTTCTGACGTGGAGTTGATACAAATACAAACGAGAGTATATTGTCTATGCTACATGTTGGCAAATGGCAAGCGGATGCATAGGGCCTAGGCGTATTTATGAAGTCCTCCTTTGTACTTGGAATAAGGGATAAAAAATGGCAGTTAAAAACTTAGAAGAAAAGTTTTATTAATAATGAGATTAAGATAAATAAGAATTTTAATTTTTTTAAAATTTTTATTTAAGTTTAATAAATTTAGAACCACCAGTTTTTATTTTAGGTAATTAAATCTCAAATTATTTAATCTTATCATTTATTTGTTTTATTCATTATTTAAATAAATGCTAGACTATATTCATAATCTTTAATGTTAAAATATTTTATTAATTTTTACTTACTTATTATATAAAAATTCATCCGGCTATTGAATAATATTTGGTTGTTGTTTTGGAAAATGATTCTAATGCATCGATACTAAATAACCCTTATATAGAAATATTAAAACATGCTTTAAAAATAATTAATCCCGATACACACACTATAATCAATATATGCTAGTATTAGTTTCTGATTCACTACTATAATTACTTATGTCTACTAAAAATACATGTACTATCATTATTTGATATTTCATCTATATTAAATATTACATTAAATATTTGCTCTATTTCTAATGCTTGTTGTACACTATTTCATTTGATAATATTTCTTTTTAAAATATTTAGTAGGGTTATAAAATTTTTATGTGAAGATGCTAAATTTAAATTATAATTATATTAAGAAAAAAATTTTTAAACTCTTAAGAGGATGAAATTATAAATGCGATTTGACATGATCATTTCCGAATATGATTGAATTTTATCAAATATGATAATCATTTAGATATTTATAAAAATATAGTTCAAAAACTTAAAAAAAAAAAATAAATTATTCACCTAATTAATTATTAATTATAAATTCAAGACACTAATTTAAACAAATAAGTAAAAAAAAAAAAGAACAATTCAATTGATACTTTTGACTTAAGCTTACACTGATTTAATCAATCACGTTTTATCCAGTCTATACTAGCAAATCCATTAATAGCAGTGACCGTGGGCTGTGTCGGTGACTGCGGCAACATCGATGAATGCAGGCTACGTCTGCGGTGTCATCTGCCACGCAGTCTCTGGTATGAGTGTTGTTAATGTGGCAGTGTGCTCTTGGCTGCCGCCTTGCTTAACTGCTTTTGTGTTGTGAAGAGAAGAGCTAAAGAAGAGATTAGAGACTGAGACAGAAATGAGTCACACCGTGTGTGCTATGCGGCGTGTTTCAACAATTCTAATTCAATTAGGCTTTACATTTTTGTAATCTTTTTTATTTTTTAGACCAACTCGATCGGATGTTCGAATAAACCCAATCCGCTCACCATATGATCAGATTGGGAGAATAATTTGGCCCGATCTGAATGGAATGCTTTTGGATCAGATCGAGTGTGATCGAATCGGGTTATTTGCCCATGGAATCAAAATATGGCTCTCTATGAACCCACATAATTTTGATTGCCATACTAAAATCACAAAATTCTGATTATTAAAACCACTACTGGGGTTAAAACAAAAAGGAATAAGAAGATAAGAATATATTAAAACATGCTTTAAAAATAATTAATCCCGATACACACACTATAATCAATATATGCTAGTATTAGATTTTGATATTTATTAATCTAATTAAAATGTCTAACTAAAAATACATGTACTAATAAATATTTATGAAATTTTATTTTTATTAAATATTTACATTTATTTGTTTAAATTAGTTCATTAATTTTATGTAATTAAATAATTTTTTCCATTTGATAATTTTTTTTTAAAATTTTTAAGTTTTTACTATATTTTTATAAATATCTAAATGATTTAGGTTGATATTTATAAAAATTTTCTAAACTCAACCCGAGGATGTAATTCAATCCGATTTGACATGATCATTTCCGAATATGATTGAATTGGATCAAAAACTATATTTTTTTCTTATATATATATTATAATTTAAATTTAATATAATTATTCACCTAATTAATTATTAATTATATTTAAGACACCTCATAAGAGTCTAACAAAAAAAAAAAAAAGAACAATTCAATTGATACTTTTAATTTCATAAAATATAAAAATTAATAAGTTTTATCCATTTTATACTAGCAAATTTTTTAATAGAAAGATGACCGTGGGCTGTGTCGGTGATGATGCGGCAACATCGATAAATAATCAATTAAATTAAATTTCATCTATATTTATTAGATAAATTTGTTAATTTTATCTATAAATGATATAGAAAATACAAACAAAATATTAGAAATTAATAATTTCAATGAAGAAAAAACATAAAACAAATTAAAAACTTAAGAGATTAAATGAGTAAAGAATTTAATAAAGTTAAAAAATTAATAAAATAATTCAACATTAAAGATTATGATATTTTAAAGTAAAAAATTATTAATATAATGAATAAAAACTCAATAAATATAAGATTAAATAAGTTAGAGATTTAATTACATAAAATAAAAACTTAGTACTAAATTTATTATAACTATAAATAAAAAATTTTAAAAAAATTAAAATACGAGTGTGATCGAATGGGGTTTAAAATAAAACTTTAAAAGCTTTTTAAATTTTTATAATTGATTAACTAAAATGACAAAATTTGATTATTAAATATGTGCTGTATGTTAAAACAAAAAGGAATAAGAAGATAAGAATATACGCTAATGTGCATTGAACGTACTAATCAAAATATACTGAATGTCTTATCAGTCAAAATGCACTGAAAACCTATCAACTTTACAGGGGAAAATTTTGTTTGCAGCAAGCAGTACAACAGTGGTCGCAGATACCACAGCAGTTACCTGTTTGGGTTAGTAGTACCCTGCTGGTGTAACTGACCTGCAGATTTCTTTGTCCAATTTGCTTTCTACTTACAACAAAAAGAACAAAATCTTGTCAACTAAAAGCCCAAGCCTTCACAAAGGCCTGTCAGCCACTACTTCCTAACAGTCGTACTCTTCAACGGCTATGGATTCTGGCTTTACAAACAAAAAAATTCACAACTCTACAAAATTTACATATTTTATTCATTTTTTATGGGATCCAATGCTTTTAACTCAGCCATCAGCCGCTCGTATACACAATTATACTCTCCAAGTTCACTTCTAAGCTGTGTAACCTATATAATAAGAGCAATCATTCTCAATAGATCAGATAAATCGCTCAAAATACTTCATTTTTGCCATCCATAAATTTTCATAAATTCAGCTAGGTGATACTGGGCAGCATACACCAATAAACTGCATGTAATGTACCTTCTGATCAAGTTCTACCCTCCTCTTCTCATACTCCTGGCATCTGAAAAATAGAGCGTAAAAATTTAATTAAAACAATTTACCAGAAATTTAAAAAAAGTGATTATAATGCATTTCTGAGTCTCAAGATAAGGGCTGCAAAGGTTTACATAAATCAAGATTCAATTAATTTTCATCCTAAAAAAGCCCTTAGCTGCAATAAGTGTCCAGATGACAAAACCATTTTAACAAAAGAGCAAAACTTCAAAGGATGATGAACATCAAGTTATAGAAAACAATGGAAAACTAAGATTCTAACACACTCACTTTGCACGAAGCTTCTTGTTTTCCTGCATCAAGATTATAGGTTCTGCATCTCTCAATTGATTTGTCGAAGTAACAACAGGCTACAAAAGAGATGACAGAGTGCAGAGAAATAATTAGACCTCAAAAAGTAAATGTACTGCAGTAGTAAACAAAAGGAAAGAAAACAAATGATCATAACAATATAAAGCTTCTGAAGATGAAGAGTTATGCTTGCAAGGTAACCACTGGATAAAAAGTGAGCAATGTTTCTCTTTAAATTATATTTTTTTTTAAAAAGTAAACAATGTAACAAGCAGAAAAAGAAAAAGAAAATCAGCCCAGGAACCCTAAAGAAAATAATTTAAAAAATTAATATAATCAAGCCAACTTCCATCTAGGACACTGAAATACTAACTTTAAATCAAATAATCTGCTACATCATTCGTCTTACCTTCAGCCCACACCATCAAAATCAAATTAAATAGTATCAGTGGGAATACAAAGGCCTAAGAGTTTAATCTTGCTAGTAGTAATGTAAGTGGAGAAGCTATAGATGATACTCATGATAAATGCTATACCATCCAAAGGATTCAGTTTAAAAGTTCTTTACACATACATGTGTATCCACACCGGGCTCATCATCAACCGCATCAACTCCCTTACTAGCGTGCATTTTCATCTTTTCAAATTCAGATGAATCTCTACATCCCTTCCTCTTACGTGATCCTGTCACAACAAAAGACATTGTATCTAAACATAAAATGTTTAAACTAGAGATGAAATCAGTTTACTTTAGTTCAAGCAGTTTACGTTGTCCAATTATGCCTTCAGAGTTGGGTGTCAATTGTCCTGATCCCTCAACAAAAGAGGAATTAGTGGCTGCTACTTGGCAAGGTGCAGCTACAGGTGCTTTTTCGATAACAGTGGCAGTGGAACTCTGATTCAAGACAACAGGTTGGTGGATACCACTATGGGGCATAGAATAAGATGAAGCCAGTGGTGAAATGGATGCTTGAGGCTTTTTCTTGCGTTGATATCCAATTAGTTCACAATGATAATCCCTGCAAGTTGAATAGCATGCATCAGGAAGGTATCAATGAAAGCTGCATACTCATCAGTTGGGGCATGTGTCACTGCAATCCAGAAACTCATGAGGCACTATATAAGTGGTTTTGTTTAACACTTTAAACTACGTGATTACTGTTTATAGGAAAGAATATTAATTCATGCATCAACAAGCTAATTTAGCTTCAAAGTAATTAGTTGTATTATGTTAACAGAACCAAATTAACATCACTATAGTATCCAAATGTCTCTAAAAGAACCAAAAAATTTCAATAGCTGCTGGATGCGCAAGGCAGAAATTTAAGAGCAGGTGGCAAGAGGACTTCAAACAAAGATTTCTGTAATTATCAAAAACTATGAAGAACCTGCGAATCAGAGATTAATGTTGCTTACCAGTATTCCCATGTCATTTCCTTCAACCGAGTTTCAAGCTTTTGGAAAAGAGAGGTTCTTTCAAAGTCCTGTTTGCTATGAGTTGGCTCAATAAAATTGGCTTCCAAAACTCCTGAAAATAATAGTACTAAATCATCTCACATCCACACCATACACATTAAAATATGGGGTAAATCAAATGCTTTGCTTTGGCATTCTCACCAACTACTCCTCTTCCCCTGCTGTCTCTATGGGAGTAGCTAACAACCTGCCAAAATGGCTGCAAAGGAAAAGAGAAGATTAAAAATTAAAAATAAAACAATATGCATAAAGATAAAACTCTGATATCACTTGGATAAGAAAAAAAGTATATTGAAGCAGAGTCCACGCAATGATTCAACTAAATGGTTGCTTTTATACAAACACATGCATGCATGCATGCATTTGTGCATGTAAGAGATGGATACGAGGCAGAATGCCACCTTATAAAGAGATCATTCGGCGTCATCGACCCGTGAATATTTATAAATTATGACAGCAAGGTAAGCTCCGCAATCTCCAATTTGAAGATCAAATATAGATATCAACTTCAATCCACTCTAAAACTTGCATCCTCCAAATAATATGTAAGCAACACAGATTTGTTGCAAAAAGAATTCAAAAAGGTGAGATGTGCCACAAACCAAAAATACAAATACAATGTTCCTTCACTAATCTAAAGTTGCAAAAAAGGTGCAAATTTTTATATCATAGTATCAAGGAACAGTACCAAAACATCAATAAAAAACTGAAAGCAAAGGGAGATAGAACTAATTAAGTTAAAGACAGATACCAGAATTAGACGGTTCTTGTGGTAGACATTAAAGCCATGGATACTAATATGTGGGGCATCTTTTAGAAACCCAATTGTAGTTACAACCGTTCCCTATATAATCAGCAACGTAAACAATTGCTATTAAGTATTTTGATCAGTGTATACTTAGACTCCAAGGCAACAGTTAAATATTTTTTCATTCATGATAAAGACAATAACCAACAATGAAAAGCTAGGAAACAATTAAAAATCACCTCCACACACCCAGCACTTTGAGGCCTATACAAGATGAATTCTGGATATTTGAGATCATTGGCAATGTTGTGATGCTGAACAGCTTTCCCCCGCAATATAATGCTGAAACTTTTGGGAATCCGCAAGTACAAGATAGACAGGTATACCTGTTAAGTGATAGATAACTAGACTTAGCATGGTATGAGAAATCATCATGTCCATGCTTATGTACTCAAGCAAAGTTTATTTTCTGTGGACTTACACGGAGGGAATAATGGAATCGGTTAGCAATGTGCTGTTCATGCAATTGCCTAAAAGCGCCTGGGTTAAATTTATTAATAACATCGCCAGCAATACGAATATCCTAAAATCACCAAAATGCAAGAACACAAATCAGTAGAAATGAAAGAATAAGAATTTTTAAATGAGAAAACATTATCAATACAAGGAGTACAAACCTCTGGATCTGAATCAAAGTCTAACTCCATATTCCCACCATCACTGAACCATAAGTTGTATATAATAATTTTTGTGCCATGACACCCAATGTCATCAAACTGCCATCAGAATTGAAAAAGATATGATAACTATCAAATGAAACCTCTTGAAAAAGGAAAACAGGATTGGGAGACCACCAATGTAGAAAGAAACATCACTTCAATCGCACTATATAGCTACCTAAGTAGAATGGCAATCCAATCAAGTCTACAATCCTACAGATACAAATCCAGTCAACTCTATGATAAAGTAAGCAGCCTACCTCTCTATCCAAAACATAAAAGGAGATAAGTATTTATATTAATGAATGTGATTCAGATGGAGTTTGTATAGAAATCAAGCAGTTAGATTCATAAGGAAAAGATAAATAATGTTACAAGCATCAGTAAGAAATTCGGAGATTGAAATACTCAGATAGAATGGTCTACAAACTGAAGATAATGGTTTGTGACAGAAGCAGTATGAAAGGTGTCTGGTAGTCCAAAAGCACCAATATGAATGAACATGAAAGCAGATAATAGCTAGAGTGAAATTTATACATAATTGATCAATTAAACCTGCTTAATTAAATACAAGTAAATCTGAGGAAGTAGCAACAGAAAGAAGAATGATCATCATAAAAAATTTGGAATTGCATCAAAGGCTGTGGTTTAATATAAAGTAAAGAGAAATAGAAGATAGAAGAGAATCTGCAGTTGGACTGGTTGTTGCTCATTAGATGAGCAAGGAGCACACTTCTGACACAGCAGGTAATATGCATTCCTAAATTCCCAAAAAAGGAAAAAAAAAGGGAGAAGAAGAAGAAGAGGGGGTGGGGGGTTGAGAATCTTACTCGCTTCAAAAGCTCTGTTTCTGATGAATAAGGAGACCACTGCAACAGCAGAGAAAGATTCGACGTAAAATGTTCTCTACCATGCAATGCGTTTACTGTGCCAGTTGATGCGTTCAACTCGTAATCCACCTGCAATTGACACAAAGATCAAAGGTAGGAATTGGAAGTAAGAGATACTTCGGTAGACAGAGAAGACTCACCATTGGTACTACAATTCTGTCATGGCCAGTTCGAGTCAAGAATGTATAAGAGAGGAGACCAATGCTTTGGGTCAAAGTTCTGCTTATGCAATAAACAAACAAAATGTGAATCCAAATGGCAATTATTAATTACCAACTAGTAAATCAACAAATAAATATAACAGCAACATTGCATTGGTAAATAAAAGTCAAACAAAACATCCAAAAGGTTTGGTAGAAGGAATTGAAAATTAATGGAAAACTGAATAAACTATCTGCTTAAGAAAAAATTGAAAAAAAGGAAAAAAAAACACTCAGGCAACAGTTCACAATTCACACGAGCAAGCAGTGCAAAATAATGGATGCATGCCACAATCATTTGCTTTGAAGCCCAGCATGCCATAAAATTTCAAATTCACAAGGATTCCAAAGTCCAATATTTGATCCTACAAACTGCAGCTAATAATTTGGATATGGATGTGAACCTTTTCAAATTTCCCTTTCATTCTATCCAGAAAAACTCTAAATAACCTTATCTCATCTCTTCCTTGGTTCCCCAAAAACGGTTAGGTAACTTTCTAATGGGGGATTATAGACGTTGAGAAAATACAAATCCATTAAACAAGGCCATTGAACTTCATAAAATATTAAATACTATCACGTAAGGGATGTGATATGCAACAGAAAAACTTTTGAGGTTTTAGTATATCCTCTGAACCTCATTTGGAAGAAATTCCTTATAAATAGAAAAGGGGATGCGAGAAACTGCAAAAGAAGACGAACATAACAAAAGCTTCCCACCAATTCTTAGGAAATTACAGCATGAGTTTTTCATCTTAGAACTATCAAATATTACAAATTAATTTGCCATAAAATATACTGAGATGCGAGGCCTGTTGACACATAGGCAACCCAAATTTATAAAAAAAGAAAAATAAATAAATAAATAAATAAATAAATCCTCATATACATGCGGTAATAGGACTAGCACATCAGAATAAAACCTGTTGTTTAAATGGCGGCTGAAGACGATAACATCTGCCCCAAGTCTCATAGAACTGGTCTTGAAGCCATTACCATCTGAAAGGCGCAACGCAAGTCTCAAGCAATAAATATGTGACAACAAAACCATGATAATTTGCTGAATGAGAAAATAGTAGTACATTGTCCTATCACCGATTTTGATTTTTTATCTGAAAAACCAAAACTCATACAACGCCGCATTGCTTCAGGGTCCATTCCACCTCCATCATCTGCACATGATCATGTTTCCATAGCACGACTTAGGTAACTCATTTATTAAGAATAAAATAAAAAAAAAAAAAAACTAATCGACATAATAAGACTTTTGAAGGTTGTTACAGTTCAATGCAATATACCTTGAATTAACATTGCTGGAGTTCCATCTCTTGGATTTGTGATTTTATCTACAATGACAAAAGTGGCCCCATTTTGGATCTATCCAATTAAGAAACAAGCAAAACGTAAATTGCAAAACATGAACAAGTCATCATCATGATAGCTTGACACATAGTGAAAGCAATTCAACTCCCACTGTGATGAACGTATAGCAAACAGTGCCAACAAATGAAATGGACAATTAAATATAAGTAGAATATCTTCTCTCTCAAATTATGACATTTAGGTATTTATTTGTGAAAAAATGTAAAACAAATGTGCAAACAAAGGCCCAAACTTTTATCAGTCAAGAAAAATATAAAGTATACAAAGCCACAAGCTTCAAACATCAGTATCAGAACCCAAACACATTAATGTGTTTCTCGTCCAACAACAGACTAAAACGATTAAAATCGTAGGTAATCAAAAAAATTGCAATCTACCAAAGAAAGGAAACTTGCTCATAAGAAAAGTTAATTATAAGAAAATCAATTATAGCATTTGAATCCTTTGCGAACCCAAACCTCCATGTGAACATGATTGGGCATCATCAATCGAGCAAGATATTTTTTTTTTTTTGGGGGGGGGGGTGGGTTGGCTCACGAATTAAAAGAAAAATAATCACCTCATCAATTGCATTGTCAAGCAGTTCTGCGATGGCTGCAAAAAGGAGGAAACAATTAACCATCTCATCATTTCACACCAATTCCAAATTCCAGCAAGAGCAGAAGTGAAATAGAGAAATATAACTTGCTTACCACCAAAGGCCCATTTATGGGAAGTGGCATTTGAATGAAGAAACATAGGGTGTACGTGTAAAAAGTTTTTGCCATCTGTTTTACCAAAATGTAATGTCAGGAACATTTAACAAAGCACCAATAAAAATTCTAGGAAGGAAACACTCGTGTGATGTCCATGAAAATCATTCAACAAAAAGGTCAGAGGAAAATGGTAGAACCAGAGAAAGAATGCATGCTCCATAAACCATAATAAATTTTAGTGGTCCATTTGATTATCTCCAGGCACCACTAAACAGATGAGCACGTAATTTATGTACCAGAAACAGTAAACCACCACATACATGGCCCCTAACAATTAGTTAACAATTAATAGCTGCTGCATACTTTGTAGTGTGGGCTTGGAACCAAGCCCGTCTTCATAGTTTCCAGCCTTCCAGAACTGCCGACAAATTGGTGCTGGACATATAGACGATGAAGATGATATACCTGTGTCATCCACTGGTGACTGACCTTGTTCCAATACACTATTACTACTTTGACCAGTACTTAAAGCATTTGAGCTTTTCTTTTCTTCAGAGTCTTGTTTTCTGGGTTGACTTTCGGACTTCCAATGCTCCGCTGGATCATCTTTATGGTAGCATTTTTGTTGCATTGTTCCCCCAACACAATCTGGCTCCAACTTGATAGATATTTCATCCACCTGTCCATCTTCATCATCACTACACAAGTCCACAATGTCTCTACTGCTCATCTTGAACTCTGCAAAAGAAATAGATAATAGAAACAAGGAAACGTGTTGAGGCAGAAGAGACAACAGTCACAGAAACAACACAAGCAATCAACAGGGAGAAGAAAATAATACTATATTAGCCTCATTTATTCATTCTTTCCAAGATAAGTTGCTTCCAAAATTGTTCATCCATTTTTGAACTTTCAGAGATCTTAGAGCAATCAAAAGAGCAAAAACAGTAACTCTTACAAAAGATAATCATTCTATAACATTCCAGATTATCATAAAGGTGCCATTGTTTGGTTGTCATGCACCGAGATGTTTTCTAGTTCAAGTTGATGATTGGTGTAATGGTGCTATCAATGTAGATTCACCCAATTGGTAGTTTCTTAAAGAACTAGGTGTTGAGTTCAGAGCTATTGTTTTCATAAAAAGCCACGAAAGAAAAGAGTTTTTTGAAATTCGATATCATTAATTAAGATGAAAGCAAGATTGATTAGAACAAATGTAATTTCTTCAAAAATGTCCACCAAAATTACATCCATTATTCAATGTTTCACAATAATGGGGATCTCTGTGTTTATACCCAACTATGTACGAATATAAGCACAAAATGCAACTCTAACCTTAGCTAGAATCAAGGGTGTCACTAAGGAGCCTTTTAAGTTTTCAAAAAGACTAGTCTAATTTGCTAAATCACTTATAAGTGGTTTGAGTGGTGTTTGGCATGTCTTCTCAACTGGCCAAAGGTTTTTTTTCAATATTTTGTCTACTGTTTAGTAGTAGCAGGAGAAGAGTTTACAAAAGATTAAAAGAAGTTGTTTCACGTGTAAAACCAAAAGCTCAAATGTTAGGCTATTTGGGTAGACCTTTTTGAGTAATTAGAAAACGTTAAAATATCTAAAATACTTTTACATGGTACCTCTCATGACATAACTTTAAAAGAATAATATTACACCTCTCAAGCGGTATACCAAATTCATTCATCCTAAGTGAATATTATCTGCCCCAAGTGAGTATTTACAAAAGAAAATTAATCATCTTGAGTGAGGTGGCATTTATTCATTAGATGGTGAGGGACTAAAAATAGTTCTACAAGATATGGAATTGACTATCCACTAAATGAATGCCACCTTAGCCCTTGAAATGAAAACTTTGAAGATACTACTTGAGAAATGTACTCCTTAGGTAATTACAGCTTATTTGCATAAAAGTTGTGAGGGACAAAATTCATGTAGATTACAAAAACCCTATTGGTGTTTGTGCTTATTCAAAGTGACTTCTTCTATTAACAAAAGGTTTTATTTGCCTTTTTTTTATCGTTTGGTTGTAACTACGAAAGAGCTTAAAAAAAATTAAGACTTCATTTAGTATAACTTTTCACATAGAACTTCTTCAGGTGAAGACAAGACTTATATAATTATTATAATAGAAAACTTTTTTAACTCTTTAAAAAAGCCCTACAATTTGTACTCTCAAAAGTTCAAAATTTTTAACTTCTTCCTATAGAGGAAAATAACCTTTTTAACCCCAAAATTTCTACTCTAATAACAACCAAATGACAAACAAGCACTAAACTATTGAGAGTAATTTCTTAATGTTTTTTAAAAGGCTACATTGTAAAAAATACTCTTTATTTTAAAAATTTTATTTCATTTTTCATAACATAACCTATGACACATTCAAGCATTCACTAAGTGGTAGATTAGCATCTTTAGCTTTACTAATATTAAGGGCAAAAGTTCAAACCCCCCACGGGAGATTTTATAATAAAAAACAAATGTGAAGAGCAATTATATCTCCTTGAGTATTACAGAGATTAGATATATAAACCAATTGTTACTCTCAACTCTAGTGGATGTAAGTTACCAAGTTATACTCATCTCTAGTGGGCATAAGTTCCCAAGTTGTACTCGTTAAACCTCTAAACTATGGTTATACAAATTCAAACATTATACCCATATAAATCCAAATATTTAAACTCACAGTGGACTCATAATTTAATATAATCGGCCTCCATTGTAACAAGTTGTAAAAGAAAGAATAAAAGGTTTTAAAAAATTTGTGTATTAAGGTCTAAGCTTTCGAATTCCAAATAGTATTTCGATGTTTAGAATTAACAATTAACAATTACAAGTGACATTTATCCATTAAAGAGAGATTGAGTAATAAGTACTTTTCCATTTTAAAATTCATAATCCAATTGAAAAAAGTCACATACTACTTAGAATTGAGCTAATAGATTGATGCTCCCAATATCAATTTTAGCTCTGATTGGGCTCTTTTCCCTATATTAAAAAATTTGAGATAATGTTATTAGTAAAGGTATATTGCTAACTTGGGTCTATTTAGTAGTGTGGTTAGCTAACTGAAACTTAAAAATTATAATACTAAAACATACGACAAATACTTATTATCATAGTTTAGAAGTTAGATTGATTTAATTTAACACTTATGTAAATCTACAATATTCTTATTATTTTTATCAAATTTTTTTTATTAAAAATCATTTTGATAATACACTAATAATTTTTATTATATATTTATAACTTTTACTTCCACACCAAATATATATTTTTAGCAACAACACCTCAATATTATATACAATCTTACCCTACTCTCATAGTCTTATAAATCTATAAACTAAATTATAAATATATGTTTGGTTAGAAAAAATGTGAGATAAACCCTTGAAAGTAATGGGAGGGAAAGGGCTAAAAAAAAAAAAGAGAGTGAATATCAAATTTATTATAAAAGTTATCACTTCTCTTCTTAATTTATTTTTCTCCTACTTAACAAAAATATGTAAAACTAAATATTTAGAGTTTAAATAAATTTGAATTGTAATTTTTTTTAAAAAAAAAATGAAGCAATAAGTGAAAAATAATAAAATAAAATAAGTTAAGGTTTTTAAAAACTAAGAAAAAGTTACAAAAATATTAAAAGTAAATAAATTGAATGCAAGCATATGCCACAGCTATGCACAAATGTACCTAGGAAACACAAAAACCCATCAAATCACCAGTGCTAACCATCAAATTAATGCCCCTTATTGTCAACCGAAATGAGAGGAGGAAGAGAAGAAGATGGAAAAGAAATGCAAAAAAGAAAAAAGAAAAACCAATAGAAAACTTGTTCAAAAAGTAGAACAAGTAGAACTTGCGACGCAAAAGAGAATGCAGTTTCCTTACCTGTTATAATTAGGGTTTCTATGAGATCTCTTCTGTGTTTGCGACCAAAACCAAACAAAACCTTGACACCAGAATCTCTTCTTCATATATCTTCTAAAATGCCATCAAATTTCGCAAAACCAGCCAGTAATCAGTCCAGCAGAGCACTGTAAAGCTTTTGTTGATTCTATATCTCCATAAATTTTTCCTCACACACCAAGATTCTGTATTTTTATGCTTTTTTTTACTTTAAAAATTAAACACTTTGCCCTAAGCCCTAATCTTATATCTTCAGTTTGAAGGGTAAAATTTTGTAAATATATCAAAATCATAGTCCAAATATCAAACGTGCAAATATCAAAACTAAAGAAATCCCACTTTTACAACCGACAGCTGTATTACCTAATTTTACAACTGTCGCACCCCATTTTGGCCAATAATTTTTCGCTGGGACTAGAACAAGTTTCGTGAGTCTTCAATTAATAACGTGACATTCAAAGGGCATTTCTGAAGTTGTGAGAGTGATTTGGGCAATATATCCCGACGGGGAAAACATAATATTTATTTCAAATTTTAATATGGGACATTTTTGTTTTGTATTATATACATTTAATCGTCACAAACTTTTAATATTTTTTAATTATTTTTATTTTTAAATTTATATCAATAAATTATTTTGACACCAATAAATAATTTTTTTATCTCAAAATTAATTAAAAGATTATTTTATTCTATAAAATTTTAAAAAATATAAATAATATAATTATAAGAACACTCATAAATTTAATAAAATACATAAATCTTAAAATTTAATACGTTAATTTTTTATAATTATAAGTTCATTTAAAAATTACTATGTTAATTTTTTATGGTTAAAATTTCATCCAATTTTTGTAATTAAATTAAGTATAGGGAAGTTTCTAATTTTAATTATAGAAAAGTTTACAATAATTATTGGGAGCTTCTCTCCTCTTGTTAATTTTTGTAAACTTCTCGATACTTAATTTAATTGTAAAAATTAAATGAAATTATAATTATAAAAGATTAACACGATAATTTTTAAATAAAAAATTATAAAACATTTGAATTTTGAGATTTATTTGTTTTATTAAATTCATAGATATTTTTATAATCATAACATTTTTATTTTTCAAAATTTTGTAGAATAAAATAATTTTTTAATTTGTTTAACAGTAAAATGATCATTTGTTAATGTCGAAGCGGTTGATATAAATTTAAAAGCAAAGGTGGTGTAAAGAACATATCAAAATTTTGTGATAATTAGATGTACATATTATAAAATAAAGGTGGTTCATAAATAATTCTCTTTTAATATAAATTTAGAGTTATTAGTTACAAGTAATGCAATGATAAATGTTAGAAGTCAAAGTAATATCTAATGATACTTATTCATGCTTTTTTGAAATTATTAGCTTAAAATTAGGAAATTTATTCATTTGTTCACTTTTCAACTTTTAATATAAGAAAAAATCACACTTCATTTTTTCTTACAATATCGACCATTTACAAGCCTTTTAAACTAAAATGCCCTTAAAATTAAACAAACAAATCCCAAACTCCCAAAACAATAACAAAACCCCATCTTCACACACCAACAAAATGCCTCCCATTTCATCTATCTTACATTCATTAAACATAATTGTTTATCCAAATATCACCCATCCTACATCAAACTATGAATATTTATTGAAGTATTGAAGTATTGAAGACAAATCAAGTAATAATATAAAGAGTAACAAGAAATTAAGGTTAGTATTTCTTCAACTTTCTTTTTTTTTTGTCAGTTATTAAATAGTTAATGCAAGTTCATAGATTTATGAATTAGTAAAATTTCAATAAAATTTTGTAAAAGTTGGTGTTTAACGATGTTGAAGATGAAACCTAGAATATAGGCGACAAGTAGTTGCCACTTGGGTGACAAGATATTACATGTTGGGCGATTGGTGCTAACATCACCAAACATACAATGTCATGTACTTCGGGCAATAGGTGTTGTCACAGGGATCACTCGAGTTAGTTGATAATTAATTCTTTAATTAATATAATAATATTATTTATAGATTATGATTATTATTATTATTTTGCATTGGGTTCATAAAGTTGATTGTGCTTATGATATATTTTGATAGAACATGGAAGACTTTGGAAGATAATCAAATAAAGTATGAGAATGGAAAAGTTATCGCATTTTGTTTCCAAAAAGATGCAACATTTGAACAATTTATTGTAAGGTTATATGGAATTTTGAACAAAATCCTGAATGAATATTCCTTCACGGTGAAGACAAATGTGAAATCAATACATCCAACCAATCCATTGATTGACTTTTTATAGACATATTAAATGATTAAATGGTGAGGGTTATTATGTGTAAGAACTCTTACCTAATCATTGTAAGAACTCTTAAACTTTCAATAAAGCCTCTTTCGATGCCATAAATTTAAACTTTAGCCTTTGAACATTACTTTCTATTTCGTTCCTACAATGATTCTATCGATAACAATGTTGTCAATACAAATGTTAATGAAATCAAAATCGTTAAACTTGTTGTCTAATTCATTAAGCTTAAAGCATGGTGCTCCATGAAAATACTAATCAAATATTCACAAACCAAATTTTTTTTTTCAAAATTTCCACGTTGCCACATTTCAATCTTGTCACCAAGCACTATTCTCAAATCGAGAAATGTAACATCTCAATGCCAATCTTAAACTACATTTGATACTTATCATTATCAACTTGTTGCATGACTGGTTTGAGCAACAAATAATGTACAAGATTGTTGCTGAATACAGGATCCTCTATGGCTAGAAAATGACCAAAAATTGACTTTTTGAACTCAAATTGTGAATTAGTTAACTTGGTCTGTGTACATGTAGTTTCAAAACTAAATCTTGTTGTATTCATAACGCAACTCGAGAAGTAATCCTCGATTGGTATCTTTAATGACTAGAGATAAATCTTCTTACCTGATATATCTAAAATATAAATTAAGACAACATTAGCACATATTTAAAAAAAATATTAAAAATTTCAAAAAATTTTAGTTGGGTGAAAGAATGTTGTTGCCTAGATATTAGCTGCGCAATGCAGGCATGTTGCTTGCATTGCCTAACTAATAGCCCTTGTAATGCTTGGGCACATTGCTAGGGCAACACAAGTATGTTGACCTTATAAACACTTAGGTATTTTACTAGGCAACACAGGCATGTCGTTCGCATTGCCCAACCAATAGCCCATGCAATGCTGCATTTTGCTGGGTGAATGCCTATATTGCCAACCAGCAGCTCATGCCACATATAGGCATTTGGCATGGCAAAGAAGGCAATACACTTGCATTGTCCAAGCTTGGCATGACCAAATTTTGGGCAACACCAACAACTACCCATGTTCTTAATTAGTTGCCACACCAACCTCTTCTTTAATCTTAAACTAACATTAAATTTAAATCAATAATTTCTTAAAGGCGTTTAAACAAACACTTAGCGTGCTATTTAATAAAAATCTTAATCTTAAAAAAATTATAATATTTTCATGCTCAATACATATTATTATGCTTAACTATTATCAATGATCAATCAACCAGGCAATTTAAATAACATTTTTATTCTAAATTAATGAGAAAAGCTGAGACAATAGAACAAGAAATGCTGGAATTCAAAAAATGATGGAAGTGAAGGAACTCAACGTGGCAGTAGTTGGGGCAATAGAAGATGTTGTTAGATGAAGGAATAGGTTTTGGAAAATATTTTGTTTGCTTAATTTGAGGGGTATTTTATTATAAAAAGCTTGTAAATAGTTGATATTATAAGAAAAATTAAAGTATGATCCTTTTGATATTGAAAGTTTGGAAAAGGTTCAAATAGAAAAATTTCTCCTTAAATTTTTTTGTTGAAATTTAAACTAAAATATCATAGTATTTTAATTTATATCTTAATTTATGTAATATTCATCTATTCAATAATAAAATAATTTTTTTGATTATAAAATTTATTATCTTATAGATGAATGAGACATAACTAAAAGGATTCCAAATAAGCCTCATTAATGTTCCATAATTCAATAGATAAATGCTACATCGACTGTGATGTATGTTGAGACTTTACAATTGGGATCCTTAATATTATTCTTTAGCATGATAATAATTGAACAAAACAACTCTTCTAATTTAGACCAAACAAGGATGAGTAATACAAATTTAATGGTTTATATGAATAAATCTAATTAGACATACTTTATTTTGCAAAATTACATATGAATTGGAGATTGCATAAATTCCTTCTCATCTATTAATTCATTCATAATTTTATCTAATAATATGTATATAAATCATTATATTCCAAATGTATTATCACAGATTGTCATATGTAAAACATTCTCGGTAAATATATATTCAAAAAAAATATTAGGAAAACAAACTTTGAAAAGGAAAGTAATATTAACTCATTAACCTCAAGAAAACAAAAACCAAAAAAATCACTAATCATCATGCTTACATATTAGAAGCATAGATTGGCACATACACATTGAGCTTAGCCAATCCTTAGTAATTTTTCCACCATTTAATGACTATTATTATTAATGAATATTACATTAATGAAAATATTATGATACTATTTATTCTCTTTTTTAATAAAGATACTATTTGATAAGTGTAGTATTATACATATGGAGTGTGTTTAGCACACCACATAACACACCGTAAGAACTTTGTATAGCATTAAGCTAATACAATGTTGTGTTTGGCTTAAAAATTATCTTATAATATACTACATCGTTTTACTGTTGTCTTACCTCAAAATATGCATTATCTAAACCCCAAGTGTGATGTGGGTTTATATGTAATTAGAGTAAGGAAAAAAAACACCCTCTCTTTTTAAAACAATGCACACACGCGCACACGCGCACACACACACATTCACAAACAAAATCTTTCTTCTTTACTCAATCCATCACCAATCTGCTCAACGTTGTCAAGTCTCTAGTGGGACAGCATAGTTGTTGCTCCACCACCTCCATGCCATTACTACTCCACTACCTCGCCACATCACATCTATTGCTACAGCTTCGTTGGGCCTTCCTTTCATCACCTCATCAAGGAAAAGTTAGAAAAATCAATTATATTAAAATACAAGATAAATTTTATGATTTGATTTTCGAATTGATTTATGATTAATGTTTGAATTTAATTGTTGATTTGGGTTTCAATCAAACTATTGATTTTGGATTAAATTTGAATTATGATTTGGGTTTGATGATGATGATGATAGTGGGTATGATTTGGATAATGAACTTGTGCCAAGGGCAGTGAGTGGGAAGCTTGGGAGGCAAAGGATGAGGAAGTTAGGGAAAAAGGGAAAAACCAAGAATTCTTCAAAGAGGGTTCCTTTTTTATATGTGAAGCCTAGTGCTGCTCATGGCAAGTATGAATTGGGAATGAAGTATAGTACTTAAAACAATAAGGGTGAAAGCTAGGAATTTAGTTTGTTCTTAGAATCAATTCGAATACCACAATTAAATTTCTTTGAAGTGTGCTAGATTATTTATAACTTGCTATTAAATTCTCTAACTTTTTTGCAAATGATCAAGTTGTGGAATACTAAAAATTCAAATTGAACGATATTATTTTCAATGTTATTAAGGCATGCATTTTCATTTCTGGTAATAATAGTGCAACGTTTAGTTTGTATCTTCATTTTATATTTTTGATGTTTTTTTTTTATATATAAGTGATTTTTAGAACGTTTATATCACATTTCAACTTGAAATATCAATATTCATTGTTTCTTTTACTCCACCTATATGTGTGTGTATTCCTCATTTACTGATTTATAAGTCATTTGTGTCACCCAAAATTTCTTTTTTTTTTTTCGATTAGGTGCAAATCATACCCTAATCTCTGTACTTAACCATCAACTTTTGCATAATTGTTTGTTGCATTTGTCAAAGTTGAACGTGGGATTCTTATGTTATGGCCATGGAGGCATTCTATGCTAGCTTCTTAAATTTCTGTTGGTTTAGCTTGACTGTCTCTTTTAGGTACAAAACAATGTATATTAATTTCCCTCTTGAATTTTATTTGTTTCGTTTCCATTTCAATTGCTTTACTTATTTGCTTGAATATCTATTTCACAAGAATGTTACGGTGTTGAAAATATAGAATTTATTAGTTTTATTATCTACACCAAGAAAATTATTGTAATAATTTCCAAATTTAACATTTTCATATATTGTATTTTTCTTAGTTATTTAAGACTTCCATAATGGTAATTTTTTTAAAAATACAATTTAATTTAATTGTAAAAAAAAGATTAATATAATACAGTGCAACACTAAATATAGTATAATTAAAAATTAATACAATACAGTGTAGCACCAAACACTGTATAACATTAATATAATTAAGTACTAATATAATACAATATAATACAATATATTTGTATTAAAATAATATAATATAATATAATACAATACAATACATTATGCCAAATGCACTCATAAGGTTGTGACTATAAGGTGTGTTTGGATATTATATTACATTATGTAGTATTGTACTATTTTAATATTAGTGTATTGTATTATACTGTATTATATTAGCACCATATTATAACAATGTTATACAATATTTAGTACTACACTGTACTATATTAATTTTTTTTATTAATTTTAAATTATATATTATATTACATTAATATTTTATATTATATTAATATATTTAAATTGTATTAATATTTTATATTATTATTAATTTTAAATTAATATTATTCAAATTTATTTGTATTTAAATATTTATTATTAGTTATGTTAAATTATAAATTTATTAATTTATATTAATGCAAAAATAAAAAAAATTATATTATAATTTATTAATTTATATTAATAATCATGATGTAAAATAAAACATAAAAAGTAATATTATATAATATTATATTAAAAATTTATATTTATTTATTATTATTAAAAAAAGCAAAAGTAAAAAAAAAAAAAAGAGGGGGGCAAGCTAATGTGGCAATTGTTGCATTAGCTTTTGCCATTAATATAATGTTTCTGTAGTATTGTAATTGCCAAACATGAGTGTATATAAATTTAATGTAATGAGGGATTCAAATACAAGAACCAAATATGTCCATAGTGCCTTATTGAGGCACATCGAATTACATACTGCCTAGCACTAAACTAATGTAATCCTATGTTTGTCTCCAAAACAAGTTATTTTGCACGGCGTAGATTCACTATTGCACAGCATATATTCACTACTCTGATGTTGCCAACCCCGAATAAATCAAGGACAATGATTCTTTCCTAGTGTTTTTTCTCTTATAGTCTCTCATAGTGAAAATAAGTATCAAAAATTAAATTTTAAACCAACTTTATTTATTGTATTTATAATTAAACTAATTTTTTTTATTAAATTTGAAAGAGTATGAGAGATTATGAAAGAAAAACATTAAGAGAGGATCTTGATCCATGAATCAAACCGAGAGAAGTGGTTCAATGGGTTTATGTGGGCATGCAAAAAAAAAATCAAAAACTGATTTTGTTTTTTCAAAATTCACGACCCAAACATCCAAACCAAATCCCTCAAGCAGCATTGCCATCATCCATCATCGGTGAATGACTCAACCATATTAGCTACTTCGTCTTCAACACAACTGCTACTCCACCGTTGTCGCACCTGATCTCAAAATTGTATTCAAATTAGACCTAATTTGTGTGGGCCATCTGCAGACTCTAGCTTGAGCTTCAAGCATAGTTTGCAGATACGACGAAGAAGAAGAAGAAGAAATCATCGGATTTATAAACCTTTTTTGCTTTTAAAATGGCAGACTGGCAACGGACAGAAAGATCTTAGTTTAATTATTCAGGACTAATTCCTTCAAAACATCTTAATTTTTTCCCAAATATGAGCTGCTGCAATACGGAACATAAGATAATTAAAAATTAATTTAATATACTACAGTATTAAATATTGTATAATATTATTATAATATGATATTACCCGCATTAAATAATACAATACAATATAATATAATACAATGTATTAAAAACACCCTATAATATAATATAATATAATCATATTTTATTTACTTTTAGTAATCATAATCGGATGTTTATTATGAATATAAGACATATAATTTTCTTCAAATTGAGCCAAAATTTAGTCGATTAGTTTATGCAACTTTGCAAACCGATCGACTAAAAGTGGTTCACAAAAATTTAATCAAATTTCATTCACCCATTTTTCCAACCAATGAAACGATTCAAATTTTGAATCGAATTTTTTGAATTCGCATGATTGAATTAGATTATCATAAAAAATAATGTTGGTGTTGTTTATGATGATCAAATAAATGACATAAGGTACTTCGCTTCTTTATTTCAGCTTTTATATTCAGAATCAAACTGGTATATAACACAATTAAAACCAATTATTTTTAAGGCATTGAATTTACTCTCCCAACTGCAAAATAAACCAATTAACAAAACAAACAAAAAAAAGTTCACGTGCACATGTGCTGCGATGGACGGTAGCAGAATTATGTAAAAGCTTGAGGGCCCTAAACGATTGGTAAAAGAAAAAAATTATGTACTTTATTATAATCAGACTTCTTTTTGGTTTGCTCTTTAATTGTCGTCATTTTCTACAAGATGATTAGGCAATATTGAGATAGAGTGCATCTATTTTGCTTTTCAATTTGTATGACTCCTGACCAAATACGTCCTGAGTTATGACCTACTGTCTTTTAACTCTGTATAAGTGCGAATGTACAGACAACTATGCATAATATAAGAACAAACTATTTCCAGTAGCACAAGCAATCAAATTTGCCGTAGGATGCCATGCTAAATGCAGCAGCTTGGTGCTCAAGTTACAGGAAAGTTCATTATAACCTGAGCTTGAATTTTCATGCACTGCATAAGGAGAAAGACAAATACGGGAAAAAGAATGTAAAAGCAGTAGAAAACACGTGAAACATTTAAAAGGCAAAGGTCACAAGATGGAGATGAGGAAATTGAGAACTCTAACCTTGTCGATAAAACCCACGTGTCAGGTTACTTAAAGAAGATCTTCTGGCCCTTGGAGCAGCTTGAAGAATTGGCTTCCTGTTTAATTTCTCAAAGATAAAGTAAAACTCAGCGTATTCGACAAGATGGATTAGGGTATGAAGCATGACACAATAATAGTGTTGCCATCATCAACTGACAGAAGTTATCTTCAAAAATTTTATGCATATCATTGTCAACATCAGGTTAAAAGGAGATGATCCTTTAATGCAAGTAAAATGACAACAGTTTTACTGGGATATTGTATGTAATTTGTGTAAATCAGGACTACAAACAATCCATTCTACAGCTGCACGCTTTTGAGAAAACCACTCAAGCTGTGAAATCCTCTTGACACAGTCCTAACAAAGAAGAAAATGTGTTTTCTCCAGGAAAATATACAATCTTGCAATGAAGGGAAGTAATAAAGAGAAAAACGAAGATGACTATAAATCCTTGAGGAAGTAAATTACTTTGAGCACTTGTAAACATCTATCTATTCGTCCCTTCATATTTTCAAGTTTTGACACACATAACTAGGAAAAAGATACCCACAGGTCCGCAAATGGTCAAACTGATAAAGTGCAGGAATCAGATACCATGAATAAAACAAACCCTAACCTGTTTTTATTTTTGCCAGCTTCAACCGTTATCCCTCCTGCACTTCCAACACCATGGGAGAAGATACGCAAAAGATTGCTAAGTCAAAATGAGATTGTGCAATTAGGATTGAAAATTTTATCGTGTCTAAGTGTGGAAGAATCATTTGAGTCAAAAGGACAGACCTATAGGATCCAGTTGCAAAATGAAGTCCATCTCCACTGACAGAGCACTCAAATTTATCAAATATAGAGTCGTTATTATATAAATCACACAGCTGCACAAACACCGATAAACTGTCAACAATAGGGTGACATAGGTTTGATAATGACTTGTTAAAAATTCTATTTTACTAGGGGAAACAACGAAAATTACCATTACTTATTGAAACTTATCAACATTACTCACTGAAATTTTAATAGAACTAATTAATGGCATAACTTACAGCTAGATTAGAAAACTCATTACTCAATACATATATATGTACATTCATACATACAGATATTGGGTTGGAGGCACACATATTACTCATTCTACTTAGAATGGTGAAAATCTCTCAATTTACGAAACATTAACACATGGTCCTTCACATGAATTCTTTATGCAGCATACAACACTACTCAAATTCATTTCATTTATCAAAATATTTCATCATAAAAGAAGCACGATAGTATATGGATCTGTAACGACCAACAGTTTATAGTACTCCTGTAACAAGCTCTTAGCTATCATCCCTGCTTTAATAACTCATGACTCAGAGGTACAAAGCCTACATTTTTGTCGAGAATTCAACCATTTGACCTGCTGGAATTGAACCAACGATCTGAGTATCAATCCTCTGCTCTTTCCACTGAGCTAAGGTCAAGTTTTAAGTAAATTCCCTACTCTATCAAGTCAAAAGAGTGAATCAAAATACGCCAATAAACAGAAAATTTAATCATGATAGCAAATCAGTACAAGTAATAACTCAAAGAACCGAAGCAGAAATTTAAAGGATAAATGAGACAACGAATATAGAGTACAAGAATTCCCCTAAAATCCCATCCTTACTCTGTCCCCAAAGGAATGGACACTCTTACCTTAGGGCGTAGATGCTCATGAATCTTGAATGTTGCGACTGGTGTAGAATCCATGCGTATATCCCACAACTAAGATAAATATTAAAAACAACATCAGTTAGAAAAGCATCAAGAGGTTCATTTGCAATACAAACTAACAAATGACCAATCAACTATCATGAGGCTGAAAGCTAAAATACACATACAGACAACATTCTTCCGACCAGACAAATAATTGGATGAATCACTTTTGAATTAAAATGAAAGAGTCATGACTGGCTCGTATTTAAAGACCTTTAGATTCATATAATCACGACTTAAGAGGTGCTGCCCATCATTTGAAAACTTTATATCAGAAACGGATGCAATAATCTCTGTGAAAAAGGATTTTGACCCACGGGATTCTGCTGCATCTCGTAATCTGTGTGATGAGAAATATAAATGACAGTTATCAGTACCACCCCATGCACCATTGAATGGTAAACCAATATGACAAGCCTAACTTAATATCACGAACTCGACACAAACAAGGGAATGGACAGATCATGGGCTAAAACTCACATTCTTGCACTGTGATCACATAATGCAGACTGTCGCATGTCAACCAGTCGAATAAAACCTCTTGAGCTGCTGTATGCAAGCAGATTACAATAAATAGGGTGGAATTCAGCTGAAGTTATGACCTCTGCATGAAAACTTAGGAAATCAAAAGAGAGTTTGGGAGTTTTTTTATTCTATGGCTTAGATGTTCCATCCCTCCCTATCTCCAAAAGTTCTGTTGCTTGTCTTCCAAAAATATAAAGATCCTTCCATTCTCAACACCTTGACAATCGTTGCAATAAGATGAAAAATAACAAAAGAAATGGGAGATATATAACAAAAGTAATCACCAGTAAGATCATCCATGTTTGATGGCTTCATATCAACAATATTGAAACATTGGCCACTGATCTCAAGGTTCCACAAGTTTATTCTGAGGTCATCCGCAGAGACAAAGGTCTCACAGTCACTGTACATAGCTTAAGAAGCAGGTTATCATTAGAGCGACGAAATATCTGCATAACTTTATAGTTAATCACTTCATGATGCTGTAGAATTCTGGAGAAAAGTAAGACTAAATCAAGGATAAAAAGGTGTTTGCATATACAAATAAGAGTTTAGTTTCTTCTGCCATATCTTATTATTATTATTATTATTTTAAGATAGGAAAGCAAGGTGAATTTTAAGGTAGGAAAAAAAATTCAAGATAAATATAGGAAACAAATCACAAATTTTACCTATTATTTGATATTGAGTTGATATTGAAATCATGTGCATGACAATACACCTTTTGACATCTTGCGCGAACAGAGTTTCCCACATTAGCAATCTAGCAAAAACAAGAACTCGAAAAATAATGTTGTGTACTACACAAAACATAGCAAATAAAGACAAAAACAATATTGAGGAATTTTAAAATTTATTGTCATAGCTCACAAACAATTACCTCAGTAACCATGTTCTCTGTCCATTCCAGATGGTAGCCATGAGCAAAAGATGGTGGATTAAGCTCATTCAGGAAGCTCTTCTCAGCTAAAAGGGTGTTTTCTGAAGACACAAATGGAAAGGGATCCATTTCTTTAATTTTCTTCACCTTTTGATCCCTAACCTGGTCACAAAAACCACAAAATAAACTGTTAGTGATATCCTTTATAACAGGTAAATCCTTAGATTTCATTCCCTATCTCAGATAATGGGTACCCTCAATTCACCCTATGCTGCTTATCCAATCCATTTACAATATGCGTTTTACTGTTCAATTGTCTACTAAACAATCCAACAAACCTTACTGCTCATACAATCAATGGCTTTTGGCATTGACTTCTACATCTGCTCGACAAAAGTCCAAACTTCATACTCTTTATAATGGTGTTTACTGAAGTATGTTAGGATGAAGTATATGAAGTAGAAGTGTTATAATAGCTTGTCATAAAAGTCATACCTTCCACAGTTTAATTGTCTTATCATTTGTAGAAAGGATAAACATTGATCCATTTAGTGCGGCACACCATCTCACTCTGTTGATCTTCTCTTCAATTTCAAAGCTCTTCAAGTAATCAAACTAAAGAAAGAAATGCTATCAGGATCTCAACATGTGTCCAGATGGAAATGAAAAGACAAGATAAATTACAGTGGACCCCCCCCCCCCCCCCAATTTAACAAAAGGAAACGGGAAAGTGGAGCTGCAGAGTTTAAACGGACCAATGGCCATTTCAGTGTATTATGCAATAAATTTTCTATGGAATACACCTTTGAAATTAGCACATCAATATGTAAATATACTCGCGATATAAATAAAAATTAAAACACACCTCAGGCTCATGACTCTGAAATTCAGTTTTGTATCGATATTCAGGATGGCTTGTGGAGGTAAAATCCATTTGTTTCTCCAACTCATCTCTCGAAATGCGCTGGTTTGGTGTCCAAAAAATCAAATGCCGTCAATTTAAAAACAAAAACAGATAAAATAAAATAAAAATTCTATTCAAATGAGAAACTCTTACATTTTTGCCACCAACTGTTTCGAAAAGAATAACACGGCCACCGCGATCTCCGACGGCAAGGTAATCGCCGGTCTTGTCGAATTCCATTGCTGATACAATATCAACTGAAAAAAAAAAAACAAAAACTAAACTAAACCGAAAAAAATTGTCAGAAAATAAACACAAAGTTAAAACACTGACCGTCTTGAAGTTCTTCATAGGGATTTCTTTCCCCGAAGACCTGAGAGTACTTCCACTCCAGAGGAGCAGAAGCCTCTTCTCTGCTCAAAATCATATATGACGCTTTGTAAAGAAACAGCGTCGTTCGTTGATTTCACATGCTCGACATCTTCAGACTAAGACAAAACCAACAACAGAACGAGGAAATGGAAATTGTTCTATCACTGACTCGGATTCTGATTCTCGTTTGAATGCCTCAAGCTTCTGTTGTGCTTGTAGTTCAATACATTATCCGCTCGAATTTCACGTACGCGCCAATACTTTTTACATTTAGGCCTGGTTTCAGCTTAATGGGCCTTCGTGCCCAGCTTAGAGCCCATTTATTTAAGGAAACGACACCGAAAATTTGTCCAAATTACGCAACTAGGCCTGGCATATTTCTGAAATGGAAAACCAAACATTAATTTAAACCCCATCCCAGTAGGGAATGTCATTTGCTTAGTCTCAGTAATGGTACATTAATTTTGAGCTACATTATAGTTTACTAATTACTAATTTTGACTTATATTATAGCACATTAACATCAATATCTTTATGTAAATGCAATAATTCATTAATAGCAAGTTTTTACATGTGTATTTTCAAATGGCAACTACTTTATCCATCCATTTCTTACACAATGAAGGCTGGATATTAATTAGGGCAAATATTGGGCGACTACAGATGCAAGCATGCATGTGCCTTTTTTTTTTTATTTTCTTACTCTCTCTCTCTAATGCAGACTTACAATGTCAGTTAATTTCTTTGCACAATTTAAGAGAGAAATGCCAGGTCATTTTCTTTGTTGGTATTTAAACGAGGCGTCATTTTGTCTTCAGATAGTTTCACTGCATATGTTTCACTTGTTCCCAACGAAACTCTATATTATTGAAGGCAATTACCAACAGCAACCATCATTTTTCGGCAACTTAATCATATAACAGAAACCAAGTGAAAAAATGAAAAGAACCTATTTTCTGTTCTAGTTTTATCCAACTATGTTGTACCAAAATTTTGCCATGTTCATAGTTAATGGAAATAATAATAATCTACTCAAGAGGATAGAAATTAGGGAGCACAGAATGTTAAATGGAGTACTCTATCAACCTGAAAAGCTTCTGGAAAAGAAGAAAATGAATATGAACATCTGTTGAAATCGAATTGTCACTGTATATGCCATGCTGGAGAAATTAATCTATAAATTATAGCCAAAAAAAAAAATCTATGATCCCTCTCTATATCACTTGGAAAAATGGTATGTACATAGGCCTCCTAGAGTAACAAATCTTCTCTCTTTACATTTCTGGGCAACAAAACTTGCTCCATCTCATTGGCTTCTACCACTACCACATTGTAATTCACAATCTTCAAGAAGATCAACTTTGAGTGCAGTGCAGTGCACACCTCATGTGGTCTTTTGAACTCATTTTCCACAAAGATAGATCTTTCCGACCTGCATTTCCTGAATCGAAAACCAACCTGTTTCTCCAGATGTATGGAGACAGATGAGTTGATCTGTCGATGCTAGCTTGGTTCAAATGCTTTCATTTTTAAAGAATGGTCTATTTCTGGAGATTCTGTGACAAATGATTTGAAGGAGCTCATCATAGAATCTTTGCTGTTGTCAGATGGACTTATCACACTAGCATTCAAAAATGGAGGTTGTTTCGGCGATGGAATTTCATAATCTATGTTGTTTAACATGTGAACTACTTCGGCCATGGATGGTCTTAGGGCAACAGGAGCTTGTGTGCACAGAAGCCCGATTTGGAGCACCCTTGATGCCTCGTTTTCAGGAAATCTACCAGTTAAGCCCGGATCTATAGACTGAGTTATTCTGTTTGCCTTATAATGCTTCCAAACCTGATATTAGACGAAAAAAAAAAAACCAAATAGCATTAGCACAACATAGTTGTTTCCATGAAAAAAGAATAACTTGCTTGAGAAGTAATATGAAAAACTACCATATTGAGAGCTACAAGGAATATGAATCTTACAGTGTGCAAAACTGAACTGGATCCCTCTGAGAAAACACTATTTCTCCTACCGCTTGCAACCTCTATAACTAGCACCCCAAATGCATAAACATCAGCCTTCTCTGTCAGTTGTCCTCGAACAAGATATTCAGGAGCCATGTATCCCCTGCGACAAACAGTGATTGTTTAAGTAAAAAGTGCTGTGTAAGATGCCTAAAGGGAGTTCAGAACTGAGAGAAGGTCAAGTTTCTTACAGTGTTCCTGCAATTCCAGTACTAACATGGGTTTTATCAGGAGCAACATGTCGAGCTAGTCCAAAATCAGCAATCTTTGGAGTAAGCTTCTCATCAAGAAGAATGTTGCTGGTTTTTATATCTCGGTGGATAATCTTTATCCCAGAACCTCCGTGAAGGTGTGCAAGCCCCTCAGCTGTTCCACATATGATAGTAAATCTTTGCTGCCAGCTTAGGATATGGATTGTGTTTTTAACTGCATAAACATCAAGGATATCTTGTTACTCTTGATATTACACATGATATAAGATATAAGCAGACACCTCCCTTGCTTAGAACTGGGTACTCACCGAAAAGAATTTGATCAAGGCTCCTGTTAGGTACATATTCATAAACTAAAAGACTCTCGGGGCCTTCAATGCTGCAACCTAGAAGCCTAACAACATTCTTGTGCTGAATTCCACTAATCAGATTCACTTCATTAAAGAACTGATCCACCCACTGCCGCGAATTGAAGAACAATCTTTTAACAGCAATATTTCTTCCATCAGGGAGAGTCCCCCTGAATACAGAACCAGCTCCTCCTTGGCCTAGTTTCCTCGAGTTATCAAAAAATTCTGTTGCTCTCTCAAGTATTTCATACTTAAAGTTCAGACTAGAAGTGCACAAAACAGTTCCAAGTAAAACTTGACCTATGAAAAAAGTGAGAAATGATTGCATCAAGACAAAGATCAATGAAAGTTGAAACGTCGTATTTGGGGCATTCTTGTAACAGAAATTGTACCTTTTCGCATCTCTGATAATCTTTTATATCCTATACAAGCACCAATACAGGAAAGGAAAGTAAATGCACAAACTCCTGCCATCACAAACTTGGAAATCCTATCGCCTTCAGCTGCACAAATTCAAAACCATTTTGTTAAAAGAAAACAATCACGAATTGATTGTCAAACATTAGATGAAATAAGTTCGATGCTATGCTTACGGGTTTCTTTCTTTTGATAATTAGGATTAAAGAATCTCTCCGTAGAAAATCTAACATAACAACCAGCAAACATAGCTCTGCCTTCTCCCGATTTACTACAGCCCTTCAACCGGAGGGCTGCCTCGTCTAGACACTGGCTGCAGCCCTTATTGTCCAAGAATTTCAAACACTGAGCCAATGCATAGACAGTAGCAATTCCTCCTTTCCCTTCCACTTGTCCAAAGCGACCATTGCGCTTTGTCACAATAGTCACGTTCGTGATGACTTCAATAACCTTTTCCTCGAACTGCTTGCTTAACGAATCATCATCCAAATGTCGAGCGCTGCAGTTGAATTTATCGTGAATAGGATCAACAGCTTCACCAAAGAAGTCGTAGTTATCGTAACGAAGAAAGCATCCGTCAAGGAAAATGCGAGCAGAGTCCGAAGGAAGGCAACGTTTGGCCTTCTGTTTGAGTGCAGAGAAACAGGATTCGCAATCAGTTGGCGAAAGATCTTCGTGACACTGAATGTAGGCGTAGACCTGTGGAGCCGGAGATACGACGTAATGAAGTGCGAAATGATGATGATCATCATCCATGATTTGTTCAGAGATGTTTCCCATTACAGCTTCAAAATTTTGCCTGAGGTTTCTGTTGTCTGAGACTTTTGCTGGTGGTCCGCATTTGTAGAGGCTTTCAGAGGAACGAGAGCTGGAATGGCTGCGAGAAACAAACATTGATAATGTGGTTATGAACATCCAAATGACCCAGATGAGATTTATTGGAATCCGGACTAGGATTTGCATTGAATTGAATTCAAGAACAGGGGCGGTGGTGGTGCTCTGTTTTCAATGTGGTCTGTCTTTGAAAACAGGACAAAGTGATCTTATCATTCCATGGATTATCTCCTTTCTCTTCTCTTTCTCCTCTCTCACACTATCCTTTTATTTATTTATTTATTTTTATTTGAATTATAGAGTGGGTTGGGAGAAGGAGAGAGAATGAATTAACTCCTATGGAGGTATGCAGTGGTTTTTTGAAAATAGTTTTCTGTTTCTTGAATGCATAATGGAAAAAAACTTTTTTTTTTTTTTTGGTTAGATTTGGGTTTGCAGAGGGCGTAGAGATGGAGATGGAAATGAAGAGAAGAAACAAAAGGGGGGGATGAACTGGATTTTGTTTCCTTTTTCTTTATTTAGAAGATTGTTATTACAACATAAGAGTTTTGGTTTTTTTTGCATGAGAGAGAAATGTTAATGTCATATTTTATTGCACATGGCAGCATTGTGTTTCATACACAATATTTTAAGCTGCCAAAAGCCCGAAAGTGGCAGGAATCTCTTCATTTTAGAGGCCTGGGTTGTGGACTAAATGAATTTCACACTGCAAAATAGATATGCCCATGCAATAAACCAATTATCTTTTTTTCTTTTTCCCTGCAAATAATTTAAGATATAAAACAATGCTGTTATTGATAAGTTTTGAAACCCTAGCATGCCTAGGGATACTAGGCATGACATTGGATCGGATCCGATCTAAGATTTATTTAATGTAAATTCAATTAGATCAGATTCGGGTCAATTTAAAATGAATTTAGATTTGATTTGAAAATAGATATACGGATTTAAGACGGATTTGAAGCAGATCTGAACCTATCTTAATAAGCAGATCCACTTATCTTTTAATTTTATTTTATTTTAAAAATTTCTTAATAACTGTATAATTATAAATGATAATAAATTTCATTCATAGCATATTAGTGGTATTTGCTATGTATTTAAAAATCCTAAAACTTAAATGTTAGTTTTGTAAATTTAAATGATAATAGGACAAAAATAATTAAAATTAGTCAGTCCTAAAGTATAAACATGCAATATTCAAATTGCAAGCCAATAAATAAAGCCCGCAATTTATTTTATTATATTGACAAAATAATTTTTTAGGAATATAGTTATTTCTTCCATAAACTAGCACAAACAGTACAAAAATTTGATTGCACAAAATTATCTCAAAATTAACTTTTGGAGGATATTTTATTATCTTTCTTATTTGCTTATTTTGCTGTAAAAGCATAAGCTGCAACATTTATTAGATTTTTAAGACAAATTGTATAATTTAGTTTTTATCAATACATTTTAATTTTTAATTTTCATTCTAAAAAATTATTGTTCTTTTATTGTTGAGTTTTAGAATTCATGACAGATTTATAACAAATTTGGATTTTAATTTTTTATTTATTTGGAGCATATATAGATGTTTATTTTTTTTATTGAATTCGAATATTAAGCGAAAAACATAGATCCATGATAGATTTGGAACAAATACGAATTTTGGTTTTCTTATAGGTCTAGATCTAAAATAGAGTGAATTCAACCCATATTTGGCCCATTGTCATCCCTATGCATGCCTTCAACAAATACATACACACACACACACACACACACACACACACATATATATATATATATTGTCAATAGAATGATGATGATTTTTTGGTTGGATTTTTAATAATAATGCAAGAAGAGTAGGCATTTTGAAATCCCTCTTAATTCTTTATAAAATCCCTCTTAAACTAAAGTTACATAATTAAATAATAATAATAATAAATTCTTTCTTTTAATTTTAAATAAAATTTTAATGAAACACTTAAGTGAATTATTCTTTTAAGAAGTTTTTTACACTTACCTAATTTCATAATTTATATTTATATTTATATTTGAAACTTTAATTGAAAATATATTTTCTTATAAACTTTTAAGAATTTAGAAATATGAAGATAAAAAATATATAATAAAAAGAAAATAATTTAAGATTTTAATATTTATATGCATTTTACAAATAAATATTTATTAAAAATACTCTTTTGAAGGTAAAATTTAATGATAAGACGATCAATTTTAATTTATGACTTGTGAGTTACTATTTTATAAATTAATCTCGGGTGTTTTAAACAATAAAATTAAAAGGGGGTGTTATAAGGACTTTTGAGGGGCGATAGAAGCTCCACTCCTACAAGAATGCAAGAGATAAAGGAAAGCCTATAAATTTGGGCCTACAATAAAATCTCTGTAAATTAATAACATTGGAACGATGTAATATATATTAATTTAAAACCATAGGAATTAATTGATAAATTTAATAATTTATTATTTTATAGTGTGTATACAATTTAATGAACATATATTTTAATCAACTAACAATTCAATGCATTTTACCAATCTAATCAATTAAAATTGAATTAATCCACTAAATATAAATTAAATTAACAAAAAAATTTAAAAATTCTTGTAATTTCATAATTCAATCCCAAAAATTCTAGAAGTAATAAGCAAAATTAGAAATGAGATCCAATTATATTTAAATTTTTAAAAATTAAAAGTTATAGTAAACTCATGTTTTATTTAATAAAATATCATACTAATTATATTCGTAGTTTCATCACATTATCAATTTATGATATGAATCTAAACTCAAAGTTATATTGGAGTTTTTATAAAAAAATAAAAATTATTGAATTAACCTTTAGCTCAAGTCGAAACTGCAAAAAAAAAAATTAGATAATTAAGATTATTGATTTATCGAATACTCAATTATAGAGGTGTATTTAATGTATATTGATAGTTTGATACTTACAATAATGGGTGATATTCTTAAGATAAGATGAAAGTCAACATTTCAAAGTTGTTTCAAGGGTCAATTTGGTAATATTATAGCTTTTAAAATAATTGTTGTTAGCTGTGCTATAGAAATAATCAACTGTGAAGAAAATCAGTTAAGTGTATGGTAAATTTTATTTTAAAAAAAAATGTGAATTTTGAAAGTAGTTATGAGTATTTGGTAAATTTTACTGTTAAACTGCTGTAAGAAAATAAATGACTAAAATATATATAATATAGAGTGAAATTTACTTACACATAAAAATAAGCACATACAATATCTTTAATTGTGTATTATAATAATTTTAACTAAAAATAAATTTTATACTATATTAATTTTATTTTATTTTTTTTATCTTAAACAATTTATAATTAAAAAATCAACTACAATTTTCATTCAATAACATCAAGCAAAGCATAATTATGTATTACAAAAATAAATATAAAAAAAATATAATGAGCTACAAAAACTCAAAATCAAAATAAATAATAGATTATTATGCAATATTATATTCACATTAAATTTGCAGCAATATTATTTCTTAGAATAAAAAATTATTAAAGTGTTGATTTTGCTTCTAATTTAAATAAGGATAATTAGGGGTTTAAGTAATAATTGTAAAAATATTTATAAAATTATATTAAAGGATAAAAATAATTCTTAAAATCAAAATATAAAAACTAATCCTTCCATACTTTTCAAAATCAGCTACAAGAAAGATTGATTTTGATAAGAATGATTTTGATTTTTTTTTTTATCAAACACTAAAATTAATTTTTAAATTTTTAAAATTACTTTTAATCCTCTCGAAAATAATTTCAAACGTAGCCCCAATATTCACAACGCTTAATTAATTAGTAAATCATGTCATTTAACAACACGATGATAGGAATGGCAATTTGATGGACTAGGCCGGACATCCCAAGCACAGGCTCAAGCCCATGCCAGAAAGAACAGTCATAGGCCCTCTAAATGCTCATCCCAGCATGGAAATTGTGCCTGGGCTTCAATAGACATTTTAAAATAATTTTTTTAAAGTATTGAAAACTTGTAATCAAGTAATAATCAATAAATTATTCTAATCAATATTGAATTAAAAAAAATTATCTCAAAATAAAATAATAAATAAAAATAAAAAATTTCATATTTAATTACTTAGTACTAAATTCTAATTTAAACATTCTTTTAATTAATTAATGCCACCTTCAACCAAAAAAAAAAAACAAATAAATAAATAAGGTTACCTAAAGCCTAAAGGTCTTAAATTGATTAATCTTTGAATAATTAAAATTTATAAATTTAGATTCATTTATTTAAAATATATCAAGGCCCAGATATTTTTTTTCCTTAAGCCCCTATCCAGGCCTAGAGGTGGCCGAGATTTTCTGGGCCCATGGCCAGGCTCTCCTGAGGCAGGCCGGCCTGGGCTTTTTCACTTTGCCAATCCGACACAAGAATGGCTCTGTCACTCAACACATACGAAATGGGTATGAGCGCCAAACTAAAACGCAAGCATTGCATTAGCAGCATGAGCACAGTGTAGCATTAGGGAGAATACACAAATTAAAAGTGAAGCAATAAATACAATTGCCATCCCAACCTCAATCATTTGCGACAATAGGTCCACATATGCTGTCCATAAGATTAAATTGCATACTCTCTGAAGGTTTCCAATGCCGTTTCCTTTGATTTATAAACCAATTGTTAATCTGCCTCTGGTCTAGACCCGTTGATTCGGCCAATGCAACCTTGTCTACTTCCTGCACAATAATTGGTCATTAGCAAACCCTAGTTCCAAGGGGGTTAAGGCCCAGCAGATGTGTCGTTGTCGTTACAAGGAAATAAAATTCTCTTTTACCGTGGGGTAGGGCCAGTTGTAGTGAAGATTCCACCAGTCAAATAAGATTTGTCTAGCTTCTTTGGGCAGCTTTCCTTTCTTCTTCTTCTTCGAAAATTCATGCTTCAGTGTGCTAATATAACCACCATACCTCCGCATGAGGTTGTCTTTTGTTTCACGGTCCACAGGTGGCATCCGAAAACCCTCGGAAACTTCAGTCTCACCCCCACTTAAATCTTCCTCACATGATCCACCAGGACCAGCTTCATCTGCTAAGAAAGACATTAGTAACATGCGTGTAACGTTTAGCTTTTAATGCATATACATTTAGAATGAGAAAAGCAACAACCATTATATATCATCTCGTTACATATATTTTGTTTGTTTTGTTACAAAGGTTTATTGGATTTACCCTTTTGTTTCCCAGCTTAATAATTAAAAAGAAAAGGGTAAAACGGGTACGAAAAAGAAAGGCAAAAGCTGCAACGGCCAAACACAGTACCACAATAAAACGGAGACGGAACACAAAAACATAGACGCACGAGGAAGCATTATTAAAAACAAATTAAGGGTGGGAACTGGCTGGGGAGAGAGAGAGTGATGGCAGGACGCATCGACAGAAAATACACAACACACACACACACACACACCCACCCACCCTTAGGTTATTAAAATATAAAATAAATTAAAAGAATAAGAAAATTATACAATTTAATATCTTATAGGGTTTTAATGATGAAATATCTTATTTATTTTTCAATTTTTTCCTTACTAGATAATAAAAATCCTTCGTTGGTGATATATGTGTGTGTAGATATACAGATATGTACTGAGTGGGTGCATATGTCGTATCACAGGCAAAGGCCGAGGCAGAGTCAGGACGGGATAGTCTAAGTGATGGATGAGAGATTTGGACTTTTTACTATTTAGACGATAAAATGTAAGAGGTACCCCGCAAGGCACGCACCACATTTCACCTTCCAAAGCTCTGTCATGAGCGAAGTCATGACCAGTCATTGCCATGCACTGTGTTTTTTTTTCATCAAAAGTCCAAAGATCAAACATCGGGAATTGCGAAGGCGAGCAAAAATCTACTGTCACATCACGTGTTCGATCAACCTGAGCCAGAAATCACTCTGACATTGACACATCAACCATCGTGACGTCAATGATGCAAAGTAGACACCGTTACTCTACTACCAGAGACAGTAGAAAGACACTCCACTCGCACCGGGACACTGAGAGTGGCTTTCATACGCATGCAGCGGGAGCGGTAACTGCGGGGGAGACGATGCCAGCCGCAGCTCCCTCAGAGCGCATCTTTTTTTATTAAATTTCTTCAGTTCTGGTTTTATAACCAAGGAAAATAAATAGCACGGCCACGGCACATACGTGCCTGGGCAAATAACTAGAGCCACTAATAAGCTACAGCCTAAGTTAAACATAGAGATACCCTTAATACAAGCTACTAATCCATGCAAGTGTAGAATCTGGCTTCTCATCAATTTTACAACATGAAAATACGACATTTTCTCAACATGAAAATACGACATTTTCTCATGCCTTCAGTAAGAGAAACAAGTCAAGAAAACAATGAGTTCAGCACCCAAGTAGATGAAAATCTCAACATTTTGAAACCACATGCTACCAGAGAAAGCATTTGCAATGGGGATTTCTATGTTTATATAGCACAACAAAACAAACGATACTATTGTAAGGCACAAAGGCTACGTTTGACACATATAATTAAATTAGACTAATTATTCATATTAGACTAGATTAAGTTGGACAGTATTCAGCTAGATTATATCATATAGTCTTATGTTTGGTACAATATCAAATCAGACCATGTTAAATTATATTTAAATAAATATTAAGTAATATTTAAGTTGATATTTTAATATAAATATCAATTATTCATGAAATTTTATAATCATAATTAAAATAACTTTAAAAAGTAATTAATAAGAAATTTAAATATGTTGTAAACAATTAATTATTTGCTAGTCATAATGTAATAATTAAATAAAAACACACAAAACAATCTAAATATTTAATTAATTTTTATCAAATATTTAAAAATATTATATAAAATCAATTAATTAATAGTATTATTGATTTTCATGATTATCTTTAATGTTATATTAGTGATTATTAAATATAGTACAATCCAATAATGCAATAAATTATTAAATGATTAATTTTATTGATAAATTATTAAATATACAAGTAATAAAAATATAATATCAAGAGTTAATAAAAATAAAAGTGCTAATTTAATTAGATCATAGATAATAAAAAAAATAAATTTTAAGTAAATCATAAATAAAAATTAATTAATTAGTATTAGTTGTAAATAAAAAAATAATAAAAATAAAAGTCTCATGAATAGATAATTTTTTTCTTTAAATCTTCTTATTGCACCTAAACCCATGTGTGCGTTAGTATTATTAATCCCCTTATTTTAGGATGAAATTCAAATTTAATCCCCCTTAATCCAATCCAATTAAACTTGCCAAACATGGAATAAATATTTAATTCCAAATTTAACCCAATCCTATACTTAATCCTAACATCCAAACATGGCCAAAGAGACAAAATGATAATCCAATACCATAGAAACTAATTATGTTAAGAGTAATGATCTGATGGCCATTTTCACTGCACTACTGAGTAAAACAATTTTGTGTACAGTTCAGAATACATACTCTTCACGGATGACACAAATCCTAAGATGAAATTCCCAAGCGCACTCAGAAACATAAAGACAGCTGTGACATGAGATTATGTATTATAACAGCCAGGTTAAGAGGTTCTACACAAACAGCATACACCCTTCAGCAATAGAATAAACCATCCATTCATATAATGAAGCATATTCCAAAAGGTAGATAAAATGAATAATTAGCCTGGATGCTTTGAAATCGTGTCATCCTGCCCCCACAAATCTACCATTGGAGAGCCTAAATTTTAAAGCATTTAGCAACTCGCAATTTTGTGTACTTCAAGGTTCAGCAAGACACAGATCAAATTCCTAGAGCTTAGAAAAAGGCCACATTCTAACTAGCTAAAAACTATTTAGTCATGATGAATTTGATCTTATTGTTTCAACAAAAGAATTCAATTCCAGAGTTGCTAGAATTAATTACTCCCCGAGTAATTTAAGTAACATACAACCCATCTTAATAAAAAGCTTGTCGCGAGTTTTGTCTAAAGCAGCCATAGTGCAACATGATAAAATTCAAAGAACATGCTCCAGCATGCATCACTGGAAAAAGAGAAAAGGTTCACCAATAGAATGTCTTCGAGACTAACCAGCCATATGGCTCCACGATGATGTGCTCTTTTAAAATTAAATCTTTATAATTCACTCATAAGCAAACCAAGTATAAAATTCACCAACTTTTCTAGACCCAAAGTTCATACTTGCAAAACCACATCCACATCCACATCCACAACCTCGTGCAACTACGAAGTAACAAACAAAAAAGTATCTTTCCCATTAAGTAATGCTGAAAAGCCTGAGGCCATACTATATGTGTAAAATTGCAAACCTGACAGTACAAAAGGACAATTAAAGTAACATTTTTGGCGACAAAGCCCATCTGTACCCAATGCAAAAGCTTATAAATCGAACTATTATTTTCTGATTCACACAGCTTCAAAGTTGACACATTCGAAAGGGATCAATACAAATTCAAAAGGGAAAGAAAAAAAGAGTGATATTAATACCAGAAGATATGCGTGTGTAATATTTTGGGAACTTAACTCATTGACTCACTGTACTTCACTCTGACACAATATCTTGTGTTAGTTGCAAGATTCTATCAGATATCTGTTTGTGGTGATGATATGGATGATTGTGGAGAAATGAGATTTGCTTTCAGTTCAGATTTATTTTATACATATGAACTGCCAGCAACTATTCTCTATGAGTTCCTTTTTATGCTAAAACATAAAAAATATTTCTCAGACATCCCATACTTAACTAACAAAAAGCATTGAAGTCACGAGACCAATCTTGATGAATGATTTTTTAAATTGCAGAGATGGCATCCACAGCAATTCAAGATCCACTCAAACACTCACATTACAGATGATACATAAAAAAAATATCTTACTAAAACAAGTTGTTAGTGAACAAAAGAAATACCATAACAATCATGACTACACTATCCGAGAATAAGTAACACATGAGTTAAATAATCAGCATTCTCTCCACCTAGTACAAGGAACTTGTTCACAAGTTGCTAAAACTGATTGAGATATTATGATCTTTGAAGTTTCTATTAAAGAAGAGAATGCCTCAACTTGTTTGCTTATTAGGTTTCAGGACTGCGAGATCAGTTTGCCAATTGGGACAGAATAGATGAAAGCAATGGCAAAGGCTCTAACAGAAATTCCTCTCTAATGTATTTTCCATTTCCCTTTGAAACTATCCAAAAATTAACTTTCTAGCTCATATATCAATCACTGATCAATTAAGTATCATGATTATTAATTTTGTTCCACTATAAAAAATTTCTAAAAAAGACAAGGAAGAAAGACAGATACAATCTCGACACATCGAACAATTAAAACCTCACCTCCAAATAAGTTGGTTTTACATTTTCTTAAAATTATGTGTTTCTTCCCTTCAAAAAAAAAATTGTGTTTCTTGTATCCCAAGAGTAAAATAAAAGTCCATCTATCTCCCTATTTTTAAGGGGCATAAAATTTCTCAATTCCAGGGTTCTATTTTTGGCCTGTAGACTATGCCATAATTGGTGAAGTACAATCAGATCTCGCGTATCCCTAAATCTTAGAGATTAAATGTTTACTACAGCTGCAACTTCAGAAGCCATCATGTCATAGGAACTTGCCCTAGTAAAGCAATCACTGAATAAAATCTTCTTCTGACGAGTTAGCCGATTAGCCTTGCTAAAGTGCGCTACATTTTCTGCTAAACTGCGCCCAATTTTTATTCCCATACGAAAATTGAAATGAAGGTTCCTAATTTCTATCAGAAAGAGATCATGCAGCTGTCTCGCAACATGACTCAACAAATTAAGTAAAAAGAAGGCAACAAGGATCTACGGCACGATTATCAACAAACTCATTAACAATAATCGAAATTAATCTAAGCAACGCATGTTAATATTAGAGTGAGAGAGAAGAGAGAAACCGGAACCATGGCTTCTGGAAACACCGTTGCAGAGATTGCTTAGCTGCGTCTCCATATTGTTCAAAAACGACGATGCTTCGTCGTAAGGCTTCGAGAGATCTGATTTGTACTTCACCAATATATCGCAGTAAGTTTCCTTCAAAAACAAACAAAAAAATACATAAAACAAAATTAGGGTTTGTGTTTTTCGAACAAGTAACTAAGATATTACAGAGAGAGAAGCTGTGTGTGTGTGTGTGTGTGTGTACTCAAAGAGAAAGAGAGACCATGAACTCGTCGAGCTCGCGATCGGCGGCCCAGCAACAACTTGAAACGACGCAGTTTTTATTGCTAACATCACCTTCGCGCCTGATATCATCTAACACATTAGTCATCTCCGGTGACGCGCCCACCTTGAAGGGAAAAAAAATCGAATGTCGTTATAAATGAAATAAGTAAAAAGCATAAGACACGAACAAAAACCTTGGAAAAAATTATTGTCATGATAATAGGTTAAAAACTTAACATGACACTTAAAAGTGTTAAGAACCTTTTGGCAATCAATATACGCTTCGAGCAGTTTAGGGTAAAGGGGATGAGAGGCAATTTGGGCTCTGATTGCACTGGAAACTTGTTCGTCAGAATATGTAGCGTTGTTCCTTTGAATCTCAGCCACAGCCACCATTAATGAAGAAGCAGCATCTGATGATGACGATGAATTATTACCAGACCCCATCTGCTCCGGCTCCGATCCATAAACCGCCGGAATATTCCCAATTCCATGTTCACCACCGTAGGCCACAATATCATCATCATCATCATCGTTGTTATTATTGTTGTTGTCATTATTATTATTCTGATAGCTTCCCCATGAAACCATATTCCCTAGTGCCGCCTGCTGCTGCTGCTGTTGTAAAGAATAATCAACCAACGTAGAGTGCAGAGTACCGTACAGTAGTTCATCCATCAAAACTTCCGATTTCTTAAGAAGACGGTTAGAATTCAGACAGACGGAGAGAGGCAGAGAGAGAGAGGGGGAGAGAGAGAGAGAGAGCGAGAGAGTTACTTCACTAAAGTCATAATATACTATACACATATATACACACACACACATACAATACTAAAATTTTATTATTAACGAAGCTGGAGAAATGTTTAATATTGTCAAGTAAAATAAATGAACAGAGAAAGAGAGATGGTAATACTATTTAGTAATTACTAGTGTAGTGGGGAATGGAATGGACTGTGGAGTGGCTGTAAGAGTGTCTTTGGAAGTGATACGTAGTAGTTAAGCTGCTGTTGAAGTTAGGCTGTCAAGATACAACTAGATTTTAATAACTCAAATTTTTTTTTTTAATTCTATTTTTTAATTATAATTTTTACAACATAATTTAAAATGCATCTCAGAGTGAACAACTGATATCGGAGACTGCGAACAAGGAGAAGCCGGCGGCTCATCCCCTCCATCTCATCAGTCAGTCATCAGGAACAGGGAAAGTTTCTCTATTTGTTTTATATTATTTCACTAAATATTCAATATCTTTCGAGAAGAACGAGTCCTTTGATGAAGCGCGTCGTGGTTACTTGCTCAAATCAAACAAAACAATATTTATGATACATCACGTCAAATCAAATCCATCTCCACCCTTTTCTGATGTCAAAGCCACTAAAACCCGCCTTCCCTCTTTATTTCTAACTTTTCTTTATCCTTTGTCTTCGACTAAAACACCAACTCTCGATCTTTTCTTAAAAAAACATAAAAAAAAAAAATATATGACAACCAATCGATGGATTACTCTTACGAATAAGATTTCAGTACTAACAACGACTTCCTCTGTTACGTTAGTATTAATAACCCCTTTTGTATAACCTCAACGAGCGACAAGCTTACAAGAATTGCTTGACCCTCATTTTACAGTAAATTTGAAAAAGGATTTTGTTATCTTATATAATAATATAAGGTACATAATTATTTGATAAAAATTTAACAGTTATAAAAATAATAAAAATTTTTTATTTTATATTTTCACAGTTATTAAATTTTTATCGAAGGATTGTAAAATAATTATTTACCTTATATTATGATGTAAGATACCTAAATCCTTTGAAAAAATATACAATTACTTTATAGTTCAATTAACTTCATCTGAAAAGCTTCCCAGTGTAACTTAAAATAAAAGGTGTAGTTGAGTTACATTATTTGCAACTTATATTCAATTTAAGAGTTGAAGGTAAAAACTTAAAACATGTTGATAATGAAACAGTGCTTGGGTTATGATAGAGCGGGCAGCAAAAGCAAATTAGTTATAAAATAAAACCAATCATTTGAAGCAAATGCATAGATTTAAGTTTGATGCAGGGTAGTGAATCACTTTATCAAATGAATCCCACTTCATGATTTGACATGAGGTAATGAATCAAACGAATCCAACTTTGTGATGAATTAGATATCGTTTTAATTCAAATGACTCAACAACTTAAAATTAAAGGTAAAGAAATCACGGAGAACTAAAATAAACGAAGATTTTATTAATTAAATGGTTATGAAAATAATAACAAAACATTGCTGTTTATAATAAAATAAACCTATTTCTATAAATTAATTTTGAAAGAAAAATAAGTCATAATTATATTAAAAATAAAATACTAAAACACATACTCTAATTAAAAATAAAAAATATAAAAATACTTAAAATAATAAAATTCTAAAATCTTAAAAAATGTCATACACCAAGTTATTAAGTGCAACTACTAGATTCATGTAAGTTACACGTACCACGACTCCTACAACAAATTATTAGATTAGATTGTGAGTACTTTTTGTTTTTAAATGGCTATTTAAGTTACTTTAAAAGAGTAAAGTAAAATAACAGTTAGATAAATTAATACAAAAATCATTGAAATAATATTGAATAGGAGATTAACAATGTTATTCTTGGAGGCGAAGCTAGCATATATCATATGATATGAGATAAAGCTTTATTCTCCATTGTGAGAGCTTATTTAGATTTTAAATCACGCACATTTATCAAACTATTGGACCGTCTTAATCGCAGGATTGTTCTCTTTTAAGATGCATAATTTTCACACTTTGAAAGTCAGGAAGCTAAGGCACAACCATTAATTATATTACGGTCGCGGTATTATTATATAATAATTTTGAAGAATGACCGCATCAACATGTTTTGTTGTTAATTATTCTCCAATAAAAAATATAAGGGCATGATTATAATTAGCTTAAGATAACTGCACCACGCCACCACCCATATAAAATTAATAGTACTTGTGCACCCAACATTCCCTAAGAGTAGTTTATTAACTAATTAAAAGCAAGTAATATGTTCCAAGAAAAAAGTATCACTTGGTAATTCACGTTTGCTGAATTGGTTATAAGGGCTGGCCCGGCTGGGCTTTCAATAGCACCACACGTACTTCGTTGCTGGTGGCTAATATTTTAGTTAAAGAAATTTAGTTTACTATTTTGTGTTCTTTCAAGAAAAATAGTCAAGAATAATTCTATACAAATTAGTATGTATATATTAATGTGATATAAAAAAATTAATTAAAAAATAATAATTATTATTTTTAAATTATATAGTCCAACAATAATTTTAAATAACTAATTCTCTCAAACCACATTAATTTATACACACTTATTTATATAAAATAGTTATAATTTTATTATTTTTAACGCAGCTTTCTTTTATTGTATTTTATTTGATTGTTAATTGTTGCAGGTATTATAAAAAAATATGGATCATTAAAAACCGAAAGATCAAATCAAATACAAAGCAAAAATGAAAGGTCATTCAACGGTCATAGGTCACGGTCTTAATGGCAATCTCTTCCTTTTTTCCTGTTTTTAATGAAAAGTGAAGTCCACTAATCACTTTGCATCTAATAATAATAGAGCAAGCTTTCTTTCAAAAAATATAATAATAATAATAATAATAGAGAAAGCCTAAAGGGCGGGTGGAGAATAACAACAACATGATAAAGCTAGATTGCAATTTGCCATATCAGAATCCAGTTATTACTCATTACATATATCGCCGCCAAGAAGAAAGTACGTGCAATTTGTCATTCGTATATGTTCGTAAATGTGACAAATCTTGCATTTCTCTCTAATTTATCCACCAACAACTTGAGCAAGTAAAGTCAACCAAAAATGTCATATTTGTTACATTCCAACGAATAAAACCCAGATACAAAAAATAAATAATTTTTAAACTATTTTGAAAAAATTATCGAAGAGCATAGAAACAAAATGTCGCACCAACTGAAAATTGCTTTAGTTTTGTTCTTTTGGTACACATACTTAGCGCATGAAATCAGCTTGCAAGGAGTGCGGGCCCAAATACTCACAAGCTTACATGCTCAACCTTAACTTTTCTCCTCGTTTAGAGCATTCACTAGATTAGGTAGCATATATTGAGTTAGGCAAAGATGAGAGGTGGAATAGGATTTAGAGACTCCTCAACCTTCAATCAAATCGTTGTAGCCAAATAAGGATAGAGAATCATTCAATTTTCAGATTCCCTTACAACAAAATTTTTTAGGGCTAGGTACTTTAGACAAACAAATTTTTTAGATGCAAAGATGGGCTCCAAATCTTCTTTCATATGGAGAAGTATTTTGTGGGGGAGACAGGTAATTTAACATGGCTATAAATGGAGAATTGGCAATGGAAAGAAGATTCTGGAAGGCCTAATTGTATTCCAAGACCGACAACATTAAAGCCAATCCTTACCACTTCAATGCTTGATGAAGCTGTAGTTGCAGACCTAATTGACTCTCAAAATCTAAGAAATATGAATCCAATATACTAGCTGTTTAAAAATGAATATGCCAATGAAATTGTTAAAGTTCCTCTGCCTAAAATTTCAAGCGAACACCAGGTGATGTGGCATTATGGTAGGAGAGGTCAATATTTAGTGAAAAGTAGATTTCAGGTGGCTTTGAGACTCAAACAAGCCATACTTCAACCCTTTGGCAAGCAATCTGGAAGCTTGCATTACCGAAAAAGGTCAAAATCTTCTTGTGGAAAGCAACACAAGATCTCTTACTAATTGCTGAGAAGCTATGGAAGAAAAAGGTGCTCCAAGAGCCAAGATGCCAAAGCTGTTGAGATAGTATGGAAAGTATTTCTCACGCCTTACTAAAATGCAAGATTACTAGGAAAAGTTTGGAAAAAAAAAATCTCAGTTGGCAAACATATCTTCAAGTCAGGCGAAGACCTAAACTTACCAATATGCTTCACTTTGTGTCTCTACAACAAAGGCAATTCAAATGGGGAGATAATGGTAACTTTATGTTAGGTAATTTAGATAATAATGAACAAGCTACTTTTTGAAGGTAAAAGAGAGGGTCCAATTAATTTACTGAAAACTTATTGAATATATCAAGAGAATTAAGCAACACAAGATAGCTCATGTTATAAGAAAGGAAAATGCTAGACAGCGGCAGTGATGTCCTCCTCTCAATAGTTGGTTAAAAGCAAATGTCGATGCTATTGTTTTTTAATATAGGCAATTGATAAGTTTAGGAGTTGCGATTAGAGACTCGGTGGCAATCTAATTGCTACTGCAACTAAAACCTCTTAGTACTATGGCAATATGGCTATGCCTGAAGTTACAATAGTATAATGGGGGTGCAAGTGGCTAAAAAGCAGTGGGGCTCATTTTATCATTGAATCAGACTCATAAGATGTTGTAGACTTGATAAACAACAAAATGGATAGCAGATCTAAAATATTTTAGATAATAATTGAAGTTTAAAAATGGTATTGTTTGGCTAGATCATTCCTCAAAAAATGCGAGCTCTTATTGATTATTGAGCAATGAAAGGATTATTTCCTATTCTCCCAAAAAATAATCTCCTCTTCATTAAAGAAGTTGACGACGACCTATAAGTCATATGTTGGGCAGCCAGTAGATAAAGTGACTCCACGAATCGGCACATGTTCAAGTACCATTTCCAATTTATTTTGTTTGTGACATGAACTATCCACAAGAAGTGTAAGCTTTTATACCTATTGTTTATACACACACATTAAGTAGATCTCATCCAAAAAATTTCATGTAATAAAGAGAGAAAACCCAAATGGTTGTAATTTCATGTAGTAAATCTTTGAATTAGCTACATATAGCCCAATTAGAGTTGTTACAATTTTAATGTTCATTGGAGAAGAATGAGCAAGTTTAAACTTATCAACTTTTAGAATTTAAAATTATGGGTTCACAAATTTCAAAAAAGTTAAAAAGAAAAATAGTTCATTCACGCATGTTTTATATGAGTTTATAATTATACTTAGATCAACTTAAAAGTTATGCCTGATAGCTAAAAGTGTTGTTTGATTATTAATAGGTATCAAGTTATTGGGTGCAACTATTAGGAGAAACGTAAATTACAAATAATGTAACTTAATCACGCTCTTATCTGTTGAGTCAATGCCAAACATTTATAAGATCAGTTTAAAATTTTGAGCATAAGCGAAATCTACCTATATTTGGAGGGTCCCCGTCGATATTCAGAAAACTGGGCCCAGACAGGAAATGCATGCGTGGGCCACTGGGCTTTATCTTTTTAAAGTGAAAAAAAAGATACGGCAAAACGACACGTGACTCATGCGTTTCTGTAGTGGCTCTGTTTTGCTTATGGCCAAATATCAGTTTTCTTGGCATTATTATTTTGGGGATATCTACCATATGCCTCACGTGCTGATAATATCACGGTGGGATGTACACGAGTATATCTGTACCGTACACCAAATTTTTCAGTATGTATCACATAAATTATATCCTTATTTTATAAATTTAGACGATAAATTTTGCTTGACAAAATAATTTTACAGATTATGGACAAAAAATAATAACACGACCCGCGCAGCAAAACCCACCCTGAAATTTGGCCTGGATAAAGTGTGGTGGCACGCTCGCATCAATTCTCAGCTAACGAATCGCATTCGTTCGTCTAGTTAGTCATTTGATTCACGTTGAAAGTCGAAAATAATTTCCTTGGGAACTGGTACAGTTCGTAATTAGCACTTACCGCCAACTCGCTGCTTACATAACGGTAAGCTCCTTCTGTCTGCGCTTTCAGGATTTTTTCTTTGTCACGACGCACACTAGCTGTTCGACGAAATGCCAAACTGATTGTCACTTGTAAATTTTCTTTTCAACAATAATGTAGGCATGGACGTGGCACATTGCGAGCTAGACGGTAATGCAGACGCCGTGGAGTTTTGTCCGCAGGACTCGTATCACCACGTTCTTGCAGCTTCAACATATACCTTACAAGAAGGTGATAAGCCGAGTAGAAACGGAAGCATTTCGCTATTCAATGTCAACGCCGAAGAGAAAAATCTTGAGTTGTTATATAGAATGGATACAGCGGGAATTTTCGATATTAAATGGAGCCCAGTTGGCGGTAATGCAGGTCCTTTTCTTGCTCAAGCTGATGCTGATGGTTACGTGAAGGTTTACGGCTTGGAGACGGATTCTAATGGTATACAAGTTAAAAAGTTTCATCTTGTTTTGTCTGTTAGTGTAATTCTCATTTGGGTTTTTGTCTAAGTGCTTGTGATGAAAATGTTAGTTAATAGGTAAGAATATAATTTGTAAATCTACAAAGTTAGCTGTGCCTTGTGGTTTTTTTCCTTATTTGTCAATGTTGCAGGGGGATTTTTGAGAGAGATCACCGGGGAAAAAATAAGCTCTTCCATGTCTCTTTGTTTAGAGTGGAACCCATCAGCTAAATCCATCACAGTTGGGCTTTCCGATGGTTCTGTCTCCATTGTTTCCATTGTTGAGTCGCAACTTGAAGTTTTACAACAATGGAAAGCTCATGAGTTCGAGCTTTGGGCAGCTTCATTTGACATTCACCAACCACATATGGTGTACACTGGCTCAGATGATTGTAAGTTCAGTGGTTGGGATATACGGGAGAGTCCGTGCAAGTTGGCATTTCAGAACTTGAAGATCCATAAGATGGGCGTCTGTTGCATTGCAAATATCCCCTGTGATTCTAATACTTTACTTACTGGTAGCTATGATGAATACCTGAGGGTATGGGATGTAAGGTCAATCTCAAAACCGGTAAATGAAACTTCAGTTTGTTTAGGGGGAGGAGTTTGGAGAATCAAGCACCACCCTTTTATACCAGGCTTGGTCCTGGTGGCATGTATGCACAATGGATTTGCAGTTGTCAAGGTTGGAGGGCAGAAAGCTGAAGTGCTTGAAACTTATACTAAGCACGGCTCACTTGCTTACGGAGCAGATTGGCAGAGAGGAACATCGTCCCTGGAAGGCAAACGAAAGAATAGTTTAGTGGCTACTTGCTCGTTTTATGATAGACTTCTCCGCATATGGATGCCAGAAAGTGATTGCCTAACATGATGAGCTTCATTCAGCCTCACATTTTCCATTATATAAGATTGGAAGGATCCAGTGTAGTTGATTTTGGGAATCTTTCGTTCCTATTTTGTTTGGTGTGTCTCAGTCAGAGTATCTGATCTGTACGCTCTATGATCAATTATTAAGCGAAAAATATTATAGTTCTCGATATGTTGGACGATTATATACTGAACTGTAATCTGAAGTGGAGGTCAGACCGCCACCCTTAAAACAAGGGTCGTTTACGCCTACCATGTTGGTTTTTTAATTTAAGAGATCAAGTTGTGATGCTTATGTATATATGGGGAAAAGGAAATATTCTCCGCCAAAATTGAAAAGTGTAATACGGCAACTTTATGCGAGCTAGACAAAATAGCCGAACTTTTAAATAATTCATCAGATGCTTTGCTAGTAGTGCTTCCAGTTTGCTTTAGCATCAATACTAAGAAATAAGTGCCTCCGTAATCATTTCAACATGCATATTCTAAATGGAGGGGGAACCTCCTACATCAAATGTGCTACATGAGCACTGGGCAATATAATATTATATCACTCACTACTACCGTAGGGATGGCAAATATCCAATTATTGTATGATCAACAAAGTGACCTTGGTCGTTTCGGTCATCATTAGTATTCGTGTTCATACTGGCTAGCTGTTGCTTGTTTCAACTTTCAGCTCTGCTTAAGCACCAATAGTCTATTCTCTATCGGATTTCCACCTTAGCTTTACCTGTATGCTGATAACTTAAAAGGGTTGGCATGGCTTGGTTTGGTTTGGATTGGATTGGATTTTAGGTTAATCCAAATCAAACGAAAAAAATATAAGTCAAACCAAATCCATCTAAACATTATTTTAACCCAACCCAAACCGACCCCTTTGGGTTGGTTTGGGATCCAAATGTCTTTTGCTTTGGTAAATTCAATTATATCAAAATCATAATAATTATTACTCATTATGTGTACTAATTACTAAATACATATTAATCATTAAATAATTATTAAAATATGATTTTTTTAAAATTATAATAATTATTAATTATTTTACATATTAATTAGTAAACTAAATATTAAAATATGAAAACAAAATATTTTTAAATAATAAATGTTGCAATAACTTCATCCTAAATCAAATAATACTATAAAACCAAATAATAATTTTTGAAGATATACTTGGTAAATTACTCATCTAATTTTGATGTATATGAAAATGCAAAAAAATGATTTTTATATTTCTTTCTTAAATAAATAACACTTAAATTTTATTTCAAAATTATTTAAAAATTTTATTATTTTTTTTTATTTCTACTTATCCCATAGAAGAATTTAATTAATAGTTAATATGATAATTAATGCTATTTCTTAATTAATTATTAAAAAAAGACAAAATTGATTTAATCCACCAGCATGATTGTTCCTCCACCCGTCAACGGGGCCACCATCGTTGTCGGCAACGGTGAATGAACCATGATCAAGGCAAATTTGGCATCATCACAATAAGAATTTTTTGGTATACGCTATTTTAAGACATTTATAGAAAAAAAAAAGATCAAAAAAGTAAGAAAATTTGGCAAAGTCATTGGTGCCACAACCTCTGTAGCTCGTCGTTTCACTGCTACTAGATCTTATCCAATCGACAACACGTTTCATAGAGTCTTGAAATTGGGCCATTGACGTCTTGACGTGAATGTTCTGGGGTATTTACTTTTAGCTGAGCTATGAGCACCCCTTTGATTTCACAAAACAACCCCTCTTCTAAGTACACCTCTTAAATATGAGTTTTTTTTCCTTAAATAAATTTATAAGTTTTGTATGGGTGGGCATGAAAAAAAAAAATACAAATTATGACGCAAGGTAAATTAAAGATCAGATAGAATATATAAAAAGTAAGGATTAATTTAAAATTTTTAATAGGATTAACTAAGAAATGAGAGGTGGTAAAATATAATAAAATGATCAAATATTACCTGTGTTACGTTATATATATGTTTCGTAATTCCAGTCTTAATTTCAAATTTTCCCCTGTCTCTTCACTTGAAACATGGTTTCAAAATTTTATGTCAGTATTTATTCTTTTTTTTTTTAATCTTATTGTTTTAATAAAGAATTAAAAAAAGTTAACTTTTTGCCTCTCAACTTTTCAAGTATTGAGTTGTTTTGGTTGGTAGGTTAATCATTTTGTAATTCTGGAAAATCACGCATTGATCGACATCCGGTTTGCTAGAAAGAGTTGTTTTCAGGAAAGCACGAATTAACAAATTTTCGTTGTAATAATTGTACTGCATTCAAATTTTATTTTTTACAATAGTGCAATGGTGCTCCATTATAACATAATCTTTTCTTTTCTTTTGAAATATTTCAAAAGACACAAAATTGGTATGAGCGACAGAGATAAATTAAAAAGAAAAGGTGGCGAATGATTGAGGAATTAGTGTTGGTTTATGAAAATCACAGCGGAAGAAGAAGAAAATTGGGGTCTTTGTCAACTTTTGAACCGGAAATGCAACATTATCCCGCCAGCATAGCCGCAGAGAGATAGTTTATTTGGAAAAGAAGAAGAAGAAGAAGAAGAAGAAGAAGAAGAATGGGTCAATAATCAAATAAAAATTTTAAATTTAATATGCATTCATCCATTTATTTTTGGGCGAGACTATACCCACGTATATATTCACTAAACCTATTTACACAATAAATTCACCGCTAAAATTTAACAATTTAATTATTACTCTATAAACCCACCTTAATGCTCGGTATACTCCCATGTTCAAAAAATAAATAAATAAATTCTTTTTATAAAAATTATTTTATAACTCTTTCTCTTCAATCTTTTCCATGTTGCAACTACCTTAATTCTCAAAGTTTTATCTACGGTTGGAAAGAAAACACTTGAACAAGAAATTATATTTGAATTTGATTGAACAACAAATGCAAACACTAAAACAACATGCTCATCTCAAATAGTATTATTGTTACTAAAAGCTTGAACGAGGGGAATTTTCAGCTAATATGAAAGAAGACCAACCAGCAACTCTTTTAAGTTTCAGCCAATTAGACAATTTGAATATAAATTTCATCTTAAATTCTTTCAATCCAAGGGACACCTTAATTTGCACTAAGAACGGAAGAACAATTGTAAATGGAGAAACAATCAAACAGAGAAAAAAAAATCAAGAAAAAACTCAAACAATAGAGAAAGAAACGACTCAATGAGGCCCAGAATTGTATTCTACTTATTTCTCTCTCTCAAGGAAAAAAGAAGATGATAAAATAATTATCATTCTAATTATATTTTTAAATGAATACTTTGTCTAATATAGAAATTTCACGAATGAATATTTTAGGTAAAAAAATTATTTAAAAATAGGTGAAAAAAATATTTTAATGGGTTCAGATAATTTCATCCTTCAATTTGGGGCGGGGCAAGAAAAGCATTTGCCGAGGAAATTAGAAGTGTGGCAATAGCGTCACTCTTTTACCATTGAGCCATAGACTGCGTACACAGAAGAATATCGTGAGGGTGGATGACAAGGCGTCTGCATGTTTTTTAAAGAAGCGGCTTGTCATCCATCATCTCATAATGCATTGGACAGATTGCGATTTGAGTAGAGTCAAGCTTGCTGAGCGACGGCTGCTGCATTAGTCTTCTATTTTCTCTTTGCTCAAACTCTTATGGCTTATTCTTCATTTCTATTCCCCTCTGTTTCCAAAATATTGGCGTACGCTAAAAGCCACGAAGAGAAGGGGACACGTTACATTACCATGCTGAAGTGAGAAATAAGGGATAATGTTCGTGAGGTTGAGCTTCAGCCTTCAAAGAGCGGTTATCTTTCTTTCAGCAATCGCCACTACTGCAAAAAGTAAACAGATTGAGATAAAGATTTTGTCTATGTTGTTTTTTTTTTTAACCCCAAAACGTGGGGCCTTGATATTCAAGAAAAAGAATCAACAACTGGATTTTCTTCTTCATTTACTTTCATTTCTGGCTTTACATTCACTGCTGAAAATGACGTCGTCGTATTCAGAACCCACGCTTTGCCCACACCTCTCAATTTATGCAATATTAAAGTCACAGTTTCATTGCTGAAAGTGCTGAAAACGCTCGAATATATGAACGTGCTATGCATCAAATTACACTCGTAAAAATGCAAATACACATTATGTATGATGTTTTGAACAGAGAGGTTATATTCGGTGGATAAAAATGAGGAATCTCTTCCTTCTGTACCGTGTCCATTAAACATTTTTATAATAACCCCATGAATAACTCTGAATGAAGAACATGGCACCAGTCCTTCGAAGCAGTCAATGCACGTGCATTTGCAATTTTTTTTTTTTAGACTTTTCAGTTGTTTACTTTTTTTGCAAAGGGAAAAAAAACATATTCATGTTATTGATTCCCCTATTTGCCATGATATTGGTCTAAAAGACGCGCTTTACATTTTAGAGGTTGACCATATAAATGTGACCAAACAGCTGCCTCAATTCATGCATGCCTGAAAAAGTTGGCGAGGTAAAAGTCTTTACATTTCATGCACAAAGAAATTTTTGATTTAAGAAATTGAAAATTTTCTACTGAAATTTCATTTCCATTGAGTGCCAGGTTTTCTCAAGTTATATTCATTATAATCAGTACAAAAATAAATAATAAAATAATGGGATAAGATTAAAATTTTGCTTTTTTTTTTTTTAATTCAGATGAAATTTTACTTAGCTGTACTTGTATAGCTGCTCTTTTAACTTTATTTAAGTATTTAAACGGCCAAGAAGCAAAACAACAGCAGAGAGAGATGCTTCTTTTGTCTCTATTTTGATTTACAATTCTTCTCTTTGGAATCTCTTTCTCTAACTTATCTTCAGAAAGCACATTACATTTCACACTTGTTCTGAACTGTCAGTCTCATGTGCGCTATCATTAACTGATAATCTTCATCAGCCACTAAACTCATTGCCTCATCTTCTAAAACCACTCTTTGGCCTTTATATATTTTCTCTAATTTCTTTCTCCCTCTTTCCTTTTTTATTTCCATTCACTGCACTGCATTGCTTTCTTTGTTCTGCAACTTACTGCACAATCCCTACTATTGTTTCTTTTGGCCTCTGCATAATTGAGGCTTCTGTTCGAAGCTCTCGCTCTCCAAAATGAATTTGAAAAAATTTACACGGTATGTTTTGCAATGTTGGGTTCTTTCACTTCTCTTCTTCAAAGTTCATGGTGGTTCTGTGGTCTCTGTGAAGTTCTTGAAGGCTCCTAAGTTATTTTCACGACTGAACTCAGCCACATTTTTGTTTCAAGTGTTGGTCGCTGGAAATTACAATTGCACTGACTGTAGAATCAGTTGCAAGGTTTGCTGAATTCTTTTCAGTTATAATCATTTTTTTTTTGGTCTTCTTTGCAATGTGAAACTTTACAATTGCTTCTTTTCATGTTCTATTGTCTATTAAGTTGAAATGGGTTGGCAGTTATTCATTGTTGCCATGAATTTGCTTTGAGATTTTTGCACCTGTAGGCTGAAATTTTATTTTAGTCTTTTCGATTAAACTTTCTCATTAAATGCCCAAAAAGAATTTATTAATTATATCTTCTGTATTTCCTAATTGTTTAGAATCTTTTGAAATACAAATTGAAGGTTTTTTACTAGGAAAAAAACGAATCAAGAAGACTGGATGGTTCGTCATTCTAGCTAGCCAAGTGCTGCCCATACATGATTTTTCTTAGAACTAGTAACAATTTTACATGGTATTTTTGTTTTGAAAATTTTAATTTACTAAATTTGATGGATTTTTTATGTACCATGCATGCAGCTGGATGATGGCATTGCTTCAGATTGTGGAACTTGGGAAATTTCGTACACAGGCTTGCATGACGGGAATCACACATTTGAGGTCTGCGGCTATGGATATCAAGGAGTTGGGTGCTCCAGCCATAACTGGATTGTTGGTTAAGAAGCCTTACTTTTGATCTTTTTTGAGTTTTTGTTATTGTTACTTCAGTACCAAGTGTGCACAAACGACTTGTTGGAGAATTCCTTTGATATCAGTTGGAATAGTGTAAAAATGGGATTATATATTATGCTTGTCACTGAATGTCGTCTAACTGAAGATAAGAAAATTAGAGGCTGGTTTTTGATTTCCATCAGATCCAAGTCTTACTTTGCTGTAGATCTGACCTATTCTTGTGGCATCTGATGCTCTGACATTCAGGTTTTGGAATGTTGCTAGTTATACTGACTTTGATTTCTGGATGCTAATGTTCAATTCTATATCACTTTTGCAGATACAGTCCCTCCTACAGCATATATAACTGCATCATCATCTTTTACAAATGCCAAAAATGTCTCTGTGAATATTTCTTTTACTGAACCCTGTAGTGGCAGAGGAGGTTTTGGATGTTCTTCTGTGAGTGCCTGCAATGTGAGTAGGTGGCCAACAAAATATATCAATGTTTTAACTAACTTCATTTTGCAAAGTTACTGACACACCATCAATTCATCTTTTATAAATCAATGGGCCAAATCCTTAAATACTGTCATCTTTCTTTTCAGCTGCTGGTCTACGGTGCGGGCCAAGTTATACCATCTTCTCTTATCACTGTGCAACGAAGCCTCAAATATTCTCTTCTTGTGAGCTTATCATATAATGTTCAGTACGGTAGAGTGATATTGGTAATGGATAAAAGCTTTTGTACCGACACTGCGGGGAACAAATTTTCAAGGACAGAAAATTCCAGTTTCTATGTACATTTTGGTGAGTTTTGTTATTTTGTCCTTCAATCTTCATGTTGAAATTTGGATTTCAACATTCTTGTAATGTGACCTTGTTGCTGTGACGACATGAGTATTCATTTTCATATTTTTAGCTGTCTTAAACTGGTAAATGTTATTCTCTTTTTTCTAGATTTTTTGTTACCTAAATTGCTCAGTTCATTTTGTGCTATTTGTTTTCTACAGATAGAAGAAGTTTATTTGTCGACCTAAGGTCTCATGTTCCTGAAAAGTTGCTTCAACTAAATAATAAAACCAGGACTGTGCAGGCAACTAATGATGATGAGAAGTTGAAGGTGTACTTGTACTTCTCAGAAGCCGTTCTCAATTCATCTGCGGAAATTCTAAATTCTTTGAATTCAAGTCAGGGAACACTTGTTCCAATCAATGGAAAGAACCTTGGAAATCACAGATTTGGGTTTGTGGTAATTTGAATAGGGACCTTACATAAATTGGGACCTTGCTATCAATAATCTTTAAATTGTTATATTATTTTGCTCAAATATTCGCAAACCAATTTCACATTGGGTGGTCATATCATTTGCAATTTCTTTTCAGGTTGCAAATATATCTAGCATTGCTATTATCACTATAAGTCTCAAATCAAATTCCATTATAAGCAGATATGGGACTCCTGTCTCGCCAATTGATCCAGTTACTTTCCTTTATGGTATATGGTCCATTCTTTTCGTATGGAATTAAATTAGATTCTCCATTATTTTTTCAGTTCCTGTTGACTTAAAAGTTTCAAAGATTGGTAAGAAACTTCCAGATTCTTTGCCATCAATTGAGCATAAAAATTTCTAGACTTCATTTCCTTTCTGGGAATACTTTGTGAATGCGGTTTTTCATCCTGACAAAAGCATAGATGTGACTGTCAGATTCTCAGAGACCTGGTGTGAGATTGAGTACAACATCTAGTACAAGGACTAGGCAGGATAGTATCCCAATATTAATCAAGTTCCTGAAGCCAGTATTTGGCTTTAACTCCTCTTTGATATCGATCTCGGGAGGGCATTTGCAGAGGCAAGTTATTTATTATTAGCAACTTCTGTAAGCACCTACCATGGAATACCATGAAAATGAGCAAAGCAGTTTTGGATAGTTTTTTCAAAGATAAGAACTCAAGTATATTTTAATTTTAATTCTTTTATTAATGTTATCCAGCTTTCAAGAAATAAGACGGAGCATTTACATTTTAGAGATACAAGCTAATGCTGATACTGTTTCTGTCAATGTTCATGAAAATGTAACTGGGGATGTTGCTGGAAACAAGAACCTACCATCTAATGTTCTACAAGTGAAGCACTGTAACTCTTCCTCTCTTTTTGTTTATTATCAGCTCAGTTAATATGCTACATCCAATTTTTGGATGATTGTCATTTCCCATGGTTTTCTTTAGTATTTTTCTTATGAAAGTTATGACACATAACTGCAGATTCTGTACCTACAATATCTTCTGTAATTTCTACATTTGTAACCGCTGCTTTTGTGGCAACATCTGTTGCTTCTGGGCTGCTCACTGTGTCAACAGCAAGCCTTCTATCTTTTGGGGCATTTTCGAAACCATCGTACTCTCTGGTGTCAGATCCTGCACGGAACCTTTTTGTATGATTTTTTACTTACTCTTGGATATTGGGAACAGTTCATTTTTTTATTAACTTCATGAAGTTTTAGCCAGAACTGTTTGCTTGATGGATTGTGGAAACATAACATTTATAATCAAAGTGGATATAAGATGACATTTTATATCCTCAAAGATTGTCTAAAGTCAGCTTTAGCTATAAAACTAAAATCCATCATCTTGTGTGTTCCTTCTACGCAGAGAATTGCATGCCACATCCAGGTTTTTGCACTGTCAAGATGGTTGGCGGATACGATGCCGGTTGAATATTATGAATTTGCCAGAGGCATTCAGTGGAGTATTCCATACTTCAATCTACCATGGGAAACAGGGCAGAGTCACCCAGTCATGGTGGGCTCAAGTTCCCCAGATGGCCCACATTCCTACATTTCCAAATTTAATCATTTAGCTATTTTTCAAAGTGAGCGATCAGTTGCAGGGAATTCAAATACTGATGCAGCTGTATACGGCTCGCCTCTAACTCCAATGGAATATGAATTATTTTTCGAGGTAAAAATAAATTTTTCCTGCTACATCACTTATTTTTCAGCTTCAAACAGTATGTTATGAATACATTGAATGATCAAATCTATCACATTTATGCAGAGCCAAATTATTAAACCAGAAGCAGATTATTTGGATTTGAATCACTTGAATGGGTAAGTTATTGGGACGTTTCATTTAATTATTTTAATGAACATCTTTCTCGACATACATATTGTAGAGACATTCCAGATTGCCAAAGGTATATGATGTTTAGTTCTGGTTGAGAAGAACACTTTAAGTAAGGAGTTAGCCTTCTTTGTTATTTTCTTTGTTCTAAAGATTCATTTGTCTATTGATACACTATCTTACAGCACTCATTTCCTCTTGTAGTTGGAGGGAATTTGACAGAAGCATGTTCTGGCTAGCTGTGATTGGTGGTAGTTTGATACTTCTACATATTTTACTCCTCCTAATTGTAAAATTCAGAAAGAAAAATTCTGAAAAGCAGAGAGGCTATGGAGCAGTCACATTCCCAAGATTTGAGATCTTTCTTATAATTCTTGCACTACCTTGTATTTGCAAGGCTTCTGGTGCTCTCGTTAAAGGTAAGTTAAATATTTATTTTTCCCTTTTTATCATCGACATTGACATGAAAAAGCTCTGCCTCAGATATTCATTTCTTTTTGAAGTTTTATCTATACGTCGCTGCAAGCAATATAATTTATGTACACTTTATAATGAGTATCTTAATCTTATGAGTTTTGTAGAGAACTTTCAAGCACGTGTAGAGAACTTCAAGTACACGTGTGAGATTTTAACTTATCTTCTAATGTTCAAGGTGGAGCGCGATCAGGAGTAATACTTGGCATTCTTCTGTTGGCTGTGGTGTCTTTTCTGTTGCTGTCCTTACTCTTGTTCCTTTCAGTTGGAATCACCCTTGGGAAGCTGCTTCAATACAAGGAAGTTCATCAAGAAGGCCAGAGATTTCATTGGTATCAAGAGATTGTCCGAGTAACTCTAGGACCTGGTAAAAGAGGCCAATGGACATGGGAAAACCAACCAGACTCTGGTTATCTAACCATTTTAGGCCCTTTATTTGAAGATCTGAGAGGTCCCCCAAAATACATGCTCTCACAGATTTCCAGAGGCAATCCCAATAAGGAAGGTGATCGTATCATTGCCTCCGATGATGAAACAGATGATGCAGAGGCACCTTTCATACAAAAACTGTTTGGAATACTTAGAATTTACTACACACTCCTTGAATCCATGAAACGAGTTTCTCTAGGAATTCTAGCTGGTGTCTATACGGATGACTGGTCCACTAAAACTCCAACAATAATTCTATTATGCATCACCTCATTTCAGCTCTTTTTCATGGTTCTTAAGAAGCCTTTCATTAAGAAAAAGATTCAGTTGGTTGAGATCATTTCCATTTCCTGCCAAGTGGGTTTATTTACACTTTGTTTAGTTTTCATAGAGAAGGAATTTTCTTCCGGGGGAGAGACTAAAGTTGGAATCTCCATGCTTACCCTTTTCTTAGTCGGATATTTTGCCCAGATGATCAACGAATGGTATGCATTGTACAGACAAGCAAAGCATCTGGACCTGGCTAAGAAATCTCTTTTGTCAGGCCTAAAAGTAGCTTCCTTTGGAGTTCTCCTGCTGGTTTTCCCACAGAAGTTGACGAGAAACCTGGAAAGCAAATTTCCATTGGATCGACGTGGGGAAGGAGTTGCTGGTGATACGGGTTCCGTTAGGAGCTCAGGCAGCAGAAGCTCAGGGTCAACAGATAAACCATGGCTAGAACAACTGAGAGAAATGGCTAAATCCAGCTTTAGCAGAGAAAGAAGTGGAACTATAAATGATCCTTCGAGCAGTCAGACTATATGGAGTGGCTTTTGGAGCGCCAAAAGGAGCAGGAGATCAAGTTCATCTTCGGATTTCAAGTCAAAATCAAAAGGATTGTCCAAAGACTTAGAAGCAATTTTTGCAGCCAAGTGAAGCGGGAACTAGAATTGTCCTCGACAATGTAATTATAAGAAGTGTTATTAGTTCCAGCAGAGCTATTGGTCAAATGTTTCTTTTACTACTCTTGTTCCGTCTTTACGTGTTTTTATGGAGAATTGCTCTTCCCTCAATATAAATTTGGTACTGTATATATCTTGCATGCTTTTTCCCCTTTTTATTCGTTTTCTTTTCTATTCTTTTCTTTTCTTTTTTTCCCCTTTTAACTACTAGAATGAGATGTATACATGTGCGGTTGTTATACCTTAGGTTCTATGGTCAGTGATGATTATATGACTGCCGGTGATGAAGTGGTTGAACTAGTTGTTAATAGGGATTTGAAGAAGCAGATAACCACTGCTATAGATTCATGCTTTCTTATGCAATTGGTTAGCTGTCTCGAGTAATCACTTTCAAAATGGAAGCTGTCTGTTAAAATATTAAAGTGACAAGTATGTTACAATATTCAAGTAACAACTCTTGATATTTATTCTTTCGAGCAGACAAATGTTTTATTCAGCGGGATCCATTTGCTTCGTGGTCCACGCAATGAAGGACCGGGTGATAAAGAGGTTGCAGCTGTTGGTGCTGCTTGTGCTTTTCTGCATGTGGCTTTCAACACTTAGCCTCTTGAGCGTATCATGACTGTCTTAGCTTATAGAACAGAACTTGTTCAATTGCTTTGGCACCATATGAAGTGGTGCTATGAGATTAGAAAATGGCCTTCCTTGCCTTATCTCTCTGGAGATGCACCTGGTTGGCTTCTGCCTCTAGCTGTTTTCTGTCCCGTGCACAAGTAAGGCTGCTCCGTCAATTTTTTTTCTTAACATTTATTTATTTATTTATTTTCACGACGGTTCTTGTTTAATGTGTAAATATAGTTGGTTAAAAACAATTTTGGGTTGATCAGGCTTATGATAGTTGATAATGAGGAGTTCTACGAGCAGGAGAAGCCATTGTCGTTGAAGCATATCAGCCATCTAATTGTCATTCTGGGAGAGGTATTGTTTTGTGATGAATGTTTAGTTTAAAGTTGCTGTAAAAGGAGATGTTAAGCACTCCATAAATTTTACCCTTACAAAAAAGTCTTGAAATGCTGGATGTTGTTTAATTTAGGAAGGTTTTGTGGATTTTCTGTGGCCTTGTGCCATCTGTAGCTTTCCACTAACGTATTGAACTAAAGTTGTTTGTCACTGATATCGATATATAACCATGACTGCCCGAGGTCATCTTTGCTCACGCGCGCTGATTGGTAACACTAAATAGAATAATTCTGATAGACAAGTTATTTTTAAAGTTTTTGACTCATTTACTCTATCAATTACAAAATTATATTTTTTATTTTAAATTAATTTGTAAGTTTTTATTATTAAAACTCAAATATTAGATATAATTCTTTTTTTTAATATTTTTTTAGGAAGGTTAAATATACACACAGTGTTTCATTTTTTAATTTTTATATAGATTTTCAATGTCAACAGTGTAAATGTATAAAATATTGATCGACATATATATTTTATAATATCGATATATACTATTATTTACATATATATAATTAAAATTAAATAAAGCAAATGTATAATATTTTGGTAGCTGTGTATATTTCATCAGGAATGTAAAAGATGGGGGTTTGGGATCTCTGTTAAATTACATGAAATATATATATATATATATATGTATGTATGTATATAAATGTACAAATATTTGATCTAAATTTTATAAATAAATAGATATTTAGCGAGTTATTAGGTAGCCTGTTTATTTTTCATGTTTGATTAAGGTTTTAATATTTTGATATGATTATTAAATAAGTCCTATTTGGGTTTATCTATATTTGATACGATACTAAACTGACACAATATGAATACGATCTGATGACCCATTTTGCCAGCACATATAATTTTATCTTTTCCTAAACATACACGTTTTTACATTAATTTACTATTTTGACACCAAAAATTTGTGTGTCATAGAGATGCCACCACATCATTTGGAATTTGCTTCATCACGAGTAATTTCAAGAAACTTATAATATAGAAAAATAAAATAAAAAATTACGTATAAAAAATGTAACTCGTGTCACTCGATCAATAGTAATTTGAAGAAATTGATAGTATAAAAAAATATTAAAAGACAAAAAAGGAAAAAGAACAAAAAGAGAAAAAGAAATAGAGGAGAAATAAAGAAAATAAAATAACACTTACAGTAAAAAGAGAATAAGAAAATGATTTTGCTATTATCACTGGGTAATATCTTACTCAATTAAGTCAACATTAATCAACTACTAAAATTAATGATATTTGGTAGTATATTTGGATTTTTATATTTTTGGAGGATAACTCATCTTAATTATGAGGTAAAATGAGAATTTATGCTCATGGATAATGATTTTGTATAAATATACATATGCTTGTATTTTAAGGACTCATATGTCATTAGTATGCGTTTATAAAAATCTCTTGTTTTAGTGTACATTAATGATCACTACATTAATAGTTAGTATACATATTCAAATCTCATATATTAATGATTACTAAAGAAAAAATCATAGGCAAGAGATGAAAAGAATATCTCTTGTTTTAGTGTACATTCACAAATCACAAGTTTTAGTGTACATTGATGATCCCTACATCAATTGTTAGTATACATATTCAAATCTCATATAGTAATGATTACTACAAAAAAAATCATAAGCAAGAGATGAAAAGAATGATAAGATCTATGATTAAGAACATTAGAAAATGTACATACTTGTTAATGCTAATAGATTACAGTCAATTTTTTAAATTAGGTATCATATTGGATGATTTGATTAGTAGGAAAAACACTTATACAACCATTAGACATTGGCAAAAAAAAAAAAAAACTTATAGAAAGAATATAGCTTTTTTAAGAACCATAAATTAGTTTTAAAGAAATCAATTGGAACTTGTTAAAGATGAGAGGATTACTTTGTTTAATGACATAATTTCGTGTTTTGTGTTTAATATATTTAAGCATATGGATACTGTAGGATTGAGGGTGAAGTTTTTGGATTAAACATTATGTGATATCTAATAATGATTTACCAGCTATCAATCCGTCATACATGCTTTTTAAATTAATTTATCTCAATTTTGTTCATTTACTTCATGTTAAAGAGAATCACAACGACACAATGTCCAATATTCTTGTAGAGTGTAATAGTATACTCTTTTAATATTATGTGAAATATGATAGCCAAATGTAACAGGCCACCCAAAATTCCAAATAAAAAATAATAAAGATGCTAAAATCGACCTTTATCCCAAATACCGAAACTGACATTTAGGATAACATACATATGGATTATAGTAGATGAAACTAAGATTCTCAATCTCTTATCAATTAGCATCTAACATAAACCATATTTGGTATTTAAGTACTATAGTTTTTTAGTTACTATTGGTCTGAGAAAAAATAATTTTACATTATATAACTGGCTTATTGAATTAACTTAACTTTTAAAACTGTAGTGATTGAATGTTTACACAAATCTTTAGTACTACATCTTTTAAACTATAATTGTTTAACTTCAATTCTAAACAAAACCATAAAACATTTAACCTAAATAGTTAACAAGTAAACATACACAATTGTGCAAGTGTCGTGAGAAGTAGCACCTGCATCCCTACTTCTTGGGATGCGGTGTCGTGCAGAGGGTTTAGGGCTTGTAAATTAGGAAGGGTGTGTGAGAATATGAATATATATACACACACGTGCACTTTAAATCCATTAAAAAATTATAATAAGTTATCGTTATTTTTTTAAAATATAAATAAAAAATTATAAATTAATTAAATAAAATTAAATGATTAAAATATTAAATACAAGAATTCATATTTTTTAGAATAATTTAATTATTTTATATTATTGGATGAAATAGTTAAATAAAATAACTTTAATGATGAAAAATGCTTAAGTAAAAAATTACAAAAGGATTTAGTTGGTTAATTATCAAAACTTATTTATCTATGCTAAAAACACTGAGAATTTGTTATAATTATTTTACACGGTGGATTTAAAAAAAGGATGAAAAAATATCCCACTTTAGAAATTACACCCATATTTTTTTTTGAAATTTTTATTATTAACATACTTGCAATTTAATTTACTATTAACACAATTTTTTGTTATCAAATTAGAAGCAAATACTTGTTTAATTTTTATATTTTGAATTACTTGTTTATTTAGTTTTTCAAACCCACGTGCTTTTTCAAGCCCATCAACTCATATAATAATAATAATAACAACAACAATAATTTTTATTAACTATTAAGAGAACAATTAACAATTTATTATTAATTTATCATAATTTCATAAATATAAATTTAAATATTTAACTTCACAATTACTAATTATAACACAACAATGCATAAATTTAATTTTATAGATCATAGAAATGATAAATAAAAATTAAAATTACTATCTTAGAATAACGATCACAAGAAATCACAACTACGAGATATTAATTATAATAAATCATAAATCACAACTTACAAGTTACAACTACAAGTTACAAAATATTGATTATTAAGCACGAAATAATATTTATTAATCATAACTATGGATACTGTAAACGAGAAATGTTAGAATAAATTATATCAATCCCTTTAAAAATCTAACATCTGTGTTATGCCATACAAAATGATCAAAGCTAGGTCCTTAAAAAAATTTTATTTTTATTTACCGTAATGTAATATTGCTTATAAAAAAAAATAGAAGGGTTTATTCATATAGGTCCATAATTAGTAAAACCATTGATAATATATACTAACATCTGTATTTAGCAATATTGAAAGTTGTTGCTCGTATAATTACGTACTAATATATGGGTAGTTGAGCAATCATTTTTTGTGATGTTATGATTAATTCTTTATTAACACCCATTGTATAAATATGAAAAATATTTCATTCACAAATCACAAATGAAACATATCTTCATTAATTAAGTTAATATTTCATAAAAATGAAATATTAATGTCATAAAGTTTTGATATATCATTTATAAAATCATGATATTTATAATTTTATTTATTAACATTATTATATTTATTTATTCATTTAATAAATGATAAACATAAAACAATTAGATTTTTTTTAAACTAAGACTTAAATTAATTTAATAAAATATATTAAAAAATTTAAATTTAAAATATTTATAAAATCATAAGTTCATAACATTTTATTTTTTCTTTTTATTAAAAAAATTTACCTTGATATATTTTGGCTCCACATGTTACTAATGGCTCACGGGCTAGATGCTGGCCCACCACTAATCGTACTTTACTTTTAAGGTCTGCGTGCCTAAAATTCTAAGCCTGACCTGACCCATGTGGGTGTCGTACCATGTCCGTATCATGCCTCATGCCGTCCAACCCGTTGGCCACCTTTAGTTGTAGCAACCTTATAACAACAACAAAAAAACTTTTGCATGAGATAACTAAAATAGTACGATCTAAAATTTTTAAAATTAACAGATACACAATCACACACTTCTAATTATCTTAATTTTAAACTATAAAAGAAGCACACATGTAGCCAACACATCCTACTTGTTGGAAAATGAAAATTTCGGCTGACAATTAAACCCAAAGATTATCTTACTTTTTTGAATACTAATGATTATATCTAATCTGGGGTCCCATATGTTGATAAAAATAATAAAACTTAATTTTAGACTGTATTTGTTACTTATGTACCCAACCGTACTGTTGTGTGGCGTAAATACAACCTGGTTTGACATTGTCTTTGTCTACATTTTGTTTTTTTTTTTTTTTGGTTGAAATATCAGTCCTCTAAGGGTGTTTTGCACCATAATGCGTAATATTTTATTGCATAAATCCAAAACACTATTAGTATGTAATTCATTTTGTCTGCAATTTATGATTGTATTCTACCACATTAAAAAGGTGGTCAATACAATGAAAAGTGAATAAAATAAATTCATAAAATGGTGTTTGGACTGTATTGTATTAAAACATGCCATATTTTGAATATAACTATTTTAACTTTTATTATTTAATAAATTAAAAAATTTAAAATTATTAACTATTAATTTATATTTATATTTAAAAAAAAATTAAATATAAATAATAGTAATAAATATAAATATTTAATAAATAAAACTATTTACTTTCATTACAAAAAATCATTTTAATTATTTTACTCTAAATGTGAAGAAAGTATTTTATTTGATCTAATCATTTATTGTTTAATAAATAAAAATAAATATATAATTTAATATTATATTGTTTTATAACATGATATAATTATATAGTATTATATTCCTATCGTAAAATATTAAAGTATGCTATATTTAAAAAAAATTAACAATGAAACCCTAAAATATTATAAATGTAATAATACTAGTCTAATTTTAACATTAGTACAACATAATATCATTTTACACAATACTACCTATACTACATCAAACATAATAGTATATTACAACTTAATAAAACATACATTGTGTTAAATACTCTAAAACCCTAAAATATTATAAATTTAAATAATACTAGTCTAATTTCAACATTAGTACAAAATAATATTATTCAACATATTACTATCTTTACATCGAATATAATATTACATTCCAACTTAATAAAATATACCCTAATACAATAAATACAATGGGTTAAACGTGCCGTTAAATTATATATAATGTGAAAAATTAATTTTGAACGAATTTATGTGTAGGGATATTTACGTAATTTGGACAAAAAAGCCAGTTTCGTGCGTGGAGAGTATATATCACACACACACACACACAAAAACTCAGCAACCGGCGAGCAGAAACTAGTTTTAATAACCAATACCAAACAAGAGAACGCTTACTTAATTGTAAAGGAAAGGATCAAAAACTAAAATCAAGTCAAATGGGTTTATTTCAAAGCAAAATAAGCAAAGAAGAGCTTGAAATCGCGCTTAACAAGGCGAAGGAAACCATCACCTCCAATCCCGTCGTCGTCTTCAGGTCTCCAATTCCTGTTTATTTTCTTTCTTTTTGAAAATTTATTTATATTAATCGGATTAACTACCTCGGAGATACCTCTGTTTGTCGGCTCTTTTTTATTTTTTTTGTTTGTAGCCTTTGTGAATTTGATTACTTTTGGTCGAATATTAATCTAAGCTCCAAATCTATTTTGAATAGCTATTATTATTCGATTTTGGGAATTATGTTCTACGAGATCAAGAATAATTTTTGAGTATTAATTATTCGATTTTGTTACGAACGTTCTTTCGAATTGTTCCTACATTCGCAGCAAAACCTACTGTGGTTATTGCACAAGGGTGAAGGAGTTGCTTAAACAGCTTGGAACGAGTTTCAAAGTCGTAGAATTGGATATTGAAAGTAAGAGCAAACAAACTCTCTGTATTTTTCAGACGGCTTGCTTGATTTCTTTGTCGCCTTTGAAATATTTGACGTTGTGAATGAAGAAATCTCTCTCTCTCTCTGACAGTCCGGTCATTTATGCTGAATGAATGAATGTGCTGTCAATGTGAATGAGGCTTGCCGTCCTCCATTGGAATCATTTGCTTTTGTTCCAGTTTTGTTTTCTTCAACAAACAAAAAGTTCTTGAAATCCTTGCATGTTTTGAAGGTGATGGAAGTAAAATTCAAGCGGCTCTGGCAGAGTGGACTGGACAGACAACCGTACCCAATGTGTTCATTGGGGGAAAACACATCGGTGGCTGCGACGGTATGCCCATCCAACTTCTCTTCATTGCTAACACCTACTTTCTTTGCAAGCAAGCCTCGCATCTCCAAGATAACAGGAAGTTCATAACTGAATTTTTGTTTTTTTGGGGAAAAAAAAATCATTGCAGCTGTAGTAGAGAAGCACCAAGGAGGACAGCTGGTCCCCCTTCTTGCTGATGCCGGTACCCTTGCCATTGCTGATAAATGATAAATTTGCTCCGATAAGATCAGAACCACAAGTTCATGTACACGGGATGAAGTGAAGAAATGCAACAATATTAAAGTGACCAATTATATGGAATGTAAAAGTAACAATCGATGTCCGCTTTACAGTATGTGTGTGTGTGTGTGTGTGTTATATAGACATTTCTTTGCTTGATTATAAAGTAAAATGAGAGATATGCATGCGGTGCTGCTCTCTGTATACGGATTATACAGAGAGAAGCATTCGAGGTTTGTATTGTTGGAGAGACACCAACTAGCGCCTCTGGTTCATTCACATTTTACTGAAACCGGCAACGCTGGCTTTCAGGTTCAACTAGCATGTTGTAGAAAAGAGCATGATCAATTTATTCTCTACAATTACTCTTATTAACTTTTGGAATTTATCTATTTTCGTTGTTTAATTTAGGGAGGATTATTTGTACGCAAGGGAAAGGGCGCTCTTCAAACCCATATTTTCACTAAAAAATTTGTTATAGAAATAGCTGTGAAATAAGTAATAAAATAAAATAATTTCCATTTTATGGGGGTAGAAGTGAGAATATAAATGAAAATAAAATAAAAGGATCTTATCTCCAAAATATGTTTGCGCACTTTGATGGGTTTGTAGAGTAGAATATCAAATCGTAAATTTAATAAAGTATTTTGAGTATATGGGTTAGAGCTCAGAAAATTTGACACGATTTGTTTATTAGACGAATATAATATAAATAAATGAATTTAGCTTGTGAAAGTTAGCACGATTAGTAAATAGGTTTCTTCCAATCATAGCGATTTTTTTTGTGTAAGAGTTTTAATTTATTAACTTATTTACTCGATTAATAACACAATTATTAAACAGTTAATAAGAATTAATTCATATTTGTAAAATCTAATTTATATTTATGTTTTCAATTTCAAATTAATATGTAAAATCTTATTATCAAAACTCAAATATTAAACAAGATTTTTCTCTTTTTTCTTTTTTGTTTTGTCAAGGATGAACATTTATAATGTGTTCAATTTTATAAGATTATAAATAGAATGTATAATATTTTAGTAAACATATATATCTTAAAATAGCAATACATAATACTATTTAGATATATAAAAAAGTACAATTTGTGATAAATGTGCATACAATATTTAATGTTAATTACGTTAAATATGTATTACACAAGTTATTAAATTGTATTATCTTTGGAGATATGATTACATAATCATTAAATGTGTGTTGAATCACTCATTTATTTATTTTTTTTATGTTGGATTTAAATTTTAAAATTTTAACATGATTATTAAATAGTTTATATTTGAATCAATATAAATTTGATAGGATACAAAAACAATACAATGACCCGCGGGCTCCAAGTGGAATATTATATAATAAAATATCAATTACGAGGATTACGGAACTTGCGGGGTTAACTTCACAGACTATTAGATTAGGAGACGGTGAACTCTGGCGATTTAATTTAATTATCAAATATATCATATACAATTGTATATTATTCCATAAAATGGTAAAAGAGTTAAATACCTAATTATACTTCATTTCACTTTGTGCCGAAAAAAGTATTCAAACATAACATGGTACATTCCATGAGCCAATACTTTTGATACACTACAATAAACAAAGATTAACGCCATACATTCGGGACCTTCTAATTTCTTCTAATAGTTGATCGAAAAGACATGCATAAGCAAGCCAACTTTTGGCCTACCTGTTATTCATAGTACTGTAATGAAGTTTTCCTCAGGTTCTCAGGCTTCAAAACTCCACTACTCATGCCCAAGCAAATGCTGGCGCCCCCTACAAAGGCATAACTTTTTTAAAGCTCTGCTTTAATAAAGTGGAAAGAACAAAATGGATTCATTATGTTTTCAACACCTAGAGAAGCAGCCAACTCAGGAACAGGTTTTGTTTACCTTTGAGACTTCTATCCATAAATCCAGCGTATTAAGAGCTTTCCCTGATAATTGAATCTCACATGCCAGGGCTACACCCTCAGCCAAGGTGTTCACTTTGCAACTGACCAACAGCGCTGCTGCAGCATTTAGGATCTGTCCATTTGTTCTTATTACATAAGGATCACACATAAACACACACACACACATACAGAGCAGCCAGTTGAGATTGGGAGTGTTAGAGAAGAAAACTGACAAATGCATCAGCTATTGCCCCTCCTTCTCCAGACAGCACACGCCTTAAGACCTCTGCATTATATGCTGGGTCTCCACCTTGCAAGCTTTCTAAAGTGCAGCGAGGAATGCCATAGTCCACTATAAAATACCATACTCATTTAGTCATTTTGGTACTCAAGTATTGATATAATGAGGAAACTATTAATGAAGAGGAAATAAAATAGATCAGTGACAAGACCCTTACGTGGATCAAATGAGAATCTATCAATTTTTTCTTGGGTGACATCAAGGATCAGACCAGGTCCTGTATTCAAATCATTATGTTCGAATCATATGAAATGTCAGCACAAGATTAGGAAAAACCAAATGTAAAAGCTTATAAGAATCAAATAAAGCTAAAATCTATGAATGCGAAATAAGCACAAGATGACTACCTGAAAGCAGAAAGCTTACCAAGGGGACTCATCTCATCCAAACCCTCTGAGTGAACAACTAATGCTCTTTTCAGGCCAAATCGTTGCAAAGCATTGGCCATTTTGAGTACCTATCCAACAAACAGAAGAGCGCTCCAATGACGGAGAATTTCATGGATACAAATGGCAAGTTACTCAAAATATATGGCCAATTTCCTAAAGACATATACACCTACTATTTTACATGATACAATTCAAACAACTGACAATATATCATAAAGCTATTACTCAAAGCAAAATCTATACTAATATCCTCATAGAATCAGAGAAAAGAGAGAATCATGAAATACATGCATGTATGAACTAACCAGACACATATTAAAAACCTTTTACAAAAATTCAGGGAAAAATAAAAACCTTATAATTTTTCTGTTAGTTTAATCTCGTTGATTGACCTAGGAAATTGAAAAGTAAAGAAAAAAATTGAAGCCGAGAGTAGCTTCTATATTTAATTATATAAGGTTTCAAGCTATCAAGGCTTACACTTGTTGCCTGAAGCATTTTCTACAAATCAGAGAGAAGCCTGCAAGAGATATTTCAAAGCATAGGATCTCAGAATGAACAAGTTAACAAGTTCGAATAGCTCAAAGAAGCCTATTACTAAGAAATCTCTCAGATAATGATGTTGAATTATTAAGAAATCTTCCTATGAGATAATAGTATTTCTACTAAGGCTACAATACACCACAGAGACACTTACCAGGTCTTCATTGTAAACACCAACTACAGCGAATGGTACACATGCAGGACTCAGCATAGGACCCAATATATTGAATACAGTTTTCACTTTGAGCTTTTTCCTCACTGGCCTGACAAACTTCATTGCAGGGTGATACTTTGTCGACATCATGAAACCAATTCCTGCCTCATTCACACACCTTCTTACGCCCTGTTTTCAAGAACCAAAAAATAAAAAAATCCACCAACATAAGAATGTTGAGTATCTTTATCATATCATTTTGTTATCTATTTTTACGTTCAGTAGGTCAAGTAGACCTAGAACTTAATGCACAGATTTTCAACCTAGATTTTAGTTTATGAAATATGAACCATGTAGGGGACAGTCCACTTGAAAAAAAAAACCAGATTAGCTGCATGAAGAAGACTAAGCAAATAAATTGTTCTTAGTAAGGTTTTGATCCAAGTATGCCCACAATGGCCTCCTGTTAACAAACTGAGGAGATTAATAAATCCAAAAATGATGCGCTTATAATTGCCTCATCATTATAGCTCCTGTTACTTTAGAAGGCATAAAACATGGCAAGTTGGGACCTTAACCACTTTCCTTGTATCCTTTAAATTCCACCAACTAATAGCTATTGGAAGAAGCACAGTTCAGCTTGCATTTACAAGCCCAAAAAATAGAAAAACCAATATTCATAACATCCTGTGATTGAAATTAGCAGTGCAAAGAGTTTGGTACTTTCAATATGCTGAAATCCTTTCTGTAGCATTTAACACACATTTCTCTCTCTAAAAACAGCCAGAATGCAACACACCACATTCAGGAACAACCACACGCATGAAAATGCACATATAACAATAAATCACTTAATTCATATTGCAATTCATGCATATGTAACAATAAATATCTTAATTCATACTGCATTTCATGCACATGTAACAATAAATAACTTAATTCATACTGCACCTACCTCTGGGTCCAAGTCAATAACCACACCTAAAGCTTCTAACACATCAGCACTTCCACATGCAGAAGAACTAGACCGACTCCCTTGCTGAGATAAAATAACCCACAAAATATTATGTGAAAAGGAAACGAAAAGAAAAGAAAAGAAAATATAGCATCACACAAGGTCACGGATGAAGGAAGTTGTCACCTTGGCAACTTTTGCACCACAAGCTGCAGCAAGAATTGCAGCACCAGTTGAAATGTTCACTGTGTTTGCACCATCACCTCCTGTACCCACAATGTCAACTACATCACCCAGCCCTTCCACCTTCGTAGCATGCTTTATCATCGCCCTCGCCAATCCCACAATCTATTTGCACAAATTTTGATATTATTTTCCTTTTTTATTTCCGCCTAAATTCATTTACTCACTTCCAAAAACCAACGCACAAAAAACCTGCTAAAAACTGAGAAATTCTGGTGTCTTTTTGCAATTGCTTTCCTTCTCTATGATTTCCAAATTCCAATTGTTTTAACAACAAAGAGAAATATTAAAAAAGAAAAAAAAGAAAGAAAAAAGAACAGTATGCTTGACATATAAAAGATGATGTGACATGAACTTCATTACTTAACTGCACCCGCGGTTGACCGAAGACTAACCCGCATATATCTGTAACATCCAAAAAAAAAATAATAAAAATTGCTCAACTTTTACCTCTCCAAATGTTTCCCCTTTGGCTCTGAGCAAAACAAGAAAAGCACTAATCAAGGCCTCATCAGCTTCATTCAACAAATAATCCAGCGAAGCTTGAGCCTCCGCCTCCGTTAAATCCACTCGACTTATCAAACACTCGATCAACTGCCAAACAGAACAAATAAAAAACGGAAACCTAAAAATTAAAAAAGAAAAAAGAAAAAAAAGTAGAGGTTGTGGAACTTTAGTACCTCATTAAAGCAGGGCGTTTGAGGACGAGTATTATCAGAAACAGCTGGCCGAGCTGTTTGAATGGCAGTTAATTCTCTGCATCCCGGATTATTACCCGCAGTTGTAAACCCACAGCTTCGAAGCGACGGGAAAAAAGGCCGATGGTTTGGGTGATTATTATTAAATGGAGAGGAAGAAACTGCAGCTAAATTCAACAACGCTCTCATTGTCATTGTTGTTGCATTCTCCACTTGCAAGCTGAGGTTAAAATAGAAAGCAGAGCGTTCGATGTTTATCTTTTTTCTTTTTTTCTTTTTCGTTTTTCTGAATAAAACAAAAATTTACACGTAAGCAGTGTTTGGTTGGTTCACATTGAAGAATGGTTTAAAAAAAAAAGAGTGGCGAACATTGAGCGAGAGGCTGGCCGCGCACAAGGAGACGAAAAAGTTAGGTTATGTTTGAGGGATAAGATTAAGCGTAGGTTTGTATTAATTTTAGAATTAATTATTTATTTTATGTTTGATAAATTTTATTCTGGATTACATTATGGGATTAATAATTTAAATTAACTTAAAGATATTTATTTATTTAATTAATTATTATTTGAATATTTAATGAATATTTAATTTAATAATCAATATATTAAAATTAATCATGAAAATTAATAATATCAGTAATAAGTTGTTTTTATATAATTTGCTAACTTTTTGATAAAATAAAATATATTTAAAATATTTAATAAAAATTAAATCAAATGTTTAAATAATTTTTAATTTAATTTATTATTGTAATCTAATTTATATTTGTTTATTATAATTATGCTTATCTAATAACTAATTTTTTACATATTTAATCTTAATTAATTATATTTTTAAATTAATATTGATAATTATTTTATTATAAATATTCGCATATAATTTAAATACTATTTAATTTTATTAAAAAATAATTTAATATAGTATAATTCAATATTATACTAAATACAATATAATATTATATAATCTAATTAAATTAATTCTAATATTAATAATTATTCTAATTTAATTCTGTGTGCCGGAACGTAGCGTTATAGTGGAGAGTTTTTATTTTACAAGAAACAAACAACCGGATTAACGGAATTAATAACTAGCCCAGACGCGAGAAGAGAAACGAGTAACGGGTATCTGACACTGACCGGATGGCCCCCCACGCGTGCTTCGGATTTTACTAATCTCGACTCTTCGTTGTGAATTGTGGTGAATGGGAGGCGTGAATGGAATTAGTCAAATGACATATTACATGTGAGGAACGACACCGCTGTACAAATTGCGTCAGCGCCCGGCTCCTGATTCAGATCAAACAACTCGAAATTTCCTTTACGTAATCGAAGTTTAATCAGAGATGCTCTTTGGAAAACATAAAAATGTTTATTGACAAATTTCGCCTTAAGTTGTATTGAATATTTATATATTAAAGAATAAAGTAATGAAAATACATATTGATTTAAGTGGTGATCTTGCAGCAACGACGCTTGCGGTATTAGATAAGTTTTGATGGTATGGACTATGGAAAACTGAAACAAGAAGAATTAGGGTCAAAAGCAAACGTGAAAAAATAAATATAAAAATAAATCCACTTAATGATCAACATAAAATTTGGGTCTATGTAAAATGTAGAATTGACTTTTCATATAAAATATATATATATATATAGAGAGAGAGAGAGGGAGAGAGAGAGCATAATTTTTCAATAAAGAATTTTAATGCGTCAATTTTTACCTTGATTGAGGGATTAAATATATTTTAATTTTTTATTATAATAAATAAAAGATAAAACATTATATGTTATTTTATTCATAATATAATATTATATTTAAGTAATTAATATAAAAATAATTGTTTAATAATTAATTTAATATAATTAATAAAAATAATATTAAGTTAATAATAATATAAAATTAATATAGTATAGCGTAACGCTAAATACTATATAATATTGTTATAATATAATACTAATACAATACACTTGTATTAAAATAAAGAAAAAAACCCTTTTCATCCCTATGGTTTCATGCAATAGCTAGGGTTGACAAAATCTAGGTCCGTGTTCGGGTATCGCAATGCTTGGACCCGCCCGGATGCAAATTTTTGTCACCCGTGCCGGGTTTTAATCTAGGTACCCGAATTTTATATTTTTTAATGTTATAATATATATATATATATATATATATATATATATATATATATATATATATATATATATATATATATAGATATTGGTGAGTTAATGAAAGGATGTTTCGGGCTATTGTTTAAAAAGTAGGGATGAAATGAGCTATTACATGAAACCTTAGGGATGAAAAGGGCTTTTTCTCTTAAAAAAATGCAATACAATTTAATATGATACAGTGTGTTAAGTACACTCTTAAATTATTAAAATAATGGATAAGCCATAAGATAAGAAAAAACACACACTTTAATATATTATAAGATAAAATATATTACATTGGAGTGTTTGTTTTGCTTGTCTTCTAATTTATCCATTATGTAATAACTTAAGAGTGCATTTACACACTGTATTATATTCCATTAACATTATTGCATTAGATTGTATTAAGTTGTAATGCAATATTATTTTTTATGTAGTATGAATTGTATTATAAAAAAAAATTATTTACTTTAATAGTTATATTAAATTAATAATTTGAGATTCATTTATTCATTTATTACTTATATTCAACTAGTTTTTTAAACTTATATAATTGAAATAAACAAATTGAAAGATTTGATAGATCGATCTTTTTTTAGATAGTGAATGGAGTTCTTCTTATTCTATTTTATCCGATTCACAGGTACTGATCATTGGTCAGCAAAAAACATTAAGGCTGCAAAAATCAATGCGCCAATTGCGGTACAATAGAGTTGTAATTCACTAGTTATTCCAGATATGCTATTTCAGAGTCAATCTATTAGGAATAGGGTTACATAGTTATGGTTCATTTATTTCAACACCAATCATCACAAGTCGCTATTACTTTAATGTCATCTGAACTATATTTTAATACCATTTTAGGGTCACGCAATGGTGTAACTATTATTGGCAAAGGAATTTTCATTTGCCGTAAATCTACGATCAAAGTTTTGACTTTTAAATTTTTTTTATCATAACTTTATGATAAGCACAAGTATTTTGTTGATAATAATTATATCATTGTGTAGCTCCAACAATAAAGATTCTAATGGTTTGAAAATGTAAAACATGATGTTATGTAGCAACCACCATTGAACTATTGTCGATAGTTCATCAGCGCCGACGACAACATGTTTGAATTTTTAATTTTATTTAATAATATATATTTTTTAGTTTTATTATTTTAATTAAAAAATTTTAAAATAATATGAATAGTGCAGTATAACACAAACTTGACCATCCTCAGGTTTATATAATACATTGTTTACATTATGGTGGGTATAATGTGAACAAGAAGATTTATTAAATATGAGATTGCATTGCATTAATTAATACAATCTCATATAATGAGATTTGTCGAATATACTCCAAGAGATCTTTTATTAAATAATCATTATATATATTAATTCGTAAAATTAAATTTTACAAAGCTATTCCTACACTTTTTATTTTTTTTCCTTATGGGATAATACATTGATTTTTTTCCTTTTTTCCTTTTTACTTCTTATATTGATTTTATTTGACATTATTATTATTATAAATTTCTTTGATAAGGACATTATTTGTTTACTCTTCCGTCACAATAATCTCTTCACTTCACTGTCGAAGTGGGTAAGCGTGAGAATTGCATGCTTGGCGCGTCTTGGTAGTGGATAGAGACATTCACCATTCTTCCACCGTTTCAAGGTTGGTAACAGTTGTTTGGAATAATTGAAAATTGAGGTTGACCTCTGGCTCGTTTTTATAAGCGGCTGTAATGACCCGCCGTGAATATTGATTTATAATGGATTGTTTTTGTCGTTTACAGTAGAAAAAAATCACACGTAGTTGGGATTTGTTTGACTCGAGCCGTAGGTATTTCTTCGGAGGGGAAGAAAAGGTGACGCATGGACAGAAGGATCATCCGTCTACAAAACAATATAATAAAAAAAATGACAACTTTTTCTTTGTCCAACGGGGAGTCAGGGACCCACACAGTTGACAATTCTTTATCTCACCGGGAAGGCCAAAACAAATGCTCCTTTTAGGATATCTGCAGCGGATGCGGATTAGGATATCTTATCATGTACCTGTCATGAGTAAATAATTTAATTATTAATTAATAATTAATAAATAATAATTAATAAATTAAGTATATAAAAAACTCAAATTTTATTTATATATTATTATTAAAAAATATATAATAGAAGACTTTTAAAAAATTCCGTACATGATTCGATCAGAAGAGAATTTTATTTAAGCTAATGTATGCACAAGTCTCTTGTCTCTTGGTGATTAATATGATTAGACGCAAATTTAAAATTAGGATAAGACTATTTATATTTTAAAATTTATTTGGATTATTCTATTATTTTATATTAGAATTTTAGGACGGAAAATAACAAAATTTAGATGGAAAATAGCAAACAGTCAAGGTGTGCGACAACACTTTACTTAAGACTAAATTATGCGTCTCAGAATATAATATTTTGATGCTCTCAGTGAAAGAAGGATAGAAAAAGATGGTTTAATCTCCATGATACAATAACTACTATCACGATGTTTCACTTTAATGCGATAGTTTAGAATAGCAAAATGTACAATGATAAAGAAAAGGAAAAACGGGGGAGTTGGATAATCACAATGCGAAATATTCAACTCTTTAAATAAATACAAGCCCTAGCCACTTTTTTCTCTGTAAATTCAAATTACAATTATACAAAGATTTGATTAAATCCTAATTCAATAAGGAATCGAATTCTCAATATAATTCGAATTAAAATAAGTAAAAAAATAAGTCAGGGAAAAACAACATAAAAAGTGGCTAAGCCTACGCACATACACGACACCCTTGTGGGAGTGGTGGGTTCCCCCCACGCGTGAGTTATTGGGCACAAGCACCTAGTTAATAAATTTCTAGAACAAGCTCCTCTCTTGGGCTTGTTACCGCACTATATTTAATTCCTATATATAAATCAGCTCATGCTCTCTTGTCTAAGTAATGCAGGGTATTAATATTTTGAAGTATCAACCCAATCTCAAACATTTTATGCATCCATTTAATAAAATTTAAATAATAAATTTTATGAAGAAAATTATGAACTCATAATTTTTCTTTCTATATTAATTTACCTAATAAACTCATAACATAAATTTAAAAAATAGAGTTTTACTCTATAAATTAATTTTCGTAAAATCCACAAATAACCCTACGTTATTTACAACTAACTGCCACAAGTCTTCTTCCTCCTTTCATTTTCTGTACTTCGTTTCTTTCCTCCCTCTTATACAGTTGTGAATGGTTTAAATTGGGGAGATTGGATTGTGGATTGGGAGTTGATATTTCTTTTCGCTAGCTAAGTCAGCAAACGTGTTTAGAGATCAATTCCCTGAAATAGTGTGATTCAAGTGAAAACCATTAAATTAAAAAAAAGGAAAAAAATAATTACATTTAGCTGTACTCAGCATCAATTTATATATGTTTTTACAATTAAATTGACATTTATCTCATCATTTGTTGGCCTTCCTGGAGATCTTATATTAATCTGGCTAATATAGTTGTAACTGCAAGTGCAATATTAGACTATTTGTATTCGAATGAAGGTAGGGTTGCATCTAAAAACTAAAATGTACTTGCACAATCTTTACACTAAATGTCCTAAATGATAAAATTAAATTCTTTATTAACTGATCCAGTCTTTGATTGCTTTTACCAGAATTTCAAGAGGATTTAGTAAGCTACAATTTATGGAGAAGTTTTGTTCACTTTCCTTTTTGAAAAAAAAAAATCTTAAAAGTAATAAGTGTGGAGGGTGTTTTCATGGGCTCAAATACATCCGTCAAAAAATGTTTGAGATTATGAACATGGTCTTCCATTCTTCTTACACAATCAAGGGAACCAAAGGAGAAGGTCATTAGCTACCCAACCGACAGAATGCAACCTTGCCTTCCAAGTTCTACACAAACAGGCAAAACAGAAGAACATCAATTGTACCAATGAGATTTTATATCTTGATTTTTTTTTTTCTGTTGTTTTTCAGTGTGATTATAGTCCTCATGATAACACCAAATGGATTGTTACATTTTCTGTCAACAACCCTAACTTCGGTTCCTATGAAAAAATTATTGCGATGTTGTTAACTTCAATCCTTTACAAGAACGCAAACATCTCAAATTATGTGTATGTTAAGAGTAATAGTATTTTCTTAAATTTTATTAATGTCCTCCATGATGAATTCAATTAGGGTTATTTTAGTAAGATAGATTTTTATTAAAATTAGATGGTTCAAAGTATAAATTAGAGTATGAATAGCCCTGCCCTCAGAATTATTATGAGTTATAAAATATCTATGTAAAATGTACAAGAGAAATAATAAGTTAAACACAAAAATAGTCAAGTAAACTATGTTGTTGAAAAAAGTATGAATTTGAACAAACAGATTATACGCATTAACTAATGGCAAAGTGAAAAATTGATACACTTTGCAAACTTTAAGTGGTCTATTGATAATTTAAAAAATTTTAATCTATGCTTTAACTATCATTAAACATTTAGTGAAAATTTAATAATCTCCATTGGTTAAACATCATGAGAATTTAGGTGACGTTGGTTTTTTGTATGAAAGATGGGTAAATTTGAATTAATCTAATCTTAAATAGAGTTGAATGCTTGGATTATTTTTTCATTTGAATCCATGAAAATAAATATTGAGTGTTATATGTATATGTATATGTATGTATGTATGTATGTATGTATGTATGTATGCGTGTGTGCGCACGCGTGCATATTTATACCCTTATAAATTTTAAATGTTAAATAAATAATAAAATCTCAAAAAAAGACATGAACAAGATAGTAATTTAACATAACATAAACCATGTTCAAGTGAATGCATCCCTTTAATATTTTTTATTATAACAATTAATCAATTTTATTGTAGTTTATAATATTTTATATAAAAATATCTACAAAAATTATAAAGAAAATAACACTAATTTGAAGAAAATAAAATAATAATAATTGTGTACTACTATATAATCATAAGTTATATAGAGGAATAGTATTGGTAATTAGTAAGCTTTATTTGAGCAAGGATGAGAAGAATATCTTTTACTAATGTCATTCATACTTTTTTGATTAAGTAAAAAATTAAAAAAAATTGGTTTAATGACTCAAAGATTGAAAACTTTTATTAACTTGAAAAATTGTAATTTGAAATCTAAATAGGTCTAAATGCATACATCTAAATATTATGTTTGTTTTCTACTTTTTATTTTTTATGTATAAGTGTAAGTGACAAATTGTTTATTTTTATAAACTCAAAACTTCTTAAGTTTAGTATTTTTACACTTATGTCATTGCAAGTGTTAAATATATTTGGAAGTTTAAATAGGCATATATTTATGCTATTATCTAGTATAGTAGTATGTATATATGATAAATATTTATAAGGTAAGCATTTGACATATAATTGATGAAAAATATAATTTTGATAACATTGTTTTCTACGATTTAAATAATATTTGAACATAAAAAATTAGATTTACTAATAAAAAAATTGTCCAAATTCAAATTGAATGTATGTTAGGTACTAGTTGAGATCAAGAAAAATTCTAACACGACATCTAAATTACGATATAGTTAATTAAAAAATCCTTTTGATTAAGAAAACGAAGGATTATAAGGTTTTACATAATATGCAGAAAATAAATACATTTAATTAGGGTATTTGTAAGAAAAAAATGATTTTTCATCTAGACATTTTATCATTAGGATAAAAGTTAGGATATTTTATCTTTTCCATTCAAATGAAAATGTCTTACAAAAAAGACTTTAGATACAAAATAAACAAGCTAAAATTTTAAAACATCTTAAATTAAGTCAAATTAAGACTTCGAATATAAAAAATAAATAAATCCTTATTGACTTAACTAATTGAAATTTAGCCAAATTAATATTTCAAATATAAAAACAAACAAACATTTAATGACTTGACTCATTGAAATTAAGCCAAATCAAGACTTTAGACATAAAACAAATAAACACTTAATGATATAACTTATTAAAATTAAGTCAATTAAGTTATTAAGAATCAGGTTGGTCATATTGTAGCTTTTAAAAATAATTGTTATTAGCTGTACTATAAAAATAATTAACTGTAAGGAGAATCAATTAAATATTTGTTAAAATTTATTTTTAAAAGTGCTACAAGTTTTAAAAACACTCGTATATATTTGATAAATCTTACTGTTAAGGTACTGTAAGAATACAAATGACTGAATTATACATAATTTTGAATAAAATTTATTTATACATTTATAATCATGTATATAAAATATTTTTTATTGTGTTTATGTTATAGTTGATAACTAAAATAAATATTTTATATTATTAATTCTATTTTTTATTTTATTATCTCAATATTATTGGAAATAATAATAATAATAATAATAATAATAATAATAATAATAATAATAATAATAATAATAATTTCTTTAATGTTAATAATTTTATTTTCTGATTAATAAGGATTTTTTTTTATTATATATATGAGGATACAAATGAAATTGTATTAAGTATAAAATTAATTCTCAAAATTAGATTTTGAAAATTAATTATTCACTACTTTTTCAAAGTATGCTATAAGATAAGGTGATCTTGCCAAAAATAATTTTTAAACAAATTTTACTAAACCCAAAATTAACTTTTAGCTTTTCAAAGTTATTTTTGAACCTACGAAAAAAAGTACCAAATGGGTGAAGTAAGAAAAAAAGTACCAAATGGGTGAAGTAAAAAAAAATGGTCATAAGTCTTATGGTGTAAAGCACTAAGATCCTATTTGGGATTGAGGTACTGTAACTTTTAAGTTATACTTGTTGTAAAAAAAATTTTGTAACTATGAAATAAAAATTAATAATATATGGTAAATATAAATTTTAATAAAATTATTAAAGATATAATAAATTTTCTGTTATACAAGTGAAAATTCATATTAACATAACTTTAAAACTGTATCAGTTAATATTTATCAAACACTTTAGTACAGTAATTTTTAATCTACAACTATCTAATCTCAATTTCAAATGAACCATAAAACAAATGGGACTTGTACTCTATTTATAAATATTTATAAATAAACACACCATAGGTCTCATTAATAGTCAGAGTAGATTTTGGAATGATGCTTCGCAGGCTTTTGGAACATTTTACTGTATAAAATGTAGATTCTAGAAAAATATTTAATTAAAAAATTTAATTTTTGAAACCTAACATGAGATATATTGCATTTAATCCGCATGGCCCCAAAATTTATCATGTCTCCGTGATTTCTTTCGTGGGAAAATAATATAAAAATAATAAATAGAAAACCTTAGTTAGAGAGAAACTAAGAGAAAATTTGTTAAAATATTAGCTAGGAAAATTAGTTTCGGAATCTGAAAATTTTTGTTATTAATTAATATTCCGTTTATTGCACTTTTTTCACTGTTTAATGCCTAATTATCCCTCTTTTTGAACGCTCGTTTGCATTTGAAAATGCTTTTTTTTTTTTTGGGTTTCAGCTTTTTATTATATGAGGAATTTTATTAAACCTCTGGCTAACATAAAATACATCTTCTTTTTTTTTTTCCACAGAAGGAAGTTAACAACTCAAAAATTGTTCGTTAGTCTTTTGTTTGGAGAGAGGTAATAGTTATGAAAAGAATGTTTATTAGGCAAGACAATTTGGGAAAATGAGGGAAAAAAAAAAATTTAACCGTTTATGGTAAAGAATGACAGGTGTAAGTGGATTTTTAAAAGTTGAATAAAAACTATCAGATTTTAATTCAACCTTTTGGGATAAATATATGTAATAATAATTTAATTGAATGTTGGCAAGTCAAAATCTGAACAATATGGCCATCCAAAAGGTCGGACCATGATGGTTATATGTATGTATGTATATAATGCTAAGGATTTCAATTTTTTTTTTTAAATACATGAGACTAATACTCATATTACAATTTATATTTATAAATGAAACAATTGTTGAGATTAAAAATTCTAAATCTTATATAAAAGAACACCTAGTCCACTCACATTACGAAATGGAAGAGACTGCGTTCATTCAAATTGAGAAAAAAAATTTAAACTCCCACAATGCATTATAAGGATTCAAATTTAAGTCCTCGCAATTGTTTTCACCACTGGACTAAAGCTCAGTTGCCTAAGTATTTCAAAATTGAATCTGAATTTATAGTTAATAAAATTACTCTTACACCATCCTATATAAGTAAATGTCGCGTCACTTAAAATTTCTAACATTATTGTATAAATCTTATATGATTGATGATATATGCAATTTTGTTTAAAAGTCAACGAAGTGGATCAAGTGCACATGTTCTCCCCATGAACTCGATTTGCAAATGGGAAATTATATATTTGAAAACATAAAATGTTAATCCGAAATAGTACTATACCATCTTCCTATCCCCTCCCTCGTCATGAGCAAATAATCAATCAATAAATTAAAAAAAAAATTAAAATTTCTTGATATGCCCACGTACGTTTCTATCGAAATATGTAACTTGTATTTTTGTATTCTTCAAGCGTGGTTTATTGTCATCCAAATTGACAGGAGCACGAAAAATCCTGCAAAAATTACAAGAACTAGGATCTTTATACATATACAGACACTAAGGAGTTGCAATAAAGAGCATAATAAATGATCTTGTCGGTGGAAAAGATTAGGGGTGGACATTTTGTCGCCGAATTCAACCGATTCAATTTGTAGTTCGGTTCAAAATTTTCTACCGGTAACTTTGAGTCTTCAAAAAAAAACCATCTAACTGAATCAAATCGGCTTTATTTCGATTCAATTTTATTGAAAAAAAATTAAAAAGGGGACTGGATCCTTGAAAATTATGTTCTAAGCACAATTGTTATGGGAAAATGTGAACAGAATTATGAACCTGCTGAAATTTGTGAAAGAGACCGTGAAATTCTACTTGATGATGAACCGACTGCAAAAATTAAAACATAAAATGTTAACTTAGACAATGTGCAAACAATGAAATGGAGTCAAATAAGTAGGAGCTAACATAGTTGCAATAATGATTATAAACGCAGAGAAGGTTAATACAATAAATCTCAACCTCACCTGAATCGCAATTTGATGTGGAATTAACGCTGCCACACATGCACAGCTGCCTAACACCATCAGTGCCAAAGCCACAAGTGCCACCAGTAGCCTCGCAAGCTCTGCAAAATTGGTCACTGCCTTGAACTGAATACTTGACTCTTATCCCATAGGACCACTCACCAGGACCACCAATCTTCAATGGTGCAAGGCTATAGGCACTTGCGTATCCTTCGCATTCCAGCTTAGTCAGATTTATCATCTTAATAGACTCGAATGCCACGGCACAACACTGCGGTGGGCCCGAACCGTACATCGGGCCCGTCCTTTTACGGCCCACCAAAGTCCAAGACGGGCACCGGTAGTAGTCCTCACATCCCATGCCCGAAACATTCCTACAGGGCAAGTGCTGCCCAGGGAAGCCTTGGAAGAGTGGTGACTTGGCCGAGCAACCAATTAGCATGAACACGTTATCAGCCGTTGGATTGAAGTACGGGGCCCGCCATTGCTCCACCGCGAAGCCGTTACCCTTGCCGCCTAGCACCATGTTGTTGCAAGTTGACATGTGGGCGTCATGTAATGTGAGTGATTGATAAGCGTAGTCTATTTCTAACACGCGGTATGAGCCTGAGCTAATGTGAAACATTAGGAAATCGTTCACGCAGAATAACAAATCTCGGAAGCCCGGATGGCCGCAGCCTTGTTGAATTGCAAAAGGGTAGTCGATGGTTATGTTTCCGCAATACGATCTGCATTTGTTGATGGGAACATTGGCTGTAATTAGCGGATTTAATGTTGAAAAAATGAATAAAAAGGTGGCTAAGAAATGTAGTGTAGACATGGCTGTGCCCTGTGACTGTGAGTGAGAGTTTTCGGATCACAGGGAATTTGAAGTGATGACTGACAATACTTTGCTTGAATGGTGGAGGAAATCATTTAAGGGACTTTATTCACATGTAGTGTTGAGGAATCTATTTGTGGGAATTAATAGATTTCTTTTTTAAAAAAAAAAAGAAAAGAAAAGAAACAAAATCATTCGGCTGCTTTTTACGTTCTGCTACAGCTTTAGTTTGATATTTGGTGCAATTGATGTGTTGCTTTATATTTAGGCAATTTGCATTTTGCTTGTCTCTGACTAAAACAGAGGCCAAAGGGAATCGATTCGAAAGTAATTCAATTTTGATGAATAAAGGCAAAATGGAAATGAAGCGAGACAATTGACTAGAGGTCTCTGACGAGATATGAAAATTATTGTGTTTAAATAATATTAATCTATAGTTTAGGGGGCTAAAAGATATTGTACCTCTGGGTAATTTTAGTTTCGAAAGAAGAACTATAGGGTAATTTCGTAAAATTTGTCGCCTCATTAACCGAAGCAAGTGAGAGCCATTTTCGCACTCACCGTCACCGCCTCGACGATTTTCTGTTTGGCAGCTTAGAAACCGATGGAAAATATTTATAACACTATTTGATCAAATTCATCAATTTTCTGTGTCGATACGATCAATTGGGTTTTAGTTTACAAATGGAAGCACTCGAAGATTCGGAAGAAACCGTCGCAAATGTAACTCTTTGCTATCTCTCTCTTTGATGAGATTATTATGTTAAATTCTGGTTAGTTACGGTTGTGTAGGTAGAAGCTAACGTGAAAATTTTGCCAAAAAATTAGGATGGTCATCAGAGACTGCCAGGAACAGTGAACTGGGGAACGGCTACTGTGATAGGAGTGTTTGCCGGGATGTTGTATGGCGGCAGCAAAGAGGCAGCTGCTTCAGTTGTAAGCTCCTATTTCCTTAAACTTTTTTTGAATTTTTTAAATTTATATTTTCGTTCTTCAACATAAGGTCCCGTTGAAGATTGTAGATTTGTAAAAATCGGCACTTGAATTTCTTTTGCGGGTTAAAAATGTTCGCTTGATTCGGGTAAGTAACGGTTTTGGTTCAAATTTAGAATTTTACATGTAATTTTGCATTTCAAGTGGAAGTTTTAATAAGCTTCTGTTGTATGAAACGTGTACGATTTTACTGTTAAGCTATATTTCAGATGAAATATGTTATGTTAACTAGATCTTTGCTCTTTGCAGAGTAAGGATGCAGAAGTGATGTTGAAGCTTGGGAGTACGCTGGACAAGCGTGAGCAGTACCGTCTAATGAGAGATGCAATGGAGAAAAGGTTCATCCGAGTAACTCGTGGCTCAATAGTTGGTGGAGTGCGTCTTGGGATGTTCACAGCTGCATTTTATGGTTTACAAAATTTGCTTGCTGAGAAACGGGGTGTACATGATGTGTTCAATGTTGTTGGAGCGGGTTCAGCCACTGCAGCTACGTTTGGATTAATTAGTAAGATGCCGTATCCCTTGCATCCTATAAGCTTGTTTTCACATAATCAAGTGAAGTCCTTGCGTGGCTTTTTTTTTTTTAAATTATGTCTGCAATATTAGGCATAATTTCTCTAGAAGTTGAAGTTTAATTTATTGGGAATGTAGCCTCCCCTCTGATCAACATTTTTATGTCATTTTGCTGCCAGTGCCAGGGTCACTTGTTTGGCGCACTAGGAATGTGGTGCTTGGATCAGTACTGGGAGCGGCAGTTGGTTTCCCTCTCGGTAATAGATTAACACCTTATACATTGCCTTGAATATCAAAATATATTGTTTGTGCACAATGAACTTGCAAAAATGGCATTCGCCCTCACACTGGCTCACTCATTGCCTGACCTTAGATTCAGAGCACACACTCCAGTCTCTGGTGCTGATCGTGAAACCTCTTTATTTCTAAAATAATAACAATAGAAGTAAATGACTTTCATAGGATTCATCACTATGGAGGTAACACTTTTAGCTGATTTAGTCATTTTTCTACTTACCAAAAATTACATTTAAGGAAGCAGGTATGTGTTAAGGTCTAACCTTGTGCATTGGAGTAATTTTTAGGGAACAGTGCCCCCCCGCACCCACCGGGGGGGGGGGGGGGGGGGGAGATCAGTCCAAATTTTATCCGCCTGCTTTGTTAGAGCATTGTTGTAATTAATGCTTTGTTAGAGCAAGTATGATGACTGCTACCAATGGCAATATAGAAAGGGCATTCATAGATGTGTCAATATTACAATGAGCAGTGCTGTGAAAATATCCAAATTGCATCTTATGACAGGTTGGCTCCACTTGAAGCTAGTAGATAAAGCAAATGAGGGGAATATGGCTGCCGATTCAGGTCAAGGAGGGGGTGCAAAGAGTGGTGTTGGTGCTGCAATTGATAGGCTTGAAGAACACTCGAGTAAAAGATGAGTGTTATTTTGCTGGACCAGAACATATGCAAATTTCCTGGAAATATAGAGATCGGAGAGTTGCCGTAAACAGAATTTGATTCACTTGTTAATCATCTGCGCTCCTTTACTGTGTTTGCCTGTAGACTAGAGTCTAAAGAAGGGGGAAAGCCCTCTCAACACTTTTATACGAAGGAAATTAATTACCTATGATTTTGCTTTTCTAAGGTTTTGGTTTATTAGTTTTCAATAATTTTTGTTCCCTTTCGGGTTTCTTTACATGTAAGAACTTATATATATATATATATAGAGAGAGAGAGAGAGAGAGACATTTGAAATAACAAGTTAAATCTTTGATCTTAATTGGATTTGGACCCCTGCAGTAATCACATCCAAAATACCTCTCCTCTCTGTGCTCGCTCCTAGTCACTGGACAATTCGCTCAAAACGGGACTAAAATCAACCACCAATTTGTAGCGTCTACCAGCACAAGCTAATCGTTTACTTCTTGTCTAGTGTACTACAGGTATGATAAGTGGGTAACGATCTCAACTAGCTGGCGTATTCTTAAATTTTGGCACTCGTATCCATTAACTGAAATCCATTGCCAGAAACCAATCTTTCTTTCATTTTTCACTCTGGAGTCCCGATACAGAAGTAAATATGAAGGCTTCAATTTCTGTGCTGACAAAACAAAATTGGACGGGTACAACTTATGGGGATATTGAAAGAATAACAAGACAATTACCTATTTTTAAGGTGAATATCATCCATCACAATTCACATTTTCCATAACTTACCTACCAAAATTTTTTCTTTAATCCTAAATTTATAAGGAATAACCGAGGTAACTGACTCTCTGCAGGCTTGCTTCAGAGGAATACCCAATAGTACTTCCTACAGCTCCATCTAAACTTGGAAATTGCAGTAAGTGTATTGATGATCATTGATAGAGCCCCATTGTTTTCTATCTTTCCCGTCTCCTTCTGCACTCCTAAATTTAGAACATTGCACTCCTAAATTTAGAACATTAGTCGAAACGGTTTTGGGACCTCCTCATAGTTTTGAAGTATTTACTACTCATCTTTGCCTGCAGAATTCCACAAAAAAGAAAAAGAATTGTGGTGATGGATGTATTTTTTATTAAAATTTTCAGAATAGTATTTAACTGGTTAAGAGAAGATAAAATAGTCACCATCATTGTCATTTAGCAATGTATTGTCTCGTGCCTTCTTTGCAGTCATCCTTTTTGTGGCGTCAGCTGTGATCATATTGGCCAACAATTTAACAATTGAAGAGAGGTAGATGAATCATTCATGAAAAACTTTTAAGACAATTCTTTTCAAAAAAATAAAATAAAAAAAAGAAAAGAAAAAGGGCCAGGTGACAAATCATTTCAACTGTCTTATCCAAGCTTACCCTTAAATTTTCTTTTCTTATTAGCTCTCCTCCTCTTCCTCTCTGCCTTTGTAAGTTCTGCTTCCTCTTTCACATCACCTTTACTTGCAAAGACTTCCTCCGGAGCCAGCATAGCAGCATCTGAAACAGCAACAGGTGCAATCTGTCCATGGAGAATATATCATGCATGTTAGCCATATAGTTCCCGATACAAGAAAATCATAACCTAAACAGTTAACGGAGTTTACCTCTTCCATGGCAAGGGCAGGGACATTTGCTTGTATAGACATATCCTCTATAACCTATAGAAGAAAGACATACGATAAAGATACCTATAGAAGAAAGACATACTATAAAGATAAACAAACAAATAACCTGCCAACACAGATCCCACCAGTAAACACATTCTTTTATGATAATAGGGAAACATACAGGTTTTGGAGTGAAGTGGAAATGAGAAAGTGCATCCAACTTCAAGCAGAGTTTCTTGAACAGCATGCTTGCCTGGCAAAAATTATAACTACAAGGTTAGAAGAATCTAAGATGATCTTAAAAGGGCATGCAAAAAAGGACTCAGGAATAAGATGTTATAAAGAAAAAGTCCTACCAAATGAATAGTGCGAAAATGTAGTACATAGACAGAAAAGATACAACAGATAAGAGAAGATCTAACTAGGGAACCAGTGATCACAGAACAGAACAATTTGAAGATGCACCTCCTTCTTCTGTTCATCTGAGAAAGTCAATGGGGCAACAGCTGGATTTGTCTTCTGAACATATTCCTCCTGCAAATAAGAAGAATATGAATACTTGTCCAGTCAGACTTGCTTGTCAACACACACAATCCATCTGCAGAACAAGAAAATATAGAAGAGAAATGGGAAAAAGCAGTCAAAATTAACAGCACATGTTGGTAAATATTCAAACCTCATAAACTTCAGCAAGCCCCTTTTTGCTCTTATTCTCATCCTGCAAATTTCAACAGAAAAGCAGCTTGAACAAATTACTCACCATAAATTCAGGGACTAAAATCCCCCATGCTACCTATTTAGGAGTAGTACATACCAACTCTTTCAATTGTCTTGGTGCTTTAGAGGGTAAACTAGCAACCTTTTCAACATCATCAAATTGCCCCTAAAGCATCATAGAAGAGCCACGGCTTGTTAATAGTTTCAGAGAAAGAATTCAATCAAACAAATGAACAATGATTGATAATCATTTTTTTGAAAGAACCAGTGAACATTGTAGAAGGGAAGGGGGGAAAAAGGAAATGTTTTCCATAGTAGATGTACTACTGGACATTAGTGAACAGTAGAACGACGAGAAGAAGCAAACACCATTCCAAATGAATATTAAGTCTGCAGATCTCAAAATGATTATATATAAAATTTAACTGAGAAAATTGAAACTATGATATTTCCTACACGTGAGCAAACTGTATAAATCAGTATCGTATATCCCAGTTAAAAATTTCTCCAATCTACCTTCTCATTCTTGCCGTGCAGACATATTTCACATCAGCTATATGAATTTACAGGTATCAACACTTGGAACACAATTTAAATATTAGGAATGTCATGATTACCATTAGCCCATTCACTTGGCTGTATTTGCATTATGTAGGTCTTTCAAGCTTCAAAAAATAACTTTAAGGTTTAGAGCAGCCTTTAGAGAAAGAAGGACAAGGTATTAAAAAATAGCAATTTTTGCATAATCAACCTTACAAATGATTTCAAATACAACAAAAAGATACTGACAAAACACTGATTCAAAATTATATGCATTAGAATATGAATTTCACCTCAATGATCCTCTTCTTTATCATTTCTTCAAGTGATGCTGTAAACTCCTCCGTAATTACAGGAGCAGGTCTTACATTGTGCTGAAAATCTAAATCAACTTCTAATGCACTATTTTTTGGCCTTTGTGCAGCAGTTACCTGTTATCAGAAATCATAGTCTATGAACACACCACAATGTAATACATGGAATTGATTTATATCCAAAATACATAAACGAATACCCACAGAATATTCTAACAACAATATCGGCGAAATACAAAGTTACCTCTCCCCGCATGGTCCAAATTTTGGGGTCTAAATTTGCTTTCTCCATCTTCTCTATTTCAGATCGAAGTTGCTCAGATTGTTTTTCATGTGTTGAAAGATTATCATTTTTCTGTAAGAGAAAAAGAACTTGAAGAGTTATTTCATTAAATAAACTTGCTGATTGAAGATGAAAGTATATCAGTACCATATGAGAGTCCTTAATATGTAAAAAACATATGCAACATATATATTTAAACAATACCTTAGTCTCTACTGCCTCATCCTCATCTTCTTCATCATCCGAGCCTGAATCTTCTTCTAACTTAGTCTCTACTGCCTCATCCTCATCTTCTTCATCATCCGAGCCTGAATCTTCTTCTAACTCTTCAATTGATTTTAAATTTTTCTTTGGAGCTTTTTTGCTTTTACTGCCAAAGAAGTCTTCGTACCTGAATATAAAAATTTTATCCTTAGCTCTTATAGACAAGCATTGGCAGGAGGATGGTAGCTTTGATGAAGATGTTGGAAAGGGAGGCAGTGGCAGCGACAATATAAAAACCGTTGTCCATGTAGTGTAGAGCTCCCATTGTTGGTAACGGTATTGATGTGCCAATGCTAGTATTAATAGTTGTAGAACAGTAATTGATTTGGGTGCAGCAGCAGTTGGAATAGACAATATGGGAGGTGCTTTAGGTTATGGTGGCAACACTAGATATGCATTTGTGAAGGTTGGCAAAGGAAATGCCAAAGTTTTGCTAATAAAATCAACAATTTTCACATCAACATCAAACAAAATTTTGCGTTCACAAAATGATATCCTGTAAGTATCACTTCAGAAAACTTATTGAGAGAAGGGGGGGGGGGGGGGGGGAGAGAGAGATGCAATAATATGAAAGGTAAATGGTCGAGAAAGTACCTAGCATTTTCCAATTTCTGCCTGTGCTCATCCTCCTCCTCATTATCATCATTGTCACCAAAAACACCAAGCTGCAACACCACAACACTTAGGAACAACACAAACTATGGGAAGAATAAGATAACTTTCTAAACCATTAATTACTACGACAACTGCAATGTCTCCAAATGATATTCATGAAACAATTTACATAACAAATCCTCCCTCATATCCTCAAATAAAATTATTAAGACAATGCCATTTGAAAAATGGCCGATTATATTACTTAAAAGTATCTAAATCTAATTTCCAATACCCTCAAAGACAAGCTATTCCAGATCACAAATCCATCATATCAAAGTATCCATATTATAAGTTAAGCAATTCAACTTCACATTTTACTTTCAAGCAAAAATAAAGACAAAATACCTCCTCGTCATCTTCCTCTTCCTCATCCTCATCCTCATCCTCATCTTCTTCATTATCCAAAACCCGTCGTCCTCCTTTCTTTTTACTATCATTACTATCCTTCTTCAACCCATATTCCCTTGCCTCATCCTCTTCTAGATACTCTTGCAATTCATTTATCTTCAAAAACTCATCCTCTATCCCTCCTTCTCCTTCTCCCTTCCTCTTCTTTTCCTTTTCACTCTCACTTCCTTCTTCATCTTCTTCTTCTTCATCATCATCATCTGACCCATCATCCAAATCCTCATCAAAATCATCACTTTCCTCTTCTGGCACCCTCCTTTCACCTACTAGAACCTTCCCCACATTTTCCACAACCTTCTTCTCACCTTCTAGAGCCTCCCTAATCTTCCCAATTTCCTCCGGCTTCTTCTCAAATTTTTTAACTTCTCTCTTAAGACTAGACAACAGAGGCTGTGACAGCAAGTCAATTTGCTGCCAAATCTGCTCTGCATCGAACCCTTCGATCAGTAACTGATCCAACGGCGATTTAGGTGCGTAAGTTCTAAGGTACGAGAAGAGAATTTTCGAGGCTTTACGCGCCGTTTCGGAGAGGTCCGCCCTCGGTGCCAGCCATACCGGCGGCTCCGTCGACTTTAGGCGGTGCAGTAGGTCGAGGTTGAGTGATGCTTCGCTTTTTGTTGCCATGTCAGTTCAGTTTAGTCCGTTGTTATTCTCCAATTCTGTGGTTTTTGAATAATTAGGGTTTTGGTTCTTTTTGAGAAAAAATAAATACATAAATAAACGAAATTTTGGTACTTCTTAGTTCTTACACACCCGCGCGGCTCGCGCGTGTACAGTAGATTTCAGATATTCCCACTAAATTAAAAAGTAATATACAGAAATGGTAATAATTGCTGAATCTCCGAGTTCTTATATTTTCTCAAAGAAGGGTACAGTGTACGCTCGTATCAAATTAGTCCGGTCTCACTGTGGCAAAACCATGGGCTAAGGCAGGGTTTGGAAGAGCCGGAGCCCTTTTTCCCGGGTCGGGCCTAAAAAAGCCCCAAAGTTGTGTTTACACCTTTTTGTACTCTAGACTTAGCAATTTACTTTATAAAATTTTACTTTTATTAGATTATACTTTTTATGTTGACTTAAATAATTTTATATTAAAATATTCATTATGAATTAGTTAAATAAATATTAAAATATATATTTCAATTGAATTATTTTTTAAATATTATTTGGACCTTCAAATTATACTCAAAATTTTTAGATAAAACCCAATTATTTAAAAACTATGTTCAGACTAATAAGCTTTTAATTGTGTACCTATAGCAAATTCTCATGTTTTTCTTATAACTCACAACACACTATTCATCATCAAAAGGGGTAAATGTCCAATTGCGTGGGATCCCGAACTGATGTGATACAAATGGATAAACTGTACGCTCCCTTGAAATTATAAAAATTTTGGGACCTGAATGTTAATCTCAATATAAAATTAGGTAATAGTGCCCATTTAAGAGTCCTTACGGAAAGTTTCTTAAAGGTTGAACGAATTGAAAATATAAATATTTTAAAGGAAATGGAAAATTAGAATTTAACGATAAAAGACACATCAAATCTTTTATTCAGGAGAGAAAATGTCCGTTGCTAGAAGAACAATTAAGAAGGAGATAGCAAATAAAAGAGAAAGAGAGGGAAAACAAAATTAGAAGACAAAATACAACACGCAACGTAACAATTATCAAATTTGATGTCTACAGAGCCCATGATCTAGCATCCAAACAATTTTTTTTGAAATTCCCAAAATAAAAATAAAAACAAGACCAGAGAAAACATTTCCTGAATTTCCTATACTACTTCCAAAAATTTCCCCTCTCTTCATCCCTTTCCAGATTTAATACACGATCCGGACTGTATCATCAAGTGGGGTAGGCGCTATTTATATTTTTGGTTGATTCCGACATCGTTTTGATTTGATTTGATAATTGTTGAGTATCCAATGAATAATGGAGAGGGGACTCGCGGGGAGGTCGCCGAAGTCGCCTCTCCGGAGTCTTATGGTGGTGACGTGTCACCTGCATCATCATCACACTACTCTTCATGCGGAGAATCCGAGTTTGAGCGCTATTGTAGCGCCAATTCTGTCATGGGCACGCCCAGTGTGCGCAGCTCATTTGGTAACGATTGTGTAGATTCTGAGTTTGGGTCTTTAAAGAGTCTTGGATTTGGAGATGATCTTAGTTTTGAGAATTTTAGTTTGGGAGGTAAGCGAAAGCTTTCCATTTCAGGTGATCGTAGAATTGAATTGAGGGAAGGGAGAAATGATAAGGATTCGAAAATGGAGAGTGGGGTTAGTGGGTTACATGGTGATGTTGATAGCAATCTCAATAATAGTAATGAGGGAAGGATAAATCATCATGTGGATATGCAAATGAATGGTAGTGAAATTATGAGTGAAGGTGGTGAGAGGAGCTCGGTTGGCAGTGTAGTTGGAAACGGCGGGGATATTGAAGCGAGGGCTGAAGAGGGCTCTTCTTTTGGTGTATATATCGAAGAAAAGGGCCATTGCTCAGATGGGTTTGATGGAAATGGGATGGAGGGGGAGGAAGATGGAACTTCATTGAGATATGAGCACTCAGAAGGCGAGGATTCGATGTTCAACTACGGTAGTGATGAGGAGCATAGGGGTAAGTTGTATTATCCAAGAAATGTGGGACATGTTCTGGAAGCAAAAGGGGAGGATGAAAATCCATTGTTTATTAACTCACATGTAGCATTTGGCTCAAGTGATTGGGATGATTTTGAGCAAGAAGTAGGAGGAAGTACTTTATCTTCTCTGACTTTAGAGAAAGTCCATGAGAGGAGAGAACCAATTATTGAAAGTGGAAAGAATCTTTTAATTTTCACTTCTAAAAGCAATATTGGGTTTCCAAGTGGTGGTCAGAAAGAGCAAGGAAATGATGCCACAGATGAACCTGTAGTTAGCGAAAAGGTTAGAGGTGCTGATGAGTGTGGAGAAAACATCAATCACCTCACTGCAACCCCAGCTGGGGCTCCAAGTACTGCTGAACAGGAGAACTTGGAAGAAGAGAAGGACATTTCTGTAGCCAGTTATCAAGTTCAAGGTGGGGATTTATTGACAGAAAATATCAGTAATCTGCCCCAAACTCCAATTGGCTTGTCGAGGTTTTCTCATCCACCTCAAGATGTAAGAGATATTTTTGTTACATGCAATCAATTCAATGGCACTGATTTATCAGAAGAAAGTACCAAAGTTTCTTCTCCAACACCAAGTAATTTGCCAACATTTTATAGCCCAGATCGATATGTAAGAAATGTTGCAGCCAGCACTGATGTCCGAGCGGCTTCTGATTTGAAAATGCATCATAATAATGGTTTGGCCAGTGATTTCTTTGAGGTGGAACATGAACCACTAGTAGAAATGGCTCCCCTGAAAATAGGGTTGGACATTGTTGATTCTGGAATGGAAAGGAAGCATCAGAATTTGAATAACAAGGAAGTCAGCACCAATGACAGTGGAATTTTTGACAATCAAGAATTTGGGTATTTTACAGAACCTGTTGCTGATTTTTCTGTTGATCAACTTTGTTCGGACTCAATTGGATATCCTGGAAAGTTAAGTGTAGAATTTTTGGAAGACCGTGAATCAAAATTATGCCCATCAACATTTGGAAATATCACAAATGCATCGAAGAATTCTCCTTCCTCAGCAGACCTCGTTAAAGAACACCCTGCCAAGGTCAATTGCCATTGAGCACACACTTTCTTGTTTTTCCAGATTTTTCTTTTTTTTTTAATCAGTTAATGGTTTCTTAATGTCAGTGCTTACACCTTTTTATATTGATAAATTATAATACTAGGAGCATTTGTCTAAATATCATTGTAAGTTGATGAGTAATTTTACAATAATGGAATTAATAAAGTAAGGTACAACCAGAAGACAAAAAAAACATGCACTCCAATGCAGTGTATTTTGTCCCATAGTTTATTGAAATATGTCTTTTTTTGGTCTTTTATCTTGTCCTTTATTAAAATAAGAAAGTTAGAGATTTCCTTATTGTAAAATTACTTTTAGGTTGATACTCTTAAAAATTTTGTTTTGAGTCATGATAAAGCGTCTTTTTTGCATGAGAATGAGTAATATATTTTATCAACCTCTGTTCATGCATAAGCATAGCTTCATTTTTTCACTTGGCATGATTTTTTTTTTTGGCTCTTTTAATCTCCAGGTTAAGTCTTCTTTTCTTATCTTTTATACTACAATGTTTTGCAGAGTAGGAATCTTGAGCTGAATGATTTTCATGATGAGGTTGTTCATGAAATGGAAGAAATTTTACTTGATTACAGTGAGTCTCCTAGGGCAAGGTTGTCTCAGGTGAACCCGATGTCTCAGTCAGAGTTATCTCTACCTCTAAGAGATGGTGGTTCGACAGCCTCTACTTCTGGTACAGATGATGCTTGCCCACTGACTCTGCTCCCCCTTAGAATTGATGGGGTTGAAGTGATAGGTGCGAAGCAGAAGAAAGGTGATGTCTCACTTAGTGAAAGATTGGTGGGAGTAAAGGAATACACTGTATACAAAATCAGAGTGTGGAGTGGTAAGGATCGGTGGGAGGTTGAACGAAGATATCGTGATTTCTATACTCTCTATCGTCGCTTGAAATCATTGTCTGCTGACGAAGGCTGGAGTCTTCCTTCTCCCTGGTCATCTGTAGAAAAGGAATCTCGAAAGATATTTGGAAATGCATCTCCTCTGGTTGTTGCTCACAGAAGTGTGCTCATTCAAGAGTGTTTACAATCTATTCTCCATTCCAGTTCTTTTTCCAGTCCCCCAAATGCGTTGATTACATTCTTGTCTCAACAAGAGTCATTGCCCAGTTCCCCTGCATCAAATCCACTGGTGTCTAGGTCTACATCTTTAACTAAAGGGACAGATGCAGAAAACGTGTCTGCTTTAGGGAAAACCATATCACTTGTTGTTGAAATTAGACCACACAGATCTATGAAACAGATGTTAGAATCGCAACATTATACCTGTGCTGGATGCCACAAACAATTTGGTGATGGAATTACTCTAATGCGAGACTTTGTACAAACCTTGGGGTGGGGCAAACCTCGACTTTGTGAATATACCGGTCAGTTGTTTTGTTCCACATGCCATACAAATGAGACTGCAGTCTTGCCAGCAAGAGTATTGCATCATTGGGATTTCACACGATATCCAGTTTCTCAATTGGCTAAATCATTTTTGGATTCTGTGTACAACCAGGTATTTGAAGTCCAGGACTGTGTTTAGAGCTTTGTTAGTGGTGGATCTGATTGTGTAGATGAATTGATATTATACAATTAGGGACATAGCTTGGGCATTATCTTTTGCTTTACAATCTGATTTTCACCATGGATATTGAGAGTTAAATGCAATGCATATAAAAGCAGGTTTGTTCCTGCAACCTACTACTCTTTAAGCCCCCTGTGAATGGCTGAAATTTAAAATGAAAAAGTTGTAGCAACTGGTGGCATTGCCTGTGTAAATTTAATCAGTTGAATGTTTGAATATCCAAGCTGTTCATTGGTCATATTTGTTGCGTCCTTCATTTCTCAGCTAGGAGAAAACGAATTCTAAAAGATCTGCTAGCTGATAGCTTATAAGATTAACATTTAACCGTTTGACTCCCTTCTTGTGCCAAAGCATGTGTTTAGATGGCTGTCAGCCTGTCAGTACTTAGTAGGGAGACTATGAAACCTGTAGTGTGTTATTCTTGGATATGTTCTAGATTCTTTTGTACAATTTCTTTTCTCCCAACTGGGACTCGTCATGCAGTTGTATGTTGTTTGAGATGGAACAATCATGTGTTTTGTTTTCACCGCTCTGCATATTTGAGATTCAAGTTAAAAAGGTTTACTGAAATCTTGTTAGAGGCTATCTTTAGTATCTTTGATTATTGTTTTGCCATTGTTGCAGCCCATGCTTTGTGTTAGTGCAGTTAATCCTTTCCTATACTCAAAGGTCCCAGCTCTACAACATGTCATGGGTGTAAGGAAGAAAATTGGAAGTATGCTTCCTTATGTTCGCTGCCCATTTCGTAGATCCATCAACAAAGGACTTGGATCACGAAGATATCTCCTTGAAAGCAATGACTTTTTTGCACTCAGAGACCTGATTGACCTTTCCAAAGGGCCATTTGCAGGTTTGCTATAATTAGTCGCTAACATTTAATTGGTGTATTAGTTCGAAGGTTTATCTTTAAGGGCTCATGTTTAGTTTCATATGACACGAGTATTGCTATTTGAAATTAGTTGGCTTTCCCGTGGGCTGATTAACCTTACTGAGAGGAGGGAAACTTTTCAGTGTGGTCTGCAGCCTGTTTCTGCAAGAGCAGCTCATATGCCCATTTTTGGAAGACTAGTTAAATAGAAAGTTGAATATATATTGAAGAAAGTAGGACAGAGATTTTTGAAGATTAAAACAACTCATGCCATAGTTCGTGTAATCGGACTCAAAACAAAATGGTTTTGCTTAGTTTTAGATGATGATAGTTTTCTACTAAATGTGTGATGGGTCCTTGTTCTGAATCTGCCATGTAGGATCCCAATTTTCAAGAATTTATTCACATCTACTTTGAATCTTTACTTGACTGAAGTGGAATTTTTAACTGTTTGGGCAGCACTACCTGCAATGGTGGAAACCGTTTCAAAGAAAATCCTGGTGCATATCACGGAGCAATGCCTCATATGCTGTGATGTGGGAGTACCCTGCTGTGCCCGACAAGCTTGTGAGGACCCATCATCTCTTATTTTTGCTTTTCAGGTCAGTATTATACAATGCACATTGTTACTGCTCCTTTGTTCCCTGTATTTGTCAACTGCTTTTTAGGTGTCTGGCACCAGCAATTTCTTTAATACATTATATCTTAAGTTCATAGAGGCTAAGTGTCAACGGGATGTTCTTTGAATTGTTTGGCATGAGCCTTACATATATAATGTGACCATAATATTGACACTCCTACTTAGGAGTTCTATTTTAAACACAAAAGTAAACATCTTTATTTTCAATAGTTGCCTTGAGGGAGCTCAAAATTCTTACAGTGAGTTGATTATAGGTATTCGTCTTAATAATAATCTGACAGTTTAAAACAATCAACAGGAAGGTGAGGTTGAAAGGTGTAAATCTTGTGAAGCAGTATTCCATAACCCTTGCTTTAAGAAACTCACATCCTGCCCTTGTGGTGCAAGCCTAGTGGTGGAGACGGCTGTGAATTCTGTTATAAGGGCAAGCTATACTGCCAATGCTGAGGCCAATGGGCCATTGAACTTACTGGGGAATAGAGCTGCTACCGGACTGTCCATAGGACTCCTCTCCACACTATTTTCTAAACCAAAACCGGATAGAGCAGAGAATAGAGATGGCAACAATGTTATTCTAATGGGTTCTCTGCCAAGCACTTCTATTTGATCATGTATAGTTGTAGTCATTTGTATTTTAGCTTGATCTGAAAAGCCTAAGAGCTATTTGTTGCAACTACTGGGTAAATATCTAATAGTTGAAAGTGGCCAATACTAAGAGGGTTACAGAACAGATTCGGGTTGAGATTTTTCCGGGAGTTTATTCTTTGTAACCTACAAGCAAAAAAGATTGTTGCGTTTTCATTTTTTTTTCCTTCTCTCATTGGTGATTATTACCTTTTTTTTGTCCTTCTCATAGTATCGAACAAAATGGTAGTTATTTTCACAGATTCTGAATTTCCATACGTTTTAGACATTATTTAATTGCAGGAAACTGGCGATTGGGTAATTTTCTCGGCGGCTGGGTCCTGGCTAACATAGTGGGGAAAGAAAAAATTATAATTAAGAGAAAGAAGTATTCGGTGATCATCATAAAAATGCACTGGAATATCATAAGGTGATTTATTGTTTCCCATGAATCCGCAAAGTGAAAACATGTCATTGTTCCTTTCTATCTTTGACTTGTTCTTTTTAGATAGGTTTTGCCCCCTTTGAGGTGTATTTATTCAGAAAGGTAGTCCATTGTGTTCGCTCTGAATTTGGACGCACCTTTATAATTCAATCATTGTCCATAAAAATATGCAGACAAATTAGAGCGGGATAGTTGGATAACAAATTTTGGTTTGTTCAATAATGGGGTTCTTTTCATTCTTTTGGGCCTCTGATAAGGCCGGTTTTGCCCTGCAACTTGACGGAGAAGAAAAGGAATGATAGAATCAAGGAATCGAACTGAGAGAATTAAAAATTTTCTATTGATTTCTGTATCATCCATATGTGATTACAATGATGCCAATGCAATTATCCATCTATGCCTAAATAATCAAAGTAATAATGCTGCTTTGTCGTTTTACAACTTTTGTATTTTTCCAAAACTGACTATACAGATCTTATTTCAATGAATGTTGTCAGGATTTCAATCAATCTTGTCTCATTTAACAGAAGATTTTTGTTCTCTGCTATCCTATACCACTCTTCTACCGGAAAAAATTCACATTTTCCTGAAGACCTTGAAGCTTGTTTGGTTCCAAAAGTTATTTCACACATTGATAAGAATCAGGGAACCATCTTGACAGGAGTGTGTGTTTCAACCTTATTGCAAGAGCAAAAACACCATAGCAGGGAATATGCATCACCGCCACCGCGAAGTACCTGCAAATCCCATTTGAGAAGGGGAAAAAAAATGGTAAATATAGGCTAAAACCAATCAAGAACACACACACACACACATACATGTGTATTGTTTTTAAAAAATTGGACATACCAAAGTGGAGCATATGGAGATGACAAGTCAAGAAATGGATATGGCCACCTGTTTCAAGATTATAAAATAACCGGGATTAGAAGGAATTGAATGAAAATCGCTTTGCTTTGCTTTGTAGAAAGGTAGAATGCAATTGTATTTACCAGATTTTGACACATGCATGGACAATCCATTGAACTATAACATAAGTCACTGTCCAGAGGAAGAAGTAAGCGATACGAAACATGGGGAACCGCTGAAAGGTGAAGAACAAGTTGATTAGAAATTTATAATCTTGCAAGAATTGGAAATGGTTAATGAACGAATATGAGTTAAGGCAACTCACCAGGCAATTGAGAGCAGCATCGCCTAGTAGCAAAACAGCATTTATTGTATGCATATTGATCACTAACTGTGATGCAGAAACAATCAAAGACGTTCTTTAGAGAAGAAATGAAGTAGACTAGACAAATGTGACGGTAAAAATTATAGATGAAAGAAAGCTAAGCAGATACTTACAACATTCAGACTATAATTCTTGATTTCAAGAAACGGGACAATTATGAACCAAAAGACACAATCTGTGAGCAAAACAGCCCCTGCATTCATCTGTTCACAAGAAACCCAAATGATCAATCACCATTTCTATTAAGGGTAAACAAGCAAGTATATCAATTAGTCTTCCATCTGTGAAAGCAGCCAGACAGCAAAAATTAGGCAACCAAATGTATAACTCAGATACATTTCTGTGATGCGAAAGTCGAAAGACACCCAAATTTCTGACACTCATCTCAGAAAATGTACCTGAAAAATTATTTGAAAGACATAACCCCAAAAGCCAGCAGGTCCGCGAGCATTAAATTCTTCATGGGAGCTTGTTTGTTTTGCTGAACTATTGGAATTGTCACCCAGTACTGCAGGAGTTGCATAGATTCCTTGTTCAGCATCTCCCTCCACATTATCAACCTTATCGCCGCTAAGGCTTTTGTGATATTGGTAACATCCGTACATAGAGAGCGATGACCCAAGCTACAAGGAAACACCACAAAAACAGAAACATTAATAAGAAAAACTTATGAATGAATCAAACAACAATTTCAAGCGATAAGACATACCCCAAAATAAATTGCAGTAAGTGTACATGTCCACCTATCAGGAAACGATAAACATTAGATTTGTTGAAAAGGGGGAGGAAAATAAAAAGAGGAAGACAATTTGATACAAATTGAATACATTTCTTTCCAGAGAAACTTACTGAGTGTAGTAGTAAAAAATGCTGCCTCCGTCGAGAAGAGCAGTGGCTATAAGCAATATCAAAAGAACGGCAAAAGCAATAACTCTAAAAGCCAGAAGCCAAGCAGGATGGACTCCTCTCAAACAAGGCTTCCAGGTTTCATCCTCGTACAAAAATCCTGTCTTTTCTGGCTCCTGGCTTTCTCCAGTATCCCGATTCGAACTGCGGAAGCCTTCATACTTCCATATAATAAAAGATGCGAAAATCATAGTAACAAGTACCCAAATGGCACATAACATGACCCTCCAATTGAACCAGTAATCTGAGGTCGTTGTATCAACTGTCAAGGCTGGGTGCCATGACACCTTTGAACCTGTTTTGTAAGTCATATGGATTATTATTAATCACGTCAACAAAATTAACAGGGATTGTGCCGAAACTCTCTCAAAATCTTCACTTTAGAGAAGAAAATGAGGAACCAATATCAAAAAGTGTTCACGAAATTGGCAAGGGCTAAAACCAGAGCACAATGTCTATCAAGAAATAGATGGCGTTAGAATAAAATTCAAAAAAGTTTATAATTATGGGTTTGCTACAAGCTGATAAAGATTCGGGCACGTGAGATGAGAAGTTTTAAAATATGGAAAAGAAACTGGAAAAAAGAATGCTAATATGAATTTGACCACTTTAATGACTGACAGAGGCTAGCAGAGATTCGAAACTCTGAGAATGTTTTTGCAAAAGAACATAAAAATGCAAGATTTGCGGTTGAGTTTAATTAGTTAATTATTTAGCAGCTAAATTCTAAGGGAAGGAAAGGCTGATGCTTGCAAGGGAAAGCAAGATAAATGTGATGGTGTGGAACAGGAGATGCTTTGCTTCTTTGCTTTGCAAAGAACTATTAATAAAAGAAAGGTGGGCTTTCAGAATAAGCTTCCTTTTTTATTTATTAAAAAAATAAAAGAAATTTTGTAAAATAGAGCATTGTTTCGCGTATTCTCATACCCATGCAAATTAAAAAAATACACGTTTTTGTCACCTTTGCTTGGATTTCCAGCCTTTTCAAGTATTTTAATACATCAATAATATTATTGGGAACACAGAGAAAGGGGAGGACCAGACTAATACTGTATTTGGACCTCGTGTCGGAATTCGTAGATGCTTTTTGAGAAACGTACCAGCATCGTTTGAGTGAGTTCTGTTTTGTTCTGTTTCTCTGGGGCCTGAGCTGGTGATTGAAAAATGATGAGGTAAAGTGAAGTACCATGATCAATGATGAAGCCCCCCACATTTTGACCAATTGTGGGCAATTGCCTGGACCAAATGGGGCATGATTTGGTTGTTAATTAAATGTGAACGGTGATTAGCAATCATGGTGTTAACTTTTTGTTGAAGCATGAGATTTGGAAAGGCGGTAAATGACTGGGGCCCGGTTATGACTCCTGGTCCTGGAGCGGTGGACCGGGCCCGCGACCGAAATGGCTAACTTGGCAACTAAATACATTATACCTTTGGGTTTCTGAGAGCAACGTGTCTTTTGTGCATTGGTTGCATTGCAAAAGCTAAGGTGGCGGTAGCAAGGGTTGTTAGATAATGGGCCCCAACTGAGGGGGATGCAAAAACTGGAAAGTACACCTAAGCGTGAAGCTCGTCGTTTTGCATGGTAGTGGCATTGGGGTGAAAAATGAAAATTATACCACACTGGAGGTCACGCGTTAACCGTCCACCCTCACTAGCAGCTTTGTTAACAGTACCGTCAGATCCATATAATGTATTACAAAAAAATACAATGGTGAAAACACAACGCACCCATATATCACCGGCTTTAATCGCTTTTCGCTTTCACCATTTGAACAGAAAACAGAGAATAAAGGAACCAAAAGTAAAATCAAAGATGAAAAAGTGACAGGTCGCTCGCAGAAAAGAAACCCTTCCTCTGGGATTTATATTTTAGGATTCCAATCATATTAAAAAAATTAAACACAATGGGTCAAGTTGATTATGACGTGTAAATGTTCAAACAAACTTGGCCATCAAGGAAGACACCAAAATGGGCAAAAAGCAACAAGTTACGCCGGTAACGGGGCAATGCATGGAATATTCAAAGCACGAAAATGGGAATTTCCTAATAATAGCACTATAAATTAACAGAACTTGCACAACAATCAATAATGTGTTGTTCAAAAACGTTACCTCCTGAAGCCATAAAAAACTTGATTGAGCGGACCCAGCTGTCTTTTTGGAGCAGCTCCACCCTGGGCAAAACCAAGCAATTTTCTCAAGTAATTTTTTGAAAGGTCATAAAAGAAGAGCCCATGTTTATATGAATGGAGCGGAAACTCTGTCTCCAACTTGATTTGCTTTCCCAAGCTAGCACTCAAAGCAAGTTTTCTGGGCGTCATAATAAGCGTGAAGAGAAGTGGTGCATTAGTTTTATACGGCCAATCATATTTGGTTATAACATTACAAAAGCATGAGCCAGCTGCCGAGGTGAAACCACCACTCAACTACAGCGTGACAGTTTTAAAAGCATCAAAACGCCAATTTCTGGTTAGTATAACATATTCTTGGCATGTTGATGCACAGAGTTTTGCAAAACTGAATGACAATCTCAGACAACCCCGGCAAATAGCTTTCATGAGCTTTTGAACTCTATACAAAATTGCTTTTCAAATTGAACCGAACCATATATATATATATATATATATATATATATATATGTACCTTCTTTAAAACACTGAACTCTTTTTGTGAACATTGAAAATTAAACATAACAACTCAAAATATAGATTCTACATATGATTCGGTAGGGCGAGAAAGAGAGTTAAAAAGATACCTCTCGTGTTTGGTAGCTAAAAAAGAAGTTAGCCAGATTTACTTCTGAACTAATACTGATAATGTTTGCGGAGACGAAAGGGAATCGGCCACCTGGTTGATAAGAAGCATTTGTTTGGTAAATAATTTTTAAAATACTCTTCCCTTAAAAAGAAAGAGAAAGCAAATGAAAATTGGGATGTTCATTGAGTTGCCTGCAGTTAAACAAGCGGTTGGCTGAGGTTTGGATGGAGTCTAGTTTAGTCACTCGCTCGGCTATACTTCCGAACTGTCGGTACTGATAATGCAAAGTTATAGGTAACAAGCGACTACAGAAATAGATATATAACTTGGCATGCCCAAATGTGATGTTTTTTTCCCGTTGTTTTAAGCAATAAATTCTGTGTAGCAAAGGACAAATCATTGTGCATGCGGATGCAGCGAGGGAAACAGCCATGAACCATCCTAAGCAACAAACTTACTCCTGTGCTTTGTTTGGTAGTGGTTGCTGAGGGAATGTATATCTATCTCAAGCTTCATTTATTACAGATTTTCATGTGGACAACGGGATCAGACATTAGAAAAATGACAATGAAGCATACACTGCAATGACTTCTTATTTGAAGCTGTTCAAGCAAATTTGATGTTCTAGGAACACAACTGGAAAACAAAACCGCTAATAAACGAAAATGCAAAATACGAGGGCCACTTCAAGAGCATTTTAAAGGAAGGCCAAGTAGGCTGGGAAGTTATCCATGAAATGAAAATGCAACACTGTGCAACATGCTGAGGGATAGGTTAAATTCATTTTTACCTTTACATGTTTGCCAATTATTCAATAAGACTTCGTTGACGAATGTTGAGATCTACCAAATTACCAGGTAGACACAGTAATTGCGGCAAACAAAAGCAGAAAATTCATTTGTAGCGCACTTCCTTTACTCGAGTACGGATGCTTTCCAGATTATGATTAGCCATGCAGTTTCATATACAATTTTAGGGATGTTTGAATTTCATCCCCCACGGTGGAGAGAGAGAAAGAAGTCAGTAGAGGTTATAATATACATATTAATAATTGATTTCTTTTGAAAGTTTGCTACACATGATCCTTGCAAAGAAACAATTGGAGAGATTATAGACCAATGATATTGCAATGCACTGCTTTATAACTCTGAAAATAAACAACCATGACAGGGATATGGTGCCTCAACCCCTTAACGGAGACGCCTAATACCAGTTTTAAAAAGAATCACCGTCATCACCCATTGTGGATAGAGAAAATGGTGCAATCGCCACATTGAAAGTTTGTGAACCTACCCTATCAACATGTTTCAACTCAAAGTCACCTTCCTGCATTGAAATCCAATGAAGCATTTTTAAATTTCTTGGATATTTTTCAATAATACGATCTTGGACTTAAGGTATGGCAAAGATATATATATATATATATATATATATATATATAACCAACAGCAGCAAGAACAGAGTTGACGAATAAAATATAGATTTTAAGTTGAGAAGACAGCAACATTCATCTGCCACTTTCGATTACACTGAGAATCTATTAAACCTCAACCATAAAAAAATTATTAAAAAAATCATAGGAAAAAAACTGGATGACAATGGCATGTGGCCACAATGGATCACGTGCAACTTGTTTTAAAAGGAAACTTGTGTCAAAACAAGACATCAATCCATGACTTCAGTGCAATTTTAAGTTTAACAAGCTGCATAGGACATAAGAATGCAAAACTATCCCATCTTACCATTCTGCCGCTCGGAGTGCTTAAAGGGCATGCTGAAGAGTATTCAAAACTGGTACTAGGAAGTATAACTGGCTGTTCACCTATGACTCCAACTCCCCTGCAAAAAACGTGAGAGATACCAAATTCATACCAGAAAGAGAGGGAAAAGCAAGGAGAAACTAGATTGTCTTATCGTGCCCATATGACAAAGAAAAGATAAAATGGAAAGAAAATAAGAAGAATAACTCACCAGAAGTTTTCAGTTTTTCCGTTCACATCTGTGATAATCCAATGCCGTCTGAGAAGTTGAACAGGACGATCTGAGTTATTGGTAATTCTGACCCTATATGCAAAAAAGTACTGCCCCTTCAAAGGTTGACTGCGGCCCTCAATGTACACACTTCTAACTTGAACCCTTATCCCCTGAAAAATCATCATATGCCAGAAACTGGTCCATCAAGAATTCAGAAAGGCCTCTAACATACACATACTAAAATACATTGCCGGTATTGCATATGTTAAACAGATTATTATAAAAAAGACAGACATCCCAGGTAGAAAATTTTTTTATAACACATGCTAAAATAAATCACATAGCCCTATAGATAGCAGGCAATATTTGCAATATTAAGTTGGATCTCTTCATACCAAGGTTGTTGCATCACTCAAACATTTCAGGAGAGAGTTTGGTGCTATTTCCTTTAATTTGTCACGGTACCTAGCAGCATCCTGGCAAAGAATTCAATAACAGATAAAAAATCATCAGGAAGCTGGTAATACGAAACCAACAACACACGTCAAAGCATTCCCATACTTAGCAGAAACAATTCACCCATCATATCTCTCAAAACCGACCAATATCATACAAATATTGTAATCCATTATAAAGAGTAGCTAGCTACACAAGTATCAATACTAAATAATGCCTGCCTAACACTTTGCATTAATAGATTTTGCTAGCGATCATCATAAACATGAATAAGGAAAACCACATACAGTTTTATATGAGTTAATCATTCGCAATTGGATACCTCGAACCTTTGCTCAGCAACTGCCTCTTTCATTAACCTCCGAAGTCGAAAAATCGGCTCCTCTTCCTCAAATGATCTCAATGAATCACGTATTCTTGCTGCTTCTTTGTAATCCTGAAATCAACACAACAAACTCATCAAGAAACCAATTCAATCATCCTCAGCAGCACAAACACATGAAAACGGCGCCCGCCTCCGTAAAACGTACAACAAGATGAAGAAAGTGCTGATATTGCGAAACATATAAAAGATGACAAAATTACAAAAAGCAATGCACTAGATACCAAACCTCAGTTTTGGCAGCGACCTCCATTTGCTGCTTCAAGAGTGCATAAGTTTGGCTCCGAGACAGAAACGAACTCGCACTAGAACTCAGTCTCTCTCCTCCTCCTCCTCCTCCTCCGCCGCCGCCGCCGCCGCCAACACAGGCTACAATTCCGCACGTTCTCGTAAGATCTCTACAACCCCAACCAACTCGTCTTCTCCTACCGAATTCTAAATCCGCGTAATTATTATAACTTAAACATCTCCTCCTCGTCGTCGCATTAAATTCAGTAGAAACTTTAATACTATTAAAATTAAATGCATGCATTTTTTTGTATTTCCAATAATTTACAATCTCGTCAGTTCTGTCGACGGAGCGAATCAGCGAAAGAGAGAATGAGAAATGTTTGGCACTTGGGCTGCTCGCTCCTTTTTTTGCGGGCTATTCTTTTGCTTCGCGGTTTATAGACGTTATCAGTGTTGTTAAAAATTGATGTTACATAATTATCCCCATTTTGTTGGCTTGGTAAGGGTGAAGACTTGAGGGTAATTATGGGAGGATGCGGATGCTATGGATATTTTGCGGTGTTTGGATTGGTGCATGTGATTCCTTCCCCTCTCTTTTTCCTCTTCTCCTCCCCTGATAATGGATGAGAAATTTACACGTGGAATATTTTCATCTTTGTTTCTCTCCTAACCTGGAAACTCACGCCGCATTTCTGGCCTCAAACGTGGCTGCTGCTAAGCGGTTGTGGCCAGGCGTTGGCCGTTGAGTATCTTATAATTTAATTTGTAAACGCCACGCATCAGCACCATGATACCTAATCTTCGTTCAAGGGGAAGGTGGCGCGTTTTGGAGTTATGTGAAATGGTGATGGGCTGAGACCGTTTCTAGATGGAGGTAGCTATTGGGCTGAACTTGTTTTTGACAGATTGAACAAAATGGGCCTAGCCCATAAACAATTGTATTTTGAACATAAAATTTTGATTGCTTCTCTGGTAAGAATAAAATTCACACCCAAGGACCAAGGTTCGTGGCTTCGTGCATAAAAATAAAAAGTAGATTTTTAACAATTGGTAAAATGCATGCGCGGATCGCTTTTTACTACTGTTCTTCGCTTATATCTAGCGGCATCAAACATGTCTGTACATTAGACGGGGTTCTTTCTGTCCTTAACAAAATTCTCGAGGATATATTTATTAGTACTTGTTTGTATATTGTGACAAATATTGGAGGGCCGAGTGCCACTGTTTTCCGTTTGAAAAACCATAAAAGAGAAAGAGAGGACGCAGACACGGAGTTTGAATTCCGAAGGACGAAGCTGTCAGCCAATCACATTACGGAGCGCTCTTTCTCGGTCCATGCGACTCCGCAAAGCCGTGAATGAGCATGAGTATGACATAACTAGCCAAGCCAACGAACCCAACAGGTAACGTGAGCCAGAAACAAAGCCAAGTGGAACCCACATGGGTTGTGTTGAGTGTGGTGAGGTGGGCCCACTAGATGATGCGACAGAAAATGAGTCACCATTACACAACTGAGCCGAGCCATTTCTGCCGCCTTGTCTGCAGCGACATTTTTTATTTTACGCAAACGCTCCTCGACCTCTTGGTTCTCCCTCCCCACACCCTTTTATTTGTATAATCCATAATTCATTTTGCCGACTTGGATGATTGGCTGGTCTCCATCTCGAATCGACCAACATAGGGAAGAAACATAATAATAACAATTAAAAGAATCGAGGGATATCGTGCAGAGGAGTGATCGAGTCTATGGCTACTGCCAATTCAAGTTGGGTGGATTCGAAGAAAGAAATTGGCTATTTATGTCTTCAAGTAATTAAAGAGTTGGTTTAGATAATTAGATTAGATTATCAATCCAAGTCTATTTAATCCTAGTATTTATACTCAAGCCCAACGTAATTAGCTATTTAATTTGAGTAGAATTCAATTTCCATGCATTGAAAATCTTTTTGCATAGAATATCTATCAACTTAATTAGAATTCATTTTCAATAAGGAAAAAGAATATTAACTAGAACAAAAATTAAATACTTTGTCAATTTTAATCTAATTAGATGGTTTAAATTAAACTGTTTCGTACTAGAGTATTCTTTATCTTCTCTTCTAGTTAAATCTTTCGTCGGTCTTTTGACACGGTAAAAATTGAATTGATAAAAGCTGATGGACAAAGGAAATCCTTACCGAGTCAATCACTCTACCAATTCATTTTTTGAAAAATGTGAAATGTATTAATTTTCATTTGTACATATTTATAAACTTATGCGATATATAGTACGGCGTTAGGTGATGCCATTGTTTAGTATAATATGGCAAAATGTCTTGTGTTAAAAACAAGAAATTTGAGCTTCGAATTCCGTAAGTAAATTGGAAATAGGAGCGATAATTATGATCTCTATAATTTTATGAATTTAAAAAATTGGCAGTATCAATCCATATTGTAATATACTAATCTCAGCTCAAAAAAAAAAAAAAGAAAAGAAAAGAAGCAAAAGTCATTGTCTATAGAAAATAATTACAAAAGCATTAACAAGGGCAGGGCACACTTATGCAACGAAGCTGCCAGAGAAAAATAAGCGTCACACAACTTGCAAAACAAGAGAAGCAAATAATTCTTATAAAAAAAAAAAAGAGAAGCAAATAATTATTTCGTCAGGCACCGTCCAAATTTCCAAATTTCCAGCGTCGCATCTCTTTGAAAGGCTCTCAAGCACGAAGCCCATTTTGGTCAATTGACACCTAATTGAACATAAAAAAGAAAATAAAATAAAAACAAGGGGGGAAATTACTGGTGGGAGAGGAAAACGAAAAGAAAGCTGACGAGGTGAAAGAGAACAACACCAACACCAACACCAACACCAACTACACCAACAACAAGAAGTAATGGTACAATTTTACAAATGGAAGGAAAAGGAATCAATTTCATATTCATCGGTTTTCTTCTTTGCCTTAACCTTAACCACTCACCCCATTCTTTTCTTTTTCCCCATACTTTTGTATTTTCATCTATATCATCGCCACCCCCACAAACAATACCACCACCCGTCATTATCATCATCAATATCAATGATGTTTTTTCTTTTTCTTTCCTCCTAGCAATCTCTTTGTCTTCTTCTTCTTCTTCTTCTTCTTCTTTGCATCGGTTTTGCCTCCATTCTCATCAGCCTTGAGGTATTTGTTTTTATTATCTTTATACGTTTATGATTATATTTATGTTTTAGTAGCATTTGTTTTGTTTCTGGTTTGTTGGGAACCCGCTGTCTCTTTTTGTTTGGTAAAGTTTTGAACTTTTTTTGACAAAAGTTCCCTTCTTTGAGGGAATGGGAGTCGTGGGTTCCCATGAACTCCAATGTCTGATTGGTTGGTAAGAAAGTAAGGAAAATTATACAAAGAAAAATGACATCTTGACTTGATTAAATAGCAGCATTGGCTGAGGGGTGCTTTCAGCTTCTCTTGGCTGGGCGTCAGGCATTTGTGAGCTTGTATGCCTGTGTTTCAAATTTATTTGTTCTTTATTTTGGTTATTTTCATGTGTGGTAAAGTACTTTTAGTGTGCCATAATGGTATGATGAAAATTATGCCTTTTTGGTTGTTGTCAGAAAAATGTTCGGAGGTGAAAACAACAATGTCTTGCTTCCTGGTTATCTCACAGATAATCAATTCCAATTCAATTCAAATGCATTGCCGCAGCTGCAACTATGTGGAGACGGTGAGTATATCTATTGGTGATTGCAATTTGGTGATCATAAATTTTGTAATTAGAAAGTCAGCGGTGGGTGCATGTATCTGTTTCTGGGAAGCCTCTTCAGTTAGTGACCACTCTGGCTGACATCGCTTTTAGGTGTCTGGTTAAGTTTGATTATTCTTAAACAACATATGCTCATACTTTTTTATTGTTTATTGGTTAAAAATTTCTTGCCTCATCACTAAGACCATTAGCTTCATTTTCTCTGCGGCATGTCAGTAGAAGTAAGGGATGCGGCATTGCGTTATTAGTTTGATTTTTGCATAGCATGCCATGAACCTAATCTGGCTGCAGCAGTCAATAAACCAACTGAATCTGGGTAATTATTTTCTGTTGAATGATAAATTTGTTTAGGAAATCTCATTCACTTTTCTGCTTTCATTCTCCATCATTTTCTCCCTGCTGGGGCATGCTATCTCATCATCTAGTGATCCTCCTTGTGTTTTGTTATGTTTGTCATGGGTCATCATGCTTTTCTGGCTGCAAATTTCAGTTTGTATTCTTGCCTTCAAATCTTGTTTCTTTCACTTTATATATTATTTATTGTAGTGTGTGTTTTCCTTCTACAAATGTTCTATGGTTGATCTAATTTCATTCAGGGATGTTGCAATCTGTCTCTGTTTCAGTTGGATGCAGTGTTGGTCCCCCAAGAATCATGGGGAATCAGCTTGCAACTACAGTGGAGCGGCCAGTTAAAAGAAGCAGGGAGGTTGAATCTATTTCCAGACAGCAAAAGCACGATATATCTTTGAATGATAAATTGCATCAAGATGAAGGTGGTCAGCATTGTAGCATTATGAATCCAAACCCTGTATCAACCGGTCTTAGACTTTCGTATGAGGATGATGAACACAATTCTTCCGTTACTTCTGTGTGTGAAAATATTTCTGGTGCAATTCCTCATATGCTGTCCCTTGGTGATAATCTTAAGTTGGAGATTGACCGTCAGAAGGAAGAATTCAATCAATACATGAGAATTCAGGTGATAATCTGATTCCGTATGACAAAAGATAATTTTGATGGTTCTGTTTGTTCAATCCCTTGAACCTTTGCAGCCAAAGTAATTAACATATTATGTCATGACCAATCATTGACCTCTGCAATCAGTCCAACTTTAGATGGTTAAGTATTGGCCTATCAAATTGTAGTCACTCAGGTTGTTGATTTTAAAGAGACAACCTTTAATATCTTCGATGCAAAAATCTTATTGGTTTTAGAGGCTCGACATTTCTCGTCACATTCTCATTACACTTTTTCATCACATTCACATCACTTTCTTGACTTTTCTTGTTTCTTTTCTTTTGTTTTAATCATTTCTCGTCCCTTTTTCATGGTGTTCTGAACAATTCTCTTATTGTTCACTATGTTCCCATCAGCTTTCTTTCTCAAATTCTCATCAGTTTCTTAGCATCTCTCGTCATTTTTTCATCATTTTTTAAGGTTTATAATCTTTTTTATAATCTAAATATACAGTCAGAATCATTTTTTTCTACTGTTAAAGTTCCCAAAATTATAATGAAGTGTGTCAAAGGAAGAATGTGTCCGCTGTTCTCTTCAAATAAATGACAGTAGATGAAAAAAGCATGGCCATGAGAAATTTAACATTTTCCAAAAATAATGGAATGGGATATAATACATTGCATTTAATTAAGTCTACAGGGCTCCATGTAGACTGAGTGATAGGCTGATAGCTTTGGCAGCCAGTTCTTACTTGGTTTGTTTGATATAGCAAGGAAACATGGTAAAGGGCGTAAGGGAAATGAAGCAAAGACACACATATTCTTTTCTCAGTGCCATAGAAAAAGAAGTTGGAAGCAGGCTACATGGAAAGGAGATGGAAATAGAGGTCATGAACTGCAAGAACAAGGAACTAGTGGAAAAAATAAAGCAGGTTAGCATGGAAGTTCAATCTTGGCACTACAAAGCAAAATATAACGAATCTGTAGTCAATGCATTGAAGAACAATCTTAAGCAGGCCATGGCACAAGGTTCTTTGCATGCGAAGGAGGGTTGTGGAGACAGTGAGGTAGACGATGCAGCCTCTCGCACTAATCTGAATTATCTGAGTGTTGAAGATGGTTCCGGAAATTCAAGTTCCCTGAAAATGCAGATGATTTGTAGGGCTTGTAACATCCAGGAAGTCTCTATATTGCTTTTGCCATGCAGACACCTGTGTTTGTGTAAAGACTGTGAAGGGCTTATAGGCGTTTGTCCCGTCTGCAAGGCAATGAGGACCGCAAGTGTTGAAGTATACTTGTCCTGAAGATGTGTTGTGTTTTGGCGTGTATCTAAGCATTTGCATTTTTGATTATCCAGAAGGGAAAGAATGAGTTTAAATTATAATGTTAATATCATCATTTAGACGAACTTAGGTGTTGTGTGAAGATTTTTTGATGGAACCGGGTGAGGAAATGAAGTTATGCTGGTTTTTTATAAGAAATTGTTGAAGTTAAAAAGAAAAAAAAAATCTCTTATCTTATTATATATGTATGTTAATTAATATTTGGGTAGATGATTCCCAAATATAAATTATGTCGCTTGAGAAGCCATGATGATAAATGAAGGCCTAACTTGTATCAGAGTCCGAGTGCCATAATAAAACTAGAAACTGTTGCTGGGTTTCTTTGCCTTCGGAAAATATCCCTTTTTGCTTTCTTTCTTCGAGAGAATTAATTACTCAATTCACCTGATGAGCTTAATGCCAGTAATTTGTTATACTAATTCTTTTGTACCTTCTAGTTAAACTAACTGCCAATGTTAAATTTGATTAAGTACTTAGTTGGTAGGACTTATCTAATGGATTTTTTTTTCAATAAAATTTTTGAGGATTAAATAAATTATTTTTTTTATTAACAAAAATTTAAATTTTGGGTTTTTGAAAAAATTAAATAAGTTATTTTGTCTTTACTAATAAAAAATTTAATTTTTAACCTTTTGGGAGTAGAAGTTGAATTTTTTTTAATATTAAAACATTTAAAACATCATTTATTATTTGATAAACTTATGTCATTATTTTTGTAACTTAAAAAAAATTATATATTAAATTAATTTTATAAATTTTAATAAAGTTCTCGTTGACAATCAAACAATTTAAATTTTTTAAGTAAAAATTTTATTTGTAAAAATTTTACTAATAAAAATTTTATTTAAATAAGTTGTATTTAAAAAATTATATTAAATTGAGCCTAAATAATCATAGTTGGTTAAAACACTACAGGAGAACGGTCTTGAAAATAAAATGTAACCGACTCCCTCTTAATAAGGGTGACACCATTTAACTGAAAAAGTGTTAAATTGTTTAGTCCCGAGCATTATAACTGCAGCTCGAAGAGTATAAATATATAGTTGTTAATTGGTCAAATATGGATGGGAAATGGCCCTAATGGGTGGGTTATGTCTTTAAAATCCAGCTCTACCTACTAAGGTGCTGTTACCCCCCGCCAACCCCGCACTCATAAATCGTCATGAAAGATCTACTTGCACATCACTTCCTTTTTTAATTTGTTCGATCTGAATTTCTGACACATTCCACGTCCCCGGACCCCAACCAGAGAAAACCTAACAGGGAAAAAAAAATTCACTTTTGCCTAAAGATCCCAGAAATAAATAAATAAATAAATAAAACAAAATCACGCGCGATCACACATTAGAATATCCGTGCCCACTGGTGGGATTCCCTATCCCTCACTACCTTTTCTATTATTGAGGGGGAAAACAAGGGGAAAGAGAAGTAAAAATCGAATTGTCAATTGATTTTCAAGTACTCTAGCTGTTCGTTACACCAAACTCGCTTCAGCGGACTCTCCAACGCCAACTGAAAACAACGCACTTGCTATCTCTCATTTTCAAATACGCAGCGCTTTGCTTCTTTTCGCTTCGATTTGATTTCATTTTCAGACCTCCGAAAATATGCAAAGCGCTGCTGCATTCACGGCTACCCCTCGAAGATTATCTACAACCACAAACCCTGGGCTCGGCCACGTCGTTCTCTGTTCCAAACGACGCGATTCCAATGTCGTTTCCTGTTCTCCCTCTGCCTTCCCGCCTCTCCGCCGATCCTGGTCCCTCTCCTCCACTCCTTCCTCCATGTTCCGGCCTTGGACTGCCGTGCCGCTGCGGGATCCCGATGCCACAGGCCGTTCTCAAATTATTGCGGCCACGGCCGTACCGGAGAGCGCCGGCGGTGAGGAACACAAAGCGACTGATTTGGCTTCGACGTTACAAGTTGGCCTGCTGATGGGCTTGTGGTACTTTTTCAATATCTTCTTCAATATTTACAACAAACAGGTCCGATTTTTAACTAACTTCTTACATTTGTTTTTCAATTTCTAAGATTTATATTTAATCTTTTGGTTGTTTTACCATTTAGCAAGAGAAATTACTTAGAATTTGGAGAATGATTAACTGATTATTGATTGATTGTGAGCAGGTGCTGAAGGTTTATCGCTTTCCAGTAACTGTGACGACTGGTCAATTTGGTGTGGGAACCGTAGTGGTTTTGTTGATGTGGACTTTTAATTTTTATAGACCAAAAGTTAGCAGCACCCAGGTACTTGTTGGATGATTCCCTCCCCCCAAAAAACAATTTTTAAGCTGGTGCTTATTGTGTGTTGTATTGGCAGCTTGCAGCTATTTTGCCCCTTGCATTGGTGCACACATTGGGTAACCTCTTTACTAATATGAGTCTTGGGAAAGTGGCTGTTTCATTCACTCACACGATTAAGGCTACGGAGCCATTCTTCTCTGTTCTCCTATCTGCTTTGTTTCTAGGGGAGGTATGCTGGATATGGATGCAAGTTAAATTGATAAGCAGGGATTTTGTCCATTTATAAGTATATGTGCATGCGTATTTCTACTGGAACTATAAATTCACATTTCGTTGCATCATGTCATTGGATGTTTATTGTTGATACTAGTTATGATCTTGCTGATACAGTTTCCGACTCTCTGGGTGGTTGGATCTCTAATACCTATTATGGGTGGTGTTGCGCTTGCATCAGTTACTGAGGTTTCTTTTAATTGGTAAGAACTTTTATTTTCATTGTGTTTCCAATTATTGCTTCCAAAATGAATGTTGCAGGATGAGGTTCTTTTTTGCATGTGTATGATTCCAATTCTCTCTTGGTAAAATAGACAATATAAATATTTTTTATTTGATCTACTATGACTTTATTTCTTTTGGTTTGTGGAACAGGGCTGGTTTCTGGAGTGCAATGGCCTCCAATTTGACAAACCAATCTCGTAATGTCCTTAGCAAAAAAGTCATGGTGAATAAAGAGGTAATCTACATGGTCCACATTGATGTGAATTAATGAGCATGGTTCAGTACTTGTGGGTATAGTACATTGAATTATTTTCATGGTTGTTACTGACCAATTTAATCAGAAGTTGCATATGTGAAATGTGTATTGGTATATTTTCTTCTGTTTGAATTTGTGCATAAATATAATTTCGTATTTTTAACAGGAAGCTTTGGACAATATCACCCTATTTTCTATAATAACAGTCTTGTCTTTCATCCTGATGATCCCCGTGACTCTCATTATGGAAGGTGTCACGTTTACCCCTGCATACCTACAGTCTGCTGTGAGTTTTGCTAAATAGCTAAACTTGATTTAGTTACTAAATTTTGTCTTTTCCAGAAAATGTATTCTGTCCAAGTTGGTGTCTGATTCACTATCTTGCATGACAGGGTTTGAATCTTAAAGAGGTTTATTTAAGGTCACTTTTCGCTGCTATCTGTTACCATGCTTATCAGCAGGTGAGGCCTTCAGAATTTCTTTGGGACTTCCCTTTTTGTTCCTAAATTCATATCTAGTGTATTTCATGTGATGTGTAAGCTCTTAAACCGTAGTTTCATATTCAACTCAAAGCTGAAGCATCCTTTGACATCGAACTTGTTGAAAATGGAAATAATCATATTTTGCCATGGTCTCTATAAAAAGCATAAATCATTTATGCTTCCTTGCTAAAAATTCTGATTGGACTGTGCAGGTCTCTTATATGATATTACAGAGGGTAAGCCCTGTTACCCATTCAGTAGGCAATTGTGTGAAGAGGGTGGTGGTAATCGTGAGCTCTGTTATGTTCTTCCAAACTCCAGTCTCAACTATCAATGCCCTTGGTATGATAACATTGCATCTGAATTTACACATTTAATTTCCTGTTCATGTCTGCATTAATTTTTTCTTTTATAATTATGAAAATTGTTTTTTCGTGACATTGGTGCAGGCACTGGGATCGCTCTTGCTGGAGTTTTCTTGTACTCAAGGGTGAAGCGCATTAAGCCAAAGGCAAAGACTGCTTAAATTTCTTGTGGAGAATTTTTACCAGGCAGTTGGGTTGTCAGTTGATAAAATTTAAGTTGTTCATTGAGAACTTGTTTTTAGGTCAGGCCAGGAACTTAATAAGTGTTTTGGGTTTGTAATCTATTTTCTCTTTGTTTTTTTTTTTTTTTCCTTTATCTTTCTTTTTAGATGATACATTCTTTTGTGGATTTCGCCACGGTTATACCGGTAGCAAATCAGCTGCTCTGAGATGAAACAATTTTCAATTCCTGAATTGTATGATTTCCTTTTAGTTTAAGCCTCGATGCTTCATCTTCCATCGCTAGTTCCTCGTTTGAATGTGAAATGTAATTTTGCTCTTTTATTTAATTTCATTTCGCCTTGAGCGAAAAGTTATCGACATGGAAAATGGAAAGAAGTCGCTACCAGCTACTGATTCGAATACCCCGCCGTTAAAGTTCTTTCTTCATGACGCTGGCCTAGTGACCTGGGTAACTTAGCCCATTGAGTGGCTCATTCGGCATTATGACACTAGTTACTCGCTAGTATTTCAATAAAACTGCGATTATTTACCCTTTAAAAATTATTTTGAATATTTAATATTTATGTTACTCAAACGCTCTTGATTGAATTTACAATTAAGAATAATTATATTCAATTGAATAAAAATATATTACTCTTAACATTCATCTACTACATTCATACTATAAACTAAAATTTTATTTTGTTAATCTTATCAATTTAAATCTTGAATCTTTATTTACAATTAGTTTTCTCTATTGAGTTAACATATGATGATAGATTGCAAAGAAAAACGTTTTGTTCAATCGAATAGCCCTGAATATTCCCATGGCATGAAATGAGGAGGAAAAAAATCCTCTATTCATTTATGTGAACAAGTTCAGTTACTTCTTGAAAAATTGTCTTCATTTATTCATATAATAAGTTTAGCAATCACTTGAACTAAGTCCTTACATGTAAAAATTTCTTTTGCGATTGTAGAAAGAATAAAAAAACTAATAATAACAAAATTTAATTCGAGGATAATTTTGATATATTCAAAGCATAACTTAATAAAAATCAAAATTTGAAAATTAATTTTTAGAATCAGTGTCTTAAGTTATAAAAAAAAAAAGTATATTTAGCAGGGTCTGTCCAAGTAACCCCATCTTATCAATAAACAAGAGCGCAAGTAGCCCCATCCTATCAGTAAATAAATAAAATATCATTAAAAACTTTCTTTAATTCCAAGTAAACTCAAAACCCATAAATATCTAATAAATGCTTCAGACTATAAATTCAGATGTTTTGGAACGGCACCATCGGAGTAATCCATGCACGTCTGAATAAACTCCATTTTAAAACTTTTTTGAGCTGTGTTTAGAATTAAGATGACAACAACCTTAAAAGTCAAAACCCTAATAACAAAATAATAATACGAACTATATAAGAATAAAGAACTTGAGAAAACATCATTCAAAATCCTGACAGAGAATGTACGTAAAAGGGCTTTCCATATATATGTATAGGAAGTTTACATGACACAGGTTAACATTTGATACAATTTCAACCCTTTTGATCTGTATCTTATTGTATCAATTATATAATTATAACTATAAAGTACTCTAAAACAAATACAAAGTAACAATCAACAAATTAAAAATCTTTAAATCCTAGTTAAACAACTAACAATAGTTACTCAAAGATTGGCTTGAGAGATCATTTCCACTAAATCCAGCTCCTTCTTTACTTCAAACTCCATCACTGGAGGCACCTCCAATGGTGGCGCCTTCATGTCCAAGCTTTTCTGGTGATCAACAACAGGAGAACAAGGCATTACTTCGATTAGAGAATCAATGCTGCAATTCTCATCAAACAACTTGTCATCGAAATCAAAATCCGGGACCTCATTAAAATCAAAATCCGGAACCAAATGATCACTAGGGCAAAAGTCTTGCTCGGCGGCAGCTGGAGGACTACTCTTGGTTGCTGCTTTGCTTTTATTATCGGCATTAACATTAGCGGAGTTTTTTCTCTGGTGTTTTGAAGAACCTGCTGCATCTAAGTTCAAGCTCTTGATATAGTCTTGTAAAAGAGAGGCTCTTGGGTATTTCGAACGACATTTTCGCTTCGAGAATTGCCTTCTCTTAGTTGCATTCCAATGATTCTTGATTGAATTTTCAGTTCTTCCGGGCAACCTCTTTGCAATTTCTGCCCATTTGTTTCCTATCTCTGCATGCGCCTCTATAAGCGCCTTATCTTCCTCCTCACTCCAAATATCCTTCTGCAATAGTATTAAAAAAATTCAAATTAATAAATTGCACATGCACTGTGAATAATAAATAAATTCGAGGGTCTAAATGTTCATTTACCTTGATATCAGGCCTTAAATGGTTATGCCATCTCTCTCTGCACTGCTTGCCTATTCTTCCAGGCAACATCTGAGCAATATGAGACCATTTTCTTATCCCAAATTGATCAACCAACCGAATCAATAGCCTATGCATATACACGTTAACTATCAACTTTTCTTTGAAAAATTAGGAAGCTAAATGTGATAATTAACCATGCAAAAATTTCAAAATTAAATTACCTGTCTTCTTCAGTAGTCCATTGTCCCTTCACCACATTGGACTTCTTACCAATTTTCATCGTCTTTCTTACCGAATGGTATGCTCTATTATTGTTCTTATTCATGCCAGCTTTCTTGTAGTAACCATTGCCAGCACTTACACATGAAACTTCATCGGAAACAAGAAAATTTACAGGCTTCATTTCTTGAAAATCTAATCCCATGTGGCTGTGATGATCGGATCCCAAAATATCGATGGGGTTCACTTGCTGTTGCTGATGATGATTTAGGTATCCTCCACTTTGGAAATTGTCCATGACCTGACCATTGCCGCTACTGTAATTGTGATCAGCAAACGGCTTGCAGTCATAAAAATCAAAGTTTGATGATGATGAGTAATTGTATGGGAAAGCATCAAGAGATTCAAAGCATGGAGTTTGAACGGCAAAAGGGTTTGTCGAGGAGGATCCGTTGAGATTAACGAACAGATGATGATGACCACCACCATCACCATCATCAAGATCATGGTGGTGGTGATCAAAATCTTGAAGATTATTAGTTATAGTAGTACCCTTCGATGAAGGGACTTCAAAAGGTAGCTCAGGTTTCATGTAATTTTCAGACGAGAATATTGGTTGTTGTTGGCTTGCATGATGATGTGCTTGGTCTCTTAGCTTTGTGTCTGGCTCCATGACAACATGCAGCAAAAAGTTTGATGTTTGAGCGTTTTGGAACTGTCACCTTCGTGTTCCTTAATAAGTGAGCATACGGCAAGGCATTTATTATCAAAGTTAATCATGATCGTTCATTATGATTAATCCCATGGTCAGCATCGTTTAGCATTACTTAGCTCTCTTGACCATCAAGCCTCTCTTAATTAACATATTTATGGCTCTCTTTTTTTTTTTCACGTGTTATTTAATTTAATATTTTAAAATAAATTATATCACAAGAATCAAATGTCTATCTCAAACCTCCCTCCTTCTCTTTTTACTTTTAGGTTCTATCTCTGTATATTGTTGATTTTTTGTTTATAATAACTGAATAAGTGAAGAATTTCCTCTTGGGCAGCTAAATTTTTGTTGATTAACCTTAATTCGCACCAGTAAAAATCTTATTGTTTCCAGTATAAACTCATTTATTTATTGGATTTTTGCTTTATATTTATTCCAACATAAATAGTACGAATATCATGGATAGGGCCATGAGAAGTATACATCCGACTTATAAAAACTTAAAAAAACATAATCAAGTCAACTTAACTCATTTCGTCAACGATTGATGGTGCATTTTTTTTGGGGCATCAGGAAACGGAAATAAACGAGGGTAAATGAGTCAATACGAATTGAAAAAACGGCTTTTGGCCAAGGTTCACTTTAGATTATTACAAATTATCTAAATTAAATGAGTAATAGTTATTTGTAACGGAAATGGTTTTCAAACAAAACCTTAACAAGTTAATTTACTCTTTCATATTAATATCAAAATTCAGCGAGTCGTTAAAAAATTAATTTAATGGTAAATTTGGTCTGAAGCCTAAGAGACACAATTATGGTCATGTTAAATAAATAAAAATCAATCTACATTAAAGACTACTTTTAGTACGGATTAGTAGTGATAACGCTAAGCATTTGTTATTAGCCTTAAGTTTGCAGTTGGAGTTCTTTAATCACTACAATTAAACAAATAAAAAGCTTTAAATGTAATAGGTTAAGTAAGAAACAATGTTTGCAAAGGATTTAGTGCAACTTATGGCTTATATTTGCAAAGGATTTAGTGCAACTTATGGCTTATATCTACAAGTCTCAAATGCCTTTTCCATTTTTGAAATTGTAAATGCCCATAACAATTTTCTTTGGTCATGTTTGGTTTGAAGAAAGGGGAGAAGAGGAAAAGAGTGGAATGGAGAGAACAGATGAAGAAATGAGTGGAGGAAAATAGTGAAATTAAATTTCATTGTTTGGTTTAACATAAAATTTGATAGGGATATGAATTACAATTTTTTCTTTGGACAAATTTATCCTTTACCTTAAATACTAAACTATCTATATTAGTAATGAAATATAATTTAATATCAATTCCAAACTTTTTTAATATTAAAAAGTCCTAAAATAATTCATGATTTATTAAAATTATATATATATATATATAACAAAACAGCCGTCCGATAATGGTCTGGCAGAGTTCTAGCAACGGTTAATTTATATTAATTTATTTATTTTGTTAAGTTTCTTAAATCATTTATTAACTTTAATTAATATAAAATTATTTATAATATTAAATAGATAAAATAATATTATAAATAATAATTATTAATACCATTCAATAAGTTAAAAAGTTGAAGGGTAATTTTGAAAGCTTTAGTTTTCAACATAAGAGAAATTTGAATTCTTTACTTTTTAGTGTGAAATTCAAATTCTACATTATGATGGATATTAAATTCTAATGGAAATTAAGGTGACGTTTGTTTTTCCGTCTAAAATCTAAATAGACTTGAATGTTTCAATATGAATAATATGTTTGTATTTTTTTATTTGAATCTCTACAAATAAGTATTAAGTTGTTTATTTTTTCAACTAAAAAATATGAAAATATGTACTTTTACATTTGTATCCTTATTAAATTTAAATGTCAAATAAATAATATACTAAATACCATAATATTTTAATATTTATAAGTAAAACTACATTCAAGTGAATATATAATAATATTGGAATTATAATATATAAAATACCATAAATTTCAAATTTTATCACTAATTCTCAATAATAGTACATACTATAAGGGAAAAAAAACTAACAAGATACTTGAAATAGTTGATTTGCCATTTTATCTTGAAGTTGTCACATATAAAGATGAGATTATGTAGGGTAAATGTCTATGGGTGAGTTTTAGGATAAACCTAAAAAATAAATTAAGGATATTTTTGACATTAGAAATTAATTGATTTAATTCAAATTCCTTCATTCACTTAAAAGTAAAAAAAAATTGGCTTCACTATAGTAAGTCAAAATTATCTTAAAAGCCTCATTAAGTTATAAAAACAAATATCTCTAATTAACTTAATTAATTAAGTTAAGTCATCTTAAGTTATTAAATTAAAAAAAAAAAAGACCTGCTAAATTCTTATATATTTTGTCTAACCAAACAATGAAAATAAAAATAGAATTTAAATCAATTTCCTCTTCTCCATTCTCTCCTCTCAACCAAACATCGCCTAAATTTTCAAGTTAATCCGAAAGTTTTGGACATCTAAACATAGATGCCGATCAATCAGTCCACAATGTTAGGTGTTTGTGAAGTCTACTTCCACATTGGTTAAATTCGTCGTCTATTTACTTTTATATAATTAGAAAAGAATTCCTTATTTAAGGATAAAGGATAATACACAAGACCCAAAAAACATAAAAATATTGCTGTCTTTTTTCTTTTCCATTTTCTTTTTCTAAGTAAAGAGATGGATATAGTTTAAATTAAATTTTTAACTTCCTATATTCCTCAAGATTTAAATTCAGGTATCTTCCTCGAGGTTTAAATTCAGATAGTTCGACCTTTAAAACCACTAGCTAGACCATCAGGAGCTAAACAAAAATATTTAGTCTTTACTTTTTAAGAGTGAAACTAATTTATGAGTAATTTAACCTTTAATTAATAGTGGATAAGCAAGAAAGACTGCAATCCCTTGCGTGCAAGGGGGCTACCACTCATCACTACCCTCCAATAAGCCATATGAACAAAAACAGCCACAAGGTTTTTAACTTTTATTTCTACTCTCTCATTTTCAAAAGGCAAAGGAGAGGAAATCTCAAATTAAAATTTTAGCTCCCTTAGACTTCGGCTCAGGGGACCCACCAAAGAAACTACTACTTGAAAACCACTTTATCAAGCCCCTTGGGGTGAAGAACAACTAAAGAATTAATCATTATTATCACCATTTACGCGGCAAAATAAAATACTTCTATGTTGGGCAAATCCCCATTCCAACACTTTCTTCAAAATACAAGGATATTCAAAAGTTGGGGATAGAAGTCAAAGCCTTTCTAGAGGGGCTGTGCCAAAGCATTGATGTTGCTGGAAAGTTTTCTCGGGGTTCTCTGCATCAATTTGCGCGTGGTGAGGGAAATCAAATGGCATTTCTTCAGAAGAAAGCCCAGCCACACTGAAAACTTTCACAACTTCATTGTAGGCCACTGCATTGCCTTCCTCTGTCAGGTGCAATCCATCTCTGTTATGAAAGATGAAACAAATATTTTCAGATCATATTCCTTATCAGCACACTCTTGCAGAGCTAACGGTAAAGTCCATGAAACAACTATATCTACATCTCCAGTAAACCAAACAGAGCAGGATTATTTTTCTTTCCCTTAATCAAGTCCTACACCTGGATTCAGTATTTCTTTGCTGCGGCTCAGGTGTCTCGACTTCCCAAGATCCATTGGATTTGTCTTCTATGTATTGCAAGACGAAGTCCAAGATCCATTAGGTTTGTCATCCATGTAATCCAAGTTGAAAGTACTTTCATACAGAAATTCATCCATTAGGAATACAGTTCCAGGAAAAGATCGGACGTAATACTACTACTTTGTTCAGCCAGACTATTGTAGTACTTTATTCTAGTCTAGATATTAACATGACAAATATGTTTTACTAGGCAAAAATCAGTCAGATTCTCATTTTTGGACCACAAACCAATAGAAGCTTTATATATCACAAACCTCAGGAGTTTTTTCTGCCAACCCTCTGTTTCCTGCATCTTGGACCACAAATCAATAGAGGGAACACCCAGGTCTTTAGCAGTCTCAATGCACTGCCTTGCATAAACTCCTGTCATTTCATTTGTCCTTTCAGGCAGTTTCATAGCTTTCTCACCGTACAGTGATCTGCATACACAATTATAAAACATACCAAGTAACATATCACATTAATGACATCTTAGAAAGAGAAACAACAACACTAATTTTATGGTAAGAGTTCCAAGTTTTGAGGTCTTAAGAATCAGGAGTCTGAGATGACTCTGGGTCATTCATGGTTATTTTCCACTCCAAGGATTTTGAAGATTAATTAGAAGAGGAAAGAATGGCATGTTTATGTCTCTTCATTTCCTTATGTAGTGCAAAAACTCTTTCTTGGAAGGTATCTAGATCTAAACAAGGTAATTATATGCCACTGCCACTGGTTTGATCTTGATCTGCTTCGAACAAGGTCAGTTGTCTATCGTTAGTGGCAACACTGGGGAGGGTGATGATACACGGATGTGAATGGGATGATAACGGCAATGTAGGTGGGGACAGAATAGCTTTTTTGTTAAGAGTGAAACTGATTGATCGTAGCAGCACTAATACCCATCTCACCTAATGGTGTATCCTCCCATCGCACCAAAGATTTAGAGCGTAAATGTTATTCGCCACGGAAACAAATATAAGAAATTGCATAGTGGACATGAGCTGGAAGAAGTAAATAGATCAAATAAAAAATGCATAAACAGCGTGCTAATGCAATAGCAGAGGCAAGTGTAATAAGAAATGAGCGAGCGATTTTTGTACAGCCTTCAGAACAAACTGGAACTGACAATTAAGGTGGCAACAACAGAAGGAGATCTTGTGGCAGGGCCACAGGGGCTGGTGTTGCCGATCTGATGGTAGTGGGAATGTCTGTTTAACATCTTGCGGTAATGGTGAAGATGAAAGAGGCAGCAAGACGGCGGTTTAAAGCCATGGCAATAGCATTAGTAGAAGAAATAGCACAAACAAAGAAGTAAGGAAATGCAAAGACAGGAGGTTGAGGCAGATGTTTATGGTGGTAATATACTTGTCACTGCTAGGATTAGGCTATAATGAACAAAATTGAGATCAAGAGGTTCCACTTCCATTTACATGGTAAGGTTCTACAACTAAAACTTGGGATCTCCTAGCCACGATTACAGAATAGGAAAATGACATCCCTGCATGAGAAAGCTCAAACTTGTAGTCTAAGTCATTCAACATACTAAAGTTATATTAGTCCATGAATTTCCACAGACTAAGACACTCCTTTTCACTACCCAAAAAAAACGGAGACCTTAACAAAATACAAAAATGGAAGGTTCTTTGAACGCCAACGTATAAATTTTCTCTTAAAAATAATGAAATATTCAAAATTATATCAAATTGTTGACAGCCACAAAAGAAAATAACATATGCTGCAACCACCACAATAAAAGCATTGTCATTTTTCTATTGTTTGTGGGTAGTTGGGCAAACATGCTAGTAAACAGTTAATATAAGGTGAAGAGTTAACATACTTTGCATATTCCATACGCCCGTCCTCATCAATCGGTGGTGGAGTAATAAGAACAACTAACATAGTTGGTGAGAGTTCCTGCAAACAATGAATTAATATGCTGCAAATGATAAGAACAAAAACTGGAAAAACTCAAATGGGTTGCTCAATCATTAGTGAAAGGTCAAAATTTGCACCTTCAAATGCTGAACCATTCTTTTGAGATTGTCCCTGTACTCTTCCACAGGAACATGTTGCCTCTCACTAGTTCTCCCAAAAAGAGCTGCATCATTAGCCCCAAAGAAAATTGTTGTAGCCACTGGAGGGTTTCTATTGTCCTGCAATAGCAACCACCGAGTAGCAAAATTCAACAAACCCAGTCGGCGTTACACAACAAAAATTGAAATTTTGCAACAAAAGTAAATAGTCCGTCTCTGCAACAAACCAACCAAAATAAAGAAACAAATAAACAAGGAGGTTGTTTACCAGAGGGAAAATGTGATGTAGCAAGAACAATGCCCATCTAGTATTGTAACCGCCATAGCCACGAAGCAACACGTCGGCCTATAAAACAACAAAACAAGCAAAACCCAATACATGAAACCAGAAATAAAAATGCTGGGTATCAGCAGAAACAGCATAAGAAAATTGAACAAAAAGATTAATAATAAAAAAAATTTCAAAGAAATGCAAAAGTTAAAACCTTGCGACAGTAAGTGTCAGCAAGAGCAGCTCCCCAGCCGGCTGATCCAAAAGACTGCTGTGTTATTGAATCTCCAAATAACACTATTTGCGGCCTCATCTTTGTTCTCTTAGGACTGAAGATCTAGACACCAACTGGCGCCTTTTTCTTTTTTTTGCCTCTCTTTCTCTCTCTGTGGCTGAACGATACCGTTCGTATACCTACCCACCTAATCCGGTCCTGTCCCCCTCCACCAACCTTCCTTAACAAACATGCATTTTTTGTTTTCTTTTGCTATCTCACAGATTAAAATGATGTCTCCAATTATCAGCATAAATAGTTGTTCTGCCTCAGCCAAACATTTAATTTCTGAGCTATTTCAAGAAATTATTGATACGTAATAATAATTTCTTGCCCAAAATTCAATTAATCTTTTCTTTGTCATTCTCATTCCATTTTGTTTCACTTCAGCAGCTCCTACAAAACTCAATTTTATTCTCTATTTGGCTTGTAATTATTTATTTATTTGTTTATTTTTTGATAAGTTGTAATTATTTATTTGAGGATGAAGAAAAATTGTAACTGCACAAACTAATTGAGTATTCCAGGGCACATGTCCAAACTACCAAAATCTTGGAGAGCTCAAAAGAAAACCCATGACACTCGTTTTGCAAATGTCCATACGCCTTATTTTATTGGAATGATGAAACCTCCAAATCCAATTGTCCAGAATACCGAACCTGAGCCGTAAATTTGCCCTGGGCCTAATGAGTGTAGGCTAGAAAATTTCGATGGGCTCAAGAGCAAACAAGAACTTATGTTGATCCACAAGGACTACTTTACTCTAACCACACTGTAAGTGCATGCTGATACAGAAAAGAAGATACGGAAATTATACCTCATTCTAAGTGCCCGTGAGTTAATCCACCAACATTAGTGCAAATCAAGGAATCTGCTGTGTCACTTTTTAAAGTGCCATTCAAGCGCTAAGCAAAATATCAGAATGACAAGTAACAGCACCATTTGTGTCCCTTGTGTGCCACTTGCTGTATAGAAGAGATAGTGGATTGTGTAGCATGCATAGCACTCGTGACATTGGCATTGTCTTAGCCACTGTCCACTGAGCGCTTTAAGCTAATCTCTCTTTCTATCTATCTGAATCACCCTTTTCCAGTATCTCTTTAGGTAATTGGTTCAAAAGTCCTTGGAAAAGCAAAGGATCGGTAAAGAGATCGCAAAGCCAGAAATCGGGTGTTCTGAGAATAAGATTTACCATCTTCTGAATCACTGCCGGGAGTCTCATAGACATGAACTACTCATCAGCACCACTACCCAAATAAACAGCTTTAGTCAATGTACGTCCCAATAGGAATGCTGACATAAGGGAATGACAGGCCTATTTAGATGGTGAATCGGATGTTTCTTTTCCTTGTCCCTTGCAGTTAAAATGGCTTATGTTAGCTCCAGTCAGTCATTTATCAGCTTCACTAATTCATGAATATGACTTGACCCAGTCATGCCCATATAAATTCAAATTGCGGCAACAAGAAGTTAGTTTCAAGGATAATCTTTACTGTGCCTTAAAATCACACATAATGAAATACCATTTGGTGATATAATAAAGCATTCCTTTTATTAACATAAATTTCTCCCTGCCCATATTTGGGAAATCACTGAAAGACATCCGATGGTTAGAAATAGGAAGAGAAGCACACCTAACACGTAGTTACATGAACTTAGTACAAGACCTCTCGAGCACCAGTGACAAATAAACTCATGTGGATTATGCATTCAAGACTTTAGCATGAAGGTGAACCGTTATTGCTTTGTCCAAGGTTAGATGGCCTGGGACTGGGAATTTTCTTCACTTCTAGCCCTTTTCCGCTCAAGCTGGGGCTTCTTTCCACCCTCAGTCCTCTAACACGGGGACTATATGCCCTTTGCATCGATGGACTGTAAGGAGATCTTATATCCTCAAGTGAAGTTGGAGTTGAACTTGTGATTTTAGGACTCTGTGAGTGGCGAATCTCACCACGGCTTCGTGTGATCATTTCATCTAGAATTTCCCCTCCATCAATATCGTTGGCCCTTTCCTGTCGATCATTGAAAGCATCATGGATTAGAATGAAACTTCCAAAACTAAGCTTAGCCAATTTATGCGTCACACTATCATTAGAGATCAAAAGTCTTTACCACAAACAACCAACACCCCCTCCCCCCCTTCTTTCCCTCTGTTTTTAATAAATTTTGTCAAGTAAAACTTAGGTAAACCAATATTCATTCCATGCTCCAATCAGATGCTTTTGCAAAATTAAGCTTAGCTGAAACAAAGAAGAAGCCTAGACAACTCACTTCAAATGTCATATTGTAAGAAATGGCAGGAGCTTCCTCATATTCTGCAGCATCCAAATCTTGAAGATGAACGGCTTTGAAAAACTTCGGGAGCAAATATTGCCGCACAGGGACAAGAAGCATGATCAACAGTGGGAAAAGGACACCAGCTATTGGAATCCATGTTATGCCAAAGCACAGAAGCAGGTAGACTGTCTGGAACAAAGTAAAGGCAGCAATTGATTTGAAGGGAACAGTCTCAATGAATGTTGCATGATTCTCCACCAAAACCCTGAGGTTCAAAAAATGGAAATTAGATGTCTCATTGTTATAAGAATATTAATGATAACAAACAATCAGGACGATAACAAATTAGAAATAGGGTTTCACAAATTGAACATATGATCTAGTTAAATTCCATGTTTTCAGTTTCTTTTAAGGCTTTAATTGGGGAAAACTACATAAGGTAATTACTTGTATCTACGGCTTGGAGCAGTGAAAAGCAATAATATCCTCTCCCAAAATTGATTTCCAGGCAAGTTCTCAATGGCCATGAAGGCAAAGTAGCCCCAAAGAACGGAAGTTGGGATCTTCTTCAGGAGAGGCATAGCAGCAACACAACCACCAACCATCAATGCCTGCAGCAGATTGCTGAGACGTTGTTCCTTGACTTCAACAGGTAAAAGATCATCAATATCCTTATCCACATCAAAAACAGTCTCATCAACAGGTGCATCGATATAGCCAGAACTTGAGGCCTGTTGGATTGTGGATTCTTTCAACTCTTTTAGTCCCTGTTTAAGGTCGAAATTAGGGCAAAAGGGAATGACAAAAATTATGGTATCAATCAAAAAGTAAAATGAAAATAAATCTACCAGATGAGATGGCATTTGATAGACAAGGGGTGTCTGCATTTCATTGTATGCTTCTTGCATGTTCCTGTATAATTGACTCAGATTTGAATTTCTCTGTATGCTTTTCCGTGCTGTTGATACAAGCTTATTCCGTAAAAGCTGTTACAAAGAAAAGCAAGATTCCATATCAGCCATTTAGTAGTCAATGCAGTAGAAACTCAGATGATACTAACTTTAATATCTGAAACATGATCAAGAAGATCATGAAGACATTGTAACATGATCAAGAAGCACAGACGATTGTAACATGATCGAGAAGCACAGATGACACTAACTTTAATATCTAATACAAATCAAGAATTTATTGCAACAGGAAGAGAATACTCAAATGGAAATGGAAATATGGGACAGAGCTGCAATCTTATTATGCAGAAGGCAGAAATATAAGCAAGGCAACTGAATATGTATAAGCACCATACGCCAACTGTTAAAGCCCTTGGATCAGGTAGTAAATTGTCATGAGAGTAGGAGGTTCAGATATAGTTTTAAAAATCTATAACAACTTATCGAATGATATAAGAAATGTGAATTAGCTAATGTTGGACTCATTAAGTTACACATCTGCATGATGCACCATTGTAAGAATTTGTCAAAACATTGGACTTCATTCCTGTTTGTGCACTAGTAATTGCAATATCAATGTGAGTATAGCATCCCAATTCAAAAAATAATAAATGGCAAGCTGAGTTCTATACATCAAGAAACTTGAGAATAAAAAGTTGATAGAACTATGCTGGTATACAAACCAGATTTGTGATTTAAAAACCCAAGACAATTACCTGCTGTTTCAGGGTAGCCAAGCTTTTCGTATGCATTGGGGATTGTGGAATTACACCATTGGAAGGGGGAATGCCAATAAGACCACATAATATTGTCTGATAAATATTCAGCATAACCAACATAATAGAGTTATTTGATAAAATTGAAGACAAGGGCTTTGGTCCTACTCTAGTTTGATTTCCACTAGATTAATTTCAAAAGTTAATGGCTTGTTAGGACAATGGCTCACCAGGAATCCCAGAAGAAGAAGGTCATAGTGATATGAAGGTGGTTTCTTCAGATTGAACTCCTTCTGTTGGGCAAGTTGAGATGCTACACTGTGATCAAAGTAGTAAAGAACAGCAATCATAGTTGCTGGAATAAATGCTCCAACTATATATAAAGGAGAAACATCCAACATTTCCTGCATAACTGAAAAAGCATCAGTTTCTTGCCAGATACTAAATGCTTCAATCAAAATCTCAGTGATGCTTCAAGTAGCCAATGTAAACATCCACTGCTATACTGTGGAATTTTTTCTAGCAGGATTCACCTTGACAATGGTCCAATTTGAATATGCACCAGGAGACCATGGATTTGGACTGAAAAGTCGCCTGGGAATCCCTCTTGGAACATTATTTACAGGTATGTATGATATAGCAGTCCATACAAGCACCATTAGAGGGACTCCGTAATCTGCTATAAATCCTCGTAGTGAACCTACCGATTTGAAATCACATTCATCAGTAATGTTTATGAGATATACAGCTGACGCAGCATACCGTTTTGGCTTGTTTAAATAATTAAATAAGCTATCCCCACTGAGAATGGCATGATTATAAGGAAGTGATTACTTAACTGATTCATGCAGATTTCATCACTTATATGCCATGTAGTGTCCGAGTAACATTTTACCTGATCCGTAACGCCAGGATCTGGCTTTTCTGCTCTTTAGTCCGGTGTAAAGAAGGCCAAAGGAAAGAACCAATGCAAACATTCCATTGCCAAAACGCCAAGAAGGTTGCAATGACATCTGATTAGGATTTTCTCTCTCTGGTATGCCAAACTCCTCCACAACTCCCTATAGGATTAAATTCATAGTTGAGGGATGTACTGAGAAAATGATAGCGAATTCATGCAAGATTGTTTTAAAGAAAAAAATATAGTGCTTCTTAAACACCAGTTTCAAAAATCAAGCAAGAACTCAAGATTGCCAAGAAATTGCATATAAAGCATTTTGAGAAACAATCCAACTCTCCTTACCCGTATGGCTTGCTGCATGAAAAGCATTGCAATCAGCAGACCAAACAATTCACCAGCAAGGCGAGTAAACCGATTAATAATGGAGCATGCACCCAAAATGGACAGCAAGAACAGTAGTAAGGCCGTCCAGACACAGACCCTAAAAACCCAACAGAATGTAGAAAACAATTTGGTATCACCACAAAATCAACCCAAATGTAACAATTTAGTGATGCAGAGTGTTGTTACCATCCTGTCCAAGCTAAGAATAGTTTCTCGCCTAAATCTTTCCGATCTTTCACAAAGTTGAACATAAATGTATACATCAACACAGTTGGCTCAGCCACACCGAGTATGAGCAGGGGCTGTCCTCCAACAATTGAATGGATGATACCACAAAGTGCAGTTGATGCAAGAGTTTGCACAGCAGTCAAAGCTCCATCTGACATACAATCAAAGAAAGCATGCTTTAGTAAATGACCGTTGGATCGGCCTATAACAAGGGGACATTGACAGCACATATGGCCTTACTTGTATTTCTTTCAAGCTGCTCCCCGAAGGATATAACTGGAATAGCAGAAGCAAAGAATATATATGTTGTTGGAGCAAGGATCCTAAATGAAAAAGGAACAGTGATGATAACTTCAAAACAAATAACCTCAAAAACATCCCTAGTATTTGCAATCATTATATTCTGTGAACAAATAAAAAGCAATGTTAAGCTAGCAATTCAGATTATTATTGTATGACGATAATCAAAGACAACATCATGCAATGACAGACAATCAAATGAGACAGCACATACCTGTATCCAGCTCGGAAACCACCAGTCCAATCTTGCTTGTAGCACTTAAGTCTTCCTTCTAAATCATTCTTAATTCCACGGAAGGGAACAAATGTTTCTTCCATGAAAACTCAAAATTTCAATGAAATAATCAAATTTGAAGGTTTTTCCTTTTTTCCCCCTTTTTTTCTTCTTTTTGTTTGAACAAACAACAAATTGAGATGAAATCCACCAATACACAAGATTCAAATACAGATTAAAGTGACACGAGAGGCCAAACCAGCTAATAAACTTCCATAAGTGAAGACAAATACAAAAAACTATGGGCAGAAAGACAAGAAGATGATGTTCATTATAACATAATCAAAAGAAAAATGTGAACTCATCATATTTTGATGTGTAATTTAGCAAAATTATCCAATTAAAAACATTTACATTTCGAGAAATCTAAAAAGAATAAGAGTGGTATATTTTCAATAAAGAACAAAAGAATCAGTTAGTTATCAATCAAACTACTTCGAATCCATAAATGACTAGGAATCAAAGATATTAGCGAACAAAATCCATAATGAACTTTAATAAAAGTACCAAGTTAACGAAATGAACAGATTCTCTCCATGAGCTAAGTCTAAGAAGCCAATTAACGGTTGACTTTAACACCTCCAAGATCCATCACTAACTGAATCCCGCCAAAAAATACATTAAAAAAGAAAAGTGAATGCAAGAGAAGATAAGTTACATAGTACAACTTACATAGTTTAAAATATAACAAATTATCAATCAAAGATTGGAGCTTGTTAAAGTTTGGGCCCAAGAACAGCAGAATTAACGAAACCCCATTACCAAATATGGAATTTTGAATGGCTTAAACAAATTTAAAGCAAATGGGCATCAAGAAAAGTTTCGAAGAAAGAACCACAGAAACTCAAAAATTAACGGGAACCCATGATTGGGATTTTAAAAAAGTTTGGATCAAACAAGTTTGAGAGAAATGGTTGAATCAAGATTACATTATTCAAAAGAAACGATTTTGAGCAATATAAAGACAACTTGAGAAACAAGAAGTTGAAGCAACCGTATACAGATTGCAGTTACATGAACAAGAACAAGAAAGAACGGAGAGTGCAAGAGGATTAAGATGGAGCAAGAAGAGCTATTGAACAGAGAGAGAAACAGAGAGATTCGCAAAACAAACTCGGCAAATGGAAGGATTTTGGCGTGAATGAGAATGAGGTAGTGTGTGGTGACTCGGCATTATATAATACAAACAATGTGATTGAGAGAGAGAGAGAGAGAGAGAGAGAAAGCGAGGGAGCAGTGAAATTAATCCCACTAACCGTTGCTGAGAAGACATACATGAGCACGAAACTAAAAGGGCTAATTATAAATAATTTCTCGATCTTTAATAACTAAAAACCAATAATCAAATTCAATATCATTGTATTTGTTTTGTACCCGACATGCGATTTTAAAAAATAAACAAATAAATAAATTATCTAACATCTTATATGGTGCTTGATAGCTTGTAATTTCATTTTATATCAGTTGTGGGTTGGGAGAGCCACGGGTCCTCAAATTTAAACAATACCAAATTATGTTCAAAATTTTAGAAATTACTACCCAAAATCAAGAACTAAATACCCTTTTAAAGAATTAAGGGCGATTGGTTTTCATTTATTTTCTGAATTATAAATCAAAGTTGGTCTAACTAGGAAACTGTTGTGTGTGCATTTTTTTTTACAATTCTGAGTTTGATTCAGCTGCTATTTGGGGCTAATAATTTGAGACGTGATATGAATGACAGAGACGGAAACAGTGATGCAACTGATAGCTTTTCTGCTGTGACAAGGGAAAAAGCGACTGAAAAGAACCAAAATTAAGCAACTATTCCATATTGTGACGGGTCTAAATTACTGCCCAAATAAATACAAAATCAGAGAAAATATTGAGTATTTATCAGTTACCTCCCCTGAGGTTCACAGTATTACGACTTAAATGGCCTATTTTTCATTTAATTGGAATTTACCTTTATTGAGAACTGGACCACCATTGAAAACTCAATGTTAACAAAAATAAGTTACTCGGCCTTTGGTCAAGTGGCTGTGATCACTAATTTAAGTCCCCACAAAATTATTGTAAGGGAATTGAGTCATTCCTTAATTATAACTTATAATTAAGTAGAGATAATATGCTCATCTGTTAATGTGAGTTGAGTAAGCGTTTCTCGAATATCAATAAAAATAAAAATCTAGATAAGATCTTAAAAAATTTATATATACTGCATTAGTCACAATTCTGAAAGAATAAAGAATGATCTCATATAAATATAAGTTATAATTTGATTGTAAATATTAGTAATGGTTTCATATAATATGAGTTATAGTTTGATTATTATAGTTAGTTAAAAAAATGTTAACAAAAATAATATTAGACTAAAAAGCTCTCATTTATACCTAAAGAAATCACAATGTATAGTAATCAAATATATAATACTAGATCGTTATTATTAAAGAGATAAAAGGATTAACCATTTGATTAAAATTATAGAAAGTAAATCTATGTTAAATTAAACGAGCTGTTGAAAATATCACAAAACTTATAGGGGTTTAATGATAAATACCCAAAAATTTGAAGCAAATTTGACGCAATTTGGAAGTTTCGTCTTTAAGGTTAATGGTAACATACATGCATGCATGCACACCAACAACTAGTGACCATCCCTTTTTACCTTAATTTACACACACACACACATATGTATACATGAATATTTCTCTCGTCTTTATTTTTATTTTTATTTCTAAAATTTTGGGTAATACTAAGAAAATGATCCAATTAATGGAAGATTGATTTTTATGCTCTAGATCAAGCTTTATGGTATCTTAAAAGTTTTAATCACCAAATCCAAAAGCTGACCTAACTTTTTTAGGTAAACGGACGCACAGTGCTTTCATTCAGAAATCAGAATAATGTTGGCCTAATCAGAATCGGCGGATATGCGTATACCTCTCTTTAGTTGATTCTTACGTGAACCCATCCTGATTAAAATTAAGAGGCGGTTAGTTGTTACTTAAATTTTAATTAAGCTCATCGATCGTATCTTGTCTTGCGGCCGTCAGCCCATGGACAAAACAATTACCCTTTCGGGGTTGGTTACGCCAACTATATTCCAATAAACGCCCCCTTTAGGCTTTAACATTATACGTGCTGTGATTCGTATATTATAAAATAACTAGAAAGGAAACTTTTGAAGATTTGTTCTAATTTGATTACTTTATGCAACTCGATATGTCGTTTTGATTACATACGCTTCAACTTTTTTTTCACATTACCATAATACCCAGAACCGTGATAACTTAATAATTAATAAATTAATAATTTTGATTAAATCATAATTTTTAGCGGTCTTAACTTAAGATTGAGATAATAAATTAATAATTTGATAAATTTATAAGAGAATATTTTTTTTAAAAAAAATCATATTTTCTTATAAGACCCACTTACCGTATAAATTAATAATTACCTAATTTGAAACTAAATTATATTTGTAAAATTAAAAATTATACAATAGTTTATAGCTATATTATCACTCTAAATATGTACAAACTGATGTGACATGATTAAATTAGTTGAATTAAATACCTTTAGGTCCACATGATTTATTTTTATTATTGTATATTTTTATTCAACCAATGAGTTAATACCAAATCAGTTTGTACAAAATAAATTTATATAAGAATTTGTGACTGTGTCATCACTCTTTGTAAAATATGATCCAAGTGTTGTTTATATTTTTCTTGAAATCGATTAATCGACTTGAATCTCATCTTTTAACACTTTTTTGTAACGTAAAATTCTAGTTGATATTGTCATTTTACAACAAGAGTTTATTCAATGTCACTATCACTTTACAAAAATAATGAAACAATAATAAACAGTAAATTAAGGTAATAATACAAATACAATCACTTTTTTTCCCAAAAAAAAAAAGATTTTTTTATCAATAAATAGTTTATTAATTTATTGATTAATTAATGTTCACTAAATAAATAAATTTTTTTATGATCCACAACTATTAATTTATCCCAAAAAAAAATTCACAATTTTTTAACAGTAATTTGTAAGTAACAATAAAAATACTTCAAAAAAAACAAATTCTTACGTATTTATTGTAAGTACTGAGTCATATTGTCGGCCTCTCAAATGCTAACAGGTAACAGAGACATTCCCGATACCAAGAGTAATTTTATATTGCAACTGCAACAACCAACATGATAAAGTTAATTAATCCCTAACTTCTCGGTTTACACGCTGAGGGCCTGAGGCTTAGGGGCAGGCCGAAAAAGGATTTCACGGAAGTGTAGGGATTGTCAATGAAATTTAGCCCATTTCCTACTTCCCAGCCCCTCAAATCTCTTATTTCCAATATCTCAACCAGATGATATTACCTCCAAACTTATGGTTCAAATTTATTATTGAAATGTTGAACGCGGAGCTAATTGTTATTATTATTGAAGCGAAACCTCTTTGGACTTTTATTTGATTCGCAGCCACATTTGACTTTAGCACATGAGATTTGTTTGATAGGCACATTGCAAATATATACAATATATGTGGCCCTTAAAATGCGGCTTGCTGATGCAAGGGTCGGTTAGCCGGGCATATATATTTATATTTATATACACAACAATTCATTCATTGATGTACGTAATGTGCCATGCCCAAGGGTCGATTTAAGATATTACCGTAAACTGTTACACTTCATTTCTGATGTTCGTGCATGCTCGTCAACATTCAGCCGTGCACCGCACAGACACAGCTCGTTTTAATTTGCTGAAAGCTGAAGGTGAAATATAACTGTTACGTAAACGTTTGACATATAATAATAATAATAATATTATTATTATTATAATTATTGTTATTGCAAAGCAACTCCCGACATCCAGCTACGCCTACTCTATAGAATTCATCTGTCGTTTCTTTATTTTATACATTGCCTGCCTAATTAATATTCAATCGATGGTGTATATCTTTCTTTTTCTCTCTCCTTTGTACAAGTAATCAACTTGTTAAGTGCGGGTCCAAAAAGTTTGACACCAAAATGACAAGATAAAAAGGTGAAATTGCCCATCTCGAAAGCTAGGTTTCTAGATAAAAACGTATATATATAATCTTTCTCGATGTATATATTGTGTATATAACGTTGCTTTTTTTTTTCCCATTTATTACCGTTTTACCTTTACCCAACTTGATTTTTACGACTAATAAAGTATTTTTTGCTATATTTTCCAAAATTTTCGTTCCACCGTGTCTCGTGTTTTTGAAATGTAAATGCTAGCCGTTAGCTAGTGTTAAGTACCTGATTAATAAATGATATGATGCCTCGGGGGGGTATTTAAATATAGTTAAATAAGCTTTCAACTCAGGGAAGACAGTATTAAAATGGGTAATGTTGCAGTTGTGGGCCGCAAAAATACGGAATAATAATTTTCGAGATGGAAGGAAAGTGATGGAATCGTGCAAATTGGAAATATATAATGCAGGGCTTTGTCCCGGTGACACACGCATCTAATTGATGATAAAATATTTAATTATTAAGTGACGTTTTTATTAGATGAAAGAAACGGTTCACGATAATTGACTACAATTGGTCGAATCTTCATCAACCTCTGTTGTTTTTCTTAATTAAATTTTGTGATAGCAATTGTAATCCTCGTATTGATGCGGTGAATTGTTTGACTCTCATTAGATCAAGGGGTTTTGTTAATCATCGTTATTAAGCTCCCAACGCCGTTTTCTTTTTCTTTTTCTTTTTCTTTTTTTTGGTTTAAAAAAAATTTGAAATATTTGTTTTTCAGTTACAAAATAATTGGGGAAAGACGTCTAGTGGTTAAAAGGAATCATATATTTTTTCATTTTGCCATATTTTTTTGCATGATCTATCCAGATATTGATCTTTGTTATTTAATTAATTTCCTTTTAATATTTTGTGCCTTACTGGCAATTTTTTAATGGGAAAAAAACTGTTTATGATTAAATCTAAGGAAAAAGAGAAGGCTTGCACAACAAACCTTGTCCGCTAGTGACCTAACAGCTTTAACCTCCCAGCCAAGTATTTTACACAAAACTCTACTTCGGATAAGTTTTATTATTATTATTATTATTATTTAAAAAAAATAAGAAGGTCACTAAAATCTAAATTTATGTTTAGTACCTTAACTTTTTCACCAAATAACTAGTAAAATAAAGTTGTATGAAAATCATTCAGCCACAACTTTAGGAGCGGATAAATTTTATTAAACACCTGTGCCCATTGATATAAATTTGCAATAACTGTTGTAACAATTGTAAAAGAGATCCACTTACAAATACACAATCTCTCATGCGGGGGCACGGGAATTCCACATGAATTAAAATACAAATTTAGCTATTAGCCTATTACAATGGTGTTTGTTTAACATTCACGTATAATTACATAGAACCAAATATACATTTTAAAAGTTGTTCACGTACGCAAGGATTAATAAATTTATAGTTAATTAATTGCTTGCAACAATTAATCTGCATTGGCGCATTCGAACTCGATTTTGTATGAACGCATTTGGGAGTGTCCTTAAAATTCCGAAGTCTCGAGTCACTTCGCCATAAAGCTTCTCTTGCCACCTTATCAAGATAGAACGAGTAATAAAAATGATAGCGAAAGTACCCCGTGGAACCTACTTTGCTAGTTAGAAAGCTACACTTTTTTTTTTCTCGCACAATCATATCAAAATAATTAATTTTATGAATTGGGTCGTCGGTAATTTATTCTAAAAAATCATGTGTCGAGCAAACGCTTTATCAAGATTCTCTTGGAAATTAGGACATACTTAATTAGGACGTTAATTAGTTACGAATGAAAGTCATGTTCATTAGCGATAAACAGAAGTTAGTTAAGATTTGAAATTAAAACAGAAAGGGAATAATTGTAGGAGGAAGAACGACACCCTAGTCTGTTTTTAGAACTTGTTTTTAGTATTATAGTTTCTAATATATTTTTAACTATGTTTTTTTATCCCTAATGTTCAGAACTAAAGTGGTAAAAAAATAATTTTAAGAATAACGAAAGTGTCATTCTCCTGAATCATAATTATAAGATTATGACTATTTTGGAGTTGCTATAAGGTAGAACATAAATCACAACCACACACACAAAGTGATAAATAATAAAAAAAATCATTATAACTTTAATCGTGTGGTTATAAAAGAATGTTATATTTTAGAGCGGTTTCAGCATAACCAGACTCTAATTATGAAAATGCAGGACGGGTGGTGTGTTATAGTGCCGATCCACTTGATTCTCGGTTGCAACCTCTTTTTGATTCTTTGTTTAATTTTGGGTTATCAAATTCTAGTGCTACAAATCAGTCACGTTGTCCATAAAACATTATGGGAATCAAGCCAAAGCCACAAAGAAAAAAGAGAAGTAATAAAAAATAAAGAGAAAGGCCGAGCAGTGGATTGGTTGTTTTCACAAAATGTGAGAGAGTAGCAGTCTAAGTCCTTGTGAATTTAAATTCTCCCCCAATCAAGCATGATTGACTGGAAAGAATTTATTTCACATTTTTATAAAAATACTTTTTTTAAAATTTTTGTATAAAAATTCCACAAAAGCCGAGATATTTTCTCCTTTTCACGACCGGAGAAATCATTTCATCCGCTTGTCTTTGCTAAACACCAATGGTGAAAGATTACTTTGTATTCGTTTTTCTAGATGTCAATTCACCGGGGGCACGCGTATACGACCGGGATTATGTTGACTGAGAATTGATATAGGAGAGGGACTACGTGAAACAGTGAGTTTATCCACAGACGATAATTTGAAAATTTTAACAATCAAAGGATAAGAGCATTTTAGTTGCGAAAGCTCTAAGGTCGGCTGTTTTGATATTACATATCAAAAAGATTTTCGAAACCCCGAAGGCCAAATTTATGACGCAATCCCCTCACTTTCTATTGTGAAATCTCCAGATATCATCTTTCTATTTCGGATTTTGTGTTACAAATTTCAAATTCATTTGTTGTATAACAGAAGTGTTGGAATTTACGTGAGTGTATGAGGATTTTTAACAAAAGAATTTGGGACATGAAAGCGAAATTTAAGGAAGCTAGCTCACGGCACCTCGGCTGTTCGGTCCCGTCACCTCCAGCTGGACATAATGCTCCTGTAAGTGTCAGTTTGCACAGTTGAAGATGGCGATCGAACGCATAGGTTAATAATTCGAAGAAGTTGATGAAGTAAACGGTAAATAGCCGTCGCTGAACAGGCATCTAATTTGGTGATAACGGAAACAAGTATTATTTAGGCCTTTTTGTCTTATAGCAAGACAAGATTTGAGCTAGCAACAGCGATGGCTGAGGGTCAACTACTATTATAATGCTGCATGTGATGTTAGTTACTAATTAATAAGTCGGCTTCACATTCAATTCAATAATGCAGATCAGAGGTAAGATTTTCTAATCACTGTATACATGTATGGTTCAATGCTTGTCATTTTGCGAGAATGATGAGTCGACGTTCTTGAGATAGCTAGGCATGCAGAAGCGCAAAGGGAATTAATTAATCCTCTTCTTAATAATTTGATATTTCTTTGTGTTTTAATTTGCTCGTAAAGAAGAAAAAGAAAATTAATGGAAATATCCACTTGGTATCAACGCCTCTCTATTCTCTATGTATGCCTGGTTTTCATTTTCGTACATGTATGCCCCTCTTCCACGAGCCAACAAACGTTTTTTTGGTTGGTTTGGTGGTAGTTATGAAAAAAGAAACGATTTGTCAAACCACATTAACATTGTTGTTTAACTATAACAGAGTTAACTTGATCACTGTATCTTCTCTTGATCATGTGTTTGTTGTGAAGAAATAAATGATATGTCAAATTACATTATACAGACATTAACATAAGCCTGTATGGTATGAAATCTAAACTAATCGCTTTGTGTCATCTAATTTCAAAATAATTTACTGAAATTAAAATAAGCATATATAGTAATTGTATTTCTTGTATCATCTGAGCATTTAATGATCACCGTTTTATAAAAACATTCATTGTTATATTCAACTGAATCAACGCCATTGAACACTTACTCTGGATAGAGAAATCACTATGCACAAGAAATATAATCACATCAAGTATTGCATAAATATTGCACGTAACATGCTAGAGATTCATTTAGGACATCTTTTAACTTTTAAAACCTTAATTTCATATTTAGAGTAGGGATAAATGAGCTTTTAGTCCATATATTTTGAAAATTACTTCAAAATGTCCATGTAGTTAAATATGTTACATTCTTATCCTTATTTTTTTTTTTTTATAATAATACTTTTCCAATAATATTCTTGTCATTCATTAATTTGTCTATGAAAAAATTAATTACTACATTAACCAACAAATATAAGTGTAAAGAACTAGTATACTTGTGCAACAATTTTACCAATAATCATTTATAAATATCAACCTACAACAATGTTTAATACCTTGCAACAATCTCTTGAATAATACTTTTATAAAAAAATTAACTTACCAAATTAATTCTAAAAGTAAAATAATAATATAAAATTTTGTTTAAATTTTTATTTTGTTTTTAAGGTTAATTTGATAAATTATCATTTTTCTCGCTTTATTAATATCCCTAAGAAAATTATTGCAAAGGTGTTATTGTAAAAAGAAATAAAAAGTAAGGATAGGAAAGTAATATATGTTTAACAACAACGATGTCTTGAGGTTCGCCCCTAATATAGAAACTAAACGGATATTTAGCTCAAAGTATAGAGACTAAATGAGCATCTATACTTTAGAGTATCTCACACCAATTGATAGAATAACAACTTTCCACAAATATGGATATGCAATTTCTATTGATACTAAAATTTAACCATGTAATAAGAGTTAGGTTGTAAGAGAGCTTGATATCCTGAGAATTGCCATCACCAAAGAGTGAAAACTGAAAAGCTTGGTAGTTGGAATTTTAAAAACAATAACTACTTGCCTTCTATTGCTTAAATAAGACATTAGAAGAGTAAAATAAAAGATTTGGAGGATATCGTATCCTTTTTTCAATATATATTTTTCCCATGTGCTGACTTATTTATATAAGGAAAAAAAATCTAGAAGTATAATTAAGTTGACAAAGCTTTATCTTTTATAGGATTCGAGTTTGGTGAATATTGGAATTTGTATTATTTTATTATGTTTAGATTAACACATATTTGATGAAAGTACAACGCGTAGTTCAGTTTGCCAGCAAAAAACACGAACAATTGCCCAAAGATCATTTTTTTAATCGATAAGCAAGTGTACTTACAAATACTTTGGGTACATTTAGAATACCACTCCTATAAGGCCTCATCTTAAGTGGTCTGGAATATCAAAAGAGTAATGCTTTCACACCCTCTCAATATCGTCGCATCACCCACTTTTGTAATTATAGTTCAATTATTACTTCAAATTATATAAAATATGAATTTCTTTACAAATCATGAATTCTAATTATTTTTTAATCTTAGTATATGATACAATTACTCTCATTGATGAAATAAAAAATAACTATGAAATAATAAAGAAATAAATTATCAGATAACATTAATTGTATTATGAATCAAAATTAATTCTATTTTTATATCGTTTTTTTCATAATTTTATATAAGAATGAGATTAAAAATGGAAAATAAGATTTTTTACGACTCGTACAAAAACGGGCTAGGATTTTAAAAGGCGTGATTTTGAGACTCGACACGGCAATAACAGGCAGAGAGTCACTGGGCCATCATGAACCAGAACCGAACCGACCTTGATCATCATAATCCAGTAATCTCGAATGTAAATTTAACACCTGTCTACATTCGAAGCAAACAGAGCTTCGCATTTCCATCAATCTAGAACCATCCTCACCCTCCACGCGTCCCTCAAACAAACCTTTATAAAGCAAAAGCTCGTTTATCGCCATACTTTTTCGGCTGATAAATCCAAAAGTCAGAAAAAATTTTCGAGACCGCTACTCCACAGGAGCTGAAAAAAAAATGTTGCGATTTGCTTCAAAGAGGTTTTTAGGGCAAGCCACGGCAGCAGCGGCTCAGCCGGTATCAAGACCCGTTCAGGTGGCGATTGCGCGATTCTACCACGAGAACGTCATCGACCACTACAACAACCCGCGAAACGTCGGGTCCTTCGACAAGAGCGATCCCACGGTCGGTACGGGCCTCGTCGGCGCTCCGGCTTGTGGCGATGTGATGAAGCTGCAGATTAAGGTCGATGAAAAGAGTGGTCAGATCGTCGACGCCTGCTTCAAGACCTTCGGTTGTGGCTCTGCCATCGCTTCTTCATCTGTTGGTATGTGATTATTTGGTTTGGTATGATTTAGTTTATCTTTGATTGATAAATTATGGTTCTTTTGATAAATAACGAAATTTATAGCTCAAGCCATATTTAATTTGCTGGCTTTTTTTTTTTTTTTGTGGGGGTGGTTTGTTTTTATTTTATTTTTATTTTTATTTTTTGTGTACTTCTCTTGAAGCTAATCGAAGTTTTATGCAAGTCAATATGAATTAAAAAATCAATGCTGATGCGGTGAATAGGAACCACATCAAATTATGATGCACTTTGGTTTCTAATGAAAGCAATATATGGAGATTTGATTATGGAATTCTCTCTTTCTATAGTCTTCTCAAGTGCAAGATTCTGAGTTGCCTATTATCAATCTTCTATGTTTTGATTATACCACTTTTGTTTTTCATCAAAATCCTTTTAATGATTTTAATCAACAAGTCTATGGAGAATGAACTGGCACTTGCATGGCATTTGATTTGTCTTTGTAGTTGATCTTTGACTTGTATATGGGTTTTTTAACTTCTATCCTGCTGCAAGGATTTACTAATTGATTATGGGTTTCACATGTTTCAGCCACTGAATGGGTGAAAGGGAAGCAGATGCAGGAAGTTTTGTCCATTAAGAACACGTGAGTTCTTATCTCCTTGTTGCATTTGGATTTTTGTTTGCAATTGTTGTTTTGATGTCTTGGTGTTGATTTAAGATATCGTGGAAAATTTTAGCAGCCTGATAATTTTGTTTAGTATTTTGCAGTTTCCTATTGGCAATAATTTGGCCCATCATTATATTTTTGTTGGAGTTATGTGATTACAAATATGCTGTTACTTTTATCTTTGCTGTGCTTTAATTTCTTATTCACCATTTCTTGTTCGTCTGGTTTGCTGTTTGTTAATGTTTATTCATGCCATTCATAATTCCAGACTCTTATTGGAATATCAGGTGTTGACCTAATGTCTGCCATACATGTGAATTATTGAGTCTTGCTATGAATTTTAGGCAATATAAAATCAATGTAAGAAAATCATGTGTTTGTGCAAAGTCGTGCATGTTTGTTAAGTGCTTTTTGTCAAGGGTGGATTATCTTGTGAGTGTTTTTGGTTGTCTGTAGATGTGGCATGAGTAAATTTCACTTGTCAACTTTTTTGTAGAACTTGGTTGACTGTTTTATGGCAGAAGCTTTGATGATTTGATGAAATGACTCTCTTTTACTAGTTTGGGGTTTCTTTTCCCTGATTTATGTATGCTATTCTGGATGCATCCCTTGTCTTGAAATGTTATTCCCCTTTTGATGCCTATCTTTGTTGTTGTGTTTGTCTTATTTTAGATGAGGTTGTCTATGGTTTAGTGATCAAAGACCTAAATAGGAGCTGCTTTCGAATGGCAAACCTGAGTAATCGTTCAGGTCTCAGCAAGTGAAAATTGTACTCTTACCTAACTTTTTTAAATGTTGTTGCAGAGAAATTGCAAAACATCTTTCTCTACCACCGGTTAAGCTGCATTGTAGCATGCTTGCTGAAGATGCTATCAAGGCTGCTGTAAAAGATTACGAAGCTAAACATACCAAATCAAGTGCCACCTCAGAGGCAGCTCCTGCAGGGAAGGCTGCCGATGCTTGAAGATATTGATGAAAACATTTGAAAAATGATGTTAATGTGCTGCTTGTGGAAGGTGTATCAGGGACACTGCAAGTCCTAAAATTGATGTTACGTGGCAGGTGGTGCAAGGGCTAATGGTTATTAATTAGAACTGCAAATTTGTACAATTATGAAGATAATTTGTGATTGTGTAACTGAACGACAGAGAGTGTGATCCTCTGCAAATCTTAAGTTTGTTTTAGTTATGTTGTCATATTTCGTTGACTCTCTGCACAATGCTGGTGAATGACGACTTCTTCCCCCCGGCGGCCAACCATTCCTTCCCCCCCACCACCCCCCCCACCCAAAAAAAAAAAAAAACCTCTCCCCAGCGATAATATTAGCTTTGTGGATAAATTTTTTCTTGCGAGTGGCAAGAACTAAGTGGAGTTGGTTATGTTAATGAACGACAGAGGAAAATAATACTACTGCTGCTTCGATTATTCATTGGATCTGGAGCTTTTTGAGGGTCCAAGCCTCTGCTTCAATGGCGTTGGTCTGTATATGGGCCGCCTTTCATGCCGTGTACATTGGGTAACAGCGTTCGAGATTGTACGTTGTTTGTAGTTAGTACAAGTTTGTTTGTGTTGGTAACAACTCTTGTAGCAGGAATACATAAAGTTCGTTTTTCGAACTATAAAAATTGCAACAACAAAGTTATAACGGACTTTTGCTATGAATCAAACCCACAACGAATCTATTACGGTGGCAGGTAGATAAACCAGTAATACGGGTTGAAGAGCCATGGCCATAAAATAAATAGTTCTTCTTCAGTAAGATGAATCGAGCAGGGGGAGATATCATCCAAAACCATTTCTTTTCTGGGTTAGAGCTTCAGGAATATCATTTAGCTCTTTTCTAAGATTCTTTATTACCTTACTTGACTTTTGCAACTGATATGAATAGGGTCTTGTTTGGGATTGATATACTACTAAAATATTTAGTAAATATTAGTCGATATAGTTTAAAAGTTAAGTTAATGAAAAATCTAATATGTCTTCATTAATTTTGTCAAAATTTTATTTTAAAATTATATTTATTATATACTGTTAATTTTTATTTTACAGGTACAATTTTTTTAATAATAACTATAATTTAAAAGATATACTACCTTAATCTAAGAGAAATCCATTTATAATTATAATATAACACGAAAATAACCCTCAATCACTATAGATTCAGATAGGTAAGTACTATTATAATATATATGAATCTATGGAGCGACAAAAATCACCTTATATTTGAGTGGATAGGATAAAAATTCCGATAGAACTAAAAGGGAAAAAAGTGTGAATATCACTATCGGAGCTCTCTGGTGGATTAGAAAGTGGGGTGACAAAAAAAAAATGAAGCTTGTGGAGTGTACGAAAAATGAACAGATTACAACTGTTAAATGACCTTTTAAAAAACGGAAAACAACTCTTAAATATTCATTAATGCACATTGTCTGTTTGCATACAACACCAATAATAAAAAAGTTATGGGTGTTAGGCTATCACCTAATCCATACGAGAAAATTTTTTAGGTGAAAATAAGATGTTTGGTTCGAATTTTAATAGAATTAGGACGTCATTAGATTATTGAAACAAAAAAGGAAAAAATAGCCACACCCAATATCAAATGTTATTGCTATATTATCTAAAGTGGCATCTGTAAAAAATTATCATCCTTGAACGAACAAACGAACATTTTCATGATTACAACGTTTCAACATGTTCCAATGATACATTGTAGATTGCAACCATTTGAAAAAAAAAATTATATTGATAAAAAAATACAAATTATAATACTATAAATACATATTAGTGTATTTTAAATGATGTGTTATTTGTTAATAAATGGAGTCAGACTATTACATTAATAATTGAAAATAAAATTAGCATTAATATATGATAAAAAATAACGGATGACTCATCATTTAAGATATAAAATATATTTCGTATTTAAATTAAAAATAATTCAAATTTATGAAATTAAAGGGCTAGTTTGAGAATACGGTAACTTTTTAAATAATTAATGTTAGTTATGCTGTAGAAATAATCAGTTGTGAAGAGAATTAGTTAAATGTTTGATAAATTTTATTTTTTAAAGTACTGTGAGTTTTGAAAACAGTTATTATTGTTTGGTAAATTTCATTGTTAAACTGCGGTGAAAAAACAAGTGATTAAAATATACACAATATACGATGAAATTTACTTATACATATAAAAACATGTATATATAATATTTTTAATTGTGTATTATAATAATTTAAACTAAAAATAAAATTAAAACTATATTGCCATATAGATCTTTTGATGTAATGTAAAATATAAAAAAGAAATAGGGTAATGAAAGGAATGTGTGAATTATAATAAAAAATTATTAAAATATTAATTTTATTTCTAATTTAAATAAAGACAATTTTATGTTTAGTTAATAATTATAAGGATATTTATAAAATTATATTAAATGATAAAATTAATTCTCAAAATTAGAATCTAAAAGTTACTCTTTCCTTATTTTTCAAAATCAATCATAGGAGAGATTGATTTTAATAAAAGTAATTTTAATTTTTTTTTCAAAACATCAAAATTAACTTTTAAATTTTTAAAATCACTTTTTAATTTTTCAAAAGCAATCCCAAACAAATCCTAAATCTTTGTAGTTAGATTAAGCTGTAGCTCTAACAAAATAAATTTATTAGTTCATTGGAATAATAAGAGAATCCATAATTATAGTAAGAAACATTTAAACAGCACAATTAAAAGAGAAAAAAGAAAAGGGAAACTCAGGGAGTTGTGGCGTCTTCTTCGCCTAGTGTGTTGCTCGGCTTTTGGCTTCTCTCGACTCTTTATTTCTTTTGCATGCTGACTCCTTTTCCAATTCTAGAAACACAAGCCTTTAATAATAAAACGAATGGAAGCCACCGACTTACGTTAGGCAAACTCCAAATTCTTGAGCCGCCGCCTCCTTAATTAAATCTTCCAATTGATTTCTCTTTTGTTTTCAATTTAATTTTTTATTCCTTTCCCTAATCAAATCTTTTATATGTTCTTCTAAAGCTTCAATATCTTTTCGCCATTCTTTGTACTTAAATGTCCCCGAAACATGCCTATAATAAGAAATTACAAATATTAAGATAAAAATTAATAATAATTTAACATAAGAAAATATTAAAATAATTTATAATTTACGAGAACATCATCATGAATCCATCAAAGTCGGATGGAGGAGATATATGTGTAAACTGTGTGCGGTTGGTTCCAATGCAATTGAGCACGGAAATCAGAATCATCATCAATCAACAATCATCACATCCACAAGAAAGGGTGACACACGCGCGCCATTTTCGCGAGTGCGACTAGTTGATTGCAGACAATAAACAAAGCCAATGTGGTCATCAACTCAGTTCAATGGGTTGGTAGCACAGTTTTAGTTTAGTTTGAGCAAGCATTGACCACGCGCGAAGCCACATATATACTGTTTCACGTATTCTGGCCCAATCCTCTGGCACGGTATTTGGTTGGCTTCACCCATTCGTCAAAAACGCCGTCAAATAAATCAAAGGTCTACATTTTGTCGCGCCGTTATGTTTGTTCATTCTTCCTCTTCTCTCTCTCTCCTTTAGTTAATTCATAAACAGTATCAATTTTCACCAATCCATCTCATAGTTTATGTATTCTTTAATATTATCTGAATCTGTTTCTTAGTTCGTTTCCAGTAGTAAAATAAACTTTTGATTATTGGAATTTATTATTCAATTCAAGCTGCCTTTTTTTAGTTGAGCAAATCCTTCCTGCATTCAATTTCAATAATAAATACTGCCTTTTTAATTATTATTATTATTATTATTTTGGTTGAAATTTTCCGACGCTTAGGTTGAGCATATTTTGTTTAGTTCTTCATAAATGTGTGTGTGTTTTGTTTTGATTTGGTACTTTGTCGTTGAAAATTTATGATATTGGTTGGGACTTGGGACAGGACAAGTGACCAAAAGGGACACTGAGCAAAATCAAACGGTTGGGGGGTTGTGGTTAGGCGGCTGGTAGTGAGGAAATGGCTAGTATTAGTGAAGACCAAAACCCAGTTCTTGAAATTGACGGAACATTAAATAGCAACGATAGTAACAACAGAGGCAATAAGGGTAACGACAAGGCTGTTGTTTTGATTGGAGAAGAGAACAGTAATAGTAATACCCAAAACCAACAAGGTGGTAGCGGCGGCGGCGGCGGCGGCGAGAGAGAAATGCCTTCTATGCACCGGTCTGGTTCAAGGCCACAGCTGGACTTAAGCAAGGCTGCAATTCAAGGCAATTTTGAAGTGAAAGATCCCACTATCTTGTTGCCTAATCAATCTGATGACATCTCTCACTTGGCTCTTGATATTGGAGGTTATACTCTTTAACAATTCTTCTCTTCTTCTTCTTCTTTTTCCTTTCCTTTTTTCTTTTCCTTCAACCATTTCTATGTTCTCTGTTTCAGCTTATATTAATTCTCTTTTGCCTTTTTACTGTTAACTGCATTGTCACAGTTTCATTGACTTTTAATTTCTGATAGCATGCATGTTCTTTCATATATGTATATAAATACATGGCTTTTCATTGTTTGTTTTCTTTCTTTTAATCTATTACGAATATTCATATGGGACTCCGATTAATGTCTGCATGCATACACTTCCTTTTGATGGCTACCTTTTTTTTTTGATAAATAAATTTTAGTAGTTATTATGATTGGGAAGGAAGTTAACATCTTTTATCAGACTCAGATCTTGAGTGTGTCAACTACTTGAGAGTTCATTCTCTGTTTTGAGCAACCATTTCAAATGTTATTTTTATGTTCATTTCCATCTTCCTTGGTAAGCATTCAAAGTGAGAGGCATTTAACTGTTTAACCAGAAAAAAGCTGGTTGTTGCTGCAAATCTCCATCCCTTTCTTTCCTCTCTAAATGTTTTGTGAAATGTGGGTTTTTATTACAATGTATATAATACTTAGAATTGTGGTTGGTTAACAGGGTCTCTCATCAAGTTGGTATATTTTTCAAGGCATGAGGACCAATCAATTGATGATAAAAGGAAGAAGACTATCAAGGAGAGATTGGGTATTTCAAATGGTAACTGGAGAAGCTACCCAATTCTTGGTGGTAGGCTTCATTTTGTTAAGTTTGAGACAACCAAGATCAATGAATGCTTAGACTTTATACATTCCAAGCAGCTTCACCGTGGTGGTATCCATATCTTATTGCTCTCTTTCTACTTCTTTCCTTTATTCATTTTTCTTACTAATTGTTGGACGTAGCAGATTTTAGTGTCGCTTTTGTTGCTTTTACATTAGTCTAAGAAATTATGTACATTTAAGTTACTGAGAAATTTAGTCTATTTCCGTTTCATTTTTCTTTAAAAATCTGAAAATTCTCTTATGGCTAGGAGTGGATTCACGACATTGGAATCCTGGGGTTCAGGCCAATGACAATGCTCTTATTAAGGTAAACTTTGTGTTTGTAGCTTCAATTATTACATCAGTTTTTTTTTTTTGTCTTTCCTATTTTAATCAGTTAGAGTATACATTGTTTAAGAGTGTTCTGCTAACAAGTTCATTTGCAAGAAGGCTACAGGTGGCGGGGCGTACAAGTTTGCGGACCTCTTCAAAGAGAGACTTGGAGTTAGCCTTGACAAAGAAGATGAAATGGATTGTCTTGTGGCCGGAGCAAATTTTTTGCTCAAGGTGTGTTCTGGTTACAAATTTCCTCTTCTGTTTCCAGTCTGGTAGTTATTGCATTTTATATGGAGCAGATTGTACATTAAAGAGAAAAGGGAATTTTCTTTAATAATTTTTTACATGTTAATTTTTGTTTTTCTCCTAGCAGAATCTGGTAACTCTGGTACAGAATTTATGATGAAAAACACAATATGTAGTATCAAGCAAAACCAATGTGGTAAAAGTTTAAAGTAAATCCTTGTCTGTTGCACCGCACCCATGTTTTATTGTGGTTAATTTGTGAAAAGAGAAGAGTGAATGAATTTTACAAATTTGAGATTTTTCACCAAATCTTGGTATGATCCTTTTCGTTTATATCTTATTTTACTTGTTGCCTGTGTGAGGGAACATGAACATACATTATCAATCGTTTCTGATCATGATTTTGCATACCCAATTGTGTGTCCTTCACTGTATTTCTTTGATATTAATTAGATATTCTGGTTAACATCAATTAATCTTTTAACCATATGATGAATAGGCTATTCGTCATGAAGCTTTCACTCACATGGAGGGTCAGAAAGAGTTTGTGCAGATTGACACTAATGATTTGTTTCCTTATCTTCTGGTTAATATTGGATCTGGTGTTAGTATGATCAAGGTACAATCATCTTCCTTCTCAACGTTGACTGTCAGACATTTGATTTGAAGTATATAAAAATTATAAGAGTCTATGTTTTTGATTTGGTATAGGTTGATGGGGATGGGAAGTTCGAGCGGGTCAGCGGCACAAATGTTGGAGGTGGAACTTATTGGGGATTGGGAAGGCTGTTAACAAAGTGCAAGAGGTTGTTCTGATATTCCAGCCATCTTTTTACTTTTATATTAAGAATTATTGTCATGGACATATTTGGTTGTTCCATTTCAGTTTTGATGAATTGCTAGAGCTGAGTCAGAGGGGAGATAATAGGACCATAGACATGTTAGTTGGAGACATTTATGGTGGCATGGATTATTCTAAGGTACATCTGAAGTGTAAACAACAAATATTGGACTCTGTTCTTTGTATGTTTTGATATTGGGATATCTAAAATGCATTGATTAGTTAATTGACGGCTGGAATCTTAATCATTCATTATGCTAGCGTGGATATTTTTATTTTCTCTATTCTTTACTGTGTAAATTAATCTCCAATTGTCGTAGATTGGTCTCTCGGCTTCAACCATTGCCTCTAGTTTTGGCAAGACTATTTCTGACAACAAGGAGCTTGCAGACTACAGACCTGAAGATATCTCACTGTCCCTCTTGCGAATGATCTCATATAACATTGGGCAGGTTAGTTTCTCAAAGACAGTACTTTTATGCATTATGTGAAGTATAATGTCCATTGTTCATGAGGGATTTTTATGCAACATGCATGGTATGATGCCGTTTTGTGTTCTGGTTGGCCCTGCTGATGTGCAGATATCTTACTTGAATGCACTTCGATTTGGACTTAAGCGCATCTTTTTTGGAGGATTTTTTATAAGGGGTCATGCTTATACCATGGATACGATCTCCTTTGCAGTTCAGTTCTGGTAAAATACAAGATTCTGACACCTTTTAATACCTAACTGACAGAAAACTGTTGCACTGATCATCAAAATGCTTCCCGCCTTATAGTTGATGCTTTCTTTAACTGCAATTAATTTTCCTTCTTTATTTTGTTTATCTGCATTCATATACCCTTTGAAGTGTCACATTAATCATTTAGGTCAAAAGGAGAGGCACAAGCAATGTTCTTGCGGCATGAAGGTTTTCTGGGGGCTTTAGGCGCATTCATGAGTTATGAGAAACACGGTTTGGATGACTTGATGGTTCATCAATTAGTTGAAAGGTTCCCAATGGGTGCACCATACACTGGTGGAAGGATTCATGGTCCGCCACTGGGAGATTTGAATGAGAAGGCAAGTGAAGCAAGAGTTTGCCTGTTCTTACTTGAAATGCCACTTCCTTTAAGTAATACAGTTTATATTGCTAATTATCTCAATTGAGTTACCAGCGTTCAATTTGTCCGTAAGCAGATTTGTTTCAGGTTTGTGTGGGCCATTTGGCCTGCGGCTTACTTAAATCTGAAATTAGTGTTGTATCCATATATTGAATTTCGTTTGTTCAGTGAATATTCAAATTTTAGAAGTTTTCAGAACTTTTTCATAATTAAAGATCAGGTTGTGGGGTTGATTTGTTACATACCCATGGATAAGTACCAAATAGGATATGGATAGTTTTGGCAACCTGCTTTAACTGGTTGGACAGGTGTAGATCCAACACAAAACATTCAATCAAATAATTTATCCAGCACAAAACACCCTTCAATCAAATGGCTTCCATCTCACATGCATTTTAGCATCCATGGTACTTAAACATGCTTGCTTGGTTGTATCTGTGGCCAGCAATTTTGTGAAATTCATGAGTTAGGTTTTGGACTCTATTTATCTGAAAGTATAGGATGGTTGAATTTGACGGATCTTGACTGACTAAAATCTCAAAGATGAATTTTTGCTAATCCAGGAGTGTAATTTTTACTATATGTAGCTTCCTTCTCTTCCTAAATGGCAAACAAAATCCAAATATTGGTATTGTCTTGATTTAGAATGGTATAGTTCCATTTCATGTTAAATTTGGAAATGGTTCTTAAGCACCTGAATCTGATGGAGGCCCTTTATTATTGTATCTCTAGTAGCCTTTGGTATGACTAAATGAAATTGGCAGAAAAGTAATTGCTATTATTCGGATTCTGAAGCATACATAGCTATTATTCAAATATTCCTAGCCAATAAAGAATGGAAGCATATATTCTTTAGTAAAAAGCTATAAGGTTGGAATCAATTGATGTGAGATATGGTTCTGTGCTTTATAGTGGAATATGTTGAAGATAATGACCTTTTATATTTCATTTTGGAATTCACGTTAAATTTCAAAAAATATTTATTTCTCTATATTAGAAATTAAGCCTTGTGCCAGATTTAATTTGAGTTAGAACATTAATTTTTTTTTTAATTATATGGTCGATCACCATTGCTTTAAGGAATTTACTTCAAGCACCAACTGTCCAAATGTATGCAGTAGTGTCCTTTTCAACTTTGTTCTTATTGGATCCTCAGTTGATATTCATCTTGGTTCGAATGCAGATTTCATGGATGGAAAAATTTGTTCTGAAGGGAACTGAGATTACTGCACCTGTACCTATGGCTCCATCTGGAACCACTGGACTTGGAGGCTTTGAAGTTCCTTTATCCAAAGGCAGCACTTTGCGTTCTGATGCAAGTGCATTAAACGTTGGAGTTCTTCACCTAGTACCCACTTTGGAAGTGTTTCCTTTGCTGGCCGACCCCAAAATGTACACACAAAATTGCTTATTGGTTTCGTCCATTACTCAAACTAACTTTTCTTTGCAACAACATTGTCGAACACTAGTACTCATGAATTGTTTGATTAAATATTGGATGGATGTGATTCACAGTTTTCGTGGTTTTCTCTCACGTTTGGTCACACATTTGTTTTCCTTTCTGATTTTTAAGTGGTTTTGCTTATTATGTCGCTGATGGCTTTATATTTTGCATCAGTCAACATAGGCTCTACTTGATTCCCAATTAATCTAGTGGTTTTTCAGTTAACACAGCTGCTGATTTGTGGGGAGTGAGAGTAAATATGATGCATCCTACATAATATTTATTTGATTTCTAAGTTTTTTTCAACATGCCTGCAGGTATGAGCCTAACACCATTGATCTCGCAGATCACAGTGAGTTAGAGTGAGTTCGTTCATAGTACTCAAATGCATCTTATTTTAACTGTTATCAGATAGATAATAATGAATATTATTTTACCAAACCATGTCAAAAGTTAGGATAGGTTAGCTTACTCAACATTTGCATGTTGCCGTAGGTATTGGTTTACTGTGCTGTCAGAGCATTTACCAGACCTTGTGGATAAGGTGAACAAAAATTATCTTCCCAAAATCTCTTTTATTACGCATTCCAGTGCATCTGCTATGTCTTCCCTTAATGATTGATATGTTTGTTTTTACCATGTGGTTAGTCTTGTAAGTTGTTAAAACATCTGCTTTTAAAATATTTTATTACCTGATAGTTGAACTTCTTGATTTTGTTGGAAATGTTACGTATTGCTAAGTCCACTTAGTTGGAAATACACCATCTACTTTCTTGTCCTTTTCTTATTACCTAGAAATTGTATTTGATCTGCCTCTGATATCATTTTATGATTATGATTTAATTTGGATCTTGGTAGGCAGTGGCAAGTGAAGGTGGAACTGATGATGCTATAAGAAGGGGTGATGCATTTGCTCGTGCATTTTCTGCTCACTTGGCAAGGTAACTGTAATTGGACATATGTATCTTTGTAATACACACTAATCAATAATGTCTTAACCCCCTGGATAGGTTGATGGAGGAGCCTGCTGCTTATGGAAAGTTGGGCTTGGCCAATCTTTTGGAATTAAGGGAAGAATGCTTGAGGGAGTTCCAATTTCTTGATGCCTATAGAAGCATAAAGCAGAGGTAACTGCTTTAGCAGTTTAGCCTTAAAATGGAAAGTAAAAAAAAGGGGAGAAAAAAAAAAGCCACCCTTTGTGGACTTATTTACAAGATACCTTTGAACTCTTTCACAAAACCCTCATTTTTATTTTTTATTTTTACTTTTTTATTCATTTATTAGTTCTTTCTTTTTCAATGTGGCAGGGAAAATGAGGCATCACTTGCAGTTTTACCTGACTTATTGATGGAGCTTGACAATATGAGTGAGGTATGTGTAATTATGACTTTACCTTCCAGTTCCTGCTGTTGCAAAGAGTTGTAAACAAATCGACTTTTGATTATGACCTAGGCTATAAACTTTTTCTTTTTGGTATTTAGAAATCTCTTCAATTAGACACTGGTAAACCTAAATTGCTGCTCTGTCGGAATCTGATACTGATACGTTTGGGAAGCCCATGGTTTTTCAGCCCTTGCGACGTGCTTTCAGTGCATCACCTAGCATCGATTCTATCATTGTCTCTCTAGTATCTAAAACCCGCTCTAATTTGCAGGAGACAAGACTGCTTATGCTTATTGAGGGTGTTCTTGCCGCAAACATATTTGACTGGGGATCCCGTGCCTGTGTGGATCTCTATCACAAAGGGACAATAATTGAAATTTACAGAATGAGTCGCAATAAAATGCAAAGGCCTTGGCGGGTAAGGGAGGCTGGATGGGTAAAAAGTACCTTTAAATGTTAGAGAATGCTTTATTTGCATTATATATTAATCAAAATTAATTGAAATTCTTTATTTGCATTGTATATTAATCAAAATTAATTGAGGCCGAATCTCTAAGGAAAAGGTTTTTATTTGCAACTTAGGTGGATGATTTTGATGCCTTCAAGGAGAGAATGTTAGGGTCTGGTGACAACAACCCTCACCCACATAAGAGAGCTTTGCTCTTTGTGGACAACTCTGGTGCTGATGTTGTTCTGGGGATGCTACCCCTGGCAAGGGAACTACTAAGACGCGGAACTGAAGTAAGTTTGTTTCTTTGTGAAGTTAGTGGAAAAGCTTTAAATGACTATGTCTCTTCTATCATAGGTAGCTTCCTTACTCTGCCTGTTGAGTCTTTAATCATTCATTCAATAATTGGGTCCATAAAAGATAGAGCCTTTGCTGGCTAAACATCAATTTTAAACCCACATCGGCATTTGGAATATATGCATTCTCTTAGGTCCTTAATATCTGAACCTCTCTAATTTAGTAGATCTGCCTTGGTTTAACTCAAATAGACAAATAGCAACTAAAATAATAATATTCCCTCGTGGGCTCAGTTTCTCTGCAATAGCGTTGTCTTCTTTTTCTTTCAACTAATTTTATGTATTGAAAATAATGATGAGAATGTTTTTGCAGGTTGTTTTGGTTGCAAATTCCCTCCCTGCACTAAACGATATAACTGCCATGGAGCTCCCCGATATTGTAGCTGAGGCTGCAAAGGTTTGTCTCTGTGCACGGACATTTAATGGCTTTCATCTTAATCTTGTCTCTTTTGTTTTGAACAGCTTTCATTGTAATGGTATTATATTAATTAAAGAACATTAACTGAAGTTGAAATCATGGTATCTTTTATCTGATATGAGTATGTGGAGATTGTGGAGACTTTAACAATCTACTTATTACTTTGTTACAACGGTAGATGTCTTTCATTTCTGTGCCACTCATAGAGATTCAATAATTTTGTGGGATTTAACTCTAAATACAACATTCGTAAAATAAAAAAATTAGTCAAACAGAGCAAACTGATTCTTCTATTCCACAGCATTGTGACATTCTTCGTAGGGCTGCTGAAGCAGGGGGTTTACTTGTGGATGCAATGAGTAACACCCTAGATGGTTCTAAAGAGAATTCACCTTCAGTTCCTCTGATGGTTGTTGAGAATGGCTGTGGAAGCCCTTGCATAGACCTGAGGCAAGTCAGCTCTGAGCTAGCTGCTGCTGCGAAAAATGCTGATCTGGTATGATGATTATTTAACGACTGAAAGATCCCCACTTTGAGAATGTTGTATGGGGTTTTCCTGGGTTCTATTTGTTTCGTTTATTCTATGTTTCCTTCTCTTCTACGAGAACAATTTGTGACAATCAAGATATCAAGGAAAAGAAGAGAGAAAGCATGTAGTTGTAATTTCATGAGTTTGACTTTGTGCTGTGCAGATTATTTTGGAAGGGATGGGTAGAGCTCTTCATACCAACTTCAATGCTCGGTTTAAATGTGAGGCTTTGAAGGTATGGTCGTGAACTTTTATATCTATCAGAATGTTTGTTAAAAGCCGATCAGGTGCCGGTCCTATCTTTGAATTGGTTCCCACTGATCTGAAATTTGGGCTAAACGTTGAACCTCACTGGTAATCCTCATAAACAAATCAATATTCCCTTGTAAATCTGAAAAGAAGAAAGTTTTCTTGACTCATTGCCAGTTGTTGCAGAGCTGTGAAGGTCTAATGTCTACATCAATTATTTGTTTATTTATTTATTTATTTTGGACGACTCCCGTGACATTGAGTTATTGCCTTGTTTTGCAGCTTGCAATGGTGAAGAATCAGAGGCTTGCTGAAAAATTGATCCAAGGGAACATATACGACTGTGTTTGCAGATATGAGCCAGCCAGATAATCTTGCATTAAATTCAACTGTTTCATCTTGGGGCAGCAAATTATATCATAATTTGATGAGCAGGAGCAGCATATACATCCACAGTCCACACCATTTAACAATGGACCAGCAGTCTTTGTTTCATGACCAATTGGATCTTGGCATTGGTCCGCTGCCATCAGCTTCATTTTCGTGTTAGGAGAAATGAGTTCGTGGATATTATGGATAAGTTAAAGGTTGTATTTATTATTGAATTGTTTATGCTTTATACGAATTCAACTTTTTTTTTTTTAAATTCAATGGATTTTTAATTTATTGTTGATTGTTTGGTTAACGTATCTTTCAAGGCAAGAAAACCTGGCGCTTGGAGTAGGAAACCCTGATGAAGAGGACAAAATGTAGCAGTAAACATTGAAATATTGTCTTACAATATTTTCTAATTCCTATATAATATATATATAGAGAGAGAGAGGGAGAGAGAGAGAGCGCGCAATATCTTACCAGTAGTAGAAGAACCCCAGTGCGTTATAGTCAAGTTTATAATTTCTAAGAAATTTGTGTCTTATGTGCCTGTCAGTCCCCCACTTCCCAAAATAAAAGTGGGAAAAAACCACCGGACTTTGTTGTGTGATTGTTTAATCCGTGGTCCATGAATACGATATGGTCAAACCTCAAGATGGATTGGGCTATAACCTTGGGCGTCCATAATCATATTACGTTAGATGAATGATGATAATGGTAACAAATTAAATTACGCCAGTAATCAACACAGGTGCACACAGAGCCGATACAAAAGGCTCGGTTTCACTTTTACATAGAAAAAACAAAAGAAAATAAGTATTAAACAAACGAAATATGAAATTTTATTAATTTTTTATATTTTTAAAATTTATTTATTTACTCTTATTAATTTATGACTAAAGAATAAAATTCTTCGGACTTCAAAAAAAATTGTGACCCATTTAAATTTCGGAAAACAAATTCTGTTTCTTTTGTTTTGTAGTAAAGTATTAAAGCCCCATCTCTCTCTAGCGCCTGCCTAAATACCCTCTTTTTATTTGAAGTCATTATTTATTATTTTCTCTGTCTTCTCACTTTCAACTCTCGTGTCGTGTCTCTCTCCTACCGGGAAGCGTTAAGCTTGTGTTCCCACTCGGACGAGTTAGGTAAACCGAGTCACTCGACTCGGATCAGAATGTGATGCCCGGATTTCTTTCTTCCAGGTATTTTTATATTACTCGCATTTTTATAAAAGTTTGCTTCTTTTCTCAATTATATGTCTAGCTATTCATGAAGCTCAGATTTTTTTTTTTTTCTGATCAGCTATGAAGAGACTGTGAGATTGGAGAGGTGAAGTGATTTCAAAGAAGGGATCTTTGGTAATTTTTTTTTCCTTTTTATGATGGAGAACCCTAAAACCCCAGAAACCCTAGAAACTCAAAATCCAGTTGATAAAACCCTGTATGAAGCTGGGTTGTTTGGTTCTAGTGAGAAGCGTACTGGGTTAGATTCGACCAAAGAAAATGGTAAAGGGGTTGTTGATGTGAACGGTGATGCTGGCATTGCTTGTGACGCGGAAGTCACTAATGGAGGTGATAATGAGAATGAGGAAAAAGTGGATTCTATGGATGTGGACGCAGTATTCGGTGTGCAAGAGAACAATGTTGGTGCATCTTGCATATCCCTATGTGAACAGGGAAATGGAGATGATCGGTGTGACGATAAAAGCCAAAAGGGCTTTGATTTGAGAGAACGGAAGAAGAGCAAGTATCTGTCATATCCCTATGTGAACTGGGAAAAAGGCATCTCAAGTGAAGCAGAAGATCTTAAGCCGATGAAAGTTACTCATGAAGGGGTGGAGGACACTGGTGCTGATCAGTTTGTGGTGTCTCCTTCAGTTGTCAAAGGTAGTGGTAAGAGGTTTCAAAAATTATGGTTCAGAAAATTCATAAGTGACAGTGATATATCTGCAAATCCGGAGTTGAAAAATGCAGCGGCAGCCGAATTGCTTTCACAACTTTTATTGACGGCTGTTGATTGCTTTTATCCAAAAGAAACTAAAAAATTTGATTTAATGGAGTGGTTCTTCTCCAGATTTAGAATATCCGCATATCATGACGAGTCCGTTTATGTAATGTACTGCAAGAATATGGTTGGTCAGAAGCAGAAAGATGCTAAACCTGGCACGAATGAAAACAGTGATACGTTTCTTGGAAAAGATTCTGAGGAGAGCAGTCAGCCTTCACCCAGTATTGACTATCAGCAGAAGATGCAAAAGAGGAAGAAGAATGCTAACTCAGTTAGATCGAAGGTTAAATCACTTTCTGGCCTATCAGACGTGAATATAAACATTGATACAAGTAGCTTGTTAGTGAAAGATTTCCAAAGTATGGGAACTCATGCACCTGACTGTGGGGGATCCGCACGGAAGGATAGAAAGAAGGAAGGTGTAACTCCATTGAATCTGCAAACTGAACAAACTACCAGCATACCAGATTTGAATGGTAATGGTTCTACACCGCTGGTAATGGCCGAAAATTCCCAGGCTGTTGGTCATGTTGGCTCTGAGACAAAGAAGAGAAAGAGGAAAGGAGGTGCTACTTCTGGGAGCTCAGAGACTAAAGTTACTACCACCTTAAAAGATCTGAATGGAGGCAGTGCACAACCTGGCTCATTGGTGGCAGATTTGCTGGTGAAAGGTCCCTACTCAATTAATTCTATTCCTAAACATAATAATGGAAATTCTATTGTACCGGTATTGTTGGTCAACGATCCCCCAGGTGCTGCCAGCACTTAGCTGAAGGTAAACCTCAGAAGAAAAGGTGGAGAAGTAAAGCAAAATCACCATCTGGGCATCCAGAAACCATGCCTGCTGCAGGCATACCAGATTTAAACGGAACTAGTGCTGAACCTGGTGCTTCACCTCATGTCAAACCTGAGAGGAAGAAAAGGAAGAGGAAAGGGGAAGCTACTTCTGGCAAGCGAAGTAATAAATTTGCTTCCAGGATGTTAGATATAAATTTTAATAACAACAGAGGGAATAATAATGGAGAATCTTCTGTGACTGCTCTTATCTTGACATTTACCCCAGGAGTTTCCATGCCCTCAAAAGAATTTTTGGTTGCAACATTATCCAGGTTTGGGCCCTTGAAGGAATCAGAAACACAGTTGTCGAATGATTCGGGTATCGCAGAGGTTGTTTTCATGAGAGGTGCAGATGCTGGAGAAGCTCTTCGGAGTTTAGAGACGAATAACTGTTTTGGTCCAACCCTGGTAAGTTATACTCTTCGTCCCGTGGAAGGATCTAGGACTCCAGCAAAGCCTGCCGAGTCAGTTTCTCAACCTGGCGAGGCACCTCCCCTTGACTTCATAAGGCAGAATCTTGAGATGATGACATCAATGCTAAAGAACTCCGGGGATAAACTTTCTCCAGAGATGAAAGCCAAATTGGAGAGTGAGATTAAAGGCCTTCTCAAAAGGGTCAGCTCCATGCCCAGTTCTTCCTCTTCCTAATAAGAGTTCTAAGATGTAGGTTCTCTATTTAGGTTGTTTATTAATGTAGTGGCCCTTTCAGTAGAGACTAGATATCATTACAGTTCCTGGTTCTGGGGTCTGTATTAGCTGTTATTTTGTATCTCTATGTTGACAGATGTTGTAGCATGAGAACCACCCATTTAGCTTTCCTCGTACTGAGTGTACAAGCAATGGAACATCATCTGTAATCGTTGGGTTTGCTTTTCCTTTCTAATTAAAAAACTGTTTTCTTCTGCTCCCGCAATATTATTTGGCATGCTTGTGGTGTTGTAACTCTTTGCAGACAACGATTGAGAGAGAGCTTTTGATGCTCCAAGATCCTAATTATCGAGTTGGGTTGTTTCTACCTAGGCATATTGTTGTTTTATTCCAGACACGGGACAGCCATGAGAGCTCCCCCAAGATATTTGGTGGGGTTCCAAGATATTTTGTTTACGTGTTTCCTTATTTTTAACTCACAATGAACTAAATAACCACATGATTGTCCTAGCATGCAATGATATACCATGCGCATTCATTTTTCTTCTAGTTGTCTTATTTCATTACCAAGAATCGGTTTCTATACCTAAAATGTATTCATTGGTAGGTTTGTTGGTGTTTAATTATGTTTCTCTTAATTTGCTTGATGCTCTACTTTCAGATTATGTCAAGATATAGGTTGCTGAAATCTGAAGTTGCTGAGCTTTTGTTGCCAAGTGTTGTTGTCAATCTAACTGGAAGCAGGGATATTGATGTTGATCTTCAGAAACTAATATCTTGACAGGTTATATTCTTAAGCTGCTTGCATCAAAGTATGCACAAAAATATTCCCGAATCAGAAATGGGATTTTACCGTTTTCTTTTTCTGCTTCCTGTTTAGGTTTTTATGGTTGAGTATCATTGCTTTTTAATGTATAGTTGTGTGACAAACAATCTTCTGCATTTGCATTGATGGAACTAGCTCTTGGATAGGCTTTCTGAGTGAAGTTTTTGCAGTAAGCCATGTGGAATACTGTGTGATTGTTCTGCCCTTCTTGATATACCGAGTTATACAGAGGGAAAATATTATACAGAGAATAAAGGGCTACTGTGCTGTGGGTTTTCTGAATGGTAGGTACTCAAACAGCATATCAGGCGACGTAGTTAATTCTGAATCTTGGGTGAGAGGTGAATATGTTCTCATGTAATTATGCCCCTTGTCAATGGAGCACAAGTTTAACTACTGCATTTTTCAATGCCTGTATTAGAGCAGTTTTTGGCGTACACTAATGTGTGGAACTGGCCAGGCTTGCATGTATGTTGGGGTTTCTTGGAAATTGCTGGCTAACCCTTGCCTAATTGGTGAGAAGAGTCAAAACATGCTGTTCTTTCCACTACAATTCTATATGCCACTGGGCTACTGTGAACCTGTCTCTTACCATGTTGCCTTTTTCACTTCATTTGTTTTATTCTGTTGTTCATAAGATTTTTTTTTTTTCCATTTATATTTGCTATTAGTTCTTTTAATCTAATTATGCAACACTACTGTAAAACACCAGTGTAAATGCCCTAGAAAGGATTTTTGTTTTGCTATTCTAAAGTTTGTGCATTTCTTCATCAAATCAATAGCGTGTTTAGTGCACCCCTTTGCCAAAGCACTGCACTTATTTCTTTCTTTTGCTTCCCGACATATTTTTCCACTTTTATTCTGCGTTTTCACTTTAACTTAAAGCGTATGCCGGCTATTGGATACGGGGAAAGATTTAGAACAAGTGTGAATTTGATATTTGTTAACCTTGGTTGTGATTGTTGCTATAACTAGTCTTGTACTTCCTGATGGTCTTTTCCTGTTTTTATTTCCTGTCTGGAATGGCGCAGTGTGCGGAGATGCATGCTTAATATTAGTTTGCAATCTATCCGACGTGCTGCGGTGCAGAATTGTTCGAATAAACATTAAGCCCAACCTCCATTTTTCCAGTTAATAAGCTCACGGAATTGGCCCATTACAAGCCTGCGATAGATTAGGCCTTTTGACGCCCTCAAAATACCTGATAAAACCTCCTTATAATAAAAGTTACCTAAATGATAAAAAAAATGTATGAATGCTGCCACTAGGATCCCTCTGAAATCCCTTTTAAGGATATTTTCGATAAAACAATCTAATTTCTTTATAAAATAAATTTCCCCCCATCTCCTTTTCTCTTTCTATCTCTAAATCTCAAACTCTATATGGTAACTGAATGCCTCTTTGGGTCATGACTCACAAATTTATATTTGGAAAATTATCTACCGACCACCTCTTTTTTCGGACTTTTTCAAAAATATGTATTTTTTTCATCTTTTGACTGAATTTTATTTGAAGTTACATTTTTTTACACTTTTCCACTTCTGTCTGTTGACGGTTAAGATTCTGTTAGTTTTTTAATAAAATGACGGTTTTGTCTTCCAAATGTAAAATTATAATTTTATCCTACAGTATTAATTTTGAGGGACAAAATTATCATTTTGTTAAGAAAACTAATGAAATCTTAACTGTCAACAGACATAAGTGGAAAAGTACAAAAAAATATAACTTCAGGTAGAATTAAATAAAAATGAAAGAATTGTGTATTTTAAAAAAAATGAGAAAAAAAATGTGATCAATAGATAATATCTCTTTATATTTTAATTTAAGGGTATAAATCTCCGTCTCTAATGTAGTTTAGCGTCTCTCCAATCATCTTTTTTCTCGCTTGATTTCTTTAAAAACAAATCCCAATGTGGTTTCTTTATTTAGTTTCTTAAAATTTAAGAACACACCATACGTGCGCAAGTTTATAGTCTCTCTCCTAAATCTTTTTAAAAAAACTTTAATTGATCAATAAGATTATGAGAATTAACTCAATTTGTGCAAGGAGTCAAAGGTCAATTATAAAGAAAGTCATTTCTCGCACTAGCTCTTGGCTTCCTAAGCCCTATATCCATGATAAAGAAAGAGTAGTTTTGAAAATAAATATGGCTACAAGAAGAATTTGCAAAATTAACGATTAATAAGTTTTTGTTATTTTTTTTTCGTGTACAAATTTCAATGTCAAAGAAAGAATTATCCCGATGGGGTTTGAATAGTTTTTGTAGTGAGAGCAAGAATATATGAATTGATTAAAATTTTATTTTAATTAAGGGTAAAAATGTAAAACCCAATAAAAGAAGTTTTACGAGGGTTATAGAGGGATGCTGGTGGCGCCACTCTAAAATTTACCCACTTCTTATTTTTTTGAATAAAAATTCAATTAAATACTTAAATAAATTATTTTTTTAACAAATTTTCAATACTCACCATATTTCATAATTTATATTTACATTTTAATCTTAACCATAATTTGTTGGATAAAATTATAAGAGTTTAGAGTCATCAGAGTGGAAATTTTGTATTAAGGAAAAAAATAATCTAAGATTATGGAATTTGTATATATTTTATAAACAAAAAACTTAAAAAATAAAAAATAAGGAGAAGTTGTTTGCTGAAATGGTTAGTTTTAATATTTGAGTTTATATTTTATAAATTTTACTGGCCATTTTAGGAACACTCGTTGGATAATTATACCCAAATTGTGTCTATTGTGGACCGGTAAAAAAACAGTGCTTGGCTGGATGAAAATTTCAGTCTTACCATACTGTAGCCACAAATTGGTTGGGGTTCGAACAAATTATTGTTTATTGATGCGTCTTAGAATATTAGTCGTGTAAAAATCTAAAATTCAACACGATCGATTAAAACGTGTCCATAGTGTGTTTTCTTCCACCTGGATGTTGCGTCCGTGATGGCTGTCTTGCACCTCAAATTTTATTGTGCACTCATCTATCAAGGGCGATGTCCGCGAGAGATATCTCTTGTGCACTCTTTCTTGTTCTAATGTCCTTCCTTGCGTGGTTAAGCTGTAGCCGATGGGTCACTGTTGTGATGCATCCATCTGCCGCATCTCTTGTTACACTGCTGTTGTACGTTTCGTCAGTCACTGTACTACTGTTGTGATGCCATAATTTCAGTTTAACGAAGCTGCAGTTAATCAAAAAACTGCGCGACTCATGTGATCATCATCCCATTAATTAAATAATTTAATCACACTTCAATATGTACAGAATAGTCATCTTACTCTTGTTAAATTGAGACGTACAATGACAAGGCATATGCACCATTCTCATACGAATCACTGACAATGAAATAATAAGGTGAGTAATTGTGGATGAATAGCCAACGTCTAATTTAAGCACGCATCGTTATGATCTCCTTAGAATAGCATTCGTACGACCGTAATTGTGCTATGATCTCCTCGCGAGAGAAAGGCATTCGTAGAACTGTAACTGTGCTTAACTTTTGGGTTTCTCTAGGTGGGGCGTCATGTCATACGATAAGCTTTGAATGGATGAGGATTTTAAAACACATTTTGATTTAATATTTTACCTTCCATGTGATGAAGGACGCATTAGTTAAGAATTTTCTGTTTCTTTCTTTCTTTCTTTTTTAAAGAAAGACAAATTATATCTAACCTCATCATTATATCTAACCTCATTCGACAAATTGGATTATGCGCATCAAGACACTATATCTTTTTTAAACCTTTTTTTTAAAAAAAAATAAATTTATACATACTGTTAATGAATTTACATAATATCTAATAATTTAATCGCGTTATGCAGTGGCAGAACCAAACACTTAAGTTAGGGGAGGTTTAGTTTAAAAATTAAAATTTTTACTGTTCACAATGAGGTGCAACATTTAAAATAAATAATTTATTACTATTATTGTTTAAAAAAATAAGAGAAAATAATAAAATTTGAGTTTTTGAGAACTAAATATCTAAAAGAAATATGGCTATTGGGATTTTAACCAATTCTCCGTAACTACTAAAATGCGATTTCGCATTAAACTATAAGATTTTGCTTTTTATTAAATGCGCTCGTTTTTTTTAATTTGGCTCATTTAAAAGGAGCTTGGGGTAAATTTAAAAGAAAAAAATAAAGGCTTGGGTATGTCCATGATGTCGTGTATATCATCAATTATCATATTACATACATACAATTTAAGGTCTATATAAAGGCTTGGGTATGTCCATGATGTCGTGTATATCATCAATTATCATATTACATACATACAATTTAAGGTCTCAAAAGAGATTTCGAACAATTGAAAGTTAATTTTAATGTTTGGTAAATTTTTTAGAAATCATTTTGGTAAGATTACTCCATTCTACAGTAGAGTAGCTTTTCAAAATCAGATTTTGAGAATCATTCATATATTTAATGCAATTCTATATATATCCTCATTTATATTATAGAAATCCAAAATTATCTTTATTAATCAAGAAATAAGATCATTAAATTTAAATAGATTGTTATTATTATTAATTATACTGAGATAATCAAATAAAATTAATAATATAAAATATTTATTTTAGTTATCAAATATCATATATACTGAGATTTAATGCAATTCTATATATATCCTCATTTATATTATAGAAATCTAAAATTACTTTTATTAATCAAGAAATAAGATTATTAAATTTAAATAGATTGTTATTATTATTAATTATACTGAGATAATCAAATAAAATTAATAATATAAAATATTTATTTTAGTTATCAAATGTCATATATACAAAATTAAAAATATTTTATATACATGTTTATAAATGTGTTAATAAACTTTATTTAAGATTATGTCAAATTCAGTCATTTATATCTTTTCAATAATTTAATAATAAGATTGGCGAAATACACAAGACTGTTCTTAAAACTTACCGTACTTTTAAAAATAAATTTGACTAAACATTTAATTAATTTTCTTCATAACTGATTATTTCTACAACACAATTAACAACAATTGTTTTAAAAGATGTATCATTACCAAACTAGACTTCATCAAGGTTGGTAATGAACATTTTTCTAATCTACCGTCCTTTTTGTATGAATACATATTATAAATAGATATTTGCAAGAGTACCATACAAAAAATATATAGAGCAATGTTTGATATATCAAATCCTGTGAAATTATGAGCTAGAATTAAAACATAGAATTCCAATACGAAGAAACCAAATAGATAATTGCAAAATCATCCTCTTAAAGCGGTCAAGGTAGAAGCAGGAAATCATACGAAACACATTGACAGCAACCAAGCATATTTATTTCCATTCACACGTGCAACTGAACACAAGGACCATTCATAAGAGATAAAAAATGATTGATCTTAATTCATAATCAACACATAACTAGTTGGGAAACCAAATCAAAGTCTAACATTCTTATCCATTAATTGAATAGAATCCTTAATTAGACATATAAAAGACAAAATTCAGAAGCAAAACCAAATTCAAGGCATCCACGATACATGTGTTGCACATGTTCCACCAGGAATATAATTAACGGAGAAGGTCCATTATAATGAGGGAATGTATGTATCCAATTCGTTTTTGTCTTTGTCACTGTTGTCAATCGATCAATGATCAAATCATGTGTCTGCGTTGGACTTGCACGTGTGGATGATCGGCTTGCTTTGACGATTCGGATTTATTGAAGGACAACAGGCTTTTGAACTACCTTGTCAATTGAAATTAAACACATTTAATTGTCTCTAATTAATGTGTTACACACAATTGGATTAACCATTAATCAACAACAATAAATCATGGAATCATTATTAGGAAGATTTCACGAACGCTTGAAAGGGTGGACGAATTAAATTACTAATCAAGCGAGGACATGGCCAAAATCGACAGAAAATGATGATGCCAAGTGACAGGTGCCGGGGGGCTCATGGTCGGCTTCCACGAGGACGAATGGGACCCGAATGACCTGTATCAAATATAGCAAAATAACTGAAATTCTCCCCGAGCTAGAGAACAAAAACAAATAGAGAAAAGCAAAGAAATAGATGTTAGAAACTTTGAAATATGGTGGGGGGGTTCAAGATCCTGTCCACCGACCCATCAGATTCGCTCATCAGAATTCTCAGGATCGAATATCTGCTCTCTGCGACTTTATTTCATTTCATACAACCCTGCGCCGCAGTCGTCCGTGTATGTCGCGCATGCGCCTCAAGTCAGGATTTCTGCTCTAGCCAACACTGCCAGGGTGACTAATACAAATATCAAGACTAAATTACTTGCCATTTGAGGATTAACTTATTCTTTAGCGTAATCTTTCATATGCAAGACAATCTCTTACGATATCTATCAACACCACTAGTTAACTAAGTTTCACACTAAACCCGATAATTTTGATTCTGCTTTATTCTATTTCTATATTCTTGATTCAGCTTTAGTTTGTACAGCTTCCAAGCTGTTATTATATATCGACAATAAAGAAAGACGAAATTGGATCAAGGGACGGCGGCATCTCATCATCTCAAACTTTTACAAGCAATCATGCATGCTGCCCAGAGTGGGCGGTAGTAGTTAATTATGATCTAATGCTTGGTGCATCATTGCCATGCATGTTCATGTGGTTGCGGGCTTAAAGCTTAGTGACGTTAATCAAAGTGACCGATCATCATGGTGGGGTCCAATATATGGCCCCAGAGAATAAGTTTGACTGCACTCGTTACGAGGCGGGTGGTTGTTTGAACATTATTATGAGGAGTAGGACCACATCAGCTCAGAATCAGGGTGCCTCGATTTGAAACCGTTTGATTCGGCAACTTAAGGATGTTATTATATACGGATTCAAGTTGGATTTAAATTTTGAACTCGCACATTCTGTCCATGATTTTTGTGATCGATATTCTCTCTTCTTGTTTTTTATATACTGGTTTGTGTCATGCCCTTGCAAAGGGGAAAATAAAGAACTTGAGATTGCAAAGAATATGACTTTTGAATAAATATGGTTTGTAAACTTTTAACCGAATTCTGAAATTGGAGTTGGCGGGGGAAAAACTCCAAAGTAAAAGCGGCAATCCGCGTATGTAAATTAATAATATAGAGTACTTGGCTTCAACCTGAAGATTTTCCATATCTGAAAGCAAAATTACTTGATTGAACAGGTATTTAATGTCAAAGTAGTATATGTTGCCAATCAGGAGGAATAGCTGTAATTGACTGCAAAATTGATTAAAGGTTGCTTTAATTTGATTATTTGAAACACAGTATCAGTAAGCTAGTGCATGGCTTGCATGCGTGCATGTGATAAAGAGCAGAAATGAAGATATGATATCGTTCAACGTTAATTTAATTTAAACTTTCTGTACACAAGAATATGAGGGGTTGTCTTCTTTTTGTCTAGCCAATAATTAATAGATTTATGTTATGTACATTGAGACAAATTAAAGGCAATTAATTGACTAAAGTACATTAAACCAAATTAAAGGCAATTAATTGGCTTGGAGTTCGTCTGATAGGTTAAGAAAAAAACGGTTGCTTATACGTGAAGTAAAACATCTTGTCATATTAGTTGAGTTTCGTTCACATTCATTTTGTCTCGATCATTAGTTGAAATTAATGGCAGACATGCACTTGTATGTCAACGTCCAACATATACGATTAATGATAATAATTTCTAAGTTTCAACTAGTGCCTGTGGTTTTGGTGAGTTGAGTTTTCAGTCATAATCTTTCTCACGATTCAAAAGAAACCTAAAGTTCCATTCACACATGCATGCACATTGTGTAGCCAGACAAATTAACATGTTGAAGCCCAAAGCATATGCATGCACACAAATTGGTATCATGGTTAGAATTTATTGAAGGATGAAATAGTCATTCTGATGATTGAAATGATCATTAATTCTGTACTTGGTCGACTAAAATCAAAGAGATGGTAATTTTATTCTCGGAAATTATCTATGATTACTAAGTGCATGGGCTACGAAGTAGCGCCTACTAAGAGAGATTGATCACACTTTCAGTCTGTCCCTTGTACGAAGTTATTAACCGGCAGTTGTACGGCGAGACGTGGGCACAAAACACTTTATTCACCTGACAGTGTGTGCTTTGGGCCCTATCAGCTCTGTGTGCTCTTCACGCAACCAGCCTAGAGCCCTAAAGCATCCATCCTCCTGATCTCATGCCACCTTTGATTCGAGCTAAACTTATCTTTGTTTTTGAATCCAATAACCTGGGTGGGAGAATTCTGTACGAATTTTAAGCATTTAAAAAAAAAAAAAGAAGAACGTAGATGAATCACATGGAAAGAGTTATGCTTTCTGGCTAAAAATAAAAAAATCCAATAATAAATCGACAACATTTTCTCCAATGCTTTATCATTCATCTTTTCTAGTTTTTTTTTTCATCAGTCAGGAATTATCAAACTTTTGAGCACATTGATAAAACCATAAAGTGTTAATATTAACGATGATAATCGGATCAGTATACAGCGCGGACAACTGAATTTGCATTTGGCACTACAGAGCCATAGATGATAGTAGCTTCATGGGGAGGGGGAGGCACGTGATGTGGGGGTGGCAGAGGAATCTATCCTTTGCTTGAAGGAGGAGGGCGAGCGGGGTCCACTCATAAGGGCCCGCAATTGGAGTGCTCTTTCGTTATGCTCTCTCTCTCTTTATCGAAAACCCCAAAATTTTATTCTCTCATTACTATCCATGTTCCCGTCCTCTCTCAGTTTCTGTCGCGTCAAAAATGAAAAATGGACCCACAGTCTACAAGTTGTGACGACTACGCCGCGATCTCTGACGTATCTCTTTCACAATCCAACGGCTCTAGTCGATGCAGCACGAGGATTGTGATTCAATTGGAGTCCGTTCATTTGATTAACTGGAAGGAGTTAAGGTCAAGCTGAGGTGCGGTGTGGGTCCATTGTCATAGCAGTAGACGGACATTGTAGTTGTAGGGGCCCAGGAATTGTTTGCCCACCGACGATGTGTGGACCGTAGCTGCAGATAATCAGCTACTACGCTCTACACAGTCTATACACCACTTCACATCTACAAGCTGCTTTTCTCATCCTTTTTATATTAATCAGTTCCGACAAACACCAATTCACAATTCACTCAATCGCTCTCATCTTCTCTTCTCTTCTTGTCCACAACTCAAACATGTAATCTGTCTTTCTCCCTCGAGCATACTCGCACTTATTGAAACGAAGTATTTCGGAAACGAAGAGTTCTAATTTCTTCTTAGTAGCTGGCTTTAATTTGTATGATGGGTCTTACATCATTGCAAGTCTGCATGGATTCATCTGATTGGCTTCAGGTAATTATATACCATGCATTGACACTTTCATTGCCTCTATATATGTCTTTCATCAGCTTCAATCATTGTTTCTCACACTAATTTAGGCTATGATCAGTTCTATTTTAATTAACTGGCATGGCTGGGAACTCCATTTTCAAATGAGGACACTTCAAGTTTCCTCACGGTGGCTAATTCGCAATACAAGATTTGATCATTTATATGCGCAGTTTCGATTCAACCCTTTTTATTCTCCCTTTTTCAAAAGTTTTCCACCATTTTCAAGGAACTTATTTTAGGTACAAGAATTCAAAATATGAGTGATTAATAATAGAATTGCTATTTCAGCAATGCTACAAAGCAGTTTGCTTTTCGGATTCTGTGTAGCAATTGTATTTTCTAGCATTCCCATTCAGACATTCCACTAGTTGATGTCTGAAAAGGCAAGAGAGAATGTGTAGTACTTGCAGTACTCGACATCCAAGAAAAGACAAAAGAATGTCTATATCCCAATTAAGCTGAAGCATTTAAAATACCTTTCGCATTATTAGTTTGTTTCCCATTTCAGGGTTCGATCCACGAGGAATCTGTCTTGGATTCCTCTTCACCATCTGGTGACATGCTCACTTGCTCAAGGCCTTTGATGGAGAGAAGGCTAAGGCCCCAGCATGATCAGGCCCTCAAATGTCCCAGGTGTGACTCAACGCATACCAAATTTTGCTACTACAACAACTACAGCCTCTCTCAGCCAAGGTACTTTTGCAAGACTTGTAGAAGGTACTGGACCAAAGGTGGCACCTTGAGGAACATTCCTGTTGGTGGTGGCTGCAGAAAGAATAAGAAAGTTTCTTCTAAAAAATCAAACGATCATTCCATTAGCCAAAACCCCGGATCATCATCTCATAATCCCACTGATCTCCAGCTTTCATTCCCAGAAATGCAAATTTCACACCTTGGTAACATACTTGGGGCTCATGGCACACTTGCTAATAACCATAATTTTATGGATAATAAATATAGTGCCATGCTTGAAAACCCTAGGCCTATTGATTTCATGGAGAGTAAGTTAGAAGCTATAGTTGGTAGTTCTAGAAATTATGACTTCATGGGGAATAATGGTGATATGGGTATGGTTGGAGGGCTAGGGAATTTGAGTCATCATCATCAAGATGGACTAACACCAAATATTCATAATCTTTGCTCTCCATTTGGGACGTCTCTTGATGGAAATGGTGGTACTTTCATTGATAGCTGCCAGAGGCTTATGCTTCCATATGATGCAAATGAGGTTCAAAATGCAATCGATGTGAAGCCTAACGCCAAGCTTTTATCTCTTGACTGGCAAGACCAGGGTTGTTCTGATGTTGGATACCTAGGCAATTTGGGATCATCATGGGGCGGCATGATGAACGGTTATGGATCATCCACTGCAAATTCTTTGGTCTAAAGTGCTGATCCAACTTCCAAGGCAGTGACTGTGAAATATTTGCTTTAATTAATTAGTTATTAGTCTAGATTAATTATCCAGTCATTTCCGAGTAACGTATATGCCTTTGCTGGATTTTCTTTCATTTTGGTTATTTATTTTTGTGTGAAGGCGGTCTTTGATCTTCACTCACTTGATGACATGCAGACGTGTGAACGCGAAATTTCAAGAATCCAAAACGACTGCCTTAGTGCATGCCTTAGTGTTTGGCTTTGTATTTTTGTTTTTTTTTTAATGATCTTTTTGTCTAATTTGGTGTCTTGGGCATGTAAGACATTCAAAGCTCTAGATTTTGTTGTAATTTCGAGGAAGATACATATATATGATAGTGCTTTATTTTATAGTTCTAAGGAACGTGCTTTATTATAGTAGTTATTAGTTATTGATCTTTATGTGCCGATGTCTGTTGTGTTTTGTGAGTGACTGTTGTTTTTGTGTGTTTGTGTTACTATTGATAAAGAAACTGACTCGGCTGTGTGCTTTGGAGTTCTAGAGGCATGAAAGGAGTTTAAAAGCAGGGTTTCCCGGTAAAGCCAAAAAAAAGGGGGAAAAAACGAAAATAACTCTTTGAGGTTTGTGCACTGCGTGTGACATCATTTCTCTTTGGTGACAAAAATGTGCGTGGCATGCGACATATAATTGACATGATTTGATTAAATTGCAGTAATGACCTAATTAACTGAATCAAATCGTGTCAATAAAGCACGCGAATAGGAGGAAAAAGAAATTAAAAAATTATATTCAAAGACTTGGAAGTCATGCCTTCTCCGTATTATCACGTTGTACAGGTGCATCGATCGTTTACAAATGGCCACAAGCAATTTCTTCTTCTTCTTCAATATTCATCTTTTTTAATGATGACATTATTTTTTTAAGTAATCATTATACTATCTACTCATTTCAAGAGCAAAAAGTCAAATTAATTAGGATTCTTTCAAGATCACATGAAAACTACATCCGGGATTTTTTTTTTTAAATAAAGTTTGAACTGTCTAACTTATTGTTGTTTTTATTGTACAGATGATCGATTTATCATTTTCATGAGGAAAAAAATTTGGTTAAAATTATGCCTATATTACATTTTAATATAGGTGAAATTATCCATAAGATCTAATCCCAATACTTGAAAGACTTGTAAAATAAGTATTATTAGACTCGATCTTTATTTCTTATTTTAGAAAGGAAATTGACAAATCAGTCGGCCTTTGACTAAATAAGAGAGTACTTACTCTCACACTGTGTGATTGAAGTAGATGTCTCTCAAATATTTTTGTGAGTGGACAATACTTTAAAAGACTTGATGTGAATGGAGTAAACAATTTGATAGTCTTTTCCTCTTAAATATTTTCATTGTAAGTGGAGTAGACATCTTGATAATCTTCTCTCTTATAAAATATGAGTGAAGTAATGCCCCTTAAATATTTTCATGAGCGGAGTAGAAACCTCAACAACTTTCTCCCTTATAAGATGTGAGTAAAGTTGACGCTTTTTGAATATTTTTGTGAGTGGGGAGTCATTTATAAAATTTAATACAAGTGGAGTGGACATCTCAATAGTCTCCTCACTTGTGATATGTGAGTAAAATAAACATTTTTGAAATATTTTTGTGAATAAAGTACATCTTCACAATCTTTTTCCTTATGAAACGTGAGTGAAGTGCATACTTCTTAAATACTTTTGTGAGTGGCCAGCATACATGAGTCTTAATAATATATTAATGTACACGAGTTCCAGTAATATAATCTAATCGTAAATACTAATTATAATCTAATATAATATTTGTAATATCCCTGTATATTACTATTAAATAAAAAAAAGAAAACGGACATAAAGTCTAGAGATGGCAAAAAAGTTTGAGTTCGGCCTAGATTTGTAAAGATCCAAAAGATTCCAATTCAAAATATCTTGATCTGCATATGAAAAAATATGGATTCGGATATTAAAATTGAAGATATGTGTAGATCTAGATCTCGATTCAGATGTAAGTGCATGCAAAAAAAATTGGATATTCGAATCTGCATTATTTTTTAATTAGTTAATTAATTAAATTAAATAAAAAAATGTAAGTTAAATGAAAAAAAAAATAAAACCTATGTGGACATATGGTGATGTCTTTATTTGTGATGGTTTTAAATAGAATCTATATGAATTTATGGTGTTTTTATTTGTGAATTTGTGGTGTGTTAGACTTGGATTTATAATATTTTTTTATGTTTGATTTATGTTGCGATATTTTTATTTGTAGATCTATGATGTTGTTGTATGTTATTATATGTGTTAAATTATTGATTGTTGAATTATTATTAAATTTTCTTAGGTAAATTTGTTGAATTTTAATATATATATAAATTTATTATATAGATCCGCATATACAAAAAATCCCTCTGCAATTTCGTACAATGGTACCTACATCCAAATATATATATATATATTTTAAATCCAAATGTAAATGTAAATCTTAAAATATCAATCTGAGTTTGGATCTAGATGCATCTACATATAGATCCGAATTCGGACTTTGCCATTTTTCGTCGTGTCTAATTACAAATGGAAGTGGGTGTATTTTGTTATGAATGGGGTGCATTGGACTTCCTATGGGAACGTATACTGTCAATTGAGTCCACTGAGCAAAGCCGACATGCATGTACAATCGAAATGGACCAAGTTTTAACTTCTAAAGCCGAATTGGATCAGCTTAATTGCAGCGATCGATTGAACACGAGCACACGACAAGTCCGCGATGCAGAATTTCGAATTTTCATTTTCAATTCTTTGTCTAAATTCCTATATATCTATTTTTTTTTATTAGTTTCTGATTTAATAGACACAACAAATTGTTTTTCCCTGAAAGGAAACATGATTCATTGACCATTGTTGATAATTGATGAATCTAGTGAATGAATGAGAAAAAAAAAATCTTTTATCAGTGTGATGGGGTCAATATGTTTTTTTTATGTCTAGGAGAATAGATTAAAAACTAAGGAAAGGATTTCCGTGAAATTTGAAATGTGTAGGGGTACATTTGTCATTTCACTATTCCACCGCTCTCCCCCACAATGCAGACAATTATACCGCAGCACCTCACATACGCTGGTCAACAGTCACCAACGGGCTTATGTACGCATTTGAAGCCAATAAAACCCTTGACTTCCAGTGATCATCCTCACTTCAATTTCCCGCCAATCGGCCCAATCCTCTGGCGATGGTAACTTCTAGAGACTTGCAGGAGATCGTATCGAAGCTATCATCTGATAAAGCCAAAGCTAGAGAAGTAACAATTTACTCTATTAACACTCTTCTTTTTCTGCTTGGTTGCCAAGAAAATGTGAGATAACTTGCCAAGATAATGTAAGATAATAACACGCAAGAAATTTCTGGAAAGTGAAAGAAAAATTTAAAATGGCCAAAAAAACCTGATCTATCTTTCCTAGTTTATTGCCAGTAAAATGCAACCAATTAGAAATTGTAAGAAACTGTTAGAAAAATAGAGAAAACTAAGCTCTAAGTTTATTATAAATGTGATTTTTTAGAACTTATTTTCTTTTTCTTTTTTAATCATTTTATTACCGTTCAAATGCTAATTTCTTTTGGTTTCGTCTCTGTAAAATTCATAGGAATTGGCTTCACTGAGCTATTATTAATTTCTTTGCTTCTTATTCCTTAAATATTGATGCAGTTTTTTCAACATCTCGCATTTCCTCAATAATAAGTATCAATTTTACGAAAAAGGATGGAACTTAACCACTAAAGTTATTGTATTTGGCACACTTGAGCGAGTCTTCTTTTTGGCCTTAGACGACAACTTGATATTTAAGTTCTGTCATTTTCTCAATTTTATTAATAACAAGTTGATACTTTCACTTAAGTTTGTATTCATGTGATATTGATTTATGTGTTTAGGAAGGAATAAAATTATTGTGTACATGGTTAGAAGGTGAAAGATCAGTTGCATTCTGCAAGTTTCTTGGACAGAACACTGCAAAGTTAAAACCCAATGAAGTTCCTCACTGTAAGATTGATATGCATTCACAATTTGTCTATGGGCCTTGAAGAGACATTGGCGAATAATTGTGAACCAGAGAATTGAAGGGTATTTTATTTTATTGTTTTGTTTTTGCTTTTGCAGCTGATACATGGCCATTTCTTATAACTTTGCTCATGCGCTGTATATCATTGGAAATATCTGGAAGCAAGCGACGGCCTCCGAAGATCATTTTTGCAAAAGTTCTTCGGGTTTCTGTTCAACGGGCTGAAGATGCTAAGTTTTCAGGTCAGAAATTGGATGTTATGGTGTAGGTTATGGTTATATAATTAGTAAACCTATAATAAAAATGGTTTCTATTGTTAGGAAGCATACATCTATCAGTTATGTTTAAGCAGAAATAATGCCCTTAATCAGTTGAAATTAAATTGGAAAGAATGGCCAGAGACTGATGACAGACAATGGTAGTTTTGTTCAGCTGACAAGTAGCTAGGGTTAGGTGGTGGAGTAATGAACTGGGCTTGAAAACTTAGAGAACTATCTTCTCTCCTGACTCTTTAAAAATTGGTTGTGAATTACTTTATTTAGATATGAGAGCCACCTTATGAGGAACCCAATTAAAGTAATGTTATGGGCAACAGTCGATGTATGACACAGTTGTCTGTGTAACTTTCTTTTGGGGAAAACTAACTGAAATTCTTTGGCCACATTTTATTTTGTATCATGGATCAAAATGGGAGGTCTATCATCCAAATATTCTTTTCCTAGACACATATGTTGCTAAAGAAGTTAATTTTTGATAATTACATTAAAACGTGCAGTTTGCTGGAAATTGTTCACAATCAGGAATATAGTTTTGCATTTTTAAATTTCTGATTTATCTGATTGGATAACTGTATATGATTGAGCTACAATTCTTTGCTTTTTTTTTTTTTCATTCTCTGACAGGAATGTTGTTGCCTCTATTCTCTGCGGTTAAAATGCTTTTTAGTCATGTATTGGATGTGTTAAGCAATGTCCAAAGTTTTCAGTCAGAATATGGGATTATGCTTCGGCATCTTTTGGCTGTCAGAGGTTATCGTTTTCACATGAGGAAACGCATTTATTGTAGTAAGTGTCAGTTCCTTTCTCCAGGTGAAACTGTCCCTGTTAACCATTGTTTCACTGATCTTATATTATATTATTTTTTCAAAATCTGATTGGACAAGGCCTGTTGCTACTATTCATGGAGAAGGTGGAATTGAGCTTGAAAGACAAAAATAATAGTCAATATAATCATAAAGAGGAGGTTTTTCGCCATATCCTTACTCTTCATTCGCTTCTTGAAAATCCTCCTGGAGATTTTCCTGAAACTCTCAGGGAAGACGTAGTTAAGGGATTTGTTCGGATATTTTCTTTTGTGAGGTATGCAATCCTCTGAGAAGCTGTTTCATGTCAGACATTGTTTAAATGTTGCATATTATTTTATGTTGTTTAGTGCTAATTCATTGCTGTAACATTTTTCAGGGATGAAGGGAAGATTTCACGCAAGCTTATCGAGTGCATTAACACGTACTTGCTAAAGGATGGTCCGAATTTGGGCTGTCAGTCCCTAGAGATCCATGATGCCATCCGACATTTTATTTACCATTGTTGGTTAACAACCCATGATCGTGGTCTTAAGGTTTCTAAACCATTCATGTTGGAGCAACTTAGCTTTTCCTAACCCTGAATGTTTTGGATTAGTCACAGTTATGTGTTATTTACCTTTCTTTTGTAGGATGCACTTTATTTTTATGCAAGGCTACAATTAAATCTAACTAGAGGTGCTGATGATGTGAGTGCTCTGGTAGAACAACTTCAGGATGTTATATTTAAGGAACTAGATCAAAGCAATTTACCTGTTTCTAGTGTCTCCAGGTGGGTGTTTTTGATCTTTGTTCTTTTTGTTCTCTTCCTCTTTTTTAATTTTTAATTTTTAATTTTTTGGGCTCCTCTTTACTGGAGGTCCAAGTTGCTATCTGATGGATGTTTGTGTCATATGCATTCAGGAGTGATGGGATAAAGGATGATAAAATTGTGACTTTAAGTAGCTCTCAATGTGGTCTAGTGGAGCTTGCTGCACTCGTCTTTTATCGGGTAGTTATTCCATGCTTTTATGTGTACTTTAGCTTCATCTTAGTCTTGTAGTTGATAGAATGCGCAGAAATCTATTTTATGTGGATTGTGGAACTTGTGTTTTTTCCTTTTTAACTTTTAGGTGAGTGTTACGTTATAGTTCTACAATAATTTTTTTTGTCCTATTTGTTTTTGGGATGTCAGAGTTCATATATTTTACTAGGTGCTGGATTATATGTTCCTATTTCCTGACCAAAAACTCTTCTTGATATTGTAGAGTTCCCACTAGATTTGATGGCTTTATTCTTATTCTGTTGGACTTCTCAAAATCATGTGTGTGTTTGTATTATGCTGTGTATAATCTTAACTATGAATTTTTTGCCCTGCATGAAACCTGTTTCTGAGAAAAATTTTGAATTTACTTCATCAGGCATGTGTTAATATTTTCAAAGCACCATCAACTGAAAAACGAATTAGGAGGGAGCATGCTTCTGGTTCTCTAAAGGAGGCACTCATGAAAGGAAAGTGGTTATGGTAAGCTTCATTGCAGAGTAGTAGATTTTCAAACCGTTTTCCCCCCCTCTTTTTTTCTCAAAGAAACAAGATTGGGTTCCATAAAGAATGGTTTCAGTATATGCAATACACAGTTTATATCATCTTTGGTTGAAATGAATCACTGTTTTCAATATTTTCAAGTGTTTTTCATTATTCAATGGTATGGATGTGGGAGATAATGTCACTATTGTGTTCAGTGTACTGTGGTTTGAGACAGTTTATATAAAATCAACTTAGTTAAGTATCCAATTCCCTCAATTAGTCTTCCCTCTTCAATGACTGGCATATGGTAACCTTTTACCTCAAAAGCAAAGCATGTGTATCAATAAATAGGCTGAAGATGACTGATAGCAGGCAATTTCTTTTTTTTTAAGCAGCGTTAGAGTCACTGACTTCTAAATTTTGAGTTCTGATTGAATTCTATAACATTGTTTCCCGGTAACTGCATTCATGGTAGTTATTTCTTCAACATACAATAAACTTCTTGGTGATATAGTTAAAAGTAACGCATTAAAATTGTACTAACTGTGCTGTTTGGTAATGATGATATGCTCTAGTTTAGCGCCTGTTAATGATGGTACTCTTTATTTGAGTTTTTTTTAATGATAATATCCTTTAAATCAAGTAATTATATTGAATTTTTGTTGCATTATTTAAACTTCATTCTCAATGCTTCAGTCATTGTTTCCATTTTGGTGTGGTGTATCCATTTCTCACTCTCTCTTTCATTCTTTCAATCTTTTGTCCCCCATCTTCCATATGTAAATTTTGTATTGCATTGATAATTTTTTATTCTTCTACAGGAATGCCACATTTTGGTATCTCATTCGTAATTACTATACTCACATGAGTAAGGATCTTTTCGTGTACTGGTTTGATGGCATTTGCACAAGTTTTGAAAGGTAGTTATATCTAAGCAAATATTCATTGTGGACTTTTTCAGTTTTATCTACTTATATTCACTCCTGTGGTATTCTTCTCTTTTCATGAGATCCAGTGTAATTGTTATTTTGATAAAAAAAACACACACACACACACACTTCTACATAGGTTGAGAAAGAGAGTTTTGATATTCTCTCCATATTTCTAAGTTTTGTTTCCTATTTCATTTCCCAGCACTTTTTCTGGTATTATTTTTGTTGAGTTACATGCGTCCAATTAGCTATCCTGGTTCCAACTTGATCTGGGTGTCTATGCATGCATGCATGCACTCAGTTGCTGCTAGTCAAAGAACCTGTCAGGATTTTATGAATAATTTGTGCTGCAGTTGCTTAATGAAAGACATCGACCTAATTTTCTTGTTTCCCCACAGATGGGGTATAACAGCAAACAATTACACATCTGTAGTGGCAATATTACTTCCTACCTGCATGCTTCATGCATATCAATCCTTGTTAGTGTCATTTTTGGTTTAACGAGTCTGGATATAATGCAGAATCTTGAATGATGCGAATATGGGGCATACTTATGATGGATTGCTATGGACTTTGCGGTATGCTGATCTGATTTATATTACTGATACTTTATTGTTGAAGTCTCTAAGTCTTGATGAGGATTCTTGATGAGGATTGCCTATGTAATTTTGAGAACAGTGTGTTTGCTATATCAGTGACAAAGCTAATTTATAGTTTTGCAATTATATTTTTCTTTCTTTCACTTTCCATTTGTGTCCTCATATGTTTATATATTTGCATCTAAAGGAGCTTGCAAGGACTCTCTTGTGTGTTATTACTTCCAGATTCACGAGTGGAGATTCCATCTAGGCCATCTTACAACCGGAATGAGGCATGTATTTTCCTCTTCCTTTGATCCTTCTTAGTCTATCTTTGTGCCATCACCCCACCCCCCCTCCCCGTCCCCGTTTGTTTGCATTTTGGCATATACCTTTTTGAGTTGGATTTAGCCATGAAAAGGAGTGATGTTTGGGAGAATTGTAATAGAGACCTTGTAATCCTAATTTTTCATTTCAAGGCTGGTTCATAACTGCCTTATTTTTGAAAACTTATGATATTATGTTCTTCTGAATTTGCATTTATGCTAGGTCTATTTTCAACTTGTCTTGGTAAATGCTATCAATGAGCAGTTTGTTCTTCTTTTCTGCTGTTTGTTTTTTTTTTTTGGTGGGGGGGGGGGGGGGTGCTATTTTCTCTAGCATGGTATCAAATTGGAAACTGCTTTGACTGGGTTGGACAAATTTTTGCAGTTTGATTGTGGTTGGCAATCAGTATGGAACTGTCTGATGCATGGGTTACCGATATTCAGCAATGTAACCCCAGTGGTAAGTTTTCGTATAAATAATAATCTCCTGTATTGTCAGTGATTACTGAATTCAGTTTATTCTCAATTGGTTGGGAGTTTGCTTTTTCCAGTTTCCATCCATGTTCTCTCTGTGCAGATATTTTATTATTAGCAAGCATCAGTTTTTCCTGTCTAGAAGATTATTCTGGCATGCAATATTGATATATATTGCTCACATATTGCTGCTTTGGCAATATATCATCTCTCTTCTCAAAAACTTGAAGTACTGTTGTACCTGCCCAAAGTTGAAGTCTATTAACCTTTCTTGTTCAAATTGTTAGGAAATTGAAATGGTAAAGTTACTATCATGTTGGTGAATGTCTCTTTAGTTCCATGGAAGTATAAAAAGAAAGCAGAAGTGAACTTTTTCTGCGTAGATATTATGATCTTCTTTGTTGAATGATCTAATGGTTCAGATGTCTTGAAGATTTCAATTTCATCCATGATTCTATGTAGTTTTTTGAGCTTCTTCTTCAATGTTAATTTATATCTTTGAGCTTCTACTTCCATGTTCATTTATCTAATTCATGCAGGTGGATGCTGCTTTGGTGCTCCTTGGAAGCGTTATTTCATGTGTGAGTTCATGCTTCCATGGTTCCTTTTGTTCCTTCACACAGGCACACAAACACACACACACACACACACACATATTTCCCTCGCTTGTGCTGCAATTACTGAACTCCTCCTTTTAGGATTCAATTAATATATATCTCGTGCCACAAGATGTTTGGGATCTTCAGTTATTCAAACAAATTCCATCAGTGTAAGTGCATCTTTCTTTTATTTAGTTACAGGATGGATAGAATATATCTCCATTGATGAAAATTCCAGTGAACATATATCTGAACTGTTATCAATCTTTGTTAACTGCAACCTTTCACATGGGCCTTAATAAAGCCCTCATTTGCAATGTTACACTTTTCAAGGAAAAGAAAGGTTCAAGTCATTATAGCTGGAACCTTCAATCAACAGCCAAACTTCCATCAGATATCATGTCATTTTTTTGGCCTAGCATGGTGCTAGATTTTTTTTTCAGTGCTGTGAACTGAAATACGAAGTTTCTGTTTGAAGCAAATTAATGAGTGAGGATTCACACTGGGCTGCGATGGGAGGGGATTGCTTAATCTTCAAAGTTATGTTTGGGGATTTAAAGTATTTTTTAACACTTTTGTGGAGAAATTTGTAATTTTTTTTTATTGATTTTTTAAGCAATACAATTCTAGGTTAATATATACATGTAGAGGACAACAAGAAAGGAAACTAAATCAAATCCGTACAAATTAGAGACTAAATCAAATCCTACAAATTAGGGATTGACAACTATCAAGATCTTCTATCTAAGACATCAATATTTACGGTAAAATATAGCTAGGTGTTTTTCCACACTCCTCTTCAAGCTGCTGAATGGATATTGTCCATCCTCAGCTTGCCTATTATACTTTGAAACACGTTGTTACTCAAACCTTTGGTTAACACATCTGCTAGCTGGCCACTAGTAGATACAAATGGAGTGCAAATTAGGCCATTATCCAGCTTTTCCTTTATAAAGTGTCAGTCCACTTCAACGTGCTTAGTGCAATCATGCTGAATTGGATTGTGTGCTGTACTAATAGCTGATTTGTTTTCACAATAAAGTCTCATAGGTGCTTCCCATTGAATCTTCATGTCTTGTAGTACAATTTTCAGCCACAGTAGCTCATAAATCCCCATTTCCATGGCTTTAAACTCAGCCTCTGCACTTGATCTGGCAGCCATGTTTTGCTTCTTACTTTTCCAAGTCACAAGGTTCCCGCCAAAGAAGGTGCAATAACTTGATGTTGACCTCCTATCAACAATAGACCCTGCATAGTATGCATCTGTTTAGCTTTAAGTGTCAGTCCTCCTTTCTTGAACAAAATTCCTTTCCTTGGCGTTCCTTTCAAATATTGCAAGATCCTGTATACAGCTTGAAGGTGAACTTCTTTGGGTTTATGCATAAATTGACTTACAACACTGATTGCATGAGCTATGTCAGGTCTAGTGTGAGAAAGATAAATCAATTTCCCTACAAGCTTCTGATATGTTCCTTTATCCATTGTTGCATTTTCATAAGCTTCACCAAGCCTATGGTTCAGTTTTATAGGGCTGTCAGTTGGCTTACACCTTATTTTTCCTATTGCCTTTAGCAAATCCAGTATGTATTTTCATTGTGATATGAAGATCCCATGCTTTGAGTGGGCAACTTCAATACTAAGAAAATACTTTAATCTACCGAGGTCCTTAATCTTAAATTCTTTAATTAAACATCTTCTTAAAGCTTCCCTTCCTTCCAAATCATTTTCAGTTACCCCAATGTCATCTACATACACTAATAATGCTGTTACTCCTTCTGAAGCTGAATGTTTGACAAACAAAGTATGGTCAACTTGACTCTATTTATATCCCACGGCTGTCATGACCTTAGCAAATCGTTCAAACCAAGCTCTAGGAGATTGTTTCAGGTGGAACAAGGCTTGTTTAAAGTTTGCACACTTTGTTTCCTTCTAAATTTAGACCAAAATCAAGAGGAGTTTCCATGTAAAACTCTTCATGAAGATCACCATGTAAGAAGGCGTTTTTGACATCAAATTGTTGCAGACTCCACCCAAGATTAACAACTGGAGATAATAATACTCTCATTGTGTTCATTTTGGCAACTAGAGCAAATGTTTCCAAATAATCAATCCCATAAGCGTGAGTATACTCTTTGGCTACCAACTTAGCCTTATGTCTTTCAAGGGACCCATCTGCCACATATTTAACAGTGAACACCCATTTGCAACCTATTGGACTCTTCCTTTTTAGTAACTGCACTAAATCCCATATCTATTTCCATAGTATTTCTCCACTCCATATGACTTAATGCCTCAGAAATTGTCTTAGGAATGGTTATGGTGTTTAGATGTGTGAGAAAGGTTCCAGGAGTGTGTGATAACTTATCATAAGACATAAAGTGAGGTAACAGATATAAAGGATGTTGGGTATATTTTCGAGTGCCTTTTCTAATAGCAATAGGAAGATCATTGTTGCTATCGTCATTAGAGCGAAAATATTTTCTTGAGAAGGTACAGTGTGATTAATTACCTCATTACCGAGAGTTGGTTCTAATTTTTGGACTTGCATAGGTTGAACAGTGGGTGCTTTTCTCCTTGAATAAGTCAGTATTGGGCGAATAAAACTTTTAACTTGTTTATTCTGTCCAAAAGGCTTAGAATTGAGAGTACAAGGGTTTTCAGGTTTTATAGAAATAGAACTAGGATTTGGAAAACATTTAGAATCAACAAGGGTAAGAGTTAGAGGATTTTTTATGTTTGTAGATAAGGGAGAAGGATGAGAGTCAAAGTTTCAATAGCAAAAATAATGCTTTGTCCTTATCTTTCATAAGTGATGTCTCCCCTTGAAGATAAGGTTGAGTGAAATAGCTTTTTTTTTTTAAAACAAATGTAACATCAGCAGACACAAAGAATTTTCTTGGTGGAGGATGAAAGTATTTGTATCGCTTTTGAGTTGAGGAATAACCAACAAATACACATTTAAGTGCTCGTGGATCCAATTTTCCCCTATTATGAGAGTGAATGTGAACAATAGATACACAACCAAAAAATTTGGGAATAGGATGATTAGTAGTGTGGAAGTTTGAAAAATATTTTGAAAAAACTTGCGCAAAACTTTTAAACCTAAGAACCCGAGAAGACAGCCTATTTATAAGATGGGCTGCGGTTAGAATAAATTCTCCCCAATAGTTTTTAGGAATATTTCTTTGAAGTAAACAAGCTTTGGTAATGGCTAAAGGTTGATCATTTTTCTTTTTTGCAACCCCATTTTGTTGGGGGTGTTAATACATGATGGCCAATGAACTATACCCTCTTTTTGGAAATATGGTGATAGGGTTTGGTTGATATAGTCCTTAGCATTATTTGATCTAACCGTTTTTATTCCAACTCTAAATTGATTTTTGACCATGTGAAAAATAGGAAAAATGAAACCCACATTAAACTTATGTTTTAAAAGAAATATCTACAACATACAGGTGTAATCATCAATAAATGAAACAAACCAACAAGCTCCTGAAACATTAGGAACAATAAAAGGATCCTAAAGATCACTATGCATGAGTACAAAAGGAATGGATGTTCTTTTATTACTAATCGGAAAAGAAGCACGTTTATGTTTTGCAAGTTCATGTATCACAATGAAGGGTTTCTACATCAAGTCCTTTAAACAATACTGGAAACATTATTTTAAGAACACTAAATAAAGGATGCCCAAGACGGAAGTGTTGAAGCCGAATTGTCTTTATTGGAAATAGGAGACTTAGAAAAAAATAATAGGGATAAATAATTTTCAGTTCTAGTTTGCCTACTTGATTCTTTAAGATAATATAGCCCATTTTTCTCTCTAGAATGACCAAACATCTCTGCTGTACCTTGGTCCTGAAATATGCAATATGAAAGATAAAATATAACATTATAATTCAAATCTTTTGTGAGTTTGTGAATGGACAAAAGGTTAGTAGATAAATTTGGTATACGGAGGACATTTTTAAGTGTGAGGGCTTGATTTATTAAAACATTTCGTTGGCCAGCAATTGTTGATAGGCTTCTTATTGCTTGGACAAGGGTCATAGGTGATGAATTTGTGTAAAGAATGAGTCATATGGTCGGTGACACCTGAGTCTATGACCCAAGAGTTCGAAAAGGTTGTGCATGAGACATTTAGTGCATATAGAGAGGGAAACTTACTTTTAAATGACAAAGAACAAGTGCTTGTATCTGGTGGCCTGCCCAATGCTCCCAATAAACTTCTCAGCTTCTCAATTTTTTCTTTATTGAACTTGTCATATTCATGAGATTTACCTTTGTCACCAAACTGTGTAGAGGTAATATGAACTTGCCCTTGTCCTTTTATCTGTCCATTCTGCATAGTTGAATTTTTATTTGACATTGGTGGCTTTTCATGTAGTTTCCAAAGATCGTTCTCGAGTGTGTTGAGGCTTCTTGTAGTAGGTACACCACAAAGAATCCTTGTTTGCCACCTTGGACAAATCAGTTTGGTCACTTTGACCAAGAGGCTGCTGATTTGGGCTAGAGTTCTTCATTATAGCATGTCTTGTGACCATGGCTGAACTCTCCACTGATTGGGATTCAACCATGACTTCTCTTCTACTTTCTTCGCCCCGAATTGTAGCAATGGTCTCATCTGGTGATGCAAATCTTCCTCCCTCAATACTCGTACTTGAACAAGATCAAACACCCTATTTAGTCTAGCTAAGAATTCATAAATCCTCTCGTTTCACTGAACCTTTTCATCAGGGCAACATCAATATCACACTTTATTTGAAAACATTGATAATAGTCCAACTCTTGCCACAAAATTTTCAACAAATTAGCATATTCAGTAACAGAACAACCTTCTTGTTTAGTTGTAGAGATCTTGGTTTTGATCTCATAAATTTGAGCAGTATCACCCACTTTGGAATAAGGTTTTTCAACAGCTTCCCATATTTCCTTGGCTGTGGTAAGAAACATACATGTGTCATTAATCTTTGGGACCATTGAACTCCACAGCCAGGACATAACCATAGAGTCTGCTTCATCGTAAGCATCAATTCTAGGATCCTCCTATTTGGGTCTAGTATCAAGTAGGTGACTAATTTTACCTTTTTGTTTCAGAAAGGTTCGAACAAACTGAGACCACTTAAAATAATTTTTCCCATTCAATTTATGGGCTGCTGGAATGTTCTGTGAATCTCCTGTTGATGGAGTATTTATGCTGTCAGTATTTTGGTTGTCACTCAATTGAGTGGGGTTGGATTCATCAACAATTTCAAACATGGTTGGAATTTGAAAATAATCTCAAAATGGGTAAAAACTGTTAGAAAAAGAATATAGCAATGAAGGTTGAGAAAAAAATTCCCAAGGGAGCCCAACAAGGCTCTAATACCATGTGGAGAAATTTGTAATGTTTTTATTGATTTTTTAAACAATACAATTCTAGGTTAATATATACATATAGAGCACAACAAGAAAGGAAACTAAATCAAATCCCTACAAATTAGAGACCAAATCAAATCCTACAAATTAGGGATTGACAACTATCAAGATCTTCTATCTAAGACATTAATATTTACAGTAAAATAAAGCTAGGTGTTTTCCCACAACTTTGAAGATTAAAATTAAAAAAATAAAAGTAAATATATGGAAACTCTTATTAGAAGCAAAGAGCAGTAAGGAGATGAACCAGTTGGGAAACTGATGGTTGGTAATGTAATCCTGGATTTATCTGTTTCTAAATCTTGTATGGCAATGCCCATTATTATTATTACCCAACTGGCTTGCTGTAGCTCCTGTTAAATATTGACTAAACATTTTGTAAGTACCAAATGAGAAAATGTAACCTGGACTGCTAAGTTAGACTACAATGCTGAGGTTTAATGTGAACAACTTTCAAACGTTTGATGGATCATATCATAAGAGTTTAACTTGATATTAGAAAAGGTTATAGTGTCTCAAACTATCTGTAAGCTGGTCAGGGAGAGCAGGGAATTTGATTTTGTCTGAAATTTTATTTGCCTCATTTGGAGCACTTAAAATATTTGCTTAGTTACTTGTATTATTTTTTTTACAATTTTATTTGATCCGTAGCTATGTTGTTCATTCAGGTCTGTTTTGTACTTCATTGCGTGTTATTTTTCACGGAAGGGTTCTCAAGTAAGTGGCTTCAGTTCGCATTGTTTGGGTTTTTTCTTCTGCTTGATGTCAATTCATATTGTTTTTTGAGTGTTTGATGGTACTTCCTCCTGGTTGTCCCAACACCCATTTGTCTTTGTTATAACTTCTGAGGAAGCATTAATATCAGGAACTTAAATTGACGGGGAAAAAGCCAGAATAATGTTTCAACTCTAACATGCATCCTGATGCGTGGCTAACAGTGGCTAACATTTGTTAGTGAACTTATCTGTGGATTTGAACACAAAAAAACTTAGTTATTTTGTGCTATAATTTGATAGTGAAGGATCTGTTGGTCAAATGTGGTTTATTACCATGTTGAGAAACCATTGATCCTCTGATCCTAGCAAAAGCTTGAGTTGATAGGAAAGGACTGACAAAACACTTAAACTCTCAACAAAAAAGTGTTAATTGTTTCTTTTGCACTGCTTTTGCAGCAGACGATGTGCAAGTTGTTATTGACTCTTGTTTCTTTACTTCCAAGTAACTATAGTGTGATCAGTTAAAGAAAATTTACTGGGCCATATGACCCTTGGCATCCTGGGTTAAGCTATACTGAAGTTGCTTGGCTTATATGGTGGAAAAAGCTCTGAGATGGGATGGGCCTGGATAGTTTATTTGCGAGGCATAACAGACTGATACTAAAAGTGTTGTCTCTTTTATTTTGACTTTTTTTTTTGTTTTTTTTTAAAGTTTAGGTAATCAATACTAACGTGCATTATAAATCATGTCTATCGTCTGTATATCTGTGCAGGGTGATTATCGTGACATTTTTTATCTCAGGAAAAAACTATTAAGATCGACTTTGAGCTGTCTTAACTGGAAGGTTTGTTAGTTGTAAACTCATATGATTAGTTTTCACAGTATTTGTCTTTATCTTGAAGTTTTGGTCTGATTTATTTTTGGTGCTCAGAGTTTAAGTTAAGTTTCATTGATTCCTATGCTGTTGGTCTCAAAAATCTTAGCCTTACATTTTCATAATATTACAATCAAGTCCTACCTATATCACTCATCAATTAAAATGATGGATTAAAGCAAGTGTCGTATCTCATACTAACATACTGGAATTGATGGAGAAGCAGTAGGGAAAATAAGAAAGGGGAGCAGAAAGGAGAGGAAAACAGGGGAAATAAAGGGGGAAAAACTTTATTCAATCTCAGATATTCATCTTGTCTGTCTCAAAATTAAGACGTAAGGCTCTATTTATGGTGGCCATACTTCCAAATAAAAATCCTAATCCAACAAAAATTAGGAAAAATGGAAACCCTCATAAAAAACCGTAATTCAACTAAAGTTAGGAAAAGTAAAAATAATATTAGAATAAAATCATAGTCCGTCTTACATCAGGAACATTTGGGATATTTACTTAATTCCAAGTTAAGGCAAATAACTGTGATTAAAGTGGGAACGTCAGGGGGCAGAGGAATGGAGCTGGCAACCTGTTGAATTCCATTGATTACACTGGTACATGGTAATATGCTCTTTATGGGGCTTATTGTGTGATACAAACACAATGATATTTGGTTTCTCTTTATTGTGGAGGAAGGTTATGGTGTGAGGGCTAAGATGGAGGTATAAATATTCTATTCAATTGGTCTTATTTGTTCATATTTTTTTGGCCTTTTCTTATTGTGTCCTCATTCAATGAGGAAGGGGAGAAGACCGCTCCTGAATTCACATCATCAATGCACACTTGCATGGAGTGTTAAATTGGAAACTAGTTTGTGTCATCTGGAACTCATGTGCTGTTCATGCACTTTAAATTTGAGCCTTAGAAGGGCTTCTGAAACTTCATATATTAAATTTTCAATTTATAAGCGTGTGTTGCCTTCTGATGGGAAATTTGTTGAAGGTTGTGATGCTGTTTGTTAATTGTTAATCGTTTTTTATGCAGGACTGTTCGAAAATGGATGACCGCGTGGTATTATTGTTACCAGCAGCGGTTTATGCGATTTGTGCTGGTTGTTCTCCTTTTATTAGTTGCTTTAAATGGCCTCTTTTGTCGCAATCTTTTCTAAATGTTCCCGAGGCAGGAGTTGATTGGGTTAAGGTTTGTGCTGATGTATATTTTTTCCTTGCTAATTTCTCTGTGTTCTCAGACATTCATGTTTCAATTGAAAAGCTGAAATTTGGGGTTTGTCGTACTGTAGGTGGATGAACATGAACATAAAAGGCAGCTTCAACTTTTTGAATGCTGTGTGGAAGTTCTGGCAAAAATTGATTTGGGATCTAGTAGTTCTAAGGTGATAGATTATTTTATTTTATTTTTTTATGTGTGTGTCTGTCTATTTGTGTTTTCTTTTTTCTTTTTTTTTGGTGGGGGGGGGGGGGGGAGTTGTATGTCAGAGAAGAAGGGGAACTTTTAACATATTTATAAGTTTGTGATTGTGTCTCTATTCAGGATTCATCTCAGTGCCATCAAAGTGTTCGTCTTCCCTGGCAGCTGAGAGATAAACTTTTGCATGAAATGGAGAGCTATCTTGTTGGAGTTTTTTCAAATTGGAATACTGAAAATAGTTCTCTATCGGAGGTCATTTTTATGTGTGCTATATTATCTAATTTTATGTATGGCTCGTTTTCAACAAGGTTAGTATCCTATCTGTATCCACATCTGGTAATGCCTTTGCCTGGAAATATCTGTTTAATCTTTTATTATGTGGCTGGATATGTCATATCCTGTCTGAAGTAGCTTTAGCTTAGCATGATGATATTAATTTATTGAGAAGGATTTGTGCTTTTGAGGTAGACTGACTAGATCCATATGCTCCATGTTATGAATAAGCTTGTAGGATGTTCATCTGGTTTCCACTCTTGTAACATTCATATAGTCTTTGACAATTTGGTCATGCACTGAATGATGCTTCTGTTCTATCTTCTCGCTCTTAAGACTTTTGAAGTGTCCTTATGATTGTGACGTATTACTTATATTTCCTTGATTTTCTTAATTTTTATTTTTTAAATACATTTACGCTGTAAGCACTTTATTTGTTTCAGGAAAAGAGAGGAGGCTTCATCATTTCTCTCAAAAGTGAGCCGGTACTTGTTAGAATTGCTAGATCATGCAATTAATTTAATGCAAGAAAGCCACAACAGTTTTGAATCTCTTAGGAGTTTGGGCTCAAACAATGATTTTAATGAAATAAGCTCGCTTGTGACTTCATTTAGAAACTTCATTTACTCTCCTATTTTTGTCAAATGGGAAGATCAAGACTTTTCGGATCCTGCACTTTATGACGCTGTAATATGGTCGATGGAGAGGGTTTTGAGGGTCCTGGCCAGCCTCTATGAAGATTATTCTGATTGTCTAAGGAATCCTCACTCGCAAATGATCCTCTCGGAACAATCTGTGTCTGGTACACAACTACAAATTTCTTGCCCGCCAAGTATTGGCAGTAGTAGGATTGTGGACATGGAGCTGGATGTGAATGAAGATGCCCAAAATGTGGATATTTTCACTGTCAATGGGAAAATTGCCTCAGGGATATCATGTTCAGAAGTGAAGTGGAAGTTGGACATGATATCACTAATTTCAAGTTTTTCCTCTATTTTACACGTTACTTGGGAGATTCTGTTTGAACAGATGGGCAAAGAATGCAGCCAAGAGGTATATGTATTTGCAACTTCATTAGTGCATATGTTATATATCCCGAAGTCTATAGGTGAATGTTATACTGTTCTGGCTCTTCTGCCTCAGGTTTGCGAGCAGATTTTGTACAGTCTTTGTCAACACCCCCATCTGTCCTCTTCTGGAAAACTTAGAGACTTGGTATGATAGTGTCTAGAGCTGCCTAAGATTATTAGGTTTTTTATTGATTGTGCCATTTTTATAGATTGTTTTGGATCTTCTATTTCAATACTTGCTGCTTTTTTCCCTGCTTTCTTTCCACAGGTTAACTCAATGGAAAACATGCTTGAGATACAAGGAAGTCTTAAGCTCGATTGTTTCAATATGCTAACGGCTATTGATTATATACTGCATACTCTGCTGTCATTGGAAACTGCTCAAAAGGATAACCTTGCTGGCTCATCTTTGAAGGAAAGGGAATTTGAAGAGGTAGCCAAAAAATGTGTTTGCCTTTATGTTTTGGGAAATTTACTTTGCTTGGAGAAAAAGAAATAATGACAATCAATTGTGTTCCGTTATGTTTTTATAATTTAGCTTGCAATCAGTCTGCAATTCAGATTTGAGTTTTTGGAAAGTTAAGCTGAATCTATTAGTAGGTGAAGCTTGGTCGACCTTAGCAGAATTAAGCCATTTCAGAAAGTTCATTTGGTCTGGTATTGTTCAATTTTAGATGTTATTTGTTAAAAGTTTGAAGTCTGGAATTTTATTAATTTAAGATTTTTTCTAAAATATGCTTGTTTGTTTTTTGGAACTTATGTCTAATTTTCTGACATTTACATATGAATAGAAAAAGTAAACTTTTGTGACTTTTATCTACATGGAAAAATGTCTAAATAACTTATTTCTTAAACTATAAAATCTAATCCTATTTTTTTGTTTTAATTTACAAGGACATAAATGTCAAATAACTAAGTTTAAGATGTTTTTTATTGTAAACACAAACAAGATGCCACTTATATTCAAATACTAAAAAAAGAAGAGCAAACATGTTATTCAGATTTTCATATTCAGACCCATTCCGATTTTAGAAAAATTTAGACCCATTCAGATTTTATATAAAAAACAAACGCTACCTTAGTGTTTCAGTAAGATGTCAGTTTGATCCTGATTGATGCATTTTGGTAGATGAGACATGGTTCAAATTAACTCTTTACGATTGTTAAATTTTGATGTGGCTTACAATACTTGCTCCTGTAATACCCCATCTTCATTTCTCACCACTCAACTACTGATAAGAAAGACCATGGTTGGGTTCTGCTCAGGGGATTGAGCTTCTTTCTGTCTTTATTTGAAGTAAGCTATAGCTCCAATACCTTCCTGTTCACCCAGTTTAACTGATCCAAGATGTATTTGATTATATCCCAATTTGCGTGATTCTATTTAACAGGTCTCTACTCTTTGATGGTAAGATAACCATATTTCATGCTTCTTCAACCATGACTAAGTTTCTGTTTCCTATTTATTTTCATTTTTTTTATAATTAATAAATTCAAATTATGCACTTGCATACATCTACTTCTTGCAGTTCCCTGCAGCATTTTTAAATTTAAATAATTGTTGAGGCCTATGTAAAATGCTTATGATTAACACCTGCTTGCATCTCTCCTTTAATCATGAATTTGGATTGTATATATGCCTCATCTCTACATTCATATCCTTCATTGTACCGTGGATCTGACAATTTTGGTAATTTTACTGTCTATGTATTTGTTTGTTCCCATGCAATTTCTTTGCAATTTTCTAATTGCTGCCTCTGCTGTAAACATTTTATTTCCATTTAAGTGTTTGATTTTGGTAAATCGTCTTAAGATAACTGGATGTCAAATGTAGGTTCTGCTCTTGAGACCCATTTGGATTGTTTAACTGTTTGGAGTTTATCTATTATGCTTTATCTGAAACCATTGCTTGATTTTGCTTTCCAGTGCTTGAGACGTCTCGGGGCTCTTGTGAACAAAATTGCCGAATTCGGTCTCCTTGACTGGTCTGGTTGTGTTAAGCTGATTGATTGTATATGTTATTTTGTTTTAGTCACTCCTCAAGTTGGTCAGGTGATTACCATTACATGAACTTTATGATTCCTCATGATAGACATGAACACTTACAAAACTTTGTTACAGACAGGGCACAATGACATGGCAAATTTTCAAACTCATTAATGTTTTTTTTTTTTATTTTGTGTCATCATTAAAAACAATTGAATCAGTTGTCTGATTCCTATATGTATGTCTTAAAAGTTTTTGCCTCTCACATATGCAACTCGTAAGGTATCCATTGTGAGACATGCAGACATATAGAGACATAGGCATGCTAGCATGGCTTTCTAAATATTTTAAGGGATGGGATGGGGTCACTAGTATTACAGTGTAAATGATGACACACATTTTTAATGCACAATTCTAGCATACTAGTGGAACGTATATGTAGAAATGGTCAGTCCGTTGAAGTTGCACAATTCTAGCATACTGAGTATGTGTCCCCAGAAGATTTTGGAGAAGTTGCACCTTAACACAGAAATGACCGTTCTATTGAAGTGTCTGTCCTTCATTGTTATTTTTCTTACCTCCGCAATTTCTGTTGTTGGTCTTTTTGGTCATTCTTTGGTTTGGTTTGTAGTTCAAATCCAGAATATTGGGAAGAACGCATTTCTTTTCTCTTTTTCCTTCTATGTGATAAATTATTTGGTTTTTTCTGTCCCCCTCCCTCAATATTCTTTGGCATGGTGGTGTTGTTACTCTTTGCAGACATTGATTGAGAGATTGCTGTCGATGCTCCAACATCCTGATTATCGAGTTAGGTTGTTTCTAGCAAGACGTATTGGTGTTCTATTCCAGACGTGGGACGGCCATGGGGAGCTCTTCCAAGATATTTGGTGGGGTTCCATGATATTTTGTTCATGTGTTTCCTTATTTTTATCTCTTCTAAATAACACTGCTACCAGTCCTGTGAATGTTCTAGCATGGAATGATATACCATGTGCATTCATTTTTCCTTCAATTACTTATTTCATTGCCAAGAAGTGTTTTCAATGTTAAAGTTATATTCGAATTCTTTGGTGATTTTTCCAGTTCCAATTTTGGTGTTCTGGTTGTTTGCTCAAAAAAAAAACTTGTTACTGCAAAGGAGGCCTTAGCTTATGGTCCACAGCCTCGTCCCAAAATGGAAACAATTGTTATTACTCTTATGCATCTAGCTTTGCAGAGTGAGAGCATAGAGTTGGAGGTATTTATATTGTTCGCTTGGCCTTGTTCTGAAAAAGTTGAAACTAGTGGGGCCACTTCTATTGGACTGTTAGATTCGTATGCACTTTGAGGGGTAATATTTTTTTAACTCATTTGGTGATTCTTTCTGGTAATTGCAGGCTGTTTTCATGATGTGCACTGTGTCTGCTCTTTATCCTTGTCAGAGGTAAAAATTTCTTGTCTTGTTTTGCATTCCTTTAGTAACTGTGGTTGTGTTTCTTTTTCCTTTTTTTATTATTGTTACTTCTTTTTTCCCAGGGAATTGGTGGATGTAGCTCTTGATAATCTATCCCAGCAGCTTCAGTATACCACTAGGTGGAAGGTTGCCATCTACTCTCTATTTGAAGTTTATGAACAGTCACTCTGCTGTTTTCATTTTGCTTAACTATTTCATCTTCCCCCTTTTTCAGTACTTGGAGGAACTACTGGGTCCAATTCTCTTTTGCTGGGTTGCTTGTGGTGTTAGCTTAATTGCACTTGTCGAGGTAATGTGCTCACAGTGTCACAATGAAACACTTATCATGTCTAATGATTTGATTAGCCCATACAAGTGTAACAATGTCATTTGGGAAATTTCTCTATTATATGGAATCAGCTCCATCTCATCTAGCTATGGTTGCAAGAGACATGGAGTTTTTAGTCCTACATGCATGGTTAGTATAAATAAGTTGGGAGTTTGTTTAACTTGGTTCTGATCTTGGGCTAAAATTAGCAGTGGAGTTAAACTTTGATTATCATTGTGTTGTGTTTGGCGGGCTTGTGAAGTAATTGTTGTGACAATTCATGTATCTTCTTTTTTTCCCTCAGTATTATTTGAATTTGCTGTTGATATAATGACAATCTGGGTTGAGATCCCATATAACATTTTTGTCTTTTATATTTGTCCCTAATATTGTTTGTAATCCTTATGAGTTTGCTGCTGACTGTCTAGCATTCGTTAATTATGCATGATGCTAACAGTCAAAGGTTCCACAAAAAATGGCCAGCACGCAATCCATCTCTGGAGCTAGAGTTGTAATTATGAATTATATGTTATGTTATCCTATTCACTAGATGTGCATACATGCCTAGATGGCATCCAGGGAATTTTGTAATATTCCGTAGAGCTGCAGCCATGACACCTATTTTTTCTTCCCTTGATTTAACTCGGAACTAAGAGGGATTGAGTTAATCAGTATTAATTATTGATTATTTTGCATTATGACATTTCCTAAAATTATTTTGTTATATAATTGCTTAGGTTACTTAGGTTATAAGATGCTTCATTATGAAATTTTCCCTACCAACTGTTTTTAATGTGAAGTTTTTGTCTTAACTTGATCCACTGTTCTTCAATTTAAGTTAAAGTTTTAATTTTTATTTTTAGGCGGCTATACAGTCAATCATTCTGCCTGTATGTGGTAATTATTTGTTTTTGCAGATACGACAACTTTTTGTATCAGATGCAGAACCTTGTAATTTTATGCAATACTGTTGCCATTGGCTTCTTCCCGCTCTAGTCTTGCATGGGGATACTTTTAACTTGAATTGGGTGGCTACGGTGGGTGCCCATTCTTGACGTCTATCTTTTCTAAAGTAGGCTGATTAAACCTTAAAAAAAAAGGATGAAACTTCTTTTTAAATAGCTTAGCTCATACTTTCCCCTGTCCACTAGATGTTTACATTCTCTGAATGATTTCCATGCTAATCAAATCAGATACTTCTTTTTAATACCATATGAATGTTGCAAGCTACTGATACATTTATTTTGTGGCAGATTGCACGCAAGCCTCTGGCAGATTTGGTTAAAAATCACTTTGTACCAATCTTTTCAATAAGTATGGCGTGGCATTGCAGTGAGAGATCTGACAGTGAATTGGGAGTGCTAGTTCTTCAGAGCTCTATTTTGTGTTTGGCTGAAATCTCCGAGATTGAAAGAGACAAACTCATTAAGAAACATTTGGTGTGCACCTTGTATTTAAATAATGATTTTTGCTTTATTCTGCTCATGAATCTCTTCATACTGAACTCTATTTATACAAGATATTATATGTTTCTATTTCTATTGTAATGGGCAGGCAGATGTGGGTAATGTTTTTTTCTTTTTTTTTTTGTGAGAACCAACTTTACGTTTGCTAAATGGTTTTCGTGATTGTAGTTGATTGCCATGTACCGTATTTGCAGGTGTCGATTGTCAGCCATATCATATCTCTTGCTTCTTGTACGTCAGACCCTGCGGTTCCTTCTTTTTCGCGGGACACAATTGTGCATGCAGTCCGAACTGTTGTTGATGGATTTTTGGAAATGTACATTTTTGTCTCTCTGCCTTTTTGCTAGTTATGTGAATTTCTTGTCTTTTATGTAAAATGTTTTCTTACTGGACTCGTGTAGGGAAGATTGTCCAAGAAGTGCTGGTGTTGTTGACAAAATCAACGTTTTTCGTCCAGATAGGGTTTTCATGGTGATGATGCAACATTTTTCAGGATTTTTCTCCATCTTACGTTTAATTTTGTTGTCTTTTACACTTTGGCATTGGATTTCTTGTGATTATGCAGTTCATTGTGGAATTGCATTACAAAATTGCTGCAGCAGCCCACCACCGGCATAAATGTCATCGGTTGGCAGGAGTTGAGGTACTTATAAATGTTCTTGGGCACAGGGCTGCTGTTTCAAGCACTTCCAAGTGAGTTACAATCAAAATTTTGTTAATTCAGATGATATTGTTAATACTAAGTGTTTGTTTTCAGAGGAGCTTTATACAAAAGTTTAGATTAACATTTCTTATAGATTTTTTTTTTTTGGTGTGAACAATTTATTTTTAAATTTTTTACTCTAGTATATTTATTTGGTTTTTCTTTTCTTACATTTCAATGGATTGATTTACTCTAATTTCTGCAAGCTAGCTATTGACATCGTTGTGCAATTCAGTTGCTGTCCATCATTGCTTAAAAGTGACATTGTCATATTAGTTTTTATATGTCTGATGTGATTTTCATTATAATACTTTTTATCTGAGTTGGTGCAGCTATCTTTTCAATTTGGTTGGACGATTCATCGGTGTTTATGCTTTGCAAGACCAATGCTGTTGTATTGTATCTGCATTGCTGAAAGCTTTTAGAGATAACCCATCCAAAGAAATTGTCAATGTGCTTGGTGAACAGCTTCAGGTACTTATCTGATCTCATGAATCTTTATTATCTTTGGCTATGCTTATTATTTATTTGTTCATTGACTCTATTTTTTATGTAGTTTTTGGTGTCAAAGTTAGTGGCATGCTGTATTCCCTCTGAAGCTAATGAACCTTCAGTTTCAAGATCATCTCAAGTTTTATCTTTGCTCCTCCAGCTAACTGTGGATTCTGATCCATCTCTACATGATTATATCAGAGTATTTTTTCCTGACTTCTTAGCTTTAGATTTTCTCATAATTGAAGCTTAGATTGACTTGAATGCTTGGGAATTATATGAATGCTATATATCTTCTCCTTTATGATACTTTGCGTGACAAGATAGATTTTATTCTTCTTATTAAAGAAAAAGATAGACTTTATTGTTAGCCATTCTTTGTAATTTCTTGGCAATTATCTTGTAACCTTTATATTTTGTTACTTTTAGGAATTGGAACCGTTCCCTGAAATAGATATCTTTGATGGAATACGGAGTTTCCATGGGGAGCTATGCCAAGCCTATTCTGCAAGGGACCACTTATTGAAGGTAGATTGCCTTCAAACTTTATTATACTTGTATAATTTAGTTGCTTAATGCTTTGAACATTTTCTCACCATAGTTCTAACTTGTTTTCTTGTATTCTGTTCATGATCAGTTTGTACAGAGAGCTTGCAACCTTCCGTCGAGATTGCTTCCATGGAGGTGGTTTGCCACTCCGAGTCAAGCTATTGTTTTTGCTCAATTGCTCTTCAAATTAGAGTTTACAGATATTTCTATAGATATTTAAGGACAGAAATACTTTAATATTTATATTGAAAGAACACTTTTAAATTGGCAAGTACGGATTTAGATACTTTTGATTTTAAGGCAATTCATTACCATATTAATGTTGGCATTTTGAAATTTGTATTTAATCTTTCTACCAAACTACTGCTGAGATGCTCTGAATCATTTTTATTTTCTGCAGTCTCCAGGCGCTGCATAAGAAGTTATTGATGAGGGAGACTTTTCAGAGAGGATTGAATATGGAAGAGGTTGTGGATTGGCATTCTGACCATGACATTGTACATGCAGTATGGACACTAGTCCACATGTGTTGCTCAGATGATGCATCTAGTATCAGAGCATGGGTTTCTGATTTCATATCTAGGGTATCATAACAACTTTTGTTTTTTAAATTTTTTAGTGTTCAAGATATGATGTTTAACTTGTGAGAGGCACTACATTTTTCTTCCCTCTTCTGATATGACACAGGTTGGTATTGGGGACCCACATTGTGTTGTTTTCCATCTTCCTAGAGACTCAATTTATGTGCATGCATGTCGACCTATAAATCATGGCAGTGGCAATGCTACTGAATTCAATTTTCACTTGGATGCTGGCATATCTGAAGAGCTTCTGATTGCAGTGTTAAAAATTTTGAAGAAATATCTGATGGATGATTCTGTTCAAATTGTTGATATGACATCGCAAACTCTTCAGGTGAGTCATAAGCTAAAAGAAAATTATATTTTGTTAATCTGATCTGATGAAGGTCAAATCTCATCTATTTCTTGTTTAAGACTTAGTGATGACAGATATCCTTTTAGCCCCCCCCAACAAAAAAAAAATTCCACTAGGTTTCCAACTTGGTACAACACGAAGTCATCCTTCTCTTTGGTTTACAAACCAAAACTATTGTGAAGGGCCATGGTAATGTCACTAGGATTTATTAGTCGAACTGAGTGATGATATATCATTGAGCATTTTTCTCAGAAAGAAACAGTACCCCTCTTTATCTTATCAGCAAACACAAACATTCTTTCAGGAAGAAATTGAGATGTTCTTCAGTTTGTCTCATTTCATCAAGCTCTAGTAGTAGACCTGCTTGATAGAGTTTATTCTGACAACTTTGAAACTGGTTGGTGATTTGTTTATGCTCATGGTTCCCTGTAAAATGGCAAACTAAAAGTACAGACATATGTCTCTAAATTTGGAGATGATTCCCTTCCAATAGGAAATAAATTCCGCAGTCTTAACTCAGTTGAAATAGTTGAATTGTTGAAATGGTTTCTCTCTTCCTCCCCTCCCTCTCTCTCTCACACACACACAGAGTCTGAGTTTTGCATTCTGGGAAATATTTACTTCCCATTTTCCTTTACACAACATTGTCTACTTTGGTGACAACACATAGGAATTATTCTTTTCTTGCCTCACTCCGCCCACCCCTGTTACTTTTGACCTTCTTTAAGAGTAGCAGTATTTATTTGATTCTCCCCCTCTTCCAGGGAATTCTTTCTACTGAAAAGGGTCAAAGAGCAGTAATATCATTCGATTCTTATGAGAGGTCTCTTCTTGAGGTAAGAGTTCTATTCCCCTTTTATATTTGTTTGGTATAATTTCAAATCGACTCTGACATGTGGTATTGTATCTGTGAGATATCATCTAGTGCCATTCAATGCAATTTTATTCTGTGTTTTCCTAAAAGGTATCCAATCCTGTATCAAACAAGCTTCAAATAGTTCCATTTCTACATTGAGAGTTTGATGCTGGGGGTTGGATGTATTGGAAATTTTTCATCATTCTGTGCTGATAGCAATTTTGAGTTGTTGGTTATATCAGTTGTGTCTGACTGCTGGCGCCCTTCTGTTTAATCACTATTCACATACTTGGTGTGCCTGATTTTAGAGGCACAAGTAGTTTGTATCCTGGAACTTCTTATCTGGATCGTCCTGTCCTGTAGGTTCACTCTAAGGGTGTGAATGTTGAGCTGGTTGAGAAGTTTCTGTTGGATCTGGAAAGAAAGTTTAAAGGTAGGCCACTCGGTTTTAGAAGCTTATGTCCTTTGGTTTTAAGTGACCTTTGTGTCTTATCAAAAGCTAATGATGCTTATTCTTTTTATGTATAAGATTTATAATACATTCCAAAATCATGGTTATAAGTAGCTATGAGACGTCTTAACATTTCACTATATCAGTGCCACCCTTTGTAATGTATTCTTGACCGAAATGAGAAGCTTTTCATTTTAGCTGTCTCATACTTTTGAATGAAATGAGAAATCTTACTAGTATATACAGTTTGAGTGTCCTTTTCACTTTATAATTGGAGTGTTTTGAGTATCATTATCAGCTAATGGGATTTTGCCTGAGAAGTCTACCGTATGGGAGACTGATGGTAAAACTTTTGAGACATGGATTTGTCCACTTGCATACTCACTTATTGGCTGCTGCAATGATGTGGTATTAAGGTATTGGTTTCTATACTTAAAATGAATTGATTCATAAGTTTATTGATGTTTAATTATGTTTCTCTTAATTTGTTTGATACTCTACTCTCAGATTATGTCAAGATATAGTGTTGCTGAAAGCAGAAGTTGCTGAGCTTTTGTTGCCAAGTGTTGTTGTCAATCTAGCTGGCAGCAAGAATGTAGATGTTGATCTTCAGAAATTAATATCTTCACAGGTTATATTCTTAAGCTGCTAGCATCCAAGTATGCACTAAAGTATTCCCGAATCAGAGAATGGGATTTCACCAGTTTCTCTTTCTGCTCGCTGTTTAGGTTTTTATTTGGTTGAGTATCATTGCTTCTTAATGTATATGTGTATCCCAAATCAGAAAAATCGGATTTTACCAGTTCCTCTTTCTGCTTGCTATTTAGGTTTTTATTTGGTTGAGTATCATTGCTTCTTAATGTATATTTGTGCGACAGACAATATTCTGCACTTGCATTGATAGATTTCCAAGTGAAGTTTTTGCAGTAAGCCGAGTGGAATATTGTGTGATTGTTCTGCCTTTCATATACTGAGTTATAGAGAGGGAAAATATTATACAGCAAATAAGGGCTACCATGCAGTGGGTTTTCTGAATTGTTAGTACACAAACAGCATATTAGGTGATGTAGTGAATTCTGAATATTGGGTGAGGTGAATATATGTCCTCATGTGATTATGCTTCTTGTCAATGGAGTACAAGTTTAACTGCATTTATCAATGCCTGTATTAGAGCAGTTTTTGGCAAAGATTAATGCATGGAACTGGCCAGACTTGTATAAATGTTGGGCTTTCTTGTAAATTGCTTGTTGACTCTTGTTAAATGGTAAGAAGAGTCAAAAGATGTTGATCTTTCCACTACTATTCTATGTGCACTGGGCGACTATGAACCTGTGCTTTCAATTTATTTGCTTTATTCAGGATGTTTGTTCATAAGATTTTTTTTTCACTCTTATATTTGTTACAAGTTCCTTTAATCTAATTATGCAGCACTATTGTAAAATACTGGTATAAATGCCCTGAAACGGATGCTTGTTTTGCTGTTCTCAAGTTTATGCATTCCTTTATCAAACCAATTGTGTTTTTATTGCACCCCCTTTACTTAAGTAATGCACTTGTTTCTTTCTTTTGCTTCCAGACATATTTTTCGAGTTTTCTTCTGCAATGTCCCTTTATCTAGTGTGATATAAATGAAGCATGCTTATTGTATGTGGGAAAAGATTTAGAGCAAGTGCAATTCTGATATTTGTTAACCTTATTTGTGATTGTCGTGATAAGTAGCCCTGTAATTGCTAATGGTCTTGCATGTTTTTATTTCCTTTTTGTAAGGTGAAGAAATGCATGTTTAATGTTATTTTATAATCTGTCTGATGCGCAGGTGCAGAAATATATATTCACCGAGTCTAATAAATTGATTAAATCAATTCAAGTTTTCTTGAATGCCCTCAATGAGCTTCGATTATGTCATGTCATGGAAAGATCTTCTTCAGTCCCACCAAAACGAGAAAGTTCCAAGGCTAGTATAATGAGCTACCTCTTAACTGATTTGATGTGATGCCCTGCGGGGTTTTTATGTTGCCTGTGCTTGTACTGTTCTTGAATTGTTAGTTAAAATAGAACCTATTTATATAAAATATATAACTGGGGTTGGGATATTTTAATTAAATTTTTTTACACAGCTTATACTGTTCTTGAATTGGTGGTTAAAATAGAAACCAATGTATATAATATATAAAGGGCGTTGGGATATTTTAATTAAATTTTTTTACAACACACATTTTGAGCAATTGATGTCATGCAATTCAATGATAGATATTCAAAGTGAATGTCAATATATATATTTGAATGGAAACATGAAGAGAAAAGACTTTATTTTTCTGCTTCTGTATTTCACCTTTTCAGTAGTTACATGAATATATATATAGAGAGAGAGAGAGATTAACTTAACTACTGACACCTAACTATTATTAATTAATCTAACCACCATCTACTGCACTTAACCATTAATAATAGCTAAATTAACAGCTGTTTACTAATTGTAGCTAGTTAATAGTTGTTATTTCTACAATTCCCAACATGGCATTTTCCAACACTCCCCCTCAAGCTGATGTGAAGATACTTTGCATTCCAAGCTTGTTGATTATATTCTGGGATGTGCTGGTGGGTAGTCCTTTTGTAAGGACATCTGTTAGTTGACTCTTGGAAGAAACATATGGAATACAAATCTGCTTTGAGTCAAGTTTTTCTTTGATGAAGTGTCTATCAATTTCAACATGCTTAGTCCTAAATTCGTGTTGAACAGGGGTTGTGAGCAATACTTATTGCAGCCTTGTTGTCACAATAAAGATCATGGGACTTTCTATCTTGACCTTCAAGTCGATAGAATTATCTTTAACCACAATAGCTCACATATACCGTGCGCCATGGCACGAAACCGCCTCTTGCACTAGAGCGAGCCACCACAGGTTGTTTCTCGCTTCTCCAAGTAACTAGGTTTCCTCCGATGAATGTACAATACCCAGTAGTTGACCTTTCTGGTCTGTCTTAACCAGCCCAATCCCAATCTGCATCCGTGTAAGCTTCTAGTTTAAGAACTTCTCCTTTTTGAAATAAAAGGCCTTTACAGTGATCCCTTTAAGTACTTCAAAATCCTATGATGTGCCTTCAAGGTGAGACTTTAAAGGAGCATGCATGAATCGACTAACTACACTCACGCATAGGCAATGTCCGGCCTTGTGTGAGATAGGTAGATAAGTTTGCCCACCATTCTTTGATATTCTCCTCTCGTCACGCCTTCTTCTCCTTTCGTTAGTTCTCCAAGTCGATGATTGGCTTGATTGGAGTATCAATTGGTCGTGACCAGCCAAACCGACTTCTTGTAATAGATCTTGGGTATATTTTTGTTGAGAAATGTAGATTCCATGTCGTGACCTAGCTACCTCAATTCCCAAGAAATATCTCAAGTTTCCGAGATCTTCAAATTCTTTTGCTAGACGAGCTTTCAAACAAGTGATTTCATCATGATCATCACCTGTCACAACGATGTCATCTACATACACAATTAAAGCTGTAATTCCCCTCTTTAATGAATTCTTAATGAAAAGAGTGTGATCACCTTGACTTTGGAAGTATCCCCAATTTCTCATGGCTCTAGTAAACCTTCCAAACCATGCTCGTGGTGATTGCTTCAAACCATAAAGGGACCTTTTCAATTTGCACACTTTGATCCCTCTCAAGTCCTCTCTGTATCCTGGTGGAATATCCATATAGACTTCTTCTTCCAAGTCTCCATGGAGATATGCATTCTTCACGTCTAGTTGGTACAACGGCCATTCTTTCATTGCTGCCAAGGATAAGAGAATTCGGATTGTGTTAATCTTCGCCACAGGTGCAAATGTCTCATAATAGTCCATTCCATAAGTTTGCGTGTATCCTTTCGCAACTAGTCTCGCTTTGTATCTATCCAATGACCCATTAGCCTTGTATTTTATGGTATAAATCCACTTGCAGCCAACAATCTTTTTATTTTTGGGCAAGTCCACAATCTGCCATGTCTGGTTTTTCTCCAAGGCTTTTAATTCCTCATTCATTGCCTCTTTCCATAGATCTGAAGTTAGCGCCTCATGAACAGATGTAGGAACTCTTTGGGACAATAGAGATGTAAGAAAAGCATTATATTGAGGAGAAAGGTTCTGCAAAGACACAAAATGAGACATAGGGTGTTGGGTACAACTCCGAACCCCTTTTCTTAAAGCAATAGGTAAATCAACATCATCTTGAGGAAAAGAATTAGGGATGAGAATTGAAGCATTATTTTCATTACCTGATTCAAGGTTAATGATTGGAGCATGGGAATCAATGGCAAATCCTTTTCCTCCCGGAATACGTTCTTAGAGTGGGTGTTTTGAGCCTCAATATCGTCTCGCATTTGTCGGTTGAGAGGATGTTTTAGGTGGATTAGTACACTCTGGTTGGTTGGAATAGTATTTATCAAGTTGAATTGCGTCTCGGGTTGAAGGGTCAAGGAGAGGTCCTTTGTAGTGGGATCTTTCTACCGGTCACATTACGATTCTTGATGGTCGACTCCACATTTGGAGGGTTCTCGATGGCTGTTACTTTTGATTCTTGAGTGGTCGACTCCACATTTGGGGGTTCTCGGTGGTCATTACTTCGATTCTTCAGTGGTCGACTCCATATTTGGTTTGTTAAATTGGCGCACACGTTCTCCACATCCCAATCCCACCTATCTTCCTCCTTTGTTAAGTCACTCTCCCCGAAGATAGGTCTTAAAGTAATATTGATTTTCCACAAAGGTCACATCTATAGTAACATATGTCTTCTTTGTTGGAGGATGATAACATTTGTACCCTTTTTTGTTGGAGAGTAGCCTAGGAAAACACACTTCACAGATCTAGATCAAGTTTACTCCGTAAATGGGGTTGAACAAGAGCATATGAAACACATCCAAATACCTTGGGTGGTAAAGATCCAATCCTCGAAAGTTTGGAAACAAAGTCATTAGTTTTTTCACAGGACTTTGATTATCAAGAACTCTGGTTGGCATTCGTTGATAAGATAAGTTGCAGTAAGGATGGCATCCCCCCAATAGCATTTCTAAGACTCGCTTTGAAACAAAAGAGATCGAGCAACTTCTAGAAGATGCCTATTCTTTCTTTCAGCAATACCATTTTGTTGAGGTGTATCAATGCAAGTTGACTGATGTAAAATGCCCTCATTTGATAGGTATGCCTTGAGTTCTTGGTTAAAGTATTCTTTTCCATTATCAGACCTCAAAGTCTGGATATAGACCCCAAACTAATTCTTGATAAACTTGTGGAATGAAGAAAAAATAGATGAAACCTCTGACTTATTTTTCATAAGATAGACCCATGTGATCTTGGTGCAATCATCAATAAAGGTCACAAACCATCGGGAGCCAGAAATATTGGTAATACAGGATGGGCCCCATACATCAGAATGAATTAGACTAAATGGTGTAGAAATCTGACTTCCTTTTATTGGAAAAATGGAGCGATGATGTTTAGCAAACATACAAGATTCACAATGTAAATTGCTAACATCTATTTTTCAAATAACTTTGGAAACAATTTCTTTAAGAGGCTAAAAGGTGGGTGCCCTAAACGGTTATGCCAAAGATAAATCTGGTCAAAATTGTCTTTCACGAGAAACTAGACATGAGGCTCTTCTTCACCACTTCTCCAATCAAGATCCAAGTAGTAAAGTCCGTCTTTTAGTTTTTACCCCAATCATCTTCCCCGATCGGTCCCCGAACAAAGAACAGATGGAATAAATTGAACTAAACAATTTAGGTCTTTTGTGAGTTTTCCAATAGACAACAAATTATAATTCAAGTTTGGAACATGAAGTATGATTGTAAGGTTATGGTGTTTGAGATTTTGATAGTTCCTTGACCAAAGAACCGAGGAAAAAGTCCCATCGGCTACTTTAATTTTTTGTCTACCCGAACATGGTAAATAGTTAGAAAAGATATTATACATGCTTGTCATATGATCGAAGCACCGAATCAATGATCCGGTGCAAGAATTAGGTTTTAAGGGCATTGAGGATGCTTTTATACCCGAGAGAGCCATGGAACAAGAACCTGTAATGGTGGGTTCGTGGATTAGTCTTTGTCTTTGTCAAGTTGGCTCTGATACCATGAAGAGAAAAGACTTTATTTTTCTGCTTCTGTATTTCACCTTTTCAGTAGTTACATGAATATATATATATAGAGAGAGAGAGAGAGAGATTAACTTGACTACTGACACCTAACTATTATTAATTAATCTAACCACCATCTACTGCACTTAACCATTAATAATAGCTAAATTAACAGCTGTTTACTAATTGTAGCTAGTTAATAGCTGTTATTTCTACAATTCCCAACATGGCATTTTCCAACAAAACAGATAAACTTTTATTGAATAAATAGGGGGAAAGGATTACAAAGTGATCTATAAGTCCACAAATTAAAACCTTCTTTACTGCGTAGAACTCCAAAAACCACTTTAGAAACTAATATATTGTACTTTATTATGTGTAACGTATACCTTTAAACCCGAGACAAAAGGAATCAAAAGCCAAAATGACCTTAGAAACTAATATATAGTACATGTCTTCTGTGGTTGTTTTATATACCTTTTATTCAAGTCAAAAATACCTTTGTTATTACTGCAATGTATAATTCTTTGGTTCAATTTGGTACCTGAAAATTGAGGGGGGCAGGCCTGCATCATAGCGCTTGTATAACAACGCTTCATTCCAGGTTACTATTAAGGAAAGTGCTAAGATCTGCTTAGCCAAATATCTTAATGTATTAGTTAAAGTCCAATAATAATAGTTGAGTTCTAATACTAGCAAGTGCATGTGATTAAAACACAACCACCACGAACTAAACTATAAATACCAACATAGCTTGATGTAATCCTAGCTAAAAAGGAAGTTGCAATGATGTCCATGTTAAGTTACTGCTTCACCCAAAAGCATATCTTTTAATTAAGGTTTCACCTATGGAATTGAACTTCTAACAGAAAATAGTCAACAAATAATGCAACCATTTTATCATATGTTAACCGGATTGTAAAGCCAATCTATTTGGCGCTGATTTTTCTGAGCCACGTTCTGGGAGGGGCAAACCGGCCTTTGGCTCTGATATTTCTGCTGCAGAGGCTGTTTAAGCCATGAGCTTCTATGATCATATTTGACAGCACTTGTTTCATATTTGCGACAGTCTCTCTTCTCTGTATTTTAATTCAATGAATAGACTAACGAGACTAACGTATATGACAATGCTTTTCAATAATATCAATGTCTAATGATAACTGTAATTTGGTTAACAGTATCCTAAGCATTCTGGTTCTAGCTCAAAACCACGTTCCACCTCTGCAAAGGCTAGAGATGTTGTAGCTACATCAAATGCTACCATGACAACATTTTGGGACAAGGTATGATTTGTGGTATGTACATATGTTTGCACATTGTATTGCAACTTTACACATCAGTACATACTTTTGAGTAGGCTATATAATATATAATATTTTTCACGCCATCTGCACTCCTTAGAAGTGGGGAATGAAATCTACAGCTGGCTCTGCTTTACAAGAATAAACTCTAGGAAGGGGGTTATAGAGGTGTACTTTTTGGTATATCTACAAAAGAGTTTCCCGCTTTTCTTAATGTTATTATTTTTAAATTGGATTTTATATCTGCATTATCTCAGTTTAAGTTTTGTGCCTCCATTTTTATGATGAGTGACACTTTGCCAGGTTTATTGGCTTTCCATTGATTATCTTCAAGTTGCTAAATCAGCAGTTGTGAGTATCCAAGTTTCTGCACTTAGCTCCTTCTCCTGTATTATTTTGTCTAGTTGGTTCTATTTTTACATTATGGTATTGTCATCTCAGTTTTTCTTACGTTGTTGTGTATGCACTTCATAGATCTGTGGCTCGTATTTTACTTCTGTAATGTATGTGGAGCATTGGTGTGAAGAACATTACAAGAGTCTCACCCTGGGGAGCCCAGATTTTTCTCATCTTGAGACGGTAACTTGAAGAATTGTTCTGTTCCTTTCAAAAACATAACCTAAAGATGATTTTCTTAAAAGCTTTCTGGAACTTAAATATGATTTTCTCAAAAGCATTCTGGTACCTAAATATGAATTTTTTGAAAGCTTTCTCCTAAATATGACTTTTCTCAATAGCTTTCTGGGAAGGCTTGTTGTTACGTGGAACTTCTATGTTGTGTTCTATATAAATGTACTTTTGCAATGTACTCTCTTTGTGAAATATTGAAGAAACTGTCCTGTATTTTATATGCACTACAATAGGGTTACATAACATGTATATAGGTTGTAGGCTATGGAATGTACAAGTATAGGAAAGTTAACAAAAAATAGTAGAACCCAAAAACAAGGAAACCACCTCTATTTAAAACTGAAAATTATCCCTAACTTTCTCCCATAAAACTGGGACAGAAAATAAGTGACTTTCGCGCTTTGATTTACTTAAGACAATAATTCATTTTGTCCACTTCTTTAACTAGTTTTCTGTTTCTTCGTTCTTTTCTTTGCCTTCTGGTGCACTAGCTGCCACATCATATTGAAATTCTTGTCTCGGCAGTCACTCAAATCAATGAGCCTGACAGCTTATATGGGATCGTCCAGTCACAGAAGGTTAGCTCGTACTTTCAAGACTTTGTTGGAGATTATTTTCCCCCAATATAACTACTAGCTATAATGTCATACTTCGAAATTCTACATTGATATATTGGGCTTGAGGTAGTGATTATCATTCTTGATTACGAGATGCAGTCTGTATTGTCTGCTAAAAGATGGGAAGACAAGTTGTTTTATGTAAGATCAAGATGATCAAGGTTTACAATTCAGATGTAAATTAGACCAGTTGCAGCGGTTTTCTTGATTTGATGACCTTGCCATCAAACAATTATTGAAACTATTTTATTACTATCTTTTTCATCTAATCTTCTATTTGTGATGGTGGGTTGATGGTTGCCCAAATATATGATCCATGCATACATTCTGATGTAGAGCAGAAATAATATCATGAATGGTTCAAAAGTTCATTTTCATAGGTCTTTAGATCTCATCAGAAGTAGACTCACAGTTCATGCTTTTAATTTTGTGGGTGACATCAATAGTTGTCCTCTCAAATTGTTACATTAGAGCATGAAGGGAATTGGAGCAAGGTCCTTGAGTACTATGAGTTACAAGTACGATCTGATGTCATGTTGCAAATGGATGGCAATTCTGGAGCCTTATCACCACATGTGCTACCAAATGTTCATTTATCTCCTTCCACATCAGAAAATGAGATGATGCAGAGGAAGCCATACAAAGGGCTGATGAGATCTTTGCAGCAAATTGGGTGTATGCATGTGCTGGATATGTATTGCAAAGGATTGACCTCTTGGAAGGGCCAGTTTCAGCATGATCCAGAATTCACCGAATTGCAGGTTTGTCAACCTCCAACTCCCCACCCCCATAATAATAATAATAATTTTTTGCTAAGAAATAATAATAATAATAATATTAATATTAGTAAAATAAATATATTCTGTTTGATGGATAAACAAAGGTATGTTTCTTCTTTTTGTTTGTGCCGATTTAATGTTTTATTTATCATTCCGTGCAATTTATGTGGTCAATATTTTTGCAGTATGAGGCTGCGTGGCGAACTGGAAACTGGGATTTCTCTTTACCTTACTTGGAAGCCAAGTCTCCTTCATGTCAAAATATAAAAAGTGGCCATTTCAATGAAAATTTACACAGGTAACATCGTTTAAATCTTTGTTAATTGTTCTTATTTAAAAAAACAATGTACAGTCGTCAGTTTGGTTTTAAACTTTTACTTTTGATTTAGATTTTATTTGGTAAATCTATTAGTGATTTTGGGTTCTTTTTCTAAAATGAAACCTTTATTTTTCCCCTCTCTTCTCTTTGTGTTTTCTAGTCTTTTAATTTGAAATTTCAGTTTTGTACTGTATTTGCTAAATCAGAGGCTAACAATGGTGAAGTTGAGTTATTTCATAATGTCAACATCAACGTGGACACTGCTTTTTAATGAGAGATTAACTTGAGATTATCTGTCTGTTGGCTTGTTGATTTTGAAATTTTTTGTTTTTCTCTTGCTTGCTGGATTGTTAGTTGTTTGACGGCATTGAGGGAGGGAGATGCTGAAGAATTTTATAGAAAATTAAAACATTCAAAGCAGGTATTATCTGTCTGAAATTTATTTTCAGTGAGAGGTGGCTTCTTGTAATGCAGTCATGTCACATTTCATTGTTTGTAGGAGCTTGTTTTATCTGTTGCATGTGCAAGTGAAGAGAGCACTGAGTTTATCTACTCGGCAATAATTAAACTTCAGGTACCTCAATAAATCCATCCCACACTGCTTCTCATCATCTCCTAGGCAGAAGCCTACTGCAGTTTCAGAGATTTGACACATTCATTAAAATTTTTGTCTAGAGTTTCAGATAATTCTCATATCCCAAGCTTGTGTTTATCTTTATTTGGATGGCTAAGGGTTTGGGATTGAGGTGCTGTAGTTTTCTGCAGGAAAAAAGCTACAGATATTATTATTATTTTTAAATGGGAAACAAAGAAACTAGTATCAATTAGAACAATGATTATTGAGTGTTAATCGCTTCCCGTAACATAGAGTTATGTGGAATTTGTAAACATAATTATTAAAATTTAATAAATTTGTGTTAAAATGGTATAAATTCTAATACATTCAATTTATAAATTAATTAAATAAATTGTAAAGTATTTTTTAAATATATATTAAACAATAAAGTAAATCAACTGGGCTTTTGGCAGAGTAGCAGTCCCAAACGGGCTCTAAGCTTGAAAGGCTATCTAAACTGGACAAATGTTTCAATTTCGCGCAACATGATTGTTTCCATTTACAGATTCTTTGTCATCTCGGTGTGGCTTGGGATATTCGCTGGAAGTCTTCAGGTGAAAGCATAAACATTTATCCAGAGAAGGAAAAGATAGTATCAGAACCTGTAATTCCTACTTTTGACCAGGTATTTAGATAGCTACTTGCCTGTATGGCTGTACATTGGGTATCGTCTTAGACTATAAGGTTCATCTTGCCTATATAATGGTGTAATTCATGTCTGATTCTTTGTAATTTTGTGATATTGTATTATTATTATTATTATTGTTATTATTATTTTTGAATTATTACAATCTACAGACATATCACAATGTGAGGTCTTCTAGGAATTTGAATACATACACTTAGAGTATACATGAGAAATCTACTGATACTAGCTTGGAAATCTAATTCCACTAATATTGGGGAGATATATCTATCCCTATTCCACTCTTTTTGGACAGGGGATAAAGGGCCCACATTGGGACTCAATTTGGTGCCCTCAACATCTTTGAGTACACCAGTCCACCATTGGGGCATTAGCCTAGTGTCTGTGTCACTGTATTAAAGTGCCTCTTCTTTTTTTTTCTCCTCATTGTCTTTGTAAGTATGTGAATCTACCAAGTGTCATTGATGCCTTCTGCTTGTCGTAGAAGTAACATCTTTCACTTGGAAATTTTTTTTACTGTCCATAATATTTGGCTATCTTAATTTCTTTGTCTTTCATGAGATTATGTACCTCAGATTGTTTATTAGAATGTTATCAGATTAGATTTTGGTTTACTTAATGAGATTTTGGAATTGCTGTAATTTGTTTTAATACCTGAATAGCAATTGAGATTGTTTCATGGTGGATTAAGATCTAGGTTTGGTCATGGTGTAATTGCAAAAAAAAAAATCATGAGTTCTTAATTCTCTTTTCATGAGGCCAGTTATTGGATGTTTTATTCTATAAATATTTCCATTTGAATTTCCATGTCATTCTAATTCCTCAATGGGGTGGCACGCTAATGTGTGAGGCACTTTATTAGAAGAGAAAATTTTCCACATATCATATAGTGATTGTGGACCCTTGCTTTGTGAGTTGAAAATTTTTCTCTTTGCTATAGTTCCTGAAAACGTCCAATTTTTTTATTTGATGGCATCTTCCCCCCTCCACCCAACACCCCCCCCCCCCCCAAAAAAAAAAGTGCAATTTTTTCAAGATCTTTTATTTACCCAATGTAGGTGGCTGGTTGTATTTGATTTTCAATTTGTGTGCATGTTGGAGTGGAAGGAAAATATATTTTGGTTGACTGACAGAAGGTTTTGAATGTCATTTTAGTTGTCATGGCTGAATACCGAATGGAGCTCAATTTTGAAAACAACGCAGTTACATATGAATTTGTTAGAACCATTTATGGCATTCAGGCGAGTTCTACTTCAGATCTTGAGCTGTAAGGATTTTACCATGCAACATCTTTTGGAATCTGCATCCACTCTTCGTAAGGTATCATTGTATTCCCAAGACTGGGAAACTACACTTAATTTCAATTGTCTTACAATTGTTTTGTTTTCAATCAGGGCTCCAGGTTTTCTCAAGCAGCTGCTGCTTTGCATGAGTTGAAGTTCTTATACACGGGACCTGGAGATCAATGTTCAACTGTGTATTGGCTTGGAAGAGTAAAGTTTCCGTACTCTTTTGGTGCAATGTTTGGAGTGTCAAATTTGGAAAAACATTGTGCATTTGAAAGCTGTCTTTTCTACACATGTGCTCACATGCACATACACACCATGATCTTTCAAGTTTTTGGATTTACAGAGAATGTTATCTTATTTTTTTCCATTCTAGCACAGGATTGAATTGAGGAAACATAAATTTCACGACATGTTTTTTCTTTTTTTTGGGGACAGTTTTCAGGAAAGTAGATGCTGTCATTTTTTTCCCCATCTAGTACTTCTCTTTGCATAATGGTATCACATTGGCCATATATTGCCTTATCCCTTATCTTTTCTTGGAATTAAATTTTTTTACTATGTATTAAAGCATGTAAAATGATTTGTTATTTAGGAGAACTAGATAGAAACCATATTGCATATCTGTAGAACTCTATACTTTCTATTGGACATACTCTGCATCAGTGCATTGTACAGCTGAATTGTTTCCCCTTGTTAGTAAATCTAAAAGATGAAAGAAATCCTTATACATTTGCTGTTAAGATTCTTTGAAGCCACTATAATCCCCGAACCACATTCTTTTTGCTCATTTTCTTTCTGCTGCCAGTCTTTTAATAGCATTCTGTAGCTTCTGTTTAATAGCTTTTTCAGGTTTCTGGGTTATTGACCTTTATAGATTTAAGCACATCTTTCTGATATCTAATATATGTAGTATATTTCATATGCTCATTTAACAATCTCCATTACCACATCTCTTGACTGTTTGTATAACTGCAGCTTGAAGAAGCAAAGCTATTGCGTGCCCAGGGTCAGCATGAGATGGCTATCAATCTTGCCAAATATATCTCAGAAAATTACGAGTCAAATGAAGAAACTCCGGATGTATATCGCTTGGTTGGAAAGTGGCTTGCAGAAAGCAGATCTAGCAAGTTAAACTCAGATCTTTGCTTTAACCAATAGTAGTTATTGTTGCCATTATGTTGCCTGAATTTTAATTCTCTTGTACTGTCTGATTAAATTGCAGCGCAAGGATTATTTTGGAGAAGTATCTGAAACCTGCTGTTTCATTTTCTGAGGATCAGAAGACCACAGACAAGAAGTCCATTGAAAGGCAATGTCAAACTCATTTTCATCTTGCGCACTATGCAGACGCATTATTTAAGAGTTATGAGGAGAGACTGGCATCTAATGAGTGGCAAGCAGCAATGCGTTTAAGGAAGCACAAGGTACAAAATCTGGGGAGAGAGTGTAGGCAGGGGGAAATGGGGAAGGAGAGAGATTATTAATTAGCTATTTCATTTGAATGTTTATTCTGCAGACAATTGAGTTGGAAGCACTTATTAAGCAGCTAAAAAATTCAATGAAGGTAATTGCTGACTGTTGCTCAACATGGTTGTGTTCTTAGGTAGCTTTCCTTATGGTATAAGAGCTCACTTGTGATAATTTTAGGGGGAAAAAACTGACTATTCCATAAAAATACAAGAATTGCAAAAGCAACTTGCAATGGACAGGGAAGAGGCACAGAAGTTGCTGGTATGCTTGTTTTCTTTACTCTCATTCTTTTGATGTATGCCGTATAGATAGACTTATGGAGAATTTTGGTATATTAAAAAAATGGTTCTACTGTTGCTTAACATAGTTGTGTTTCCTGGTTTAACTGTAATGCATAAATTGGTGGTTGATAATAATTTCCTCCCTTTTTTCAATCATGAATACTTTATAGCTTTCTCGGTATTAGCTCATAAGTATGTTGAGCTAAAGTCTCTAATCTCTGTTATGTTATATATTCAAATTGCTTTATTGGCTCACCTCTTCAGGACGACAGAGACAATTTTCTTGGCCTAGCATTGGAGGGATATAAACGGTGTTTGGTTATTGGTGACAAATATGATGTAAGAGTGGTATGTATTTTTAGCTCATGCCCTTCTATCAATCTAAAATAGAATATGTTATGCATAATTTGAGTAGAGCTGCTGGATCCCACATCTTCTGCAATCTAGATATGACAATCTAAAATGGAAAATATGATCAATATGATCGAATTTTTTGGTCCTTTGATTTATAGAAGTCTTTTAAGGTTTGAAATGTTATTTAGACAATATTTTGGAACACTACCATGTTTTTAAGATGTGAAAACCTATTGTTCCAATTGAGTGTCGAACAGGTTTTCCAAGTTCTAGTTTTCTTAATTCCTGTTTAATCAAGTTTTGCAAAGGCATCTGAGCTTGAGTACTTTCAATGAAGTAGCATCTCCATTTTTTATTTACATGCCTTTTTATTTTCTGTATGACTAAACATGATGATAAGTTGTTCAATCAAGTGAATATCTTGTGACATGCATGTATGGTTCTGATAGTTAAGTGAAAAGCATTGTTAAAATTTCACTGTCCGTTAAAAGGCTAGTGGAAATCATTTTAACAACTTACATCTGCTATGATTATTATCTGTATATCTTTATTATTGTAATTCTAGATGTTCTATTAGAAATTTTGTTCACTTTATAGTTGACTTTTTGTGCTTTCAGGTATTTCGTTTAGTATCCTTGTGGTTCAGTCTCTCTTCTAGACAAAATGTCATAAAGAACATGCTGGACACTATTGATGAGGTATGGTGTTGTCAGCAGCTTTGTTATACTGACATATGGGTGGGCAGAAAACTGATAAACTGGACTGAACCATCGAATAAACCTGGCTGGCTTGATTTGGGATTTTACTGATTCATCATCAGCTCTCTACATTAATTTGATCAGTTATGGTTTGGAATGGTTGAACGCTCAATCAAACCAAATGTTAGTCTGGTCTGGTTGGGTTTGATTTGGTCTAATTGAACTGTCAGGTTCAGATTGTTGAACCATCCAGTCTGGTCATTTTGTTATAAACTGTGTTCAGTCGACCAGTGATTCAGTTGGACTATCCGATCGGTTCAACCCGTTTCAGAAAAAAAAAAATTGTTGCTTGTTTGGTCTTCTTCATGTTGTTTCTATGATGTTTTCAGGTTCAGTCATATAAGTTTATTCCACTAGTGTACCAAATTGCGTCAAGAATGGGAAGCTCGAAGGATGCTCTGGGACTTCATAATTTTCAGGTACTCCAAAATCAGGTTGGTATTTTAAGTTAAAGGATAATTTTTAACTCTGGAATATTGGACCCTGCATGCAGTTTGCTTTGGTTTCTCTTGTGAAGAAAATGGCCATTGACCATCCGTATCATACAATCTTCCAGGTACAAAAGTTTAGTGTTTTGAATGATTTTTTTCTGGAAGATGAAATTGTAAGATTTCACTTTTAAATGGCCTTTTTTTTTTTGTCTGAAATCAGAGTAAGCCTGAATTATTCTGAATTTGAATGATATATTTGTTTTTTTGTCTGAATTGCTAAAAACAAATATTAAGTTGTTTGTTTAACTTAAAAATCTGAAAACTAATATTTTACATTTGTGCCCTTACAAATTATAAATGTTAAACAAATTATAAACACATCTAAGAACTTAAATAAGGTAATAAATTATCATAATATAAATCATATTCAATTGAATGCAATCCTTTTTGTTCTAAATTAGTACACTTTGATTAAGTTTATTATAGCTCATGATGTTTTTATATGAAAAATATTCACAAAAAATTATAAAGATAAATTATGCTAATTTGAAGAAAATAAAAAGATAAAAATGATATTAGTCTACCACTTCATTACCACAAGTTATAGAGATAAGTAATAATGCTAATTATTAAATTTTATTTAGGTAAGGATGGAAATTAATTAATTAGATAGGAATATTTTGTTGAATATCTTTTAATGATATTATTCAGACTTTTTAAATTAAGCAAAAAGTTAAAAAAATTGGCTTAATAACTTAATGACTGAAAATTTTCATTGGGTTGAAACAACCAATGGACTTAATGACTTAACTAATTGAAATTTAAGTCATTAAGTCGGAAAAAATAAACAGCTTCTTAGACACACTACTGAAAGAAATTGGAATTTTCTTATGTGCATTTTGAGCTTCTGAGTCAAATAGAAAGCCTGTTGTCAGCTGAGTGGGTTCAGCTCAATCCTTTAGTAAAAGGTTTGGCCACATTTATTTGAAATTCCACTAGTAAACCAAATGTACTGGTTTCTGTTTAAATTTTCATGGGTATTCATATGTGTTTTTCTGAACCTTTCTTTAATTTAATATTTCTTTCTGAAAAAAGCTTCTAGCGCTGGCTAATGGTGATCGTATCAAGGATAAACAGCGCAGTAGAAACTCGTTTGTGGTGGATATGGATAAAAAACTTGCAGCAGAAAATCTCTTAGAAGAGTTGTCATCCTATCATGGGGCTATAATCAGACAGGTAATTTTTCTTTCTTTATTTATTTTTTTTAATATTTGAGAAATTTGTATTTATGTTGTCTCGTCTACCATATGTTGTGTAGATGAAACAAATGGTGGATGTATATATCAAGCTTGCGGAGCTTGAAACAAGGAGAGAGGTTAGTCAAACAGTTTCCAAGTTCTGCTGTCCTATTTTTATCCCTAGAACATGCTGAATAGCAGTTTTGCCAAACTACTATTTAACTACAAGATTGTTTAGCAGGATATGAATAAAAGGATTCAACTGCCAAGAGAAATTCGCTGTCTTCGACAGCTGGAACTTGTAAATTCAGTACTCTTTATTCATTGGTCTTGCATGCTTTTCTGCTTTCATCTTGTGACAATGAAAATGAACCTCCAAGCTTTTGCATTTTGACAATGTTCAGGTGCCTGTTGTAACTGCCACTGTTCCAATTGATCGCACCTGCCAATATAATGAAGGTTCTTTCCCATACTTCAAAGGGTTAGCTGATTCCGTTATGTATGTCTTAACCATATCAAGCAGTTTCATGATTGTCCTATTTCAAGTTCCTCAGGAATACTTGGCACTGAAGCATTTTGTGTGATTGTGACACATGCAGGGTGATGAATGGTATAAATGCTCCAAAGGTGGTTGAGTGCTTTGGTTCTGACGGTCATAAATATAGGCAGCTAGCAAAATCCGGAAATGATGACTTAAGACAAGATGCGGTGGGAATTTCATTCCTCTGTTTTGCCTCTCTCTCTCTCTCTCTCTCTCTATTTGTCAATTTGTCTGTATATTTATGGGTATATTTGGGATTGAGATGCCGTGGCATTTAGTCCACGGCTGCTGCAGGATGGAATTGCTAGCTGTAAAACAACTGGGTGGTAGATAATAAAAATTAGCTACCAACATATGTTTACAATACACTAGCTTATGTGTATTAATTTAAACTGAATCACAGCAGTTCTAAACTCACCCTACCATAGATATAAATATTAGGTATATTTTATTTCTATTTGACATTTTACATTAATAGTTTAAGACAATCTGCACTCTGTTTCACTTAAACTGATTTTGAGTGCATGAAGTTCTGATGGGCATGTCTGGTGCACAAGTTTTCATAATGCTGATTCCCACCACTCCCCATGGCAAAAAATACTGATTTTTTGTTTCAACATATGATAGCCATTAATAACTTTTGAAAAAGATGCAGGTAATGGAACAATTCTTTGGTTTGGTTAACACATTTTTACGGAATCATCGGGATACATGGAAAAGAAGATTGGGAGTACGTACATACAAGGTACTGTCTGCTCATAGCGTAGCAAAAATCAGATCTCTTTTTCTAGATAGATAGATGATATTTTAATTTTTTTTTTTAAAAAAAAGAACTGCCTGCTTTTTATCTCGAGGATGAAAGACTGTAGTATGTGTAGTGCAATTTAGTTTCAACTATGACCTTTTTGTTTATCATTAGACCTAGCAACAGCAACTAACTTTTGAATTATTGCATGTTACCCTGCCATTATCATGTATATCTATGCTTTCCTCATTTTATATTTATTCTAACTTCTATGAATTAGCCTCCTTCACCAAGTAACATATAGGATCGCTTATTAATTTTTTGGTTTTGTCACTGAGCTGGCTTTGCGTCATGAGTTGTTCAAATTGTTCTTTAGTTTGTTTCCTGGCATACTCTATTTTTAAAATTTTTGGTTCCAGAAAGATGAGAATAGAAAATAGAAGATCCAATTTCTGTAGGTTCTGTTGCAAGAGAAAAAAAACTACATTCATTCTGAATAAATTAGTTCATTTCTTCTTTTTGGAATCGATGTTACTATGACTGAGGATAAATGCAATATTGATAATGAAATAGGTGGTTCCTTTCACTCCGAGTGCTGGCGTACTTGAATGGGTTGATGGCACTGTTCCTCTCGGAGATTATCTTATTGGAAGGTGATTGTTTGCATTTGCTGCAGCATAAATGTGTTGTTACTGGTGTGCAAGGGACTTATGTGTAACGATGTTGCGGTTGCACAAAGGTCTTATGTAGAATTGTTGTCTAAATTCTGTCTCTGAATTTCAGCATGAGAAATGGAGGTGCCCATGGTCGCTATGGAATAGGAAACTGGCCATTTCTCAAATGCCGAGAGCACATGTCAAATGCAAGTATCATTTCTATGTCCTCTTGTTGGTAGCTATTTCTTTGTAACATTTGTCTAGCTTGAATGAGAATAAGAGGATGTGAATCACATTCTTATATCCTACTTTCCCATGTTTGGTAAATTTAACCTTTACTCCCATTCTGTTAACAATCATCTGTGTTTATTTTCCTCCAAAGCCTGAGCATCACAATTGGAGATGAAATAAGAATATTAAGAGTGTAGACAGTTTATAAATATTGTTGATTCCTTAGATGTACAATTTTATTTGTTACCCCAAAACCTGATTCTTATGTTGCTATCTATTTTTGTTCTGTTGGTAGGAAAAAGACAAGCGCATAGCATTCCAGGAAGTTTGCGAGAACTTCAGGTTATTTTTCTCTGCAGTAGAAGATTCCTGTTTAAAAGACAAAATAATCAAATTGAAATATGCTATCTTTTTTCATCTCATTAACTTAACTGGTATCTTTATGCAGGCCTGTCTTGCATTACTTTTTCTTGGAGAGATTCTTACAACCGGCTGACTGGTTTGAAAAGAGACTTGCATATACTCGGAGTGTAGCAGCTAGTTCAATGGTGGGTGTAAACTGCTCTTTGATGTAACATTGATCTAGATCTCTTATTAATCAATGACTTATTTTCTATGAAGCTGTGTTTTATACAATAAGGAAATGTTTTTAACCATATTTTTGTTATCCACCGTGCCTGATGTGCTTGTCATGTGTAGATAGGACAAGTCCTTCCTTTTCTTTTTTTAATTTTTGCAAGTATTTGACTGCCAATTCTTCCAACATGGCATCACCAGATCCAAATCCAATGTGGGCATTTCAGATCAATTATCGCAACCAAATTGGATATGTTCTCTTCTATGCATGTAAAATCAGTAGAATACCAGAAATTGTTCTTGGCATCCGGGTGAAGGCCAAATACTCTTTTTTTTTTTAACCATCCATAGGTTTTCTATCATTTTTACCAGGATCATATGTCTTTTTTGTTTGTTTTCTATCTTTTCTACTTGTTTTACTTTTTCGAACAGCTATCTACATTCTGCATTACATTTTATCTACAATCTTTGCCATTTGATTCAAAATTAATTCCATTTTCATTGTTTTTTTTTGGGACTGTTAGTAACATTGGCAACTCTATTCTGTGTCTCTCCTTTTCCATCTGTTCAGGTTGGCTATATTGTTGGTCTTGGAGACCGACATGCGTTGAATATCTTGATTGACCAAGCCACTGCAGAAGTTGTTCACATAGATCTTGGTGTCGCATTTGAACAAGGCTTGATGCTTAAGACACCAGAGCGGGTTTGTTTTTATGTTTGCAGTTCTCTCTGTTACCTTTTGTGTTATCTATTATTTCAATCATTTACAGTACAGTTATCACTTAATGCTTTGACTTTCTTTAAATTATCAGGTTCCATTCAGGCTGACAAGAGACATTATCGATGGCATGGGTGTTACTGGAGTAGAAGGTGTTTTCAGAAGATGCTGTGAGAAAACACTCTCAGTTATGCGGACAAATAAAGAAGCCCTGCTGACCATTGTTGAAGTAGAATATCTTGGCTCTCTTCCCTACAGTAGTTATTAGAATTCATCAGCTTTTCTCTCTTGATAAATTAGATTTCTTTGCAGGTTTTTATCCATGATCCCCTGTACAAATGGGCCTTGTCCCCATTGAAAGCTTTGCAGCGTCAGAAGGTAATTTAATAATCTTGAACTTTGTGATCTTAACAGTTTGCACTTGCATTCGAAGTGTCAGAACAATACTTGAAGTGGTCTGCAATGCATGCTTTATATTTACTTTTACTTGTCCTTGATAGGAAATGGATGATGATTTGGAGACAAGCTTGGAAGGCTCAGAAGATGAATACGAAGGGAACAAGGATGCTGCACGTGCACTGATTCGTGTCAAGCAAAAACTAGATGGATATGAAGGAGGAGAAATGAGAAGTGTTCACGGACAGGTAATTCTCACTATGTGCTATTTTTTACATGCATCCATACTTTGGTAAACAGGATTTAGTCTGCCTCTTCTTTTATTTATTTATTTTAAATTTTTGTTCTTGTTGGATAAGCCCGGGGTGTCTGTGATAACAGTTTAGTGTCACAGGCAAATAAGCAAGTAGAAAAATAATCAATAGTCAACATTGTCTGAAGATAAATGGATGAGTAGAATTTTGTGTTTAACAGAATGCATTTTTTTATTTTCACTCTTATTTGTGGTCCTTAAGACCCATAAGTTGTTCATTGGAAGTTTTTGCTGTATTCGCCAGACTACAATGGTTTTATCTTAGTTGATTATGCTACTGATATTTTATGTTTTCAGGTACAACAACTAATACAAGATGCTATTGATCCCGAGCGCTTATGTCTAATGTTTCCTGGGTGGGGAGCCTGGTTGTGATCAAATTTCAAGTGTAATGAGTGCGTGCCACATGCGTTCAACCTTGTACAGGCGGCTTTTCATTTTTTATGAGACAGCTTGTATACTTTGTAACTAGAGTTATGCGTTAGGGTGCACTTCTCATCTTGATGGAAAAACTGGATATTGACAACATCGTTTTTTTTAAGGATTCCGACTCATAAATTAAATGTGATAATATTATTTAGTACCTTTTAGGGGAAATCTTTTCAGAAGATCTCAAAACATCAGACAAGAATTGATTAGTAGGTGCTGATTATCGGTTCGCGCCTTGAGGGGAGTCAAATTGTAAAGTGGATCTGCAATTATAAGCCGATCGCTGCTGGCATACTAGTTATACAAATTTATAAACTGTAAGGTGAACATGGAACTATAGATGGCTGTGGGAGTGTCAACGGAGTTGTACATAATATATTTTTATCATTCTTTTGCGATTGATTTGGTGCCCAATCAATCTGGGCCACTACGTTGATTTTAATTTTGCGTTTGCTAGTGCAGCAAGTGCAAATTATCATCAGGATTATCCTGTGAAAAGAAAAAAAAAAAAAAGAACTACCTTCATCTTAGTTTGTTTCTTGTTTTAATTAAAGGTTAAGCTTTGGATGTTGCTGCATAAAAAATGCTGTAATTCGACAAATCGCCAAGATAATGTTATTTTCGTGGTTTCGATTCATCTAGTTTGCAAGCTGCCATGTGCAACTGTTTATTTTTGGGTTAAAATACTGATTTGCTGGATATGTCCTTAAGATTTTTTAGAACATGCATGATGCATGTGGCAAGCCCACTTGCTTAAGGTTTTTTTGTTATTGCTGGCAATAGCCCATATGTTGACCTTAGCAGTTTACATTCCTTGGGAATCAAGCTAGTAGAAAGTAGGAACCGTGTCCATATAGGCAGTTGCCTATCCCACGAATGTGTCCACTCAGAAGAATTCTCGTGACCTAACTAAATTTAAAAGGGGGGAAAAAAAAATTCTAAACCAGCAAAGGCTGCTGAGCTGGCAATCTAATTACGGTAATTCCATAGCAAAACTGTTTGTATGCGGCAAGTAAAGCCTAACACGTACAATCTCATTTAGATCCCTGTTTTCTTTATTAGCAGTATGTGCACTGGCTGTTAACCCAAAACTGATTAAACCGGCAGGAGGCGCTTTACTGTAGTTAATATGTATGCTTTACCAGAGGATCATCTGAAAATTGACCGCCCTCCCCAAGCCCTAGAATGAGAATCCCTACTTTTCCATTTTTGGGTCATATATATATAAATGGTAATCCATCCACCTGTCCAATTTACACAAATAAAGTATTTGTGTGCGGCAAGATAAGCCCATTTAGCAAGTAATGTCAAAGATATTTTATGAAAGCCCTGACCAATAAAGTCATTTTACACCGCTTCAAAAATCCAGTGGTTTTTTTATACTACCGCCTCTCTCTCTGTGCATTAGATTTAGATAGAAGAGAAGACTATATATATTAGACCAAAACGGCAGGCCCCAAAACAGCCAGCGCCGCACCACACCGCCCAAGAAACCAACATCAACACAGGCGGTTCGGTTCCGTTAAGATAATAATAATAATAATAACTTATAAATACTCCATTGGATTTGGGTTTCTCTTCTTCATACTCTCCAACTATATCTGCTAGATTCGAATCCGCCAATTGCAACCGGCAACTTGCAAGCAAGGAACCTCATTAGCCGTTACGTTTTCCCCACGCTTTTCAATTTCATCCAGGTTGTTATTTCTTTTTCCGTGTTTTTTTAGCGTCTATATCCCTCTCCCCTCCCCAGTTTATTTTTTCAACGTTTTGTCTTTGCTTCGCTTATATATTTCTATCTTAGTATAGCTTTCGTTTTTTTATCTAATTCGTCGATTTTTCTTTGTAAATTTATATATTGATTTTTCGATTTGATTACTTTGATATGAATGTTTCATTTTCTTTTCTTTTCTTTTTTTGTTAATATGAGTCTAGGATTTCTTAATTTTTAAAATAATTAGATTGTAGTTTTTCTTTACTTTCAGCCTTTTCAAAATGGCAAATACTAATGAAATCACACATGGGTTTAGTATTTTAGCCTCTGACAATTTAACGACACATACTTTAGTTAGCCCATCAAAGCAAACAATTAGCTTTAACTCAGATGTAGATACCACACATTATGATGAAGATGAATCATCATCAACAGTTTCCGATTGCGAAAGTTCGGTTTCTGGTCCCGTCGTTCGTCCCCCTACATCGTTTTCTAATGGTTTGATTAGTTTGCAAGAAGGAGACAAAGTTTATGACCTTATAAGCCGAAGATTGATTTCGGGTTTGGGTGTTCTTGGTGCACAAGCAAAGATAGTTTCTATTCATAGAAACTCATTTAGTGGTGTTATGGGTCGAGCCAAAATCCAATCTTTTCAGATTTTTGCAAAAGCAGTGGCTCAAAAATGTGGAGGTGATGCAAATGTGAAGTATGCTTGGTACGCTGGCACAAAAGATGAAATTTGCAAGATTATAGAGCATGGTTTTGGCTATAGTGGGAAGCCTAATAATGATGGCCTATATGGTTGCGGTGTCTATCTCTCTCCTGATGATTCCCCTTTGGAATGGTATGTATTAAACAAGTGCTTTGCCTTTTTGGTTTTTGCAATGTTTGAATTTTGTGTTTTGTGTTTGCTAATGATGATTTCTTCTTAATAGTGTTAAGAACTCGGCTATTGATAAAGAAGGGATGCGGTATCTGTTGTTGTGTCGCGTTATATTGGGAAAGCAAGAGGTTGTGCATCCTGGTTCTGACCAATATCATCCGAGTACTGGAGAGTTTGAATCCGGTGTGGACAAGTTACAGGTCCCAAAGAAGTATATTTTGTGGAGCACTAACATGAACACTCATATCTTGCCAGAGTACATTATAAGTCTTAAGGCTCCCTCTTCCATGAGGGGTAAGCAATTCATCTGTTTCTATGCATCTTCGGAATTTTTATATGAATTATTTGGAATGGATATTAAATTTTGGTTATCAATAAATGAGCTAATTTCTTAACCGTGTAGGGTTTTGGAGGGTTCAGGATTCATTGAGAGTGCCAACTTCACCTTGGATGCCGTTCCCAATTCTGATTTCTGCACTGTCCAAGTTCTTGCCTGCACCAACAATTGCTTTGATCTGCAAGTATTATAGAGATCACAAAGTAAGTACTTTTACATTGTCACTTGTGGCTGGACATTGCTCAGCCTTTTATTTTTGTTCTAATTTTTATGAGCCTGTGTTTTGAACTTGTTGTCTTTCAGAGGAAGAAGATATCACGTAATGAACTCATACAACGAGTGAGACAAATTGCAGGAGACCAGCTGTTAATTTCAGTTATCAAATCTTATAGAGCCAAGGTACATATAGCTTGGTATGCTTAGTACTTAGCAGCTTGGACAACTTTATGAGTATGACAATGACAATAACTATGGTGACGACGACAATAAATGTCAAATACTTTAAATCATCATGTGGTGTTTTAAATTCTGTTAGTGGGCCCTACAGTTAACATTACGGATGCAGATACCAATTTAGTTTTCTCTTTCCATATTTGGATGCCATCACATGTGTGAGAGGGATTAGCACATGATTTACAAATTATCTTGTTTTTGATAGAATTGTTAGTTTTTTTCTGTTCTCCCAATGGCGTTCCGCTGCCTGCTCTTATGTAGTTGAATGAAATTTGATTGGTTTATGATGAGATGAAAATGTAAGAGTGGAATTGGGAGTTTAGTTATATGCTGTACATGGAGCTGATTGTGATAGCAATAAATAAAAATAGAGAAATAGGTTGGGTTTATGTTTGTCTTTTTGTTCAACCAAATGGTTGGTTGTTTTAATCATCTTAATCCCTGGACTAATTTTTGGTTGTTTTAATCATCTTAATCCCTGTAATAAATTAGTCCAAATAATATTCAATTTCATTTACTATAGAACCATGGTTGTCGCAAGTAGCAAAGCAAAGGAAAAAGTCATTCATCATTTCTTACTTGCTAAGGTAGGTAGAATCTACCTTTTTGAAGAAAGTTCCTTGAAATTTTATTATGCTAGAAGTAGCAAATCAAGAAATTATTGATGGGTCTTCCTTGCAAAGGTGGATAGAATCTTGCTTTGTTGAAAAATATTCTGGTGATATTATTGTCCTATCTTCTGTGTTGTACCAAGCAGGAAGTCATGGAGCTCTCTGGCCTAGAAAGCAAATCTCTAGGTGGAAAAGTTTTGAATCTTAGTGGAGAATAAGATAGTGGAGGACAAATTCTTTTAGTTAAATAGATGCTTTATACCTTTTCCTCTTGGCATGATTGAATATTTCCTCATCCAAGAAGGAGGTGTATTAGCAAACTTAGCTCATTATTGAACAATCTTAATCTCTACATCTGATGTTACATCTTAGTCCATTAATGAACCAGATTGTACTCTTATGTGCTTTATGTTTTATTTCTCGCTCAGTTTTGCCTTTTTATGTTTACCAAGTGTTTATGTACTAGTAGATCTTATTGGACCATTTTATGTGTGGTTCTCCAGCAACTCTGAGCATCAACTGGATTTTGTCAACATACGATGGCTCAAAATGGAATCATAAGTGGAGTGGAATACAACAGGTTGCGGACAAATTTAGACAATCGTGCTTTGCTTTGTTTGGTGGAGTTGTAATGTAATCAAAGACAGACGACATCAGGGATATAAAGGACATGGAACTGACACATGTTTTTATCAGCTAATTCAAGATGCTGCAGATGATCATGATAGATTTAGTAGTAGGGTAGACCTGTGTGCATGCTAGTTTTTGCATAATGAAAGTTGCCTGTTTCTTTTCGTCAGTTGCTTTATGTGCAAATGGACGTATATTTGATTTCAGCATTTGTCATGCTTTCTTGATCAAGAAAATATAAAACATACGAACAGCTCATTAATCTAGATTTTGAATGAGTTATGAGCCAGCCCGACGCTTATCCATGTTAGAAGTATTGGTGAAGCTGTGTCTAAAATGTGCAAGTGTGATCAATAATGAAAATCTGATTTGACTTGTAACAAGTGGGCAATTTTAATTTGATTCTAAAGAAATTGAATTGCAACAAGTGTCTCGCTTTTCGAATCCGATTGGGATTTCAGGTCTGCCTTTGCGCATTATTTTGCTTTTCTTGGCGCAAGAAAAAAGAAGGTGCAATTCTCGTCCCTCTTATCTCTTTTTCTAATCTTCTTGTTGCACCCAAAGTAAGGCATCAAAACCTGATGTATACATATAACTTTGTGTCACATTAATGATAATGAAAAGAACGCAGAACCATCAACGAACTGGAAAGCAAAATGGGGAAAAATTTACACCACACAAAACCATCCCTCAGATCTTAAGTAAAGGCTGGAATCTGGATGCTGGAAACCCAGGTCCGGTTTATCTTATCGGAATGCTCTCTAAATGGAGAGGGTATTGGGAAATTTACAAAATCAACCACAAATGTTTTTTAATTTTTAAAATTAACCCCTTAAGTTTATTTCTATCAACATTAGCCAAAGAATACATCAAGTAACAAAAATACCCCTCTCACTATCACCGAGTTTCCTCTCCTCCAAACTGAATGATTTCTCTCCTCCAAGTGGGCTACTCATTGCCGGCGGCTTCCCACCACATCGGAGTCCATCCAAGTCAACCAACATCACCAAGATTACGATTAAAATCACCAAATTAAAGGTTAGTTCAAAAACCTTAGATTATTGCGTGTTTTATTGTTTGTTATGTTGTTATTTTATTGTGTTGGCTATGGAGGATTGAAGTGTTTGTGATGTTGGTGGTGTGTGTGAGGTTGTTGGTAGGGGTTACAGGATGTTGGTGATGTGGCCATGGGCCACCGGTGAGGCTGAGGTCGCACCTATCAGCGCTAAGAAGCACGACAGGAGCGCACCTCACCAATCTGACTTGTTGCACCAACTTACAATTCTGTTGTTTTTTTTTTAGTTTGGTGTTATTAAATTGTTAAATTTAATATAATAATATTATAAATGTAACAAATACATGGCAAAATCCAAAATAACAAAGCATGATTCAAGAGAATCAAGAAATGAACTTGGCATGATGAAGTTAGCTTATACCGATAACTTTTCCAACTGTATCTCAAGTATGTATAAATTAAGTACAATGGTAAAAGCCATCCACATAAACTTAACAAAACAACAGTTGCAACAATTTAGAAAAGATATATTTGGACATTTCTTGGAGCGCCAAGGCTTTCCGTTCAGTAGCGTAATTTTACACAACGTGTTGCTTAGACAAGTGGCCGATAAGGAATGCAATAAGAAAGATCTGTTATGGTTTCAAATTAATAAGCATTTAATACGATTATCAGTTGGAGAGTGGTGTTTAGTTACCGACTTTCCTATGGTGAATATATCGTACTAAAAAAGCCAAAAACGGTACATCAGCTATTTAATAAGTATTTTGACTGTTTGTTTCAAAACATTAATCTTAATCAATTCAACGCAAGATTTGATAATTTTGACTTCGAGGCTATGGACGACATTGGTGCACTAAAGATCACGCTTTATTATTTTGCAGAAAGAGTTCTGAATGGTTGAAAAAACTACTATTAAATAAATTTCTCATTTCTTAATAAAGTATATGACATAGATCACTTCCAAAATCATCCATGGGGTTGTTTGTCATAGGAAACGATATACGACAGTCTTGACAATGCATTAAACGGTAAAGACGAGAAATTTAAAGAGGCTCGCTTGAAAAATCCAAGCTATAAAATTGAAAAGTATAATATTTATGGCTTTACGTCTGGGGTTCAGGTGAGTTGACATTTTTTTTGGATTAATTAGTTTTGTAATATTGAATATTTAACGATATGTTTTATGACTTTCTTACTTTGGTTGTTGCAGACTTGGATTTTCGAAGTGATCGAAGGCCTTCCGTCAGCATGGGTCGTAAAAACAAAAAAGAATATTCCTCGCATCGTGCAATGGAAACCCATCTTTTCTTTTAAAATAAACTTTACTGAAGTTTATTCATTGTTTAATGACAATTCTCGTCTTGTAAGTATTATATATTAGTGGAAGTATAGTACTACTTTTAGTATTATTAAATACTAGATTATTAGACTAACTTGAAATTTCTAGTTGAATTTATGGCAGGAGAACATTTTACAAACCATTGAGCCAAACACAAAGGAGAAAAATAAAAAATATTGGCAGATAATGAAGGATTAGGTGCCACATATTCCAAGTTAGATCCATAATGTAATTATTCTATAGTGCATCAAATCACTATTATTTATTGGTTAATCGAAACTCAAAAATGTTTTGGCTTATTATTTTCTCATTTTTATTATTTCTGCAGTATCAACCTTCAATCAATGCGCCACCCGTTATAAGGCAAATAGAGGAGTCTCATAACATACCGAGCCCAACACCTAAGCAGCAAAATGTTGTTGAGGATAAGCTACCTGCAGATAACTATTAAGAACAGACAGCCGAGTCTGTTGACAAACATGATTCAGAGGTCATAAATCATTTCATTTTCTCATATATAAATCATTGTAACAGTCTTTTATTGGGTATTGAATTTTTTTTTTATAATAGTCAAGGACAAAGCATCATACTGATTACATCAAACGACATATAGATAAGATTGATCGAAACATTTTTGAACTGAAGTTGACTTTTGAGGTAGAGCAAAAATAACAAAAAGAATTTAGAGAAGTAGTGATGCAATTTATCAGTTCATTTACTAAACGCTCGTACGACAATTCTCCAACTGGATGCTCATATATGGTAAGCAAATATAAAATTTAACAATTGTATTCTTTTATCTTTTATTCTAATGTTTGTTTAATATGTTCATCCTATCAAATTGACAGGCCCCGAATGACTATAGAGTATATACTGATGTTGGCAATGAGAATGTTTTTATTCCAATTTCATTGTATGGTTTTTATAGAGATGCAAGCGGGGAGAGCGTGTAGGTCTTCATTGAGGCACCTTCGGGCTTTAGTAAGTTTGGACGATCATACAGACACTCATATTTTTTTAATAGTTCGTATTTGATTCCTCCATTCAAGCGAGGAAAGAACGTCATGTCTCTACCTCTACCAGAAATAATAGATCATGACATTGACAGAAGAACGAGTGTGGATATAAATCCACTTAGAGGATTGAATGATCCAAGTCTATATGATGAGTTTAACTGATGGTTTACTGGCGAAATCATAATTGATAGGATTGTCTGACAGTCTCATTCGTTCTTTCAAATGCTTTTGGGCCATGTTTCGTTGGGATGGCTAAGTAACGAGGTAATTTCTCTCTATTTTTTAGAGTATTGTTGATTTGTGTATTAATTTTTTTTTGTTCTAAATCGACATGTTTTTGTTCTTCCACAATATATTCATAAGTATCTTCGCTTGATTAGTGAAAACCAACGATCGTATCCCAATGCCTTGCTTTAGCGGGTCACACATACAGACACATTTTTTAGGTAACGTATTTAAAGAACATATAATCATAATTTTTATTTTTTTTCTGCTAATGTATTGAATCGCTTTTAATTTCTTATTTTTATATAATTTATATACTAGGTGTTCTTGAATTAGTTATGGAACAACAGGGATTGTGTGGTCAATTTATTAGAATATAGCGGTATCTTAAACAGCTATATTGGTGAGCAGTAGCACATCCAGTCAAAATCGTTGATGGATGTCAATATGTTATGTGCTTTTTCGTGGTTTACAAATGCACCTTTTTTTGGTAATTTTTAGAGGCTTTATACATAACACTGATGATAAATTTACGAGAATTTTTATATGCAGGTATTCATCCTTGTTAACCTGGGCAGTGATCAGTAGGCACTAGTTCGAGTGGACTTTTGATTTAAAAAAGTCTGGATTTATGACTCATTACTGACGTTATGCAACAATAAAATATACAAGCATCAATTCATGTGATTTGAAGTTATCTTCCTTTGCTGGCAGGAATATGTTGGATCTACAACATACAACATAAGCTACGGAGTGCCGACCCATGAAAAGTCATAGTAATTAAGGGCGTGTTATAACAACATCCTAGTAGTGGCGATTGCGGTATTTTTTTGTTGATGTTTATAATGTATTTAATGTTTGGGCGTAAATTTAGGAAGTACTTTAGGAAGTAGATTGCAGTTGACATATTTAATGGCGATATTGGATTATAAGCCATTGTAGTCGTTTGAATGTTGATGTATGGATTTTTTTGTCTTGGACGTACAATTTTACTACTCACTTTCTAATATAAAATTAAATAATACTTTATTATATATAATTGTCTAATACACAACAAAAAATAACAATTCATTGTACATAATTACTGGATTAGTAATACAACTAGCTTCGGTTCAACGCGATGAGATTTTTACATCGCTTATGGGTTATATCCTAATTCATTATACTATCTGCATCTCACAGTTATTTTATTTACATTTCAGTGACAGAAGGTATTCTGAGCTCCTTACGACGACCAAGTAGTAGTGCTTTTATTAATGGATAAACGTGCATTTCTCAGATTTCAACTGGAACTTCTCAATCTGCCACATCGCCAACCGGCTCCACTGGTTATGCATAAGCACTCAACAATTATTCTTTGGTGTAGAAATTGGAATAAAGGCTTATATAATCCACTTAAACAGTTAGACAAGCGGCAATTGTATGAGCACAAACAAACTGATCAAGTTAGAATACTATACAAAAGCAAGTTTTGTTGTATATGTCAACTAACCCTTCCTTAATACCACCATCTAAGACTTGGAATTGATGTTGAGAGATAAGACAAATCATCATTCTATCAGCCAACGTTCTCCTCTTAGTGATTATTTCATCTATCTATGTTGTTAGACAAGTACTCATCGATTCAACCATAATTTTTTTATCATAAAATCATAGTTGCAATGTTTTTCTAAAGTGATCCACAAGATGAGTAATCGGAAATTTCATGGCTCTCTCATAAAAGAATTACGCTATTTGTGATGTTGGCGGTAAGAATTTTGTATCTTATATCTTTGAACTCATACCTTGCCTAATTACATGTACGAACATGATTCTCTAAGTAATCAGCCGCACCCGAATGTAGCATCCATAACCCCTCAAGTTGTTTTTAAATTCTTCGTGCTCATATACTTTTACTGCATTTATAAAGATATGCTCAAAATCATCCCAAACAACTTTGGAAATATTAAATTTTGACTTGACGTTACCTTTGACATGGGAAAAATAAATTCCACGGGTGGTATTGTGAAATACTTTAAAAACAGCTCTCTTGATGAAGGTGCATCGGTTGGAGATAATTACTAAGTCTGCTGCTGTTATTTGAATTCAATTTCCTAAAATATTGGTGTCAGTACGCAAATGTACATAATAAGTAATAAAGTGATAAGTATTCAAGTATCGTATCCACATGAATTGATGTTATCAAAGTTGCTACATCAATTCTTATAGTGCAATTCAAATTAAATTCAATTAAACCCTTTTATCAACCAAATTAAACTAAATAATTTAAATAAAAATAAATAAATTGACACGTCTTACACAAGATTGTAGTCACCAAGAATGATGTAGTTGAGTGAATTAACTCACTTAATGATATTGACTTTTTTTTTGTTACAATACTGTTGCTATAGCAATTACTACAACATTAGACAAAACAATAATGCATCCTCAGCTGTTGCCTATTGAAATTCTTATACCTATATGCAACCTAACAATGACCAGTTGGTTTGCCACACAAGATACAGTATTATGCAATCAAGGTTTCTAATACTCTACAAGATGAATCCTTATGTCAAGTTCATCACTAGTTTTAGATTAGGCATGACCCTATTCAAATTAAGTTAACCCAACTTGGGAAACCTAATTTAAAACCAAGTATTGTTCTGATATATTTCACTAAAACATAATCTTTTATTGCTTTCTCTTAGCTAGTATTACTAAATGAGTGGTTAGCCAAAATAGTTAATTAAATTAAACAATATCAAATAAAACACTACAACAATCATACAGCAACACAATAAATTCAGTCAATAACCATCAAGTTAGTTTATCACTTAACCACAAATAAAATTAGTTAATGATTTATAACAAAACGAAAATCAAAACGGTTTCAGTCATTAGGTACATCATCATGAATCAAAGAAAACAAACAAAAATAGAGATTGAGGTGAATGATCCTTCTAAATTTTATGTTTCTTCCTTTCCACGTCTACAATCTCCTTATTTAATCATGAAATTTTCTTGTTTTTTTGTTGTTTTCTTTTTCTTTTCTTATTATTTGTTGTAAATGACGACTCTTCCTCTCTCCTAGGGTGTGTGCTTCTTTTATAATGGAAAATTAGGGCAATTGGACGTCTAAGACACATATCTTCTAGATTTGGAAATTGCATATTGCATATTTTTTCTGAAATTCGCCCGAAATTTTATCATTTGTTGCTCCATGATTACTACAGCAATGGTTGCTACAGCATCTGCACTACTTCAGACTTATTTTCACTTTTTTGCAGCCAAATTCTTTCCTCATTCTTGCAAGCCCATTGCACAGCATTCTTTCATTGAAAATTGTCCTTCCAATTGCCTACAATCAAGCACATAATCTAAGCACACAATTTATTCTAAAACAACTTAGTTTATTAAGAACAAGCTAAAAATAAATAAATATGCAAAATGTAACTAAAATGCAATTAAAACATACCATTTACTTTTTAAATAATATTGATTTAAGTCCAAAAATGTTATAGATAACTCTCATTTCATAAAGTTATCATCTGCCCTAACACCAATCACTTTATGTAACTTTATCATAAACCATTCCTAAGCATCATTATTTTCCGAATCCACGACCCCAATGGCTAACGAATATAATTGATTGTTTCTGTCCAAACATGTTGCAACAAATATGCTTCTCCGATGTAGTCATTTTAGATAAGTGTCATCTACAGCAATCATTGGTCTGATTTATTGCTTGAAATTCTTGATAGAAGATCCAAGAGCTATAAAGTAATATAAGAAATTACTATTTTCATCTAGTTCGAGGTGGGCAACTGTACCCTCATTTGTTTTGGTCAAAACGTGAGAGTATTTTGGAAGTAAGTTGTGTGATTCTGCAGAATTCCCTCGAACGATTTCAAGAACAACTGTTCTAGCCCAATATGCTTATTGCTATATTATCTGCACACCGTATTCCTACTCCATATCTGCTTTGATGTCATTCAAAATGTATATCCTTTTTTCTTGAATATATTTATTCACGATAATGTGACCAACAACTCGGCTCCTTACTTGACGATAACTATCAAACAATACCTCATTATAGTAAGTGTGTACATTATCAATTCTCATTACCACCCAATGAACATTTTGCTCATTCGAACATCTTGTTGCTCGAAGATGTCATTTACATGATTCCAAAGAATAGTGGGCCTCGAAACGTGTCGTTGTGGACCGTGTAATCTTAAAATCAAACTTATCCCTTAAGGTAACCTTGCGCAGTTTTAATATTAACTCATTCTTCTCAACGAATAGCTTACCCACACTAATATCATTTGAGTCATAAATTGCTAACAAAATTTGGAGCAACCATGTCTGAAGGCAAAATCGGAGCAAGACTTGTGAGGGGGTTAATTCTCCTTCTCGATTGAGTCATTGGAAGAATAGATCGGTTGTCTCTATTATTCATAGGAGTATTATCTTAACGCTCATCATTAACAGGAATATTAAAATGACCAACGTCCATGTTTTCAATTGCACTATTGAAGTGAGTGCCCCTCATACTATTAGACGATTCCACACAAATATTATTTGCTTCTATATTGTTAATGTCATTAATAAGATCATAATTGTCATGGAAATTGTTGTTGTAAAATAGATAGTAACGTTACTCTAATGACGTCGTTAGTGGTAACACCTCTTCTTCAACATCCGCTAACATAATGTTGTCATCATCAATGTTGTCATTATTGTTATTGAGTGGAGAGTAACATTGCTGCAACAACATCGTCCTTCTCAACATCTCTTCTGCAATATCAAGGACATACATGTTTGCTTTAAAAGAAGTTTCAGTTTTAACTGGTGGCTCAAGATCTTAACTCGGAACTCAATGAGAAGTGGTAACATATATAAGGATGCATCCATAGTTGGCCACATCAGAGGCTATATGTAACACAACCTTGACTATTTCATCATTAAATATGTCCATAGATAGTGAACATACACGATATATTATGTTATTAGACCTCAAAGTTGTCTTCATTGTAATACTATATTCATTAGGATTTCTGCAACACCTCATATACTCTTGCCAAAAATTAATCAAACAGATAATTTTTTCCAACAAAAAAAAATTATATTATTAGCATTCACATACTCTATACGACCATTGGCCAACGTCTCCCACCAATTATCATAAAATAATTAAAGCGCAACTGAATCCATTAAGTCTGAAATTATAAAAACAAAAATAATTATAAATTATAAAACATCATAAAGAGAATATGAGACACATTTTATATGATATTATTATATAACATGACATAATATTTTAAAAATTAGAAAAAAATCATATTTTGGTGCGATAGAAGATTAGGCGCTATAGGTGCGCCTATCGTAACTCATCTGCGTGCGACAAGGTGCCAGTCGCACCAAGAGACAGTTTCACCCAAGCTATCTCTTGGTGCAACAAGCAACTTATCGCACCAAAAGACATATTCACCTAAACTGTCTCTTAGTACGACAGAGTGCCTGTTGCACCAACATACAATGGTACCGATAAATTTTTTTTTGCACAAAATCAACTACAAACACATTCTCAAGTTAACAAATGTCTCATAAACACTTTGTTATAAACAATCTAAGAAACATTTCATCAAACAGCTAATGTGCAATAGTTCTACAAAACCAATTTCCTTTCAATGAGCTTACCTATGTTTTAGATTGGAGTTGGATTCTGTTGTATTTGGTCAGAATTACTATTGCCGTCACCGATTGCCATCTTTGATTGTCGTCTCCGTTCACAGTTGTGGATGATGATTCAAGAGAGAAAGTTTCTTATAGTTTGGTCAGGAAGTTAAAAATTTGGGTTGAAATAAATAGGGCAATTTGGGAAAAAAAATTTATGCTTTGCTACTTGTAATAGAAAAAAATTTAAAGGCTTCAATATGAAAAATGCAAAATTTTTTGGGTTAATTTTGTAAATTTTCCAGGGGTTTTGATGTTTTGACTGCATTGGTCCTTATCTATTTACTAGTTATTACATGTGTATGCATATTATTATAATTGGTTGAAGTATTCATAAAATAAAGAGTAAGAGCTGTTTGTTTTATACTTAATTACTTAATTAACTTAATTTCAATTAATTAAGGCATTAAGTTTGTTTGTTTTTTAACCTAATAAAAAATTTAAGTCATTGAGTCATTAAGTTATTCAACTTAGGGGCCATTTATTTTTTTACTTAATGACTTAATTGACTTAATTTTAATTAGTTGAGCCACTAAGTCTGTTTGTTTTTTTTTTTTTAATTTGATGAAAATTTTCAACTATTAAGTCATTAAGTAATTAAGTTAATTTTTTTAACTTTTTGCTTAATCTAAAGGTCTGAATGATATCATTAAAGGATATTCTTCAAAATATTCTTATATAATTAATTAATTTTCATCATTACCTAAATAAAATTTAATAATTAGTAGTATTACCATCTCTTTAACTTATGATGATATAGTGATAAACTACTATTATTTTTATCTTTGTATTTTCTTCAAATTAGCATTATTTATCTTCATAATTTTTTATGCATGTTTTTTATATAAAAACATCATGAGCTACAATAAAATGATTAACATATACTAATTTAGAATAAAAAATACTAATTTTTTAAATTTTTTTAAGTTAAAAAATAAAATAAATTAATATTTATTTTTATCAATTCAAATAAATAACAAGCATATTATTTGGATTCAAACATTCAATTCTATTCAATTTTTAAATAAAAAATAAACAAGACCCAAATAGAAAATAGAAAAGGAGCAATGTTTCAGAGGGCACCTAAGAACTTTCTCTAAAAATGAAGCCATCAGCTTTGAATTCTTAGTGCATTGATTGTCACCTCATTAGAAATTCACTACTCAGTCCCAATTGTATTATAGTTAAAAAAAAAAAAGCCTCCCAATTATATTATAATATATGGAATTTGCTTAAGTTATATTTATTCTAAACTTACAATTAAGTAAAACAAGGTAAAAATGAGTGACAAAATTATGATATATGGGATTTGCTTAAGATATATTTATTCTAAACTTATAACTAAGTAAAACAAGGTAAAAATGAGTGATAGAATCATAGGGCTCAGTCGGCTAATGAGTGAATTTTATTCGACTGTTAATTACGTGGAATATACCTTAAGGAGACCCTTGTATATAATAGGCTTCTTCTTTTTTTTTTAAAGCTATTCCAGATACTTAGTGCAACTAGGGAAGTAATTTTCAACCAAATCAAAATTTCGATGACAACGATATCTTCTAGGGTACATTTTGTTCAACAATTAATCAAACATGAACGATACATCTTCTAGAACTAGTAATATTTTATATATGTATAATAAGAGGGCGACCATTACGTGGAATATACCAAGTATTTTAATTTTTTTTTTAAATTTTTATTTATAGTTATAATAAATTTAGACTAAGTTTTTATTTTATGTAATTAAATCTCTAACTTATTTAATTTTATATTTATTAAATTTTTATTCATTATATTAATAATTTTTACTTTAATTTTTAAAGTATTTTATTAATTCCATTCTTTACTCATTTAATCTCTTAAGTTTTTAATTTGTTTTATGTTTTCTTAGAAATTATTAATTTCTAATATTTTGTTTGTATTTTCAATCATTTATAGATAAAATTAGTAATTTTCAACCAAATTTAATTTAAATTATTTCGCATGTTTGAATGACAACGATTATCTTCATATAGCCAAAATATGGTAACTTATTTTTTTCAACAATTAATCAATTATAATGATTTATTCATTATACATCTTTTTAGTTATACATAAGATATTTATGACATATAATATATTTTATATGTGAAGATGCTAATTTTAAATTATAATATATATATAAAAAAATATAGTTTATGTCTTAAAGAGATGAGAAATTATAAATGCATTTGCAAATATATATTCAAAATTTAAGGTCTTTATAAATATGATAATCATTTAGATATTTATAAAAATATAGTAAAAACTTAAAAAATTTAAAAAATAAATGCAGATGGATGACAAAATTATTTAATTACATAAAATCAATTAATTTAAACAAATAAGTAAATAGACTAAAAATAAAATTTCTTATAAAATAATACCTTGTTTTAGGTTAAAATTATTTTCAACCATTAGATTAATAAATATCAAAATCTAATGGTTCATATGTATTGATTGTTTGTTACACTTAATGTAACATAAGCTTACCCTAATAAGAGAGCAACTTTAATTCTTGTAGAATAATGATGGCACATATTTTTTATTTTTTTTTTATTAAAGATTTTTGAATATTTGAACTTGGGAGATAAGGTTTAACTGTTCCATCCCGATGCTTCCAAATCTGGCATCGCCGTGAAACAGTCAATTTGTGCTGATGGATACCAACGATGACCCACCAAACATAAATAAATAATTAGCAACTCCGACTCCTGGGTCTTTTCATGGACTTTTCAGCAAATTTTTGCAACTTTTTTTTTTTATTTTGTTAACTTTTTGTCAAAGTCATTGGATTAGAAACAACAAGATCTTGCATGTATGTATTAAAAAATTCATTTATCTAATCAAGTTGTTTAGTTGTAGATATGATACAGTCACATTATTTTGAGCTGTTAGGCATATCCAACATCTATTCAAAAGCAATACTATATTTTACCTTAGGCGTACGTGATAGCTGTTAGAAATATCAATAGGCTATGGGCCATGCCTCGTTTATTTGGTCTAAGTTCTTTGAGCTATCACACATGACACCAACATGTATGCTTGCACTGCTAGCTCTTATTGATTGCAAGGGCAAACTTGTGCCCTTAACTTGATCTCGAAGTTTATTTTCATATGCTCGTTTGGCTCTTCATCAAAACGTGCATTGAATATAAACCCATACTAGCATGACATATAATCATGATAACCCATGTAACACAAATGATTAAAAAAAAGACACAGTTCCACTGCAACAAACGTGCCTCCAGAGAAATATCCATCACATATTATCAAAAACCCCCATAAGATACAAGCATATGAAAACCATAATTCATAAAATAATTGATAATGATAATAACAACAACAATAATTAGGGCAATGTTTTGCAGCAGACTCATTCTCAATGAATTCCACTGTCAGCGAATTTAACACAAATGAAGTACCTTAAGAAATATAATTGAATTGTTTGTTAGGTAACACCAAACAAATTAAATATCTAATGGATTACGTAATAATCAGACCACCCCATCAAATTAATACTCTCAAACTATTGATTGGTGGGTACGTAACATCATTCCAAGGTTGTAGTTAATGATCAAAACTATTATCAGGAGGTTGCTGTCTTGTTCCCATTTGTCTCAAATAGATTGCATGGTTGCTTTACTTACAGAGCAAGGCTTTCAAAAAACCACATAGGAATGAAATGCGCCTGCAACATTCCCATGCAATCTTTATTTTCCCTGTGAGATTTCTTCTAGAGTTGTCACCTAAAACGCTAAGCTGTGCGCACAGGTTTTTTACTGTGCTGTTCTTGAAGTTTACTTTTTATTATTTCATGGATGGCATGAACGCAGTGGAAAATGTTCTCTTTCTCTCCCCGCCGCCTTTTTTTTAATAAAAACAAAAAAAACAAAACGTTTACTTGCTTCTTTTTTATGTGTGTGTACACACACACACACACAAATATGGATATACTAGAAATTAAATAGAAACTGTTTTCAGCAACGGCCTTTAACAATACTAGAACTATTATTTTTTTAATGTACACTTTTACAAGATGTTTCCAAAGATCCGCCCCCTACAACTTGATCCGTGTGAAAAATAACTTAAACAAAACTCTAGATTTTGATTTGTATATGTATATAAATTAATAATGATAAAACTTTATTTTATAATAGAGCTATATGGTTATATATGTATATGCGAATTGGCCCAAAGAAATTGGATACAGTCAGTGAATATTTGCGATGTATGTATGAATTATAAAATCTACCGACAAAAGGGCCAATAACTTTGTGAATCAAAGTTTTACTTGAAAGGTAAGGGAAAAAAAAAACAACAACAACAATTTGAATTTATTATACATACAAAAGAATATAAAAGCTTGCCAATTGATTATAATCGACGAAAAAGAAGACCGAAATAGACTAAATGGGCAAGCGAGAAATTCGTGCGAACGTGTAAGGATAACTTTGTATTAAACTGCTGATATGTAAAATTTGGAGAAATGATAATCTAATTGTGGGCTGGAACAATTTGGTACTTTGTCGGGAGAGTGATCCCAAAATTTTATCTTAAATAATGTATCATCCATCACGTGGTTAATACTTTAATCTTTATAAATTTCAAGTAAATTAAATGTAATATCTCAAATCTACTTGTTGAATACTACATCATTTGCAGTAAAATTTTAAAGATATCCAACACTGCTCTCTTAAGAAATGGGTTCAATTTCTCTCGTATACATATCTCAATTTTTTTCTTTTTTTGTTGACAAATATATATTTACAGGACAGTCTGTTTTGAACTTAGATATTTAGATTGCGATAATATCCATTTAACTAAGGTTTCAACAAATTTATGAATTTTTATTTATTTTTAAAAGAAAGGTTAGTTTTCCTAATTAAATTTGTAACACTCAGCAAGATATCTGTGCAGCTGAATTTAAGTCAAATATAATGAAGATCAGCAAGCAAAAGTATGGATGTAACATTTGGCTAATTAACAAGTGGAGCAAAATATACCAATTAAATGTATATATATATATATATATATATATATATATATATATATATACATGACGATAGCAGAGCAGCGGGTCCTAAAATTAATTAAGTTGAGATGAGGTTGTTAGCATTAAAATTCCCCACTTTTGGTGCTAAAACGTCATTCTCATCATGATGAACGAAATTGGGTGGCAACCAACGAGTTACCAAGAAAGTGGTGGGAATTGCAGCTGCCAGACACGTGCGGTGCTTTAAACTTCGCACGTACGTGTTGGGCGGGTGACATCTTCTAAAACCACAAAGAGCAGGAATCATCATCGGGCAGCCACATTGATGGTGGTGGGCACCGTCCCCTCCCCCTCCCCTTACTCTGTTTCCCATGGTTTGGTTTCTTGCACTATTAAAATTCGACCATTTATTATTATTTTTTATGTATCATCACTATGTTATTGTTATCAATTGGAGTATCCAATCACCCTCAAAGTTCTAGAAGAATGCCAACCCTAAAGACAGACATCCCTGCAAAAAAATAAATAAATAAATGAAATAGCTGGACAACGTAAAATTTAAAAGTACTGGGTGACAAAAGATATTCAAGTTTCTAGACCCTTAAAAACAACAGGGCATAGATAGTCTCCAGATTCAAGAAAAATCCGTCCAAGATTGGCAAAAGCGAAACAAAAGACAGCTGCTACTGACCGCATCGAGATGCATCATAAAGGATGAGAAACACATGTGAACCCTCTTACGATTCCACGTATAGAACTAAACTCGTGTTACGTGTGAACAAAGAAAAGAACTTTCCAAGTTACGTGATACAATTACAGACAAACAAACAAACAAAATACCCAATTTTTTTTATTTTCTTTTACATTTTATTTTTTCTGACTGAAATTTCATTGTAAGTACGCTACAAAAGTCGCGTAGTAGCCGATTTACAGGTCACCTTACAAAAATTCTACGCCTGAGGCTCGCCCAAAATAGTTGCACACACTGAATTAAAAGGGCCAAAATTTTCGCAACCACTCACACAATACATATTTCAAGGATTAGGATTCCCACGCGTTTTACTTAATTTTCAACCAACTCTCTCTTCTCCCTCTCTCTTTAAAAAAATTGAAAATCTTTTTGTTCTTTTGTTTTATTGTATCGTAATTAATTTTATACAGCCACAGAAAAGGAGTTTGGGGGACAGACAGATAGATAGATATATAGGGGAGGAGCCAAAAACTAATAGGTAGAAAAATTAGTTAATAAATTAAAGAAAGAAAAAAAGAAATGCAGGGTGCAAGTGCAAGCCCAGTTCTGTCGCTGTCGCCAAGCTCTCCGAGCTTCAGCAGCTACTCGTCGGCCAATCTTGCTGAGATTGCAGCACGAGTTGTGGAAGAATTCAGACAGCAAGAACCGGAGGATTCGGAGAATATATTCAACATCAACTGGGGGCGCCCGGAGGAGGAGGAGGAGGAGGAGGACAGGAGGGGAAGCAATTTTGATGATGATGTGGTGTTGTTCTCGCAACAGAAGCACGAACAAGAAGAAGAAGAAGAAGAAGAAGAGGAAGAAGGAGAATTTGAGTTTGCAGTTGTTTGTAATAAGAAGCAAGAGTGCTCGTCTATCACAGCGGACGAGATCTTCTTCAACGGTCAAATAAAACCATTTTACCCACTCTTCAACAGAGACTTGCTGTTACATGATTATGACCAAAACAACGCTGCTGCTCCTGCTGCTGCTGCCCCTCCTCCTCCTGCTCCTGCCGCTTCATCAACGACGACGACAACCACCGGAAGAGTTAGTAATAGGTTGCCGTTGGGAAAGCTGATGAGCGAAGAGCGTGAAACCTCAGTTTCTTGTTCTTGCTCATCATCCGAAGCCGACGACCTTGATAACTTGCCGCCGGGGACCTACTGCGTCTGGACGCCCAAGCCTCCAAAGGAATCTCCATCCCCGGGGAGGTCCTGCAAGAAGAGCCATTCAACTGGCTCTTCCAAGAGATGGAAGTTCAGGGACTTGCTTTACAGAAGCAACAGCGACGGCAAGGACACCTTTGTCTTCTTCACGCCTCTCGTTACTAGTAATCACCACAACAAGAAGACCGCTGCTGCTGCTCATCATCGCCGTCGTCATCAAGACATTCAAGATTATAACAAATCTTCCTCCGACTCCGCCACTGGGACCAGCAAAGCTGCCAATAAAGCTACTGTTAATAAAGAGCATTATGCGAGGAATCGATCCGTTAAAGAAGAAGATAAGAAGCGGTCTTTCTTGCCTTATAGGCAAGAGTTGGTCGGTTTCTTCACTAATGTTAGTATGTAATGGCTTCACCAGAATCTTGCATCCATTTTGACCGATGAAGAAGACTCAACACCATCGAACGCCGTTCCAGATTACGATGCTGATGATGATGATGGGTTTGAATCAATTAAATTTCTTTATTTCTCTTTGTTTTTATTTATATATATATATATAGCAGTTTTAATTTAGTGTTTTTTTTTTTTGGCCTCCAAAGATCGATATAAATTATATATGATGGTTAATTAGTTCGGTTTGGTTCATTCAAACACATGTAACTGTTTTTTGGGAAAAAATAATAATAATAATAGTGTGTAAATATACATTTATATATAGATAAATGAGTACTTTAGTTTCTGTTCTGATCTGGTTTGAAATTTCTTACCCTGGGATCTAGAAATGAATGTTTGTTTAGAGAAAAATCCTTAGTCTTTTGGCCAATGATTGATTGATTATAGGTGCATTTATTTTTCTAGATTGATTGTACTGCGGTTCCAAGAGTAATCACAAAAAAAAAAAGGAAGCCTCTGCTTTGTATTTTTCAATCGATTTCGGTGCAAACAAAGAAAATAATCTTTTTAAATTCATTTATCAGCCCTTTTGTCAACTTTTTTTTTTATTTTTTTAATTTACTCTGAAAATGTCAACTAATTGTTAATATTGAAATTCTTTGACATTTTCTTTCCCAATTTTTAATGTTTAAGTTTGGTATAATTTAAGTATATTAATCATATCCAGTTGGCTATTGTGTGTGTAACCATAAGGAAGCCTTGATATTCACTCAATATTTTGGATAAATCTTCTTCCACTTCAATCCGATCAAGATTAGTCATACCCACCAAGTCGTGGAATGTGACAGTTTTGCCTCGATTTATTTGTTTATTTATCTATTTTTCTGTTTTGCCTGGAGTTTAAGAAACAAAGAACCTTGACGTTTAGTATTACGAGCCATATAATAAACCAAAAAGAAGAACAAATTCGTTCACAAAGTCAGTATCCTCCTGATAATTAAGATCACATCAATTGTGGCACCTTATTGGAATCTAAGATAAACTGAACTTTATTCTACAATCATAAGTTGAGAATCTACTCTTGTTCTGCTTCCTTTATGACACTGAAGTAGGTAAGAAAAACGATGCCCCTGCTAAGTGCTGTGTCTATTGATTTTGAATTAAAGCAAGTGGGATTATTATATTTGCAAGGAAAAAATCATCAGATTTTCTTTGTAATGCATTTGGGTGTCGAATGGTGAGGGTGAAGTAGACACCCACCAAAAACTTTTACCGCAAAATGCCTTTAGTTAAGGGTCCCATCTAAAGGAACCCTTTGATCTTTTGTAAATCCAATTTCCAATTTCCAATTGAGTGAGCCTTGGCAATTAGTGACATGTGGGATCCATCAGGACAATGACTTAATGGATCCCAATTACCGCATAGAGAAAGAGGTAGCTGCCAAGCAATATCTTATTAAAATGTGTCCTGTGTTGAATTGGACGACCTATGAATACGATGAGTCTTTTGGTCTTAGTCTAGTTGTACCTATTTTGTCATTTTGCTCTTCCCACCAAATCTAGGAAATTGTGCCAAAGTTAAAAGAGAGGGCCTTTTTTTTTTTTTTATTGTCTTCCTATCCCTTGAGAAGGAAACGGCAGCTGTGGAAATATCTGAACATGAAGTGTTTTTGTCAGAAGAAACAAACTTACTAGATTGAACACACAACACGGCAAAAAGTGCTGATGATAAAAAGATTCTAGTGGGAGGTGAGAGTTAATTTCGAGGCTCGCACACTATTAGCCAAACGTAATGAAATTCTTATGATTAAAGAAAGAAACTCTATGCTGCAATTCACTCTCTCTTAGTTGAGTCCCTGCAATTGTGTGGATTAAATTTATTCATTTTCTATCCAAAAATGAAAGTACTAGTTGTGTTGTGTTGTGCTGTGCTGAAATAGAAATGATTTCGGTTGATTCCAACGACTCTCTAGCAGAAAATATCAGAAATATTGTAATGGTAATTTCAAATTTAATGAAACTATATGCTCCCGGGGGAAAAAGAAAAAGATAATCAGTAAAATAATTGAAGCGAGGATTGTGGTTGCAGGCTTGCAGCTTCATGTACACATTTCCATAAAGGAAGAAACTGGGAAGCAGCTGTCAGGTACTTTCGAATTTTCACACCCGTTTCTTTTTTAATTGCCTGAAAAAATCCTCCAAGCACTCACAGTCACAGGCTCGCAGCTACAAGATTTCTTGGGTACTCAGCCAAATCTCCGTGGACACGCTATTCCACACCATTCGCACTTTGCACAAGCTCTTTTTCTGCATTTTTATTCTTCAGTAAGGGGTTAAAGGCAAAGGAAAATGGTTCGCACAAACAATACCATAAATCACTAAAGCAACCAGCATCTTATCTTGATTGATTTAAAATAAAAAATAAAAAATAAAAAATTCACTTATTTGAAGTAAGAAATTAAGGGTCCATTATATTTAAGTTTATACAATTATTACATTTAGTTTGAGGGGCAAAGCTATGTTACATTAGCTTATCTTACAGCTAAGAATTTTTAAATCCTTAAAAAAGATAATAATTATTAAAAATGTTAATAAATTTTTAATTTTCGCTTTAAACCCAGGCTACTACGAGGTGATAATACTGCTAGAACTTCAATTTTTTTGAAGTTTTATATTTATATTTATAGCAAATTTAGTATCAAATTGCTCAATAATTTTTTCTATTTTATTTAATTGAATCTTTAACTCGTTTGATCTTATATCTATTGAGTTTTTACCCTTTATATTAGTGATATCTTACTTTAATATATCATGATCTTCAATGCTAAAGTCTTTTATTAATTGTTTAAATTTATTAAATTCTTTACTCAGTTAATCTCTTAACTTTTTAATTTATTTTATATATTCTTTATTGAAATTATTAATTTTAAATATTTTATTTACATTTTCTATATCATTTGTAGACAAATTAGGTTTCCTAATTTATTTAATAAATATATTGACATTCAAATTAATTTATTGTTTCTCCATATGTCTGAATCATTGATCAAATCGAAAGATTAACATTTTTCTCTTTGCCTGTAGATAGAAGGTGATAACTTATTTGTTTCTATGTTTTATGAAATTATTAGAGGTTTTGGTAATTTATTCATAATACCATGTTTCTCATAATTCATTAAATTCATAAGATATTTATCACATGTAATATCTGTTATAATTCAAGATACTAAATTTAGATTACAAAATCTATGTGATATTTATCACATATAATATCTCTTATAATTCAGGATACTAAATTTAGATTACACAAATCTATATGACAACATTGATGGTATGTATTAGGTGAGAAAATAGATTGAATGTGTGTGTGTGTGTTAGAAGAAAAATAAAGTCTATGTCTCAAGGGTGATAAGAAATTATAAATGCAAATATAAAAATATATTCACAATTTGTAAACCTTTATGAATATATTAATCATTTAGATCTTTATAAAAATATAATCAAACCTTTATAAATTTTTAAAAATCGATGTAGAAGAGATGGATGACAAAACCATTTAATTTTATAAAATTAATGAGGACTTATTTGAAAAAATAAATAAATATGTGATTAAAAATAAAAATTTATACAAATTACTATTACACATGTACCTTATTTTACATTAAAGTTATTTCCATCCATTGAATTTAAAAAATTTCAAAATTAATGGTCTGGTATATATATATATTGGATGTTTGTTATAATATTTGTAAGATAAGGTTTACTAGTTTGAGGCTCTGCCGACTATAATTACCAAATTGATACTCAAAATCTGCACCGCATCTGCTTTTTCTCGATCTGGGGTGAATCAGTTCAATGGATTACATGTTATGTACCCAAATACTGTGCGTACAATGTGTCGGTAAGCCACTTGCCAACATTTTGCAAATGAAGGTCAAAGTTCCTTGAACTATCATACCTTTGGATAACTTCCGGCTTCCAATATTGTCTTTTATTCATAAGGTAAAGTGAGCGAGTGAGTGGGGCGGGAGAGAGAGAGAGGATTCCTTAATGAGTAGCTTATAGCTGGCCATGTTTACAAGTCACAAGAGCCCTCCGCTTTGATGCCCCTTTTTTTCCCCCTTCTTCAAATGGCGGACCGTGTTTTATCTTCATGTCTGCATCCATTGCCAATGTTTCGTCCATTAAAATGCCAAATCTCTCTCTCAAGAATATGAACGTATAAGCAAGCATATGATTATGGTAGGAAAAGTTAGAAAAAGAGCCCGCTGCCGTCTGCTTTTCTCATTTTACATTACTCATGACATTTCCATACACACATAGAAGAGAATGTATAAGAGGATTATTAGATGCTTGTTTAGCGTTGGATGATAGAGAACGTATTAGCTCTTTGAAAGCAATCTTTTTTGTTGTGCAGATTTGGGACCCAATAACATTGAAAATGCATCAATGTTAATCTAATAATTAAGCAAAGTTCATTTTTTCTTTGTCCCAAAAAAAAGGGTAAAAATTAATTTTTCATCTTTCCATCTATATAAGAAATTAAGATGACTGATAATGATTGTTATTGACTCTATGAAGAGAGATAATGTGACAAGTCTTGATAAATCATCCGCGTTTAGTGGGTGTTTAATAGTACATTGCATTCCATGAAGAAAATTGGAAATCTCGAACAACAAAAACATTGTTCTAACAGCTAAGGGAAAGACCCTGGAAACGCTGCGCGCACTAAATTGTCTCCTGTTCCCACTGAACTTTCTGCTTTCCGTTGAGTAGAGTCAAGAGTGATTATTTAAACTTTAAATTGTTTTAATTTATCGACATATCCATGATAAGTTAATAGCTTTAAGAGGTTCCAATTAGTGATTTGAGGTCGGCACCGACAATAATAATGCGTCTTAAACATCAAACAGATGGAAATACCAAGGTGATAAAAAAGCGTTCTGGGTTCTGTTGTAGATTCTGATGAACTTGATCAATACAGCAGGATGTGTGTTACGTGGACCATAATGGTCCATAAGTTAATTAATTCATAAGGGTCTATCACTAAATAACGCTACTACATGTTAATTAATACCAAAGTGTATGTGGGGTTGGTACCACGATCGAGTGAGTACATTTAGGCTTTAGCTGAAATAAGGCAATTGAATTTTGGTGACGCAACACTGCTCCGCTTGGCGTTTGCTGTTACGTACTTCATTTACTTTGACAGTTTTGCTGTGAAAATTAAAATTTATTTTAATCAACAACAATTGTTTGTTGAAAAATACATATTATCTCCACTAATTTGTCGCAATTAGTAGTTCCAGTTTAGATTTATGTAATATTCGTTCGTTTTTACTTAATAATTAATGTCATTATTCCGTAATAGAAAATAGGTTCAAAACAACAGTCACAACGGCGCCTGAATGGAATAATAATTAAAAAAAAGAAAAAAAGCGCATTTACTTGATAACTAATGCTCTCGTCTGGCTACATGCTCAGTAATTAGAAAATAAATAACAAATTATTCAATTTTGTTGAGTACACTCTTCATCATTTTAGACTAGAAATACGAAAGGTGTACATGCGTGCACCAACCCACTCAGCCCTGGATTAGTGCGGTTGGAGTCGGGTTGGTAATTTGTTATAACCTGAATAAATTAAAATATCTCAATAATAATAAAGTATGATCCAAATATTAATAATAAATTATCACTTATCGATTTTTAGCATTAAAGTAGCTTCCTGGAAAAAAAAATTAAATTTATTTTTTAATTTTCAAGTAATACTTTATTGATTCTTTTTCTTTTTAATTCCGCATGTTTCATTTGATATTTAACTAAGATAATATCAATGCTCCAATTTGTTAACAAACGCATTCATAAATTTTGCAGCTAAAAAATGGGGGCACATATACTGAATCCCCACTGTATATTTATTTTATTTTACAATTGCTCCATGCCTTCACAAACCTTGGGAGCAATGCCAGTTTTTAGCAAAGTAAACATGTACATCTTCCCAGATATCGAATAGGGCATTAATGGAGCCATCGCTCATGCCGGAACAGGGTTTCTACCAGATGAAAGTTGCAAACTAGCTTCGTAATCTCATGCCCACCCATCAGAATGTAGTATATCTTCTAGGGAAGGCGAGGTCACCAAGTCTGCCCGGTGCTTATCACAGGTTAACTCCACAACCTTGAAAATATCCAGATAGCTAATCCTGAATACAAGCGGATATTATATGTTAATATATTTTCAAAGAGAAGCTATTGCGCTCTCAATTTTGTTATACTAGCTATACTAGAGCAACCTTTGAGAAGAATTGTAACTAAAATAATATCATTTAAACTTTTGATCATATCATTGTGCATGCAAGAAAAATGTTTAGTCTTTTTCCTTTTCACAGGCATGAACCAGTGAACAATTGTAAGAAAATACATGCAACCGAACAACGTGAGAATTATTTCAAAAGTTAATATGACAATCAAAATTAATATGAAAAATGAATTTCAAAAGTTATTTTGTACTAATAACAAAATAAGAAACTACGAAGTTTCAGGAATTATGCAGCATAGCTCATGATCATCAAGCATTTTTGGGTTCTATGGCATGTTCCTTGTTAAAAGATAGAATCACACAATATTGAAAAACCATGAAAAAAGCTCATCGATATGTCTTTAAAGTTCAGAAAGTAATGTTTTCTATCAGGAAAAAAGATACATACTTTCCATCAACAAACAACTCTACTGCTTTCTCGTTTGCTGCACTAAGAACTCCTGTCATGGTGCCTCCAGCCCGTCCAGCAGCATAGCAAAGATTCACAGAGGGAAACTTTGCAGTGTCAGGAGCCATAAATGTTAATGAACCACGCCTGCATCATCCCTTTCAATTTTAGTTGCACATCAAAGGATGACTCTCGGCATAAAAGGAAACACTCAGATTATTTTAAACTCACACATGAAAAGTCCTCACAGCAAGCAGATTCTTTAAGAAAATTTGTTTCAAATATAAAATAATGGAGACAGAACAATATAAAAATACATGCAACCATCTTAATTGTACATTCATTAGTCATGAACAATAAGTGAAACAGTTGATCAAACTGGTCACGGGATCACTGTTCAAAGATATCATACTGATATGTTTAAGCATATGACAGGCATACCTGGTATGCAATAAAGTGAAATATCAGCAATATTTTCTTGACACCAGAACCTTATGATGACACAAAGAAAATTCCAACTTGGAATGTAAACAGTAATTCCTAGCTAATTTCAATGAAGATTGTGAAATGCTTGGGCTGAATTTGGGTCACTGTTGAAAGGAAAACTACCCGCGGAAGTATAAGCAAAAACTTTCTTATTTTGAAACATACCACAAGGATTTTGGTTTATCTATTTCATTTTATTGTTTTCCACAAAGAAAACAAAAGATATTTAAAAACATAATTTGACAAGGGAAAAAGCCAGTTACGTGGCAAGATCAAGCGGAGGCCATGTCACTTCAGAGCAGTAAATTCTTTCCAGCCAAGACATTGTATAAAGAAGTGGTATCCGCATATCAGCCCATCCCAGCTGTCCGATAACAGAAGAATCCTGAAAAGACATATACAAAGACAGGGATAAGAAAATAAGAAACAAGTATAAAAAGGCATATGGAGAGTTCACATCATCTCGATAGCACTGCTACTATAAACTAACAAGCAAGTCTGGAAAGAGTAAGACCTGTGTTTCAATCATTCAATGAAGGATAGACTGTGGATGAATTACTATCTCAATATTATCATATCCAGCTCCAAATAGGTAATGGGCTTCAATTACTTCTAATCCCTGTCAAATAATTAGAGCGAGAGGGACTTAACTCAGTTGCAAATTTTATAATGGGGACATCAGATAAAAACAAACCTTGTTGAAAAGGGTAGCAGAATCTATTGTAACCTTTCTTCCCAAAGTCCAGATAGGATCCTTCAACGCATCAGCTACTGTAATTTCTTTCAGTTTCTCAACTGGCCAGTCTCTGCCAGAAACAAAATGAACAAATATTCAAGAAGCTTCTTAGTTATGCACCCCATGTATAGAAGGTTTTTAAATTTTTATACATGAACTAGTGGATAGAATTAAAATGCCAGAAGTGACATTCCAGACTTGTTCATGATATTGTTGATGAGTGAGATCAAATATCCATCCAATATCTTAGTGAAAAAAAAAATGGATAATGTGCAGAATAAAACTACACAAGTAAAATTGAGACAGATGTTTGAGCCTGAAGCATGTTGATACCAATATAAAGGAAATATGCCTGAAGTTTGAAAGTTAGGCAATATGAGTGATTTGTGTAAAGGAAAATAATGTTCTCAACATAAACCTTAACCAATAAGATTAAAGAGTCTAACAGGAACCAAAATGCCAAACCTGAAGGCCCCACCAGATGCAGTTAAAATAATGCACCGAAGTGCACCCTCAGGTAAGCCTTGAATACACTTCAGAAAGAAGATTTGAAACTTTCTATAGTCAGATGATGCAAGGCAAGAAAGATATTCACCATAGGAAATATGTAAATGTTAAATGCATAACTGACAATAAAGTAGCACAAATTCACTGAGAGAATCTATTATTTGCATGCAATCAGTAATCAATATACATATTTTCATACCTGAAATACAGCAGAATGTTCTGAATCAGCTGAAAGAAATTTTATGTTATGCTTGTGAGCTCCGGAAGGATAAACGGACCACCAGCAATCATGGTCTCCTTATTGGCCAAAGCTATGTCTTTCCCAGCTTCTATTGCAGCAACTGTAGGCCGTTAAAAGAAAGGAGAAAAAAAAGGAGAGAGAACTTTCAGCCGGCAAATTCATGTTTTCTGATGACTGAAATCTTGGTTAATTAGCATCTACTCCACCACTCAATCCGGGATTCCTAGAAAGGGAATTCATGAACAAAACCGTGGGAGTTACCTTTAATCCCGCACAACCTACAATCCCAGTAACTACAGTGACAGCATCTGGGTGCCGGGCAGCCTGAAAACAATGGTGTTGTCGATAATAAGAAGTTGTTAAAGCAAAAGAAAGGAGGAAAAAATGGATAGACGATTCCTACCTCAATAACTCCCTGTTCTCCACTCATAATCTCGGGCTTTTCTTCAACATTAGCCAAAGCCTCTTTGAGTTCATCAAGTAATGACTCATTTCTGATAGCCACTAGTTGAGGTTTGAATCTCTTCACCTGTAATATGCTAAAAGATCAGTCAAGGTTCAAGAGACCTGAAGCTACAATACTGATATGTAGCTAAAAGATCAGTCAAGGTTCAAGAGACCTGTAATATGCTAAAAGTTCAGTTTAGTAAATAGTGTACTTGCCAGTTTGTATTAAAATAAAATAAAAACAGAATGAGATTGGTTACCTACCTGATCAGCTAGAAGAGTAACATTAGAACCAGCAGCTAGTGCCACAACTCTGAATTTTTCTTCATGCTCTGCAATTATGTCCAAGGTCTGCATGACAATAAAATTAGAACAGAATATAGATGATTATTACTATTATTATCAGCTAACTCTTATAAATTAATTGTACAGTTTTAAGTACTTGAGTTCCAATGGAACAAGTTGATCCAAGCACTGTAATCGGCTTTCGACCTTCCCAAGTCTTTGGACGCGACTCGCCAACAGCTCTGCTCGGCCACGCTCACGCTGGAGAACTTGCCTGACCTGAACATTTCACTATTCTCCCAAACGTCGCCGTTCCATTATCCTTGTTCCCCTTCGCCTAAGACCCAACCCATCTAATTTGTTAAAAAACAAAAATAAAAATAAAATGAAAATTTTAAAAATAAATCAAATCCTTGAAGGGCCCGCCTTTTGAGAGACTGAAAAGAATTTTGAAAAGTTATTTAATTTTATGACAAATTTTTTTAGAAATTAATTTGGTTAAATCACTCTATTTCACAGTATATTTTGAAAAGTAGTGAAGAAATAATTTTTTAAAATTTAATTTCACGAATTACTTTTATACTTACTATAATTTTATATATGTTTTCACATATATTATAAAAATCTAAAATTATCCTTATTAATTAAGAAATAAAATTATTAACTTTAAATACATTATTATTATTATTAATTATATTGAGATAACAAAATAAAAATAAAATTAATGATATAAAGTATTTATTTTAGTTATTAAATTATTATAGGGCATAATAATAAAAAATTTTATATATGTGTTTATAAATGTTTAAATAAATTTTATTCAATTTTATATCTAATTTAATTATTTATATTGTTACAGTAATTTAAAAATAAGATATACTAAACACATATGATTGCTCTTAATATTCGCAACACTTTATAAATATAAATTTTACTAAATATATAACCGAAGATTCTCTCGTTTCTCAAATTGTTGAAAGCTCCAATCACCTTTCTAACTAAGAGGTTGCTTGTCAAATGTCTGAAATTTAAAATTTTATTAATTTTAGATATTTTTTAAAATAAGCTTGTTTGTTTTTTGAAACTTATATATGATTTTAGACATTTACATCTGAATAAAAAAATAAACTTTTGTGACTTTTATCTAAATGAAAAAAGATCTGAATGACAAGTAAATATTATATTCCAAAAATATCTTAGTAAAATAACTTATTTCCTAAACTTAAAAATTTAATTCTCTTTTTTTGTTTTAATTTACAGGGACATAAATGTCAAATAACTAAGTTTAGGATTTTTTTATTGTAAAAACAAATAAGATGCCACTTATATTCAGATATTAAAAAAAAATAAAAATAAACATATTATTTAGATTTTCATATTCAGACCTATTCATATTTTAGAAAAATTAAGACCCATTTAGATTTTAAAAAAAAACACTACCTAACTATCGTAGTTGTGCTAAAATTTAAATGTGGTGTAAGACACGTAGATAAGTACTTGGGTGATTCCAAAATTTTAACTTTTCTAATTTCAAAATTACCCTCTAACAAAGAAATAATATATTTAAATCAAAATTTTTTTATGTATATTTTGTCTATTTTTTCACTTTTGAAAATCATTCTATTGAAATAAATATATTGTTACATACTCATCTACATAATTTATGCGTTCAAATCTTTTTTTTTTTATGATAATTGAAATACAAGTTCTATTTCACTAATATTTAAGACTCATCAAAATTGATTTATATACTTTTTATTTAATAATTAAATCTTCACAAATTGTTATATAAAATAATTTTTATGTGACAGAGAGATTAGTCATATGAAAGTATGGTAGGATCATATAATTATTACAAATAATTTGTGTTACTTTTCAACTAATATTTTCATAAGTGGCCAAGAGATCGAATTGAATATATATATATATATATATATATATATATAGATATAAATATGACGACAGTTAATTTTGATTATTCAGAAATAAACGTAGAAGACTTTGTTATATAAGAGCTACTTGAAAGGCAAAAAGCAGTATTGGATCGAAGGGGTTGGTTCCTAAAGCGACCCTTAACCTTGGAAGGGCCTTGGGCGGTGGCTAATTTACCTGAGAGTTTGGGGAGGCGACGGTTGGACCCGGTGGTACCCAAAAAGGACAGAGCCTTGATTTCGGTTGGAGACACCAAATTCAAATCCATCGACCGTTACAATTTTTATGATCCTTATTATTAGGGATTATTATTGTTTGTGCGAGCAAGAGTTTCAGTCGAGGGTGTCATCAATATATTAAAACAGATTCGGTGAGAAAGGAACGACGCGAGATGCTGACAAAAGCGTTTGCGTTGTACGAAATGGTCCAGAATCCAGAGTCACATATTAATGTTAAGGCGTACGTTTTTATTTGATTATCCCTTTCACCGAAATTTAAACTTTATTTGTGGTTCTATAAATGTTTGTGCCACGTGGCAGCATGGGGATGAGACGCGACGCTGAAATGCCGATCAGGTCACAAATCACACATTGTGGAAGGAAAAATTGAGATGTTGCCACGTCAGTCTTTTTCTCGGGTGAGCATTATTGCAAAATGAATGCAGATGTTTGTTTTTATCAGGTACACGAGTTTGATTCTACAAGACTTGGTCCCAAAAATGAATAATATTATAATATTATCGATTATTTTTGTCGTTATTGTCGTGCAATTCATTTCTTTTATTGCGGAAAAAAGATGTGCATGGCAGAAGCAGACTGGTATCTTTTCTTCTTAAATTGAAGCTAAAGTGGAGTGAAACTTTATTAAGCCTATTGGCTGGTAATTCCGCTGGGTGGCCAATAATATTGTGTATAATTGATTTCTCATAAGAGTCATTTTCGGTTCCTGTACCTTATCCTCATAGAATTCACAAGGTCCCATCGTCGGTTATGTTGGCCCTTTTTTATCCCTAACTCCACAAATAACGCGCCACTTGGCCGCCTGAGAAATTTTTATATTACTTCTATTTTTTGCCGTGACATGATAATTGATAACTTCGCTTTATTATTATTATTATTATAATACCACCAGAGTATTCTAAAATCGATTGAGTTGTGAGAAGCAACCGAAATCATTTCTAATGTTGCGGAATGAAAGTTGTTACTACTCATATGTTTTTTGTTTTGTTTTTTTTTTTTGAAAGGAATGAATTTCATTCAAAGATTAATAATAGCCAACAATAGTACAACACAATGCTATAAAGAAATAAATACAGGACCACATCCAGTTTAAGTACATTATATAAGATAAAGACCCAATATTCAAAACTGAAATAAATTTGGCCTCTTTCAACCATTACAAATGATCGAAAAGAGAAAAAAAATTCCATCCATTGAAACTACTTAAGTATCAGAAGAATTTTACAGGGTTTACCTAACCCACCTCAGCTAGTGTAAGTGAAACTTCTTCCAATTAGATATTACAATACAATCTCAAAATAGAACACAAACAACCATCGAAGCCAAAACAAAACTGCCACTTTTGGAGTAATACTCAAAGGATTCTAGATGAACTCCTGTCCCAGGCTATATCGTTTACCAGTCCCACGCCATGGAAACTTCAATGCACCATCTACTAGAGCCCTTCAACGATTCCAATACAGGCATATCATCACGATATGAACACCGACACAATCTTGATAAAGAAACTGAGACATCACCATCTTCTGTGCAGAAAGGACCTCAAGAACAGCAGACATAAAACATACAACCAAAAAAAAAAAAATACAAACAAATCCAAAAGAGAAAAAAGAAAAAAAAGGAAATAAAATAAAATTACATAAAATAAAAAAAGATGGAAAATAAAGTGCCCGGTCGAAGAGGGAAGCTCCCTCTCTGGTTGGAAAATTCTTATTTGACTTCCAGAGCGGCTGCTGAGGCGGTGCTACTGGTTAGGATTTTAAATTTTATTCCAGCAACAACAACCGAAAAAAGCCACTCAGATGAGTGGATTTGGACAGTTTGAGGTCAGTGAGAGCATCATGGTGGCAGTGATTTACGCACGATGATGAGGCTGCTACTTGCTAGTGGTGATGGTAGTGAGGCTGCTGGTTCAAGGCAGTAGATATGTAAAATCAGTAAGCTTTGGCTCAGGTTTGGTCGCTGGTGTATGGTGACTATGGTGGCGTGCTCGATAGATGGTTGTTTTAGCAGGTAAAGTTAATGCTTAGTTTCTGGTCAACTAGCACCGTCGTACTATTAGTTATCGTATTTTGATGGTTGTGTTCTATGAGAACTTATCATTTCCTAAAGGCGCGTTGTTAAAAATAAGCTTTCATTATCTATTTGCAATTCAAACTTTACTACTCATATGTTAAAAAGGAAACTACTAAAACTAAGCTTTAATTTAAAATTGAGATTGAAATTTACTAAGTTACTTATTTTATAATTTCTTATACAAATAATATTTGATAAATTTTATAATATCTACTTATTTTGTAATTTTTTTTCATTTTGAGACAACTTTTAAAAAGTTAGTACAAAGTTAAAATTTATTAAATAAACTACTACACATTTTTAAGTTTCTATTATAATTTTAATATTTTAACAAAAAGATAATCATGTACTTTTTTTATAAACCATAATATATATACCATTAGCTATGATATTACCGACATAGTTACTATACGTTCTCTGTAGTATTAAAGTTTTTGTATAGTAAGTTCATATTTTTTTTAATTTACTTTTCTTTTCTATTATAAAAATCAATAAGGCTAGCATAAGGTTACGTAAATTTTGTTAAAACTATTAACAATTTCATGTGAAAGCTAACTTTAAATGGCTTTCAATGTTTAATATATTTTATATTTTCTCTATAATCATATTTTCATGAGTATCATATTGTATATATTTCACAATAGCCATGTTTTTTATTTTCTTATTTACTTGTAACCATTTGTCTGCCATGATAGCCAAGTTTGTGTGAATGTATTTTTATAATAATTTGGTGATAATAATATGATTGCTTAACTTCTTGAGTGCTTGAAATCCACGATTGCTTTGATTGCCATGAGTGTCATCTATGAGTTTTGGCTTTAACATTTTATCATTATGGATGAAGAGCAACAAAAATGGCAACTTCTATTGAAGCTTTGTGATGCAAAACTTATTAAGGCTCAGTGGGATGGACATACTCTATCTACAATTTGTGACTTATGCGTCATGGAAGTAGAGGTGGGTCGTGGCCATGAAACTCATTTTACTGGTGTTGGATGGGAAAGCTCAAATGCTAAATTCATTGAGGCAATTAGAAAAGAGTATACTAAAGGGCTTTTGAAAAAAATTAGTAGGATGCTCTTAAAAGTGATTGAAAATTATGGAAGGATCTTATTGGAAAAGAGCTTATAATGGAATCCCATATTAAGGACTATTGATGCTCCTAAAGAGTAGAGGGAGAAGAAACTAAAGGTTTAAATGTTAAGGGCTTATCCAATATCGTTTTATAATATCTATTTTTGTTTTTGTTTCTAAAATGTAGGTGGAATAACTATTCGGTGGCTTATATCATAAAAACAAATTATAAAACGCAGAAAACAGACTTTAGTTCACTGTTATAAGTTATAAAACATGTTTGACATGTTTTCAATATTTCATAAAATAAATTACAAAACAAATTATAAAGCATTTATCTCACGCTTACGAACACTCTTTATCCCCTTACAGTTAACTTTTCTCTTGATTTCATCCCCTCTCAATTTCATCCTTTGATATTTTATTCATTTTAAGTTTCTTCAGCCTCTAATTTCTTCATCTTTCCACCCACAGCAAAATCAGGTAATTTTTCATACGATTTCCCTTTCTTTCTTTCTTTCTTTTTTTTTTTTTTTTGGCTCAACTGAAAATTCTCTCTCATCTCACAATGTACTTTTTCATTTTAAACTTGTTTTATTTTGTCATAGAATTTTTTTTTCTCATCTTTATTTGTAAGAATTAATTGCAAACAGAGTTACGTACAGGTAAATTTTTTCTTCTTTTCTTTTTTTATTGTTATTTTTTTCAAATCTTTTTGTATCTATTTTTGTTCTTCACACACAATATATGTTTTCACCTCTAATATTTAGGAAACTCATATGAAAACACAACATATTTATGTGGATTTGTACTAATATTTACACGTCTACATAATGGGAATTGATATAAATTTATTTTATTTTATTTTGTTTGTTATTTTCTTTTAATTGAATCAGAACTTTTTCATTTAGTTTTTTATGCTGATATTGGTGGTCCAATTGGTCTATTTATACTATTGAGCCGACACTTGTTGATGACCCAAGTAGCTGCATCCTTTGTTCGGCTAATTGTTGAATTAACACCTAGATTACACTTGTCACCATGTGTGCAATTTTTGGCCAAATGCCTTGTTTGCTAGCAGGTTTGGTATGTTGTGTTTGTTAGGCAAGATAATACACTATTTTTATTCTTTTTATTTTATTATTTTAGTAAATAAAAAAGTGTTGTTTATGTGTGCTTGGGACCATAGTCTTCATAGAGTACCAATTTCTTAATTAATTCTATATATTTATTGTTTGGGTTGCTTTAGTGATCTTGCATTTAATGTCTATAAATAACATTGCAATATAGGATTAGAAAGTGTTTGGTCAATTATTATTGATCAATGTATTTTCCCATTTCTTCACTCACGATGATAATTCTGTATTAAGTTCTAAACTACATCTTTCATTCATGCCTAGAATTAGGAGGATGAATTTCGTGGATTTGCAACGGCATGTGAGACTGGGACTGAGACTGAGCCAGGGCCTTCCATCGCAGCAAGCAATCCTAAGGGTGTGGTTCCAAACTCTAAGACCTTGAGAGTGCAAGATGTAGGGCATTGTAGTCGAAAGCATGTGTCGAGGGTAACTTTTGTGGCAGTATTTCAATCTCAACCATCTATTTAATGGACAAGAAACACTTCTTTTTAGATCATTTTTTATGGAACCAATATGTTAATTAGTTTTTGTAAATAACTAATTGTTGTCGTATCTTAATTATAGTGAAAAAAAACAATGACAATGTAAAACAAATGTTATTTATGCTAATTTTAAAAATTTATTATCAGGTATTTTTTACAATTATTTTGTTTAAATTACCTATGGCATGTCTGTATATGTATGAGTTAAGCAATTACTTTTTAAATATGAGTATGATTCAAATGTTTTGTAAAAATTATTTTTGAAAATGATTTTACCAAACATATATTCGTTGTTTTTATGATTTTCAATTGTGTCTACCGAACACATATTATTGTTTTTAATTTTAAAATACAAGATTCAGAAACGATGCTAGATAGATACTTGAATTCAAAGTACAGCAATACAAAACACTATTATTATTATTATTTTTGTTTTCAGAAAATAATAAGTCAGAAATAATACTGAACGCGCTTTAATTATTTTGTGATTTACAATATTTTTATTATGTATAGAATTAGTTTTTAACTTCATACAATGTGTGTGTGTGTAGATGCATCTTAAAGCAATCAAGCTTTTGTAAAGGAGACATTGATAAAGAATTAGAAGAGAAGTTGGACAAGATATTCATGAACACTACAGTTACTGGAAAGCATGCTTCGACACCTTTCTTACCCTCTAAAAGTTGTGAAGAATTAGATAACGATGTCATTCCAGTAGAAAGTAATTGTAATTCGGATGAGTCCACTGATTAGTTAGAATTTGACAAATGTATTGAAAATTATGAGAAATTGATGGATGAAAGGAAAATTGAAAAACGTAAAAGATTGTAGATAAAAAGGCAAAGAAAGTTAAAAAGGTTGGATTAGGAGGGGGAAAGCCCAAAAAAAAAGTGCAGTTATTTTATTATTTAAGCAAGTGTCTTGCTCGATCACAAAACATGAAAAGACAAGCGCATATTAATGTGAGGCGTTACAAATGTTGTTGGGGATAAGAAACATGATACTGTTGGTTATAGTATTCCTAAGTTGATGCAAACGGTTGAATGTTTATCTAGAATGGAAGTTGGAAGCGACTTATGTCATCTACCACTCGACTCAGTTTTATTTAAATAGAAGAGTGAGATTTTTTTTTTATCATAAAAGAACTAGAGATAATCGTTAACGGACTCCAATTTGAGAAAACATAGACTTATAATCTTTAAAATATATTATTGTAGTCATTTTATTAGATGATGTTAGATTTTTAAAAGAAGGTACAAGGTCGCTATTTACGAGCAAATAAGCTAGCACATCTTTTTAAAGTTTTAATTATAAACTCAATATTTTAGCAAAAGAATAATTATGTCTTACTTTTTCATAATCTTAATATACAAATAAAAGATAATTTAAACTTATGTTTATTTTAGTTATAACATAATAAAACTACACTTTCTTATATTAAAAATTTACTAAATGTTTAGACTCTGTTTTTCAAACTCATAACAACCATAATAAGATAATTTATCAAACATCGAGTTGTTTAATTAATCAACAACTTATTTTATCTGCACATAATAAATAACTTATTCCATTAATCACCACAATCTTAAACTCACCCTTAGTATCATGCCATTCTACTTTGGAACTAGAAAACTAGAACACTACAATCCAATTCCAGATGAAGCCTAAACTTATATTTGCCATGCCCTTACTATTATCCTCTTTTGGACTCATTTTGGCTTTATGGTGCAACTATCATTGCTTTTACTCTGGCCTCACCCCACTCCATGCTGAACTAAGAGTCCATCACATGGCATCTAGAGCTCTCGTCTAATCATATTTATCACACACTATAACTTGAAAAATGGAGTAATAATATACAAATCCCCAATTTCTTAAATGTTTACAAATAAAGATATATCTTTTCCACTTGTATTAAATAGTTATATGACCACTATTGTACAAAGATTTTGTTTAGTAATGTAGTTGGATAGCTATAGGTTAAAAATTATAGTTAATAAATATTTGATAAACACTTGTAGTTATGGTTTACGCCTAAAATATATTTACTATTTTTTAAAATTCATATTTATCATGCATGATAATTTGTTTTTTCATAACTACAACTTTTCTTTCGGTGTGGCTTTTAAGCCACCTTATCTCAATACCAAATATGGCTTGATCAAATTACCTGAAGGCTATAACATTGCAATTATGGATATAATAAAGCTATGGAAATTATTAATCATCCACCTTAAGTTACACTCTTATAAAAAAAAATTACAAAAGTTTGAATTTACTCAATTTTCCAACCCAAGTTTGTAATTTTTATCAGCCGTCTACTAGAACATTAATAGCCATTCATAACTGATGAACTTACAAAAGTAATTTAGATATTTTAACATGCTAAATATTGTGAAATTATCAATGTCCCACTTTAAGTTTACTCTGTTACAAAAAACTACTACGAAAACTTAAATTTGTTCAATTTTTCATCCTAAGTTTGTAATTTGTATCAACTGTCACAAGGGTGATTTATAGGTTCTATTAAATGTTTATGAAATTGAATTTAAGGATTAGATTAATTGGATGTTTATGAATTAAGGTTTATAGTGATTTGTGGATTGAGTTTGATTATGTAAATTTATAAAAATAAAATAAAAATTTTAAATTAAGAAAGAAATTAAATTTATAAGAAATTATTTTTTTATATTTTAAACTATTATTTTATTTTTTTTATCTAGCATGTTAAATGTTTACAGTATCATAACCACCATTGCCACTCATCCTTGTTGCTACCGCTTTTGCTAGCCTCATGGATAGCTACAATCACCATAAGACACTTCATGGCTGGTCTTCGTAGCCTATTGCATGTTTTGGTCAATTACTGCAGATGGTTGAATGATTTAGGGATGAAGAATTTTGGTGATGAAGGATTTGATGCACATTGTGATTTGATTTTGTAAACCTTAAAAATTTATAGAGGGAAAAGATAAGAAAGAAGATAGTGAGATGTATTTTATTTTGTTTTTGATTTTATTGGTTAATGAAGGTTTGATACAAATTTTGGTTAGGGATCAAAATCGTTGGTGGATTTTGTTATGAGACAAAAAGCTCCGTTGGTTTATTAGGCTTTGATATTTTTATTTTTGTTTTTCTTTTTTAATTTTATTTTGTTATATATAGCATAAAGTTTTTTTTAAAAAAAATTTCTTAAAGTCAAGGATAAAATAATCATTTTATTTAAATTATGTTAAATATTTGAATACTAACTTAAGATGAAAAATTTAACAAGTTCAAAAATACTAAAAGATAAACTTATAACAAGTTCAAAAATACTAAAAGTTAAAAAATACTAAGATAAGATAAACTTAAGGTGAATGAATGATCAAAGCAAATGACCGATAATTTCCCATAAAACTACGTAGATTGACGCTGTTATTGCCCACTCCAACGGTACACAGCAAGAGGGCAAGAGAATATCTTTCTTCCATAATAGAGCTGCCCTTCTCAGCCAATATAGATGTGTAAAGCAAGCCTAGCCGGACATTGTTAATGTGGGCCTTTAGCGCTAAACCAGCGATATTTCTTTGTACTGCAAAAAACAATTCTTCCTTATCTTCGATTCATTTCTGAGAGAGAGGGGGGAAAAAATCCTCTGTACCACCAACGGTCAAATTGGTTAAAAAATGCATTCATACAATTTGCACCTATAAAATCGGGACATAAACTGAATCGCCACCTTATATTTATTTATGGTACAATTGCTCGATGCCTCCTTAAACATTGACAAGAATATGAGTTTTTGGCAAAAAAGTAAACACATCCCTCTAGTTCTCAAGGTAGGTATCAATGCAAGCGGTCATGCAGGAACAGGGCTTCTACCAGATGAAAATTGCAAACTAGCTGCTGCATACTCTCGTGCCCATGCATCATAATGTATTATATCTTCTAGGGAAGGTGAGGTTACCAAGTCTGCCCTGTGCTTATCACACGTTAACTCCACAACCTTGAAAATATCCAGATAGCCAATCCTGAATACATGCAGACATTATATTATTAATATATTTTGCAAGAGAAGATTTTAAGCTCTCCAATTTATTATACTAGCAATACTAGAGCAAGCTTAGAGAAGAACAGTAGTTGGAAATTACTAGAATAATATCATTTAAACTTTTGATCATTTCATTGTACAATAAAAAACTTCCATCTTTTCTATTTTTGGGCAGGAACTAAAAGAAATCAAGAAGTTGACAATCTAAGTCAATATGAAAATATACTATGAATTTTGGGGAGTTATGCTGCATAACTCATGATCATCTAGCGTTTTCTTGGTTTTTGTTTTTGTTTTTTCCCCCCTTTTCCCCTCTCTTTTTTCAGTTACCATGCACCTCACTCCACATCATCCCAAATCAAATCAAACCACCTTCAAGGTAGGGTGCAGAGGATTAGAACCCTTGCCCTCTTGCTTCCATTGCAAGAGCCAAAACCAATTGGGTTGTCCCCTTGGATATAAGCATTATTAATGTGATCTTTAGCATGCTCCTTGTCGAAAGACAAAATCACACAAGATTTAAGGAAAACCCAGGAAACAAAATCATCATGTCTTAAAACTTAACAAAGCAACATTTTCTATCAAGACCAGAGATACATACTTTTCATCAATGAACATCTCTACTGCTTTCTCGTTCGCTGCACTAAGAACTCCTGTCATGGTGCCTCCAGCCCGTCCAGCAGCATAGGCAAGATTTACAGATGGATATTTTGCAGTGTCAGGAGCCACAAATGTTAATGAACCAAGCCTGCATCATCCCTTTCAATTTTAGTCACACGTCTAAGAATGACTCTCAGCATACATATAAAGAGACACAAAAAGATTGTTTTAACCTCACACATGAAAAAGCCCTATATCTCTAAGAACATTTGTTACAGACATGAAATAATGGAGGCATAACAAAATAAAAATATTTGTAATCACCCTAATTGCATGCTCATCAGTCATGAATAATGCAAATGAAACAATTAAAAGTATTGGTCACAGGATCACTTTTCAATCCATCCATGTTTTTAAGGCATACCACTTCTAAGAATATATTATTTTAGAAATGTAAGGATATTGATTTTTTTTCCCTTCTATTTTTCCCCCCCTTTTTTTTTTTTCAAAAATCCACCTCCCCAAGATTCAAGCATTGGTGACCGCCACTGGAATAAGATTTGTATTATCTATAAATTAGATTTATCTCATAAAAAAAAAAGCATATTTCAATACACTAACAGACAAAAGAAATATAGTTTTCAAGTTATTGAAATCTGTATTTTTTTATATTTTAGTGACGTCCTCATTTTAACAAAGAGAGGATGTGCTCACTAGAAAAGAACTATATATATATATATATATTAAATAGACTAACTTTGTTGTGTGTGTGTGTGTGTGTGTGCGTGTGTGTGCGTGTGTGTTTTTCTTTCAGGCAGGTCATGAATGAATAAAAGAATGATGTCTTGACTACATATCTTGCTTCCTTCGCTCTTTTATTCTATTTCTTTCTATTTCGTTTCTCACCATTTCTAGTAACAAATGTCAATAAATAGAAGATTGTGAAATGCTTGGGTTGAATTTGGGTCATTTGAAAGTAAAACTGCTTGTGTACGTAAAGCAGAACTTACTTTTGATACATAATCACAAGGAGTTTTTATTTTCTAAAAAGGAGACAAAAGATGTTTAAAACCATATTTTGACATAGGAGAAAGCCAGTTACTTGGGAAGATCAAGGCGAGGCCACGTCAATTCGGAGCAGTAAATTCTTTCTGGCCAAGACATTGTATAAATGATTGGTAAGCGCATATCAGGCCAACCCAACTGTCCAATAACAGAAGAATCCTGAAAAGATATGGATGCAAAGACAAGAGATAAGAAGATAAGAAACAACTATCAAAATTTACACAGAGAGTTCACATCATCTCAACAGCACAGCCGACGTTATCTCAATGGCACTGATGCTATAAACTAACATGACAACTGGATAGAGTAAGACCTGTGTTTCGACCATTGAGTGTATGATAGACTGTGGATGAATTACTATCTCAATATCATCATATTCAGCTCCGAATAGGTAATGGGCTTCAATTACTTCCAAACCCTGTCAAATAATTAGAGTGTGACGTCTTAACTTATTTGCAAGTTGTACAATGGAGACATCAGTTTAAAACAAACCTTGTTGAAAAGGGTAGCAGAATCGACAGTAATCTTTTTTCCCATACTCCAGTTAGGATGCTTCAATGCATCAGCCACTTTAACTTCTTTCAGTTTCTCAACCGGCCAGTCCCTGTCAGAAATAAAGTGCAACAAATTTTAGTCAAGCTTCTATGTAATGCACCCAATGCATAGAGTCAAAATGCAGAAGTGGCATTTCAAAATTTGCAATGAAAATGTTGGTGAGTCAGATCAACTATCCTCCATTATTCAATGTAAAATTAAAAAAAAAAATTGAAAAGGAATAAGTGAATGCAACTAATGTGCCGAAATAATAATAATAATAATAATAATAACCAACAGAAGTAAAATTAAGACAGAAGCTTGAGCCTGAAGTTTGTGGATGCAATATGAGTTACTCATGTAAAACAAAATAATGTTCCCAATGTAGATTTTCACCAATAAGATCAAGGAATCTAACAAGAATTATGATCCCACACCTGAAAGCCCCACCAGATGCAGTTAAAATAATGCGCCGAAGTGCACCCTCAGGCAAGCCTTGAATACACTGTAGAAAGGAGATTTTAAGCGTTCTATAGTCAGATGGTGCAAGTGCAAGAAAGATATTCACCATAGAAATATGTAAATGCATAACTGACAATAAGTACCACAAATGCACTGAAAGAATATATCGTTTACATATAATTCTACTCGTACACTGTAATCAACACATAAATTTTCATACCTGAAATATGGCAGAATGTTCTGAATCAGCTGGAAGAATTTTTATGTTATGCTTGTGAGCTAGAGGAAGGACAAAAGGACCACCAGCAATCAATGTCTCCTTATTGGCCAAAGCTATGTCTTTCCCTGCTTCTATCGCAGCAACTGTAGGCTGTTAAAAAAATAACAAGAAAACTTTCAGATGGCAAATTCATATTTTCTAATGACTGAAATCTTGGTTAGCTTCTACTGTATTACTCAATCCAGGATTCGTAAAAAAGGAATTCAATGACAAAATTGTGGACTTGCCTTTAATCCTGCACAACCGACTATACCTGTCACTACAGTGACAGCATCTGGGTGTCGGGCAGCCTGAAATTTGAAATTCAAAACAATATCTTCTCAATAAGAAGAATTTGTTCCATCTGTGTAACCAAAATAAAGGAGGAAATGGCAGATTCCTACCTCAATAACTCCCTGTTCCCCAGCTAAAATCTCGGGCTTTTCTTCAACATTAGCCAAAGCCTCCTTGATTTCATCAAGTAGTGACTCATTTCTAACAGCAACTAGTTGAGGTTTGAATCTCTTCACCTGTAATGTGCTAAAAGATCAATCATGATTCAAGAGAGCTAGAGCTAAAGCTACAATATTGATTTCCAATCTACCTAATCAAGTTCATTAAATCAACGCTTTGTTCTCCTAGATGTGAACAAATAAATTCAACCATGATCAGAAATAAATGTTGCTAATTCAAAGTTGCTAACACTGTGGAACAACTTTCTACATGTTAAAGATAAATAAATAAGAGGAAAGTAATTTTCTGGTGTTGTTTCTCCAAAACCCATGCTGCTTATGTGACGTAGGTGACAAGTGATAGTTTATAATCAGTCACTACCATGTAAATTTACACACTAAAGTGATGAAGGTAAGTTTTGACCATCACTGTGTCTAAAGAGAGAACTTGTAAGTTCTATTGAACATCACGAAACAGAGTGCTTACCTGATCAGCAAGAAGAGTTATATTTGAACCAGCTGCCAGTGCCACAACTCTGAATTTATCTTCATGCTCTGCAACTATGTCCAACGTCTGCACCCCCGCCCCAAAAAAAAAAAGCATTTGTTTGTTTAGAGAAATAAAACTCAAGTTAATAGACACAAATTAAAAGGAGAAATATCGGAGGGTAGGACAGTAACCATTCACCTCCTTTGGCCCCTATTACTCTTATGAGTTTTAATTTAAGCTGTATACCAATGGTTTGGTCCCACAACTTATTCTTGTTTTTGGCTTTTTTATCAACTTTAAATAGCACAGGGATTGATCTTTTAAAGAACTCTTAGTTATCAGAAAACTAGAACATGTTAGTCTAATAAATGCATTTTTATACCATTAGTTATACTTTTGATGTCTGGATGGTTTTAAATTTGAAGTACCTGAGTTCCAATAGAACCAGTTGACCCAAGCACTGAGATTGGCTTTGGACCATCCCAAGTCTTACGAAAAGTCTCTGTAACAGCTCGGCCTGGCCACGCTGGAGGAGGTGCCTGAGCAGAACATTGAACTATTCTGCCAAACGTGGCCGCTGCATTATCCTTCCTCTTCAAAGGAAACCCACCTAATAATAAATAAAATGACAGGAAAAAACCTTAATTTAATTTCATTCATTCAAATAGATGGAAGCTCGGACACACTAATTAACACAATCGCCACCAAACGAAGCTGACAGAAATTAGAGACACATCCACCAACTCAAATATCATAGCGAAATCAAGGGAATTGTTGGTAACTGCCGTGCGTCTTCTGCTTAATTTAAATTTTCCAAAGTACAACCACAGCTAAGCTAAAGCCTAGTCTGGGGCTCGGCCAAATTAATATTGTTTTCGCCAATTAAAGCCGTAACATCTCAATTCTGAACACACGCACACACGTACCCTTACTGGATAAAATTTAAACTCAAGAATGTTTATAAGTAATGAAGCTGAAACCTGAGAGCTTGGGGAGGCGATGATTTGACCTGGTTGTCTCCAAGAAAGAGAGAGCCTTGATTTCAGCTGGGGACTGCAAATTCAATGCCATCAAGCTTTAACAACCTTTTTTTTTTTTCTCTCTCTCTCTCTCTCCCCCTCTCAACACAAGTTTCAGTTCGGAGCAGCAATAAATAGATAGAAAATAATGAAAGAAGAAGAGGAGAAAGTGACTTTAAAATGTGTTTTGCGGTGGTGTACGAAGTTGACCAAACTTCATCATCATCGACAACATCACATGGTAATGCAACATTGTTCTTTACGGCTTCCCATTTTATTATTTATCTTTTTTGACTGCAAACTTTTAAATTCGATTAGTGGTGCCGTCTACAATTGCCTGATTGGTAATAAACAAATTTGGAAAATGAAAAGTGCGTGATGTGAATCCACGCGGCAACAGGAGGATAAGACGAGCGGGGCAATCGCAATGGGAAATCACGCTATCACAGTGTTGGAAAGATAATAGCGAGAGATCTCGCCATTTGCCAGGTCAATAAATCACTCTTACGACGTCGTTTCCATAATGAGCATTATCCCATAAAAGGATAAGTTAATTAATGCCGGTTTATGGTGGTACCCGTGTTTGATTCCACTGGAATGCGTTCAAAATTGAAATTTTATATCTTTGGAGTAAACTATTATTACTATTATTATTTTTTTTGGGGGGGGATTATTCTGATACTTCCATAACATTGAAAAATTTAGTCATTTTTTCAAGGCGTGGAATTTTTTTTTTTTTTGGGAGAACAGAATTGAATGGCACTTTGCACAAAACAGAGACCGACACTGACACAGCGAAATTTCAGTGCGTAATTGTTTGGCAGAATTCATTTTTGGAGAGTCGTTCTGGATTGAATAAATGTTGGGGCATCTTATCCTCGAAGACTTTAACAAGATCCGTATTCGTTCATGTTGGCCGTTTCCGAACTCTCAAGTCTCAACCACCCGTCTGAGAAATTAAAATATATTATTTGTTATTTTTGGCATGAAGATGTTATTTGATAACATCACTCTTCGGTAACAATGGCATAAAATAATCTCTTTATTTTGGAATATTATAATTACATATAGTTTTGTCGCTAGAATTGGTAGAATAAAAGAGTCAAAATCGACTGCCCTAATTCAGCCGCCCTTGTATTGACGGCACCTCTTAACTCGCTGACTTGGTGTCATCCTTAATGAAGTATTACGTCGTCGCACCAGCATTTGGCTGCAACTTGCAATCTAATATAATAATTGTACCGTTGTCAAAGTAATAATAATAATATAATTATAGTACAAGAAGGCCACCTTTGACCTTTCGTGAAATAACCAAATTTTCAAATTTGGTTTCTAATATTTTAAAGTTATATTTTACAACATTTTCAAGATTCCTACAAAGAGAAACTGGAAAAACGCACGTTGGCACTCTTGGTTTGATGTGGCGGTCGTTAGTGTCCAGCTTGACTAACCCCTCCCCACCTAACCAACGTGAAAGACATACCGGTACTTTTACGCCGTCCCTATCCTCTTAATCCCACCTAACCAACGTGAAAAACACACCGGTATTTTTACGCCGTCCCTATACTCTTAATTAATCTTTTACTTAACAGCGTTTAAACAGGGACACAAGATTAGGTAGATAATATAATATGAATTTCAAGTCAACGAGAAATGTGTGCGAGCGTGAAAGAGAAAGCTAGCGACGGAAAGCAACTATCACAAAATACAATCGTGCAAATTATACTCTGCAAGAGTAAGATGGTGAAACGGAAACAAAAAATAAAACCATAAAATTCCAGTTACTAATGAGGAAGACTAACCAGTGTCGTGCGGTGAGTAAGAACGTGGACCACGATTAAGAATAGCTTGCACTCTCATGGACTTATGCGGCCCTAGTCCATGATACACACAAAAGGTTCGCCATCATAAATTAATGGTTCAAAACCTTATACTCTCATGGGAAGTAAACATTAGGGTGCATTATTGCACGAGTAAAGCACATGATTGATGTGGCAACGAGCACAATGTTTCACGTCGATATCAAATATTCTGGAACGATTATTATCATTCATCTGAGTATACTATCATTCATCTGAGTATACATTCAGTACCTGAGGTTCCCCTATGCGTGTGTTTCTTGTTCTTCTACAATCTCGCTTGAGTTCTGCACTAAGCCACCGCCTTTGATCTCTTCTATACCACCAGCTTCAGATATTTTTGTGATCCTCTGCAGCTCATCTGTGACTTCGGAAGTTTGAGATGCTGACTGATGACCGGTCGATTGTTCTGTTGGAACTGATGGTTTTGGCCTTCGGATGGCTTCAGCTGCTTCTGGCATTACAACAGGAGGTGGCTGGGGAGGAACCCATGTCCGCTGTACTGGTGCCTCATTCGTTCGCACACCATACGGACCAGCCTTGATTTCATCTTCATCAACCTCTGTGATCTTCACATTTTTCCGCTGCCACCAAGGAACTGAACTATCATCATCTGACTGATGGTTCAGCCCGTTATCTTGAACCTTGAAATTCAAGCCTTCTGCACTTACTTGAGACTGAAGTACTTGGCCAGATGCACTTCGAGCCTGGCCAACCTCCCAAGGCTACTCAGTAGGAGGAAAAGTAATAATCAATATCAGTTAAATTTGAGGAATTTCATAACTATTCACATATGGTCATACATCTTAATGCAGTTTAACAAACTGTCACCAAATCTTTATGAAAGCCCCTTTTCTCTATTTTAAGAGTTTTATTTATATATAATTTTTTTTTAAAAAAAATAATTTTCAAATCAAATGCCAGTTTTTACAATTTCAAAAAAAAATATATATATTTGGGTAGCCATCAGATTAATGTGTGTTTTCCATAGAATGTCCAAATGTGAAACACGTGAAACAGATGAGAGTAATACAATATTAAGCCCTATATAGCGATCTAGAAACCATAAATTTCACGATGCAAAGTTAAGCTATAGTTCTTATCTGTAATAGTCAACCTAAAGCTATAGTTCGTATCTGTAAGAGTCAACCTAACTCTAAAATAAAAAACTAATTATTTAGTTCTGGGATGCAATTGCTCATATAACCAATAGATTCAAAGAGGAATTCATAATTCACAAATCCAACAAAAAAGCCAAACCTTGGCTTTTGGTGCTAAGCGTGGATTTGATAATTGCTGATTAGGGTTGGGAGGTAGATCATTGATGTCCTGTATATGAATCCATAAAGATTGAGAATCAGCAGTGACCAGCAGACAGGTCAATGTCAAACATCAGAAATGAAATTCATTACCCTAATGTTGGGAGGTTTCTCCCCTCTCTGGACCATTGCCATGATCTGTAACATTATTACCCCCCCCCCCCCCCAACCAAAGAAAAAAAAAAGAGAATTTTAGATAATCAAGAAAATGTGAACACACAACAAGAACCAGACAAGTGTATACACAAATTAATTTCCAGTTAAAAGAATAAGAATTTCTGAGAAATAAAGGCACAATGAAAGTACTTGCCTCCATATATGACTTCGGGTGAGGTGCAACAGAGGGTTCTCCAGGTGCAGGTGGTGAGGAAGATCTCACTGTATAGAAAATTCTAGTTAATTAATGTAGAAATTCAATCCAGTAAAAAATAAGCAACAAATAATAAGCAACCTGATCGCATGTCAAAGTCTGCATTGCCATTAGCATACGGCTGCTGCCAAGGAATTTTGTTTCAGTACAAAGTCAACTTAGAGCTCAAATTTGAATCAGAACATCTATGTGTCATTTTTTCTTTAGAGTTAAAGATTATGAAAACCATTCTCAGTCTACACCTTTTTTCAGCTTACCTTCACACCTGTGACTGAACCCCTATGATCTTCTTGATTAAAAAGAGAGGTTCTCCCAGAATTATTAGATTGACCTGATAATTAGACAGAGGAAATGGATATGCAGTCCACAAGTTGATCAAATCCTAATCCACAATTGACAAGATTTCGCATGTTTAAGAATGTTAACTAAAGTACTTGAAGATAATTACCAAGGCACTGGCCTCACTACAGAGAATAAGACATTACAGAGTGATCAGGAAGCAAGCTTGTGCATATGTAATGCACAGTTTAGCTGATGCAACAATAAATTTTAAATTCATGCGTGAAGTGAAAAGCCTAAAAACCCAGTAAGATGCAGTTCAGTTGAGAAATTTGGGCAATGCTTTGGCATGCATGTATAAGCTAATTATGATCATAGCATCCATGACAAATCAAGCTTGCAGTCAAATTGCAATAAAACAGGCAGCAACCGAGAACCAGAATGCTCAACAATATGACTATATGCTTCCCTGACTAGAAGGAAGATCTAACGTACCTTCTAACTTCCTGATGGAATTACTCATGGACTTCATTTCCTGAAGTTGAACATCTAACAGATTCATAAATTCTGAAAAATATCTCCTCTCTGAAAAATGAAAAAGGTTTGCGGTATGTGAAGATTATTACTAATTAATGAACAATTTTAAGCATCAAAAGAAAAGGATCAGTCTAAATAGCAATGAAGCTTAAGAAGACTGTTGTGTGAGTATATGAACTAAAGAAGTAGAATAACACCGAATAACACCATATGAACTAAAGATCCGGTAGAATAGCACCTTCATTTTTTGAATTCAACATTTCTTGGCTAGCCTTTGCCACATCAGATGCTGCTGCTGCTGCTGCTTTTGCAGCTGCAGCCGCTTCTTCCGCCAAACTTGGTTTTGCGTTACTTTTCTTTTCACTATCATCTTCTTCTTCCAGTACAACTTTCCGTACCCAAGACTTCAACCTTGGGACAAGAGATTTCTGAAACAAGGAGATACATTATATGACTGTGTATCAAACATAAACATGATGCGATAGGAAATCTAATGTAGGCTCCTAGATACAAAGTTGGGCAAAAGATGCAGAGAGATGCAGTGACCATACTGATAATGCCAATAGAACATGAATATCAGACATCAATACATCTGATTACAATTCACAAAGAATGTTAAAACAAAGGTCATCTGTTGTTACCTTAATAAAGACCGCAGTTCCAGCACCAGAAGCAGCCAGTAATCCTACAGCAAGAACAGCATGATACCAGTGAAATCGGGACATCATTGAGGTACTCACTGGTGAAACAGCAGTAGGAGCAGCCCCTGTGGGCTGCAGTTGCAAAGCTTGTTTTGGGGTCTGAGATTGAATGTTTGATGATGATGATTTCACCTGCCCATCTGATTTTATTAATTAAACAGCATCAGTGACAAAAGCTTCAGCTAAACTCCTTTCAAATGCATAAATTGCCAACACCACAGAAAAGATGATATAACTAACTTTAATACATAACCTCATTACCTTGACTGGCACTGGTTGCCTGCGCACTCGGCGGTGGGTCCTAAAAATTCCAGGGGAAAACAACAAATATTAACAAATAGAGAACTGATGAATGCTTCAGAAAACAATTCACTAGAACAGCAAAAGTTAACTGAAAATAAATAATTTACTTACAGGGACACGGCGAAAAGCCGCATCTATCTCCTCCTTTGTAAGCCCCTTCTTCTCGAGGAAAGATCGCCTATAAATAACTGGAGAACCCCTAACTTTAGGGTGTGAAAGGAATTTTACAGCATTCTGCACTTGCTCCTCTCGCATTGGCTCTGAGTTCAAAAACACAGATGGAGAAGAAATAGGCTGTTTAGCAGCCTCCGGCGGGGCATCTTGCTGGACCCCAGTTGCTTGTTGTGCTGTCTCTGCAGCCGAAATTAAAATTAACAAACTGAAGGAACATTATTTATCCTCGGCCAAATTTTTTTTTCTCTCTCAATAAATGACAAAGCTCCATAATACACCTTTTCTACTCAATTATACTTTCATTGGAGTTTCTTATTGATAAGAATTAAACATAAGTTCATTCCGACATGAATTAACAAACACCAATTAAAGTTGACAAATTTCGGCAAATATCAAATAATAATTGATAAACTAAATCAATTTTAGCCAATCAAAATTAAGGGGAAAATGAAATGACAAGAACCTGAGGTTGGGGGATTCCCAGCCGTGGAATTGGGAGGCGGCGGAGATTGAGTCGCCATTAAAACTCAAAATCCTGCAAAACAAAACGACGCTCAATTAAATGAAATAAAAGCAGGTTGAGGGAAAAAGAGAAGTGAATCGATATGGTGGAGTTGCTTACGACGATTATTATGATTATGATTATGACGTCAGTGAATACACAGCAGGTTTTTGCTCATCTCGAGGCAAGACTGCTCCTTTGCTGATAGCCTTACTACAGAGTGACTACAAAAACGCTATTTTTCTCCAATTTTCAGTTTTTTTAGCAGATAATTGGAATTTCGTTTTTTTTTTTTGTTTTCTTCTTTTTCAGGATCGTAACATGTTCTAATTAAATATATACTAACTGCAATGATTATCACCGAAAAAAAAAAAAAAAAGAATTACTACAATGGCAATGCGGGCTTGGGCTTTACCACGATGCCTTCAGGGCTTCAAGCCTATGGCGGTAGGGGTGGTGATAAAGTAAAAAGATTTTCTGCCCTTGAAAAATCAAACTGGATCAGTAGTTTGGTTTCAAGAATTAAAAAATAAATAAAAAATAAAGATTGATTGGTTTATATAAAAAATAGAAATTAAAAAATTATGAAATATAAAGCAATTTATGATTTAAAATCGAAAAAACAAACCGAACCAATAATCGAATCATTTCAATTCGGTTGGATTTAGATTATCTATCTTAAAAAAATTGTTCAGTTCAATTTGATTTGGACCAAACCAAATTGAATGATACCCATCTTTAAATTTTTTAAAAAGACTCATGGACAGCATACTAGCAAATAATAATTATGATCCATCACATTCCTTCTTTAATATACATTTCGTCTTTACGTCTAGTCCAGCCCATCAATTTATACATTATTTTTGGGTGGCAATCAATATATTGATTTGTAAGCAATAGCTAACAACAGTCGTTCACGAATAAATTCATTCATCAATATATTCATAATAATAGAACTTGTGAATTAGTCAATAACTTCATTCTACAGATGCTTTCCTCCAAGACAAAGATGATGAAACAATCAAGGAATGAGATTTCAAAGTTAATTTTATACAAAATCCTTCTAAGGAGAACTGATGGGAAATATTGTATTATGTTATATTAATGTCACATCTCCTGTTTACAAAAGGAAATAAATAACCGTGGTAGCGATTTTAAAAAAGAAATTAGGTTAATCAAAATATATTATTATACCAATATTATTATTTTTAATTAAAATCTAGAGATTTTTTTTAGCTACATTAAATATTTTAAAATATTTCTACTACTAATTAATTCACTTAATATGATATCAGTTGATAACAAGGCAAGTCATCCATACATTAAACATTTTTGTAATATCATTTACGTAATAAAATTGTAAACAACATATGACATATCTTTCTCCAGAGAAAAAGTTTCTTAAAATACCAATTATGTGTTAAACCAATAAATGACATATCATATACTTTTCATAAATTGTACAAAGATATCTTTTATATGATTTCTTTTAGCAAATGACATGCCATACATATTACCGTAAAGTAAAAGTATTTCACAATCCTCCCATACACAATTATGGTATGTTTACTTTCTGAATTAGGGAATCCGAATTCGGAATCAGAATGATTGATGACGTTTACTTCATAAAAATGAAACAAGAATTGGAATCAAAATTATTGAAGAAAGAAAAATGGGCCACTCTTATTTGAGACATTATGTCAAAATACCATATAAATTAGAAAAGATCTAGATCTATAAATTAACATAACATAAAAAAAACTAGTGAAAAAGAAAAATACAACAAATAAAATAAACTTTAAAACTCACTTGAGAGAGTAATTAATCAATAAGTTGAATCCAAGAGCTTCACCTTTTATCTCAATCGAAATATATTATATGATAATTGATAAAACAAGAAAGAAAAAGAAATTCTCAACTCTCAATTCAACCCCAAGCTCTTTCTCTCAGCTCTTTTTCCTTTCTCTTATGCTCTTTGGTTCTCCGTTGGTAGTGTTGCATTTCCTCACCTTTTTATAGGCGAGGAATGCAACTTGTTTATTTTATTATATTATATTATATATATTTTGAAAGGAATGATGGCTTGGTCTGATGTCAAGCCATCACACCATATTTTACTTATTTATTTATTTATTTATTATTTATTTTTATTAATTACATCTCTTCTATAATGGCTTCCAATGACTCCAACAACTTTTTTTTGTTTAAGCTTTTAGTTCCAATCTTTCTTTATTCCTGAAATATTTACAACAATAAAAAATTAACATACTACAAATTAATTTTAACATAAAAATTTACTAAGGGAGTATTAAGATAATTTAGGAATAATAAGCTCATTAATCAACACTGTAAGTAAAAAACTGACAATTTTAGACTTATTAAATGTACACTTTTTAGTGTTAATCACAGCCCTCAACCAGCTTATTGCAAGACCTTAGCAATTTAAGCGATAAAAATTTAACAAAATATAAAACCCAAATTGAAAATCTTTTTTTTTTAATTGAGTTTATTTCTTTTATTGAATTAATGAAACAATCAAATAAAAGTATAAACATTGTCTTCAACCTAAACAAAATCACACCTACACATATAAGTTAAGTAAAATCACGTAGAATGATTAATTATCAGAGTTAATTAATTAAGCCACTTTTAAAAGTGATATGTCAAACCCCAAAACATCACGGTTAAGAGTAACTCTCTCAAGAAAAAAAATATATAACCATAGAAAAAATGGTCACTTTAAGAAGCGATAAATTGAGAGAATAGTAAAGTAATATCACATGCTCTCATCAAGATAAAAGAATAATGCTCACAGCTTAAAAATAAAATGATCTCAAGTTAAGAGAATTACTAACCAAATTAATTTATTTTTATTTTTATAATCACCACATCTTTTAGTACATATTACCGGCTTTTACTTCAAATTATAATTCCCTAAAATAAGAAGGACTTTTATTGGGATGTAGCGTAGGCTAGGGACATGGTTAACAAAGAAGGGATAATAGAAAAATAAAAGATATATTTGAAAAATAGAGGACTTTGGAGATTGTAAGCTGCTTTTCACTTGAATTCTCTCTCTTTTTTTCTTTTTTCTTTTTTTTTTAAATTATTATTATATTTATTTTTTTATAGCACCTTTTTCATGAATGCACAATTATCACTATTTTCAAACATAATTAGGTAGTGGAAAACATAAAATATAAGGTGATACTCAATATTGGAGTGGGACAATATGATAGGTTACCAAAAAAAATTTTTTTAAAGGCTTGAAGGGGTTAACTATGGATATATAATAATAGGGTTGGCTGGAAAGGCTTAAACGGAACAAAGACGGCATTTATGACATCTTTTAGGACTCTAAATAATCTTTCATATCCACTAGTTAATGGACTTTCAAATGCAGTTGTGCAAAATTTTTTTTTTTTGGGAAGAAAAATATAGAAATCTTATATAATAAAGTGTGAAGCTTCATAAACAAACAAGGTTACTCTATAAGAATAGTAGACTCAAAAACTCACTTAGACTTACCATAACATGCTCATTCCTTCAAATAACTTAATTAGTTTCACTCATCAAATTTCTCAATTTACATTTCAACGTGCATGGTGAAAAATATGGTGTAACATAACTCAAGACTAAAGATAATACAAATACCAAATTTTGGAAGTCATCATGGTATCCAATGTTAAAAAATCACAAATTTTTTTTTAAAAGTTTAAAGAAAACAAAAAAATAGCCTAAAAAATTTTTTTTTTTAAGAAAACATAATAGAAGAAGTTGGAGTTGATTGCAGAAACTTAAAGGAGATGATTAAGGCAAAGAAAAAAAGAAAGAAAAAAATGTTAGAAAGTACTTTTTTTTAAGAAATAAAACTCTAAAATTAAAAAGATGCGTTTCTAGAGTCATTACACTCCATATTCAGCCATTTTTTACTCAAATTTTTATCCAAAGTTAGTCTTTATAATAAAAATTAGTAAAAACATCACTATAACTAAAACATTCCATAATTGTCAACTATTTCCTCCATCAACTTGAAGGAGAATGTCTCAGAAGAAATGAGTAGAGTTTAGAAGACATCACTTAGTCACTGCGAAAATATATTTACAAACAGAGAGTTAAATCTAATTTATACTTTTTACGAGGGTTACTACCATCATCATCATTTGACCAATCCAACGCCAAGGTTATAGGATCTAGCTCTAGTTTGTAAGCTTGCAAAAGATCAAGTAACTTATTAGCAATAAGAGCACAAATAAAGAGTTTTTTCACTAAGGATGAAATGAAATAGTTCTTTATTGCATAATTAAGAAATGTTATTAAATCATCATAAAAGTTATTAACATTTAACAAATCGATGGATTTTTTATAGATATTCAAATGAGCCCAAGAAGCAAATGTCATTAGTGCCTCTAAATTGCAAGATCTCATAAAAAGAAAATAAAGGCGTCAGCATGATTTAACATTTCAGATATTATTTCTTGTATATTTGAGACAAATAACTCTTCTCCGGTTGGTGAACCAAGCAGAAATCCCAAAGATTTTAAGGTTTTTGGAATGATGCCTAGTACTTGACTTCCTTGAACGAAAGCAGCTTCTGAGACAAGTTTTGATAACCTTCTATTACCTCCTTTATATACAAGATGTAGTTTCCTCTTTGCTATAGTATGACTAAGATTTATGGTTGCCTGAACAAACTCCTTATACTTTCCATAGCAAAATCCAGTAAGGACACAAATGTTCTTAAGTTGTATGTTCGAAATTGCTACCTTTGAAACAATTCTCTAGAAAATAATTTGTGAGTGCCTGAAAAAGAGAACCTATTTAATGATTTGTGTGATAGATATAATGATACACAGTTGTAAATAGGGTGGTGTATTTGTCAAATGACGTGTAAAGCTGGTGGCTCAATAATTCAAAAGCAAACAAAAACAAACAGTAAAATAAAAAAACAAACAAAGACTAAATAAAAAAATTATGATGCAAAAAATAAATAAAATAAAAAGATATTTTTAGATGATTGAATCGACATCTTCTTCAAATTGATGGGTCGAGGATAGGCTTCTCATCTAATTTTCTTATAAACTGGCAAACAGGGTCTTTTAGAGTCAGATTTCCAAGACTAAATTGTGCACTCACATTGCACATATCCGCTCAGATGTGTCTCAAAAGTTCGTAAGATATCATCCAACGATTCTTTACTCATATCATCCTTAAGGAATTTGATTTTATTTTCACGATTTACAAAAACCATTCATATAGTTTTACAACGTGATTTAACGTAAGCAAGTCTTACACAGTTGGGACATTTAGAGCCAAGCCGTTTAGTTATTCTTTTTTTAGCAAATTTGCTTTTAACAAAACCAAGCATGTAAGAAACAAATGGATCAGAGAACTCACCTGCTAATCAGACATTTGCTTCAATTAACCAACAAATGTCAACAGGAATCTTATGGATAATTAACAAACGTAGACGTTCATAACGAGTTTTGTAAATCTTCATGAGATCATTTTGAGGAAGAGAAAGAAATCGCTTTTGTAATTTAAGTTGTATTTCTTCTATGCTTGATTTTGAGGTTTTAGTTATTATGGGAAATTGAAAATACCGACTTAGAAAGTCACAGAGTAACGTTATCCGTAATTTATATGGGAAAGTAAATTAAACATATCAAATAAACAAATCAAATCTGTAAAATCAAGTCAAAAGTGAGCAAAACAATAAAATAAAAACACACAATAAATATAATCAAATATACAACTCACCATTATCCTCTTATTGAATTTACCTCAAGTTTCAATTGGAGTTCATAAATACTGCCCTTTACTTCCCAGAGTTGTCTTTTTAGATTTTCAACATGAGATATTAACTCTGGTCATTGTAAGTTCCAAACAGGATGTGATTTACAAACTCGGAACAAACTTCTTAAATAAAATTTTACATATAAAAGTTCTTTGAGATGTTTGAAGAGGATCTTTCTCATAGAGGTACTTATGACAAATATAAAAAATGGTTAAATGAAATATAATTGTCAAATAAACACACTTAAACAAAAAGAACACAACAAAATACACTTCATTTAACAAAAGAAAAGAATTAAATAATTCAAACAGTAAAGTAACAATAAAAAAATGACAAAAAGTTAAAAGCAAACGATTTAATCAAGATTTGATGGATCACTCAAATTGATTTCGATGTCTGCTTCACGTGATTGGTGTTCTAGATATAGTTTTAATCTTTTACCATTAACTTAAAATATGACATTTGTTATGCAATTTTTGTTGAACTCGCAAGCGCACGAATCTATTGTAGAATGTATCAACAGTGACAAGTGTCGATCCCACGAGAAGGTGAATTTTAATTGCAAGTAGAATTAATTTTCTGAGTTGGTGATTGGATTTATAATGACAATGATGTAGGCTATCTATTAATTCAAATTAAAGCGGTGAGAATAAACTATTAAAATGAAATGCTTGGATCTCCGGATCTGTACTCAGCATGTATCATCGGCTTAACATTTATTATTAGTACCAATTAAATCATGAAGGGAGATTTTTCACTCCTCATGAATCATACTCTAATAGATATAGTGCTAAGTGCTTCCCGTGCCAAATAGTAATAACCTTGCTTAGGAAGGCGGTTATACCTGCCGATATCTAGACAAGATTATTACTATCTGTCTACAAAAAGTCAAAACAACCACATAAATTAAAGGGAAAGAAAAAGTAAATTTACCAAATAAAGCCCATGAAGCATGTTGAGACTTCACCTTCAACCCAAGCTTGAAAGGAAATTAGCTACTCATAATTGAACTAGGGGTAAAATGAAAATTTTATTAAAATAAGTAAAAAATACAAGATGGAGATGGAATTACAAAAAATAGAGCTCAAAAATGGATTCAGGGGTGTCAAATTAGGGGGAGGAGCCCCCTTTTTATAGATACACTGAGTAAATCATGGCCATCAGATTAAAACAATTTGGACGCTCAGGATTGCGCCACGTGGCAAGCTCTTATTAGATGGAACACATTATCAGGGCTGTCATTCCATGTATATGCATGTACCGCACACACGTTTTTTCGGTCCACTAACATTCCGCCACGTCGCCGGTCAGCATTTTGGTTCAATAGGATCGTGACACGTCATAAGTCAACGCCACATCATCAATCAATACCACATAAGCGGTTAATGCCACATCATTCGTCCAATCAAATGCCGCCACGTCATTGTATAGTGCCACGCCATCGTATAAAATTAAAATAAAAAAGCAGTCATTTTTTTTCAGTATATGAATGTGAATAATGTATATGTTGATCTTGAGTTTCCATTTTTCCATCTGATCTCTCGTTCATTGTGAAATGACTATGACATCCCCTAAAATACATAAAATACTTAATTAAAATAAAACATACATAATTAAATTACAATGGACTTAAAGACATAAAAGTAGAGATATTAGTGAGACTTGGAGTATAAAATGATTATTTTCTCCATTATAAATACACACTTTCTAGTACTCAACAACATTGTCTCTTGGATTCTCAATTTCTACAACCCTATCTAGAAAAATAGTGTGAACAATAAATGTATCAGACCATTGAGAATATGACTTACTTGGAAATAGATGTAGGCGAGAGTTTAATAAAAACACTTTTTTTCATGGTGTAAAAGATTTCGTTTTATTACGCTTTTCATGACAGATTTTCATTCGTTTTTCATAATTTTTGACATTTTTCTCTTCTTGGTCGCTTGTGATTCGGGAAAAAGTTACCATTAGATAGATTTGCTGATCTTTGAGGTATACATAATTTAATTCTTTCGATAAAGGTTTCAATTCTAATTTTGGATCTTCCTTTTCCCTTGGCTCTTCAAGGTGTATAATGTCTTCAAAGTTTAATTGGCCAGTATCATCTTTAAATACCTGTGTAGAATCAAGTATTGAGCATATGTTAAAAGTATTACATTTTAATTCTGTACTTGATTCAAAAGAATCAGCAAAATAATTTTTCATAGAATTTCTCTATTTCTCATCCTGAATTTGTTCCTTAATGATTGATTAATGAGATCAATTTTTTCATTCTCACTATCATCATCTTTTGTGTCATAAGGTTGTTTACACATGTTGAACACATTGACTTCCAACGTCATGTTGCCAAAAGACAATTTCATAACTCCATTCTTACAATTAATTAAAACATTAGCAGTAGTTAAAAATGGTCACCCTAATATAATAGGAATTTCTTTACATTCATCAGCAATTAATTTCGTTTCCAAAACAATAAAATGCACAAAATATATGAATTTATCAACTTGGACTAGTACATCTTCAATTATTCCTTTTAGCACTTTAATTGACCTATCGACAAGTAAAAGAGTAGTAGAAGTTGGTTTTAACTCACCAAGATTAAATTGTTCATACACCGAGTATGGAAGCAAATTGACACTGGCACCAAAATCAAGTAAAGCATATCCAATTTTATGGTCTCTAATAATACAAGAAATAGTTGGATAACCAAGATTCTTGTATTTCAAAGCATTATTGGTTTAGAAAATGGAACTTACCTGTTTTACTAGAAACGCTTTCTTTTTCACCTTATGTTTCCTTTTCACAGTGTATAAATCTTTTAGAAATTTAGCATAAGAAGATATCTATTTAATGACATTCAGCAGAGGAGTATTGACCTTCACTTATTTAAAAACTTCATAAATCTATGAACTGTAGTTTTGTTTCTTTGGCTTAATTAGTGCTTGAGGAAATGAAAGTACAGAAAGAAAGTTGGTTATTTCTCCATAGGTTAAATGTTCAATAGACTCTTCTTTATTCTCTGAAATTGAATCATTGCTAATTTCACAATGGTCCAGAATGTGTTTTTCAATAATTTTACCACTATAAAGAGTTATAACCGTTTAACTTGACTCATATTTTGGTTTCCTGTATAACCCATTTGAGAATGTTGTTGACTGTTAGGGTTTGGTTCAAGTTAAGTTGGAAACTTACCTTTTTCATTCAGAGTGAGGGCTGATGTTAGTTTGAAAACAGTTTCTATCAAATTAGTCAAGGTTTGCATGGTTTGATTATTAATTGCCTATTGTCTTTCAATGAATAAATGCAATGTATCTTCTAAAGTTTTTCTTGGAGGTGGGGCATATGGTGGGTAACTATAGAAGTTTTGAAAATTCTGACGTGAAGGAGTTGGTTGTGAAGGTTGTGCATGATTGTCATTTCTTCAACTGAAATTACGTTGATTTCTCCAACCAAAATTGTAAGTTTGGGTGTATGGGTTGGGATTTGTCTTTTTGAAATTGTCGATAATATTTATCTGTTTATGCAAACTTTCTTTTAGAATTGGCAAGGTTGGACAGTCATGCATAGAATGGTCAGTCGAATTACAAACAAAACATGCAATATCTTAAACAAATTTTACATGATCATTCTTTTTTCACCCTAAAGATTCAACTTTTTTAGCTAAAGATGCAAATTGGCTTGAAGGTCATAGTCTTCTCTAAGGTTCTACATGCCTTCACCAGATGGAGATGATTGGGATTTACTCGATGACTCATAAGACTCAACTATGTACTAATGTTGTGCATTCTCTACTATATGGTCAAGGTAATCTAACGCATCTTTAGGACTTTTGTCTCTAAACTCACCATTACACATCATTTCAACGACTTGCCTACTTTGGGATGTTAGTCCCTCGTAGAAATAAGACATTAATCTTTATGTTTCAAAATCGTGGTGTGGGCAAATGTTAAGTAACTATTTGTACCTATCCCAACATTGGTAGATGGTTTCTCTTGCCTTTTGAGTGAACGTGGTGATTTGTCTTTTGAAAGAATTTTTTCAAAATTTATGCTTGCATTTCATCCCAAGTTCTAATAGATCATGATTTAAGATTTTGTAGCCAAGTTTTAGCTTTTTCCTTTAATGATAAAGGGAAAAACTTAAGTCTGATTATGTTCATGTGACAAGTTTGATTAGTATAGGTGTTACAAACCTCTTCAAATTCTCTCAAATGCAAATATGGATTTTCAAACTTAAAACCATGAAAAGTAGGCAAAAGTTGAATGATATCAAGTTTGAAATTAAAATGAGATGCATCAAAAGGAAAAACTATGCATGATGGTGATCTTGTTCTAGTAGAATGCATGAAATCTCTAAGTGTCTTAGGTTATTCATGAAGATTTTGCATGGCTTGGTTATCTCCGTGCTCAGAAAAATTATCAACTCCGATGTCAGTCATATCTAAAGATGGTGAAGGTGATTTTCTAATTAGTCTACCACTGTCTGTACGAGACCCACGTCTCATGCAATGCTAATGATGTGTAAGTGTGTGCCAAATTAAAAATGATGCATAGACAAATGAATAATGCATACAACACCAAATAGAAATTACATAATTAAAAATTAAATTAAATTAAATAAGCAAAGAACATAAATAAACAAAAATAAATAATAAATAAATGCAAATAAAAATAAATAAACTAAAAATAAATTGATTGAAATTAAAATATTAGGCTGTTCAACCAGCCATAAAAAATAGAATAATTAAAAGTATTAAGAAAATAACACATTAACAAAATATTAATAAATTAGGTGATATTTAAGAACCACCATAAAAATAAATGCAAAATGTAAATTGCATAAATATAAAAAAAGAAAAATAAATTTTACCAACCTATTAAAATTCAATTATTGGGCCTTAATAATTATTTTGAAAGTCCAAGTCCATGTCCATTATGTCTATAAAGTCCAAAGGTCCAAGTTCATTTAGTTTTCAAGTCCAAAAGTCCAAAAAAATAGGGCGAAGTCTAAAGTTTCAAGTTTCAATTTGATTTAGGGACTGATTTGTAAAGTTTTTCCGGTCAATATGAAAATTTTCACAAGTTTTATGGTAATTTTATGATTACAAGAGAATGAAGGGAGTTAACTGAAATTTTACAAGATGAATTATTAAAAACAAACGAAAAAATGATGTAAGGGATGATGCAAAACAAAGAGAATAATTGAAAAGAGAATAAAAAAAATTAAAAATCAAATTGACACTAAAATTTAAAAACTCTCCGACAACGACGTTAAAAACTTGAAATGACTCAAAAGTATCATTACTCTCAAATGTAAGAGTGTCTAGTTATAATATAACTCGGTGAGTTCATGGTCGAACCACAAGAAATTTTAAATCTAATAATCAATTTGTTGTAACAAAAAAAACTAACTGTGGAAAAAGAAATTGACAGGAATCAAATTTAAAATTATGCTAAGGTTACAGGATCCACTCTTAGATTTCAAATTATGATTAAAAGAATTCTTTCATATTTGTATTTTGTATTTATTCTACCAGTTAATTATTATACAATTTAATTATTAATTAACCATTAATGTGACAAATATGGGATCAAGTACTTAATGTGCCACAACTATATTGAAGTGTCAACATTATGTCAAAAATACCATATAAATTAGAAAAGATCTAGATCTATAAATTAATATGACACAAAAGAACTTGGTGAGAAAGAAAAAATATAACAAATAAAATAAACTTTAAAACTCAATTGAGAGAGTAATTAATCAATAACTTAAATCCAAAAACTTCACCTTTCACCTCAACTCAGAAAATTTAGTCACTCATATTGAAAAATAAAGCACTCATTTTATTTAACGAACTTTTAAAATATATTATAAGACAATTGATAAAACAAGAAAGAAAGAAAAAATTCTCAACTCTCAATTCAACTCATAGCTCTTTCTCTCAACTCTTTTTCCTTTATCTTCTATTTCTTGCCCTCCATTGGCGATGTTGCATTTCCTCACCTATAAAAAGTGAGGAATGCAACTTGTTTATTTTATTATTTATCATATTATATTATATATCATATATATTTTGAAAGGTGTGATGGCCTAGTGTGATGTCAGGCCATCACACCATACTTTACTTATTTATTTTATATTTATTTTTATTAATTAAATCTCTTCTATAATGGCTTCTAATAACTCCATCAATTATTTTTTGTTCCCGCTTTCAGTTCCAATTTCTTCTTTATTCCTGAAATATTTACAACAATAAAAATTTAACATACTGTAAATTAATTTTAACATAAAAATTTACTAAGGGAGTGCTAAAATAATTTAAGAATAATAAGCTCATTAATCAATATTATAAGTGAAAAAATGACAATTTTAGACTTATTAAATGCACACTTTTTAATGTTAATCACTGTACTGAAAAAATAATCAGCTGTGAAGATAATTAGTTAAATGTTTGGTAAAATTTATTTCTGAGAGTGTTGCGAGTTTTAAAAGCAATCACGTATATTCGATAAATCTTAATGTTAAATTATTGTAAGAATGTAAATAATTGAATTAGACATAATGCTAAATACGATTTATTTACATATTTATAAATATGTACACAAAATATTTTTTACCGTGTATATATAATAATTGATAACTAAAATGAATGTTGAATATTATTAATTTTTTTGTTTAGTTATCTCAATATAATAATAATAATAATAATAATAATAATAATAATAATAATAATAATAATAATAATAATAATCTATTTAAAGTTAATGATTTTATTTCCTAATTAGTAAGGATAACTTTAGTTTTTTATAACATACATGAGGATATATATGAAATTATATTACATTTAAAATTGATTTTCAAAATTAAATTTAGAAAAGTTACTCATTTTCTACTTTTCAAAATTTATTATAGGATAGGGCGATTCTGTCAAAAGTAATTTTTAAAAAATATTTATTAAATGCAAAATTAGCTTTTAGCTTACTTTTCAAAATCACTTTTGTACCTTCCAAAACAAATCCAAAATAAGTCCTATATTTCAATTCAATCATTGTGGTTATTTTACTCTTATTAGTCTTTTTATTAGAGAAAATGTTAATCATATCCAATTCAGTCCAATCCCTTGTTACTTTATTTTTTTAAGTTCATTGTTTAAAACTAAATATTCTATTCTTCAAAATCCCAACATTATGTGTATCACCTATTACTAGTCAACCAAGCAATTATAAAATATTTAATTTCTTGGAACAAATATTTAACGTCATTGTAACAAATATTTTTTTCTTTTTTTTCGGAGAAAGGATATAAAATTTTTATTTCTTCAGTTGACTCAACAATTATATTATTGGGAGAAATTAGCTTGTTCAAGGAGACTTTATTTAATATAAAAATGAAAGTGAAATAATTCAAAATTCTTAATTACTATTACCTTTTTCCTGTCAACCAAGTAAACATAGTATATATGAATAATTGCTTAATTAAATCTGTTGGTGATCAGATATTTCTTTCAGATTTCTTGACAATCAATTGTGAATTAACAGACGTATTTGATTTTGTTGTTCCCTTGTCTCTAATTTGTTTTAGGCATGTGTACCTTGTGATACATGCATGGGTGAAAACATTTTCTCTGATAAAAAGACTAAAAACTCAGCCTGTAGCCAGCTATAAATTGGAATGCTTGCAGCGTAATTCTCCTTAAAACTTCAAATCTAATATATCCTCAGGAAAACGGTTGGTTCACTTCAGGAAAATTTTGCTTCGCCTTTATGTATAGTGGAGACTGATAACAGATTAGGTGAAGAGGGTTTATTAATAAATTCAAATAATTGATATAAGTTTTCTTGAATTTGCAGAAGGAAAGGCACACATTTACATGGCTATGCAGTCGTCACCCGAGGTGCTCAGTCCAGGAATGAAGAAGCTTCTCAGGTATAATTTTAGAGCTCAGCTCAATTACTCTATTCATATCATGTCATACACATGTACACTAACAACAAGATTGCCAAAGACTTGTAGAGCAATAGAGCTTGTACGGACGATGAGGTATCTTTGACGTCAAGTACAGGCTTTCGCTTATTAAGTATTGTGCATGGTTCACACCTTTTAATATATATGATTCATAAATAAGCACTAACCTTCTGTATTCATCGAATACAAAGTCAAGTAGAACTCTTCACTCACCAACTCATCGACCACTTCTTGCGGTGGGCCATGTTCTGAAATGAGCATGAGAATAATGAATTAATATTACATTAACTTGCGTGGTTTAATTGCAGACAGAAGGAAGAGGCTGACGAAGAAGTGGATGGGCATGGCAATGATTGTTTTGACCCCGTAGAAAGAATTAAAAAGGGGTTCATTCATTTCAAGACCTCCAAATTTGAGTACGATCCGACAAATTCAATTTAAAAACCAACCTTAGCTTTTAGTTATAATATAATTAACCTCACTTATTGCCCATTTTGTAGCAAATATCCAGAATATTTCTGTGAACTAGCCAAAGGACAGCATCCTAAGGTACGTACAAATAAAAATATTCTTAAATTTTAGTTTTATATTTGATTGCTTTCCTAGATTAATAATATAAATTCAGTTATATATTAATTTTTTGTTGAGTTTCTGTGCTTGCAGTTTCTAGTATTTGCATGCTCAGATTCCCGAGTCAGCCCCTCCCATGTCTTAGATTTTCAACCTGGGGAAGCCTTCATGGCCCGCAACATCGCCAACATGGTTCCTGCATTTAACCAGGTTGCTTGTGCTTGATCAATCAAACACATCAGAGCATCTTTAAACAAACATTTGGTTTCGTTTTCGAAAATCAATTTATGGTATTATTCATATTTATATATATATTAAATACTTTGATTTTGCGGCACAGTTGAGGTACTCGTGTGTTGGCGCAACCATTGAATACGCTGTTGTAAATCTCCAGGTAGATTAATTAGACATAAAATTTTGTTCACAATTTTTCTAAAACTAATCATTTTCCCTTCTGATATCTGATTAATGGCAACTTTGATTTGTTAATTTAATTTTATAGGTGGAGAACATATTGGTCATTGGGCACAGTCGCTGTGGTGGCATAGAGAGGCTAATGTCTCTTCCAGACGACGGTTCTGATTACTAGTAAGGCTCTTTTTATTTACTGTGCATAATAATAGTGTGTGTGCGCACACCTTTATTCAACCAACACTAGCTAGGCAACAATGATTCTAAATCTGTAAATTTAATTAATGTTTCTGATTTTTCTTCAATATAACTGCGACGTGCAGTGATTTTATTGATGATTGGGTCAAAATCGGGTTACCTGCGAAGGCCAAGGTCAAAAAGGAGCACCCGGACTTATCATTTGAACGACAAACTGCAATATGCGAAAGGGTACGTAAACACCAGTTACAAATTTTTAGACAATTACTTTACATTTTCTTTGAAAATACACACACACACACACACACACACAATTCAAGTTACTGATCACAGGGTATATTATAACATGCGGCAGGAATCGGTGAATTTTTCGCTGGTGAATCTTTTGACTTATCCATACGTTCACAGGGCTGTGTACAACGGGACACTAGCATTGAGAGGTGGATACTATGATTTTGTTAATGGGAAGTTTGAGCTTTGGGAGCTCAAGACAAACATGACTCCACCGACAGTCATATGACCAATATCAATGTATACGTTGGTCATCGTCATGCTATGAATTCAATATTTTATGCTGTAATAATTAGTTGGCGTGGTGAATAATGATTGGCAAATGAATAAAAGCAGAGCGGGCCCTTGTGGTCCTGCTTTCCTGTGGCCACCTTTCTACTTGTGTCCATCATCAATTTATATATAAAGCACTAGTTACAATCAAACACATGGGTAGTCTTTATCTAATGCCGACATTCACGCTTCTTAACATATATGCGACCGACAATCTTCTGTACAAAAGAATTTTAAATAAATATTTAACTTTTAACGACTCTTTGTACGTGAACTTGCCCATCATTGCATTTGCTCATCATCGCAATGCTTCACACGCTTCTTATTCCACATCAGGCAGATAGAAACAACTTCATCTATTCTTCCTACCTTTCTGGGCAACAGTGAATCTGTTGTTGAAAGGTAAGCAACATTCAAGAGCATATATGTACATATATATACATAGAGCACGTGAGACCGAAAGAAAAGAAAAGGCACTTTAAATCATTCAAACGGGCGATTTAGTGTCCAAACTTTTCCCTCAAAGATTCCTAGTCTCTTCGACTCTTGCCATCATTTTTTTTAAAAAAAAAATTTGTGATGCGGTGATTGACATGTATTCTAGAGAATGATCGTACGCGTAGATATTTTTGTTATATGAAATGAATTCACAGGCTGAATGGTATATAGCAGTACTATAGGGTACCAAGAATGAAGAGTAAAGAATTTTTAGAACTAAAGGTGACATAATTACGTTTACATCAAACTCAAATCTAATAGCTCATTCTAAATTTGGTCATATATATTCGCTGATGATAGGTGTAAAAAATTTGTCATTTAAAACGTAATTTTCAAATTCCCATGCTCCTGAAAAGGTTTCTGAACTTGGCCAATTCGATCGGTATGCTAACTCGTGAAGATACGAATAGAATGATTAGTTCCTCCATCTCCATCTTTGCTAATTACAATTGATTTAGGAACTCTTTTCTTTTGTATCCATATTCATTTAAATTCTTACAAATTTTATGTCTATTTGTATTCTCAGAACGCACGCCCAGGCACAAATATATGTTTCTATTAGTTGAGAGAACCAAGGAATATTGTTGTTGTAAGACCGCAAGAGGAAACTTAATTTACAAGCCATCCCAAACAAGAAATTCCAATAAAGTTATTAGGAAATTGCAAATATAGATCATCGTTAGAGAACCAAAAAGATTTCTCGTAATTGTCATCATCATCTTGAGGTCTTCTACTAGTGCTCTATTGAACCCAGCCTCCGCCACGCTTTTATCAGTGCCACTTTCAGCAATTTCCTGCGCTACAGCTCCAGCATTAATGGAATGTGGAGCTGGTGTAGAATTGGACTCCAAGAGGGTGCTCAAATTTTGCATAGCTGAACTATCGGGGGAATCTTTGTACTTACAATGTGTGAATCTCCATAAAAATATTATTGGGGTTGATTTCAATCCTCCTTCAATTATGAAATAATTGAGTGGAGACAGTTTTCTCCCTTACAAAATATGAGTAAAGTATAAATTTCTCAAAATTGAATGGAAACGCCATTCTCCCTTACAAAATGTGACTGAAGTAAACACCTCTTGAATATTAAAGGGAGTTTAACATTTTAGATAATGTTTCAAAAGATCAACGCACTCAACATGAGGGGTCTCAATTGTACAGTCGGATTAAATATCAATTGTAATATCTAATATTGCATCAATAATAGACATCTCTCATAATTGAGTGGAACAGCCTTATTTTGTAGTATAAAATATGAGTGGAGTAAACACCTCTCGAATATTAGAGAAAATTTAAAAATTTGGACAGTGTATCAAGAGATCAATGTACTTGATACAAGGAGTCCCAATTGAATTGCATAGTCTGATTAAATATAATTGCACGGCTGCTACTTGAAGTGCCAGATGCTTTTTGCTTTTACTCTTGATGACCCCAAGGCTTCTACTCAAATGACTGTTCCAATGGTTCTTCACTTAATTGTCTGTCCTTCCTGGAAGCCGGCAAGCGATGAAGGACCACCTAATTATGATCATCAAATTCAAAATCATTCAACGTAATTATTATGTACTTGTGATAACAGCTATACCTATATATATTAGCTAATTAATATGTGAGAAAAAGTATGGTCTATGATAGTACTTGCCATATCATAAAGCTAATCATGCATGCATGATCCATATGATTAAGATTATAATTAATGAATTTACCTGTTGCCGATGAGACAGTGGAGGCGAACGATGAGGTCGTCTTCTTCCTCACTGAAATCACCACGCTTAACATGAGGACTTAATTTACTCATCTCAACCTCAAACAGTGGTATACTGTGTCGTTTCTTGACCGGTTGTTCAAGTGTGTGACTAAGAACAGGAGATTTGTAGCTTGTTCATGGTAGTTGTTTAAAACGTGGGTTAACGGTGGTGATGGTGACGGTTCACCAGCCCTATATTACTTGATTCGGTTATGATTCAATGTAAGCCTATCCTGCTTTTGGCTCACCAGCCACCACGAGAGAATCTGCGTCCGACCGTAATTATTTCATTTTCAACTTTTATCTACGAGACTTGTTTACTTCTTCTTTTTATTTATTTTTATTTATTTATTTTTTTTTATGCGCGTGTGATTTGGTTTTCACCAGGAATGGAATTCCCGATAGCCCTCGTGCACATTTCTCCGGGTTCAAGCGCATCTTAGACTCTCTGAACCGATCAAAGGCCGCCCCCAAATAATCCAAATGCTGCTAACTTGATTTGTACTATCAGAACTAAGAATAAAAAGAAGAGAAAGAACAGGAACTACTTGGGATACTCGCATTGTGATTGATCAATTACCAAGTTGAAAAGTAAATAGGCTGGTTTTTTTTCCCCCCGATAATAACCAGCAAGTATGTTGGATTTACGAAGCAGTTGATACAACTCAAAGCTCAAAGATTTGCTGCACAACGTCAAAGATCTGCTACAAAAAAACCCATTTCAAACCATAAGTCTTTCCAGCAAAGTCTCTAATAACTCCTCTGGCGTGCGGTTATATGACAGAAGGGCAAAATTGATTCAGAGAGATTTGTACTTATGTTCTCACAAAAGGTGGTCATGAATTTTGGTACGCCTCTTCCTCCAATGCAATGAACCCCCACAAAACGTCTTCATTTTAAGTAACAAGCTGCATAAAACCATTGAAACTTTAGTTAACATTCATAAAATGAAAGCCAACAGAAACTGTTCAAGACTGACCAGAAAATTAGTGTGGAGGATTAAATGCAGACCTAGAACTTGATCACTTGATTCTCTGAAGCAGTTTATCCACCATCATTTTCTGTTGCACTGCACTTAAAGATTCTGAATTCATAATTGCATTACTAACAAGAACCACCGTGGATGGAGACTCAGCATTCACCTAGATGAAATAAGAAATTCAGAAGAACAAAATAGTATTATTAGGATTCGTTTCTTCAAATAGAATGGCTACCAAGTTCCAAGAGCTGCAAGTAGATAGCATCTCAACAAAGTATGCAGTCAGCCTAATAAGGGTCTTAAGAAGATACCCAAACCCGGCCATTCAAGCCAATAGCTATCTCAAAGGAGAGTTGCTTCCCAAGTTCCTCAAGTACTGGACATGTTGGAGAGCTTAGCAGCCTAAGAAAAGTCAGCCTCATCATAATCAGAGTAGCATAATGAAAAACCTAAAAGCTAATAATTATTGTTACAGTGGCGCAAAGTATAGTTTCTGTTGAAATAGTATCAAGTATCTATAATTAGTTAGAATAATAAGGAAAAGAAATATCTTTACATTCTTGATAGACCAGTAGAAGTTTCAAACATGTAGCCACCTTTAAGAAGCCCAAATTCCGCTGCTTTTCCGCTGGCTATAAATCACAAGACAAATCTACAGAAGGGTCCAGACATAGTCCGTTGGGAGAAAAAACTAAATTTCCACAAAATTGATAACCAAACCCTCCAAATGAAAAATAAAAGGCACTTCCAGCACTAACCATCAGTGCATGACAGCTCAGGATTCATGCCAGGGTTTGCCTTCACCACCCGAACATAAAGCAGAGAACCTATCTGTAACGAGGAGGTTAAAATGTGAAATTCCCCTGATAAACATTAAGCCAGAAGAGTGGGGGGGGAATAAATAGAAAACATTAAATCAGAAGGGGGCTTCAACATGTTTCAATCATGCCACCTTAACCAATAGTAGAGTCGACCATGCATTTAAAATCAGTACTACTGTGCATATTTAGGTAAGATCTTATGTTAGCATGACTAACTTCCCCCTATCAAAGATAGTTTCTTAAATTCTTAATTTTCCTTCGTAATTATACGAATATTGTTTAATTTCATGCAGCAGACGATCCAAAGTCCAAAACAATGAATTGAGATGATGCACAGTACTAGAAACAGTACCCAATTTAGTGCAGAATTTAACAAAGCAATAACAGACAATTCTTGGCTGAAAATATTAAGACAAGTATGTCCCATATCCTCTTCACAATTAATGAATATACCTAATATTTGAATTTTACGCACCTTAAATTTTGGTATGTTTCTCCTCGTTCCTCCTTCAAATGCAAGCACAGGTAAAAATGCTATTGTAGGTCCTTTAATATCCACAAAGAAGTTCTGTACGTAAAAACATTTAGCAAACCAGGCAAAAGGTATTCCTTTAAGTTGACAAAAATTCACATGGATTTTATAATTTTTTACAGAAAGGAAAAAGGGGTGGAAACATTGATACTAAATGTGAAACTAGCAATATGCTGCCACGGTAGTGTATAGTCTTATGATTGCTATTTGAAAAGCAAGGAGCCAACTGATACAACTTACACAGCATAATTTCTATCCGCCCTTGTTTCACTAACAAATATCTTCATTACTAGCTGAAATTCAAACTAGACCATAGTCTAAACAACTGACAAAGCAGTAAACACCCATACATTTTCGTGATTTCAAGTTGAACATCAGGAAAAAGAAACAGAATATAAACCCAGGATATCATGATTTCTCATCTTCATCAGAAAATATCACAGTTAAGCATCTGTATCAGTAGCTATCTAGTCGGAGACTGACTCAGCCGCTTTCTAAATTTCTAGATCTTTCTTCCCATCTTTGAAAAAAATTAACATATATGATAGACAATTTCCCAATAGATTAATTGAGTTCACTGTTGCAGCTAACAGACAGGTCAAAGAAATCAAATTTAAAACCACAAAAATATTAAGAAACAGCAACTACAAGTAACAAAATGCAAAGCACAATCCAGCTAAAAACCAGAGCTACCATTTTGTGTAATGCTCTTATGCTTTCTGGAAGTAAACAGTGCGAAACAAAAAGAAGAAAATAAGGTATCTTTAATATAATACTACTAGGGGTTTTCTCAATGACAAACAATTTGGGATTTGACTCATGTATACTTTCCTAAAAAATGTCAGGTCTAAGGCTATATCACCTATAAGAACTCAAATCTCGTCTTTCTTTCTCATTTATGCAATTTTGCCCTCTAGATTGCAACCACTTATTAAGGATGCAGATAACTACACTAATAACACTATGTACGAACAAAAGGGTATTCACTTGTGATTTTACCATGTCCTTGCATAAACTAGTCGCTCCCTCAAGATATAAGAGAAAATTCTGTCATGCTAACAAATTGCTATTACAATTTTCCCCATACCTTCTCCAAAATTAAAACACAACAAAGCAGGGGGGAAAAAAACAAATTCCAAACCAGCTATGAAGGAATGACCCCAAAGATAATGATTCATAAAGTACGTCAAAAGTCCTTACATCGGCTTTACAGTCAACAACGATCCCAAGAACAGTATCCTCCACACAAGGTACATACTGCAAAAAGGAGATAACTAGTATATCATAAATCAAAGGGTGGCATAGGTATATTATACAAGCAGCAAACTGCTAATAACAGAGATCAACTCAGCTATACAAACACATACACACCCTTTTCTGAGAGCTTTCAACCCAGTATTTGTTTGGCTTTGAGAACCTCAGTTTTCCAGCTTTAATGACAGAAACAGAATCACATTCCTGAATATCATTCAAATGAATTTCAATCTCAATCATGCATTTTCCTTTCATTCGTTTCCTTGATATAAAAATGATTTCTTTGTAAACTTTAACATAAGAAATGAGAAACAAGTTGAGAGGATACTGAGTTCGGCTACATTAACAATTCAAAACTAATTCCATAAAAAACCAGCGTTATCACTTTAAATAAATCACATCTAATTTACTGAATATTCATAAAGAAGTAAATCATTCATAATACTTTTGCAGAGGGTTATGACTTCAACCAAGTTTTACGAAATAACCGTGACCAGAATATCAAATTATAAGTAGAAGAGACCTGACGGAGGCCACCACCGAGCTTGATGGTCTCGTTTGTCATGCTAGATAGGTCAAGCACCACATCTCCTGGAACCTAAAATAGTTAAAATAACAAAAAAATAATTAATTTAAAAAAAAAAAACTCAAATTGGCGCATAAAAAAGAACAGAAGAAATACAAGAAGAAAATACAAACCACTATCTTATCGACGAGGTTCACTGTTGACGGTTTAGCTTCCATGGTGACAGATTGAACTTGTGGGAAAAATAAAAGTAGCGGTACGAGCTTAGCAAGTGTACTCAATTAAGTTTTGCATTTGTTAGGGTATCCGGTATATCACTTATCGGTGGAATTGGAAGAATATTATTGTTTCGCAAAGTTTTGATATGGGAGAATTGTGTTGGATATACCCATTTCTTTAAAAATATCTAATATATACCTTAAATTATAACACTCTTAAATTTTATACATATAGATTTAAAAAAATTAGAGAAAGTATAAAAATAACCCCAATTAAATTCTTATAAGACTGATCATATCTTTAAAATTAGATAAATAATTGAGAATACTCGACTTTATTTTTTACTTGACTAGATTTATTTTTACTCGACATATTTCTCGACTTACATTATAACTTTCTCGACTTACATTATAACTTACTCAACTTACTTCACTTTTTTACTAGACTTCCCGCTCGACTAGATACTCGACTTATTCAACTTTCTTACTTCATTTTTTACTTGACTAGATTTACTCTTACTCGACATATTTCTCGACTTACATTATAACTTACTCGACTTACTTCACTTTTTTATTAGACTTCCCGCTCGACTAGATACTCGACTTATTCAACTTTCTTACTTCATTTTTTACTTGACTAGATTTACTCTTACTAGACATATTTCTCGACTTAATATTCGACTTACATTATAACTTACTCGACTTACTTCACTTTTTTATTTGACTTCCCGCTCGATTAGATATTCGACTTATTCAACTTTCTCACTTCATTTTTTTTCACTAAATTTTTTACTCAACTACTCTTCTCGACTTTATTTTTATTCAACTCAACTACTTTACGCGATTTACTCGACTTCCCACTCAGACTTCCCACTCGACTTACTCAACTCTTTCACTTTATTTTTTGCTCAACTAAATACGCGACTTCGTACTCAACTTTATACTTGACTTATTATTGAACATGTAGATAAATAGTTTTTTCAAGGATATTTTTGATTTTTTTTTATTTTCATAAGGTATATATATAATAGGGTATAAATTTGATATTTAAGGGCAAACGGGGTATATTTAAATAAAAAAAACCCTTTTGATATATATAATAGATAATCGTAGGGAACTCAATAACAATGGGTTCCCAAATATTTTATAATATTCAATTAATGACACATCTTTTTCATTTGATTCAAATACGTCCAAATCTTAGCAATGCTGTTTCAAAATTCTAGGTTTTTTTTTGTATTTATTTATATATCTCAGATCTAAATTTTGACAGTAAATTAAGATCTGTTATAATATTCATAACAGTTGGAGCTAAAAAGTAAATTGAAAGATAAATAAAGAAAAAGAAGGGAGATTGATATTATTGAAAGTGAAATACAGTATTAATTTTTAAATAAATTATGTAGAAGTGATAGATTATTAGACTTTATTTATAGTGTAAAAAAACTAATTAAATGTTGTTAAGTTTAGCATATTACATAATCATAATACTCACTTGCTTTAAATTAAATAATTTTATCTTTCAAACTTAATCTTCTACAAATATACGTAATTTGTATGATAAATTTTATTATATAAATTTCTTACTTGATATAACTAATCTGATAATGACATAGTGTCACTTTGTTAATGACCAATTAGACCAATTGGTACATGTACAAAGATAACGTGGGGAATACTTTTAATTTCAAGATAAATTATGTACAAAATGACGGATTCTATTTATAGTATTAATTAATTAATTAATTATTATCAAGTTTATCACATGGTATAATCACAACACTCACATTTTCCAAATTAAACAACTTCATCTTTTATACTTAATCTTCCAAACATTTACGTAATTAATGTGATAAATCTCACCATATAAATTTCTTTACTTGACTATGACTAGCAATCAATTGGAGCAAACGGTGTGTGCGCAAAGATAAAGATAATTATGGTGATCTGTGAAGATGGATACGGAGATCCGCGTTTTATTTATTACAACCAGATCAAAGCTCAAGACTCGGATGACATCATGACATTACTAAAAGGAGAGGCCGACATGACATAAAAAAGCAATTTATTTCCTAATATGAAAAAAATAAAACGTTAGGGGCTTGGAGGTTATTAACCATATACCACTACAGGAAAAGTGGCATCCTTGGTATTTCCGAACCTACCTCTTCCATAAAACGTTCCTCAACGGCATTCTAATAAATGTAAGTTCCAGCTGCATCAGAAAGGAAGTTCAAAGCGAAGAGTTGAAAGGGGAAAAAAAAATGAAAACAGTTGGATTACTCCACTCTTATTCACTTCAGACATACGGTCACTGCTGCATGGATCAACTCAATTTGTTTATGCCATCGGTTAAAGTAACTCAATCGGGTTCAAGTTACTTTGATGTGCATGGTACAAGAAAGCCTTCAGTTGTTTCTTCGACTTTTCAGAACAATTCTTTTACCTCTTTACATTTTGTGCAAAATCCCTCTTGGAAATTGGTAGATGAAAATGGGTTTTTGGGCGATAAGCGTGTTTTGGATGTTTCATCAGTTGGGTACATGATCAAGGAATTTACGGATTCTGGTTTGTTTGAAGATGCTATTCGGGTTTATGTTAACATGCTTGAATATGGTTTCCCTTTTGATGAGTTTAGATTCTTTCCTTGTTTGATTAAGGCATTTGGTGGGCTTTGTGATGTAGAGAAGGCTAGGCAGATTCATGGGCACGTATTAAAGTTGGGATTTTTTTATGATGTTTATGTTCAAAATTCAATTTTGGGTATGTATTGGAAGTGTGGAGGTGTTGTAGATGCAATTAAATTGTTTGAGAAAATGTTTGGAAGAGATTTGGTTTCTTGGAATACAATGATGTCAGGGTTTTGCCAATTAGGGGACTACTTGGGTTCGTTAATGATCTTTAGAAAAATGATTGATGAACATGGTGTGTACCCAAATAGGATTAGCTGTCTTTCTGCCCTTTCATCATGCGGATCAATTAATGGTTTGATTTATGGGAGAGAGATTCATGGGTTCCTAGTAAAACGTGGATTGGATGTTGATGAGTTTTTAGTTAGTGGATTGATTGACATGTACATGAAATGTGCGGATATTAGGAGCAGTCAACATGTATTTAAGAATATTCTTGATAAGGAGTCAGTCAGAGGAAATGTGGTGATATGGAATGTTATGGTTACGGGCTATGTTTCCAATGAGTACTTTTCTTTGGCATTGGAATTGTTTGTTGAGATGTTGAATTTGGGGATAAAACCAGATTCTTCGACAATGTTGGCTGTTTTAGTTTTATGCTCTCGGTCGTTGGATTTAGAGGTTGGAGAGCAAATCCATGGTTTGGTTTTCAGCTATGGATTGCAAAATGATGTAAGAATAGAAACTGCACTGATAGAAGTGTACTTTAAATGTGGTGATCCTGGAGTTGGTTTGAAAATATTTAGTCAGACTCAAAATCGCAGCTTGGTCATGTGGGGTTCAGTAATCTCCAATTGTAATCAGTATGGTTGTCCTACCATGGCACTAGAATTATTGCACAATTTTATGTTGGAGCATGGCTATCCAGATTCTCTCATACTTTTGGCTGTGCTGCGTGCATGTTCGTACTTGGCTCTTAAGTCTAAAGGGATGGAAATCCATGCTTTGGTGGTAAAATTGGCATTCGATTCAGATATATATGTTGGTGGTGCCCTAGTTGATATGTATGGAAAATGCAGAGACATAGAGTCTGCCCAAAAAGTTTTTTCAGGCTTACCTTTCCGAGATTTAATTTTATGGAATGCCCTGCTATCTGGATATTCTCAAAATGGGTGTGCGGACGAAGCATTAAAGGCGTTTCGTGATATGCAATCTCAACAAGTTAGACCCAATACTGTATCAGTTGCAACTATTCTCTCTGTTTGCGCTCTCTTGTCAGTTGTGAACCTGTGTAAGGAGGTTCATTGTCATTTATTACGGCAAGAGCTTGAGGCCAACGTTCTTGTGAGTAATTCTCTGATAGCTACCTATGCAAAATGTGGAGACATAAATAGCTCTTTGACTATTTTCAAGAAAATGACAGAGAGAGATGAAGTGTCATGGAATTCAATCATAGTGGGATTAGGAATGCATGGTCATGTAGATGAAATGACTGTTTTATTTGAAAAGATGAAAGAAGCAGGCAAGAAGCCTGATCATGCAACTTTCACAGCCCTTCTTTCTGCATGCAGCCATGCTGGGAGGGTAGATATGGGATGGAAATATTTCAAGAGTATGGTTGAAAACTATACACTTGAACCTCAAGTTGAACATTACACTTGTGTGGTTGATCTTCTCGGCCGAGCTGGCCATCTAAATGAAGCATATGATTTGATCAAGGCCATGCCATGTATCCCAGATGATTGTATATGGGGTTCGTTGCTTGGATCATGCAGAACTCATGGTAACAAAAAGCTGGCAGAGCTTGTGGCTGATCACATATTTAAACTTGCTCCCACAAGCACTGGTTATCGCGTCCTCCTTGCAAATTTATTTGAAGATTTTGGGAACATGAACTATGTTAGAGTTAGATCAGAAATTAAGGACATGGGACTTAAGAAGCTGCCTGGGTGCAGTTGGATTGAAGTTAATAACAATATTCACATATTTATTGCTGGTGATCACTCACACCATCAGTCAGATGAGATATATTCTGTAATAGAAAATTTAACTCTGGAGATGAAAAGAGAAGGGTATATTCCTCAATTACAATCGGTGGTCATTCCTGAGGAGAACACAGTCTCCTTTTAAGTGAAGACAATGGCTTACAACTGCCAGTGGTAACGTTGCAATGAGAAAATATAACCCTGCTTCCATGCCATTTTGATTCAAAAGGTAGATGCCAGATGACAGTCATTCAAAAGGTAGATGCCCAGAAACTTATTGGTTTTCTTCACCTACAGAATTCAGTTTTGATTTTCGTAGCTCTCCTACATTAAACACTTAAGAGGCTGGATATGAGACCATCATCGTAAATTATTCATTTTTCATCCAGAGGACCTAAAAAGCTGTCCAGCCAAAAATTCAAAATCTTAGCTCTACAATCTTTTGTGTTGGTTTACACGCAAATATGTAATTTATGGTACATCCCATTCATTTTATCTTTTTGTCAGGCCATAACTCTGCAGCACCAATAAGCACTCCGAATCATCAGTTATAATAGCTACACTGCGACATCTTAACAAAAGGAAAGAAAAAGGTAAAGTGGCCGCAAGCCACGAAGAAATTAATTCCTGGATACATCAATACGCACGTGTTCGGATGATTTCTCGTCGGAGGGAATTTTGCTATTCTAGGCGGTTAAGTTCATTAAGACAACCCTGGATAAGAGAACAGTAACCATGGCAAAATCCAAAAGCTTTGGGCTCCTGTATGTGTTCGATCTGTCTGGGAAAACTGAGCAGAACGTGAAGGCTGCTTCCTTGTGCAGCTATTTGCTATAGCAGAGCTGCAGCAGAAGTGAAAGCAGAGAAGAGAGAAGTTAACACTGGTTTATATTATGCAAGCTGACTTGCTTTCATGGTTTCTAATTGTCAAGCATCTGAGGATACTTCTGAACCAACTAATCTTCAATGTTTGTCCTGAACAGAACACTATTTTTTTTTTTTAAAGGAATTGGACGACATTCCCTTTAGAATCATTATCTTCTTGGAAAAGCTTGGCTTTTGGCATAGTTTGATGGCGATTATGTAGGACGATTGATTACTTTTTTCAACATTTCGATATACTAGTACAGCTAGCTACGATCATCTAATAGCATCAACCAATTGAATGCTATCCAACAGGGACCACGTAAATTTAATGAAATTACAGCTTCTTGATCACAAATCAACCGCCATTAGATCCCATCCATCACATCCAATAATATCAGGTCCAGAAGAACCAACGCTGGATTGTTTTTGTCTTTTTTTTATCTTTTGCTTTGTTTCCCCCCTTTCAGTCACCATCGAACAGAAGAGGACTAGTCAATTCATGCTAATAATTTTTTCAACGTAAATCCCTGCCGCAACTAGTGAATTCATTAAAAGTGCTGAAGCATAGTAAGATTATTTGAGAGTTTACGCACTTTGGGCAGGTAATATATTTCATAAAATATTTTCAGAAGAATGTTACATCAACCTTCTTAAGTTAATATATAGTTCCTTGAATTGTTATATACCAATGATTCTGTAGACAACAAATAATATAAAGGCGTAATACAAGGTTGAACAACCTTCAACCGATGCAAGTATAAATCAATAATACAATCAAATCCTCAGCTAGTAGTTATTTAGTTCACCCCCCACTCCTCAAGTCTAACCAAAACACCAGCCACCTATTCTTCACTCATTTTCATTTCACTTTCTTATATAATACAGGATATTCATTCTAAACATGTTAACATCATTGTCTTACCTCAATGCCATCGTTGTTTACACGAGAGTTAGCATCAAGAAGTGTCTCCAATGATTGCGCTTTTCTGCTCCGAACTCTCCCTGCTTCTTTCAACAATTCAGCTAACCTCCTCTTCTCATCATCCACATCAGGGTTAGCTGTCCCAAGTTTTTCCTCCCTCATCCCAACAACAAACTCCAAGATTTCAATTGCATCATCCAACCTGTGGTATTCATAGCATGAAAAGAGTCAGAAGAGTGTATTGCTTGAAATTGTAATCAACCTAACATGGCCAAATGAACATTTTAACATAAAAAAATTACTTATAAATAAAGAGATTACTACACATAAAAGGATAAGTATTCAAACAAATTGACAATAACATATTGAAATTTATGCTAATGGAAGGAATACGAATAATGGACAAAAGTACCTGCCAATTGCATCATATGTGCCAGCAAGATTGCTGTATACCCCGAGAGTGTCAGGATGATATGGTCCACACTCTTGTTCCAAAATGGACCTGGCTTCTTCAAATAATTCGACAGCCTCATTTATAGAATAACGCTGCACACAAGCAAGCCCCATTTGGTTAAGAGCAACACCAAAGAAGGCAGATTTTCTCTCGCCAATTGCTCGGAGCTTTGAAATTGCATTTTGGAAGGACTCGTAAGAGTCAGAATAGTTCCCCAGCATGTAGTACATTACTCCCATCTGGGCTTCAATTCCAGCAATTGTGCTTTGCTGACCAGGGGCATCACTGTATATTTTTAATGCTTTCTGTAGCAACTTGATTGCCTGTTCAAGCTCGTTCATTGATTCATAGATAGAAGAAACATCAGTGAGACCACTTGCAATCTCTTCTGGAGGAACACCAGGTACAGGCTTTTCATAAATTCGAAGGGCATTCTCACAGTAGGATTTTGACTCCCTCAATTTGCCTGTCCTGTTGTACATATCAGCCAAACGGACAAAGACTGAAGCAACAGCTGGATGGTTCTCTCCTTTGTTGGTCTTAAAGGCTGTGAGTGCTTTCTGATATGCAAAAACAGCTTCATCATAACGAGACAATGACAAATATGTATCTCCAATGCTGCAATCAACTGAAGCCACCTCTGCATCCTGGCCATTAGCTATCATGGTCATGCTAGCTAAAACAAGATGCTCAAGAGCAGCTTCATGATCTCCCTTTGTTTCACATATAAGACCCATGAGCCTCCTATCTGCTGCCTCTTCAAGAGAAGCAGGAGAATCGTTATCCCTATGAATGTCAAGAGCCATCTGACAAAACCTCTGGGCCTCGCTAAATTGTAGTGCTTGAACATGAGCTTCGGCCAAATACCTACATGTCTCACCAACTCTTGGGTCTGTTTCCCCCAGGACTTGTTTCTGGACCTCCAAACCTGTCGTGTAGCACATTAATGAATTCTCCAGCTGGCCCAGCATTGCATAGGTATCACCCAACTGCATGTGGCCAGCAAATTTGGCAAGGGCATGCTCTTGGCCTTCCTCAATCACAGGAATCTCAATTGAGTGTTCAAGAACTGGAATTGCCTCATTATACTGGCCTAAGCTGCAGTAAATTGCTGCTATAACATGCAAGCACATGACCAGTTCTAAACTGGGCTTCCCATTTGCACAAATTTCAAATGATTTTGAAGCTCGAAGAGCTAATTCAAGAGCTTTCTGCGGATTATCACCTGAAGAAATCAACTCCCTAGCTTGCTTAAGCAAAAGTGGTCCAAGACCTGGCTTGTCTAACCCTGCTTCAGACGCATCCTCACCTTTATGTAATTTTCCTTTCCGTCTTTTCATGGGTGTCGCTCCTGCATTTGATTTTTTAACACCCTTGTCAACTGGGGGTTTCTTTGGAGGACTCTTCCCCTTAGAACTTGTTTTCGATGACACTTCAGTGTCCATCCCTGAGTGAGAAACTTTCTTTGGGTGACCTGAAGAAATGGATTTAGTACCAGCAGATTGGCTCTTTTCCAATTTCCCTGACTTCTTACTACCAGATGAACTACCTTTCTTTGAAGAAGAAATACTATGAGAATCATCCTCTGGTTTTTCCACCTCTTCTTCTTCCATTATCTCAACCTCCCTCATTTCTCCACCCACAAGATGGCGCAACTCCAAATCAATTCTAGACTCTTCACCATCAGATCCAAAGCTATGCCTAGAAGGTGACTGATCAGAACTCTGCATATCACACACATTCTCATAAAGCTGCTCGATTGATGCATCAACCACTTCACCAACAGGCTGATCACAAGGGCTTTGTGGACAAGAAGCACTTTTGGGGGATTTGATTGAAACTGAATTTTCTTTAACAGGTGTAGAGTTTCCATTCAATTCACTAACTACCCCTTCTTCAAGGATGTCATCCATTTTAATTCCAGGCATCCTTGCACAGCTAAATCAACAAAAACTCTAAAACCAATAACTTACCTGCAATAAACATTCAAATTACAATACAAAATCCATCAAACTACTGCAACATCCAATCCAAACAAGAGAAGCAAGTGTATTTAATTTGCAATTAGCATCCAATTACATACCAACTACAAAGATCAACATAAATTTCAACATGTTAGAAAGTCAACCCAAAATAATAATAATAATAATAATGATGAACTTACACCATCAAAAGTTCAATTTTAAGATGATAACTGAAATGCTATTGAAACTTTTTAATGATTGACAACTTATGAAAGAAGCAAACATGAATCATCATTTCGCAATTAGATCTTCAAAAACGAAACAAACCCAGATGTTATTAACTCATCAACAAACAAATGGCATAATAATCAAACAAATCAAAACAGAACCTCATAAACAATAACTCCATATCATAATAAATGAATTGAAAAATACATGCAGCTGACCTCCCAAGATGATCCAATAGCACAAAGAAATCTTCCAACAGAGTAAAAAGATTATTGGTTCAACTAAAAGAAGAAGAAATTGATAAAAAGAATAACGAGAAAGCTATAAAAAGAGAAAAAATGTTATTACCTCACAAACCAGCCATGAAATAGAAACATCAAGATGATAAATTATCTGTTTATTCCTAAATATTTATAGATATGGAGAGATATGTGTTGTGTGAATAAATAGACGCACACTCAAAATTAAATAATGAACAAAAATCTTACCTTTTAGTTGTTGCTATACATATCTTTATATAGAGTATACAAGCTTGAAGGGAAGAAGAAGAAGACGGAAAATTTTTGTAAAAAGGGCGAAGGGTAGGATTGTAAATGCACAAAGATGGAATGTCAGAAAAAGGCAAACCAAAAAAAGAGAAAAAAAGAAGGCGACTTCTCCTCTAACCAAAGCGCGGCCTGCAACTGCCGATCTGTTTTCGGTCTGTTTTCTTCAGTTTCATAACAGCTCGCCACGAGGCATTTCGACATGTCTTATGCTTGAAAGACAATTATGTCCATGCGGTGTATTGTTTATTGGTCCTCGGTCAATTTGTTTGTGGGGTTAAATAACGTCGACATCCCTTAATTCCTATAATTTTTTTTAAAAGAAAGCTTGTAGTTTGTCTATTTATGTCAAATTGGTCCGCAGACTCAATTACCCTTCAGTGTTATTTTACATTTTAGTAGGAGCCAAAGAGGACTTTAATGTTAGACCAACAAATTATGTCCTCATTTGAGAGAAATGAAAGAGAAATAGGGATCGGGACGTTATTAGAGCAGGTGTTTATTGTGGTCGTTTGTGGACCTGAGGGTTCTTTTGACCTTTGCATAATGTGGGTGGAATGTTAGAATTAATGGATAGAGGGTCAGAGTCATGAAGTTTACTTGCCTTCTTAGTTCCTTCTTTCATGCTTGGTTTCTAAGGTGGGGAAGATATCAATTATCAAAGATGTGTAAGTGTAATAAGTAACAAGTGCACAAGCACCATCAAGCCATGTGGTAAATTTTTTGATACTTCACTCTCTCTCCATAGGCTGTCAAGTGAAGAGCAAATTAACAATTGAGCATTTCGGTTTTATATATATTTTCTTTTTTAAAAAAAAAAAATAATAAAGTTGTTAAAAAAAGAAAAGAGGGGGGAACAAAACAAATAATATCTCTGTGGGATGGATATATTGACTAGTTAACGCTTTTTTATTTATTATTTTGAAGTTCTTTGTGCTGCACGGTACAACAAAACTTCGCAAACAGTTTGTGTGACTTTTTCTAAGATTGCAGTGATGCTGTTAACTCTGGATGTTGCATTAATTAACTGAAAAGGCAGGAGACGAGCACGCACATGGAGTAATAAGTAGCCTGCACCTGCATTGCCTCGTTAGTTGATGATGCAAAATGATATGGGCCCTCTATACCATGTCAAAGAAACGAGATTTAATTCATTCAAATCTATAACTGGCTCTGGGTGATTTAGAAAGTCTTGGAATTGATGAACGTGATAGGGCCTTTAATTATTTCTCTTTGCCTCTTTGATCTTAGGGGTGTGCTAGAACTTATGATACCATAATGACATGGTGGTGTTACGATTTTAGATGCCAAAGGTCGATAATTAATAGTAAAGTGCACACCTTTTTGAACAATTATTGGAGTGAATGAATGAGTGAGTTTTACAACGCTCAAGGTTGGATGGATTTAGTATCCAATGATAATGGGACTTATAATAAAAGATATTGAAGAATTAAATATTTGGATCGTCCTCCAAAATAAGCACATAATATAGTTGTCCCTAAATTTTTTTTTTTTATTTAAGTTCCCCTGAATTTTTAAAAAAATTTTATCACGCGTCTTTTAATAAAATTAACTACGCATAAAATTTTTTTATCATATATTTTATAATAAAATTAACTACTAAACAATAATTAAATTATTTATTCAATACATGGTCAAATCACAAGAACGTTGCGCCTACGGATGGTCCCCTTTTCTAAGGGGCAGTAACCACTCCTAATTGAAAACTCAATTATTTGAATAAAGTGTTGGCGACTGAATCTATTGAATATCTTTTCCGTAGTAATCTAATTCAGCGACAATCGTTCATCATTCACGGGAAAAAAATAGGGTTTTGACAGCTGTGGGATTTGAACCCACGCCCTTTCGGACCAGAGCCTAAATCTGGCGCCTTAGACCACTCGGCCAAACTGTCTGCTCCTCGCTTTAATGCAAGGCAATTTACATATTGTTTGACTAGTGTCCCAATCATGAGCAAGGACACAGTGACTGTGAATTTGCGATGCTAATCAATTTAATCGGTATGCACCGCCCGATTGCCTACATTGGGAGCTTAACGTCGCAGCTAGTAACTGGTTAAGGAATAAAGACTAAAGGCATTTTAAAGCCTTTTAAAATGAATGAAGGCTCACTTAAGACTTTCAACATGCCTGCCAGACCCCATCCTTATATAATTCAATGGTTGAGAAAATCAATTTCCAAGTTTAATTTAAACACATCAATGTTTCCGCAAATTTCAACCTCTAATTTTCCATTTCACTTAGAGAAGGAGAATTGGGTACATTTGAATAAGAAGAAACGATAACAGGAACTGCTTTCATTCTCACATATTTAACACAGAGAATGAAAGCTGAAGGAAAAAAAAAAGGAACAGAAAAGAAAAGCCATAAAGAGAGGATTATATTTGGACATTCTACAAGTTTCTTCCTAAACCTGTTAAATGTAAGAATATGATACATTTAGCATCACACTTCCTTTAAGAAGAGCTCCTTGGCTTTTGAATGAGCACAACAATGCCTCGCAATACATGTTGGTAAGCATCGCAAAATAGTATGATCTGGCGAAGGTATGACGGATGAGAAAAATTCTGGATCCTGCTCAAGGGACTCAGAATAGCCTTCCAAAATCGAAACTATTTCATCAAAATGTGGTCGTTTATTTGGACTGCTTGACCAGCAACAGCTGATGAGATGGCTGAATGCCTTAGGGCATGTTGGAGGTAATGGCGGTCTCGCATTCTGCACAAAATTCAAATGATATAAGATGGTAAGTCTAATGACATATGCATCGATATAGGGATAGCATCAGAGTTTAAAATGGATCCTATTTCACAGGTATTCAATGCATAGATCCTCGAGCAAGTTCAGGAATTAAAGTAGATATTACTAAACTATGGGGGCATGCGTTTCCATATTGAGAATGAGAACAAACAAATTTCTCTAAGACAAAGAAAAGAAGACTTAAAAGCAGTTAATTATACAAAAAAACCTCAACTTTCTCTCAGTTGTCATCTATAGATGCTATGTCCAACTTCCCATCAAAAGATTCAGCATTTCTTCATTTTGCTTTGTTTTCAACTTATCATCTGATCTCCTTGTCTCATTTTACAGTAGTATTGTTGCTCCTGACTGCCCACATGTTTGCAACATTTATAGATTTCAACACTTCTATCATAAGCAATGTCCATTTAAAGCTTCTTGATTCCATCTATTCAGTTTGTGGACTTAACTTCCCACATTTCACTCTTCACCTACATTACTCTTACATCAAGTAATATTGTCTCCTGGATATTCTTCGCCCAAGTACCATTTCCAGTTTAAGAGTCAGAATATTCCCTCAGTCACTCTCCTATGATCAAATGATTCTCACAAATAACAAAATCAAAGTCTAAGTCATCTATTTCTATAAGATACCTAAATAAGTTCATTTATTAAAGATACAAGAAAGCATAAAATTCTAGATATATGTTTTAACATGATCTCTTCCAAAATTAAAAAATGAATTTTGAAGTAAAACAACATTGAATAAGTTGTCCAAATCTCTTCTAAAACAAATTGTTCAAAATCACATCTTTAGTATTCTGTTTTCAAGGTGTATTAGATGCAGCTTTACTTTACAGTTCATTGGAATGGAATATGCCTTGAAACAGAATGAGAATATGTACAAATAGAATCTAGCTTATTTCTACTCAAAAATTGTTTTTAAGTGCTACCCATTCTAGATTTCATAAACAGGTAAGCATTATTCGTTGTGACTTATTATATGATAACAAATGCAGTGTTGTGGTTTCACAAAAAATTAGGAATGTCAAGGATAAACATCATTCTTGAACTGAATCAGATGACTTTACCTTCTGGCAGACTGCAAATGCAGCTTGTTCTGGAGTCATGTTGTCAAATGGTGTCAATGCAGTTAAAAGCTCCCAAAGAACTATGCCAAAACTGTAAATGTCAACCTTTTTTGTATGGCGCTTTTCTTTGATCATTTCTGGTGCCATCCAACGGTAAGTACCCGTAAATCCCTTGGCACTACCACACTGAGATTCTAAGCATGAGATACCAAAATCTGCTACCTTCACACACATATCCTCACCAAGCAACAAATTTTCTGATTTTAGATCCCTATGAAGTATCCCCTGGGAATGAAGATACTGCATCCCTCGTGCAATGTCAAGGGCTAACTTTAGAACAAGATTGAGTGGAACTGAATATGGCTCCTGCTGATGGAGGTATTTTCTCAGTGAGCCGCCGGCAAGATATTCAGTGATTATACAAAACACAGGAGGTTTTTTGCAGGCTGCAACAAACTGCATGAACAAAGAGAAAAAGACAAACAACAAATAGTGAACTAATTGGTTCCATTAACGTTAAGACCACCTAATTGCTTTAATCAACAAATTTCTATATTTTATGACATTTCAAAATGCAAATAAATCCCTGTTCCAAACGAACCCAAACCAAAAAGATTAAGAAGACACTCTATCTCTATGCCTCATACCATTTCAAAGAAAATGAACTACCCTCAGGGCAGAGGTCTGAAAACAGAGGAAAAGGACCAATTAATATGTCGCTGCGGCTGTTCTTAAAAGAAATGAGAAAATATATTGAGCGCCAGCCTTGGCATTGTGGTCTATTTCACTGAATGCATAAACACACTCCATCCAAACCTTTTCAACAATCCACAGTGCTAATATTTAATATTGTCTGCTCTCTTTTAACCCTTCTACATAAAGTAGCAGTAACACCACTTGTCTATAAGATATTATGAAATCTTCTCTTTCTTTACCATCACGAATTTCTCTATGAGTTGATGAAACATTGACTGCAGCTCTAAATTGCAACCGCTAATGAATTATTAACAAAGATATTAAAGCTAAAGAAAAGGGAAAGAAAGGACTGCAGTTTTAATCCCATTAGGAATTCAGCCATACAATGACGTGGCCCTGACTCAGCAATATCTAGTTATAAACATGATCCTAATTTTTTTAAAATATAAAAAAATTCTTAAGATATTCAGTAAAAGACGGTATTTGTAAATTGTATGTAATTTTTATAAGAATGCTAGGAAGGCCCATAATTCTGAAGTTTAGAAGTATATTCAATGCCATTGGCAGGGCTTATATCCCCATCCTTATCAAGTGCAAAGCAAAGGGGAGCAGTAATAAATAACATGCACATGGGTAATATGTATCAGTCGGTCATGATAAACATTGATCAATAAATGCGGACCGTAGTTGGTCAATGCATAAAGCCTCAAATCCCCAGTCCACAATAAATATAAAGGAAGGGATTACACAGCAGGGAGGTTGCCATCGTTTTGAAGATCAGTGTCACCATTCATGGAAAAACAGAATAAAAATCCTTATTAGAAAACTTTAGAAGTTGTCAAGTTGAAATGGCATTTTACTTCATTAAGCAAAAGTAGTACAATTCCCCTATTGCAACAATTTTATGCTTTTTGGTAGTAGGCTTTTTGGTAGTAGACATGCCTTTTGAATTACTTCACAAGCGATTTTCTCCGTTTCTTTGCTTTAACAAAACTCAACCCAAGATGAAATTTATGAAAAGTAAAAGAAATCAAGAAAGCAAAAGAAGCTTACAGTGATGATATTAGGATGGCTTAACCGAAACAAGAGAGCCACCTCTGAAGTGAACTGCTTCTCAAGCATAGAGGCTAAGCTTTCATCCTCCTCTGGCTGGCTTACAAGTTTGATTGCTACATCTCTCTGTTTATAAATTCCTCTGTAGATCCTACTGTGTCTTCCAGAAGCAAATTTGCAACCAATAAACAACTGAGACATGTCAGCACTCCACTCTTCTTCTCCTTCTCCTTTAATCTCGGCACCTGAAGAGACCAAATACTTGGACCAAGAAACAGCTCTCCTGTATTCACCAAGAGAGAGCCTCCTCTCAGGTTTTGCATTGATAGAGATTTGCTTGAACCAGTGAAAATTCTTCATGGGTTTGTGAAAATTAAAATCATCAACTGTTGACCGTTGGCCGTACGAGACTCAAAACTTGTGTTAAATGCGACCCAGAACAGGGGGAAAAAAACTCAACTTGATTTTTGCTTTAAAGCGTTCACTCATTCAACTACATTTCGAAAAATTGAAAATTTGCGCGAGTAATATAGAATCACCGAGAGATACACCTCACCCCGCACAAAATCAATCATTTGCTAAACCAACTACACGTTGAATCCTTGTAATTTAGAAACAACTTAAGAACAAGAACAGCTTTCTCTTCAAAACATGCAAAAAGAATTCTCAAATCTCAAATCTTAAAATTTTAGCTTTAAATCAGACAAAATGAAGGGAAAAAAAAAAACCAACAACGTACTTTGATAAGAAAAAGAATCTTTCACATAATATATAACTGAAGATTCGAATAACCAAAGTTGAAACTTAATATAAAAAAAAAATGGCAGCAAAAAGAGAATAAGAAGCAAGAGCTTGTTAAAGAAAGAAGCTGAGAGAGAGAAAGAGAGAGTCGGTTGGGTGGTGGATGATGATATTGTTGTTGCTGTTGTCACTACTGTTTATGCAGTGAAAGCATATGCAGAGAGAGAGAGAGAGAGAGAGGGCTGGCGGTTTTGTTTGTTCACTCTGCTGTGTAGAGTTGTGTTTGTGTTGCTTGCTGTAATAAACCAACTCATCACCGCAGTTTATCTCTCTTTCTCTCCTTTGTCAAAAACTCTCTTGTAATTTTTAACATTCATAACGTGCGAAGATCCACCTCAGGGGAGACAAACCGGGTCCTTCAACTGGTAATGACCTCTCCCTCTGCACTTTGCCCATTCTGCCCCCGCCCGTCCCCCAGAAAGGGGAGGTTAAATAGGTCATTTTACAAAAGAGGTGGGGGTGGGCGTTACGACAGAAACAGAAGGAGGTGCGGTGGGGCTTGTGTTGGGAAGAGGGCAAAAGTGGCGCCCACAAGAACAGGGTGGTATCCGTGGGTGTGTCGGACAAAGCCGTATGGTATGGTCCTCTTCCGTATACGGTCGCTTGCTTTTTCATTTTCCATCTCTTCTAGGTTTTACTAATATCAATAATATCTCACTCCAAGCCCAAGAGGATTCAGCCATTATTATTAATTGTACTCCATTTTCATCACAATCGAAGCAAAAAGCCAAACCCCATCTCTTCTTGGTACTGATCTTTGACATGCGGAATAATTAATAAAGCTTTGATCATAACTTGCAACCGGGTCCACCCGCTGTTGGATAACGCGTGGCACACGCTCCTTCATCAGTTCAGTCCCTTCACTGGTTGCGTACTCGCGTTCGGAGTGTGTGCCAATGTGCCGTGACTCGTTGGTTTTAGGTCGGCAGAGTCACACACTTGAAGCTACAGAGCTGGCAACCTGGCTTTGGCCTTTCGTTAGCAGTCATATTTATTGATACCCGTTACAAAAGCATAAACTGGTGTTAAATTCAAGGAATATAAATGATCCCGTGCAGGGTAACGCAGTCCTTCTGAATGAACAGTGAGGAATTTAAACACGTGACAGGATTTTATGACTCTTTCCTGCTAGTATGAAAATATTATGCATTAACAAAATAATGCAGTGTCGCATATCATAAAATGTAAAATGTGAGTACCATTGCCGTCCATATGGTATCATTACTGTATAAACTCATACGAGATATGTACATCCGTTTTGTACGTTTTGGATATGAGTCATATCAGTCAGCGGACTCATTTTCAATACTGAAATAAAAAAGCCCTAGACTGTAGTGGCTTTCTTCTTTAAAGCGTATATTATGATGATTTCACACACACATACACAGAGAGAAAAGGAGGTGGGGTGGGAGGGGGAAGAGAGAGAGAGGGAGAGAGAAATTTTTGAAAACCCAGTTAAGATGCTGCCAATCAGTATCAATAGTATATATATCTCTAATACAATTAACGTAATTGTACAGAAAATTTCATAATTGGAAGCTCAGTAACAATGGCGTTGTACCAATCGATCGACGAAAGCATAGCAGCCAGCATGGCTGTTTTTTGCGATTGTTAATGCCGCCATCGCAACTGCCGTATATTTTTAAATTCTTTTAGATTCTTAAAAGTTTAGGATATATCTTTAGTTAATCAATTAATTAACGAGTATTATATCTTTAGTTAATCAATTAATTAACGAGTATTATATCTTTAGTTAATCATAACAATGAATTTTGATGTTTTAATAATAATACTACACCGAGACGTTAAATCAAATCAAAAACTTCCAAATATACTCGAGCCATACCGGTGTTAGGTCCTTGTCAAAGCCCTAGGTAGCTACCTTCCAATGGATTATAATTAATTACTTTTGGTCGTAGTTTAATCGGGAGATAACATTTTTTTTTAATTTGAAAAATACAAAATCGGAATGGCATGCAACTGTTTGTTAATTTTCGTAAACTTTTGCGATCACATATGGGGATTCTAACTCTCCGCAATTGAAGGGACATGCACGTGCACCGGTACGTTGTGAACTGGACGGTATCCTACGTGTCGGTTTTGGATGAGCTAGAAAATAATAGATTAATTAAAACTCACAGTACAGAATATATCCCTTATCCGTACTTAATCTTGGTTGGTGGATACCAATTGAATTAAGTAGCTTTAGTTTAAAATATATGTTAATTATAATCTATAACACACATACTTTACGTGTAAGTTGGCATCATGTTGCTTTAAGTCTAATATTATAAAGCCTAATTGTTTGGTGTTGTTACTATTGTCAATCTTTCTACACAACGATAGAAGAAACGATATAACTTTGCTATATATGACAGGTTTCCTTTTTGAATCGGTTAGCTAAAACTTTGACGTGTGAATAAGATAGAACAATATATAGGCCAGGTGTTGGCATCATTTTTTTTTTTAAAAAAAAAGAAGAAAATAATGAATAAACAAAACTAGGGGGTATATGATGGAGAATATTTGTCACGTAGTTGAGATTTGAACATGGCATATTAAGGATACCACGTGAAACTTTTTTGGGTTTGTGTTTATTTAACAAGGACTAGCTAGAGATCATTTACAAACTTCGTTTCAGGTGCAGTTGATCGGTCAGTTGTCTTTTTCAATTTTCAGTGTCTACTTTCTTCAATTTTGACGCTTGGTAATCTAATTTTGATGCATCACAGGAGTTAAAAAGGGGTGACAATTGGTTGTAGCATTGGGCAAAAAAACCGTGACCTAGGAAAAATTGAATTGAATTAGTGGTTTCGTTCGCATTCAGAACAATTTTAATTCTTATAAATATTCGAATATCCAATTTATAAGAAAAAAATCAAAATACTTATTTGGTTTTCGGTTCACTCAGCTGAACCAAATAACCGAACCAAAGAATTGGGATGTTTTTATAATTTTACCAAAACATAAATTGTGTTATATGTTAATTGATTATGTAAAATTATTACAATAAACTTGCTCACACACGATTGTTATTTTTATTTTGTGTTGTAGCTGATGTTATTTTTATTTGTCTTTTCAACTTTATATTTATTTAGATGGAGTATTGGAGTCTAGATTTGTATTTTTAAATCTTAATATTTCATAATTTGTTAGTAGTAGTTAGTAAGACAGTAGTGATAAATGTGTTTTGAATACTTTGTATTTATTATTAGTATTTATGATGAAACTATGATGAATTGATTATTGAAAAAAATTATTTTATTTTTTAAATCTTAATAAAAATTTAAAAATTTAATTTGTTAGGCAAAAAACTAAAAAAAAAAACCAAAGTAGTTAGATTCTTTATTATATTTAGTTTTTATTCGGTTCTGCTCAATCTCGATCCGAACTGAATCATGCCCACCCTTAATTGAGTGGAAAAAAATAAAAAAAAAACCTATGCAAGATTAGGGATTTATATCAAAATTTTAATAGGTTATGAAATGCTTAAAACCAAAATATTGATACTGGCATTATGGCCTCGTTTGGGATTTCAATAAGCTATTTATTTCATGATTTTTGACAAAAATAGTATTCAATAAATCTTGTAAATTTTGTTTATTTCATAATTTTCTTCATTTTTCAAAACAACTTTAAAAAACAGGTAGAGTGTTACATTTCATAAGTAACTTATTAAATAAGTCACCACTTCTTTTTAAAATTCCTATTATAACATTAATATTTCAATAAAAAAGATAATTATGTCATATTTTTTCATACATCTAATATATAAGCCATTAGATATCATATTACCAGCGTAATCAAATTACCCTTACAATTATAAAGTTTTGATACAGTAAATTTATATTTTTCATATTTTACTTTTATTTTCTATTATACGATTTAATAAGACTTGCATATAATTACGTAAATTTTCTTTGAATTATGAAAATTTTCACATGAAATTTAACCATGACTTTTTAAATCAATGTCATGACTATTGATTTTAACATTCAATCATGTGTGTGTGTGTGCGCGCGCACAATAAGTTTAACATGAACGTAATGCATATTACTTTTTTAATTTTATTTGGATTATGTATTAGTGTGATTTTTTATCATATTTTATGTAATATATTATTAAGTTTATTAGATTTTATATAATTGAGTTTTTTTTCACTTTATATAATTTTATGTATTTTAAAAAGAAAAAGGCATGCGTAAACATTATTAAATATACTCTAAAAAATAAAAGATAATTTAAAATTATGTCTATTTTGGTGGTTATATAATAAAACAATACTTTCGTAATAAAATTTATCAAACACATGTATACTGTTTTTTAAACTCACAGTTTACCAAAAACTAAGTTATTTTTTTTAATAAATAATTTATTTTATCCGCACAATAAAAGTAGCTTATTTAAACAGCCACCTCAGTCCCAAACTGATGTTAGTGTTTACTTTAATGATATTATGAGAATGAGAATGATCGATTAAGCATGAAACTGGTAATTATAGGCAAAGCACGGATGATGAATCTGCATAGTAGCAACTTGTCATATGGAGTCATGTGTTGGATAAACCCCACAGGCAGCATGAACAGCAACACAAATATCATGGTTGTTGGATTGAGACACGACAGTCTTGGTCATCATTTGCTTTCTTTGATCTGTTGAGTATAAATCTTTGATGATGTGAGAGCCCACCATAATTCAATTAATTAGAGCCATAAGCCAAATATGTTCTCATGGAGGTAGAGCAGAAACAAATGAGAGCAAAGGATTAGGAGAATGGATTTATGCTTACCAAGCAAGCTAATTCCTCACGACAGCGTAACAATTGGCATTGTGCAGCTCTGTTAACATTTTTTGGCGAATGAGAGAGAAGCTAATTGTACTGACAGGACAGCTGGCCCCTCCCTGTCATCCTGCTTTTAGTGATTTAACGCGTAATTTGTAAGTGAGACCTGAGTGATCAACTTTGGATAAGTGAGGGATGGATGATCTCATTATCAAGTGGCCTGATCTCATTTAATAAGCTGTTGGCTTGCAACTTAAAAACAGTGTGTGAATTGCTGACTAGACCGTTGGGCTTCAGCTTTGGGTTCAAGAAATCCTACACCTGTGAGTTGTGGGCATCGTGGGGGCTATTTATTCATTTTGACAGGTGTTTACCTTCAAAAGCAAAGTTCTAAGTAAACCCAAACACATTATCAGTGTCACCGCACATCACCCCGAAGCAGTCTGTTGAATTGGATGGCAGACATGGTGGCAAGGGGAGATGAGAGGAGTGTTTGGTAACTAACAAGATTACTGTTGCAATTAGACAAGCAACAATTATTGATGGAATGGATGATGTCGTTGGATAGGATAGGATTGCTTTCCATGTAGATCCCATTGCCGTAGCCACAGTTGCCGCCATTGAGATGAATGTCTTCATCTCTACATCTGCACGAAACATAGGGCCATTCATTGGGTTCTGACAGTTGTTGCGGGGATCGTGAATTTGGCGCTAATTTTAACTCTCTGCAAATGGAGTTATATAGTCACAGGTGTGGCTTATTTTTTGGGGAATGAATTCGTCTTTAAACTTTTGTCCATTTGAATACCAAATCATTTATGATAGATTAACGAGTACTGGAAATGCTCGGAAGATAAAAATGTTTTAGTACACCTCTATTCAACCACTTCGCCGCGAGTCTGAGTCATCAAAGTACATAAAGATTAAAGGCCCTGTTCCCCTGATAAATGGATGGTCGAAAAAGCGACAATAAAGTATTATGACAGTACGAGGTGCAGTCCGGCACAAAGTACCAACCGAGAAGTGACTTAACTGTTACGTCTAGCCCCCCGCTTCACACATGGCTTGATGATGAACAAACATTTAATGATTTTTTCTGTTTTTAGCAAGTAGCTGTTGAATAACCATCGAAAGTTTCCGTGAGAAATTTAAAGAAGCATTTATAATAATAAATTTCTGAACTTTAGGGGGGCCACAAAAAAAAAAAAAAAAAAAGGAAAAACTTTATCTTCACACTACATGATCACCCCCAAAGCTATGTAGAATGACAGTTAAAATAGTAAATTGATTTCATATTCATCATAAAATAAAAAAAACTTTACATTATTTTCAAATTTCTGAGAGAAAAATATATATATCATAAGGAGCACTCCATACAAGATGAAAAACCTGGATTTGAAACTCTTAATCCTTTTTGCATTTCTTGAAAAAAAATAACATAAAATAAAATATGATGTACAGCAGCTGTTGTTCTCACGTGGCCTCATGAGTCATGGCTAAATAGGTTGTAACCTGAAATAATGGAGCTTAAGGCAAAGGCAATAAAAGCGAGGAAGGACATTGCGACTGAAGCACTAGCCATCTCTGTAAACTCATCCTTGCCCCAATTTGACTGCCAGTCATCTACCCGAGTGGCTGCAGCTGATGACGCCGATATAAGAAGATATGCCAGTATCTGCAATTTGAACCAACAAGAGGAGACGCATTACTTTCATAACTCAGCACAGACATGAAAACCCCTTTGTAAAAAGTTCGCGCGCGGGGTTGTCTCTGTCCAACTCGGTGAATGATCATTCCAGCTGCTCAATATTGGAACCGTGTAGTGTAAACATTCTAGGCTGAGTGCAATTATTGTATGCCAAACTTGCCCAGAACCCAGGAAACAAATATAACTGACTGACTCAATACATAATCCAGGATCCAGCTTATAGTAGTAATTGGCTTAAAACATTTTATTAGTTATATAAGCATCAGAAGCCAGGTATTAAGGGATATAGGTCAGAAAGTTTTTTTAAAAAAAAAGAACACCAGAGGTTGAAAAACTAACCTGGTCCATAAAAAAATCAAAGGGTCGCCTGAGATGGTATCGGATCACATGTTTTCCCTTGGCCAGATAGTAAGCTAGATCATATGCTTGAAATCCCGAATATACAAATGCAATAACATTCACAGATAAACAATACCTGCCATCAAGTTCCATCTCCAATCAAACATCCTTCAAGAAGTAATTACATAAATATAAAATGACAAGAACAGGATTGCATTGCTGAATAGAAATGGTGACTGCAGGGCTCCCCACTGACTCCATAAAGTTCAAATTTTACAGAAAAACATACATAAGCTGCTACAAACTGTTGGAGTTAATTATTCATTTTGTCTAGTTCTTGATATCCATTTTAAGAGAACTGATAAACATGCAATGTAGTGTACTTATACTATTTTCAGTGTTAAAAAAAAAAAAACACAAAATTGAATTCAAGTTAGTTGGAAGGAACAAATAGTTAAATACACCCGATATATCAAAATTGAATTCACAGCTAATAAATTAAAAAAAATTATCAAAAATACAGAGTTGTGAGTGAATGAAAGAATTAAATTAAAACCTGTATTCTCTGTAACGATCAAAGGAGTCGCCGCTCCAGCCCTGAGTCTTATCAGCGGCCATAACAGAGAAAGAAATCAGACTCAAAGCGACTTCGCTTAACCTAATCCCTAAATTCGCAAATTTGAGCCTCTCCTCAAACCTCGATCTCTTCAGTATCGACGCCACCGGCCCCGATCTCCCTCCCCCCACTCCACCGGGTTCGGTCTTCATCATAGAAGGCGCACCGTCTTCTCTCACTGCCTTGTTAAACATTACAGCAGTCTTTACCTCCGGCGGCTTCCCCAGCATCGGAGAGCTCTGCGTGAACTTGTCGGCGACGGCGACGATAGCTCTCGAGTTCGGTTTGTCGTCATGATTTAGCGGTGATTTCTGTGGCGAGGCGTCAGGAGAAGCGAAGGCGTCGGGCGGGTCGGGGTCGCCCTGGTCGGATCGGAGTGGCGAGTGGAAACGGTGCGGTGACTGAGGAGAGTCGGAGTTTGACGATGAAGAACGTTTCATGTTATTGCCGTTGGCTCTCTTCGTGTTTGTCTTTTGCTGTATGTTTTGAGTTTGTGATTTGGTTTCCATTATTTATCCGCCTTAGTTTGGGTTTCTCGGGAATTTATCGGGAGGGAAAAAGTTTGTTTGGGAAGTGAGAAAAAGGAAGAAACTTGTTAAAGCGAAAGTGGGAGCCTTTAAACTTCAACTTCAATGTTTCGACTGTGGTCCCACTTGGTCCACTGTGACGTGGCATCTATTTTAAAGATTTTTCTATGATTTTTACAGCATTAACCGTGGAATTATTGTGATGGCATGGTTAGTTAATGAATATTATTGTTTTTCATCTATATCCATTATATTGTTTTTTATGTAAATATATAAAATAATAAGACATTAGAGAATTTACATATTTATAAATTATTGTAATGTTTAATGAAAATTATTTTATCTTATTTTATTATTGTTTTGTTGCATGTTTATTCAATTTACGTATTTATAAATTATTTTAATGTTTAATGAAAATTATTTTATTTTATTTAATTCTTTACTTCGTTGTTGGGATATTGTCGCAGAATATGAATATTGTTGTAGGAACAAGATCAAAATTTGATGTTATAAAGATTGTAATAGTTTTTGGTAAAGTATGGATTGGCATGAGTATTAGAGCAGCCAATAACATGGCATTTTGTTATTAATTGTGAAGAATATTATAGTTTTTTAAATTAAGTAAGGATTAATATATTGTGAAATTGATATTTAATTTGGGTATTATAAACTCATCTGCTTTCTAGTATGATTGTAATATACTAAAAATTTTATTTATAATTAATGCAATGGCTTGCACTTTGGTGTTGTATGTGATTCCAAGTCTTGAAATTAAATTTTTAACATGTATTGCAACAATAATTTCGTGAAAAAGAGTACATGTTGGAAGAGAATATAAAGTTGTCAATAAAAAAATTATTAGTAAAGAATTCAATTTCAAACAAAAGAACTTGAAATATTCATCATTTCTTTTTGTTTTCCTTTTTAAGACTTAAATTACTCTTTTAATCGATTTATTAAGATATTATATTATACTAAGAATAATTAAAAATTTTGATTATTTGATTAAATCTAAAGATACATGTTTCTTACATTATTAATACTGGAAAAAAATTACTGGCATCATATAGTAACCCCTATTCTAGATATACACATTCATATACCAAAATTAATATTGTTAGTTTAATAAATAAATGCAAGTTGATATTAAAAACCCAATCATTATGCGACATTGCACAATTAAGATGACGTGGCAGCCAGCTATTTCCAACGGTTTAACCTTCAGTTTCAGTGGATTTGAATACCGAATTTAAGAAGCGCGAACCGAGGATGAAATCGGAGATTCCGCGTAATTATTGTTTTATACATGAAAAAATAAGTGAAAATGAAAGAGCAATCCTCAACAGCCAACGGGCGAACTGGCCACTCGTCCTTTGGTTCAGTGGTGAACCCAAGCTTTCATGATGGTGAGAGTTTTGGTTTAAATTTTCATATGTTCACTTTCATAATTAACATAATTATAGAATAAAATTATAAAAAAAAAATTTTTCTTATGAAATGTAAATGGAGCAGCGACGTCCATTGCTTACGAGGGTTATTTGTCTAGAAATACACTTCATATAAATTTTAATGTAATATCATAAGTATCAATTATATATATTTTTTATATGTTTGGACATGCACTTCATATAGACTTTAATGTTATATCATAAATATCAGTTGTATATATCTGATTATAAATATCAGTATATCTATTTGTTGATATAACAATTATTATAAATATCTAATGTAATTCAATAATATAATATTTAACCAGTGTAGAAAAAAAAAGCAAACTATTTGGAAAATGTTAATCTTTTAGAAAATGTTAATCTATTTGGGAAAACCTATGGCAATAATTAATTTATTTATATATTACAAAAGTGCATGTGAATTTACGAATTTATGTCCGTCCTCTTTCTTTCGTTATTGACAATTTTTTTAAGGAAGCTGCTAACTTACAACTGCATGTAAGTTTGAGCACACACAAAAATCATACAGGATCCACCATTCATGACTGTTCAGCTATATTTTTGTGTGTGCTGTAACCAACAACAGCTGTAAGTTAGTATTTGCCTTTTTCTAATATGGTGATTATCAACAGACAGTTTCTCGGGACAACCCAACAAAAAAGGGTTATGGAAGCATGGTGCAGCTGATGCACCGAAACAAACCCAATAAAAGTAAAATAAAATCAGAAAAAGGAACAAAGTAAAAAGTGGATTTGATTCTATATCATCGTCGCAAGCTTTCAGTGGGGAACTTTAAAATGTGGAACAGGTAAAAGTTCCTTCACGTTTCTTTGAGAGTGGGCTATCATTTCCTTCACAAATTCCTCCAGAAATTCTTCTCGTTCTTTCTTTCTTTCTTTCTTTTTTCTTTTCAAATACCATCAATAATGTTGATATATGAAGACAACTACAAGGAGAAATTTACATGAAATAATGGAGATTGCCGAGCCCACCTGATATCGCTTAGAGGGTATTGAATTCAAAAAGTAAGTATATACCTAAAAGAAACAAAGTAAAGATTTAAAGATCATGCCTTTAATGCCTTGAATAACAAAAAGAAACCACCATTACGTTTTACTTTTTCTACTTTATGGATCCACAGAAAAATTTAACTCTGCTTTTTCATTCCAAAGTTGATCTCTTTAGGCTTATATGGTCCAGTTCACACGCTTATGTTCATCGATGACTCACTAATGCTTCCAAGCAATCGGAAGATGCAAATGCACGAGCATCCTCGGAGATAACTTATAGATTACTGATACACAAAAAGTATTGATAAATAATTACAGGAACCACAGGAAAAAGATGCTATGCAAGATCCTAAGAGAACTCCAAAAGCAATGAATAATTACTAGGAGAAAGGGCATTCGGGTATTGAATTATAGACTGTCTACATATTTTGGTCAGGTAACAAAAATGATATACAAAACCTTGAAGAAAGTGGTAAATGCGGAACCAAAGAGAAACAATAAATATCAAAACTCATAGAAGCAAACTCTCATTTTCAGCTGCCGTATAGGAAAGTACTCACTTCTAATATTAGCCGTATCAAAGGTGATTTTGAGTTAATGAAATTTAACTGGATGGCTTAGTCTGGCAGCTTTAAACGGTTAAACAACACAAGGAAACTTTGCTCAGGGACAACATAAAGGAAACCAAGATCTGCACCTTTGACATATGGTCCCATCCCCTACAGGAAAAAGCGCAAACACAGATTTATCTAAAATCAGCAAAAGACAAGACATCCTACAGATGCATCCAAATACTGAAACAAGCAGTTTTGTTAGCCATTATCAGATTAGCATAGAGAATAGAGGCAACCAAACATTATCGAAAATTTTGTTAAACTACCTTGCCATTGAGTTGAAGAAGTTCACCATCAACCCACCTAGGATTTCGGAACCCAAAGTCTGCTATCCTTCCTTGACCACTGTAACTAGCAACCTGGACAAAATAGCTTACAGTTAGTTGACTGTCTTTAACCTAAACCAACCACAGTTGAAGTTACAGAGTATTACAAATTCTAAGATATTTTCACTGCACTTGTACTTCATAAGTCATAACATGTATGACGAAAAACAGCATTAAATTTGTTAACCGTAAAGCCTCATATTCACTACACTTACATGTGGAAAGGAAAATAAATAAACTGTACTCTTGAAACTTACAATGGAGGTCATAAACATACAAGTCCAAAAACCAAATTCCCATTCCTCAACTAAAGAAAAAGAAAAGATACATAACCCAACGATTCCATAAACTTGACATGTTGAAATTGAAATTGTGCGTGCTGTTCATGCCCATGAATGGGCTCGGTAAAGGACATGTCAGAAAACAATACATATCAACCACACTTTTTTGATAAAATAAGAATGGAAATAACAACATATAACTATTTTCTTACACAGAGAGAGAGAGAGAGAGATTTACCACGCCCAACTCATCTGGAAATTTCCCACGGTTAGGGAGGTGACTCCCTTTCCCAATTTTAGCCCGAAATGTCACCTAACCATCCCAAAGGTTTAATGATTAGAAAAACCTTTCCATTATGTGAGCATCTAACTAATGCTTTCCATACAAATAGGTCCCGGTTAAAAGATACAAACCTGACCAGCAGGAACATTAATGTCCCCAGTTAGTTTTACAGCTTCCACGTATTCAAAAAACTCCACATCTGAAGACTTATCACCCTCACCACTCCATTGACCGTACTTTCGCCTCAATTGTACAACTTCAGTGCCGTAAGGGCCGAACGCTCCAACATACAGTCCTGCAGTCAACCACAAGATCTCAATTTTACGAATTGAAAGAGAATACGCATCTATAAACACATAAATCCGAGCAAGAATACACACCATCAAATGGATCTAAATTTCCTTCAGAAGTGTTGATTCGACTAAAGGTTGTATACTCAGATAGTCTGCTCTGCTTCTGCGCCTGCCTGACTGCAAGCTTCAGGACTTCACGTACATCTCTAGAAACCTAAGATAATGTTAACAGATAATCAACTTGATCATAACCATGATTTAACACTTTCCAAACTGCAGACATAATTCTTAATTGAATATCAACGCATCAAGAAATCTTTTTAGTTTTCCAACTAGAATCCAGAATTTATGAAAAAAATAAGATATCACTAGCATCCAAGATTTATTAAAAGATATTATAGTATTTCACTTTCCAATTTATTTCAGAGTAGAACCATTCTGCTGCTGAAACAGTTTATAAAAAATATGACAATAGATCAATAAATAGCATAAACATAAGGTATTCGTTTACATTTTTATGTACCAAGAGAATGAAATTATGAGAATAGATTCAAAAATCTACATATGCTTCAGATTAAGCCTCTTTTTACTGTATCCATTTAGAAACCTTATCAATGATAGCAATTAGCAGTGAAAGATGCCGCCACAGCTTCCTAAACTTAACAAGTAAATCTCTATCTCACCTTTGAAGAGGCCTTGTCAGAACTCCAAAATGCCTTTGCAACATCAAAAGGCATAAGCTCTGAAACACCTTGAGCTGCTAAGGCAGCTACTTTCAGCTTAGACATTTTACTTTCTCCAGTGTGATCATAATCAAGAATTTTTCCGGGAACATGTAGCACAAAAGAATCTTTCTCCAAATCTTTAACATCAGCTGGCACACGCACATACTCATCCTTGGTGGGAGCATCCTCATTATTATGTACAACCCCACCAATAAAAACCTTTGAATCCAATTCCTTTTCATCTTCTGAGGCCTCATTGGCTCCTTCAAGAGCAACCTTATCAGGCTGAATCTCTTCTATATCATCAGACTCACCTTCAGAATCACTAGACTCTGCCTCCTCACCATCTTGCATTAACTGCTTCAAGGAATCAGCATCATCTGTCACTTCTGCAGTAATATCGATGTTCATAACTTTTACTTTCAATCCTGGAATTTTTTCTTTGAGAAAATTTATTACACTTTTTATTCCTTCCTCAGTTGCTCCCTCAATATTGATGCCTTTCTCATCACTTCTCTCTTCCTTAACATTAGTTCCTTGAACATCTACTACTGATGCATTCTCAACTTCGGAAGTGGATGGACTTTTAGTGGGCTTCGAAGGAGAACTTGTAGAGTTTGTTGAACTTCCCTTGGCTTGCTTCAAATGTACTACCTGCCAACAGATACAGCATTGGTGTCCAAATTTCAAATATGAATTTTTCACATTGAAAAACTACTAAACATCTATTAAGTCTAGAGCTGTGCTTAAATATCCCAGACAAAATTATCCAGGTCAAATCCCAAAGAGTCAAATTTCTGAAGCCCAATATTCAGAACCCAAGTGTACATCAGACCACATCATGGATGCCAAATGAGAACCAAATTTATGCACAATACACAAATTAAGGCTTTCATGATGTGGCCCAGTGAAATATTGCAACTCCTTACAACTATTCTACATCTGCCAACTTTTTACAGTCTTACATATTGTAGCTATGTTAATGGTATATTCTACTGGAATTTGATAATGAGAAAACATTTAAAAACATGATCAAGAACAGTTTTTAAAGTAGGAACACCTGGCTTCCTATCAATATAGCACATACAGTATGGGATTCATGATGGGGCTTTTTGAACTTGTCTAATGGTGAATGACAGAAGCAAATGAACATAAATGAAGTAAGAATGATCTCAAGTCTCATTACTTTATATTAATTCATGTTAAACTAGGCACACACACAAAATGGCTCCGTCAATTAAACCAGCAGGAAATCTGACCAGTGGCTTGACTACGCATGCAAATTTGAACATAAACAGTATCGTAAATTTGCTACAATCCAAAGGAACATTAGTATTTCACCTGCATCACATATGATTCCTCATTATCTTTGACCACGAAAATTTCAAATAGTGGAGTTCCTGGAGATTGAGTGAGCAACTGTCTGTAGCAAACAATAGTTAATAACAATCACTGAATATAGAATATGTTATCCAAAGCCAGAAATATTTATACCTTGGACTGTAATTCCGGGCAACAAATCTTCCAACGCCAGGTTTTATTTGTATTAGTCTGCCAAAGGGGTCATCGGAGTCCTTAGAGTAGCCCACCCACCAGCCAACCTTCCAAGACATGAAATCAACAATAATTAACATTAATAATAGCTTCATCTTCATGTCTGGTTTGGGAATGTCTATAGCCATAACAAACAGCAAATGAAATCCCTCAGCAGCCATCACAACAAAGTATGTGAACATGCTTCGTGTATGGGAAGAGAATCCATTTAACAAATTTCTAAAAGACCGCATAAGCATGGTTTTGATAATAGGCAATAAAGGCTGAAAAGATTACCAGTCCACTTCCTGTGTATCTACACAACCTTGAAGCATCATGATATCGCTCTTTATCAATGGCGTTCTGCAGATAAAAAGCAAGAAATCAGATGACAAAACGAGAGATTATGCGTGCATGTACATAAATGTAATATATCAAGGACCTCATATAGTATTATCAAACCTTCAGCTGAGCCATTATTTCTGCCACAGTATCCTTAGAAGCAGCTTCTGCAATATCGTTTTTCAAGCTAGCAGCTTCTTCAAAGTCTTCCCTCTCAATAGCATCTTCCAGTTGAAACTACAGAGCAAAAGTAAGTTTGAAATTTAAATTTTTAAGTTTATCAATTAATAGTTTAAAAAACAGTTACCTAATAATCAAAAAACAAAAAAAACACTAAGAAACAGATAAAAATTGAGGAAAATATAATAGCAATAAAGAAAAGACATGGGGTAGGTGTAGGGGTACCTTGAGGAGAGAGACGTAGCTCTCAGCTTGTTCAATTTCAGAGAAGTGGCGAGTCCATCGATGCCAATCCCAATCCAAACAAGAAGAGGAAGAGGTGTTGTTAGTATTGGTATTGTGAGTATTGTCGCTACAAAGACAACACAAGGGTTGTGAGCGCGGGTGCTTGATTTTCTTGTATTTGGAAGAAGACGGGAAACTGTGACAACCCAATACGAAGCTCAAACTACTGGTGGGAGTGGATGATTTCTTGGTGGATAAATCAAGACAGTGAAAGGGGGCCGGCGACGGGCTCCTCAATTGAGTTTGAGCCGCCGGCGTTGTGCCCCACCCGTTACTTGTTATTATCATCTCTCTCTATCTACTCTCTTAGACTCTCTTTGTTTTTCTAGATTAGAGAATGGAGGAAAGGAAGTGAGTGTTTCAATTTCCTGTTCGTTTGTTTTATGCCAATGGATAGAATCCTCCTCGCTGGATTCTTTTTGGAGAGTTTTCCCTTCGAATTTTAGAAGAAATAATTTGACCCTTTTCTGTGATCCACTATTCACCAAGCATTCGCTCATCAAAGTCGCTTCACAGATAATGTTCACACGACAAATTAACAAAAGCTTTTACCCTTCGCTGTGTAATTTGTCCTTGACTTTTGTGGCTGCGCCTGAAATAATAAATAATAGGGCATGCAGCTCGTTTGTTGCTGATAAATCCATAATCATATCTGTGTATATTACAAGAATCTAGGCTTGTAAAATATAATCAATTGAGTAAAAATTTATTATAAGCAGGATATGGTTTTACCCCATTTGCCATGTGATTTTATTAAAAACCAAAATTAAATTTGCAATCTCCGCAAAACATGTTAATGATTTCATTATGAAAAGACCTTTGAAGAGCTTATTCATTTATTTCTTTTAAAAATAAAATTTAAGATAAAAGATCCTAAACTGAAAGAATTCCATTCAATTTATGGATTGAAATTCATCAAGTGAAATGTTAATATTATATAAATACTTACTTCATATTAAAAAGATGGTTCTATTTTAGAATTTAATGTATATATGATTTAGTCTAGAAGTACCGTATTTTATTCCAACTTGTGCCTACAAAGACATTGGAAAAATTGCTTAATAAAATACTGCATAAACTTGAAAAATATAAAAATAATGTGAAAAGTATATCAAATTCTTCCCTTGACGAGCGCCAAAGTTCAGTTTCATTTAAGAAGATTGATAAAATTATGAATATATTATATTATATATACTAGGTGATAGTTTTCAACTAAAATGATTGTGTCTCAAATATATTTTATTTATTCAAGCTTCCAAAAGATGGTGTTGATCATATAGATTGTTTCACCAAAGTATTACAACAAAGTATAATTAATCATTAAAGCATCTATGTCATTTTAAGAGTGAGTGTATTTAACAAGGGAAGTTATTGATATGGAGGACTACATACTCTTTTTTCTTTCACTGAGCATTTGTCTCATCAAAATTCTCTTAATAAGGTTTTAACGAGATAATTACACCTCCATAAGATATAAATAAATAATGTACTATACTTTCTTTAGCTAGTCTTTTTTCAATGGTTTTTACTAACAAAGATTTTGATGAGACATATTTTTAATAAAGTGAACACAGTAGGAGTAGTGCTGTGAAATAACTATAATTATATGAATGTTTATCGAGCATACTATTTATCTTCCTATTACCAACCTTTTATCTTTTCATAACTCTCATGATCTCCTAAATTAGGGATCATTGTGTCCTCCCTTATGATTATTTTATTACTTCAATACGATTATATCACTATAAAAGGTGGTCTTTGCTTCTTACTTGCATATACTTGATATTTAATAAAAGTACTCTCTAGACTATTGCTAGGTCTTTTATTGGCTCTCTCTCTTTGTCTTAGGGATGGCAAAATCCAAATCCGCATATTTTGATGTATGCGGATATTTTAAATATTCAAATAAGCATAAATTAAATTTCAATAATTTACCTAATAATATTAAATAAAATTTAATCATAATTCAACAATCAATAATTCAATACCTAGAATATCATACAACACCATAAAGTCATAAATAAAAATACTACAACATAAATATAAGTCTAGCATCATTGCAAATCCACAAATAAAATTATAAAAACACCACAAATCCACATAAAATAATGTGGATACCAATATATTTCTAAATTTAATTAAAATTCTATATTTTTTAATTAATCTTATTATGTTTTTTTCATTTAACTTATATATTTTTCATTTAATTTGATTTAATAAATAATTTAATTAAGAAAAGAATGCAGATCTGGATATTTGATTTTTCATATGCATTTGCATTTGGATCTGAATTAGCATAGATTTTAAAGTTAAGGATCCGGATCTGTATTTTTTAATGTGCAGATTCAGATTTTTCCATATCCGAATCTTCCCAATCTTTGTGGATCCGGATATTTTTACCAACCCTACTTTGTCTTCCAGTATTGTGGTTCTAATTGATTAATAATTTAATATTTTAAAACAATTAAAACTTTTTTTAAGAAAGTAATTTTTTTTCATAATTCATTTTCAGTTGATATTAATGGCGAGGAATCAAAGCAATCGTTGACATCTTGGAGACGTAGTTAGTATATTGCGTTTATGTACACTTAATTTATTGTACAAACAATTGGTTTTGTGACACGTTATCAAATAACTCCTTTCTTTTTTCTTTTTTTTTTTTGGGGGGGGGGTGAGGCGGAAGCAGGAAACTAGATCCAAATGACAAATAATACTTCCTAAAAAATTAAAATCATCATTACCGGATGTTGTTATTAAAAATATGATTAAAGAAAATATTAAGACAGAAAAAAAAAAAAAAAAGAAGAGACAATTATCAAAAAATAGACAGACACTTTTTTTCTTTGCAGCAATCCACACGAAGTTTACAAAATATACCACTCTTCCACTGATGTTTTAACCCTGTTGAAATCGTGATGACTTGATAAGGCTAAAATTATCATTTTAGCCAAACAGTAAAACGGTGAAGACCATTTCGTTTTACTCGTTTAAGTTAACAACGGAAAGGGCGTATATGTCAATTACTGATCCTAAAAATATTTTATTCTTATTTTTCCTCTCAAAAATAAAAATTTTTGATTTCCCACTTCCAGAATACAGAAATCCTCAGAACCTTATCCATAATCATCTTAGACAACCTTGAACTGAGAAAGATATCCAATCCCCATTCAATCAACCAACCAATTTTCTTCACTAAGTTTACCTCCTTGCTGTCAAAAAACCTAATTTCTGCTTCTATATCCTAATCTTCAAACTTCTTCACAAATTTTAGCTTTTGGCCGTAAGATCACAAGCATTAAACATTAACCCAAATTTATAAACAAAAATCATTTCTTTTCAAGTTTATGACAATCAAATTTAGGAACACAAAATACTCAAATAACCCATGAAATTTAAAACAAGAAGGCCAAACCCTCAAAAAATAAAAGTGGCAGCGGATGAGGTGATTTAACGCGGCAGCGTCGAGCGACGCTACTGCCACTTGTTGCGGGGCTGAAACCGCTACTGTTGCTGCTTTCACATTCAAGAACCAGCAGCAAAGAAGAAAAAAACGAAGAAGTAAAGAAGAAGCTGACAATAACGACGGAAAAGAAAAGAAGAAGAGAAGTTTACTTTTAAAAATAAATTAAAATATGATTTTTTTTTTCATTGGAATGGAGTAAAATAGTCATTTAATTTAATATTTTAAAATACATTATTCATTTAGATTTTAAGGGTAAAATAATTATTTGTTGTTTATTTAAAGCAAACAATCATTTTATGTTTGAGGGTAAAAAAATCATTTGATCAATATTCCGCATGCTAAAGCGAAAAGGATGAGTGAAAAACATTATTAACTTCAGGTGAAATCCTGCAAAAAAAATAAAAGTGTTTGTGTATTTAAAAATAAAAACCAAAAAATCGGATTGTCTATGGATAATTTGCCCGAAGAAAATAAATAATGAATCTTTACAATATGAAGAAGGATAAATCCTTGTGAGGCTGCCCCATAGACTACACAAACAAAACACTAATGTCCAAGGCATATCATCAGAGCCTATGCTGCTATCATAAAAATTGTCTAGTTCAGAATTCCAAGTACCAATGGTTTTACTGATAAATCTTTTCCTCCTATTGAGTTGCCATTACAATCATCAACACAATAGCCATGGGCAGAGACCGCTTCTCACAGCTCTAGGTTAGAAGAATAGGTAGCAAAAATTGTCAGCAAGAATCTGGCTTGACAGTTCAGTGTTGAGGTTGGGTTGAATGATTAACAAGCACACGCCCAGTTGAAGAAAATGGCCCCATGGTAATCCGATTTTGAGTTGCAGACAACACTCCTCCATTCTCAACAGTTTCAAGAGTAATATCTGTGTCACTGGGCAACCTTGTATTTCCCGTATGGACTGGGCTGAGCAGACCCTGCATTCTCACCAAATAGCTCTGGCTGGAAGCTTGGGTTCTTACATACCGAGTGGTTGTCACCACGCTGCTGGCAGATGACCTTTCGGAATCGGTAGTGCGGAGATTGGATAAAGCACTGAGGTCGAGGTTTGGGAAGACTGAGCATCGGCACCTAGGACACTTCACGTTCAATCGAAGCCATTCGTCAATGCATTCTATGTGAAAATTGTGAGCACAAGGCAAGCCACGAACCTGCAACACTTCCAAGAAAAGACTTGTGCTCATGTGCTCTTTTAAAAACATCAGTGCGTGTAGGAGTTTGCATACAGGCTTGTGACTTGTAAATCCATAAGAGTAAAATTTTACATCTGCTTTCCACTGTTTCCCAGAATATATGGAATCTAATGTTTGATGCACATTTAAGATATGTAAAATCGCTTACACAACATGAACAATAAAAATGGACAAAAAAGAAACTTTTACCTCATTTCCCACATGGAACTCTTCCAAGCAGATGGGGCATTCACTACAATCAGTTGGTACAGCCTTTAACCTAAACTTTGGAAGTTCCTGAATGAGTGCCTCCACAGCTTCTCTCTATGAATGACAAAAGAAAATCCCAAGCCATCAGAACCCAAAACAGATTAATAATAATAATAATAATAATAATAATAATGAGATAAATAGCAACAATACCTCTAAAATGGGAGAACTGTATGCAAAAAGAAACAAATATAGCCAGTACAACCCCAAAAAATAAGGAAAATTCAGTTCTTATTCTTGGTGATGTGGGACTCACCTGAGCTGCAGTCAGATAAAGTCCAGGATGATATGCAGCTGCGTCTTGGCCAATGCCTCTCATCTCTTGCCCTGCAGCTTCAAATGCCCATTCTGGTACTCGGATCATGTCAAGCAAAACCTAAATAAACAGTAAGTGGTTTAATTCAAGTTTCCCCTCCCCCAACCCCCCCCCCCCCCCTTCTTTAGGTATTGCATGAATGAAAACCAAATCCCCTTCCCACCCATGCTCGCAAGATCAGAACTCCAGACATCTTGCACCACCCTAAGAGGTATTTGCAGTTAAACTAAATCAAGAAAAATTCAAGGACTATCAAACAAAACTAAGTTCAAATTCAGAACTTCATTTGCACTGATCAGCCACATGCGGGGAACATGGTGAAAGAATTTTGTTATTGCTAAAACTCCTGGACGAAAAAGAAAAGGAATAAAATAATAACTAACAGAGCTTTCTTTTTTGTTTAACACAAAGCAAAAAGACGTGTGACCATTGCATTTACATCTAATTTAACTTATTTAAGTACCAGATCAAAACCACACTAATCAATGATAGCCAAACCTGAAGAGCATGCACTTCAAACCCAGTATGCAAGAAATATTCAAACTTACCCCATATTCTGAAACAGGAATCCCCTGCTGAGCACGTAATAAGTGAGCTTGCCTTCGTGTCAACCACTGCAAAAGTGGAATTCAAAGAACAAGGATGAAAACATATACTTGCAAATGTAATAATGACCAGTCTATTTTGTATACCTAAGGTGTCACATGAGGTAAGGAAGTGAGATCAGAAATAATGACAAACAATAAGTGAAGTTTCATTCAAGGCCTAGAAGTAGGTTACAGCAGAGTGAGTGTAATGACAATCACACACAAAGTGCAGAAAGTGTAACTGACCTTTCCCATAGACATGCAGGCAATGCAAAGCAGTCCGCAGTAGCTGAAAAGCAACCAAATAAGGAAACCCCATTTCTGACCCTCTTCAGGCAACTGCAAGAGTTAAACATCATTATTTCAAGCATTAGAAGAGTTGGCAAATGAATGTACCCTAAAAAAATTGGAAAATGAAATACTTACACAATCTCTCGCACTTGTGAACCACAAGGTGCCGATTATAGTCCAAGCCCAAAGAAATGGATAAAGTAGCAGCGATAGAATTGAAAGAACCACTACTCTTCCACAAAAACGAGCATACCTCTGCTGCCACCCAAAATCCCTAAAAGCATATCAAAAAAGAAAAGATCACTTATTCTACAAAATTCTGCTATGTGAAACAACTGCACTTCCAATCAAGAAGAGAATCAAAAACAATGTTTGGAAATTGTATAAAATATAGTAAATAATAATATTTAAATAAGAAACTGAACGAACACTGATTGAATCCAGGCATTAATAGCCATGAGACAATCATTGCTCATTGTAATAACAAAATGTCTCTAATAAACAACTAAAATTCTTTGATGGTCCATTAAAGGTGGTACAGGTGTAAATTTCGCATCTCATTTGAAGTAATGTGGTACTACAAATGCCTTGCTCAAAAGTTTCAGGTTGACTTATATCATTGGCAGACATGTTCCAATAAGCAAAATATACTGTCATAAAACAATTAATGATAGAACACTTACAATCCCATTCCAGAAGCCAGTCCATTATCTACAAACATCAACAAGCGAAAAACAAATACAGTCGTATAATCAACCTAAAGAAACAACAGTAATCCATCAGCTATTATAAAGCATTCTCATTAAGAATCAAAACCATTAAAAAAGCAAAATCGAATTGATAAAAATTCTTCAAAGTTTCAGAAACCCACCACGATCCATATGTGCAATGGATATGTACAAAGACGATAACGCTTCCAATTAATCGCAACAATGATTCTATTAGCAACATAATAGTAAAGAAAACACCCACTTAAAACTTTATTACTTTCATTTCCCTGCATTTTCTCGGAAACCAAACGGACCTATAATGAATTTTAAAAACCATTAAAAAAAGGATACACGCTTGTCGCAAGCATTGACAAGAAAAATCCATCGTACCTGCAATCACAAACCTTCACATTTCATCTTTTTCTTTTTTTTGGGAAAAGGAAAGAAAAGAATTTCAAATTGATTAATTAATTAAGAAAAGACTAAAACCTACCACTTGAAATCAACGCCTCTTATGGCCATGCTTCGTGAAACTGAAACCCTAGAAGTAGAATGGGATCATCAATCTTTGCGAGTCAATCCTCATTTGACAACACAAAAAACGTTTATTATTTTAACCAAATCGAAGGGCAAAGTTGAAAATAAGGAAATCCTGTAGGATTCGGTTCATGAAATTGAACTTTTTGGGAAGAATCAATTAAGTGGACTGAACTGGTAGTGAGAGAGAGAGAGAGAGAGAGACGAGAGGGACTTGTAAGAACTGGACGAGTAGACGGGAGTTTACGCCGTTAGGTGACGGAGTTAGTGGGCGTGAGTTGGTGACGTGGTTTATGCTTTTTTGGAAGAATGTGTGCTTGTGCCATAGTCAATGCACGTGGTATTTGATTTGTGTATCGACGAACGGATGAGATTTGCAGGGCGGCCAGAGGTTGCCGCGTGTAATGATTTTGCTGACGTGTTTGATACGGATTTGTTCAATTCACTCAACCTTGTTTTATTGGAATAACATTTGTCAAATTTTAATTCCCAACAAATCAAAAACAATCAATGTGATGAAATAAGAAAAAACGAAAGCGAAGAAAGTGAAAGCCGTTTTAAGAATAAAGGGAGAATTAATGCGGATGGATGGGTACAACAACTAGGAGACCCGAGACCAAATATTTATTTATCCTATACTACTGCGTAGCAAATTGTAAAATCAATAATTACTACTATATACACTGTTGTTGAGTGTCATGCTGGCTTAATCTATGAATTTTGGTTTCGATGATATTGAAAGAATTTTCTTTGTGTGGCATATACAAGTTGATTGGACAAGGACTTAAAAGCATAAAATAGAGCCAAGTTGAGTTGAATTAATATAACTGGGTTCAAGCACAATCTTTGACGAGTCAACGTGCTGTTGATTTCAATTTCAGTCTGGCAAATTGAAAAAGATGGTCGAACTTGGAGCCTAACCAAGCACAAGCAGCCACATATACATAAACATATAAGTCGTGGGTTTTGCAGCCTGGTTGTGGTTGATCCATCTAATAACACCACATGTGAAGGTGCGTACAAGGTTTAGAGCAAAAGAAATAACACAAGACGAAGAACATGAAACAGCTTCATGTGCAATGCTCGGAAAGCAGCTGCCTGCAGCAAAATTAATTATGTAATATCCTAGCAGTTCATTTGTGGTAAGAACCGATAGCTCATAAATTGGGCAGAAATTAGCTTAGTCACTGAGCAGTCACTAGTCGCCCCCCCCAAGCGAAGAATAATGACGCTATTTACATTAATTACATCCCTCAAATGACCTTCCACTTCCCTCAACTCAAGCCCCAGTAAACATCTCCTCTCTCGGCAAAACTTGTCCAGTTTCATGCTTCCATTGGCCAAAGCACCATGTGCTCTGTGCCATATACCATGGCCGAGAGGTATGGGGTGCTAAAAAATGATTTCAAATTTTTTTTTTGTTTTTTATTTAAGAAGCCTTATTTCATTCGAGGTTTAGACAATAAGTGTGCAAGTTAAAAGTTATGCAAGAATAGCAGGTAATAAGGTTTATCAGGGTCCGTCTGTGAAGGAATTTTAACAAAAAACAAAATTATGAGTGTTTTTTACATGTGGGGGTGTTTGTGTCTCTTTAATGTAATAATATAGAAGGTTAAAATTGTACTTGCGTAAAAGGGGCTTTAAGAAAGTTTGAGGGTGCCAATAGTCCAGCGACCTTGCTAATTTCGTACGACGTGTAATGGCCCGCTTATATTGGGCCTACTGAAGTCTATTAAGCCATATGTCCCCAATACACACAACTCTGTAATTATGCACGGCAACCAATTACACATCTTCATGCTATACCGGGTTGCAGACACTCACTCAATAATTGTTATAGATAAACTAGCAAAGGTACGGTGTGTCTTCTTAAAAAGGGCAATGGTATGGTATTATTCAAACTTTAATTTAATTTTTGCGGCTGGTTTGCCCCACCATCATTTGTGACATCGCTGTTGACAGCAACCATCAAATTGATTGCACGACTTAATCGTTAGTTTGAGGCGTGGTGGCTTAAAAGTCACAAATGTTGTGAAATAAAAAAATTATATTTATAAAAAAAAAGTGATAATTTGTTAAAAGTATGATTTTTTAAATAATAATTTTATCAGAAATATTATATATATTTTTTATCTTACAAATAAGTTAAAAAAATTAATTTAACTTTTAAACTATATGTTTATTTGGTATGGCTTATTTACTCAATAAGCGCTTATTGAATCACATAAATTTTTTTTATATTTTTTGTTGTTATTTATTTATTTATTTTTAGTAGAACTTTTGAAGATTAAATAAATTATTTCACTTTTATTAGTAAAAGTTTAAAATTTAGATTTTTGATAATAGAAGTTGAAAAGCTTTTTTAAAATATTAAAATATTTAAAATATCATTTCCTTATTTCATAATCTTATTTTATTTCTTCATAACATAACTTTAAATAACTTTTCTATTAAAATTTTTTTATAATTTTTAATAAAATCCCTCATTAATAACTAAACAACTAAATTTTTTGGGTAAAAATTCTACTTGTAAAAGTTTTACTAACAAAAGCTCTGTTTAAAAAAGGTCACATTTAAAATTAAGGTTGAACAGATATAGCTTAAAAATTATAATACTAAAGTGTTTAATAAACAATAGTCCTTGTAGCTTAGAAATTATGTTAATATAATTTTTCACTTATATAATAAAAAATTTATAATATCTTTAATAATTTTATCAAAATTATTATTTAAAATTTATATTTACTATATATGATACTTTTTTTCTACAATAATTATATATTAAAAATCACGACGCTTCAATTCTAAATAAAACTTAAACTCTATTTAAAACTATAATGGATTGAGCATACATAAGTAATTATCTATGTAATAATTTTTACATACAATTTTAAATCCAAACATCGGTGACCTACACGTGGAGTGGACCTCCTAGATAATAGGTATAGAGAGGGGTTACTGAGTTGCACACTGCCCTAGTTCTCAAATACTACATCTTGTGGATTTGTCTTTCAAGTCAAAAGAGAAGCATCTCTGTGTTGGTAGCATTATAAAAAAAAAAAAATTTATTATAAATTAAAAATTCTAGAAACCATCAAAACTATGAATTTTCTACATGATTTTGGCTTTTCCCTCAAATCCAACGGACATTATTCAATTTATAAATTATCTTGCTCGCTCACTTGCTTACTCTAACTACTTGCTCAGTGTTCCGGTATTCGTGTTCCCGATTCAAATAAGTCCAAACTCCACCACTTCCCACATTTGATTTGAGAAACCATGTTATGGCTGTGGTTCCCTGTTTAAGAGCCACTTTCCTCCCACTCGGTCAAGTAATTAACTGGCTTTCCACAACCCTAGATTGAGCCACCATTTCCCCTGATGGCACTGCCTTTACCGTGCTAAAGGCTATAAAGGTAAGATGTAAGATCTTATACTGACTTAAACTTCACGTCATCTTAATTTTCAGGATTTTTATTTGTGTATATGAAAAAACTACCCATTAGCTGAAAATCGCCTATTTTTATTAAGAGCTTAATGTTTGATGATCAATGCAAAAATCATCAATTTATTGATTGTGAATCAATTTTATTGATTGATTGAATTAATTTCTATAAATAAAATAAATTCTCGATGATTATGATTATGATTATATATATTTGTTTTAATTTTTACTATCTCTGTATTAATTGAGCTTTTAAATTTGTATTTGAGAAAAGAAAAAAAAAAATTGTCTCCCAGGACCTTTAACAGTATTTGGTAAAATAAACACTAAGGCGCAGCTTTCGCTAAAAGGAGGAGAAAAAGTTCAAAAAGCAAGGTCGACCCCGCTGCATATTTAGTCCTCAAAGAGGCCAAGCACCGAATCCTCTCCCTCCGTTTCTCTGATGGACGCTCGAGAAGTTACCATGAGTACTATTTCCTTCTTCGTCTTCTTGTTCTTGTCGACCTCACCTTTCAATGTAAGCATCTCAGCTTGTTTTTCCCGACCATTTAAATTAATATATGCGTGCCGTTTTATGTACGCGCACATTAATTTCCTCCCGGTCACCTGTTGTTGATTAATTGTATGCATTGTTTGATATTGCAGGTTTCCTGCGAAAGAGTTGCTAACGGCGTTTCAAGTACTAGTACTGGAGGGAACCCATATACAGCGAAAGCTTCATTAATTCGATACTGGAACAGCCACATCTCCAACAATCTCCCTAAGCCAGAATTTATTCTCTCAAAAGCGTCCCCTCTAAACGCCATTCACCTGGCGAAACTCACCAAACTCGCCACCCAAAACACCCTCTCTTCCCACCTCCCCGCCTTCTGTTCCTTGGCCAACTTGATATGCACATTCGAGTTCGACGACCGGCCCTCCTCGTCAGTCAGAGACGCCGGCTTTGCTGTTTATTTAAACAAAAACTTCGCAAACTACGGCGACTCAAAACTCGGCGGAATCGACTCCTTCAAGAACTACTCACAAGCCCTCAACACCCCCGATGACTCCTTCAAGAAATACAGCAGAGAATCTACCGGCCACACCGAAGACTTCACCAGCTATGCCAAAGATGGCAATGTTGCTAATGAAAACTTCACCAGCTACGCAGCCAATGCTAATGCAGGCTCGGGTGGCTTCAACAACTACGCTGAACGAGTCAACGTGCCGAATCTCCGCTTCGCCAGCTACGTCTCCGACGGTAACAATCACAAACTCAGTTTCACAAGCTATAGCGATGACACAAATTCGGGCGCTGAAGGGTTTATAAGCTACGGCAAGAATGGCAATGCCGGCCCCACTGAGTTCACTAGCTATGCTGGCAATGCCAACACTGTTGGCTCCAGTTTTACGGGCTATGCTGAGTCCGGGAATGCTGGAAACGACTCTTTCAAAGCTTATGGGGTTTCTGGTAACAACCCACATAACAACTTCAAAAGCTACGGCATTGGTGCTAACTCGGCCGTTGCTGGGTTTACAAGTTACAGAAACGGAGCCAATGTTGGTGATGATTCCTTTCAATCTTATGCCAAGAATGTAAATTCGGGTAAAGTTAATTTTGCTAATTATGGCAAAACATTTAATTTAGGAAATGACACGTTCAAAGAATATGGGAAAGGATCTGTGGGTCGGACCTCGATCGGGTTTAAGATTTATGATATGGGTCGTTCGTTCAAAGAATATACTAAGGGTGTCGCTGTCACATTTGCTGGTTACACAAACTTAAGTAGTGATGCTAATTCTGTAAACAGGTGGGTGGAGCCGGGTAAATTCTTCAGGGAGTCCAAGTTAAAGCAAGGAAATGTTATGGTTATGCCCGACATTAGGGATAAGATGCCCAGAAGGTCATTCTTGCCCCGGTCAATTTCGTCTAAATTACCGTTTGCAACTTCACAGTTACCCCAGCTGAAGGAAATTTTTCGTGTACGAGACAACTCGAGCATGGAGCGCGTGATTGTTAACGCGCTGGCCGAGTGCGAGAGAGCGCCTAGCCAGGGAGAGACCAAGCGGTGCGTGGGTTCGGTCGAGGACATGATCGACTTTGCAACCTCGGCGTTGGGTCGTAATGTGGTGGCGAGGACGACACAAAATGTGAATGGGTCAAAGCAAAGGGTGACGATCGGTTCAGTCAGCGGAATCAACGGTGGAAAAGTGACCGAATCAGTGTCGTGTCATCAGAGTTTGTACCCTTACCTTCTATACTATTGTCACTCTGTGCCTAAAGTCAGGGTTTACGAGGCTGATATTCTTGATGCGGGGAGCAAGGCCAAGATCAATCATGGGGTTGCCATCTGTCATCTTGACACGTCATCATGGAGCCCAGGACATGGAGCATTCGTGGCACTTGGATCGGGGCCCGGACAAATTGAAGTCTGCCACTGGATCTTCGAGAATGACATGACTTGGACCTCTGTGGATTGAGAGGAGATTATTATTGAGCATTTAATTATTGTTTTGGTTCTGTTTAATTGCATGCTTCACTTTTTCTTTCTTCTCCTTCTTTCTTTTTTTTTTTTTTGAAAAACGAATTGCATGCTTTCGTTAAGCATGTTAATTATTGTCATTGAGAAAGAGGAATTTGAAATTTCAGTTTCGGATTTTAGATGTTTTGTTTGTTTATGTGGTTTTTGAAGACTTGATATTATAATATCAAAATTGTTGATTATATAATATATCATTTCAAAATTTCTGATAAGTAAAATAAAAATAACCATATATTGTAAAGCTCATTAAATATTACTTAAATTCAATTATTTAAGACATCAAAAGGTATTTATTTTTTTAAATAAAATTGTATAATTCAAATGTTTTTATTAAGATATAAGCTTTTAAGTACCAATTTTGATATTTTTGATTCGAACAGTATTATTTAATTATGTAAATTAAATAATTCTAGTATGCTTTTGATAAAAATATGTTATTGGTGTTAAATATAAAAGGAATCAAATTTTGAAACCATACTATATATATTTGTTTATACTTTATATTTCAATATTATCAATAAAAGCTTCTTTCCTAGAATGTATCTTCTTAATTTTATCTATGCTTTCTTCGCTTTGTGAAGTAATGTCTGCATTAATTTGGATTAATTAAAAGGGAGATTGTCAATTTTTTACTATTGAAATAAGTATATACCATTTGTCCTCCTATCAGTTTCATACTAGCTAATAAATTTCTTGCAACATAATTTTATAATATTACTCTTGTTTTTAAATACACTTTTATTTATATTTATTATAAATTAAATAAATCATATGAAGAGAAATTAAAATAAAAAAAATTTAAGTTTTAAAAACAAGAAATATATGTTTTGATGAATTAAAAATTAATAATAAGATATTTTTCGTATATTTTTTTTTTATTTTATAAATATTTTCTTATTATAACATATAAAATAACAAAAAAAATATGTTATTATTATTTTTTATTCACATCAAAACATATATTTCTTACTTTCAATACTTTAAATTTTGATATGGCGTGGAATAGAAGGAATTGAACAAAATCCAATTCATAATGGGTACGGTCTGTTTTGTGCTGTTCAAAATACTCATGGCCTATATGGCTCAAAAATTGCATTGCCCACAGAAACAGAATCCACTAATGTACTAGGAATTTCATTGTAGTTGCTACCGCTACAGAATAAAGTAAAAGAAATGAAGTGCGCATGTTTTGTAACTCATTGTGCGGTCAAAAGTGAGAACAAAAAAGCATGAAATTTGAGCAGCTTTGCCTTTGAGTGAATTCCAAGAAATGCATCTGCATAGTGTGCTGCCTTCAGCCTTCAGCCTTCAGCCTTCTTGTTCTTGATGATTTTGCAATGTTGCTTGCAGAGAGTGCAGACATGAATTGCAAGTGCAGGCAAAGTTGCTGGGCCCCACTGGGTAATGGGTCGTCGTTAAATCAAAGCATCAGCAGCAGATGTTTATCAGATCTTAAATTACACAAGGGTATAATACTTTTTTTTAAAAAAAAAAAACCTTTTTTATTTTTTGCATTTCACTCTTAAAAGATGCGACCCTGTTTAATGTTGAGGTATTATAAAAAAATAAAACTAATGGTATTTAATAAATATAATTTTTAAATAATATTCTAATAAAAATAATAAAGACATTATAAGATTTGTATTATAAAAATTATTGACTAAACCAATTTAATTTGTAAGCATAACAATTAATATTTATTAAATATTTTAATATTGCATATTTTAAGTGCAACTATCATTTTTCAATACTAAATGGGGCTTTAGTACTCAGTATTATTAGAGTGTGGAAAGAGTCTTGGGTGGGCACTCTTTTCATTATTATTGTAACACTTTGTATTTACCCTCACATAATTAGTTAAACCTAAAAATACAAATAGTTAGAAAATTCTACACTTTTGAGTAAGGGAAAACTTTTTGATTGATCAATAATCAGCACCCCCCAAATATCTCTTAAAATCCAATTTAAGTATTTCATAACTTTTAAATTTTATTAAAATTATATAAAGGATACTTTACGATTAAAGCCCCATTCAAAAGTCAATTAATCTTTTTTTGTTTCTAATAAGACTTGGGCGTAAATTTTCTCCTATGAATTTTATATTTGAATTAAAGAACTATTAGTACCCTTTAAATACCTCTTAAATTTTTTTTTTTTCCTTTTTACCCTTTCAAATGAAATCTAAGCTGAGGGGCTTCTTGTATGTTTAAGCAAATGGCTCTTAAATTGATGTAGGATAGTTTAGGAGATTTTAGGCTTTTATTACTTTAATCTTTTTTTTTTTTTTGGTTATTTTCTATTTCAATCAGCATCTTATTGGACATGTGTTTAGTTTTTTTTTTTTTTTTAGTTTAATCATTGTTTAATTTCCCTTTTAATTTAATTTAAGAAGTAGATTTTACTCTATTATAAATAGGGATGTCTTGTTATTATTTTAGAGAAATCTTTTATAATTATTTTTAGAATTATCTCTTAAACTTTTTGTTATAGAATCAATTGGATTAAAAGATTATCTAATCTTGCTATAAAGCATTATCAAAACATTATTAAGTTGTTTGTACTAAAATGAGATCAAATCACACTACAATTATAAGGTAACGTGATCATGTTGAATTTGTCCAATCCTAAAATGATATGTATTGTTTATCTACCCTATCAACCTACTTCCGTTACTCCACAAGGTCAATTAGATTAGAGAAGATTTGTGACAATTGCAACAAATTTTCTGGCCACTACACACCACTTCTATAATCCATCCCATTTACCACTGATTCCATTTGGAAAAAATATCTCAAATCAGAAACCCTAGCAATCGAATAACCGCCGCCGTGCCACCACTACATTACACCATCTGCTTTCACCGTCAATAAACACCACCATAAGCTCGTCATCCTCTGCCGATCATCACCATGTGCCAATAGCCACCTGAAACCATTGCATGAAGCAATCTAAACCTACAGGCCACTGCTTGCTTCACCAATGAATCCAGCCGCCTTTACCGCCGAATAACACCACCATCAAACTCCCCTCTATGCTCACATCAAATCCACATCACCATTAGGTCTGATCAGCCTCCGAAACCACCATACCAAAACACCACAAAGCCACCACCAATTGAAACCAACTTTTTAACGAAACCACTTCGATTTGGTTGTCATCGTCAACACAGTTGATTTTTACACCATCATATCTTCCGAATCCGACCCTCACCACTCTAACTTCCGTTCATTATCCGCCAACAATACCAAACCCGAGAGTTAAGGATATTTGCACTTTTGCAGTTGTGAGAAAAATTAAAAACAATGTTAAATTACTGTTCTTACCGTCCCATTGTGCAATTCGTTTATGCGAATTGGCATCCCGAGAAATTTCTTAATTGATTGGACATAATTGAGCAATGCTTTATATATATATGTGGATTCTTGAATAAAAGCAAGTACCCCGTGTTGCTCATAGATCGGGAATAAGTGTTCTAATTTGGTGGGATCAATTGCGTCTCGACTTCAACAACACAAAAGTAAAATTCGATTATGAAATCACATGAAGTGAATCTTGAGATCCAAGTTCATTATTCTTGATTATTATTTTTTTTGTATAAAAAGGTATGAGATCTGTGTCTTATTATGTTTTTGAGTTTGAATAATCTTATGGGCGTGAATATTATTATGAACCTAAGGAGCATATAAATACGAAATCTTTAAAGAGATTATGTGTTTGTACTCAAATTTAAATGCCTTTATACACTATCTATACTTTGCAGTAGACAATCCTTTTAGTCATTTGAATTAAGACATAATTTAAAATTTTGATTAATAAATTTGAGCTAGTTAAGATTAATTCTAGAAATTAGATGTTTCTACAACTGTGAGCAAAGTAATTGAAGTGGATGGAAGAAGTGTCAGCTTCACCACCTATTCAAAATGTGCCTAATGTTGTAGAAGAAAATTTACCGTACTTTTTTTTTTCGAGGTTTTAGTCTAACAATTTGTGTGAAAATGTGCACAATATTTCATTGGGAGACAAGACAAATGTTGAAGAAGGTAAGATGATCGATATGGTTCTACTTATACAAATTGAAGAGAATAAAGTTGTGCTCGAAGAAAATTTGGCTAAAAAGGTAAAATTTATTGGAAAGTGCATTAAGCGAAAAGTAAGGAAAGGTAAGAATTATCTAATCGTTGTTTGTTCTTATAAGTTTTCATCGCCTTGAAGAAAGTATAAGTAAAAGAAAATGATGAAATTTGGGTTTGTCAAAATTTCGAGAAAGCTTAATAAGAAAGGCTACAAGTTCAAACTCCAAGATGCATTGCTTTTCCACTACAAATTCATCCTCTATATAATCTCATGAATAAGTTTTTATTAAAGAGAAGGTGAATGATATAGGACGTTTTAGGAGATTTTACATATTTATTGTTTTAATTTTTTTGTTATTTTTTATTTCAATTATCATCTTATTTAGTATGTGTTTTTTTTTTATTTCTAGTTCAATAGTGATTTATTTTCCTTTTTTAAAATAACTTGAGAAGTGGATTTTACACTATTATAAATAAAAAGGTCTTGTTATTATTTTTGAAAAAGCATTTGATTAATAAAAACTCCTCATTTATAATTTACTTTAGAATTATCTATTAAAATCTCGCTTTTCAAGTTGTTTGGATTATAGTATTATCTAATCTTACTGAAAAGTGTTATCAAACCTTATTCAGTCATTTAGGTCATAATGAAATTGATCTAATCACGCACAATCAAAATATAATCTAATTATGTTGGCTTAATTCAGTCTTATAACGATATCTAATATTTATCTATATTATCAATCCACTTTTACTACCCTGCCACATGATAAATGCTCAAGTATCATCTTGCAAAGTGTCCTATACACCTATTTAATTGCATAATGCATGCTAGAATATGAACATGACAATTGGACCATGATTTCCATATTCTTACGTATTGTGATTGTAGTCAATGATTCATTTTACTTCACGAACCGGCTGCATTTATGGTAAGAGTCTCCTTAAGTTACGTAACTAACGGCCGGTCAAAATTCATCCAGTGGACAACCTAACTCCATTGTTCTATCAAATTATTTTTAAGTTATATTACCTAATTGTAAGTTATAATAAATATAATTTAGACAAACCCTTCGATGTTAAAAGTTCTCCATTCACATTTAGTTTCCGTATTGACATAATCGTGTTCCGCAATTAGACCCACACAATGTGATACCTTTGGACTGACAATTTGTGACTCAACTGCCACGTTAATTAGGGAAACTTGTCAGCAAGTAGAGTCCTGAATTTTGTCACTCCCAAAAGCATATTCCACTGAATCGCCCCAAGGAGGAATTTTCTCAAGTGATTGTCAAGCATCACAATTTACATTTCACAGCTTAAAAGTTAACTCCCAAAACTAATTACATTCTCACAAGTTCAGTTCACACATAATTAAACAGTAATTAATTTATTCAACTGTTTTTGCTGTTGCTTTCTCTTCTTAATTTTTTTGTTTTTTCTTTTAATTTTTTGGGTGAAGACAGTCGAAAAATAATATTTAATTTTAAAGTTGCCCTAGCCCCCGGATGAACATGAGAGAGGATAAAGTTTAGATAGATTCTGTGGCAGTTGAAAGACTCCTGTGATTGTTGTTTCGGACATAACCCGCCAAAATGTTTACAATAACTAAATGTTGTACTGCAATTGCTTCCGTAACTCCCAGATTACCATCAACTAACTATGAAAATCCAAACAGCTCCTATGAACCAATCAGCCGGCGCTACCTCCTCGCTGCACTCACAGTCTCTATCTCCCTCACTTCTCAGCTCAACCCATTTTCTTTACAAGTTGCCGGCGCCCGAGGCCTGTTTCAAATGCCCCCAGTTCGGCTCGGCAACCGGTAATTCAATAATCCAGCTCTCTGCTTTCTTATAGAATTAGTCTGTGTTCTGAGTTCAAATATCACTGTTCTTAAATTCATGGAGTTCTTGTATATTTAACTTCAATTGGCTTCAATTGTGATTCTGTGATATTACGTTTTTTGGTTGGTATTTGGTAAGATACTATTTGGTGAGGGCCGGAGAGTCTGAATATGAGAGCTTAGGGATAGTCAACACGAACCCAGTTGCAAAAACATCTGTTGACAGCGGATTATCGGAGATAGGGAAGAAGCAGACAGTAAAGGCTGCATTTAAGTTGAAAGCAATGGAGGCCTGCGATAGGGGATGCTGGATTTGGCCTTCTATTACTCAGAGAGCTTACCAGGCTGCCGAGGTTATTGCCTCTGTTAATGGGATTAGCCGAAGGTAAGCAAATTCTTCATTTTTCTTCCTTTGGTAGGTCATGCTGAGACAAATTTGTGGAAAAAGAACAAACATCATGCTTAATACAGATCAATTGCTCTGTTCAATCATTAATTCGTCTTTAGGAAATAAGAAACCGGTCTTCTTCTTCCAGCATACTTAATTTGTTATACCATATATATGGACCGTAAATATATATATCAGAATCTTAGGAAAATGTGGAACGATAATGCTGGTGCAAGATTTTTTATTTTTATTTTTTGGTCCGAAGAATTTCTTATTCATTGCAGTTATATAGTTCCTGAGTATAGCTTTCTGGATGCTCGCGGATTAGGATCTTATGAAGGCAAGAAATTGGAGTCTGTTTCAGAAGTAAGATATCTATCTATCTGTAGCTAACATGTCTTTATTATTTCTAGTTTTTATTTCAACTATTTAAGTAATTCATGGGAAAATGTGTACTTTGTGCAAAATGTAACTCTAGCTTGGTAGCCACATTTTATAGTGTTCATATGTCTCAATATCCTCATGGTTGTCCAATCGCCATTTTTGGGATGGGTAAGGTATATGTATCAGATGGTATTTCTCCAACAATCAAACCTCCTCCTATAGATGATGGAACCCCAAATGAGAGTGTTGCAGATGTATTTGTTCGTGTTACACAACTAATGTCAATTCTCGAGACTCAGTACTCTGAAGACACAGTCATAATTGTCTCGCCGGATTCGGACAATTTATCAATCCTTCAAGCTGGATTAATTGGTCTTGACCTTCGAAGGTAACCCTGCAGCCATTACCTGCCGATCTCAATTCAATAAGTGACCAAGTTGACAGTTTGTGCCTTTTATTTTGTTTCAGGCACAGAGAACTTTCGTTCGCCCCAGGGGAGGTCAGGTTTGTTGACACCAGCAGCATACCCACTTACAAACAACCTGCATCTGCTGTATATAAATGCTTAAACCCACCAAACTGTAACTGACATGATATGTTCGCTAAATCTATTACGTGCCCTAGAAATTAAAGAACACAGCTGATTAATTCTTTGCTTCTTCGGTATCAAATTTATACGATGATCAGGAAATTACTTCTTTTCGTATGATTATACATATCCAAATCATCATGCTCCCTGACACAACCAAAACTGGGCAGTTGCCCAATTTATCGGCACCTAAGCCACAGAATCACAAAAATGGACAATGACCATGAAGTGATAGATTTCTGTAATCTTATTATTAGTTGTCAGACGTAGCATGCCAGTTCCGCATACCCGCTGGTTATATAGCCCAATTAGCGGTAAAATTTTGGGCTGTTTGAGATTGAAGTGTTGTGCAGTGCTTTGTACTGTTAAGATTATATATGCAGGTGTTTATCAAACACCTCGTCTATTTCATACCTGCTTACAACGATTACGAGCAAATCCTTGATTTAATGTGGAATCTTATTCGTCTGAGCATTCAGCATCGTGAAGTATTTCAATGTCAAGAATGCAGTCGTCAGTCTGATTCTGCAAGCTCTTTGACTTTGACAGACTTAAATTTCTATTTCTCAGCCTTCTGTTGATTAACAACTGTTAAAACACTAAATTCTTCCAATGAGTATGAGCATTCATACGAGCTGTTGCTGATCGAGTATGAGCAAGGCCATGTCCGTACAGGCATAATTAAAGCCTGGAAACTTCGGTTGGATCAATTCTGTCAATTCCCACATGCTTGGGCGGCCTTCAAATTATCTGGCATGCTCCCCGTTTCAAAGCGTGGAGACGCGTCGATTTTAGTCATTACTTTGGCTGATTGGGAAATAATGGCTTGATACGTCTCCGTACTCTTGGAAAATATTCACTTACATTACATCTTCCAATTCCAAGTCGAACCCTCATCGTGACTAGTAACAACGAAGAGGAAATTGTAATGTGCCACATTATTCTAATTGCTGCAAATTCGTAGAATGGTCAAATTTATAATAGGAATCAATTTCCCTGCCCTGATGGCCAAATCAATTTCCCTCACCGTGTCTCCTGCCCGCCCCCAAATATCATGTCAAAATTTTCGTATTGGCATGAGAATAACGTACGAATTATTTCTCCTAACGTATAGACTATGTTGATGGTTATTATTATTATTATTATTATTATTTTGACTGCTAGACCATGTTGGTGTTAATGTAAGTAATACTAGTGATCTTTTTAATTAAAAAAAAAAAAAAAAGCCTGAAGCTCAGCTGCTCAGGTACAAAAAGTTGGTCGGTGAACGCGGAGGAAAAGTCAAGGTCAAGAATTAGCTAATTAGCCTCTTCCGAAGCAGCGGTCAAGATATATAATATGCTTGCTATAACCAAACCCATATAATAAGTGATGACATGAAAAAACAATACCATTCTAATCTAATTCTCTAATTATCTACGGCAAGAGGTAAAAAAGCATCTTATGTGGCTCAAACAGTTCATTCAATTGAATTTTTTATTTGTTATTGTTTCATTGAGCTTTTTATCATTTTGCTCCCTTGTTTTTTTGTTTTCAAGAATTTGACAAACCAAAGGATCTAGAAATATTTCACTTAAATCTTCTCCAATCACATTTGACCATAAAAAATATACTAATTATTCTATTATTCCACTCATTTTTCATATATAGTTACCTTTCACCCCAATCTAGCACCTCAAATTAATGAAATGTGACTATATGGAAGTGTAGGAGACAACAATTTGTTCTGCCTCAAGTGCCTTTGGTCCGTTAACTTTTTACAAGTTCAAAAGTGAGAGCATTTACCGCAGAGGACTAAAGTAACGTGTTTGTAAAACCTGAGGGTTATAAGTTGATTTCAGCAGACCAGCAGGAGTCGATTAATAAAAAGGACCTTTACTACTTTAATCCTCAGGTCTTTGGTCCCACAGTTGGTCCTTTGCATTGAACAATACGAACCAGAGAGAGGTTTCGTATAACATTTCCCTTCTCTAGTTGCCTATATAAATCAGCTTCGGAGTTTGAGTACAAACACTACAAAAACTCTTTGGACACATTCAACTCTCTCTGGAGTCTCTCTTATGAGCGAGAAGAAGTGAACAGAGAGTGGAGGAGAATGACGAAAAGAAGCGATCAATCATCAAAACCTGACCGAAAAACCATCGAAAAGAATCGCAGAGATCACATGAAATCTTTATGCTTCAAGCTTTCTTCTCTCATTCCTTCTCACCACTTCAAAGCCTCCAAGGTACTTCTATTCATTTAATTCCCCTAAACTGGGTAACGTAACTGATCATCAACCCTTTCCCCTTTTTAACAATTTCCTTTTCCTCACTTAGTCTTAGAAATTACATGGATATATTCATCATCCATTTCACATATATATAACCCTTTCTAGGTTAAAAAAAACTAAAAATTGCTTAGGTTTCGTTTTTTAATGTAACATTTTTACAGTCCCTTTCTCTCTTGTAAAATATTGGAGGGGACGGAGGGAAACTGCGGTGCGAGTGTGTCGTCCTCTCCGTTCACGTGGCCAGCTGTTGTTCGTCCTAGTGAAGTACTGCATTTTCGTACATTGCAAGTTATGATACGATATGAAATCTCCTCGAAGATAATTTTGTACTCTTACTTTGGCTTCTGGATGAGATTTAAGAAAATGACCTTTCCTACATTGGGCCCTTTCATTAATCTGTTCATTAATTGTATGTATGTTTTTGGTTGCTGTCCGGTAAATATTATTGCATATTTTCACTAACACCAGATTAACACTTTTAATTTTGTTGCAGGATGTGATATCGCAACAAGACCAGCTGGATATAGCTTCCTGCTACATAAAGCAGCTGAGAGAAGGAGTCGATAAACTGAAGGGAATGAAGGAACAAGCAATGAAGTCAATACAACCAAACAGTAATGATAACATCATGGATGAAACGAATGATTTTTGTTCAAATTTGCCTGTGGTTGAATTAAGAGACTTGGGTTCTAGTATTGAAGTGGTTTTGATAAGTGGGTTGCAAAGGAGCTTCATGTTGTATGAAGTTATTAGTATTCTTGAAGAAGAAGGTGCTGAAGTTGTCAGTGCCAGCTTTTCTACTGTTGGTGACAAAATTTTTCACACGGTTCATGCCCAGGTAATTAAACAATATATGCCATTTCCTCTATTTTAATTATGAGAAGCTAATCATAATTAATCTGTTTAAATTAACTAATCATAGTGATTTTCATTTGTTATACAAATTCGTAGGTTAAAATCTCAAGAGTTGGCGTTGAGACTTCAAGGGTTTGCCAGCGATTGCATGACTTGGTTTACTGAGATCATTGAGCTGATTAAGTATTGAAGTCCAATCAAATTATCAACACTTTGGCTTTGCCGTTAGATGATGAAAGATTAGTGGCTACTTGCTATGCCAGTTGGGTTCAATTAATTAAGGAGTAGTTTTCTTTTAATAAATCCTCGATCGATCTAGGATATGTATTGGATAGTAGTTTGTTGTAGAGTTTAGTCAACTTGTAAAAAAATGTGTGAATAACTTTTCGAGAATCCCACTCTGGAAATGTGTGTAGCTTCTTCCTCGATAAATTGATAAATTAATAATTATGTTTGAGTTTGTACCGTATGAACGTTTACATATAGAAGTAGTATTCTTATTTAGGATTTTAAAGTATCGGTGAAATTAAGATATTTATTAAAATCGTGGAATTTAAAAGATTTAAAATTTAAAACGTTTAAACTACATAGTTTATGTATTTTTTCAAATTCTACCGCCTGTAAAAATTTTAAATTGTAACATTTCTTTGAGTGTGTATACACATACACATATATATATCTTGAACCTATATCCTAAATTCAAACTATACTCAAAACAAAAAGGACACTTCAGGGTCTGCAATTTCATTATATTGGACCCATTTTGCTGACATTTAACCTCCCCGTCCACACGAAATAATAACTATCTGGGGAATAACAATGACTGACATCAGATTTTCAAAGTTTATTTCAATGTATGGGTAGATTTCACATCTTAGGAATAGACGCACATTTATATATGATTTAAACAGTTGTGGTTAATGTCGAGATTCCATCTCTTTTCTTAATTGTCAAAACATATTTGGTCTCGCTATCTCGTTGATCTCAAAAAATAGTTTAAGGTACTAAATCCAATATCTTCACATAAACAAAAAAACGACAACAAAATTTCTTAAACCGTCGTAAATTTTATCTCAAAGTTAGGATAATTCTTAAAATCTACGTGTCCTTTGATCAGATTATCAGAATCGGAGTCGCTCTCACTCGGCCAAGGCCGAGTGGCTAAGCAATAGAATTTTTAACCGGATGCGCAGATATCTGATCGCTATTAATTTCGTGGTCCTTTCGTCTCGCCAATTGATAGCGACAACTTATAGACGTATGCCCTATTGCACTGGCAACTAGAGCTGGTTAAATTTAACACGACCCGATTACCCGACACGAACACGACACGAATAAATGGGTATGGGTCGTCAAATTTAACACGATTATTAAATGGGTTGGGTCCGGGTTGACACGATTTTTTTCCGTGTCGGGTTAGGGTTAAAGTTTTTGACTCATTTACCCGATCAATGACCCGATTATATTTTCTATTTTAAAATAATTTGCAGGTTCTTATCATCAAAACTCAAAATTAGAAATAAATTTTACTTTTATTTCTAATTTTTGAAATGATGAATATAAACACAGTGTTTTATTTATAAAATTTTATATCCATTTAGAGTTTCAATAGTATAAATGTGTAAAATATTGATAGACATGTATATTTTATAATATATATATATATAATTAAAACTTCAATAGTGTAAATGTGTAATATTTTGGTACATATGTATATTTTATAATATCGATAAAGTATGTACGCGTATATGAATGACAGCGTATAAATATTTAATGTAAATTTTATTTAATATGTAGAAATTAAGCGGGTTATTGGGTAACTTGATTATTTTTTCGTGTTGGGTTTGGGTCTCAATTTTTGACACGATTATTAAATGGGTCGGATTTGGGTCGACCTAAATTTGACACGACACGAAGCTGACCCGACACGAACACGACCCGATGACCCATTTTGCCACCTCTCCTGGCAACCAATGCTCTAAGCCTCCAACAACGTCATACACTCATACTCAGTGGCCCACTCGTTTTTGTTTAGGACAGACACAACTTTTTGATTCAGTATTACAAGATATTCATGAATTAATTTGAAAACATATTTGTCAGAACAAAATTTGAACTGTTGGGTCTTATCTGTTTACAATCTTTCATTGTCCTGTCTTCTGGTTACATTTAATCACAAGATGGCAACAATACGCCTTTTTTTTTCCCCGAAGGTTGTTGAAGTGTGGTGTAGCAAAATTTACGTCCATGTTTCACTCAAAATCTATTTCCAAATTTATACATATTTGAGTTAGAGAATTCAACCCAATTGGATTCAAAATGATTAGAACCCAAACCGAATCGAAATAAATTAAATTTAATTTGCAACTTAAAGTTTTAAATTCAATTTTAAATGTATCAAGTTCTAACGTAGATCCCAAAAAAAAAAAATTAATGCAAATGAAAATCACTAAACACCCAAATTACAGCAAACAACCGTTAATAATAGCACCTAAACTCCCAAATTATGTACCATAATTTGTTCGTGTAATAATAATTATGATGTACAAAATAATTAAAGTAAATCATTGACGCCTTAAGTTAACCTTGCCTGCGCAGCCGATGGCTGCGTACAAAGACAGAGCCAGCAATAATGGGCGACAGCAGAAACAACGGCTGCTGGAGTAAGGATGGCAAATCGGCTCAATAAAAATTGGACCACAAAATTGTTGATAGACGATCCATTGTTAAAAGACAAAATTTGATTTAACTTTCAGTGTTGAGTAGTGCTGGTCCACATGCACGCTAAATCAGCGCCGCGTTACGATATGTAAAACTCGAAGCCATGAGGGTCAAGTAAAAGGGAAAAATGTGCTATGTACATTGTTTTAGTAATTTAACTGTGACATGGCACGTACGTGTCAAATACAATAATTTGTCTATCGATTTGGATCACTTGAAGACATATTATATGGAATTGTGATCAGGTGCGACTCATATAATATAAATGTTAGTGATCAAGTTCATGCACGCAAATATTATGTTTTCAAAATGGGCCAACTTAATCCATTTATAGAATAATTTTTTAAGAAGAAGGGATCCTTTAAATTGTTAAAATAAGAAATAAGTTGAAAAACAAGTAAAACATACACTTTAATACACTATAATAAATATAAATTATATTATATTAGAGTGTGTATTTTACTTGTCTTTTAGTTTATTTATTACTAAGGGTGTTCAGAATTCAATCCAATTCGCAATCCAATCCGCTCAATTCATCTGATCCGTAGAAATTCAATCCGTGGATTGGTAGATTGGATTGAATTAAAAATTTAAAAATCCTCAATCGATGGATTAGATATAAATTTACTTTTGTAAATATGTAAATATCCACAAATCCGTTAAAAAATATTTATTTAATTAAAAAATTAAACTTATAAATATGGCATTAATACTTACTAATAAATAAATAAATTAAAATATAGTTACATTTAACATCATATTATATCTTATTCGATAATAATATAAAATAAAAAAATTAAATAATAAAATATAACTTTCTAAATAATTAATTTTCACGTACTGATATAAATAAATAATATTTTTTCTTATGCTTTCTTTTAAGAATGCATATGGTTTCGTCTTTCTTTTTTTAGTTGCACCACTTTTTTCTACAAGTGCTTGTAGTAATTATGGAAAAAAAGTCTTTATTCATTATTCTATTAGCATAGCATTAAGTAGTAAACATTTTACACTAGGAGTTTTACCATACCACACCATGCATGTATGTTATACTTTAAAACTTTGAATGTATTTTCTAATTTTATTCAAACAATTAGTTTATTTAAATCCTATTTAATTTTGAATTTGATCGGCAATAAAGTTATTTTTATATTAAATTTTTTTATTTAGTTAGTTCATAGATTATAAATAATTAAAAAAATTTAATATGTAAAAAAATTCAGAAAATGGTGGATTGGATATGGATTGAGTCAAATCCACATTTGATTTGTAGACATATAAATTAGATTTGAATTGAGTTTTACCGATCCGTGGATTGGATTGGATTGAAAATTTATAATCCATAAAATCATGGATTGGATATAGATTGATGCCCAATCCGCAAAATTTGATTCACGAACACCCTTATTTATTATTTTGATAATTTAAAAGTTCTCTTATTTGATAATAATAATAATAATAATAATAATAATAATAATAATAATAATAATAATAATAATAATAATAATAATAATAATAATAATAATAATAATAATAATAATAATAATAATAATAGTTTTTTAATGAGATCATTTTCATTTTAAAAAAATGATGAGAATGCTACTAAAAAACTATTGATCTAAGTAGCTATACAAAATTCACCCTCTCATAGATTGCTTAGCTAGGATTTCACAAATAAAAAAAAAAATAATTTTAATACATTAACATATACATGCATATATTCTCTCCAATATATTGAAATGAGAATGTACTAATTAGGAGAACACTCTACATATTTCCCAAAGATAGGCCAGCTTTTTGAAGGGATTGTGGTATAATTTGTAATTGTTTCCTTTTTTGGGGGGTTGGGGGGAATAAAGGGTAGGACTCGCAATTATCAAAGAAACGCAGCGCGTTCAAGTTGATAAAATAAAGGCATGGTGAGGACAAACTCAAATACCTGTAGCACTGACGATTCAATGTCAACGTCGCAAAATCAAAATCAAAATCAAAATCAAATGAAACATAGTGCTTATTCACCAGTCATCTTGAACAAGGAAGACAAAGCGCGTGCTGACCAGTTTCCGTCAATGCGAAAGGAAAGTCAAACAGAACTCCATGCGGGGGATGGTATGTTACCATCATACATCATTGCAAGGACACTCGCACGTGGGGTGTTTGGAATATTCGAAGAAGGTGCAATCTGGGCAACAGTTTAATTTGTGTTCGACTCATCGCTGAATATAAAAGAAATTTGACCAAACCACTTCTCGCATTGTGAGATTTTATTACAAGTGATTCGGTGACATCAATCTATTTTCTAATTAATTCAAGTTGGTTTTCTTTTCTTTTCTTAGCCAAGTTACTTGCCTCATTTGTTTCACGTCTGAATTGCTTTGTCGGATTCAAATTTTTATTTATTTGGTTTATTATGCGCTTTACAAATATTTATTTTTTTCGCGTTTGACTAGCTGACTGTACTTCCACTTGATTAAAATTGAAGTCATGCCACGAAAAACGAATTTGAAGGAGGATTTCATGTTTATCATTTGGAGAAAACTGCCAGTGATTCTCTCAAGTACGTAAGCTCTCCAATTATGAAAGCTGGAAGAATCTTTTAACCGCCTGAAGTCATCGGCTGTCCGTCCTTAAAGTTCATCTATTTGTCAATGCGCATGGGGATTGAAAAAACCGCCGAATTGATGTCAGATTTGTGGCCGGCAATTAGCAAAGTCACACTCGCACGTGTTCAAGATAACTTTAATTAATTACTACAAATATTTAAGTGTATATTTATATTGCCTTGACTTTGCGAGGGCCTTTTTTGATTTTCTTCCTTAATTCAAACAAGAGGCCATATTTCAAATTGCAGGCTTTCACAACTACCAGCAAAATAGAACCTAGCCCTTCGTTTTGTTGTTAGCGGGAACCCGTGGTTGGTTTTAAGGTTAATTATTTCTACGCTCATTACTATTTCTATACATGGCTTTCGTAAGACCTCGTGAGGATCAAATACCACATGTTTTAAGTGGATTTTCACGGCAAGAAAAAGAGATAAAACCTCATCAAAATAATAAAACTTCATCTCAGGATTATTTTTTTTTTATTGTTTTCTTTTTTAATTTAGAATTTTATTTTTTATTTTACTTAATGATTTAGGATAATTATTATTAATATAAATAACCCTCTCTTATAATTTTTTAAGGCATATTTGATATCAATAATATTTTCAGTCTCTGTATGAGTATTTGATTTCAGTTAATTTTTTATATTCTACCGAATCAATGAATTTGAACCCATAAATTTATGATACTCTTTTGAATTTAATTTATCCTTTTATTCCTGTAATTTTTGATATTCTACCGAATCAATGAATTTGAACCCATAAATTTATGATACTCTTTTGAATTTAATTTGTCCTTTTATTCCTGTATTCTTTAGAATTAACGAAATATTTTTGAAAATTAAACTTCTGCCGCATCAGATATCCACTCAAAAGGCAATTGACGATAGTCATTGCAATTATTATGGCATTGCATGATTACATTAGGAAATTTGCTTTGCACGGCCATTGTTTTGAACAAATTGAAAGCTATTCGAACGTTGTTCTAGATGAAGAGATAAATATAGAGGTCATCATTCAAGAAGAAGAAGGTCGTGATGGTAATGTTCTTGAAAGTTGAGAGATGGAGAGATTGAGAAATAACGTTGCTGTAAGTTCAAGGAGTGGATTGTGTTTTTGTTACACGCATACATATTTATAATGTTACATTTCTATGAACCACTTTGATTACGATAGTTTTGCTTGCTCAATCATTTATATTATTTTGCATTTAATTTGTTAAGTTGTTTAATGTTTAAAAACATGTATTAATCAAATCAATTTATTAATAATATATTAATTTTTGTGTACGTTATATACTCTATTATATAACAAATTTTTTTAGTGAAAAATATTTATAAGTTGAATTTATTACGGAATGAAATAGTTAATGAAAGACTTATTTAAATATGTAATAAAGAAAACAGATATGCCGTAAGAAAATAAGAAGTGAATAGTAAGATGATTTAGATAATAATAATAATAATAATATTCTAAATAAGTTACAAACGAGTAAAACAAGCCTCTCTTTATCATTTTCACGTTGAATATTGCGGTTTTGACTTTTAACTTACCAATCATCCATGTTAGATTATTTGAAAAGTGATTATCAAACAATTTTTATTTATTGAACACCCTCCCAAATTATTTATAAAGCTAATCAAGGTCAAAGTTGAATCCTTGAGAAGCAAAGGCAATCCCAAAAACATGCCGTTGTTTGGGTGATTAAATAATGTGGGAGCGATTGAATTATGAATCACGATTACATGATGAATTTTTTTCAACTACTGACAACCGATCCAAGCATCTAAATTCACGGTGCAACTGGTGTGTAATCGTGTCATGATTATGCAATTTTTATTTTGAATTACAATATACTCTATTATATTTTCAACAAAAAGTTTGTTAAAACCTCATAGATTAGATTTATAATAATGATACAATTTAGATATTTTTGTACTCATAATGTGTTAGATTTGCTTCTAAACACATATTTATAAGAAAATCAGCCATCATGATTTGGACACGTGAAACCTAGCACCACCAACCCACGTGAGTGAAATTCTACGCATGTATTTTTAAATTGGTAACTTATATTAGACATTAGTAACTAGTAAGAGAAAACAAAACAAAACGAAACTAGCCTGGCCCGGCGCCACCAAATGAGCTTGGGAATTAAAGTCTTTTCGTTCGTCAGATATGGGCCGAGTTTGAGTGGGCTTAAGGGGCAATCTAGTTTTTTTTTTATATTACTGCTATGAACACCCCGTTATTTTACTTATAACATCCCTTTTCAGCTGCAATTACATTTAAGGACAAACATATATAATTAAGCTCAACACACACCCAGGACGTTTACTTTCTCCACAAACTCTTCGACTGCTTCTCTCTTTGCATAATCTAATTAAAATCAACAACTCCTTTTCCCCCCGCCTCTTTTTTTGACTCTCATCTATCCAGGAGTAAAAGACTTCAATCTGTTTATGGTCAAGAATTTCTTTTTTTAAAAAAAAAAAATCCTATTTTAAAAATTGCCACATGTATTATCTTTTGCATATGCTTATTGAGTTCAACAACTTATACCTTCTTGAGTTCAACAGTTACCATCATGATCGTGATTGGAGGAACCATCAAGAAGCTTCACTTTAACTTTATATAGTTCTACAGACTCATCACCTCTATCATCTGGCTGATTTAAATACTTAAATTGGAAAAAAAACTGACAAAAAGAAAAAGGAGTAAATGGGATTTAAATAGGAAAAGGGTACTTTCGGTATTAAAATAAGAAAAAGCGCAAAAAAGGGCATTTAAAAGGATTTTGAAGGTGGTGTGAGGAGCCCAACCCCTGTTTTGGGGTTGCGCACTTTACAGAGTTTGGGATGCTAAACGCTAAAGCCAAGCTTGACTAATACTTCGGCTATGGAGCTTGGCTCACCAATGTTCAGCACAATATTTAATATTTGCATGATTATGTCTGATCGGTAAGGAAGGACTGTCAAAACTTACGATGTGTTTACTAATCAGTAATTAGAATATATTTAAATCGAAATATAGTGGAATTGGAATGAAAAATGAAAATAAAAATAAATTATTAAATCAAATGACCAATTAAAGTTAAGATTCATACTCTTCCAGTTACGTCTTTAAAGGGCCACCAATGAAGATAAAATTGTAGGCTTCAATTCATAATCACATGAGCAAATCAAATGACTAATTGCTAATTAGTTGGGGGGTCCAACAATTAATGGAAATCAAATGACTTATCTTTAGCTAAGTTAAATTAGTTCTACGGCAAAGCACTAATAATAATCATATGATCCTAAAGATAAATATTAAATATGCACTTACTATTATGATCTAACAGCCATAATCAGTGCTCCATCGTAGAACTAATCCAACTTAACCATTGCCTTTAGAGTAGGGTCTTATATTGTTAGATAATAAGAAGTTCAATAATGATCATTTTGACGATGTAGGATACAGTATTCCAAGCGTATTCCCAACATTATGGCATCATTCTCATATAAGATCAACTAATAATCATAAATAAATAAAATATTGACTTCCTCTCTCTCTTTTTTCCCCTTAAAATCTATGTTAGACAAATACCTTAAAGCTGAATTTAACTTTACTCATTGATACCCCTTAACGCAGATGATTACATTGACAAGATTCGATAAAAGGACGCATTTGAAATTGTATTTTTTAGGCTCAAAAGTAATTTTAAAAAGCTAAAATCTAAAATCTAATTTTTTATATATGATAAATTTTTTTATAAATCACTTTTAACAAAATTACACAATCCCATTGCATATTTTTAAAAATAGAGAAAAAGCGACTTTCAAAATCTGATGTTGAGAATTAATTTTACAATTAATAAAATTTCATATATATCATTTTGTATATTATAAAAATCTAAAATTATCTTCGTTAATTAAGAAATAAATCAATAAATTTTAAGATATTATTATTGTTATCAATTATATTGAGATAACAAAATAAAAAAATTAATAATAGAAAATATTTATTTTATTTATTAATTATTATAGGTACACAATAAAAAATATTTTATATACATATTTATAGATGTATAAATAAATTTTATTCAACATTATGTCGCAGCGATTTATCAATAACATTTACTAAATATATATGACCATTTTTAGATTCTTACAATATTTCTAAACATAGATATTTACCATACATTTAATTAATTTTATTCACAATTAATTATTTCCATAACAACAACAACAGTTCAGTTGATTTTGACAATAAACAAAATAACGAACAACATTAATTTAAAGTCTATGAAACAAACGTTGACCAACATTTAAAAACATAAATTGGAGACGTGGGGTAATGTAATTTCTTGCACCAATAATTTCCCTGCTTTAATTGGAGATAATCGGGCGAGCCAATCTTGACGTTCATGGATGATCCTGGACCGAATATGCACTTTTTAAGAGTCCTATTTTGAATTTAAAACCTAGGAAAATGACCACTTATGCAGTCTTTGTTGCTTATCCAATGACCAAAAAACATCTGTGCCCGTGCTTAGTCAAACTTAATCATAATTTAGATAGCTGATTGTGTATTGGTCAATGATGGCTTATAGTTTAGAGACATTTGACATTTTCCTTCTTCTCAAAAGCTTTTAATGCTCAATTTTATTGTTGGCATTAAAGCATTGACAAAAAAAAAAGAAAAGAAAAAGAAAAATCCTTTTAGAAGGTGTAATAAAATATGGCTGGTATTTTAACATGTAAATTGATAAGTTTATATAAGATTTTATCTAATATTAATTTGTATATCAATAAACCAACTATAATTTACCTTCATCAGTTTAATTTTTTCACTTAACTTTTTTTTATCAATAATAAAATAAGATATTAAAAATTTATAAGAAATCTAAGTGATACCAAATTAAAGAAAAAAAAGTAAATAAATAATAATAACGGCAATAATGGGGGATGAAATTATCATTCTCTCTTAATCGTAATATGTTGAAGGATTAATTCATCTTCAACCATAATTACTTGATTAAAAAGTTGAACGATGATGACACTAACACCATACGAATAAGATAATCATTAGTTAAAAAGAAATTAGATCAATGGTTACAAAAAAAATTAAAAGAAAAAAAAAAGATATTACGGCTTAATGCCAAGGCTAAAAATTGCTGGATAAAATCGGACTGCTCGGTTCTTTCGGGGGAGTTATGCTATGCCAGCTTTAAGGGATCGTCGTTGATAGTACTCGTACGAGCCAAGCGTGGTCGGTGAAGAAACATAATGGAGACACACAATAACAGCAAAATATTTTGTTTTGCTGATTTTGTGGTGAATAATTCTGTTTGGTCCCCCTTCTTTCTTATTTAATTTGCCCAACGAAACTTCACCAATTCAAACGTCCTCGATTCCGTACACGTCACATCCGCGATGTTAATTCGCCTGTCTGAATTTTGATCCGAAGCACCAGTTTTGCTGTAATCTCGACAATTTTCCTTGGGCCCGGGCGGGCCAGCCACTTGTTGTTTTGTCTTACACGCATCTCACATTAACCACGATTAATAAGTAACCATGGTCTGTGGGTAGAAAGTCTATTGGGAGTCGTCGTTTTTTGCAAACTATTTAATTGAATGGAAAAATGATGATCATACGTCGTTTTTTTCCCTTCCCTCTTTGGCGGTGGGTTTAGAGTAGGCATTAAATAAAGTTTTATACGCATTTTGCTGTCCAAGGATAAACAAACATAGAATTAGAATTTAGATTTATTGCTTAACTGAATTTTTTTACTAATTTTTTAAAAGACACGATTGATAATTTTTAGATAATAATATAAAGTTAACTAAATTTTAAGCATATATTATTATACGTACACATGCCGTAAAAGATTAGGAAGAATTGAGTATAACTCAGCATATACTCTATATAGGATATACTCTACATAGAATTATGTAGATCCGAAAGGCAGTTGGGGCTTTAAAAAATTATTTAAAAAGGGTTAGATTGATCGTCAAGTCATCGATCGCATCCAATATTACACGGGTTACTGTCTTTTCAATTTTGCAATTTGCAGACACATCCAAATTTGTCCCTTCATTTTTCCAAGTATCGTTGCCCATTCCCTATTGCATATACATATTACTAACGCACTTGGTGGGAACTCTAATTTGGTCTTGTATCGGCGCAATTTGAGGAAATTAATTTTTTAACTTCTGTTTTGCGAGTGTCAACGCCCAAATAGACCAAGATTAACCAAGTTTGCTCTCATTTCACGACAGTTTTACCTTTGCGTATTAATATGTAAGCTTTAACTCTTGTAAACCGAAAGGCATGTGTACATGCCTTCAATTTATATGATGTGACTAAAAGTAGAGTACCTAATCGCTACTAGTAAAAAGATTATGCAAGTGTGACATTAATTGTGTCATATATATCATATCTGATTAACTTTAGTAAGTGATGTAAATTCTTAATTATATGAATCAATTGATCTTAATGCGCAGCATTAATCAATTTCCAAGATAAGTTTTTTTAACAACATATTGATGATAATAAAAGATCTTATAAGATTTTAACTATTTATCGTTCGAGATTATCTCAAAAATCTTATCCCTTTCATCATGTTAAATTTTCATTTGCACCATGTTGGAACAATCAAAAGATTCACCCGAAGGGAGTTGAGTGAAATTTCAGAGACTCCAAGGGAACAGATAAATAATAATAAAAAAATTGGTGGCCAATCAAAATCGAAGAAAAAAAAGGAAATAACAAAACAATGATAATAATGAAGAGCAAAGTGGGTCACGAACACACGCTGTGTTCAGGCAATGCCATGTGCCCACATGCTTCAATAGAAAAAGAAAAAAAAATGTTTGCATACTCTTCCTTCCTATTAAGAAATATTGACAAGCAAATTCTCGTAGAAAAATAAAAAAAATTAGAACATAACTCTAACAACAGCAACAGGCTATAACAACTGAACATCGTCAAGAAGAAGAAGAAGAAGAAGAAGAAAGACGAGGAGTGATTGTAACGGAAGCACTCTTGAAAGAAAGAATGAAAGAAAGCAGTGATGGGTTCGTGAGAGCAGATCAGATTGATCTGAAAAGCTTAGATGAGCAACTGGAGAGGCATCTGAACAGAGCATTGACTATGGAAAAATCCAAGAAACAGAGAAATTCTGATGATAGTTTATTGGTCACTACCGCCGCCGCCGCCGCCGCCGCCGCTTCTGCTAATGCTACTGCTACTGCTATCGGCAGAGCTTCTAATTTTCTCAAGAGGCAGAGGCAGGAGTGGGAGATCGAACCTTCTAAGCTCGTCATCAGAAGTGTCATTGCACGTGGCACCTTCGGCACCGTCCATCGAGGCCTCTATGATGGCCATGATGTCGCCGGTTAGTCATCCACCTGTCGTTTCACTTCTTATTGTTTTTTCTTTTAATTGCAAAATTTTTGTGATTTAAACTCCAAGACCCCCCCCCCTTTTTTTTTTGTTAAATTACTTGCTATTAGTTGTAGTTACGTTTCCTGGATGTTTTTTCTCCTTGGATTTGGATACCCATTTGCGGTGTTTTTTTTTCCGCCTTGTCCATCTAAATTTCTGATTTGACGAGCGATTTGAAACAATACCCAGCTTGTTTGCATCGGTGAATGTGGTTGCCGCTATTTTTGCAAAATTATTATTTTTCCCTTTGAAAAAAAATGCATTTTTACTGCAAACAATGTTGAATCCCCCCTCACCCCCTCTCATTTACTGGTTTAGATTAGTTTGGTTTGGTGCGCTTTTGTTGTTCAACGTGTTGCTACTACATTTTGGTTTGTTTTATTATGTACAGTATGATTCATCAAGCAAAATTCTGGAATTTTATTACTGTTTGACGGTTATGGAGTTTGTGTGACTGGCCATGGTAAATGTAGTCTTATGAAATCCGTGACTCATGCACGAGCTTGGGTTGAATTTTGCTGGTTACAGCCTTAATTTGGATAATGTTGCTGTATTGCTCAGCTTTCTTGTGACCCCAGCTGTTACTTAATATCATATCAAAAAAATAGTAGAAAAAATACAGGCAAGCTGGTCTGGTAGCTTGAAATTAAGATCCCAATTTATCAAATGTCAATATAATAATGACAATTCTTATGACGATCGGTGTCTTAGTCCAACTAGGTTTAGATATTCTCAATTTTTAATTAACTAATATTTACTTTTTGAATTATTAATTTTAATTTCACTCATATTACTTTCTTGACCTCTTAATTCTCAGTCAAGTTGCTAGACTGGGGAGAAGAAGGTCAGAGGACAGAAGCTGAGATTGCAGCATTAAGGTCTGCATTTACACAAGAGGTTGCTGTGTGGCATAAACTTGATCATCCTAATGTTACAAAGGTAAGTTTCAGTTTCTACTTTTAACAAGCTTCATTCTTGTTTTGGTTTTTGTATTTACAATGGTTATTTTAGTAGTGTTGGCTTATCAATAGCTACAGAAGTGCTAGCATGACTTGCGTGTCTAGCTTTTCGCTCAGGAGAGGGTGTATATAAACAACCTTAAGGGTTTGCTACTTCAAACTTAGTTAATTAGCTGGTGCTCTGTATATATTATCGAGAGTTCTGCAGTTTGTTGTGTCCTCTACCTGACTCAAGTAGTGGATGGTTGTTGTGGCATTATGTGCATTTTTGGCTCATTTTCATTTCTCCTTTTATTGGGTCCTTTGTTTGGGTAAAGAGATGCAGTGTAGGTTTGTAAATATCTTGGAGCCACTAATATTTTAATCTGTGAGCATCAGGGAAGACCTTTTGGGCAATCTTTGAGGGTTTTATCATTACTTGTTTTCATTTTTAGATTACTAGTAGCAGGAGCTTTTGACCAGGCATGTAATGATTTAGCTTGAAATCTATATTACAGGCTTCCATTCATTTACTGTTTGCTTCATTTCGTAACTTAATTTCTCAAATTCCTCCTCTTATTATCACTTGTACTTTCTCTTCATAATTTAGAAATTTATTGATGTTAAGTAGTGTTTTGGCTTCTATGGATTGGGATTGATACAGTAACATTTTAAGAAGTGTCCTTCCCTGTGAGTTTCTTGACTTTGGTGATCAACTAGGGTAAAGTTGTTAATAAAAAGGTGGTATTATAATTTTTTTTCCTTTTTTTCCCCCTGTCAACTCTGCTTTTGGATGGGTAGTACAGTCATTCTGCTTCACATCAGACTGCTTATTGAGAGGTCTAGAAATATCTAGAAAGCTTTCTGAATGTATCATAAGGCTCTGTGATTTTTATTTTGACATAGTTTCCAGAGATTATTTTATGCCTGCCAGTGTTGCTATCTTGCATGCAAAAGTCAGCTTATCAGTACTTTACTAGTGGCTGATTCTGGTTCTATGGTTCCAGTTCATTGGGGCGACCATGGGTTCGTCAGAGCTACATATACAAACTGAAAATGGTCAAGCTGCCATGCCAAGTAATATCTGCTGTGTTGTTGTGGAATATCTTCCAGGGGGTGCTTTGAAAACTTACCTCATAAAGAACAGGAGAAGGAAACTAGCTTTCAAAGTGGTTGTCCAGCTAGCACTTGATCTTGCAAGAGGGTACACACATCTACCCCATTTGTAATTGTTATTTGTCTACCATATGTTACCTATGGCTATATAGGATGGCCTGTGACTTGAAATCTTGTTCAGCTCAGCACTTAAGAAGGGAAACCATTATATTTTGTAGGTTGAGTTACCTTCATTCACAGAAGATTGTCCACAGAGATGTGAAAACAGAGAACATGCTATTGGACAAGAATCGCACTGTAAAAATTGCTGATTTTGGAGTTGCTCGTGTTGAAGCCTCAAATCCTAATGACATGACTGGGGAGACAGGGACGCTTGGTTACATGGCTCCTGAGGTATCAATGTTATTTTTGTTTCTTTTCTACTTGTATATATGTAGTGTGATTTGGAGGTCAGCTTTTTGACTTGAAAAGATAAGTTATGGCTGTTTGCTTTTCTTTTTATGTTTCATGAAAATGTAGTGGGATATAGGTCTGGGGAATCAGTTGTATGCATATGGTCAATTCCTATAAAATCATGTTTCCACCATCTCCCATTAATTTCTGTTTCATTTGATGTAATGATGGCAAGTGTTGATTTTGGTATGTCCATGTTATTATGAGTTTTTTTATTTTTTTATTTTTTTTTCTATGTATACAGATGTTACCTTGTAATGTTTTAGGTAATGAGACAGTATTAATCTGAGTTGAGTGAATAATCCGTACTTATCAAGTGGGTTGGTTTCAGGTTCTGAATGGCAACCCATATAATAGGAAATGTGATGTGTACAGTTTTAGCATCTGCTTATGGGAGATATATTGCTGTGATATGCCATATCCCGACCTTAGTTTCTCAGAAGTCACATCAGCCGTGGTTCGCCAGGTACAGTGTCTGCTTTTACCCCAAGCTGTACCCTTTCTCTAAATCGACTATTTTCAACAGATTCTTAAAAAAGTGAGAAAAAAAAATTGATGCCTCAAAATGCAATCCATTTCTTATTTCTGTCTACATTCATTTTGAAACAGAATCTGAGGCCGGATATACCAAGGTGCTGCCCAAGTTCTCTAGCAAACGTAATGAAGAGATGCTGGGATGCTAACCCTGATAAGAGGCCTGAGATGGATGAAGTTGTTTTGATGTTGGAGGCCATTGACACATCAAAAGGTGGGGGTATGATCCCCGGTGATCAGCCTCACGGTTGTCTTTGTTTCCGAAAGTATCGAGGGCCTTGAATCATCATCCCACTAAGCAGACAGATGAACACTTAAAAGTGTTCGTGTTACAAGATCCAGGAGATACAAGTATATTTTTGGCTAAAAAGAATTTACAGATAGAAAGCTGAATGAAAGGGAGATCGGGGGTCATGGCTGTGCTACACTACATATCATTAGGTTGAAATTTGAGTGAATGTAAAGCTTTTCTTATGTTACTCCATTTTTAAAATTTTTCTGGGGTTGCAGAGTTGTCTATTCATTTGACTTGCCAGTCTAGTGGTGGATTGGCCCTGCCCCTCACTTCTGTAAGATGAAACATCACTCTCTTATGATATACCAGTTAATAATTAATTTGATGATTTTGCTGATATTGTACTGCTATTGCCTTTTTCTTGATGGCAATTGACAAATATATTTTATTTTCTGGTGTCAGCTATCACTTTCTAGTGTCGACATCCGCTTTCCGTAAAATGAAGGTGCATGTTCATTTATCAAAAAACAGTAGCATACATGTTCATTTATCCAAAACCAGCCTAACCAAAAAAAAAAAAAAAAAGGTGGGAAATTGAGGAAGTAGACCAACTAAAACTTGATCATTTGACATCGCATTTGGATATTGAATTTGAATATTATTTTTTGATTTCGAGGGGCATTAATTTTCTTAACAACCCCAAGTTAGTATATGCTCCCTCTCTTTTTTTCGTTTTCTTTTCTCTTTTCTTGTTTAAGTTTCAAGCTATACATGCAACTCTAGCTATCTGCTCTTTTCGGGTTCTCTATTTAATTAAAATTAAACATGCCCCGAGTCCAAATGTCAAAAACGAATTTGTGAAACTAATTAAACTTGAGGGAGTAATGAGAAAAAAAAATCCGCTAGCTGCTCCTGCTCCCTCATCAAGCTACATCTGCGAGTTGAACCTCTCCCCTTCCTCGTCTATTATTGTTACTACCATTACCATTACCATTACCATCATTATCATTAGGATTCTCATCATCGTCACCGTCCCAGTTTGTAGTCTTGTAAAAGATTGCATATAGCGTGAGCTGCAATATACCCGATAGCGTCCCCAGGCCATTCGGAATCTACAGAATGAAAATGACATAAGATTCAGAGAATTAATTGCAACATAAAGAACGTATGTATATATTTGATATGTACGTAGCTACATTATTTTGCCTTTGGTATCTTGATCAAATTAAAGTTACCTACCAGGACGTAAGGGTCTAATTGAAGGCATGCGTAAACGACCCAAATGGCACCATTTGCCGCATTACCAATTGCTAAAGGCAAAGGCATGTACTTGACGCTCTTTGTGTTGATCACCATTTTCTAAAGCAAATTTAGAAGATTTAATATTTGTTAAACATTAGTTAACTAATATGGCGAATGAGCGAATGTTATTAAATAAATTTATGTGATTAGTTGGGTATAAAGAGCTTGGCGCACGTACCATGACTGTTAAAGGTGCAGCATACATGACTATGTTGAAGACAACGGCGATTATCCCAACAACCGTGGTCCTATCATCGGTGGTATGGAAAAAATATAAGGTAACAAAAATCATGATGGCCATAAACACCACTTCAACTACTAGAGCAACAAAGATCTTTCGCTGAAAATTAATTATTAAGATGAAATTAGTGTCAGTTTAGTAGCTCCAAAATAACGGAAAAATTTGATGGTTCGGTTTTAAATTTTGTCTGAAAAGGAAAAAGAAATTCAAAATACGCACGCGTTTTCCCCAGGAGGAAAAGATTACGAAAACGAGAACGTATAAGAGCTCAATTGCGGCGCCGGTGCCGTTGATGGTGACGATCAAGGTGCTATCAGGATGAACGAACGGGAGGCCGTAAAACGTCCACACGAAGCAATTTAGAACGGTTGCTATGTACGGATCTGGCTTGAAGTTTCCTACTGTCTTTTGACTCATTATTGCCACCATTGTTGGGCTGCATGCATGCACGCACGCACGCACTTATTAAGTATTGCAGAAAAACAAGATCAAACCTTTTTTATTCTTTTTCTTTTTTTCAAGCAAGAAGATTAGATGAGAGATCAAGAAAGTTTACATAGGGGAGAGAAACAAGCCAAGGGAAGTGACGTTTCCTGCGACGAAACACAAAATGGAAATTTAGAAATGAGCAGAGGACGATAAAAGAGAGTATGCTTCTCAGATTTCTCTTCTGATCACACACGCACGCGCACACACTCTCAAGATTTCAGTAAGAGTAGCAGACATAAGAGAGAACGCTTTCTTCCAATCTAAGCTTTGTGAACACAAATGAGAGATGTAAGTAGGTTGTTTGAATTCTTGATTATTGAGATTGTAAGTGCTGTAAATTAACACACACACGCACACAGAGTATTAGTAACTAGCTAGGGTTTGAAGGACTAACCGATAATACCAACAACGGTTCTAATCAAGCCGGTTTCGACCATCTCGAATTACTTATTAATGAAGAAAGTGGGAAGAAGAAAGAGATGAAAAGCAGTGACGTATGTTTTAAAGCGGATGAAGTGAGTTTAGTGTTACGTTATTAAGGAATGAAGAACTTAAGAACCCGAGAAATTATGTAAAAACTTGGCTATAAGTATTTGACCATCAGACTCTGAGAAATCAAAGAAGAAGAAATGCCGAACTTGCCATCAAATTAAACTTGGACGTACGCATTTAGCGATTTCTTCTGTTTCTCCGTGCATGCATTTATTAATGTGATCCACTGAAACCATGTTCACTAGTAAGCTGTTTTATTTTTTTGGTTTGGATAATTATAATTTTTAGTTAATCCCTGATTTTTCGATTTGTTGGTAACTAATTTGCAATATTGTCCATCGTCCTTGATAATTGTTGGTAACTAATTTGCAATATTGTCCATCGTCCTTGATAATTATTAGTCTACCATTTTTAGGAATACGAGTAGTGAAACAAAGCCCACTTACAGCGTCCGACTGAGATTGTCTCCCATTTTTCTTTTTTGTTTCCATTCCTTTTATCAGGATTTGAACCTCTGTAAATAGATTTAAGAAAACTGCTTAAAAATAACATGATCAAATCTCTTCAGTAGTTAGATTTAAACTCCAATAATCAATAAAATAAAATTGCTTAAAAAATTACACTACCAAACCCTGTAAGCAAATCACTAAGCATTTTAAATTGACTTAATGCTCTAAAATAATCTATGACGTTAGGATCATTCGATCAAAAATGAATATTTACTGTTTATTTGAATGTTAAACAAGGGAGTAAATGTATTGTTGAAGTGGAGAAATCCTAATGACATTTTTCAGCTGTTACTCTTTCAAGTAAACATTTTCACAAACACTAAAGAATGGAAGCGCATAGGTAATGGAGCACATATACTAAAAAGGACTGATCTGCAACTGCTGCTCACTTTGATTTGCTTCCAACAACTCCGTCAAAAGTAATTCACGTTCATCATCAGGGGATACACTTGAAAAAAACTTCTCTGCCTCCGTGATCGCTACTCACAATCCTTTATCTGATGGTTAAATCTGAAAAATAATCACAGAAAGAGACCCATGTAAAGGACACTACTGAGCCAAAAGACATAACTTATTTTTTACCCTCTTCAGCCATCTTTTTGCGTATCTCATGAGCTGTATTAAAGATGCCAAGTGTAGGTTCGTTGCAAACAAAGCACTTCTTGTTCTTCGAGTGATGCTGCAAAAAGGAGTTAAAAAAGATATGTTAACTTTGATTATGTTTAAAATGGCAAGAGCATTTACAAGCATACTAAAAACAATAATGCTATGGACCCTAACATTTGAGCCCCAACTTCAGTCTAAACGCAATTCGTCACTCATCTTTTAGATGAGGAACTGCATAACTAATAAAATTAGTATTATATTATCCTATAGATGAATGTCACATCAATTGTACTCTACTTATAAATTGACCCAACATGAAAGCGATACTAAAAATTGTTCTAGCGTACCTCTCGATAAACGAGTGAAGATAGCTCTCAAGAGAGAAAACGTCAAATTCACGAGAGAGATAACCCAAAGGGTGAATAATTAAAGATTTTATTAATGAAAGGTATGATAATAAACTAAGCTAACAAGCCTATTTTTATTAGTAGCTATTAAATCCTAGTCCTATTCAAATAAGACAAATAATCTTAAATCTTAACTAGAATTACAAATATAACTAAAATAAACATACTACAACCACACAAATCCTAATAAAATACTAAATACTACATTAACTCAAAATCTAGAATTCTTAATTTATTCTACCACATATGTTTCCTTCATCAGAAATGGTTCATGAATTCACCAAACATTCATAGGTAAAACAGGTAAAAGGCATTTTAATTAAATAATTCATAACTAGGCTGGCCTTTAGAAGAAAAAGGGCTAGTTGGGGGGGAAGAGAACACTTTCTCGAAACTCAATAATCAAATTAAAGCATTCATTTGGGCTGTATAGGTGTAACATTCATAAGCCACCACTCCCATGCATCCACCCCAAATCCATCACCTTTCCAAACCCGCATAAGATGTAGCACAGCATTCTAGAGAATCTCATTACTTTTCTTATCAATCATAATTCATATGAATCATTTGTTAAACACTTATCATGGATCCAAATCATCAGCTAACAAGAAGGCCATCAGGCAGAAGCTTAACCAAGTAGCGAGATTGAGACAGAAATTTCCATTTATGCAGGAACCACGCATAAGAAAATTTGAACTTTGTGTTCATGTCTAGCAACTTTATAACAAAGAGAGCAGTATAATCTTCATACAGAAAACCCTTGACCCTTCACCAAGGTTAATATTGCAAATGCAAGCATGCATATCAAGTAAAACGAAGACAATGGAGTGAGTATGGTATTATACCTTTAAAGCACAATGCTCGCAGAAGTAGTGTTTGCATTTGGTCACAACAGGATCTACAAAAGGATTTCTACAAATAAAACAAGCAAAGGGCAATGAATCCTCATCGTCGTCATCACTCTGGCCAACACCCTCTTCATCTGAATCACCCCCTCCCAAAGCCAAATTTCTCTTCCTTGCCTTTTCTGCTTCCTCCCACTCTTTCTCCATCTGCCACCCAGACTTGTAATCACCTCGATCATGCATAAACTTACATGAATCTCCATACCCACAATAACCAGTCTCTTTGTAATCCTTACAAATGTCTGGCTGATAATCAAACCTTGCAGTCACTCTTATATGAGCTGAAGCCCTAAGAGGCCCATGAGAACCGCCAGCTTTCTCACTTGAAACCGTCTGCTCTCTTCGGAACCCAGCTTTGTGATCAACATATCCATGAATCCCTTTATATAACTTTTCATCACCAGAGGTTTTACCCTTCAAAGCCTCCTCTGATCGTTTAAGTACTTTCTCACGAAGAGCACGAGAGTCCCTCAAGAAATCAGTCTCAGTTTCTAGAGTTGCAGTAGCTTTGCTGTCATGTTGAACTTGAATTTCCTTTGAAGACTCAAACTGAAATATTGGCTTTTCAGAATCAACATTTGAATCAGCAGATGTATCCCTCTTAGAAGGACCAGTTGAAAAGTAAAGCTTACTATCAGGCTTTGAAGGTTTCTTTAAGTTCTGTAACACCGAGCTTTCAATTGAATCTTCGTCTTCATCTTCACTAATAGTTCTTTTTCTGATGTTTTTATTCTTAGTTGGCTTTCTAAAGAAGTTGCAGACTGAAAATAGAAAAAAAAAATAATAAAACTATCTATAAATATCAACCAGATAATTGAATTAAATTAAATAAACGAGTTAAAAAAAATACAAATACAGCTATTGACATTCCATCAAAGAAGAAAATTTTACCTTGTTCAGCCTGTTGAGCTTCGCCTGAACCCGACTCAGCCATTTTGAAAACAAAAAGAGCAGAGTTCCAAAGCTATATGCAGTGAAATAATTTGCAGTTAATTTCAGTTTCAGAATTTATTAATCGCTAAATGCGACGAATTAAATAGAAATCTACAAATTCTGAACGGATAACTAACCTCAAAATTCTTTTGTGCTATTTCCTGGTGACGGCGATATCAGTTTCCGGCGGTCAATGAACGTCGTGCGAGAGTATAGAGTTGCAATTGGGAATATGATTGAAGATTTCGATTGAAACCCTGAATTTAGGGTTTCTAATTTCTCTCTTTTCTTAATTTTTATTTTTTAAAATTTTAAATTATGTGTCCCTCTTGATTGCAAGTTAACCAATTAAACCGACCCCGAGTCCGGGTCTGAAGCCCAAGTCCAAAAAACACACGCATTGAAAGTTTGAAACCCCTTGTATTTGTCATATTTATAATATTGCCCTTTGCCACATCAGGTATAAATTCAGTCGGAAGAGAGAGAATCAGAAGACGGCAGGGCTTTCCTCGGATTATTATATTGAGCTCCAGTTTTTATCCAAGTCTATATATTTTCACAGACATCGTACTAATGAGAATTATCGAAACTAAGTAGACAATAAGCATAACTCCCATTATAATGAAAAATTAAACAAAGGCTGTTAACGAAATTACAGTGGGTTTCTTAGTACAACTTGCAAGAGTCTGTAACGGGGCTTTATCAGTTTCAAAATAGCTCCACTAGCACTTGGATATTGTGAGGCCCAAGGATAGAAAAACGGTGTCGTTGCAAGACAGGCCCGGATCTAATTGTAAATCAGGCCGGGCTGATTCATTTAGCAACAAAATCGGCAGAATTCCACTTCTTTTATCAATTACTCACCCTGCGAATCGCAATTTTACCAGGAAGTGATTCCGAAGCAATATGATCCAACAACAAGTAATCTTTAAGCAATCTTTGAGCAATGATTTTGCAACATCGTCCCGCCAGCCATGTTTATGCTATTAGTATTAGCCACCTTGTAATTCGAAATAATTAATCCCTTGAAATGATGATATTTGTTACTTAAAGCAACATCTTATAATAGTGTCGTAGCAACAACACAACATGATTGGCATCCTTTCTTCAAATAATCTAAGATTAGTGTCTATCCCATCAAGAATTACAGTTACATAAGAAAAGCTTAGAGGCTTAAACCATACAAATCCTTTTATATTATCACTGGCCGGGGGACTTACCACTACCAGCAGGGTGTACTGAAACAATATGTCCTACTTTCAGGTTCCCTACAATAACATTAAAATAGGTATTATTTGGCCAGTTTTTTATGCCGAATGCCACTTAAATAAATAACAAAATAAGGACAAGATCAGCCCACTTGTAAAAGCATCGTGGCACCTTGAATTTCTGGTGGCCCACCAAACAGCTTCTCAGCTCTCATACAACACATGTAAGTATAGTTCTTTTCTCAATACATAGTTTCCGTTTCAGCTCTTTCATGACACGCTGTCATTACAATTCAATTTTGGGGTTTCTTTCGATGGATTCAATGATTTTATTACTGGCATGACTTGTGAGCTTCACAAGTGTTGAAGCTTTTGCCTTTCGTGTTCCGGTTAATAATAAGATAGATCAAACATTTGCTATGGCTGATAATAGAGAAAGAGAGGGAGAGCGAGGAAATTGATGATGGTAATGGAGATTTTAATATCTGTGACTTTACTGTTTGTGGGTATTGCAGCTTTGGTTGTAATTCATGTTTGTATTGTTGGGAGGGCATTCAGAAGAGGCTATGAACAAAGTGGTTTTGCTCAAGGTGGTGTCAAGATGATTTCTAGTGATGACTTGAAGCAAATTCCTTGCTTCGAGTACAAGGCAGCAGCAGATAGAGGGAGTAGCCCCGTGGACTGTGTTGTGTGCTTGGAGAATTTCAGGATGGGAGATAAATGCAGGTTATTGCCAAACTGCAGGCATAGTTTCCATGCTCAATGCATAGACTCTTGGCTGCTGAAGACCCCCATTTGCCCAATCTGTCGAACAAGAGTGAGTCCTTCAAAAGTTGGTGTGATTCTGAAAGACGGAAGCAGTGTATCTGGTGGTGCTGCAATTGAGTTGACATAAAGGCTAAGAGCAAAAAGCACAATCATCTCTTCGGCAATGGAGTGGATCCATGCAGTTCTGCAAATGTCAAGATTGGAAGCCCTGATGTTTGTGCCTTTTCGTGAAATTTTCATGACTTTCATTTTGGTTAATTTGATGTTTTTGTTCGCCTTTCCTACACTAATTCAGTAGCAAGCAAAACAAACTTCGTTTGGCTGTCTGCCTTCACTTCCTTTGTCATTCACAAAGTCGATCAACTGGTAGCAAATATTTTGAAATCAAAATTTCATTTGGGTGGGCTGTATATCTAATTTGTATATGAGATGATCACACGGGGTGAACCTCTACTTGAGCCCCAAGGTTTGTGTTCCGCCAAGAGGGGACCTAAACGAGACTCTGGATTCGTCTTTCCTCAAAAGAGAAACTAGATAAATTAGAATTCACATTCATCCTTTCCTTTCCCGTTGCTCGTTAATGTTTCCGGCCTTGTGTGACTTGTTTTGTACATTAACTATTGGAATTGTCGGGTTTGACCTCTCAAATCAGTCTAAACTATATCGCCAGTTCATCGCGTTGGGGATAAAACGTTATTAAGATCCACCATTGATGAATAAGGAAAATCAAACCCTACGAAGGAAGAAGGTAAAAAAAAGCAATTAAACAAAATACAACACCCTCGACAGTCAAATTAATATTTCGCTATGCCTCCTGTACATTTATTTTTAAAATTCATCGTAAAGATAATAGTTACATTAAATTCAACTACACACATTATATAATCATTAATCAATTATATTATCTTTATTGTACCAAACATTTTCTTAAAAAAAAAAAAAGAACACACGGATTCTGCCGAATAAATGGGAGTACCCACCGTCTTTCCATAAATCGACATTCCGAATTCTAAGAATATGGCCAATCACAGAAAGAAATTTGAAATTATATTACGTCGTCTGGTAGACGTAATAAAATCAAAATTATTTTGGCCAGATAGCTGCTTTAGATTCAAGTAAGCTCCCTTGGAAGCCCTCCTTCGAAGAGACTCTTCTCATAAACAGATGCAACCTGTTTAGCTAAACAGACGATATATGAACAAAGACAATGAAACGGACCAATAAAACAAGAGTAATGTATTTTCTCAATCCAATTGTTCTCAAGACTGTAACTCACCGCAGGCAAACCAAAAAGGAGGTAAAAATGCATTTTCACCACTCAATTCCCATCCGTCCCTTAGTTGGGACAGAATTTAAAAAAGTTAACTCAGAATTCACTGGTATATGAATGATCACGTAAAAGACCAGTGCACGAAAAGTTGAAATGATTCTTCAACAGATATTAAACTCTTGAAAAGGATTCGAATGGACAAAAGTCACAAAACCATATGGGTTATGTACTTAACAATTGTACTGAGCTTCTAAGCATATGGTTAATAGTTCACACGTTGTTTTGCATACAAAATATTTGAAACTCAGCCATTTTCAAATGACAACCGAATAGGAGGATGACATGCAACAATGACAAGTTACTAAGCTCAGCTCAGTTTTTCTCAGCATTGTTCTCCAGTTCCCTCCTCAGCTGCAGAGAGAAGTCATCGTTGACATCATCATCATCCCAATCGTCTTCCCACTGCTGCGTTACTTCATTCCCTTCCTCCTTTTCCTCCCACTCTGTCAAATTCATTGTCATTAGAAACAAGAAAAATTCAGACTAGAATATTTAATTGTTAAATTAACCAAAGGAAGAACTCGAAACAGTTCATTAAATTAGTTTAATAGACCATGCATCAGGCAAACAAAGTGCTACAAAATCCCAAATCCTGCCACTGCATCTAGCTATATCAGTACTTGTAAAGCCACAGCTCTGGTCCATAGAATTTGAAAACCAAATAACCAAATATCATAAAACATCTCACAATTCCCATCAGAACCCGCCACAAGGTTAACCTAAAATTCTATCTATTTTAGAGAATTAGGGGGAAAAAAAACCAAAATTTTTAGATCAAAGAACTAAAAAGATATATCCCGGCAGAGGCTACAATCCGAATCAGGTAAAGCGTAAATCAATTTAGGGGTGATAGATTCATATATTTTTGCATTAACAGCAAGCTAACCCGACAGTAATTGAATAATAAATTTCCCCGTAAATTCACAAAAATAGAATAAAATAAAATCAACGTTGACTTAGCAAGTAATGAGCAATAAATCGGAAATCGGCATAAAAAATAGTGCACTAAATCGGACCTTCGTTGATTTCAAACTCTTCAAACTCATCGTCGTCTTCAAACAAGTCGATCTTCGCATCTTCGGTCGCTGTCTTCGGTTCGGCCGCCATTCTAATGCTCACGGTAGAACCTGCAGTTAGTATCAAAGTCTAGATTGTCATATATGTATATATCTATCGTACCGGAGCCTGATGATGAATAATTTATTGACAAAAAAAGAAACGAAAAGAAAAACCGCCTTACAACAGATTGATTTTTACAATTAGGGTTTCGTTGGACGATCCTAGAACGTTCTAGTTTAGACGGGAAAGATCACTAAACAAAGGTTTAAGGCAAAAAGCGAGCACTATACGTCTATACTACTTTCTTTCCTAAACGGTGTCGTTTGGCCTTTATTATTTCATCGCATAATTTTAGTTTTTTTGCCCCTTCATTAACGCGGCGGTCCTAATATTGTGAATATTAACCGATACAATTGTAGGTTAATTCGAAAGTTTACATCATATACAATTACTAATAAATTAGTAAATAGATTTGTCATTATAAATGAAGTTTTTATACAGCGGAGAAATTTATTCAGGAAAATTTACATGCTACAATTATGCACATTTCATTTGTTTGCACAAAATTAATAATTTTGATAAAAGTAGTCTTATATAATTTTGATAAAAGCAGTCTTATATAATTTTGTGATCTCATTAAAATTATAAATTATTAATTTACTGAAATTATAAATGTAGTTTATTATGATATTTTAATTATATAAAATATGACTTTATTATCACTTATTGGCATAAAATATAACATTTAATTAAGTTAATATACCATAAATATTATTTAATTACGTAAACATGCACAATGTACTCATTATTTTGATTAAAAGAATGTATAATTTAATTCATGTTCGATATTGGCAAAGTACATTAAATCTCTAGTTATTGAATGTATGCTAATTGAATTATAAGTAACTTTATAACTAAATTAATTATTAATTTATCAATTAATTAATCAATTATTAATTTATTTAATATATCTTTTAATTAATATATTTTATATGATTCCAACTCTATTAATTATTAGAGTTTCCACTTATATAATCAAACAAAAATATCATGTACTTCAAAATTCAAACTACATTAACATCTGTATCTCACATTATTTTATTTATCACTACGACAAAAAAAAAAAAATTGCCAAGTACATATATCTATTTTGTGTTTGGATCTAATCTAAGCAGACTGAAGAGTAATTAGCTCTTACAAAAACTGAGCTAATTGAAATCGTTGAAGCTGAAAACAATCAAAGTGCTACATGACTCTGTACGCTGTATTGTATGTCTGTATTTACCTTGATAGTGGTAGAATCATTCTAAAAGAATTTACCAGACATGAAGCGGTCGTTCATGTGGAACTCCCGAACCCTCCATTCCAGCGGAGTACGTTTCAAAGAATTTATGAAGAATTTTGATGAGGGAACGTGCCTTTTTTCTTGCATGGGATGTGCCATCTGTTGTGAGAGAATATAGTGAATTCATGAGTGACGGTTCCTTCACCAAACTTGCGGTCACCTCTTCACGAGCATGGCTGCATAAAGAGAGTAATATTGAGACACAATACTCTTTCCCAGCTCGTGAAGTTAACGTTTGCAATAGCCCAACAATTACAGGCAATGCTGAAGTCTTCAGAATTGTCAACGTTCCTTGAATATCCTCGGCCAAATTTGCAAGAACAGCTAGCGAATCTGTTATCAGTTCAGTTCTATTTGATGAAGCTAAAAGATCAACCAGCAATGGAACAGTACCAGCAGCAAGCACTTTCTGATGGTTTCCTTGAGACAAAAGCAGCCCGAAAATGGCAACAACAGCATTCTTTTTGCCACAACTGGTACCCTCCTCAATCAGCTTCACGAGAGCTGGGATTGCCTCCGGTGTTTCTCCTATCAATTTTTGATACCCCTTCACAGAAGAAAGGTAAAACAATGTTGCAGCTGCGATCTGCCTTGCTTCCAAACTCAGTCCTGATTTTAGCACTTTAAGAATCACTTTTAGTCCCCCGCTTTCAACTATCGCTTTCTTGCCACTCGTATGCTTCGACAGCTTCAGCAAAGCAGCTATTGTATTCTCTTGCACATAACGATCTGGTGAAGATAAAATATTCAAGAGAGGCGGGATTGCGCCTGATTCAACTATACAAGACCTGTTGAAGATGTTTGACTTTGCAAGCAAACGAATTTCATAGGCTGCCTTGTTTTTCTCTTCATTTGTTCCGAAAAACAGCCTCCTTGCAAGAAATCTCGACATAAGCTTCATCGCTTCTGCTGCTCCAGGACTACCTGGAATAATCGTCCTTGTTATGTCACGACTTTTTCTGCCGGATCTGGCCAGCGAAATGCCATTGTCAGCACAAAACTGATGGATAAGCTTCTTGAGAGTTGTGTTCGGAAGCAATTCTGTATTTGTAAGTTTCTCCCCTGTTTTGGGACACAGCATATTCCCTGCTTTGAGCCACTTCTGTATCGAAGATCGATCATACGTCTGGCCGGTAGATACTGTCACCGGCTCAGTCATTAGCTCGAGTGAAATCGGGCATCGAAAGTCCTCTGGATTCAAGCAACTAAGCGTCTCCATATTGCACCTCACATCAGTTTGATCACTGCTTCGATAATCCAATGTCTCAAAAATTACTACTCTACAATAGCTCATGAATCCCACTAGGCTGCTTAGAAATGGGACCTCTCTCTCTTTCGAATCTGAGCATTCCAATGCAACGAGTTCTTCCAAAAACTTGATTTCCGTGTTACAATCACTCCAGCTTTTAATCTCGAGATAATCAAGAACCCCCGTCATGAATGCCGAATCAGGCTCAATTCCCTTCTCAAAATAATTCAATATTGAAAGAACTCGTTTCATGGCTCGCTCATCGTCCTTGTCAAGTTCAAACTTGGCTTTTCTTGCTTGCTTGGCCACCAACTCAACCAATTCCTTCACTTCACCACAAATGTCCACTGTATCCAATGGAAAAACGTCAAGAGCCGTAGCGATTGCTCGGACAAGAACACGAAACTGAGTTGCAATAAACTGAGACTTCATCAGAACCCAGAGCTTGGCTCCTTCTCGGGTGCAATCTTCCATCAAGAATTGGACTTTCTGGAAGGTCAAGTGAAGCTCCGAGAAGCAAAGAACCACCAAGTCCGAAAGATTCAATCCGCGGTCACGAATCTCCTCGAAGAATATTAAAAGAATTCCTATTTGACGAATTGCTTCGCGGGCATTTCTTCTTTGAGTCGCGAAGAATTTTGAATTGTAGCTGCATACGCTGTTGGCAAGAGCGGTTAAAGAATTCAAAAGCGTCGCCGGAGAAATGGCCTCACATGGATGAACCGCCGGAAATGACAAAATCCGACGATCGGATTGATTTGTTTTTTTAATCATTGAAGTAAACCAGAGGGAAACGAAAAGAGAACAAAGCAGATTTGATTTTGAATGTAAAACTCAAATGAGATGTATATTTATATCAGTCGGTCCAAAATGTCCCAAATGTAAAACGGACAATAAAGAACCAACTTGGAAAAATCATAAAGGACACGTGGCAGAGATCGAGCTGTCAGGGGTAGCTTGGTTGACTCGGAAGTGTCCGAGTGCTGCTTAGAGGTGGCGCGAGATTTACACAACACGTGTTTGTAACACGTGTAGCAATCGGGTTGGCCTGAAGTTGCTTCGTCTGGAGGCTGGTAAAATACATATAACTAACTGTAAGATTCTGTTTCGCGTTGAACCGGCAGATTAGTCGTTGCTTCGAATGGAATAGGCATCACTAAGGTGGGTCCCATTAACCGACTTACACGTGGAAGTATAAGAAAGCGCCATGTTACCCAGGAAAGGGGCATGTCAGAATGTTCGAAGTGTCAAAGCTTAGGAAATGACTCGCATTTCTTCAATTTTAAAAGGGAAATTACGTGTATTTCCAGGATGAAGAAGGAAACATTGTTAATTAGTCAGATAATTACGCGTTAAATCAGGATTAATTTTTCATCGGAATTATCATTAAAGTTGTCATGGAAACTGGACTGGAGGAGGAATTTTACTAAACAACAATGGGGCAATGATCCTTTTCCCTCCGTTGTCTTCTTCGAGCTTCAAATACTACACAATCTGCCAGCCAAAGATAAGATACTCTATCATTCAAGACACTGTTTGATTCATGATCAAATGAAATAAAAATTGCATATGGATGATCGTTTTAGGAATGACATCGAGATGAAGTGATCCAAAAGGAGTATATGTGCTTGAATCTAGATATGAATTTCTCTTGCTCAAATGAAGAATTTGTCAAAAAAGGTCATTTCTTTTGTTAATTTTTATAAATATGAGAATGAAAAAAGTAGACTTAGTCGGGAGATTTGATTTTAAATCTAAATTTCTTCCAATCTCTTTTTTACGCCTTTGGATTGGTCAATCATTTTTATTCATATCTACACTATTAATTGTGATATTCTTATATTAAAAAAATATAATAATATTCTTAGTAATCATATGCTGCTTATTGACAACGTTTATGATTGAATTAGTAATTTATCCGTGCTCAATATATATTGTCATGTGATTTTTTTATGTATATTTTTACTCATATTTTTTTTGCACACATGATATAGTGCAAGTAATCATACATTTTTTTTGGCACTTGCAGCACGTAACCAAATCATCCTCACAATTTTCGCGGCCGGTCCCCATCCGCCGTTAAAACTGTTTTATCATTAATGATGGTGGGACTATCCATGTACGCGGTGGATATGTACGTACAAATGAGTCAATTTTTCCAACTTGAAATTTGTTGAATTTTCCGGTGGAGAGAATCTATGGGATCATACAAAATCCAAATCTCATCAGTTGATGGGTCGTTTGAACGCGGGTCCCATGCTATCCATGCAAATCTGGTTATATTTCACGAACACTTGGAAGTTTCGCTAATCTCTTTTATTTTATGGCCATAAACTCTCCTAAGCGCTGCTTTCATATATTTTCATATTTAAAAAAACAAACACAATCATGACTGAGACTAAGGGCAATGTTTACGTGAACCAATAACTTCATGACTAATAATACGCGCTTCTTGTATTTGCGTGGTCAATACATTGCATAATTCATTTTAAATACATATAAAGGTGATTTTCAGTGTGAATTAAACTTTTGATTTGTCGCTAATTTATGGGTTCATGAATGTTCATGTTTCCGAATAAAACAGTCAGTGCCAACCACCAAGGGGCCACTCGACAAGCAGCCTCCCCGCCCGTTTTGTCGGTTCTTTTTAACAACTGAAACGTCATGTTATTTTGAGCAATAACATGCCCTAAATGAATCAACGGCTCTTGGCATGCCAACAGTGTTGATTGCGATTTTCACCTTCCTGCAAATCAGCTGTTGGATGCGTTTGGGACCAATGAATTAAAGCCATATTAACGGAATAATCAGACCAGCAGGAGCATATGAACAGATATCATGTATGTCCAAGTAGAGTATAAATTAACACTTGATTGATACAGACAGCAATCGGCAATCTTTGCTTTGTTCACAAAGAATTGATGCTAACGAGTAATGAACGCTAAACCATCATTTCTTAGCTTTGCCAACACGTTTCGTGTGATTTTGACTACTCGACGCTCTCATCTGGGTTTTATTGCTGACATTTTTCCGAGACTTAAATGTATTATTGGCATTTAAGTTGGATATGCTTGAATTGATCAAGCTAATAATCAAGGCAGCCTAAGTGTATGAACCCTGTACCCAGTTTGGGTGAAAACGAAGTGCCCATGGAAGCTTGAACCCAGAACTTGAGAAGAACAAACAGTTGGTTTGCCAATCCGGCTAATCCTTCACGGCAGTTCGATCTTTCAGTCTTGGATCCAGGATAAAGTATATAATACCACTCCATACCATTCAAATTTCAGTGAAAACTGCCTTGATCAACAGACGTGCATCATACGCTTGGAGCACAAAAGAAAGCAAGTTCTTTTAAAGTAAATTATCCATTTGCTCCGTAATTACAAGCTGATCTTTGAACGCTATCCTTATTCATAAACACAGATTAAACGGTAGGGGGAACTTCAGGAAGCTAAAGCCAAGCTGGGTTCTTCACAGGTTGAACAACAGCCTTTACTTGCAAGTAACTGTTAAGGCTGTAAATTCCCTTTTCCCTGCCGATGCCACTCTGCTTGTACCCACCGAAAGGAATAGCAGCATCAAACACGTTGTAGCAGTTAATCCATACAGTCCCAGCTCTCAGTGCACGCATCATGGTGTTAGCAGTGTCTGCGCTCTTGGTGAAAACCCCAGCAGCTAGACCATAGTGTGTTTTATTTGCTCTTCTTATAACATCACTAGTTTCCCTGACAAAACAGGAAAAAAAGAATAAGAGAGAAGGGAATGCACTGCTACTGATCTCTAATAAACACGGATGAGGAAGTTCTTTACTCACTTGAACTTCAAGATGGATTGCACTGGGCCAAAGATTTCATCCTGAGCTATCAACATGTCATCCTATTTTATAGAAGTGCAATCAGTAACAACACAGAGTATTACGAAAGAAAAAATTGGTATGAGAAATTGTAGGAGAGAAATGAATGATACCTTAACATTTGAGAAGACAGTTGGCTGAACAAAGTAGCCTCTGTTGCCCAATCTATCACCCCCACACTCAAGGGTTGCATTGCTTTCAATTCCAGACCTTATGTACCTAAGGACCTTCTGAAATTGCTCTGGATCAATCTGAGATTTTCAAAGGATCAAGAACGGTATCAGTTTGCTTCTCAGCTACATATACTACTCACATGTAAATTAAAATGAATAAGAGGGATCAAACTGCTTGCCAAGATTTACTTGCAGTTATACAAAAGTATATGGAGAGCATATTTTCCACCTACTATAAGGGCAATTTAAAATAAGTGCTAGTGTTGTTCTTTTTATAAAACTTAGATTTTTAGAAATGGAGAATGTACCATTTCTGTCCTGCTTTGTTACTGTGAGGTGGCAGCAATACATAAGATCTATTTCAAAGTAACAAATAAAGCGGCACTAATAAACTAGACAATTGTTAAAATGAGGTGAGATGGGTGGAGAAGAGTACCTGAGGACCTTGTTCAACACCATTCTTGAAGGGATCACCAACAATACGTCTCATAGCGCGTGCCTTTGCTTTTTCTACAAACTCGTCATATACATGCTCATGTACATAAGTACGAGATCCAGCACAGCAACATTGTCCCTGCAGATAGAAAAATTTCAAATGATGGTATACTCACATGCTAAGTGGCAAATACAGGAAAAAACTTGTTGGAACCAACCTGATTAAAGAACAAAGCAAAGTGTGCAAGTTCCACAGCCTGGTCAACATCAGCATCATCGAATATTATAAATGGTGATTTTCCTCCAAGTTCTAGGGTTACTGGCTTAAGGTTGCTTTTTGCAGCCAATTCCTGAACAATCTTACCAGTATCAGTATGTCCTGTAAAAGACAGCTGCAAAAGTAGCAGGGGGATGTTATTAGTCACCTGTGTTTTGTAAGCATGCCAAATGTGATAATGAAGCATCCTTAGGCTTGTATAATGTACAACTTGGGTGGCAAGTAACAATGTTATCCACCAAAAATAGTTAAATTGTGTTCCAAAAGCAGTTAAGCAGCAGCAATCCACATAACTGATGGTTAAGCTACAACTCGTCAAACAATGAAGTTCAACTCATACACACACACACACACACACACATATATATATATATTACAGAAAACAAGCATAAAAAATTGCCAAATAAGCTTCTTGGACAAACAAGCATGAAGCTTTGAGATAATTTTCCACTTGATGGATCATGTGCGGCCGCCCCCAAAATACCAAGGCATAACTCATACTTAATTTCATTTAACAGAACATGAAGACAACTCTAAATCAGAGAATTGTACAGGGATGAATAAGGATGTGACATACCCCAGAAAATAATTTCTGAAGATAATGAATAATAGGTAGAGCTCAAGAACTACCTTGTCCACATCCATATGGCTGGCAAGAGCTGCACCAGCTGTTGGACCATAACCAGAAACTACATTCAAAACACCTGGGGGAAGACCAGCCTGTCACATTGTGAAAATCAGTAAGGAGATAATAACAGTATCTGCTCCTCATATTCTGAACAACGGTGCCAACAGAAAAGAAGACAAATCAATCAAACATGAAAGAAAAAGTAAGATTTGAGGACATTGCATTACGACATGAATTTACTTTCATATTGGTATCACATAACAATCATCTAACATCAAATTTCTGCTAGCTTATCTGCATTAGACCATCCCTTGACTTGCATTGAATTATGCAAGAGGAAAAGCACTTGTTGATTAAGAGAATATGACACAATTGTTTCCGATTCTACCTCGTGGAATAGCTTTGCCAAATACAGAGCAGTCAAAGGCGTTTGCTCAGCAGACTTTAGAACAATAGTATTGCCACAAGCTAGTGCAGGCCCTACTTTCCAAGTAAACAAGACAATAGGAAAGTTCCATGGAACTATCTGGCCAACAACGCCAATTGGTTCATGTAAAGTTTGAATATGGTAATTTCCATCACCAGGGACAGTTAGTCCATGAATTTTATCAGCCCAGCCTGGATATTAACAGAGAAAATATTAGATATTCAACAATTAACACTTAATGACGTGAACTGAAATTCATTTTAAGTAAAAATCCAACCAGCATAATAGTGCAACAGGCGAACCACCAATGGTACTTCGGATTCGAGAGATTGTACATAGGGCTTTCCATTGTTCCATGTCTCCAAAGCTGCCAGCTCTTCCATGTTTTTCTCAATCAAATCAGCAGCCCGTAACATTATCCTTGACCTCTCCTGAATAAAAGAAATTGAAAGATTAAAATCTAAAATCATTACATGATAATTCGTAATGTAATAGCTAAGAAAGAATAGAGGCTTTCATACATAAGGGGTCATCTTCGGCCAAGGTCCCTCATCAAATGCCTTGCGAGCTGCAGCAACTGCACGGTCAATATCTTCTGCATCTCCTTCAGCAACATTAGCAATCACTTCACCAGTACGAGGATCGTAGGCCGGAAATGTTTTGCCTAAGGCCAGACAGGTTTCCAACATTAGACTCATTATCAACAACAGAAACAATGAGCTCCAAAATTTCGGGAAACAATCATCTTACCTGATGCTGCGTCTAGAAATTGGCCATTTATTAAATTCTTAGTGTAAGTAATTTGAACAGGTGGAATGATTGGCTCTTCAACAACAGCAGCTGTGCTAAACCTGCTGATGCCCCATGCCCGGCTAGAGTCCTTACCTAAATATCATATTGTATAAATAGTGAGTTTTAAAATAAAATTTTAAGGAGGAAAATTAATATTATTTTTATAATTATATGATTATTACGTTTAGACTCAAAACAGACTTTATATCAATGAAAACACGATAAAAAAAATTCTAATATTTTTCCCGCAAATTTCTCAGCCAATGAACAGCAACAAATGGTATATAAAAAAAAAAATTATTGCGATGGACTTTCAAACGCCATATAAACACATACCAAACAATCAAAACATGAAGAAAAAAATGAAATTAAAAATTATAACATAAAGAAGAAGTAAATATTTTTTTTAAAAAAAAGTACCAAGAGAGCGAAGCAGAGAAGGAGAAGCTGAAGAGAAAGAACGAGAAAGCAAGGTGGAGATTCTGCGAGCAGCTGCCATAGCCAAAGTGAAGAAGCTACCTATTCAACTCTTCTCTCTCTCTCTCTCTCTCTCTCTGCGACTTTTGTCTTTGCAAATTAAGCCTGCACTGCAACTGCTAGCATAGAAACAAAAATCTCACACTCTGCACTCTTATTCAATCTTGTGCTGGCCAGTGCCACTTCTTGGACACATCACACATCTATATCCAAATTTATACGTTTATTATTTATTTATTCCTTTAAATAACTAAAAAAATGCGTTTTAGAAAGTGACCAGACGAAGCACAAATGCGAATGAGTCCATGTAAATACAGTCTAGCAATAAGCTTTTTTTAAAAAAAAAAAAAAAAAAAACTTTTGTGGATGAGAAGATAAGATAGTATACTAATTGCAGTGGTTGGTTTGTATTATTTTATCTTAAAGGAAATAATATTTTATTTTTACGGGACCAAATGATGCAAAAGTTGTTTAGAAGGAGACAATGTTTTGAGTGCAGGAGGCCCTTTAGCTATGCTACGAGACGAAGACGTTTTAACTTCTCATGCTGAGCAATGCTTACTTTTGAGTAATACTACTGATACCCTGGCACTCCTACCCACGCGTGGGGAAGCGAGTGTCGAGGCCTTTTGGGTTTGGCCTTTTGAAGGGAAGCATTTCTTTAACAGGAGTTTTTCTCTGCACTGTCATTTTTCTACTCGTTTTTAAATTACGAGGTTTAATAAAATTAATTTTATTTCTTTTAAATTATGTGATTTTATAATTTATTTAAAAATAATTATCTTAAATCATACTGTTTAAGAATGCATTTGTATTAAAAATAAAAAATAAAAACACCCACGCTTAACGATTATTATCTTTAACAGATCCAACCCTAGCGTAAATGTTGTACGGTCCTAAATTTTTAGTCTTTATTAGATAAACCCATTGGATGCAACCTTATTAAATCTAACGGTCGAAAAATATTCATTAAATAAATAAATAAATGGTTGCCGGCAACAAATTGAACGCGTTGCAGAAAATCAGCGGCGTCAATTGTGAATTGTGTCTTTGTGATTCCGTAGTTAACACTATTGGTTTATTAAGTCTTATCCTCAATCGTCAGAGTAAATTGTTATTCTAAGTACTGAGATAATCCTGTCGTAAAATATAACATTCAATTGAAAAAAAAATAAAATCGCTTTAATTTTATCTTAGCTTTGCAATGGATTAATGAATAAAAAAACAAAGTTGATTAAAAGCTTCACCGAGTCTTCAAGATTGCTCTTCCTATGGTACTTTTGTCAAGCACTTGGTGTGCTCCAAAGTTTATTTCCTAAATCTACAACTGGTCCGACAAACAAATCAATACAAATGTTCCTAATATTTTTTTTTCCAATGATAGATATCTCAATATTTGAGTTTTAATTTAAATCTTAATTAACGTGGTATTTATTTATTAAATAATAATTAAATAATTTTATTAATTATAAAATTTATCATCTAATAAATGAAGACACATAACATTAAGACTTAAGTTAAACTCAAATATTATAACAATTAATATTATTATTTTTTGATTGAGGAGCGAATCTTTGCTAACAAGGCTTTATCGATCTAGCTTTGTCTTAAGCGTGAAAAAACTACATCTTGTGATGACGGTCCAGTTTCAGTAGGCGTGGACCCTTTTGTTCTTGGTTACTTGTAGCTAGTTTCAAAGCTGATACGATGATAACCATGCTTGTTCAGTACGATGCAGTGGAGCGCTTGTTCTTGAACAATCCAACCATTTTGACCGGTATCCTTTAACGTCCACGTGCGAAGCTATTGAACGTTTGATCATTTTACTTTGAAGCCAACGGTCACTTCAGATAAGAACAAAAAATGTTGTATGGTGCAACTTTTGCACCGCAAACGCAGCCGTCTTTAGGACTTTCTAGTTTTTGCCAAGAAGAACACCTCCAAAGCGTACGTGTGATACGTTTTACAAACAATCGGTAGACGGTTGAACAAGTAAAACGTGTTTTGTTTTATTTCATTTTTTTCGTTTTAAAATGATACTTTGAGTGGATGACGAATACTTTTTCCGTTGAATTATCTTAAAAGACCAAAAAATTTACCAAGACATGTTGCTTTGATGCTTATGAATATCCCCGCCTGAGAAATAAACATACGACCATTTATTGAAACAAAGTTAAAGCGTAGCACATGGTGGGTGGTCCATCTTAATCGATTGATTCTGTTTGTCGTATACTCTACCTAAAAGATGTCATAATAATGAGTCTAGATTAATGCGTAATCATTTTTTTATGAAGAAACTAAATACATATAAAAATTGGGTAAAAGGGTTAGGAGGTAAGATGATGGGAGCCAGCGGCAAGTAGGTCCCAGTATTTAATTAAGCATTATTATCTTTTGATGGAATAACTAATTTTACTTTAGGATGTACTCATTTGACAAATGGCAGAATTTTAGTGGTCAGGTTTATTGCCCCGCATAGCATATGTAAGTCTTACTTCGCAGGACGATATATTCATTCAACGTATTCAGGGATGATATTCATTCAATAGCGTCCTTTCCACCCAAATTTTTTTGGTTAAATAAACTATATAATTATATAATTATAGTTTTTAAAATAGTTATTTTGTTGATTTGGGCTTTATAACTTTAAAAAATCCCGAGTTTTGAATACGCGTTTTTCAAATATACGAAACAAATCATAACAATTTTTTAATGCATAGGACAAAAACAACATTATTATTGTTGATGCAGAAAGTCAGTCAACTAGAAAATGAATTTAGGTGTGGACGATATAATAAAAAGACACCGAAAATCATCATAATTCAACTATTAACATACATCCAGAAAATAAATCTTTTGTTATAATTACAATTATAATTAAATTCTCACTCTTTTCATTATTTTTTTTCGGTGCTTGTTTCTCATACTAAGAGGGATCTTTTCCTTATAGCTCTCTTTAGATAAAATTCATTTCTAACCGAAACTCATCATAATTCTCCTCTATGGTTTAGGATTTGAATTACAATATATTATTTATCTTCTCACTGATTCTATCTATATTAGGTCTCATCTATTCTACTTTTAGACCAAGCAAAATCTTTCAATTATTGACTTTAATTTGACAATGCTTAATACAATAATAGTTCTTCTATTTAGATTTAGTCTTTTTGCGTGATCCATGATCTAAAATCAGGTCTACAATCTCCATGGGGTTATGGTTTATAACTTATTTTGCTATCCCTTACTCTTTGGGTGTATGAATTTTAGTCCTGGCAGTTAGTAGAGCACGATCTTTTCTCCCCACTCTTGGGGAGCATGGCTACTGACCCCATTCTTGGGAGGCATTGCTCCTGCTTCTCACCTCTAGGGGGCATGGCTGGTGCTGCCCACTTTTGGGAAGCATGGTTTCTACTCTCCACTTTTGGGAAGCATGGCTACTGTTCCCCACTCTTGGTGAACTTAACTTTTCAACTTCACCAACACACTCTTTTGTTAACTTTTGATACATTTTCTATAACAACTATTCCGTAGCTTTTAGTTTCTAGTTTCACTAGAATTAGAAGCATATGAGCTCAAGTTATTTCTCTCTTTATACCTTCTATATAAACCATCTTTTACACCATTTGTTGACATTGTTGAACTTCCATCCCTTTGGCTTTTACTTTCTCTCATGAGTATTATTCTCTTTTTTCTTTTAGAATTTTCAATGTCTTCAATTTTTTTGAATAGTTGTGACTCCTTCTACCGTTACTACTTTGAGGATAATAATAATTATTGTCCTACATTAACCGAGCAACCACCCTCTATTGTAAGTTTTACTCCTACATCATTTATCCCTAATAACCAAACCAATTTCCAATCCAACTTTGACAGGTCCTTTGATAAGGTAGGAAATAAAATATTTGAAAAATCCATCACATCATTTAAAGTCAAATATAAGATCCCAAGTTTATTTGAACTTAGAAAAGCACAAATTAATAATCTTGCTATTCAGCCTTCTCATAAGGCCATCACTTTTTACTCAAACGTTTTTCGATATGGCTTTAAGTTACCATTATACCCTCTTTTGAGGTATATGCTTATCTATTTTAACTGTGCTCTTGCACAGCTTTGCCCAAATGTTTGGTGCACCATGATTGGCATGTATGTCGCATGAAAATTAAAAGGACTCCTTGGTCCTACATTTAGTCAATTTTAGTAAGTTTACCAACTAATGAGCCTTTCATGTTCCTCTAATTATTCAAGACAAATCACATAATGGTTATGGGAAGGATTTTTAGCTTTTTGCCTTCGAGGGTTGGGGGTCAGGGAATTTTCTTGACATATACCTTGGGTATTGGGTTCAAAAACACTTTTCTACCCTAGATAGCTTTATAAGAAATCTCTACAAAATATATTTTTCTTTATTCAACATATTTGCTCTTTTTTTTAACAACGTCATAGAGCTGCGCCTCTATCAATCATACTGAGCAAGGTCAAATCGACAAAGATTTCAAAGACCTTGAAAACTTGTTGTCCCAGAGATACTTTCCTGAAATAAGCTTTCTAACTGCTTTCGACTTTATCTCTCCTGTTTCTCCATCATTCTACCACCATGTGAAACTTCTATTCAAGAATAGTGTTAAGTGCTAGAAAGTATATATTTATAAAGAAAAAAATCGTTATTTTACACTTCAAGTTTCACTAACATTCCTATTTTTATATCTTTAAGTCCCTTGCGATTTAATTTTGTATGTTTTATTTTAATTAAGTATTTTATATATTCTAGGATCTATAGACTCAAACAACTTAGGCATTTTCATGTTGGAATCATCAGGATTGAATGCTGGTACCCCCATACTAAGCCATTTTGTGCTTAATCTTGGAGGTAGTAGTGCAATACTAGGACTACAGATAAAATCTATTTATAACTGAAACTAATCCTAATTCTCCTCTATCTTTTAGGATTTGAATTATAAGATATTCTTTATCTTCTCACCAATTCTATCTGTGTCAAGCCTCATCTAACCTACTTTTGGACCAAGCAATATCCTTCAATTGTTAACTTTTATTTAGCTGGGCTTAATACAATAATAACTCCTCTATTTAGACTTGGTCTTTTTGCATGATCCATAATCTAAAACTAGATTTTTGGTCCCGATGGGCTTATGGTCTATGACTTATTTTGCTATACCTTAATCTTGAGGTACATGAATTCTAGTCCTACCGCTCTCTACTCTTGGGGAGCAAGGCTGCTGGTTCCCACTTTTAGGGAGTGTGGCTTCTACTCCCCACTCTCGGGGGGTATGGCCACTACTTCTTACTCTTAGGGAGCATGATTCCTGCTCCCTATTCTTGGAGAGCATGACTACTACTCCCCACTTGTAGGGAGCATTTTCAACTTTGCCATTCCCTCACACTCCTTTGTTGATTTTTTACACATTGTGTACAACGATTATTAAACTTTTCCAAAAAAATATACAAATTCACTTTCAAATATATGAAACATCATTCAAGTCTACTAAGACGATTTTTTTAAATGCATGGAACAAAAACTAGAATAATCATAAATTTATTGTACATGCCAATAAAATATGTTTATGTATTCCCTTTGCCTTTCATCAGCACTACTTTTATGGAATAAATTTTCACATTTCACGGTTCCAAAACTATGTACTACAGTCTCATTAGACGGGGACTCGATAGTTAAGCTCTAATGGAAGCATGATACGTGCACACTCACAACCCTCATCACATTTCACTAATTAATTAAATCTTAACTATATATTATTTTTTACATATATAAGATCAATAAAGTTAAGTTTAGCCAATTCTATGAGCTATGGTAAAATTTATATGCAAGATATAAAAGTTGAGTGATGATACGACATTGTATTATTTTTCTTTTTCTTTCATTAAAAAAGAAACTCGTTATTGGCCGATCACTCTAAATCCATTTGCCATAATTAACAATAATTAGCATTTAACACGAAAAGTTCTCTTTGGCGTTTTGCCAAACAACTTTGTTTCAATTTCCACTTCACATCTCAGGCTTAGAGAGGATATGTTCGCCGTCGATCATTTGTTTTTGGTTTGTTTTTTTGTTTTTCTTTGTTTCAAGATCCATTAGAGCAAGTCATAGCAAAAAGGCAAGTCTGTGTGCAGTCTTTTTTTCAAAAGAAATTAAAAATGTTGACTTATATTAATTCTATGTTACTGAATCCTGATTTTCTTTTGTTAACTCTGGGGCCTAAAAGCCAAGTGCTTTTAGCTCCAGCCACTAATTAAGCATATGCGAGGCTCAAATACTAACTAAAACAACAGTGTCAATCCGCATCGAGATTCACCATTTAAGCACAAAAAATGATATAATTAATTAGTTAATTCTCGTGTGTGTGTGTATATTTGTATTGTTTCACACGCCCGTGTGTGTACAAGATCAATTATCTTGATGGTCTGCAGCGAAATCAGGATCCCTAGGCTTAAACAGCTTAGGCATTTTCATGCTGGAATCATCAGGATCAAATGCTGGTACCCTCAGACTAAGCCGTTTTGTGCTTAATCTTGGAGCCAGTAGTGCTGTACCAGGACTATCTACATCGGTTGCATATTCAACTGCTAACCCCTCAGCACCAGACTCAATAGCTCCTCCTGCAGAGTCTTCAACGGGGTATTCCTCTTCTACCACTTCATACAGCCCTTCTTTTATCGCCAGCTCCACCGCCTTCTTTCGCCTCTTATATCGTCTCCAAGCAGCTTGAATAAAACTAGCTCCCCAGCCTCTCCATTGGTGCGAATAGTATCTAAATGCATGCTGCAGTCTCTTGCTGTGTAGGCGCTTAAACTGGCTTGCAACAAACTTGAGGTCCTCAGCTCTGAGTGCAAACGCTTCAACTTCAGTAAGCGACTTGACTGTTCTCGTTGATAACGGAAGATTGAGTGTGGAGACTGGCATTAGGGCCCATGTCAACAGTTCTTCGCCGCAGAAATCCCCGGTCTTGAGAGTGATCGAGTTGTAGAATCCCGCCCTTCCTCCATTTGTTGTTGAGCTTTCTACTTGTCCTCTAATGATGAAAATCATTTCGTTCACTGGATCGCCTTCGCGAATGAGGTATGTGTCTCTGGTATTCAGCGATGAATAGAGACGTTCGCATATGGCATCCAAGAGCTGCTGATCCATTTGTGCAAAAAATGGAACCTGAAGAAACGGTACAACACATAATTATAATTTCTCAAGTCTATTTCACGTTCATTTAATTACTAAAAGAGAAATTAAGCAAGCACAGAGCTAGGTGTGCTTTATTTATTTCTCAAAATGTAGTAATTAATTAAGGGTTAAAGGGGGCTCACACGTCGAACGAAGGCTAGACAAAGATGCCTCTGAATAGTGCGTCGGAGATCCAAAGGTAAAGATTGCAAAATGGATTCTTCGTCTACACCCCTGGTGGCAAGCCACTTGTATTGAAGAAACCGGCGTACACGTTCTCGAAGCCCTTCCGGCAATTGGCGGTGCCTCATCCACTCCTCTGTATCTCTCCTTCTAATCCTCCAGTCTTCTAGTTTAGCAGTTGTGGATTGCACATAGTTCTTGAATTAATATCATAAAGATTTATCTATAAATTTTTTGCATTCAAGTCTAAAAAGCAACAGCGCTAATTAAGATTCATGTAACACACGCGTGTAGCATTAATTGCTATATCTAGTAGATATTGTAAAGGGCTTACCTGCATTTTTCCTAAGAGATATGAGAACAGAATTAGACCAAGGATGCAAATGACCATGCTGAATAATATTTCAAGGATATAAGTACTTGTCTGTAGATTTTGTCCATATGAGCTGCACATTGGAGAGGGGGGGAAAATGATTGGAAAATGTGTAAGAACCCAATTCAAAATTTAAATTTTTTTTACGACCATCTGCTCTCTCTGCTGATAAACACAGAAATACAAGTCCTTAATTAATAGAAGTGATATATATATACATATATACCTTAGATTTTTCAAACCCCACCACAGGCAATAGCAATACTTTCTGATGAAATTTGTTTCAGCAACTTGTTTATCAATGGCATCATAAAATATTCCAAATGGAAATTCTTGCTCTTCCGTGGCACATTCATCATGGAGGCTTGAGTGCTCCAGCCAAGCATTGCGTTCAGGTAGCTCACTCACAGAACAGTCGATGAAAATAGGATCACAAGACGGGGAGTGGGTTGAGTTCCTCTCTCCCGCACACACTTGTATCCAGCACGCATGCTGCCGCTTAAAAGAGAAGAAATACCATGTAGCTCCTATAATCTAAACCAATCTCCAATAAGGACATTCTCAAAGTGGGAATGTTATTAAAATACGGCAAAGGAAATAAAAAACACAATTTGTAATATATTGAAAATTATGTAATTTTTTTTTACTCTTTTATTAAAATTAAAATGGTGAGAACGTACGTACGTGGCTGGCAAGCATATAGAAAAGGAGAGTGAAAGCTGACCCCGACCAAGAAGTCTTGGCTATGACCCCAGCAGTTTTCATAATCCGTTCGTTAAGAGTAATCAAAATGAGAACTCTTGGAATATATTGAAGAAAAACAATTAAAACAATAGTGCCGTTGGCATGATCACGTGCTTGATAATCTGTCCCTGGAATCACTATCACCAAATAGCTAGTAATCTGCATGCAAGCAACACCAATTTTATATATGTAGTAATTAATTATATAATTGAAAATTAATTCTCAGGGGTGCGCAGGCATATATAACAACGGGCCGCAACCAGGTGATCTAGCTAGTAATAAGTACTGGATCTACATATATGTGTGTCCAGTCATCATCATTGATCACCTGGGGAAGAGGAAGCGTAGCTACGAGATCAACAATAAAATCAGACTTCAGGTAGCGTCTAGCAATGACACCGGGGTCCCTCACAAGGTCTCCTCTTCCAACAACCCTAGAACTCGGAGCCACGAAAGCCGTCCTAAACTTAACAAGAATGTGCGTGAAGAACAAAGCGTCCACCATGCTTCTCAACAGAGTGACGGCCCAAACTAAGGTGTAATCGACCGTCATGCATGTGACGTCGGTGGAAATAATTGGGACGTAAAAGTAGAGAGGGTCCAGAAACAAGGCAATGATACATGCCACAAAAAATATGTGATTCCATGTGTTTACAAAGTCGCTCTGAGGATCCAGGATTTTGTAACTCAGCCATGGCTTGTCTTTGCGTCCCAGGGACAACGTTTTTGTCAACCCAGACGAGGCGTACAATTGGAGGCTATTCATCTTCTTCTTCTTCTTCTTTTGCTTCTTCCATTCATGGAAGATAAAACTGAAGCACGTGATTTGTGGGTGGGTGACTGGTTTTGATAGTTTCATTAACACAAACATATCAGAGGGGTCAAACTCAAACGCTAAATGACCGTTGAGGGATTTGTGGGGAGCCAACGATTGGAATTTTAAAAATCTTAATTATTGGATTTTATTTATTTTATTTTTTCAGAGAATTAACCGTTAGATTAGTTAATGTGCCATCAAGCAGGTACTAATTAATCTTCGTGATTACACGTCAGCTGAAACCGATCAATGAAGTAATCAAAATTGTCCCAAAAACATTAATCGAGAGTCAAACTGGCCAGCGCATGAAATTAAATTTAATGGCACCTTTAAATGGTGTTTTGCCCAGCCTTTGAGAGTTAAGACTTAATTTTATGCTCAGATATTTGCTATAATTTTGGCAATTTAGAAAGCCATTGAGCGTGGGTAGTATAAAGTTCGGCTTAAGGTTGACGCTTTAGCTGCCATTAATTGTCTCCAAAATTCAGATTCCTCACCTTCTTCGTAGCCTTTTGAAATCGTTGGTCAACTTGTAGATACTTGATCAGTCTCATATATTTTCATTGCTCTCATATTTCCAGAGAGGGGAATATGGTAGCTGATAAATTAAGAAATATGAGAATAGCTTGCAGTGCTTTCACATGGTGGGATTTGCCCCTCAACCCATTTGCAAGAGTCTATTGGAGACGTTTGTGGTCTTTCCAAGTATAAATTTGCTACCTAGATTATGATTTTCTATAATTTTTTTCTTCAATTTTTATATTAATAGAACTTTTCATCGTTAAAAATAAATAAATAAAGAATGAAAAAAGAAAGAAAAACTGCCCAACTTGTCAAATTAATCTCTCGACTATGTGATAATTGATGTATTAGGGTAAATTTTAGTTTAACTCCATATGGAAAGAATGAGATAAACTCAATCTACTCCCAACATTATAGAAACCTCAAATTCTATTAAATTTTAATTAGATTTAGTTATAAAAGGATATTTCGATCATTACACGCATTGTTTAAATGGGACGAGGAGTATTTTTACCTTATACTACGAGTACATAAAGCATGATGACAAAATAATGATGTCATCACTGTTTTAGGATCAAAACTGTAAAAGAAACAGAAATTTTAGTTTTCAACGGATGTTTTGTAACGGCGGGGGGAAAGTTGGCAAAAGCTTGAATGAGAGGGGGAAGCCTATACATACATACATACATACATACATACATACATACATATAACTGTTATGTATGAGTATTGTCTCTCTCCCACTTCAATATTATTTCCCGAAATGGTGCAGCCCACGTGTTCAGCTCTTAATCCTCATTGGCGCATCACTTCAAAGCATTTGTTCTGCTATGCACTGCTTAATTTCATAATTCGTTTAACAAATAGCTGGTGACTTTTATTATAAATAGGCATGATTGCCTTGTAAATAACGCACACAAATTGTGAATGTGAATTAAGCATGATTCCATTATTGCTTCCCTCGGCCTCTGCCAATTCATTTTCATAACTCTAAGGTTTTTGACTTCTGTCCAGTATATATATATATATTAATTATTTTAGTCCCACGTATTACTTTATCAAAATTAGAATACTTCTGACGTAGACCCATACCGTGTTATTAGCACGAGAATATTCTGATACATGAAGATTCTATCTCCTACTCTTTTATTCTATCTCCTCCCATTTATTTTATCTATTTAATGAATATAACTATCCCCATAGTATGTTATGTGGCTGTAATTAATTTAGATCTCCCACGTTAGAAAATAAGGCTACTTATTATGTTTTTCTAATTTATTTTATTGCTAATAACATCACAAGACTGAAGATTTCAACTATCAAGACAAAAGACAACAAAAATAGAAGACTTAACTTTAGAAATTAAAAACTTTGAAGAACCTTGAAGACATCTTAAGACTTTGTTTAGAGACTCATCCAAGAACTTGAAGATGGCTAATTTAATAAAGCTCGAATTTTAAGCCCTTGACATTTCTAATGAAACCTACTTGTCATGGATCCTTGATGTAGAAATTCACCTTGAGCCACGGGCCTCAGCAACACAATCAAGCCTGATAATAACTTATCTACTCGAGAATATGCCAAGACAATAATCTTCCTTTGTCATCATCTCCATCGATTACCAATGGTAGAATATCTTGGTGTAAAGGACTCACATGCATGTCCTTTGGAGCAACTTGTATGAGAGGTATAGCTACCTTAAATCAGTAATTCTTTCAAATGCTTGTAGCGAGTGGAATTAGATCCAATTGCAACACTTCAAATCAATCCATGATTACAGTTCTGCGCTCTAGAGAATCACTTCATAGTTAAGGCCATGTGGAGAGAAAATAACCGATGAAGACATGTTAGAGAAGACATTTTTAAGATTTCAAGCTTCAAACATGGTTCAACAACAACATTTTTAGAGCAGACATAAATGCAAAAGACACACGGATTGTTCATAAAGAAGTGATAGATTCAAGGAATATAGTTAGGTAATCTTCAATTCCTCCTTTGCCGTATATCTATTTTAACAGAGTTTAGACACAACAAAAGTTCGTTGTAAAGTACTCTGGTGGTGCGCTAGAGCTATTCATTCCTATTATATCCTAGGAAATAGATGTTGTCCAAAACCTAAAGTACTTACAAGTGCAAGGCAAATCTGTTTTAAGGAAGCAGCGTAATCATGTACTCCTCAGTTTGCATTCTATTCTTGCCTTATTTATTTTGTTATCTCATTAATGTAATTATTGTTTTAACTATAATGTTTAGTGTATTACAAGCCCTAATTTATAATTTGTAATTTCAAAATGTGCTCCTTGTATATTGTGTATTCCATGTGTTTTCAACAATGGGGAATGGTTTAAATGTGAAACAAAGAAATGTTACTTGTTACTTGAGATTATAAGCATGTAAATGATTCTGTCTATACCGAAAATTCAGGTCTGCCCAATTCACTGCATTTGGGTATTTGTATATATTAGATTTTCTTTAATAATGCTAATGTGAATGTCTCACATGGGTTAAGTTTCTATTTCTACACGCGAGAAAGGAGTGGGAAATAGAAAAAGATAAAAAGAGATAATAATGATAAGACTTATTTAATTAGTTTAAAGGGTCAAAAAAATTAAAAAAAGTTAACAAGTGGGGAAAAAGAAGGCAAAAATAAGCTAAGAAAGAAATATGAACTCATTTTTTAGCCAAGAAATTTGAGTTGGCCTTAATCGTACTTTTTTTCCCAATCGGCCCACATCGAGCGTCGACGTTCCAAGTCTTGATTTAGACTTCAAAAATCCCCAATAGAATTAGATATTTTCATATAAAAGCAAGACCGCAAAGTAACCATTTTTTAATTTATTCTTCGGTCAATCATCACTCGTCTTATAATTACAATTACCAACATTATTTGAAATCCCCAATTTTTAAATTTTAAGTATTATGTCTATTTATTTTCAAGGACCCCAAATTTTTTTTAATTTTTGCATGCCTCGAGTTGAGAAGGGTTTCTTTAAGAATTGTCTTATGGAGAAACTGACAATTTATCTCTCAGTAGATTTTTCTTTAATTCTTTTTTCTGCTACTTTAATGTTTATAAATTTTTATTATTCTTTTCATCCATGGTGTTAAAACATTGATGAAAATTTTTCATTAATATATATATATTGATGGGATATAATTTATACATTAAAATGTCACATTTACTCTTCTTTTTTTTTGTTAAAAAAATTTTAATTAACGTCAAAGATAAAAGGGACTCAAATAGTGAAAAAATCTACAAGAGACGAAATTGTCATATTCTCTTTTTTCTAGTATTCATCATGATTAAAGTAATTAATAATCCACTTAATTTATTAAAACAAACACACACTCATACACACTTATCTTCCTACGGAATTCAGGGAGGTAAAATTAAAATATGTTAAACATTCAAGTGGTTAAATTAATGGATGTAACTAAATTTTGAAATTACAAGAGATTCAATGTATTTTGGATAAAAACTACAAAAGGTCACTTAATAATTTTCCCTATATATGGTAATAGTTTGCCATCCGCTTTAATATTTATGTCATATTTTTCACATTTCAATTTAAGTCAAAATTTGGGAAAAAAAAAGTTTATGATGGGTTCAAAGAAAGGCAAGAAAAGAACAAAGTGGACAGATTTGGTGTGTTTATTACAGAATCCAAAATCTTAAGTGAGACCATAAAGTTGCATGCTATAATTTAGCTAAAACTGGTTGTTAAGTGAATCTCAGTAAATGAAAATGTGAACACCAACTTAAATAATTTTAAAAATTTTCCTTGTTTTGTTTCTTATTCTAATTCTGGACCTTCTCTTTTTCTTCTCTAGCCACTGTTATTTAAACAGCCAAAACATATGGAAAAGGGGAAGCAAGAGAAGCTTAGCTAGCTAGACAAATTAAAGAAGAATAACAAATGACAGGAACTACAAATGGAATTATTTCCTCTGAAGTTCTCAAAGATTTGAAGGTTGATAGCCCTAGAAAATCTGAAACTGAGAGCAGAAATGGTGATGAGAGTGAGTTTGATTCTTCATCAAATCAAGAAACCAAGGGCCTTGATCATCCTAAAATCCCAGGATGGTTTGCAGAGCATTGTCCCATATGGCCAGGTCAGTGAGACTGCCTTTTTACTTTCAGTATTTGTGATGGATCATTTGAACAATTTCCATCGTCAGCTGTGAAGTTTTTATTTAATTTCTTTTGGCTGGCCTTGAAACTGCGCATGCTAAAAAAATTTCCTTGATCAATATGAATCCCTTCTGTCAATAAATAGAAGAAACCAACTCTAGGTAGCTACTTAATTACTATACAACGTAGCTAGGCCTCGTCCGTGCATGCTTTAGTCAGCTTTTTCGATGCTACAAGTTTATTAGAGCAGTAAGCTTTGTTGAAACAATAGATGTAATATGCATGATCTTCTATATATTGTGTGGTAAATATGAGAAATTGATCGAATTTAAAAGGCCTTTTAGCATATCAGTCAATGAGAAAAGTCAATATTAATCAAATCATAGTTTGTAACGTTTTCTATACCCTGATAATTTTTATTCACTAGGTTGGAAGATATGGAAATTAGTATATACATTGTTTAAAAAAAAAAGTCTCGCTATACTCTTAGATACTCTTAGTGAACGTATCTCTCACTATGGCAAAGCCTTATCAAGTCTATCTATCAACCAATCATATATATAAGAATAAATAAATACATGACAAAAATTCAACAGAGAAGAAATATGCATTTGGAGTAGCTAAAATTTTACATTTTTAAAGAGCAGTCTTTGATTTTGATTGGTTTATAGATTTGTTAATTTTTGGATTTCCCATTAATTCGTTCTAAATGTCTTTTAGATATTTTTCCTTCTCAATTAGGTTGTTCTCATAGTACCTTGAGAAGAGAAGCCAATATTAAAAGCAATAACGTGTACACAAAGTACCAAGTCAGCTTCTCATTTCATTCAGGACATGCATTGCTGCTGATTGCCCATGCTGTGCATAAAATCATAAAATAAAGCTGGCAAATTTCAGATTTAAGCAAGAGGTGCATGCCCGAATCATATTCATACACCTAAACTTTTTCGGATTTTCAAATGATGATTGTGCATGTCTGGAGATATAATTGTATTTGTTGGCTACTAGCCAGTATAATTGTACTTGTTGGCTACTAGCCAGTATAATTGTACTTGTTGGACATCACACTAATCAACTAATAACTTCTCGTTTGATCGATATATATATACATAACATATCTTGCAGGCCAAGCACACTTCTTAGAGGTAGAAAAAATTATATTCCAAGGAAAGTCAGAATACCAAAATATGATGGTGTTTCAGGTAAACGACATCCATTTACAGGAATGCAATAGTATACAGAATATTATTCATTGCTTCTTATATATAATTTATTGTTTTGCTGTTTCAGTCATCATCATATGGTAAGGTTTTTGTTCTTGATGGAGCTCTCCAACTCACAGAGAAGGATGAGTGTGCGTATCAAGAAATGATTACTCACCTTCCCCTTTGCTCAATTCCGAATCCCAAAAAGGTTTCTTTTTTCTTAATCATAGCAGACATTACAATTACATGTTTCTTGAGAGAAATACGGACGTAACTACCAACTTCATCAAATCATTCGCATACATATCGTTAATTTAATTAATTAATTAATTTCACCGATCAGCTTTGTGCTTTTCTTTCTGTATATAGGTGTTGCTTATTGGGGGAGGTGATGGTGGCATCCTACGTGAAATCTCTCGTCACGCTTCTGTAGAGCAGATTCACATATGCGAGATTGATACCATGCTGATCGATGTGAGTCTTGTTTATTCTATCCTCGAATTTTAACTTATTTCCATTCGGCACCGTGCATGCACTAGAGAAAAGTCAACAGTAACATTTAGGAAATTATTTTCTAATTAAGAAGTGGTAAGTGGTACATGTGTATGAATACGACTTTCAAGTCTTACTATAAAGTAATTAATTTGATGCAATAATATTTAAACATAAAAATATGACAAAAAGTTGACACAAACAATCATTGTCTCTCCGCCCTCCGCCCATGTGAGTGGATTCGCACTACAAACCTCTTTATTTTTTAAAACAAAAAATTTTACCATATTAACTAGAAATCAGCTGCTGTTTAGAATTTTTTAATTGAATTACTGCTATACATCATGCGTATAGTCGGGTCAGGAAAAGAAAAACACTGTGACACATCTCAATCGAAAGCTGCAACGAGTTGTGTGTGCAACTGTTTGCATTTAACAAAAAAAAATTTTTTTTATTATCTCATATGCACAAACAAAGCAAATAATTTATAGAATAAGAAAAAAATTCAAGGATAATAAATTGCCTGGATAGAATAATAATAATAATAATAAAAGTACGTATATTTATTCCAGGTGTATAAGGAATATTTTCCTGAAATTGCTATTGGATACGACGACTCTCGTGTAACACTTCATGTCTGCGATGGTACGTAAAACTAATTTCCTTCCTCTTATGAAAATGCCATGCACATATACGCTTTCCAAAATGGGAATTTATATATTGGAAAATTGTCAGGAAGTGAGTATTTGAAGACCGTTCAAAGTGGAACCTTCGATGCGATAATAATCGACGCATTCGACCCCATAAGTAAGAGTCTGCTTAATTAATTTGTCGTAAAATAATCGTAAAAGATTATAAAACGTATATGGAATTTGATGCATGCATGCATGCAGGGCCTGGACACGAGCTGTTTGAAGGTCCATTCTTTGAGTTGGTAGCAAAAGCTCTCCGCCCCGGAGGAGCGATGTGCATCCAAGCGGAGAGCCTGTGGTTTCGGCAATTCAGTATCCAACATCTTATCGATGACTGTCATCGAATATTCAAAGGCTCCGCAAGCTATGCTTGGACGACTGTTCCCACATATCCAAGGCATGCCGCACTCACTTTCTAATGTCTTCTTCCCCGTTTATCAATACGTGCAATTTTATTTTCTTTATTATTCATATTAAATAAAATACTGCAGTGGAGTTATTGGTTTCATGCTTTGCTCTACTGAGTCTGAGGGGCCATCCGTGGACTTCATACACCCTATTAACCCAATTGACCCTGACCAAATTTTTGGTGTTGCAAAAGGGCCCTTAAAATTCTATAACTCAGCAGAGGTGCGTCATCAATCTATACGTGCACAAGTTATAGATTTTATATATGGATTATGGTGAATGCTCATGATGAATTAATTTACCGTTACTAATTGTTTCAATTCAGGTACATTCTGCAGCATTTTGTTTGCCAACTTTTGCAAAGAAGCCAGCACACTCCCACATTCCAAGTACAAGGTCGCAGGCTGATGATAACGCAGACACTGAGGGTTGTCATATATAATTACAAAACACACACACACACACACACACAGAGGATATAGATGGATACATGCATTCAAACTTGCATAGGAATTGAGCAGAGATGATGTGATGACTAGATGCAGGCAGGCATATTATATGGAGTTAGTTTTGGCTTTGCATCGCTTTGGATTTTGCATGCAGATCCATACTGCTGCATAGTCTCTGTCTGCCATGCCATCTTGCGTCGTGGATGTGATTGGTTCCCAAAATTTGAATCCCAATATATGATATTGTTGCACAAGAGGTCTAGCTTTGAATCTTTGCTCAGATGAGGGGGAAGATAATTTAGTCATGTTATGCTTAAAGAAAAAGTCACATTTGTTGTTTTCCTTTTTTTTTTTTTTTCTTGATTTGTCTTTCAATTTCATAGAAATTGTTCTTGTTGCCAGTGTATAATTTGACTTTGCGGTTTTAAATTTGTTATGACCGTTGGTTTTCAAACGGGAAATAATTTGCAAATAAGTTAGTATCCCGGTCCCATAATTCGATTATCAAAGTATTTGACAACCAAGACCAAAATCCTTGGGCATTTGCAGTGAACATTTTAGCTACAGACGGCCAGAGACTAGCATATGCTAATGTTGATGACAATAATTACGGGATGCTACATATCTCTACAGTTGCAAATGCCTTCATTGCATTTGCATAGATAATAGAACTTTTCACAGCTATCAGACAGAGCAATAGCCATGAGAAATCTCCTCAGTCCAGGAAGAAAGCACATAAATATGAAACCTTTATTTCTTCCACGCATGTATTTTTATTTCTCAAGTACAATTGTGAGCGCAGACAGCCCTACTAAACAAGGGGAAAAAATCTAGCTCATAAGTTCTTTTTAATTTACAGATTTTTATTTTGAAAGAAAAAAAGGATGGCGTTTCACGAAAATAGCTAACACCAACAGCTAAGGAAGACAATTACAACAGACAACATGCTTCGTGGTATAACCTATAAATCTCCTATCCTAACAATACAATGCTTATATTGTTATAAGTGGAAGTGCCTCCGTGTCGAGATCTTTAGGGTTCATGGACATAATACAAAAAAGGTGAGGGAGAAAGAAATAAATTGCCAGAAACACAAGAACTCCAAGATCAGCCTCTTCTCCGACTGCTGCCCGACGAGGATTCACCCAGAATATCTGGCTAAAACACCATAAGCAATAGAGGGTTGCTATAATCAAAATAAGTCTCGCGGAGTGATATGACTGATTCCTAGCTGACTTCGCAGGCTTTACTCTGCTCATATACCAAGAGTTAAAAAATTTTAACTATCCTAATAAGCTCACTATAATCTGAATACAACCAAATAATGGCAATGATCCCAAAAAAAACACCTGTTGATATAAATGAAGCCACCAATCAAGCAAGTGCACAAGACAGCAATTACCACGACAGCATCTGGGTTGATAGGTGCTCGACCCTTCCACCAACCAGTGCTCAATATCCAAACATACATTGATGATTGTCCATTTTCCTGTGATACAATGTTTGATCCATCAATATAACAAACAATAATGTGTGGTTCCCAGAAGCACCAAAAGGGGAAAGGGAGTTGCAGGGGTGTTTGCCATTTGGCCTTCCATGAATGCAGCGGTTACTTTTGAATTTGCAGTATTTGAGAGTGAGGCTATCGCACAAACCAGAAAATCATAAAGACAATTTTAGCTGTTTGTATTCTCCGAAGAGAGTCTTAAAATAGAGGAATCCTCACACCTATCAGGTCTTAAAAGCCCAATTTAGTCAAAGCATAAAATAAATCCTTTAACAGGATGAGTAGTTAAGAATGAAGAATTTAAGTAAATTTCAGCCATCTCTAATAAGTTCTAAATTAAGAGATGCCAATTGTCTGAAATTTATACCATAATTAAGAAGCACTGCTGCTTGTATAAAACTTCGTCTTAACTATCCTTTTGTCGATAGTCCAAGGAAGAAACGGGAAAAAACAGGTTCTTATCATACACTGATTTTAATTATTCTGAAAATGCACTAAATTGACAACAGCATTGTCACTTGTAAGCAGTGCATCTACTAAAGCAATTCTCTTGACATAAGCGTAACTGGTTCATCCAGAATCTTACTGAAGGAGCACGTGCCATCATCCTAAACCAATGACCGGCACACAGCTTGAAGTTACATCTTGCACATCTTTTTAACTCTGAAGTTCACCACATTATTTTGAAAGCCTAAATAAATAGCAGAAGTAGAAGTCTCGATCTAGCTCTCCAAACATTTACATTGATCAACCAACATTCATAGAAGATTGGCTTTGATCAATTTCAATTCCACTATTCACAGGATTCAAAATACATTTCTCACAAAACAATTTCCAAACCAACATTTTCAAGCAACAAACAAAAAATGATTGTGGTCAGGCTCAGGAACATACCATATCAATAAAAAAAAAAAAAAATTACCTCAAACAAATGGTCAAGGAAAAAGTGAGAAAAAGAACCGGCGCAGATCAACAAGAAGCATTGCCGCTTTGTGAGCGGTACCTGCATGATACAAACCAACGCAATGAGAATCTCTTGATTGAATACAACGAAATATACTTCATTGAATAATAAGATCTCATTATATGTTAACAAATACTGCCAAAATGAAACTTTATTGTTGCCAAAAACAGAACCAAATCTCATGAACTTTTAAAAGCCCACCAATCAATATACATCTTTAATTAAAAATTTTGCAAACAAAGCTCCAAAAGAAACAACCCAGATGATCGAAACTCACCCCAGAAACAGAATCAAGAAGGCCTTTAAGGAGCAAAATCCTGGAAAGCAAAGAATAAAGAACACACAAAGGGAGGCCAAGAATAATAAAATAATAAAAGGGGTGGTGAATGGCATCGGCTAAAGAGGAGCCGAATGAAGAACCGAAGAAGGAGCCAAGCCATTCGGAGAAGGAGCCTATATCGGGGCCAAAGAAGGCGTTGATTGTGTAAGTCAACGTGTGGTGGGGGCTAAATCTGCCATTTGATAGCTTCGTCATGGCCAGCCCCGTACCCATCGCGTACATCATGTGCGGCCCTGGCCCTGGCATCCCTTCCCTTCCGTTGCCTGCAGCAACCTCCAAAAATTCACCGCTATTATTTTATTAAGCTCTTGCTGCTAGCTCCCCTGCCTGCCTGCCTGAAATTATTACCGATTCATTTTAATTTTTTTTGGGTTTTTATCGAAGAATTAAATAAATATAAATATATAAAAGAAAGCTTGAATTTTGATCGAATGATTGAATATATGGTGATGTGATATGCGTGTTTAGAAGAAAAAGAGAAGAATCTGGTTGCGAAAACGGCGATCGTCAAGTGTTTGTCGGGTGCGGGCTTGAGTCTGTTTTTAGCCAATAGCTACTCTAGCTGGCGTTTATCAGCATACCAGCTCCTAGTGTGTAAAATTTTCAAGCACCTGTTATTTAATTATTGGAGGCTCTCAACACAGATCAAATTTACTATATCTTCACGTGTTACTTTTGTGCGAATCGTAATTATTGAACTATATTAATTGAAACTCTCTATTCCGTTAATACTAACCCAAATTGAAGTAATTTTCGATTCAGAAAGACTTGGAGCTTTTAACGCCACTGTTAAATCTATCGATGGCAATTATCCAGCTACGGATCAATCCAAATGCACATCCATAATTATTTCATAATAGCTATGTCCGTATCAATATTTATATCTAGTTTTAAATATTATATATGTATATAAAGTTTATGGATATTTATAGATGTTTAAAAATATTACATTTTATATTTTTAAATTAATAAATTATATGATAAATTAATAAATTTGTATCTTTCAACCAATTAATAATATATTACATCAGGAAATTCTTATTTACCTTTGTCTATATTCCCTAAAATCATTAATCTTAAAAGCTAATTAAAATTATTTTGAATAAAAACATAATAATAAAACGAATATCGCCGGAGTTACTGTTCCGCCGGCGACGAAAAAAGTGAACAAACAAAGATAGATCTGATACCATCAAACTTGCAATTTCATCATCTACGCAAATGGTATTGAGTTCGTTGGCAAAATATAAATGATAGCGGTAGATATACCACCTAAGACGTTGACGATAACTCAATGTCACTAGATAACAATGATGCCGAATGTTGCACGGCTAGCTCAATCATATTTGGCGGCTTCCGATGAGTTTGATGGAGATGGCGGTGCATGTCACTGGTTCACCATTACTCGGCGACACGATGCTGCCGCCACCTTTTGAACGGCATTTGTGCTGCCATCAATTTCCTTTTTGTCAGAAAAATTAGTACCACTGGGTAGGTAGTGAAATTTCCAGGCGGATGGTAGTAGATTTATTGCAGCGGCCCTGGCGATTTTGCCAGCGATGGAACAATAACGCCAGCATTCATTTTTTTTAGAGAGAACAAAAAAAGGAGTTAATTTTTTTGGTAATATAATTTTTAAATTTTCTAAAATTAAGTTAGTTTCTATAATTTTGTTTGGAAGATATATTTAAGATTAAGTGTGTTCGTTTAGGACATTTTTGTATTTATTCATTTTTAATCTAAAAATACAGAAAATGGCTTGGATACTGGATATCTATGTAATATCTATTTACATCCAATACGTAGCAGCTGGATATTTAAAAATTTTTTCATATCCATATCCAAAAGAGTTTCAATAGATATTATCCAGTCTAATTTGATTGGATACATAGATATACCGTGGATATACAACTAGGATGGACCAATTTGCCATCCCTAATAAAATCTTTATAACATTTTTTTTAAAAAAATTATTCTTAACATAATTTTTTAATTTCTAAAATTACATAATTTCTATTTTCATAACTCTTAACTCTTATATTTTTGGAAACAAAAATATTTTTAATTAAAATTTAAACTATAAACATATTATGAAATGGGATTGTAAAAAATTTGTTAAAAGAATAATTTATTTAAATATTTAATTCAATTCCCATTCAAAATAAAAAAAAAAAAAAAATTATTTAGGTTGTTTCAATTAAAAAGAAGGTCTATGAGGAATTTTGAGGGGTGTCAAAAGCCTTATTAAGAGTTTAAAGGAATGTAAAATTACTTTTCAAAAAAAAATATTCATTAAGTAGTTTTACAAAGAAGTAAGAACCAACTTCTTTTAGTAATCTTTCATATGCATTGGGGTTAAGAGTGAGTCATTTCGCACCCCTCAAAACTTCTCATAAAACCTCTTTTAATTGAGATTTCTTAAATAACTAAAGACAAATTAAGTAATTTTACTAAGTCATAATTTACTCTTCAAAAAAATTTTATTACGTAATTTTTTTAACAAATAACCAAAGACAATTTATTTACTAGGTTCTTAGGTAATTTTGCTAAGTAATTTCAAATTTACTTTATAAAATTCAAAAGGGGTGTTAATTGGATTTCAAAGAGGTGTTCAAAGCTTTTCTCGAAGTGTAAATTCGTTTTATGAGGAATTTGCTTTTAAAAAGGAGTGTAAAATTACTTATTAAAATTACTCTTCAAAAAAAGAATATTTATTAGGTAGTTTTACTAAGAGGTAAGAACAGCCTTTTTTAATAGGTTGAGTAGGCAAAGTCCTTGCGAGGGCAACCCTTAGAGCCTCCATAAAGAATTTAGGGTGCTTAATTCTTTTCCCAATTATGGAGATAACTAAGTAAAAATAGTCTTCTTCATGGAGTATAAGTTCTTTGAATATTAGAGAGAATAAAATATAGGCAGTACTATACATGTAATATCAGTAGTAATCTCATATAATATGAATTATAATTTGAATAATAGTCTCATGTAATTTAAAAAAAAAAAAAAGAAAACCCTCTTTTACCCTAATTAATAATCTTTTACATGCATCGGTATTAAGAGCAAGCCTTTTGACACCCCTCAAAATTTCTCATAAAATCTCATTTTAATTGAAATTATCTAAATAACTAAAGTAAAATTAGGCAATTTCACTAAGTAATCATTTACCCTTGCAAATATATATATATATTAAGCAATTTTTCTAATAAATAACCAAAGACAAATTATTTACTGGGTTATTATGTAATTTTACTAAGTAATATAGTCACTAAGCAATTTTTATTTTACTTCATAAAAAATTCAAAAGGGCGGTTAATATAAGGAATATTAAGGATTTTGAAGGAGTGTTAAAAGCTCTACTCCTAGTGTAATTTGGGCCATATTCAAACGTAAAAACAACATACGTATTGGGCCTTGAGCAATTCACCTCAAACAAAATCCATTTGGTAGTGCTACATTATTTTGCATCTTTTGCTGTTGCAGATAAAGTTTGCTCCGAAGGCACTGCGAGAAATTGCAAATGGTTAATTGTCTCTGCAAAGCTCTCAATATTCAAGAGTTATACATATTTTGTATACATACATACACAAATTACATCACGATGGATCCTCTTCAGAAAATAATGACGAGAATTCAAAAAAAAAAAAATCCACAGAATATTGCTAATATAATGATTAACGTCACATATAAATTTTATTTTAAAAAATACATAAAAATTAGTATTCTGAGCAGGTACAATAATATTAAGGTTTTGTTTAGCATTAAACTATTGCAGCAGTTTTTTTTAAGCTACAGTTGATAAAGTGCGGTAAACATAATTTTTAAAAAAATGTTATAAATTTTTTATCATAAAACCATAAGATAAAAATAGAGATAAGTAATGGACTGGTTTAGTTTAATATTGGGCTGAACTAGGAATTACTATTTGGTTTAGTACTCAATTTTTAAGAACCAAAATAAAAATGAAATAATTCAATCCGAAACTTAAATTTTCAATTTGGTTGTTCACATATCTATTTTTTTTTATTATTTTCTTATACAATTTAGCATTTTTTATTTTTTTCTTATGTCTCCTTGAATCACACCATGTGGCATTATTTTAATATAAAAAATATAATGATTCTGTGTGGTTCAGTTCCAGTTTTGATAATTTTAACTGAAATTTTTGGTTCAATTTCAGTTATTTTTTTTGTTTTGACCTTTTTGCTTAAAAAAAAAATACTGAATCGAATCGATTTTTGAAAGAACTGGTTCCATTTTGCTGACACCTAGATAAGACTAACTTAGCTTCTAATTAAAGTCACAGCCATGAATACTTACGAAGTTCTTTAGAGCGATAACTTTTAAAATAATAAAATATGACTGTCCAATCACAGTACGAAGACCCCAATACACCAAAATCTTTTTTTTATTATTATTATTTTGAGCACCAAAACCACTTTCAAAAGTTACTTTTACCATTAAAAAATAATTTCACACACACTCACTGCCGCAGTGCCACCTGCTTCATTTGAAACTGTAATTTTGGAACCCGAAGGTGAACGACTCAAGACACGTGCACAGCGCGCGCGCATACACCGTATCTGTTTTTCTCGAATTGAAATAAGATGAGGGAATGAATAAGGAGGATAAGAGACCGGAACATTCTTATTTGTCTGGAAGCGGGACCCAACGGGTTTCGACACTTGATTATTATTGGTCTTTTAACGGATAAGGACTCGAGGCCCTGGGCCCCATTTGACACCTCCCCTCCACACGCCTTTGATTGATACTAAGGAAATGAAAATCACACCCTCTTTACGACACCCTCCGTGGAACACGGCTACCGGATAACGCGGGTCCCGCACCATCTTCGAGCAAATAATAAATTATTCCATTTGTCTTTTGTTTTTTTAATATTCTTTCAATCGTTATTATCCTCCGATTCTCCTGGTGCGAGTTTGAGAATGCTGTATTTTTTAAAATAATTATTATTAATTATGATATAAAAATAATTAATTATAAAAAAATAAGTTATATATTTAATTAATTTTATTTTTAAAATTAAATAAATTTTAAAAATAATTATTAATATTTAATCAATTTTATTATTAAATTATTATAAAAAAAATAAATAATTAAAATAAATATATATAATGTAGGATGAAATTTATTTTTATACATAAAGTATGTACATATAATATTTTTAATTATGTATTATAGTAATTTTAACTAAAAATAATATTTATACCATATTGATTTTAATTGTGTATCACAATAATTTTAACAAAAAATAAAATTTAAACTATATTGCAATAGAGAACTTTTGATGTAATGTAAAATATAAAGAAAAAATAGAGTACATGAAAAGAATGTGTGAATTATAATAAAAAAAATTATAATATTATTTTTTTTCCAATTGAAATAAGGATACTTTTGGGTTTAGGTAAAACTGTAAGGATATTTATGGAATTACATCAAATGATACAATTGATTTTCAAAATTAAAATATAAAAATTACTCCTTTTCTTTTTAAAATCACTTGTAAGATTAGTTGATTTTGACAAAAGTAGTGTTAATTTTTTTTTTATCAAACATAAAAATTAATTTTTAAAATTTTAAAATTACTTTTAAACATAAAAAAATAATTCTAAACGGACCCTTAGCTAGGCTGGGTTCAAAAGGAAATTAAATAAGGCACTTACTTTTTCATTTGTGTTCAGTGTGAGAGTTGCTTGTGATTGGGTAAATGATCAACTATTTTATTTTATTTTTACATTGTTAGTTTAATTTTGCAATTATAAAGAGAAACAATAGATTACTTATAAGAGTAGTGTTGGTGTTGAAGTAAAATTTTAAATGAAAATATAGAAGAATAAATCCAAATTGAAAATAAAAAATTGCCACAAGCCAGATAGTTTAGTCGATTAGGTTAAATTATGGATAGATTTATAATTTTAAATTGCTTGCACGGAAGATGTAATCTTCAATTTTTATATATTTCTTGAAGCTAATTATAAAAATAAATTAAAAAATAATAATTAAACATATAGTATAAATAACATTAAAATGACTATTATTATTTATGTGGAACATTAAATTAATAACAACCACGTAAGATACTTATAACAGTGTTGAACTAAATAATAAGATAAAATAAGAGTACGAAAGAATAAGTTATTAATATGCTCTTGTAATAGAACTCCTCATACGTATTAATATTTAATGAATTCAAACAAAAAGTACTTTATTACTTATAAAAGAATTATAAATAAAAGAAGAGTGTAAATTGCTAATTTGAATTGTAACCATGTATCTAAATAGAAAATATCATAACACTGCCTAATAATTTATAAATGAGGAGAGTATAAGTGCTCAATGAAATTTGGCATTTGTTACGATACAAAGAACAAAAGTGGGTACGGTACAATCCTTTACATCACAGCCAGATCCTAATATTTATGGGTAGTATTGTTAAACATTGCATTATTAATTTACTCGAATGTACAATATGTTGGTCGAGATATTTTACTTCGAAATAAACCAATTTATATACATACATATATATATATATATATATATATATATATATATATATATATATATATATACATACATATATATATATATATATATATATATTGGTCCCCCCTTTGTATGGCCAAGCAAATTAGGACAAGAGTCGGTCTTAGATTATCATTGTTCCTGTTACGTGTGAAAAGTTCGTACGAGATTGTGATTTGTGGGGATACTCTGGATAAGGATTTTTCTTTTTTCCTTCAAAAAAAGAAAAAAAGAAAAAAAAAGATCTTTTATTTTTTTTTCTCGAGCATGGAGAGTTGGGTGGGCATTTATTTAACGATCCCTGTCTTTGTACTAGATTTTATCCGCATCGTGTTACGACCTACCCAATCAACCTTCTACTGTATTATATTTACATCTCTGCCATCGGGATCGGTTGGGTTTGTCCATCCAATATTTTTTTTTTAATCCTCTTCTTCTTTGGATTATTCTCCTGTGGTAGTTCGTAGAAATATGTTTTGATTAGAAATTAAGGTTCATTTGATGCATACAATTGTTACAATTGGGTGTTTTAAAATCTGTGTTGATTAATTAAAATTTGTGTATTCATTAATTTTAAAATATGATGTCTAGTTTAATTCGTCATTGTTTTGAAACACATGATGTCTAGAGTAATTAAAATTTAGTAAAACCATTACAGTGCTAGCAGATTTTGATTAAAAGCCGTTAGATTTTAAAATTTGTCTTATGCCACTTAAATTTGAAAAAAAAAAGTGACTACAGAAGAAAAATAAATATACATATTAAGAAGTACATTATAATTAAGATAAGTAGATGAGGGATTTTAAAATTAATTTTTTTATTAAAATTAAGATAAAAATCTCATTTAACAAATAAAGTCAAAACGTGATATTTAATATTATTAATTTATTCACCTTCTTTATTAGTTTCAATGCGATTTAGCGAAGAGATGTATGTGAAGTCAAGGTCTAACTCTAGTAATAAAAAATAATTTTCTTAGAGTAGAGCTTAAGTGCAGGGTTTTCATTCGAGCTATATTAAGTGTTGAATTAATAACAATATCAAATAAATGAGACAAATTAATTGATAATTTCACTTTATCTATTATCTCTTGTAAGATAAATCAATAAAGTGTATAAAAAGATTTATCTTAACAGTTATTAAATATTATTAATCATTTGTTGAATTAAAAAGTAAAGTTTATATTGCATTTAGAAGCTAACAGATTTCTTTGAATTTTCACCTTTTTTTTTGGGTGGAAATCTAAATTAAATATCGTTAAGGATAAGCATTGAGCTGAAAGATGACGCAGGCCAGTACCTGGAAATTTGACAGAACGCCAATTAGACCACGCAGGAATTGGCTTTTTTATTGCTTTTCTTCGCTTTTTTGAACTTATATTTTAACGTGGCGCAAATTTAAGGAAATGGGGCAGTCTCGTAAATAACGGCCTGAAAACATGGGGGAATGGGAAAAGAAAATAAATGGTCGTCTTATCCAAAAATGATGGTTGATGGGTGCCAGATCAATTAGCGTGGTCGAGCAGCCGCATGCACTGTCGGCTCCTATTTTTTACTGTTACCACCCCCCATTTAATATTTATTACCATTATTATTATTATTATTATCTCCGTTTAACATACAGTATTACTTTCCACTCGACTGCCCCTTCCTTTTGCTCTCTTCGCCTGGCGTTGGGCGTTAAAGTACTTGTCTGTTGCATTTCTGTTCTCCCCCAGCTGTTACGAGTCGATTTACAGCTCATGTTACCCCCATCATTTTTAAAAGAAATATATCAAATATGCAAGCCCCAATAGAGGATAAGGCGAAAGTGTTATTACGTTTGTCTCGTGTTTTGTTTACATTGATTCTAGAAATAAAAGAAAGTGGATGGCCATTTATTATTTTTATCAATAATGCCGTTGTTTGTACAGCAAAAGAATTGATACATACAACCTTATTTTTGTTCAATATTATTCGTCGAAGCTCGATCAATCTTACCGTATTTTTGTTTAATTTTGAAATCACAATATTTCAAGTGCATTGGCTCATTCATTTTTATGATGGACCCAAATGGGTATTTTAATTTTTTTTTTCTTTGATTTTTTAAATATTGCCCACCGTTGTTTTAATTATATATAATATCGCGGTCTGCTAATATAATAATGATATCATGAAATCTTTAACGGGTACAACGATTTGGAAAAATCACGGGAGGCAAACTTATTGATTGTTATATTTATATTAATAAAATATATATTTTTCCCATGCACAAGGATTATTATTATGATTGCCAAAGTAGGCCAAGTCTATGTTTATCCGCATGGAGGGGATTGGATTTTTTTTTTTTCATTTCTTATTTTTTAAATAGGGAGGTCAACTTTATTTTATTTCCAAAATAATAATATATAACGATATAATTTGGGGTATTGATGGATAATATTAATTATTAAGAAAACGGAAGACATCTTTTTGCTACCTAAACAATTAGGTCCCTTTACGCCCTTATCGAGTATTGGCTTGATACAAATAGCAAGATTGCCATCTACGTAACCATTTTAAACAATTGACCATTTTGGAAAGGAGTCAAATTTATGCGGGATAATAATTAAGATTAAAATTACGATTTTGTAGAGAAATAAAACAGGGGGTTAGTTAAGTATAAGATAAGAAGAGAGGGGTGTTTAGGGAAATTCAGACGTCCGCAAGATAATAACGTAAGACCAACGAGACTTTGCAAATCTAACTGTACAAAATAGAGACTGTGTTGTGTGTAATGGTTAATGAGTTCGTTCTCTTTCTTCTTTCTTTATTGACTTTTTATATTCTACGTTTAATCTTCTTACAGCTTCTTTTGTTGAATGAGCAAGCACCCAGCACCCAACGCCCAGCACCAAACCAAACGGAACCTTAAAAAAAGAAAAAAATTGAATTCTTTCTTTTTCACTTTTTGTTGTTGGTTTAGTCGGTTTCAGAACCCCATTAAACTCCACAATAATCTCACCAGTTTTGAACCTAACACACTGTACATGTTCAAATTCTTTTGCTTCATGTTTATGCCGTAAGTCTTTTCACATGGGTTTCTTTCTTTCATTTCCCTTTTCTTCTTCTTGGTTATTGTTTTACGAGTACATTTGGTTGGTGGGAAAGTGTAGGAAATGAGTAATGGCCTAATGGGCATTTTCAGTTCCTGAAAATTTGAGTTTTCTCAGCAGCCAAACGCGGTTTGATAGTATTTATGACATTTTTGATGTTCTGGCAGAGAAAAATCTTCTCAGACTTATCAAATAGCTCGGTATAAGGTCAGTTGCTGGATCATTTTTTCGTTTTTGGTTTGGTATCAGTTAGAATTCTTTCAGGTAACGTTTTTGTTTTTATTATTTAACTCTCTATTTCTCTCTTTTCCTTTCGTTTGTACTATGCATATTTATTTATTTATGAATGTACGTGTATATGTATATATGTTGGAAAAAAAAAATGTATATATGTTGGAACTTGGAAACTTAAGATCCAGTGTCTGATGTGTACTTGAACTCTTTTGCATATTCAAGTTGCTTCCTTTCTGTAGAATTATGGGTAATTGAGCATCTCTTTCTTTTTAGAATACTTGGTAATTGGCATTATTTTTTAAAGCTGAGCTTTGTAACAAATAGAAGTTTAATAAGCACTAGCCTCTGTATGACTCTGATTTTTTATTTTGTTTTTTAAATAATGCTCATGTTTTTGTAAACAGCATCAAACTTTTTTTTTTTTTAAAAGTAATATATAATATTTGTAAGTTCATTTTATTCATACTGTACTCCAAGTCCTTAACTCATTTTGTGCTTCTAAGCTGATGAAGCAGTTGATGAGTCATTAAAATCATAATTCATGACCTTGAGTGAACTGTTTCAAGACGACTTCTTTTAATCTGTATTCTCTGATAGAAATTTCTTGGGATGGACAGAATGTGTTACACAAGCTTACATTATGCAACATGATTATATTGTTCCTGATAATTTATTGGCACACTGACTGATACAAACAAATATTTCTTGACGAATTTGGAAAAATAAAGTAAAATGAATGAATTAATGATGATGATATAATGTTCTCTGCTAGAATTTGCTTATTTGGTATGCTGAGTTAGGATTTCACATGTTGTGCAAGGTGAAAATGCAACAGACAAATAGCCACGTGGACATGAGTTTTGCTTTAAAGAAGTTCTTCGTTGTTAATTTAATTATTAGTTTACATATTAGTAGACTTGAAAATAAAGCAACTGAATTTGCTGAAGCCAATGAAGTTTCCTGAAAAATATTTAGAGAGAATATTGTATTGGTGTGTAAATATTTTCATTTTAAAAATTTTAATTGTTAATGGTTATAAGAGTGAAACACGTGTTCTTCCACATTCAATTTGTTAATATAATAATTGCATTCTGTCTGTATTAAGAAGCCAGATAATGCGGTTTAATGACTTCGTTGGAAATGAATGATATGAATGGGATGCATGGGAAAGCATAGGTTGTATTGATAAATATGACAATGATTACCTTAAAAGAATGTTTGTTTTATTCAACTGTCTCTTGAGGGTTTTGCGTATAAAAAAGCCATGAATGTTAAAATTCAATATAGCAGAAACTAAGGCATGCTTCTGAGGCAACGGTGTTAGGTGTGTATGTACATGCTTTTGTGCTAGTTTCATATGTTTCTTTTATCTTTATCATTCAGTTATATTCCATCTTTTATGACTTTGTCTAATCCATTCGTTTATAGATCAGCATTATCAACAATTGTCTATTTTTACACTGCTCATATAAATTCCTCTGTTGAAGTATTGAGTTGAAAATAGATGCTAGATCATTACTTGTCTCGGTGGTTGGGGATGGGGTGGTTCCCTCTTTCTGGTCCCTTTCACTAAACAGGAGCCAAGATTAAAATAAGAGAACTTTTACATTATGACATTTTGGTGCTGTTAATAGCATGTTATCCTGGTTAATCTCATCAATTTGAGGTATCTTTTGATTATCTGCCTGCTGTTCATGCTGAACTAATCTTTCTAGCTTGTTCGATTAGTTATTTAATATGCAATTGATATGTTCCCTGCTGTTCATCCTTTAAAGTAAGTTTAGTTTATTATATGAAACTTGTTAGTACTTGTCCTTTTTTAAGTTAGGTTCACCTGGGGTTTACTAAATGTCAATAGTAGTTGGGCATATCTTGTTCGTCCCACAGTGTTTTTGAACCTTGCCCTTTCCTTTACCTATTTCTGAGCATGCATTTGATTGCAGGCTTCCCTGCGAAAGAGGGACCTGCATTCATGACATTAAGGTGCTTAAATGATGAGGCTAGTCTGCTTTTAATGAGTTGCTTGGTGAGCATCTTCATGGAAAAAGCTCCAAATAATTATGGATTTATGGAAAATAAATATATTTTTTGTCAAATTGTTAGTACATGAGCTTTGTATTATAATTTTATTGGCTTTTAATACGTCCTTTTAATTTGAGTACATAATTGATCATTGTTGCACGAAAACTGAAAATTATTCTCGTCCTCGATGATTAACTATGCACGTGTGCTTTTTTATCATCATCTAATTCTTGTGCTTTGAGAATCAGCATTAACCTGCAAAAGTATAATTGTCTACTGCTGCAGGAACTCGGTTATTTATAGTCAGATAGCTCCTGGAAGGTCTTTTAGGCAGGAACGAGTATTTCTGATACTTGACTTTGTTCTAAATCTGAAATAAGAACGGATAACACTGGCAATCATGTTGTCAAGATCTTACATAAACTTGGTGGACTTGGCATCGGCTGATATGATGTATTTCCCTCAAACTCCTAGGGCACTTCCGAGAGCAATGACTGTCCCAGGAGTTATTCCTGAGGCGGATGGCAATGAAAGCAATGATGAAAATTCAGATTCTCCCTCCTACAGACACCACAAAAAGAAGATTATGGTGGCAAATTTTCTCCCCCTGCATGCTCAGAAGAATTTAGAATCTGGAAATTGGTGTTTTAGTTTTGATGAGGATTCACTTTTACTTCAGATGAAGGATGGTTTCTCATCAGATACTGATGTTTTCTACGTGGGGTCTCTGAAGGTTGATGTAGATACAAGTGAGCAAGAAGAAGTTGCCCAGAAACTACTTGATGAATTTAATTGTGTGCCTACATTTCTTTCTTCTGACCTTCAGAAGAAGTTCTATCACGGATTCTGTAAACAACATTTGTGGCCGCTTTTCCATTACATGCTTCCTATTTGCCCAGACTATGGTTTTCGCTTTGACAGATTGCTGTGGCAGGCATATGTTTCTGCTAATAAGGTATTTGCAGATAAGATAATGGAGGTCATGAATCCTGAAGAGGATTATGTATGGATTCATGACTACCACCTTATGGTTCTCCCTACGTTCTTGAGGAGGCGGTTTCACCGAGTGAAGATGGGATTCTTCCTCCACAGCCCATTTCCTTCGTCAGAAATCTACCGGACTCTACCTGTTAGAAATGAAATTCTGAAAGCACTTCTAAATGCAGATTTAATTGGTTTTCATACATTTGATTATGCTCGCCACTTTCTGTCTTGTTGCAGTAGGATGCTGGGCCTGGATTATGAATCCAAGCGTGGTTATATTGGACTTGAGTATTTTGGTCGCACAATATATGTTAAAATCTTGCACGTGGGAATTCATATGGGTAGACTTGAATCTGCTCTGAATCATCCCTCCTCATCAATCAAGGTCAAAGAAATTAGAGAGCAATTCAAGGGGAAAAAGGTTATTGTTGGCGTTGATGATATGGACATATTTAAAGGTATCAGTTTAAAATTACTGGCCATGGAACAGCTATTGCAGGTGCATCCTGAGTTGCAGGGCAAACTGGTGCTGGTTCAAATTGTAAATCCTGCAAGGAGTACGGGAAAAGATGTTCAGGATGCAAAATGGGAGACATATACGACTACTAAAAGGATCAATGAAACATATGGTGTTCCAGGCTATGAACCTGTAGTCCTGATTGACAGACCTGTACCTCTTTATGAGAAGACTGCTTACTATGCTTTGGCAGAGTGTTGTATTGTTAATGCAGTGCGAGATGGGATGAACCTAATGCCATACAAATACACTGTCTGTAGACAAGGGACTCCAAAAATGGATGAAGCTAGGGAACTGGCATCAGGGTGTCCACGTACAAGTATGCTTGTCGTTTCTGAGTTTATTGGTTGCTCACCATCCTTAAGTGGTGCAATTAGGGTCAATCCCTGGGACATTGATGCGGTAGCTGATGCACTGCACGACGCTATCACCATGTCTGATGTAGAGAAGCAGCTGCGCCATGAGAAACATTATCGATATATTTGCTCTCATGATGTGGCTTATTGGGCCCATAGTTTTATGCAGGATTTGGAGCGAGCATGCAGAGATCACTACAGTAAACGTTGTTGGGGCATTGGCTTTGGTTTGAGTTTCAGAATATTGTCCCTTTCCCCAAATTTCAGGAAGCTCTCTGTTGATAAAATTGTTGCTGCATATAAGAGGACATCTAGAAGGGCAATATTTTTGGATTATGATGGAACAGTGGTACCCCACCATGCCCTCGTCAAAAAACCAAGCTGTGACGTCATCTATGTTCTGAGGGAGCTTTGTGGTGACCCTAATAACACTACATTTATTGTTAGCGGGAGGGGAAAAGTCTCTCTAGGTGAGTGGCTTGCTCCATGTGAGAATCTAGGGATAGCAGCAGAACATGGATACTACCTAAGGTACATTCTTATTTTATAACTGATATCTAGCTTCAGGATATAACTACTATTATGAAAGACCCTTTTTTTCATCTTTCTTTTCTTTTGTAAATGGCTCACTCCCCTGGTTCAAATAGAAATGCTTTACTTTTTTTTTTTATAGATTGCTTTATTTTCATTGAAAGTATGTTAAACTTTTATCCGTGCAAATTGGGTGTCTTTATTTTAAGTAGTTGATTTCAATAATGTACCCACAATTGCTATTAAATTCTTTTAATATTACTGGTTTTGACTTTCCTGCAGGTGGAATAAGAAATCTGAATGGGAAATCGGCACTGTAGCTACAGATTTTGAGTGGAAAAGAATTGCAGAACCTGTGATGAAATTGTATACCGAGGCAACTGATGGCTCCTATATAGAAAAGAAGGAGACTGCCTTGGTGTGGCACTATCAAGATGCTGCTCCTGGTTTTGGATCATGCCAGGCCAAGGAGCTGTTAGATCATCTGGAAAGTGTCCTTGCCAATGAGCCTGTTGTTGTTAAGAGGGGCTATAATATAGTTGAAGTGAAGCCACAGGTATATCTGTGTTTCTTTTAATCTGTTTTTTCGATTTCAGCCCGAAGGTTTAAATGTTGTATTGTTGGCTCTGCTGCCAAATTTTGCAGGGAGTTACTAAAGGCGTGGTTGCAGAGAAAGTTCTTTCCACAATGATCAGTGATGGGAAACTACCCAATTTTGTATTGTGCATTGGGGATGACAGGTCTGATGAAGACATGTTTGAAAGCATTTCACAAGCAACTTATGGTTCATTGCTCCCTATTGCTCCGGAGATTTTTGCTTGCACAGTTGGGCAAAAGCCAAGCAAAGCTAGGTACTACTTAGATGACGAAGAGGATGTTTTGGCACTGCTTAAAGGTTTGGTAGCTGTTTCGAAATAAACGACATTTAAATTTCGAAATGCAAAGTCAGGGTGGAAATAGGATGCTGACTACGACGATTCTTTCTTGTCAAGACACAAGGGTGGGCCTCTCGGGAAGTTGGTTCTTGATACTAACTTTGGTTCATTGCATGGTTGGATCTCTCGGATGGATTGAAGGCGTGGAATATTTCTTTCATTTTTGTAAGAGTTGGTAAATGTAGTTTTAGTGCACAGGGGATAAATTAATCTCAGTTGATAGATCCAGGCTTGTATACATTTACCAGTTTCCTTTCCTTAATATATATGAAAAGCATTTGGAAATGTTTTGGTTGGCTCTCATTTGGTGGTCACGTGGCTACTAGCTTTTTATTTCCGGCCCCTGACATGAGGCTGTATTTACTTTAACTTTTGTGCCGTGCACTGCTGTTCTAAGGGTATATTAGTGATTCTGATGCGTCTACTTTACCCAATAAAGTTTAATTCAGGTCTGATAAGTAACCAATAAAAGCATTTTCCTTTTTTTGTTTACTTGGAAGAAAAAGTCCTTCTTCTTCAGCTCTTCTGGGTCCGGGGTATATTAACTTACTCTTCGCCTCTTCGGAGAGTACAACGTTAACGAGGAAAGTACTGAAATTGACGACGACGAGTTAACTTAAACGACGTTGAGAAAATGAAGCTTCGCCATTTCACTCTCTGTTTCCTTACTGTTCTAGTCATCGCTATCTCCTGTTCTTTTCAGGTGCGTCCATTCTTAGAACCCTAAAAATTAGATACTACTTACCGAGAACGAAAAGCATTTGACGAAAATAAAAAAAAGAACTATAACAAACTATTTGCAGGTTCACGCAGCAAATGATCAGCGCTTCAAACCCTCATCGCCCTTTGCAACAGCTCTCGAAACTCTGCAGAATCAAATTGGGTGAGTTTTAAAATTTTCCTTCATTAATTTACTGTTTACCGCCTTAAAGTTTAGCAATTTATTAGTTGTCCCATGAATTGAATAGTCTCATTGCTTCTTTTTTTTTTTTTCCCCTATTTGTCTATATTCAGCTACAAATTCAAGAGCATTGGCCTTCTTCGCCGTGCAATGACCCATTCCTCATTCTCTGAAGAGAACAATAGGGCATTGAGCATTTTAGGAGCCTATGTGATAGAAACATCTGTGTCACTTCGCTTACTAAATAAAGACATTGACATTTCTCCGAAAGATTTGAACCGGCGTGTTTCAGAGACTTCCAATGTCGAACTTTCATGTGCTGTTGATGGGATGCATTTGGGGTTGCAGAAAGTGGTTAGAGTTTCTCCCAAGACCAATTCTACAGTTCCTGCTGTGGTTTGTGGTGCTTTCAGAGCCATATTTGGTGCTATTGCTGTGGATACTGGGAAAGGTGATGATGCTGGTGATGTGTTCCTGCGTGTTCACAGTGGTGAGGTTGGAAAAGCTTTGCCTTTCTAAGCTCAGATCCCTGCTTTCTGCTGTTGAAACAAGTTATCCTTATCCTAATATTGTGTAGTCTGGGACTCTGGTTCTGGGGCAGTAACTTCTTAAGCCTTACTCATGGCTTTCTAGAATATGATGTCTAATGGTGTTGTGTGCTAATGATACTTGGTTGCCCTGTCTAGTAATATGTTTGGCTTGGTGCATTTTAGTAGTAAAATATGTAAATTTGGAGTGCATTTCATGATCGTTAGTTGGTCTTTCTTTGTTTTTGTTATGCATCTGCATAATGATTGGGGATCTTTCTTCTGCTCAGTAGATCAGAAAGAAAGTGTTTTTCTTATGTTATTATGACACAGTTATCAATTATGTCAAGAAAATGTGATTTCATTGACTAATCTATGGGATAACCTTGGTGGAAAAATACCATCATGAAATTGGATGGGGGGCATGGTAAAGTATAAAAACAATAAGTCAGCAACATTTTCCATTTTAGGATGGGAATGACTTATGACCAACTATTTGGTATTAATTTTCTTATGTTCAATTTCCTTAGTTTTAGAACTTTGTCTAAATCTTGAGAGTTGAGATCTCATGATCAGCTGGTGCTCTCATGGTGTTGCTTGATGTAGACGATGAGAACTTGGTGATAATGAGCGTGCTTTCTTTAAGAACCTCATAATGTATGGTTCAATTGAAACCTGCTTGACGTTAATCGTTTCATTTTGGTGTCTTGTAGACTGATACAGTATACTGCATCACTGTGTACATAATACTTTGTGAAAGAGTTCTTTTTTTTGGGTAAAAAAAATATTATTTCTATATTGATGTGTTCTACTATAATAGCTGTACTAATATTTATAATTAGGAATATGTTGGGATCAACCAAGATAAACTGGATACCGCCACGTGTTGCTCTAACTTTTTATGTGAGTTTCTTTTGCCTCAAATACTTTTCCAAAAGGAAATTAGAGTGATGTTGTTTGGGAAGAAATAGAAGGTATAGTAACAAAATGCCACGTGTCGATATTACTACACTAGCTTATATTGGGTGTCCTAGATACGCTGAGTGTACCTGGGGTACCTTCTGTGTTTTGGAGGGTACCTGAGGTATACAATGTTATGGCGGAAATATAAGAAAATATCTTTAAAAGGTTCAAAAGATGAAAGAGACATAAAATTTTAAAAAGATTTGTTGATTCTTTGTCAAAAAATAAGGAATCAGCGGGGAAATACTATGCTGCAAAAAGGGGGGCGGTGATCTATCACGTTAGCAAATAAACCAAAAAGTTGTTGCTACGATAGTGAGGGCCATCTGTATTCTCATACCATGCCTACAAAACCTCAACAACTTTAGCACAGGTATGTAAGACCATCCTGCTATGATAGATACGCATATACCCTTTAAACTTGTTCTTCAAGCATATTTTTGAAACCTTCAAGCATATTTTTGAAACATTCAAACCGCTACATGTGTGAGGAATAAGAATATTCTTGACATGACAGTAAGAAACGCTAATAAAATGACGCGAAGTGGCACGGTAACTAGGGTACTCCATATATAAGATACTCAGTTTTTTATTATTTTTCATTAAGATAACCAACACTCAGACACACAAAAGAGACTGAGGTTTTTTTCACTTCTAACCATTATTATAGAAAGCTTGCAAGCTCTCTAACCTAAGATAACCTAACTCTAACTTGAGCATCGAAGTGTGGTCACCGGCTACCCTCGGCTCCACCTATGACCCCTTGCTTGTTGTTTTGCAGGTCTAAGGTAGCTCAACGAAGCTTTCTACAATCGAACCTCAGCCTCTCACCCCACCCTATCCTCGCATTCACCCATCACTCCTTGTAAGCCCCAAAATAACCGGTACACTCCGAACAAGCGAGGCACCCCTACTCCCCAAACAAAAACAAATTTATTGTTCTTAGTTTGGTTTTGTAGCCTTCATTCCCACACCCAAAATCTACTAAAAACATATAATATAATTGATTAAATAATTAAACTTGTTATGAATAAATTGTTGTAATAAAAAAATTCTAAATCCCAACGTAACACAATGGTTAACTGAGTTAATTACTCAATTCATTTACTTGTATTATAATCGAAATAAGAGGTGAAGCAAAGTTTTACCACTTTGTACTTCTCCCTTGTACTCATCATGAACACTATCGTTTTTCCCTAGATACATGAAAACTTCTTGTTACTCTATTCAAGATATATAAGGTGCGTATACCTAACCTTAATCCTGGGCAAGTAATTGATTTCCATTTTTATTTAACCCAATTATAAAACCCTGTAGCTATCTTTACTACTATATCAACAACATAGTTCACGCAATTAAGGGAAAAAAAAAAACAAAAAAATTAGGGGCTACTGGACCTTAGACTTCTGGATTAGACTTTGTATAGAGTTAGACCATTGATAACTTTTTCATTATTCTCATCAAACTTCTATCTTTATTATAATTACAGTTAAAGCCAAGATAATAACCCCACTAATATTTTTTTTCTCTCTTTTTAATTTGTTTTACTTTCCAATTATATTATCTGTTTCACCTATATTCGTGGGAGAGGTGTCTATACCTACCCAATTATGGGAGAAAATTTTGAGGGCCCAATAGCACTTGTCAAAAGAGTTTATATTGTATTGGGGCCCTGTCTAAATAGTTCTGTTATGGCGCATATCTGAATATTTAGAGGAAGAATGAGCTGATCTGCTAGTTATGGCACAAAACCTGTGGCTCCTAATCCCTTTGAAACTTGAACCCACGTTTTGTGTTTCTTATCAATATATGATCTGGAATGGCCTATGAGTTATGACTTTGTGTATTATATATAATACTGACCCCCTTTATCTTTAACGGCGAATGTGCTTCCAAGGTTGGACAAATGTTAGAATCTACGCAACCGGTCCAGTTATATTTCTGGCTAGCTTGTTCTCATCACTGTAGCAACGCAAGTTGGATTGGTTTCCCACAAGTTATACTTGTGTCAATCCCTCACTCAATTAGTGAAATTACATCAGATCAAATACAAAATTAGCATGCGCTTCTATTCATTCCAAATTATTTTCTTCGATCGAACTTGACATGGTTTACATACTTAGCAGTCCACATCAATAACATAAACAATTATGTTAACTGATCAATTATTTGATTGAATAGGGCAAGCGAAGCTAAAAATAAGAAGAATGAAATCAGAGTTGGCATTTTTAATCTTAATGTTCGGTTGTATCGCATAAAATTATGACCTTATGTGCGCTGATAACGATCAACAGTAAATGGTAAGTCCAGAGAAATTTCTGGCACCCCATAATCATTAGTTCATTGGACCAAATAAATGATCAAGCGAATTAGACATCTGTCTAGTTTGGTGGGATTCCTTTTTCCTCCACCAATTGTTTTAATAATTTAATCCCATGATTTCCCTTCCTATTTGAACCTAACCCTTGGCCAAAAAAAAAAAAAAAAAAGAAGGGAAACACCTAATTGTTTAACCATTAATTAATAAGCCTTGCCCTCACAATGGAGCCTCAGTATTGTAGAAGCTTCAATTTTTTTTTTTTTCAATTATAGAGATATTTAAGTAGAGATAATTTTCTCTTTTTTGAAATATAAGTAGAATTGATATTTTTAAAATATTAAAAAAAAAAATTTAAATAATACTGTATAAGATTTATTTATAAATTAATCATAGTAATTAACTTATTATAAATATCAATAATAATTTAATTTAATATTAAAATATATAATCTAATGTAATATAAATTATAATTTGTGCTGTAACATCACGTAATTCAAAAAACAATTAACAACATAATTCCGTTGTCATTTCATTTTTTCGTCAGTCTAATTATAATAATTGAAAAATGAGTAGGCAGTGACAGCTGGCGAAATCTCTGCGCTGTAGAATCCTATCCAACTCGCACCATCAGACCCATCTGGACCCTTCATCACAGTGGACCCCAGGCAAACCTTCCACTAGTGTCCGTTGACTCATTCTACGCTCGCTCAACTCTCAATACTACCAACGGCTCAAAATCCAATTACCGAAATACCCTCAGCCGTTACTGATGATATGTAATATTATGATGTACAACTCGTCCCGTTTCATCATACGTTTCGTCAAATGGCCTCTGAAGCTGAAGCTGAAGCGACAGCGATGTCCCAAAGAGACCTCGAAGCGATAGACGAAACGTCCAATGCTATGATCCGCAATACCCGCTGCTGTTTCATTTTATTCCCGTGTTTCAACTCCCGTCGCCAGTCCTCCTCCGCCGTCGGAGTAGCCTGGTGGCAGCGAATTCAGCCCCACGACCGGTGGTGGGCCCCCGCGGTAGCCGCCTTTCAGAGAGTCCGAGAGTGGTCTGAGATCGTCGCTGGACCGAAGTGGAAAACTTTCATCAGAAGGTTCAACAGAAACAGAAGCGGAAACAGTAATAACCACCACGGGAAATTCCAATACGACCCCCTGAGTTACTCCCTCAACTTCGAGGAAGACAGTAACTTCGTTAACGACGACGAGTTCACCGGATTTCGACGAGATTTTTCGTCTCGGTACGCTTCGAGTAAGTTGGCGTCGACGGCGGCAGCGGTTGCGGCAGTGGATTCCCGAGGGAAGGACGTGGCGGTGCCCTTGTGAATAGCGTCGATGTGGGGGAAAGAGCCCGACTGCCTGTTACGGCCCTAGCTGGACCGTTTTCATTGGTTTTATTATATTTTATTGTGCAATTACTGTAAAGAATAGGGGGAACTGGAATCTTTTAATTCTTAATTTTTGATTTTTTTTTTTGGTTGTTTTTGTTTTTATTTGTTGTTGGCGACGTGTTGGTCGAGCGTGTAGTGTAAAGATAAAATGAAATTTGGTGGCGTCTGGCGCGTAGTTTGTTGCATAAAGTCCGTTTGGCGATGGACTTTTTTTTTTGGGTTGTGATGATGTTTTTGTTATTTTTTGTTTTGAATAATCAGAGGTGCTCTAGTGGATAATAAAAAATCTGAATGCTTCGTGCTGTGTTGTTAAACTCGTGCACCAACCAGGTGATGTGATTGCTACTTTTTGTGATGGATATTCTTGAATCAGTATTTCAAGATTTTTTCTCTTTGATGTTGGGGTCCGCTTGCACCTTGTGGTAAAATTACATTAAAATCCCTTAATTTTTTTATAAAATATAATAAATAGAAAAGACTGTAAATATTTATATATAAATTTTTTTAAAATTTATTTTTATTATTTAAATTTATTATTAATTATATTTAATTATTATTTTATTAATTATTAATATATAAATATAATATGATATAATAAAATAATATTATAATATAATTTATTTTTATATTATAATATTTATATATAAATTTTTTTTTTGATAAAATGACATTTAAAAAAAATTTTAATAATTGTTGTTGTTATTATTATTATTATTATTATTATTATTGCTATTAAATTTTGTTATTTTTATTTATTTTAATAATTATTATTAATAAAATTTATTATTTTTATTATTTTAATAAAATAACATTTTCATTAATAATAATTAAAATAATAAAAAATTATTAATAAATTTTAATAATAATAATAATAATTAATAGTAATTAAAATAATACATTTAATATATTTTAATAATAGAAATATTAATACTAATAATAATAAATTAATTACGGTATAATAACAATTAAAATAATAAAATTAATAAATTTTATTAATAATAATAATAATTAAAATAACTAAAAATAACAAAATTTAATAACAATAATAATAATAATAACAACAACAACAATCTAACTTTTAAACCTTCCAAACATAGGTAAGAGTTTAAATTATAATAAGTTATTTACTTGAGATATAGAAATTAGAATCGGAATGAATAACATTCCCATTAATGTGTTTATTTTATTTTATAATTGAAATAGACTGTTGCAAATAACTAAAATATCCTATGTTAATTATGTCCATAATATTATTTGTATATATTATAATAATAATAATAATAATAATAATAATAATAATAATAATAATAATAATAACAACAACAACAACAACAATAACAACCATTAAAATTCTTTTCAAATATTATTTTATAAAAAAAGAACTTATATATAAAAATTATAATATAAAAATAAATTATATTAGAACATTATTTTATTATATCATATTATATTTATATATTAATAACTAATAAAATAATAATTAAATATAATTAATAAAAAAAATTAAATAATAAAAATAAATATGAAAAAGGACTTATATATAAATATTTATAAAATTTTTTGTTTAAAATAAATATAAAAAATGAATTATATGTAAATATTTATAAAATTTTATACTTATTTTATTTTGTAAAAAATATAAGGAATCTAAATATAATTAAATCAGAAAAAAACAAAAACTGTTGCACGTGCTACCGTTGCAACATAGGCGAAAACCCCAAAATGTCATGTCCATCTTATATGACGTGAGCATGACTGGACATTTTCATGAGCTAAAAAATTCATTTCCCAAATTATATAAATGATAAATGTTAGGTGTTTATTTTAGAGATGTGGATATAATCCTTCACTGTAGAAAAATTAAAAAATAAATATTAAATATAAAAAAACCCAACACCTTTTAGAGATCAAGTTAAATGGACGCATTTGGGGAAAATAATTAAAAATAAATGCAAAATTGACGAGAACTTAGAGGAAAATCAGAGCTTAACCAGACTCTTGAGTGCTAATCCACACCGAGTGAGGATGATTAGAGCAGAACTCGGCAATTACAGCAAAAGTTATTCTGAGAGGAGGGTCAGTGTAGTCAACTTCCAAAAGCTTTCAGAAATCAACTTAACTATAGACATGCAACCAACAATCTGAAAAAACGACAAGGACAAAGTTGGTGTTCTATTGATGAAGCAGAAGTACCTCACCATACCGGCATGCCCTTCCGAGGAGCATCTGTTTCATTAACAAGGGATAGGGATCTACATATTAGACAGTTAATTATACACTGCAGACAAAAAAAATTATTGTAGTCTTTTCTTTCATTATTCATCTGTCAAGCTTTTCTGCTATTTACAGACTTGATGTTCAGTAAAATGTCGGCCAAAATCCACGGAAAGCTCAACAAGGTCATCCTTTCCTTGCAATAACTTGGGTGATAAGTCACATGGTACCACGCTGAGGCCAACTGTCGATGTTCATTTTCCTTGCAGCTACTCCCAAACCATTCTCTAGCCTCATTCTGTAAGTTCTTAGCAGACAACAAGATCCGATCCTTCATATCTCCATATCTCCTGTTGTCTCGCTGCAAGTATGATGCCCGATTTCGCAGATTACCAGTCAGTATCTCATCCTCCGTACTTGCCCCATAATAGTTCATCAACGCATTCATTTCCTCCTCGTACATTTCTTTGTGACTTTGTGCAACTCCAAGGAATGCCTCAAAGCCATCTACTTCAAGATCACGATCATAACTAGCTTCAGCAATCTTCTCTGACCAAATGGCATTTGACCTTATTTGCATGATGGAGTCAAGGGTAGCACGGTACAATTTTCCATGTACCCCAAAAGAGATGTACCTGGGTTTGTCTTCCCTCTCCATAAAATCGGGAAACTCCTTTGGTTTCAGAGCCAGTGGCATCTCTGCTGGTGCCCCAGTTTTCGCAAAGTCAACAGCCATGGAGTGAAGAGTTGCCAAATGTAGACATTTTGAACTCCTGGCTTTATCTGGGTCACGATCAGCATGAATTAAATGTGCAGTAGAGATGGCGCCCAAAGTATCATTGATCATGTAATCAACAAAAAAATTTTGAATTTCCTGCAAATTCCACAAAATCAGATTATCCTTTTAGAGTTCACAACTTCCAAATGAGTTAAAAGATAAAAAACCATGAAATCTAAGGCTAAACTCGGGGTGAATCTACCTCTAAGGTCACATCATGATCCATTATACGAGATCTACGTCCAGTATAGTCCATTGGGGGTTCAGTTTCACATGGGATGAGATCATTATCCCAGCTAATGAAAAAGATGTCTCCATCAAGATCGCCACCAGAGCATTCATTGGGATGAGGCCTGTGGATACAAATTCACAGCACCAGACAATTATATCGTACTATATGTTGCTTTAATTCCACAAGGGCCAACAACAGCTGAGCAGAGTATCTATATTACCAAAAACAAACATATCTGCAGAATATTTGTGATTAAACTAAATGAAAAGGCCTGTGGATACAAATTCTATAGCGACATTGTGCCACAATATAAACTCTATAGTTCATAGGCATAGCACTATTGCCAAAGTATTTGTCTTATTCCAGTGATTATTAATCGTCCTATTAAAATCTTGGTAACTGCTTAAATATAATGCAAAAGAAGAAGCATACAATAATCAAATTATTTTTTACCAAATAAGGAGAGCAATAGGCCAAAGACATATCACTAATCCAAGATAAATAGGATAATAATTTGAAATTGAGAGTTAATTATACCTTTCTCCTTTTTGGGGGAAGATAATGCAATCCACATAATCCTTCTCCTCAAGTTCCATTTCATACACAGCCTCGAGGACTCTAATATCTCCCGGGTGAAGACAAGGATTTTTGGTGACAAGCACTTTCCCTTTGACTATGAGTGTTTTATCATCCACCCTATGAAAAAAACTCTGATCCTTGCTCTCAAGTTCTTCTCTTGTCATGGTGACACGAACAAAAACCTGGCCATAATTTAATACGCCAGTCTCATCCAAACAACCAATCAGGAGCCTGCCCTTCGGAACATAGATTCGGCATCTACTCTTTAAATCAGACAACTGATTCTCATGATGCGATTGAAGCATCATATAGAGGTAAGGTTCAACATTTGGCTCGTAACCTTGAAGCAGCATCTTTACCAAAATATTTTTAGAATCAACTCCGTTCAATTTCTGTAAGACATCCAAAGCTGCCTCTCTATTTTTCAACATTTTGCCCAATAGAATCAATTGTTGCTGTTGCATCGCCTCAAATACTTCATCCTTAACTCCCAAGGTAGACAAGAGGGAAATAATTTCTCGGTTCAAGAAGCAAGGCATGGACTCACTCCATTTGGTGACGTTAAGCATCCTGTTTCTTGATTCAAATTTTAGCATACTTCTACGCAGAGACAGCTTCCTGAAGGAGTTACGATCAACAGCAATGACACCTTTGTAGCCACCATAGCGAATTTGAAATGCTGATGGAGTGTGACTCAGTCCACATTTCTGAGCAACTTGCCTGGCAAAGGATAAAGAAATTTTTCCAATACCATCTGAGAAGCAGTAAGTAGTACCATTGGAAGTAACTTCAACATCAGGAATTTTTTCTACATCTTGTACAGGAACAACAAGAGTTTGTTTGGAAGAACTAAACAGTTGACCCATCCTTGCCGCACATTTAGATATGCTACGAATCTTGTTAAAGCATCCCATCCATTCTCTAACATCTTCCGCACTAACCTCATCATTAGAAGCAAACATCCAAACAGAATTGTTTCGCAGTTGACTAGCTGAGAAAGCCAGAAACTCATAATGTTTGTCTCCAATCACAATCCCATCTTGAAGAATAGTCAATATCCTGCTATATATTTTAGTTCTGTAAGGTTTGGCAAAAATTCCTCGGTGGATACTTGTGGAAAGAGCATTTGCAGGAAGCTTACTCCAATCTTCTTCAACAAAAGTAACTCTCATAAAATCTGAGGCATATTTTGCAAAGTTCTTGACAACGTAATTAGAAGTTTCAAGCTCAGGGCCCAAACAATAAATCTTTGCAGGAGTAACTAGGGCCCTATAACAACTCATTACATTATGGTCTATCAACCTTTTGTGAGATGATAAGGGAATACTTTTACAATTTCTACCTAGAACATGCAACTGAGTCTTTACAAATGACACAGGATCACAGCAAATTGACTTCAACTTGTGCAACTTCTGCAGAACCATTAAAGCAGTCTCCATGGATAAACTGCTAAGGATTTGCATCAATTCAGCATCCGCTGCAACAAGACTAACTTTTTGATTGTGAACAAGAGAATTGAGCTGGAAAAGAACTTCATAAGATAAATTGAAACCTGGTCTGCATTTTACAAGTGGAACTATTTCAGAAGTAGTATAGAACTCTTCTCCCTCCTCTAATATTAGATCTGTCTTGTCTTCCTTGTAAAAGGGGAAAATATTAGAAATATCGGATGCCAATAATCCATTTTTAATCTCCCAAAAAAATGATGTTGAGCATCCAATTGACTTTGTCATGGAGAAGTCCGTTGTGCGGACCCAAAGAAAGTCAAAATCCTCCTTGCAGATATGATATCGGTCTCTGGGGAATTTAGATGCCACGTGAGGCCCGGAAACTTTGTGATAGATCTTTGGCCCGTACTTGAGCTAGATACAATGCATATACATAATAATTAAATGATCAGCAATCCAAAGCCATAAATTATTCAGAGGAATAAACTGTTAGATAAACTTTCTGAAAACAGATAACAGGAATGTTAACATAATTATTAAGCTACAGAATAACAGTATTCCATTAATTGTTTCTGATGAAAGCAGTTAGCTTCCATATGCATCTCTCTCTGCACAGCTTATGGCGTTGCGTAAATTCAAGAAGCACAACGTCGTGCTCAGTAGTTTGAATGCCAATAATGTTACATTACGGAGTGACTATTGGTGAGTTTTCCATGGACACCATTTCTTAAATGGTGAGAGTAATATTATTGTATGCATTAGAACAGCCAGTAAAACTGTATTGAGTTCAATTATGCTCAATCAAAATAAAAACAATATAAAGCAAATGCTTGTATGCAATACTCATGGAAAGAAACAAATAGACAAAAAGAATACCTTGAAAAGGATCCCATTAACAAAGGCACCTTCATCCAAAGAAAACCCAACAGTCTCCAAAACATCCTCAAACAAAATCTCCACTTTAAAACAACAGTCGGAAGAGTCCGAGTGACACTCTTGTATTCCCTTCTGCAACTCCCCATTATGCTTTGGCCACACCCAAAACTCAAGTCTCCTTCTGTCAGGCAACAGCCAGCCTCTGACACCCTCAAAAGTCTGCAACACACGGAGCCGCTCCTCTTTACACAAAACACCCACGTGCAGATCCCCATCCTCGACTCTGTGCTGGGCCTTAACGGGCCTGGGGACAATGTCAGAGTGAGTTTCTGAGATTTTGAGGTTCTGGGAATTGAAGACGAGTTTGTCGTTGAGAGAGAGGTTCTGGGCTTTGGATTTGAAGTCTAAAGAAGTGAATTGCACGCGGCCGATGCCGCGTGATTTCCAGTTGCTGCGGTCAGTGATGATTTCGAGGGCGAAGACTGAGTTTTTGCCGAGTTTGGACTCGAGGAAGAGGAGAAGGTCCTTCGCTATGGCAGTTTGGGGTATGTTTGAGACCCACACTGTGGCCAAACCCATCGTCGCTTTTAGTTCTTCTACAATGGCTTGGCTTCGTGTGCAGCCGTAGTGACTGTGACAGAGTAAATAATTTGTTTTGATGCAGAAGAAAGAAACTGAGCAAAGAATTTGGTTTGGTTACATTTAGTTTATGTAATTTCATCAAACCTCAGGGTCCGTTTCATATAATTTACCTTCCGGTCGGTGGTCGGTCTTCCAAGGTCACCAGTGGGTCCCACCGAACAGTCTTCATCCGTTCTCGATAAATCCAAACCAATTAAAATTTAGCTTCCGTATATTATTATCGATTTTTATTTTTTTCATCCAAAGTGGTTAAGTATATCTTCCGACTAAACTATTGATTAAAGAATAAATATGGTGCAGCAATGTCAATGATTGAATTTGCCCTTCATATATCATCACATAAGAACTTCAAATAGTACATCGATTGTATCTCAGTTAATGTTACTTTTTGTGATAAGCAGTAACGTTAATTTGGCCCAATAAAATATTGCAAAACGTTGACAAAAAAATTCAAAATGCACCGTTTTGTTTATTTATGACCAAAAATTACGAGTAAATAATGATAATTTATTAAATAAAGTGACAAGAAAGTAATAAAAAGTTATATGAAGTAATAAGTAATGAGAAATGGAAGACTAGAAAGTACATATAACACAAATTATGTAAATTCAGTATACACTATCTAGTTAGAGCTTATACTAAATACTAAATCAATAGTTAATAGTTGACTAGGATCCACATGAAATTCAGGTTAGACAAATTTAATCACTGGTTCGGTGCTCCGCACGCAAACTCAATTGAACACCAACTCCTAATCTAATGGGGGACTAATAGAAAATTACTAGGAAAAGACTAATATAATTAGAAATTACAAATAAGCATCAAGAAGTTGTCAAAAACTTAAACTGATCAAAACATGATGAAGAATTAATAACAAGAAAGTGACAAAAAAGTTACGAAATTGTAACGAGAAGTCATGAATAAGTGAAGAGAATTTGAAGACTAAAATTTGTTACTATGATTTTTCATAACTAATTAATGGACTCGTGCTTCAAATTCAAGGCTAATGAAAGCCGTTTCTAGCTTTTGAAGCAAGAAAAAGACATCCGGAGAGGGCCCGAGGTCTACAACGTGACTTGTGCTTCAGATTTCAGTCAAAAAGAAAAAAAAAATTAAGAGAAATTACACAAATAATCCTTTTGATAAATGCAAATCTATCTTAATAAAGATACAAACAAGATTTGGAAAGTGATGTTTATTATTCATATATCAGGAAACAATAAACATTGTACCAATAGTTAACTAAATCAACTGTCCTAAAATTTTCATAGCATCTCAGTTCTATGATTCATTTGCATATTTATAGTAAGAGAGAGATGAAGCTTGGCCTAGCTCAGCCATATGAGCATTAGAAGAAGAACTGGGCAGCCTGCTGTTCTTAGACCAAAGCCATATCTTGGACACAGAGTAGCTCTCACCTCTAGTCCTCCCGCTGATTTTCTTCCCTTCTAATTCTCCATCAACTAAAGAATTTGAACTGCCATTGCGATCACAGGCATCATGATTGGTCAAGGCTACTTGCAAATCTGAATCAACAAGCACATACTGAAATGCACCCATTGAGTAACATCTTCTTGCATCCAATTTAATACAGCTACTCATCTCTCCTTGTACCCTCTCTCTGTTATCTCCATTTATACTCTTAAACTTACCAAGTCTCACTGAAAACACCCTCCTCGGAGCAGCACTTTCTTGGACATTTTCAGGTTTATGACTACCGGAGAATCCATTTTCTTCATCGGTTGTAAACCCATTTGATATCTCCCTCGAAACCTCAAAGCTGGACACTGGGTTCTCCAAGGAATTGTGAGAGCTCAAAAGGGTGCCTCTACAAAGAGGGCATGTAGAGTTTGAAAGAAGCCACGTATCAATACAAATAATATGGAAAGCATGGCTGCAAGATGGAAGCAACCTCAGCTTATCGTGTTCCGAGAATTCACATAGACAAACAGCACAATCAAATGGCTCCTTCAAGCCTACTATATCTTTGTAGTAGAACATCGGTAGAGCATCTATCAAAGATTGATCCAGGCCAGAGTCGTGAAGCCTGAAAAGCTGTTGAAGCTGTGTTTGAAGAGCGGTTTCTGGGAATCTATTTGATTGGTGATCTGGTAAAGGAAATGGTCTTTTTTTGAGATATCTAATAAGTAAGTGGACAAGACCGTAAATGAAGAAAACAACAGCTACAATTACTAATATCAAAAGAAGTACTGGACTGATTCTGCTTGTTGCTGATGATGGGGTTGATTCATTTTCATAGCTGACACTGTTAGGAGTCGATAATGAATAGGGAGCTGATGTAGCATGCGTGTCTGTGAAAGAACTATCTCTATGCTCCATGTCAGATAGAATTGTAGACATTTTGGCTAAAGCCATTCTTTCTAGTGAACTTATAAAAGATAGAAAAGTGTGAGAGCTAAGAATATATTCAATGAGTGAAACTAAGGCTGTTATGACGAGAAGAAAAAGATCAAATTCTTTCCAGCATCAATCCGATACTTTGTTACGAACTTTGAGCTACCAAATGATCAAAAGTTTGAAAAAGTAGATGGTTCAATGAGAGTTTAATGTTGAAGGGTACCAATATCTTCTATGACGAGCTTAATTGAAACAACCGATGGCAGTTCCAAAGATGTTTTTGTTTTGGTGATGGAGATTCCGAGTGTATTTGCAATGCATAAGCCTAAGAGAGGGTAGAGATTTTTTTTTTCTTTTTTTTTATGTTTTGCTACAGCCAGGCCACATAAGTCGACGTAATCCACTTTGCATTTCCACAATTGACACAAAACCTGGCCACCCTTTTAACCAAACAAGCCTGAAAAGACTTTTTAAAGCCCTTTTCTTGCCTCTCTCCTCTAGGTGTTAGATGCCTAATTAGAAAAGGAAGATTAGAAATGATTTATGAGGTCCACCACTCTAAACGCATTTGGTTTTCCACTACGTTTTGTAACACTTCTTTATCATCAGAATTGTTAAAATAAGTACCCTTCAATGATGATCCACTGTGTGATTGCCTGCCAATCACGGCAATATTCCATCAATCTTGGCATGTAAGCTGCATATGAACTATTCGTGATTGGATCATGCTAATTATAACTCTCTTGAGAGTAATTTACAAGAGCCATAGGACCATTGATCAATTGTAGATATTACAAGGACATTGAAGGACAAAATCAGTTGGTGGTGGGTCAAACAACTCACTCATATGTGCTTTTCCTTCCACGCATGGCATCTAAATTCATTGATGACTGTTCCCAAAAAAAAAAAAAAGGGGGAAAAAGCTTCTTATAACCGAAGCAGCCATGTTTTGTATATAGCCGTTGACAATTCTGCTGCCGTCTGATGTTAGTTGATGCCCCTCCAACAAAGCAATCAATAAATCTTGTTTTTTACTTGACTTTTTTATATATGTTCATTGACACAGCAGAAGCAAGCAAATGCATTGCCAGTAACGCAGATAACGAGGATTGAAATGAAAATTATTGCTGAATATATAAACAAATTACAGTTATGGAATCAGAATTTTGATGCCAAGAACAGTTTTCTAAACAACAAACAATATAATGTCTGAAAATGAATATCTTTCATTATCTTATGAATTGACTTACAGTTCTAAATGATTATGTGCTCTTCGGCCTATCACGCTTCAGAGCTAATCGATCTCTCTTCTTCTTCTTTGATGTTATTGATCATAACAGCAACTTGATTCATGCTAGGCCTTTCATTTGCAGATTGGTTAATGCACTTCAATGCTACCTGTAGCAATTTCAGCATCCTCTCTTCGCTTGCTGCTTCTGCAATCAACACCTTGTCAAAAACTTCAACCGTCCATTCTTCTCTAACCACTGAATGCACCCATGTAGCCAAATTGAACCCATTGTTCTGGACTAGCTTTCCCGTTAAGAGCTCAAGTAGAATCACACCATAGCCGTAAACATCAGCCTTGATGGTGCTACACATCTGGTTACTGATCTCATTGATTTTGAAGCTACTAGTTTGAGCAAGGAATGATTGATCTTGATTCTGAGTCACCATTAAGCCATATTCACTGATACATGGTTCCATTTTGTTGTTGAACAAAATGTTTTTGGATTTCAGGTTACCATGAGCAATTCCATCTTCACCAAGCTCCACGTGAATTAATGCAAGAGCATTAGCGACACAAGCTGCAACTCCTAGTCTGCTTCCCCAGTCAAATGATTGGCCATTTTCGGATCCTGAACTCAACATGATGCATCACAATATTAGTAGTAGTTGATTCCAGCTAGTGTCTTATTGATTTGTGTGTTATTACTGAGGCTTGATGCATGAATCCAAGAGGGAGCTATTTGATTTGGGCTAAACTGATGCCAGCCGCATTGTAAGTGGCCCGAAAAACTAAACCAAGTTTATCAAATATTTTCAACTGTATTTTCATTCTGTGAATGTCTTCTTATTCATATAATTTCTCAGCCTATTTTACTGTAATTGTGACAATGCAACTAACAACTACTAAATTTCAATGAAAACGAAATATGTAAAGTTGATTAATGAATTTACCGTGAAGAAGGTTGAAGAGACTTCCATTAGGTTGATATTCATAAACCAGAAGCTTTTCTTGCTTGGAACAGTAATATGCAAGTGGAGGTAAAACATTTGGATGTTTCACATGGTCTATCTTCTGCATCCTATTCTTGAAGTCTTCACTTGAAATGCCCCAATCTCTTAACCTTTTCACTGCCAACATCAACCCATCGTCAAGTACGACCCTGTAGAGGCTTCCGTGTTTTCCCCTTCCAAGTAATTCTGCTGGAGCTCGAAGCAAGTCTTCGAACTTCAACTTGTTCAACTTTGGACTTTTAAGAACTACAAGTGATGATGAGGCTGCTCCACTATCAACAGATGTTATTGAATACTCTGATCTATTGCCACCAGTCCTGTGTCCACTTGAAGTATTACTACGCTTGTTGCTATTGGTATCCAGCGCCACTTCCTTTTTAATAACATCAGCTTTTCCTTCTTTCTGCTTGTTTTTGCTAACTAACTTCAATGCAACTAAGAGCAGAATAAACAGACCAAGAAGAATATAGCCCGAGAATAAAAAAACCTGATTAGTTGATGATCCTTTCGATTCCTTTATTGGTGGGAGAGTTGGAGGGCAAGCATTTGGTAGTGGCTTGCCACATAATCCAGGATTACCCGAAAAGCTGTCAGCTCCAAAACGGCGTTTGACATCAGGAATTGGACCACTGAGGTTGTTGTTGGAGACATTGAACTGCAGAAGATTGGAGAAATCAAATTCTGGTATTCCTCCCCTCAGCTGATTATTTTCAGCAAAGAAGGTTAACATCCCTGAAATTCGAGACAAATCTGGAAGCTCACCAGAGAAGTTATTGTTGGAAATATCAAGCCTTTTCAAATTGTTTAACTTTGATAGAGAGTCAGGAAGGTTGCCAGAGAGTTTGTTCCTACCGACATACAAGTGAGTTAATTGTTTGCAGTTTGATATTTCTTGTGACACAGTTCCAGCCATGCTGTTCTCTTCCAAGCTCAAGACAACAAGTGACTGTGTCTTGCAGACAGAAGTGGTATCAAGAATGCCACTGAGATTAAACCCATCGAGCACAATTTTTCTAACAGATTTCTGCCTTGAATCACAAGTTACACCCAGCCATTTGCCACTGCAGGGGTCTGAACTTCGGTTCCAGCCCCAGTTGTGGTCCCTTGCTGCATTTCCTACTGAAAGCTTGTCCATGAATTGGACTAATGCCCCCTTCACTTCTTCTTCTACTTCAGAATTCACAATTGGGAAGAGGAGAAGGACCAAAGCAGGCAGTGCCCAGATGAATTGTCGATCCATTTCTCAGACGAACTAGCGTGAGTTTTTGCAAAAATTAGTTTATCACATTGCTTTCTCCTTTATGTAGTGAGTTATGTTGCTACTGCAAGTTGCCAAATGTAAAACAATCTGATAGTCACAGAAAATGATGCTATTGCGAATTGCCAATTGGCTGAACTTAGTAAGATGTTTGTAATATCTATTTGTGTTTGCCAAAAACGACTAACAAAAATTATCCCTCAATTGACATAATAATTTTTAGAAGCCGGCTTATTGAAAAGAGTCAAGAAATTTTGAATGGCGTCGCCCTCGAGTCTCGATTGGCTTCTCACTTGTTCAACAGACTGTTTACTTGCTATTAATAATAGTTCATTAGAACGCACGATACAAGTGGAGCTTTATTATTGATCCCCATAATAATAGAAAGACAAATAAGCAAAATTGAAATACCCCAATAAATCCTTTTCATTGGTGGGTCTTATTCTTTTATCTTTTGAGGAAGAAGGTACGTAAGAACTTGACAAAAGAGACAAACCAAATCATATAAAAAAAAGCTCGGAACAATAGAGATAATATAATCACTAATCTGTTGTGACCTCGCAGAGGCCCAAGTCATAAAAATAAAATGATGAAAAGGAAGAACAGCAGGCAAGAGAACATAACCCACTAAATAAATTTAATTATCAATCTTTTTTCTCTGTCATTCATGTTCAATATCTGCCTGGTATCCTAAATAAATGACATTCAGGGCAGGATCTCTTTTATCTGTCATGGTATTACAAAGCTACAACTGATCATATTCCACTATCAGGGGTCAGAGCTGCCCTCACCAAGTAGTTTAATCCAGTGGTGGCAAAACCCCAAGGTTTATTATGGATCTGCATGTCCAGCAATGTCATCATCACTAGATTCGCTTTCTTCTTCACTGATTTCCTCATCCCCACTCTCCTCGTCAGCTGTGGAGTTAACAATATTCTCTTTCCTGGCATATCTCTCACAGTACTCTGTTCCACAAATAAGAGATAAGAAAAATAACAATGTCAAAATCAACAAGCTGTCTGACGAAGTCCAAAATTCCAATTCGAAGGTCCTCCACTAATTATGTGAGAGTTGTTTATTGTTAAATTGTTTGGACTTTGGAGTCGCATTGATATTGTACTACCACATCACTCAATTTTAGAAGTCATTCAGAGTGGTATTTTTCCTTGAACTTGTCTGACCAAAAGATCCTACAAGAGCAGGGAAAAAGCATCTATTCTACTAATAACATTCACCTTTCACTTTTTGGTCATACTGTTTTCGGTCCTTCATCATCAGTGAAGCTGCATCGCCATTGAGTGGGTCTGAAGGATTGGGATAAAGGAGGAGTTGAGGAAGAAAAGATTCAAAAATGTTTAATAGATCTGCAGCAATGAGAATAATGGATGTGTATGTAAGAAATCCTAGACTTAATCCCAAGGCAAGAAGTGTTTTCTAAATTTCATAGAAGAGTGGGCAATTATAATGCAAAAACAATGTATATAGAATCAATTCAAAAACCAAACAATTGTAAAACATAAAATAAGAATGTGGGCAATTCAAACAATATAACATTAGTAAGTTTAAGATAAATGGTTACCAAACATCGGGCTCCATGATTGGTTAATAACATCCAAGCATACGGAACCAGACCTGTGATTAATGAAGAAAGCGCATTCATAGCAATTCCAAGTTCATGTACAGAAGATTCTGTTAAAAATATTAAATAGACAATCCGCTTTTCAAGGTAAAAGTTCCTCACATTTCATCTACATTAGGGTGGTATATCTTGTTCACAAACCCAATGGAAGGAGACTTGTATGGATAAGCATCAGGAAGCTCAACACGAATTTTCCAAACCCCACCTTCATAAAGGCCTGCAAGCATCATGTTTGTATAACATAAAGAATGTTAAGAAAATAGGACATGTTTTGGAGAATCCAATGGAGGAAAAAAGGATGTCAAAAAGATTGCACAGGAAAAGAAAATCATTCTCAAAACTCCGCCAGGAAATTAGTTAAGTGCTGAATTAAAGAAAAGTGTAATTGACACTAAATTTAAAATCTCAGATCTTTATGAAAACCGTGGCATTACCACACAGTCGTGGCCATCAACTACATTGCTCCATTTGGAACTAGGTTGGATTTTGAAAGTTTAAAATAAACACTAAATGTTCAAGTGATTATCATGATCCATAGTGCAGCTTTCACAAAAGTGCGAGGTTGAAAGACACAAAGAGACTTTAGGACCTATGGAAGTAACATGAAAAGGCAAAGAATCTGAGTTAACAGAATCAGAGAAACTATATTACTTCAAGGGAACTAAGGCCTTGTTTCATCTTTTAAACTGCAGCAACAAAGTGTTTACCAAACACTTGCTGTTATGGCTTGGAAGCTAAGTTGATTTGATCCTACACTTGTTTGATGAAAAACCAATAATATCTTCATTAATTTTGTCAAAATTATTATTTAAAAGTCTTATTCACTACAAACTATCAATTTACATTTTATAAATACAGCTTTTTTTCCACAGCAATTGTGGCCTAAAAGCCAAAGCATCTCAAAACCAAATAAGGCCCAAGCCTAACAGAGTTCTTTGCGGGTAAGTGGTAGATAATGTTCCTAAATTTAACCAAAGAATCCAAGTCAATGAAGAAACGTGCGAGTGTGTGCAACACATACAATGACACAAACACAAATGCAGGGGTCATATGCAGAACAGATGAAAAGGAGTATTGCGTACAAAGTAAAAGCACAAGTGAGAAGAGACTGTACTTTCTTTTGGACCATGGAATTCCACATTAAATTCACTCAGTCCATCATTTATTGTCTCCACATTGTAATCACTCATCATCCTGCATAGCACGAAGTCAATAGGAAACAAAAGCTCCATGAAATATAAATACCAATCACATCATGAAAAATAGAAGTTTAAAAAACTAAAAAAAATGCATTAGAGAAAAAAAAATCAGCAGAAACATGATTTGATCAATACTGACAGTGAGAAATCAGCATTTGATAATAAGGCAAAAGTAACAACAAGGAACTTACAGCTTCATGACATCCATATCCCTTCTCTTGCTTGGAGAAGACATTTTGACCTTTATGCAATTTAAATCACAGCCTGTTATATATGCATTATATAGATCAATGCTCTACCCCAGAGGCAGTTGCAAATGAAGAAGTAATGATCTTTATACATTTTAAGTTCATAAAATAAAAAGAATAAGCACCTACCAAACAGAGATACACAGGCTCCAAGCAAAATGAGACAGCAAACAAATATCACAGAATCAGAAACCTCAGACTTTGTCCAATGCTCAAACAAGGAAAAGGTGACAAGTCTGTCGATAAAACGAAAGAAATCAGTATGTAAAGACATTTGATGACACAACTATATAAGTAACATCTAATTTAAGACACAATCAAGTTAAACAGTTGTTCCCAATTAAGCTCACAGTTATCAGAAAAAAATAAATAAATCAATTCGCAAAACACAAATGACTAAGCGTAGAATTAAACAATTATCGTAACTTAAAAATGGAAATATAATTAACTGCCCTCAAACAATTTTACTACACTATAAAGGACAAAATTTGCACTCTAAATTCAAATAAATATTATCAGAATATGATCAAATACGGGACTATGGTGCCTGATCCAAGAGGCAACCACGGCAATCACATTGGTCCAATTACGAGGGAAATAGCGAGCACAAAAATAAAAGCAAGGAATTTAGATTTATAAACAAGATTTAAATCCTAAAGGAAAAAGCACCCCAACTCCTTATTTTTCAATTCATATTGAAAAATATACACAAAAAGTTAAATCAAGATCTATGGCCTCGAACAAAAAAATTAGTTTATGATCATTTGAAAAAAAAAGGAAAATAAGAAAAAAAAGAAAGAAAAGTGTTTAGGTTCTTACAGAAGCTTATCCAAATTCCGAGAAAAGAATAACCCTATTCGTGATTTGAGTCGAGGATAGAGTTTCTGATCGCACAATCGCGAGAAACAACCACAGAAAAAAAATGCCTGAGTGATGGAAAAGGAAACAAGAAAACAGAAAAACAGAAACAGAAAAAGAAGAAGAAATGCAAAGACAGAGAGAGGAAGAGTTATATACAAAGATAAGCGAGTGTATGCGTCGACACTTTCGTTTTAGCTTATTTTATGCAACGTGGCATGAAAGTTATTTATTTATTTTTTTTTTTATAATTAGCGTTCGTGCTTATTAATCGAATCCAAGGAACACGTTTTTTTCCCCTTAAAAATTAAAAAACATTTAAAAATTTGAATAGATTGCTCTGTTTCCAATTAAAGAGAAACAAATTTTTAATAATGCTCATTCGGTCATTATATTTTGACTTAAATATCTATTTAATTTTTATATTTTAAAAAAAAAATTAAAACACCATTACCGTTAAATATGTTATATTATTATTATTATTACTTTTTTTATAATAATATCCTTACTTTTTTTATAACATAACTATCAATAAAATTGTTTTAAGGATATTAAATATTATTATAATTTGACTGATATTAATTTATTTATAAATAAAATATTAACAAGATTGTTGTATGGGTACGAAAATTGTTATTTTTTTTCATATGAATATTTATTGGTTAATTTGCTACTAAATAATTATTGATTAATTTGCTAATTAAATTTTTACAAATAAATTAATTAATGTCAACAATATTATTGCAATTTGTGAAAGTAAAAAAAGAAATAAGAGTAAAAATATAATATGTTTAACTACAACGATACTGTGGAGTACTTTTTAAAATATAAAAATTAAATGAACAATTAAGTTAAAATATAAGGACTAAATAAATATTTATTCTAAATTTTTTAATATATTTAAGAATTTATTTTAAGTTCTTGTCGGTGATAAGTGGATTGAAGTCAATTTACTTGGATGAAAAGAATCTAACTTGTTTTTCAGCGTAATGTAAATCATTGATCAGCCATAATTTTACTTTAGTCATGGGATATGATAAATACAAATAGAGTCAGTTGATGCCACAAAAGATTTGTCGGACAATCTGCCTAATAAAATGTTACAAATACAATTATCAGTCAACATATATACGGTAAATAACGATATTTTTAAATTATCAACAGTATTAGGTCATCAATTACTGTGGTATCCTTATGTTCGGTAAAATAAAATGTAAATATTAACCTATCTTATCATTAATTGTATATTAATGATTTTTGGAAGTATCATATGCTTGGTAATTTGGTATACATTGGGGGTTATTAAAAGCTGATTAGAATGATTAGAATCCCACGCCATGCCCACGGCCCACCGGGTACGAGTCTTTTTTAATCTTCATTTGAACGGATTGCCGCCACCGAGTCACACTCTTTTCCCTTGCTCCATGCTCCTTGTTGTCACCCTATAGCTAATTTTTTTTAAATTTTAAATCTTTAACATACCGAGTCAGCACGTCTTACAATCTAAGCCGTTTGATTTGGCCTTGTATCGGCGGAACATTACCCAGTTGGATTGATTTTGTGCAAATCTTTCTACAATCTATATCCACTCTACATATAAAATGATGCAAGGGACTTTGCTCTTTCTAGCATCTTTATAGCTCAACAACAAAAAAATTCAGTTTCAGATTGAAATTCACACCCGTTGCCATCATCGTGATGTATCCACCAAAATCTATTAGCTAGTGTTATCATATCAGGTAAAAACCACAAACAAACTGTATTTGGGGTGTATTTCTTCCAAGCTTATTTCCTGCTACATACAAGGGCGAAGAACATGACTCAATCAAAATGGGCAAAATTTAACACCACGCACTGCAGCATAAAACTTACAGAACACCGAATTTAGCTGTGAAATATATTGATTGATAGATAGCACTCAATTCTTTTATACTTATTCCGCATAAACACAAAAATCTGCATATGCGAGCACAATCTCATTGGGTGCAAGTCATGCAACCATGCAAAAATTTACCTGAGAGTTACAGTGAGGACATCAAATATGACTGCTAAGGGCATAGAACCCCCAATGGATATAGCCATTATAGGAAATACATGATATATGGGAAAAGAAACTTATTCTACTTTGTTTGCCAAGGAGTATCGCCATAGTAGTATGCAGTGCCAACCATAAGTGCCACTGTGGCACCTTGGACAACCACCCTTGCTCTCATTAAGAGCTGACCCAGATGAGAATTGCCTTGCCTGAAGCTAATTAAGCCAGCTGTGAGCACTCCTGCTGTCATGAGTGCACCTGTGGTACACATACATCAAACAAAACTGAGAATGGGTACAAACCACTACTCAATAAGAGCAGATCTAGCAGTCTTAGACTCTTGATAAATGGAAGGGAAAGTACACCAACAATCTCGAGTTTCAGAGCCAAAAATGCAGTTTCAAATGCTTCCGATTAGAAGTTAATTCAATTGTAACATCACCTATGAATCGAACAAAGTCTAGAGCCAGGGGTTTAGCTCAAACCAACAGAGTGCTCCAAGGCGAATTTGTCATTACAATAAATCCCTAAAAGTGGCAAAGAAGATTTCTGCATTTTTACATAAATAGCCTGCCGTTTCTCTTCAAATTGAATTTCTTCAGTCTAGTCCCTACTTTTAACCTAAAAAATTTAGCTAGTAAATCACAAATTATTTGCCTATCCAGAACAAGAAAAGAAAACATATAGGGGGGGCGATCTTATGGATAACAAATACATATTAAAAAAATTAGAACCCATTTACTAAATGCCCAAATCCCAGATGTATGAAATAAAATCCATTCCAAAGGCAGAAACTAAGAAATAAAATAAATAAATAAATAAATAAAAATAATAACGAAAAAGTCAAAGAAGAACAAACGGAAAATAGATACCGATGGGAACAAGAGGGTTCCGAACACGCTTCTTCTCCCCCGAAAAATCTTCTAGTGTGGGCTCCACGGCACCTATCTTATCCATGTATATGATGTTTCGTATGTTATGTTGTTTTGTGAAATGAAGAAAAAATGGTTCAATTTCACGAGGAGCTGAAGAAGAAGGGGCAGCAGAAGAAACGCCTTCGGCTTCGGCCTGTGAATGAGAGAGCGCGAGGAGTTGGCGAGGCGGGCGAGGCAGGGCTTTTATAGTCACGGGTCATGTGTTGGGCCGCGATCACAGTTTGTGGGCTTTTCTCTTAATCATTTTTGTTAGAGGTTTGTACTTTGTACACCTACTTAGCCGATTCTTTTAGTTATCGTCGACGTGGTCGACTAGTTGATATTAATCGGGGGGAAAAAACACCAAGGAAAATAATGAGGGAAATTGAATAAGAAGGTATTAGAATAATAATAATAATACCACCAACGGGAACAAGAGGATTCCACCTCCACGATGGCACTCATCTTCTCCAGTTTTTTATGTGATTAGTTGCTTTTGAGAGCTGAGCAAATGGATAAGATTTCAGAATTTCATATCCTCAATCTCAACCCGACCAATTTTCGAGATTCAGATAATTAATTATGAGCCTGATATACTTACAAAGCTTTGAATTAATGTGCTTAATAATAATAGATAAAGAAATCTAAGAAAGTAAAAATATGTGAGTCATGCGACGGATAAATAAATAGGAGAGATCATATTAAATTGGAAATAAAAAGAACCACTAAGATAAGATCTGAGGGAGATCTAATCTCTTTTGTTGAAAACTATCTATTGATAAAAATATTAAATAACTTAAAAAGGGATCCATAATTAAATTCCCAAGGGGGAATAAACAAATTCTTTCCCATGAATAGAAAGACAAACATTTTCCAAACTAAGGAGTATATTTGCTCTAAATTTTTTTCCATTTTCTTATCAAATAAATGGTGATTTAAGTCTCGAAGCACCTTTTGTAGTACTTGGTCAACGCTTGCAGTAGTGGTAGCCTAAAAGCAAGGACAAAATCATCATTTTTTAGTATTAAAGGAGAATGTTCTCTTTCATTTAGGGTGTGTTTGACACGTTGTATTATATTATATTGTATTGTATTATTTTATTATTAGTGTATTAAATTATGCTATATTTCATTATGTTGTATTGCATTAGCACTATATTATAACATTACTGTACAATGTTTGATGTCACAATATATTATATTAATTTTTAATTATACTATGTTTGGTGTTACACTATACTATGTTAATTTTTTGTGATTAATTTAAATTATATATTTAGAAAATAATCCAAGTAAGAATTCTATAGTATATGTAATAATATCTTATATTATTATTTATAGTATTAATTTCAAATTAATATTATTCAAATCTATTCATATTCAAACATTTATTATTAGTTATATTAAATTGTTAAATAATAATCAAATTTTATATACTAATTACAATAATAAATTAAATAAGGTAATATTATGTTATATTTTTATTTTCGTATGTTATTAAGTATTTATTATTAGTTATATTGACTTATTAAATATTAATCAAATTTCTATATTAATTATTATAATATAATTAAATAATACATTATTTAGCTATATTTTTAATATAATAAAAATTAAAATATAATGTAATATTGTTTAATAATATATTATAAATTTACTAATTTATATTAATAATTATAATATAAAAATAAAATAAAATAAAAAATAATATTATATTAAATTAAAAATTTATTATTATTATTATTATTATCATCATCATCATCATCATCATCATCATCATCATCATCATCATCATCATCATCTAAACCCGACTGTATGGTAGTTGCCGGATTAGCACACTCCTCAAAAATAAAAATTAATGCTACTCCCTACTTTTCAATCAATTGCCAAACATGAGATTTGTTCAACTAATGCTAAGTCCACACACTAATACGATGCAATACGATACACCAAACACACCCTTATATTATTAAATTCACGTATCCGTCTCATTAGATTGTATCCCACTCTTTAGACCTATCATTATTCATTAATTGTCAGCATTAAAAGTGAAATAATCAATTGATGTTTTGTTTGAATTTGGATTGTCATAAGTAATGGAGGATGGTCTTTGGGCTTCAGCCAAGATTATTCCAGTATTTTTTAATTGAAATTTGACCTATGTGAACGCCAAAATATCCAGTCAATACAATATTGTAATAATAAATAAAGAACTCATGCATAACAGAATCTTCAATGATGTATTACATGACCGTGTAATAATTTATATAAACAATAATTGATCCATTGAATTTTCACCCTTTCCATGGAAAAAAAAAAAGTGAAAAAAAATAATTGAAAACTTTGTTTTACAATCTGCTATGAGAGATCCTCAATCGATTTCAACTTTGTTTTTTAATCAACTATGAGAGATCCACAACCAATTTCTTTGATTTCTTATATATAAAATCCTAAATTTTAGCTTTCTTAACCTAATCATATAAACAAACACTAAATCAAATACTAAATCAGCTGATTTTCAGGTAGACCAATTGAATAATTACCTTAAGAAATTATCGAGTGCAGCAGTAACTGAGTTTTTTCCGATGATCGATGCTTCAGAGTCTTGCGTTCAATGTTGGTGATAGTTCTAAGATTTCCTCAAGCCAACATAAGTCACGTTACAAAAGCAATGTCCGCAGCAAAATAAGTCATGTAATACATGTCTATTTTCAGTTAAGGAAAATTTGGTAGCTTTATGTGTCTTAAAATTATGTTTTTAAAATATTTAAATAATTTTAAAACTTTTAGGGCATCGGCTGCAATTACCTCCAAAACTTCGTAGTGAGTTGAGTTCACAGCACAAATGATTTAAGCATTTTTGAATGCACTGTTTTAACTCCGTGATCTCTTGGGAAACAGGGAAGGCAGATTTTCCAATATAGATCACGACATTTTAAGGTGATAATGTACAGTTTGTTTCCAGTTTCAACTTTCAACCAGAAATGGCGTTGGCTTGGCAGAACCCAACATCTAGGTATATATATATAAAAGGATGTGGCAGCAAAAGAGAAATGGGAGTAAAGTCAATGTTGGGTGCCGTTTGCGGCGATGATAGCGGTGGAGCGTGCGGATGTTGGACTACCAACGCGGAGTAAAGCAGCCATGTCCCAGGGAGTCAATCATTTTATCTTGATTGTGTATGCAAATGCTATATCCTCTCTCATCCTTCCCCCCTTTTCTTTCTTCGTTAACATGTAGGCCTGGTACTTCTCAAATCAGTCTTCAATTTTATTTGATCCTCACACTTACCCACCCCACGTTTTCAATTTCTTTCTTTGTGTGTGTATGTGTAGGACAAAGGCACATCCACTGTCACTGGCCTTTGTTTTCCTCTGTAAAGTCTTTCTCGTTAGCCATGTGGGGTATGCATCGCTCTCGTTTATGCCGTATCATGCTTGTGATACTCGGGCTTCTTTGCTGTGTATGTCAGTTTGTGGAGTGGAGGAATTTGGTTGGTTAATAGTTAATGGTGATATTTCATTTTTGACAATTTCCTATCCAGAAAGCAATATTATACCATTCACAGCCAAATCTAATGCATTTGCAGCTGCTGAAGGATGCCATGCATTATCTGCCCAGAAATTAATTAATCGCTCACTGAAACATGGCAAGTTCTATGCTTCTAGCAATATTTCAGCTGCTTTCACTTTTATCTCGTAATGGTAATCTATAAGCTATCAATACTATAGAAGCTCACGGTTTCCCCGATATTCATATATGATTGAGAGACAAATGCTGAGGATCTTGGGAGAACTAGGGTTAAAAAATTAATTTAAACTCTGTTTTTTTCTGCTTTTCAAAAAGGGAGAAAAAATTAATTTGTGTACTTTGCCTTTCCCTTATCAAGGCCATGTTTTAATGCAATTTAAATTTATATGTTATTGTATGATTATTAAAGTTGATAAACTTTTTATAAACAAAATTTTAAGAAAGAAACTATAAGAAGCAAAATATTATTGATTGTTTAAGAAGGAATCCTAAATAGCTTACTTGTTTATTCTATGAGGGATTTTTTTTAAAGGATAGTTTTTTTCTTTATTCTCTCTTGATGAGGTATGTAAAGCTTAAACCTAATATGTCCTCAAAGGCGTAGCTGAGTTGGTTGGCAGTGCAATTTATCGCCCCTCACTTGTGTGGACTCGGGTTCGAGCCTTGGGGATGGGGAGAGGGGTAAAAATTGATTTGGGTTTTCCCATCCCCTTTCCTTTTAAAAAAAAAGAAAAAAAAAAGCTTAAGCCTAAAATAGATAGCTTGTGTTCGATGTTAATTACTAAATATAATTTTGTGCACGTGATTAACATAATTTTATATATTTTGTGTCTACACTTAATTAAATATTATAGACTTTGTTATAAATGTGCAAATTAAAATTTTATGAAACCAGTGACAAAATTTACACAAAATATGTTGAACAATTGTTACTTTCACCATTTTTTAGTAGTAAATTCTGTTTTATTTTTGGATTGAGAACTCAAGGGTAACAAGACAAAAATTATGGAAAATCCTCCTCCACACAACAGAACTAGAACAATTTAAAAAAAAAAAATTCCTTGATACAGTAATAATGAGAATTTAATGAGTACATACAAATGTGCAAAAAAAATTAACGCCGCCCATGAGTTTGGTTTAATTTTGCAATATAACATTTTAAAGTAATGAAAAAATGTCACCTAATTTGTCTTCTCTTTCAACGAACGGACAGAATTTGAACAATAGCCTCAGCATCTGGGGAGAAAGAGAAACAGCAAGTGAGTGAGTATAGCCATGGGAATGGGAGTGAAGCCGTTAGTGGTGGGATTGGTGCCATATGCTGCAATGGCGGCGGTCCAGTGCGCGCAAGTTGGCATAACTACCCTCAGTAAAGCAGCAATATCCCAAGGAGCCACTCCCCTTATCTTGGCTGTCTACGCGAATGCTATTGCCTCTCTCATACTCCTCCCTGTTTCTTTCTTCTTCCTAAACAGGTAGTTATCTAATTGATCTCCTTGCTCTTGGGAAATCAACGAAGGCCTGATCCACATTTTTTTCTGTTTCTATCAAAAAGATAATGACTGTGATTGCTTTCTTAATTATTTCACGTATGTAGGACAAATATGCCTCCCCTGACCTTTGCTTTGCTCTGTAAAGTATTCATACTTAGCCTTATCGGGTATGTGTTTTCAAATTTGCATATCACGGTGAGCTTTTGCAGCTTGCTTGCTTTCTATTGAGAGGAATTCAGAAATTTGGGTGATATTTGCAGGATCACTTTGATGCAGATCTGTTTATACACTGGTGTCTCCTACTCTTGCTTCTGCTACGAGCAACTTGATCCCAGCTTTTACTTTCCTGCTGGCTGTCATCTTGAGGTTCTTTTTCTTCTTCTTCTTTGTTGTTGTTGTTGTTGTTGTTTTTTATTTTTTAATAATATCATTGTTATCATCTTAAGAGCTATGGGTGTTTGCATACTTGCCAGTTAACTTTCTTTTGATAATTTATAGGATGGAAAAAGTGGATTTAAGGAGTTTAATAAGCCAGATTAAGATCGTTGGCACTCTGGTGTCAATAGCAGGAGCATTCACTATAACCCTGTACAAGGGTCCTTCAATAGTCGCCTTGCTAGTTGAACACGAACCACAACCACAACCGCAGGTTTTACTTTGTTGGCCACAACAGATGATTGGGTCATAGGGGGCACTCTCCTATCAATTACTTCCCTATCTGTTGCTGTAGGGAACATTTTTCAGGTGAATAAATGAATATATGTGCTATAATAATTTAAACTAAAAGACACAGCTATTCCTATTTTTTGTGAGAATATAATTCATTGAATGGAACTACCATTAACTCGTTCATCTTTCATTTTGAACAATGAAGGCGGCAATTCTTAAAAGCTATCCCTCGGAGGTGACCATAGTCTCCTTCTATAGCTTGTTTGGCACCATACAATCTGCAATGGTAGCATTGATAGCGGGGAGAAATCCAGATGCTTGGAGAATAAGGCCTGATATTGAGCTCATCACTGTCGTCTACACAGTAAGCATATACACGTACAATTATTAAATTCCAATTTCCGAATCAGATCAAAGAACAAATGGAGCTTAGACAATTTTTCCCCCTACCAATTTGTTCCAAAGGCAATCTTTGGATGTTTGATGATATTTGGTCTAGTAGCATGGTGTTTACGTAGAAAAGGGCCAGTGTTTGTGGCCATGTTCAATCCTGTGGGGATCTTTGTTGCGGCCCTTGTGAGTGATATCTTCTTGGATGATACACTCCATCTTGGAAGGTAACCGTCTATCTCCCTTTTTTTCAAAAAATAAAAATAAAAAAATTAATGTAATTAAGACAAGTAGGTAAGCATGCACTTGATACAACATTTTTCTTGGTGTACGTAGTGTTATCGGAGCAATCGTAATTGTCGCTGGGTTTTATGGAGTGACGTGGGCACAATCCAAAGAAGAGGAGAACATTCAAGCGAATGCGGATGGTAGGCCACAATCACGTGAGACTCCTCTCCTAGAAGACTACGTACAAATATAAATAACCCACCCCTCATGTTACTTATTTTTACATATTTTGGTTAGGTTGTAAATTACAACAAATAATGTAATTTAAGAAAATCCTAACGCAAAAGGTTTGGGTTATTTGTTCTATATAGTTCATTTCGAACACTCAATTGTTTAGTACCTCCATTTACTAAAGAATGAAACTATTTATACTCATCAAAGTTATCTCTACACTTATTTTTAAAAATAAATTAATTATTAAAAATTTAAAACTTAAAAATTTTAAAATTACCCTACACTAATTTGTTTCTCTCTTTATCTTATAATTACATATTCTCTTTCTACTTTCACATCCTATAAACTAAACACTTAATTTTATCTCTTCTAAATTCATGTTTTTTTATCTCTCTTGATATATCATGATCTCTATTTTATACTTGTTATATATAAGATTTTTTTTTCTTGATACTCATTAGTTTTTGTGTTTAGTAGAAATTAATTTTTTGATATTGATTAGCTTTTTTGTTTAATAATAATTAATTTCTTAATACTCATTAACTTTCATGGCTGATAAAAATTTGTTGATACTCATTTTTAAATGATGGGTTTTTTTCCTCTTAATTAGTGATATCAATTATTTGTAGATAAAAGAATATATCTAAAATGAATTGATGAGAATTTATGAAATTAAGAAGAGAAAGAAAGGAAATGGTTAATAAAGAAATTTTATGAAAAATTATTTTGATAATAAAATTCTTGAATAAAAGAATGGTATAATGAGGAAATTAGTGGGTTCAAATAGCTCCACGCTTTACTAAGTTTTTAAAATTAATTTATTTTGTAATCTTAAAAAATTTAAAGAAATCCTTATTTAAATCATTTGAATTAATTATCTTTATTCACTCAAAACTCTAATAACGTTACTCAACACACCCAAGGAAATTTTTAAAGACATTTAGTATATATATACTTACAAGGTCAAATCGAGTTGTCAACAAATTCTTTAACACGATTTTAGGGAAATTAGTTTTCATTTAATTTAACAAATATGTTCAATATTGAAACAATTTGCAATCAGGATTGATTTTTTCCCCAAAAAAAAAAAAGAATTCATGAATGTGACTCCAAGAAGAAGAAGAAAGATGGAGAAGTTGAACGGATTTAAGATACTATTTTATTTTATTTTTTTTAAACCAAAAGGCAAAAAATATACTATTTTTAATTATTTATCATCGTAAATCAAGAAAGGCATGTTTACAGTGCTTTTATTCATTTTATTTTTTGAAAAATCAAAAGCATCACAAGGTTAGAGTTAAAATCTTTTAAGATTTGTTTAAGATAAGTAAAAGTTTAGAGTTTAAATTAAGAGGATTACATTTGGAATAATGAGTGTGTTATATATGGATGTTCAGAGTAATTATGTTATATTAGGTCATAATGGATAATTGTTTATTCAATAATTTAACTAAAAAAAAAGTGTTTAGGTTAATGTTTAGAGTGCAAATGGCGTCATTAATGCACAAAGGTGTAAAGAATGAATATTATATTATTATTTATTTACTTCAAAGTAAGCCAATAAATGTAATATTTATTTTTTTTAGAGAAGAGGCATGAAAACTTGTAATGTTAAATAATTAATTTTTTAACTAAAAAGATAAAGAATTTAATTTTTTTCTTGAAAAAATTAATAATGAAATGGTTAGAAAATATTATTTATGGATGAGTCTATTTTCACTCTAAAAATTGTTTTTAACACTCTTATCAAATCATTTTATTACAAAAATATCAATTATATATGTATATATATATCTTACTAATAAGAACTATCTCTTATAGACTAATATAATATAATTACTTTCAACACTTGCATAAAACACTCGCTATTCAATATATAACTCTCTTGGAAATTGGCATAAAACAAAAAAAAAATCATTTCTAATTCTTAAACAATATTTAGCTAAACAAGGAGAAAATCTATACTTTTAATATATTTTAACTTTTTTTTCTTTTTGATTTTAAAAAAATACTTTTCCTACCCTTCTTCTTCCTCTTCCTTTCTCATCGTCTTCTTATTTTTCTTCTTCTGCTATTTTTTGGGGGGCCAAATGGCCATCATCTTTTCAATTGTTAGGTTATAAATTGGGGTGAAAAAACCAATAATGAACATATTCTTTAATAAATAAAAACTAATAATTAAAACTTATTTTAAAGAATTGTTTGGAATATAATTTGATTCAATTGTTGTAGGGGTAATTTTTATAAACCTCCCTTGAGGTTTGGCTTTGCTACACTTAGAGAGAATGTATTCGTATATTGACAATATACCCCCTCACTGTGTATAAGGGTTAGACAGCCGTTAAGTAGTTGAGTGAATGTACAAAAAAGCCCTTCAATACACATTTTAAAGAATGACAAAATTACTTGACACTATAGATGATCTTTAGGGCATCTCCAATATGACACCAAAACTAACACCAAACCATCTTTTACACCATTTTTGGTGTAAAATACTTCTCCAATGTAACATTAAAACCAACACTAAAATGGTGTTATGAATAGTATTGCACCAAATATGGTGCAACACTATTCATTTGGTACTAGGGAAAAAAGTCTCAAATATCCTTATTACTTTTTCTTATTTACATATATGTCCTATTTTATATAATATTTTAAGTTATTATTATTATTGTTATTATTTATATTTCATTTTTTAATTTTTGAATGTTATACTAATATTTTAAATAAAAAATATTCAACACAAAAATTAATAATAAAAATAAAATGCCAATAACATTAATTACTAGATTACATATTACAAAATTAAAAATACAAAATTAAATTAACACAAATTAAAAAAAGCTACTATTACTAGCATAAATTAGAACAATATTTAATAATATGAGAGATCATTATTAGATCCTCCAATATCATCAAAATATTGGCCAATATTATTGGAAGTATTTTGAGATGCTTGGCCTTGCTGAGATCTTCTCTGTAAAATCTTAATTTGTTAATTTTGAAAATATTGACGTAAGCTCAGATCATTTATCGAATTTAAATCTTTAAGTAAAATTTTGTTTACTTCATGATATGTGACCATCTCTAATTTTTTTTTTCTCATTTTGGGCTCGTATCATTTGAATTTGATAATTTTGTTGCCTATCTTCACTGCCTTTTTTGAGAATTTCATAAAGTCATCGATTATCTTTTTTAATAGTATCAATAACTAGTGAATTTTGATCTTCAACTTTCCTTTTTCCTTTTGCCTTCTTTACTTTAATGGGTCGTTGAGTAGAACAATCGTCAACATGCTCATCATTTATATTTAGTGAAAATGATGATAGACTAGGAGATGTTGATGTTGGAGACTTTGGAGCGATTGAATCTAATTGTGATGACATAAATTCGCTACTTTACTTTCGAAAGTATGTTGTTGCAATGTTATGATCATCTCCAATTTTTCAATATCTTTAAGAATAGGCCATACATGATCAAATTTGAATCCTTTATTGTAATTCTTATCTTGTGGCAGTAACACCTTCGCTCGATTTAGCTACAAAATAATGTAATTAGAATGTTATATATAAAGTAAGTGTAAGATAAAAACTGTAATGATGTAATATAAACTTACAATATCTTGTTCAGAAGCACCGCTTGGATTTTGATTTTCAATTTTTCGAACACATTCCCTCAATTTACCAATTGTAGCTAGAATACTTTGCATTCGTTTTTGCAAAGATCTTCTTGGTCGAACTTGAGTGGTGAACTCTGGTTTAAAATTGTTGTAATCAATTTCAACTCGAGACCAAAATGCATCTCGAGATTGATTTATACCAACAATGGGGTTTTGGGAAATATCAAGATATATATGACATAAGTGTATATCTTCTCCATGGGTGTATGGAGTACTTCTTGGAGTTGGAGCCATTTTATAGAATAAATGGTTGAAGAGATATGTTTAAGTAAAGTGAAGTTTACAATGGTATTTATAGATGAAAAAGAAACATATCTAATGAATGAAAATAAGTTAACTCCATCTAACAGTTGGTATTGAGTATGAGAGAATCCTTGTCTTTAAATTTTGAATAATGTGTAAATATGATAAGATTAGGTAAAAGTAAATCTATTATAAAAAGAATATACTTATGTATACTAAAGCTCATTCAATTTACATATCTTTGAAAATGAATTTCAAGATTGGAAGTTCATCTCAGCACTTATCATATTCTTCATATTCTTCAAATTCTGATAGTGAAAATGATGATGATGAACACCTAATAAATGATATTGAGGTGATCAATACACATGAAGAAGTGATAATTAGCATGACTGCGAACAACAATATTTGCATGGTTTATTATCTCAATCAACTAAACAACAAAGTGATCCATAGTGGCTCAGTTACAGGTCATATAACAATGAATTGCGATCATGAAATGGTTGATCGTAATCTGTTCAACAATTACTTTTCAGAGAACCCACGTTTCAATGATTTAATGTTTCGTCATCGATTCAGAATGTCTCGAAGTTTATTCAGTCGTATTACTAATGTCGTGTAAGGTCATAACAACTACTTTATGCAGAAAATGGATGGCTTCGGCAGACTTGGGTTATCTGGTCTTCAAAAAATCACTGTCGTATTTCGGATGTTGGCATATGGCATGCCAGCAGATGCTATTGATGAGTATATTAAAATTGGAGAATCTACAACAATTGAAAGTTTGAAGAGCTTCTGTTGTGCAATTGTGAAAGTTTTTGCAGAGCAATATCTTAGATCACCTAACGCTAATGACATCGCCAGACTAATCCATGTTGGTAAAGAGTGTGGTTTTCCAGGAATGTTAGGCAGCCTAAATTGCATGCACTAGAAGTGAAAAAATTGTCCAACAGCTTAAGCCAGACAATATGCTGGTCATAGTAGAACCCCAACTATTATTTTGGAGGCTGTAGCTGATTATGGTCTTTGGATATGGCATGCACATTTTGGTTTGCCTGGTTTAAATAATGACATTAATGTGTTGGAGGCATCCTATCTTTTTACCAACCTTGCTTCAGGTATTGATACTCCTACTCATTATGTCATTAAAGAGAACAAATATAATATATGTTATTATTTAGCTGATGGTATCTACCAAAAATGGTCTACTCTTGTACAAACTATCCATGATCCACATGGTCCTAAAAAGAAATTATTTACCATGAAATAAGAAGCATGTCGAAAAGATGTAGAACGTGCATTTGGAGTTCTTCAATCACGTTTTGCAAAGTTGCTGGACCATCATGTTTTTGGAACAAACATGTGTTACATGATATAATGATTGCTTGCATTATTATGCACAATATGATAATTGAAGATGAACGTGATGTTAATGCAACAATTAATGATTGGATGCAAGCGCCAATACCAACCGTTGATATAAGGGTAGATGAGAATACTAAATTTCAAGAATTTCTTACTCGACACAAACAAATTAAGGATAAAGAGGTTCACTTTGTATTATGAAATGCACTAATTGATCATTTATGGGATGAATTTAGTAATTCGAATAACTAGAGTATTATTATTGTTATTGTATTTTTCTATATTAATGTAATGTTTAATTTTCATAATGTACTAATTTAGTTAATTAAATGCAAATGTAATAATTTTTTATATTTTTTTTGTTAATCGATATAAAATTACTTATTACTTAATTATCTATATTAATAGTAATATTTATTGTGTTAATTGAATTAATTCTTGAGAATTAAAAGAATAAAAAAAGAATATTCTTTTTAGTGTAAAATTTGGTGTAAATGGATTGGAGATGAAATAATAATTTGGTGTGAAAAAGGTACATTTTTTGTGTTGGTGTTAAGCATTGGAGATGGCCTTATATTTGGCACCAAATGGAGTTAAGAGCAATAAAAAAGCTATTATACCCTTATGATTTTTGTTGACATTACATATTCATATAATAAGACAAAACTTAATTGAGTTTTGAAAAGACTGAAATGCCCCTAAAACAAACAATTTGACGTGCAAAATCACATAATAAGACAAATAAATTATAATTTTTTAAATTAATTAATATAAAAAACAATATTTGATATCATGATATGGATACATTAAACAACATATAATGATTACAGAATCACAATAAAGGTTTACAAGAATAATAGTTAGTATATTTAACTGGCCTTTTTGCAATGTCATCTATTTAGTATTCATTATACAAAAGCATCAGAAGTACTACTTTGATAACAAATAAAGTCTTGTATTTATGTAATTAAATCTGTTAGTCTGTGTATTAAAATGGATGACCTAAAAGATACTTTCTCTATTCTACCGTCCTTTAATAAACTCACTGCCGCCTACAAGCTCTATAATTAATTTATCTCTTATACCTTAATGACAATCTTAGAAAGCAATAGGCAAGTATCTGAGTTTTATGTTGGGAAGTACAAATTTTTACACAAAGAAAAGTAAAAAAAAAAAAAAAGAAGAAGCATCCATTTACCAACAAAAATCAATGATTGGAATCAGTCTATGCAAAACATCAAAAAGCAACAAGCAACTATTTAAATTTTACATGAACTGCATACTTGAAAATTAAACAAAAAAGAAACAAAACAAAACCATAAGATTTTTCTTAGCAACACCTCTGCATTCTCAGAAAAAGCTTGGATTTGTTTCAATTTTGCATAAAAAATCAAGCAAATTTCAGTTAGCAATCAAAAAGCACAGTCCAAAATCATCAAAAAGGTAACTTGTTTTCATAGTTTACACAACATTTCCAGTGATTATCAACTCAAAAATCAATTCAAATTCGGTCACTACTTCAATTTCTATAAACCTAAACATTTTTCTCAATTAATTGGAACAAAAAATAAAATACCTAACTAGCAACAATTTCAACAAAATGCAAGAAAATAATAAAATCCAACTTTAGTTTTAAGTTTTGATGGAATTATACATCTAGTACGCTCTTCAATCACTGGCTTTTCAGCTATTGGTTGTCACTAAAATTCAATTCGAAGTATATTTGATCTTAGAAACTTGTTAGCTTGCTGCATCACAAAGTGTTTTGCTGTTGTTAAAATCAGCGGGTGTAACGGCCTTCAAAATAAAGCTAAGCACTCATCAAGTTATGTTGAGAAAAAAGAAGAAAAAATGAAGTTAAGCATTGGCAATGAAAATGGGTTACTACCCCCTGAGGTTTCACTAGCTTCAAAGCAATGTATGTATTTTGGCTGCTCTTGTCTAATCAGTCACAAAATAATAGCTTTTGTATGATTTAAAATAAAAAAAATACTACATTTACATTATTGCCATCAATTACCTTACGGGTACCTAACCCTTATACACGGTCAAGGGCTATATTGTCAATATATGAATACATTCTCTCTAAGTGTAGCAAAGTCAAACCTCAGGGGAGGTTTTTAAAAATTACCCATTGTTGTAAATATTAGATTGTTAGTAATTCATTTTGTATGTGCTGAATAGTTTGATTGGTTATTAATTCATTTTGGATATGCTAAATAATTTGATTACTTTTTTGAGTAAATTAATTTAACTAGTTTAAGTAAGGTCTTTATGGCATTTTAAAGAGTGTAAAAAGTAAAATTTAATTTTTTAAATTTAGCACGTAAGTGTATAGAGTAACAAAGGGATAAAATCTCGTTTAGTTTCTATGTTTTGATATTAATATTCATTTACTTTTGGCTTATTTTTATACTATTACCCTCTTACAATAATTTTTTTTAAGATAATAAAACAAAAAAAGTTAAATTAACAATTTAACCCCAAAAAGATAAAATAAAAACAAAAAGAATATATATTAATTTTTATGGAATGCTCTATTGAAGAGATAACATATAAATTTTTTTATTAATGTCCAAAAAAATTGTAATTTTTTTTTTTTACATATGTGAACTTCCACAAAAATTAATATATATTCTTTTTGTTTTTATTTTATTTTTTGGAATTAAATTGGTAATTGAAATTGTTTTCTTTTTATTAAGGTCCAAAAAAAAGAAACAATATTGTAAGAGGGTAATGTTATAAAAACAATCCAAAAAGAACAAAAGTAACAACAAAGATATCAATAGTTTGACGACATGGATGTTTTGAGGTATTTTTAAAAGTACAGGGACTAAGTAGCACTAATCTCATAATATATTGATTAAAAGAGTATTTATTTATAATAACGTATTCAGAGTAATTTTTAGGGTGTAAATAGCTTCACCCATTATTTATTAATTATAGCTCTTTAGCATTAATATTATCAAATATAGAATTTGTATCTATATTTGAATAGAAAATTTTATTAGTTGGATAATTATTAATTAGAAAAGAGACCTATAATATTGAATTTCCTACTATAAGTAACTAAAAAATTTATTAATTGAGTATTATTAAGAAAATACTAGAATTATTTCTTTTTTAAACTATAAAACCTTAAATGACTGACTTGTTCACTTATACTTAAAACCATCCCCTAAGATGTCATATATTTTTGGGTTTCAATTCCATGGCACCCATCTTCTCCATTTATGTCATTTATCTATAATTAATTTTTAGGATCCTCCTAACTTACATTTAATCGAACTTACAATAAGATAAAATTCAATGTCAAGGTGGTTGTAGGTTCAATGTCAATTTATAATTCAATGTCAAGGTGGGTGTAGGTTCAATGTCAATTTATAATTCAATGTCAAGATGGGTGTAGGTTCAATGTCAATTTATAATTCAATGTCAAGGTGGGTGTAGGTTCAATGTCAAGGTGGTACATCATCCATAAAACTCAGATGGTGTAGGTTCACTACCGAGAGCCGAAGACTGAATAAACGGGAATTAAAAAGGATGCTGCATTTTGGTTCAAGCTTTGTAATTTCAACAAATTTATGCAATGCTTTCACAAAACTGTGCGTTTGGAAGAATAAGATAATAAAGAAAGTTTTAATTAATTGATCATTTTCAGCAACAAATCATCTCAAAGCTTGTCAATAAATGTTACCACCTATCTCGATGAGGGCCGCGCATAATTAGTAATGGCTGGTATTGGATACTTACAATAATTTGTCATTGTATATTTATTTCTATACCAGAAAGGAGAATGAATCTAAATCGAAAATCCAAAATGCCGTTCTAGCTTCGAGTACTTTCTATTGTGATTCTAAATTGGAATCAAACTTTTGCACAGAGAGATTTGGGTCATTTGATTTTCATTTTTACAATATTAAGCACAAATTCGCAATAGTTAGCACTAAAAATTTGATTTTTTTTTTTTGGGTAAAATTTGTTCAAAGTAAATAGGAAGGTCAGTAGTTGCGAATAAGAAGGACAAAATAAAAATAAAATTTTAGCAATATAATATTTTTCGGGTTATTCTCCATTTAATAGAAAATCCTAACAATTGGGATGGCACAGTGACTTTCTGAATGATTAGGAGTGGATTAACGATAATTAATTTATTTGGGTATGCAGTTTAATTAATTTATTTGGGTATGCAGTACAAATATCATCAACACTAATCTTATATTTTAATGTGGAATATATTATTTAACTGCGACCATATAGAATACTTGTAAGGTGTAGTTGAATTAAATAATACAATAAAATAAGAATATGGAAGAATAAGGTGCCTTTTGTAACAAAGCCCCTTATAAATGTGTAATGGATTTAAACAAAAGAAGTTATTTAATGATTAGGGACTGGTTTGGAATTGTTTTCGGGAGGTTTAAAAATAATTTTGAAAATTTAAAAGTTAATTTTGGTGTTTAGTTAAAAAAAATTAAAATCACTTTTGTTAAAATTAATCCCTCCTATAGCCGATTTTAGAAAGTATGGAAAGAATAGTTTTTAGATTTGGATTTTGAGAATCAATTTTATCATTTAATATAATTTCATGAACATCTTTATAATTATTACCCAAACCCAAAACTATCTTTATTTAAATTACAAACAAAATCTATATTTTAATAATTTTTTTATAATAATTCACGCATCCATTTGGTTTATCCCATTTTTTCTTTATATTTTACATTACATCAAAAGTTTTCTATGGCAATATAGTATAAAATTTTATTTTTATTTAAAATTATTGTAATATACAATTAAAATCAACATAGTATCAATTTTATTTTTAGTTAAAATTATTATTATACATAATTAAAAATATTGTATATACATGTTTTTATATGTGTAAGTAAATTTCATTCTATAGTATGTATATTTTAGTCATTTATTTTTTTTATAGTTGTTTATTATCAAAATTTACCAAATACTTAATTGATTTTCTTCACAGATGATTATTTTTACAGTATAACTAACAACAATTATTTTAAAAGATACAATATTTTCAAATTGACCTTAAATTTATTAGTGGATTTTAAAAAAATACTCTAATATTTATAGACATATTGTAATAAAAAAGGTATATGAGGTACTAAATTAAATATGACAATAGTTCAATCTTGTAGAAAAGAGTAGAGGAGGAGGGCTCGATTATTACTGTTTTTTAGAAATAAAACCGAAAGAACCAAATAACCTTTCCAACCGAACCATAAAACCGAATTAATCGACTCTAATTCGATTGGTTCGGTTCGATCTTTCAGTTCTGGGTTGTTCTGGGTTTGTGTAACAGAAATTAAAAAAAAAATAACCCAAATACATTACAACTTAAATACACAAAATATGAGAAAAAGAAAAAATGAAATTTAACTATCAATTCGACTCTTATGTTTCGTTTTCATTTTGTTAAAATAAAAAAGAATAAAATTACATAGGCCGTCACTTGGCTCGTCGGCCATGCATGGTTGCAGCAACAGCAGCGATGCATGCCAGCTGATGCCGGATGTGAACGGCAGAAAAAGGCAGCAGGTGATGGCTTCGGAAGGCAAGATTGGCGGGATGGCGTCCCGTGGCGAAGCGACTGCTGCTGCTGGAATTGCCCGACGAAGCGGGAGGGTGCTGGTGATGCTTGGTGCTTGCATAGCTGCATGACTGGTGACCCGCTGGTCAGCGGTGCCAGATTAATTGAAAATTTGGAATTGATGGGTTTCGATTTTTTTTTTGAAATTTTTAATTAGGAGTAAATGGTTATGTAGTTCATATGTTTTAAATCGGGCATTCAGTTCGTCCTTTTAGAACTTTTATTTTTTAAAATTTTCTTATGAGACTTTTATTGTTGAATATGTGATATTTATGCTTTTTTTTTTAATTTATAAGAATATTATTACAGCAATGTTTTTAAGAATACTAATTAATTTATTTATCAAAATAATTAACAAATTAATTTTAATATTAAAATAAATATAAATATAAATTTTATTATTATTATTTTACTTTTAGGATTAATTTAATAAATTAATTTATTTTATAAATAACTATTAGTAAGGTTATTTTAAAGATATTAAAATTTTAAACTTATAAAAAAAAATTATGTTGTACAATAAAAAAAAAAAAAACAAGGTATGATTGCCATATATTTAATAAAAAAATATCTAAGAAAAATTTTTAAAATATAAAAATTAAATAAATACTTAATCTAGAATATATATACTAAGCAAGTATGTGTCCGCTTGATTGATATTATAGAATTACATTGATGCTGTCACAAAAGACAAAAAATGCGGACAATTGGCCCACAACCAGATATTCGTAATCAAAATAATAATAAAAAAAACAAATCCTTAGGTTTCAATATTTTGTCACACGTGACATGACATAGCTCCCGTTTGTTTTAACTTTTTGACAAATAAGTCCTTGACTATAGTTGACTGCTAAGTTAAGCAACGGTTCAAAGGTCGTAAAGCTCTTCTTGCCCGAAATGATTCCAAAGTCCAAACGCAATTTAGGTCGTGGGGCAAACGCAATCATGATTGATTGATTGATTGTAGTTGGCTTCTGTGGGGTGACGTATGTGGGCCTGTGGACACGGGCACAATCCAGGAAAGAAGAAAGCGGTCGCAGTCACCGTCGCATGAGAGCCTGACTCGACTCCTCTCCTCTCATCTCCTCTCATTTCCAAGATAGAAGAAGAGGACCACGTACAAGTATACTAATAATAACAATAATGCAATATCGAATTTTTCTCCTTTTTCAGTGAAGAGAAGCAACCTTGTATAAATAATTCCGTAACCCTCTTTTCCTCTTATTTATTTCCAGACCAAAATAGGACTAGTGATTAAAGGTAACCTAACCTTGGATGTATATGAACAGCCGGCCAGGCAGCCACTTGCTATTGAAGGATGATGCCACCATTAATTTTCTGCCGATAATGGTAATTAACCTCTCAGACAGACACAATTTCATCCAAAATTTCAGTTGCATTCTTTTTAGCTTCTACCAACAACCACATCTGAAAACCCATCCATGATACAAATGCTTGAAATATCCCCAATTTGCATTCATGTATGAATGTGAGACAAAATGTCAAGCACGCTACTACCCACGCTCACAACTAGTAGTACTAAAAGACCAAAGGGCTGTAAATTCCCAAAAGGGGTACCTTCCTATTTTGTCCAAAACCCCCCATATATAATCTCTTTCAAGATGCCGACAAAGAAGACAAAGAAAACAGGTGTCCGTGGATAGAATATAACAAAAGAGTTTTGCAATGCATCTGAATCATGACTCAAATTCAATTCTTGAGATCATCAGACATTGCCGAAGGTATGCAATGCGTTGCAAGAATATCAAGTGTAGCTGCTTTTGAAGTCTTCGTGCGGAGGACCACTACCTGCATGGAAGAATATTCAAGTAAACATAAGTGAGCAGCCAGATGTGCATTTATCAACAATCATATACAAAGAGAGATGAGGGAAGGAGATAGGGAAAGAGAAAGAGAGAGAGAGAGAGAGAGAGAGAGAGCGAGAGAGAGAAGACCTGATCGTATTCTAGATCAAATTTCAAAAATTCGTCATCACAATTCTCTACCATGTTTGCCAAACTCTTCAGATTCTTCACAGGATTACCATTAAAAGCAAGAACCTACACAGGTGCTCACAATAGAAGGCATTAAACAACTGACAGATTAAAGCCATTAAACCCCCTTCCGAAAATATATCCATACATACTACACACACACATATATATAAGCATTCTCAAGTGAGGGCATCCACGCATATATATATGCATTCTCAAGAGAGGGCATCCCACTCTCACAAAGTGAGGATGCCAGTAAAAAACAAAAAAACACAGATTTCAATACACTAACATACAAAAAAACACAATTTTCAATGTATTAAAATCCGTGCTTTTTGTTTTTTGCTGGCATCCTTACTTTGTCCTCACCATACACACACACGAACTAATGCGTTTGTTTGTGTGTGTGTGTGTGTATTACTCAAATAAAAACACTTGCAACATCAAGTCATTCTTCACCTGAGTGTTAACAATCTCCTCATATCCAATATTAATATCAGCCACAAGCACCTTACAAAACCAGGGAAAAGAAAAGGTTAGAGAGAGGATGAGCAGAAAAACCTTGTTAAAGCAGTTCAAGCAGAGAGGAAACCTGAGACACCACAACGAGCTGCTCATCTGGCAATTGTGGCATTGAATACAAGAGCTTGTCCAAAAGCTTGACCGGAGCTTCATATTCATAATCCTTTCCATACTGGAAAAATGTGCAACTCAATGCTATTAAAATAAATGCTTACAAAGAAACTCATTGTCCACCCTGATATCTATATAACTACTACTAATCAGCTAAAGATGATATAGGCATAAACAGAAGAACACCCCCCCCCCAAAAAAAAAAAAAAAATGACATGGTAGTCAAAAGGCGGCATCGTAAATTTTGCATATCACCTTTAAATTAGAAGACTCGTTACATAAATTCAGAATAATGTGGGCAGATCCCATCTACCTAACAACCTGGTGCCAAATCATGGCATCTAACCCCAAATTTAAAATAAAATAGATAATTGAAGTCACTCCATAGCTAAGCATTAAATTCCCTATATCCTAAAAGCAGACATGACAACAATGGTCTATTCTGTGCAAGTCAATAAAAGAGCATATGATGCCAGTACAGAATTGCTATTGCAAGCAGATGTCAAGACAACTATGGGGACCAAAGTTAACTTTGATATGCAGGTTTGAACACAATATACAATGCTCTTAATACGTGAATGGGCAGAAAAGAAATTCCATGACTTATTGGAGCAGCTGGAACCCATTTCATAGCACTCACATATGCATAAACAAGCAAATGCACCATTGGGAATCATATGTATTTAAGGCAACAAGCAGCAGTATCATAGTAAATAACCAATATCATTTATCAAGAACTTGATGCAAGTATAAAGTAGCAAAATTTACCACAACATCAAATCTCAACTAATCAAAACAACAGAGAATATATGAAAGGAGCAACAGCTTCTAAGTCACTGTTCTAGACCACACATGAATATACCAAAAAACACAGCAATTTCGAAGTAGATTGCACACCTCAGAACGGAGATATGGAACAGACACTGTGGAAAATACAAATCCCGCAATAATGTAATATGAGGGAGGTCTCCCCTTGTTGTGAGATGGAATAAGCCTTCTATGAGTGGCAAGTGTTATATTGAAATTGAGAATCTTAGAATCGCGGAGAACTTTAACTGCTGCACTATCCCCAGTATATTTTTGGGAGACAAGATAACTAAAACCAATGCGCTCTCCATGCCGAAAAGGAACTGAAAATTCAACAAGGGAGAGAAGAACTCAGACACAATTGAAAGGAACAGAAAAAGAACAACAACAAGACTTAAAATGGTCAATTCACATCTATATATTTGCAAATATAGAGAAGTACAAATGTGCAAATAAATGCTTCCATTGTGATTATTTTCAAACTGCCCCTGCTAATATCTCAAGTATACAATATAATTCTACTTATAGTTGTACCAAATCTAGGGGTTCATCATCAGTCAATGCATCCTGATGCTTTTCAATCTTTCCATCTATTAATGCGAAAAGAGATCAGATGTAAATGGAAGACAAAAGACCTTAGGGTTTTGGGTAGCATCCTTGTAATGGAAATGCAGTCAAAATGACCACTCTTCAAAAATACATTGGGAATGTTCACTTGTCACACAACAGTAACATATGAACATGCGTGTCAAAACATTTGTAATATGAACCTAAAAAATATGAAATATACACTTACCAGTTCCATCATTGGCAATGTCAACGCCATCAAAGCTCAGAATAATATCTGATGACTTCAAAACATCAGATTCTGGAGCAGTGGGGTCGACTCTTCGAATACGAACACCCTTCTGATCAGCTTTCATACCCATTGCCACGCGCAAATCAGGATTTTCCATCTTCTGCCACTCAACTCCAAGAAGAGGGAACCCTATGACATATAACAAAAGCCTATAAGACTGTGCAAGAAAAGGTAAAGTACAATATAACAAAAACCATTTCTGGATTTAAGTTAATTACAAATAAAATGAATAATACAATGACCATAACAAGCAAAATGAGAATACAAGAAACACGCCAACACTGTAACTATGTTACCTGTATATGTTCCGTTCTTCTCATAATCCTGGATGAAATGCATGATGACCGGGGTTGGTATGACATAACCAATATTCTCCACATCTTCATGCTTCAGGGACTGAAATGCAATGCCCACACACTTGCCTTTATCATTAAAGGCAGGCCCACCAGAATTTCCAGAATTTATAGCAGCATCTATCTGCAAAAGTAACTAATTAAACATAAGGACAGCAGCTTAAATGGCTGGCAGGGAATATAGCAATCTTCCAGAACCATAACCCACTAACCTGTAAACCCAAGAGCTCAGTGGACCCATGAACATAAGATAAGATCTCAATCCGTGACACAACACCGCTTGTCACAGAAATTGTGTCCCCCCCAATTGGATAACCTACAACAGTTACTGCATCTTGAAGGGCAGGCAATTCCCCAAACTCCACAGGCAATACTCCTTCCCAAAACTCATCATCCTCAACAGTAAGCAAGGCTGCAACATCACCCAAAACAAAACTTGAATTCAACAAAAGAAATTCAATGTTCAAGTCTACAAAAGCAACCTGGACCTAGTCAGCAATATAAGCAACCTAACTGCCTATCCTGTTCATGTGCAATAGTCCTTCATAATATTCATACAGCGAATTCTCGCAGTCTAACAAAAAATTACAACTTCTATCCATCAAACATATAACAATCTGACTCCCATAAATTTCACAATTATAAAAAACAAAGCAATAATGTCACTTTAATCACAGATTGGTTGTAGAAATGATCCCACAGGTTAACTAGCAAAATGCACTAAGTGAATCCTACTTTTATACCATTCACATCATTCTAATAATAACAACCATAACATACTGTATATACATATATCCGTTACCAATGTCGCACTCAGTGCCGATGGCGAGCACGGTAGCCAAGTACTTGGTATCAGAGCCTCGTTTCTTGAGTTTAACCTGCGTGTAGTGCTCCACAGAATGCGCATTTGTCAAAACCCTCCTGCCTCCAATCACAAACCCACTACTACTCGAACTGTACTGCCTCTTTCTCTGCCACGGCAGCGAAAAATTCGGCTCCGTGTGGACACAAAAAACCTTCACCACCGCGTCCATCGCCGGGACAACCCTCGCCACCCCGGGCTCCACATCCCCAACAAAGTCCGCACCTCCATTCTCCACAGGCCGACAGTGGCCCGCACGCGGCAACGGGGGCGGTTTCTCCTGGGGGGTTTCGTGCTTGGGATGCTTCCTGGGACGGCCGCGGCGGGGACGGTGGTCGGGGTGGTGGTTATTGGTGGTTGTGGCGGCGGCCGAGGAGATGGAGAGGTTGGTGGTGGTGGTGGGGATAATTTCAACGTTGGAGACGGAGAAAACGTCGTCGTCGTCGTCGGCGGAGGCGGCGGTGGAGGGAAGGTCTAGGGTTTTTTCAGCATCGGGGATTTTGGGTTTGCGTCCTCGCTTGCGTTTGTGTTCGGACATTCTGGAAAAGATTGTATTATTATTATTATTTTTTTTTTTAATCACGCTATGAGGTTTTGTCGAGGTTTTAGTTGGTGAAGGCTTAGGCCTTAGGGATTGATTGACTGTACATGCAATGAATGGAATTTAATCTGACGAAAATCCGGAAAACAAAATTAAAATGAGAGAAAAAAAATAAATACATATAGAGACAGGGGGGACAGGGAAGAACTAAGAAGGATTTATTTTTACTACAGAACACACGCCTTGGTCATTCAACTGTTGAAAGAAAATTGCAATGTTTTGGAGTGATAACGTCCAGATCCCTGGAGTTTTTTAATTTTCAGAACAACTGCATAACTTGTTTTATTTGTATCAAATAGATCCACAATTCAGTAATTCTTATTAAAGTGAGCACAGCTGTTCTATCTATTTTCATCTCTTATTGATAAAATCAACCAATTTTTGTTCATTTTTACACAAAATAACATACAATAAAAGCGTCACTTGCTTTATTATTTGCTTAATTGAATAATAATAAGAAGAAGCGGCTAAGTTACGGAATCTATAATTTATAAATTCAATCTTAACCTACTCTACCCAAGAAGTATTTAAATATTTTTTCTTCAAATATAAAACAGTGTGGTGCATGCATTGAAGGTGTACGTAAGTATGTTACATATTCTACCTTAGCCTACTCTACTCAAAAAGTATTTGAATATTTTTCTTTCATTTATAAAACAAGTGTAGCGCATGCACTGAAGAAGATATAAGTATATTATAAAATCTATAGTATAGGAATCTCCATAATAAAACTATTCGCATTCTGCCATTTACACGTTCTGTGAAAATGAGCATTAATTACTACGCGCCAAATCAAAAGTCATTTGATCCATTTCCATGATTGCATTCGGGTAAGGCAACCGACCTACTTAATACAAATGAAAAACTATGACTCTCTTAGAAAGATTATAAAACATTAAGGACACGTAAGTTATTACCACAACATCTTGGGCTTGCTTGGATTTCCTTGGTCCACTATTTCACTTATTTAGCCCATCTAAGAGATTGGATTAGTGACCAGAATGGGTTTTTCGGGCTTCATTGATTCTGCATAGACCTCAACATTGTCTCGTTGAACTGACCAGAAAGGGTGTAAACTAATTTAGATATTGATGGGGTGTTCTTAGTAATACCGGACTGCAAATCAAAGAGTGGCTCCTACCAACATATAATTTGACTAGTTCTGTCTATGTCAAACGCCAAAATTCTAAAAACAGATGCTACATGCAAAACAAGTTCTTCGTATAATTCGTGTTCATTGTAGAAAATGAGTTATTGGATTTTAACCATTCTTGAATTTCAATCCAATGAATTTTTTGTCTGACAAAATTGGAATATAAAATTTATATGTTAATTGATGATATGCCGTCCATTAAATTTATTTGTTATTTCATGATTACATAGTGATATTTGTACATATAAGATATAAGAGTTGTGTACATACCATATTGGCATTAACCAAAATATAAATATCTAGTTAAGTTTTGTTAAGTACTATGCATCACTCATTTCAATGGAATGCAGTTGAATTCATCTAACATGCATTCAAATATAAATGGAAAGCAAACATGCCTTCTCCTAGAGCAAAAATTACGCTTGGAGTGCTAGCTAATCCATTTATCGTGAGGCTCCACGATTGTGTTTTGTTGGTCCCCTAAGATTAGAAGAAATGATTATAAAAATTTTTACGTTGACAAATATTGTTACATAAGCATTCTTGTAGGTGCTATCAATGATCATAATGCCTTTAAGAACTATTTCGAAATAATAAGTTAATACTCATTTGAGACACAATAGATCATGAAAGCCTGCGTAGAACAAAAAACATTTTAGGCCCAAATAGTCCCTAAAACTTTTGTTGGCAGATCTTCTTCGTCATTATGTTACTTAATCGTTACTTATGCCCTGGACCAGCCCTTTTGAAATTTGCAATAATTCAACTTGCCTTGCCCAATTTTCTTGCTTTCGAAATGCCTTTTTCCTCGCAACTTTTGCTCGATGAGTGAAGTGGCCATTAGCCATCAGGCGCAGGAAGTCTTTGTTCCCTTTTCTTCTTTTCTTTCACGTTTGTTCTTTCTTTTTCCCAATTTCATCAAAGTGCCCAATAGTTGGTATGTGTGAATTGTGATTGCGCGCACACAACTTTGATGGCAGTCTTATTTCACTAGCTAAAAGATTCTATATAAATTATGAGATTCGGATTAACAACCAAAATGATTCAGCAAGGTCCATGGTCCCAACTCCCAAAGAGTAACTAATTTACAAACTAACGTTAGGTTTTAACTCAACTAATGGGGGTTTCCTTTTCTGTGAATTGGACCTCTCTACTCCTCTACGAACCAAAATTCATGAAAATCATAGTGTGGTCCCATGATCTCCACCTATTCACATTGTTCATGAGCAATGGGGTAGGCACACTTCAATGGATTCTACCTTGTGGTCCAATTTTATCATCAATTCAAAGTCGATGTTCTCGTTCCAAAATGGATTCCAATTTTGAATTATCCCACGTGTGTTCTTGCTTTTCAGAGCAGATTGCAAAAATCAATTGGTTTCCAACCGACTTAAGCTAAATGTTTTTGCTTACTCTTGATAAGTGTAACTTTGCATTAATCACTCTTAATAGCCCGAGCCCCAAAACTAAGTTGATATTACTCGCTTTGGGCACACAACTCATCACAAGTTTGTTATTGAGCTCTCCAACCCCAAACACATCTACCTAGGTAGAAGAGCTTATGAATTGTAAATCAATCCAATAACTTACTCACTATCAATGTGGGATATTACATACTTTCCTACTTAAGGATCTTGTGTCCTCATAAGGGTCATTGGAAACGAAACGAAACGAAACCATATCATAAATATATCTATTCACATAATAGGTCGTAAGTCAATTTTGATATCAATTGTAACAGACTTAAGCTCAACAACCAAATAGATATTATATGTTTTGGGTGCACAACCTATCACGGTTTTGTTATTAGGATTTGCAATCTAGAAGAGCTCACAACTTATCAACCAATCTAGAAATTTACTCACTAATGATGTGAGATACCATATAGTTATATTGTAGAAATAATCAATAGTAAAAAAAAAATTAGTTAAATATTTAATAAAATTTATTTTTAAAAATACTGTGAGTTTTAAAAATAATTATATATGCTTGGTAAATCTTATTATTAAATTGCTCGAAGAATACAAATAATTTAATTAGACATAATGTTAAAAAAATTATTTATAAACATGTATATAAAATATTTTTTATTGTGTATATATAATAATAATTGATAACTAAAATAAATGTTATATTATTAATTTTATTTTTTTATTATGTTATCTCAATATAATTGGTAATAATAATAATAATAATCCCTTTAAAGTTAATGATTTTATTTTTTAATTAATAAGGATAATTTTAAATTTATGAATGTATATATGAAATTATATAAAGTATAAAATTAATTCTTAAAATTAAATTTTTAAAATTTATTTTTTCTCTACTTTTTTAAACCTATTGTAACTTACTAACTATTATAATTAACTCTTTTAACTTTTTTTTTTAATTAAACTCTTTAAACTTATCAAATTTATTTTTAAGCATTCTAAAAGCGACATCAAATAAATCCTAAGAGAGAGAAATGATAGTTTCCAATCCATCAGCCTGTAAATTTACTGTAAAATTTATTTTTGGATTTAAAAATATAAACTGACACAAATAAAAATATCTTGCTACTCACCACGGGCTTCACGCGCTGATCATGGGCACGCGCATCAAGAGCGGATTCTTTAGATTTTACAATTTTCCAAATAAGGGATAGTTTATATCATACAGGTCCCTAGTTCTATGAAATGACCAAATTACCCTTATTTCTGTTTGGTTACAACAGCCACAGCGTGTATGATCTCTAGCAGACTAGCACTAACATCATACTTAAAAAACAATAGTCATTTAAATAGTATTAGAGGGTAAAAGCCTCTCATTTATTGAGTGATAAAGAATTTTTCTTTTACCTTTTTCTAAATAATTAAAAGTACGATCAATTTTATAGAACCAAATGCCTAAAGTGGTGCCATATCATAGCAATCTTGGCACTAGGCATGATCCTAAGATGATATTGATAAATTGTAATTAGTATACTCCCTAGTTAGTAGTTGGGAATTCAATACAAATAGACAAAGTACTAATGCAAAAGAGAAAAAAGAAAAAAGAAAAAAGAAAAAAGAAAAAAGAAAAAAGAAAAAAGAAAAAAGAAAGAAAGAACTACAGCACAAAAGTACAAAGTACAAACTGCCTAGAAATTCAATTCTGGGACTAAAGTAAATGCACCAGCTGTCCCTTCAAAAACATGAAAAACTAGAAACTTAGATCAAAAGATTAAACAAAAATCCAAGTTGTTCATTGACAAAAAAAATCCAATTTGTTGAATCACAGACACTCTGTCACAATAAAAATCCAATCTTGATGAGGCCAAGCCAATAAAGTAAAGAAATGCTTACAGAGAGAGTGAATGAGTGAGAGTCATGTGATCCACCACTATAACCAAAGAAAGAAGAAAGGCATTAATTTGTCCACCAACGAACCACCCTTTAGTTTTTCCTATTTTCCCTTTTTTTTTTCTCTGGTTGCTGTGTTTACTAGTATTTTTACTCATCAAAAGAGCTGTCTTTCTTTTCTTCTTTGTTTGTTTGTTTTTGGTTTCAATGGCTTCTAGTGCTTCAAGGTTCATCAAGTGTGTGACAGTTGGTGATGGAGCTGTTGGCAAAACTTGCATGCTTATTTGCTACACAAATAACAAGTTTCCTACTGTATGTACTCTCTGTTCCTGGAAGATCATCCATTTGGGTCTGTCGCTTTTGGATTCTTTTTTATATTTATATTTTTTTGCTATTTTGTGTATTATTTACTGTGTTTGTGCATCTGGGTTCTGCAGCTTTCCTGTACTTTTCATGAATATTATAAAACCAATTACAAAAATTTCTTCTGGGTTGCCTTTTTTGGGCTATATGTCCCTTTTAAGAAATTCGTCATCTGGGGTTTACTTGTTCTATGTTTTACTTCTGTCTCAAGCATATTAAGCTTAAAAAAAGCGATATTTTTGTTGTTCTAGTCGGCTCATCTAATCTCTAATTTGTAAAATTTTCATATTTTAATGGTTATTATGATTATCAGGATTATATACCAACAGTGTTCGACAACTTCAGTGCAAATGTGGTAGCTGAAGGCACTACCGTCAACTTAGGCCTCTGGGACACAGCTGGTAGTTTCCATTTTGGTTTTAACACAAAGACTAGACAGTTTCGCTAAATAAGCAATTTGGTTATTTTACATTTGTTCTTAATGAATGTCATAGGGCAAGAGGATTACAATAGATTAAGGCCTTTGAGCTACAGAGGGGCAGACGTTTTTGTCTTAGCTTTCTCATTAGTCAGTCGAGCCAGCTATGAAAACGTTCTGAAAAAGGTGCACTTACTTGCATTTGTCTTTTGCTTCCTAATTGATTATGAGCTTGTAAAATAATTTAATTTCTAATATATAATTACCTGGTCAGTGGATCCCTGAACTTCAGCATTACTCTCCTGGAGTACCAGTTGTATTGGTCGGAACCAAATTGGGTGAGTCAAGCACACAACAATCACGAATCTTTATTTCCCGACATGGTTTCATATGTGGTCTTTCTTTCTTTTTATTATTTGCTTGTCATGGGCCTTCCTTTTGTGCTACTTGCATTTGTCAAATATGTTCTAATTAACAGAATACCCAACCTGTTAATTGGATGGAGGCTTGCTAAATGTTGACGTGGATTTAGCATTTATCAAATGTATATAGTTTCCTGACTGCTATATAATAACCATCATATTTAAGTTTATACTCTTTACGAAATTAGGACAAATGCAGAACATAGGTAGGTTTTCTATTATGTACGAACCTGGAATTGGTAAAATCAATATTCTTCTGCTTCCTCATTTTCTCTTTACTTTATCTCCCCTTATATCAGTTAAATGTTTTAATTCACTTGTTAGATTCAATTTACAGGTTTTTGTTTACCTAATCTAAGGCAACAAATAACAAAATACTAAACCTCTCATGTCCTTTAAAGAACTGCAGTACAAATTACTCATTCAAATGAACCTACAGTCTTGAGCCTTTAACAGAGAATGTTGTATCATGAAAATGTTCTCATTCTCTCGCTAGAATGGTATATTCCATGGATAATGATGACTGGTCTCCACTTACCTTGGTATATTAGTTATTTGTAGTGATAATAATGTTCTCAACTAATGTGTGATTTACTCTGGACCTGTAGATCTTCGAGAGGATAAGCATTATTTGGCTGATCATCCAGGATTGGTGGCTGTGACCACCGCACAAGTGTGTTTCTAGAATTTGTTGATTTACAGTTTTTCTTAGATATAATATGATCATTTTCTAATGTCCTTGTGGCAATGTTTTCATATAAACAGGGGGAGGAACTCCGTAAACAGATTGGTGCTGCATATTACATTGAATGCAGCTCGAAAACTCAGCAGGTATGTTAAATCCTATGGGAAAGTTGACTGTTAACAACACAATAGTGATCCCCGTGAGTTGACTTCCATAAAGAAAATGAAGTCTCTTGAAGAAGAGACGCAGAGGCTGCCTAAAGTCTTGCCTCTGGGATTATGAGTGATATTGGGTTATAATTCCACATTTCAGAACACGATGCATTCACAATTTTTCTGTGTCTTGCCTAAGATGCTTCTCTAAGCCTGTTAAATGCTGGTTTTCCAATTTTTAAAGCTCTTCTCCATGCTTCTATGTTTTGTGTCATATTTCCTATATGCTTTCCTAAGTTTTTTGAAACTGTAATGATCTGTTTGTGAAAGAACTGTCTGTATTAGGTATACATTCTGACCTCATGACGGTAATAAAGTCAAAAATTGCATGCTTATTAAGTTGTATGCTTTCCTAAGTTTTTTGAAACTGTAATGATCTGTTTGTGAAAGAACTGTCTCTATTAGGTATACATTCTGACCTCATGACGGTAATAAAGTCAAAAATTGCATGCTTATTACTTGGATATAACCCTACCTTGCTCTATTGTTTTACCCATATCTTTGCTGCTTTTAAAATTGGTTGATCAGGATTCTATATTCTCGTTTGTTGTATTATTATTTTTTAATTGACCCTTGCCTGTGCTATTGTAGAATGTAAAAGCAGTTTTTGATGCTGCAATCAAGGTAGTTATCAAACCCCCACAGAAGCAAAAGGAGAAGAAGAAAAAACAACGAGGATGCCTATTGTAAGTACTGTCATTTCTTCATCTTCTTAAACTTGCTTACAGTGAAATCTATTTGCATCATGTTCTAACATGTTTGATAAGTGCAAAAGTGGTAATGTTAAATCTCACAAGCGTGTGGATGTACTGTACTTCATCGTTGTTCCCCCTCAATCATCTTAGACATAATGTTACTCGTCGGCGATGACTAATTATCTCCCTGTACTTTTACTTATCAGTTGAGATAGTTGGACTATTAAAATTTCCATTGTAAATAATTTATTCCTCAATGTTGTTCATTTGTTTGTTGGACATTGCTTCACTTTCATTTAAATTGCAGAAATGTCTTTTGCGGGAGGAACCTCGTACGAATTGAATGAAAAATATCCAACACAGAAATATGATGAAGTGATTATTCCCTGGTGGGCTTTCCAGAGATTCTTTAGGCTGTTAAGAAAGATAGTGCATGTTTGATTTCCGTGGCGTGTTTTGAGGAGGGATGCAGCGTAGCTCACTCTTCAAATGTTACTTTGTGGCTGCTTCACTTTCTCATCCGTGATGTCATAGAAAAGATGTCTCCAGTCACTAATCTATACATAGAGATTTGTTGTGGAGGGTTCTTTTTTTTTTAAATTTCTTCTTTTGAAAAAAGAATCTCGTCTGAATTTTCTAGTACTGCGTTATTACCCTGTTATCTGTACAAACCATATTGCCATTCTCCCCCGTTAATGCATGATTTTACCTTTCTTCATTTAGCAAAAGCTAATCTGTATCTAACTTGAAGAATTTACCGATAGCTGTGATCTCATGACAGAAAATAGATAACCAATGTCATGAAACCACCACCATTAAAAATGCAAACGCAGCTACCGAAAATATCTAAAGCCTTCATCCTCTCACTAATTTGTTACTAAATTATTAACCAGTGGTGCCCCTGCCTTCCATGCAAATAGACGAGAGACCAGGAACCAGTATTCCTCCAACGTTGCAGCAAATTAATAGTTACACAAATCTGTAGGTATGTGATAATCGGCATTTACAACGGGAAGAGTATGCAACTCTAATATGGTATCAAAGTAAAAAAATTCAACTTTCCATGAATTTAGAAAAAGAAGCCACATATATCAAGATCTCAAGGGAAGCTTCAAGATAAATAGTTTGACACCAAGAATCAAGTATCTGCAGTGATTTAATTGGCCAAAACAACAGAGCATAGAACCACAATGCACCAAAGATGAATAACACAAATGCAACTGAAAATAAAAAAACAAAGCGGTCAGGCATGCATAGGACACAATGATGTTAAGCGTTGATGTTTCAGATGGACAGGAACTCAAAACCATAGCAGACAGACTACAATATGAGTTAATAAATAAAATGAACAACGATGAAAATACACAACAAATGAGTTAATAAATAAAATGAACAACGATGAAAATACACAACAAATGAGTTAATAAATAAAATGAACTACGATGAAAATACACAACAAAAGCTCCAAGTACCAAAATTCAGTAACCACTCAGATTTATGTATATGTGACTAACAGAAAATGGGACGGCCAAATGGGAGAATGAAAATAAAGATAAATTAACATCAAAGTACATACAAAAGGGCTTTAGCATAAAGCAGATCAAACAACCTCCGTTATATTAAGGATTGGATATTGACGGTTGGTTTTGGGTCCAAATGGTTTATAATGCTGATGCATAAACACCACTACAGGCACCAATTATAAGTCTGGGCAACAAAGTGCATGCTCCCAACAGTTAAAAGTATCTACAGACGGGAAACTGCTCTGCACCAATTACCACCCAGAACAAATTCAAGGACAAACTGCATGAAGACCCCGAACAGATTCTTTTATAATATGGATGATACAGCGGAAGGGAGGGGGTCGGAGACTATGAACTACATCGAATAACTCACTTACCACCCAACCTCCGCGATCACAAGTTAGACGGCCTCATGGGTTAGTCAATGCCCATCCTTGAAGAACTGGGACAAAAGAAAGCAGGAAATTAAAGGAGAAAAAATGAGGGGTACAAAAAAGGGAAATCCAAAACAGAGCATGAGTAATCCACAATTAGCGCCAATGTAATTTAATCCAAAATAAAATGACTTAGGATACAAATTTTTGCAGATTCCGTTATTCATTTATCCAGCAATACAAATAGAGAAAGTGCTATTGGTCCCCAAAAAAGCTTAATTATTTATTTTAATGTAAAAGGATTGATTATTTAATTGTTTATTCTTTTTTTTCTCCCCTTTCTGGGTGCAGGTGCAACAAGACAGCGACAAGACAAATGTCATCAGCTTGGGGCGGTAATTTCACTCCTTGACAATTGGCCATAGATAAAAATTGCACGAGTCAATAATGCATATCAAGGACTTACAATATTTCATGGGGCAGAAATTGTAACATGAGGCATTCCTATTGCCATGAGGGCCGTTTATAACCATCCCATCCTCCTTCAGGCTCCTTCCTCTTCAAATGGCCACCTGCCATCTGCTGATACGCTCTTGGTTGATCCTCTGTTAGGACCTGTGGACTGGCAACAGCGAGTTGCCTTGGCACAAGGGTTGAAGTCTCCTCTCTACCTTCTATGTCTGGGACTCCAGGCCCTGCATTCAAGTCCAGGCTCTGTCTGCTCCGTTTCCAACTGCTTTCAGAGCTAGCACTGTTGCTACCATCAGGGAGGCTAACTACATAAGGCCTAGGAAAATGAGATGGGACTGCAGGACCCATTAGTTGTGAATTAACTGCAGGGAAGCAAAATCTCCCACCAGATGATGAGTCTACATATGTTGTTGTACCACCAGAAAAGGTGGCTGATGGTAGGGGAAAGCTGGTTCCAAAGGGAAAGACTGGATATTGAAATGGGGCAGATGGGAAGGGCACCGCAGGAGAAGATGACAATACTGGTCCCCTGAAAACATCGGGACCAAAAGGAGAGCCACTAGTAGGGGGAGCCAACATTCTCTGTGGTGTGCAGGGTGCAATAATAGGAAATGGCTGCTCTCCTCTATCAGGCAAGACTGATGGAACTGCAATAGTTGAATAAGTGTTCCCTCTAGGAAACCATGAAGAAAAGTTTCCTGTATCTGCACTGCTCAACCGAAGGCCAGAAACTGGTGCCTGAGATACATTTCTGTGGTGCTGGGGAAAGACTGATGGTTCAGCACTACAATCATCCAATACCGGTCCATCATTCAAATCAAAATCCCTGCGAACATTCACCTCACCATTGAAAAGACCACCTGACGATGTGCCAGGCTGAACTGGGACATCCGTTTTATTCCCATTGCTAGTTGAGTAATTACCCATATCAATAAGCTCCTCAGCTCTATTCAAATCAAGATCAAGTCCGACAGAGCCACGGACAGATTTAGAACCCATCACTTCACAGTGTGACCCATCACGGTTATTGGTATGGTTGGATGCAGTAACTGTATCCTGAACAGAGCTTCGAGAAGCCAAATCCTCTATTACTCTCTCATCTGGTATATTTAAGTCAATATCCAAAAGAGGACGACTGAGCTTTCCAGATGTTGAATCGGGAACAGAAATGCTAGTCACCCCCAGTGGCATCTCTAATATCTTCCTTGGTTCAGCTGGGCGAAATGCACTTGTTGCAGCAGAACCTTTCCAACCAAGTTCCACTTTACTCCTCAGGAGGTCCTCCGGTGGTACAAAAGGCCCTTTTGCTGCAGCAGCCACTGTTATTGAAGAAGGAAGGCTACTGGACACAGAAGAAACAGGAAGAGGCAATGGGCTAACCAACTGTTGAACACCACCAGAACATCCCGGGACTATGAAATTACTTGACTCCCCATATTTCCCATCATCCCCATCAAAACCTTCATTCAAATCAAATTCAACTTTTGCTTCCATATCTGAAACCCCTGCAGCAGAGGATGAAGCATCTATAGTGGTAGATGTAGATTCTTGTGCTTTGTCTCCCTCAGAGACAGTCAACTTAACTGCACCAGTCCTCACAAGCTGCCCTGTTTCCTGTGTTCGCAATGCAGTTGATACCTCAGGAACAGCTGGGCCTGCACAACACTGCTCTTTGACCTCCTTACCTTCCAAATTTTCGATGTGGTCAACCGTACCCTTACCCTTCTCCTCATTCTCTGCTGAGCCCAAATGCGGTACAACCCAATCCTCACGAATCATTGGACCATTGCTTTTCCATTCAGAATTTTGTTCTTCAGTTTGATTGACATGCCTCTTGGAATCTACCTCATCAGACTTTTCAGCCTTCACTTCATCAACATTTTTCAAAGGCATATCTTCACCAGAACCAGAAGTATGCAGCAGTTCTCCATCCTTTCCTTTCACAGACTCAGAGTGAGTAATAATGGGAGATGGCTTTTGCTCTCTCTTCACACTGCTGTTCAATCCTTCACTCACACCTTTCTTGTTCTCGCCATCAAATTCCAAAGACTGGTTTGATGATGATCCTTCAACGGCTTCAGTCTCAACTCCTCGAGTAGACTCAGATACCTTATCCTCAGTTGATAAAGGGCCACTTATCCTCTGTTTACCATCAGGAGTGCCATCAGCATCCACTCTGAAACCAGCCTTGTCCTCTTCAGGATTTCTTCCTGCACCATCAGGCGTCTCCTCTGCAACTATTATTTCTTTCGAGTTTTCAGTGTTCTCTTGGCATGGCTCTCCACTCTGCTGCAAATCCATAGGGGAAGTACTGATGTGTCCCTTTAGACCTCCTGCAGGTTTGTCTTGATTACTGTCAGAATTTTTAGCCCACAAATTACGATCAATACCCTGCTTCTCATGCTCGTCATCGGTGCTATCAGTAGAATGATCTCCAGGAAATGATTTCGCTCTTGAATCATTATCATCACAGAGAGGCTCATGAATGGGGGTCCTTGGCGGAGAACCAACTGGTGAAACTGCATCAGATTTGGACATCTCTCCAGCAGCCACACTAGCTAGAAGGTTCATTCCAATGTCATCTCCAGCAGGTGCAGAAGCATTTGCTTCAGAATACTTGACACAACTTTCAATTAGAGCATTCATAGGACTGAATGAAGACTCATGCAATTTTACATCTTTAAATTCATATCCTGGCGGTAAAGAATTATCTTCTAAATCTTCAACCACTTTCCTACTATTATTACCAGTCTTACCCCCTTGTTTGTCAGGCAGAACAGCAGGTGACCCACTTCCCTCATCTGGACAAGCAGCTGCATCTTTATTAACATTGCTTTGCCAAGACTCACTATTCATATTGGAAGAAATATCAGCTTGAAGGGCATCATTCTTTTCCTTCAAGTTACGATCAAATTGGTTCTGCTTCTCTGGAAGCACAGGAGAAGATGCTCGGCTGTTGGCAACTGAAGTGTCTTCAACAGATCCTCCACTGGAATTTTGTGCTGGACTTCGACCTCGATTTGGAATCTTGACTATTATTTTGGGATTGGCCCCCTCTAACACAGGTACATCAAGTGCCTTTTCACATGTCATACTTGGCTGAGATGGTCTATCTGAAGCTGAATTTCTGTGCAAGGTAGCATTTTTGCTTGACACAGTTTCTCTTTGAACCCCAGCTGGTGTGGAACTGGGGTAACCATTGACTGATTTCCGAGACCGAGAAGAACCAGCTGAGACCTTATTCAGAGTCATTGAAACAGTGGCAGAGCTCCTAGCATCCTCCTTCCCAGAGAATCCCCCAGTTTTTGCATGGTCACCCACGCAAGATTGACCATTGTTGTAGGATTGACTTGAACTGCTGCTTTTCTCATCCTTTGCAGGAGTAGAAGGAAGGTCAGTAGTACCAGTAGCAGAAGCAGCATTCCGGGACTGTCCATCTTTTGGGTTTGCACTCCCTGATGCAGGCAATGGAGCTGATTTCACAGACACTGGTGAGGAAAATGCAGACTTTGTAGGAGTATCCCCTTGGCAAAGCTTTACTGAAGCAGTTTTAGAAGAAGCTGGTTGTGTTACCAGGCTCTTTATGGCAACCTCAGAGGATCCACCTGTCTGTCTGTTCCCACTGTGAGGAACTTCAGGAAGCCGGGGTCTGGCAGACCAGGAGACAGCCTGATTTGAACCAGATTTCGCATCCATTTCTGCCTCAACACGTTTCTTCCATGTGTCAACCAAAGTCCTAGCTTTTTTCTGAATTTCCATGTTCTTGTGTGTCCGCAAATGATTCACAGACTTTCCAATGTTACACATTTGTAAGGCATTAAGATTTACTGGCAGCTTATCAAGTGCACGAAGCAAAATTAAAAGAAATTCCTCAACTGATTTATCACCATCCTTGGGGCTGCCAGCATCACCTATCTTCCCTTTGTGGACTTCCTGCAGCCATTCATCAAACACAGGCAAACCCCTTAACTGCACAAACCGGTTAAGGCATTCAAGTTTATCTGTTGCCGCCACCACACCAGCAAGCAATGACCGGCAGACGAGGTCAATTTTCTTATCATTTCTCTCAGGCACCATGAGTTGCACCAATTTCTCAACCCCATCATAATCTACAAGTCCACCTTTCTCTGTAATTTTTGCAATCTCAGTTTTTAAATTAATTTCTGTTCTACTGTGTCCAGAATCCCCATCCTCCATTTTTGCGGATCGTTCTCGTTTAACTGGCTCAGAACTCTGATCTCCTCTCTCCCTTTTCTTCCCCTTCACTTGTGAAGGAAAAGAGGCACTATTCTGTGCACTGTCTGAACCAGGTTTTAGCTGAGACGTTGATGTTGGACCATTCATTGGTTTTGGGGAACGGCCACCTGATGGTACTGTTGCATGCATTTCTATATGCGTCTTATATAAAAGTTGATCTACTTCTTCCTGTCGTTCCTGAAGTGGTTAAAAAATACAGATTACCGGGAAAAGCAACAACCTATAGCTAAATATATAAAGATGAGAAGAGCACAGTATTCAAAACTCACATTAATATAATCTTGATCAGTTAGCCACCATAAACACTTGTTCGTGATGTCATATACTTTCCGGCACACAAAAGAACCAATCCCTGGTGGAAGTTCAATACCTTTTGGAAGGAATGCAACTTTACATGGGTGAAGTAAGGAAGCAGCAGGAATCTCATCCTTATGAAAGGAATAAAAGATTTCGTTTGGCGCCGCCTCCAACAGGAAGCCTTTGCCAAGTTTAATTTCAGCAGGTCGATAAAGCCAATTCACACTTAAAGTTAACTTATTTTCTTTACCAGCAGTCAGTGAACGAATTATTCCAATGAAGGGAGGGGAATCCTGGGGCGGTTTGAAAAGTGCGCAATCACCAACGCTAATTTTCCGTCCGTCCTATGGAGAAATTGACAAAATTTGGTCAAACAAAAAATGGCTCCACACAATAGAGGAAAATGCTGTAGCAAATACTCAATTCATAAGCATGGTAATAAACTACGGGGCCTGGTGTAAAGGAATTCAAAAACTTTAGTTGCAGAAACCTAAGTTTAAACATTAAACGACACTACCACTGGCATTCTTCCCATTAATCATCATCATCATTGCTATCATCCAAGAAAAATTCATCTACTAACAAAATAATATGCTCGTAACAAATGGCTATTAGAAAAACAACATCATGTAGTTCAGGCAATCAAATGTTTCAATATGCAATTAAATGTCCCTCCTACAACATTCCCAATTTAGAGATTGCAACCGTATCATAAATGTTCATAATTTCACACATGAAAACCGTGTGGACAGACAATCAGCTACCAACTCAGAATTGGAATGAGAAAACCATTCAATTAACTTCGTCCCCCCTAAAAAGAGAGATGTTCAAGACCTCTTGCTTTCTTCAGTAAGAACGAGAAAAATAACAGTTTTGAGAATAGAAATCTTTTAAATTTAACAAGAACTTTGAAGAAAAATGACCACTGCAAAGGTTTAAAAACTCCACGATATAAAAGCCCCACATAATCAAAACATTAAAAAAATCTACAAAATTTCAGAACTACCCTAATTTTAGCATGTTTGCAAAGATTAGATCAATTTCACACGTTTCCACACAAATCAATCAAGCCCCAACAGAATTCCATTCCCCCATCCAAAAAATAATAATAATAATGAAAAAAAAGGAAAATCAATTCAATCCCTCACTTATTGATCCATCAAAACGAAAAAATAAACAGAAAAAAAAAACCAGTACTTAAATAATTACCTGAGAAAAGAAAGTAACTGAATTGGGAGAAGAGGACAAAGAAGAAGAAGAGGAAGGAGAGGCAGAACCACCATCAGCAACTGAAGCTAAAATCGCAGAGTCACGTGGAGGGACAGTCCACATGTGCCGTCCACGACCTTCCCGTTTTCTATCCTCTTCCTCTTCACCTGCCCTCCATCCATGCATACGCATACGCATGATCCCCTTGCAACATTTTGCCCGATATTGAGTACCATCAATCCTCAATTCCGCTTCTTACAGTCACAACCTTCTTTTTTTCACCTATTCACGAACCCTAGATCACCAACCATCAATTCTAACCCTAATTTTCTTTGGGAAAAAGTAACCAATTGATTTCAAACAAACAACGCGATCTAATTGGAACTGAGATCCAGAAAAAGAGCCCGAGATTGACCTAGGCAAGCTAAGAGATTGAGAGAATCGAAAGAGAGAATCTAGAGAGAGAAAGTAGCGAAAGAGGGCAAAAAACGAAGAACCATCGAAGAGAAGAGCCAGACAGCAAAAAGGAAAGGCGTACGTGTTTAACTTGGCGAGTTGTTATTGGTATGGCAGTTCCACGTCAGATCAATCACAAATTTGGCAAATTTCGCCCCCGGACCACTTTTTCGTTTTTGGAATATGATTTTGTTTTGCTTTTTTTTTTTTTTCTTTTATATTTCTTTTTTCCTTTTTTTTCTTTTTAATCGTTAACTTAACCGATTGCTGTTCCAATTTTTCTACAAATATATAAACTTTAACCATGGCATTCGTGTGATTTAGTTTTTTTTTTCAATTTATAATTTTAAGTTGAACTGAACTTTGTTTTGTCGTTCTCAAATCTTTTGCCGTTTGCGAATGTGATTGCTCTGATGATTGCAACCAGTTATGTCAAATCAGAATGACAATTTTCCAGCGGAGAAAAAAAAAATTGGCATTCTCGATCTTTCAAATTTTCATTTTCAACCTCCACTTTTGCCTACAAAAATTGAGAGCAGCAAAGTTGGTCACATAACATTCAAATTTTCATTAAACCGAGAGCGTTAGAAATACAACCCTATGTATGTCAATGGTTCTCTAATGTACACATTATCAACCGCGGCCTCTTGTTATTTTCCAGCATTGCTCTGCGACCCATAATATTGATTTGCAAGCGCATCAGTTGAGGCACCACGATATTATAGGCAGTTGAACTATCCATGGCCTGTGCCTGTGGCTCCCATTGTTGCATTGTTCCTTTAAGGCCATAAAGAATAAGATGCAATTTCAGTAACAATACAGTCAACTCTATAAAATTTGTTATACACTAATTTCAGAAGAGAAATGGGCAGTCTGATAAATTAAGTGTAGAGAGAGTGCAATGGCTGAAACAACAGAAGGTGTAGAACTATGTTCGAATGCCACTGGCAAACAAAAAGGCCAGGCTCGCAAAAGACAAAATGATGTTTAAGTGGAATGTAAATTGAGTTTGGAATCTTGCTGGCTAAGACGGGTGGGAATTTAGACAACCACTAAAATTGGGGCTGATAATAACAGTACATGATTAACATATAGGAAACCACAGAAGATGGTCAATGTTCATGTGACTAACAAAACTGGGGTCAAAGGGGAGAGTGAAAAGGAAGATAAATTAACATCGAAGTACATCTTCTGCTTAAAGCAGAGCAATCCAAGCTCCATTATAAGAAGGATTGGATATCGGCTGTTGGTCTAGATCCAAACGGTTTATATAGCTGATGCATAAACACCACTACAAGCACCAACAATAGATGTCTGAGCAAAATAATGCATGCTCCCAACAATTAAAATATGTACAAATGGGAAACCGCTCGGCACAAATACCACCCAGAAAAAAATTCAGCGCAAAGACCACAACAGATTCTTTTATACTACGGTTGGTTGGTGAAGCAGGAGGATGGGGTTGGAGACAATGAACTACATCAATACCTCACTTACCACACAACCTCCACGCGCACAAATTAACTGACCACAGAGGTTAAGTCAACGCCCATCCTTTTAAGAACTGGAGAAAGAAAAAGGAACATTAAAGGGGAAAAATTTTGAGGAGAACAAAGCATCCAAAAGAGAGTAAGGGAAATTCATAGAATGTATGCATGTAATTCCATCCCAAAATGAAAAATCGTTGGAAAAGAGTTCATACAAATCCAGCAATGAAATGGGGGAGCCAAAAACAAAATAAAAAATGTTGACAACGGACAAATACCATCAGTATCAATTACCTTTTTTTCCTTCTTTTCTTTTGTGGGGTTTGTTTTCCTTTTTTTTTTTTGTGGGGTTGCAACAGAACAAGACAATCATGATAAGGACGGTAGACAATTAACATGCCAAAGAGAACAGGGCTAGTGCCAAGATAAATGTCATCAGCAATTCAGCATGTAGAGGAGTGTCTCAGTGCTAAAAAATATGCCAAAGATAAAACATTACACAGTCAAGGACACGTACCAAGAACTTAAAATATTCCATGGGTCAGCAAATTGTCACATTAGCCATCCCTAGTGCCATGAGGGCCGCTTGTAACCATCCCATCCTCCTTCAGGTTTCTTCCTCTTCAAATGGCCACCTGCCATCTGATACATTCTTGCTTGGTCCTCCAGTAGGGCCTGCGTACCAGCAACAGACAGTTGCCTCGGCACAAGAGGCAATGTCTCATTTCTACCTTCTATGTCTGGGACTCCAGGCCCTGCATTTAAGTCTAGAACCTGTCTACCCCATTTCGAACTGCTTTCAGCACTAGCACTGTTGCTACCATCAGAGATACTCACTACATAAGGCCTAGTGAAATGAGAAGGTACAGCACCTCCAGGAATGCAGAGTCTCCCACTGGATGATGAATCTACATATGTTGTTGAAGCAACAGAAAAGGTCGCTGATGGAAGAGCAAAGCTTGATCCAAAAGGAAAGACAGGATATTGAAAGGGGGTAGATGGAAAGGGAACTGCAGGAGATGACGACAACACCTGTCCCCTGAATACATCAGGACCGAAAGGAGAGCCACTAGTGGAGGGAGCCAACATTCTCTGAGGCATGCCAGGTGCAAATGGAAAAGGCTGCTCTCCTCTATCAGGCAAGACTGATGGAACAGTGATGGGTGAATAAGTGTTCCCTCTAGGAAACCATGATGAAAAGTTTCCTGTTTCTGCATTAGTCATCCGAAAGCCAGAAACAGGTGCTTGAGCTCGTACATTTCTGGGATGCTGATGAAAGACTGTTGGTTCAGCACTCATGTCATCAACAACCGGTCCGTCATTCAAATCGAAATCCCTGCAAACATTCACCTCACCATTTGAAAGACCACCAGATGATACGCCAGTCTGAACTGGCACATCTGTCTTATTCCTGTTGCTAGTTGAGTAATTACTGATATCAATAAGCTCCTCAGCTCTATTCAAATCAAGATCAAGTCCACCAGAACCCCGGACAGATGTAGAACGCATCACTTCACAGCGTGACCCATCAAGGTTATTGGTAAGGTCCGATGCAGTAACTATATCCTGAGCAGAGCTTTGAGAAGCAAAATCCTCTACGACTCTTTCATCTGGAACATTCAAGTCAATATCCAATAGATAACGACTGAGCTTTCCAGATGTTGAATCAGGAACAGATATGTTAGTTACCCCCAATGGCATCTCTAATATCTTTCTTGGTTCAGCTGGGCGAAAAGCACTCGTTGCAGCAGATCCCTTCCAACCAAGGGCCCCTTTACTCCTCAGGAGGTCTTCTGGTGGTACAAAAGGCCCTTTTGCTGCAGCAGCCACTGTTATTGAAGCAGGAAGACTATTGGTCACGGAAGAAATAGGAAGAGGCAATGGGCTAATCAATTGTTGAACAGAACCTGAACATCCCAGGCCTGTGAGAGTACCTGACTCCCCATATTTACCTTCATCCCCATCAAAACCTTCATTCAAATCAAATTCAACTTTTGCTTCTGTATCTGAAACCCTTGCAGCAGAGGAAGAAGCATCAATAGTGGCAGGTGTAGGTTCCTGTGCTTTGTCACCTTCAGAGGAAGTCAACTTAGCTGCTCCAGTCTTCACATGATAGTCTGTTTCCTGCCCTCGCAATGCAGTGGATGCCTCAAGAGGAGCCGAGCCAGCAAAACACTGCTCTTTAACCTCTTTACCTTCCAAATTCTCCTCCACATGCTCACCCTTGTCCTCACTATAAGCTGAACTCACATGAGGTACAGCCCAAAGATCATGACCCATAGAAGCATTACTTTTCCAACCAGATTCTTGTTCTTCGCTATGATTGACATTACTCTTGGAATCTACTTCATCAACCTTTTCATCCTTCACTTCAATATTTTTTGAAGCCATATCTTCACTAGGACCAGATTCATGCAGCAATTCCCCATCTGCACCTTTCACATTCTCAGGGTGCATTGCAATAAGAGGTGGCTTTTGCTCGGTCTGCTCGACACAGTTCAATCCTTCACTAGCAGTTTTCTTGTTCTCACATTGAAACTCCAAAGATGGGTGTGATAGTGATCCATCAACAGCATTACACTCAACTCCTTGATTCAATTTAGAGACCTGATCCTCCTGTGACAAAGAGCCACTACTCCTCTGTTTATCATCAGGAGTGCTATTGGTATCCACTCTGACTTCATTCTTATCCTCTTCAGGATTTTTTCCTGCACAATCAGGGGTCTCCTCTGTCATTACTATTTCGATTGAGTTTTCAATGTTCTCTTGACATGGATATCCATTCTGCTGCAAATCCATAGGGGAAGTACTGATACATCCAGTAAGATCTGCAGGTTTCTCTTGGTTGCTATCTCCATTCTTAGCCCACAAAGTATGATCAACACCCAGCTTTACATGAGCATCACTAGCACCATCACTAAACTGATCTCCAGGAAATGATTTCATTCTTGAATCATTCTCATCACAAACAGGCTCATGAACAGGGGTCCTCCTTCGTGGAGAACCAACAGGTGAAACTGCATCAGATTTGGATATCTCTCCAGCAGCCACACTAGCGAGCAGATTCATTCCCGCATCATCACCAACTACAACAGATGTCTTAGCTTCAGAGTACTTGACACAACTTTCAATCAAGGCATTTATTGAGCTGAAAGAAACATCATGCAATTTCCCTGATTTTAGCTCATTCCCCGATGATGAGGAGGCAGCTTTTAAAACTTCTGCAGTTTTCCCAGTATCATCACCAGCCCTACATTGCTCTTCATCAGGAACAGTACTTGGTGATCCATCTCCTTCATCTGATCCAGTCAGCACATCTTTAAAATCATTGCTTTGCCAAGATTCATTATTCACATCAGAGGTAACATTAGGTCGATAACCATCACCCTTTTCCTTAAAGCTGCGGTCAAATCGATCATGCTTATCCAAAGGCACAGGAGATGAAGCTCTGCTATTCATTACCGAAGGCTCTTCAAGAGATACAGCATAGGCAATTTGTGCAGGACTACGACCTCGATTTGGGATCTTAACAATCAATTTATGGCTATTCCCCTCCACCATGGACATATCAACTACCTTTTCACAAGTCAAACTAGACTGCGATAATTTTTCTGAACCGGAGTTTTTGTGTGATGAAGAATTTCTGCTTGACCCATGATCCCTCTGAACCCCAGATAAGGCTGTACTGGGAAAGCCATTCGCTGATTTCCGAGGCCGTGAAGAACCACCAGAGATCTTATTCACGGTCATGGAACCAGCTGTTGAGCTCCTCGCATCCTCCTTCCCAGAGAAGCCTCCAGTTTTGGCATGCTCACTTGAGCAAGATTGACTATTGTTGTGGGACTGACTAGAACTACTGCTTTTCTCATCTCTAGCCGGAGTTGAAGGAAGATCAGAGGTACCACTGGTATTTCGTAGCTGCCCATCTTTTAGGTTTGTACTCCCTGATGCAGGTGACGGAGCTGATTTTGTAGATCCTGGAGATGCACATGCAGGTGCAGACTTAGCAACAGTCTCTCCCTGAACAAGCTTGACTGATGCAGTTTTTGAAGTAGAAAGTTGCATCGATGAGCTCTTAATGGCAACCTCAGAGGATGAACCTGAGTTTCTGTTCCCACCATGGGAAACCTCTGAAATACGAGGTCTTGCAGGCCAGGACACAGCCTGATTTGAACCAGATTTCCCATCCATTTCAGCCTCAACACGCTTCTTCCATGTGTCAACCAAGCTCCTAGCTTTCTTCTGAATTTCCAAGTTTTTATGAGTACGCAAATGATTCACAGACTTGCCAATATTACACATTTGCAAGGCATGAAGATTTACTGGAAGCTTATCAAGTGCACGAAGTGAAACCAGGAGAAATTCCTCAATGGCCTTATCACCATCCTTCGGGTTACTGCCGTCACCGATCTTTCCTTTATGAACCTCCTGGAGCCATTCATCAAAAACAGGCAAACCCCTGAGCTGCACAAACTTACTAAGGCAATCAAACTTATCAGTTGCTGCTACTACACTAGCAAGCATTGACCGGCAAACCAAGTCTATCTTTCTCTCATTTCTGTCAGGCACCATCAGCTGTACAAACTTCTCAACCCCTTCAAAATCCACAAGGCCACCCTTCTCTGTAATCTTGGAAATCTCAGATCTTAAAACATTTTCTGATCTACCATGACCAGAATCTCCATCATCCATTTTCGTTGAACGCTCTCTTTTGACAAGCTCGGAGCCTTGATCTCCCCGCTCCCTTTTCTTACCCTTAACTTGAGAAGGAAATGAGGAAACACTATTCTGCACACTATCAGAACCAGGTTTCAATTGTGATGTAGATGTTGGACTGTTCAGTGGCTTCGGAGAACGGCCACCTTGCTGCATAGTTGCATGCATTTCTATTCGAGTTTTATATAATAGCTGATCTACTTCTTCCTGCCGTTCCTGGAGAAAAGAAATAAAAATTAACCTCCAATTATCAATATTTTGAAAGAAATGCAAGATTTACACTTGCTTTCGTGACTTACATTAATGTAATCTTTATCTGTTAACCACCATAAACTCTTGTTTTTAATGTCATAAACTCGCCGACACACAAACGAGCAGATCCCCGATGGAAGTTCAAAACCTTTTGGAAGGAATGTGACTTTACACGGATGAAGTAAAGAAGCAGCAGGAATCTCATCCTTATGAAAAGAATAGAAGATTTCGTTTGGCGCAGCTTCCAACAGGATGCCTTTGCCAAGTTTTACTTCAGCAGGTCGATAAAGCCAATTCACACTAAGCTTTAAGTTATTCTCTTTGCCAGAGGTCAGTGAACGAATGATTCCAATGAAAGGTGGGGAATCCTGAGGTGGTTTGAAAAGAGCACAGTCACCAACACAAATCTTACGTCCATCCTGTGGAGAAAAAAAAACAGGCAAACTGGTTTGGTGAGACAAAAGAGTGAGTTGACTAAACAAAAGGATTAAAACCCAGCATTCAAAAGATATATTAAACAACAGAAACGTTCAAAAAGAATAACGGCATTAAATGATAGCTGAAAAAGAAAAGTATTAAACCCAAGGGTATGTCTTATTTCGCCCAGATTTCTTATGCATACTGTAAGTTTTATTTCCTTAAGTGACCAAATAGATGCAAATCTATGTGCAGATTTCTGATGCATTTAATGGTTTGGAAAAATAAACCCCAAGGATGTGTCTCCTCCTCGCAGCACAACAAGAAGCAAATTTCTACAAATTTCACGAATTTAGCCAGACTCCAAACACCCAATAATCTCCCCAAAACTCCCAATAATCTCCCCAAAACTTACTTTTCATCAGGCTGTTTGCCCAAGAAATTGGACATAGACACAGTCATCTTGCCCATAAGTAACACTCCAACCATAAAACCACCATGAATTGCTTCAACATAGTTATAGTTCTCTATTAAAAAGGGACTCCAAACATATTCAGAGAAGATATGAAAATTTCAAGCAGAATATTATACAACAGAAAATGAAGAAGTTACTTTTACAATAAGCACTAAGCTTAAAGATAACAGAGAGTAGGACAGTGAAACAGTGCAATAAATTTCAACTTCAGATGTGTAAAATGCAATACCAAAAAAGGCTTAAACTTTGATACCGATCAATCAAATAGAAATTAGAAAATTTCAAATTGGCTCATAAGTACCCAAAACCACAAGCATTACCAAAATTTACCTTCATTATTCCAAGACCTTACAAAACCCAGAAACTCAATCCAAAAAATTACAAGCATATAACAAGAATAAATAAAATAAAATACTCAACATTTTCGGCATAACGCCGAGAAATAAAACAAACCCAAAGACACAAAAATCGAATACCTTATAAAACGAATTAGCTGAATTGGAAGAAGAAGAAGAACCATCACCAGCTACGCTCGCACGTGTAGGGACAGTCCACATGTGCCGACCTGCCCGTTTCTTCTCAGCTTCACCTGCCCGCCACCCATGCATACACATAATACCCTTGCATTTTGACCCGAAACGGCTACCATCAATCCCCCTAATTCCTTAAAATTTCCTCAAATCACCCCTCCCCTTCTCGTTAATTTACCGTAGATCCTCCCGACCCCAAATCCAAAACCTAGGCAGACTCAACACCATCAAATCCCGAACTTACTTCCAATATTTGCCAAATTCTAGGGCTCCGTTCCGTAGAATTCCTTTGCACCGATCCAGTTCCAAATATGATCGCGAATTCGTTATAGAAATTGATCGCAAAAGAGTTAACAAAAGCCGTCGATCGAGAGAGAGAGAGAGAGAAAATCGAAGAGGACTTGAAGAGAGAGAAACGGCAAAGGGAAAGGTGTACGTGGGTACTTGGTAGGCAGAAGCGGGCACCTTCTTGGGCAGATCGGGCAGCCAGGGTAGGAGAGCTTTTGATAACTTCACCTGGCTGTGAGTTCCTTATGAAATAATTTACGGCAATGTGACCGAAGTCCTTGGATAGCAGCTGTTGACTGATATGAGAGTTTGACTTTTGGTTTTTCCTGGTATTTTTTAATCACATTTTGTGCAAAGGAGCTTTTGTTTTATTTGAAGAGAAAATTGGGGTCCAGTTGGGGCAAAATGGGAAAATCGTTAGTTCACTGGGGTAGCAGTTGTTGCACTTGCACATGAATGCATATGATGGAGAAGTTAAGGTTGTCTTGAGTTGTTCCAACACGCATTACTAAAGTAAGAAAAGTGTCGTGTTAGTGTTACTGTTTGGGGCGAGCGGATATATTCTTCTCTGATCTTCTTTGCTATGGTTGCTTCCCCAAGCACGAGTCAGACTCACCCTTTTTTCTCTTTTCTTTGTTTTTTTTTTTCCTTTCCACCTTTCTCCCCCTTTTTTTCAAAATTTGAAGAGAAATCAAATCATTTATTATCAAATATATACAAGCTGTTAAATGAAACTAAATTACCGGTGATGGCTTTAGATATAGACGAATAAGATAGTTGCTTAAGTCTTTATATTTTAGAAATGTTTTATTTTTTAAATATTTTATTAATAATTCTCTAATTAATAAAAAAATTTAAATTATTTAATTTTTTTTATTAAGCATGTTACAGATCTTTTTAATTAATAATCATCCTACAAATAAGAATTATTTTTTATAGAAAATCTATATTTGGTAATCTTAATGTTAATGAGATATTTAACAATTAATTCATTCATTATTAATCTTGTCAAGACAAAAATGATATTATTTACCTTTTCAATTTCCTAAAAAACTTTAATTATTTAACATTACAAACTTTGACTCTTAATTTTTAATTTTTTTTATTAAAAATCTTATAATCTCAAAAATCAATATATGAAAAAACTTCTTATTCTTTTCTTTTTAAAGAAAATTATTATATTCATTAGTTCATTTAAAAAGAAAAAAACTAGTTTCTTAAAATACAAAATCCATATATATTATATAATCATCTCATCATCTCAAGTTTTTTTATGTTCTATCATTCTAAATATTATATTTGAAAATAATATTTTTCTTATTTATTTATTTATTTATTTTGTAATCGTTTTAATGAAAGTTGAAAAGATATTTTATTGACTAATTTTTTTAGGTTTTGTTTTTGAAATTTTTTAGGATCTTTTTTTAATTATTTTTAAAATTCAAAAATAAAAAATGGGATGAATTTTGAGCTTTTTTTTTTATATTTCTTTGAGTAATGAAATTGTAAAATAAATAGAGGCATCATAAAAAAAATTTGCCTAAGGTCCCAAATACTGTAAAGCCATATTTAGAAGTATTAGTGTTAAATTGTTTCTCTTGTGATTTTGTGCCATATTTGGAAGGCTAGTAATAAACTAAAGTTTGGAAATATTCGACCTTTAATTGCACGTATTAAGCTCAGTTTTTGGGTTATATCTCTTATCTAAATAAGTCATGTTCTAACTTTGTATGTCTTCTAGACTCTTTTCCTATTTATAATCTACTTAACTTGAGTAATTTTCTTTACATTTCTTCAAAGATCTGTGTAATTTTATGGCATCATTCTATCTTTTCTCGGGTTAAAGTTAATATTAATGTATCTATAAGGAAATCTTGGTCCAACTTCTTGTGTTGTTATTTATAAAGGTCCTCATGGAATTTTTGTTTAATGCTTTGTTGTGTTAATTGGGAATCAAACTTACTTTTATGCAAAATTTTATACTATTATTTGTGCTATTGAATTTGTTTACTATAAGGGTTGGTATTCATTATGGTTATAATTTAATTTGATGACTGCTTATTCTGCCTAAAAAGTGACATCTTTTCTCCTCTTTAGCAACTCCACACTAGATAGTTCAGATGCCTAACCATGATACAATCTATACTATTTCATTATTCCTATATCTACAAAGAAGGTAATATGTTGCGCACATTTTAGCCAACATTGGTTTGAGTTTCTCCGACTTGACATGATTGGGTTTTTTTCTATAAAAAATTAAGAGGTCTCTACTTGATGACTTTTGGGGAATGCGTATATTATAGGTTATTATTTGTGCTGTCTAATTATGTCATGTGTATTAAGGATAATTTCGTTTCCACCTATAACTATAGTTTTTGTAATGAACCTCATAAACCCAATATCATTACCTCTATACATCGAATATATTTTTAATTCGCCTAACACCCTTCTAAGCTCTCTGACAACTTTAATAAAGTCTGAAAGATTTCTTAAGCCACTTTCACAAAACATACAAATGTTTTTAAGTTGATGAGTAGGAAATTTTGTCATTATGATTTTGAAATAAGCTCTTTGAAAGGTTTATGCTAATAAACCATGCAACACATTTCTTATATACATTAATTGATAGCAATACTATTACATTCTTTTTCTTTAAGAAAAAGCAAGATTAGATACTTGACCAATAGAGACAGAAGTTATCTAAAAAAAGTAAATTCTCTTTGAAAGAGGTATATGGTGCTTGCATGGGAAGCTTTCTTTATATTCAATGGATTGGGTAAGATTTTAATGTTATCTCAAAATTTAAGGAAGGTGTGAGAGATTTTTCACCAAATTCTTTCAAGAATAATAAATAAGCAGCGTGACAGTTATTCCATGTACAAGTACAGTGTATATCATATCTTTATTAAACTTTACACTAACTATATTTTATTTTTATTTTTGATATGATTTTTAGACAAGTAATTTAATTATGTGATATGCTCGCATACAACTACACATATCATATAATCAAATAAGGCTAATGTTACTACCTAAAATCAAAATTAGGTCCAATGATGCAATTTATCCCATGATGCTCAAGTACATGATGTGTTACATGCAACTTAGAGTTCGTGATAAGCATTGCTTGATCAAAACACACAAAGAAAATGTGGAGTTTAGTTAACCTAGTTGTTCGGACATTCAGCAACAATACCTATTCTTACAACCTAAATATAGTAAAACGATGGTAATAAAATTTTGTCACCCAATTTTAACAAAATAAATTATTTTATCAAAATCCCATAATTTTTGATAAAACAAAATAAATTATTATTTTAAAGCCAACCAAATTTGATATTTTAGGTTTGGCTTGCCTTATGAATAGGTGAGTTTTTAAGTTGTTTGAGAAAAAACAATTAAAAAATAAAGTTTTAGTTTTTTAAAATTTTAGAGTTTTGGGAGGGCTTTTTTGATAAAATATTAAAACAAAATACAAAAATAAATTATTATTTTAAAGCCAACCAAATTTGATATTTTAGGTTTGGCTTGCCCTATAAATAGGTGAGTTAAGGACATGGAGAAGACATCAAGAGTTGTTTGAGAAAAACATCAATTAAAAGAGTATTTTGAGAGTTTTGAGTTTTCAATTCAGTAATTTTAGAGTTTTGGGTGTATTAGGGCTTTGGATTATGAGATAAAATATTGCAATATTTGTAATTCTACAAAACTATTAAAAATATCTTTTTTCATTTTCCGGACCACATAATAGGATAAGGCAGGTTGCAACCATTTAATCCAAGTTTCTATTTAAGCCCAATTGTAGAAGAAGCTTATTCTTGTGACACGTGCTTGGTGAAATTTTCGCCTCAAACACATAGCATTATATTTTTATAATATAATGATAAATTATATTATAATATAATATTGTAATATTTGATTATATAATATAGTATATTATTAAATAATATTATATTATAAAAATTAATATATAAAAGTAATTATTTGATATTTAATTTCAAAAATCAATAATAAAAAACCCTAAAATATTAATAAATTTAAATTTTATAAATGTAATTTTAATAATAATACACAATAATAGTATTTTATATAATGTAGTACACACTACACCAAATATAATATTATATTATAATTTAATTGGTTGCACCCTAATTTAATATAGTGTGTAACAAACACAACTTAATAAAGGTCCTATTTTGTATTAAGTTTAGATAATTATGACTTAAAAGTTGTAAGATTAAAATTTTCAATAAACATTAATGGAACTTTAAATTTAAGTTGATTTGATCAATTATTTTTATGATAAAAAAAAATTATAATATTTTTATTATTTTATTAAATTAAAAGTAATATTTATTAAATAATATTAATTTTTATTGTATAATAATAATTTTTTCAACAGCAAGTTACAGCGCGTGGATAACAAAGAATACCGAAGTTCGTAAATTGTGAAAGCGAAGATGATGCAGTCATTTTCGTTGTTTTGCGGTGGTGATGGGACCAATGGTTGCAAATAGAAGTGGGAAATCGCTATCCCAAAGTACTTTGAAAATGACAAGAGCAATGAATGGTGTTTTAGCCTGGTAACAAATGGTTATCAAGTTTCTTGTTTTGGCGAAGACCAAGACCTCGCACTCAAAACTCAAATCTTGTGGGCGGGCAGGCATGCAAGAGGCCAGGCTTCCCAGATCCCAATGTGTCTGTTCTAGAAGATAAGAAAAACATGATTTTGTAAACAAGTTTTAAGGGGGGGTGGTTTTTGAATTGTGTCCCCATCGGAGTTGAAGGATTGGGAAAGAGTGAGTGGTAAGAAGACACTACTACTAACTACCGCACGATAGGGTGGGGGCAGTCATAATCTTTATTTCATTTTCATATTTTCCCCCTCTAGGGGCCCTGTTTATCTGCAGCATCATCATTGATTGTTGGTGAAGGCCAAAAAAATTGAAAACATTGGTTTTGATACTCATATAAGCCATGATGCAATGGATCATGTCCTGCACTATTATTATTTGCACTTTTGGCAGCGACTTGAGGGAACCAAAATGATAGACAGGTGACAGAAAGCAATTTACAGAACCCCCCTCCTTTTTTCTTTTTTTGAGGTTTCGCGCAGAGAACAGTAATCATTAACAGATAGACGGTATATTTCTTTTTCTTTATTCTTATTAATATTACCGATTAAATCGTGCCCGTGTTAAAACTGGTGTCAGAATAAGAAGCATGGGATAAAAATATTGCACATACCGCCAGCGTATCAGTAATTGCCTGTATCGTCTATATTATTCATCTCTGATTTTTTTTCAATCATTATCATATCTTATCACAGCCTCCCACTTGCACTAAAATTAGCCGTGTGCCCATTTGGCTCCAATAGTTAAAACTTTGTCTGTTTGTCTTACGAACAAATTGATTTCCCAGAGAGAAAATTTGTCAAAGTAGAACTGTTCATTCGGAGGCCTTTGCCAAGAATATCCTCTCGAATATAGCGAAAACTAAAGAGGAAATTTAAAGGGGGGAAAAAAATTAGAGGATTCATGTAAAGGTTTGAAAAGAAATGACACTGGTAATTATCTTTTCTCAACCACGAAACTCTTTCTAAAATGAACCCATAAAAGTGTCCAACAAAGCCAAAAGGCACATGCATTGTCAAGTAATGAGTTGATAAAACTTTCCTACAAGAACAAGATCATCCATAAATTTTTATCTAGGGCAAAAGTTTGGCGAATCACAAAGTATTCATTCTTGCTCCTAACAAAAAAATGAGGCAGTCCCACATCCCCCCGAAAAATGCAGTAGACCCTCACAACAAGAAACACAAGCTAGAACACATCACAAAGCATTAATCATTCTCTTCATCTCAGCAGATCTTCTTGGATCTGGTTCTTCAATTGCTCTCTCAGTGAGTACTTGTTTGATTCGACACATTGACTTCCTCACCTGCATTTCATGATCGTTAAGAGCCAAAACTCTAATTAGCAAATTTTGTAGCAGGAAGATGGAAGCAATAAAGAATCTTGGACAAAAAATAGCAAAGAGTTTAAAAGTCTAAATGGATTTGCAGGTGTCCTCGTCAGTGAGAAAAATAGAAAAAAATAGTAATTCTAGTTAAACTGCTTTTATGTCAAGTAGGTTCATGATTCATCACATTCAAAAATTATAGAAAACTATTATCATACGACATTAACAGAACACTGGCACTTGTTCTGAGAATAAAAATAGTACAAATATTTTCTGAACCTCCTCTCTCAAAACAATCTTGCTTCTTCGTCACTACATCGGCAGTATATCCTTGATTACAGTAAAAGCTAGCAGAGCTGGTTGCTCTTTGTCACCCATTTTTCTATCTGGAGGTCCTCACTACCAAGCGAGAGAGCATAAATTACATGATCATTAAATTGTTTTCAAACGACATGAAGTCATGTCTCCATGACTCTGTTCAAGCACTTAAGACTGACAACTTGAGGCACTCAATGTATAAATATACTTGTGGAACCTTCCATGGAAATTCTGCCCTTACACTGTCACACGCGACAGAATGCCTCATTCGTAGGTGCATATTTGTTGTCCATCAAATTTCTCAAAGTTATGTTCCAACTCAAGGGAGCATCAAGCACCAGTTAAGAATAGCTAATTATGAATTGCTGAAAAGTTTGCTTTAGGGAAGTTCTTTTAGAAGAGGGAACCGATGGGACATCTTAAACCTTCTCTCTCACATTGTAAGCAGCACCATCAAAGCTAATGAATCACTTTGCAACATCAGTTTTCTGACAATTAACCTTAGTTTAGATAACACAGAATTGTAAGGAGGTTCAACTACACTATTTCAAGATTGCAAAGGACACCCCAGATGCTTAAACCAGGTTAAGACTACCAACGGAAATATAAAATGTATAAAAGACAGTGTCTTCATCCCACAGAGAGAATATATACCCAGAAATCAACGACAATTAATGCATAAGCATTATCATTTCATTAGCTTGATGACGGCAGCAAAGACAACTAGCAGTCAGATACTTAAACATCCTTCTTAGGTTATTTACATTTCCTTATCTTACATTTACAGACGAGGGCATCCCAAGTTTTTCTAGATGGTGCCTAATCAGTAGCACACTTTCTATGAGGCTGTTTGAGTTATCCCATAAAGACTACAATGTGACTAGCCAGACACTCCAGGAGCTAGGAGTCAAAATATATATCAAAAAGCAAGGAATGAAGCTGACTCGTACCTTGGGAATGCGCTCTGGATTGGGAAATTTTAAGTTCTGTGCATGAAGCATCTGCCGTTGAGTCATCAGCATGTTTTTCTCCTTCAACAGAACATACCATAGCTTATTAAGATCATCCCAAGATTTCAGGCGCAGTTCAGAGGCTTTCCAACTCCGACCTGACAGCAGTAAGAGTTTGAGAAAAGATTTCCTATAAACACCTTAAATTGGAAATTTTCATTCTCTATTTGGAAAATTGAGATAGTTTCCACGTTTCATATACATATGGAATTGAGTTGCAGGTTTCTTATTACATAAATAGGAACAGAAAACAATGATCCACACTAGAGTGTAAACCAATTGGTGCGATATTAGGAACTAAACTTAAAACCCAGGAGATCGTTCCAACAAGATGTTCAGATATCATAAAATTAAGGCTTATAAGTTTATCCATCTCGATTCCTTGTAAATAATTCAAATAAAAAATCAGAGCATAATATGAACCTCCAGGCAATCAAATATGATTATTCTATATTATTTCATACTAGGTACTAAAAGTGTGGTCCCAATTCTTGACTAGGAGTTGCACACTGAAGGCCTCGGTCCACCAATCCCTGGGATAGAAAAAGAGGCATCTGAGCATTTGGTTTTTGGATTTCAATCAGACTTCAAAAAAAAAAAAACATGGTCTCTAGATTCTATTACTAGAATTGCACATGTTTTAGACACAATATTATAGTTGAAACAACATCAATTCAGTTAAACTGATCAGCCCATCCTCAATTTTCAGGAAAATGGGAAAAAAGAAGAAATTTATTACGAATGTTCAGCACAAGGCTTAGGGTACACACTAATCCATATTTGCAGTTTCAGAAAGGACCATACATTCTACATTAATTTACGCAACAATTAGTTTGTCTCGTATGAGTCACGAATCCTTCAAACTGCCAACTTCGTATGTTCCTTTTCCTCTTTTATGCTCTTGGTTTCTTGTATTATGATATACTTTTCAATCCAAAACAAGAACAGCAAAAATAAAGGAAAAATTGATCCAACCAAAGAATAAAAGCTGGTACCATAGACAGGTTTCTGGTCATCCGGGCCCCTATCCTTCTCAAAAAATTCCTCAAGAGGGTTGTGCCCAGATGTAGCCGTAGCAGCTGCCGCTGCAGTAGCTGCAGAAGACTCTGATTTTGCGGCTGCAGCCAAGAATGCTCTACCAATAAATCTTGTCAAAAACATGACTACTATATTATCAGATGCTGCACATGACACCAAGGGATAACAATATTAGTAAAAAAAATACAAAATACTCACCCAAAGAAGTTCACACACAATAGGAAAAAAAAAATCTTTTTTATAGTCACTAAATCTTGTCACAAACATTACAGGAACTAGAATTATCTAACTCAAATGGCACAACAAAAGGGAAACAAAATCAACTCGATTGAATTACTTAATACCCATTTGAAGAATAAACGTGACAGAATCAACTATTATGTGAATATCATTTCAGACACAAAAAGACGAATGAATTTAAGCAAAAGCAAAAAAGAATATTTAATATTCAAGTTAGTGAAAGAAAATGGATGTGAATTACAACAGACCTGAGGGAGAGTATATGAAATCGATCAAGAGAAGAAGCTGTATCTTCTTGGGGGTTTTGAGTCAGGCCTCAGGTAGTGATGAAGAGAGTTGGCTTTCTCTCCGGTGAAACTCGTCCGCTGGCTGACAGTAATTCTGTAAAATTTTGCCACGTCACGTGTAACTTGTGGGTCTAGACCTACAGAAGCCCAAAATATATGAGCCCATTGAGCCTTGGCTCACATCTCAGTTGCCTGCATGTCCAAAGATTATTACGCAAATGATTGTTGAAGGGCTGGGCTTTGGTTGGCCATCGTTCCAACAAAACTTCCTTAAGAAATGACCTGAGGATTTAGGTTGGATTTTTTTTTTTATTCCATTAATAACTTCTTTTTTTCAAAAAAAAAAATTGTATTTATTTATAAGGTTAAGGATTTTATTTATATTTAAAAGGATTGAAGATTTTATTTACTTTTCGCCGCAATAAAGAAGAAATATAGATAGATTTTAGATGGTGGCATCAGTCATCACTCACTACCATTTCGTTTGCACACCATTACACTAATAAGAAATAATTGTTATTTACTGATATGTTCGTGTATGAAATCAGTAAACGAGTATGAATAAGAGAATAGTCGTTAATTTCATAAAATTCTTATTATATTATAATTACAATTACAGTTAAGAATCGTGTTGGACTGTCGGCACCCCTTTAGTATTCTCTTATAATCCCTTTTCATTCATGGGGTGTTATAAGAGACTCTATAATTTTTAAATATTTTATTGACATATATTAAGAAAAGAAGCTTTAACAGGAGTCTTTAGGGGTGGTAATAGCTCCACTCTTAACAATAAATGCCAGTTGAATTAATCCCACATATATTTTTTTCTCTCATTTCAATCTATCTTAATTGCACGTGCATGAGTTTTTTTTATCCTCTTTCTCTTTAAGCCTATACAATGGATTTGCACAAACTTATTAAAATATTAATTTTATAAATTGCTGTCATTTCTTTGATCATAATTATTATCTTCATTTTTGGGAAGCTGGTAAAAGGAGAAGAATAAAAATATCAAGATTACTGGTAAATTTTAAGAGTGAAATAGATTGAAGAAAATTACCAATTTAATTGTTGGCCGCCTGTTGCTCGTGGTGATGCTGCGAACTAAATAAACTTCTAAGCAAAAGTTAAAAAATACGTGCTCGTATGTGTTAGAGTTATGCATAATTAATAGTGAATAATAAAAGCACACTCGATCGAAAAGTTTATACATTTTCTGGAAAAAGAAGAAGAAGATATTTTTGATATTAAAGTGGAACATAACTAAAGGGGATGTTGTAAGAGGATTCTGGAGGTCGCAATAGTCCAACATAGAAGAGAAACTGTGCTGAAATTGATGTCCAGGCAGTAAGTGCAGGAGGCATGGTTAGCTCATCCAATTAAATTACCTTGGCCAAAACTCTTAAATGGCCAAACTTGCCATGTCGGGCTCTCTCTATCACACACACCAACACGCTCGCTCCCTTTATCTCCATTTATAAATGCTTATACACACACTCGATGAATTCAAAGATTTTAGGTGAAAACATAAGTTGTATACATCAATCACAAGTTGAAAACAATCTGTTTTTCATTCACATTCTCTTCTATTTCTTGTATGTCATTATAAAACTTTTAGGATTGGATCTGGGTGCCATTTCACATGTCTATTTGTTATTAAAAGAGTTGTAGGTCCCGTTAAGCATCCCTTCTAATAAGAGCCGAATATGTGAATGATTGCTCGCATTATGGTGAGCAACAACACCCACCAAAATGATTCTATAAAGACTTTAATTAGTCTCTGAACATAATCAACAAGAACCTACTTACTTAACAAGAAAAAGAATATTAACCCATTGGGTGAAATGGACTCAAATTGAGGAAGAAAAGAAAAAAGGTATATGGAGGGAGCCCTAAAATGAAAGGACACTGAAAAAGCAGAGCACCAAAACAACCGTATCTCTAAAATAAAAAAAGCCCCCAAAAAGGCCAAAGAATTTGCTCAAAAGGTGGTCCCTCAGGCATGAAGGAGGTTGGGTGATATGGGTATCGCCCAAAGAATTGAAAGCAACACCCATGTTCTGTCTCTTGTTTTCTTCTTCTCTCCACTTTTCTTTTCTTTCCCCAGATTTCAATTACACCCATCATTATCCTGCACGATCAGCTTTTTGTTATTCTTAATCCGTTGATTAGGGTTAGGTGATGTGAAATAATTATTGAAAGCTCCCACCAATATGATCTGACACGTGGCCGCCTTAGCCCACAACATTTGATACTCGATGGAGAGAGAACTTTCTACACATTGCAACGTTGCAATGCATATGTGAGGACTAGAGGACAAATTTAAGCGGCTCCATCCTTACTTTCCCCTTCAGCCTCCCCGAGGTCCAATCACTTAATTTCTTTTTTCTCACTTCTCACATATGGACAAAGTGTTAATTCGACCAATAAATATGTCCAGCAATGCATTCTTCAACATTGAAATAATTGAAACAATCATGCGGGTTTCAAGAATTGTGAGAGAATCCAGTTAGGTATGCTCTTTTGAGTTATGATTCCCGAATCATATAATTCATTTGATCTGTCGTCGTTTAAATAGCTAAGAAACTAATGAATCCACCCTTAATCTAAATGAAAATACGTTGTATCTCAAACAAATTTAACCATTAATTATTGTATTGCTTAGATTATCGATTATAGATTGTCTTTTCCCAATTATGCGAGACAAAGTTGTAAAATCAAATAAGGAAAGTAATCTATATAAGCCCTAAAGAATAGGTTTTTCTATTTTCTAATATAAGATATTATATAGTTTACACGTAAATACACATCGACAAAGATTATCATGACGTGCATTGCAATTTATAGTAGTAGAGGTGGCAAAGTAAATGTCCGGAGCACCTTCTGGACTAAGTGAACCCATATAAAGCTATAAACAATCGCGGCAAGGATCCGGCTACCGTGCAGCTGGTGCAAGGTACTCCCTATTTTGTTCGTTTGGGAGTTAACCGTTAGATCTGATTCATAAGGTGTTCCAATGGCATGGATGTGTTCTTTGGTTTATAACTTTGTTGTCCCTGTTGTTTGCTGAAAAAACAAAAACTCTAAAGGTTTCACATACTTGACACACTTTTTTCTTTGTTACATAAAATTTATTTAAATTATAGTAAATTAGTGTATATATGACTAAATAATTTTTTTGAAAAAGAAACAATGATGTGGCATTTGCAGAATAAGAATCCGTTAACTTTGTGCAAACAACTATAGTAATATAAACGAACAAATATTATTCGAAATGATTGAATATATGGTATTCGTAGGTAGTTTTTTAAATGTGCTGTCAAATTTCAAAACTCAAACTTATATAGGCCTTGGAAACTACCAAATTGAATTGCCGTAGTGGCAAGGGAAATTTCAAGTGGAGCATTACTTTGAATTAGCTGATAGTTTTAGAGAGTAAAATAACAATAACGACATATAATAAAATGTTGTGTTGCATAAAATGGACTACAATATGATTAAACTATAAAAAGACAAAACTGTAAGTAAGTTACACCCGAAGCAACTTAATATCATCCACCATCATGTGTGTGTGTATCTATGCCGCAAGTCTTACGATATGTATTTTTTTAATCTTTTTACTAATTAAGTAAAAATGTTTAAAAAATACTCATCTAGTCCCTTCACCGGGCCCAACGTGCAATTTTAAAGGGATTGTTGAGCAGTCAATCTTGACATCATTGAGGACGATTTAAAAAAAAAGAATCAACAATGAGCACCTCCAGCGGCGGCGATATTAGAATTTCACCCATTTCTTGGCCCAAGACACACCGCACCGACTTTTTTACATCCCACATCACGTCTTGCATTGCATTCACAAACACATCAATTGAGTACACGATGCATTCCATCAATTCATTTATTTTGTTGACGTTAATCATTGATGATTAATTGATCTTTACTTGAACACTTGGCATGCACAATAAATCTTTTACTGCGATCATAATCATAGGCGGAGACAATGAAGAAATGGATCATGAGGTTAGTTGAGAGACTAAAAATGAAATGTGACTTGAAAGGGGACAACAGTTTGGGGAGAAAGATTCAAAAAGACTACGCTGCCTCTCTCGCATCTCACATTTCTGACTCGGAATAAATTTGGGATAAGCAAATTTGTCGGCGGTCCTTTTTTTTTTTAAATCCCTTACTGGCACCTTGCCCTTTGTTTAGGCACCCACACCGATGCCAGTATTTTCTTTTTCCCTCTTGCACAGCTCGCACGTGATCTTCAATTTCCATATTCCTAAACTACCCAACCGCCCTATAATTTATTGTATTAACATTCGGTCAATTAGTTTTCGCAAATAGGAATGTAGTTGGTCATCTTTCATCAAATAAGTCCTTGTACAGTGCACCGTTGAAATACCCCAATACTATAAAGGGCGGGATCATTTGCTAATAAGTTGACAGATCATAATTATATTGAGTCTTATTCTTATTCTATTAAATTAAAGAGAATATATACATATTTTATTTAATAATTCAATTATAAACTTGTAATATAAACATAACGTACAAAATAAACAGGTAATATAAATGCCTGTTTATTGTAATTTTAATTTTAATTAATTTGAGATTAATTTTTTTTGTGCTATCTCATCGTGAGACAGTGACCTAATGATGTGAATGGACAATTTATGTACTCATGGGGTAAATAGTGAAAGAAAATAGGGAATTAAATGTTAATATCCCAGGTCGACATGCGCACATGGCCTCCAACTTTCTCAAGGCGAACGCCGTCATTTCCAGCTTTTTTAAAACGCGTCGCTCGACGGCTCCATTAGGATGAGGATGAATTTGCTTAGGTCGTAAAAACGACGTCGCACCTTGTATAAAGTACTAAAATTTGCCAGGTCAGCGTCGTTCTCTCTGCGCTCAGCTTCTTTCCCGCTTTATTAACCATAATTATTTGCATGATTAAACAAACACGCACACACGCGAAGGAAAAAAAAAGTATAAAATAAATATTTGTTAGTGAAGTGCAAACGTAAATTAATGACAAAAATTAAAAATTGCAGTAGCTTCTGGAGAGAGAAGAAAGTCTAGATAGAGATAGACACGTACACTACAGCCAGCCTATACAACAAATGTAATTTTTGCTTCGCAAAACAAACAGCTGCACAGTTTTTTGGTTTCTTTCGCTCTTTTTTTTATTTTTATTTTTTCTTTTTATTCATTTGTCTTGCTTTTGTCATTGAAGTGCCACATGTTTGGGGAGTGGGGTATCATGATGAATTATCAAAACTCTTGACTTTTTGGGTTGGGGGTGGTGCTGTAGTTCACTTGATTTTAGCTTTGAAATAAGATTGTTAAAACTTGAAAAAGGTACTTTCTCTCCCCCACTTTACGCTCTTTTCTTTTCATTATTATCATTTTTGTGTTCATTATTTAGCTGTATTTGTTTCACTCAAAAAACAAAACCCTCTTTTACTTTAGTGGTTATACTTTCACTTTCACACTCACTTCACTTGTTATTATTATTATTATTATTATTCTCTCCTCCGTCTCAGTTTCAGACCCAGTTGTGGTGGGTACTGGATTTTCATTTTCTTGCGGGTTGTATTTTCTTTGTTTTCTTTTCGCCAAGTAACTTCATGATCTGGGTTACTCTCAGATTTGAGTTTTAGTTCTTAGCTTGTGAGCTTTTCTTTTGTTTTGTAGCTAACTTTTTAGAGAGAGAAAAGCAAGATCATGGCCGGAGGTGCAGCGCCTAAAGCTGATGAGCCGCAGCCACACCCATCGAAGGATCAACTACCAAACATTTCTTATTGCATTACTAGTCCTCCTCCATGGCGTGAGTTCTCCCTCACTCTCTTTTTTCTCTTTTAAAAAAAAAATTGGTGAGTGTTTGATATATATGTTTTGGATTTGTAATTATGGTGAGTATTTGTTGGTCTGGACTCTGGATCCGAATTTGAGTATATTCTAAGGAAGTTTTTGGTATTTTTAGTTGTTTAGGATATGCTTTCCTCTATGTTCGTTGTTTTTAGTTAGCTGAAAGTAGCTTTTTATCACTCCTCTCTTCTTTTTGATAGATACCACTTTTTACATAAAGTAATTTGCTATTTTCTCTAAATAAATGCCGGAGATTCTAATCACATCACTAAATTAAAGCGAATATTCGGATGTTTTAATTATTCTTTTCTAAAAACAATATTAACAAGAGCAATAATGATTATTTTGCAGATTTATTTTGTGTCTAGGTGTATCGGGGGAACTTGATATGCATATGATGTTATGTGTCACTTATAGTAACTGCTGTTCTGAGGAAGTTAACCTTAGCTTTCAGGGAGAATTTTTGTTTTGAATTTGATTTGCAAACTTTCTGGTGTATTTCTGATGCAGCCGAAGCTATTCTTCTTGGTTTTCAACACTACATTGTTATGCTTGGCACAACAGTTCTCATTCCAACTTCTCTTGTTCCTCAGATGGGAGGTGGAAATGTAAGGCCTGCCATTTTTTTTTTAAAAAAGTTCATGAACAAGTCCCTTTGAATTTGATTAAGTATTTTATCCTCACTAAAGATAAAATAGTCTCCAATTGGTAATATGATTGGTACAAAACTACAAAATTTGCTATGGTTTGTAGGAGGAGAAAGCAAAGGTGATCCAGACATTGCTTTTTGTTGCTGGTTTGAACACATTGCTGCAGTCATTGTTTGGGACTCGATTACCTGCAGTTATGGGGGGGTCTTACACTTTTGTCCCTGCGACAATTTCAATCATCCTTGCTGGTCGATTCAGTAATGATTCTGGAGATCCTGTTGAGGTTTTGTGATCTCAACCCCATGTCTTTGTTGTTTGTTTGGAATATTTAAATTGTTTAGGAGCATGGTAATACATGTCACTAGTAAGATAGAGTATACCTAAAATATAACATGGTATTTAATTTTGCAATAGAAATGCAAGCCTTCAATTTCCTGTTGACTAGCAGACTGGAGGAGCAAAATTTTATACAAGAAGCCAACTACGACTTGGTTTCTAATACTAATAATACATGTCACTAGTAAGATAGAGTATACCTAAAATATAACATGGTATTTAATTTTGCGATAGAAATGCATGCCTTCAATTTCCTGTTGACTAGCAGACTGGAGGAGCAAAATTTTATACAAGAAACCAACTACGACTTGGTTTCTAATACTAGTTCATATAAAAATCTAAACTGAAATAAGTTTGAATAGATAAATAGAGTAGAAGATGTATTGTGCATTCAATCAGCACACAACTCTTGTCAATGTTTCTTCGTTTTGGGTTGTAACCTTGTTATCCCTTTTTGATGCTATTCAGAAATTCAAGAGAACTATGCGGGCAATACAGGGTTCTCTCATTGTTGCTTCTACCCTTCAGATTGTGCTAGGCTTCAGTGGGCTTTGGCGTAATGTTACAAGGTCAGCTTAGAACCCAAAATGGTACTAGTACTTTCAAAACAGTTCATTGACAACTTAAAACATTTATGCCATATATCATGGATTAATCTTAATATCCTCTATGTGATGAAGATATTCTGCTCTGTGCTGTCACATCTTAGTGTCTGTGCCAAAATGGGAGATTAATCCTTTTTTTTTTTTTTTTGTGATTGCTTTCTTTTGAAAACTTCAAAGTGGTGCTAATTAAATTTCCTATTTTCAGGTTTTTAAGTCCACTCTCAGTGGTTCCTTTGATTTCCCTAGTTGGTTTTGGGCTTTATGAGTTTGGTTTTCCTGGGGTGAGTCTTTCTTTGCTTCATTTTCACAGGCAAAGGTGCAAATCACCTTGTACACTGCTCGTGAACTTCATCTTACCACCAACGCGTCAATGACAACTTATTCTTGCATTTTTTTTTTTGTAGGTTGCCAAATGTGTGGAGATTGGACTGCCTCAACTCGTCATTATAGTATTTATTTCACAGGTATGCCCGATAACCAGTCATGCAATATCAATTACAAATTTAATACTCTTACATATTACAATATCTTGGGCTTTGTTATATTTATCCCTGAAGATTACCAATTGTTACTGCCTGTCTGGCAGTATCTGCCTCATGTGATAAAACGTGGGAAAAATATCTGCGATCGTTTTGCTGTCATATTTTCTGTGGTGATTGTGTGGATATATGCTCACCTTCTTACCGTGGGTGGGGCCTATAACGATGCTGCCCCTAAGACACAAGCAAGTTGCCGAACTGATCGTGCTGGTCTCATTGATGCTGCACCCTGGTAAGATTTTGCTGTATCTCTAAAGCAGTTGCTTGCTTCAACATTTCTTTGCTCATATGATGATTTATTGGCTGAGATTTGTTCCTGCTTGAAACTTGCCTTGGTATAATAATGAATTCCTGGCAATCGGTATCGTATGATTTTGTCAAACCTTTTTAGTTAACATGGGTGAGAACCAAGGATGCTACTATGTCATGTATATTACAAAATATTGTGTGGCTGGACAGGGAAAAGGAGTTAATTAATTTGGGATTGACTCAGTAAAAATTTATCCGTGTTGTAACTATTTCATATAGTAAAAAGTTGGGGCACCAATGTTCCAAGATGATTGGGCTATACTGGGGTTACATGGTCTATTTGGTAATATTCTGCTTAGATATTTTGTTCGAATTTTCTGATTCAGTTCAAACTGGAGGAAGCTTCTGATGCATTAATTTCCTTTTCGGCCTTCTGACATGTGAACCATTGGATCTATATTAGTTTGTTTGAATTGTCTGATTCAGTTCAAACTAGTGGAAGCTTCTGATGCGTTAATATCCTTTTCAGCCTTCTGACATTTGAACCATTGAATCTAAATTGAATATAGAGTCTGTGAATAATTACAAATTTGGAACAAGATTGATTTCAGCCTTTTGTGTAGCATCTGATGTCAAGCATGGTTTAGTATTTCTCTATGACCTCGATGGTTCCTTACTGTGTACTTCTGATTTTGTAGGATAAGAGTTCCGTGGCCCTTCCAATGGGGGGCGCCTTCATTTGATGCTGGTGAAGCTTTTGCCATGATGATGGCCTCCTTTGTTGCTCTTGTTGAGGTTTGTTTTGTTTATTCATTCTACTTTTTATTGCTTCTAGACTGAGGACCTGGCTTTTCTTGGCTGTCTTTCAATCTAAGATTTCCAAATGCTTGAACCCTATTGAGATGAAAATTATTTTCTTTTTAATTGACTGTAATACAATTTAAACATACAATCATGTGCCCTACCTGATGTTTTCTTGGCGTACTTTATTTTCTACCATATTTTTTCTTGAAGCTTGCACATTCTCATTTACATTATGATACAAGCAGTCAACTGGTGCTTTTTTTGCGGTAGCACGGTATGCAAGTGCAACTCCAATTCCACCTTCTGTTCTCAGCCGTGGTGTGGGTTGGCAGGTAATATAGTAAGGCTTATCCCTCCTTATTTCAGTGATTTGAACAAACTTTTCAAAGCAAAATTAAGGTTCTTATACATCAATCATGTTCAGTGATCAATCCCATTTTAAATTGCCTTGTGGTTTTATTCCATTTATTTAAGAGTAAAAAGATAGGTGGAGTGCTGTTAAGATTGTGCTTTTTTCACCTGCCATGTATCTCATTGTTGCCTTTAGATAAAAGAAGGCCCATTGCTCCACAAATGTCTGTACGTGAGTGTCACCCTCAGTCCAGAAATTATTGAGAGTGAAAATTTAATTGTGTGATTCTAGATTCCTGGTTTGAAACAAGTGGAAAGCAGAAGTGACTAAAAATTGCAAATACTGGGATCATAATGAATATAAAAAACGATATAAATACAATCTTTTATCTTTCCATCTGGGGTGATTGGCCTCACAATGTAATCCATCCATATAGGTATTCACGTGCCTTCTTGAAAGGTGGTAAAGTTCTTGCACGGATGTTTACCACCTTGGGAAATTCGTGATCTGAAATTTTAGGTTAAAATGGCAGTCTTGTGAACTAATGATTTTTTCTCCATCAGGGAGTTGGAATTTTGCTTTCTGGGTTATTTGGAACTGTAAACGGAACATCAGTGTCTGTGTAAGACTCTTGCCAAGCCTACCTTTGAAGTATTTGTGTATGAGCATTCTGAATTGAGAAAACACAAATTCCATCTTAACTCAAGTTGTTTCTATACAGAGAGAATGCTGGTCTTTTGGCCTTGACTAGAGTTGGCAGTCGAAGGGTTGTCCAAATATCTGCTGGATTCATGATATTCTTCTCTGTTCTTGGTAAATTGATTTGTGAAAATTATCAAAGATTGGATGTATTGTTGATCCCCCATTTTGAGCATATTGTTCTTATTATCATAATTTACCATCATTCTACAGGGAAATTTGGAGCGGTCTTTGCTTCAATTCCAGCACCAATTGTTGCTGCTTTATATTGCCTTTTCTTTGCATATGTGGGTATGTATGATATAATTGGTTGACTCAGATTTCTGGATGCCAAATTCCTTTGATAGTGTGATCGATTGCAGTAAATGACAAATGAAATTTCAATGTGCGTGTGCAGGTGCTGGAGGTCTTAGCTTCCTTCAGTTCTGTAACCTCAACAGTTTCCGAACAAAGTTCATATTAGGCTTCTCTATCTTCATCGGTTTGTCTGTGCCCCAATACTTCAACGAGTACACTGCCATTAATGGTTTCGGTCCAGTTCACACTAGTGGAAGATGGGTATGGATAAAACCTTTTCAACCCCTTTACCTCTCATGCCCCTGATCTAACCTTTTTATCAAACCATGTCAATATTGGTCTTTTTTGACGGAACTGTCATGCTCTTCCTTATTTGCAGTTCAACGATATTGTAAACGTTCCTTTCTCATCAGAGCCATTTGTTGCTGGTTGTGTGGCATTTTTCCTCGATAACACACTGCATAAAAAGGATGGTGCAATCAGGAAAGACAGGGGTAAGCATTGGTGGGACAGGTTCTGGTCCTTCAAAGGTGACACAAGAAATGAAGAATTTTACTCCCTGCCCTTCAATTTAAACAAATATTTCCCATCTGTGTGATTCAATTGGTAACATGTGTTGCGCTTTGGGAAGTTTTCCAAAAGGTCGTTGTGAGGACACACAAAATATCATCATTGTTCTCTTGTGAATCTCTTATTACACGCTATAGTAGTAAAAGATAGTACCTTCCTTTATAGGATGTGCCTTGGAACATTTGTTGAATTTTTTTTTTTTTTCTTTTCTGTAAATCCAACCGGAGACTGATGGATTTGAAGTAGCAATGAAGCAATTATATTTGCTTTTTCTTCAGATGTTTGCCTTAATAGTATTTTATTAGACTCCAAAAATTATCGTTCTTGTTGAGCATTTCGTTCATATCAAGAATGGAGCACTGTGCCCTCTCAGAATCTCAATAACTATGCTACTTTTGTGATTAAAAAGTTTCCTATTACTCAAATCAAATTTCAAATCGAAAAGAAATTATCATAAAAATTTTATAATTTTTCTTGATCTTAAGGGCCATAGGCATTGGTTAGATCTATTCTATTCCCCAATTGGACAATGATTAGAGATTTGAAAAAAAAAAAAAGAAGAAAGAAGGGTTTCACCTGCTTTATAATTGACAACAGATGCTCAAGAATCCTTATAAAGATCAAGATCCATCCCCACCATCAAAACTTTTTGACTAATTATAACTTAGTAAAATCCTCATTAATTTAGCCTACAAATCAAGTAATCAACCATTTATGTGAACTCCCATTTCAATTTTTTTTTTTGGTCAAAAGACCCATAATAGAGTAACTAACATCAGTATTTTCTGACAATCACATATAAAATTTGATATGTTATTGTTGAAGATCTTAGCTACCCAATTTTTGCCGTCCAGCTACGTTCAATCGTAGCACAAATTCAAAGACCTTTAATTATGAACATATTCATCTAACAAAGAACATTCTCTTAATTTTTTATCTCTTTCATGTACCCACTTGTTGCCCTCGGAGAAATAAGATGCCAAAATTTAGAATTTTCTCAAATTCTCTCAATTTTTTAACAACTCATGGACAACCGAAACAAAATATATAAAAGCTACAAGTCTCGTTTTTCTTGGTCTGTGTCACGTACTCTGTGTACATAAAAGCTGAAACAAACAAAACAATTTCTATTCCAAGACTCAAAATGTTGTTCGGTGAGGGTGTGACTTAAAATGATAATTCATTAATGCCATAATGCAATAAGAGTGGGACACAAAAAATTGTCCCCACAAATTTGATTTCATGAAAAGGAAGATGAGTGCAATGATACCTACTAAAATTTTTTTTTTCTTATATCAAGCACAATACCTTAGAAAAAGTTATTACTTTCCGCAAAATACATATAATGTTGTACATATTGTACAAAATAAATCAGGAATTTGATTCAATATTTAAATGATGGAGTGCCCACTTTTCGTCACATTTTGTTCCAAAGAAAACGCACCAATTTGAGGTGGGAAGCTAGAATAATAACACCTAAGTCTTTCACATGGCTTCCAGGATTTGCCCACTCAAATTATGGTTTTATTAATGGAAAAAGTGACTCTTTTTAGTGTATGCAATCTTAAATCACAGGTCTCAAGATAATTTTATTTCTAATGGGTTCTATTTTAAAATCTTTTGGGGTTTCTAAAATACTATAGCGGTCACAATGTCACATACTGTCACTGGCATCCATCACCATTATACTAAACTTTTTCTCGTACGTCAGGATGTAATTAATAAAGATTAATGATGGGTATTTAAATTTCGTTATAGATAAAAAAATATGGAAACTGTAAAGAGTCAAGAGTGTTATGATCTTGACGGTTAAATAATTTCTTTTTCCTTCCTAGATAGATAACTTAATTTACGCACATTTGCAGAGTAGAAAAATAATCAAAGTTCGTGCAGTTTATGAACAGTTAGCATTTCAAGGTAAAAAAAAAAAAAAGAAATACAATTTGGCATGTGACTAGGTCGATTTCACGTGGAATGATGGAGACAAGAAAATTCTGTTCTTAAAATTTGAGATAAATTTAAATAACATGTTATATTCGCAATTGGTGCATTGATGATTAAGCATCTAATTGACAAAATTCTGAAACGAAGTCGTGCAAATTTGGTCCTTCAAGTTCAAGGAAGTAACTGATAGGTCAAAGCTGCCATGTATATTCGTGGCAAACTGGCAATGTGGCATGTGTCAAGGGCTTGAGATCTCAAATCTCATTGAAAGTTATACGAAAGTGAAAAGTGGTACCTTCATATTATTTGTTTAATCTTTGTGGGTATTTTTTAATTTAAAGGGAAATTTATAAAATTAACTTAAAAAATTTTTAAGTTTTCATATTTAACCCTTTAAATTATTTTCTATCATAACTAACTAACTATAACCCTTTTCTCCCAAAATACCTTTTTTATTTAAGTCAAATTTTAAACTCTCCTAAGCAAACCAAACTGTAAATTGAACTCTCTTGATAAAACCAAACCGTAAGTAGCTATTTTTTTGGACTCATCATCGACGATGGCAATCAAGAGCGGTAATTGGAACTAAAATTGACGACAACAACAGTAATTCCAATCAAATACACTCAAATTCAACTCTAATCCAAAACCTAAGTTAATTGAAAGAGATTTAATTTTGTAAAACTAGTGTACATTAGCTATTTGAAAAAATGTTACTTAGATTGTTTGTTTATGTTTTATTTTTTACCAAGTGTTTATGAGGTGTGTGTTAACTTGAGAATGTGTTTGAGGTTTGATTTGGTGCAGTATTTTTTTTATTTATGTCATTTTAGGTTGTTGTGATAGGGTGCTTATCGCACCAAATTTGTGCGACGTGATGCTTGTCGCACCACATTTCAGTTTGAGTGAATATATGTTTTGGTGCGACACACCAAAAAATAATATTCACCGAAATTGTCTCATGATGCGACAGGCTGTCTGTCGCACAAATTTGGACGATAGGCAGCCTGTTGCACAAAAAAAATATATTCACTTAAATCGAATTGTGGTGCAACAAGCACCATGTCACACTTCTTTTGTGCGATAAGTGGGCCTGTCTCACTTTGGCCACGTCTGTCACGCAGCGCAGCGCCGACAGACATGGCATCCATTCTACTCTCACCATGCCCTAACCCTCATCAACAACATTACAAACTCAAAAACATAACAACATAACCCATAATAATTTTTGGTAATAATTTAGAGTTTTGGAACTAACTTTCGATTTGTTGATTTTAACCGTAATCCCGGTGATGTTGGTTGCCATGGATGGACTCCGATGTGGTGGAAAGCCGCCGGCGATGAGAAGCTCACTTAGAAGAGAGAATTCGATCGATTTGGGAGGAGAGGGAATTGGTGAGAATGAGAGGGGTAAAAATATTATTTTGGCCATCCTTTGACTAATGTTGATAGAAATAAAGTTTAAGGGTTAGTTTTAAAATGTGATAAAATTTTATGGTTAAATTTTATAAATTTCCCTAATTTAAATGAGTCTTTACTGTGATCCAAACATTTTATCTAATCTAAGATTAGTGATGATGACACAGAAGAAAAGTCGGTCATTAGATTTAAAGACAGAAATATCTGGCAGACTAGAGACCCACCACTTGATGTGCATTGGCATTACTGTGTTGATCAATTTGCTTGTTCCCATTTTTGGCTACCGAGCATGGAACCACATTCATGGTCCCCTGTAAGTTTCAATCATATGGTTAAAAGCAGCAAGTCAATAGTGTGGATAAGAAGTATCCTAAACCTGTTGCAATAGCAGTGCAGATATGATAATGATGTGAGATTTTCATCGGTATAAAATCTATAATTTTCAACGTCTTATTTACTGCGACTTGTGATTGTCATCCAAACAGTGAATTAACTAAACGATGTCAATTTTTGCGGTGCTTTTATGATTTGTGTTGGGTGATATTGGAGCTTATGTTATGAGCTTCTAGGTATGGTTGATAGATCATATAATTGAGATCACTAACAATAGCAATTCGATTTTTCTTTGAGTTGCGAGTGATTTTTATCTATGTGTCAAAAATTTTACGACAATAAAGATTATAGTGAACTTTCTTAAAAGTCTTTTTTAGTGTATTTATGAAAACAATATGGTTATAATTAAGATTGGTAATACATGATGATATTAACATGAATAACATCGCTCGTTAGATTATTAGATGCCAAATCATATAGAATCAATTCAAAATCTTGAGCCATGAACAATGGTAGGAGTAAACATGGCGCACTCCCGCATAATCATTGCTTGGTCAAGTAAAAACCAGCAAGTTTGATCAAAATCAATCGGACCGCGGATGATTGAAAGTCAAAAAAAAAAAAAAACAAAAAAAACAAAAGTGATAATGTTGTTAATGACCTTTATGAAAAGAAGAGGAACAAAGTTACAAAGAGAAACATAAAATAAAAGTAAAATTTCCGGCCTCCCCACCTAGAAGCTTGAATGAAAAGCAGAGCTTTTGGCGAAATAGGATGAGGATCCCTCTTTAAAAAGAGGCCTTTTGTATGCACAAAGGTGAAAGGGTAAAGATAAAAGAAGCCTCTCTGCGCTCAGCGTCGCAGACACAAGCCACACGCGACATGCACTGATTGCGTGTTGTTAAACATGTTGAGGCTTCTTTCACATTCCCAAAATTTCATGCCGTGGTTCGGTGGCCAGAACGAAACGTCTCTGATCTCTTCTCATGCTTGGTCCACTGCCCTGCCTCTCGCCCACGCTCTCCCAAGAGCGTGCCCACCAAAGACATCATTCTAATAGATTCACAGTACCTAGGATTTAAAATCCAGTAGGAGGGAGCAAGTTTAATTTACATAAATACTTTGATTTTTCTCTAATATTTTTATTAAATTTTGGATTTAATGATTTTGGTGATGAACACGTAATTTTGAACCCTTTTTTTTGTTTTGTTTTGTTTTGGTATACTATTTAAAGCTAGTGGGGACAAATAAATTTGTAGTTGAAATCAAAAGTAAGGACCATATGTGGAGCATTCACTTCGATTTGATATTTTTTTTTAAAAAAAAACTAAAATTAAAAAAGAAATTAAAAAATGGAACCAAACCAGTCCGATTTACTGTGATGATTGGCAAAACTAGGGTTAATTTCTTAAGGAGATGGAGCTTTGTTGGACTTCATTATCAAGGGGTACACAGTCCACAGAGTCATCTCTGGCTCCAATTTTGTTTGTCCCTTGTGACAGCCATTCACAGCTGGTGCATGATGCCATGCTAGGACCATATCTCAATTAAACTTACATTAACATTACTTTATTCCTTCGCACTTTCCATTAACCAAAATGCCCTTCCTTAATCACCATGATTTAAACTTTCCCATTTGTGGGCTAATCTCACTATATTAAACAATTTGTGCCTTTAATAATCATGGTTCGTGGCCAAGCCATTTACAACCCACTTCAAAGTTGTTGAGTGGTGTGGCTATAAAGAGACTGTTTCATTCTTCAACCTTCGCTTCCTGCTCATTGTTAGCACTTAATATATTTTTCTGACTTCTGAAGAAAAAAGCAGGAACTGGAAATGGGGAATTGCCAGGCCATTGATGCAGCAACACTGGCGATTCAGCACCCATGTGGGAAAGTTGATAGGTTTTACTGGCCTGTGAGTGCTTGTGAGATCATGAGAATGAACCCTGGTCACTATGTGGCTCTTCTCATTTCCACCACCTTGTGTCCAACAAATACTAGTGATAACAAAGACAAAGAAGAATGCCCCACTAACAGCAGCAGCAGCAGCAGCAGCACCACCACTAGCACTAGCATCACTAACAACAACGGCAATGGAAATTCTGTTCGCTTGACAAGGATTAAGCTTCTCCGCCCAACGGATACTCTTGTTCTTGGCCAAGTTTATAGACTCATCACTGCTCAAGGTATGCAATTAATAAAATTCTTGTCCTTTTTGTTAGTTGAGGTGAAGTTGTGCTTGCTTAATTTGAAGTAATATGTCGTTTCAGATGTCATGAAAGGGCTATCAGCAAAGAAACATGCAAAGATGAATAGAAACAGGCCACAATCGGCTGAAAAGCCAGAGAGGGTTAATGAGAAGCCAAAAAGATCTGAACTTGAGAAGGACAATCAGGTGAATTTCATTGAAACAATTATCAAGTTGTGCTACTGGTGGACAACTTTTGAAATTTGTTTTCATATTATTATATCTAGCATGTTCATGTGCAGGTGATGAAACATGAAAAACACAGACCAAGAACAACAGCATCAACAAACTCAGCAGCTGGCAGATCAAGAAATTGGCAACCCTCACTGAAAAGCATTTCAGAAGCTGGAAGCTGATCATTATTTTTCAACATGCTCTCTAAGAACCAGAGGCTCCACAAGACTCCAGCAGCATATATAAAAATCCAGCCTTGTTGAACTTATAACGGTGAAAAATCAAAACTTTTCATTCAGAGAAGTGGGTAGCTAGTAGTAGCTGGCCAAGGAAACATAAAGATTTCTGCAAAGTGCGGGTCTATTCGAGTAATGCAAAACTTGTATAGCAAACAGTGAAATCCAAGAAAGTTGTAATCAAGTTCTCTTCAGTAATGCAGTTAGAAATTCTCCCAAAAGTCTTTTTTTTTTTCTTTGAATGATTTTGGTTGGTTACTAACTCTTATAATGCGCTTGATGGACAATAATGTTAAGGGACTTCGAGTTTTTTTGACCCATGATGCTAAGTCATTTATCATTGGTTATTAACATGCCTTTGATTTTCGATTTTCACCCCAAGAACAGATGGGTCGCCATGATGCAAGGAACACAAGTTAAGTTGTAATTATTTGCTTCGAACTTGAAAGACCACACTTTGAACTTGAAAGACCACACCTACTAAGCAATTAAGTAGACATAAAATATGATGATGATCCTGAGCAGATTCACCTGCTAGTTTGGAACCAACCCAGAAATTAATTAATTTCAGCACTTGTTTATCATTCTCCTCTAATAATAAAAGATGCATGTAACCTTACCCTGGAACTACTTAAATGTGGGTTTTCAGCTGAAGCACCAGTCCTTGCCAGCATTAAGATACCACCAGGGGAAGTCAACCAAAAAACAATTCATCTTACAGTACAGTTTAACAGTACAAACTTCATTAAATATAGTGCTTAATGTAATATAATATACCTAAATCATATGATCAGGATTTATGTCAGTTCAAGTTGAGCTCAAGAATCATAATTATATAAACAAACACTTGGGTTTGGTATGAAGCAAATAGGCAGAAAAGAGGATAACATGGAGATCTTACTTTCAAACTCAGAAAAATTCAAAAACAATTGTATAAATTGGTAAGAAATACATTTCAAATTCAGCTAATGTAGAATTTGTAGGTTTTATTTTTCAAACCAATGTTTGATAAAAACCAAATTACATTTTTATCCATGTGAGCAAGATTCGGACCCAGTCTTTCATACTACTCTTAAGAAGTTTTAACGGTTGAAATCGGAAGCTCTTGCTGGTTACTTGTTGGTTCTCAACTGCTATCTATTGCATCACTTTGTTCCTTCCTCTTTCCAAGTTGAGAAGAAAAACATACATCAGCTGTAGCAAAGCGAAAAGATTTCGTTTTCTTTGCTTTCATAATTTCGTAGAATATGGGACAACTGTAAGCAATTAGGTCACCACTGGAACAATTTTCTAAGCATGAGAAACAGTTGTATTACACTTTGAATCCAGGGAATTAGTAAATGGAATTCTTTACACGGGGCCGTTAATTTTTGGCATGATCTACCAAATCTTTCTAGCAGAATATTACTTTTGTCTCTTGTTGGAAAGCCACTGAATATGTAATAACAAGATTAATGAAGGATAGGTAAATGTATTTATCTTGTAGGCCTCTACTGGACATGATTTTGCTTCCTTGCTCAGAAAATCAAAATCTTCTCACAAGCTGAATCTCCCCGATAAATGTTTGAGAATGACAGCTTTTAAACGAAGTCAGATAATGAATGGTTACCATTGGTTTCTTAAAGGGTAGCTCAAATTTAAAAAGTCCAGGGAGCTACATTCAATTTTCTGACCACAAAAGACTTTCATTCATTTTCTTTTGAAGAAAATTCAATGGCTTTGCTGTCAGATCAGAATGGACTCAACTTTTGAAGCACTCCACAAAAATTATTGTCTTGATCGAAAATTGACTCATGCAACTTGCATTGCTTGCATTGAAAGCATGAAGTCATTGTTAACCACCCAATATAATTATTGCGGGAACAGATTTTTCTTTAGAAACATCAAACTTTTCATAAACTTGGGACAGGCTTCAAAGTTTAGTAAATTGGTGACAGTGAATCAGGACACAACCTTAAAATTTTGACCATTCAACTCAAAGTACCAGGTTCAGCACTCATGATCTTGAGTCCCAAATCATCAAAGTCTGAAATCTCCACTATGACTAGGAAGGTCTAAACTATGAGACGCATGGTCTATCCTGCCAGATTTTGCATAAATACAAAAAACAAGCTGTAAATTTGTTTGAACACCGCAGAATGGCATGATGGTCTAAGTAGTGACAAAATCAGTTTTCTTGGTTCAGGGCATTAAGGGCGAACACAGGCATTTACAAGACAAACAAAGACCAGCCTCATTTTGATTCATCTTTATCCTCACATAAATTTATCATGAAATCAGTTGGAGTTCATCATAATTATGGAAAATGCTTAGAGGGCTCCATTAATTATTTACTTCCTAAAAGTACATATGAAATAATATAAATCGGTTATGCAGCATTAGTTATGTGAATGGCCTGCAACTTCCATTCATTTGCAGTCTGCTTATTCGACATAAGGGAAACAAAAACTAAGAAGAATTTAAAAAGGCAGCACGAAAACAGAAATAAGAAAGGAGTCTTTACTGATGAACAAAGTCTCCACTGCTCTAAAAAAATGTAACGAAACCATTGATTGAAATTTAGAAACACACAGAAAACATATCGGCCACCTACATTATTTATTTTAACACTGAACAAACAACCTTTTAACCATTTTTCCATCCGGCGCTCACCTCAAGAAAATTCAGGAAAAAGAAAAAACGAAAAAAAAAAAACTCAAAACTCCTCTACTAAACATTTGTCCCGATAACATATTACATTTATATGAAAGAAATAAAACCTTAATAGCTCTTCTTGTATACTTCAACAGTTGGAACCATTTCTTGCTTGGAAACTCACAACCCAAGCAATCACACATTCTCACATTAACAGAAGAAATTTCACAGTATCACTAATCTGTTGCGTTCCCAGTCACCCCTTCAACTTGTTCATGGTTGTCAAGTTGGCTGAAGTTACCCTTCTGCTTGAAAAGCTGATTGTGGTGATGCCTACAGTAGAGACGATGCTCATGTGCCACATAGTTTGACGGACTGATTACACAGCCTCCATGGGTGCACCTGAAACAGGCTTTATGGTATGATGTACCATCAACTGCCACCTAAAAGATAGATACAGTATGATGTACGTAGTTAGAATTGATTCTGTAATTCTTTATAAGATAACCATTGCATTTCTAAAAGCACTCACAAAATAAAGCGACTCCATTTTACAACAATTAATGTTCATGATGCTTTTAGAGATACTATGAAACCAAAAGGTGGACTTGCATAAATTTAAGACAGAACATTGCTTCTATAGATTTCAAACATTTTTCTTAGTTTCAAAATTTATTCTTCAGCAACTAACAGAATGGATCAGTAATGTCTTTCAAACAGTAACAGAAGATTCATTGATGAGAAAATGAATTCCTCTCCCAAAGTTAAGATTTAAAATCACTTTTACCTTTTCAATTGGATAAACTGTCTTCTTGCAAGCAACACATTTATCTTGAGTTCCAGCAAACATACTTGAAACTCTGCTATTTGTCACCTGCACATTCCCTCTTGGTATGAGTATCAATTTGGAAAAGTTATAATTGGCTATGAGCAATGAGGCATGATATGCTTCCAACACACGTTCTATTTTCAATTTGAGCTGAATATTTGAATACCTGATCTCCGGATCTCTCAACTCTAACAGTTTTTGGAGTACCTAGAAAAGAAAGGAACCCGTGGACAAACTTAAACAAGAGGATAAAGCATTTATAAATATCTTAAATACACCATGATTATTAAGCACCTTCAAAACTTTTATCCAAGCTGCCAGTCATCTTAAACAGCTGATCAAAGTGAGGCTTGCAATATAAAACTCCCTCAAAGGAGCAATAGTTGCTCAGCTGCAAAGTTGTAGAAGAAGAGCAAGAAATAAAGGTAAACCACATGTTGATACCACCCAGAGATTTCAAGCAAATCCCTTGCTATCATAACCTAGGTATTTGTGAAGATGTTTATAAACCAATTCTCACTGATATGTCAAGACATTAGTAGTAATGCTCTGATTAATCCCATCAATGAACAGTAAATTGCAACCAATCATTATCATTTCCAGATGCCAAGTTTAATGCGGCGCTCATGAGCAGACAAAAGGATTTAAAAAATACAAAATGCAAAATGACATGAATTAACTTAGTTACCGCATTCTTGGTAACTTGTTAGTAATATCTCACACGGTGTCAAATATGAGTTAAGGGGAAATTGTTAAGAAAATCCCTATCAGTGCAGGAAAACCTAGAACTGAACCACAAAGACTCAGATAAAAGTAGAGACCCAGCTATGTACCTCACAAGATTAGTTTCTCATTAACAACTCAAAACTGTCTTGTTTCTAATAGACAGTGTAACTTGTCCAGCAGTCTACAATCATGCAAAGGGAATATCATCTTTAAATGAGACCTAACTTTCCATATTGGAGTTCCCTGTCCTGTGAATAAACAAGATAGGAATGCCCCATGATCGTGATCATGAAACTTGCTTGAGGACCAAAAATATAAAAGAAAAAAGAAAAATATCAATCATCTATGTCAAATCCAACTGTATCTTCAATTATTCATCCATGCAGCAAAATCTGAAGAACCCAAAAATTTTCTTTCAATCCAAATGTCATGAAAATTAGAACTTTAGGAGCTTCTAAAAAATAAAGAAAGTGCTCAAAAATAAAACATCAGGTTGAATTCTACTAAAGTTCCAAATTCGAACTTGCAAATCCATCCTATAGCATATTTGAAAACCCCTTGGCTATCCAATTAATGTTCTTTATGAACGGAAAGCAATTTACTCTGTTCTGCCCCTTACCTCCTAACCAACCCCCCAAGTGAAGTATCTTACCCCTAAATCAACAGTCTTGCTAGTTAATTTCTCAACACGATAAAGACAACTCATGAAATCCATACATGACAATCTGTTAAGAAATTCCCAACACAAAAAAATTCTAAGGATCTAGACGTCCGCATCAAAACAAAAAGATTGCCCGGCACGAGTTCATTCAAACAACAAAAGGATTTTGTGCACATACAGCAACCAAGAAAGATCTAGTTGATAATGTTTATTTATAAACAAGGAATCATCAGTATCATGATAAACAATTGAACATCAAGCCCTTACCTCACTATCCCCGAAACTCAAAACTACAACCCCATAACATACGTAAACAACCAACAAATAAAAGAATACTTCATGCGGCCTAAAATACATAATAGACAAAAGCCAGATGTAAAAATCCGAACTTTGGCACTTGACAATTCGACAAGATCATACAAAGAGAAGTAACCGAACATCAGATACATCAAAATTCAACATACTAAAGTGTAGGTTCTTCTTATGTATGCGATCGAGAGGATGAATTGTTGTTACCTTGAGGGTACCCTTGCAATGGTGGCATCTAAAACAAGCCTTGTGATAGACTTTGTTATCAGCAGTAAGTTGATCAACCAAGTACACCGTCTTCTCACACGCCTTACACTTCTGTGTTGTCCCTGCAAAACTTGCCATATCCCTTCGATCTTCCACACACACCAAATACCAAAGGAAGCTAAGACTTCCTCGAGCACTTGCAAAGAAGCAAGACTTGGGCGCTGAGAAAGAAGCAAGACTTTGTCTTCTAACCACAACAATCTTTTATCTTTTTCTTTTTCAAAGAAAGAGCATTGAAATTACGGCTCAGAAATATAGTGCGACATAGTTGCGCCTTGAATGAGGCTTTGGATCAATGACAAGCGCTAGCTGTCGGCATCAGGGACCATTTTGTGATTTCCGCTCGCATAATCATCTCCATATCTGTAGTTGAATTACCATAGTGCCCCGAACTTTGTGACGTGTCATCTGACTAGTGAATGACATAGAGCATTTTATCGGTCTTCCGACCAAAAGAGTTGAAAAACGAGGTACACAGACTCGGACATATCTCGCGGTTTCGAGTGTAGTGGGTTATTTTAAAACAAGCATACCACTCTCACAAACAGCGCGCGTGCTAAATTCCTGCAATTTTGTTGGCATGTGGCCGCTGTGAATAATCTATATCCTTAAGCGGACGTGTCAGACACGTGCTCAGAGAGGAGAATGGAGATATGGAGGTGAACAATTTGCCTCCCTACATAAAAAATTATGGTGGGCCGGTGGGTTGGTTCTCATATGATGATATGATTCCTTTATTTTTTGAATTGAATAATAATTTTTTTTATTTTTCATTTTTGTCATTTTGTGTCGTATCTGTCTGACAGATAGAAGTGCACGCACGACCCAAGCTCCTCAAAACTCTCAATTATTCTCCTCAAAATTCAAAATTCAAATTTCAAATTTCAAAAATCCACCTCAATTTCCTCCTCTTTTATTTATTAATTTAATTTGAATTTTCTGTTCCTACTGGTGATTAAGAAAAATTAAGTCAAGATTGACAAAGAAAATTTTCTGTTCCTATTAGTCGTGTCCATTGCTTCCACCGTATACGAAGGGATGAGCATGAACTGGGCACTGTTGGTGAATGTTTTGATACACTAAAATACCTCTGTAATCATATTATTCAGGTTAATTAATTTTTATTACCATCCAAAAATTATAACTTAATTAGATTCTAATTCACAATTTATTATTTAACTTAGATATTATTAGTGTGAGTAGTATAAAGACAAATAAATCAACGAAATATGTCAATTTTGTAAAACTCTAAACATGCATGAAAACACGAGATATTTTAGTGTCAACAAGAAAAATATTCATATTAATGAGTTGTTATGTATCCACAGACTCAAAGATGTGATAACGACATTAAAGAATATTTTTACAATATGTAAATAATTATTACCACGTAGAAATAAATTACTTAAAAGATAAATTTAAAAAAATTAATAATTTATTATAAAATAAAATCTATTCTTATTTACAACTTGTAAGATCCAAATTTTTTATGACTATATAAAGAAATAATTATTTTTTAAAAATGCAGCCAAGTGCCTCACACAAAATAAGAAAAGTATCCACTACTATTGTGGTTCGTTGCGGCCCAAAAATTGGTCTACAATATATACGTCAACATTCATCAGCTTTCCCAGCACGGAGCTGTCATCAATTTAATTAATGAGAAATTCCAGCAATAGGTATCAGGCTGCTTAAGATGCATCTCCCAGGTCGAAATAAAATACACTTGCCATAGACGAGAAAGTGCTACAATATTCATGAAAATACCATCCAATACTTATTGAACAAATTTTTACGAATATGAGAACCAGGCAGTGATCAGCAGAGCAGCAAGTCTTACATTCAAGCATTTCATGACAACATTTTTTATCTTATTTAAAACCCAAACAAAAACTATTAAAGATCTAACATCGATAAAAACAATTTCCACAGACATACACAATCATGCACTTTCAGTACCCCTTGCCTGTCTCCTAGCTTCTTCTCGCATGATTGCTTTGACATAAATTTCATAGCAACAACCTGAAACAAAGACATAACAAAAGTTTTAAAGAACATTGGGAAGCTTGTCAAATTCAACATTCATAGTGATCTACAATATTGACGGCACACAGAACTACTAAGCAAAAATTGAAAAATAAAACAAAATGAAGTGCTTTCAACCACTACCTTGTACATGAAGCATTGTGGCTCAAGATGAAACATATAACGGTTTTTTTAAGCGAAGTTGAGAAACTGAAAAAGGTTTATCTTGGCCATGACTTATAAAATGACATAGGTATTACATCAGGTTCTAGTTTGTTAAGATGTTGGTTATTTTAAGGCAGAGAGAGAAGTCAAATGGATAAGCATTCGCAAAACTACGGTCCCTAATATGCATGATGGAATATTATGCCATGTCTTAACCCAACATGAGATGCTGCCCAATTTATGGTGCCACTGGTTAAATCCATGACCAAAACAATCAAGAAATGCTTGAAATCTTCAGAGTTTACTTTGAATGCTGGAGCTCACCGGTTCTAACCCATTAAATGTTCCAAGAAATAGCAAACACAGAAACATAGCACAATCGTAGAGAAGGTGCAAAATGAAAATAATATAACAAAGAAACTAGAATCGAGCAATCACCAAGCTGTCTCCTGAGAAAATCATTGTCAGTCTGTCAGAGAGATTGATTTCACACTATATCAGCAATTTTAGGGCAGTAGGTGAGACTTGCTGAGAAACATTCACTCAATCTCAACATGATATCTATGCAGATATTCCCAACAGATACAGCAATTAGGCATATAAATTAACATATGGTGTCAATTCCCAAAAAATAAAACCCTAATAACAAAATTTCAGGCACCAATTGTAGCATGAAATTCATGAGTATCAACTTCAAATGAAATGACAAAATTATGGAGTCATTCAAGAAGGGAAAGTAAGTGAATTAGTTACGAGAATCTCCGATAATTCAGACCAAGCTAATCGCAAACGAACAGCATTAGACTCATACAGAAACTAGTAGAACCTCATGTCAACTTATGACAAAGCCATACTATATATTTTATTTTTCTATGAAGGGAAAGGTTTAAACTATCCAGAAGGGGAATCACTGTAGAAAATACTCGCAATCAAAGTGTCATCTTATCAATCTTTTAACGTAAGTAAGTGCATCAGAAATCTGCATACCAGCTTGTTATGACACTATTAATGCTGCATTACAAATACTTGGCTCATAACCATTTGGCTCAGCGTATGCCAAAGCCTCCAGTCTTACCTGCTACGACAACAATTGTGAGAACATCCCCCATCCTTTTCAATCTCCACACACTCTTCTTATGTGACTTGAACCTCTTAAGAACAGGATCTTCTGCCAAAAGCTGCAGTGAATTCAACTCATTATCAAATGAGCGCAAAACAAAACATAACATACCCATCAAATTGGATGCATAGCAGATAAAAGCAAAAGTATACCCTTTTTAAGGATTTTGCATCAGGAACACTAAACATAACACAAAAGCCAAAGCTAGTAACTTTCCAAGAAGTAATTATCTATCTACCACTCACTTCATTTAATCACCAACTAATTTGACAAAACCCAGATGCTAAATTCCAATCCGGTCCAATAAATATAAAACAAACAGCAAACCAAAAAAAAAAATCTAAGTGAAAATAAATCAAACAAACAATAAAAAAAAACCACAAAAGAAAAAAGCGAAGAATGCCTCACAGCTTTCTCGCGAGGTCCCAGTTCGACGTGGTACCCACGACGCGAGAGTGCATCTTCTGTCTTCCCCTTTTAATTTCAGCAACGAATAAGTTAGTTTCGGAAACATACATCAAATCAAAACGAATAAGATCGATTGGTGATGCATTAGTTTACCTGAGCATGAGATCGTAAGTGAGAAGCAATAGAGGTTTTAAGCAAATATGCCATTTCACAACACGATCAGATTGGCGCTGCTCAAGGGTCTGTCTTATCGGTTTTTTGAGTGAAGGGACAATTTTGCATCGAAGAAAATGTTAGACCGAGTTTGAAGGCTTGAAGTGCGAAAACTAAATAATTATTTTCTCTCAGAGCCGACCCCTGTACTTTAATTTAATTTCACTTAGACCCAGTCTTTTATTTCTCTTCTTTTTGGGTGACGCCCGTATTGCCACGTTGGCAGACCCTTTTTGCAACAGAAGTGAAAATCCTTAATAGGCTGATGAAGAAATGATTCATCTCGTACTTCGATATGGCTTTAAGAGGAGCTGCGGCAATTGCATGTACCACAAGAGGAGGAAACCCGCTTGTCTCATCAGCAAATCATTATTTTTTTATGAGATTTCATCACTCTCCTGCACATTCGTTCCAAAGATTCACATCATATCCCAATCACCATTCTGGTAATTTTTCTTTCTTTGGACCATGTATGCTTAAGAAATTGATGAAACTTTGATTACTTTATTAAATTCTACCATGCATGAATTTTTATTTGTAGGATATAGAAATCAAATTCGTGCAATCCAGGGGCCCACTGCGGATCCCTTAACTTCCAATAAAGACTGTGATAAGGATCCATCACCAGAGAATTGGAAGATTAAAATGCTTTATGATGGAGATTGTCCTCTCTGCATGCGAGAGGTCTGGATTTTATCTTATTTATAGCTTATAGAAATTTAATGTTACAAGTTTGTTTTCTTGATTTGTTAATGTTCGTTATGTTATTGACAGGTTAATATGATAAAGGAGAGGAATAAGCAATATGGGACTATAATGATTTGTTAATGTTCGTTATGTTATTGATAGGTTAATATGCTAAAGGAGAGGAATAAGCAATATGGGACTATAAGGTTTGTTGATATAAGTTCAGATGAGTACTCTGCCGATAAGAATCAAGGCCTAGACTACAAAACTGTGCGTGATTGCAAGTTGCATATTACTTGCTAGCTTATTTAAGCATTAATTTTTTCAGACATATTGGTTGTTCTAAGTTTCGTTCTTTGTTCAGGTTATGGGGAGAATTCATGCAATCCTTTCGGATGGAACTATAGTCACTGATGTTGAAGTAAGTCTCTATCCTTATTGTTTATCAAATCTGAGTGCCTTAGCTGTTCTAATGGTTGGTTGTTGGCTGTATTATAATCTTGTTCTTTTGTATATAGATATAAATGTTGCATACAAAAACTCTGTAGGCATTTAGAAGATTATACGAACAAGTTGGCCTTGGATGGGTTTATGCAATTACTAAATATGAACCTGTAAGTCTTCATATCCATTCTATTGGTATGTTTATTTCACAAACTTGGGTTTACCAAGAAAAATTTTTGGTAATCCCGTCTTATTCTTTTTTTTTTCAATTTTTTTTTTAAATGGGAAGCATGGTATTTGCAGATTGCCAAAATAGCTGATTTTGTTTATAGTGTTTGGGCTAAGTATCGTCTTCAAATCACAGGTAAATTCATGCATTATAAGGAATTTTCTCATTAGAGTTTCTGAGTTGTTTTTATGTTGTTTGGCTTGCACAGCCAAGTATGTGCTATCGGTGCAGAGTCATTGGGTTGCTGCAGTAGCATGAGTTATCTTCTGAATCACTTTCTATAACTTGTTTAATCACACATCACCAGTTTGTATCTCAATTGACCTTCAATAGACTGGATCGGTTTCATTCAGTTTCCACTGTATATAATATTCAGCCTGCCCTATCTTAGTAGCCTGATTTCTCCAATTACTAATCTGAGAAACTCCAACAGAAAATCTTGATTAATTCTTGATTAAACCTATGGTTTCTAGGATTGATTCTGTTTCCTTCATTAAAATTCTTACAATTCCTTATGCTACTTACTGGCATATTTTCGTTTTAGGTCGACCTCCTTTAGAAGAAATTTTGGAAGCACGAAGGAAGAACAAGGTAGGCATTCTGCACCTGCATAAATTTCTTTGCTTTTATTGTTCGATTTGTTAGCCTTTATATGTTCTTCAATGTCTTTGGATGGCTTTGATGAGAAGATTTTTGTAGAACCAAATAAACTTCTACCAAATAAAAAAACCGGTTCAGCTGAATTGCAGACTAGCCTATGGTGTTAGTGGATTTTCACAGCAACTCCAATCATCAAAAGTTTCATCATAAATACAAAACTTTGGTTGAGCCATTGAGAAAGATCAACCATTAAATTTTAATATAGAAACAGAAATATACCAATAGTCTAGAAGTCATCATTTTAACACATACAGCATGAATGTTAAGCATTCTGCACCACTATGCCAGGTAAAGCTGTTTCTTGCCCATCATTCTCCATAAAAAATGCTTTAAACAGTCAATGGTAGAAGTGTTTGGTAATGATCAATTTTGTTTCTTTACAGGGCGAAGTATGTGGAGACAACAAGTCTTGTGGGATGTGAATTCACCAATTGATTGCTTGTCAACAAGATTTTGATAGTTTATTTTGTAAATTTCCAAGAGCTCCTACCTTACCACAACAAAGGGGGTATGCCATCTCCTCTCTTTTAGTTTCTCAACTCCAATCTGATTTTGGAGAGCAATGTTAATGTTGGATTAAACATGTCCATCCTAAATAAAGGCTAGGGTGGTTACTGGAATACAAATGTAAAATTTTGAAGTCTTTTATACCATACATTTATGTTTATTGATATCAGTTATATAGTTGATACTTCAAGTAAGTGTTTCAGTTATGCTTCATGACCCAATGTTAATTGATTCCGAGTATATATCATACTCTAAAAAATAATTTAGACGAGATCATCTTGTCTGTTGTGATACATTTTTTGCTGTTTTTCAAGGTTTAATTAATCTATGCATTCATGCGATACCAGTAACAGCTCACCTCATATTGCAAAAATAGTATCAATTTTTCCATGCTTCAGATAACTTATTTGAAAGTGAAATTCGTTGCGGAAATAGAATTTATCAGCCAAGAACTTCAATTTAAGCTTTTCCCATCTGCTTTCAGCAACCTCACCACAAATTCATCAATATTCTTGTCCGAGCTTCCGCCGGCACTAACAGCTTTCTTGGCAAACTCTCTCCACTTAGAAACATTCCTCTTTATTTTGTCGCTTCTTTCTCCATCCATAACTTCATTTACGCACTTGTTCAGTTCTTCCCCAGTCACAATCCCAGCTTCATTCTTCTTAGCTCTCACACCGACTTCCCACACTTCCTCCACAAACTTAGCATTAGTCGGCTGGTCACTGAACTGTGGCACTGCCACTACTGCCACACCGAGGCTCAGCCCTTCTAAAATTGAGTTCCATCCACAGTGTGTTATGAAGCAACCAACAGCTTGGTGAGCTAGAACCTCTAACTGGTTGCACCATCTCACTACTAATCCTGTTTCACCAACTGAATTCACAAACTCAACGGGCAGCTTGTTTGCATTCTCCTTTGCCACCCATAAGAAAGGCTTATCGCTTGCTTTTAAGCCCCGTGCAATTTCATCAACCTGATTAGCTGCAATGTCTGCCATGCTTCCGAACGACACGTATATCACAGATTTTTCCGGCTTTGTGGCTAGCCATCTCATGCACCGGTCACCGTTTGGTTCCCAAAGATTAGCTCCATAAGCTGAATCTCCCACAATTTGTTGGTCCAAGTAAGCTGATGGCACCAGTGGTCCAATCATCACCAGAGGCCAGAGTCCAAGCATGGCCCTCAGTAGCTTTTCAAAGTTAAAAATGCAATACATAAATGAGAAAGTTAGTCAAATTAATGCAAATTAAATAATTAATAATTGATTGGTGCAATTACTAAACTCTAAATTTTGGTAGGACCAAGTCCAGACTTTATTCATTTGATATTTTCCCTCGATTGAACGTGTTTCTAGTCTTTCAATTGATCTCTTTGTTCTTCACAAACAAGAATTAATCTAGGTCGTTTGCTTAGCTACTATAAAGCATTGAACAAGAGACCGTGATTCAAATACCTCTTTTTCCAGCTCCTCGAAGGAGTTGCAAAGCACCCAGTCATTTTTGTTCAAGCAAGCAAATTTCTCCAAAATTGCTGCCAAATAAGCAGGGTTACTCGCAGGTTGCGCCAGAAAACTCGGCAAGTCAGAAGAAGCAAGAGAAGGTAGGCCAGGCAACATTAGAGGCTCTGTTTCTCGATTCACAGGCAAGGTCAAGAGACCGTGATTTATTTGCCAATAAATGGAGCAAACTGAAGCAGAGTTAGTCAACATGGCAGCTCCATAAATGCCGAACTGTCTAGCTACATCAAGAGCCCATGTAAGCAATGAATCATATACTATGCAATTAACCGGTGATTCTGAGTCCTTGTACTTGAGTATGATCTCTGCTAAAGTTCTTGAACCAACTGTTTTGAACGACTCCAAATAAGCTTTTACACTTGGGGCTTGCTTGAAGCCGCCTTCATCAAAGCCATCAGAGATTGGCTCAACGCCCACTGTTGTCGCATGGATTGACTCGACAGTGTAATGCGTGGTCGCTAAAGTGGCCTTGACTCGCTTGGATGCTAAGCGTTTAGCAAACTGGAGGAGTGGGTTTATGTGGCCTTGGGCAGGATATGTGAGCACAAGCACATGAGCCCTTTCCCTTTGTTTCTCCATTTGTTATCTGCTTTGGGAGGCTGCTTTCTTTTTAGTGAATAGCTTAAACGATACATAGATCAATATTGGTAGTTAGTATGGAAAATTTAGATTTAGAATTGAAAATTGGTTCACTCTGTTGACACTAGTGGCCAAAGATAAGCTCTATTATTTGAATTCACACAGTAGACTAGATTGTGTGGTTCGTTTTTCATGCAAATAGCTGGCAGGTTGGGTTAAAGGAAGGCTTATAAGTACTCTTGGTCGTGTCATGCTTGTGTGTCGTGCTTAATTTTTTTTTAAGTCCTCACGCGCCGGCTGTGTCATTTTGTATATAAAAAAAATAATTAAACTTTTTTTTTTTTACTTTTTTAGAGTACATATCAAATTGTTTGTATATTTTTTTAAGTTTATGTATTTTTTTTCCCATGTGTCTTTATTTAAATTTAATAGAATCTAAAATTCAAAACTCAAGTCCATATTCAATAATAATAAAGTAATAATAGTAAAAGAATATAATATTAATTATTAAGTTTGATTCTAAAATAAAAAAATTCCTTTTTAATATTTAACATTTTAACAACAACAATAATAATAAATTTTTCTTAAGGGTTAACTTAATTATTAACTTAGATTTACATAAAGTTATAAATCAAAGTTCATAATAATATTAAGGGTTAATGTCACTTAATGCCTTTAATTGCTTTCTTATTTACATCCCATACAAAAAAGAAAAATGAGAACCAAATTCAACTCATACAAAAATAATAATATTAAAATAAATTTAATAATATATACATTTTAAAATAATTTCATATTTTTAAAAATATTAAAATAATTTCTCATGTATTAATAATGTTAAAATTATTTTATATAATATTGAAAATAATTTAATTTTTTTTATATTTTTTTATATTATGTTTATTTATTAAAAAATTTATTTTAATATAACATAAGGTTGTAAAGTATTAAAATATTTTTTTAAATATGAAAATTATTTTAAATGTATATATTGTTAAATTTATTTTAATAATATTATTTTTGTATGAATTGAATTTTGTTTTCATTTTTTTTTTTTTTTTTGCATGGGATATACTTGTAAATAAATAAGCAACCAAAGACATCATCATAATATTTCAAGAAAGTCACAAAAGTATAATTGTAATTTCATCAAAAGTAACAAATTCCATAAAAGTTAATAATTTGTCGTCTCACTGTCTTTTTTTGAAAAATCTATCATCTTTTTTATATTTATAAAAAAATGTGTTACCTAGGTGATATTAACCCAAATATTAATACATATTTATAAAATCATAATATTTATAATTTTATTTATTAAAAGCATGATATTAATTATTTATTTAATAAATTATAAATATAAATTAATTATTAATTTTTTTAAAACTAAGAATTAAAGAAATTTAAAAAACTTGCGCTAGTAAAATATATTAAAATATTTAATTTCAAGTTATTTATAAAATCATAAATTTTTAAATTTACTTTCATAGAAAAGTAAACTGTGTTTATTGTGGATTTTTTCATAAGTTGTATTTTAACTCATCTCTAATTGTGTTATACTTTTAAGGCTCGCATGTCTAAAATTCTAAATTCAGACCAGCCCACGTGCTCTACCGAAACATACTCGTGCCGTGCCACATGCCGTCCGAACAGTTAACTATCTCTAGTTTTTCACACCCAACTTAGCTTAATCCTAAGTAGTCCAAATCATAATTTTAATAAATGGAAAACTTCGATTTAGAATTGAGAATGGGTTCACTGTTGAAATTAATGGCCAAAGGTAAGCTTGATTATTTGAATGGACACAGGACTAGTCCCCAATAGTGCACTTCCGACTTGTAATCCGTTTCAAAGTACTCTTGCCACCGTCAGAAACACTGTCCGTGATAAAACACTTGCTAGATGACATGCATTTCAGAAAAACATTCTAGAAGACCCTCTATTCAAAGAAAATGCTTTTATTCAAAAACACTTATCCCGACTCCACTTTCACGCATGCTTTTATTAGACAACACTTAATCTCGACGCCACTTTCTCATACGTTTTTACTCTGGTTTTTCCAAACAGAGCTTGCTGGAAACCACCAGGGTTAAGGGTGGCTTCTTCTGGACATTATTATAAGCAGCCCATATAAAATATCCTCTATGCCAAGGCCTAAAAAACAACACTAAACTCTTAAGCTAAGGATTTATAATCATAAAGCTCGCCTTTATTATTGAGAATGCAGTCTTACAGAATGAAGATCCAACATAATAGCCACTGTTTTACCATTTGTGCTTTCACACGATTAGTCGAGCCTCTTCTCTGACTGCAACCATCTAAAAATATTTACAATTTAACAAGAGAAAAAGACAAACTTTTCCATCTTCAGCCAGGCAAGGCAAAATTTCTTAACTACTAGCTATATCTACAACTGATGAACTTCCCAGCTTGTAGAATTCTACAACTGCACACAAAATTTAATCGGGCAGCATCCAGAAATTCTATATCTAGTATGATGATGAAACCAAATATTCACATCCCAGTAGGATATCTCTGAATTTCTCGAATATGAGTTCTTTTCAAAGTCACAATTTTCCTTATAGAGAACCACTTGAGCACACTAAACAGCTTGGTCCACCTCCTCTGAGCTTTTCCCATGGCAAGAGATGTGGAGCGTGTCATTAGGAAGCCGTCAACAGCACTTTGTAGATCAGCTGGTGATTCCAAACTGATATTCTGTGACTGGAGATCTGTATCAAAAAACCGCAGATGATCCTCATCGCAGAATGCTTGAGAGATGGAATCTGTGTCACAGATAAGGGAGTTGGCAATTTGGCCTGGATAACTTAAAGCCTCTTCATATCTAATACCCATGTTTTCTATACAATGCAAGTTATAGTCATCCAAACCAGAGACAGCCCCAACTGAATAAATGGACGAAATGATATCTGGAGAAGTGGCATTCAGTTGGGTATAATCAGCACCATCCATCTTGTGAGAAGCCAGAATCTTGCTCCCATTAGAAATCTCTGTTATTGGCAAGCTAGATGTGCAAAGAGCATTAGATGAGTGTGAAGAGCCACCAGTTAAAGAGGCTTCATCCTCAAAAGAGACAACTTCCTCCCAGTGTTTAAAGGCACATATTACCAAGTTTTGAGCTTCAGCCTGATGTCACAGTCAAACATAAAAAGTCATAAACGGAGGAGAAAGATTATATAACTGAACAATAAACAAGAGATAAATGATCTGATGTGATAAGGGAAGTGTGCCTTTTGGGTTTCAGACAGCTTATCAATGGGAACATACTGGCATTCTGAAAGCAGTCCCATCACTTGCCCCACGACATTAAAGACCACACCAGATTTCTGTTGAGTACCAGGCGGACAGTACAAGTACACCCTCTTATCAAGTACACATGTCCGAGCATGCTCCACTGTCACTTCCCACATCTTAGTAGACATACCCGTACCAAGGATCTGCACACAAACCAATAAACAAATACCACCATATTACTGGTCCAAGATTGTCAAACCCTCACATCACATAGCAAGCAGTCAGAGTTGTTGAAGTTGTTAATGGGAGGCTACATAAACTTTAATGGAACAAGATAAAGCACTGATGTTATTGTAAGTTTGGTTTCATTTTCTCCACCAATTTAGACTCATCCATCATGAGCGATATACTCTCTGAGCAGAGCAGTAGTGACTGTGCTCATGTGGGCACAAGGTGTCCATCTGAAAATTTGAGTGTTTTCACCAGGCATGACCCTTTGTTTTCCCCATAAGGCAAGTATGTCCAAATACTAATGCCAGGATGAAACCTCGGTCCTGTAATTCTCCCTTGCTCTTATTCAGTGGAGTTGCCAAAGGACCACAATTGGATAAAATCTTCTACAAAATGTATTCAAGATTATTTCCAAGACAAGTGAAATACCAAGCACTAAAGAAGGAATAAAGTCTTACATGCCGAAGCCTTGAAGGATCTAAAACAAGCAGGGTCAAGAAATCTTTTACAGTGTTGATACTTTCACGACTCAAACGCTTGTGGAAAGCGCCATCTTTGCCAATCTTTTCCAATCTCCAAACTTCATCAAACAGGACCGGAGGGTGGTGTTTCTTATACACTGCAAACAGAAATAATGAGAAATAAATTAAATTTCTATCACCTCTTTGTTCCACTGACTTGTTCTAACAAACGTCACATATGGCAACGAATATGGTTGGTCTGATGCTAACATTTTCTATTTAAAAGGCAACCAATCATGAAAGCATGTCCTGAAAATCACTTTAATATTATAAATGATTCAACTGTGCGCAGAGTGATAAAATCTAATTCCACCCCGAACACTGTAAAAGAGATGATAGACTTTGAAAGGAAGAAAGAGACATGGTAAAATTAAACAGTCACATTGTAATGCAAGGATTAACATTAACCAGTTGTATTCTAACTACTTAACAATAAGTAAATAAAGACATAATCACTCACATTCTCCACGGTGATCCCTGACAATAAAGGAGTCAGTCTTTGCCTCCCGCATTCTAGTCTCATCAGTGTTATCCACAACTCTTGCTCCAAGTCTGAATCTACGGCTCCTTGTCCAGCTTGAATTATCTGTAAAAGAAATCTCACCCACCAAACCAATACCTTCTTTAAGAGTCAGAAATGCATCCCCAGTAAGAAGGGGTTTCTTTCCTTCTCTCTCCCTAACAATGTTATTCTTAAACTCTTCAACAGTCCAATTGTCACTCTCATCACCATCAAAGTCACCCTCAAGAACAACTATTTCAACTTTGGCAGAGGATTCAGGTCCAGAAGTAACAATCTGGCCAGTGATAGTATCAACTAAAGCTACTTTTATAGTGGAATCATCTCCCTCAATTCGAGCCCCGGTGAACACGGGAAGAGAAAGATTATTTAAGAACTGTAGTTGTAAGCTTCTTGATTCGGGAAAATGTACCTCTTTCTCACTATTCCTGAAAAGGATGCATTAGAGAACATTAACAAAACAATTTCAATGCGACAAGGTTAGCTTCATTATCTTCCAGATTTAATATTTGATACCTTTTCTTCCTCACAACTTCCATTGAACAAAAAAAATAAAAGTTAATAGCTATACTGTTGATCTCACCGTTTCATGTTCGCCAAATGCTTTTTTAGAGCCAGTTCAACTTCCTCTTTTACCTATACAAGAAACACGAAATGGGATCTGTTAGGTTATGCTGTAATAATTGGTGTAAGCCGTGCTGTAGAAGTAATCATGTACGAAGAGAATCAGTTAAATGTTCGGTAAAATTTGTTTTCAAAAGTGTTGTGAGTTTTAAAAATACTTGCATGTGTTTAGTAAATCTTACTTATCTACTATAAAAATATAAATAATTGATTTAGACACAATGTTAAATAAAATTTATTTAAATATTTATAAATATGTATGTAAAATATTTTTTATTATGTATATATAATAATTGATAACTAAAATGAATATTTTATATTATTAATTTTATATTTTTATATTGTTATCATATATAATTAGTAATAATAACAATCTCTTTAAAGTTAAATGACTTTATTCCCTAATTAATAAGGATAATTTTGGATTTTGAAATATATATGAGAATATATATAGAATTTGCATTAAGTATAAAATTGATTCTCAAAATCAAATCTTGAAAAATTATTCCTTCCCTACTTTTCAAAATCCGCTATGGGATAGGATAATTTTACCAAAAGTGATTTCTAAAAAAATTTACCAAATACCAAAATTAGCTTCTAAATTTTCAAATTCACTTTTAAACCTCCCAAAAGCAATCCCAAATGGGCCCCCAGTCTTAGCATAACTAATTGAGTTCACGACAAGTATATTTACTACATAAACAAAGATTACAGGAATCTCACTACCAACAAATGGAAGAGATGTGTCCGCCATCTTGCAAATCAAATTTTTAGAAGTATACAGATCTCACCATGAGGGGCGGACCACATATAATTTTTTTAAAAACAGGTCCAGAAAATTAATAAATAAAGATAAAATTTACTTATTTAATATAAATTTCATGTTTGGGCCGCTTAGATTCTATGTAATTTTGTTACAGCCTAATAAATTTTATGATTTATCAACTACAACCCATAATGACCTCTTCAATTTTACAGCGATTATGTTATAGCTAGTCAAATTTATAGTCTTTTCATTTAGCCCCCCTCAAACCAAAAACTGGGTTCCACCACTGCCCACAATGAACATATAATGCACACTATATTCTTTAACAACATGACAAATAGATCAGGAAAACTCAAATTCAGCTTGACAGCATCTCCGTTGGCCAAACAGAAGACAAGAAGATCCTTGTAGCTTTGTGTGTGTATACATATATATGCTATCATATGATCAAATAACTGTCAGGCAAGCATAGTGCAGCAATCATGAGACTATATTCTGTGCGACTGAGAAATCAACTTCATGAACTTCAGCTTGCACTATGATGAATGCTATCATCTCATTAATCCTTGAAACAGCTAAATTGCCATTCTTGAGATTACATTTTAAAGAAGCTGACAAACATATGGCTTTAATTTTTGTAGATGTAACAGTGAGCAAAAAGAGAGATGTATTGTCATGATCAAAGCTCAATTATTTATCACAAACAAACTAAAATGATACTGAACCATACCACCCTGCGAATCAGGGGCTCCAGAACTGGCTCCAGAAAATGCTGAACCGATTGTATCTTCATCACCTCCTGAACCACACTGAACACAGTCAACTAATAAATTAGAGACTGAAATAAGAGAAAATGAACCGGAAGAAAAAGGCACAAGCATGTTCCAACAGGCACTATCAAGGCATCAACTAAATAAAAGTGAGAAGAGAAGCTGATCCGTTGATTTATTAATTACATAAACACAGAACAGTCGAGCAAACTCATTTCTTGCCCAACTCCAAAAACATAAGAATTACGGCCCTTGCAACACAAAGCAGTAAGTATACATTTGCCTACACTCCACAAATACATAATTTTCCAGTACACAAGCGGACCTGTCTCTTGGCCCAGTTCAGTTTTCTATCGACTTTGAACTTTGGCTCAGTAATTTCAATCACAATTAACGTGGCAAAGCACATTCATCAAAATTATTTTATTATGACTCAACAAGCGAATTCAGTTCCCTTTCCATCAATTTTCCACTGTACAATTAAAACTTTCAACAATCTTCAGCTAAATAAGCCTTTCCCAACTCGTTTCTCATTCAAATCGAAACTATAAAAGAAAAGAAAAATCAACTGAAGAGTAATAACAAAAACGGTCAATAGGCGCGAAAATCAAACCAGAAAAAGGCAACTAACTTTTTAAAAGTAAGCCCTTTTCTACGCTTGTCCTCAGGACAATTCTCAGTTCTCGCCTTGCCATCTTCTTGCTGCCTCTTCTGTGACATTTTTCTTTTATTTTTCCTCACAAAACAACGCTATTCTGTGTCTGTGGTGTTGGTTACGACCGTCAACAGCACGACCAAAACCAGCATCAACGACAACAAAATCCAAGCGGACCAACATGCGCCGCAAATACGTTACTCACTCAAACTCTCCACATGATAATCATATATACACACCCCAAAAAAAAATGATAACGAACGAGACTAATCCAAATTTTGCAACAAAAAATATATATATATATTATTTAATTGGCTAACTTTACAAATTGGTTTTGGGCCATCCACATCCAACATGTGAATTTGGCCTTGTCCGGGATGCTTCTCCTTCGCCTGAAGCTCGAGCTCATCTCACCTCACATCTACTTGTGGCTTCTTTTGGCAGTTTGGCCAAAAACCACGCCCCTGCTGTTTTTGGGTGCTGGAGATGCAAACTTCCAAGTGTTTTCTGGGGCCCGCTCAAAGCGCGTTATGGGCCTATGAATCTGTGGGTCCCCTGTGTTTCACACGCATTCTTGGCCCTGCCTCTTTTGCGTGTAACTTTGACGAACCCACCATCTCCTATCGGTTCGTGGCATTTGTTTAATTTTTTATTATTATTCTTATTGTTAAATTATTGGAGAATCTGATTACTTTAAGGATTATAAGTTTGTTAGTTTGTTAGTTATCCAATCGTATTAAAAACCAGGCGTGCGATTATATAGGGTCAGTTTGGGATCGCGGAGGCTGATGAAATAAGCTGCTGATTAAAAAAATAGTTTGGTGTTTGATAAAATGTGTTATTGTAGTTGCGGCGAGTTTGAAAAGTAGAGTATATACGTTTGGTAAATTTAATTACGAAATACTGTTTTTATTATATAATGACCAAAATAGACATAAGTTTTAATTATTTCTTATTTTTAGAGTATATTTAATAAATTATTTAAACATATTTTTTTTCTTAAATATGTAAAATTATATTAAAAGAACTCAATTAAAAAAATTTAAAGAATTTCATAATTTGTTATATAAAATATGATAGAAATAAATGTATGATTTATATATTATATTAAGGTTTATGGATAAATATGATATAATTGTCTTTTTATTAAAATCCAAAGTTATAATAGAGATTTTAAAAAGGTATGGCAGCTTATTGAATAAGCTGCCTATGAAAAGCAACCATTTACCTACTTTTAAAAGCTGCTGACAAAATGAAAAAAATTATGAAATAAGCTACTTTTACAAAATTTACCAAATACTATTTTAATAAAAAATTATGAAATAAACAGTTTATTAAATTTCAACCGTAATCCCAAACTGGCCTATAATCCGAATCAAGATATAAAGTGCCTTTGTGATTGAGGTTGAGTGCCTGTATTTTAAAAGTTACAGTATTAAAATATTTGATAAACTGTAGTTTAAAGATTATATTGATATAATTTTTTATTTGTGATGAAAAATTTATTATATTTTTAATAATTTATTAAAATTATTATTTAAATTTTATTTTTATTATATATTACTAACTTTTATTTTATATTTACAATTTTTCCTATAGCAGCTGTAGCTTTTAAATTACAACACCTCAACCTCAAGTACACATACAATCTATTATTGGTTTGGTTGTGATCCTCGTTCAAACATAATTGAATAATTTTTTTGTTGTTATAAATATTAATAAATATTGTTTACTCAAAACTCATTCCTTTCTGAAGTTACTGAAGATTTTTTGTACCAAATATTAAAAGATGAAATGACTTCATTTAGTGATACATACACAAACATTATTTTACAAAACAGTATAAATGGACATGGTACATTTTATTATTGATTGAATTAAGACTGAACGTAATTTATTTTTATTTTTTATTATTTTAATCAATTAATTATATATTGTGACATCGGTTTATATAGAATTATTTGTATAATTGTTTATAACTCTATAATTATTCTATTTTAAAATAAGTTTAAAATGGAAGTATTTTGACTTGCCATTCCACAATAATTATTTAAGATTTCTTTTTTCAAAAGCACAACAATTACTTAGACATGGTAAAATGCTTATGGTCTGTTTAGGATTGTTGCTGTGAGGTGGCTTAAAAATAATTTTAAGAACAGAGTTAACTTCAGTGTTTGGTATTTGTTTTAATATTCAATTTTAGCAAAATAAATCTATCTTATAACTTTTTTTGAAAGACACGTAGATTTTGAGAATTAATTTTACATTCAATACAATCCCACATATCTCCCTATATATTTTAAATGAACCTAAAGTTATCTTTAATTAACTAAGAAATTAAATAAAAAAAATTAAGATCATTATTATTTTGATATATTTTTTCTTCATGCACACTCTATACTGTTGTTCTTCTTCTTCCTATTTACCTTCTATTTACCATTCCATCAAAACTTCTTTAATACTGCAAGTAAGATCATTAGTTAGGTTAGTATAGTAAAATTTTTATAATTGAAACTCAATAAATTAGTAAACTCTAATTATTTAATAATTTTTCATAGACTCGATTTAGGCCAAAGGGCTAAATTAATAAGATTTTTTTTTTCTTTTGAAAACTTTTATACAATTTTGTGGTCCCATTCATATAATAAATTAACAATTTATTGAAATTACAAATATAATTTTATGATGTTGTATTAAATAAAATATAACTCCATTGTTACCTTTTTTTTTTCTTGAAATTTAAATATAGTTAAGTCTCATCTCTAATTTCACTTATTACTTCTAAAAGTTCTAAGGTTGAATTCTAAATTTGTAAGAATTTTAATTTTTTTTATTAATTTAATTTATATTTTGTGGGTTCATTTATTTTTAATTGACTACATTGGGAAAATACAATGAATTTTTAGTTGATTAAAATATATGTTCAGTGAATTGTATATACAACTAAAAATTAATAAAAAATAATTTATTGATAAATTAATAAAAATTAATTTATTGATTAATTAATATCTTTTTAAATTAATAAATTTTGTATGGTTCCGATGTTATTAATTTATAAAGGTTTCTGAAAATGTTTCATTACTTTATTCTTTAATTTATAAATATTTAATAAAATTTAAAGTGAATTATATATATAATTATGATTGGTGTTATTTGATAGAAGAAGTTGTTATGATTATTATTGTTCTTTTATAGTGAATTGGTTTGAGATTAAAAAATCTAATAACGTAAAAATATTATTTTTAAATTATCAATTGTTATATATACAAAATAAAAATATTCTATAAACATGTTTATATATATGTTGAAGGAAATTTCACTTGAAATCGTGACTATTTTAGTCATTTGTATTATGACTGTAAGTTGAAATTAGGTTGAGACTATTTAAACCTACCGAATTTCTTTCTACACCCGTTTTAAAAAATAAATTCATTATTAAAATTTTAAAATTTAAAGATCTTAAAATTACCCCTCACTAATCTCTTTTTCTCTCTATCTTACAATTGCTTATTTTCTTTCTACCCTCGGATTCTATAAACTAAACCCTTGATTTCACTCTCTTTTGAATTTATTTTTTGGGTCTTTCTTTGTAAATCACAATCTCTATTTAATACTTCCTATGTATAAGATTTTTTTTCCTTGATATTTATTAATTTTTGTGTTCAATAAAAAGTAATTTATTGATATTTATTAAGTTTCATGGCTGATAAAAAGAATTATTAATGTTCAATTTTAAATAGTGGGTTTTGTTTCTTTTAATTTGTGATATCAATTATTTGAAGTTAAAAGAGTATATATAAATGAATTGATGAGAATATGTGAAATTAAGATGAGAAAGATAAGCAAGGGATAATTAAGTAAGTTTATTAAAAATTATGTATATAATAAAATTCTTGATTACAAAAATGGTGTAGGGAGGAAATTGGTGATTCAAACCTCAAAATTAACACATACCAAACACATATATAATTGATATTACAACTTGTAACACTTTTAGAAATAAAATTTACCAAACACTTAACTATTTCTTTTCACAATTGATTGTTTTTATGATACAGCTTACACAAATTATTTTTAAAATTACAGCATTACAAAACTAGTGTTTAATTAAATTATTCAGCAACCAACCTTAAAATTGTGGTAGCTGCTAAGTTATATATTATAGTTGACCCAAAAGCAATTTTTTTTATGTTCCCTAATTATTTGATGAGCAACAATCACGTTATATATAAAAGAAAATTAATTTTGAATTGACGTAAATTATAGATAATACAACTTAACAAGGCTCCAAATTATGATACTGTTGTCGACTTGCACCGCGGGAATGATCTTGGTCATCCTTAAGCCTGGGTTCGGCTTCCATCTAATCAACCAATTATAAATGCCTTTATATATGTTAGGATCGTCAATTAACACTGCGTATCTTCCGTATCTTCTCAATTGCACGGCGTAATTGACAAAACGACAAGGTTTCGAAGGAGCCAATTTGTACAGACTGAAATTATGAATGATATTGAAGTGCAAACAATCGGCCACCAATGGCCACATGGGGCTCCAATTTGGCAGCGGATGATCATTGATTACACGACAACAATGGAGATGACACGGCTTAATCTTTTACGTGAAATTGAAGAAAGTTTGCCTTAAACTGTTTTTGTTGCGATAATGAGGGATGAAGATGGACACAAGGGGAGTTAAAAAGCAATTGTCAAATGACATGGGACATGAACAGGGGCGAGGCATCAAAATCAAAAAAAAGATTCACGTAAAGATTCTTTTTTCCATCGTTCCGCTTCCTCGAATCTTCCTTCGCCCATCAATTCTGTCTACAGAGTTCAAAACTTTTCCCAGTCCCTGTAATCAAAACATTACCATTGCCATTAGAATCCAAAACTGTACTTGATGTGCAATCAACACTCAGTGAAAGTGATGTATAAACAATTTTCTCTGTGTTTTTCACGTTGGTATTAAAGGCGGAGGGTCCAGCAACTTTACCGACAGGGTAACAGACCCCGTTTGTTATATTGTCAGAATCCGCCCTTTGACGTCTGACCCAAAAATAGTTTAACAGCTACGACGCTCTTGTTGAGTTATCAGCACTACATTCCATTATGTTTACTACAAAATTTAAAAAAATTCTGAATTTTAACACGTAAGTTCATAATATCTTCAATTTTTTTACACCTAGATCTATTGACCCAGCTAATTTCATTTGTAAAATAACTCATGATTATAATTTAATTAATACACTCTCTTATTAATTAATTAATTAATTAATTTAAGATACAGTAGAAGGCTAAAATTTTATATTAAAATACAAATCATCTTTTATGATAAATATGAAGATAAATTTAATTTCATGTTCTTAATTTGTAGCTAATTTTTTTTTTTGTTTCATAATACTTATTAAATATCAGTCGATAACTTGAATCTGCAGTGAAAAGATATTGATTTTTACCAATAATATTAATAATGAGTTCTTTTTAAAAAAAATAAAAATAAGAAGGCATCAGAAAAGGGACAAAAAAAATTAATGACTTGCCTTTATCCATTCTTTCATCTAAGAGCTTGATGAATAAGTTTATGAATCTTTTAAAAAGGATTTGCAACTAAAATCATGATATGCTCCGCACTTATTTAAGAATTCTTTCCACATTCATGTTCGATAACTTTGGGTTAATAATAGAATTCAATTGTTAATTTCATATCTTCTGAGCATATAAATAATTTTTTATATGTTATTTAAGTAATTTATACAGTAAAAATAAAAAATTAATTTTAACAATGATATGTTTGACATTTAGAAAGATGATAGGGTAAAAATTCTTTTAAAATCTTTGATGATGGGCGTGTGAATTAATAATAAATTTAAAAAAAGTGCCACGCCCGTTGATTTAAGTTTAAAGAACTAAAACAAGTAGGAGTAATGAATCAAAATTTAAGACTATCCGAATTTTTTTCTTAATTTTACAATGAATTAGAGAACGCATTGTAATTAACTCAGAAAAAGATAAAAGGATGGGTTACTTATCAGCCGTGCCAACATGCCCAAAGTAAAAAAAGATCAGGACAAAGGTTAGATCGTATCGAGAGACTCGAGATTTGGATAATTGGATGTAATTTCGATTTCCCTTGTCAAATCAAAAACGGAAAAGGCATTTCACAAAAAGCAAAGATCATTTCACGACATGCTTCTTTTTCACGTTTCCCATTTTTTTTTTTTTTTTATTGCATGCCTCAGATTTTATGCAACTTATTATGACTTATGACTCTGAAAATACTACTTTGAAAAACCTATGAAAGCAACATAAAAATCATCTCAATTGTCATTTTTCGTACTTTTTTTAAAATTATTTATATATATTATATAATCAGAGATATATTATATATTTACTTCTACCAATTACATTTATTATAATAGCACAATTTAGATATCTAACCTTATAAGTACAACAGGACGATATTTATTTCACTCACAAATTATTAATTGGACAGGTATTTACCTCCAATTAAATTTTATTTTTAGAGACGACACGAGTCTCTTAAGAGGATGGAGACTTGCAGCCCACCAACCGTAATTAAAAAGTACATATTTCAAACATAGATGCCATTTCCCAATCTAACATGCTAGATAAACGATCAACATATCAAACGCTTAATTCATGATCAATTGATAGGAGATATATAATTTAATTGTATATCTAGTGAAATAGATTATCTAGAGATATTATGTGTATAATCATAAAATACTCATTTTTGTTTATTAAAATATGTTTTCAAGTAGTTTTGTTTAATTAGGCACTAACACTCACATCCTCAATTTGGATTTTATCTAACCCTCAACCTTTTAAATATAAATTTTATTTTAAAAAATCTATTAAGATATCAACTATTTAGTTCGTTTTTTCCTTTTGTAAATTTCTATAAATTTATGGTAAACTTCAATTTATTCCTAAAAAAAAATGATAATTCTCAATTTACTCTAAAAATATGAAAATCTCAATTTATCTCTTTTTTTTTTTCAAAAGATAAAGGTAAATCGAAGGTGCATTAATAAAATTTTATTTTTCTCTTCTTAACAGAAAATGGAGATAAATGAATATTTTTATACTTATAAATTGAAGATTGCCACTTTAAGTGGGGGTGAATTTAAGCTCATAACCCTGAACTGTACAAGAAAGATAAAAAGTATATTAGACGTGAGACGATGCGGCGAGTGATGGCTACGTGAAGTGAAAGGCAATTTACATTTGCCAGCCGAGAGCCCAGAGGCTTTTGTTGTGGGCTCCATATTGATGGGCTGGTGAGGGCCCATGTATCTTACAAGCATCACGTGTATGGTTGGATGTGGATCGAAATCAACCACAATTAAGGGGGGGGTGCATGACTTACCAGACACTCGTGTGATGTCCGATAATATCGAAACAGCTGGTGGGACCCAAGAGCTAACATTTGACCATCTTGGGTCGGACTTGCCAACCGTCACTTGATCATTGCCAGATTGCTCCATCGATGAAACAAGCTGTGTCACTGTGTTTCTTCAAATAAACCGTGGACAGTGACTCCGTATTACGGCAGGAATTAATCCTTATTCTATCTCTCTAATCATTTAAATTTTATATATTTTTTATTTATCATTTATTTATTTATTTATTTTTGTCGAGTTGATATTTTAATTTTCTACCTCCATTGGTATTAAGACTTGATTGACCATTCGAACAAAGATGCTTAAATATCACTCAAAAAGAATATTAATCTTATATGTTTAATCAATAAAATATATATTTTGATTTTGTTTTAAACACGGCCTGTTGTAATCCAAACTCCATCAATATTTACAATAAAATATTTGTTGAAACAACTCAAATAAAAAACTTATCAAGATAAATTAGGTTAAGTCTAAATTTTTACTCTCACAATTAATATCGAAGGAAAATCTACACAGCTGCACTGTTATAGTTTAGGGATTTTTTTTTTTTTTTTGGGTAAAGGAAGATGATGTGGACAAATTTAGCTCAGTCAAATATTTAACACCATATTTTCTCATAATTCGTCCCTGGCGGCATAATTTTGATGTTAACATAGCTAGATCAGCTGCTGACTGCCTTAACTATTTGTGGTTTGATTGAGCAAGCTAAGAATCAATAATGGAGTTTACTTCCGTGATGGCATGGGTGTAGAACAAACTTTATGGCATGTGATGGACTTAGCATTCACACATGTTAACAATTATTATTAGACCACTTTTAAACAGCAGCACTCAACTTACAAAAGTTGCAAAAGACAGGAGAAAAGATATATAGATATATATAACCCAGTTGGGTTCAGGCCAGTCTGGAATCAGAAGCCCATGGGCCTAGGGGCACTTGGTCCTGTTTCCGTGTGTAGTCATGTCAGTATAACAACTCCCACAAAGCTCCCTGTTACCCGCGGTGCCAGGTGGCACACACTTGCATCTTACACAACACGTGCCACATGCTCTGTTACACAAGTTTGGCCTCGAGTGAAGACTGCACCTCTGGTTGCACAACCCTCCACAGTCTATAGCCCAAACACGAAAAGCCAAGATACAAAAATCAGAACAAAGTACAGAAATGCTGTGAGACTTGAGACCAAAAGTAAAAAGCTCAGGAACTTTTGTTTCTGGCAAATTGGAAACAAAATATGGAAACCTTAACCCACCTATGTCTTGCATAAGCCGTCTGGTCACACCTCTCACAACAAGCTGACAAACCAAAAAACAAACCGGCGTGTCACTTCATTTAATTGATACAAGTTATGAAACAAGAACATGCAAACATTTTAATATATTCAACAACTGAAACTTTGAGAGTTTAAAAAATGTGATGTGAGTATGCATATATGCCTGGCCAACACCAACATGTTGAACTCCATCTCCATCATGTTCTTTCTTGAGATTAGATGAAACCTGCATGCACGAAGCAAGAAGAGTGATACATAGCCATTAGCCATTGAGTAAAGCAATGTATAAGCGATAAAACCCATGTGTGAAAACGAACGAGAAAGTTCAGTAGTTCACTAGCCATATGTAATATATGTACCTCTGCAACTGCAACAAAGAAGAGCAAAATCCCCAACAGAAGAAGCACGCGTACTGCCATTGCTGCTGCTGCTACTTGCTATCTTAATTCCAATAGCTAAGTAGCCAACTGGGAAAGTGCAATTTATAGCGGACGATTTAAAGTGGTTGGACCGGACTGCTCATTTTTTCAAAGAGCTGCATGTGGGGTCGCAATTAGGCTGCTAAAAAGAAAAGCCTCCTTATTAATTTTGTTATATCTCAAATTCCATGCACGGGTAGCTGGGCAAACAGTACTTTTTTTCGTCCATAACGTACGACTATTGTATCCTGAACTGTTAAATTTCATCCCCTTTAATTTTCGCATAAATAATAAGGACCTTTGCCTACAACACTTTTTGTTTGGATAATGTTACTTGCGCCTTCTCACTTTAAATATTTAATACAGATTTTTAATAATCGTTGTATCTTATGTATTATTTATCTAGTGAATTGTGAATATAAAAGATTAATAATAAATTTAATTAATATCATAAGTACGATATTAAATAATTCATAACACATCATTAAATATCTTAATTAAATATTTAAATTTTATAAATATAATATTATTATTATTATTTGTTTAAAGGTTTGAATATTGGTAGATAGTTATTTTTAATGGATAGCTTTTTTTAAAAAAAAAAATTAAGTGTAAATTTTTTGGATTTTATTTATTTATATAAATAATTAAAAAAATGAAATTAGACTCTCGGTATTTGCCCTAGTCGTGAGGAACAAGTTACGAAGTTGGGTAGTGTGCTAACATAAAATTCGCGTAATGTAGTGACGTCCCAAGGCCTCGAATAATGTATGGACTTTGGTTACCGTTCCAGAGGAGAGGACCAGGACGAGATCAAACTGAATGCCTTGGCTGGCTGCATACAGCTGGGTGATAGCTGTGAGCCACTTAGCACTGCGCCGTACGGAACTTCTAACCAATAGCGAAAAAAATTAAAAAAGCAGATTAATTTGGCACCGCAGTGCTCAGAGGCGAAAAAGACAAGGCAGTGGGAGTGAGTAATGTGCGGTTACTATCGCAGTACCCAATTTTGATAATGCTGCTACTTCTCCGGATAAGGTAAAACAAAATAAAAGTATTTGAATATCATTGAAATATTATTAAGATGAAAAATGGGAATTTTGTTTATACTACGTTATTATTTTAACACACAAAATAATAATACTGTTTATATTATAATATTTTATTCGTAGTAAAATATTATTTGTTAAAGATAAACACCGGGGGTAAGTCATGATGGAGGACAACAAAATCGAGAAAGCAAACTTTAGCTGATGATGAGCTGTTTTCTTACTCGCTTTTGCTTGATCGTACACTGTGAGTTTTGCTGCTCCGTGTAACCTCACAGTTTTTGAACTCATGATGCGAACACTGATGAGCGGTCCAGCTGGAGTTGTGATGAATACCACTGTCTTCCATAACCCGGAACTCCTCGTTATCGTGGGCTCTTCCTAGCCTCGATAAATTCTTTTTCTTCCACTCACTTTCAATCTCTCGTAATGGGTAATTGGAGACGAGGGGCTCGCTAACTTAGAGCTGCTGTAAGTCAAGTTACAGCACACACAAAACAACACGTGAGATTCACCAAAAATTACTGTTTATATACTTTTTTATGTGTGCTGTAACTTACTCCAGATGTAAGTTAAAGAAATCCAAGGAGACAATTTCCTTCCCTAATAATAATAATATGGGACAATGGTTTTCAACTTCTACGCATTAACAAAACCATATTTGTATTAACAAAATAAATAAAATAAATGAAACAAGAAAACAACAGTCCCATTCATATCACTTTTCAGAAATGGAGTGAAACCTGGAATTCGACATAACATTACATTGCTTCTTGCGTTAAGGATCACTCAAAACATAAAACGATATAATTACGTAGAATTTCAGTATTCCTGTCAATTCTCTTTCATTTTTCAATTTATTTATTTCTTTTTTCTTTTTGGGTGCTTTACTTGTTTACATACATGAAGAAAACCCGCTTTGAACGGAAAGAATTTCGCAAATTCCCGATCTGTAAAAAGAATGAGGTTATATTGCAATGGCAAATCATATGAACAACCACAACCCGCAATAACCAGCCATGCTACATGTTCTTCTTCTACATGTAGTTGCATCAACTCCACATTCTTCATCACCAAAACACCTGTGATCAAGGCGAGCATCAGGGATGTGGCAAGCACTCTCAACCTGTTGGCACCCATGGCTGCAATCCAAACTCGTTGCAGGACAGACTTGCAAAGTCATTGCACTTGCTCGTCTTGTCTGCTTTTCGCTCTGCATAGTTAATAAGTTTCATTTACTTTGTGCCCTCTTTATCGAGTGAAATGGAAAGGATATCCAAATGAATCACGAGAACATAATGAGATAAGCAGGACTACCGTGAGAAAAGTCCAGTTACTTTGGATGTAGGCCTCTGGAAGCCTATCGTGCCAAGAACTCAAAACTGGAAGTGGGTGACCTTCAGTTGTGAATACGTAATTTCGATCAACCAAAAAAGAATCATCAAAGAGAAGGTATAAGTACTTGCACCTGCCAAAAGAGACAGTCTTTTAAATACAATTTACACCTCAAAATCAAAATCGATTTCTTGTCTACTTCAGAAAAAAAGAAAACAATTATCTTACGTTTCAGCTAGAAAGAAACTATGCTGATGATCTTCAAGTTGCATAGTGGTTACATCTCTAATGCTTGCAAATCCCCCATCCACTTTAGTGTAGGAATTAAGAGAATTGACAATCGATTCACCCACTTCCAAGTACCAAGGATCTGAAAACATGTCATGGCGAAGGAAACAAAAAGGATGTAAATGCTGAGAAGACATGAAGGTAAACTGAAGCTGAACTTAGGTGATGTGCCAACGCTGCTTTAGCCACATTATAGCCAAAAAAAGGGGGTCAAACAACCTGACTGGCTAACAGTTTAAATTAGCAAATAGCATTCTAATACCAGATGTCTTTGTACTTACATGGATTTAAAAGCAAAATTTTCACACATTCGAAAGAAATTACTTTCAATAACAAGTCTGAAAAATCGACAAGAAAATTAGAAAAATGGAATGGAAAAATTAGCATACCTTTCGTTGCTTGATATAAGTAGAAAGTAGATTCTGCCAACTCAGGGCGCAAAGGATAATACTTCTCGGTAGGATGTAACATTAGATGGTCCAGCAAATACCTAAACGGTTTGCTCAGATTAACTTTCTTAAGTTAAAACATGTAGAACTAGATTCATGAACCAGCTAAGAACCTGTAACAAAAATGCAAGTTTTGCACTCATAAAACATTATACCTTTCTGGTAGTACTCCATACTTCTTCCAAACATGAACAAATTCACGATGTGATGAATTAGCAGCAGCTATATCCCCAACAAGAACCTAACGCAAGAATTCAAAAACAGAGGTCAAGGAATTCATCTCCATTCCAGAAACATGTGAACAGCCTTAAGAAGCTTACCTGCAGACCAGGCCAAAATGCCTGAAGACTTGTAAGCTGCCAGTAAGTCGCTTTTCCAGTCCTCATATCAGCTTCATGGTACCTAGATAACAGTAATATGCATCATATTCATATCAGACACGAAGAACCCTCCAAAGTGATTTCACTATCTAAGTTAACTATCTTTTTCCCCCTTAATAATTCAAAATTCATCTCTGATGTTTCTTACTATTCAGCCACATATTACAGCAATGAATGTGAAAATTCTGCTCAGACAGAATAACATTGATCTAATTTGAGAAATTATAGGAAACCCAGATGCTGATAAGATTTAGATTAATGATAATGTATGAAAAAGATCCCAGGCCCATGAAGGGAAAATGTAAGTGAGTTATTGGACCAATAAATGTGGGGGTAAAAAGAGCCTCTCTAAACTTCAAGGGGAACATTATAAGTATTCAGCAAGTACCATGGGCCATGTCTGAAATATTTCTGTACAGCAAGATATGCAGAATGAAACATTCTCCAAAAGTCCTCCTTCCCAAAAAGAATGTGAGCCTTGAATAAATACTCATAGAATGAATCAACCCCTTCAAGAATGAAAGTGGAATCCAGCATGAGAAACATCAAGATAATTAAATATCATATGTAATTAACAAGCAGAAAGGAAATTTGGACAATTTAGTAACAAGACTGTGTAATCTAAATGGAGCATATTAAAGGCCAGACACACATACCAGCCCCGATACCAGAGGAGTACTCAATCCATTCCCCAGTTGTCACATCAAGTGTTGTTCCTAGTAGATTCAAAGAACTACGCATGCTCCACAACCTACGAAGAGCTCGTAAAGCTGCTGATTCATAAATGGGATCACCTGTTAATCGTGATAATGCTCCCATTTCAAGAATCAGTGAACCTGAATTCAAATACAGAAATCAACAAATTTTAGGAAGAAGACATTATGAGATGACCCCATCTTGAACTGTGAACAATAAGCTCCTTACCACACCCTGAGGTGCTTGTCTCAGTAGTCTCATTCTCCATAACTCCATACTGTCCACAGAATTTCGCATTGATGCGGTCATATATCCTTCTTACAACAAAACCAGCAGATATACTCATACTTCCCAATAATAGTAAGGAAACTCTTATCAAAGTGATTATGTGAAACAAACGTAAGCAATTCTCAGTCACAACTTAATTGCAACATAGATACAGAAGGGTGTTCATGCATGAATTCTCAGCTTTTCCTGAACATTTTGCCATTAGAGGTTGGTTAGCTGTGGCATTTTAGTTTCTGAAATGTAACCACCAATAAAGATTGTTCGCTATTGTTCTTTCTAAAAGAAACCCAAATGAAATATGACAACAAGGACTCCATGTCCAAGTCCAAAGGGGCATTCCATGGGAAAGCTTAGCCATAATCAATCACTGTGTTTTTTGAAATCATAACCCTATGCTTACGTGGAAACAAAATTTTGCAACGGTATTAGAGCAAAATATAGTATTTTGCCATGTACTTCATGGTGCTACGGGAAAACGGGTGAGTTCCTGTTTTTGTTTCATTCAGTAAATTTACGTTTCAGAAAACCGATAATAAAATTAGACATTTCATATGCGTTATGCCATCCTTGGTATTAAGCGAATTTTATGCAGTACCTTTAAGTTAATCCATGCATATGGTAATCCGGTTGGTGTATCAAATGCAGGTAGAAAACGTTGTCCTAAATCTTCAGCAAAGGTCAGCAGCTGATTCTTGTAAGATCCTTGTACCAACCTGTTCGCTGAATCAGTTGCAAGAATATGCGCAGAAACAAGTCCTCCAAGGACTCTTATGTTGCACTGCATTACAGAAGACAAATAGAAATGAAAATGACCAGAAACTTCAAAGTAAGTTGATTGGCAGTAAATGTCTCTCCTTGCATCCAAAACCCTCAGCCTTGATAAGTTATAACCATAATTACGGTATGTTACACAAAAATCAAACAAAGCTCAACCTTAGCATAAAACCAACTTAACTTTACAAATTGAAGCTATGGTTAAATGATTAAACTGAGCACCTCGAAAAGATTAATCCTTGCATCAACATCAAAATTCAAATTTTCTGAAAGCCAAAGAACTGCCCTTTCAAATTCTGTGTTGTTACCCATGATAACAAGGCTGCAAGGGACAGAACCTGGGTTAGATCAAAGAGATGCATGCGTATAGCAGAAATGATAATTAAGGGATTACAAACATGCAAAATTTACAGAACATAAACTTCTCGCTAAACTATTGAACTATACCTGGACAAAGATTCAATGAGAGTAAGGGCAGATCCGTTATAGTCTTGCGGCAAGTGTTCAAGCTGTAAATTAGGCAATAGGATGTTACTTTCCTTTCACCTGATAAACATTTCTCTCAATTAACAGATGATCACCTTCAAATTTCCAAGCTCACTTAGAGAGTCTGTGAAACTTTTGGAAAGAGGCTTTAGCTCGTCATGCTGCAAAAGAGTAGACTGAAATTCAGCATCATATACAAACTAAAATACATGCTGTTCTACTATGATCAATGAAGAACGCGAACTGACGGGGAATGCGTGTGTCATGTAGTTTTCGTACGCATGGTAGAACCTGCAAGGAAAGTAAAACAAATAAAGTGATTTATTAGCTCTCTATTGTAAACAAATCACATGGAATCTTGTTGGAAACTCCATTATGTTTGGGGAAAAAAAATTCTTACTGATCAAAAGTAGCTACAGCAACGTCCATGAAGTGAATATGTAGCTACATTTCGGTGACAAATAACCAATAGTCTACCTATTATAGTTTCTTTTAAGTGCTTTCCTAAACTCGATAGCAACTAAACAAAGGGTCGAGACATGAATCCTAGTCCTACAAACACAAGATTCACTAGTCACATCATATTCCTAATTCCCAAAAACAAACCTAAGGGCAAGAGCATTTACAATCAAACTAAAATGCAAAGAAATAAAAAAATAAATGAAATTTAGCAATTTTAACCCAGAGAGTCATCAAGAAAAGTTCTAAAACTTACATGTCGTGGACTTTCTTCTTCATGTGTCTCTTCTTAGCTGACCAATACGAGGAATCAATTTGAGCAGTAGAAACTGGGAACAGCGAAGGAGAGATCGCAAGGAAGACGAGAATCCATGTTACAACTTGACGCGGTAACATGGTTTTAAGTAAAACTTATGTTAAGTTATGGTTCTGTGTGAAAGAGAAATTGAGAAAGACAGGCGCTTCGAGTAGGAGGTGGGTAAGCATAAGATCCAGTGATGAGAGTAATGGAGGAATCCAGTTGAAGTTGAATTTGAAGTTTAGCAATTAGCAAATAGCAATGCTCGAACGGCCTATGAGTCTTAATCTTATGGCTTGCTAGTCGCCAATCAGATCTCGTTTAAGGTATAACTATGACGTGGTTCAATTGCTTATCGACCAATCACGTGATAAGGAAAGTCCTCTCTGGCTCTCTCTCTCTCATCACTGGCTTGTGTTTTGTCACTGGTCAGATATAAGCAGCGTTTGGGAGGTACGAGTAAATAAGAATTGAACTAATTTTTGGGACAAATTATGTATTTTTTGTTTAATTTATTTGACTTGGATTTGAGTTAAAAGATTAAATTTAAATTTAGTTCATGGGATTAATAATGTTTATCTGCATATAGATTCAGTTGGGATTAGAGTATAAAAAAATGTTTTATCTACTTAAAACATTTTTCTTTCATTTATTTATGGTTGACTTTAAATTATTTTATTAATTTTTTTTGTATGATCTAGTTAAATTAGTACTTTTGCTTCTATAAACTTGTAAGAGGATAGGGTACATAACCCTCAAGGTAACATAGCTAGATTGAAAAAGAATTTACTAATAAATATACATAAAGACTTAAACCCTCTACTTTAATGATAAGCTAATGAGGAAGGGGATTACAATTATTAGACAAAAAATAGTAGCATGTCAAAGTACATAAAATTTTGAGAGGGTAAAAGCTCTTACACACACCCACATTGCATCTTTATAGTTCGCATATAAAATGCCTTAACAGCCCCTCTCTCTCAAATTCTTGCCCAGTTGGACAGTTTTACCCCTAGTGAAATAGACCTAAAACTCGTTCTCCACAGGCAAACCTCGCGCTCGTCCCGACAAGAGAGACTCTGCGTTCAAGTCAGCTTGTGTCTCATTAATTTTAGATGGACGTCGAGTGACTGTTTTGGTTTTATCTTAGTCTTGCAAGAAAATGGCCAAAAGTCCATTTCTCAACCTTAAGTTTTGACCTTTATTCATAAGAGCAGACTCGGTGGGAGATTTTAATTTCTCAATCGAAATCTTTTCCGTCTAGATTTTATAATCCACTATCCACAATTGGATCTGTAACTGAATTTTATTTCAAGTCACTTTCAATGCATGGTTTTTGTTAGTAATCACGTACCACTAGTTATTGTGCTTTTTAATTTAATTTTACGGCATGGTTTTGGATTGCATATATTATCATCGTGTGATTTTTAATGTAATCAATGTGTTCAATTTCATTTGAATTTAGATTAGATTATCTTCGCGCATTTTCTGATATAATTTTAAATATTTCTTAATAAGCAAGGTGGTACAAGTGACTACATACTTTGGCCCCGATCGAGATGTAATGAGATACGTAATTGTGTTTTATACATGTTTAAAATTAAATACACGGGTATCATCAATTAATTTTTTATTTTTTTTGAAGGGAAATGTATGAGGTGCATTTATGCTTATAAAATTAACATATATTTCTAATTTCTCATTCTAACGCGAGAGACAGAACAGGTCAAAGGTATCTAAAAGTAAACCTTAAGAAAAAAAAAAATAGCAAAAACTCCCATAACAAAAGTGACCATCACCCAAAAATAGAAACAAATCACATTAAATCCACAAGAGACAAGACCGTGCAAAAAATAGCACGCAAACAAAATTCCCACAAAATCAAAGAATAAATCTCCTACATTCTCTCCCATCCACAGCCACGCACAGCTTCTTCTTCTTAATATATCCGCTCGACGCTCCGATGTCTCAATCATCACTTAACTGTGTGGGAAAGAAGCCTGGGAAGGAAGCAGGTCTCTTTGCCCTCTCCCCCGCCCCATTTACAGTCTTTCTTCCTTCACCAATAATTAAAAAAAAAAAAAAAGAAAACAATAATGGCCGTGTATCCTATCTCCGTTATCTTCCTTGCATTTATCTTCATTCCCTTCTCCATTGCCAATCCTAATTCTCCCAATGCTAGTCCCAAACCAAGTCCCGTAGCTAGTCCTAACCCACGTCCTCTCGCTAGTCCCATACCAAGTCATGTAACTAGTCCTAACCCAAGTCCCCTCGCTAGTCCCATGCCTTCCTCTAATTCGGCCCTCCGCGCGGACTACTATAAGACGACATGCCCAGACTTTGAAAAGATCGTCCGTGAGTACGTGCACCAGAAGCAAACACAGAGCCCCAGCACAGCTGCGGGTGCCCTTCGGGTTTTCTTGCACGACTGCTTTGTGGAGGGCTGCGATGGGTCCGTCCTCATCTCGTCGAATGCATTCAACGTGGCAGAGCGTGACAGTGACATCAACCTTTCCCTACCGGGCGACGCATTTGATGTTGTCATCAAGATAAAGAATGCTGTTGAGGATGCCTGCCCTGGCGTGGTGTCGTGCGCTGACATCTTATCCGCCTCCACTCGTAACCTAATTGTTATGGCGGGGGGGCCTCGTTTCAATGTGTCATTCGGCCGCAAAGATGGGCTTGTCTCTGAAGCGGCTAGGATCCCAGGGAATATACCAACCAATAACATGACAATGGACGAAATTCTCAAATTGTTTGCAAGCAAGGGATTCTCCATTCAGGAATTTGTTGCATTGATGGGTGCCCACACCATAGGTTTCGCTCACTGCAAGGAGTTTACCGACAGGCTCTTCAATTTCGCCCCGAATCAACCAACAGACCCTGAATTGAACCCAAAGTATGCCGAGGCTTTGAAAGCCGCCTGCAAAAATCACGAACAAAACGTCACGATGACTGCTTTCAACGATGTGATGTCACCTGGCAAGTTTGACAACTCTTATTTCAAGGGTTTGCCCAGAGGCTTGGGGCTGCTGCGAGTAGATAATATGCTGGTCAAGGATCCTAGGACCAAGCCCCTGGTGGAGCAGTATGCTAGCAATGAGGTTAAATTCTTCGCTGATTTTGCTGCTGCTATGGAGAAACTTAGTCTTCTTGGAGTCAAGACCGATCCCAAGGATGGAAACGTCAGACGCCGCTGCGATGCTTTCAATGATGCTTAATTATTCATTCTCCTGCTAATCCTATGCATGCATGCCTACTGCCGAAACTCCATGAATGGATTGCAGTTCATTTGTTTCCTGATTTTGCCTCCTCCTACCAGCTGCTTTTTGTTTAATTTTCTTGCATCTTTCTTTTATAATTCCGTCGGGTGATATGATGATTTAATTACTTCATGATCTCTTTTCTCATATGTATTGTCGCGACGATCGTTGTTGATAAAATTGTCCCATCAATATAAGTTAACAAAACTTGTGGGGGTAGTTCATATATAATACATGATTTTTGTTTTGTAGTATATGATAGAACAATATATCAGTAACTCATTAAAATAGTTAACCATCGAGTGAGATGAAAGCCGCCTTCATCCTTATCATTTTCACTTGGGATTACGTCTTGCTCTTGAAGTTCCAATGCAATAGTAATTAGTTTGCTACTTGATTGGCTATCGCGCTACTCTTTCATGAACAAAAAGGAATAATTAGCGTGAAGACTTGCAATGAATCATCCTCTTTATGAGTGCATCTTCTTTTTCTCCCTTTTTCTTTTCGACCCCCTTGATCTTTTAACAATAAAGTGGGAATAAAGTTCAAAGTTGAGCTTATCCCGATTGTTATCTATTTCATCTGGAATTATAAATAAGAAAATGCATCCTGAAACGCCAAAATCCAATCCCAGATTTTCTTTTCCTCTCACCTTCTTGAGAGTTCAAAAGTTCTAGAGAGATTTTCTTCTCCCTGGATTTTTTTTTTTTTGGATTCCTTGGAGGGTTTTTTCTTTCCCTTCTTTTTCTAAAAAACTATATATCTAGATCTGCAGGTTATATGTTTTAAATCTGTGAGTTTTTTTGATAATTTTCAGTGTTTTAATGATGTCCAATTTAACTAGGGTGTTTGGTATGCAGGATAAGATTGTATTGAACTGGAAATAACATGATAAGATACGATACGAGTAGATTGGATTATAATTAGCACTATTATTTTATCCTGATTACTAATTTATCAAGGTGTAATTTACCGGTACAGTATAAGACAAAATAATCGACGCTAGTGCAGCAAGTGCCCTTTTCTTTAAATCGCAATTTTCTCTTTTTCAGCCTGTTCTTGGGGGCATTCTGGTGAACCCCCAAAATAAACTGCTTTCACCACGACCATCATTCATATTTCTTGCACAGTTTTGCTCCAGTTTACTTCTTGAACCTTTCTGTTTAACCGTTCTCTCCATCACCGGCACACATTTGAAGACTTTTCACTTTACGTTCCCTTCCTTGGCCCTTGGCAAGATGTTACATGAAGTCCAAAAAATACCAGCTGTTTCTCCTCCATGTGAACGAGACTAGAAGGCAGTCTAGTAATCTAGTTCAATATTTGTTCCTATTCTCTCAGTTAGTTTCTTTTCTATTCATATAATGCAGAATTGATTAAATGGCACAGGTGAACAAATTTAATAATGTATTTTTAAACATAAACAGCCAAAAGGTGCGGGCAGAGTCAACAAAAACAAAAGAAGGAAGGTGATCGGCACATCAAGAATCCCAGGCTTTCAACTTATTTAAAGATATGCATAAAACTATCATCTATGCCTATAAGCAACTTGGTACTTGTAACATTGCAGCATCTTAAGCTGTATATAGGATAATCAAAGTTGATTCCAGGCATAAAAATGTAAGGCAACCCCAAAAGTCAGAAAGAGATGGGGTAGTAGCCAGGACAGCACTACTTTGTAACTAATCCACTACCATGCAGAAGCACACACACACTTCATTATAATGCTTCTTTAGAACTGCATCTTTCTCCTAATTAAACTATCCCATAACACTTCCTCCAGCCTCAAGCTATTAAAAGTAGCAGAAATTGCTAAAAGAAGCAAAGGAATAACATACGAAATGGTGATTTAAGCATATCTACTAATAATGGATTACAGAGCAGATTCTGAGTATATTGTTTTCAACCATGCTAACATAATGTTTTATGCTCATAAGCATTTATTTACAGCTATGTTAGTGAATAGCTACAACTTGACAAAGTTTTCTCAGACTACTGGACATTATGGTTTGAAGTTTTTATTACATATGGAAACTATCTTCTATATTGCCAAAGTTAGCTCTACCAGTAGGCATGTTCAAGCACTTAACTTGCCGAAATTGTAAATGTTGAATCTCATGCAAAATGCACAGGAAGATGTACTAGAATGGTTCATTGTTTAAAATTGACTACAGCTCAATAAAAATGATATTAGATATGCATGATTAATCAGTCTTAAAAGATCCTTAAACTAATTCATGTGTCCAAAATCTGGCCGGTAATTGCACAAGGGAAAGGCAAAAAGAAATTCACTTCTAAGGTTTGAAGAGGAAAAATATAGAACAAAATAACAAAGGCTGTGAGATTGAGATCCATCAGTTTACTACGTCAGTTATGTTGTATTAGAGTTCTCACAGTAATTAAGCAGAGGACATGGATTACCGGCAGATTCTTTTCTTTGCTTGTTACCCCCTTTCTTGATGCAATTACGACAGAGCTTACCATGTGTATAGAGAAGACAATTCAGATCGAATTTAAGTTCATTTGGGATCCGTTGGTTGAGATGAAGGTATGTCTTATTCCTATCTGCCACAGTTGGGACCCAACCAATGGCCTTTGAAATCTCGAACACCTGACAGACCATAGACATTTGATGTTAGTAAAATCGTGAAGTGAAAGTTGAAACCAGTTTGAACAAGATAATACTTACTGACTTACATGTGTGTCAACTGGAAAATCATCTTGCTGAAGATGGAACATTAAAACACAAGCCACCTGCCAAGCATTTCACAGTTATCAAGCTCCCAAGACATTGGTAAAGCTTCATGTACGGTGAAGATATGACATAATTAATACAGAAATAAAGATTTCAGAGAATCAGATTACTAAAGACTGAAGTATCTTAAACCGCAACTAATTTGTTGGCAGCAAAGCATCATGAGTGAAACCTTCAGCTCCGACCATTATCTGATCTGATTAATCGTATTCTTTGTTTTTAACAATGATTCAAGCGAAACAAGGATATTATATTTGTGTGGATGAAACCAAGATAATTTAAATTGAAAAGGGATTGGAAAAAGGAATACCGTTTTGGGACCAATTCCTCTGAAACGAGAGAGCTCAGCCTTAATTTCGTCAATTGAGAAATGTCGCAAGTATTCCAAGCACAATTTGCCTTTACTTTCGAGCAAGCATTTTAAAATATTCTTGATACAGGCAGCCTTGGTCGGGGCTAAACCTCCACATCTTATAGCGTTCTCTATCCATTTTGGTTCAGCAGCTAGAACCTTAAATCAAACACATCATAGTACTATAATTACGAAATTCACAGTTTCACACCAATGCAACAAAATGGAAAATGGGGAAACTCACATGTTCCCAAGTGGGAAAAGTGGACTTGAGAGACGCAAAAGCTTTGAGAGAATTAGCTTCAGTGGTGTTCTGGGATAGCACTGTTTTGACCAAACCGTCTAAGACGCTCTCCTCTTCTCCATCATCGTATTCATTCATATCCAACGGCACACTATTATTGTCTCGGGTCATATTGTGCTTCAGCCGCTGATTGCGGTATTTGACGAATTCGGGAGGGAACCCATGAAGAGCCAAGAGCTCGTCTCTTATGCCTCGGCATTCTTCTGCGGTGGGCCGATTGTGGGTCGGGTACGGGTCTTGACTGGTTTCGGTGATCTCCACCTGCTTTCTTTTCCGAGATTTCTGCATTCTTTTTCAATGCTTAAGGGGTATTATTGGTATGCAAAAATTGCGAGCGGCGGGTGATGTGAGTGAGATCAGTGACTTAAAAGTTAAAAGCGACAACCCCACCCACAAAAAAAAAAGGACGACAGTCGTTTTATTCCATGATTTCCACAGTACTACATTATTGTTAGACTGTTAATCAACTCTAATACCCATGGGTTTGTCAGGAATTTTAGTTCTTTCACAGTTTTATATTACACAAATTGTTACAATTATCCTCATTTACTTTACAGCAACCATATGTTACAATTTACATAAATTTTTTTCTCACTAATCACATACTTTTCATTATGCTTCTCAGCTTATTTGTTTTACTTTCTCGAACAAAATATTTATCGGTTCATTTATTTTTGAGACAAAAATAGCGTTGTCGTTCATTCTAATTTCTAGGGTCAGAAACCGGACTTGTTAGCCATCAAATAACTGATTACTGATTAGCACTAGCGCGCATGATTTGAGCGGGAGATCTGAATGAAATGCATGTTCCACAATCTACAAGTAAGAAGCCAACAACTAGAAGCCATGGACTTTGTCGGCACGCAACAGCAAACCAAAAGTTTAATGTTATAAAAGAATCGACTCAACCGTGGAGTGGAACACAAGAAACTTGTGTTAATTTTTGTTTGCCTAATGAGTGGCGTCACGATGGATTCTCCGTCTAATATCTCAACACATTCCAGGAGCCTGAACTAAACCAAACAAGACCACACCGGAATACTACAGCTACAAATAGAATAAATATGGTAATGGAGGGCAGAGACACTTGTTCATCGTAATGCAAGTGTGCTTATTAACACATTTCATCAATTACAAACGAAGAGGAAAAAACCAAACAAAACTATCCCCTCCAATATCTGTACACATTCCCAACTCCAAATTCTTAATCCTAACCTTAAAAGCAATTACAACTAACAAAACGATTAACTTAAAATTTTAAAAAACCAAAGTCATAAACATGGCCCCCACCAATAATTTACACTCAAGCCCATACCCAACATGAAACGTCCTCTTGATTCTTGATTTCTTTCTTTCTTCCCCCATCACCAACCAACTCTCTCCTCGGTTCGGGCTTTTTTTTTTTTTTTTTTTAATGTATATATCAAAAATTAGTGGAGTTGGAACCATACCCGTTCATCCCAACTCGGTACCGAGTCCGAGTTACCCCACCCGAATCCAAAACCCCTTCCCAGTCAACATCCTCATCGTCGTCCTCTCGCCCTTTCAGCATCTGCAAAATCCTCTTAGCTTTCTCTTTAGCTCTCTGGCTTCCACTCTCTTCAACCTCTCTCAAAACCTCTGCGGCTCTAGCCTCTTTAGCCAGCCCTTTGAACCTCAAGTTCCCATGACCCAGAGCAAACAACACCGCCACGCAATTCTCCCGCGTCGCCTCCGAGTCCAACCCACTCTCCCTCAACATACCCACCAAAATCGAAACCCCATTTGCATCCAAAATCGCAGACCTCCCCTCATTGCTCGCCGCCAAGTTGCACAAAATCAGCAACACTCGACTCGTCGAGTCGGCCGATTTCACCATCGTTAACAACGTCGCCACCGCGTTGAGTTTGACCAGTTTCACTCGGTTGCTCTGAATCAGAGTCAAATGATACAACGCCAAGGCCGAGTCGTGACGTGTCCGCTCACTCTCCGCTCGGAGCGCGTGCATTAACGGCTGCAACGCCCCTAGGACGCCAATAGCCATCTTGTTCTCGTCTTCTAATGCCAAACTAAACAACGCGCCCGCCGCGTGCTCCTGCGACTCGTCGGATCCTGATTTTAAAACGTCAATGAGTAACGGAACGAATCCTGACCGTACGATCAAGACCTTGTTTTTTTTCTCTAATGAAAGATTCACCAACGAAGCGACGGCGTTTGTTTGAACAATCGAATATCTCGAAACCACCAAATTCCGAAGGGCTGATAGCAAATTGGGCGTACAAATGGAAACCCTGAGTTCTTCGATTGTTCGAGTCAACTTTCGCAGCCTGATTGCTCCCTCCTCTTGCAACGCTATGTCGGCGCTACTTAGCTTCTTCAACAGCTCTTCTTCCTCCGGCGACAACGGCGTCATATTGGCCATTTGTTGCGTTAGGGTTTCGGCATCGGTGATTTCGGTGGAGGAATACGATGACGTTGAAGAAGAGTAGCAAGCGGGTCGAGTCGCCAGGGGCAACGGAGTGAGTGGACTCGGCGGGACAACGACGACAGATTCCTCAGACGAGCTCGAGTAGAAATGGTTGACTCTGTGATTCAACTCGGTCGCCGCGTGAGAGAATATCACCGGCGGATTCTCCGCTACGCCTTCCAACAACTCCTTCTCTGAAAACCTGATATCGGGAGTCGACGAGGACTCCGGTCTCTCCAATCCCATTTTCGTCCGTACAGCGTTCTCAATCGAACCGTAATCGGGCACCACCGGATGCTCGACGCCCGAAGTGTCGCACCAGTTGAGAATCGTTTGTTTCACGATCAAATTCGGAATCACGGTTGAAAAATCGGGTTTCAACCCGTTTTCTAAATCGGGCAGGAAACCCAGGTCACGGCAGACCTGAACAGACACCCGGTCATATGTTTGACCCGTGGAGACAACAACTGGGTCGAACATCAATGATCCGGAAACCGGGCAGAGGAATTCTTTAGGGGGCTGTTTGGGGTTTGAATTAGAGCGATGAAAAAATGAAATTTTCCAACGGTGGTGCTTGCCATTACCGCCCATGGCTTTGAAGTTTAACGAGCTGAAGCAGCAAAAACCAAAAGTGAAATGAAGTGAGATAAATATTTGATCATATTTGTTAGGTTTTATGATTGAGAGGACAATTAGACTGAGTCTTGAGTCTCATTTTGTATACGGTTATCTGTTGAGAGTTTGACCTGGTGTTGGGGGATATTTACTGAGAATGCCATGTCTTCTTTTGTTTGTTTTATTATTCGAGTCAAACAATTTTGAGTGGTCAATACAAAATGTAAAACACAATGGTTACTATAAAGATTTGTGGGCAAAAATTATATTAGTTACTGTTTAGTATTAAGTTACTATATCGTTATTTTATTAAAAAATTATAATTAAAAATTAAAAATACATAATAAATATAATTTTTAAGTAATAATTTAAAAAAAACTAATAAAAATATATTAAATTTTTCATCATATAAATATAAAATTAAATCAATTTAACTTATAAACTACAATATATAATATTTACCAAATAATTTAATGTTCTACCTTTAAAATTATAACTGCTTAACATTAATTTTAAATAAGACCTTAGGTGATGTTTGGTTGGGAGGAGAGAATGGATGAGAAGAAAGTAATTTAAATTCTATTTTTATTTTTATTGTTTGATTAGACAAAATATATAAGAATCTAATTTCTATTAGAATTTAATATTCATCATAATGTGGAATTTGAATTCCATCACAAGGAGTGAAGAATTCAAATTTCTCTTATGTTAGAAACCAAAACTTTTCAAATTATCCTTCAACTTTTCAAATTATCCTTCAACTTTTTAACTTATTGAATACCATTAATAATTATTATTTATAATTTTATTTTATCAATTTAATATTATAAATAATTTTATATTAATTAAATTTAATGAATGCTTTAAGAAACTTAACAAAATAAATAGACTTATTTATTTATTTATTTAATATGAAAATATAGAAATATAAATTAAGATTCTTCTTAAGCTAACTTTCAACATCGTCAGCATCGCGTCGAATACTTATTGATCATTGTTTTATTGAAATTTTATATATATATATATATAATTTTAATAAATCATGAATTGTTTTAAGACTTTTTGACATTAAAAAAGTTTGGTATTGATATTAAATTTTATTTCATTACTAATATAAATAGTTTAGTATTTAAGACAAAGGATAAATTTATCCAAAAAAAAAATTTGTAATTCATTTCCCTATAAAATTTTATGTGAAACCAAACAATAAAATTTAATTTCACTATTTTCTTCCTCTCTTTTTTTCTCCCTTCCTCTCCATTCCACTCTTTTCCTCTCATTCCCTTTCTTCAAACCAAACATGGCCTCAGAATAGTTTAACTTATTATAACCGTTTCTTGGAATAGTTTAACTTATTTGAGAATTTGTGTTCCTTTTGCATTTAATTTGATGGGTTATCAAAGTCTAAAAAGGTTCAATAATAGTCTTCTTTTTCGTGCTCAACGGAGAAAATAAGTGCCTAATTGTTAAAAATGAAGTCCGTACACTGTGATTTTCCGATTAGCTGGTGATTTGCAGTAACACGGCTATTGTTAGATTATAAATAAGTAACACATAAGACAAAGAAATGGGAGTAGAAATGTTTAGTAGATAACCGAATATAAATAAAAATCAATTATAATGTTATTCTACCCCATGAAAATTACAAAATGAGCATCACTTTGTTCTAATAAGGAATTGGACGGTGGCCTTACATGAAGTGGCACATGTGGCTCAATAATTAGCAAATGAGAGACGGGGACCGGAGGAAGTCGCAAGCAATGCCGTCTTTTTCATATACTGTCTGTACAAAAATCTGTGGAGGACAAATAACGATCAAGTTCGAGAGGGAATACGATCCATCGCATCAATTTATCGTCCTGCTCAACTCACACAAGTATTGCTCTCCTTCTGACCTTCGAATTATATATGGTTTTCATCTAATCTTCCGTTGCTTTCGTTTGTTGGGAAAAAAGTATAACTTAAATCTCTTTCCGTTGGTGTTGGTTAGACTTTTCAAAATTAGTTTACAGTTGGCATAAAATTATTCCTTTCTAAGACAACTTTGAAATAAAATTAATTTCAGCCCTCCTCATAATAAATAAAAATCAGTGAGTAGTTGAAGCTAACATTTGTTTACGTGGCAATTTGCGAGTACACAGTTGTGTGATAGTCTTGTTGTGGGATTAATTTAGAGAAAAGGAGAACGTTACTCGCATTATGCATCCCACAAATTAAGAAATTTCCGTTTCAATATTCGCCAACCCAATTGATCTGTCCTCGTTCCTCGAGAAACTACCTGCTCAATCTTACGTTAGTAAGCTTACATTAGCGACAATATTCTGGTGGTCGTATAAGTAAATATGTTTAAGAAGTTTTGTTGTTGTCGGAAATTTGAATAGGTTTAAATTTTAACGAAATTTAAATTGGTTAGAATATATGTGACATTTTATTTGTATTTATAAAAAAAAATGTATTAAACATAATTATTTTATATTTATATTCTTGTAAGTGAAAAGAAAGATTAAGTTTTAAGTTTTATAGTTAAGAAAATAAGTACATTAAACAGAGATAATTTTTTAAATATAATATCTACTTTTCATTCATATTTTTTTTTATTTAGATAAAAATCATAAAAATTCATTCTTTTTATTTAACTATAAATATTTGAAAATTATATATAAATTATAAAAAAATAAACAAGTAAATATTTAAAAATATTTTAAATTAATAAAATTTTTAATTTCAGTCGCTTAAGATATAACTCCTAACTGCGCTTAATATTTAATGTGCTGAATCACAAGGGCGTGACAGGCTTTAATTCTTTAATATAAACCAGAGAATTCCGCTTGGTTTCCGCCAATGATTTGGTTATTTTTATCCACGTGTTTGAATTGACTGACATTCTCATTTTTAATTAACCATATAATGTAGAAATGTCAATGTTCTTACCTGCTCAAAAGGGCAAAGAAAAATATATGAAAATGCAACATTATCAAGGTGACAGCTTTTCAATAGTTTATTAGAATTGCCACTCTCTAGATTGAGGTTACAATGACTGTAACAACTATATAATATACGTTGCTCATTAGATTTTGGTATTTTTTAATTTAATGGATGATAATAAGTTTAACATAAAATAAAATATATGTGTAATAATTATTTATATTAAATTTTATTTTTAATCACATATTTACATATTTTTTTAAATAAATCTCATTAATTTTATGTAATTAAATTATTTTGACATTCATCTCTTTTACATTTATTTTTAAAAATTTTTAAAGTTTTTACTATATTTTTATAAAAATCTAAATGATTATCATATTTATAAAGATTAACAAATTCTGAATATATATTTGCATCTACATTTATAATTTCTTATCTCTTTTAAGATATAAACTATATTTTTTCTTCTATATATATATGTGTGTGTGTGTGTGTGTGTGAATTTTGTAATCTAAATCTAGCATTTTGAATTATAAGAGACATTATATATTATAAATATCTTATGAATTTAATGAATCACTAGAAAGATGGTATAATGAATAAACTACTAGAACCTCTAATAATTTTATAAAATATAGAAACTAATAAGTTACTGCATTCTAGCTATATATAAAGAGGATTTTCTTATGAAAGATTTCAATCATTTGATTTGATCAATGATTCAGACATGCGGAAAAATAATCAATTAAATTAAATTTCACTATATTTATTAAATAAATTAGGAATTTATCTATAAATGATATAGAAAATGCAAACGAAATACTAGAAATTAATAATTTAAATGAAGAAAACATAAAACAAATTTAAAAGTTAAGAGATCAAATGAGTAAAGAATTTAATAAAGTTAAACAATTAATAAAAAACTTGAACATTAAAGATCATGATATATTAAAGTAAAAAAATATTAATATAATGAATAAAAACTCAATAAAAATAAGACTAAACAATTTAGAGATTCAATTAGATAAAATAGAAACTTAGTACTAAATTTGTTATAATATAAATGAACATCTTTAAAAAAAAAATTGAAGTGCTTGCAATATAGGCTAGTTGTCGCATGGGGTTTAAAATAAAATTTTAAAACTTCTTGACTTTTTTATAATTAGTAAATTTTCTAAGGATTTGAAAATTGAGCTGTAACATATAGCCATTATAACATAAGCTTTGCCTTACCTTGATTTGGTTTAGTTTGAACGAAAGCTAAATTTAAACTAATTAGTTCATAATTTTATAAATTAAATACAAACCAAACACTAAAATCGAATTAAATTAAACCAAAATAACTTAGTTCAATTTGATTTATTTCTATAATTTATTTTGGTTCAGTTTAGTTCAATTTTGTTTGGTTTAAGTAATTTTACCTTTTATATTTTATAAAAAATGACATGATAGTAATATACTATTACTACGACAAAAATCTTGAGTCCATAAATCCACAGACGGTAAATAACATAATAAAATTCAATAATAATATAGAAATTCACTACAAATTATAAAAGAAATTTCAAAGTTCTATTGCTACTGCCATTCTCCCAATAACAACTTCTTGATCCCTCAACTTTTACATCCATAATATCTATATTATCTCTCAATGTAAGTTATTAAACCAAACACCAACAATTAAAAAATAAAAAAATAAAAGATGAGTACATGATATCACATTGATAATCATACGTATTAATTAATAAATAAAAGTATCAATTTCATTGCCTAAATGTTCTCCATGTTGAACCACATAAATGAAAGTTAAACAAATCAAAATTGTGCAGTCTATTTAAAATAAACTTAAATTTAAATTTTGACAAAATATATTTGATGAAAGTCGGTCCATAAACTCTTTTTTTTTTTTTAACTAATTGATAAGGTATTCAAGAAAAGAGAAGACAACAACTAATTTTGTGTTAACATCAATGCTTCAACCATGTCAAGAGTCGAAAAACTTCTATCTTGATCTAGTTTAGGCTAGGGTTTTCAATTTTCAATTTTTTATTTTTATAAATTTTATTTATAATTTTTTTATTTTGTGAACTGTTTGATTCAGTGGACAAGATCCAATTAATTTAGAGATTTTTAAAACATAATAAAAATAGTCCTTTTCGTTTCAGACTGAATCAAATTAAATGATTTTAAAACCCTAATTTTTGTCCTAGAAATTCAATTGGAAAATATTCTCTTGTTCCTTTACTTAGAGATTGCAGGCTCAACTACGATCGTCAGTTTTGTTTTTTATTTGAGAGGAGAAAATAATTTTTCTACACATTTAAATAGTCCAAGGGGTAAAATAGTCTTTTGAAATTTTGTTAATATATTGTTACTTTTAACCATTTAGTGGTAAAATATAACAAGTTGAAATATCAAGTGATAAAATATAGTTATTCAAAAATCTCAGTAATAAATTAATAAGTAGAAGAAATATTAGGTGGATATTTAATAATATCCCACAATAAAATAAATCTGCATTTCCTTTTTTGGGATAAAAAAAAGTGTGAGGACGGGGCAGTCCTTTAGGAAAGATTAGGCTGAAGTAAGCCACTGGCTTAGGCCCAACGGAGGATTATGGACCAGCTTTGTGGTTGAGGCCCATGAACGATGTTGGTTTGTGGTTGACGAGCCTTAATGTCGAATATGGGATTTTCATGGGACTTCCTGTCCACGCTTAAATGAATTTGGCACCCTACTACACCTCTAAGGCTCTAATAAACGTTGGTGTAGCAATCCAATATTTTCATCCCAAATCCCAATATTGCATTCATTTACTAAATAATCAATATCACATATAGTAAATTTACTTACTAGTCCATCTCAACATTTAATGCATGAATGTCACTTCATCATTTGAAACGGTGAAGGCTAAGATGGCGCTTGGAAATTGTATAGCATTACTCTGTCATGGTGGTATGAAAGCCATATAGACTTGGTGGATAAACATGCATTGATTTGACTACGCAGTATTACTATTATGTCTTATTATAAAATTGTTTTGGAACATTTTTGATAATTCATAATAAAATTCAAGCTTCATTGTAACATAAAATGTTCAAGGCAATTGAGCATAGTATATGTGAAACCAACATCTATCGTGCGATGATATATCTCTGTGTGTGTGCGCGCGTGTGCCAGCGTGTGCTAGCAGGATAAATGTCAATAAATAAATAGAATTCACTCTCAAGTGTGCTTCATATTAAATCTCTCCAAGATTCCCAAATATTCAAATTGGATACACATACTTTTCCAATTTTTTTCTGTCTCTCTCTTATTGCCAAATTAACCCTAGATACATCAGATCACCAACAATCAAAGTAAATTTCATGTTTCAGTTTTGCACGGACAGAAAAATGACCAATATATATATATATATATATATATATTTCAATAAAAAAGATATTAAAAATAAATTTTAATGTATTAAAATTTATATTTTAATGACATTCTTATTTTAATAAAGTTAATATATTTTTACTAAAGAAAGACTATATATATATTCTTTTTGGCCTTTGATAATTCCCACCAGCATGGGGCATTTTTACTCTCCCACATACTGTGAAATATGGATAGATTTCATTCGATTAATGTTAGCAGGAGTAAATTCTCAAGGTAGTAAATTCTAGACTTAAATATATATATCTAAATTTATACTAGATCTCATATTGAAAAATATGTAATCATCTGAGTTTGTGACTTAAACAACCTAACAGTACCATCCCCTAGGTACAACTTGAACACCATTACGTATATAATGAGATTCTATCGACTTCCATTGAATTTTTACTTTTATTGAATTTTTGACCATGTAATGATGCAGAGGCCACGAGGGTGGTTTAAGAAAGGGATGTCTAGTATAGACTCGGTTTTGGAGAAAATCTATGATGCAATTAACAGGCTAGCCTTAATTAGCTGGCAGATTCCATCAGGTGATGGACTTTGGGGACATAAAGTGTGAAACGCCCAGTACTTGAAAATCAGAATTTGACTAGCTTACATATTGTTGTCTGTTGAAGCATGCGGAGCCTTCTAAATTTTCTTCCCCCTAACAAGTGTGAAATGAAAGAAAATACTCATAGAAATGATACTCAAGAAACTCGTTTTCCAAATGAGTTAAAAGACAAAAGAATACTCAACTTTGATCATTCATCAATTCGAAATTCAAATTATAGAGTACTGGATTGACATTAAAAGAAACTGAAAAAAGAAAATAATTGTCTTCATTAAATTCCATATTATTAGTGGAAGTATCATGGGTCCGGCTACATTGAAATTGCCCACTGTCAAACACTGATGACGACGATATGATCATATTCACTTAGTGCTGTGATCTTATGGTTATCATTAGTACTCTATACGATCGAGCGGCTGCAATTGTAGCCATTACCAAACAATATCTTTGGATCTAATATTTCAACTCGCATATGCCAGAACACAATCCTCAAAAGATTGCATCAAATGGAATGGGTACATGCAAGCCATCATCAACAAGTATATATTTTCAGAATTGCAGTGCAATCCTTCTCTACTGAACATGATAAAATTAAACAAGTTCGAAAGATCCAAATAATCTCTTATACGAGGTCTCAATTATTATTATGTTAATAAATCGATGACGTATATAAATTCTTTGTGATTGTCAACGAAACAATGACTTCAAAGCCGTAAAAGGAACAAACCCTAGTTTAATGAATATACCTCATCATGATCATCAGCTTGCAGCTTGCGGCTGGCAGCGAAGTAATTATAAAGTTGCTTATGTATATAATCAAATCAGTTGTATAAATTAAATGGAAGCCCTTGCACTGCACTGCATATACATGATTGTTTTGTGTCTTGAAGAATATATAACAAGAACAAAGAAAAAAGCATTCATTATAACACAATATACCATAAATAAATACATATATATATTTACGAAACCTCAAACATCGCTAGCTGTGCCAGTAACAACCGCGTGTATACAAACAAAAATCCGACACAACCCAAATACATGTATACATATGATGCAAGAAAAATTGAATGAGATCGGAAAGAGATAATTAAAAGTCAAAATGTTTTACCTGAGTCACAAAAACCCATTTCCACATACAATAATAATATTAAAAATTTCTTCTCAAGAAAATGATCTTAGCACCACACAAAAATATTAATTACCTAGGCAGCAAGTACTAGCTATAGAAGAAACACACACATATGTTGTAGACCATAAAACTTGTAACTGATCAACTCGTATGATTTGCCTGATGATGATCTAGCAAATAAATCGGACCGAGACGCTTGATTCCCCAGAGGAGTTGTTGGATCCCTTGCACCAAAGAAGACCCTTTCACTCATTAAGTTTGAAAGTTAGCTAGGGTTTGTTGTTGTTCATAAGTAAACACACAAACAAAACCAAGACCTCTTGTTTTTTTTTTTTCCTCCTCTTCTTCTTCTTTTTCTTTTTTCCTTGTTCTTGTTCTTCTTGTGCTTGTATTTGTGGGTTTTGTCGTTGTTGTTTTGGTTTTGGGATGTGAATACTGAAAAGGGTTGAAAGGTATTGAGTGGTGGTGGTGGTGGTGAGGGGGTAATGATGATGATGATGGTGGTAAGTCAGAGGGAAGGAGGACGAAGGCATGATGATTGCTGTTGGGTGATGGCGTTGAAACGTTGAAGAAAAATCCAATTGCTTATAGAGAGAGAATGTTGAGATATATATAAAGCTATAGGGATAGAGATAGAGATTGCCGCCTGGCTAATTATAACTCTCTCTCTCTCTCTCTCCCTCTTTTTAGTGAGAGAATTATCACCAAACCCATGGTGCTAGCTTTTTCATACCCCAGCTCTTGTTCTGTAAAGAAAAGGAAATTTTATACCCCATTTTTACTTTCATATGGAAAGAATTATCAGATGCAACACAATGCACCAGCCTTGCCTTCTATTCTCCAATCACATGAGTGTGTATGTATATCCCACCACTGCTTGGTACAACAGATTCACTTTATATTAATTTCTGTTGCTAAAAATATTCTAAATTTTGCAATAGCTAGTACGCTTAATACAATAATACATCATAATGAGTCGTAAAGCAAGAACAAAAACTTAAGAGATTTTTCCATGTAGAATGGAGATGGAAGAGCTGTACCAAGGAGCGTGTGCTATACTATGAACATTCTTTAAAAACACATCGGTGCAAGGATATTCAATGTAATTAAAGTTTAAACTACCTAGCTACATTGACAAGAGTAAAAACTAATGAGTGTATTTTTTCAGATTCACTTTGTTGGCGTGGTATCTGTAGCTTTGTGTAAAAGTATATTTAGAGGGAAATGATGCGGCGACTTTTATGCTAATTAATTGCTAAATCATCTCCGAATTATGACCGCCACTGGGATCGAGTTTTGGGCTTTGGCGACAATATTATAAGTAGTGTTGCAGCAGAACCCATTCACTTTTGTATACAATATAGTAATGATATTATATTAAGCTACGGTACTAAAAGGCTGTTTGTGACTGTATATGATGAAGTAGATGAAATATGCTTAAGCTTTATTGGGTTTAGTTAAAGATGGGAATTTGGCAGGGCATACACATATAATATTTATAAAACTAGCAAGCAATATTGGATAGATAAAAATTGACAGAGGAATCATAGAACTCAAGAATGACAAGAGTTAGATAATCGAAGAGAGAAAGAGATAAACATGTGGTACTCTGAGAAAGAATATTATGTGCTTCCTGCAAAAGCACTCTGGTGAATATTACCATTTAGCAGCAGTGGAGACAAAAATGTTAGCTGCTGTTCCTCAAACCATTTATCTTTACAATATATATAAAAAAGTTTCTAGCAGCTTAGCTACCCTTCTTTTTTATCGTTGTTATTTTGTTATTGTTATTATTATTTTTTACAGTGAGAAAGAAAAGATTCCCAAATGAGCATATTTTGAAATGGGTCATGATCCTGTACTGTTTCCGGGCTGAATATTTTCTTCATATTCGATGCATTCGCCATCTTATATTTACAGTCAAAAACGTTCTTCTATATTCCTTATCTTAAACATTTTGGTTGAAAATTTCAATGCATTAGAACCTTTGAACGCTACCCAATAAAGCATCTGTTTTAGGAAGTGGAATTGAACAATTGAAGCTGTGTGTTAATTATTAATTTGAGCTGAAACTTGGCAATTTAAAAAAGCGCTCAACTGTTTGCACTTCTTTTTGTTAAATTTTTTTCTTTTATTGAAGCTGACCTTTCATTAGCAGCACTAAACATTTCGAACTCGGCCATAGGTTTAAGGCACCGTTTGGATAGCTTTATACAAGGCTTGCCTCAACATTCATTAACTAGCTGCTTATAGATAGTCACTTTTAATTAATAACAGACCCTTTAGCTAAGTTGAAAGGGCTTTTGTTTCTTGAATTGAAGGCAAAATGCTTTCTTTACGGGTTAAAAAAATCACCCATATAAACTTTTGATCAATGACTTTATATTTTGACTCTGATAAAGTCATCCATACATGAGCCAGCCTTTGGTTCCCACTTTCTCCTCTTATGAAATGGAAAAACAAATAAACGTATATATATGTGTGTGGGGGGCAAAACTAATGTAGCTAGTTTGAGGCAAAAGTGAAACTCTAGAAAAAAGTAAAAAAATATTTTGATAAAGAGGTTCAAATCTTTTTGGCACCAAAACAAAAATCAAACCCAAAGATCAAAAGGTCACAGTATTTCATGTCTGCTAATCTTTATGAATATGGCTTGCTAGCTATATAGATGACTACATACCGGGCATCTCTGCATGTGCTCATTTTTTAACCGTTGGCATTTTTCAATGACATGCAACATCGAGTCACACTTCACACAGGCGGCGGGTATATGAAACATAGTGAGGAGTAAATTTAATATATGACATGAAAGTGATATAAAACCAAATTTATTGACATTATGTTCGTATGCATAGCAACTGGTTTCTGCTCCTTGCCACTGAAGTTTGGACCCACTGCTTTTACGATTATTATTCGAACAACGAGAATGTTCAAGGAGGGAGGTAGTGTGGCCATTTGGGACCAGCAAAGGGAAAAGTGTTCGAGTACTGTGGCCTTGCATGTTTGGTTCCAAAAATCTGCTTATAATCATTACATTAACAAAGTGGGTTGACACCACCTCCCTCTTGTGAATTGTTTTTTTCTCTTTTAACAAACACATACAGCTAAAGATGACCAACGAGTTGAGAGGCACGAGACACAGTACGGGGAAGCCACGAGCAAATGGTAGAATCCGGCAGCCACGTGGGCCGGGCTGAGGTTAGATGATTGGGTGTAGAAATTGTAAAAGTACGGTACGATTATTGAGGTAAATTATAGCTTGTCTAGTAAGAAAAGGCGCAAAATCACGTCTCAAATTTTATGTCTTAATTTTAATTAGATTATACTACTGTATCTTATTTAAATAAATAAATTTGAAACGAACAATGTTAAATTTAAGAATGTTTTGGTCTAATTTCATTTAATTGAATTGTTATTATTAGTTGACATTATGTTATTTTAAATAATAAATTAGTTTGAAGTTATTAATGAAATTTAAATCCAATCAATATTATCATTTAGAATCAGTGCAATATTGTTTGTAAAGCATTCTTACTATTATTGGTGCCATTTGTTATATGCAAATGTAAAAGATCTTTTATATGCTTCAATTCAATGAATTAATTTATTTTTAAAAGAGTTAGTTTAAAAATATTGTAATTTTTCTAATTTTATTTAATTATAATAAATATTTTATAAAATTTGTATGTTTGAAGTTTCGATAGAAGAGAGCTTCTAATCAAGAATCTCTGATCATATTAAAGTAAGAGATAAAATGATTTATGTTTTTGTATCTTTTAACTTGTTCATGACTTTAAAATAATTTGTGATCTTTGATTTGAAAATTATTTGTTTAAATAGTATTTAAGTTCATGTCTACGTTAAACTCAATGGTTTAATACATAAAATGAAGGTATTCACCAACGGGTGCCACTTGTCAAAATTCAATTATTTTAATTGAATCAAACCCAAAAGATTAAAAAAATAAAAAGCCAGGATAGCATGGCCCATTGGACGCCTCCACATTTACCAAATGAGTGAGTGATATTTGAATCTCTTAATTTATCTTACAAGTCCCCATCATTCAATTAAAATTATTTATTTCATAATTACCCTTCTTGAATAAAAAAAGATTAAAAATATATATATTTTCTTCTTTCTCAAGTTCTCAATAAATTAATTTCTCATCTTTTTAATTGATTCACAATTTAAATCAAATATTAACTTTTAATCAAATTCTAAATTGAAATTGCACAAAATGATTAATTATTAGCACCAATATAAGCAATAATAATAAAACCCACCACATGTTCATGAAATTAAATAAAACTGAACATTGAAACTCCTCTTTATATATTGGTGGAGATGATGGATTGGTGGTTAAGAAGATGATAGTGGTGGTGGTGATAATAATGATGAATTTAATATATATATATATTATATTTGGTAAGGTAATTTTCCAAAGCAATAAAATAAAGTCAAAGATAAGGCTGGCGAAAGAAAGTCCGCATTTTTCGAACCTGGTGGCATTTGGCACTGTAATTTTCTGCAAGTGCTTAGGCATGTCTGCATGTACATACTGCTGAGCCATGAACTAGGCCTGGGCTGAATGGTGTCCATGTTACCCTCATGGGCTATCAGTACATGGCATGTCCACATAGCTGAGCCCATGAACTTGGCCTCGGATGAATGGAGTCCAGGTTAACAAAGGGTGATAGCCCATGAGGCTTTCGTTGCATTATTTCATCATTTCAATAATTCAGTTTGTTAATTTTTGTAGAGGCAAAAATAGAATGCGCTCGTGCAATTACTCTTAATTAAAATGTGAAGTCAAAAAATCTTTTTCGCTTAAAAAATATAGATTTATCAAATTTAGCTCAATAACAATCGTTTTTTCGAATAAGAATAAAAATATAAATATAAATAAGACGACTCTACTTGATAATGAGAAACGGCCAAGGCACCCCGCGCGCGGGAAAATGTTGACGTGGCGTTGCAGGGTTCCTGTTCCCATCGTCTTTCACTTGCCATTCTCTGCGAGGACTTTAATCAAACACCTTCCGTCTTCGAACCAAAACACGTTTTGTCCTTACAGAACCCGCGCAAAAACCATAACTACCACCAGAATTCTTAACTCTTCTCGTTTTGAAACCCTAAATTCTGGACAACAAGAGCAGATTCATCTCTACGTCGATGCCCTTCTTCAATGGAACCAGGTATCCCTATTCTGTATTTATATTTATGTTTCTCCTTTTCTCTTAAAATAAAAATTATTAATTTTCTGTTTGGGTTTTTTTTTAAAAATAAAAACTTTGCAGAAAATGAATCTAACGGCTGTTAAAGAGGTGAATGAAGTAATGGAAAGGCATATTGAGGATTCACTTGCAATTATACCTCCTATAAAAAACTCATACACTTCACATTGTGACACTTCATGCAATAGCAATCTCAAGCTTGTTGATGTTGGAACCGGCGCGGGGCTTCCTGGTTTGGTTTTAGCAATTGCTTGTCCAGGTTATTTTGTTCAACATTAAAAAATGTACATTTAATTAGTTTTCTTATAAATTTATTAATTTTTTCTGTTTCTAAAATTTTTTTAATGATAATTTATATGGATAGATTGGAAGGTAACTCTTCTAGAGTCGATGAACAAGCGATGTGTTTTCTTGAAGCATGCTGTTAGTCTTACTCAGTTGTTAAATGTTCAAATTGTAAGGGGGAGAGCTGAGGTATTGTTATTCTTATTTTTCCTTTTGTGCCTCATTTCCATCTTTTTGCATTGTTCAATATATGGCTTCATTTACATTGTAGTGGCTAAAATAAATTCTGAATCTTGTTATAGGACAGACTTTGGGGCAGGATCTATCCTTCAGAGAACAATTTGATGTAGCGGTTGCTAGAGCAGTAGCAGAAATGAGAATTTTAGGTAATTATGGTTAGCTCTTTTTAAGACGCCTTCTGTAACTTTAAGTATTTCATTAGTACTAAGTTGGTGTTTATTGTTACTTTTGATTTCCAGCTGAGTATTGTCTTCCTCTTGTTCGTGTTGGAGGCCTGTTTGTCGCTGCAAAGGGTCATGATCCTCAGGTAAATATAACTTCAGCTGTGAGAACTGAATTACAGTAATTTTTGTGAATCCAAAAGGTATTCTTTTGCTTTCATATTTTGTATACTTGTTTCATGAAGTGAAACTTTATTTATCAAAAAGATAACTTTAGTGGAATGTGCAAATGCTGCTAGGAGTTGTGTCGTGCTTTTAACCGCCTCGAATGACACAAAGAATTGAGTCATTGACCATTCTTTCCTTTTTTCAGGGGGGGAAAAAAGTCAACAAATGGCAACCTGAACTAACTTGTACATTTTGTATTTGTATTGACAGGAAGAAGTCAAAACTTCTGAAAGAGCAGTTCAATTGATGGGTGCTTCCTTATTGCAACTGTGCTCTGGTTTGTTTCTTACTTTCAGTTGTGAACTATACATCTATCATTTATTTGATAATACATATACATCCAATGAACCTGCTCTGTACCAATGACAATCATCATTCATTATAATATTGATATTCCCTATTTCACCTTGTTAGCGTGGTCCTCAATCTAAAACCACTCTAGGGTATATTGTTTTTCTGTTTTAACTAAGTCTAAGCTTTAAATTTCAAAAATAAGACAGAGCTTGCATTTGTTAATCTGTTCATATGCCTTTCAAATGTTTGATACTCCTTTACGTTTACAGTAGAATCTCAGAGCCCATTTGGTCAACGAACTGCTGTTGTCTGTTTAAAAAGTCGCCGTACCCCAAAAAAGTATCCTCGTGATCCAGGGACACCAGCAAAAGTGCCACTATGACTGAATTGGATACCATCTCTACCATTTGTATTATTTTGTTCTGCTTCCTGCACCCCACCACTGTTCTGTACTTTGATTTTGACAATCTACAATCAAGAATATTGGTAGTGACAAAGAAGCTTAATCTTTGATTCTTCTGTACTCACTGTAATTTATCCTTTTTATGAAAATATATAGTTATTGTTTTGAGCTGTTCAATAAAATTTTCTGGAAATTTGCATCAAATTCGCTTGCTTTGTAGGAATATGATCAACTACCATTTGTTAACTTAGCTTGTCAACTTTTAGTGGCATATACACGTGGACTCATAAGTATATTTTCATTGCTTATGGTCACCATGGTGCATGACATCTGTGTATGCAAAGAATATAGAGCTGACCTTGAGAGCCAAACAGGTGCAAGATTCATCTAATACACCTGAAGATAAACAAAGCAAAGTAGAAAATAGACATAGCATTTTATTTCTTTAAATTAAAATAGGATGTTATGTTGCTGCCCGGAATGGAAATTATAAATAGGTTGAAAATGTTAAAGCCAGGTTTTTTTTTAATATATTTTTTTAACATGGTGTGGACAATTGTGCATAGCTTATACTAGGAGGTGACGTAAAATGATTATGTTATTGTTATTCTTGAGAGCAGTAATAATTGAATGTTACCTAGCTGTCTTTGCAGGTCAATTCAATGTTCATTGCATTATCTAGAGGATTAGATTTTAGTTTCAGATGGGGAAAAATGAATAAGGTTAGAAGAATGGTTCCATAAGAAAAACGACTTTTACCTACCTTTGCATCCACTTGTAATTAGATTAGCAAGTCAAAGTGTCAAGAATCCTATTAGATTAAGCAAAAGATACTCGAGACAGATCTCCATGCCATCAGACTTCTGCATCAGCATATTGTTAATCACTACTTGTGTTAAAGAAAGAACCAATTTGAATTTCATGTTTAATTTTTTTTTTTGGGGGACATTTTTTTATTGCATTTTTCTGTGTGATTGGTTTTATTTCTTTCTTCTCGCAAATATAGTAGTCTGGCAGAGCATTATTTGTTTCAAAGGGTTAATGCTCTTTTTCTGGGAGTGCATTATCTTGTTTGAGGCCCACTTGTTATTTAAAAGGTAATGACTTTTTCCAGGATCAAAAGATTGTAAGTGGTGGGGAGTTGCCTGATATATAAATTCATTAATTTCCATTTGTTTTGCCAAATTCTTCTCGAGGAAAATGCCCTCAGGTGAATCGTAAGCAATATTTTATTTTATCAAGTTTTCTTCTCTTAGTTTGGTAGAATTAGGCACTTGAAAGAATATCTGTGACTGTGAACATATTTTACATGTGTATAAAACTTTCAATGATTGTGTACTGGTAGGCTCTGGAGTTTGGACACCCCGTCTGATATGCTGTGCACAACACTACCGATATTAGCATGTGGTTATTTTTCCTTTTTTTTTTTTTTTTTTTTTTTCTTTCTACTGTCTACACAGAGCAACTCTAATTGATGATAAAAATTTATGTTTCCATTTGATAAAGTTTTTGCTTTTTCCTTTCTACTTTTCTGGAAGAAACTCACTAAGAAAGGGGAACTTGTCTTTTTCAAGTCTGATCTCTGATAAATGCTCAGTGCGGTACAGTACAATCTTAGGAGGCTGACTTACTAAAGTTACTAAAAATTTAAATGCAAATATACAAAGCGAGCTATCATGGAGTTAAGAATCAATATTGTAGTCATCACTAATCCATATTTTCAGGTACAATTTGGTGACTTTAACCGCAGGTCTCAGCTCAATGTTTCAAAAAAATTAATAATAATAAAAGACTTAGCTGCGATAATTAAAAAACACCATCACCATGCCTGGGTATCATTTTCAAACATCAGAATAAATTAATACCTTAAAACAATATCCGGGGAAGGCAAGGAGAAACAATTACGATTGCTGAACAAAAGCAATGGCCAATGGTGAAAAGTGAAAATAAAGTAAATAATTGGAGCTAAATCACAGTACAGTAGTTCAATAACAAAGCTTTCTATTTTTCTGAAAAGATCACAATGTAAATTAATCAAAGAAAAGCACTAAAAAGTAGAGAAAAAGGAACACGAAATCTCCTTGCATTATGTACTTATCGCCAGAAGAAAAGTTCACGGAAGAAGAGGGAAGGAAATCTGCCACACTTTGATGTCACAATCTAAACTTCCACTGTAAACAAGGTAACTAGTATCAGATGAATCACAACGATCATTATCAATTGCCGCAGCCAAGCATTTGACAGGGCCTCCGTGCCCTTCCAAAACAGCCAAACAAGAGTAATTTCTATCAACTCCTCTCCAAATTCTAATGGTTTTATCAGCAGAGCCACTGCACACCAAATCAGACACCACAGCAATGCACAATATTGACTTTGTATGGCCCCTAAGGGCACCGACCACCAATATGTTGCCTTCATCTCCTTCCTTCTCCCACACAACTATTGATCTGTCCCATGCCCCTGAATACAAAACAGATCCGTCACAGCTTAGCGCCAAAGCATTGATCCCAGAGTTGTGCCTCTCCAGTGTATCAACTAAAGAATGTTTCTTGTCTCCAGGTTTTTTCCTCCACACTTTGATTTTCTTGTCAGCGGATCCTGTGTAAACATCCCCATCATCGGACAATGCCACTGCATTTATTGCATCATCATGCGCGTTTGTTATTGATTCCAAACACTTGAAGTCACTGGTCCGCCAAATCTTGATCGTCCTGTCCCATGACACTGAGTAGAGAAGTGTTTCATCTTTTGTCAAGGCGAGTGCGGAGACAGCGTCCACATGATGGACCCAAGTGCATGTCTTGTGCCTGCGAATTTGGACGTGGTTCTTAGGCATCAGAAGCTTGATGGCACGGTCACCAAGCGTTGGCAAAGTGGCTAAACGGGTATATTTCTGATGATCAGGCTCTTGGTTATTGATTTTCCATACGCGGATTTTGTGATCTTGATGAGCACTAAAGAGCTTGTCTGCTAGCACAACTAGAGACTTGACCGCCCCCTTGCCTACGGCTACAATATTATTGTTACTTAGAAATTCTTGATCAAATTCTGAGCTTAAAGTGTTGCAATCCCACGAGCGAACTTCGTTGTCAGAGGAGCCCGTGTATAGGAATTTTCCGGCGAGGGCGAGGGATGATACGTAAGAGTTATGGCCTTTTAGAGTGGTGAGGCAGTGGTGGTCTAGGTTTGAAAGATTGTGTTGCTGCTGGCGGGATAGTGAGTGTGAGGTGAGTGAAGGAACCGATGCAAGGCTCGGCTGGGAACTAAGTGATGAGGCCTGTGATTGAAAGCTATTACAGGGTGCTTGGAAATCGTAATTTGTGTGGCAAGGCATGGTGATAGAGTGAGTGAACACATGAACAAAGTATCATTCATATGAGTGAGAGTGAATCGAAGGGAAGTGAATTAAAATATAAATAGAGATTTAGAAGCTGGCTCTGAGAGTAAAGGGTACTTTAGAAAAAAGTATAGAGTGATCAAGCAGGAAAGATTGGCCCCATTTTTGCACTATTCTAATTAATGGCCGGATGGAACTCCTCTTCAGGGAACGGGAATTAAATTAATTAGATAATTCCATATATGGGATTGCTATAATTTAAGCTGGAAAATAGTGCAATATTTCGGCCTTCATTAGTAGCTGGGAAATTTTGACTCATCACGTGGTTATTTTGTGTTCCACTGCATGCTGGGAACGAAGGACAGCAACCCTGTAATTATATGATTATGCAGAAATTTTAAATCGGTATAAAACATACATACACATAGCCAAGTTGATTAAAGAAATATGCAGGGCTAAATCATTGATTAGGACTGATTTGTTTTATGGATAATGGAAGGACTCCAAATTTGAGAAGCAGGACTCAACTCACGCGTTGGCCAATGGACTTTTATTTGTTCATATCTTAGTGACCTAATTCTTGGCACCTGTCGGGATTATAAAAATTCAAAGCATTAATATATAGAAAGACATTTGATTTGATGAATCTTTCTTTATTTCTATTATACAGGTTGTGGGTGACGATCCCATGCTCCATCCATTGAGTATGACTTGCAGCGAAACTCCTTAACTGACTCATCGTCCATATATTTTATGCCTTCTGACTAATGGCAGGATGAATTAACTTAAAATATTTTAGCTTGGCCTCGATTTCAAACAAGTCATAACGGGCACATGGTGGTATACATTTTATCACAAACATCTAACTTTTGATTCTTTTCATGAGAATCTATATTTAAAAGCTTAATGAATCTTGAAGCTACATATTGATAGATATTTTCTAATGTATTCTTTTAATACAAACATGACGATAATTAATTAGAAAGTTACAACAGAAATGAGCTTTGCTTATTTGAGAGTTTCGTACGCTTCAGGAAGAAGAGTTGAAATGCCGCTGGAGAGGAACATATAAAATATCACACTGAATAGTGAATACGAAATAAATCGTCCATATGCACTGTGCTTAACTGCGACACTTGGCTCTCTCCTCCATGTCCAAACGATTTTGATGATTGCAATTGTGCTGTTTGGTTGAATCTACTGGTCAGATGATAAGAGATAGAGAAAGGGTTCAAAGGTTTCAGGATTAGGTGGAATCATATTTTAGGTCAGAATCAGACCCACGTGATTGTGAAACCGGCTTTTATTCTATTTCTCACCATAGCCAATTAGTCCTTTTCATTTCTCTATTTCATGTCTTTCCGAATTTGCCGATTAGTCCTTTTCATTTCTCTATTTCTTGCTTTCCGAATTTGCCAAACGCGACTTTAGTCTTTGAACTTTTCGTTTCTCCTCTTCAGTAAAGACGTCAAAATATTGGAATTGGAATAATATTGTAGGACCCCGATCGCGACAATGGCTTATTGCAACTGCGAGTACTGTTTGTTACGTGTCCATTTTCCTTCATCTCAACATCATGGAATCCATTTCTTGATTGTGACTTGAGAGGTAGTTCAACATTTTAACTTCAAAATGATGCAGTGCTTGAAAATTTTGAAGCCCTTAATGTAATGCAGTGCATGTTGATTCATCCTCCCATGAAAACACTTTTAGGCGGCAAACTGCGCAAGCCATGGATGCTAATGTATTTATACTATTAATCAACTTTCTTCAATTTCTAGGAAATTGGTTGGTGATTAGTCTTTGTAATTTGAGTGATGTATTGGGATGCTTTTCCTATGCGTTAGTCCAATTCGGCATCACAAGTTTTCTATCATTAGTTCATATTTTTGACTTTCATGGCGATTAATGGCAGTCTCTATAGCTAAGTACAACAACCTTTTTTTTTTTCTTTTCTTTTCCTCTGTAAGATGCTCCCGTTTATCTTCGTATGATTTCATCATTGCCTATGTCATACCTTCACTTTCAACCTGATTACTGCGACGATGAAACAAGACCGTAAGTGTTGTTGTATTAATTTGACATAAGCTACTCTAATAGAGCTTAGATGATTCAACGTCGATTCAAGCAAAAAAGAAACGAGGCAGAAATTCGCCTAATCAAATAGCGATAATTAAAGTAAGTTGAAGAAAGTTTAAAAGTACAAGTAATTGATTGGCAGACTATTCTGAAATCTTTTGCCGCATGTGCATTTATAACACACATTCTAAGTTGACAAAACGAAAATCAAATCAAGGCTTCAGTGTAGTAAAACGATTACAATATAACTACTCCTGTGCATTCATCTCTTCACATTATCTGTTGAAAATAAAAAATTTCAGGTTTTCCTTTACATGGTTTATGATCTTCAAGTTATAATATATACATTGCACAACGAATGAAAAGTTGAGAATCTACGTTGACAAATTTAGAGTTTTCAACGAAGAACTTGGAGCATCGTACGTACAACACACGCTCAAAGTGTAAATAAAATACACATGCTGGTTACAATATTCAATTTTCACACGCTACTCGTATAAAATATAAACTTCTTTATATTCTCTCTGGAAGTAACACATGCACACTTATAATTGAACTCATTAAAAGTTTATGTCATACAACTCAACAACAACACTTTAAGGAAACCTAATTACTATAATGGATTATATGAAATTGCTTTTGGGGGGCCGTTGACGGTCAGAGATTATTTATATGGAAACGAAAGCCAAATTACTATAATATTATTATCGATATTTATCTTCAAAAGACAAACTTCTTTCCTTTTTAGGGTTTCCGGTTTCACACGTCATGAAGAAAATTAAGGGGGTCATACAATACAAGCACCCATTTTGGGATTTGGCTCTCTCATTTCGAATAATATACCATTAGCACAACTTGCAAAACATTATCTTCTATATTGTCTGTTGGTTCCCGAACTGACAACGACAATTTGTTCAGCGAACTCGATGATTTCATGCTTGAATCGATATGTGCAGCCTCTCACTGTTGCAAGATTATTTGTTTAATTAAATTTTATAACCCTGATTCTACCTAGAAGCTAGATGCTTTTCCAGTTTCCTAGAGCTGCTAGGATCAACCGTCCATTTCTTATCTCTCAAAAAGCAGCCAATGTGTTGGGTTTTAAAGAGGAAGGACACGGTCAAACTTATTATTCTCAAACAAATAACTTTCACTTTGAACCTACCCAATTTGCGATCATCATAAACAAATTGTTATTATGTTTAGAATTTCATGTAAATAATGATGTTTAAATAAGTTATTAAGTGAAATATTATTCTTTTAAAAAAAGGAGGAAGAGCTTATAGTAAATTCATATACTTGGCAAACCCCAAGTATCATCTAAAACAATTATAATAATAATAATCGAGGTTGGCAAATCTCATCATGTAAAATTAGAACTTATTAAAGAAATATGATAAGTCAACTATAAAAACATGAGAATAGGTCTCTTTTCGATTGCTTTTTAGATCTCTGTGCGGCCACAATTGATGCTCTCATCTTCTTCTTTCTTGGGTCCATTCATTCATGATTCTTCTCTCTCTCAAATCTACATTTTTTCTTACCATTAATTGAAGTTTCATTTACTCTTAGCTGTTTTAGCTTTAATTTCCTCATTTAACAAAAAAGAAAAAAAAGTTAAAAAAAAACTTGCGCGCGCAAGTTGGCATTTGGGCCCAGGAAATTCCAGACCGAAATTAAACGAGGCCCAACATAAACACAACGTTAGCCTTTGGATTCATAAGCCCGCGGCTTTAACAGAGTTCGCTCCAAAATTTAAACTGACGAAATTGTTGAAGCGGAAGCAAACAAAACAAAAATAAATGCCCACTTATTTCCCTCCTCTGAGTCCTCTCCGTAGGCTGTACTGTAGTGCGTAGCCGGCCAAGAATTTGTCTCATATGCTCCGAAGAATCTCTTCGTCACATCTTCCACAATGCGAATTCTCTTATCTTGCTCACCTACTGCTTTGAGTTTCATTTCTACCACTCTCACATGGACTCTCCGTTTCGCTCTGTTTCTCTCATCTTATTCTTCATCATCACAATCACGCTCTCGATTCTCGCAGTCGCTCAATCGTCAACAATCGGAGTCCAGTACATCTCGCGCCTTCTCGATATCCAGGACCGCGAGCGCGCTCCTCCTCCCGTCCAATTAGCCGCCGCTTACGCCGTTCTCCAGCGGCTCCTTCCCTCTCACTATTCCGCCTTCCAATTTCGAATCATTTCTAAGGTCTTTTGTTTACTCAAATTTTAATTAAGTATTACTGTTAAATTAGGTCAAGTTTTCATTGTTCTTGCTAATTTTTTTTTATTATTATATTATCCGTTTTGATTTTAGAAGCAATGTGGTGGAGAATACTGCTTTATTTTAAGGAATCATCCTTCTTCTTACACACGCGGCACTCCAGAGATTGTGTATGTTACTGTTTGTTCATTTCCTTTTTCTTCATGCTCTATTGGTGAATCATGGAAATTTTGATTGGCTTGGTGCAGAATAAGTGGGGTCACCGGAGTGGAAGTTTTGGCTGGTCTGCATTGGTACCTCAGGTATTGGTGTGGTTCACATATATCTTGGGACAAAACAGGTGGTGTACAAGTAGCTTCAATGCCTAAATTAGGCTCTTTTCCCCGTGTTCAAGATGCTGGTGTCTTGGTCAAGAGACCCATTCCTTTGAATTACTACCAGAATGCCGTTACATCCAGTTGTAAGCTTCTTCTTCGAAACTGTCCTTTATCTCTTGATCTATTCTTTTAGTGTTATGACTACAAACCTTTTATAGTTGTTGTGTGGTGACCATAATCATGCTTTTTTCATGACTTGGAAGATACTTTTGCTTGGTGGGACTGGAAAAGATGGGAACAAGAAATTGATTGGATGGCTCTTCAAGGTATCAACTTGCCCTTGGCATTTACAGGACAAGAAGCTATTTGGCAAAAGGTTTTCCAGGTAGCTTTCTGCTCATTTCTCTTTCTTCTGGAGAGAATTTGGTATCGGTGATGTTGGGGTGCTAGGCCTAGGATTTCTATGTATCCGACCCAAAAGATTAATTTACTGGGTGCAGGGACCTACCTACTTATAAGCTCAAGTGACTCTCATAAACTAATGAATGTAGAACACAACTCAACTGTCCCCCATCGGACTAAACCACAATCAAACCCCGATTTTTTTGTCTGACACGTGGAGTTGTTCCACCACCACTTTCCTGCCATTAATTGTTGAGGCGTTAAACCTAAAATTTTTATGTATCCAACTCAAAAAACTATCCTATTAGGTGGAAGGACCTATGCTATTCATATACCTAAGTGACTCACTTTAACTAGCCAATGTTGGATCCAACTCAAAAAGTGAAGTGACTGTTAGAAATCAGAGTTATCATATCATCTTAATGTACTTCTAGATTGCTTCTTTGTCACTTTGAATCAGGATTTCCAAAAGTCAGGAATTTTGTGGAGTTTGTCTTTTATTGGTTTGGCAACTGTATAATTCTCTTGTACTAATTTACATTTCACCCTCAATCAGAAATTTAACATAAGCAGTTCAGATTTGGACAACTTTTTTGGAGGTCCCGGATTTCTAGCGTGGTCACGTATGTCAAATTTGCATGGGTAAGCTTGTAGTTTATTTTTTGAAACTTTTCTTGTTTTGGAAATGAAAAAATCAGCCTGAGTGTTTCCCAAATGTTGTCGTTCATTGAACATATGGAAAAGATATTTTACTAACACTGTCGTCATTGTTCTAAATTTTTCAAATGACTAATGTCTCATATTTCACAAAGTTGAACCTTTCACTCACATGAATGTACTGGTTCTTTTGATGCTTCAAGCAAGAGCTTTGTCACTCAAACCATAATTGTCTGTATCAATTGCTCGTGGAACATTAAAGTTACACATTTAACATCATTTCTGATGTTTTGACTGGGACATTCTTCTGACGGCTTTCCATATCATAAATAGAAACTTGGTATATGGCACTTTGATGCGCCATATTTTTTTCACAGATGGGGTGGACCTCTACCTCAAAGTTGGTTGGATCAACAGTTAGTTCTCCAGAAGAAAATTCTTGGCAGAATGTTCGAACTTGGAATGAATCCAGGTACATGTTTTCCATCCACTTTCAGCATCGAGTTCTATTAAACTATTTCCAGTTTGAAGGACAAATACCACTTGACCAGAAACCTGTAGAGTGAGATGTAATTAGTTTGTTTGTTGTTGCTAGAATAATAATCTTGACAGGCACATTGCTTAATGATTTTTAGCCTTAGAGGCCCCATGGTTACAGGAGTTGCTCTGTTATATTGATTGGCTCATTTTAATAGTTTGGTGGACTCGTGACATCCCGAGCCTGATAAGGAGCTATAAACACTCTGATTCATGATTACCAAGATGTGCTCATTATCTCTCATTTAACATATTGCAAAAAGTTTTTATTTGTGTAGTTCCCACAAAAAGGGGTGATTACACTGGTAGTTTTCTTATAACTTGCATTTTCATTGATGAAAAATTGAATGCTTACAGTTTGTGAATTTTATTCTGTTATTATGAATTTGCAACAGCATCATTTGGTATTCCTACCAACCATTGAGTGTACAAATTTGTGGGTAAGATAACTACTCTTAAGGGGAATTTGTCTTGTTAGCCAGAAGAAAGCTATTTATCTAAAGGAAAGTAAATGTGTGAGAGATCCTAATTTATAGAAGGAATATTTTAACTTCTTTTTCCTCTTATTGATGTAAGACTCTAATACTTCTAGCTGATTTTGCAGTACTTCCAGCTTTTTCTGGCAGTGTCCCTGCAGTAGTGCAGAACGTATTTCCTTCAGCAAAGATAACACAATTAGGAAATTGGTAAGTAATGCTATGTGCTATTTGAAATATGAATTCTTGGTTGGTCAAGGTTTTCTCCAGAACTTGTGTTCTTCATTTTCTAAAATAAGATTTGGTAAACTGCATTGGAGGTGCATCTCTTAAATTTTGGCAATGATTATTTATTGTCTAGACTAAAGAAGTCAAAAACATTAAAAATACTTATCAATACTTTTCAGAATATTCTTTCATGCATATATCTTTACACAGTGTCTCTTAATCATTGATTTTTCCTCTTACATATGAACCAGAAGTATTGATGCGAATGCTGTATTTTTTTTTCCTCATATTTGACCACCCAACTTGAAAAGGGAAGACCATGAGATGTTAGGAAAGGATACGAATCTCAAGGGCTTACCATAAAACGATGAAAAAGGATTCATTTACTTGACTTCATTGTTTCTTTCTATTTGCTTCAGGTTTTCTGTTAAGAGTGATCCTAGATGGTGTTGCACTCATCTTCTTGATGCAACTGATCCCTTGTTCATTGAGATTGGAAGAGCGTTTATTGAGCAACAACTAAAAGGTGATCTAGTCTGAATCTCTTGTTCCTCTCTTTGATTTAGGTTTTTATGCACATGAAATTCGTTGGAGTTACATTCTTTGTGCTAGGTTTGCAAGTTTTCTATATCTTTATGATTCTTCCACTTGACTTTTTGGTCAGAGTATGGAAGGACTAGCCACATATACAACTGGTAAGTTACCACTCTTACAACTTTATTGCTGTTCAGAAATTTTTTTCATTTATATATGTTTGACAATCTTTATTGTTGTTCATTTCACTTATACATGGATTTTCTCTGATGATAATTGACTGAGGCCAAAGTGATCATTATTGGTCTTTTTTTGTTTTTCCTATCTTTTTTTTTTAAATGCTCAACCAATTTCCTGAAGTGATTCTTTATAATCATAAACAATGTCTATTAGTTTTCTGTTACATATTTTTGTATTAAATATTTAAGTTATCATGTCATAATTTATGTAATTTTTTGCAGTGATACATTTGACGAGAATACCCCACCTGTAGATAGTCCGGACTACATCTCTTCATTAGGTGCAGCAATCTATAGTGGAATGCAAAGTGGTGACAGTGATGCTGTTTGGCTAATGCAGGTTACAGCTATCTTAATTAAGAGTTCAAACCAAGTTTGCGCATCTTGGTTTTATTTATGTTCTCAGTTCTCTCTGAATCCTGATTCACTTAGCCACTAAGACTCCGACTTTTCAAATCTAGTCCCTCCTCTACAGTAGATCTTGTATCACCACTAACTGTTTTTTTGTATTGTTTTGAATATTCTGCAGGGATGGTTGTTCTCATATGATCCATTCTGGAGACCTCCACAAATGAAGGTTCCCTGTATATCCTTTTCAATTGTTTGACTTTTCTGGTTGTTCTATGCTTTTCCCTATTCAAATGCATCTGCATTTTATCTCATCTATGTATGATTTGATTTGCTAATATCAAATAATTTGTATCCTCAATCAAGTCTGGTGAAGATAATGGTTAAGCTGAACAAAGTTTGAGCACCATATTACACTGTTAAATCTGAGGAATTTCATCTTTTTACCTGGAGGTTCTGAAGCATAGAAAAAATAATTTGAAAGAAATGATGGTCAGCCATGGCTTTGTGGTAGAATTCTAGGGTTTTGATTAGAGAATTCACAGAGAATAGATGAAGAATTTAAGAATTCAGAGGGAAGGGAGAAGAATTAACAGGAATGAGAATTAATTTTATTATTGCTTGTCCCCTAAAACATAATAAGAACCACTTATTTATAGTAGTTCGAGGCAATCCTAATTGCAATTTAATAAGAACCTTAATTCATAATTGAAATAAGAAAACCTAATACTAATAAGAAAGAAATTAAAACAAGCAATTAAAATAAAATAAACTATTATAGTCCTAACATTCCCTGCCCTTTAAAACAGGCTTGTCCGCTCGCCTTTAAACCAATCTCAATAACCGAGATCTTCCAATCTGAATGATGGTCAAGCGGTTTTGGAGGGTTGTGAGGAGATATATGAGCATTTAAAACAATAGTTGAGGTTGTTTGCAGCGATGCCCAGGCTTGAATTGCTCGTCACAATTGAAACAAAGCCCTTTAGAATGTCTTTCTCCCTGCTTAGTTGAGGATAAACGTTTGACATTATTAGGTAAGGTAGAGGGAACCAGTTCTAATAAAGAGGGTGTTGGTAGAGTAGGAGTCAACTGTAATTGTGGGATTGGATCTCGGATGGCAGGAATGGAGGAACATGTGTTTTTTTTTTGCCGAAAATAAATATTAAGTTGTTTGTTTTGCTTAAAAAAGAAAATATATATTTTTAATTGCCTTATTAAATTTAAATGTCAAATAAATTTTCCATAATATTTTAAATTTCTAGCAAGTTCAAAAGTTTGAATTATAAGAGACTAACTGGTTTGAAATAGTTGATTTGTTATTTCAGTTTGCTCATGTAAAGATGAGATTAGCCTTGATGAAAAATCTTCACGTAACCCGGAGAGGAAACAACTGATGAACAAAGACTTAGTTAAATTGCTAGTCCGATCAACCAACTTTTCAAATTGTCGTTGATAGTCAAGAATGGTCCCCGTTTGATGTAGTTTGGTAAGACTGTCAATTGCATCATTCTCTTCTAATGTCCCCAATCGAGTAGTAAAAGCCCGTTTAAATTGTGCCCGAGTCATTTCGCCTATAGTTTGCTCTAGCCAATGAAACTAAGGTACAACATCACCATCAAGATGGCCAATAGCTAAGGACAATAAGTCCGCATCTGTTAATCTAGTAAGGTGACGATATTGCTCACATAAAAAAATCCATCCCATTGGATTTTCACCATAAAAAATAGGAAAGTCAAGTTGTATGTTACGAGCTTGCACAAGAGTACTTCCAATGCATTCAGCAGGATCAAGAGGTGGTTGGGTGGTAATTGCCGTTTAAGGAGCAGAGGTCCCTCCAGTAAATATATCAACTTGTCGTTGATTAGTAGCTGGTTGTTTGCCTTTTTGCAACTATCTCAATTGCTGAAGGATACTGTGCATGAGTTCCTGCAGATCGTTATTTTGCTTGGCTAAGGCTGTAACCTTGTCGTCGATGGCCGTAACCTTGTCATGAAACTGTTGAGACAACTGTTCAACTTTGCCTTCAAGCTCCTTAACAGTCATGATGCCTAAATAAAAAAAAGCTCTCAAGAAAATTTGGGTTCAGTTGAAAAGTTTAGATGCTGAAAAAAGTTTGGATGGTGGGCTCCGTTCAAGTCTCAAGCCACAAGCCAAGAGATATTGGCAAAAGTTTGGTTGCTGGTTTTTTGTTTCTTTTTAACAGTTGAAAGGAGAAATAAAAATTGGTGGCGGGAAGGATGTGCTCTGATACCAGATGGTAGAATTCTAGGGTTTTGATTAGAGAATTGAGAGAGAATAGAGGGAGAATTTAAGAATTCAGAAGGAAGGGAGAAGAATTAACAAGAATGAGAATTAATTTTATTATTGCTTGTCCCCCCAAAATATAATAAGAACCATTTATTTATAGTAGTTCGAGACAATCCTAATTGTAATTTAATAAGAACCTTAATTTATAATTGAAATAAGAAAACCTAATACTAATAGGAAAGAAATTAAAACAAGCAATTGAAATAAAATAAACTATTAGAGTCCTAATACTTAAGTGGCCATGTCTATTGGAGATGTTGAGAAATGCACCGCACTGCCCACTGTTAAGTTTTCTTGTACATGTACCTGCCCAAGTGTATCATTGTGTCTATGTGCTCAAACAAGCCACAGTATGCTTATTGTTTGGCAATTTACATCTATGCCATATTTTATTAATTAAAAAAACATGAGGTGTTAGCTTGCCTACATGCACATGTTGCACTTTTAATTGGCAATGATTTAAGTTTTTATTCCAGGCACTTCTACATTCTGTTCCTTTAGGGAAATTGGTCGTCCTTGATCTGTTTGCTGAAGTTAAACCCATTTGGAGTACATCAAAGCAGTTTTATGGTGTTCCTTACATCTGGTAACTTTTTAAATAAATATCATTGATATTTAGGGTGCTTACCTAATCAAGAATACCATATTAGTTTCTTAATGCAAAGTAAAATCATATCAAATGGTGGATTTTGATTGTTACAAAGCATAAACCAAAGATATGAATTAATGAAGTTATTATGTTTCTTTTCTTATACTCATTATGGGTTGCCGATGTTCTGCTTTATAAGGTGCATGCTGCATAACTTTGCTGGAAATATTGAGATGTATGGGATCCTAGATTCAATAGCTTTTGGACCAGTTGAAGCTTGTACAAGTGAAAACACAACAATGGCAAGTTTGTTCAATGTTTATTGTTCCACAATATCATGAATTGCTTTCTAAATCTGTTATTGTCCTGAAACCCTTGTAAATTATGTATCTTACTTCATTATCTAACGTGTTTGAAGGTTGGTGTTGGGATGTCGATGGAAGGCATAGAACAAAATCCTGTAGTTTATGATCTCATGTCTGAAATGGCATTTCAGCACGAAAAAGTTGATGTAAAGGTAATATCTGACTTTTTCAAATGCCCAAGATGTTGCATGCTTATCCATCTTTAACTCTTTATTTTGCTCTTTTGAAGTTAGAATGCAAACAAATATGATTAAATTATACCTAGGAAAAGCATCTAATATCAAAGTTTTGCTACATGTTATTATATAAGCCGTGTCATGGATTTATAAGTTAGAATGCAAACAAATATGATTAAATTATACCTAGGAAAAGCATCTAATATCAAAGTTTTGCTACATGTTATTAGATAAGCCGTGTCATGGATTTATCCTATTGGTTTCTAGGCTGTCCTTTTCTAATCAGTACCAATCAAGCTTAAAGTTGGTTACAAACTTGAAACTGGGATTTAGTACCACCTCGTTGTCACACAAATAAATTGTCCCAAGGTTGTTGGTTACATCTTGGAGATTTGACCCTTGAATTCCTGGACAAGTTCTGTACCCAATTTTGTGTTGTTTGAATCAATAAGTAGAACAAAGTCAATAGAGAGTTAATTACGCTAGATTATAGATACTATTTGCATTTAATTGGAACTTTCATGGGTCAGATGGTTTACTTATCCAGTTATTCATGGCAGTTTCCCTATGCTTGAGTTGTTATTTATTTCATTTCCCACTTTATCATGGCATTCAACTATCTTCTTTTTAGGTTCTGATTAAATCCCAGTTATTCCTTTTCTTTTTCTTTTTAGCCTTGTTCTTTATAAGTAATAACAATAAAATAATGAGTCATAATCATTTTTCACTCAGGCATGGATTAATCAGTATTCAGTTAGACGTTATGGTAGAACAGTTCCATCCATACAAGATTCCTGGAATGTTTTATATCACACAGTCTACAATTGTACTGATGGTGCCCCTGTAAGTTCCCTTGCTTGTTCAAGTCATGTTTTGCAATAGGGTAATCGTTTATATATGTGGAAATAAGGAGTTCCCATATCGACAACAGTGTAAAAGTATCTGTATCATGTGTTCTAAACATTAAAACAGGACAAAAATAGGGATTTGATCGTAGCATTCCCCGATGTTGATCCATCCATAATTTCAATAACTCAAGGAAAGTATCAAAACTATGGAAAAACAGTATCAAAAAAGGCACTCCTGAAGAGTGAAACAAGTTCATATGATCACCCACATTTGTGGTATTCAACTTCAGAAGTAATCAGAGCATTAGAACTTTTTATCACAAGTGGTAACGAGCTATCAGCAAGTAACACATACAGGTTGGCGTCATTTAGTTCCAGAACATCTGACTACTAGTTATACTATCCTTCTTGTTCCTTCTATCATATTCTTGTTAAATTTTTGGCTTTTGTCATATTAATTTTTCCCCGCCACTTCCACTGCATCTGTAGGTACGACTTAATTGACCTGACCAGACAAGCTTTAGCAAAATATGCAAACGAGCTGTTCTTGAATATCATAGAAGCCTATCAGTCAAATGATGCTCATGGAGTTTTCCAGTTGAGTAGGAGGTTTTTAGAACTTGTGGAAGATATGGACACTCTCCTAGCATGCCATGATGGGTTTCTTCTAGGACCTTGGTTAGAGAGTGCTAAACAACTTGCCCAAGATGAAGAACAAGAAAAACAGGTTAGGTGCCCTTACCTTAGCCAATAAATGACAGGATATTATTGATTAATTTTATTTGATGGTTGGGAAAATACAGTATGAATGGAATGCAAGAACTCAGATAACTATGTGGTTCGACAACACAGAGGAGGAAGCAAGTCTACTTCGTGATTACGGTAAGCGGATGTGATGACTTAATATTGTTTTTACCAAATTTGTCATCAGAATTTGACTATAAGACAATTGGATAGTTAATTAGAAAACCAGTGCAAATCTTTGCTTGTAACACAAATATATGATTGTTGTGTAATCAGGAAACAAGATTTTGTTTTGTTTGTTTTAGGAAACAAGTACTGGAGTGGACTTCTACGAGATTACTACGGCCCCCGAGCAGCTATATACTTCAAATATATGATAGAATCACTGCAGAGTGGTGATGGTTTCCGTTTGAAGGATTGGAGGAGGGAATGGATAAAGCTTACAAATGATTGGCAAAGCGGCAGAAACATATACCCAGTGGAGAGCAACGGTGATGCTGTGATCACATCACAATGGCTCTGTAACAAGTACTTGCGAGGAACGGGCACATCTGATCACTGATGGAAGCTGTCATAATCCCAAATTAAATGGACCTTTTGGCGTGTTCGGTAAAGAATAGTTGATAATTCTGGAAAATGGATTATCTTATTACAGTTTGATGCCGCCTTTTGTTTACCAATCTAATCCAGTCAACATGCTTCTAGAATTTCTTCTCTGAATAATATATTTTTGTGTACATAACTCTCCCCAGATAAATAAGCTAGCCAACTCTCTCTGACTAGTTGTTATGTAATATAATATACAATGAGGGTCAAAGTGATGACCAAAAACAGCACATCAACGCCTAATCTGAATACGATCATTTGTCATCCAGTATGTGGGATCCACTAATTTCATTCAGGGTAGCTTAATAACAATTAATCATTTAATAAAGTATGATTGTATGAAAACACCATTGGGCAAGAAGCTTCTACAATAGATGCGGTTGGGTGGTCTTTGGACTTGTAGCCGGCAAAAAATTGATTACCGGCTCCATGCTGCCATTGATGGCGTAGACACAAACCACAAATTATGGTCAAGAGTTTCTAGTTGATTCAAGAATGTACCGCTCGCGGGGCGCGGCTCTCTGAATTTACTGCACTACCCTTCAAGCTCAAATGCATATTATATTATCAAGTGGCAGATAATTATCCGATTAGGAATGGATTTTTTGCTAGTCCTATACATCCAACGGAATTCGAATTCAGGTGGCTTGTGAAAGAAAATGAAAAATTATTTAAAAACTATTTGGTTTTGATACCATTAATAATTATGGACCAGCACAATGATTCACCTATTTTAATTAGATATGTTATTGAATTTTCTTTTTGGTGAAAATTATGGCATCTAATTAATATGATACAATTTTAGAACTAATTCAATGTGGTTAGTAATTTCTTTATCCATAATTAATCAGCATATGTGATATTACCATTAAAAGAAATTTCCACGTGATGCTAAAATAAAAAAAAAAACATATTAAAAACGGATTTCAGGATTTGGAAGGAAAGCGCTGGGAAAGAGAAGGGCATAGTTGTCCAATAAGAAAAAGAAAAGCAGACGTGTTGACTTTCAATGTAGCCACGTATCTTGCTTAGACGAAACTATAAAAGACGGCAAAACCCACGCGGATCTCCCATCTCAAGCGTAACAGATTCCCAAGTTGCCAGTCTAACAGAAAAGAGAGAGGGGAAAAAAAAGGATTAAATAAATTCAAAGATCTGCATCTGCTGAAAGAATTGCATTAGATCGTTTGGGAAAGGAAATGGAAGGAGTGAACAACTCGTATGGAACATCATGGGCAGATCAATGGGACGATGGGCCGGACCCAGTATCGGGGGTGCCTCAGAGAAAGAGGAGCAATAATAACGGAACAGGAGCAGCAAAGTACAAGCAGAAGGTCGGAGAAGGCTTTGATAAGACCAAAGCTGTGGCTTCAACCGGCCTGAAGAAAGTGAAAGAAGGTACCTCCGTCGGCCTCCAGTGGATCAAATCCAAATATCACAAAACCACCCAGAAACGCTAGTACCACTAAGCCAGTTCTGCTTCTTGTGCTTATTATGATCGTGATCATATATCATTTCCGGATTAATTCGCTTTTGGTTTCTTTGTTATATTGATTATTTATTTCATTTATGTATGTAAATTATGAAACTAGCATGATTCGTATGTATATGTGTTTTGATCCTTTTGTTTCTCTTTCGTATTTATAAATATTTGTTTTTCTCTGTATCTGTTCATCTTGATCTAACATGTTAGATCAAAATCAAACCGACTCTACATTTGTTCACGGCTGCTATGCCTGTTAAATTGGCTAAAAAGATGAAGTCAATCTAGCCAGCTGATTTTAGACCTGAACAAAACAAAATCCAATGGTTTTGGCCTGAAAATTTTGATAAACTTTAAACCTACTGTTCCCGAGGTTAAAGTGGTTTAATCCGGTGACCACCAAATTTTTCGAAATGGAAAGCCCCGTGCCCCCCGTCTCCCTGTTCAAAGGCCAATATGTAGCTTGATCCACGCGAGAGGCATTTGGAATTTGACATCATACGCGTGCCATAATCATGACTCAATCACAGCCCACAGCAAGCTTCTCACGCAACGACACATGAAGCAACGTATAGAAGCAAATACCTCAAAATTTCACACAGTAAAGAAAAAAATGCGAATAGCTCTACCATTTTTTTTAATCTTGTATGTTTCTTATGTTTTCTAGTTTTGCAAAATTCAAACGTGGGCAAAAAAATAATTTGGTTTAATGCCATTATTTATACTGTATATGGCTCAACCGCGTAACGCCGATTTGCCGATTTCTGGTTCAAGCGGACGCCTTCATACCTCTATTGTCGTTATTTACACCACGCACGTTCACATCTAAGGCCAAGCTCAAATTATGGCACGATGGCATTCGAATCCGTATCGGATTCAATTAAATAGTAATTAAAAAGATTTTGGGAATATGGGATGCAATACAATATCATCTGATCCACTGACGTGCCAGCTAATTTCATCATATGAAATCTTGCCACTTCTTTAGAAAAATGGCCCGTCTCGATGAATTTACATTTTGTAGGACGACACGTAGTTGAAGTAAGAAATAAAAATTGAAAACTTGTTTTTGTGTTTAATTCTAAGACGTTGGGACTTTATTGATTGGTATATATAACGACAAAAGTTTTGGGCCTCGTGCTTTTTAACCATTGGGTGATGATATTTTCACCCCACAAATTATGTAAATCCACCCCACTTCTAAAAAATAATTATAAAATTTTCACATTACTTTTAAAAATTTTAAATAAAGAAGAATTCTAAGGAATTAATCAATTAAATCTTTCTTAAATTCTTAATTTATTTTTTGTGATCTTTTTTTTTTTATGTTTGACTATTATGATTGCTTCAGCCTAAATTTAAATTGATTATTTTATCCTTAAAATATAAAAGTATAAAAAATTTACTTCAACTTCAACATTTTTTATTTTATACAAAATTCATTGCTTCTAAATGGTCAATTCTACTTTATTAGTATGATTATTAACCTTTAACAAACATTATGTTTTTATGAGTCAATACTCATGTAAATTATTAGGCTATTAAATTTATATCATTTACACGTAAAATATTAAAAATTATTAGACTTTACTTAAAAAGTTAGATAATAAGTCACAAAATTAATACTTAAAGTATTAGATACAAGAACACATTATGCTTCAGGTTAAGTAATTTTATGTCATAACGATTACATAATTAAATAAAACTCATATTAAAATAATCTTCATAGTAAAAAAACTAAGTAAAACAATATAAGAATGATTTAATTGATTAATTATACAAATATTGATGTTGATTTGTATTTATAAAAAATAATGTGTATTTATTATAAATATTTTTTAGAAGTGGGGTGGGTTTACACAAATAATGGGGTGAAAATATCCCCACCCTTAACCATTTCGGATGTCATGAGGTCCTTTTACACATCTTTCGGCCTTTACGCTTAGCCCGTCTTGCCTCCTTGAAGTCCAATTCCAAATCCCCCAATTCAACGTCAATCAAACCAATAAAATTTGCCGTGATCGGCAGTGTAAATATTAATATGCATTTTTCTTCGTTTGAATATTAATAAATTTTTGTTCAAATAAAGAATATTAATAAATTTGGAGATAATAAATTTCATAATCACAATCATGTTTTTTTTAACCTTGTCAGGTGAGAATGGCCGATGCAAAGCAATCATTTATGAATTTCATGTATATAGCGTCCGGCGTGTAATCATAATTTTTATTTTATATGCTCTATTTTTCTTTTTGAAAAAAAAAACTAAAAATCAAATTAGAGGGAACTATTTTCTTTTCTTCTTTGACTTAAATACTAATTTAATTTTTTTAAAAAATTACTCACATGTGAATAAATTTCTAAAATATTAGCTCTATTTAGAATTGAAGTTGAAATGTTATGAATGATTTATTTTATATATTTTTAAAAAATAATATAAGTAAATTTCTTCATCCAGCAGTTTTAGAAATAAGTAAGAGTTATTTTTTATAAATGACTTATTAAATAAGTTATTTTATATTTCTATAGTTCTTTTTATAACCTTCAATTTTAATAAAATAATGACTCTATTTTATTTTTTATAAATTTTAATATATAAATAAGTTATTTATAAATATGTAATAAATTTATTTATAAAATAAGTATTTTATTTATAAATTTTATTAATAACCTTAAATTTTAATATATAAACTGTTTATTAAATAAGTTATTTTTTTATAGTTCTTCTTATAATCTTAAATTTTAATAAAATAATGACTCTATTTTATTTTTTATAAATTTTAATATATAAATAAAAGATTATTAAAATTTATATATATTTTAGTTATAATATTAAAAAATAAAATTTCTTAAATGCAGGTATTTTTAATTTTTAATCTAACAGCGACAGCAACGGCACATCTTCTCTAATACAATCACTTCTTTAATTAATAACTCATTTTATTTACGCAACAAAAATAACTTTATTCTATGAGACACAGCAATCCCAGTAATGAGGAAAATCATCAGCCATAAAAGCGAAAGTAGCAGGCAACTAATCTTTAAAACCCGAAACTGATATTAAACAGAGAAAAAAAGAAAAGCAAAAAAACCGAGAGAAAAGGAAAAATGGCGATCCCAATCCCAAGTCGTCAGCTGTTCATCAACGGTGAATGGAGAGAGCCCGTTCTCAAGAAGCGCATCCCAATCGTTAATCCCGCCACTGAAGAGATCATCGGTCAGCCGCCCCACTCTCCTTGTTACTTAGTTTTGATTTAGTCGCAAAATTACGTTTATTATTGTTTTTGGTGATGGAAAGAGTTTAGAGCTTTAACTCTACTGATCAGTTGAGGGAAGCTTAAAATTGAATGTGGTAGGCTTTGATTTAATGGTTGATGTGTTGGGGAATGTTTGTTTGTTTAGGTGATATTCCAGCAGCTACTGATGAAGATGTTGAGCTGGCTGTTCATGCCGCCCGTCAAGCACTTTCTAGAAAGAAAGGGAATGATTGGTCCGCTGCATCTGGGGCTTTTCGTGCTAAGTATTTGCGTGCTATTGCTGCTAAGGTTATTATTTTTATCCATCCATTATCAACATTCTTATTTTGATTATTCTGAGGTGTAGGCCTCCGCGTTTTACTAAAATCTGGACCTTGAACATCAGTTTCTGAAAGACGAAACATATCATTCGCTGAAATCCAGTGATTATTTAACTTTTTGTATTGAGCTTTGAGCGTAATTTTGTTTGTCTTATATCAAGTCTCCCTGCAAAGAATATATATATATTTTTTTTGATATTTTAACAAAATGTGGTCATTTAGGAGACTGTGGTGAGTTGGTCTTGGTATTTTGATGTGCAGATAACGGAGAGGAAGGCTGAACTGGCAAAACTTGAAACAATTGATTGTGGGAAGCCACTGGAAGAAGCTGTTTGGGACATCGTATGGCTGTGATACTATTGAAAAATATTTGAAGTTGAGTATTTTGCGTATTTCCTTTTTATGACTCTTCATGTTGTCCAGGATGATGTTGCTGGGTGTTTTGAGTACTATGCAGACCTTGCTGAAGGCTTAGATGCCAAACAAAAGGCTCCTGTTTCTCTTCCTTTGGAGAATTTCAAGAGTTATGTACTTAAGGAACCCATTGGGGTTGTTGGATTGATTACTCCATGGTATATGCTTCTTCTTGTGTTTACAGATTTATTTTTTTTAGTCTACAAGATAAATTGTTGGTCCTTCCCCCTGCAATTTGATGCTGCTGTATACAACTAGAATTAGTGACCTTAAGTCTTGCCTTCTTCACATTTCTTTCACGACTGTGGAAGCTTGAAAAGAAATTTCTTGATAAATTGTGCTTTGAAATTGCTTAAGCTTCTATGAGTCATGGGTTCCTTTAGTTGTTCCCTTCTGATATGTAGCAATTTATGTGGACTCCAAACCTTTTAAGCACATTCTTCTGGGCTACATCACATGTTTTTTATGAAGATAACTTCTGGTACTTCTGCCCTTGTACTTTTAATTTCCCTAATTATTGTGCTACTTTATTAACTCCTTTAACAGCCTGTCTCCCTGTGTGTTTCTGTGTAAACACTGAAAGATATTTGCCTAAATTGTTCGTGCTGATTGATTATTGTAGGTCTGGACAGTAAACATGGCTGAGAGATATATTATTTATGTACTGTGGGTTGTATAGCAATCCTTCTGTGGCATCAAGCTTCCTGATATTCAATAAACTAACAATTGCTTGTTCTTTATGTTGAAGGAATTATCCTCTATTGATGGCCACATGGAAAGTGGCTCCTGCATTGGCAGCAGGATGCACTGCAATATTAAAGCCATCTGAATTGGCGTCCGTGTATGTTCTCAATTTTTATTAGCTAGGATCTGCTTGGATGTTGGTTTGTCATATTGTATGCCTGTAATTATATTAATTATTTCAGGACCTGTTTGGAGCTTGCTGAAGTGTGTCGAGAGGTGGGTCTTCCTCCCGGTGTTCTTAATATTGTCACCGGATTGGGTCCTGAAGCTGGGGCTCCTTTGGTATCCCATCCCCATGTTGACAAGGTTCAATTGTCTTCATCATTGTTTCATTGCATTTTCTATGAATTTGAATCTTTATATAAATCCCTTAGATTTTACGATGGCAATTTTGGATTGGATATTTACCATCCATAGCTGCTAATGTATTTGATCATAACAGATCGCATTTACTGGAAGCAATGCAACAGGGAGCAGGATAATGGCAGCTGCAGCTCCAATGGTCAAGGTATGTCAAAGTACTAGAATCGAATTATTGCTAGTCTTTCCTGGCATTTGTGCTCCTTTATTGATCCATGTGTAGTTCACATGCATGCGGTAAAGCCTTTTTTGATACTTGTAGGGTTTTAGGACAGTAAAATTTTTTGTGGCATCTTCTTTTTGTGTGTATTCCTTCTTTTGCCCTTTTCAATTTATTGTCTCTGTTTTTTGAAAAGCAAAATTTTATATGATTTCTTTGCAGCCTGTTACTTTGGAACTGGGAGGAAAAAGTCCAATTATTGTGTTTGAGGATGTTGACCTAGATAAAGGTTAGTGTTTTTGGAAATTATAAAGCATTGGGATTTTCCATGCTTCTCATATTGTTGAATTCCCTTGCAAGAAAATAGTTTCCAAGAGAATTTCAGGCTTCTGGAAGCAATTGTATAATAAAAATATCATCGCTGTTGTTGATACTGATATCAATTTACTCTATGATTTAAACAGCGGTTGAGTGGACAATCTTTGGTTGCTTTTGGACAAATGGTCAGATCTGTAGTGCAACATCCCGCCTTCTCGTGCACGTAAGTACATAGTTGTCTGTTAATTGTCCTTTTTAATTTATCAATTTCATCAAAATTAGTCTACTCTATCCATCCCCCTCTCTTTGTCTCTGTATATGGGCTGGCCTCAACCAGAAGTAAATCAACCAGCATTTGCTTCTCAGATTTATAACCTAAAATCAGCATGTAAACTGTTAGACCACATGTAAAACTATTACAGCAGACCACAAGCTAGATCAAATGTTTACATGTTGCAGCAACATAGAGAGAAAACAGACAAGTAAAGCAGGTAAAAATGTCAAGTCCTACTGATCTAGATTAACATTCCAAACTTGAAACTGATGTAAGTAAATCAAATCAAGCAGACTTCACTGAAACAGCTACTCACAACTTCTGTCATATCCCTATCTACGACACCTACGGCAACTGAAAACGTCAAGACAACACCTTCTCTACTATTTCCCTGCTTCACTGTTATATTCAAGCCTGGGAATCTATGCGTACATTTCTGTTCTGCTTCTAGATAAAGTAAGCAGAAGTGGAATAATCAAAACACCACTCTTCCAGCCTTCTAACTTTAGATAATTGAATTTATACCTGAGGTGACAGTAGCCCTGCAATCTGAAAGCTTATACTGCAGAACCAAGCAACACTAAAATCATTCTGTATCTTTGTCTTATTTCTTTTTTCCTTAAAAATGCTTCATAACTTGTACAGTGATCCTTATTGCTTACAATGTTGCAGGAAAGCATTGCAGCAGAATTTTTAGAGAGGATGGTGAAGTGGATCAAAAACATTAAGATTTCGGATCCACTGGAAGAAGGTTGCAGACTTGGTCCTGTTGTTAGCGGAGGGCAGGTAAGGTTGCAATTTTGAACAGGAACAGTGTAGAGAAAATTTTCTCCTTAATGTTTCTTTCATCCATTTCTCTTAAATTTGGGTTTTTGGTGTACATTTTTTGCAAAATAAATATCTCTAAACATACTCTGCACTAGCACTCATTTTCCATAACAATATGTGAATGCTTTCTCTTTGCTTGGAATGGGTCCATCATTAGGCTGTTGCATTTTTTGCTGTAATTTTAATAGCAAATTTGATTTAAATTATTGTCTGTAAATTTGAATAAAGAATGTGCTTTCTAATATATACTTAATCTGTTGCAGTATGAGAAAGTTTTGAAGTTCATTTCAAATGCCAAGAGTGAAGGTGCAACCATTTTGTGCGGCGGTGCTCGTCCTGGGGTATTGTCCACAACCTGTCACTGTTGGCATTCTGGTCTTTCTCAATAATTCATGATACTGAGCCAGTCCTTGAATGATTGGCAGCATCTGAAGAAGGGATTCTTCGTAGAACCAACTGTCATAACTGACATAGCTACATCAATGCATATTTGGAGAGAAGAAGTTTTTGGACCTGTTTTGTGTGTCAAGTCGTTTTCCACTGAAGATGAAGCCATTGAACTGGCAAATGACACCCGGTAAGTTGATTCAGTTATCTGGAAAATTATAAATGAAAAGATAAATTGGCTCTTTTTCTTTATCCTTTCATTTTCACAGTTCTGCTCTGACAATATATTGATTGTCCGCAGTTATGGCTTGGGTGCTGCTGTGATATCCAAGGATTTGGAAAGGTGTGATCGTGTAAGCAAGGTGAGACTTGTCCTGGAGTGACATTTGCACATACAAATGCAAATAATCATTGTCATGAATCAGTTTATAGAATGTATATTTTAACTGTTTTCATTGGTTGGCCTTCTGCAGGCTTTCCAAGCAGGCATTGTATGGATCAACTGCTCACAGCCATGCTTCTCTCAAGCTCCATGGGGAGGCAAAAAACATAGTGGTTTTGGCCGTGAATTAGGGGAATGGTATGGTCTGTTTTCCCACCAAATAATAATAATAATAATAAATTAATCTGGCCCTATCACGTAACTGCAGAGAGTTTGTATTTCTCATGTATGCAATATAAAAGAAAATGTCTCAAAATACAAGTATTTTGAATCTTTAGTTGTTTAAGACATGTCAAATTAGTATTTGGTTGTCTGCTGATACTGATATTGTGTTGTTCTATTTGGCTCCCTTTTGAACAGGGGACTTGATAATTACATGAACGTGAAGCAGGTCACTCAGTATGTCTCAGATGAGCCATGGGGATGGTACAAGTCTCCTTCAAAGCTGTGAAATGAAAATGAGAAATTGCGGATGAAGCAAAACACAGATAATAATATGTGAGAGGCGTAATGTACCGAAGCTATGAGCTAAGACTATGCAATAATAATATGTAATGTAAAATGACAGAAACAGTTCAGAATAGTTTTATTCTCTTGGCCATGTTGTATTTCCCTTGTGTGATATCATCAGCTTCCATTGGTTGTAAAACCATATTCCCAGACACCCTTGGGAGTTTCATCATAGTTTCAGGCTCTTAACCTGGAATTAGATTCTTAGTTCTCAGGAGATTTTGAAGATCTTATTTCACATGTTTATTTGTGAGTAGATGATTAAAATATCACTATTGCAGAGAAAACCCAAGTCAACAGATCATTTTGGTCTATCTTGCCTTAAGCGGCAAACTTTAGTCTTTTAGTAACAATTAAGGCCACGATGTATCGCTTCACGTGGTTAGGGGGGGAACGCTATCAATCTTTCTCGACGTTTACAGTTTACCTTTTTCACTTCTTAAACTGGAAGCAAAGGTTCTTAAAATGCTCCGTGCTTACTGACTTGCCAGCTCGAAATGAGTTGGGTGACTGATGGGCTGGAGCTAGCTTCACGAGCAAAACAGTTGTTTGATCATGTGGGCAGCTTGAGAAATATAAAAGTGAATGAATAACATACGATGGATTCAGGATCCGAACCAAAGTCCGAGTCTGAGAATTTGAGGTGTTAGTTGCTGAATCCAGAGGGTATTCTTTTTGCCGGCCCTTTTCTCCAAGATCACGAATGTTGACGATCCTTGGGCGCGGGGCATTGGTGGAAATCTTGACGTATCATTCAAATTCTCTTTATTAAAGTACTAGTGAGGACCAACCGTATATAATATTCCATGGAGATGGGATGAAACTCCGATTAACATAATGGAAATGGACTGCTGCAGGGTACTGATGGCATGGCGTGGCATGGCTCAATACTTTTTTGTAATTACATTTCAGATAACAAACAAAAATGTCACTGTCGTCTAGTAGTAAAAAGATGGCGTACGTCCAAGCGAGATTGAGACGGGCCCCACCACCAAATGTCTGTGTGAGGAAACTCACGTGGAAACTTCTTTGGTTGTCTTTGCTTCCTCAGCGTACTGGTCGGAAACCAAACTGTAACTAATCGTATTTCGTACCACTTTTTTTTTTTTTTAACAATTTCTTTACCGACACCTATTTATTTTATTGAACAGCGTTCAGCTTCAGTGTTCACAATCCTTGCAACGACTAACTACAAAAGCAAAGACCAAAGATAACTACTAAATATAACAACAACATTCTCTTCATAATACGCACGCACATATCGCTATAATAAGTAGCGATATCTTTGGGTCATCCTGTACTAAAGTGATCCCAGTAGAAGAAGAGCCGGATAAATTTCTCAATCTTTTGCTTCTTGCTCTAAACTCACATTGTCGTTGTTTTTGAAGATTCGGGTTGAATTGTTACAGATTTTGAGAGATCTGTGTTTGTGTTGATTGGAGATGGGGAGCTCAGAGGATGATAAGGTGGTTGCTGTGATCATGGTGGGCGGTCCCACGAAAGGTAAATGCAATTCGTTTATTTGTTCTGTTTCATTTACACCAAATTATGGGATGCTTTTTGTGCTTCAATTGATGATTCATTGATAGCTTGATTGGTGTTGCGAATTTTGATTTTGATGCACTAGGTACACGATTCCGGCCATTGTCACTGAATATTCCAAAGCCTCTTTTCCCTTTAGGTGGACAGCCAATGGTTCATCACCCAATTTCTGCCTGTAAAAGAGTATGTATATTCTTGGATCCTTCCTTAACTAATTGTTACATTCAAATTTGAGGAGTGCTTGATAATTGATATTTGCTTATTCTGTTGTAGATTCCAAACCTGGCACAGATCTATCTTGTTGGATTCTATGAGGAGCGTGAATTTGCATTGTATGTCTCCTCAATCTCCAATGAGCTTAGAATTCCTGTCAGGTAATTCCCTCTTAGTTCTAGTTTTCTGCCCTATTTCCATTTGGACTGTTCAATCTTGGTGCTCACTCTTGTTCTTGATGAAATGTTATTGTTAGATATTTGAGGGAGGACAAGCCTCATGGTTCAGCTGGTGCGCTTTACAACTTCAGAGATCTGATCATGGAAGACAACCCAGTTACTACCTTTGCCTTTTAATTTTGCATAGGCATGCTCTTTTGTGTAAATTTTTCTTACTTCATAGACATTTCCATTTGTACCTCCTGTCCCTTTAATATTAACTATGTGAAATGCATATATAGATTCGAGTGCATTTAGCATATAACAGTTGTCTGATTATTATTTGTGTTATAATGTCATTGGTAATGTTTGTTTTATTTTGCTTCAGTCTCATATCTTCTTGCTGAATTGTGATGTCTGCTGCAGTTTTCCACTGCCAGAGATGCTCGGTAATTATATTCTTTATTCTGAGGCTTGATTTTCTTCACATTCTCTGATCAAATTTCAAAATTTTCCAATTAGTTCCTTTTTCTTGAATCTTTTGCATGAGCAAGCAAGAAGCCACTAATTTTAAGACTGGGCAAGGCTTATTTCTGTTCTCCAGAAGCCTTATCTGGCTTTTCTCTTTAATATTTCAGATGCTCACAGAAATTATGGCGGGATGGGAACTATACTCGTTATTAAGGTTAGTCAGGACATGCATAAGATGTTTATATAGTTGTTAACTTTTCTTTTATCTTCATTTTTGGATTCTTTTTTCTCTTATTATACAGGTTTCTGCTGAGTCAGCCAGCCAGTTCGGTGAATTGGTAGCTGATCCAGATACCAATGAGTTGTTGCATTACACGGAGAAACCTGAAACTTTTGTATGTACAAGCTCAGAGATCTAACTGCTGTGTAACATGTTAATATCCTTTGATATTGCTTGGAATGATTGATAAATTTTCATACCGTTTCCTGCCCTGCTCTCCTATACTTTTGACCCTACCTATTTTATCTCAAAGTGTTATGATAGTTACGTTGTAATGTAGGTAAGTGACCGAATAAATTGTGGTGTGTACGTATTTACACCAGATATCTTTACTGCCATCCAGGGTGTTTCTTCACAGCGGAAAGACAGAGGTCAGTAATACAGGACTCTGTCAGTAGGATGCTGTAGAGTGATAAAAATGTAAACGATGGTTTTGTGAGTTTTGCAGGCTTTAATGCACAGACGTAGCCTTTTATCATCCAAGTTAATTATAAACAAGGAGTTAATATATTTAAATTTGTGCCATTCAAGAACTTCAGGCTATTAAAATTGATTTTTGATATGAAATTTACTCTGTTTTTCCGCTCTTTCTTTGTCCATAATTTTATATATGGTATTGATTTTATCATGTTAAAAACCAAGTTCTTTCTTGTCACTTGCAGAAAATCTGAGAAGTGTATCCAGCTTTGAAGCCCTTCAGTCAGTTACTAGGTAAATCATTCCTGCTAATTCTTAGCTTGATAATGTTTGCTTTTTGTTATCATAAATAGATTTTTTTTTAATTTTTCTCTATCCATGATAACATGATGTCATTCACAGGAGTCTTACTACCGATTTCATTAGGTTGGATCAAGATATCCTGTCACCTCTTGCAGGAAAGAAGCAGTTATACACATATGAAACCATGGATTTCTGGGAACAAATTAAAACTCCTGGGTAAGCTTGTCATTTAGCATTATCAACCCTTAACAAATCCCTTGCCAAATAAAGCATGGTAAACAAACCAAATTGAATGGAGAAAACTACCAAAACAGAATCAAATTAGAACAGAGAATAAAGATTGTTTGCTCCTTAAGTAGGATCTGATCTTTTTATTTGTACATGCAGCATGTCTCTGAAATGCTCTGGCTTGTATCTTGCCCAATTCCGGCTTACCTCTCCCAATCTTTTAGCTAGTGGAGACGGTACCAAGAATGCCACTATAATTGGTGATGTTTATGTTCATCCATCAGCAAAAGTACATCCAACTGCTAAGGTATTTTCCTTTGTTCCTTCCTGGGTTAAGTTATGCACATGTAGTAAAGCATTGCTGGACGGTGCTTTACCAGACAAGCATCAGTTTGAATACTAACAGAAATAACTTTCTTGTGGCATGCACACCGAAAATGTTGTCTGGAAATGGTATCTAGGCAGGAAAACTATAACATAATGCAGTTCTCATTCCCTCTTCTGTTCTGCCATTGTCCATCTTCCTTCCTAGTCTCCAAATTATTACTCTATTACTGCACTGAGCTGAATAGAGAATTGAGAACCACCTTCTTCCATTTCACACATTTTCCTTTGTTTCCCTTCATTTTTTTATCTTTATGTTAACTATAGAACTGACTTTTCTGCAATACATGAAAACAGATTGGTCCCAATGTCTCAATTTCTGCCAATGCTCGTATAGGGGCAGGTGTAAGGCTCATTAGTTGCATTATACTTGACGGAGTTGAGATCATGGTAATTAAGCAATTTCTATGATTTGAAACCCTGCCTATCCAACCCCACAAATTCGAACCCTCTCTTTATGTTAAGCTTGACATGTGTATATCACTTTCTCAGGAAAATGCAGTTGTTACTAATGCAATTGTTGGGTGGAAATCTTCTATTGGTAGATGGTCCCGTGTTCAGGCAAGTTCTAAATACAATTGCTTAATGTGATTTTGATTCATGAGATTAACAAGTAATGAGACAACGTAGATGTATTGATGGTAAGTTTGCAAAAGGAGATGTTTTCTGATAGATCCTCTTTCTGTCCCTTGTGGTGCAAGGAAGAGGGAGCACCTTTTGTTTTCTTTTCACTTTTTTCCCTTTTATTTACCCTAAGTTCTGCTGAATGTGCCAAATTATTTTATGTGTCTGATCAATGGATTACAGGCTGAAGGAGATTTCAATGCTAAACTTGGGATCACAATCCTCGGTACCTTCTTGATGCATTCTCCCCCTCCTTCCCTTAGCTTTTAATTTTCTTATTTGAAGTATAAAGTTGTTTGCAATCCGACTTATATCATAAATATATGTTCTAGGTGAGGCTGTGGGTGTTGAAGATGAAGTAGTTGTGACTAATAGCATTGTCCTTCCAAACAAGACACTCAATGTTAGTGTTCATCAGGAAATTATTCTATGATATATTGATACTTGATAGAGCTTTCACATATCCCAAGCCAAAGGTTACTTTTGGGCTCTCCATCTATTCCCCTTTATTATTGATTTACTGTCATGATTTCTATTTTTACCGTTTTCCAAATTTCAAGTAGAGACACCGACATTTAAATTTAAAATAGTTCAGTACCCATTTGTAAATTGAGATTTGGCTCTTGGAATAAAATTTTGACTATTGGCTACTTTACTTTTGTGAAATCTGTAAAGAGTTTTCTAGCCAGGAGCGTAGCAAAAGTCGAAAGAATCATTTTAAGACAATGGGTAACAATGGATTCTGTGATCAGTACCTATTTGAAACGTCAATGCTTTAGCTTAATCTTTAGAGTAAAGATTAATGCAGGGACCTTGCTGGCATCATATAGATTTTTTAAAACACTACTCTAAAATCACTATTTTCAGGGTCTTGTCTGACGTCAGTAACTTACTTTAGGACAGTAATGTCTCAGGATCCTAATCAAAACGAAAGGTGATACTGGAGATAAATGTTTGTCTTAGACCACAGAACATGCAATTGGTCAGATGATAGAAACAAAGTACCATGCCAACATAATACAATTGCTTAATCTAATTGAAAGCAATATATAATTTGAGTTTATTACATGATAACAGACTCAACCGAGTAGGATGTATTTTATACATACACCTATCTCATTTCATATTGGGGTGGGTTGTCAACGTCCCCTTCTACTGTTGCATGCTTCCCTGTGTATGTTCCAAGAATAGAGAGATAAGCGAGGTCAGGTATCAAATGATGCGTTTGGTAGCCTTTAGCGCCCTCCCTTCAAGGATTAAGGCAATAACCACTGCATAGCAAAGGTCGTATCAAACTGTTCCATTAGAATGTGTGCAAAATTTCAGAATCTAAGTTAAATTGGAACATAGATAATGGCGACCAGTACCACACACATTTAAAAGACTACTTAATAGCATTGTTTAGCTTGCAGAAAAACCAGCTGACACTATAACTGGCCACGTATGCCTTTTCTCATCAGGAACATGTCTAATGTTGTTAATATGGACAACAATTATAAAAACTTGAATCAGAAGTTTTGATACCCATCAAGAATTATTTAAAAGCACCCCTTATCCAAAGAAGATGCAAACTGACTATGACCGCAATTCAGTGCATTAAATTTGAAAGTTGATCATACTCAAGTATTACAGTAATGTAGATTCCAGACACACACAAAAAGGAAAAAAAGAGTGACAATAAGCCACAGTTTCTTATACTAAATGATGCAGATGTAATGTTTCAAATTGGTGGTGATAATCATAGCAACACGAAATGGCAAACAAGGAAGAATGCAGGCAAACCTCATGACATGATTGAAACCAAGTTATCAACGTTGCTCAATATCCAGTGCTTCCACGCAGAATGGTACTCTATTTTTCCCAAAACCATTGGAAGATGATGTGATGCCTCCACCGGTGTCTGGAGAGTCTTCAGACTTTCAAAATCCCCTCTATCACTACCTGCGTAATAATATTCATTCGCTCAACTGCTTTCAGAAGTAAACGGTAAAACTCAACACTCAAGTGCCTACGGAACGATCACATCACAGCAAATTCAAATAGGATAGGAGCAAGCAGTCCTCTGACCACCACAGAATCCCAAACAGACTTGGTTCATAAGCAACTGTCAATACTGATGGACCTCACAGTTTGATTTGACGAGGAAGACGGCCACAACTGCTCTGCAATCTCAGAATCTCTTTGGCTAGACCTTGATTACCCATTAGTAGAAGCCCATTCAAAACCCGATTGAAAGTGAACTTCCTCGGCATGAATCCTCTATCAACCATTTCAATCAACAACTTCCCAGCCACCAGCAAATCATCTGATTTCTTCCTCACAAACATTGAGCTAATTAAAATATTGTACGTATCTAAATTTGGCAAGCAAACCCCACCGCCCATCTTCTCAAACAACTCCAAACCCCTTTCAATCTCTCCTGCATCACAAAAATAACGAATCAAAATATTGTAAGTCTGCACATTTGGCTCACACTCATCATCCTTCATTCTTCCCACAAATTCCAAGGCTCTTTCCATTTCACCTGCGTGACACAATCCTCTAATAACCACATTATAAGTTATTGAGTTGGGCATATAACCCTTCCTCACCATCTCTTCAAAAACCAATATAGCATTCTCCACAGAGTCCTTCTTACACAAAACCTGAATCATAGCATTATAAGTTGCAACCGATGGAAGCACACCTTCGCTGACCATCCCATCAAAAACATTTCGAGCTCTCTTAATCTCACCCACAACTCCAAACCCATGAACAATTGTAGTATAAGTAACAACATCAATTTCACATTTCCTCTTCTTCATCTCCAAAAAGAACCTCCAGGCTTCCTCAATTTGACCGGCTCTAAAATACCCTTTAAGCACTATATTATAAGTCGTCAAGTTCGGGTTCAATCCTCTATCAACCATCTCCTTCAAAACCTCCAAAGCCTTGTTAGTCCTCTTAACTAAACACCATCCATTTGCAATCACATTATAACTAACAACATCGGCCTTAAATTTCCCCCTAAAAACCTTAAACAAATTATATGCCTTTTCAACTTTTTTCTCTTTACACAACAGATCAAGAATGGTATTAAAAGAATTCAAGCTTTGCCGGCAGCCGTGCTCATGCATTGACAAGAAAATCTTGACAGCTCTATCAGCTTTCCCAGCAGAGACATACCTTTCGGCGATGATTGCGAATGTTTTCTGGGTGGGGCCAAGGCGAAGGGATTTCATACGGTGCACGAGGGTCCATACGGTCCTGTGGTCGCGCAGGCGGGCGGCGAGGTCGATGGCATGGTCAAAGGAGGAGCGGGAGTGAGTGTAAGTTGGGTGGTGGGAGAGGATGCTGAAGAAGTGGAGGGCTTTGAGGGCATGGTTCCAGAGGCGTTTGATGATTTCGTCGACGAGTTGTGGGGTCCAATGGAGACTGGGGCAGTGGAGGGTCTGGGTTAGGGTACGTGGGTCGGTGGAGGTCAGTATGAGGCTGGCTAACGCGGCGGGGTCGGCAGCTTCCAGTGGTAACAGTGCCGGTGAGGTGGTGGTGAGAGGTGAAAGATCTCGGTAAATACAGAAGTGTAAGTGATTTGGAGGTTTTCGAAGCAATGCGAACATTTGAGCTCACGTTTTTGGCTACTTGACTAGTTCCGCCTTTTTCAAAAGCTCCGTCTCTATTTTTTTTTTTTTAATCACCTTTTTCAACAAAATCATTTATCAGTCACGCGTACAAAAATTACAACAATATTTTTTATATTAGCTCTTTTTATTATTAATACAATAACAATATACAGATGATAATAATGGCACGTCATATTTCCATATTCGTGTCACATAGCGGAACGATATATAAAATTATGAAAATAACTTCAATCAAATTACATATGAGCGAGTAAGTCAATACATGAGATGATTGCCCATATAAAATGCCAGATCAAATAGTCATTGAGGATGTGTCTGACGTACTATATTGCATTACCCTATATTAAATATACTGCATTATGATGTATTTATTAGGATACATTATATTAAATTATAATTTAATACACGTTAGTGTCGTATACACGGTATTATATAAAATTAAAATATTATTATTTTTTATTAATATTATAAATAAATTAAAGATTTCTTAATAGGTTTTATTATTAAATTTTTGAAATTTATTATTTTTATACTATAAAATGCTTAATAATATACAGTTATTAAATATAAAATACTATAATATTATTAATAAATTATAATATAATATTTTATATAATTTATTTATATATATTAGTTATGATAATATAGTATAATTTAAATTTATATAATATAATATAAATTATATTATATTAACATTATAATATTAGGTTATAAATTTGTTTTTATTTATTAATTATATAATTAAATAAATTATTATATTAACATTTTTAATTTTTTATTATTTTATATAATTTATTTATTATATTAGTTCGAATATAGTTGTTTAATTTAATTTTATTATTTTAGCAAATAATAAATGATAAATAAAATTAAAATACCTTTTACATATTCAAGTAAAATAATTAAAATGATTTATCTAATGAGAGTAAAATAATGCATTATCATTTATTTATTAAATATTTAGGCTTACTAATAGTTTACATTATTATTTAAATTAAATTAATATTTAAATATAATATAAATTAGTATTTTAATAAGTTTAATAAATATAAATTTATTATATATAAAATAATGTTTGACAAAATTGAATTTATTATACTTAATGAATAATAAAAGTGAAATGGTTGTACTTAAAATATGAACAATGTTTTAATGCAATACAACTTAAACCCTATTTTTCATAGGTTAATTTTATGCTCCTTTTATTATATTAGTTATTTTTTTAATACAATACAATACAACTAAAAAATTACAGCTAAATGTGTTAGCATAAGAATATTGTTTTAATGCAATGCAATTTAGTGTAATTTAAGTTGCCAAATGCACCCTAAATGAATTCGAGTTTAATGAACAAATAATTTAAATAAATTAAATATTACATACACTATCATCATTTGATCCTTTTTTTAATAGTTTTGCATCATCAATTAGTTAATGAAACGATATATCAATTGGTGCATCGAGATACTCATAAAGAGGCATCTAGTGAATGATTTTAAGGGTGTGGGTGCGTGTGTGTGTGTTGTTTTTTAGTGTTTATATATTGTTTTGTTGTTATGATATTACCATGTTATAGTTTTAATTGCACGAGGGTTTTTAGATGTAATAGTTGAGTTGATAGACTGAGCCAATGCCATAAAATTTCTTTATATTTCACATAATTAATTTGTGAAGCCATTTAATCTCCTTTCAAATCTTACAAATTTATAATTCTAACTATTCTATAATTAGATATTCTTGTGGTTAGGTACTCCCTAACTTAAACTTAAAGCTTAGACATTAAATTTGGACTTGTACTCGCTTAGAGTGTTATCTTTTAATTTTAATCTCTAAAATATAATACCCACTTTTATTAAAAAAAAGAAAGGCGTTGTACTTGTACCGATATGGCAGAGTACTGTTAGTCATTATTGAGGAAAAAGAATTGTTATAAATTAAGGAAAAAAAATGGTTATAAATTAAGGGGAAAAAAAATGTGGCACAATATTGCGCATGCAGTGTCTGCTTGGAAATCAGTTGAAAGAACAAGATACAAGTATATGACAATTAGCAAGACAGAAACAATCCAATGAATTAACACACCGGATAAGTGTGCAGGTGTTGGCTGGCATTACATAAATCCAGAGGATGGTCATTCCCAAGTAGGAGCAAAGAGAGCGTGCTTCCACTGCGTGGCCATCTCTCTTCTTTGAGAAAGAATGATATTTCGATGCACTGCCTGTGATGAAATTATTTGAGGGTCATTAGGAAAGTCATTGAATTGAAGGATCAGGAAATTTGTCGTATTGTCTTCCCAGCAACTTCAGTATACCATGATTGCCAGGCTTCCATGTAGTGAGAAAAAAGGTCTTGGAGAGCTGAAACATTTATTCGCAGAGCCAACAAAATGTCAGTATCATCTGTTGATGTGTGTGTGGAGTACAATATAGATGGACAGTCAGCAGACAGACCAAACAAGTAAACTTCCCCATTTTGGACATGAACATGGTCTCAGAAGCAAAATCTTAACTGGCCAACATAATTATTTTGAGCATGGTTATTAAAAAGAAAAAATAGATAGATAAGCATATTCATGGAACGCCAATCTTGTCACTGCTTACAAGTACGCTGTTTTATGGAAAAGAACAGTATTTACTGGTGAGCTCTTTATCCAATAAGATGCAAGTAAAGAAGAAATGAATCAAAAGGCTGACCAAATATAGATTTCCTATTTCTGATCTTGCTGATGAACTTTAAGAGACAAACTCGATTCAACTACAATGACAGGGTCATTTTAAATATTAATGCCATAGTCAAGACAGTTAGCAATCCTAGAATATTGATGAATTAGATATTTAAATTATACCTTGATTGTGATATTGAGGACGATACTTTGAAGTAAGACTTTCCCAATCATGTGCCTCTTTCACATTATTCTTTGAGGAATTGACTTCAGGCACACTTTCAGGAGCAAAAGGACCAAATTGGTAACTCTGTGGGCCCTGATTCACATAATTTTCTGAATTACTTCTATCAACGACCCTTACCAAATCATCAACTTTCATTTGCTTTTCCATTTTAATACTATGGCTTATATCCCCATTAATTGAAGTATCCATTCTTTTCCTTTTGAAACTGATGTTTGTAACATCAGTTCCAAACGTCCTCTTCCGTGACTCGTCAAGATTCAAAGAATCGGCTAATCCAATCTCCAACCTGTTTACCCCTAACCACCTGAATGCTGGCTTCCTGGTTTCTGCTGTATGGGTCTGCAAGGTAAAAGATCAAAAAATCAGAGGACTATATAATCATGACCACATGTGATTAAGTTCAGCTAAATTCTAAGTAAATATTAAAATTTAATTTTGAGCTTATATCATTTATAGCCTTTGGGATGATATTTCATTTACCTTCTCAATGAGGTTCATGGAAGACAAGACATTAGCAATGTCATACAACCGTCTTACTTTTGCTGCAGACAGATTTAAGAGAACGTCAGTCACAAGAGTTTTTAACTCCTATTTACGGAGGCTACAATTGAAACAGCAAGTTGAGAATTCATTTACTTCTCATTACAGATGTATTGTGGGCATCCCCAAGCAATAACTTAGCTACTTCATCTAGGGTGATCATATCCACCTGCAAAGAAACACGACTCAAAGTAACACTTGCATATAAGTAATTGAAAATTTTAAAAGAATAACCAATCTCAAGATTTCACTCACATTAGAGCAGACAAAAAGTCTGACAAAATTCTGCGTAAGAAGTCCAAGAGACTTTTCTCTTCTACTGTCTGTAAAGGAAACATACATATAAGCTGTAAGTGTGACCATAACTTATGATGAAAGGTTGCAATTCCTCCAATTTTCTATCATTTTTCAAAACTAAAAGATCACCATAGCACATTGACCCAACGCATTAGAAAACACATTTAACACAATAATGAACAACAAATGAACAAATGAAGGCAAACTTCAAATGCCAATAATATGTCAAATAAATTGTATACACTAATGGTTCTAATCAAAGCATAAGCTGGTCAAATAAACAATAACAAGCAATATATCTTTATATAATTACCATTTTTTGAAGATTTAGGAGCAGATCTATGGTTTAAACTATCACTTTGGCTTCCAGGATTGGGATTAGATAAACTATCATCATCTTCTTCATCATCCTCATCATCTGAAACCTAAAACAGAAATAAATGAATGAACTTCACTTTAAAAAACAAAAAACAGAACATTGTAAACCCTAATTTGACCTACTTTTGCACTATTGCTGCCATCAAATGTAGTGAAAGCATCCCTCAGGCCTACTTCCTATCATCATTTCATAAAACCAAACAACATCAGAATTAATTTTCACAAAAAAAATTGCAATTACACGATTTTTTTTTTTCAAAAAAAGAAACAAATCAATCAAAAACCTTAAAAGTACCTTGAGCTCCTGCAGAGCACCAGGGATTGCCTTAAACCCCTTCCACGTATACTTATTTTTTGCCCTTCTTGTAAGAACCTAAATTAACAAATAAAAAGTTAAAAAATTACACAAAAGAATTAAAGAATATAAAAAATGAAAAAGATTAAAGATCAAAAAACTCACACCAACACTTTCCAAGACATTGACAATATCATAGATTCGACGCCTTTCAACACCTACAAATACAATTCATCGAAGGAATCAAAACCTCTATAATCACATAAACGTATTAAACAAGCAGATAAATATTCAAAACTAAGAATCAGATAAAGACCTAATTTCGAAGCGGCATCGTCGAGGCCGATCGATTCAACACCATCTCGGTTATACAAGCTCAAGAAACTGCAAATGACAAAATAATAAATATAAATACCAAGAAACTTAAAAAGGCAAACAGAAATAATAATAAAGAGGAATTGAAAGTGTACTTTGAGCAGAGGAGGCCGAGGGATTTTTGTTTGCGGCTGTAAGTATAGTGCCTTGAAGAAGGATCTTGAACTTTGGTTGAAGATGAAGACTGCGGCATCGTTTTGGTGAACGATTTGAGCGAACTGTATGTAACTTTATAGAGAGAACTGGAGGATGGAGATCGGAGGGACCGTTAAGAATGTTGACTAATGGCGGGGTGTAAATTTTTGAATAGGAGGGATCTCAAGGAGGTTTTCTTTTCTTTTTTTCATTTTTTTCCCCTGAAAGTTTTGAAATGAGAGCTTCTGATGGATTAGCGGGAATTTGAATTGAGATCTAGACGCGCTTGTTTTGGTTTGAGAAATCACGTGTTTATCCTCGTGTGGGAATCGGAATTAAAGGGTACCTGTCGGTAATTTTGTTTTGTAACGGGAGAATTCAGAAATGATTAATCCTAATATTTGGAGATTGTTGAGCGCAAAAGTACAATTACAGTGTGTTCTATGCAATAGGTGGCGCGCAGTTCACAATTGGAGAATCCAATCATATGACGATATATCATCATTCATCCAAACATATAAGTTTTGTAAGTAAATATTTATGCTCTATTGCATTTCTGTAGTTTCTGTAGGTTTACTTCACATAAACATCATGAAATTTATTTAAATAGTTCAAATAACATTCTTTTAACTAATCACCTGAATTTAAATTTAAGAGATGTAAGAGGCTAAAAATATATTAAACTTCCCACCCTCCTATTTTTTAAATGAAATGTGTAAAAATAAAAATAAAGAAAAAAGTTTAATAATATTATTATTAAAAAAAATACAGGAGAAAAAATCACTATTATTTTTTTAAAAGGGAAATTGTTAATTTCCCTTTATTATAATTAATATATAATATTTTTTTATTTTTATAATGGTCAATAACCTCACTAACAGTATAAATTTATAATATTATCTTTATTTTTAAATATATTTTTATTCATATTTAGTTTATATTAAAATAAATCACATGAATGAAAATTAAAATAAAAAAATAAGTATTAAAAATGAAAAATATATGTTTTGAGGTAAAAAAATTAATAATAAAATATTTTTTTGTACTTTTTTATTTTATAAATATTTCTTATAATAAATATTTTATAATATTTTAAAATTAAATGTAAAAAGTATAAAAAATTATTTTATTATTTATTTTATAACAATTTTTTTATTTGTCATTCAAGTTTTCTTATAATAATTTTTTTTTATTTTATAATAATTTTCTTATATATTTATTATAAGAAAATATTTATAAAATAAAAAATACAAAAAAATTATTATTAATTTTTTTATTTACATCAAAATATATAGTTCTTATTTTTTATACTTATTTTTTTATTTAATTTATAATAAATATAAATATATTTAAAAATAAAAATAATATTATAAATTTATTTTATAAGAGAATTATTGATTATTGTAAAAGCAATAGATAGTAAATGATGTATATTGATTACTGTTAGTGAGAAATTAGCAATTCCCTTTTTTAAATCACTATTATACCCAAATCCACCAAAATCAAAAGTAATCGGCTAAATTCAAAAACCTGGGCGCGGAATCGCGGATCAAGAAGACTGAACTTGCTAACAAATTAGCGTTAATTAATGATCAAATAGCATTAATTCGTAGAAGAAAATAGGAAAGAGATCGATGAGTTCAAAAGAGAGTTGTAGAAATGAACTCCGCACTGCGATTCGTCAACTCAGTGATCGATGCCTTTACTCTGCCGCGAAATGGTACTAAAACCCTAGACCCCAATTACTTCATTTTCTTATTATAACATTTTTAATTTTTATGCTTTAGCTTTTGTTTTTAAGTACTAAAATTGGTTTTGTATCTTCAGAAATTAACAAGTAGCTTCATCTATTTGATTCTCCTTTTCCGAGCGTGACTCTGATGTTTAATAAACGATAAAGCTACAGCCTTGGTGCTCCATTGGTCACTGAGAATGTTGAGCGAGAATGGGGAAAAAAATAAAATAAAAATTGGAGCTTAATGTTGGCTTAATTTTTGAAGTGAGGAACATTTTAGCTAAATGGTTGACTCATGCTCATTTAAGACAAGATAGATTTTTCCGAATAAGCAACCAAAATGTAAGATTTTGGATGAAAAACTTACTAGTTTAATTTTATTTTTGATTTTAATACCAATAAGTTTTTGTGTGCCGTTATAAGTACAGGGCAGCAGAGCAGTTGGTGGGAATCGAACAAGACCCAGCAAAGTATACACCTACAAACACCAGATTCCAGCGTGGAAGCTCAAGCATACGCAGAAGGTTCCGCACAAATGACATCACTTCAACACCAGTAGCTGGTGTCTCTTATGTGTCCACTCCTGTGATGGAAGAGGATGAGGTGGAGGATAGCGACTTTTACCTTTTGGCAAAGTCATACTTTGATTGCCGAGAGTACAGGAGGGCTGCCCACGTACTCCGTGATCAAACTGGACGGAGATCAGTGTTTTTGCGCTGTTATGCACTTTATCTGGTTTGCATCAGTCTCTTTTCTTTTTAGCTTTTAGCTTTTTATGTTCCCATTTCATGGCTTTATACTGAAATCCCCATGTTGGCCATTTTCTGGCTTAATTCTCAAATCTGCACAACATTTTTGGCTTAGTTCTACCTACTATTTACATTCCCTCAAGTTGTGTAATTAATTCTCTTCAGCATTGTTTTGAATGGTTTTGTAATTCCAGTGAAGCTGAATTTCAGGCTTTTTTGTTTTTTCGGGGGAAGTCTTGGATGTATGTAACTTACAGGCTAGGGTCCTTTTATTTCTGCTTCTTTGGTGCTCTTTTTTATACTTACTGTAAATGTTGGAGTACCATTTCGCAGCAGAGTAAAGGCATCGATCACTGAGTTGACGAATCGCAGTGCAGAGTTCATTTCTACAACTCTCTTCAGCATTGTTTTGAATGGTTTTGTAATTCCAGTGAAGCTGAATTTCAGGCTTTTTTGTTTTTTTGGGGGAAGTCTTGGATGTATGTAACTTACAGGCTAGGGTCCTTGTATTTCTGCTTCTTTGGTGCTCTTTTTTATACTTGCTGTACCATGATTCATGACCTGTTTGTTGTGTTTCGAATAAAACTTATCATGTACTGAAATTGAATCTATTAGGATAGAATAGTTTATGGAGAAACCCATCTTCAGTAAATATTTGGATTTTGTAAATAGGCCATCACGATCACCTTTGTTTATGTGCCATGTGGATAACAGTCATCAAAACAAGTTTCACAAGTTCTCCATAGAAACTAGGAATTTCTGTTACAACCCATGCCATACTGTGCAAATTAATAATTCATTGATAAATACAAAGCTCTTGAAATGCATAAAGACAATGTAGGCATTGATAACTTAAATAAAGCTGGGAAGATACTGTTCAACAAGAAAAGAGTTTTACCTTTGACCCGGAGAGGATATGATATAAAGGGATAGGTAATATTACCTTTGAAAGGACTTTAGCTGTCTGTAGGAGCAGTTCGTAATCTTATGTTAGTGGCTTCCATTCATAATGCATCATTTTTTGCTTAGGGAAGTACTTGTGCATTTGCTAGTGCCTTTTATTGGTACTTTCAGTATTATACAAAAATTTTTGCTATATTTAAGGAGTTTTATGTTCTTGTTATTGCCTATTTGTTGCTTAATGAAGGCTGGAGAAAAGCGGAAGGAAGAAGAAATGATAGAACTCGAGGGTCCATTAGGCAAGAGTAATGCTGTGAACCGTGAACTAATATCGCTGGAGAGGGAGTTATCTACATCTTGGAAGAATGGGACAGTGGATCCCTTTGGTTTGTACTTATATGGTATCGTGCTTAAAGATAAAGGCAATGAGAATCTTGCTCGTACGGTTTTAGTGGAGTCTGTAAATAGCTACCCTTGGAATTGGAATGCCTGGTCAGAGCTGCAGTCCTTGTGCACTTCAATTGACATCTTGAACAGCCTTAATCTCAATAACCATTGGATGAAGGACTACTTTCTTGCCAGTGCTTATCAAGAACTTAGGATGCACAATGAATCCTTGACGAAATATGAATATCTACAAGGCACTTTCAGCTTCAGCAATTACATACAGGCTCAAATTGCTAAAGCCCAGTACAGTTTGAGGGAATTTGAACAAGTTGAAGTAATATTTGAAGAGCTTTTAAGAAATGACCCCTATCGAGTGGATGACATGGATATGTATTCCAATGTGCTTTACGCGAAGGAGTGTTTTTCTGCCCTAAGTTACCTTGCCCACAGGGTATTTACGACTGATAAATACAGACCAGAATCTTGTTGCATCATTGGGAACTACTACAGTTTAAAGGGGCAGCACGAGAAGTCTGTTGTGTATTTTAGGAGGGCACTCAAGTTAGACAAAAATTATTTGTCTGCTTGGACACTAATGGGACATGAGTATGTTGAAATGAAAAACACTCCAGCAGCCATTGATGCTTATAGACGGGCTGTAGATATAAATCCACGTGACTATCGAGCCTGGTATGGGTTAGGTCAAGCTTATGAGATGATGCATATGCCTTTATATGCTCTTCATTATTTTCGAAAATCTGTATTCTTGCAGCCTAATGATTCTCGATTGTGGATCGCCATGGCTCAGTGTTATGAAACTGAACAGCTTCACATGCTTGAGGAGGCAATAAAATGTTACAGAAGGGCAGCAAACTGTAATGACAGTGAAGCAATTGCCCTGAACCAGTTAGCAAAGCTGCATCACGCACTTGGACATGATGAAGAAGCAGCATTCTACTACAAGAAGGATTTGGAGAGGATGGAAGCTGAAGAGAGGGAAGGACCAAACATGGTTGAAGCTCTGATATTTCTTGCTACCCACTGCAGAGCGCATGGCAGATTTGAAGAGGCAGAGGTGTATTGTACTCGTCTTCTGGATTACACTGGCCCTGTGAGTTTTACCTATCTGAAAAATTTGTAGAGAGCAAAAATAAAATGTCAAAACTGGTTTATACACATATTTTGAAGTTCTTAACTTCTGTGCATGCTTGTAGGAAAAAGAAACTGCAAAGATTATGCTTCGAGGAATGAGAATGGCACAATCTAGTTTTCCTCCAATGGATGTTGAACGCTTTCCTCCATGATTTTTATGCTATTACTTGAGAGAAGTTAAAATTCCTTCTGAGGCAGCTGCGAGTTATTTGCAGTTTTGAGGGAACTGTCAACCTTTGAATAGCTTGAGATATCTTGAATTTAGAGAGCCAAGCATATCTTGGTCGTCTAACTAAAGAAAATGTTGTATTTTCTGATATAAAGTTTGTTTTGTTTATTTGGAAAGATGGATATTCCCAGTGCAGGAATTCAAGTCTGCATATGTTGCATTAACTTTATAGCTTGTAAGTTTGTAGCATGATCACATTTCCTTGTATCAATCAATGTTCACCTTTAGTGTTGTCTATTGTAGTGTTTTTAGGGTGTGTTTAGGATTGAAGTTGGGCAGCGATAGTTTAAAACCTATAGTATTAAAGTGTTTGGTAAACACTAGCAAGGGGTGGGCAAATGATCTGATCTGACTTGATTCAATCCGAAAAAAATTGGGTTCAGATCGACTTGGATTTCATGTTAAATTTGATCGGATGGAAATCACTCAATCTAATTGGATCAAGTTAAATTCAATCTTATTCGAAAATCCGATCGAATTGGTTAACAAATAAAATGGCAAAACCTAATTTAACTAATTGCATATGCATTGTTTTCATCTTCACACACACAACATTACAACAATGGCAACCAACATCTCTTCATCTTCACACATACAACACTACAGTAGCAGCAACACACTACACACCAAAGATCGGAGTTGGCACGGCAGCATAGACAACACAGTAGCCAATTCAATCTATTATGGCTTGAGTCCATGGCAAGCCCACAATGCGCTGGCACGATTTGCTATAGCTCGACCGCTGTTGCTGTAGTGCCGCTTGTTCCACCATGACAATTGCTGTAGGTTGCTCCCTCCACCTTGATCGATAGCCACCATCACCAAGGTCCTCCAAGTTCTAGTCCAAATTTTTTAATTTTCATTGTGTGTGTGTGTGTGTGTAACTGTGTATATACATATAAATTTGGTGAAATATTTTTATCTCACTTGCACATTATGACTTTTGAACCTTTTGGTTCTGGTGGTAGTGATAATTTCATTTATTGTTCTTAAATCTTTATCAGAGGTTGTAGGCATATGTGAGATCGTGATTCTTATGGTATTTTAGCTACTGATATTACTTGACCCCATTTGACCTAATATTATAACCCAATCCGATTTGAATATTATTCAGATTGGATTGGACTATACATTTGGATTGAATTCGGATGATTTTTTGCTTAACTCGATCAATCCGAAATCCAATCAAGTTGATCCGAACCTAACCCAAACCTGATTTCACCTATTCCTAACACTAGTTATTATAGTTGGAAACTATGCTGATATAATTTTTTACTTTTATACTAAATTTTATTAATCAATTTAATACTTTCCTTCTCTAGGCTCATTTCAGCTATAGCTGAGACTTATAACTCCATAAAACCTCACTCATGGAAGTGTCATTTGAATAAGTTATTTTACTTAATAGAGCTTGAGCAATTTTCTGTTTGTTAGTTGATCTATTTTGGCTGTCCATTGTTGCAAATTGAAGCATTATTGCTACCAGTCTCCGCATTTGTTAATTTTACAAACACTTCACAGAGTTAAGGACTTTGATCATCATCTCAAGTTAATAATATATCCAATCTCGATACAAAATATTATTGTTCCAGAATTGAAAGATAACATGTTAGAGAAAAGGAGTAGAATTCATCAGTAAAAGGTAATAAAAGCCAGAGCAATATTAATTAACTGTGTTGTCTTGGAGACACTGATCCATTTCAGACAAACTCAAATCAAAATGTTTACATTCACTCAAATCTTATTTCCATTTGATATATGAGACCTGAAGTTTACACATACCACTACAAAACACCAATAAATTCTCAAAGGAAGCAACTATCTTCACTGAGGGTCGGTGAAGAAGCCGTTGACTTTCGGCATGATTTGCGGAGCCTTGTTGCGGACATACTTTCTTAGGAAATGCTCAGAATACTTTTCTCCCTCAGCAAAATTCTCCAAAACTCCTGCAGCTCTGTTTTGCTTGTTCACCCTGATTCAACAAGGCCAAAAGAAAGATTGTAAGGCAAAATTCATCACATCTGTGTTCCAGAATGCATTCTTATAATCTCCTCTCCCCTCTGTATGAAGCAAATAAGACAACAGGCTCCAAATAAAAACTGGCACTAAAATCTCTAAACCATGTCTTCCTCAAATAAGTGCTCTTCTAGTACCATAGAGCTTAATACAAACACCTGTAATAAGCCTATTTGGTCCACTGAATTTAGATGAGCAAATAGACATGGAGCAACCACAGAACCACATAAATCATATATAGTGCAATAAAAAATTTCACATGCTTGAAAATTAACAAAAGTCCTCCTCCAATTCAATACTCAAATAAACATTCTTCCAAAAGCACAGATGCCATGGTAACATCAAACACAGCGTTTAGGTCGGCTTTTGCTTACAGTTTTTTCAAAGTTTCATTTTTTTCTTATATTGTTATTATATTGGTGATACCTTCGTTACTAGATTTCAAAAAGAGATTTATTTCCACATTTTTCTTTGACACAAAAGCCAGAACTGAATTTTTTTTTGTAACATTGATAAGTCTACTACAATAATCTACTAGTAAAGCTTAAATCAAGCCTACTATAAGACAGCCCAAATTTCTAACCTCACAAATATTGGAGGGAAATCTACTCCATTCAGATTAGCCTAAACAATCAGTTTTTCCGTTATCTATATCCTATTAGAAATTAAGATCCCCATGTACAAATTTAAAAATTAATAATTTTCTGGATAGAGTTAACGGGAGACCTGACTTCAGGGTTGATGCAGATATTGCGGACGAGTTGCATTCCGCAGATCCCCACAGCAACACCTACAGCCGCGAACAGCGGAAACACCTACACGTATTTTTCAAATTTATCAATTTGTTGAGATCTATATGAACTAAAAAATAGCATTACAGATTTAATCAAATCCCATCAAAATCAAACCAAGCGATATTGGCGTTAGACAAAAAACTAAACGCTGGAACTGGAACGTACCTCGGGCCTAATCCATGGGTTCCCAGCCATTGTATGCTCTATATGAAATTGGCAGCGGAGCAAGTCAACCAAAGGAGCTGGTTCTTGTTTCTCGACAACGAATATGCGGGATAGATGGCAAGAAAGACGAAGTATTTATTTTGACTGGGGGCTAGGGCTTTTAATTTTTTTAATTAATTTATTTCTTTCTAGGTACAGATAACGTGATCTCGTTGGTCGCTTTACGCAAGCCGTCGGTCTGGCTGCGCTCTTTTTCGGCCAATCAGCAAACGACACGTAGCTCCCTCAATGTTGGTGTGTAGTACCCTTTTCTTCCAGCAACATTCAATGCCGCGTCGTCCTTTGCCACAATTTGCAACAATCTGACGCTGTGTTTATTATAGAGGTGGCAAAACCGGTCATTGGATCGTGTTCGTGTTGGGTCAGTTTTATATCGTGTTAAATTTTAGTTGATCTAAATCTGACCTATTTAATAATCGTATCAAAATATTGAGACTTAAACATGATACGAAAAAAATAATCGGATTACCCAATAACACACTTAATATCTGTATATTAAACAAAATTTATATTAAATATTTAAACACTACTATTCATACACACATATATACTTTATTGATATTATAAAATATACTTATGTACTAAAATATTATATATTTACACTATTATTTTTTAATTATATACATTAAAAAATAATATTATATATCAATATTATAAAATATACATGTCTACCAATATTTTACACATTTATACTGTTGAAGCTCTAAATGTATATAAAATTTTTTAAATAAAACACTATGTTTATATTTATCCTTTCAAAAAATAGAAATAAAAGAGAAATTATCTCTAATATTTAAATTTTGATGATAAGAACCTACAAATTATTTTAAAATAGAAAATATAATCGGGTCATTGATCGGTAAATGGGTCAAGAATTTTAACCCTAACCTGACACGGAAAAAAATCATGTCGACTCGGACCCAACCCATTTAATAATCGTGTTAAATTCGATGACCATACCCATTTATTCGTGTCGTGTTCGTATCGGATAATCGGATCGTGTTAAATTTTGCCAGCTCTAATTTATTTATCGGTTATTTATTAGAATGGACTAAAATTACAGTGGATTATTATGGGAAATGAAAAATAAAAATCAGAATAATAATATAATACTTATTTTAATTATAAGTATTAAAATTTAAATGAGTTGTACTATCATTGATGTATTTATTTTATTTTAAAATGAGAATGAATAGTAACATGTTATTAAAATGTCCATAATTATTATTAGTGTTATTTGTCATAATAATTACAATTATTATAAAAAAATTGTTGTTAATAAAAATATCAATAAAAATTATAAAAATAATAATGACAAAAATGTTCACAACAACAACATCAATAATAATAATCACAATCATCATCAGCAGTAGCAACAACCGATAGAGAAACAGCAGCAGCGATCACGATGAGCAACATTGGCAGCCAACAGTAGCAACGGCAACAAGCAGCAATGGAAGTGAGTAGCGGCAATGACCAATGGGTGCTCAACAACGATATAAACGAGTAGTAGTGGAGATGAGATTGATTTGTGCAGTGCTTGCTAATCTGACTTTTTTTTTTCCAAATTTTTTTAAGGAATGATAAAATGAAATTATAAGCTTTGAACAGGGGTAATTTGATTAATCCAAGGAATTGAGAGTATGATTCCCGAACCCCCTTGGGAATCATAAACTCAATAAGTATTCACAAATTCGTGTAGAGTTTACTAATTTGATTTTTATTCTCCCTCCTTTTTTAAAAAATAAACAAATTAATCTATTTGAGTAGTGATAATCAAACTCCAAAATTATTTCATTAGCCTATTTCTCATTTAACTAAATGTCCTAATTTAAAAATAAGAAAATCTTATATTTTTTTTCTTTTTTATCTCTTTGTATCACCATTAATTCACCGGCAACTCATAATCATTTAAATCATAGCATTTTTCGTTTGCTAAACTGATAAATGATACGGGTAAGAATTATTCTGAATAATCATTAAATAATATAAGAGATGCCCGACGACGGGTCATTGAAGTTTATACTTTATTGTATACGAGCGAGTAGTCATACCCAAGTACATGAATTTATGAAGGAGAAGTATGTCGTCCATTATTTCGTAATACACTCGACAAATCGTATGTTACCGCCGCAATGGAATGACACCATTTGGCAGTAGAACCAAAGATATTCCGCATATGGCTTTATTGTTGTTGCCTGTTATATTCAAAATTACAAGATTTACACAATGTTTTGGGTTGCTAGGACTTGATATATAATGAAGAGAAATTCTCGACTGACGATTGTCATTTCGTTTGCGAAGTCCTCAAATGCAAAAATTTAGTAAAACGCGAACGGATGGCGGAAAAATGTGATTGAAACTGTGAAGAAGTAATGAAGAGTAGGAAACTAAAGGCAAAAATCTTGATCTCCTGCATATTGTTCAGAGACACTTTTGGCTATGGGGGCGTTAAATTTCCACAATATCAGCTATCTGTACAACACTTCAGTCACTGTTACTGAGGGTGGACATCAGGTTGTTGATTGTTATCCTATGCTTTGCGAAAACGGTCACGCCATGAACCTTCTTGCTTTGCAAGGACCTGAAACCAAACTAACAGTTGTGTAAAATTTGATGTTTGTCCCTCTCGTTGCAGGAAAAAGAAAAATTGTCCTTAAAATCTTAAGTTATTTACATTCTCACTGAAGAGGCTGGTAGCAAGATCACCATCACTGCTCTTCTTTTCACTGCTGTCTAGTTCTGGTTCACCATCTGAAGAAACAGATGGTGGAACAGCAGATGCTCCAAACATGGCCTCATCATGAGCAGCTTTTATTTGTTCCTCTCTTCTTGCCTTCAGAATTCACATAATATAAAAAATTACTTCATTAAAACACATAATTCACTCTTAATATCTCAAGAACATACTGTTAGAGCCAACTAGCATAAACATCACATGCTAACTCGATTAGTGATGGATAGCAGAATACCTACCTCTATGGCAGAAAACCGGAAGCTCTGTCCTATGTGCTTGACTAAGGCTGCATCATCTTCTGCAGCTGAAGATAGGGTGAACATAATAAAATTAGTTCTAACCTCCATGTTAATTTATCCAGGCCAGACATAAAGGCGGAAATATATAACCAACCTTCAATTTCCTCATCATCAAGAGGGGCATCCTTGTCAAACTCAAATCGTTCCCATCCAGAGCCCTTTGTTTCATCCTTATCAGCTGCACTCAGAAAACATCATTATAATGGGACAAAAGATAATAAATTACAGCATAGAGAAACTGTCATATTTAGGAGCTTAGCTAATAGGTATCTAACAGCTCTTTTGCACATGCCGAGGACAAGGGGCATTATAAAGCTAAGTGAAACAAAAGCTTGCCCAGTGAGAACCTCAAGGATCAGAAATTGACATGTCAAACCAAATCTACATAAAATATTAATATTAAGGGGATCAGTATTACAAAATTTTGCAAAAGATTCAACACTTGAGAGGGTGTTTCCCTGAAAGGTTGGCCTTTCATTACACAAATATAGTTGAGAAAGAAAATAAAATGAGTCCTCAAGTTTCTGGAAAACTACAATTTGACCAATAGGATGAATAAAAAGCCAGTACCGAATAAGGATGCGGTTACTTACCAGTTTCAGCTAGCTGAAGCTTCATCTTAGCTTTAACTCTTTCAGCTGGCGTCTGTTCAGAAGAGAAAGGTAACTTTAATGACTGAGCCCGGTCTATGGTGACCTAGAACTATTGTATCCAAGTTATTTGCTGGAAAGTTATTAATGTACTATGCTCCAAAGAACTAAGTTCTACAATTCAAGTTAACCTCATATATAAGAAGACTTCAAAAAACATAATATACAAAGAAAAAAGTTATGAATATGTGAGAGGGTTGTAAATATGTTCCAAAACCACAAGTAATTGAACCTGAATCAAATTCTGTTTCAGATTAGAGGTTCGATGAAGTAACTAGGCTGCCCAGTATCTTCCCTCAGTCCTCAGATATTTTCAACATTACGCTGGAAAAAATAAAACTACATCTGTTGCAACCATATACGTCCAATAAGTTTAACTTCTTTCCCCAAGACAATAGTGATATGTCTTTACAAATGCATTTTTAAAGCTAGAATAATTCATTTCTGCCAATATCCAATCTGAGGTGCATCTCCAGACACTCCTCTTTTACTTCACAGTTCATATATTTGTGCATAAGGATAAGCAATTCAAATCCTTTCTTCCTTTTTAACTCATACACACAATACACAGTCATTTCTCAGTGACAGCATTTGATATCAAATATGTAGATTCACATGAAAAAATATCTGATTTTACATCCAATGATTACAACAATGGAACACGCAAAAGATAAGTAGCTGCAAATTAAAATCTCACAGCTCCGAAAGTTGAAGTCCAGGAATAATCTCAAATTCTATAAGATTCAAAGCTGTAAAAAGGGGTAATGCCAGCCTGAATCAATTTCTGAGCTCTAATAAAAGCACATATCACCGCAGTATCGAGATCAACATACTCTCAGACTAATTCTATTACTCTGATTTATCTCCCTTTTGAGCATCAACCACAGTTATAAAATAACCCACATTAATCAAACGATGAAAATCAATTCAAAGAAGAAGAGTAAAAACTGTTTTAACAAAAGATCCCAGCCATACAAGTTGTCAACACTCAACATCTTCACAAATATAGAATACATAATACAGTATCTACGAAACAAAAACAGACCCAGTCATAATAACAATTCAAAGTAATAATAACAGAAGGAAGAGACGTACCATTTGGTCATAGCCTTCAATTAACCGTGAATAATCAACTCGATTATTCCTCTCCTTCTCCACCTCCCTCCTCTTTCCACCCCTCCCCTCTCGTGGCGGCGATACGCTCCTCCTCCTCCTCCTCCTTTCTGTTTCTCTATCTTTATATTCTCTCTCTCGGTCTCCATCTCTATCTCTATCTCTATGACCCCTTCCTCTATCCCTGCCTCGGTCTCTATGATCCCTCTCTCTATCTCTATAACTCCTCTCTCTGTCTCTGTCACTATCCTTAGTGCTAACCCTTGATTGAGCTGGTTTTTCTTCGCTATGTTTCTTCTTGAGCTTGTTTTGAATAGATTCGAGCTGAGAGGGTTTCTCAGGATTGGGGGTTGTGGTGGGCCTCGAGGCTCTAACAAAGTTGCTGAGGAAAGAAGTATGTTTTGCAGGTACGGCGTCGTTTTCGGAAGTGGATGAGGAGGAAAAGCCGAGACCTTGCTTGAATCTAGCGGCTCCTCCACCCTTCCGAGTCAGCTCGTCATAGTACGCTGCCGCCTTTTCTTCCTCCATTTCCCGATGGTAGTGAATGGTACTGCCACCGAAACTTCTGCGCAGTAGAGTGTTTATTAATTTCTTTGTTGGCGGATGTTGCTCCGACGGCGTCGCCTACTTTCTTTCTCTTTGGGCCGCCAAAATGTGCAGAATAGAATCGGCCCATGTATGTTCCGATTTTAGATGGTCAATGTATTGCTAAATACACCCGCCGGAGATTATTTTTAAATGTCTCTCACAGTAAAGTGAACCCCATGAGTGTGCTTAGAGGATTGTATCCGTGCATTTGACGACACCTTATACATTTTTCTGGGCTCGTGGGATCCACTTAATATTTTTTTCACACATTTTTAATTATTGAATTAAGAGTAATTTTACAAAAAAAAAAAAAATAACGAACCCTTACTTTATTATTAAAGAATTAAGAAAAGGAAAAATACATGTATTGTCTTCTTTAGTGTATTGAAATTCATATTTTTAGAAAAAAAAAAAAAACTTAATGCTTACTATATTAAAAATAAGAAGATATAAATTAGAAGAGGCACATTGAATCAATGTACAGTTGGAGGATGAATACTATGATGATGTTGATGTACGTGTACGTTGTGGACTCGCATAACAGACAAGGGGTCTTGTATTTAGAGATTTTGCTGTCAGTACTTGAACATGATTGAGGACTTGGCAAAAGGGGTGGTGTGATGAGACGACACCTCAGGATTCAGCATTACATCAACATACACAGTGAAAATACGATGCGCAACAAAATCTAACGCCACAATCCCACGAGGCCACGATCCGGGTCTCCCACTCGATCTCTCAGATTCGTATTCCCGGATCTGCACACAGTGCGTGCCGCACAAAAGTGGAAACCCTGCAGGCTGCAGGACAACGATCAATTTTATTTAGTTAATAAAGACCCCACCGACGGGTCACGCACATGGAGGAGATTTGGGAACTTCACCACCTGTCACCCCTCTCACCGGATCAAACCTAAAAAGATTTTGGTTCCAGTAACCCGCACGTACATTCAATTCAATTTTCGTATCGTATCAAGTCTCAACCTCTGCACGACTTGCCTCTTTTGAAGCCGCCGCCCCGGATGTTTCTCGGATTTTGCAAAAATTTCAAAGTAAAGAAAATAGCGTCAAATTTTCTTTATTTATTATTATTTGACTTCATTTTATTGACCTGCGGTCATCTGCAGGGTCTTCCCGTTGCTTTCTTCTTCTTCTTCGTTTTTCCTTTCAATCTATGTCATCACCAAGCTGTGAACACTACAATTAGATATTAATACATATCATACCGATCGTACTTAATTTTACATAATAGTCTTTATAAATGTATCGCACTGCTAATTGAATAACGAAGTTTTTTAAACTGTCTGACCATATTATACCAATAATTAAAAGTCTTTTTCCATCTATATATAAACCAGATTCGATCATAACTTACGAAATTTTATACCATGGACTCTTCTAATTCAATTTTTTTAAATATTTCTTTCTTTCTTTATATGACAAATGAAAAAGTAAAAAAAAATAAGTTATATCTAAAAAAAAATTTCAAATAAAAATAAATTTACATTATTTTAATCAAACTTAAATATCATATAAAAAAAGCTGTTTAATAAGTTTTAGATTAATTGAAAACATAAATACATGCTACTTCATTACGCTTAACCTGAAAGCCACCGTAAAAGTGTAAGTGAGATAATGAAGGAAACAAATAACTCATTTAATATTACGCGGTTTCATACGTTAATTTAGACATATCTTGATTCATATCTTCGTTAGTCAATGTTGGCAAATCTAGAATTTTGTTGATCGATTTGCTTGACGTCAATGTTGTTTTGAACAATCAACTTTGTATCACAATTCACTCAGATTTAGAAAATTTCCTGTGGGTCATATGCTGCTGCCTGCCAAAGAGGCAACCTTTGGACCACGTACATGATGCAATTTTTCCAAATCTTTGAACCCATATGCGTGTAATTCAAACCGTACAAGCGTCAAAATCTTGCCCCGTATCCCTCGATTCCCCCCACCTCGACCTCAAATGCAAGCAAATATTTTTTTTTTTTTCAAAATTAACAAAAGTAAATAGACGTTATTATTATTATAATAATATTTGCGCGTTGTCTTCTCACTGACAGGGAGTCATAGAAACAACACCGAAAAAGATTTTCTAGATGAATAAATAGAGTTAAAATTGACGGGACAAACAACAAGTTGGTTGATGATGGCTCATCTGAAAGATACTTGCTAAAAAAGAAAGATTTGCTAAGATCTTAAGATATTGGATCCTCAGAATCTTGTTACCTTTATCTCTCCTTTTCTCTCTCTCTTTTCTTGCCTTATTTATAAAGCAAAGCCCGCGGAAGCACCAACTCAACATTTCCCGTTTGCATACACAAACGCATAGTTTATAAACAAAACCCCACCAACGGATCCTCAAGTAAAAGAAATTCAAAGAGACTAGTAGAGGCTTTCTCTTTTGGGCAATGGCAACAGTGGCTGAATGTTCTAAGGAGCTGCATGTTCTTGCTGTCGATGATAGTTATGTTGATCGTAAGCTTATTGAGAGATTGCTTCAGATATCTTCTTGTACAGGTAATTATTGTTTTTTTTTGGTTAATTTTTTTATGAAAAGACGATAAATTTTTTATTTTGATGGGTTTTGTGAGGCGAACTGAAATGTATTTTGTTTTTCAGTGACGGCTGTGGAGAGTGGAACAAGAGCTTTACAGTATCTGGGTTTGGATGGAGAGCAAAGCAATGTTGGTTTTGATGTAAGTGACAATTTTTTTTTTATCATTTGTGTTTGTAAATTTGTTTGATTGATGAGAAAATGGAGGAAAAAAGTGACAAAAATGATGAAGTTATGAACTTATACCTTAACTTAAGAACTCTCAACTTGTTTTCTGTTAGGCTCATTTTTTTTATTTTCTTTACTTACTTGCAGGCTTTGAAGGTGAATCTGATCATTACAGATTATACTATGCCTGGGATGACTGGATATGAACTACTCAAAAAGATCAAGGTGAGCCCTTTGGTCTTTTTATTTTAAAATCTCTTGTGGCTTCAATCGTACGTTGAAATTTCAAGTCTTTTTCCCTTTTCCGTGTATCGATTTGGTATTAAATGATTTTTTTTTTTTTTGAGCAGGAATCATCTGTTTTCAGAGAAGTTCCGGTAGTGATCATGTCTTCTGAGGATGTCTTAACTCAGATTGATAGGTAAATTATTGGTTTAGTCTCATTCTATGTTTAATCAATTATTATTACTTGTGTATTGATGTTACCATAGCAGCTAAAAACAGTAGATTTGAGGAAATTTCTTTTGTTTAATTGGAGATCAAATCTGATATGGTTCTAAGAGGGATTAGATCATTTGATTCAAAAGATCAAATCCCCTCTCGCCTTGATGAAATACAGGGGATGTGTGATGAGATAATCAAAATCTGACAATATTTCCAACACCAGATTTGGGACACCAAAATCTTTTGAGGATATGATATTATGATTTTTTTCACCTCAAATATAAATATAATTGGAGAGACAGGTGGCTGTGTGTAAAAAAATAATGCATGGATAATATACCCTACATGGCTACAATTTGTTGTCTAGGGAATATTTCTAAATCTATAAAATAACACCTCACATGGTATGTTCCTGTAACTACCGTCTGATTTAGAATTGTAGAATGAAGGAATCTTTTGATCTTAATCATGGTGAAAGATTATGTCTGCTGTTTTTTATAAATGAAATTTAATCATATTTCATCATTCCATATGGAGGAGTGAAGGATACTCGCGACTTTGGTCAGGGTAGCTCACTTGCATTTCCCTTGGCCATTATTGGGTGGTGGGGTTTGACTGTTTGTTTATTGTCTAACACTAAGCAGCCTAATCAATTATTGTAAAATTATCATAAAAAATGTTTCATGCTTATCCAAAGCTTATTTAATTGCCTCTTCCCTGTGCAAAATTTGGACTAAGAATTAGTCAAATTGCCCTAATTGAATCTTTTTTTCTTCTTTCTTTTTAATCTGTTTACGTGTGTCCTCTATGAGAAGAATTAACGGCTTCCATTTTCTCTATGATGAACAGTTGTTTGGAAGAAGGGGCAGAGGAATACATAGTCAAGCCGGTAAAACTATCAGACGTTAAACGGCTAAAAGATCACATAATGAGAGCAGAACCGCAGGAAAATGGCAAAAGTGGACTTCTCAAGAGGAAACTAATTGATGATATTAAGGCCTCCTCGGCTCCCCTATCATTCTCAGCATCGGTTGCTTGTGATCTAGAATCTTCTCAACTACCATCTTCACTGCCTTCACCCAATTGTGGCTTGAAGCGACCTAAATTACTTAGCAGCGACTGATATACTCTGAGTCATCTGCTTTTGAGCGACCAGGAATTATCATTTTTTGTCTATAGTTAGTAGTTAGCCCCATATAAAGAAAAAGAGGATTGATTTTTGTAAAATTTTGCACACACGGGCCTAACATACTTCCCTGACATGAAGAATTTACCAGGACCAGAGAAAATTGAAAAGAAGAAGAAGAAATTGGCAAGAATTATGTATAGAAAAGAAATGAAGTCTTTTTGCTCCTTCTTGTGATATTTCTGTGGGAGTTGAAATTTCATTGCCATTAATGAAGCCCCAGTTACTGGGGGAAATATTTACCTGATAGTGTGCTCGGTTGAATCTTTTATGTGAAATGCACTAACAATTCTGCTGGTATGTGACTTTCTACATTCATTCCTTTTCTATGAAGTGACTGAATATATACACATACATTGACGTGAATGTCATCGAGTTAAGTTACAATCAGCGATATGAGCTGCGGAACCTCACTGCTCATACAAAAAATTGACGTTGGGATAATTGCATTCAACTTTCTTGGATTGGAGATTATGCTGTTTCTAATTCTATTGCAAGTACAGCTTGAAGCGTAACCTAAGCATCTTCACTGGTTTAAATATCAGGGACTCTTGCCATTTAGGCCAATGGGTAGGTGGTAAATCACTTTTCACCCTACCATGGAGGTAAGAGTTTGAGTTCTTATAGAGGACGCAGAATTCCTCTTTTCTAAATCTTTTAATACTTTTGTGCAAATCTTAGATAGAAGTGAGATTTTCAAACTAAGCTCGATAGACTATCAAGTTATATTATAATTGTATAAATTTAGACTCTTAATTCCTCCATTGTGAATGTATATAGATCCTCCATGCATATTGATAAGAGTCGAGGTATTTGAGCTGTAGCGGGTAGATTCCGGGGTTATGCAATAATTTCTTGGATTGACTCTCCTAATAATGTCATTTGGGAAGAAGACAGACCAAGAGAAACTGGGGGAAGAAAGCTAACATTACAAGGGTAAAGCATGACCTAGCAAAATCTACGATGATGTCTTTAGTTGCTACAATTACATTTAAACCAAGTCTTGTTGAAGCACGCATTGGCTCTGAGAAACAGCTGTGGACCGCAGTCCGTAATAAGCAGTATTTAATGTTTTAGCTGATCCCAGCTAAAACATTCAATACTGCTTATTATAGGGCCAAATGGCATTCTATGCTCCAGCTAAAACATTTAATACTGCTTATTATGGGCTAAATGGCATTCCTTTATATTTATATAATATGGAAAGACAAAATAGAAAATCTATAATTTAAAGGACCCGTAGGTGCTGTTAATACACGAGGGACATCAAGCACGGTAGACAAATTACTCAAGTTTATCTAAAACACAATTGAGTTCATAAATGGGGTGCAAAGCTTCCAGTGCCTGTATTGAGCAATTCTTTAAATGGATTGGTGAGGTTTTTAATAACTCAGATTCTTTGCTAATGGCTACTACGTTCAAGTCTTAGTAAACTAGTGCAAGTCTTAATGATGAGCGTTGATATTTCAATTCAGATTCTACAATAAAGCAAATGACTGCAATTTGAGAGGACCTGTTGCCAAGTGCCAACCGATCATGCAGTTATACCCCATCAAAATAAACCAGTGAGCCACATTCATCAAAATAAACCTAATTATCAACATGGGCATACATTTTTTCTTGATTTGGTCTAAAAGGCCATTTAGAATTTGCCAGCAATGTGATGCTCAGTGGCCTCTTGAGAGAAAATGCTCGGAACTTTCAAAGCATTTCCTGATTATCATATTCGGCTGTGTAGCTTGTAGCGCATTATACCGATTCGTTAAGATTATAATCTTCCGATCAAATAGAGACAATGAACACATTCTTGGAAGCCTGCCAATGGCATTTTATAACAGCTGTAGCAAAATTGTTTAATTTAAATCGGAGACGAGATTACTAAGAATAGAAAAAGAAATAAACAATGCAATACAAAGATATTGATATAATCCAAGGCAAATGTTTGTTATGTTGGTTGTCCATAGGAATAAAGTTAAGCAAGGATGACGGCTAAACCATCACTTCCCTCATCGTAATTGTACATACATAACACATTTAGAGCTGGACAATGTGCAAATCCAACCAGAATCTTACAGGCTATTATAGTCATTTCCAATGGAGTTTCGCAGGAAGAGTTAAGCAAATCCAACCAACAAACATGTCATCTACCTTCATTGAAACTGTCTGCAAACAACACCCATGTGCAGTACAGGAGAATTTACTTCAATTGCCTAAGAGTAGCAATGAAACAACAGAGTTTCCTTCGCTCCTCTTTGCGGCTTTCTCGAAGCCTCTTTTGTTATAACTCACATTGGTCCAGCCATGTCCTTTTACTTGCCTTATCATTTTGCTGTCCTCTGTTCTTCCTTACTCTTTTCTCAATAAAATTCTTCACGGAACATTGATATTCATTCCTTGGCCAACAAGTCTACTAACAGAATCATAGTCCTTGGTTGCTCGTGATGCCACCCGAAAGCACTGCCAAGGTCATTGCTGCCACAGCAGCAGTTACACTAGTTATTGCTGGAGTCGCCTTCTTGATCTGCCAAAGAGCTAAAAGGTTTCGGCAGAAAAATAGAATTAATTCAAGCTTCCGTAGGCAGGAAGCAACTGTGACTCAGGAAGAGTTTGAGAAATTCAAAGGAAGAGTGAAAGGTTTAGTTGTTGATGAAGATGGCAAGGAAGTTCTTTACACGAGGAGACTGGAACATGGAGAGCTTAGAGCTACTTTTCCGAAGATTGTGTTTAATCCGAGTTTCGAAGAAGATGAAGAAAAATGCATGGACATAACAACCGTACAAAGAAGTACTAAACCACGTTTGTCACTCGAAGATACATCTGATTTAACTGGCGGTGACAGAAAGGCAGAGCCAGTTCGACAAAATCCAACTCTGCCACCTCCAGTTTCAGCTAGGCTGCTAACAGAACCGCCGCCTCCTCCTCCTCCTCCTCGTCATCCATCACAAGCAACACTGCCACCAATACGGGTAAAAAGAAATCCTACGCCAGCACCCCCACCATCTAAGGCACCTAATTCAGCTTCACCATTGAAACCTCCACCGGCTCCAAGAGGGAATGCAGATAAGATTAGGGACGGAGCTCCCGCAGAGAAGAGCTCAAATAGGACTGTTGTTGGCCACGTGAAGCTGAAACCATTGCACTGGGATAAGGTCGCAACCAATGTTGATCATTCGATAGTCTGGAATGAGATCAACGACGGATCCCTGAGGTAATTTGTACTTTTTTTAAAGGAAGACTACTATTGCATTGCTCCAATTCTTGTATGCTAAATGTTCTATTTGTTCTCAGATTTGATGATGAACAAATTGAAAATCTGTTTGGATACTCCACCGTCAATCGTAGACTCTATGAAAGAAGCAAAATATCCATGAGTTCAGGCAGTTCCAATGCGGCAGCAACAGCACAGCTTTTTATCCTTGAACCTCGCAAGTCCCAAAACACAGCAATAGTACTGAGGTCACTGGCAATCTCTCGAAAAGAAATCACAGAGGCCCTCCTTGATGGCCAGGGACTTAGTATTGACATCCTTGAAAAACTTGCCACAGTATCTCCAAGCCAAGGAGAAGTAAACAAGATCCTCCAATTCAATGGAAATCCAGCTAGACTTGGGGATGCTGAATCTTTTCTCTGCCACATCCTGAAAGCTGTTCCTTCGGCATTTACCCGTGTCAATGCAATGCTTTTCAGATCAAATTACGATTCAGAAATCCTTCACCTCAAAGAGTCCTTGCAAGCAATTGAAATGGGATGTAAGGAGCTACGAACCCGAGGGATATTCCTAAAACTTCTTGAAGCCATTCTAAAAGCCGGCAATAAAATGAATGCAGGAACATCCAGAGGCAATGCCCAAGGTTTCGACCTAAGTGCCCTCCGAAAGCTTTCTGATGTTAAAAGCACTGATGGGAAGACTACCCTGCTCCACTTTGTTGTGGAGCAAGTGATCCGATCGGAGGGTCGACGAACCGAACTCGGTGGAAACCATATCCTTGGAAGGACTAACAGTCAGAGGCAAAACTAGTGATTCAAATTCAGAAAGCTCGACGCTAAAAGAGAGGGACAATGAGTACTTAAAACGAGGATTGCCAGCCGTGGAAGGCCTAGACAATGAATTCACCAATGTAAAGAAAGCAGCTAGGATAGAACATGACACATTCATCAATACCTGCTCCTCACTTGCATCCCGTCTAGCAGAAATCCGACAACTAGTAACACGCTGTGCTAGCAGTGACAGAGGCGGGTTTTTAAAGGAAATGAAAGGGTTTCTAGAGGAGTGTGAAGAAGAGCTTGAGCTGGTGAGAGAGGAGCAAAAGAGGACTATGGAACTTGTCAAGCGAACAACAGAGTACTACCAAGCAGGAGGTTCCAAAGAAAAATGGGGGCACCCACTTCAACTGTTTGTTATAGTAAAAGAATTTCTGGACATGGTTGATAGAGTTTGCGCTGATATTAGTAGAAATTTACAGAAGAAGAATGGGACAACAAGCGTAGCATCATCACCACCACTGTCACCACCGACAACAAGTCCAGTGAAATTCATCAACTTGCCAAAACAATTCATGTCAGATTTTCGAGCAGCAGCATATTCCAGTGGATCAGACGATAGTTTCTGAAGCTTGTTTAGAGTAGAAAGTTGTTTAGATTGAAATAAAATTGAAGACTTTTCCTAGCTTCCTTCCCAATGATTAATTTGTTCTTGGTTGATTTTACAGTGAAGGAATGATTTTAAACTCCGAAGTCCCAAGGCACACTTTCCGACACAGATTTATCGTACCACCAGTTCTTCGGTGTTAAGAGCCAAAATATAATTTCTCGATCATAGAAGAGGCCAAACTGTGACCCAGAACTGTTAGCATATACAGATGATAAATTAAGGGTTGGCCTGTATACACTCTAAAAATTAATCTCAATGCTCTATTATTATGCATATTTTTCTATTAATTAAAAAAATAAATTATACTTTGCACACTCTTTAAAATATTAAAAAAATCATCATTTAATCTTTGTTAGATTAATTATCTTTATTTACTCTACACACTCATAAAGACGTTATACAAACTCAAAAAATTTCGGTCTTCAAGCATTTACAACTCCACAAAATAAATAAACTAATAACACTTATATGTGATAAGTCGACCATGATTATAAGCACAATACCTGCAACTCCAAAAAATTAATAAACTAATAAAAGATTATAAGCACAATACCTGCACACACCGAAAAGATGATGATCAAAGCCAAAGTAATCATGTTCTGACTTCTCAGTTTAAAGCAAATGATCACTGCCTATTCATCAAGAGAATACAGACGTCACATAAAAACACAATCCTCGGCTGGAAAGAACTGGAAAATCAGAAAACATTAAGAACAAGAGACTAATCATTTTAATCGCAACCAAACACGAATACCACCTAAAATCTAAAAGTAAAACTTCAATCCCCATGTAATAGAAAAAAATTGTACACAAATAAAAATATTTGAAATTAAGATTTCTTACCGCAAGATAGTTATTATAATCAACTATCTTTAGCAACCACATGTAGATATTATAAAACTGTTTATGGCCCAAAAAAGGACTAGAAAATTAGAAAAGAATTTGAGAATAAGTGACTAAATATTTCAATGGCAAAGAAATTTACACACAATGGAAATCTAAATTTGAAGTATTCAAATGAATGTGCCTCTCCATTCTAAAATTTTCTAAAATTTTATTAAAAATTCTGTGTTGTAAACTCGGAAAATTTAAAGGATCACACATACCTAATTAAAGTTAAAATATTTATGTATTGAGTTTCCTCTATAAATATTTGTTTCACATATTTGAAAGAAAAAATTTAAGGGTTTAAAACAGTAAGAAAATTAAACATTGATTTTAGTGCCTTAAATGAGTGTTCAGAACAATAATATTAAGAATGCTCATAATAAAGTATTCTTAATAGTAATTTATATCATGAGTATTTTTATAATAAAATTTTTTATAAAAATACGAGTATTCAGAGTAATTTATAGAGTGCATATAACCCTCTACATAAATTAATTATTCATTTCTAAAATTTTATTAAAAATTCTTTGTGTTGTAAACTCGGAAAATTTAAAGGATCACACATACCTAATTAAAGTAAAAATATTTATGTATTGAGTTTCCTCTATAAATATTTGTTTCACATATTTGAAAGAAAAAATTTAAGGGTTTAAAACAATAAGAAAATTAAACATTGATTTTAGTGCCTTAAATGAGTGTTCAGAACAATAATATTAAGAATGCTCATAATAAAGTATTCTTAATAGTAATTTATATCATGAGTATTTTTATAATAAAATTTTTTATAAAAATATGAGTATTCAGAGTAATTTATAGAGTGCATTTAACCCTCTACATAAATTAATTATTCATTTCCTATGATTCGGAAAACCATCATGGCAAAACCAAAATGCTCTAAATCTTATAAATTAGCTAGCTGGCTGGCTACTACCCGGTGGGTCCTAAAGTAATTTGGGCCGAACTCTGTGTCATCATAAGAATTTAGGCCCAATTCAATCCAGATCAGCTCCCTGTAACTGTGACATCTAGCACAAGCCGCAATGCAATGGAGACGAGGGGAACAGGATCTACGGCTTCAGACAAACGGGCATTGGTTACTGCATTATTCACCTGTTATAAGCTATTAAATAAATAATCTTAGAGCTGTTATAAAATAAAAGAGTAGTTAGTTTTCCATCCCAGGGTATGTCTGAACCTTTTTCAGTCTTGGATAAAAGAATTAGTTACCCGACTAATATTGGTTTACTCGAAAAAGGGCACAGAAGAAACCAGAAATGGTTGTTGCATCGTGGGCGGCTTGACTCTTGAGCGAGCTTCGAGCTTGACCTGGTTCAAAGTGAAAGTCGAGTCAACGATTGGGTAATACCCAAAAAGGTCATTTCCTTGCACAATAATTTCCAGGAACCTGTTCAAAACTTGCACAAGAATAATAAATCGTGCAGAGCTTCTAGGCCGGGAAATTTTCTCAGCAAGTGATAATAGTTGTAGAAACGATGGCAAGTGAAAGGCTTGGAGAGGTGATACGCATGAAAGAAGAGGTGATCAAGAAAGCATGCTCGATATCCATGAAGGCACACAGGTTGCCGGAGAAGCAGCTGTATCTCGTGGAAAAGAATCGTGGCTCATCAGAAGCCATTTTCAGTTTTCCAGGTTTTTGGTCTATCAGTGATTGGTTTAGTCGAAGCCCTTTTGGCGAAAAAAAGATCGATCCACATCCATCTCAATTCGCTTCTCTTCGAAGTATAGGCAATGATCAAGTTGCAACTGTCAATGAAGCTTTTCTTATTAGATTTCAAGCAATTCTGCCTCAGCTACAAAATGAGGTGTGTGATTTCGTTCTTTCTTTATTATTATTATTATTATTATTATTATTTATTTTAGTTTTTGGCCCCCGCAAAACGCAACATGTACCACTAACTAGTAATTAGTAAGTATTAGTGTTGCCTCCTCTTTGGCAATCATCAAGTTTCCAAAATATCTAATTGTGATGATAAATAAACTATACCATTGAATTTGAATGAAACAATGGAAATGGAGCAATCTAATGACAAACTGGAATATACATACATATATATATATATATATATATATATATATATAATACTGGGTAGTTATTTTGAATCATTCTCAGGTGGGGAAAGCTGTGGCAGAAAGAAAGCAAATAGTGTTTACTGGCCATTCGTCAGCCGGTCCAATTGCCGTTTTAATGACAGTTTGGTTCCTGGAAAATTTCATCAAGTCAGATCCCATCACCAGCAGAATGCCACCTATATGCGTCACTTTTGGATCACCTCTTGTTGGTGATTTCATATTTAACCACGCTTTAAGGCGGGAAAGTTGGTCTCAGTACTTCATTCATTTCGTAATGAGGTATGACATTGTCCCTCGGGTTTTGCTTGCTCCTCTCTCTTCCCTTGAGCCAGAACTGGAAATTATCCTCCATTTCTTGAACCCAAAACGTGCAATTGCCATGCAAGAACCAACTGGGGAAGCTTTGGCTCTCTATGTAACGGTGATGAGGAATGCATCATCTGTGGCAAGCCATGCCGCCTGTCATCTCATGGGAAACACAAACAAGTTGTCCGATACTTTGTCGAGTTTCATTGAGCTGAGCCCCTATCGACCCTTTGGAACTTATGTCTTCTGCACAGGAGATAGGGAACTGGTAGTAGTGAAAAACCCCGATGCCGTTCTGCAGATATTGTTCTATTCTTCTCAGTTGAGCTCTGAAGCAGAAGGTCCAGAGATTGCTTTCAGAAGCCTAAAAGACCACCTTAATTATCAAAGCGAACTGCAGAACTTGGAGACTAATGATGTCGCTCATTTAGACAATTTGGGAGGGCTTCCATTGTCTTCCAATGTTGCTGCTGCTGGCCTTGGCCTGGTCCTGAATAGCCTTGGCCTGGTAAGTCCGTTTCAAGTTAAATTCAAAATTAGTCTTTCAGTTTTAAAAGTTCCCCTATCAGTTTTTTTGCCCCCTTGGACTGACATTTTGAATCTTCGATTTCTAGAGCACGAGAGCCAGACTCTGCCTTTGTGCTGCTGGAGAGTTAGAGAAGCAAAAACTGAGAAACCAGGACAAGATTAATAAAAAGAAGACGGATATAGAAAAAGGACTACTAATACTTGAAGGGTACAAAACCAGGTGTGAGGCTCGCAGAGTCAGCTATTATGATGCATTCAAGCTTTCAAAGGACGCCGATGATTTCAATGCAAATGTTAAGAGGCTTGAGCTGGCTGGTATAATTGACGAGATTATGGAAATATTGAAAAGGTATGAACTCCCTGATGAGTTTGAAGGCCATAGAGAGTGGATAGACATCGGAACTAGGTACCGCCGCATTGTTGAACCTCTAGATATTGCTAACTACTATCGACACCTAAAAAACGAAGACACAGGCCCCTATCTGATAAAGGGCAGACCAAAACGATACAGATACACTCAGAGGTGGCTCGAGTATGCCCTGAAGATATCGGCAGGATCCAGTTGGGAATCATGTTTCTGGGCAGAGATAGAGGAGCTCTGCCTCAGAACTATTAATATGGGACTGTTTGAAGATGTCAAGGGACATATACAGTCCCTCGAGAGGCAACTACAAAAATGGGTTCAGGATGGAGAGTTAGGTGATGATATATTCTTTGAGAATTCGACCTTCGTCAAGTGGTGGAAAACACTCCCTCAGCAACATAGGTCAGGATCATGCATTTCAAAATTCATCAATAACTAAGAAAATAAATCTTAAAGCTATCACCACTTGCTTCTAGAAATGCAACTATCAACTGTTGGTCTCTGCCTTGGCCGTGGAAGATGTGTAATTAGTTAACCTAATATCATTAGTTTCTCTTTGTAAGGTGTGCTTCGATTATAACTCAAGAGTCAAGACTCACTTTGTATTACGACCAAATAAGTCATTAATAGATTGTTGCCAAATGTTATTAAGCAGTAGCAGCATTATTGTTGAAATTATACTGGCAGTCCACTGCTAAGGCATCCATTTCTGGATGCCACTCTGCTACTGTCTGTTCAAGAATTCTGTCATTTTGATACAAAAACAAGGAAATAAAATCAAAGCTCTCAAGGAAGCAAGCCATTCTCAACATGCTAAGATACAATGTATCGAATTAAATCATCACTATGTGGTTATACAGATTCATGTGCGAACAGAAACTGCCCGAGAGAAATATACAAATCAGCCATTATAGAAGAAATCAAAATAACTGGCCTAGCCTCCAACAACATTGGGATGCATATCATACTATAAGCCACAGTCCATTAGCTTTATCCAACAGAACTTCTGAGTCTTTAGGTCAAAATGTATATACATCTCCTCGCAAATCTTTATGGTTGAAGAAATATAACACAGTAGCAAGTTTCCTCAAATAAATTACTTTACGGATAGCGAACTAATCAAATTCTGAATAACACAACTCATAAAACATATGGCTTGAAACTGAAAAGTAGAGTTATTAATGAGAACTGGCATGCCTCAAATATTATATTAAATACTCAAATAGCCTTTTGTGCTAATGAAACTAAGATAATATAACCTACAACTTGCAACCATTGAGTTTAAAAGTTACTTTTTAGTTCAACAAACAACCAATAAAGCTCAAAAGTTCAAGATGATACTGGTGGGTACCATTCCTTCCATTGGCAAGATCTCTTGGATGATAAAAGATGCTCCTACACCACAGGTTAGGAAGGGTTTGGTCCATGTTCATGTATTACTTCAAATTGTCTCTTTTTTTACAAAAAAATAAAATGGAAGTTCCAGATTAAAACTACATTACAGACAAGATAGGATATTCCACATCTAACCAACAGCGCAAGAAACTATCAACACACTGACTACCTTTTTAAGTACTACAAAATAGCAAGCATTGGAAGTACACATATCAGAACAGACCTTGACTAGTCGCAAGAATTACATTTCAGCCTTGTGAAGCTCTTTGTACCAGCCATATGAACCACAGATTCTGATTGCGTACTCATAAAAACAGATTCCAATTATCATTATTTCTTTCGGTTAGAAAGAATAAGCATCAAGCAGAAAGAAAACCTCCCAACAGTACACCCAAAATATCTACTCTATGCTTGCCAAAAGTATGGATTATTATCTCTGAGTTCCGGCCCAGGCCTTGCCATTTTTAATTTTACCTTCTCTCATGACAAGGCCTAAACCTCTTATATTTCTATATTTCTTGGAAACAACCGCTGTTTAGGTTTTAAAGAGCATTTTAAGATTCTTTGAATCAATGCAACAAATCTTAACAAATATGCAAATACAGACAATTTTCTATTATATACTCAACTAGAATATCATATTGAATTTTAAGTCAATGTCAACATTACAAAGTCTAGAGTTACTTTTCAAAGAACATTTGCCTATATTGGATTCAAAAATTTCTAATTCCTTCTTACAATAGTGAGCACGAAATTGAAATCACCACAGAAACTTATAATTAAAACAATTACAGGATTTATACAAGTTCTAAATGTAAAACACCAATTGTAACCCAAGTTAAACATTTCAAAGAGCAAATGTTAAAAACCAACAAAATAAAAATTGGAAACACACCTCAAATATTGAAGCCATGACACAATACAAATGTCAATCAAATAAAGATCCCCAGGATATTTCAGCCTCTAAAGTTTTTACCATTCTAAACTCACGGTCAGCTCTTTTGGGTTGATGAATTCATCAATCATTCACCCACTAAGTGCATAGAAAACAAAACAACGAAAGCAAAAAAAAGAAAGATGCATGTGATGTGGCAAGTGCTTCATTAAATACAGCTTTTAATGAACAGACCTCAAAATATGAAGCCAATCACAAGAAATGGGGATCAAACTTCATATATTACCTGTGGATAGGACCTCAGTACATATATAGTCCATCCCTTTTATCTTAAAAGTTGTATGAATCTTCAAATGCAAAAACCACAGAAAGCAATTAAGCTAACATGTTGAGTTAGAAATACTTCTCTAAGTAAAGACCGAAGAGGCAAAATAGCAAGTAATTAAGATTATAACTGGTAATACATGTAAGTATAGTAACAGAGAAGGAATTTACTACCACAAGCATGGACCCTGTCAGAAAGCAATTAAATTTATAACGAGTACTTGAACCCAATAAAACCTATCCTTTTAGAAAGCAATTACTATTATTACATGTAATAAATCTAAAAAATGCACAAAGGATATAATAAAAATCAAAATTATTGGAAAAAGGAAATACAACACATGTTTAGGTAAGAATTAGGTCACCCCCAACAAAAATGGGCTCGCTCACAAAGTCCTCAGGTAATGAGGATTGCATTGGAAAGTGAAGAACCAAGGTAAACAAGTGGATACACTAACGATGAACAGCATTTTTAAATTCATGAATTCCCATACTGATTGAAACAAACGGAAGCATATGATGTATTGTAATCACTTTTTATGTATTGGATTTCTATACCAGTTTATCTATTCACATAATACCAACATGAGTCTTCTACATTAGCGCATGCACCATACAAATAAGAACTGAACTCGTAAGAGAAAAGCTCACTACTCCGGTGCAAAAACACAATACTCCTATATCAACATCTAAAAATGTCTATAAAATGAGTCTAAGAAGTAAAAACTAGCATAAGAACACAAAGACACACAAAAATGACAGACCCCAACATACATAGTTCACGGAAACAGAGACTCCTCTTCCTAAGACCTTGCAATCATGCTACAAGATCGAGCTAACTGGAACGTCATGCTGCCTCCTTGCACTATCGCTTCCGACTCAACTTGATCATGCTCATACGGCTTCCTGCAACCAGGACATCTCCCATCTTCTTCAAGAATCCTCTTGTGACAAAATAAGCAGAGCCGGAAGCCACATAAACAGGGCAAAAAGCTAGAGTCTGTGTAGTCCAAATCCTCATAGCATATAGGACATGAAGATGGTGCCGCTAAAACATTGTTACAAGCCCAAGGAACCCCTCCTTGACCAAAATGCCGGTCTGCAGCCGGGAAACTCCGCTGTTTAGCCAAATTAGGCAGACTCTGAGGCCTGAAAGCATCATCTGGTCTCCAGGCCCGTCTATTATTCTTGGCGACACTAGGCACCATTCTTGCAACATCAGGCATTGATTTCACAGAATCCAAACTTAACCCATTTTCCAGTTCATGCAAAGAATCCGACTGAACACTCAATTGGTTCTCAGAGGATGATTGGGAACACGAACGCTCGTGTTCTGATTCCTGTTTATTGTTATCATCATCAGCGGCTAAAGCATCCGCCACAGCCTCCCAATCATCCAAACAGCCATCTTCTTCCTCTTCCGTAATGCTACCAGAGCAACAGCCGCCGCCACTGCTACCGCTAACGCTACTGCTGCTGCTGCTGCTGCTGCTCCCAATGAAATTCGTTCCCGGATTGGTGCCGCCGTTACCACTTAACAGGCTGTCGGTGGGGCTGTTTGATGGTGACTCTGAATCACTCTCACGGTGCATGGATCCAGAGTCATTGCTGTTATCCTCATCCCTTCGCCCCAAATTCTCCAACGACCGGCCCCTCTCCTTCCGCGCACCGTTTTGATCCTCCTTGCAGCACTTGCTCTTCACCGCCCCTACTATCATATCAAACAATGGCAAATCCATGAATAACCAAAACAAAATAATCATCCAATAAAAAATTATTTGGATTACATGCAGAATCATTAAAAATATAAAGAGAGGTAAAAAAAAAAATTTGCTCACCTTGGGAGAGCCATTGTTCACGGCGAACATCCAGCTTGCACTGCTTCAATTTCGCAGACCTGTTGGTCTGAAATCCCAAAGAGAAATAACGAACACAAAATCAATTATAAACAATTTAAATTTTTTTATTTAAACAATTGAAAAGGAAAAGAGAAAGAAGATAAACAAGACGCGGTACATACCCTCTTCTTCTTAGAGAAATCCCTCGAGTTCGGGGCCGATGCAGTCGGAGCGTTGTGGGTGATTGAATCAGAAACCATTGTTAAAGCAAAACTAGAATCTGAAAATTTAAAAGAAAAGCCCTAATTTGATTTGGAGAGATAATAATCTTTGAGACAGAAAGTCAGAAACTGTGCGGGATTTTGATTTAGAATTTTTTATGGAGAGAAATATTGCCAATGTGGATAACGGGAACTCCTCTGCTCCGCTCGCCCTGTGCACAATACCTACTAAAACAGAGGGCCAGCTTTACATTTATACTCTTTGGAGTTACAAAAATACCCCTTCTTTTCTAATGATTTTGAGTTTAGACAGAAGACTTTGGGTGGGTTTATACGAATTCTGCGAGGACAGTTAGGAATAATAGCAAATATTGAGGTCCATTGGGTCTATACGTTCGTGATATAAGCGAAGCAGCACGATGTCGTTTGGTTTTTTTTCCTCTCTTTAATTTTCTTTTTTTTTTTTTTGGCTGAGTAAGCAGATTTTTCCTTTATCTAAAATTACGTCAGTGGCATTAATTGGTTAGGCTGTTGAATAAATTAATTATGGTAACAAATGCATTTAGTTTTAATCCTGATTCATTGATTCGGATTTGTCTTGGCATTTACTTTAAATGAGATCGTTTTCCAGTGGTGGCTAAAAATAGGGCCACAGTTTGTTTCCCCCTCTTTTTTTCTTTAATCTAATTTCGTTTAATTATTTTGACATTGGATAAACAAAATGCTTGCGTCATTATATTTAACAAAATGCTCGTGTCATTATATTTATTTCTCTAGATCCAAACCAAAAAAAGAAAAACACACGTAAATAACTTCTTTTTGCAGCATATATAAATAAAAAAAAGTTTTGATACAAGCAACATTGTTGAATTACTTGTTATTGGGTGAAAAATATATCATGTGCATAATACAGAAACAAATATTGTAGAAATTTCGCTGTGAAAATTTCTGCTAACGTCCCATTAATATGTCAATTTAACGATTTATGCACACACATAGATATATTTAAAAGTCCAACGCATTTTTTTTGTTTAAATATGTCGTGGTTTTAATAATTTAGACGAACTATAGAAAATTAAAAATTAAATTACCTTACCACTCATATATGCATGTTAAAAAATGTTCTTATGGAAAATAATGTGTCCAACAAACTACGAGGAATGCGTGCCTAGAGGATGTTTTGAATGAAAATGGCAAGGGGATTGAAGTACAACTAAGATTTATATTTTTAAACGCAGTGGTCAAGGCTGATTTAATGGCTGCCAAATTGAGTCGCCGGCACAACTTGGATTGATACGATGTTTAACTGTATGCGATGCATCGAATTATTTACGCGAGTGCTGAATTTCTTGGCCATATCATCGCAATCAGTAATTGTGCTGGTGGAATAAAATAACCTTGTAGATATTTCCAGAAAAGTAACCGAAAAACATATTGAAAAAAATTTGGCATCGCCTACTAAAACATGCCTTTTTAAGGCGGCCATAATGCACCAGCAAAATCCACTCAAGTTTAGCCTTGATCTAACTCAGGAATCGAGACGTTACATGCGTTATTAATTAATCAGATCTCATCACGTAGTCGGGCAGGCAGTGCGGTGCAGTCTCGCAGACAAAACGTTGTGCGCAAGGAAGAATATGTGCATGATATGTCGTACCAAATTTGTGTAACAACGATAAATGGATACGGCACAGGCTCTTCGGTTAGGTTCGAAAACACGCAACGCGGATACTGCAATTATATGGCTCCTATTTAGAAACAATCCACCACCCGCTGTTAAGGAGATGCATGATTACATATGAGGTGTCAAGATGGATTAGGCACGATTTTTCTATATTCGAGTTGATAAATACTAATGAGATTTACAAATAGGTTGATACGTCACGAAATTATAAATAATTGTATTGTATTTGTGTTGGACGACCTCAACACGATTATATGTTTATAACACGAATATCAATTAATATATGGTGATACTATTAAAATAATTAGCTCCTATATATACACACGCAAAATTAATCATTCGCGTCATGTATATATTACGTTATAAACTTGTTCAAGTCGCGTTAATTTTTTCATGACCTGATTTTAAGAATAATATTGACATATTTGTTATTTTTAAATTAACTTTTAAAATTTTTGAATAATCTTTTAAACAAACCAACATGATTAACACGATTAATAAATTGATTGTATCTGTTTTTTGATATTTCGATATAATCAATAAACGGTGTATTCGTGTTTGCTTAATTTTGACAAGGCAAGACTACACAAATTAACATTCCTTATTATATGTCATCATAAATACTGTACAAATTTATTGACTTTTAAAGAATTTTTTTTAACGATATTATCATTTTACCACCTAATATTTTATAACATATCATTGTACCACCCAAAATTTTTGACAAATTACTTTTTACCAATTAATGTTTTAAGTGTTATCGTTTTACCTCCAAATAGTTAACTATATTAATAAATTATTGATCTCACGGGAGTATTTTAAAATTTTCAATATATTCAATATTTCAGGAATTTTAGAAGGAATAATATTTATAATTCTATCAACTAATTAATTTAAATATATAAATAATCAATTGATAAATGTATTATTTCTCTTTTTTTTATTTATTTAGATGATTAAATTGTACTTACATAGTTTTGGGTAAAACAGACTTTAATTATAATTCTATTAAAAAATTTGCTAACTTTAATGGTTTGATGGTAAAATGATTAAAATTGAAACATTAAGTGGAAAGAAGTAATTGTCATAAAACTTTGATACTAAAGTAATATGTTAGAAAATATCAAGTCTAAAAATAATAATATCCCGAAAAAATTTATATTTTGGAGGGTGTTGTTTTAGTAGAGGTTTTATGAGTGCGCATCTAGCATCGTGCACTAAAACTAAATATCAATTTTAAGATCATACCTTGAATCTTCTTAAGCTTAGGTTTGAACTAAATTTATATGGTCAAGCTCCACCAAACAAAACTAAATTAATTATTGGCTTAATAATCATGGGATATATACATCAAAAGGGTTAGTGCTCCCGATTTGATTCGTGACACATAACAAGAATAAAATACACTTATTTTATAAAAGTTGGACCCAAAGGCGAAAACGTCCTTAGGAAAGAAAAGTGTTAATATTATAATTTAAATTGATGGTTCAAAGTTTAATAATCTAACATGTAATTGTACTGCACATGCTAATTTAAATTGGTATATTATTTATGTGCTGTGTCAAATTCTAAGTTTTATTTTATAAAATAAGTCAATACAATAAAATTAATAAAAAGTTAATTTTGTTATAAACGAATTCATGTAATAGAACTTTGAAATTCTAATATGGTACAATTGGCAATCAAGAGACAAAATGGTTTAATAACCATGTTAATTTTTTTTTCAAGAACTGTTAATTCAAGTTGTATTTATAATTTATGTAATGTTGATAGACATATCACAAATTGCCACTTAGAGCTGACAAAATTTGACACGACTCGATTACCCGACACAAACACGACATTAATAAATGGGTATGGATCATCAAATTTAACACGATTATTAAATGGGCCGAGTCCCGGGTCAACACGATTTTTTCCGTATTGAGTTAGGGTTATACTTTTTTACCCATTTACCCGATCAATGATACAATTATATTTTTTATTTTAAAATAATCTATATATTTTTGTCATCAAAACTCAAATATTAGAGATGATTTTCTATTTTATTTTTATTTTTTGAAAGGATAAATATAAACACATTATTTTATTTATAAAATTTTATATACATTTAGAACTTTAATAATATAAATGTGTAAAATATTGGTTGATATGTATATTTTATAATATCGATAAAATATGTATATATGTATGTACGAATGAATGATAATATATAAATATTTGATGTAAATTTTATTTAATATATAAATATTAAATGAGTTATTGGATAATCTAATTATTTTTTTATATCGAAATTAGGTCTCAATATTTTAATATAATTATTAAATGAGTCGAATTTAAATCAACCTAAATTTTATAAAATATAAAATTAATACGACACGAACACGACTTAATAACCAATACCACTTCTATTGCCACTCACTCTTCCCCTATAACAATAGTTATGTGCCACACTGCTTGGTTTATAGTGCACACACGTGTACAATATGGGAGCACACGTGTAATTCACAGGCAAAGAGAATCGGGTGATTTCCTTAACGCGTGTACGGTGACGATGCAGATGGAGTAGGACTGTTGCGGGTCTTCACACGAGCAATGAGTAAAGACGACGCGACGTGAGGGACTTTTTATTGCTGTGAATGAAAAGTCGACTGATAAAAAGGCCAATTTGTGGGACCCGGTTTTTCTGTAAAGAATCTCAGACGCTCCGTACAATCGGCGACTTATCAATGTCAACAAAGAAGGGCTTAAGAGAACTTAAAGCTGAGCCTTAATTGCGTGGCCACTTGTTATTGGATGGAATCTGTGGATACAGACATCTGAGCTGGTGTTGATGGCTTGATTTTTTTTTTATTGACCAATACGAAATCGTTGTTTTTTTGAGAAATTTTGTGTTTTCAAAGTAAGATATTATGTATTTTTCTGACAGATATATCTATTATGTGGGATATACATCTATTGTTATTAATATTATTACAAATTTACTTTCTTTTAATATACTAACAAAGATATACCTTAGTGCATAGTGCATATCTATTATTAAGTGATACAACCACAAATATTTGTGTACAAATAATATTATGTATATTATTGTGACATATTACAATTAGTTGAACAAAAAAACATAGTAGGAGCCATATGATTAATTTATGTTTTATTTTTAATCAATAAATCATATCTCAATATATCAATTTGTATAAAATTGTTTGTACAAGTGATTGAGGCTTTATAATTATTAATGTCATTTTTTAAAAGAATATTAGAAATGTTATTACATATATTTCACTATCAAATTGAAGTGGATTGATATGTTGATAAGCTGTTTTGATTTTTTACCCCATTATCAAGAAATTAAAAACATGTTTTGTTAAAAGAATTGTGAGATTTCTATGATGCCGTCCACGTTGTATTTAAAATATTGTTCCAAATTTCAATATAAATGACATGACATTTACCAGTTGATTTGTAACTATGGGTGATAAGTGATGAGAAATATCTGCTTAACTATACCGATGATAATACATAATTAAGAACGTAAAGGCCAACAGAGGACAGAAGTATGCTCTAGGGACGGACCAAAAGAGGAGGCCAAAAACATATCTACAGTGAGATATCAAATCGGAAAATTTGATACGACTCACAAGTTACCATACCCAAAAGAAGTAATTGATAGGGATTGCTTTGGAACTGTCAGTTGCCTTTTTCTTTTTGCTTTTTAATATATATCCCAAACAGATCTCCAGAACGTTCTGTTTAGTTTACTTGATTGCTTTGTGATCGGAAGTCTTGGACTCGCATCACCTTCCTTTCAAGAATTGCAAATTTACAGTTGAACGAAAGGTCCACTGAGGCATGTCTTATCAAATTTTGGTTTAACAAAGGGGATGAGAACAGGCGCTTGATTGAAAATAAATAAATCGAGAAAAACGAACAGCATAAAATACGATACAGACCCTGTTGATGACATCAGACAGGCCCGTATGATGTGATGGGAAATTCTGCGTCTCACTTTTAATATTCTTTCTTTAGGAGAGTAATATATATATATATGACCACGTAATTAAGAAACTAAATACCTAGCAATAAAAATTTAATTATGAAATAATAAGCGCAGATGGTAGTATTTTATTAAATAACAGTTGAATCCTAACTATTATGTATCATTAATTTATTAGATCCTTAGCATTACTCATAATCAAACTCTGCTGTAATTTTTTTTTTTGTTTTTTTTTTTAAATTTTCATAAAGAAATAACTGTAAATGTGAAAAGTGAATATTTTTAAAGGGGTGTTAGAGGGCCCACTCAAAATACATGCCAATGGGTGACAAAAGCCCAAAACTTAGCCGGAAAAAATCTTGAAGTTTGATCTAAGGGTCCATGTATTTGATTCCTATTAATGGGCCCGATTTTGACCCAGCTTGTTCAGACCCTAGGTTACGCAGTCTCATTTGGGTCGGTTAGGAAGCACATTTCAGCTCTATCTGGGTTGCTCATAAGAGCAGGCTTCTTGAGACAGCCCTAAACTTATCAAGTCCCTTTTCAATTAAAATTACGTAAATAAACAGAAATAAATTAACTTTTTTTTAATGAAAATTCAGTTAAAAATTTAAATAAACTATCCTTTTAGAAATTGATTACACTCACCCAATTTCATTATTTATATTTATATTTTAAATTTTAATTAATTTTTTTGAGAAAAAAATTAAGAATTTAAATAATGGAGATTGAAATTATGTAACAAGAAGAAAATAATTTAGGATTTTAGGATCTGTTTGGATTTATAAATAAAAAAATTAAAAGAAATACTCTTTTTAGATGAGATTTAATGACAAGACAGATTGATTTTAATCTATGGGTTAGTATTTTGAAGATCAAGAGGGGGTATTTTAGGAAATAAAAGTCAAAAGTGGTGTCATAAGGATTTTTTTTGGGGTGTTAAAAGCTTCACTCTACTTATAAACCAGGGAAATCCAAGTCCAGACATAATCTGTCATTCTCTATTCTCTTTATATCTTAATCAGAAAAATATGTGAATTAATTGATCAAAAACTAAACAAGAAATAGGGAAATTATCAGTCATCTACACGAAAATTATAAAAACTATAAAAGTTTGAAATTGTTCAACTTTCCACCCATTTTTTACAATGTCTATCAATTATTGACCAAAAAGATAGAATTATTCCTACAAAATAAGTACCACTATAACTTATACTTGGTTTTGTTTTATCATTTTATAATAGTAATTAAGCCTTTTCTCGTGAAGGATTGGTGCAAATTGTACACATTGAGCATAAAATTAAATAAATTTAAATTTTTATAACATTTTCTGTGGTGGGCTCAACCTAGGGTGAAGGGTTGTTAATCTTCCAAAACAAATATCATGTGACCTTGACCCATTCGAAACTTCAAACTCATTTTCGACAAGGTTAGTTGGAACAGACTTCGTTCTCCGGTTAGTCCACGTGGCAAGCAGTGTCTAACTAGGTAAATACAAATATACAATCGATTTAATGACAGTTAAAAGGCATATGAAATGGAAAAGAAACAATCTTAACGCGAGAGGGGAGCCACGGTCGGCAGTCCACGCGGCAGCAACACAATGATTCTCTTGCATGCTTGTGGAATTATAAAGGATGATGATAAACTAGATATTAACTATGTATAAATTAATATATATATAATTCAACATTACCTGCCTTTACTTCACATTGTATATTACAAAGTCTACTAATTATAGTTTATATGATGCGGTCTAGCCAACCAACGCAGGCATGACGGGGCCCATCACATGGTATGATGAACCTACAGTCATGCAATCGATTTACATAAAACAAAAATATCAAAATAATCTTTTCTTTTCTCTTTCTTTAATTCCAAGTTACCCCGTCAGATGTACCGAAAAGTGACGACACAAGTAGTGGAGCAAAGCGGATACAAAACGACTGAGTTTAGTAATTGAAAATTCAAGTGCATCCACTCCCACGCAAGCTGGCGTGCAATTAATGATAGCAAGCCGGCTAACTGAGAAATGAAAGTCAAACCATCTTCTTTAAATCCCATTTTTGGACTTCAATCCATGTTCATCTCATGAAGCCGTTAAATTTCACAGTTAAATAAATGATCACGATTCACGCGCCAACAGGCGCCGACTCGAAGAATGTCCACACATGCCTTATCCAGTTAAAGGGGAAGCTGGCTTAGACAGAGTTTGTCCTTTGGCTAGCCAATTCACGTCATGTGTCGCAACAGGAAATGGCACAAGCATGGGCAGTGTTGAATGAATCATGAATGCAGCCGCATGAAATTAATCTCGAAGATATATGCTGAGAGGGAGGACTCCCAATGAGGTACACGCGTACGCATAATGGACTCGCATAGACGTTCATTCTGCCTGTCGGTGCAACAAAAAATCAAGTACGCGTTAACCGACCCGTGTCCATAATTACAGATCGACTCATCCCGAAACCATTGAAGTAAGCAACTTAATATATAATTTGGTAACAGTGGGTTTGAAGTGGATTAGAAATCACGCTTCTTCAATGATCCCATCCTCCTTTTAGAACAAGGAGTATCGTCTCCAGTGGATTTGGTTTGCTTTGCGTTTCCTAAATGTAGTTGAAACTTTCACGTCTGCTTCAGTCCAACCGACAAGTAGCATGACCCTAAAAGCAACCTCATAGCGAGGGCGAAAAGCCAATGCCGAGCTGCTTTTGATTTCATTATGTATACAGTCGGTTTTGCATTAATTATTTCATATAATGGGTGTCGGTCTATATTTTTCCTAGAGCAATATTACCATTTTGATAGTGCCTCGTATTCTTTTCCCCTCTGCTTTAATTTGGTCCATTAATTCTCTATTTTCTCTATTTTCACCATCTGGCACCTGGGCATGTATCTATGTATATACCCCTTTAATTTTTTTTTTTTAAAAAGAAAACTCATCTTAAGAAAAAGGAATCGTTCTAGCTAATTAATAAGGCTTTCTATGTGCTTCTAGTTATCAATTTCTTGGTAGGTATTAGGTGAAGAGGTTGAAACGACATTTGAGAGAGAAGGTTTCATTTCGGTTGAATAACTATAACTTGTTAAAGTTAATTAATTATAGGCATTTAATTATGAGAAGAATCTCTTTCTTAAGCTACAGTAAGCATGCTATAAAGTTTGCGGCAATGAAACTCACCCATTTGAAGGCTATACTTACCGTGGATGCTCTTTTATTTTAATGGGAGGTTGCTCCGTCACTGTTGTAATAGACTGACTATTAGCTGGGAAGGAAAACATATTATAAGGTTTATAGTAACCACTTTTTTTTTTTGGGTAATAAAAAGTTCCGCTCATTTGTCAATTAAGCTTTCAAATCAAAAAAATTCTAAAATATCTCCGAGGTTACCTCTATCAGCGGTGCAATAAAATAAATAATGTTATAATATGTATGTATTTATTTTGAATAATCAGTATATAATTAATAGTTATGTAAAATTCAACTATCCATATCATATATGTATTAATTTATCATATTACATTTGATTTGTTCTAAAATTCCTCGATTCATTGAGTACACAAATCACTATCTCTATAAGAGTAATGATAAAGAGTCAACTTCTTTCCTACTTCAACTTCACACAAAAATAAAACAGTCAAAACTTATAAATAATTTTTATGGAGTGCAATCCTTTGGATTCTTAGATTGTTGGTCCATGTTGGCGCTAAAGTTAAAGGATTTGAATTTAATGCTGAGCTGATTTGTACTTAACTCTTCATAAATTTTTGTCAAAAGTGCTGCTATTTAGTTAGTTTTATTTTTTTTTTAATTCAATAACTACCAATTCTATTATAAAAAAAAAAGTTAATAAAAATGTCAGTTTAACATTACAGCATAATCTAAAATTCAGTTCAGTCTTTAAATTTTGGGTTATGTGATCATTAAGTAATTATATTTTAGAAAATACCCAATACACCATTATTGTTAATTATATGACACTCTTGCCTTTGTTTTTTTTTCTTTATTTTTACAATAATACCCTTGCAACAATATGAGTGATATTTATAAAAAGTAAAATATATTAATTTACCAAATTAACCTCAATAATAAAATAATAACAAAAGAGTTATTAGAATTAATTAAATTAAGACAACGTAAAGAATTTTGATTCTTACTGACCCAAAGTCACTCATTTGGGATATGGATGTGGGTTGTAAGATTAAAGCAGCGAACATATAGCAGTGGTTTCCAATATTTTCATCTTAACTCCCATCATTTAATTTCCCTCATTTTGTATCATCTTTCGCACCAACCAAATTAAAATCTCAAGAAAACATTAAAGGACGTTTTTATCATTCGGTAACGTGGGCATATCAAACGGTAGTAATCCAGCTTAACGTTAGGTCAACTAATGGCAATTGTCTCCGTTCTCTTACGCCACTGAGCATTCCCATGTCTTCGATTTGATTGTTTTTGGTTCGTAAGTCGACACTCAATCTTACGCTAGTAAACTTGAATTGCGTTTCTTGAATTGGCGTGATAACACATCACGTTTGATAGCTGTGACTCGAAACCATTTGACTGGGCAATTATAGCAAGGAGTTACTCGTATTTTCAAGTCGTGAGTACGATTTGAATGATTTCTTAGTAATAATTACAGCGGTAGAAATGGGAGCATATCGATTGCAGCCACAGTAACTTTCATAATAATCCATGCCTCAAGTGTCACGTGACTCCTTAATTTTGGCGCTAATTTACCGGAATTAACTACCCCATCTTTTACATGATTCCTCCGCATACACTCTTTATTTGACCTAGTTATTGGGCTCCATAATTAACTCCCCTCCTTAAGAATAGGACCACCGTGGTCCTGCCCCTATCTGAATTTTCACACCCTTCAACCTTAAGGTCCTTAACCTCCTGTACACTCCTTAGCCTCCTTTATTACATCATGAGATTTATGGCCTAAAAAGGGCAAAAAAATATTGGAGAAATATATTACGTGGCAGGTTATGATAGAAGTCGGTGCTACGCAATTTCTTTCCTTCTTTTTTTTAAGCGAAAGTATAATTAACTAACCAGAGAAGGGAAGGACATATAATTAAAAGCATTAAAAATGGATAAGTTCTGTTTGTAGAGGTAATCATAAATGTTTCTTAAGTTTCTATTAAAAATTGGATAATTAAAAGCATTAAAATGTCATGAGCATACTTGGAGTAAAAACCGAAACTACTCTGCTTTTTGATTTCAATCTCTAGCATACGGCGACAGAAAGGTTAAACGACGTCGCTCCTTATACAGTTTCCATGTGACCATTCCTTTTATTTCCTCCAACCTCCAACTTCAAAAGCCCAAACACAATGAACTGACAGTCTCATCACCACCGCTAATGTTACCGGCGACATCTCCAATTCCGGTGGCGCCACCACCACCAGGGGAATCGTAACGAGAAACAGCGACCGAGGTAATGGCTCAAGCTCTCAAAACCAGAGTGAACGGTATCCTAAACAAGCTGTCCGACCGGGACACGTTCTCACAAGCAGCAAAGGAACTGGATTCTATTGCCGCCACTGTGGATCCCACTCTACTCCCGACATTTCTCTCCTGCATTCTGTCGACAAACTCCTCTGACAAACCTGGGGTACGCAAAGAATGCATCCACGTCATCGCCACTCTTTCGACTTCTCACAATCTCTCCTCTTACATCACCAAAATAATCAACAGCATCACGCGAAACTTCCGCGACAAGAACTCCGCTCTGCAGGCGACGTGCATCAGCACGGTTTCCTCTCTCTCGTCGCGTGTCAGCGCATCGGCGTTCGTGACGATGCTGAAGCTGTTGTCCGACGCGCTCTTCACTGAGCAGGACACGAACGCGCAGGTAGGTGCGGCGCTGTGTCTGGCTGCGGCAATTGATGCGGCCCAGGATCCGGATGCGGGGAGATTGGGGAGAATGGAGGTGAGGTTGGAGAGGTTGTTGAAGAGTGAAGCATTTAAGGCGAAAGCTGCGGGTTTGGTTGTGGTTGGGAGCGTGATCGGGTCTGGTGCGGTGGACGGCCCGGGTCTCAAGGGTTTAGTGAGTTGTTTGTTGGGTTTTTTGAGTAGTCAAGATTGGGCGGCAAGGAAAGCCGCTGCGGAGGCGCTGTGGAGGTTGGCGGTCGTGGAGAAGGATGCCGTGCCCGAGTTTAAGGGAAAGTGCTTGAAGATTTTTGAGAGTAAAAGATTTGATAAGGTTCGCAATTTTTTGCTTTCTAAATTATCAAATTGTTTTAATCATATGGTTTATTTTGTTGACAAAGCAATTTTTTTTTAATATTTTAGGTGAAGGCAGTTAGGGAGGTTATGAATCAGATGATAGAGGCATGGAAACAGGTCCCAGATTTGTCAGAGGAGGCGTCTCCGCCTCCACAACCACTGGGTTCTTCAAAAGGTATTGGGGATGATTTACTAAATGTTAGCTCTTTTAGGCAGATGGATCATCCATTTTATTGAGGATGTTTTTTGTTGCTGGGATCTGCTGCCTTGTGATACAAGTTTAAGTTAGATTCATTTGCTTTTTGATAGACTGGGAATTTGTTTGTGGCACTTGTGCGATGTGGTTTTTATCTTTTTATTTGTTTTGTGTTGGCAATGGACAGAGGGTGGGAGTGATGGACGGTATCCGACTGAGTCCAGGAGCTCTTCTACTGCAGGTCTTGAGTTGAAGAAAAGATCGATTTTAGCTAGCAAGTCAACTCCGCCTGATAGTTCATTTCCAACCACCGCCAGGAAGAGGGGTTTCTTAAAGAAAGTGAATCCAGCAGTGCTCCATGAGGTGGATCAGAAGAAACCTTCTGACTGGAGAGTTCAGATTTCTGCTCCCGGTGGTGCTTCTTTGGTGGATGCTCATGAAGACGGTACTGTTTTGAAGATTAGGAATAATGGGAATACTAAGCTTCCAAAGCCTGAAACAAAACGTGCCCTTTTCAATAGGAGTTCTGATGACAAAGTGCACAAATTGAGGTCTGGATCTCGGGTAACTCCTTATAACGAGGAAAGCCATGAATTTACTGTTAGTGATAATACTGAGAATCTCCACATAAAAGACAAAGATTGTGAAGATTTATCTACAATCCGCAACCAGCTAGTTCAGATTGAACAACAACAGTCCAGTCTACTGGATCTTCTTCAGGTTTGCTTATGATTCTTGAATCTGGGCTTTGTACTTGAAGTAATTAGCTGTCATCTAATTAGATTTTAGTGGCAAGTAGCAATAAATCAGTCTAGGCCAGTTTTATAACTACTGTTGGCTTACTGCTTGGTGAATTGTTCATCTTATTATTGACCTCAGCTTGCAAGCAATTACATCATCATGTGGCAATGATGGAATTAGCGAATTACAATAAACGACTCACTTAATTACACACTTGATGAACTTAAGCTTACCTTGAAGTAGTATGAAAATTGAATCATTCTAGAAACCATTTGTGTGAACATTGTCATCCTTGACATGAATTGTTACTGGAACTTTTTGTTACTGTAGCTTCATGATTCTTCATTGTTGGACTTGACGAAGTGAAAAGGCTGCAACTTCTATTTGCAAGTTCCTAGCTGTGAATAGCTTATGATAAAATATTTTTAGCATTCTTTATGCCTTCACTATTTGTTTTGGAACAGAAAGCGATTCATGATCTATGAATGGGTACTAATTAATTTGCTTTTGTTGTTTACTCCATCAGTTCAAAGTAATTATGTGGTAATTGTTCTCTGATTTATGTTCTTTGACAGCTCAGGAAGTCCTCTCCAATTTTCTCCAATTTTATGTCATTTATGTTTCCACCATGTAACCAGTTTAAGGCCTCAGATCATATTTGAGAGTTCTGTATGACTGTATTCATGCGGAATCAAGTCTCTCATTGTGTTTTGATGAACGTTTCCTCTCATTCATTGCTTCTCTGATTATCCTTCATTTGTCCAGAGATTTATTGGGAGCTCAGAAAGTGGGATGCAGTCTTTGGAGACACGTGTTCTTGGCCTAGAGCTGGCATTGGATGAAATCTCGTATGATTTGGCTGTGTCAAGTGGAAGAATGACTAAAACCAACTCCCATGGAGCCACATGTTGCATGCTACCTGGTGCAGATTTTTTGAGCTCCAAATTCTGGAGGAAAACAGAAGGCCGATATTCACCATCAAAATTTTCCACTTCCACTGCCACCTCATCTTTGACTGCCATGAATTATGGAACCAATAAGGATCGCTACACTGAAAAGCTGAATTCGGAAAATCGAAGGTCGAGGTTTCAGAGTAGTAATGGGTTTATTGTGAATCCATTGGCGGAAATTCACGCTCGCTCAAGGGGTATCTCTGAGGTAGCACATCAATAACTGGTGGAATCAGCAGGTATTGTGTTCTGTAATAATTTACATTTTATCCTTTGAATTTTCATGCAATCTTCACATTTTTCTCTCTCTCTTCTTTTTCAAGTCACCCAACCTTTCTATCCCCTTCAAAATGCTAAGCCTGCTATGTGTAATTGCGTGTGATTAACAAATTGTTTTAATATTTGGGACTGCGCATTGTACATTTGCATGCCCTAATCTTTGTAATTGATCATCCCTGTAGGTGGAAAGATAGCAGACCATGATTAGGCTGCATAATTAGGAAACTGGCATAATTTGCTCAGTAAAGGATTTTCTGCAACCAGTGCTTAGCTTTTCCTAAACTTCTCTCTGCTGTCCAGCTGGCTTGCTGCAGTTTGATGCCCCTTCCATGAAGTCTATGTCCATTTTCTTTTGGATTGTCATGATAGGGTTCATAGGCACATGGTATTACAATGGTGAATGTATTGATGTGCATTTGTGTTTTTATCTTCTTTCCTCTTAACAACCGCACTTTGTGAATTTAACATCTGTGACTAAACCCTGCTTCTTCTACTTACAGTTGTAATTGCAATTTCTTCCTTTCTTTGACAGAAAAATGGGAATTGAAGTTTCAAGGCTGCTGGCGGTGGGAGAAATCATTGGATGCCTGGTGCAAGCCCAAGTAAAAATATGATTCATGTATGGGATACATAGATGGCCCACCGTGAGTAAATGGACGCAGCAGTTTCTGACTTACCTATAAAGTAATCCCCTAATTCACACTACTACAAGAGGGGACCATGAGAAACAAGATTCATTAAATGATTCTTCGTTAGTTTAGGATTTAAAAAAAAAATTGAAAAGTAAATTGAAGACCATAGAAGAGGCGTGTTCAGTACCAAAAATTGCCATCACCACGGGTATTAAATGAGAGACGTGCATAGTGTTATTGGCCTTTTCCATCATGTTACGTAAAAATTCATTTGCTTTTGTTGTTCTTTTTTTAAATGTACTTGACGTGAAATGGAATGAGATGTGGCTGGTAAGATTATTATGAAGGTGCCTGTGTATTTTTTATATTTATAATATCCTTGTGGAAAGAGAGAAACTTTTAGAGGCGATAGTCATTGTGAATTATTATCCAACTCTACTCGTAGTTCTTTATATAATGCATTCACCCGGAAATTTTAAAATCAACCTAAAGGTATTGTTTAAGATTGAGATATTATAGTTTTAAGAATACAACTATTTTAAAAAAATTTAACTATAAAATAAAAGTTAATAATATGTAATAAATATAATTTTTAACTAACAATTATACTAAATTATTAAAGATATAATAAATTTTTTTATCATATAAATAAAAAATTATATAAACATAATTTTTAAGTTATATTATAATAATATATCTTTTAAGATACAACTATCCAATCTCAATCCTGAATAAAGCCTTTGTTGAACGTGGACTGTGCGGGTGCAACACAAACTCAAGAGGAACTTATTCGTGAACCAAAAAAGAAAAACTGTTGTAATGGTTCAATCAAAACCAGACAGAAATGCTCTCTACATTAATCCAAATGGGACTTATTTCTCCATCGTATACAGCATCGTCCATTACACTTCCAACATAAAGCTAAAAGTCACACAAAGATACTTCAATGAAATAATGAATCATGTTACCTTTACTGAGAAGCTAGAACGATTGGTAAGCTAATACACCAAATAAACAAAACCTCCATTCACTAATGGGACTGAATCCCAGTAACTAGGGTATACAAATATTTGCTGGGCGTTTCCCTCGTTCTACCATCAAAGGAGATATTGACAACACACTTACATTCTAATTTTGATGTAACTTCTTTCCACTTCAGATGCAACACAAACTCAAGAGGATTGCTCACTGGAGACTTGCTTCTCAAGTTTCTGCAGAAAAATGCCAGAACTCAGAGATAATAGAAAACAAAATATGCAGCAATTGATGACAATAGGAGGTCAAGTTAATATGTAATAGCATACAATTCTCTATTATCAAATATTCAACATATTTATTAAAATAATAAGATTATAACAAAATTTCAATCATCACATCAACTATAATTCAAAAGGATATTGCTACATGCATCACCTGAGACCAAGTTACCACACAGACTAAAAAATGGTTTCAATTTGCTTTCTTTTTTTACCCCTAGTGAATTTATAGGTAGGACAAGGCAGTATTTAACAATGCCTGGCATAAAAAATGCTACTGTCAAGTGAGTCAACCGATACATGCCTTGTATTTTTAGTGGTGAACACGCAAAATCTATGCAACCAAATAGTTCATTAACGCATAACTGTAATATCTTAAGAAACAAAGAGAGAGAGAAAGAGAAGAGAGTGCATAGTTCCATAAACTAGCGAGCTAGACCAAAAATAATTCAATACCCAACAATGAAGCTAATAGTGCTGGGTACAAAAAGAAGAAAGGACAGGTAGGAGCAAGAATGTCACCCGTACTCGTGCACACTACAGAAACCATCGCAATACCTCTTGATATTTGATAAGACACTTGGGCATTAAAACATATTTTTGTCACTACACAACTAAGATGAGTAGGTTTATGCTAAGATTATTAAAAAACATACAGCTAATACTAGAAACGAAATTTCAATTATCAATAAAAAACGATGCCTGGATAGGCAAATAGCCATCAAGATATCATATTAATCTTCCAAATACTCTTTTAATCTTAAATAGATTCATCACAAACATTCTTGTAAAGCATTCCAAATAACTACCTCAAGAAACTAAGTCCCCACCATTCAAATGTTACACTAACAAAAGCTCAAAGAAGTTATAAAATCTTGCTGCCAATACTTGTAAAATCACATCTAAGTCTAGCTTTAAGTATCTTTATCTGTTTTAACAAATAAATAACATGTCTTACACGGACTCAGTACACCAATTAGCAACAACATGGGCTCTTAGCTTCCTTGATCATGCAAGAAACTAGGGCTAAACATTCCCATTGAAACATCAAATTAAGCTAGAAATGATAACACAATTCATACAAGAACCGCAATAGTACTATAAAGGGCTATCGTACTACATAAATGTGTGTGTGTGTGTGTGTGTGTGTGTGTGTGGAGAGAGAGAGGGATATAGAGATAATTACAGTTTGAGCGTTGTGCCAAGCAAGGCCTCTGTAGACATTAACAGAGAAAGTGGCGGTGAGATAGATGGTGGTGACGCCAAGACCAGCTGTGAATGCCTTGAACGCCCAATCCCCTGCTTTGCTTGCAACTCCCATCTTTACTCTTGAGGCTCAGCTGATTCCCACGATCCCCTTTTCTGTTTTTGAGAAAAATAAAAAGGGTTTTAGCGTCCACGACTTGCAGCACCGCCACACCGGTCGAACTCGAAAAATAGAACTAGATGAAACAAGACCTTGAGCCCGACGGTGAACTTAGAAAATAGCTTCAAGCCCAATAAGTGGTGTACCCTACAGCCCATCAAGTAGATGGGTCAGCTTCAGGATATCTTGGTCCATTATATATATACACAATATCTTGATTTTTTTTTATTAGGCCTTTTCACACCTCCTCAAATTTTTTCTTAAAACTCGTGTTTAATTGAAATTACTTGAATAACATAACAAAAATTATTTCATTTCTTATTTTGAGTGAAAATTTAATTAAACATTTAGATAAATTACAATTTTAACAAACTTTTTACACGCACCCTATTTCTTAATTTATATTCATATTTTGAATTTTAATTGAGAATATATTTTTTTAGAAAATTAGAAGAGTTTAGAATTATGAAGATAGATATTAATAATAAGAAGAAAAATATTTAAGATAAATTTAATATTTAGGATTTTTATGTAATTTATAAAAAAAATGATAAAATTTTATGGAAAGATGGTTAATTTTTAATGTATAAAATTTGCATTTTATTGATTATACTTTAGGAAATAACATTCAAAACAAATATTATAAGGATTTTAAAAGAGTGCTAAAAGCTCCAACTTTTATTTATTTATTTATTTGGTAGCAATGATATTTTATCTCTCAATTTATTTCATCAACCTTCACTTTTCAATTAATTTTTAATTTTTAATTAAGATTTTTCTATGATGTTGTATGTATTTTTACTATATTGATAGTCGGGTCATTGTGAACTTTTAGATTTAAGTATTTTAATCTCATTCTTTCATTTAATATAATGGATAAATAATTAATTAATTAAATATCCGTTGATGACGAAGCTGGCTGATTTGGCTAAGTACTTGGTTTTACTACAGTCCATGGTTGCTACTTTAATCTATTCGCCTATTGGATCTTCCTCCAAATCCCATAAATCTACTAAATAGATTTTTTTATTTATTTCACCCCTTTTTCAGAGTTAAGGTTTTGCATATTGTAATTCTTAGCTTTCGGATTTACTTGGGCTATGTTTCATTTAATTTATCAAGTCATTGGAGTGAAAAATCATAACAAGTTGAAGTAGGTTAATTAGGGAATTAAAAAATTGATCAATAACCTGTAATCATAATGAAAAAATGAGATTTTTTTTTTAATGATACTATTATTTGTGGGCGTGGTTGTGAGTTGAGTTAGTTTACTTTTCCTCCGCATAATAATTTCAACTCAGAAAAGGGGTTTGTATTTTATGCTCTCATAATTGTATTTCAAAGGAAAAATGTCCTTTTATCCTTAAAATTTGATATAATAACTTATTTCATTCTCACTATTTAAATAGTCACCCATTTCATCTATACTTCTTAAACAATACCTTTTAATTATTTACTATTAGTATATTTTATAATTCATTGAGAGTAAAATAAGATTTCCAAATAATGATAAATTATTTTAAAATAAACTCTCAAACACAATTAAAAAAATCTACCTTTTTACATAAATTTAAAATTTAAGGATAACTTAATAAATAAATATTAATAACACTAAATAATATGTAAAATATATATTTAGGACAAAATAAAAAAAGAAAAAATATAGATTTCATAGGCATTGGAGTATTTTTTTTTTAATCTTTTAACTTGTCCTTCTCTTTAACATAGTTAAGATAAATAAATAAATAATCAATCACTACTCTATTTTACAAAAGTAAACACAAACTTCTTCATTCTTTTAAAAAACACTAAAAGACATAAAAAAAAAAAGATATTTAAAAACACTATAGATTAAAATGCACTACATTAGATTTTTTTTTTTTTTTAATCTCTTAGTTTATCCTTGATCTTAATATGGATAGTGATTCTTGATTGAAAAATTGTTGTTGTTGTTGTTACAATAAATTCAGAAACTTAGTTGACTTCATTAAAAAAAATTAACGCACGCACACACGCGCACAATTCTTTAGTTTTATTTTCGTTTCATTAAGCCATCTTTAAATTTTAGGTTTATGTAAAAAGTGAGATGTTATTTAATTGTTCTTAAGATTTTTATTTTAAAAATAGCTTCCATTTATTTAATTAAAAATTCTATTTTACCCTCAATAGATTATAGAGAAAGCTAATTGTTAATTCACGGAAATGTATTTTCAGCTACTGTGTAAAATAAGGATGAAATGGCTATTGTTTAAAAAGTAAAGATGAAATAGGATATTGTATCAAATCCTAGGGGTGAAAAGGACTTTTTCCCTATTTCAAATTCCAACCAATTGATTGCAATACGTTGGTTGAGGGTTTAGTCTATCCTATACAGTTATTGGTTCGTTATCATTTGGGATTTGGGTATTCTATGTTTAAGGTTTTAATGGTTTATAACCAAATAAACATCCAAGACTGTAAGAGGCTTTTCTCGAAACATGATATCTATCATAAGAAGGCTCGTTGTTTTAATGTTGTAATTTAGGATCAGCGTAATGCTTTTGACCAGAAGGGCTATGGTTTGGCGGCTTGTGGGTGTTCTACACTTTTCTTTCTTCCCTCCTGTTCAAGAATTGTGAATTTAACTTAATCTGACATACTCGATGCGGGGGCATTTTGAACGATTCGGTCTGGTATTGCATTCTCTTTGAAACAGTGGGCATATTATAATGTAAGCAGCTGAAAATAATTGCTGGATATGTTTTGTTTGCTGCATTTTGATGAACTGTTGTGTTCTGAATCTTCTTTGTTAGTGGACTTTGTTAGGTTCCTCACGGTGATATTCGTGAGGGAGAGAGTGTCTTTTCTCAATTATTTGATGATTAATGAAGAATTAAAACTAATCCCATAATGTTTTTACGATAGCTTAAACATTTGTTCTCACCATTGCAAGTGTAAAGACTCTCACACTGAGAGCAAATGCCTATTGATTGATGCTCTCATTTGTAAAATTGTCCAATGTAAAATTTTTTGCGTTACTTGTGTATCATCATTCATCAGTTCTACTTCAAATTGAAAATAGATATAACAAACATTAAATCAAAACCTATCAAATACCTCCATCAAAACTTAAGCAGCCTGGGGATTGAACTGCTCAGCACGTTGTGGGTGTTTAGCTGGGTGATATGATTTCTAATGAAATTTTAGAATAAAGAAAAATGATTCACAGTCACAGATTTAGGCAAAATGAAAATGAAAATTGCTTTTGGAGTCCTTTTTTCCCCTTCAATATGGCCGTAGACAAAATATTCCCGCATGTTACTTTTACCCTCTTTTGGTAGTATTTTTATACAACTACAAAATGAATGTTAATTTTATAGCATATTTAAAGTGTTGTATTATTCTATATTATACATAGCACTTAAGAAAATGGTATTGTATAACTTAATTAAATGTAATACGATTTTGTAGCATTTCTTTGTATGTTTTGTTGGCACCAGGGCATGCTTTTAAGTTTTGACGGTTCCGTGACAAGGGTAGATGATGCAAATTATCGCGGGAAATCCAGGTAAACACGACAGTAATGGGCTTCCGAGATGAGAGCCGAAGGAAACATTAGCCGAAAAATACTAGCGTATGAATTGAAATAATCATATTGAATAGAACCAACCCATTTACCCCAAAGAGTTTAATATGATTCAAAGAGAAGCTTAGAAAAATACACAAACGTCCATGACTTTGATTCGATGAATATATTGTCTATATATATGTAGTAACTCTGGGATCTACAACTCTTTCTCGATCAAGAAGCCGCTGGCTCATCAACTTTCCTTGCTGGAACATCATTTTCAAAGCTATACTGCAGAGGGTCTGTGGTCAATTGTCTCTCCATTCAGGCAAAACTTCTACCGCAGCTTCTTCTCAGACACTGATATAAGCTGCAAAAGGCAATTTTCGTGATGAATTCATAACTATGGAAACATGACATCAGAAATAATACATCAAAATTGTCATCAAACTAAACCACATCTAATGTCACATATATGAAAATTGCAACCAACGAAATGAATACTTCTGGATGGGAAATGTCATGAGAGAGGGTGACAAAAAGCCAGGTTGGAAGCATCTTATACCAACAAAAGTATGCTTTCACACCAGGGAATGCCACAAGTCCACAGATAAAGACAAGCATATGATTTCTCTGAAACTTTTAACAATGATTGATGAAGTAAACTAGTAAACCAGCTGCCCGCTCCCACGACCCAATTTACATGAGAGCCAATATACTGAGACGTGTCTTGGAACTTTACAAGAATTATCCCCAGTTGGCCAAGAACAACACAACCAAAATACATTCCCCTCCAACTTCTGTTCTCCCACAAAAAGAAAAGAGGAGGTGCCAACCCTGAATGCAAAATCTTTTAATGATGAAGTAGTGCAGAGAGCAGTACATTATGCGTGCAAAATAAGATCAAAGAAAAAGCAAATGAAGCCACTGAGTTGATAAATCAATTGAATGATGCATTTTAGCAAGAAGCACCTTATCTCAATCCCAAGTCTAACCATTTTGATGTCTAATGCCACAAACATAATGGATTAAATCAGTCTACTTAGGCGGCAAATGTGGAAATTCTGGAAAGATGGAACAAGATGAAATTTAGAATCTACAAGAAAATATCACCCATTAAAGTGCAACCAAGAAATGGTTGAATATATGATAAAATTGCTGATACATTTGACGAAAACCTATGACTGTACCAGATTATTGCAAGCCATTGAATCAAATTTATTCATTTGATCCAAAATTAGGATATGCAATTTTTTACTTTAAGGTGGGCAAAACGAAGGCATAACTATTCCCATTTAGAGAGGCCCAACCAGGCTAACACATATCAGTGGAACAACAAAACCTAACAAGGTCTCTACATTTGCCAAATAAAGATGTCACTATTCGGAGACATGCACCCATATGGACACAAACATACCCCAAATGCATATGCATTAAAAAAAAAATGCAGAAAAGGCACATTTAAACATAAAACTAGCCTGACAGGCAACCTGCACAAGGCTTCCACTATCTTGAGATGATTCAGTAATCAAGCTAGGATTTTCTGACTCCATAGAACCATTTGGGTTCACCACCATCCTCCTCTTCATGACACCTTCCTCAAGGGAGGAATACCCATCAGGACTGCTCAGAGATTCCTTCTTTCGCTTCCTTTGGAATGTATACTTCAGAAATTTATCATTTAGTGATTGACTAGAAACACCTTCAGTTAAATTAGATGATTTAACATTTGAGTTTATTGGGGACAAGTTAACAGCTTCAAGATCTGTTCTGCAAGCTGGCATCTCAGTAAGCTCAGCGGCTCTGCTTTCCTGTCTCGTCAACTTAAACTGATCTATCAACAGGTCATCATCGTTTGTTGTGGTCTGGACAGTATCACTCTTGGGAACTTCTTCGCTTCGTGACCGAAGAATTGTTTCAGTTGTATCAGAGGGTGAATTCAGCGCTGACAGGAAAGCTGGGGTCTTCTGAATGTTATTTCCAATTATCTTAGACTCCTCCTTGTGCTTAATATAGTTATCAACTGCATTGAGTAAAGTTTTGGAAGAAATATCAGACTTTTGAGTTGTTTCTACTACCTGATCAGGAAAATTCCTGGTCCTACTTTTCTTATATCTAGCGGCTCTTTTCCTTTTCTTGCAAAAAGACTTAGCATGAACTGAAGTGGAGTTTCTATTTTCCTGCTTCAAAATAGATTCACTTGGGTTATCTTCTATTCTGCAAGTCTGGCTAGCCCCACGATCAAGGTTTTTGCACAATTCTTCATCTTCTTCAGAACATGATCCATTTTTTATCTCCTGCTCTACTTGCCCTGGAAGAGACAAATTTCCTTCTAAGAGGTTCCTTTGAAACGCATGAATTCTCTGTGTACATCCATTCCTATATAGTTTAGGCTCTTTTCTTCTCATCACTATGGAGGCAAAACTAGAGTTGCAAAAATAGCAATTATCTTTATGAGAACCATTTTCACTGTAGCACATCTTGTTCTCATATGTACCATTCAAAGTTGAATTCCCCACATCTGAAGCTGGAACCAAATCAGGTTGTACATCAGGTAGACAGGGCATTGCAGCCTCAGAAGTATTGAGTCTGTTTCCCAGTGATGGCATCATCACAGTAGTGACATCACCAGTTGAATTTTGTTCAGCCAAAGGCTGCTTTTGATTATAAGTTGCCCTCTCCAATTCATCCTGTGCTTCTCTCAAATCTGCTCGAAGGTCTTTGACAATGTCTTCTGCTTCACCAAGTTGTGCCTCAAGCTCATCTATCTTTCGCTGTTGACACAAGGATACCACCTGTGCTTCATTAACCTACAATGCAGCACTATCAGTCAGCACTTTGATTGTTTCATGCAGCCGACAATGAAAGCAATTCTTCAAGACAAAGAGAGCAAAAATAAACTGAAACTGTCTAACAAAGAATTGACTCTGGTATCTCCACTAAGTTGCTTAGTTTCACTCAAATCGACAAGCATGATTTCTCCCTAGTTGTTTATTTATGCCAACCCAGTGCCTCACAGACCAAGCTTGGAACTAAAAACATAATTTAGCAGCCATCCTGATGTTTAGAATGAAAGGGCAGTGGTATTTGGGCAACTTTCTTTGTTACCAGAAATACCTGCAACCCCTTCTCTGCACCTGCCTCCCAACAGACACACAATATGAGTTTTGGATCCAACACAGAAGAAAGGAGAATAAACATCTAACAACCATGAAGATGTTTAGGAGAATGATATTGACGAACTTATAATGAGATGATCTTTATGGTTTTCAAATGTACCTTTTATATTAAAAAAAATACCAACACATTGAAATTTTAGTGCAATTGCAAAGAGCTTAACTTTTCCGAAATTTAAGACTTGATTCCAGAGCATATTGTTGAAGAAAACAATATGAACTTCATTAGTTCACTTGACAAATGAACGACCATCATTTGTCAGTGAACTAAAGGGAAGAAAAAATCATTAACAGCAAATTGAAAGTTCAATGCTGTATAGCATGCCATAAATGTATAGAAAAGAAGCCACCATGTGCCCTCAAGCTCTCTCTAAAATGAGTTGTGAAAAAATAATCAAATCAATGAAGAAAACTGAATGCCCTACCAAATAAACAATCAAACACACACACACACACACAAAAGCCCCCGCATCACTAAACACAACCACCAGAGGAACCAGACCACTTATCTGACACGCAAAAACACCAAAATTTATAGAATCATAACCAAGACAAGATCAAACACTATCCCATTTGGGAAAAAAGAGAAATACTTTAGCATCCAGCATCCGTTTAAGCCTAAGTAACATCCGCAACGCGTCTTCTTTTGCCGCAAACAACTCCTGCTGATACCTAATCGCTTTCCTCTCCGACACCATTATCCTCGCCGCTGCCTCTTTCGCTGTGTTCAAAATTATATCGGCGTAGGCCTTCTTCAAGGCCATCAGTTTCTAACAGAGCCAACACCAAACAGCACCAAATCATTGCTTTCGGAATCAAACAAAACCCATTAACAAAAGCTCACTAAAAACACAATATAAGTAACATTAAAAAAAAGAATCAACTCCACATAACCGCCCAAAAAAGGTCGAGTAAGAATTTGGAAGTAAGATTGCTCAAAAGAGGGAAAAAGATCGAAACTTTACCTCGGAATCGGACATTATGTGAGTCTACAAAAAATGCATAGAAGCGATGTGATGCTGCTTTTGATATCAGACCGAAGTTTAAACAAAAGAGAAACAAAGGGAGGTTGTTTTGTTCTTGTTTTTTTTATGTTTTTTTCGCTTTCCTTCGTAGCAGCAGCTGCTGTTGTCTGTTAGGAACTGAAAGTTCGGTCCGCATGACCATATTGCCCACCCTACTTGGGACAAACTACGGGACTGCCACGTCATATTACAAAACTGTTAAAACCGCGGTTCGGTTTTATGGGCGCCAGGCGTGATGGCGGGCTCGCGTTGTGGGGCTGACGCCGTGACGCGGAAGATTTATGTGATGTACATGTGGATGGCAGTGACACGTGGCGATAACTATAATTGTTTGATTGACATGGGAAGGGTACATTAAAACCGTGAAGCGTGACACTTGGGCGATGGTGATTGGGGCCCTATAGTGGTGTCGAAGCCAGGAAATTCGAGCTTCAATTGGGAAATTGCAGGTGGTGGTTGAGCCCTTGAGAATCTAACTAAATATGGTTTGCGTCATGAGTTGTCAACCTCGTCAGTCGTCACTGTTTCGGTTTGAGAGAAGATGGTGATAATTGATAGGCTCACTTGTCCGAACCTGGTAACAATAACAATATGTATACATATATCTCAACCCGGTAACAATATATATATATATACGGAAGCCGCTAAAAATTATGTGAACAGTAATTATTAATAGTTGAATTCACATAAATTTTAAAATGACTGTAAATTACAGTAATTATAACTTAATAAAATTTTCTCTATATATATATATAAGCATATAATAATTTAATAGCGGTCACATTATGTATTTACAATAATAGTACCATATGGTATTTGTACAAACAATCTGTTACAGCATATAATTTGAGAAGTCAATTAAATTCAATATCTCATTAAAGACTAAAGGGAAAATCAGTAAAAGGGAAATAAAAATAGTACGAAAAGGATGTCGTCAATCAACATTGCACATGATAACTCTAGTTGAAATAACGTTAGTTCCTTATTAACTTATCTTCTGTTAATAGTGACGTCTCTACTAATTAAAAAAAAAATCAGTTTCCATCTTATAAAAAAACAAAACAAACTTCTGTTCCCTTTAACTTATCTTCTGTTAGTAGCGCTGGCTCTACTAAATACTAATCAATAATAGATGTATTTGCAAAAATTGATCTGCATGAACTATATCTCTTTAATTACAATTATTTTCAATAAAGGCTGTGTAATTTGCTAATAAAGTATATCTTATAATCTATCCTTTTCTTAAATGAATTACAAATAAACTTTGGTATATTTTATAATCTATTATTTTCTTAAATGAATTACGATTAAACTTTGATATATTTTATAATCTTCACTTTTTCTCCAAATTAAAAAATTCTTTATGAAATAATTAGGAAGGATTTTACTTAAAATCCTTGAAATTTTGTGAAGAAACTCTCTTTTCATATAATAATTAAAAAAAAAATTCGTATCTATTTGTAAAAGTTTTCTTAATCATACACACATGTACTAATAATCAACATCTTTTAATAAAATTAACTAAAGATCTCTCAACAAGAAATGTATGAATTCGAACTCTGCTCACATAAATAGAAAGATGTTTGAGTTGTAATTAAGCTAAAACTAAAAAGAATCATTTAATAAAATTAGTTAAAAATAGTTTTTTTCACATTAGAATTTTATTGTATAAAGATTTTGGATAATTGAGACAAGAATTAGTTTACAATATGCATTTAATTGCTCAAAATTTCTAAGAGCTGCAACCCAATAAAATTTGATAGTTAGATGGATCATATGATTCATGAATTAAATCTTTGCCGTTTAAACATCCGTTGCCGCCAAAAACCAGGTTGTTGTGGGCAAACCGCAAAAAAGAGTTCGGATCAGGGCCGTCAGCCCTCGACCCGGTATCTCTTACTATTATCCACAGAAACTCCACGTGTCATTCGTCAAACGCGAGTTCAAACGCTTCAACAATTCAACTCAGATCTCGGCACTCCGCAACCTTCCCGTCTGAATTCGAGGCAAAAACAGACCAATCCACTTAGAAGGAAATCCATTTCATCCCATTCTTTTTCCCCAAGCTCATGAAAGTTTATTTACCAAAATGACCCTATCAATTCCCAGTCCTTCACTCCTAAAACCGAACCCTCGTGAGCTTCGCTCTTTTGATTTCTTCCTCAATCACAGCTTCCTCTCCGGCGACAATGAATTCCCCTGTACGCAAAGAATATTCATCTCCGGTTTCCGGAGTCTCTCGTCCGGCGCCGTGCGAGTCCGGGCCAAGCCGAAAGAGTTGGTACTTGGCAGCCCCACGGTGACCGTCGAGAAAGGCAAGTACAGCTACGACGTCGAAACTCTAATCAATAAGCTCAGCTCCCTCCCGCCCCGTGGCAGCATCGCGCGTTGCCTCGACATGTTTAAAAACAAGCTATCTCTAAATGACTTTGCTTTGGTCTTCAAAGAATTCGCCCAGCGCGGTGACTGGCAACGGTCTCTTCGGTTGTTCAAATACATGCAAAGACAAATCTGGTGCAAGCCTAGTGAACAAATTTACACGATAATGATAAGTTTGCTGGGGCGGGAGAATTTGCTCGATAAAGCATCGGAGATTTTCGAGGAAATGCCGAGTCAAGGGGTGCCGCGTAGTGTTTTCTCGTACACTGCGTTGATCAATGCGTATGGGCGGCACGGTCAGTATGAAACGTCTCTTGAACTATTAGATAGAATGAAACGAGAAAAGATAGCACCAAATATACTGACGTATAATACTGTGATTAATGCATGTGCAAGAGGAGGATTAGATTGGGAGGATCTGTTGGGATTGTTTGCTGAAATGAGACACGAAGGCATACAACCTGATATTGTGACTTATAATACTTTGTTAAGTGCTTGTGGCAGTAGAGGTTTAGGTGGTGAGGCGGAGATGGTTTTTAGGACTATGAATGAAGGTGGGGTATTGCCTGATTTGACAACATTTAGTTATCTTGTCGAGACATTTGGGAAATTGGGTAAATTAGAAAAGGTTTCTGAGCTTCTTAGGGAGATGGAATCAGGAGGGAATTTGCCCGACGTAACTTCCTATAATGTGTTACTGGAAGCACAAGCTAAAATGGGGTCAATAAAGGAGGCAATGGATGTGTTTAGGCAGATGCAGGCAGCTGGGAGTGTGGCAAATGCAACAACGTATAGCATTTTGTTGAATTTGTATGGGAGGAATGGTAGGTATGATAACGTGAGGGAGCTTTTCCTTGAGATGAAAGCGAGTAATACGGAGCCAAATGCGGTAACTTATAATATTTTGATACAGGTTTTTGGTGAAGGTGGATATTTTAAGGAGGTGATAACTTTGTTTCATGATATGGTGGAGGAGAATGTTGAGCCTAATATGGAGACATATGAGGGGTTGATTTTTGCTTGTGGGAAGGGAGGGCTGCATGAGGATGTCAAGAAGATTTTGCTTTACATGAATGAGAGAGGGACAGTGCCAAGTTCCAGGGCTTACACTGGGGTTATTGAAGCTTATGGATTGGCTGCTTTGTATGAGGAAGCACTTGTTGCATTTAACACAATGAATGAAGTGGAGAGCAAGCCAACTATTGAAACTTACAACTCGCTGCTTCATACATTTGCCCGAGGTGGACTCTACAAGGAGTGTCAGGCAATTTTGTCAAGAATGAGTGAATCTGTGGTTGCGAGGAATAGTGATTCATTCAATGCTGTTATTGAAGCCTTTAGGCAAGGAGGCCAATTCGAAGAGGCTATCAAGGCCTATGCTCAGATGGAAAAGGTGAGATGCGATCCAAATGAGAGGACCCTAGAGGCGGTTTTGAGTGTTTACTGCTTTGCAGGTCTTGTTGATGAGAGCAAGGAGCAGTTCCAGGAAATTAAATCATCTGGAATATTGCCCAGTGTTATGTGCTACTGCATGTTGCTTGCTGCCTATGCGAAGAGTAACAGGTCAGAGTTCATTCAGTTTAGTTTGGAAGTTTGGAGTAATTTATGTCTTAATAATGGCATTTGTTCTCATCCAGGGTCATGAATGTGTGAATAACATTTTTTGTGCAAAAAGGTTAAGAAAATTTACAAAGGTGAACGAGATGCTCACTAGCCCAAAAACAGCCTAAGAATTTACAAATAAGAGAGATAAGCTATCTTAGTCCTCAGAGTTTACAAATAAGGGAGAGAAGCTCTCCTAGTCCTAGGTTCATGAATGTTTGAATAACATGAACCTAGGAGATATGATTATATTACAGAATTGTAAGATAGATAGAAGCTATCATAGTCCTCAGAGTTTGATATTATTCACATTGGAGCTGATATAAGGAATGCCATAATGTAGACTTAAGGAAATTTCAACCAAGGTTATAATCATTGTTATATTGTTACTTGACAATTAGTTATAAGCTAACTATTTGTAACTAGTTGACTATTAACCCTATGCATATTCATGTTAAGAGTACCAACAATTGATCTTCCTTTTTGGTAAATTATCTTCCTTTTTGGTAAATTATCTGATAAATAGAGCTCCTTAATTTCAGGTGGGATGATGCCTATGGATTACTGGATGAGATGTACACAAATAGAATTTCAAATATTCATCAAGTAACTGGGCAGATGATCAAGGGAGAATTTGATGATGAGTCTAACTGGCAGATGGTAGAGTATGTCTTTGATAAACTTAACACCGAAGGGTATGGCTTGGGAATGAGGTTCTATAATGCATTGTTGGAAGCGCTTTGGTGGCTGGGTCAGAGAGAAAGGGCTGCAAGAGTGCTTTATGAAGCAACAAAGAGAGGGCTCTTCCCTGAACTTTTTCGTTATAATAAACTTGTTTGGTCTGTGGATGTGCACAGGTTTAATGAAAGTTACTTTTTCCAAGAATTGATTTCAATCAATTTTCTTTCAGTTTTGATATTTATCATTTTCCAGGATGTGGGAAGGTGGGGCATATACGGCACTATCAGTTTGGCTCAACAAAATGTATGAGAAGTTTACACTGGGCGAAGATCTTCCTCAACTTGCTACTGTTGTCGTAGTGTGAGTAATTTTTTCTCTGAATTCATCACCATAATGTTCAGTCTACCTTTTGTCCTTGTAGCATTTTTAACTCGCAAACATGGTCCTTTCTGCTGCACTATTGGTCTTCTTCATTGTTGGATGAAACATCATGGACGGTTTCCTCCTGTTCACATATCTATTTGTGTATGTTATACATGAAATAAAACTAAAATAAAACTAAAGTTGGACCTAGAGGTGTCAAAAGGCTTGGGCTCAGGCAATGTTAGAGCTGTTAATCTCTAGGTTTCATATATAATAGTGAGCGTATGGACGTGATAGTCAAACTCTCTTCTCATCATAGATAGACAAGTCCCTTCTTCCTATCTATTTCCCATTCCTTGTCTTTCTTTAGGCATGGCCTATGTTTGTCCAATCCAATCCATTCATAAGAAAATTGTGGCCAAACGTGTCTTCAGTCCGAGGACCCCATACAATAAAGCCCAACCTATCCGTTTGATTTCGAGTTGAATACAGGCTAGCCTGTCCAAAAATTTTGAATTTGAAACTAGCATTAGATGTCAATATAGACACTGAAGCATTGTCAAATTAAAAAATCATAACCATCCATCAATTCATCTTGGTTTCCAACCAAATTGAAGTTACAAATGGATGTAAAAATACTCCCCTAAAATAGTGATAAGATATATCTACAAAATTTTTAGAAAACTTTATTGCTACCACAATATTAATGATAATGATAAGGAGGATTTGGCCTCTAATTTCTAGGCAAGGTATGCCCATAGACTCGTACTGATAATTAACTTGCCAAAGAGCAGTCAAACTAGGCCAATTTGCCGCATTTATGAATTTATCTCTAGAATGATATGCATAGAGAGAATTCAGCCTCTAATTTGAAGCCAAAGTATGTTAGATGGAGATTGACCATTATCCCTTCATATATTCGATTTCTAATAATTTAATGATTCAATTTTCTGTTCGTTAGACGGGGATGGATGGAAAGAATCTCAACTACTGAAGATCCACCCATTGCAAAGGCAGCCTACACATTCTTGCAGGAAAATGCTTCATCATTATTTAATTTCCCTGGATGGAACAAAGGACGAATTATCTGCCAGCGAACGCAGCTCAAGCGGATTTTGTCAGGCACAGAAGCATTGTCAGGCGGCTCCAAAAAGGATAACATAATTTCTCTAAGTAATTCACCCTTTTCTCCTCCAGAAAGAAAAGCATCCACCACAGGAGTAAGGAATGGCCTATTTGATAATGCCAATTCTGAAACAAAAATGCCGGCAGGCACAGAGCTTATGACAAGCACATTATAAATAGTCAAACAAAGTCCATTCATCAGTCTCCAGTGCTTGGAAGATCTGTCTCCCTGTTACAGTTGAAAGAAGGTGAAATGCTGTGGCTTGATTTACTGTTCCAATGCTTCCACCAGAGAAAAGCCAATGATTCATGGTCTTTATCAAGTTTCATGTCTTTGCTCATGAAAAAGCCGGAGCCATTTATAATCTCACAGGGAGATTAAAATGATCTTATGGTTGGTGGTGAGCTGACGCATGTTTGCTTGATGTTGCAAGTTTGAGTTAAAGCAATATCTGATCCCTTCATACAGCAGTGGAGATCTTGGCTAATGAGAGGGATTAGCTTTTTTGTAGCTGTAGATCATTTTTATTTAGACAAAAATGTAGGTTATACATGATTGATTACATCCAGCTAATGATTACTAAAGCACAAATAAGATTGTCAATACTCATTGCAGAGGTGCAAGATGCTTAGCTTAGGATCTTTTGGACAGGTTGAAAGATTTGTTCACACAAAATGAGTTCTATCAAGATATTTAGCTACACGATGATCTGAAATTGGTGCTTTTATATGTTCACTCGTCCAAAGTATTAAGAACAGGAAAGTAAAGGTTTTAGCAAATTTTTGTTGCTTAGGTTGATCATAAATGTTAATTTGCTGGCTGAGTAGTCTGACATTCTATTATCATGCTAAGGTATTTGATGTGATATAGCTTTTAAGCTATAGTTATTGTGAAAAAAAATTATAATTATGAAACAAAAGTTAATAATATAAGGTAAATATAATTTTTTAATAAAAATTTTGATAAAATTATTAAAATATAATATATTTTTTATTATACAAGTAAAAAATTAAATTGATTTAGTTTTTAAATTATAACGATTAGTATTTATTAGTATAATTTTTAAATTACAGTTGTTAAATCTTAATTCTAAATAAGGCTTGATTCTAAGTGCTCATATTCCACTCGAAGCTTGCTTTCACCTCAATTTTAAATTCTAATATCATTCATTTGACAATGATCAAGCAGGATTAGAAGCATAGGTTCGAGAGCCTTGGGATGGAGACTACATGAAAGAAAAAGAAATTGTTTCTTCTGGGCACTAAAACCCAAACTAAATCATAATGCTTGTTGTCATCCGAAGTGGGAGAAAAAGCCTCCAATAATGCAAGCTGTCCACGACAATAATGGAGCACCCATATTACTAAATTTGGAAACCATGACTTTTGGATAACATGGGGACGGTTTGATAATAGATAGAAAGCATCTTCAACAATTATATGAAAGCCATTATGTCTTTCTTCCACTATGCCGTCTTCCAATTTTCGTTCTCTTATTTTTCCTCCTTTTTTTGGACACTTTTACCTTGATCATACGTAATGCTTAGCAAATTTCTCCCACTTTCTTCATCCATTTTTCTCTTAAAGGATTAAGGATGCAAAGCTCCCATCAATCAAATCTAATTTTCAGAAAAGTAAATGAGATTGCACTTAAATTATGGGTCCAGCTGTGTTGCAGCAGCGGTAAGGTACCACCCTTACTGTCTTTATTCTAGGTAACCATTGGTTTAAAAACTAAGTGATCCGACGTCTACGAAGATGGACAACGTTTGTGTAAAAGTAAACCGGTAAAGTTGGTTAGTAAAAGGTAAACATGCTGGTAACAAAAATGCAGTGATATGTAATAACATCTTGGTCGGACGAAAACAACATAAGGTCAGATAAATCTACACGGTAATAGCAAACATTTTACATATTAGAAACAACTTTGTGTAAGGTATTAGTAAATTAGAAGGCAATGAAACAACAAAATGGTGATCAGTAGAAATTCTGTGAAATGATTTTCAGAGAACTATTGAAGTTGTTTGAGGAGGAATTTGGATTTCAGGTCCGTGAGAGAAGTACTTCCACTCCTTTACCAAAAGCACTTTTATTCCCTCCTTTTTTTTTTTGTTCCTTTTCTATTCTTATCTTACAAAAATTTTCTACAATATCCAAAGACTAAGACTAAACCACCGCCTTCTTTCAAAGACTTTCTACAATTATGTAGTAGTTGTAGAAGCTAGAGCAGCAGTAGTTGAAGAAGGAACCATCGATTGCAGCTGCTCTGCTGCATTCTCGTCAGTTCTGTCACTTAGGACTGCCAAGCTGCGGGATCTGAGCAAAAGTTGATTGCGGCCTTTGCGGTCACGCAGTCAGTCGAAGCTTAGTGTCACGGGATGAGTATTTTCTTGTGATAAACCCGTCTGACTTAGTCGACTTAAGACACACACTAGTCATTAAGTAAGCGCAACACTTCTCGAAACTAAATTTGAAAAAGCTTATATATAAGCATTGAGAGTAAGCAAGAAAAGAATGTCCAAACTATCTGATTGTATTCTCACAAGAAAAACTTACTGAGAGAGGCTTTTGAGAGGCTGAGAGCTTGTGTGTGTTGTGAGTTGTGTGTCTTTGGAATTGTGGTGTGTTGTGTGCAAAATGGCAAGGGTGGTGGCTGTTGTAGGCTTGGATGGAGGGCTCTAGAACCACTGCAAAGAACTGCCAAGTTGCTTAGAAGCTGGGGAGGTAGAATCTTTAAGTTTTAGAGAATTCTAGGATATTTATAATTTCTAGAAGTTGGGCTGGACTTGCTAAGCGCACCCCGCAATTTTATTGAGTGAGCCCGCGCGTGCAAACTTAGCCTCTGATTGCAGGAGATTTTGGCGGTCCGTGACAATCCTCCCCCACCTATGTTCGTGGCGTCCTCGTCACGTTCTCATGCTGCTTCGCTTTCGGAGAGGTTCTTCCACTTCACCAAGTACTCATTGTACGCTGGAATGCCCTTCCTTCGAATGACTCGATCGGCAAGGATGTACTCCGCATCCTTGTCGTATGCTGTGACAACTGCGGTTGGGGCACGCCTCGACTCTCCTCGGTTGGGGTCTTCCGTATCTTCATGATATGGCTTGAGCAAGCTCACGTGGAAGACCGGATGGATCTTGAGTCTTCGCGGAAGTTGGAGTTGGTACGAGACTTTGCCAACACGTCGGATTACTTGGAAAGGCCCCTCGTAACGCCTCACTAACCCCTTGTGCACTTTCCGCAAAGTCTTGAACTGTTGGGGTAGGAGCTTCAACATGACTTGATCGCCTTCCTTGTACTCGACGTGGCGCCTGAGTCACCCCATTTCTTCATTTTTTTGGCCTTGTCGAGATACGCTCGCGTGATGTCCGCTTCCTCATGCCACTCGCGGCGAGCTTGTGAGCCGGGCTTTCCCTCCATAAGTCGAGGCTATGGCATTGGGCGTCATGGGTTGGAATCCCATGATGATCTCGAAAGGACTCTTGCCCGTAGCCTCGCTCCGTTGAAGATTGTAGGAGAATGGGCGACGCCCAAAGAACTTAGACCAATCTCGTGGTGAGCGCTTACATAATGCCCGAGATACATCTCGAGGAGGTTGTTGACGCGCTCGTTTTGGCCATCGGTTTGCGGATGGAAGCTTGTCGAGAACTTGAGGTCGGTTCCCAACATCTTGAAGAGCTCCGTCCAAAGCGGCCGGTGAATCTTGGGTCTTGGCCGCTTCACTATTTCTCGGAACTCCCATAGCTTCACGATATGCTTGATGAAAAGGCGAGCAGCTTCATCCGCTTTGCAGTCGGTTGGTGCGGCGATAAATGTCGCATACTTGCTGTAGCGGTCGACCACGACCATGATGCTTCTGCACCCTTCAGATTTCGGCAATGCCGAAATGAAGTCCATGGTGACACTTTCCCATGGCCTTGAGGCTATTGGCAGGGGCTCCAACAATCCTGCCGGTAGTTGGTAATCCGCTTTGTCTTGTTGGCACACAAGGCAAGTTCGCACATAAGCCTCAATGTCATCTCTCATGTGCGGCCAAAAGTATGAGGCTTGAATGAGTGCAGTCGTGCGCTCTACTCCGGGGTGGCCTGCCCACTTTGAATCGTGGCACTCCTTGATGACCTCTTTCCGTAGATTTCCTCACCTTGGCACGAAAAGTCGGTCTCCTTTGATGAGGAGGATGCATTCCTCTTGCCAAAATCGCCTTGTCTTCCCTTCGAGAACTTTCCCCAACAAGTCTTTTACGAGAGGGTCTTGTTGGAGGCATTCTTTGATGCGTTCGACAAGGTCGGACTTTGGTTGGCTCATACTAAGGGTTGCCAACTCCGTTTTGCGACTTAGAGCATCCGCAACGACGTTGGCTTTGCCGGGCTTATACTCGAGCCGGTAGTCGAATTCCGCGAGGAAGTCCTGCCACCTTGCTTGTTTCGGGCTCAACTTCTTTTGCGTTTGGAAGTAGCTCGTGGCTACATTATCCGTTAAGATTACAAAGTGTGAGCCAAGCAAGTAGTGTCGTCACATGCGTAGGCAATGAATGACTGCGGTCATCTCCTTTTCTTGCACGGTGTAGCGGCGTTCCGTGTCATTTAGCTTTTGACTCTCGAACGCTATAGGGTGGCCTTCCTGCATGAGTACTCCGCCAATGGCGAAGTCGGAGGCATCCGTTTGCACCTCGAATGGCTTAGTGTGGTCCGGAAGAACAAGGACGGGTTCCTTGGAAATTGCCTTCTTCAGCTCCTTGAATGCGTACTGGCATTCCTCGGACCAATGCCATGTTCGGTTCTTCTTGAGTAGATCAGTCAAGGGTGCCGCTCTCGCTGAGTAGCCATTGATAAAGCGGCAGTAATAGTTCACAAATCCAAGAAAAGAGCGGAGTTCAGGTACCTTAGTGGGAGGTTGCCACTCGAGGATGGCCTTCACCTTTGCATCTTCCATCATCAACTTCCCGTCTGCTATCTTGTGACCGAGGAACTCCACCTCTCGTTGAGCAAATGAGCATTTCTCCAGCTTGAGGTAGAGTTCAAGTACTTGGAGAACTTGCCGCAAATGTTGTGCATGTCCTCAAGTGTGGTTTATACACCACTATGTCGTCGTCAAGTACGCACGACAATTAAGCGGTCGAGGAATGGTTGGAGGACTTTATTCATGAGAGTGCAAAATGTAGCCGGTGCATTGGTGAGACCAAACGGCATAACAAGGAATTCGAAAGATCCGTACCTGGTTACGCATGCCGTCTTTGGTTCGTCTCCCTTGGCGATTCGCACTTGGTAGTACCCGGACCGCAAGTCAAGCTTGGTGAAGTACCGCGCTTGGCCAAGTTGGTCGAACAAGTCTGCGATCAACGGGATCGAATACTTGTTCTTGATGGTGATCTTGTTGAGCGCGCGATAGTCGATGCACATCCGGAGAGATCCGTCTTTCTTCTTTTGAAGGAGCACGGGTGCACCGAATGGAGCCTTTGATGGGCGGATGTAGCCCAAATCCAGCAAGTCTTTGAGTTGTCTCCGCAACTCCTCTAGTTCCGGTGGCGCCATGCGGTAGGGTGCCAATGCCGGTGGCTTTGCGCCTTGTTCCAGCTCAATCTCATGATCCACCTCCCATCTAGGTGGGAGCTTTTGTGGAAGCTTCGGAGGCATAACGTTCTTGAATTCATCGAGGACTTCTTCGATAGGTGGTGGGACTTGGCTTGATGAGCTTGAGCGAGATTCTCCTTCGTTCAGCTCCCGGATGGAGACCAAGAAGCTAGGGTCCTTCCGAAAAGCTTTCTTGAATTGCATGGCCAAGAGCGTCTTATCCGTGGCCTTGGAGCGCTCGGCAGGAACCATGCATGCATTACTCCCATCGAGGATGCTTAGGGAGTTTGTTGCTGGTAGAGGAAAGGCATGTACCTTGTCGAAGAATTCCATGCCGAGGACCATCTTGAAGTCATCCATGGGCACGACGGAGAAATCAAGCTTTCCGCTCCACGTCCCGAGTGTTACGCGCACTCCTTGTGCGGTGCCTGCGATTGGCTTGGCGGGTGAGTTTACCGCCTTCATGGTGCCTCCTTCCTTGGTGATTTTGAGGCTTAGGCGCTTGGTCTCTTCTTCGGAAATGAAATTGTGCGTGGCTCCGGTGTCGAGCATTGCATGAATGGTGTGGCCGTTGAAATTTCTTTGGTGGGTGAGTCTTGAGTGCGCAAGGCGTTGGAGAGTACCCATGTTGTGTTGGGGTTCCTCCGTCGAAGGTGTGGATCGCCTTGAGCGCTGCGGCTAAGACATTAAGCGACTTCTTCTCCGGACGATCGCGCACCCGCAGTGGTGAGGCCATTACATATGAAACATGGGCTTCGAGACTTGGGTGGTCGCTTTCGCATCTGGTTTGCTTTGCCGTTCTTTGCCGCCGAGGCTTTTTTACGCCCCAATCCTTCTTGTTTTGGCCCTTGTCCTTCCGGCCCTCTCCCCCACCTTTGCCATGGTTAGGCCTCTTGTCCTTGGGTTGGGCGGAGTAATCAGTAAGTGATTCCGCAATGGCGATGGCGTCGTCGAGAGTTTGTACGCCACGCCTATCAAGTTCCGCCTTGGCCCAATCCTTGAGGCCATCTTGGAAGTAGAAGAGAGAGTCCTTATCGGACATATCGGTTATCTCAAGCATTAGAGTAGTAAAGTCGTTTATGTAGTCGCGGACGTTACCTGTTTGCTTGAGCCGGCGAAGGCGCTCTCGTGCTTCCTTCTCCGCGTTGCTTGGGGCGAAATGCTTGCGGAGTTCTCGTTGGAACTTAGCCCAAGTGTTGATGGCGCATATGCCTTTGCCTATCTCACCATGCTTCCGCCGCCACTATAGTTGTGTGGCGCCTCGAAGAAATGTAGGCGCGGTGCCTACCTTGGATGCCTCATCTCGAACCCCCAAGGCATCGAAGTATTGTTCCAGCCCGAAAAGGAAGTTGTCTACGATAGTGGCATTGCGGGTGCCATCGTAGGTTTCGGGCTTTGGCACATCGATGCGACGCGCATCACCCGTGCTTGTCGAAGCCGGGCTAGGAGTGAATGTGCGCTTGTGCCATGCCCAATCCGAGCGGACTTCATCCACCTCCGCACGGATCGCTCGTAGCTCGCTTTGCACGAAACTACGCAAGTTCAGTAGCTCCTCATGGAATGCTCGAGACTCCCCTTGGAGAGAGTCGGCTTGGTCTTGCATGAGGGCCTTGGTAGCTACCGTGAACTCACCATACTCGCCCTCAAGATCATCCACCCTCACCTCCAAAGTATCGAGGGTGTCCTGGACAACGGACATAGATGTTTCGAGCGTGGCGACACGAGGCTCCAAGGCGTCTACAGAAACGGCCTTAGACTTGCCGCGGGACTTGGCTTGTGCACGTCCCTCCTCGCGGCCACGAGTTGGGTCAAGAGACTCCACACCAACAACACCCTCTTGTGTAGTGCTAGGAAGGTTGGCCATTGCTCGTGAGCTAAATTGCGTGAGTGCAAAACTTAGCTCTGATACCACTTGTCACGGGATGAGTATTTTGCGCAGTAAACCCGTGCGGCACTTAGTCGACTTCTAGCACACTAGTCGCTAAGTAAGCCTAGAACACTTCTCGAACTAGCTAAGCAAAGAAAGCTTATATAAGCGCTAGAGAGAAGCAAGAGCAATGTGGCCAAACTATACTGATTGTATTCTCACAAGAAAGAACTTACTGAGAGAGGCTTTCTGAGAGGCTTTTCTGAGAGGCAGGAGAGCTTGTGTGTGTTGTGAGTTGTGTGTCTTTGGAATTGTGGTGTGTTGTGTGCAAAATGACAAGGGTGGTAAAAGGCTTGGATGGAGAGGCTCAGAACCACTAGCAAAGAACTGCTAAGGCTTTAACTCAGAAGCTGGGGACTAGAATCTTAAGTTTTAGAGTCTAAGATATTTATAATTTAGAAGTTGGCTGGAGAACAAGAAAGCGTCATCCCGCGATTTTATTGAGTGGCGCGCGTCTGGCTGCAAACCTCCGATTGCAGGAGATTTTGGCGGTCCGTGACATTAGGCTCAGCTAAGCTATAGAAACTCTCTCTTATTCGAATTTATTAAAGACAAAAACGGGTAACAGTAGCGGTAAGTATGTGTGGAGTTGGGTTAGCTCTTTTGAGATCCAATAACTATTTTTCCAAATCCAATTCCTTTGCTTGACGGCAACAACATTTGATCGCATTTTACAAATCTTGAGATCTAATAACTATTTTCCACACAATTCACAGCATCTTTTTTCACTAATTAACAAGAGGGGAACGTGATTAGTCCCCAAAAGCTAATGAGATGGGCAAAGAAATGGTCGCTGGTCGCTGGCTAAACTATCTCCTAAATGATTTCATTCGTTAGATTAAACATGGAATTATTCAATGAACACGAGGAATAAAGACAAAAAGTGTAGTAATATATGACTGTGGCAACGCAGCTGGAGCCTTAAATTATATTGGCCTGGTTTGATATTCTTACTCTCAGTTTTGCCTAAAGTTATATTTATCTAAATAAAACAATGTGAAAAATAAGTAACAGAACATTAGAGTGTATATTAGTGAATGAATTTTGTCTGCCTACAAACTACATTAAATATAATTTAAGAAGACCGCTCATTCTCACGCTAAAATGCATTGTAAGCATGATGGCCGAATTTGTATTGGAAGGCTATCTCTTTGTCACTAAGAAAAGCCGTAGTGCGGAAAAGACACTGCGGATTCAATGGACGAGAAAAGGAGAAGTAAAATCATATCACGTGTACAAAACGCAAAAGCACCAAGCAAAGCAAATATTTAACGCTCAGAGATCAAGATATACTCCCATCCAACCCAAAAAGTCATAAAACAAAGTTAACCTTGTATCTTCCACTCAGTTTTATCACAAAGTTGACAGTCACTTTCCTTCTAAACAAAACAAAGTGCCGTATCTCCTAGGGTTTTGTTGTACTTTAAAATCCACTCAAATTTTTGAGTTTTTTACTGTGGCCGTTGTCATTAGTCTTCCTTTATACAACTTCGTAACAATTGGAACTCGAAATTTGTAACGGAAAGATGAGGGGGATCTTGTGACTTAAAAGCTATGGCACAAACCATAAAGCCTCTAACATATAATGAGAAGAAGGGTAATTAATAGTGGGGGGTGACTAGTGTGAAGATTTTCCTATAAAATGTTAGGTCAAATGAGGTTAAAGAGAGGATTGGAGGGGGAAAAAAAGAGAGTCTGAGATAGAGAAGATGATCTGATGTTTGACGGAATGGAAATGGTGGGAGTGGAACCCCACAAAAACCTTATCTTGGCTTATTCTTTCAGATGCAACCCACCATCGATGGTGATTAAATAAAAAGGACCCATGTTCTCATTTTAAGCATTAAATTATCTTCTCTTTCTTTTCCTCTCCCTTTTTTAAGAGAATATTCCATGCCCTTGGTCCATTTTTCTATCCCATATTCATGAAGTTGCATAATTATGCTTGCGTATAAATTGCTAACCCATAATATAATCATATCCCTCACATAATCATGTACAAGCTACATCAGTTCATACTACTCGAGTTTGTATCCCTAATACTATTGTTAAAATAAGGGTCTCAAAATTTGTTCAAGTTTCTAACCCAAATAATTGATTAATTGAATACAACGGGTTTGATTTATTATAATTAATACCATAAGAAGTACTTATTCACGTGATTATGTTACTAGTTTATAGCCAAGTTGGATGGGGCAAATTTGTTGACTAAATTGGCGTAGATTAAAGAGGATAAGAGATCGGATAAGATATTGTTTTCTGGCAAATGCTTGCAGCACTTTCATGTGCACTGTCCTTTCTACCGTGAAAAGTAGCAACCAAATGAATCGGAGCCCATCAAAATACGAATACAATATTATATCCACCTAACAGAGGGGAAATTGTTTGGTCAAAAACCTTATACTATTATATTTGTTATTATATTTGTTATTACCATGTGAATAATGAATTACTCGGCAATTGCTGAGATGAACAACTATTACTGATATTGGTGCAAGATGTGACTGGATTTTTTACTCTCATTAATCGAAATGTGTCCAATCCTGCTCATATTTTATATTCATTAAATGAGAGATATCCAGCATATTCACATTTTATTTACTATTGCAATTAATATATACCTTAAGGGATGTCTATTTCAGCGACATTTTATAATCCTCATTAATTCATTAATTAATAGGTGTTCACTTTACTCATATTTGGTGATCCTGATTAATTTATTGATAGAGTATTGTCTATTTTTTATTTTCCCTATAATTGTAAGAATTCCCTCGCTAAATCAAAGACTCCATTGGTTGAATTTAACCATCTTTAATTTCAAAGTTTTGAATCAAATATGATTATTCATCGCTTATCACCCCCACGCCATGCTTATTATAATGATAATGAGTATAATTTGAAAATCAATTTTAAAAAGAAAAAAAGAATATGCATATGCTTCAAACAAATAAAGGAGAAATTTTATTAATTTACAAATTTGAGTACTGATGTTTGCCCCGGGTCAAACCCCGAAACGGAAAGCATTTGCGTTGTTTCGTCTATTATTTTTTTTTTGTTTTCTTTCGTAATGAAATGACGTTGTATGCGATTTAGAAAACACAGAAACGATGACAGAAATCCAAACCCACCCAGCTACTTCTCCTCCTCGTTTCCAAAACTCTTTGTTCTCCTCGTTTCGAAGCAAAAACCTATTCATTCTCCTCCTTTCATAGTTGAGATTGCGAAAGCCATGGAACAAAGTTTAGATTATGATAAAATTACAACAAAATTCAGATTGTCAAAATCATGGCAACAAAATTTGGATTATATTTCTAAGTCACAATTAATATCTATACCTGACAATGCCTAAAATCAATCCAAAAATCAAGCTAATCCGAAAATTTACTACTACTGAGTTCTGTTTTTTGTCATTTCCAACCCAAACGTTTGACCCAAGACAAGGCCAAAAATCAAGCTTCTACAGATAATGTCAATATTCTACAGTTGGGTTTTGCTTAAATGAAGAGAACAAAGAGAGGAAGAGATCATTTCATGCCAATAACAGCAGCCAAAATCAAGCTGCAGCCCGATTCTTTACAAAGAACCTCAATGTTTTTGAGGTTGAAGATAAAGAGACAATTGGGGGTTCGGCCTATGGAGGTCAAAGAGCTGTCTGTTGCACATCAAATCTTTCAAAGTTGGGTGTTTGTACGCAAGGAGAAGTCATCCCCGGCCTTTAACAAAGGATCCGAGCTGGCCTTATGTGTTTGACATCAAATTTGAAGTAGATGAGGTAGAGGCAACATTACCGTCGAATTCAATACAAATTACTAAAACAGGGATGCATAACTTGTACTTCATTCACTGTGATTTTCATATGAAAGACTTGGTTGTAGAGGGCAAAACTAAACGGAAAAGCCTCACACATGAAACGACGTCGTTTCATTACAAAAAAACAAAAAAAAGAACGGACAAAACGACACCAACTTTGTAGTTTTGGGGCTTGACCCAGGGCAAGTAGCATTTCCCTACAAAGAGTAAAAATTTTTACATTCATCATAGTACTTTTATTTCATATCTGTGAGCTAGATAACTCAAACCTAAAGTTGCGAAAAGGAAGAAAAAAATGAAAAATACACATTCCAATGACTGGTGTTATGGTAGCTCTCTATGGGTGTGAGTCATAGAATCAGAAATAAAATTTTTAAATCAATGTGACTCAAATTATTACGTAACTTAACAGCGTCCATAAAATAGATGGCATATAGAATAACAAAAGAAGATGAACGTATCAAATAATGCCACGCAACACCAACTTTACACACATGCGTCCGGTTCAGTCTCCATTTCCGCCCTTGGACGCTATAAAAGTAAGAAACAACCGCAGATGGCTTTCATTTCATTCCATTCCAATTAGTAGTTGCCACTCATCTTCTGTCATCGTACAATTGAATCATCAGAATAATGTCGGGAACGGGCAACTCATCCGCCGTCAACGGCGATGGCGGCGAGATTATGCTGTTCGGTGTCAGAGTGGTTGTGGATTCCATGAGAAAGAGTGTCAGTTTGAATAATTTGTCTCAGTATGAACAGCCTCAGGACAACAGCAGTAACTGTAACAACAGCAACAACAACAACAACAACAACAATAAGGATGACGTGGCGGCTGCTGGTTACGCCTCTGCTGATGATGCCGTTCACAACAACTCTTCCAGAGCTAGTCGTGAGCGTAAGCGAGGTTCGATTCAGATCTCTGTGATTTATGACATCAACAATCATATGATTTAAGATTTTATTATATTTTATTTAGAGGAAAAATAGAATAATTTATCCTTTTTAATTTGAAAAAAAAATTTATTTTGTTTAGGGGTGCCGTGGACGGAGGAGGAGCACAAGTTGTTTTTGTTGGGACTGCAGAAGGTGGGGAAAGGAGATTGGAGGGGGATTTCTAGGAACTTCGTGAAGACGAGGACGCCGACGCAGGTGGCCAGTCACGCGCAGAAATATTTTCTTCGCCGGAGCAATCTCAACCGTCGCCGCCGCCGATCTAGCCTCTTTGATATTACTACTGATTCGGTATCATTTCTTTCTTTCGTTTTTCTCTATTTCTGTTGCTTTGAGTCCTTTGATTTATTAAATCTCAATATTATTCTACTTGAATCAAGTCAACGAAAGTCTTTTCAGTTTTTTTTTTTTTTACTTTTTAAATTTGTTTTAAATCTGAAAGAATGAAGACGAGGTTGTTCTTTGGATCCTATGAAACAATTTCTTTTATTAGGTGTTCGGTTGGTTGAATTCTTAGGAAATTATTTAGGATATAGAATTTTGGGTATAAATTATTTTTAGATTTTGAACTAGCACTTAAAAATCATGGGAAAACGGTTACTGGAAACTGAAACTGAATCTGAATCTGATTTTGTAAGATTTTTTATAGAGACTTGTATTTGGATTCTAAATCAAACAGGGTGTTAGTTACTCAAGTCCTAAAAATTTTATGAAAACTCAAAATTTTAAGCTTTTGTATCTTTGTTTTTTCTTTTCTTTTGGTCAGCAACCATAAAGAAGTTAATCTCTTTTTTGTTAACCATATGCAGGTTGCAGCTACTCCAATGGAAGAAGAGCTAGTTGATCACCAAGACCACAACCCTTCTCAGTCGCATCCATTATTGTCGCCTGCCCCAGCTGAAACCAGCAACAAAACTGGTGGATTTTCTATGATGCCAGCTTTGCCTGTAGTGTTACCCGTTCCAATTGAGAATCCAATGGAAAACCTGACGCTGGGGCAAATTAGTCAACGGACTGCCTCTGACGCAACAAGGCTCATCCGTCCTGTTCCTATTCTTTCAGCAGCTCAGCCATCATCAACAGTGTCTGATCTTAACTTAAATTTGAATTTAGCTGTCGATCCACCGCCATTGTCTCAGAGGGAATCATCATCAAGGCATTCAGCTTTCCAGGTGATGCAAACCTGCAATAATGGGGATAGCAATAGCATCATCAGTGTTGCTTGAATTGAGATGAAGGGATTAGCAGTTGAAAAGAAGGTGCACAATTAGAGGAGAAGATAAGATAATTAGGTCTCTGAATTTGGTCCTTCTGTTAGTTTGTTTTTATTGTACAGACCGGGAAAGAGAACTATCATGTAGTGTTGTATTTGTTGTTTTATGGTATTATCTTGAATTTTTGCTAATTTGTCTGCTTGCCATCATAATTAATAGTAACTCAAAAATAACCCCTTCCCCATGGTTATGAAAATATAGCGGTTTTCGTTAGCTTTATGAAGAAAAATATCAAGTTGCGTGTAAATGGTAGGGAAGCATTTTGATTTCCTCTTTTTATGTGAATGTGATGGGCAGATTGTGAAATTGATATTGTGTGAATGAATGTGTATTGAATATGGTTCTGATTAGCGGATGAGGATTGAGGATGTGGATATTATTGTCTTTAAATGAGTGATGGAATGTGGGGGCATATGCCAGATACCTTATCTTTGTATTAATAGTATTAATATAAATGGTAAAAGTAGTTGTCATTTGTGTGGTGGATTTGCAGCTATGCCTTGACTGGTCTTTAATTGGACAGACAGATGACGCTGTCACGTCATTTTGGGTGCCCCTAATTGATAGAAAGTATTGCTATGCTATATCCGCTGCCGTTGGGAACCATTGTTTTTGTCCCTTTGGCTTCTTATTAAACTAATAATTCACTCGCACGCTTGATCTTCATATATATGTAGCGGTACAAGTGATCGTGGTGCTTCCCTTATGATTAGTGCATGTGACGGTTCTCAAATTAACAATGATTATGAACTAAATTATGCTATGTCTTCTGGGTATTGTTAATTGAACATCTAAGTTGCCATGACAGTTGAAGAGTTGGGAAAAGGTGGAGAATTGTGGGTGCAGCCTGTTGTTGTGATCTAGTGCTTGCTTTAAGTTGAGTTGCACTTTTCATGGTGGTTGCTGGAACGGGACCTACTCTGTTTGTTTACAATTTAGTTTCAAGGAAAACGAATTGAATAATTTTCTGAATTTGCTTAAAAGAAACAGAGATAGAGCAATAATATTTAGTCTGGATTTTACTTGCCTCAAATGGGAAACTTACTTGAGCTAATTAATACATATGGAAAGTTTGCAAATATTTCCTAGTTTAGTTGAGAATGTCGGAGAAGGAGAAATGCTTGAGAAGTTGCACATAGTATTAGTCTCTTACTTAGTTCTGACATAATTTTATTGTTTGCGTTCCTTTTCCTTGGGGGGCAACCGAAGCAGCCCTAGCGGCTGCCGCGAAAGTGCAATGCATGCAGGGTGTGTAGAAAATGAAAGCAAAATTTCTTGGAAAGGTGAGCCTGGCTTCCTTGAAGTTGAGTGTCCAAGCAACTTTAGTTCCACGGAGGATATTAATTCTCCACCGAAAATGGTCCAAATTTTGAAGATTGAAGAAGAGATTTGCCATTCAAAGTTGGAAAATGGTTTTGAAGATTGTTAAACGAAGATGCGTGAACCCACCATGAAACTTCTATCTGTAAGTTTTAACTTTTGTCGGTAAAACGTTTTTAAGCTCACTGTCTATTGAAAAATATCCAGTTTTCAAAATTTTGGAGTTAACATTTTTAATTTTCATTCCTGTCTCCTAATTTATGATAACACGTGCATACTACCGTAAAATCTGGGAAGTCAACAGTGAAAAACTTAGGGATAATTAAAAAAGAAAAAAAACTAGAGGTTATATCAAACTGCACAGAATTATAGATAAAGTACCCAAAAATGGATTTTGTTAAAGCAATTGTTGTGGGATGTAGCCCATGCTTCTATTGTCCATGAAATGTAGAGCTGGACTACTTTCAATTGAGCAAGGGATGATACGACTGAAATTGTTTTCCAGTTAAGAAATACGTAGTGCAGGAACCTTCTTTATTAAAGCAGAAGGCATCAAATTTTATTTGTTACCAATGGGCTCCTCTTTATCTCCTGTTGAGGATCTGTAGAGAGAATCTAGCTATCTCTGCTAGCTGCCTTTGCATGAAGTGGAGAGATTGTTGCCTTATAGCTGGGACCTCATAAAGATCCTCTACAGTAGTTGAAAATCAAGAAATTTGTTGAGTGGCTTTCAAAAGGAAAGAAAAAAAACTCAAGTTTCACTTGGAACATTTCAGAAAGGCACTTTTAAGATGCTCAAGCTCAACCAAGTTCTGTTACAACTTAGAAGATGATTAACCTAGTTCACACGGAAAGAAAATGCCTGGTTATAGACTTTAATGATTCTCCTTTTGACAATGTTTGCTTAATCATGAAATACAAGATTCCCAAGCTGTTGTGAACTGTCAACTTTTTTAATCAGATGATTAATGAGTTGGCGATTAAAGAAAGAAGATTAGGACAATTATTCTTCCTGCTTGCTTTACTCCATCTCTTCCAATTTTTTCTAATTAATACTTCAATTATTCCACTATGATTTCTATTAAACAAATTCTCTCCCCATCCACCTTATCATCTTCTCTGTATATACGAGATTTTGTCTCAGATAGACTATAAAAAGTTCTGATTTCATTGAAAAATAATAGGAGACATAGAAAGCCAGATTCCCAAGACCTGTGTCCAAATTGACCTGGAAAAAGTGCACTGAGACAGTTTTAAATGCACAAGAGAAGATCGCTTCAGAATCTTACGAGATGTATTAAATAGCTGATCCGGAATAAGGATGTGATGTTTATTAGTCTTTCAATGATTAGTGATATGATATGTACACTACAAACACTGGGTATCTAAACAATATGACAGCAATAAAACAGTAGGAAATTATTTTACAGGTACTCAAATGTTGTACCATGTGTGACTTATCCTGCACGTTTGACAGGAATATATATAAAGAAACCAAATATAAAAGACCGTAATTTACCCTTCGTCAGGCAAGACAAACATTAAAAATAAATCAGAAATCATCATCAACTTGTTCAAGCAAGCAAAATATATTGTTTTATTATCGGCTTATACTAACCGGCATAGGTTAACAACTAAAATTTGATGCATAACAAAGATCAATTAGTAATTAGTCGACTGTATCGCTGCACGAGGTGGAGGCGGCAGTATATATTGTGGAAGGTTTGATGACTCAGACAAATCACTACGATTCCTCTGATGCACCTTCCTGATGTAGGCAGAAGCCATACCATCAATCACACTTTTGTCTTCATGAATCACATATGAAGACTCATTGCCTTTATTTGGCTCCATCAAGAATGAAACAGGATTTGAGCTGTTCTGTGGTTTTTCTGACCTTCGGCTACCGGAGAGTTGAGAGAGCAGGGGTTCTTTAGCAAGCGTGACTGGGTCTGTAATCGGTCCAGCAGTTTTGGCAGCTGCAGAAGCTCCTAGACTGATCTCGGCAATAGAGAAAGCTGACAATTTAACGATGTTCGCCGCCACCTTCATTGATTTCTGACAAAGGGATTTGTTGTTTCTATCCTTACTATTCATGGCTATTCTAGAACAAAAGGAAAACTTTCATTGAAGACTAAATGAAATGATCAACTGGGTATATTATATATAAGCTTGTGATACTTGCTATTGAAGCAATGTATGAAGGTGCTTTTTATAAAGGCTGACATCTAAATAGAAGAGATCTCAGGAAGAATCAATCCTCCCTAATATCTGTCTCTGACAAATAGAGCGCAAATGGCGTTTTCATACATATTTTCCTCCAGATGCCCAGCACACTCGTATATACAATGATTAATGCAATACACACGGAAGAAGAAGCTTGATTCTGAAGTTTGTAATTAGCATAAAACAGTATGGTTTGTAGCTTGGTTCCTTCCATGTGGATGGAACAGGATTCTTCTACTCTATTTTCCTGAAGGCTTCTCTTCACTAATCGTCACAGCTTGTGCGTCACCTTCATGATGTAGCTCCGAAGAAAATCAGAATTTCTCCAACTTTATTTATTCCCAAAAGTATCAACACGGGACAGCCATCAATTACGAGTACCACCACAGAATCAGTTTTAACTTTGGGATTACACCTGAAAAATCCATATAAGGGGAGGTATGTGAAAAAATACTACACAAAAATAGTTACAAATTATATCAAAAAACTCAGTTTTCTATGGGTTACTTCTTCAGTTGGAAAATTCTCCCAAGGATACAGAGCTAACCATGAATGTGTTTGAAAGTAAGATGCCGTAGCTTCTACAGCTACTGTGAAAAAAAATTATGATTATGAAATAAAAATTAGTAATATGTAATAAATATAAATTTTAAATAAGAATTTTGACAAAATTATTAAAAATATAATAGATTTTTCATAATACAAATAAAAAATCATATTAGTGTAACTTCTAAAATACAACAGTTAGTGTTTATCAAACACTTGAGTGCTATAACTTTTTTTAAGCTACAGTTGTCTAATCTCAATTTCAAACACTATAGTTCGATTTGGTAATTTTTTTTCACAAGACCAAGCGATTTCAAAAAACTTCCCCCATCTTGTTTTCAACTGATGCCACACTCAAGTAGTAAACTTGTAATTGCCAATTTGCCATATCCCCATATTGTTTGCTTTGCCTCTCACTCGCAAGGTTAAACTTTTACAAACAACTTTTGGCTTCTCAGGCGAAGATTGCCATACACGACTGACTACAAATTCGGGTTGAGAATAATGACAATGGTAAGGCTTCACTTATTTTCAACACTATAAAGTGCTCAAACTAATACTTTTCAATTGTAAGACTATATATTTCAAACACAGTATGCGAAAGAAAACAAATATGATCTGTAATTGCCGTTCTCCTCCTTAAGGAAGTCCAATGGTGAAGAACAACTAAATAGCCGTAAAATAGTCAGATAAAATAGAATTGTGAGGCATCAGTCTTCAATCTAATTGTATTTTTCTAAAAATATAAACTTATGAAGCCAAAATGTAAAAACAAATAGAAGAAAGGTATTGTCATAAGAAGCTTTTTTCAACTTCTGCAACCATGTTGAGGTCCCACTGGCTTAAAAGTTGATAGAAATCATGAATGGCTGGAATCCAATTTACCAAACCAAAACATTCCAACGTTTCTATATATTGGCTAGAGGATTGATTGAAAATCCATGCTATTCTTACATGAATACAATACAAAATGTAACAAATGTAGACATCATATTATAGTTGAAAATTAAAAAGAACTTGCAAGGAGTTATGGACAGATGCATTCCTCATCATTCACCTTTTTTATTTCCCCCCCTTTTTGGGGTTGGAGCCTTTTAATTCATACTGATGAAAGCCAAGGGTTAGGCGCCACATAACTGTACCCCTTGAAATGCTCACCTGCCGTCGGTGTGGGAGCTGGTGAATCATCTGCCGGCATTGTTGTCCAGCACTTGTCGAAATTGGCTATAGAGTCTTTTCCACTCACATCTGGCTTGAATTTTGGCTGCATTTCTCTTGCCTCCAACTTCTTCCAGTTGATTGACCGAAACCATTTGTGGTGTTTGATGGCATCCGCTCCACCAGGCCCGCTACCTAACCTTTTAGATGGATCCTTGTGCAGCAACTGAAATATAAGAATTATCCATTGATACAGCCATTAATTTGGAAAAATCAAAAAGAAAGAAAAACTAATAAGACTGTGTTAGAAAGCTTACTCCTTTAAGCAAAGAGTGAGCTTCACTGGTAAGAAATGGTGGAAGTTTCACTTTCTCATTAATAATTCTCTGTTGAAGCTTCTGTCTATTTGCATGTGTAAATGGTGGCTGCAGGAGGGAAATTGAAACATCAAATTTTTTTTTTTTTTTAAAAAAACACTGAAAAATTGGCATCTTGAGTTTCCTCCTTGACAATTTTGCTATTTTAATTTCAATAGGAAGAAGGGCAATTTTCTGGAAAATGAGAAAGCAGTTCTAAAGTATATACGAACAAACACTGAAAAATAATTAAATAAAATAAAAGCATTGTAATTCAAGCTATCATAAATTATAATTAATACTTGCATTGATTTGATAATGGCGATGGTATTACCTGCCCCGTCAACATTTCATACAGGAGTATTCCAACACTCCACCAGTCCGCATCCTTGTTGTGGCCTTTTGAAAGTAAAATTTCAGGAGCCATGTATTCTGTGGTTCCACACATTGAATTTGATCTACTCGATTCGTCAATTTCCTTTGCAAGTCCGAAATCAGTTAGCATAACCTGTAAAACAAAATGAGTGTCACATTTAGAAACTAAATCCCCCCCCCCCCCCCAAAAAAAAAAAATCAACATAATTGTGTGAATTGAGTGAATGTGTGGCCATTACATGCCCGTCAGATTCCATGAGTATATTTTCCGGTTTAAGATCCCGGTGCACGATCCCGCACTTGTGAAGATGTAAAACCGCAGATACTATCTCAGCAGTATAAAACCTTGCCTGATCCTCACTACTCAATCCAAGAAACAAAAGTCAAAAACATTTATTTTTTCATTACCCCTGAAACTAAAAGAGCAATATGCCAACAGTTGAGAGTCTTAATTTGAGTCTCTACTGAAATGGCATTTAGTTATTGGACGGTAGAATATTAATTTTATCAAATATAAAAATTTTAATTTATCAATTATAAATTCACTCTCTAATAAATGAATAACACGTAACAGTGGGGCTCAAATTGGGACTCAACTCAACTCATCATTGAAAGTGCATAAATTTCCAATACTTGAAAAACAAGCAGAGAAGAAGATACCTGAAGATTCCTTGCCGATACAGATGAAAGAAGAGATGCCCTCCGTTTATAAAGTCCAATATCAAATACAGCTTAGACCTCGTCTGCAAAGTCAACCAAAAAAAATAAAATTAAGGACTCCTTGGTAAGTCAACTTTTTTGAATAAAAGCATCAATCACCTGGAAAGAGTAGCGGAGCTGGACAATAAAAGGATGGGTGACTTTGGTGAGGATATCCCTTTCAGCTTTCATGTAATCCACATGATTCTTCTTTATAATCGTATCTTTTCTCATAACTTTCATTGCATAAATCCCATCACTATCGCTATTATCGACTCCTTTCTTCTTCACTTGAAATACTTTACCAAACGCGCCCTGTCCCACAACCCTCAACATCTCAAAATCTCCCGGTCCGATCTTTCTCTCACTTTCGGCTTCCAATTCGGCGTCGTTTTCGTGTTCAAGTTCTTGGATTTGGAGAGGAAGGGAGGAGGAGATGGCGCAACGAGGGGAGGGACCGACGAAAGAGTGGGAACGGCTGTGGATCACCTGCGGGTCACCCAAAGAGGCTGACGTGGATGAAGGTGATTGCTTGTTGTGACGGCGGGGCGTTAAGGGTCCGAAGACTTCAGTGAAGTCGAAGTCTTGGGAAGAAGCGGAGGGTGGAGTGATCGTTAGCCTTTTCAGTTTCGTTGTTAATAGTGAGTGAAGGTTTTTCTGTGACGTGGACACCATGTTTTTGCTTCGTAGGTTGAAGAAAGATGAGAAATCCGCCTTTTACTCCCTTTGTTTTTTTTTTTTTTTTTTTTTAAGTTTAAACAAGGACGGCGCCAGCCAAACGAGGCAGGCTGGAGGAGCAGATATTACATTTCAGAACAATGGAGGAGGTTGATTTACGTTAGAGAGAGAGAGAGAGAGATGCAGAAAGTGAGGCACAGAGGGATTGATGATTCTGAGTTCATTGCCACTTTATTAAAATATTAAAATGAAGGCGTCATTGAAGAAAAAAAATTATAAATTTCAAATAGTAAAAATTATGTTTTTATTTATTTATTAGTGTATTAAAATTTATATTTTTTTTATTAATATAATTTTTATGTTAATAAAATAAAATTTTATTAAAATTTTTTTAATAAGACATTCTCACTTTAAAAAAGTGACACTAAAATATAAAAAAATATTAATATTAATATATTTAAAAATATATTTTTACCAAATTAGTATATATAATTTTTTTTAAAAAAGAGTATCACTAACAAATAAAAAGTATATATTTTAATATATTAACAAACAAAAAAAATATAATTTTTAACAGTTTAAAATCTATATTTTTTACATTTTAATAACATATCCGTTTTAACAAAATAATTAATATATATATATATATATATATAATAAGGGTGACGGGCAACTAAATAGTATTGATTATTCTTCTAAAAAAAAAAAAAGTGTCCTTTATTAGTGTCTTGTGAATGAACCCATATGTAGATAGATTGAAGGGTAGTATTTTTTTTCTAGAATCTTAAAGTATGAAGAAAATATGAGAAATATTTAAAACAGCAGGGTTTTAGAGACTTAAAATTTAAAGCACTAAAATCACGTGATTTATGCATTTTTAGATTAAAGGGAAGGGGAATTCATTGAACAGAATGTTTGGATATTAACTATTTTCTTATGTGACTATGATGTTCGTGAATAAAACACATTATATAACTGTGAAATATTAAAAGCTAAACTAATAAATTCTTTTTTTTTTAAGTGCGTTTGACACACTATATTATATTATATTGTATTGTATTATTTTAATGTAAGTATTTTATATTATATTGTATTGTATTAGCACTGTATTATTACAATGCTCCACGATATTTAGTGTTATATTATACTGTATTAATTTTCTTTGTAACTAATTTAAATTATATATTTAGAAAATAATATTTATTAGTACTTAGAAAAAAACTAAATATAAATGTCTTAAATTTTAAAAATTTAATATTTTTAATAAAAATGTTAAAAAATATCATAAATTTTCATAAAGATTGAAACTTATAGTCTTAAAATTTCATAAATATAACATTTATAACATTTATTTTTCAGTATTTTCTAAATATATAACCTGTGAAATAAAGATCGAAACAAGCAATATGATTAAATAATCTATAAATAATATAACAACATAAATAAATAGTTAATGTCTACAAGATTAGTTCAAAAATCATTTTAGAATGATAGAGTAAAAATTTATATATATCACAAGATAATTATAAAATAATAAAGTGATATAATTTGTTGTAACATAGTCATTAACAAAATGAATTATGCTAAATTATCTAGTAATTATATATATTATTAATTTTCAATTATTATCCAAATTTGTTCATATTTAAATATTTATTACTAGTTATATTAAATTATTTGAAAATAACTAATTTAATTATTGTAATATAATTAAATAATATTATATTATATTATTTAAGTATTTATTATTAGTTATATTAACTTATTAAAGATTAATCAATTTTATATATTAATTAGTGTAATATAATTAAATAGTACATTTTTAGCTACATTTTTAATGTAATAAAAATTAAAATATAATATAATATTATTGGATAATAAATTATTAATTTATATTAGTAATTATAATGTAAAAATAAAAAAAATTATATTAAATTTAAAAATTATATTTATTTATTATTATTACATTTTTTTTAAAAAAGACAAACTAATGCGGCAACTGCCATAGTAACTGAATCTAACTTTTGAGAAAATTTTTATGGTGCATTATAATGTACAGTGATGCAGCAGCTTGATGCCGCAAACATGATTAGCAATGCAACCCCAGGCAATGAGACGCACCAAACACTCCCCCCTGCTTGACAGTTTTGAATTTTATTTTCAAGATGTGAAACAATTGTTTTGAGTTTCGATCACTGTTCGCGAGCTTCCACATGTATAAACAAAAAAGTGAAAGCTGTAAACCACATTGACAAAGAAAAATAAAAAATAACACTTTTCCATTACAAACTAAAGTTACAAATCTATGCCTGAAATTTTACCCCAAAAAGAATTGAATCCAATACAGTAGTAGAAATCACTCGGACAATGAAGATACAACAATCACCTAATTCTCTCCCAAGTCCCACCCAATGCATACGCCAAGATTCTCCTAAGAAAAAATTGGAGAATGAAAATTGATGCACAACTAGCAATAACTATACTTAATACACAAACAAAGTAGTTCATATAACTGACAGAGGGCCTTAGCAAAACAGCCCATTCCTTGCTTTTCCACTATAATACAGAGACCCTATTCAATTCAAGCGGTTTCAATGCTCCTTGGACAATCTCTTGAACCGTTCTATTACGGCGACAAACATCAGACAACTCTTCAACAGGAGCCATCACGGCATTGACATCAACCCCAGATGCTGCCTCTGACAATGCCTGTAAAAATCTTGATCGTTCAACTTCTGCTAACGCTGTCAATGGGATCAATGAAACACTCTCCTTGGCCCACTCTAATGATCGCACACCATATGCCCGAGTTAGAGCCAACAATGCATAAGTTACCTGTATAAGAACAATCCATGAAAATCCTATCTTATACAAGCCGGGAGGAAAAAAATGGTAGTAATTCACTATGTTAACCACACACATTTCAATAATGTCCTAGGACTGAGGAAAAATAGGACCTACCGTTTCTATTCGAGAACTTGGGAGTGCTCCTGTTAAAGAGGCAATTAAAATTCTGGTAATGCTAGCACCTCGAGGAATAATGACACTATCCCTTACAGATAAGAATTCTTCTCCTTTGCAAGATTTTGCAAGATCAAAGATATCGGATAAGAATGTCAATATGGAATTGGAAGCTTCTCTGCAAACAAATGAGAATAAAAGAAAAATGAAAAAAACAGAAAACTTACACAAAATGTACCACATTAATTTTCTATTGTGCTTGTAAGGTGAATAAGAACCAAATAATTAATGAAGGCCACAGAAGAAGGAAAAATAAAATATATAAATGGGAAGATTGGAGAAAACAACCCATAGGACAGATGCACTATAGCTAAACCTTGTGCCAACAGCCATGTGTTGCATATCATATGCAATTAGATAAGCAATAAGGTCTGCAGCACAATGTAATGTGCTGCTATGCTACAGTGTTTCTATGTCCCAAGTAAATAATTAAAATGTGCTGCAGTCACAGATACTGATGTTTGAGATTTCCAATCCAATTTTATTCAGAGGCTGAACTATATAATTACGTTATCAAATCATTTCTTAACATATTATTCCATGTTTACTGTTGTTAATGTCCATTGATACACAAGTAAACACCAAACTAACTTGATAGCTAAGCAAAATATATAATGGATTAATGTATTAATTTCTTTATAGTCATTTTTAACTTTTCATCCTTGCTTGTTAATAAGCAACATTTATGTGTACACAAAATGATCCAAACCATCACATCTATCCATAAGAGAGAGAAAGAGAGAGAGAAGCTAACCTGTGCTGTACTGTGATCCCAATCATTGAGCAATCTACTAAGGATGGAAATACAGAAGATGGGATAAAGAGTTGAGGACAATAACGAATGCATCTGGATGCCAACAAGAAACAATCATCTGCAACATCTGGCCTTGAAGTGAACTCCTACAGGATATTATCAAGTTGCAACATAACTAGAGGCCACTCCAGGAAAGAAGACAATACAACATTTATAAAATTAAACTTGCACCTCAATACTTGTGAGAAGACACGTAGTGCGCTTGAAAAGAGCTTCTATCAAATTATGCAAGTAACTTGCACAAGACGGGTCAGAACCAAATATCTGTCACCCAAAATATGCAACTGCTCAAGTTTAAAATAAAAATGGAAATTAGAATATTCATGCTAATATTTCAGGAGGGAAGACCACCTTTATAACTTCACTGGAGAGATAAAGGAAGCATGGCTGTTGATGTTGCTGATATAAGCCTTGAATCTCCTCCAGAATGGCTCCTATTGTGATGCCCATAAACCTTTTGGAAGTTCTCACCTAATGAAAACATCAACCAGTATTATCACCTTAATACACACAATTTTGTGATTACAGTTATGTGAACCATGTAATAGCAACAATCCTCCCTTAAAACTGCAGATTTTTCCAACTTTAAATTTCTAACAACTTGGCACAGATATCGTACATTATAATCAACCAAAGTGGGAGGATGTAATTCCAAGATATTATTAATTGAAAAAAAAGTCTTTTCAGCCCATATTTTATTATTAGGCACACTGAGAAGGGCCTAATAAGGCAGACTACTTCCCACCAACTGACAATTATGTAAAACTGTAAAAGCTACCGCGCATACTGTTGGAGAATTACCCTTTGACTCACATACCCCAACATCTAGATCATGACAATAGGGAATCAGTAATACACAGGAATAATTATGCAGCAGAAGACATTACAGGCAAGAGAAATCTGGTTGACCACATTTAATTTGCAGACATGCAAAGTTGTAGCAAGCTCATAATCTCACACATCAGAATAAAGACACAACAGAGGAAGGCATGAAAGCATAATGCATGGAGACTGAAAGCACTCATGAATAGGGATGGCAATGGGGTGGGGGTGGGGAATCCCCACGTGGGGAATGATTTCCCCATCCCCACTCCATTCCCCATTTATTTATTTTATTGTAGATATAGATATATGATTTCAATAAATTAAAAATTAAAGACTTAAGTAAAATCATTATCATATTATAAAATATTTAAATTAGTTAAAAAAAAGTCTCCAAATGTTTGAAACAATATCTTGGAATGATATCAAAATTGGAAAATGTTTGATGAGAGCAGTAGCTTAAGAGAGAAAAGAAAGCATAACAATGTTATAGGGTTGAATAAAAATTATGTTGTAGGGTTTTCTTTTAGTTATAGCCCATTTATATCAAGTAAAAATAAAAAGAAAATTGATTAACTAACATTGTAATTGATAAAACAAAAAATATTAACTAAAAATTAGAAAAAATATTTATATATGATAGGGATTGGGGTGGGGAGTGCAAAACCAAACCCTACTCCATTAAGAATTTGGGAATTATTTTTCCCCCATTCCCCAAAAATTATTCAAAATTCACCCTATTTGGGGTGGAGTCCCATGGGGCCCCAAACCAATGGAGGATTTTGCCATCCCTACTCATAAGGAAGTTGTACAATGGAGCGACTAAAAAAGGCAACAGACAGAGAATTGAGAAATTATTAGGAAAGTTAGCACAGAGATCCATAGCATCACTATCAAGATGTCCATTTGATTATTAATTTCCAGTGTAACCACGTACAAGACTACTTCATGATCAGATTCATAAATTCACCTAACTAATATAGAAGAAAGCTATACTTAGGCAGTTTAACTACTAAATTTCCAACAAGTTTAATTTAACTCACAGCATATTTGCAAGCTCGACAAAGAGACTCCATTGTTCGCATGTCCCAAGCACGACTGCATCAGACATATTCAAGAGAGATTAGACAACAGTCAATTGTGAATTCAAAATTTTCTAGTTATCAGAAGGTTACGAAACTCACATATCAAATATAGCTTTGAATATGGGCCAAAGCCTTTGTATTGCATCTGCAACTGCTTCAGGATGATTTACATACCTAAAATTGAGTGCAGTTGTAGATTCAGAACAGTTCAGTATGTTGAAGCAGTCAAAGACAGAACTGAACTATACCTAAAAATGTAAGCGAATCTATCGATATGAACAGTTAAGTCACGAGGATGTTTCTTCTGCAGTATTTCTGGTCCTCGATTGATAATTTCCTGCTTGTCAGATGATAAATCTATTGTATCATCAATGAGAAAATAAAGCTCACAAAACCAATTGAAACAGAACTAACCTGTAATGGCGTAACAACAGGCAAGCATAACATCTCAAGAGCCTTCTTAGCATCATCTTGAGGAAGTTCTGTAATAACCATGCTGCAAAAATAAATTTAAAGAAATTAAGCAAGTCATTTATCCAGAACTTAATTCCATCTTGTGCAGCAGCAGTCATTTTTGGCCTTGTGCAATGAAATTACCTTAAGGCTTCAACTAGATGCAACGAGTCCTCAGCAGAAACTTTCAAACTACCTTCCCCATTAACTGCTGTGCGGTATACATTATAGAGGCCATCCAAGTATCCACAGAGCTTTTTCCGGCAATCTAAAAGTTGAATATGAATCATTACAATTTACTTGATACACTATAAATACACAATCATAATCAGCAATAATATGTGACTGAATAAACAAAGAAAATAATAATTGAAGTGAATATAACAACTGAAAAAAAAATATAAATTAGAAAGGTATATGCGTAAAGGCAGCCAAAAGAAAACACACGTCAATAACAGCATTGAAATTGAACAATAATGGGGAAAAATATCAAACATATAAGACCATAGAGGATATATGATAATCACCAAACATTTCCAAGATGTGCATATGCATAAACTGGATGAGTCAAAATTTAAACGATCCACCCCATTCTCTCTCTCAAACACACCTTCAACCACAAACCGAACAAGAATCTTAAAAATTTCCATGATGTAAACCAAAATTTATTCATTCTTGAGAACTTTCTACTATTATGTTGCCAATTATTCTTTTGGTAATCCATAAAAACCCTCAATATGCATACAATGTTCAAAACCATAACTACTTCTGAGCAGAAACCATTATGTGTCATGTTGCTAGGTAGGTGACCCCAACAGCATTTGAACCTTTGACCTCTTGGTTTCATATGATTTGACCCACTGATGCCCATATAACATTAAGATTGGAAGATTTCAACCCATACACTTCTATTTATCTGTTAGAAAGTGTCTTCATGGCAGAGCCAAGAACAATCTATGTTAATGAGATCACTCAAGTCTGAAGATAAGAAACTCAATGCATTACAGGTTGCAAATACAAGTTTGTCCATAATAAAATAAAATCATCTTCTTGACGAGTTCTTTGTTGTCACATGCACAAGTAACCCATTCATTTCACCTATGAGGAACCAATGGCATTTTAATCAAAGCAACTGTATTTCCAGATCCTCCCCCCCCCCAAAAAAAACAATTTGACGAGAGGTTGGAGGAGGGGCTGTGTTGGTTTGAAGACGATAAACAAACAAAATGTTTTGATCAAATATATTACATACCATCACAAATGTGTCTAAATGCCAAAGCCGCGGCTGCAGCTGTATCTTCAGATGTGCTCATGCCACTCGTGAGAATGCTGAGGACTGAAGCCAATATAGATGGATCACTTGATGCAGCATCAAACCATTTTGAATATGCTCCAATGGTTAAACAAACTGAGGATAAGAGGTAAAGAGATGACATATCAACAACAAATGATAAGATTCAAAAACAAATATTGCATAGTTAGAAGCCGAACACCATGTTTAAAAATCATCTACTACTGCCTCAAGAATGATGTTCCACCATCTCTACTCTAGGCCATCACCAATGGCCCTCTTCCTAAAATACATTAATTAAAAGGTAAGAAATTTCACGTATGGAATACCAGTCTGGAGAAGTTGGGGTTGTTGAGGAAGTTTCGGAAGCAAAGCCATAACCTGTGTAAAGCAAAGAAGACAATAATTTCTTTTAGTTTCAAACAAACAGAGATTTAATTTAAAAAAAAAAAAATCAATGGAAAGGAAGAAAAAGTAAAGAGAAACTTCATATTGTAATAATTTACAATGCAAAACACTCAATTAGTTATAGCAAACCAAACAAGGGGCTCACTGAATTTTGAGTCATCAAAAGACAAGAACACTTATCAAGCTGCAATAAATTTCATAATATCATCTATTATAAATATGTTGAGAAAAAATGTGAATCAAAACAGAGCAACGTGCCAACAAGGCCACGCCCCCAGAATCAAGAGCAGCCTACTATCACATCACCAGGAAGAGTGTTGGGGGGGGGGGGGGGGGGGAAGGAAAGAACCATGAGAAGGAACTTGAGGCAAACCTGGGGCATGACTTCAGCTTCAACAACTGATACATAACCAGATATAGCACGGATACAAAATAAAGCAGCTTCTGCTGGACGCCATTCATCATGTTTATTTCCACAGCATGCTACACCCTTTATCAATTCAAAAGGATATACTCAGACCACAAAATAAAATGTTATACCAAAAAACCAAACATAATGATAACATAAAAACAGGATTAACAAGGATAGAAAAAGAAAGAATTTTTTCTTAAGGATGATAGAAGAATCATAAATAAGAAAACAGAGGGAAGGAAATGACAATTTGGAACAGTAAATAAGACAACTGTTCTTCCATCTTCTACAAAATCATACAGCGAACAAGCAGCCACAAAGTTCTATTCCTCCCCCTCCCCCCCCCCCCACTCTTTTCCCTGTCTTCATTTACCAACAAAATGCTTGACTACAAACTTGATAATCCAGCAACAAAGTAAATAAAACACACCTCAACAAACTTTATGTAAAGAATTTTCAGCGTTGCATCACCACCTAAAACTGATGCTGCATCAATTAGGATATCCGCAACAGCTAGCAACATCACAGATTCCGTTAGCGTTGAAGAAGAGCAACACGCCAGGTCTCATCAAGATGAAAATATAAAAGAAGAGGCAGATGAACAACCTTCACATTCAAAAGATAACTGTGACTAAATTACATGGAAAAGAAGAAAAGATAGAGAATACCATTTGAACATGGAGAAACAAATCACTCAGTTGATAGCACTGAATGAGGACCAAAAAAAAAAATTACTTGACTATCTTTTGTTTACTTCTATTAAAAGATATGAGAAAGAGCATATATACAGGTTCCACTGATAAGCAAGCCTCAGCTCCCACGAAACATTTTTCAAGAAAAAAAATGGAAATAATCAAACACCCTCTGCTTATTTTATGCTCTAAAGAAAAGGAACATATAACAAGCATAACTCGGAGGAACTGGTAATGTAATCTTTTTCCTTTCAGAAGGAGAGCAATCCAAAGAAGATGCCATATACCTAATTTTTATTTACTAAAGCAATCAGAAAGTATTGGTTGAAAGGTCCTATAGATAAATGCTGATAGCTGAATAAACTTTATCTTTCACTTTATTACACCAAAATTGGATAATTACCGTATCTAGTGTATTTAAATTCCTTGAGGTCCTCCAAAGAAAGGTCTTGATAATCTTGGGGATATTGAACTCGGAAGCTAACCTGTGAAGCAGAACCATAGCAGTCAGAAGTATTAGCCAATAAGAATTCCATGCAGCTGACTCTAACAGTCAGATAAATAAGTCATAAGGAAAATATTTATCAATTCTTGGCAGGGACACAGACAGAGGTTGACATAATTACCAACAAAAGCACCGATAACTTTTATTTTATTTTATTTTTAGTTATCAAGAATGTAACCTAACCAAACTAATGCAAGTGCTTAATTCAAATAATAATAATGATGATGATGATAGTGATGATGATGCAAGTACTGGCATTATTGGAAAATGTCAGCATTAACAATAATTGTGTCAAATATCTAGAAACCCAAACTGCCATTTTCTTGAAAGAAGGTTTTGCCAGAAAAATCTTGGGTGGTTGTTTTAAATAGACACAAAGACATGTAAGAATTTTGTGGAGGAGTGAATAGCACCAGAAGTGCCCAAGTCTCTCCTCTCTTGAAACATAAGCCCGTGCAAAAATATTTGCATAAATTTAAGGTTGATACATTAGAAATTGAACTTATGAACTTAATCAGCATACTCACCAAGGATACAAGAGACTCATAGGCTGAACGAAAAACCTGCAACCTTCTACTTCTCTCAGCTTCAGCAGATGCCTCACTACCAAATGAGATATAGGAATCCCTGGTGCACTAGAATTATTATGTTAAGAGCTTCATGGAGGAAAAGAAAACCATCTACCTTGGTTAAGCCATGAAGGTTTCACCTTCTTGTCAGGATAACCTGAAGACTGTGCCAAAAGTTAAAAGTCATTGAAGCAATATCATATTCAGGGTGTGAAGCAACTTCCAACAATGCATGTACTATCAGCATTGATTCATCAGAACCTGTAAAAAGAAAGCTATCAACGACAGAGGGTGATCATAGTAAAACAACCTAACTCATCTAACCTGGAGCAATATGAATTAATTAGAGTACAAGCCATAAGAAGGAAAAGCGTGCAAAATCTTTAAGAGACTCAAAGATATTAAAATAATCTATACCTGTTGCGATCAGTTCAACATATGAATCACCCATGTCAGCAAATAATCGAGCAATGGCTTTCACATCTTCTTCATCCTGAAAGTATCAATAGCAAACAAAATACTGTATCAAATTGCAATTACTTTTACTGGTAGGCACTAATGTTCTGCACGAAAATCGTGCAAATTTTCTCAAACTTCTGCAGATAAATAGAAATTAAGACAACAAAATTGAGCACTTGGAAAACCCTAAGAGAACCAACAATAAACAAGAAGACAATCATATAGATAATTTTAATTGCTCCCATTATCTTCATATGGTATAACATTTGGGAAAACCTTATACATCGCAAGTGCACATTCCGTATCTTCTGAAATGTACAAAATCAAAAAAACAAAAAAAAAACCTTGACCTTGATGAATTCTAAGAAACAGCCACAACTAAATGTGCTTCAAACTTACTTGATCCAGGTTAGTGTGAACAGGTGGTATAATGTCATCTTTGCAATTCAAGGCCCACCCTGACCCCAACACAAAACAAGAGTAAATTCAAATAGACTGAAACAATATTGTTTTCCTAGCTGGATATAGATAGTAGTTATTCAATAATTCAGGTCCTCAGACATGGTCATGCTGCATATAATGAGCACGATAGGCCTGACTGAGTCAAGCAGAATTATTTGGCTGGCCAACCGAGTTTGGGTCCTAGGAAGGTAGAGGGTTGAAAAAATTGATTTGGCCTTCGCCCACCTTTAAAAATACACACACACACACAAAATGCTGGATATAATGGGCCCCAAAAAGACAAAATAAAGCATACCTTTGACGAATCTGTCAGATGTGCCTTTAGACTCATAATTTGAGGCACAATTACTTGAATTAAGGGCATGTTTACAGTGGCACCACCAGAGCTCCCAGCTGCTGAGTAGTGTATCAATTCAGAAATGACTGCAAAGACGAAAAGGAAAAGTAATTAATTAATGGTAAGAACTAAATCCAAGACTTTTCCATCTCCAAATTTGCTGAACTTCGTTGGTAAAGACTCAGAAAATTCAAAAAAGAAAAAAATGTTGATCACGCCAAGCTAAGAACATTAGTTTGTCACACAAGGAATACCATTAACAGACGCCTCAGAAAGTATCTCAGAATGCAAACTTGAGAGAGCTGTAAGCACCAATGGATGAGAGGCTAGCACAGATCCAGGGATCCTGAAACCAAAAGTTTAAATAAGTTCCATGAATTTCCATATCTTAGATTATTCCCTATAAAGAGGGCAAATTAGTAAGGTCACACATTTTGGCCACAATTTAAAAGCAAGTAACCAAACAAGAATTAGGGTATTAACAGAAACAAGCTTTATAATTAGCTGCAAGCAACAATAGATCAGCAATCCTTTAACAGATGAAACTCTTCATACACCTATTCCACCCACCATCTTTATGGGGTGAGACTGTATAACTGCCAAAACATTTCTAATGCACTACACAATTCCCTGCTTCTGGTTCAAACCATTCAAGGATAATTCCCTAGATGGATAAAATATAACTGCCAAAACATCTAAACCTCTAGTCGGGAAGTAACGCAAAACACCAATCAAAATAAATAGAAATACATGTCTAATACAAAACAATTCCCTGAATAAAGGGAAAGGTAGCAACCAAGAAAAATGACTTGGTTAACTCATCTCCCCCAGAAAACATAAGGTCCAAAATACTTACCTATGCTTCAAGCGAAGCCAAGATGCAAATGCCTCAAGAACCTGGGAAATTGATCAAAAGACGAAACGATCAAAAAGCCACTTGATGAAACACTTAAAAGAGGAACTTTCAATTTTTTTTTGTTCTTTCTATTTTATTTAATACAATGATGCATATATCTATTACATTGGGAATGACAATGCCAAAGTTTTATAAGTCTTGGTTGAAAATTAAAATTTCCAGAAGTGAACCACTGAAAAGGATAGCTAAAGAGCTAGTAAATATGATTTTTACAGTTTTAGAAGACAATCTATGCCATGCCACCAATAGTTACCAACTGCCACAATGAACCATGATTACTGTCTCAATGGTGCCGCCTTTTCTGCACCATATCACTTTTGCTATTCAGATATAAAATTTTAAGGCTAATAAAGAACTCTGCAAACAAAAGGATGACATATTCAGTTGAAGGATTTGCATTTTGAATTCATATATGAATTTTACATAATCTAGAGATCCCCTAATGACGTCTAATAAAAACTAGTTAATTTTAGTGAAACTTAAGCAAACACTGGGCCATCATTTGAAGAGTACCCAATTAAAAAACAAAAAAATGGAGGCATAGTATCAGTGGACTGGACTTTTAAAATGAATGACTCCCTCTTCGTACTTTCCACCACTTCAATAAACAGAACCCATCTAAATATTTTCAACAGTACACTTCTCAAACAGAAAAATTAAGAAGTGAAACTTTCTTTACTAATAACCATATGAACTCAGTTGCAAGCCACATCATCAGAAGAAATGTTTTTACCTGCTCCTTGAGTTCATTAATATGCAAACAAGCTGTCAACGTACTAAGAGCAGCCTCCATCTGAGAAGTCAGCTCTTTTTCAAATTGGCGACGTCTTTCTGGACGAGCTGCTATCTTGTAGTTGAAAACTTCCTGATGCAAAAACAAACAGAAGGGGAAAATGACATTAGGTAGTACAGAAATGTTCTCAATGCTCACAAAACAGTTATATAGTTATATGTCATCTTCCAGGAATAAGTTAACGATTCACATGTTCAGACTAAATAAATGATGCCATCATGATTAAGTGCTCTAAAGCAGTGCTCTAAATCAGTCGGCATTTGATAGGATTAACAGTGTCCTCAAACACAGTAATAAGCACTCCCAATAATCAAATTGATTAAGATTGATTCAACTTGGCTAGTATTCAGAAATATCAATTTTTAAAACAGATTAATAAGGCGCTCCACATGATTTTACACTTGCCAACTTCAAAAGAGAAATTGCATGCTGAATTCTTGCATCATGCAGCTATATCATTATGTTTATCAAATAAAAATTTCTCTCATGAAAATCAATCTACCAGGGCCAGTTTGTCACAAGTTTTACATTAGTTGCTATTTGGTGAAGCAAAGAATATATGGACTGTGCAGCCACAAAAAGGCAGTAGGAAACAAAATGCATTTTGAAGAATCTATCTCCAGCAGGTGATTTATAGATACCTCAGGCAAGACTGTAAGTAGCTCCAAAAATCCAGGTACAAATTCTGGATGAGAATTCATCTCATCCCGAAGCCAGTTAACAATACCACCGCCTCCCCAATCTTCTGCAGAAATGTGCACAGCCAAGGCAGCAACCGCAATGCTAATCTACAAAACCAAAGAGGTGAGCTAATTCTTCTAGTATGGCAAAGCTGCGCTCAGAAATGTCTGCATATGAAAAGCAACTCCAAGAAAAATACCTGGGTCCTGACTTTAGGGGGACCTTTATGAAACTTTTTCAATAACGTCTGCATTTAAAATAGCATGCCATTAAGGAACAAATAATCGACATCTGAACATAAACAGGATCTCACACATTCTCAGAAACTCATTCACATACTCTCAGGAACTCATTCTTCTTGCATTTGATAAATGCAACTATTAAAATATCAAGCAACATGTAGACTTTGTTGTTTTATAAAAAATGAACAATTTGAGAACATCTTCCACCAATGAATGCGCAACATGATGCTTTATAAAATCCTTGTAATGCCACCAGCAAATCACAGTAAGAAATTCAGTTTCTGCGGCCCATAAGCAGATAAGGAAATTGTATATTTGAGTAGCAAATATTGCCAACAAAATATAAACCCGAGCTTTTAGAAGTATTATCCACACATACTCACGTTTAAGGAATCCCGTAATCCACGAAGAGCTTCAGAAGGTAGCTCTTCTACATCTCGTTGTACCTATGAATCAAATCTGAAAGGCATCAAAATCTTCACTATTAACAGCAAATATAATGATAAATAAGATGACATGCCAGAAAAGGTTTTGTTGCTTTAGTCCTACATCAGCGTTAACATCTTCCCAAAAGTGTAGAACTAAAGAATTGTAAAGCACCCAAGTGTACAGATAATCATGAGACGAGAATAAATTAGAAACAAAAAATAATCAATGCAGTTACCTTGCTCCTAAGCGTCTGAGAACAAAAGATCAATGTTTCCAGATTGCTAGTGGCATCATGAAGCAAATTATCAGCAACCTAAAGTTGCATAAAATTAAAACAAATGAATGTATTTTCCATCCCATGAGGAAAAAAAAAGTAGACCATAAAATGTGAATTAAAATTTACAGCATCAGCAACGAGGAGAGAAGGAGAAACAAATGCAAATCTCAATTCACAACTAATTCTAATAACCAACGAATTTAAGTACTTCCACTATGATAAAGACAAAAGGTAAGCATCCTATTTTTAGCACGCTCAAAATTCATACAAAACCCTAAAAATTCTTCAATAGGCATGCAATGGGAACTTGAGACTCTTCAATATCTAAATACGACTGACTGATCAAATCTTGCCAGAAAAAGAAACGCAAATGACAAAATTATAAAAAATATAATAATCAAATTAACGATAATACATAATTGAACTGAAGTAGAAGAGAGCTTAAAGTAGTAAGCGCTATCAATCGACGTAAATTTGAATTTGTTACGAAGAAAGAAATGAGAAAGATCGTGAAAGGTATAAGGTACCTGCCAAGCATCGATGGTGTGTTGAAAATCTTGCAACCATCGATCGGCTTGCATACGCACCGCATCGTCCGGGTGATGATACAGTGCGTTTAGGGCTTCTTTCACTGTGTTTTGAAGCTCCATGCCTCTCTCCATTTCAAAATCGAACTGAAAGACTGTGCAGCGACAAAACGGATATAAAATAAATTAACAATATTATTAATATCAATTTGATTTTTTAATTAAATAGTATATTATTTTTATTTTGTTCTATTCTATTCTATTTATTTATTATTATTTTTTTGGGGAGGGGTATTGGTGGGCAGAGGATGAGGAGGGATTCTTATTTGAGAGAGTGAGGTTTTGGCGCCTGCGGTGTAAATGGTGTGATCGATCGACGGTGGTGGAGAAAGAGTGTAGACGTAGCCGTTTGATCTGTTTGTGTTTGACTTACATTGTACGCTAGATGGTTCAGGATTTTGTTTGTAGAGAGACGTGACCGCACCGTAATTGTACAACTGGACACGTGGCATGTGAATAAATTAAGTTTAAGATCTTCGGCCCAGCGAACAGGTTGTCAATTGAGAAAACTTCGTTGGATGAAAACATCTTAATCAGCAGCCCACTGGCCCAATTGTTCTTAAAACAAAACTGCCGAAGCAATGCATAAATTTAAACAAAATAGACGACCACACAAGCTTTGTGTCGATTGTTAAAAAAGAAGCATGTAATAATTTCTATGATATATGATTATATGATACTCTTTTGGATTTTGCTTAGTTACATTATATGCAATTTACGCAATCCTAAACATTATTAGCCTCAGCTATTTTAGTAAATGAATTTGAAAACGGAATTCTCCTTTCGTTCACTATCCACTGAAATGAGAAAATTTGATAAACTTTTACAGCAGGTGATTAGAATTCTTTTTCCTTTAATAAAGACGTGTGACTAGAATTTTAAGCACGATTACCCAAAATTAAACGAGTTACAGATATTTAGATTATAGCGACGGGCTTAACTTGGTGTGCTAGAGATAAGAACAGCCCAGGAGCCTTACAAAAACATCTATAATTGCGGCCGAATGGACCAAAGAAGGGGACTTCTCAGAATATTAAAGAGTGCATTTAGTACCACCACTCAAATAAAACACTCAAACCATAGTAAAACCCATAAAACGTTTACGCCTTGAAAGCCGAAGTCATAACCCAAAAAACTCAACTCAATCGCAGTGTCCGAGTCAACTCAACTCAGTTGGAGTGTCCGAGCCAACTCAACTCGAACAGCCTCCTTCAAAGCCGAAACGGTCACGTACTGTTAGCCTTCACAAAATCCTACTGCTAGCCTTCACAAAATCAACACCTTCAATACCCAAAATAACAAAAACACTAAATAGTACCCTCACGCCGCAGCCACTTTGTTATATCATGACAATGTAATGAACACACAAGAAGCCAACAAACAGCACGGACCGAAAACAAAAATAAGGCAGAGCACAAAATCGAAACAAAGAACAGCACGTAGCCCGTAACCGTATAGCTATGGCCGCTTATATGCCGCAGACTGAGAATCCATCTCCAGCCATTTACATCCCACAAGAATGGTCCGATGCCGCGGACTCCATAGCTTACGATTCAAACACTTCCCCTCCTCCTATTGCCTTCATCTGTGGAGCCAAAAACTGTGGCAAAACTACCTTCTCTCGCCACCTTGTTAACGTTCTTCTCCAGAGGTAACTCTTATTAAGTCATCCCAGCTGTTTATTTAACGACTTTGAAACATTATTCTGATGGTATTGTTAGTTTTACTTTATATGTTAGTTGAGTTAAATGTCTTGCAACAGCACATACATGTTTGTAAGTCAATTGGGTCTCATATATTTGTATAATGCTCATATATTTTTGCATTGCTTTTTATTTTATTTTTCCTGATAAGCTTGCATTGCTGGGTGTGCAGATATAAGAAAGTAGCGTATTTGGATACCGATGTTGGGCAGCCTGAATTTACTGCTCCTGGTTTTTTGTCCCTCACCGTGGTTGATAAACTGACGCCAGGTTTTGATACAGTCTTTAGTATCTCCATTTTCTGGTTTCTATGCCAGGTTTTTGTTTTATTTTCAACCATGTTCTTTTTTTCTTCTTCTATTTGGTAACCAGCCATTGTTTTGTTGTTTCTTTTTCCTAAAAATAGATTTGACAATTCCATGCTTGAAGACGCCAAAAAGGTATTAACTTTTTGACTGATTCCAGCTTGCAGAGTAATTATGTGTGCAGAGAATTTGAAGTGTGTGCTGAATTCATATGAACATGCTGTATTGTTGGATATAAATATTGATAGATGAGTTGTGTTCTCTTACAGTTTGATATTTACTCTCTGTAGGTGCTATTTCTTTGGTGATGTTTCTTCAAAAAGAGATCCAACAGTGTATTTGAAGTATATCACTACCCTATATGATTACTATCGCAAGGAGTACTACATGTTTAATGAGAGTGAAAGCCCTGGCCAGACTGAGTTGCCTCTCGTTGTGAATACACCTGGTTGGGTGAAAGGTGTGCTTCTTGATGTCTGTAGCTGCATTTTTGTTTCTCTAATTTGCAATGAGAACTTTTTTTTTTACTTTGATGGGTTACTTATTTCACTATAACTATTGTCCTTTGTGAACATTCAAGTAATTTAATAGAAACATGACTATGATTTTCATGTCCTATCATGTTCCAGGTATTGGTTATGATATATTGGTGGACATGCTGAAATATATTACTCCTACACATGTTGTTAAGATAAACATATCTTTTGAGAAGAAGAATCTACCAGCTGGGGCATTTTGGTTGGACAACTTTGAAGGTGCGGATGTTAGTCTTATAGAGATCAGTTCAGCTCGTCAGGACTCTTTCAATAGATCGTAAGTTGTTCATTGTCTTCAAGTTTACCCTGTAAATATTAAATCATGGATAACTGTATCATTGATAAATTCTTTTTGGACATGTGTTGACCTTTGTTCTTGTTTCTGGACATGCAAATGCTCCACTCTTATATGCTCCTCTAACTCTTGTTCCTATATGGACTTCTGGTCCAAAAAATACTCATAAATCTTGTATATGGATGAAAATCAATATTACTAGGAAATGGCTTTCTGTTCAAGTGACAAGTTGTTGTTTCATTTTGTATGCTATGAGCATTAGTCCTCCGGCAGCTGATATCTGATGTTAACTGTATGTCTAATTCCTGAATCATATTTTGAGTACATGCAGCTTCTATAGATTACATCATATCTCGTTTCTGTTTTACAGAGTACTTGTACAAAAGGATGCACGCCTTCTACGGGATTTACGAATAATGGCTTATTTCAGGCAGTGCTTTCCTAGTGACCTAAACATCACTATAATTAAAGAACTTGCACAGGCACTAGCTGCTCATCCTCCTTATCAAGTTCCAATCTCAAGTATCAAGATAAGGCATCTCTATTGCCAGGTTGGTTTAAGGCATTAAATGATTGCTGTAGGTGTTCTGGCAATTATAATATTTCTGTAGCATAGGTTGCACCCATACCATTTTGTTTTTTGTGTCTTGTTAATGTTACATATAAGATATTTTGGAAAACTTTAAGGTGAATGTAAGTTATGCTAGCTTGCTATGTGCTTTTCCACTTTGTGTCATTATGCAGGAAAGGCCGTAAATTTATGGCTAATATTGTTTATCCCAGGTACCTAGCAGTGAAATTTTCTACAGTTTGAATGCAACTATTGTTGGCCTGGCAATTAGCTCTGATGCTTCTGAAAACTTGCCTCATTGTGTAGGTCTTGGTAGGTCACTTCACTTCTCTGTCTAGCTATGTTTAAATGATAGTAGTTTCCGTTCCTCTAGCATTTACATTATTATTATGTTTGAATAAGTCATAATTTTGTTTACATCATCTGTGATTTTACTTCATTAGCATCAGAAATATGGGATGAGGACTCTAGCATGACTGAAACTCCTGTGACCTTTTATATTTTTCTCCTCATATTTGAAAATATAAACGGTGATAACTTATATAAAAAATAACTTGTAAACTTGTAAGATATGTCAGAAATCCCCCAATAAACATTTTGTTAATAGATGGGGATGTATCATAAGGGCATGCTGAGATATAGATTGATGTTGTTTGTGCAGGAAATATTAAATAGTGCTTTATCTATCTGTGGAAATATGCTTAACGCTTGTACTAATTAATTTGATTGCCATGACACTAATCTCTGATTTTTGTTCAAGTCATTAACCAAAAATAAAAATATAATAAAATTTTCTGAGTTTACGTGGTGCCTTTATAATACAGGGATTGTTAGAGGAATTGACACGTTGGAAGGTTTGCTTTATGTGATCACGCCTGTTCCACCAGGCATCCTAGAAAAGGTTGATCTTTTTCTGCAGGGGTTCATCCAAATTCCTACATGCCTTTTGCAGGTTACCAGTTCTTTCAGATAATAGTATTTTGCTCTAAGCACTTAAGTTCGGCATTTTCTATCAAATATAGATCCTTGTAACTCGACTGAAGTTTTATTTTAAACAATTTATCTTTTTCCTCCCAGGTACAGGGATGCATGTCTCCTTATATGTCTGCTAATGTTTTACCAACAGGCTAGTTAATATAGAGCTATTGATACCCAATAACTATTTTTATATGGTCTAATTCATGGGCATTCAGCTAAGTTTCACTCAAAGCTTGCAAGATGTAGGCATTTTTGTTAACAGGCAGCAGCGGGTTTATAGTTTTAATAGATCTGATAAACTGTCTCCTTCAATTGGTTTAGTAGGATAATGTGTAAAATTTCATCAACGGTTAAGCATATACCTGTGTATGTACCTGTTCAGTCAGTCCTGACACAGAAATGTTAGCAATTGATTCTTAAAGTTGTACTTTGTAGACTAGAACCTACGTTGAAGGTGGATTTCTGATGACATGTTATTTTAAACTGGTGTACTGAATTTGTCACGGTCATGTAACAAGCATAGTTGTTGTGGCGGTTGAAATCTGCATTACTTGCCCATCTGTTAAAATGTTTTTACCTGTGGATAAATGTTTAAATCATGTGCCTGAATTATATGTGGCAATGTAGTTGAATGCTGACTCTAGTAATTTAACCATTTTCCTGTGTTTAAGTCTGTGTATGTTGTGGTTGGTACCTGGACACTGGGGTAATGAGATAGATGATTGTGATGCTGGAACTAGTTTTGTCGTGGAAGCCAAGAATTGGACTTGGCTTTGCCGTGAATGTTATTTAAAGCAAAAGCCATATCTCAACAGTACACTCAAAATCCTGATATTAGCTTTCAGAAAAGGCAGCTCGCTTGTTGTCCATTTGACCATTAAGAAACTTGTGTGTGTGTGGGAGAGTTGAGTGAGTGCAAGCAGCTACAAACTCGCAGATGAAAAATTATTAACATTTTGTAGATCATTAACAAAATTTTACAAGTACACTAAAGGAATTAAATGGATGCGTGGATGTTATGCTCAATTTGACCAACTTTTAAGTAAATTAGTCATTTTAACACACATATATATATATATCTATCAAACAAGACATTTACCAAGGTGCTGTTCAGAAAACAAACCCCCGCTAAATAGCCTAGCAAAACTACATCGTTTAGTCCAATGCTTGATAGACCGTTATTTCCGGTACATGGTCCTGCAAATAAACCTCATATTTTTTTCAATAAAAGTTTCCCATTTATAGTTAATTGAAATTCACCAATCAAACTTTGAAACCTAAAATTGAATAACACCCTTCAGTTCTGTCATTTTGTTCTTCAATCACTCAGAGAGAAAGGTCATGATCCTGGTCTGGGCTATCCTCCTGAGGTCATGATCCTTTGCTTCATCATCCTTTTAGCATTTCTGTCCAAACCTGCTTGATTTTAAGCAACTTAGATAAGGATAAAATTAAATATCCATTTATTCATTCTTTTATAAATCTAATTCATCTTTTCAGGGTGTCCAAAACATTATGGCAAAGCGTTCATTTAAATCTTATGTTGAACAAGAGCTGGGAAAGTTCCCACATTTCTTGATTTATGCCGTTCTTGAATGGGTGTTGATCATTATTCTTTTCATTGATGGGTTTCTTGCATTTGCTGCCAATGAATTTGCCAAGTTCTTTGAGTTGAAGATCCCTTGCTTGCTTTGCACTAGAATTGATCATGTTCTTGTTCATAGGAATCCTAATTTTTATTACAATGAATCTATATGTGAAACTCACAAGAAGGATGTATCATCCCTTGCATATTGTCATGTCCACAAGAAACTTTCTGATATAAGGAAGATGTGCGAGCCGTGTCTCCTGTCATTTGCCACGGGCAGAGAATCTGGGGATTGCGATACGTACAAGTCTCTTGTGGGGATCTTGCAGAAGGATATGGAGTTGATTGTAGATGACGATGAAATGCAATTGACATTGCCTCCTAATAAGAAGGATGAAATGGTGCATGTCGAGAAGAGCAGTGTTCAGCGCTGCTCGTGCTGTGGGGAGCCATTGAAGGTGAAGTCCTATCCAATGGGCAAAAATTCTGGCCTGACATCACAAGCGCCTGCTCCTTCTCCACGAGCATCATTCTTGACTTCGAGGATTGAGGAACAGAGGAATATGGACCTGACCCGCAATTTGGAGTTGCCCCACATCCGATACACGGAACTCAAGTTTAGTGCAGATAATGAATCAGAGCTTCCGGAAGATGAGGGCAGCTCTAATGCATTGAGTCTCAGTAAGCAATGTGAGTTTTGAACCCTTCGTATAAATTTGTTGCGTTTCCCTTATTTTTCTTTGAAATGCTCTCTATATCAAGACTTCTGTACTGTTTAAAAAAGCTTTCATCACGAAAAATTTTGGTGTTTGACCAGGTAAGATATCGATTTCAGTCTGTCGTTGTCCATTTGTCGTGATTTTATTTGCTTCCAAATTCTTATTTTCTTTTTTCTCATTTAATCCCAAACGATGATACTCCTTCCGTCTCTTCATTGCCTGCATAGCTGTGCGCCACTCGTTTATATATTTATATATTTTGATTGCAAATATAGATTTTCATATTTCCAAATGTTTTGACATCCCACCTATTGAACAATCTTGAAGCGATTATGTCAATGAGAGTCTGTATTTGGCATGTTATTGATCTGGTTAATTAATCTTTTCAATAGTTAAGGAAGAAACGAAAGCGGCAGCTGTGCCGCCGCTGACAGATGCCGAGGATTTTAATGAAGATAAGACCCCTACTTTTATTAGAGGAAACAAGTTTTTCGGAATCCCCCTTTCAGATTCAGCTCAAGCCAGTCCAAGGTGGAGTACTAGGATTCTGAGGAAATCGCCACTTGAGAAAACGGAAGATGCTGAGGGGAATGTTTCAAATGAAGCTTATGGTGATTCAATTTTGCACCATCTGAATAGACAGGTTCGTTTGGATCGCAAGTCGCTGATGGATTTGTACATGGAATTGGACGAGGAAAGAAGTGCAGCTGCTGTTGCAGCTAACAATGCAATGGCTATGATCACCAGATTGCAAGCAGAGAAGGCAGCTGTTCAGATGGATGCCCTACAATATCAAAGGATGATGGAGGAGCAGGCAGAGTATGACCAGGAAGCCTTGCAAGCAACAAAGGAGTTGCTCACAAAAAGAGAGGAAGAAATCAAGGATTTAGAGGCTGAAATTGAGGCTTATAGAGAAAAATATGGAATTTTGAGGGAAGAAGAAATTGATAGGCAAGAAGGTGAAGCTGATGACGATTATCAGGATTTTATATCAAAATCCTGCTCATCAAACAATGAAAAATCTGAATGTAGCTGCCCGCCTGACGGTTTTGTTGAAGTGTCTTCTGATGGAGAAGGTGTGAAGATTAGTGATCAAGCTGGGCGATTGCCGGACGAGAATGAAGGGAACACTGATGACAAATTACTGAAATCAAAACAAATGGGCAACCTGAAAAACACGGACAAGAAAGTTCACTTTGCTACAGATGATGTGATCTCTTCCTTGCAGTCTAGCTAACGATGTTAACCACACATTAAGATACAGGTAAGAGACATACATGCCTAACTACTGCTGCAAATTCTGTATTCTAGTTCATTAAACTTATGCATTGCATGCTGTATTATATGCTAGCCCTGTCAGTCTATGTGTGAGCGCAAACACATATGTATATAGAGGATGGATAAGCTTGAAGCAGATGATTAATCTTAAAAGATGACTCTCAGATTCTTCAAAATGGTAGTGAAGTATCAAAACTTTCGACAGATATAATCAATCTTCAGAAGTTTTTCACTTTGCCATAAATACCCATCCTTTGAGGAGAATAACGATGCATTCCCCTTACGAATCCTAAATTTTCTGTAATCCTGCCATTAGATGCTGAGAATGATCGTGTCAATTTCCAATCGAGAAGCAAAACTATTTTCAATTATGGTTGTGGTGAAGTCTGACCTGAACCCATAAGGTCATTACGTTAATGATTGGTTGTGCAATTCTTTCTATGCCTCAAGAACTTCAACATAAGGAAAGCTAGTTTCCATGAATTGTCGAGTTCAAACACAGAAATGCAAAGTTTATGGCAGCATTTGCAAATGCATGCACGACTGCATTTTATGATAATTGCAGTATGTACATGATCAGTGTTTCTACTCATTCCCAGGCTGATGAAAGTTTGGCTGCTTACTAAAGCATGAATTCAGTCAACATTCATCAATTTGGATAATAGTATAATTTCCTTTTAGTTTCCGTAGCTTTTGTACATCTCACAAATGTTTTATATATTATTTTTGTCTCTATCGCTATAAATCCATATCTACTTTATTTTGATTCTCTACATATGAAACTACCAAACTTCTTCCCTGGATAGGCATCTTACTGTTTTTAATTAACAGGTAGCATTTATTTTTTTACTTCTAGTGAAGCACCACAACTTATGATCTAAAATCTCGATTGCCTTTTCTTTGATGGATTATTGTGCAGGACATATATAGCTGTAAGATTGGGCGGTGATTGATGTCTCTGCAAGCCTTGTATCAGTGAAGTCATTAAATTAGGATCTCAATTCTCAACTTATACAAGGACTTTTAAGGTTGTATACATGCTGTGTACTCACTTCAGAGTTTATACATCCTCTATTCAAGTTTCAAAGCCACGATGAGCTGCTTGACTAACATTTCCGTTTTATGTACAAGGATGCTAGGAGATTGTTGAACATTCCATGGAAGTAGAAAAAGCATGAACATTAATTAGCCTTTGCAGCTTATGACCAAACTGCATAGAGTGTCATACATGAATGATGAACGGATGATTGTTTCTTTCACCAGAATTTTTGTATCATAAATGGATTCCTTTTGTTCTTTTGTCATTTTATCAGTAAATTCCTTTGATGAGCAGGACATTATGATTAACCTAATGTTTCCCAATATGTTTCATATAGTTTGCAAGTGTTAAATTACTGTTCCAAGAGTTTGATCCAGAGATACTATGAGGCAAAAAATCTTGAAAGTAACTAGCTGGCCAAACTAATCTTGAAAAGTCACTAAGCAAAAAGGCTATGCACAAAGTGGCATGCCTTCCATATGAGGTACTGAAACGATGACCAATCGTGGTATAATGAAAATCGAAAACCTTTTAGCTTTGACCAAAAAAACAGCTTGATAATTTACATTATTTCATGTATCAGATTACAAATCATCTCGAACCAGTCAGAAAGGTTTGATATTTTCACCAATCCAGAAGAGTCTTGCTTCTGTATATGTTATGGTGATGATATCAATTTTCTCGTTACATGCAATTATGAAAGAAATTCGGAGAACAAAAATTACCAATGTATAAAGACTCTAGGTTTTGTTCATGGCCCATCTGTCATCAGGAATCTGAGGAGCGCTCACGGTGGCTGCCATCTCTCCGCTGCATGTAGATTAAACTGTTTCTATTCCATTCCCTGGTCTAAACCAAACTTGACAAATGAAGCCCTCCTTCAGACCAATAGCACGCTCAGCATCTGCGTTTGCCAGTCTTAGAAATCATCTGTGGATGGTCTTCCATTAGGATTTGGGTCTATTAAGTCCCATCTGTCACTATTGTTTTGGATAAGCATTCCCATTTAACAAGCTAAACTATTCCAGAACTTGGTCATACTGTTTCATACTGATATTACATATGATAAAGCAACATGAGCATCCTCGTGCTCTAAATAAACACACTCAAAGATTACAATGTCTGTAATACAATAAACCATAAGTGAATCATTATTACAACATTAATAACCATAATAATATAGACTCCTCCTAGAGGATTTGATTGTTCTTAAGATATGCTGCTAAAGTAATATTAATTCTCAAAGAGTTCATTTACCCATGTGTTAAAGGTTTCAGTGTCCGTGTCACTGCTATCCTCCATATAAACTCCTCCATCAGACTTTGTTGAGCTGAAGTTGGGAGTGGTTTGTCCAGTTTCTTCACGAGAGTATTCATTCTGAAAAGCTCTCTGTGAATCGATCAGGTCATCTACCTGCTCACTGTCAAATTGAGAATTCAATAAATCACAACGATAACTAGAACCATTAGAATATGATGATTTCTGTTCTGGATAAATTGGTGACTGCTGTGTGGAGTGACGGGCATTATTCAGCCCATTATAGCCACCATGCGGATTGAATTCTGCAAGTAGGTGAGATTCTGACTAAAAAGAATTTCATGCAACATTAGTAGAATAGGAAGCCCAATGCCCATTTGGTAGTATCAGTGACTCCAAAATGTCATTTGCTACTAGCCGAAATTCTATAGATGTACTTTCTGCAACATGATTTCTAGAATAAGAAATGGAATGGTCACTTGGTAGTGTATGAGAGACCAAAATAGTATTTTCTGCAACCTGATTACTATTAGAAACCAAATGTTGATTTGGTGGTGGTATTGATTACAGCGAAGTATTTTCTGCAACAAGATTTCCAGAATAGGAAATCAAAAGGTCAGTTGGTAGTACTTCAGAATCCAAACTAGTGTTTTCTGCAGCATGATTTCTAGAATTAGAAATCGATTTGTGACTTGGTGGTAGCTGAGTCTTCGAAAATAATTTTTCTGTAACATGATTTCTACCTGAAACCAAAAGTTGATCTGGTGGTGAACAGAATCCGGAAAAATATTTTGTACAACATCACGGATGATGATAGAACAAGAAGCCAAATCTTGACTTGATTGATTTTCAACACTAACTGAAATAGCAAGCTTGCTATCCCGTTGTCTTTCTAGGCGACACACAACAAAGTCCTTCTACACAAATAGAAAACACAGAAAGAATAAGTTGCTTTTTTCCCATCTGACATGCATATGCAATTCATCACCAAGAAGGAGACATAATGTAAGTGAGAAAAGAAAAGAAATTTTAAACAAAGGCCATAAGGAGGGTCATCCTCAACAACTATCTCGTGCATAAACCACTCAATCTTAGATTCCTTGGAAGGATGGCGGCTAAAAGGCAATATCTCTTTGTTACCAATCACGTCAGTGGTTTTTTTTTCACTTGATTTTAGAAACTTTGCCAGAGGCTTTCCAGTTTCCCGAATTTGTTCTTCTATGTGCCCGTTTACCTTTGGCATATTTGTATTAAGGCTGACAGTAAAAGTACCACACTTCTTCCATAGACTGAAAAATGGCCTGCATGACCCAAAAAAGAAAAAAATTCTTCACCTATTAGGTTTGAATTTAGCAATATAAACTAACTTAAACTACCACATCGTATAGTAGTAGTACTTACGGGGTAGCTCCCAGGGCTCAAAACTGTATATATCAATTTCTTTGATGATACGGACAGAGAAACCAGGGTCAAGCCTCTTTTTCATCAGGAGAGGAATGATTTCTTCCTCAGTTGGCTGGAATCTGAACCCCACAAGACTGTCCATTTCTATCTAATTCAACACACAGGAGGAACAGAGAGACATGAGAGTGATAAATATCACTATCATTAAGAGTTGGTCTGCAACTGCGAATGCGATCTATTTAGAGAAATGCTTAGTGTCTAGAACTCTGATTCTCTGAAAGAAGGGTGAGGGAAACGGCAGCACAAGCTGCCGTTTTGCCTCTCTCCCTCTCTCTCAAGATTCTACTCATTTTTTAATGTGTAAAATGTTAAAAAAAACAGTGGAAAAGTTTATGGGGATTAAAAAAAATGGAAAAGTTGATGGGCATAAGGTGAACTGCCCTGAGAGATAGTATTATAATAATTTTTAACATTAAAAAAATAAAAAGTACATATATAAAAAAAGACATAAGAGATCACATGCATCACTCTCTCCTTTACTCAAACTCATTTTCTCTCCTTTACTCATTCTCAATCACACTCCTTTACTCATCCACGACATCCACAACCAACATCACAAAGCATCCTGCAACAGCTCATATTTTTCAACCAACTTATATTTTTCAATTAAGAAAAATAAAAAATTATCAAAAAATGGCAATTGAGAATTTTTCAACCAACTCATATTTTTCAGCCAACTCATATTCCAAAAGCAGACATAGTAACTCTCAAAATTACAAGAGCCCAGAAAGCAAAATGCAGCAAATCACCTAAAGCAGAAAAATTACCATACAAACCTCTGAAATTTCCCAAATTCACAGAAATTCTACGTCACACTAAACCAAAATTCAGCAATTTTCACACTGTACAACCTAAGAAAAATAAGGGACTTCACATTTCTATTTTCACAAGAGGGAAGTGTTTCTTGTTCATACAAATATCAAAAGATAAATTAAAGAGTTAAAAACAAGAGAGGAAACCTCCAAAAAGCATTACATTCATGTGTTTAACTAATCCTTTGAAATTAAAGATGACTATGTCTTGATATTTGAATTGTTTGTGTTCTTAATCTAGCGCATAAAAAGTCATCTCATGAACTCGTGATACTTAAAAAATCTTCACCAACAGTCCATGAGATGTCTTCCTAGGCCATTTAGGCAATTGATAGACATACAACAATCGACTTAAAATCTATAGTTCTTTTTTGCATCTAAAAATGTTGAGCATTCATCTATAATTAAATTCTAAGTTGAACACTGTTTTTAAATAATAAAAAGAAACTCGTTTTGCTGAACAAGAAATGCATCAAGGGAAGGCATTTGATGCCACATTTTTGTCTTTCACTTGTCTCGTTAACACAACACATGGTTCACATCTCTTTTCAAGTACGCACCATAATGCTAAGCATTAATAGTTTTTCAATATAGAATTCCTAATTTTCATCCACTTATCGAACATAGAACAATTTCATTTACCATGTATTGACCTTGAAACCTAACAAATTAAAACTCACCAAATTGAAAACAAATCATTTCACAAACAAATTCGAGAATTTAAGCATTTTTTATGAACACCCACCAATTTGCTTAGTAGCTAGGATACATTTCACACATGAATAGAACTCAAAATTACCGACGACAAGCATTTTCCATCCAAGAATGTGCAAAAAAAAAACACAAAAACTTATCATTTTCTTTAATCACTAACCATAAAATGGGTTGCGGATTTAAAAAGGCGGCATTTGGGGCTTTTTTTTGGCAATGGACTCAACAACCTTGGTAGTGGGAGTGATGGGGATTATTCTAATGGGGATTGAGTTTGGGGATAAATGGTAATTGGAGGAGAGAGTGGGGGAAGTCCAGAGAGAAAGCGATGGCTGAGTGATAAAGAGGAGTGTCTTGCGAGTTCTCTACTGCGTTTTAAGTCTTGCGTTTATTTTTTATACTTTTAATGACTAAAAAACTCTAGAAGAGAGAGAGTGATGACTGATGCACGTGAACGAGTGCTGCTAATTGTCCCTATCACACTTGTTTTTATTTTAAGGACATTGCTACAATACCTACATGTATCATATACATGTATAAAAGATGACTATTGGATTCAATGTAATGAATCCAACGGTTGAGATGAGTTTAAGTAATAAATAATAAAAAAATTTCACAAAACCTGAAACCTGTAGAAACGGTAACAAGCACAAATTCGAACCTGGCGGTATGCATTTGTGGAAAAAGACAAAAGAAAGAAAAAGGCTCTCAACTCGCACTGGCTATTGAAGCTTGTCCCTTTCTTCTCTTCTTCTTCGACAATGGTGAAGGACACGGTGAACGACGACACAACTTCCACAACTGTAAACGACAGCACATGCACAACCCCCTAGCCCTGCTCACTCAATCTCACTCTCTCACGTGATGCGGGCTCATGGGGAAAAAAATCAAAATACCTAATTACTAATTCCTCTCCTTTTCTACTTCCACAGCAGTCAACGGCAGGACAACTTCCACAACGGTCAACGTCGGATGTGATTTTGAGGTATTTTGCTTAACTCTCAACTGATTTCATGGCCTTTCAATTCGTATTTTTTGCTCATTGCTTTTTTTGTTTATGTATTTATTATTATTATTATTATTTGGTGCACACTGCCTCAATCCTTGGCATGAAACAAACCACTGGCCATCGGCCACCAACATGCATGAACGTCCAATCTCTTTGTCGCAATTGCTATTTTTTGTTGACATGCTACCAAAAGATGCTGAGAACTAATTTTTTAAATTTTGTTAATATGATTGTGAAATTGGGCTTGCTTTTGTGTGAATTTTTAGGGTTTGTTTGCTTTTGGATGAAAATTAAAAATCTGATTTTAAAATTGTTTGTTCCTCATTTTATTAAGATATATCTTGTTTTGGTTTATTTATTTGTGCATGTCTGGATAGATATGCCAACCTAATCGAATGCGTATTAAATTCAATGAAATGTGATGCACGGCTTTAAGCTTGTGGTGAATAGCTTTATTCAACATATATATTTTGGAAATTAGTTTGATTTTGTTTGATCGAGAGATTTTTTTTGCTTAGTTTGATTTATTTTGCTTAAAATACAAAAGCCTAGTCAAAATAAGTTTATTTAAAAGTAGATGGCATTTGATTAAAAGAAGCGGTAAGATTTAAAGGCCTCCAAGTGTTTGACAAAATATGTAAATGAAACTTAATGTTCATATTTTCCTTTCATGTTAATATTTTGTTTATTTTAAGTTTTAGCACAAGCGTCGATGAAAGTTATTGTTTGATTTATTAATTTGGTTTGTTTTTGCTAATTGAATTGTTGTTGTAGATCCATATAATTTTGATACATTAAGAAACATGATTAGTTTGAAAAGCTTAAGTTTATTAGGAAAGAGTTAATTTTTTTATGCATGTAGAGAGATTAATTGAAGAATGAATGTGTTTTGTTGGAGTTTGGTATAATAAAAGTGAAGCATGAGCATATGAATCCAGCTGGGGTTATATTAATTTGGGTGATTTGACTGAAATGCATTAGTTTAATACGTTGGCATGCTTATGAAACTATTATTTGAACTTGTGTTGTTTTCATGGAATGTGTAAATATGATATTGTGTGTGTTGATAATCGAAGTCCGTAACAAATAAATGCAAACAAAATTTTCCTCATTCTAATTAGTTACTTATGTTCATGGTTGTCTTAATTCATTTATCTATATTGATATCGCATTTTTGAATGAAGTTTTTCAAACTTGGTATCTAGGTTTGCTGTTATAGTTAGGCATAGACGATATATTTTTCCTATGAATATGATGTTATAAATTTTAGCTTTTACTGAGTAAGATTATTAGTGCATAAATTTGGGTTATCTAATAATTTATATGCATTTAGAATTCACAAAGATAGTTACACGGTATTATTAGTGCATATTGGGTACAATAGTTAAGCGGAAGGTCAATGTCGCATGCAACATTGATACTGAGTCTGAGAAGCTTGAATCTCTGAGGCCGGGCAAGCATTCGTACACATACTGCTTGTAAGTTAGTAATTCATTGTTGATATTCTTGTTATTTACAGTTTGTAATGATTTGAGTGTAATAGAACTAGAATTTGAGTTGGCAAACAAGGAATTGATATTAGTTATTTCCAGAGCAAAATAGATCCCAAAAGTTGAAGGAAGAAGGTGTGAAGGTGGATGAAACGGTTCGTAGACCACGATTCTGTATTACGTCGTAGTTAATGATAATTTGACGGATGTTTGATGAATGAATATTTTTTGTGGGTGTAGGTTAAGAGGCATATACGTGATAAATGGTTAAAACTCAGTTCAAAGGAAAAAATGAACAGTTATAATAAAAATGCAGAAGTTAACACGAGAGGGGCTAGTGGATTGTTACACGAATCAATTCTAACAGCAGAGAACAATGCTGATAATGGTAATCCCCTATCTTGATGTGGTGTTTTGCGGTTTTCCAATATTGTATCTTCTCTATCTGTTGAGCAACAGAATGCTGTGAGAGAAATTGGATTCGGAAGCTTGCTGGGTATAAGATGTATGTTAGACAAGATTTATGTCGAATGTTAGTCAAGTAATGTAATGTTGATTGGCGTTCCATAACAGTACATGGAAGGGAATATAAGTTAACCCCAGAAACTTTTACAAGTGTGATGGGTGTTGAAGATGGAGGAATGCCAATTGTGCTTAGTGGAGAAGATAACGAGATAACTAAGTTACGGAGGAAGTACTGCATGGTAAAGAAAGGCATCCCAATAGGTTTCGTAGCTAAAAAATTAAAGAGAAGCACTTCTGCAGATGAGGATTTATGTATTTTGTTTAGTCTTTTTACAATTGAAACTATTTTGTGTCCCACTCCAGCCACATACATCAACCCATTATACCTGCATGCTTTAAAAGATGTAAGTAACATTCGCGGCAAAGATTGGGCTACTTGGTCTTTCAACTTCATGTGGGAAGGAGTTTCAAAGGTCAACAGAAATCAAGTTTTGTCCATGAGCGGATGCGTTATATTTTTATTAGTATGGGCTGTTGAGTATGGGTGTTTAGTATATTTGTATTGTTGTTGGTTAAACGATTATGATACTATTGATCATTATTTTTGTAGTAACCAATGTTGTTCTGGCTTGGCAGCTATTTTACATGTCATCAACAAAGTTTCAACTATCTTATGATGCCAGGAATGGATGTCCTCTTAGTGCATGGACTGATAGTGAAATTAAAAAATTTCTCAAGTGGCGACAAAACTTTGGTGATTTTGAGAGCAATGTGATATGCTTCTTTGAATATGTTAAATGTTGCTTTATAGTTATATTAGTAAACGAAAAATATTTTTTATGGTTTTAATGGTTTATGCAGGTTCCGATGCGAGAAATCAGTTGCGGCACATCAGTTGATGAAAGTAAAGGACAAACTGGAAGTGGTAATACAGCAACACAACATTTCTTCCAGGCCGTATTGGCAGCAGTGAATAGAATGTATGACCATATGAGAAGAAATAACGATTTGCTGTAAAATATGGTCTCGAAATTGGACTGTCTCACTGAAAAGGTAGAAAAGTTGGAACAAGCATACTTTGGTAAGGAAGGACAGAACGTTAGTGACGATAGTCAATCACGTCCTACCTATAATGGTGCGGAGGGTACTGATGGTCCAATCTTTTCCTCTCTGAAGACGAAGAAGCATCCATCTAGCCCTGCGGTTGTAACACTTTCATCTCTAGTGCGTGAAAGTTGTAAGGCTGTCGAAGTCCAAGAGCAAAAACCAGTGTATCTCAGCACATCTACTGATGAAGAGGCTCTGCTAAAGCAAAAGCTAGCAGGAGTACTGGAAAACGTGATGAAACCTAAATTGGTATCGGAACTTCAAGATGAGGTGTACATATAGTAATGGTTTGTTAACCTTTGTTGAAACAGCTTGACATAATTGAAAATGAGTTAGGCCTAATAGTATCTTTCTTCTTTGTTTGTTTTTAATAAATATGTAGTCTTCCGCGCAACAAGTGAAAAGTTTTCAACGGGTCGAAGATTTTAATCCGTTGCTTTTAGTTCTTTCTCGACCATGCAGAAATCGAAAGCCAAAGAGGTACCAACTATCCCCATATTATCAAGTCTCACGCGGTCTAAAGCCAAAATACCGCGCATGAGTTTTTTCTATGAATGAGCCGGTGACCATTGATCAATTGAAGATGCTCTAGTATGGATTCGACAAAAGTGCTAGCCTAGAGTAACAATACCCTCATACTCCCACATCAACTTGTTTCCAAATTTGTTATAGTTATTCGACTCTCTTAATATATCATCTACTTTCCTTGTAGTGAGATTATTGTACGATCGAGTCACGAAGATATCACTCGTCGAGGCTTGTTATCACTTTTGCCTGATGCATCACTTGACGAGGAGGTTTGTTCCTAATTTCACTTTATTGATGAAATGTTAGATCATTAAATGAGTTATAATTACTCTTATGGATAGATTATTTGTATGATGAGTGATTACCTTACACGGCGCGAGTCCTGCAAAAGCCACAGCCAACCAATCAGCTGGTTCCTCCCAACCAGATATGCAGTGAGTGTTTCCTTGTGCTATATTTTTTATTTTTCACATCCTTTTACTTATGAGTAACTTCACAAATTTCACTATTATTTGATATGAATTTCATGTTATACACATGCAGCAATTTGCTACAATGGCTAATGCACACTTAGATGGTTTCAAAGCTGCTTCCCAATACCGCAAACGTTATATGTATGACTTGTACCGTTGCCAACAGGTAGTGTGTGCAGATGTGTTTGAATTATTATGTTATTTATTCGTACTGTGTGGTATAACTGATGAATGTTATTAAATAGATCTTTGTTCCCATGCATGATGGTGGGCACCATTGGTTCTTACTATTGGTCAAAATAAGAGAAAAACAGGCTGAGATTTGGGATCCACTACTAGATGCGCGAAGGACATGAGATCGTGAAATCCAAGCTAATACCATTGTAAGTATGATCATCTGTTACTTAAAGGCATTTTGACTTTTGTGTGTATTATGTTGTTAATGTACGAAGTTGCTTTATCTTCAAATTAGTTACAATCGTTAGATGCTGTTCTTCGTGGCGTCGTGGATGCTACATATCAAGTATCTTGGAGTTTCTTGTCATTTACAGTGACACATGCTGTGGGAGTTCTTCGGCAACATAATGGTTTTGATTGTGGAGTTTATGTTATCAAATTTATGGATCCTCTTGCAATGATTACCAACAAATCATATGTGGTATGGTTTGTAACTCTGATGTGATAATAGCTTTGTGGATATTACTAATGTTGTTGGACCGTTGACATGCTGACATTATATGCTTATTTCGGCAGCATGACTCATAGAATGTTCGCGCTCAGCTTGCGTTACATCTGATGGACTCTCCGTTCAACGAACAACAGGAGTAATTGTTGACGTTGGCTAATGCAGAGTACACTAATGCTGCTAATTATATACATGATGCGAAGTTGGTATTAACTATCAAAAGCCGTAATGTTTCCACCAGAAAAGGTCGTTCAAGGCGACAATGGTGATAACTGTTGCAAACACATTTGCCTCCAAACTGTTAACTTGTATTACATAATTGATTATATTGTGCTAATTTTTGCGTCCAACTGGATAGAAAACGACAGTTCAATGAACAATTTTGTTATGGCCATGTACTGCATCTTCAATTGTGCCCGAAAGCTTTGTAATTGTTCTTTGTACCGTAAGATTGCTGAGAAGACATTATCAATGTTAGAAATTGTTATTGTGTGCTTTTCCACTTCACACTATGAACAGCCGAAAGGTTTCGCCGGTTAGTAATGATGTTTTTTTGGCATCGGTTCGCGTACAAAACCTTTGAAAAACATGGGAAAAAGCATGTATCTTTCGTAATGATGTTAATTACTTTATGTTCGAAGTAAGATAACTACTGTCATTTTTGTTTATCATCAAGTACACATAATGTTAAACAATTGTCATTGTTCATTTTATACGTCAAAATGCAAAAACAATAATTCGCAAATAGGTCATTCTCTCACTGTGGGTTCAAGTCCAAAAGGTTAGCCAGCGTGTCTCGTCTCACCACCTCTAAAGCGATGTACCATCTCTAATTATGCACAGTAATACTTGAAGTTAGTTAAACAACAGTGCAAAGTTATTTTAGCCAAGTAAAATAAGAAGCAGATCACTTACAGGTTATAATGAGGCCACCAATTATAGTTCGTACTACCATCAGTTTCACAGGTTATACCATGGGTACTACTATCTGCGTAATGGCCATCAGTTCATTCTGAAATGTCATGTATGGAGGGACAACCTGTCGTAAAGGTAAATCCTGTCAACTCTGGCGCGGGGGATGCCATTGACTCAGTTGGAGTGAACATAAAGGGTCCGAAAACGTCATTCACTCCAGAATCTCTACCGCGAACCATGGAGTCACCGTGATTATGTTGTACAAACACTGATGGATATACTTGGCAAGTCCGTTTTGTATGGCCAGGCTGAAAACATTTACTGTATTTCTGATTATTTGGCCCATCATGTTTAATGGTTTTGGCGTAGCCTTTGCTGGTCACCATTACAGGGTCTTTCAACTTCAAACCTATTTGAAGTTCGCATTTTTTGGCTCACTTCACTGTTTCATGTTCGGCTTGCATTTTTTCATAGCGAAGAGTCAGCCGTTGAATCTCCTCGAATGCTAGCATATAACTTTCATCGTTCATTGCGGCGATTCGACAAAGATTATTACACGATGCAGAGAGTGAGGCAAACTTTACTGTTTCAGACGCTTCTTTATTGATATGTGAGGCGGCAGCTGTCATTTTCATCACCTTATCTACCTTCACTGATTTGGTCCATCGACCCAGAATCAAAGTTTCAGGCATACGAACTAATTGCTCTAACTTCATGACGTGAAATATGTGCCTACACGGAATATCTGCAGATTCCATCTTTGTTATAAAACACTACTATCCATCTTTGTTCCGGGTGCTGAAATTTTGTGAGGGTATACACATGGGAATCACTTGTCTTCGCACAGTCAAGCATAATCAGTGTGGCTTCACCAAGGATCTCTATCCGAACCCATTGAAATACATTCCTTGTATATATTTCAGATGCATGTTTTTCAATGCCGTGGAGATGTGTGGTAAGAACAAAGGCTGTGTGGTTTGTGTCAAACTCATCTTGAACTTCTTTGTGCCTAATGCAATACATTGCACGATGAATTTGTCTAATAAAATCATATAATTTTAGCTTCTGTTGAACAAACCGACGCAAGTATGAATTCAAGCTCTCGCACTTTTGTGTGGTTCGCATCCCAACAAAAAAATGTACCTTTCAAATATGCCTCTGCCCATTTGGCCCGTTTCGCATACATTTTCTGAATCCAAGGATTTTGGTCCAGTCCTATTTCGTACACTACAGAGAACCATAACCGTTCAAACTCATCCGGGGGTATTGGATTAAGCATTAACTGTCGAAATTTTGAAGCAAATTCTTCTTTCTTCACATTTGCTTGTGCATTCCTCTCAAGATGCCAAGAGCAGAGTCGATGCACACATCCACACATGACTGTTTTAATAGCTTTTGACATGACTTATCACCGTCAGTTATGACACTTGTAGGTTTTTTTTATTTCATCGCTAATAAAAAAGTCTGTAGCAGCCATACATATGATTGAACAGTTTTATCAATGAGTAATGCGAATCCAAAAATTGTGGTTCTCTTATGATGGTTTACACCAACGAATGCGACCAACGGTTTGTTGTACGCATTTTTCTTGTATGTTGCATCAAAAGCTAAAACATCACCAAATTGTTCGTAGTCATACCGAGCCATTGTGTCAATCCAGAACAAGTTACGCAGTCTGTTATCCTCATCTAGTGTATACTCAAAGTACACTTCAACATCATATTCAACTCTCCTAGATAAGTACGCGATGGCAGCTTCTGTATCAGTGTCAATAATTTGGGCACGTTGGCTTGCGTCTATTCTGTTATGTATGTCCTTACCCATATACATAACATGATGGAATCCTCCAGCTTGGTCAGATTTATAATCTATGAATTGGCACATTTTAACCCCAACTTGTCGCAGCGCCTTTGCGTGTGTTAGATCAGCATCAGTCACAACTCGGTGTAAACGAAGAAATTGTGTCTTATGTGATTGAACCAACTTATGAGTGTGGTCAACAACTAATTTAGTTACCATGTACTTTCCTTTCAACTTGTTGAACTTCACTCAAAGTTTAGCATGGCAGCCGTTACGAGTTATGCCCCTCAGTTCCTTCATTCTGTATGTATTTTCTATCCATTTTTTTAACCTATATCCTTCACCTGAGCAAACCCATCTCCGACTTGCAACCTCACCACTTTTGCTGTCACGACATAGCTTGTCTTTTTTTACCGAGAATCTGACAGACTTAGCATACTTTTTATACCATAAATGTGCGTCATTTACGGTATCAAAATATGATCCTACACCCACTGAAGTTGGTTGACTGTTTGTGGGAACAATTTCCCTTGTATGAGTTGCTGATATTGTCTCAGATATGTCTCCAAGATACTGATCACTGTACGCAACCATTTCCTCCGGTACTGACGTATAAATGCTTCGAACTTCCGATCTGTCTACCATGATGGTTGTCAATATGGAATGAATACTCTACCAAACAAAGAACATGAAAATCAAGTTGGTTCCTATTAGTCCGTTTTTCTTGTATTGCGGGGTTTCGTTTGTGGACGCATTTAATGTCATGATTAAATGATTGCATTCGGTTTGGTGCGTGGTTGGTTGTCAAATTTAATTAGTTAGATCAATACCATTAATAACTTGAAGTCACCCACTTTTCAGAAACGGTAAGCTGATTTATTTCAAACGGTCTCCCGGAATCGATAGGGTACTCACTGGCCGCTAACCGGCTGGCCGTTCGTTTTTGAAACGGCTAGCTGAATATTAGGTAGTCGGCTAGCCGACATCGCGGGGAACTTGGTTGACAGTAACCGGCTAGCCGTTAAATTAACAAACGGCTAGCCGAAATCATTCGGGAACTTTCTGGACATGAACCGGTTAGCCTTTTTTGAAGACCGGGTAGCCGAAAAATTTGGGAAACTTACTGCACATAAAATGGCTATCTGTTCATTTTTTAGAGGCTAACCGAATTATCTGTGTGAACTTACTGGACAGAAAACGGCTAGCCGTGCATATGAAAAACGGCTAGCCGCTATCCGTGGGGAACTTACTGGACAGAAAATGGCTAGCCGTGTATTTATAAAACGGCTAGCCGCTTTCTGTGGAGAACTTACTGGACAAAAAACGGCTAGCCAGGCATATGGCAAACGGCTAGTCGGTTTCCGTGGGGAACTTATTGGACAGAAAACGGCTAGCCGTGCATATGAAAAATGGCTAGCCGCTATCCGTGGGGAACTTACTAGACAGAAAACGACTAGCCATGCATTTATAAAACGGCTAGCCGCTTCCTGTGGGGAACTTACTGGACAGAAAATAGCTTCCCTTTATTTTACAAACGGATAACCGAATTCGTTCGACAACTTACTGGGCATTATTCGGGTACCCGTTAATTTTAGAAACGACTAGCCGAATTCATTGTGGAACTGAATCGGCATATAACGGTTAATCGCTTATCTGAAAGCGGCTAGCCGGTTGAAAAATGTTTGTCTCTGGAACATAAATGGCTAACCGGTTAGTTTAACATATAAAAGGCTGTTCATCTTCTTCCTCATAATTCGGTAAACCGCTTCTCTCTCTAAAAACTATTTCGCACCAATCGCGCTCTCACTCTACGAAATCAACCATTTTAATGTAATTTTAAAGGCATTAGCATCGAAATTGTTAATCCCCATTGTTTGTTTATCTTTAAAAACCTTCCAATAAATCATTATAGTTATTTGAACCTAAAAATCCCAAATCGTGGGTTTGCATTTAGAGTTTTAGCAAGTCGGTAATTTCACTGTCTGGGCCAGTCTAAATACATACAATTTTCATCCCTCTCCATCATGTCAACTTCCAAGCGAACCAAAGGGAAAGGGAAAGGGAAGGAAACTACTGCACCATCGAAACGGCCATGACAGGAAGCAAGCACTGCAGAACGGCCTGATTTTGAATCAAGACACTTCCCTGACAAGCGTTTGACCAAGCATTTTTCTGAAAGATTCATGACGCGCACGGTACTTCCTACCTTTTATATCTTGCCTGATTGGCTTCGTAGTCTTAGTATTAGCAATAGAAATTTGTTACAGTTATTAGAGGAAGTTGGTTGGATTAGTACGCTTATGGTTGATGAGGTTGTGTATCCCGACTTGGTGCGAGTTTTTTACTCGAATATGGATACTTCTGTGGAGAAAGAGAATCGAGTAATCACCAATGTTGGAGGAGTTTTTATTGAATTTGATGATGCGGAGTTGAACTCTATCCTAGGAACATCAGACTTTGGGTTCGAAATCTTTTCGACTAGGAAAGCCCCTGAGATTGATCACTTTAATCATGTTGATGGTGTTAGAAACATATGTAGGCGCACTGATGTTTCTGATAAGGTTATTAATCTCTATTTCAGAGCTCAGTGTCTATGCCTCAAATCCTGCATTTTACATCGGTTTATTCAGACTATTGTCCTTCCTAGGTCAGGGCACTTAGACGAGGTTTCCCACATGGATGTTGCTTTAATTGATTGTATCCTAAGGCATCGTAAGGTTAACATTGGGTACACAATTGTACGCAACATGCTTTCTATACCCAACTTGATTAACCGTTTCCTTCTATATGGTAACTTAATTACTCGGATCCTTAAATACTTTAGGGTACCCTTTAATGAACCATCTTGTAAACCCTCTAAGAGTATAGGGGATAAAGCCGCGTGTGCCTTAAGATTTGAGTGGCGTAATGGAGCATGGGTGAAGATTGGTGGGAATAAGTACACATTGTATGCTCCGAGTGATGATCGTTCTCTAAATGAGGTGGTTCCTGCTGATCAGCTGCCTGATTTTTCGCTTCCTTTTAGGGGTCGGCATAGACGTCATGACCCTTATGTTCGACATCCTGTTGATGATGCTTCTGCATCTGCTGTACCACCTGCACAACCTGATGAGTCCGGAGATGTCACTCTTTAGCAGCTCATGGACGAGGTGATGACACTTTCTTTGCAGCAGACCAGCTTTCAGCCGCAGATTCTCGATGAGCACAAGTGTATCTCACAACAGCATCAGCAGATCGTTGAAGGCCAGCGCCTCCTGTTCGAGCACTTTGGGATTCCGTATCCGTTTCCACCACCATCTCCGCCATCTCAGTAGTTTTTTGCTATCTTTGTGTCTTTCTATGTTGTTATTGTTGTTTTATGTTTTTTTGTGACAGTGACACATGATATGTAGCTTGTTTTGGCACCGCTTGTTACTATCAAATTTTCTTTAATCTAATTTTTTTCCCAAACTTTGTGAACTTTGTAGAAATAATAGTCTACTGATATTGGCCCTTCGTTTACTTCTTTTTCATGTAATTTTTTTCCGTCTCCTCTCAATTATTCCCCGTACAAAACATGGACATGTTGCCAATTTTACAACAATGAATCTTTTTTAATCTTACTCACTGAACTTGTTATCAATTTGTTTGTAACCATGAAAATTATGCAATTTATGCACCACTAAACATGAAACGCACACCATTACCATGATACCAGACCATTAAATGTGAAACTATAGGAACGTGCAACTTAGTTCACTAAACGTGAAATCGAAAATCATTAAGTAGCAACCACGAAAATCATGCAATTGATAAACCAATAAACCTGAAACTCTTACCATTAACATGATACGGACGCCATTAAACATGGAACTATAGGTACGTGAAACTTAATTGAATAAATGTGAAATCCGGAATCATTAACGTGCAACCATGCGATCATTAACTCGCAACCACGAAAATCATGCAATTGACGGACCAATAAACCTGCAACGCTCACCATTAACACGATACCAAGGCCATTAAACATGAAACTATAGGAACTTGAAACTTAGTTCAATAAACATGAAATCGGAAATCATTAACTAGCAACCACGAAAATATGCAATTGATGGACCAATCAACCCGTAACGCTCACCATTAACATGATACCAATGCCATTAAACATGAAACTATCGGAATGTGAAACTTTGTTCAATAAACGTGAAACTTAGTTCAATAAACGTAAATTCAGAAATCATTAACTAGCAACCATGAAAATATGCAATTGATGGACCAATAAACCTGAAACTCTTACTATTAACACGATACCGAGGCCATTCAACATGAAACTACAGGAACGTGAAACTTAATTCAATAAACGTGAAATCCAGAATCATTTACATGCAACCATGCAATCATTAACTCGCAACCACGAAAAGCATGCAATTGACGGACCAATAAACCTGCAACGCTCACCATTAACACAATACCAAGGCCATTAAACATGAAACTATTGGAACGTGAAACTTAGTTCAATAAACATGAAATCAAAAATCATTCACTAGCAACCATGAAAATATGCAAGTGATGGACCAATAAACCTGCAACGCGCACCATTAACATGATACCGAGGCCATTAAACATGAAACTATAGGAACGTGAAACTTGATTCAATAAACGTGAAATCCCGAATCATTAACGTGCAACCATGCGATCATTAACTAGCAACCATGAAAATCATGCAATTCACAGACCAATAAACCTGCAACACTCACCATTAACACCATACTGAGACCATTCAATGTGAAACTATAGGAACGTGAAACTTAGGTCAATAAACATGACATTCAGATTCATTAACGTGCAACTATGCGATTATTAACGTGCAACCACAAAAATCATGCAATTGATGGACCAATAAACCTGAAACTCTCACCATTAACATGATATTGAGGCCATTAAATATGAAACTATAGGAACGTGAAACTTAGGTCAATAAACATGACATCCGGATTCATTAACGTGCAACTATGCGATCATTAATGTGCAACCACAAAAATCATGCAATTGATGGACCAATAAACCTGAAACTCTCACCATTAACATGATACCGAGGCCATTAAACGTGAAACTATAGGAACGTGAAACTTAGGTCAATAAACATGACATCCGGATTCATTAACGTGCAACTATGCGATCATTAACGTGCAACCACAAAAATCATGCAATTGATGGACCAATAAACCTGAAACTCTCACCATTAACATGATACCAAGGCCATTAAACGTGAAACTATAGGAACGTGAAAATTAGTTCAATAAACGTGAAACCTAGAATCATTAACGTACAACCATGCGATCATTAACTTACAACCACGAAAATCATGCAAGGAATAAACCAATAAACATGAAACAATCAACATTAATGTGATATATTGACCATTATACTCGAAACCAAAAGAACATGAAACTCTTGACAATTAACATGAAACTTATGATCATTAACTTACAACCATAAAGATTATGCGATTAATGGACCAATAAATATAAGATGCCTACCATTAATGTCATATCAAAATCATTAAACCTGAAACTAAATTTTTATTATTATAAAAATATTTTTTTTATGTGTCCTTTTTTATTAAAATAATTATTTTTTTAAATATTATTAAATATTATAAATTTTATTTATTATATTATATTATAATTTTTTATTCATTCAAGGAGCAACCGGTTGCTCCAATTTTTTTTTTTTTTTGTGTTTGGCTGCCACTTGGTAGCCAAACAATGGTACTAAAATAATTATTATTTTATTTCATGTTGTATGTAATACAAACATGTATTGTAGTTACCCCTTTATTTTAATAATAAAAAATTATTAAAATTGTAAAAGAAGGAGAGAGTCGTTTGTCTCACCCTTCTCTCCGGGTTCTAGACTATTAGCAGCACTCTATTATTTATATGCTCACCCTCCACAACAGAAACATTATTGACAAGTCATTGTGTCGCCTGTGGCTTGACTTTTTTTTGACGCATTGTTCTACAATGCAGTTACTTGAGCATTTCTACATCTCCAACTGCGTTAAGTGGACGTCTATTAGAAGACCCCACCGGCCACAGTGCCACCACCATTTACTTTTATGATTCCTTCTTAGCTTTGTATAGTTACGAGTCACATTCCATGGCCCCTCATCTATGATATAGTAAGTTATTTTACATTTTAAAATTTTGTTATTTTAGGTAATTTGATAATTTTTTTAATTAAAGTCAAATATAATATGTATTTTAATATTTTATATTCATTATAATTATGATTTTTTTTTAAGTTAACTTAGAAAAGTAAGTTTATCTTATTATCAATAGGAATGTCTTGTTATTATTTTTAACTTTAATTATTTAATAAAAAAATCTCTTTAATAATTTCTTTAGTATTATCTATCAAAATCTCTTACTTATAATCATTTAGATTAGATGTGTCATCTAATCTCATTTAAAACTTTATAAAAAAAAAAAACTCATTAAGCTATTTGGGTTAGAATAAGATTTAATCACGCGTCAACAAAAACATAATCTAATTGCATTGGCTTAATTTAGTATTAGAATGAAATCTAGTGTTTATTTACCCTATTAATTTTGCTTCCACTATTCCGCTCCATTAAAAGGTATCAAAGCAGTTCTTTGCTTATTGCACCGCAAATCTAGCAATAAAAAAAAAATCCCAAAATTTGAGAACCTTAGTTGTTGTTATAGCCACCTTCGTCATTGCCATCTCTTTGGCCATAACCACTGGTCAATCCACCGTTAAAATTACCATTAGCTAGCAACTAAATCCCAGCAAACCTCACCCTCAACCACTACCAGTAGCCGCTGTGAAAGCAACCCAAACTTACGAGCTACCATCCTAAAATCCGGTGCCTACAGCCTTCACCACCGTTGGTCATTATTGCTGTTATAATCCCTAGCCACTACCCAACAAAACCCAACCAACCATCATCCTTAATCACTACCAGAACCGCTATACAAACAACCCTCAAACCCACGATTTTTACTACTTTGATTTACGTCCAGCGCTACAAATCATCTTTGGCCATTACTATTAGCACATTCATCATCAAAATATCTATCATATCCAACCATCATTGTTCCTTTTCATGGCCACTAGCCACCAACGATAGAAAATCTAGTTCAAGGTTAATATTATTATAAAAAAAAATTGCATGGTTGATCAAGAATAGTTTGATGATCTTTTAAAATTTCCTTGGCTTGTTATTGATTATGAGGCTGTGTTTAATTGGATATTTGCAACTAAAGATTTTCCATTGACAACATTCTTAAAAATAGGCATGCTATGTCTCTTACAAATTTATTAGATATGCACTTACATTAGTAGAGAAATTTAATAGCAAAATAAGTTCATCAAGGTAAAGATGAGATTTGCACTTAATATGATATGAAGAGCAAGATTAGAGCTTATATTTTATACTTCTTGATTACGCTGCAAATATACTATATAAGTTTGTCGAACAACAAGGAATGAAAATCCAAGCCTATGATTCTCAAATTTGAAGTTACTATTGTCATATGAATTTTTCCTGAAGATGATGATATGTTAATTTCGAGATTGGTAAAAGGATTACTTGATGAGATCAAATAACGAATTCCTTTACAATTTGTAATTGATCATGACTACTCGGACATCATTAAAATCGCATTACAAGTTGAAATGCAAATCTAAACTTGAAGAAGTTAAGTTGACTATATCCATCACACCAATTATAAGATCCCTAGTCCTATCACAAGTCAATAGTCAAATATAATCTAAAGTTGAAGATGTCTAGATGAAAGAAGTTTGTGCTTTTCCACATGTTGTAAAAGTGGCTAATGTTGTAGGTGAAAAGGTATAATTTGTTATCGATTTGAGCTTTTAATTTAACAATTTGTTTAAAAATGTGCATAATAATTCAATTGGCGACAAGACAAGTGTAAGCTAAAATGATCGATATGGTTTTTCCTATTCACATTGAAGACAAAAAGATTGTGTTCGAAGAATATTTGATTGAAATTGGTGGAACTTTGTTGGAGAGTGCATTAAGTGATAATTAGGAAGGACAATAGTTATTTGATCATTGTTAGTTCTTGGAAGTCTTTATCGCCTCCAGGAATATATAAGTGAAGGAAATTGATGAAGTATAGACTCCTCAAAGTTTTAAGAAAAATCGATAAGAAAGACAACAAGTTTGAATTACATGATGATTTGCTTTTATATTATAAGTTTCATCCTCTAGGCTATATCCTAAATCGAGAAGGAGATTCTTTTTAGAGAGGGAGATTGATGTAGGAAATTATTTTCGGTTTTAAAACTAATATCTTATTTTCGTTATAATTATGATTTAATTTTCCTTCTAAGTTAACTTAAGAAAGTAGATTTATTCTATTATAAATAGGGAGATCTTGTTATTATTTTCATAACTTTAATTATTTAATAAAATTTTTTGAGATTATCTATCAAAATCTTTCTTGTAAAGTCGTTTGGATTAAAGCATCATATAATCTCACTTAAAGCATCATATAATCTCACTTAAAGCATCATAAAAATCTCATTAAGTCTTTGAGATTGGAACTAAATCTAATTATGCTTCGATAAAAGTGTAATATAATTAAGTTGGCTTGGTCTAATACTATAATGATGTTTAGTGTTTAGTTGTCCTATTAATTTTGCTTCCACTACCCTTCTCTATTACTCTCTCTCGCAATCCTGTTACAAAAAAATCTAGATTCTAGAATCTTCTGCTTCTTTGATTTTACTTCTTAGTACATTTTTATAAACAAATTCTCGAATGAGAGTGGCTTTAAACATAAGTAAAATAGATAGTTGTTTAGGGTCCCATATATTAAGAATATCTCATTGTGGCCACCTAGACACAATATATTAGGAAGATTTTCTTTTTCTTTTTCATATTTCCTTGATATAATCAAATTAATAGGTTATTTAAGTTACTTATAATAGGAAAGCCTATCTTTTAGGTCTCTCTTTACTTAATAATTATCATATAATAAAGAATTTTTATACAAACTCTATATTTAATAACCTTAATGTTAAAGAACTACAATTAATAATATTGTCTAACCGTTAATTCATTATTAGTTTTTCTAAGAAAAAAATAAATTCTTTATTTGTTAAAAAAACCTTTAATTTTTTATTATTACAAATTTTCTTACACTTTATTGTGTAAAGAAAATTATTGTATTTATTGGCTGACTTTTGAATTGAAAAAAAAAGAGATAGTGTTCTTGAAAAAATAATTTTAAAACAAGTAAAAAAGATATCTTCTTGATTACTTTTCTTTTTAAAATTCTTACTACCTATTGATTATTGATATTCAAGATAGTTAAAACTTGATTGAATTTTAAGTTTATATAGAGAGAGAGAGTATGGAAACTACTGAATGTAAGGAGGCCTTATTTTGAAAAAAAAAATTGCCTAAGGCTCCTAATACCCTAGAGCCGACCCTTCATGTAATGATTAATTTTCCATTTCATTAATAACATTTTCCAACTTTTATTACGTCTTATCTTTTCCATTAGGAGGGGGCCAAAATTTTCACTTAGAGTTGGCAACTTTGAACAACTAACATATTCAATTTTTTTTTCTTTTTTTAATTTATTTTTAAGGATGTTAATGCTGAAATCTGATCGAGTTGATAATGTTACCAGATTGCCTTGCGAACTGTTGTATTTACTTTAATGGGAACGATTTACTATTAGCTAGATTAAGTGGTTTTTCCTTTTCTCGTCTTGTTTTTCTTTTTCCTACACTCACAGTAAAATGATCAAGGGGCATCGGATGTTTTCCGGTGATAACCCTCCGACGCTCTAGTCAGTAATCTAAAAATTGGAGGAAAAACTTTATACTTTTTGGTTGCTTTGGTTTTCTTTCTTCCGTTTCTCAGGTTTTTATTGTTTTTTTTAGGGAAAATAATCTCTTTTTCTTTCAGGAAAAAAGCCCCTTTCCTTTGGTTCTCCCAAGTTTTTATAGGCTCCCGATATTATTGCATCATTAACGCCCTCTTTAATGTGCAACCGTTTCTAAAGTCAATGCTTGAGTTAATCCTTGCTTTAAGAAAATACCCATTATGAGGTAGTTAATTGAGCTACAGTTACAACATTCATTCATGCGTAGGCATTATGACAAACTCCTTAGGTGGCGCTCAATAGTTCAAAGGCTTATCAAGGTTCATTAATCACTCGAGCCGATTCTAGTCTCCTCGCAATGCTCAATTCGGTAGCACAGAATGACCAAGTAGCTTCTTCCTCACTTGGTAACTAGAGTCATCATGCTGCAGCTCAGGACTTTGCCGAGCCGGTGTCACCTCGGGGTTACTTGGTCGTGGTATTTCTATTCCCAAACAACAATCCCCTAGTTTTTAGTGTTTTGAGTGAAACGAATAAATACTAAAAACTATAAATATAGTTTAAACGAGGTGACTTCACTTTCGCGAACGTTCATTGACTTCCAGCCTCATCACCTTAAATGCACATGACGTAGTCAACCCCTAGCCAAGTATTTGAAATTTTGAAGTGACAATTTTTGAACTTCTCAAGCCTGGCATTTCAAATTTTCCTAACATTACTGAAATCTCTTGACTTTCTCTATAAATCCCTAATTCCCTTTTTTTCGTACTCTTTTATTTCACAACTGAATCCCAATCTCTATTTTCAAATAAGAAACGCTTTACGATTGCGATACACATTCTTACAATCTCCAAATCTTTTTAGATATTCTCTCTAAACTTTTCATCGTGTTGATTTTGCTAAGTATTTCCATACCAGTATTTTTTTTTTTTTGGATTTTCTAGCTTTTCCAATAATGTCTAAAAGGAAGGAAATTGTGATAGAAATTGATAGTGGGAATGAATTAAATGCTTCGGATAGTTCCCCTAAGAGGCTTAGCCCCTATCCCTAAATTCCTGTAGAGGAAACTAGTTCACCTAGGCTTAAGGATTATCCTAGGAGGATTTCCCTTGAAGTTTCCTCTTCATTTGAGGATACTAAATCTGGAGATGAAAATGGTGAGGAGGGTACTAGTTCTAATGGAAACCACGCGATTAGAGAAACAGAGCGTACTAGTGAGGGTCTGGACGGCAAGGAGAGTTCCCCTGATGAACCCCGACTAGCCAAAAGGCCTAAAACGAGCTATAGAGTCGAGGCCGGATCTTTTCCTATTGATGATAAGAGTTGTTTAAAGTTGCTTAAGTTAGTATAAGATTAAAAATCTTAAAGCTTATTCTAGGTAAGGCATACATTACAACAAATATCACCTTTAGTAGTATTAAATTGTAGCACGTTTTTTAAAATGTTGCAAAATGTCATTCTATTGTAACATTTTGTAAAAAAAAAAGCTACTATTAACTACTCAATTGTTACATTTTATTTTTTGATATATATAACATTTAATTTGTAACACATAATAAATGCTACCATAAATTTTTAACAATGTAGCACTTTATAAATGTTACAAATTTATGTTACATTTAATAAAATTCATAAAGTAGCATTTTAGAAGAGCTATGTATAACATTTAATAATATAACACTTTAGAAAAGCTACAATATAAACATGAATTTAGTAGCACATAAGAAATGCTACAAAAAAAGAGAGAAAAATAAAGCGGGAATCTAGATCTACTGCCAAATAAAAAAAATGAAATTCTTAACACCCAAAGTCAAAGCTTTTGTTTTCTTCTCTCCTCAATCCGTCACTCTCTAGTCTCCACACATCAGAGCAAGTTAAATCTTAATCCCTCAAAATTCCTTCAAAATCATATCACATAGTCATTTGTCAACTTGTTGAGCAATTGAATCTCGAAATGATGTGAGTTTGACAGAAGAAATTGATGGGTTTTCAAAAATGGTTTCATGAAGGTAATCCATAATTTTTGCTTTTGGGCTTTTAAAATTTTTGTTATAATTGTTCTTTTGTTTCCAATTTCTCTCTTAAAATTATTGATATAATTAATTTTTAACTTTTGTGTTGAATTGTGAATTTGGATTTTTTAGAAAATTAATTGAAGTTAACTCTTTTTTTTTTTTTTTGGATTTAATATGATAAAATGATGCCTCCCAATTGAAGAAGACCCAACTCCTACACAGCTACACCTCTAACTTTTGGCCAACTGCCTACAAACCCAATTTTGTAACCTCGCCAAAAACAAAGGTTTGTCTTTCATCATCATCATCATCATCATCATCATCATCATCTTCTTCTTCTTCTTCTTCTTCTTCTTCTTCTTCTTCTTGATCGCACAGGTCGCGAATATGATGATGAATTGAATGCACTTGTTCCAATAGTAAGAATGTAATTTGTATTTGAAAGTCACTAATATTTATCTATAAATTTAAATTAATGATATTGATTAAAATTATAACATTATTATTGTTATTTCCTTATGCTAGAGTGTGAATATAAAGAATAATATCACTAAATACAAGTTGCTTGATTATGAGGGCTCTAAGGTTGTTGTAGCTAAAGGTGTTTGTCTTCAAGTTATCCAAAAGCACTTGTTCATCGTATGCCTATTGCACTAAAGAACATGAGAAGTATTTATGGAAGACTACACTTTATATGACATACTTTGAAGAAGTTGTTGGTAGTACAGACACGTGGCCACTAACCGAGTTGTTATAGATTCTATAAATTGAAATTTGTGTCATTCAAATGTTTAGGTAATTTCTTGGTCATTAACTTTTATATATTTTCTTGAGTATTTCTTCATTTTTTTCAGTGTATGTGACAACATGGAGCTTGAGGCACCATATACTACTTTTAATGACTCGTGCTAGTAATAGTTGTTGGTGGAAAATATAATTTTGAAAGTGTTGAGTTGATGATATATATATGTTACATAAGTTGCAATTTGTTTTAGCAAATGTCTATGTTTTAGGGGAGACTTTGTCAAAATTTTTGCAAGGACAAGATTAGTTGCATACTTGAATTTAGTGCTTACATTTTTTATACTTGTATTCTTTGTTTTAATTTACAATGCAGGCCATGTGGATAAATAGTACTTGTAAAGGAGTTTCCAATGGAAATTGAAGATGAAATAGTATTTTTTATGTTTAATCATTGTCTTTTTTATTTATGGCAGTATGACACATTATGTTTATAGTTAAAAATACTTTGTATTTGTATTTGATATCTATCTTTAAATTATTATGATCCTCTTCATACATTATTTTTTATACAATTTTTATATTTATGATATATTTGTTCATATAGAGTATAGGTTGTGAAAACTTCTATATTATTATAAAAATTAATATGTACATAAGGATAGTGTTTGTTTAGTTCTATTTAATAATTGTGATAATAACCATTCTGTAATAATTAAATGCTTGAAATCACTACTTTGTAACATCCTAAGAATTCTACAAATCATCCAATGTTGTACCATTTTTGTTGGGCTATGTTTGGTAGCATTTCGTAAATGCCATGACTCATGTAATTTGTAGCATCTAAAATTGCTAATATCACTAAATTTGTAGCATTTTTATCATGCCACGATAGATAATGTGATAGCATTTTTAAAATGCTATAAGATTAAAATGTGTGGCATGCCTAAAGTGCTACAAGTAACATATTTGCAGCATTGTTATTATACTACAAAAGACAATTTGATAGCATTTCTTAAGTGCTACATAATGTGTAATGGTAGCAATTATTCAATGCAACTGAAACTACATATACAACTTTTATTATAAGCTACAAAATTATAATTTGTAGCATTCAACTGCTACTAAAAAGTAATACTTTTAGTAACATGGGTTGACATAGCACTTTACAAAGTGCTACGGTTTACTTTTAGCAGCACTTATCATGTGCTACTATATTTCAGTTTTGTTGTAGTGATAAGACCTTAAATTGATAAGAGTTTTTTAAAATTACTTTAGTCAGTTAAAGGTTAAAAGCCCTGAAACTTGTTCTAAGTAAGACATAAAATCTTAAATTGATAAGAGTTGCTTAAAATTACTAAAGTCAGTAATAAATGTTATAAGCTCAAACCTCATTGAAGCGAGGTATAAAACTTGAAACTTATTTGCCTATGATAAGGTTGTAGCAACCCCGAGCCAACTCATAAAAGTTACTTTAAACCTTATATAGTTTATAGTCTTGATCAATTTCACTCTCAATACTAGAAATTGAGGAATTGGTGTTTGGGTCGATTTAATAAGCCAATTCCTTTTTATTTTATACTTTTATTTTAACAATAAAAAAAGAAAAAAAAAAGAGGCAAAGAAAGTGGAGGGAGTTACCTTAAGCCGATTCTTTTGGAGAAAGTGGGAATCACATGCACTTAACAATGGGGGGGGGGGGGCATTATCATCACCATTATAACGAGGGGCAGGGGGGGCTGTTACTGAGGCTAGCAAGGCTAGTTGTTTCCCTATTCTTGCTTTTTTTGAAGGAAGGATTCAGCCAAGCCAATTAGATTCAATCTTGTCTTTGTGCTTGATTTTCTTTTTTCAGCCTATGATTTCCTAAATTATTTATTTTGTTTTTTCCTGTAAACTTATAAATTGACTTGAACGTCAGAGGATTTTCACTAGAAAAACATCCTGCGCTTTTTACCATTCTTTATGATTTCAAGTTTTCTTAAATTATTTACTAGTGGTCGCAGGCCATTCTTGACGATTGATAAGCTGCTTCCCCAACAAATAAATTTAATGCTATCGCAGAGGTCTGGTATTAAGTCGCAAACCGACTACACCAGATTTCAATGTCAACAAGGGAATTTGAAATAAATTACGGGAAGTGTTTTGTATCAAAGAAATAAAAATAAAAGTTACTAGGAAGTGGAAACTATAAAATTCTTTTTTATTTTTTTACTTTTTTATCTATTTAATTATTTTTTTCTTAAAAAGAAATACAAAGCAAAGGGTTAGACTGATCCAGATAGTGTTTATGAATCATGAATACAAAAGCTTAATTACGTTCGTCGGGAATAAGAGAGTTTTTCAGTTCAGGGAGAACATTTGTCCGACTTGCCCTTAACTATATCTCCGTCTCCGCTTTTCATGAGCTCTCTTTACAAAAGTTTGCAACAAGGATTATATGTTTTATTACAAGCATATTATAATTTATACTTTAAATTGTCATTATTTTAAATTCTAATATTAATGCAATTTATTATGAGAAAAAATTGAGTGCATTTGAGGTAATATAATTATTAAATGAGGATGTGGCACATGAATTTTGTTTTAAAATAACCGATAATTTATCATTTTTTCAACCTAAATGCACGTTAATGAATGTGAATGAATTATTGTATTAATGATATAACACCTTTGCATAAATGGAAGAATTTCTTAATTATTTAAAAAAAAATACCATGGTAAATATTAAAATAACTTCTTCTAATGCTTCTATCCCAAATGAGTTAATTATTTGAAATTCCTATATAACAATCCAATCACATTCACCCACGTGCATATTTATGCTAAAAAATCCCAAAAAACAAGCGTGTTGTGTTACCTCGATATGAAATGGAAATAGCATTAAATGGTTGTTGTGGTACCATTGATGAACAAAAAATTTCTACCCCATATTTGAAATGCAATATTTGGTAAAATAATCTACTTGTTCTCTTCTTCGAGGTGTAATTTGCTCAGATTGGATAGTTCAGAGATTCCAGGATTCCACATATAAAAATAACCAGCCGCGTCCACTTTCAAAAGCTAATCCCGTAATAAAACCTTTATTTTAATGACCACTGATCTCAAGTACACAATCAAATACAGTTGAGATGACGATCGAAGAAAGCTTAATTGATGTCATGAGCTTCACCTATTCATACCTCTATCTTCTGTTGCAAAGCTTCAATTGATAGGTGAGATCCAACAATAATATTAATAAAATATATGTTAACAAGTCGAATTGTCAGTTGAACTGTTCTTTCGAACAAAACTCTATAATAGATATCTTGATTTTGGGATGAGTTTGGAATTATACAAGCACAATAAATTTCATCCAACCCCTGCTCTTTTCTTTTATTTGGTATCAAAGCACAACTTTTTTCCTTCGTTTTAAATATATTTTGGATGAGTAGTTACAACAGTAACCTTCATACAGTTTATGATTGAATTTACTACAAACATCATTTCCATTAGTACGTCACAAAGTCTCAAAGATTATTAGCAACTAATATCAAATTATCAATAATAATAATAATAATAATACTTTCGTCCTGGAGGATTTCATAGTTGTTTACATACGCTACTTAAGATTACGGTAAGATTACAGATTTCTAATACAATAAAACGTGAATGGAGCATTATCACAATATCGATAGTAGTAAATTAACAATAATACCTCTAGAGGATTTGATTGCTGTTTAAATTTGCTACTTAAGCAATATCCTCAAATAGTTCATTTATCATTGCATCGATGTAAGCAGTGTTATTTGGGTCACTGCTATCCGCTGCATAAGTTGAAGCTCCTCCATCTGAGTTTGATGAGCTTAAGGAGTCAGAGGTAAGGGTTTGTCCAGTGTCTTTGCGAGAATTTTCACCCTGGAAAGCCCTTTGGGAATTGATCAGGTCATTTACCTGATCACTGTCAATTTGATTTAGTAGTTGCTGCCAATCTAAATTGCTGTTTGATGGCAGCTGGGGGTTTGTGGGACTATTTTCTTTAATTTGATTTCCAAAATTAGAAATCAAATTGCGATTTGGCTGTAGATACATATTTTTGAGACTATTTTCTTCGATAAGATTTTGCTCAGAAATCAAATGGTCATTAGGAAATTGTTTAACAAGATTTGCAGGAAAAGAAATCAAGTTGCTATTTGGTGATGGCCAGGGGTTTGTGGGATAATTTTGTTCAATTTGACTTTCAAAATGATAAATCATATTGTGATTTGGGTGTAGCTGCTGGTTTGTGATAATATTTTCTTCAATATGATTTCGCTTAGAAATCAAATAGTCACTTGGAAATAGTTCAGTCGGAGAAACCAAACCGTGGTTTGGCAGTAACAGAGGGTATTTGAGAGTATTTTGTTCAATAAGATTTCTAGCAAAAGAATTAAAATTGCTATCTGGTGGTAGCTGGAGGTTTGTGGGACTGTCTTCAATTTGATTTCCAAAAGGAGAAATCAAATTGTGATTTGGCTGTAGCTGCTGATTTGTGAGAATATTTTCTTCACAATGGTTTCTATTAGAATTCAAATGGTCACTTGATAGTAGCTCAGTTGGAGAAATCAAACTGGCATTTGGTATTACCTGAGGTAATGTGGGAGTATTTTGTTCAATATGATTTCCTGGATAAGAAATCAAATTGTGATTTGGTAGTTGCTGAGAGTTAGCGGGAGTATTTTCTTCACTATGATTTCTAGTGTCTTGCGGTGATAGCTGAATTGGAGAAACCAGTTGTTGTCTTGATTCACCTTCATCAGAAGTAGAAATACCATGCTTGTTATCCCATTTTCTTTCTATGCGACACAATACGAATTCTTTCTGCATGAATTAAAGGCACAAACAAAATAAGGTAAGCTGTATTATCAATTAATCTTCAGATTTTCATTAGCATAGCCAGATTACGAGTCACCAAACTTCTAGGAGAAACAAAACAACAGATTCATTCATCAAGTCATGTAAATGCTTGTTAAGAAAGTCACAATTTCTTAAATTAAAACCACCCTACCCTTTGTTTCATTGAGATTTGATCCACCAGAAGATCCTACCAATTAAAATAATAGGTAACAGAGACATGTATTGTTAATGCATATCGTGTTCATGTCCACATAATATAGACCACAAAAAACAAGTAGCAGTTTTAATACTAATCCAATCAATATTCTGGCATGCTTCACCAAACAATCACTTCAATCATCAAGAGGAGCTCCATATATTAAACTACAGTTGTTGTAAGATTGACAAAACATGCAGTTCGAGATCACAGCCCAAGTATTCAACAATTCATAAAAGAAATGGTCAAAGTTGATGTGAGCGACAAGAACAAAACTCATACCTTATAACTGGGATCGTTGTTGATATGGTACTCATGCATAACCCAGCCAGTCTTAGCTTTCTTAGAAGCAGGACTATGACAGTAGAAAGTCAAAATCTTTTTGGTACCAGAAAGGCCGTTTCTGGTTTTGATCTTGGAACCTCTACCAGTAACTTTCCAGTACCCTGCATTTGTTCTTCTGTGGGCACGTGTACTCTCCTTGTACTTGTAATAAGGTTTATAGAAAAAGTAACAAACTTGATCCTCGGACTCAGTTTTTGATGCCCCTGCGTCACAAAAGTAATACATGGTGCCTGCCAGTTAGTTTAGTTTAGCTGGTAAAACCATTCTAACTTTAGTGGCTCAAGAGTTCGAGGGTAAGAAAAATAAAAATACCATTACGTACCTGCCAAGTCCCAAGGCTCAAGGCTACAGATATCATCAATATCCTCGATAGCGTGATGCAAGAAATGGGGGTCAAGCCTCTTCTTCTCGAGAAGACAGAATATTTGTTCATTGGACGGCTGGAATCTGAACCCCATGACACTCTCCATTTCAGATTTTAATTGAGAATATAAGGCAGCACAAAGGAGAATGAGAGTAGTAACTACTTCTTCAATGGTTGGTAGGGATCTGAAACACCCATGACTCTCCATTACTAAGAATTCTGATTCAATACAGTTACAGCTACAGTGGTATTTCTCTCTGGTTTGATGGGAAGAATTTGCTCTGTGAAGAAGAGCGATGGTGTGATCATGTCACTTCTTTTATACACCCAGAGAGTGAAAGCGTTCACACCGCTATCTCACGGCGCGTTGTGCTACAGTGAGCCAGACCGCTTTTGCTTTTTCTCCAAGGGTGTTAGATTATTGACTATTGAGTGAGTGACTACAGTCCACAGAAGTTAAAAAGGAATCTGCTTCTTACCCAAGTTCTTTGAGAATTTTGAGACCCCACGATCACCTTCTTATTGGTTCAGCATGATCGTCCACTTTATATTACAATATACATGTCTCCTTTTCTTTTCTGTCACCTGTCAGTTGCCTTCGCAGGGAATTGAAAATGTGAAACAACTTCTCGTGTGAGGTTACCTAAGGGAAGTCTAGAATCTTCTGCTACTTCGAATCTCTTTCTCTTGTACTCCCAACTTTGATGATATGGCAAGTCCCCTATTAGCCAATAAGCTAGTGTCTAATATTATCTGTGACGAGTTGTGTGCTTTCCTTGTCTATCCACTCATCATTCCTTTTTTTTTTTTTTTAATTTCCATAGTCTCGATTAGCTCGTTAGTTTTGAATTTTATACAAGTAGATTATAATTTTATTTTAAATGGTCATTGAGCCAATGTCCTAAAGTGATTATTCCATGAAAGTACCTCAGTAAACGTCATTATTACAACAGTATAAAGTATCTCCTTCTTTGGGCAGCACCTAAATTACATTTTCTGTAACAAACAGCCCGCCATTATGGATCGTTAGGTATGTTATTTTCAAATCCAATGGATGGGAATGAAGTTAAGCTGAAATAGAGTACTGGTGTAACTGTCAAATGAATATATTAAACAAAAGGTGGGCAACCTGATGAAAGGGTCGTGAGAAATTACTAGTTAACGGGTTAATGAGTAAATTTGCAGAGGGAAATCACGGCATGTATACGGGTTTGAAAATTAGATTATTTTGGAGAATTGAATTCACCGAACACTTTTCCATACATTATTAATTGATTTTCTATTATCTCATTTTGTAGATTCACTTAAATTTAAAAATCTTAAATAGAGATGGTAATAGATACCACCTGTATATGAAAAAAATTTAAATTACTAAGCTCACCCACAACCCATAATAAGTTTTTATTTTTCTTAAAATAGTTTTTTAGTGGATTTTAATAATTACTAAACTCATCCTCAATCCTTGCGGGTTCTTAGATTTAAACTCACAAATATTAAAAAAATACTTTCAATAATATAAAAAAAAATAAATTATATAATTTATTTTTTAAAAGTTATAGCAGTCGCTGAAAAATACGCATAAAATACTCAATTTTAAATTTTATCACTGTAAATGAGAAATTACAGTTTCTACATTAAAATAAATACACAATATATATGATTTTAAAAGAAAATATTTCTGTTATAGGCAAATTATGATCAATAAGCCTTGCTCTATCTTTTAATCAATATATAAGTATTGTTGACAACATTAACAAGTAAATTTTAGACAACTACCATTGACAACTAATTAAACAAATAAAAACAAAAGTTTAGTAAGCAATTATTAGGTTTAATTCATTAAAGCAAAATAAATAATTAATCAAATTAAAATAAAATATTAGTAATATTAAATTTAATAATATTTAACTTAAAAATTATAAAATTTCAACTTATTAACAATTAATAAAATTTCGACTTCTTTTTCTAGTGCAAGGTTTTTTTTTTTTTTCATGTAGACACACAATTAAGCTATATGGCTTGGTAGAGTCAATGACGATCACTATTAAACTACACGGCTTTATAATGCATTGAAAAATAACTTTCTCTCTCTCTCTCTCTCAATACCAAACTCACCTAAAACTTGTAGTAAATATAAATTTAAAATACCAAAATCACCCGGAACTGTAAAACTATCTGCAGTATGTGGGTTTTTAGAGAAATTGTTGTTATCCTTCAAAGTTTCTACACTAATATGCTAAAACAAATTATGAAATTAAGTTGTAAATTTACATGAAGAACATGCAAAATGGGCTAGGATTTGGGAACAACATAAAATGGAGATGAGATGAGTTTAGATGAAGGTGAATAAGATTTCGAAAGAAAAGTGAATATTATCTTTTATTTGGGCAAGATTTTTGCTACGTTTTTGGAGATTATAAATTTTTTATTTTTTATAATTAAATACATTGTAACGTATCATGTTGGAAACATTATATTATTTTTTGATAGTTCGAGTTATTTTGATGATTATGTTAGAGGGAGGAGAAGTTGAGTCCTTTGGTAAAACAAAGCATGAGCTAATTGATTCAAAGAAGTTTGCAGAACATACAATTCGAATGGTGACTGATGTGGTTGGGCTAATATGAATGAATCAGTTGTTTAAGAAAAGTTTGAAAGCTACATTTGGGTCATGCCTTGACGGCAAAATAAATAAATAAGTATTAATAAATAATTTGAAATTTAAAATTTGAAATTTTCATTGATATATTGGAAATGAGTTGAACCGGCTATTGTAAGGAATCTTACACTAACTTTTTCGTTGATGCTTTTTGCAACTGATTTATACAGTATTTTAACAAGACTCTTTAACGCCAACTGTTGCTCTTACATGGGTCAAATAGTTATGTTGTTGCTGTTACTTCCAGCAAACGTAAGATAAGCAGACCCCCTTCTTTGATCGGTCGTGAAAAATCAATTGGTTTGGATTGGATAGTCTCAAGACTAAAGGTGTGATTCTAGTATCTTTAAAGCTTCTGATAGTAACCGTATTAAGTATTAAAAAAAATGAAATGTTTCCAAATTACGAATATTGACAAGAGTATGCATTTCTTGCCATCTACCTTAGTGCTTGATCTTGAATGAGTTAGTGTTTACTGTGCGAATAGTAAACTCTTCATGGCCTAGCCCAAGTCAAATGATCTGAAGAATAAATGCACATAAACGGTTGAGTTGATGGTAATATGGTTCAAAGATCACAAAATGAACTCATCACATATAGAAATAACTATTTTCTTGCATAACAGAGCTAGGAATGCACCTGACGTGCGTGAATTAAAGTTTCAACATTCCCCTACACAATTCCAATTGTTGGTTACAAATACTATTGCGGTAATACTCTGCATTTGCTACTGGAGATTCCAGTAAAGAGGGTGTTTTGATTTTAGAAATCAAATAATGACTTGGTAATTGTTAAGATTCTTCCTGAAATAAGAATAACAGACACAAGCATTAGTTAGATATATATATATATAGTGCATTAAAGATATTATCCATGCTTTTTCTAACCGATGGAAAAGTATTTTCTGCAACATGATTTTTAGAGTACGAAGACAAGTGGTGATTTGGTAGTAGTTGAGGTTCTTCCTGAAATGATAGCCATAGTCAAAGTAGCATTAGTCCCAAATATGTTTCTCATGCACTACATTTGTAACTAGATAATCCATAAACAAACACAAGTCATGTTCTTTGTCCCCCTAAGAAGAATATTTTCTGCAACGTGATTTCTGTTATTAGAAGTAATTTTGGTAGAAAAGACCATGCTACCTCAGCAAAGACCGTGGACAATGCATTATTAACTCAGGATATGTTTATCATACAATACATATGTAAGTTGAAATAAAAAATTGTCAGTAAGTCATGATTTTTCTCACCTCTAGAAAAATATTTTCTGCAACATGATTTCTAAAATCAGAAGCCAAATGGTGACCTGGTAATTGTCGCAATTCTTCCCGAAATAACAACCAATAGACAGCATTGGTTCTGAGTATGTCTCTTCTGCATTGCATACATAAGTTGATGTAAGAAAGCTGTCCATAAGGCATGTTCTTTCTCACTGTTGCAAAAATATTTTCCACTACATGATTTCTAGAATTGAAAGTCATACTATGACCTGCTACTTGTTCGTGTTCTACCTAAAGTAAGATCAGCAAATAACAAGCATTAATCTTGGATATTGATGACATTGATAATGGAGTCTAAGATGTGTTCTTTCTCACCCCTTGAACAGTATTTTCTGCAACATGATTTCTAAAATCAAAAGGCATATTGTGATTTGGTAGTTGTTGAGGTTCTACCTGAAATAAAATGCTAGAGTATTAATTTTTGAGTGAAAGTGTCATAATCAATACGGATAACTTGATATTGAAACTGCCGCTAAGGCATGCGCTTTCTCACCCTCGAAAAGCTATTTTCTGCAACATGATTTCTGAAGTTATTGGTTATATGATGAATTGGTAATTTCTGAAGTTATTGGTTATATGATGAATTGGTAGTTCTTGAGTTTGTACCTGAAGTTAAATCCACATAAAAAAGAACCCTTTATTCAAAATATGTTTCTGACACCGTCTGATAGAATCAAATGTCCACTCTTATTAATCAAGCCAAAACACAAGTTTGGGAAAATAGAGCAAGCTCTGTCATGGGCATTCGAGAGTCTAGGCTATGGCCGTTAGGTTTTTCTTATACCTATGAAGGATGAGGAATTTCGGGCCTTCACAACCAATAATAGCATATTTTGAAAGGTAGACAAATCACTCATATTATAAAACTGAATTGTTGAAAACTTGTTCTCCTCGACATGATTTCTAAATTTGAAGCCAAATGGCTACTTGATTGACCAACATCACAGGTGGAAACAAAGCCTGCAATTTCTTAGAGTTTACAGAAAGGAAAATGTACAACAAATTAAACTCAAGGTGAATGCCAAAATCAAGAAAAATAAACAAGAAATGGGAAAAGGAGCGTTGCACTCAGAATGAAACTCAAGCATGAACCATTCCACTTTAGAAGCATGACCATGTTCGCAAGAAAGACCACAACTTTGTAAATTGTTGAAGAGTGATGGCTAAATGATGGTACTTACAAAGTAATTGTAAAGGGTCGGAGTTGTACATATCAACCTTGGAAATTGTTTGGACAGAGAAATCAGGGTCAAGTCCCTTCTCGTTTAAGATTGATGATTTCTTCATCTGCTGGATGTAATCTGAAGCTCAGAAGATAGCCCATTTCTGATTTAAAGTGCTAGAGGCCTGGCATAGCTCAGCGGTCTGTGTTTCCATGGGAAAATACTTGCTCGGAGACGAGAGATGTGGGGGTTATCATTTATTTATAATTATACACACTAACTAGGTCGATGTCTGGTCCTCGACCAGAGTGATGCAACCGCATAAGAAATTTGAATTTTGAGTTGGCGGGAGAACCGTTGGACAACGACGGGATGTTAATGATCGTTAATAACGTGGGAGACCCTTATATTACATCTGATGTTACATACATCCAAAAGAGAAAATATCAAACAATACCCTTAAAGATTATGGATACAACATTAATAGAATTAAAAGAATTATTACTAAACCTTAAAGAAGAGGTAAAAAAAGAAAGTTATGATGAATTAACTTTCATACAAGCAGGACGCAAAAAACTCAAAAAATTAGAAAGTTTTGAATTAATAAAACTAGGACAAATTAAAGAACCTGAAAAAATATCAATAAAACCTCAACCAGGCAGTTATGATGAATGGTTTATGAAAAAAAAATACCCTAAAATTTTAAGAGATGCAGAAAAATTAAAGACAGATTTAGAAGCAAGAAAGAAAAAAAATAAAGGTAAGGAAAAAATGGAAAACAAAGATACAGAAGATAGTGAAACAGAGTAATGAATGACATAGAATCTCTGACTGAAAAATTCAGTGAAATAGACCTAAATGAATTAGCAGAAATTGACCAAGAATACAAAATAAATATGAATGTAAGTGGAAGACCAGAATTAAAACCTGATAAAGGAGAAACAAGTAAACCAAAAATCTATAGACCGCATAAAAGAAAACCCTTTTATAATTACAAACCTAAGACAGATTATACAATAAAACCTGATACATTGCAACCTATAAATACTTCTGGAGTATTCCTAGATATAGACTGCAAAAAAGATCCACGAATAGTTTTAGTAAATTGGGGAATACAAATGAGATTACTTTTCATATACAATAATGGTAAAGAAGAATGGAATGTAAATACAAAAGAAGAAAAAATCGGAGTATATACAGATATATTAATAGCCAGTTTTGTAGGAAATGTTTTTAATTGGTGGAGAGGATTAAGTGAAGACATACAAAACTTAATAAAAAATGCTACAAAAACTGCTTTTTTAAATAGTAGAGAAGAAGGTATAGAAAAATTAATAGAATATATCTCCAATGAATTCTTAGGAGAAGATTGGGGAGAAAATAGAGAAAGAGAAGCGACAATCGAAAAACAAGACATGAGAATGAAATTAATAAATTTAACCATATGTAATATGTGTTATGTCAAAGAATACACCTGCGAATTTAGTAAATACTACTATTCACAATTTTATAGTCATGAAGACCAAAGTATATACAAAAATTTATACTATTCTAAACTACCATATCCATGGAGCATGTACTTTATAAACGAATATGATAAATATAAAACAATTAATCCTATACCAGATACCTTAGGCTCTCGAATACGATTTTTAAATAAAAGACTTTCGGAGATCTGTATACAAAGGACCCTTATAAAAAGAAGTAAAAATATAGGAGACATATGCTGTGGAAAAACGGAAATGCCCACACAATGGGGATGTAATGACAGGATACCTAGCAGAAAACATATTAAAAATTATAAAAGAAAAGAAAAATATAAAAAATACAATAGGTTTAAGGAAAAATATAAAAAAACAGGAAGAAAATATTATAAAAGAAAATATCAAAAACAAAGAAATTATGATAAATCTAAATGTAAATGTTGGAATTGTGGAGAAATAGGACATTTAAGTACAGAATGTACTAAGAAAAAGGTAAGAATACTAAAAGAAGAATTTGAAGAAATAAGAGAGGATTTAATAGAATTAACATCAGAAGATGATTTCGATGGAGAAGAAATATATATTACAGAAATAAAGGATGAGTAAAAAGGAAGAAATAATAATAAAAGAACCAAAAGAAATAGATGAAATAGAACAGGAGGAAAATTCCAGTGGATACAGTTTAGTTGCAACATTTAACAAAGAAAAATATAATAAATTATTAAAAATCAATATAGAAAAACCTGAATATGGCTTACTAGATAAAATGAGAAATATATTTAAAAGAAAAAGAGTAATATTTCATGAATATTATGAGCAAGAAAAAACTGTGACTGTTAGTCAAGCTGAAGGAAATATAAGATTCAGTCTTATAAATAAAAGAACAATAGATTTAGCATTAAAGAAAGTAAAAAATGAAGAAACTAGAAAAAAGATACAATATGTATATTTGGCAGAAATCCAGATATTAGTAAAATCCTTATTTAAAGAAGGAATAGACAGTCCTATCGTCTTATCTTTACATGACCAAAGATTTACTAACCCACAAATAGGACACTTGGGAACAATAGAAGGAAATTTATGTTATACAAAACTCCTGTTTACATGTCACCCTAGATATTGTATACATATTAAGGATAAAAATATAGATGAAACTCTAAGTTTGCATTTTAAAATGTTAAAAAAGAACCTAATGAAAGAAGGAAATAGACTTATGACTATACATTACTCAGCTTTATATAGTTTTTGTAATTCTAATTATGGAGAAATTTATGAAAATAAACCTTACATAGAAATTAATAAAGAATATGAGGAAGTAGCCTTTCTCATTGAACCATCAATAAACACTTATCATATTCCGTTAGAATATAATTTAGCTATAGAAGATAATAAAGAATTCATAAATAGAGAAGACGTAAATGAAAATGAAAACACAATTTTACCTATAAGTTTTAATGGAAAAACATTACTAAGAGGCAGTTCTTCCAGGAGACTCAAAACTAATAAATATTTAGAAACAAAAAACAATATCATAAAAATTCAAGGGCAATATTTTAATGGCATGGATTATATGCAAGTACCAATCTGTTTAGACACAGGAACAAGTCATAATTATATTAATCCTTTAAAAAATAAAGGGTTAATAGAAAAAGAAAGAGTAATACCTTATGAATACATTGATTTTAATGGAAATAAACATATTTGTAAACGAGAAGTAAATGTACCAATAATTATCAAAGGATATAGACTCATAGTATCATGCTTTATAGATTCTTCCATGAATACAGACCCTAATCTACATATAATATTAGGAAATAATTTCTTAAACAGCTTAACATATTACAAAATAGAAAGACATCAAGTGACTTTACAAATAGAAGAACAACAACTAGTTTGTGAAACATGTTAAACAAAGCCTTCATCCAATACCCTTTAGCTGTATATGTTCAGTTAAACATAATAGAAAAAGACATAGACACTTGTGGTCTTATAGATACAAGAAGTGAAATCACCATAATGAAAGCCTTTTTATCTGATAAATGGACCAATCAGGGGAGTATTAAAATAATAGGACTTACAGGCGATAAACATCAGGTTAATCAATCCTTATTAGATTATGACATTTTACTTGGCAGTAAAATTATAAAAATTAAACAAGTTTTTCAATATAACAACATGGATTGTGAGATCCTCCTAGGCAATGACTTTCTTCAACAATTCCAGTATTATCAACAAACCCCTTATATGATTACCTTAAAAACTCCTTGTAATCACCTCCTTCGTCTCCCTCAGGAATTTAAGCCCTACAGAGTTCAGCCAACCCAGCGTGGTGATAGTACAGTTTACCAAAAATTTTACCTATTTCAAAATGGTCAAATGTACAATATTCACCTAGAAAAAATTAAACAACAGTTAGCAGAAGTATATAAAGAAAACCCTTTAGCCTTATGGAAACCAACTCACCCTAAAGCAAAAATAGAATTACTAGAACCTAAAATCATAAGAGTCAAACCTATGTTATATACAGAGGATGATAGAAAGGAATTTAAAATACAAATAGCAGAATTATTAGGGTTAAAACTAATAAGACATAGTAATAGTCCCCATAATAGCCCTGCTTTTATGGTACAAAAACATGCGGAACAAGTAAGAGGAAAAGCTAGAATGGTTATAAACTATAAAGAGCTAAACAAATATACAAAATTTGATGGATACTTTTTTCCTAATAAAGAAGTATTAATAAACTTAGTCAGAGGAAATACTTACTATTCTAAGTTCGATTGTAAATCAGGATTTTCGCAAATAAAAATGGAAGACAATAGTATAGCTTATACAGCATTCAGTTCACCTCAAGGACATTTTGAATGGCTAATAATGCCCTTTGGTCTAAAAAATGCACCTCAAATTTTCCAAAAAAGAATGGATAGTATATTCAAGAATCATACAAATACTATAGTCTATGTTGATGATATCTTGATAGCCTCAAAAACCTTAGAAGAACACAGAAAACATTTAAAAGTATTTGTTGACACTTGTATAAAAGAAGGTATTGTTTTATCAGAAAAGAAAGCTTTAATAAACCATAAGCGCATAGAATTCTTAGGAATGATCTTAGATAAAGAAGGAATAAAATTACAAAGCCATATTAGTTCCAAGATAGTAAATTTTCCTGACAAACTTGAAAATAAACAACAAATTCAAAAAATTTTAGGTTGTTTAAATTATGCAGAATGATTTATAAAAGACTTAGCAAAGAAAAAGATATTATTACAAAAATTATTAAGAAAAAATAATACTAAAGGATGGACAAATGAGCATACAGAAGTTGTAAGACAATTAAAAAATGAATGTAAAGACTTACCCCGATTAAGATTACCAGATAAAACAGATAATTTAACAATTCAAACAGATGCCTCAGACCTACATTGGGGAGCAATTTTAAAAACAGATATAAATGAAATTTGTAGATATAGTAGTGGAACTTTTGACCAAGCCCAAATAAATTATCCAGTACACGAAAAAGAATTATTAGCTATATACAAAGAAATAAAGAAGTTTTCTCTATTCTTATTACAAAAACAGTTTACAATAGAGACAGATAACACACAGGTTGTATCTTTAATAAACAAAACACTTCCTAATGAACCTCAATATAGAAGATTACACCGCTGGCAAGTATACTTTTCTTATTATAATTTCAAAATTGTTCATATAAAAGGTTCTAACAATTTTCTTGCAGATTTTTTGAGCAGGAATATTGAGTTTGGAAAATGAATCCAGACTCAAATAAACATCTATCTCTAATATACACAGAGATTAATAGACTAAAGTCAGAGACATCTGATATGATAGATGCCATAAACTATTTGAAAGAATCATGTGAGTCCCATGAAAAGGGTATCCATCTCCTTGAATCATACATAAACGATTTCATGAGAGATTTGAAACCTATAGATAGCGGAAGCTGCAGTGGACCCAACCAATATCCAGAGCCAGTCAGTGATTCAGTTAAACCCATCAGTGGAAAAAGCATCAAAATATCAATAGATTCACCAAAAACCCATTCTCCTAAAAAGACGATCAAAATAAAAAACCCTTTTGAAAATCCATTTGAAGAAGACATTGAAGAAGAAAAACAGCTAAATTCAAAAGAAGAAGAGTATAAACAATTCACTACATGGGTATACTCTACCACTTCTCATAAAGAAACTTTGTTCAAGGCCCCTGGGAAAAATATGTACCCTCGGATGATAGCCATAAAAGGAGGAGATCCAGAAATAATCGAAAAATTAGCCAAATACGGATACTTGGACCTCGTATACCCAAGTATAGACCTAAAAGAGTTATCAAAGTTAGACGAACTCCTGGTAAAAGAAATTTCTAAATTTGCCAGAAAAAAGCCCATATACCTAAAATTTTACACCATAAGTCCAGAATATTTCAATAATATCGAATACCAAGCATTCTTTATGATTACAATTGGCCATGTTACAAGAGAAATCCAACTTGATGTCGGGACTGAATACACCAGAGTTCCAAATATAAATAAACAATGGATACAAACCAGAAGAGCCAAAGGAATCAAAGCCATATGGAGCATTGCAAAGGATCTTTACAAAAGAAATTTCAGGACCATCATAAGATTCCAGAACTTTCTATTGTTGACAGCAGAAGATAGTCATGCACCTTCAAATATACTTCTAGACTTCATCAACGAAATCACCACCATGAGATTCCCATCAAGCAACGGAACACTTCAGGAAGCTTCCCAGCTTATGGAACTACACAATTGATACACCTGGAAGGCAATACAAAAATGATGGCAGACAAAGAAGCAGACAAAGAAAGCATAAAAGTAAAAGATGACAAAGAAGTAAACAGAAAAAGTATAAAAGCAGAAGAAAAACATGGCACCCGTGACAAAGGAATAGTTTACAGATTCCTTTTTCTGATGTAAGCAATGATGTAATAGAGCATTAAGATGTAAGCAGTGATGTAAAAAAGCATTACAGATCAAGTATAAATAAACACAGCGAGAAAGCCTAAGGCAGACTCGATTACTCAGACTCAAAAATTTGAAAACTCATTCAATTTCTCTCAAACTTGAGCAACTCTTCATTTCTTGTCTTACTAAAATCTTTAATGAAAAAATAAACACGTACTCTCCCGATCCCTGATCTGAAAGATCAAAACCAAACACAATAAACATCTTAGAAAGGGAAAAGAAACCTTATAATAATTCTTAGAGACTTTAAATTATAAAGTCCACCTTCATACAGTGATGCCAGCAGTGTTCGCCATTCCCGTTGTAGGCACTGGAGCCGTTGAAGGGAGAAGGAACCATTAGGCAGAAGGTTACTGGAACCGGGCTTTATAGAATAAGGAATCTAGAAAAACTATAAGGTAATAATTCTGAACCCTTATCTGTTGGTGGAAGTTGTTGATGGTTCTGATCTTGATGATCTGTGGAGGAGGAGAATTATTTTTCTGAAAATTTTGTTGTTTATATCATGAATCAGTTTATTTTAGGAAACGAAAAAGAAATAATGATAAACCATAATACAAGAATAAGATATAATAATTATAATATGATAATAGATTATAATATAGGATCACATAAACAATGTTCTTATTTATTCTCTAAACATGATCTTGTTAGCAAAAAAGCCTTGTTAGCTGTAAAATCAATAGGATTACCTCCAGAATTAGAAAAGAAAATTATTGGAAAAATTGAGACTGATAATATGAAATATAATATTATAATGTTAACAGTAGAAGAAACAATAGATATAGTAAAAGCATATGTAGAACATGATTATAATATAGATAACCAGCCTTTAAGTCCAGGATATAATACAGATAATGATGATCTAGGTATATAGACGGGAATCTAGCGACATAAATTCCGATGGTCATCCCTAATGGGGACTAGATCGGTCTGTACTGCTAGCAAACAAATCACGTACTCCAATCATAAAAATCTTAATAAACTTTAACATAATATTTTCAATTTATTTGTTAATAAACTATTCAAAATTATTTATATTCATCTTACTTATTCATCTTTGCATCACGCACAGAAAATGGTATCAGAGCCAGAGATTTCTCAATGAATCCTAAAGATAAAATAACAGATGCATTATATGAGTTAAAAACACATCAGAAAAGTGAAATAAAAGAATTGATAAAAGAAATAAAAAACTGTAAAAATCATATAAAAAATATAGAACTTGAATTATTACAAGAAGAAAAAGAAAAATTTAATTTAGATACTAGATTAAGTGAAATAATAATAACAAAACAGATGAAATTCATTGATGAATTTATAAAATTCCTAATATATTGGCATAACACTAATGCAGAATGAATAACCAAAATCAATATGATTTAAATAACATAAGACAACTTTGTAATGCAATCGAAAACTTAAATTTAGGATAGGAAAATAGAATAAATAATTCTATAAATCTTATAAATCAAAAACTATATTTATTAAGTCAAGAAAGAGGATCCTTAATAAACATTGAAGAAAATATATATTCGGAATTTATAGATTTATATGAATTTGATAATCATATATATCTTTTAAGAGAAATGGTAAAGATATTTAAAAAAAATAGAAATAGATGTAGAAATGATAATAGAAGACAAATATAGGGGCTCTAATGAAAATAGATAAGAAAAATGTAAGTTACATTAAATGTAACGTAAGGAACTCCTTACAAGTCGTCAATGATTCACGTCGCTCGACCCTTTCTTTGCAAGTTTGTTTGTGCGAGTGTTAACGTCTGTCGACCTCTTTAAAGTGTCTTGAGTTTTATTTTATTGTTGTGAGGATTTATGCTGCATTTATTAAATTAGAATCTGAATAAGTTAAAATCAGAATAAATAAGAATGAGAATGAGATAAAATATGAATAGAGAATAGAAATTAAAATAAGTTATTTACTTAAATGGTAGAAATCGAAATCGGAATAAGTTAAATTGTCGTTAATGTGTTTATTTTGTTTTATAATCGAAATCAGAATAAATTAAATTGTAATAAATTATTAAAAAGTATTTAATGAATTATTATCATAATCATTATTTTATATTTTAATTATAGTGATTATTTATTCAAAACTTATTATTATTATTATTATTATTATTATTAATTATTGTGATTATTTAGTCAAAAACTATAATTATTAATAGTTATTGTTAATAATGTATTAATATAATAATAGTAATAATTATATTAATTAATTAACAATTATATTAATAATCATAATAATAATAATAATATTAATTATTGTGATTATTTATTCAAAACTACAATTATTAACATATTATTGTTAATGATGTATTAATATAATAATTAATAGTAATTGTTATATTAATTAGTTATTATTAATAATAAATGAATTAATTATAACAATAGTAATATATTAATTATTGTGATTATTTAATCAAAAATATAATTATTAATATATTATTTTTAATAATATATTTATATATTAATTAATAGTAATAATTATATCAATTAATTGATGATAATATATGAATTAATTGTAATAACTATATTAATAATTATTATAATAGTAAATTAATTATAATAATAATAACATATTAATTATTGTGATTATTTATTCAAAAACTATAATTATTAATAGTTACTGTTAATAATATATTAATATATTAATTATAATAATAATATATTAATTATTATGATTATTTATCCAAAAATTATAATTATTGTTAATTATGTATCAATATACTAATTAATTAGAATATATTAATTGATTATAATAATATATTAATTAATTATAAATGAGGACAAAATAAATATTTTTAATTATGAGGAGGAACAAAATAAAAATTTTAGGGAATGAGAGATTGATTCCCACCCACGCATTTCATTCTCCATTTCCAAATAATAGTGAACCCCACAATTCAGATTCCGATTTTGGTTTCATTTTTACAAAACGCTATCAATCATTCTGATTCCCAAATTCAAAAAATAAACACACCATTAATTCAGTGACACTCGACTGTGGCGGTGCATAAGGGAACCAGCGATAGCAATTGCGGTTGCTGAAACCCACCCCAAGAAAAAAATTATTATTATTATTATTACAGTATTTTGTCCTTTAAATAAATTCGGAGGATATTACTTTTTCATAATCAAAGTTTCTTCAAATAAGTAGATTAGATACAGAATTAAATGAAATTTTATTTAAACAAAGTCCAAATTCTTTTAAGTAAATTAATCTGCCCATGAGTGCTCCTGCCCTCAAAATAGTCTGAGGTTCCCCATGCATCTGGATTGGTTATTGGAATGGGCGAATGTTTCACCAAAGGCTGTAAACTTCACACGGCAACATAGATACCATGATATTTCTATTTTCTTCCCATTTTAGAATACAAAAGAAGCTACTACAGATCGAACCTATAAACTCACATGAACTCAACATCATAAAAACTTCAATCAAAAGAATGACAGGAACAATGGCTTCTTCTTGTCTCTCCTTTGACTAAAAACAATAACTCAGTTTTTTTAAGAGACATCTACAAAAACACAGCATCAAAGAATAAAATTCGCCAGTGGAATACATGGCAATCACAAAAAATAGTCGGGAGTCCTGCGTGTGGTGTCAGGCTCAATTTGACGAGGAGCCGGGTCAAATTGAAGAAAATTCTGCTCCATATTCTCCCCAATCTCAAGAATTGCAGCCATATTTCCACACCGGTAGCAGTAATTTGGAGCACTAAACACTGTCACCACGTTCTTGTCCTACATGAAATACGATAAGCAAACAAATGAATAAAATCTCTGGAAACAACAAATCAAAACTAATTCTACTTTCATTAATAATTGTCATACTTGGCACCAATTGTATCCTTCCATTACGAGCTGGTGAGCTCTAGAAATAAGAGTCAGCCCATTAGTATGGTTGAACTGTGAAGCTATATCCTGCCCAAATGTGTACCCAGCACCCCGAGGAGATATTCCCCATCCACATCGATCATCAGGATCAGACCATAAGAGATCACACATTGGGCCCTCATGAGGAACCTACTTTCATGTAACAAAAGAAATAGCAGCAAGAATTGATGAGAGGTTGGAAAAGATTTTGATTGAGACGAAATGTAAATCATGACAGTAATGATTCATATGGCAGGAAGCGCTTGTGTTTCTAGATAACATTGGAACATGCAGGATCCAAATGGAATGAACGTAACGGGCTGTCAGGGAAATAGGGATAAATTTGCAACCAATCAAGGTAAAATGGACTACCTCCTGTATACGGTCCAGAGCACGTATATTATCTAATGTATCCAAAGATGGGGAAAGTCCTCCATGCAAGCAGAAAATCTGCAAAAAGATTTACAGATATTTGTCAGCCACAATACAAGGATTTAAACAGATAAATTCTGCTAATAAAATTCAAACCTGACTCTCAATTAGAGCTGTAAGTGGCAGATAATCAAAAAGATCCGTGAAATGCTTCCAGACATTAGCATTTCCATATTTTCTCAAACATTCATCATAAAATCCGTACCTGAAAAATGAAACCATTAAGTTATTTTGACATAAGCCTAGACTGCTGGACCAAAATGACTGAACATAGAACACCCAATTACCCACAATTTTTTAGAGTAATTTAGTTAAATAACCACTTTTGAACACAGGAAATTCCCTGTATCTCCTCATTAAACTCGCACTAATTTGACTAGAATTGCTTAACAAAATAAGAGAACAATTCGGATAGCACCCTCTAATGTTTAAACTAAATGAAATACAAACAGGAGTACATGCTGGACATCAAAAGTGCAGAGACAACTTTTTGTTGATGATCAATGAAACACTGATTACTACTTTTCAATGGATTGAATTCAAACAATTATATTCTTACACTTGAGTTATCTGACGACTCTCATGATTTCCCCTCAGAATTGTTATTCTATCTCTATAACGTACTTTCAGGGCAACTAAAAGAGTGACAGTCTCTACTGAGTAGTATCCACGATCTGCATGATATCACAACACAACAATCAATGACAATCTGATAAAAGAAGATGTATAGACAAAGTCTGTAGCTAAAGTTGAAAGAAATATAAAGGAAAGCCACTGACAACCTTAATCAGATATACTAGGAACCCTTGGTTACAACTTTCAAACATGAGATTAATTATATCATTGATGTCATAGTTGATTTTATTTAGATATCATCTCCAACAACAATTAACTCTTCCTCCAACTTAAAATCACTTTCATCCTATAATAAATTGGCTTTCATATCCACTTTCTTCACTTTTTGAGCTAACTTATCAAAATCATCCAAATACCAGTACTTCCTTGTTTTGCTTACATCACCAGTGCTTTGATCTTCAGCATCATTGCACATAAACTTCTAAAAGTTGAAGGTTCAGCAAGAAATGGAGTCACCACTTGGATACAAAGCCTAAAAGTTAATATATCTTAACAAGAGAAACAAAATGTGCTGCAGAAGTCACCTGAATATGGATCAAGGCTGAAACTGCTAATCCAATAACAAATGTGGAAACTATATCTTTCAGGTGAAGGGATCCTATAATATGGTTAACAAATGCATATTACATTTGAAAGATGCATGGCTTATATAAGCCTGTTACAAGCCCTAAGTTACTTGAAATTGTTTTGTCAATTAAATTGCTATATATCTACATTCTCAGTGTTCTATCCATGGTTGTCTTGATAAAACAATTCTTAGAACAACATGCTAGTTGCTAGAGAAAGTATCTTCCCTCTAGTACATAGTTTATTTATTGTCAAATCAAGTTGCATATTGATCCATGAAAAACACCCCTCCATTTCTGTTAGACACACGTACTCATTGAAACCAGCAGCTCCAACTAATGTTTACACCCCAATGCACTTCCCTAATAACAAAATACTTGCCTAAAGCTTAGCTTCATTCAAAACAAGTTAAGTTAACTTCATATAAAATATATGCATATCCTGCCACTTTAATTTAGATAAATTTATCGAGGCAAATGCAATAAATATACCCTCTAAACTACCCATCAATCAAATTTGTATCGGGGGAAAATCACAGTAAAATTCATTATCATATCTAGACATTGCAAATATCTCCATAATATCACAACACAATAAGAAAACCTTGACAAAAACTCAAAAATTGGAAAGTAAAAAACCCACTAACTGTAGACAAATAAATTCACCACAGGAACTGACCAACATAGTCACCCATGAAGAGATAATTGGTATCAGGAGCGTTGCCGCCTATGCGAAAAAGCTCGACAAGATCGTGAAACTGTCCGTGAATGTCGCCGCAGACAGTGACCGGGCATTTGACGGGCTGCACGTTCCATTCCTCCACAAGAATAGCTCTTGCTTGCTCGCACAAAATCTTTACCTCCTGTTCCGGCAACGGCTTGCACTGCATCAAGTGCTCGATCTGACGGTCCAGATCGGCCTGCGACGGCATTGTTTGAGATTTCGTTCGACGCCTTTAGATATGATTCTGTGATCGGACGGTGAAGCGTGAGCACGGACAATGAGGGCTGGATGAAGGTTCAGGTCATCGTAGATTTGGGATTAGGGTTAGGGTTTGAAGGGAGATAAAAGGGGTGGATTTGGTTTGGCCCTCGAACTCCGTTGTAATGCTGTTGTTGGTTTCCAGCTGAGCATTATTATTTTCTTACCATGGATTCAGAAGCAAGATTTTAAATTATGGTCCCTACAAGTTTATCTATTTGTGAGTTTGTTTCCTCTTTTATAAATTCATAAATTTGGCCATATGGAATATGGACTTTTTAATATGAATATTACTTATCTTTAAATATTATTATTATGGAAAAAAGATGGACTTTTTACCATCTTTTATCTTTAAATATTACATATCTTGTAATTTTATTATGAATATTTTTAGGGTGGTGATATTTCCACCCCATAAATTTTGTAAATTCACCCCATTTCTAAAAAATAATTATAAAATTTTCATATTACTTTTAAAAATTTTAAATAAAGAAGAATTCTAAGGAATTAATCAATTAAATCTTTCTTTAATTCTTAATTTATTTTTTGTAATTTTTTTTTGGTTATGTTTCACGACTAAGATTGTTTCAGCCTAAATTTAAATTGATTATTTTATCCTTAAAACATAAAAGTACAAAAAATTTACTTCAACTTCAACATTTTTTATTTTATACAAAATTCATTACTTCTAAATGGTCAATTCTATTTTATTAGCATGATTATTAACCTTTAACTAACATTATGTCTTTATCATGTAAATTATTAGTCTATTAAATTAAAATCGTTTACATGTAAAACATTGAAAATTATTAAACTTCATTTAAAAAGTTAGATAATAAGTCACAAAATTAAATACTTAAAGTATTAGATACAAGAACACATTATGCTTCAGGTTAAGAAATTTTATGCCATAATGATTACATAATTAAATAAAACTCATATTAAAGTAATCTTCATAGTAAAAAAACTAAGTAAAAATAATATAAGAATGGTTTAATTGATTAATTATACACATATTGATGTTGATTTATATTTATCAAAAGTAATGTGCATTTATTATAAATATTTTTTTAGAAATGGAGTGGTTTACACAAATAATGGGATGGAAATATCCCCACCCATATTTTTATTGATATACATTTTACTTCATAGGGTAACAATAACATAAAGAAAGGAAATATGTTTGCACACATGAAGGAGATATTTGAACAATGTCCTAGACCTCAAGAATAAAGAAAAAAAATTCTCTCCTCAAATGTTAATAAAATAAAAAAAATCTTATATAATTAAAATAAAGGAGATTTAAATTCAAAATAATTATTTATTTATAAATTATATATACAGTGATGTCATCGATGGTATTATTTTTTTATAAGAAAAATAATACAATCTCTTGTACAAAATTATTTTGTACAAATTGATTTAGAATTAACTTATTGGTTGAAAAAAATACAAAATAATAAAAATAAATCAGATGAACTAAGAGATATTTAACTCAACTAATTAAATCATATTACATCAATTTGTATAAAAAAAATTATACAAGAATTTATAACTGTTATAGTGCATTTCATACACTAGTTTTGTATTGTTTAATTCCTTTAATATCAATATTTTGCATTTAATAATTGTGATTTACGTGTGTTTTATTTTTATAGGTGCAATTCTATTGATTAGTGTTAAATTGAGCTACAAGATGATGTTTGATGATGAAATGACTTCTTGGAGAAATTCTTAATTTCAGAAAAAGTTTGTCGATAAGGCGTGGGCGCATGACAGTCGATTTCAGAAGAAGTTTGTTGATAAGGCGTGGGCGCGTGCTATCAATTGCGGACTTAACGTTTTTATTTCTTTTAACGTGTTTTATCTTTTCATGACTCTTGTAAGTTTAGATAAGATTTTAGATATTTTTATCTTTATCCTTTTTAAGAAAACTATAAAAAATGTGAGATAAAGGGAGATTAGGATTAGAATTGGATTATTAATTGTTTTTATCTTTTTTAGGGTTTTCTCTTTTTCTTCATGAGTAACTAAACTTATTTTTCTGGTTGAAGATTAATGAAGCTTTGATTCACTATTACTGTGAGATCTTTCTTGTGCTTTTAATTGTTTTATTGCTTTTTGGGTATTTGTTTATTCTCTTAATTATTGTCATGATTATCTTTGTTAATTAGATAATTGGCCACCATTTAATTATCAATTTAATCTATAGCCAATTGAAAGATTCATCGTATGAAGATTTTGATGTTTGTGGCAAATAACGTAGCAGTGCGCTGTGTTATGAGAATAAATAATCTAATTTAAATGAACCATCGTATGCGTTTGTTAATTAGGATTTGGGTCTCTCTAATTTTTTTTGTCGATTGATTAAATCTTATGATCGTATCTAAGATTGTCTATTGATTAGGAAAATAACCAACGGTCGTCTTGATTATCGACTAATTAAAGAGAGATTGGCTTATTAAAGTGTACCGATGTTTATAACCTAGGAAGCCTATTCATGTTAGAGTAATGATTTATAGTTGTATCGATGATCAGTAGTTGAATCACAGCTGAATTAATTCCTTCAACCAGAGTTTTTCCATTTTGAATTACACCTTTAATTTGCATTCTTATTAATTTAAATTAATTTTCATTATGGTCAACAATCCCCCAATTTTATATTTTTATTTTAAAAAGGATTTAATAATTACCAATCTCTGTGGACACGACCTTACTCAATCACTATACATAATTTTGTTAGAGTAGATATTTATATTTGCTGGCTTCGACACCCATCAATAACTATATTATTACTCATCTTTAATATATTTCAATAATTTTTTGAGAAATAAACATAACCCTTCATTTTATTTTTTATTTTTATTTTTGCTTGGGTGGCGAACACAAAACTAAAGACTCGAGGGATGCAAATGCATTTAACGAAAAAATAATTAAAAGAAAAAAGGAAAAATACAGAGAGCGAGAGAGAGAGAGAGAGAGGTCCAAAACAGCTAGAGGAGAGAGGTTGGCTTTTGCTGACGACCCAAAGGACAAAGCGCGCACAAAACTGACGAAGTCACTCCTCTCCACCTAACTTGCTAGTTGCTATTTTGTGGGCACGATGAGCCAGAGCAACAACAGCAGCAACCCTGAAGAAAAAGAACATGATCTGGAGTCCATTTTTCAGCAAAAACGGATCCTTCGATCCCAAGTCCGAAAGACCCTCAAGTCCATGGACCCCTCTCTAAGATCCCATGAAGGTCAGCACCTTCTTTCACTTCGATCTCATCTTCTTATTACATTCTTATATTTGATGTTAGTTGAAGACATACTGCACTCTTTGTAATCTTATTTTGGTTCCAGACTATGCAATTCAGAAAATTGTTTTAGAAGCTCCGTGGTTTAAATCTAGTCAGAGATTATGTGCCTATATAAGTTGCTCTGCTTTGAGAGAAGTTGATACATCAAAGTTGTTGTCTCAAATTCTGCAAATTCCAAACGCAGGTGTGTTCTGTATCCTATATTGGGTATTTGTCTTGGAGATCCTATGTGGTGATGATTGATGAAATGGGGTGGCCGTAACCAATTTGTATGTTTTCTGTCTGGTGATTCTTATGAATTATAATATTGCTCTATATGTATTTAGATGGTGATATAAAGACAAGGAAGAAGCTCTACGTGCCACGTGTGGAGGACAAGAATAGTCACATGCGCATGTTCCACATCTCCAGTATTGATGATCTAATTGCAAACTCGATGAATATTTTAGAACCAGCTCCAGTGGATGCTGATGGAAATGAACGAGAAGATGGTATATTGTTGTTCATTATGTTATAATTTGTGCTTATTTTGTATTATACAAACACACACAAAAGAAGTTGAAAAGGAAATGGATTTGGCATATATAGGATATCAACATATTATTTCTGCAATGAAAAACTTACAATTCCATGATAAGGGACCATTTTTGTGAAACTTCCACAACTTTGTGTTGAAGCTCTCTCATGAAAAACATACTTAAGCTATTGTAGTATACTCTAGCAGGCAAACACATTTTTCTCTCTTTGGCTTTATATTGTTGTGAATTTTAAATATCTCTCTTGTTGCAGTAATGCAGGCAAATGAGCCAGTGGATTTATTTCTCGTACCTGGTATGTTTGTCAATTTTCCACTTTTTAATTTCTAATGCGGAGTATAGAAATGAAAAGTATATTGTATTCATCAGATACTTTTTGCCAGGACTTGCATTTGACAGATCTGGGAGACGCTTGGGCCGTGGTGGTGGGTAAGGCTTGCGCTTCTCTTGGCCTGTTGAAAGTTATTTAATCTCTGTGGTCCTGTAATTTAAGTTATGGAAAAATCACACGTGCACACACAAATCAAGAATATCCATGGAAGCAGGCACATTTTTTTTTGAACCTTTAACTCAAGCTTTTGTCCACAAGCTGGATTCCATCTGACCCTTTTGTAGCTGCTTGTTCGCAGAATTCCAACAATAAGGCCAAGTTAAGGATTCTTAGGACTAGATTGCTCAATTTTGAAATATGAAAGATTTTGTCACTACAATTCTTGATTTTTGATTCCCCCCCCAAAACCAAAAAAAAATACAAACTACTACTACTAGGTTAGCGGTAACAATTGTAGCTTTCGTGTTGTGTCTCGTGGGTTTAATGCCCAAGAAACACTTTTATTTCTGTTTTCCCTGTTTCTTCTGTAGCTTTCATTTTAATTCTTAATTTTATGTGGATTCTTGTATCTTAGTATAACTTTTTGTTAATGTATGTGATAAAAAACTCTGAAGTTATTATGATACATTCCTGAAGAAGTACCAAGAGCTTGCAAAGGAAAGAAATTGGAGGCAGCCCCTCTTTGGTATGGATAACTTCTGTTTCACTTTTGCTCGTGCAATATGAATAGGAAGCTCTGGGTCTTATAAACTGATTATATTGTTTCTTAATTTGATTTAAATAAGCAGATTAGGTCATTTCTCTACTTTCACCTTGGTTTTGCAGTTGCTCTGTCATATTCTTTGCAGATCATGGATGAAGGAATCATATCAGCTACTCCAAAGGACATACCAGTTGATGCTCTTGTATCCCCGTCTGGTGTAATTCCCATTACTGCCACTGCCTTAGACAGGTGCACTTAGCGATTCTCCTAATTTGTTCTGTATGTGAGTTTTAATTCTATTTTATTCTTCTAAACTATTTTTTCTTGTCTTCTACTTTGTCAAGAATGATTCCATTTTCATCTCAAATAACTAATTAAACAAACTATAGGATGCAATTTTGATGCTGGATTTCAACCAAACATAAATGCTTTCTTCAACGTCAACAATCATCAAGACATTTCAAACTGCTTGGCCTCTGAGCTGTCCAGAGGATTACATGGAATGTTAAATGCTTGACGTGCAAGGCTTGTGGTATCAAAGGGATGGAAATACAGAATGAAGGCTTTGACATGCCATTCTTGATAGGCCATGGCTGACCCGAGTATCTACCGATCATAAACTTTTGCATTTGAGAATGGATTCCTGATATTTGTATTTTGTTAAATGAAATTAACACGTTTGAGATGTTACATTGATGATTGCAAAATGATGAATTGATGCCAAATTGTTTTGAATTTACAAAATGTTGGGAATATATTTGTACTTCTCAAAGATAAGAAAATCATTCTCTCTCATTATTTTTTAACTAGTGATTGATTGATGGTTGAGTCTGATGGGTTCATACATTATACCTAATTTAGGTATCATGAAGTGGAGACATCAAATAATTTTCTGATATGCGGCTAGCCAACATGCCCGCGCTTGGAGCGGCGCTTGGCTGCTTGCGATTAACACCAACTTTCTTTCGTAAGGAGAATGTGTTTTCGCCTGTTTACTACCTGCACTTTTTTCGACACCAGGTTACGGCGTTTTTGTACGGATCATTTTAATTCTTGAATGCATTGAAAAGTTGAAAACAAAATTATGAATTAGAAAATATTATGAAAAGGATCCCCTAAGCTACAATTAAATGTAAATTATAGCCAAAAAAGTAGAGTAGTATATAAACCTTTTTTTCGTTTATTTAATACAGTCATTCTCAAACACAGTTTTTATTGAATTTATTTATAATTTAGATAAATTAGATGAATCTAATAAATTAAGGATTAAAACAGAAAAGAACTTGCACGTCAAAGATCAAACTCCTCTGCTGACGACAACTGGACTTGGTCGTACAAATTCTTCGTGGAGCTCCTTCCTCCTCTAAATATACTTGAAAGAGTCTTCGCTTGCACCGTAACTTTCCTGCATTAAAAGGGACTTTTTTTTTTTTCTGTTAATAAGTAAAAAAGAGTAATTTATTCTGTAGGATATCAACTCTTTTGTAAAATTGTTGTTTATCATGTACTTAACCACAAGATTAACACCAGAAACTTATGAACGTTCCTAATTCATTAACTTGGAGTTACTCCGGAGATGTTTTTGGCTTTCCAGCGGGTAAATCTATCTTGACTTTTGGGATCTTGCATAATGCATCGATGAAGGAATCGTGTCTGTTACTCCAAAGGAATATGAATGCACGCCCGTTGACGTTCTTGCATACGTTCTTTTTTGTTTTCCTCTTTTTTTTTTTTTTTTTTGGCATACCGTAATCGGTAATTAAATATTCTCTTTACTCATTTGCGCATGATTGAACCTTGATCTCTTGTTTCCACTCAAAATTTTACTAAATTAATTAGTTGACACCAAGGGCAGAACTCGGAGTCTAACTCTAGGAGGGCCTGATTCAAACTTCAAAATTTCAAGTTCTTAACAATAAAAATTTAGTAACCACTAGAATTTGGAGAATTGGTACGTGAAATAGGTGATGATATATTGACTTCTCTAAGTTCTTGGTAATTTTATTTTGAAATATTGATCGAATTTAGATGGTTTCCTCATCTGTGGAATTGGTTCTATTGTATGATTAAGAATAAAAATAGGAGTGAACATATTTAAGAAGAGTAATGTTGTCTTCAATGGCGTGGCTAAATGATTTTCAAATAGTTTAATTTAGTGGAATACTTAGGTTTAAAATCTGAGGGGAGGAAAGAGACTAAACAATATAGGATCCAACATTAAAATCTCAATCTAAGTTGTCTTCAATGACGTAACTAATTAATTTTCAAACAGCTTTATCCAGTTGACTATTTAGGTTCAAACATGGGAAGAGGAAAGGGACTAAACAATGAGACCACCCCTTTTTTGTTTGTTTTATAATCCAAATTTAAGGCCCAATCAGGAAACGGAAATGAGTTGGGTGTCTTGCAGATATGCCAATATGCATACCCATTTGGTAGAGCACATCCTCACTGTGGGTTTGGATAGGTACACATCGAGGATTCTCCGTTATCAAATATAGATACTCGTCCCCTTCCCATGTCCTTGATATCTTCTTTTATATTTCAAAATCCTGCATATATTTAAAAAAGAAAAAACAATACCTTAACTATTTAGTTTTAAATAGGCATGCAACACTTTTTTTTTATATATTTTTATAAAATCATTTTCAATTTTAGGTAAATATTATTTATAAATTGATAATTGTTAAGTTTAATTTTAATCAATGTATTAGTATTATTTGGATAACAATAAAAGCCTCTACTTTAACCATCCTTTGACCGTCCTTTGCTTCTTTAAATTAATTTTAAATTGAATATTGTTCTATTGTCATTTGTTTCCTACTAGGATAATATTTTAGAAGGTCAAGTAAATGTCTAGTTCAATGAACAACTAAAATCTCTAAGTAAATGTTTAGGACAACATCATATTAAATAATCATTTCGATTAGTAAGGCGCTAAGTGCCAGTGTTTTTTATTCAGCTGTTAATTTTAACCTTTTAAAAAATTATAAAAACAAATAATGAATAGTCAAGTAAGTATAGTGAGCAGATATGCATAATACTATTTTACATCAGGGTATAAAAAGTTATATCGGTAAAATTAGATATGATACTAGACCCTAACATAACAGGCCCCCCATCTTACGAGATTTTTTTACCATTTTTAGTCTCAATTGATGTGGCATCCAATAAATGAGTAACATAGAGTATTGATATTCAAGTTGAGACTCCAATATTAAGATCTTTTGCATTATTCATATAAAAATTATAGATACACACTAAATTTATAAGTATAATTGAAATTACATAATCAAATACTTTTGGAAAGTATTTAAATTTATTTTTTAATATAATCTTTCTCAAACACAAGTTTTCTCTAATTTATTTATAATTATAGAAATTAATTGAATCTAGTAAATTGAAAAAAAAAAAGGTAAAATAAAAATGATGTGTAAAACGCCATTTTTTTTCAATTTCATTAAAAAAAAAAGCCAAAAAATCCCGGGTCTGAATTTTTTAGTGGGGTAAAAAGTTCAGTTGTTGCTTCTTTGCCGTTAAACTTCTAAAGTTTGATTGATCAGCTCACTTAGTTTATTTTTATTTTTTCCCTCTTTATAATTTTTATGGCGTGTAGCCTGTCGCTCCGTGTACTTTACATTGAACGAAACCTAAGAAGTTAAAATTGGAATGAACATTACAAGAAAATGTGCTTTAAGTGGGTTCTACTTCTACACCATTGCGGTTGCAGAGTCTTTAGTGACGGCGTTCGATGGCATCAAAAAATGATAGGGGTAACTTATTCTGTTATTCACTAGTTTATTATTATTATTTTTCAGGATTTGTTTCATACAAATAGAAATAAAAATAACACATTTAAACCATCACTCCTAAACTTCTAAATGTAATGATAGTAATTATAATAATAATGATGATGATGATGATAGCACCACTCTAACGCAAGAATAGTGCCACTTCAACATAACCTTTGTCCCTTAGGAGCCACTGGAAATTTGAAAGTTAAATTAGCTAAGCATAGAAAGATTTATTATTCGGAATTTATTAAAAAAATCCTTCAATGGGATACATACTGGAGAAAAAGGATTCAATTGTCTGATAATGAGACATTATTTTTTAAAAAAAATTATAAAGAGGGTAGTTTTCCTACGTAATCTTTAATGCAATTTATTACAACTTGGGGGGTTACGTAGAACTTTATACATGATCAAGTCCTGTAGTCGTCAGCAGAGTAAATACTCCACTATCAAAAAAAATTTTAAAAAATAAATTCTTCCACCATAAGGTCCACGTACCATGAGGATTATTAAATTTAATCTATTGAATAGTTGTTTATTATGTACATAACTCCGGATAAAACAAGAAGGAAACCTTATAATGATTCATTATCTTATTTAAATCTATTAAGTCGTTGTTTATTATGTGCTGATTCATTTTCTAGCACCGTTCAAGGCTACATTAGTCGCAACAAGCTATTCCTGTCTTTCTTGACCGGTTTTAAATATTTTCTATCGCCATCGAAACAAGAAAATTAACCATTATAAATTTAGACGATAAGAACTTGTGACCTTGCAGGTAACCAAACCTCATCCAACATCAAATGGGTAGCTTTATGTATAAATGAATTAGGCAAATTGTCTAAAATTCTGTATTTTAAGAAGATTCATTTTTTTAAAAGATATGTATAATAGGAAAACTTATTTTTTTAGACCTTTTTCTAAATAATAATTATTCTATAATTAAGATTTGTTTATTCAAATTCTATATTTGATTGTTAAAGTACTATAATTAATAATATTATCTAACTGCTAATTCATTTATTACTGCTGTTTAAGCAAAAAATTAATCAAATTCTTCATACTTACGGTTTATTACAAAAAATAATTATTTAACATTAAAAAAATTTTGCACTATTTGCTACAAATAAAATTATTAAATCTGAAATAATAATTCAAAAGATATCTTATTAACTATTTTTATTTTTTGAGATTTCTTAAGAACTTATTGACTATTAATTGTTGAAATTCAAATTGTAATTAAAGATTTATTAAACTTCAAACTCTTTTATTTTTATTTGATATTAAAGTTGCTGAGGCCTCCTTAAAAAATTTTACCTTGGGCCCCTAAGACTCTAGAGTCAGCCGTCAACTCTTCGGCAATATTTTTGGGAAATTTAGTTTGCTATGCATGACAAGCAAAGCTTTTAGGTTAGGAGTAAGGTGTACTATAAATAGATTTATGATCTTCCTATTCAATCCATCAACATATACATCCTGCTAGCTACTAAATACTAGATTTTAAATATCACAGCGATACCGCTATGGCGTCTTCATCAATGTCACTCTTCGGGCTGCTGCTAGTGTTAGTTATTCTCCCTTTCCCTTCCCACGCAAGTGACCCTGATCCCTTACAAGACATCTGTGTTGCGGATTTGAATGCCCCCATCTCTATCAATGGTTTCCCGTGCAAACCTGCTTCGGAAGTAACCTCTGATGATTTCTTCACGGATTTTTCCAAGGATCCGACCACATTTGATGTCTTTAAGCGTGCAGTTACGTTTGGTGATGTTTCTGGCTTTCCAGCGGTCAATACTCAAGGAGTTTCACTCTTCCGAATTGACCTGGATGTCGGTGGAATAAACCCGCCCCACACACATCCTCGCGCAACTGAGGCTGGTATTGTTCTTAAAGGGAGGGTGCTTGTCGGATTTGTAACAACTAATAATACCTTTTTCTCAAAGGTTTTGACTCCTGGGAAGGTGTTCTTAATTCCTAGAGCACATGTTCATTTCCAGTTAAACGTTGGAAAAGGAAAGGCTACATTCGTGCCCATTTTCAATAGTCAAAATCCCGGTGTTTCGGATTCAGTTGGTACTCTATTTGATACTAATCCCCCAGTTCCCAATGCTGTGTTGACCAAATCTTTCCTAGTAAGTGATGATGTGATCAATGCCATTAGATCGGCTCGAACGTCAAATAAGTCTGGCCATCAATTCGACAACACTTGGTCTAGCTATTAACATTCTTAATGCTTGATCGCTGTCTTTTATTGTCTCAAAATTGTTAGATTTATTTTATCTAGCAATTGTTAAATAAAGAAATAAAGAATACGGCTGAGACAATATATATTGTTCAAAAGTGTTAAAATATTTTATTTTCTTCAAATTCCCCCCCCTCCCCCCTCCCCACCCCACTAGGGGTGGTTATTTGGTTCGGTTTAGGCCGAACTGAACTGAACCGAACCATATTATGATAATATGGTTCGATTTGGTTCATAGCATAAAGCTAAATGGTTCAAAATTTTTGAACCATTTGGTTTTTAATTTAAACCTAACCAAATTACCGAACCAAATGGTTCAGTGAAGAAATTAAAATTAAAATAAAAAAAAAGTGGTGATAAGAAAAATACTCGTTGGCTATATAATTTTAAAATTTCTTTTGTAATATGTAGCGGGTTTTTAAATTATTGTTGGATTTATAATGTTAATTTATTATTATTAGATTTTGTTATATTATTCATTGTTTGTGGATTTCTAAATTATTGTTGGATTTTATTTTGTTAATTTATTATTGTTAGATTTTTTTATGTTGTTTATTATTTGTGGATTTATAGACCAATGATTATTGTTGTAGTAATAGTCTATTAGCATTATATCATTTTTATTAAATAATAAATATATTATATATAGATTGAAACCAAACCAAACCAAACTAAATTACCAAATCGAACTGAACCGAACTAAATTAATTTGGTTCGATTCGATTCGGTTCTATAATTTAATTCATAAATTCATGAACCATTTAATTTCAATTTGGTTTAATTCTAGATCTGAATCAAACCAAACTTAATAGTATCCACCCATACCCCCAACCCTTCGTAGCAAGCTGATTGAAGCAACCATGCATGGTTTTAGAACTACTTAGCAAATGAGAGAACACAAACGGAAAAGCCCAACACCTGTTACGAGTATATTGGTGAATTAAATTAAATAGTTTGGGGCAATAAATATACGTGCACGCGGTGATCTAGTCACCAAATCGAAGATGGCTTGATTACGGAGCATCCTTGAGAGCACTAAACATGAGGAAGTGGAAAGCATCATTAATTAAAGAGCACTAAAAGATCAGCGGAGCGCCGAAACCATACGATACATGTGTTCTTACGCTATTATTATCTGCTAACCCAGTCTCCAAGGCTACAAATACCCATTGTTGCATTGCTGTTGCAAGGTACGTGCCAGGGAGAAAAACAAAAGGGAGCTTCTAAACAGGAAGCATTTGGCTTCGTAATTAGTTGTGAGCTGATGTGATCAGCATGTTGGGTGTATTTGGTCTTTGGTTAATTGGAGTGAGAGAGTTATAATGCTTTTGTAAATTCTTTAAGTACACTAGGAAAGTTGTTGATCCACCCTCGTGGACACAGGCAAATTGTTGAATCAAGTTCAACTTGTTTGTGTCTCTTTCGTCAAATCATTTTCTCGCACAGTTGATCTATCCTTATCGGCATTCCGACACAACAAAATATTGTAATGATGTATCATTTGCTCTGACTTGGAGAGTAAATCCATGCATAGGAGTTAATTAATTACCCTTAAGTTGTGGCTTATATGAGGTTATACTGATGAATAAACCAAAAGTATAAACAAAATTAGTAAATATAATAAGAGTGCGTTTATTATATTGTATTGTATTATATTATATTATATTATATTACATTATTTAGTATATATATATTATATTATGTTGTATTGTATTAACATTGTATTACAATAATATTGTACGGTGTTTGATGGTACACTGTACTGTATTAATTTTATTTTATATTAAATTAATATTATTTAAGTTTATTATTAAATATATTAAATTAATTAATAAATAATTATTAAATTAATTATTAGTATATAAATATAATATAATAATATAATAAAATATAATATTACTAAATAAATAATATTATCATATAGTTTATTTTTATATTTATTTATTATATTATTATTTAATAATGAAATATTTGCCTCAATAGAGGTCCCGCATTACGCAAACCTGAGGTTCCCTCAGGTCCCGTATTACGCAAACCCAAGGTTCCCTCAGGTTTGTGTAATGAGCCCTTTAATTTCACAAAACATATTATTAGTACTAAGTTAATGTGAACAACATTTTAATACCCAATAATGCAATGGCCCAAACACACCCTAAGTTAAAAATAGCTGTCATGCATGCTTAGATTTCGAGACTAGAGAGGACCCTGTTTCATGGCTTTGGCTTTGCAATTGCAAACAAAATCTTTGTTCTTTAAACTAATGAGCAATGCTATTTTGATAAAGTAGGTAAAGAATTAGGATGATCTCTTCATGATTTGAACTCTCATGAGTTTTTAAAGAATTTATGTCATGTGTCTTTTAGTGATAATATACCTATAAAATCTATTTTCTTTATTACCCTTTACTCAGGAAAAATTCAAATTATTCTGATCCTTGAGTTAAAAAAAGAAAAATCATCTCTCATTTGATTACAAATTGATTAGTTAACTCAAGATGTATTTTGGTTTTTCATATTCGCATGAAAAAGAAAAAAAAAGAACGAATTCACTTTGTTACCCTTTATAACTATGGGAAATAAACTAAAAGGCAGTTTGTTCTTTTAATATATTTGTCAAAATTATGTGAACCAATTTTTGTTAAAGTAGCTAATCTGTCACTTCTTAAGGAAGATTTTATCTAAAATCTGATCCATTTGCCAAGAGAAGGAGAGTGTTTATACTTAATATTTCATTTGCAGTCGAGACTCCAAAAACGATATATGATGGATTAATTGCTTAAACTATTCTTCATGTCCTTTATTTTATCCTATTCGTAATTTTGTTTTGGGTATTTGTATTCTTCAATGAATCATCTCATTGACGATTGCAGCCCAAGTTGCAAATTGCAACGTTAATTCCTGCATTAAATTAAAGATTAGGTGGGAAATTAAACCCTTCTAATACATTAAGTTATTGTTTATTATCTTATAAAAATCAACTAATCTTCTAGGCGGCCACAATTAAAATCTTCCTGCATTAAATTAAAGATTAGTTATTACATACGCTCCCATAGAGGCCAGAAAGCCAGAACAATGAGAAAAGCGTCATGTCTTTCAATTCTAGCATTTTTTTTTACCATCAAGCTGGCTTAAAACATTAATGGAATTTACAGATGCTTAATAGAGGGTGTTTTTGGTGAACAATTGGAAATAACCTTCAGATCGATTTTATTTGACAAAAGGGGATCCATCCGTAGACGGTAGACGCTTCCTCTAACCTCACCTTATTTTGCCACAAACAGATCTATGGTGCGTTTACATCTCGGATTTGAGAATCAGAATGATTAATGACGTTTACTTTGTAAAAATAGAGTAAGAATTGAAATCAGAATCATGGGGCCTATCATTATTTGGGAATGAGGAATGAGAAATTGATTCTTATGGGGAGGTAGGAATCAATCTCTTATTCCCTAGAATTCACATTTTGCTCCTCTCTAAAATTAAAAATATCCACTTTGTCCTCATTTATAATTAATTAATTAATATATTGATACATTATTAACAATAATTATCAATAATTATAATTTTTTAATAAATAATCACAATAATTAATATATTCTTATTATAATTAATATAATATTGTTATAGTTAATTAATTAATATAATTATTATAACTAATTAATATATTATTAACAATAACTATTAATAATTATAGTTTTTGAATAAATAATCACAATAATTAATATGTTATTATTATAATTATAATTAATTAATTTACTATTATAATAATTATTAATATAATTACTATAATTAATTCATATATTATCATCAATTAATTGATATAATTATTACTATTAATTAATATATAAATATATTATTAACAATAATATATTAATATTTATAGTTTTTGATTAAATAATCACAATAATTAATATATTACTATTATTATAATTAATTCATTTATTATTAATAATATATTAATAATTGTAGTTTTTGAATAAATAATCACAATAATTAATATATTTTTATTATTAAACTAATTAATTAATTAATATAATATTATAATAATTATTAATATAATTGTTAATTAATTAATATAATTATTACTACTAGTTATTATATTAATACATTATTAATGATACTATTAATAATTATAGTTTTTGATTAAATAATCACAATAATTAATATGTTATTATTATTATTAATTAATTTACTATTATAATAATAATTATTATAAATATTAATATAATTATTATAATTAATTCATATATTATCATCAATTAATCATATAATTATTACTATTAATTAATATATAAATATATTATTAACAATAATATATTAAGAATTATAGTTTTTGATTAAATAATCACAATAATTAATATGTTATTATAATAATTAATAATATAATTATTATAATTAATTAATTAATTTTACAATTAAATATATCAATATATTATTGACAATTAATAATAATAATAATAATAATAATAATAATAATAATAATAATAATTTTTGAATAAATAATCACTATAATTAAAATATAAAATAATGATTATGACAATAATTCATTAAGTACTTTTTGGTAATTTGTTACAATTTAATTCATCCGGATTCCGATTCCAAGACAAAGTAAACACATGAATGGCAATTCAATTCATTCTGATTTCGATTCCTACCGTTCAAGTAAATAACCTATTCTGATTCTGATTCTCTATTCCTATTCTAGCCCATTTTCATTCCTACCCATTCTGATTCTAGTTTAATAAACGCAGCAGTAAAGTAATTAATATCCTTTTCAAATGGATAAATCATCAGGTCTAACCAATTGGATTATCTCTAAGAATAAAATTAATTTAAAACTTGACAATGATTTTTTTTTTTCACTCAGACACTTAAATAACATTAATCTCTAGGTTAATTTGCAGCCAAAAAAAGCAAAATATTTTTTTTGAAAGAAACATTAATGAAGATCAATTAAAAGCAGTTGCATGCAAATTCAAGTAACCAAATCAGTACACTCAGAAAATTATTTTTGTGACGTAATCAGTTATGTTTCGACGATGGTGGTACCCAAATTGATATGATTTACTCCCGAAAATTACCGTGAAGTAATAACTACACAAAAACTCGAGTTCAAATCAAATCTCATTAAAAAAATATCGAAAACGGTAATTTTTGTTCGTTTTCATTCGTATACTGACATGATTATTGATAAGTTAGGCATCAATGATATGACAAGTAGTGTTGATCAGTTAAGCATTAACGACAGAAATTAAGTTAGGCACATCAATTAAAGACATGCTTTCATATCTTCAAAAAATTGAGTAATACTGCTACAAATTCTTATATGAATTATTTTAGTTCAAACTATTATGGCATTATATTATTAATTGAGTGAAAATATAAAATGATAAAGATAAATTATAAAGGCCATGTAATATTTTTATTCTACCTTAATATTATGTCAAGCTAATTTATACAAAAATTTACAGATGCATTTTTCCTCTAAAAAATTACGGTTGATTAGGACAATTTAAAAAATATAAGTATTATGATGAGACTTTCGATAAGAGTGATGCTACCGACACACCGATGATATAATGAAATTCTTTAGAAGTCACCCTTTTGTAGTTATTAGTCTACGAGATATTAAAAAAAAAACTATGTAGATTCAAATTTACATAAAAGGACAATTGTGTGTGTGCATATATATATATTGTGGCACAAATTGAATTTAAAGAAGGGTGGGGTCTTTTAACTTAAAATTTTGACTTATAAATGTGACTTAATTTTTCATCAATTAGTTCCACTCAATCTATTTATGTAAATTTATTATGAATTACTAGATAATTCCAATTTTTTTGTTATACATCTACACTCTTGGTCGTTATTTACACTACAAATTTTATATTATATACACATAATATATCATAAGTAGAGAGTTAGAAATGAAAATTTAGAGATCAAGAATAAAAATTTTGAGAACTTGAGATATCTCGACTTGCAGCGGAGTGAAATGTTGTGCCCAATAGTGATGCATTAGCCAGCCTCCTGTATCATTAGATTGCGGCAATGCAACGACAAATTTTCCAATTTCAAGTCAATGAGCCGGTGGCGGTGAGTACAGTCATGAAATAAAAATGACATGCACCCAAGCTCACTACTGTTAAGATAAAAATTTTCGGGTAATTCAAGCTTTAAAGATATCCATGAAAATATTTCAAGTTTTATTAATTTATTTTATAAAAATTAGCTATCCCTTTGTCAGAAAGCCAAATCAAATAATAAGACGTTCGTTTTGGTTAATATTTCTTTCCCGGTTGCAATGGCTGAGGTCATGAACCATGCGCTATCCAAAAGTGAGAAAGTCAACAATTCAAACTCATGGATAGCCAATTCTGATTGGCATAATTGTACTATGTTCAAAGTAATTAATGCTAATTATGCTCAGAAAAATTTTAAAATACCTCTCTATTGTGTTGGATATATAATAAATAAATAATATTATAATATATGTATATTTATTTTGAAGAATTAATACGTAATTAATAGATATATAAAATTTAACTATGTACGCATACATTCATTAATTGCTTTGAGACCCCAAGTAGTAGTATAAACAAATAGAATATGGCCATAATCCACAACACATCCGAGAACTAAAGGCTACTGGCAGCCAGTAATTGTGTAATTTTTGATTTTAATCACAGCCATGATTTCTTCTTCATCGATGTCATGTTAGATTTTTTAATTTAATATTGTTGGATTCTTAATTCAATATTGGGCTTATATATAAATAATTATATGTTGTGAACTATCATATAAAATTAAGTTCAATTAAAAGTAATTTATTAAGGTTTTCAGTATTATATGCTTTAATGTACGTAATAGGATGTAGGCTTCTAATGTGTAAAGACCTAATGGTATTCTAATTTTATAATAGGCAAAATTAGAAATATCCAGTAACAATAGGAAACGGTTGTTTATATAAATGGTCATGGTTCTCCGATCAAACGTATTCTTTCCATTCTTTTTAACATCTCATCTTGAGAGAGAGAGCATGGAGAAACTTAAAGAATTCTTTAGAAGAACGTGTAAATCTAGAAGGCCAACTATACAACCCTAGAGAGAAATTAAGCATTATGCATTCAGGTAAGCTTCCGTATATTTTTCTTATTGATTTTTGGTGATATAATATGAATATTTCTTGGTTATAGGTGATGGTTTTCACCAAAGATTTTATTATCCCAACAAATGGTATCAGAGCCACTTTATGTTGAATCATTGAGAATCAAATTTATTTTTAATTAATGGTTAAATCTTTGATGTTATCAAATTTAATAGTACCAGAATTATTAAAATTATTGAGTTTGAGAATAAATTAAGAATTATATATTTTTTTGTATTCTTGAATTTAATAATTCTTGAATCAAATTTATGGTTGACTCTTATTAAAGTAAAATAAATTCAGAATTTTAAGAATTTTTTTTTTGAAAAATTGAATTAAAAAAAAAAGTGGCAGCATGGCTGTTGCTGTAAGAAAAGAAAAAGAGAATTAGCACTTCATGGTTTATATCATGTAGGTCCTTAAGTTATTAAAAAATTCTTTTCTGAGGAAAATAGTTAAGGAGTTTTTCATTTAAATCCTACATTTATTTGAGCTTAATAATGAAATTAAAGTTTTGGGCCCAACGTATTGAGCTTCATGAATTAACATTAAAGGGTTGGTTTATATTGACTCATTAAAATTAAGCCTAACCCAATTTAAAAAAAAAAATATAAGGCTTGGTTAATTTGTGGGCTAGTTCAGGATCCGGTTCGGGTTGACTCAAATTGGTCCAGCCTTGACCCCATAAATAGTTGACCGGTCAACGGTCAATGTTGACTGTTAACTTTGATCGTTGACCGTTGACCATACTTTGATCGAAAAATTTTTTGGTAATTTTTTGTTCAATTTTAAATTCAAATATTGGATGATTTATATGTATTTTGAGATGAATTAATTGAAGCAACATGTTGCCAAATTGACCTTTCTTGTGAAAATTAATTTATTTTAGAATTCAAACGGTTTTGTATATGTAATTTCTGTAAGTATCGATCGGCCAAAAAGAAAGTCCATATTTAATAGAATTACATGTGCACTTGTGGTAATAAACACGTAATGATTATTCAGTTTTACATGTGAACAATAAAATCGGCTCAAAGGAAGATTCATTATTTGACATGTTCTTATTATCAGTGTTTGATTACTACACCAAGACATCACTTATAAGTTAATATTTTGTCCAAAGATAGAATATTAATGGAGTGCCTAATATCTTGAGATGAGGTTTACCTTTATTTGAATTTATTTTTGTTTTAAAGATTAATATGAGCTTGTTTTGTTTGTTTGTTGTTCTTTATTCAGTTATGTTTACTGCTAATATTACTGTCAACATCAATTCTATTCCTATACTAGATTGCTCTAACTTCAAATCATGGTACGAGAATCTCTCAATAGTTCTCGCTGTCATGGATCTTGATATTATGTTAAGGGTCGATTCTGCCCCACCTCTTACGAATGAAAATACCTTTGATGATAAAAGGGAAATAGAAGGGTGGGAGAGATCAAATTACATGTGTATCATAATCATGAAAAAAAACTATTCCAAAAGCATTCAGAGGCTCAATGACTGAGAAAGCAACTACAGCTATAGAGTTTCTTACACAGATTGAGTGGAGGTTTGTCAAGAACGAAAAGATTAAAATTGGTACGCTCTTGACAAGCCTAATTTCAATGAGGTATACGGGTAAAGACAATATTAGATAGTAAATCATAGAGATATCTCATTTTACTTTTAAGCTAAGAGTACTTAAGCTTGAACTCTCCGAGAACTTGCTAGTGCATTTGGTTTTAATATCTTTACCAACACAGTTTAACCAGTTTAAAGTGGGCTATAATTGTTAGAAAAATACTTGGTCTTTGAATGAGCTCATATCACACTGTATTCAAGAAAAGGATAGGCTGAAGAAAGATAAGACAGAAAGTGCTTACCTAGCCTCTACCTTTAAGGGCAAGAACAAAGACAAGAAAATGAAGAAGGATAAGAAAGCTGCAGATACAGTACCTCAAAAGAAACAACAAAAGAAACCAAGTGATTCAAAAGGTATTAGTTGTTTCTTTTGTGGGGCTGAAGGGCATAAAAAGAAGCACTGCACTAATTATCACGCATGGCGTGCTAAAAAAAGTATGCTTCTTAGTTTAGTTCATTCTGAGGTTAATTTAACTTCGGTACCTATACACACGAAGTAGATAGATTCTAGTGCAACCACTCGCATCAGTGTGTCTATGCAAGGTTGCCTAAGTTGTCGAAAACCTAGTGATGGTGAAAGATACATCTATGTAGATGATGACAAAATAATTGAAATTGAAGCAATTGAAAAATATAGATTATTATTAAAGACTGAATTTTATTTGGATCTTGATAAAACATTTATTGTTTCATTTTTAAAGCGGAATTTGATTTCCATTTTCATTTTAGACAAATCTGGTTATTCTTGTTCATTCGGAAATGGAAAATTTAGTTTGTTTCATGATTCAAAACTAGTTGGTTCTGATTCTTTGTCAGGCAATGATAATCTTTATATACTTGTTACAATTACTTCATTTAATGAATCCCTACAATTAAGTATACGAGTTTTAAAGAGAAAATTAACCAATAAGACTTCAACTGCTTTATGGTACAGGAGATTAGGTCATATCTCCAAACGGAGAATAGAGCGACTTGTGTTAGACCTAATTCTCAACCCTTTAGATTTCACAGATTTTGACATTTTTGTTAACTGTATAAAGAGAAAACAAACCAATAAAAGGAGATATGAAGCAAATAAAAGTTTGAATATTTTAAAACTCATACACAAGAACATTTGTGCACTATTCCCTGCACCTACTTAGAATGGTCAACAATATTTTATGACATTTATAGACAATTTTCTTTTAGATATGGCTATATATATCTCTTCCATGAAAAGGCATAATCCTTGGATATATTCAAAAAACTTTAAGGCTGAAGTTGAGAACCAACTCGGGAAAAGAATTAAAAGCGTCAGATTTGACCATAGTGGTGAATACCATGGTAAATATGACAGTTCAGGTGAACAATGTCTGGGATCATTTGCTAAATTTCTAGAGGAATACGGTATCATCCCATAATATATTATGTCGAGTTCGCCCACTATGAATGGTGTTACTGAAAGACGAAATAGAATGCTTAAAGACGAAATAGAATACTTAAAGACATAGTGAGAAGTATGATTTCTCATTCTACCTTACCAGAATCACTTTGGGGAGAAGCATTTAAAACTACAGCATATATCCTTAATAGAGTTCCAACTAAAGCAACTGTCAAAACCTCTTATGAGCTTTGAACAAGTAAAAGTTTAGTCTAAAGCACTTACATGTTTGAAGATGTCCGACTAAGGCAAGGCCTTATAGGCCTAATGAGAAGAAACTAGACTCAAGAACGGTGAGTTGCTATTTTATTTGATACTTAGAACGATCCAGGGGTAAAAGTTTTATGATCTCACGATGAAGTTGATTTTTGAGTCGAGAAATGCTCGGTTCTTTGAGGATGTCGAGTTTGCGAAGGGAGATACAGTTAGGGACTTTGTCTTTGAAAAGGAATATGTTGATATTTCTATAGATATCATTAGTATTGATCAGGGTCTCATTCCTAACTTTGTTCAAGACACAACAAATCAAGATAATTTTGAAGAACTTCCTACAGAAAAAGCTGTTTTAGAATAATAAACTGTACCACCTCAAGATCCTTTGACATTAAGGAAATCCACCAAAGAAAGGAGAAGTGTAATGCCAGTGCAATACCAGGTGACTACATTGTATTTCTCCAAGAACAGGAGGTAGACATCGGCATGATGGAAGATGATCCAATCAATTTTTGTCAAGCTATAGAAAGTTCTAACTTTCAAAAGTGGATTAATGTCATGAATGAGGAGATGAAATCCATGAAAGACAATGATGTATGGGATCTTGTCTTATTGCCATAAAGTGCGAATTACCAAAAAGTGTGAAACCTATTGGTTGCAAATGAATACTTAAAACCAAAAGAAAATCGAAAGGCAATGTGGAGAGGTACAAGACGTGTCTTGTCGCAAAGGGTTTTACGCAGAAAGAAAGCATCGACTATAAAGAGACTTTCTCTCCGTTTTCTTTGAAAGACTCTTTCAGGATTATAATGGCATTAGTGGTGCATTTTGATCTTGAGTTATATTAGATGGATGTAAAGACAGTGTTTCTCAATGTGACATTGATGAGATGATCCATATGGTGTAACTAAAAAACTGTGTCCAGAGACTCAATAGATATAGTTTGCAATCCTAAGAAATCTATCTACGAGCTCAAGTAAGCATCTTGACAATGGTAATTCAAGTTTTATCAACTGATCATCTCATTTGGTTTTGATATAAATTTTGTTGATGATTGTATTTACCATAAGTTATGTGGGAGTAAGTTTATTTTTCTAGTTTTATATGTCGATGACATTTTACTTGCAATAGCGATATAAACTTATTGCACGACACTAAGAGATTTCTAGTCGAGAATTTTGAGATGAAAAATCTTGGCAACGCCTTTTTTGTATTAGGCATACAGATACACTGGGTTCGCTCTCAAGCTATTCTGGAATTTTCATAAAAGAGTTATATCAAAACATTTCTCAAGAGATATGACATGCAAGATTGTAAACTAAGTGATACCCCTGTAGGTAAAGGAGATAAGTTTAGTCTCAATCAGTGCCCTAAGAATGATTTTGAAAAGAAGAAAATGCAGAAGATTCTTTATGCGTCAACAATAGGAAGTTTGATGTATGCTCAAGTTTGTACGCGATTGGATATATCGTACGTTACTAGAATATTGGGCAGATATCTAAGCAATCTTGGAATAGACCATTGGAAAGCAGTCAAACAGGTCTTACGATACTTGCAGAGAACTAAAGACTATATGCTCACATATCGGAGGTTGAATAAGCTTAAGATCGATGGGTATATTATTTTCGATTTTGTTGGATGCCAAAATAGTATAAAATTCACTTTGGGTTACTTCTATCTACTAGCTGAAGATGTTGTTTCTTAGAAGAGTGCTAAATAGTCTCTTATAATCTCTTCCACGATGATAGCAGAGTTCATAGCGTGTTACGAGGCATCCAATCATGGAATATGGCTACAGAATTTTATCACGGGGCTGCGTATAGTAAATGGTGTTGATAGACCACTCAAGTTATTTTGTGATAATAAGTAAACAGTACTGTATTTCAATAACAACAGGAGCATATATAGACATCAAGTTCCTAATTGTTAAAGAAAGAGTTTAGAGTGGACAGTTGGCTATAGAGCATATCGGCACAGACTCCATGATTGTAAATTCGCTTACTAAGAAACTGCCACCCAAGATGTTTCATGAGTACTATTGGGTAATTTCTTAATATGTAGGTGTCAGTGAGTAAGTGTACACAACAAGTAATAAAGCGATAAGTATTCGAATATTGTCTCCACATGGACTAATGCTGTAAGAATTGCTACAGTAAGTAATTGTGGTACAATTTTAGTTAAATCAAGTTCTTTAACAACTAAATTAACTAAGAAATCTAAATAACAGAAAATAAAGTGTACTAGAATAAATCAACACGTCTCACACAAGGTTGTAATCACTAAAAATAATGTAGTTAAATGAATTAACTCACTTAATAGTATTGACTGCTTTTTCTGTTACAACACCGTTGCTACAACAATTACTACATTTCTTGGCAAAATCCTAATGCATCCCCAGCCATCGCTTGTTGGATTTCTTATATCTATATACAACCTAATAATGACCAGTTGATAAATCACACAAGATATAGCATTATACGATCGAGGGTCCTAATTACCCTATAAGGTAAATTCTTATTTCTAGTTCATCATTAATTTTAAATTAAGCATGACCCTATTAAAATTGAGTTAACCTAACTTGAGAAACCTAATCTAAAACCAAGTATTGCTCTGATATTTTCCACTAAAACAGACCCTTTTATGGCTCTCTCTTAGCTTGTATCACTAAATGGGTTATCAGCCCAAATAGTGAATTAAATTAAGTACTATCAAAACAAAATACTATAGTGATCATACAACAACATCATATTTTAGTCAATAAACCATTAAGTTTGTCATTCACTCAACCGCAAATAGATTTAGTTCATGATTTGTGACATAACAGAAATAAAATTTGTTCAATCATCAAATACATCATCATTAATTAAAGAAACAAGAAAGAATAAAGATACAGATGCAAGGCTACTCGTGATTATTGGTATCTTTTTCCTTACGCCCGCAATCTTCTTGTTAGCCATGAAATTTTCTGTTTCTTTGTTGTTTTCCCTTTTCTTTACTGAATTTTTCTTGTGGTTGACAGCTCTCTCTTTCTTTTATGTGTGCTTTCTTTTATAATTGAAAACTAGGGCAATTGAACGCCTAGGGCACACATATTCTATATTTGGAAACTGCAGATAGCAGATTTTTTTCTTAGATTCGCGCAAATTTTTCTTCTCTGTTGTTCCAGGATTGCTACGGCAATAGTGCTACAACAATGGTGCCACAACAATGCATTGATTCAGACTAATTTCTACTTTTCTGCAGCCAATTTTCTTTCTTATTTTCTAAGCCCATTGCATAACATTTATTCTTTAAATTTTCTTTTCTAGTTGCCTACAATGTAAACACATAATCTAAGCACACACAATTTATTCTAAAATCACTTAATTTACTGCAAATAACTAAAAATAGATAAGTATGCAAAATTAAGTTAAAATGCAACTAAAACACACCATTTACTCTCTAAGTATCTTAATTTAAGTCTAAAGGTGCCATTAATAACTCTTATTTCATAAAGTTATCAAGTACACTGCTCGTATGGGTATCATGTTATTTAAGGATATTTAGTTTTAGTGAGAGTTTGTGATTTTATATGCTTTCATAATTTAAACATTTCCGGTTATTTCAGTTTACGAATATTTAAGATTATTTTCTGCAGAAATAAAGTTTTAGTTTGTTCACACTCTGATTTTAGTAAATTTTGATCTTAATAAAGTTTAAGGTGGACTAATTAGAAATAAGCATGTTAAGATCACATTGCATAAAATTTCCATGCTACACATCCACATCATGATCCATGTCATTTAGTTGTATTAGCATAATGACTATTGAGGGTCGAGTTACGATAGATATAATGAAAGCCGCTTTGATCCTATGTTAGTGTGATTGATGGACTAGATTGGTTATAGATACATTTCAGTAATGATAGTAAATTTGAGCTCATAAGATTATTTTTTACAAAATATAATTATGAGGTTACACATATAGCCCAAGTGGGATATTGTTGGATTTTTTAATCCAGCATTGTTGGATCCTTAATCAAACGTTGAGCTTATATGTGAATAATTATGTGTTATGGACTATCATATAAAGTTAAACTCAATTAAAAGTGATCTATTAAGGTTTTCGGTATTATGGGCTTTAATGTATCTAATAGGATGTGGGCTTTTAATGTGTAGAGATCCAATAGTATTTTAATTCTATGATGGGCAGAATTAGGAATACCCAGTGACAACAAGAAACCATTGTCTATATAAATGGTCATGATCAACACGTCACATGTATTCTTTCCATTCTTTCTAACATCCCATCTTCAGAGAAAAAGCATGGAGAACTTAAAGAATTCTCTAGGAGAACGTGTAAATCTGAAAGGCCAACCATACAACCTTAGAAAGAAATTAAGCATTATGAATTCAGGTATACTTTCATATATTTTTCTTATTGATTCTTGGTGATATAACATGAATATTCATAGGTTATAGGTGATGGTTTTCATCAAAGGTTTTATTATCCCAAACATGTCACTCTAGTGGATGTAATGCTTTGTTGTAGCTATCTAGACACTGCTTTTTGCCATTAGTGAAACCTTCCAATCCATCTATATAAGTTATTACGATCAGGTTTGATGGTAGCAACTATAGATTCAGTGTATTAATTAGTTGATGTGTTTTGGATTCGTCATATTTTAGCTCTAATACCATGTGAAAATCTTAGAAAGTGTTCGTTTGGTTAATAAGAAAACTTGAGAAAGTTGAAAGGAAAATGAAAGCGAAAGAGAGAATATTGCCTCTTTGTTTAAGAAACTAAGTTACAAGAGCTTAAGAGCAATTTGTTCAAACTCTACTATTTATATATAGACTCTATTAATACTTAACTATTAACTAATCTTTGATCAAATACAACTAATTAAACTAATTATATATCTTGATTAGTTGGAGAGCTCTAATTGTGTAGATCCAGCTGGGAGTGAATTCCGTTATCCAGATTGTTATATTGGACATAATTTAGCACTGCTAGGCTACATATTCTTATATATGCCGCGCATGTAGAGCTCGACAACTTGATTCAGATACTCTTGTATCCCATTCCCATTTGCCCAATTATTAAAAAGTCATGTTTATCATATATTGTCAATATTTTTTCTTATAACTAGAGCCTTTACTTTACCGAGAATAGTAATAGCAAACAAAACCTTTGACAGGCACATGTTATGGTTGAAACACCATAAGCAATAGCAAATGTGTTTGATAAATTTTTAATTTTTTTTTCCTTATTTGATAGTAGCTTTGGAAGGAATGTAAAAGGTTACATTTTAAAAGAAGATAGTAGTAAGGATGGCAGAAATTCTCATAGGGACAGGGCCCTGAGAATTTTTCCCATTTAGGGAGGGTAGAGAATGATTTTACATCTAATTTCTTTTTTTGAAGAAAAGACATGGATTTTTTTTTACCCAAATTTTTATTTGGGAAAGAAAAAGGGATGAGGTGGAATCCTCATCCCCTCCCCATTTTTACTTTTAATTTTTCTAAAATTATTAGTGAACAAATAATAAAATTTAAATTGTAAAATACTAAATATTTTTATTTTTATTTTTATTTTACGAATACGTTAGACCCAACCAACTGCACTATTTTTTGTTATAACTAGTACCAAAGGGAAAAGAGTGTATGATTCATAAGAAATGGAGCCACTAAGTTACAGTTGTTGTAACTTACAGCCAATTCAAAATCATGTGAACAGTGCCAATGAGTGGTGAGACTCACATAAAATTTGAACTGGCTGTAAGTTACAGCAGCTGTAACTTAGCAAAATCCCATAAGAAAACATAAGTAAATGAGCCCCCACTCGAGTCTCTAAAGATAAGGGTATATGAACAGCCATTTGATCCCCATCAAAGTCTGCGTTCAATCCCTTATAAGTTAATAGATGCATGACACATCAAGGCCCGAACCATATTTCAGCTCGTAATGAAGACATAGATACCAATAGAAAATAAATATGCACTCAAAACAAGTCCATGCTCAAGCATCATTAACCAACTCTATTCCAATTTTGATTCATTTCAATCTGGAGAATAATAATAGTGCAAGTGATTAGGTCACTTAGAATATACCTGCTACAAAAAAAAAGAATCTATTTAGTAATAGAAGAATAAAAAAAAATCAATAAAGCTTCATTATTCTTTGGAATTGGCTTTGGGCTTTTCTTGAGTAGCTTAGGTAGAAGCCCATTCAACTTAAGAACAAAAAAATGATATCGTGATTTTTATCGATCGGATCTTATAAATAACAAATATTAAAATATTTATGCAAATAATATAAATATTTTGATTTTATTTAAACTTGAACATAGCAAGTCAACAATCCCACAAGCCCACAATTCAAAAATCAAACCGTGAGCCACTCTCTCACAATATCACTCATCCTTTCCAATTTTTTTACGCTGCAGCTAGCACCTAACTAGTCCTTATCTCATCATAGTTCAGGAACACGTCACATTCTCATCTCATTAATTTAAGTGTCTATATCCATTTCATTTATTTCATTATTGATATAAAAGTAATTTCTTTTTTCTTTTTTGTTATAGCATTATGAAGATTGAAAAATATAATTATTTTGATGATTTATATTTTGGAATGTTACTTTTGTAATGGATTAATGTTAATGTAAGATATATTGCCAAATTTTATTTAAGTTTGTATTTTAATATGATTAAATCAAATTCAGAAATTAAAAAAAATCAATTATTCAAGGATCAGAGACTTTCCAAGATTTCCTGTTATTATTTAGGGATCCCCATCCCCTCTCTCAAGCAACTCTCACTAAGACGGGAAGGGATGGGGACATATGTAAAATATCATGTATGACTACGGTATGAGTATGTGGATGTTGGTCTCCTTCCCTTTTCTCTCCATTGCCATCCCTAAACAATAGAAAGGAAATAGATAGGTCATTAATGAGATCACGAATTTTTTTTTTTATTTGTTCCTCTTTCTAACACATTTTAGTTAAAAGGCCTTTTAATTTTTCTATTTATAATTTCAGTTTCCAATTATTTTCAACGCATAAGTAGATCATTCAAAAACTTGTTTGTTCAATATGTCATTGGTCATTCCTAGCATAATTACGTTGATGATTGCACATATAGGCCATAGCCTCTAATTCATATTTGATATGATAAAGGCATAATAAGGCTTTCGATTTTATTTTTTTTAGGTCGTTTAAAAATTTATATATATATATATATATGTAATTCAAGAGAGGAAAAAAATAAAAGTTGCTAAATAGCATAAAGCACATGTGATCTGTGGGTGTAAATAATTTTTCCAAAATATAAAATAGTGGTGTTTTAAATCTAAGTTAACTAGATATATATTTTGTCTTTTAATGTATCTATATATATTCAGAAGAGGAAAAAAAATGTTGCTAAATAGCATTAGCGCATGTGATATGCGGGTGTAAATAATTTTTCCAAAATAAAAAATAGTGGTGTTTTAAATGTAAGTTAATTAAATATATATTTTGTCTTTTAATATAATTTCAATGGAAGTTAAATTTGTAAATAACTACAAGAGGTTATCAAAGGGTTTTGGAGGGGTACCAATCCAAAACCAATAGTTCTGCTCAATACTAACTATTTTTAAAAAAATAATAATAATAAAAGAAATGATAAGGGAATGGCTAAAATCGAAATTCATTTTTTAGATTCGTACCTCTCCTAAAATTTAAACCGAGTGACCAATCAAATAAAACTACTTTAAAACCATTCAATCAGGCCATTGAGCGTCCACTGCATACTTAACTACTTATCAGCTCAATAGAAACAAATTATGTTACAAGCAATAGAAATTTCAAAATGGCCCTTATTAGTTCTGTGATGAGTTTTGATGATTACTCCATCTTGTTTTTCCACTTTAATAGAAAGGGTTCCATCTTCTTCTAATCTAAATTAATTAACTCAAGAAATTAACTACGCAGGACGCAATCTTGACACTGAATTTAAAAACCAAACATATATTCTGTCTGCAAACAGAAACATTAAGACATTTCAAGGTTCAAACGCTTGGCCAACAAGCTGTCAAAAGGATTACATTACATACCCACTGTTAAATGTTTGACAAGCAAGGCTTATGCAACCGAATACGTATGCATTTTGGAACTGCTTCAAGATATTAGTAAATTCTGTTAAATGTAATTGATGTTATGAGGATGGTGGAAAATAGGAGTAACTGATTGCAAATTATTTTGTCTCACAAAATGTCGCTTGCACGTCTCAATAATTCCACTTGTTTCGCAGTAGGATCGTTTGTTTGTTATTTTATTTTGTTATGCAGTCAATGAATATGTTAATCACGTATGCAACCGTTAGATTAACTTTGTTAAGGATTCTGGAATGAATTTCCAAATTGTATGAGGATATACACGTAATCGAAAGGAACTAAGGAAAGGGTCTTCAGGGCGGCTGGATAGCTCCATCTCCACATCAACGGCCATTTCAAAGTTAATTAAGATAACTCAGCATTAAGATAGTCTGCTGACACTTAATGGAATTGGCCATCAAACTACCCTGCTGTTGACAATTGCTGGACTTGGTCATCGAGTGTATACCCCCAGAAGGTTTACAGTCAATTCTTGATGATCTTCAAATTACCTGATATTCATCGACTACTTAACATCTCATTACTGAAGATTGCATCTTAAGCTTTAAATTGCTTATGATTCATTAGGAAGCAAATCAAAACTCTTTAACCAACAATGAACGATTCCTGTTCATAATTATATTGACAAAGTACATTATTCTAGCTTTATTTTATTTTATTTTTTTGTTTTTCGTTTTTCAAAGTAATGAAAATTAAACTACTTTACTATAGGCATTAGCTATCCCTCTGTCAGTAAGCCAAAACAATAAGACATTCGTTTTGGTTCAATATCTTTCCCCGTTGCAATTGCTTGTGATATCACGTACCGCTTTAAATAATTTATAGACGCCTTCCAAAATTCAGAAAGTCAACGATCAGCCTTATCGATTGCCAATTCTAATTGGCATTAATATTTTACTAAATTGAAATTAATGTTAATCACTATTTGACATTCCAAGGAGTAGTATAAATAGGTCCATAATCTTTCCTTCAAATCCCACGACTAAAGATAACCTGCAGCCAATAATTGTGTAATTTCAGATTTTAATCACAGCAATGATATCTTCTTCCTCAATGTCACTCTTTGGGCTGCTATGCGGCCTGACAGTGCTACTGATGCTCCCTTTCCCTTCCCATGCAAGTGACCCTGATCCTTTACAAGACATCTGTATTGCGGATTTGAATGCCCCCATCTCTATCAATGGTTTCCCCTGCAAACCTGCTTCGAAAGTAACTTCTGATGATTTCTTCACGGATTTTTCTAAAAATCCGACGACATTTGATGTCTTTAGGCGTGCTGTTACATTTGGTGACGTTTTTGGCTTTCCAGTGGTCAATACTCAAGGAGTTTCACTCTTCCGAATTGACTTGGATGTCGGTGGAATAAACCCGCCTCATACGCATCCTCGTGGAACTGAGGCTGGTATTGTTACTCGAGGAAAGCTGCTCGTGGGTTTAATAACAACCAATAACACCTTTTTCTCAAAGGTTTTGACTCCCGGGAAGGTGTTCTTAATTCCTAGAGCACTGGTTCACTTCCAACTCAATGTTGGAAAGGAGCCGGCCACCTTTATACCTATTTTCAATACCCAAAATCCTGGCGTTTCGGATTCAATCGGTACTCTATTTGACACAACGCCTCCCGTTCCCAATGAAGTGTTGACCAAATCTTTTCGAGTGGGCAATGATGTGATCAATGCCATCAGAGCAGCCCGAGCTCAATCAAGCTAGATTAACATCCTTGATGCTCGATCGACCATCCTTAATGTCGCACAACTAATGGATGAGATTTGTTGTGTGTACTAATTATTAAATAAAGAATAAAGCTGATATATTATAGAATAAAGAAACGGCGGTGGCTATTTGCGTGCTAAATGTAACTCAAATCGTGCATTATGACATACTTTTTTTTTTTTTTCTAAATTTCTTTTTATTCAAAATATATGTTAGATCATGAATGTGTGAGTTAGTATTAGGAACAATTTGATCAAATTAAATTAATTACAACATGTGACTCTTGACACCATCAGGCACAGTTACTCAATAAGATGTAGAAAATACACGCATGTACGCAACCACTAATTATTGAAACTAAACTATCTCTAATTTGTAACTTTTACCAATCAATCATTTTTTGGTGAATTCGATCAAAATCTGTTAATAAATCTTTGTGAAAATATCAATTTGCCCTTGATATTGTTTATATATGTTAAAAAACATTTTCACTCATTGAAGCAAATTTCCAACTGCATTTGTAACAGTAGTTGTTTTTGCCCCGAAAATGGAAAAAAATAGCTAATTGGAAAAAATAATAAAAAGAAAAGAAAAGGCTTGCTAATGAGCAACATTAAAAGCCTCTTTAAATGAGATATTTAAATCTCATTTAAACAGTTACATTAGAAACAAAAGTTGCAAAGAGCTCTCTAAATGGGATTGCCCCTCTCTCTTTTCAGAATTAAAGAGTGACTTCTCCCTCTTCAAATATATTGTACTAACTTTTGTATCATCATTAATGAAGCGAGAAAATTACTATATGGTTCAAAAAATGGAAGGCGGTTTAATATAGTGAGAGAATAATTTGATTAAATCAGTTCAAAATAAATTTTTGAACAATTTAAGCTTGGAAATCGAGAACAGGACCAGAACAATCTAACAAACTCTAATACCACAAGATCAAGCACAATGAATTTCACCACACACATGCAAGTGACCTGCATATTTAGGTATAATTAATCATGTTTTACGAAACAAAAACTAAACCATAATACTCAACAACGTTGATTATTAGTAAACATCAAAACTAATCATATGATAAATATTAAAGATAATGCGGTCTCTTAAGAGAGCATGCAAGATTTACAAAGATTATTTTAGGACATTAGTTGAAGAAATATTGACTGTTGTTTGAATTTTGTGGAGAGAATATGGTGATTTTGGTGAAGTAGTAGATAATTTTGTAGGAAGTATGCTTTTGATGAAGATGAAAGGGGTATTTTAGACATTAAATCCTGTATAAAGTGTAATTTGTCACATAAATATAAAATACCCCAGGACAGAATTCTCCGCAGGGTTGAGGCCGACAAATGATAAACCTGTGGTGTGTTTAATTGATTTGGATATAGCTAAATCACTTTGTATTAAAAAATTACTTCCCATGAACAATACTCTTCAACAACTTTAACATGATGATAAACTATTCAAGAAAATATTGGACTAAACTTTGCTGGGCGCTGCACTCACAAGAGTACAACACCTCCAAATATTTAAGCATGCCGCTGAAAGTGGCGAGCACACGGTATTCTTTAGTAAAAGGCGAGAGAATAGCTCGCTCTGTGCTCACCACACGGCTCCGTTATACCACCATGTGAAACTAATCTATATTAAATGCATCTATTCTGGTAGCCGGCTAGATAACTTAACCACGTGGGACTATATCCATAACTATATCTTTTCACTGGTTAGCTCTTGGATAAGCAGATGACATGACACTGCACAATGTTCTACTTGGAATCATAAATTACAGTCCATGAAATCTATTTATAATACTAAATTACCTTTTATTTTTTTTTGCAGATTTTAGTCAGTTGTAATATATTTTTCAGCATATCCAATTCAAAATAATAATAAAGATATCGGTAAATTGAAATATCAAAACAACTTAAGAAATCTCTTTTGGGAATCATGATTCCGCTTCTTATCTCTTGCCGGAAGGATCATAAATAATTCCTCAACAACATACTATGTGATATATGATTTCTTGCAAAGCATGATTAATTTTTAGTCACTTCCTTCGATTAAACTTTAATTCATTACTTGTTATTTCGAGAATCATGATTCCGCTTCTTATCTTTTGCTGGAAGGATCATAAACAATTCCTCAACAACATAATATGTGATATATGATTGTTGCAAAGCATAATTAATTTACAGTCACTTCCTTTGATTAAACTTTATTTCATTACTTGTTACAAGCTAATTAGCCAATCTTGCACTTTCCGCTAGATTCAAAGACATTAGATGTCTCCTATAAAAAAAAAAAAAAAAAAGGGAAGACAACAGATATTTTGAAGTTTCTAATTTCAAAGAAAGTGCAAACAAAGTGCAAAAAAAGAGCACAAGGCAAAATAAAGCATTGAACACCAGCAAACGAGAAAAAATTGGGACCTTTGGATAATCTAAATAAGTAATCATTGAGTTGGTTAAATTATGTTATAGAATTGGTACGGGTGCGCCAGGCCCTTGCAATAGTGCAACGCACGGGCAACGCTCAGGGCTCACAGTAGCAAGCCACTGCATTGAGTCCTCGCTAGAAAAAATTAATTTAATATCTTGTGCAACTAATCTAAGTTGCTTTCGCCTGCAAGTTAAAGCCTTCTCCCAATCATAAGTGTATAACAAACTTACAAATAGGCCCCAAGGGAAATTGTCTCGCATATGTCGAGCAATTAAATGGACTCAATCACTAACAAGGAATTTTGAAACTTAAGAATTGTAGGGCTTCACCCCGTAGGGAGCCCTTCCAGAAATTCTCGAAGGCCAAGGCTGAACCCAGGCCTAGGAGGGGGTTTGGAAATAGTTTTCAACCAGCAATAGACGCGCCTCGGTTAGAACCTCACTAGCTGCGTCATTGCCCCAAGCGCAAAGATGCTGTAGTCTGCGGACTAGCTCTCTTAATATAGTGCTTCCATCACAGTCTTTATTATTGCTATCTGGTCCATGTGGGACTTAGCTTATTATTTAATGTTAAATTTTACTTCTTCAACTTCTGTGCTGATTCCCAGCTTGTGTTATTGTGAGTGGAGGGTATTAAAATTGATGATTCTTCTAAGCTAAGTTCTACATGTATCGCCTTTTTTTTTAAATCCACTATGACCTAGTCTTTGATAAAATTTCTACCCTCAATTAGAAAGAGCATAGATTTAATTGATTTTGAGGAAGAGATTCCAATTTATCGTTATGGCTGCGTTATGCTAAGAAACAACTTAAACAGTCTAGTGGGAAGAGGAAATGTCAATTTTGTGTAATTAGCATCATCTTCCAAATTGTTAATTTGTGAATAGGAGCTCCTGTTACTTTTCCAATGCAGCTGGAACAGATTCTGGCATTGGCAAAAATGGTTTCGCGGATCAGAATTCTTCTGCGTCTCCCGAAACTGAATAAAGGGAGATCCTGGTTGTGTAGTCATCTAGTTTCAATCAGGATTAATTGAGCGGCACGCGTAGAAAAATTCTGCTTTCAGCCAAATTTGAAGTGGTAATCAGTATTATGTATTAATACCAAAAAAACAAAAAGAGAAGGGAAAAAAATTGTAGTGTAGTGAACATGAGTCTGAAAAACAATCTCCATAATAACAAGAATGATCATATCACATACAATGTGAGGGAAACTGAATACTTTTGCGAGGAGGAACTTAATGAAGAATGATAAAGATTTGTTTTCATCATACTATTTAAGCTCCCAATTTGTTAGGTGTGTATCCCTTACCACGAATCATCTCTGCTTAGTAATAAAACTACACAATTTTAGTTACAAATAACTTCGGAATATCTACTTGTGAACAAAAATTAAGAACATCGCCTTAGTGGGGGTGCGCCCGGCCCGTGCTGTAGTGCAACGCAAGGGCGACGCGCAGGACTCACAGTAGCAAGCTACTGCATTGAGCCCTTCCCTCAAAAAATTAATTTAATATCGCGTGGATCGATGATCCACATATCAGATATTAAACTGATAAGAACAGATACTACACTTGATCTTAGCCAAAAGGCCGAGAAAGGTATGACTTGTATAGTCCCTCGGCTATAGTATTATACCTTTGCTCTGCGTCTTGCGCATGCTGCCTTGTCGATGTGGGACTGAATTGACATGGTGCACACCTCGCTCAAAAAAAGAAGCTAATTCTCGAATCCAATCAAGATTAATTCGCAAGTCTTAGTTTCATACAGATCTCGCTAAACCTAGAGATTACATTAAACCTACCAAATCAATCAACCAGATTACATTAAACCTACCAAATCAATCAGGCAGCTGGTTTAATTTGTTGTTTTTGCACAATCAAGACTGAGCACTTGCCATTATAGTCTGTTGATGCAAGCAAATCTCCAAGAATACCAAGCTCAGGAAATTCACTTCATTATTTCAATCCTAAAGTCTGTGATGGTGACTCCAAATTATATCTTCTTCCAACAATAATCAAATTAAATTCTTTCACCATTGATCTAATAATAATTGTTGTTTCAGGCCCATCATTTACAGCCTTCTCAACGTCATTAAAAAACCCATTAGTTTTAACACCCCTTAATTACAGAGAATCCAGCACTTCGTCCCAATCTTCAAACCCATCGTCTTTAGCATTTGCAAAATGTATCACGGTGAGGTAACCCCTCGAGTCCTGTGCCATCCTTTTGCCCAAAGTTAAGGCTTCCCGGTCATCACCACCACCCAAGAAGATCATAGCAACATTATCATATGATGGTAATTCATTTGAAGATGTATCTTGTATTTGACGCCTTCCATTTGAAGTTTAATATAATGAGTCATACGTTGCATTGCTATGTTGAAAAATTCGTTTGAAGTCAAGTTCATTTAATCTTTCATATTATTGAGTCCAAGGTCTATTTTTTATTTTTAATGTAAGAAACAGTCTTTCTAAGACTCAAGACTTGGGTTGAAGTCTTGTCAATTTGCATCTCTTAATAAAAATAAATTAAAAAAATCTTATTGTATTTTTTTTTTACGAATGTCAACTCTAGAGAAATGGAATAGATGGCTGTGGTAAAATATTTTGTACCAAAAATCAATTTAAAATTTGAGTAGGTTTTGCAGTTTATTGATTTATCACTAGACTTTAATGATAGGATTGGTTAAGAAATCATATTTAAAAAGTCATAAATGTTCTTTGAGAATTGATGTATTGGATAATTAATTGTTATCGACAAACTACATGCTAGATAAATGTTTACAAATTCATTTTTCGATGACTTTGAAATCACCTCATATAGGAAAATAATAGACTGCTTGGACTCCCTTTACCATGTTCAATTGTTTATTTATGTAGGAATTGGTGTCCATGATGGGATACCCAACATAAAGAACAATGTAGAAGCTTCTTGTAGTTAGAGTTCTAAATGATTGTTGTGAGTCTAATTGGACTCTAAGAGTTATAAATATTTTCGTTGATTTCTATCACTCTCTCATGAGCTTTTGAAAAATACATTGAACATATTAGTAGGCTATTGCAATGTGATATGAGAAAAGTTTTTGTTCTCTAATTATCCTTCGATCATAAGCATACAATGGCACCAAGATATTTCTTGTTATTATATCCTTCGTCTCTAATAAAATTAACAATAATATAATATCGTTGCGATCTACCTTTGTTTTTTGAGAATAAAAAGTACATTATTTTATCTCCATTAAACTTTATGTTTAATATGCACCTATCATTAGTCTCAAGGTCAACTCCAAGAATTAATTAAACAAGAAAAAAACAGTTCATTATCTTGACCTAGTACTTTTATAAATTGTATTTATCTAATTTTAAACCTTTTATAGTAGCTACATTATCAAAGTTGTAGTTTATATCCCATAATCAAATAGCCTAAACAACAAGAAATAACTTCACACTCACACTTGATTAGGGATGGCAAAATGCGGGCTTCGGCTTGACTTTTTCAAGCCATAGGCCCAAGCCCACTAGAGGGAAAGTATAAGGGCCCATTGTGGACTCATGGCAAGCTTTGGGCTGGGCTTTTGCTTTCACTTATTTGTCTTTAATTTTTAAATTATTGTAAATTTAAACAAAATGAAACGAGTTAATAGTCATAAATTGTTATAATCAACAATAAAATAAAGAAAATAAAATTTTCAAAATAAAATAATAAATAAAGAAAAAGAAGCAAATATAAGTTTAGAGATTTAATTTTTTTAATATTGAATTCTCTAATTAAAACACTATCTTAATTAATTAATTCTTAAAAGAGAGTTGAATACTATTATTTTAGTTTTTTTATTCATTATTGATATATAAATTAAGGATTTAAACTTTTTTTTATTTTTCCATTATTAATTTTTAAAATTTTAATTTATTATTCTAATTTATAATTTATTTCTTGAAAAAAATAGAGGGTTTAGACTTGCTTTGGGCTTTTTTTTTTTCTCTTAAACCCTTGCCTAGGCCCTTCACGTAGAGGCCCATGAGAATGGGCGAGCTAGCCTAAGTTTTTTGTCATCCTTGCACTTTACTAAGTACATACTTTTAACACGTCCACAATTAATATTTTTTTTTATCTCTATATTAAATTAAAAGTGACTTAGAGCATCGCTAAATGACTCTTCTAATTTAACTCTTTAAACACTTATTTGCTTGCCTTTGTAGTAAATAGAATAGTGAAAAAAATAAATTATCTCTTATAAAACTCTTCAAATAAAACTAGGTATATATTATTTTAATCAAACTTTTTTCACTATAAAAGTAATAGCAATTATAATAGTTCTCTCTCATCACGAATTATGAGATAAAAAAATAATATAATACTTAATGAAAAGTTTTAAAAAACTCTTTAAATAAGATTCATCAAATGAAATAATATTTTTCTCTCGTCACTATTGAATTTTTTACTTTGTAAAGTGTGTGTTTACAAAAATCTAAGAGAATTACTAAACAACTATTTAAATGAGATTTTACTATTTATTTAAAGAATTACATCAATAAAAAAAAATTAAAAAAAATTTTCAAATAAGACAGTGCCTCTTCAAATGAAATACTACTTTTTTAATTGAGAGAATGATTCTGATCTTACAATTTACTATTGTTTTACCAATTAAATTCAAAGCGAACGTTAATCACGTTTTCAGACTCCAACAGCAGTGTGAATAGATCCATCATCTTCCATTCAATCCGCCAACACAAAATGACCTACAGCCATTGTGCAATTTAATTAGATCTTAACGACAGCCAGCCATGATTTCTTCTTCACCAGTGTCCCTCTTTGGGCTGCCATACGGCCTAATAGTGTAATTGATTCTCCCTTTCCCTTCCCACGCAAGTGACCCTGATCCTTTACAAGACATCTGTAGTGGATTTGAATCACCCAGTCTCCATTAATGGTTTCTCCTGCAAACCTGATCTAGAAGTAACTTCTGATGATTTCTTCACGGATTTTTCCAGGGATCCGACAACATTTGATATCTTTAAGCGTGCAGTTACATTTGGTGATGTTTCTGCCTTTCCAGCAGTCAATACGCAAGGCTGGTATTGTTACCAGAATAAAGGTGCTGTTAGGGTAGTAACAAATAATAATACCTTTTCCTCAGAGGTTTTGACTCTCGGGAAAGTTGTTTCTAATTCCTAGACCACTGGTTCACTTCCAACTAAATGGTGGAAAAGAAAGGCTTTATCCATGCCTATTTTCAATACTCAAAATTCCGGCTTTTTTTTAAAAAATTTTTATGCAAAGTTCCTAATTCCCAATGAAGTGTTGATAGAATCTTTTCGAGTAAGTGATGATGTGATCAATGCCATCAAAGCGGGGCATCAAATTAGTAATGGATCTAGCTTGCTCAACATCCCCAACACTTAGATCAATATATCCTTCATTGCCTCAAAACTAATGGACAACAATTATTTTATGCAATAAATTATTGAATAATGAATAAAGACGATACAACAATAATTATTGAATAAAGAAAGTGTGATATTTTTTTAATCTTCCTTGTTTATCGTTCCTGGGATTTCGGATATGAAATCTCATTCGAAGCTTTAGACAAAGGCCCTATTGAAATACTTGGGCCCTCGTGCTATCTCGTACACATTCCGACGAATGGCCGAGCAAAAAGTGTGATATTTTTTAATTTTCCTTGTTTCTTCTACTTTTTCTTTTTCCACTGCATTATGATGAATCAATTACGGAATTTGTTGCTTCCACTGGGCCCATTTATTGGTGTTTCCTCGTCATAGTTAGAATTGATAAAATTTAACACGATTTGATTATTGAATATGAACACGATATGAATAAATGAGTATAAGTAAAATTTAGATTATTAAATAAGATGGGTCCTGGGTTGACATGATTTTTTTCGTATCAAGTTAGGATTATAGTTTTTGACTCATTTATCCGATCAATGACATGATTACATTTTTTATTTTAAAATAATATGTAGATTTTTGTCATAAAAAATTAAATATTAGAGATGATTTTCTTTTATTTTTATTTTTTTAAAAAAAATGAATATAAATACATTATTTTATTTACAAAATTTTATATACATTTAGAGTTTTAATAATGTAAATGTATAATATTTTGGTAAATATGTATATTTTATAATATTGATAAAGTATATATGTATGTAAAATAAATGACAATGTGTAAATGTTCGATGTAAATTTTGTTTAATATATAGATATTAAACATGTTATTGGGTAATCCGATTATTTTTTCGTGTCGGGTTTGGTTTTAATATTTTGACACGATTATTAAATGGGTTGGGTTTGAGTCGACCTAAATTTAACACGATACGAAACTGACACAACACGAACATAACCCGATAACCTATTTTGCCACCTCTAATCGTAGGCTCCAACTACTCGCTTTCCTGAAATCTCAGCCTCTCAACATCCGTTAATTTCACCCTGCATCAGTAATCCTGATATTTGGATGAAGGGCGTCTGCGGCTATGCGTGATGCCAAAAGTGAACAATTTCTACTTTCCATCAATCTTACGCACGTGGTTCGTTTCCTAAGCTTAAGGGATTTTCTGTGCGTTTTTCTTATGAACAACACTCGATCGCTGTCGGGGTGATGGATGCGAGTGAGAGAATGAATTTAGAAGGAGAATCTAAATTGTCAAGGGGTTGTTAATTCTTATTTCTGAGGGATGATCAACTAAGGTCGTCATAAACAATTAACAAATTAGTTTGTTTTGATATTTAAGAGGACGTCAAGAAACTTGTCAATTTCAGTCGAGTTACATACATGTTTTAAATATCTATCAACTTAAGCTTTTATGATATCAGAGTCTAGGCCTTATGTTGATTATGTCTATGTGCAAACTCTTCAATTCTTGTCTCTTTCTCGAGCTCTTGTACTCTTTTTGCCCATCTTATTTGTGAAGAAGCGTGTTAAAATTCGTCTTAAATACTATTCTTAGATTCCCCGTACTTCTCAACTAAGCTTTTAGGTCAAGCAATTTTTTCAATAATGAGAATGGTTAAAAAAAAAACTTCAAATTGCTTGTATTAGGAGAGGATTTCGATTCTAATTTAACTGCTTCATAGTCTTGGAAATGAATTACAATTTTATTAAGGTACATGATCGTTCTGTGTATTTGCTACTTATACTAGGAATGTTCATTGGTAAATTCGGAGTGAGGCGTCAAAGAGCTGGATTCTGTGAATTTGTGTCACAAGTGTAGTATCACTCCGTAGTCAATTGTAATTGATTCAGTGAACATCAATTTATGATATTAAAGTGATCCTATGTTTACATCCAAGTTATTGTTTGATTACACTGGTGATGATTCATTGACAAATTTGTCTAAAGACGGCACAAATTCCTTTAAGAAACAAAATCCTTCTCTGACAGAGTTGAGAACTGAATGAATTCACTAGACAAATTTGTTTAGAAACTAAGAAATAGAGTACACAAGAGTATCCAGTCAAATAATACACATGAAGATGAGCTGTATTTTCTACAAATGATATAATAATACAAACTTCCGAAAGGCATTGGTTGTAGGAAGAAACCAATAGCAACTTTCCCCAATGAGTAAGGATAACAAACAGAACTAAACTTGCTGCTTAATCCACTAATTATGCAATGAGGTTCATTTAAAGCTATGTAGCCCTTTCAAAACTTCCACCAACTTGCATGTGCAGCCAATCCTGTTGCGATCCTTGAGCATATTCCCTTGCTGCTTGTGACCCGAATATCATTCCCGTAGCATCAAATGCATGTTCACCAAGCTAAAATACCAAAAACAAAGGATTAATTGTCTCTGAATTTCTGAGAAAACATTGCATTCGCTACATAATTGGCTGTTATGATATATTGTTAACTGTCAAATGAAGATGATACCCACGAGACTCAAAGTATCATTTCATGGCACATGCTATATGTACGTATATTGAATCTTATTATATAGACAGTAAGATGAAAAATTCTGGGCCAATTAGTAATTCACACAGGGACATTACAGCCGTAGAATGGTTGAAATATGAATTGGCAGAATCATGCACATGGAGATAGTTGTGCAAGAGAATTATTTTCTCAAACTTTCACACCACTTTTGCAGTCAGGAAGAAAGACAAGTATTATATTATTCCTTGATTCTCTGTTCTTCACATTGTGGAGCCATTTGTCTGTGATATTATATCCTCTGGGTTTCACAACTACAAAAGGCTGCAGTTTCAAGTCCAATGACACTCATGCGAGATCGAACAATTCTGGGTATTAACTAAAAGGAACAGCAATGATAGACTTACATCTTTTGGATGAAACCCTTCAACGGTTGGAGTCAAGTTCATCCTTGAATTAACAGCTTCTAACTTCATTGACAGGAACTGCAGAAGGAATAAAGCAGAAGTTAAATGGTGTGAAGGAGAAAAAAAATTATTCAAAGTGGCAATAGACATGAGATAAGATAGATATTCATACCTCAACCTGCCGTTGTAGTGACTGAATGTAATTAATTATTTCATCAAGAACGAGAGCTTTTCCAATAACCTGATTGTCATTGAAATAAACAAATCATTCAGAGAAATTACTAAGCTGAAAGATGTTTCATTGGGGACTTAAACAAATATACAACAACACAAATAAATTGGAGTCATGATATTTTCCTTCTCGAGGTCAGATAATTTAAAATAACAACATGAACTGGCATTATATGATACAAAAGTTGTTCAACAACATTAGATACCTTATTGCATCCAGGGACCAAATCCTGCAGAATCTTCATCCTCTCACTAATTTTTTCTCGTCTAGCCTGCCAAAACAATTATGTATATGTTATGCAGTATGTTTCAGAATTGAATAAACTACGTTGCTGTACCGTCTGCGTTTCAAAATAGAATAGCTGAAAAAAGAAAAGTAGTGTCCAAGTAAATAAAATATAAAAAAAACAAAGAAAAGAACATTCAACAATGACAATATTTCATAGGCCATAGCTGTCTATTAAAACAGTTTATTAGCCACACGAAGCCTCATCATTGTTATAGGAGTTGCAACTCTTTTGTAATTGACAGGTCGAGAGGACTGAAGTGAATTACTCTCTCTGCTAAACTGTGGCTATCAGTAGCTTGGCCTCTTCTTGCTCTGACATGAATATAGTCTTTAGGTGGCTCAGAGGGTTTACTACTTTCAGCTGGCTTGTTACCAGCTGCAGAACTTGCTTCCACTTCAGCTTTTGAACCATTTTCGTTTTTTGATCCCGATGTCTTCATCCGTTTACCATTTGAATCATTCTGCGATAAACAGAAAATAAAAGCTTCAAAATCAAAACGGAATCAAATGATAGTATGAACAAAGACCCAACTTGAATCACTCCATACTCAGAACACAGATCAACAGCCATTATCATGCCGAATGTACCTGAGCTCCCCCAACATAAAAAACCACATTCTGAGTTTGAATAAGTAGAAAAAATACCTAATTTTGAGAAATCATTCTGATTCCTAAATCTGCCACAATCAACCTAATAGCTGTTTCTTTCCATTTCTGATTCATCTTTAACTATGAAGACTATAAAGAAAACCTAAAATTCCATAAAGAGCTCTTATTTACCCAAAAAAAATTGGCTACACAATTTTAAATCAAAATTTTTCCTTTTATTTTAATTTCAATGATTTTCTAATAAACCAAATAGGAAGAAAGGAACAATAACCAGAATCTAAAATCTTATAAGTGTAAATATCTGGTAACTTTGAAAGAAAGGAAATCCCTCAGTCAATTGAGCGTTAAAAAAAAAAAAACTAAATCAGATTTGCACAAACCCAAAGTTGAATCAACACCAAACAATTATCACAAAAAAAAAAAAAAAAAATCCTTTCTCTCAATCATTTTCTTGAAAAGCAGGCTCTCTAATAATGTATGATTCAAGTCCATATCAATCTTCAAATGTTGCAAGAAAACCGCTATGGAGCTTAAACATAACAATCCAAAATACTTGTTCCCAGTCTCTGTCAACTTGAATCTAATCAAAACAAAACACATCCCACAAAAATGTCGCTCCTTTTTTTTAATGTTTTGTCTTACTTTTTTTTTTTTTCATTAACCGCTAGACAAATTCAAACATCCCATAAATTTACTAAAAAGTTAATGGAAAAACAAAATTACACGTACCAAGTCATTGGCACTACTAGTAGTAGAAACAATCTTAGAAGATTCATCTTCAGAGCTCAAATCCCTTCTCTTTCTGCCACACCCACCACCACTCTGCTCAGTCACTGTTGATTCCTCCATCGACCCATCTCTGAGACCCGAACTTTCCCCGAACCCATGACCCATATTCCCCATTCGAAGACCGACATCACCGGCACCGCCATTGTTGATTTGATAAGGCCAAATCGCTGCTAAACTGTAGGATGAAGGGTTGGCAGCAGAGAAGGAAGACTCGTTTACAAGCGGAGGATCCATTTTAGCGACCCGGGTGGGTACATTAAAAAGGTGGATAGGGATTCGGATCCAGGCACTCGGTGGTTGAGAGAAAGGTTGGATTTTGGAGAGTTTGTGAGCGAGCAACTGACTGACTGACTGAGATGATGGGGTTAGTTAAGAAGCTGGATTAGGAGAGAGAGATAGAGATAGACAATGAAGGTTTTTTATTTAATTTGTGATTTTTAAAAGGCTGAAGTTGATGGAGATGGGAGATGGACAGACAAAGCTGAGACTGTGTAAGACTGCTGATGAGGTTGGTCTGTGGCTGAGTGTGATTTTCTTGGCCAGCAGGCAGCTGGCAGCCGGGGGGGTGCGCCCCGGTGCGCACTATGCCCTGTGCGCTTTCTAGTTTTTGCCATTTTAGTTTTATTTTTCTTATCATTAGTTCTCATTTTTCAATTAATATTTTTGAATCCCATCTTAAATTGATTTTAATAATTCTATCAAGATCTCTCTATTGGAACATTGTATTAAAAAAAAAAGTGCGGAATGGAAGCTCAAACATATCCATCTAGAATTTAAAAAAAATTTGAAAGAAAAATTTTAAAAATTACATATAATAGAAAGAAAATGAAATTTGTGGTGCGCAGTGCGCATAAGGCACTTGCAAGACGCTTACTTTCGCTTGCAAATGGAGTTCTAAGAAAACATGGGGAGTCGCAAAGCAGTGTAATTGAGTGAGGTTTTCTCGGATGATCTACGGGGTGTAATATTAGAATCACTCTAGAGAGGTACGTAAATCACCGTACGCGCTTCAGGAACATGCCACATTTACGAACGGCCATCTCTGATGAGTCATCAACTCGAGAATTAGCGAGTACTTTGTTCTTATGCACCCAAGAGAGTATAGCAACTTGCAGATGGAAGTCATGGGATCACGCGCCGCAAGTACTCTGTACAAAGTTGGGAAGCACAACATCACACCGAGTTAGGCATCTTGTCCTTTTTATTTTCTTTCTGATAAATAAATATAATTTGCTGCATTTTAATTTTTTTTAGCCCAAAAAAGAGAAGAAGTGGTTTTTATGTGGCCAATAATGTGAAAAGTGTGTGTGGATATATATATAAAGTATATTAATCAGTTTGTTGGGCAAGCGGTGAACTAAAACTCTCATAATTTAAACTTTTAATGAGGTTCATTTCTATAATTAGTATGATTGTGAACAAAAATTATAATAAAATCATTTTCCTTTATGTAAGTTTCAATTGTACATATTTGATTGTAAATATTAGTATATCGGTCTGTTTTTACAGCAGTGAATGTAAATATCCTTCATAGAAAATTTAATATAGTATTATAAGCCTCAACTGTATATATCTAATTGTAAATATTAATATATCTATCTACTATTATAGCAGTTAATATAAACATCTTATGTAATTCAGTAATCTAGTGTTTAACCAGTATTAAAAAAAATGTCATGCCATGTTCTTTTATGAATCAATTGCATATCTTCGAATGATGTAGCTAAAAATCACCATTTTAAGCAATTTTATGTGCCTTGAATTGAAGTAAAAGGTGACTTTGGGTTTGGAACAATCAGTCTCTCAAAGATTATGGGCAGCTTAATTAATCTCCCCTAAGCATCATATATATCACTTTATTAATGAGAATTTCTTGAGTGGATGGAGCAAAATGAAAATCTAAAAGTAGGTTTAATGAAACATATATAATAACTTAGTTGTGAATAACGTCCTTTGGCATATCCTTCTACTGGTTCTATCAAGGCGGCTTCATATATTATGCACTACAGTTGAGAGACGCTTTCAGCTTAAGGCACAAACATTAATTTCTGCTTAACCCTTTATTAATTTTCTATGTATCTTCTTGCTTGTCACAAATATGAAGTGCCATACTTTTGCGCCTAACCTGCCTGGCAAAAAATTGTATACTTGGCTAATTAAGCAAGTATAATTAATTACCGGAAAGCATCTTGTTTGCATGCCTACAACAAAAGCAAAAGATGTATCTTTGTACCAGATACAAAGGCAAGTGGATTGTGACGTTAATGCATCCCTTTACTTCACGACGTTCTTCTCAGATGGGTTTTTAAAACGTGACCCAGAACTTTCGTTTTTGGGTTGAAGGCGTGAAATTTTCCTTTCAATACCATCACATCTTGTCCACTTCGTTGAACTGATAAAAATTCCACATGCTCATGGGCAAAGTGACGTGCCCCTTCTGAGCAAGTTCCACTGTTACATCGATCCATCCTGTCAAGTTTGCGTGGCAGATCGTAAAGCTTAGTGCAACAAGGTGGAAGGAACACAAGTTGTTATCATGAAATAATGTCTTGTTTGACTGCCGGATGAAGAATTTTTTGTAACTGTGTTTATTTATTTGCCGTCGCAAAAGGATTTCGTAAAAGCCTCAATACTGCGAGTTAACAAGGTCGAGGAAACCATTATTGTGCCCGCACACTAACAGCGTGAATAAGGAAATGAAATGAAGCGTCGTGATTTTGGATAAAACTCGTGAAAGCTTTGGGTAAAAAGAAAAAAAATAAATAATGATAAAGTGTCTTTATTTTAGCGCAATGTTTTCTTTTCTGATAAGAACTTTGTCATTTACAGGTCAGGATGGTGTGATGCCAAATAAGATGTCTACATTTGCCTAACTTTGGAAATAGAAAGTTGGATTATTCCAAAATTTTAAATTCGATTCCTCAATTATGTTTTCCCACAGAACAGAACTCTATACTGTCAATAGGGATTATACAAAAATAATAAGAACTGCAATCCTTTTAGAACCACATGTTAGTCAAGTGGTAAATCAGGCGTTCAAGCTCTCTACGTACAATGTGGAGATTTTTTTTCAAAAAGAAAAAAGAAAAAAAATTATTTTCAGGTAGACTCTGCCCGTTATCGACCAAAATATTCGGGTTGTGGAGGTGCCTGCCTAGACATGGTCCTTGTAGAATTTTATTTTATTTGATTTTATTTTTTGGTATAAACATGAACGTATCAGTAGGTTGTAATATATAAATGTTTTTAAAAAAAATTAGACCAGAACTGGGACAAATCATTTGATTATTGCGTATACAGAAGAGTAGACATTTATTTTCGTATGTAGAAGACAGGCATGTAGTTTGCAGAAAGTGGACGTACGGGCTTCAGCGTTGGATCTGCTGGGCCAGGCTTTGGAAATCACTGTGGAGTCATGGGTCAGGTAAAGTCACAGAGCCCAGCCCAGTTCGTTTAATGCGACTTTGGATTACAGGCAATGACAAACAGAGGCTAACCCCAGCAGCCGAGCCAGGTGGCCCACTCACTGCTTGATTTTGATTGGGTCATTGACTGAAGAATGAGGGACTCGTTCTTCGGGATAAATTAGTAAATAACATGTCAGAAGTGTCTGATAACAGTTTCTTCTTGACTCAACCGGCATTGATTGTGTTTCGAGCTCCCATATCTTACATTAATTAAAAGCTCAATTCACTTGAAATTGTTTAAAATCTGAGAAATTTTGATCCTGGTTGATACTACAGGATAGGAAACAAGACGAGACGATCACATTCACACGGTTTGGTGCAACTGCTGATCTAAAGCTTTTAGAGCTCCATTTATAGACCTATAAAGGTTTTTCTCCTTCTGGAAGAAACAGTAAATACGCAGCTACATTTGCATCACAGAAAGCGAGGGATAACAACCCTCTGCCATAAATAAGATGAAGCATCTCGTGAAATTTGGCTTTCAGAAGGGGATTGGTTCCCAAAGATGAAACAATCATCGCTCAAATACGTGTATGACGAATATGACATAGTTCCCAAAATAAAAGCCTCTGCAGGAAACAGCCGTGTGCTCAGGGGTCAGACTTGAAACGTGAAATCACTGACGTCGTGGACCCTCTCTGTAGTCTTTTGTTAGTGAGGGTCCTGCTGGTACCGTGATTAACCACAACACGATGCTACTCTGTGTCATGAAACTTCACCTCTCTAAATTACAGACTACTAAGCAATTCCACTCCATCATTATATATAATAAGAAGAACAAAGAATAAACTTAAAGGATGTTATGATGAAAAGCAATCTCTAACAGATTAGATCATTTAAAACTGCCAAATCATGGAAATTGAATAATAGGAAAAAGAAAAAGAGCAAAGTTTTTCATTTCCTATTGTTTCTCTGTCAAAAAATAAAACAACATAAAAACAATATGTTTGACATTATTTAAGGGTCAGCTTGAGATTACTAAGGATGATGAAATAAATTATTTATTTTATTCATATGAAATAAGTTGTTGATTAAAAAAGTAATTTGATGTTTTATAAACTGAATTGTTGTAATTGTTGTAAGTTTGACAAGTATAATACATACATTTAATAAATTTTATTATGAAAGTATTGTTTTATTATAGAATGACCAAAATAGACATAAATTTTAATTATTTTTGTAGAGTATGTTTAATAAATTATTTAGATATTTTTTTTCTTAAATGTGTAAAATTACATTAAAAAATTCAAAAAAAATCTAAAGAACTTAATGATCTGTTATATAAAATTTAATAAAAATAAAAGTATGATTTATATATTATGGTTTATGGATAAGTAAGATATAATTATTTTTTTTATTAAAATTCAGGATTATAATAGAAATTTAAAAAACGTGTGGTAGCTTATTGAATGAATAAGTAATATATAATTATTTTTTTTATTAAAATCTAGGATTATAATAGGAATTTTAAAAAAGTGTGATAGTTTATTGAATAAGCCGCTTATGAAAAATAATTATCTATCTGCTTTTAAAAACTGTTAACAAAATAAAAAAAATTATGAAATAAATTACTTTTACAAAATTTACTAAACACTATTTTTATAAAAAATTATAAAATAAACAACTTATAAATTTCAACCGCAATCTCAAACTAACCCTAAGTTATAATGCAATATCACGTTTGGTATAGTATAGACTTATATAATATTATTTTTTGGTATTATTTATGTTAATATTAAAATTAAATTAACATGATTTAAAATTATTAATATTTTAATATTATATTATATATATTTAACTTTTATATGTTAGTTATTATAATATAAATGATCGTGTAACGTAAATTACATTATATTATAATACAACATGATATTAATAGATAATTGTTTAATTTAAATTTAGTATTTTAGTAGATAATAAATAATTAAATAATTAAAACACTTTTTACATATTTACAGTCAAATGATTAGAATGATTTTATATAATAAAAGTAAATTAATATATTATCACTTATTTATTAAATACATAGGTTTGTGTATATTTTCTATTTTCATATTATTATTCACAATCAAATTTTATTTAATATAAATATAAATTTTATTATAAATTATTGAATAATAAAAGTGAAATGATTAAAATTTAGAACATGAACAATGTTTTAATACAATACAGCCTAAATAAGAGATTATTTTATGTTCATTTTATTGTATTAGCTATTTTTTTAATACAGTACAATACAATTAAAAAATTTTATCTAACATGAATTAACGTAAAAATATTTTTTAATAATACAAAATACAGTATAATGCAAGTGGCTAAATATTCCCAAAAATTACTAGGTAGACTAAGCAATGAAGTAAACTACTCTGTGATCAATTAGAAGTCCAGAAGTCCTTTTTCATTAGTACCTACCTAACCTCGTAGCCTGTGATGGCCTAAAAACCTTTGATGGCCAAAAAAATCATCAAAAGTCAACAAAATATTATGAGTGCACTGTGCACAGACTATGGGATAATATTTTAACTTGAAGTCATGCGCTTCAATCAGCTCTTTGTACAGTGGTCTTAAATAAAAGAATGTACAATTTATGATCCATTGAAAAATACAGAAACCCACCAACTGAATGCGTGACGAAAGAACCAAAACTTGTCCCTACGATACAGTGCCAAGCCGGCCCATAAACCTCATCAAACTCCTGCAGAAAAGTCACAAGCCCCACAAACTCATTGGTTGAGTTCAAACACCATTCACTCAATGTTAAGAAATACGTTTCCTTTTTTTCTTATTTTTCTTTCCCTCTTTTAACACGAATTTTTTTAAATATTTTTTATTTTAAAAGATTTTTTAAACTTATCTTATTTAAAGAAGAATAAAATTGAGAATATAATTTATATATAAAAAAAAATTTTTATATAAAAATTAATCACTGTATGTAAAAAATGAAAAGATTAAATTTACCTATTTACATAACACAAAAATTAATCTTTTTGTAAATAAATAATTTTTAATGTGGGAAAAATAATAAGCTTGTTGAAAGATTAGATCGTATTAATGAATTGAGCGTGAGAAAAAAACACTAAAATAATTTTAATGATTTTTAAGTAATAAAATTTTCTTTTTTTACTTTATTATAAAAAAAATTTTATATAAATTTTTGTACCGTGTAATTATTTTTTTCTCAACCTATATCCTGATTATTATTTTTTTAAAGCTTTTTACATGTAAAATCTTATATGGATTAAAATTCCCTAACACTCGTAAGCTCATTAATCAAATTAAAAAATAAAAAAATAAAAAGTTGAGTGATGTAAACTAGTGAAAAGTTCTTACCTTCTTCAGAGTGAGTGCAAGGGCTTTGGCAGTGAACTTTTCTAAGCTATCATAAGTTTTTCTTGCACAATCGACAGCATGGATCTGCATAAATGGTGGCATATCAACTGAAACAATTTTCACACCACAACTTGCAAGAACATCTGCCAACTCCAATCGCGAGCCACAGAAGGATCTCCTTCTTCCTAATGAAACTGAAACTCTCTTCAAGTCTTTCACTTCATGTTCTAGATCCTTCTTGACATCTTTACCCTTCACAGATACTAATTTTTTACTTTCAAATCCCTCTTCACAATCACAGGCTCCCTTATTTAAACTGTTCACTGACCCTCCTTTCGCTGATTTCTTGAGCTCCTCTTTGGATGCTTCCGTCGTTCTTCTGCTCTCTTTAGCTTTTCTCTGGGGTAGTTGTTTGCTTGGTTTGTTGAGCAAGAACCTGGAGATATCAGAGTCAGCAGAAACAGTCATGGCTTTGGCTTGCAAATGGATGTCTTTGCCAGGTGGGTTGATGATTTCTTTTTGAGATGCACGTGCCTCATTGCGGTAAAGATTCAATCTTGACCAGTTATTGCTCATATAATAAAAAGGTTTAGATGATCTAGAGGCGCCTAGATTTGTTTCTGTCGGGTGACTGGTTTTGGTTTTGGCTTTAGTTTTGGTGTTAGGCCTCTTGAGAGTGGGATCCATGGATGAGTTAGCGGGTCTGGGGCTGATGCTATGAACGTGCTTGTGCTATTTTGGTTTGGTTGGGTGAGGTGTTTAGGGATAAGAAAAGAAAACTGATGAAGGCAGCAGCAGGCAGAGTAGTTTGTTGTGTTGTAGACTTGGAATTTGCCTACTTGTTTTGGGGTGTTGGCCTTGGAATGATAAATTTGAGGGGATTTGAGATGGCCTTAGGTCAGTGATATGCTGGGGTTCAGTGGACTGGGACTTGTGTGGTGAGACCAGAGAGATGCGATCTAAGCCCAACGGCTGTTTTCTTTGTTTGTTCTGTCTAACGTGCTGCAGAAGTGGAGGTAATGGAGGCGTGTGATTTGTTGACCATTGACTCGATCTATTTGAAGAAACAATCGGATGGTTTAGGTTGAACTGTAAGCTTACTGCTTACGAAAGATACTGAGACTGAGTGTGACAAGTCCCTCACCAGCCTAGCAGGTAGTAATCGAAACAGCCCTGCATCATCAAAGTATCCATCCAGTGACCAAAAATTGTCAATAAAAGATGATTGGACAATGGGGTCGGTAAGAATGGCCGAAAAGTGGAAAAAGTCGTCTTCAGACAGACAAAAATAAAAAGTAAATGTGGAAAAAGGAACTCTTTTCTTTTTTTTTTCACAGTGATATTACAATTTGATATTTACTGTTATGGACTCGCGATTAGTTTAATTTACATTAAATTATATAAAATATTGCCTGAATTTTTATCTTTATTAATATTATTACCCAATCATATTTCGTAAAGAAAAAGAATACTTTTATTTAATTACTAATATTCAAAGGACTTCATAAAGAAAAAGACTATTTCTACTGTTACACTTAATTATTAATATTTAAAAAAATCTACTTTATTCATATTTTATTTTAAAAAAATGCCTTCAGATAAAAAAATTGCCGCTGCTCAATTACAAAATAATTGAGGAAGAAATCACACCCCATGTGGGGGGTCGCTTACGTTTCATCCTCAAACTTGCACAATCGTTTTCAATGTTCACGAGGAACTTTGTTCGTTCGGTCCATATCCATTTGCCCATCCGTGGTGCTACCTCATGAATTTGCTTAGTTCATTTTTGTATTATTAATCAAACAAGGCAGATACAAACATGTGCTGGCCCATACGTCCACCCAGACCAATCTTTTGTAAAATCCATACACCGAATTTTCTTAATCCCCTTTAATAGAGACGTTTTTGTCGTCATTAAAAAGCAGCTATAATATATCGAATATGTAGAAAATAATGTACAAAATGTAGATACATTGCATTTTTTCATTTTATCATACCTATAGCAGGGATATGTAATGGCCTGGAACAACATTGAATTTACAACTCTCACAATTTTTGAGACTCAATTCAATTACTTGGCTTCAAGCGATTGGAGTTCCAGCGGTACTTGACCTGACAAACTAACATGGCGCCGCTATGGGTACATTCCCATTCCTCTAGCACAAGGTTATTATAGTTGAAGTGGTATCCAGCATGCCATGTGATCCCAAGAGATTTATATCACAATCAATAACTAACCTCAGGTACAGAAAATCATAGTGGTGCAACCACATAGCTTCTAATTCCATGGACTTGGCTGTCGAGCATCTCTAAATACGGATGTGCCACCAGATGCTGCAGGGGAAGGAGAGGATGCAATATAATTTGTGCCCGAAACACATACCATGGGCAAATTCCCAGAATTCCCTTGATGGCCGGTAGGAGCAAAGCGTGATGGACTACCAGTGACTGCCAAACCTACTCGAGAAGGGTGTGGAACCTAGTTGCAAGCGAAATAATGAATGATGGATCTCACATGATCAAAAGATTTGAGTAACATGAAAAACCTGGCAGCAATTAATAAATCTTTACACTCATCCAATGTTTCATTTCATGCCACAGTTTCATACAAGAATTTACAGATCCAAAACATTGACAATGTATGAAAACCATGCATGCATGTGTATATTGAGGGATATTAAAAATTTTTAGGACTCTGCATGAGTTATTTGTTCCAGTAACATTTGTTGTCATCATTCAGAACTGAAAAATTTTGCAGTTCACAAATTAAACAAAATGCGACCAAGTAATACTATTTAATAGAACCTAGATAGTAGTATATATTGCTTTTCTGTATAGCAGGCCCAAGTTTCCATAACTATTGAAGCTTTCTTATAACATTGTAACCTCGATAGTAGTGTATATTACATCTGATCATTCTCTCAATCATACAGTCACAGTGTTCTAAGAAAACTTCGCTAGTTATGGAAACAGAATGACCAGTTGGAATCCATTCCTTCAATATATGATCATGTTAACTACAATCCTATAGTAAAAAGAAGAGGAAAAAGGAAGGGCGGGGGGGGGGGTTGTTTTTGGAATTCAAACAGATAAGAAGTGGCATGCATGACATTTCACTAAATTTTCAAAACAAATAGTCACTGATGGGTATGCTACCACATTATGTTGAAGAATGGTGGGTCTTCTAAGAGGAGATTCTGAAGATGGAGACATGCTGCTCATTCTGAGCATATGGCGTGAGTGAGCATTTTGGTTTGAAGCATCTTCTGCTTCTGCCCCTTCTGTATCGCCAACAAGATTTGCCTCTGAGCCCCTCCTAGGTGTAGTCTGCCTGGCCATCAGCCCAGTGTCACTAGTGACATCCACTTGAAGTGGACCAGGTGGGCGACTCACCATTCCTTGAGTACAATTACGTCTCTTTAGTTCCTCCTCAGAATTCAATATCTGCCAAAGACCAAAAATCAACTCCAAAAATTTTCCATCATAACACAAGACAAGTATGCAAACAAAACTTACTTGCTTCAGAGCTTGCACTAGATTATGCTTTTTGGCATTCAAAGTTTCCAGCTTCTCCTCGATTTCCATTTTCCTTTTCTCTTTACCATATAGCACATCCGGTTTATTGCTTGTCTAGCAAGCAAAAGAAATACAAGCCATCACCAAAAACAGGCCAAAAGAAACAAAAACAAATGGCCTAAAAATATTTTGGGATTTTTCTTCCAGATGAAGCTCAAAACAAAATGATTCTAGTACCCAAATCAACTAGGCCACTCTTAAAGTATCAAACGATTTTATCTCATTACATTGACATTAACAATAATTCCTAAACATATCTAGAGTTAAAATTAATTACTTCTCGATTCATGAATATTTTAGTGATTTATATTCATTAATAAATCAAACTCAAAAAAAAAATCCTTTGTTTTTTTTAAATAAGAGTCCAATAAAATGACTTAAAATGAATAATTTTTTTTTTTAAACTTTCAATTTCTAAATACCTGTACATTAGGGTTAGAAGCAGGGTCAGCCGGTTCAACGGGTTCAGCTGCTTTCTCAACCACATCCAGAGATTGCAGTTTCCCATCACCATCCACCTTAAAAACCGCTGCCACCTCTGCATCATCGACCCGTTCCTGTTTCTCCGAACAATCTCCACCGTCCAATTTCCCCCGATCCATGATCTCTTCATTCTCAACATTTCGTTCTTCCTCTCGACAATTACCCCCTTTGCCCTCATCTAACTGAACCTGAAGTGACGACCCATTAGGTTTAACGGCTTCGTCTTCTTGTTTAGAATTGGGTTTAGGATTTAAAGTGACAGCATTGGCGGCGGCGAAGGAGTGCTGGCGGAGGCGAGAGAGGGCTCTGTCGCGGCGGTTCAAAAGGGTTTTGAAATCTTTGAGAGAGATTCTCGCTGCCGGCATTAGCCATCGACGATGCACGTCAGGGACCCTGTGAAGGTTCCCTCTGTAAAGAGATAACGCCACCATCTTTAATCTTTATGAAACTCAACTCAACCGCCTAATCTTGAATCTTCGATTCTCGTCTCGTCCCTGTCGAGTCTTTTATCTCTTCGTATATTGTATTTAAAAAGTTTTGAGGTCTTCAACTCAACTGATTGTCGGTTATTTTTGTTGAACGTAAACGACTGGTCGTGTCCAGCCAAAGTGATCATTTACTAATGAACTTAAACTAAGTCCACATTAAAAAAACAAAACTTAATTAATTCCTACTCAATATTTTACAAAATAAAAAGTATTAGTACTTAGCAATGAATTCCCAAAGTCTGTAATAGAGACATTTGATGTCATTTTTAAACATAAGGTTTGAATTAATTGTGGATAATTAGCTTTTAAAAGAGAGAGAGACAGAAATATAAACTTTAATGCACATGTGTTGTAATATAAAAGGGTAAACCTTGTGATCAAAATTCAAAACTACTGCAAAGTTTGTTTTGCTAGTTTAAATTAAGAAGATCTCACGATAGAGATTTCTAATGTGAAGATCTTTGAGGAAGCATTTAATATTATTTTCTGATTAGTATTTTCTTGATCTCAAATGTGAAAATCTTTGAGGAAGCATTTAGTATTATTTTATGATTAGTTTTTTCTTGATCTCTAATGTGAAGATCTTTGAGGAAGCATTCAGTATTATTTTGTTAAAATAAAAAAGATAATAAAAATGATGTTTTAAAGTTGTTGTATTTTAAATTTATGTACACGTTTAGTATTTTTTTGTGTATCTTGTATTTTATAAAGAAAACAGTAGTATTTGTTCAATAGACATGATTGTAAATGTAAAAATAGTGAGTATATGTTTGTCAATACTATTTTTAAAAATAAAATTTAATAATTATATAAGTTATATTCACTCAAATTTAACATCATATGAGAAATTTTAATGCAAGAATAAAATTAACATAAATTGATATAATTTAAATAATTTGTATCAAAGAAAAGAACTTAAAAAATAAATAAATCCTTGATTGACTCAACTTTCAAATCCTTTGGATACAGTAATAATTTTTCTAACCTAAATCCAAAAAATTATGATTTTCAAGTCATTATTCAATGCATGATTTTTTTACTTCTTTTGTTTCTTTATTTTTATCAAACAGAACGTACTTTTTTATCAAATAGAACGTACCATTGTATTTTTATCCTTCATTTCTTTATTTCCTAATTTTTTATGTCAAATTCCATCCTTGAAATTTGGCTAAAGACAGTTTTGGAGGAAAAAATAAGGGTAAAAAACTTGTACTTTGTTGCATATGCAAATTTGACTTTCTTACTTAGCATAAGATATGAAGTGTTCATGAGAAAAAAAAAAGGAAATTTGTATGAAAATTTTAAACAAAACTAATAGAAAATATACCTACATATATGGTTCGCTGCTGCGAATTGCAAGATAAAGAAAATGAGAGGTGATTTTTTAGAGATAAATTTTTTTTTTTTGGGGGCCAAGGGACAGAGGTGGATGATTACAGCTGAAAGTTGGAGAAAATAATAATAATAATAATAAGCTGAGAAGAGAAAAAGACGATGAACCATGAGAGAGATGACAATTGGTGAGAGAAAAGATGAATTTATTTTCATGTCTTGGAGATCCATCAAATAATGTTTTGTAATTTATTTTGTAGTATATTTTAGAGAATATAGAAAACACATCAAAGTTGTCAGAGTTGTTTTGTGATTTATAATTATTAAATTGAATTAGGATTTTTTGTTTTACAATTTATTATTTTGATAGGTCTAGTCAACGCTTATTACACTTGAATACTGAAAACAAAAATAAAAATACCAATTACGAAACATTACCGAAAAACTCCTAAATTATCTGCGCGGCGCATTTACTGTTGCAGCAAGTTGTTAAAAGCAATGTTGCTACTTGCTAGAATGTTTCGAGTGAGAAACATTGTGCCACCTTAGTTTTATTTTGGTATTACACTGTCTGAGATTTTTAAGCTACAACTGTTTTAGAATGGAGAAATTACAGAAATTTTATCTCTAAAAAAAAAAAGTTTATGGGCGTGGATTAGTAAATACTATTAGCTCTCAAGTAAAATGTATTTTTCGTTATTTTTAGAGCTATTTTTACAAATGTCGACCAAATACTCGAACAACTAAGCACCTAGAAGCAAAAACAAACACAGGCATAAGAAAACTTGCATATACACGTCAAAACTTTTGTTGTACTCTCGAAGATTAAATGACATTGAAAGAAATTGGCGAAATTGCAGGCTCTACGAGAGGAAGCGGGGAAGAATGTTGTGAATTTAAAGGTACAACTAACTGGCCCGGCCCCACCCGGCCAACTGGTGGACACACGGGCATTTTAAGGGCCTACTGCCCTGGTCTTTCTTTAAAACATGGGCCTATGCCTGCACTTAACTAGGCCCGGTCAAGCCTTATTTGCCATCCAAAAGAGCATGTCCTCCGATGCAAAAATAAAACTACATTTATCAAATTATCATTGGCCGGTTGTGTTACCTCAAACGATTATTCTCTCACAGATATTAACAGAAATGTTTAATTAATTGTCTCTTTCTGTACTACTGTTCAGGATGTCGGGCTATGGCAGCCATATATTTATACAAAATTGTAGATTTGATTCTTTTCTCTGTCTCACGTGTGGCAGCTGTTGGAACAAACTGTGCGTCCGTTAGTTGGACTGTTGGAGAGGACAGAGGAGGAAAATAAGAATATAATATAATATTTGATTGTTTATGCTTGAGGACAATATCAAACTAACGAAAAGTTTGCTAGTTTAATTCAGAGAGGCATAAAAGGGGTAAATATCAGGTGCCACAGGTGCCAGAGAAAGCTTCCTGCTACAAGTTTTAATTATTGATTTCAATATGTAGCCTTGTAATTGGAGAAGAGCTCAGTTATAGGACGGTGGTTCATCCAAGACCAAAAGGTTAGGAAACTCCAACAACACGTCATTTTCTCGGTCGAGCATGGCTTCCACAAATGATGATGAAGCTTCAGCAAACTCATGGCTTGGATCTCCAGAATCCATTCTCTGAACTCCATTATTAACCTGTGTCATGGCGGTCTCATTGTTGTTCTGATTCTGCGGCATCACATTCCGTGTATGGTTGGTGAAGTCCTTGGATGAAAATTCAACCATGCTGTACGTGTCGTGTTCTTGTTCCTGTGCTTGTGGAATGTCAGCAGACAAAAATGCGTCGTCATCATCAAGAAGGAAATCTTGCCAAGTAAAATTCAGCGGCGACTTCTCTTGTCCTGCTGTGGAACATGTTGAAGATGAAGAAGACGACGACGACGAGGAGCCTGCTTCACTAAAGAAGATTTGAGGCGGCGACATGGATTTATCGGCATTGGTAGCACAATTATTATTGGAGGCTCCTGTCACCAGTTTTACAGCTTGAAGCTCAGCAAGAAGATCCATTGTGTTGCTGTGATCATTATAGTGGTTCAAGAGGGTATCATTAATTGGCTCAACTTTTGATGATACCATCGTCATCAAATGACTGCTGATGTTTGAAAAAACCTGAAATGAGGGCTCTTGTTGTTCAGGTTTTGGCATGATGAATGCATTCTTGCTCGTGTCTCTATTGAGACACCCGATTCGGGTTCCAGATTTGGGCAGTCCACCAATGTTTCCATAATCAGCTAGGATCTGAGAGAAAGGCTTATGAGTAACAGGATCTATTCCCATTTCGGTAAGTTTCTTTCTCAGCTTTGTGTTCCAGTAATTCTTCACATCATTATCTGTTCTCCCTGGAAGCTGTTGGGCTATAATTGACCACCTGAACCATTTTTGCACTAACATTAACACAAACGCCGCAGGTGAGACAGTTGGAATCATATTGTTATATCGTCTATCTCAATTCTCATAGCAGGCAGTTATGGTTGTTCTGATCGTGCATGTAATTTAATTTCTCCCTGTGTTCTAGTTTTTAATTAATTAATCGAATGAGCAGTCCGGCAAGAGTACTTCAAGTTTGTAGCTTGTTTGTCCAACATTTGGTTAAAGTTCTTTTTGTTGCTTCTCCAGGGACCAAGCACAAAACAGTGAAGTAATTAAGGGAAAATAAAAGGCACAGACCTGCTACCAATAGCAGCATGAAGCCTAATGATCATTTCCTCTTCTTGTGGGGTGAAGCTCTCATGCTTAAGATCTGGCCTCAGGTAATTAGTCCATCTAAGTCTGCAACTCTTTCCGCATCTCCGAAGTCCTGGAGGACATGCTCACATTTGGGTTTTGACATTCATAAAATAAAAATATGGTAAGTCTTAATTACAATTGACAGTTCATGAAACCGTACATACATTGATTCAATGTAAAAGGAAAAAAAAAATCAAATTAACCTGCTTTTTTCGGAACAGCAGTCCAGTTACAGGCTCCATGTTTCGACACGTATGCAAGTATCTTTGCATCTTCCTCTGCACTCCAAATACCCTTCTTCACATTCAACTTGTCGCAGCAAGGAGGCCTCCCCATCTTTATCCTTTGATTCAAAAATATGGTTATTGAATATCAAATAGGAAACAAAAACAAAGAAGGAAAGAAAAAAAGTTGATGGGGAAGATAATATTGAAGTTGAGACTTGTAATGCAAATTAAATGCTCTTTGGGAGGGAGAAGGAGAAGAAGGATGTGGGTTTAAAGGTATAACAAGTGTGGTGGCAAGAAATGCATGCGGCATTGCTCCCATTAAACCACATTTGCATGAAGTATGGCATCTTCGCATTTGAGATGAATTTTGAATTTACACATTAATTGTCCTCTTTCTAACTAAAACATACTCATACACTTGGCTCCAAGAGCATTTGAGTCAGGTTCAAATCGGGTGAATTTTTTGGTTAAACTTAGAGAAAATATTAGTTAAATGACATAAATTATGGATTAACTAGTTGCTTATGCGAAAGAAAATGAATTTGGTTTGATTTCTTGATTGTCACAGGCTGGATGACAATAAATTTTTTTAAACAGTGTATGATATATGACTTGTGGGTGTACTTGCAGCAGTCACCATATCTGCGTGAATTATTTTATGAAATTTTGGGTGCTATGGTATAGCTATCTAGAATCTAGAGTAGTGATGTTATATATGTATCTTTCTATCATATTCACCAGTTATGCCATAAAATGCAGGATTCAATCACGCAAAAAAAAAGAAAATATATGCATGTGTGTAAGCTGCTGAAGAAGAACAAGATTAATTATCAGATTGAATATTCATATTGGAAATGCACCCTCATGTTTTGATAACTATCTTACTTAGACTATTACAATGGTATTAAGCCTGAACTTCGTTTATCATGAAGCATATCAATGTTCCTAGTAAAACATTGATCAGTTAAATAATCTGAAGGGCCCTTTTAAAATAAATAGATAAATAAATAATTTGAATAATCTGAAGAGCCCTTTCCAAAATAAATAGATTAATAAATAATTTGAGGTGCTATATTTAGACATTGATAATTATTTTCAAAGCTGTATAGGAATCATTCTTTAGTACAGACATTTGCATATAAAGTTGTGTACTTGGAGTAAGTCATATCTTAAAATGTGTGAAAAGGTTTTCTTGGAAGAAAATTAATCAACTCCAAGGAAAGTTGAAGCTGTACGAGAGCAAGAAGTGGTGGCTACAGAGTTCGGCCCAATGAAGTGGACGTATATAATATTAATATATGTTGTACGCTGCGACATATTCGATGACTTACACATAGAATCTTCAACGGTAAATAATTAGTCAATACTTGGGTTGTATCACTCGGGGATTAAAAGAAAGCGAATGAATGACTCAAATAATATTAGTCTATATTTATTTATAATGAGAAATTTTAAAATACATCGGAAGTAATATATATATATATATATATATATATTTAATTTAACCCTATGTACACACATATGATTAAATTATCCATCATAAGTAGCATGTAAGTTACTATTTTCTTTTAACGCTGAAAACAATGTTTTTGTACTTTCGAATAATTGTGATTCATGAGGCATCATAATCCTCAATGACTTGTCAACACAGTTTGAGTGCGTAATAAGCAGGCGAAGCGAGTATTTTAAAATGTTTATTTGACATCATTTTCAGCTCATTGCTTGACTTCACTGAAGACAATTACCGTATTGGAGATTACGCCGTCAGATAAAAAGAATTTCATTTTGAATTCTAATAAATGAATGGATGGAAAACCAACAAAAGTTCAAAGAAAGGGTCTAAAATTTCCATTACCGTCCGAGGAACGCTAGCTGATGAAAAATGCCAGCCGGGGAAGCAATTTCAATTAATGTCATATAAAAATGCATGCGTGATCTTCATTCACATGAAGCTAGGTTTGAGAATAATTTGTACAATGGAAAAGAAAGATCATAGAAAATATAACAAACAGCTAATACAAAGCTAATATACAAGAATATAAAAATTAGAGGACAATGGAAGCTAATACAAAGCTAATAGATAAAAATTAGAAGACAATGTAAGGCATAGTCATTGTTGAGAGTGAATCATTGACAACATCTAGACTAGACTCCAAAGTTGTTTTGACGTGAATCTAAAGGCCAATTGAAAAAGGACAACATCTAGTCTTTGTAAGGCATAACTCCAAATTTAAATCATAGTTAATTGGCCCACATTTTCCAATTTAACCCCTAAAGATTATGATAAATTCGGTTCGGAGTTGGGTTTTCTGATCTTTTATTCTCGTGACATTTTAAACGGTTTTGTGGGTTTAAAATTCTGTTTTTGATCCAAAATAACATTTGGATAATAATTAGATGGATCTCATCTACCCCACCCCTCTTTAAATAGGCTGAAAGAGTATAAATCTCACAAATTATGGTTGTGGGCAAAAGAAGATTTTCATGCCACTCTTTCATAATTATGCTATCAATTGGTGGGATCATAAGTTTTTACACATTTTTTTTGCGGACCTACTTCGAAGTCGTGGCAGATTTTTAGATTTTAATTTGGTTCCTACATTTCGTCTCGACATATTTATAAATTTCTAATTATAACATAAACAGATTGTAGTGCAATATAATAATAATAATAATAATTCAATAAGAAAAACACACAACGGGGATGTCAATTAAACATCGAAATAAATTACAAAAGTTTTAATGGGGTTGATTATTAATGGCTTAATACTATGCTCAATTATATTGTAGCTAATTGGGTTGCATTAATAATTAGAGTTTACAACGTGGTTGCATGATTGTGTACAATTTGTGTTCAATTTTATCTAAAATATATGCAGAGTTGTTTGCTTAGGAGTTCTTTCTTCTCCTAACAACAATTTATATTAAAAGAAAATAAGATCCAACAAATCATAACATTGTGATTATCACCATAATTTTGGATAAAAAAATCTATTAAAATTTTATGATTATCATCCACTGTTTAAGGCTAAGATCAACGATCAGATAACAAAGTTTGGATAGGATTATATGGTTCATCTTAACCAAGAATTCTTGTAACAAAATAACAACTTAAAATTTTCAAAATTTGTCAATATGTTAATTTGTTTCAGCTCTTTGATGCTAAATTGTCAATGCATTTTTAATAGGAGGAACGCATCGTTAATTGACTTACCTTCAAAATTGAAGAAACAATCATACAACTGACAAATAATCAGATGTGACGTAAATAAAATTCAAGGTTTGATTATTACTATTATTATTATTATTGTTGTTGTTATTCTGACGCCTTAAAATTTTGAAATAATCCTTGCATATTGTAACTAGAAAAACAACAAGAATGATTATGAATAACGAGAGGAAAGTGTCACATTGAAGAGAATTAAATAACGAACGACCTGTAAATGAAGGTAGTTGTGGCAGTGCCACTAATGGACACCTGAGATTATGAGCCGAAAATTTAGGGCTGACCCGGAGGCGAATTTTCCAATGGGATTCCTTTGTCTTCTTCTTTTTCTCTCTACTAATTTGCGCCCGAAATAGGGTAGTGACATCTGCATCCCTACTTTTTCAGATTCTTTCACGTAAGGGTGCAGTTTTTTTTCATTCGTATCGAATAGGTCCCTTGACCATGTTGAAATGGCTACAATGCCCTTTTACAATTAATGGGATAGTTCAACGTTGAAGGCTGTTTCAATTATTTTACTAATATGACTCAATGGAGTTGTTAATTTCAGGGTGTCTTGTGTTAAATTGGTTTAATAAATTTAAGTTTATTTTTATTTCCTCTTGAGTTGAGTATGAATTTTAAAATTTTTGTTTGCACGCAAATTATCTGGTCTATAAATAAATATTTATGTACCACACTAGACTTTGGGTCATCTTTTTTTTTTTTTAAAACAAAAAATGCTTTTTGTTTACTAATATTAATAAAATATCCCATAATCTAGTTGTTATAACTATCATGTGGGTGTTATTGGGATTCTTTTGTTTTTGAATTATTTAAAAAATAAATTAAATATTCTTATATTATGAAAGTATTTTTATGCTTAAAATGTCAAACCAACATAAACTATTTAAACTCCCTTTCTTTGTTGATCTATAATTTTTATTTTCTGTCAATCTAATTTAATTTATGGATTCAACTAAGTTACAGTTGTAACTTAACATTTGCCTTAATTTATACTTCAAGATTCATTTCTTAGTAGTATGTCAGTGACCAATTTGCTAAAAGTAGAAAAACTATGCTGTTATATGAGAAATCACAGGAAAACAGGGATCTTAATGTTATTACCGCGAAATCATAGACATTACTCCACTAATTAATTATCTAGTTTTAAATGAAGAAAGATTCAACTTTAACTCTGTTTATTATTTCGTTTGTAAAACAAGTTGTTGATGCGTTTTTATTTCCTACAAATTCTCATAAACTGACGTATCTAAATACATATTTATTATTTCATTGATTCAATACATATTTATTATGTGTTTTGAATTTGTATCTTTCTTATTAGTTTTATCTAATAAATTCCTCATTATTATTATTATTATTATTCCTAGCAAAAGCAAACGTTCACAAATATCTATCTATTTTCTTTTTACATTATTATTTCTATTAATATATTATACCAGGAATATATTCCCGTTTTTTAGATAATAGTATCATAATAATTCCCGTAAAGGAAAAGGAAACGAAAATTAGCTCATATTATGGACCGACATTTTCATCTTCTCCTCACAAGGTGTTGTTTTGGGTTTGGGTTTTGATCACCCAACTCTCTTCACTATTTGCTACCCATTAAATCTCTACTTGTGATCAAATTCCTAAACAAACACTCCACCATATTTGTCTTCCGTTAAACGAACACGTGACCCTCCTGGTCTTTATGCTTCGTTATTTTATGTACTTTCTCTGTGCTTCTGTAATGAGGAAACTGAAGCTAGTTTCGAAATCAGAAAAAGGAGGAAACTTTGAAATGGTTGTATCACTTAGCAGGCAAAGATGGATTCAAATTTTGATCTTTATTGGTGTTTTGTATTTGATATTTTTGATTGGTTTACAAGTTCCGTTTGTTTTCACAACTGGGTTCAGTTCAATTTCACAAGAACCTGTAATTACTCAACATTATGATAGACTCAGAAGAATCGAAGAGGGTCATTTGCAAGTGAAAGCTCCATCTCGTCCCTTAAAGCAATGGGTTTCATCGCAAGACTCGGACTCACCAACTCAGACTCAACCCACCCCCACCACCGCGTCAAATAGCAAAAGCCAACTGCTTTCAAACATTTCTTTTGATGCTAACACTTTCACACCCAGTAGTGAATCTGGGGCTTTACAGTTACATAAAGCTGCCAAAACGGCTTATGTAGTGGGGAGACAGTTGTGGGAGGAACTTGAATCAGGGAACATACAAATTGATACAAAAAAGAAAGAAAATTTGTCAGAGTCGTGTCCTCACTCGATAATTTTATCTGGGTCGGAGTTTTTGAATAATAAAAATTTGATGTTTTTACCATGTGGGCTTACACTGGGGTCACATATAACGATAGTGGGCGTGCCAAGGGCAGCACACGCGGAGAAGAATCCAAAGATTTCAGCTTTGAATGATGGGCAGGAAGTTATGGTCTCTCAGTTCATGATGGAGCTGCGTGGGTTGAAGACAGTGGAAGGGGAGGAGCCACCGAGAATTTTGCATTTTAATCCAAGGTTGAAAGGGGATTTCGGTGGCAAGCCTGTGATTGAGCAGAATACCTGTTATAGGATGCAGTGGGGGACTGCCTTGCGGTGCCAGGGCCGGCCGTCCAGGCCTGATGAGGAGACTGGTACGTTGTCACTGTTGTTGAGGTTTTATATTTTCTTAGGAGTTTATATTTGATTAATGAATGATCTTAGCAAAGGACTTGCAACCGCTGGGCTGATTGATTTTTGAGTGATTGTATTTGTGAAAAGAATGAATATTGGTTAGAGTTATGACAGATATTGTTGTTGTTGTTGAAGTTAAATCAAGGGGTGGAACTAATCTGCTGTGCGGTTTAATAGCGAGCTGCTTGGGTGTGTTTTGGTAATTGTTATGTTTCCATAGTATTAAAAGGTATGAGGGGTTAGAACCTTATACTGCAAATTGATGGCATGCTCCTCTTTTATATGCATGTGCTATAGTGCATTTCTGTGTATAATGGGTAGAGAAACATTTAATTCTGTCTTTGCATATCACTGCCTCAAATTCTGAAGTCCTATAATTGTTATTTGATATGAGGTTGATTTTTTAATTTATTTTTCTCTTAAGGGGGAAAAATTAATTTAATATTTCATTGTTTTTTCATTTTATACTTTTGGGTTGTGTTTGCAAATTCATGTTATGCTGAGATCAAACTTGTCAGATCACCATTGAAAGGATTAGGTGTGGGTAAGTTGCACTTCTGTAAGATGTGGCCTGCTTATGTAACCATTTATCAATGAATGAATGTTTTTTTATTGCTTTTCTCTTGAAGCAGAGATCAGAACCTATTTGGAGTTGCTTGCTCATATTCATTAATTATATATTTTGAATAATTGTTTTTCTTGCTAGTTTTTGGTCATTTTTTGGACAACCAAATTGGGTAATTCTTTTGGACTCACTGCAGTTGATGGCAAGTTGAAGTGTGAGAAATGGATCCATGATGACGAAAATCATGCAGAACAGATTAAAAATAAATGGTGGCTACTGAAACGGCTTGGATCTGATACAGAAAAGGTCACCACTGACTGGTTGTCACCTTTCCCATTTGAGGAGCGCAGGCTGTTCGTTCTGACTCTTCTTGCCGGTTTGGAGGGGTATCATGTTAGTGTTGATGGGAAGCATGTTACATCCTTTCCTCATCACACTGTAAGTAATAAAACACAATGCTTTAGTCTTGTGATGGCTATTGATGGCTCATAAAAGTTTGTCTGATGCTTGCTATAGGGATTTACTCTTGAGGATGCCACTGGCTTAACTGTGAATGGGGATGTTGATGTCCGTGACATATTTGCTGCTGCTTTGCCTACAACACATCCTAGCTCTGGTCCTCAAACACATCTTGAGATGTCAAGCAGATGGCAGACTCCACCTCTTCCTGAGGGGCCCGTGGAACTTTTTATTGGTATACTTTCTGCAGGAAACCATTTTGCTGAGCGGATGGCTGTGAGGAAGTCTTGGATGCAGCATAAGTTTGTTCAATCTTCGAATGTGGTGGCTCGATTCTTTGTAGCACTGGTAATAATAATATCATGCTCCTTAAATGATTGATTATTGGTTATTTGTTAGCATGTAAACACTAGGTAGAAGGTCGTTAAATACATTTTTGTTTTTGAATGAACAGCATGCAAGGAAAGAAGTGAATGTGGAGTTAAAGAAAGAAGCAGAATTTTTTGGTGACATTGTGCTTGTTCCTTACTTGGATAACTATGACCTTGTTGTGTTGAAAACCGTTGCCATCTGTGAATATGGGGTGAGTTGTCAAATTACAATTATTACAAGCTGATTGATAAGTGTTAATCCAAGAGATGACATTTGATGACTTTGGATGTTTACAGGCTCGTACGCTGTCTGCAAAGTATATAATGAAGTGCGATGATGACACATTTGTAAGATTAGATGCAGTTGTTAATGAAGTGAAGAATGTACCTGAGGGCAACAGCTTGTACATTGGAAACATCAACTACCACCATAAGCCCCTTCGGCATGGTAAATGGGCTGTGACATATGAGGTATGGATGGACATGTTGATTTGCTAGTTTTTATCTCATCAACTTGCATCTTCAATTTCCTTTCAAAAAAAGAAAAAAGAGAAAAACTTGCATTTCAATTTGAAGCAACATAGTTTAGTTCTAATTTTAATTAAGTCATATGGACTATAACACAAAGAATTGTGGTATTGCTTGTGTATTCTCTTTCTCTCTGTCTATCTGCCCTGGCAGTTGGATTTAATATAATTTAACTGAATTTTTTGAAATTGATGGACAATGATAATTGTTTTAAGATTTTTTCTCTTTTGATAAATAATTTATGAAGTTTCGTCTTTCAGTCCTGCAAGAAATTGTTTCGATTGTGCATAACTCAACTATTCTAGAAAATTTTTACCTGAAATGTTTTTGGATTTCTTTTTGATAAATAATTTATGAGGTTTCGTCTTTCATTCCTGCAGAGTTCAAGTCTCTGTCAATATTTTTGTATTACTCTGTCCTTTGGCAATGGTTTTTTTATCTACATGATAGTCAATTTGGATGTTTGAGATTCCTCACTCTTTCTTCCTTAATTGCTGGTGGTTTCAGGAGTGGCCAGAGGAAGATTATCCACCCTACGCCAATGGGCCAGGCTACATTTTGTCATCTGACATAGCGAAGTCCATAGTATCTGAGTTTGAGAGCAATAAATTAAGAGTGAGTATGATTTGTGTGTGTATGAAGGTCATGGTGGTTGCTTGTCTTCGCTAAAGTTTTCAATAATCTTTAAATTTGTGCAGTTGTTCAAGATGGAAGATGTGAGTATGGGAATGTGGGTAGAGCAGTTCAACAGTACGAAACCGGTAAAGTATGTGCACAGCTTGAAGTTTTGCCAGTATGGGTGCATAGAAGGTTATAATACAGCTCATTATCAGTCTCCAAGGCAGATGATCTGCTTGTGGAACAAATTGCAAACGCTGGGAAAGGCTCAGTGCTGCAACATTAGATGATGAATGATTGTGATGATCAGTGACCAGCTGAAGGATGAAGAACCAGAGGAACAAATTTTGCAGTTGAAGCCGTCATTCATTTATTGTACATTCTTTGGTTAGTTGTATCTAGGCTCTCCCTTCATTTGCCCTTTCCATATTCTTTCATTTTTTTCCTTGCTCTAAAATTTTTTCCCTTCTAGCGAAGCATCCTCATACACATCATATTTTTGTAATTTGCACAATAATGGCTATGGTAGAATGAAATTGGACATCGGTTACGTCCACAAATTTATACCTCCGCTTGTTTTTCTTTTTCAATAGCTGTTAGTTAAAAAAAAAATCCAAGTACCGTTTTTCAGCAGCTGTTAGGTAAAAAAAATTCCAAGTACAGTTTTATGTTGTTCCTCCCCCCCCAACCCCCGCCCCCCGGGTGACAGAAGCATCCAATGCTCTTCAATGTAAAATAAAATGAGGATCAACTACAACAAATATATGGTATGTAGAATGGACCTTATTTTAGGCTCTCGTCACACAGCGTGAACGTATGGTGGGCTTAGACCCCGAGAAAGGGAACTGAATTTTCTATCATCATTTACATCGTAATACTCTTAAATCGAAAATTTCAAAGATAAAGTGTTTCCAGTGAAATGAAAAGTTCTGAAGAAAATTAACCGATTGTTCCACCCCTTGAGTTGCCTTTTCCAACGCATTATAGCGGAGGCTTCGCGTAGAATCATCAGACTAAATCCTAGAATTATCTATGCCAACACCCTCTTGTGGATCGCCTCCATTTTAACAAGTACTGCAACAAACTGGAAGCAGGACATTACTAATCATCAAAGAAGAGACAACAAAAATATTAGAGTTTTACATACATTATCACTGTAACATGACAGTGTACAACTTTACGACTTGAACATGAGCACTGCACTCTCTAAATTAAGTATAAAATAATATCACGACCATCATTGTATCCATATTTGAGATAAGACCATGTAATCCAAATTCATAAGTGGCAAAACAAACGGTTTACCTTCAATGTAAGCTTCTGCAGAACGGGACACGCCTTTTATCAAGCAAGTCGATGCAGCTAGGTTTTCCCTAATAAGTCAGTCTAAAGAGGCATAAGGTCAAGTTCCTTTGTTTATAGATAACTGATCATAAGATGCAAAGTTGCACAAGAACACACACCTCCTAAAATTTAAAGTACAGACCACAGTCAAGTAAAACTGCAACTCAAGAGTTTCCAGCTGAGGAAGATGGTTTTGAATTGGTTCGTTAACATTCCTTAAATAAGACTTGGGAGGCCGCCAATGGACAAATTAAGAAGCTGGGGAGAATTCTCAATCCTTAATTTCTAATCCGTAGAATTTCAATGACAAAAGACTTGGACCAGAAGTTTCAGCTTCTTGAACGGAAAAGCCCTGGGTTCGTGAGTCGGATTATAAACATGGAGAATACCTCTCACTTAATCTCTCAAGAAGTGGGCAACTGTATATAAAAATACTCGAGAGTCTATTTGTTATCATCCACATCGACAAAAGAAATGGACTTCAAAGACCCGATGTTGTTAGATAAACCAGGGGATTTTTAAGATTGTTAAACATTCTTGAGCAAGTATATGACGCTTCCCACCCATTTCCATAAATTGTTGCAATTCATTTGGTACTTGTGAATACGACAATTGACTTAAAACATTAAATTACATACCCGTTCCGTTAAGTTTAACTCCAGAGTCTCGAGCTGTGGGAGATAGTTTCTGAAAGGATTAATAAGATTTCTCAACTGATCATCAACTGTCCCACTATGGGATACATCAAAAAGCAAGGGAGCATTGTCAGTTTTGAACTTGAATTCCAATCCATAATAGTTGTGTGACAAAAGATTTTTGGGCAGAAATTTCAATATCTTCAATCGAATTGCAACAATCAATCTCTAGGCGCGTCAATCGGATTGATGTTTAACCAAGATAAATATGGAGAATTCCTTACACTTTAAATCTTTTAAGAAATGGACAATTGTATTTGAAAAAACTCTGAGAGTCTCTCGGTTAGCATCCTCATCAACAAAAGAAATGGACATTATATCAACCAGGTGGACTTTTGAGATTGTAAGAACATTCTTGAGTGTACTTGTAAGCTTCCCTTATTGTTGCAATGTTGGATCTTTAATCCATCATTGTTGGATCATTAATCTAACGATGTGTTTATATGTGAATAATTATGTGTTGTAAAGTGTCGTATAAGGTTAAGCCCAATTAACATTAAGATTTACAATAATGTGGGATTTAATGTATCTAAAAGGGTGTGAGACTTTAATGTGCAAATACTTAAGGTAATTTATATTTTTATGATGAGCTAAAATAAGAAATTTAAAGATAACAAAAAAAGTTATTTATATAAGCGGTTATGGTCATCCAATTACACACATTGTTCTATTCTTTATGACATCTCATCATAAAAAAGAGAGTACAAAGAAACTTAAAGGATTTTCTATGAGAATGTATTGATCTAAAAAGCTAATCATATAGATTTAGAGAGTAATTCATCATTATGAATTTAGGTGTGCTTTCATATATTTTGTTATTAATTTTTGGTGATACATCCCGGATTATAGGTAATGGTTTCACCAAATGTTTAATTAACATGCAAAACTCAAAATTTGAATCCTTTTTCTTATATCCGTATCATTCCAATTGGAAAATGGTACTTGATGTAGGATAGTTGCCTAGAACGAGCAAGGTATCTTCTGATAGTTATAACTTGGTTACATGGATCTATTTTGGGCGTATAATAACCGTTTCAAAGTTAGCAATGAGACAAACCAAACCCTGAATGCTTACACCATTTTGCCTCATGTTCAAGTTGGAAATTATTTCTTGGTCATTTTGTAGTTTTTAATTATTTTTCTATTTTTCCTATTACATTTAGGATTTTAATCTTTTTTTTTAGATGTCAAATTTGGAAGTTGTTTTTTCTTTCTTTTTTTAATTTTGATTAGGAGAATTTTATTATAGAATAATAATTTGAATTTATCTACTTTGATAAATTCATGATATTGAGAGTTAATATTAGAATGTCCCAAAACCCTAATTTTATTTATTCAGATTTTTTTTAATAAAATTTTCATTATTCATAAACTTAGTTTCTCTTAACTATAAATTTTTTACATTTTCGCATAGTCTGCACTTCGTGAGAATCAAACAATTCAAATTGTATCTTGATCTCATCCATGTTTGAATGAATATGAAATTTTCAAACTTTATTCACACAATATATGAAAAAATAAAGAAATTTAAAAATGCAAAGACTTTATTCATTAATTATTTGGTTGTCTATTCAATAACAACTGCATAAAATAAATCTTATTCATTAGTTTGAGACATTATAAAGGGTATCGATCAAGCATCGAGGATGCTACCCCGATAGACCGATTACTAATTAATTTGATGCCCGGGCTGCTCTGATGACGTTAATCACTTCGTCACTTACTCGGAAAGATTTGGTTAACACTTCATCGGGAACGGGAGGCGTTGTGTCAAATAGAGTACCGACTGAATCCGAAACACCAGGATTTTGAGTATTGAAAATAGGTATAAAGGTGGCCGGCCCTTTTCCAACATTTAGTTGGAAGTGAATCAGTGCCCTAGGAATTAAGAATACCATCCCGGGAGTCAAAACCTTTGAGAAAAAGGTATTATTAGTTGTTACTAACCCTACAAGCACCTTTCCTCTAGTAACGATACCAGCCTCGGTTCCACGAGGATGTGTATGGGGAGGGTTTATTCCACCGACACCCAAGTCAATTCGGAAGAGTGAAACTCCTTGAGTATTGACCGCTGGAAAGCCAGAAACATCACCAACTGTAACTGCACGCTTAAAGACATCAAATGTGGTCGGATCTTTGGAAAAGTCCGTGAAGAAATCATCAGAAGTTACTTCTGAAGCAGGTTTGCAGGGGAAACCATTGATAGAGATGGGGGCATTCAAATCCGCAATACAGATGTCTTGTAAGGGATCAGGGTCGCTTGCGTGAGAAGGGCAAGGGAGAATCAGTAACACTATCAGGCAGCATAGCAGCCCAATGAGCGACGTTGATGAAGAAGAAATCATGGTTGTGATTCAAATCTAAATTCGCAGAATTAATGGCTGCAGGTAGTCTTTAGTTGTTGGATTTAAAGGAAGATGAAGGATCTATTTATACTACTCCCCGGGGTCTGAAAGCTTGATTAACATTACTTTGAATTTAGTAAAATATTAATGCCAAAGGATTGGCAAATCGATGAGGTTTGTTGACTTTGTGAATTCGGATAGCGCGTACAAAATATTTAAATTGTTGCATAACCTGGCCTTTGCAACCGGGAAAGATAATGAACCAAAAACAATGTCTCATTTTTTTGGCTATCTGACAATATAACTAAGTAGTTTGAATGTTTACTTTTGAAGGCGCTGAAAGATATTTAAAATTTAAAGCTAGAATAATGTACTTTGTAAAGATAATTATGAATTGGTAATGTTTCCTACTGTTTAAGAGTTAACTTGTAAACGCAACAATTTATTTAATAGATTAACTAAAAATTTGATTCCCTTCAGTGCACTTGACCTTATCCTTTTAATAAAATTCATCAATCAGTGTTAGGTTTCTTGTTGCATTCCAGAATCGTCATTAATGAAGCAAATTCGATACTTGCGTGAATAACATACTCATTAACTGCATAACCGGATGCATCAACTATTAGTCAGTTAGGAAATATGTCTTATTTTTCAATAAGGATTTCCTAGAATATTTTCCATTTTTTAGAATTCTTATTTAAGGAATAAGTAATTTTTCCTTTGTGATTCAAGGAGGAATACTATTAATATAAGAAAATGAATACTTTTTTCCACAAGAAATAATCACTATATATATGGAGGTTGGGTTCACTTATTTATATAATACAACAATCAGTTCTCTGCGAGTAGACGGTTTCTAGTGTGAGAGAAACAATAGATCTATTAAGAGAATGAGTGTTATTGGGGTTTTGGGTGTGAAGAAAAATTACTAGAATAATTGCAATAATTTTTCATATAGTGGATTTTTCGTCATCCTTGGCGGCCATAGTTTTTCTTCATTATAAGAGTTTTCCATGTAAATTCTTGTGTTATGTGATTAATTTTATTCACCATCTATTTTTCTGTTTGTTATTTATTTGGTATATTTTTGCTTGCAAAATCTTGATGGAATTAAAATTTCCTAACATAGTCAATTGATAATTATTACAAAAAGAAAAAAAATTTATCATCTTACTTTTTTTTCCTCCCCAAATGAAAGGCATGTGATCTTACTCTGAAACTAGTGGAATTGTTAATACATGCAAGCAACATTCATATTTTGATAAGAGACGTTATAAAAATATATAGTCTTATTTTGGTTTTAAAGTATTGCATTTATAATTATGAAATAAAAGTTATTAGTGTATAGTAATATGACCTTTAAATGAAAATTTTGACAAAAATATAATAAAGATATTGTTGGTGATTTATCATACAAATGTTAGATTAAATTGATCTAATTTCCAAACGACAATGGTAGGAGTTTACCAAACAATTTATATTCAAAGATAAATTTATAAGGATAACATATATGCTCAAGAGAAAATGAGATTAAAAAAAGAGGTTAATCTCAATTTCATTGATTACTTTGACATAAAATTCATCTTCTTTTTTCTCCTTATTTCATTTTCCTCTCCTCCTTTCCTCTCATTTCATTTTCTTTTATTTCTTCGAACCAAACACGAGTCCTATAACTTAGTTATAGCTGGCAGTTGCCCAACTACAATACTAAGAGGTCCTAGATGGCGTGCGACTTTCACTTTAGATGTCATTATTCTTGTCCTCGACATAGGGATCAGGCTCGTAAGCTTTTTACTCGTATTCATATTATAATTATTTTGTTTTAATTATACTATAATAATGACCATGATCAAATAACACGCATGATCGAAGGATATTAATTTTTTTTCACTTTTCTGTTTGTGTTCTTTCGCTTGCTTATTAGTTCTAGGATCTCCACTGTCAGTTTATTGGTATGCTATGAGAAAATGGAAATGTCTACAATAGAGGATTCTGTCCATTGTATTGGAAAGTGAAAAAATCTCCACCCTTGAATCTTTATGCGTTAAAACTTAGGTGGCGTTTGTTTTTCCGTCTGAAATTTGAATAGATCTGAATTAGTCTGAATTCTGAATAGATCTGAATGTCTGAATCTGAATAATGTGTTTGTTTTTTTTATCTGAATCTCCGAGAATAAGTATTAAGTTGTTTGTTTTTTAAACTTAAAAATCTGAAAATATATATTTTTACATTTGTACCCTTATTAAATTTAAATGTCAAATAAATAATACACTAAATACCATAATATTTTAATATTTATAAGTAAAACTATATTTAAGTGAATACATAATGATTTTGGAATTATAATATATAAAATACCATAAATTTTAAATTTTATCACTAATTCTCAATAATAGTACATAATATAAGAAAAAAACATAATATAAGAAAAAAAACTAACAAAATGATTGAAATAATTGATTTGTTATTTCATCTCGAAGTTGTCTCATGTAAAGATGAGATTATGTAGGATAAACGTCTATGGGTGAGTTTTGGAATATGTATGAAAAATAAATTATAAAATAGGGATATTTTTGACATTAGAAATTAATTGACTTAATTCAGATTCTTCTATTCAGCAAAAAGTTAAAAAAATTGGCTTCTTTTATTAAGTCAAAATTATCTGAAAAGTCATATTAAGTTATAAAAACAAACACCTCTAATTAACTTAATTAATTAAGTTAAGTCACTTTAAGTTATTAAGTTAAAAAACAAATGCCACCTTAGTTATCTGAGTAATATGCAACCTTTTTATGCCAAGAAAAAGAAAAAAAAAAGAAAGAAATTTTATTTTTTATCAATTAATTTATTTTTTTGTATTTTATTTGTATAAGAAGTAGAGAGTGAGTAAAGTTTAAATTAATTTTACAGTCTTTATGTTTTTAGAATTTGAATTAGGATAATGAAAATAAGCATGAAAGAAGCATTTCTTTTTTCAACATTTTCTTAGAAGTGAACTTGCGCTCTACGAATTAAGAACATCATCCCAAAAGTCAAAACCTTTGACCAAGTCCAGTATTTGTCAAGGGCAGCAGAGTACTTTGATGGCCTATTCCATTGAATTAATTGTCTGCAGCAGACTATTGATCCTTACCTGGTCAAGATAATGAAGCGGCTGAAGAGTTTGTTCTTGTTTTCATGGAGTTGACATTTGAAACAACAATTGAATAATAGATTGAGAGTTGAAACATTCCAACATACATACATACATATATGTATGTATGTATGTATGCATGCATGTATAGAATCAATTAATTCACCAATTAATTCAATTAATTAATCCATCAATTATCAGGGAACACTTATAATTCCAAGTTGATGTACATCAACAAGCTGGGGAATGTGATCGAACTTTTAATTTGATTTTTTTGGACCATAAAATTTAAGCGACAGAAGATTTGGGAAAGATATTTTAACTTCTTCAGTTGGATAGCAGCCGCAAAAATCCAAGTAAATTTGAAATCATGCTTACACGTTACAATTTGTCTAAGGTTGGAGGCAAACAAATTCCTCGATGATTTCATGCATCGATCGGACTATTAAAATTAATACGATAGATTAAACATACTTGAGTTCCAACCGAATCTTTGTATTGAAAGGAGCAATTTGCAACCAGGTCTCGAATCTTCATTTTGGTTTCAGTATCTGAAAATTTTAAGGTCGTGGAAATTTGAATCTTTATACAACTAGTAGCTTATTTAGATTTTATCATTGGAAATGTTAAAATTAACCGAAATCATTGATTCCATGCGCTGACACGCCAAGCATTCATTAACAAGGAACAGTAAGACTTGTTGCCGTCACATATATTCTGAAACTAGTAGAGTAGTTTAGTTACAACAGCCAGTAACTTTTTGTTGCTCATTTAATGTAGAATTGTCGTCTAGACCGAATCTCTGGCTAATCGAGCGCATGCCTTTTCGTTTTTCTTTTCTCCAACGTAACTAGTTTTCTTTTCTTTTTTCCTTTTTTTTTTCTCCCCTGCAAAAACAACTACTGTTTTCGATTTTCGAATTTGGAAACTTGCTTCAAAGGTTAAACGTTTTTCAAGATATTTAAAAAATATCAAGATCAAAGTGATCTTTTGACAAAAATTTATTAACAGATTTTAACCGAATTTTCCGGAAAGTAGTTGGCTTATACAAGTTGCAAACTGGAGGTTGTTGAGAGCTACGATCAACAATCATTGGTGGTTGCATGTACTTGCTGCATTTTGTTAGTGTTTCCCGGATAATTTTCTTATTTTTATTAAAACTTGTATGGTTATTTTTTTTTATCAAAATAATGTATTAGATATGATGCTGAGGGGTAAAATTTTTAGATTGAGATGTAATAAGATATTGAATGTGTGCTGGATTTTCAATTAAATTGTTCATAATACGAACTTACAATTCAATATATATTTTGTATTAAAAAAAAGTTTTTAATAGCAAATTGTAGGATCAGAATCAAAACGAGATTATTTGTTGGCTTTTTGGGCTTTGTAAAACGTGTGTTGACAAAGATCTAAACTGCTTTAAATTTGATATGGCAATTAAAAAAAAAAGATTTAAATTGTAGACATGGTAGAAGTCCGTACTTGGTCAATAAGCCAGAGTGTGAAGTTATTTCTTGTTGTTTTTGGCTATCTGACTCTGGGATATATACTGTAGCTTTGAGTAGCTCCTGGAAAAGGTTGAGTTTAATTAAAAACACTTTACAGAAGTACTAGGTCAAGATAATGAACCGTTTCTTCTTGTTTAATTAATTTCTTGGAGTTGATATTTGAAACAAACAATTCAATAGATTAAAGAGAGTTGAAGCAGTCTATTTTCCTATTATATACGTAGTAGTTTCAAAGTCATCGAAAAATGAATCCGTAAACCTTTACCTAGCAGCTAGTTTGTTGATGACGATTAATTATCCAATCCATCAATTCTCAGGGATGAGGGAACCAGTTTGTTAATGAAGATTAATTATCCAATTCATCAATTCTCAGGGAGCATTTATGACTGGATAAATAAGATTCCTCAGTCAGTCATAGGATTACAGCCGAGTGAGAAATCAATAAGTTGCAGCATATTCTCAATTTTTAATTTGATTTTTGGTCCATGAAATTTAAATGACAAAATATTTTAATTTCGTTAATTGAAGAGTCGTCTATTCTTATTTCTCTAGACTTACATCCGTAAAATATATATATATATTTAAATTAAGGTACGCACACTAATGAGACTCTAACCCAGTTTGGGAAGACCGTTTCTTGCAACAGATCTCGTCTATAATAACAGGATAGATTAAATACACTTGCCTTCCAACGCCCTAATCTTTGCTTTGAAAGTACAGTTTACAACAAACTCTGAAATCTTCAATGAGATTTTAGTACCTGGTAATTTCGAAGTCGTGGAATTTTGAAACTATTTTCAGCTAGCTAGTAGCTTATTGAGATTTTATCACTGGTGTTATTAAAATTCATGACGATAGATTATTATTCAATCCATTAATTGAATCTTCAGGAAACTATGGGGGTTGGCAACATAACTCATCTTGTTTGTCTTATGGATGGTTCCAACTCATTCCCAGAGCCGAAGGTTATTGTTTGGCTAGCAGCCATGAGCCATCTCCGATAATTGGAGCTTCAGCCAAAAAACATTTAATTCCTTTCATTCCATTACCCTGACGCACCAAGTATTAATTAACGGAGAAGGAATAAGATCTAATGCTCTCGACGCTGAAACTAGTAGAATAATTGTGTTACAAGAGCCAATAAATTTGAGTTACTCATTTAATAAACAGTTGTCACAACAGAATCTCTAGCTAACCGAGAGCATGCCTTTTTTCTGTTTTTAATTTTTTGGCATAAGCAGCTACTGTTTTTAATTTTAACAGTTGGAAACTTGCTTCAATGGGTAAAAATGTTTTTTCTTTTTAACATATTTAAACAATATCAAGGGAAAATAGATGTTTTAACAAAGATTTATTAGCGCATTTTAACTGAATTCAACAAAAAGTGGTTTATTGATACAAGTTACAAATCGAAGGTAGTTTTGATTTAAACACTAGTGGTTATATGTATTTCTATATCTTATTGCTGGGCTCGCAGATTATTTTCCTAAGAAAATTATGTACGAGCTGTGTTATGTTGAGGAGGAAAGTCTTTTTGGTTAAAATGTAATAGGATATTGAATAAGTGTGCTAGATGGTGTCAAGAGTAATATGTTGTATTTTATTGAATTCAATTAAATTGTCCTAATACTAACTTACACAATCATATGATTCAACATATATTTTGTGCAAAGAGAAATTTAGGGAGGAAAAATAAAACTTCTATCATAATATGGGATTCGAGGTACATTTAGCATGCAAATAGCCACCATCTTTTCTTTATTCAATGACTGTTGGTTATCTCAGCTTTATTCTTTATTCAACAATTATTACATAACATAAATCTTATTCATTAGTTCTGAGACATTATAATGGGTATCAATCAAGTACCGAGAACCTTAATCTAGCTGGATCTATTACTAATTCGATGCCCGGGCTGCTCTGATAGCATTGATCACATCATCAGCCACTCGAAAAGATTTGGTCAACACTTCATTGGGAACGGGAGGCGTTGTGTCAAATAGGGTACCGACTGAATCCGAAACGCCAGGATTTTGAGTATTGAAAATAGGTATGAAGGTGGCCGGCCCCTTTCCAACATTTAGTTGGAAGTGAACCAGTGCCCTAGGAATTAAGAACACCTTCCCAGGAGTCAGAACCTTTGAGAAAAAGGTATTATTAGTTGTTACTAACCCTACGAGCACCTTTCCTCGAGTAACAATACCAGCCTCAGTTCCACGAGGATGTGTATGAGGCGGGTTTATTCCGCCGACATCCAAGTCAAGTCGGAAGAGTGAAACTCCTTGAGTATTGACCGCTGGAAAGCCAGAAACATCACCAAGTGTAACTGCACGCTTAAAGACATCAAATGTGGTCGGATCTTTGGAAAAGTCCGTGAAGAAATCATCAGAAGTTACTTCTGAAGCAGGCTTGCAGGGGAAACCATTGATAGAGATGGGGGCATTCAAATCCGCAATACAGATGTCTTGTAAGGGATCAGGGTCACTTGCACGGGAAGGGAGAGGGAGAATCAATAACACTACTAGGCCGCATAGCAGCCCAAAGAGTGACATTGATGAAGAAGAAAACATGGCTGGCTATGGTTAATTAAGATCTAAATTACACAATTAATGGGGCAGGTCTTTTTGTGTTGGTGGATTGGATGGAAGGTGATGGATCTATTTATACTATTCGGAGTCTCGGAGCGTGATTAACAGTACTTTGAATTTATGAAAATCTTAATGCCAAAGACTTGGCCAGCGATGTGGTTTATCGCTTTTTTGACTTTTAGAAATATAGCGTGTCGAAAATTTTTAAATTGGCACACGACATCACCCGGCCATTGCAACCGTGAAATATAATGAACCAAAAAGAATGTCTTGTTGTTTTGGCTTATTGACAAAGGGATAGCTTATATGTATAGAGTGTTTATATGATGAGAGTTCTTGTACTTTGGTCATTGGAAAAATTGTATATATATGTATACGTAGAATGCTTATTTACGGAGTGTTGAGTTATGTCCTACATTGGCTAGTAAAGGAGAGATACTTAGGTTTATATGGAGAATAGGTTACTCCATCCAATAGGTTAGTTTTTTGGGTTGGATATCTAAAAATCTTCTGCTAAGCCCTCCCAACAATTGGTATTAGAGCTAGAATCTAATAGTTGGAATGTGATGGTAGAACAACTCAGGTGTGTCAGACGAAAGGACTGAGTCCGGCGGTGGTTTCATCCGAGGGGAAGACTATTGAGTCGTGCCCCATATTGGCTAGTAAAGGGGAGATAGTTGGGTTTATAAGAAGGATACGTCATTCTACCTAATATGCTAGTCTTTTGGAGGGGGGGGGATTATTTAGTCATGTCCCATATTGGCTAGTAAAGGAGAGATAGTTGGGTTTATAAGGAGGATAGGTCATTCCACCTAATAGGTTAGTCTTTTAGGTTGGATACCTAAAAATCCTAGACTAAGCCCCCCCCCCCTCACAATGAGGGACTACATTATAATACTATATGGCATAATAACCTTCTCACACATTATTAAAGTGTCGGAACCTTCATTGAAAAATTTCCATATGTAAATATAGAGTTAAGTAGCTTAATTTTGATGGCACTTAAAAAAATGGTATAATTTTGGCATTAGAATTATGTACTTTGTGAAGAAAATTAGAAACTATAAGTGCTCGCCTTCTTGTTTACGAGCGTACAAGTTAAACACAAAAATTCATTTAATAGATTAATTATAGAAAGTTAGATTTCTTTCCTAATGAATAATAAGCAATTTAAAACTTAAGTTAAAAATTTAATTGATAAGAGAAATTAGGTTTCTAAATAATGAAAAATTTATAGGAAAAGTTTGATTCAACAAAAACCAGAGTTTTGAGCCTCCTTGATAATAACTTTAAATATCACGAATATACCAAAATAGGTAAATCTAAAATATTATATTATAATAAATTTTCCTAATCTGAATAAGGACAATAAAACAAACGGCAGCCAAATATGATATCTTAAAAAAAAAGACAAAATCTTGAAAGTAATAAAAAAAAATAAAAAAATAACTTTAAATAGCAAAACAACTATAAAAGAAGTAGAATTTCTAACTCAACACGGGATAAAACGACATAATATGTACTAAATTTAATTCATCTTATCATAAATTTCAAAATAGTGTATTATACGCTTGAAATGGCCAGAAGATATCCCACTCGCCCTACGCAACCATCCTATGTTATAAGTTGCAACATTCAACAATGAGATGTGAAGTAGTCCATGATACGACGTAATTTAATGATGGTCAAATATTGACGCACAACCTTCTGCGGGTAAGTTTGAAGAAGACATACTTCAATGACAAAGTTTAGTACGTAATTATCTACTGCTGAGCAGTTTGGTGTCCAATTGATCCCTCCCATTAATTGTGATCAGCAGAAGATCCTTGGCTTTATTAATTAACTTTGACATGGCCGTTGATGCGGAGCTATTCAACCGCCAAACTTGACCCATTCCTCAATTCCTTTTAGTTACACGCAAATCATCAAACAATTTTAAGTTTCTTCATACATTCCAAAGTCATCAACAACGTTAACTTACTGCTTGCGTACGTGAATAACATATATGTTCATTGATTGCATGACCTGTTGCGCCGACTATTAATCAATTAGCAATTTTTAAAAAAATGGATTTCTAGAGACGTGCAAGCAACATTTCGTGAATACATTCCAAATTGGCACTAGTTCCTCTTATTCTCGATCATCAACTTGACACAAAATTTCATTTAACAGAATATTAATATCTTGAAGCTATTCCAAAATGCATCTTTGGTAGCACAAGCTAAGCCTTGCTTGCCAAGCGTTTGGAAAGGTCTTAATGATTCTGTTGAAGAGATAGCATATGTTTGGTGTTGAAATTCAGTGTCAAAGTTGCATCCTGTGTAGTAATTTGTTCAATTAATTTAGACGAGAAGAGGATGAAATCCTTTTTACCAGAGCAGAAGACCAAAATGTAATCATCAAAACTCATATACACAACTATCCAGAAGAGACACTAAGGGTTGGTTAGAGATTTCATGTGCTTATAAAATACTCAAAAAAAGTAAGTAGGTGTTAGTAAGCTTTCTTACTAGAGTACTGTGAGTTTCATTGGGTAACCAACAAAATATATACATAAGCTTAAGTTGTCTAAACACATTTTTGTTTCATTTTTCGAACACTCAAATTTACATAAAATGGAGAAAAAAAAAGCTAAGGAAAAAATAGGTGATAATTACCTTTTTATTGAAATAATAAAGTTATTACATAAACTTTAAAAAATAATTCTTAATTTACATAGAAAATTATTTTATAAGTTATTTTAAAAATTTCTACTACATTACTATCAAAATAGAGAAAACGATGAAATAAATAATTTTTTTAAATTTACCAAACATTATTTTTGTAAAAATTATGGAATAAGATTTATTTTGTGATGTTTCAACTGTAATGTTGGCCTTTAGAAGGCTCTCCTTGATACTGTTGGAAGGTCAAAAGATCTAGTTATAATACAAAAGTTAATAATATTTAGTAAACATAACTTTCTAAAATTAATTTTGATAAAAATAATAAATTTTTTTATCAAACAAAATCGAGTTAAAATCACTTTAAATTTCAAACCACAACTGTAACTGTTTTCCAAACAGTAAAACCCATGGCTCCGAAAAATAGTAACAAACAATGCCCTAGCAGCTGGACAAATGGGAATGGGGTGCGAGACCATCAAATTGTTGCGTAAATTTGGAGTTCATGATGTGATTCCTTCATCCACGTTCTGCAGATAAAATGAAGTGCAACTGCAAAACCAAAATCAAAATAGAAAAAAAAATTAATGTGTTTTTCAAATCAAATTTGAGGTAAAAAATAATCAGCTTATAAAAATTTTAAGGTTTCTAAAGGGGTTGATACCAATTTCTTTCCTTTCTAAGCTCTAGGGTACAAGTACTTTTTCAAGAATAAGGAATGTATCGTAATGAATTCAGAGTATTTTTATCACATGCATACATGGAAAAAAAATGTTATAAATGCAAAAGAAGAATATAAAAATTATAATCTATTTTTAGAAACTAAAATTTCTTTCTTTTTTTTTAATTACAATCAATAATATATAAGTATTATATAAGTTATTCATTATTTTTATTATTTCAATTTTTTTTTGGGAAAGATAAAACTTCACTAAAATCAAGATCATAATACATTCATTTGCTGCACCCCCATTACAACACACAACCCCCCCCCCCCCCCCTCCCTTTTTTTTAAGGCGCTAGTGCGCTACGCTACAAACCCTTAGATATGGCATACCCAAAAAGAATGCTTTGGTAATTGCAATTGCTTCACCTCAGTAATACTTCAAACCACTTAGAAATGATCTAGAATAGTTCAGTACTCGTATTGAGCTAAACCAAAATAAAATTGTACTAGTTGAAGCAAATTTGACTCTAACTATTAATAGAAATAAACTAACTGCATTGGCGAACCTTACTAAATTAAAAAAAAATTATTTTATTTTATTCTATTTTTCTAATACAAAGGCCAATTTAATAATGCTGTAACTTTTAAAATAATTATTTTGAGCTGCGCTATAGAATAATCAGCTATTAAGAGAAATAAATAAATGTTTAATGAAATTTATTTTTTAAAATGTTGTACGTTTTAAAAACAGTCATATTTATTTGGGCAATCTTACTAATAAACTGTTGTAAGAATATAAATGTCTTAATCAAACATAGTAATCAATAAAATTTATTTACAAATTTATAAAATATATATAATTTTTTTATTATGTATATATAATAATTGACGAATAAAATAAAAATTTATATTATTATATTATTATATTATTTTTTTATCTCAATATAATCAATAATAATAATAATCTCTTTAAATTTAATAATTTAATTTCCTAATTAATAGTGATAATTTTGAATTTTTATAATATATATGAGGATAAATATCGAATTGTATTAAGTGTAAATTTGATTTTAAAAACTTTAAAATGAATAATTTTGACAAAAGTGATTTTTAAAAAAATTTATCAAATACAAAATTAATTTTTTTACTTTTTAAAATCATTTTTGAGTCTCTTAGAAACAATTCCAAACACGACCTGAGTGTATAAGGGTCACCTCCACCACTTCATCAAAATCACCATCACCACCACAACCACTGCCCATCTTCTTTACCATCAGCCCACCATCTTTACCAACATATAATGAATTTCAATGTTGAGTTTTGTTAAATTTTATAAACAAGTGGCAAGTTTTGTTGTTATTAATGATATTGGTTTTGATTTTGTATGAAAATTTAAGATTTTGTTTAAATTCAATATGAGATTTGATTACGAGTTAGTATTTGATTCAAATTGCAAATCAATTAAAAAGATGAGAGATATGTGAAAAATGAAAAGTTAAATTATTGAGAATTTAAGAGAGAAGAAAAATATTTATTTTCTTAATAAGGATGATTATTATAAAATAAATAATATTAATTAAAAAGTAATGAAATGAATTAAAGGGTCAAATATCCCACTCTTTGATATTTTCACATGGAAGTGTCTTTTACATCAAGCCCAAACAAATAATATGCTATTCAGGCTTTAATGATAAAAAGATCATCATATTGGATTTGGTTACCATGAAAACTATACTGCACAGTGAATATTCACTAAAGTGAGCCTTTTAACACCTCCTTAAAATTTTTTATGAATCCCTTTTTTAAATTGATGTTGTTTTTAATATAAAAAAGCTTTACACACATTCAGATTTCTCACACTTAAAATAAAATGAAATTTCTCCTACACTCTTGCTCATCCTATCTTGGTTTAATAGAGGTACCATACTTCTTTTATCTTTTGTAACAAATTTTCATATAACGCCTTCTATTTATTTTTATTTAACATTTATTCAATAAACATTAAGCTAATTTTTACCTACATTTATAGATACATTTCAGTTAGTGTTTTACACTATTTTATATTTATAAATTTTTTATTCGATGTTATACTTGTATTACAATGCCCTCTCTTTACTATTTTGAAATTGAATCATTGACATGTTTAATTTAAAACCTTACACTCCCTTTTAATTACAATTTTCCACTATCAAATTTTATTAAACACTTTACACTCTTGTTATTTCAATTATATATATATATATATATATATATATATATATATATATATATATATATATAGTGCTCTGAATGGATGCGGGAGAAGAGAAGATTACAACTGAGGGGAGAGATAAGGTTTCTATACCTCAGAGGCTCAGTACCAGTTTATATGGCAGATCTGGTATAGAAGACCAGTCTGCAGTTCATACAAAACATACAACCTTAGAACTATGCTTTTAAAATAAATTGCAGAACTTTAAATATACATGCTTTAGTTACAAACTTTGCTTTGAAAATTAATTGAAAATCACTTACATTCAATGCTCTTTAACTGAAAACTTTGTAAGAGTAGAAGAAATTAGAAATCAAAGGCCTTGAAGGCACCTGGATTAATTTCCAAACCAGAGAGAAATCTCGAGAGAGAAAGAAATTTTTTTTCCCGTGATGGGAATAGTGAGTAAAGGGGGACAGCTGTCTAGCAAATCCGTAGTGTTATATAATTTTTTTCCTGGTCTTATTGGTATCAGAGCCAAGGGAGGGTAGTGTTATATAGTTTAAAGAATTTGTGCTCCCAAATCCGTGTGTCAAACCAAAGTTGTAATTGTGTGGTGAGTGTTACCTCTGAGTGCCTTGGTAGTATTTGGGTGTAAGTCCCGTCTGGTTATAGGGCAGTAAGACCAAATCATAGCCTAGGATTGTAGTCACACCTTTATAATTAAGATTGGATACTGATTAAAGAACATGGATTCCTTACACTGTAGAACATATTCCTTTTCTAACTCTTCCTTCGGAAGGACTAATGCTTCAAAGAATGTGGTAAATTCTGAAGAATTTATAATTGCAGATTTTGATAAAGCTATTGATAATTGGGAACTCCCAAGGATTTCTAAAGATAGAATTTACAAAATGAAAAAACTTGATTTTTTAAAGACTGATTACATTATAAAGACAGAAGAACGAGACATAACACTTTCAAAGCCTTTTGAGACAATCAATCTTTTTTCAGAACATTCTTTAAAAAGGTTAAAAGAAAAGACGTTCAATTATGTTCATATTGGTCTTATCCAAGTTGGCATAAAACCTTTGATAAAAGAAGGCCTGGATACGTCTATCTTGGCTGTCTTCAGGGATGGGAGGTTTATCTCCTTTGATGATTCCTTACTCAGCAGTATTGAATCTAGTCTCTGTAAAGGACCTATTTCATTTGACTGTTATCCAAACATAACAGTTTCCCTTAAAGACAAAAATATATTAAAAAGCATGATTCTCCAGATTAAAACCCATAACTATCATATGATTGAAGGATCAATTCCAGTTGTATTAATCTACAAAATCTCTTATAAAGCAATGCATTATGCGTTCAATACACAACATAAATTCCAGTGTTTGAACACAACATACACATCCAGACCTATGGTAAGAAGAAATTTGTACAAAAGGAGAGGAAAAGGGGAAACCTTTTCTCAGAGTCTGAAGGGATATATTGATCTTTAAAAAGGTTTAAGCAATTGATAGCATTTGGAGTAAGAATTTCTTTGGAAGGCCCAAAGTAGGTCCACCACTGTTTGAACCAATTTGGGAGGCTATGAACGGTTATTTTCGAATTGAAGAAGAATAACCATGAATGGGTTTTCTTAGGGTTTTGGATAAAAAAAGTGTTAAACCAAGCTTGTTGATAGTCCTAATAAGAAAAGGACTGACAATGGTTTAAACTTGTTTGGAATTTTAAAGGGAAATCTTTAGTTTTATGGAGTTAGTCACCCCATTGGTTTGGGCTCAAAACTTATAAAATGGTGGCCGTATAATAGGCCGGTTCTTTATGGGTTTCACTGAGAAAGAAATGTTTGAATTTGACAGACTCAATAAACTCAAGAATGGTTTGATAAAAGGATTGGGGTTTTGTCAAATCCCATGGTTTGAAAAACCAACCTTTTGGAAAATTTTTTAAAACTGCTTGGTAAAGATCAGCATGATAAAATCCATCTTCGATTATAAAAATATTTTGAAGATGGGGTTTATGATGCCAATCAGACTTTTGAGAAAGCTTTGTTTGAGAAATCACAATTTGGGAAGATGAACTTCGACTAGAAACAATTTCTTTAGAAGAAGAAGGCTTTGAAATTTCTTTAGAAATTTATTTTTCTTCTTTCTTAGGAGTTGGAGAAAGAGTTTTGCTTTGTGAAAAACTTTGTAAAGCGAGCATAAGCTCTGGAGATTTTGTAATGGAGTTCATCCATTCTTTTACCTGTTCTTGGGAAGCCAGGGCTTTTGATTGAGCTTCTTGTTCTTCAACTGTATCTATCCAGGATTTTATGGGCATTGCTGATGACAATAATTTTTCTTTAGGGACTGGAAGTGTTGCAAGAGAAACTTTAGGGGGTGAATTTGGCCCAGGGTCTTTGAGGACGCCTTTGCCTTTATCTTTACGGCTTGTCATTATCTGTTTTGAAGAAATTCTCTGGTTAGAAAATCCGGAATAGAATTTTTATCTCCTTTAATAAATTCAATGTCAAAATCAAAAACACTTAAAATTGCTTGCCATCGAGCAAAAATTTGTTTAGAGGCAATGTTTTGAACATCTTTTTCTAAAACATGTTTTGCAGCTTTGCAATCAATTCTAAGTAAAAACTTTTGATTTAATAAATCGCTTTGGAATTTAGATATGCATAGGACTATAGATAAAATTTCTTTTTTGATAGTAGAATAGTTTCTTTGACAATCATTCCAATGTGCAGAAACATATTGAATTATTTGTTCTTTATTATTATCCACTTGTTTTAATATTTCACCATATCCTAAGTCAGATGCATCGGTTTCGACTATTTTAGGTAATGCTAGGTTTGCTAAGAACAAACATGGAATTTCTTTAACAATATTTTTTATTATTCTAATAGCTTTAGTATGCTCATCTGTCCATGCAACAGGTTTTTTCTTCAACCTATCATGCAAAGGTTTAGAAATTCTATTTATATTGGGATAGAAATCAATCACATAATTTAAACTACCAAGAAATCTTTGTAGCTGAGTTTTGTCTAAAATTCTGTCAGGAAATTTATCAGCAAAAGCAAGGGATCTCTCAATAGGGGTAATCGTCCCTTTGGAAATGTAGTGACCAAGGAACCTAATCTTTGTTTGAAATAAAGAGACTTTTGAACTAGAAACGGCTAAACCAGCTTTTCTAGTAGCAAAATAAAATGTCTTTAAATGCTTGAAGTGTTGATCGATTGTTCGAGAAAATACTAACACATCGTCAATATAAACGATACAAAAATCTAAGTAGGGGTTATAAATATCATTCATGACCCTTTGAAACTCAGAGGGTGCATTCTTTAAACCGAATGGCATAACAGTCCGTTCGTACTGACCAAAAGGAACAGTAAAAGCAGTCTTGTAACGATCTTTAGGATGAATTTGAATTTGCCAAAAACCTGACTTCATATCAAATTTTGAAAATATGAATGCAGAGTGTAGTTTTTGAAGCAAATCTTTCTTATTAGGTATAGGATACCTAATCCATTTTAGAGCTTTATTCAGGGGTTTGTAGTTTATGACAAGTCTTGGGGTTCCTCTTTCTATTTCAGAGTTTTTATTAACATAGAAAGCAGCACAAGACCAGGGAGATCTAGACTTAACAATCAAACCTTTTAATTCTAAGTCCTTAATCTCATTTTTGCAATGTTGTTCTAAATCCATGTTCATTTGGATTGGACGAGCTTTAGTAGGAATTTGTTTTTCATCGAAAGAATTCTCATATGGTGAATCTATCATATGCTGTTTGCGATCCCAAAAAGCAGATGGTAGATCAGCATATATTTCTTTTTCTATTAAGGCTTTAAAATCAGAGATTTTTCTTTTTAGAAATCAGTTTGGAGTTGGTTTTCAATTCTTTGTAAGCTCAAATCTCTTTTTAAACAAACTAAGTCATTTTGTTTTTATTTTAGCAAAACATTGATTTGGTTTTGGTAAACTGAACAGGCTTTAACAATGTTTAGATTTCTTATTTTAGGCTTTTTAATGAAAATAACAATGTTTAGATTTCTTGTTTTAGGCTTTTCAATGAAAGGAAAAACAAGTTTTTTATTCTTTGCTTTAAAAGATATACTATCATAGTTTACAGTATAAGGGGTTATAAGGTTTATGAAAGGGATTCCTAAAATGACAGTATGATGAATATCATTTGTCAAAATAAAGGAAGTTTTGAATTCAAAACTATTGTTTTGTACCGAAGTATCAACTTTAGAGGTGACTTTAAGTTTTGAATTGTTGGCGGCAGAAAGTCTTTCTTTTGTTTTTTCATGGAATCTCTTGGGAACGATATCTTCTTTAATACAATTTAAATCAGCGCCAGTGTCAAAAAGAGCAATGGTGTCGATCATGAAATCTTTTGAAAATATTAAGGTGATTTTAATCAAATATTTCCTTGTGGTGATTTACTTTAAAACAAAAAGAAAATCATTGGGGATCGATTCAATGTTTTCAAGTTGTTGTTCGTTATCATTATCTGAATTTAATTCTTTATCAGAGTTTTTTTCCAACTGTTTTTGTAAGAGAAGTTGGATAGTTTCTGAATCAGTTTTTTGTTTTTCTTTTAAGCCCTTGATTTCAAGTTTGATTTCTTTAATCTCTTTTTGAAGATCTTGAATAGAAGGGATTGTTTTCTTTGTTTTCTTTTTATCAAGAATCTCAGTAAGATCATAAGCATGCTTCTTAACAACATGGATTTTAAAAGACTCGGCTTTATCAGTATGATCAAGAGTTTTTAGAAGCTTGTCTAAAAATTCTCTTTGAAGAGTAGGGTCTGTAATGTGTTTGACCAAATCAAGAAATGTTTCTTGTTCTTTTAGTCAAAACATTAATTTTCTTTAAGTAGGATTCTGAATCAGAACCACTACTGTCATAGGAAGAGGTATCAAAATCAATTAGCTCATCAACCTGGAGAGGCTCATCGTTTCCTGTCATAGAGGACTCAGAGTCAGATGAAGATTCTATGAGCAGGGCTGCTACTTTAGAAAGGACTTATTCCCTGAGATTTAACTCATGAAGCTTTCTACTCATCGTGCAAAACTTTGCAGTATGGCCTTTCTTTCCACATTTGTAGCAGATGGCTTCTTTATGATTAAAAGGGGTCTTTGGATTTAACTTTTGTTCCTTCTTTTTAGAGAAATTTTTTTTCTTATAAGGTCTCGAAGACTTCTTATAATATGTTTCTCTAGATTCAGAAAGGAATTTCCTATGTCTTCTGGACTTGTAAAATTTTTTTTAAGTCTTTGAAGAACACTTACCATTACAATCTTTAGAAGATGAGGTTTTGAATGGGTCATAGTTGAATTGTTTACAAAAGCCACCTAATTCTTGCTTAGATTTCTTAAGCTCCCATTTTAAGCGTTTTTGTAATTTTAAGTCTTAACAAATCTTTAGACCTTCCTTGTTGACGAAACTAACTAATTCACCATAGGTGAGTTCATCATAAGGGATACGATTTTTATATAAGGTTTTAATAGAGTTCCTAACCTTTTCACCCAAAAGTGTGGGCAATCCAGCAAGGAACTTTTCTTTCCAAGTAAAATGATTTGCATCATCTCTTAGAAAGAGTCAGGTAAAGAAAGTAGTTTTGTAATCTTGAAAATTACTAAGTTTCCTACATCTTAGATTATGTAGTAACTCAGCGTTTTTGTCTCTAAGGTGAGAAGGGTCACCTATAAAATGAAGAGATATTGTGAGGATGAGAGTGGCTACAGCATCCTCTATAGGACTACTGTATTCATTCAAGATGGGCGTTCCATCCTCATTCGTCCTGATAGCATTTAAAATTTCTAATTGTTGCTGTTTGGTGAGGAGATGATCCCACCAACCTTTAAGTTGACCAATAAATCCAACAATAAGAATTTCTGCTATGGCTTTGTCAGAAGTTCTTGTTTGAGTTTTATAGGCATTGGCTGCCATGGTCATCTGTTGCAATAATCCTAAGATATTGTATTCAGACATCCCATCAATGTTCCATTCATAGACTGAGGATGCATTAAATCGAGATTGGTTTAATGCACTAGGTCTATTATCTATGGCCAAATTAGGTGGAGTTCTGGCCGTGGGAAGAGCTAATTCCCAATGGATTTTATTGGCTTTAGGAACAGGTTCTTCGTTGAAGGCTTCTATATCCGAGGAGGCTATAGAAGACTGATCATGTTCTAAGACACCAATTTTACTAGACTGAGGGGTGTCAGGAGTAATTTGGACTTTAGAAGCAGAAGAAGAAGCTTCTATTCTATCAAGTTGTTCTTTAATGGCCTTGGCAAAATCTGACTTTGGATCTTGAACAAGCTTTTGGCTAGTTTTCGAAACCTAGAAAGGTTTGAAAATAGGTTCCTTAAGCTTTTTTAAGGAATCAGACTTTGTTGGAACAAGTTTAGAAATAGGAGAAACATTTATTATTGTTGACTGTTGGATATGGCTTTCTATCCTAGTCAACTGTTTTCCTATTGTATTTAGATTAACATTACAGAAATTGTTCTGTTGAATAATGTTATCTAAATTTGTCTCTGGATTATTGGCTTTATGGATTTTATAAGGAGAAGCTTTAATCTGAACAGGAGGTTCACCATGATTTATGGTTATACTTTGAAGAGGGGGGTGTTCAGATTCAATAGTTCTATCACTATCAGAAAGGGTCCATTTTGGGGTTTTCTTTCTAACAGTAATAGGGTTCTATTGTTTGAAAGGGTAGGAAATGTTGTGGTCAGAAGCATATATTTCAAACCAATCAAAAAATAAAATATGTACTTTATGCCGGTTTATAAATTCATAATACAATTCTTGAATTTGTTTCCTTTGGTTTAGAAATTGTTTAAAAAACCATAGTCTTTTTTCTTTGTTGTTTTCTGAATATAAGTCTTTATGCAATAGTGTCTTGTCTAGTTCACAATCTTTTGAAAGGACACTAATTACATTTTCTGTGATAGCAGAAAACGTAGAAGAAGTAGGAGGAGAAGGTTCCTTCTCTTCCTGTTTTTGTTCCTGCTGACGACTAGTGTAAATAGGATGGGGGAACACTAGTTGAATAGTCAACAGAACAGAAAGAGGAGCTAGGTATGTCCGATGTGGAGAACCTAGGTTGATCCTTAACAGTTTGGAAAGGAAGATTTACTACCGAAGGTATCTTTGAAAATTTTCTTTCTATAGAAGGAATACTGGAGATAGACTCCCTGTCGGAGAATCTGGACGAGGTAGACCTTTTGAAAGAGAGTTTGACTTTACCATCTGAATATTGAGTCACAGTTTGCAACTCTGTATTCGGCTCAAGATGTTTTGGAAATACTGGTTCAGTAGCTCCATCAAGGATCCATTCTTCTGGAAGATGAATATCTTTCCATTGGATTGGTTTTGGAATGACCGTATTTGCTTTGGACAAGTCAGTTTGCAAGAGAAGAGTTTCATCTCTTTTTGACTGGAATTTATGTTGCGTATTGAACGCAGAATGCATTGCTTTATAAGAGATTTTGTAGATTAATGCAACTGGAATTAATCCTTCAATCATATGATAGTTATGAGTTTTAATCTGAAGAATCATACTTTTCAATATATTTTTGTCTTTAAGGGAGACTGTTATATTTGGATAACAGTCGAATGAAATGGGTCCTTTACAGAGACTAGATTCAATACTACTAAGTAAGGAATCATCAAAGGAGATAAACCTCCTATCCCTGAAGACAGCCAAGATAGACGTATCCAGGCCTTCTTTTGTCAAAGGTTTTATGCCAACTTGGATAAGACCAATATGAACATAATTGAACGTCTTTTCTTTTAATCTTTTTAAAGAATGTTCTGAAAAAAGATTGATTGTCTCAAAAGGCTTTGAAAGTGTTATGTCTCGTTCTTCTGTCTTTATAATGTAATCAGTCTTAAAAAAATTAAGTTTTTTCATTTTGTAAATTCTATCTTTAGAAATCCTTGGGAGTTCCCAATTATCAATAGCTTTATCAAAATCTGCAATTATAAATTCTTCAGAATTTACCACATTCTTTGAAGCACTAGTCCTTCCGGAGGAAGAGTTAGAAAAGGAAGATGTTCTACAGTGTAAGGAATCCATGTTCTTTAATCAGTATCCAATCTTAATTATAAAGGTGTGACTACAATCCTAGGCTATGATTTGGTCTTACTGCCCTATAACCAGACGGGACTTACACCCAAATACTACCAAGGCACTCAGAGGTAACACTCACCACACAATTACAACTTTGGTTTGACACACGGATTTGGGAACACAAATTCTTTAAACTATATAACACTACCCTCCCTTGGCTCTGATACCAATAAGACCAGGAATCGTGGAGTGTGTGTGTTAAGAAGAGTTATAAAACAGATTTTATTATTACCAGTGTTAAAGGTATATATATATATATATATATATATATATATATATTATGACACTTTTTTCTTATATTCATAACAAATTATATAATCCCAATAACTCTATTATAAAAATTGTTATAAATTTTCGTATTCTTATTTTATCAAGTTATTTAATTTAAGTATTCTTATATCATCTATGCATTTATAAATATTTTTTCCTTTATTTTGCACCATTAGATAATAACTATTTTTTGTTATATTTGACCTCTAGTCTCATGATTTTGTTAGTAATTACATGTAGTTCACTGTTAAATTTTCGGACTAGGCCAATTACATTTTCTAGGTTTTGTATGGCTTGTCGTGTAGTTCTTCATGTAACCATATACTTGTTTTGCCCTAATTTGGGTTTGGAGATTTTGGAATATTTATGGACACATGGCACATTGTAAATGGCTATATATTTTAGCAATCACAATACATATTTGCTAATGTCATTTAAATTTATTAATAAAAGAAATTTCAGTAATTAGTAGATATAATTATTATTAGAAAATAGCAATTGTTATAGTTTAATTTGATCGTCAACTACTATATCAATTTGGTAACCTTATTATGCAAACAATGGGTTATACAGATTTTAACCGAATTTTCCGGAAAGTAGTTGGCTTATACAAGTTGCAAACTGCAGGTTGTTGAGAGCTACGATCAACAATCATTGGTGGTTACATGTACTTGCTGCATTTTGTTAGTGTTTCCCGGATAATTTTCTTATTTTTATTAAAACTTGAATGGTTTTTTTTTTTTTTTTATCAAAATAATGTATTAGATATGATGCTGAGGGGTAAAATTTTTAGATTGAGATGTAATAAGATATTGAATGTGTGCTGGATTTTCAATTAAATTGTTCATAATACGAACTTACAATTCAATATATATTTTGTATTAAAAAAAAGTTTTTAATAGCAAATTGTAGGATCAGAATCAAAACGAGATTATTTCTTGGCTTTTTGGGCTTTGTAAAACGTGTGTTGACAAAGATCTAAACTGCTTTAAATTTGATATGGCAATTAAAAAAAAAAGATTTAAATTGTAGACATGGTAGAAGTCCGTACTTGGTCAATAAGCCAGAGTGTGAAGTTATTTCTTGTTGTTTTTGGCTATCTGACTCTGGGATATACACTGTAGCTTTGAGTAGCTCCTGGAAAAGGTTGAGTTTAATTAAAAACACTTTACAGAAGTACTAGGTCAAGATAATGAACCGTTTCTTCTTGTTTAATTAATTTCTTGGAGTTGATATTTGAAACAAACAATTCAATAGATTAAAGAGAGTTGAAGCAGTCTATTTTCCTATTATATACTCAGTGATTTCAAAGTCATCGAAAAATGAATCCGTAAACCTTTACCTAGCAGCTAGTTTGTTGATGACGATTAATTATCCAATCCATCAATTCTCAGGGATGAGGGAACCAGTTTGTTAATGAAGATTAATTATCCAATTCATCAATTCTCAGGGATGAGGGAACCAGTTTGTTAATGAAGATTAATTATCCAATTCATCAATTCTCAGGGAGCATTTATGACTGGATAAATAAGATTCCTCAGTCAGTCATAGCATCACAGCCGAGTGAGAAATCAATAAGTCGCAGCATATTCTCAATTTTTAATTTGATTATTAGTCCATGAAATTTAAATGACAAAATATTTTAATTTCGTTAATTGAAGAGTCGTCTATTCTTATTTCTCTAGACTTACATCCGTAAAATATATATATATATTTAAATTAAGGTACGCACACTAATGAGACTCTAACCCAGTTTGGGGAGACCGTTTCTTACAACAGATCTCGTCTATAATAATAGGATAGATTAAATACACTTGTCTTCCAACGCCCTAATCTTTGCTTTGAAAGTACAGTTTACAACAAACTCTGAAATCTTCAATGAGGTTTTAGTACCTGATAATTTCGAAGTCGTGGAATTTTGAAACCATTTTCAGCTAGCTAGTAGCTTATTGAGATTTTATCACTGGTGTTATTAAAATTCATGACGATAGATTATTATTCAATCCATTAATTGAATCTTCACGAAACTATGGGGGTTGGCAACATAACTCATCTTGTTTGTCTTATGGATGGTTCCAACTCATTCCCAGAGCCGAAGGTTATTGTTTAGCTAGCAGCCATGAGCCATCTCCGATAATTGGAAGCTTCATCCAAAAAACATTTAATTCCTTTCATTCCATTACCCTGACGCACCAAGTATTAATTAACGGAGAAGGAATAAGATCTAATGCTCTCGAACGCTGAAACTAATAGAATAATTGTCTTACAAGAGCCAATAAATTTGAGTTACTCATTTAATGAACAGTTGTCACAACAGAAATCTCTAGCTAACCGAGAGCATGCCTTTTTTCTGTTTTTAATTTTTTGGCATAAGCAACTACTGTTTTTAATTTTAACAGTTGGAAACTTGCTTCAATGGGTAAAAATGTTTTTTCTTTTTAACATATTTAAAAAATATCAAGGGAAATAGATGTTTTAACAAAGATTTATTAGCGCATTTTAACTAAATTCAACAAAAAGTGGTTTATTGATACAAGTTACAAATCGAAGGTAGTTTTGATTTAAACACTAGTGGTTACATGTATTCTACATCTTATTGCTGGGCTCTCAGATTATTTTCCTAAGAAAATTATGTACTAACTGTGTTATGTTGAGGAGGAAAGTCTTTTTGGTTAAAATGTAATAGGATATTAAATACGTGTGCTAGATGGTGTCAAGAGTAATATGTTGTATTTTATTGAATTCAATTAAATTGTCCTAATACTAACTTACACAATCATGATTCAACATATATTTTGTGCAAAGAGAAATTTAGGGAGGAAAAATAAAACTTCTATCATAATATGGGATTCGAGGTACATTTAACATGCAAATAGCCACCATCTTTTCTTTATTCAATGACTGTTGGTTGTCTCAGCTTTATTCTTTATTCAACAATTATTACATAAAATAAATCTTATTCATTAGTTCTGAGACATTATAATGGGTATCAATCAAGTACCGAGAACCTTAATCTAGCTGGATCTATTACTAATTTGATGCCCGGGCTGCTCTGATGACATTAATCACTTCGTCCCTTACTCGGAAAGATTTGGTTAACACTTCATCGGGAACGGGAGGCGTTGTGTCAAATAGAGTACCGACTGAATCCGAAACACCAGGATTTTGAGTATTGAAAATAGGTATAAAGGTGGCCGGCCCTTTTCCAACATTTAGTTGGAAGTGAATCAGTGCCCTAGGAATTAAGAATACCATCCCGGGAGTCAAAACCTTTGAGAAAAAGGTATTATTAGTTGTTACTAACCCTACAAGCACCTTTCCTCTAGTAACGATACCAGCCTCGGTTCCACGAGGATGTGTATGAGGAGGGTTTATTCCACCGACACCCAAGTCAATTCGGAAGAGTGAAACTCCTTGAGTATTGACCACTGGAAAGCCAAAAACATCACCGAGTGTGACTCCACGCTTAAAGACATCAAAAGTTTCTGCTTCTTTGGAAAAATCAGTGAAGAAATCATCAGAAGTTACTTCTGACTCAGGTTTGCAGGGGAAACCATTAATAGAGCCGGAAGCATTCAAATCCGCAACACAGATGTCTTGTAAAGGATCAGGGTCACTTGCGTGAGAAGGGCAAGGGAGAATCAGTAACACTATCAGGCAGCATAGCAGCCCAATGAGCGACGTTGATGAAGAAGAAATCATGGTTGTGATTGAAATTTAAATTCGCACAATTAATGGCTGCAGGTAGTCTTTAGTTGTTGGATTTAAAGGAAGATGATGGATCTATTTATACTACTCCTCGGGGTCTGAAAGCTTGATTAACATTACTTTGAATTTAGTAAAATATTAATGCCAAAGGATTGGCAAATCGATGAGGTTTGTTGACTTTGTGAATTCGGATAGCGCGTACAAAATATTTAAATTGTTGCATAACCTGGCCTTTGCAACCGGGAAAGATAATGAACCAAAAACAATGCCATTGTTTTGGCTATCTGACAATATAACTACGTAGTTTGAATGTTTAATTTTGAAGGCGCTGAAAGATATTTAAAATTTAATGCTAGAATAATGTACTTTGTAAAGATAATTATGAATCGGAAATGTTTCCTATTGTTTAAGAGTTAACTTGTAAACGCAACAATTTATTTAATAGATTAACTAAAAATTTGATTCCCTTCGGTGCACTTGACCTTATCCTTTTAATAAAATTCATCAATCAATGTTAAGTTTCTTGTTGCATTAATGAAGCAAATTCGATACTTGCGTGAATAACATACTCATTAACTGCATAACCGGATCCATCAACTATTAGTCTGTTAGGAAATATGTCTTATTTTTCAATAAGGATTTCCTAGAATATTTTTCATTTTTTAGGATTCTTATTTAAGGAATAAGTAATTTTTTCTTTGGGATTTAACTTATTTAAGGAGGAATACTTCTAATATAAGAAAAGGAACACTTTTTTCCACAAGAAATAATCACTATATATAGAGAGGTTGGGTTCACTTATTTATATAACACAACAATCAGTTCTCTACGAGTAGATAGTTTCTAGTGTGAGAGAAACAATAAATTTATTGAGAGAATGAGTGTTATTAGGGTTTTGGGCATGAGGAAAAATTACTAGAGTGATTGTAATAATTTTTCATATAGTGGATTTTTCTCTCGTCATATTTGTTGGCCGTAATTTTTCTCCATTATAGGAGTTTTCCACCTAAATTCTTGTGTTATGTAATTAATTTTATTCAGTATCTATTTTTCTGTTTGTTATTTGTTTGGTATATTTTTGCTTGCAAAATCTCGATGGAATTAAAATTCCCTAACATAGTCAATTGATAATTATTACAAAAAGAAAAAAAATTTATCATCTTACTTTTTTTTTCCTCCCCAAATGAAAGGGGTGTGATCTTACTCTGAAACTAGTGGAATTGTTAATAAATGCAAGCAACATTCATATTCTGATAAGAGACGTTATAAAAATATATAGTCTTATTTTGGTTTTAAAGTGCTGCATTTATAATTATGAAATAAAAGTTATTAGTGTATAGTAATATGACCTTTAAATGAAAATTTTGACAAAAATATAATAAAGATATCATAGGTTATTTATCATACAAATGTTAGATTAAACTGATCTAATTTCCAAACCACAATAGTAGGAGTTTACCAAACAATTTATATTCAAACATTAATTTATAAGTATAACATATATGGTCAAGAGAAAATGAGATTAAAAAAAGAGGTTAATCTCAATTTCATTGATTACTTTGATATAAAATTTATTTTTTTTCTCCTTATTTCTTTTTCCTCTCCTCCTTTCCTCTCATCTCATTTTCTATTATTTCTTCAAACCAAACACGAGTCTTATGACTTAGTTACAGCTGCCCAACTACAATACTAAGAGGTCCTAGATGGCCTGCGACTTTCACTTTAGATGTCATTATTCTTGTCCTCGACATAGGGATCAGGCTCGTAAAGCTTTTTACTCGTATTCATATTATAATTATTTTGTTTTAATTATACTATAATAATGACCATGATCAAATAACACGCATGATCGAAGGATATTAATTTTTTTTTTCACTTTTCTGTTTGTGTTCTCTCGCTTGCTTATTAGTTCTAGGATCTCCACTGTCAGTTTATCGGTATGCTATGAGAAAATGGAAATGTCTACAATAGAGGATTCTGTCCATTGTATTGGAAAGTGAAAAAATCTCCACCCTTGAATCTTTATGCGTTAAAACTTAGTTATCTGAGTAATATGCAACCTTTTTATGCCAAGAAAAAGAAAAAAAAATTATTTTTTTTCAATTAATTTATTTTTTGTATTTTATTTGTATAAGAAGTAGAGAGTGAGTAAAGTTTAAATTAATTTTATAGTCTCTATGTTTTTAGAATTTGAATTAGGATAATGAAAATAAGCATGAAAAAAGCATTTCTTTTTTCAACATTTTCTTAGAAGTGAAACTTGCGCTCTACGAATTAAGAACATCATCCTAAAAGTCAAAACCTTTGACCTAGTCCAGTATTTGTCAAGGGCAGCAGAGTACTTTGATGGCCTATTCCATTGAATTAATTGTCTGCAGCAGACTATTGATCCTTACCTGGCCAAGATAATGAAGCGGCTGAAGAGTTTGTTCTTGTTTTCATGGAGTTGACATTTGAAACAACAATTGAATAATAGATTGAGAGTTGAAACATTCCAACATACATACATACATATATGTATGTAGTTTAAAGCTAAACCAGCTTTTCACAATCAGTTCACACACTCCACGATTCCTGGTCTATAGGATTGTAAACATATTTTAAAACAGTAAATCAATCCTAGGCTAAGAAATGGTTTGATTGCCCTTAAACACAAAGACGGGACTTATGACCATAAACTACCTAAGCACCCGGAGGTAAACCCATTACTGAATTAATCAAATTTTTAATAATTTAATCAAATTTTTAAACACAAAAACTTTAAACCATATACCACTACTCTCCCTAGGCTCTGATACCAAATAGACCAGGAATCGTGGAGTGTGTGAACTTTGAAGGATTATAAATCTCAGACTTTGAAGTGATTACAGCGGATGAAATAAATTAATCTTTATTCTTGTAAATTTTAGTAAGTTCTTTTTAGGTACGTGGCTTGTTTACCAACAGTGCAGACCAGATTAATGCCCATTCGGGTTCATCTCTGGAATTTATGTCGTTGGATTCCCGCCGATATACTACAAGGTTACCGTCTTTAAATTTTAGTCAAGTTTATTAGCAAACCTAACCACAGGGCTTTGCATAATTAAACATGCATTAAGGTTGGGTTCTAATACATACACAGTACCAGATCTGGTTCCCAGAAATGGTGCTCTGAGTGAAGGGGAAGAAGAGAAATACAACTGAGGGAGAGATCAGGTCTCTATGCCTCAGAGGAACGTAGCAATTTTTATGGCAGATCTGATACAGATCAGTCTGCAGTTCATACAGGAAAGCTTTAAAAATTTAAATTGCAGAAATTTAAATTGCAGAAAGCATAAAATTAATTACAAACTTTGCTTTAAATGAATTACACATAAACTTTAAATTAAAATTAAAATTAAAATTAAAATTAAAATTAAAAGCTTACATGAATCAATTGCTTGATTCCAAAAGTGCTTTTTAAAAGAAGAAGAAGGAAATAAAAAGAAAGATGGAAAATTGATCTTCAGACGGGTATATTACCCTCAGATCTCAGATTTCCAATCTTAAGAGAGAGAGAGACTTTAGAGAGAGAGATAGATGAGAGAAAACTAGATGGATCCCTCAGCTGGAGGTAAATGGGAACTATATACCCAAAATCCAAATAGTGAAAATAAACAGTCTCGCTACAGTAGATCTGCTACAGCTCCGCTACAGTAACAAATGGAAGCGCTACAGTTGGTTGCTACAGCTTCGCTACAGTAACAAGTGGAAAGGCAACAGTTGGTCATCTCGTGTGCTGGTTGATCAGCCGGGAATCACGTGAGACAAACAGGAGATCTTTGGAAAAATAGATCCTTATCCCTCAGCTTTTTTCTCGGGAAGAGAATAGTGAGTGAAGGGGGATAATTATCTGAAAAGGAGTGTCAAATAACTTAGGGAAAATTACAAGAAAGTAAATGACTTTTTTTTTTTTTTTTTTATATATCTACAGGGCTTTAATGCTTGACTGGTGAGAAAATGCCGAAGCAGTCATCTTCATTTTCATCACCAAGTGAGATGAACGGCTCTTCGTCTTCTGGATCAGATGAATCTTCAACAGACGGTTCTGATCTTGAGGCAAGGAGTTGTTCCATTAGCTTGAAGTATTCCTCTAGTTTAAACATTTTTTCCTTAAAGAAGCCCATAAAGAACCAGCCTATTCCACGGCCACAATCCTTAAAGTCATTAGCCCAAACCAATGGGGTGATCAACTCCATAAGTCTAAAGCCTTTCCCCTAAATTTCCGAAATAAAAACAGTAATCGTGGAGTGTGTGAACTTTGAAGGATTATAAATCTCAGACTTTGAAGTGATTACAGCGGATGAAATAAATTAATCTTTATTCTTGTAAATTTTAGTAAGTTCTTTTTAGGTACGTGGCTTGTTTACCAACAGTGCAGACCAGATTAATGCCCATTCGGGTTCATCTCTGGAATTTATGTCGTTGGATTCCCGCCGATATACCACAAGGTTACCGTCTTTAAATTTTAGTCAAGTTTATTAGCAAACCTAACCACAGGGCTTTGCATAATTAAACATGCATTAAGGTTGGGTTCTAATACATACACAGTACCAGATCTGGTTCCCAGAAATGGTGCTCTGAGTGAAGGGGAAGAAGAGAAATACAACTGAGGGAGAGATCAGGTCTCTATGCCTCAGAGGAACGTAGCAAGTTTTATGGCAGATCTGATACAGATCAGTATGGTATTCTAAACCATAGGTCATTACAATCCTAGAGATCAGGTCTCTATGACTTTTTATTTTGCCACTAGAAAAGCTGGTTTAGCTGTTTCTAGTTCAAAGATTTCCCTATTTCAAACAAAAATCAGGTTCCTAGGTCATTATATATCTAAGGGAACCATAACTCCTATTGAAAGGTCACTTGCATTCACTGACAAGTTTCCCGATAAAATTTTAGATAAAACCCAATTACAAAGATTTCTTGGAAGTCTTAATTATGTTCTTGATTTCTGTCCTAATATAAATAGAATTGCAAAACCTTTGCATGACAGATTAAAGAAAAAACCAGTTGCATGGACAGAAGAACATACAAAAATTATAAAACAGATAAAAAGCATTGTTAAAGAAATTCCATGTTTATTTTTGGCTAATCCTGCATTACCTAAGGTTGTTGAAACCGATGCATCAGACTTAGGCTATGGAGGCATTTTAAAACAAGTAGATAATGGCAAAGAAGCATTGTTAAAGAAATTCCATGTTTATTTTTGGCTAATCCTGCATTACCTAAGGTTGTTGAAACCGATGCATCAGACTTAGGCTATGGAGGCATTTTAAAACAAGTAGATAATGGCAAAGAACAAATTGTTCAATATGCTTCTGCACATTGGAATGAATGTCAGAAAAATTATTCTACTATAAAGAAAGAAATTTTATCTATTGTTTTATGCATCTCTAAATTCCAAAGTGATCTATTAAATCAAAAATTTTTACTTAGAATTGATTGTAAAGCTGCAAAACATGTTTTAGAAAAGGATGTTCAAAACATTGCATCTAAACAGATTTTTGCACGATGGCAAGCAATTTTAAGCATTTTTGATTTTGATATTGAGTTTATAAAGGGAGACAGAAATTCTATTCCAGATTTTCTAACGAGAGAATTTTTGCAAAACAGATAAATGCCGCCCAAAAAGAAACCAGACAAAGGGAAAGGGATCATGAAAGACCCTGTGTCCCAATCTAAAGCTTCCACTCCTCCCCCTAAAGAGAAGTTGTTGTCTTCAGCAATCTCATCCATAAAGCCCATAAAGTCTTGGATCGATATAGTTGAAAGCCAAGAGGCCCAAGAGGCCCAATCTAAAGCTGTTGCATCTCCGGATCAGGTAAAGGAATGGATGAAATCCATCACTAAATCCCCTGAGCTTATGTTTGCCCTTCAAAGCTTTTCTCAAACTCTTTCTCCCATTCCAGAGAAAGAAGAAAAGAGCAATAATGGGCTAATGACTTTAAGGATTGTGGCCGTGGAATAGGCTGGTTGGGTTTTAGCTGTTTGAGGGATAAAGGCAATCCAGCAAGAAAATTCTTTTAAAAGAATTTTTAAGACATTTAAAAGAATTTTTATTCATGGATTCTTTACTTCATAGATCATCATCTTTCTCTAGCTCTTCCTCCGGGAGGACTAGTGTTTCAAAGAATGTTGTGAATTCTGAGGAATTCATAATAGCAGATTTTGATAAAGCTATTGATTGTTGGGAACTCCCAATGATCTCTAAAGACAAGATTTATAAAATGAAGAAACTTGATTTCTTAAAGACAGATTATGTTATAAAAACTGAAGAAAGAGACATAACACTTTCAAAGCCTTTTGAAACAATTCACTTGTTTACTGATAAGTCTTTAAAGCAACTAAAAGAAAAAGGTTTTAATTATATTCATATTGGTCTAATCCAAGTTGGAATAAAACCTTTGACTAAAGAAGGACTTGATACGTCCATATTAGCAGTCCTCAGGGATGGGAGGTTTATCTCCTTTGATGATTCCTTACTCAGTAGTATTGAATCTAGTCTCTGTAAAGGACCCATTTCATTTGATTGTTATCCAAACATAACAGTCTCTCTTAAAGATAAAAACATTTTAAAAAGCATGATTCTTCAAATCAAAACCCATAATTATCATATGATTGAAGGATCAATTCCAGTAGCCTTAATCTACAAAATCTCTTATAAAGCTATGCACTCTGCGTTTAACACGCAACACAAATTCCAGTCAAAAAGAGATGAAACTCTTCTCTTGCAGACTGACTTGTCAAAAGCCAACACAGTCATTCCAAAACCTATTCAATGGAAAGATATCCACCTTCCAGAAGAATGGATTCTGGATGGAGCCACTGAACCAGTGATTCCAAAACAACTTGAGCCAAATACAGAGTTGCAAAATGTGACTCAGTATTCAGATGGCAGAGTTAAACTATCTTTCAGAAGATCTACTTCTTCCAGATATTCTGATAAAGACTCTGTCTCTAGTCTTCATTCCATGGAAAGAAGATTTTCCAAAATACCATCTGTTGTTAATCTTCCTTTCCAAACCACTAAAGACCAACCTAGGTTTTCTACTTCAGATATACCTAGTTCTTCTATCCGTTCTGTAGACTACTCCACTAGTGTACCTCACCCTGTATACACTAGCCGTCCACAAGAACAAAGCCAGGAAGAGAAAGAACCTTCTCCTCCAACATCTCCCACATTTTCAGCAGTCACCGAAAATGTCATAGGAGTCATTGAAAAGGATTTTGAACTTGATAAAACCCTTTTGCATAATGATTTCTATTCAGATAATAATAAAGAAAAAAGACTTTGGTTTTTTAAACATTTTTTGAATCAAAGAAAACAAATTCAAGAGTCTTATTACGAATTTGTCAATTTACATAAAGTCCATATTTTATTTTTTGATTGGTTTGAAATGTATGCTTCAGACAACAGCATTTCCTACCCCTTCAAAGAGTCAAATCCTATCACGATTAGAAAGAAAATTCCAGAGTGGACCCTTTCGGATAGTGACAGGACCATTGAATCTGAACATCCCCCTCTACGGAGCTTAACCATAGATCATGGTGAACCTCCAACTCAGATTAAAGCTTCTCCTTATAAAATAGCTAAAGCCAATATAGAGTCAAATTTAGATAGTATTATCCAACAGAATAATTTCTGTAATACTAATCTAAATACAATAGGAAAACAATTGACTAGGATTGAGAACCAAATCCAAAGGTCAACCATTTCAACCTCCCCTATTCAAAGACCTATTCCAACAAAACCTGATTCCTTGAAAAAGCTTAAGGAACCTATTTTCAAACCATTTCAGGTTTCGAAACATAGTCAAAAGCTTGTTCAAAATTCCAAATCAGATTTTGCTAAAGCTATTAAAGAACAACTCGATAGAATAGAAGCATCTTCCTCTTCTGCTTCTACTTCTAAAAACCAAATTGCTCCTGATACTCAATCCAAATCTATTGGAGTTTTGGATCAGGATCAATCTTCTATTGCCTCTTCTGATATAGAAGCCTTTAAAGAAGAACCAATGCCTAAAACCAATAAAATTCATTGGGAATTAGCACTTCCTGCTAGTTCTCGTTCTCCTCCAGATCTAGCAATTGATAATAGGCCTAGTGCACTAAACCAATCTCGGTTTAATGCATCTTCTGTCTATGAATGGAACATAGATGGAATGTCTGAGTATAATATACTTGGCTTATTATAACAAATGACAATGGCAGCCAATGCCTACAAAACCCAATCAGGGACTTCTGACAAAGCTATTGCAGAAATCCTTATTGCTGGTTTTACAGGTCAACTTAAAGGTTGGTGGGACCATTTCCTCACCAAACAACAACAGTCGGATATTTTGAATGCAATTCAAGTTTATGATCCTTAAGGATTGTGTATGTATGTATGTATGCATGCACGTATAGAATAAATTCACCAATTAATTCAATTAATTAATCCATCAATTATCAGGGAACACTTATAATTCCAAGTTGATGTACATCAGCAAGCTGGGGAATGTGATCGAACTTTTAATTTGATTTTTTTGGACCATTAAATTTAAGCGACAGAAGATTTGGGAAAGATATTTTAACTTCTTCAGTTGGATAGCAGCCGCAAAAATCCAAGTAAATTTGAAATCATGCTTACACGTTACAATTTGTCTAAGGCTTCCAAAGTAGTTTCCTCCGAGCATCAAAATTAAGGTTGGAGGCAAACAAATTCCTCGATGATTTCATGCATCGATCGGACTATTAAAATTAATACGATAGATTAAACATACTTGAGTTCCAACCGAATCTTTGTATTGAAAGGAGCAATTTGCAACCAGGTCTCGAATCTTCATTTTGGTTTCAGTATCTGAAAATTTTAAGGTCGTGGAAATTTGAATCTTTATACAACTAGTAGCTTATTTAGATTTTATCATTGGAAATGTTAAAATTAACCGAAATCATTGATTCCATGCGCTGACACACCAAGCATTCATTAACAAGGAACAGTAAGACCTGTTGCCGTCACATATATTCTGAAACTAGTAGAGTAGTTTAGTTACAACAGCCAGTAACTTTGAGTTGCACATTTAATATAGAATTTGTCGTCTAGACAGAATCTCTGGCTAATCGAGCGCATGCCTTTTCGTTTTTCTTTTCTCCAACGTAACTAGTTTTCTTTTCTTTTTTCCTTTTTTTTTTCTCCCCTGCAAAAACAACTACTGTTTTCGATTTTCGAATTTGGAAACTTGCTTCAAAGGTTAAACGTTTTTCAAGATATTTAAAAAATATCAAGATCAAAGTGATCTTTTGACAAAAATTTATTAACAGATTTTAACCGAATTTTCCGGAAAGTAGTTGGCTTATACAAGTTGCAAACTACAGGTTGTTGAGAGCTACGATCAACAATCATTGGTGGTTGCATGTACTTGCTGCATTTTGTTAGTGTTTCCCGGATAATTTTCTTATTTTTATTAAAACTTGTATGGTTATTTTTTTTTATCAAAATAATGTATTAGATATGATGCTGAGGGGTAAAATTTTTAGATTGAGATGTAATAAGATATTGAATGTGTGCTGGATTTTCAATTAAATTGTTCATAATACGAACTTACATTCAATATATAATTTGTATTAAAAAAAAGTTTTTAATAGCAAATTGTAGGATCAGAATCAAAACGAGATTATTTGTTGGCTTTTTGGGCTTTGTAAAACGTGTGTTGACAAAGATCTAAACTGCTTTAAATTTGATATGGCAATTAAAAAAAAAAGATTTCAATTGTAGACATGGTAGAAGTCCGTACTTGGTCAATAAGCCAGAGTGTGAAGTTATTTCTTGTTGTTTTTGGCCATCTGACTCTGGGATATAAACTGTAGCTTTGATACATGGCTCCTGGAAAAGGTTGAGTTTAATTAAAAACACTTTACAGAAGTACTAGGTCAAGATAATGAACTGTTTCTTCTTGTTTAATTAATTTCTTGGAGTTGATATTTGAAGCAAACAATTCAATAGATTAAAGAGAGTTGAAGCAGTCTATTTTCCTATTATCTACTTAGTAGTTTCAAAGTCATCGAAAAATGAATCCGTAAACCTTTACCTAGCAGCTAGTTTGTTGATGACGATTAATCATCCAATCCATCAATTCTCAGGGATGAGGGAACTAGTTTGTTAATGAAGATTAATTATCCAATTCATCAATTCTCAGGGAGCATTTATGACTGGATAAATAAGATTCCTCAGTCAGTTCTAGCATTACAGCCGAGTGAGAAATCAATAAGCTGCAGAATATTCTCAATTTTTAATTTGATTTTTGGTCCATGAAATCTAAATGACAAAATATTTTAATTTCGTTAATTGAAGAGTCGTCTATTCTTATTTCTCTAGACTTACATCCGTAAAATATATATATATATATTAAATTAAGGTACGCACACTAATGAGACTCTAACCCAGTTTTGGGGAGACCGTTTCTTACAACAAATCTCGTCTATAATAATAGGATAGGTTAAATACACTTGCCTTCCAACGCCCTAATCTTTGCTTTGAAAGTACAGTTTACAACAAACTTTGAAATCTTCAATGAGGTTTTAGTACCTGGTAATTACGAAGTTGTGGAATTTTGAAACTATTTTCAACTAGCTAGTAGCTTATTGAGGTTTTATCACTGGTGTTATTAAAATTCATGACGATAGATTATTATTCAATCCATTAATTGAATCTTCAAGAAACTATGGGGGTTGGCAACATAACTCATCTTGTTTGTCTTATGGATGGTTCCAACTCATTCCCAGAGCCGAAGGTTATTGTTTGGCTAGCAGCCATGAGCCATCTCCGATAATTGGAGCTTCAGCCAAAAAACATTTAATTCCTTTCATTCCATTACCCTGACGCACCAAGTATTAATTAACGGAGAAGGAATAAGATCTAATGCTCTCGACGCTGAAACTAGTAGAATAATTGTGTTACAAGAGCCAATAAATTTGAGTTACTCATTTAATAAACAGATGTCACAACAGAATCTCTAGCTAACCGAGAGCATGCCTTTTTTCTGTTTTTAATTTTTTGGCATAAGCAGCTACTGTTTTTAATTTTAACAGTTGGAAACTTGCTTCAATGGGCAAAAATGTTTTTTCTTTTTAACATATTTAAACAATATCAAGGGAAAATAGATGTTTTAACAAAGATTTATTAGCGCATTTTAACTGAATTCAACAAAAAGTGGTTTATTGATACAAGTTACAAATCGAAGGTAGTTTTGATTTAAACAATGGTGGTTATATGTATTTCTACATCTTATTGCTGGGCTCGCAGATTATTTTCCTAAGAAAATTATGTACTAGCTGTGTTATGTTGAGGAGGAAAGTCTTTTTGGTTAAAATGTAATAGGATATTGAATACGTGTGCTAGATAGTGTCAAGAGTAATATGTTGTATTTTATTGAATTCAATTAAATTGTCCTAATACTAACTTACACAATCATATGATTCAACATATATTTTGTGCAAAGAGAAATTTAGGGAGGAAAAATAAAACTTCTATCATAATATGGGATTCGAGGTACATTTAGCATGCAAATAGCCACCATCTTTTCTTTATTCAATGACTGTTGGTTCTCTCAGCTTTATTCTTTATTCAACAATTATTACATAACATAAATCTTATTCATTAGTTCTGAGACATTATAATGGGTATCAATCAAGTACCGAGAACCTTAATCTAGCTGGATCTATTACTAATTCGATGCCCGGGCTGCTCTAATAGCATTGATCACATCATCAGCCACTCGAAAAGATTTGGTCAACACTTCATTGGGAACGGGAGGCGTTGTGTCAAATAGGGTACCGACTGAATCCGAAACGCCAGGATTTTGAGTATTGAAAATAGGTATGAAGGTGGCCGGCCCCTTTCCAACATTTAGTTGGAAGTGAACCAGTGCCCTAGGAATTAAGAATACCATCCCGGGAGTCAAAACCTTTGAGAAAAAGGTATTATTAGTTGTTACTAACCCTACAAGCACCTTTCCTCTAGTAACGATACCAGCCTCGGTTCCACGAGGATGTGTATGAGGCGGGTTTATTCCGCCGACATCCAAGTCAAGTCGGAAGAGTGAAACTCCTTGAGTATTGACCGCTGGAAAGCCAGAAACATCACCAAGTGTAACTGCACGCTTAAAGACATCAAATGTGGTCGGATCTTTGGAAAAGTCCGTGAAGAAATCATCAGAAGTTACTTCTGAAGCAGGCTTGCAGGGGAAACCATTGATAGAGATGGGGGCATTCAAATCCGCAATACAGATGTCTTGTAAGGGATCAGGGTCACTTGCACGGGAAGGGAGAGGGAGAATCAATAACACTACCAGGCCGCATAGCAACCCAAAGAGTGACATTGATGAAGAAGAAAACATGGCTGGCTATGGTTAATTAAGATCTAAATTACACAATTAATGGGGCTGGTCTTTTTGTGTTGGTGGATTGGATGAAAGGTGATGGATCTATTTATACTATTCGGAGTCTCGGAGCGTGATTAACAGTGCTTTGAATTTATGAAAATCTTAATGCCAAAGACTTGGCCAGCGATGTGGTTTATCGCTTTTTTGACTTTTAGAAATATAGCGTGTCGAAAATTTTTAAATTGGCACACGACATCACCTGGCCATTGCAACCGTGAAATATAATGAACCAAAAAGAATGTCTTGTTGTTTTGGCTTATTGACAAAGGGAGAGCTTATATGTATAGAGTGTTTATATGATGAGAGTTCTTGTACTTTGGTCATTGGAAAAATTGTATATATATGTATACGTAGAATGCTTATTTACGGAGTGTTGAGTTGTGTCCTACATTAGCTAGTAAAGGGGAGATACTTAGGTTTATATGGAGAATAGGTTACTCCACCCAATAGATTAGTTTTTTGAGTTGGATACCTAAAAATCTTCTGCTAAGCCCTCCCAACAATTGGTATTAGAGCTAGAACCTAATAGTTGGAATGTGATGGTAGAACAACTCAGGTGTGTCAGACGAAAGGACCGAGGTCCGGCGGTGGTTTCATCTGAGGGGAAGACTATTGGGTCGTGCCCCATATTGACTAGTAAAGGGGAGATAGTTGGGTTTATAAGAAGGATACGTCATTCTACCTAATATGCTAGTCTTTTGGAGGGGGGGATTATTAAGTCGTGTCCCATATTGGCTAGTAAAGGAGAGATAGTTGGGTTTATAAGGAGGATAGGTCATTCCACCTAATAGGTTAGTCTTTTAAGTTGGATACCTAAAAATCCTAGACTAAGCCCCCCCCCCCCCCCACAATGAGGGACTACATTATAATACTATATGGCATAATAACCTTCTCACACATTATTAAAGTGTCGGAACCTTCATTGAAAAATTTCCATATGTAAATATAGAGTTAAGTAGCTTAATTTTGATGGCACTTAAAAAAATGGTATAATTTTGGCATTAGAATTATGTACTTTGTGAAGAAAATTAGAAACTATAAGTGCTCGCCTTCTTGTTTACGAGCGTACAAGTTAAACACAAAAATTCATTTAATAGATTAATTATAGAAAGTTAGATTTCTTTCCTAATGAATAATAAGCAATTTAAAACTTAAGTTAAAAATTTAATTGATAAGAGAAATTAGGTTTCTAAATAATGAAAAATTTATAGGAAAAGTTTGATTCAACAAAAACCAGAGTTTTGAGCCTCCTTGATAATAACTTTAAATATCACGAATATACCAAAATAGGTAAATCTAAAATATTATATTATAATAAATTTTCCTAATCTGAATAAGGACAATAAAACAAACGGCAGCCAAATATGATATCTTAAAAAAAAAGACAAAATCTTGAAAGTAATAAAAAAAAAAAAAATAACTTTAAATAGCAAAACAACTATAAAAGAAGTAGAATTTCTAACTCAACACGGGATAAAACGACATAATATGTACTAAATTTAATTCATCTTATCATAAATTTCAAAATAGTGTATTATACGCTTGAAATGGCCAGAAGATATCCCACTCGCCCTACGCAACCATCCTATGTTATAAGTTGCAACATTCAACAATGAGATGTGAAGTAGTCCATGATACGACGTAATTTAATGATGGTCAAATATTGACGCACAACCTTCTGCGGGTAAGTTTGAAGAAGACATACTTCAATGACAAAGTTTAGTACGTAATTATCTACTGCTGAGCAGTTTGGTGTCCAATTGATCCCTCCCATTAATTGTGATCAGCAGAAGATCCTTGGCTTTATTAATTAACTTTGACATGGCCGTTGATGCGGAGCTATTCAACCGCCAAACTTGACCCATTCCTCAATTCCTTTTAGTTACACGCAAATCATCAAACAATTTTAAGTTTCTTCATACATTCCAAAGTCATCAACAACGTTAACTTACTGCTTGCGTACGTGAATAACATATATGTTCATTGATTGCATGACCTGTTGCGCCGACTATTAATCAATTAGCAATTTTTAAAAAAATGGATTTCTAGAGACGTGCAAGCAACATTTCGTGAATACATTCCAAATTGGCACTAGTTCCTCTTATTCTCGATCATCAACTTGACACAAAATTTCATTTAACAGAATATTAATATCTTGAAGCTATTCCAAAATGCATCTTTGGTAGCACAAGCTAAGCCTTGCTTGCCAAGCGTTTGGAAAGGTCTTAATGATTCTGTTGAAGAGATAGCATATGTTTGGTGTTGAAATTCAGTGTCAAAGTTGCATCCTGTGTAGTAATTTGTTCAATTAATTTAGACGAGAAGAGGATGAAATCCTTTTTATCAAAGCAGAAGAACAAAATGTAATCATCAAAACTCATATACACAACTATCCAGAAGAGACACTAAGGGTCGGTTAGAGATTTCATGTGCTTATAAAATAATCGAAAAAAGTAAGTAGGTGTTAGTAAGCTTTCTTACTAGAGAACTGTGAGTTTCATTGGGTAAGCTTAAGTTGTCTAAACACATTTTTGTTTCATTTTTCGAACACTCAAATTTGCATAAAAAAAAAAAAGCTAACGAAAAAATAGGAGATAATTGCCTTTTTATTGAAATAATAAAGTTATTACATAGACTTTAAAAAATAATTCTTAATTTACATAGAAAATTATTTTATAAGTTATTTTAAAAATTTCTACTACATTACTATCAAAATAGAGAAAACGATGAAATAAATATTTTTTTTAAATTAACCAAACATTATTTTTGTAAAAATTATGGAACAAAATTTATTTTGTGATGTTTCAACTGTAATGTTGGCCTGTAGAAGGCTCTCCTCGATACTGTTGGAAGGTCAAAATATCTAGTTATAATACAAAAGTTAAAAATGTTTAGTAAACATAATTTTCTAAAATTAATTTTGATAAAAATAATAAATTTTTTTATCAAACAAAATTGAGTTAAAATTACTTTGAATTTCAAACCACAACTGTAACTGTTTTCCAAACACTAAAACCCATGGCTCCGAAAAATAGTAACAAACAATGCCCTAGCAGCTGGACAAATGGGAATGGGGTGCAAGACCATCAAATTGTTGCGTAAATTTGGAGTTCATGATGTGATTCCTTCATCCACGTTCTGCAGATAAAATGAAGTGCAACTGCAAAACCAAAATCAAAATAGAAAAAAAAATTAATTTGTTTTTCAAATCAAATTTGAGGTAAAAAATAATCAGCTTATAAAAATTTTAAGGTTTCTAAAGGGGTTGATACCAATTTCTTTCCTTTCTAAGCTCTAGGGTACAAGTACTTTTTCAAGAATAAGGAATGTATCGTAATAAATTCAGAGTATTTTTATCACATGCATACATGGAAAAAAAATGTTATAAATGCAAAAGAAGAATATAAAAATTAAAATCTATTTTTAGAAACTAAATTTTCTTTCTTTTTTTTTTAATTACAATCAATAATATATAAGTACTATATAAGTTATTCATTATTTTTATTATTTCAATTTTTTTTTTGGGAAAGATAAAACTTCACTAAAATCAAGATCATAATACATTCATTTGCTTGCTAAAAACATTTACAATGCATTTGCCCCCACACTCCCCCTTTTTTTGTTAAGGCGCTAGTGCGCTACGCTACAAACCCTTAGATATGGCATACCCAAAAAGAATGCTTTGGTAATTGCAATTGCTTCACCTCAGTAATAATTCAAACCACTTAGAAATGATCTAGAATAGTTCAGTACTCGTATTGGGCCAAACCAAAATAAAATTGTACAAGTTGAAGCAAATTTGACTCTAACTATTAATAGAAATAAACTAACTGCATTGGCAAACCTTATTAAATTAAAAAAAAATTATTTTATTTTATTCTATTTTTCTAATACAAAGGCCAATTTGGTGATGCTGTAACTTTTAAAATAATTATTTTGAGCTGTGCTATAGAATAATAAGCTATTAAGAGAAATAAATAAATGTTTAATGAAATTTATTTTTCAAAATGTTGTACGTTTTAAAAACAGTCATATTTATTTGGGCAATCTTACTAATAAACTCCTGTAAGAATATAAATATCTTAATCAAACATAGTAATCAATAAAATTTATTTACACATTTATAAAATATATATAATTTTTTTATTGTGTATATATAATAATTGATGAATAAAATAAAAACTTTATATTATTATATTATTTTTTTATCTCAATATAATCAATAATAATAATAATCTCTTTAAATTTAATAATTTAATTTCCTAATTAGTAGTGATAATTTTAAATTTTTATAATATATATAAGGATAAATATCGAATTGTATTAAGAGTAAATTTGATTTTAAAAACTTTAAAATGAATGATTTTGACAAAAGTGATTTTAAAAAAAATTTATCAAATACAAAATTAATTTTTTTACTTTTTAAAATCATTTTTGAGTCTCTCATAAACAATTCCAAACACGACCTGAGTGTATAAGGGTCACCTCCACCACTTCATCAAAATCACCATTACCACCACAACCACTGCCCATCTTCTTTACCATCAGCCCATCATCTTTACCAACATATAATGAATTTCAATGTTGAGTTTTGTTAAATTTTATAAACAAGTGGCAAGTTTTGTTGTTATTAATGATATTGGTTTTGATTTTGTATGAAAATTTAAGATTTTGTTTAAATTCAATATGAGATTTGATTACGAGTTAGTATTTGATTCAAATTGCAAATCAATTAAAAAGATGAGAGATATGTGAAAAATGAAAAGTTAAATTATTGAGAATTTAAGAGAGAAGAAAGATATTTATTTTCTTAATAAGGATAATTATTATAAAATAAATAATATTAACAAAAAAGTAATGAAATGAATTAAAGGGTCAAATATCTCCACTCTTTGATATTTTCACATGGAAGTGTCTTTTACATCAAGCCCAAACAAATAATATGCTATTCAAGCTTTAATGATAAAAAGATCATTATATTGGTTTTGGTTACCATAAAAACTAGACCGCACGGTGAATATTTACTAGAGTGAGCCTTTTAACACCTCCTTAAAATTTTTTATGAATCCCTTTTTTAAATTGATGTTGTTTTTAATATAAAAAGCTTTACACACAAACTAATTCAGATTTCTCACACTTAAAATAAAATGAAATTTCTCCTACACTCTTGCTCATCCCATCTTGGTTCAACAGAGGTACCATACCACTTCTATTATCTTTTGTAACAAATTTTCATGTAACCCCTTCTATTTATTTTTATTTAGCATTTGTTCAATAAACATTAAGCTAATTTTTACCTACATTCATAGATACATTTCAGTTAGTATTTTACACTATTTTATATTTAAAATTTTTTTATTCAATGTTATACTTGTATTACAATGCCCTCTCTTTACTATTTTGAAATTGAATCATTGACATATTTAATTTAAAACCTTACACTCCCTTTTAATTACAATTTTCCACTATCAAATTTTATTAAACACTTCACACTCTTTTTATTTCAATTATATATATATATATATAAAATTGAAATAAATATAAATATATATATATATTTTATCTTATATTATAAATTATATAAAAATTGAAATCAAAATAAATATATTATGACACTTATTTTTCTTATATTCATAACAAATTATATATTTTTCCAATAACTCTATTATAAAATTTGTTATAATCTCATGATTTTTTTTAATCACATGTATTCTTATTTTATCAAGTTATTTAATTTAAGTATTCTTATATCATCTATGCATTTATAAATATTTTTTCCTTTATTTTGCACCATTAGATTATAACTGTTTTTTGTTATATTTGACCTCTAATCTCATGATTTTTTTAGTAATCACATGTAGTTCAACTACTATATCAATTTGGTAACCTTAATGCAAACAATGGGACAAATCTTTGTTAGTGACTAGGCCAATTACATTTTCTAGGTTTTGTATGGCTTGTCGTGTAGTTCTTCATGTAACCATATACTTGTTTTGCCCTAATTTGGGTTTGGAGATTTTGCAATATTTATGGACACATGGCATGTTGTAAATGGCTATATATTTTAGCAATTACAATACATATTTGCTGATGTCATTTAAATTTATTAATAAAAGGAATTTCAGTAATTAGTAGATATAATTATTATTAGAAAATAGCAATTGTTATAGTTTAATTTGATCGTCAACTACTATATCAATTTGGTAACCTTATTATGCAAACAATGGGACAAATCTTAGTGTTAGTGTTATTATTATTACTATTAGCTACAATCTAATGTGAATCTAAGTAGCAAGAAAATAAAAATATGAATTAGTTTGTGTTTCTTCTTTCTTTGATCAATGATCGATTTCTGCTTTACTCACTAGTATTATATTAGATAGAAGAATAATTAAGAATTTCATGTTCATAAGGGTTGGAATTACCATTAAATTTGCAATGAATTTTTATTATTAATTTGAATGTCTATATATAAAGCATAGACATGCGATTAATAATAGTTATAGTGGTTTATTCATTTTAGGAAAATTAATTAAAGCCAATGGATTTCAATTAATTATATATATACTATTAATATATATATATATATATATAGGGAGACATTCCCATTGTTTTCAATGTCACAATAATTAATATATTTTTTCTATTTAATTTGCTGTGGTTCGTACTAACTCAACATCCTCAAACTACTCCTGAATTAATTTTTTAAATAATCACAATAATTACTGACATTATATTCTTAATTTTTTTGTACTATCTATGAAGGATAAATTGTTAATTTTTCTAAATTATAGTTTAATATAGCCTAATGTGATAAAAATTAATGCATAATACAATAATTGATGCAAGAAATAATGACGAACTAAATGCACCTATAAGCTAAGAAAACTTGAATTAAATAACATGATTAAAATAAGGGAACAAAAAATTGTAATACTTTTTGTAATAGAACTATTGGGATTACTTAATTTGTTATGCATGTAAGTAAAAAGTACTATAATATTTATTAAAAAAATTCGTAATATAAAGAATGTAAAGTGTTAAATAAAATTTGATAGTAGAATTTTAAAAATATTTTAATATTTAAAAAAAAGGAGTTTAAGGTTTTAAATTAAACGTGTCAATTATTTAATCCCAAAATAGTAAAAAAGGGGGTATTTTGATATAGGTGCAACATAAAATAAAACATTGTAAGTATCAAATAGTATAAGGTACTAATTGAAATGTGTCTATAGATACATGTAGAAATTATCTTAATATGTATAAAGATAAGTTAAAATAAAAGTGAATAGAAAGGGTTATATGAAAATTTACACTGTGCGGCCACAAAAGAAAGAAGTGGTATGATATTACTGTTGTAACATAGCTTCACCGCATCTATATATATCCTTCATACAAATAAAATTTCTGAATAATAAATATGTTATAATGCTAATAATTGATTTTAAAAAAATATTTTTATTTTAATTTAAAAATAGATTTTAATTATTCGAGCAATTAATTTTTTAAAATATAACATGAGAATAATGAATTTATAAAGAAAGGAAAGGAATTAAAAATTATTTCAATAGAACAATTAAATATGATTAGAATTATACATTTACCCTTACGCGTAGTTACATAAAAGAAAGTGATGCTTCGAGAATAATAAAGGGCGTTGATAGCACTATTCTACTTCATCATTGTAAGCGCGACGAACAAAATATTTGAAAATTATCGAACCACAGAAAACCCTTACTTAATATTTGAAACTTACACTCACCAAAATCCCAAACTCCGAGTAATTAGGGTTTTCAATTTTGCATGTAGTAATACAATCAAGGGTTTGTTATGAGAGCCGCGCCTTGGCCGAAGCCCAAGGAGAGGTTAGAGAGAGATAAAGACGACGAGGATCCGATGGGGAGTTTCTTGATGGCCAAGAAGGACGTAGCGCTTGCTTTGGTGGCGGATCTGCTGCGTGCGGGGTATGATTCCGATGAGGAGGTTTACACTGCAGCAAAGTCCGTTGATGGGGGAATGCTGGGTTACGATTCCGATGATAATCCGGTTGTAGTTGAGAAAAAGAAAATTGAGCCGATTCCTGCGCTGGATCATAGTATGATTGATTACGGGCCATTCAATAAGAACTTCTACCAAGAAAGTGCGTCAATTTCAGGTATTTTTTTCGGTTAAAGTTTCAATCTTTCGGCGTTCCATTAACCCTCTTATGTTTTGTGCATAGCGGGTATAATAGAAACTGGAAAGGAATTTTCTGTTTTCAGTTTACTCGCCCCACTTTGGCATCGTATTTTTTCTAAATAAAAGGTATTCGGATTTGGTTTTGAGATTCTGAACCGAAAATCGAACCGAGCGATTTAACATTATCGGTTTTGTCGAAGATATAAATACCGAACCAGATCTGAAAAGTCCCTACCGAACCCGGAATTTTCGGAGCGGTTCGGATCTGCCCAACCCTAGGTCACTATAAGAACGCTGGCGATGATGCTTATCTTCTTTGCTGCTCATTCATGCACTTTTCTGTTTTCGTTTATTCTTTATTTTCAATTACTTTTATATCTGAAGAAGCTAGTATCAACTTTTTGTTTTCTGGTGAAGATATCTTTAATGCAATGTAATTTCAATTCTATAGCTGAATGCTGTGAAGCTGATCATAGACTAGAGTAACTTCTACAGAACTTTCTTTATTTTTCACGTTTATATTTATTCTATTTTATGGTGAAGCTGTGTGAATGCAGTCCATAAGTTGGAGAACCCAGAATTTATACTATTTTGGATTAAAATTATAGTATCCTAATATTGCTCATCTGTCATTGTGTTCTGGATTAATTCTAAATTCCTTAATTTTCCTCTCAAGGCATGAGCAAGCAAGATGTTATGGAATATAGGAAGAGCCTGGCTATTCGAGTTTCTGGTTTTGATGTCCCGAGACCGGTTAAGACATTTGAAGACTGGTTTTTCAACACAACTAATGCAAGCTATGTTGAAGCAAGGATATGAAAAGCCCACATCAATACATTGCAAGCTTTACCAATTGTCCTCTCTGGTAGAGACATAATTGGTATAGCAAAAACTGGGTCTGGTAAAACTGCTGCTTTTGTGCTTCCTATGACTGTCCGTATAATGGATCAGCCTAAGCTTCAGAAGGGGGAGTGCCCAATTGTTGTGATATGCACACCTACTAGGGCGTTAGCATGCCAAATATACTTGGAGACTAAGAAATTTGCAAAATCATATGGGATACGTGTCTTTGCTCTCTATGGTGGAATGTCCAAACTTGATCAGCTCAATGAACTCAAGGCGGGACATGAGACAGTCGTTGCCACGCCTGGGAGACTGGTAGACATGCTAAAGATGAAGGCTGTACCAATGTCGAGAGCGACTTATTTGGTGCTTGATGAGGTTGATCATATGTTTGACCTTGTATTCAAGCCACGGATAAGGTCCATAGTTGGTCAAATAAGGCCAGACCGCCAGACATTGCTATTTTCAGCAGCAATGCCTTGAAAAGTCAAAAAATTAGCTAGGGAAATTCTATCTCATCCTGTAAGAGTTACTGTTGGGTAGGTAGGAATGGCAAATGAGGATATAACTCAGGTTGTTCATGTTATTCCTTCTGGCACAGAGAAGTTGCCTTGGCTTCTTGAAAAGCTACCTTGATTGATTGACAATGGTGATGTTTTAGATTTTGCTTCAAGAAGGGCCACTGTGGATGGGATTGAATCTCAGTTGGCTCTGAAGGGATATAAGGTATCAGCTCTTCATGGTGGTAAAGATCAGGCATCTAAGATGGAAATTTTGCAAAAATTCAAATCTGGGATCTACCATGTGCTTATTGCAACTGATGTTGCTGCTCGTGGTCTTGACATCAAATTGATGGTAAGTTATGACTCTGCACAAGATATGGACATGCATGTTCAGCGTATTGGGAGGATGGGTTGTGCTAGTGACAAAAATGGGATTGCTTACACCCTTGTAACTCAGGAAAAGGCAAGGTTTGCCGGTGTACTTGTTAATAGTTTGGTTGCGGCTTGTCAGAATGTCTCCATGGAACTGAGGGATCTTGCTATGAAGGTAATTTTGCACGATATGGCTGTATTGTTTGTCTAACACATTTTAGTGCCATTAAAGCATGTGATTCCTCTTCCTAGGTAAAACCATGCTCTAGTCCAATTTGTATGGGTTAGTACAAAAATGAGAAATAAAAAAAAATTAAAAACCTTTAAGTTGGGAACTTGTGTGCAATTTTTTATTTGATTTTGGAAGGAGAATTTTGGTGAAGAATGACTAGAAAGTTGAAACACTGAAAACAATTATCTGAACTCCCTTGTGTGTGTTACTAGTGGTGTGGGTATAATGTTTATTTGGTGGGCTGTTGTTTAGAATTGTATTACTGGAGGAGTTACAATAGAAGAATCTAATATTTTAAGAGTTGAACATACAATTTTACCTCAAGCCTATGACGAATAATTTATGAAATTAGTTTAATGATATTTAACTAAATATTTTAAAATAATTGGCTTGTTTTGAGTTATTTTCACAAACTGTTTATTTTTTTTCATAGTCAACCATTTGTTTATTCCATGCACAAGTGCTAATTATCAAGATTTTCAATTTCAGGAAATCGACCCCAGGCTCAAGGTGACACTTGAAAGGCCCATGGAGTTGTTAATAAACGAATTACTTGAGAGTCATATTAAACACAAATCTCAAGTTGAAGAAGCAAATTCATTAGAACCAGAGCTTGTGGAAAAAGTAAGTGAGTCACCTGAAAGTGTTGAGCGATACAAGAATATGAGCAATAGACACATGGAATAATTGAGGCAGCAACACAAAATCATATTAGTTGCAATGTTGATGGCCACAATCAGGTTTGTGGATTCTGTGATTTGATTTCATTTTTTAGTATATATGATACCCAACAGTTGATGAAATAAAGATGTCGGAGTTTGTAGATTCTGATTAAGGTCAATTTTTAGTTTCATATTCGGTGGAACTTGATTGGATTTTTTCATTGATGATGCCAACTTTGCTCTGCTTTTTAAGTTTTTTAGCTTTCCATTTCAATTTTCTCAGTCAGTGTCTTGTTAATACAACTCTAAGGTACACAAACAGAAATCCTAGAGTTCCAGCACCTATAGCCAATAAAGAGTCAGTCACCTATGTCGAATTTTGACCATTTGGCACGGTAATTCTTATGGCAACAACAAAACCTGTAGCCATGAATGAAATAGACATCCATAAGAAATCGATCCCAAGCTTAAGCTAATACTTAAAAGGCTCGCAGAGTTGTTGTTAATAAACGAATTGCTGAAGAGTCATATTAAGCACGAATCTCAAGTTGAAGAAGCAAACTCATCAAAATTAGGGCTTGTGGAGGAAGCAAATTCATTTAGAATGCTTTGAAAGTTGTTGTGCCGACAGTTGATTTCTCTTTCAGAGACCTTTCTTGGTAAACACCTATTAGAGGACTACTATCACCAGTGTACGTAATTGTGGCTATCAACATTGCAACTAGTTTCAGGTGACCCACTTGCTTCTTCCACAAGCCCTAGTTTTGATGAATTTGTTTCTTGAATTTGAGATTCGTGCTTAATTTGACTCTTAAGCAATTCGTTTATTAACAGTAGCTCTACGAGCCTTTTAAGTGTTAGTTTGAGCTTGGGGTCGATTTCTTATGGATGTTTATTTCATCAATGGCTATAGGTTTTATTGCTGCCACAAGAATTACAGTGCTAGATGATCAAGGTTCGATATAGGTGATTGACTCTTTATTAGCTATAGGTGCTGGAACTCTAGGATTTCTGTTTGTGTACCTTGGAGTTGTATTGACGAGACACTGGCGGAGAAAATTGAAATGGAGAGCAAAGAAATTTAGAAAGTAGAGCAAAGTTGGGGTCATCAATAGAAGAATCCAATTAAGTTCCACATAATATAAAGCTAAGAATTGACCTCAATTAGAATCCACAAACTTTGACATCTTTATTTCATCAAGGGTTGGGTATCATGCATATTGAAAAATGTAATTGAATCACAGAATCCCCAAACTTGAATTGTGTCATCATTCCTGTCTTTCGTGAATTAACAGCAGCAGAGTAGCAGACCGACTTTTGAGATGAAGTGTTATTGGATTATGGTGAATATCTTATACCCATAACAAAATCGACTGCACGCACACCTCGACCAGCACCACCGCTTCCTTTTCCCTTCTTCCCACCTGCACAAGACATTACGCATCATGTAAAGAATTAAATTGGCCATTCAGAGATTCGGCCAAAAACAATTAAGGCAGCAGATTCACTACCGTGACATGGTTTAGGTTCTTATTTCTAGGCAAGAGATTAAAAAAAAAATATCGGTTTCCACAGTTTTATAAATAGTCAGAATATTAATAAGAAATGGTTGAAGGTGTTGTTGATATAACCTAACGAAATAATATAACCATACCTCCTTTTCTTGCATCACGCTAGGACCTGAACCTCCCATCCTAATAATTTACAAGCAAAATGTCATCCTATAAACATGATATGGTGCAAATCAATTAAACGAATAATCTCTTGCAAGCATTTATAGCTATCAAAATTATCAAAACAAAAAGATAATGGAAGGAGTACACATTTGAAGCATAATATAGTGTCTCCACACTGAATATTGTTGATTAGAGTTGACTAAACATAAAAATATAATTTAATGATATAACATTGATTAGAGTTGTCTAAACATAAAACTATAATTTAATGATATAACATTGTAGCAAAAATTAGCTTAATGATGAACGAACAAGAGATTGGAAAAATCTTTGTCCTAAACTTAAAAATGATGAAACAACCAATGAACATATAATTGATAAAAATGTTCAAGAAAGAATTGACAAGGAAAAAGAATTTCAAAATGATGAGAATTATCGTTGTTGTAAAGAATATTGTTAAACATAATTTAGCATTTCCTAAAATAAATAAATAAATAAGATCTACGAAGAGATAAATAAAAAATTTTTTAAGTTTAATTGAAATGATAGCAAAATTTGATTTAACAATGCAAGAACATATTTGATGTGTTAAAGTGGGTGAAATTCATGATCATTATCTTGGACATAGGATAGAAAATGAACTGATATTGATGTTAGTACTTGAAATAAAAAAAAATTAATTGTCATTGACATATTAAGATGTGTTACTAAATTGTGACTTAAATAACAAAATTCTAGTATTGTTGTTGTATTTTGAGCCATATTTTATTATAGTCATGATATATATTACTAAGAATTTTTTCATGAGACTGTCATTAATATATCATAGATATATCAACATTCATTCTAGTTAGATACATTGTAAATTTTGTAAGACTTATTTTACTCCATCCAAATGAGTTTACATTATTATTCAATTTTCTTTTTTTAAAAAAAAAATTAATTTATGAAATTATTAATAAATCTTTAGTCCAGTGAGAGAACCTTTACACTTACATAAATAAGAACAAAAATTCAAATCTTTATAAAAATATTATATGTGTATTAATTTTTTCCACAGCGCAGCAAGTCCCATCGTTAAAAGTCCAATTGACCAATTAGCTCAAAACACTTTTTTTAACTTAGCTAAAAGCTAGTCAAGCCATTGCCAGCAAGCCCCAGAAGAACGACGTACGCGAATCGTGATGATAAACTGATAATTACTTGTCCAGTTTCGCATACTAATTAACTTAATTGAAAATCGTGAAGCATGCGGCACGACAAACGCGACTTATACGTCTCATGCATTAGGCAAATATTATATGTGATCATGTTAATTGACAGCACAAATCCGCTATCTACCAGTACGATATATATAGCTGCATGCAATGCGTGCTCCAATTATTCACAACTAACCCCTAGCAGGCTAGGTAGCCTTTATAATGTGGAAAAGAGGAAAAAAAAAATTGCAAATAATTATCCATTAATATGAAGAAAAGTTTTGATATCATTGCCGTGTTTATGATCATTCTGGTGACTTGTACATCTCAAGTATCACCTGCTTAAATAATACTTATGTTTATTTGAAAATGCCAGTCTATGATGACTCTTCAGGAGAATCTAATGATCTTAACAAATTGGGTTTATAATTCTCGTTGAATGGTATCCAAAAATGATGTATAATTATTTGTTATGAAAGCTATGCACACATATACAATTTTGTTAACTGACATTGTCACACTGTTAACGTGCGATTAACTTCTTAGCATTCATTTGAGTTATTTTTTAGGTTTAAAAATGATTTTGAGATCTTAAAAGTTGATTTTGGTGATTTGTAAATTTAGTTTTATCTTTAATACAATTTCATTCTCTCACATATATTACATACACAAAAGTTTATTCTTATTCAATTAGAAAATAAAAATACAAAATTTAAAATAATCATTACTATAATAATTTTTTTTGGAGATTTTGTAGCACATTAAACTTTTTGTTTCTGTTCAAATTTAAGAGATATAACTGATGGTACTTTGATTAAATAATGTTGGTCTTATCTATGAAAATTGTAGTTAACTTTTTTATTATCAATTATTTTGAGATAACAAAATATAAAGATAAAATTCATAAAACATAAATATTTTTTTTAGTTACAACTATTATATAAACACAATTAAAAAAATATTTTATATTATATGTGTGTGTGTTTGTGTGTGTGCGTGAGTGTGAGTGTGTATATGCTCCAGTGCACGCATGGAATTTAATAATATGTTCATTTTAATCATTTATATTCTTATAATTATAAAATCTATCAAGGACATTTAAATTTTTAAAATTCACAATATTTTTCAAAATAAAATTTATCAAGCACTTAAATAGCCTATTATTTACAAATACAACCAACATTTTGAGGTAATTGTACTAGATATGCACAATAATCTCAAAATACCAAATATAGGCTTCTAATCATTCGACCTTCTCTTTTTTGCACATGCATGAGAAGTTATGTGGAAAATTATATTAAAAAAAATGCCCTTATTTAAAAAAAAAAGGGTTATTCAAAGTATAATCTATTATTGATGATTACAAATCAAATTATTACTGAAACTAGTTTACATAAATTAAATCCCATGAAGCATACTTGAATTTTTACAAATTAGACTAGTTTACCTACATTAAATCTTATGAAGCATGCTCAAATTTTTACAAATTAGCCTACTACTATTTTATTAGAATTTTTATCCTCATTAATATTTAAAAAACGTTTAATCTACTGTATATTAAACTGTTATTACTCAATTAAGATGTTTATCTTCAGTAACATTTAAGAAACGTTTAATCTACTCGTTCGTTAGAGAAAAAATAATTTTCACTTAAACGAAAGAGAAATTAAGTGTCCATATTATTCCAATGTGACAACTTAAGCTCATTCTCTCACAATTGTAAAAGAATGGGTTCTGACGTGGCTGACATTTTCGACGTACTTGAACTTGCTTATTAGTTATTACTCCACCTTATCGTAAAAGTCGAGAATCCTCAACTAGGGCCGGTTTGTGTTTACCTTGTTAAGGTGTATTCATGTAAAACGAGTTTATGTTGATAGTATTTTCAAAGGAATCAAGAATATTTAAATAAAAGCAGCCACATTTTCTGTGGCTTGGACACTCCTAGTCTCGTAGGATGACTGAGAATCAGAGATCGGCTGCTGCTGGCTGGCACTGCGATTGTCAATCAATGTGAAAAAAAAGAAAAGTGTTATGAAAATGAACAAAAAAGAGACGTACTTGTTACATGTTCAATAAATAAAAATTAAGTTACAGAACTCTGCGCCTAACGCATGAGAATCATCATTTCATTCCACTCGTGTGATTGGGACTTTCTGAGTCATAAAAAATATCTACGGCGTACGCTTAGAAAATTTAAAGAAATGATCCAAAATTAGGATTGATCTATAAAACAACCCGCTTGCCAAAATCATCATACTTTGGGTACTAAAAGAAAAGAAGGAATTAAATTGAACCATTATTTATAAATTAGGACAAATAGTTGGGCCATTCCGTAAAAAATTATTACTTTTCACAGAAAGAATGAGCTGGCAGGAAACCCCACGGAAGCGCGGACGGCCCCACGATAAAATAATCACATAACAAATAAAACGCCTCACTCGCTCAGACACATCAGAGCAGACTCGTAAGAATAGGCGGCGGCAGCAGCAGCAGCAGCAGCAAGAACGAAAGCACACGCGCATTTATGATTTATTCGGGGCTGCTGAACCGAAACTGAAACTGTAACCTCTTTCTTGTTTCGTGGTTTCTTCCTATGGCGGACTCGTACTGCGCAGATTGCAAGCGACTGACGGAGGTGGTGTTCGACCACTCGGCCGGCGACACCATTTGCTCCGAGTGCGGTCTCGTCTTGGAGGCCTACTCCGTCGACGAAACCTCCGAATGGCGTACTTTCGCCAACGAGTCCTCCGATCACGACCCCGTTCGTGTCGGTGGGCCCCTCAACCCTCTCTTGAGTGACGGCGGCCTATCCACTGTTATTGCTAAGCCTACTGCTGGCGGCTCCACCGACCTTTTGTCTGGCTCCCTTGGCAAGTTGCAGGCCCGTGGTTCCCATCCTGATAGGAACCTTATTCAGGCCTTCAAGTCTATTTCTGCCATGTCTGATAGGTGCAACTCTAAATCCAAATCCTGTATTTTTCTCTTCCTTTCCATTTAGTGTGTTCTTTTTTTTAAAAATTTTTTTTGCATTGGCTGGCCCCCCACCCCCTCCCTCTTTTTTTTCAGTTTTCTTTCCTTAATTTTGCTGTGTGAAAATCGTTTTCGGTTTTCAATAATTTAATGAGCTGTGTAGTTGGGCCAACTGTATGTATATATGTATGCAATTCTATATATAAAATGAATGTAGATGGGCATTATGCAACATGTTTCTTGCTTGCAGCATTCTGTTAGAGAGACTCTATATTTAATTTTTATTTAATCTAACGTGCACATGTTTTGTTGTTGCGTCTCACTCTTGCTGTCCAATGTTTACTTTATTGGTGGACATTTTACCATACTAGATGTTCTTGATGAGGATTGTCTTATTCTGATCTGAAATGACTTGCAATTCGAAGATCAATAGTTCTTAATATATAACTTAAGAGTTTTAACTAAAGACAGAAATACAAGACGCTTGCTGCATGACATTGTTCAAGTAGTGAGCAAACTCTTGTATAGTTAAGGAGGAGCATTTATTTATTTTTCTGATATGCCTCCAGGGACGGGCTTTACCTTATTGTTTGTGTTTTCACGTATACCTTGAGCATAAACCCCTGAGACTTTCAATGAATAGCATTTTTGTTTCCCAAGTTCACGCTTGACTATTCCTCAGCTTTAGACTTGTAGGCTACATCATGCTTTCCATAGTGAGTCATTGAGATGTTATTTTCTGGGAGTCATTTTCCTGACGAAAATGTTGGTTCTTCATAGTGGAATAAATTGCTATTATAGCTAATGCAATTTATGGGTGTTTCAGGTTGGGACTTGTTACAACCATAAAGGTATTTAGTTGCTTATTTACATAGACTTTTACATATGTAATAATTTCTTTTTTTTTTTTTAAATAGAATTACTGGTGCTATTGCTTTTTTCACTATTCAGATATACTGTTGATTGCTCTGTTACCATGTGTGAATTTGAATTTTTCTTGTATACTTCTTGGAAATTGATTCTGCCTGAACACGCCGATTCTTGTGTCCATTCACCCCATTGAGTTGGCAGTACTGAATTTCATCGTGAACTTAATATTATAAAGAACACTGCAATGGAGGTTAGAACGTGATATTTGAGTAGTCTTAGACAGAGCTCAGATAGGATAAAGATGAAGGTTAGGAAAGAGTGAAAGAGTTGCGATGATAAGAGTTCAATAGAGGAGGAGTTTAATTTTGCCTTCTGCTTAAGCTATACCCTTCTCAATGCCAACTAGCTTTGTTGTTATTATCAAATTGACTGCAGTTAAGGAACGCAGGCCAACATTCAATTTATGGTTGTCATACGTATATAAATTTCAAGCTTGAGGAACTGAAAGATACAAACATGGCATTGATAGATGAATCAATCGTGATATTAGGGTAAACTGTGGAATGTTAAGTAGTGTGGTCAAAACAAACGAAGCTGCACACAAAAGATTCTGTCCTTCATCATTGATTATCAATTGATTAAACCACAATTTGGCCAGCATATATATTTTTGGAATTATTTTGTCTGATATTTTAGTATTTATACTTCTATTTGGGATTCATATATGCTATCATATTTTAGTTTATCTTTCCTTTCTTGAACATGCTCTGCCGGTTTCTACTTTCAAAAGGTTTGGTCCAATCTTTTTGTGTTAGAGCTTTTATCATCTGCTAAACTGTTTCTACTTATGACTTTAAGGATCGAGCTAATGAAATCTATAAGAAGGTAGAAGACCAAAAACCACTTAGAGGACGAAATCAGGAAGCAATTGTGGCTGCTTGCCTCTACATTGCTTGCCGACAAGAAAACAAACCCAGGACTGTGAAAGGTACTGAGCAAACTTTCAAAAAAAAATTTCTTTATCTTTCTCTTTGGATTATAAGGTTTCATATATGCTAACTGCATAGATTTCAACTAGAATTTTGTTCTGTTGCTAATGGGACAACAAAGAAGGAAATAGGACGGGCAAAAGAATTCATCGTGAAACACCTAGAAGCAGAAATGGGTCAATCTGTGGAAATGGGAACTATACATGCTTCAGACTATCTGGTGATATTTTTGTTGAATATTTTTTAGAATTCATTCTTTCTGTTCATATAGGATTTTTCTTATTGTATGATTTTTTGTTCCTTGTGGTCTTATCTGTCTAATCCAATGCATCCATTTACATAAATTTTATCTTCAATCTATAGAGGCGTTTTTGTTCCAATCTTGGAATGACCAATCAAGCTGTTAAGGCTGCCCAAGAAGCTGTTCAGAAATCTGAAGATCTCGACATAAGGTTAATTCTGGTTTTCTTTTCACTTTTCTTGGTAGAAACTAACATTCAAATTATAGTTTGGGCTTTTATGAGATGCATTTATACATTTCGGTGTTGCAGATACTAAGAATATATTAGTTGAACCATATGAGCACATAATTATCTTTGAAGAAGAAAAATATAATTAAGAAAGAAAGAAAGGAGTTGTGGTGGGGGAGAGAAATGAGTTTCTTTCATGTGGTCTTCTCTTGTTTGATTGAGTTTGTCTCACTTCATTTCAGTAGATCTTCACATGGCTTTGGATCATAGACATAGAAGCTGTTAATGAGCATTTGCCTTTTTGTCAAAGGAAAGGAAGCATCAGAACCTGTGAAACTATTTTATTTATTTATTTCTCTCTCTCTCTCTCTCTCGGTGAATTTTTTAACAACTCCATGAGAAAATTAATCATAAATGAATAGTGTATGTAGATGGTGACATTGGCTTTGGGTAAAACAAAATTCTTGCTTGCTTGCTTTCACAGGAGGAGCCCGATCTCAGTGGCAGCAGCTGTTATTTACATCATAACTCAGCTATCAAATGACACAAAGCCTCTCAAAGGTTAGAAAGCTATCAATTCTTTTAGAAATTATGTTTACTCGGATACCATTCATGCCGCTGTTTTTGCAGAGATCTCCATTGTTACGAGAGTGGCAGAAGGGACCATCAAGAATGTCTACAAAGACCTTTTCCCTCATTTGGCACGGATAATACCAGACTGGTTTGCCAATGAGGAAGATATCAAGAATCTAAAGCTCTGAAAATGCAAAAAGGTGATGGATATGATCCAACGTAGCAAATCCATGAACCTGGATGCTGCATTCTTTGTAGAGCTCAATGCACCTTTCTTTTCCGAACGATAGGCTTTCGCTTCATCACACCAACTAGCACTAACAACAGCTTAGTTTATGCACTGGAACAGCCACAGCTGTTCAAAAACTACCTTTGTCTCAGTTGCTTTGAAGGAGCTCCACACCATCCGCACAACTGAAACTGAAGTCGTTTAGCTTGCTTGGCCAACTAATTCACCTAAGAAGCTAATTCAAAAAACATCTAATTAATCTAAGTCAACCTTATCCATTCTTTGTACCAACATTAAACGGAGCCTTGTCTGTTATAAAACCTGCACCTTTGATAATAAATTTCTGTTCTTTACTACCAAGACCTCAAATAATTAATAAAATGAAAACAGGTGTCGTACAATCAGCACACTTTATCTGCTCTTCTTGGTTGAGGAATGAGGAGGAATCCATGTATTACAAATGCATGTTCCAAAACAAAAAAAGATATTAAGTGTGAGTGCCGAATCCATTTAGGTTGCTCGCATTAAAAAATATTCATGAATGGACGGTGGGTGATCTTTACAAGTTCATAATTATTTATCATAAAACTTGGCATATTGTGCAATTTGTAAAGAAGACAAATGAATGAACACTGAAGTTTAGTCTCGTAAGAGTGATATGAATGACTCAATGTCACGCGGGGTATCATCGGATTGGTGAATAATAATATAATTGTAATATTTATTTGTGCCAAGAAAACAAACAACCCAAAGCAAAAGAAAAAAAGAACAATAATTTTTGCAATGTTACTTGTACTAGCCCCGAAAAGTTTATGCTCATAGGACTAACCCACGCGAGTTGATATGACTCGACCATTTGTCTTCTTTCAACCAATGCTGAAAAGTAAGTCCAAAACATGACTAACTGGTCTATTCCACTTACTGGTTTCCTTTAATAATAATAATAATAATAATAATAATAATGCCTTTACGGTGAGTGGCCACATATTTGCTGACACCTACTTTCTGGGTCGGGTCACCACTCACCGGAGTCCAAACAATCACCAAGTGTTTTAGTTATGTCTCGTTCTACTAAAAATTTTAATTTTTTAAATTTTCGACACTCGACAGGCTCCAATGATTTAAGGTCGAACAAATGAAATGGCTGGCTGGGGCTTCACTAATCTTGAGAGGACATTATAAATTTATCATAGTTGTTAAATAATAGATTGGAAACGACTAATAAGGTTCGAAGCAGTGAGAGCGTCATGCTTACTGTCACGAGATGACTTCATAGCTTTCGTTATCATAGCAAAACATGTCAAAATTTTCCCAGAAGTTTCCTACTTTCGTTCCTGATGATGCAACGTGCAGATGGATGGCAGGCTCGAGACAAATGCAATCTCTTGGGAGTGAATTTTTTTCCCAGGCAAATCCCCAATCTTTTCAACCCAACAAAATTGATGGCGAATGACTTGGAAATTTCTGAGCAGGCAAAGATCAAAAGTATAAATCAATCCCGTCCAAGATTCGTTCACTTTATTTTGAAAATCAACGTCGCCATCACCCGAGTCCCACTTTTCACTTAAATTTGCTTTCTTTCTTTGTCTTTAAGCGGATCAAAATGCGAATTATCTCTTTACAACACACGGTGTAGGCTCGTAGACTGGATAATTTGTCTTTTTCTATCGCGGTCCACGTAGACCGGCCAATTAAATTATATTCCCAATAATCAAATAATAGAATTTGAACGGACGGACCTTCGATTGACATTTCGCAACATATTTGCATCACTTTTGTTGAGACATTCCAAACGAGACAGCATATTATATACACTAAAATTCACAATATTTTGTCCTATTTAATTCATTATTTAAGAATATCCTGCCTCATAATGTTAAATTAAATTATTAAGGGCAAAATAATCTTTTGACATGGATTCACTGACAAAATTTATGGAGAACCTGTAAAAATAATTTTTTTTTTAAAAGAAAAATTATGGTATATTTTAAAAAATGACAGATTTTAAGGTTTTATAATACTTTTTTTGAGCTTTTTAAGCATTTATAGAGTGGGAAAATGGTAATTTCCCCGTACATCACTTGTGTCCGTGGAAACCGGGGTTTAGCGAGGACTCAATTCTCTACTCTACCTACTCTTGTTTTCTCTTTCTTCACTTTATTTAAGTGACTAACAGTGTCATGATTCGAAGGCCTATCCTATCAAACAGAGTACAAAAAGCACAATTCACAAAGCTTTATCGCAAATAGTATATACTCTTTTTGCTTGGCTTGGCCTGGCCGGAGCAAAAGCAACTGTGAAACAAAGAAAGATGCGGCCATCGACAGTGACTGAGATGTGGGCAGCAATGGGTTCGACAATAGCAAGCTTCATGTTTGTGTGGGCTATCATTCGCCAATATTGCCCATATGAAGTTCGCCGCTACTTTGAAAAGTATACGCACAGAATCATGGGGTTCCTTTATCCTTACATCAAGATTTCAATCCATGAATTCACGGGCGATCGCCTCAAGCGCAGCGAGGCTTATGCTGCTGTTGAGGCTTATCTTAGCGTCAACTCATCCAAGAGTGCTAAAAGACTCAAGGCTGAGATGGGCAAAGACAGCAGCAACTTGGTGCTTAGCATGGATGAGTATGAGAGAGTTACCGACGAGTTCCGTGGGGTAAAAGTTTGGTGGGTTTCAAGCAAAGTCGTGTCGCCAACGAGGAGCATGTCATATTATCCTGAGCAGGAGAAGAGATACTACAGGCTCACATTTCATAAGCGGCATAGGGAGATGATAACGGAGTCTTATTTGGAGCATGTAGTGAAGGAAGGGAAAGAAATTAGAGTGAGGAATCGGCAGAGGAAGCTTTACACAAACAGTCCTGGTTACAAGTGGCCAAGTTACAAGCAAACTATGTGGAGTCACATTGTGTTTGAGCATCCTGCAACGTTTGAGACAATGGCGCTGGAGCCGGAGAAGAAGCAGGAGATTATTGAAGATCTTGTTACTTTCAGCAAAAGTAAAGATTTTTATGCAAGGATTGGGAAGGCCTGGAAAAGAGGGTATCTTCTTTATGGTCCTCCAGGAACCGGCAAGTCTACCATGATTGCTGCCATGGCAAATTTGTTGAATTATGATGTTTATGATCTTGAGCTCACAGCTGTTAAGGACAATACAGAGCTCAGGAAGCTTTTGATTGAGACGACTAGTAAGTCAATTATTGTGATTGAAGATATAGACTGCTCGCTTGATCTAACAGGTCAGAGGAAGAAGAAAGCTGAGAAGTCGTCGGATGATGAGAAAGAAAAGCTGGATAAGGAGATTTCGCGCAAGGAACCAAAGGAAGAGGGCAGCAGTAAAGTTACTCTATCAGGGTTACTGAATTTTATTGATGGACTCTGGTCAGCTTGTGGAGGGGAGAGGCTGATTGTGTTCACCACCAATTATGTGGAGAAGCTTGATCCAGCTTTGATTAGAAGAGGTAGGATGGATAAACATATAGAGCTATCTTACTGCAGATTCCCGGGATTCAAAGTGCTTGCGAAGAATTACCTGAATGTGGAAACTCATACATTGTTCGATACAATTCAAAACCTCATGGAAGAGACCAAGATCACACCTGCCGATGTTGCTGAGAATCTCATGCCTAAATCTCCATCTGACAATGTAGAGAAATGTCTTTCCAGCTTGATTCAAGCTCTCAGGGAAGGGAAAGAAGAAGCAGAAAGGAAGCAAGCTGAGGAATCAAGAGAGGAGCAGAGCAAGGGAAATGATGCCGACCCAAAAAACATGGTAGAAAAGCAAGAATTATCGTGATGCATGAAATCGGCTATCTTTAGGAATAATTTTTCTACGAAATTTTTACGACGAATATGCGTGTTTTAATAGTGGAGTAAACGTCATTTTGGAATAAGTTGTGTAATAATAATACTACTACTTTACCTATTTGATTCGTGCCAAAACAAAAGCTGTTTCAGCAACATATTAAAACAATTTATTGAACGCACATGAAAACAGAGCAATGCAGCACCTTAACATAGTCGAGTACGATTGAAAGAGTAGACGAATGTTGAACTAGTAAGAGAAACAATAGTTACCATTTGCGGGAGGATGGTTCAGTTACAACAAAGGTAACATTTCTAACCTCAATATGTTACCAACAGACCCAGCCAACCCAAATGCTCAAGAGGCAGATCATACTCATGATCATGAAAATATAAACTACGGCGCTTGAACATCTAAAAGCCAAATTTATCAGTTACAATATTAGTTAAAAGTTATTGTACATTAATGGGATAAGCTAAATAACTCTCAACTAATACCCATCCACCTGTCGTAGGTTTCTTTGAATGTAGACATACTAAAAAATGACTACCTAATCTACATAGCTCTCAGCATTCTGTTGCTCCCCACAGCAAATTTTGGAATTAATTGCATCAAGGGAGTTGCTTATATTAAGCCATGGAAGGGCTCTGATTGTAACTTCCACGATAAGCTTAATCCAAAATTTATAGCTCTTACTATTATACGCTAAGCTTCCCCGAGACCGAACTACTGCTCTTGCTTTCCAGCATATGGGGTAGCTCTATAAATCACCCGTATCTTCATCTTTTATCGAGTTTGGACCATCATCAAAACCAGAACCTGGGGCAAGCTCATTTAGGTCAAGGAAACGTCTCTTTTTCACGCCCTCAACTTCAGTTTGGCTAGGGCTATTTGGTTTCTCCGGTGGCTGGCTTTGCTCTTCTTTCTCAACTGTCTCGGCGTAACCTTCAACTGGTTGATCAACTTTTATTTCCTGGTCCTCGTCATTGCCATCCGACTCTTGACTACCCATTGAATATTCTGCATTCTCACTTGCATCTGATTGTTTATCTGATTCACTGGATTTATTGGGCTTTGCCGACTCTGTATCTGATTCAGACAACTCATACTGTCGGTAATTAATACGGTTTCTGGAGGCCCTTTTACTGCGTCTTAGACCTGACTGCAACTCATCTACTGACCTCAATTTAGTTTCCCTCCGAGTACGACCTGGCAATTTCTTAACCTTTTGAGGCTCATCACTGTCCTCACTGATACTCAAGGAATCTTCTTCTTCTTCTTCTTCTTCTTCGTCTTCAGCATTTTCTTCATCCCAATGGTATTCCTCATCTCCTTCCGAGCTGCTGGAAAGCTTTCTCTGTTTACGTTTCCTCAGATATTCCTCATCATATACAACTTCTCCAACTATATCATCATCACTGTCAAAATCTGCATCATTATCTGAAACAGCTTCAACAAACTCTTTGACTGAATATCGTTGAGGCCTCTGTCTTCGCCGATTGCTACACATAATTTATGTCTTGGTTAATTTCTTGAAGTCTCAAGGCAATGAAAATAACACAGAAACTTATCTTACCTTCGGTCCAATGATTCAGGTTTATGCTCTTCATCAAACTCATCATAATCAAGCGAATTAGGGGACAACGCATTGAAAGTGACATGTTCAGAGGCATGCATAGAATCACTCCATTTACCATTCATGGAAGCTTCAGATTTGGAACCAACTTCTTTTCTTAGATTAGGCTCTGGGGATGGTGGTTTCCGCCTGATAAAAAAGTAGAGAATGAGGACATCAACTAACATAATATTGTCCAAACATACATTTTTCCCCCTCCCAACAAGCTATATAGAATGTAAAACCAAAAACAAGAGTTCAGGGAAAATCTCCATACTTGGTTATCTTGATAGCCTCATTGATTGATCGGTCATAATCGTCTGCAAAAATGTCTAGACATGTCAGAATTCCTTGAATCCATAATCCCAAAACTCGGGGCCTCTCATTAACAGGAAGCAGAAGAAGATATTGAGAAGATTGATAAACAGATTATTCTCACCAAAAGTATAAGTGACAGGTTTTCTATCACGAAGGGAGCGTCCGGGACCAAGCCCATCGACATTCATGAAGGTATCAAGAAGCAGTGCTTGTCTGTGCTGCTTTTTCAGTAATTTCTCTTTCCTCTGAGAACATAAAAACAGCAAATGGGATAGCATTATTTACTGAAGCCAAAGAACAGAGACCACACAACTGAGAAACATTACAAAATGCCAGTGAAAAGATGAGGCAATCCTTTTTTCAGCTAGTTAAAAAAATAACTATAGCCCCATAACAGAGCTTATGTAACCTGGGAAAAAGGCAGATTTAAGTACCTTATGTTCCTTCTCAATTTCAGGAAGCATGTCGTTCTTTAACTTCTTCCCTAGGGATGCCTCGGTTCTATTTTTGCTAGAGAAAAGCTTTTCCTGTAGGAGCAGTACCAAAAATTTAGTGTAGTACAAGATAAAACCATTTTTGGGAAGATAAAAAAATATAGCCCTTTGTGTCCTCTCGCAATATCAGGTAATTGACCATATTTGACGATCTCACAGCACACAGAGAAACCAAAAATTCCACTTTACACATGGACAGAAATATACACACGTACAGAAACATCCTGAAATTCTTCCAAATTAGTTGCAACTGTTTCCCACTGGTATGTGGCAGTAGGAAGGACATGGGAACCCTTAGCTTTCACTTTCTTCACCTCATTTTTTCTTATCTCTCTGTACAACCGATGACCTACTACTGGATCATCTTCATACCTGCACCAAATTACTAATACCATACATCATTTTCACAAACCAAAAAAGTCATCTACTGATAGAATGAGACATTATTCAGTCAATTTGAAACTAGAAATTGCCAAAATCATTAATTGATCCTTATAATAGCTTAATTATGTTACCAGTAATTAATTCCATATGAATCACCCCCAACACGCTCTTTACGAAATGCCGAAAGTTGAACACCATGTTTAAGCGAGTTGTCAATATAGTTCCGGATATCTTCTTGCTGCAGAAAGCAACTGATTAGGATGGTGATAAAGATTGTTCATACAGGTAATACTTGCTTGGGTAATTTGCAGAAAGGTTTTAGAGGAAGCAAAAGAAATTTATGTCAAATTTATAACATTGTACCATCCTATAACATTAGATTTCACAATTGACTTTTAAATTAATGCGTAGCATCTATCACCAAAGATTATGTTTCTTATGTTCAACTTACAAAGAAAACCCAGGAAGTACAACAATATATGTTGTTTGTACATTGTAGAGACTAGCGACAATGTTGACAAAATAGAAGGGCACTGTTACCAAAATTAAAATCTTGGACTAGTTATGTGTGTGTGTGTGTGTATGAATAGCAGCAACAAAACATGGCCAACAATTTAATAAGGCTCTTGCTAGATGATACAGTCGAACAGCGTCACAAGATTCACAATCTAACTTTAAGCAGTTGGAATGAATGCTTTATTGGATGAACTATGTTTTTGTACAGACTAATTCAACAAAATTATGATTTAAGTTTCATGTATGATGATGGGAAAATGAGCACAACAGGTTTCAAGGCGTAGTAGAGAGAACAAAAGAGTTGGATCCTAATGTGCCAAACAGGCAGCTACCCCAATTGCAGAGCATACAAGGTATTTTTCACTAACAAGAGTAATACCTCAACACGAATATCACAAAGTGCCTTCAAGATAACCACACGAACCCCAGGATCAAGTGTCTTATATACTTCAACCTCCATCCTAAAACATTAGCATGAACATGCAACATTAGCAACATAGAGATAATCATATAGTAAAGTAATTCAAAGATGCATAAACTCACCCATGTGAAGCAACAATAGGAAGATCCCCTTCTGCAACCTACAATAAGATTATAAGCCTATGTTAGCAATGACCTTATTATGTATGATGCATTATTGTCATCAGTTGGTAAAGGTTCAATAATTAAGTTACCCAATGCCACCAGTCTCTTAATTTTCTGCATAAAACAGTAACCCAGGTATCACGTGTGAGGGCCATTCGTGTAATAGGAGGGATTGCCTATAACAAGGAAAGCTAAAAAAAATAAGCAATAGCACTTAAATTAGCAAGTGATAAGTACCATTAAAAAAAATGTTGAATTTCTAAACAACGTTCCATGATCATGTCAGAATGCATTACAAAATCAAGGAAAATGTTAATTAAAAGGAAAATCGTATCCCAAATAAACATTCCTTAAATCTTTTGAAAACATCAATCAGATATAACCGATAGAGGTAATATTCAAAACCCCAAGTTCTGTCAACTAAACCAGCTGTGACAAAATTATTAAAATAAAAGAAAATCACCAGCATCATTCATTAACTTTTAACTCCCTCGGAGATGAAAACTCTCTTGTCCAAATTCTCAACCATGAGGTTCAAGTCCAACCAGCATTTAAAAAAAAAAAATATTGTTTGGCCACCTAGAAGTCCATCGTTAGGAGAGAAGAAAGGAAAAAAAGACGGGGAGCAAGAGCCCCAGCAGCTACAAGAGAAACTTTGAAACAGAGCACCTCCAATGCTTCTCAATATTCTACAAGAGAAAACTATCCCCATTACTGCTTAAAACAGTCTGAAAGACCAGAACAGCGGCTAAGTTTGAGTGGCACCAAAAATCAGACAAGTAATCAAGTTTCCAATTTAGAATTATCAATATGCCAAAATTGTGTGCCTAAATGTACAAAGGCAATGAGGCTTATAGAATAGAACTGATGCCAGCATCAGAGCAGTCTACATAAACACAAAGTAAGCAGAAACAACTATAAGTTCTGCAAATTCATCTTAAGAAGAGTCATACATAAAACCTTCCAAATGGTTTTCTGTTCTCAGCACTGTGAGCGAAACCCAAAGCTCTTTTGCACACTCTACAAATATCTTCTTTATATGTTGCTCTAAATCTAATTCCATTCATTTTTGTCCTCTATAGCAGAAAAGGATTGATTGATGGACTTCTCTTTCAAAATTCAATGGAGCTCGTAGAACATGCCATAGAAGGCATAATTTCAAAAACAAGGAACTTAATGTTTGAGACTCGAAATCAACAAAATGTACTCATGGAACACATTGTACAATGTGTAATCATAAGACAGACAAACATAGCTCATTGCTCGTACAATGTCATGGGGTTCTATCTGCACTGTAGTAACCAATCAATGCAATAAACAGATAAATAGTATAGTTGTATTGAACCCTAAAATCATTGCCAAAAACTCAAGCATCTGTATTTGGATTCTTTGATTTGAGAGAAAATTACTAGTTACAAATATAACATTCAATATCCAATCGACAGCTTTTACAATTCATCAAAAAGCATCACCAAATGATAATCACATTCCCATTGCCTTTTTCACATCATGACATTACATTGTGAGCTAATTCTCTGCTTAAAAAAAAAAAAAAAAAAACCATGCTACATCAACAAGTACCACTGTAGTGTTTTTTGCTGTTTCTCTCACTTAAAAGTCTGAAGAAGAGGCTAAACCAAATATCAACAAAAGCATCACAAAAACTACAATTAAGCACTAAACTTTGCAAGTACATTCCCCTTATTTAGTCGAAACAATGGCAAATAGAACTAGAAAGTACAGGCATTGCCCCACTAAGAACTGAATTGATGACCAAAAAGGCTAAATTCGAACTAGAAACTAAAAAGGGACTGAAACTGAAAATACGAACTTTAGCACAAAGCCAAAAGCACCAACCTTTAAAATGGGTATATGAATATCACTTAAAGTATCATTAGGAGTGATCAACGCCGTCTCAAACTCCTCCGCTGAAAACTCAGCTGTTACATTCAATAACGGCCTAAACACCTAACAACAGCAACAACAAAATCACTTCACAGAAACAAAGCCAAAAAAGGGGGGAGGGAATTTGCAAAGGAAAAAACACTCACATGCAAGAAATTAAGTACGGAAGCTAACTCCCACATGGCCCGGAGACTCCAGCGGGGCAGCTGCGACGGCGGAGGATCAGCGAGCAACGGCGTGACAATCTTACTATTAGCGCTGCATTGCTGCGGGGGGGACTCATCGAACCTCTCTCGTTGCTCCTTCTTCTTAGGCTTGCGCTCGATCACGGCCTGGGCTTGCGCCTGCGCAGCGGCGTAGAGGCGCTGAGCCGTACGTAGAGTGCACGCGCGGGAGGGGCGGTTGCTTCTATTAACAGGAGGAGTAGGGGCAGTATTAGCTGTAGTAGTAGCAGTGGTGTCGTTTTGAGGGGAGTGAGCGTCGTCGTTTTGGGGATTAGGGGTGTTGTCGTTAGGGATCGGAGACGCAGGGGTGGATTCACGGGACATGGCTGGGGAGACGAAGATGGAGATCGAGAGGGGTCTAGGTTACTTACGGTGGGATTACATGTAGAGGATCATATTCATCACCATATTCATGGGTTTAGGCATTTAGGTTAAAAATAAAAAAAAATAAAAAATCAAAGTGAAATTAAACTATAAAAGAAAAATTGGGAAATAAGATTAATGTTGTTAAGACTGAGAGAGATAAAAGGAAGACAAGCAGGGGCTGGATTAGGACCTGCGGTCCAAAGCATCGTGTGCATAAATAAACCGTTTGTGTTTCTAATTCTAGTTTATGTTGGTGTTGTTGTTGTTTTTCTTCTTTTTTCTTTTTTTCTTTTTTTTCTTCTTTAAAAAAAATTAAGTTTTTTTTTTTTTTTTTTTCCTCTTTTGGGTTCGTGTGAGGGTGAAAACAGGAGGACAAGAAAGAGAAGGAAAAGTGAGCAAGAGACGGGAATGGGACTCGGTGAGGAGAAGAAAGAAGGGCAATCAATTGATAAATATTTGTGTGATTTCACTTTTGTCTAAGGTCATTTGGGTCATTTCCCGAGTAAATGCTTCGGCTTTCTGCTCATTTTAAATTAACCTGGGTTGGATTTTGCTTTGTCAGTAATTAATGGTTAGCAAGAAGGTTTTACTTTTAAGCTGGATTGTGGATTGCTTTTGAGCTAATTTGGATTAAAGAGAAGTATACTGTATAACCCCCATAATGAAATAGAAAGTCTCAGACCAAAAAAACTTTCGTTGCAAATGTAGGTTCAGCCATTGGATATATATATATGTATATATATATATATATATATTTTTTTTTAAAGAAAAAGTAAGTGTGCCTTTCAATAAATCAACCTAACAACAAATACTGAAATACATGCTGTCTGTTGGAGATTCATGCAACCGCATAACAGTTTTCGTTATTTGCAGTGCTAACTTAAGCTACTGAACGAGCTATGCCATTACACAATCTATGGGTATGCTGAGCTTAAAAGTATTCTTTGCATTTTCAATTTGTTGCTACTCGGAGAACTTAAAAATTGTGGGAAACTAATTTTCACTCAACTATAAGTTAAATTTGTAACTTAGCAGCAGCTGCTGCCATTGATGTGTATTACTTTGAACTGGGCTTCTGGGTATGAATTTGGTTTTTTTAAAAAAAAAAAAAATTATTCCTTTTTTCATTTGATTTTTATTTGGAGCAGTGACTTTTATTTTTTAATATTTTCATTGCTTTCCAATATTTCATTTAACATGGGCCAGATTTGGCCCGCCGGCTGACCTAACATTTGATCGCGGGAGGCCCGGCTTGTGTTAATTAAAACGCCGGGTTTCGAATAAAATTTGTATAGCTTTATTTAAAAAATTATCGAGATGGGGACGTTATTCAATCATATAGTACGGCAATTTATGATATAACAATATGCTACTCTCCGACTCTCTGCAATGGAATACAAAGAAAGTGAACCAAACTGATTGACACATTCGCCAATAACTGAAAAATAAATAGATAATACACTTCTCTCGTTTCGTCAGTTCGGATGTATGAGAGTGAAAAAATTAAAAAAAAAAAAAAACAAATAGACAAACATACATCAGGGTAATCTCATCATCTAAATTCAGCTGTCATGGCATTCTAGAAAAGACCAAGCAGAAGCAACAACAAAGAGGAAAATAGGAGAACCAAACTATTATAAGGGTCACGCAAACAGTTAGCATATGAATTGGGAGAGGTAGCAGGACCTGGGCTAGCACTAGCCGTGGTATTTTCCTTTGGGCAAGTGTAGTTGCAGCGACTTGGACGAACAACTCTGTAAACTCCATCGCTGGTTAGGATGAAGACATCCTTCCGATTGTCCTCCCCAAACGAGTAAATGTAACCCAGAGAGGGAAGATCATTTCCGGGCAACACTTTGCACTGTATAGGTGAGTCACGTGCACAGCTGAAAGGAATTTTGCTAGTGGTAAAGTTGCCACTATTTTCAGGACTTTCACTTCCTGCCCATACAGCAGTAGCATACAGATCTGCATACAAATACCTGAAAATCACATGACATGTAAGTAAACTCATTAGACAAGCCTGGGATTTTAGAAATCGAATTTTCTACTTTTGCACAGAATATCAATATTACAAACAAAACATATACCTTCCAAACATGCATGGATCAGTCATGGAACGATAGAAATAGCCTCCGGTGATTGAGGCTGATCCTTCTTTCTTGTTTACATCTGAGTGGTTGTATCCCACAACTGGGAATATTAGGCTAACAGAATTTAGAGGTGTAATTCCTCCAGGTGTTGCAAGAGGCGTGAAACGATAAGGTCCCTCGTAAAGACGCCAGCCATAGTTCCCACCTCTTGTGATGATATCAACCTCTTCGTATACATCCTGTTAGATGTATTGGTAGAAAGTGTCAAGCATGCTGATGCTGGAAAAATACTGTCTATGGAGGTTGAATAATGGTAGCAGAAATTGTTGTTAATCAAAGGTTATTTAAAGCAAATACCTCTCCAACATCAGCACACATAAAGTAAGAAGGCCTATCTGAATCAAAGCTGCAGCGCCAAGGATTTCTTAAACCTAAAGCCCATATTTCAGGCTGCAGTTCACTGTCTTCACTGAAAGGATTGTCTTTGGGGATAGAGTAGTTTCCCCACAAACCAAGTTTCTCAATTTCAGCAGCACCTGGATATGATGGACAAGCACCAGGGAAAAATGAGTGTTAAGTAACTGCAAAGTGACAATAAACCACCTTCTTTAACAAAGAGTACGAGGAAATCAGCCGCAGACAGTATTCACACAACTAAACAATGAAATGTGATGCTCACTTGGCATATTATCAACATCAAGCCTCATGATCTTTCCGAGCAGTGATTTCTTGTTCTGGGAAAAGTTGTAGGGATCACCTGTACCACCACCATCTCCCATCATAAAGTACATATACCCATCTGTTGGTCCAAAGAGTATTTGTCCACCATGCTGACCATTAAATGGAAGGCCCATGGTAAATATCCTTCTCACTTCTGATGGCTTGGCTCTTTTTGCCTGAAAAGAGATCAAGATTCAGTTACAATCCTTGAACTACAATCATAATTAGGTAGAAATTGGGTCGAAATTCAGTCCATATATCGAATCATACAGAGGAAGGCTCAGATGCAGTGCCATTAACAGTATACTCAGCGACAACAGTTTGATACTGACATGGCTGGGCGCCATTATCACCTCGTAGTTTAGAAGGATCACAATTCACATCCGAATTACATGAACATCTACCCGCACATCCTGGCCACTTAACTTTATCACAGTTGAATGAAGCAAAGAATCTACCATTTTTTGCAAAGTTTGGATGAAATGCCGTACCCATCAACCCAAATGCAGTATCAAAGTGAACTTCATCAGTCAGATCCGCAAAGGGACTGGATGCATCAAGCTCCATAGTTTGTCCTAATCCTTGTTCAGGAATAGTCGCCAACCAAATTTTGCCTTCTTGGTTAGAGAAGAATGCACGGTTGGAACCATCAGGATGAGCAACCATATTGAGGTAAGAACCATTCCCAATTTTCTCAAGGCACAACCCCCGTGGAGGGTTAGGTGTTCCAGTGTTGTTTAGTGTGACAGGTTCACCATTAAAACACACTGATCCATCCGTAGATGTTCCACCAAATGCATTGCAGAAATCAGCTTTTGACTGCCAGAACTCAGTTAGTTTGGTGAAATTGGAACTAACTGGTGCTCCAGCTTGACCTTGCAATGAAGGTGAGAAGGGGGAATTACGGATAGATACATTCTGACATGTATCCCATACTTCAGAGCAGAAATCTGTAATTGTAGCTTTGCTGGACTGAGATGAATTTGAACCAGTGGAGTTGCAAAGTAATGGAACAGGCCGAACTACAGAACCAGCAGTAAATAACTCCCCTGCAAACTGATCACATTTCTGTAACAATTGCAATGAAGAAATGAGCCACAAGGTGAAGCTTTCCTCAAAATAAACAACATATGATATGAAAAGAGAGGTCATTAAGTATTGAATTATTGATGCTTATTGTTCAATTTAACATGTCAAGATCAAGTCTTGGTCCTTCTGCCGGGGAAGCAGAAGTGAGAAACCAAATATATATCTATAAACAAAATACCAGGTGAAGAGTTTTTAATTGTTAAAAAAAAAACAGCAGAATGATTATCATAGATCCTCCACCATGATTCACGAACATTGATTTATAAGTTTTCAATCATATGGAAATGAAAAAAAGCTCTGGAGCCCCAGAGTATTTTTTTAACCAGATTATCATCACATTAACTAATAATATAATCAGCTTCAACTGCAGAATCATTTTCAGTAGGTGAAGCTAATCAATGCAAGGTTTAAAATAAGACAGCATCATAGGTAAATTAATTTTAAATTTTTGCAGGAATATTGACTTACAGCACAAAGGATTGATTTCAGAAGAGAAGAGCAGCCAGAATCAGAGATATTCATTGCTTGAAACTGCTTCTGCAATTGAGAATCTTCTGTAGCGTTGCAGCATGTCTTCCCATTGTAAGGACAGAAACTCAGTGTTGTGTTCAGAGTAATTGGAGCCCCTGGATACCAAATTAATGCAGGGAAAATAAGAAATCAAATGAAAATTTACCTAGACAATGACATAAATAGTAGTGTAACAAAAATCAAATAAGAAACTCACTTGAATCAGTGCAAAGAGGTAGGGAAAGTGAAGGAACGAGAAGCATAACAAAGTTGGCAAAAAGAAAGACGATTGCGAGAACTCCTCCCATCTCCGCCAAATGGACAGAGATGAACAGACGTTACAAATATAACACTCCTTCACTTTATCAATCTATTGCAGGTCCATCTCTTAACAAGCAAGCGAAATCGTTTGGTTGGCTGAAGAATACCAAAAAGACTATTGTTTACATTCATAAGATTTGTTGGTTTTGAAATATTCTTCTCAATACCAACTCCTAAATAGTGCTCTCCCTCAAAATATTAAAATTTTTTCTTGAGCTCAGCTTCCAGAAGAAACACCATTTTCAAACCCCCTTTCATTCCTTTGTCTATTTAAATATCAACAGCCAAAAGGAAAGTTGATTTCATCTCTCTCTTACAAGCTTTTGTAATTTTCCTTTTTAAACTCTATGGATAAAGATCACGTATCCACAATAGCTTTAAATCAAACAGAGAAAGCCATTTGGGCAGTCTACATAGTTGACTTTTAAATGAACTTCTTTAATGAAAACCAAATGGGGGTAGTTGAGAAGAAAAACACCCACTTGTTTTTCCCACAAAACCAAGTTGCATATCCAGATCTCGGTGTGAGTTTTATACGTCCTGTACTCACAACGATTGCGCTAACAGGTTCAATGTTTTTTAAACCCAACACAAACACACAAGCCACAGACCACGGTTTCGCCACTTAAATTATCAATTAAAAGAGAGACCTAAAAAAAGATAATAAAGTAGGAGGTGATAGCATCAAAACCAGAAGAAACAGACAAAGATATGATGAGTAGAATGACATAATTGCATCGAAGAATTGGAGTTTATAGATAAACAAATGGGAACATAACATGGTCATCGACCAATATCAGACAATATTGTCTACCTGTAAATTATATAATAATAAATCGGTCAGAGCAAGCACTAACATTTTTTTTTATTCTAAACGATGCACCAACATTTATTAAGGGAGGAAGTAGCTGTGCGGTATTGAAAAAGAGACAACACAATTAATAGGGAAGCTTCTTCTGCTTCTTGCCTTCTTGGTTTCACATGCTGGTTCGTTCCAACAGTTCTCAGTGTCATTTTCTCTTTTAGGCTTTGTCTTGTCATACATATTAATTCACCCTAGTGCACGTAAAAATATTTGGTACTTACAAAAATAAATTACCCATGTTCTGACCAATAAAACCTTTTAACAGATCTAATCGCTTGATCAACACAAAATCAATACATGGATAAAAATGAAGAGCAGGAGGCTTAGTTGCCCCAGCACCACTTGATTGACTTTTCGTTTTTACTTGTCCTTCAATAAGGCAAGGCAATTGTCTTATTACAGAAAGGCCCGATGATTTGGTCAACTTCATTAAAGATGCTGACTTTCTGTTTCCCTTGACAAAAGTAACATTTTTATAAAACTACTACGCTGCCATTACAGATCAGTGACCACAACCCCCAACTTTCTCTAATTAAGATAAACATAAATCCAAAAAGTTAATTAATAGCCTATTAATTTACGAATAAGGCTCAGAGAATCTCTTAATTATTTAATTTGGCCTTGTTAGGTTACTTATTAGTAATCAATAATGCTATATTAATTAGGCCATCACCTGAAAATCTTCGTGCCTGTCGTCATGCCACACCAACCAGAAATTTTCCACTGGAGCTCATAACTATCACTGACTTGTCTCCATGCTTTCGCTCGTGTGATTGTCATGTCATGTTTGGCCTAAACACAAGTCATTTTTTATTCATTTGAAGTAAACATTGACTAAACCAAGAGAAGATTCGGACACTAATTTCCTGAATAAACAAATAATTATTTTATAATAAATATATTATCATTGAGTTGTCCCCGTGTTCATCCGAACATGTAAACTCGCAGCGGCTTGGCCATGCAACTCTATATACCCCTGGGCTTGTTTGCATGTAAATATCTTCTTATTGTCTTCAGAAAATGAGAGAAAGCATAACCCAGTTCAGGCAGAGGACTTCCTGCCACAAACCTACATCGAATCGGAGAGTTATGAGCAGATCTCAAAGCAACTTTGCTAGTGGTGAAGTTTCCACTGTTTACAGGATTCTCGACACCTGCCCATAAAGCTCCTGCATACCATTCAGAATACAAATACCTGGAAATTTTATTTACTAGCAAAATGGTTTAAAGCAAAAGCCTATACATATAGATTTTTGTGCACAAAGGCTTGAAGAAGGGGAAATTTCGATTGAGCCTCATTGGGGAATTATTATTTTTTTTAGTTGGCACAAATACTGGCCTACCATACATGGATGGATCAGTCATTGACCGATAACAATAACAGCCTGCTATAGAGGCGGATCCAACACTACTGTCTATATCAGAATGGTAATAACCCTTTATGGGAAAAATGGGATTTATGGAACTAGGAGAGATGTTTCCTCCTGGAGACTTTGCTGGATGTAAAAGCAAGGGCCCACACGAACTCGCCAGCCATGATTTCCGCCTTTTACAACCTCTTCATATTGATCCTAAATCAGAAAGTAAATTAAACTACGGTTTAAAGAAAAGAAACAACTGAAGAATTGACTAGATTAATGTCTTATGATATGACCCAAGAGTACATTAGGGCTACAAAACATGTGCATTCTTGATGACGCTTAAACCTAATAAAATAATGAATAAATCTTGTAGCAAATTATACAATAGTAAACTAGAAGTTCCAGAAAGAATACAAAGCAAAACAATTAGGGGATTGCAAGGTACACCAAGCATTAGTAAAGAAAAGGAATCTCCAAACCTGTCCAGCATCGCCACAAAGTAAGTGCGTTGGTGTTTCAGCATCATAACTGCATCGCCTCGGATTTTTAAAACCCAAGGCCCAGATCTCTGGCCGCTGTTCTTTATCAGCTATAAATGGATTATCTTTTGGTATAGAATAAGTTCCCCATAGGCCAAGCTCATTGATTTCCCCCGCACCTGGTAATATTTTGAAGTTAATATACAGTCCGAAAAGTTATAAATCAGTTAAGCTAAGGTTACACGGCAGAAAATTTAAAGAGCTGACAATACCAAGAATAGCAGTATCACTGGCTGCTGGCATCAAAATTCAATCACCAAAACTAGAACTGAAAGCGTCCCCTTTCTCATGCTTAGCACGTCAAAATGAGTTTGTCTCTATGTATAAAATATACATTATCATCACTTACTATAGTGAAACTGAACCAACTTCCATGTATTCACATTTTCTAATTTGCAACTACTTCCATGATGACAGCAAGTGTTCACGGCAACATGCTCTGCGGATTTGTGACTCAACAGCTGCTAACCTAAAATATTCAGACTTGATATCTCGGATTAAAAAATTGTAAGGAAGTAGCAAAAAGATCTGAGAACAAAAAATTGAAGAAGTAGCTAGTATCTTGTATATATGGACGTAGTTGGTACGTGATCTACATCAATTCTCAGAATCTTTCCGAGCAAAGATTTCTTGTTTTGAGCAAAATTGTAAGGATCGCAGCCTCTATGTGAACCGTCCGCAATTATAAGGTATAAATACCCATCCGCAGGTCCAAAAGAATTTGTCCTGGATGACCTCCGCTAAAGGAAAGTCCCATTTACAAAAATCTAGTTAGAATTTGCTTAGATAGAATTTAAGAGAAGAGTGGACATCTGCCAAATTTGGCTTTGAAGTATTATCGTTGACGGTAAACTCAGAAATGATAGTGTGATACTGACGTAGGCGTACCACCTTATCAGCACCAATACAATCCGCACCGGCATTACATGCACATCTCCCAGAACATCCTGACTGTCTCATTTTATCACGGTTGAGTGACAAAAAGAAGCGGCCATTTTCACAGAGTTTGGATGAAATGCCACACCATTACACCGAGCTCAGTATCAAAGGCCACTTCATCAAGTCTAAAAATGGATTGGATTCAAAGATCCCCAGAATCCCATTAGATCCCTCATCAGGAACATTTGCCAACCATACACTACCTTGCTGATTAGATAAAAAGACTCGATTGGGAACAAAATTAATACGCGCTCCATTTCCTATTTTCTCGAGGCAAACACCAGCTGGAGGTTGAGTTTCTTTGTTATACTTTGAAACAGGTTTAGTATTAAGCTGCAACTTTGCATCATCTAGAGATCTATCACCACATGTATCCCACAACTTTCTGCATAATTCAGTTTAAGTACTATCTTGGGACTGGTTTGGTTTCTCCAAAAATGTGGAGCTGCGGAGAACAGACACGTTACTACGGTGGACTGACTCCTTTTCAAGTAAGTGAGCAGCAAATTGATCACATGTCTGCACGTAACGCATACAAAAATATTAGCACAAAAGAAGAAAACTGGTATTTATAATTTACATCCAGGAAGAAAAACATGCAAATATTTATTTTGTCTAAAATCACGAAGGAATCATTTTGGGTTGAGGAGGCTTACCGTAACCGAACATAAGACTAGGAGGCTTACCGTACCTGAACATAAGACTCAGTTCAACAGAGAGGCACATGCTGGAATGGAGGCGTTCAAGTCTGAAAATAGCTGCTGCAAATGCCCATCTTTAGTAGAGCCACAGCGGGCACTTAGCGTTGTAAGAACAGAATTTCAGAAGGCTCTCAAGTCTCAAACACCTCTGTTGCATAACATGGGGAGCAAAGTACCTATTAGATTAGACCAGCAAAAGCAGCAGACACTTAGAAATAGACTCACAGACAGAGAGAATTACCCACTTGAATTAGTACACGAAGCACAAGATGAGAACTTTCTGGTAAAAGGAAATAACGGCACCGAAAACAGGAAAATAGCACCAACATTTATCTCACGACACGTCACAAGGAAGCAAAAAGGGGGATGCTCACTTCACTTGCGAATTACTAAGCAAGACTGATTTTGGATGATAATATGCAGGTGAAAATGCATTCATATTGCGGTTTCATCATGTTCCACTTTTTACCTCTTCGCGGAGCTGATACGATTTTGATTTCCTAAATAAAGTCATTTATTTACTTCATGGAGTTTCTCAAACCCGTATTGAAAACAGTATAATGGAAGTTAAAAAGAATACTCTAATGCAAATGCCAACGCAGCCACATCAAGAAGAGCGTACTTGAATTCTCAGATTACACAGCATCTTGATACAGGCGGAAGAGTCCTCTCAAACTTCCTCCGTGCATTTGCTTTTAAAACGTTGACCTATATTTAGTCGCCCCCCGAAGAATTGCATATTGAAAAGTCAGAAATTTTCTAAGGAGTGAAATGCAGGTATTATTATTAATTTTCCTTTTTTTAATTTCGATCTCATACAATTGTAACTTTATCAAAAGCTCATGCATTTGTTTGGTCAACCATTCAAGAGAAGAAGGGCAACTCTATTCCCATCTCAAGAACTCAACTTAAAAACACCTGAGCAATAGAAATGATGAATTGATAATTGATGATACACAGGTAAGTTCCTAAACAAATAAGGGAAAGAAATAAACTAAGGCTAGCAGCAACAATATGTATTTCCGCTTTAGGATAGCTTGTGTGCAGATTTTCTTCCCCCCCAATGGCTCTCCTTTACCTTGTACATTGTCAACCTATAAATTAGATCAACTATCAAGTGCACCCAGTGCTTTCATGTCCTCCAAAAATGCCATATATGAATCATCAATGCTCTTGCCCTGAGACTTGGGTGCTGCTAAGCAGGCCATTGATTCTTGCCTCACTACCGGTGGAGTAGCCGGCTGAATGGTAGTTACAGTGGTTGACACTGACGGCTTTGGCTTGGCTTTTGGGAGGGCAGTTTCTCTCCTGACCCTAACGGATGCAGGAACCTGACTCCAAATAGAACATTAAGTTCAGATATATAGTAGTAGTACAAACATGAAAGCAAAGCTTCCTAGCTAAACCAAACTTATAGTGTTCATAATTGATATAAAATAAGCTTCTGCACTGCAATTCACACCTTTATACAAGTTTGTCACCATGATGTAGCAACTTCCCAAATTTTTAGAACTAGGTTCCTCAGATTTATACAAGCTCCTCATCATAAGAGAAACTTTTCATAATATAGAAAAAGAAAATTTGAATTTTGACCAATTTATGATATTTGTAAAACAAAGATATATATATATAAAACAAGAAGTATAGTCTGCAATAAAACAGAAATTCAATATATTAATTGAAGACGGAAATTACTCACCATAGCAGTAAGTTCTGGTGTGTGCTGTGCTAGTGGTCTCTTGACAACAGTTGCAGCAGCAGATTTTACATATGATGGCTTCTGAGGCACTGTCGGCCTATTAGCGACATATTCACCTTCTTGCAAGGTAGGAGGAGGACCAGGTGGAAGTGGTGGCCTCATGATTGGAGGAGGCCCAGGGGGAGGACCATATGGTGGCCTCGGAACTAATGGAACCATCATACCAGGATGGGCAGCTCCACCAGGAATTCCAGGAGCAGATAACGGCGGGCGCATGTCCAGCGGAGGCGGAGGTGGAGGCAGGGGAAAATTTGATATTCCAGGAGGTAATACATCAGCCTGCACACTGGGCATCAAGCCAGGTCCAGGTACAGTGGGCTGTTGCCTCGGAGGTGGCGGCGGCGGAACCATTTTAGGAAGATCTGTTGTTGCTGACACGTTATTGCCATCAGCTTCGGAAGCAGTACCTTCAGACTCAGTATTTGGTGACTTTTGAGGCATCCCAGGTAGGGGAGGGGGTGGTGGAAGCATTGAATGCACCTAAATGATAACAAAAAGGAGGCATTAGCATTTTTCAAAAGAATGGTCATTAGTTGGGTTTTGAGATATAACCAAGTATATTCCTTCCGGCCTAGAAAATCAACCAAGTACTTGACCATACAGTATCTATATTTCCAACAATATGCTTCATTAAATTTTTATACTTCTTAAGATGGGATACCAAATTAGATGAATGACAAACAGCTAACCTGAGCTGATGCCTTAGAGGTTGAGTCATCTGACAAAGCAGACAGACTTCCCTCCCTTTCAGTTCCACTCATGCCAGGTGGAGGTGGCTGCACTGACTGTTGGAGGGGTTGGGGAGGAGGAAGCGGAGGTTGACCTGCAACAAGATCTTTGGGTGGGGGACCAGGAGGTGGCGGTGGTAAAGGTGGTGGGGGCAATGACATACCCGAGTTTGCACCAGCAGCCGTTGGGGGCTTAGGCGGGGGAGGTGGAGGTGGTAGAGGCAAAGATGCAGGGATAACAGAGCCATCCCCAGTGCCTAATCTTCCGGTATCTGGCAACGGAGGGGGTGGAGGTGGCACAGGCAAAGCAGCATCATCTGATTCTGTTTTTGACGATGATGCCTCATCACTAGATAAGGGAATTCTAGGCCCTGCAGAACATAGTAAAAAACAGACTTCCAAGTGTGAGAGATCATGTGAGATCTTAGCAAATAAGTTTAGGTACTTGAGCAGGAAAATAGATGGATGGAAGAAGAAGCAGACCTATTGAGGATAGGTACATTGGAGGCTTTCCAGGTGGTGGAGCCCCGGTAGGATTCAGTGTAGGGTGATAGTAAGCAGAGTCCTGCAATACAAACAAGGTAAATACATAAATAAACAGACAAAACGCAAAGGTTCAGCAGTAAGCAGAAGAGCAAGTATTAATCAGAAAACAGCAGAGCTTACTTCTGGCTTTGGGTGCTTAGCTCTCTCTTCTTCTTCAGCAGTTCTTCTTCGAGGAGGTCCTAAGTGACTGCAGCAGAAGAAAAACTACAGTTTTTAAACAAAACAAAGGGATGTTAAATCTATAAGTTCAACCACAAACAAGATTAGATAAGGAAGAAAGGCCTTTTTCACCTAAACATGACTGGAGTCTCACCCTTCTCCTTCATCTTTTCTTGAAGCTCCTGTCAATAGAATTACAAGGGCCATTGTAATTCATAATTAGGCAACGGATCATCAGATAACGCTTATAAAATAAATGGAAATATTAAGCCACAGATACTTTAAAGTACATAACTACATATAAAGGCCTAGACCTATGAGTTACCTGTTGAAGTAATATATCAAACCTAGAAGCTTCTACCCTTAGATATTTGCAATCTGACTTTCTAAATAATCTTAGCCTATTGCTGTTTAAATTAGATCAGTCCCAACCATGTTAGACTGTGTGTGGTTAGGAGGGATGCATTGGTGCTTAGGAAATCTGAGTTTTGACTTATCAGTTATGATCATTACCTTCCGTTTCTTCAGAACAAGATTAAGTGTGTCCTCAAGTTGTCTCTTCTTGTGTTTCCTAGCTTTGTCCAAAGCACCATCTGCCTCTGAAACAATCCATTTAAACACCTTGGTGAATTCAATGAGAAAATATTACAGAAAAGAATACATTAGACATTAAAATTGCAAAGAGAATCACCACATACAAACCCAGCAAGGAATGCGTTAACTTGCAGTTATAGAAAATCCCATTGAAATATTAAAGAAAAAACAAATCAACATTTCAATACTAGTGAAATTAACAAGAACTTTTAGTTCAAAATAGATGCATAAACACAAAGGCCACCTGATCAGAAATGTTAAAACAGATAACGGCTTACTCATCATTTCCAACTTCTCAATCTGCTCCCGGATTTGTTCTGGATCTTTCTTCAAAATCCCTACCTCCCTCACCTTCTTTCTTTCTTTCTTGTTCTGTCAGACAAATAATGTAAAATTCAGAAATATTCAAGTATGAACTTAAACCATGCATACTAAGGCCACAACGGCATAAGCTATAAATTATCCACCAGCTTCTAAATACCATGCTCATTCCCTCCGGTGAAACATAGCCCAGTTCACATTTCATTAACTTATAATTCCTTAAGTGGAATCATATAAAATTAATTAACAGGCCCTATTATTTAAACTAAATTTCCTGACTTCTAAAAGAAAATAAATTTAACAATCTGAATAATAAACAATGCTAGGGTCCATAGTAAAAGTTGCTCAAATTAAACAAATTCTAAGTATAAATAAAATCCACGCGAGCTTATCTCGACTAATTTCAGGCATATGAACGATGGATTGAAATAAAAATAAAAATAAAAATAACAGATAGAGATAGAGATAGAGAAAAGTTACCCTTTTGAGTTCCTTTTTACGGAGCTCTTTACGATAGGCGTCGGTAGGGTTCATCACTTTGCCTCCTTTGGTAGTCTTCATCTTCTTATCCTTCCAAAACGACTCTTCCTTCTTATGCCTTTTGTTTTCAATCTGACTCAAATCGGAAGTCGGCACTACGAACTGCAACCACGAAACGATGCAGCTGGTGCAGAAGAAACTCGATCTCCCGTTCTCCCTCTCTAATTCTAATATCAATGGATTTTTTTTTAAATAAATAAATTAAAGTTAGGCTTTAAAATTACTAATGGCTGGCCCCCCAATTAGTATATAAGATTTGGACAGATATTTTTTGTATTATTATATCAGATCATCTTTTCGGTTTCGGATTTCGGAATAAGCTGAGCCAGAATTTGGGCCAAGCCTCAATCAGTTGGCAGGCTTGGGCTTGGACTTTGGGCTCCACATTTGTTAACTAAAATACCCCTGCCGTTATCCTTGCTAATGACGTATCAAGGTCTTCTTTTTGAATTAGATAGAAAGGAATCAGTTTAGTTTAACAGTTGGTGCTGATGCATTTAGATCACTCTTCTCCTAGGATTTTTTTAAAAAAATTATTTTAAGAAAAGATAAGAAAATGAAAATCATATACATCAAATAATTTAATTAATGAAGTCGGCAAAAATATTTGGAAAAAGGAATTGAAAAATCTCAAACAGTTTGCTATTCTAAAGGTGGGCTTGGGTTGAATTAGATCAGGATTTATGAAAATTAGATCCAATTCATTATTGCTTGGATTGAGACAAATCTACCCGACCTAATAAAGTAAACTTGTGCAATCAAATCTTTAAATCATTAAATTGGGTTGGTTTATGTTGCTCAAGTTGATTAAAATTAAAAATATAAAAAATTCAAATATAAAAGTAAAAAGAAAAGTATTTGGTATTTCAAATTAAATTCAAATAGTATTTAAAATTAAATTTAAATAGTAAAAAAAAACATAACCCCATCATAAATTAAATATTGTCCTTTATACGCAACCACTATTAATAAGTAACATAATGTTATGTTTGAATATCAATCTAACTTACTTTTAGTGAAAATTTGGATTTGATTTCTAAATTTGAAACCTTGATAATTCAATGAATATCAAGTTTAATAGAGAAAAATTGAAAAGATTCTCTTTTATAAAAGAATAAAAAGAGTTCAAAATTAGATTTAACTATTTAGTATTTAATAATTGACATTTTATTTTCTATGAATTTTATTACCTTTGAGTTGGGTTGGATTACATGAATTTATTAACATAAACCTAATCCAATCTAATCCAACCCAATCATTAATATTTAATCATATTGAAAAATATTAACCCACGCAACCCATATAAATTAAATTGGATTTGGTTGAACTAGATTTGCAGTAGGCAGCCGGACTACATCGGATGCATTTTTATACTTTGCTAAGACAACAGCATATATATACAATATCTTAATTTTGTTGTCTATACTACAGTTTACATGCTCTTGTCCTTTTAACCAGAGCAGAGGCTTCCGTATTCACAATCCAATTCCCTCATAATTTCAGGCTCAGGCTCAAAATCATGTTCATACAAGTGTTTAAAAACATTTTACTGCCTAATTGAATGTAGCAGTCTTCCCAATATGACCTCATTATAGAACCTTCTTGTCCGTAAAAACAATCCAAAAGCAGCGAGAGAACCACAGAGGGTAGCAGATCCCATGATCAAAAAAGATAACACGAAGCAATGAGTCCCAGTGCATACGTTCCCCTCCCCTGATGCTTCCCTGTCGTAAATATAACCAACCACTCTCACCGAAAAAATATAAGAGCCAACCGGATTGGCTATGGTAATGGTATTGAATATGGTTCCCATTTGTACTACACCAAAGATCTCAGAAGCAATTGTGGGCATCAGTGACCATTGAGAACCATAACAAACACCCACCAAAACTGAACCTGCATACAGAGCACCAGGCAAACCAGATACAATTATCAAATGACCGATGCTCATTGCTGCAAGAGTGATGACCATGAACAATGGCCTTGCCCATTCTTTAACATGTAGGAAATAGTCCGATAGATATCCAGCTCCAAAGCGGCCAAGAAAATTCCAGATGCTCCACAAAGAGATCAAAGAATTTGTTTCAAAGCTTGAGTAACCAAGAGATCCTCCTATCTGGCTGAAGTTATTCACAGTAGCAAGTCCTGAGCCCATACCACATGCCATAGCGAAAAACAAAATCCAGAACTCCAAAGTGCAGATTGCTTGCAACAAGTTCAGGTCTCCTCCCCATAATGAAGTCGTTGCATCATTAGTATCTGTCTCTATATCAGGCTCACTAGGCAAACAGTGGTACCCAACAGGATCTTTTCTCACACACATCTTGTCACCATGCATCTCATGGGGATTATCTGTTAGCTCATCCTCTTCACAAAAGCTGGTCTCTGAAGTCCTATTACTGTCACTTCCCTGCGCTCTAATAGCAACATAAAGAGGAGAGGCAAGCAAAAGCAGCAGCAATATGAGTGTAACAACACGTACTAAAAAGGGGAGAGCAAATATGTGCTCCAATATTATAATAACCATGAGATAAGCAGCAACAATCAAAGCAATCAATGAAAAACTGTTCAGGTGCTTCTTCTCATCCCCTTCATTTGTGTTGCAGATTCTCACAAACCACATAAGCAACAAAGGGTCTATACTCGCCAAAAGAGCCAGTAGCAGAAGATATGAACTGGGTTTGTTGTTGAAAAATGTCTGATATAGTTGGATCAAAATCGCACCACTTAGACCAAGAAACCCCTAGCAAACAAATAGCATAATTACGAACTCACATAAATTCCCCATAACCCATAAATATTAGATTACCTCGTGATGAACATTGATCGGTAAAAATAGCTTAAATCTCTAATAAATCTCTCAAAATATTCAACTTTGCTTTGACAAGTTAGCTAAATTATGCAAATTTTCTGATTTGAAAAAAGTTTACTCAGATAATTAAGAGCTATAAAAGAGTACCTTCATAATGCCAACAGCAGTGCCACTGTAAGTAGGAAAATTACGCACGGAAGTGACAACATCAGCCGTGTTGAAAAAAGTGATCCCGTGAGCCGCAAACAACATAAACAAGCACATAACTGGAACCGCCGGCCTTGGGATTAACCCCACAATGGAGGCCCACATCAAGAAGTAACCCGCGAAGCACTGAATCGCTCCCGCCAAGAGAACTAGCCATGGCCCAAAAAAACGGGTCAGTCGTTGTTGCTGTCCGTGATGGGAGGAATGATCCGATGTGACGTAGGTGTAGAGGACGCCAGAGAGAATGCCGGTGTTGGCGCCGATGTCCTTGAAGACGGACACGGTGTCGAGCGTTGATTGGTCGTAGTGTTGGGTCGTTTTGAGAGCTGGAGAGTAGATGGAGAAGGTGTAGAGGGAGCCGCTGGTGCACTGAATCCAGATGCTGGCTACGGTTGACACCCATCTCGTGTTTAGCCTCAACTGCTTCAGTCTCTCCATTTTCGCGTTACTTGCATCGATGTTGTTCAGTTCAGGTGAGTTTTTTAGTACCTGCTACTGAGGTTTAGCTGCCACGTGTCTTTGTTACTTCCGTTCATTTTGTTTTCTAATTGTTTTAACGCCCGGTCTACATTAATAGTACTACTACTACTATTACTCACTGCTTTGAAATACAAAATCCAATGAATAAATGGAGAAGATATATAAAATTCCAATAAAAATGTTGATTTCCTGTCTTCACAAAAGACACGGTACATCTTTTCTCCTCAAGAAAACAGAGAAACCAATTACTCAATGATAATTAGACATACATTATAATAGAAATGAACCAAGGAAAAATGGATCGACAGCTTGTCTGCCTGAACATGAAGCTCTTGTAGTCACACGTCTCGTGTTCTTGAAGAATGCTGCAACCTTCTGAGAACAACCTGTTTATAGAACCTCCTAGTCCGAAAGAACAACAGGAAGGCAACAAGACACCCAACAGCAGCAACAGATGCCATGATCAGAAACGATAACATGAAACAGTGAGTGCCATTGCAGGAATTACCTTCACCACTTGCCACCTTGTCGTAAATATACCCAATAATTCTTACAGAGCATATGTAAGAACCAACAGGACTAGCAATGGCAATGGTGTTAAAAATAGTTCCCATGTGTCTGACTCCAAATATCTCTGAAGCAATAGTAGGCATTAACGACCACTGGCAACCATAACAAACACCCACTATAATTGAACCCACATACAAATTTCCCGGGAAACCAGAAGCAACAACAATATGACCAACAGACATTGTTGCTAGAGTAATGGTAATGAACAATGGCCTTGCCCAGCCCATTCTGTGTAGGAATATATCTGAGACGTAACCTCCTCCAAAACGGCCAAGAAAGTTCCATATACTCCACAAAGAGACCAGGGAGTTGATTGCAGTGGTAGGGTAGCCGAGAGATTCTCCTACTTGACTGATATTATTTACGGTGGCAAGCCCAGAGCCCATTCCACATAACATGGCAACAAACAGCAGCCAAAAGTTTAGAGTACATATTGATTGCAAAATATTCACATCCTCTTCATCCTTCAATTTTTTGTCATCAAATTCAGCCTTCACTTGGCTTTCATCACCAGGCAGCTCATGATATGCTATAGAATCTTGTGAGGCAGAGAATTCACTAGATTTCGTTGTCTCAGGGCAGTCCACTATATCAGAATCTTGTGAGGCAGAGAACTTAGTAGATGTCATTGTCTCAGGGTGGTCCACTACCGGACTCCTCTGAGCGGAAAATGTTGGTGAGAACCTAGTTGTATCCTCTCTCTGGGCTTTGATTGCAATTCTAAGAGGTGAGGAAAGTAGAAGTAGTAGAAACAATAATGTAATGATTCGTGCCCATAATGGAAAAGTGAAGATGTTCTCCAAAATTATAACGATCATGAGATAGGCTGCAATGGTCAAAGCAACAGCAGAGAAAGCATTCAAGTGCTTCTTGTCATCAGCTGAATTCGTTCCATAGATTCTTACCAGAGACATGAACAAAAGAGACACAAAAGTTGGCAGCAGAGCAAGAATTAGAAGGTAAGTGCTTGGATGGCCCTTCCATATAGTGTCGTAAGCTTGGATTAATGCTGCCCCACCTAGACCAAGAAAGCCCTGGGCAGTGGACAATAAAAAAAGGTATTCTGTTGTATTCCATAAAATAAGCCATAGCTACATACTTACAAGTTAGTAAATTGAAAGTCGTGAAAATGTAAATCCTTCACAGATCTAAGTAAGCTCACGGCTATGACCTAAAAAATCGCAATTCCTTAGGGAGCAGTAGAAGTATTAATAACTCACTCATTTTGAGTTTAGGACTCATTTTGAGTTTAGGACCTCAATCAAAGCAAGAAACAAAAAATGTGAACTTGTTCATAAGTGCATACCTTCATGATACCCACAATGGTGCCACCGTAATCACCAAAGTTCATCACACCAGTCACAACATTCCCCGTGTTAAAGAATGTCTGCGAGTGAGCGGCCAAGAACATGAACAAGCACATCAACGGCACCGGCGGATTGTGAATCAGCCCCACAACCGAGGCCCACATTAAGAAGTAACCCGCGAAGCAGAAGATAGCACCGGTCAAGTGGACCACCCATGGACCGCGGAGAAAGCGGAAACGGGTGTGGTGGTGGTGGTTGAGTGTCGCGAAAGAGTATAGAAGGCCGGATGGAACACCGACGTTGGCACCTATGTCTTTGAAGACTGACACTGTGTCAAGCGTTGATTGGTCGTAATTTTGAGTTGACTTGAGGGCGGATGAGTAGATGCCGAAGGTGTACGTGCCACCGCTGCAGCATTGGATCCATATGCTCGCCACCGTCGCTATCCATTTTGATTTTATGTTTAGTCGTCCCCCACTCTCCATGTCCCTCCCTGAAATTCTGTTCACTTCTCGTCCCAGCTGCGCTTCCATTTCTCCTATATATATCCTTCTGCAACTGTTTTATTATAAAAATTCACGATCTATTTTCCTTCCTGAATTTTACAGTCATTCATAATAATAATAATAATAATAATATAATTGCAGTTGTAATATTTTAAGGGTAACTTTTAAAAACTTCCCCTAAGGTTTGGGCTTATTGCAAGTGGATGGCGAGAATCCATTTATTTGTAAAACACTCCCTACCGTCAATTAATTTTTACATTAACCATTAGTTAACTGTACAAAGACAATATTGTCCCTAGTAACAGTTTATAGCACAACAAAAAAAAATGCTGAGATTGTTGGCACGAAATCACAAATTTTTTGTTTTGACAAATTTGCCCTGTTAATTCCAAAGATTTACAATGTCATAAATAAAGATTTTGACTATTTTACCCTTTTTAAATTATTGATATTTCCTTAAAATTATATAAGAATGATAAAATTAAAAAACTTGAAAAAATAAAGAGGGTGTTGCATTATGACTGTTACAAACCAATGGTCATATTGCAAGTCTCCTGCTATTTAGAAGTTTATAAAGCAATTTAAAGCCCCACACACAGCACACATAAACAATTTCTACTTCTCAACATGTCATTCTTCTTCCCTTATACTCTAAATGGATTCTAAAAGTTCAAATGGAGCAAGTAGTAGCAAGAAAAACAAAAGTATAATAAGGTGGCGATTTGTGCTAAATGGAAATGTGATTAAGTTCACAAACAAGAAGTGTGGATGCAAAGGAAGAAGATTTTTGACCAAAATATAATGCACCACAAAGTCACACACTTATACTCAATGAATCAAAGCAATTAAGCAAGCACTGAACTTAAGAATTTATGGACTTATTAAATAAATATATATATATATATAAGCTCACGGTAGCATGCAGCAAATGAAGTGGTTTTTTATTGCTAAATTGAAAGCTAACAAAATAATAGAATATAGACAATTCAATAACTTTGGGTTTAGTTATGAAATTGATTGGCATCTTGACCAAATAGACATATCCCTCAAAAATAGAAAATGCTAAAGTGTAGTGGGTGTTGACTATGGTTAGCTCAAACAAGTAAACACAACCACAACACCATCTAAGTTCTTGAGCCAACCAACCAAGCACAAAAGATTAGAAAATCCATTGTTTAACAACAGAAACAATGCTCTATAAACTCAAAAATAAATAAATAAATAGGTCCCTATTTCTCTAATTGGCTTTGCCTGCAGCTATGACTATTGTGCATACGTTTTTAGCCACCTCAGACTAAGGCACAAAATGACCCCATGATATAAGGCCTTATAAAACATACCCCCCTATTCAATGTCCATCATCCTCTTACATATGATCTCCTTCCCTAAACCAAAGACAAGTGCCATTAACCCTAATAGCTTGGCTCTTATTATTTCTTCCACTAATATTGAACCAAAAATTGATTCTCCAATAAAATGAAAACTCTAAAGCTTAACCATTGTAAGTCCATGGCCATATGCAGCAAATGTTATACACGGATTAAACAAAAAATGCCTTGTTTTACTACCATTATAGAGCCAAATTTTTCTAATTTCAGTTATAATTTTACCTAAGCCATGTATCTAAATCACAATATTGTTTTTAGCTACCTGCAAATAAAAAATAGATAAGAGTGTGTTTTCAAACAACTCACCTCTAATTTGCTTCGACACAGAGGTATGTGCTTGTGGGTCGCCGGCAAAACTCATTGCAATACATCATGGACTAGTGGTTTGTGCTTCAAGATGATCCTTTGTAGAAACAAGAAGTAAAGTAACTTTTGGGAACGTTTCAAAATAAATAGATGGAGTTGAACTAAGCTATGAAATAATCTTCGACGAGAGATGAGATGAGCATTATTATACAAATTGGCTACATTTCAAACAATTTTAAAAGGACGCCAAAGTTCTCTTTGCAAGTTTAGGCTTTTATTTGTGCCAAAACACAGTCTTATGAAATGACTAGCTGCTGTTCTCAAGGCAACAAAGTTGCAAAAGCTTTGTTTTATTACGAAATGTCAACACTGCCCACAACTACCCACACGGCAACCAAACGGAGGGAAAATGTAGGGGAATTTTTTACAAATAAATAGATTTTCACCATCTCCTTGCAACAAGCCCAAATCTCAGGGGAGGCTTTTAAAAATTACCAATTTTTTTATTCTTTCTTCCAAGTTTCACTTTCGTGAATCAGGAGGCAACAGTTGCTGACCAGTTACCACCCTACCTGACAAACTTACATTTGTTCCAATAATATTTTGTTATATCATTGATTTCTAACATTCAGCAATTGTATCCTATAATGAAATATAATTTAGTCAATTTTATTATTCTATCCTATAATAAAATATTATTAAATTGTCGCCGAGTTGGTTTCTTGCACTCCACGTCACCCAAAGAAAGGCCACCAACAATTCGATATCAACTTTGCTTCTGTATTTAGTCATGCCATGCAACAAAGTCAAAATGTCTTGTTCGGCAACTCCTTTGAGATCATCTGCAAGATCAGTGAGTTTCCAAATCTTCTTGGCAGCCTGACAGGTCACTATTGCGTGACAAACATTCTCCGAACCATTTCTACACACCTGACAAGTAGGCTCCTGAGCTACCTTTCTCTTCCATCTATAGTTTTGACGTAAATTGACTATCATCATTTTGTTAAACCTTGTTATTACCTGTAAACTTTCTTCTAATAAATTTAATTAGCTGCACCGTGTGCATCATCGACTGATATGACAGAGCTGTTTTATCAATATATGATTTTTTTTTTTTGGGAAAGAGATGCATACATGCATATAGGGGTTATTTATAAGAATTACCAATAAAATGCTGCATCCATTTCATTTACATACTTGTCAAGTTGTCATGTTCTTGAACTTGAAGAATGTCGCACACGCAACCTTCTGAGAACAATGTGATTATAGATTCTCCCTGTCTGAAAGAAGAACAGTAAAGGCAAAAGACTCCCAAAAATGGTTACAGCAACATGAAGCAGTGAGTACCAAAGCAGGAATGATCGTCAACACTTGCTACCATGTCGTAAATATACCCAATGATTGTTACAGAGCATATGTAAGATCTAGGACAAGCCATGGCTATAGTGTTGAAAATAGTTCCCATACGTCCAACACCAAATATTTCTGATGTAATTCTGGCCATTAATGACCACTGCGAACCGTAACAAACACCAACTATAATGGTACCCACAGACAAGTATCCTGGAAAGCCAGAAGCAATAACTACATGTCCGATACACACTGTTGCTAGAGTCATAACAATGAATATAGGCCTTGCCCAGCCCATTTTGTGCAGAAATATATCTGACACATAACCTGCTCCAACGCGACCAAAAAAATTCCATATACTGCACAATGCGACCAAAGAATTTATTTCACGAGTTGTATAGCTAAGAGATTCTTCTACTTGAGCAATGTTATTTATTGTGGCAAGCCCAGAGCCAAATCCACATATCATGGCAATGAAAAGCAACCAGAAATTTCCCGCGGCCATTACTTGCAAAACATTCATATTCATATTCATATTCAAATCCTCCTCCTCATCATCATCAGGCAGGTGATGATGATATGCTTGCGCTGTAATCAACTCAGTGGAATCGTTTCACTGGAAAGCAGTTTTTGTGATAATAATCTCTCTGCGCCTGCATCCTCCCTCTCGGCGACCACCGCAATTCTAAGAGGTGAGGCAAGTAAAAGCAGAAGAATTATGACCGAAATCATACGCTCCCTTTTTGAAAACGAGAGCAAGTTGTCACAAATAGTATTGTCCATGAAATAGACAGCAAAGAGCACGGCAATAGCTGCGAAACCATTCAAGTGCTTCCTGTCATCAAGTGAATTCGTGCGACAGATTTGAACCTGACGCATAAGGAAAAGGGACACAAGAGTCGGAAACAGTGCAAGAAACAGAAGGTGAGTGCTTGGATTGCCCAAGCATATTGTGTCATACACTTGTATCAGCACTGCTCCGCTCAGACCAACATAGCCCTTGACAAAACAGGAATCGAATTACTATATCAATTAGAGGAGAAATTATAAAATTAATTAACCATTGTATGAAAAAACAGAAACAATAATTTTTTAAAGAAAAAAGTGTTGACAGAACAGAGCACAGCCACACGTACATACTTTGAAGATACCCACAATGGTACCGCCGTAATCACCAAAGTTGATGAGACCGGTGACAACATTAGTGGTATTAAAGGAGGTCTGGCCTTGAGCTGCCATAAAGATAAACAAGCACATCAATGGCACGGGTACTGGCCTTTGAATCAGCTCCGCTCAGATGCCCGTATTAAGAAGTAGCCACCGAAGAAGAGGATAGCACCCGTCAAGTGGACCACTCGTGGCCCCCGAAGGCACCGGAGACGTGGATGGCGATTGAACGTAACGTTGGAGAGGAAGAGGCCTGACAAAACGCCAGCGCTGCCACCGATATCTTTAAAGACTGACACTGTCTCAAGCGTTGACTGGTCGTACTTTTGGGTTGACTTGAGAGTGGACGAGTAGATGCCGAAAGTGTACGTCCCACCGATTCTGCACTGAATCCATATGCTCGCCGCCGTAGCCATCCATTTTGATTTTGATTTTGATTTTGAGCTTGGCATCTCCTCCTCCATCGCCATGTCCCTCGAGCTCTCAGTGCTGTGTTAGTTTGTACTTGATGGATATACTTTTCTAATGGCTTATATACATATGTATTCTCATAGTCTGTTGAAACCTACAAACTTTCTGCTTTTATGGCAACGTGATATGTGATTGGTTAAAAAGTGAAAAGATAATTACGTGTGGACACTGATGCTTTCAACTAATTATTCTTTTGTGCCTCCTGTGCCACCACTTCAAATCGTAGATAGAGACTTTATTCAGCGATTTGTAGATAAATCATTATTGAATACACATTAATTTAATTAATGTAGTAATTGATAATGAAATTGTTTAAAGGTAGAAAGATGAAGATTTATAAGACAAGTTCTAGATCGCACATATAATATTTATTAGAGAGAAATGGCTTTGTAACAACCTGAATATGTTAATGTCAAGTTATTTATGAAACTGTCAACCACTATCTGGTCCAGTAGTTAACACTCATTCTTGACGTCAAGCATTCAAATCTTTCCATATTACAACGTTCTTTAAATGAACTATACCAATGGATATGCTAAGTCTCCGACAAATTTATGGGCTAGGCTTCAAATTGACTAATAAAGAATTATATTGTAATACATATACATACATACATATATATATATATATATATAGATATAACTTATTAAAATTTATATTTTCACTAGTTAGTGAATAGTGGTGGTATAAGAGAATTGGTGTTCGAACTCGCTCACATGGGTTCTAAAAAAACTTACGTGATCTTGTTAATTTCTTTATTTATAATACAAAATTAAAAAAAAAAAAATAAGACGAAGGAGTAAAGTCTTTCACCGATTTACTATAGGAAAATAAAAAAAAATTTGTTTTTCAATTTTATTTATTAAAAATGGAGATAAATCTTACATTTCCAAAAATGCTTTTAGATTTTATTTGTCAAACGTATCTTTTGTGTTTTTTTTCAGAGAATTGGTGTTTAAACCAACTTACATGGATTTGAGGATGGTCACCTAATGAATTTTTTTTCTTGATTACTCACACAAGAGATGTTGATTTATTCACACACAAATGATGTACATAAATTACTCTTTTAACAAGCTATACCTTGATCCGAAAATCAATCACTCCACGATATATTTAATACATGCTTCAAAATGTTTCACACCGGCATCTTACCACAATACAATAATGATAAAATGGGATTATTTTACACCAGAAACTTCGTATAAATAACTCTTTTTGACAACACATTGAGCTAAGAAATTAACCACTCACTCCAAGATATAAAGATAAAAGAATCATGCTTAAAAATGGTACTCCGGCATCATACCACAACTGGGAAAAGGAAAAATGGGATTGGGATGTTTACTGCCTCTACGTGTAGCTTTACTGGTTATGTTGCTTCTCAGGTTCTTGGCGAATGCGGCAACCTTCTAATAACAACCTGGTTATAGAACCTCCTCGTCCGAAAGAACAACAGAAAGGCAACAAGACTTCCGAAGAAAGTAACAGATGCCATGATCATAAAAGACAACATGAAGCAATGAGTGCCATAGCAAGAGTGATCTTCACTGCTTGCTACCTTGTCGTAAATATACCCAATGATTCTCACAGAGCATATGTAAGATCCAACAGGACATGCGATAGTAATGGTGTTGAAAATAGTTCCCATATGTCTCACACCAAAGATTTCAGAAGTGATTGTCGGCATCAGTGACCACTGGGAACCGTAACAAACTCCAACTATAATTGTACCCACAAACAAGTTTCCTGGAAAGCCAGAAGCAATAGCTATATGACCAATTGACATTGTTATTAGAGTAATCACCATGAATATAGGCCTTGCCCAGCCAATTTTGTGCAAGAACACATCTGACACGTACCCTGCTCCAAAGCGACCAAAAAAATTCCATATACTCCACAAGGAGACCAGAGAATTTATTTCATTCGAACTGTAGTTGAGAGATTCTCCTACTTGAGCGATATTGTTCATTGTGGCAATTCCTGTGCCCATTCCGCATAACGTAGTAACGCACAAGAACCAGAAGTTTCCAGTGCACATTGCTTGCAAAAGATTCATATCCTGTTCATCCTTCAATACTTTGTCATCAAAAGCAGCCGTTACTTGACTTTCATCCTCAGCCAGCTCATGATATGCCAGTGGATCTTGTTGTGCCGTAGAAAGTTTAGGTGATGTCATTGCATCCTCCCTATTGGCTGTGATTGCAACTCTAAGAGGTGATGCAAGTAGAAGCAGCAGAATTAAAAACGTAATGATGCGTGCCCATAATGAAAATGTTAACAAATTTTCTACAATGGTAATGACCATGAAATAGGCAGCGACAGCAATAGCAACTACAGAGAAAGCATTCAGGTGCTTCTTGTCATCAACTGAGTTTGTTCCGTAGATTCTTACATGACACATGAACAAAAGAGACACAAGAGTTGGAAACAATGCAAGAACCAGAATGTAAGTGCTCGGATTACCGTTGCATACCGTTTTGTACACTTGGATTAGCACTGCTCCACTTAAACCAAGAAAGCCCTGAAACAGAAACCAATTAAAATTTTTCCGTTCTTTAAAATGGCCTAATTTGTACACTGTGTTCAGAAGATTAATTCATTGAAAAAAAAAAAAAGTTTTTCTCTCTCTGTTTCATTCATTTTCTTCCCAAACAAACTGCATACCTTCAAGATACCCACAATGGTCCCGCTATAACGACCAAAGTTCATAACACCAGTGACAATATTACCCGTGTTAAAGAAAGTCTGACCATGAGCCGCCATGAAAATGAACAAACACATCCAAGGCACCGGCACGGGCCTCGGAAGCAGCCCCACAACAGAGGCCCATATTAAGAAGTAGCCAGTAAAGCAGAGGATAGCACCCGTGACGTGGACCACCCATGGCCCGCGAAGAAACCGGGCACGGGTATGATGATGATGATTAAGCGTGACGTAGGAGAAGAGGAGGCCCGAGAAAATACCGGCGCTGCCGCCCATGTCTTTGAAGACAGTCACGCTCTCAAGCGTTGATTGGTCGTAGTTTTGAGTTGACTTGAGGGTGGAAGAGTAGATGCTGAAGGTGTACGTTGTGCCGACGCTGCACTGAATCCATATGCTCGCCACAGTAGCCATCCATTTTGAGTTTGTGCTTGACCTCTCGTCCATCCGCATCGCCATGTCTCTCTTCGCAGCCTCTGATCTCTTTTGCGCTGGAAAGCATCTTTAATAATTGTCGAAAATTGTTTTTATATGATTTTAAATATTATTATTTTATCAGACCAATTATACATCTTTTAAATATACATTTATTTTGAATTAAAAAGACCGAATAATTCACGTCATTATTAGCGTACTGCGTCATGTTAACAATCCTTTTAATCATCATAAGTTACAGCATTAAAATTTTGAAGCAAAAAGAAAAAACATAAAAATCAATATATTTTATTACACATTTGTGTACAATGATTTTGTCTTTTTTTGCTTTTAAAAAATATAATAAATATTTCATTGATCATCATAATTTTATAAAATTATATTGCAAAAATAAATTTTATTTTTAAAAACATGGTTTAGTTTCACTTATATATGAGACATTTAAGTGAAACGGTCTATTTTGTATTGAATAAAGATAATATCACTTCTCCACTTTAATGTTTTTTTGACATATCATTTTACTACTAAAATTCTCTACCAATTATTTTTCCTACTTAATAGTTCAGTTTTTATCATTTCTTTTATTTATGGGGCCATGAAGTCTATATTGTTGCAATAATATTAACTAAAATCATTTCTGCATTGTCTATTATAATAACATAATCTACAGGTCGACTTAGCAATATTTAAGATTTTAAGAATAATCGATTTGGATTAAAATTGGCACCATTTATATATATATATATATATATATTCCGAATCATGCCCCAAATAAGCTGGATGCTCTTATTTAATCAAAGGTTTTTATTAATATTGTTGCCCACGATGATTGTAGGTAGTTTGGTGTCCATATGCGATCTCTGGTTTATTTCTTCTATCATTTCTAGATAGTTTGTTATCAATATATAATCTTAAATGCATGTCATGTCATGTGCTTGCTGGTTCTTCTTTGTGTGAAACCTCTAACTGCAATGGGATTTGCTAATGGCCTTGAATTGGATATAGGTAAAATTAGCCAAATACACAATAAGAAAAAACATTTTTCCTGAACAACAATCACATGACATGCATTTGGCTAACATGTTCGTTTTTGTCAATAGCGTTGAAGATGGACTGACATTTTCTGAAAGGTAACGATGAGATGTAATCTATTTCTATGGAGTTGCTGCCATAAGTCAGGTTGAATCTTGTTGTGTATTGAATTTTAAACAACTAACTAGAATATGAATTATATTAACGGATAAATTTCAAATTATCTCTTCATAAATTAACTATTTTTATTTTTTTTTTACTTTATTTATTTATTTAAAAGATAAAGGAAAAAATGAGGATGTATTGAATTTTTTTTTATTTTCTTGACAAAAATGGGAATAAATTGAAAATTTTAAAATAAAAAATAATTTGAAGATATTCAACTTACAGGCAATAATCTAAAATTAACCCTTAATTAAAATTGACAAGAAAATTGATAATTTTTTGTTGAAAATGGTTTTGTTTTGAATAATTAAAAAGAAATCACAATTTTCTCATGGCTTAGTATGAATATTAGCACTCAACCGACATGATTGAAGGGCCCTACCATCAACATAATGATGGTGTTTTCAATGAGTCAATATGGTCCACTAATTCATCAAATTTGGAAGGAACACGGATCCAAACCTGGCTTGGTTTGTGTTTTGGTCTGAATTTTGAAAAAGTGATAAGTGCTTTTCTTTTTTTTTTTTAACCACTTATTAAAATTTTTTTAATGTTGTTTGATTAAAAAAATAGAGTTTTTGTGCTACCAAAAAGCTATATTACCTCTTTTTTCAAAAATTCAAAAAAGAACCGAGATAAAATAACTTTTTTGTTTTGTGTGTAATATCCAAAATACCTTAACATAATTTTAGTAAATTAAAAATGCCTCGATATATAAACCCAAAAAACTTAGTTTGTTGGACCACACACATTGCTACGGCGGTCGAGGACCACACGGACCTGCTTTTTGGTCCACTCACAATTTATTTTCAATTTGCATGTTGTAATTTTCTACCGCTTATGATTTTCTTTGATTTAACGGTGATGTGCTTCATTGTCGTGTGTTGCTTTTGTTCTTGTTCCTTCTTGTTGCTGGAAATGGAATTCTACGTTAGCTCATTGAATTGTTTCATTTGTTAGTTGATATGTGTATTGTTTTTATTTTATATCTGATATTCTTTTATATATATATATATATACCAGTACGATCAGGATCTAAGTACGATCAGGATCTAAGTGTGTGTTCAAGAGAATAAATAAATTAAAGACAGGTAAATAAAGTAATAAATGGTACGTGGCGTTGTTTTACCAGACTGATGCAGAACTTAATCTGCCTTAGGGACTAGATCTGACTTAGAACAAATCAATATCTCGCACGGTTATGTTTCCAGCTGATATACCGGATTTAAGAAAGCAGGGGCTAAAAAATAATACTAGATTTGGATCCCAGAAATAGTATTCTGATGGATTGGAGGGAGAAGAGAAATACAACTAAAGACAGATATCCGGTCTCTATGCCTTAGAGGATCCGTAACAGTTTTATATAAACTTTAAATAAATTACTGGAATTTAAACATACAAACGAACTTTAAATTACAAACTTTAAATTAAATTACATACAAGCTTTATAATTAAAATTAAAATACAACTCTTACATTTAAACTTTGCTTGAATCCAAGAATCTTTAGAAAGTAAAATGTGTTTACAGAATGATTTTATAGATAGAAAAGATGAGAGAATTCTGAGACAGGAAAGTTTCCTCTAAGTCTCTGATTTTTCTCCAGAGGATAAGAAGAGAAGTGGAAAGAAGTCCCCCCCCTTCTGTCTTGAAGTCTTCGTTTTATAATCTTGAAAAAGTGCTTCACAAGTGCTACACTTGGTGGGTTCCGTTGTCACATGGGAAAACATCTTTCAAAATGTGCTGGTGGAGACAGCATTTTTAGCTTTTGGAAAGTGTTCATGATGTCTTCACAAGTGCTTCACATGGTGAGTCCCGTTGTCACATGGGAAAGCATCTTTCAAAATGTGCTGATGGAGACAGCATGATTAGCTTTAGGAAAGTCTTTACATGGACCAAGAAATTTGAAAATTTGAAAACTTGTCTTCACAGTTTTTTTCTCGTAAAGAGAACAGTGAGTGAAGGAAAACAGTTATCCAAAATTCAAATATTACAAATTAGTAAATGAAAATACAAAGGAAAATTGCATAAATACAAATGATTTACAAAGAGACATAAATGAAGATTACAAGCGAAGAAAATTACTTTTTCTTTTTTTTTATAGAGAGAATAACTTTAAAAGTGCTTTATTGAAAGAATCCCAAAGCAGTCATCTTCATTGTCTTCTCCAAGGGAAATGAATGGTTCAGTGTCTTCATCAGTAGAGCCTGTTGCAGATGGCTCAGATCTTCAGGCAAGGAGCTGTTCCATTACTTTAAAATATTCGTCTTCAGTCTTTGCATTGGTCAAAGAGATTGGGCTTTCGACCGTTGTGCTAAGAAAGTACTCTGGGCTTTAACATCTTGAATGCTTGGTGTAAGGAGGCCTTTTGAGGAAAGCCATGCTTGGACTGTAGCTTCAGACAGTTTTGATTGTTCATCAAATTTAGACCACCATTTGACTTTGAAGCTTCTTTGTAGAATTAATTGGGCTTCTTGTTTGTGGTATTGGAAATTCCACATCCAGACCCAAGGAAGGAAGAAATTTGTACAGAAACAAAGAAAAGGAGGAAACCTTTTCTCGGATTCTAAAGGGACATAATGGATTTTAAAGAGGTTTAAACAGTTAGTGGCATTTGGAGTTAAAATGTCTGGACTTGGGCCGAAATAGTTCCACCATTGTTGGAACTAATTTGGAAGGCTTTGTACGGTTATTTTTTAATTAAAGAAAAATAACCAAGAATGGGTCTTTTTTGGGTTTTGTATAAAGAATGTGTTAAACCAGGCCTGCTGATAATCCCAGTAGGAAAAAGACAAGCAGTGGTTTAGACGCATTTGAAAATTGGCTGGAAAAGTCTTTAATTTGTGAAGTTGGTCACCCTACTATTTTGGGCTCAAGACTTGTAATATGGTAGCCGTTGAATAGGCGGGCTCTGTATCGGATTCATTAAGGAAAAAGTATTTGAACTTAACAGACTCAATGAATTCTAATATACTCTAATAGAAAGACTGGGGTTTTGATAAATTCCATGGTTTGAAGAACCAGCCTTTCGGAAAAATCTTTGAAATGGCTTAAAAAGGATCAGAGTGATAAAAACCATCTTCCATAGATAAAACATTTTGAAGATGAGTTTTATTAATTCAATCCGAAGATTTTTTAGAAAGCTTTGGTTGTGAAACAACAATTTGAGAATTGGAGCTTTCACCAGAAAGAACTATATTAGAAGAAGTCTTTGTAATGTCTTTTGAAACAGATTTTTCTTGTTCAAGATCTTTGAAGAGCTAACATAAGCTCTGGGGATTTAGAAATGGAGTTCATCTATTCTTTTACCTGTAAATCGGAGGCGATTGCTTTAGACTGAGCTTCTTGCTCATCGACCATGTCAATCCAGGATTTGACTGGCATGGCTGAAGAAAGTAGTTTTTCTTTAGGTGGTGTTAAAGGGGTTTCTTTAGAAGTGGTCAGGGGCTGAGGGTCTTTAAGGACACCTTTGCCTTTGTTCTTCTGCCTTGGCGGCATTATCTGTTTTGGAGAAATTCTCTAGTTAGAAAATCAGGAATAGAATTTGTATCTCCTTTTATAAACTCAATGTCAAAATAAAAAACACTTAAATAGCTTGCCATCTTGCAAAAATTTGTTTAGATGCAATGTTTTGAACATCATTTTCTAAAACATGTTTTGCAGCTTTGCAATCAATTCTAAGCAAAAATTTTTGATTTAACAGATCACTTTGAAATTTAGAAATACATAATACAATAGATAAAATTTCTTTTTTAATAGTAGAGTAATTTTTCTGACATTCATTCCAGTGAGCAGAAACATACTGTACTATTTATTCTTTATTATTATCAATTTGTTTTAATATTCCACCAATATTATTCATTATCCTTTAGAATTTAGAATGTGCATTCTGTAAACCGAATGGCATTACTGTCCACTCATATTGTCCAAATGGAACAGTAAAAGCAGTTTTGTATCTATCTTTAGGATGAATTTGAATCTGCTAAAATCCTGATTTCATATCAAATTTTGAAAAAATGAAAGCAGAATGCAGTTTTTGGAGTAAGTCTTTTTTGTTAGGTATGGGATACCTAATCCATTTTAATGCTTTATTAAGGGGTTTGTAGTTAATGACTAATCTAGGTGTCCCTCTTTCTATTTCTAAATTTTTATTGACATAGAAAGCAGCACAAGACCATGGAGACCTAGATTTAACGATAAGGCCTTTAGACTCTAAGTCTTTGATTTCTTTTTTACAGCGTTATTCCAATTCCATGTTCATTTAGATGGGACGAGCTTTAGTGGGAATCCGTCTTTCATCAAAAGAATTCTCATATGGCAAATCAACCAAATGTTATTTTTTATTCCAAAAGGCAGATGGTAGATCGGCACATATTTCTTTTTCAATGAGAATTTTAAAATCAGAAATTTTTCTTTTTGTAAATTCATTTTGTAATTGGCTTTCAATTCTTTGCAAACTCAAATCTTTCTGTAAACAGACTAAGTCATTCTGTTTTGATTTGAGTAAGGTATTGATTTGGTTATGGTAAACAGAACATGCTTTTACAATATTTAAATTTCTAGTTTTAGGTTTTTCAATAAAAGGAAAACTTAGTTTTTTGTTTTTTGCTTTGAAGGATATACTATCATAATTGACAGTATAAGGAGTAATAAGGTTAATGAAAGGAGTTCCTAGAATAACAGTATGATGTATATCATTTGTTAGGATAAAGGAGGTCCTGAATTCAAAACCATTATTATGCACTGAGGCATCAACTTTAGATTTGACTTTTAATTTTGAATTATTAGCTGCAGAAAGTCTTTCATTTATTTTTTCATGAAATCTTTTAGGAACAATGTCTTCTTTAATACAATTTAAATCGGCACCAGTATCAAAAAGAGCAATGGTGTCAATTTCAAATTCTTTAGAAAAGATTAAGGTAATCTTAATCAAATACTTTATTGTGGTGATTTGTTTTAAAACAAAAAGAAAATTATTGGGTAGAGATTCAATGTTTTCAAGGTTTTGTTTATTATCACCATCAGATTCTGTTTCTTCATTAGAATTATCTTCTAACTGTTTTTGTAAAAAGAGTTGGATAGTCTTTGAATCATTCTTTTGTTTTTCTTTTAAGTCTTTTATCTCAAGTTTGATTTCCTTAATCTCTTTTTGAAGATCTTGGATGTTAGGAGTTGTTTTCTTTGTTTTCTTTTTATCCAAGATTTCAGTAAGATTATAAGTATTCTTTTTAATAATGGGGGCTTTAGAGGTTTCTACTTTATCTCTTATTTCTAAGGTTTTTAAGAGTTTATCAAGGTATTCTTTTTGGAAAGCAGGGTCAGAGATGTGTTTACTAGTTCAAGAAAAGTTTCTTGATCTTTTGTCAACACATTGATTTTCTTTAAATAGGATTCTGTATCAGAATCACTATTACTGGTTACAGATGTATCAGAATCGATTAACTCATCAATTTGTAAAGGCTCACTATCTCCCGTCATAGAAGACTTAGAGTCAGAGTCAGAAGACTCTATAAGCAAAGGAGCTACTTTTGAAAGTATCTCTTCATCAAGACCAAGTTCATGAAGTTTTGTATTCATTTTACAAAATTTCTTGGTATGGCCTTTTCTTCCACATTTAAAACATGTGGCTTCTTTATAATTAAAGGGGGTTTTTGGTGTAGCTTTATAATCTTTTCTTTTAGAGAAACGGGGCTTCCTATAGAATTTCGAAGGTTTTTTATAAGAAGATTCTCTAAAATCTGGTAAGGGTCGTTTATGACCTTTTGATTTGTAATGGTTTTTGTAAGGTTTTGAAAAACACTTGCCATTACAATCTTTGGAAGTGGAGGCTTTAAAAGGATCATAATTAAACTGCTTACAAAAACTGCCTAATTCTTGCTTAGATTTTCTAAGCTTCCATTTTAGACGTTTCTGTAATTTTAAGTCTTGACATATCTTTAAACCTTCTTTATTGACAAAACTGACTAATTCACCGTATGTGAGTTCGTCATAAGGAATACGATTGTCATAAAGAGCTTTAATAGAATTCCTGACCTTTTCTCTTATGAGGGTTGGTAAACCTGTAAGGAATTTTTCTTTCCAAGTAATATGGTTTGCATCATCTCTAAGGAAAAGTCGGGTGAAGAAAGTGGTTTTGTAGCTTTGAAATTCACTAAGTTTTCTACATCTCAAGTTATGTAGCAACTCAGCATTTTTGTCTCTAAGGTATGAAGGATCACCTATGAAGTGTAAAGAGATTGTAAGAATCAGGGTAGTAACAGCATCCTGAATCGGGCTATTGAATTCATCGCAGATAGGTGTTCCAGCCCCATCTGTTTGAATTGAGTTAAGGATATCTAATTATTGCTGTTTGGTGAGAAGATGATCCCACCAACCTTTAAGTTAACCAGTAAAACTAGCAATGAGAATTTCTACAATGACTTTGTCAGAAGTTTCTGACTGGGTTTTATAAGCATTAACTGCCATGGTCATCTGTTGCAACAATCCAAGAATGTTATATTCAGACATACCATTAATATTCCACTCATAGACAGAGGAGACATTAAATCGTGATTGGTTTAATGCACTTGGTCTGTTGTCTATGGCTAAATTAGGTGGAGAATTGATAGTAGGAAGGGCTGATTCCCAGTGAATTTTATTGGCTCTAGGAATAGGTTCATCTCTAAAGGCTTCTATATCTGAAAAGGCTATAAAAGATTGGTCTTGATCAAGTACCCCAATTTTACTAGATTGGGCACTATCAGGAGCTATTTGAACTTTACTAGATGAAGAAGAAGCTTTTATACGATCTAGTTGGTCTCTAATTGCTTTAGCAAAATCTGATTTTGACTCGTGAATAAGCTTTTGACTAGTTTTCGAAACTTGGAAGGGTTTGAAAATAGGTTCTTTAAACTTTTTGTCAGAATTCGATTTTGATGATGTAGTAGGAGAAACAGCTATTGTTGATTTTTGGAATTGGTTTTCTATCCTAGTCAACTGTTTTCCTATTGTATTTAGGTTAGCATTACAGAAATTATTCTGTTGGATAATGCTCCCTAAATTTGTCTCTATATCGTTTGTTTTATGGATTTTATAAGGTGAGGCTTTAATCTGGACAGGAGGTACACCATGGTCAATGGTTAAACTCCTAAGGGGTGGATGCTCAGATTTGACAGTCCTATCACTATCGGAAAGATTCCATTCAGTAATCTTTTTTCGAACTGTAATAGGATTAGATTCTTTAAAGGGATAAGCAATGTTGTTATTACGAGCATACATCTCGAACCAATCAAAAAACAATATGTGGACTTGATGCAAATTTATAAATTCATAGTAAATCTGTTGTATTTCTTTTCTTTGATTTAAGAAATTTTTGAAAAACCAAAGTCTTTTTTCTTTGTTGTTTTCAGAATAGAAATCTTTATGAATGAAGGCTTTATCAAGTTCAAATTCTTTTTCAAGGATACTAATTACATTTTCTATAACAGCAGAAAATGTAGGAGAGGTTGGAGGAGAAAGTTCCTTCTCTCCCTAGCTTTGTTCTTGTTAACTGCTAGTATAAATAGGATGTAGAACACTAGTGGTATAGTCAACAGAGTGTATAGAAGAACTAGGTATATCCGATGTGGAGAACCTAGGTTGGCTTTTTTCAGATTGGAAAGGAAGATTTATTACAGAAAGAATTTTTGAAAATTTCCTTTCTAATGCTGGGATACTAGAGCTTGAATCTTTATCAAAAAATCTAGACGATGTAGAAAATCTAGACGATGTAGATCTCCTAAAAGATAATTTTACTTTACCATCGGAATACTGAGTCACATTTTATAACTTTGTATTGGGCTCTAGTTGCTTTGGAATCACTGGTTCAGTGGCTCCTTCTAAAATCCATTCCTCAGGAAGGTTGACATCTTTCCATTGGATTGGTTTTGAAATAACAGTGTCGGCTTTAGACAGATTAGTCTGCAAGAGAAAAGTTTCATCTCTTTTTTACTAAAATTTATGTTGCGTATTGAACGCGGAAATCATAGTTTTATAGGATATTTTGAAAATTAAGGCAATTGGAACAGATCCTTCAATCATATGGTAATTATGAGTTTTGATCTGTAAAATCATGCTTTTCAAAATATTTTTGTCTTTTAAAGAAACTGTTATGTTTGGGTAACAACTAAAAGAAATTGGGCCTTTACAGAGACTTGATTCAATACTGCTTAGTAAAGAATCATAAAAAAAGATGAATCTCTCATCTCTTAGGACGGCTAATATAGAGGTATTTAGTCCTTTTTTAGTCAAGGGTTTGATACCGACTTGTATTAGGCCGATGTGAACATAATTAAAATTCTTTTCTTTTAATTTTTTTAGAGAATGTTCTGAAAACATGTGAATCGTTTCAAATGGCTTTGAGAGTGTTATATCTCTTTCTTCGATTTTTATGACATAATCTTTAAAAAATCAAGCTTTTTCGTTTTGTAAATCATGTCTTTAGAAATCTTTGGTAATTCCCAATTATCAATTGCTTTATTAAAGTCTTCAATAATGAATTCTTCTGAATTCACAACATTCTTTGAGTCACTAGTCTTCCCGGAAGAAGAGCTAGAGAAAGATGATGCTCTACAGAGCAGAGATTCCATATATGCAAAACTATAAATGACTAAATTTTACAGAAATGGCAAATCAATCCTAGGCTAAGAATTGGTTTTATTGTCCTTCAACCAAATCGGGACTTACGACCAAATACTACCAAGGCACCCAAAGGTAACACCTTCACCACTTAAGCAAAATATAAATCAAACACAACTTCAACATACACAAAATCTCTTAATCTATAAAACACTACTCTCCCATGGCTCTGATACTAGTATCTTAAAGACAGGTATATATATATATATATATATATGTACACACGTCCATTGTTTCTTTTTTTTAAAAAAAATGCAATGATAATAGATATCATTTATCTAGAATGGAATTTATTGTACAAAAAAAAAAACTAAAGATGGATTAAGGTGATGCCACACCTATGCTTTTTTAAAGATATGTGTGAAATAAAATATTAATCGAGAATAGACTAAATTGTCACGGGATGATTACTTGGCGCAGCAAGCCATGTGACACTTAAACAACTTTTAACATAAAAGTTGTTAAATAAGCCTATTAATCTTTTCATGCTAGCTAGGTAAGGATGCTAGCGAGAAAGCTAGAGAGAAGAGAGATCAATGTAATTAAAGAGAATTTTATTACTCAAATAAGAGAATACAAGAAACCCTTACAAGTACGCTTGAATTGCTTGTACTTGGTGTGGTGTGTATTATGCAAAATGGTAAGTGCCATATCCTATTCATAGGAAGGCTTGCCTAGGTTTAGAGCTTTCCATGCCATTTGATCAACTTACGTAACTTGCCTAAAAATATCTACTAAGTTCTAGAGGAGTCTAGTTATATACAAGTACAGAATTATTTAGATAATTACAAGTATAGAGTTTTGTAAAAAAATTCTAGAATCAAGCCGGGCTTGTTCACTTTGGCTTACGAATTTGGACTTAATCGTGAGTTGTTCACTACTAAACACCCCCACAACTTGCTAATGTATGGGGTGATCCATTGTTGGATACACCCCACTACTTAGTGTACTTTACTTTTGAGTAGTCCTTTACTAAGGCACCTTAGCATGCCAATTTAGCCTCCTTTGGTGGTAAATTTGAGCAATTGTGATAAAATGATCACTTTAATAAGATTGGACGGAAAAGTCTTATTTCTAAGTTTTTTTCTATGACTAGAAAAGATAATATGCAAAAGCAATTGAAAAATATATGGGAGACACTAAAGAAAGATTGGCAAATTTATATGAAGTTGGTAAAAAATAATGAATAATAGAAAAGAAAATTGGAGGTACAATTTTCTTACTTTTTTATTTTATGGTTTAGTAATATTTTAAAGTAATTTAGACAAATTTTTTAATATGTTTTTTAACATGTAATATTTTGTATTATTGTAGAAGGCTCCTGTGCCAATTAAATTTTGTAAAATTTGTCATACCCTTTCTACAATAGAAAGAGCCTAATGACTTCCTCAAATGAAATAACCTAACCTTCAGTTCAAGTCTAAACGCTATGTTAGCACTTTATTCCCTTTTATAAATGGATAATAATAGGTAAATATATCTTTCATAGAATTTTCCATCCTATTATAAGAATATAAATTTAATTATAATTAATCTAATTGATTCCTAATTGTACCTATTATTAGTAGACATTTGATTGCAAAAATCTTAGTATTAAAAATAACTTTTGAAAAAACATGATCGTCCTTTTTAGTATATTTTTTTAGAAAAACAATAAAAGAAACTAAGTTCAATTTTATTTAAAAAGTACAAAAGTTAAATGGTTGGACAAATATTTTCATCATGTCTCTAAAACAACAAAATTTTTAATGATTTCTTTCCTCAAAACTTGCATCTCATTTGAAACGGATATTAAACAAAATCACACGTTCTAACTTGTAAGCATGCAAATATGACTATTTCCATATCAACAGAGGCTCTCATTCAAGGGCCAATTGTTGATACATCATTTCTTTTTGCTTGAGGTCGAACCAAGTGCAATAGATGAAGATATACCTACACACAGAGTAACAAACAAAGAGTAGTGAAATAGGGCTATAAAATGGGGTTTTCTAATGATCCTACTCTAATTAGTGGATGGAGAATTCAAATTGAATTATAAAATTGAAGTTCCAGTGAATTTACTTCTCTTTAAGAGAGCAATGGAATATTCATAATATACCACATTTTTAGGAGAGTAGGTTCCCTTATTTTGGTAAATGTGAAGAGCTGTTGACTTCATCTATTATGGGAATGAAGTGCTGCATAACAGTTATGGTTTCATCTCTTTTATTTTAGAAGGTTGTGGGATGATGGAGCCGCTGACTTAATTCGACCCATGGGTGATACGAGAAGGGAGTGGAGCATGTTTTCAAGAGTAAGGGTCATGCTCATACTTTCGTGCAGTGGGTGGACGTTGGTTTGGTAGTCAACTTATTTATCTATTTTTATTGTGTTTCCATGATTCTCTTATAGTGAAAAGCGTTATCTCAACATTCTCGTCTTGCTAGTTTAGTGTCTTTGACTCAATTAAGACCTCAATCGAAAGTTTTTTATTTCCCATCTTGAGGGATCCTTAATTCCCATCTAATAATCTTTATTCTTGCCTTTGGGGGATTCGATTTTCCCCCTTGGTGATCTTGACCCCCTCGAGGTAGTGCAAGTGATTAATTTTCATACCAACCATACCTATAATGCAAGACTCTAAGGGCTCGTTCGGTATTGTTTCTGAATTTGTATTTTCTGAGAATAAAAATGAAAATAAAAATGTAGTTCAAAGCCATAAAAGAAATACAAGTATTGTTTGCAACTGATCACTCGTTTGTATGATATCCTTTAATTTTTTACTATTCAAGTAATATTATGTCTGTAAAATCTTCTTGTTTGAAAGTAACATACAATCTCAAACACTACTATTTGTGTAATTATTTTATAAAAATAATAATGAATCCACCGCCACATGATTAATCAGTAATTACTTTCGATTCCAACTAGCTGGTTCCTAAAAGCCCAATTTACCTAAATCATTTTCTTTCTAAAAAAGCAATATTTTTGAAGTGATAGGCAACAAATTGAACCAAAATGGCATTTGTATTGAAATCACTAACATGGCGATGGCAATCGTTAACAATAACATATCACTCAAATAATTACTTGAACAATTTACTCAAATAATCACTCAAATAATTACATGCTATTAAAAATAATTAATCAAATTACTTAAGTAATTACTCAAATAAAACAAATACCAGCAAGAGATAGAGCTGAGTGACCAGCAACGATTGAGGTTGTCGAGACGGAGCAGCAGCGGCTAGGTGGAGACGGAGCAGCATCGGCTAGGCTGAGACAGAGCAGCAATGGCTAAGCTAAGATGGAGCAGCAACGGCTAAGCAGAGACGGAGCAACAACGACTAGGCAAAGACGGAGCAGCAGCAGCTAAGCGAAGACGGAACAGTAGCGACTAGGCAGAGATGGAGCGGCAGCAGCTAGGCGTAGACGGAGCAGCAGCAACTACAGTGGAGACAGAGCAGCGGCAGTGGCTGAGATGAATTAGAAACAACGACAGAGATGAAATACAACGAGAGAGAGTAGATCTGGAGAAATAAGGAGAGAGAATGATCTTGGATGAAGATAAAAGGGGAGAGGGCGTAGATTTGTTGTAACTGGATCAAGAAAGGTGAGGGGGAAGAGAGAGTGTTGATGAAGAGATAAGGATAAGGAGATAGGTCACGAGGTTACAGGTTTTGTTTTTTAATTCATTCTTGAGTTTAGTTTTGTAATATTTGAAGAATATGTTTAACATGTTTTCAGTTTATTAGTTATAATAATGAATCTGAATTTTTTATTTTGTAATATATATTTTGAATACAAACTACCGAACATGTATTACATATGTATTTTGAAAACGAAAATGAAAACAATGCTTGAAAAATGGTATTGAACGGGCCCTAATATTCCACCTACACACAATTTTTTTTTAATTATTATTATTCAACTTCACTATTTCATAACTTTTTCATTTCTATGTCTACAACAACAACAAAAATATATGTGATGAAAAAGTTGTGTTAATATAAAAAATTTGTAAAGTACAACAAATATTTCAAACATTGTAATATTAAGGTGTATTTGGCAGCTTGTATTATATTATATTAAAACAATGTTCTTACAGTAACCACCCATGTTTACCTGTAATTTTCAATTGCATTGCTCAAGATGATTAATGAAATGAAAGGAGTATAAAAAAATTCTTAGTGGTAGGGTTTTAGGTTGTATTGCATTAAAATATTGTTCACACTTTAAATTTTAGTCATTTTACTTTCATTATTCAATAATCTATAATAAATTTAAATTTAATAATAATAATAATAATAATAATAATAATAATAATAAATGATAACATATTATTTTACTATTAAAATCATTTTAATGATTTTACTTTAAATATGTAAAAAAACAACCTTTTTAATTATTTAATCAATTTAATTTACTAAAAACCAAATTTAAAATAAATTTAAATTAAACATTTATATTTGACATTAATAAATAAGATTAATTCAAAATTGCATTTAATATCTAACATTATTTTGCTTTAAAAATATTAATGTAACTTGTATTATATTATCCTTTATAGTGTGATAGATAGTATATAAAAATTAATTATATTTATAATATAATATTAGGTAGTAATATTATAATATTTGATGATTAGTATATTATTAAATTTATTTTTATAATATAAAAATTCACAATATAACATTTTATAATATAATATAAAAGTAATTATTTAATAACTAATTTCAAAAATTCACAATATAACATTTAATAAGTTTAGATGATATTAATTTCATTTTAATATCAAATATGAAATGATACTATAAAATAATATTATATATAATATAGTTTATACAACATCAAATATGATATTGTATTATAACTTAATGCAATATAATCCAATACAATTGATACAATATAATAAAATCATCTTTAGAGTTGATGCACGGTGAATTGTCTCAATTTAATTCACCAGAGATGGGAGTCGATTCTCAATCATTCCACAATTATACAGTATTGAGCTCTTTTGATATTTTCACTTGAACCAACAAATCAAAAACCTGGTCGCGCAAATGATGAGGAAGGTCCACGTGGATAAGGGAACGGCCAGGCAAGAAGAGAGCACGTGGCATCCCAGGATGGACACACGCGGGAGTAGCGAGTCTAGTGACCCGAGAAATCACAAGAAGAAAGGATTTCAAGCAGTTGACTCACACGTGATTTCAAGATACGGGCTGCGTGGTCTAAGCCCTAAATCACACATCTTAAATCTTTAACCCCACGTAATCTTCAATCTCTCCTCCTTTATTAAGATAATCGAACCGTCACGAACAATGACATGGCGGGAAATTTAAATAATAAGAAAATTTCTTATACTTCCACACTCCTTTCTAGCGCGTTAGATTCATCCTCCGATTATCATCGAGCTGAGTTACCGACCCACTTACCACTATTCAAGATTCCGCCCCAAAGTATCGGCTATCGGCTGACGTGTATGCTCCTGTACATTGTAGAACGAGAAATTATAGTGTGCTCCAAATTTTATGGGATAAGAACATTACAGTAATTAAATGCGTCATGTTTTGTAAAGATTTAATTTATTTTCTTGTACCAAATATGCCCCTGGTCTGGATCCCTACTAAAATATTAGAATATACTTTATTTATTGAAGCGTGATAAATATAGACGGGGTATTTTAAAGTGTGAGCATGCGCATGGTAGTAAAATCACTCCTGTATAAAATACGTAAACATAAAATCTTTTTTTATCTCAATCAATTTTTACAGCTTGAAATCATAAAATTGGCAATAGTAGAAAAAATTCATTATTTTTATTTTTATTTTTATAAAACTAAGAGTTATACTAAAGAAACAAAATTAGATCCAATCAGTCTAAATTTTTGGTATATTCACCTACTTTATAATAATAAAATACATACGCTATAAGATAGTTTATATATTTTGTAAGGAGTAGTGCTATGCGCTGGTGTGCACAAAAAGCAGCACAAAAATAACATATAATCACTAAAAAAATGAAAAATATTTCACTACAAAAGGAGAAAAAAAGATTTGATTTTAGTGTTGTTATTTAATTTTTGTACAAACATCATCACTCTAATCGCAAGGGATCATTATTCATCAAGGAATTATAAGATATGTATAAAAAGTTATTTTATTATTTAAAATGATAAAAAAAAAACTAGGGATAAAGGAGAATGCTTATTTTGTCCCTTATAAATGTGAAATTACCCGTTACAATCCTACTAGGCTTTTATTTTATCATTTCTATTAAGAGATAACAATCCTACTAGGCTTTTATTTTATCATTTCTATTACAAAATAACATAATTAATTATGAAAATGAAGGTAAAACAATCATTTAGAGTGTGATATTTTAAAATTTAAATTAAGATTTTCACCCAAGTTGTTAGGATTTGAAAAAAAAAAATGCTAGGGTTATCTTAGTAATTATAGAAGACTAATTGTTTTTTTTTCCCTTCAAATTTTAGTGTCATAAAATCTTTTGAGAATGGATAGAATAGTAAACAAATAAAAATAATAAGAGCTTTATATACTATTTCTTAATTGGAACAATGAAATAGATAATAAAAATTCAATAGAGATGTAAGGGTGCGTTTGAGATTGAGATTGGACAATTGTAGCTTAAAAGTTATAATATTAAAATATTTAGTAAACAATAGCTGCTGTAGCTTGTAAGTTATGCTAATATAATTTTTTATTTATATAATGAAAATCTATTATATTTTTAATAATTTTTTAAAATTATTATTTAAAATTTCTATTTATTATATATTATTAATTTTTATCTTATAATTATAAATTAAAATACAATAATTCAACCACAAACGCACTCTAAGTAATAAATATAATATTTGTAATAGATGAGCATGGGCCCCGATTATTTGTCCCGTCTTTCCAAACTATATGGCGCGTGGAATAACCACATGATCGCAACAAAATATAGACAACCGTTGGCCGTTCGGTACAAGGTCTCGATCACCTCCGTGGCAATGATAATAATCAAAACCAAATTCAAATAGACGTTAAAATTAAAAATAATTTCTATTCAAAGAAACTACACACGACACACAGAGAGAGTTAAATCGAGCAGCGTCGCCGATGCGAAACCTTCCCCTTTGCTTTATCATCGTTGATGCAGTCTGTAAATGGAAGGCGGAGATTCTACGGAGAACGCGGCCGACAAGGACGAGGACGAAGCGCCTCCACTTTCGGAGTCCCAGACCTTGTCCGGCGTCCGCCTTGCCGATGCTCCGATTCTTTTACTCGTTTATTTCCACAAGGCTCAACGCGCCGAGCTTGTCGAGCTTCATCGCTTGGCGGTTACGGCTTTGGAGCGTGGATTTCAAGACCGGAAGCTCATACTCGAGCTCCAACGGAGATTCGAGTTCTTGAAAGTTGTTTATAAGTATCACTGTGTCGCTGAAGACGAGGTCATCTTAATTCACTCACTCACACACTCTAATTCATACGCATCAATATTTCTGTTTGGTTACCGAGAAAATGCTACTAAGAAAAGTCAAAATAAATTCTTTTAGTTAAACTAGTTCATAAGTAGCATCAGGCTTATCAATTTCGACTATGCTCAAACCTTTAATTTTAAGAGGGAATAACCACCCCCACCCCCCCCCCAAAACAAAAAAAAAAAGCTTTATCACAAATTTGTTTGGGGCAATTCTTAGAGAACTCAGTATAACCGGTATTATTATTTTTGTTTAGCTTCTTTTAGAAAAGTACCATCTTTTTTTTTTAACTGAGCAAGTAGTTAAATGAAGAAATAATTGATGAGTTTTCAAACTAGATTTGCATAATTGTGAATTGCAGATTTGTACGAGGATGCATTTGGATTTATTTCATTTTTCCGGGGCCATGTATTGGCGAATTATGATAACTTGCTCTAAGAACGCAAACGTTGACCTTTTCAGACTCTGACTTCCGTTAATTAAAATCTATATAATTTATTGGGTTGTAAAACTTTATCAAGTCCAACGAGTAGGATTTACGAATGATCTCAGTTACAATATTGGATGTATATATTTAAGCAATTTGACCAAAAGGTCCAGAAAGTTGGATGTTAGTCATGAATAAAGTGCAAAAAGAGGAATTAGTGATAATATTGTTTTTAACTTCTGATATTTTGTCAGCTTTTTCCCTAATTTTCTCTTCATTTTGCATTCCTTGTAGAGCACTATGGTTCCAACAGTGAAACTAACTTATATTTCTTGACAGGTGATCTTTTTAGCACTAGATGCACATATAAAAAATGTGGTCTGTACATATTCTCTTGAACATGAAAGTATAGATGAGCTCTTCGACTCTGTTTTTGATCTCCTGAATGTTTTACTGGGGGGAAGTGAAAATGCATCCAAGCCATTTGAAGAAGTTGTCTTTTGCATTGGCACCATCAAGACCTTCATTTGCCAGCACATGCTGAAAGAAGAAGAGCAGGTAGCTATATATTTCTCTATGCCATTACAGTAAAGTTGCTTGGTTGCAGAACTTCATAGGCTTATATGTTTTCTCATAATTCTAGTTATTCTGGTACATTTTTAGGGCTAATCATGAATTTTGCTTCTTGCCTAGCTCAAACAACTTATAGTTTCTCACTTGGTATTCAGTCGGTAAAAACTTTTAAATAATTTGACATGACTAGTACATTTTTCTAAATTAATGATTTTAATTTTGAATGATCAGCTCTAAGACCTCTGATATGGCTTAGTTACATATCATTCTACAGCACATAATTAATTAGAATTTGATACAGCATGGCATTTCGTAAGTATGTTTTAAGATAAAAACACCCAACTGCTTCATTTGTTAATTAAGGTGGCATTCATGAAGATGAGGTAAATTAAACATTCAACAAAGTGGTTGTCAGCTCACATGAAATTTAAACTCAAGAGCCTTAAATTGCTTACAAGGTAGCCTTTTATGCAGCTAGCATGTAGTAGAACAAAAAGAATGGATAAGAATATTCAAAAAGTTCACTAGTGAGGAGATATAATGATTTTGGATTGGGGAAATATTTTCAGCTTGCAGAACTTCACATATTCTAGTGCAGTATTTCTGATAATGTCAGTTTGGTCAAAATTCAGCATATCTTATCCTGAGTGTGGATGTTTCAACAGTGGAAAACATAAATGAACATTTAAGAAATACAAAGAAATCAAGAAGAGGCATTGGATGGCTAGCAGTTCCTTCTTTTTTTGGCCTTCAGTCCAGTTTATAATGAATGTACAACATTAAGCATATTAAATTCAACAAGGAGACTCCTTTGGATCTGTACCCATTGATATTGCAACAGACAAACTTCTGCCCATATACAGTGAGCTGCATATCTGTATATGTTATGAGTTAACCGGTCATTTAATTGATACTTGTAACAAAGTGTCTGTTGGTTTTAACTTTGAGTAATTTCTAGTATTATTTTAATTTTTTTTTTCATGAAGCAATATTAGAATTCTTTATGATAAATAGTCCCTTACATCATCTGGCAGTGTTGAGTTTAATAACATACTAGCCATGGGGATGCAGGTTTTTCCTTTGATGGTGAAGCAGTTCTCTTCTACAGAACAGGCTTCACTTGTGTGTCAATTTCTGTACAGTGTTCCAGTAATGCTGCTGGAGGTGCTTTTGCCATGGATGTTGTCCTTTCTCTCCCAGGATGCAAAAGTAGAAGTCAGACATTGTATAAAAGAAATTGTATCCGAGGAAATAACACTGCAAGAGGTAGATTCAGAATTAAATTCTCACCCTATTCAAATAATCTTCCAGAGTGTCATCAGGTTAAATATATTTTTGCAGGTGTTAACTTCTTGGCTTCATAACAACAGCCAACCCACTTTCTGGGATTTTTTTGTTAACAATGAGAAAAGAGTTCAACATCTTGATGGATCTGCAAATATGAAAAGCATACCAAAATTGCTCCAATCTAAGAGTTATTCTGGAGAAAATCAGGATCAGGAGAGAGTTTGTGGTCTACATGCGAATGTTGAACAGAGTACAGTTAATGGCCTTCTCCCTTGGCACAGAATCATAAGAAAAGATTTGGAAGGAATTCTGGAAAACCTATTTCAAATGAAAAGTTCAAATGCTTTTTCTGATCTGCATTCTGTAGTAGTCCAGCTGAAACTCCTTGTTGATGTCCTTATATTCTACGGGTAATTAATTTTTTGTTCAAGTATTTCCTTGTCATAGACTCTACTTATTCAAGGTGTCAAGTAGAAACTCTTTCTTTATTTCTTTCATTATAATTATTGAATATGATAAAACTAAAAGTTATTTTTTCTGGTTTGTAGCACTGCATTGGAAAGATTTTGTTATCCTGGGATAAACGAGCTTCCCAGTGGCTGTCCTGCTCCTCCTAAAGAACAATTTCATGTTGAACCTTTACAGCAGCTGCTATACCATTATTTTCAAAACAGTAACCCTCCATGCAAGTTTGTGGAGAAGCTTATCTGGGAACTAGAGTCTTTTCTGATAGATGTCAGGAAACAGTTTGCTTTTCAAGAAACAGAGGTATACTGTTTATTTTGTTTATTAATGTTCTTATAAAAGCTAAAGGAGGGCAAAAAAATACCCATTAAGGTTAAACTAATAGTAACTTTGAATATTCTATGATACCTTTGTAATTCCCGAATTACTGTGCATCGGATCAACTTTAGTAAGTTTTACTTTAATCTCAGCCCTGGGGAATTAATTAAATAATATTTTCTGCACTACTTTCATTTGGCACTTTATCCTTTTTATTATCAGGTGCTCACCATCCGTGGCCAGTGCTGCGGCCGTGGAATGCAGCAGCACCTTCTGTACGGGACCCTTTATATGATGCCACTCGGGTTACTAAAGTGTGTGATCACTTGGTTCTCAGCTTACTTATCTGAGGATGAATCCAGGTCGATTCTCCATGGCATAAATCATCAAGACCATTTTATCAATAAATCATTTGCATACCTATTAGAGGAGTGGTTCCGTATTGGCTGCTCAGGAAAAACCTCTGTTGAAAATTTCAGAATGAACTTGCAGAAAATGTTCAAAAGCAGATGCTCATTTCTGTCTGAGAAGCAAGCCATTGAATTTTCTTCCTTGCACTCAGAGGTTGAACCTTGTAAAGGAACCAAACAAGGACAAACTGATCCAATTTTTTCCAACAAGGGCAACAAATGGTATCCATACGCTTCATCTTCTCCATCCCACACTGCTAAGAAGTATGAGACATCATGTTCAAGTGGAACCAGTCTGCTCCTATCCATCCCACAAACAATAAGGACATTCGATCCCTTGCCAAAGCTTTCAGTTGAAAAAGGTTGTTCTGGTTCCATCATTGATGAACCAATCCCAATGGACCTCATCTTTTTCTTCCACAAGGCGCTGAAGAAAGATTTGGATTACCTTGTCTTTGGTTCAGCTCAATTGGCTGAAAATGCTCTGTTCCTTGTGGAATTCCACCGGCACTTCAATCTAATACGACTTCTATATGAAATCCATAGTGATGCAGAGGATGAGATTGCCTTTCCTGCTATGGAGGCAAAGGGAAAACTGCAGAATATTAGTCACTCATACTCCATTGACCACAGATTGGAAGCTGGACATTTTAAAAAGATTTCAAACACTCTAATTGAGATGCTTGAATTGCAGGCTTCAGTTTCTAGTATTGAATCAAATGAACGGGATAAGAGAATGTTGAAGTATAATCAATTATGCATCAAGCTCCAAGATATATGCAAATCGATGCATAAATTATTATCAGAACATATACATCGTGAAGAAACTGAACTGTGGCCCTTATTTAGAGAATGCTTCTCTATTAAGGAGCAAGAAAATATCATAAAATGCATGCTTGGAAGAATAAGGGCAGAAACTTTACAAGATATGCTTCCATGGTTGATGGCATCGTTAACACCAAAAGAACAGAATACCATGATGTCCTTGTGGTGTAGTGCCACAAAGTATACAATGTTTGAAGAATGGTTAGGAGAATGGTGGGAGGGGTATGATATGACCTGTGCAACAGTGAAGTCAAGTGTTTCTCCCATATTTGCTGCAGATCCTTTGGAGATTATTTCAACATATCTGCCTAAAAAAGTTCCTGAAGAGCGGAATGAAGAATCTTGCAATAAAGGCAGCAATTTTACACAAAACAATTACAATGGGACTGATATTGGGCCATTAGAGAAGAATAGTGTGGGCTATAAAGAACAAAATTTTGTTGAAGAACTAAGTAATTATGAATGTTCAGAGTGTATAGAACTTTCTAGTGATGGTGACAAGAAGAGAAGCAATGAAGCGGTTGGTCTCATAGCTTGGATTGATAAACCAGGTCAAAATTTTCCAGAAAGTCAGAAGTATAGGAATCATGATAACCATTTGTCAGTGAGTCAAGAAAGTCTGGAGGCTGCAATCAGAAGAGTATCCCGTGATTCTTCCTTGGATCCTCAGAAAAAGTCATTTATAATCCAGAACTTGCTAATGAGGTAATAAGCATTTCCTTCCAACTAAAGTTTTTGGTTTGTTCCAGCTTTTCGAGAGGATAGGCAAGGATTCATCCATTTTTATTATTTTTTTATGATGCAAATATGGACTATCTCAATTTGTGTGCAACTCATCCTTGTGCTGGGCGCCATGTTCATATTCATTCTAGTAATCCGAGTTCTGGACATTTCTTTGGAGAAAACTGTCAAGATTGTCTGTTACATGGCCATCAATGCAAAGGGTTTTTCTCTCAACTATGTTTTTCCCCAAACATAAAAGATGACATTGGATGGATTGGATCCAATCAATGTCAACTTCAAAACAAAGTGTAGCCAATATGGTGCATGCTTGCAGTTTAAGTCAAAGTGCATTGTACAGACAATGTGCTGCTAGAAGGCATCAACATGCTTAGGCAGCTTAGTAATATTTGTTGTTAACTCTGCATTCTGTACTGTACATTTATGAAGCATGACACTCGTATCCACACATGGTTCAGCCGTTGGATCACCGGACAACAGATGACACATTCAAAAGTAACCATCTCAAGTAGTGGGGAAGAAATTCCAGGTCAGCAGCCATCTCATCGAGACAGTCTGAAACTAATCTTTGGTTGCAAACACTACAAGAGGAACTGTAAGCTTGTGGCCATCTGCTGCAACAATCTTTATACATGCATACGCTGCCATGATGAGGTAGCTGATCATGCATTGGATAGGTAACAACAGTGTCAAATACTATTTATCTTTCATGCTTAGAATTTTGAGGCTTTTGTCCTCTCCTCCTCGGACTTTCATATTAATTTTCAATATGCATGCAGGAAATCTATATCAGAGATGATGTGCATGAAATGCTTGATAATTCAGCCAGTTGGGTCCACATGCTCAACTACTTCCTGCAAAAACTTTTCCATGGCAAGATACTATTGCAGGATCTGCAAATTATTTGATGATGAAAGGTGATGTAGCATAATTGATAACTTTCAAGCCTTTTCATTTTGCGATGATTAGCTATCAAAATGCTGTCTTCAAAGATTCAGTTAATTATTATACCTTCTTCTGCATGACCTCAAATTTGAATTCATGGAGTTTTTGGCAGAAACATTTCTGATCTTTCCTATCCAAATACTTTTACTCTTTCCACTTATTTTATAGCAAATTGCAAATGTCTGGGATAAGTTCAGAGTTACCTGGCATATCTTATCTGGATTTGTTGATATTAGGTGTATTAATTATTGATTGTGGAGCTTCTAAAAGAAATCCTGCAACAGGGAAATCTACCACTGCCCATATTGTAATCTGTGCAGAGTAGGGAAGGGATTGGGCATTGACTATTTTCATTGCATGAATTGCAATGCTTGCATGTCGCGGTCTCTCCAAGTGCATATATGTAGGGAGAAATCTTTTATGGATAACTGCCCAATCTGCCATGAAGACCTCTTTTCTTCTAACACTCCAGTGAAGGCCCTTCCATGTGGCCATATGATGCACTCGACATGTTTCCAGGTACATGGCTCTTGTAATTCTGCCCTGGTCCATCTCTGAGATTTTTTATTATATGGACGGCTTTATTGACAACTCTGGTGCTGCTTCTAGGATTACACTTGTGCCCACTATACCTGCCCTCTCTGTGGCAAGTCGCTTGGGGACATGCAGGTCAGTTACTAATTCACTGTAATAAATTGTTGTACTCCTTAGCTTGGATTTTCTGTTGATGTCTAGTCCATTGGCTTTATTCTACAATGATAAATTCCAAAATCTTTATTAAAAGGCTCTTTATTGACTGTTGCATGTGGAATATGCCTGTTTGTAACTATTGGGGAAAAGTCTTTAAGCTTTTACTCCCGAAATTTTCTTTTTTTTCATAGGTGTACTTTAGTATGTTAGATGCACTATTGGCAGAGGAGAAAATTCCACCAGAGTATTCAGGCCAAACTCAGGTTCGTAATCCTCTTACACCTTTTTATGTTGTAAATATATCACCAGATATATGTTTTTTATCGAGTGTGAAAGGAATCACAGGTCATACTATGTAACGATTGTGAGGAGAAAGGAGCAGCTTCCTTCCATTGGCTTTATCACAAATGCTTCTTTTGTGGATCTTACAACACTAGGCTTTTATGATTCTCTCTTCGATAGTGGGTGGTGGAGCAATTGCTTGACTCAAAGCTACTTTGTAGAGAAGGATGGACTTTCTATACATGTATTAATAATTTTTTTGTGCTTGTGACGGAGCGAAAGCACTCCATTGCTGCTTAATCATTTGAACAATCTATTTTATTGTCCATGATAAATCTATTTGTGCTTGGATTTTGTTAAATTTCAGGCTCTGTTATTTAACAGTATATACACAACGCATATATTCTTTTGGAAAATAAATATATCAGTTTGATAACTACTAGGTTTTGTTAATGCTCCAAATTAATGATGATATCCCACAAAAGTGCACATAAAATTATTAATTGGAAAGTACTTGAAAGTACAAAAGATAAACAAAAAGCAAAAAAAATATATTTGAAGGACTATAAAACGTAATTTAGTAAGTAAATGGTTGATTAAAGATCTACAATAGGCGGCTATGAAATGCTTAAAATATACTGAAAAAGAAAATGAAATTAAAAAAAGAAAAAAAAGGCTCAAAACTGTGGAATCTACCCTATGAAAACAATATGACAACTTAAACAAGGATCAAAAGAATATTATGGCACTAATCTTCTCTGGGTTTGTTGATCAATTAACACTGGTAAGACTAAAGCATGCAGCAGCGCTCTTCAGTTCGTTCTCCGCGACGTGCTCAATGGATTGTGTTGTGTCTTTCAATGATTCTTCCGAGCTGCAAGCGAAAATACAAACTGTTACGAATTTCAATGATCACTAAATAGAGAAGCAAGGGTATGCTACAAGATTGATTACCTTGACTCATAAGCCTCTTTGGAATCTATGTAAGACTGCCTGTCATCGATCGTATCAAAAAAGGGATGCATCTCATCGTAGTCCTGCACAACTTCGTGCTGGATCGTAAGCGGTTGCGAGGCAATTAATTGGGACTGAATCGGCAAAGAATTGGCGTTGTTGTTGATAGCATACGGATGTTGTATCCACAAAGAATTGGAAACATTATCTTTGACATCCATGTAAGGAGAGGTGTAACTGTTATTCGAGTAAGAATGCTGCTGCGAGAGTGGCAAAGAATGCTGTTGCGAGAGTGGCAGAGCAGCAGCATTGTAAGGCTGCTGCTGCTGCTGGGGATTATGGTTGAAAAGAGAGAGAGCATTTGCTGGTGCCATGCCTATGCCTAGTTCTAATTGTGAAGGAACATCATCAGTCATGGCCGAAACCTGTTGTTGATAATGCTGCCTGCACATCTCAAGTTGTGCGTGAACGGCGTGCAGCTCTTCCTCCGCCTGCCAAATTTGATACCGTAACTGACAGATGATGCCCCAGCAACCATGAACAGGAAACCTGTCGCGTATGTTAGCTTGGTAAATGATGGATCGCATTGCTTCAGCCTTCTGTTCATCAGAATCCAATTTCTTGATAATCTTGACAATGTTGCTTACACCAAATAACTTGTGGGCATTCTGGAACATTTTCGGTTGATCAGGAGGAAAATATGGCGCTAAAAGGCATTCAGCAGAGCACCTCCTCCTTTGGTACTTGCACACAGCACAGGCTTGGCTGGTGCCGCCCTTGAGGGTCATGTTTCTAGCATTCAAGAAGAAGAAAGCCGAGAGAGAGAGTGTGTGAGTGTTTCATAAGACGAAGAGGGTAGTGAAGATGATTATTGATGATGATATAGCGAGAGAGAGAGAGTTGCTTGATTGAAACTGAAATGGGTAACAAAGTAACTACGCCCTTTGATCTGAATAGGTCTGATATGAGCGGATTTACTGGATGTGAATAGACTCAGTAAAAAGCTCAAGATAGAGAAGATATGGAAGCGATTATTTCGGAAGTTATTGAGCAAAACTGACAGATTAAGGAAGGGAGGGAGGGAGGGACACATGTAGCGATTGCAAAAGCAAAAGCAAAGTCCTGTTTTTTTGGGCCACTTACGGTCAGACCTTACTGGGCTTGAAATTCTTTTCAGCACGCAATGCATTGATTTGTTGTTAACGAGAGATAAGACGATGGATTGATGGTTGCGGGATGTAATTAGATCACAATCTCATTGGAGACAGTGGCAGACCCTTTACAACCAAAAAAAATAAAAAGTGGTGATAATTGCTAGGATTTTCTTGCTTCGACGGTGTTTTAATTGATTTGCAAATCTAGACGTCAGTGTCAAATAGCCACATTTTTTTTTGGGTAGTAATCATCATGTGTTCTATGGTTAGCCAGTAATTTTAGTTATTAATTTGGACTGGCACATAAATCCTGCAGACCGCAGACAGATAAGCAACCGCAGGAAATCAGAGATAAAGATTGATGGCTTCACTTTGTAAGGGCCTAGTAAATGCTTCACCGCAACAAAACCGCATTTTTATCGTTCCTTCAATGAACTTATCAAAAAAAGGAGTCCCTTGCCTGGGTAATGTAGCTTGGTTCGGGCTGGTTAGGGCAAATTTCGGTGGAAGCCTAACTCCCTCCAAATTCCAATATTTTTCCCATTTTTGGATGAAACCCAAATATAAGAACCACGAATAATTTAAAAAAAAAAAAAAGAATAACAACAATGGGAACTTGACACATGCAAATTCATCAGATCGTTTAGTGCTGAAAGGAAGGGCGGAAGTGACATGAATACAGAATAATTAATTGTATGGCAATTTGTATTTCTTTTCATTTTTCCTAAATAAGGTGAAATCCTATCTTAGTAACCGGAAGTTTAATACAAATGCGGTAACAATTCACCAGGAAGTGACCCAAAAATGGACTCTAAATCCTCATCACTTAGGAGATCAAGAGGAACAAGATGATTCACAATTTTAACCCCATCAGCATCATAATGAAAACAAATTTACTCTAATATGCTGAGGTATAAAGAGTTTTAAGGGCCCGGTCGGACCATGATATCTGTACACAACCTCTTTCAATTTGGAGAGAGAAAATATTTCATTAAAGAAAATATATCTAGCAGAGATTCTTGTTACTATTAAACTATTCCCCCTTCATAAGTATGCTCCTGGCAACAACCGCATAGCATGGCATGTTCCTCCAATCCATTCACCAATGCCAACCTGGTATTTACTTCTCTCTTTCTGCACAAGAGTGCTTATCAGAAAACTCCATTCAAAAAAAGGGGGAGAAAAAATCCATGGGCAGCTGCCCCAACTTATGCAGACAAAATACTCCTAGGCACTTGTACCAAAAACTACATTTCAGGCTCTACTCTACGTTTCTGATTTTCGTCAACATAAAACGGAAATTTCTTTCAGCACATCATTCTTCCCAAAAAGACCACTTTCTCCTACAAAATTCTTTAATTATTCCACAAAACTCTTGACTTATATCGCGACTCCTAGTTGTACCAAAACTTCTTAACTTCTTTTGAAACAATACTGTGAGTACTAAGTCTTACTGTCTCAGCTGCAAGGACGTAGGATGAAATGGCGGCACGATACAAACAACTTCCAATCACAAACAGTGATCAAATGCCACCCCATGACAAACTTCATGCTTTCCTATTGCAGCAAATAATTGATAACACCATTATACATCTAATTTACAGCTTCAAAGAACAGAACCTGAGGTTGCAAGTGCCCCCTTTCACACATGCTGAGAACATCGGACCAGCTCCCAACAACCTTCACAGTTTTGTCATCATACATAATCCATCGTTCTTGATCATGACTGTAGGCAAAGCAATGATAATGCTGCCCATAGTAGCAAACCTGAAAGTTGCAAAACATTGAATGGAAATGTTTTAACGTTGCTGTCTTTATCACTAAATTATCATCAAATATAAGACAATTAATCAATTTCAAGTACACAGGGCCCCATTTTGCTATTACATCTAAATTTCTCAAACTCTTCAGGCAAAGCCATCAATCCAAATTCACAGCCAAGAGAGGGGGAAAAAAAGGGTCATTATATAAACATCAGCATTAAATATATATACTCACAGTTCATCCAAGTATACATACCACTGAAACCAAGCTATGTCTCCTCTTTGGATCCAGCCCACGATAGAGAATGCTAATATCAACCTCAGGACTTAAGGCTGCCAGTGTTGCTGTTATGTCATCAGAACTCTCACATGTATTCTGCCAGCCCAGAACTGCAAGACAAAGTACGACCATCAGTATAAGTTTATAAAACACAACGCTGATATGATTTGTCTTCACAACTCTGAAATCACCTGTTGTGAAGACATGTGGTGGAGTTGAGAGAATATGATGGATGTAGTTGAGCTTCCCACAGCCACCAGCCTCTGGATCACAAGCTAGCTGATGATTCATTTCTACAAGATTTAAGAGTTCATCTAAGGAGCTTTCTGCACACATAACCTGAAGGGCAAAAGAAGTAGAAAGATCAGGAGGATTAGGAACATTATTACATGTAACAAACATGGCACAATAAATTTCTCTTCCTGTAGCAGATACCTTCATTGTTCGAAGGGCACTGGCATTTATGTTATGAAAGAATGAAGTGTACTTTAGATGTCTGGATTCTAAACCACAACTGTAGCAGTTCATTCGTTCAAAAATGTCCATTCCAAAAAGAGAATGGACTATGCAAGCACTGTGTGTACAATCCCAAGATCCCATGCAATTGCTTTCTACTGATTCAGTATCGGAAACACTAGAACCAGGAGTAAATGACCTATGAAGGCAGTCAAATATTACTGCCAGTACTTCAGAAGCATCATTCATCTGTGCCTGTCAATAGCCATAATCTTAGTCAAAACTTCTGTTAGAAAGAAACTACTGAATTTAAATTGGTCATGAAACATCAGCGATAATTAAGCAGGAATGGTAAAGAAATAGAAAGTAAAAACTATTTGAACCAAAGGTGCAAAAATGGCTCTGTGAATTTACCTCCTGGAAGAAATTACTATCTGGGTATAAATTACTCAGAGCTATCCTCAGAGACGTAGGGGCAACTGCCTCTTTCCGGGTATCTGTTGATGCAATGCTCAGGGCAGTAAAAATCTCATACAATGCACAGACAACACATGGATCTCCCACATGAATATGTTCTGATGGTGACCTCCTTGAGAACTCCTCTCTAAAACGCCTTAAATGCCATAACGACTAAATTTATAGAACAAAGAAAAGCATAGAATTCAGCCTAGAAAAGATAAGTAATGCAAAATATAAAAAATGACTGCGGTAATGAAGAGTGTACAATTTTTTTTAAAAAAAAAAAATCTCTTAACACCAAACCTGTATAATAACATTTAGAAAGCAATTGTATTCACCAACTTCATTCTGCAGTCCTGTACCATAGACATCGATTCCATTCACATTTACACTTCTGACTTCATTTGATAAAACAGCAACTTTATTTGCTTCTAGAGACACATTTTGTGCCATCCTCAAACTTGAAACCAAAGGCATTTTTTGATGCGCTTGGAATGTGTCTAAGAAACAACAGAATCTAAGGTTAGAGAGTTCCCAACTAATCTTGGGAAAAATTTTAAAGTAACTAAACTAATGTAGTTTTCTTTATATCCTAAAGTCCATTCCATCACTAAATAGCTTCAAAAAATTATGGGAGTAAAATAACAATGACAAGATTACAGGAAAAATGGGAAGGAAAAAGGAGAGAGTTTACCAAGGCTTTGGCGTACAGCTTGCTTAAGGTCAGCTTGGAACCTTTCCTCATCATCCTCCTCTGCATGTAATTGTCTCAATGTCTTTGTTCCACCGTCTCCCAAATAAGGAGCAGCTGATTCAATATAAATAAATCCATGATAGATTAGTTCCCTATTCAAGAGATACAGCATGGACTGACAAGCTCAAGACAATGAAGCATCTATAGAATATAAACTCTAATACTGACCAGATGTCGGAGACAAGCAACTAACATTGGGATAAAACTTAAAGGAAAAATTGATAGGCAACCGAAAAGGGAAAAAAAAACAAGCAAATTAATCCTCATGCTCTTGTCTTTTACAGACCAGATTCAAGATGATCAATTCGTTTTTCTTCCACAGTACATAGAATGACAAGCAACTAATGTTGATATGTTTTACCATGTTGCCATGCCAAGTGATCTAAAATCCCAATATGTTCTTGAATCACTTCAGAAGCATTTAAGTACTCACATGCATTGATTCTATATCACCATGAAGTCAGATTGAAAATGAATGCAAATGGTCCAATTAAACAAGTAAAGCATAAAACATAACAAGAGCATAAAGCTTACTAGCACCAGTAAGGTGACTGTCATCAGATCTAACTTCAATATTTTCCTTTGCAGATGACAAGGCCTGATTCTTCCAATCTTGAGATCTAGTAGAACTCCTATGCCTTCTACCTCTCCTTCCTGTTCGTCTATCAGTGGGAAGGAAACCATCCTCTGGAGTTTCTCCATTGGGTAGACCTACATAATATGAAAAGATGATGAACATGTCTCCATGTATTACACCATATACTGACCATTCCATATGATTATTAACCTTGTTTAATGCTCAAGTGATGAGCAGTGTTGATGTTCTGGAAACTGGAAGTGGGGGAAGATCTGATTGGCACTGCAGCACCATTAGCAGTATTCACAGGCATGCCGTCGAAATTGTTTGGGAACTCATCCCTTGACACCAACTGTACCTGAAAAGTGAAGTTCATGAGGTCCCTTAGAAATCCCTAAGTCAGCAGTGAAAGTTTCGTCTTAGCATATCTCCAGTATTCAATTCTAACTCCAATTTTCATGGAAAGGGACACACAAACTGGTAGCATCAACTTCTAACTTATAACATTTAACAGCATGAAGACAGCGATGCTTACTGGTGATGAACGTCTCATTGACTTGTGCATATCTAGATCATCACTAACATGACCCAAGTAAATGTCACGGACTCCCTCAGCCACATTTTCTCCCAATATTTGAGCAGATTTTTTGCTTTGCTCAGCCAGGTGTTTCAATTTAGCCTCATTCTCAATTCGTCTTTGATACTCTAAAGTTTCTTCAAGCTTTCTTTCCTCTGCTTCAAGCTCAATTTTACGCCTAAATTCCTCTTCCTGTAGTTTTAAGTCATCCTCATTGGCAGAAACAACAGTCTCTGAATCTGGATTATCACCATCAGATTCGACTGGAAAGGAGCTGCAGTAAGATATGCATTAAACATTTGTCAACAGTATAGTCTAGCCAGGTAACGAATTTTTAGAAATGAGCAGCATGTCATAAAAAGAGCGAATGCATTTGTGCGAAGAGCATGCAAAATGGTAACATACACCAGGTCAGCAGTCTTATCATGAACTATGTGCCGCTCATTACCACCTACAGGCTGAAAAGGTAGGAAAATGTTAAACTTGTATCACGGATTTTGTATGATAATTAAATAACTACTAAAACAGAAGACAATAAACAAAACCAAAATTATAACCTTTGAATCTTTAGTTTTCCTGTACTCTTTGTGCTTCCTTTTTTCCTTTGTCTTATCATTTGTGTGTTTTGAAATATCACTTCCTCCTCGAGCACCCTTCTTAGAATCAAGTGCAAGTTCCGCTAAAAACGCTTCTCTTGCAGCATCAGACTTCTCTGTGGCATCTTTCTCAGCCAGATCCTCCAAATGTGCCTAGAAAGATTGACATTCAAACTAATAAAGTTGAGCCAACAAAAATGATGAACTCGCACACAGATCAGGTTGTTAATTACAAACCCTCAAATATGACTGCACTAGAGGTAATAATATTGACCGATAGTCATAAGCAGAAACAGGTTCAAGTTTGAGTTCCAACTGCTGCATACTGGTGACATTTCGCATGATTCGAGCATCAATTTTGCTAAGCTGCATGACCAAACAAGTTAGTTAAAGCATCAACATTAAGTGTTTTCTTAATCAAAAGGTTTGTCTCAAACCAATGAACTGACCTCTACTGATAACTGTTCTTTCTGTCTCTGGATTGCAACTTCTATGCACGTGTCCACTTGATGCAAACAGTCCTTATTTCTCCAATCATCATCTTCACCAGATTCCAAATCACAAAACTGGGAAGTCATACCAGAATAAGTATCTTCATATCCAAATTGATTGACATTCAGTGTTTCAGCTTCTTTTAAAACATTCAATATTGCATCTGACTCAAACCTACTGCTGATGAACATATCGTTTTCACCCTCAAGAAGCTCTTCTCTTCGCTTCCTAAGCAAAGACTCATAGCTTCGATGGCCAAATTCTGCAACAGTCTCTCGTTTCTTACCTTCTTCCAGACAGAGATCCTCCAATACCTGCAATGCTTCCTCATAGCTCAAGTGCTCACATTTTCTCTCACAAAGGCTCTGCAAGTGATAAAACTCCTTCTCCAGTGTCTGGAAGATTTCCATTCCCTGATGAGTTTTTTCTTCTTTCGAATGCATCCACGTCGTCAGATGTTCCCCACTCGAGGGGCCTGCAAAGATCCAGGACAGCAAAGCATCTGCATCCTCTGCACCCCTATTCTCATGCCTTATGTTAGTGGAAGTTACATTATCTATAAAAGCATCACCAGAAATAAGTTCAGTGGATAGTAACCGTTCGTCCAACAGAAGACATGATGCATCTCCATTAAGAACAATAGTCTCTTTAATCTCAAGACTTGAGCTGACACTGTTTGCATCATCAATAGAATTACTTTTCTCAGAATATCTACCCAAACTACAAGCATGAGATAGTTCCTGCAAGAACTTGACAATTTTTCTCAGCTGGTGAACTCCCAAAAAGCATATGCACATTGGTGTTTGGCCCACACCATGATTCAGAAGTAGAGAACCAGAAGCCAAACTCTGCAGCTCATCCATTGTATACTGTATGACCTTGCTGAGATGGCTTGCCGAGAGACATTTATGCCTAAGAAGCAACTCGAATAAAGCATGAATTCTTTCAAGGAGTCTCGCCCTTTCAGTGTCATCTGCCACCGGCCAACTGTCAATTAGTGGGTATACAGCAGATACCTGGTTACCATCACATTCTCTACACTGGATGCTCGCAACTTTTTCACAATCACTGCCCTCAACAGAACTACAGTTATAACTATGACCCAAATTCTCCTTCTCAGGTGAAGAATCTAATGCATCTTTAAAGCAATCATCACACTCCTCAATATGATTCCCAGAGTAGAAATTCTCACTAACTTCAGTATCCTGGGACTTGGTTTTATCCCGTCCAAGCATTTTAACGGATGCTACAATATCCAGTGGCTTCCAAGAACAATTATCAATCATCTCATTCCACTCATTATCAACACTCTGAGGCAAAACTGCCTGCATCTTGGGCAACAAATTCCCCATATGCTCTTGCACAACGTGATGCATATGTGATTCCGAATCAGCAAACTTCTCATTGCACCTACAACAAACCCAAAACCTCCAAGTCTTATTCTCTTCAGCAAATACCAATGCCTCAGCTAAAACGTCACTTGCCAAACCATCCTTCAATGACGCAGAATGAGCTTTAATATCGCAAACCTTAACATTAAGCAACTCCCTCTTCATTTCTAAACTCATGGAATTCCAATACAACCGCACAAAATCCCTCCGCTCTTCTTTTGACCTGTTTCTCCTCAAATTACTTCCATGCTTCCTCCTCTCTCTTTCTCTCTTCTCCAACCCTCCTGAACCAGAATCCACATTTCTCTCCCCCTCATTATTCTGTTGCAGCTGCCCTGTCTCCGATTTCTGTTGCAACAATCTAGCAGCAGCAACCCTAACCTCAATCTCTTTTCGTCTCTCTTCTGGTGTTTTTGTGGCCTTTTTAATCTCATTAGGCCTCCTAGCTTGAACTAACCTAACCTCCATAGGGTCCTCAGCCACTCTCCTAATAGGAATCAACCTAAACTTCTCTTCACCAGTTCCTAAGTTCTTCATCCATGTAGAAATCGAAGCAATATTGGACTTCTGAATCAAGCTCCTAAGCTCACTCTGCACATGCGCAATTCGAGCATCAGCTGTCAAAATTTTTTGCTGACTCTCATCCTGTAAGCTCTCCTTAGCAGGATCTATAGGATTCTCAATAGCTAAAGCACGCTCACACTCTTGAACTACTTCTTCATATTCTTTTCCGTCATTGGCAGCCTCATACAATAGATTCGCGTAAAAGTGAGCGAATTCAACGGAGTTCGGCGACAACTCCACGGCTTTTTTCGCCGATTCAATCGCATTCTTCAAATGCCGTTGTTTCGAGTTTAAATCGTCGATGATCGACGCCACTTTAACGCACACCGTGCCTTGCACGCGGTGAATCAGAGCCACGTACGCCGAGTTCTCATGGCGCGAACTCAACTCCTTCATTAATCTCAACGCTTTCTTGTGGTTTCCGCGCCGAAGAGCCGTCAAGGCTCGCTCGCACTCGAGCTTGATCGCGCCGTAAGTCGACGCACCCCCGCCGCCAACGACGACGTCGGCCTCCGACGGTTCGGTATTGGTTTGGTTAAACGTCGCATCGGGAGTCGCACACGGCTCGGCTTCGACCGCGGCCGTTGGTGATTGTTTAGAGCGAGGAGTAGTGTTCTTCTTTTTATGCCCCATCAATTAATTAAAATCGAGATTTTCTTTTTTAACATGCGCGTGTAAATAAATATACAAGAAACGAGTGAAAGAGAAGAGATTGTGAATCAGGTACTTAGTTGTAAAATTATGAGAATGTTGAGGGTAAAACGGGAATTAGGGACTTTTAACGGTGACGGAATTAGATCGACGGTGAAATCGATGAAGACAGTGAAGAGTTTTTAAAGAGACTGACGGAAAGTGTGACAGAAGGGGAAGGAGAAGGCGAAGGAAGCAGGCACCAAACCCATGGAAGGGGAGTGACGTTTGATGAGAAAAAATAAAAACAAAATAAAATAATTTAAAAAGGTTGGATTAAATACTTATATAACCATTAAGCTCCCTAATTTTTTTATTAATTTTGCCAAACGAGATTAGCGTGTACGGAGGACTAAACTTTTATTTGGGGACACACACACACAGCGGGCCGGATGATCAAGTTCCTAGTTCCTACGTACATAAATCATTTTAAAATATTCTCAAAAAAAGTTATTTTAAAATAAAAAAAATTAATTATATGATATTAAAAAAATATAACCATGCTTAATCATTAATTAATGTCGCAGCAATTTTGCCTAAGGAAATGTTTTGCGAATTTAAGGTAATGATAATTGAAATGGTAATAATTTGCCCTAAAATTAGTTAAAGGGTGGCATTAGGAAGGATGAATATTACGAAAAATACCCTTATCCCGCGTTGAAATGTTATCTATGTCCCATTTAGGCCATAATAAAAGTTTAAGGTCTAAATTAAATGTAGCAGTCATACCAGAAATTTGAGATTTAAAATTGAGATTGACGGGTACGTATTACTTAAAACCGTAAACAAGAAAATGGCCGGAAAAAACATTATATTGTTTTGTTTTTGAATTTTGATATATAACACGTAGAACCCACTATAATAAACTAACTTGTACGACAGCACTCATTGGAGAAGTGAGGTCTTCTCACCAACCACTAGTCCATCATTGGTATGCAATCTGATTTTCTTGGTCAAGGGATGATTTCAGAAAAGGGTATCGAAAAGTTCCATCATTCATTACTTTCGTAAGAATCATGGGCACGCATTTAAAGGGCGCATTAGAAACGAACACTGCAAGGTCTGAGACTGCAACCGGCGAGCTCATAACAAAAGAAGCAAAAACTAAAAACACATAAGACTGATAAAGCAGCCGCATAAGACGAGAAGATCATTGCCTGCACCTGCAGAAGCAACATGGCCACTCGGCCACTTCAACCCTCTTTTTCGACATTTACAAATGGCTTAATGTTGAACTACAAAACCGTGAAATGAAAGCTACAAGATGAAGTAGCACGCGCAATTAAAATCTGGCATTGTTTTCACATTTCAATGTGATTTAAAACTAGTTGCACAAAAATAGGTACAAAATGCACCATACATCCAAACACCTCTTCTACTTCCCGCAACAAAACTCTGTTGTGCTCATGCAGCTAAGTGCTAAATTTCAACTATAGTAAATGCATCCGATCCACATATGACTGGAGCAGCCATTTATTAAGAGGCTCCCCACGCCCAACAAAACACCCAGAATTGCCATTCTCAGTGAAAAAAGGGAAGCTAAACATATGGAGCAATTCCTGCACAGCCTGCCTCACCAGAGAAGTTCCTGTCACCCTGCTGCGCCTCCCCCAACCAGTAACTATATCTATACGACTGGGACCAACCCCTGACATTAGCATTTGCTTCCGGAACCAGGCCAGTGTCCTGGAGAGGGCTATCACAGCAGTGCCATCTGACATGACATGGAGATTGATAAGCCAATAAGACGTGCCTTTCTCTTTAACAGCATCTGGGTAGACATTCTTCTGCGCAGCCACCTCCCAGACAGAGCCAGCCTCCTCCTTGAGCCCTGACTTGTGAAGAAAATCCACCACTGCATCTACAAGTCCCCTCTTGCTCTCTCTATCCTCACTGTGCATCATATCCAAGAAACTGCTCACATGATCTCGCACATTCTGACCATCAGGTCCTGGAGATGGCATAGAGAGCAGAAACATATGCGCAGGGTGGCCTGACACAGCCATAAGTTCATGACAAAACCCCATGTCATATGGGGACCGTGCTTCTGTACAACAACTTAAGAGTAATGTATATGTTTGCAGCGAAGGCTTTAAACCAAGATTCAACATGCTTTGCAATAAGTAATAAGCATCTGACAGCCGATGCACCCTAAGGAACGCACTAAGCAGTGAATTGCAAGTGGGCACGTTAGGGCACAAACCTGCTTGGAGCATGGCTTCATACCACTCCCATGCCTTCCTTACATTTCCAGCCTTCCCCCACAAATCTACTAAAAGGCCATAAACTGGTTCATCAGGAACCCAGTTTTTCCTTCTCATCTGAGCAAAAACTGCTTCTGCTTCATCAAGATACCCACAATGTCCAAGAACCTCCATTACTATGCTGTACGTCACTTTGTCCGGTTCAAATCCTGCATTCTGCATGTCTCGGTAAAGCTGTAATGCACTCTGATAATTCCTGGCCTTGGCTTGCAAAGCAATCATGATATTATAGGTCACTAAATTAGGAACACAACCCTGATTAACCATCTCGCAGAAGAGTTGGTGGGCGGCCCGCAAATGGCCAGCTTTTCCAAGGCAGTTGATTATAACGCTGTACGTGAATGTGTCAGGAGAAAGACCAGCCACTTGCATTTTTTTATACATATCCATGGCAACATCAAGAAATCCAGCTTTTGCATGAATGTCTATAAGCGTGCAGTAGGTGACACGATCGGGTTCACAGCCTACTACTTGCATTTGTTTGAACACATCAAGTGCTTCATTCAGGTAATTTGCACGTCCATAACTGTGAATAAGACGGTTATATGTCACAACATTTGGGTGGCATCCATCCCTCACCATCTGATCAAGCAATTTGTTTATAGCACCAAACTGCCTAGCACGGCCAAGGATGCCCACCATGGTTGTATAGGTATGCTCGTCATGCTTGAACCCAGCTTGCCGCCTCAACCAATTGAAAAATCCAAGAGCAACAGTATGATCTTGGAGCTGCTTCAGAACTTGGTTTGCCTGATATGCATCCATGGAATAGTTGGCATTTCCAAGAGCCTCTTCAGCTACAGGGCCCCACTTCCACTGTCGCAGTATGCGAGAAACACTTTCCACTACATTCCCAGTGCTGGCAAAGTGCCTGGAAAATGGAGCAAGCCCAGCCGGAATTTTCATTCCCCTGGAGGATTTGCTGAAACCCTCTGAGACACACTCCACAACCTTTGCATCTGAAGCCTGTAGGTTTGAATTAAAATTTGAGTTAGAGTGGTTTGAATGAGCTTTGGATCTCGGCTGTACAATCCTCCTCCGATCACAGTTATCAGAAGATACATTATGAGTTTCCAGTGAAGTCCCATTTGAAGCATTTGAAACTCGCTTGAAACCCCGTGCAATGTTCGAATTATCACCTTTATCCTTGGCATTGTGATAGCTAGTTGAAGGATTTGACCCCACTGTTAACTCAGCAGATGAGTTTGGGTAGACTTTGGAAACATTTTCTCTTCTAATAGTCTTCACATTTGCAGGTTTTATATTTGAAAGAGGCCCGGTGGGATCGACCATAAAGCTTGTAGGAGAGTTTGCCGTACCACTTCCATCTAGTGCAGGAAGCTTATAATTTACTAAATCAGACAAAAAACTCACTGCCGCAACACCTGCCTTAACAAACTGGTCTGAAATAGGAGAGGATGTGAGCACATCCTTTGGAACAGCATCACCGCTACTAGCATAACTGACATGATCTGATCTTCCTAACGAGCTGGGAGAGGGAACAGATACTCTCTCCGCTTTTACTGCTTCCCCTGAAACCACAACACCTGCCCGAGCAGGGGTGTATACCATTTGAGCATTGTGCTGCCTTCGGGAAACACAAGTTTCATCCTCAGAGCAAGTACATGAACTTCCATCAGATGCGCTACATCTTGAGCCATTAAGAAAAAATGATCGAGCAGTGCTTGAAAGGTTAGTTATATGCTTTGCTCGCAACATTATCTGCAATTAGACAATTACCATAAAAAGGTTAAAACTCCATTGTCAACATCTGAAGCAAGACAATGCGCTCATGCTGGTTCGTGAACAACTACCAGCAGAACAAAGTCTCTCTATCAAGGCCATTGAGAGATTGAAACCCCTTCATTTAGCAAGATATTATAGCAGCAATTAGACATTCCAGTCAACACAACAAAAGTACAACAAAGCCATGAGAACATTATCTGGACAGTGATTTTCCATCCAACAAATAATGGAAACAGAACTTTCTCAGATTGCAATCCATGAGGCAAGCCAGATAAAAGTTTCTGTAGCTCATCAGCAGCTTATAGAATACAGAAATAGTAGCAACAAATGAAATCGAATACAATACCCATGTTTTTACTTTCATGCAGCAATGATATGTTTATACTCAAGGACTAAACCTGTTAAAAGAAGGAGTTGCCAAGCCTGTTATAGAAGTTTTATGATATAGTTTTCTTGGTTCTTGTCATCTACGGTTCACACCCATGCAGATTTTACTTGAATTCTAAGATTGATGAAAACACAATCACTTCCTCATCCACTGCTTCGAAAGCTTCATAACATGCATTAAAGACCTAATACTGAGACGCAGTGAAGCAAATCCACAGTATTCAGTAAAGAAACATTCCAGAGGGATAAATATAATTTTTCTTACACAAACAGCGGAATGAGGCTTAGATTCGGCAGGGATCCTCAAAACTATTGAAATATTGCAACACGCCAAGGACACTACTCACAAGAGAAATTGAAATGCACCAAGCACAGAGAAATAAACACTCAAATTTTTTTTTTACATGAAAATTTACTAAGAAAAAATAGAAGTGAAAAATATGCAATTAGCTACACAATCAATAGACTCACCACCTACAACTTAAAAAATAGCTTCGTAAACCCCTATACCAAAGGTGAAATCATTGAATGAAGGATCTAAGTGCACATAAAAACATGTAGACCGTGCAAGGGTTGAATTACCATATAATGGACCACAAAAAAAAGTAACAATGAAAGCCTGCAGAGATTTTCTGAAACCCAAGCAACTTGGAGAATAACAGCTTGCACCAGAATGCTAAAATATTACACTGCAAGAAATTTTGAATGGTGTCGATTTTTCCCATGACTTTGTAACTAAATCATTCGATTCAACAGTCAAAAGCAGAAAACAAGAAAAAATTCAGAGATTAAATCGTCAACAACAAAATATTAAACTGGATAGCAGATACTGCACACATGGAGCTCATATTTTTCAATCACAGAAACTTCCGTGCTTCATTGAACTTTTTTCCCACCCCATTACCAATAAACAAACCAAATATAAGATCGATACCACCTCAATCTACTATCAAAGTACATTCTTATAGACTAAGAAGTCCAACAAAAATATTAGTTTACATCAAACACCCATTACTTTCAGAATCATAACAACACCATGCACGATGCATCATTATCAAGCACACACCTGAGAAACTAATCAATCAATCTACAGCCAATCAGTATATCATCAAAATTCTGTCTTTCTTACCAAAACGGCAAAAAGATCAAAACTTTACTCTCTAAATACACTCTTCCATCCGTCCAATACCAAAAAAATTCAAATTCACACCATCCACCCCATGTTCTCAATCACTTAAAGGACACACAGAAGCAACAATACCCACAAGTCAAAGAACAAAAGAATGCTGCTTGTGACCACAAAAACCAACAAAGAAAGCAATGACATGGTAAACGATGAGACTAAAAACATAAAAACAGCAGGATCATGAGATTACAAAGTACCTCAAAGTAGTGTATATGACTCTCGGCGTGCGTTCAAAGAAAGAAAAAGAACAAAAAATTTAGAAAAAAATTTGAGAGAACGAGAGGGGCGGCTCTCTTCTCTCTTCTGCAGCCGTCAACTCCTGAGGGGTTCCCCTTTTTTTTCCAACCAAGTTGGGGTGGCTGTCAGGTTAACTTAAAGCTTCATATTCGCACAGTAACAGCTTTTACTCCTTTGCTTTGTTTTTTGTTTCTCAAAGCCCTACTTTATTTTCATAGTATGAGACACGTGCCTTCATTTTGGTGGTCTTCACGTGACGGGTAGATGAGTTTATTTGATCGCATTTTGTAATTTTTGATTTTAAACAGAAGTATAAGGTGATGTTTGGTTGAGAGGAGAGGACAGATAAGAGCAAAGTAATTTAAATTTTATTTTTATTTTTATTATTTATTTAGATAAAATATATAAAAATTTAATTTTTATTAAAATTTAATATCCATCATAATGTGGAATTTGAATTCTACTCCAATGAGTGAAGAATTTAAATTCCTCTTATGTTAGAAATTAAAATTTTTCAAATTATCCTTTAATTTTTTAACTTATTGAATGCCATTAATAATTATTATTTATAATTTTATTGATCAATTTAATATTATAAATAATTTTATATTAATTAAATTTAATGAATGCTTTAAGAAACTTAACAAAATAAATAGACTTATTTATTTATTTCATATGAAAATATAGAAATATAAATTAACCGTTGCCAGAACTCTGTCGGACATCGTTAAGATACGGGAAATGGACAAAATATTTCAATCATGGAGTAAATATATTTTATAGTATGTGTTTAATTATCAATCATATACTTGTCAAAATGTATTTATTTTCTCAAATGTACGCAGAAATCTCTACAACATATGTGGCAATTTATTTTATTTAATTTTCAGTTAAAATATTATCAAAAGATTCTTCTAATTTTATTTTTAAATACTTATTTATATCTATAATAAATAGAAGAATAAAATAATAAATTCTTTTTTAAAGACTCTTTAAATATAAATAAATTTATACTATTTTAATTAAAATTTTCTTCCATCAAAATTAACTACCCTCTATTTTTCCACTAACAAATTTAAGTACTCTCCAATAGTTCTGTTGATGTGCTTTTAATATATTTTTCTAAACATATTTGTCTATTTTTAATTTAATGCATGCTAATTAAAAAATTAGTTGTTAATAAATTATATATATATAATTACTTGAAAACATTAAACAATTAAAGAAAAATAGAATAGCACAAAACAATAAAACAGTAGTTGGTAGAACCAAAAAAATAACAATTATTTTTTTAAAAAAAGAAAATAAATAGTATTATAACACTTCTCTCTTTTTTATAATATATATATATTAGTGACTTTCTTCGGCTTTTATTGTGTATTTTTTTTACTTGTGCATTTATATTGGCCGATTTGTAAATTAAATTTATATAATATCAATAAAATCATAAGAAAAAAGGTAAAAGTTTAGGTTGTTATCATCCACGCTGTACTATTTTAAATAAGACAAATGAGTAAGTTTATCTATTTATTTATTGAGACAATAAATAGGCATATTAACATTTTTTTAAATAGATACTTTTAAATTATAATAATATTAGAGATTTTAATATTTGAGTTTTAATTTGATTCTCAATAATAGGTATTATTCATTTATTAAATAATAAATTTTATAATTTATAAAATTATTTAACTATTGATAAATAAATAAATATTATACGGATTAAAACCTAAATTAGAATTAAAATGGCGGGATACCAGACATTTCTCTTTAAATTTTTGGTTTTCAAATGCCAAAAAAATAACATTATATTTCCATGCCTGCCTGGTCAAATTTTTGCGTCGGTTGAACTTCAACGCGTCCTCACAATCCCCCACGACCGCGAGTTATTCAATGTATCTTGCGACGTCGCAGTCAAATGAATCAATGGCTGTAGTTTACTTAATTGTTGCCACCAAGAGCACGAATACAACAGCATAACAGGATCACACATGGAACTTGCCAAATGTCGATGATGTGGACTGATTTACGGTTGGCAGATGTTTCTTGTCATTCAAGCAAGATCTTTCTACGTTGAATGGGATGCTTTGTCAGCGTTTACTGTCCACAATCTTGGGTTAAAGAAACGACCTTCAAGAATGAAACACGTGTCAAATTAAGATCCTAATATTCTATAATGATCTCCACTTCCCTCGCGCCTTTTTTTTTTTTTTTAAATGATAGCTAAACCCTGTTGGTGAGTCGGTGATGGTAACACAATTAACATTCGCGGCGTCATTTGGGAAATACCGATTAAAGAACTGCAACACACATATCGTTTAGGGTGTGTTTGGCACCCCGCATGAATGCAGTCTTTAGTCTTTACATTTGACAACTCAATGAGATTGCATTATAGAGTATGGTTTGGTGCATTGTATTATGGGGTATTAAAATATTGTTTACTTTAAATTGATGATAATATAGTATTGTTATAAGACAGTACTAATATAATATAATATAATACAATACAACATAATATACTATAATGTGTTAAATGCACTCATGTTGCATTACAATACAATAACCGTCTCATTAAACAAACCCAATGTTTGAGAAGTGAAAAATGGCAACCAAAATTCCTCTAAGTGAAAAGTAAGTAAAAAGTTGATAGGTAACTAGGAGGTAATCTACTAACTACCTTAACCAGGTAGTATGAGCACATCACCTCGTGCAGAATAAAATTCTAGTGCAGATCATGTTGAGTAGGTGTAATATTGATGACCTCAAGCAGAAAGTAGTTTGGAAACCATGACCAAAAGACTTCGAGTAGGAACTAGCTTTGGGTATCATGAGTAGGTATAATAACTACTGCTCAATAATTACATTGTAATGATTTTATTAACTATTTTGTAACTCGTGATTTAAATGAACGTTCAATAACTATTTTATAATGGTCTAATAACTATTCATTAACTCATGATTTAAATGAGCATTCAATTTAGTAACAGCCACACACATAGATGCCTATAAAAGATCTAGGAAATCTAAATGAAGGGGCTCTTTCTCTTATTCTTATAATTTCCTTTTCTCTATGATTTATTATTAGGCTTTTTCCTTTAAATTGGTTGTTCGCTAACTTGAGCATCGGAGAGTTCACGCCGGAAAAACAACCGGCGCCCTTTGACTATTCTGTTGTGGGTGTGGGAGAAAGGAAAACGCAAGTGTTCGAGTGGCAATCTGGTCGCACATATACCTCGACTAGATTTCTGCATCAACACCCAACATGCAATTATTCACATTAGTTTTTTTTTTCAATACTCTCTTTAATTAAAATAATAAAACTTAAATAAAAATATATAATTAAATAAAATAAAGAACCAAAAAATATTGCAGCTAGGGATGATGAAATGCCAGCAAGAGTTTGACAATTGCTGGCCACCAGTGTCCACTACATATCAATGTCTTTCAAGTTAAAATTGATACCATTAGAATCTTCAATGTTGGAGCGATGCAACTGTTACCAATAACGGAGTTTTCACTCATCATAGATGTGCGGTCAAATATGGAAAACCAAAATTTTAGCAGTAAATCTATTGCATACAAAAAATTATTTGCCACGTAATATTTATACCATTGTATATATCAAATGACGAAAATTATAAAACTACCAAAATATAGTTAAATAGACACCGACATACAACAGTTGATCGTGGCACGCAGTTGTTAGAGGCAGTGAGAGGTTGCTAGCGATGAGAAATATTACTTAATAAAAAAATTAAATTATTTATTTAATAAAAAACAATAAAATATAGAATGAATATGAATCTAGATAACATTAATTTACTGCAAACATTAAAATAAAAAATATAATAAAACTTCTCTATAGTCATCATCTTAGGACCAATTATTTTTATTACTATAAAAAGTTATTATACATATGTATTTACAAAAATTATTGGTTTAACTTAGTTATATTTAATTCAAGTGATATAGAGGTAAAGTAAGTATTATATTATTTTTTACAATTTAAAATTTACAAAATCATCTTAAAATTCTAAACTTTTGCATTCTCGTTAATGTTTTTCTCTCAATATAAATTCTAACTAAGCTAACGCGACCCTTCAAAATAAATTAAAATAATACAGAGTTAAAATAATATTGTAATTTTAAATACAGAGTTGGGCTAAAATTATTTGAAAGGTCCTACCGTCCATGGAACTGCCTAGAGCACATAATTGAAACCTGGCCTCAGTTGTCTGTGTTTTATGGGCTTTGTTTCCAATCATTGGCCCAACAGGCACATAAATGGCTTGATTGAAGGCTGTGGGCATTTCAAAACACCACGATGTTTTTGTTCTACACCCACAACCATAGGCGACGCCGTGGGCATAACTTTTTTTTTCTTCCCATAAAAATGAAACGACATCCATTATGGTGTTTCACGTGCGATATTCTTTCCGTTTCAGCAACCTTGGATCAATCCATCACAATTAGTCGTTTGATGAAACTGTTTGTCAAAAGATGAACTATCATTTTGGTCCTATAACGTGATGATGGATTGCTACATTACATTGACACTACGGCAGAAAAAATAATATAGTCCAGAGGACCAGAACCTACTTTATGCCGCATTCGGCGATCGATTAAGCAAATAATTAGTGGGATAAACATGATTATTACTGCTCTTAAGTCTCGAGGATGAGAATCCCCCCCACCGTAGGGCTTTTTGCACTTTTTGAAAAAAGAAAAAAAAAAAAAAAAAGGTGAAAACATTTGGCAACGCTGCTTTTATTGAGATTTGAGAGGAGGCGTGGGAGGCGTTGGGCTGGGGAAGAGGAGAAGCACATGCTTTGCAATCTATCATCAAACACAATCATTTTGATCACAACATTGCCTTTTCTTTTTTTCCCCTTTCTTTTCATCACTTCTTTAACTTTGGCCTACTCAACCATCCGCCAGAGTATAAAGTTTGGCTACGTGAACAAGCCCCATCATTGCTTTTGGTCTCTTCACTCTAGCTCAATCTGCCTTATTGTCACTGAACAATATTGGTTTTAATAATAAATTCCCCCCTAAATAATGCTGAAGCTGTAGATTAACTAAACATCTCGACGTGATCTTATCGTTGACTATAAAGTGAGCACCATATCTCTCTTCATATATATATATATATATATTGATTTCTTTCATATACCTTTTGTCATGAAAGCAAATTTGGATACCCATTACAAAGGTTAACACCTGTACTCATGGAGAGATGGGTATATTTCAATTCAGTGCTGCCACTGCTAACTGTATTTGATTTGAGAGTACACAAAGCAAATGCAAGAGGAAAAAACACCCTTGATTTCAGGCAGATATGGATAAAAGGATGGATGAAAAAGCACAAGCTTTTCAAGTGAAAGATTTTAATCTCAACTGTTAACGCCATCACAATCCCCACCTAAAACGTGACTCAATCATTAAGATTAGTACATTTGACGAGGAGTATTGTTGTTCCTTAGGATGATTAATTAAATAATTGCATAATAATCTATTATTATACAAACATGTAAATAATTGTTTAATTTAAAAAATTAAAATTGGGTATCGCACAATGGACCATAAATCTAAATATTTTCTCAAAATCTGATACTAAATGCAGTAACGTATGCATAAGCCTAGCATGTGCCTTTGTACTTAAGATGTTAAAGAGTCCAAGTTTCCACTTTAGCGTTGCTGCATCACTCAAATAATAACAATAACAACAATAACAAGGCTTTGGCAATTCGGTCCTAATCTTAACTACTACTGCTACTACTAGTTTTAGGTAACCTTACCCAAAACGTCGATTACAACTCCAGAGATATGTGATGCGGTACAAAATCTACGATGACAAATTGGGTAAACTAATTCATATATACATATATATATATATATATATTCTTTGTGACGTGGTACAAAATCTATGATGACAAATTTGGTAAAGTGGCCGTGGGCATGGAGGGGTCACAATTGTCCATACGAGAAGAAACGCAATTAATTGATTTGATTTAACCAAACTTCAAATAATTGAAAACCATTAGTTGATGACCCAAAAGTAAAAGGGACTGAGGAGTTTGATCTTACTTAGGGTTAAAGAGTAAGTAAGAAGAATGAGTCATAGATGAACGGTAGCTTTTAGTAAAGCAAATAATGATTCACAATTTTGTTGACTCTGGTTGTGCGGAATCTTTAAGAATTCAATCAAAGTCGATGATGTAATTAATGTTTCTTCATCTTGACCGTTTCTTCACCTACTTCTCTATCGGTGCTGCCATTGTTCCTTTGCAAATTTCTGTGGAAATTCCTAATCCAAACGACTTTTTATGTGCTTCTAGATTGTACACAAAAAGTTATACTTGCGTTCGAGGGGAAAATCCCGGCCTGTGCTTTAGTAGGTCAGCGGCAGAATCTTGCAATTGCATAAATCTCAAATGTCACGGCTTGACTATTTGATCAAACTCGCAGGGTTGGGGTTGCGGATTTGCTATTGGCGTATGTTTGTGTTGTATTCGACCAAGTCAATGTTGTTGGAGTTGTTATATAAAATATTCGAACAATGGATTCCTCTTTTCAATGAACAGTAGATCATCTTTTCGCATGAATAAAAGAGAGAGGTGATTTAAGAACGCTATTACGTTTTTTTATATATATAGATATATATTCGTAGAGAAGGTCGTTTGTTGGTAATTGCACCCACCGCGAAGCGAAGCCCAAGGGGAAGGGGCATTTAAACTCGTAAACAACTTTCAACAACTCACCTCGCGAAAATCTCAGCCCTTGCCATCCCCGGCCAGGACTAAAAGTATGGAGAATCAACGGTTATAATATGCCGTTCACGTGAACGCGTGGGGTCCTCAAAATCATTGCATTGTTCCCATTGTAAAATAACACTGACAAAGCTTTTGCTTTTGGTTTCATTTCGTGTTTATAGCTTATCGGATCGGACAGGCCTGAGTCAAACGAGGGGACGACCAGTTGACTCGGTTTATGACGAACAAGAACAAACAAACCAAACAAAATCGATTCAACATTGAATTTCCCTACATCTTCACCGTGTCCATCCCCCGGCGCAGCTGAGGATTGATCCACCATTCTACATGTTGATATTTTTAGTAAAAGAATTGATATTTTAATATATCTAAAATAAAATACATATACTTTTTTTTATTGCATTTCAAAAATGAAAAGGTGATTTAAAAATAATCAGTGTAAATTTTCAAATTAACCCTTATGTTATATAATATTATATAAAACAGTGTGGGTAATTGTATAATAAATCAGAAATTATCCGCCAGTTTTTAATAAAGCAGTGTGAGTAATATAATAAATAAGAAATTGCCCGCCAGTTATTATTAAATAATAGAATATAGTAGATGTATAATTTTTTTGTTTAAAAAAAAAAAAAAGGCGAGAAGAAGAAGAGCTGAAGAAGAAGAAGAAGAAAAGACTTTGAGCAAGAAAGATAAGTATAGGGAAATTTCAAAATCCGCATATTCGTCAGACAAACCCGCGTTTTCTCTCCCAGTCTTCAGTCTCCACCCGCCAGCACATCCCTATTGCCCCATTCCCAGTCCACTACCACCGCCCTCGCCAGTCAACTCAACGACCACTTAAACGCACAGTTTCACCACCTCCCCTTCTCCCAGGAGGGGGGAAAAAAAACAAAAAACAAAACCACTCATAACCCCTTTCTCTCTCTCTCTCTCTCTCTCTCTCTCTCACGCGCGCGCACACACAGAGGCACACAGAAAAAAAAAAAAAAAAAGGTGACAACACGAAACACAGAGCATGGGAAACTGTAACGCTTGTGTAAGACCATCGCCGGAGACAAAATCAAAAACGAAAACAAAAACCGACTCCAAAACCCTTCGCAAGAAACGAGCCACCAAAGACCGCAAACCGAACCCTTACTCAACCAGCCCCATCACTAACCCGATCCACTCACCCACCCCGATCGGAGTCCTCAAGGACATCGTCCCCTTAAGCCACCGCACCCGCATAACCGACAAGTACATCCTGGGCCGCGAGCTCGGCCGCGGCGAGTTCGGCATCACCTACCTCTGCACGGACCGCGAGACCAAAGAGGGCCTCGCTTGCAAGTCCATTTCCAAGCGGAAGCTCCGCACCGCTATCGACATTGAGGACGTTAGGCGCGAAGTGATGATAATGTCAACGTTGCCCCACCATCCGAATGTCATTAAGCTCAGAGCCACTTATGAAGATGCTGAGAATGTTCATTTGGTCATGGAGTTGTGTGAGGGCGGTGAGCTTTTTGATAGGATTGTGGCGCGAGGGCATTATAGTGAGAGAGCGGCCGCTGGGGTGGCCAGGACCGTCATGGAGGTCGTGAGAATGTGTCATGAAAATGGTGTTATGCATAGAGATTTGAAGCCTGAGAATTTTTTGTTTGCTAATAAGAAGGAGAATAGTCCGCTTAAGGCTATTGATTTTGGCCTTTCTGTGTTTTTTAAGTCTGGTATGTCGGGATTTTTTTTTTCATTGGTTTGAGTTGGTGAAATGTTGAGTTTTGAGTATGAGGTGTGGCGTTTTTTTTTTTTTTTTTAATTCCTTTTTCTCCTTTTTTTTCTTTTTCTTTTTCTTTCTTTTTGTGATTTTTAAAGTTTTGATTTTGAGTTCGATTCACTTTTCTTTTTTTTTTAAAAAAAAAAAGATGAGTTTTAATTTTTCGGTTTTGATTGATAATAAGCTTTTTCTTGTCTTCCTATTTTTGGGCTTTAGGCTTAGATAATTTTGTTTGACTTTTTGTACGATTCTTCTCCTGGTTTTCTGCTTCGGTTTTCCAACTGTTCCTGGATTTTTTTTTTCATTTGCTGAAGCTGGTTTTGGTTATTGTGCGATTCAGCTTTGCATTTATGTTGCAGGAGAGAAGTTCTCAGAGATTGTGGGCAGTCCATACTACATGGCACCAGAGGTGTTGAAGAGGAATTATGGGCCGGAAGTTGATGTATGGAGTGCTGGAGTCATTCTTTATATCTTGTTATGCGGGGTTCCTCCATTTTGGGCTGGTAATTTGTTTCTTGATTATGTTACTTGGGTTTTTGTGCTTTTGGTGATAATTTTTAGAGCTGTTGGTTGTATTACATTACTGAAGTCTTTTGATCTTGTGCCAGAGACTGAACAGGGTGTTGCTCTGGCGATTTTGAGGGGGGTGATTGATTTCAAGAGGGAACCATGGCCTCAGATTTCAGAGAGCGCTAAGAGTCTAGTCCGGCAGATGTTGGAGTCAGACCCCAAAAAGCGGTTGACTGCTCAACAGGTTCTTGGTAAGCCCTCATCAATGTTCGTATGTTCTTTGACCTTCCATTGATAAGCCAAAGCTCAATTTTGATGTAAATAGCTACCCTTTGTAAACCAGACCTTGATCCGGGCACGCCGGCTCAGGTTATGCATGGATGTGTGTGTTGCAATGCATGCAGCAAGGGAGGCAAAGATCCATTTTGAAATTTCCTGCCTCTCTCTCTCTTTGAGTAGTCTTTTTCAACTATATTCGTCTGAAATCATAGGCAACCACTCAACTGACATTTATTGAATTTTGTGCAACAGTTATACTTGGGTCCTATCATGACTTCAGTTACTTTGGATGTGATTTTGGATGGCTATAGAAATGAGCTCATCATGTGGGCATATAAGTGAAAGCAAGTGAAGTGTGTAAACTACGCATGCATGCACACATTTTGATTTCAATTTTGGAAATTCACATTTTCATCAGGAGATAATTTTTTCATTTACTTATTTGTCTCTTCTGCTGGGTGATTTACTTTCACTGGCATGGAGGATAATTTTGTCGAATAGTTGTATAAGTTTTGCTCTTCCCTTCTCCTTTTGGTAGAACATCCGTGGTTACAAAATGCAAAGAAAGCTTCGAATGTTCCTTTGGGAGATGTTGTGAGGACACGATTGAGGCAATTTTCTGTGATGAATAGATTTAAGAAGAGAGCCCTGCGGGTAAGCATCTCCAATTGGTTTATATATAACTTTCGGTTCATTTTCTCCAATTGGTTAACAGCTATTTTGACTTTGCTTTGTTCTATCAATGGCTGTAGGTAATTGCAGAGCACTTATCTGTTGAAGAGGTTGAAGTAATTAGAGATATGTTCAAATTGATGGACACAGATAGTGATGGAAAAGTCTCATATGAGGAACTGAAGGCAGGGCTTCGGAAGGTTGGTTCACAGTTGGCCGAACCAGAGATGAAGATGTTAATGGAAGTGGTAGGTGCCTGTTATTGCTGAAGTTTGTACAGAGGATTGGAAATTGTTTCATGTCTGGTTATTGTATTCTATGCATGCTCGATGACTTGCAGTGAATTAGAAAGTGGCAATTTGGAATTATCCATTACTTATATACGGCAGCTTTGAATTGCAATTATTGGTATATTGAGTTCTGAATTTTGTTGGCATTTATCAGTAATATTAGCTTCTATTCTTAATGTAGGCTGATGTTGATGGGAATGGAGTACTGGACTACGGAGAGTTTGTTGCGGTAACAATTCATTTGCAGAAGATGGAGAATGATGAGCATTTCCGTAGAGCATTTATGTTTTTTGACAAAGATGGGAGTGGATATATTGAATCAGATGAGCTGCGGGAGGCCTTAGCTGATGAATCTGGTGAGACTGGCAATGATGTATTGAATGACATAATGCGTGAAGTCGACACGGACAAGGTTTGACTTCTTAGCTTGAAGTTCATAGCACTCATGTCTTCCCGCACCGCTTGCCCTTCCTTCCACTTAATTATTTTACTTGAAGAAAATCAGTTTGAGAACATGTTGGGTTAGAGCAAGAAAGCAACATTTGGAAAAAAAAAAAAAAAAACTTGTCAGAAGTCTTTCAAATTAACTGCAAATTTTCAGCACAAGCATGTTGGAGCTGCTGTAAACTGGTCGGAAATCAAGGCAGTTTAGAGTTCTGGGGTTTACCTGCCTGTCTCTTGCTTTCAATATCCCTGCTTATCAACACATGCACATTCTCGTTATCTTTGCTCAGATGGTCAACCTTTTTAGTGTTTTGTTTTTCCAGGATGGGCGTATCAGTTACGAGGAATTTGTTGCTATGATGAAAGCTGGAACTGATTGGAGAAAGGCATCTCGACAGTATTCAAGGGAGAGATTCAAGAGTTTAAGCCTTAACCTAATGAAAGACGGCTCACTTCAGCTTCACGATGCAGCTACTGGCCAAGCTATTGCCGTCTGATGTAGAGGAGAGTCTATAAAATTATTTTGCTCGTTACCAATCTGGCTGTTTGTTTTCATTTCATACCCATACACATCCAGACAATTTGAGTTTTAACTTCAAGAATGAGTTGTGATGAGGCATTAGGGGAGATTCTTTGGGATTCATCGGGCTTTTGCTTGGATTTCAGCTTGACACAAATCATGCATAAAATGAAGGTATTGCACATCGGCTATAATTTCTCATTTGTCAGCCGCCGCGGTGTTGTGTTCTCTCTAATTCTTGTTCCAGTATATTTTCTTGTATATGTATATGTATATGTTTTTTTTCTTGTTGGGGAATGTTGGCATTTGATGATTTACTTTAGTATTTGTATTTTTTAAACATTTTTGTATATGAAATTCAGGAAAATTTGAGTGTTTTTTCCCAGAAGTACTGTGCGTCAAAGGGGAATCAAAATAATGGGCCGAAACCCATCAAGCCAATTTGATCGCACATTGTTTTAAAATGGGCTAGGCCCAGTAGCCCAGAAACCCTAGTACTTATGAGCACGTTTGAGTTAGTGGGGACCAACAAGTCAAAATTTCGTCGACCATTAAACACGTCTAGCCATCTTTGGCAAGGTCTCTTAATAACCGTCAGATCCCTTTTCGCTCTCCTTTTCCGTTACTCATCTAACGGTCATTATTCCCGCCTCTTCCCACTCTACGGCCACCAGCCCTTATATTTACAGAAAATAAAGAAAGGAAAACGTAAAAGAAAGAAGATTTCTTCTTGAAAGACACGATCACGATCAGAAAATAAAAACAGAAACTTTAAATGGGCTTCGATTATTACAACATACTGAAAGTGAACCGCAACGCCAACGAAGATGACCTGAAAAAGGCTTACAAAAGATTAGCCATGATATGGCACCCAGACAAGAACCCTTCTCACAAGAGAACCGAAGCCGAGGCCAAGTTCAAGCAAATCTCCGAAGCTTACGATGTTTTAAGCGACCCACAGAAGCGACAGATCTACGATTTGTACGGCGAGGAGGGTTTGAAATCTGGGACGGTTCCAACGTCGTCGACTTCCACGTCAGCATCGCGTGGAGGGCAGCATTATTATCATCAACGTCAGCATCCGAACCCGTCGTTCCGGTTTAATCCGAGGGATGCGGAGGATATTTACGAGGAGCTGTTTGGTGGATCTGAGAGTAATAATAATCATAGCGGAGGGCAAAGAGGGAATAATCATGCCAGAGGGCATAGTCATAGAGAGGGGCTTTTTAGGAATGGCAATTGTAGTAGTGCTGCTAGTAGTGGGACTGCTGAGTTCAAGAAAGCTCCGGCTGTGGAGAATCTGTTGCCTTGTAGCTTGGAGGAGATTTATAAAGGTGCCAAAAAGAAAATGCGGATTTCACGCAATGTGTCTGATTCTTTTGGGTATGCCTCTTCTTTCATTTCTTAAATTTTTGCAATTAAATTCTGTCCAATATGAATAAAATTCTAATATGTGTAGTAATGTGTATTAAATTTAATATGCATAAAATTGTCATGGCGTGCTTGCAGTCATTTTCATTCAGCTAATATAGGTTATTAATTGTTTCATAATTTGAAAATGTATCATCATGTAATCATCATCATCATCGTTTTTTTTTTCTGTCCAGGGGTTCCCTTTCATGAAATTATATTATTATAAATCCATGGATTAACCTTGTTTAGTGGTGCGCAGTAGGTATGTTTGTATGATATTTGATCTCAAGCATGTAATAATTGATCTCTCATTTAACTGATAGGAATAATTTTAGCCCAATGGGCATCAACCGTTACATTCTTTTGGTTGATTTTCTTCCGCATTGTCTGGGCAGGACTTCAAATTCTTGTGAAGTTAAAATTTTCATCAATGGACTGATTGGTTTTCTTGCAAATGTGTTCGCATTTGGTTGTCCCTTTACTGCCTTTATACATATAAGCCTCTGGGTTTGCTTTTCTCCTTTTTAAAGGCCACCTACACGGCTGACTTACAGAAGCAAATTTAGGAATATTTGTTTAAAGCAATAACCTAGGAATAAGTGCTCAAGTTTGAGTAAATAGCGTACAAGTGAGTGGGAGAAAATGTTTCTGGAGATTTACCAATGTTCTATTTGAATCCACCTTATAGTCTTTGCTAAGTGTAATAGATTATACCTGGGCCTTGGGATAGGGTAATAAGTAGAAGGAGATTACAGAAGGGTTATTGGAAAGATGATGGAAGGAACCAATCCTAATGAGTATGAGCTATTCCATTAATATTTTTTATTTTTCAGTAGCAAGTTCAGGTCTGACAATAGAATGGTTTCACAAGGTAAACCACTCTGATGATCACCAACCCATTGCTTTTCTGTCTTTTCCCTTCTTGGACTGGCCTGCCTGGGAATATGTGGGATGTATATTGGATATTGGTCAAGAAGAAATGCTGGTTATCTTCTTATTAATATGTTTTTAGCTCATATTATTTGTGTTGTTATAGTTGTTGGTTAAACCAATCTTGTTTGCTTTACTATGACAAGTAGATGACAGAAGAAAGCCTACTCAGTAATTGTGGTGACTCTAATGTATTGAGGAATCCAGGTGACTAACAACTTTGTTTTTGTATTCACACTCTTTTTCACAACTTTAAATTGTTTCCTACCTGCATCCTATTAAGCCCTACATTTTAGCAGGGCAGGAGCCTCTGTTTTTCCTAGTATATATTTGTTAGAGAATATACTTTATTTGTAGGCAAGCTTGGAGATTTTCAACGTTTTCTTAGAAACTGCATAGTAGATTGTGAGTTGAAGTACTTCTAGCTTGCTTTGTTCAAACTAGACAACTGTTGACTTTTATTGTTGACAGCATGAGCATGATGGCATTCTTTTGCATTTAATCACTTGTGTTTTAAGTTCTTTCTATAAAGGGTTGGCTTCTATTCGCTGTCTTTGACCTTGTGCAATTTTCTTGCAGTAAGATGAGGACAGTGGAGGAGATATTGACCGTTGAGATAAAACCTGGTTGGAAGAAGGGCACAAAGATAACATTTCCCGAAAAAGGTAACCAGGAACCCAGCATCATTGCAGCTGATCTTATATTCATAGTAGATGAGAAACCGCATGCTCTTTATAAGAGGGACGGTAATGATCTGGTTGTAAACCAGGAGATTACGTTGCTGGAGGCCCTCACCGGTAAAACCTTTGACCTGACTACCCTGGACGGAAGGAATCTTATGATCCCACTCACAGATATTGTCAAACCCGGTGCTGAGATTGTGGTCCCAAATGAAGGAATGCCGATCTCTAAAGAACCTGGTAAGAAGGGTAATTTGAGAATTAAGATCGATGTCAAGTATCCTTCAAGGCTTACGTCAGAACAGAAATCTGAGCTAAAAAGAGTTCTGGGAGGAGTGTTTTCATAGTGATTACCAAAATTCATGCAGGGTCACTAAATTAACAGGGTCAGTGGCAGATGTTGAAACCACTGTTGGATGTAAATAGTGTGCATGCTATTGTAGAATGTGAATGAATGATAGGCAGTTTTTTGGGGGATGGACAGGAATGGTGTATTTAAGGTCTGGGTTGCCATCTAATTGGAAAGATGAGGCAGGTAAATTCTACCAGCTCTTCTTTTTCATTGTTTCCATTTGATTTTTTGCCTCCGATTAGGTTGCTATATATGTGTGTGTGTCTGTGTATATATATATATATATATATATATATATAGACACGGTCACATTTTGACATTGAGAAATATAATATTTTAATATATTGGTTTTAAAATATTCAATTCCACTGAACTGCTAGTTCCTGGCTCTCTAGAATCCAATTTATGATCTGGGAGCCCCCATCAAATTGCAAAGGGAATATGTACGCTTTTAAGCCCAAACATAGATCGCATGTGGGCAAGCATATGGCTAGGTCGTTCTTTGTTCTAAACCATTGACCCAAATTGTTGTTCAATTGTTCATGCTTCTCTGTATCCTCAATATTTGGGCCTTAATGAAGCTATATTTGTCTACTTCTAATTTGCCCGAGATAAGAAGCAAGTTTTAACTGGCTCTTACTCAGAAAAGACCAAACAGAAACGGTTAAGAAACTTCATCTTCAAATTTCAATCTTGCTAGCAGCAGCGGACACTAATTCATCTTCAAGCAATCAGGGTGGAGTGGTCCTTCAATTCTCAACATTTTCTTGTTCTTTTGTTTTTGATTTCTTCTTGTTTTCAGGTTTCTGATTTTGGGCTTGTGGAGTTGTTAAAAGTTGGCTTATACATGTGTGACCCTGAAAGCAAAGCCACAAGGTGACAACAAAATACAAACGACAGACCCTACCTTCAAACTTCATATATATGTTTTCTTTTCTTTTCTTTTTTGAAAAAAGTTATATTCCCATGCAAACCCTAATGACACAAATTGTAGTTAAAAATTAAAAAAAAAAAAAAAATTCCTTTCGGAGACAACAGAAAAGAGAATTTGCACATGCCCACAACCTTTGCTAGGGTTTCTTTTGAAAAGCCTTGTTTCTTTTGTCAGTCGGCTTTCACTCTTATTCCATTGATTCCTGCCATATTATATTATTACATCTTCTTACAGGTTAAAGAGACATTTATTTGAATTACCAAATTAGATTTCTACTAAATGGCATTACCCAGCAGCCAACTAACAAACTGGCAAATTAGCGTTCACACTTTGCTATTCAAATCACAAAGAAATAAATAGTACCATTTGGGCCTCTTGGCTTCATCTCAGAGATCAAGTTTTTGTGCAGGGAATGAATAAAATTTTATTAATCACTTCACATAAACTAATTGTATTGGCTTGCTTTCTTTTGCACTATTTGAAATTGAAAGTGATTGAGAAAAGTGCCCTTCTTTATGTAAAAATTGATTATGAAATCAATAATCACGTCAAAATCATCTTTTAGCACTTGGCTAGGACCTAGGAATCCTGAAATTCTTGTATTGTCTTACCTTTGAAGGAGATTTAGGCACTTTATCTTTTTCATTTGCAGTGGAAGTAAAGTTTCAAAGTCCCAAACGAAAGAGAAGGGCGGGGACAGGAAAGGTCCAATGATGTTCAATGAGTCATAATAATAAAGCAAACTCTCCACTAGCACATCACTGTTTAACGTTTTTTCTTTTCCCTCCACTCAATATGGCAATTCCTCTCTCTCTCTCTCTCTCACGCACAAATAAAAGTATGTATTTAAGAAGGTTACAAACACGTAGATACATCGCATCGAAAAGTGAAAACTACATCTTTTTATTTTATTATATGATTGAATTTGTATGATTCAGAAATAGTGATATATATATATATATATATATATATATCACTATTGTAAGTAGAGCAAAACATGTGGTTGTGTTGGGTAGCATTGAATTTATAATCTTGAAAGAGTTAAAACTGGGGACCATGTTAGAGTCAAGGCGCCATTTCTCTGCCGACTAAGGACATTGACAAATTTAAATGGCTATAAAGTAAAAACAACCTTCATCATCCCACAAAAAAAAAAGTCCCTGAAACACATAATATGTAGGGGTAGATAAATTGGATTTTGGTTCGTATTGCTCGGGTTTCAATTTGGGTTACAATCCAATTGAGTTGGAGAATTGAATCCAATCAGATTGAAAACGTGAACCCGAACGGAACCAAATCAAATTTAATTCGGATCGGATTGGGTTGGTAATTTGGATTAAAATTTTAGTTCGGGTTAATTTAGGTTGGTTTGGGTTAGAATGGTTTAATTTAAAAATTCGGGGTTAAAACGGATTGGAACAATTTAATCAAAAAAATTCTTACTAGCAACAACCTAAAATCCAAAAATCTCAATTCCAAACATTCTTAACAGCAAACATCAACTACCAAGCATCTTTAATAACATTTCAACAAGTCTTTTTAAAATTAACAAAACATAAAATATGTAGTCAAGTACAATAAAGCTACTGAAATTACAAATCTAAAAATCAAAATGGCAAATGGCAATCATGATTAAACATCTCCACATTACAAACAAGACTAATAATCCATCTCCAACATCATCAACACTCAAGACAACACCTCCAAATTAACAATAATTAACCACCACCACCACCATAGCAAAATATCGAGCAACAACAGACAAAAAACAAAGCAAATCAGTCCATTTTGCAAAAAAGATAAAAAAAAAAATCCATCCATAGCATTAGTCATCAGAATCAATCTATAGCATAAGCATAACAAAACAAAAAAATCTTCAACAAACATTACAAATTAATATAATAATAATAATAATCCATTGTGGATTTGGACGGTCTAGCCAAAACGAATCCTATTTCGGCACCCACTTATGATTTTTATAGTAGAAAATGGTTTTCATTACAAAAACTCATAATTTCGTAATGTTATAATATCTTAAATTGAACAAACATCACAATTTAATTAAGAATAACAACAACAACAGCAACAAGAATAATAATCAAGAATTAATACAACTTTGCCGAATAACAGTTAAGTTAAACAAACAATAGCAATTATAGTAATAATAACTAAGAATCAGCATATTGCCATATTCTAAATTAAACAAACAACACAATTTAATTGATTAATTAATGAATAAGAACAACAGCAAACAATAAGTCAATAACAAACCTACTGATCACTAAGTGTGGAGTGACCTTGATGAGTTGATCTATCGAAAGCTACAACGTCAACAAAGTGTGGCCGCGTGGGGATGAGTGAGCCGCGAGGTGATGGCACGACTGCGGGTGTCTTGACTGTTGAGGGCGTGCTAGGTCATGGCGAGTTGGCTGAGATAAACAGCTGCATCAGGTGTTTGCTAGAGCTAGACGGCTGCGAGCAACGGGCTTGCGACTGCCGTTGTCGTGGCCTCGTGGGTCTTATGTTTACTGTTTAGGATTTTGCTTTCGGGGTGTGCGGAGGGTGAAGACAGCAAGGGAGAGGTAATGAGAGTGTGAGAGATTTTTTTAATATATATATTTTAATTTTTAAAAGCCTAAACTTAAAAAAAAAAAAAAAAACTTCAACCTGATCAAATTTAAAATTCTGTTCGAGTTCAACCAAATCTAAAATTTAACCTAATCGGGTTGATACTTTGAATCCATTCAGGTTTCACAGGTTAACTTGAACCGAACACCCACCCCTAATAACATGTAAGTCAATTGTTGTTCTTTTAAACTATTTTTCTTTTCTTTTAAAATGAAAATATTTCTTACACGAATATTTTAATTTTCTAACCATTGAAATTATACACTAAGAATCTAAGCGAAGCACCCCCGTGAGGTGCTCTAAAATTTTTGTTACAATAAGATAATAGATATGTGTCGTATGCATGTATGCTGTCAAAAAAAATGTTTTAATTTGGATAAATAGTAAAACAAACACTTAATTTTTTTTCCCCTTTTATAAGGAAGATCTGTATAAAGCTTTTGTGACGTATCATTATGATCAAGTAAATTGGTCCACAGGAGGTGGAGTTGGGGGGCAATCTAAATCTCTGATTGAGCTGGCTCCTGTTCGACTTTGTTCCCTTTCTTTGGCCATTGTTAATGGATAAAGCTTCTCTGCACCACACACCTACATATCCATTGCTGCCGTGCGTTATCGCTGTCAGTCACTCTTTGCTTCTTGGAATTGCATTAAAAATAGGACATAAGTTCACATTTCCTTCGCAAGAAAGGGCCACCTTGCAAGTTACTACGTGGTACACGTTGATTTTGTTTTCTACGAGCCCTTCTATGCCCCGTTGTGAAAAATCTATTATCAAGCGGGAAGAAATTAAAGTGGTGAATAAAAAGAAGAAGAAAAAAATGAGGATAAGCGTTATTTGTTCCCAAGTCCTGCTCATATTTTTTTAAATTAGTCAAAGACGATTCCGTAAAGAAAGTGACATCCCTCGAGATTGCCCGTCACCCGTAGTATGGATCAAACGGCTCGGATTCGACTAACCTAATCTCAAAGAAATCAAAGAAATTAGCTGGACGGTCATGATAGGCGTTGATTGCGCCAATGAAAAAGTCGAGATATCGGGATCTGCACTTCCTCTTGGACAAAAATGCAGAGATGATGGGGGTGACGGGAGAGGTGATAAGGTGTTACGGATCGGTACGGATTGTACCTTTAAGTAGGCGAGGGGCACAAATCACGCTCGATTCGATTTGATTTGATGATTTCCGTTTTCGTTCAAATTCGCAAATAAAACACTTTTGCCCACTCAATGCGGACGCGTGTCAAATGGACCGTGGGTCCCTTCCTTGTCACTCTTCCATCTTAGCGCGTGCATGTGCATGTGCATGTGCATGTGGACGTGCACGTGCACGCACTTGCGGGGTCACCTTTTTATTATTTTAATTTTTTTTTTTTTGTGGTCAGTAGGATGCCGCCTCCGCAAATGGATCCAATAATGAGAGTTAATTTATTGATCACTACAAAACGGGTAAATAAAATGGGTTAGCATATAGAAGAGTTAGATACGTTGTTCTTGCTTGTAATTTTAGCTGAAAAAAAAATAAATGATACTAGAAACGAGGATGCTTTAAATATTCTTTAAAAAGCTACGATTATAACTGACTTTTTTTTAAAAAAAAATTATAATCATTGAATGTTTAATCAAACTGAAATGTTGAAGTAACTGATGATTTCATGCAATAAATTGAAGTATAAATCTCAAGTTTAAGCGTTTTAATTTTCACCATTGGTCTTTTGATTGACACAAGGAACGTATCTTTTTCATCGGGTTGGGTAGACGATATGATTATAAAGGGTAATTTAGCGTCTAAGTCTCATATGTTTCGACTACGTGAAATGCGCATGCAATTGTTTCAATCATGTGCACTGTGCCCCTATTTTCATTAATTCGATAGTTATATTTAACGGTTCCATCGATTTTTAATCAAATGATCATATTATCTCTTATCTGAATTGAATTGAATATAATATATAAATACTAAAATAGTTCTTGCACCTTATCAATTTTACATTGACAACACACACAGACACATACAGCCATTTTCATCCTTTATTTTAATGATTTTATTTTTTAAAATTTTTTGTTCTTCTTTTGAAAAAAAAAATTAAAACAAAATTCAACCCATACCAAAGTCTTGAATACGGGAAAAAAAAAATCAAAGTCGTGACAAATAAACGAATAAAAAAAACTCAAATATCTTCTAGTTTCATCACTTCAAAATCCTTATCGATGATTAAGTTTTTCAATCCATCAACAAAATAAAACATATGAACCCTATCAATTTGATCATCAAAGCCACCATCCACCAAGAATAGTTTTTAACTTCTTTTAATTTTTGTGTGAATTAATTTGAGATACATGAATTAATAGGTTAAAGATTATGTTATTCTATCATAAAATCAAACAAACCATAATTATTAATGAAACCCTAAATAAGAATACCAGGACCTTGAAAAGAATTAAGGCCAGTAACAATAGTGATTGCGATGATGCACTAGCATCACGCAATATGGGGGTAGATCACGAAGTTGTGTCGCATCAACGCCACAAAGAAGAAGAAGAAGAAGAAAGAAAATGAAGAAGAGAGAACGAAAAAATAAAAAAGAAAAGAAGAAAAATTAAAAGAAAAATACAAAATTAAAAAGGAAATAAATCGAATTTATTAATTTCTTATTAGTGACTTGCCCGTTTTATCCTTGCATGTGCAATGCATATGGTTAAGCAATTGGGTGTGGAGTGCACGTAATCAAAATATTTGGGGCTGGCGCCAGATTATTTGATTATATATATATATACATATATATATATAGAGAGAGAAAGAGTGTGAGAGCTACTAACTTACAGTCAATTATAATTTATAATATGCATAAAAATATGTGTAACTTATCGTTTATTATTATTCACACATATTTTTGTGTGTGAACTTCTAATGACTGTAAGTTAATATTTATCATATATATATATATATATAAATAAGATGTAATAAAAAATTTATAAAAAACAAATAGTCAGCGTTCGGCAAGCAATTGTCAATTGGTCTTTGGAGTTGCCACCAAAAGAAACAAAGTAGGCCAGCCGATTACTTATGGTGAAATTTGAATAGTCTAAATATCATATTTTTTTTCTTTTCTTTTCTGATTATTTCAAATTCGTACATAATAATTCTACCACCTTCCATAGTCGAGCACTTGCAATTAATGGAACGCCGTGGCTATCTTGGAATGAATTAGTAGTAGAGACAAAAATGCTTTACGTCCAATCAAATACATTATACATTTCCCTTATTATAAGGATTCTTCTAAGCTACGGTTCCACACACCCGCATATCAATGATGTGTAAACACGAATTTCATACAGATTTATTATTATATTATACAGTACAATAATTTTTTTATTCAATTAACTATAACGCCCACACTAAATACATACATATATACATACATATACATATATGTAATAAAATCATGATGGATACTTAAATTTCAAGCTAGCAAAATTATCATCAAGATCATTTAAATAATCTTGAAAATAATCAAATAACAATAAAGTCACAGACACTAATATATTGATTATGTAATGTAAGAACAAGAGCTTGGTTTGGATAGAGAAAAATTAAAAAAGAGATCAATTACGGTCATCAAAATTGGCATAATTTTAGCCATGATAATGCCAACGACTAAACTCATCTGTACAAACTCCATGTGGGTCAAAATCTCAAACCATGTGATTTTTTTTTTAAGTTGATTGTTTGACCTACGAATTATTGATGATTCACCAAGGCGTCAATTTAACATATTTCGTGTGACGGTTTTGTCTAAGATTTTATTTTTTAAAAAAATAAAATAAAATATGGTATTATTAAGAGGCACAAACCAAATGAGCAGAGTTGTTGATGGGCTGGTGACCTACGAAAGCAAAACATAATATATTATTGTCAACGATTAGTGAACTGTGTTGTGAATATGGGCTCCAATTATTATATAATTCTTTATATTTAATTAACTTGGTTCTAATTGGATGTGTGAGAAGCCAAAACCCTGTAGTGTGATTAACTTAGAGAGTCTGTCCACATTGTATTACTACCAATGCCTCGGTAATTAGTATTTACTTATTTCTTTCCTTTATTTTGTAAATATTGTATGCGTTTCATTGAGGATCATCTCTTTGGTATTCATATTCTGTCTTTTACGTTATTTCTTATTTTAACATATATATATAGATACATTGTGGCATATTACGGGAGAATTATACTAAAATGCTAAACGAGAAATAAAACAGTGCCCGTACGACTTTATTGATATATAAATTATTCAATTTAAAAATATTATACGGCTGCATCTTGATGAATCAAGGTAAAATTTTAGCTTAAATAACTCTTGAGAGCCTTATTATAATATTAAAAAAAAAAAAGATAATTAAGCCTACTCATATTTTCATATGTCACAAGTAAGTACTGAACACCATCACAAAAATTTGGAGAGAGAGAGAGGCTATTCTCATTCATTACTATTATTTAATTTTTGGCTACCGTTCCGTGAAATTATAATTTCACGAACGGTCGTATCAAGTTGAACAAAACGCCAACGGAATCTCAATCCTATTCGTAGCATGTACCAAAACGTTCATGTGATGAAATACTAGGCAAAAAAGGAGCAATAAAAATGCAAATAATGCTACAAATAATTGGAAGGAAAAATAAAATAAAATAAAATAAAGTAAAATAAAACGACAAAAGGTAGATGGAAAGAAAGCCAAAGATATAAAAATGATCAGCCATCTCGTCACTGACTCTCAACTTTTTTTTTATTGCCCATTTTCGTTGTTTAAACCCTGAAGTTGAAAATTTTGCTTTCATATCGTGGACAAAGATTGCGTCTCTCTTAATTAAATAAACATGTTTTAACTTTCAACTATTTGCATTTTTCCACCTTGTATTTTGCCCCATTTGTTTTTAAAATCCGAAAATCTGAAATAACAAGAACCAACCCATTGTACGTAACTGTTCATTGCATGCCTCAATGGTTTGCATTTCTCACAGTATGTTGTGGAATTAAACCTCTCATTTGTTGGAGTAGATTTTCAGACTAGACTACGTTCAAACAATTTTTCAACATGCTTCTAATACTAGTTATTTAAAAGAAACAAGAAAACAAGAAGCAAATAACGAGGCCAGTTTGAATTTTAGTGATGAGTATTAAGTGAAATTTATACACAATTTGCCATGTAATCATACTCATGATGTGTATAGAAAATTTCTCTTTCCATAAGGGGAAACAAGAAAGTAAATTGACTCAAAACTTAGAATTCCTAATTTATTCTACCTAATATGCTTCCTACATCAATGATTGATACGACAAGTATCTTTTGTCAAATGTCTGAAATTTAAAATTTTATTTATTTTAAGTTTTTTTTAAAATTGACTGATTTTTTTTTTATTTTATGTCTGATTTTTAAAAATTTACGTCTAAATAGAAAAAAATAAGATTTCATATTGTATCTAAATGAGAAAATGTCTAAATGAGAAGTAAACAATATATTAAAAAAGTATCTCTATAAATCATCTCATAAACTATAAAATCTTTGTTTTTTGTTTTGATTTGTGATGAAATAAATGTCAAATAATTATGTTTAAGACCTTTTTTATTTATAAAAACAAACAAGATGTTATTTATATTCAGATACTAAAAAAAAATGTCAGTAAAATATTCATATTCAGATCCATTCAGATTTCAGATAAAGAAACAAAAGCTACCTAAATGTAACCTTATTGCATTTACTATCTTGTTAATCATTAACTTAAACCTTGAATATTTTTAAAGAAAAGCTTTATTCGTTATTCAGGTGTTGTAACTTTTAAATTCTAACAATTATGGAAAAAAAATTGTAACTATGAAATAAAAGTTAATAATGTGTAGCAAATACAAGTTTTACATAATAATTTTGATAAAATTATTAAATATATAATAAATTTTTTTATTATATAAGTATAAAATCAAATCAACTTATCTTTCAAATTATAATAACTAATGTTTATAAGATATATTAATATTATAACTTTTAAATTATAATTGTCTAATCTCAATGCTAAATAGAGCCAAAATCATGTGAGAATTTAGTTTGAGGAGCATTTAAGTAAGGTAACAACATACTATATATTTTTTATCGTTAATGTTTTGACCAAAGTATGCTACATGAAAATAAGGTAAAAAACGAATAGAATTTAATTGGCTTTCAATAAACTACCAAATATAAAGGCATAAGTGCAAAGCATTCCTATTTTATGTTTAGTTCCCGTCTAATGTGATCAAACTACCAAATGTGAAAAGAATAACGAACAGATGAAATTTCACAATCTTCGATTACTTGTAAAAATAATACATGGAATTATGCACACTTGATATTTTTGATACTTTTGATATTTTTTGGGGTTACTTGAGCGATGTGTCGTAAGGGTTAAAAAAAAAAAACAAAGGAACTTTTAGTCATAAAAAGAAATAATTACGAATGCTTATTATTCATGGCTGTACGGATGCCGTCTTTGTTCATCAAATTGTTATTTTATGAAAAGTATGATATGTGTATATATGTATGTAAGATAGGTGGTGGTTACGGTTTTTATTTTATTTTATTCTTTTAATTGTTTATTTAAAGGTTGGGTGATTGTTGCGTTAAAAGATTTAAATGAAAACAAACTGCACAAGCACAAGCGGGGTCGTTTATGCAATATAAATATGAATTGGGTAGTTGTTGGATATTTTTTCAGTACAAAAGGATTGTGGACTGTTACTGGCCGGGTACACTGCAACTGCTCTAAGCGGTTCATCTCCGGTTCGCTCTCACAGATTTGGTGGTGTTATGTAACTCTCATTTTGATATTGGAAGCCTAATCTATGCTCAAAATCAAATATTTGGAACTGGGTATTGGTTGTTTTGTCTTCATTTGTCAAGTGTTGGTGACTTTGATGGTGGGTTCGTGCTGTTTGGTTAATGTGTATTGATCTTTGGTTGGTTTTTTGCAGTGAGCAAAAGTTGAGAATTTTTGTGTGTGTGTGTGAGAGAGAAGATGGGGGATAAAGAGGAAGTTTTGGAGGCTGTGTTGAAGGAAACTGTGGATTTGGTAATAGATCTGAATAGGCTTTTAAGCTCTCTCTTGCCCGTTTATGTTTTAAAGTTTGCGCTTTTGGTGTTAAAGTTTTGGCCTTAGGAATTCTGTTCGTTTTCTGAGTGCAGGAAAACATACCCATTGAGGAAGTATTTGAGAATCTGAGATGCAGCAGAGAAGGTCTCAGCAGTCAGGCTGCTGAGGAGAGACTCACCATTTTTGGTTACAACAAGCTTGAAGAGAAAAGAGTACACCTTTTTTCCTTTTTTGTTCTTCTTTGTTCATTTTGATGGAAACCTTTTGTTAGCTCATATTTTTCTTCTTTGTTCGGCGGTTTTCAGGAGAGCAAGGTTTTGAAGTTTTTGGGGTTCATGTGGAATCCTCTCTCATGGGTTATGGAAGCTGCCGCTGTTATGGCCATTGCTCTTGCAAACGGAGGGGTAAGTCCTCATTTGCTGGGTTGTTTTAGTTTCTGAGAAACTCCCTTTTGTGGGGTTTCATAAATTTTTCCTTGTTAATCTTACCCAGGGCAAGCCTCCAGATTGGCAAGACTTTGTTGGTATCATTACTTTGCTTATAATCAACTCTACCATCAGTTTTATTGAGGAGAACAATGCTGGTAATGCAGCTGCTGCTCTAATGGCTCGTCTTGCTCCAAAAGCTAAGGTATCAGGTTCTAGGCAATATGTTTCTTACTAAAAAGTTGTAATAATCTTTAAGCTTAAGCTTTATTTGTATACATGTTTAAACCTTGAGTGGGTGAAGATTTGTATGATTATCTACTTAAGTTATACTTGTTTAAATTCCTGCAACGTTATCATTTCAAACAAAATTGTTATAATAGGTTCTTCGAGATGGAAGATGGAATGAGCAAGATGCATCTGTTTTAGTTCCTGGTGACATAATTAGTATCAAACTGGGAGATATTATTCCAGCTGATGCTCGTCTTCTTGAAGGTGATCCATTGAAAATTGACCAGGTCTGTAACTGTTTTTGCATACCATATTTCCAGTTGCACTTACTTTTGTTTGACTTATTATGTATTGGGATTTCCAGTCTGCACTTACAGGCGAGTCTCTTCCAGTAACTAAAGGCCCTGGAGATGGTGTATACTCAGGTTCTACCTGCAAGCAGGGAGAGATCGAAGCAGTGGTCATTGCCACTGGTGTACATACCTTCTTTGGGAAGGCTGCTCACCTTGTTGATACCACTAACCAAGTTGGCCACTTCCAAAAGGCAAGGGGATAAATAATCAAGTGTCTTTATTCTGGACTTACCATGCTTCCGAAATGCAGACGTGCCCTTTTCATGATTCTGATTCCAAGTTGTTCCATCTCTCATGATTTGTAGGTCTTGACTGCAATAGGGAACTTCTGCATTTGCTCAATTGCTGTTGGAATGATAGTAGAGATTATCGTCATGTACCCTATTCAAGACCGGGAATATCGCCCTGGAATCGACAATCTTCTTGTACTTCTCATTGGTGGAATTCCAATTGCTATGCCAACAGTTCTGTCTGTCACAATGGCTATTGGTTCTCATCGGCTATCTCAGCAGGTTTGTTAGGTTCCTTGACAGGTATTAATTGATTAGCTTTTGTTGAGATTTGGATGAAGTGATGGGACATGTCAATCATGACTGTAGGGAGCTATCACTAAGAGAATGACTGCAATAGAAGAAATGGCGGGCATGGATGTCCTTTGCAGTGACAAGACTGGAACACTGACACTGAACAAACTTACTGTTGACAGAAACCTTGTTGAGGTTTGTGGCAGTTTTTTCTGTTGCCTCCCATATTTTTTTGATTTTTCATGCTTGTAATTATAGTTTCTTAGCTTGTGCCCAAATTTCTATTCTCAGGTTTTCACAAAAGGAGTAGATGCAGATACTGTTGTTCTTATGGCAGCTCGGGCCTCTAGGACTGAGAACCAGGATGCAATAGATGCTGCTATAGTTGGGATGTTGGCTGATCCAAAGGAGGTAACTAGGTTTCTTGATACTCTTTTTTTTTTTGACGGAAATTATGTCTGCAATTTTTAATATGATTTTTCATTTTGTTTCTGCTTCCAAAAGGCACGTGCTGGCATTCAGGAGGTGCACTTCCTCCCTTTCAATCCCACCGACAAGCGAACCGCATTGACTTATATTGACACTAATGGGAAAATGCATAGAGTCAGCAAAGGGGCACCAGAGCAGGTAATATTGTCCTCACATTATCATCTGAGTTGTTGGCCCTTGTTTTTCAAGACTTTATTCTTATTCATGGTTGTGATGTGTGATTTTTAGATTTTAAATCTTGCACACAACAAGTCTGACATTGAGAGAAGAGTTCATGCTGTGATCGACAAGTTTGCAGAGCGAGGCTTACGATCTCTTGCTGTGGCCTACCAGGTGATTGGAAATCATTTTTTCGTTTAACAATTTTTTTTCTTTTAAATTGTTAGTCTGTTATATACATGATATTATTGTTACTAATTTTAAATTCATGGATGCAGGAAGTTCCGGAAGGAAGGAAGGATAGTCCTGGAGGCCTGTGGCAATTTACAGGCCTCATGCCGCTCTTTGATCCACCAAGGCATGATAGTGCAGAGACTATAAGGAGGGCTTTGAATCTTGGAGTAAATGTTAAAATGATTACTGGTGTGTTCCATTTTGCAGTTTGAAAATCTTGCTTTGGCTTATTTGATGTCTTTGTGTTGCTGAAAACTTGTGGGTTCTTCAGGAGATCAACTGGCAATAGGAAAGGAAACTGGACGTCGTTTGGGAATGGGAACCAACATGTACCCTTCATCCGCTTTGCTAGGACAGGACAAGGATGAGTCTATCGCTGCTTTACCTATTGATGAGCTGATAGAAAAAGCTGATGGCTTTGCTGGTGTTTTCCCTGGTACTCTTTTAAAACTTTTTTCCCCTTTGGCTGGTTCTTGATGTAAATTTCTACTTGGTACTCTTGACTACTCAGAGCTTAGTTTTTAGTTCTGCTTGCTTACGTAAATTGCCTTCATATGTGTTTTGGTTCAGAACACAAGTATGAGATAGTAAAACGCTTACAAGCTAGGAAACATATATGTGGGATGACTGGTGATGGTGTCAATGATGCTCCTGCTCTCAAGAAGGCTGACATTGGAATAGCCGTTGCTGATGCAACTGATGCAGCTCGTAGTGCTTCTGACATCGTCCTTACAGAACCTGGCCTTAGTGTCATCATCAGTGCTGTCTTGACTAGTCGAGCTATCTTCCAGCGGATGAAAAATTACACAGTAAGCATTTGTTCTGATCTTGATGGTAGTGCTCTTACTTTTGACAAAAAAGTTTCGGAGTCACATATTTGATTATTTTCAACCCTGTTGTTACTTTTGGATTATAGTTCTTGACAGTTGAATAATGCAAGTCTTTATCAGGTGGCGAACCTGTATTTTTCAATACGTGTACTTTATATCGATTTACTTATATTTATAATTTTCCATTTTCAGATCTATGCAGTATCCATTACCATTCGTATTGTGGTAAGTGGTTCCCTAGATTGTTCTAAAACAGATAGAACCATATTTCTGCCATTCCACCTGACATTTCTGCCACTCAATTCGTCAATGAAATATTTTTTTGTTTTTATGTTTTGTTGCAGCTTGGTTTCATGCTGCTGGCTCTCATATGGAAGTTTGACTTTCCTCCATTTATGGTGCTTATCATTGCCATCCTGAATGATGGTTCGTTTTTGTGCACCTCATTTGCTCTTTTTTTTTGTTTCTTATTGAATAATTCCTAGAATGTATCAAATGGTAATAACAGTTTACTCATTCAAAACTAAGATAATTAATCCATTTATGATTTAAATGCTAAGTTGCTATACTTGGAGCAATTTCAGGTACAATTATGACAATATCGAAAGATAGGGTGAAACCGTCTCCTCTACCAGATAGCTGGAAGCTTGCTGAAATTTTTACAACTGGCATTGTTCTTGGCAGTTACTTGGCAATGATGACGGTGATTTTCTTCTGGGCGGCATATAAAACAGATTTCTTTCCGGTAGGAGGACTTGATTTCTGTAATGTAGTGCATTTTAAACTAATGATGAACTCCATATGATGTACTTGCCCTTTAATATTTCAGAGAGTATTTGGGGTGGCAACCCTTGAGAAAACAGCTCATGATGACTTCCGAAAGCTTGCCTCAGCAATTTACCTGCAAGTGAGCACTATCAGTCAGGCCCTTATATTCGTGACACGGTCAAGAAGTTGGTCTTTTGTTGAGCGACCTGGTATATTGCTTGTTGTGGCTTTTCTGATTGCTCAACTGGTGAGTCAATTGCTGCGCCATTTAATTATAAGTTCTAACCAATAGGTCTGGAAGAAAAAGAAACACTAATAATTTTTTATCTTTCTTATGAGCAGATTGCTACTCTGATTGCCGTGTATGCAAACTGGAGTTTTGCTGCAATTGAAGGGATTGGGTGGGGTTGGGCTGGTGTGGTCTGGCTTTACAACATCATCTTCTACATCCCACTTGATTTCATTAAGTTCTTCATACGCTATGCTCTGAGTGGAAGGGCCTGGGATCTTGTTATCGAGCAGAGGGTACGACTTGCAATTGTTTGTTGAGAGTTCCTTGTTTCGCATGACTTTCTTTCATGTTGTATATTGATGGATATTTGTTTGTTGAGATTTCCCTGTCTAGCTAGGCTTTCTTTTATATTGTATATCGATGGATTTTTTTTGGTCTGGTAGATTGCTTTCACAAGGCAAAAGGATTTTGGTAAGGAACAACGTGAGCTTCAATGGGCGCATGCACAAAGAACATTGCATGGGTTGCAACCACCTGATACCAAGATGTTCACCGAGCGAACTCATGAACTCAATCAGATGGCCGAAGAAGCCAAAAGAAGAGCTGAAATTGCTAGGTGAGCGACACTATTAGCAAGTCTTTTGGCCTGATGCACTTTTGTGGCTCATGCCTAGGAGGAGCTGAAAAGAGTTCTTGATTATGGTTAAATTGTTTCAGTTAAGCTCCTCTATTTATTATTTATTATAATTTTTATTTTTTGAAAAAATAAATTGAATCTATTTTCTTGGAATGCCTTCTTTCAGGTTGAGAGAACTCCATACATTAAAAGGTCATGTGGAATCGGTAGTGAGACTGAAAGGCCTTGATATAGACACGATTCAGCAAGCTTACACAGTCTAAGAGATCATCTATTGACGTAAGCATCATCTATTAAGAAACATTTCCTGGTGCTGAGACTACTGAAGATATGTAATCAGCATGTTGTTGCAAGTTACCCGCCAAACAAGAGTGTTATTTTGTGCTAGTATATTTCCCTTTCCAGCACGTCAGAGTGCTGGGTAAGTATTCATCTTTCTGTTTTCATCTCTGCTCTTAACTTTCGCCCCTAATGCCCACAGTATGTGCTTATTTCTGTTGTGGTATTTGATGGTTATATTAGTAAGGTATAGGGTTCGCTGTTCTTTAAATCAACCGTACTAAGGACAAACTCATGATAGTTGATAGGCGATTGCTTGGGTTGTAATATTTTGGGCAACAAGAGGATAGAAACTCAAGATACATTGGTGCTGCACTCCTGCTCCAATACATTGCTTAAAGTTGTTTTCCTGATAAATTTTTAGTGTAGCAGTTGGGAATTGTTTTATAATCAATAAATAATACTACCGCAAACTCATATTTATCAATAGAATCTGCCCAAAACCACATAAGTTGAAAGATTATATTGAAGGGTTAAGATTATTTTAATTTTTACTTAAAAATTTGAGGCGGTCTCTTTCAAATCCGCGGAATGCGCTAGGCAGGAATCATCAGAGAGTAGCGAAAGAGAACAAACTTTTAAGAGGAATAGAGTACATTAAGTTTAATTGTACGGGTCTGCATCTATTTAATTCAATAAAAAGCTTCTGATAAAAAGCTAGGATCAGGAATCATTAATCACTGCCGAGAAAATAACGCTTCCCTTAGCCTAGTGCTGAAGCTGAACTAAACTGCCTCGCATTTTTATCGTAGCCTAACATAATTCTCACTACTCCGGATTTTTATCATTAAACAAAAGTCTTATCATATCGCTTTGCCTCACCATTGGCTTCAAAATCAATGGCAGCAGCTGAGCCTGTGCCCGTCTCTTTGTACTTGTACCACCTAGCGTATACTAAAAAGCATCCTAAATTCAAAACCTCCAAGCCAGCAATCATGTAATAGAAGTAATCCAGTCTTCCCTTGTTCAGATCTTCTGGTAACCAATTTCCAGTTGCTGCTCCTTGTGTGGTTTGGTGAACAATATTTATCAATACACTGCTCAGATAACTTGTACCTGCCAATGCACAAAAGAATAACGACCCTCCAATGCTCCGCATGTTCTCAGGAAATTGCTTGTAGAAGAATTCCACTAGTCCAATGGAAGTAAAAGCATCTGCAAGTCCAGCTAGTGCAAACTGAGGAATCAAAAACATACCAGACATTGATGAAACAGCACCCCTTCTTGGTTGAAACCCTACAGTAGGCTTGGTAAGAGCTGTAGTTCTTCGGTGCTCTTCAACAACCCCGGATACTAGCATGGTTATTAGGGAGATGCCGATGCCGATGCCGATTCTTTGAAGCAGTGTGATGCCGCCTTCTTTTCCTGTGAGCCTTCGGAGAAATGGGACAAAAATTCTGTCATAAATAGGTATCCAAATGGTCATGCTAAGCATCATGAAGACAACATAAGATGCTGCTGGGATTTTGAAACTCGTGTTTCCAAGACGTCTATTGGATTGCTGAGCTTGGAAGACAGCATAGGTTTGTTGCTGATTGATCATAAGATGGTAGATAACAGCAGCAAACCATATGGGAATTACTCTCAAAACGCATTTCACGTCTTCCACTTGTTGGAAACTGCAAAGTCTCCAAGGATTTGCCGCTGATCCATCTGGATTTATGTGGTCGTCGGGTGTCACAATCGCTGCTTTGTCTAAAAATCTGATAACAAATTAATAAGTTGTTAACTTAGCGCCCTTTGACTCACATCTATAGTGAGAGCGTGACAACCAAGAAGCACAACGCTAGATGTTAATTACCTGAATTGATCGGTATGACGGAGCTTGGAGTTGATAGAACCTGGAGGAATATAGTTAAACAGAGAAAGTAAAGGCTGGTCGGGTTGCCTTAGCTTCCTTTTCTTGACTGCAACCACTATGACCTGGGCCACACTGGTCATTGGGCTGCCAGTGGCCGGCACCCTAACGTATACTTTTGAACCCATGTAGAAGAGGACACACGCAATCAACATCAGCAACGCCGGAATTGCTAAACCAATAGCCCAACTCACGTTGGATTGCACGTAGACAATGAGGGTCAAAGACACCATCTGGGCAAAAGTGAAGGTGCAGAAGTACCAGTTGAAGAAGCTATTAATACCCCTTTTTCCAGATTCTGTATTAGGATTGAATTGGTCTGCTCCAAATGCCAAGTTACATGGCCGGACGCCGCCAGCTCCTATTATCATTAGTGCAAACCCGCTCAACAGAAATGCCATTTGTCCTGCTGTTGGCCCTTTGCACGTTGAACTTTCTGCTGCACAGTGGGGAGGATGAAGAGTTGGAATTGCCGCCGTTAGTTGTATTGCTTGCAACCCCTTCAACAAAAATTAAGAATTAGACTCACATGATAATCTGCTAAATATGCAATATACTGTGTGGTTGACAGAATTCATATTGTTATAGGTCTTCATTTGAAGTACGTATCATTTTTGGATCAGTTAATAAAATAATTTATCTTAGCTCAGCTTGATATGGTAACCAATATAAAATTTAATGACTGAAACTCGCTGCTCAAGAGCAGAAGCTAGTACCAAAAACGAAGCAACCGTAGCGAAGCCCAATGTCTTGTAGCGACCAAAGTAGGTGTCACAAAGATAAGCTCCAATCATGGTGCCAAAGTTGGCCGTGCCATTAAAGATGTTGAGAATTGTTGCAGCTGTAATGTTTTTCATGTTGAACACAGAAGTAAGATAGATCAACAGGTTGGCTAAAGTGCCAACGGCTCCCAGCTTCTCGAAAGTCTCATTACCTGAAATTTTGTTACTCAGCAATAAAAATAACAATAATTGGGGGGAGGCGAAAAAAAAAAGAAAGACAATAGCAACAAAAGAAACATGAAGGAAGCAAGCAAGCAGCTCATTCCAGCTCACCTATGATGAAGGGCATAGCTTTCCATCCTCTGTAGCTAATCTTAGGCTCATCGTGATCATTTCCCACAGTTTTCTTAACATTCTCCAATTCCGTGGTTCTTTTCCCATAAATCTTCTCTAACTCTAAGGTTCCATTCTCCTTCTTCTCCACGGTTTCTTTTTCTGTTGCTTTCATTCTGAATTGGAGCGTTATAACCAGTAATTGTTAAACCGTGCGTCTGATTTGTCAATGGGCTTATATGTCGAAAGCCGCTAGAGCTACAGGATGAACTTTTATCCTTCCTAACACCGTTGCTCACATTTTTCTCAAGTATTTCTCTCTCACTCGGATACTTCTGTCGTCCACCGTCTCATTGGGACCACCCACTAAATACTTCAGTCAAAGCTTGGACAAGAGCCGAAAGTTGAATCAATATATTAGAAACTTTAAGACCCAAAAATACTTTTATTATCGTGTCATCGAGACCACCCAATGAGTATAGTACACCCGCTTGATTCAACACTCAATAAGTAAGTCCCAATAAATACCCCCTGAACTCACCAGTCACCATACCCTAAGTAGGCGCTTGACTCGGTTTAAACAGAAGCGAGAAAGTGAGTCGGGCAATTAAATAAGAAACTGATCTTCAAACCTTGGCTACTGACAAGTAAGGGTACAACCATACATAATATTTAAAACGAACCTTGACAATTCAACCATCGAATTTAAAATGTATAAATGACGAAATAATGATAAGCACCCAAAATAATGTCGTGCCCCAACTCGCCTAACTTTTCCGCTCATTGGACCAACGCGTCATTCCTGACCTCAACCCCATTCCAATCACATGTATATCTTCACTGATTTGTTGACACTTACTAGGAAACAAAATATTTGATGTAAAATCAGAGAAAGGTAAAAGTGGAAAGAAAAAATAAAAAGGCTAAAAACATGCAAAATTCTACCTCGTTGTCAGCCACTAGTGGCAAATGTGGACCGCCATATTTATTATTATTTCTCACGTGATGTGGTCCAATAATTATACTGCTATTTTATACTTTGTATTTGATATAAGATATAATTCTCTCTAATGACGTGGGTCTCGCGCGGAGTTCACATTCAATTTTGTGAGTAATTGTGCTTTAAAAATAGCAAAACCCTGGGAGCTTATCCTTGTTTAAGCATGGACGTCTTTTCAATGTTTGATGTCGATGCATGTGACCATTTAAAACAAGCTTTGTATTTTTCCACAACTTTATAAACATCCAGTTCAGAGAAATTGACACGTTCAGGTCCGGCACTCTTTCTCTTTGGGCTTTTCTCACACGGCACTGGTCCTCTGACACATAGTATCCGTCGTTTTGTCCTCGCAGTAGTAACAGTAGCTTCAAAAATATTATGAGTTAATATTTGTTTAATTCTTATTTTTTTATTTAAGTATTTATTTAATTTTTATATTTTAAAAATTTTAAAATATTCTTACAATTAAATATATCATTTTTTAATTTTTCTTTTCTATTATAATAATACTCTTTCAATAATATGATTAATGTTAATTAATTTATCTATAAAAAAATAATTAATAATTATTTATTAGTAAATTAATCAATAAATATTAATGTAAAAAAATAAATATTTTCTTGTACCTGTGTAATAATAATCTTACTAATAATTATACATAAATAAATTAATGTCAGTCAATTTAAAGTAGTGGTTAGTATCCTTACAACAATCATACTAATAATTATTTTATAAAAAATTAATTAATCAAATTAATAATAAAAGTAAAATAATAATATAAAAGTTTGTGCAAATTTTTATATTATTTTTAAGGTTAATTTTATAATTTATCTTCTTTTTATTAATATCCCTAAGAATATTGGTGCAAGATTATTATTATTATAAAAGAAAAGAAAAAGTAAGGATATGAGTGTAATATATTTAACAACAGAGGTGTCTTGAGGTATTTTTTTTAAATATAAGAACTAAACGGACACTTAACTCAAAATGTAAGGATTAAACAAACAATTACTCAAAACATTATTTATGGTTAGAAATAATATCGAGAGGAGTTTTTAAAGAATAATTTTTTAATAACGGATCTTTTATTTTACTGCAAGTAGGAAATAATTTTAAAAATAAAAAACATATACATTTCAATACAGTTTAGTCCTCCATATATTAAGATGAGGGATTCTTTATTAAAGAGTGATTAATTTTCAAAACATAGTATCTGATAGACTTCATGGCTTAAATATAAAATGGGAGATGGAGTATACCACCTCCCTCATCCCATGCATGTGGATGTCGGCCTAAAATCTTACAGACCAACTGGTTTCTAATTAATAATTGAGGTTATTGTGCAGAACAGCAAATGGGCAGCAAAAAGCTTTCATCTAGCAGCATCTAATCTATAAATTAACCCATAAAGGGTTTGTAGAATTATATAATCTAGAATTCCTTTTTCGCTTATTCAACAAAGGTCAGAAAAATATCCAAAGATTTACAAAAAAAAAAAACCAAAAAGGGCATAAATTAGAGACACAAATGATCGGAGCCGGAATCTACCCCATCAGAGATTCAGAATGGTACAAATTTTGGCACATATATGCACTGTTGAGTGGGGACCCACCATTTGGTGGACTAAAGGAATCACGATTCAAGAAGCCACCCTGTTTGTTAGCTAGTAGCTACAGGATGTTCAAGACGAAATTATTGGCTATTTGTTCAAGCAACACTGTAATCTATATATATTAGCTAGGAAATGGAAATTTGCATGTCTTAATTAATTAAAATTAAGTCTTGTGCAAGGTTTCAATTATTGGGTCTCGATCTTTCGTCTGTTGTCGACGTGTTCATATGATCTGAATTGTGCAAGCTTAAATATTCTTTGAAGTTAAAAGCTTTTTTGGGTCCTTCATTTTCTCAAGCAGACTATCCGGACAGTATTTAATTATGATTTACACAGAAAAATGGGCAGCACAAGCTATTCATAAAATAAAATCTTGTCTAAGACGATAACATTGTGTAGTTGTTGAAACCTATAATTATATTTGTTATTCTGCTGTGTAAGTTTTCAGTTTTTATATGATAATGCACTATTTTCTGTTTCATACCGGAGATTTTTCAGGCTTCAGCTTTTCCATGGCCACTTCCGGGGCGTCGTCACCACTCCCTTTATACTTGTACCATTTTGCACACAATAAAAAGAAGCCCAAATTTAAGAGCCCTAATGCAGCAACTAAGTAATAGAAGTAATCTAATCTCCCCTTGTTAAGATCTTCAGGCAACCAATCTCCAGTGGCAGCACCTTTTGTAAATCTATGAACCATTGATATCAAGAAACTACTCAAATAATTTGATAATGCAAACCCAACAAATGTCAAAGATCCGCCAATGCTTCTCATGTTTTCGGGAAACTGCTTATAGTAAAATTCAACTTGAGCAATAATTGTAAATGCCTCAGAAAGTCCTATGAATGACAGCTGAGGTATTAGCCAAAGTCCTGACAAAGAAGATATTGCACCTCTTCTTTGCTCTAAACCCACAGGCCTGGAAAGAGCCAAAGATCTTCGCTTATCTTCAATAATGCCAGAAATAATCATAGTGAAAATAGCAAGAATCATGCCGATGCCCATTCTTTCAAGAATTGTTATACCGCCTTCTTTTTTCGTCAATCGTTGGAGCCTCGGAACAATGATTCTGTCGTAGATAGGAATCCAAATTGTGAGGCTAAGCATTGAGAAGATGGCGTAAGATGCAGCTGGGATTCTGAAATCGGTACTGCCAAGGCGTCTATCGGATTGAAGTGCTTGGAAGACTACGTAGGTCTGTTGTTGAACTAAAGCGACATAGTACACAACGGCTGAGGCCCATATAGGAATCACTCGAATTAGGACTTTTACCTCCTCAACTTTTTGCATACTGCTTAGTCTCCAGGGATTGATTGCAGATCCATCCGACTTTATTTGGTCTTCAGGGGTCATGATTGCTGCTTTGTCCAGGCACCTGAACCAATATCATCACTTTGGTACGTTAGTAAACAATTTTTTACTATGAAATTATAGATGAATAGCTAGAATACTTTGAACCTTTTACCTGAATTGTCCGGTATGAGGAAGTTTGGAGTTGATACAATTTTTTGGAATATGGTTATGAAGGGTGGGCCACGGTTCCTCTGGTAACTTCAATTGCCTCTTCTTGATTGCAGCCACAAAGACATGCACCGCACTAGCCAACGGACTGCCATCTGGTTTTACTTTCACATAGAGTCTTGATCCCAGGAAGAACATTGCACAGGATAAGAACATCATAAATGCGGGGATTCCCAATCCCCAGGCCCAGCTCACATCCGATTGCACGTAAACAATGACTGTCAAAGATATCATCATCGCGAAGGTGAAGGTGCAGTAGTACCAATTAAAGAAGCTGGTGATTCCGTTCTTCCCGGATTCAGTATTGGGATTAAATTGGTCAGCACCGAAGGCCAAGTTACATGGCCTAATGCCGCCAGCTCCAATTATCATCAGTCCTAGCCCACTGAACAGAAAAGCCAGTTGCGATGGTGTTGCCCCCTGGCAGCCTCCAGAATCTTGATTTCCACAATCAGGTGGATGCAGTTTTGGGATTGCTGCCGTTAAAGTAAGTAAAAGCATCCCCTTCAAAAGTAAAAACAATATAGTATATTATAAATGCAACAGTAGTTCCTTTGCAAGTGCATGCGAGGAAATAGGAAGAGTGCTATTAATCAGTACCAGAAAAGAGGCAACAGAAGCGAATCCCAGAGTCTTGTACCGCCCAAAGTAAGTATCGGAGAGGAATGCTCCGAGCAAGGTGGCAAAATTTGTAGTACCATTGAAGATGTTAATGAGAGTTGTTGCTGTGATACTTTTCATGTTGAACACGGTTGTTAAATATACCAAGAGGTTGGAGGAAGTACCAGTAGTCCCCAGCTTTTCAAAAGTTTCATTTCCTGCGTTTTAAAATATGTATGATCAGAATCCTGAATCAAGCAATTTGTGAAGAAAAACAGCTGATATTCATTCTTTTAATTTTTTTTTTCACCTATAACAAAAGGCATTGATTTCCATCCCCTGTAGTTGAGCTGAGGCTGATCATCAGTAGTACCAACTGCTGTCTTATCGCTCTTCTCCATGGTGTCTGGTAAAGAGTGCTCTAAGTTCCAAGGCTAATCACTCATTCACATCCAATTTATAGGACTTGCTATACCACGTCTACTTGATAAAATGCGAAGTTGATGTCCTATGCTAGCGAAATCTAAAACAAAGGTAGGCCGTGGGCTAGTGCTCTAACAACGTTTTGGTTTTGGTTAAGTCGGACGGTATCTCCTCTCCTAAACTTTAAGGTCGAGAATTTAAATTTTTATGCTGATTGTGGAAATGATTTTTATGCTGGACTTTAGTTGGATTCGCGATCTCAAACTTGTCGAGATGAGATTAGTTTACATTATCAGGATTAATTTTAAAAGTATATGAGATTCAGGGTTAAAATCAATCCCAAATGTTAATTTTGGAAGGAGATTGGGATTTATCTCGAGATTCGATGGGTTCTTCCAATCATTTAAGCTGGCATGTATTCAATATTGTTTCTCTTTAGCATTATTAATTTTATATTATGTAGTTATAAATATATAACATTCTTTAATTTTTCAATTGTATTACTATTATGGATGTCTTTTTTACGTTAATTGAGTTGTTAATACAAATATAATTATTGTAGTATATGAAAAGTTTAAATTAAATATTGTTAATTAATGAAAATTAAAATGTAAATTGAGTGATAATTATTAAGGTAAGGAGGAGATTTTGAATGGTTCAAAATCAATCTTAGTTTTGATCCCAATGTACAAATGAGATGGGACTTGGTTCAAATGTATGTCCCATTTAAGTAATTACCGTCTCTTGCCAGCGCCAAGGGAAATAATAACTGCTAGTACTACTACTACTACTAATAATAATAATGATAATAGATTGAGCCCCGCAAATGTTTCTTCTTTTATGAAGCTCTGATTGATCATTCACCGCATATGTGGTAGAACTTTTGAATGCTACAAAATGGGAGCGGAGCCCATCAAAGCTGACCATTGACCAAGTTGCTATTAGTTAATCGGCGTACAAAAATATTAAAAATGCATCGATGGTTGCAAACTTGAAGTGTCTTTCTGCTTAAGGGACGGTGACTGTTCAGTTTGATTTCCATTCACGTGAATTGATTTTGATGAAAATATTTGGAAGCAAATGAAAAGGTCAGTTGTACAATTACAAATTATCTCAAACATCCAAAAAGATTTCATTTCGTGAGGTTCGCGGAGAGGCTGTTGTTTTCAATTGAATCAATTTTAGTTTTGTGAGTATGCTTGCACAGCTGTCATGCTCAGCAGTCCACTTCAACACATGAATTTCGAAACACCCGTGGCCCAAGTTCTTTTGTATCCCTCCAACCGCATACTAACACGAAATGATTACTCCAGTCAAAGTCTTTGGCAATCATTCTAACAATAGAGCAGAGAATCCATTTTTAAAATAAGGTGGATTACTCTTGATTACTCTTGATTACTTTCCAAACTGACGAATCTGATCTTTCTAATGTTCGTATTTTTGTCTGATATAATTTCAAATTCAAACTACTTTGATTTACAATAGTGAAAAATATTTTATAATTAATTAATTTTATTCTGGTTCAGATATTAGCACGTTGGAGACTCGCTCACAATAACGATAACAAACAGTAGCTACGAGTTGAATTAGCTGGAAGAAATAATACGCTATGCGTGAGCAATTCAACGACAATTTTAAATCTCATGACAGTCACACGTTGACTCGCAAGCATTAAACGGGTCAATATCTCTTCTCAATAATTGATGATGAAACTAATTAACAACTTGAAGATACCACGGTGTCTTTTTGTGATGGTTTCAACGATTGCGACGGATCAATTGTTTTTTTTCCCTATCATAATAATAATTTCAATTAGAATTATTAATGAAACTTGTATTTTATCTATTCTCTCTGTGGCCACTTGATTTTCGTAGGATTAATAACGACAAGGCAGCGTAGAGGTGGAGAGGCCGTCTCCATTTATCATCCGATTAAAAATTTGGCTTATTTTCCAACGAATATAATGGAGATAGAGATGGAGAATCTTGTAGGAAATGAATTTACTCAATCTCTACTCAGTCTCCCATTTATCTATTTTGTATTAGATATTCGACCATCATTAATGTATTAAAAAATAACATATTAAAATAATATCAAAAAAAAAAAAAACTGCTTAGATAAATAATAACTAATACATACATACACGCACACCCAACTCCAATCAACAAAACCAACCAACAAAAAAAAAAAAAAACCAACCAATAAACCAACAAAAGCCCTCATCTTTTAAATCTTTTTAAGGGATGTAAAATAACTTATCTCTTATTTTTTAATTTTTACCAAAATATCCATTAAAATTCATTCTATTTAAGATGCCCCGTGGCCGTGGAGGAGTTTGCCATCTATTCAACTGTTTAGGCAGAAACTGTGCGCTTGGCAAGCGGGGCGTGCCAGTGAAGTTGGAAATTACCATAATCATTCTCACCGTTTTTCTAAAGGTTACGAATTACTGATTAGGGCAAGCAAGCAAGCAAGCAAGGGTCTCACGGAATTAATTTTGTTTTGTTATGAAACACAAGTTGCACGAGCGTTGAATCCGTTGCTTTTGCGTGCAGTTTGTTATGTATATAATATTTGCCGACAAATGATTTTAACTCGAGCAAATCCTGCGTAACCGACTTGAAAGAGAAACACAATTCGTAGTCTAATTTGTCGGTCCACGCTGGGTACTAGACTACAGTATTTGGATTTTTTACAATTTCTTTCCTACTATTTTTATAATATTATACGGATCTATTTGGTATGCAGATTAAATAAGATACCATTGAATAAGATGTTATAAGATTAAATTAGATAATATTGGATTATATATGAAGTATTGTGTTAATCAAATTTCAATAATAATCTTTTCTTGTATTTGGTATGTCATGGTATTGGCTAGTAACTAATTACATTAATTTTCTCAAAATTATCTTAAATTAATTCTTTTTTATTTATCTTAAATTAGTTATTGCACCAAACGCTGAAGAAATAAAAATTGCTCGTTATTTGTGTGTGTGTTTCCTTTTTCTTTTCTTTTCTTTTTTTTTTTGCATTTTCTTTTGTCACACTCATTAAAATGATAAAATAGTATGAACATTAATCCAGCAACTCATAACATTGAAGTTATAATATTCTGCAATTGATTTTGGCAAAGAGTTCATAGCAATAGAGAGAAACTAGGGATTTTTATCACTTAATCCTGTGAATGGTTGTGGGATAAAATTTTAATTTAAAAAACATAAACCAAGGGGTTCCTTGGGACTGAATTTTCTCGCTATTTAGGATTAAATGATGGACCCATCAGTTTTTACAAAACACGAGGTAAATATTATTTTACACTAAAATTATCCAATCGCATAATTTTTAACTATAATCAATCGATCCCTATATTTTAGCTTTTTTATATTAAAACTTTAATGAGTTTTTTTCTAGATTCCCTATTTGTTTATTTATTTATTTATTGAAGTTATAATTCTATAAATATTTTGCAATTTGAGTCTTGTGAGAGTATAAATTCATACATTTCTTTTTTAATTATATGAGACTAATACTCAGATTGTAACTCATATTATATAAGACTATCATTGATATATTTATAATAATAAGACAATTCTTGTGACTAGAGCCCAAATATTTATTATTCCTAATATTCGAGGGGCGTCTACTCTTATTTTAAAAAAGAAAAGACTGTCTTCACTCAATTATTTATTATAATTAGAAAGAAATTTTAGCTCCCACATTACATTGTGGGGGCTTAAATTGCTATCCTCACAATTACAAGGGCAGCAACTCATATAAATTCATACATTTAAAGCATCTTTAGATGTCTATCGAGTATTTTTAGGAAATTCATGTCACTTAAAAATAACACTTTTTTACATACACTTTGAAGAGATATATTTGCCTCACTTATATTTTAAAATAGAGTAATACTATGCTTACTCACTTTGGATCCTTAATTGAGATATTTAATAATGTGGCATTTTATGTGTCATCTATTTAATAGATTGAAAAAATAATAGCTTAATGATAACAATGATAGTAAAACCATTTAATATCATAAACATACCACTAAATAATTAGTCTCACATCATTGAGTATTTCAATTAGGCATTCAAACTTAATAATCATAACATTATTATTTAGAATATATACATGCCTCAAATAGGAATGGCAATAGGGTGGGGATTGATTTTTCCATCCCCACCTCATTTTTCATTTACTTATTTTATAGTACCAATGGATAAATAATTTTAGTAAATAAAAAAATAAGAGACTTCATAAAATCAATACTATATTATAAAGTTTTAAATTATTTAAAATTTTTTCCAAAAGTTAGAAATAATATCTTAAAATACTATCAAAATTAAAAAAATACTTGAAGTGAGCAACACCTTAAGAGAGAAAAGAAAACATAACAATACTCTAGGTTTGAATAAGAATTATTATGTAACGTTTTCATTTAGTTATAACCTATTTATATTAGGTAAAAATAAAAAGAAAATTTATTAATCAATATTATAATTGATAAAATAAAAATATTGAACACAAACTTAAAAACATTCATACATAATGGAGATTGGGGTAAAGATGAGATGGTGAATACAAAACTAAATCTGATCTTATTAAAAATTTAAGAATTATTTTTTTCCTCAGTTCTTATTTCATTCTAAAAGAAAATTAAAATTCATTTCGTCTGGGGTGGAGCCCCATAAGACTCAAACCCATTAAGCATTTTGACATCCTATCCTCAAATGAATACTGCGTCCAAATAAGTCTCTGCAGGGCGCCAAGGTGCAACAAGCTTCGATGGCCCCCGTTAGTTCCTTATTTATGTGTAGATAACATGCACACGCAGCACACCTTGCTTTATGTGGTCATATATTGCCACCTTTATTTTGAATAACCATACTCTCACAAAAAATTGTACAGCAAAATTACAAGAAAAATAATAAAAAAAAAAGAAAAACAAGAGAAAATGTGTTGAAAAAGAAGAGAGACAATGGACTGAGTAGAAAGAGAGAATAAAATGGACAGAGTAAAATTCTCTCATCTCTCTTTTGCATTACTCAAATTACAATATGTTATGTATTTAATGATTTTGTGGCTACTTTATTGGATAACTTTTGGAGTAAATATCTGTACTACTTTATTTTAGGATTTAAAGAGTTGACAAACAAAATTATGAAAATAATAACAACCATGATCTTATCTGCTTTCCATTTAATACCACATATATTGAAAATATAAAAAAAAAAAAGAAAAAAGAAACATGGAATCCGATTTTCTTTTCCTTTTTTTTTTTTTTTTGCAAAGTAGCATCATTGCAGAACTATTTTCTAAAAGGTTTGAGTCACCGTATTTTCACAATTAAACTATTCTCCGGAGGAAAAAAAAAAAAAAGAGAGAGAGAAGAAGAAAGTAAGCAAACAAATAGTATCTATATATCTATTGTAATGCAATTTTCTTTTTTTTTTTAGAAAAAAGAAACTGTAGATTCCTATTTTGCAATTAGCTAGTGTCAGGCCTTTCCAATCCCTTCTCTTCATCTATAGATTCTCTCCCAGACAAGTTTGCTGAGTTGCGCGCAACCAGGTTCTCTAATTGCACATCCTTTACACCAATTTCAGCAACAGTAGTATTAACCACAAAGTGACTAGCAAAGAAGCTGAAGTAGACAAAATTCACAGCTCCAAGACCGGCAATTATGTAGTAGTAATAATCGAGCCGGTTCTTGTTCAAATCATGACCTCCCAGCCATGGCGAATTCCCCGTTCTTTTAGTCACCTGGTGAATGATATTAACAACCAGTGAGCTCACGTAGCTTGCTACGGACAAGCTGAGAAAAAATGCCGCCCCCGCAACAGTTCTCATGCTCTCAGGCATTTGGTTGGTGAAGAACTCCATTATAGCAACAGCAGCGAACGCTTCGGTCAGACCTGACAAGGCATACTGCGGCAAAAGTGTTAAAAGGCTCATGGGTGAGACAAACGAATCGTGTTTTAAAGCCAACTCGCGTCGTCTTTTCTCGACAGATCCTGCCACTAACATGCATAGAATCGACATTACGATACCGGTCCTGATTCTTTGTTGCAATGTCAGTCTTTTAACCTTTCCGGCAATTTTTGTGGCCACTGGAATGTATAATCGCTCGTAAATGAGGATCCATAATGAAAGCGCAAGCATTGATGTGAGATTCATCCAGGCAGGTGGCATTTTGAAATGTGGTCCTACTGCTTTGTTCATTTGAATTGCTTGTAGGATTCCGAATGTGTTTTGCTGGTCCATTGATATGAAACAAGCGATTCCCGACACACAAACAGGCAAGATCGCTATTAAACATTTCAGTTGTTCCACTTGTTGCAAGCTACAAAGTCTCCACCCATTCTTGGGCGTGCCTTGTTCTTGCAACTCGTGACTTGGATCAGTAATTAAAGCAGCTCTATCAAGGCACTTGAACCTGTTGGTGCGCTTGAGCTTTATCATCAAAGGGGGGTCATAATAGTTATGCTCACAACCTGGTTCAACGCTAAAACCTCGCTTCCTACAGGCAGCTACGACCACTTTGGCCATGTCTGAAAAGACACTTCCTTCAGGTTTTATGTAAATGTAACAGCGGCGGCCCAACAAGAAAAGGGTTATGGAGAAGGCCAGGCAAGCTGTTGGGATGGCGAAGCCAAGAACCCAACTGACATTTGTCTGAATGTAGACAACACCTGTGAGTACTACAAGGAGGGCAACGGTAAAAGTGAAGTACCACCAATTGAAGAAGCTTTCTAGCTGTGCCCGTCCTTTCTCGGTGGTGGTGTCGAATTGATCAGCACCAAAGGCAATGTTGCAAGGCCTAATCCCACCTGCTCCGATGGATAGCAGTGTAAGTGCGCCGAAGAGGACGCAGAATTGCCAACCTTGAGGCTGAGGGCAATTAAGCTGATCACTACAGCTGGAGGGTCTCAGCTGATGTATGCCTGCAGTCAGTGTCATTGTCAACATGCCCTGTAAAAATTATGGAGACATATGTAATGAATCTTAGTCTTACCAGCCCCTACCGAGAATATGTGACCAAAAATTAATGCATTTTAATTAATTTCGTTAAATACCAGAAGAGAGGCAATGGAGCCGACGAGGAGGGTGCGGAACCTGCCCAAATAAGAGTCAGAAACGAAAGCACCCAGCAATGACGTAATGTTGTTGGAACCGGACCATATGGTTACTATGTTAACCAAAAGAACACCTCCTAGGTTGTAATTGTTTTGCAGATACACTGTTATATTGCTTATCAAACTCATCGAAGCCAATTTCTCGAATGTCTCGTTCCCTTCAATAATAAGCAATTAATTAATCCACTCACAAATCAAATCATATACACAAAAAAGAAATGAAAAGAAAAGAAAATTACCAAGTATGTACTTTATGGCTCTCCATCCTCCAGGTTTCTTAGCGGAAGGGTCTTGCCCCACTGTGGAAGCAGAAGAAGAAGAATGGATATTATTAGCCATATTTAATTAATTTTCTCTCTTGAGTGCTTACTAATTAATTTCGTTTAATCTTAATGCCCTTTTAATTGTAAGAGTGCAAGTAAAATAAGAAAGAATAACATATGACTGATATAGAAGTGTCGGTGTACTAGCTAGGCTGATTACTCGGACATTTGCTGAAAATTCTAATTGAGGATAAGTGACGTGCCAAAAACGTGCCCATGGTGACAGGCATGCAACGTGTTTATTAATTTAGTCAATTATGCGTGAGCTGAAACTATACACAGCGTCCGGTCTTAGCACGCGCATTTTGGGAAACAGTTACGGTCCAATTAGATTTGTAATACTGATTAATTTGTTGTGCAGTTTGATCCTAACTTCACGGATACATACAAAAGCTTGATTAGCTCACAGAAATAATACAATACGTCACAAAATTTAATCGTTGATGACATATTTAGTTAAAAATGTTGGGTATTTTCAAATACAAATAAAAGATTGAAAGAAACCATGGTATAAATCATTTAATACAAAATGGTCTTTGCTTTCCAAATATTATTCAGACAGGACAGTTAGCCAGACGATTCTTTTTACTTTAGAGTGCGAATTAACTTTTTTTTTTTTCAATTTGGTATTCGGCTTGATTAAAATTTTAATGACCTAATTTTAGTCATTCCATTATCAATTTGAATCCAGCGTTAAAGTTTGGTTACTTATCATGGTAAAATCTCAATAAATTAACAGCATTGAGACCAAGAAAAATTTATTAATTATGCAATTATTAATTAATCAAATTATAATTTAGCACGTTGACCACAGAGTAGGGATTGAAAAAACTTATTATTTAATCAAGGTTTCTATTTATCAAATATTAATTTATTGAGGTTTTACTTGTATGTGATACCCTATAACTACCAATTATAATATCATAAGAAGCTTGGCTGAATATTAAACCCAAATCCTCCTCAAATTATTTATAATTTAACACTTTTCCAGGGATTTGGCAGGGCAACTTCTAGGGGGGGGGAACGTCATATCATCTTAAGCTATTTAAGGTTTTGATTTTGTTAATTTAACACTGATTTTTTTTAAATAATTTTTTTTAAAAGTAAATAATGATTTTTTTTCCTTTTTAAAATTTTTTTTTTTATATATATATATATAGTTTTAAGGAGGAATAATAAATTTAAAGAGAAATGAAGAGTAATGTATGCTACAGTTTTCAAATAAGGGAAAAAATTAATTATGGTATAAAATTTAAAATTTTATGGAAATAAAACAAACGGAATTACTTACTCTTCGTTTTGTTAAAGTTTGACGCCAAGGGATTAACATGAACGATACAAAAATTAATGTACAATTACCATTCCATTCTCGCCATATTTGTTTGAGGGGAAGGCATGGGGTCCCTTAGGGTTCCGATCGCTCCTCAAATAAAAATGCTGTCGATCGAGTGGTCCCATTTGTAAAATATAAGCAATGTTGTAATTATAATTAAAAGAGAAGATGAAGATGCAAAATTGCAAGATCCATTATAGTAATAATAAATGTGGAGTTATGTGTACACTTCTCGTGACGACATATTCTACAGTAATATACTCATCTCTAATTAATGTAATATTACAAGGATATTTTTAACCGTAAATAATATTGAAGGTAAAATCATTAATTTGTTGGTATACTGTTACTTTGCAATTTAGGGTTAAAAGAATAATCTACGAGGAATATACAACATACAACTCGGATAAATATGAGCCTATTTTATATAAAGGTTAAATTTATGAAGAACAGCACAAGACACGTGGAGTGAAGTGAGTACATCACTGTTGTACGATATTTTACTAAAGTAGTAAAAGGAGTGTAAGATCATGGAAACAACGATGGCAGTATGGGCTGCTGTTGTGGTGGTGGAATACTTGAATTAGCTGTTGAATGCACTTCCTCTGAAGTTTAGATATTCCGGGCCGAGGCTGCCACCCGGTCATATGGGCTTCCCCGCCATCGGAGAAATGTTCACCTTTCTTGGGTACTTCGAGATCATTCGCCGCCCCGATGATTTCATCAACTCTAAGCGACGGAAGTAAGTAAGACATCTTAATTTGAAATTCATTATTCGTGTCAATGGCTTTGTTAATCAGTTGGTATTGGGGTAAATATTCATTTAGGTCTTATATTTTAGGTTAAGTATTTGTTTAATTCTTAAATTTTGAAAAATATCTCAAGACACTCTTCGTGTTGGATATGTGATATCCATGCTCTTACATTTTAAAAACTTTTTTGATAATACCCTTATTACAAATTTAAAGTAATAATTGATAATTTTACAATGATCTTGTTCAAAATTATTTATAAAAAATTAATTTACCAAATTAATCCTAAAGTAAAATAGTAACAAACAAATTTATATTTAATGCCATTTTACTCTTGGTGTTGATTTTTTTATTCACTTTTTTTATAGATAAATAAATTTATTTATAGGATATTGTTGTAAGGGTATAATTGTAAAAGAAAAAAAGCATGAGTATTACATGCTTTACGGCAAGGATTTCTTAAGGCATTTTTCAAAATATAAAGTATAAATGAGTACTTAACTTAAGATATAGGGATTAAATGATTATTTAACTGTAATTATTGTACGTCGTTGCAAAATATTTAAGACATTTTTAGGTCCAAATATTTATTTATTTGTTTTTACATTTTTCAATTGTACCCTCCCCAAAGCCTAATCGCATAAGCTTTGAGCCTTTGACTCTAAAAAACAAAAGAAAAAAAAATCTTTTTAATGATCTGGTACGGTGATGGAGTAGGAATGCACAAAACTCAGGTCCTTAAATTGAGAAATTTTAAAATACATCTTAAATACCATGTTAGCTATACAACAAACAAATAATGTTATGACATATATATATTTCTTTTGAAAAACCATCATGTAAACAGTGGTTATATTAAATTCAATTGTACATATCATACATGCATGAATTATATTATAATTTATTAGAGGTATTTTAGAATTTCTCCGTCCGATCACTCTTAATTATTGCATGTTTCCCAACAATCAACAAATTTGTATTCCGATCGTATGATGCGTTTGAGCTTCAATGGCCCAATGTCGATTTGTGGGCTAGACTACTCTTGTAGCAATTAATGGAAAAGCCCATGACAGGCTTAGAAGTTCTATATCCAATGCCATTAATAGGCCCCGAGGCTCTTAGGCGCGTCACCACTGTTGTATAGCCGCGTTATGCTAGATGCACTCCAATCATTAGGCCTGAAACAGTAAGGTCAAAATGTCTGACGAAGCAAAGAATAAAAAAATGGAGTCCCAGTGCAGTGTTGTCAAGATAATATTACCGAGCATCTGCAAAAAATTTTTTTATTAATTTTATTTATTTATGTGATAAAAAAGAGAGTAAAAAGATATATTATTTTTTAAATAAAAAATAATTTAATATTATTTTAATTAAATAAATATTTTTTTAAATAAAAAATAAATGTTAATTAAAGTATTTATTTTTTTATAATAAAAAATAATAAAATATAAATTAAAGAATGAGAAAGTCACTTTATAAAATTAAAGATAGAATCATTTTTTATTTGAAGACTTTTAATTAGAGTACCTTTTAGAGTCTTAAATTTTTATGTGACTTTTTAAATAAATAATAAAATCTTATTTAAAGAGATTTTTGAATATGCTCTAAGCTATCACAATTTTTCTATCATGAGACAATTTTTTAGTTATAGGTAAACACCCCATATACACCGCGGGAAAGTTATCATCGACAACAAAAAATATGGATATCGCTATTTGAAAAATAATATGCACCCCATGAACAAAATTTTGAAGTGTGGTCGCATCCAATGCCATTACTAGATCTTGTTATTTATGGATGCTGCAACTTAGTCATTCTCGAAATGACTATGATTTCACATCCGATGTTTACAAGTGACATTCGAGAGCATTGGAAAGTTATTCGCAAGCCTTGAGCAGGGCTACCTTTAGAGTCCATGGATAAATTGTTTGATGGGTTGGTTAAAGGAATTAGAGCTCAGCCATTCAACTTCCCAAGTATTTGGCGGTGGATCAAGAATCTGTACTGGCAACATGCTTGGTCGATTACAAATCGCGCTCTTTCTTCACCGACTGTCCACTGGATACAAGAAGAACTGTTAATCCCATTTTTTTTTTAATTTGAGCCAATACGAACATTGTCTCATATAATTTCCGTGGAATTTCATGTGGGAACTACTCAATCCGGATGCAGATATGATTTATAATCTGATACCAGCCGATGGTGTTGAAATCAAGATCAGTTGAATATAAACTACACTAATACCAGTCACCCACTCCTTGTTTGCCCTGGTAGCATGTTCTTTGATCGTAATTTTAACATCCTTTTTTTTAAGATGTTGATATGATTTTAAAAAATCTGACCAACACTTTCTTGAGCGAAGTGCTTATATATTATTTGCTAGATTTGATATTGCCTTCTCCGCAACCCCTATTTCCCGAAAAGTGCCAAATCTCAAATCAGCATGCTTTGCGACCATATAAAGCTGGCCATAATGTAACAACCACCATTTGCTTGAAACGTAAGCATCCACAGCAGAAAGCTACTTGTGATTCTGAAGTTGAATGTGTTTCGTTTGGTTGGAGTATTTTTATCGTAAAGGTAAAGGCGCTTTTAGCCTCAGGTCTAAATTCAAATCAATGCTGGTGAAAGACCATCATCCAAATTTGACCCAAATGGCTTTGCTAATTAAAAGGCCTACAACTTGTGGTCAAATCATAAAATCAATTGTAGTAGTTAAGCACCATCACATTGTAGCCCCAGTGAATTGGCATCATACATTGCACAAATAAATTATTAACAATTCAACATCGACCAACCATGCCTAATCCTAGTTTAAACTCGAATTTTGAACAAAAAACCTCCAAATGCTTTCTGGGTTCAGCAAGATTAGGCAAATTATACAAAGAAAAAGGCTAGCTTTAGTAGGAAAGGAACCTTTCAAACGCATGCTCGTGAAAATGAAAGTAACATAGGGCTGGACCCATAATCATTCATTAGGGCTCATTAGGATGGCCCAAGATTTGGCCTTAAATACAACCTCCAGCTACGCAACACATAAGACACCTCAATGTCTTAAAAATTGAGTGAGTCAGACATGTTTCAATGCAGCCGCAGACTTTTTAATATAAAAAAACAAAAGTAGTACCTTGGAAAGCTAATTTTGTGGATACACAAATTGCCCCATACTCTCTATCCACTATCTTACACGTGCCAAACTTAAGCATTTTATTTTAAAAAATCCCAAAAATGTTTTAACTTTATCATGTGAAGCGAGTAGTTTAAATTGCGTACTTGCGAAGAGTATTGTTTCCATCAAAGTGTTTGAATTTCATTGGACAACGGCTACTTATTTTCCGCACAACTTTCCACATGCATTTTTAAAAGGTCCGTCTTCCACTCAGGTCATACAAAATAGGAAAAATAAAGCTTCTTTACTCTCTCTCTCTCTCTCTCTCTCTCTCTGGTGCTTCAAATAATTATTAGATTTATCAATAGTAGTTCAAACCATCACCACTCCTCTCCCACGCACTGTTGTCATCACAGCTTCTCATCTCTCTAGCTGTGTGTGTGCACTCATTGTACAGTGGTTTAGTGCAGAACAAGAGCCCATTTGTGAGAAGAAATGAAAATGCATGAGCTGGTTTTGATCTTAACAGTGATTTTTGTAGCAGCCCTCTTCAGCTCTTGCTGCCTTGCTCTCACTGAAGACGGTAAAAAAGAAAAAAACCCTCATTACATTTCATATTCCATTTCGAGTTCTTTTTTTATTTCTTTATTTATTTTGTTCTATTTTATTTTATTTTTTTGTGCTGAGAAACTGGCAGTTTTTGAGTTTGGGGCTTTCATTGGTAGTTAAAAGGTGATGTTTTTGACCGGGGGAAAAAGAAACAAAGTTCCTAACATGATGTTTTAGTGTTGCTTTTAGTAGTATGCAGAAGATAGTCTTTTAGATGAGAGTCTAATTGAGGTTAAGTTGGGATATTGTTGATAATGTAATCATATTTTCCAGGCATGACACTGCTAGAAATCAAGAGCACTTGGAATGATAGTAGAAATTTGCTTGGGAACTGGCAAGCTACTGATGAATCCCCTTGCAAATGGACTGGCATTGCCTGCCATACCCATGGTCAGCGAGTCCGCTCTATGTATGTAACTCTACTTTGCTCTTTTCAAATTACTGCAAATTGTTCTCTTTTGTTAAAAAATTAATTCACACGTTGGGTTATTCAGAAATCTCCCATATATGCAATTAGGCGGCATCATATCTCCCAGCATTGGTAGACTTAATAGATTGCAAAGGCTGTAAGTTCAATACTCTTCTTGACCCTCTTTTGCTTTTCCTCCTGCAAAATCTCTGATTGTAATTCAATTTCAACCTGAAACAGGGCGCTTCATCAAAACAGCTTACATGGTTCTATTCCAAATGAGATTACTAATTGTACAGAGCTCAGAGCCTTGTAAGTCAACATGACAAAGGAACATCTCACTCTGATCCATTGTTCTCGCATTTGATAACTTTCATTCATGTATGTGCACTTGATACCTCATGGCATAATTTTGATCATTAATGTAGGTACTTGAGGGCAAATTATTTGCAAGGAGGAATACCAGCAAATATTGGAAACCTTTCGTTTCTTACTATATTGTAAGATCTCTCGTTGTCCATTGCAGGCCCAAATTTTAATCCCAGTGGAGTTTACTATCTTTAACTTATATTGGATTATTGAATTTAGGGATTTGTCAAGCAATTTGCTAAAGGGTGCTATACCATCATCTCTTGGCCGGCTCACACACCTGCACTACCTGTAAGTTAAAATGAATTGCAATTACCATAACAAACTTGGATATTAGTGGGCCTCAATTTAAAGCCTTCACAAATTCCTTGGAAACATGTCTTGATAGTACTGTATGGTGCTGCTTCATGCAGAAACTTGTCAACCAACTTCTTCTCTGGTGAGATACCTGACTTTGGAGCCTTGAGCACTTTTGGAAACAAATCGTGAGTACTCATGTTTTCTTTTGCTTTTCTTCTTTTCTTACCAATGCATATGCTTGACCAAATATGTCAGGCCAATTAACATTTAACAGATTCTTTTGTTTCATCTGAACTCTCCTCTAGAGTCCTTTGACAAAATGTCTTTTAGGTAGTAAACCTATGAAATTAGTCCTACTGCCTACCCCATATAAGGACAAAATTTCTACTATATATCTTCTTTGCATACATCTGACCTTGTGAAACACTCATCATACCCTGGATGAAAACTGGAACTAGAATTAGTGCTTGAATTGCTATCCCTTGTTGGTGCTTCAAATAATTTTATGTTATGTCCACGGCTTAAATATGGCTATCTATTGTCACTCATGAGAACTATCTAGACAACAAGCAAGCAATTTTGTCATCCTTTATTTTATGTGGTGTATAAGACAAGTTTAATATCATCAAAATTGGTTCTTGATTATCACTTCTGTTCTGTTTAATTGTTTGTCCTCTGAACTTGTTCTAAGATTGCTTCACTTGGGCTTAGGTTTATAGGAAATTTAGATCTCTGCGGTTGGCAAGTACACAAGCCATGTCGCACCTCGATGGGATTTCCTGCTGTGCTACCTCATGCATCAAGTGATGAAGTTGCAGGCAAGTATTATGCCATGTTCCTTGGTTTTTCAGTGAATAACAAATGTCCCTGGCAGTATCTTGTCCCTACTATTAATTTATCAGGAAGAGCTGATTCCTGCAAATGGTTGTCCCAATACTGATACTAGTTTATTTGCTCTGGGGGTTTGTGCAGTGCCTACAAAACGGTCCTCTCATTACATGAAAGGGGTGCTGATTGGGGCAATGTCCATGATGGGCCTTGCACTTGTGGTTCTTCTTGCATTCCTTTGGATTTGTTTGCTGTCAAAGAAGGAAAGAGCTGTAAAGAGGTACACCGAAGTTCGAAAGCAAGTTGATCAAGAAGCAAGTAAGCTGAATATGAATCAAAATGTTGCACATGTCCCTTTTCTTTCCTACTAATTCTTAAATGCTTCAATAGGCACAAAGCTTATAACTTTTCATGGTGATATGCCGTACCCCTCATGTGAGATCATTGAGAAGCTGGAGGCTCTTGATGAGGAGGATGTTGTAGGTTCTGGAGGATTTGGTACTGTATACCGGATGGTTATGAATGATTGTGGAACATTTGCTGTTAAAAGAATTGATCGGAGTCGTGAAGGATCTGATCAAGTGTTTGAGAGGGAGTTAGAGATCCTGGGTAGCATCAAGCACATAAATTTGGTCAATCTGAGAGGTTATTGCAGACTCCCTGCAACAAAGCTTCTCATCTATGATTATCTTTCTATGGGCAGCTTAGATGATTTCTTGCATGGTAAGTATCAGCTTTTCTGGTAGTCTGACTCTGTTCCATGGTAAAAGATTAACATGACTAGGTATCATTGAAAAGAAATTCTTAATTAATGTTTAAATAAAAAAAAGAAAAGAAAAGAAAAGAAAATTGATGTCTGCTACCCTTCAGAGCATGATGAAGGACAGAAATTGTTGAACTGGAGTGCTCGTTTGAAAATAGCCCTTGGTTCTGCCAGAGGATTGGCGTACTTGCACCATGACTGCTGTCCAAAGATTGTTCACCGTGATATAAAATCCAGTAACATCCTCCTTGATGAAAACTTGGAGCCCCACGTCTCAGACTTTGGTCTTGCCAAGCTTTTGGTAGACGAAGAAGCCCATGTCACTACTGTGGTGGCTGGCACTTTTGGGTATTTAGCGCCAGGTGTGTGTTCATGGAATTGATGTTTTACTCTGGCATTTCTCTCTGGTTCCAGTTCCAAAGATTCATAACCTTTTATGGTTCACTGATTGGTTGTTTTTATGCACTACTTTGAAACAGAGTATCTACAAAGTGGGAGAGCTACTGAGAAGTCTGATGTGTATAGCTTTGGAGTTCTCTTGCTAGAGCTTGTAACTGGGAAACGACCTACTGATCCAACTTTTGTGAAGAGAGGCTTAAATGTTGTTGGTTGGGTATGCTTTCCAGAACTTTCTTTTCTTGATATGCTGTATTTCTTAGTTCGAGATACTTTATTTATTCAGATGAACACGGTACAAGTGACCAAATGGTTTCTTAGCATCTCGTGAGTGTACCAAAATAATAACAATTTCTACTTATGCCAGATGAACACCCTACTGAAAGAGAATAGATTGGAAGATGTCGTAGATAAACGCTGTGCTGATGCCGATATGGAAACTGTGGAGGCAATTCTTGAAATAGCTGCAAGGTGCACAGATGCAAACCCGGATGATCGGCCGTCCATGAACCAGGTTTTGCAGCTGCTAGAGCAAGAGGTCATGTCACCTTGCCCAAGTGATTTCTATGAGTCCCATTCAGATTATTGTTAATTTGATGCACAAATCATTTTAGTAAACCTTGTTCTGTAAGAGCGTGTGTTGTTACTGCCTCAACCTTATTCTGCAAGTGTTTTGTCCCTCTCTTTAGGGCCTAGCCTGTATATTAATTTTCTCATCTGCAATTATATGGATGCTCTTGCTTAGTTACCGTGAATCACTGGGGCTTCTATTAATACCACTAATTAGATAGTATTTAAGAGCATGTTGTAGCATCAACAACCACCTTCAGAGCTGTGTTGTAAACTGGATTTTGATTGGAACTTGTGCGACAAGACGCGTGTTAATTTTTTATGGGCGGGACTATGTTGTGGGCCAATGGCCCCGCATATGTGCCACATTCATTTTCAACAAGAGTTGCAAGACGTCTGGCTCCTGGCTCCAATTTCATGGTCGATAAATTGTTAATTTTTCCTCATCTATTAATATGTACATAGATTAAGCTTCTATATGTTATTTCATAACAAGCAAGGTGAAAAAAAACGAAAAATAAAAAATAAAAAGCAAAAACAAAAGGACGGGCAAAGTAGATGAAGATCAATTATATTTTCATTACAAAATGTATACAAGTCTTGTCATTAATTTCACTAATGGAATCAATTAATGAAAATTAAAAGTAGTATATAAAAGTATGCTGCTAGGTAGGCAGCTAGGTAACTTTAAAAATTACAGAAAGAAAAATTGATTCTAAAGTGGGGACAATAGTCCTTCTCAGCTTGTCTGCTCCACAGATAATAAGCAGCATAAATCCACTGTGGATGCACCAAAAACTTGTTGTGTCGCTGCGCCAACCGACGACCTTTTGTTCCTGGCATTGCTGAGGTGGAGACCACATGTGTCACCGACAAGTTGTACACATCCGTACATGCAGCACCCAACTCGCCAGCCCTCCATTTGAGCAACGGAAATTCAGATTCCTTATCATCAACATCCCTGCCAAAGAACAATGTACATCCTGCAAGAATCTGCCTCCGAATTTTCCCCAAGAAACACCTAACATCTCCGCAAACCGAATTCTCAAAAAACAATCCATGAACTGTTTTCAAAACTCGAAGAACATTCACAAGTGCCCCATTCAACTCGTTCTCGTCAGTGTTCCTCTCAGAAAATGATTTCTGAAGAATATTATTCTTCTTATTTCTTCCCTCTTTAAAATAATTATACCTCCCCACCCACATGAGATGCTCTTTATGATCCTTCCAAACCTTCTCCTTGTCGTCAACGATAACGACACCCCGTTCTTGGCCCAGAACCAAATCAAGACTCTTCTTTCCCCTTTCTTTAAAATCTTGGCGTGTTATCAATCTTGAGCTGATGTGGTACTCACACTCAGGATCAAGCAATTTAGCCATCATCTCTGCGTAGGATCGAGTCCCCGTGGTGCATATATAAATGTCATACATCTTGCTCGCTTCTTTGAGAAATTTTCGGATGTAAGGCCTCAACTTGACCAAAAACAACTCACCACAAGCCCTTAACTTGACCAAAAACAACTCACCGGCTATCTTAAACAGGTCACCGTCTGATAAAGAACTCGCTAGTTTCATCAAATACTCACGATCTTTGGAGGCTAAATTGTCGATGTGTACTGCATGCAGCAAGGTATGATCTAAGTCCAGCACTAAGTGGAGTTTCTTCTGTCGATACACCATCTCTGAGTTCATGTTTTTCAAAAAAGCAACTTCATCTCTGCTAAGCTTTAAACCCTCGACTGAGTAGTTAAATGATAAACCATATCCCTTTGCTACTGTTCTTTTACAAGATAAGCACACTCCATGGTAAAGTACGGGATGTGAACAAGGCGGTGATTTTTGGACATAAGGGGATGAATAGGAAGAGGACTGAATATGCATACTGAGATTAATTTGGTAAGTGCAATAGAATTTCCGAATGAAGAACAGAATGAAAACCCATATCTATACATATATATAACTTCTTTTCCTTTAAAGGTTAGGATTCCTTATTCCATCTAATTTCCAATTTTCCTTTAAAGGTTAGGATTCCTGGTTCATTAGATACTAGTTTCCAAATAACTACTCGTTTATTATGTATCGGTAGGCCTGGAATTTAATTTTTTAGTCTAAATCCGAACCACCATGGATTACAACAGAAGCACGGGGACATATTTTACGCGTATAGCCGGTTGCAGAACAATTATTAACAGGCAATTATGAAAGCTAGTGTTCACGTAGCACCCTTACTTTTAACTGAATTTCAAAATAATCAATTCAAATTAGAAAACTATCAAAGATCTCCTTTAACTTTGCAATGAAAAATATGCTTAAATTATGTAATTTCTAAGCTAATGAGAATAATATTTATATTAAAATAAATCATAAATTACTTATATTATTTTTAATATGACATTATAAGTCTTTTTTATTAAAAATTATTTAAACATTTTTTTATTAATGGTATTATATTACAGTTCAAATGTCTGAACCAAAGCCAATTTTTTTATTAATATGTACATAGATTATGCTTCTATATGTTATTTCATAACAAGCAAGGTTAAAAAAACGAAAAAATAAAAATAAAAAGCAAAAACAAAAAGACGGGCAGATTAATTATATTTTCATTAAAACAAGTATACAAGTCTTGTGGTTAATTTAACTAATTAGATCAATTAATGGAAATTAAAAGTAGTATATAAAAATATGCTGCTGGGTAGGCAGCTAATTAACTTTAAGCTAATTACAGAAAGAAAAATTGACTCTAAAGTGGAAAATAGTCCTTCTCAGCTTGTCTGCTCCACAGATAATAAGCAGCAGAAATCCAGTGTGGATGCACCAAAAACTTGTTGTGTCGCTCCGCCAACCGACGACCCTTTGTTCCTGGCCTTGCTGAGACGGAGACCACATGTGTCACCGGCAAGTTGTACGCATCCGCACCTGCAGCACCCAACTCACCAGCCCTCCATTTGAGTGGTGGAAATTCAAATTCCTTATCATCAACATCCCTGCTAAAGAACAATGTACATCCTGCAAGAATCTACCTCCGAATTTTCCCAAGAAACACCTAACATCTCCGCAGACCGGATTCTCAAAAAATGTTGAGAAGGGAACCACATCACAAGCGGTTGCAAGTTAAGCGGAAGTAAATTATTTTTTTTTGTTTGTATAATTAAAATAAGATTTGTACTATAAATTAATAAGTAGAAAATAAACCAAACAATCCAAAGTAATAAATTAATTATAAGAGACACAGTTTTTTATATGAAAAACTTAAATAAGGAAAAATTACAGTGTTGCAATCTGATATAACTTTTTACTATATTAATAATAAGATTATAATATAATTTTTTTTTAGATAACACAAGAGACTGACAACATAAAGAATTTTAACAATCTTGATTTACAGTAATAACTCAATATTCATCTCTTTAACATGTAGGTATTTCAACCAACAAACAACGAGAGTATAAAAAAAATCAAAACTAGTAAGATTGTAGAAAATAATGCCAGAAATTTATCTTTTAAATTTAAAAAAAAAAAATTAAAATCACGTTCGGATTATCCAATCAAAGATTGAAAATGTTTAGCACCCAACAAATTCTCGCCACTGTCTTCTTTCCTTTCTCGCCTTTTTCATGTATTGGTTACCATTGCTGCCGCACCACTTGTTCTTTTTTATAAGATGCGCTTTTCGAAACCAATTTTCATGAAAAATTTCATCTAGCCCCATAAACTTTCTTTAGTTACTTAACGACCTAATTAATGCAAGCTTTGGGCTTGGACCACCCAAAATTAAATGGACTCCACAAAAAACAACCCATGAACTGTTTTCGGAACTCGAAGAACATTCGTAAGTGCCTTACTCAACTCATTTTCATCAGTGTTCCTCTCAAAAAAGGATTTCTGAAGATTATTATTCTTCTCATTTCTTCCCTCTTTAAAAATAATTATAGCACCCCTCTAACATGAGATGCTTCTTACGATCTTTCCAAGCCTTCTCCGTGTCATCAATGATAATGAGACCCTATTCTTGCCCCAGAACCAAATTAAGACTCTTTTTCCCCCCTTCTTTAAAATCTTTGGCTGTTATCAATCTTTTACTAATGTGATACTCACATTTAGGATCAAGCAATTTAACTATTATCGCTGTGTAGGATTGAGTCCCCATGGTACATATATAAATGTCATACATCTTGCTCGCTTCTTTGAGAAATTTCTAGATGCAAGGCCTTAACTTGGCCAAAATCAACCCACCAGCCATCTCAAACAGGTAACTATTTGATGAAGAACTCGCTACTTTCATCAAATAAACATTAAGTGGAGCTTCGTCTGCCGATACACCATCTTTGAGTTCTTTTTTTTTTTCAAACGAGCAACTTCACCTCTGTCAAACTTTAAACCCTCGAGTAGATAGTTAAATGGTAAGCCACATCCCTCTGCTCTTGTTCGTACCCAAGAGAAGCATACTTGTTTGTAGACAAGCTAAAATGTTGATATGTACTGCATTAGCAAGGTATCATCCAAGTCCGGCACTAAGTGGAGTTTCTTCTGCCGATACACAATCTCTGAGTTCGTGCACAAGGTAAGTTAGGAGACGTAAACTAGGCCAGAAACAAGGCGATATTTGGCCAGAAGAGGACAGAGTATGCATGCCCAGATTAATTTGGTAAGTGCAATAGAATCCTAACCTTTAAAGGAAAAGTATTAGCGATCCATTAGTGCACAAGGAAAAGGTTGCCTAAAAGAAAAAAAAGGTCAGATTAATATCATCATATTATTCATAAAAAAATAAATTCGGCTATTAAAATTAAAATTTAAACCTGATTACCTCATTTGGTAGAATACCGAGATTGAAACTCAAGTCTCTTGTACAATTTTGTCTTTTAACGTCGGCGATAAATAATAAAGTGTTAAAATTTAGAGTGCTGATATTTACCCCGGGTCAAATCCCGGGTCAAACCCCGAAGCTTTACAAACGATGTCGTTTTGAGAATTAATTTATTTTTTAATAGTACCAAGGATTTAACTACTGCTTTCTCTCTTCATTTTCCTTCCAACGCTGTCTTTGATAATTGAACAACTGAAACTCTTGTACAGCTCGTAAATGCCTTTAATTCATTAACAGAAACTGCCCATGGTGCAGTTTCTGTAAAAGAAATTAAGAAATTAAAGTTCAAACTCTCAATTACACATTTATGAAAAGGAAAAAAAACACTTGCACATTCATAATCTTCAAATTTTGATCCTTTCTTCTTCACGACAGTACAGCTCGTTGTTCAACGCAAGTGTCAAAAGAAAACAATTCAAAAAGAAAAATCACTTGAGCTCCTCCCAAAAATATAAATAAAGAAGAAAAAATATCTTAATTCGCTTCCATAATTGCAAAACTGCAGCAAAAGCTTATGCAAAGCTTTCTTGGCTTAGTAACTTACAAGAAAACAGAGAATTCAAAATTTCTCAGCTCGCAGCAAATTAAAAATCAACTTTCACAACTAGACACCAAAGTGAAAGAAAAAAGAAATTACATTGAGATCAACAAGTCCAGCAAGATCTCCGACATCAAAGCACCATTTTTGGACTAGAGGCTGATTCTCAAAGCAACTTGCGACGGTGATTACGACGGCTTCTATTATAGCAATTAACGGTACACATGCTGCACAGATCTGCTCTCCAAATGTTAAAGAGCTCGATCTCTGCTCAAACATGTTGGTTGTGGCTGTCGTGTGCTGGCTGTGGGGAGTCATGCTCTGTGTGGAGTCATGGCTATGGTTCATCCTCTGTGTGAAGTCGTGGCTGTGGTTGGAGTTGTGGCTGCTGCTTTGTAAGTGGTTGTGGCTGTCATGCAATGGGTGTTTGTGGTGGCAGTGACGATAGCTGGGGGTAGGTGCAATGGCTGAGTTCTTGGTGGATTATGGTTGTCTGTTCTCGATTGATAAATGAAAGGAAAGTAACTTTGCAAACGGTGAGTTTTGGAGTCGAGGTTTGATTGTGTGGTGAAACGAAAAGAACAAAGAGGGAGAAGCAGCTGAGGAGAAGCAGCTGGGTTCTATCTTCTATGGATGCTTTTGCACTTTATCCAAGCCAAACGACGTCGTTTTACAGCGAATGAAAACAAAAAAATAAATAGAGTAAACGGCATCGTTTTAAGCTGTTTCGGGGTTTGACCCGGGGCAAATATCATTTTCCTAAAATTTAAATCTTCAGCGGAGAAAAAAAGAAAAAAAAAAACAAAACAAAAGCGTCATGCACCCTCAAATATAATACGTGCACATATACACTTCACTTTTATTTTTCTCTCACTTTATCTTCTTTAAAAACTTAATCTATTCTTGGTAGTACCCAAATACCAATTGTTTATTATGCTTCAATTATAAAAATCATATTAGCTTAGAATCAACGTTAGAACTTTTTGAAATGTTACAATATTTTGCTAATTAACTATTTTCTTTTTCTATTAGTCCTTGAACTACACTTATTTGTGCTACCCATCTTAAAGGGAAAAGTATCAGAACACCCCTACTGTTTTAATAGATGGATCATATCTCCCAAAATGCATCAAAGCTCCTTAAAAAGTCATGCTGTTAAAAGAAATAACGTAAATTTTGATTTTTTTTTTCTGTGAATTTTATTATTTTATCCTCGATACGGTATAACCCACAATCGTTGATCAGTAAAAATATCTAGAGATAAACTAGTTAAAGACTTTAAAAAAAACTAAAAGTTGAAAGTGAACAATTTTTAAATTTGATGGATTTTGAAATATAGGAGAGAATTGATCATTATTGATATATTGAAACAACAGGGAAGGTTTGTCATTTTCTCAAAAATTACAAATCCACCAGTCTCCTATGTACAAATTGAAGTAAAAAATCAAAATTGAAAGGTTAGAAAGCTATAAAGCTTGATGACATTTTGAAGATCGAGCAAAGAGTGGTTAATTAATTTAATATGGAGAATTTGTCTTTAGGTTGCCTATGCCAAAGATAGTAAGGATGTGTTTGGAATTGAGGTGCGGTAGTTTTTAAGCTATAACTGTTGTGAAAAAAAATTGTAACTATAAAATAAAAATTAATAATATGTAGTAAATATAAATTAAAAATAATAATTTTGATAAAATTATTAAAGACATAATACATTTTTTACCATACAAGTGAAAAATTATATTAACATATCTTTTAAATTACAGCGGTTAATATTTACTAAATACTTTAGTGCTGCATCTTTTAAACTACAACTGTCCAACCTCAATCCCAAACGCACCCTAAGTGATTTCAATCTACACACCAAAAATTTCATCTCCTGTCCTGAGCCCAAAATAAAATTCCCCTCCACATTATTCTTCACTGAGACCGCATGTGTAACGGTTGAATCAAGTAGCTCGGTAACTTGAGCGCCTAACTCCTTCGCCCTAACTTTGATATCAGGGTAATTCCGATCGAAATTATTAATGCTGAAGAATATAACGCATCCCATCAGAATCTTGCTTCGAACTAATTTCAGTAACATTTTAACATCTTTGCAAGGAAGGCTTAAGATCTTTGGACTGAAAAATAAGCCATGGATTGCTGTAAGTACTGCAACAATATAAGCAGGCGCCCTCACTTTCGTCATCTTTATTCTCCGAATAAGATTTATGCTTCGAATCTTTTGCAAAGGAAGTATAATTTTTCATCAGTACCAAGTTCTTATTATTATCATCAATCGACACGCTGTCCATGTCATCAAGGATAATGATACCACATTCCTGCCCCAACACCAAATCCAGACTCTTCATCCCTTTCTGACTGAAATCATTGTTGGAAATTACCCTGTTGCCGAAGTACTTGCCTTCAGGATCAAGCAACTCAGCTACATGCTTGGCGTAAGATCGATTGCCTTTGGTGTAAATGTAGAACTCAGACATGCTACTTCTTGCAGAAAGGTACAAACAAAGGGCCTTTACATGACAAGCTCTCCTGATGTAATCTTATAAAGGCTACCGTCGGATTCATCTTCAATAAAACAAGCATGTTTCTCTAATTATTTCTCTTGGGATGTTATCTCTGTAATGTTTTTTTGAATGAATAAGCGTGTTATCAAGATCAAGCACCAACTGAAGTTTCTTTCCTTTGAAAAGCTTTTTAGAACATGTAACTTCATCTTTGCTAAGCCTCAAGCCTCTTTGTATACAATCGAACGCCAGAACAATGCGCTTCATCGATGCACTGGCCATAACTGGCGCACTTTCTTTCAACAACGTTAGGATGTGCACATGTTTCTTTGATTCTGACTTTGGAGAGCAGACTGTAAAAAGCATCCCAATCAATCGCATCATGGTACAAGCTAGATACGCTCCTGCTGCCTAGAAATTGAACTTATTGCTACTCGATCAAACTATTGGTAACAGAAACAATTAACTCAAAATCTTTTCTTCTTTTCTCGTTTCTAAATACTCGCATATTTAAAGATTGGGGAGATGATTTTCCCATGATCTGTGGAATTTGTGTGAAGTAATAATTTGATGTGTTCTGTAACGATTGTACTGTTGTACGGCAATTAGTGGTAGCATACGGCTTTTTGATTTTATAAGGTTTGAATAAAATATGGATTCCAATTGATGTGGCACCAATACAAACTCATTGTTTAGATGAATAAATTCACCATTTTGTAATTATTTTAGAAACAAGTGCTAAGTGAAATTGGCCAAATTGTAGGCCCCAATTCCCATTATTTTAAATAATCCATATTTATTATCTACGCATTTATACTTCCATAATTAATTTTTTTTAATTTTTTTAGTGATTTATAAAATATTTATTAATTAATTAAAAATAAAGTAATATCCACGAACTTATTATATTTTACATGTTAATTATTAAATGAGTAATTTATCTACTAAATTAAGCTAACGGTGAAGATTAAAACATTAAAATCAATGATTGCACAGCAGACCTCTTATTGATATTGTAAAAAAATTATACAATTTCATAGAAAAATCCTTATTTATTTTTAAGAACGTGAACACTTTCGAACGTGAGAGATTGGATTGCGTTATATAAAATGATTATGGATGGCTTTTTTGAAGGGAGCTTGAGATATTTGGGCCTTTGGGCTTTATCTACAGCTACTTGGGATTCACTCAGAAGGATAGTCCAAAAGCTAAACACTTGGTATTTCAGCTGTACGTCGTCGTCAAATGTAGATTGACTCTAACTAAAATAAAGTTTGACGAGACTAATAATATGCTGAGAATCTTGCGTATGTGCCCGCCCAGATAAGATAAAATAATATTATGTGTCGTTTTGGTCTGTTGTGGCTTTGAACCAAACACTCTCCGAACGGCCACAGCCCAGCAAACCCAGTCCCCACTAATCTTTTTAGGAAGGAAGGTTATGAAATGCCGCTATCTTATTGCACGTGCATAAAAAATGAAGAAAGAAAAAGAGCTTGAGAACAGCCCTGAATGGTCAATTGCCAAAAGGAACGGTTGGAATTCAGAGGGAAAGAAAAAAAGTTAAAAAGGGCTCCTTCTAATTCTCAAACTAACAAGCTGAATACACAGACTACTATATTTTTATAATAAGATCAACTTGCTACATTAATTAACCTTCTGGTGAATCCCAAGGGCTTTCTATAGACGTGATAATTTATTATTTTCCTGAGGGGTTCGTAATCCCAGCTAGTTGCAAGTTGCAAGTTGCAAATTGCAACATGCATGGTGTTATTGGTATCTAATAAATGAATTTTCAATATCATGGCAGGTCGCATACAACCGAATTGTTCACGCAACAACCATTAATTGTTTCAGCAGCGTTGACCTTTAAAACTCCCACAACACATCTACAATTTGACATCTGTAAACTGAATGATTCAAATTAAAAACATACCAATCAGACTCGATGAATAATAATGATCACGGTAGAATCTTTTTTTGTTCAAATCATATTCTGTAATAATAAGTCGCCGCAATTTGAGACACCACCCATATCCAAACCCAACTGATGATTTATTTATTTAATTCACCGGTCACTTCTACTGCCGTTTAGCTTGGCTTTGCGTCCGCATTAAATATTAATTGGAGGCACCCGGGCTCACAGGAAGGCCGAGCGCGGCGCGCGACTACACGTGTTAGCATATGTATATGAAGATAAAAGCATGATTAGTTTCTACTGGCATATAATATAACAAAGTGCAAAGCCAGAAAATGAATGGATGTCACTACTCCGACTCTCAACTGGATGCCCTTATCCAATGCCCTTTCGACCTCTCCAAAAGCCCACTCTTTTTCAGTCTTACTTCACTGAGAATAATTGCCCACACTTGAGCAGCTCGACGGTCTTCTTTATTCTCCTGTCTTGAGCTGATATTGTAGAAAGATATACGGGACGGAAATTGAGGTGCTACTTGCTAGCTGAGCCGAATCCTAGAAATGAGCACACAATTCAGGGCCAGTTATTGTCGGCATAATGGCTCTTCAATAACAGCAGACCCATCATTGCCTTCATGCTCTTCTTTCGTTTTATCAAAACTCCATGACCACCCTTTGAGTGGAAAAAAGAGATCATTAGTTTTAGGCACATCTCTTAGTTTCAATTTTAATAAGGAGACTACTAGTGTGATAAGAAGAAGAAGAAGAAGAAGAAAGAATTATGAACATGGAATCGTGGCATCATCAAGCAACGTGGCTGCACCTATCTGGGAAAGTTGGAAACCGCAAAAGGGTTCTTCTAATCCTTCTCTCAGCGACATCCTCTGGCCTTCTGCAGGTAATTTAAGTATTCTCGAGTTTCTCATATCAGAAGTTTATATATATTAAGGCAGTTTAATCTAACAAAGCCTAAATCCTTGGAAGATTAGTGCTAATTAATTTTTTATGAACAGGAGCATTTGCGGCAATGGCTGTATTCGGAAAGATGGATCAAATATTGGCTCCAAAAGGGCTTTCAATGACGATTCCACCATTAGGAGCTGTTTGCGCCGTGCTTTTTGCTACCCCATCCGCTCCTGCTGCTCGAGTAATCTCCTTAATTCTCTCTATCTTCATCTAAATATTATATGTCAATTGTCAACTATTTAAATTATAAGATCATGTATGAATTCCATTTGCTATTTGGCAAATGCCGACGATTGGGGAGGGGGGGGGGGGGGGGGGGAATCGTTTGTCACTTTTTTTTTTTTTTTTTGAATATGCATAGCAGCAATACGCACATTTAGCACTAACTACTCTGTCCTGGATGACATGTCATATTATACGCACATTTAGCACTAACTACTACGCCATAGGGTGGAGTATGACATCTACATGTGTTATCAATCCTTCTCTTATTTCTAAGTGGGAGAACAAGAAGAGACGATGACAATTTAATTCCTCTTCAAATTTGTTTTTATTATCTGGGTCTGTCGTAAATTTTTAAGCACTGTTTCATTCGTGGTGTTAAGAAACTAACGGGAAGAAAAATTATTGAAAAATTTAAATCTTCCGATGGATAAATTTTCTTTCCTCAATTTCTTTAGCGAGTCATTCATTTTCTTACTGTAAAAGTACGACCAACCCATGATCATGAATCAAATCCGAGTGTTTAGCCCAGCAAAGAGGCTGAAAAGCCCACTCGGCCCTGCCCATGGACGCATATACAAATTAATTATCCGAGACTCTGACAAATTAAAAGTAATTAATTTCTCTCAAAATTTCACATTTATATATATATATAGAGAGAGAGATATTTGTTACTGTCTTAACATCAATAAATAGATAGACTATTAAAAATTTATCGAAGGTCTAAGGGGGAAAAATAATTTCAAAGAAGGATCAAAGTGTCATTTTCTATTGCAAGTATTGTCAATTAAGCAAGTTTGAGTTATTTCATATTATAATTTTCACAATTTTGAAAGGCCTTATATTATTTGGGTTTTTAAGGTCTTTTTTGTTTTTTTGGTGATTGTCAAAGTGTTGGTAAATACTTGCAGTTGATAGCTACCTTTGCTTTTGAAGACATCCAAAGTTTTTATGCAATTGTTTATTAACCAAAAAAAAAAGAAAAAAAGAAGACTCCAAAAATGATACCAAAATCAAACCGTGGAACTCTTATTTTACAAATCGTAGTGCTTTACCAGATAGCCATAAACTTTCACTTGATAACTAGAGCTTCTACTTCACTGCAGTTTTACCTTTGAAACCATAGCATCACAGTATTAAATGGAGCCTAAGTCAAGGAACTCTAACACCCTATTATATTTTGATCACTGCTTCAAATTTTGTCTAATTAGACCCTCCTTAATTTATAGCTAATGTGGTTTATCATAATTTAAATTTACAACAGCTTGAGTTTTGGGTAAACAAAATCCTTGATCGAATTTGATATGGCATTATATTAATAGCTAGTAATTCCTATTTTGTGTATGAAAATTAAAAGCACCTTAATCTCATACAATTACAGACCCTCCCTTGACCCTTTATGAAGGAATAACGGGACTGAAAGCCATTATACTGATCATGGAGAGACCTTAAAAAGTTTTCGATTATGTGGCTCCTTGCTGTCCCATTTTTCATTATAATTTTCTTGTCTTGAGATTAAGTGATTATCATACATCCTAAACTAATCACTTACTCCCGCAATATTGCAGAAATACAATGTGTTCATGTCTCAGATTGGTTGTGCAGCCATAGGTGTTTTGGCATTCTCAATATTTGGACCAGGTTGGCTTGCTCGGAGCGCAGGTCTTGCAGCTTCAATTGCATTCATGATCTACGCTCGTGCTCCGCATCCACCAGGTTATACTCAATAATATCTTTCATCGCATGTATATCCTCTTCTCTCATTAGTCACTATTTGCCTTGACATAAATTAACCTAGGTTCATTATCATGTACTGATACGCACGTGATGTAATTGCAATTGCAGCTGCAAGTTTGCCAATTCTTTTCATTGATGGGGTTAAGTTGCATACCTTGAATTTTTGGTACGCTTTGTTTCCTGGTGCTGCTGGCTGCATCATCCTCTGTTTGATTGTAAGTTGAAAGAAGTTATCCTCTTGAAGCCGTATCAATCTTCATGTTTCCATTTTCAAACTTCTGTTTTGTATGCACATGCATATATTTTAGACATCATTATTTTAGAAGATTAATGTAGGTTATTCAATTTGCACTGCTGCAGCAAGAGATTGTGTGTTACTTGAAGGACAATGTCAAATTTTGATTCTTCAAAGTGACATTAGGGACACGCGGCCGATCCGTTGAACTGGTTGCTTACTTTAAGACGAGCGTGAACTGTGTACCTCATTGCACCATTATTTATTTATGGTCACTCAAGCAAAACGGTTGATCTTTTTATCCAAGATCACGAAGGCATGCATGTTCATGTAGATGCTACTTTTGATTTCAATACCTGATTGAAATGATACACAATGATTGACTGTGAAGTTTCTTTCGTATACTCGTATGAAATCAATTTTTTTAAAAAAAAAATTCAGACCAATTTCTAGTTGATCTAGCGATTATGATTCTTTCTTACAAAAAGAACCTCTTTGCTAGACAAGCGAGTGGCTTAATCCTCAGTTACGACGTTAAGACGACGTTAATCTTATTGCCATAAGTCAACAGAGCATGAATCAACTGTAGAGTGCAGCGAGAAAATAAAAAAAAAAAAAAAAAACTCGAGTATGATGATGGCTTGTTGAATGTTGATGATCCATTCGCTTTGGATTTTGAGTTATGAGCCTTGTAGACTTGCGGTGTGAATCTGATCTTTTGTTTGTTACGCCGATAAAATATAGTAGATTAAAAATTCAAATTTAATCTAAATTAAAAATTCCTGGCTATAAACTTATGATAAATTAGCTAGAGTTATACAGTAGAATTTAACATTGCCATCGTATTACAATAGATAAATGGTTGGAACTTGAAGTTTCTATCTAATTTAAATTGAAATGTTCAAGTCCTAATAACCTATGCTTCTACGCTTATATGCCTTGTCTACAAGCTATGATGCTCTAATTGCTTTGATAAGCTTCATCACATGTGACATTCCATTAATCTAATGATTCTACAGAATTTACACCTCAATAAGCTTCCTTTACTAAATCTTTGTAATTCTTAATACTAGTTCAGAGAGCAGCTGAACATCCGCGTTTTTGCTAGAGACATTGAAAGAAGTTAAGCGGTCCATTTATGGCCATTGGGTTATAATGTTGGGCTGTCCCCTTCAACATTATCAAGGCCATCAGTTTGAATCATACATTTTTCTCCTTTTTCTTTTCATAAAAAAATATGAAATATAACTGTAACTATAACTATATGCATGTATGTACGTATGGTATAAATAAATACAAATTTTAATGTATGAAATACTATTTTTTTGTTGTTAATATATTAAAGTATTTGTTTGTTTAGTTTATTAGTAGTATTATTACTTTATTAAAAATGAGTATACACATATTTATACACCAAATGCTTAGTATACTTTATATTATAATACACATGTAAAGTGTAATAATTTAAAAAACAAAAACCATACCCTCTCGTTGTTCCCAAATAAAAAAAGAAAAAGAAAGAAGGAGGGGGGGGGGGGGGGGAGAACAGAAGGCCATTAAAGTCGAAAAGAATGTCGCCACTCAACTTGATTACTTGAAACACTACCACACACTAACTAGCCCAATGCATATAAGTATATTAATATGCCCGAATAAAATTCAAATATTTTTGTTGTTCTATTGTATGAGAAAAATATTCACGTTAAAGAAATTAATAAGGGTGTGTTTGGCATATGACTTGATAGATTACACTATACTTGATTGTATTTTATTGTATTATATTAGGGTGTAATATACTACCATGTTGTAGGACATACTGTATTATATATTTTAATACTTTATATTATTATTTTGATTCAAAAAATAAAATAATATTAACAACCGCTAATGATATCACTAATGACTATAAGTAAATTATAAACATTATCGATTTAAGTGATATTCAGTATCGCTGGAATTCTTGTCTCTACCTCTACACAATAGTAATAATATCTCTAACAATGGAGTTTTTATTCGCTGCATTACTGCATATTTTTGGTCAAATTTTTAGATTTCAAACATATGATTACAAATCTACAACGAATGGAAGCTTTGCCACCAGAGATATTGGTATTATTGTGTAGAGCTCATGATAGAAATTTTGAAAATATTAAATTAGACATCAATTGATATTGAAAAATATTGACAGTGATAATAGTGGATAATCGGCTACGGTGATCACTACCATTGGTGCTTGGCTAGAAGTGTTGTAGGCGAAGACTTAGTGAAAATAATTATTAAACATTAGTTAATTAATTACAAGAAATGAATTTATTATAATATTATTAATTAGATAAAATAATAAAAGAAATAAAGAAAATGACCAAACTCGCTTAAATCAAAGGGGTAAACGGGTCTAATTAATCAGGTAAATCTAGTCAAAATAACAATACTCGAGTTTGGTGCAGACATATCTTAATTTAATTAAATACAAAATAGACATTATAAATCAGACTAGACTAGGCTACCAAACATGCCCTAAAATTCCGTTAGAACTAGTAATAAGAAGAAGAAGGAGAAGAAGAAGAAGAAGGGTGATGATATTATTTTTAAAAAATTCAAATAAAAATAACTTTAGAGAATTAATTAACTAAATTTGTCTTAATTTACTTTTTTGTACTTAGATTTTTTTACTATATTTGATTAGAAATATTGCTTTGGCATAAGTCTGAATTAACTATTTTACATTTATAAGGTAAAACTACCACAAATTTACTTTAACTTCAATATTTTTCTAATTTTATACCAAATTCATTGTTTCTAATACCATTATATTATTATGATTCCTAAACTTTAATTAAATTAACACAGTGTCTTTATGGCACAATAGTAATGTAAATTATTGAGAAATCAAATTTATGTCATTTACACATAAGGATAGTGAAAATAATACTTAAATTTATGTAAAAATATTAGATTATAAGTAACATAATTAAATACTTAAATTATTAGATATAATAGTTCATATTTATTAAAGTAATTTAGTCGTTTTATATCATATAATAAATTATTAAAATGAAACTTATATCAAGGTTCATGATTGATGATGCTTAAAAAAAATAAAAAAGATAATAAAATAATATAATTAATTAACGGCATAAAATTTTTATTAATTCATATTTTTAAAAAATATTATGATTTCATTACAATTATTTTTATAAAAAGTTATTTGTGGATGTATAAAAATAGTGGGTCCATCCAATAATAATAAAAATAAAGTTATGCTAGTAAAAAGCTATTTGTGGGAATACCCTAATTTCACACTTATAAATCTATGACGCCACTAAGACATCGACACCTGACAGGCACGTGTACTGTGGGCCCCAGTGAAAGGTGCACCACGTGTGACATCAGCTTCGATGGAAAACATGGACATATCCGTGCTGTCACTGTCAAGTGCCTTCTCTCCTCCAAAGCTGGGCCCACAACTCACCTATGCTTATCTGTATCTCTCTTGCAAGAGAACAAACTTTATAAAAAAAATATAAAATATTATAACAATGGTGGGCCCTACACTTTTTGACCTGATTAATCAACCTATCGTATCACGGATCAACAGCCACGTTGCGTTAAATGTCCACTTCGGTGGGGCCCCGCTACAGAAGTAGATTCTATGGAGTTGCTTGGTGGGACGCTGTCTTGATTGTGATGTTTGTTTGACGAGAACAGGGTTCAGGCGAATGTTGGAATCGTCGTCGTACACGTGTATGGCATCTGTTGAAACCCCATGTGTGTGGGTTTGGGTGGTCGGTAGGAAATCTGAAAAGGGACCTCCTGCTTCGAGAATAACGGACTTGTGGCGGTGCGTGATTGGCAAATATGCCGTGAAGGGGAAGTCGAAATATCCTGACGTCAATAAATTTAACTTACATGGGATGATGGATTCATTTAAAAAAAAAAAAATTACAAGGGATGAATTCAAACAGTACTCAGTGTTGTACTTGACAAGCGGAATATGCAATTAGTAAGCAAGCAATAATTTTGCTTTTAAAATTCACTAGTCATTTGTATTGCTTGCAATTTTTCAATTTGATGAGAGAAATCAAAGAAAAATATAGAGAAACTTGCGGCCGAGTATCGTTGAAAACTGTATACATATATCATCATTGCGGCTTGAAAGAGAGATTACACCAGATGCTATGTAATGGAGACGTGTACACGACGCTGCCGTATGAAAATTTGATTTTTTTTTTTAAAAGCCTAAAGAACTGCTGAAGTGGCTATATATTCTTCTGCGATTGCTTAATTTCTTACTTTTACTGTCAATTTATCAAAAAACTGCCTGGCAGTAGTCCCACTTATGGGTAAGATCAAAGTTTTCTATAAAACATATTGGGAAGATCGGCATCAATATGGACCATCCAATGGATGAGGCTGTCTTCTAAATTTTGTTGAATGGGACCCCAGAGTGGTGTTCATTTGATGTGATCGAAATAATCCATTATTAATTTGGATTGGAATTTTCCCATGAAGCGTTTGGCTAAAATGGAACTGCTCCTACTTGATCCGCAGCTCAAAGCTTCCTCCTTGCTGATTCTTTAAAGAAAAGAGATAGATTTTGAATTAATAAGTTCCCTAAACAATATGATTTGCTCACTAACGTCAAGCCTCCTTTGAAGCCTTTTCTATAGGCTTCAAAGAGCAACAGTAGCCACTATTGTTGAAGATATGTGATTTGGTTCCAACCCTGCACTAATTTTGCCTTCAAATTTCATTTCACCAATCCTAACGAAAACAACCTAGCTTTTGCGATTACGATTATGCACCCAATGTCAATTGCACACTAAAATGATATTTGATTAATTAACATAACATGAAGTAATGGTGATGTAACAAAATTAAACCCTGCAATGGCTTGCATCCAGACCAGAAGCTTTGAGCAGCACAAGGACTAGAATTATGTATCCAAATAATATTTCCTTTTTTCAAATAAAAGATATTATTTAATTACATTCTGAACAAGAAGTTCCATCAAACACTCAAGAAACTCCTACAAGAACAAAAATTACAAACTGGCCAAAATTTCAACAGCAATCAAAACACCCACCACCAATTTCGCATTAGGATGCCATTGATTGAATTTATTTCTTATTCATAAGTTAACCATTCTAACATTACTTTTAAACTGGAACAAAAAAAGGACACGGCAAAAAATAAACTTATATACCAAGGATTCATGATCAGAAGGACCATGACCAAAAGGCGTGATCTTCAATGGGGAATCCGAAGTTACAGGAATTCGCGGGCGGGTCCGAGTAGTCAGCTTCTTCAAGCTTTGGGAAGACGTATGCAGGCAACAGAACATTCTTGCTCAAGCTATCATCTTCATCTTGTGATAAATCGGATTGTTCAGGTTCAAAAACATAAGATGAATCACAAGTTTCTAGGAGTGAAGAGTGAACCCCATCAGTGTAATGTGGGCTATCCGAATCGAATATATCACTTTTGGCGGAACTTATATCTTCTTGCTTACAAGCCACAACTAAGGCTTTGCATACTTCACTCTCTGAGGAAGCAGAATCAGCAACAGGTTTTGAAATTTGTGGTGGTTCTTGTGACAATGCCTTGTTTACTACAGGCAATTCTGTGTTTTTACTCTCTTTCTCTTTGACCTGCAGCTTGTCTGTGAGCTTAAGAACCTGAACAAAATACACAAGAAAAATCAAAATTCAAAGCAATTCTATTTAAACGTTTATATGGGGTTGTGAAGCTTCACCCACGAAACATTAATTCATATCTCATATTATTACTCAAATTCGAGTGACTGTGATCCAATGAGGCCCAGGAGGCAAAATTCAGAGCAATTTAGCCATAGCAAATTCAGTGAAATCTGAGAGACAAAATTTACCTCAGCTTTTAGCTTTTCTTTCTCCTTGAGGAGATTGTCGTAATCGGCCTTAAGGCTATTGTAGCTGTTCTGCAATACATCGTAATCCTTCTCAAGCTGTTTAGTCTTCCAACGAGCCCGGCGGTTTTGGAACCAAATCGCAACCTGTCTAGGCTGCAAGCCAAGGTCTTTTGCCAGTTGAATTTTCCTTTCGGGTTCAAGCTTGTTCTCTACCTCGAAGCTTTTTTCAAGAAACTGGACTTGATCAACCGTAAGCCGTCGTTTCTTTTCAGGTTGATGAAAGTACTCATCAAAGTCCTCATCCCCATTGTCATCGCGATCAAATGGGCGGAAAAATGGCCTGTTATTGGATCCAGTTGTTAAGTGCACATCTTCAAAGCTCACCATGGATCTTGACCCTGAATTTATTAAACACACCATTATAATTCAGAAGCCTTTACGTTTAAACACATCATCTTTTTCCCATACAATAAAGGTATGTAACGTTCCTATAACAGAATTGCCAATAATCATAGAAATCAGTAGTAAAGAAGCAATCATATACTTCCGAAAGTGACATAAAAATTTTGACTTTAACGGAACACTCGTTAGGAAACGGCTTTCGATCTAAACATGCACCGTCTGGCGTAAACTTTCATATTTTTCTGTACTAATAAGAATCCAATTTTCTACAAAGAAAAATATGACACATAAAAGGATCTAACTAATACGAAGTACAGACGTACAAAGAAAGCACACAAATCCAGACAAAGCAGAAGAGGGAAAAAAAATTACCAAGAAAAGGAGAAGGAGAAGGGCCAGAGAGGAGCGAAGCATCAAGATTCTGAGAGTTAGAGCCAGAACCCTTTTGGCTTTGAATAAGAAAGGACAGACTTGAAGTACCATCACCATTACCACCACCGCTAGAACTATTATGATTATACATCCTCCCACCCGCCATTTAACTTAAAAACTAATATGCTTATTCTTTTAAGCAGCCATCACTAAAGATGATGCGATGATTCAACAGTCGAGAAGAAATTTAATTTAAGACTTATGACGAAAGAAGCTGGTGATTATGATTTCGGTTATGTGAGACGTGTGGGAGCAGCGGCTGCTCATACCCATCACTCAGAATAGAAGGATTTGAAAGAGTGTTTCCTGAGAGGTTTCAGGAGAAGTGTGAAGTTTGGACGGGCAAAGTGGAGAAGAAGAAGAGGATGTAGGAGCGGACAGGAAGAGAGTTTATTCCCCTATGTTTTTACCCCTTTCTTCTCTTTGAGACCAAAGAGCTTGCCGGCTTATATTAAGTGCAGCTTAAGTGCACGTAAGCTAAGATCTAGTTTACATTAATGCCCTTTCTTGTCTCGTGGCAGAGAGTCGAAATTCTCTCAAGGGTAAAAACTTGTGCCTCAAACTAGGATAGTAACATTTGGGTGCTAAATTCTTCATCGTTTCTTACAAAATTTGTAATAAACTTTTTCCATCAACCAAAGAAAAATTTTAATAAAATTTGAAAATTTTATCCATTTTAACTTGAAATACTAGATGCATTTTTTAAAATAAATGACATGACTAATCATTCAAAATATTCTTCTATATAAGATGAACAGTTTATCTTTCTATAGTAGCTGTTACGCCCGTTAAAATTTAAAGAAATGTTAGGTATAATAATATTTATTATATACACCTTGACTATAAGAACTAAAAAAAAAAAGATTAATGTAATGAATTTTCATTATAGTCATACCAGAGAGTTATTCTTTCTTTTCTTTTTCTTTTTAATAAAATTTCGCATTATTCATTGAAAAATCATATACGAGTAATTATATATAATGAGTATATAATGAATGAGTATGTAAGAGCATCTTTTTTTTTCTTCTAAAATTCAGTATTACTTTAGTTATTTCAATAGAGGTCACTCTACCGACCACTTTAATAAACTATATTTTTATTTGAGAAAAAACATAAAAATTAAAGGATGTCAATTTAATTAGATTAATTATAGCATTTATTTTCTCAGACTCAAGATAGATAAATATGATTCTAAAAAATTTGGTCTAATCAAATGCCCACTGTTCATTTCACTAAAAATTGGATTAAGCCATCGATTTCGGACCTATGAAACTCAATTTCCTTGGTCATTAAAACTTATTAATTAATATATTAATAAATACACAATGGGTCCGAGTATCTCACACTTGCGTTCGATTTTCTAACTAGCAGGTGACGCAAGCATATTATATTTGTAACATATAACATCACACACGCATAATTTGAATGTAAGACTTAATTAGCATCATGCCATCATTTAATTAAAAATCCACTCCACATCTGGTTAAGAGAGATTATCTCAAACCACTAAGGCTACGTTTGGAAGACCTAATTAGATTGGATTAATTTTTAAAATTAAATTAGATTATATATAATATTAATTTTTATTCGATATAATATTAGACAAGACTATGTTAATTTAATTTAATAAAGCTAAATAACTATCTAAATAATATAATATTTTCAAATTATATTGATAATTATTGACTTTAATATTTAATATTCAATACTACTATAAAAAAATAATTTTTTATTTTTATGTTTTAATATTCAAATTAGCTTAAAAAATTAATGAATAAAGTTTTGATATTCTATATAAAATAAAATTACAGGTTAAAGAATTATAAAATTAACTTCTATGTTTAATTTTTATTAAAATATCAGGTTAAATGAAAAATAAAAGAGTGATAAAAATGATAAAAAATTTTCATTTAATTTTATTCCACTTAGTATTAAAACTAATAATTTTAATTATTTTAAACTAAATTTTAGTCTATCTTATTAGTTCATAACAACTAAACATATCTTAAATTAAACTATTTTATTAATCCCAAAATCTAATTTAATCCCACAATTTCTCTAAGCTTCCAAACATAATCTAATTGAGAAAGTATAAATGGGGGAAATTGGCAAGTAGCTGAAAGCAAATGATGCTGGAAGATGACAACGAGGCAGAGGGTGGGCAAAAACAAAAGAAACAAGTCCAATCAGTCGCTGTCCCTTGGGGTGGTGGCGAGCTCGAAATTTAAGGGCCAGTCAGGACTCAGCATGACTCATCCGCGTCCGCCTTGCTTCCGCCAGTCACTTGACCCGGTCAAGTCCCCACCACTCACGCGCCCTCGGTTTCCTACACGTCTTTACTTCGTTGGCCCACGTCAACTGTTGCGGGTCCCACCTCTGTCATTATATACACACATATATATAATATTCAATTTTGTACCAGCTGTCGTGGATACTCTGTCCATTGGATCTGTGCTTTCTCTCCAGACACCAATCGTCTTGCGAGCATTATTATGTCATTCGTGCAATTTGGCTTTCAGATGAAACTTCTGGTAATCACACCCAAAATCTTGCGAAAATTATGAACTTGGCCTAAGTTAGGGTCATTGATTTATAAAAATAGTCTGTTTTTTCCCTCTAACCTTTAGTAGCTAAAATGCAATTTTGACTGCTAATATCCCTAAAAGAATCTGTCATCCTAGACAAAAAGAATGGTAAGTTAGTGGCAAATAATCGATATCTCAAATGTCCATTTTATAAACCACTAATACATGATTTATTTATCTATTGTATGTCTAGCACAGCATATCATTTACCATTTTTTTAGTGATCTGTTTTTGTTATTGAAGTACAAAAAATAATGAGCTGCTTTGCAAATTGACCTTCATTTTGATTATTTCTATAAATTAATTCCCTCGAAAAGTTTATAAAATTCCTTTAATTCAGTTTAATTTCGGCGATATGTTCATGTAAATTGAACTCCAATCTAGAATGATTTATATATTGCATGAATTGATCTGCCAAGTTGCTGAGCAAGCAGGAGAATACGAAGGTTAGATGCTGTGAGATAATAATATAAATGAAAGAAAGTTGAGGCTTTGAGCGCCATTAGTTTATTAATCTTCATAAAATTTTATATTTTACAATTAATGTCAACATTTGGCACCACGATGTCCTTATAAATCCCACTTATCTAATTAATTAAACCCAAAATGAAGATTAAGCGGTCGAGTCTATTAACGCCTGTTCAATATGATTAGGACAATAAATATTATCAATGGTTAATTCTTGTTCTTGATTGTTTTCTTTTAATTCTGATTGGCCGATCCTTTTGACAAATAAAAAGCATGTAGTCGAAGTGCAGCATTACTCCATCCCATCCCATCCCATCCCATCCCGTCACTGATTCGCACGCACAGAACACAGCAGCAAATAACTTTTTTTTTGTTTTCCCGTCTTTAATTAACACGTTCATCTCTCAGCTGCCGCCAACCACCCGCAACAAAGATAGAAGGTGGGTTTAATTGTTGCACTCGCATGTGGTAACATAAAGTGTACGAGCGGTGATAATTCGTTGAAAGCTTCAAGCCCTGAAACTCTTTTCGAGCATTTGCAAAGACTGAACTGTTTGTGGAGAATAAAGTAGGTTGTGTGAATCGATTGAAACAAAATCAAGGGACCACACTAGCTAGAAAGATGCATGTGTTGAGCTGACCAGTATTGTCACTGTCGTTATCGCCATATTTAGCACCTTAATTCTTTATCATCGGTTCAGCACCAAAAGCCCTTCATAAGCACCGCCCAATCGGCGTTTATGCACAGTTTTTAAGCGACCATACAGCTTTATACCAACCGACTCATGTCTGCTATCTTCATCTTTTAATAACGGATAAAACCAATCTTATGCATCAGCTCCGCCTCATTTTTACCTTACTGCAAATGGTTATTATTATTAAAGTGAACATTGGACTAAGTTCTGGAGTTTTATGTGTGAGGAAATTTTATATCTATTTTATAGATGTAGGCTAATTATTAAACATCTAAATTAATTAAACTAAACTAATTTTGAGAAAATACTGTTCACAATTACTATCTTGAGTTACTGATTACAATCATTATTCATAACATTGTTCCCACTGTTGTTCATCCCGACCAAAATTATTTAATATGCTAAACATAGTAAATTGCAAAAAATAAAGTGTGCAAAATATTTTTTTTGTGGTTCAGATAATAATCTTAGGTCCATGAAGCCATGCCTAGAGAATAAGCAATTGTAATGGCCAAAGAATAAATAATTCACTAAGTATCCAAATATTACAACCTATTAAAACCTTATATAATTACAAACTCCCTCTTATTTTTCTACCAACAAGTTGAATCTACTTAGCAAACATCACTTTTTTCTTATCTACAAACTCAATATGAAATCCTTTCGCTGCAAAAGTCTCTTCCCTTGAAGAGTTAATTAACAAAGGATGTCTTTGGGTGATTTAAGTTGACAAATGTCACGGGATAAGCATTTTGTGCACCAACTCATGCAGCGCTCAGACAAATTATGGCACCAAAGTTGATAAGTAAACTTATTAGACCTTGCCTTTAAATAATAATCCCAATAACCGGCTTGCGAAAGGCACCCACACTCTTCAAATTTAGGCATTTAATTAACGGTCCTCCATTCGTAAGGCATGAATAATGCACGCAAGTCATCCGTGCATGTTAAGCTTTAAAACAATTTTCGATTTATGCATGCATCCTTCCAAATTTCAACCTGCCTTGCTTCCAGTGTCTTCAATGGCTTCCTATACTAAGTTGTCTTCCCCTTCACATATTGATTTGTTTCCAATATAATTCCTATGAATGCCACTTTTAATCCCACATAAAAAAGGATTTTACAAAATAAATACCTAAACTATCTAGGAAAGAATCCAACTAAATAAATAAATACAATAAGAATAATTATATTGTTTCCCAAATAAGCTTGACTAACCATAACATTCCAATATTATTTAGGATTGCTTGTTTTAAAGTGATTTGAAAAAGTTAAAAGTTCTTTTTTTTAAAAAAAAAGTTAAAAGTTAGTTTTATTATTTGATAAATTTTTTTTAGAGATCACTTTTAGTAAAATTCTTCCATTTTACAATAGATTTTGAAAAGTTGCAAAATAGGAAAGGAGCAACTTTTCAAAATCTAATTTTGATAATCAATTTTATACTTAGTATAATTCCATGTATTTCCTCATATGTATTAAAAAAAATCTAAAATTGTCCTTATTGATTAAGAAATAAAATAATTAACTTCAAAGATATTATTATTACTATTATAGCAATTACATTGAGATAAAAAATAAAAATAAAATTAATACTATAAAATATTTATTTTTATTATCAATTATTATATATACACAATAAAAAATATTTTTATACATATGTTTCTAATTGTGTAAATAAATTTTATTTAGCATTATGCCAAATTCAATTATTTACATTCTTACAATAGCTTACTAATAAGATTTATCGAAGACATATTACTGTTTTTAAAACTAACAGTACTTTTAATAATAAATTTTACTAAATATTTAATTAATTTTTTTCATAATTGATTACTTCTACAGCGCAGCTAATAACAATTATTTTAAAATGTATAGTATTATTTGGCCCAAAATCCTAAATCTTAACATTATGTTAAAGAAGAAAACTTATATCTTATTAACAAGATAGAGCCTATTATCAGTACTTTGTAACTTATGGTATGTTCACTTCTTAAATTAAGGAATTAAAATTTAGAATAAAAAATATTAACAGTGTTTACTTCGCAAAATAAAGTTAGGAATAAAAAACGGAATCATTGGACCAACCCCAATTTCGGAATAGGGAATGGGAGATTGATTGCAATGGTGTGGGAATGAGTTTCCCATTCCATGGAATGACCTTTTTGACCCCAACAAAATAAAAAACGCCCATCTTGTTCTTAGTTCAAAAAAAATATTATAAATAATTAATATATTATAATTAATTAATATATTGTTATAATAATTATTAATATAATTAATATATTATTAACAATAATTATTAATAAAAATAATTTTTGAATAAATAATCTCAACAACTATTATTATTATTATTATTATTAACAGTGGTTATTAATAATAATAATTTTTTAATAAATAATCACTATACTTAAAATTCAGAATAATAATTAGGATAATAGTTCATTAAGTATTTTTCAATAATTTATTACAATTTAATACATTCTGATTTTTACAGTTTAAGTAAAACAACTCATTTTAATTTCTATTCTCTATTTTTATTTCAGTTCATTTTAATTCTTACCTATTTTAATTCTAACCCATTCTGAATTTTGTTTAGTAAATGCACAATCAGTTTCTTTTTAATTGATAGGAGTCGGATCTGTTTATTTATGCATATACCATGTTCCTACTCTGCCCAACGTAGGCCGTACAAGTGGCCCATGGTCTAAAAGTCTAAAGAAACCAAACTCAAGTTTCAAATGGGTACAAATGGTCCAGGGTCTATATTTATTGGGCTTCTTTACTGTCACTTATGCCTTTGAGACTGTCGTGTTCCACAAGTCAGTCCTCGAAAAGGTGTAAAAACAACGCGAATATATATTGGCCTCACCTGTAGAAAAACATTAATCTCTTAAAGAAAAGTAGAAAAAAAATCCAATTGAAGGAAACATATATGTACTTATTAAATGGGCATGCATATTATTATGATTGGCTAAAATATATATGCAACAATAAATGAATGAAAAGTAATTAGTGCTCTAAGAGTATTCATGACTGTTTTGTAACTTAGTTGTCAAAATATTTAGCAAACATTTTGTTGTTGTTTGCTTGTGATGGTAAAACTAATTGAGTTTTATGATTTTTTAATAAAAAGTAACCTCTAAAAATGATAACAATTCATTTTGTTCATTAATGGTTAGTAATGTTTACTATTAGAGATAGGCAAATAGCCTGACCCGAACTGATCTAACTCGATACGATCCAAAAAAATTAGGTTTGAATCGATTTTGGATGAAGCGCATTACTTGATCAAGTTAGATTTTGGCCAATCCATACGAAAATGTGAAGAAATCCAAGCACACGCGAATAGGGTTGGCAAAATCCCGGCCCGGGTCCGGGTATTGCAATACTCGGACTCGGCCCAGATGCCAATTTTTTTTGCCCGAGCCGGGTATTTTAAGCTCGGTACCGGGGCGAGTTTTAATCCGGGTACTCAAATTTTGTATTTTTTTAATACTACAATATATATTTTTTTTTATTTTTTTGTAATTTTATAAGTTTTAAATTTATTTTAATGAAATTTGACATGAAATTATAAACTTTAAGTGTTTAAAAATTTATATTTGTGTAATAAATGAGTCAAATAAATATAAATATTTAAAATAAAATATATTTTATAATATTTTTTTAATAAAACCCAGGTTCCGGGCCGGGTCCCGAATTTATCAAGTAATACCCATATCCGGCCCGCCTTCACACCCGGACCGAGTAATACTTGGCCCAAATCATCCGAGTCCGGGACGGGCGGGCTTTTTTGCCACCCCTACAAACAAACACAAATTAACAAGTTTAAATCGAATCAAATAAGATTACATGCTCAGTTGATTTCGAGTTATATTTTTCGTAACCCGATTAACCCAAAATCGATACAAACTTGAATTTACTCACCCTTATTTGCCAACACCAATAAGCTTTCTCCTAATAATTAAAATTTTTATTTCATACTTGTTTTTTATAAATACCAAATGGAGCCTTGAGATAAATCCCCTTTCTTTCTTTTTTTTTTTTTTTCCTAAAAGGTCTAAAAAGCAAATCTTTTGGGCAGCCTTCTCCAGATATTTTTCTTTCATTATTTATTATAACTCTGCTACCTTGCAACAGTTGCAAGGTACCATAATTTTTTTTTTTCGTGATTTTAGTTGTTCACCACTAGATTCAATAAAAAGATAGTTTTAATGGTAGAAATTTGTCTTTTTAGTTATTTACATTACATTCTCTGATTTTATTAAAAACTCAAAAAAGTTAAAGAGTTAAAATTTTTAACACATAAGTCCAGTTTGCTTCAAATTTATATTGTTTAATTAGTAGTGAGTCTTAAAAAATAAATATTTTTTTAATATTATATATTTTATTTAAAAAGAATCAATTTTTAATATTACATATTTTATTAAAATAAATATTATTTAATGTTATTTATTTTTTATTTAATATTATTTAGTCGTAGGCTTATTATTGTATTTATTCTTTGAAAAAATAATATTAAATAAATGAAATAATCAATAGAGTCTTAAAAAATATTATTTATAATATTATTTATTTTTTAAAGAATAAAATTTCAGTATTATTTATTAAAAAATATTATCTAATATTAATATTTATTTTATTTTATTTCATATTATTCATATTATTTATTAAAAAATATTATCTAATATTAATATTTATTTTATTTTGTTTCATATTATTTAGTCATACATTTATTATTATATTTATTCTTTCAAAAAAAACTAAATAATATTGAATAAAATAAAATAATCAGTAGTAAGTCTTAAAAAATAAATATTATTTATTTTATTTAAAAGAATAAAATCTTAATATTATCTATTTTATTAAAAATAAATATTATTTAGTTATAGGCTTGTTATTCTATTTTAAAAAGATAAATAATATTAAATAAAATAAAATTACATTTTAGAAGGTCACTAGACAAAGCATATAAAATTACAAATAAACTATAAATAAAAAAGTAAATAGTATTAAATAAAATAAAATAATATTTTAAAAGGTTGCTAGCCAAAGCACATAAATTTATAAATAAACTATAAATAAAAACGTAAGAATTTAAATGAAATTTAACATCACAAAAGGCAAAATTGGTGGTACTTGCATAGGGATGGCAATGGACAATATCTGCAACGGGTTTGCTATTACCAAACTTGTACCCGCACAAAATTTAAATTACCAAACTCACCCGCAACCCGCTGTGGGTTTCAATTTTTTTTAAGAAAATCCACCTTTTATAGATTTTGACAATTACCAAATGCGCAGTAGTATTCGATAGATTTTTTTTTTTGTAAGTTTCCACATTTAAAATAAAAAATGTTCAATATGTAAATTTATAATAATAATATAAACTTCTACATAACACACTCAATTCTAAATTTAACCAATGTAGATAAAAAATTAAAATTTTAACATGAATCCAACGCAAATTCTTAATTTTAAGTTGAAAATATACAAATCCATAAAAAAGTCACAAACTAGTATCTAAAAATAATAATTATCGTTTCGTATTATCATTAAATACAAGTTCTAAGAAAAGATCTTCATTTCATCATCACCATTAGCACTCATCCAACACGATTCTTATAATAATAATTAAGATAAATATTTTCTAAAGAATAATACTTTTTAAATATTAATCCAAAGAATAAAATTATAATAATGAAATAATTCATGTATTAAGTTAAGGAAAATTTGATCAAAATTATAATAAGTATATAAATATATTTTTAGATTTAAATATTTTTTAATTAAAATTAAATTAAAAATAATTAAAAAGAAGTTGCGAGTGCATGGATATTTGCCAAATATTTGGCTAACAGCAAATCCACCCGCAATCGAGAGTGGGTTTCAATTTATAACATCAAACTCACTTACAACTCACAAAATTACCCACAACGGATGGATTGAGAAGTATTTACGAGTTTACGGATGCTATCACCATTCATGTACTTGCAACAGTTGCGAGGTAAAGTAATGAAATTGTAACAAAAATATTAAAAACTATTCGGTGCCAGTTGCCACTTTCCCCAGAAAAAGGATGCCCGTGGTACACATGTTGGAGTGCAACGAGCTGTCCACAGCGTTTTAGTGGGCTAAGACAAAAGACTTTGATGGTTCAAAAGCCTTAGGTAGGCTTAAATGGCCCAACCGCCCAAGTGCTGGAAAATTGCGCATCACTGTCATACTTGCCTCGTCAAAAATGGTAATCCACTAACTATAAGTTAGGTAAATTTCCTAAAATATGCCTGCATTACCAATGCTATTAATATACCCAGTAAATTTCCCAACTGTTTTAATCGTGAAACCTGGACGATATAAAAGGTCAAAAACTTCAATTATGACGAAATACTTTTGCATCAGGTAAAGCACATTCTCATTCTCATTCTCAAAAAGTAGCAGGACGGACAAATTTTTCCTAGCCTTTGATGTTGGCCACCCTTATTCCACTACACACACACACACACTCACATATATATAAAAATAAACAGCGGTTTTTTTTTTTTTTTACTTTTTTTGTTCCTTGTAAGGAGACTTGAACAGTCTAGATATGATTTATTAGTTTCTTGTTTTAGTAATCCCTCACTTCACATACCAATGGACCTACAGGTAAGCACATTCGCTTGCCGATCCCAAGTTTTGAAGGGCATCATTCAGTTTTCCAGAAGCTGACTTTTTGGGCCACAAAGATCAAGCAGCTGCATGCTTCTTAAATCTTAATTATAAGATATATAGAATAATTAATCATTAACTTGATAACTCTCAGCTACCCAGCAATCTCAATCAATAAGTATGACGGCGAATGGATAGAAATCTATCGCCAAGTGCTCCCAATTAGTCCAAGTGGGATGCTAAAAGGCGCTTCATAAGCTCAAGTTGCTAGGCAATCATCGAAGCTGCATGCCTAAGTAACTTTCACATATTCATTGAATTTTCTTCCGGAAGAATTCTAATATTCTTCCATATGAAATGTCATTAATCTATTTCTCGGAGATCCTGCAATCTGCAAGGAGGGAGAATCAGAATATAACCTGCTTTGAAAACAAAATCACTTTCAACTCAACTTTCAAATCATACAGAGGGGCTAATAAGCTTTCCGGAATATGATCCGGTGGCAACAGGAAAGCCAAGAAATTAATTATTCCATTATTTATTCCAATAGTATCACTGTATCCGCAAAAAAAAGCAATAAAACTGGTCCATGCACTTGCACCATTTATCCAATCAACATACAGTTGGTTTAGAGTTTTACTTATTTGAATGTAGAAGGTTTCCGTGCCACAGTGCCATAAAATTGGTGATTGGCCCACAGTTTTTTTTCCTTTTGGTAATCCTTTTTGGTTAATGCTTTGCAGTAATAAAATGCTAATCCTTTCTTCTCATGAGAGTTCTCTTGAACTGAAATGTTAATCATTTCTTCATGGACAAGCGTAAAACTGCTACAAGCCCGGGGTAACAGTAAATGCTTGTTTAGTAGGGCGCCTTAATTAGGATATTAGCCGCTCAATTTGGAGATCTCATGGACCAACAACCTATCCGGAATGTCATATTTGCATATTTGATTTAAGAGGGGATTAAGGAATTTCAGGTGACCCAGAAAGGCAACCGACTCTACCGGACAATGGCAGAAGACAATAGTTCGTTTACTGCATGGGTGCTGAACTATAAAGAAACAATAAAATCCAATATCAATGTGCAGCAAGAACATGAAAGAAAGACGATCACATGAATAGAATAAAGCCAAATGATAAAATTACTGATGCGGTTGATTTCATTAACTAAATGGATAACTAGAATTGCAAGTTCATGTTAGGATTGTATATTAAAAATAAAAATAAGCATACATCATTCTATATATGTTAGGAAAGGCCATATTAGGATAATAGAAAGATGGTGTAAGTAGACAAATTATTGATCTCTGGGGATTAGCTAGCCTTTAACACTCAGTGGTGTTCCCACTACCAGGGTGAGAGATTGTACATTCGTGTGTGGATACGGGGCATATCTAAAAAGCTAAAAGATTTAGTTTCTATCTTCAAGCACAAGAACATACTATTATGATCTGATTTAATCTAGTCCACTAACTTGGCTTTTTTTAACTTATATCTCATTTTGTGCTATCCATCTACATTGATAAGTACATACTGCACAGTTTATCCTGGAATTCATCCAACACCAAGTTCCAATATCTTGGAGGATAATCACCTTCTTACACCTGTATACGTAGCTTTAGAGAAAATTATATTATTTCATTAGAGTTATTTTCATGATTAGCATTACCATTTCAAGTCACACGTAACTCATTAATCATAGTAGCTTATTGCTTCCTTGTTTGACCTTAATTTTCACTTTCCATTTCAGGTCTCATTCTGACCAAGTATTCCCTTTCTCTCTCATGTGTACAAAATATCAAGCTTGGCAAGTTAAAACGAAAATGAATAGTCATTTTCAATAAGTCTAGACCTTTCTCTGCCGCCTATTGGACCCCCAATTTCTCAATCTATTGTCTATATATATAAGACTCCACATACTACTCGCAAACTAGGTTGTTCGGGAAATTCTTCATAAGGTCCTCTATAACTCGAAGTTCAACAAAAAGTTCTAAAATTAGATATTACAATGGTGGGATTCTGTCTTTTATCTCTTGTTTCTCTTCCCTTAATCGTATCTTGCCATGTTTTATCAGCTCTTTGGGTCATTTTGTAGGACGGGATATGCCAGCTAAACACGTGGGAAGGTTATGTAGACTGGAGAAATAAACCTGCCCTGAGAGGCCGTCATGGTGGCATGCTTGCTGCTTGTTTTGTCCTGGGTCGGTATATTTTTCCTATTACTGAAGCACATTTTCCACTGTTTTGTGACGTGCTTACCATAATGTAAAAGCCTTATCTGCTGCATACTGTCAAACGATTAGACTTTATAGTAAAAGAATTTATATATTAAGAGAAATAATATATTTGCATGTTGATATGAATAAGCACTAGAAACATGAGGCTTACTAATTAGAATTGCTATATTGTCGAAAAGCTGTGGAGGTACTGGAGAATCTAGCGTACCTGGCCAATGCAAGCAACCTTGTGCTGTATCTTTCAAAGTTTATGCATTTTGCACCATCCAGCTCTGCAAACATTGTTACCAATTTCATGGGTACAGCCTTCCTCCTTGCTCTACTTGGTGGCTTTTTAGCAGATGCTTTCTTCACCACCTACCGCATCTACGTCATAAGTGCGGCAATAGAATTCATGGTAAGTTTTTTTTGTAAGGATCAAACTTTTTAACTTGTTTTATTTTTGCTAATTTCTTACTAATAAGTTAGGGTTGTCTTTTTTCATCCGATTATCATGCCTCATACAGATACTGTTAACATTGGTTATGACCAATTGTTATCTGGAGTCTTCTAAACATTAATGTCAGGACTGGGAATCTGATAATTAATTCATAGTAATCGTCACCGACTATCATTGCAAGTTGCATGAATGCACCAATAGTTGATTCTGTCACGTCTCTTTTAAGAGAAAAGACAAAGACCGGTGGGCACGACTCATCACTATTGCATCTCTTGGGTTCTCTATCCTAGAAAACGAACCATACAATAACCAGGATCCATCCGGGCATGTGCTAATCATATGGCTTCGATGTGCTAAATTAACAATATATATCATACAAGTCCAGCCCCACAAATAGTTTTAGATATAAATTAAAATCAATGTCTCAAGAACGTGGCTTTTTATCCAATAGGAATGAAGAGTGGATATTTTTTATGTAGTGACATTCTCACTTTGTTAGTATAATTTTTAATATATTAAAAATTATATATATATATTTTTATATGTTAGTATATTAAAATAAGTATTTTTTTTTAATTTTTTATTGGTATTACGACTTTAACAAAGTGAGAATATCTTTACTAAAGAATGATTTTATATATATATAATTTTTTACTCATTTTAATAAAATGAGAATTAAGTAAAAATAAAAAAATAATAAAATAAAAGAAAAAACACGCCATATTAGAGTGTATTTTTTTTTTTTCTTATTTGATCATTACTTTGTTAAAATAAATGACAACTTATTATTAATTTAACATGGAATCTACTTTCACAAGGATTGTCCAATCATTATCAGAGTGACCTGGCTCGATCCCGCAGATTCTGCAGGCTGCAGCCATTACCCATCGCTTGAAGTTAAAGTAGGTTCAAGAAAACCAATTTCCTAAATGCGAAGTAAAGTGCTCTTCAAATGTCAGTAGTTTTAGGTGATATTGTGTGATTAGAAAGTTCTATGTGACAATTATTGCTCAAGCTATTAGAGGAAAAATTCATGTGGAATTCAAACTTTCTGCCGCTAGAGTTTGTGACCAATTGATGGTGAATGATCTGCCACAGTGCGATCAAATGTTACTCTATTCCGGAGACTTACAGAATGAGATACTATATTATTTTGTTCTTTTTGTTCCCTAAATCAAATATATTTTTACATGTCTTAACTGATTTTAAACAATGGAAACAGGGTCTGCTATTGCTAACAGTCCAAGCTCAAACACGCTCATTGAAACCACCAACCTGTGTTCTAGAGAACCGCAACGCTTCATGCCAGGAAGTTGAAGGCGGGAAAGCAGTGATGCTGTTTGCTGGTCTGTATCTTGTGGCACTGGGGGTCGGAGGAATAAAAGGTTCCCTTGCTCCACATGGAGCCGAGCAATTTGATGAGACAACCCAACTGGGAAGGAAGCATCGATCGGCATTTTTCAACTACTACATATTCTGTCTATCTTGTGGAGCTCTTATTGCTGTCACTTTCGTGGTCTGGATTGAAGACAACAAAGGGTGGCAATGGGGTTTTGGGATTTCCACTGCAACAATTCTGCTCTCCATCCCAATATTTCTCCTTGGCTCTCCTTTTTACAGGAACAAAATTCCCACTGGAAGTCCTATTACCACCATCTTCAAGGTAAAATTCAGATAACCTATCAATCGAGCACTGTAATTTCCAAGGTTGGTGTCGTAGCAATTTGAACACCGGCTAAATAACCCTGTTTCATTCCGGCCCTCTAGGTTCTAACAGCAGCGATTTTAAATACCTGCAAATCTAAGAATTCTAGCAATGCTGCCATGGGAGTGCACTCAAGTCCAACCTGTTCAAATGGTAGCAGGGATGAGGGAAATATTAATGTTAAAGAAAAGGTGCTAAGTCAGAATCCAACAGAAGATGTCAACTTTCTTGATAGAGCATTGATCAACAACCCTGCCCACCCAATTGTACAATGCACAGTAAAGGAGGTAGAAGAGGTCAAAATAGTTGTAAAGATTCTCCCCATCTTCATGTCTACCATAATGCTAAACTGCTGTCTTGCTCAGCTATCAACCTTTTCAGTCCAGCAAGCGGCAACCATGAATACCAAGCTTGGCTCATTAAAAGTCCCACCAGCTTCTCTACCGGTGTTCCCTGTCATCTTCATCTTGATTCTAGCACCGGTTTATAACCATGTTATCATTCCATTTGCAAGAAAAGTAACCAAAACTGAAATGGGGATCACTCATCTACAACGAATTGGGACAGGATTAGTACTCTCTATTGTGGCCATGGCTGTAGCGGCTCTGGTAGAAATCAAGCGAAAGAGAGTGGCAGTCAATTCAGGTCTAGTTAATTCTTCTGAACCTCTACCCATCACCTTCCTTTGGGTGGCCTTGCAGTACTTGTTCCTTGGATCTGCTGATCTATTCACCTTAGCAGGCATGATGGAATTCTTCTTCACAGACGCCCCATTAAGTATGAGGTCTTTGGCCACGTCTCTTTCATGGGCCTCACTGGCCATGGGATACTACTTCAGCACAGTGCTTGTATCAATTGTCAATAATATCACCAGTGAGTATCAGCACACTCGATGGCTTTTTGGCAGCAACTTGAATCACTACCACCTTGAGAGGTTCTACTGGTTGATGTGCATACTCGGTGGCCTTAACTTCTTGCATTTTCTCTTCTGGGCCACCCGTTACAAGTACAGGTCAACAGGACCTTGAAATGAAAGTAATTTAGAAGTCACGTTACAGATAGCATTATGGTGTAGCTTATTGTTCATCAGCTTTTATTACGTGAATCGAGTCTTTTTCCCTTTTGCCAGTTAGAGGGATGAAGAAACGGGTCCTGGTCTCTTTTGATTATTTTATCGTATTAAGGTTCTGTATTATGTTGTCTCAATTATTCCCATTATGTTATTTCTAAAATTCTACTTCAAGTTCTCATCATATAGTAGTACTAAAATGAATACCTTCAGTTATTAATTATCTGAAATCATTCCCAATTCTTGAAACTAGCACCTGGAAATTACATTCTGGAAATTATACAACCATCATCTGATAATATGACCTAACACACATAGCAGAAAATAGTTTAAGAAGACCGGACAAACAAATGATCAAGAAACTTGAACGATATCACAGAATCCACGAAATTTTCTTAGTTCTTGAAACAAAGTTGATTTGTGAGAGCAAAATATAGTTTTGTCCAAATGGAGGCAGACATATATGATCATTACATTTCTAGTTCCCTCATAAACATAGTAAGGATGAAGATTTATAATGCTATTATCAATCTAAAGAGACTTACAGCAGTCAAGCATAGATGATGAAATTAAACATTATGTCATTTACTAGCATAGCTACCCAGCAGAGGTTCCACTTCCCCAGCCACAGGTACTCGATGATCCTGAATTTTGTAACTAAGAAACAACAAATTGCTGTGTTTGACTAACAGAGAAGCGAGGAGAGAAAATAACAGTTAATAATCTATAAGGCTGGTTATGTTCTTAAAACGAAGAAGATGCCAACCTGATGGGTCGAAAAAAAGAAAATTAATTAATTGAAAGGAATGAAGGATCGCTTTTCATTATGTCAAACAAATAAGTTACCTATCTCCAAAATGGTAGAAAAGTTTTTAATATTTTTAATCATTTATCATATAATTAAATGGAATAAGCACACATACTTCACCTTGTCACCTTCACAATCTTTGTAAAATTGTAAGTCACACATTAAATTATCCTTCAAAACATTCCCTTTTATTCCTGCCATCACCTAATGAAATTAAAAAAAATCAATCTGCTTCTTGCAAGCCACCCAAGACAACAGAGCCAACAAACAAACCAGCAGCACCGACTCCAAGAGCAACAGCAAGCACAGCCTGAACCGCCACCAAGGTTAGAGAATCGTCCGGAATCACCACAACAGCGGCCACAGCGGCCAGAAATATGGGGAGCGAGGCGGAGGCAAGAGTGGAGGGAGAGGCGCTGGCCAGATTTTCCAGCAAACTCAACAAACCCAACTCCTCTGCTTTAGAAAAGAGACCCGACTTCTCAATGGATGAAAGAGTGACTCCTAGCTCCTCTGCTTTCGATAAGAGCCCCGACTTTTCAACGTTGCTTAATACTTTGCGTTGTTCCAGTTTCTTGAACACGTCCACTTCCACTTCTTCGCTTCCTTCGTAGAATATTCCCGCCCCAAACCATTGCTTCTCCCAGTCAACATCGTATTTATTTACCTGTCATTTTTCCAAATATTTTTTTTTTATTACTCAATGGAGTTGACAAAACTGTAATTCATAACCCATTTCCATTTATTTATCTTTTACTCAATTACTGAAAGAAAAAGGCAAAAAAAAAGTATTGAAAATTAATGAGTGTTTGATACTTTGGTATGATTATCACATACTGATACAGACTCAGCCGGAAAAAAAAATTGCGAGAGTTTTGTTAGAGAGTCTTGAGATTTTCGAATTACCTTCTTTCTGGGGGCCATGGCAAAGATTGTTGAGACATTTTTGGCGGGAAACAGACGGTGAAAGCGAGGCTTTAGCTTTGAGGAGAGGAAGCTGTTGCGCTCGATCGTATGCAGCTGGGCAACTGGAGTTGGTGCGGAGACCGTCATTGATGTCCGACGATGATGATTCAGAATCAGAAGGAAACTTGTAAATTTTCTTGGTGTTGGCAACTGCCACGTCGGATTTCTCTGTAATCTTAAGTCCTATAATATTATAATGTCCACCAATCAAATTGTTGATTGCTCTATCCGGGAAATCTGTGACAATTGACAAACCTTTTTCTAATAGGAAAATTATCAACTCGTGGCCTCTGTTTTTATTTATATTCATTCAACCATTATAAAATTTTAACATATTTTTTATATATTTTTTAAAATTTATATTAATTAATTATTTTTATATTAAATAATTTAAAATAATTTAAACAAAATAATAATTTTATTTTTAAATAAATTAAAAAATTATTTTAATTCATAAAAAATTTAAAAAATAAAAAAAATTATAATTATAAAAATACTCCTAAATTTAATAAAAAATATCAAAATTATAAAATAAAACAAAAGTGGTACAGTAATAAATTTTTTTTCTTAAATATTTAAAACAGTCGGATCTTTTTGTTCTACAAGTCCAGTCCATTCGAAGGCCCATTGAACCGATGACTCGCCGTAAGGTGGGGTTTTGAACTCTAGGGACCCCCGAAGCCACCTCTTAAAATCATACTTTTGTATAATTTTAGCCCAAAAAAACACATCGAACAAAATGTTGCGGTATTGATAATGATGGCAGTATAAGGGAGATGAAAGTTGTTATGCGCAGGCGTGTAAGTATTGTAATTCATGAGTTGTTATTATTCATAATTTATCAAATATTAATTTTTATTATTATTGTTGAACTTATTTAAATCGTAATTAAATTTAGAACTTTAAATTCAATAACAATTTGTCAGATTACAATTACAATTATATTTATTTTTAATTTATTCTATTGAAAATACTGTAGTTTAGTTAGTATTTAGATATCATCATCCTATGCTCAATAAAGTTTGATCTGCTAGCCTAAAGTCTTAAGTGCAAGATTTAATGAAAGTGATTAATTGAAATTAAGTCCTATGGGCCGGTCCGTGTGAGCCTTGCCGAGCCTAAAAAATTACTATCGTACCTGTCACGGCAAAACCCAGGAAAGTAATGGGCTGTGGGCAGAATAAGCCATGGGCAAGAATGGGCCTATCCTTCATTGGTCGTGCCATGCTAAGCTAGCACGTTAGTCATCTCTATTAATGTGTTTGGTTTTATTTGGTCTTCTTCGAAATTTGTGCCGTCGACTGAAAGTTTAGTTGTATAACTTCTATTATACTTCCTAAGAACTCATTTCAGGTATCTTTTAAATGAGAAGAAAAACTTACTTGAGATTGGCCTGCTAAGTACTACCTTAGTATGGTATTTTGCTGTGTGGTAGAGTTAGGAACCAGCAATGATTCCACCTTAAGACCTATTAAATTTAATATTTAAACAATTAATGAAATCGACTATGTGATAGAGCATAATTAGACCAGCCCAACACCAACACCAACACTAAAGGGGATGGAACAATCTCGGGGCAAAAAAATGAAATAAAAGATGATAATTTTGACCACATTCCATACAAGAATTACTTTTCTTTTCTTCGATGCTTAGTTTATTTTTTGACGCACCACTTGCAATAACCACAGCGACAAGTAATTTTATTTATTTATATACTCAGTAGTGAATATCTTTTTAGACATATATTGGATATCTTTATTTCTTTGAATTTCCAGGAAGCTTATAAAACTATAAAAATAGGCACCTAAAATTTAAGTTGTTTCGTAACCCTCAAGAATCCGACTCTCTCGTTCAAAGAATTAAAAGGTGATCGAGTTTCCCCTGCTTTCTCCTACAATTTCTATTTCAATTGTGGGTTTTGTCATTGTCAAGCTCTCCTTTCAATTAAAACATTCTTTATTACAATGACATGAAATAAATGAATAAACAAATGATAGGCATCTTCAGTTGCCTGGTGTTTACACCATTACCATCTATTAAGGTGTCGTTCACTTGCAGTAATTTCTTGATCTTCGTAACTTTAGCAATGAAAAAAACTTGATAGAACAGAATTAAGAAAGAATTCCGTTTGTTATTTTCTTAGCTAAGACGGCTAATGATAGTTTTTCACAATTTGTACATTCTCAAGTCTCTTTAACTTTTTTCAGGCACTTTGTTGTTGCCTTGATTGTATCTTGACACACACACATGCTCACGCACACGCACACAGCATCCTTGCTAATTTCGTTATTTTTAAGGCTTATCATCACTCTTGACACATTAATGCGAACAAGAATCGTCATCAAAATGGTCGTACATTTAATTGAATATACAATTAAGTTAATTCAAATGGGAAAGTTCATTAGAGTCTTCACTGTCCTTTGTGTCTACAGTTCACATTTAACTTTGGTATGTATTTATGGCAGAAGATTGTGAAATCTTCTAAGAGATGGGACTTCCCTTAATTTGGTGGTAACTTAACTAGAAAACGCATAGAAAGTTTGGAGAAGTTTCCTAGGTCAAGCTTTTGTTTCTATTTTAAGTCCCTTGATTTAGTTGTTTGTTTCTATCCACTATATATCTTCCTACAGCAGCATTTGCATTCCCCATTTTGTTTCTGCATTGATTTGTAAGTTTGCTTTCCTTGATAGCTTTTTACCATGAATTCATTTTGGTTTCTAAGTGAATTACTTATTTATTTATTTATTTTTACATTTTTTTTTATCATATTAGAGTGTAAAGAAGATGGGGAATCTGTTCTGTTGCGTACAAGTTGACCAATCAACGGTGGCTATTAAGGAGAGATTTGGCAAGTTTGAGGATGTCCTTGAACCTGGATGCCATTTCCTCCCATGGATCCTTGGACATCAGCTAGCTGGTCACCTTACACTCAGGCTGCAGCAGTTAGATGTTCGTTGTGAAACCAAGACTAAGGTCTGTTAATAACTAACTACTCATTGTCGGTACAATTTACTTGGGTGGCCACGTCATCATGTTCTTTCATTTCATTTGATTGTAAGTTATGGTGATTTACCAGGACAATGTATTTGTCAATGTTGTTGCATCTGTTCAATACCGTGCCCTGGCACATAAGGCAAATGATGCTTTCTATAAACTCAGCAACACAAGGACTCAAATTCAGGCCTATGTCTTTGATGGTAAAAGATATATATATTTATTTAAGACCATAGACATGTGTTTAGTGCATCGCTCACATGTTATATATGATCTTCTGTTAAATTGTTCAGTGATTAGGGCAAGTATTCCAAAGTTAAATCTAGATGACGCATTTGAGCAAAAAAATGAAATTGCCAAAGCTGTGGAGGAGGAGCTTGAAAAGGTAATGTAGATTATCGCGCAGAGATGTTTGTTGCACTGTAAGCTAATCCCGTTTATTGTGAAGGTTATGGGAAATTATTCCGGTTATGCTGTGTTATTTTTCCTAACAGGCTATGTCTGCTTATGGCTATGAGATTGTTCAAACACTTATTGTCGATATAGAACCTGATGAGCATGTCAAGCGGGCAATGAATGAAATTAATGCCGGTAACGTATCTAGCATCTCTTTAATTGAGTATCAAACTTCATTTCAAATCCCATCTAGCTTATTATTGTACTCCCTCAGCTGCAAGACTGAGGGTGGCAGCTAACGAGAAGGCAGAGGCAGAGAAAATTTTACAGATCAAACGAGCTGAAGGTGAGGCTGAGTCTAAATATCTGTCAGGGCTTGGTATTGCTCGCCAGCGACAGGCAATTGTGGACGGCTTGAGAGACAGTGTGCTGGGTTTCTCCATCAACGTTCCAGGAACCACGGCAAAGGATGTGATGGACATGGTCCTGGTCACCCAATACTTTGACACCATGAAGGAAATTGGAGCTGCTTCTAAATCATCTGCTGTCTTTATTCCCCATGGACCTGGTGCAGTTAGAGATGTCGCCACTCAGATCCGTGATGGACTTCTTCAGGCCTCTCAACACCAGTGAATCGTTAATTGATAAGGCTTATCTAGTTTTTCGTATCAAGACAAGTTTTCATTTTGTTCTATTTCAAAGTTTCCATGTGCTCTGTTCTATTCTTGGCACATTGTCGTTCTTAATTTGTTTTATTGCAACAAACTTACCGAGCTTAAGTCTTTCAACTAGTTGAAAGATCTGTCAATTTGCTGACTACTCTCGCTTCTCAGTCTTACAAATTACGCGTGGTTATACTAATCATAATTCCTCGACTAGTTTTGCAAAAACTATCTCATCAATTCACTTGACATTTTCAACATTAAAGCACCCATTTATCAAGTAGTACGCATCATTGTTGTGAGATAATTTGTACGTATCTCTGGTAATCTTCTGACTAAGAACTGGACCTGAGAGCCATAGTTATCTTGGGCATCAAGCTTGTGGCCTAAATCAGTCTCTACAGAGAAAGCTAACCACTTTCTTTGCCAGACAGATTTCTGGACAGCAGCAGCTACCTTGCCATCAGTGTTGACACGGGCCTTCACCAGTGTATAAGGAAACAACTCATGCTGGCTACCAACTTTCGAGGTGGTTGGAATGGTATCTGAAATACTCCCGTTATTAGAAAAACTATACTTTAACTCTGCTGCAATGGCAGTCCTTGTCAGAGGGATCAGTTCTAAATAGCAGGAAGCTTTTAAAATATAAAGTTTTTCATTCCTGCATAATTAGGAAGGGTTGGTTGATAACCAATAAATACAATTGGAAATGAACCAATCAATTCTTGTAATATATTGCTTACAAGGTCAAGGAAGCATCAAGAAGGCAGTGTTGATGCTCAAACTGGCATTGTAACTGCTGAATGTTTGTGTTGATATGTCAGAGGCAACATCGATCCCAACAGAGAGAAGAGTGTTTCCTGTGACACCGGAAAAGTTAATGACGGGGTCAAGTGCGAATCCTACTCCTACAGACGGATTGTGGCTTGCCTTCAATCCCACACCAGCAGTAATACCAGCATAGTCGTGCACGTATCACAGTTCCACCTGATTACAATCACCATTCTTCTAGGAACGAAGCATTGTACATGCATATAACATTACACTAATGAAAAAATCATTGAAAATTAAGATGGAGATAAGTGGAGATAATTTTCTTACAGTGACAGAATCAGGGCCAATAAACCTAAAAGCTGGACTCAGTCCAGGCACAACATCGTCACCTGCAGAAGTCCAGATCATAAAAATCAATTAGAAGTCCACATTATAAATTGATAAAGTTGAGCTATGACCATGGGCCAATGCCTCTTAATATGCATAAATTCAGTAATGCAACAACTTGCAATGTGGGAATAGATGAGAAGCATATAAGTATTGGTAATGCATTGTGTATTGGATATCAAAGCAGGAAAAAGAGACACTGAAGGAGGAACTTCATTGTCATCATAAAAGATTAAATGCAGGTTAATTACATCGACAGGAGATATCAAAGCTGCTGCTTAAACATCCGTAACGAAAGTGATTTGGTGGTTGCTGACCATAACCCTTGTAGAGAAGATCTGACATAGATAAAAGCAAATATTAATTGGTTAATAATTAATATGAGTGGAAATTGTTTTAAGTAATAATAATAATAAAAGAATAGAAAAGGATATTAACAGCTGGCCATTTTGCCAACATCAATGTATAAACCGGGACTCTTGCTCATTTTGATGTTTAAACTAATAAACAATGTTCAACATATTGTGTATTGGGTGGAAAGAAATTTATTAGGCATGAATAGAAAGGGCTGAAAAGGAAGCTTCCTGATGCAGTACTTGTGTATAAATTATAAAGCAAAATTGGCAAGCATCCATGGAAGTTTTTTAAGCTTTGCTGATAGAAGTTTCAAGACATTAGATCCCAGACCGAAAATGAAACGTAAAAAATAACAGACATGTCTTACAAGATGTGAAATGGGATTCTCTGCTGAAAAAGTAATAGAGAGCCGAAGACACTACACTTGGCTCCTCTGCGGGCTGCCGCATATATCAACATTCACAATTGGAAACGGAGAATATTGAACGCATCCGCAGTGTACACATAGCAAATTAAAGATAAGCCGACCAAGGTTTTGGTTCCCCAAGGGCTATAACGAAAAAATTACAAGCAGAAAAATCATAAATCTGACAGGGCCATATAAAAAAAAAGAAGATAAAATTCTACGATACAGTATTTGTTTTTTTTTTCTTTTGATTTGAAGGTAGGGTGAGGAAAGATTAAGTTCATTTTTTAAGCCACTGTCTCTCCAAAATTAGACCTCGGGTGAACGACTAAAAAAATGATTGAAAACCACTGGCAGAGTCCTAAGAGCTCGTCTTGGTAATTTGTTAAAAAGTAAAAATTGTTACCGTCAGTAGTGGATTGTTCCAGTAATCTCTATGCGGAAGACCTGAGAGAGAAGGAAATTAAAAAAAAAAAAAAAAAGTGTTGGAGGCATTAAAATTAGAGAATGGGCAGCTGAGATAGTAAATACAGCAAACTGATGAACAGAAGTTGGTGCACTTACGTCAGCTTAACATTACACAGCAAGTCCGCTCGCCAACTTTATTCTCAAAATTTCTTTCACCCTTGTTTTTTTAGTCTCTTGCTTGTGGTTGCCCATTAGTTAATACCCAAAATTTGTCTAAATTGTTACACTTTTTAATTTTCACATATATACTTAAAAATAAGGAAAGGCATGAAAGTGCCCTTAATTAAATCTTCACGAAACTGAACTGATATTTTGAAGTTGAGCAAAGTCAAGTAAGATCAATATTTTCGACTTCTTTCATGTAAGTTGGGTAACGAGTTGAGAAAACTCAACTTTAAATGAACCACGATGATTAAGTTCCTTAAAAAGATTTTTGTCTTCTTTAATTAAGTTAAGTAACAAGTTGAGCATACTCGACTTTAGTTAAACCACAACCAATTAAGTCCATTGAAAAATTGGATAACAAGTTAAATATACTCGACTTTAATTGAACCATGAACAATTAAATCCCCCAAGAATTCGAGACTTTTTCATAAAAATCAAATAATGAGTTGAGAATACTTGACTTCAGCTTCAGTAAGTAATCACCTTCTAAGATATGAAATAAGCATTAAAAAATAATACTATTTGCAGCAACCATGAAAGATTGTCAGCATCTCAAAGACTTATCCCTAAAAGGGACTTGAGACAAGGATGTCATTTATCTCTTTATTTGTTTATAATATGTGCAGAAGCTCTTTCAAACTTGTTGATTGAGATGGAGAAAAACAAGCTAATACAGGGGTTGAGATTTATACAACATATATAAATCTCTCACCTTTTATTTGCAAATGATAGCCTGGTTTTTTCTAAAGCCTCAATCAAAGATTGTCAGCATCTCAAAGACTTGTTTGATTGCTATGCCACTGCCTCTGGACAAGCCTTCAATTTTGATAAGTCATGCATGTTCTTCAGTGGCAATGTCCATGCAACCTAGATTTCGACCATTAAAAGAATTTTTTAGCTTAATGCGATATCGACACATGAGAAATATCTGAGGCTACCTTCGATGATTGGAAGAAAAAAGAAGACTTTTTTTAATGAGATAAAGCTAAAAGTTCAGAGCAAAATCTATAGTTGGTAGTAGAAACTCTTCTTGAGTGGAGGAAAAGAAGTCTTAATAAAAACAGTGGCATAAGCTGTTCCAGCGTATGGTATGAGTGTCTTCAAGATACCTATTAGCCCCTGTGATGATATTCAGCAATTGATAACAAGGTTTTGGTGGAGTAAAATAAAAGAAAAGAGAGGCATCACTTAGACCTGATAGGAGAAGATGAGCCAAGCTAAAATTCGAGAGGGGATGGGTTTTAGAGATATATATCAAGCTTCAACCAAGCCTTCGTGGCTAAGCAAGGATGAAGATTGATTCAAAATTCAGATTCTCTTGTAGCTGCAATCTTGAAGGCAATATATTTTAAAAAGGCTGATTTTCTTAATGCTTTAGTGGGGTGGAATCCATCTTATATTTGGAGAAGCTAACTTCGGGGACAACAAGTAATTCTCAATGAAGATAGATGGAGAATTGGTAATGGGGAAAATATCTCAGAATACAAAGGCAATTAGATTCCAAGATTATCTACTTTCAAACTTTTCTAATCCAAGAATACCTTTGATACCACTGTTTCAGAGTTGATAGACAATGAAAGTAGATGGAAGACTGATTTGATCCAACAAATGTTTTTAAAGGAACATGCAAATGCAATTCTCAGTATCCCATTACCAAAAAGACAATACAAGGACCAATTTATCTAACATTATGACAGAAGAGGAAAATACTCAGTCAATAGTGGATACTAAGTGGCTCTAAATATGAAATTTCTAGATCCACCAAAATGCTCAAGAGTAAAAGTAGCAAATTAGAGTATTATATGGACTCTTACCATCCCAGAAAAGATCAATATTTTCATCTGGAAAGCAGCCAAAAACTTACTACCGATAGTAGAAAATTTGCGGAAGTGTAGAATTATCCGGGAAGCACACTACAAGCGTTGTAGGGATAGATTGGAAAATACTTTGCATGCTTTGGTCACTTGCAAAGCAACTAAGAAGGTTTGGCAATTTTCACCGATGGAAAGCATAATTCAATAGATGAAGAATCCAGACCTTTTAGGGGAATTGATGATGCTTCCAAAGAAACTAAGTAAAGTTGACTTAGAGCTTTTGATGACGATGTGGTGGGTGATTTGGCATGCTTGAAATAAATTTGTTTTTGAAGGCTTAAAGTTAGACCCAAGCGTACTAATGGCCAAAGCTGAAGCAGTTAATGAAGCCTTTAAAAGAACAAAATTTCTAGAGATGTTGAATCTGGAAAAAAAGGCAGAAGGAAAAACCAAAAGCTTGGACACCTCCACCCAAAGGATGGATAAAGATAAATGTTGATGCAACTACTAATAACAAAAGACAATGCTTGGGATTGGGAGCAACAATCAAAGACTTCTCAAGAAAGTACTTATCAGCAGCTACAAAAACTTCAAAGTTTGGGGGAGATGTAACTTATGTGGAAGCAGAAGCAACTTAGTGGGGTATTAAAATAGCAAAAGAAGTAGGTCCATAGTCAGTCATCTTAGAAACTGATTTTTATGAGGTTGCAGAATTGATAAACAATAGAGTAGGCAGCTCAAAAGAAATACACAAGATCATAGAGGAAATTCGAGCTTTAATAAAGAGCTTTAAGGCTTTTGAAGCACTACATGTCCCTAGATCATGTAATGAGTGTGCCCACTCTTCAGCCAAGATAGTTATTGAGAATTCTGAATTTGGTGTTTGGGTGAAAAATTTTCCTCTCAAAATTCTGCACGTATTCACTTCGTTGAATTAATGAAAATTTTACTTTCCCATAAAAAAAAAAAAAAAAGATGCTTTTATCTGTAAATTTTCTGACTACTTTCACCTTGCAGTCTTACAAATTATGCGTGGTTTAAATCATAATTCCTCAAAAACTTGTGCAAAAACCATCTCATCATTTCACTTGAAATTTTAAACATAAAGGCACCCATTTGTCAAGTACAACATTCCAATGCTTTGGGATGTCTTATACATTTCTTTGCTTCATCGAAATGATACAAAATGTAATCTTCTGACTTAGAGATGGAGTTTATTCTAGGAACTGAGAGCCATACCAAATCTTACATTGGGAGTCCAGCTTGCGGCCCTTATATCAGTCTCTCCAGAAATGGCTACAGAGAACTTTTGCCAGAAGGACTGCTGAACATGACCACCCACCTTGCCATTAGTGTTGATACGGACCTTCACCAATGTAGAAGGAAACAGCCCATGCTGGAAACCAACTGTCAAGGTGGTTGGAATGGGAACGTTATCGGAAATACTCCTGTGATTAGAAAAACTATGCTTCAACTCTGCTGCAACGGCAGTCCTGGTCAGAGGGACCAGTTCTTGATAATAGGAAGCTCTTAAGTTGTCAAGCTTGTCATTCCTGCATTGCTAGAAATGCTTAGTTGATAATCAATAGACAAGATTGGAAATGAACCAATCAATTCTCGTAAGATTGCTTACAAGTTCAGGGAAGCATTGAACGAGTCAGTGTTCAAGCTCAAGCCAGCATTGTAATTGCTGAAAGTCCTTGTTGATATGTCGAAGGCTGCATCGGTCCCAAGAGAAAGAACAGTGTTTCCTGCGACAACCGAAAAGTTTACAATGCGGTCAAGTGCTACCGACTGATGGCGGTTTGCCTTCAATCCGATGCCTGCAGTAAACCCAGCATAGTCATGCAAGTATCGCAGTTCCACCTGTGGTTAAGCATTGTACAAATACATATAACATCACGCTAAACGAAAAATCATTGAAACACAATAATTCTGATAGAATTAAGTTGAGAAAATTTACCCCGCCAGAATCGGGAATGATAGATCTAAAAGCTGTACTCAGTCCAGGCACAATAGCATCACCTGTAAAAGTTCAGATCATTATATTCAATAAGATCGTAAGTTGATAATGTCCAGCTGTGAGAAGCAAAAAAGCTGAGTAAATTCGGTAATGCAACAACCCACAATATGTGGATTGACAAGAAGCAAATATGTATTGGTAATGGATTTCAATTGACTATGTCATTACGAGGCAAGAGAGATAGTGAAAGAGAAACTTCATCGTCGTCATAAATTACATTGACAGGAAAGATCAAAGTTGCTGTCCACGCAATCGTAACGGAAGTGATTAACTGGCTGCTGATCACCATAGTCCTTGTAGAGAAGATCTTGCATGGAAACAAGCAAATAAGGATAAAGGATTAATTAATATGACCATAAAATGTTCAGCATCTTAATAAAAATAAGCATTCTAAGGAACCGAAGGTGACATAACTAACCTCTGGCCTTTTTGCCAATATCAATATATAAACCAGGACTGTTGCTCATTTGTTTAAATTTATGAACAGTGGAGTTGAAAACTTTCCCTTTCTATTAACTAATTGTGATTTGGGCGGCAAGGCGATTTATTACTGGGCGTGGATAGAAAGGGTCAAAAAGGAAGTTTCCTCATGCAGTACTTGTGTATAAAGCGAAATTTCCAAGAATCCATTAAAAGTTTAATAACTTTGTTTCACATGCCACTGAAGACACACCAATTAATTATTGTCCGGCAACATCCGGTTGATGTAATCAAGTGCGGCCGTTACCAGGGCCGTTTTCGTGAGCCCTCCAGATCTAGGGCTACGATTTGGAAGATTGACATGATGATGAGGATGAACGAGAGTTGGGTATCAAGCGTGAAAATGCAATTGCCGCGAAGTTTCTAATAACGATCTTGTTCAGGTTGGAGGAAGTGCAGATCTATGAAGAGGGAATTAGGAATCTGAAATGAAAGACTCGAAGATAAAACGCAGCGTTTCCCCAATATGGTCGGTAGCCTCAACGCGTCGTTTGAACTTAAACCATGGGGTAATAACACTTGTGTCCTTGACTTTTGTCATTTTTCGGAAGGTGACCCCTTCCGCTGATAAGACAAAAGTACCACGTAACATTAACAAATGGTCCCTCATGTGCGTGGACACACATTAGGATCCAAAACCTTATTACAGAATACAGATTTCAAAACGAACCAAAATGTCCACTACCATAGTGCTTTCTTCCCATCGTTATTCACTTGCCGAGATTCCGATCACTATTCATTAGCGACAAGTTAATTTTCCCCAAACAAATTTAAATTGAAAAAATTTTCGTACGTAAGAAGTTCTTAAAAGGTGGAATCTTACCTTCACTAAAAGCCTTAAAGAATGTGAAATTTAAGGTTTTAACAAGACTGTCTAATAAAAACGTGACAATCTTTAAGATTGAATTAAACTTTAAATAAATGGATATGAGATTGGTGTTTGTTAGGTTTTTGGGCGAATGAAGAGAATTGTCCAAAAATTCTTGGCCAATTATGGCAGTGGCATAAAAACAAACGAACAAATTAATAGAAAAATAAAAATAAACAAACAAAATTAGCTCGCCAAACAAAATTAGAAAGAAAGAATCGTTATTCTATTACATACACAGCTATGTGCATTGTAGGTGCCATATTCTAAAAGGCACTAAAACATGTCATGTGTCTATCTTATCAAATAAAAAAAAAAATTATTCTGAAGAAACAACACCAAAGCTATTCCGGAGCACCCAAGATATTATGGAGAAATAATACACAGGTTATTCCGGGGCAGTAACGCCCAAACTGTTCCAGGGGAGTAACATTAAAACTATCTCGGAGGCATAACACCTAAGGAGAAATTCCTCCGAAGTTCATAAAGATGGTTAGAAGTGAGAATTAGTTCCGTAATCCATCAGTCCAAGAAACCATGCCCAAGGTCATAAGAGAACACATAGGTACAGAATAAATGACAAAGGTCCGGAATAAATGACGTATGTCCGGAATAAATATGTTTATTTCCTTATAATAAAATTCACATTCACGTGCACAACAAATTAGGGGTGACACGTGTCGTTAGGGAGAAAGCCCAAGGCAAAACCCTAAATCCATGTCACCCACTATCTATAAATAGGGAACTTCTTCTTAAGAAAGGGGGGCTGGAACAAAAAAGAAAGAACACACGGTTCATAACAAAAAAAGAGATAAACCAACTTCATCTTCTTCATTTTTCTCCCTTCAAATCTCAATCACACACTGACTTGGGCGTCGGAGTGCCTTTTTCAAGTACCCACCTCGCCGGATCCAACATCAGCACATCACAAGCTCTCCACAACATCAAAATACGTGTAAAGGTAATTTCCAGCACCTTCATGCATTGACCGGACTTGTTTTGACTGAAAGAGAGTCCTAAGAACAGCTCTTAAACTATAACCGCGCCGTCGATCCTCACTGGCACTGTTAAATACATTTCTCATGATTTCCAAAGTCACAACTTTGGCAGATCACAGCACAAATTTCTGTCTTAAAGGAATTTTTTCATCCGTTTTTGAAATTTTGTTTTCGGAAATCAGATGTGGACTTCCTCATGATGCAACTGAGTTGCTTCCGGACTAGGCTTCATTCCTGATCATTAAGTTATCAAAATATCCGCTACGTACCCCCAATCTAGCTATATATATTTTTCCATGATTTGGTAATTTTATGTTAAGTACAAAGCTCTCATATATTACATAAAGTACTGGCGAAGTTTAATTAAATATACCCTGCATATGCATGAACGATATAACACTTGCTGTAGCAGGCTCAGTTGCCGCTAGGGTTAATTTGTGGGAGTTTTATCGGCCGCTTCGTCATATATATGCAGTTTGAGCACATTTTCTTTCTTGACGGCAAGAGCTTTCGTTATGGGGTTCGATCGTTTTGAACTTAGCCCTTAGTTTCGTGGGATCCTTTTTATCTTCAGGTTTCTTAACTTTCTTCTTCTCATTTCGAGCATCTTCTTTATTCTCCATATCTTTACAATATTCTTTGTCCTTCTTCTTCTATCCTTTGTCTTGTTCTCTTCTGATCCCTTTTCATCGCAAATGTCCTCGTGTTTGTCTTTGTTTTCGAGCTTCTCTTTCCCTTCAAATTTGTCCTCATGATGATTGATTTTTTTCACCAATTGTGCTGAATCTCCCGTATTAAATTAATCCAATATACACAGCAGATACTGGATTATTGTATTTATTGAGGCTCCACTTCTGCAAATAAAACAAATTAAATATCAGACAAATCAAATAAACGAGTAAAAAAAAAAAAAACCTATGTATATAGCTATAGGCATATATATTATGTATGACCGTACGAGCAAAATATTCCAAAAATAAAAAATAAAGGGCATGTACTCAAATTGGTTCAAGTAAGTGGTCGCATATTACTCATTTATTGAATAATATTTTGATGCATTTGCTAATTTGTTGTCATGTTCTTTACACATATAAATTAAGTTTTTCTTTTGAGGCCAATCGATTATTAATTCAACATGGGAACTATGTATATATCCATGCACATATCATGCAAGAAAGGCATGGAAAGTACTGGATTCATTCCTGAAGAATCAAAACTATGTCAAAACTCAAAAGCAATAAAAAATTCCTTTTTTTTTTATGTTGGGTTAGGTAAATTCGTATTTGTTGACACATGAATGAAATGTGGACTTGTCAGATGTTTCCTTTATTTGATTGTATATGAAGCTAGTTGCTTGTATTTGACAGGGGAGAGGGAGATCACTGAGACACTAACTATCTGCTAGCTTGATTGGTCATAACTACTGGGAATTGACCCTTAGCTTATTGATGAAAAATTAAATGGGCCTACAGTTTTGGACCTGGAATCTCAATCGTTTGGGTCGTTGGAGATGCAGGCTGCAGCAGGAATCGATGCGCTTTGATTGATTGTTTATGTATGTCAAACAAAATTCGTTCTTTAGCCTTTTACTCTCAAACTCTTCTTTCTTATTTATTTATTATTATTATTATGGTTTTCCAATAATAAGTACGCTTGATAATCAACGATCAAGAACTAATTTGTTCAAGCAAGAATTGTTTTGTTGGTGACTTTGAATCCCAGTGTCAACTTTATACGCTTAGCCTCACATTGTTATTATCATTATTATTTGGGTTTTCAATTTACCCCACCTAGACTGACAATCCTTAATCTATCATTAAGATTTTTGCAAAATACTAATTTTGAACCACCAAATTTTGTTTTCTCTTCGTTAAACTGAATAGCCAAAAGAGCAAAAAATTGTATATGCACGCTAAAAGGATGGGGGACAATTAGTCTAAATCCACCTTGTTTTAAAAAAAATCACATTATTTTTTTAAAAATTAATATAAAGAAATGTTTAAACAATTAATCAATTAAATAATTTCCTTTACATAAGTCGTTTGGCCATGGTTGATCACTGGTGTTATTTTATAATAATTTCAATTTGAATTATAAATCCTTATAATATAAAACAATCAAATTGTCCAAACATATGTTTTGTGCAAAAAGTTTAAACAGTTAATGAGGATTTAATTGATTAATTGTTCAAATTTTTTTATTAAAAATTATTAAAAATAATGTGAAGTTTTATGATTACTTTTGTGAGGTAGGTAGATTTACAAAAAAATAATAGGATGATCATATCCCATCCAACTAAAAAGGTCAATATGTATTTTCTACTTGCAGTTTAATTCCCACCAGCACCCACACGTGTCAATAAACTACTCCTTGTACCCCAATCGCTGGTTTGTTTACAAACCCCTCGAACAAACTCACTCTCAAAAGTCAAAGTTTTCTGAAAATTTGATTAAATGGAAGCTGAAAGCTGCCAGCTGCCAGCTGCCAGCCATACAGCTTGACTAATTTTCAGATCGACCCAATGGGCCCAGCCCATCACGATGCCCGCTCACAAATCAAATGGACCTTCTTACTTTATGAACCTACACGAAAACTGGAGACTGGAAAGTACCGTACCCGCTGTGACCTGTGATTGCGATCATGAAGATTGTATTTGTATACATATAGTTCTACACTTTACTACGCTGGAAATAATAATATATTATTGACACAGGCATGAATAAGATATCGTTGAAGCAAAGGTGTTACATGCATCATATGTTAGAAAAGCAATTGAATTGAATGTTTTTCACTTTCTGAGACATCGTTACATAACATTTATCTCTTCTCTCTGCTGGGGTGGGTCATACTCGTACAGAACTCGGCACTCAATTTTCGTCCCCTCCAAACCGTCCCAGTGGCAGTGCCCACCACCTAACTTTCACTTATTTCAATTTTCTTCTTCAATAGTCAGTCAATCAAATTCAAATATGAAATATAAACCCCCAAAAACCAAAAAAGAAAAAAAGAAAAAAAAGAAAAAGACAACAATTAATTAATGACAACTAGCCACTTCCAATCCCTCCCCTCTAATCTCTCTTTTTTTCACACCTTACAATGCAATGCAATGTTATCAAAGATACGACTTTCCAACACAAAGCCTCAACCCTCATCCCCACCCACTCCCCTATTTTAATTTGGTGCCTAAAAACTAGTAATACCTAATGAATGGAATCTACTCTTCAACTCTTCTCTATTACATCAATCTGTCCGATAAGCTCGGTAGCCGCCGGAAAAAGTTCAAGCTAGCCGGTGGCATGGGATCTCTGAACATAGGGTGTCTCAAGTAAAAGAATCCCAATGCCACAGCTACCATCTTGGGTGGCACCACATAGAGTACCAATGTAATAACTGAGCACACAGCAATGAACAATTTAGTGGCCCTTGGGTCTCTCCAACTCACCAAAGCTTGCAACCTCTCTCCCTGTGTTGCAAAATCACCCAATACCGTCTGCACTCTTGCAGCCAACATACGCAACCTGTCATACCTCATTCTGATGATTTCCGGTGGTTTCGAACTCGGTAGTGTATCAAACTCCTCATCAAGCTCATCCGGGTCTACCGTTTCCGCTTGTGATAATCTCGTATCCATACCCGACGGTATCTTGGGCCTAAACCTATAATACCACACCCCAATTAAGACCACATACAGAAACCCAGTTGGGACAATCAAATCCGGGTACCAAACCAGAACCAAATACAACACGTGCACTAAAACCGTAGTGACCGGATTCTTCCACCTTCTTATATTGTGCAACCATTTAGCCAACCCAATAGCCCAAGCAAGAACCGCAACAATCCGAAACCAATTGGCTTTACTCTTTCTCATGCTCCATGCATGAGAGTCCGCATCCAGCATGTATCTCACAACCTCAGGCCCCAGTGGTGGCTCCGACCTGGCTAGCCACGCAGCCACCATCTTTGTAGCGGCTCCACGCAATACCTCCTGCTGGGCCACCCCTAGCGGCCGTAAGTAATGCATTCTTGGAAGCAGTGGCTGCCCATATACGGAGCAAGTTTCGGCTAACATTGAAGGGCACACAAACCGAACCGCCAATTCAATTTCGCCCATTTTCTTCAATCCGGTCCGCAACAATACCAGCAATGGGTACGAAGTTGTATACACCTTGTTGTTCTCCAGTGTTGATACGCGAATGCGAATTTTTCCAATGCGGCAATCGGGTTTCTCCTCCGACGCGTCAGCAAACATTCGCCCGTTGTCAAATACTCCAACGGTGAGGACGGTACAAGGGTCATACACCTGCCACGTGTACTGCTCGTTCCAGCGTGGATCAAAGCTGTCAGTAATGGTTCGAGTACGCACCCACTTTTTACCATACTTGGCTACACAGTAAGCATCGGTGGACCCTTTGCCTCCGGTTTTGGTTTTCATCGGTAACAATCCACGCGCGCCTAAAATCCCCAGCTCCAAAATCCCTACAGCCGGCTTCCACAGCTGCTTAGCCGTGGGTCTGAAGTCACTACACACGTGAGCCGCCTCATCAAGCACGTGATAACCACCCTCCAGACTTAATTTTAGCTGAATTCTCCCACAGTAGGACCGTCCCTCTCCCCCTCCCCCTCCCCAGTCACCACTACTCTCCAATGGAAACCACTTACTTGCCACGTGACGCTCATCGATTCGTTGGTCAATCGAGCTCACAGGAACCACGACGTGTCCCAGTTGCAGTTCGTCCTTGGCTGTACGGTCTTCGACCAACAAAATCAGAGAGTCCTCAAACGGCTCGCTGGCTACAAAGAACAGGTCCTCGTGCCAATGAAACGACGAACTATGATTGTTCATGGACCCACGCCTCGTCCGTGCAGACTGAAACGCTAAATGTGCTTCAACTCGAATCTCCGGCGCCGTTAGCGGAGGCAAATTATGAGCAATGCAAAGGTCCTGAGCTTCCATCACAGTAACTCTCAGGTACCACAACTTGGGCGATTGATAAACCTTGGAGCGCGTGTGAGCCACGTAAGGAGCGTCTGAGCTCCACGCTTCAGGGAACGCTTCGTCGGCTTGAGTTCCAATCCACACTGCGAGCTGAATGTCGCCGGACACTCTACTATTCTGATCTGGAGCTCCGCCCTCAAGGCGATACCACTGTGGGGCCAGGGGACTATCCGGTGGGTCCCGCACTGGAACATCTGAGAGATCAAAACAAACACCACCAAGAAAATTTTCCGTCGGCGAGTCCCACACCGAGATCTCCAAGGTCGCACTGACGCAGTCGTTCTTGTTGTGAAAAAGCGCAAAAACTTGGTTCCACTCGGGCGAGTCGTGTGGGTCACAGGGTCGATAACTCGCTGGTTTTGATCTTCTGTAGTGGCTGGAGGTTCTTATTTTCACGTACGGGGCCCCGTTTGGAGCCAACCCACGCGCTTTCCCGATTTTGACAAATAAATACATCATCGGCTCAACGAGATCGTACGGATGGATCCTTTCCGTTGGAACTTCTCCATTAGGCTTACTCGAATTAATCACTTTAGGTGAATAATCGCCGTTTGGTCTCTTCAAAACTCTAACCCTCTCAGCACATCCACTTTGCATCTTCCTAATCTCGGCCGCCGGAACCGCCGTCGGAATCGGCTCATCATGCGGCGGAACAGGATGGCAAACCTCCACGGGCCCCCCTGGAACTTCAAAAACTCGTCCCCCTTCAACTACCACCACCCCCGGCTGTTGCTGAGTCGTCGGCGGCGTCGGAGGCGGAGGCGGAGGCGGCGGCTGCTCGTCTTGAGTCGGTGGTGGATGCTGATGCTCCTCCTCAGACAACTCATCGTAGTAATAAATTCGCAGCCCAATCTCACCTCGAATCCAGCTAAAAACACTCTTCTTCTCCAACGGAAAATACACCAGGCCTTCGTCTCCTCGCTTAGCAAACCGGCTGCCGTACAACTTAACCCTTCCGAGGAAATGGTTTTTACGGCCACTGCCACTGCAGTACCTTTTGTCGTTGTAGACTTCGACTTCGAGCTCTTCATAGTCCATGTTCTTGGGGTCGGAGACTATGAACTCCAGTGGCTCGTTCCATACTGGGTTTAGCTCGCGAAATTTGGTGGCCGTTCTCTTCCGCTGACCATCAAAGTCAGCGATGACGTAGGGGCTGGAGCTTCCCTGGCCGTCTTTCGGGAGAAGGTCACGTGCGTCCACAACTTCCACGACAAGTTTACGTACGGTGAACTGTTGTTGTGGCGGTGGTTGAGACGGCGTCGTCATGGTCTCATTGTAGAAGTGGAGAGTGAGGGGGGGAGGGGTTCTTGGATTTTGGGCACACACGGGGCAGCGTTGATCGCGGATGAGAAAGAGAAAGAAATGAGGCGGATTTCGCTTTATTGAATTTGTTGTTGTTTTGTTTGCTGGTGTTTTTATTACTTGATTTTGTTACAGTGTTTTGATTTTTCTTTATTTCTTCTTTTAATCTTTTACCAGGTGTTGCTGCTGTAGATTTTAAGCGAATGTTTTGTGCTGTGTGGCAACGCTATGGAAAATGATTCCATCCCCTCTCGTCAAGTTTTTTGCTTTGCAACTTTTCGGCTTCCCCCGACTTTACGGGTTCGTTATCCACCTCAGCTACTTCAAATTATTATTATTATTTCCTCCTTTTAATAGGAGGAATATAGGAGCTTGCAACTTACAAATATTTGCATAAACTTAAATGAAATCACAAGCAAGTGCAATATCCCAGCCGAGCTGATTCTGCCGATGTACTGTATAAATTTATGATCTGTTCATATTGACCGTCTACTTTTTGTCCTGGGATTTAACATTTTTGTGCCGAGCTTAGACGATTTACTTGGTTGTCTCGGTTAATAATTTAATTACGTAGTGATTAATTAGTTGAACTTGGATGGTTCTCACGGCTGGGCCAAGGTTGGTGGTGGAGGGGATGGGTAGCTTGAAGCGAACGAGAGAGTGATGAGCAAAAGAAGAGAGAGCATACGCAGTGCATAGAGAATTAGATTAGACATGGAGGGCAGAGATGTAGAAAATAGGCCCTCCCATGGTCAGAGTCATAGACATGATGCCTGTGGGCTGTGGTGTGGTGCGCAAGGCACATGATTCCACCTCCGAACCATGCGCTTTCTTTTTGTCAAAAGCACCCACATTTTGAATAAAGGTGAACCACAAAAGCATCCCCTTTTTCACTCGTTTCGCCTCTCTTATTCTTCTCTGTTCTTCCCTTGTCAACAATCTTAAAGACCAAAATGCTTATGACCTTTTTATTTTATGTGTATATTTAATATGGATACAAATTCAATTTTGTTCTCGAAGCTGCTATAAAAGATTCTTGTTTTCAAGTTTGCCTCGGTTATGTTCACCCTTTCCTCCAATAAAAACCAAAGAGAAAAATTACGAATTAGTTAAACAATTGGAGATATGGGTTACCATTTCACATATATATATATATATATATATACAATCTTTCTTTTTTTTTGCCTTTTCAGTTAATTACTTTTAGCCAAAAGTGAATTGTCTATCTTAGCATCCGTGTCTTTGTGTATCCATTCACATGACGCTGGGTGAGGGAATGAGTGAGAAGGTGCATGCCATATGTTGACAGTCACAAAACTGATCTTTATTATTATATTTCCAAAACCTAAGTTAACTAAAGAAAGAAATCCACTACCTTTTTTTTTTTTTTTCCCTTTTTTAAATAATAATAAGTTTTATTAATACGGCTAAAATAAGGCCACATTAGGTTCAATACCATGCTCAAACAAATATCTAAGACTGAATTTTAATGTAGGACAATACCTCCTCACAAGGACGTTCACTCTAAATTTCTTATATTAGAAAGGAAAAAAATGAACCCACACACTTAAGTTTTCATGTGGTGCTAGCGGAATTTTCCGAGATAACCTGCCCAACTGAAATTTACAGGTGAACTCCACATCCTGATCAGAACAAGAAATCCACTATCAGTAAACATTCTCGTTTGGGACCAATGAGGAAACTTTGGCACCATTGCCAAAGAAGCTTCTCCGTCGCGCGTCATTCTTAGGTGGCTTTCGAGTCCCCTTTTGAATTGGTGGACTACTTTCAGAATCTGATCCTACGGGATAAAGTTATATTTTTTTCTGATTATATATCGAGATGCTGCTATCTATGTGTATTTGCAGGATATTTCGTGGATGAGAGCAATGCAATGCTACGTGCAACTTCCTAAAGACCCAAGAATATTTGCTGAAACAGGAATAGCCAATAGTACTTTGATGCCATTCTTTTTTTTATTTAATTTTTTTTTTCTGTCTAGCATCCAATCAAATTTGATCTTGGAACATTGATAAAGTTTCGTCTATGCAGGTTATGGCTGCTTTTGTTATGCATTGCAGAACTTTTGAGCTGGTGACCTTCGTCTATATGTGTGTGTGTGTGTGTGTGTGTGTATAGGAATTAAGAATCTATCTATGTATCTATTAATAAAATTAAACTCCTGATTCATGTTGTACGAGTTGATATTATTTTTATTATTCATTTCTAACGCCGCAAGACCCTTAATAAAATAACAATCTGGTTGTTCATGGATGGATATCATTTGATTGACACATATATTTTGGGCACAGGATAAAATTTGAAATTAATTGTATAATATGTCTCATTCATGTTGTCGCTCGCACACAAAGTTTCTGTTCAACATCATCATCTGTATTCTCTGATTCACCTTTGTCTATAATGGGGTGTGGTCCTGGTCCTGCATGCCTCTTATTTTCTTTCCTTTTCTTTTTTCTCATCAGCTACTTGGTTATGGAATTATCCATGTGATCAGTAAAGTACATTGATCCATTACATGCAGGAGCCTTAGTTAGGGAATTGTTAATTCCATGTGATAACCCTAATTAATTATGCGAAGCATGCGGGAGGTAATTAATTAACCAATATGCAAGGAACTCATTGTACTTGGAATTTCTTATACTATATACCAGAAACATTTTATTCTCTATATACTTATACGTAGGCAGGCATGCAGATGTGCATACCAATATTTACATGCACACATAAATATTACAAACAAACATAAGCATAAATTATTACTGACACTGTTAATGCCAATTAATCAGAATCAATATCGGCAGATCCGAATTTACGAGATAATAACACGCCCAGCGAAAAAGCCAACACTGCCGTAATAATAATCCCCTTGTTTCTCTGCAGTATCTTCATTCCCCTTTCAAATGGATGACTCGGCTCATTTCCCCATTTTCGTAAGAAATCTTCACCAAAGCTATCTACACAAGAATCCTTTTTGCTCTTATTATTCTTCTCTTTGTTGTCCCTTTGGCGGGCGTGATCATCATCACCCTCTCGCATCTGATGGTCTTTGTTTTCTTCGACGACATTTTCAGGGATATCATCATTGCGATGAAGAGTTTGTTGTTCGTTTTCTTCAGATGCAGATGCAGGAAGCAAGGGTTGCTTCGTCGACTCTTCTTTTGCTCTCTTCGGCACGGTAACATAAAGTAACTCGCCATCAAATTTCCCGGAGATCTTGTCCATATCTGAATCGGGTGGCAATGGAAACATCTGCTCGAACCGCGTTATGTATTTGTTATCACTCGTCAGCCTTTCTCCGCTAACTGTTATATGTCCAGAGCTATCCACCTCAAGCTTCACCTGCTCTTTTTTGAAGTCTTTATATAGCGGAACACAATAATAAAATTAACCACTAATAAATATCAATATCATTGTATATAATTTTACAGCAAAGATCAATTCTAGTTCCGGTTGATTACCTGGTAGATCGACAAGGAGATAATGGCCATTGGAGTCCTCCGTCCAACCTGAGGAAGGTACAAACTCTTTAACTTCATACGTGGGGATTCCTTCTCCAGCTCTTCTTGTTCTTCCCACGTTTGCCATATTTTTTTGTAACGGTGATATGGGTTATGGGTTTATTATATATACGTACGTATCGATCATTTATAGAAATGGGGAACTCCATGATCGAATTCACACAGCTTTTTTTGTGGGATAGTTATTCTAAACTTACGGTGTTAGGGCTTTTATGTTTTTGGTGGCCTATACAAACAAGTATGCAATGTGGATCAGAGGAAGGAAAGGGAGTATTCTTTGCTTGTTTTGTGTACCAAAAGATTTTAGGTGGATTGCGTAGACATTGGACGCGTGCTCTGCTGCGTTTTAACTCATCGCACGTATCAACATTGCGAATGCTTCAACCAAAAGACACCTCTTACGATTCCCTCGCATCTCACAATGACCTATTGTGGTTATATACTGAATAAAATGACCGTCAGAAAGTAAGCTGTTATATAAAATGGTACGAACTTTAGCATTAACGTTCTTGTAATAAGAAAACTTATGCATCAATTGATGCCAATGATTCTTAATAATTCTCTAACGTTCGACTTTATAATTAGGGATCTGTTAGAACCCCAAAATTTAGACCTTACCATTGATAAAGAATCTAGAATTAATCCTATTTACTCCAACGTCTACGGGTCTATGCAGCTTCTAAATGCACCGAAGTAATTCATTACCCATCTTTAAGGATTTCATTTGTCAATTATCTTTCTTCAAGTATGAAATTCAAGTATACGAGTGTACAAATTAATCAAAATTGAAATAGGAGGCAGAGTGCTTGCGATTAGCAGATATAAAAAAAGAATTCTAATCATGGTCATATATCCGAACACGTACTGGCTAGCATGAAACATACAAAAGCAGAGTGGAATATCTACCTCATGTTATAAATATCCAAGACTAATAGTTGACCCGTTGAGGGGAAGCGGCTTCCCTCCCTTCCCTCTCGACGCCTGCCTTACTATCTTTTCTAAATTTAGATTAATTATTGCTTTAAATCGTACTTGAAAGCAATCTTTGTATGATCTCATTGTATTTGCCCGAAAATATTTGGAACACAACATCAAGAAACACTTGATCTAGTCTCTTCATACAATGGCAACGGGTGAGCGAACCCAGGTTTAATTAATTCCAAATCACGCAGTTAAAAAAGAAAACACACACACACACACACACAAATATCAAGATTAATTAAAGAACAACAGCTGCAATGAAAGTTGCAAATGCCGGAATGTTGTTAATTTTATTTGGTTTGGCTTCAATATCTCCGATCTTGAAGGCTAACATTCACGATTTCGATGAGGTGTGGCAGAAGCGAGCTGAAAATGCTAGAAGGCATGCCCTTGAAGCTTATCATCCAAATCCTGAAGAAGTCGTTAGTCGTTTCAATAAGCACGCTCACATGTAATTACTTAATGAACTTTACTTCATATATATATATATCCATAAATACTCTCCCCCATTATTATTATTATTATTATTATTATTATTATTATTATTATTATTATTATTATTATTATTATTATTATTATTATTATTATTATTATTATTATTATTATTATTATTATTATTATTATTATTATTATTGACAATTAATATTATTTTTAATCAGTACGTAGTTTTTTTAATTTATTTTTTAATTTTGAATCGATCATTAATCAATTTCTTACTTAGAGTATTAATTTAATTTAATTAAAAATAGGATGTTCGAAGATGGTAATAGCACAAGGAGGCATCTGAGGGGACGTCCATATACAGGAACATGCGCGGCCACAAACCCAATAGATCAGTGCTGGAGATGTGACAGAAACTGGGCTAATAACCGCAAGAGGCTAGCTGACTGCGCCCAAGGGTTTGGACGCGGCACCATTGGAGGCAAAAATGGTCCATTCTACGTAGTAACAAACCCGGCAGACGACGACCTTGTGAATCCCAAACCAGGAACTTTACGCCATGCTGTTATCCAAGAAAGGCCTCTTTGGATCACATTTGCTCACGACATGGTCATTAGGCTCAGCGAAGAGCTACTAATAACTAGTGACAAGACCATTGATGCCCGTGGCGCTAATGTTCAGATCTACAACGGTGCTCAAATTACCATGCAGTTTGTGAAGAACATTATCATCCATGGCCTTCACATTCGTAAAACTAAAGCAGGCAAGGGTGGCATGATTAGGGACTCGGTTAGTCATTATGGCTTTCGTACGCCTAGTGATGGTGATGGAATCTCAATGTTTGGAGCCTCTCATATTTGGATTGACCATGTGTCTATGTCTGGTTGCCAAGATGGACTGATTGATGCTGTAATGGGATCAACTGCGATCACCGTTTCCAATTCCCACTTCACACACCAAGATCATGTGATGTTGTTAGGTGCAAGTGATAGCCACCCGCAAGATTCAATCATGCAAGTTACTGTTGCTTTCAATCACTTTGGTAAACAATTAGTGCAGAGAATGCCCCGAGTCCGATTTGGATTTGCGCATGTTGTCAACAACGACTACACTCATTGGCTAATGTATGCTATAGGCGGTAGCCAGCATCCCACAATCCTTAGTCAGGGTAACCGATTCCTAGCCTCTAACAGTCACCATTGTAAAGAGGTACAGTTATAACCCCCCCCTTTTTTTTGACTTTTGTTACAATGCGCTGCTTAATTTTGACGAGTTAATAATACTTTCGTTGAAGGTGACCAAGAGGGACTCTTCCCCGCAAAGTGTTTGGAAGACATGGCATTGGAGGTCAGAAATGGATTTGATGATGAATGGAGCCTTCTTTGTTGAATCAGGGAGCGATGTCAGAAATGTGAACAGGCAGGATGTGATACCTGCAAAGCCTGGGAAATTTGCGTCTAAGATGACACGCTTTTCAGGTGCTCTTAATTGCTATGTGAATAAGCCATGTTAATTCTTATTATTTTGAACCCTGTCATTTAGAACAGAGGTTGTGTCATACGGCTAGGAATTTCAGACAAATCATTTTCGTCCTTACGATGTTCTCGGTATACATATGTAAAGGTAAAATATTTTGCAATCCTCTGATTGAATTGAGTGATGTAGCAATGTAATAAATTATTATTTAAGGAAACATAAAATTTCAGTCATTTAAATCGACAGTAGCAAAGTTTTGTTCAATGAAATGTGCAGGAGACTGATCTATAATTGATGGAACCGAGCAACCTGCTGCCTGCCCCCTCCTACCATTTAGATGAAACAAATCAAAACTGTTGATACAATTTGCTAATATTTGTTATTGTTTTTCCTGCCACTTGATTCAAAATTCCTGGAGATCACTTCCTATCGTGGTCAGAACAATGGAGCTAATCTGCTCCATTAATGTTTTCCAGACACTGCTAGGAGTTCGAAACAGGTGAGCGAGCTAACCAAACTATTTGGACAGCCAATATTATGCCAGATACAATTCTCTTTTCAGGGAAAAAAAAGAAAAAAAGAAATAGATATGCTTTCGGAAGCTTTGCTCTTCATCCTGGTCAGCAGAATGCTAACTGCAGTGAAACCAGAATCATCTAATTAGTAAATTCTTTACATTAGATATCTGCCAATATCTTATTTGTAGAAACAACCTTTCCTTCTCCGCACCGTTCCCCCCCCCACCCCCCCAAAAAAAAAAGGCAGAGAAAAAGTGAAAAAATGTAACAGTAACTGAAAACACTGACCTGTTCAGTTCGGAGTCCCAATGTTTTCAAATCTTGATCGCAAAGGCACCTCAAGTTTAAGGAATTTGGTGAACTGCACAATGGATCAAAACTTGCTCATATGATATTTGGAAAATATTCTCACATTGTTCGTACACAATGATGGATTCACAGAGAAAAAAGGATGTCCGTGAAAAGCATGCACACACCTGAGATGTCTTCAGTTCGAGCTCATCCCACTCCAAAGATGGGTTGCTTCCTTCAACTATCCCTGTTCCGGCATATATCAATGCACCAAGGCCCTGGGTAGTAAAATAGTTAGAATCAAGATTCGGCAACAGGATGACTACATAATGATATAAGCCCCTAGAAACAACAGCAGTCATTTTGTTCTCGGCTTCACAGAAAATAGAAATACTGGTGGAACTACTTAACAATTTGATTACAACATCACATGTTGGCTGATAACTATAATTCTTACTTGAAAATAAAGAAGTAATCATTACAAGTCAGAGCACACCTTTTCCACCAATGCTGACCTTATGCCAACGGCAAATTCACTCTCTCCTCCTCCAAACCAGCCAACTGGCCCGGCATACATTCCTCTGTCAAATACTTCTGCATACCATATTTGGGAATACATAAACTTATGCACACAGGTAAAAGGATAGCAATTTTAGTTTTTAGATACACAGATTCAGGATTTTGGGATAGAAAGTCGAAGTCTTGTCATGCCTAAAAGAGGGCAAAGAGGAGTTTTGTTAAGCCCATTATAGAATTCTGATCAATGGACCAAACTATAAATACAAGAAATATAATCGATAATTAATCTGCATGTGTACAGATACAGAAAGAGATGCTGATCCAAGAGATTCATAGGCCAATTGTCACATTCACTGTCCAAAACATGGTTTTTTCAGTTATTCCCTTAAGTCTACAGCTCTCCAGTTCATAATACAAATCCATATCCACTAACCAATATCAAATTACATGCACCTACCAGTTTCTGCAATTAAAAGGCGTGCCTCTTCAGTTGGAAATCCACAGACTGCCGGAGTTGGGTGAAGAGAAGCCATAATATCATACTAGCAAAAAGAGGGAAATAAAGAGATTAAAGTTAGAGTTGCATAATTTACAAAAGTCAAGAGAAACAAGAATTCAGAACTCCAAAAAATTAACAAGTGTATCCTAACATTTCCAGAAATAGGTAAATGCGTATTTGGAAGAGTTCTAAGAACAGGGACGCAAACTGCAGAGGCTGGAGCATATTGACCAGAATCTGAATTAAAAACGTATACTTTTATGTTTCTCATGGGATGCTTCAAAGTTTGAAAAACAAAATGCATTAGCTTTACCTCTTCATCCTCACTTCTTAGTCTGCCTGCCAATCGAGCGTACAAATGCTGAACTCTTGGAAGTTTACGTATTGCTTTCTTGGGTTCAATCACTACCCTGTCGCATACTGCCTGCACAATAAAATAGGGTTAAAGACTGGTTTAATCACAAGTGAAAGACATTTCTTTGTAGAGAAGAAAAACTCTATATATGAAGGACAAAGATAGTTAATATAAACTTGCCTCTAATTTGCTTCTTATGCTTTCACGTACTATAGTAAATTCGAGATGGTCCTTCGGACTGCAAGGGGTAGAACAAGGAAAAATTCCATGATATGAATTGGATGTTAACTGGTTACAAAGAATTAAAAATGATTCATAAGAAGTGATAAATAAAAGACGATATTCAAATAAATAAAAAAATAAATAAAGGAAATGAACCTGGAGACTAGGTCATGCTCTATTTGAAGATCTAAAGCAGTTGTTCCACCTCTACCACGGGTTCCAGCTAAAGCCTCACTTGTAATCTTAAGCCATTTTCTATGAAATAGTTGCTCTGGCTATTCATAAAGTTTATAGAAGTCCGAGCAAGAATAAAGTCATTGATCTTATATTAAGTCATGAACATTTTTTTATAAAAGAAATGATAATTATTATGCTGGATGTACTTACAAGAAGCTTTGCACAACTCCTTTTTATTTCAAGTATAAGCTTAAAGACTCACTTACAGTGTTTCCAATAAAGGCTGGAGCATCAGGAGGCTGAAGACAGAACTGGTAAGCATTTTCCCCTTCAACTTGCTGAAGCATGAGTCATTTAATTTGTATCAGACATTATAAGGACACGTTCACTACACAATGAATTATAATAAGAAAAGCATACCTGTAGACAAGCTAACCATGCTATAGGATCAATGTTAGTAGCAGTTATTACTCTGCTGCTACAGGCTAATACGACCTAAATTTCCAGGCCAAAATGGGTATTGATCAGATGCTTATGTAAGATATACGATAGTTCACAATTACTGTCCTCAAACTATTTTATCACCGAAAGAAGGCATGGCTACGATTGTCAATACCTTCGTAAGAGGTGTGCTACTTCTATTGATTATCTCCAAAGCTTTCTTAACAGCAAAATCCCAATGCATCTTACTGGGACTATGATGATTACTTAAGATAAATGTTCTTGAAACTTCTTTTTGTAACCTTACAATCTGGGAAGAAACCTGCATCATTAAGGATACGTATAAAAGGAGTGGAACACACCCCCCACCCCCCCCCCCCCCCCCCCCCACCCCAGGAAAAAAAGTTGAAACAATTTTCAATAATCAGAAAATCCATTATTCAACAAACACAAATCAATCAGTCATACAGACCTTGTCGATTGTAGATTCAAGTGTAGAAATGGCCTTTGCCCATGTCCAGGAAAGGGCATCGTCCCATGCAAGAGTGACAGCAAGCATAGAACTCCCTTCAAGCTCATCAAACTCAACCTGTCATTTAGTATCTAGCAACAGATCGTATAAATACAAACAAAAATTAAATGATTCATGGATATGAGTACACAGAACTCGCGAAAGAAAACAATTGCTCTACCTGAGGAACCATAAAGAAGAAGGAGCCAAAATCTTGCCATTCAGATGATATATTGGCCCTTGCATCGAAACGCATTGCCCCGTAAGCGCGAATCATAGGGCATTCTGTGGAGAGAAACCTTTAATCAAAGAAGTGGAACATTAGAAGTGTATTCCACTAGCCGCGAATCGAGTGTTAAGCGGTCCACTAATGACTGGTCAGTGTGTGTATAAACTTTACCTCTTAATAGACCTCCAATCATTGTAAGAAAATGGATGGAGATTTCGAAAGAAGACAGCGGACCCCACGCCAGCCACGCTGACCAAATTGTGGGTGACTGAACTGTGGCCATTGCCATTGGGAAAGACAACGGAAATATCAGAAACGTTTTTTTGGCTTCGACCAGAAAAGAAACAGCGTGGAAGAAGTTGGTGCTGAGCATGGAGCCAGTCAATTGCTTGGATTTGTTCGTCAATGGGTACCTTCAATCAACGATGAAGGCAAACGCATGATTAATTTATAAAAAAAAAAAAAAAAAGTTAAATACAGCTACAGTCCTGCAGAATTGAAAGAGCGGGAATGTAGATTTTGGTATGAATTTTCATAAATATCCTTACATTTTTGATAATTTATATATAAACCCATAAACTTTTGGAGTTTTCTTTGTCGGGAACGAAATATTGAAATATTAAACTTGAAACCAAGACTCTAGTTCCTCCTTACAAATCAATCATGTAGACTAGTGCATGATGGGGGGTGCAAAAGGAGAAAAGAATAAAAAAAAGATCACAACATCCAATGCCCATGAACCACGTGTCACAATTCCATTCCGCACGGATTGATTACTCCACAAAAGATAAGCAGGGTCATCCGTATCTAAGAAATTTCGAACACGAAACGAACGAACTTATCAGCTTACTTGTAGCCTTATGATGCCAGAGGTAAATGGAGGTGGGTTGGATTTCAACTCGAAAATGGCAGAGTGAAGTTTCTTCAAGGCCAACGCTGGACATGGAACTGCAGGTAACGTACAACTATCAATGATACCCACAGGCGGCCGAGGGTCTCCTTTGCAACCATTCATCATGGTCATGGACAACGAACATGATTGATATCTCTGTTACATGACGTAATAAAGATTCAGGCAAATGGAAACCCAAAACATACATATATATATGTAATGTAATTTTTTTATTACTATATAGGAGTGAGTGGCTTACAGTTATATTTACATGGTGGAATATTTGAAGGGACTGCCTGCTAGAAACTGGTTGGGCACACATACTAATGCTTTTCATTGAATCTGGATCAATGAAGCGAACAAGGCAGTGCCCAGCAGCACTAGCCATTAAGTAACCAAAGAGAATGGATGAGACTGAGAGAGAGAGAGAGAACACACTTGGCAGTCAGCGAAATGCAGTGGTAAAGAAAAATGTTACGTTATGATAAGAGGATATACTGTATCGTGTACGACGTGTAGTATAGCTGATTTTGGTGGGCCCACACACTTGCATGCAATTTTATGTTCGAAGGATGCACTTGCTCGTTGAATTGACGCCAGAATCCCACTTACCATCGCGTTTTATCCTAAAGATTTTCACCCATTAAACCAACGGCCAGCCACAAAATAGATTAGCGGTGAGATGCGATTGACGGAAGAGACACAAATTAAGCTTCGTTCTTTTTCTACGTGCAACAAATGACTTTTATTCATTGTGTTAAGATGTAATCAAACAATTTTTTTCATTGGAATGGTTCTAATTACACAAACATTTGTTTTTCGAACCACATGGCGGCAACTTGGAAGCCAATAGTTTTATCAAAAACCCTGACCGCTAAAATGCATTACAAAACGCTCTGTACAAGAGAGAAAAATGTGTTATTACAAAAATAAATTTCTATCAAAAGAACCATTGGGTCAGGTAGAAAACCATTCTGTTTTCAGACCAACCTAGAACATTCTCTATTTTCTACTACTCACTACTCAGCTAGGCTTGACCAAAAGGCTTTTTTACTACCCCTTGCCAGTTGCCCCGTTCCTGATTTCACTTGGGAAGTGGAGCTGAACTCAGAACTCTCCAGTGCTATCTTTTGGGGCGAACCAAGGAAAGGAAAATAAAAAACATAAAATACAACAATTCACCTATTTTACTAGGAACAACAGCTTAAAGAACCCCTAAAGTATAACAAAAATAACTAGGCATTATTGCCCCACCCTGGGGGTTGGGGGGTGTTGGAATCCAAATCGCGTTATGATTCCTCCTCCAAATCAAGTCCACCAATTCGCTGTCGCCTCCTATCAAAGACAGCTTTGAAAGACTCACGCTCTGCACGAAGACGCTCTTGAAATGTACTCTGCTTCTTCGACCTACCAGTGCTTTGGGTTGACAGGCTCTCTTCTTTAGGTAATGGGTTAGACTTCTGCAAGTGTAGGAAGCACATAAAGCAACATTATTAACTCGGCTCTCTTTGCACCAAGATAAGGTGAAAGTAAATAAGAGAACCATAAAAATCAATCCGAGTCATCCCACAGGCCCTCAGAAAATTTACTTCTAATGAGGATGAAAAGATCTAGAACTACTAATTCTGGATTTTAGAACAATAAGAACAATGAGTTAACTATGATCTTCACAAACTGTGACAAGTACTTTCAACAATCCAAATTATAGGAAACCATTACAGCTACAAGACTAACCAAGTTGTATCCCGCACCCGGTCCAATTTCTAAAGAGAACATTTTTGACTTTTTAGCGGCACCTATTGAAAAGCCAGTATCACCAACCTGGAAGAAATTTTTAAATAAAAATTCATTAAGATAAGAACAAGACCAGCAAAACAATTTAGTAAGAATACAATGAACCAGAGAGAATTATATGGAACAAAAAATTTATCATGGAAGTAAAACAGAAAACCAATGGAGGACATGCATTTCCACTGAAGCAGACTAGGCAAAACTACCATTCTCACCAGCTTATAGCAGTCTAGTGTGGAAACATTTGTACCAAACACCCATCTCTATTTATTCTGGATATATGCACTGGCATTTAACATTACAAATTTATAGCATCAGATTTAGTAGATACCTGATCACCCCAATGCACGGATTTCCCTTCCTTAGCATACAATTGGAACAACCCAGAAAGAGCATTTAAGTTACCCTTCACAACACCGGAGGTCTCATCACCATCTTCATTTAAATCATTTGACCACTTACTACTGCCCAAATCTTTCACAACTTCCGCTGGACGGTCCCCTTCAGCATCCCATCTCTTCTCATTCCTAGGGAAATCTGAAGATCAAATTATAAACTAAAAAGCCAGCACAAAACCAGATGAAATAATAATCTGAACTAAATAAAAAATGCATAAATGAAAACATGCACATGGTCATTCATCCATCCTTATGCAGATACATACATGTTTCTATACAAGCATATTGACAAATCAGAAAAACTGAACAACAGTAAGTGTTTGACTTGATGAAATATAAACCTGCTGGTGGATCTTCTCCTGTTCTAGAAACTGCAATGCTGTTGGTTTCTCTTTCTTGCTGTGCTAATAGACCATCAGAATCTTCATCCATATCCATTTCTACCTGTAGATTTTGACATGAGAAAAATAATAATAAGCTAATAGAATGCCAATTCCAAGATTCCCCAGTCAATGTGCTATTAATGAATGAAGACTTTGTGGAACAAACAACATAAAGTAAATGCTGAGATGTACTTTGGGCAGAATTAAACATCAATGATTATTATCATCACTACTTCTGAAAATCCCAGTCAAAACTAATTCACATGTCAGCTACGGGGATCAAGTAAGCATCCCAACATAGCAGATTAATACATCTTTATGCACTAAAGCTAGCACAAAACTTCCATGCCTATTACAGAACAAGCAGTAAAAGCGAAGGTATTGACCAAGATTAGGTTCAGAAGTGTAGGCCTGATTTCACCAAAACAAGAGCAAGTTGTAATCAGGCAAAAGTACTTGTATTATTCTAGTCCCAAGCAAAGTGGAATTAGCATCATATATTATTCATTTACCTCTTTGATCCCGCTTTCCTTCAGGTCATCTCCATGAAACAAAGACTGCCATGCCAGCAGAAGTATAGCATTAGAACTAAAGTAAGTTTACTTAAAAGTCAGAAGAAAGACAACTAGTTCTCAAATTTTTACAAGATAATAAATTTCAAATCAGATTACAATCTTTCCCTTTTTATTAATGAAATTTGACTTTGGTCGAAGCAAATTTGTAAACTTTTCTACCTAGGGACAATGATTTGTTTTATAACTTCCAGCATCTCAAACAAAATAAAAAATTAGAAATTAATCACAACCTTAATATCCAATTGCACATACAAAGTTGGATCTCAAACAAAACAAATATTAGAAATTAATCACAACCTTAATATCCAATTGCAAGTACAAAGTTGGAGCTTCCTCCCATTGTCCAGACATCCTCTCAATATCATCAAGGGTGAAACCATGAACATTCCTAGCTGCACAGCCCTGCAATTTCACCAAATCATTCACATACTGCCAATATATGTAGGGAACTTCTGCCCCATTTATGCTAAATTTTTTAATTATTTCAAATACAAGACCCCCAAATATAACTAGTGCAGTAGGAAAAATACAGACCACACATTCAAAAGAGCAATTCTCCAGAAAATGAAAAACAATGAATAGCATATAAACTCACCACTGGATCCTTGTATGTAGCTTCTAGTATATACACTTCATAGCCCGATCTCTGACAAGAAAACAATAAACAATAAGCACCGCATATAACAGGGAAGAGCAACCAAACTATTGACTCTGCTTGTATCATCATCGGAAGACACATAATATTGAGGGATTTTACAATTGAGCACATCTAATGAAACTTTAAACAATTGTCACAAATTATCATCTTTCACATATAGCCATTCTCACTTAAAAAAGGATGCAATTCAATCCCATCTTTTTTTGTTTTTTTTTTCCTGAAAGGCATTTCATCTCAAAAACCAGATGTTCTACTAGCGGTCTGATCAAATTCAGAAACTAAATGTACAGGGACAGTTATAAAATTAAAAAAGAATCAAATTGAATGCGCCAAATGCACCAAAAACAACACAAATAATGTGACTGCAGTTTTCTCGGTCCAGTTCCTGTACATTGTAGGCAATTAAATAAAAATTTCACCCATTTTAAATATTTTGCTGTCAAAACATTTCTATTTCTCCATGTATTATAGCTTGATAATGGGAAGCATAAAACATTAACAACGCAAACTATCCAAAACTCCATCAAACAATGTAAGATAAAAACTCAATCAAAATGGAAAAGAAAAATTTGATACGTGACCGTTAATAAAATGGAAAGTCCATAACAAGCTATACACAGAATAATTATATAATGAGAATTAAAGCAACAGATAAAGAGGAACATCCAAATAATTAGTGATATGTAACATTGCCCTGTCTACAACAAACTTCCCACTGACATGTCCAACTTAGCTCATAGTGCATATAACAATAATACAAGTGCAATTATATCAAAGGTTAGATGATAGAAATATGAAGCCACTAATATTATTTCAAGCATACCATTAAATCATACTTGTGCTTATTTGAAATCATAATATTGGATAATCTTCTAAAAGCAAACAAGAGAAAAATATGAATAACAAAAAATTTACCTTTTCTTCCTTAAAAAAATATAATATAATTCTATTACTAAGGTTACAAGTTCCCAAAAGTAATTGCCAATATTTTCTAGTCTTCGAAATATTATAGAACCACAAATGTTCCTTGGTATGCCCTTGGATTACATGTACAAAAAGCGTGGATCATCTCTGGACCACTGAAAAGATGATTCCCAATAATGATGATTATTCTGTCCTAAAAGATGACAAATAAATTTCAAGTACCTTATACTTTGCTTTGGAAGTTGAACAAGGTCTGAAGATACAGAACTAAAAGCAAAATGGAAGGAAAAAGAAGATAAGAGCAAAGGACATCTGAATCCTAACAAAGAAACCTCTCATAAATATTTCCATTCTACAATAGATCATTCAATTTAATGGCACTGTATCCTCAAATCCAGCTAAATGTATAACTTTGTGCTTACATACAGCAAAGAAAATTTTCAAATACAGGGAAAACTAAAGTGCACAATATACTGAAAAGGCTGCTGGTAAAAAAAAAGGATTTACGGAATAGTCAACCACACTACGCATAAAACTGAAGTCCACCATGGTAGAACCCATAAAACATTACCATACAAATGCAGAGCATCAATATTATTAGCTTCAAACTACAATGAGACTCCTATTGATTATTTGCACTTGAAGACCTTAACTATTCCCAGGAAACCCAAAAAAAAAAAAAAATGACAGCAGACATACTCACAGATTGGGGAGGAAAGAAGAAAAAAGATTAAGGGTATACCTTTGCGGTTGCCCAAAACTGAGCAAAATCAGCTACCCGCAGATTGCGGTCATCCACTAAGACGAGGCACACATACCAGCAAGAAAGGGTCAATTGTCGAACAAAACTGCATCTGTAGTTAGTGAAAATGCAAGCAGTGCATGGGCACTGCATCACCCTTAATCTATAACCAACTTAATCATTGAAGTTGTTGAATGCTATAAGTTTAGTGTAACTAAAAGAAGAACCTTTAATTTCTTTGCTTTATTCTAATACCTACAGCCCAAAATTCTTTGAAAAAGAGAAACAAAGAAAAGACTTCTCCTAAACTAGGCAATAGTTCATAAGGTTCACATGAGCCCACATTGTGAACGAGAGTAATTTCTCCAACCTGGTGCTACAACTAGTAACATGTTTAAGAAGTAAAATACAAACATAGACACAGCCTGAACACCGTGAAAGAAAGAATTTCACCAAATAAACACAAAACTTTCAACATATAACCCATCATTTGGCTTGTAGAAAAAGACAATTCAACACTACCAATACCATTAAAATGGGCAGAACATAACCAGAAAAATAACAATGCATCTTTTCAATATGACATTGAAATATCAAAAGAAAATCCCATACCGATTACAAAAGTGAAATTACCCTCATCAAGGGTCCTCGTAAATGCTTTCAACATGCTTGACCGGTAAGCCTGTAGTGGGGACAAACTTTAGTCAATGTTCAAGAAATTAACAATATAGCACATACCATGAGCAAGCAAGCACTTAGAGTCAATAATTTCATGGGCTACAAAAGTAAGGCAACATGAGATGAGATCCAGGGTACTTACCGTAAAGCTAAATATAGTATCCAGAGATTCCCAAACTTAGGTCACACTTTATGTTAGTCTAAGAGATTTCTAAGTAGTTGAAGTTTAGATATTCGTCCCACAAAACTTAAGCAAAAGTTTACTAAAATATTAGTATAATATCTGCTTATGCATAAAATCATAGTCACTGTGTATAAACTCGTCTTCTTCAATGTAAAGCAAGCTTGGCAAGATCAAGTAAGTCCCATTCATGATGCTAAATTCCAGTAGAAACCAAACAGTGTAGATTGAAAACAGGCGGACACTGGCTAGGCATTGCAGTTCTTGTTCTATACAACACAAGACAAAAATAAAGGACTACAACTGCAACCTTAGCCAGACAACTGACTTTCTAATCAGACAATATATATATATTTGTAAAGCCAGAAATATGAAAAACTACGCCATGATATATGCATAAAAAACTTTCAGTTTCTCAGATGAAATGGCTGGCAATACCTCCTCCATTTCAGGTTCATAACAGTACTCCATCACCATCTTTGTAACCGGTTTCTTGCTTCCAAGTGAACCCGAAGACTTTGAAACATCACCGTCCCCAACCTTTAGAATAGAAGAGAAGAGAGACATTCAGCAACATTAGAACCTTTAACATAAAATTTATGTGTACAGGTGTGTAGATGACAATAAGGCAGAACCAAATACCAACAACACAAAAAGTTCATAACATAAAAGAGAAACAGAAATTTAAAATAACCCACAATAATTCTATTTAAAGATCAAGAGAAACGAAGTCAAGTGACAACCTTTTCGACTTCTGTCATGAAATAATCATCTATAGAGTGAATTCTGGGAGCATCACCGCCATTTTCAACCTCAAAGTCTCGCAACATTTTTGCTATGTAGCTCTTTCCACTACCTATAAACATAAAGAATTACAAAAGATAATCCAACATGATTATAGAACCAAAAAATGTGAATGTTTCACGAAACCATGCAACAAACTGTTAAGCACATATCTTTTTTCTCCCCCCAATATGTACATGCAAGCAGCCACTAAAATAATAAAGAATTAATGAAAGAAAACTACCTGGAAGACCACGGAGGATGATCACAAAATGATCAGGACGAGTAGCTCGATGAGGCTGCTTAAACAAGTACAAAGCATTCACAACTTTGGGCTTATCTGGGGATAATTGCCTCAGAGGGAACAAGTGGCTCTCTCCCGGATACTGCATAGGCAACGACCGAGATTCCTTCACAATACAAACAAAAGATTCTAAATCAAACAACACAATTACAGGAATTGAAAAAAAGAGAAAAAGAAATACGAGAAGTATATTGAAACAGACCTCCGAAATCAAGTCAGAAGAAACACGTGTAATTGGTGGATAAGATGAAGGTACGGTCGCATGAACAGGAAACAAAGACGTTTTTTGCAGTGCAGGAGACGGCAGCGGTGGCTCCACCGGCATGGGCGGAGGTGGAGACGTAGGAAGAGGAGGCCAGTAACCTCCTTGTACATTGAAATTATCATATCCTTGTTGTGGCGGTGGTAACGGCGGTGGCTGATTGTTAGGACCATAATTTTGCCAATCAGAATTATGATCTACACGATTTTCAAACGAATTAAATCCATTCGTATTAGTAAACGGTGCGTTTCCAGCCCCGTTGCCGCCGTGATCGCGAATCAACTTCAATCTCCGCTCATTATCCGATGTAATCTGGTAATTATTTTCATCGACTCTCATTCGCTTATTGTAATTCCAATCGCATTCAGTTACAAAACCGTTAGCACCATCGTGGTAATCGTACGATGGCAGTAACGGATTTCGTCTATCAAAATTCGGGTTTATATTATTATTGTGCCAAGGTATCGGGTCGAATCCGGGCCGGGTCGGGAACCTAGGGTTTTGGTGAGCGTAAGACGGTGGAGGCAGAGGGGGAGGGCAAAATGGGAAGTGAAAATTTGAGCAGATTGGGCAGATGCTGTTGACTTGTGGTGGTGGTGGTCTGAAATGCCATTGATGATGAGGATTATCCATTATTCAGTTTCAGAATTTTTTTTTTCTTTTTGAAGATTTCTGGAGGAGCTGGCTTCGGAAGAGAGAAAGAAGAGAATGAATCTTGTTTAGTGTAGTATATTATCATCCAGCAAAGATAATCCTATAAATCGCTCTTTAATTTATGTCGCCGCATAAATTATCAATAAAATAAACTATAATAACTAAAAAAATAAAATTTCATATTTATTACATGCCTACATATATACTGAATTTTCGTTTTCCATATGTAGTATTAGATTTAGAGATGATAATTTGATTCAATCTGAATTTTGACCCAATTAATCCTGTCAAAATTTTTCGAGTTTTCAAATTTCAGGTTGGGCATACAAAAAAATGAAGGCCCAATCAAAATTTGAGTTAGAATCAAACGCTAGCCAACCCAACCTTAAATTTAAAAAAATATAAAAAAATTATGAATTTTTAGTTTTATCAATGATATATACACATATATGTATATATAAAAGGGTAATTTTGGTTGTAATGCAAATGAGAAAAATAATAATTTTTTTTTATGTTGAGTTTGTGGAATTGTGTGTTTTTATTTGTATAATATATTAATTTTTTTTCCTATGAAAAATTATGATATATAATAGTTCTAGAACAAAGTAATTTTGTTTTACATCATTGACAACAAAGCAAAATCAGACAAAACAAAGCGAAATTAGACAAAACAAAACAAAATATTTAACGTGAGAAAGAAAAATTTATGTGGACTTTAAAGAAGCATGACCCAACCCAACTAATTGCTATCCCTAATTAGATTAGAATACAACAGTACAAATAATAAAGTTATTTATGAAACATTTAAAGTTTAAAATTTTATTAATTTCAAAATTTTTCTAAACTTTCAGACGAGATGTCGTTTTATAGTAAAACACTCCAATATGCTTGCAAATAAAAATTTCAAATATTTAGATATAATGATGTTGAAAAATATATTACTTGCTCTGTTTAAAGCGAAATTTTGAGCTAGTCATTTTTATAATAGATAAAAAAAATAGAATTACAATGTAAGTTGTCTTTTTTCTTTTTTTAAGTATAATTTTTTTTTAAAAAAAATCATTTTAGGGCAATAAGTTATATCATTGATTTTATTTTAATTGAGGTAACGGTCATTTGATTTTAAAATTTATAAATACTTTCTCCATCCACATATATTAATATTATAAAAGTAAATGAATATTTTAAATAAAATATACTACATGTAACGTTCACAATTTTTAATATTATTGGACCAACTTTAGAATGAATATACTTATATACTTACGAGAAACATGTAAAAATATATAAATAATTAAAATAATTTATTATTTTATTTAATTGTTAAAAGACAAGCGACCTACTACTTTTGTCAAAATCTTGTGCAATTCAACATGATAGATGACATGTCGCCTTAAATTCAATTGATCGTACGCCACGTCGTACTTGCATAGAATTCTTCAGTGGAAATATAAACACTGCAAATTACCAGTACAGTATCTGCATCGATGAATTTGAGATTGCCAGCTCGCATATTTTTGAATGGCTAGAGGCGTGCCCTTTGTGTCGCTTTCCTATGCCATTATTTTGGGTTAATTGTTTTGGCTTCGTGATCATATATATCGTTATGATTAATTAATTGTTCCTCGAATCGTTTTCATCAACAGTTTCTCTTTCGTTAATTATAAATCTGTCGCTGTAGACTTTTTTGGCCTCGTCGTCACTGTCTAGGATAAAGAATTGAGCTTATTCATGTTAACTAAAGGTTAATTTGGCTTTAATTTTGTTATTATTTATCTATGACATCATAATTGAACAACTTATTAATTATTAATTTTTAATATCTAATTAATGATGATTTTAGTATTTATTTTCTCCATTTTTGACATCCGATAACATGTGAAAAGAAAATTAAGCATATGTTCCTGTTTTATTTGAAATAATTTTGACTTAGTACTTGCACTCTATATCCTATATATTTTAAAAATAACTGCTATTAGTTATACTATACAAATAATCGACTATAAAAAATAATCAGTTAAATATTTAATAAAATTTATTTTTAAAAATACTGTGAGTTTAAAAATAGTCATATACATTTAGTAAATATTATTGTTAAGTTATTTTAAAAATATAAATTATTAAATTAGACATAATATTAAATAAAATTTACATTTATATATATATAAACCACTCCTTGTATCCATTATGAGGATTGATGGAGTTTCTATGAAAAATGTAAAGAAATAGTGACGAATGAGTGACTGGATCATAGAAGTTAGAGCAGGGACAACAATGTATAGACTTTAAAAAAAATAGCAAACGAGTCTTTAGCGCAATTGAAGTTATGGAGTAGGCATGAGCTAAGAGCAATTGAAGTTATGGAGTAGGCATGAGCTAAGAGATAGAAAGAAGCAAATTAATAAGTGAGAGAAGAGCTGAAGACCATAAAATAACATCATCTTCAATATGTAGATGAAGTTAGAATAAAGAACATTGAAAAACAACTCAATGCCATTCTTGTAGATGAAGAAATATATTGGAAACAGAGGTCCATAGCAAATTGGTTGAAAGAATGGGATCAAAACACAATTTTTTCATGTGAATGCTTCATCAAGGAAAAGAAAGAATAAGATTTAGGGAATTTTAGATGAAGAAGATAAATGGACAAAGAAAGCAGAGGATGTAGAATGTTCTGTGAATATTTTGTAACTTTATTCACCTTAACAAACCCTTCCCAAATCAAAATGAAAGCCATATTACAAGAGATTCTAGTTAAATTAAGAGAAGAGATGAATGAGATGTTAGATCAACCATTCTCAGAAGATGAAATTTCAACTGCTTTAGCTCAAATGTGCCGAACAAAGGGTCTATGCCCAAATGGTCTCCCTGCAGCCTTCTTTTAGAAGCATTGAAAATCAATGAGAGAAAGAATGTTGACAACATGTATACATATTCTAAATGATAGAGGTAGTATTGCTTCTCTAAATCATACTTTTATTGTTTTAATCCCCAAAGTTAAGAAGCCTGGAAAAGTGACTAAATATATGTCTATCAGCTTGTGTAATGTTAGATACAAAATTATGACCAAAATCATAACAAATAGGCTTAAAAAAATTTTACATTCCATCATTGCACCAATTCAGAGTGCTTTTGTTCTTAATAGACTAATCACTAATAACATCATTATAGGCTATGAATGTCTTCATTAAGTCAAATCCCATTAACGTAAGAAAAATGGTTTAGTTGCTCTAAACCTGGACATAAGCAAACCCTATGATAAAATGGAATAAAAGTTTTTAAAGAGCAAAATGAGAAGATTATGCTTTTCTAGAAAATGGGTTAACTTAATTATGAGATGCATTACAACATCATCCTTCTCTGTGCTAATAAATGATGTAGCTAAGGGTTTGATTCATCCCCAAAGAGGTTTGAGATAAAGTGCCCTTTATCCTTTTATTTGTTTATATTATGCGCAGAAGTTTTCTAATTTCCTTCCGTGGGCTAAAACCAAGCAATTAATCCGTAGGCTGAGACTTAGTAGAGATTTATTGATTATTCATCTTCTCTTTGCAAATGATAGCCTTATTTTTACCAAAACTACCATGGATGATTGTACCAAAGGCTATTTTCAATTGCTATGTTATAGCTTTAGGACAGATCTTTAATTATAAGAAATCTTTAATGTTTTTCATTGTGAACTTCTGAACTAATCAGATGGATACAATCAAAAATATCTTTTAGCTCTATGTGGTCTCAAGATATAAAAAGTACTTAGGATTGCTATCTACGGTGGGAAGAGAAAATATAAGTTTCTTCAATGATATCAAGTTAAAAGTACTAAGCAAGATATTAAGCTGGAACAACAAGTTATTATGAAGAGGGGGAAATAATTGTTGATTAAAGTAATGGCTCAAATAGTCCCTACTTGTGCTATAAGCGTGTTCAAACTTCCTTTGGGATTTTGTGAAGATATTTAACAAGTTATCACAGGCTTTTTTGTGGGGCTTGAAAAGGGATAAAAAACATTTATTGGGTGAATCTTTACATGCATATCTATATTCAGTTTAATGTTTCACGCATGCAATTTATTTGTGCTTATGTTAGTCTATATAATAATAACATTAAATTGTTTGTTTCATTACTTCGCATAATTTGTTTTGCCTTATTATTAAAATAGTAGATAATGGGTGAACTTTGAAATTAAGTGATTCACTCACCATATAAGTAAGATAAAATAGTAAAATTTCTTTGATTCCCCAATTGTTTTCAACTGTTCATTAAAAAATAAAAAATAAAAAACTGCAGACAGCGCTGCTCAGTTTGCACAATTCGTCAATTTGTATGTTATTGATGATGAACAAAAGCCCACAACCAAACTGTTTAAAGCTCCACCAAAAGTAACTACAACATGTGGTTAATTCAAGTTAGAAGATGACGATAATCTAGAGTCCAAGTCATTCACCCCAGAAAAGTGATAGACAGAACCAAAAAAAATATAATTAGATTATTGTAAAAATTCAAGTTCTAAAAGTCATATTAGGGTAAAAAAAAAAATAAAGATGACGAAGAGTCATCAAAGCAAGTTTATGGTAAGATAATACACAATGTCCAATCTAGAAAGGCAACTTTTTTGTATTATCCATGAAATTAAAATAATGGGCAACATTGAATATCCAATAACATTGAAGTTATTTGCAAATTAAATCAATAACATCAAAATTCAAATAACTGAATAAAATTTAACCTTCTTGTCCTACACAAACATCCAAAGCCAAATCTAGCAAACTTCTCTTACTGGCCATTCATATAATATTTTTTGTAATTACAATAAAATATCTTTTATAGTTGAATACAAAATACCGCTGCAAACCAAGAAAATAATTTATTAAATCAAATATAAATTGACAACAAATGACACCAACTTCATGGCTCAACATGCAAGCCATGTAAATGATGCAAACATTGACCCGCCAAGTAAATACATAACCTTACATGAAGGTTGTGAAGGTCATGAAATACATGAAAGTTGTGAAGGTCATGTAATACTCGAAGGTTGTGTATTACATGACAAGGTCATGTAACTGAGGGTGGTGTATTACATGACTTTGAATTATTTGTTGTTGCACAAACAAATAATAATATGCATAATCCATCAAATTTTCACCATTTTTATGAACCAAAATAGTTGTAATATTTGTTTTGAATATGTTATAAGAGACTCACAATTAATTTAATCTATTTTTTTAACATAAAATCCTAATTTTTTTTTATTTTTCCCTAATTAACTAATTGAAAGAAAGAGCTACTTACTTAAAAAAGTCAGATTCTGGCAATTGTACAACAATGGATCATCTCCCACCGACGGCGACTGTGCAATAATAAATCGGTCTTCTCTTTCTCTAAACTTCAATTCTTTCCCTTCTCCAAACGCGATTTACTAGTAAGGGTATTCAAAATCCAATCTGATTCGCTTAATCCGTTTGATCCGTAAAAATTCGATCCGTAAAAATCTAATATGTGGATTGATGGATTTGATTGAATTGAAAATTTAAAAATCTACTATCGATGGATTGGATATGGATTTACTTTTGTAAATCCACAAAAATCCACAAATTTGTAAAAAAGAAAATTTTTTTAATTAAAAAATTAAAGTTGTAACTATAGCATTAGTACTTACTAATAAATAAATAAATAAATTAAAATATAGTTAAATTAACAACATATTATATATCTTATTTGATTATAATATAAAATAAAAAATAATTAAATGAACAAATATAGTTTTCTAAACAGTTAATTTTCATGTACTGATATAAACAAATGAGATTTTTTCTTTTTGGTGTGTTATACTTTAAAACTTTGAATGTATTTTCTAGTTTTATTCAAACAATTAATTTATTTAAATCTTATTTAATTTTGAATTTAATCGGTAGTAAAATTATTTTTATATTAAATTTTTTTATTTAGTTCATGGATTGGAAATAATTAAAAAATTTTAATTCGCAAAATGGTGAATTGGATATGGATTGGCTCAAATTTGCATTCGATCTGTAGACGTATAGATTAGATTTGGATTGAATTTCTATCCATGAATTGGATTGAATTGAAAATTTATAATCTGCAAAATCGTAGATTGAATATGAATTGATATTTAATTCGCAAAATTTATTCCACAAACACCCCTTCGATTTAGGCATATAAAACTAAATTTCCCAAGCTTGGTTTACTCCTGTCTAAGGTGGCGTTTGGTTTTTAACTTAATAACTTAAAGTGACTTAACTTAATTAATTAAGTTAATTAGAGGTGTTTGTTTTTATAACTTAATAGGACTTTTCAAAAAATTTTGACTTAATAAAAGAAGCCAATTTTTTTAGCTTTTTGCTGAATAGAAGAATCTGAATTAAGTCAATTAATTTTTAATGTAAAAAATATCCCTATTTTATAATTTATTTTGCATACATATTCCAAAACTCACCCATAAACGTTTATCCTACATAATCTCATCTTTACATGAGACAACTTCAAGATGAAATAACAAATCAACTAGTTCAATCATTTTGTTAGTTTTTTTTCTTATATTATGTACTATTATTGAGAATTAGTGATAAAATTTAAAATTTATGGTATTTTATATATTATAATTCTAAAATCATTATGTATTCACTTGAATATAGTTTTACTTATAAATATTAAAATATTATGGTATTTAGTGTATTATTTATTTGATATTTAAATTTAATAAGGGTACAAATATAAAAATATATATTTTCAGATTTTTAAGTTTAAAAAACAAAAAACTTAATGTTTATTTTCAGAGATTCAGATAAAAAATACAAACACATTATTGATTGAAATTGGATCTATTTAATTGACTAATTGATTTATTGATTTTGACGAAAAAACAAACGCCACCTAAGCTGTGTAAGTAATTTAACGTGAGGCTACTTTAGTAATTTCATGTAACTTTTAAGAAGGCACTCATGAAAATTTTGGGAAATTCAAATTTTAGGGTACTCAGATAAATTTCTAAGTTTCAAGGTGTATCTGCTGCAAATGCCTGAAATTACGTTCATATTAATATATTTGTTTTGATATTAACTACTAAAATAAAAACTAAAAAAATACACAAAAAAAAAAAAAAATCCACATTCCAATAGATAAATAAAATCAAACTTGACTGAAGATGAATTATATCAGCGTAAAGCTTTTGTTCCGATCTTGAATCGAGATTAGCATATACCCATTGATGGTTGATTGCTCTGCTGGCGTTGAATTACAGAATGACCACGAAAGCCAAAGACGAGGAGAAGAGTGGGAGGGGGATACAATTACAAGGGTACAAAGTAGAAGGATTGTCGATAGCAGGCCACGAGACTTGCATTATTTTCCCCTCTCTCGATTTAGCATTCGATATTGGACGATGCCCTTCTCGAGCTATCTCTCAAAATTTCCTCTTAATCTCCCACGCCCACATGGATCACATTGTTAGTTCTTGTTCTCCTATCTTTTTCTTTTTTTTTTTAACTAATTTTTTTGCTCAATAAATTATTTAATACAAAGTAAAGTAAAGTAATAGCTCTTAAATGTTTTCGATTACTTGTTGTCAGATTGATTAATAAGTAGTTTTAAAATATTATTAGCTGTAAGATAGTCAGTCAATGGAAGTTCACTGCTAAGTGACATTCTTTTGTATGCATTTGAGTAGTTATACATGGAATTTTTCTTTTTAACAATTGTTTAATTTTTTTTCCTTTTGTTTTATTTTTAACTTGCTGGGACTGCCTTCTTAATTATTATTGAATAATTCATTTAATGCTTACATTTACAGGGAGGATTGCCCATGTATGTTGCTACCAGAGGCCTGTATCGCATGAAGCCCCCCACAATTATTGTTCCCTCGTGTATTAAAGGAGATGTGGAACAACTCTTTGAGATTCATAGAAGGATGGATCATTCTGAGCTGAACCATAAACTGGTTGGCTTGGATGTGGGTAATATTTAACCTTTACTTTGGATAAAAATTATGTGACCTTGTTGGATACTTTTGCTTCTCCTTTGTTTAATTCAACTTTACATTTTTGCAGGGGAAGAGTTTTGCTTGAGGAAGGACCTTTTTGTAAAAGCTTTCAAAACGTACCATGTTATACAAAGCCAGGTAAACTTCATTAAGTTGTCATATATTTTTTATGTTGGTTTCCGATGAAGACTTGTTTGATTTAATTATATGGCTTCATTAGAATCTACTTTGAGGTGGGTTATGCTTTCCTGAAACATTGCAGGGTTATTTAGTTTACTCTGTGAAGCAGAAACTTAAGCAAGAGTACCTTGGCCTTTGTGGGGATGAGATTAAGAAATTGAAGTCGTCAGGCACGGAGGTCTTTTATTTTGTCTGCAAATCATTTATGTTTTTGTACTCACAGTTTCATCCTTGATGCATAATTCATTCTTTGCCCTTTTTTCAAAATTTTATTTCAATCTGCTTCCTTTTCTATGTCATCTGGAGGATGTTTGTTGGTTTAAAATGACATTATATTTTAGATCATAACTGGAAAGTTCTTGGGTTTTTTATTTAAATTTTTGCTTTGCATCTTTTAATTTTGATTTTATTGATTCCTCAAGGTTGAGATTTTGTGTTGTCAGATTACATATACCGTGACAACACCTGAAGTTGCTTTTACAGGAGACACAATGTCTGATTTTATCGTTGATGAAGCTAATATTGATGTTTTGAAGGCAAGGATTCTAGTTATGGAGGTGAAAATCTCATTTTGTTGGAAACTACAACTTTAAGGAAATGGTTATGTTGGTTTTTTATGTTGAATGCAATGCTATCAAATCTAGATATTATGACTGGTTAACATATTATTTCTTGTATCTTGTCTTTTCTCATGCAGAGCACCTATGTTGATGACTTAACAACCGTGGAGCAGGCAAGAGATTATGGACACACTCATCTGTCTGAGGTGTTATCTCTCACATTCTCACTAAACCCTCTTTATGTTGCATGCATGAAGCGATGTATCTTTCTAACTCCTTCTTTCTATTTTTTGCTGATGAACATCCAGATAGTTGAGTATGCAGAAAAGTTTGAGAACAAAGCAATTCTCCTTATTCACTTTTCTGCTCGCCATAAAGTAGATGTAAGTTTCTGACCATCTTCTTTCATCATTCCAGGTTACTAATAACCTCACTGTCTACCAGCCCATGGATAATAAGTAGAAGGTGACAATAAGCAGAATGTCCTATAAAAACATATTGCTTATGATTGTTCGATCAAATGCCTACTACTTGAGCAACAGTGTGGTTCAGTAATTAACCTCAAGCTTGTAAATTTATTTGCTTTTTTGTCTGAGTTTTGCTAAGTATTAGCAATGTTACATCATGTTATCTTCAATCTCCAGTCTTTTGTTGTCTGTCATAAGCCGTTTCTACATTCAAAATTTTGTTATATTTTGAAGGGCAAGCCCAATGTGATACTGAGGTTTTTGAATTATTTTAGATTTTGGGTTTTTATATGCTATAGTACCAGATTTTGTTTTCAATGCTTCCTTGAATTTTTATAAATCCTTTTTGTGATTCCATGACTAAATTGTGAATATGCGCTGATTCTATATCAGGAAATACAAAGAGCTGTAGAAGCAGTGCCTCCACCTTTGGCTGGCCGGGTTTTTGCTCTTACAGAAGGTTTCTGATGACCGACGAGAAGTGGCTTGAGAACCTGAGTTCCTGTTAGTGTCATCATTGGAAGCCATCCCAGCTGCTACTAAGTCTTCGTTTGATATTAAAATTAATGCTGCAAACTAACAATGGGTAGAAAAATCAAATAGAATGAGTTGGTAGGCGGTCGTTTGTTCTTCCTCAGTTGAGATAATTTGATGCAGGAAAATATGTTGGGAAATCATCTATTCTTCACATTGATAAAATTATTTCTGTTATGTTCATGTTCACCAGAATGGTTATATAGTTTAAAAGATTGAATATTATGCACCCGCCAATGATAAAACTGAAGAAGACTGAAGATGAAACTTGTTGAAGACTAATGTAGTTGTGGGCATTTCCTAATGCAGATGCTGGAGGACATACCTACATGAATCGACTAAAATGCATATTCTCATGTAAATTTCATGGGCATGCAAGTTTCTGGATATGTGTCTCTTGCCACGAGCTGAAAATATATAAATTTATTATTCCCAATAATAAGGATATGAATTTCAAGAGCACATCTACCGATCTACGGTTTTCACACCCCAAGGCAACTGTAACTTGCGAAATTGATAAATGTTCAGGCATAAGAGCTGCTCTTAAACAGTTAAACTATCTAATTAAGGTCCTAAGAAAACATTGCAGCCATTTGAAAGCGAAGAAAGAGATCCATATGCATTTATAGATCCAACAGTTATCAAATCAAACCACTCAAAGCATAAACTTGTTAAACAGCTTCAATTCATTCCAAATATATATATCTCCAGATTACAATGACATCATAAAAATTAGGCAAAATTGAGCAACATTAATATGTGTCACTGCACACCTTCATCATCAATTCCCAAATTTTTTAACTACGTTGGCTAATGAGCAACAAGATCTTGCTTCTGAGCCTAGAGTACTAACCACTCCATCAATAGATCTCAGCTCCTCCTGAAACTCTGGGTGCAGCACCAGTGAAGAAAAATTCTCATCAAGAACCAAACCAAGACATTGCACAATAACTTCAAGCTTAGGAACCCAATCACAAGCCTTCAAACCCAACCCAAATGATGCTTCAGGACATGGACCAGCCTGGGGAAACCTCTCAAATTTCTTCAACCATTTCCCCAAGTACCGAATCAAGCCCATTAACTCCTTACCATTCAACTTACTTATTGAGTAGGAAAGTATCACCTCATCAATGTTTGAAGATGCCAACAAATAATGCAGACAAAGTTCAGAAACTGAAAATCCATCATGTGCAACCATCAATAGAATTGAAGCCTCCTTTGCCAAACACAATTTCTTCCTAGTGAGGTTTTCATCACTTGCCTTCTCAATAGCTAACAAGGCTTGGCTCTCCCATTCCATCCTCACACTACCCATGCTACCATAAGCATCAATAGGTGGACAAAGAAAGTACTTCAAAATGCAAAGTAACTCAGATGATCCAAGATCTGGAGAATATTTAACACAAAGACAAAGCAAATCTGACCTCTTTTCTGTTGCAAGTCTCATAATCAAATTTGAGTATGAAGAATGATCAACAAGCCCATGAACTATCAAAGTCTCCACCAATTCCCAAATCCCCAGACTAATGCATGCTTCCAATACCAAAGATGCCACATCACGACCCATTAAAAAGCCAACCTTTTCAATCAAACCTCGAGTATATCCACTATCAGATGTATTAATCCTGGTAGAAATTCCAACTTTCTCACCAATTTTCTCGAGATATGGGTTCAAAATCCCAACAAATTCATCCTTGTCAAAGTTGTTAGTATCTTTGAGCTTTCGCTTTAGCTTTGCATGGAATTTCTTGCCTGAGTCAATGAGGTAGGTATCAACTTCAGAGATTTGCCATCCGGAAACAGGATTTACAAGTGAAGCAGCACTCACACCCTCAAGTTCTGGCTTCAAGTTGAGGAAAATGTTATCTGGGTTAAGTATGATCGGGTGCTCTAATTGGGAACCTGGTAGATCGTGATTGGCAACGGCCTTGGTTATCACTTCCAGCAATGTCATGATGAAAACTGCGATAAAAAACTTGAAATCAGTTACATACAATAAATAATCTTAGAATAAAAGGCATTACAATAATTAAAAAAAAAACAAGAAACTAATCTTTAAGCTAAACCATATTTGCAGATATTCTAGAAATAAGTTTCAACCATTATTAAAAAAAAAAAATCCTCAAAAGAGAAAACGGTCGAAAGTCAGCAATTGAGATAGACACTGACAAGAAAAGCCGAGGTCCGTCAAAGTCATATTACGGGGCGCAAAGATGAAACCCATGTTAGTTAGGCGATCAGTTTCGAAAACAAAAACAATGAGAACCAACAAACAATCATAAAATCAACCTAAAAAGCAGATATTTACGTAGAAATACTGCTTTGTTCATAGACCCATCGAAGGTCCAAAGAAATTGCAGAAACGAAAAGCAACCCTAAAAGCTAAGACAGAAACTGAAGTGAAAGATACCTGATTTTAAGGATCACAAATCTAGCGGCAGCCTTGCTTGATTGTTCAGGTGTCCTTTTGGATGTGACTGGGAAGCTTTTTGAAGGCTAAGAATACTGAGTACAAAAATGGCCTCTGCACTACTTGGTGCTGCAACTCGGCAAAAGAAGAAAGACAGAGAGAGAGAGAGGCGTCAAAGGGTTTTTGGGGGAACACAGAGTTTTGCAACATAGCTGGTCAAAGGAGAGAAGCGAGAAGAAATTTACGGGAGAATGAATTTACAGTGAATACCCAAAATTAGGGCCGAATTACAAAACTAACCCACTTGCCATTTTGGGCATTTCCGTAAATTTACCATAATTATATGAGCCTTCAGTGCAAAACTGCCAAAGCTGTGATCTCGTGATGACTATCGTCAATAATTCATCATCATCACAAATCAATTTTGATCAGCTCTTTTATTTAAGAGGAACATCAAATGATAAAATAATCCGAGACGGTACCTCCTCTTGCCTGTGATGTTTACAAACACGTTGCGAAGCGTGCTTATTGCTTATGGCCCAATCGAATATTATACTTGTAAATATAATATCAAAAGAATAAGTCACAGAATTTGGCCGTTACATCGAATTAATTATTGGAGGTAAGAATATCATTCGAAACATAAAATTAAAACTCATTTTTGCTACATGCTCGTGCATTCAACACAGGGGATGAGAGGCCGAAAAGTGTTGCAAGATTCTCGGTATCAATTTGTGAAATACAAAATTGCCCATACTTTTTATTTCATAAAACTAGCTAGGGTACTAAGGAATGAGAGATACTCTGCCGCTATCAGATGTATTATTATATTGGGGATCATAAACTCTCTTCACGATTAATCTCGATGCCTTCTAACCAATGGGAATCTTCAAGTAGATGGTGGAATCTCCCAATTTCCTGGTACAGGACCATAATCGTATATGATTTCTCTATGGCAAGACCAAACTAGTTTTATTGCTTCTGGGGTTCCAATTCCTGCACCTCTCGGATCTCCAGATGGTCCGAACCTGTCATATTCCCCAATTTCTGCTGATAAACACTAACAAACTTCTCATGAAATATGAAAACTGGTAAAAAATATTTATTTTACCCACCAGTGATTCTGTGGAGCTCCAGTTGTTCTTGCTCTTAATCCAGCATATGTAGTGCCATTCACTGTATTCCCAATCACTTCCTGCGAATTGATTTATCGACAAGAAATGAGCTGAAGCTACAGAAAATTGACACATCATACAAAGTAGGTTTCATTGTTCTGAGGATGAAACTGGAGAGTAAGAAAATGATTTCTTTAAGCTTGCCTGTAAGAAGAACGGATCATTTGAAGCCACCGCAGCTGTTAAATGTGCATGCATCCTCTCCAAAGCATTCAACACTAGAGGAAGTTGATCTTGCTTATACTCAGTGACAATCTAAAACATGAATATTTGCTATTGTGAGTGCCATTAACATTCAATTGTCAACAACTAGTAATTCCCTAACATAATTTATTTCTCTTTGTTTACCTGAAAAGGTCCAAAGATTTCTCTTGTTACAAGTTCATAATTTCCATCTTTCAGAATTTCTTCGAGTGGGACAAAGATGGCTGTTGGTTTTAGAGCACCGTATATTGATGGGATGGAATGGTTCTTCAACTCTTCACCACCAAAGAGTAACTTTGAACCTGGTATCTTAAGCAATTTATTCATGTGCTCAAGCATTGCATCAGTTGTGAACTGCAACAACAATACAAAAACCAAAACTGAGAAACAGTAAAAGTGCAAATTTTAGAATGATTTAGATAGTAATATCTCATTTTATTTATTTATTTATTCATTCATTTTTATTTTCTTTTTTGAGGAAAAAGTGCTTTGGACACATACCCCAACAGGCTAAACACATAGTTCAGAGTCTTGGGTGGCAGCGAACAAGAATTGGGAATACAAAGTCAATCCAACACAAGCATTCTTTTGTTCTATTTGCACTAGTGTAGAATTTTTATGGTGAATTGGACAGTCCAGAAATTCACAATTTATCTGTAAAGCCTAACAAGCTCATAATGTGCTCAAACAATTCCATTAACCCAAAGTCCATGAACAGCATCAGTCATTAATGAATGGTATCCTATGAGCAATCTGAAATAAAAAATCTATAATATTAGGGTAAAAAGGGGAAAAAAGCAACACTTACAGTAAGAACAGGGCCGACGGTTAAATCTTCCAGCTTTCTTCTATCGGCAAGATCTTTCATTCTGGATAGAAGTGAAGTTGAAGACCAATTCTGAACAAGTAAACAATTATATTAACAATGAAAAAAAGCCAACCCATTGAATTTGCAAATCTGTGGATGCTAAGTGCACATACTGTCAAATGTAAAATCAACTCTGTTGATTCAACGTAAAAACTTAAAATACATGTTCATCAAGAATGGAACTACAAGAGATTATATCCTCAATCTTAGTTATAAGCATTAATAGCTCAAGATTAGTAAGAAAGCGTTGATACATTTATACAATAACAAGTACACAAAGCTAATCTGAAGCAACTAACCTCATGCATGAATAGTACTGATTGCGCAGAACATTTTTGGCCACTGCATGCATATGCATCTTGATCACACACCCATGATACATAATCCACCTAACATTCAAATAACAACAAGAAAGAAGTTAAAAATGATCTTAAATCAAGAAGAATAAAATTGCACAACCTAAAGTGAAATAATAAATTGCCTGCAAGAAACCTCATTAACATCAGGTCCCAAGATTTTCCAATCAAATCCTGCATCTTCCAGTTTAATGCGTCCTTTCAGGTCAACAGCCAATTTATCAGCCACTCTTGAGCTTCCGGTAAATAGAGTCATTCGTGGATTTGCCTGTGAAAAAGCAAAATATCAATAAAACGCCAATTTACAATTTACATGCAAATCACCATTTTAAAGACTATGAATGCTGCAAAATTTGCGGGTTAGAGCTATGTAGCAAAACCCATAAGGAACAAGAAGATAAAGTTAAATTATTCCAAGATAAATTGAAGAGGATATGACAAAATATCAAATCAGATTAATACCTAATGAAGAAGTTAGAAGAAGGGAAGGGAAAAAACGAAATGAAAGAACAGAAGTGCATAACTAAAAATAGGGTCTATAGGAAATACAGTAGGTAAAAGTGATTAACATAAGTGATAAATCTGGAGAGATTAGTGAAATATAACATATGAACTAATAGTACCTCAATAGAAAGTGAGACATAAAGCTTACTCAGCTAAGTATTTGATAAAGCAAGCAAGTATATCCCAAACAAGAAGTATAAATCACTGAAATAAATATGGCTTAACACTTTTAGATGCTAACCTCCATCAAAAGCTTGTTCATTGTTTTCCCATCAGAATTTATAAAGTCAACATCTTCGACAGGTAACCCACAATGGTGAAGCAAACGCATCATCTGCTCCATAACAATGCTGACCTATGGAACATTTTTTAAAGCCAGAAAGTGCATGAATTAGTAAGAACTTCAATAATGACAGAATAAAAGCAGAACTACATTTTCCTCATTATGAACGAAAATTAGAATGTTCTGAAATCAGTGTAAATTGCAGAGAACAACTGTCCACTAACTTGACTGCTAGTCATGTAAACCATCATTCTCTCTCCTTACCCAGCTAATTCATTAAACACCCAGGAATATTTTTTCTCTAAACATACTGTTTGGTCCTTTTCTAATGCGGCCACCTCTCCCGTTGAACATCAGTGACAATAATTTGTAAACAAGTATTATTTATCCTCAATTGCAATTTTCATTCTCTCTCCTTACCCAACCCCATACCGCCCCATATTAAACATATCCCCTTGGACGTAAACTGTAGACCTCTTTCTTTCACCGCAAAAGGCCAAACCAAATGAGCCATTCATTAGGGATATCCTCAGTTGCATTTAACCATTTGGCTAATAGTGAAACTAACTTGTTTTGCATCTCATACCTGCAATAATGAAACCATAATTTTATGCCACTAATGGCATTCAACAACATACCTTGCTATCAACTTTAAGAATGGGCTTATTACCCATATAGAGCGCACCCATCAACTGAAGTACAGGAATCTCCAGTGGAAAATTAAAGGGAGTAATAATTGCAACCTGCACAAACATTCATTTAGATTCACTAACACATATCACATGACAATTTATGGAAAAGACTGCATATATAACATGGAAAAATAGCAATTATGATGACTTAGAATGCATAAGGAATCCCAATGTTGCATAAGAAAGCAATGTAAAGACGGTGCATGCAGACATCTTGACAAGGTGGTAACATATACCACACTCAGACATCTTTGCTATGCCAAGTTTATTCAAAGAGAATGCCTTACAGGACCATAAGGCCAACGAAAACCATGGCTCTGCTGTCCAAGGTGATTTCCAGGAACGGCAAACGACCTTGCTAAAAATCGGACCTGCCAGATCACAAATAAATTGGCAGAACTTCTTCAGTGACTTGTCAGAGGGATGAAAGCTGAAGGTTGTCCATGTCAAGAAGCATGTACAGATGCGGCAAAAAAGTAATGAAAAAGAATATACCAATGCATCCATTCAAATGAAATTAAAATGCAAATATAGATACACAAACATTGGTCATTTGCCATCAGAGAATGCCATCTGGCAGGATGTTTTCTTTTCTATCTACATTTCTAACCAAACAATCTCAGCTGGGCTGATCTTATTATACCTGATCGCCACAGAAATTCTCAAGGAATTTCTGTGTAACTTGAACCTCACCAAGAGCCTGCTGATAACTCTTAGGAGAAACCCTCTGAATCAACCTAGTGAAGAAATTGGAGACCTGAAAGTCATATGAAGTTAAAATAGAGTCCAACAGAAGTCTATAATAACCGATAAACAGAACTAAAGAATTTCAATGTCAGTTACATGAAGGGATATAGAAGCTCATAATTCTTTTGTTCAATATGCATTACCTTTGGCAGTGAAAGCATGTGGGCTGCCTTTGTAGATATATCTCCATATAAAAGATACCTGTCAAGCATGATCCACTATGAGTAATTATGATAAGAAAAAAATTTCTTCTGCACATACGGAAATAAAAATATTGATGATGACAACTTCCCATCTGATAACCCAATAAACAAACTCAGAATTAGCAAACAAAGATAAAGGAATGGAAGAAAAGGCCAGACAAACCTCTCTGGTGATTTAAAGGGATTGTGCAGACCATGTTTAGGGCACTTGGACAAGCTCTCTACAAATGGCTGCAAATGCAGTTCAGCAGTAGGAAAATTTTAGTTAAGAGCAACTACAGTATCAAAAAAATATTTAGACCAATTCTACTTGAAAGAAAAAATTTGAAAATGATGATGTAAACAATATCGGAACAAGGTCCATGCTATATTCTCCTTGTCTATAAGCAAATAAAGCAATGAAACAACTGTGCATGATGCACAAAGAAAATACCTGGATTTCTTTTTCACCCACTTCAGCAATTTTAATGAATGATTCTCCATTTAATGGATCTAATAATGTACTCCAATTTGATGATCCTGTCCACTTACCCTGCACTAAAATCAAAGGCATTCTAAGTTCAAGATATTTGCATCATGAGGCTTGATAGACAGTAAGTTTAAAGCCAAATAGGGGCAAACAACTAATGTAAGCCACACATAAAGAAATCTCTAGAATCACTGATTTTACCTTCAATCTTAAGGTCAACTCAATGCATTTATTACCTTAACATGCTTAACTGAAAGTCCAGAAAATGTATAAACATAGAAAATCAAAATTAGGAACCAATATGAGATAAAAATAACTAAAACAGTTGCTAAAGAGAATCTCACTATTATTTGTAAGCATTTTTTTTGTTCAGCTTATGAGATACAAATTGATGCGACAGGAGCTGTACCTACCCAAATTGTATACTTCACCAGGTTTAGAACCTGATATTTCGTCTGCCTCTAATGTAGCAAAAGGTAAAGTATGAGCGGATCTGCTATACAGAGAAATAAGAAAAATCAAAGAAAGAAGTTATTGAAGAACCATAATGATACACATGGTAACTGTAGAAAGAGAATGCCAGAATCTTAAGCATCCAAACTTCAGACAGCCGCTAAAATCATAGACTCGTGTATTATAAAATATAAGGGAAAAAAAATCCAATTAGTGGATCAATAAGTTCAACTGATATAGACACCATTATCACCGAGTAGATTCAAGATCAATTCTCAAAAGAATCGAGAAAGAGAATACAATGAACTGATTGCATTAGCATAACAGTTAAAAACTTGGTCTCGGTGATGGCCAGAACAAACAGAAAATGCTTCCGCATGGAATACAGTTGAAATTCCACAGGAAGCCAAGCCACGAAATCCTTTCCCACAATACTGCTGGATTAAGAATAAATATCTCCGTAATGGGTATGTTTATATATGCATTACTCAATGGTTCTGAAAGAAAAAAAATACTGAAATTGCCTAGCCTTTACGATCGCTTCAAAATTAACACATACCCCATACAAAGACAATAATACCATATTTTCCCCCAACAAATTAGAAAGAAAAAGAAAATCACAGCAGGATCATGATGAATACCTGGAGAGATTGAACCAACAGCCAAAAGCCTTTTGAGGAGCTCCGGCTCTGAATGCTCTGCTAGCTACAACTCTATACATGGTGATTCGGGTGACTGAGACTGATGCAGAACTGAATCGGGGGAGAGTATTAGGCTATAGAGCAACACAGATCGCTTGATCTTTATTTTATTTTCACAGAGAAATAAAGGAGCCGTCCGGCGGATTTGGTACAATGATCGAGCGGAATGAAATCTTAACAGCTGGACATTTTACTTGAAAGACTAAACAGTCCCCCTACATCACGTGGTCTTCATTTTGTCCTCTTTCTGCTTATAGATGACAGATGGTGCTGCCACTTCATACCCAAGTGCCTTCGCGTCTTCAAGCACTTGGAGAGAGTTTTACTCTGTTGTCAAAATCACTGTTTCTCCCTGCATCGCAAGTTTAATTTAGCTTTCAGAGATAAGATTGACGGCCATCATTAGATTCCCGTGTTGATGAATGTGGCAGAGGTCTGCGTTTCTATGGACCATGGTGGTGCTTAGCCGCATAATAGTATGTTATATGATACGAAGGTACCCTATTGGAAAAATATAATTTTCTCAGTGGTGGGGTCGAAACTCGAAAGAGGGACGTTGCAAATCAATCGCCCCAAGCCTCCAACCTAGAAGCCTGATACGGACAAAAACAGATGTACGTATGGTCACGTGTAATCACTGCCACTTCTTTTTCCTTAAAATAGTAAGTGGAGTAGACGTTTACCATTTGTCACTTTTTGTTGTCAAAATAGTAAAAGACCAGTTTAGTTTAGTCTAGTCTCGGCTTCGGGCCCATTAAAGGAGGTCCATCATAACGACTATGTAGCTAATCATCCGTGGCCCAATGCCTTCAACCGAAATATCTCTTAAAAATGAACCTGAGAATCCTAAGATTTGTCCCTATTGACCGTTAAGACTATATGCGTACATCATGAATAAATAGTTGTGGCTTTGCCGTTTTACAAATACACATTCAAACTCTTTCCCACAAAGTGAATTTCATCAACTACTTAAATGAAGATAAAAGCACTATCTTTTTAATATATTAATTTTCGTGATCTTTTATCCAAATAAATAAAATTCCCAAAAGGAAAAAAAAATCCCTAAATTTCTGATTTTGAAATGATCATAGACGTCTGTCTAGCTTTCTATCTTTAAAACAATGAAAATCTGTTTATCCATTCAAGAACCTCCAACTAACGGTTCGGGTGATCCTTTTTCATTTTTGATAAGACCGTTGACAGATTGACATTTTGATGGCCTGCGTCACCCGTTACCGATTGTGTTACTCTGAGCAACATTCTATTTTGTAACACAAAAAAACAATACCTAGTGCGAAGCTATTTAGAAAATTGACTCGTTCAAGAAAAAATAACAATAAGGAGAAAAGAAAAGGAAAACCGAGTATTCAACACGCTTCCATTTACAAATTTGTTTGCTTTCATGTGCAAGAGCTCACTCGTTGAAATGCATTATTTTCATTCATTTTTATTAATTTGGCGAAAGACCTTGCATTTAATATTAACGGGATTGGAAATCAAAAGGTAACATGTACGTATTTAATTCGTGCGAACTTTCCGTTCGGTACAACTTGGCAACTTGTATTTGGTTAATTTTGGGTTGGAGGTACGCTTATCAAAGTAAGGTGGCGTTTGTTTTTTAACTTAATAACTTAAAGTGACTTAACTTAATTAATTAAGTTAATTAGATGTGTTTGTTTTTATAACTTAATAGGACTTTTCAGATAATTTTGAGCAATAAGAAGCCAATTTTTTTAGTTTTTTGCTGAATAGAAGAATCTGAATTAAGTCAATTAATTTCTAATGTCAAAAATATCCCTATTTTATAATTTATTTTTCATATATATTCCAAAACTCACCCATAAACGTTTATCCTACATAATCTCATCTTTACATGAGACAACTTTGAGATGAAATAACAAATCAACTATTTCAATCATTTTATTAGTTTTTTTTTCTTATATTATGTACTATTATTGAGAATTAGTGATAAAATTTACAATTTATGATATTTTATATATTATAATTCCAAAATCATTATGTATTCAGTTGAATATAGTTTTACTTATAAATATTAAAATATTATGGTATTTAGTGTATTATTTATTTGACATTTAAATTTAATAAGGGTACAAATGTAAAAATATATATTTTCAGATTTTTAAGTTTAAAAAACAAACAACTTAATACTTATTTTCAGAGATTCAGATAAAAAAAAACAAACACATTATTCAGATTCAGACATTCAGATATATTCAGAATTCAGGCTAATTCAGATTTCAGACGGAAAAACAAACGCCACATAAGTCTTGTTATTTATTTTACAAATCATAATCATGTATAATACAATACCGAGAATTGAACGCTGTCACGAAACTGTTCAAAACTAATTTGTTTAGAAAAAAATTATTACTTTTTTGGTGGGTTAATTAGTAAATTGGAAGTGTTACTTATGTGGGTAAATATATTTAGGTGGCGTTTGTTTTTCCGTCAAATCAATAGATCAATTAGTCACGAGTCGAATAGATCCAATTAGTCAATTCTGAATAGATCTGAATGTCTGAATCTGAATAATGTGTTTGTTTTTTTTTATCTGAATATCTGAAAATAAGTATTAAGTTGTTTGTTTTTTAAACTTAAAAATCTGAAAATATATATTTTTACATTTGTACCCTTATTAAATTTAAATGTCAAATAAATAATACACTAAATACCATAATATTTTAATATTTATAAGTAAAACTATATTCAAGTGAATACATAATGATTTTGGAATTATAATATATAAAATATCATAAATTTTAAATTTTATCACTAATTCTCAATAATAGTACATAATATAAGAAAAAAAACTAATAAAATGATTGAAATAGTTGATTTGTTATTTCATCTCAAAGTTGTCTCATGTAAAGATGAGATTATGTAGGATAAATGTTTATGGGTGAGTTTTGGAATATATATGAAAAATAAATTATAAAATAGGGATATTTTTTATATTAGAAATTAATTGACTTAATTCAGATTCTTCCATTCAGTAAAAAGCTAAAAAAATTAGTTTCTTTTATTAAGTCAAAATTATCTGAAAAGTCCTATTAAGTTATAAAAACAAACACATCTAATTAACTTAATTAATTAAGTTAAGTCACTTTAAGTTATTAAGTTAAAAAACAAATGCCACCTTAGTCAATAAACTCACTAACTAATCTTATGCCGGCAGTTGGTTACTCAAATGTCAACCAAGTAACATGCAAGTTGGTGGGAGGAGTCAGATGTACAGATATAATTGAACTTGCAAATTAAGTTGGAATTATAAATAGTTATTGGATAGAGTTTCCGCCTAAAACAAATAACGAGTACGGTTCGATTTATTTTTAATTTTGGTTCATTTTTTGAGAACCCGAATCAAACTAAACGACCATCAATAATCCCGATCCACCTTAATACTGCGACAAACCCTAGCTTCATTTACAAGAAAACGGCGTTGCTCGCATTTCCATCCCGGCTTTCTCAACTTGTTTAGGCATTTGTAATTTTGTTTCTACCTCGTATGTCTTTCAAAATCTAACTTGAAATCCACTCAAAGACGGCAATCCAAATTCGGATTATGATTTATACATGCTCAATCAAATGCTTGTTATTTTGGAACCGTTGACCTTTCAATTAATAGAGTAATCACAAAATTATCTTAATTATTTCACTCGACATCAGGCAAAAGTCTCAGGAACTTCACGCGAATATTTAAATCGTGATTACTCCAATGTTCATCATCATCAGACGTGTGTGGATGTGTGTGTGTACATATATGTAGCGTATTATGACTACCACGCTTTTACATTTATTAATTTTCCAGTTGCTCCATAATTTAATTGTGTGGCTGCTTGGAAACCAAATTCTATCAGGTTAATTTAACTATTAGTTAGTCAGAATTTCCCTACATCATATTTTTAGAATTAAATAAGCAAATTGTGTTAAGTTTAAAAAAATATCGGCGAGTTAGGTTAAGATATAATGCTTATAAAATTATCGCAAAAAACGAAGTACGGAGTAATGACATAATAAATTAGGATGCATGTTTAGCTTTCTCTTAATCAGTGGTGTGTGTATATATTTATTTTATGTATGGAGGAAGTATATATGCCCGAATTATGCGATTACATTAATGTATATATATGACTCATTCCAAGGAACAATTGACTGCATACATGCGTATCAACTTCGCCTCTTGCTCAAAAATATTTTTCACGTAAACATGTAATTATATATGCACAAAGACTTTGGGTGTTAAAGCCTTGGTAGAAAAAAAAAAAAAGAAAACATCTTTTAAATATTACACAGTAGGTCAAATGCTCGATATATGCATTCATCAAGTGGCGTTGGCCTTTAAATTTGACAAAAGAAGGTTGAAACGTGCGACCTCTTTTTCACGTCACCTCATGAAACAGGGTACAAGGAGACCTGCCAGCTCTTTTGTCATTTTTGTTCATCATCTGCTACATTTGCCTCCTGGTTAGTTTGCTTACAATGTTAATTTTTTATTTAATAGCTGCCGCATTAACATACGCACAAAAGTAATTGTATCCAAATTGAATTACCGATGGCCAGCCGTCGGGGAAAAGGAAAGCTAATTGATTTTTTCTACGTTATTTCGGGATGTCCATGGAGTGACAGCAGATCCAACTGCAGTTATTTTGTCATGGAATAATTGAATATCGTTGCGTGCTATTTTCCCTTCCAAGTACTTTATGTTAAGAGATGAAATATTAAATAATCCTTAAAAGAAGATGTATTTCGAAACGGAAGTACTCACAGATACATCATTAAGCAAAAACTCAAGCAATATAATATTCCTCAAATTTCAGTAATTGACGATATCATCGTTATTATTATTACTACTTCCGCATGTTACGTGAATCGATTATTTTGCCCCAGGATTCAGTCGCTTACCGCTGATCGAGGCAATTTTCTGATACCAGTTTTAGTTTACCAATTCCAATAAAAAGAAAAGCACTCAAGAAATGGGGATGGATCAGAGCCAATTATTAGACGTCAACGGACTTGATCCCAGTGTTGTTGTTGCGTTTTTTTTTTTTTTTTTTTTTCCTTCCCCAAAATTGCCATATATATCGAGTTGCCCCTGCCGAGTTTTGTGCTTATGGAGTTGCGTAATTTGCATTTTTAATAGCATCAGACAAAAGGGTTATAGTCATTGTAATTGCCTTTGTCTAAGAAATTTCATTAGCCATTATCGCAGAATGAAAGAGGATCGAATCGAAATTAATATTTTAAATGACATGGAGTGCAAAATTTCCGCTGTTTTATATATGGAGCCGTGTATTTCTTTCGATCTTGACATGGCAAATTCTGCAATCGATAGGAGTCCTTCTCTTCTGTCTGATTATCAAACAAGTGACCTTTCTTTGATGTTATATTATTAAAAAATTAATTATTCTACAAATAAAATAACAAGAAGATTGCCGAGAAGTCGTGTTCTTCAATATAATAATGCAGTGCTTTAAAAAATCCAAACTCATAGATTTGGTAATGTATAAACACAATTGATTATAAACAGTGCTATATATCCCAAAATTCTATCACAAAAAATATGATGTGTGATGTGTGATTCACATATAATAATCAAATAGAAGGCCGAAATCAAAATTTAATTAGTTGATCTATAAATTAATTATTATTCTACCTTCTACCGTTAATCATCGTCATATTCAAAGTAAGCGCGTACCTTGTTGCAGCCAGTATGAATCTTGCTCTTAATTTGATGCTGTAATTGAAATTTAAACAGACTTTGACTCCACATAAAAACAAAAAAAAAAACCTAATTTCCCATAGCTAATAAACAATTAATAGATTTTAGTTTACCTTTTCGATAGACCCATTCATCCTCTTCTAATGAGATGACAAAAGATATTTTTGCTCATCTTTTATTTTTGAATTCTACTGATGATAGGTGGTTGATAAAAATAAAAATAACAAAATAATACGCCTAAACTATACATGACTAAATATTCACATATCTTAATATATTTAAATAGCAAGAAAAGAGAAGATGAGGAGAGCACCTATTTCCAAAGACTCAATTTTTATTAATTTTTGTACCGCTATATATGTTAAGGAATAAAAAAAAAAAATCATAGATCGAGACCAGCTAGGGTTAGATTTACAGTTAATCAACAATCTTTTATGCTACGTTTATAAAGTCAAATGCATGGACGAATGAAGAGCCATCCTTTGATCCCATGTTTGACATAAACACTTAACGAAGAATCCCAAAAACTAAAAACCCTAATCAAGAACTCCGGTCACCCATGGGAACACGAAAAGATGGCTAAAACTTTGACCAATACCAAAACCCCATGTGACTTTTTTCACACAAGAAACTTCAACGATGGCACTATTAGTATTAGGCCGTGGGGTCCGATCATCGCGGCTTGAAGGTCTCTCTCATATCTTTGTTTATTCATCTCTGACATGTTATCTAAAGAGTTGAAGTTGAATTCTTCTTCAGAAAAAGAAAATATATTATACATGGGTTGTAACAGTGTTAGTTTAATGTAATTGGATTGGGCTTGTGTTGACTTTGGGTGGATTTGTGCATTGAATTTTTTTTTCTTAAACAAAAAGAGAGAGAGAGTCAAATACTGCTGCAAACGCAGGGAGGGCAGGCTCCCTCTATAAAAAAAGAGTTACAATATTTGAGATGGCTTACTGAAGAAGAGAAAATTAATGGAGGAGAAAAGAGCCATGGACGATGTTTCGAAAATTTCTGGCCGCAGAGGTGCTGCCGCCGACGGAGAGAAGGGACTTGATTCTGTTGGTGATGATCATAAAGAAGCGGTTGTTGCTGAGGTAAAGCTTTTTGTACACTTAAGATCTGTTTATTACATGTTTTCGAATAGTATTATTATTATTATTATTATTATTTGTATAGATGTATATTGCAACCAAAGAATTTATTTAGTCAGAAGGTTTTTACAAGTCTAGAAACGAGTTTCTGAAAATTAACAACATGTTTATCAGTTGCTTCTTTCCATCATTAATTTTTAATAATTCAGATTGGAGACAAGATGGCATACAATGAAAACAATATTGATACGAATCAATCTTTAGCTAAGCAAAAACATCTAAGCTGCAGGAAGCAGATAGTTAAACCTTTAATTCTGTTTAGAAAACACAAGGCTGTCAATTACTGAGTCTTTCGCATATGCAATAATACCTCATTATATACATGTAATTAGAACTAGAGTCCGTGGTAAAAATTAATTAACCTCTTATCCTCAAAATTTTGGAGTGCATTTTTTTTTTAAATTACTTGACATTTGTTTATGGAAAGTTATTTTCCCTTCAGAAAAAATAAAAAACTATATATTTAAGAAAAATTACCAGAAAAGATATTCCTAATATACCAGCCTGTGTAATTAAGATCACATGTATGTGCATCAATCTACATCTGAAATGCTTTCATTTAATACAAGAAAGACATGTTGAAAAACCATTTAATGCAAGAAAAGACATGTTGAAAAACCAATACCAATAAGAAAAGATAGATCATATAATATAATTAGAATGGACTGTTTAAAACCACAAATTCATTATGGCTTGGTCCACAGGTAATAATGTGCTACAGATAAAAGTTGAATCAATTGGATATTATATGAATACATTTAACACCGATCCTTGGATACATGTTCAATATTAATTTTTGACGATTAATTTCCATTATCGTGATGCAGCATCTGGTACTAACCAATGCAAAAGGATCCTGTTTGGGACCTGAGTCAAAACCATCTTCTTCGAGCCGAAAAGAACAGGTTAGAGCAAGTTTGATCATATCTGTTAACTAGCATACTTGAAGACTAGTTGCTAATGACATCTTTAATGTAACATGTGGTTGCAGCAGAAATTCGAATGATCTTCAGCATCTCGATCGTTTGAGAAATTTATTTTACATCTCTCAAATTTAACTTTCGATTGCCTCGAATTAGTTCCCTCCCAGTATATATAATACATGATCGAATCAATCTATTATTTTCATGATGATATCTTGGCCGACGATGAGTCACTACATGTATGGTGTCTTAATAAAATAGACAGACGGTTAGGAGTGAAGAATTTGGCCTTTGAAAAGCATAAGTATAATTTTGTTCCTTTGAAACTATTATTGAATTTGGTTTCTTACTATTGTGATGCTAGGATGATCAGCTTGAAACTGCCAGAGCCGAAATGGGTGAGGTGAGACAAGAAAATCAAAGACTGAAGATGTACCTAAATCGCATTATGAAGGATTACCAGACCCTTCAAACGCAATTTGTTAACATTGTTCAGCAAGAAGCAAAGAAATCAACAGAGACATCTAACGACGACAAGGAAGAAGTTGAGCTTGTCTCTCTTAGCCTCGGAAGATTTCCAAGTGATTCAAAAAAGGATGAAAAGAACAAGACCTCTCCTCTGGTTAAAGAGGACGAGCAATTTGAAGAAGGCTTGTCTCTTGCACTGGACTGCAAATTTGAAGCGTCTAATAAATCAGACGCAAACGAATCTCTGACTAATCTGAGCTCCGCACACAGTCTTGAAGAACCAAAGGAGGAAGCTGGGGAGACATGGCCACCTAGTAAAGGGCTTAATAAGACAATGAGAAGTGGAGATGATGAAATGTTGCAACAAAGTCATGTCAAGAAAACTAGGGTTTCTGTGAGGGCCAGATGTGATACTCCAACGGTAAGTGATTAATATTGATGCATCGATCGAACTTATTTATAACTTAAAGTAATTAGGTTTTAATTTTGTTATTGCTTGATGCATTATTGTACACAATTCATTAAAATTAGATTGATATATAGAACATTTTTTTTATGTGCAGATGAATGATGGTTGCCAATGGAGGAAATATGGACAAAAGATTGCCAAAGGAAACCCCTGCCCCCGAGCCTACTATCGCTGCACTGTTGCACCTTCATGCCCTGTACGAAAACAGGTATATCTACGTGTGTATTGCCAAGATTATGTCAATTATTTGTAATACTTGTAACATATAATTTACTCGTTAAATTAAACATTAATCAAATCCATTAGTACTAGTGTTTCCTCCTTTTATCTTTAATGAACTTTTGTTTGGTAATTAATTAATTTCAGGTCCAAAGATGTGCTGAGGACATGTCCGTCTTAATCACAACCTATGAAGGAACCCACAACCACCCACTTCCTGTCTCGGCCACAGCAATGGCTTCCACCACTTCTGCGGCTGCTTCAATGCTATTGTCCGGCTCAACATTGTCATCATCATCAATCTCTCGCCCTGGTTCCACCGCCGCAATCACAGCACCCAGTAATCTCCATATGCACGGACTCAACTTTTACCTATCTGATAAGTCAAAGCAAATCTATGCACCCAACTCCTCTTCATCACTATCAACTTCACCTCTACACCCAACAATTACCCTTGATCTCACAACAACCACAACACCCTCTAGTTCTTCGTCTCAGTTCAGTAGGTTTACTTCAAATTATCCCCAAACCCCAAGATACTCTTCCACAAATCTCAACTTCAGTTCCACAGAATCAAGTTCATTGATGTCATGGAGTAATAATGGGCTACTTAGCTACGGCAGTTGCACTCAACCCCACATCAAAAACAATCAAATTGGATCTTTAAACATTGGAAGCAGGCAGCCAGCAGATAATATCTTTCAATCCTACATGCAAAAGAATAACCCTAACCCTAATCTTCCTCCTCAACAGTCTTTACCTGCGGAGACAATAGCAGCCGCTACCAAAGCAATAACAGCGGACCCAAGTTTCCAATCTGCTTTAGCTGCTGCTCTTAAATCGATCATTGGAAATGGTAACGGTAGTGGTGTAAATAATAATCAGGTCAACGTAGATAACTTAGGGCAGAAACTCAAGTGGGGCGAGCAATTTCTAGAAACAGTGAAAGGAGGTGGTTGCGCAACAAGCTACTTGAACAAATCATCTTCAGCAAGTTCTCATCACCAGCCAGGAAGTTTGATTTTTCTGCCCCCTAATTCTTTGCCATTTTCAACTTCTAAGAGTGCTTCTGCATCTCCTGCTGACGATAGAGAGCACACTGATTGAAGGTTAATTTTGAACACTCTGTGGCAATTAGTGTTGATTTTTTTTATTAATTTTAATTTGTGTTTTTACCAGTTACGTTTTATGACAAAGAAATTTGGCCATGCTGACGGTGACAGCGTGCAAACTAGCTCGGAAAGTCAAATGCGTTTTTTTTTTTTTTTTTTTTGCTTTTTGTTTTATCATCCCTTCATTTTGTCTTAAATCATTTGGCCGACGATCTGTTAATCTATTCGTTCGATACGTCATATGTGGGAATAGGGACATCAATTGTATTTATGTTGTTGTTATTATTATTATTATTAGGAAATCTTGTTGTAGGTCTCCAAACTCTTTGACAATAAAGTTGTTCTGATAATTGTCAAATAAATGGAATGCTTGTTGACTCTTAAATGCTACATATGAACGCTTGATTTTAATTGGTAGTTCAAAATGATTTACGTTATGATGCCAATATTAACGAGAATGGAGATGCTACGAATGATTGACAATAGGGTTATTATTATTGCTTGATTACTTTAAGAATAGTAGAACATCAAATAATTATAACAAATATTGGTGTCTATTATTTTATTACTTTAATCTTTACAAAATCTTTCATTTTATTATATGTTCATGGTAAAATATTAAGTGTTCTGATAATTTGTTAAAGAAATATAATATTGGGATTGTTGGTTCTTAAATGCTACATGAATGTTTCATTTTAGTAGTTCGAAACGATTAACTTTATGATCTTTGATATGGATGAAAATACAGATGCTCGAATCAAATTATTGATAAGATATACAAGTACAGGAATCAAATTAAAATTAATTGAAAATTAAGAGATTATCGAGGGAAGCAAATTAAAAGTTGAAAATTAGAGATGACCAAAGTAGAATACATGATCAGTGGGGGCTAGCCATACGCGATACACCCGAGCCACTTTGTCTCCAGAATCAGTAAGGGCAAATAAAACTAGAAGAGTACCGATTGACAGTAAATCAAGCTTTCCCTAATCATGTTTATGCGATAGCATTCTTCTTTTTTGTCTTGAAAAATTCATGCATGGAAGAAGAAATGCCGACTCTGTTCTTTGGATTACGAGACATTGAGCTATCCCGGCCCCGTCTTGTATATCTTTTCTACAATGTTAGATAAATATGATCTCGCCAACTGTGTAATGAAAAAAATTTTGGGCACTCTCAATAGTTATTTCCCTAGCTCGTCTATTGAATTCTTGATGTATTCACTCTTATAAAATTGTGGAGAAATTAAGGTACAAACAATGAAAGTATTTTCTCCTTTAAACATAGTTAAATAGTAGCAAAAAGGAACAAAGGCAGCGCCCAGGCCGCTGGGTTTCATATATATACTAAAGACGATGATTATGGACTTAGGTTATTTTCCAGGATGAAATGTGCTGCATCGGAACCAGTCATGTACGTGAGTGTGTGTGTGTACATATAGTGTATACACACACACACACACACTGTGGCAATCACGCTTATCTACACCATGATTTAAACACTTAGTTACTATTAAACAATAATTTTTTAGCTGTCAAATTTACACAGAGATGTAGCTCAAATGGTAGAGTGCTCGCTTTGCATGCAAAAGGTGCAGGGTTTGATCCCTTGCATCTCCAATTGTTTCTCTTTTATGTCACCGGCGGCCTTATTTTAAAATACTCATTTTCTTATGTTGATTATTAACTTATTTTAAGTTTATAATAATTAAAAAAAAATAAACGAAAGCCCAGCTTTAGCCAGAGCCTAACCTTTTTACTTCTCTTTTGAAAAACTCCTATCCAAGCCTATATTTTGTTATCTCTAATAAATTTTTTTATTTTTTTGCTCGACCATCACACATTTATGGGAAAAAAAAGAGGATAAGAAGGAATAAAATAAAGTGACATATGATGCATTTATCTACAAGCCCATTCCCACTTGTTCAATTCAATGACATAACCTCTATTACCATATTTAACCCTATAGTCTATTTTGGGTAAATATTCTACTTATATAATATGATCGCTATAATATTATTACACGGTAACACAACCCCTAATCACATCTTGCCACACCGCCCAACTTAGAGCCACAATTCTTCGGTTTTGTTGCATAAAATATGAGCATCTCAAACCCCACTTTCTATGCCCTTTGACTTGCCAATCCCGTAACCCACAAAAAAAAAAAAAAAAGGCATTTTAAAATGTTACATGACAATGGGATAATTAACATGTGACACTATTACCGTAACATAATATTGTGTACTTACTCAACTTAAAAAAGAATAAACATTGTGAAGTGGAAGTGATAAACACAGAAACAAGAGCAGCAATAGACATAAAACAGCGTGGGGACGGGGCTCAACTCAACACACGCAACAAGCCAACCATATCCCAACAATTCACGTAAAAAAGAATTCTGCTTTCGTCTTCGCTGTCTGCAGATTCTCTCTTCTTTTTTTCTTCTCCACTCGTACTCTCCGTTTTAATCAACTTATTCTTTTTCTTCTTTTCTTTCGGTGTATAAATTCAATCAATTCCAAAGCTGAAACTTGAAGCCGCTTAGCTTTCCCTCTTGTTTACCAGTTTCTCATACCGTCTCCTTTCAGGTTAGGTTCTTTGTTTTTGTTTCTGTTGTTAGTTTTGTGGGGTTTGTTTGTTTGTTTATTTTTTGTTCTGGTTATGTTAGATCGGTTACGGCAAAGGAAAGATCTAATTTTTCCTTGTTGAGGCAATCAAAAATCTACTTTCATGGACTGTTTGATGTGTGGGGATCTCTAACTCAGATGTGGACTGAGAATTTCTTGCACCCATTTAGTGACTCTGCAATATATGCATAAATGAAGGGGAAAAAAATGAAAAAAAGAAACAAATTATGGTTTGAGTAGCCAAAACTAGATTGAGAATTGGAAAAAGAAAGAAAAATATTGTAAATAGTAACTTTCTAACCTTTGTTTAATTGTGCTGAATGATATGATCTTTGATACTTAACGGGTTTTTGTCTTTAGTGTGTTTGGTGTTTATGTCTTTATAATCCTAAGAGATATGCATGAATTGAATTCACGATGATATGTTTGGTTAATGGGAAAGAATAATGTAGGACGATGTTTGGTGTTTATGTCTTTATAATCCAAAGAGACATGCATGAATTGAATTCAAGATGATATGTTTGGTTAATGGGAAAGAATAATGTAGGACAATGACTTGGATTTTTCTTTTGATTGAATGTCTGAAGTTTGTAGGTGGTGACGATGTCGACACCTGCAAGGAAGAGGCTGATGAGAGATTTTAAAAGGTTGCAGCAAGATCCGCCTGCTGGCATTAGTGGGGCTCCCCAAGACAACAATATTATGCTCTGGAATGCTGTGATATTTGGGTAAGTTTAGAAATTAGAACAACATGTGTTGACAGTCTCCTTGTGTTTGCTGATGTTATTTATTTTATTTCTGTATATCAATATATTTGAGTATGATTGGATAAGTTGCTTCTGGTTTCTTTTCTGATTTGGATTGCAGTCCTGATGATACTCCATGGGATGGAGGTGAGTCATCTTGCTTCTGACGCTTTTAGTAAAGGAATGCGGTTAATTTTTTACTACATTTTACTTTCTATGAGCTCTCAAGTTATATTCCAGGGGATCTTCATATTGTGCTGTCCATATTCTTTGAAATGATCAATGAATTTATGTTTACTGTAACTTTGTTTACTCTCTTGTGTTATATTTAAATTTAGATGGTTATAGAGAATGAGGCAAAATGTTGTCTTCTCTTGAAATTCTATTCACTTCCTTGCATGGTTGAAATTAAAAGTTAATTGGTAGGGTTGACTGCATGGTTTCATGAATTGACTTGCAGAATGAACCTAATGAATTGACTTGCAGAATGAACCTGTCACATGGAATTGAAAGTCCACCTTGTAGTCAGAAGTAAGAGAACCTTAAGTATGCTGTTTTACCCCATGACTCCACTATATAGTTTCTATCAGTAGAACCTTATGCTGCACTTGTCTTTAGGTTATTGTTGACAAAAAGTGGATTAGCCTAGGTGTAGGAAGAATGAAAGAAAGTTAATCCTGCTAGCGCTTTCCAATATTTGGGTGGTAGAAATTTAAGACTAGGGGGAATGATATGTTGCTGCTATTAGTGCTTAGGTGGTGTTTCTCCTTCAAGGTTAGTAAGAAAGCTTCAAATGCTGATCCATTAGGCCAAGTCCATGACAATATTTAATATTGATTGTCTGCTAGAGATAAAACAAGTGTTTATCCTGACATATCATAACCATATTTCACATGACAAATTTTTTATTTTGAATTCTACAGGTACATTCAAGTTGACCCTTCAGTTTACAGAGGATTATCCAAACAAACCGCCAACTGTGCGATTTGTTTCTAGGATGTTTCATCCAAATAGTAAGTTAACATATTAACTTCTTGCCCTCTGTGATTACATCCACTAAATATTGCTGTACTGAAGTAATCTATATATGGTCAGTCTATGCTGATGGAAGTATTTGTCTGGATATTTTGCAAAATCAGTGGAGTCCTATATATGATGTGGCAGCTATACTCACATCTATTCAGGTTTGTGAATTATTTCGCTTCTCTATGGGTGGTGTTTTTTTTCTTTTTCTTTTTCTTTTTCACTTTAATTGCATCAGTTTTATGCGCTCTTGCTTTTCCAGTTTTTACCAAACTGTCAAGAACTGTTTAGTAGTCCTTTCAACCATTTTTACATAACTGCTGAAAGAACCATCACCAGGTCACAAAAAGATACTAAGCTTTTGCAATATTCTAATTGTGCAATTCATTTGATCTAATGATTTGACTGGTATTTGCTCATTGCAGTCATTGCTCTGTGATCCCAACCCAAATTCTCCTGCAAATTCAGAAGCTGCTCGGATGTTTAGTGAGAACAAGCGTGAATACAACAGAAGAGTAAGGGAAATAGTGGAACAGAGCTGGACGGCAGATTAACTCCATTCTCATTCACTGCCTCGTTAAAAACCAAGCAGAGTTGTCTTGCTACCCTCCAAAATATGAATGTTAAGAGCTATTTAAACCATATTATAATATAGTACTACTTTCAGTATTGTGTGCCTTTGATCTTGTGTGCAATAGAATTTTATGTATCAATTTGTGATGAATTTATATGATTTCCCATGTTTCATGTTTCCTCAAAGAAATTGTCACCTCCTTAAAGATGGAGCTTAAGTATACTATTCACTTTTGGGGCTTGTCGCATCCTAGTTTTCAGGCTTGAAAGCAGAATTGTGGGATCTTTGTGTTGTTGGTTGTGCATTCTAGATGTTCATACTCATCATAATTCTCAGCTTGCGGTTAACACTTAACAGGTCTTGTCTTCGCTGCTGTTATGACTCGATCAAAGGAGAAACAACTTGTGGACTAAGCAGTTAAAAATTGATTTTCGCATAACAATTGATTCCGGCAGGGAGCTGGATAAATAGCATATTGACGTTTCCGCCTCTTAAGAATAAGAAATCAAATCTAAAATTGCTTCTGTCATTGATAGTTTTACTAATTATGAGCTCTTGCAGTTCCAGACTAATTTAAATCCAAAGTGATGCGTTTAGCTCTAAGCTTCAGCGGTCGCCAAAACCAACCCTCTCTAGATTGTCGTATGAACACTTTTTTTTTTTAAAAAAAAATAATAATTATCATAAGGACTTGACATAACAGATTTGAATCACAATTGACCCATTCTTTGTAACCTATTCAAAAAATAAAAGAGAAATCAGATATCAAAATCAAAATTTATCCATCAATAGTTACCAGTATCAGAGGAAGATCAAATATGATTCAACACAAATATCACCAATAATAGTGGCATGCTAAAGACAATCTGAATTTAAACAATCAAGGACCAATAGAAAAAATCTCTTATCACTCCAGACTGGAAAGCATTCATCTCAACAATTTCTATACAAATCTACACAAGAAAACCAACAAACAAACACTGAACAAACGCTAAAGGTGGATGAAAATGATATGGTTAGGCATTTCTGGATCAGCATATCTGCTCGCATGTCACTTCAATCAGGCACAGATCTCTTCCATTGTGACCTACAGCACAAGTGGGAATGAAAACTATGTAAGGAAATCTAGTTTATTTCCTTTGGGAAGAAAGTAATCCATAACAAATTTTAAACTATGTTGAGCGAAGTATGTGCTTTACCATATTCTCTTTGTTCTCTTCAACTTTATCACTTGCTGGTGGACTAACTGGACCTGTTAATAAAAGCAATCTTCAAACTCTTAGACCACCAAGAACCAGTTACAAATATCGCGAAAGAAATAACTAATACTTGCCTTCCACGCCAGCCAATTTCTTTCCTTGCTTAGTCATGTCCTTTTCTTTATTGGTCTCTTGTTTGGTTGGTATCTGGGGTTTCTTCTGTATCTTAGGCTTCCCAATGTCTGATGCAGATCTTGAATTTGCAGAATTCTTACTCAAAGATGCCCGTGTCCTTGGTTGTGCAGGGCTATTCTTTGAAGAAATCTCCGTCTTGACTGATTCTGCCACCAGGGAAACTTGAGCAGAATCAGTGTTCAAGGACTTGGGCTTCAGTTTTCTAATTCCCACTGTAGAAGATGAGCTATGAACCTCATCATCGGACGAGCGACTCCCCTCTTCAGGCACCTGAGAGCAGGTTTCTGAGACCTGCAACTGCTCCAAAGTTTCTGATATATTGTACCTTTCAAATAAGTCTTTAACAGTTTCTCCAAGCTCACTTAGATTATGACGACGAGCATAGGATTTGAGTTCATCCCGCATTTTCTGAGGCTGGACTTGACGTTATTCATAAGCAGGATAAAGGAAAAAATGCTCATTATCATCTATTATATAGAACTCCCGTAAGCACAACTTGTTATCTATTCTATGATACATGAAAGCAAGCAATAGACTAAAACATATCTATGCAGCAATAAGGACGTGTTAAAAATGTAACAAAATAGAATTCTTATCACAGCAAATACAAGAATAAAATTCAAACATGTGTAGACAGAATGCACTTACAAATAAAGAGATGACATATTAAAATTTGCATACCTCACACCCAGCTTCCATGGCAAGTTTGAAAAAACCAAGCGAAATTGAGTGCTTAGAAGCAGATTCAGAGTACTTGATTTGATTCAGCCAATATGATGCTGAGGACAGAACATTGAACTTCTTTCGGCTAGATGCTATGGAAATATCAGAACGAGGTGTTTCGCTTTTCCGTTGAGTATTAGACAATGTCTTAGCCCTAGTCTCAGAAATTGGAGTGATGTTGCCAACTGATTTTGCAGCTGAATTGACTGTTGACTTGGCAGGTATAGAGAGCCTTCTAGGTGGCTTAGCAGATTTTTCTTTGGCAGAGAGATCGAGAACACTGACACTTTTACTTACAGTTGATGTTGATCTCCCCCTGAAAAACAAACAAAGAAGACATCCAGAATGTACTAATGAGTCAAATGCATCTTTCCTCAAGAAATAACATAGTACGAGAGAGAAAAGTGAAAAGGATGGTTTGGGATTTGATTCATAAAAGCATTTTACTTGAACAAATTGCTATAGGAGTTCATGGCATTACTGTTACCGACCCTTACACCTATCCGTATTTCTATCGTTACTTCTAAGTATTATAAAAAATAAACATCTGCATAATAATCCAAAAGGGGTAAATTATTCTAAAAAATTTCTTATGTTTTGCATGAAATCAAATCCTACTCAGAGAGACTAGCATACTTTCCAAATTTAATTCCATGACCTGTGTAATTCATCTTCCGCAACACAAGTCTATTGCGTATTTCCTTTTAAACAGAGTATTGCTTTTCCTTCAAAAGCGACACATAATTAATTGATAGATTTTTGTGTTCAGTGCAACCTAAATGTCCATAAAAACCAAGAGAATATTTCAAGTCTATTACAAATTTTAACCTAAATCTTCGCAATTATAAAATGTATAGTTCAAGCACAAATTTCTTTTTCTTTTCACCTGAAAATGTCACTGACTTCTATATTCTCATATATTTTGAATACTTTTCGATAAATTAATTAAATTCCACAAAACTAAGCGTGATTTCTTATACCTCGGAGCCGGTACATTATCAACACCGTTGATTTATTTCACACAGTAACAACGTAACTAAGACTAATCAATTCATCAGATCAAATCATCAAATTGTTTTTCTGCTAGTCTCTGGTCTAATTTTCTAAAGCAATTGCTAAACAACACCAAATATATAAAACTAAGACTTAAAAGTAGGCAAGTAAAAAAAGACCTTCTAGATGCGGAAGAATGCGGGGGATCAACCACTGGCGGCTTCTCTTCCTTCGATTTGGTAGCCGATCGCAGCGGATACCGTAGCTTTGATTTCGTTGAATTTGCTGTAACATTCCAATAAACAAAACAAAATTTGAAAAAAACACAAAAAAATGTAGAGAATAGAATATCAAATTTCAAATCAATAATCGATACCGCTAATCGCTGCAGGTTCCTCTCTTATGGACTCTGCCATGGATTTAATTTACTTTAATAATAGCTTGTTTTTAGCTTTCTCTTAAAGACTGTGATCGTTTTGAAGACAAATAGAGAACTGGCAACAGAGAGGATTTATAAAGAGAAAGGCCGACTATTCACCCTTTTATAATTAAAACCTAGAAATGAGAAATGCAATGTTACTGTTACTGCTGTTCTCTTGCCGTTTGTCATCCGAGCGGGAAACTTTAGGAACCGTCTCACCCTCGGCCAAACTCAAATATTCTTTATTTCACAAAATTCACCCTACTTTCCCTCCGCGCTGTCAAATAATGTACTCTCTCATCCATGATGACACGTCATCATATCTTTGACGTGTAATGCATATACCGGTTGTTATCTTATTTTCCAGTTTTAAACGCGGTTTTGGAAGGTGGGATTAGTTTTTCCAGTTAGTGAGATAAAGAACGGCCAGTGTCCGTAATTGAATGGATCTTTGAACTACTGGGCGTCTCACGGGCCCTACTTATGACCTTTAAACGCTCGTTAATTTGAATTTCGAATTTCAAATCCTAAGCCGTTGAAACTGCTTTAAGGTTAAGATGGGGCTGGATGATGGAATCAGTTTGTCTTTTAGTAGTTGCTTGGGCCCTTGGGTGAGCACAATCACGTATCCTGTTGCACTAGCAGATGGGCCACTGAGTGTAAAGCTGGAATTGGCCCGTATGAAAGTAGATGTTTGGGCTTAATCCTTCAAACGGTTGAATTTTTCTTTTTAATTTGTTACAATGATATAATCGACAGATATGTATAATCTAAAATCTATTAGGACTCTCGATGTGGATACTTTAGTATTTATGTTAGATCTCTACTGAGCATTAAGTTGGGAATGGGAGAAATCTATTCTTATTTAAAGTAATGAGCCCCATGAGACATGAACTACAGCGCTGATTATATGTAGGGGATGAGTACCATTAAGCTACAAATCTAATATCTCAAATGATTGAATTATGACACCAACTTCTTCTTCTTCTTCTTCTTCTTCTTCTTCTTTTAAAAAATAATAGAACAAATATTACCTTACAAATTAGGTCTCCAACCAACTTTTAGATTAAACTGTCAAAGTCTAACTACAAGTATAATCCATATGGATTACTAATCCCAAACGGATTATGTATGCTCATGCAATTAGTAAAAATTCTAACTCATTTTCCCACAAGAAGAACTCAACCCTTGCTCTCACGTGATAAAAAGGTGCTGAACATCCAATTTCTTCGTGATGAGTGAAGTAATGAAAACCACCATGTTATAAAAAAAATATGTTAATGGTGTGTTTGCTTCTCCAAAATTAGAAGGGATTCAAATTATATTGGATTGCAATAAAAATGAGGAATATGAATAAAAATAAATTATTTATAGGAGTTGTAAGAATCAAAATTAAAATAAGTTGTATATCCATTAATATATTTATTTCATCTTATAATTGAAATTGATTGTTACAAATTACTAAAATGTTTTTACTTACAATTGTGTATTTGTTCATTAATGAAATCAAAAGTAAATATTTTTACTATAAATATTATTACCATTATCATTATTACAACTATTATCATAATAACATAATAAAATAATGACAATTATTATTATTATTATTATTATTATTATTATTATTATTATTATTATTATTATTATTGTTATTATTATTACTATAATTATAATTATAGCAGTAATAGTATAATTATTTCAGTTGTATTATTATTATTATTATTATTATTATTATTGAGGTAAAAAGGAAATTTTTAATTTTTTTAAGGATAAAAATTTTCAATCCATTCTCATTTCTATTCTCATTCCCTCATTTTCATTTTTTTTATCTCCTCATGTAAATGAGATTCCCATTCCTCATTACCAATTTTACGAGTCCCACCTAAAATCTATTTCTATTCTTTTATATTTTTAATAAATAAACACTGTTAACGAGGAATCTTGTTCTTTATTTCAAGTGTTAAACATACAATTAATTTTTTTTTTAAGTTAACTGTCTACTATGGGGCAATGTCATAATTAAATAATAATAAGAAACTATAGGCTAGGTGAGAAATTTATCATCACCCTTATAAAACTTAAAAAGCACTGGCTCTTATAATTCATTTACAACCATCTTCTTCAAATTTGATTGGTTGATTGTTCGTACATTCAATCCATCAATGACATGCAATGTGGATAGTTGTTTAATCAAAAAAGTTTAGCAAAATTATTCATCAGAAAAGTTTACATCATTTTCATCTATTTATATCGCTTTAAAATCATTAGATGAGGTTTAGAAACTGACATTAATGATCCGCTACCATAGTAATACCTCAAACTAGTATTGATAGTATTAAATCGACTCCTTTATTCCTATTTTTTGTTCTATTTTCAAAAGAGATAATGGTACCGAGGCAGATGACCCCTCGACGATGATCACGATGACCGGGTTCCGTGGGGAAGTTTGACAGCGGGCTTTAGCCTCTTGTTTTGTCTGACAGCAGCAGTCGCTCCAGCGTATCACTCACTCACTCACTCACTCACTCACTACCAAATAAAATCCTCCAATTCCACGCGCTAACATAACCGTTGTCCGTGACATTACCGCCAAAAATCAACGGCCACGGTTTCCCACGCTCCACGCACGCACGCTGCCGTTTGATTTCTGGTGAGAGGGTATAAGTGTAAATTCAATATGCGTCAGCTTAAAATAAAGAACCGGGACACTTGTACTCGAAGTAACTGCCAATGGGACACCCCGCACCACCCTCTTTAACTCAACCGCTTTTATTTCATGCGCTCGTCCGCATGTAACTTATCCTTTTAAACGGATCAGTCATCGCAAGAATAAACATATCAACAGAGTTTGTCAATGTAGTGGCCGATAACAATTCCTGGCATCTTTTTACTATGAACCCTCACACAGGAGAACGAAACTCTATATTTTAACTAAAATTTTCAAATTCAGGCAATTTTTTGCTCTATCAGTGCACAGTACGCATAGCAAGCAAAGCAAAGCAGGAAAAAATCGGAGAAACTTTATTTCACATTTCCTTGATTTGCAAGCTCACTATCTCGCTCACGCACTCACTCATGGTACATTTTCTTTGCTTCCGCTATATAAATCCGTTTGTATCTCTTCTTCTGAAACTTGAACCGATTTATGTATTTTTTTTTTCAATATTTGTATTTGTGGGAATTTCTCTTCATGTTTCTGATAAGTTGATTTTTGAGCACAGGAATGGTAGATTTGGAGGATAGAGGAGTCACATTTGTCAGGTAAATTTCAGATCTAGTGCAAATCCAATTGATACGTGATAATTTTCTGCCTTAATTCATTATTTGCTGTTGTTTCTCGTGTAGCATTTGCTGCTTCTCTTGTTTGTTCCAGATCACGAAGTTAGAGTTCTAAGATGTCCAATTACTGATGGAATTATGAGATTTTCTTTCACTTCCATTGCTTATTTGTTGTTCGTTAAGATTTTGGTCTGGAATCGATTAGATCACTGTGTTTTGGAAAATGTCTTGAACAAGTCCAGTAATGTTGCCACACTGAAGCAAATAGTTAGTATTCAGAATAAAGGCACTCTAGGTCTTATTTCAGATTATGTAATTATGTAGTCATCGAAATAGTTTTCGTTGCCTAGGAAATATTACATGAACAAAAATGACTCCAGTGTATCCTTTTAAGTTTAGAGAGAATAAAGAATGCTGTAATTGTAAATGGTCCAGGTGCTCCAGTCAAATTTTGTTTCCTTGTACTGCATGGTATCATTCTGGTCTTACAATTTCTTTTTTTTTTTTTTAAATTGTTCCTGATATACATATATACAAACTGCTATCTCACACAATGCTGGGATTCAGGTTTGTGCAATTACAACCTCTGGTTTTCCAGCAATGGGAAAGTCACCGGCCAAATGGATCAAGACTGTACTCTTTGGCAAGAAGTCATCTAAGTCTAATACTTTCAAAGGGAGGGAGGTAATACTAAGCTGTAAATAATGTTTGATAGATTCTTAGATGTTGTTCTAGATTCTCTATACTTCAGTCAAAAATTGTGGTATCATCATATTATTGGCATGGAATTTTTGGTCAGGTTGGGCACTAACCCGCCCAACCCATGAAACCAACCCAACCCGAATGATTTTTTGCCATTTGGGTTGGGTTGTTAAATTCCCAACCCGCACCGTTTGCGGATGGGTTGGGTTAAAAATTTTTAACCCAACCCAACCTGTCAACCCATATATATATATATATATATATTGATATTTTGTATAAAAATTAAAAATATATATAAATATAAAAGCTTTGAAATGTTAGATTTGTTGTAAGGATTTTAATATTTGCGTTTTTTTAGTTTTTTCTTATTAATTAATTTATTTTTATTCCATATTAAATTAAACTATAAAAATAGAAATTTTCAAAAGCCCAACCCGACTTAACCTGCAGTTCTACGGGTTGGGTTGAGATATGTAATGGGTTGGGTTGGGTTAGGTTGAATTTTTTCAACCCGTTCTATGTGCGGGTTGTATGTCAACCCAACCCGACCCGACCCGTGCCCACCCCTAATTTTTGGTGCCAACATCATAGAGGCGTGGTCACAAAATCTAGTGGTTATTCTAAAATTCCTAAAATCTATGATTTAAGTTAAAACTTAATGTATCTTAAAACCATAATACTGCAAGTTTGGTTAAGGTCCCATCAAAATTAGAATGTTCAGAATTCAGGAGAAACACAAACTTCCTGCCGTCAATGTGTGTGTGTGTTTTGTTGCCGGCATCATCATCTTTTAACTTTGACCGTATGATTCTTTTGCAGAAAGTTTTAAATGAAAAGGAGGCTTTAGTTGCTGTCAAGACATCGGAAGCTGATGCTGCTCTGGATCCTCCCTTGGATTCACTTCCAACCCCCAATACCATTCATAGAGATGAAAGGAGGTTAATAGAAGATAAAGAATCTGTTGATATATCATTGCAAGGTAGTCAAGTTACAGATTCTCAGAATCTCACACTCCAAGATGCGCCATATGATCCTGAGAAAATTAGGCAAGAAAAAGCAGCAACAAAAGCTCAGGCTGTTTTCAGAGGTTATTTGGTAATCTTCTCTTTTGTGGATTACTTCTGGGATTCACATGTCACATTCCTGCATGCAATTCTGTCTTTATCAACTGAACACACTATTGAAAATATATATTTTAGACCTTTTGCTATCCTTTCTTTCTCCATAGTTTTATTGTTTGTTGATACCTCACACTAACACTAGCTTATGATGTGAAGGCTCGGCGAGCATTTCGGGCCCTTAAAGGCATAATAAGGCTGCAGGCTCTTATTCGTGGACATTTAGTGAGAAGACAAGCAGTTGCTACTCTAGGCACTATGCTGGGGCTTGTCAAGTTACAGGCACTTGTTCGTGGTAGAAAGGTCAGACATTCTGATATTGGACTTGAAGTAGGGAAAACTTGCACTCCATTGAAGCTTTTGGTAATTTCTTGAGAGCCATCTAATAGGGATTTAACTGCCCATCTTTTTATTTATTTATTTTAAAGAATAGATTCTTTCTGTGAAGATTCATCTTTTAATTATATTTCACTGATCTCACTGTTAATACATCCTGTTGAATACGGAAATACTGTCATTTATTGTCCAATAGTAAAGTTCTTGCATGGAGAGGCTTGATTACTTGTCTTGCTTTAATTCCATGAACAATTAGGAATAGAGCATGTCATGAACTTCCACCTAAAGCTCAGGTGGGGTGCATTGGCGTCAGAATGAATCTTTTTGATGGTTAAGCATTGAATGATTGTGCTTGCAGCGATTGTGTACTTGTACAAATCAATATATACCTTCTTACTTTTCATCCATTCCATTCATTTAGGATACCTGCATCACTTTATGTAGACAACCTTCATCAAAAATATATGGATAGGTTAGTTATACATTCCAGACATTACTAAACTGCCTGAATTTCTACATGCCTGGTTCACTTGCAATTAATTTCATTTTTCTTTTAACTGCTCTGTCCTTCAGCAGGGCAAGCCTGTGGATGCTGTTGAACTTAATTTGTCTACCCGAATATCGAAGCTGTCAGGAAGTGCTTTTATCTCTAAGGTATTCTCAGCATTATCGTGCCCATTTGTGTGGTTATGATTTTTTTCTTTAATGGATTGAGCTTTATGTTCATATGTCATATTATCTACAACAAATGTGCATTGCAGAGCCTGTGGTATCAAAGAGATTAAGTTCTAATTTGAATATGGCACCCATTGTATTTTGCCAGAGGCCTCCAATTTAACTAATAATCTGCTGGCAAACATGGCAGGATGTAGTTGCAATTTTTCTTTTTGATCTACAACCTTCTTGGTTTATTTTTGTATGTGGGGTAACTGACTGTTCGGTTTTTGCTTTAGCTTCTTGCTTCATCACCTACTGTGTTGTCTTTGCACCTGCAATATGATTCTGAGGAACCAAATTCAGTTTCAAACTGGTTAGAACGCTGGTCAGCATTTCACATCTGGAAACCAGCTCCCCAACCAAAGAAAGTGTCAGACTCAAAATCTCAGAAGAAGCATGTTAATGTTCAAACCCTTGAAGCTGAAACAGGCCGACCAAAACGAAGTGTTCGCAGGAACCCTGCTGCCAATGTTGACAGTATCTCAGTGCACTCAACCCCCGAATTTGAGAGATCCAAACGTAGTCTGAAGAAAGTTTCAAGTCATCCAGCAGATCCAGTGCATGAAAATCCACAAAGTGAACTTGAAAAGGTTAAGCGTAGCCTGAGAAAGGTTCATAATCCTCTAGTAGAAAATTCTTCATCTGTACAGTCAGAAATTGAAATTGAAAAACCAAACCACAGTTTGGAAAAGCTGCCAACAAGCTATGTATGTCATGAAGGTTTAGAACAGAGCTTGAGCAATCCAGGTGAGAAGATGAAGAAAGAGACAACTTTGACACCATCCAAACTACCTGATGTAGAAACCGCTCCAGACCTAGTGGAAATGAATGAGATGTCTGATGTACCACCCGGTGATCTAGCTGCAGATGAGTCAAAACCTTGGATGGAGAGTGGTGCTAAAGATGAGACTACTCCCATGACAAATGGTAATTTTGAATCAAAGGAGGATTCAACAAACAATGAGAATAATAAATCTAGCAGGAAAGCTGCTGTTCTGACAAAGCAAGAAGGTGCAGAGAATGGGCTGCAGAGCAGTCCATCGCTGCCGAGCTATATGGCTGCAACTGAATCTGCAAAGGCTAAGCTAAGACTACAAGGCTCCCCAAGATCTAGCCAAGATGGTGCTGAGAAAAATAGCAGCACCCGGCGTCATTCACTGCCTTCTTCCACCAATAGTAAAATCAGCTCACAGTCACCAAGGACACAGAGAGTTGTCCATGCCAGTGGCAAAAATAAGGGTGACAAAAATCATTTGGCATCCAGAGAAGGAAATGGTATGAAATCTTGTCTTTCTTTATAATCATCTCTTCTTTTACTTGTGGTATAGCACCTATTCATATAACCATAGTGTAAATCCAAAGATCATTTGCCATCCCCATCTTTTATTTTTTATTTTTTTAAATTAACAGTTATTAACTATATAATCAAAGCATCATACAGTTTTTCTTCTTCTCAGTTAGTGTTAATTGTTTGATATTTGCAGCAAAAGTAACCCAAGCAGAGTGGAGAAGGTGAGTTGGTGGAACCGGGAGTTGGTTCAAGGATGTTTAAATTTATCTGTGGTCTTTTGTCATGTATCTGTGGTGTAAGATTATGTTTATCAACTGAAACCGAAGTCTACATTTGGAGGTGTGTGCTTTACAAATTTTCTGCGTTGAGGGTGTTTCTGATTTAATGTAGTACATCGTCATCATAGGTTTCGAAGTTTTGCTCTTCTGCAGCTATACATTAACCTCTGGTTGGGTGACTTGAAATCTGGTTGTTCATAGTTTGATTGTAAAGTACTCCCAATTTAAATTTCATCGGTGTTCTTGTTACCCCATAAATGTAGTTTCGCTGTTATTCAGTCTGATTTATGCGGTGCCTTCAAATATGTACGTAAGCTCCGTACAATTTATTTTTTTTGGGCCTTATCGGCTTCACTTTAAAGCTCTTCCATTTGTTGGCAGTCTTAAGCCTCTTTCAACCCCGAAGAAGTAAGTAGTTGTGGTCTTTCTCACGCATAAGGCAAATGTTGGGTGCCTTGGGTCTCTATCAACCCAAATCCCAAGATCTAGCTTGAGGGATAATCTTAATCTTCACACATCTAAATAAGACCACCAGACTTTTCCGCAACCGCTAATGTGATAATCCTAAAACTGTTTGTGTTGTGTTCTGAAAAAATAAAAAATCTGTCAATCTTAACATCAAAATGAAATTAACCGGGTAAAATACTAAAAGTAACAAAACAATGATGTAAGTTTCTTGGTCCATTAATTGTCCTTAAGCTTAAAACTGCTGGCGCCTACCTGACTGGGGACAATTACAATTCTTTGAACTTGTCCGACGCTAGAATGTATTGCATGATCAGAAGAATGCCCCTCAACGCATAGCCCACCAGATTCATCTGCCTCCCAATACACTTCAGCCTTGAGGATTTTCGGCAGATTCTGTTCCCGGAATTGCAATAAACCTTGCTCCCATGGGTATCTGCATTATCATTTTACAAAGACAACATGAAATTGATCAAAATCGTCGATGCCATCAAGATATATTTATAAGAAACAAGTTGCACTTACCCCAACCGAGATTCTGGATGTTAATGTCAAAGTAACAAAATTTCCCCCAGCTGTCGAATCATGTATTTCTGGTTGCATAGCTATGTTCAAGAAAACGTGTTCTAGAGCTGTAAGGCTAAGTTGAAAATCTGCTATCCAGTAAAAAGTATCACTATTAGTAAGCGATATAAGACAGCCATTTTTTATGTAAAAATGCACAGGTTCAGGTGAAAGACTGAAGGGTTCCAAATGATCTTGCATAAAATCCAAACTCTTTTGGCAACATATATAGTCTTTATAATAGAACCTTCTTGATGCACTTAAGTTTACTAATAAGTCTTTTACACACTTATCATAAATTTATAATAATAAATTGAAAAACATAAAGTACAATTATATGTAATGAGATAAAACAAAAACATCAACTCGAGGCTTGTAAAGATCAGTTGGATTTGGTGTGTTTGCAAATGAAACTGGAAACTAATTTATTAAAATTAGAATATGCACTAATTTTTAAATTTAAAATTCTAATTAAATCAGAATATGCACCAAGATAGTTCTTGTAGCGAGAGCCTTTATCCTTACAACACTTCTCATCTGTTACCTGCGCTTACTTTTTTAATGTGGGAGTCCCCACTTTTCCCTTCATATTTCCTAACCAATGTGTTCTCTTTGAGATCCAACTTATAATTCACCCAAGCACCAATTTGAACATTCTACGGTTCGTTGTGAAAAAGCTCAAAAGAAGATTCTGACTCATCTATGTAAATATATTATTTTCAATATTCATCATGCCCAAAATCGGCCTCAAAATATATATTTTATGCTATTTTTTCTAACATATACCAATTCCATTTCTCTGTTTTGGAGCTCGGAGGAGAAGTTCTGTTCAATAGTAAGTTAATCACATTGTTTGCTAATGTGAGATATATGAAACAGAAATGTGAGAAATGCCAAAACTTGAAAACAATTTACTTATTCAAACACACTTGTCAAAAGAACTGCTTCTCGGAAGGAATGTTTCTGCCAGGATTATTCTCCATAATCCCTTCAACAATCTTTGCTTCCCGGCTCCGGACCACAAGAAGTCATAGCAGGGTCTCTTAGTGACGAATGAATTTACTTCACAAGGAGTTATAGGTAGTGAAATGATTGCTTTTGGATCAGTAACGGCGTCGGTATGCGTATTACTATTACGCTTGTCATCATTATTTTCAGAATTGTCAGTGGCCTTTCGCCGCAAAACAAGAGGAGGATGGAGAAAAAGAGAAGAGAAAAATTGCATCAACGTTGCACGCTCGTGTCTCCATGCAAGTATAAAGTTTTTCTTGAATAATGCATTGAATTGTTGCAGCAGTAGAGGAAATCCTCAATCCTCTCTGCAAATTCCTTTTCTTTTCTTTTCTTGTTTTTTCCCCTTTTCCGGCTTGCAAGTTTTTGATAAGGGTGATATACGTATTTTGTAGCATCCGGATTCTGAAGTTTGGTGCGAGTCGGTCGGAGTTAAGAAGACGAGAAAGACTTAGATGGCAAGGTGACGTTTTGCTATTTACGACACATTCCCAGTTCATTTATTATATATATATATATAATTTTATGATTTACGAGCGCATTAATTATATATTAGTAAATTTTAATTTGTTAAATTAATGAGAATAAGGATGAACACTAGCTAACTGCTATTTTCAGTGTTGATTAAGTTTAAAGAAGCTGCCAGTTTGGCTGTGCATGTGTATAGTGTTAAAGTCTGCTTGGCTTGGGAAATTCTTGCTTCACCGTTAGAAAACCAATATAAACCGCCTGGGTTTGTTTGTTCACTGTTAATAACAAAGATTAAGGGCATGTTTGGTTTGGTAATCTGAGTATAATTGTTGGTATCTTAGCTCCAAATTCTTTTTCTTCCAACCATACAAACACCAAATGAAAAAAAGTTTGATTGTTGTAAAGGAGTTGTTCTTTGTTACCCATTTTTAAGGTATATTGGCTTGACATAATTATAAGATAAATCAAATAAATAAATCAAAATTCTTAAAAGAAAAATTTGATAAGGTAACTCTCACTGTTTTATTGGTAGCATTACAGAAAAAAGAACTAAAATTATCACATTGATATACAAATACAACCCGTAGAATTACAAAAATCCTGTAAACAACCTTGGTATTCTAGTAAGATATTAGTAATATGTGTAAAGCTACCAACTGGGGTTAGTCACCAATCTGATTGGGATCGATGACAATTCCATGAACTGGTCCTGTCTGGCCTAACAAATTTCCACGGGAAGTTGAAGCCGAAGAAGCATTTAGTTCGACATGAGGGGGTATTGGTTTTTCGGGAGAGTGGCCAGAAATGCAGAGGGCACCAGTATCATCTTGCTCCCAGTATACTTCAACCATAATGCCTCTAGGATTCTCTGCAGATTCCGTTCCAGGAATCCCCACAAACCTCGCTCCTGGAGGTATCTGCATTGTCATTTCAAGAAATGAACAGGAAAATAATCAAAATCTTGACACATGCGAAAGATTGGCAATATGAAATAGATCTGACTTACCTCAACTGATGCCCCAGATGTTAAGTTTAGAGTGACCAACCTTCCTTCAGCGGCAGCTGTTTCTAGTTCTGCCTGTTTTGCTATATTCAAGAAAACATCTTCTAGTGTTGTAAGACTTACTTGAATATCTGCTATACTGAATTCGTTTTCTCTATCTTGGAGCTCCACAAAAAAATTCTATTCCAATGTCATAATGCCAAGAGGAAAAACGAACACTTTAGTGGAAATAATGTCAAAATCATACATGTTCAAACTGGATGTGCAAAAACGAAGAGTAAGAATAAGATCGTGAGAAATGGCTACTTTTAAAATCGCCTCTCTATCATGAGGAATGACGTACGTCAGGAATGCTTTATTCTCCTCTTTTGGTAACACATCTAAATGCTGCCAACATATAACCCAAGTCAGGTGCCAACTCTACAAATTTGAAGAAAATTTTAGACTTCTAACTTATGCAACATACAGTTTTAAAGAACTGCTTCACTGCATCATGATGAGGACTTGCAACTTCTTGATCTCCATTGAGAGGACTTTGTCCATTATTGCTTCCAGTGAAATTAACAGTAACAATGAAACCGGTACCGAACTTTGACTTTAATCTGATTGAAGTTCCAATGCAGCGGAGTCTACCCTTTGCCATTATTGCTATGCGGTCACTAAGAATGTCAGCTTCCTCCATTGAGTGTGTTGTCAGGATAATGGCACGACCTTTCTTTGCATCTTGTATTATGTCCCAAACATGCCTCCTCGTTATGGGATCCATTCCAGTCGTCTGCATTTCAAGCATCTAAAAGTAAGAAAATAATGCAGTACACATGAACATATGTAAAGGAAAAAAAAATTCTAATCTGATATCTGCTTACCGGTTCATCCAGAATGACTAACTTTGGATCACCAATAAGAGCAATGGCAACACTAAGGCGACGCTTCATTCCTCCGCTGTAGCTCCCAGCTCTCACTTTGGCTGCCTTGGAGAGTCTAACTTCTGCTAAAGACTTCTCAGCAACCTGCATTTGAGGAGAAACATTTGTAAAGTGATAGTGCAAAGAGTCGATATATTCAAGAAAGCTCATCGAGAAGGTTAATATCTTCAAGAAAAGCTGCAGATCAAAGTGGTTAGCATTGCAAATAAATTTCAAGAGTCTTCAATTATGGTGACTAAGAAAGCACCTTTTTGCTTAACACATACCGATTTGATTGAGTTCAGAGGTAGGCCCTTAATATTAGCGAACAAGTGGAGGTGCTCTTCACCCGATAGTGCATCCCAAAGAATATTGAACTATGAAGAAAAACACAATTTAAATGAAGGTCATTTCAGTATTCTATTTGAGAAGTTATGAATGGTGAAAGACATGTCGCTTGCTGTTGGAAATGAGCACACTCATAGATTGGAAAAGAGAGTCACCTGGGGACAAACGCCAATAGACTTTTGAATATTTGTCATGCTGACAGAGCTCCGAATGGACAATCCATAAATCAGTGCTGATAAACATATCATATCATAATGTCAATATGCCTCATAATTTCATCTTCAATCCCAGCAAAACTGGGACTGATGAAAACACATATAAACAGTCAAAGAAGATTGTTACCATCTCCACCAGTCACGGGTGTTATGCCAGTCAAACAACTGATTGTTGTAGTTTTTCCAGCACCATTGGGTCCAAGGAGACAAAATAATTGATCCTTTGCGATGTTCACCCATAACTCCTGAAAGATAATTTGTCAACTTTTGCCTTGTATTGTCATTCAATTATGAGCCACAACCAAAGTAAAAGAAAATTTTATCATCAAGTCATCTAAAAAGAACATATGTAGTGTCATTCCAAGCACCTAATGGACTCAATTCTACAAGAAGACTGCTTATTGCTCAACAGTTAAATGAACTAAATCTTTAGTTCAGGGAATGAATATCTGGAAGAACGCATGAGTAAAAAACTAAAGCAAGTGCATTTAACAAATATTTTGATAAAGCCACTTTCAGAATAATCTCCTACACAGGACCATAGCAAAGATAGCTCCTTCCTTCTAGCATTTCAACCTTGCTTAAAATTTGTAACTGAAAGAAATTTTTACCTTAATGGCATGATAAGGTGACGTCTTTTGGCATTTACAGCAGCACCCAATTTTCCTAGTCCCTGGAAATGTCTTTACAAGGCCACGTATTTGAACTGCCACATTTGGGTCAGGTATACTTTCCCTAATCTGTTGCTTAACCATGTTTTCCTCTTCCAAAACATCTTCGTCATCTGGATTAATATGTTCCATTGGCGGGACTGAACCTACACAACTACAAATGCTTCCCTCTGTGAATAGAAAGGGAGAAAAGAATCTGTCATATAAATGAGCCAACTTTAACCTGAAAACTAAATGTCGGGCAAAAGAGAACTAACATTCTTACATTAAATTTCAAACTCAGTTACCTTCTATCTTGTTTCCACCTTTCCCTGTCCAATACCCAGGCTTTAAAAAGTAAAATGTTGATTTCCTCACACCAGCGGCATTTGGAATTATATTATCAAAGTAGATAGCCAAAATAAACCAGACAAAGAATGTTGCCACAAGCCATATGTAGATATCATTCTGTCAAGAACATGAAAAAAACACAAATATTGAGGTAAGGGCAGTCACTCAGCCCAGTTTTAAGTGAAAAGATAAAAACACAAACAAATAAAGGACAAGAGTTTAAGAAAGAAGCAAAGAAAAGCTATCACATATTTTAGGGTTTTTATCTTCAAAGTAGTTGCATACAATTGTTATCACACACTCAGTATCATTTGGTGCACACTCTGCCCGTTTACTCCAGCTAATCCCAATATCTTGAGGTGTTTCAGTTGCACCAGAAAGCAGCTGTAGGGCTTCTGCAAGAAGATTAGGGGGAAACAAGGACCATATGGTTCGATACGTATTAGAAAACTGGTCACTGTAGGGGAATCCAAATGTTGTAACAAGCTGCAATGACATAAAAAAACTATAAGCACAATGGAAAATATAACTCCTTTTTGAGAAATTCAGCAGGGAACTTGCCTGAGTCAAAAATCCCACTACAAATACAGAGAAACCAATATTTGTGGATGATGACGACTTGCTAATGAAGGCTGAAAACATGAAGGCGAAGCCAGTCTAGCATCAAGAGTCAGTAAGAATCAGATCAAGATGGAACATATTTAGCTTATGTTTGCTCGGTTTCTCCAACATTAAAGCAAAAGTCTGTAAAATATCGTAAGGATTGCTTAGAAATGTGCTTACCATATTGAATTCAAAAAGGAAGAACAAGAGGAACAGGACAGCAAAACTATTATTCAAGAAAAAATCGAACTGAAACATCATTCCAAAAATAACTATGAAGAGTGATGAAAGAAGGACAAGGGTTCCCTCCCATGTTAGCCATGATAACCAATAGGCAGAATCATAAAGGCCCATCATCGTCATCACCTGTTGGAGAACAAGAGACATCACATTGGAAACGTGATTAATTTTGCACGGGATCAGTAGTACTTGTGCAGATCGAACTTTCAGACAATAGAACTTGAATACCTGACGAAGTTTGAGCTCTTTCTCTGTGACCAAAGAACTGATTTGGAACACGAAACCAAACATTGCAACTGCAAGGAAGAACGTTGGCCCAATTCTAGCCACTGCAGAGAAAATCTCCCCTGGTGGGTGGGCAAATTCCTTGAGCCCCACAACCCAGCTAAAGTTTGGATCTGCAGATGTGAGAATCACAAGGTAGCATACTTAGTGAAATGAAAAAAGGGTGACCTCCTCCAATTTATACACTTCTGTGAAGAGTATAAAACACAACAACCAATAGTATACCTCCAATCAAAGACCTAGCAATTTCACGCTCGGCGGCAAGCTGAAGTGGGATTTGAAACTTGAATGCAGGATCTTCATAAAGCCCCCGCATGTCAATTGGAGTGGAATTTGTCTGTATTCCATAGCTTATAACAGTAGCATTTCTATCCACAAAATGCAGAGCTCCTGGGCACCTCATAGGATTACTATAAAGCCAATCATCCACTTCAGCCGCTGTTCTAAATGACATAACCTACAGAAATGGACAAGGAAAGTAGTTTCAATGATCTTTCACATCCCATTATTTCTCCTGCAGATCATTTACAATGTTTCCATATCTCGTACAATGCCCAATGGAAACGAAATTTTACTGTTATAGTAACAAATAACTTAAATTTATTATTAAAAAAAAAAATTCAAGCTCCAACAAAAGTTCCTTCAATTTCCCAGAATATTTTTAGCTTCAGCCAAGAAAATAATCACATAAACATAATAAATCAGCTAGTAAAGCTCACTGATCCTTTCTCTCACATAACAAACGAAACCCAAGAAACTAACTACAATAAAGAACTCGAGTTTTTAGCTTGACACTTTTAATTTCCAGTTCCCTTTCAACCCAGATCAATAAATAAAATTAAACTAGGAATAAATTTAAGATTAATGAAGAAAGTACCTTGCTTGAAGGAATAGCTCTGCCAGGATTATTGCGCATGATGGAGCTAACAATGCGCTGCACTGTGAGGCTGTCATTGCCGCTCCACAAAAAGTCAAAACAAGGCGACTTAATGTAGAACTTATCTTCACAAGGAGGAATGGGCGGCGAGACCAAAGGCCGAGGATCAAGAACATTCTTGAAGGTAGTGGAAACAGACAAGCGAGCCTCGATGGCTTCTTGAATGCAGTATATTAAAAAGATGAATATTAGAGAAGAAAATAGTTGGACAAATGTAGCTGTCTTGTGTCTCCAGGAAAGCAACAAGTTTTTCTTCAATAAGGCCTTGAATTGTTGCAGCAGCAGAAGGAAAGGGAACCCCCTCTGCAAATTCATGGCTTCTTCTACTTCTCGCTTACTTATTTGGTTGGCTCCTGCTTAAAAAGGGCGCGGTTTTGATGATTTTTCTCTTTCAGTTTTCTGGTAAGTTTAAGGGTGACTGACTGGGTGTTGAATTTAATTGGAGTCGGTTTTTTGTTAATATGACAATCTATTTTTTCGTAAAAATATTGTGTGTTCAATTAAATTTAAATGTGCCGAGAGAGTCTTAAAATATTATTATATTAAACCTACTTTCAACTTTAAAAATGGAATAAAAATAACACAAAATATATCTTTGAATATTAATCCAATTCTGTTAACGCCTTCATCATCTTTGTTTGATTACCAATTAAAGTGCTCCGGTCAAAGTGAATTATTATTTTGTTTCGCCTTAATAACGTCAAAAAAAAAAATGAGCTTTTTGTAAAGTCAGCGATCTAATTTACTTCAGAATTACATAAAGCTAAGTTGCTTGAAAATTTTAATCACTTTTGAAGGAAAAAAAAAAGATAAAGATATTGATAAAGTTCAAATTAATTTTTAACCTATTATCTCCTTTGAAATTTGAACTCAATGGTCAATTAAATAAAATTAATTAAAACTAGTTAAAGGCCACTCAGATAAAACCTTAATCACTTATTTTGTAGCCATTCTTTTTATTTTTTTTTCATCAATAATTTCTAAAGAATAAAAATAATTCTAAAAGAGTTGACGCCGTCGCGTGAAATTATATTCTTTGCGTACTAGAGCAGGAAAGGGAATGATCCTTTGTAGAAAGAACTTGCCTTCAATCGAGAGGGTGTTTTGGTCAATTAAGTGCCAAGGAACGAAGGGCATAATGGTGATTCTGTACCTGGCCAAAAACGAGATTGTATGGTGACAATACCTTGCAATTGTAAATGTGAATCAAATATGACTAAGATTTTGCGGTTACTTGCACTTCAATGCCGCTGCGTTTAGCCACTTGAAGTGTCTCCCAAGGTTGATTCGTTTCATGCATGCTCTCATTTCCCTCAATTATTATTTTATCAAACAAAAGATATGACTTTATATCATGTATTATTATTAAAATCAAAAATCAGGAGGGACCAGCGGAAGCACTCGCAGGGACCTTTGTCATTGCCATTATTATTTTTTATAAAAATATAAAATCGGAGAAGTTATGCTCGGCAGACTACTGAATTGTATATATTATATATATGTGTGTGTATTTAAATAAATCTCATACCTTGTAATAATTGAAAACAAATCAAGATCACTCTAAAACTTAATAAATGCGAAATTCAAACGGTCAAATAATAACTGATCAATAATACTCCGTGCGTGGCTCATGCTTCCTTGCAATTTCCAATGGATTGCAGTCTTGATAAACTCTTACCCATTGAAAATTTTTTATTCATAGGGAAGAAAAAAAAAAAACGAAGTGTTGACATTAACGTGTATGAGATCATAAGTCGTAAGACTTTTCATTTTCTTTTTTGCATGCATTACGTGATATATTTTGCTTTGCTTAATGACCAAGGATACAAGTAACTGAGCTGCTCTGAAGTTTGAATTAAAAATAAGGAATAAAATTGGAATTAGGAAGAAGATAGGGAAAATACAGCAAATGCTGAAAGTGATGGATTGGTGCCCCTTCATGCAAGCTGAATTTGTGTGGCTCCAATATTTGGTGCATTTGTTAATATCACTTTCAAGCAATTAACTTGTGGAATTTGCGGAACCTGACTGCCTTGAATAATTAAAGCACCGTATTCGTGTTTACACTACAATTATAAATCCCTTGAGCACACGCGTTTGAATAGTACTAACAGCCCACCAATACTTTGAAAATGTGAAAACGTAAATATCATTTGTGTGAGGAGTTCGAGTTTGATGGGGCTCTTTCTTTTCAAATTATTTGTGAAGTAGATAAGAGCATGTTCATCACATTTTATGGAATTTATGGATCTTTGCCCAAAGGAAATTTCCTATGCTTTTCTTGGATTTTACTGTCTAGTTTGATCTTACAAAATAATATGCCATTTCTTATGCTTTTCAAAATTCATTTGTTTAAACCATCGATTTCAAGAATTTTCTATGTTCTTTTCAGGTTCCAAATCAATGCGCGTTTACGCATTGCATGACATTATGCGTTTGCATAATTTAATAGTGTCATCGGTTCTAACGCAAATCCGTTTGCCATTAGCTAGAGATCCACCTTCCTCTTTGTGTTCTGCTTTTAATATAGATCCGAAAATGTACTTTGTTTTGATCTTCATGTAATCTTGACTTGAACTATTAAAATATGTATAGGTGATTAGAGCACCACGAATCTTTGACTCTTTGGTTTATCGATGTGCTAGCTGGTCACTGTAGCATGCTATATATGAACTCTATAAGATATTGTATTTTAATTATGCACGAAAGATTATTTCTGGGAAACGTCAAAGAAATTACACACAGTTTCATGATCACTTCATTGTTCTGTTGGTTTAAAGTTTATATGATGCCACTAACTCCCACATCTACTTTTTTAAATCTAAAAGATATGAACCCAAACAACAATTCGTGTTGACCTTCGATTAACTTAAACATGAAGAAAATAAATGGAAACATGCTACAGTCAACAACGATTATTCAAAGAAAATGGATAGGAGGAAGGAGAAAATTAAACAAAAAGATCAATGGTTATCGACCAATTCTTATTTTCAATGACATGCAATTCTCCTGAATACTGAGTGGAACGTGTGAAGGGTAATTGCGTCATCGAGACAAGGACATTTTCGGTATCTAATTTCCTGTGAATTAATAATAAGTAATGGGCAAATCCCTCGAAATTATTTATCCATTGCTCCTATAGTCTAATCTGATGTATATATATTACACCTGTAGTTCAATCAATATATATATATATATATATAAAATCCAATCCCAGCGACAGTGAGTTTGTTTTATCGCTTGTAAAAAATACACATTAGTATTTAACTAAACCGTTACAAAAATCAACGCGGTAAAAAGATAAAAATAAAAATCCAACGGTTCGTTATTTTTTGCGTCAAAACGCCGCGCATAAAATGGGTAACGCGCTGGTGATGGGAAAACATAGTTGGACTTTTAAACCGAGTGTTGAGTTGATAGGGAACCTGCTGCTGAGTCTCAACGGTCTCACGGACAAGTGTCTCATTTGGCGCGAAATTTCTGCCGTCGCCGGTAACGGCAATATCCGGTGACACCAATGTCTTCGTCACTTGCTCCTGCGCCTGCGAGCTTCTGTACTCAGACCAACGCTTTACTCAGAAAGAATTTAACTTTCCAGGTTCTTTTTTCTCTCTTCCTTTTGTTAAGAGTTGGGTATAGGGTTCTTGTTTGTTGGTGAAAGGTGAGATATATTAAATATTGTTCTTCGCAACTGTAAGGTTCTTGAATTTCTCTCTGAGGGCACCGCAAAATTTCAGTTGATTCTAGACGAATTGGTCTTTGCTTTGTCCAATTCATTAATTTTGTAATAAGCTTAATTTCACATTCTGAAACGTAATTGTAAATGGCGTCATCCATCTCATCATCTGTGTTCTCTTTTGCAGAGACGAAATGTGAACACGAATATTCGGCTTATTCTCTACCCGTTTATCCTCTGCTTAATAATTGTTCTGCTCCAGGTTTTGTTAGACCGCGTAGTGAGCAACTCAGCTGATTATAAATGCGGCTGTAATTGTGTTAGGAAAAATGGAAGTGATTGTGTGGAGGAAAAATGTGGGATAGAGTACTCCACTCCACAGCAAGCGCAATTTTGTTCCATTCCTCGCCCTCCACAATGGCCTCCAATGTTGCAAGTACCAGCTCCTCAATACCGTGCTGTAAGGAATGATTTTCTCACATACCCCAACTTGCCAAATGAGTCGTGCAGGATTAATGGTTCCTGTCCTGCCACGATACTTCTTACTGGGAATAATCAATCTTTTGGACAAAGTATGTATGCCTCTCCCTCCTACTTTATTTTGGAATTTTTATGTTTTCTATAATATGATTAATTTGCCTAATGATATGATGGCTCTTCGACCAAATCTACGTGTATTTTGATAGCCTTGAGTAAGAATATGTTGAAGGACACTTTCAGTGTAAATCCCTCTGATGTTATAGCTAGCTTGGCCGGCAATGTCTTGGTAAGCTGTCTTTCCTATCATTTGACTTGTCATTCATCTTGTTTATTATTCATGTTTTCACTTACATCTTTGGTAAAGACATTGTGTCCCGTACTGTTCTCTTTCTTTGTTTTTCTTGAAAATTGTTTCAGTGCTGAAGCTAATATGGTCTTTCAAAATGTTTCAGGGGTCAGAATCAAAGCCGGAAATAACTAATTATGTTGAACCTGCTTTTGTATCTGATTCTCCAATTTATACCATTCAAAGTCAGTGCAGACCAGGCTCTTCCCTTGTTGTTCCATTTGAGCTGGCATCCATTAATGTTTCACTAGGTATAAGCTCTTCAAATATTGCATGATTTCCTTTAATGTGAGGTCTCAAAAGTCTTCATTTTCACCACGAGGTTCATTCTGTGTTCTTTGACTAAACTGCTGTCAGTTGAATCACATTTTTGCATTCTCCTAGAAAATTTTCTTGATATTTAGTTGCTTTAGGAAAGTCTCAAATCAGAGTTCATTATAGATTACAAGTGTGCCTTGTTTATCATGTGAGAGCTCCAAAACTTGGAATTTCAAGGTAGAATGATGTACCATGATAACTGTGGTTTGATTACTAAGACATCATTAAGCTAATGAATACTGTCTCTTATTCTCTAACTACTGAAATCATTAATCAATTTCTTCTACTTATTTGATCATTTTTTTGTCCTTGGTTCTAGAGATAAGATGTCTTCAAGGTTTAAATTTGTGGCGCAAAAGTTCCTCTGAGATAAATGATGAGCTGTATAAAGGTTTCAGAAAAGGGAACTCAAAAAGAGAGAGTAATGAGATACTTGCAGGTTGGTGTACTTAATATTTCTAGTTAATTTAAGAGTCTAAGAGAAGCAATATTACTCTACTAATGGTTTGATTTTTCTCCAGCCTATGATTTCTTAGACTCTGACCTGGACAAATTTGATGTGACCATCTGGTACAATTCAACCTATAAGAATGACACAGGGAATGTCCCAATTGGACTGCTGCGTGTTCCACGCTCCATAAATCTGGTACTTTCCAAACTTGTTCATTTGTTGAATTTGATTCGGAACTCATGGAAATTTCTGTGCTGAATACTTGTACATCTGCGTCTTCACTGTGGTTTTTTTTCCTTTTTTGGTCTGAAACTTCTAGCCCTGTTTCAGCGTTCCAATTGGTTTGTATTATCAATTCCATTGCTTTTATAACAAAATAAATGGACACTGACATTTGAAATTCATTCATTCTAGGTATCCAATGCCTACCTTCAGTCTTTGCTAGGGCCTGGCACCCAGATCCTGTTCGACTTTGTCAAAGAGATGCCAAAAAATTCTTCCAAGCTCAAGTTGGATGTATCATCTATTATTGGTACACTGTTCTTTACGTGGGTTGTGCTACAGCTGTTCCCCGTAAGTATGACTATTTTTCATTTGCATCAGGACTCCTTTTAATGATCACAAGTAGTTAACGTTTTCATGTTCTGCAAACTTTGTAATTATCCAGACGTAACTCATAGTTTTCTTGTAATTAGGTAAAGGTTAATCTTTGTTATTACCCATATGTAACTCATAGTTTTCTTGTAATTAGGTAAAGGTTAATCTTTGTTATTACCCATACGTTTTCTTGTAATTATGTAAAGGTTAATCTTTGTAATTTATCTAATATTTTCTCATTTTTCTTTTGATCAAGTTTTATTGCATCTTATTTTCCTGAAGGTGATCTTGACAGCTCTAGTGTACGAGAAACAACAGAAATTAAGAATCATGATGAAAATGCACGGACTTGGTGATGGACCTTATTGGGTGATTTCATATGCTTATTTCTTTTGCATATCTTCAATCTACATGCTATGTTTTGTGGTGTTTGGCTCAGTCATAGGTAAGAATCCACCTAATTATTGCATTTCATATTTTGTTTTAGTTGAACTTAATCTCATGCTGTTGACTTGCAGGGTTGAGATTTTTCACACTCAACAGCTACGGCATCCAATTTGTTTTTTATATAATTTATATAAATCTGCAAATTGCTCTGGCTTTTCTAGTAGCAGCATTGTTTTCAAATGTTAAGACTGCCTCAGGTTTGATTCAAAATTTTCATATATAATAGCAATGGGTAAATCCCTACATTCTGTGTTTCTGTTAATCATCTGGAACTTACTTTTATGCAATGATTGATATATGGAAATGAGTACAGTCATAGGGTACATATGTGTCTTTGGAACTGGGCTCTTAGGTGCCTTTCTACTTCAGTCCTTTGTTGAAGATTCGTCATTTCCAAGTAAGTTCAAATGTGAGAATGAAGTAATTCTCTTGTTTTCGGATTGTTTGTTTCAAGCTGAGCTAGTATTGCTCATTTTATGAGATTTATTTTGTTTCTGTAGGACGCTGGATAACTGCAATGGAGTTATACCCTGGCTTTGCTCTATATCGTGGGTTGTATGAGTTTGGAACATATTCCTTCAGGGGTCACTCTATGGGGACAGATGGCATGAGTTGGGCAGATTTGAGTGATAGTGAAAATGGGATGAAGGAGGTTTTGATTATCATGTTTGTTGAGTGGTTGTTGCTTCTTGGTATTGCTTACTATGTAGATAAAATTTTTTCATCTGGAGGTGCAAAAGGACCTCTGTATTTTCTCCAAAACTTTAAGAAGAAGCCTCATTCATCTTTCCGAAAGCCCAGCTTGAGAAGGCAGGATTCTAAAGTCTTTGTTAGTATGGAGAAACCTGATGTCACTCAGGAGGTAGTTTTTCTTGTTGGTCAAAGTATTATTCATTATAGAAGTAGAAATGTAATGGTGGGATCATTATAACTTCACTGCTTGTTAATGTTGTTTGGCTGAAGCCTAATATCATTATGAATATTTTCCAGTTATTTGAGCTAAAAGAAATCTTTCAATTGTCCTTTTTTGGATCTTAGGCTGTGTGATCTGACTCAGTTACAGTTATACGTATAATATTAACATTTGTGCTTCATCTTTTGTTCTCCAGAGAGAGAGGGTTGAACAGTTGCTGCTTGAACCAGGGACGAGTCATGCAATCATCTCTGATAACCTTAGAAAGATATATCCAGGAAGGGATGGTAATCCTGAAAAAGTGGCTGTGAATGGGTTATCTCTTGCATTGCCTTCAGGGGAGTGTTTTGGAATGCTAGGTCCTAACGGTGCTGGCAAAACCACTTTTATATCCATGGTAAATGTAACATATGGTTTGACCTTGGGATAATCATTATTGAACATTTCTTTACATGTATGTGGCACTATTAAGGCTCATTATGAACCAAGGAGTAGGATAAAATATAGAAGGCTCGCAATAGGTTTTGCTTTTAAGCACATGACTTTTCTTGTTCTAATGCAAACTCTTGACTGTTCAAAAGATTATATCTAGTTATATTGCTTCGGTAGAAGGAATGAGTTTTAATCAGTCTCCTCTGTGGCCCACTATTTAAAACTGCTTTAAAATGACATCCTTTTACTTTATTGTGAGAAGTCAAGGAGGTACCAGCCTCTTCTTGACACATCAGAAATTACTTTTCTGCCATATTGATTTGCAATTTTTAATACTTGGTCTGTTAACAGATGATTGGGATCACAAGGCCAACCTCTGGGACAGCATATGTTCAGGGTTTGGACCTACGGACTGATATGGATAGAATATATACCAGTATGGGTGTATGCCCTCAAGAGGAGTAAGTTAGAATGATTTTCCTTTAACACCTAAAAGGCATTATTTTCCTTTTCACAAAAGCTGAAATATGTTGACATTTCATTTCCTTTATTGGACAATTTTAGCCTGCTATGGGAAACTCTAACAGGAAGGGAGCACTTGCTATTTTATGGGAGACTTAAGAACCTGAAAGGTCCCGCTTTAACCCGAGTAAGTGTATGCAGTTTTTATGGTTTTAATTCCACAACTGGTGCTTGTTGCTGGATTTCTGGTTGGAAACTTCACGAAAACCCATAACTTTCTTCTCTTGTTTTTTGCTTTCAAAATGGAAAGTGAATTATTTTAAATACAGTTATAAATGTTGAGCATAGAATTTCAGCAGTGCAAAGAAGTTTGACCATATTTTCTGTTCCTATTCGATTGCTGTAGGCAGTAGAGGAATCCCTCAAGAGTGTCAACCTGTTTCATGGAGGGGTTGCTGACAAACAAGCTGGAAAATACAGTGGAGGTATGAAGAGGAGGCTAAGTGTTGCCATTTCACTGATTGGGAATCCTAAAGTATGTATTAGTCTCTCATCAAATTGATTTTTTTCTGATTACTTTTAGATAATCATATCCTGCTATGCTACTCCTGGCTAATGCATATGGAAATTTTGTAAGGTTGTTTACATGGATGAGCCTAGTACTGGTCTGGATCCAGCTTCAAGGAATAATTTATGGAATGTTGTTAAGCGTGCAAAACAAGACCGGGCTATTATTCTCACCAGTACTCTCCCTCACTCCCTCTCTCAATCTATCTCCTTTACACACACACACACACACGCACACACACACGACAGAGTCACTGTCAACCAAAGCTTTAATTCTATATGGTTTCACATATCAGTTTAGGATGTTCCCTCAACTTCTTTGTTGGCAGCAAATGCGGATAATTTTCCCCTTAATCTCACTTATAAGGATTGTTCTTATATTTTCAGCCCATTCCATGGAAGAGGCAGAGGCCCTCTGTGATCGTTTAGGAATCTTTGTAGATGGAAGCTTGCAATGCATTGGAAATCCGAAAGAGGTAAATTTGACGTGACATTATTGCATCATTTGCATACTTTGCGATGAAAATCAGCAGGGCCTGTTTTTCACATTCTAGTTTCCTGCATGGCACTTAATTCGAATATGGTGTTTTGACAGTTAAAGGCAAGGTATGGTGGATCATACGTATTTACAATGACAACATCCGCAGATCACGAGGAAGTAGTGGAGAGTATGGTAAAGCGTCTCTCTCCGGGTGCTAATAAGATATATCAAATATCCGGAACCCAAAAATTTGAGCTTCCAAAACAAGAGGTAAGAGTTTCAGATGTTTTCCAAGCTGTTGAAGAAGCAAAGAGCAGGTTCACTGTTTTCGCATGGGGGTTGGCTGACACCACCCTGGAGGATGTGTTCATCAAGGTCGCCCGCCATGCTCAGGCATTTGAGGATCTTCCATGATTCTAATTATGTTCATAGTTCATGTCGCTTAGTATATTGCTTCTGTATTTTCCAAAAAAAAATTAGAGAGTGATTAAGTCTATATTCTTGTTATTTTGAGATTGTTTTTAGGAAGAAAATGTAAATTAGGAAAATTATCAGCGACTTACTCTTTTGGATTTGGATTGAGTGTCGAGATGATCTTTTTACTAACCTTTTGGATTTGGATTGAGTGCCAAGGTGAAACTTTTTAGAAAGATACGATTGATAACCATTTGAGAAGAATATAAAGCTACTCCTTTTGGTCAATATTCAAGTAGGTACTACACAAGTGTTAAATGTATAAAACATTCTTGCCGGCATATTACTGCTTACCCAAGTGAGAAGCGACTGCGTACACGAATGGGTTCTCAAATAAGTGAACAACTTTTGCGATTAATAGATAATGGTTCACTCTTATCCCATTACTACAATATCCACTTGATGGGTATGATCGTGATCATAGTATTTAGTTAGCTAAATATTAATCACAATCTTAAACAATGAAACATCGTGTGTTAATCTTTCCAAAAGCATTAAGTAAATTAACTCCAATATAAATGCATGATATCATAACAGATTGGGATTTATTCTTAGTTTCCTTAGAATTCTTTTCTTATCTTTTATCTCTTGCATCCTTATCAGGAAGTTTTTTAAATTTTATTCTTTTTTTTTTTTCAAACCAGCATCCCATATCTCTTCCCATCTATTAATAGCCCATGTTATATGAAAACACTCATATGATAGACAATTTGATACAAAATGGCAAAATTATCTTTGGTTTTTTGCTATTTCATTGTACTGGTTTTGTTTTTCACTAATAAAAAATGTCAAGCAACAGAAAGTTGTGAAGCAGTCGGGATATATAAATTGAAAAGGGGCGATCTTGCTTTGAAATTTACGAACTATGGCGCGACTATGCTCTCCGCGGTCGTCCCTGATAAAAATGGTCTGCTACTCTGTCCACCCTCTTTATAATTTGCACAGTTTATTTTGTTATATGATGATAAATCTCCAATGGAAGGTTAAAGAAAAATCAATTTAGGCATTGGAGCGTTTCTTTTGTCTAATTTACATCATCTAATATATTTTCTTATTTTTTGTAATTTCAGGGAAATTAGCTGATATTGTCCTAGGATTTGACTCAGTTAAAGATTATAAGGTGCGGTCAATTTTTATTAGCCCCCATACTTGTTTTGTCTGTTGGTTTAAATTCAGTAATAATAAATTAAATTGGTTACGTGCAATAAATATGACGGAAGTGATTCTCACTATGTTTACAGACTGATAACACCTATTTTGGAGCCATTGTTGGACGCGTAGCTAACAGAATTTCACGGGCTCAGTTTACATTGAATGGCACCCGTTATCAATTGATTAATAATAATGGAGACAATATGCTACATGGTATGTAAAAGTACATATTCCTAGCCAGTTTCCGAATGCTTTCTTTGAAGCCAACATTTGTTTAACATAAACAGGTGGCCCAAGAGGATTTAGTGAGGTTATATGGAAAGTAAAAAGTCATGAAGAAAATAGCCATATAACATTCACCTACGACAGCCTTGATGGAGAGCAAGGTTAGTAAACTCTTGTACAATTCATTCACTGCTCGCGTTGAAGATGAGTGACACAAACATGTGGTATCATTTTTGTATTTCTGATTACTTCTAATTCCTTATGAATATATGCTGTAGGCTTTGCCGGTGATCTTGCTGTCTCAGTGACATACATGTTTGTTGGTGAAAACAATTTGGTCGTAAAAATGAAAGCTAAGCCACTGGAGAAGGCCACCCCAGTGAATTTAGCACTGCATACATATTGGAACCTTGGAGGGCACAGCAGTGGTGACGTTTTCTCGCACAAGCTCCAGCTCTTCGGATCCCACATCACTCCTGTTGATGATCATCTAATCCCAACAGGCAAAATCACCCCGGTAAAAGGCACTCCCTACGATTTCCTCCAGGCCCAGGAGATTGGTAGTAAGTTCAAAGAGCTTCCAGATGGATACGACATCAATTACGTGCTGGACAATCCGAATCCTGAGCACTTGAGCAAGGTTGCTGTGGTGAGTGAGAGTGTATCGGGGAGGAAAATGGAGCTCTGGACCAACAAACCTGGAGTACAGTTTTATACAAGTAATATGCTGGGCAAAGTGAAGGGGAAAGATGGATTCGTTTACTCCAACTACGCAGGATTTTGCTTGGAGACTCAAGGGTTTCCGGATTCAGTTAACAATCCGAATTTCCCTTCTCAGGTCGTGAATCCTGGAGAGACTTATAATCATGTAATGGTTTATAGATTTACAGCTGCTTAGAATTCTTAAATTTTAGGCGTGCGGAGTTATCTCTACGACACCTGTTTCTTCTGATTATTTTTTGCTGGCTTGTCTTGGAATTAAACAGAAAAAAAAAGCTGATAAATAATCAATGCTTTTGATTAATTAAATTTGCCCCCGCTTCATGTCATTTCTTCTTTCCTTTTACATACCTTCTTGATCTGTTTTGCACTACTTTTTATCTAAATAATTGAATGCCACTGGAATAAATTTTCAAGTAATGCTACTTGTAATCGTCTACTTCGAGGTGACTTGACACATTCAATTAGTAAACAGTGCTTTTCACTTGATTGGTGTATGCATTTGGGCCTCCTCCACTGCAGAAGTTTCAACACGATATTTGCTTTATCAGCCTATAAATTTCTTTTTTATTTTCTCTTCCGACTGTTTCTTACTTTTCAAGAATTAATTTATTAAATTCTTGGACCATCGAACTGAACCTATTCAAACTATAATTTAATACTAGATGAACAATGATAGAGCGAGCCACAAACTAATTAATTTTATACAAATTTATTTTGTACAAATTAATTTGTTGGTTAGAAAAACAAGCACTTCCATGAATTTATTTGAATTATTGAATTAAGTCAATTAAGGGACACTTCGGTAATGTTGTATCTTATTTTAAAATAATTATTATTAGTTGCGTAAATATGTCTTTAATAAATCTTACTTTGAAGAAAATCAGTTAAACGTACTGCATTAAAAATATAAATGATTAAATTAAACATAATCTTGAATGATATTTATTTACACATTTATAAAATTATTTTTTATTGTGTATATATTATAATTGATAATTAAAATAAATATATAATTTTAATTTATTAATTTTTTATGTTATCTCAATATAATTGACAATAATGATAGCCATATTAATTTTATGATTTTATTTCTTAATCATTAAGGATAATTTTGAACTTTTATAATATACACGAGGATATAACTTTTCAAAATTTGCTTTAGAATAAGATGATTTTGTTAAAAATATTTTTTTAAAAAAAAATTATCAAATATCAAATTTAAATTTTAAATTTTTAAAATTATTTTTGAACCTCTTAGAAATGAAATAATATTAAATGAGACCTAAAACGTTTAATTAACAAAATTACAACTTGAATCGAATTTAAATAACGTCTATTCAATTCACTGTTTTCTCAAAGGGGAATCCCAATATGATTTATGGGCCATCCCCAAGCCGATGTTCAACTACTTCGGTTACAAATTGTAATAAAAACAGTGAACATATCACGGCAAGTGGCTGACCAAAACTTCAATTAATTAATCAGATTAACTCGTTGGGTACGTGCAGTGTGATTTTCTCGACAAAAATTCAAATAGTAACTGTTAATTACTGACGACATGTATTATTAGTTCACGACCAATCTTTGATCCATAGAGAAGAAAAACAAATTAAAAGGTTTTTTTGAATGGACAAGGCAATCTTTGTTGTAAACATGGAGGCCAGGCATGCGAGCAGCTTCCGATCCCTCCACCATTCGTTCCAAGCAAATCACGCATTGCTTCGAACACCCTTTAACTTCAATTTTTGCTAACGCATCAATCAGAGACTTACCTACAGCTGCGTTGATGGGTTTTGTAACAGCTGCCTCTTCATTAGTAATGATATTGATGAATGATGATCACAACCAGAGGAATAACGAGGCAGTCCTCGTTCTGATCTTCAGTCGCGGCCATGAGCGTGGCAAGGTACGTTCACTTCCTAGAGCTTGCTTGATATTTGAGGGCACGTCCAAGATGTGGTTCCAAGTCCTAGGATCCGTTTCTGCAGCACTGGCGGGTTCTTGTAGATCCTCGATCACAGCAAATCAATGGAGAAAATAGCTTCCCTTGGACTTGGACAGGGACACATCGCCGTTAGGGCAGGAAATTCCGAGGCTGATATATGTCACAGTCGTAATTATCAAACATCGCAATCCTGCCCATCTCAATCGGAATATTCCTTTTCGAAAAAGATTCTATAAGTTATAATAACTGATCTGTCTGCGTGAACTAATTCTTGAAATAATTCGGAGAAAGTGCTAAGGAACAAGTAAATAATTGTTTTACATTGTTGATTGTTTACGCTCGTGTGTATATATATATATATATGTGTGTGTGTGTGTGTACGTACGTACGTATGTATGTGTCTATATATATATATATATATATAAAAGATCATATCTAAGCGTGTAATATTTCCTAGATGAAGTTGGTCTTTTGTATTCAGGTTGGAGTGACTTGGAAGCTAAAATTGAGTAGAGATTGTTTTGACTTGCGACGGCTAATTGAGCCCTATTTTCCTTTTTCTTTTTTTGTTTTTTAACTTCTCGAAAGTTATTTTTAAATAGGAGTTAGATCACCTTTTATAAGTATTGATAATTTAAGAATTAATATATTCAAAATTATGTGGCGGTTAATGTGTCATTAATTCATTAGTATTGTGAAACTATTTCATTAGTAGTGGTATAAACTATTTCATTAGTAGTGGTATAAAATGTCAATTATTATTTAACACATAACCATTATTAATTTCTGACAAGTCATTTGAGATACACAATGTACAAACTTTATATCCTAATTTTATCCGCATGTTACATACAAGTCGATGTTATAAATAACATGTTGTACTTTTTCACACTCCAAAGCAAAAGTTATGTACCTTTCATTTTATTTTGAATATACAAATCGACATGTTGTATAATTTCCATAAATTTTTACGACATGTTATACATAAATTCATATTAAATTTTTATTTATTAATTTAATGTTATCAATAAAATAACTTTATATTTTGAAAATTAATAAGTTAATGGTAGTACATTGGATTAAATTAGATAAAAATTTTATAATTTAATTAGTCGAGTCCAATCTCATATTATACAAAATACAAGACAATACTACTAAATGTAATTCAATCCAATCATACCCTCGTATTCAATCCAAACTAGACGTTCCAACCATGTCCAAAGTAATAAACTTGCACATTGCCTCAGTCAGTCGTCTCCTATCATCCATGTATTCAATTGAAGCGTTAAGAATTTCTGGAGGTTCGTCAATAACAAATCATCACCATGTCTCGAGCGCAGGCCAATGTACACTATGTCCACCATGAATGGCTTGAAAAATGTATGCATGCATTGGCAGAAATTATACCTTAATTCTATGACAGATTTAATCGTCTGATTATGCATCAATTGATCACGTTTTGACTTTGGACATTTGAAAAATAATATATATGTACCTAAGTTCCATTAAACCAAATCTACTGAAATTTTATTTTTATTCTTTTTCTTGTCTTTCCAATGGCCCCTCCCCCAATCCGATGAGCCAAACAACTTGATCCTATTTTAGATTACTTTTAATGGAAAACATTAATTTCGTTCTTTCGGTAGACGAATTTTCGGTCCGTATGTGGGTGCCGCGGACGCTTACTAATTGCACCAATTCACCATGCCACCTCGGTTGTGGCGAAATTTCTAACCAAACAACCGTGAACCTCCTCACCTCCATTAACGGCGTCAACGCCTTGAAATATTATGACAAAGCAGAAAGAATGCTAACAATGGTCATCCCATTTGGCCTCGAATAATCATCAATTAATCACTGCACACAAAACTTCAAGCACCTTGAAAGGAATATTTTGACGAGCATATGCAGCTATAAGTGAATCCGAATTAAAAAAAAAAAAAGGGGAAATAAAAGGAAGAATCACTTGGATGCAACCATGCACTATGATCATGCCCTATATACATATGTATAGAAATGTTCTAACCTAGGATCGTAAATTTGTTAAAGTTTGGAAAATCTATTAAGTTATATGGCTTAAATAATTATATTATTAAACCATATGGTTTAATATGACTTAATAATTTTTTTAAACTTTAATAAAGTCTAATGTCTTGGACATTTGTATTTAAAAAAACATAAATAAATAAGGGCGCCTGCACTTAAGAGTGTGTGTGTGTATAATGAACTACGAACATGATAATAGTTTAGTTTATATATAGAGAGATACTGCAATTTTTATGAATAATGCTTGAGATCCCAACATTCGAACAATGTTATGCGTCACTCGTATATTCAACAATAAACTCGATGGTATATGTTGGGATCCCTTACACTTGCCAGTTTTTGTTCCATATCCTCAATGGAGCATTTCCAATCACTATTAGGGAACCTATGAGGGAATCAGTCTATTCCTGAATCCTTGTGGCAAATTAGATTCCGACATTTATGCAATAACTTCTTCGCTGTTGTTAATACAGTTATTTGAAGGATTTCCCCTCGTTTTCTATTTTTATTTTTATTCTTTTTGGTATTACTATTATATAACACCGTAGCAAAATTGACCGCATTTTCGGAAATTAAATTGATATGGACTTTTATTTTTATTTTCGGTGAACCCCATAAACATGCACTCCCCCCAAAAACTTCGTGCATGAATTCTCTTTTAGTGTCATCACCTGCATTATCTATTTGACTATTGTACTGCACGTTAAATGATAGATTATGAGATCTTATTTATTTTATTAACACGCAAAAATTTCATTAACACAACATACAATACACTTCAATAATAGACGTAGAATTACGTCAAGATATGTGTACAACCAATCTATTATGAGCTCTTGTTTAGTGACACAAAAGCGTTTTGAATCTAACCATGATATTGGCATTCTCAACCGTGTAGCTTATCGTTCGGACTGCGGAACAAATCGTTTTGGAATTAACACGCATTACATTTGCGAATGTAACTCAAAATCATTTTTCTGATTATCACATGGAATAAAAAATCCGGGCCAGGCCTTCCAAGCGAAAGCCGGGCTTTGCCAGCCAATTGTCCATCCCCAGTTCAGATGACGAATAAACTACCATGCAAACAATAATAATAATAATAATAATAATAATAAATAAATAAATAAATAAATAAAAATCAAATATGCTAAGAAAGGTCATAGAATTGTTTCTTAAGTCAAAACAAACCAAAATCTTCCAATCACATACAGAGAATGGAATCACATGCATTGCAAACTCACGCACATATGGTTAATCCGAGAGTCAACTCAACAAAATTGAAATCTAAGCTTCGTTCTTAATGAGCAGAGTGACTTGTACTGGTTTTCTTAAAATCAATCTTGTCAACTTTAACCTCCCCGTCGATGAGTTCATAAACATAGACCACAACCCGCAGGCCATCAATGTCCATGAGGACAAAACTAGGATTAACATCGTAGGTGATGCTGCTGAAAGCACCGGTGGCAGAACCTGGGTTTATAACCACACCTCCCTCATGTTTATAAGCAGTAAACTGATGAGTGTGACCAGTCACAAGTATGTCTACATCCAGCTGCCTCTGTAACATGGCTAGTGAGTCTAGGTCCCCCCACGGTATAACCTTCAAATACCAAGCAATGAAAGTCATGACCAACTTAAGAAATTTGATGAAATCCAAAAACTATAGAAATGAAAGGCAGAATATTGACACAAAACCACACCTGATGACCGTGGCACAGTCCTAACTTGAATTGACCAATAGTTAGCATTTTGGTCTCGGGATATCGTGTCTCTTCATCATATTCACCTCGAATAATATGCAAGTCAGGACAAATAGTCTTTAGGTAGTCATGAACTTCCTGAAAATGTCATTAGAAAAGCTAAGCCACTAACAAGTAATCTGCTAAGAAATATAGAAAATGCAAAATAAGAGATTGATATTTTCCATAAGAAACTTCATAATAAATAAATATACGGCAACAAAAACCACAGACAGTCATTCTTTTATTGAAAAGGTAAGATTTGAATTGAAGACCAAGCTTAATCCCTCCCCTTTAACCACGTGAGTTAATAATCAAGGGCCAGTACAGCAGTTTTGCATCCAAAAAAGAATTTAGATTCTGGACCACAAATTTAACAAATGTAATGCATTACCTCAGCATAGTAAGAAAGGTAATAAATCAGCAAAAGATCATATCTAGCAAACAAACTAGTAACTTCAGGTAGGTAAAACCAGAAATCAAATAAAGGGAAGTCCACCCATGCCATTTGGCATCGAATTGTGAACACACACAGAGGTCAATTATCTGCTATTTACACACTGAACTAAATACGGTTGTTCAAAAAAATCAAAAGCTAGTTCAATTATTTGCTTGGACATTCGTAAATCAAATAATGAGGTCAAATAAAGATAAGTGAACAATCAACTATGGCAAACACATTTTTGTTCATTGGAAGAAATGAGATTAAATAAAAGAAAAGAGATTATTTGTTAAAATGCCATCCCGTATTTAATTGCATTAAAACAATGAGTAGGAATTATAAGATTATAGGATAAAACTCTAAACGAGTTTAATGGCCAAAATTACAGAGCTTAATGATTGAGACTGGAAATAAGTTTTACTTCAGACACCAGGAATCAAAATTTGAAAGCCACAGCAGCACAGATGATGCATGCATTAGCACTTATATACTCAAGCTCTAGAAAGTTAGTTCTCAAAGAACTTGAAAATATCAAAGCTGTTGCAACCCCCAGAATAGACAAAAACAGAGACACAAAAATGTGAAACTAGAAAGTCGATCAAATATTTAAGAAGCCATTCTGTTCCACAAGGCTAATAAGAAGGCTCTGGATATCTAACAAAAATTTGAAGTACATTACATTTTTACATAGAATTTGAACTCATAAGTTGGAGTTGTGATAGAAATGCATATGCACATTCCTCATTAAACAAAACAGAGGGTATACTGATTTCACTTCCAGAACCAGAACTCCCTTTATTTACATAAATTGTTGGTCAGGCAATAACCCACCAATCTGATAGCCAACTCTTTGTAAGACAGACCGGAATAGTCTTCCCCACAGAACAGAAGACACCTAAACTCCCCATAAGAAATACCATTTTAGCATAATGTAATACAAAGACTCAACACACCCAATACTCTCCTAAAGAAAATCATCCTCTTGTGCTTATTGTTATTACACTTTTGAAGCACGTGATAAACTCATCAAACTCAATTCCATTCTCCAATCATGTTGTCAACTCAACTGGCACAAACTGCCTTATTCGGATAAGCTGACAAAATATAGAAAGATATAAATTCCAAATTCAAATAATATTTTCTTTTAACTTTTTCACAAGAAGATCCAATAAACATAGAATACTAAAACAGGAGAGAATTGAACAAAAATGACATACTTTGATGCAGAGATTGCCGGTACAAATGATGTGTTGGATCTTGCCAGGAACAAGCATGGACTTAAACTTAGCAGGCAAATCAGCTGCTCTATGTGGTATGTGTAAATCGCCCAACGCTAAGACCAACACCATCTCCAACGTTCAACTATCAAATCAAATCCCTATTAAGATTATCTGCCCACTGATCAAACAAATAAGTTGACATCAAATTAAAGTACGAGTTTTCGAGTAAGTTTTAGAAAAACAAAACTTAAAAATGTTGACTGAGATTATATTACAGTAAGAAGATTGCTTCAAATATAAATTAATTACCAGGAAGATTTGATTATTTTGGAGCTGTTTTGACAACGCCCATCAAAATTCAAAACCTCTGTCGTCGTTTTTCTGAGCTTCTTCCGTTACGCACGTGTTTCTCCAGAACGGCTTCGTTTTTAATAAGCTGGCCTTTCTTTCTTTTTTTCATTTTTTTTAACCATTGTTTGCACAATAATAATAGAACCCCGAATCTTTTGTACAAATAGACCAGTATAAATGAACATAATAATAAGGATAATAGAACTACAAATATTTTATACAAATGAACGAGTATAAATGAACATAGTATGAAAAGTTGGTAATATTTTTTCATGTCACATAAATTTATACACATTAACTTGTATAAAAAAAAAATTATATTTCTTCATGTCACGTGAATTTATACATAATAGCTAGTATGAAACTGATTATAGCTCTATCATATGAATTTCGGAGCTTCATCTAAAAAATTCAGGCAAATTTTAAAGTCATCGATTGCAGGTAGATGATTTTTTTATTATTATTAAAACTTGTATTCAAATATTAAAAAAATTTTTTATTAAGTTTCAAATTTCCACCAAATTAATGTCGATTATTATCCAAGGCGGTGTATCAAAATAAACATTATCATCATGATCATGCATTACCTGTGATAAACCAAAATTGATATTCTGTACAAAATGAGATAAGATAAAAATAAATAAATAAAAAAATTAAAACACAACACTAATGGTGTGTTTACTTTCCGGATTGGGGAATTGGAATCCGGAATCGGAATGATTGATGGCGTTTACTTCACAAAAATGGAGCAGGAATCGGAATCGGAATTGTAGGGCCCACCACTATTTGGGAATGAGGAATGGGAGATTGATTCCCATTGGGGGAGGTGGAAATCAATCTCCCATTCCCTGGAATTCTCATTTTACCCCTCCCCAAAATTAAAAATGTCCATTTTGTCCTCATTTGTAATTAATTAATATATTGGCCCAAATCAATGGAGTGATTCACTCCATAAGTCTAAAGCCTTCCCCCTAAATTTCCAAAATAATCCCAATGTTTCTTTTGTCTTTCTCATACCTGGGATTATCGTGCGTGGCAGACAATACATTCTTTATTCAAAACCCTAAAAAGACCCACTCATGGTTATTTTTCTTCAATTCGAATATAACCATTCAGAGCCTTCCAAACTGGTTTAAACATTGGTGGACCTTCTTTGGGTCTTGCCCAGAAATATTAACTACAAACGCCACCAACTGTTTAGATTATTTTAAAACCCATTATATTCCTTCTGCCTCAGAAGCAAGATTCTCTCCTTTCCTTTGCTTCTGTACAAACTTATTCTTACCTTAGGTTTGGATGTGGCAACTTAACTACCACACTCAAGACTCTCAATTGATTTTACAAAGGCAATTTAAAGTCAAGTGGTGGAATAAATTTAACGAAAGCACCAAGTTAACCCCTCACCTTGTCCAAGGATGGCTTGCTGCAAAAGGCCACATAAAGCCCAATATTGAGACAGTTAGAGCCCAAAGCACATTCCTCACGCAGAAATCAAAGCGTCCTGTTGGTGGGGCCAAATCAAGAGGAGTATTTCAAGCTTATGAGGCGACTTCTAGATTCAAGATCGTAGTCACATCATTTGAGAATCATCTGATCCTGAAGATGAAGAACCTTTTATCTCTCTCGGTGATGAAAATGAGGATGACTGCTTCGGCATTTTCTCACCAATCAAGCACTAAAGACTGGTTTAGTACTAAAGCCTTGTAGATGTTTAAGGTCTTGTAAAAAAAAAAAAGTAAAAATATTTTACTTTCCTGTACATTCCCTTGTCTTTTGACGTTCTTTGTCTTTATCCCCCTTCACTCACTATTCTCATCACGAGAAAAAAGCTGAGGGGATAAGATTCTCTTATCTTTGTTCAAAGCACTTGTCTCCCGTGATTACCGGCTTTTACAAAGCACACGAGCAGGCGAACTGTAGCACTTTCCACTTGTTACTGTAGCGGAGCTGTAGCAAACCAACTGTAGCGGAGCTGTAGCAACTACTGTAGCGAGACTGTTTATTTTCACTATTTGGATTTTGGGTATATAGTTCCCATTCACCTCCAGTTGGGGGATCCATCTAGTTTTTCTCTCATCTACTTCTCTCTCTAAAGTCTCTCTCTCTCTCTCTCTGAAGATTGGAATTCTGGGATCTGAGGGTAATATACCCGTCTGAAGATCAATTTTCCATCTTTTCTTTTCTTTTCTCCTTCTCTTAAAGCATTTTGGAATCAAGCAACTGATTCATGTAAGCTTTTAATTTTAAATTTTTAAAGTTTATGTGTAATTTAAAGCAAAGTTTGTAATTAATTTTATGCTTTCTGCAATTTAAATTTTTAAAGTTTTCTTGTATGAACTGCAGACTGATCTATATCAGATCTGCCATAAAACCTGTTACGTTCCTCTGAGACATAGAGACCTGATCTCTCTCGGTTGTATTTCTTCTTCCCTTCACTCGAAAGACCATTTAAGAACAGATTTAGTCTTTGTGTATGATTTAGAGCCCAACCTTAATGAATGTTTAATTTTGCAAAGTTCTGTGGTTAGGTTTCTAATAATCGACGACTAAAACTTAAAGACGGTAACCTTGTGGTATATCGGTGGACACCGAACGTGCGGACTATTGATGCATCTAAGTCGGATCACGGGTCCAAAAGCGACTACTGCTCTGCGTCGATCCGGTTTAACAACGCCATACGTACCTAAAAGCAATTTACTAAAATTTACAATACTAAAGTTAAAACTATTTCATCATTTGTAATCACTTCCTAAAACCAATAACTTTTTAAAGTCAAGTAATTTGTAATCCTTCAAAGTTCACACACTCACGATTCCCTGGCCTTATTGGTCTCCACAATATATTATTATAATTAATTAATTAATTAATATATTATAATTAATTAATATATTGATACATTATTATCAATAATTATAATTTTTGAATAAATAATCACAATAATTAATATAATATTATTATAGTTAATTAATTAATATAATTATTATAACTAATTAATATATTATTATATTATTAACAATAACTATTAATAATTATATTTTTTAATAAATAATCACAATAATTAATATATTTTTATTATTATAATTAATTAATTTATTGTTACAATAATTATTAATATAATTATTATAATTAATTTATATGTTATCATCAATTAATTGATATAATTATTACTATTAATTAATATATAAATATATTATTAACAATAATATATTAATATTTATAGTTTTTGATTAAATAATCACAATAATTAATATATTACTATTATTATAATTAATTCATTTATTATTAATATAAAAATTACCATTAATTATTATATTAATACATTATTAACAATAATATGTTAATAATTTTAGTTTTTGAATAAATAATCACAATAATTAATATATTTTTATTATTATAATTAATTAATTAATATACTATTATAATAATTATTAATACAATTGTTAATTAATTAATATAATTATTACTACTAGTTATTATATTAAAACATTATTAATGATAACTATTAATAATTATAGTTTTTGACTAGCTAATCACAATAATTAATATGTTATTATTATAATTAATTAATTTACTATTATAATAATTATTAATATAATTATTATAATATAATTCGTATATTATCATCAATTAATTCATATAACTATTACTATTAATTAATATATAAATATATTATTAACAATAATATATTAATAATTATAGTTTTTGATTAAATAATCACAATAATTAATATATTACTATTATTATAATTAATTCATTTATTATTAATAATAAATAATTAATATAAAAATTACTATTAATTGTTATATTAATACATTATTAACAATAACTATTAATAAAAACATTATTTTGACTAAATCATCACAATAATTAATAATATAATTATTATATTAATTAGTATATTATTATAATTAATTAATTATAAAATTAATTAATATATAAATATATTATTGACAATAATTAATAATAATAAAATTTTTGAATAAATAATCACTACAATTAAAATATAAAATAATGATTATGAAAATAATTCATTAAGTCTTTTTGGTAATTTATTACAATCAAATTCATTCCGATTAGATTGCGAAAGACAAAGTAAACACATTAATGGCAAAGAATCCGTTCATTCCGATTTCGATTTCTATAGTCAAGTAAACAACTTATTCTGATTCTCATTCCTTATTCCCATTCCAGCCCATTCCCATTCCTGCCAATTCCGATTCCAGCTCATTCCGATTCCAGTTTAGTAAACGCACCATAAATTCTTTTAACACCTTGTTCCTTCAGCCTTTGTAAAGTTGACAAAACCTGAGTTTGGGTTTGAGTATTGCAATTCTCAGTCCAGACTTGGATGTAATTTTTAGACATTCAAGCCAGGCTTGAAAAATACGGCACCGGATTGGGTTTTTTATACACATATTTTATAATTTTTAAATATTATATATGTATTTTTTTTAATTTTTTTTATAATTTTATAATTTTTAAATTTATTTCAATAAAATTAAACATAAAAATATAAATTTTAAATGTTTAAAACTTTATATATATATATATATGAATAAAATAAATAAAAATATTTAAAATAATATATATTTTATAATTTTTTTTTAATAAAATCTTGTTCTTTATCGAATTCTGAATTTATTAAGTAATGCTCAGGGCTGATGGAACATCAGCCAAGTCCAGTTCAGGTCTGAACTCGGTGGGTATTTTTACCACCCACAGGCCTTTGGGTACCAGCTGCCAACAAAATACAATACTAAACAAATCGATCTGGGGCAGTACTAACTCCGGAAAGGCACAAGCATTACCAAGAAACTACAACCAGAACAAGTTTCATATGTATATCTTTTCAAATAGAAACATTTGTGAATAGAGGCACATTTAATAATGTTGCTATTCTATTAGTGAGGAGAGGGCAATGGCAATGATATATCTCATAATCTTCTGTATCGCCTATCTGCCTATGCCTATCCCTATGGGCTTGAATCTTGAGTAAAACAAAAGCCTAGAAAACTTTCCATGAGAAATTGCCAACACCAGCAAGGTGACGACTGAAGAGGCTACTAAAGGAAAACAAGAGAGCTAATGGCAAAAAGGAATTTACACTGAAGTCACTAGCTGAAAGGAAAATCATCTTCCTCGCGGGGATTTCATAATGGGGGACTTCATATGGGGTGGCAGAGGGGACCGGGGGGACATATTCACAGGTGAATCATAGTTGTTCCTCAAATGGGACTTTAGGAGAGGAGAATTGGCTCTGATTGGAGACTTTAGGTGAGGACCGTGGACCATTTGTGGTTCTGAATATGAGGGGCTGGTTGGATCTCTAGGGCGAGGGAGTTGCTCTAGAGCTGATAAAATTTCAGACATTGATGGTCGGACCTTGGCCTCGCTGATGCATTGTAATGCAAGGATGGCTACCATATAAGCTCCTTTCTGTGGGTATTGGCCCTCCAACTTGATATCCATTATCCTGAACAACTTGCGCCTGTCACCCAGATAAGGTTTTGCCCAGTCCACCAGATTCTGCTCTGCACCAACTTTAGTTTTATCTACTACCCGGCGTCCTGAGAGGAGTTCCAACAACACAACCCCAAAGCTATAGACGTCACACTTAGCAGTAAGTCGACCTGCTCAACAGTGCATGTTAATTTTCAGTATACTGTTGCAAAAACAATATCTAAACAGTTGCTCTGATTTCACAAGGAAATAACGTTATTTGGTAATCACAATTCTACAAACTCATCAGAAAGAGACATTGGAGGCGGGAAGAAAGAGTAAAAACTTGGTCATTGACTAGAAAGTTCAACTGTTGAGACACTAGCTCAAGACAATAAAAATGGTGATCAGTAAACCAGAATCATATCTTAAAATGGATTCGGCAACTAGGATGTAGATGATAGATGTGCATGTATCTCAATGCAGAGTGAGAATATCATTGAAGTTCAACTACCTGATTACAAGTGTAATGGAATTCTACTTGTTCAAAACTTGGAAAAGAGTTTGATCAAGATCATTTCATTAACTTATTATTATTTCCTTTGAAACAGTCAACATTAGCTTCAGAGGCTAAAATCGAGGTGCCAACCGCACACTTAAGCATTCCTTTGCCAATTTATGCAATGATATTGCCACAATCATATTTTCACAGCTATAAATTTCATCTCTAATTGAAACCACTGTTAGCAGTTAGTCACTTTGTCACACTACTCTCTTAAGAGTTTTTAAAGTAATTTACTAGATGACCAATCTGATAGCATATACATAGAAAAAAAATATGGGAAATAAAAGTGTTATTACAGAGCACATATTCAAACCTGTAGCAAGATATTCTGGAGCAGCATAACCTTGAGTTCCCATAACTTGAGTGGAAACGTGAGTACGATCACCTGTGGGACCTGCTTTTGCTAAGCCAAAGTCTGAAAGCTTCGCATTAAATTCCTGTATCCATGACAGCATAATCAAAGCTGTAAAATTTTGCTATAGATATTAGATGATCTCAATACCAAAATAGACCCTTGATACGTGCACGGCTTCAATCAAATTAACACAAATTGTGATGTGTCAACAAGGATTGAATTTGAACAGGAGAAAGGTTATATCTTATCAACACTTTTTTACACTTTCTTTCTTACCTATTTCACTTTTGAATTGAATAAACCAGTTTCATAAGTTTTGAAAGTCTGAAGCTTGAGCTGTTGATGCTAAACATCTAAGGTCTATCCTACACTCCATCATAAGATAAAATCATTCTTTAACCTGCCTCAAGGCATAAAGAAGCACTGATACTGTTCCTAATTAACATACTTAATCTAACCAACTATTTAAGAAAAATAAACTTACAGAATCTAAGAGGATATTTGAAGCTTTGAAATCCCGGTATATAACTTGCTGTTCAGCTTCATGCAAAAAGGAGAGTCCTCGAGCAGCACCTATGGCAACTTTGATCCTTATTGCCCATGGAAGAGGTCGAGCACCCCCTGAAAACAAGACCGATTTCAATTCAAGGAAGAAAGATGCATATTTTTGCAGGATTAGGATCAGCAATCAAGGGTGTGAAAACAATCACTTGCCGACTTGTGTACTAATTCAGCCAATATGCTAACAAGAACTCAGAATAGAGGCACAAAGTATGATAGAAACACAGAACAGTGAGCTGAACGTTCTATTGACATAAAACATTGCTTACTTCTAAATAAATGATTTTCCAGGCTGCCTTTAGGCATATACTCATAGACCAAAAGCCGATTTTCCCCATCCAGGCAGAATCCAATAAGTTTGACCAAATTTGGATGGTGAAGCTGACCAAGGTAGTTAACTTCAGACTGCAAACAACATGGAGTTAACAAATCAACCATGTCACATATATAAAGAAAGGAGAAGGATTAGGAGATAATATCAATAACAGCATACCAGCCACTCCTTGTGACCCTGAAAACCTTCAGGTTTAAGCTTCTTGACTGCAACGACCATTCCAACTCCTGGCCTTGCAGCCTCAAGGGTACGCTCATCAATCCATCCTTTGTAAACATAGCCAAACCCTCCTTCCCCAACGAGGCTATCTGGACGGAAATTTCTGGTAGCATTCTTAAGCTCACTAAATGTGAAGGCTTTTAGATTAGGGCATGATAATATGTCACACTCAGTTCTAGGCATAGAGAAATTTCCAGACGAACGCTTCTCACTTTTATTTGTTTTCAGACTTGAAGCCACTGAAAAATTGACATTTTTATCAGGAAGTTTAGTATCTCCTGAAATGAAAGAGAGTATATTGTTATTTCATTTATTTATAAGCAGCAGGCATTCACTGAGAATAAAGCATTATGAAACCACCAAGCAAAAGACATGCATGGGTGCAAGTATGTAAATGAAACATATCATATCAAGACATGTAAAATATATCTGAAATTCTTAAAAGCATAACACATGGCATGCTACATGAAGTGAGTTCAATACAAATGCGCCAACTATAGGCAAAATTTTCCACACTACAATGTCAAGAGAGCATCCCCCTGTAATGATTGGCACCTTGGTTGCTCAATTCAAAATCAGTAATGAATATTTGCATCAGATTCCACGTTTGCACTCTTATAATGCAACCCAGAACAAATTTTTAGCTGTGTTTTTCTGCTATCCTGATTCCTGAAGTCATTAATTCATGTCATAATAAATCCGTCATTTACAAACAAACTCAAACACTAAGGAAACCACACACTGTCACATAAACGAGCCATACATCCACCCTCAATCCAAACAGGCAGAGACAAGCCAACATGACTGTCTCTGAGACACGCCAACATGCATGTCTCTGAGACACGCCAACATTGAGTGCACTTGCCAAATAATAAAAGGTATATTTCATTGGTACATGAATACAAGAAAGGCGAGGAAAACATATCTAAATTACTATACTAATCCATTTTTTTCTTTTGTATCTGATGTGAAACAAATTATAAAAATTCACACCACAGAGCAACATATGAGTCTGGACTACACATATCGACCCGACAAAGAAATAGAATCAAAAGAATAAGTGAAGAAAAGAACTGCCAAACATAGTTTCTCTTTTCATGGATTTTTCAACAACAAACAGGACTTATCTAATTTCCATGATAATCAGTTTGACAGCAATAATTACTATGTTTAAAGATTTATTTCTATGTTAATAATATAAAATAATAATTGTGGACACAATAGTCTCAGAAATCAAAAAATGAGTAAAGGAAAGAAATTCAAATTGCTAGATGTCATTGCCATTGCACAAAAGTACACTATCATATCTACTATTGTTCCAATCTGTGGATACATTGCCAACAACACTGCTATGAGCAGATCTTGTTGCCATCTTATCAGTGTGCTTGCATTTGTTCTCATTACCATTGCCGTTGTTCTGTGGTTCTCTTCCTGTGATGGTCAACTCCAAGGTTGACGCCACCATCACCATGACTTCATTATCGCCATATTACATCCAGTTTCACTCAATCCACTTCCTCATTGTTCATGCCCTTGCTACTGCCATTAACACCTCATATAACAATACTACATGTCCAACCCATTTTACTCTGTTGATCCCCACCATGCTATTGTTGCCACTGTCACCTCACAATGTTGGCACCAGATCCCTTTCATCATATATTGTCGCCAAATCATTACCATTTTCCACAAAAGACCACCATGTTGCCATGGCCATTGTTGTTGTTGCCCTGTTAGTACCATTTCTCTCCGTTGATCCATGCCACACATTCTTGCCTGCAATTGTTTTCTCACTATAACCTCACTGTATTATTGATTTTAATACTAATTTACTGAATGTATCTAAACCAAGTAGGTCTTCCAATTTACCCAATATGGTATACATTTTCTTAGCACAAGTCATATCTTCAAAAACTAGAATCTTCCAGAATTATTATATTGATGCCTCAAATTGTTACCCAATATTTGTTAGATGCTTTAAACTTCTTCTTATTCAATGTTAAGTACACATCCCCATTAAGTGATTGTACTGGCATTCTTAGACAGATTTACATGGTGATGTGTAACATTTTAGTTATCATCAGTCCTCTATTATTCAGATAAAATAAGTAATTAATATATCAGCATAATTTTCTCTATAACTACATCTTCTCTTTGAGAATCATATATATTATCAATTTATCGACTTTGACTGCAAGAGATTGAAAAGGTGCAATATATATGATCATAAAACAGCCACCCTACTAGACCACAGAGATACAACTAAATCAGTAATTTCTGGTAATCAATTGAACATTTTCCACCAAGTACCCACTAACAGCCAAACCCTTCAAATTGGCAACAGCAATCTGAACGATACAATTTTATATATCCATCAAAATTCTCTTGTTTAGGACCCAAAATAACAACAAAACCCGTGAATGGAGTTTAAAGAAGTCCATAATACAATTCTAGAACAATAAATAGATAAACCCATCAATTTGAATTATGCTGGTCAGTTTGAAGTACTTCATATGGTTTTCATATATAAAATATAAATGTGAAACAACATGTTCACACTGGAGACCAGTCAATACAGAACATCCCATGCTCATTATCATGTAATGGTGTCCTACTGCCTAGTGCTCAAAGTATGGACTGTTACCCAAGTACCGATCAAAGCTTTTGTTCTCAATCCTAAAACAGACCACATAAGGTTCATAGTAAAAAAAGAAAAAGAAAAAAAGAGCCAATTCCCAACACAACCCACCAATAAACTCCACTTTTAGCTTCAATCGTAGTCTAAAATGACAAATTTCCACAAACTCCAAAATAGGAAGCTAAACAGAGAACAAAAACAAGTACAAATTAATCAGGCACCTAAGCTAAAACACATCCAATTTCCATAAGCCCACGTAGAATCCTCATTCATAAAATAAACCCCATTTCGCTTAAAGCTCAAGACTTAAGCAAGAAACTAAATCAACACGCAAAGAAAAGCGCAACCTTCCAAATAAACATGAACACAAGGTCTCATTTTTAAAACCAAGATGGAACTTTAAAGACAAAAAGAGCATCAAAACTGATTGCATGTAATCATAAATACAAAAGCAAAGAAAGAAATATTACCAGAAATTGCATGAGAACTCAAAGAAGCGTCCACTTTCTTCCAACTACAGCAATTGCCCATTGAAACAGAAAACAAGATGATTCCCACCTAACAGTTTTGTAAACAAGATATCACAGATCAAGCCAAAGCCACGCTACATGTTCTTCATTGCTTGCCTCCTCTTCCTCCATTGATACACAAATAAGAGAACACAGATTATTGAGCGATATGTGACCAGGAATTTTCTTGCTCATGCGATTATAATTTATAAACACTACAAACGACGAAGGAAAATGTGTTACAGCGTTGGTAGCAACATAATTTTTTTTCTAGTAATTTTTATGTGACATAAATGCCCTCGGGTTGTATCAAGATGACAGCAAGTTGGTTATTATTTTAACTCATCTTTTTCCTAGATTTTAGCTCTTTTTGAAACTCCGCTTTGACTTTGAAGGTTAAAAAAGGGAACAAGAAGTTCGAAATCGCGTTAGCTAGCTCGCATGGTTGCATGGCAATTATAGTTTAATTGAAAATAAAATTTTAAGGGTTGCGATGATGGTTAGATTGTGTAAATAGCGGAGACATAAGTGGTTGCTACGTAAATAGAGACATTGCGATAAGACGTTTATGACCCTGGAAAGTTTGTGCCGTGCAGCATGCACTGGAGTTTTCGGAAGGGTAATGTCGATTCGTGAAATGTCCTAATCAAAATTAACGGAGGCTGGAGGAAAGGAGTTGCAGATTACGGTAAATCCCAATGGTATTTGAGCTTAATTAATAACAGTCCAATGCAATGATGGCAAATTAACAGTAACAAAGACATCTGCAAGAATGGGGTCCACAAAATTCCAAGCGTAAGAGAGTGGGCCCAGTGGTTCAAAAATGTGTAAACAATATTACAATGACAGGCCTTTCGACTTAGGGCGATGTAGTCCCATGTGGTGGCCGTGCCATACCATGCCAGCTCTTACCTCATTCGTAGTTCAAATTATTAGTCCACAGCATCTTGAACACATTGTGACCAATAGTCCAAATCATGAAGAATATTAAATTAATTGTACATTCTTAGAGAAACTGGTTGACCATAAGCTCTAGCCGTTTACTGCTTTACTTAAAGAGCTTTACTTAATTATTATTAAAATAAGTGTTAACAGATACTCTGATTTGATATGTGAATTAGATTTTTGAAGTCATAAAGATACTGAGAGCTCAAAACACGTGTTTAAACAGTGACTTGACTCGAAAATCATGGATATGCAATCAAAAAAGGGTATCAGTCGACATTGAAAATTATTAACTAATCAATTCAGGAAATTCGTGGTTAACCAAACTTTGTTTTTTTCACTTGAGAACGATGTAGAATAGTTGCATGCAGCATACAAGGATTAGGGTGTATAGTGTATCATTTCGAAATTTATGACGTGATAAATGTAACCCAAGGTTGTTATCGCGGTGGAAAACTTTATTTCTTTCGTAGTCATTTTATAAATTTTAATTTTTTTTTATTACTTTTAAGATTTTAATCTTTTTTTTTTTTTAGACATAAAATTTAAGTGTTGTTTGTTCTGTCTTCCTTACTTATTTCAATTGGCAGAATTTTATTATGTAACAATAATTCAAATTTGCTTATTTTGTTAAATTTGCATTATTATAAAAGAGCCTTAAAACCTAATTTTGTCTTTAGACTTTATTCAATAATATTCTTATTCAAAAACTTTTGTTTTTCAATCTTTGACCATCTCAACATTTCCATATCGCTAGGGAAGCTCAATTGACTGTGAATTAATTTCAAGCAGCATTGTAGTGCAATAATAATTTAGCGTAAACATGTTAAAAGTTGATGATTGACACAATTTAAAAGTGATTTATGCCTTTCAAATATGAGAGTGTTTTATTATAATATAACTTTATGAGTTCGAGGTCAATCCACAAAAAAAATATTTAATTTGTTATTTTCCTTTAAATCATCTAAGAACTAGAAATATAGTTTAAATACGCGCTATTTAATTAAAGTGAAAATATAAAAAATAAATTAGTTAGAGTTATAGATCCACTTTTAGTATGATATATTATTTAAATAAATTTTTTATCATTTTTATTTAAATTTATTACGCAAAAGATTAATTAAATAAATTATCATTATTTTTCCATTAATTTTATTCTAGATTAATTATTTAGTGTGCCAAAATTTAACTTGATTACAATAAGTCAAAATACCATTTTACCATATTTTATACTAATATATTAAGAATTTATTGTACCAAACTCCCTTATATGTCTACAATAAATCAAAATTTCAAAATATAAAATATAGATAAAACTAAATAGAAAATAATTTAACTTATATAATTACAATAAAATCTAGTTAAATCATATTTTTCTACTAAGAGCTTCACCTTACACTTATTATTATTATTTTTAAGTTAAGCATAATTGAAATAAAAATAATTTGTAAAATTAAATTACACATAATTCAAAATACAATAACTAAAATTGAAAATAAAACTCAATTTATAATGAAAACAATTTACAAAATATTAAATAAGAGTATTTAGAAGAGATGAGGAGAAAAATTTTGAAAGAAAAAAGTGAAGAAAGGTGTAGAGAAAGGGATGGCAACTACATACATTTATACTAGCTCATAATCAATCCTCGCCAAACACGTAAACAAAATCAATTATTTCACAGCCATATACTTGTTCTACTAACTAATGATAAACCTAACTCAACCCAGTCAAACGTATTTATCTTATTCCACTAACAATTCTCGTACATAGTATGGTAAACAAGTTTTACTTTCACAACAAAAGGCGCAGATCCACCTAGACAACCTTTGGAATCCAAATTTATCATCCGTTTATCTAGCCTCAATGAAGGAAAAATAAGAATTCTAGAAATACCTTTCTTTTCGAATTAAGCAGCGGAGTAATCAAGTGTTGGATCACGTCAATGGTAAAAAAGAAATCATAATTGAAAATCCTCCTCTAATCACAGTATAAATGCCCTCTTTCTAATGAGTCGTTCAAAGTTCTTATTCTATCTTCGTTGAAATTTTTCTCTACGTTCTATTCTTCTATATATATATATGAAACTAACCTAGAAAGTTGATTTTAAATCAACTTCCTTCAACTCCTCATAACCACATATGGTAATCGCTTATCATATGCAGATCGGATCGAGTTTGCTCATCATGGACGACCCACCCATCTAACACTCAAATTGGGTGAAATTATTATTTTAGTAAAAAAACACATAAAAATACACAAAATCAAATATTTAAAAAAATATAATTAATAATTCATAATATATTATATAAATACATATATAAAAATTATAATAAAAGAACAAAATAATGTTTGCACCCCTTAATAATAAATACAATTTTTAATACTAGTCAATCAAGTTGATACTTTGAGTTGCTTACAATGAACTAAAAGAGCTCCTTGAATTTGGTTTTATTTTTCACCATTTCGGGTTACAGTTAAAGGTTGAGTTCATATTTGCATACAAAATAAAGACAACATGGTCACATGATTAGATTAATTTTGTGGTGATAAAATATGTATAAATCATTAATACAAAGAACACCAAGACAACTAGTATTAAATGTAATTTTCGAACATGAGAATATAATGGCACTGAACCCAAGCACACCCTATTTGACGAAGACTAGAAGACATCAGACAATTGACGTTGTCGGAGTTGATTTTCAGTTTGCTTGAAACGAAGTGCTAAAAAATCACGAAAGGGAATAAATCACGGTTATTTTCACAACGTCATAATGATATATTGATATCTATTTGTGATGCTTTTATTTACTGTTTTTCTTTATGCTTCATTCTGTATTTATTCCATAATAATAAATGAATAACGTATCTTGATAATAACCCGAAAATAAATTATTGTAGTCGTAAGTTGTGGCAATGAAAGTAGTATTTGTTTCTCGTTATTTTTGTCTTCAATATTTCATATTTCAAAGCAATTCCAGTGAATGAGGCCATGGAAATGGAACATGGGGTGGCCCGTCGTGGAAATTTTGGATGCTCGCCGAGGCTTCAATGCCATGCTTACAGATTTTAATGAGTTAGCGTAACCACAGCAAATCACTCGGATTCTCTATTCTCATTTGGAAGTTAATTAAAGACTAAAATTGGGTTGAAGCCATAGTACTAAAAAGCAAGGTTATGGACTGCGTAACACATATAGCATTTCACGCTTGCTCAATTGCTTTGCTCTTCTAACTGTTCGGACTTCTTGTCATCTCAGCTTATTTCAAAGCCCTCTAGGCCTCATCTTCTTTGAACCCAGCCATACACCCACTGGAACTGATGAAGGCTACAAGCTCAAATAGATGAGCAATCGGAACTAGAAATCCTAAATCCATTGAGTGGGCTTGACTAGAAAGATAATAAATCCACACCACTTATTTGGAACAGCGGCGTTATTCTTTTAGTAGGACACTAATATAAAAGAGTTGATTATTGGCAGTTGGCACTCCTCCAATTATCTCTTAAAACCCTTTTTCTTTTTTTATCTCATTAAAATTATTTAAAAATTTAAAAATTCCTTGTGACATCTATTTTAATTCCAAAAGTAACTCTAATTTTTTACTAAGTAAATTCTTAAAAAGTTTACAACCCTTTTCTCTTTCTCTCTCTTCTTAAGCTCATATCTCTTTCCCTCTCATTTGTTTTTCTCTTTCTTCCTCTTCTATTGTGAGCTTTCTCCCTATCAACTCTCCATGATGATGAATAAATTTGAGCTTTGCAATCATTGCAATCGAAATTTTGAAAAGAGAAACTAAGATTTGGTAACAATGATGGAGTTACTCACGATTTTCTTTTATTTTCTTTTCTTCTTCTTCCTTTTTTTTTTCCTAGCAAGCTTGGAAATGAAAGTAAAACTTCATCACTCCCTGTAGCAGCAAAATGAAAGACATTAAAATTAAACATGCTTTTTCATTATATTCCATATATTTGTTTGTAGTTTTAATATTCTATTTTTGGATAAATTTTTTTAGTTCCAAAAACTCTTTTTCTTTTTCTTTTTCTTTTTTACATTAAATAATTGCAGATTCTGTCATAGACTTGCGGATCTTTCAATTGTTAAAGAAGAGAGTTTATGTAATGGTATTGGTAAATTTGTAAGTATATAAGCGGCGTTTTAATAGGATATTATAGGTGCTAATAGCTCCACTCATTATAAAATTCAACCATCTCTTTTGCGTGGTTGACACCTCCACATCACTATTAAGATTCAGGATATAGTGAGAATAAATTTTTTTCTTAATTTGTAAATTGACATCTCTTTCTCTAATGCATCCTCAAGGGTTTAATTGAGTACTTTTCACACAACTTTTTTTAACCAGCCAACCCAATTAATCCTATGGAGGTAGGGCTTAAAAATTAATTTAAACTTTACCTACCCTCGTTGAAAAAACTAAAATAATTTTTTCTTATCAAAGATACAAAGCTTGTAGTTGGACTAACTAACAGGATTATGGGACACATAAGGTGACATTATTAAATGTATAATTACTTATGTAATAATTTTACAGCCACACAGTGAATTAAATGAGAATCATGTGTATGTCACATTAGATAGGATAAAATTTTTCTTTGTATGTAATCTTTGTAAGTGTAGCTTTAGTTTAATATTATAACACACATAATGCTACATTAGTTGGAATGTAAATTAATATATAGTAACTATATGATTAACTATAGTATTACTCAGTTGAATTTTTGGTGATAATAATAACAATTTAGTGGAAAAGGGCAATGCATTAGGAGCAAGAACATTAGTTTTAAATGTTTTATATGGACAGTGATCCAATCCGGGACTCCCGGATTGGATCACTGTCCGGGAAGCCACCAGGGGGCCGTTGGATTGAAAACCAACGGCCCCTGGTGGCTTCTTCTTTTTTTTTTTCTTTAATTTGTTGGCTGCACAAATAGACCTACTTCACACGATAACCATATGTTAGAAAGATGTTTCACCCTAGCTTGCATGAGTCTCAGGAAAGAAGGATATTCAATGTCAAGTTGACGGTAAATATATAGGAAATAACATGCAATTCTTCAAGTTCAAAATGGAATCGTCGGAGTTAATTAATATCCTCGTCGTTCAAATTCTTCAAGCCCATATGGCTTGATACGTCACATATATTCAGGAAGTCAACAACGTCAATGCGCTTTTACATAAACTTGATATATATATATATATAAAGAAGACATAGACTTGATATTTTGATCCTGCTGTATATTGATATATAAATTATAAGGTTACCCAAAAAAAAAATGTACATCTAGTGATGGAACGCTCTTCTCGCATGGAAACCGCAATGGTTATTGAATTGTTTGTTATCCTGTGCGCATTATAAATCTGATTGGAGGACAAAGACAAAGTCAAAGCTGCTTATCCCATTGCAGCTTTTCGACCCATACCCATTTACCCATACTCGCCCCACCCCAACAAAACTTGATGCACTTATCTAAGTGGCAACCTGCTCCATGCATATACGCTACATAGACCTTTGTCCTTCTGATTTGTGCCCATTGATGTATTTGTGCGTGCATTAATTTTATTATATATAGTGCAACTTGGATGTTAATTTGTGTCTACTTTGAACCAAGCTGAGACTTAATAGTTTGGACTGTTTATTGGACTATTAGATGTCTGAGACTGTTTTGAATCAAGAACCAAGTTTGCATTCAATTTTCACTTAGCTAGCTATTCATCTAAACCCTCAGGACCATTAATAGAATGTGAGTTAAAACGATTGAGCCCTGAGTAGGGCTCAATATCAATGCATTTCGTTTTTCTTCTACATTTCTCTACATTCAAAAGTTAAATAAAAAGAGTGTTAAAAGGAAAGACAAGACATGCAAGTACTAAGCCCAGTGCCCCAATCTATCTATGGACAAATCCTTCTTGCCATGCCCGGACATGCGATCTGCAGAGATTTGAGAGACATTGTGTTTGAGGGCAGAAGTACATTTTATTATATTCCTTACACAAAACACAACTTTGCAAAGAAAAAGATCCTCTCTGAGCGATCAACAGCAACTACATAAGTTCAAAATATTAGTCTACTGACAGAGACCTAAAAATAGAAAGAGAGAAGCACAGAAATGCAGAAGATAGAGGACCGGCTGCCTATTCATTGCATAAACAAAATGAACTAGCAAGGATTCAGGTCTATTGCATGAGTAAGCTCCGGATTATTGCAGCTTGTGCTGTGTCACTTGTTGCCAGTAGCTCAGACAGTCTCTCGCTAAGATCATCTACCTCTCTATGCAAGCTTCTAATGTAGTTGCATGTCTCTTGTAATACCTTCCCCGCCGAAACCTGCGCATTATCAGTATTCAATTACCTCCAGCATGTAGAAACCAAGTTTATATATGTAGCACTACATATGAACACTTTCTAATTAAATTTAAGCCTAGTGAACATCTTAATTAAAATTTGGTAATCGGTTTGTGTTTTTAACAAGTACAGCCTCTTTTAATTAAAGTCTGAAAATGAATAACCTTGAATTTTTTTTTTAATATCAAACTCCTGTTCTAAACAAGTAATTTCTTTTTACCAAGCTGGTTTTAAATACTCATCTGTTTGTTAATATCAACTCAAGATTGACAGAGATGTAAATAAACTTTTACACTATCTAACTAATAATTAAATCCCGGCAACCTATAAACACAAAGCAAATATTAATCCTTCAGCTCTCATGAGGTTTAATTTTTGCTTTTGTGCTTGTAACAAAGAGATTTCCGAAAGAGGTAAGCGAGCAAAATAGCTCAAAAAATTTTTAAGTTGAACAAACTTGCAGTACTTGTACACGTAAACCCTAATTGGAAAATTGGTAGTGAGAAGTATATCAGAAGTGTATGTATCTTTAAAAAAAATATACCTTGTCAGAGCGGCTATTGCGAAGCTCAGGAAGAAGCTGTTGCAATTTGGAAACAAGGTCATTGATCTGATCATCAGTGATCCTTGAGCTTCCTGATTGCCTTGATCTTGATGTTCTGCTGGACATCTTATATAATATTTTTTATTTGCTATAAATCTCAAATACAGAGTTAAATAAATAAATAAATAGAACCCAAAGAAGAGCTAGAGAACTCCAAGAGAAAAAAGAGAAGCTAGTAAATTAACAATATGTTCTAGCTAGCTAGCTACGAGAAAATTAGTGTCCTGATGAACACTGAACATAAAAGGAAATTATAAATTAAAGAAAATAATAAAATGAGTACCAGAAAAATTAAGTTATGGAGATATGAGGGAGAGCACGAGAACACAAGTAGTGGGTGTTGGGGAGTAGAGAAGACAAATTGCATGGGAGAAAGCAGTGAGCAGAGCTGGTATTTAAATAGGGTTTTCGCGAGGAAGAGAAAGAATCAAGTCTCTAGAGATACCCCAACGCCATACTGTCTAATTATATTTTCTCAGTTTAATTTGTGTTCCCAAGTAGAAGAAGTGTTTATTTGATGTCTTGAGATTAACTGATGAGATCGATCGATGTGCTTACTTTTGAGCCAGCGTGTATTGTGTCAGTGGCCACACGCAATGCCACATGTTATTATTTTATTTCGGATATCACCCACAGCTTGTTTGCTTATGATTTACATCAAACCAAATTAATTTCTATACAGAGAGGGGGAAAAAAAAAAGACACTCATGACTTCAGTCACTGTGAATGTTGACTAGTCAAAAGAGTTCGCAACACTCCATGTTCTTGCCCCAGCCAGATCCATACCGTCACACATGTGGCGTCTCGGCGGCCCAAGCGTTACACCGACCCTCTTCCGGGCCAAGGGTTTTTACCTTTTTCATTTTAATATGTATTTGACTGATAATTGATTACTATTTTTGGCTTTAATGTATAATCTCAGTGTTATATTTATAAGCTTGAATTTTATGGCTATTTCCCATTCGATAACGACCTGCTCCAAAATCCTTTGATGTGAACTCATTATAGATTCATTGTTGCATGTGGTCATAATAAAGAAAAATTGCACCATAAACAACGTAGGGGATGGCATAATTGATGGTGCAGACAGAAGCTAATTGGAATAGAAGTTTATAAGTATTCATATGGGATCCCGTTCGATTACATATATAATTTTTTCCTCGAGAAATTTTTAAATAATTCTAATATTCCAAACTGAGAAAACTTTTTAATAATTCTACATATTCCAAAATAGATTACTTGTACAAATTAACTTTGTGCAACTTTATTCATGTGAAACAACTAATAGAGAGACCGCCGTTCCAAAAAAGGAAGGATCGCATTTTCAACCCCACCTTTATTTTTAAATGTCCCAAAATTTGTAGAAAACGGATCAGGTTCTCTTTTGATTGAGCAGCGATAATTATTTTAGTTGGTAGTTGATACTTAGGAAGGCAATGGTGCTCTTGGAGCATTACTCTTTTTTTTTTTTTTTCTTTTTAATGAATGACGTGTGTATGCATATTATTATTATGATTGATTGAACCATACACATGTTAAGAAGTGAATGGAAACATAATAATATTATAGGGGGACCCAAGATTTTTTTTGTAATAAAAAAGTAAATTTTAACCACAGATAAATAAAAATACATACACTTGTTCAAAGATCCTACAAAATAAAGATATGCTTAGATCATGAAATGATCCATAGAAAATAGAGTGGAAAAGGAAAGAACTTAGCCCACATTTATTTATCTATTTACTTCCATCTCCCCAATTTCTGTCATTCCTATCAAGCACATGGAAGTAGAGTGGTACTACGTTTAGGTCAGGCTGAAAATAATTTAAAGAAGACAGAGGTCTTAAATGAAATATATATGACCCATTTTGACATAATTTTTACCCTTGGCCCCTTTAAATTTACAGTTTTTATTTTATAACGTACTAGTGTACATCATTCTTGATTCTTCCATTACTCAATAGAATTAGAAGGATAGCTCATTTTTTCTTTCCCTTCTTTTTCCTTTTTTTTTTTCTTCTGAATCATATTATCGACATGACAGCTAATATTCCTTAATTTGAAATTCTCCAAATTCTATGTATCATAGTATATGTATAGTACCTATGCGTGTGACTTTTTTCATGGTCTCTACAGTACGACCAAAATCTAAATATTTCAAACAACCAAACAAATTAACGAGTTGGCAAGTTAACATGGCATGCAGAAATATTGTTTCACGTGAATGTGAGACTGATCTAATTTTGTTAGTCAATTAAATCATAGAGCAACCTTAACAGGATCGATTTTCATGAACACGTGCGTCCAATTGTTGAAAGGTGGATACCAGAATGAGAAATGGAGATGAGCTAGTGATCGTGAATCGTGATAATATTTCAAAACGTTTGAACTTCAAGCCCCATTAATTGACTCTCCCAAGCATCTGAAATTAACAAAACACGATTTATGCATGCATGCCCTGATGCAATCCATGTTCGCTGGTTTGAGTTTCTTTTTTTCATTACATGCACTCAGAATAATAAATTATTTTATTGGCTTCGCTTACCATGTGTCAAAGCCTATTCGATTCATTACATGCGCCAAGAAAATTGTTTCCTCGAATTACGAACATTTCATGGAGCAAGGGTTTTCTACAGTAGAATTAATAAATACTAGTCTAAATCATAACTCAATCTCTAGAAATTAATTATTAGAAAACATCAGAGGCTCCATCGACTGTGGGTGACTCCAAGCTGATTCATAGCTGATGATCAAACCAATAATGAATCGTGAGCATGACGCAAGACCAAGATTCTTGGGAAAATTAATTAATGGACACAGAAGCAAACTGTAATAGTATCAGTCGATTAATAAGGCTCTTTGATTAACAAATAGTACGATGCGGGGGGTGCAATGGGGATTTTAATCAGAAACGGGTGGTGGTGATCAGCGTGCATCTCGGAGCACATGATCTCGATCCAATGGACAGCGGGGACTCTGCTCAATGTCAGGAGGAACCCCCATTTCTTAATTCTGTCAAATCCAGTGGGCTGCGTTTTTCTCAGAATTAGCCTTTATTACGCCAACAACTTTTGAAACTTCAAGAAAGATATAATAATGATCTCCTCTCCTCAACATATGCTTTGTACTATGCATTATAAACATATATTATCTTATTACTGTTATTTATTCCTCGATTGCCCAGATGTATCAATGTAATAATAAGATGCCTTCATCTCTGTTGCGTTCAAAGTCGGTGAAGGACATCTTATTAAATGTGGAGCTCAAGCCTAATTAAACAAGATTTTAACCGTCAAAAGTAACTGATTAGCACCGACCTGATTGATGTTACTGTTTATTAATTAATGCTCACGTGAGTTTTAGAAATGCGTATCCTCAGTAGTAGACTAGCACAAATTTTATTGGTGTAGGATAGAATTTAATCATCCGAACCACAAGCCCATCTCAAATGAAGTGCTTTTAAAATTAACTAGGACGTTAGTTTCAAAATATAGAATTACCTTATTTCTTTTTTAAAGAATTATCCAGTATGTATCTATACAATCATAATTAATTTCTAAATGCACTTGATTCAAAACATCCAGATATTTAGTAGTTCCCGTGTATACCTTTAGGTTATGTTTAGCATGCAGGATTAAACTTAACTACTTATTAGGATTGACTTAAATTAAAATGGATTAGATTAGCTTGAATTATATATATTCTGACTTAAATTTGGTACAGTATTGGATTAGATTATTTAAAATTGAATTTTCATGAAATTAAATAGTATTTAAATTAATATTTGAATTTAAATATCAACTATTTATAGATATTTAATAAGAAATATTATAATTAATTAAAAGTGAAACTAATAAGAAAATTATATACATATATTCAATTAGTTACTGGGTAGTCATAATTATAATAAATAAATATAAATTATTTAAATTATAGGTTATTTCAAATGAGATATATCATTTCATTAAATAAAATAAATAAAATTATTCAAATAATAAATTAATTAATAAATTTTAAGTAAATAATGAATTAAAAAATAAATGCTTAAATAAATAAATAAATTTTTTTAGTTATAAATAAAAATATTGTAATAAATTATGGAAGATATTATAAATGGACAATTATTTTTCTTCACATTATCCAATCCTAACTAAACCCACATGAAAATTAGGATTAGCAATCCAATGAATTTGGGATTAAAATTTGAATTTAGTCCATTAATCCAATCCAATTGAGCATGCCAAATATAGTATTAAAATTTTGTCTCAAGAATTAGTCCAATCGTACATTTAATCCTAACTCTCAAACATAACCTTAGTAATCTTTCTCCTCAAAGTAGTGCATGTATCAATAAAAAATGAAAAAATTATAGGAAGACATTATTTTTACGGAAAAGTTCGTTCATGATCTCAAACTTTAATTATATACTTACCCCATTAATTAATATGAGTTGACGTGGGATTATCTCCCTAATAAGCAGCTTCAACGAATCAAATGGTCGCAGTTGATCTAGATTCTGTGAGTTTACTTACATTTCGGTAACTATGCTGCAGAAGTTTAGCAGCCAAATTATTTGGTAATAAACACCCGCAACTTTAGTAACACCACTTAATATCCGTTGACAACTGGAGCAGGTTTCATTCAATAATAATAACGCAAACAAGTGTCTTAATATCCTACATGTGGGCAAGTATGAAACAATTTTAAACAATTTCACACTATCAATCTATGGGGACAAAATAATTAATAATAAATCAATTAAGCTTAAACTTGATATATATTAATCCTATTCTTGTGCTTAGTACTCTATTAATGGAGATTATATCCTATATTAGGTTAGGGGACGTTCGTTTGGCCTCTGGTTAAAATGGATGAGTGAGCTACTAGCTAGCTGCTAAACGGCTAAAGCAAAGAGTTGAAAAGGCAGTGCACGTGCAGATCTTCAAGCAGCACCTTCTCTTTCTTCCGTGAATTGATAAATTAACAAATATAAATGACTAATGATTCCATAGTTCAAACAATGTGGAAACAAACTAAAACTCCAAAGCTGTGTTTCCTTATGGAATTGGAGTATCAGAATTTAGAGTGAGAATGATTAATGGTATTTATTTGTTAAAATAAAAATAGGAATGAGAATAAAATGTGTGAGATTTACATATTTTTTGAATTAAGGAATGAGAATTTAAATTTTTATAAAAATTAAAAATTAAGTTTCCATTACTTGAACTCCTAAATTTACCTATACAAATTTCATAATTTTATTGTTGTCCTCAATTAAAATATTATCATATTATTCTTATTATTCTTATTCTTGTAATTATTAATAGTAATAATAAAAAAATTCATCATCATTATTATTATTTATCTTTATTATTGGGTAAATGTTCATTTAGCTCATATATTCTAACTTAAGTTTTTATTTAGTCTTTATATTTTAAAGAATATTTCAAAATATCCTTGAATTAAATATGTTACATTCTTACCCTTACTTTTTCTTACTTTTTATGACAACGGTCTTCTAACTATTAACATTAATTAATTTATTTGTGAAAAAAGTTAATTAACAAATTAACCGATAAATATTAGTGTCAACGAACTAGTATTTTTATATACATGTGCAATAATCTTACTAATAATTATTTACATAATAAATTAATATCAGTCAACTTAAAATAATATTTAAAATTCTTACAACAATCTTATGAAAAATTAATTTACCAAATTAATAGTAAAAGGGTTAATTTGATAAGTTATCATTTTCTTTTTATAAATATCCCTAAGAATATCATTAAAAGGGTATTATTCTAAAAAAAAAAAAGAAAGTAAGGCTAGGACTGTAACGTTTTTAACAGCAAAGGTATCTGAGGGTATTTTTTTTTAAATATAAAGACTAAACATACATATAACTCAAAATATAGGGACTAAATAAGCATTTACTCTTTTAATAATAATAATAATAATAATAATAATAATAATAATAATAACAATAATAATAATAATAATAATAATAATAATAATCAAAATTATTATAATAACTTGTAACAATCTATTTTTAATCTAAAACAAAATAAACACATCAATGGCAATATAGTTCATTTTGATTCCAATCCCCAAAACTAAAAAATAATTTATTTTGATTCTCATTCCCTATTCCGATTTCAATGTATTCCGATTACCAATTGATAAATACACCATAAGATCTTTTTATTTGAAGAGACAAGTTTCTATGTAGCCATGATTCAACTCGTGGGCAAATTTAATTTCCTAAAGAATTTAATTTTCCTCAAGTGTTCTTAAATAATTTTGGATTTGACATACTTATTTAAAGTGATTTTAATGATTATAATTTAATCTTGAGCCTACATTTTTATATATAATCCGAAATCAGTAGAGATAAATTAAAAATTTTATTGAAGAAAAATAAAATTAGTTAAATTTTAAAAAATATTTTGTAAAAAGATTAAGACTTGGGGGGTAACTGCCCTGCTTGTCTCTCTCCATCAGTGTTTCTAGGCAAGACTCACTTGTTATTCTGTTTATGTGTAAAATGTTTATATTTGTATCGAATCCTCCTAGGGTTGAGCATGTAGTTACTCTATATGGTTGATTTAGCAAGGGACGTTCCAATTGCAACCTGCTACACTGACGCAAAACTGAAGTAAGAAATCACACACATACAAATTTTCAAAGAGAAAATTTTATTAATTCAATCAACAGTCTCACAAATCGGGTTTGAATTTCATTTTATATGATAGCTCTATTATGCAAATTATTTTAATAGAATAAATTTCTAATAATTGAAATAAGAAAAAAAAAACTTAAATTCAATGTTTGAAAAAAAATATGAAAAGAAATTAGGAAAGTAATTTTCACCGGCGAATATGGCCCTAAAATAATAAAATTTGAGAATGATCAGCTGACTGTTTACAACGTGTGGTAAACACTTACATTTACATTTTCATAAGCTTTAAACAATATATTATGATCGCAAAATAGACACTTGTAACTTAAGTTATTATTAAGAGTAAACACACGCCAACTTGTTTCCGATACTTGGCAGCTCCCTAAAAAGGCGCAAAGGTCATGTTGTACGTCATGCAACTTAATTAATTAATTGTTGGGGTCATTTTAAACTATTAACTCAGAGCGTTATGAATCAAGATCAATCGCATTATATTTATAACTAGAATTAGCATTGAATAAACATGATTACGACTTGCGATAATTCTAAATTGCAACTTGGTAACGTTATGCCTGACAATCTAAGAAGATTGGATCTCGCAAATCTTGTATTCGATTCCACTCGAGTTTGGGGGAATCTACTGGAACGACGTTTCATGCATATATTGAATCATTCATGTTCCCCAGCAAGACTACCGCCTGCATGCTAGCTATTGTGCGCGCGCGCGTGTATACATAATTTAAAATGATTGAAACAATTAACTGAAGAAAGTTAACAAATCAAGAAGCTCCAATTAATTCAAAACTCGAGTCTTGAATTTGAAAATATATTTGATTTTCCATCTAACAGAAACATTTGGAATCCGGTCGATGATTACACCATACAAATAACATAACTTTTAAAATTTGGTTTCTGTTGAGCTTTAATTTGGGACAAGTATGTTAATGTGGTATTCCCTTTTAATTATAAAATTCCGTTCAATTTTTTTTTTGCCTTTTAGAGATAAAAGTAGAAATTCAAAATGATATATGACCGACATGCTATTTTCATAATAATACTTCCACCTGCTAATATATAGTTGTTGCTTTTTTTTTTTTTAGAAAAAAAAAAGCAAATGAGAAGACATGTAGGGTGTTAACTTAATGTATAAACCACATGTCGACTATTAAATAACTATATGAACGGCTTGCCAAATGCCATTATTATAAAACAGGTAGGCTTTTGTTCTAAAAAAGGTTTGCATTAAACGGACAACGCCGATGTAAAATGAGTTAGGCCCAAGAATTTTGTTAGATCAGTCATGTTTGAATCTCTCAATTTATTTCATCAACTCTTATTTTTTAATTTATCTTATTTATTCTAATATTTATTATGTTTTAAAATATAAAAATATTTTTTTCTCACAAGCTCATTAAATTCTCCTCTTCCATATTACTTTCTTGAAAGTTAATCCTTAAAAAATAAAAAATCCTGTATGAGTTCTCAAAAAAAAAAAAGAGTCCAGTTAAAGGAACAACATGAGTTTCGTAGCGAGAGTTTAGCAAAGAAGATATCTTTTTTTTTTTTAATAGGAAAGGGGGGTGGGCAAGCCCAAATCAATTTTTATCCCCCTCTCCACTCTCAAGGCTCAAACCCGAGTCCACACAAGTGAGGGGCGATAAATTACACTGCTAACCAACTCGGCTATACCCTTGGGGGTGTAGCAAAGAAGAGATCTAAGCTCTCTGCTGCTTCAAAACCATCTACCGCAGCAGCTTAGATACAATGCAAGGGTTAATTTTTGCAAAACTAAGTATAGTCAAGGCTGAATACTTTTTCGTAGGTTGATATAATTTTGATGGCATGTAATATATTCGGCAATTAAACATTTTGTTTATTTGAATCGTTGAATAATGAACTTATTTCTTTCATTGGGTATTCTTGTGGTTGCTTTAATAAAAAAAGTAAAATAAAATTCATGCGTTGTAGATAGTCTCCAATTAATGGTGATCAAGATGTGTTGTGACGGTAGTGCTGAGGATGATGGATATGGTGGTGATGAAAATAAATGTTGAGTGAAGATGATGCTAGAGAAAAACAGAGAAAGCATATGAGAGAAAAAAAAAAATCCTATTTTTTGATAATTTTGTTTATTTTCTAACTAAGGATAATTTTGAAAAAAGAAATGAATTAATTTAAGAAATGGGGATTAATGAGATAAAACAAGAGGGTCAAACATCATTACTTGGTTTAGTATTCAAAAGAAGGCCCAAATGCAAATGTTTAAATTGAAAAGCGCGCAAGGGGTGATTGGTCGAGACTAAAGTCCTTGTGCATCTTAAGTCCGGCAATTTTTGTCCACAATAAAATGGTACGTAGAGTCGAATTCTCCCAGCAATTATCAATTTATCACTTAATTGGAATAAGTTTGACTAAGGTCACGGTGGAGTTCAATGTTCATTACGTAATAAAAATGGCCCTTGTCCATTTTAAATCTTGAGAATTTATGCCTAAGAGATTATATATCGTGCTATTCTAAACGCTTGCATTCCACCTTCTTCATTCTCATGAATACATAGTTCTGTTAACATGATTTAACTCCCCTCCTAATAATTAACGACACCAAATAGTCCACTAATAATAGTACACAAAAATGAGATAAATTATGCAATTATCTACGCATCTCAACAAAATCGTCTACACATATATGAGGGGAAAAAGAACGAAACTCCCTTAATGTTTTAAAACGCATCAAATTTTTTTTGAATATTGAATTTTTTTTATTAATTTTGTCATTCTACCATTGGTGATTGTTTGATGTTGCAAATATGAATAACCTTAATTATTTATTTAATTAAATTTTTTAAGCATAGTTAATTGAATATCATAAATTAGCTTGTTTATAGATGCACTAAAAGTGTTCAATTAGCATCACTCTGTCATAAAACCTGAAATTTTACTTTGGAGATATTTTAATATAATAAAATTCTAATAATTGAAAAAAAAAAAGGCTCACAAATCAAATATCTAGAGAAAAAAATAAAAATAAAAATCCAGAGAATAACTAAGAAAATAACTTCAACTTGAAATTCCTCAAATACCTTCGTGATCGCAATTTTTTAACATAAGTAAGGTTTTGAAGGTAAGATGATAACAACCTCAACATTAAGTGATAAAATATAGGTGTTAGAAACCCTTAATGGTGAATTAATATGTTAGGGAACTTTTGGGAGTATTCGATAATATCCCTCCAAAAAAATCAATCTCTAAAACCATAGAACTTGTATGTACCACTAAACAACTAAAAATAGTAATTTTCTAATAAATAGATTTCAAGTTTATTTGGTGGTAATTTCAAACAAATGGATCGCAAGTTTATATCGATGATGATGATGATGTGATTCTCAAAATTTTTCACTTTTAAGCAAATTACTATTTTTGGCAGTTTGGTTTCTATGTAAAAATGGTTTTTGTGTACAACCAAATTGCCAAACGAATAATAATATAGCTACAACTCTTGTACAATTTTTTTTTTTTTTTTGTATAAACTGATGTGGTATGTTTAAATTAGTTGGATTAAATATTTTTCGGTCCACGTGATTTATTTTTATTATTTTGTTATTTTTATTCAATCAATGAGTTAATACTAAATAAGTTTATATAAGAGTTTGTGGCTGTATTATTATTTTTGCCAAAAACAAGGTTAGAATAGTATTATTCTACCTGCAGCAGTTAGAATATGCAGGTGAAGGTTTCAGGATAAATCCGAAGACGCCCAAGTCAAATTTTTTTATTTATATGGAAAGGTAAACAATTTGAGAAAACTAAAGTAAAGTTCAATGGAATTTATGGTGTTTTTCTTAGAGATCATGTAGACAGTAGAAAGTAAAATGGTCAACTATTTCATCTCCTGTGGAGTCCTTAGATAAATTTGCTAACCTCTTCCTTTGATGCCCTCTTTCTCTTTAGCTTAAATAAACTCCTACTCGTGGTTGGTTTTTCCATTGATTTCAGCACACTCTCTCTGCAGTTGGAGGTAGTGCCAATGAGTTGACGGTGGTGGTTTAAAAGATGGTGTTTAACTGCCCTAAAACATAGGCCACGTTCGACCTGATAAATAAATTTTCATGAGGAAATAGTAGATTTTTAGTCGAGCTAATAGGCTTTCACATTGGATTAGCAGATTTTCAGGTGGGACTTACTTGACTGTTCCTCTTGATCACATTAGAGAAATTTCATGTCCGGCTACTATATTTTCAAGTCGAGTTAGTAGATAACAAGTCGGACTTGTTCGGCCATTCTCTTCAGTGATATTAAATGTTGGGCTAATACATTTTTAGGCCGAAGTAATAGGCTCTCAAGTCGCGCCACTAGATATTCAAAGTGGGCTCACTTGACTGCTCCCCTTAGTGATATTGGGGAAATCGGACCCTAAATAAGCGCCTTGTAAAATTAAAAGAACAGCATGCCGATAGATTTCTTGACAAACATATTTTCAATGTTCCAAATGCAGGGGGTAATGATACTGATATAAATTGATTCCCAGTTTATGTATCTGATCTCACATTATTGCAAGGAAACCGATGTGCCAACGGGATCACGTATCGTTTACCGCCTATATATTTGTTATTAGTATCTTTATTATTATGATAATACAGTAGATAATAAAATTAATTATATGGGTCTATTTTTCAAATTGATGATGCTATGTGTTAGTTTTTCTTTATTTCCCCTTGAACGACAGCACTGAATAAAACTATTAATTACTTCTGTGTTGAGGACCAATGACCGACCTTATTAATAAAGAAGAAAATCTCAAATTTTTGTAAAGGGTGCAAGCATTTGTGCTTCACTTATAAATTTTTGTCACCTTCGCATGCGTTTTAGAAGTCGTTAAGATGTATAAAAATCATCAATATTGAAATTTCTCTTATTTTAACTACCACAAGTCCTTCTCAAAATAAATAAATAAATAAACAGCAAAAGTCCATGACGATTCGGTTAATGGCAGTTGCAGTAGTTGCTTTAGGTATACGCGAATAAAGCGGTTGCTTAAAACCCCATATTTTGGGAATGCATCATTTTTTTTAATAATTTTTTTATTAATTTTCTAATTAACAAAGATTCTTTTTTAAATTATGTATTGCAGGAAATAAAAAAGCATGTTAGATATTTTTCTAATTAATAATCATCCTACAATTACTAATTTTTTTTTTATAAAAAATCTATATTTGGTAATCTTAATGTTAAGGAGATATAATTAATAATATTATTTAACAGTTAATTCAATCATTATTAGTGTTTTCAAGATGAAAATAAATTATTTACCTTTGCAATTTCTTAAAAAACTTTAATTATTTAACATTTAAACTTAGAATCTTTGACTTTTAGTTTTAATTTCTATTGAAAACCTTATAATCTCAAAAATCAATAGATGAAAAAATTTCTTACTCTCTTCTTTTCAAATAAAATTATTATATTCATTAGTTTATTTAAAAAAGAGAAAACTAGTTTTTTTAAATATAAAGTCCATATCTATTATCTAATAATCTCATCATCTCAACTTTTTTTTTTATATATTTTATCATTCTAAATATTCTATTTGAAAATAATATTATTGTATTTATTTGTTCATTTATTTTGTAATGATTTTAATGGAAGTTAAAAAGATATCTTCTTAACTAATTTTTTTAGGTTTTGTTTTTGAAAATTTTTAAGATTTTTTTATTATTATTAAAATTCAAAAATTAAAAATGGTATAAATTTTTAATTATTTTATATTTATTTGAATACTGAAATTGTAAAATAGGAAGAGATCTCATAAAAAAAATCGTTTAAAGTCCCAAATACTATAAAGCCGACCTTGGGCGGTTGGTAGTCTATTTAAACTGACAAATATTTTATTCTTCATAAATATTTTTATTGGTGAGCGTATGTCAATGTACACAAATTGCCATGTGGTCAAATTTTTAGTATCACCTAGTTTCACTACGAGGTGTGCTCGCGACAGTCGCCTTTATGCGCGACTGACTCAGTCGTTGGCTTCCTAAGTTGACACATGTCTTATTTTTTGTTTATGTGCAATTTTAAGTTAATGTTAAAATATTAATATCTTTTAGTTTTATTTTAATATTATTATTTTTATGCACAGCGAATTTACCACAATATACTCTTTCCCCTCTCACCAAATTTTTTTCTTGTTCTCCTCCCACTGCAATTTGCTTCTTTTCTTCTTCAATTTCTTTTCTTTCTTTCTTTTTCTTTAATGAAAGCTTAGAAAAAAGAGATAGAAAAAAAATGAAGTCTTTTCTTGATGAATTTTTTAAAAATATTTTATTTTAAAAAATAAATAATAAAAATTATCTAAATCATGTAGATCCGACTACACATTCAAAATAAAATTTCATATCAAATCTAAAGTTGGACGAGCGGAGAAACAATAATCTTTCAAGCAAAAATAATATTTTATTATTTATTTTCTAAAATAAATATTTATTTTAATTTTTTTAGGAAGACTTTGTTTTTAAACTTTTTTTTTTCATTTGTGTCTTTTTTTCAAGCTTTTATTGAAGGAGAAAAGAAAGAAAAGAAATTGAAGAAGAAGAAAAGGAAGTTGCAGTGGCAGGAGAAGAAGGAGAAGAAAATACTTGGCTAGAGGGAGAGAGGGTAAGGATATTGTGGTAACTTTACTATACATAAAGATAATAATAGTGAAACAACAGTAAAAATTTTCAATATTTTAACAGTAATTTAAAATTGCACACAAATAAAAAAATAAGACATGTGTCCACGAAAGAAGCTAGCAAGTCTGCTATTGAGTCAGTCGCCTGTGAGGGCGACTGATGCTAGCACTCCTCTTTCACTAACAGCAATTTTACGTGCTGCCCAAAATATATAGCTACTAAATCATGCACAATCTCTGTAGATCACATATTCACATGGTAACTGTGCATATAAATCCCAGCAATCATCATGAGAAAATGATGTACATATTTTTAACATGATTATATGCAGAAATAATTCTTTCAAAATTAAACGTACCTTATGATGCTTTCCTACGTCTTTAGTTTTGTCCAATGTATTTGTCTTGTCCATGAACAATTAATCAAAATTTAAGTTATTTTGGTGGCAATTGAGAGAGTTAATGAACTGGGATGGTTTGGGAAAATTTCATCAGATCGGCTGGTTTGGGGATCTGCACGATTTTTCTTTTTCATGAAACTAATTAATTAACAGGGACGACATGAATACTAACAGTTGCATTCTGATTTTAAGTTCCTTTATTAAATCATTAATTTTCACATGACAAAAGCTGGTTACGTGATCTTGGGTATCTGCATCTGAGATTCTTATACCTACCTGATTAGATGTGCCACTACCCCAATTGTTTCTAGTGTAATTATCAGAGAGAAAACGCAAAAGCCACCGGTTGGGCATTGTTTATTGCATTCGCATTAATTTGTATTCGCTTCTTGCATGTTGAAAATGAAAGCAAATGAAATAACATCACAGGATTAAACTCCGAAATGAATTGAACTTTCCGTTAGCATCCTTTAATATTCTTCTAAAATAATAGAATGAAGACTAAGAGAAACCGAAACCCCTCTTACACCAAATTTAAATCACCCTTGACATTATAATGTTAAATAAACCAATTTACTTTATTAAGCATTTTTTTTTTCTTAAGAAAGAAATATTTAAGACAATCTAATCTATAGTTGCAAAATAAATGACCTTTAACACTAAGTAATTTTGAATGAGAAAAGAATGACAGTCAGTCAAAGTGTGGGGAATATCATCAATATTAGGGGAATTTTGGTGCGTTTTAAAAGATGAGAGAAAAATGCTTAATTTCGCAAATAATAGAAGAGTTTTGGATTAATATTGATTCGTTTCTTCCATTAAATATTTATTAAAATTAAAAAAATAAAAAATAAAAAACTGCGTTTAAATATTGACTTGAATCTATAGCTAGTAGTGGAGAAAATGAAAAGCTTGAGACCATTGATTGATTTTTCGTCTAAAAGGCCAAACCAAATTTCAGCTATAAATTTTCTGTATTTGTTCAGACTGCGGCCACAAAATGCTAGGCCCACGCACATATGGTGCATGAAAACGTGCAAATAATGACATATAAAATTAAAATGCATGTTCGTACGAGAAGTTATTAAGCTATACACAAACATTAGAGCATGCAAAACCATATGAGATTGGATGAAGTTATCTTATTTGCCTTTGTTAGAATAGGGGGCAAAAAATCAACTACCGAATTATTTGCAAATTTTTCGGGTACTCAAAAAGTGCCTTTAGTTAATGTTTTGACTAATTGTACCTATTTAAACGAAGCATTGCTATTGACAAATCACCGTGTGGTTGGGTAGGCCTCCCAAATAGCATGTACAAATAAATCTCTGTTACAAAAAGACCCAAGTAGATATATTAAATAGTAGATATATTAAATAGGTACTCGGAACGTATTGATTTTGTACAAATTAAATAATATCATATGTAGCATTCTTTTCAACTAACACTCTACAATGGGAAAAAAAAAATTAGGAACAGAAGTTCGTTGGAGACTATCAGGAGGTTGCGAAAGTGGATTTTAGTGGTTTTACCTTAGAAAATATAAAAATGTCATAACTGATGCTAAAAACTCGAACTCATTCATAGAGACTATGTAGTAAATACCATTGGATAAGTCACTGTTAAAAAAAAAATAATTGGTAAAAATGAGAATGAGTATGTGATAATAATATATGACATTTTTGACATTTATTCATTCCCTCAACTGCATTGTATGTGCTCAACAAGATATTAAGAGAGGTTTAGCTTATTCTACAATATCACAATTGGATTATGTGATATTAACTTTAGGTATGGGGTCTTATCAAACCCCTTTATTTCATTTGATTATTTCATGTCTATTTCAAAGCATCATTTATTTTTAGGATTTGAATCAATTATTCATTCAATGAAAACTATTGTTAGATATTTTATAAATAATAACCAAAATATAATTTTTATAAGTGGGTTAAGAAAGCACGTGTCAATTATAAAAAAAAAACGACCTTTTTTAATTATGTATTCTCTCTCTCTGGTGCTTTTAGTCAAAAGACGAAATTCTTAATAATAGTTGGTTGTATTCACTAATTTTTACAGCAATAGCTTTTTTTTTTTTACAACGGATTGATTGCATTTTATATGTTTTCAATTTGTTTACTTACTTTTAAAGAGCCTTTCAACTTTTGCTTACAAAATTATAGTGCCAAAAAGAAAAAAAAAAACTTCTATTCATTATTCAATATCTCTATGGGGTCAAGAAGAACCAAAACGCCTTTATCCAAGAACATTATTTGCACCAAATACGAAGGAACCTATACTTTGATATCTGAATTTGTTGTCATGCATGATAAATAGCACCCAAAACAAAACAATCATTTTTCAATGTTTCGAAAATCTATAACTTCCCATAAAATCACAGGTCCTGGTTCTGGGTTTGATCGTTGCGTTTGGAAATTAAATGTATTTGGAAAAGGCGGGAGGAGGATGCTTATTCTTGATGACGAGACATTTTTCTTTATCTTTTTTCATATTCTCTTATCTTTATCTGTCTTTGCGTTCTTATCATAGAAATGTCAATATCACGAAACTAAAGTTTACATGCATATACCAATGGGACTTTGGTCAAATTAAGAGAATCCTTACACTTACAACCCTGAGAGTAAGGGTTTGAGCCTCCATAGGAATATTGTGGAGGTTAGTTTCAATTCTCCTTCAATTATTCACTAATTGAGTAGAGATAGTGTCTGGATATTATTTCAATGCGGAAATATATGGTGAGGATGTCCCAGATGTCCCAACGGAAGTCTTGAAAATATATGGCGATGATGTCCCAGCGGAAGTCTTGGGCAGTGCTTCAGTGCGAAAATATATGGCGAGGAAGTCCCAAATATATAGTTTACTTATAAATAGTATTTATACAAATACGATGTAATATCAGTAACAATCTGTGCTTAACAGAAAAAAAAAAAGTAAAAAAAAAAAAAGTTTACATGCATATATATGTGTAGTAGACTTAATTAAGCTCAAAAAATTCTAGTGATTCTCGTGGCTGGGCTATTTCCACGCATGCTTCGTAAATTCGCAATATATTCTTGTATAACTTGAGACTATGTAATTTTGTTTTCGATTGAACTTCTAAAAAATGTTTCGATTTATTTCAACTTAAATTCTTTTCAAGTTGTGACGAGTAATTTTATACTTACTCTCTTATATTTTTATGCAAGTTCGCCAGAGTTTCAACAGTCACTGCTGGCGACAGTTCCATTGAAAGGCACACCACACGGCGGCTGTCACACCCCGAGTGATCATCATTGCTATGCCACCACCAGAATTCGTGCTAGTCTAAGAACCACTCTCATTAATTAGTCCGGTGGCGACCTGTGTTGTCAGATCCGACCGCTGCCGGACGAATTCACGACCACATGGCGCCGGCGACACCTAACCATAGCTGGTTATATTTCTTAGTCGCCCCTCTTTGTTTATATATTCCTTAAACTGTAATTAATTTTTAATTACTGGTTAATTTGATTGTTGGTGATTCGATAGCAGAAAGTCTTTTTTTTTTTTTTCAGTGATTAAATCGTTCAAAGCTCGATTTGAGCTTCAGATGTTTATCTTCCAGATTCATTTCCCCGACAACTCGTGCCGAGACAGCTGATGCATTACCCAAATTAGTTTTAGGCTATGAAATATTGTAATCTGGATGGAGGAAATTCCGAGGAAATTAAAAGGAAAAAAAAAAGAAGCAATGCTAAATATAACAGAACCATGTTTTTGTCAATTGCGATGATTTTTAGGGGAAAAAATAAAATTATTGAAGTAAATTTTAAAAATTCACAAAAACACAATTTCTTTCTTTCTCCTCATTTTTCAAGTAAAAAAAATCTTTAAGGAAAAAAAAAGTGAAATCATTAAAGTAAACTTTAAAAATTCATAAAAAGTTAAATATTTTTATATTACTTTTGCACCCTTATCATTTTCCAATATACACAGGCTTAGGAAAATGACACCCGTAAACATGCTACAACTCTCACAACCTCTTTACAATGGAATAATAATAATAATAATAATAATAATAATAATAATAATAATTTACTAATTAAGAAATTAATTCACCTGTTTCACTCTCACCTAAGCTCTTTACTACCACTTTTTATCTATCATAATATGGTATAGAGACTGCGTTTAAGTTTTTAATCTATGCCAATGGTACTTTTTTCTACTGCTTTTTTTTATTATAATATTTTACTCTAGATGCTAACTTAAATCATACATTGTAATCATTTTCATTAGTTTACCTCAATATATTTTCTTTGGATGACCAAAATCTCTATTAAGAGTTGTAGTTACTACTACGAGTTTTAGTCATGTAACAAATGGATGGTATTCAATTCCTATTATTTTAGTTCTAATTGTAAATAGGTAATAATGATTTGATCTCGTTTAAACTAAATTTTATTTCATTTAAAACTAATTGGATATTATTATTTGGGATACTCCTAGTTTCTCCCTTATTAAAATTAATATATATTATTTACCTTCTTATTATTTTCATAATATTAAAAAAAACTATTGGGATAAAAAATTTAAAGAAAAAGAAGGGTAAATAGATCATTTGCTTGATAATTATTTTTAAAATATAAAATGTATATTTATTATAAGAAAAATGTTTAAAAAATAAAAAAAGTATAAAAGATATATCTTTTGTACATGCGTGGGTGCTCTTTTGAGTTTCCAACAATTTTATATCACCAACCATTGGGGTGGACAAATAACCCGACCCGATCCGATTTGATCTAATATGAAAGTTTCGAGTTCATATTGGATGCAGATGAAGCGTCTAACCTGAACGGGTGAAATTAACCACTCGATCGGGTCATTGTCGGATTGGGTTAACACTAAATTATAAAATTGATCCAATTTGAAAATCTGATCGGATTGAATTAAATTATAAAAAATATATATTTTAGATATAATCTTAGGAGTGGACAAATAATATGATCTAACCTGAATTGGCCTGGTTTGATAGTAGTGATTTTCATTTTTTGTTGAAAATTGGATAAAAAAAAGACTAAAAATGAGATTATTACATTAAAACAATCTTCTAATAAATAAAATAATTTGTAAAAAAATCAAAATAAATAAAATAGTCTCAAAATTACCTTTAATTTGAATATTATTAGAATCCATTCTATTGAGCAGAATTTGATTTTAACTCGAACCCAACCCTACTGATCTGCATAAGATTATAATTTGATGTGATTCAAACTCATCTTAAAATTTTGATTCGATCTAATCCAATTTGAATATAATTCAGAACGGATCAAATTAAATTACAAGTTTCAATCACTTTTTTTCTAACACAAAAATCAATCTGATTAATTTGAACCCAAATTTACCCACTCCTACCAACCATTTATCGGATATGTTAAGCAATTAGTGGTTTGAAAGCTTCAACCACTTAGCTGTAACTTTTGTGCAAACATTTGTTTGGGCTGCTCATTATTTGAACTATAAAGTAATTTTAATCGTTCCGTGTTTCATTTTCAATTGTTAGATTTCTATAAATTCCATCCAAAGGTAATTTTAGTACATGTAGGCGTGGCTTAACCAATTTTAGGGCTTTAGGTGGATTATTTCAATTAAGCCTTTAAAAAAATTTAAGGTCAAATATATTATTAATTTTACTAAAAATTCATTTATTAAAATCAAATTTTCTAACTTTCTAAGATGCAAAATTATTAATCAAATTTTTATATTATAATTTTGGTAATATATTTGTCTCAATAGATAATATAGCTAATACATTTAATCTTTTTGCGACATGATTAATCTTAAATAATTTTTATCAATTTTAATTTTGAAAAACTTCTTTCTGTAGAAGCAATTATTACTAATATTATTAATAATGTTTTACAAGCAATATACGCATTTGGAAAAGAATCAATTTTTTTTTTCCAAATAATTAAGTGCATCAAGTTGTTCACCTTGAAAATTTTCTTTTAAAATTCTTAGCTTTGAAAAAGCATATCATGTTTTAAAGTATTTTCAAGATTAACATGATAAGTTTTTAAAACATTGTCAATTGACAATTATAACTTTTTGAAATTAAACAAAAATCCAAACATAATCTCATACATTTGAAATTGTTCAAATCTACTCATTATTGAAGAAATAGCTTGATCAACTATATATATAAAAACAATTAATTCTAAAACACTCTTCAGGAGACAAAATTCTTTCTTCTCTAATATTTTAATGAAATTTGCTTTTTGTTTTATTAATTACACATTTTTCATGAAGTTTAGGTTGTATTTTAATTTAATTTACAATTTCCTTAGCTGAAGTCATAGGAGACATGAATCCATTTTCTCCATAGTTTTCAAAAAAAAGAAATAAAATCTTTAAGTTGATCTATTGCAATATTAGTATGCATATCTTCTTTTGCAAGATCTTTTTTGTAGAGTTAACAGTAAATAATATATCATACTAAAAATCATACTTAATTTGAATTCAAAATTTTCCAATCTATATGTTGCTAAACACTTAACTCCACTCATTATTTTAGAATATTCACTAATTTCTTCTAATTCAAGTAAAACATTTCTTATTTATGGAGCTTAAAATCTTATTGATCTCATACTTTCAATATGACTTTCTTAAAATATTTGCGGTCATGATTTGATAATTAAATTGGGTATATTATTTTGTAAAATTTTCCATTACTTTGTTGATGAAGAAATTAATGAATAATGTTGTACAACTTCAAAAAATGAAGTACCTCTATGACAATAATTAGCCATATCACAAAGCACTAAATTAAGACCATGACAACCACATTATGTATAACATGCTATAGGATTGATTTCTAATAATTTTTTTTGTACACCTTGATGTTTTCTTTTATATTATAGCCATTATCATATCCTTGTTCTTATACATCATTAGTGTCAAGGTCAAAAACTTTTATTGCATCTATGAATTCATTAAAGAGGTCTTTCCTAGTAGAATCATCAATTTTTAAGAATCCCAAAAAAATATTTTTACTAAATTTGCTAAAACATCTAATATTTGTTCTTAATGGCTTGTATTTGGAGTACAATCAAGTATAATTGAGAAATATTTTACTTTTTTAATCTCATTAATTATTGCATTTTTTTATTTCAGGTTCTAACATTTGTATCAACTCATTTTGTATGTTATGTGCAAGGTAATGATTATGAATTTCAACATTTTTAATACGTCTAACATGTTCTTGCATTGTTGAATCAAATTCTGCAATCATTTCAATTAAACTTAAAAACTTTCCATTGTTCTCTTGGTACATCTTTCCATTTTTTTTCCATGAAATGGTAAATTATTTTTAGCAAGACTCTTTGTCTCTTTACAATGGCAACAATTTTTATTAGTACTTTTTCCCATTAATCTCTTTCCTTATTGATTTTTTTTTGAATATTTTTGTCAATTGTTCTTTTCTCCAATAATCTTGCCTCTAATTCAACCTACAAGTTCATATTAGTAATATGTTCGTTGCTTGTTTCATGACTTTTAAATTTAACACTAAAGTTTTTCCAATCGTTAGTCCTTCATTACTTAGTTGACTTTTATTAGAGTATGTATTGAATAGTTTGCAGCAAAAATAATATGCCTTATCAAAATCTTTTGAATAAACTAGCCCTTTTTATTATATTTTTTTTCCCATTGGGTAGTTTTTTTTTTTTAATGTAATATGTAGTAGAGAAATGCCCACAAAATTCATCCCTTGAAAAAATTAAATCGTTATCTCTAATTGGACCTTTCTCTATTAAGAAATCTCTAAAGTTACTGTCTATATTTTCCCATCCACTAAAATCATAAATATTATTTGGAAAACAAAATTCTTCAAAATCTTCAGTTTCATCCTTTTTTCATTTTTTTTTAGAGAAATTATCTACCGACCACCTAATATTTCGGGCATTTTAAAAAATACACAATTCCTTTTTTTTTTTGCCTGACTTACACATGAAGTTACAATTCTTTGCATTTTTCCACTTCCGCTTGTTGACCGTTAAGATTCCGTTAGTTTTTTTAATAAAATGACGGTTTTACCCCCCAAAATTAATGCTATAGGATGCAATTATAATTTTACATTTGGGGGGTAAAATTGTCATTTTGCTAAGAAAACTAATGAAATTTTAACGGTCAACAGACGGAAGTGGAAAGTGAAAAGAATTGTAACTTCAAGTGGAATTCTGCCCCAAAAAAAAAAGAATTGTGTATTTTTGAAAAAGTTAAAAAAATCAGGTGGTCGGTGGATAATTTCTCTTTTTCTTATTACAATCTCCTCTAAGGTGGTGTTTGGTTTGAAGAAATGATTAGAGAGGAGAGGAGTGGAGAAGAAAGGAGAGTTAATTCAAATTTCATTATTTGGTTTGGTAAGGAATTTTAAATGGAAAGGAACTGATTATTTTTTACTTGGACAGTTTAACCCTTTGTGTTAAGATTTTAATATTTGATATTAAGTGAAGTTAAAGAATCAAAATAAATATACAAAATTATAATAAGAAAAAAGTCTAAATTATTATTCAATTATATTATCTAGGGATTTGAATTTTTTTTGGAAAAATATTAAATTATAAATTAACTTAATCTAAAAATAGAAAATTAAAACAAGTAGAATTGAAAGAAAATTTATTATGAACTGATTTGATCTTTGTTAATTTTTCTGCGTTTATAATTTTTAAATAAAAGTATAAATAAATATACATCATATAGAAGATAATCTTCATTTAGTTTTCAACATTAAAATAATGGAATTCTAGTTTTCTTTCCTCAATTGCTAGTTTTCAACATTAAAATAATGAAATTCTAGTTTTCTTTCCTCAATTGCTTTTATCTTTATTTTTTAGAAAAAAAAAAGATTAATTAATTAAGTGAAAATCTGAAGTTTCTATTTTTGTAATTACATCTCACTTGTATTGGTAATTTATACTTCTATATTTTCATATTAAATAAATAAATAAATAAGTCTATTTATTTTGTTAAGTTTCTTAAAGCATTCATTAAATTTAATTAATATAAAATTATTTATAATATTAAATTGATATAATAAAATTATAAATAATAATTATTAATGGCATTTAATAAGTTAAAAAGTTGAAGGGTAATTTGAAAAGTTTTGGTTTCCAACATAAGAGGAATTTGAATTCTTCACTCATTGGGGTGGAATTCAAATTCCACATTATGATGGATATTAAATTCTAATGGAAATTAAATTCTTATACATTTTGTCTAACCAAACAATGAAAATAAAAATATAATTTAAATTACTTTCCTCTCCTTCATTCTCTCCTCCCAACCAAACATCACCTAAGAGTATTATCACAATTCTAATCATTATTATCTTAAATGTCATTATTTCATTAATTGGTTCATCATCTTTTAATTCATTTTGAGTTTATTCATTAATTACGGATTCTTCACTCAAATTCACGTCTTTTTTTTACTACTTTTGACAATTTTATCAAAAGCTCATTTTTGTGATTGAATTAACTTTTCTATTCTTTTTTCTTTTTGAAGTTTTTCATATCCTCATGTACATTTTCTAGTAGACATTTTTTTTTTCTCTTTTTAGTGAAAGAAGAGTGAACAAGCAAACAACTATGCTAGATAATTAAAAGAAAACAACCTATGGATAGAATAATATTTAAAAAAGAAACAATAACAATTAAATAATTCAACTAATTAAGAAGAAAATAGGAAGAAAAAACATGGATATTTGAAAACTTTAAGGCTTGTTTGATATTGCTTTTGAATTTGTATTCTCTTAAAAGAAAAATGAGAATGGAAATGGTGTTTTGCAATTGCTGTATTCAAGTTCAAATATACGTTGGATATTATTTTCCATACCTTGTATTTTAAAAGTAAAATTAATAATATATGTTTGGTAAACATATTTTAAACATGTAAAACAGTGAATATGTGTTTAGTAGTATTACTTTCAAAATATTTTTTTACTTAATATTTAATATTTAAAAAATACTTTTTTTATTGAACGTCCGTTACCTTAACAAATAATTTATTTAAAATTAAAGAAATTATTAAATAATAAAAACACATAAACAAATGGACCATAATGAACTTAGTATTACCATTATTAAAAAAGAGTTTTGCACTATCGTTTTTCTTGAACTATAATTAAGATAATATTATAATAGTTTAAATAAAATAATTATCGAATTACATGACAAACATCATGAATTACAGAGTAGTAACAACAGCAGTAAAGATAGAGCCGCGACAGTAGAAAAGCAATGGTAGCAGCAGCAAAAGAGAGTGAGAACAAAAAGGAGCAAAGATAGAACAACAAGAGTGGCAGAGATGGAACAACAGCAGTGGAAGAGAGAGAGAGAGCAGCAACAACGATCTTATTCAATATTCAATGATGGTGGATATTTGTTGAATAAGAAGAACAAAAGCCATGAACGAGAGTTTTGAGTTTAGATCTAATGAAGAAAAAAGAATAGATCAGTTTAGTGAAAAGGTTTTGTTTTAGGAGAGAGAAGAAGTGGAAACGCCTTGGGGAACAATAAAACATTTCTTTTATAATTTATTTTAAAGTTTGTTTTGTAATTCACTCAAAACATATATAACGCATTCTCAATTTTATAACTACAAAGTTGAACCTATTTTATTAGTTTTATAATTTGTTTTTTGATTTAGGTCCACCGAATATTACATCTAAACTCTAAAAATGAAAATGAAAACATAGCTTAGAAAATGATATTTAATAGGCCCTTAACTTTGATGGATTAAAGATTTAAGCAGCGGTGATCATTAGAAACAATTAATTTTTTTTTTCCTTCAGCGAAAAATCCAAACAAGGGGATAGCATGAGCCAATCATACCCAAACAAAAAATTAATTAATTAATTAATACAAAAATAAATTTTCTGTGCTATGACGAAGGAGAGGTCAAGATGGATGAAGGGAAATCGCAAAGTGCGGAGATGACCTTCAGCTTTGGAAATTGACAAGGAATTTAGAATTGGGCCTATCTAGTTCTTTTTTTCTTGTAAGCACCAAAGCGTTGAATGTGTCGGGGCCTTTTTTTACTTGATAAAAAAAAATTAATGGATAACAATAAGTTAACAAATATATGGTTTTTATGGAGTTTTAAATGAAGTAAATTTAAATAGAGATTTTGTAGGAATAAATAAGATTAAAATTATTAATTGTAACATTAAAAAGAAAATTTCTAGGAATTTGATAATTTATTTATAAAAAAGATTATTATAAAATAATAATAATAATAAATATAAATCAATAATTGAATAGTTATAATTTTGGAAAAAAATTTTGGGTTCTTTATATGTTGTGGGGTACTAGAAAATCACCGAACTTGCTTAAACCAAGAGCCGCTCCCGTACATGACAAACAAAGGGGTTTGGTGCCCTCAATGCAACATACTTGCGGCCAATTATGATATAACTCCTAAACAAAAATACAATTAATTGGCAAATACATTAAAATCTAAAAAGACAGTACAAAAAAAATGATAAGATATGATATGAAAATACTATGATATAAAAAATCACCTTTTTCATTTTGTAATAATAAACTAAATATGACAACCTTTTTTTTTTCTAAAATTGAAAGTATTTTTCTAAGTACGGTACATTTTCTTAGATATGGAGACATTTTTCATAATATGGAAATGTTTAACATTTTCTACATTTAAGAAAAGGTTGCCATATTTAGAAAATACTTCCATATTTAGGAACATGCTGCTGTGTCTAGAAAAATAATTCCATATTTAGTTTATGATTATAAACATTATAAAATCTAAAAAAAATTATTATGCAACACGACAAATAATAGATAGAAAATCATAAATGAAAGGGGATTCTCTACTAACTATCATTAATTTTTTTATCCACTTTCCATATTTTGTTTTTTCATAAATTTAAAAGCTAAAATGGGAGATTACTGGTAATGAATAGAGAATCCTCTTTCAATTAGCTTTTACATTAATAAACTAAATATGGGTAATGACATGTATGCTTTTACATCTATGATAATAGGAAATTAAATATGGAAAAGGGATAAAAATTAATGACAGTTAATAAAGAATTTGGTTTCGTTTCTCCTTTTACAATTAAATTTTATTAATATAAGATAACTTGTTTTAAGACTTAAAATTCACAAATTTTAGGCAAAATTTATGTAAAAAAATTTAAGTCAAAACTGTAATTTAAAATAACGTAACCCTTAATTAGAATTCATTTGAATCACCAAAAAATAGTAGTTTTACATAAAAATAAAAAAAGAAATTTACTTAACAATAAGACTACTATCTCTTTCCCTATTATTAAGTAAAATTTTCATTTTCAAGTGACTTAAATAAACTTTAACTAATAATAAACAAAAACCATGGATGCTAAGACTATTATTTTTTTCCTTATTACAAAGTGAAATTTACCTTTTTACATGATGAAAATAATTTTAACTAATTATAAACAAAATCCATATATGGTTAAGCATATGCAAACTATTTCAAATCTAATACAGAGAAGAATCTGGTTTTTAGAAAAAAAATTTATTGACCAAAATTAATTTATTAATTAAATGAAAAAAAATACGTGAAAGTGATGAGCGGAAAGCATGAAGCCTTAAGGGAAAAAAAAGTTTTCCTTATAGATTTTTTTGCCACAAAATCTAATTTATCCAAAATAAACACAAACTTAGATAAAAATATAAAAACTCTAACAGAATATGATCGAGAAGTCATTGTAATAACAAGAACGGTCAGCAAGAAAATCACTAAACAAGAATGGCAAATCTAAAACTCATGGTAATAGCCAAAACTGGTCCAAAAGTCAAAATGATAACAAGAACTATCAATCTTAAAAAAAAAGATAAAATAAAAAATATTAAATGATCTCTACCGCAATGTTTGATTAAAAGAATATCTTTGTGATAGGTTAAAAAATGAGTTACAATAGATGAGAAAATGTATAGAAAAAAATACACATATAAAAAAGAATGCGGGACAATTACTTATATAATCGAGAGTTCTAAATAGCGACAAATGATTGCGTATTTGTTTGGTAACCAAGCCGCCTAGTAACAAATTAATTAAAAGACAAGTAAAAGAACACGCTGAGTTGGGATATATAATTTTATTTACTTTTATCTCATACTTATTTTATCGTTTAATTTTTAAATGCCCACAATTTTAATTTTAACGAATAAGATAAATTTCCCCATTGTTCAATTAAAATTAACTATTTTTATTATTTTTTTTTATGATACAGCTGACTCTATATTTATCAGCCCAAAAATTTAAATCCATATTTCTTTTTCACTTTAAAGTAGGGCTGCCTAAAAAAAACCGAACCGAACTGAACCGGTGGATCCGTTCGAATTTGGATCGGTTTTTTTTCTTATAAATATCCAAAAAATCGAGTTAGAAGAAAAAATCGAAATACCGGTTCAGATTTCGGTTCACTTAACTGAACTGAATCACCGAACCGAAGAGCCTAAACATTTTTGTAATTTTATCAAAACATGAAATGTGTCATATATTAATTGTCTATGCAAAATGATTACAATAAATTTGGTCACACACAATTGTTATTTTTATTTTGTGTTGTAACTATTGTTATTTTTATTTTTCTTTGCAACTTTATATTTATTTAGATGGAGCATTAGAGTCTAGATTTGTATTCTTAAATCCTAATATTTCATATTTTGTTACTACTAGTTAGTAAGCCATTAGTGATAAATGTGTTTTGAATACTTTGTGTTTATTGATAGTATTTGTAATGAAACTACGATGAATTGATTGCTGAGAAAATTATTCCATTAATGAGGCCCAACGGGCTAAAAATTTGAAATTCAAAATGGGTCCAATAAGCCCATAATCGAAAAAACAGAAGCGAACCAAACTGCACCTAATTGATCAGTTTAGGTTCGGTTCTTTTTATAAAATAACCGAATTTAATCGGTTATGCTCAATCTCGATCCGAACCGAACCGATTCGGGCCCACCCCTACTTTAAAGGCCAAACTAGCGAGACAATCTTATTGAAACAATAGCTGAAGGGCACAGCAATTTCTTTCCATATTATCAAGTAAAACTTCCTTTTTTAGGTGGTTAAGATGTATTTTAATTAAAGGATAAATTATAACCGTTGGATAAGCATACGTAAAGTATTTGAACTCTTCACAAAAGAAGAATCTGGTTTTGATGGTCAAATATTTATTGACCTAAACAAAATTAAATGGAAAAAATTTTATAAAAAAAAGAAAAAAGAAAAAAGAGAGAGAGAAAGAGAAAGTGGAAGGCAGGCAAGAGCAAGAAGCTAAAGCCATGCGCGCAGAACATGTACAAAGGAAGTTAAAATCCACGGGTTAGAGTTGCAACACGTGCAAAAACTGCCGTTAGCGGTTTCGGTTTCCTTTTGTGAACAGAGTTAAAATCCGATGTGGCAGCACGCACAGTACCCTTATTCAACCCCAACCCATGGTGGGGCCCACCAAAGAACTCTTTCTGTTAAAAAAATATTATTTATTTTATCAGCTATAAATACCAACCGTCTATTAACATCATTGTAAAAGCGCATTACAAAAGTTGCATATATATATATATATATATATATATAAATATAAACACCAGCACACGAGAAAGAAAGAGAGAGTGAGGAAGTGAGAGAGAGAATCTCAGAACAGAAGCTGAAACTGTTGTTGTGTTTTGTTTCAGTTTTGAATTTGAGAGAAGCAGGTAGTTCCTTGAACACAAAGCTGTTATGTTTCCAAACATTCTGTGAGCTCTGTGTTTCACTTTCGTTTTTCGTTTTGTTATGTCATGTCATGTTCCTTTTCTAAGGCTGCGCTTTTATTCATAGCAGTTGTAATGCTCTATCTATACTTTGAGCTGTATCATTGCTGGCATGTCAGGGGAGGCAATGAAAAGGCTTGATTGCAGACTGTGGCTTTGTAAAGCAAACGCTTTTGGTTCCTCCGTTTGTGTTACTGTTTGTTTAGAGGGAAAATTGTACATGAATTAGATTATGTTCACTGTAGTCATTTTCATTGAAATGGGTTTCTGATTAACTGCTAATGCATTTTTCTTTGTTTCTGTTCATGTTTAGCTACAAACGGGGGTCCGATATGGGAAACTCTATTTCTCATTTGTTGGGCGATGGAATGTCTCTCTTTTATCTAAATTGTTGAATTTTTCGTTGGCTTTTTAATGCAGATTTTTTTGTTTGTGCACGGTTTTGATGCTCATATATAAGGTTAATGATCTGTTACAATGACATTGCCAGCATTGTCCGTGTGTTATTTGTATTCAGAAATTTTTCTAATTTGGATTGATGGAGATGGTTCAAAAGACATGTTTCTCTACTTTTTGCTTCCTGTTATTGTTGGAAATTGAGTAATTCTCGTTGCATGTGGAAGCCAATATTTTACTTCCATTAAAAATTAACACATTTAGATAAACAGCCATGCTGTTGTTGTTGATAAGGTAATTATGACGCGATTTCTTTCTTTTTATGAAATGAATGTCCAAGGTTTATCAATTTCTTTAAAACAATGCTATTTAGCAAAATTTATGGTTTTCATGTGAATTATTTAGTTACATGATGTGATTCCTTTTTTCTTTCCTCTTTAGACTGATGGGTTCTCTGTTCCTTCTTTTGATGAGGAAGAAAGGCAATCGTTGTGCTCTTGGATCTTCTAATCCCTGCAACATGTTTGAGGATCCATCTTACATTGTCCCAAGGGATTTGCCGACCTCATTGGAGCAAGAGAGCAAGCAGATTCAATGTGTATTGGAGCTCTCAAACAATAAACGTCCACTGGAAGAGGGGGAAAAACTTGCTGTGAAAAGGGCTGCCATAGAAGCAAGTAGGACAGAAGAGCCAGTGAAGGGTCTGAGTAATCCTTCTCTTGCCCAAACTGATCAAGCAAAGGATCATCTTCAGGGAGGCAATCTTTCAGACTCAAATTCACTCATTCCCGAACTTGGACGAGATATCACAATCAACTGTCTCCTTCGGTGCTCAAGGTCTGACTATGGCGCCATTGCATCATTGAATAGAGCATTCCGATCTCTCATTCAGAGTGGCGAGCTTTATAGGCTGAGGCGGGAAATGGGTATCATCGAACATTGGGCATATTTCTCCTGCAATCTAAAGGAATGGGAGGCTTTTGATCCAGTTCACAACCGTTGGATGCATTTGCCACCAATGAATTCAAGTGAGTGTTTCATGTGCGCGGACAAGGAGTCGTTGGCGGTTGGTACCGAACTGCTTGTTTTTGGAAAGGAAGTTCATGGAAATGCTATTTATAGATATAACCTTTTGACCAACACGTGGTCGACTGGCATGACTATGAATACACCTAGGTGCTTGTTTGGATCTGCCAGTCTTGGGGCAATTGCAATCCTAGCTGGAGGCTGCGACCCACGAGGCAACCTTCTGAAGTCTGCAGAGCTTTATAATTCAATAACGGGCACGTGGATGCCTATTCCAAGCATGCATAAAGCAAGGAAAATGTGTTCTGGGGTATTTATGGATGGGAAGTTTTATGTCATTGGTGGGATTGGGGAAGGCTCTTCAGCAATGCTTACAGATGTGGAGATGTATGATTTGGAGACAGGGAAATGGACTCAGATAGCTGACATGTTCCCCGCACGAATTGGAAGTGATGGAGTTAGTGTGATATCCGCTGCGGGTGAGGCACCACCTTTGCTTGCTGTTGTTAATAATGAGCTTTATGCTGCCGATCATGAAAAAGAAGAGGTGAGGAAATTTGACAAGGGTAGGAAAGTGTGGAGGACACTTGGGAGATTGCCTGAGAAGGCATCTTCAATGAATGGTTGGGGATTAGCTTTCAGGGCATGTGGAGACCAGCTCATTGTCATTGGTGGGCCTAGGGATTCAGGTGGAGGTATCGTTGAGCTGAATGGTTGGGTTCCGGATGAAGGTCCTCCACATTGGAAATTGCTTGCAAGACAGCCCATGTGTGGTTTTGTATTTAATTGTACTGTAATGGGATGCTGAGATGTAGCTTTGGTTGCACCATAGTGCTGTATGAAGCACTGCTGATATGAATTCGCAACTATGGCAGCGAGATGGGGTTCAGGACTGTGGGTAATCTCTATCACCTTTCTGGGGAAAGTTTAAGGTTACATATAGAATCATAGACAGTTTTAGGAGTACAAAGTGTCTAGCTTTTTAATGTTCTTTTCTTTTATTGCATTGCATCTTTTTGTTCTCTATTAATTAGAGCATTCTGTTTTACTTGTTTATTGTGGGTGGGGCTACCATGAGAGCTTTCTGAAGTTGGCAATATGTACAACAGGTACATGTGAATAAATAAAGTCTGGTAGATGCTTGGAAGTCTTGAATGTTTGCATGGTTTTATTTAGATCTCATAAATCATGCAACTGCTTTTCATAATTGTCTGTTGTTATCATTTTAATTACATTTAAAACAAAATGCCTGCTCATCGCAAAAGCTTTAACAGTTCATACAGCATAGTTTAAACATCAAACGCTCACACGCTCACTCTATTAACATGTTTAAATAGGTTTCATTTTTGAGTTCACTGCCTCACTGACACATCACATTATCCATAACTTAATGTGCTGTTATAAAATTAAAGCAGTAATATTTGTTTCCGCAATCTTTAAGTGAACTGAAATATGCTGTAATGAAATTGAAGTACCAATGTTCCTTTCTACAATATTTAAGTGAACTGAATAAGCTACTCCGATGCTTGTTGGGAGCACAGAATGGTAGTGTAGTAAAAGAGGAAAAAGAAAGAAGAATGGAAATGCGAATACTGGTTTTGTATGGTACATTAAGTACTGATTAGTAGACTAAAGGATGATTTTGGTATGAAAAATACAATTTCAAAATATGTTTAAAACACATGAAAACTGAAAATGATAAATTATTAGAATATTCAAATAAGAAACTTCGAGTTTACATTTTTACTTTTTCTCAGAGTACCATGATCCTAAGATAGAGTTTCCTGAGGGTTAAACTCACTTAGCTTAGTAAACTTATAAACCTGCATTCTTAAATTACACAATCAAGTTCTCTTCCTTGATAAGCTGTCCTGTCTGTATCTTGTGCAGTAATCTGATTTTCATTTCTGCAGTCATGCTTAGCAGAAAAATCATGCTATATTTTTATAATAAAAAACAGTTCACTAGTTCATAATCGCCTGCAAATTTTATGAGCCTAAAGCAATAAGGTAATTAGTCTCTCCTATAAGGTAGGTTAGATGTGTTCCATAGGATTTTCCTCTTCGTCTGCCCTGCTTATGCCGAATCCTGTTCCTCAATGTTGTTGATTCAATTACAGTTGTTTCTGATAATAAACTGCATTTTGCATATAATTAATTTATCCGTCTTTTGCCATTCATCTTGTTTGCTTCATGTTGATATGGTTTGTAATCAGTTGTCATCAGCTTAATGTGTAAATCTATCAATTGCAACATTGGGTTTAGTATATCTGCTGATGCTATTTGTGTTTGTATTCATTTGGTACAATCATAAATACTTTTTCTTAATCAATGTTGTTAGATGGACAATTAAGTAGATAGCTAGAATCATTTCGCACAATTTCTTGACCAAAATCAAGGCTTAGGATTAGGCAATGTCTGGGGATCTTTATTATCTTTATTAGTTATCTGTTCTTTAGATTTGAGCAATTCATTATGTAAGATCTTAAACTAATCTTTTTTGAAATTGTACTTTACCAGCTGTGGATTCTGTGTACAGAAATATGTGAAAATGGACAAATCATTCAACAACAGTTTTCAGAGGTGATTTTTGTTGTTATTGTAGAAGCCGTATGTCATCTTCATTTGCAAATATAACGTTACATTTGATTTGTGCCTTTTAGCTGGGACATCACGTTAGGCACATGGAACAATAACAACAAGAACTACAGTGGAATTCTTGGCATATGATATCTGAGTTCACACGAGAAAGCAAAATGACAAAAGGGAAGTTGCCTGCCTTTGTTTTTATTAGGCATATACATACTAGTCTCATTTCATTTGTGTTTACTGTATAGCAATTTCATCTTCTTTATACATGAGTTTTTCCCGATTAAAATGGTAATAAAATCCATGATTTTGGTCTACTGGGTATGCAGAATTTTACACCTCTATCTTTTTTCAATATTTTTAGCAGCAAAAAGGCCATTGAAGCATGAAAAATCCTTTCTAGTCGTAACTAGCTGAAATGCTTTGGCCCTTTTGGGATCTCTTGCCTAAAAAGAAATTGAATTTGACTGCTGGGAATGGATTTTAGTGCACGTGACGTGAGAAAACAAAATGCCAGGAAGGAAGTTGCCTGCTTTTCGTTTCAGCCACATTCAAGTCTTGTTTGTGTTTACGACACAACAATTTCATCTTTTCTTCTTTGTAATTATGTTTCTGATTACGATGATAAAATAATTTTTAATCTACGTTCTATCAGTTTGGCTGTACTGATTGGGCACGTGAGATTTCACTCCTCCTTTTTTCAGTAAAAATTGTACTCTGGCTTCCGGATTTTAAAAATTTTGGTTTTAATTTCCCTCTTGATCCTCTGTTGGACGCCCACGAGAGAAGTACATCACAATGGTATGATGACAAGGGATTGCCAATGAGAAATTTTGTGGACGGGGGCCACCGGCTAAAGAAGGGGAGATTGGATGTGGCTCACGTGGGCATTCATTGTGCATCATGAATTTCACGCAAGTCTGTGCTGTCTTCTCTGAATGTGAAGAAGATCCCGTTGGGTTGTGTAAATCTTCTAGGGTGTGCTTTTTCGTGTCGGAAATCAGAACCTAACAGTTTTGTGAGTTAAAAAGCTTTTGTATAAATATTTGTGCCAAATTACTGCTGCTGCATTGTAAGCCTCAATAACCACGACCGCCCATAGCCTTTCATTAAGTGGTTGGTTTTCGGTGAACTTTTGTAGAAGAAACATTGGATAAGTCATCACAGTCACACCCGAAAGGGATTTGCCTTGTCTTTGGACTTCACGTGTTCCTCATTTTCAAATCAATCCTTATTGGTCTGCTAAACATAGGACGAGTGTACTTTCTTTTTTGTTTTTAAAGGGGGGAAAATAAATAAATATAGTTCACACATTCCGAAAGGTCCACGTCCATGCCATAAAATTGAAGCCTAAGCTTTTGGGGTTGCTTTGTTGGAAATGGCGCGACGGTAGAATATTTTTTATCCTGTTCTCAACGATCATGACGCCCCCCCATAAATTTTTTATTTATTTTTTAATAATAAGACAAAGACACACAGGGCAAAGGTTTACTTTAGTATGCATTTCAATGAAGCGATAGCAAGAAATTAAAAAGAAATCAACATTGGTAGTGTGACCAAATGGGAAAAGACAATAATAAAATAACTGGACGTGTATGAAGAAGAGACTTTGGTATTAAAAAAGTTTATTTGGACTAGTACTCAAATTGTACCAAACGGGACACTAATTATTAATTATTAGCACTTTTGATTTAGCCCAGCTGAAAAAGATATATTCCAAAAAAGATGTCAATTAGGCCCTCTAGTTTGTCGTCAATAACCTATATGTAATTTGTATGGGCCGAGCCATAGGTCCGAATCTAGGCAAATGACAAACCAGTCAGTACTTAATTGGGTCCGATTTCGGATGTCCCCGACCCAATAACAAAACCGAGGTTTTGACCCCTTTGCCACCCACCGTCTCACGCAAAACGGGAAAAACCATCAACCAGGTCGTTGATAATCACCCTCACGGATTCACAGTCATTGGTCCCAAATGACCTGAAAAATCATGGACTCGACAAAAACTCTACCTCCAGTCTCAGCCATATCCTCCACAACACTCTCCTTTCTCAGCGATAACCTCACAAACAAGGAATATCACGTGCGCGCCGCGCGTCTCGCCACTGAACTTGAAACTCAGTGCAGCCACTTGGATCAAAGCTTGGTGGAGCTCAATCGCAACCTCGAATCTAAGCTTGCCGTTTACGGTTCCTTCACCGATCGCGTCAACGGTCTCTTTTCTCACGTCAATGTTAAGCTGACTGATCTCGCCTCCGCCTCTAGATCTCCTAGCTCTGTTTCAGGTCAGTTTAACTTCTTATTACCTCAAATGCATTCGAATATCTCATCATTCTATTGGTTTTGTATTGTTTGAGGCATGAAAATTTTACAGTTTTCTGAAATTTCAATGCGTACATACAATTAATTCTGCTCAAATTCTGTGCCTGTTTTTGAAAGTTTTGTGCATTTTATAGTTGTTGAATGTATGAAGATTTCAATTTTTTTTTCCAAAAGAGTTTTTAGGATTATTATGATTTTGGATGTCTTTCCATGTTTGCTGAACTGTTTGTAATTATGATTAAATTTGTTTTAGATGGAGGAGTGCGAGCAAAGCAGATATTGGGGGAAGAGCTGCCGGCATTGGCCAAGGAGGTGGCGAGGGTGGAGATGGTTCGAGCTTATGCTGGTGAGTTTTTTCATTGCTTGTCTCGGAAGTGTGTTTACCAGGTTAGGGCATGATAATTTGATAAGTTAATTTGATTATTCATTACTGATTTTTGTTATTGTTGAAATTCTTATGTGTTCAATCCATGCAGTAGTGTTTCTATATAGTTGAGTAGAGTTGGTGTTTTACAAATCCAAAATGGATGGTTTGTAAATGCTTCCAGTTTCTTCCTCTGTGATGTTATTCTGCCTATATGTTTCCTTCATATTATGCTTTTATGTTGGAGTGAACTAATTTTTTTTTTTTTAACAACTTTTCTACTATTACATTTACTGCTGATATTAAGCTCTTTAGTTTTTCTCAAATATGGCTTTCAGAGACAGCTTTGAAGCTGGATAGTTTGGTTGGTGATATTGAAGATGCTGTATCTTCTGCCATGAACAATAACCTGAGGAGCAACTCTACACAGGATTCAGAAGTGAGCACCTGACCGTCCTTGAAACTCCATGCTGTTAACAAAATAAGTTGATTATGTTGTTTATTGCTACTATTATTATTTTCTAAAAGTCTTTAATTATTGTAGGACATGCGGTTCCTCGCCATTAAAGCACTTAAACAGGCAGAAGATATTTTAATTTCTGTTACAAAGACACGTCCTCAGTGGGCACGTCTTGTGGCTGCAGTTGATCACAGAGTAGATCGTGCTCTCGCAATGTTGAGACCTCAGGCAATTGCAGATCACCGCGCTCTTCTTTCGTCCCTTGGATGGCCACCACCACTTTCAATTTTGGCTTCCTCTAATCCTGAGACAAGAACATCATCTGAAGTCTCAAATCCTCTTTTCACAATGCAAGGGGACCTCAAGCATCAATACTGTGAAAACTTTCTTGCCTTATGCAGCCTTCAGGAGTTGCAGAGACAGAGAAAATCGAGGCAACTTCAAGGCCATAATCGGGAGCTTGCTCTCCACCAGCCACTTTGGGCAATTGAAGAGCTAGTCAATCCAATAGCAGTTGCATCCCAACGCCATTTCTCAAAGTGGACTGATAAGCCGGAGTTCATTTTCACTCTTGTATATAAGATTACCAGGGATTATGTTGACTGTATGGATGAGTTATTGCAACCCCTGGTGGATGAAGCATTGTTAGCAGGGTACAGTTGCCGAGAAGAATGGATTTCTGCAATGGTGACTGCACTATCGACGTACTCGGCAAAAGAAATATTCCCCGTTTATGTTGGTCTATTGGATGAAGAGAGTATTTCTGGTGTTCAGTCACAGGCGAGGATATCATGGCTTCACCTTGTTGATTTGATGATCTCTTTTGACAAACGAATTAAGTCTCTGGTTGAACAGTCTGGAATCTTGTTTTCCCTTCAAGAAGATGGGAACTTGGAGAAGATTTCATCTCTGTCTGTCTTCTGTGATCGACCTGACTGGCTTGATTTATGGGCACAAATAGAGCTTGCTGATACCCTAGAGAAGCTAAAGCATGATGTAGATGATGAGAGAAATTGGAAAATGAAAGTTCAGAAGGGGGCTCTGTTGTTTGGTTCAGAAGATTACAGATCTCCTACTGTAGCCAGTGCCTTTCTTCAACGTCTATCATCTGTAGTTGACCGATGTCGATCATTGCCAACTATTTCTTTGAGGTCAAGGTTTCTCAGGCTGGCTGGTGCACCTGTCATACAAAAGTTTTTGGATTGTATCCTTCTGAGGTGCCAGGAAGCTGAAGGCTTGACTGCCTTAACAGATGAGGATGGGCTGCTTAAAGTGGCAAACTCTATTAATGCTGCCCACTATTTTGAATCTGTTTTAAGGGAATGGTGTGAGGATGTCTTCTTCCTAGAGATGGCATTGGATGAGGATAATCAACTGGAAACATCTCTCAGTGATAATAGCCATTCTGAGTGGCCGGTAGGGGGATCTAGAAGCGGTATTTTTGATGAGGAGATCAAAAAGTTGGAGGAATTCAGAACTGAGTGGGTTGAGAAAATATCAGTTGTTGTTTTGAGGGGATTTGATGCTCTATCCCGAGATTATGTGAAAAACAGGAGGCAATGGCAGGAAAAGAGTGAAGAAAATTGGTCGGTGTCCAAAACGTTGGTTGGATCTCTAGATTATTTGCAAGGAAAAATGTCAATAATAGAAGGAAGTTTGAATGCAATGGACTTTATTGTGGTTTGGAGAAGCTTGGCAACGGGAGTGGATAGGCTGCTCTTTAGAGGTGTTCTTATGAGCAATGCAAAATTTTATGATGGTGGTGTTGAGAGGTTTGGTTGTGATATGGAGGTCTTGTTTGGTGTTTTCCGGGCTTGGTGTTTAAGGCCTGAAGGCTTCTTTCCCAAAACGAGTGAGGGCTTGAAATTGTTGAAAATGGGGGAGGAACAACTTCAAGGTAGTGTGTTGGGAGGGGAGAAATGGATGAAACAGAGTGGAATAACACATTTGAGTGTTGCTGAGGCAGAAAAGATAGCAAAAAATAGAGTATTCATGTAGTGAAAGCTTTTGAAATTCAACCCTTTTTTTTTTCCTCTCAATTCTTGTTTAGAGAGGTACTACACACTAGGATGTAGAACAGAACAGGGAGGTTACTTAGGTCATGATTAATACTAAGGTGTAGGATTTTTACTACACAACACTGGGACTGGGACTGGGACTGTGACTCCTGGATCTTTCTTTTAACGTTCGGTTTCCTTGAGGGTAAAAAAGGAATCAAATCAAATTCTCTTATTTATGGTGGAATACTTCTATTTGCTGAACAGTTATACTACATTTTATATTTTTGAATTTTGATCTTAATAACTTTTCGTTGCACATTATTTAAGTAGGTGGTAGTTTTAGTCTGCGTTGCGTGGCATCTGAGGGGAGACTCATCCACGTTTTCTGCTATGCCTGATGAGTTGACTGTTGTGGTATGGTACTGTATGCTACTGTCTCCAGAACTTTCATTTTCCCGTGGACCATCCAGTTCATACTAAGTACAGAGATATGGAAATAAAACAGCCATATATGGATGTTGATATCTACGACTACAAAGTCTCATCTTAAATCGGCAAGATACACCCATCTTTAGAACGTTCTTTGTTGCTGCTTAAATCTTAATAAAATCTTAACACCATTTTTCGTACAGTTAATCAACTGTCAAGTGTCAGCAGCTTAATGTGGAGCACGGGGCAAGGGCAGCAACTTGGGGGGTGCCAAATCTTGAGAAAGGCAGCAGCAATAGTAGCGTGGGTGTATGAATTTTGAATTCTGGCCGCTGATCGATGTATACAGTATACTAGCTAACACATAATGCCTACATATAGAGAATCACAAGCAAGGGGTGAGCATGATGTGTCAGTATTCACTTACTAGTTTTAGCACTGACATGTGGCATACAAGACAAACATCATTTGTCTGAACAATACTCATCAATCAGGATCAGGTACCAGAAATTAGGGCCCAAATTGAAAGCGGTTGGTAAATGATGCCAAAACATCTTAATATTAGGGCTTTTCTTTCTGCCTTGAGACGTCAGTGCTCACTACTCAGTCACCTTCGTTGTGACATTTTCATAGACATACATTCTATATTATATAAATATATATATATATATTTATATTTCTGTCTGATTTCTTTTCTTCTTTTTGTATGCATATTCGCATCACCAAGCAGCACCGACTCTGTCTATCATTTGCGATTGCTCTTCTATGAACCGACCAATCTAATTCGAAACAACTTATACTTGTTTACTTGCTAAAGTGGACATGAGAAGTTTGGATTCTCCCTACTCCGTTATTTACTTACTCATCATTTACCTACTCATTTAAGAAGAGGAATGAAAGTCTCACTTCCTATGTCCTATTTATTTTAGAGTGAAAAATGAGATTTATGTTCTTACGAGGAAGGTTCTTTTATTTTTAACTATTCTCTTATTAAATTTAACATAATTATATTTACTAACATAAAATAATGTTGCATTTATTGAAAATAATAATTTACATTGATTTTAAGTTAAAATTACTTAAAAATTATATTTTTATATTCATAGAGAATTAATATGTCTAAAAACATAATATTATTATATTTATTTAATATTAATAATTAATAACAATAAATAGTCTATTCTAAGAAAATATTAATTTTGTACTAAATTATTAATGATAATTTTTTATTTGTATTGCTCTTAACAATAATTTTTTAATTTAAATAATTAAAATTAAAATTAATAAAAAATTATTATTTTTATAATTAAGAATATTAATAATTGTTATTAATTTATGTAATTAAAATTAATAATAAAAAATAGTTTATTTTACAAATATATTTTTTTTATTAACTTTGTAGTCAAAAACTACAATTCTTTAAATAAAGGTAAACTATAAATTGAAATAATTCACTCCTAATTCAATACAAAGTAAACACATAAATGAATTTTTTATTTGCATTTCATACTGTCATTTTAGTATAAATAAACAATTTATCCTCGTTCACACGTCATACTTTCAATTGCAAGATTCTCATTTCTTATGATTCTCAGTCTAATACAAGAAGTAACTGCTACCTTATTGTCAATGTAGTTAAGTGTGAACCTAAAACAAAGCTTCATTAATTACAAGAGTGGGAACAAATATTAATGCCATAGACAAATAGGAAACAACGCATCAGCCAAACACACCACCAACATACTTGTTAGCATGTAAAACATCTAATTTTAATATGTTAAAAAAACATAAATTTCAATGCATTAACAGACAAAAAAAAAATCTCCAATTTATTGAAATCTATATTTTTCTTTTTATATATTTTGCTAACATCATCTCTTGAACAAAATAAAGATGTCCTCACTAAAGAAGAAATTTGATGGGTTCTATTTCTTTCCAAAAAATGTATATGTAGTGGAGTTCGACTATCAGCACCCTCCAAAAACCTATTAAACCCTCTTCTTTGTTTACCCCAATAAAACAATACTAAAAATTTCTAATAACATCTCTTTAAATGACAAAAATTATTTTAATTAAAATTATTTCTCATAAAATTCAGTCTTTTAATTTTTTTTATTACTGTTCAAACTACCTTGCTCATAGAATCTTGGTTAAAAGAATTATTCTCCAAACTCGATCATAAAAATCTGCATTTTCCGCAAGACACTGCCTTATTATTATTATTATTATTATTCCCAATTCAATATTCTTGCCGGGTATCAACGAGGGGCTAGCACAAAGCCATAAAACTCAATTAACCATGAAGGTTTTGAAATAATAAATTTTGAGTTGGAATTGTAATACTTATAACATGTATGTTGGTGCAAATAGATTTTAGCAAATGAAAATTATTGGTGTTTATCAGGGATTTAATTCCTTAAAAAAGAATAAAAGATGTGGGTTTAATTAGATTATCTTTGTCTTTGAATGCAATTATAAAGTTGTAAATATGCTGGTGGGGTTTTAAGAGATTCTAGAGGGGTGTCAATAGTCTACCTCTACATAGCAAGGTCCCACTTGATCATAGGCCCACGTGATGGAGAATTGTGGGACAAATGCTCGCTGATTTAACATATCATATCATTACTATTATTATTATTATTATTATTTTGGTATTATATGTTATATTATACATATCAATCAACTAATAACAATGCTCTGGTGTGGATTATTGAACCTCCACTGTCTTTATAAAGCTTGCCTATGCCTCCATTAACACTTCCCCCAGCCCAGTTGCAGCTCACATCACAACTTATAAGAGAGTGATCAGGATTCAAGAGAGAGAAAGATCAGCCATGTCTAGCAGAAGAAAAACATCAGGAGCTTCAAAAATTACAAAGGATGAGATTGATAATCTCATCATGAAGCTACGACCGTTGCTACCGCGGCTTAATCAAAGGCGAAATGGAATGGTATAAATGTACTTTGCTACTTTTTTTAAATTTATTTATTTCTTTCCTATGCTATTTCTCTTTGTTTATGTATAATCACTGCTTAACGTATTGTATGATACGATGATGATACGTCATTCGGACGTTAATAGCAGCATTAGTGCAACGCCAACATGGAGAAACAGAACCGTGCTTTAATTAAAATTTAACAGTGACAATATATCTAGCCTCTATGTATGCGTACTCCAAATTATTTATTTATTTAGAATTAAATAACGGCTCATCATGCAAAATAATCCAGTGAGCTGCAAGTCTCAGCAGGAGCTAGTACACTGAATACATATAAAATTTTATTTGTTTAATTAATGGCTACCTCTATATATATATATATATATATATATATATATATATATATATATCCATACACACACATATGTTATTTTGTGCTAGCTATTGCTAAGCGAGCCGATATATGTCTGTGTAAATTAAAATGGTGTACGTAGGTCCCGGCATCGGAAGTTGTGAAGGAGACATGCGAGTACATCAGGAGTTTGCAAAGCGAAGCCGATGATCTGAGCGAAAGACTATCTCAACTTCTGGGTTCAATGGACAGCAATGGTGTCGATACAATGCTCATAACAAATTTGCTGCGGCAACAGCATTGATTAACAAGAGCCCTAATTTTCAATGGCTTTGTGCTATTGGCTAGCTGGGTCGCAGCGGATAGGTGGAGAAAACTGCTTGTCTCGTACCTTTTAATGTTATATTTCTGTTGCTCTCCTGCACTTCTCGCGTCCGTACATGTGGAATTGGCGATGTTCCAACGCCGATTTATAAAATAACAACGTGCGGATATAATATTTATTATTTATTTTGGGTCTGCCTCGCATTGAATTGCTGGAGTAGGTATCTGATGATTGGAACAAAACCCAAACGTTTATATTTACAAAAATTAAGGGAGGAACAAATAAGGGTAGATTCTGGCCGGTGCTTGTCTGTAGCTAAAAATGCAGGAATTGTTGTTATTAATGTTAATAAGTCAATTTAATAACGTACATGCCAACAACTAATTAACGCAACAGCCACCACAGAAATATCATATGCCAACGACTTGCACACGAAGCTATGGAGAAATGTAATCATCAAAGTGTTATAGATTATACACCACACACACACAAATGCAGGTTCAAAATAATTTAATTTTTAAATTACAGCAGTAAGTATTTTTTTTTAAATATTTTAGCATTAAAGTTGAAAAAAATTATAACTACTCAATCTTAATATTAAACAGAGTTTAAGGATGCGTTTGGGATTGAGGTACTGTAACTTTTTAGCTACAACTGCTGCGAAAAAAAAAACTGTAATTATGAAATAAAAGTTAATAATACATAATAAATATAAATTTTCAATAATAATTTTAGTAAAATTATTAAAGATATAATAAATTTTCCATAATATAAATGAAAAATTATATCAATATAACTTTTAAGATAAAGCAGATAGTGTTTAACAAACACTTTAATGTTGTAATTTTTAAATTGCAACTGTTCAACATTAATCCCAAACGCACCCTAAATCCTACTAAAAAAACACATTAATTTTTTATTCTTTTCTCTTTTGTTTTCCCCGATCATGCAAAAATAAGTATGATCGCCATCTATGGTAGCTCTAGCTAAGAGATTTTTTGGGTAAAATCTAGTGGAGGCAAATGGACCAACTCAATTTGGAAATTTCATTCATCTCATAATCGATCATAATTACATGAGTCGAACCTGGGATGTGTTTGGGTCTGATGACACCTTCGATTACATGTTGGATCCAACATTATTCATTTGGGGAGAAAGGGAAGGCGCCGCAGCCCAATTGAGCAACAACAGAATTTTTTCCCCCTCTCTCTCTCTTTATATATCTATATATTAAAGTTGTCAAAATAGAGAGTTGGTGATTGAGCTTTTTCACTCTAATGTAAACCTAAAAAATTGTAAGACTTTATTGTATTTAAATGTGAGTGACAGAATAAACAGTTAAAAAATAAAAACGATCGATTTTTTCATTTGAATCTACTAAGAATCCAAGGTGCCAACACACAGTTTTATACAATTAAAAGAATTACTAACAATAAATATTCGGCAATCAAAAATTAAAAAATGTTAAGAATAACATTGTCAGCCAAGTAGAGAGAGGACCGTAAGTAGTATACATTACTTAGGGTCCGAGATTAGAACTCTTATTTTTCAGGGAGAGGATACCTAAATAACTAACTACGGTGTGTCTCCACATACAATTAGACTATACTATTTAGAAATAAATAATTAAAATCCTTACCATTTTTAAAATGAATATCAAGGGTCAGGTCAATCCCCTCCTCGATTGGCTTTATATTTGGATATAATACATTAGTAATTTAATAGTGATAAACGTTGTATAATATATTTATTTTAAATTTAGATTTTGTGTTGTCGAACTGAGTTTTTTTATTTATAATATTGCGGTCCATAATTATTGGATTAATTAAATATTAAACGTAGTTGATCGAAATTCATCATTCATTGGAATATCGGTATGTGTTTTCCAGCCGAGCCCATGCCCAAAACATAAAAGTGGACAGCATATTGACTCTGTGCGAGTGGGGTACAATAAGCTCGGCCCAACTTAAATGCAAACAAAGAGGTACAACAAATATATCAGAATTCACAAGCCATTGACATGGTAATTGATTGATACCCACTAACAAACGAATATTTCTGAAATTTGGAGAATTTTTTGAGTATTCAATTTCGATCAATGCATATGCAGGCCAAATTTCTGAACAAGTGTTCGGATGTTAGCAATAATTGCCAGGCTGTAACTGAGCAACTCCGTTGACTTTTTCATCATGCTCTTGACTTCATCACCCACCGTTGATCCCATCTCCTCCAATCCGTCCAAACAAGTTTCTTCGTCGGTCATGGCCGCGCTGATCCACGTCTGGATGTCGTTGACCCTCCTGTCAGTCAACGTGGCGTTCAACTCAGACACGGAGTCGGTGAGTCGACTCATCGCGTCCCGCAGCTGATCCATGCAGTCGCGTAAAGCAACCTCTGGGTGATTACCATAAAGACTTTTAACCGAGGAAGTGATGTTTGAGAACTGATTGACGTTGACCTGCAGAGAGAGCTTCAAGATCACTTCCGGGTCTGGTTTTGTCGTTGTCGATGAGATGTTGAGAGAAGAAGATAAGGCGGTGAAGCATGAGTCCGGGTTCTGGGTCACGCTGCACACCGTTTTGATTGACTCGGCAGCGTCCAGTTGCTGTTTCTTTTCCGTGTTTGACTCCCGGATGAGAGCTGCAAGCATCAGACCGATGACGAAGGTCAGCAAAACAACGGCTAAGATGGCGACGGCGGCTTTCAGACGCTGATGCGTCCGAATTCCGTCACGGTGGTGGGGGTGATTGACTTTGTCGTAGCCTTTCATGACATTCATAGCATCCATGTTCATGCTTGTTTGGTCCTTTTTGGACGTGTAGATATTTCTTTCTTTTTTGCTTAGAATAGAAGGAAATAAGTACAATAATAACAAATATTAAAATTTGTAATAAAAAAAAATTGTTGATGAAATTCCTCGGGTTTTATTTTCCAATTCCATTTCCATTTCCATGGACGGACGTGGTTTTTGTTTCCGGCAGCTGAAGGGATGAATTGAACAGAAGTTGAAGAGGTCAAGACTCGAGAGTCGAGAAGCAAGATGCCCAAGCGGTTACTTAAACCAGTCATGAAATTTTAGAATGGGCCATGATTTACTATTGGGCCAAATGCCAACAACAGTATATGGCCTTAAATCTCCAAAGTTCACCAGCCCACTAACATTTAATATTGGGCCAAATACTATGGCCCACTAACTAAATTATCATTCAAGGAGCTAGGAGCAGCCTTGCCATGTAACATTCATTAATGTATACATAAAGAAGGTAGCTAAAACTAAAAGTAATTAAGTGCAAATTTTGATTTTACAGCAAACACATAAAAAAAGTTGGCCGTTTGTTCATGCACTGGATGTATGATTTTCGCTTTTTTATGTACAAGATGATCGTTCACCCTAAGACAAACGAAATATCTTATTCTTGACTTTTGCTGCATTATGCAACCCACCCCTCCTGATAGCCCTCAGTTCACCAAGCATATTCGTGAGGTTGAAAGAAACTGAAGCAATGGAAACAGTCTTGCACAACGCGCCTTTCACTAACAATCCTCATTTGATTAGTCACAAGAGGCCCAAGAGCTTCTTGATGTCATGCTGCAATGTCAATATTTGATGAAGCAAAATGAGTTAGGTACATGACACTTTGGGAGCATGGGTGATGATTGCTAGCAAACCATAAAATGAACTTTAAAATTGCAGGATCATAGGATTACCTCAAGGCTGAGAGGAGAAGTTGTGGGGTAGTAACGATCAACAACTTGTCCATTCTTATCAACTAGGAACTTCGCAAAATTCCACTGAATATCATCCCCAAAAATACCCCATTTACCCGACTTTAAGAGCTTGTAAAGTGGAGAAGCATGTTCACCATTTACATCAATCTTTTAAACAAAACCAGCAAGGTCAATAGTTATTAATGACAAAAAATAAAGATCATACAACAATGTCCAACACTACTGTCAACAATCCAAATGACAGTAAAACAGATGGGTTAAAGCTAGTAGAATAACTAAAATGACACAATAAGTGCAAATCTAGAACTTATAGTCAATATCTAAGACAACCCTTGTATTGCCGAGCACTTCAGGACTCAGGAGCATTAAGATTTAAGAGCAACTAGATATCCGATATCTACCTTTTCAAAAATTGGAAACTCCGATTTGAAGCGAGTGCAGACAAAATCTGTGATCTGATCATTACTTCCTGGTTCCTCTTCACCAAATTGATTGCATGGAAATGCCAGAATCTCTAAGCCTGCACCAAGAAAAATGAAATGCCATGTCTTTAATTAAATATCTCTCAAAGAGGATATTTCATATGATAAACCACCAATATCATCTTTTAAATATGAAATCCATGTCTTCCAGTTTCTCTCCAACGACCAACCAGTTCAATGCTTTATCATATTACCACAAAGACATTTCAGCAATTGTACAATTAAGCAAACATTGTGGAAACAAAAGCATCAAATAATTGCAAAATCAAAATGCAGACCTTGATCTTTGTACTTGTCATATAATTGATTTAGCTCTATGTAATTCGAATTGGTCATCCCACTGCCACAATCAATAACAACGCACCAAAGGGTTAACACTTAAAGATGGGTATATATATATATTTCAGTTGCACAATCTCCTTAATCAATAAACCGAGTCTAACAACATTGATAAGCAAAGCATACACATTACACAATACCATTTTGAAGCAACATTAACCATGAGTAAGACTTTGCCTTTGTATGTGCTCAGATCTACCTCATGACCTCTGGCATCCTGCGTGTGGCCAATATAAATAATAATAAATAAATAAATAAAACTCCCAAAAATTACTCTAATAGGGAATAAATGATGATTTTTGATCAATTAAATTTAAGATCTAATTTATTTCTTTCCCGAAGCGAAAAGCCCATAACCATATTAAGCAGAACCGCGTATGAACTAACTATCCTCCTCTAGTAAGATGGTGTGATTCCAAGCATACCCAAATGGAAATTAAACCATTAAAAAAAATTAAAAAAAAAAAAGAAATCTAACAGTAGATGAAAAGAATTAGAGAAAGAAGAAACAGACCTTGACAGTGATGTCAAAAATTGATTCCGGGTTTTGTATAAATTGGCTTGTCATCCTATTATCTGCTCTGCTCTTTAAAAGAAGAAAGAAAAGGTTGCTGACAAAAATGAAGTTGACTACAGTCACAACGGTGTAGAGAAGAAGCAGGGAGCCAATAATCATAAATTGGACGCAGTAATTAAAATATAAATAATATGATTATTTAAAACATGTTTATAGCGACTTCATATAATGCTTTGCATCTACTTTCTTTTTAATTTTTTTTAAAGGACTGTACACCTTTCAATAAAGGGGTTAAAATACTAAATAATACACTGTCTTATAAATGAAAATACAAGTTTAGCAAAGGCTCACTGTAATGCTTAAGATAACTTAGAGATGGGTAAATAATCCGATCTAATCTAATCTGATTCGAAAGTTTTAGGTTCAAATTAGATGTTGATGAAAAATCTAACTCGAATCGGTTGGATTTTAGCCAATTCGATTTGAACATGTTTTGATTGTATCTAATTTGACTCAATTTAGTCCAAATAACAATGCACACACAAACACAAATTTTTTATTTATTTTGATCCAAATTATATTCAAATTGGATTATAAGTTTGGATTAAATTTAGATTTTTTTTGCTAATCTGATTAACCCGAAGCCCGATTGAGTTGATACAAACATAATTCGAATCCGAATTTGCCCACCCCTAAGATAACTCAAGACTTGAGCCTAGTTTGCAAAATATATTTTCTTAAAACTTAAAAGGAAAGCAATTTCACTTATTAAGTACTTGTTTGTTGCAGCTCATTTAATAATTATAAGTTTTTATTTAATTCCATAAGTTTATTTTTTGAGAAGAGATTTTAAATATTAAATAAATTATTTTGTTTCTATTCATAAAAGTTTAAATTTTGAACTTCATTGAATTTTTTTTAAATATTAAAATATCTAAAATATCATTTATTTATTTAACAATTTTATTTCATTTCTTTCATAACATAACTTTAAAGACTTGTCGATTAAAGTAATTTAATAATTTTTAATAAAAATAATCGTTCGCAACTAAATAATTATTTTTTTTAGTGAAAGTTTTACTTTTAAAACTATATTAATAAAAACTCCACATAAATAAACTATAGTTAAAAAATTACACCAAACAAGCCTAAATCACACAAACCAATCGAGAAAATGAAAACAAATTATAACCACGGTACAATAAATGTGATAACAGACATGATCATTTTACAATAATCCACTGCTCGCAAAGTCACCGGTGAAATCGTTAACTTCTCATTGATTCATTTGTGATTGTCAGGAACATACAAGTGCACTAGAGAAACCACCCACAAGCTTCCTCCCAAAGCACTGCGCCGATAGAAGCTCCAACAAGAAAGTCCTTGTAGCTCTTTGAAATTGTCTCCCATCACTGTAGTTGATTCAACCAGCTGATAAAGTAGTGGGTATCTTGCGAAAAAGATGTATGCTTCAACAGAGAAAGCCTTTACAACTTAAAAGAAAGACAGCTTCCAGATGGGGAGGAAAGACAAAGGAAAATAAAAGATGCCAAAATAAAAGCAATTGGCCCACGGGAGAGATGCACGTTGGGCCGTGGTGTAGGATTTTATGGTATTCAATTTTGAAAAACGGGCTAATTGGATGTAATTATTTATCCCACGTATAAATATAAGTAATTGTATATTACTAATTTAATTAATTTAAGATACAACTTAGTAATTTTCTCCTCGAGCTCGAGCGAAACCAGCACCAGATCTCAATTCTTACTAATTAATTATCATGTGATCTATAATTTTTTTTTAATATTATTATATTTTAATGAGTTTGAAGGAAATCGAACCGAAAAAATCTGCTGGTTCATTGTGTTACTGCAAAAAATTATATATTTTATACACGTGTGTGGGTAAAATAAATAGTACTTGTTTATTATAAAATTATTTTGTATTAGTGTTTGGTATAAAGCATAAACCGTCAGTGATTACAATTAAATTAGACTAAAAAAAATTAAATTTCTTAAATCGATTGATTTAAAAATTTTAAAATTAAAGTGAACTGATTAATGGTGCCACCCCTCCTCATCTTTTTCTCTCGACAAGAATGCTGTCTGTGCCATGCTTGAGAAAGAATTTTTCTGAGACTATTATACTTGTCTTTACTTCCTTACTGTGAAGAATCAGAAGAATCGCAAGATATTTTGTTTGCTTTCTCCAGCCGGCCATCTGGCTACATGCGTATAATTGATGTCTGCTGGTGGTTGGTTGTTAGATAGGTAAAATTTTTATGTCTGGGCTTCTGCGATTTTTCCCCAGATTTTTAGAATGAGTTGAAGGAGAAACAAAGCGGTGGCCTCATTGGTGGAGACACGATGGAAATAAATTTAGGGTTTGCCAGGAACAATGCTACAAAGCAATGCTGATCATCACGAGTGTCATGATAAACAATCTTTAGAGAGTTGATCGCTAATTGTAAAAAGTGTTACGACGAATTTTGATTGGAAAGTAGCAACCAAAATGTCTTTAAGCTTTGTTTCTTATATAGGGCAACTGGTAAGTGGTTAGCCACCCCTTTTGTTAGAAATATAAAAAAAAATATGTGATTTTTTGTAAAAGTACTAAAAAACAGGGATCTTAATGTTAATGGCCCATATTAAATTTATCTTCGTTTAAAATCGATTTTAATTCCTATCTGAAAAAAATTAATTTTAATTAATTAGCCTTAAAAATGATTTTAATTATATAAAAATGCAATTTATATTAATTATTAACCTCCCAATTGGATGTCCTATAAAATCTCGAAATGTTTTCATATTGCGTAATTGGCAGCATCTAACTTACTAATTTATATAAATTCATAAATAATTTTTCATGACTTTTTAATTTTTTAGCTGATAAAAACTAAGTTATATAAAAAAATTATTTATGGGTTGATGTGAGTTACATATGTTATAACTAAGCAAGGCCAGATGATCATCGGCCTAAATTTTTTTAATGAGCAAATTAGGAAATGATAAAAAAGAAAAATAAATTAATTATCTTCTTATTTTGTTTAAAAAAACGAGTGAACGTTAAAAGTTAAAATGAAAACCGCACATTCAATTTTGAAAGAAGGGCCGGTGCCAGCTTTTTCCTCTATTGTCTTCTTTTGGTTTCTCGCTTCTTCTCATTAATCAATCATCTTTTTCTCTTTTTTCTGTTTTTTTTTTCCTTAAAAAAACAAAATAACTATTGTTTTTCAAAAGTCTTCCTGTCAATCACTATTATTTTTGTTTTTCGAGTTTTGAAGCTTTGAAGAAATTGATTAAGAGAAATATGGCAACCAACATTGGAATGATGGACAGTGCGTATTTTGTTGGAAGAAATGAGATATTGACGTGGATCAACAACAGGCTTCAGCTTCATCTCTCTCGCATTGAAGAGGTCACATCACACGCCCTTTTTGTTATCTGGGAATTCCATTTCTTCTTTTCTTTTCTTTTTCTTTCTCTTTTTCAAATGCTGTCTTTTGCTTATCGTTATTATTGTCGTTGTTGCTGCTGTTTGAACTTGATGGGTTGTTTCATTTTTGTGTATAAATATATATATATATATATATTTTGGTAGAAAAAATTATGGCCTGTTTGTTTTCACCTAGAATTAAATGCAGTGGAAAGGGAATGCTTTGCTTTGAAAGCGAGTGGATGTAACAATGGACAGAATTTGCTTTGCAATGTATGTGATGATGATGTATTATCAATTGGCTGAGAGTATGGTAAATGGTATCAATATTTCAATGACCTAACGAAGATAGAGTTTATATGTATATGAAACTGGACGTCTCTGTTTCCTCATTTTTGGGTGTGGCTTTAAAATTTTGATGACCTCTTTCATTTTCGTTCATGTGTATCATTATTTTCAGGCTGCGTCTGGTGCAGTGCAGTGTCAAATGTTGGACATGACCTACCCAGGAGTTGTTCCAATGCACAAGGTAACTCTGAACTTCACAATTTTTTATTGTTGCTTTATCATTTCTTTAATTTATTTTAATCATAGAAGAATTTTGCCTTTTTTTTTTTTTTTTCACTTTAGGTAAATTTTGATGCAAAGACCGAATATGACATGATCCAAAATTACAAGGTCCTGCAGGACGTATTTAACAAGTTGAAAATTGAGAAGGTAATATCGTCTTTCCTTTCAAGGCAGATGAAATTTTTACTGCTTTGTTCATATTATTTTTGTGTCAGCATTTACATTAGACTTGTGAATTCTAAGGTTTGATTAAATCCTGGGAGTATTTAACTTTTTGAAGGAGGATGTTTCTCTCCATAGTTGAGAGGATCTCGTTCCCAATTCTTCTTAACATTTCCTCAGTTCAAGGAATTTACTTTTGCTACAGTTTAACGACTGACTCAATTGATATCAACAAGGCCTCAGAAAAATAGACTTGTGGTTGTCTCTTGAATCATTTTCCGTCACAACTTCTCTTTCAGCACACTCTAGCGAATGAGACCACATTCTTTTCACCCCTTCGTTATGCTCCTGGTTGCCAATATATATGTTCTGTTATCTACTATGAGTAGTATCACAAGCTTTGCGAGCTAAATCAAGACATTTACCTTGAGTCACTGACAGTTTTGCTCTGTGGCAGCATATTGAAGTCAATAAGCTTGTTAAAGGTCGGCCTTTGGACAACTTAGAGTTCTTACAATGGCTGAAACGTTACTGTGATTCTGTAAATGGTGGCATCATGAATGAGTATGCCGCTCACTCTTTCAGTCTCCTCCCTACAGCAATCTTAAGACTTTTTGTTGCAAATATGGTTGGAATACCTTATTTTACATGTGAATTTTTCTAATAATAGGACATCGATGGTGTTCTTGTAGGAACTACAATCCTGTGGAGCGTAGATGTAAGGGTGGGAAGGAACGGAGCTCTAGGGGTTCTCAGAAGATTTCAAAATCACTGCAAACAAACAATATGCCTAATGCCGGCTCTGGTGACATCAGCCAAAATAAAATTTCTGGTTACCTTCAACCACAAAATTTCTTCTGTGCTTGCACATTGTAGTTCTATTTCTACGTCTGTAAAGTCTTACCATTGCTGTTTGATGCACATTGTTTAGGGCCAAGGCAAGCAAAGATATATGGAGCTAACTCTGCGCAGGAGGTCCAAGCCTTGTCTAAGGAGGTATTGGCATTAGGTTTCTGCTGTATTTCTCTTCCTTGTTCGAAATTTCAAGTCCGAGGAACTTTACCAATGCTAAATGAGCTGATCATTCTCCCTTTCTCAATTGTTTGGAAGATACATACTTAATGCTGAAAATTTAGCTGCGATTTGATGGCATATTTGCACTTCATTTCATTTGTTTAAAGGAAGTAAAAATATTAACATTGACACCTTTTGCTACCTTTGTTCTGGCATTGGTCAGCCCCCCAACTCTTGGATGTGTAATCATATGATGTATGCTTCCTGCAGCTGAAAAAGTTTACCATCTGGGGTTTAAGCCAGAGAACTCTTTGTATTTACTAGTTCTCAGATTGCCCTTTATCAGAAAGCCATTAAAAGTGAAAATCAATGCTTTAATCCAGTTTGTGTAGATGCCAATTTTTGTGCTGGGTCATGAAATATTTTGTTCTGTGCTATTATGATGTAGATTACAGATCTCAAGCTCTCTGTTGACCTTTTGGAGAAAGAGAGAGATTTTTACTTTGCAAAATTACGGGATATAGAAATACTTTGTCAAACTCCTGAATTGGAAAATCTTCCCGTAAGAATTTCTGGACTTCTTTTTATGATCATATTACATTCTCTTTTTTTGGCATAATTTGTTTCCCATTTGTCTCTTTGCCTGGATCCCCAAGGACCCAAAGAACTGCAATTTGAAGTTTTATGAAAATTTGTTGATTACAAGTTCTGTAATGTACTGAAGCAATATATCCAATCCTTTTGGGGATTCTGAGCTATAATCAATCATGTTTGATTTAGATCTTAAAACTTGGTTTTACGCAAAAGAAGAAAGTTGAATTTCAACTGATTAGAACTTGTTTTTACAGGGGTTTCCGTATGATTTAAGAACAAAAGGCATAGTCGCTAACGTACATTGTTGTGCTGGGTATACTGGTTTACCTTTTGAAGCTGTAAATCTACTCAAGTCTTCCCTTAATATTTATGCAGATGGCAGTAGCAATCAAGAAAATATTGTATGCTGCTGATGCGAAGGAGTCAGCTCTAGCAGAAGCCCAGGAGTATCTATCCCAAGCTTTGGAAGCCGGTGAAGGCGAAGCAGAAGAGGATTGAATTTTGACTTGCAATGGAGCCCTTGCAATCAAAGATGAGGAACTTACAGGGCCTGGTGTAATGAGCTTAGGGCGTCCGTTGATCACAAGATGCAGGGGATGTTTTTGCTGTGTCCAGATTCCCATTCCATCTGATGAAAACATTGTAGGGTTTGTTTCTTTTTCATTTCCTTTATTTGGTGGATAAAATAATTGTGAACTCAAGTATATGACCAATTTATTGGCAGTTAGCACTGCTGTTGGATTATTACATTCTGAAAATATCTTCGTATGCTATGACTCAGAAATCTCTCCTTTGTGTTTTCGGTTGGGGGGGGAGGCGGTGGTGTGTTGTCTAGTTAAGCTTTCACCATACACCAAATTGCTTGCCAAGGTGCTTTATTGCTTGTTGAAAAAGCACAGGTTTCTTCATTTTCTTTTTCCTTATTTGTTTCTATTTTCACAGAAATGGGTGATTCAAGGACTAGATTTTAACCACGTGTTAATTCACGTCATTTAACAAAAACCTGGTATCGCCAATTTGATCGGAAGATTTTGGAACCTTAGTTCAAACCCCGATGACGTATTTAGTACATGCTCGATTTTCATGCCCCTCGTGCTATCAGGAAGAATTTTTGGCTTGAATTGGATCTACTTTGACAAAAAGAGCATGCTTCTTAATAAAAATCGAAATCAGTTGCGTCTTTAAAGAGTTTTTGTTGTCATTCTACTCTCTCAAAATTTGAGATATGAAATCTGTTCGCTTAATTCCAATTTCATCCGCCATCACCATCGTCAGTTCGTGACCACAAGCACCACAGCCAAAACATCTACGTCCCCGTATCACAGGGCACCCTCACACCTCTCGTACTACGGCCACGAAACAAAGCCGGTCGGTTGATTTGAGTATAATTTTACTTCGTTAAAATTGAAATTGGAATTGATGGCAAAATAGAAATTAATTCTGAAATTGATTAACTGATTAATTGGTGAATTCGATTAACTATTTCTTTGGGAAATTAGAAGACTGGTTTGGTGGACAAGCCTTGGAAGATAAAGATTGGTGTGCTATTTCGCTCGCACCTGTGTTGGGTTAAAGAGTGTCGTCAGGATTTAGAGATTGAAACGACGTCGTAGGCTTGGGGGTCAACGTGGGATTGGCCATGGCAGTGCATCATTGCTCAGGTAAAAATAACATCTGAAACGAATGACCGAGGAATTTTTTGTTTTTCCCCAAAAATTTTCTCAAGTAACTGACAATTCCATCCCCTTCAATTGTTGCACAGTTTCTTGAGGAAGTGCAGTAACTGCAACAGACTTTGCCACATCCAATCAAATAATCCAATGAAGTTTTCCTTTCACTTGCTTCGAGTAAAGAAGAAAAACTTGCACATCTTTCCTTTCTCATCTGCATCTTCATATTTCAATAACAGCATTTGAAATAAAGGGCAAACAAGTCTTTTACGCAAATAATTGACAATTCAGTCGAAATGAATGGGAAATTTGAAAAATTTACTAATTAGGGTGTGCCGTGATAGTTGTTGAAAGATTAGGGTGTGCGCCAAAATTTATTGAAACATGTGGAGCAGGTGAAAAATAACCCAAAAGTTAAAATCCTTTTTTTAAAAAAAAAATTCATTTAATCTACAAATAAGCTTCAACCGTGTTTAAGCTTTTGCTTTACAACTGTGCCACCGTACTCCCATCTTCGAGTCACAGAATAAGAGGATCTTGGAAGCCAAAAAGCTATTTTCACATTTGAGAACAGGAAGGAATAAAACATGCAATTTGCAACTGCTTAAAAAAAAAAAATTCCAAAACCATCCTCTCTCGAGGATACAACTTTTTTTCATCTAATAAGTCCAAATATTTACATCAGTTGACAATATTGTATACTTCTCTTCTAATGTTTTTTTTTTCTTTTGCTTTCCTGTTTCCTATTGGCTATTTTCCTATATTTCATTTTCCTGGGTGATGTCAAAATGAAGGATTGTTATGTTCAACTCAACGGGATGAGCGAAAAGGCATTTACACCTCAGGTTGCTGTCCAGTCATTCGCTATCCGCTTCAAATTCCAGTTCCTTCACTCTGGCCTTACAAAATCGGAACTAATACGTTGGTCAGTATACTCATGATCAAGATAAGGTGGCCTGGTCAAACAACTCTCAGTTTCAGCTGCAATAAGCATGTGAATGGGATATTGTGTCTGTATATGACTGTTCAGGTACTCTTTTAGCCATGTCTGTCAACTGTCAAAGAATTGAACCAACCACCAAATGACTGTCAGATGAACTCTAGAAACACAATCCAAGAATGTACAAGAAGAAGCATATTTGATGAATGTTCTCTTTTTATATTCCTATAAACGGTCTGCAGTCATATTCAAATCCAACTGTGTCAAGATGTTTGATAAATACACTACCTCTACCTCCATCGTATTAGTTGACATAGAAAGACAACTATAGTATGGATACATGCAGTCATATTATGATATCAATATGCACCCTATATACAGTAAAACAAGCTAGGTTCCTGCATTCATATGGTTAATAAGAAAATGTCAGGATTGTATGCGATCCTGGACTCATTGGCATCTAATTTTCTATCCTTTATGCTGATATTTGACCCATTTTATATTTCAATCCCCAATGCTGAACCAGGTTGAGCCTATGCCTATCAGAATCAAACTTCAAAGTGACTTCAATCAAACCTACAGAGGGGAACAATAAATTGTGTTTCAGCAATTCTAAATTCAAGCCACAATGCAAGATTTGAACCAACAACCAGGCCTCTCACCTGCGCAGTTAGAGACCTGATTACTTCTTGTGCAGCTTTGTTTTTTTCAGCTTCCTCCTGTGCAATTTGAGTCGTCTCTTTCAACTTTCTTGACGTCCTTTCAAGTTCTACTTCTAGGAATTGGGATTTACAAGTAAGATCCTCCAACTGCATTCAGAATTTACATCAGTTCGGTCACAATCACTGTGACATTCAAGAAGAATGAAGAGGCAAGCAAACTTTCACATTGGGTTCAGAAAGGTCAATGAAGTTTGACTATATTTTCCATATATCATTAAATTTCTTGAGGTATTAAAGTAGCCTACAGACATGGGAGAACATATTACTTTTGGTTGTGTGTGGATTTACCTGTTCTTTTAAAACATCTGGTTCTTGGTTGAGGTTGTCATTTGTTTGTTTTGAGTATTCAAAAATGACTTCTGCATTTGCAAGATCAGTAAAAGAATTCATTGTAATAGAACAAGCAGGACTTGACTTCCTTGAAATAGGGGATGGTGCTCGAGAAACCCTCCTTGAGCCAGGAGGAGAAGCAGATATTTTGTTTGACTTATTGAAGTCAGACTTTGGTTCCCATTGGAATTTTCCATTTGAAGAGGGAGAGGCATGATAACTTTTCCCCTTGGGCTTAGATTGTCCATCGGTAGCCTCTTTGGATGAATCAAAAGAAGCAAGTCTTAAAAGTCGTCCAACAGATCTAGAGTTCATGTTTTCTTTCTCAGTTACCCTCTTACAGTTCTGAAATAATCCACTTGAATTCCTTGGAAACTGTGAATTTGGTCCAGATTCTGAGGTTGTATTCAATTTTATGAAACAATCATCACACACGCGGTAAGGCTTGTTTATCTCCGGAGCCAAAGCAGTTTTCATAGACTTCTTACTGCTGCACCATTTGCAAAAAACTAGCCCACAGTTGTAGCAGTTATGACGCCTCCTTCTGAAATTAAATTGATTACGACAACCAGAACATATGGAATGATCAGCAATAGAAACACCTTTGTGAAGACATATGGCAGCAGTAAAGTTGGAACCACAAACCACACTCTTTACTTGTTTGTCCCTCAAAGCTTCAACAACTGTAGGAGTTTGTTTGTTTTCATTGTCACCATGGCCCAACTGACCATTTGCTCCCTTTCCCCAGGTGTAAACCTCAGATTTTGAACTTACAACCGCGATATGATAAGAACCACATGCTATGTCTTCAATATATCTGTGTTTGATGTTCCCTTCAATGCGAGTGGGAAGCTTACCAGTGCTTCCTGGACTACCTAATTGTCCATAATCAGCACTCCCCATAGAAAATACTTGTCCTGTGGCTGTTAAAGCAATAGTGATGCTGTGACCGCAGGCTACTTTGCAAAAGCTAATGTCATCTGAAACTTTTACACAAAGTGGAACTACTCTAGGTTCTGCATCACCATGTCCGAGTTGGCCTTCAGCCCCATCGCCCCAGGTGAATAGCTTTTTTGATGAAAGTCCGTTGGAACTAGCAGTTTTACCAGTAACTTCAACAATTGCAGCAGTGTGCCAAACACCACAAGAAGCCATCACCGTTTTTAATTCTTTCAGCGTTTCAACTTCTCTAGGCACACTAGTGCTGCTACGATCTCCATGGCCCAGGGCTCCAAAAGTTCCATCACCAAATGTAAACAACTTTCCTGCCGATGTAATAGCAGCTGTGTGCCAAGGTCCACAGCAGATAGATGATATTTGCAACCCCTCCATCTGACCACTTACTTTTCTGGGGATCCAGTGACTAATTTCACTAACATGTCCTAGAAGACCATGATTGTGAATACCATCACCCCATGTATAAAGATCACCTGAAAGTGTTACAGCACAGGTGTGAAATTCCCCACAAGCCACTGTATGAATGTTTGATCCATTAAGAGCATCAATGAGCTTCGGGTAAGAAACATCAGCTTCCACTCCATGCCCAAGCTTGCCACCAGCTCCCTCACCCCAACTAAAGATCTGTCCCTGTTTGGTGACTAACACAGCATGCTTACTCCCACAAGCAATACTTTGGGCATCAAGGACCACAGTTGACTCCAGGACCTTAGGCAAAAGTGCATCCCTCCTGTCAGCAGAAGAAATTTCAACCACATTGACAGCCCCACCCAAAAGCCCATTACCCAATCCTTCTCCCCAGATGAAAACATCACCCAAAGCATCAAAATCTTCATGACAAGATCCCTGGCTGGATGAGCTCACAGCACTGGATAAACTAATTCGAAAGGAATCAGCTGTGGAGCTACGACTATTTGCATCATCTAAACCACCAGAAGCTACAAAGTTGAGCGACTTGGAAACTGACTCAGCTCGAGTATAAGACTTTGCTGCTGCTGTAAATGATAAAACCTCAGAGAAGGCTTTTCCCAATCTATTCTGTGGAGAATTCTCGTGAGCAACCAGAATTGGTTGGGTGTCTCCAGAATCCTGGGGCAAGTAAAACACATAGAGAAGATTAACTCGAAGAAAGTAGCAGATAATATGATTTTAATGGACATCATGCAAGAAACCTTATTGGTTAAGTCACTGCTGGTAGATGACACATGAGATGGAGAATTCTTTTGAGTATGGCTACGTGGGCTATCAGATGATATACTATCACTTCTTGATTTGCAGCGGTTATCCTGAGAAATTAAGGCTCTGAGGGCTGTAAACCAGAGCTCAGCTTCGTCCTTGTCCTTGCATATCTGCTCAAGGAACCCAATAATTAGAGGTAGTTATAATATTTTTACCATTGCAAGAGAATGTTTGATGTTTTAAAATGAAAAAGGTTCATGGGGAAAAAAGAAAAAATGGAAAAAGAGAAATGAAAGATAAGGTTAAATAACTGTAATCCAATTATTTTGTGTTATCTTCAAGGTGTGAAAAGGGATATTGGATGGGGTAGAAATGTTTTAATCCGGACTTTTAAAGTGCGGGAAAGTCTGGGAAAACGTATAAACCATGCAGTTTAAGCGTTTTAAGTTTTAAGCCTCTAAAACCTCACAGTTTTAAAGCTTTCCTGAACTTTTCCTGCACTTTAAAATCCCGGACTAGAAAACTACTACTTGGGGGGATTCATCAAAAAGAAAACTAAAGTTATGACAACAAAAAGTATAAATGATCAGTTTTCATCTTAAATTAAATGATTAAGCATAACTCAAATACAATTCCTAAGGCTTCCAAGATCCTTTACATTTAGAGTTCAAGTAAGAGAGACTGGAAATCAGAAATAGTGGAAAGTAGAAGATATGTCTTCATTCTCTATGCATCTCTCTCTCCATTATGCACATACACACAAGTGGAAACATAGGGGTGCAGACACACACAATACCACTAATGTTCACAGAAATGATTTAGAAATAATATGGTACTGAGGAAGAAATTCAGAAGTGAGAAACTGGTCTAACCTATTTTTCACAAAAGCTGGGACTTGCTTGGGCTGGGATGGGGATGGTGATGGAGGTTCAAAAACATGATACAACATGAAAAACCTATGTGTCTTATTTTTTCTTAATTGATGACTCTGCTTGAATACAAATAATAGGATTTGACAGTTGCAGATAGATGTGTACTCAAGAGAAAACCACCATGACCAAAATAAAGTGGACCATTTGCATTCTTATGTCTTGACCTGGATTAATTAATAACTGAATATAAATCATTGAAATTCCAAATGAAAATGTAAGTGGAACATCAATGTACTTTGTTGAAGAAAATACTTTGTGCTATAGCAAGAGAAGCTAAAGTACCCACCAAATCCAAGGACCTGTTCCTGTATATAAGAGAAAATGATTGATATTCTTTCTCCGGCTGAGGGTATCGCTGAAAAACTGCCTGAAAATACCACACAACAACATTTATTAGTTGTACATGATTAACCCTTATGCTGGAGTTTTTAAAGAGGATCTATTGGGGTCTGATGCTGATTTGTAGCTTTCATCCATTAAGTAAGTCACTGTAATTTAAGCTGGAAATGCTCAGGGATTATTATTGATTGCTGGAAAACAAATTAGGTGAAAGAGAACCAAGGTTCTTCCTTTAAGGATCAATCAATTCGTTGCAGATACAGGTTGAGGCATGCAGCAAAACCAATGTGGTTTTGAAGAAAACACAAATCAAATTGAACCAGAAATACAGAACCTCCAAGGAAAGACGATAACCAGAAATACACTTATATATGAACCATTTGAGCATGTCTTGAACATAAATCACACAAAAGAAGAAGATGAAGAAGAAGAAGCTTGTAACACAATTAGTCCCTTGTCAAAAAAAAAAAAAGGAAGATATCGTCTTCATTTTATTTGAAGGAACGCACAAACTTACAGTGCGCTGTCCTGGTATAATCCTTGAAACATGGCTTAATTTTAGTTGTTTTTCCTCCTTGCCAGCATACCATATCAACAATTTCTCATCCTGAAAAATTGACAGAGGACTTGAGTGTAAAGAAAGAGAATACATGATGATTCAAATGATTCTAACTTGCACATTTATGTACCCCAAATTTAGAATGAGACACCACTCGAAAACATAAGATAATATACCAAGTAATCAACTTGATCAATCAAATCATGATGCAAACAGCATAATATGGTAATTGACATTTGAAATTTATCATTGAAACACATCATTAACACAATTCAGTTAGAGGAATACACTGTAGCAAATAAATAGTTCTAAATTTTCAATTTCAAATATGCATGGAAACATACACTAGAAAGCCGGAATGGACAAAATTTAGGCTTTCCTCGACGCCCATACTTCAGCAGATATGTCCCTTTCTTAAGGACTCTAACGGCCTGCGGAGATGAAAAATATATCCATAATTCAAATAAGAAATATATAACATGAGCTAACTTTCCTTGAAGAAAAACTTACCCCGGTTGAAGCAGGAAAACCATTGGAAAAATTCATTGGAATAAGACAAGGAATAAATTGAGGGGAAAAGAAAAAAGGTTGTTTATGAATACTGTAATGCATTATTGAATCCAAAGAAGATAACAAAAGAAAATTTTGAGGAACCATTCTCATATAATAAATAAACAAATAAGCCAATCCAAGATCATTGTAGACCCTTGATAGCAACACAGATGAAAATGATTTTCGGACTAGCGAATGAGGCTATCAATTGCTAGTCCATTAACTCTCAGCATTTGCCCCTTGTTTTGCATTAAAAATTGTACTAAGGTTAATAACTGAAATGCTAAAAAATCATTCAAAAATAAAAAAGCTTACATCCAAGAAAACATAATACCTGTTCAGTGTCCCTCTCGACAAGAATATTCTGCTGAAAAGAAGCCATCCTGGTAGCAATATCAAGTCCAGCCAAAGCAAGCGAAACTCAAATTCTAGAAGATAACAAAACGACGCCCCAGTTCTCCCCATATAAAACTTTTCCACAGTTCCACAACCAGAAGTTCAAATATCAAATTCATCTATTCAATCATGGAAGCTTCACAAACATCTTTCCAATCCCAAGCTCAAAGATCCCTCTATTTCATCCAAAATTGCAAATAATGAGAATCTATAGTATTATGCCATCTAGTGAATATATTCAAATTTTTTAAATTCAAATCTTCTAACGCACATCTAATGAATCATTTCTCAAACATTACGTTTTTCTTTACAAACAGTAGAATTCGATGTTTTCTTTCTCGGTAATCAAACAGAAAAGGTTTAAAAACAAACAAAAGCGCCAGAAATTTAAGGAAACAAAGCAATGTGGATACTATTAACCTGAATTCTAATTAACGAAAATAAATCAGGAATTAGACTGGGACTTCCGAGAGTCTGAGGTGGATCTCGCTTCTGGATCAATTTAGGAAAGAGCGATCGACGGGGCCTAACAAAGAGCTTGTAATTTCAATTAATTATTATTCGTAATGAGATTTAGAGCTCGTTTCGATTGAAATCATAAGATTAATGCAATCATTTCTCAAAATTAACGCGCGCTCCTCTCTGCCCTTTTTTCCCTCCTCCAGTTCTAACTGTTTATTTATTTATTTTTTATTACCATCTCTCTTGATTTTTCGGACTTTCAAGATTCTGTATTCCAAAATAAACAAAAGAATTCTGATTCTTTTTACTCCACGTCACCAACTGAATCATTTCGTTTGAAATTACAACTATGTCCTTTTCTTTAACTAAATACTCACATTAATTAATTTAGGTGGTTGCGACTATGATTATTGTTATTATAATTATTATTTGATTTTATTTTCCAATCTACGCTTGTAATTGTAAATAAATATGTTTTTTTTGAAAGAATTGTAAATAAATATTTAATATAAAAGATAAGCCTCAAAATAATAACAACATGATTGTGAAATCAGAAAATGTATGTGCTAAATCAAGACTCATGGCAATCTGTTAGTTTGGGCCTCAAGTATTGGTCTGATTTTATTGATTTATAAATTTGGTTCTTGGTTGCGCAGGTCGTTACTAGGAGTAACGAAGTTTATTCAACCATCACGCGCCTTTCTCTGCCTGACGTGCAAATGTTACTGAAGCTGCAACGCACTTCCTCCTCGCCGTCGATTTCTGGCATCACACTCCCACATGATGATCATTGATCAGTGTCGCCAATGTAATAAATTTTAGGACTTAGGATAAGGGAGCAATTTTAAACCCACCATCTAACATCAGCAAATTAGTGAAAAAGCAACACAAACTATTATAATTACAGCGTTTAATCTTATATAGCATTCAGTTCTCTTACAAAACCCGGAAAAAAAAGGTCTGCAACACAAAAGAGGAAAATATCAACAACAAAAGCATTTTAGTACCAGGAAAGACGTCTTCTTCACTTCTGCTAACACGCAGCTTAACACGAGCCATGAAACTCAATAAACATTGTCATATTCATACATTGAGTAGCCGTGATTCCTCTTCGACTTGTCAGCCTGAAGAACAAGAGAAAAATGATAAGCAAGTGGTGGAAAAATATCATCCTCCAAGAAAAAATATTTGTTATATGATATAACACCATTCAGTTTGCTTGAAGCCAAGTAGAGACAACATGATTTCCTTAGTTCAGAGGATGGTTCTTTAACTCCTTTTAATAAATTTATCATCAATATACAAGTTTAGGATATATACATGGAAAATGATTGTCAAAGATGGCATACCCTATGAATGAGCTTCTCAAAAGCATCGGTTCCATTCTCTTCGATGTATTTCTCTGCAGCAGTTAGAATATCATCTGGCTTACTGAAGACATCCTTCTTTCTTGGGACATACCAGATGTTGATAGTCTGTGGGTTGAGAAAGAAAGGTCTCAAATAATGCTCATAAACATATGCAGCACCACTGAAGTACGGGATGACCAGCCAGCAGGTAAAAATCAGCTTTGCATACGACCAAATAGGAATCCTGCCACAAAGGGTTAGATTAGACTCTATATCTGCTCCTGCTACTCTACAATTGTGAATAAAGAAGCAATATTTCATAAACAATCCCTGCATGATAAAGTGTAGCAACCATAATCTAACCACCCAAAACCTACGAGGCTTGGAGATATTTGAAACCATAGCTTGAACTACAATACTGACAATTTATTTTTCCCTCTACCGAATTGAAAGTAATGAGTTCTCTAGAATGGCTAAAAGAACAAGCAGGAGATTTTGAGGTGAAATCGTGGAAAAACTACATCAATGTGAATCTTTGGATGGCTCCATATGTTTTTCTTTGAATTATTTCCTGGAGAACAGAATAGAATCTACAAGTTTACATAATGCAATAAGTGCATCAGGACATCGAGAGAACAAAGATCAATTTACAGATTTTTGGAAAATATATACTTTGATAATGGTAGAAAGGTGCATTTTTCAAGAAAATTGCTATTCTGTTAAATTTTCGTCGAATGCATGGGCTCAACAAGCAAGTTTTCATTAGTTAGTCAACTGAAACAAAGTACTTTTTTCCCCCTCACAAATAGATAGCTGTGGTTTTGGATAAATTGTATAGGTATACATGTGACATTTTTATTTGCTTGGGAAACCGTGTATTTTGAAACAAACTACAGGAGATACTTTAAATAGAACAAGACAAATCCAAATAAAAAGAAACTAAGTCTCAAATTAAGAGCGGAACATATTTAAATGACTTGGCTAAAAAGACAGACAGAGAGATAGATGGGCAAAGTGCAAGATTTTTACCATTCAATGACTTTGGCAAAGGTCAGTTCAACAAGGGTAATCATAGAATAGAGAATCCAGTAAGTAAGCCATTGCCGGTCATCAGCAGGAGACTTTGTCTCAATTGCCCTAACAGAGGCATACCTGAGAAGATGACCAAATGAAAAAGCACCATATTAATCTTAAACAAGGAATAATACAAGTAGCCATCACAAGGAATGACAATCAAACACAGCATAATATAAGCAGGAAAGCTAAAACAATAAAATCGAGGTTGCTACAATTTCACCAAAATAAAATGATAAAGAATTAGATGGCGCACTTACAGAGGGTAAACAAGACTGACCACAGGCCTGCAATACAAAACCCAGAAATTAAATTAGAATATAATCCTTAAAAACCACAGCATTTACCAAATTAACGAGAATATAGAAAAAAAAAATAAAAAAATGCCTGTTTTCAATTGACAATGGTTCCGTTTGTACTAGACCAAATTAGTTCGGAGAGAGTTTATCCTAGGCGAAAAATTTCCAACTTTGAGGTTGCCTCACATTAAGGTCAAATAGAAGAATCTTTTATATCTATTCGGTTTCAGTTTAGCGAAGGGGGCACACAACAAAAACAAGGAAAAAAAAATTCTATTCACAAGAAAAATCTCCCAAGCAAGAACATCAAATAATATCAGTGAGTTCTATTCACGGCAGCAGAACACGAAAGGGCTTGTTATTGGAACCTTAAAACTGTATATTTCATTTTCCGGGATTACCGAACCAAATTGTTAAAAAATCTCAAACTTTGAGAAAGAGGAATATACATACCCAGCAAGAACATCAAAGTTCTTAAGTAAAACCTTTAAGAAGCTTCCAGCCCCAGATCCCATATCTGATCTTTGAAGCGTTTTCCTCGTTTATTTACCTCGTTCTGGTCTCCAAATATTTGCCTAAATTATAAGGTTTTTTTTTTTTTTTGGTTTTTTTCTAGTGAGACTGTGCTTTCAGTTTTCTGTTTGACAGGAGGAAAAGCAGACAAGAGCGCAAAAAGCAGCATAAAATATATTCACTAAAGAGCCAAAAGCCGGTTGAGGGATAAATATTGGGTGCTTCGCGGAGTTGTTCCATATGCCTAAACATTGAAGCTGATTTGTCCAGGTCTTGCGGAGCAGCTCCTAAAACCTAATTACTTTGTTTTTTCGAAAAAAAAGCGAGGGTAGGGTACAAGCGAGTTCCTGATGCAGCGAGTATTTCCACCGAGCGTCCAAGCTGTGAGGTTGGGTTTGGTTCAACAAATAATTTGGGGAATCTCTAAAAGCCAACCCTTTCTTTCAGTGACATCACGGAAGTATCCTTCTCCAGTAGTTTCTAACTTTAAAATAAGGAATTTCCTAAGTTACATTTACCCGTTACATAGAGTCCAAAGAATCTCGCCCGTCCAGATGTGCTAAAACGTAATCGAACGGCTGATTTTTGATTTGTGAGAAAGAAGTAACAAAAGGGAAACCGGCTGAATTATTTAAGTTCTAACTCGTGGGCAACGGGACTAAACGGTTGAGTGATATTTGTTAACAGAAGGACCAAACAGTAACTTAAAGGATACGCAACAAGGAATTGTTGAGCGACACTTTAACCAACAATTATCCTTTAATCCCTTAATTTTGTACCAGTGGCGACTAAAAAAAATTCTTATAATGCATTTACTAAACAGCAATTGAAATGGTTGAAAAATAAAAACTAAAATAATTTATTTATTTAAATTATAAGAACCAAGTTAATTGAATTGACATTAATGTAGTTATTTTATTTTAAAATCAGAGCAGATTATTTTAAGTTATTAAATACCCTTAGTTAATTGTTGATATTATTATTATTATTATTTATTATAATAATTATGATTATTATGCTATTATTTCTCCTATCGTTATTAATGATTATTGCCAATAATAATAACATTATTATTATTATTATTACAACAAAATAATAACAAATCACTGATGAGCTACAGCGATAGCTTCTTTATCGGCAAGCAGTAGTAAAGTTCGAAGAGTGGCAACAACTATTGGCGACCAACAACGATCAGTGGAGCAAGGCTAACGATCTACATCACGTGCGACAGTGATGCGCGACAATCGGCTCTGCTACATTCAACGGCCACCATGCGACAGCCATGGCCTTTGCTTCTTGTCGGCTACAAATTGATCCTGCAAATATCTGACCACATTCGATTCTTTTTTTTTTTTTTTAAACTGAGGACTAAATAGATATTTTTTATTTTATTGGGAGATAAAATGACCCGCATGCGACGATCATGCCTTCTGCTTCTCGTTGGCTACAAATCAATCCCGCAAAATTTTGATCGCGTTCGATTCTTCTTCTTTTTTTTTTTTTTTGTTAACTGAGGACAAAATAAACATTTTTTTTTTTATTTTCTTGGGGGTTAAATGGTTTGTCTTGGAAATGGGTGACGATTTCCATGTCCCTTGAGAACCAGCCTTCCACTCCCCATTCCCAAAATAAGACAGACCCACCATTCTAATTCCCCACTCTACTTCGTAAAGTAAATTTTGTAAGATAAGCATTTGTATTCCGCTTCACCCAATTCAGAAAATAAGCGCACCATTAACTCCTCGGAGACAGCTACGTAACCCAAGTCTTGCTTTATTCAAAAACTTAAGTCTTGAACCGCTATTACTTATTAAAAAAAAATTGAAAATTCGATTGCATTATTTACAACTTTCAACTGTTTCAGTATCCAATTCTAAAATGTCTAGTTTTCATATTGTAACAAAATCGTTAGTTTATTTTGGTTACCAGCCATCATCTACCAAAGGCCAAGCATCAAAATCAACCCACGCACATCAAAAACACTACAACAACCATCATCATCCATCACAAAATATACAAACTCCGCCAATTAACTAAAAACAAGTTAAGGAGCTACAAGGTTTGAGTTTATTTGTTTCTATCACCATTTTCCCTAGTACTGGAAATATTCTCTCCAAGAAGTTGGGAAGGCCAGGAATCTCCCGGGTTGGGATACCTAGCATGCGGTTTGCTTACATTTGAGGCAGGTTTAGATGTGAGTTGAGCAACATCGGATACTGAATAAGCTTGATGGTTAGAATGAATGGGGACAACAAGGACAGCAGGCCCTTGAGGTAGTGTTGGTTCTACAGCAGCGGGAAATCCGTAGCTATCTCCTGGGAAATTTGAAGACAATTCTGGTTGCTGAAATTCAGGACGTATATTCAAGTCGGGTTTAGATTGTACCACCCTTGCTTGTAGTTCGCTTTTCATAACTTCAATTTGAGATTCAAGCGAAGAATTTTCCTCCTTCAATTCGTTCTTCTCAATGGTGACCTGTCAAAATTTAATGCAACTTAAATACATTCCAGCTGAAGGGAATAAACTAAATCACACAAACCAGCAGACAAAATATCATATAGCATATTCAAATTGGAGAACTCCTGGTATTGCTGGCTGCATATTTGTAGGAGGACTATTTAGTAAAGAAGCTACAGAATTAAGTCCAGCGGCCTTACGTAGTGAGATTCAGACAAGAGAGATGCATTCTCCTTATTTAGTGACTCAATCTGACTAAACAAGTCCTTCAATAGTCTAGCTGCTTCATTCAACACACAGGCCTTTCCATTGTTTGGCTGATCCAATTCTGTACAAGGAATGTCCTTAATTGAGATAATTCAAAGGATTGGTGTATTAAAATCGATAAAAAGGTGAAATATTACGGAGAAACAGGTTTGAACTTCAAACAATTTTGTTGACACGGTACAGAGAAGGATGGCAAAGGAGCCAATTAAAGAGTCCTAAATTACCAATAGCATTGGCAAGATCAAGAAAGAGATCATTCAAATGCTCACGCTTCAATTTCTCCCTCTCAGCCTTGTGAACTCGTTTAGGAGCTCCGCTCTTATTCTTTTTGGTCGGACAATGCCTGCACAATAAAACAGCTTTCAGACATCTAAGTTAGTTAAAAAAGATTTTTTATGCATCTCGACCATCCAAGTAAAACCACTTCAATCTTTCCAGACATTTAGTAAACCAAAGAACTCAATTTGATTATTGCTTAAGCTGGAAGTGGACACTCCAAGAGAAGTATTTACATCAAACTTTCATTTAAGTTTCAAAATTTTTTTTCCCAGAGGTACCTAGCCGTCTGCTGGTGCTATGGAATTGCGTTTCTTTCCTTTGGCTTTGTTAATCTATATACAACATTACACAGGTATTAATGTCATCATCCTACACTAACTGCAATAAGCAGAATATCTCATATTGAACTAAGTAGCCAATTAGAAGAATCTCAGCATTTTGCAGTTTGCACCAGTTTCCCACCGCGAGCTCTTAACAAAAGGTCATGCAAGTTTTACAGTACATTTAGTCATGAACATTGAACATCCCATGATTAGAAGCTATGAAGAAATAACAAAAATCAAAGGCAAAATCTTTAATCACTAACCCATCTACTGATGCATCCACCACCATGACGTTGACCTCTTCAGCCAAGGGAGCAGGAGACTCAGAACCCATGCCTGTCCTTGTGCAAAATCCTCTGAAATGACCAAAAAAATATCTATTCAATTGAACCTTTCTTGTCATTTTAAAGAAACAAACAACCCAAATCTACAAACTAGCCACTGCTTGAAATTCATTCAAGAAAACCCATGATTGTAGTGATACTGAATCTGCTGTTGAAGAACACAGAAAACTGCTATCACCAACATCTTGTTCAATAAAGACCACAACTTAGTTTATTACCAGCATCAACCATGTGATCCAAAAACTGTAAATCTAATTCATATTAAACAAAATGGTGAATAAAAGCACTTTCTAAAACTATCAGATTTATAAAACAGAAGTGGGTGCTTGCATTCAGTATTCGTCATCTAATCTAATTCCCAACACACTTAAAAAAGAATCTGGAGCAGGACTCATGGTTGATCTTGATTTTATAATCAACATAAAATTATTAAAAGTTGTTATTCTCTTCTTATATTTCATCCAGCTTTCATCAGTTTCTTAGCAACCAACCAGGCATAATCACAAATGAAATACAAAATGGCAAACAAAGAAACCCTGGATCACAACAAAATTATGGCAACACCTGTAAGATAATCTGCTTACTGGGTAGCGCTAAAATGAAAGTTGATTTATTTTCTAAAAACACAACCTTAAAATAACAAGAGTGATCGAAGCTTGAATTTGAGAAAATTAAAGTGTTTAGGAATTGGGAGTGGTAAAAATTGGGGGCGTTGGACAACAAGACCTGGATTGGATTGTTGAAAGGTGTCGAGTGCGTGCGTGGCGGGAGAGTACCATACACAGGATGGCGCGTGTCGACCACTTGCCACTTAGTTCATTGAACTACTACACGTGAGCCCGACACGTGCCTATTTATTTTCTTTAATTTATTCCTGTTGCGTGTCCGCCAAATTCCAAATTGCCAAGGACCCACGCCATTCGCTTCTCTCATTCATTAGTGCTTGACACGTCAGCCATGTTACGTTTTCCACCACCCCACCGCCTGGTGTTTGTTTGTAATGTGATAATGAAACCCAACGAATAAAATTTGAATTCGCTATTAAATATTCATTTATATTTCTTTTGACGATGTATTTTAACTTAAATAATATAAATGTCTGATATAATTTATTAATTATTTTATTTTTTTGAATTACAATTAACTTATCAATTGTTAAGATACATCACTCGTTGTAATTTATATCAATCCAAAAATTATATATATAGAAAATTTTTAATTTAAATTTTTAAAATATGAAAAAATCTAAAAAAATTTTAAAATCGTACAATTTTAAAATTTTGTTTGATAATATTATTAAATCTCTCGATTTTAAAATTTTTTTAGATATTTTTTATATTTTAAAATTTCAGACTAAAAAATTATATATATATATATATATATAATTTTTTTATTAGCTATCAAACAATTAACGAATCATAAAAGATTACTTTTAGGTTACCTGTTACAGCTGCGGTATTGTCGTTTGTATAATAAGTAAATGGGGAGTGTGCATGTTGATATTGAATCAATTTAGGAGCAAAAGCGTGTGGCATCCACGGGGAGACATACGTGACTATGAAAGTGACAGAAATAAGTCTTCCGAAAGCAGCGTTTAATCCACAGAGGGGCGTGTGCCAACCGCGTGGATTCTCATGTTCTTATGTATGGAATGGCAATGTAACGTACCAATGTTCCGGACTCTTAAATATTATTGTGCCAAAAAAAAAAAAAAGAATAAAAACCAATTATTTCATTCAGGGTTTCATTGCACACAAATGATTAATAAAAAAATCTATATAGGGAACTCAGTGAGACACATCGTACAAATTACAAGTGTGACACGCAGGAATTTTATTACTATTAGCATATATTAGATGACTAGAGTTCATTTCCAGAAAAGTAAAACAAAATATTTTATGAGAGTTGTAGTCTGGAGAAGAGTCTTGATTAAATTTGTATTTTACCGATGATTGGAATCTCAGGCGCTTGAGCATCCTAGGGGGAACTTGCGAACCTTCATTCTTCCGTCCAAGGCAAGGGCCAATACATCATACTCTTCAACATACCAGAGTTCAGACACCACAGCCTATATACATGTAAGATGCCATCACGGTAAGCTGTGTGATTTATGGAAGATAAATGAAACACAGTAAATACAGAAAAAGAAGCTGGAAAGCAAGCAAGCGAATAGAGTAATTCTTCTATATAGGTCTAAATCAACTTTCAGCTTTCAGCTTTCAGTTCCCACTTTTTGCAAGTGCCAAAAAAATGCATTAATTGAGGGTACAGCAACCCTAGAAAATATAGTTTTGCAATTACAATAGACTACATTCTTTCGAAAGTCCATCCATAGGCACACCCAAAACCAACCAGCTACTGAGAATAGGTGGACCTTGTAATCTTGTGTTATGATATGTAACGGTAGCATACTTGAGTAACTACTTACCTCAGATCCACGGATTTGATTGTTTAGACTATCTACTAGCTCATGGAAGAAACGGAGTTGATGAGGCTCCTTCATATGCTGCCATACAAGTGTGAATCAGAAAATCCTAGTAGATGCAAGAACGAAAACATGCATAACATCCAAAGATTAGACAAGATAAAGTTTGGTATCCCCTTATTGTCGAATGACCCTAATCATCTTGGTGTCTGCCGAAAAATGATTTATACACGTGGTCTAAGAATACCAATCTTTCACTTAACTGCAACTGTTTACGCATTTATTCGACAAGGAATTCAAGTTGATTAGGTTTGGCAGAGTATAGATGGCACTTATTCACACACTTCATTTACAGCTAGCTCCAAATGTTACAGCTTTGCAAGAAGGACAACAGCCATTCACTGTTTCCCAGGTTGCAATTGCAACATTATGAAAATCCTAGGGGATGTCAATCAGAGAGATCTATTAGTTACAATTGACAGTCACAAACTGAAGGATGCTATAATAGTTCTACCGTGGGTGAAGCACTAGGGTGACCCAGGAGCCTTGCAAATGATGTGTGAAGAATAGCAGGATCGTACTGCAGCAGAAAGCAGATAAGTTAGCGCCCTGAACAAAGCAGTTTTGCAGGAAGCAACAAATTTCAAACTCATTGGTTCCATGGCAACGTTCATCTAGAAATTATCTAGTGACGTTATGCCAATAGCACTTTATAAAGGACAAGATGAGTTCCTTACTAACTGCTTCTCAGGTGCAAGTGGGAGTGCAGTTCTCAGCTTAGCACGAATGGTCATAGGATCAGTACCAGAGATCACCTACACACCCCAAAAAAATAAAATAAAGAGGAACTAAAATGAACTGGTGATCCAACAAGTCAGATGATAATTTCCAGATCTAGATAGTAACCTGCCAGCAACCCAGAAGCACACCAGTGGAAGTTAAAATCACCCTGTCTAGCACAATTTTTACAGGACAAAGATCCTCTGCCACAGCTCTAACCGCAGTTGCTTCAGCTTCAATCTGACAAAATGGGAAAGGATTCAAAGTGTAGATCAAGGTACTTACAAGAAGTATTGAATTCTAAAATAGACGTCTATGTTAGTTCAAACTTCAAATAGGTAATGTACCTCATCTTCGGTGGCAGGAACTGGCGAACTATGATGTGAGGCATGAAACATGCTAAAATGGTACAAACTAGAATTCTGAAACCAGATCACTAACAAAGGTATGCGCAAGCAAACCAAAAATGAGAAAAAGTGGATTAGGGAATTTCACTTTCTCAAACATAAGAGCGGTTAAACAACAATAAAAGAGTGATCCTATTAGTATTCCGGCAACAATCAAATTAACTCACTGAACTTTACAGAAAAAATGGCATTTTAAACAGATAGTATATATCAGCTTACCTTTGTCAAAGTGTGGACTGAATATACGTTTTACGGCATCTCTGCGGGGGGAGGGAAAAAAAACAGTTTATCCACCAGATTTTCACAATGAAGAAAGAAATTATAAAGAATAAATTTGGAAAATCATTTCAAAGACACCCAGGTCGGGACTAGTGTAGAAGAGGAAGTATGTGTTCTTTTCTTAATCCAGACATACTAAATGGATATTTAATTCTGAAACGTGGAACTCAATTTCATGTCATGTTACGATAAATTTAAATCAATTTTCTCAATGCAAACAACAATTTGCAAGAAAATAACTGACGTTTTTCTTTCCATTCAACTGATTAAGGCTACATATCTGCTGAATCACAAAGTATGGGCAAGGGCAAAGAAAGATGAGAGAGAGAGAGAAGGAAAAAAAAATGATCCTTACGAGATGGGGACCGAGTATTTCGGGCTGAGATACAAAACATTAGCTCGAACAGGGGGATTTGCTGCCTGAGAAAAAGAAGACAAGTTCATCACCCACTTATAATGTATCAAGAAGTACCATATGAATTAAGGCGTTGTCATCAGAAACACTAATATGTTACCTTATGTACAGGTGTTACAGCTCCATCCTTGAGAGTAAAGATGTCAGAAAGTAACAATGATTGAGAGGTTTCTCCCTGCTTAAGGAAAGCCGCCCCATGATCATCCAAATCCCTTGCCATCTTATCATACAGTCTTGCCCTTCGCTCCCCATTTGAAATATGAGAATGTGAAGTAATCCCTCCTAAAGTTATCGCCATAATACCAACTTAGTGCACACAAGCAATCGTCAATTGCACTCCTTGATATCCACTCGAAATTAAACAAAGAGTAAAAACACTAGTTTAAAAGCGATCTTGAGTTATGCATAACCATACCATTTGGTGGAGCTAACAAATACAATTAAGGATTAACAAACAAATAAAACGTTTAAACCCATTACAAATCAGTCACTGCAACATCTAAAACGAGAAATACTGAATTCGAAAGAGGAGAAAAACATTTACCTGAAGAAGGGTAGTTTTGGGAAGAATTTTGGAGGGCCATGTGGAAGAAAGAATAGAACAAGATGAAAGAGATGAACCAGATTAAAGTTACAGTCTTGGTGTGACTCCACCAGCGGCAGTTTGTTGAAATTCTTGCAGACGCAGTCTCCATTTTATTTGATGATTTCTGGGTAATTTAATTGTGGCTTCAGAATCGGAGATTAGTGGCGACCATTCTCGTTGTACCATGTTTCGCGTGGAATCGAGGGTTGAAACTTGAACGCATCGGTCTCGGTTTTACAAATTACAACACAATTCACACGCTATGGACTTCTACTTCCAAACCCCCCTACTTTTGTCCGTAAAGGGACACAACAGTAGCCCACCTTCGTCCTTTTTTTTTTTTTTTTTCTTTTTCTTTCACTCTTAACTAATTTCCCAATTAGAGAACCCCACATTTGTTCTCTTCTTTCAACTTTTTTTTTTTCGCTTTTTCTTCTGGACCATTCTCTTTTTTTTTTTTCTTAATTAAAATGACCTGTGCATTTTATAATATTTATTTAGTCAATTCCCTTGTTTTCTTTTTCTATGAATTTCAAAATGACAATTAATCTTCGAGATGAATGGCTATTTACGCTCCCAATCAGGAGCTGTCTGATGGCACACATTTATCACATGATACAAATTATTTATTTTTGACAACTGAATTGATAGTTTCATCACAATCGAATCTTTTGTGGAATAGTAAATGCTGGATACTTTACTTATCTATTTTTCAAACTGAAAGAAGATTTCATATTAAGTTGGATAAATGACATAGGAGATATGAGGAGGAAGGCAGGAAAGAGAAATGAAAATCAAAGCTGGCTTGAGAAAATTTATTGATTTATTAGTAATTATTGATAATCCATGCTCATCAATCATCATCACCTTTTAATCTCCCCGCCAGCCATAGGGTACCACCAGTGAGATTGTAAAAGAGTTGGCCCCATGGCTTCATGGGCTGAAAGGGCCAGATCCAGACCAAAAAGTGACAAAGAGTTGAAGAGCACCAACACTTACATAATTCCCAAGGAAAACAACCCCAAAAGAAGAGGATCTCGGTGGATGGACATGGACTCTCTCATCAATTCATCCAGTGTGCTACCATATCAAATAAATCTTCAGTGTTCTGTAAGGTGAAGCTCCTTAAATCGATGCAGTTAGAAGTTTAGTTCGTGCATAGAATATGAAATATAATTTCAATTCACCAACTGTTAGCCATGAATCGGCTCAGAGAAAAAGCCGCTCTCATATATATTGATGGAATTTCAAAGCGTGTCTTGCTCTACTCAAGAATCCATATGCTAGCTTGGGTTACTTAATTGGTACCCAACATCACACATGCGAAGATAGATACATAACAAATGCTAGCATTACTTTTTGCAATAACTTTATTACTGTGCAGTAAAGTACACTGATAGATCATGTGCAAAAGCTCTTCACTCTGGTCTTCTGAGGTGTAACTAAGCATATTTCATCTCATGTAAACTTTACATTCCGCATATGCACGCTCACGCTCATTATATTCTTCATCAAGGCAAGGCAATGAAAATCAAAACAAGAGAGCAGCAGCTTATTTTCTTCAATGTCAACGACCAAGTTTGGTTTCCCAGTTTAATGTCTAGTTAATTAACACTTATGATAGAAAGTATGAAACTGTCAGCAAAGGTTGGAGCAGGGGTCTCGTACACTAAAAAAACATTTTAGTGGGTCTAGACTCTAGACTCTAGAGTCCTAATTTGCTGATCACCAACTAGCAGCAGCTGCACTGTGAAATGGCAGTAGGTAGGCACATGTTTTACGTACCAGTATCAATTTATATCACCATAATCAACGAAAATCTAGGGCGATTATTAGATATCCGGGGCCCAAAATCAAGAGTTCAGACTTCTGATTTCCCATTATCAGATAATGGTATCCATTAGGCAACAAAACGCAACATTATTTCTCCGAGATCGAAACCCACTTGTTTGTCAAGAACCTCTGTGTGCGGGGCGCGCGCGCGCCTTAGATGGTCTAATCATGCTTGCTATTTTTGAGATACAAGAATTGTCCTTGCGGGACCAGTTTTGTTGTGCTCATATGGGTTCATGTCCATGTGCAATGTGCGTACTGGCCAGACCATTTCAATTTTTGTGATGATGGATGGTGAGACACCCTTTTCCCCCAAACATACACTTAAAAGCTATTAAATGCCAAAACATGTGCTATTAAATTGTATTAACAGCTTAAGGCTATGTTTGGAAGTTAGGATTAAGTGTGGAATTAGATTAAATATTTGTCTCATGTTTGGGAACTTTCCTTATATTGGATTAGGTAACTAAATTCAAATTTAATCATTAAATCATGGGATTAGCAATTCTAATTTATAAGTAGGTTTAGATAGGATTAGAATAAAAGAAAAAAAAAATTATTTGTTTGTAATATTTCATTCACATATAATACGATTTTTTTTATTTATTAATTAAAATTTAATTAATCATTTTATTCATGATTTACTTGAAATTCATTTTTTATTTGTTTTTATAGTCTAATTAAGTCGGTATCTTTTGTTCAATAAAATTAACTATTTAATAATTTATTACAATAATTGATTGCATTCAATTTAATAATCACTAATACAGTATTAAAAATAATCATGAAAATTAATAATTCCAATAATTAATTGAATTTATATATATTATTTACTAAATTTTTGATAAAATAAAAATATATCTAAAATATCTTATAAAAAATTAATTAAATACAGTAATTTCATTAATTTACATTTTTTTATTATATTTATGACTACCTAATAAGTAATTTACTATATATTTAATGTTCTTATTAATAATCATTAAATTAATTTTAATCATTACTCTTAAATATTTATAAAGAGTTGTTTCTTTTATTTACATATGGTTCAACATTGTCCAATTTGATATTATACCAAAGATATGATAGTATTGTATAATTCAACCTAATCCAATCTAATTTAATCTAGTTTCATTATAATATTTAGCTCAATCTAATCCCGGCCTAAGGATTTTTGATATAGTAAGGACATGTTAAAAAGTGAAAGTATTTCTAAATATTCTTTTGCAGATTTGCTGGTCCATATTTGAATTTGAAAGTGACATATTAATGGGGGAAAATATGCAGTGTAAGCTCTGGCATTTCCATCTTCGGAGACGAAGTAAGAACATTGCATGATTATGGGAGAATAACGGTAAATGTCACTATCTTCATCTTGTTACTCTATTACATTTCTTTCTTTAGCGCTGTTCTTGGACAATTAAGGGCGAGAAAACGCAACCAAAAAACTCGCATCCCATTCAAATTTCGTGCGCGACCAGTCGGATATTTCTTTGCCAGGTGTCTCACTGTCGGCGATGTTGCGAAATTATCATCTTGTCCCTTAATTAAATCATTTTATTCACTAATTTTGTTATTTTTCAAAAAGAGGGGTTCGTCAACTTATTTTGTTGAAGTTTTTTTTTTTTTTTTTAAATGGAAAAGAATCAAAATCCCTTCTTTCCTTCCTCCCTCCCTCTTTGATCGGTAAAATTAATCATTTTTTCACATTTTAAAACTTATCAGAATCTTATTAATGTTATAATACTACTCGTTGAATTTTCATTTCAGAATTAATATTAAAGTATGTTTATTTTTTAAAACTATATTAGAAAAAGGCTGAATTGCTCACCAAAAGTTAATCGATATCAAATGACTTGTAAGATATGGAAAAGAAATGATCCATCTGGTCAATACAGGAGAGGAATTTCGGCCATGTTCCCCTTGTTGAATGGGTGCAAAAGTGGGATCGATGAGTATACATAATTAAGAATGAAATTTCTAGAAGACACAATATCCTTAAGCTTCAAAGAAAAGCATCATTTGCCAACTAGAAGGGCTCTGAAATAATTTTGGACGAAGAGGGAGAGGGGTAAATAGTAATAACAGATGGGCATGAAACTCCAGATTCCACATTTTTCTCTAGGAGACCCAATCATTCAATGTGCCCATCAAAGCGTGGCCCACTTCGAAATGAACGGTACAGATTAATGAGGCCGATGGGCCACACGGGGTAGGGTCATTAAAACCCACCACAGATCTCTGTGGTGCCAGTGGGCAGTGAGTAAACAAAACATACTACCATAAACTACACAATAAAGAAAATAAAATAAAAAGCGCTCCTCTCTATAAACAATTGAAGGGCCAAAAATTAAAAATAAGAAAAGGAGGAATGATCCACCTGTTTGTCAGTGACATTGTACATTGGTTTGGGCAATTAGCAGCAGCTGGGACCCACTACTGTGCCAACACCTGGAACTGATAAGATATGGACCCCACTCCTCCAATTAACCCCAATTCCTCTGAAGGAACTTAATCATTGATGCAGTAAACCTTGAGATTCATAGCAGAGATTTAGAATCAGAAAACCCAAAAAAGTTTTGATGTGTATTAAAAAAAAAAAAAAAAAATCATATGCCATACATGCCGTGGTGCTACTGTTACTGTTTCATCTCTTTCGCTGAATCACTGTTCACTACACTAACTTCGTTGCCTTTAAAGTTCTTTTACCTCCACAGACGCACAACACAAGAGAGAGAATAGACATATACAAGAAGAAAAAGAAAAAACAAATGGTATGTGCTAGTTTGGTAGGAGACTTACCATATGGCATCATATAAAGTCATTTTTCTCCGCTACAAAGCATAGATATTACACAAAGGTACTAGCTTGGCAATGGCAATACAAATAAAAAAAAAAAACAATTTCACAAATGATGGTGTTGAGGATGATATATTGTGTAAATGCAAAAACCCCAAATGAGACTCTCTCTATAGCCAACCCAGGCAATACCCATGTTAAAAATAATATAAGGTGTCTTGAATTTCCATCCTTCAAGTTCAAACCCAAAAGAACCCACCCACATTGATCACACCAAAAAAATTGGAATAACAATAAAAACTCATCAAATTTAAGCCCAATCAAAACCTCACGTGTGTTACGTTACACATCAAAATACACACACAACAAGAAGTAATTAAGGATAATTAATTATCAAGAGTGATGACTTGTTGTGTCGTGCCGATCATCCCCACTGCCACCGTGGTGTGAGTGTGATCCGCTGGCTTGCGAGTCCGATACGCCGGTACCGGAAACCTGTCTGTATGGATTTAATCCGGCTAACATATTCATATTCAACTGCCCCTCATTGATATTAATACTGCTACTCCCACTAATACTTGACCCTAATTGTTGACTCGGCAACAAGGCCAAAGGCGTTGAAAAATTCATAAAATGTAACCCACTTGACATAGTGCCTCTATACATGGCAGTGGCACTATTATTAACAGAAGGAAAAGTCCATACTGGGTCACCACTCATAACTGAATTATTAGAATTTGTTACCATCCAAAAATTGGCCGGAATTTGAGGATGACTTGCCGGAACCGCTGCGGAACTTGACTGCATCAAGTAATTACCCATTTGATGCTGTGGTGACAATTCGTGTTGGTCCGGCCTTCGCTTCCTCCCTAAGCTCTCTTCAGCCGTCTGATCAGCTGATAACTCCAAGGAATTATTGGTACTAGTGTCTCTCAGCTCTTGCTTGGCTTGCAATAAAGCGCTGAAATTATTGGACTGAAAATTTAGAAATGTCGGTGATGCAGTAGTTGTGTCAAGACCAATACCCGGAAACAAACTTCGACGCTGCTGTTGTTGTTGCATAGAGAAGTTAGAGTTGTAGTTTATGGATCTTAACTGGGAAGGAACAGACATGCTGGAGCCGGAGCTACGTAGTGAGATATTAAGAGAAGTGAAGTTAGCTGGGATTGTGCCAGTGCCGGTGGCGGCGATCACCGCAGGCTCAGCTTGTTGAAGCAACCACTCGATGGTTTCACCGTCAGATTTGTGACCAAGCTCACGAGTCAGCTGAAAAACCCTAGCTGCGCAGAGAGCAGGCATGCGAATTCTGCGGCCACGTCCGTCGACTTTGGTGTGTCTGTCTTTAGTTGAGGTTCGTTTAGGAGGAGGTTTCTTATTAGATGCCTCTGAAGTTGGGCAGATTTGGAGACTTGATGAAATATTATTGGAACGATTTGATGATGACGTGTTTAGTTGTTGTTCTTCTTGTTGTTGTTGGTCAGCACTAGTAGTGATAGGATTAATAGCAAGAGAAGAAGGGTGGTATGCTGAAGAAGATGAGCATGGTTGTTGATCGTCTTCTTTCTTTTCGAGTAATTGGAATGGAAAGTTATGGCGCTGTTGGTTGTGCTGGTGGTGGTGGTGGAATTGATGGCGATCATCACTGTTGCTGCCTCCAGCTCCTTCCATTACTGCATCAAAGTAGTAGCCGGCTCTATAGGGTTTATTGCTTTTCTGTAATGGCCTTCCTTACGAGAGAGACTCGGGCTATAATTTAATCTGTTAATTTGTGGGTCTCCCTCTCTCTCTTAGTTTTATTTATTTTTGTTATGAAGAAGAAGAAGAAGAAGAAGAAGAAGTATAGGAGGAGGAGTATTATTATTTGATGGGAATTTGTTTGAGAACTATTATTGATGTATGTTGTTGATATTGTATGTCTATAAGAGAGGAGAGAGGATAAGGGAAGAAGAGAGCAAGCTAGCTTGCTAGCTTTAAGCAACAAAGATAATGAGTGGGAATTATATGGGTGAGCTTTAAAAAGCAAATTTTTTAAGAAAAGAAATTGCTTTGTTGATGTGTTTGGAGGGCTTTTAATTATTTGTTCCTTTTATTATTATTATTATTATTGTTTTTCTCCTTTATTAAAAAAATGAAGAAAAAGAAAGAAGAAGAAAAAAAAATCTGAATTTTTTTTTTAATTTCAATTTTAATTTGTAAAGAATGAATGAATGAATCAAAGAGGGCTCCTTTTTATTGTGGTTGGACAGCCCCTTTGGTTCAGACTCCACGTGAGGTGCCCTTTTTATCATTCAATCCATAAAGACAATGGTGGCCGAGGTGGGACCCAATCCCAAGTCAAAAAATTGAGAGACTTAAAAAGGAAAGATTATCATGTGGGTCCCATCGCATTCAAGTAATCATTTCATTTTCCCTTTGGCCTTTGCCTTTGTTCTGCACCTTTGCTGGGAGACTTTGGGATTCCTCCAGTAGTTTTCGCCTTTTGGGCCTCACTTATTGTTTAGGGTTAGGGTTAGGGTTAAGGTTAAGGTTAAGGTTTGATTCTTGGCCCCTATGCGATCTTTTTGTTTTTTTTTTTCGTTGGTTCGGTTCATGCATGATCAACGGGTTGGGTTGTTGGGTTTTGGATAATATTATGACTGAATTAATTCTGAATTTATATTATAAACGTAAAAGCTGGGCAAGAAATGGAGGGAAAGACTCTAATATCAGGCTCCTCTTTATTGAATTGTGCTTACTCCTTGACTTGCGTCCTAGTCAGCCTTGTACAGTTTTTCTCTGTATCCTTTCAATTTTTTCCTTCGTAAACATAATGGAAACAGTCATGACCTATTCTTGAACGGTCCATATAATGTTTTGCAGTACTTCCTACACAAAAGAAACAACTTCATTTGATTATTAATAAAAAAAAAAAAATTATTATTGAATATGGATGTATGCATTTTATAAATATACGAGGGTTTTGATGTATTGAGAATCGTCGCTTTCCACAAAGAGAACTATGCCGCCATTTCATCAGTCCACAAAATATAATCCTATCCTATGATCAATTTTTATTTTTTATTTTTTAAACATATATAATCTTGTAGATGTAGAATGATGGTGTCAGCCAACATTGTTTTCGTTGGTGTTAACGCAACACCGACTATCTAATTTGATGAATGATTGAAAATTTACCTTACGAAATTACAAAACTTCGCAACACATGTACTCACAAAACTTGACGGTGAAAATATAATAGCATCATTCTTATTTTTACACATGAACGTAAATAAACGTTGATATGGTGTATATTCTTGGATTTCACCTTTTGAAAAATTGATTCTTTGAATGTCCTAACAAGTAGAAAGCTTGAAGTTTTCTGATTCTCCCATAAAAAAGTACCCTTCAATAAATTTGGCTTTCCAGACACTCTGGGTAATAAATTATCATAAACCAAATATTTTAACTGCATAGAAGTTGGCATCATATTGGTTTTGATCTTCACCTTTTAAGTTCAACGCAGTGAACTAAATCTTGATAAAAGGGCCGTAAACATTCATTCAAAATAGACGAGTAATTTAGGGTGAACTTTTTATTGGGTTTTAGATTAAATATCAGCACTGTCAAATTAAAAGGTCAATCTCTTGTTACCGTTTCCAGATGTTTTGATTATTTTCGACCCTCACCTAACTCATTGAAAATATTAACCATTCTCATTAATTAATTTACTGTTAAATATACTAGGGTGAATGAGATCATATTGATAAATTTTTTCATCAAATTTTATCTTTGTAACAGTACATAGAGGTGGACTTGAAATTTTTAATAAATAGTTTGAAGGCAGGTTGAAAATATTCAAAATATTTGGAGGAACCCTCAAAAGAAGAAAAAATCTAAGTTTAATCCACGGCAATTTCAAATGTGAAATGAATGGCATTGTCGAATCGGTAACAGTGGACAGTGTATCTTGCAGTTTCTTCAATTGAGTTTTTCCCTTCACATCTTAAAAATAAAATAAAGTATAAGAAATGATGATTGTCATAAATTTAAAGCTTCTTTTGATCCACTTGGTTTTTGTCCAAATTAAAGCATATCATTCAAAGCCTTTATCACATTATACGTATAGACCCGTGGATGGACATTTTCTTTTTCTTTATATTTGGTAAGCAGCAGATTGCATTGGTCAAAAAACTTCAGCAGGTAAATGGTCTGCCCGATTTAGTATCGGAAGCTAGCATAATTTCTATCATCGATGAGCAATTACTAATGTGACATTTGACCTTTATTCTGACGCACAAAAAAGATCGAACACATATATTTTATTCAATAAAGATGTAGGTATGAGGATTAGGCTTCTTATTTAGAGTCCATTGGGGTCATATACTCATACACGCTAGCTTTGGATGAGCATTGCAAGTTCTCTGAACAAATTAAGCCAAAGTAATTTTCTTAATATTTCTTTTTCTTTCTTTCTCTTCTTGTTCTTGTTGACCATGTTTAGTTTAAACTATAACTACTGTAACAAAAATATAAATTATAAAATAAAAGTTGATATTGTACCGTAAATATAACTTTTAAAATAATAATTTTGATAAAAATAGTAAATATATTATAAATTTTTTATCATATAATCGTGAGGTAAAATAACTTTAGTTTCAAAGCCATAACAACAAGTATTTAGTGTTGTGACTTTAACTTACAATTGTCCTACTACAGTACAAATCAGGTCCTAGTCTCTTGGCAATTGTAGTCATAAATTTGAAAATTAGCTGAGTTTCATCTAAGGAACAAAAAAAATAATAATAAAGAAGCATCAGAATCTATCACTATGATGAATGAATTTAAAACAGTAAACTGCTTTGCTACTAGGAATTATGGAACTAAACTTTTTACCTATATATGAGATTTTGTTATGCAATTAAGTGCCTACAAAGTTGTTGGCTTGATAGTTTTCTTAATTACAAATTTGGTTGACTTCTGTCACAATTCGCAAATGGACTAGCTAAGCCTAGTGAAAGATTAAAGTTTAAAGCAAGGTATGTGGTTAAGTTGATTCATTAGGTTGTTAGGTATTATTAAAATCTAACATAGTTTTGTACAATAATCTCCATTTTCGATTGAAAACCACAAATTTTTAATTATATCATTAGTTTTCATTCATAAGGTCCTAAATTTTGCAGTAGCATATATAAAACATCATTAATTGGGAGTCAAGTAAAAACTTAGAAATCAGCAATGAAAACGTTAGAGTTTTTAAATTTTTCTAATTTACTAAACAAGATTGTATTTAAGTCTTCGTTCTCAGATTTGCTACTCAATTAATATTTTGGCAGGTTATGCATGGATAATGATGGTATTCAGTGTTTAATATCAATAGAGTTTATGATCATGCAGACATTGGAGAACCCGACAAAAATATGAAGTTGAAATAAAGCGTTCTTACACTGATCACTCTTGATACTAATAATATCTCAAGCACACTGTTCTTGATTTTTTCTGAATCGTCTTAAAGTAGATGCCGAACTCAATGGGTAAATTAAAGATCGGATGAGATTAAAGAACTACAGCTTTAGGCATAAGAACCTGCCATAACTTTTAACCACCATAGGATACAACTACCATCTCTCTCAGTTATTAATTATAAATATTTAAAAGCAAAACAAATATGATTAAGAGCTTTATGGCGCAATATGCAATGTAATAATGCCAAATTGATAACGATACTTTAATGGATAAAACTTCATCTTTGACAAATTAAACATCCGATCGACGACTTTCTTGTGTGTGCATTCATACACAAAGCGTATCAAAATAACTTATATTTCAACAATAACATATCTTTAAGCTTTTAAATAATTGCATGGTAGCTTGTCCTTTTATCAACATAGCTTTTCTTTTCTTTCTCTCTCTTTTTTTTTTTTTTGGGGGGGGGGAGGGGGGTTATATACTTATATTACATCGCGAAGAAACATCCAATTAGGGTTTGCGGTGATCTCTCTTTATATATTATTTCTACTTGATAAGGATTTGAATCCTCTTAGGCATTTGAAGTTATTAAATCAGCCAGAAAATGGTAGTTCTCATTATCAATTTATTAAATCTATACATGCCTAGTTATAATGTCTCGAGACACAAATTAATTAACATATGTATTGCCACTGTTTCGTCTTTGATTTCTCAATTCATACTACCGAAGTAACAACTGAAATCCGCAAGTGAGTAGACATAAACCATGTTCACAGATGTGTGTGCACATTAGAAATGGGTGGTCGAGTGGTGCCAGACTGCCAGCAGTGACTAATAGTTTCTGTTTCGATATCTTATTTGCATGACGGCATAGTGGGCCAATTTGCAAAGAGATGTGGACGAGAGAGATATTAGCTGATATTTATACATATAATTATATAATGTTGCCTTTTTTGAGACCACATCTTTTGCTTCTTATGTATGCCAATATGCATGGCAATGAAAAGGACACTTTACCTTCCAATACTTAGCTAAGACCTTGTTAATATTTATCTGTCGGACTCCCATTTTCTTGATAGCGAGGGACATCATACACTAGAACATTATATATGGATGAATTTTACTTTTTTTTTTCCCCTCGTTAAGATACTTCTTCCCTTCTTCTTCTTCTTCTTCTTCTTCATCCCCCCCCTGCCCTGTTTAGTCACGAGGTACTGGAAAAAATAATTTTAAATATCCGAATCAATCTCCCAGCAATATTGGCAGGAATTTTGATAATTATTTTAACTTTGCCTTTTTAAACTAACACGATGGTAATCAAATTTTCACTCCATTCAAATGACACGCTCAACCCATAAATCTCTTGGCACAAATTTCATTGGTTGAACCATTGGACATTCGTAAGTTATTTATTTAATCAAAACTCTATTTAAGCTTTCTAGAGAGGCAGGCAGAATGAGTTGGTTGTGTCTGATAATCTGTCGCATTTCCTCACTGTGTGTGACTGACTCGGAGGTTCGAACCTTGGGGGTGGGGCGGAGGATAAAAATTGATTTAGGCTTGCCTACCCCTCTTTCCTTTTAAAAAAAAAAAAGCTTTCTACAATTTATAATTAGAATTCTACTGCAACTTTTAAGATGAGTTCGAATATTAACTTAGAGCATGTTAGATCTATTTCAAAATATATTTTTTTTAAAAAAAGTCAAAAATCAACCTCACCAACATCATCAAAACAAACAAAGGAGCAGAACCCGATCCACATGAAAGAATTTTTGGCTCGGTAAAATATAAGTAATGTTCATATTAGTCTTTAAAATGATTTTTTATAACCTCAAGAAAATTAATAAGCCCCCAAAGGCGTAGCCGAGTTGGTTGACAGTGTAATCTGTCGGCCCTCACTTGTGTGGACTTGGGTTCGAGCCTTGAGGGTGTGGAGGAGGGAAAAAAATTGATTTGAGCTTACCCACCCCCCTTTCCTTTTAAAAAAAAAAACCTCAAGAAAATTAATAATGTTCACATTAACCCCTAAAAAATATCATACAAGTAACTTTAAAAAAATCATATTTACTCAATAAATAATAATTATTAAAAAAATTATTTTAACTTAGCCTGGGTTAGAATAAATTCCTAACTTCTGTATTCAGAACATGAAGGGAAAGATAAGCGATCCATCACCTCGTTGTTTGGTGGCTTCCAAATATTTAACAACCATAGAATAAATAATTTGCAGTGAAAAAAGGTAATTGGGCCAAGATTAAGTAATTGAAGCCCACACAAGGAGCTCCTGTGATTTGAACCAAACATGATTTTAGGCGAAAACAAAACCAGTCTATCGACAAATTGGGGGCATGGGGAAAATTCGATGATCAAAGTATAACAAATTTATATTCAGTAGCTTGCACTTCGCATGTGATTGATAAATTTGGCCAAGGCAAAAATGATTAAAGCATAACAAATGTATATTCAGTAACTTGCACTTTGCATGTGATTGATAAATTTGGTCAAGGCAAAAAGTAAATAGGAGGAAAAAAATAATAAATAAATGAAGGGCAGTAAGATTGAAAATTGTTTAGCAAAATAAAAGAACAAAAGAGAGAAAGAGAAAGAGAGAATAATTATGCGGGGTGGGGACCGTGGGGCTGCCAGAGGTGCCACATCAAAGTAGGGCGGAGTAGAGACAGTGGGTATCTTTCCATTCCTGAGTTAGGATTAGGGCTTACGTACGTTTTCAACAATTTCACAACAAGTGACTGATTCCCCACGCGCTCTTTTGTTTTGTGGACTACACGTCCCACTCCTTCAATCAGATTTTCGACCACAATCTGCTTATTGGTGGTGGTCACTTTCACGTCATGCAAGTGGAACACGTGATTCGGAAGAGCTTAACTTGTCAGTTTGGATGTGATTGCCTTGTCCGTGGCTTCTAAGTTCTAACATTGATGGGTTTTTTGTCCTTTGATATTTGTTTTGAACTTGGCTCAGTGCGTGTGTGCGCCTTGTTACAAACAAAATGTGAAGCGCAAGGGAAATATTTTTTAGGTGATTCATTAAAACATTGCGCGACGAATGGTGCGTGGTCACAATTTTCGGGTTCCACATTGCTCGCTTCTCAAATGGTGAAATGGCACTACCCGCGGCTTCGCTTAATAATATGTATGCATCGTAATACAAATTTACAATGCATATTTATTATTTTCCAAATAATATAGTGTGTCTCTCAAATGCAATGATGTTTATTTTCCGAAAAAAAAATTAAAAAAAAAAAGATCAGTCCCAAGGAGGGTTGTTTGATGATATACGGTCGGGTGTCGGACTGAAATTTGGGCCCACGATATTATAATAACTTTTTTTTTTTTTGACTTACGATATTATAATAACTATTTATACTTTTTGTGGTATTTGCTAAAGAAAAATATTGAAAGCCATTTCCATAACTAAACAATTCGCCTTCCAAAAGCTATAAATAATTTTGAAAATTAGTTGTCTTTGGTTACATAATGAACAACAAACCCTTTTCATAGAAAGAAAGTACTGAATAATGCAATTTGAATGATGAACAAAATTCAGCTTAAATATAGGGAAATGAGTGCTTTTCCACCAATGTGACAAAATTAATCAAAACCTCATATTTCAAAACTTATTATGGATTTTTCTAAGTTACAACTGTAACTTAACAGTTCCCACTTATTTTATATATATATATATATATATATATATTTATATGTATGTATGTATGTGTGTGTGTGTGATTTTCCCCCAATGTAAACTACTTTTGTCGTGAAGTTGATGTATCATTTCATTGCATGTCTTTTTGCATTTTATGTGAGTTATGGATATGTTTGTTATCCAAACAATCTTAGTTACAGCCAATCAATATACAACAAGTAAGCATAAAATGACAGCCAAAGTACAAAGCAAATCTCCTAAAAACATAAGCGCATCCAGCGAGTGGACCACAATAGTTAATCACATCCAAATATATTGTTTGATTATTATAGCTGCATCCATATTAAACGACTGATGAAATGGATAATCTTGTTAATTTAAACCTATACATTATTCATAATTGCGAGGTTAAAATGCCCTTATAAATTCTTTTTGAGTGCGATCAGTGATTCAGGAGTTGTTTTAAGCGAGCCAGTTTTTTTGTTTCTTGTTTTTTCAGATAAAGAAATCAGAGATCGATCCATATAGAGATTCACAAGATTTTCACCTTTAAGTGTAAACAAGACGGACTTTAACAACTCGTTTCCTGAGATTCTTTATTATTCAAAGACTTGAATGAACGATCACATACCTTTTTTCTTTTTCTTTTTTCAATTTCAATCCCTTTTAAAAAATGCCACTTCTTTTCACAACCTGAATTCAGAAAAAAAAATTGAAAATAAAAATTAACCACCAACCAGAACAAACCAAGGTAACTGGAGAGCATCGAGTAGAAATGGTTTGGCATCTTAACTTTTACCAGTAATAATAAAACCGAGACAATTGCATGTGCCATGTTTAAAGACATTTGACAACTGTGTTTTGTTAAGAATCCACGTGTCGTTTATGCTGCATCTTAGCAGCTGGTCACATCAACAAGGCACGAAGTATAAACATGCCATCTCATCTCATCTCATATGTAACGCTGGCAGTGAAGTGAAATGATGCGGTGCATTTCATTCGATCGGCCTGTAAAAAGCCGCATGCCCAGAATCAGCCATTTAACTCCACATGCATTCACCTATCGATAACAGAAATAAAAAGTAAAAGTAGTTACGTTGCTTGTAATCTAATCATGAAACTCAAGGTGTTGTGGGAAAGCCATGACATATTGATACGCTATCTTCTTTTTTTTTTGGGGGGGTGGTCTGGATGTGTATCCACGATGAAGAGCTGTTTGGTATTCTACTGATCCTATTCTTTCTTAAAAATTCTAATTATTTGTTATGAGTTATAATCTCAAATTTTATAGTAATATGCATTTCATGTGTATCATAAGTTGAGAAGACATAAACAAAAACTCGGAGCTAGGGTGAACAACACAAAACTTTGAAGATCACTTTCAAAATTTTCAACGAAGAGTGGAGGAAGCGGTAGACATTGTAAAATCATTCTGTTTACGCTCTTCCAGAAAATAGGGAAACCAACTTGTGACAAATGTGAAACACGAGAATTGCTAGCTGGATGTGAACTGTTTAGAAAAAATTAATGCAGATTCGGGGGCAGCATAATGTGTGTGTTCCTGAGAAGATTGAACATGCAAACAGGGTGAAAATGATCCTTTCTTAAATGTTGCTTCTCCTGTCACCAGAAATAATGCAATCTATAAAGTTTACGGATGCAATCACATTATAATTCACCTATAATTTAATTTCTTTAAATGGAACTCCTCCTCTTTTTCATATCAATCATCATCTTCATCTTATTCGTTTACAGACTCCATCCATGGCTGAGATACAGGCTCCCACCAGGTCCGTATCCATGGCCAATCGTAGGAAACCTGTTGGATGTAAAACCAGACAGATGCCGGTGTTTTGCTGAGTGGTCAAAGATTTACGGTCCAATCATGTCCGTGTGGATAGGCTCATATTTGAATGTTATAGTGTCAAATTCAGAATTGGCCAAGCAAGTGCTCAAAGACTGTGACCAGCAGTTGGCCAACAGGCACAGACCCAAGGCAGTGGCTATGACTTCCAAAGGTGGTACAGATCTTATATGGGCCGATTATGGGGCCCACTATGTTAAGGTGCGAAGAGTATGCACTCTTGAACTTTTCTCCCCAAAAAGGACAGAGGCCCTTAGGCCCATTAGAGAAGAGGAAGTTAGAGCCATGATTGCTTCTATTTTCAAAGACTCCACCAATTTCGGTAACAGTTTGGTTCTGAGGAAGTATTTGGGTTCCGTGGCTTTCAACATCATTACAAGACTAGTGTTTGGGAAGAGATTTGAGAGCGAAGAAGGGGTGGTGGATGCCCAAGGACTTGAATTCAGGGCAATTGTTGCTAACGAGTTTAAGCTAGGAATCCCACAAGGCCTTGTGGAGCACATCAGCTGGCTAAGGTGGATTCGGTGGCTTGGCAACGACGAGGCATTTACGAAGCATTTAACGCATAAGGATGGATTAACTCGAGCCATCATGGAAGAACACAAGGCTAAATGTATGAAGAGTGGTGTTGTGAAGCAACATTTTGTTGACGCATTGCTTAGCCAGAGAGATATTTATGGATTGAGTGAGGACACTATAATGGGACTACTTTGGAACATGATCACCGCAGGCATGGACACTGTTGCCATCACGGTGGAATGGGCCATGGCTGAATTGGTCATCAACCCAAGGGTTCAACATAAAGCCCAACAAGAGCTGGACCATGTTATTGGGCTGAACCGTGTTATGAACGAGTCCGACACCTTGAACCTACCTTACCTTCACTGCGTTGCTAAGGAGGCACTGAGGCTGCACCCACCAACACCGTTGATGCTGCCCCACAAAGCCAATGCCCATGTCAAAATTGGTGGATTCGACATTCCTAAAGAAACAATTGTGTCAGTAAACGTTTGGGCCATAGCTCGTGATCCATCAATATGGGAGGACCCATTAGAGTTTAAGCCTGAAAGGTTCTTACAAAGAGATGTTGATATCAGGGGTCACGATTTTCGACTGCTACCATTTGGTGCAGGGAGGCGCATATGCCCAGCTGCGCAGCTTTCTATCAATTTGGTCACCTTGCTGCTTGGTCAATTATTGCATCATTTTGAATGGACTCCGCCTCTGGCGGTCCGGCCGGAGGAGATTGACATGTCGGATAGCCCTGGATTGGTCAATTATATGCGAACCCCGTTACAAATTGTTCCCACACCGAGGTTACCTGCACAAGTGTATGAACGTGTATGACTTGAGAGTTTTTAATTATTAATTAATTTGTGATAACTTGAATGTTCTTCTTCTTTGTTACACTACACTGCATGTTCTGATTACACAACCCTATACTGGATGTGTAACAAAATCAATACAACAGATCAGAAGCCAGCCTTTTAATTTGATAAGTCTGTTTGCCAAAGCAGAAGAAACATAAATAAATGGTAGTCGTTGCTTGAGGGTTATGTGAATCACATCTTCAGGCTTGGTAAGTGGATGGGTCTTGTTTCTCATTCTTAACACCTGGTTCCGTACTCTTGAGTGAACTGCGACAATGGTTTTACCCAATTGTCTCCTTGCAAGTTTTATTAGAAGGCATACGAGTAGCACTCTTGAATTTGTTGTTGCTCAGCACCTTCTCCCAGAGAGAAAAAACAGTTTCCAGGGCCCAAGATTAGCATTGATAATCAAATTCAAGGTGATATAAGTCATACATTATTACAAAAATCAATAGCCACAAAAAATTGAAACTCGATTTTTCTTGGTACCTGAATAACATCGGCTACATTGATAACAATATTGTCTGGTCGAGGAGTAACCGGAATCCATTCACCCTGTTTGTTAACTTGAAGGCCTCCGCCATCATCTTGGAACATAAAGTCGACACAATTCGCATCTTCATGTACCGTAATTCCATTATTTTCACACTCTGTTGCAGGAAAGTAGTGCAAAGCTGCCATGAAATCCCAGCTCCTATCATTGTTGTATATTTTGAGAAAGTTGGTGGGGAGACATAAGTACTCGTTTAAAATGCTCTCAACGAGCAAGCCTGTTCTTTTCAAACGGCAAAATACTTCCTTCAATACCTCCCTAGCAAAAGGAACGTAAATACATACTTGAATTCAGGTGGGTTTGGAGGGTAGACATTGAAGTTGGAGCCTGGTGGGAACATGAGCACATACTCGTCCTCGTCTGTAGAGTTCTGAGGCTGCCTGTTGTATCTAGCAGGAAGAGGTGCGCCTGACCTCAGGCTAGACTTGAGAGTTTCTTCTCACCGTCTGAGTATCCGTAGAATGGCTTGGAGAGCTCGATGGCTTGGCCGAACACTTTTTGGGGGATCCCGTGGTTCACAATCTGGAAGAAACCGTAATGAGAGCAAGCTTCGGTGATCAACTCCACACCTTTTTCTTGCCATCTTGATTGTCTTCTGTAAATATAAAGAAAGGTGACAGATCAACAGCGGGGATGCTATTAGCCATTTCAAAGGCTCAAGCAGCTTGCTTGTTGAGGTTGAGATTTCTTCTTGTTGAAATTATAAAGTCATAGAATCATCCTGCTGTCGTCACTCTGTCCACCCCAAATGCACCACAGCACTGGTCGTTAATTGGCCAACTGTAAAACATTGCAGTGTTAAATTAAAAAGTAGTATTATTTTTCTATTAACACCATAATACCGTACGGTTTTATTAGTTATTTTTGTCGCCGTTATATTACTATTAGAACTCTCTTATCCTTTTTTATTTTGTTCGCGTACACTATTTATTTTACTAGTTATAATTCATAATTAAATGTCTGATGTATTATTTAGTCTAACTAGTCATGTTTAAGCGGTTTTGTATCTTATTAAATTACATATACCTAGATTCACCCATTAACTTATTGGATTAAAAAATGAGAACCCAAACACATTTGTTATTATTATCACGTTACTCGAATCGACCCATTTAACCCTTTTTGTTTTTGGTATCACAACTTTAATTTAAAACAAAAATAACAATATGTCAAACAAAGCTATTTAATAATATAATACCAAACAAAAGAAAACATTAAGTAGTTCCAAACATCAATATTATTGATTAAAATCTTAAGAAAAAAAACATATAGAATGAGACTTGTGTCACGTGAGAAGATGCAAATATACGGACTGATTAAATTTTACAATTAATACTTAAGAATTTTAGGGTTTGTAAAAACTTTACATAAGTAGTCAATTTAAATTCAATTTATTTTTTCTTCAAAAATTTATAATTTAAGTTATAAAATTTCTTAAATTATTAATATTAAATGTTAATAGATAATGGATGAAATAAATTTTTAACCTTAAATCCAATAACTTATGGAATGAGCTTTAATAGATTGACTTATTATCGATCCAACAAAAGTTGACCCGACAACCATTTTTATAATATAAATTTGTATCATATTTTTGAGTCGCATGAAATTTTGCTAAATCTATATATTATATATCTTATACCATTTCTAAGAATACGGCAAAATGACAGCTTTGGAAATAGAGCTTTCGTCACGAAAACTAGAGCAAGCTATGCCTCCACTCATCTTCCCTTCTGCTTGCCTCTTTTGGTTCTATTGAGATTATTAATTTAGACGGTTGTGATTTGTTTATTTTAATTCAATACTTAAAAAAGAGTCAAAGCAATAAAACCAAAAAAAAAATGATCAGTAAAAGATTTTAATCCTCACAGCAGCTTTAGACTTATGCATCTAAGAACAAAAGGCAATAACAGAAGTCTTTGCTTCTTAATAATTCAAGGAACAAAAAATATGTTCCATTCAACCAGCAACCCGGCATTTTCTGCAAAATTACTTCACACGAAATTAGTTAACTCTTGTCAGAACGAGTAACAAACAGAACCTAACATATATGGAATCATGGATACCTTGTATATATATAAGTTGCCAAATAACATTACATGTCATTAATATAAATGTGCTTTTTACTCTATTGCAGAGTCTGAAACAGAAATAAAATAAAAGGCCACATTCTATTATAATCTAAGATAAGGGAGGGAACTCACAAAATTAAACCCAGTGAACGCAGAAAAAGGGCCTTAAATAAAAGAAACAGAGTACGAACTACGGCCTGTTGGCATACACACTAGACAAAAAGGCTATCATAAGAGTTTGAGTGGTTGCCCTTCCCTGTCACCCTACTAAAGCAACCACAAGAGACAACTTTACACCAAGTCACCAAAGCAAGGACATCTAACATAGGATGATAACTGGATGAAGATGAAGATAACTCAGTTGCCCTCATCATCACCATCTTCATCGTCATCATCTTCCTCTTGATCGTCTTCATCATCTTCAGAGTCATCATCTTCTTTACCCTGTCAATGGACATAATTTAGAAATCAAGACAACATCAAATGGCACACGCCACACATACTCCAAGACAGCCAGATCTGATGAGTTTTCATTGCTGTCTTATACAGAGAATGTGACTTGCTAAGTTGTTGGGGTAACAACTCAAAACAGCATTGCCTGTTTAGTCAATCACGGGAGACATTTTGACTTCAGAATATCTATTCTAAATGAGCTTCAAAAATTGAAGTGCATAATATTCTGATTCAATTCAACACGATTCCCTATGTTCCAATTATTTCATCTAAATACAGGCAATAAAAAAGGCATTACTATAAAATAGAGCTATCTTCAGACAGATTTGGGAACAATAACAAATAACACGAAAAACTATGAACACGAGAAAGAAAAATGGCATATGGGTATTTAATTTATGTAAATCCATAGCAAAAGTTCCACTGAATTGTCCTTCATTTTTTAATTTAATATTATGTTTAATTTTTTAAAAAAAAATCCTCCATTTACCTCTTCATCGCCTTCAAACTCTTCATCAGCTTCCTACAATAAAGCCATAGATTTTATCATTAGAAAGTGATTTAGGCCATCATAACGCTTTTTATGAAAAAGGAAACAGGCGGGAAAGCAAGGAGGGGGAAAAGCAAAAAGGAAAAAGGAAGAGGCATTACATTGTTAAAATAAGTGAGAGGATTGGGCCATAAATCCTCCTTGATAATCTCTGCAACCTGAAAATTTTCAAGAAAAAGCAGCAGCCTAAATACAAGAAGAAAGAACCATGTGCCTAACATGTGGCAAAATTTCTACATTTTCTGCACACAGAAAAAGAACTTACCTCATCTTGGATACCATCAATCGGATCCTTCTCTTGGGTATCACTGAACCAGGTAAAGAAGCTGCATTCATAGGTGCAATTTCAAAAGTCAAATGCTAGATAATGAAATCTTAGGAAATCTCAAAAAAGAAAAATTAAATGGAACCGGCTGGAGGAAGCATTTTTCTTCCTTAAGTTGAAATCCAATTTACCAAAATAATCAATGAGAAAATCATAGAAAGAGAACAAGATTAGGAAGTTCTGTGCCAATTCATTTAAACTGCCAGACATTTTGACAAGATCTTAAGAATATTATCTAGTAATAAAATCAGAAGGAAAAGGGCGTGCTTAATCAACATTTTGGAGGAAATTAAAAATAACTAAAAAAGTAGTGAATACACATACAAACTTAAAGCTAACTGACTCAATTTGACTTAAGAAGATCACAGAAAAGATCTTCAATATATAAAAAATCCTAGATTAACATTGAACTTTGTTCTATGACTCATAAGTGGGAAAAAGAAACAAAAAAGAACCTTCATAATGATAACAAATTTTGTTTATTGAAGACATAGATTGTGCAAAATCAATCACTTTCTCACCAACTGCAAAGAAGAAACCAATCTAATGGTATTACCGAAAATACTTAAAACCCCAGTCAAAAAAATTCTTAGCTACCAGTGAATATGTATGGATCAAATCATTAAGGGAGAAAGAGAAAATCCGTAGCAGCAAACTGTTCTGGCCACTAACTTCCACTGAAAAGTGGCTCTAACAGGATTTAAAAAACCAACCTTTCTTCTGCCAATGGCCGCTTGTTTCCTTTCTTCTCGTGATTAACTCCATTTGGTATGCCCTTCATACGTTAAAAATGTAATTAGATCAAAATCAAGCAAAATACAGTACGAAGGATAGGAGAGCCTAAATGTAGCAAAAAAGGCAAGCCCTTACCATGCCCTCTTTCCACTTGATTGATGTAGCAGTAATTTTCATTGAACCATCATCGTCAAGGAAGGTAAAAGTCTTGGTAAGTTTGGTATCGTCAAAATAGGGATTGGGGGAGAAGTTCTGAAAAATGAAGCAAAATTAAAAATAAAAATCAATTACAACATTCATCAATTAAAAAAGAGAATCAAATGAGGTTAATATTACCCAATCTAGGTCAATAAAAGGAAAAGTAACAGAAACACGACTAGAAAAGAGATCTGAAACAACTCACAAATGTGATGGAGTATCCTGATTTGACATCTTTAAAATCCTCCACTTCCAGAGAGCTCAAGTACCTGAATATCTATCAAGTAGACAAAAAAGAGTGTGAGTGACGAAATAATGCCATTAAACAGACAGACAACTCAATTGAAGAATCAAGTGAACAAGCAGTCTGGTAATTGACAATCTAAATTAAAAGGATAAGAAAAAAGCAATAATATTTCACACTTAAAAAAAATAAAATAAAAGACTGAAGCTGCAATATAAATAACTGCCAAAATCTATCATTAATTTATCTTAGATGAGCACTCAAACCTTCTGATCCTCTTCACTCAAAAGTTCACCGAGAGCAGGATGACTAATAAACTGCAGAGAAGGGGAAAAAAATGTCAATTTCAAGAGAATCTTTGAACATGATAATGCACAAACTACAGATTCCCCCATGTAAGCAAATACACATAGATTACTCACGGCAGTTAACCAGAAGTCAGGTATGGATTTAATGATATCATTTCGCTTATCATAGACTGGCTTGCGTATCTCACTGTATTTCTGCTCAACTTCCAAGACTTTCTCACTTGCCTCTTCATTAATCTAGAAGATGCTCATAACAAATATGGTAAAAAAATATTTCGGAGGTCACAAATAATGGTAAAATGGTAAGTTCATAGGTGCATGTGTTCATATGCTAATGCACTCATTTAGCATTAAAACTAATTACAAGGGAAAAAGACAAATAATACTCATTCAGATGTAGCAATTCATATACAAAAAGCAAATTCAAATTTCATGCAATAGAATCTACATTAAATAAAAATAACGATGCTTACACATGTCAGCAGCTGGAAAGAATCAATTGACGCATGTCCAACAATACCAAAATCAATCCAAATTATATTGTCACACATAACACTCTTAAGAACAAAAAAGGAAAATCCCCATTGCAACCCACATATTTCAAATCAGGTAGTTTCACTGGGCTTCCCCGTAAATTAAAAAAAAAAAACAACTTTAGATTTTCATACAATTCAAAATACAATTAAATATAGTAATGCTGCCTCTTAAAAAATCAACAACAACTCAATTCACAAAGAATGAAAACCCCTAAAACTGGAAACAAATAAAATACAGCCCAATATATTCAAGACAGTTTGAATAGTGATTACATTCTCTGTCAAAAAATTAAAAGAGAAATCTTTTTCGTCGCAGTATTTTTTTTTTTTGGGGGGGAATCAGAATTTTTTTTCCCAATGAACAAATTTAAGGGTCAGCCCGCCTGTTTGGTTTCCCAGAAAATTCATTAGAAAACAATACTTTCTTATGAAAATATCAATTTTACTTTTTAGCTCCCAAATCAACTAAGTGGCACAAAACCTTAAATTTATCTGCAATCAAACAGAATGTGAACCAAATAATAGATAAAAAAATATAACAAAACTAAGCATATACTGTGTTCCAAAAAAAAAAAAAAACCTTTTCAAGCTCGTCTTGGATCTCTTGGAGTTTCTCGATGGAAAGAACAAGTTCTGAGTCAATTGGCTCTGCGTTTTCTTCCTCAACTTTGGTTTTTTTGCCCTTGTCTGCCACCATTTTGCTCTTGGTAGCTATTAAAATAACAAAAAAATAAAATAAAAATAAAATAACCCTAACTCGCTCGCTCGACGAGTGCCTAAAACCCTAGTGGCTTTGCTTCTTCACTTTAGTCTCTCCTTTTGTATGTGGTGGAATGAAGAACAAACGGGTTAGGGTTTTGGGAGTTTATATACCGTATGTTGGAGTTTTGTAAACGTTTATGCAATTCAGCAATGGGCTCCTTACACGTCTATGAAATCAGGGTATTGATGTCATTCTAAGTTCGGCGTTAAGGGTAGTTTGGTGGTTTAAAGTCGGGATTAGGTCTCTTGGATTTTGGTATTGGGCGGTGTCCTCTGATTACTTGGGCCGAATGCCACATCCGATAATTGAAGACTAATCAGAAGGCAATCAACATTCGACGTGATATTTTCGACTCAAACCTCTTAATAGGAAGAGGCCTTTTCTCGTTTGCTTTTTCCTCTTTTCTTTTCTTACATTTTGCGATTGGCACCGTTTCTCATTTTTATTTTTTATTATTATTAATTTTAAAAAAAAATTACACTACAACAATCTAATGCCTTTTTCATTTATACGACCGAAATTATATCAATGACACTCACACGCAATTCCACTTTTTTTTGGGTAAATTACTTACGAATCACTGATTATTTAACTTACCATCATAGATAAGTTGGGTACAAGAATGGCGGTGTTGTGATTGGGCCGTCCAGCAGCGATTGAATGTTAAAATTGGCCCAGATTAGGTGTAGCAGGGATTGGGTTCCGCAAATGCAAACGCCAATCGAATGGGTTCTTTACGAGCTCAAAGCGATCTTGGTAGCCAAAGAGGACCGTACGGTTTCCAATTCCGGGGTCTTGGCAACTTTTGACATATCAAATGTACGTTTTCTGAGATGAAGGTTATGTTCTTATTATGTACAAGAGATGTCTACATACAGACAGCAGATATGCATTTAGCTAGAACTTTGTTTGCTGCGGTGCATGCACTCTGTTGAGTAGTCAGCCTGCCACATTGATCTTACAAAATGACGAGAGGAGAGGTTGGTTTTAAGGGCTTTGCTAGGTTACAAATGTAGACAGCCTGCCAAATCTCCAACACTCTCCTATGTACCTCACTTATTATCATATTCTTGTATTAAGTGACTATTGAGTTGCTGTAAGTTACATTTTATGTAACTTGGCCACATCTTAATTTCAAATATTACTCTTGACAAAACCATATTTTACACTTGTTTAGAATGTGAGAAGTTATATTGAACACATGTATGAGTCTTGTATAATAAAAGATGTTGTTACAATCACTTTAAAACTTTAAAACTCAGAGATCTTTTTTAAAGGAGGCTTAGTTTTATGTAATTAGAAAAAACCCATACAAATTAAACTATGATTTGTTCTTCAATGCGAATTAAGTTACCGCTTACTGCAATGATATCCAATGAGCCTCTCTATATAGCTATAGCATGGTGATCTTTTCAAATTTCATGCATGGCTCATGGCTCAGGGCTCAGGCACACATATAACATTACCAAGACTAAGAGTTTGATATTTTCTTAAAACATTCCCCAAGGCCCGAACATGGCTTGGCTACGTAATCTACTTATTTCGAACCCACCACATAATTACCTTTAAATAGGGGTCTTCCTTTCAACTTCCAATGAGCTTACTTTTAACTCACCGTAGGATTGACCTATAATAAACATCTCAATTGTCTATTCTAATTAGTGGTCCATTAACAACTATTTACATTCAATATCCAAAGAATAAATTTATTAAGTTGGTGTGAATCCAACCTAGCTTTTGGTTTGGTTTGGTCCTTTTATAACATTCCATTCTGAGATCTGTTGCTCAATTAATTCATTTATTAGATATTGCACATAGAGAATTTTTGTAGCAAGAACTATGCTAATTATTGATTACTACCCATCTTAGGGGAATTCGATGTGATGTGCAACCTCTCTCCATCCTTCGCATTAATGCCTTATTAATTTGCTTTCACTTGTTGGTATTTCCTCGTCATCACATTCACATGGCCCCTTTCCTCTAGTAACTTCTGTTCCTTTCATATAGTTTGCTAATCAACAATATATATATGTATGTATGTATGTATGTATAAAGAACATATATTACAATATTTTAACCTATATTCATTTCATTAGAAGAACCTGCATGGGATCCACCTTTTGTTGTTAGATGGTTATAGAATTGAATGCATAACTACCCAACTTGTTCGTGGAAATGTAATGTCATCATTTGAAACATGTCATTGTAGACAACATTCCCTAACAGTTCCCATCATTATAATTATAAATTTATAACACTATTGGAAGTTCCCATCCTGCATTAAATCCCAAGAAATTAGAAGGAGAAGCCTAGACCCTTCAATTCTTCAACTTGTGGCGCTTGATCATCTGCCATTTCCCATCATGTGTAGGTTGTTCTCATGCGAGATTTTCCATCTCTTAAACATAAGTCTTGATAAGGAATATTTGTATTTTCTACCATCCATATATATAACTTAAAATTTATTGGTCGGTAGAGTAATACTATATTTACATAGCTATGACATACTAAATGTTATAATCAATGATCCCCTGCCATATAAGTCAGTGACAAGATAAAAGGTAAAGAAACATATATTTAAATGCAGTGTATTTTGTCTTAAAATATATTTAATTATATTTTTTTATTTTTTAACTTTTCTGATTAAAAACTTACTATGTACATATAAAGTAGTGACATGAAAATTGATGTATCATTCATTGATAAGTATTGTGAGCTTAATGCATCAATGATGCACCCTTAAGAGGATAAGACTAGATGATTGGATACCAATATTATTGTAGAAAGTATAAATCACAATTAGGCCCCTTGTATACCCTTACGGATTTAAATAAATTCATATACCAACAAATGCTGTGCAGTGTGGAATTTGTAGTCCCCCAAGTAAGGCAAAGAAGGCTTGCCAAAAGCAACTTTAGTTAAAAGTCAGAAAGAGATCCAAAACATGGACGACCCCCCAGTTAAAAGTCAGAATTGATTTTTATGGATTCCTTTTTCAGCGTATGCGAACCAAACACATCCAGTGATTTCCTTGACTCCTCTTCGTCGATTTTCTTTGCCAGCCCTTTCTGAACTGCCAGATTTCGGATCGCAGATTTTGTTATTGGGATTGACAAAAACTCATCTTTTTTTGAATCAGTATTCATCTTTTCAAAACTTGGTTTATAAAACTCTTCTCTCCCAACCTTGAATATTGGTTGTTGCAGCTGCTTTCTTCCATCCAATGTGTGAGCACTAGTTTGAGTTCTTTCTTTTCTGTTCTCTTTTCCTTGAACTAGCCCCTCCAAGCTCAACATTTTGATTAACGTAAACGGATTTCTCATCCGAACAAGATCCATTAATGCAGCTAAAACCTGAGAAACAACCTTTTCCATGTAACTTCGTTTGCTTGTTACCTTGAGATAGGTTTCTCTGGTAAGTTCGTAACAAAGCAGTTTGGCTATTCCGACTTGCTTCTGAACTTGCACTTGGAGTTCCAGGCTTGCTTTTGGCTTTCGGGCGGAGCAGATCAACCTGAGCATGGTCACTTGGAGCAGTATCAATAATTATTGGACCCTCATCTAGGTTCATGTTGTAGTACTTTTCTGCATCAAAAACTCCAATTTCAGATTCTTGATAAGCCTTAGTTCTTCGTAAGCTTCTTGAAGAGGGAAATTCTGCGCTTGAAGTGATGGAATGATTCGGATAATTAGCTGAACCTGTAAGCTTCTGTACGAAGTTCTCTTCTGTTTTAAGGTAACAAGAAAACGAAACTTCACCAAGACCCTTATCGTTGTTCTTTCCACTCTCCATATTTGGCAAGAGGCTAGTTCCCTAGTACTTCAAAAAAAAAAATTACTCTAGGCTTAAGCTTATGGGACGAGACAACTGAAATGACACACAAAGAGAGCTAGCTAGTGAGTAGCGAGCGCACAAACTTGACAAGAGAGAAGTAGATCAAGACAAAACTCAACAAGTCACAAGAGGATGCTGGAATTGAAATAACAGTGTCTTTTTTTTTTTTTTTCCCCTGAGTCCAGTCCAGGAATGGAGATCACTTTGCTTCCTAAAAACAATTCTATATAGAAAACTTGTGAGGGCTGCAACAAAGAGTCGGAGTATATGGTCCTACACATGCTTGGGCTTAATTTGGTAGCTGGTCCCCATTCATTATTATTTTATCTCCTAAATAGATGAAAATTCTGTATTTCTTTTATTTTCCATTTTTTTTACGAGGGAATTATGTTGCCTATTTTCATGATAATCGTTAATACTAATTCGAATACAGGATTTACTTGTATTATATAGATAATGTGCCGACAAATGCCTCTGAAATGTAGCGACATGTCTGCCATTCGTTCGGTGGGTGTAAAAGATACGACGGTCCAAATCAAAATGAATAGGGTGTCCACAAGTTATATTTGCGAATGTAGCACAATATCTTAAAATCTCGGCGCAGTTAAGTTTTAACGTGGGATCCAACCAAATTCTTTGTGTAACTAAGAGATTCTCAAACGAGACACTAAAGAAAATGAAAAAAAATATATACAAATTGTCGGGAACGGGCATGCTTAAGTCTTTTTTACCAACGAGGGTACGTTTACATTGGATACGCTTAAATTGAACATACATTTTAAAAAGAGTGGGGATATTTCAACCCCATTATTTGTGTAAACCCACCCCACTTTTAAAAAATATTTATAATAAATACACATTATTTTTTATAAATACAAATCAACATCAATATGTGTATAATTAATCAATTAAATCATTCTTATATTGTTTTACTTAGTTTTTTTACTATGAAGATTGTTTTAATATGAGTTTTATTTAATTATGTAATCGTTATGGCATAAAATTACTTAACCTGAAGCATAATGTGTTCTTGTATCTAATAAGTATTAATTTTGTGACTTATTATCTAACTTTTAAAATGAAGTCTAATAATTTTCAATATTTTACGTGTAAATGATATAAATTTAATAGCCTAATAATTTACATGAGTATTGACTCATAAAAACATAATGTTTGTTAAAGGTTAATAATCATACTAATAAAGTAGAATTTACCATTTAGAAGTAATGAATTTTGTATAAAATAAAAAATGTTGAAGTTGAAGTAAATTTTTTGTACTTTTCATTTTAAGGATAAAATAGTCAATTTAAATTTAGGCTGAAGCAATCTTAGTAGTCAAACATAAAAAAAAATGTCACAAAAAATAAACTAAGAATTTAAGAAAGATTTAATTGATTAATTCCTTAAAATTCTTCTTTATTTAAAGTTTTTAAAAGTAATGTGAAAATTTTATAATTATTTTCTAGAAGTGGGGTGGATTTACATAATTTGTGGGGTGGAAATATCACCACCCTTTTAAAAAATGAAAATATCTGAAGTTGGCGTTTTGTAAACGTTTATGTAATTTAGCAATGGACTCCTTACACGTCTATTGCGATTGGCAAAGTTTCTCTTTTTATTTTTTATTATTATTACTTTTTTAAAAAAATTAGACTACAACAATCTAATGCCTTTTTCATTTACATGACCGAAATTATATCAATGACACTCACACGCAATTCCACTTTTCTTGGGTAAATTATTTACGAATCACTGATTATTTATCTTACCATAGATAAGTTGGGTAAAAGAATGGCGGTGTTGTATTTGGGCCGTCCAGCAGCGATTGGATGTTAATTTTGGTCCAGATTAGGTGTAGCAATGACTGGGCTCTGCAAATGCAAATGCCAGTCGAATGAGTTCTTCAGGTAGCCGAAGGGGACTGTATGGTTTCCAATTCCGGGGTCTTGGGAACTTTTGACATATCAAATATAGGTTTTATGAGATGAAGGTTATGTTCTTATTATGTGCAAGAATAAGAACTTTGTTTGCCACTGTGCATGCACTCAGTTGAGTAGTCAGCCTGCCACATTGATCCCACAAAATGACGTGAGGAGAGGTTGGTTTTGAGGGCTTTGCTAAGTTACAAATGTAGACAGCCTGCCAAATCTCCCATAATCTCCTATGTACCTCACTTATTATCATATTCTTGTATTAAGTGACTATTGAGTTGCCGTGAGTTACATTATAAGTAACTTAGCCATATCTTGATTTCAAATATTGCTCTCGCTAAAACCATATTTTACACTTGTTTAGAATGTGAGAAGTTATATTAGACACATGTACAAGTCTTGTATAATAAAAGATGTTACAATCACTTTAAAGCTTAGGATCTCTTTTTAAGTAGGATTAATTATATGTAATTAGAAAAAGCTCATACAAATTAAACTATAATTTGTTCTTGAATACGAATTAAGTTATCGCTTAACGCAACGATATCCAATGAGTCTCTACGTATGGTTAGGGGTGTTCGCGGATCAAATTTTGGGGATTGGGCATCAATCCATATTCGATCCACAATTTTACAGATTATAAATTTTCAATCCAATCCAATCCACGGATTGGTAAAACTCAATCTAAATCCAATCCATACGTCTGCGGATCGGATGTGCATTTGACCCAATCCACCATTTTTTTTATTTTTTTGCAAATTAAAATTTTTTAATTATTTCCAATCTATGAACTAACTAAATAAAAAAATTTAATATAAAAATAACTTTACTGTCGATCAAATTTAAAATTAAATAAAATTTAAATTAATTAATTATTTGAATAAAATTAAAAAATACATTCAAAGTTTTTAAGTATAACACACATGTATGGTATGGTAAAACCCCTAGTGTAAAATGTTTACTACTTAATAATATGCTGATAGAATAATGAATTAAGATTTTTTTTCCATAATTACTGTAAGCACTTTTAGAAAAAGGTGGCGTAACTAAAGAAAGAAAGATGAAACTATATGCATTCTTAAAAGAAAGCGCAAGAAAAAATATTATTTGTTTAGATCGGTACGTGAAAATTAACTATTTAAAAAGTTATATTTATTTATTTAATTATTTTTATTTTATATTATCATCGAATAAGATATAATATGATGTTAATGTAACTATATTTTAACTTATTTATTTATTAGTAAGTATTAATGCCATATTTATAAGTTTTATTTTTTAATTAAATAAATATGTTTTATTTTTTTTGCGGATTTGTGAATTTTTGTGGATTTACAAAAGCAAATCCATATCCAATCCATCGATTGCGGATTTTTCAAATTTCAATATAATACAATCCACCAATCCATAAATATGATTTTTACGGATCGAATTTCTACAGATCAGACGAATTAAGTGAATTGAATTGGATTTTGAACGCCCCTACATATAGCTATAGCATAGTGATCTTTTCAAATTTCACTAATGGTTTAGGGCTGAGGCGCACATATAACATAATAGGCACACCAAGACTAAGAGTTTGATATTTTCTTGAAACATTCCCCGAGGCCCGAACATGGCTTGGCTACGTAGAGTGCATTTGGAATTGAGGTTGGGCAGTTGTAGCTTAAAAGTTACAACACTAAAGTGTTTGGTAAACATTAATTGTTATAACTTGGAAGCTATACTAATATGATTTTTTGCTTGTATGATAGAAAATATATTATATCTTTAATAATTATATCTAAATTGTTATTTAAAATTTATATTTACTACATATTACTAACTTTTGTTTCATAGTTACAATTCTTTTTTTTATAGCAGTTGCAGCTTAAAAGCTACAGCAGCTTAAAAGCTACAGCACCTCAATCTCAAACGCACCAGTAATGTATTTATTCCAAACTCACCATAGAATTACCTTTGAGTAGGGATCCTCATTTCAACTTCCAATGAGCTTACTTTTAACTCACCGTAGGATTGACCCATAATAAACATCTCAATAGTCTATTCTAATTAGTGGTCCATTTGACAACTATTTACATTCAATATCCAAAGAATAAATTTATTAAGTTGGTGTGAATCTAACCTAACTTTTGGTTTGGTTTGGTTCCTTCACAACATTCCATTTCGAGATCTGTTGCTCAATTAATTCATTTATTAGATATCGCACATAGAGAATTTTTGTAGCAACAACTATGCTAATTATTGATTACTACCCATCTTAGGGGGATTCGATGTGATGTGCAACCTCTCTCTATCCTTCGCATTAATGCCTTATTAATTCGCTTTCACTTGTTGGCATTTCCTCTTCATCACATTCACATGGCCCCTTTCCTCTAGTAACTTTTGTTCCTTTCATATAGTTTGCTAATCAACAATTTATATATATATATATATATATAATATAAAGAACATATATTACAGCATTTTAACATATATTCATTTCATTAGAAGAACATGCATGGGATCCACCTTTTGTTGTTAGATGGTTATAGAATTGAATGCATAACTACCCAACTAGCTTGTGGAAATGTAATGTCATCAGTTGAAACATGTCATTGTGGGCAACATTCCTTAACAGTTCCCATCATTATAATTATAAATTTCTAACACTGTTGGAAGTTCCCATCCTGCATTAAATCCCAAGAAATTAGAAGGAGAAACCTAGACCCCTCAATTCTTCAACTTGTGGCGCTTGATCGTCTGCCATTTCCCATCATGTGTAGGTTGTTTAAATGTGAGATTTTCCATCTCTTAAACGTAAGTCTCGATAGCGAATATCTGTATTTTCTACCATCAACATATATAACTTAAAATTTGTTGGTCGGTAGAGTAATACTATATTTACATGGTTATGACATATGTGTGTGTATATAAATGTTCTAATTAGTGATCTCCTACCATATAAGTCAAGAACAAGATAAAAGACAAAGAAACATATATTTAAACGTAATATATTTTATCTTATAGTGTATTTAAATTATATTTTTTTTATTTTTTAACTTGTCTATTGAAAACTTACTCTACATATATATAGAGTAGTGACATGACAATTGATGTATCATTCATTGATAAGGATTGTGAGCTTAACACATCAATGATGCACCCTTAAGAGGATAAGACTAGGTGATTGGATACCAATATTATTGTAGAAAGTATAAATCACAATTAGGCCCTTCGTATACCCTTACAGATTTAAATAAATTCATGTGCCAACAAATGCTGTGGAATGTGGAATTTGTATTCCCTCAAGTAAGGCAAAGAAGGCTTGCCAAAAGCAGCTTTAGTTAAAAGTCACAAAGAGATCCAAAACATGGATGACCCTCCAGTTGAAAATCAGGAGAACAAGGATAATATTTGAAGTTTTTAAACAAATAAAGGGAGGAGATTATTTAGACAAGGGTGGTCAGCAAATGTAATCTTTTAAGTACTCTCCTGGGTCCAATCGCATAGACAATTTCCAGAATCTCGTTTTATGTATTTAGCTGTTTTGTCTTTCATTGACATAAAAGTTATGGCCAATAGTCTTAGTTTCACCACTAAAATGAAGTTAGCGGCTTAAGTAGGACACAGAAAAAAGCTAAGATAATAATACTACATAAGGAATATATAGTTGCGTACAAAATTTACTGAAACTTCATATCAAACAGAAACATTATCATCTGTGTCTCTGTTTAATCACTTCCATTATACTGCTACTAGTGCTAGCTGCTTCATGTAGACAGACAGTAACGTTCTTGAGGGGCAAAAGCATATATGCTGCGTTCATGAGAAATTGAAAACTAGCTCACCATTGTCGGCTTTGATAAACTTCCTGACTGGCATGGGGGCAACAGACCTTAGAGGCTGTTGTGGGTGTGGGTGAGACTTTGCCTTGTCATTATTGATTGTGTATGCAGCTTCAGCCACTCTCACTGCCTTGTGACTCTTGCAACCGAGCAATTTGCTTGGATGGCTGCCTTGGACTTCTTTGTCCGTGAACTTGTTTTTGGCAAGTTGGCTAGCTACTGTTTCCAAAGAAGGAGTAGTAACACAAGTTCTGATATTTTCTGTCATCTTCTTTTCATCATAGCCTGAAACGACCGAATAATCTGCAGCACTTGCTGTGACAACACTCCATTCAATGCTGGTCTCGCTTGGTTCATAAGGTGTAGACATGCCATCATCTGATGTTTGCCTTCTGATGAAAACTGGCTGCTGTCCGGTACTGGCAGATATGTTTTCTATTTCAAATAGATCAGAACTTGCGTCACTTTCTACATCTTCGTAGACTTGGCTCCTTGCTGAAGAAGCTGGGAGACTGGAAGCATTGGGAATGGCATCCCAACTTAGCATTGATAATTTCCTCTGTAAATTCATTTCTATGAATTCCTTTTTCAGCGTATGCGAACCAAACACATCCAGTGATTTCCTTGACTCCTCCTCCTCGATTTTCTTTGCCAGCCCTTTCTGAACTGCCAGATTTCGGATCGCAGATTTTGTAATTGGGATTGACAAAAACCCATCTTTGTTTGAATCAATATTCATCTTTTCAAAACTTGGTTTATAAAACTCTTCTTTCCCGACCTTGAATATTGGTTGTTGCAGCTGCTTTCTTCCATCCAATGTGCGAGCACTAGTTTGAGTTCTTTCTTTTCTGTTCTCTTTTCCTTGAACTAGCCCTCCAAGCCCAACATTTTGATTAACGTAAACGGATTTCTCATCCGAACAAGATCCATTAATGCAGCTAAAACCTGAGAAACAACCCTTTCCATGTAACTTCGTTTGCTTGTTACCTTGAGATAGGTTTCTCTGGTAAGTTCGTAACAAAGCAGTTTGGCTATTCCGACTTGCTTCTGAACTTGCACTTGGAGTTCCAGGCTTGCTTTTGGCTTTCGGGCGGAGCAGATCAACCTGAGCATGGTCACTTGGAGCAGTATCAATAATTATTGGACCCTCATCTAGTTTCATGTTGTAGTACTTTTCTGCATCAAAAACTCCAATTTCAGATTCTTGATAAGCCTTAGTTCTTCGTAAGCTTCTTGAAGAGGGAAATTCTGCGCTTGAAGTGATGGAATGATTCGGATAATTAGCTGAACCTGTAAGCTTCTGTACGAAGTTCTCTTCTGTTTTAAGGTAACAAGAAAACGAAACTTCACCAAGACCCTTATTGTTGTTCTTTCCAATCTCCATATTTGGCAAGAGGCTAGTTCCCTAGTACTTCAAAAAAAAAAAAAAAATTACTCTAGGCTAAGCTTATGGGACGAGACAACTGAAGTGACACACAAAGAGAGCTAGCTAGTGAGTAGTGAGCGCACAAACTTGACAAGAGAGAAGTAGATCAAGACAAAACTCAACAAGTTACAAGAGGATGCTGGAATTGAAATAACAGTGTCTTTTTTTTTTCCCCTGAGTCCAGTCCAGGAATGGAGATCACTTTGCTTCCTAAAAACAATTCTATATAGAAAACTCGTGAGGGCTGCAACAAAGAGTCGGAGTATATGGTCCTACACATGCTGGGGCTTAATTTGATAGCTGGTCCCCATTCACTTATTATTTTATTTCCTTAATAGATGAAAATTCCGTATTTCTTTTATTTTCCAATTCTTTTTTTTTACCAGGGAATTATGTTGCCTATTTTCATGATAATCGTTAATACTAATTCGAATTCAGGATTTACTTGTATTATATAGATAATGTGCCGACAAATGCCTCTGAAATGCAGCTACATCTCTGCCATTCGTTCGGTGGGTGTATAAGATACGACAGTCCAAATCAAAATGAATAGAGTGTCCACAAGTTATAAATTTGCAAATGTGGCACAATATCTTAAAATCTCGGCGCAGTTAAGTTTTAACGTGGGATCCAACCAAATTCTTTGCGTAACTAAGAGATTCTCAAACGAGATACTAAAGAAAATGAAAAAAAAAATGTCTAAAATTGTATACAAATTGTCGGGAATGGGTATGCTTAAATCTTTTTTACTAATATAGCGTACGTTTACATTGGATACGCTTGAATTGAATATACATTTAAAAAAATAAAGATATTCGCACTAAGAAAAATATAATATTTAGTATTATCTTATATTTTATATACTATCTCCAACTAAATGTACTCTAAATTTTGTATGTAATGATATACAGTTGGCTAAAGAATATACTGTGAAGAACTTTATAATGTTAAGGGTCAAATTGAAATTGTGGTAATTAATGATATGACTTGCTTTTTATATGTGAACAAAAAAAAAAAAAAAACTTTTGATTAAAAAAATAACTTAGTATCAAGTAAATTATGTTATAGCTGTTATGAGCTTGAAAAGTATAGTACATGCATTTAGTGAGTTTTATTATAAAAATATTGTTTTACTATATAATGATAAAAAAAAACAAGCATAAGTTTAAATTACATTTTATTTACATATTAGAGTTTGTAGAAAAATAAGATGTAATTATCTTTTTGTTAAAATATTAAAATTAAAATGCGAAATGACTTATTTAATAAGCTGCTTATATAACAAGTAAACAAATTAATTAATGGAATTCAATAAATTAACGACTAGGAAAGATCTCTATGTTTACAGGCAACAGCAGACTGGATTTCTAAAGCCTGAAGTTTAAAAACCTAAACAGCTGAGAGATGTACAAAAATAAATGAACAAAAGAATAGAAATTAATACCATGGTTCTCTCTGAACTGATATATCCTGTCAATATACTCTATAACTACCCAAAGAACATGGACTTTGAGACATTAAGTTTAGTAGAAGCCATGTCCGAGGCTTGGTACAGGCTGCCACACTCGTGGTTGACAAAGAAAACTCTTTGGACTGAGTCAGAGTAGTATCATTTTCATTTTCTGCTGCAAACACACCAGAGTTCCCGTCTACTTCTTGGTCACTGTGAGGATGTTGTATTTTCCACAACCCAGTATCGCTTGACAGCAAACAATATCTTTTCTGTGACAAGAGGACCGTCTTCATGATCAATGATTTTTGTATTCCACCTCATTCCTCCCACAATTTTTCTCACCTTGACTAGCACATCCGCCTGGTCACGAATAATGACTGCTCCTTCAGGCCGCAAAATACGATCCATTTCCAGAAGAATGTCTTCAGTATTACACCTGCACAAGTGACATATAGATACAGGAAAGCCTTAAAAGGTTGTTAACTGGCCCTGAAATATAGAAGAAAAAGAGAAAAGTAGTTAATCAAGAAATCCAACCTAAAAATATAAGATTGTACTTAAAATAAGTTAATTCAATGCTCAATACCTGTACCACTAAAGCTCACTGTTAAAAACATTAAATTAAAAGCCTTAATTTCTATTAGAAAAGAGGAAGATATAGTGTCAACAGAGACTGACTTATCCTTATACAACGTGAAGACACCATTTGCATGAATAAGGTCATATGTCCTGGGGTATGTGGAGAATGCTTCACACCTGGCCCAACATACTAACAATTATTAGACAAAGAAAAAGTCGTAGAGATAAAAAAAAGATATATGCCAAAGCCAAAGGTATAAACTTCAACAGGCTGCCCCAAAAAAAGACACCTATATTCTTTCTACACCAGAAATTTTCTTTTAAGTAATTACATGAAGGAAATAGTGGAAATTTAGTTTATAGATTAAGACATATCAAAGCTGGATTAGGAATAAACGGTTGAAAACCCCTAATATCCATAGAAATTATGTCAGCTGAGAAGTGGAAAACCATAAAGTTCAGAAGTTACCAGTCATGATATATCCCGATCAATCCACGCTCATATATAACACCCAGAGTGTCTTTTTCAACTATGGTCGGCATAACATTCATGACCCACAATTTTGGAGACTCGATGGCAGCAGCAAAACTTCCCAAACCAGCATTCATATCCATTATATTGCGATACCTCCCTGAGTCGAGGATTTTGTTAATCCTCTTATATGAATTCACATGCTTCTTCCATGACCTATTGTCCTCCTGGTAGGCCTCAACACCTATTCCTTTTATTGATCCACTAGATATTCTGAAGGGAACAGCATTGAGTCTTTCTGGAAATGATTTCCAAGTTCCACCAACAACTTTATCCGGCCCAGTAGTCTCAGGATAAGGAGTTACACATGCCTCCATCTTCTTGTACCTACACACAGTCAGAAGTTGATATTTTGCAGCAAGATCAGAAGATACACATAAATAAGGCAAGGAACAGCAAGGTAAAAACCACCAGGTAACTTGGTATAATTTTGCAGTAAATACATTCTCTTTGCGACTAATGAGTTTTTTTTTTCCCCCTCCCGACAAAAACCGAGCCACAGTTGAGCCCTACGTAAATTCAGTAATCCCATATCTGAAGTTGATACTGCCTGAGTAGGGTCTTGGAAGCCTTTTGGTTACAGTCCTATCTTATTAGCATTTTGCACAAAATAGATACTCACAGGGCATAGAGCCAGCTCTAATGCTCATCAGGATACCAATAAACCAGGAAATACACTTTATAGTGAAACCCTAAATGCTACAAACAACTTGATCTAACCTTCTCTACACTCTACTTTGCAGACTTGGGCAAAAAAGAAGCAAATGATGGCTGGCTACTGAAATGAAAAAACATCATAGCAGGTGTAAACGCTGCATGATACCAAAACATGAAACTTGAATGCTGATACAATCAGAAGCAGCAACATACAGAAAGTGATCATTAACAACTATTCATATTAATTTTCATCAGTGTCTTTTGGTTTTGGCAGGTTATTTAATTTCTTCAGACAGTCGTTAAGTGATCATTAATAATTACGTCAAATGCGTTGATCTCTAAACATTGAAAAAGGCGAATAAAGCACTATACCAGACATCTTCTGCGTCTGTGGATTCACACATGGTTGGTTGAGTATCTTGCTCGTGGCAATAATCATAATTTATTCTTTTCTGCCATATGGCAGTTTCACCCTTCTCGTGCTTCTTCTCCCAACAGAGAAGTTTGGCAGTCTCTTCAATCTTTCTTTGTTCTTCCTCGAGTTCTTTTATAGGGCGCTGCCATGCTTGGTAATTAGTCCTCCAGTTAGTCAGAGGACCAGAAAGCACCCAGTAACCACCTGGTCTAAGAACTCGATCAATTTCCATCATGTACATTCCATCTGCAGAAAAGATTTCCATCACGTAACCTAAAAGTACTGTTCTTCATAAATCAAAACATAGTGAAACAGAAACATTGGACACAATAATACAATCTCTCAGGAGGCTAAAAATATAGCAAGGCAATACAGGAAAATAAAAGAAACAAAATCAATCCAAAAGCACAAGGAAAGTATCCTTATCCTCTAAAAAATCCCGACTTATATAAAAACAAGAAAATCCAACTGCCATAATCCCACGTGTTATTTTAGCTTGGGTTTTCCAGAGTTTAATTTGCCTCAAGCCAGCCTAAGTTCAAACCAGCAGTGAGTTGCTTATTCGAACAAGTAAGCTTGCTTTTCGAGGAAGCCTTAGGAGGAACAAGATATGTCAGCTGGAGTTATTTACAGTTTTACCAGTCTAGATTTTTTTAGTTTATAAGATATATATTTTTTTAAAACAGACCTATGAATCAAAAATAAAACGATGAACAAGGTTTAATAAGCTCTCCAAAACTATCTTAAAATGTGGACCTCCTTTCCCAGGTGAAACCTTATCAGAAACCAAGTGTCATTGCCAAGTTGTTTGCTTTTCTTTTCTGATTCACATTTTCATTTCTAAGTTTCTACAAACTGAACTATTGTTTCCAGCACCTAGCTAACCCAAAGCATCGAACCATTGCTCCTCAAAAGATTACCGAGAGATCAGAAACCTATTTACATAAACCTGTACTCCTAAAATCCAAGTTATGGCACTGAATTTAAGATCCTTTAGAGCAGCGATTTTCAGTTCTGCATCAGGTACTGTGTATTTTATTCACATAGCCTGGGTTTGCTTAACATCCATTTAACATGTTAATGTCCGAATAAATTGTACTCACCATTTGCACTCCAAGGAATCAAGCATCGAGAACAATGAGCCATGTCAAAAGCTCTAGAAGGATATGGTAGCTTTATGGTTCCAAGAACGCCAATAACTGCTGGCACACCTCTTTCCAGAGCAAATTGAACTTGTGCTTCATGAGAGTCTCTTGGTGCAAACGACATTGTTATGACATTCTTTTTAAATAGATATGCACCCCAGCTTGCAACCTATTCAACACCAAAAGGACAATATATCAACTAAAACATATATTATTGCATAAGCATAGACTAAAGACTAGGAAGAATACAAAATTAGATTAAAAATGTCAATTCTAAGATCAGAAGAAGAGGTTCATATATATTTTAGGCAAGAATTTAAATTAGCAAGCACTAGATGAAACATAGACAAAGACATGAAAAAGAACAAGTGTAGTACCGCAAAAAGAGATGAGAGAATTCATATATGTATAGTTGCAGGGACTGTGGTGAAAAATGTTAAAGGAAAAAAGACATTACACAAACATGGAAACCTTTCACTGAATTGAACTTACCCCACATCCAGTATCCAATGCAGTTCTAACCATCCCACTGTCCATTGGAATCACAGATGCAAGTTCTTCTATATATGCATCTGCCCCGTGAGGGAACTGAGTTCCTCCACCTGGGAATCTAAAGACACTGCCTTCATATTGAATCCAGTTCTGAACTGCCTTCTCAACTGCCAAGCTCTTATAAGGTGCATTTGCATAGGGTACGTAATCACGACTTTTTGGCCATCGAAATGGGGTTGCATAGCCTTTGGGGGCTGGAATAAGACAACGCAGTTTCTCATCTGGAGGAGGACAATGCCGTTCCCTGTAGTTCATATTTTTTCGAGGGAATAACATTGCCCTCATTTGATCTTGACATGGTGTGTAATCAATATACCGATCATCACAAGGCTTAAACTCTTGGAAAGCTGATTCTGAATCATCGACTGTCCCAGCATCACCACCATGATGGGTCTCATAATTCAGATTGCTGAGGATACTGCAGTCTGTCTTTTTGGTGATCTCTAAGGCTATGCTGTCACCTTTCCCGAAACCACTTCGCTGCCAAGCACCCAAGATATAAAAGAAACAACATAAACCAACTACAATGAACAATGACATGGAACCCCTAGTTCTATTCTCTCCAGAGTTTCCTTTCGTTGCCATGACTCGCCTGAAAATTTTTGTCGCCATTACAATTATTAAAAATAAATAAATAAATGCGTGATACAAATTTGTACACTATTGAAGTAAACAAAAATGACACCTATACCCAAAACCAAAAACAACCAATGTAAGTCAACGTTGAAACCAATGATATTTGAGCTATCTAAATTCTGCCTCCGATTTTTTCACGCACAACATGAAGAATTTTATGATTATAACCAAGTGAAAAACAAAACTATAGCTTAAATCAACGAGTCTTCATAAATTGCAAATTCAAAAATTATGAGCAAAATACAGAAAATAAAGTTTTATAATATAACTAAATGTAACGCAAAAATCTTGCTCAATTAAAAGAGTTGTTCAGTAGATGCATAATGAAATTGAACAAACATTTTAATTTTACGGAGAATCAAATTCAAAAGGCCAGACAACGAAACGGCAGCGTCAAAGGTGCATACAAGTAACAAATCACTGAAACAGAAGATAAAATTCTTACTTGAAGGACCAAATCACATAAAAGACTTGTAAGACATAATTAATCAATCAAAATTCATGCGCAAGAAGGCCGAAGCCAAAGCCAGGGTAACGAGTTTCCGATTGTGTGCAGACTGTGCGGTGCGGAAATGCGCACGAATCGCTGTGGATAAAACAGAACATATATATGATTATAGATTTACGATGATTAAAAGAATTTCAAGAATCGTATTCCCGGGACGGGCGTTTTGCCTTGTTTTCCACTTTCGATCGGTTGTTTCCGAGGAAGACAAAACACGATGTTTAGTTGTTTGTGTCCTCTCCAATCAGATCCCGCCACTTCATTTTCAGTTGTTCGTTAGGATTTGGTCGTATTTCGCACCCGAATAAAATAAAATAATTGAATAATTAATTTATTTATTTCCAATAATAATAATAAATAATGAAAACTAATGTCGGTTGCGGGGGGTGGGATTTTAACCTGCGCCCCTTACGACCTTACCCCTTGGGCCATTTCCACTTACTGAATTTTGCGGTTTTGGTTGCAATTTCCTTTTCACGGAAATAGCTATTAAATTTTAAACCATTTTATTGGTAACACGGTTAAGGTAATTCGGTTACCAACTTCTTACAGATCGCTGTATGGTGGTTTAACTAACAAACTGCAAGAATGTAGATGAGGCAAATTACCGCAGATAAGAGCATTTTTTATCCTCCTGCTACTCTATTTCGGTTCTTGTTCACAATAACGCTAATATGAAGAAGGATATTTCAATCCACTACAAGCCAGTGCCTTGCCCTCTAACTAAAGCATGGAATAGAAATAAAGTCTACAGAACATTGAGCACATCATCTTCCATTTGCAGGCGTCATGGCCCTTGCCAAAACTCGGCATGTATGCTGTTCATCATGACTGGTTGTCAATCATGAAATTCTTCAACTCGTTGTTGTCATGCTGCACTCTTCCAGTTATCTCCAAGCATAGGCCATTTGGAAGGAACCTATTTGTCTGTTTTCCCTTTGCAGGCTCCTTGCTAAGGCCTGGGTCAATAAAGATTGGTTGTACTCTGAGAGTTGGGTTGGGTTTAATCCGGTTCACTTCTCTTTCATCTGCAGGCTGTAAAAAAATGCTGTTCTCTGTTTCCAGTTCAGAAACATGATCTTCATTCAACATGACCTGAAATAAGATTTGTTTACTTATATTACAACAATGGACACACCTATAACATACAATCAAGAACATGTGCTAACTGGTGGTAAGAGCGATATAGCAGTACCATTGTGAAAAAAGCATGCAAAAGATTGCCTTTAAAAAGCATCTTCGGCTACTACTAACCAATCAGAGATAACAACAAAAAGTTTCAAAGTACAGCAAGAGAAGGATAGAGGGGACACAAGGGTTTCTTCCTTGTGCATGCAGGTAGGAGGATGGATGGATTTGTGTGATCCAAGAGAAATTTGGCGAAGGGGGCAATGCCATTAACAAAGCATATGAAATACAAAAGAACGACAAAAACTTAAAAAAGCATCATCAAGGATGCCCAGCCGATAAAGGTTCTTTGTGTTAGAAAAGTCATTACACAATAACAGAAGAAAATGTATAGGAAAAAATTGTGGCTATTCAGCAAAAAGTTGATACCTTGCGGCCAACCAAATCAAAAGTCACAACCACTTTATTTCGTTTTGCCCGTTCAGCTTCTGCAACCTCCTCTTGTTTCTTCTTTATAAGTTCCTTCTCCTGTAAGCAAAACATCAATAAAAAGATCAGATTAAGCACATGCAAGCAAACCAATACAACTATATGCTAGCAACTCAACCTCCTTTGATAGCCAGCTATTCCCCTCAATCTCGTAGTAGTCACTTTGGTCATCAATTACTGTTGTGCGTGCTGCAGCATTTCGGTCATAATCAACAAGCCTCTTTGCAAAAGCCTCAGCTGCTGCTTCGGCATCGGACAGGGGAGCCAAACCTTCATCCAGACCAGCGTACGTGCTACCTTCCTTTAGCACGAGGGCACCACAAAACTGGCAAGGTCCCTCCCCCTCTTGTTCACAAACTATCTTGCCACAGGACAAACAATTGCTGATCAATCTGTGTTGACGTGCCTGGCATGAGCATGGTTTGCCCTGTTGGAATACAATTGACCCTTTAGCAGCCTCAGCAAGTGAAATAACTTTCCCAGCTTTCTTCTTTCTGTTATTACTTTGGTTCCCTTTATTGGTGGTTCTTGACACACTGCTCTCAGCCAGGTTTTCATTATGACTGGAAAATGCATCTTTTTTAGGTTCAACCTGATAACTAGGGACCATGACCTTTTTAGGTTCAGCCTGATGACTGGTGTCGGTAAACTCTTTAGGAGTTTTAGATGGTTTCTTGGTTCCACCGGCCAACCCTTCATCAGAGCGTGGTTTAACATAAGCTTGTAATTTTGAAGTTGGAACATTCATTGTGCTGCTGCTGACGTCTGTGAGACCTCTCCGTCGAAGATATTCCTCAATCACACTTTTGCCCACTTCTTGGCCAATAATGTTCTGCAAATCAAAATGAATCAAGATATGCAAGTCTCTATATAGCAATTACCCAAAAAACTTGCAGGTATAGCAATCAAGAAGGATTATAGAAAAAATGGACGGATATCAATCCCAACATCGACATGTGATCTTGGAATTCACAGCAGCATAATCTCCATTAAGCAACGTGACTCTTCTCTTAATGATATTCATGCACCAACCATTGCAATTCCTTTTTATCCGCTGTATCCATTAAAACTTCTAGCAGAAAGTCGGTGATAAAATGAATGCTTACAATGGATTATATATACTACCTTTAAACTTTTCGACTCTTCCCTTAATGATATTCAATTATTCATGCACCAACCATTGCAATTCCCTTTTATCCGCTAATATGTATCCATTAAAACTTCTAGCAGAAAGTATGTGATAAACTGGATGTTTGCAATGGATTATATATACTACCTTTAAACTTTAAAGCTCCAACTTCCAAACCAAAAAAAAGATTGCAGAAGAAAACTCTGTAGATAGATTCCCTGAATCCTTTTATGCTTAACAAAGTTAGTAAAATCAAATACCCATTAGAAAGTTTACACAGCATGAGTGTCTGGCTAGTCAAAATGAAATAAGGGAGACACAATTGGCGGACAAGATTTAAATGCGCAATAAGATTTGGCATTTGATTCCCATAAACTAGCACTCAATTCCAAGAGGGCAAGAACTACCATGTAAAAAACCTCAATCCCAAAATTTATCACTGCCTTACAAGCCTTTTTTTCAGGGGAAAAAAAATCCCTGAAATAAAACAAAAATTAACCGAGTATATTTAGCAAATAAAAAGAGAGAAAAAGATAATTACGTCGAGATACTCTTTAGCATCAAGGGGCTGAGCGAGTTCACAATAAGAGACTAAACCTGATATGATCTCTCCGTCCAAATCCAAACTCTCAATTCGCTTGCACAGATCCACCAACGCCTTCTCTAACCATTCTCCCGCTGTCTCCATTCTTTCTTGCTTTCTCGCTGTCTCTGTTAGTGAAAAGAGTAGAGACCTTATTTATATCTTTGGGTTTTGTAAAAATAGCGCTTTTTAGAAACCATCGCTAAGCAAATTATTTCATAGTACTATCCACTTAGTCACTGTTAGTGTAAAGTGGTTTTGCCAAAATAGCGCTTTTTAGAAACTATTGCCCATCGATCCATCGCTCAGAAAATTATTTTGCAATAGGATCCTTAGTTTAATACTGTATGACCAAAATACCCGCAATAAAGAGTGAAATTGCAACTGCTAAACGCTGGTTCATCAAGGCACAGTCGGACCAGTTCAGTGAAGAGAAGAAATACATACACCGCGTAAAATGGACCGAAAGGTACCTTTACTCGACCAAAGTAAACACAGGTTTGCAGATTTTTGAGCCCGATCGACAACTGTCAAACGGCACCATTTTTTTCATGCTTCAATGAGGTAATTCTTCTAAAAAGTTGCTATCTTTTAATTCATGTTCCCTTTGTGTCTTTTCGCTTTCAATCAATTAGCCGACTTTAGCAGAATAACGTGTTTATTGAATAATTTATTTTTCTCTAGTGTTATGTAAAGTGTAAATTGAATGATAGGGTCTTGTGGTGGTCTAAACCTTGAGGCAAGTGAGAAGGAAGTGTTAAGCAGCTTCAAAACTGAACTCGGTTGATGCCATTTGTGTTTGGTTAATGGGTCGATCAATACTGCCTAAACATGTAGCTGCAGTGGTAAAACACCAAAAGAACCCTTTAACGGCACTTGAAATGTTCAATTCAGTGAAAAGAGAAGATGGTTTTAAGCACAGTTTGTTAACTTATAAATACATGATTGATAAGCTTGGTTTTCATGGAAACTTCGAGGAAATGGAAAATCTACTACTGGAGATGAGAATGAATGTCGATAACAGTTTGCTTGAGGGAGTGTATATTGGAGTCATGAGGAATTACGGTCGTAAAGGGAAGGTTCAAGAAGCTGTTGATGTTTTTGAGAGGATGGACTTTTATAATTGTGAGCCGACGGTTTTATCTTACAATACAATCATGAATGTCTTGGTAGAGTATGGTTATTTCAGTCAGGTGCATAAAGTATATATGAGAATGAGGAATAAAGGGGTTGTTCCTGATGTGTACACATTTGTGATTCGGATAAAGTCTTTTTGTAGAACAAGGAGACCTCATGTTGCTCTGAGGCTTCTTAAGAACATGCCTTCCCAAGGGTTTGAGCTCAATGTGGTTGCATATTGTACGGTAATAGCTGGGTTTTATGCGGAGAATCATAATGTGGAGGCATATGAATTGTTTGATGAGATGCTTGGATTGGGGATTTCTCCTGATATTGTGACATTTAATAAGCTTATACACACTCTCTGTAAGAAGGGGAATGTCCGAGAAAGTGAAAAACTGTTCAATAAGGTTCTGAAGAGGGGAGTGTCCCCAAACTTGTTTACATTCAATATGTTTATTCAAGGGCTTTGCAGAAAGGGTGCAATTAGTGAGGCTATCAGTTTGTTAGATAGCCTGGCAAGGGAAGATTTAACCCCTGATGTTATCACTTATAACACGTTAATTTGTGGCTTGTGCAAGAACTCTAAGGTTGTGGAAGCAGAGTATTATCTGCATAAAATGGTGAATCAAGGGTTGGAGCCTGATGGATTTAGTTACAATGCTGTTATCGATGGATATTGCAAAGCTGGTATGATTTCAAGTGCAGATAAGATTCTCAATGATGCAATCTTCAAGGGATTTGTGCCTGATGAGTTCACTTATTGTTCCCTAATTAATGGCTTATGCCAGGATGGTGACATAGACCGTGCTATTGCTGTATATGTAAAGGCTCTGGAAAAAGGATTGAAGCCTAGCATCGTTCTATACAACACATTAATCAAGGGGTTGTCCCAGCAGGGGCATATTTTGCAGGCTTTGCAGCTGATGAATGAGATGTCAGAATCTGGTTGTTGCCCTGATATGTGGACTTACAATATAGTTATAAATGGATTATGCAAGATGGGTTGTGTCTCTGATGCCAATAACCTTGTAAATGATGCAATTTCCAAAGGCTACATTCTGGACATTTTTACCTTCAATACTTTGATTGATGGTTACTGTAAACAATTGAAAATGGAGAACGCAATCGAGATTCTAAATACTATGTGGAGCCATGGTGTTACTCCTGATGTGATCACATATAATTCTTTATTAAATGGGCTGTGCAAGGCTGTAAAATCTGAGGATGTTATGGAAACTTTTAAAATGATGATCAAGAAGCGGTGTGTTCCTAACGTCATAACATACAGTATACTTGGGGAGAGCCTGTGCAAAGCACATAAAATTACTGAAGCTTTCAACTTGCTTGAGGAAATGGAAAACAAGGGTTTGACTGTGGATACTGTTGCTTTTGGGACATTGATAAATGGGTTTTCCAATAATGGGGACCTGGATGGTGCATACCAGCTATTTAGAAGAATGGAAGATCAATACAAGATTTCTCATACAACTGCCACCTACAATATTATGATCAATGCTTTTTCTGAAAAGCTAAACATTTACATGGCAGAAAAACTTTTCCACGAGATGAGTGAAAAAGGATGTCCTCCAGACAATTACACGTATCGCATCATGATTGATGGCTTCTGCAAAACAGGGGGCATCAATTCTGGTTACAGTTTACTCCTGGAAAATATTGATAAAGGATTCATTCCCTCACTGTCAACAATTGGCCGGGTCATAAACTGCCTTTGTGTGGATCATAGAGTTCATGAGGCAGTTGGTATCGTCCACCTCATGGTGCAGAAAGGAATTGTCCCTGAGGTTGTAAACACAATTTTTGAAGCTGATAAAAGGAAAGTAGCATCTCCTAAGATTGTCGTGGAAGACTTGTTGAAGAAAAGTCATATAACTTACTATGCCTACGAACTTCTATTTGAGGGCATCAGACATAAAAAGTTACTGAAAAAGAAAGCTTCCAAGTAGGCATTCTTGAGATTTCAGAAAGAGCTTACACTATGTTGACAAACTGCTAGAGGGCTAAGTATGAAAATTTGCGAGAAGCCTCTGTTCAAGAGCTGATGGATGGCTGGTGCTAGTAGCATCTGAAAGGAAGTTACTGCAGAGAACATGGTAGTTACTCATTTATTTCTCATCTCTTTTACCGTAAATTTTCCTCAGCCTTTGTGTTTGTGATTTATCTTGTTGCAGGGGTAATTCCTGATACTTTACAAGGCAGAAAGTACAGGCTGTCCTTTTTTGGAATTTATCTGGCTTTATATGTGTTTTTCCGTTCTCTGACTGTCAGATGCTCTAGAAATTGAACGAAAAGATTTCATGAAAACCAGAATTGGGTGAAGTAATTAGGTAAAATTTACTAGAAAGGAAGTAATGAGCCACAATAATTATTGGTACTGATTCCTAGCTCATGCATGCTGACGTTTCTTTTTTGTTCAGACATGAGTAGTTTGTGATCTTATGATGAATTCATATATCTAACCTGTTGCCTCATGTGCGTTTCCAGGTTGAAGGTTTCAAACTGTGAGATGATTCTCACAGTTTAATGGCAGTACGAGGCTAGGATCAGTCCCAGACTAGTACACATGAGATTTTCCTTCCAAAACTCCGAAAGAACGGGTCTAATTTTTTTCATTGTCACTGCCGTAATGTTTAACTTGGTAGTCTCGAGCTCTTTGATGTACAGTAATGACAATACATGCTACTTGTCTGAAAACAGAGTAGCCTTATGAATAAGATATTTTTAAGATCATTTGTATATTTTGATGTTTGGTATTGGTAGAACTAATCTTTCATATGAAAATACAAAGTTTAATCCATGGTTGGTATTGTCATCAATCCTTCTCATCAAAGTTCTCTAAATCTTTGAATAAATCTTTTTAAATTGTGCCCAGAAATCAAATCAGATCAAAGCAGAAATAATTCATAAGTTAACCTGCAACTATTGCCGAATCTTTGCCAATTGCGATGCTTCAAAAGTTCAAACAAGAAGCATTGAGTCAATATGAATTATGCATAAATAATGTTGATTAAAAGACAGTATGTAGTGATAGCAGGACATATACAGTTGACCAATTCTTTCGTGGAAACCGAGGCATTGGATATCACGATTTGATATCTGGCCAAAGAATTCGAGAACCTTAACTAATATTTATGTCTTAAAATATCAATTATTGTCAACTATTTCATCAACAGTCAACAACCCTCCATTTGTTGGCAGACAAAAGGGAAATAAATAAATTAACAGTGGAAATATTTTTCTATATAAAGGACTTCACAGGCATGAACTTGTAACGAATCGACCACAAAACAAGTGAAATGGAAGGAGAAAACGAAGTTAAGCTCCACGGGATGTGGGCGAGTACTTACTCTAAGAGGGTTGAATTAGCCCTCAAAGTTAAAGGCATCCCATACGAGTACATAGAAGAAGATTTGAGCAACAAGAGCCCATTGCTTCTCCAATATAATCCTGTTTACAAGAAGGTCCCTGTGCTTGTTCACAACGGAAAACCCATAGCTGAGTCATGTATCATCCTGGAATATATTGATGAGACCTGGCAAAATGGTCCTCGACTCCTGCCTCAGGATCCCTACCAGAGAGCTCGAATTCGATTCTGGGCTAGCTTCATTCAACAACAGGTAAAAGTTTAAAAGAAGTGTGATTGCCATATTTTCAGCTTTTTGTCATTTATTTTATGCAGTTTCCATAATATTCCCGTCACTCCGTCAAAACTTTAACAAAGTGAGAGAAATAAAAGTAATTGTTTTGTGGCTGGAATGATTTTCCTGTGAAAGTTTGAGGAAAAATTATAAGTCAAATAAGTAGTAAAAGGCAAAAGTATTAAAAGCTTGTCGTCCAGTACAAATAATATACATGATAATGTTTTTAAACGTGGATTAGATTTAACTGCATGCAGTTATTTGGGGCTCTACATAAATTGATTTCAAGTATTGGGGAGGAACAAGAGAAGGCAGTTGAGGAAGTTTTTGAGAAGATGAACGTGTTGGAAAAAGGACTGAAAGAACTGCTACCAGAGAGCGTTCCTGAAGTTGATAGCAATAATTTCGGAGTTTTGGGCATTTTGGTGACTGCAACATTCGGTCCTTACAAAGCTAATGAAGAAGTTTTCGGTTTGAAGATTTTGGATCCTGAGAAGCATCCATTGTTGTTCTCATGGGTTCAAGAGTTGAGCGAGATACCTCTTGTGAAAGAAGTGCTCCCTCCCCATGACAAGCTCGTTGCTCTTCTTCAATTTATCAAACAAAATGGTGTCAAGCCTTCTAGTTAAGTTACATCCTTTGGTGTTCTCGTCACGTATGTTTGCTCTTTAGTCTTTTCCAGCGGTATCTGTTTCTCCGCTTGTGTTTTCTTGGTTTGGTGTGGCTTTGTTGTAATACTAATAAGACATTAGGCTATCTCGACTTAATTTAAGGATGTTCTCGAATCAGATTTTACGGATTGAGTATCAATTCATAATTAATTTATGATTTTACGAATTATAAATTTTTGATTCAATCAAATTCATAAATCGGTGAAAATTAATTTAAATATAATCTATGTGTCTGCAGATCGGATACGGATTTGACTCAATCCATATCTAATTCATCAGTTTATAGATTTTTTGCAGACTAAGATTTTTCAATTATGTCTAATCATGAACTAACTAAATAAAAAAATTTAATATAAAAATAACTTTAATATCGATCAAATTTAAAATTAAATAAGATTTAGATAAATTAATTGTTTAAATAAAGTTAGAAAATACATTCAAAATTTTAAAGTATAACACATTAAAAAGAAAAAAATTCATTTGTTTATATCAATTCATGAAAATTAACTGTTTAGGAAAGTAGATTATTTTATTTAATTATTTTTTATTTTATATTATTATAAAATAACACATAATATGGTGTTAATGTAACTATATTTTAACTTATTTATTTATTAGTAATTACTGATGCATATTTATAAGTTTAATTATTTTATTAAATAAATATATTTTTTTTATTTTTTTACTGATTCCCAAATTTGTAAAGATTTACAAAAGTAAATTTATATCCAATCCACCAATTGCAGAATTTTAAATTTTCAATCTAATCTAATTCAATCCACCAATCCACATATCGGATTTCTATGAATAAATCAGATTGAATGGATCAGATTAGATTCTAAACACTTCTACGACTTATTAAAGAAAATCAAATTCAAAAAATTCTTTTACTTGCATTTTTTTTTCTTTTTTACATCTCCATTCGTTGTCTAGAGGAAAAATAAAATGTCATTAAAAAGTCATTTATATATTTGTTTTTTATGCTATTTGAATATGTTTCACCCGTGGACTTTCCTCTACTTAATCGCCACCACTTGCGTCATTTCCACCGCAATCGCTTAAAAAATAAACCCTTTTTTAATTCAGGATTCAAAGCAAAACACAAGACTTGTGATACCGACATGATGAATAATCTCACTGAAGTTTTAAAGAGAGCTTTGGAATTGAAAAACTATTTATTTCTTAAATTTCTTAATGCTTGGTGCAACAAAAGTCTAAAGCTAATTCTTCATATATAAAATAATTTTATATACACTTAAAGGTTTGGGATTGGTATCAACTATCAAGTCCTTGTCGTTCAAGATTTCTAAAAGTTTCTTCCTTAAATGTACAGATGAATCAGATCAGATCAGATCAAAACCGACAAAGTAAGTAAATATATAAATCTTTCATTCAAAGTCATACATATGAATGTTGAAGCAGTAACTCAACAAGAGAAAATTTAAATAATTAATGGCAGGCTATGAAACTCTATTTAAAACGTTTCATAATAATGTAACTCACCAAAAGGCAAGCAGAACTGAGCAAAAAGAGAGAGATGGAAGAAGAAAACAAGGTTAAGCTTCATGGGACGTGGATTAGCACTTACTCTAAGAGGGTTGAATTAGCCCTCAGGGTTAAAGGCATTCCCTATGACTACTTAGAAGAAGATTTGAGCAACAAGAGCCCATTGCTTCTCCAATACAATCCTGTTCACAAGAAGATCCCCGTGCTTGTTCACAATGGAAAACCAATAGCAGAGTCGTCCGTCATCCTGGAATACATCGACGAGACCTGGAAAAATGCTCCTCGATTCCTGCCAGAAGATCCCTATCAGAGAGCTCAAATTCGATTCTGGGCTGGCTTCATCCAACAGGTAATACCAAAATGACCCCCCCAAAAAAAATTGACGTATAAGTTCGTAGCGTAGATTGACTTTTAGCAATCTTATACATACGTACAGGTGTTTGAAGCAATGGGTAAAGCATTCATGACATCAGGGGAAGCACAAGAAAAAGCAATTGAGGAAACGCATGAGAAAATTAACGTGTTGGAAGAGGGAATGAAAGGATTATTTTCTGAGGAAGCTCTGAAAATTGAAGGCCAGAATTTCGGACTACTGGATATCGTGGTGTGTGCAGTACTGAGTACCCACAAAGCTTCTGAAGAAGTCCTTGGTAATGGCGTCAAGATTTTGGATCCAGAGAGACACCCCTTGTTGTTCTCATGGGTTGAGAAGTTGAACAAGCATCCTGTAGTGAAGGAGAATACTCCTCCATATGGCAAGATCATCAGTTTCCTTCAGTTCATAAGACAAAAGAGTCTCGGGTCTGCTAGTTAATCTGTGTTTTTAAGCCAAATCTATTTTCCCCGGCTTCTGTATCTGTGTTTTTAAGCCAAATCTATTTTCCCCGGCTTCTGTTACTTAGTGTGGTTTCTGAAATAAGATCTTGTGCCTATATTCTTCATATAATGTTGCTTTTCGCTAGGATAACTAAGAATAGTTTTCTACAGAAGCTGAAACTCATCAAGATCGTAAGAGAAGCAATTCCTTCCTTCCCCTTGTGCTGACAAATCAATTTTATATTTTAAAAAAATGAAATTCTGGGGTGTGACCGAAAATGGATTGAGCACCATTCACAAGCGCGGTTGTTTACAGGAATCATTGAATACCAGACAGAAATAATTGGAAAAAGAATTCACATCATCAAATGGGTAAAGAAGCTTCCAAGCAAAAACCAAATGCTCATTCATGTTTAAATAAAATGGCACAAAATGCCATTGTACATAATTCATATAAGTCAAAATTTCATAAGAAAATTAAAAATGGAAAACAAAAGCTGCTGTCTCAATTTAACTCTTAGATGCCAGCTTTTCTTTGGCCTTTTGCATCTTCAGCACTTTCTTGACAATCTTCTGCTCCTCCACCAAAAAGGCCCGGATAATCCTGCAAAGATAATTATTGAATCCAAAAGCTTAAATCAATACGCTACCAAAAGAGAAACATTGTTAAACTATGAATGCTTATGGCTAAATCCAGGTCAGTATTAATAGACAATCAGAGTTCAAAAGTTAAGCATACCTCTCCCTGACAGCACCTCCAGATAATACACCCCCATAGGCACGGTTGACAGTCCTCCTATTTCGAGATAGTCTAGACCTCTTGTACTCAGCAGGTCTCAAATGAGGAATCTGCAGTTACATCCAACATTTACTAAGAATGAATGCCCATGGATATGGTTCAAGTTTACATAGTCAACTATCAATTCCTGAAGCACTTGACTCACAGTTTGAGTCCACACAATCTAAAGTCTTAATAAACAAGCGATGGAGCTCCACAATCAATCTCAATATGAAGTATAACAACAGAAGTTAAACCACCATAGAATCAGATGTGCATAAAATAAAATTCATTTGTAAAACAGCAAAAATACGTCGGACTTGCCATCCCAGTACTGCATGCCATTCCGGGAATATGATACTTCAACAAACAAGAGAGCATCACCATAAATTATTAAACCAAAATAAGGCTTCCCATTTGCACATTCATGCATAACAAAAAAAAAATGCTGAACAGGAATCATGTTTTATTTTTACTAGCAATCAACAATATGGACAATATAAGAAAGACTACATTGAAAACAAGAATCCTTAGAGACTTAATCATCAATGTGATATAAAAAGTTGTAAAGTGTAGTCTCACAAAACATCAGCAACTTAGACAAATATGAAAAAACATGAAATAATACCCCTTGGATCCTTTTTCCAGTGACTGGACACTTAGGCCCACTGGCTCTCTTCTTGGTGGTCTGGTAAACCAGCTTCCCTCCTAAGTTACATGAAAACAAGCAAAAATCATAAATATGAACAGAGCATTGATCTCAGAGAAACTCCTCAATATCCGTTAAGTGCGTAAATGAGAAATACAAATTAATAAGTTAGCAAAGCATATTAACTAACAATACATGCAACTGAAGACTAAAGACTAAAAATATAATCAATCCGCGTAAACAACAATGAAATAAGCATATCCAGCATCTAAGTCAACCATAAGTCAATTTGCCCGCATAAATAGTTGCTTACATTTTTTGTCAGATTATTAAAAATATGATCAATCCGTAAACAACAATGAAAAATATTAGTCATGTTTTAAAAAAACTGAAAATGCAATAATCAAGCTGAGCAGGCGACTCTTACAAAAGGATCGGATAAGTAAAAGTGACAAGACACGGATCCAACTCAAATAGACTATAAATGAAGGCAGTGAATATGATAGAGGAGGATACCGGGGGTTTTGACGACGCGGTGCTGGTTGGACTTGGTGGCGTAGCTGTGGCGCGTGCGGTAGGTGAGACGTTGAACCATTTTCGCTCACTTCCGAGGAGGCCAGCAAAGGAAGCAAGCAAGCAAGCAACAACCAAAGGATTTCGTTTCCAGCACAGAGGCCAAGTTAAAACCCCCAACACCCTAGATCTAACGGCTCCTGGCTCTTTCTGCTTAACGGTTTAGATTGCTTCCATTATTGGACCTACCATGCTTTAATTTAAGGTCCGAATCAATCGCAAGACAAGCTACCCGTTTTCTGATCCCTTTAATATTTGAAACTAATTGGAATAAATCAATAAAAGAAATATTTAAAATATTAATTTATAAGAATTATGAATACTTTTATATAAATATTTTTTCGACTTCGTTCATAAAAATAAAATGATAATTTCTCGTCGTATTTGGTAAATATTTTCTTTTTGTTTCTAGTTGGTTACATCTATCTTTTATAGTTACATTATATTTATTAATTAGTTGAGTTGATGATTAATAATTAAACTGAATATTGAATAAATAATGTTATATTTAAGCTACTAATTATTTAACTATAACAATATTTTAAGCTAAAAAGCAACTACTAGCAATTACAATGTTGATAATTTATAATTAAAGCATAATTTTATTAATTACAATAAAATGACATATGGTACTTTCACTGAATAATTTATTTGATATAGTGTTACATCTATTAATTTTTTAATATTAATAAAAATTAAATTTTTAAATGAATATTTTAAATTCTAAGATTTCTTAATTTTATTTTTTGAATTTGAGGAAAAGATCCTTAGATCTCTTTCCTACAATTCCCCAACATAGTAAAGTTTTTTTTTTTCCTTGACTCTTGATCGTATATGTTGCGGTTTTGAACAACCTTCCGCAGAAGTTAAGGAATTCCAAAGGACTTTAGAATTTAGGGGAAAAAAAAAGTCATGTCGTTTAGGAATAAAAGACAAACGACGTGTCGTCCTTTCGATGTATTGGTGCATAATGTTTACGCTCGTTAATTCTGAAAATTGGGAAGGACGTTATGTTGTCTTCGTGTTTGATATGCGAATGTCTCATTTACTGAAACAATGATAATCGATGCGTCATTCAAATGATACATCAAGTCATACTATTTGCAGTTGTCGATTTTAATAAATTTAAGTGTAATTTATAATAATTAATTCATTATTTATTTAATAAATTAAATTACATTAAAGTCACGATATCAATATTGTAATTAAACAGTAATTATGTTAACAAAACATAAAAACTTGTAAATTTATAAATTTAACATAAACCTTATAAATTAATATTAGCTATAAAATAAAACATAAATTTTAAAATTCAAATATAAGGCTTGTGAATGAAAGGAAAGACAAGTAAACTAATATACAACTATTAAATTGATGTATTACTAGTAAAATAAAAAATAAAAAACTTTCAAATACTGAAATATAAATCTTGAAAATAGAACATAAGACTTGTAAATGAAAGGTAAAATAAGTAAATTAATATATTACTGATAAACAAAAGAAAAACTTACAAATATATAATGTAAAGGTTGCTAATCAACATTAACTATCACAAGTAAACGGCAAAGGGTCAAAGCTAGACGATATATGTATAAGACTCAAAATTATTTCTACTTTTATTAATACATTATATATGTGTTTAGTAATATAAGAAGATCTTTTTATTTTATTTTGACTTTATCCACAATAAATAAATACGATTATAGAAAATGAGAAAAAGAATTTATAAATGTCTCAAAATGAATATAGAATTTGTGGTTAAACCAATTCAATAAAATTTGTTCCACCCATTTTCAGTATAATTTTTTTTTATTTCGATTGATAAGTAATTTTTTTCTTTGTTTATTTAAAGTAAATGAGCATAAATATTTTTCACTAAAATTATGTAGAAACCATGCTATTTTTTTTAATAATTAATAATCTTTTTTGAGTTTATTTGTTTTACATTCCATATACTAGTCTTATGCATTGTTTATTAAATTTATGTCTATCATGATATTAATACTCTAATTTTAATAACAGTATTATAGAATTTTCTATAGTTCATACTTTATTTTAATAAATAATAGTTAATTATTTTGCGAACGGTTTGAATAGATTTTATCTTTTCAGCTAACGAGTATTGGATTAGCTCTTGAAATTTTGATGTAGGCAGTTTTAGGAAGTCAAAAGTCTTGTTTATTTGTTTTAACTTTGTATCTTATTTATTATAAAAGACTAGGATCCTCTCATGATATAATCTTCTACCGAGTAAATTTCACTCATGTGATTGTTAGCTAATAAATTAAAAAATAAAAATAGTTAAATTGTAATTATACACTAATACTATAAAGATAGGTATCATAAAATCTTTAAAAGCTTAAGAAAACTCAAATAAAATATCTTAAATTGTTACTTCATGCTCCATTAGGTATCAAGGTGTTTTAGTTGATCTTGTTTCCACTCCTCCGTCACCTATGGGGTTTGAAATCTCACATGTTTGGCTTCCAGATTTATTTCAAGTTAGACTGTTAATATTAGTATATATCTTCATTTTGGGAAAATGATCTTGTAGCATTACAAACTTCAGCAGTTGAGCTATTTAATTTGCCTTCTTTCTTCAGCTAGCCATAAATTAAAATGATCTGACCTTGATTGCAATGGATGAATCAATTATCAATTTCCATGAGATACCTGTAAAATCCTTGAGCATGTTTAAATTTGGTCACTTACAAAGAGAAAGCAGTAATTTGCTACATACAAGAGAAAGAAAAGAACTATATTCTCTTTGATATAGTAGCATGAAGTAAACGTGTTGCTAGCATGATGCGAGGATGGCGAGAATTTAGATTGATCAGTCGTGCAATAACTACTTCTTCACTGTAAACGAAAATGTAACATGGCAAAAAAGTAACCCAAGTTTGGATAGCCTCGTGTTCCTGCAGAAGATAGCAGGCTATGAACCACTGTTGGCTTCTGGTTCCACTTCTGATGATTTGTGTTCTTTTGCTTCTGTTGCTTCTGCTTCTGCTTCAGGATTTGGGTCTGCTGAGGCTGCCGCAATTTTCTTCTGTGAAGCGGTCTTGGTGAGATGATTGTAGCAGCCCTTTTCTTTGAAGAGCTGAGCAAAGTGAGACTTGCAATAGAGGATTCCATCCAAAGCAGCATACGATGATGTTGTCAGCAAACAACCCCCATGAGAACACCTGAAGCATGTCTTATGGAACGATTCTCCCTCCACTGTCACCTGTTTAAGATTTATAAGCACCTCATTATAAGCTTGATCATAGATTAGGAACAAAAGTTTATTTGGAATCAAATTACCAAGCAACAACCTTCTCCAGAGGGTACACAGTTTTCTTGCAAGATGTACACTTGTCTTGGGTTCCACAGAACATGGTGGAAAATTTGCTGGGAGTCCTTGTCTGCAGATAAGAAAATTATACGAAACTGAATTGCAAACAGAGATAGACACGAAAATGTGGCAAATGAAATAGAGCTCGGAGGAAAGGGTTTGATTTCGAATTACCAGTCCATTATTTTTGGCAGCTGAAAAGACATTAGAGGAGCAACATATTAGCCCCAAATTTTAAAAATGTGGAATTATGAAATAGACAGGCATAAAAGAATTGGAAAGGGGAGTTTCTATGATATATATTTATATTAATATTTGCTGATCTCACGTTTGAGTTTGTTGGTGAAACTGCCTGTCTCCTTGAAGAGTTGCTCAAAATGAGGCTTGCAGTACAGGACTCCTTCCATTGACGAAAAGTTGCCCATCTACAACAAAAACATTACCACTCATCAATGATTTTATTTATTTTCCTTTGACAATATCATAATGTAAAGAAAATAGTCAAAAAATTAAATAGGTAAAGCTAAAAAGGAATGACTAGTTATACCACAAGTTTCCCATTGCAGTGACTGCATTTGAAACACGTCTTATGATAAGAAATTCCATCAGCTGTTACCATATCAATGATGTGAACAGTCTTGTCACAAGCCTTGCATTTCTCTTGAGTCCCACAAAATGCCATTTTCTATGTTTTTTCTTTCTTGAATTTGTTTTTTCAGAAACAAGAAAAAAAACCTGATCTCTCAGGGTAATATAAGTTGCAAAATATAAAATTATATCCACAAAGAGATCGGGGGAGCTCTAGTTCTTGTTTCTGTTAGTAAAAGATAGAATAGTCCTGCAAAAGTGATATATAAGTTTCACCTTTTCTTGTAATAGCTAACATAGATTTAAGGTAATAAAATGAAATGGATTAATGGATGGAGAGGGTAAATTACACGGTGTATAAAAGGTAGGTGATTATAGATTGGCACATTTTCGGAACCATACAGAAAAGGTGTACTAAGAATAGAGTTGAATCAATGCGAATTTTTGTAACCAAATATTTCTGGTTGGTCCAGGAAGAAACTGCATATTTCTTCCTGGATTTATGTGGTAATAGAATTAGCTGACCTGAAAGTGATATTTACTATATTTACTAAGAATTATGGGAACCTCATATTACAAGACTCGGGTTATCTAGAGAAACTTTTCTTTTTAAGAGGATAGTTGCAAGAAAACTCGCGTTATCTAAGGAAAATTTTCTTTTTAAGGAGATAGTTACAAGAAAAAAGTCAGCAACCCTAATGAAATAAATATGAGAACAAACAATCCAATCCATTAACCAATGAGCTCATAGATTAGTTGGCATGGGGCTGTTCTACCTTAATTAAGGTCCATAATTCAAGACTTAAGAATGCAGTTACATTAAATACTCGTTGGGAGAGTTTTGCCGTCGGTAAGTGGGGAAAAAAAGTCTTGAAAGAACTAAAAACTAAAAGTCAAACTAATTAAAACTTTGATTAATCCACATTGGAGTATTAAGACCGCTGCATTATATACCCAAGAATGTAGAATAAAAAGATCATCTTGAATATTATAAATGTGGGTATCTCTGATGCCTCCTTTTTGTACGAACCAGCAAACCTCCTGACAGTCATGGATGAAGTGTATACAATTAAGCTTAACTCCTGAAATGTTAGCTTCAGTGGAAAATGAAGAATTGAAACCTAAAAAGTACATGTTCTAGAGCCTAAGTCTTTGACCTCCGTCCACACGTGAGCACTAATTAGTTCCACTCGAAAAACCTGAAATGCAGCAGTTGCATAGGTGTACTTTGTACTTTACAGTGTTTTGACTTCCTCGCCGTCTAACAACAAACAATTTTCCTGCGGTTACTACCACATTCCTGACAAACGCCCAACCAATCCGTCTGGTATCTGTGCTTCTTGATGTGCCACAATGGGTTCATCAGATTCAGCACTCATATCACAATTCACAAACAAACAACTAGTTGGACAAGAGAATTGACGGGCCGCATTAAAATTATTGCCATAGTGCTTAATATCTTCACAAATCCCCGTGCTTGTCTCGATTGTGGCCCAAGCTCTATCACCGGGTTTAAAATATGCCAATTATCTTCTTTTAACTTCATAGATAACCATTAATGTATGATCCGATGTAATAAAAGGGCTTGATGATAAGACACTTTTTAAGAAAATTAAACCACGCGCATCAGTAATACCAGATTCATCCCAATTTCTGAAGTTTTTTATATGGGGAAGTTTGATTTAAATACCGGAAAAAGAGGTTGTTAGAAGCCAACCCCAAAAGCACTGCTCATATTTGTACCACTGGCCGGTTGCAAAGCTAGTAATTTATTCTACCAGTGGGTTAAACTGAATTAATCTTTTAATAAACATTGTTTATGAGAACTAATATAAATTTCTTTACTTACATATACGAATACTTGTTCGGTACGAAATGATATGAACAGTATTAATTTTACTTAGACAATAAAAAAATGTGTTTTAAAGCATTATGATTTATAAATATCACTTATTTTATTAAGGGTCCGGTTATGTTGGAATTGTTCTATGATGGAATATTGACGATGATCATTCGATCATAGAGATAAATATTAAATTTATATTTATTGTTATGATCTGAAGGTCATCATCAATGTTTCACAGTAGAGCAACTCCACCGTAAGCACTGTCTTTTAATTAAGTTTTACAAGAAAATTTTTCATAAAAATTATTAACTTTAGATATATATTGAAATATAATTAAACATAAAGAAGGGTCCAATCAATTAATAGTTTTATTTAAAACCCAGTCCAGTCCCAGCCATCCAACCATCAGGCCAAGCTCAGCTCAGCTCAGCCCGGTGGGATCAAGCAGGACCCGAGAACTTTTTTTGTTTGGCCATCTCTAGTCTCATATCTCATCTATGTGTAGGGTGAAGCTGGATATAAGAAATAGAATAACCAGAGTCTCTCAATTTGACTATTACTATTTGATGAATCATGAATGAATGATGTGGATGCATTGGTGAAGCCACACCTGATTTCTTCCCCAATGCGATGGTCCCTTCTCACCTTCCATCAATTAAACCTTTAATTTTCAGTAAATCATATATTACATGTGTATATGGACATTACCAGAAACACTGGAGTCATCACGCAAATAACTTGCACCTATGCAGTTGCCTAGTTGGTAATTCAGAAATCTAAGAAGTGGAAACAAATGTGACAACAAAAATAAAATAAAGTCCCAAACCCAATGTAATGTTATTCACATTAACAAAACCACAGTAGCTAGGAATTAATTGTTTAGAGGAGAATATTACATGAACATAATGTCCAATATAAAGTTTAATAAAAATGTCAATTAAATTAAAGCAGCACGAATCAAGAGCACAGAGCCAATCTCATAGTTAAGTATATACATTCAGTCATTAGTCTTGCACGTATATATATATTATTATTTCAGTAAACAGAATACCAAAGTGGTAGCTTACTTCGTATGTGAAAAAGTAACGTACAAAAGTAACCATGTCAATTTCCGGGTCGTTACCTTTCTGTAATTACATAATTTCACATGACAAAATAATAATTTACCTGGACATATTTGGCATGAACCGCATCATCAACACTGTCGGATCACGCTCTAAGACTTGAACAATATTAAGAAAACAAGTGTGACAATCAATTTCCTTTTTTTTTGTTTTTCCTTAATGTAATTTATGTTAACACTGAAAATGCATGTATCTGAATCAGTCTGCCTGCGGCTTCCTAATTTGCCACTTCCACTCAACTGCTACGATCACGTGGCTTGAGTTAGTAATGTTATAGCTTGATAATTAAGAAATTAAAGGGGACATTACTCTTGATTACATAGCCAGATAATTTAAGAAAATGAAAGCGTGCAAGATCCATACTATCGGCTGTGAAGTGAAGTTACAGTTTTAACCTAATTTCTTCTTTTATATAAAACAAGCTGATGCGTTAAATTGTGTGTCACCTTGTGCCTAGCTCTCTTCTCAATAATTCTGAAGTCAGATCACTTCCTCTACGAAATCCGAAACGAGTCAAAGCCATGCATGTAAACAAAACCTTCGACAGCGAGGGAGGTATCACTTGCCACAACAGCCAAGTTCTGGGACAATCGATCGCTTCCGAACTGACGCTGACCTTGATGCACACATCCGTCAAAACCATCCGTACAAGTACGAAAAAAAACTGAGTGATGATGAGGTAGGTAAAATTAATTTTATGGTAAATCTTTGATTTTAATTTCGTTTTTTTTTTCATGTCCTGGTTTTCTTGTCACTTTTCGGTGGTGATGCATATGCATCCGAATCGAACATTTTTTCGTGAATCTAACGGGGACTATAGACAAAAATAATTAAGTATAAATTTTTTATAATTTTAAAAAAAAATTAGAATATATCATAAATATCACGTCACTCAAAGCTGATATGTCAATATGTTAACTGGGAAGGTCAACTTCAGTATGTAAAAATAATTTAAAAAGAGTATAGTTTCTTGTTTGATTAGAGTTTCGAAACTCTCATTTGAATTAAAATCCGTTTCTTTTGGAATTAGAAAATCAAGCTGAATAAATCAGCTATGTATCGGCCACGGGCTGTAGTTAAACTTACTTACATTAGTAAAACTACCTACATATATATAACAGTCTCCATTAGCATGAAATGTTGAGGCGCTTGTAAAGCAAGATGGTGTGGTAAAGTAAGGACTTAGGTGGTGATTTGTTTACTAATCGATAAAGGGATTTTATTAAAAAAATTATAAAATATATATTTTTTAAATATTTATATTTATTTGAATTTATTCAAAAATATAAATTTTTTTGTTGATAATTTTGTTAAATTTCATTAAAATAAATTTAAAACTTATAAAATTACAAATAAAATTACAAAAAAAAAAAATATATTATAATATTAAAAAAAATAAAATTTGCCCGGAGACGGGCTGAAAAGGCCCGCCGGACAAAAAAATTGGCACGGGCGGGTCCGGATTGCAATACCCGGACCCGCCCGGATTTTGCCAACCCTAAGTAAGGTGGTGTGTTTACTAATCGGAAGGGAATGAGGAAATGAAATTCATTAATTTGTTTACTTCTAAAATAAAGAAAAGAAATAAAAATAAAATTTGAGCAGGCCCACAAATTTAGGAATGTGGAATGCGAATCTCATTCCTAACTCGTAAGGACGAGAAAGGTGGAAATGAGAATGAAAAATAAAAATAAAAAGTGAATTGACGTTTGTACCTTTAGTAGAAATTAAAAATTCTTTTTATTTATTTAATAATAATTATTATTATCATATCTAAAGTAAATAATTTATTTTAATTTTTATTCCCTATTTCAAATTTTCAATTCCGGTCTATTCTAAATCCAATCTGTTTCGATTATCGACTGGTAAATGCACCAAGAATTCGAAATTGTTTTTTAATCCAAAGAGCTCGTTGTTTGGTAGGTTGTAAGAATAATATATTTATGAGTAACAACAATATGCTACAAACTCTACTTGAAAATACATCATTGTAATTTATCTTATATTTGTAAGGAATTAGAAAAAAAAACAACAACATGGAACGACATCTCATACCATATGGTTGTATTTGGCACGCATGATTAAATTGAACTAAATATTATGATTGGACTAGATTAGTTTGGATTAGATTAAGTTGGATTTATACAATATTGTATTAGGTTTGGTATAATATCGGATTGGACGATGTTAAATCATATTTAAATACAAAAAATATTTATGAATATTTAAGAGTAATAGTTAAAATTAATTTAAAGATAATTAATTAGAACATTAAATAAATAGCAAAGTAGTTATTGGGTAGTCATAATTATAATAAATGAATATAAATTAATAAAACTATTTGATTATTTAATTAATTTTAACAGATATTTTAGATATATTTTATTTTATCAAAAAGTTAGCAAATAATACATACATACATACATACATACATACATACATACATACATATAAAATCACTTAATTACTTGTATTATTAATTTCCATGATTATTTTTAATATTACATTAGTGATTATTAAATTTAATACAATCAATTATTGTAACAAATTATTAAATAGTGAATTTTTTTGGAGTAAAAGTACCAATTTAATTAGACTATAAAAACAAAATAAAAAATAAATTTCAAGTAAATCATGAATTAATTAATTAAATTTTAGGTGACAAGTAAAAAATAGTGTCATGTGTGAAAGAAATATTACTAATAAATAAATCTTTTTCTCTCATCCTAATCCCACCTAAACACACTTATAAATTGAGATTGTTAATCCCATGATTTAAGGACTAAATTTAAATTTAGTCCTTCCCTAATACAATCTAAGCAAAGTAACCAAGCATGGGATAAAATATTTAATCCCAAAGTTAATCTAATCTCACCCTTATTCTTAACTTCTAAACATAACCTAAGTGATTATATAGTATATAAGAGATACTATGCGCAATTGATGCATGCATATCATGTATTGTTTAAATATAACTATTATTTACATGGTGATTTTTCAAAATAAATGCACACATAACATGCATATATTAATTAGACGAAGTACCTCTAATGTATTCTAGAAACCTCTCCGTTCATTTTGACTGATTTCATTTGAATTCAATGATACGTGAGTTGTTGACCCTTAGTTACGAAGAATAATTATTTTTCGCTGAAAACAGATGCTGTGGATAACAAAAGGCATTGTTCCTAGAATTGTGGTGACTATTGAAAAGCTGTACATTCAAAACTATGTTGTGTTAACTTATTCGATAAGTCATCTTCAGTCAAATCAAGACCTCACCTTCAACAAGTGAAAATTGAGGATATTTTTCCCCCTACTAAAATTAAAACGAGAATAGAATCTGTCTCTCGCTTAAGAAGTAATAATGTATAACAACCGTTACTTCATGTATACTAAATAATGCACAGTGAAAAGACTGATACTCTCAGACAAGGATTAGACAGACCGAATGCTTGCAGAATTTTCAGTTACACAGAAACTGATCAAAAGTAATTGAGTCAATACTCAAAACAACAATATTCTATCGGAGACTCCAGGCTTCGTGTTAGTAAAGAGACATCTCACAAGATTAATTAAGTAAAATATGAATTATCTTCAATGTCACATAATTTAATTGCATTCAAAAACTCCATTGAAAGAGAATCAATACTAATCTATTCTAAGTTTTGAAATGCATTAATAAAATCAAAGTAACCACAAAGAGACATGCTAGTGGGCTAGTTGAAAATCTAAAAACAAGGGCAATCCAAACCAAATGTCGAATTTCAATCTGGATCTAACGATCAAAGCTCAGTAGAAAGAAGATCTTGGGAATCGCCTCCAACTCTAAAATGTAGGGCAATACTACCATCTTCCATATCATGAAGTCCCGTATCCCTACCACCTCCCTCTGATTCAATCCAAAAATAATTGTCAGTGAAACATACACCGTTAGATTTACATCCAGAAATGCGTAATACTTGAGCAGACAATGAAGTTACGATCGAAAAGCTTAAAAGAGTGCTCCTAAATCTCATTAATTCCATGAATCGGTGGTCCTCAAGTCACCATCGAAGACTTGAAGCGCTGAAGTTCCGTAAGTACAGTCACTAGCTGAAGGACGGATAGATTGCGGCTATCTCCGCGGAAATCAGCACTGATAGTTTTTGGTGGTTTCTTCGTTTGGTGCGAGCAGAGACGTCCGATTAGATTTGTGCATAAAACTCTTGAGATGAGCCCTCATTGATGTGGGGTGCTTAAAAATCAAATGTAGTTAAGTAAACCTCTAGAAAAATACCTGTTAAAAATCTTACAAAGAGGTTCATATTGTTTTATTAATTGAGCATTTAAAAAAAGAGTAAATCATACAACGTAATTGATACCCGCTCCATCAGAAAGTAGAAAGCATAAAAACAAAAAATTTATTAATGAAGATGACAATAACATACAAACAATCACCCCAATCATAACAACAGCACTTTACATGAATTACTGGCATGCACAATAAGTTCACTGTTCACTCTTCAAATCGAATGCGACCATGAAAAAACTCAAAACCTCTACAAATATGTTATCCATCCGAATTCTGTCTTTAATTATTTCCAATTTGTATTCAAAATTGTCAGTAAAAACAAATTCAGGTTTCGATGAATAATTGGCAGTGTCTCAATCATCCCAGATAAAACTAACCAAACCCCTCCATATCCACTGTTGTTGAACAGGGTGCTGCAGATTATCTACCAACCAACCAAGAATATAATCGATCACTTGAAATCACCTGTGCTCAATCACTCCAGGGCTTAAAGTCCAGAAAACCTTTGGTCTCTGCCTTGAGTTGAGAATCATGCACATGCACTCATATTCTGACTACATCATCTCATTCCCAAATCTCAAGCATTTGCACTCTTTTTATTCTCAAGGATGGAGGCCTCTCTAAGAGCAGCCTGTGCCTCATTTTCCTTTCCCAATGCAAAAAGTGCGGCAGCTTGTAAGTATGCTGCAATATGCCAAACAGGCGATATCACTTGGGCTTGTGATGAATCATTGAGAGCTTCCTGTGGCATGTCGCTCATGAGATAGGATAGACTTCGACGTGCAAAGACTGTTGGGGAAACCATTGTTCCAACATCAATGAACTACATAGATAAGAAACTGTCAACTCCCCAGTTGGAATTATTATCATTAGGCTATTTCAAATAAATAAATAAAATCTTGAATTGCCCAAAGATTTTATTTATTACAACTGCATTCTGCAGACACAGCATGGTGTTCTCAAAACATTGTTATAAAGACACACGGTCTTTTTCTTCTATTTTAATTTCAGGAAAAAGTAAACCATACTGCGACTTTCACTACGATTTACAAACTCATTTTGACTCAAGAAGACACATATGTTAAAGTTTTGTACTTCAACAAGTGGAGCGAAAAAAAGAGGAGGAAGATAAATAATCATGCAATGATAGAAGCAGATCAAAGGCAATTCTGCAACTTCTGATAATAAATCTTGAAATAGTTCTATCCGAATCTTTATTCATGCAAGTACATATATGATGTTTCAAGTATCCATCAAAAAGATCTGGATGATTTTAAGCCTATACTGATTGGAGATGATATTAAATTTCAAGGAAAATAGAGAAAACATATCAAAGCAATCTAACCTGCGTATAACATTCAATGGCAGCTCTAAAATCTTTGTGTCTAAAAGCAACATCACCCTTTTTCTTTGAATTCAATGTTTCTTGCATCTGGTTGGTCCACATCTGAAAGGAAAGCTGCAAAAGGAATACAACATAAGTGATAGGGGAAAGGTCTATTTGTCTAATAAGAGAAATCAATGACATGAATGCACAAAATAAGTCATGTGACTAACACAATCAAACACCTAAAATGTAGTGCCTAATAGTGGAAAACGAGCACTCAAAATCAATTAGATGCATTTGGTTATTGTTCCATTTTCATATATCAAAAACAAACCTCCGTAGCAGCACCCTCATCATCTTTATACCCAAGCTTTTCCAAGATCTCATGAATGGCAGTCAAATCCATTCTTAAGCAAGCATCACCCAGGGGAGATAGAGGTAAAGCTGCAGCACCATGTGGTATACCCATTAGTACATGTGAAGGAACCTGCAGAGGGATCATTCCAGTACATAGAAAGTTATCATTAAATTTGTCAGACTCATAGAAGACTACGCATGCAAACAGAGTCACATATTATGCTTGTTAGTTTCTGGAGTCTAGGGACCAAAAAGTAACTCATAACATTACCCAACTGCCTTTGTGTTCCTATCTAATCAACACAGACCCCACAAGCAGATGACAAACTACATAAAAAACATTACTAACTGGTGTTAAATCACATTTTTTTTGCAACAATGAGCCATACTTCCTCATCTTAATAGTTCTGGAGGCTTTATGACACACAGACTAGCTGGTTGCTGTATCTGGGAGGATGACAATATTTGAAGTCTTAACAAAGCATATGTGAATTGACTCGAGAAAAGAAAACAACTAACCTCGGTATCCTTCTGAAGAGGAACCAAAGCAGTAACTAATGACCTTGGATTTGGTCGTTCCCGGGGCTCGTACTGTAAACATCTTGAGGCTAGACGCACTAACTCAGTTCCTTCATCACTAGAAAATTGGCCTTCCAAACAAGAATCTGTCAGTGTCTGAATATTCCTATCTCGTATTAGGTCCAATGCCTGAAAGAAACAATGTAGATGGATGTTATAGTCATTTATGTTCAGATGAAAAGCCAAGCAACACAACCACTATAATATTCATGTAATGGAGATAAAAAGTTATAGTCAGGAATCCCATCATAGATCAATGTCACAGACAATAGCTTCTAGAATTTCTAATTGACTTGCACTCAAATCAATGGCCAGAGCCGTTGGAATAAGTCCTATCTGGACAAAGTTCCGGAAAAGTTGTGCTTGCATAGCAGGACATTCTCTTTGATGATGCACATATGGATTATGGAGCTCCTTAGCATTAATATATCTTCCTGCTTCTCTCAGTGTCATTCTAAGACCAAACTTTGCTTCAATTTCCGACCCCGAAAATGAAAAGAAGAACAAATGCTCCCAATTTAAAAGTTCTGAGAGTGTTTCTTGAAAGAAATAGAAAGTATTTCTCTTTCCACTGTAAAACATCTTCATAGCTGATAGATGACAAGACCTACAGCTAGCATGAACTTTTGAAGATGATCAGGCTGGTAGTCTACATTGTACAATGAGAAACAAAGCACACCATTGATTGGAAAATTCATCGGGTGACTATTAGCTTTGATTACATTTTAGGAGAAAAAGGAAGCGCATTAGCTGTTGACTAGTAAGTTACAACCTCAAAGAATACATAACTATTAAACGCTAAAAATCACCCACCAGTGGTTGGATTGTAGAAACAACTCATTGAAACGAATTTGAAGCTCCACTCTAGTCATGATACTACTTAAATATATTCTTACAATTGTTTACCATTCGAAGGCAATCCCCAAGTCAAGTTAATTTCATAAATAATTGTATGATTTGAGTGATTTCCAGATAAATGCTCAAGTTCAAGGATAACTATCTTTTCATTCAGAAGCTCAATCATGTAAACCATAACTTTTTCCTCCAAAAAGAATCATTTCCAATGGCATTCCAAATTCCCACAAGGATCCTAATTTTTTAAAAACCTTTTTGAAATTTCAGCCAAAAATTTTATTTTTCCCTCACTAAAACCTTTTATTTGCCCCCCAAGCTTTGAGTAATATGCAAAAAAAGTAGTCTCAAAATTATATTTTCATCGTCAAAATCATTTTTAATGAGTATGCTAAATCCAAAATTATTTAAAAACATTTTGAGTAAAATCAAATTCTTTAAGTAAATTAAATTTGCCCCCACTGTGTCTAAAGTCTGACTATGCCACTGCAGAATGGCACCAAAAAAGAATGGAAAATAGAAGAAAATTACATTTCTCATGCTGAAAGATTTAACATGCAAACAATTCACAATACAAGAATTGCAAAATAAACAGTAAATGGCATGTCGGTGCCCTAAAAGGAATATACAAGAACAGAAAGAATGAAAGTAGATCATTAAGATTTTATGTCCAAGGGTCTTATTAATACATTTTCTTTATTAATGAACTTTTCAGTTTCTCATAGAAAAAAAAAAAAGACTTTATGTCCAAGGGTCTAATCAAGAAAAGAACTTACATGGCTGGGGGGTATATGTTTCCCGCTGAGAAGGTCAAGCAACAAGGTGCCGAAGCTATACATAACACTTTCAGGTGTTACTCTTCCTACAGAAAGAATGGGATGAAGGATATATTCAGGTAGAACACAATCAAAAGGAAATCTTCACATCCCAAGTTATCAGAATGGATATTCACACGCATCCATCAAATTGCATGCAATAAAACAACCATTAAAGTGTGAGGATTCAACACCATCACCCTTTGACTGGTTAAGTCTAACAGTTATCTAAAAATTTGAATTTAACAACAGAATTCCCATGTAGGAGAGGCACCCCAAACAGATATTCAAATCTATGTGTCAATCAGCCTATATATCCATAAAAGAGCAAAATACTATTGACAAAAGATAAAAAATTTGTTTCCGCTAACTATTGTTACAACAATCTTCTGCAGCAGACAGCAAGAAGAATCAGAATCAAGGCAGAAACAAAGGTGTAAGAGCTTATGAGGGCAGAGACAGAGAAGGTGTCTACTGATGACCTCTATCAACATCCGACCTAAATCCTAGTCACAATAACATTGTATTTCTACACAAAAATATTACACAAGCAATGCACAGAATTTGGCTTCAAGGTCATGCATTTTTTATATAAAATAACAATGAGAAAAACCAAGACCAGCCAAGTAGAAAATGCATTCAACAGCTTTAATCAGCAGACTTTACAACATAGGATTCAAAAGCCAGTATCAAGGATATACCATAAGTCAAGAGGGATCATGAATGATTAAAAGAAGAATAGTGTCCACTTATATCTTACCTGTTCGAAGGTACTCAGGAGGAGTAAAAGCCAAGTTAGTGCTGTAGCTTCTTCCATCTCTACTGTTCTTCATCAGACCAAAGCATGAAAGTCTAGGGTTCCCATCCTGAGAAACAATATGAGATAAGCTAAATCCCAACTACGAAGACGGACAATGAATTTGATGGAAGTAGCACACATACATCATCAAAAACAATCCTATAAGCATTTAGATCATGATATAGGGCACGTTCCTTGCTGGTACAGTATTCTAGAGCTTCCGCAATATGCAAGGCCACCCTTAGTCGCATGGCCCATTTCATAGGTTGTGTTTCCCCTGAAAAATTGTTACTAAATGTCAAGCAATGAAATCATGAGACACTATTTGAAACATAAAAAATGACTGCCAACAAAATGAAACTGCTCGTAGAAGCAATTAAAACCAAACTTACAATGAAATAGATGCTTTGCTAGTGTATCATTGGGCATGTATTCTGTTACAAGTAATCTTTCATCACCTTCACAGCAACAACCAAGTAAATTTGCCAACCTTCTGTTTCGAAGCTGGCCAACGGCTCTTGCTTCTTCCTACAGTAGCAGAAAGTCAAAGTTAAATAGCTAATAATTCTCATATTGCAGTGACCCAAAAAAAAAAAAATCTCTGCACCAGAAACCATTTACACACTAAACTGAAAGAAAGATGAAGCAAGCCAATGCCACGGACCATGTAACTTTTACAGAGAATTTTTTTTAACAATGCTGGTGATAATGAGAAAACACTTTTGCAACGGACTATGATGTGCCTCCGGCAGAAAAAAAGTATTTAATCGACTACTACAGTCATTTAGACATGAGTCCATTGAGTAACCCAAAAGAACAAAATTAGTAACAATGCTGGACAGAAGGAAGATAAACTTACCAAGAACTGTCGGGCATCAGGCCATGCCGACCTATTAAATCGCTTAACAGCAATCCGCATCTGATTCTCCAACTTTCCCTTATAAACCACATTTGGTGCCTTTTCTCCATGTTCAGAAACTATATTTTCCACAGCAAATCCAGAGGTAGCCATCCTTAGTGTCTCGATGGAGTATTCACAGAATATGGGGACATTATCAACTCCTGGCTTCTCCTCATTTTCTGCAAAACCGCAAACCAACTCACACATTGAAAGCCACTTCCCATAAGGCATAAGTAAGAGAAAAAACCCAAGACTCCACATCACTTACCAACGTCTTGAGCCTCAGGCTCAGCTTCACCATACTCCGAACCTGAGCAACATGCAGAGAGCTTTGAACACTCGCAGCCCATTCCAATACCAAAAATTAAATGGCAACCCCAATAACCCTCAAACTTCAAAACAACACTTTTATTCGGACGTTCTACACACCAGCAATTTCATGGTACCAAAGTTAAAGACTCAATCATTGACACCATAACTGAAAACAGATGTGCACCAGCAGCCACGGTTCAGCCTGTGAATGATAGATATAGTTAATTTAGAACTACAAAAAGGAAGATAACAACAGTCAGAATCTTATTTGCTACGCCATTTAGTCGTCCACTAATAAAACTAAAACAAAGAAACTATCACTTAATTCAGCTGGATTTTCCATAAAAACAACAGAGAAAGTCAAAAGCACAACGCAAAAGAATCAACAAACTACTTGTGTTTCCTCTATTCAGCTTCTTAGCAACCAAACAAAGAATTTTAAACAAAACAAAAGACCCTTTGAGTTGAGTCAACTTACAAGCCTCTTCCACAGCAAGTACAAATAAGAAAAAGCAAAGCGATAGAGAGGAGCTTGAGAACCTGAAATGAACCAAAGTGATTCCTCGTTCTCGATTTGGTCAAAATAAGTTTTAACAAAATGTTTGCTATTTTTTTCCCTTCTTTCTTTTTTGCCGGTTCTGGTACTGCTAGAACTTTTTTTTTTTCTTTTGCTGAACCCAATTTAGGGGAGAAGCAAGGGAGAAAGAGAGAGAGATGTGGAAATTTTTTGTCGACATATTATTTTTATCTTATATATATATAGAATATATATAAAGAGTAGTTTTTATAGCAACGGTCCGTTACTTCTAACAAAGTGACACATGAGTTTTAAAACAAGGAAATTACATAAAATAATATTTTGTACTGAATATTAGAATTTATATTTTTTATCTTCTAATTTATTTCATACCTTTACTTAATAATGGCGCCAATATAAATATTACTTTCTTTGTACATTTTAAAAATCTTTTAAGCAAGGGTTTAGTTTGCTGTTTGTATCGCATAGGCTCCCTGCCTCGTGACTCAACCCCCGTAATATCGAAAATTAGATTATTACCATGCAAATTTTGTTGCTTATATAAATGTTGCTTGACATCCTAGTTATTTTCTAAAATAGAAAAAAAAAATCAAACGTATTTATGTTATTTCGATAGAGTTAGGGGTGATTTGATACATATTGACAAATAATTCTCACTTAAACATAAAAAAATTTGGTATTTAGATGTTATTATCTCGTAAATAATTTTTTGTTTTATATGAAAGAAAAAGAAAAAAAAAAAAAAAGGACAACGACAGATTTCCCAATCTTGAATTCTTGTGTGCCGTGTGCGTGTTATTTCTGTCCTTGGCTTTCTTAATTTCCACCGACATGTCCTCCTGTTTCACCATCGGTTTCCCACTTATTGTATTCATTGGTATTTTAAAACAAACATCAGATTACACTGTCGTCCACACTACCATAAGAATGATAAGATATAAAGATGGTGAAATTAAAGTGTCATAATTTATTTGTACAACGATTCTATCATTTATATTACTTTTTCGATGCCCATTTAGTAAAAGGCAGTTGTCACAGTGGAACAGCTCCAACATAGAAGAACCTTCAAAACCGTTAGATACATACAATTAATCTGAAATAATTATAATAATATATATTTAACGGTGTTAGAAATTGCTCTCGAGTTGTAAAATCTCCAACGTAGCAGAACCCTTCACCAAAAATATTGAAATCACTTTTTGAAGTATTGTTTTTTTCACTCTCTTTTTGCTGTGGTGGTTGCTTCGATGGGACACATTGTACATGAGGGCAGTCTCATCGATTTGATTTGAGCGAGATCTAAAGAGAAATAAGGAGACAAATGGCCACCGCGAACGCCATAATTGAAGCAATGGGAAACTTGAGCGCGGGCTGCGCGGCACCAACCGTTTATTTATTTTGGATTTATCTAACCCTTATGTGTTACTTGATTGCAAGTCAAGCAGGCTCCAAATGTTTTCAAACTTGCGGCGATTGCAAAGCTCTTTAATTCCGCTCAAGAGGCGTCGATTATATGAGCGATTTTAAAAAATTAAAATTTAATTTTAATATTCAGTAAATTTTTACGAAAATTATTTTTAGTAGAATTATTCTATTCTATTCTATTCTACCATAGATTTTAAAAAATAAATTTTTTTTAAAATCTAATTTTTAAAATCACTTTTATATTTAATACAATTTCATATATATCCCATATATATTATAAAAAAATCTAAAATTATCCTTATTAATTAAGAAATAAAATTATTAACTTTAAAGAGATTATTATCATTATTTTTATCAATTATATTGAGATAACAAAATAAAAATAAAAATTAATATTATAAAATATTTATTTTAGTTATCAATTTATTATATGTACACAATAAAAATATTTTATATACATATTTATAAATATTTAAAAAAAATTATTTAATATTATATCCATCCAATTATTTACAATTTTTATAACAGTTTAACCATAAGATTTATTAAACACGTATGATTACTTTTAATACTCACAGTACTTTTAAAATAAATTTTATCAAATATTTAACTTATTATCTTCACAGATAATTATTATTACAGCATAACGGATAATAATTATTTTAAAAATTACCGTATTACCAAACTAGCCCTAAAGCTATCAAGACGTTGGATCCTCAATTCAATAAAAACCATCATGATATTATAATTATGATTAATTTATATCATAAAACTCATTCGTGATGAAAGGTACAATGACACGTGTATGTTTTCCCTAGTTGATAATGTTTTTCTTTTCCAATGATCTTATTAGGGGGGGAAAACTATGAAGGTTAACAAATATACATTAGTGGGAAAAAAACTATACAAGGAATAAATAACACGCTATTGCAATAAAAGTGAAAATAGTAAGTGATGTGACATACAACACTAATAGAAGTAAACAAATGACAAGTTCTTATTGTTGGCACATCATGTGACATATAAACATGCTGATGTATTTGTATTGATAATTTTTATTATTTTTTCATGTATGTACATTTAATATAGAAATCTCATGCAGGTAAATACGAGAAATTGGATGCCCAAAATGATAATGGGTTAACAATACCCACAGGGTGAACAAAAAGTTCGAAATAAATCTAAAGATTGGTGCTATTGGCACGTCACTAATTTTTTTTTTTTTAAATCTTTTTTCTTGTCACACGTCAAAATAAATTGGGATTCCAAAGTAATTTTGAATTCTAAAACTAATTTCAGTCTTCTTCTTCTCCAAATAGCACTCTCTCTCACCTACTGCCTTTATATATCTTATCTCACTTATTTGTTGATTAATCTTTCATTCTTCTTTACATATAATAAAATAGTACATAAGCTTAGGTTGGGTAGCAACAAATCAATTACACTTAGGACGAGATTGAGCAAATCGTTGGTAGATTAATATGATATGAAAAGGGATTGAAAAAATGAAATAACAAAAATTTCTCACTGTACAATCATTTTAATTAGGATTTATATACCAATAGCTCTTAAGTGGGAGCACCAATGAAAAACAGAAGGGGCAGCCGACCAAATCCTGCCTCTTATTGCACGACCCTCAACCGAACGGGGTGGAACAATTCTTAAGTTGGAGGACTAGGCCCAATTATATTTTGTGCACCACCAAGTTATAAGTAATGCTTTTTACACACCTCTTGTATCTGTATAGCACCCTATTTTGTAATAATAATAAGCAAGCTTTATTTTTGTAGTCATAGACTCAAAGTCTACTGAATAAACATGAATTAAATTAAATTAAAATGTCTTCAAAAATCATGAGCCCTTAATTAAATTTTAACGTTAATATATGATATACTTAACTTTTTCGATTAAATCAAAGCAATTTTGAAACAACAAAGAAGTAATTGCCTAATTTTATTATGAAAAATATGTTTATAATCTAATTAATTTATTCTAAATGATAGTAAATGTAATTGTACTTCTTGCAATAATTTCATATAAAGAAAGAGTTGTATAATGGTCATAAGTGTTTATTTAATCTCATAAGCTCTTATCAATTTTTTTTTTATTGTTTGATTATTTTTTTAGTTGAGTTTTTTAAGATTAAATAAGTTATTTTGTTCTTATTAGTAAAAACTCAAATTTTGAGTTTTCAAAAGTAGAGGTCAACAATTATTTTTAAATGTCAAAATATTTAAATATCATATACTTATTTAATAATTTTATTTTATTCTTTTTATAACATAACTTTAAAAAACTTGCCTATTAAAGTAATTTTATAATTTTTAATAAAAACTCTCATTGACAACAAAACAACTAAAATTTTTAGATAAAACCTTTATTGATGAAAGTTTTGCTAACAAAAACTTTATTTGAAAAGCTATTTCAAATGAAGCCCTTATACTTATTTGGTATGACTTATTTAATTATTATCAGTGGTTATTTAATTTTTTTTAAGTTCTTTTTTAATTTTTTGGTTATTTTTTAAGTAAAGCTTTTGAAGACCAAATAAACTATTTTAGAGATGGTAAAATGTGGATCCAAATATGAATATGGGTGCATTCGGATCCGTATTGATATTTTTAAATCTAGAAGTAGATAATATCTGTGTGGATTATTATAAGTGTTTATTTAATTTTATAAGTTCTTTTTAAAATTTTTAGTTATTTTTTAAGTAGATCTTTTGAAGACCAAATAAGCTATTTTAGGGGTGGTTAAATCTGGATCTGAATCTGAATCTAAATATAGATACATTTGGATTTGGATCCGTATTGATATTTTTAAATTTAGATGTGGATAATATTCGTGTGGATTACAGACAGATTTTCTAGATTTTTGGACCCACATAATGCTAAATTCAAATACAATTTAAAATTAAACAAATTTACCTAATAAAATCAAATAAAATCCAATCATAATTCAACAATCGACAATTTAATACCTAGAATAACATACAACAATATTATAATAAAAATACTACAATATAAATGAAACATCAAGAACAACATAAATCTAAGTTTACCACCACAAATCCATAAATACAAACATTATTAATCCACACAGATTCCATTCAAAACCGCCACAAATAAAAACACCACTATAAATCCACATAGTTTTGATTTTTTATTTGACTAATATATTTTTAATTTAATTTTAATTTAATAAATAAATTTAATTAAAAAATAATGTGGATTTGGATATCTAGTTTTCTGAAAATACTTGCATCTAAATCTACACATATCTTAATTTTTTGCATCCGAATTTGTATTTTTCTAATGTAATCTAGATCTTAATCTTCCAGATATTTGCAGATTCAAGTCAGACGTAGATTTTTTTGCCATCCTTAAGCAATTTTGTCTCTACTAGTAGAAAGCTTAAAATTTAAATTTTTGGAAGTAGATGTTAAAGTGCTTTTTTAAAATGTTAAAATATCTAAAATATGTTTTATTTATTTAACAATCTTATTTCATTTTTTTCATAATATAACTTTTAAAAAATTGTCTATTAAAATCATTTTATAATTTTTAATAAAATTCCCCATTCAACAACTAAATAATTTTTTTTTGAAAGTTTTACTTATAAAAGCTATACTTAAGTGAGTTTTATTTAAAACATTATACCAAACGAAGTATTAAAAGAGAGCTGGAAGCTCTACTCCCAAGTTAATTTTACAAGCTTGGGCTTCCACACACATTTTTTGGGTGAAATAATTAGGAAATTTACCCATTTGACCACTTTTCAACTTTTGATATAAACAAAGACCATACTCCATTTTTTTTTTTCTTATAATAGCAATCATTTACAAGGTTGTTAGACCAAAATACCCCAAATTTCTCAAAGCTAAACAAACAAAATATTTTGTGCAACATCACCCAAAAACATCTCCTATTTCCCTAACAACACTCGCGGGAGTTCCCTCACTTTCACGATTTCTTGAACTCCAATGAATTCTTTCACTTCCGATGGCAATTTGTGTGAGCTATAGTTTGATTCCAGTGAGTTCTTCACTTTCAGTTTCAACGACTTAGATACTTTTTTATTTTTTATTAATTTTCATTTGATTTTGTTTACTTTACTTGGTTAATTGATCATTGATCATAGTTAATTATTAAGATATGCATTGGGTATGAAAATATCAGAATTTTCTTAAGAATAATATATCTAATAAATGGCACACCAAGTGATTGTTTAAATATATTTAAGAAATTATTGATATAAACTTAAAGTTATTTTGAGGTTAAATATGCTGACCTATTAAGAACATGGGTGGCTGCCTGTGTTGCCCAAAATTTGGCCATTCTAAGCTTAGACAATGCAAGTGGCTTCCCCTTATCGCCCAACCTAGAAAATGCCCAAGACACGCATGCCCATTTGGTTGGGCAACGCGAGTGGCATGCTTGCTTCGCTTGGGCAATGGGCTTATCATCACATAAGCTTTCACTCATTTTATGCTTGCCACATAGGCTACTGCCCAGGCAACACAAGTCCGGCGTCTGATTTTTTCAAGAGTTGCGTCTTTATGACAAAATCAAGTAATGGCCAACTCTCTAGAAAATCGAGCAACAAATTGTGTCACCCAAGTGATGAGCTTATCGCCACACAGACTGTCACTTATTTTACGCATGCGACATATGCTGTCGCTAGGGCAACACAGACTCTTGCCTAATTTTTTTGAGAGTTGTCTATTTATCATAAAATCAAGTAACATCAACTCTTTAGAAAATTGGGTGACAGGCTATATTGCCCAGGCGACGAGCCTGTTGTTGCACAGGCTATCACTCATTTTATGCATGCAGCTCGGGTGACAGCTCGTCGCTTGATTTTTCTTAGAGCTTTCAATTGCTTGATTGTAATCAATAACATAACGACATTAATTATTAACATAATAAAGTCATTCCAAATTAAATAATACAAGATTAATCAAAAGTCTTTATATAAAATAATATTTATCTGGACTTTTCTTTAGAATTCTATACAACTCTGCAATAAATTATTCAAATGTTGCAATTTTCTAGAAACAAAATGTAGTAACTTTTTTATTCTTGTACTCCATATGATCGTCATTTAAAGTCTTCCATGCTCCATCAAAATACATCTTAAGCATAACCAACTTCATTAACCTGATGCAAAATAATATTAATACTTTATTAATAACACTCTAAAAAATAATGTTACTATATTAATTAAATAATTAATTAATTTGGGTGCTTCGGAAGATAGCATTGTCTCTCAAGCGACAAAAAAATTCACACAAATTGCATGCGATTGTATGTTGGGCGACATGAGCACCAATCACCCAACATGCAATATCGCCTATTGCCTGGGTGACAAGTGCCTTTGCTCGACAACAAGTCATTCGAAGCTTGGGCGACATGTACTTATTGCCTAGATTCTAGGTTTTGACTTCAACATTGTTCAAAACTCATTTTCATTAGATTTTGTTGGAATTTTAGTGAATTATAAATCTATGACCACAAATTAATTATTTAATATACCCACATTATAATAAAATGAACAACCAACCTTTTGTATGAAACCCACCAAAAAAATAAAAAAATAAATTGAAGAAATACTAACATTAACTTCGTATTATTCTTTAGTTTGTTGCTTGATTTTGTCTTCAATGCTTGGATAAATATTTTAGTTTGATGAATGCGAGATATGTGAAATGGGGGTTGAGTGATAGTTGGATAAATAATTTTGTTTTTTGAATGTGAGAGAGGTAAATAGGGAGTGTTTTGGTGGTGTGTGAAGAGATTGAGTTGTTGTTTGGGAGTTGGAGTTTTGTTTGTTTAGTTTTGTGGGCATTTTGGTTAAAAAACCCTGTAAATGGTTGCCATTGTAAGAAAAATTAAAGTGTGGTCTTTTTTTATGTTGAAAGTTAAAAAATAGTCAAATGTATAAATTTTTTAAAATAATTAGTGTGTTTTAGGTGCTCACGGTGTGTATTTAAAACATATACCCCTCTTTGGTCAACTCAATTGAATGCCCAAAACAAAGTAACAGCATTTTGGATTTTCGTTATATATATATAAATGAAGATATTGTCATTATCTAGCTACAATTCTCGCACTCAATTTATATTAATAAATAACAAACTTCTAACTCAGTAACCTGCATGAAATATTCAAAATATTCTTATTTTATTAGATATTGACCATTAACAATATAAAAGTTTAAAGTTGAAACTGAGGGGCATTCAAGTCATTTCAGAGACAAGAGGTGGATAATTTATCAAAAGAAACATAAAAAGAATGCTGAGATAGATAAAATTGACAAATTATATCTTTATTTGACATGTCTTAGGAGTCAAGGTATACAGATGTTATTATCACAAGCAATAACCACTAGCTAAATAGGGAAAGCATCGAAAGATCCGTTGCCCTCCATTCCGGTCCGGTTCGCCCTCTCATTAAACCTGAAAGAAAGAAAGAGCTGTACCATTTTCGTAAATATTTTCCTTTTTCGGGACTCAAATCAAGTATCTATCCAATTAACCAACCGGATATATTTATCTATTTATACATGATATAAAATCCCGACCAACTTTCACATTGACGTTTCCTTTCCTATAACAAACTCTCCCACGAAACAAACTTGCACACTAAGAACAAGGTACGCCTAAAACCCTAGACTGCAAATATATTTATGTGTACTTTACATATTATAAATTATCTTGACAAATCAAGAAAACGTCGATAAATACATATGCTTAAGCAGTGTAATTGGTGGTGTTGTTAATGGGGAAGGGAAGAACTAGTGCTGTGTTAGGGCAAAAATTGAGTGTGGCATCAACGTCAAAATCAGCATCATTGAGTATACCATCTGGGCCAGTGTATTATCCTACTGAAGATGAATTTGAGGACCCATTAGAGTATATTTGCAAAATTAGGGCAGAGGCTGAGCGTTATGGGATTTGCAAGATTGTTCCACCTAAAAGTTGGAAACCACCATTTGCTTTGGATTTAGGTTCTTTTACATTTCCCACAAAAACACAGGCAATTCACCAGTTGCAAGCGAGGTCGGCCGCTTGTGATTCTAAGACTTTTGAGTTGGAATACAGTAGGTTTTTGAAGGAACATTTTGGGAAGAAGTTGAATAAGAAGGTGTTCTTTGAAGGCGAGGAGTTGGATTTGTGTAAATTTTTTAATGCAGTGAAGAGGTTTGGAGGGTATGATAAAGTTGTGAAGGAGAAGAAGTGGGGGGAGGTTTTTAGGTTTGTTAGATCAAATAGGAAGATTTCCGACTGTGCTAAGCACGTTTTGTGTCAGTTGTACTATAAACATTTGTATGATTATGAAAAATATTACAATAAGTTGAATAAAGAGGCGACAAAAGGTTGCAAGAGGGGGTTAGATGGGGATGTAAAGAGTGAAGACAAGGATGAGCGTTCGAGCTCGAAAAGAAGGCGGAGGAATAACAGTGATCAGGAGAGAGCTAAGGTTGGTCATAAGGTTGATACGGAGGATGAGCTTGACCAGATTTGTGAGCAATGCAAAAGTGGGCTGCATGGGGAAGTTATGCTTTTGTGCGATAGGTGTAACAAGGGGTGGCACATTTATTGTTTGTCACCCCCATTGAAGCTTGTTCCTCCAGGGAATTGGTATTGCCTAGAGTGCTTGAATTCTGATAAGGATAGTTTTGGTTTTGTGCCGGGTAAGCGGTATACAGTGGAATCTTTCAGACGGGTAGCTGATCGGGCCAAAAAGAAATGGTTTAGGTCAGGATCTGCTTCGCGTGTTCAAATGGAGAAAAAGTTTTGGGAAATTGTGGAGGGATCAGCTGGTAATGTTGAAGTTGTGTATGGCAGTGACTTGGACACTTCCATTTATGGAAGTGGTTTTCCTTGTGTATGTGAGCATAGACCAGAATCCGTGGATGCCAATGTATGGAATGAATATTGTAATAGCCCATGGAATCTAAATAACCTGCCAAAGTTGAAAGGGTCGGTACTCCGGATGGTTCATCATAACATTACTGGGGTTATGGTGCCTTGGCTTTATCTTGGCATGTTGTTCTCAGCTTTTTGCTGGCATTTCGAAGATCACTGTTTTTACTCAATGAATTATCATCACTGGTATGTAGCCATGCTGATTTAACCCCTTTTTTGGTAGTGTTGTCTTGGAGCAAACACATTATTGGTTGCTTTATTTTCCCTTGCAGTTTTTCATCTTAGGAACCCTTCATTTATTTTTTAAATGAATTAATGCATTGAAATGGTTACTTTAGCATCTACCACTATTGAGTCATAAAGAAAGTTGATATGTGGTAGAGTGTAGATGAGTTGTCTTTTTAATACTTATTGGCATTGGGAGCTTTACTTGCCCCTACAGGGTGCTTCAATTGCTTATTAATTTTCATGATTTTTTATTTTATTTTTTTAAATTTCATTTAAATATCCAAAACTTGGTCTGGTGCTAAGCAGGTAGAATGGAATTTCAATTTCTCATTTTTTATACTTCTGGTGGTTCAGTGTGGTGGATACTTCTTTTATGCTTTGCAAGGTACTGCTAGCTAAACTTTTAAATTGATTTGTTGATTATCACTGCTCTTATGGCATAGGGGAGATCCAAAATGTTGGTACAGTGTCCCTGGAAGTGAAGCTGGTGCTTTTGAGAAGGTAGTTCTTCATATTGGAATTCATCTTTTCAGCTTTTTATTTAAAAGAAAAAAAAGCCTGCCATTGCTTTTTTTTTTTTTAAATTTTTATTCAGGTTCTTTATTCCTCCTTAATTTGAGAGAAGAGGAGTATGCGATGTGTTGGCTGAGCTTATGTTCCTAGTGAATTTGCACAGGAGAGCAAGTCAATGTGAAAGTTTCATTGTGAACTGTTGTATTCCACGGTGTTGATTGACAGTTTTTCCTTCCAAACAAAGTGATCATGACTGATGTCAACCTTTCTTTTTTCAGGTTATGCGGAGTAGCCTTCCTGATCTATTTGATGCACAACCTGATTTGCTCTTTCAACTTGTCACTATGTTGAATCCATCAGTGTTGCTAGAAAATGGCGTTCCAGTCTACAGTGTACTACAGGTTTGTATTTTTAATATCACCATTTTGCTTCTTATATGGTACTTTTTTGTCTATATTCGTTATACATTTTCGTTTCTAGTCAACTTATGAAATGACTAGGCCTTTAGAAAATGTGTTATTTTTTTGTAGTAGTCAATGCCATTTTTTTAATGTATTCTGTTGGATACATTTTATGTGGCTCTTTTGTGTGTATTTTTTGGCAGGAGCCTGGAAACTTTGTCATCACATTCCCCAGATCTTACCACGCAGGATTTAATTTTGGTCTGCTGACTGCCATGATGTTTTCTATTAATGATGATTGGTTTAGAAGGATGCTTTTGTCTCCTGTAATGAGTTACTTGCACTTGATAAAATTTTTTGCTCTCTGGTCTTTTCAGGTTTAAACTGTGCAGAGGCTGTTAATTTTGCTCCTGCTGACTGGCTGCCACATGGTGGCTTTGGAGCTGATCTGTATCAGCAGTATCACAAAGCTGCAGTTTTATCTCATGAAGAGCTCCTTTGTGTTGTAGCCAAGGTTGTAAGTTTTCTGACCTGTCTTATGTGCTTTAGTTGAACTAAGATTGAAGATGAGGACATTCATATTTTCATGGATGTAAAAACAGATGAAGTAGAAATGAGACTTTAGGCCCTCAAGAATATATAAACAACACATGGCATAATATGAAGTCACTCTCCAAACTGCAGTAATAGGTGATAACTCATTATTGACTACACACTGCTTCCCAGAGTCTTTCTGTGAAAGGTAGACCTCAGGGCACCAAACTTTTAAAACTAACAATGTGATGCGAAAACTTTGTACTGAACTGTTGAAGAGATGAAAATGCTGTTGCAAAGGGTCCCTTACACAGGTATATTAATGTTTGAACTAGGAATAATAAGAGTTTAATCTAGGAGGGGCTAGTGGATTTTAATCGAGGTGAGTTAGTTTATCTTAAGGCCCATGAGATCTTTTCTGTAATGCTATGCTCTTGTTATTCATACTTCTGCAGTTTAGATGGAGAGTTCAAAATCTATGGGGTTGTTTTTCTGTTTTTCCTTCCCATAGGTAACTTCTTTATGCACAAACTGGAATGTGCATGTGTGTGGCACTTAGTCTATTAACTGGCTGTGATTATCAGCTACTTCTGCTTATTATTAGGGCATCTGGTTTGCTTCTTGTCTACCTTTAGTCATCGTAGATAATTCTAGCTAGTTGCTACAAAGAAAAGATATGAATTTTGCATTTTCAGTTGATTTCTGCTTGTTGAATTGTGTTTTCGTCTGTCTTTTGCTGTTCTTTTCCTAGCTAATTGATCATCATTTTGTTTTGAGCAGAGTGATCTTGATAGCAAAGTGTCACCTTATTTGAAGAGAGAATTGCTGAGAGTATATACCAAAGAAAGAATGTGGAGAGAGAGGCTTTGGAGAGAAGGCATCATCAAGTCAACTCCTATGCGCCCTCGGAAATGCCCGGAGTATGTGGGTACTGAAGAGGTAATTCCATATTTTCATTTTTATAGTTGGTTCTTGGCTTCATACAACATGGTTATATTGATTGTGATAAATTCTTTTGATGGATTTTCTAGGATCCAACATGTATTATATGTCGGCAATATTTGTATCTCAGTGCTGTTGCTTGCCGTTGTCGGCCAGCTGCTTTTGTGTGTTTGGAGGTGAGCAGAGTTTTGTCGTTAAGATGCTACAGTAATTTTATGGTTATTTAAATTATCTGCACGTTCCATATGTGGTATTCCTTTCCGTATAGACTTTGAGAAACTTTATTAATGAGAAGGAAAAGTTTTCAAACACAGGTAGTCCACCTGGTTATACCATGGGTGGGTGTAGTGGAGTAGACTTTACAATTGTATGTTTCTTGAGTTAGCTTACAAGTAAAGACTTTAATTCTATCAGCTTCAGCCTTTTGGCCCTTTTTATACAACCATAAGTTGAATTTAATTTTGTTCTTTATAGAGACTTTTTTTTTTCTTCATTGAATCTTAATCTATTAAAAAAAATCTTTTCTTTCTTAACCAGTTCGGTGCACATTAGAACATTCACTCATTTCAAGGGGGTGCAACATGTCTCAGTTTGGGCCTCCCCAGAAATTCTTGGATTTCTTGCAATATGAGATTGAATGCCATAACTCTTATTTGTACTTTTTATTGGTGCTGTTGGGAAATCCTAACTTGTTGGCTTATTGGTGGATTTCCTTATTTATCGATCAGGATAAGAGTTTTAGGAGAAAAGAACAGTGACACCCCTGTTGTTTTGGCGAAAAGGTCGTGGGGAATTCCTAGTTTTTAGAAATTGTCACATGGATCCCTTTTGGGACGCATAAACCCCCTTTATAGCCAAACCTTTGGGGTCTTATCATTTCCGAACACAAAAGGGGTTCTGTGACCGCTTCTGAAAATATAGGGCCTCCATGACCATTCTGTCAAACCATGCGGGTGTTGTCGTTCCTTTTTCCTATTTTTAGGTTTATGAAATCAAGTAGAAATTGGAAATCTTGAAGATGAAAAGGGCACATTGTTGAATGTTTATTCATTTTCTTTTCTGAAGTTGGAATGCCATTGATAAGCTCCTCAAACTGATGAATCTTCTATGTTCAACATTTTTGTTTAAGTTTTTATTATCGCATTGTATATTCTTACTCTTTTTGTGAATAATCTGATAAATAAGATGATTCAAATTATTTTGGGCCTCATTAAAATTTTTCTGCTTTTTAAAATTTAAAATCTGCTGTTGGAATTTCTCCTTGGCAATTACTGATTCTATGTGGCTTTCATGCAGCACTGGAAACACCTCTGTGAATGTAAAACCAGAAAACTTCATCTTCTCTATCGTCATACCTTGGCAGAATTGTATGATTTGTTTCTTACTGTTGATAGAAATAGTTCTGAGGAGACATCAGAAAGTAATAATTTAAGAAGACAGATCTCATCTTCCAACCGTCCGACTGCTTTGATAAAAAAGGTTTAGTTATGACTTCCTTGTTCTTTTCTGTTTCTGAGTATGAGCAACTTTCTTACATAATGCTTTTGGTTGATGGGTTATCTTATTTTATGGGTTTTAAATTATTGTGTCTCAAGAGTTCTTAGTGTGACAAATTGAGTACTTACTACCTTGCTATGCATTTGTCCTTGATCATGCTGGGGGTTTCCTTTTAAATATTTCATTGCATCTCACTATTAAGATCGCTTTCATACAGCGGAAATCTGTGCTTGATTCTTGATATTTTGTCATTCAAATTGGATGAGAAGATAGAGATTTGGTGAATTGTCCATGTTCCCTGGTTGGATTATTGGAGTTATGAGACCAGTTGGTCTTTAAGAGGCAGATGTAACAAGAGATTCTTCTTTGTGCATCCTTTTGTTATTTAAGTGTTAATTAATTCTTCTTTCTGGGCAGATATAGGCTGTCTTTCAGGGAACTTTGAAGAAATTCTTTTTTTTGAGACTTGAAGAATTATTTGAAACTAATTGAATTCATATTTTCTAATTCCCCTGGTATGTATAGAGTAAATGTATTGTGGTGACTACATATAGCAATTGTGTTATTATTTGTATGATGCTTGCATTTGTGGAGATTATCCATGTTTGTATAAATCATGATATCAGCGTACAAAAGTTTTATTTCTAATAAATGTGATATCTTGAAATTAATTGTGTTGTGAAGCTGTGTCTTTGATTAGCAAATATTTCTGGCAAATTTTAAGATTGAACTATTTGAGCCATTCCTTTGGAATTCTGAATAGTTAATATCATAATGCTTAGTTATATCCCAATTGCTGTGGCATCTTATACGTATCAATTAATTGGGTTTGTAAAACTAAAATCAACTAATGCCATGCACATGGCAATAAATAATGAGAAATTATCCACCGATCACTTGATGTTTTTCACTTTTTCAAAAATACACAATTCTTTTTTTTTTTGCCTGAATTACATCTAAAGTTATAATTTTTTTCACTTTTCCACTTCCGTCTGTTGACCGTTAAGATTCTGTTTCTTTTTTTAACAAAATGACGGTTTTGCCCCCCAAATGTAAAATTACAATTTCATCCTATAACATTAATTTTGGGGGGCAAAACCATCATTTTGTTAAAAAAACTAACGGAATCTTAACGGTCAACAGACAGAAGTGGAAAAATGCAAAGAATTGTAACTTCAGATGTAATTCAGGCAAAAAAATAAAAGAATTGTGTATTTTTGAAAAAGCCTGAAACATTAGGTGGTCGTTAGATAATTTCCCATAAATAATTGATAACATGTTAGTTGGGATACAAATTAAGCATCCCAACTGAGTAAGCATAGCATTATTAAATATTATATTAAGAATGTCAAATGGATGCAGGTCAAAGGTGTTCATGTTACCATGTCTGAAAAATGGCGTTCTCGTTCACTTAAGGTTCTTCAGGGCCTGTTTTCTAGTGATGCTTATGGCACTCTTTTGAGGGAAGCTGAACAATTTCTTTGGGCTGGTTCTGAGATGGATGTGGTGAGATTTGGGCCCTCAATTGTTTCACGAACAGTTGAATAAATTGATTGAAGCTCACAAACAGTTGAATAAATAAATTTATTACATCTTGTAACAATACTTTGCTCACCTAGAAAAGAAAATGTTTTGTATATAGGTCAGGGACATGGTGAACAAATTGATTGAAGCTCAGAGATGGGCAGAAGGGATAAGAGATTGCCTTCGTAAAGCAGAGGACTGGTCATCTCTTCCTGGCTCTGATTCAGAGAAAGTGCGCCTGGATTGTGTTAATGAGTTGCTTGGTTTTGATCCTTTGCCGTGTAATGAGCCTGGACATCTTATCCTGAAGGTTATAATGCTTTACAGAAAGCTGTACTTTATAAGTGTTGCCTCACAGATGTATGATCAGGAATTTGCGAGGAAACATTATCACTTATTCTATCATCAAGACATTTACTTTTAGCTATGAACCTTGTTTCAAAATTCTTTATGTAGCTTCTGCTTGCATCTTCTCCACTTGATCTGCCTATTGAAATTTCCACTTCGTCTGCCTATTGAAATCTCTCCTATTTTTATTTTTATTCCTAATCAGAATTACGCAGAAGAGGCTAGGTCGCTGATTCAGGAAATTAATGCTGCCCTCTCAGCATGTTCAAAGGTATGTGTCTGCTCTCTTATGACTGATTCCAGTTAGTAGTATTGTGTTGATAGAAAGTGTGCTCTGGCCTAATTGATTGGTTTTTTTTAATTATTGTTTATTTTTCATCATTGTCTCTCCAGATTTCTGAGTTGGAGCTATTGGATTCCAGAGCTTGTGGCTTACCAATTTATATAGTAGAAAGTGAGAAGCTATCTCAGAGAATTTCTTCTGCAAAGGTATATTCAATTGTCAAATTTAGTTATTATTCATGTTTGTGCATTAATTTGAGTTATTTCTTTTTGTTCTTGATAATCCTTTGTTTTATCTTTTGTGTGTGTTTCTTTCTTGGGGGCTGTGGTTATTTAACATTTATTTAATGCATGCTTTAAATTTGATTGTGGTCAGTGGTAAGACTATAGTGAATAAGGCTGCTCTCATTTTACTGTTGACGTTCTTTAGGTCTGGAGAGACAGTGTGAGAAAATGCATCTCGAACAAATGTGATGCAGCGATTGAGATTGATGTTCTTTACAAGTTAGAGTCAGAGGTAACCTTAATTTCTTAGTCTGTGCTTCTGTATGGTTTGACATTTTCTAAAGCATTGGCTCTAATATTTCATGTTATGTTGAACAGGCATTGGATTTGAAAATCGAAGTTCCAGAGACAGATATGCTTTTGAAAATGATAGGGCGAGCCGAATCATGTCGGGCTCGATGCAGTGAAGCATTGAGGGGTTCTATGAGTCTAAAGGTTAGCCTGGTTGATCTCTTTTTTATCTGTCTCTTACGCTTCTGTGCATTCATTGAGTTTTTCTTTGGTTAAGATGTAAGTTTTCAAAATCTTGACTTTTCAGACTGTTGAACTGCTTCTTCAAGAGCTGGATGGTTTTACTGTTAATATACCGGAATTGGAGCTTCTAAAGCAATACCATAGTGATGCCATTTTATGGATTGCCCGCTTAAATGATATTTTGGTGAACATTAGTGAAAGGAAGGATCAGCACAATGTAATTGATGAATTAAATTGCATTTTGAAAGACGGAGCATCTTTGAGAATTCAAGGTTTCTTACTTTTGATATGCAATTTCCTTGTTACAGTCCCATCTTTGCCCATTGTTTGTCTCCATTTTATGTTTCCTTAATGCTGGTTCTATTTTATTTCTTCGAGATCAGTTGATGACTTGCCTCTTGTTGAGGTTGAGCTGAAGAAGGCTCATTGCAGAGAGAAAGCTCTGAAGGTAATTTCTTGTTCTGTTTCCTCTCAAACTTCTGTTTGGTGGTGGTTATGTTATAACAATGGATCTTATTGTGCTCCTTTCTCTCTGGTCTTTGTTCATTTTGATAGCTTCAGCTGACCCAAAAAGTGACTAGTTTTCACTCATTGAATCTGATGCACTGCTAATTTGTTTAGGCAATCTGCACTTCAAGCTTTTATTGGATGCTTATTATTTGATTTAATAAAATGTTTGGAACTTCCTTACAGGCATGTGATACTAAAATGCCTCTGGACTTCATTCGGAAAGTGATGGTGGAGGCTGTCAAGTATGGTCTCTTGCCTGAATGCAATCTCAAAAATTGAGTTTGTGGAAGGTTTTTCATTTTTTTGGTACTTGACATCTTATGTAAGTTTTACGTGGCATTTCTGTTTACCAGACTACAGATTGAGAGAGAAAAATTATTCATTGATCTGTCTGGAGTACTGGCCGCTGCTATGCGTTGGGAGGAAAGAGCAGCAGATATTCTTATACACAAGGCTCAGATGTGCGAATTTGAGGATATTATCAGGTTTGGGCATTCCTTATCTTATTTTCTTATTTTTTGTTCTGTAATGCTTCTTTATTTCTTTTTACAGTTTGCGTTCCATAGCTTACCTCCTTTTGTCTTATTATCATTGAATTCAAATCTTTTAGAGCTTCGCAAGACATATTTGTGGTTCTACCTTCGCTAGATGAAGTCCAAAATGCAGTATCAATAGCTAAATCATGGTTAAAGAATTCTGAGCTATTTTTAGCTTCTGCGTTTCCTGTAGCACCTGCCTCCTGTTCTTTGCTGAGGCTTGAGAGTTTGAAGGTTCTTTTTATGTTAATAGACTCTTCTTTTTTCATGTTGTCTCTTGCATGGTTTTCAAAAACTGGGTGGAGCACAAAGTATGACAAGTCGATCTAAATGTTGCAGGACTTAGTTTCTCAGTCAAAGTTTCTTAAGATATCATTGGAAGAGCAAACAGAGCTTGAAAAAGTTATAAATAATTGTGAGAGATGGCAAAATCTTGCGTCTTCTCTTCTACAAGATGCTAGATGCTTACTTGATACAGATGAAATTGGTGACGGTCTGAGCAACAGTCTTGTTTCAAAAATTGAACAGCTAATTACATCGATGGAATCCGCTAAGAATTGTGGTTTGTCTCTTGGTTTTGACTTCCATGAGATTTCAGAACTTCAAAATGCATGTTCTACCCTGCATTGGTGCAAGAAGGCTCTTTCTTTCCTCTCTGTTTCTCCTTCTTTGGAGGTGATCATTTGTTTTCAATTATTTTCATGACCTTGTTTTATTGTGATTTTTGTGTTAGACAAGCGTCTAATCTGTAGAAGAGCCATGCTTCTTTATGGGAATTTATATAAAATTGCCCTAAATTTGTGTATATAATTTATATCTGTTCTTGTTTCTTCCTTTCTTTTTAGGTGGCTTTTCGTTTCTCATCTGATACTGGAAACTTACCAGAACAGCTTTACAAATTGATTGTTTTAAGCAATACCTATTCTCCCACATTGGCATATTATGAAGGTGTACTCTGTCTTACCTGCAGGATGTGGAGAGCTTGATGGCTGTTGCAGAAGGCCTTTCTACTGGATGTTTTTCAAGTATATTGTGGAACTCTTTGATTAATGGGGTTAAATGGCTTAAAAGAGCATTGGAAGTCATTTCGGCTCCATGTAAGTTTAAAAGATGTAAGCTGAGTGATGTTGAAGAAGTTCTTGCTGGATGTAAGGTATTAGAATTATACATGTTAGTTCTCTGTAGTGCCTTTGGGTCCTCAAGAATATGCAGCTTCAACTTTGATTTTGAAGATATTGTATTTGGACTTGTCTAGGAATTAATGCTATGCAGAACTTACTCTCGGATTTTTCTGCTTGCAGGGAATTAACGTCTCCCTTCCGGTTGTGATTGGTGAACTTACAAGTGCTATTCAGAAACACAAGTGAGTTTTATGATTATTATATATATTTTTTCTTTTCATTATTTCTTTTTCTAGCCTAAAATTTGACATGTAGATGCTTAGTGGTTATTTGGTCTCCTTAAATGATGCTTCAACAAATGTATTTAATACATGTCGTTTATACTACATGTAGTGCATAGTGATGTTATATGTCAGACTTGAGAATCTTTCTTAGACAAGTCCATTTGGATTTTGATCTAATGTTAACCACGGTAAATAAATGATTATTATGAGGACAAACTCACTAACATGAAGCATATGGAGACATATACCTTCTCTTTATGGTTTGTCTCTATTGATTATTAGCAACTTTTTGCATAGTTTATTGCTCTGTTGGTTTTAACTGTAATATAGGTTGTGGCAAGAACAAGTTCATCAATTCTTTAATCTCAAGTGTGAGCAACAATCTTGGTCTCTGATGTTACAGCTCAAGGTATGCTGTCTGTGTGCTTGATAAACTGTGAATACGCATGAATGCGTTATGCTTGTTTACTCCTTTTCTTACCCCTTTTGCATAAATCCTCTTTGAGAATCCCAAGCATTATGTTTATAAGTGTTGCTTGCTTGAAAATTTTATCATAAACAGGAACTAGGAAAAGCTGCTGCTTTTGATTGTCCAGAGCTAGAGATGGTTCTATCCGAAGTTGATAAGGTTGAAAACTGGAAGCAACGCTGCAAGGAAATTGTAGGGACTTCTGTAGGAGATAAGAATTCTTTGTTTGGTCTTTTGCAGAAGGTCTTTATCAGATGATTGTTTTTATTTCCTACAGCTTAGATGATGGTCGTTTAGATATTTATCATGTAAATTGAGAATCCTTTTTAATATTGTTCAGATCAAAGAGTCTCTACATAGATCACTGTACATATATAACAAGCCACATGGTTCAGTATCGATGACTCAGTGTATGTGCTGTGAGAGTGATTCCAAGGAGCTTGAATTCTTAATTTGTTCTGCATGCAAAGACTGGTAAGGTATTTGTTGCTATGTTATATTTCATATTTGATTTTTGTCCCCGTGGTAGGCTAATAGTCAGGGGTTCTACTATTTAGGCTCCTTTTCATGTAAGAATATTGTGGAAACTTTGAGCAGCAACCCAATATCTAAAATGTAAATTCCGCTAACCTTAGAGATGTCTGTTAGTGATCTTTGAAGTAGTTGTAATTGGTTTGCGATTCACTCATCAATTTCTCTATGACATGCATATCTACTTGTCATGATTTGTGGTTGCATTTCTGCATGTTCTTCTAAATTCATCTGATCTGGCAAATGCATGATTTTGATTTCTTCCATATGAAACAGCTATCATGTGCAGTGTTTAAGACCAACAGAAGTTGATAGAAATCATGCAGAAGCCTACATATGTCCTTATTGCCAATATTTTGAGAGTGAATCAGTATCTCAGTTCAGAGGCAGCCCTCTGGTGTGACAATTTCCATCTGTTACCCCAATTATTTTGTGGAGTAATTCATAGCAGAAACTTGTATATCTGATTTTATTTCTTCATGTGAACAGAGATTTGGAGAGAAGCGCTGTGATTTGAGAATGTTGATTGAGCTTCTCTCAGATTCTGAATTTTTTTGCAGACGGTAAGCTGCTGTGTATGCTTATCATGTTAAAAGCATCCTGTATCAAATCAATAGTTGATCTTTAAGAATTTTTTTCATCTTTCACTTGCTGCATCCCATTACTTCTTCTATGAAAAGTTTGTGGAGTATTTTTTTAAAAGGAAAATACATGAAAGTTTTAAGAAACTTGGGGATTAGGGAACCGTATAAATATTTTTTTTTGGTATCTTTTTAAACCTTTAATTACAATTAGCATTTATGAAATATGATACATGTTATTCTTCTTAGTTTTCTTGTCCCTCTATAAGTCAATTCAGAACTTAATTATGTTTTGCATTCTGCGAACTAGTTGGGAGTGTTGATAACATGTTTGTTCAGCTCCAGTTTGGGAATAATGTGAGAATGACAACAGTTTGCTTAATGTGAAAGTAAAAATGATATGAGTTTTGCTTTGAGGCCCCCCCTCCCCTTCTTTTTTTGTCTCTTCCTATGATATCTGAAAATGCTGATCTGATTTTTTTTTTCCGGTTTTTGGTGATCCTTTCTTGAAAGTTCAAACATATATTTATTTGGACAAGTGCTGTTGCTTTTTACAGGATTGAAGAAAAAGATGTACTGCAAGACGTTGTGGATGTAGCTCTTGCATGCAAGACCTGCTTGACTGATATAGTGAAGTTTGAATCCTGTTATTTGGATAAAGATCTCCACGTCATCTCCAATAAATTAACTATCGCTTTGAAGGCACTTATTTCAATCTTTCTATCTCTTCATTGTATTCCAAAGAGGGTTTTCTTATTCTTTTGATTTTTTGTGTTTTGTCATAGAGTCAGCATTTCTCTCTCTCTATCCCAATTTATGATTGTTATCTTCCAGTCATTAGAGACAGCACTAGCCACCATAAAAACAAAAGTACCATAATTAATGATTGGCTTGATTATCCTGATTAGAGGTGTTCTGCTGCACAGGCCAGAGAAGCAGCTGGAGTTTTCAATCGTCAAAGTAATAGCGCTCTTGACTTTGCATTAGCAAGAAACTTGTGGAGGGTTAGAGTTAGTAAGTTATTAGAGGGTTTAAGAAAGCCTACAATTGGACAGATACAAAATTATTTGAAAGAGGTATGTTGTCCTTGGCTTCTCAGAGCATTGTACATATCATGATGAAATTTTGTGACCTAGAATAATCTTCTTGTGGTTTGTTACTGGTGTTTTGATTGTGAAATTGGGATGACAGTGTGAAAACATCAGCTGATGGTGTAGAGGGGTGTGTGTGCGCACATGCGCGCCCAAAGTAATAGTAAATAAACATACTCAGGGTAATTCAGTACTTTATATTTCGAAAAGCACTAGGAAAATGGTATTATAGTCACAATTATCTAATCTCTTAGATTTTAATGGGAGCATATATGGGTGTGCCATGAACCCTAGCATGAGTGAAATATGAAATTGTGCAAGGAACTGTGTTGGTGTATCCTTGAGGTTTTAGGTTGGTGAGAAGTCAAACCCTCACCAACCTTCATTGATTTTGCTGGTGATGAGGTGTTCGTATTTGGAATTTGTGTTTCAAATTCTGCCTGAATTTGTGACTTTGCATATTTCTCTAGCCAATGTTGAAATATCATTGTGAAATAGCATCTGGTACCTTGGAGATGGATGCAATGTTTTATGGTCTATATTCGTTGTGGTTTTTCTTTTACTAATTTGATTATTAGCCTCTGTGTCTCCGCTGGACCTCTGGTCCAGCTTACTTTTTGATAGTAATAGAAGTATATCATTTTTTATCAAAAAAGATTATTAGCCATTTTTAAGTATGGTGACAACCCAATGATATTTTCCTGGTAAAAAATTTGTAGTTTGTTTTTCTGTTTGTGCATTTAATCTGATTGGATGTAGATATCATTGTAAGAAATTCTGTATTTATTACCACCATTATTAATTTCTCTATTTCAAATTTTCTGCTTTGCAGGGAATTTTTTGCTTTTTATTTCTAGCTTCTCCTAAGATGGATAATCTGTGCAGACTTTTCTTCCTCTGTTTGGCAATATACACATTACAATATAAATGTTTGCTGGAACTTTTTGTACGAATGTGTTATAGGTCCTAATTGCAGTTACAAATACTTGTAGGGACTGTTAATGAACATATCACCCAAAGATCACTATAGGCAAAAGCTGATGGAACTGAATCGCATTGGCTTGCAGTGGGCAGATGTTGCCAAAAAGGTGCATAGACTTTTTTTTTTCATTGGGTTGTGTTTGGAGTTAAGCGAAATCTCCCTCAACCGTACCACTTAAATGTTCTTTCTCGTTGATTTGGCATTATTTATATGATTATTATTACAATTTTTGTTTGTCTTTTACAGGTAGTACTGGATTCTGGGGCTCTAAGCTTAGATAAAGTCTTTGAACTTATTGCAGAGGGAGAAAATTTGCCTGTTTACTTGGAGAAGGAACTTAAGGTAACTTATTTGGTTGTTGTAAAGCTGAATGCTTCACATTTTCATCAATTATTTATTTTTCTTGATTGGTGCAGTCACTAAGAGCTCGAAGTATGCTATACTGCATCTGTCGGAAGCCCTATGATGAGAAAGCAATGATCGCTTGTTATCAGTGTGATGAGTGGTATCATATTGATTGTGTAAAATTACTTTCTGCCCCAGAGATCTACATCTGTGCAGCATGTAAGCCTCAAGCGGAAGAGTCTTCTACTCCACGAAATGTGGATGGTGGGAGGTAAGAATGATACTCATCCATGGATATTGTCACTGGGTGAGCATGTTCTGTTCTTGGTGTTTGGGTTCGTCCCTTTCAACAACAAAACCCCCCCCGGGGGATGTAATTTAGTGAAAAATACTGTAAAATGACTGTTTTTTCTTGTATGACTTTTACAGATCAAATGCCGAATTTCTAGAGCCCAAAACACCTTCTCCCAAACACACAAACTCAAGAAAGAAACTGAGGAAGGCTGAGCCAAGCCTATCGCAGAAGATGCTAGCAATCACAAATAACAGCAGTGTACTTGACTGTTCTAGTGGAATTGATAACTTATGGTGGCATAATAGGAAGCCCTTCAGAAGAGCAGCTAAAAAACGCACAGTGCTGGATAGTCTCTCCCCATTTATTTACACGCATCAGTGAACAAGATCAGAGTATAGATGGTGATCATTCATTCAATTTATTCTTTTGGCTTAAGCTCTCAATGTTCTTAGTCCAATTCTCCCTTTTTTTTCCTTCTACCATTTTCCCTTTGCCTCTACCGTGGGTGCCAGCCTTCATTTAGGAGTCTTTATTTTCACCTCTTTTTTCTGCTCTGTTCCTGGCCCCAGAGAAGCAAAATTTTTCATTTCTGACGTGTTTCAACTAGAGGAGAGAAAATGTTATACGGAGAATTTTGTGCGGAATAGGTTCTAACGAATAAGAAAAGAATAGGATTGGCCAATACTCTAAAAAGGTCAAGACTCGGGAGCAGTATTGGCCAATTGATTGTACTGAATAGGTCAAAGAGAGCAAGTAGCCGATTTTTTTTTTTTTTTTTTGGGAATTACATGATATTATTACTCATATGAGATTATTACATTGATATTTATAATTAAATAATTATTGAGATTAATTTATAAATATTATATAGCACAACTCAAGTTTTTACTCTTTCTAATATTTAAGAGATGTTTACTCAATTCATATTTTAAAAGAAATAAGACTATTTTTACTCAAATTGTGAAAGAAATTTTAAATTTCCATAATTCCATGCCTTAACAATTGTGAGGGTAAGGTTCTAAGTAGTCGATTGATTAGGTATAGATAATGTGACTTAGAAACTATTAAAATGCTTGGAAATGTTGGTTACGGAGATTTTCAGTCAATTAAGGGATGAGCTTCCAACATTCCTATGAAATTTTATTTTTTATATTTATAATTCTTTCTTCAATGAAAATTATGAAAAAGGACAAACATTTATAATAGGGTTTTAGTTAGTTTGATTATCATTTAGAATAAATTAATTGAATTATAAACATATTTTTTTTCCAAAAATGCTTATTATTAAGTGACTTATTTTTTATTGATTCAAAATTATTTTATTTTATAAAAAAATAAATTATATCATACATTAATATTAATATTTAAAGATAGTTGGGGTTTATAATTTGTAAAGAATTCATAATAGTTTTTTAATGTAATTTTCGGCTAGAAAATTATGGTGTTATAAGGAAATTAAAGAGTGTGAAAAGTATTACTGATCAATTAAATGATTCTTACCAACAGAGCTTGGTAAGCTTGATCCAAAGCTTAGGTGAGCCTCAAAGGCAGGCAAAACTTCACGTCCAAATGCTTGTTACTCAATATGTTTAATGTTCACTGTGATTGAGAATGCTTTTAATTAGTGAAATACTCCAACTGCTCACGACACCTTGTATTGCTATACCATCGTGGGGTCAGTTGCAGCCCAGTCGGATTTTACTGTTTGGCCTTCTTTTTTTTTTTTAATAGAAAACAAAATTGTGGCCTGCGTGCCCAAAGATGAAAGAAGTAGCAATCTTGATAAGGATGTCAAAAAAACATTAAAATTAATAATGTTGTAGCCTATTGTTTAGTTTTTTATTAGCACTATAACTATTTTGGAATTGCTCTAAGGTAGAATATAAACCATACCCACACATACAGAGTAATAAATAATAAAAAAAATACATTATAACTTTAATCATACGTTTATGAAGGAAGTTTCACTGTAGAGTAGTTCCGATATAACCGAACCATTTCATTAGTGATAAAGAAAAATTCAAGTATTGGCTGCATCTATAAAGTTCTAAATGATTCGGATTCAAAAAAAAATGGAATTTACATATTTAAAACGCGGATTCAAATGGTAACAATAAAGATCGGTGCAGATATAGAAGTGCATCTGAAAAATCAGATATTTGGATCCATATTATTTTTTAGTTTAAATATTTTTAAATTAAAATTCAATTAAAAAACATATAAGTTAAATGACTTAAATTTAAAAAAATCCAAAAAATCTAACCTACCCTAAACTAAGAAGACACCGCAACCAAATTCCAAAACCCCTAAATCCCTAAACCTAATCTGCATCCATCGTCAAATGACATCTATCCCGCTGAGCGCGCGCCATTGCCTCATTGAGCACACGTTGTTGCCTCGTTGGTCGTTGCATCATTGCCTAGCCATTTTCTCATTGCTAAATAGTCATCCATTGGTTGCTGGAAAAGAAAAAAAAAGGTAATAAGCATTGTTAGACTTCATATATGATTTACCTTTTAATTTTGAACTTAAAATAGAATATTATTTCACATACTTGTTCATACAAAATTGATTGTACTATAGATTTTTTTTTGTCCCACTTTTTTCACATACTAGTTTGTTTTATTTTAATTCTGCATTATTACTTATTATTAAATTCCTTCATTTGAGACTGAGCTAAAGAGGATATCCTCAAGGAAATAATTTTACATTTTGTTCAAATAGTGATAATAATGTGGAAGCTAGATTGGAGGATGTCCGCGAACCTAAAGATAACAATGTTATTGAAGTTGAACTGAATTCAAATATGACAATGATGTTCAATTTGAATTGGATCCAATACTTGTAGAATGTAGCCATGGCCATGGTAATGATAATGTTGATGAAGGGTCTGCATCAACACAATCTAACGGAGGTAGGCTAACTTCATATGTATGCAATGATTTCAAGAGGCACAAAGACGTGGATGAGGAGTATCAGGCTATTTGCAACTATTGTAGTAAAACATTGATAGAATATTATTCTAGTGAGACTACATACTTAAAAAATCATTTTATTAGTTGTTTAAGAAAGAATTTCAAGAACATTAGGCAAAAGCTCCAAATAGTATCACATTTTGAGTTAATGCTTTTAATATGTATATTATGCTTATTTCAATATTAATGTATTTAATGATTTTATTTACATTATTATGATTTTTTTTTTTTTGCATTATTATGTTTTTATGCATGGAGGTAAAGTAACATATAATGTTCTATATGATTGTTTGATGGATTAAAATATTAATGAGAAGGTATCAACTGTGACTATGGATAATGTGTTGTTAATGATGTAATGATTCGTATATTATTGGAGAAATTTTTACCAAATTCATTGAGTTTAGGTGGGAAAATTTTCTCATTTGTTGTTATACTCATTTGAATTTGATTGTGAGGGATCGGATGTTTATGTTGGATAAAAGTGTTGAAAATATAAGAGATAATATCAATTATTCGACTTCTAAACCTAGAAGAGTTGAAATTTTGAAGATTTAGTGTGCAAAATAGTCTTGATTGTAAGTCTCGATGGAATTTAACTTACTTAATGCTCACTATTGCTTTGTTGTATAAATATGCATATGGTTAGTTAAGTAAGATTGATAAACATTACAAATGTTTGCCTTATGAGTCGAAGTAGGATTTGAAAAAGGTTTTGTGTGTTCATTTGGATTAGTTTTGTATGTTAGAAAAATTGTTTTTGGATTTTGACATCCTACCTTTAATTTATTTTTTTCCTAAAATTTGTGAGATTATACTATGAATAAATTCATGGGAGAAGTCACACAATACAGGTATTAGGCAAATGGCTAAAAATATGATGCCAAGTATGAGAAATGTTAAGATGTTATCCATGGACTGTTGGCTATAGGGAATATCTTAGATCCTAAGTTTGAGAATATGATGATTCACTTCCTTTGTCTTAGGATTTGTAAAGATTAATTTGCTTATGAAGCTGAAAGAGTATCTAAAATTCTTGATGAAATCGTGAAAGAGTAAGAATTAAGAATTTTGAGATGGGCAATTCTTCTCGAGGTATGTCTCAAGTTTTTATTTTTAAGAATTCAAATATGGTTAATGAATGAGATTCATTTGTCTCCCAATAAGTCAACTATAAACAAGTTAAGTCTAAGTTGGAACTTACTGAGATAAGGAATTTTGCCTAATATTAGTAGTTTTGATAAGTTGTCTTGATAGAAAAATAACAAGGGCAAATATCTGATACTTGATGAGGTTGTTAGAGATTTCTCAACTACTTTTGTGTCTACTATTGCTTCTGAGTCCACTCTCAACATTAGAGATAGGCATTTGAGTATTTATCATAATAGACTTCATTAAAACACTTTTGAGGCATTAATGTGTACTTAAAATTAGTATTAAATTGAAATCAAAGGTAAAATTTCTTATTTCAAATAATCACATCTTTAAATATTCTTATATTTTTTAGGACTAACAAAATATTTGATCCAATCCAATTTGACCCAACTTGATCCTAAAAAATATTAGGTTTGGATTGGATCAGATTGTTAACAAAATCCTATCAGATGCATTCTTACCAACTTAATCGGATCATGATTGGATTGGATGAAACACGATCTAATCTTCATCTGATTTAATTAAAAAAAATCTATCAGGTTGGCTTTAAAATTAAAAAAAAATTAAACAAACAAAGTCACACCACACATTCACATTGCACACTTACAGCACACACTTACACATACAGAGCTCAGGCCTCAGAGATTGAAGATGGCAAGACACCAAACAACAACTGTGCAAAGCAGTAGTAGCCAGCAGATCGGAGATGCAACTGTGCAAAGCAATAGCCAACAGTCACCAACACAACCGCACAAAGCCAAGCCATCGCTGCTACCACGACTTGCTAACATGATCTGCTGCACCTTGAACACTATTGCTTGTTGCCGCTTGCTCTATCGATTGTTGTAACCGTTACAGGTTGCTTTACCTCAATGGCCACCATCACCAAGCATTTCATGGGATTTGACTAGATTGTTATAAATAATTAATTTAAAAGGTTTGAAACGATATTATATGATGAGGTTTATTATTTTGCTTGATTGCTTTGGTGAAAAAAAATATATATTTTTTGAAATTATTAAGACAATAAAAATATAGAATGGATATCTATATGGCCCAAATATTTTTAAACCCAAATCCGATCCGAACTTAATCTAAATTTTCAATCAAATCTAATCCGATCTAATCTGAACTAATTCGAGTTGAGTTTTGATGACTTTTTTCCCCAATTAAATTAACCTGAAACCCAATTCGAATTAATTTGAGTCTAATTTTGCCCACCCCTAATATTTTTGCACTAATAGAGCACTTTAATGATTTTTTTTATTATTTCATTGTTAAATCATAGGTCGATTTGTAGAATAAATTATGAATGCTAAAGGAGTGTTTAATCCTCAAGATTGATAATATAGTGGTATGACATTTTAGAAGCTTGGAATCTATATGGATTTGTGGTGTTTTTAAACTTATATTTATGTTATTCTTAATGTTTGATTTATGTTGTAATATTTTTATTTACAGATTTGTAGTGTTATTGTACATAATTCTAGATGTTGAATTATTATTAGTTTTTAACTATAATTGAATTTTATTTGATTTAATTAAGTAAATTCATTAAATTTTTTATATGTGAATTTAATATTATGCGGATCTACATATTTAAAAAATATGTCGGCATCCACACAAGTATTATCCGCATCCAAATCCACATACATTTTTGCAAATCCGAATACAAATCAAAATGTCAAAATATCAATTCAAATGTTGCTATATCCAAATCCGAATCAGAATTTTACCATCTCATTTTTCAACTACTTTAATTGGTCCCAATCTTTGTCTTTCCCCAAACCCAATATATTAAAGTAGCGTTTATATTTTAAATTGGAGTGGAAATCCTATAATTAGGAGTGTAGAGTGGGAGTGACAGTAAATTGTTTACTTACATTAGAATAAGAGTATGGAATTGAAATTAGAATATTGTTTTGGATTGAGAGTAAATGATTTTAAATTATAATTTTACGCGTATTTAAAGAATTATGATTTTCAATTACAAAATTAATAAATAAAATATTTATTTTATTATATTGTAAATTAATAATAATTATTAATATTCATAATTATGTAAATCATAATTTTTTTATTAATTTTAATTATGTAAATTAAAAATTATTGATAAGAGCAATATAAATAAAACATTATTATTAATAATATATTACAAAACTAATAGTTACTTAGAATAAAATATTTATTATCATTAATTACTAATATTAAATATATGTATATATATAATACTATTATTTTTAAATTAATATAATAATACTATATTTTCAAATAAAAATAGTATATAGTAATATTATTAATTCTTTATGAATATAATAATATCATTTTTAATAAATGTGATTTATAAAATAAGATAATAATATTATTCAAACAAATATAATATAATTATATTTAATAAAATAAGAGTAAAGAAAAAAAAGAGTGGGGAGTGGATTCTCACTCGCACCTCTCTCTATAGGCACTTTTCACTCTAAAAAATAATAAAATTTATGGAGTGAGATTCCTACTTCTCTCTTTAAATTTATAAATAAATATTAAAATAAAAAAATTTACACTCTCACTTTTACTCTAATAAATAAACATAATATAAATATTTATATTTAATAAATAAGGTCATCAATCAATATATTTGAATGAGAAATTATAAATAAATAAAAATTCTTATTATCTTATATAATTACGTAAAATATATAATTATTTTACAGCCGTTTGATAAAAATATAATAATTATAAAAAATAATAATATTTTATTTTCTTATATTTTTATAATTATTAAATTTTTATTAAACAGTTACAGACCAATTATGTTTGTTATTGGAAGGTGAAAAGTGCCATAAATGGGTGTATATTTTATTCAGAAATTTAACTTGACGCTTTTCTGAGTCAGGGTCACACCCCAGCCAGGCCTTTTCCTAACCAGTAGTACGAGTACTACTTAGGAAGTAGTGACAACTTAACAATAAAGAAACAAAAAAGAGGTCTTCATTCAACTTCATACTTTAATTCAAAAGCTCTTTATTTTTCAATTCATCTTTATTTATTTTTTTCCCCCTAACTCCTCCCCAACTCTCTCTCTCTCTCTCTCGCTCTCAAAGTCCGAACCTCTCTCTTTCTCTTTGTCTTTTCTTTCTTTTCCTTTCCTTTTCTCCACCTCCTGCATTTCTTTTCAAAACCCTAGATTTCAAATCTAGGGTTTTGTTTGTTTTTTCATGTACTCAAAAGCGTGGTCCATCAGCTGATTTCTTGTTGAGATTCTCTTTTTGTTGCACTTTTAACTGCTATTTATTTTCTACATTTTCGTTTTTCTCTGATTAGTTCCTCAATGGCTTTGCTTGACTAAAATGTATAAACTTTAACTGTATCTTGTATCTTAATTGGTGTCTTATGTTTTTTTTTTTCCGTTTGTCTGGGTTATAATTTTCTTCATTTCTAAGAGAAACCCCGGTAAAACCCTTGTTTTGTTTTGAAATTAAACTCCCAAATTCATGATATAGGGTGAATGGGAGTTTTTTTAATTTATTTCCTCAAATCTTTTCTTTAGATATATACAAATCTGTGTTTGTTATAAGATTTTCCCCGTAATTTGTAAAATCTCCTTTGGAGTCTGTAGTTGCTGTGGTGTTAGTGATATCAGGATCTTGTGTGTATTTAGTTCAAGATTTTAGCTTAAGTGGCTTAATAGACTCATTTTCTAGCTACCCAAAAAGCAAAATTTTCTTTTTCTACTTAGTAAATGCATGGACGGAAGAGAAGCTATGGTTGCATCAGGTGGTGTCTCTGCTCCCTATTACATTCAACAACATAGAGGAGCATTCAGTGGGTCTCATTCAGCAACACAGTCTGGTTTATTGCAAACCCCACCTGGGTTTAGATCCTCGTCAAGTCTTAACATTCCAACTCAAGCAAATGTGGGATCGGCATTTGCAGTTGAGCCCAAACATGTCAATTTTGGCCATAACATGAGTGTGCCATCCGGGGTACCACTAAGTGATCCAGTGAAGAAGAAGAGAGGTAGACCCCGCAAATATGCCCCTGATGGGCAGGTTTCCTTGGGGCTTTCGCCATTGCCAGCTAGGCCTAAGCGTTCTCCAGCAGCTGATCCGCAGGCCTTGAAACGGAGTAGAGGGCGGCCTCCTGGGACTGGCAGGAAGCAGCAGCTGGCTACTCTTGGCAAGTCTTTTACTTTTGATATGGTTTTGATGTCTCAACTATATTGTAGCTCACAGGATTATTCAGTTTGTGATGCATTTTATCTAGATGGTGATTATAAGTCGTAAGATACATTAAAATATTGTAGCATTTTGAGTGTTTAATTAAGGAGACAAACATTTTCTTTTCTGAACTCATTTTAGAGTATATTTTCTTCTATAATTTAGTGTATTGGTAGTATCTTTGAATCAATTGTCCATTATTTAGACCATCTTATTTTACTTCTTGAGATCCACCTAGTTTTAGCAATTGTAGATACTGGTGACTGCAAAACACTATTAGAATTTGGTTATTATTTTTGGAAACAGAAGCCAGCATTTCTACAGATGAACCTGTTATATGTTTGGACCGCTAATTTCTGAAACAGTCCTTGCATTCATGTTTGCTGTGAAATATTCATAAGAAAAGAGGTCATGAATTTTAATGATAGTGTGATTAATTATGCCGTGCACTTTGATATCTTTATTTCTGTTTGCTTGCAAAAATTCATATTGGGGCTTCCCAAACTGTTTCCTGTACTGATATTTTTTTTTTGTTTTAATTACTCTTATTTAGGTGAATGGATGAATAGTTCAGCTGGAATTGCTTTTGCACCACATGTGATCTCCATTGGAGTTGGAGAGGTATGCTACACTCATTCCAGTTTCTGTTTCATTTATGTTTTTGATGTTATTGCACTTTGCATTTTTGACTTCCTATTTGTGTTTAAATCGCATGATTTTAGAAACATGCCTTTGATGTGGTGCGGTTGCTTTTAAAGATGGCAATGAAAAGTTTTTCCTTTTTAGACATGCTTTGCTGACCAGCATGGTGATTGCTTCCTAGAAATCTAATAGATGGCTGTTATTTAATATAGGTTTCATTTAGTATCCATTGGCTCATCCAATTCTCTTGGAAGTAAAAGCTTCCTAGATACAACTGTTAGTTTATGCTTTATTTAGGTATATTAATGGTACTTAACATTGGTCAAACATAAATTGGAGTAATTTACATTTCACACATGTATATGTGAATTCATGATGTCAGTATTTTGGAACTTTTGCTTATTGTTTTGTTAACTTGACCTACTCTCCCTCCCCCGCAGCAACAAAAAAAAACACATTAGGAGCTGACAGTTTTATCCTTTGTAGGACATTGTGGCTAAAATGTTGTCATTTTCACAACAGAGGTCAAGGGTTCTGTGCATCTTGTCAGGCCGTGGTACAGTTTCTTCAGTAACACTCCGTCAGCCCGCAACTTCAGTGCCCACTGTCACCTATGAGGTTGAAGTACTCTGTTTGTATCTTTTTCTTTTTTGGAAAAAAAATATTTCACCAAAAAATATTTCATTTTTGTACTTTACCATTTCTTTGCCTTTTGCTGGTTTCATGATAGTTTTGGTTCATAATGTGGAATATGAAGCCATTGCATGCTTTGTTTTCAATCAATGACTTTTCAAGCAAATATAGTTTTTTTTTTTTTTATAAAAGGAAAGGGGGGTGGGCAAGCCCAAATCAATTTTTACCCCCTTTTCCACCCCCAAGGTTCGAACATGAGTCCACACAAGTGAGGGGCGACAGATTACACTGCCAACCAACTCAGCTACGCCCTTGGGAGCTTCAAGCAAATATAGTTTACCCTTATGGATTGTAATGTCTTATTAATGTCATGGAAATTTCTTTAGCTCTGTTAAGTGAATCTAATTGTGGAATTTAATAGAAGGACATTAAGGACAGTTGAGAAAGTGACATTGATAAATTGTAACCAAGGGATTTCTGGGTATCAAACTACAAGGGTAAAGCCTATCAAAAATGAAAAATAAAAATAAAAGGATAGCAGTGAATGTCATGTTATGATTTCTTCTTCAGAGAAAAAGGCTGCAGTATGCTTTTGCTGTGAGTATGCTTGTGTACCGGAGTGAAATTAAGAACATCTGTAAATTATTGGGCAAGGATTGGATGACAAATTGAAATGGATTGTATATGTTGAGGACACTAAGATCATAACTAACTAGTGGTGCTAGAATTAACAGTGGTAAGGATCTGATGGTGGCTGCTAGTTGGTTTGAGAGTCAGTGTTCAGATGGTTTAGATGCAATTGAGGTGACATTAACCTTATCAGTCAATAACTGGTGTCTTTTTTAGATATATACTAGCCAGAAGCATCGATCTATGTATATTCTTGTAGACTGAGTTATGTGTGACAGATTTGGTTATGTTGGCATTGCCACAGCAGAGGCAATTTGAGTGCGTTGATTATAGATGATAGCTGCTGAATCAAGATGTATTGGTTTATGTTATCATTCTACATGTATTCTGGATTAATTTAGTAGTTTGTTTCCAGGGCATTGGTAAATCAGCCTAACCTATACAATGCTGGAAATAGCAAAATGACATTCATTAAGATAGAGATGCGATGCTATTGAGGCTTCATCTTTCTCATTGGTTAAGCTGTTTAATTTTCTGGGATTATACTTCTGGCTGATGCGAAAAATCCTATGCAGCTAAGCTGTCCAATTTCATGTTTATCAGATACCTTTTTTCTAGATAAAGTCTAGGTTGAATTTCATCCATTGCTTTATGGTTTGTAGAACTAGAACCCCTAGTTTTTGGCAGCCTCGGCTATAATAAGGGTACCGCCTATAAATGATAGGAATGAGGCAGGGTGACCTGAATCTTCTCTCAGTACTTCCCTATACAGGATCAGAGACTATCTAGTTCCTGTTCCCAATTAGAGACACTTGCACTCGTATTGGTGTAAAAATAAGACTTCTTTTGAGAACGAGGTGTCAATCATATAATGCCCTACCCTGACCATCTCTTGATAAAAAGTGCATTACATAGGACAAATGATGACAAATTGGATTGTTTGGCCTCCTCTTATTCTTGACAATGTGTCTTATAAGAATTACCAACATTTTATACTTTGAACCTATCTTATCCTAGAAAGAACCTTTTTTTTAGGACTCAACCTTGGATTATGGTTGAGTTAAGGTATCTATAGAATCCATTATTTGGCCACTCTCAAATGTCATTCCCTTTTCTTAAAGGAATAGTTGGCCCAATGATTTGGTTACTAATTTTATTGTCTAATTTTAAACATCTCTAAACGATTCAGTCTTCATACATTTCTTTCTATCCTTTTTACATTTGTGCTTTTGTTCCCCATGACAGCATTTTGAATGGAATGGAGGAACTGATTTGATTTATTTAGCTTGTGTAGGGCCGTTTCGAGATATTATGCCTGTCTGGTTCATTCTTACTTGCTGAAGATGGTGGTCCTCGTGATCGAACTGGTGGTGTAAGTGCTTCCCTTTCAAGTCCTGATGGTCACGTATTCGGTGGTGGAGTTGCTGTGCTTATCGCAGCAAGCCCTGTTCAGGTACACTACTGATTGCTCCAAATTGCATCACCTGATCTATTTATATCCCCACTCACTGACTTCAATGTTGCTTGTATTGAAGGCATGCATTAATTAGGTATGATTTAGTCTGTGAGCATGTATTTGGAGTTAAAAGGTAATTGCTAGTCTGTGATCTGAAGAGTAATAAATGATAAACATTGCGTATTGCAGGTGGTGGTATGCAGTTTTGTATATGGTGGTTCTAAGACCAAGAGCAAGCAAGTTGCTGCCCCTGAAAACGACAAGAATTCTACACCGCAACCAAGTAATAAATCAGCTACCCAAATTTATTCACCTGCCACCCAAAATTTCCCCCCCTCTGCAATGAATGCCTGGTCTGGTTTTCGAACAGCTGATCTGAGAAACCCCCACACAGATATTGACTTGACTCGTGGATGATGATTTGCTGCGACAAACACATGGTGTTTTGTACATATGTGTTGTTGTAAATGTACTGTCTATGAAAACCATAAACATCTAAAATTCCACCTTGTTTGCCCACTAGGGGCACCGGGTATGTGCTAACTTAGTCTATAACAGAGTCATCGCGAGGTTCTCAAACAAATGTGGGAATTAGTTAAACATTTTTTTTTTCCGGTTAGCAGTTTGGAGTTGAAAAGATTTTGGGAGAAAATAGTCAAGTCTGTTGTCTTAAATTTTAACATTTTCTTTAGTACTTTTAATTTTTAAGGTGTTTAGACTGTGTTGTAACCCATTTCTTGTTTCCTTCTATTTGATTTAAGTTGTTGGCAATACACTACTTCAGCTACCGACGTCCGTTGTCCGAGGAGTCAAGGACAAGGATTCACTGCACTGAGCCCAAAATGATCGTCTGGACGTGGAAGGGGATCAGCCCAGCTTTTTGCATGAAAGTTGCCCAATGGGATTAAAAAAATGCTTGGTAGAGCCAAAATTAACCCGAGGAGAGAACTAAACCTTCTTGACCTTTATGTATTCACAGTGAACAGAACGGTCAATAATAATATATATGCCTACAAGTTTACTGATCAGAGAGCAGTATGTATGATTCAAACTAATTCAAGACCAATAATTAATTGAACTCAAAGCTTTTTCCACACATGAAACAAAAAACAAAACAAAACAAAACAAAACGTGTCTACATACAGTTAAAAGACTTGGAGTGGTAGGGGATGAGGACACTGTGACCTAGGATGGATAAATAAAGTCACAACCCACTCAAATGAAACGATCTAGTAGGAATGGGTTAAGATTTATTTTGTTGGGCTTGGATTCAACCCGTGTCAATTTTGTTTGGGTTGGGTCCAACCCACTTCAAAAGCTGACTATTTAATAATAGCATTTTTATAGAATAAGATACCAGGAGTTCTTTCAATATAACAATGCAGTGCCAAAAAATACCATTACAACAATTTTGTTCAAGTTAAGAATTTATAAAATAAAAAATAAAGGAAAGAAATACCGGCCTGTAACAGTTCCGTTCCCCTGAGACGGAGATGTGGTCTTATGTTCACGAATTACATACTGTTGGATCCCAAATTTTCTGATATATTCAAATGCTGTACCATTATAGGATAACGAGACTTTGTAGCAGTGGAACAACCACCTACAGAGGCGGCGGCGGCGGCGGCACCATGACTTAACCGTCTATGAGAAAATATTAAAGCGCTAAAACTATAAACGATATAGTTAAAAGATGGTAATTTCAATCAAATGATCTATCTAGTCAATGTTGCAAGGTATTCAAATCAAGCCCAAGCCTACATGGTCTAGAGCTGGACGTATGCAGTTTCCAAAGACCATCCAGCTAGAAACAAAAACACAAAGCAAAAGTTTGGGTGCTGTTAGTGCACCAACCCCGAACCTTTCATACATCTGTGTGTGCGCGCGCGCGCGGGTGCTGAGGGGAGATGGTGAAAATTAGATTTATATAGTTTTGGGCTCCAAGTCCAGTGTATACATGAATATTAATTTAGGGTTTTTAGAGGATGTTGGTAGAGAGTCCAACATTTTATTGAATAATGCTAGTATCTTGTGTCATTTTTTGATAGGGTGTTATGTAAGCAGGCATAACGTGAGCGTTAATGAATTTTATTTGGCTGCAATATTTTTTAATCCTTGTAACTTGTAAGCCTTAGCTACGAAGTCCTGGATTCAAAAGTAAAATATTGCAAATCATTGGAGAATGATTTATATATTTCCCAGGTGGCTGCAGTGGTACAATCAGAAATATGGTCACACCATTTCAATACATACAAAAGATTGAGAGATACAGCAATGGCACAACGACATGCTTCGAGCTTCACCAAAACATTTCTTATTTTGAATTACTAAAACTGGGAACATTCAACACAAACAACCCAAGCACTTGTCAACTGAATTTACTACATCATTACGAAACTCCATTATTAGATGTCTACAGATATTGAAACAAAGCCCAAGATATATTTCCACCAAAGTGCTTATTCAGCATGATACACTAGTTTTATTAGCAAGAAGCTGATCATCCAAGTTGCAGCAGCGGTTAAGCAGTCTCCAGAAGTTTCTTTATATCCTTCTGCAAGGGGGTAACAAACGTTAACAAATAAGTCTCTATTAGTTAATAAAATAAAACCAATGTCCAAATTATTATTAAATTTGGAAGCGCAACAGCCACTAACACACAAGTGCTCTAATATTACCTCAATGCTCAGAGGGCTAGTGGTGGGGGCATAACGCTCAACAACATTCCCCTCCTTATCCACCAAGAACTTGGAAAAGTTCCACTTGATGCCGTCTCCAAAAAGTCCACCTTTGCTGGACTTCAGATGCTTGTATAAAGGAGCAGCATTATCACCATTAACATCAACCTGTATCAAAAACACAAGATTAAGTTTGTTCCCAAATATCTCCAAACAATATCAGAAACTCATGAAGTGCATATAAACACCTTGATTCTTCCAGCAATATGTCAAAGACACTCCTAATAGGTGACTTTTTCTCAACAAGGTCGTGGACTCATCAAAGTTCACACAATAATTTAACAAACCTAAGAGCAATATTATCATCAGAATATCTAAAGGAAAGAGACACTCAAGTTCCTGGGGTAGCCAAAGTTAAATTCTGGAAGAAAAAGAATGTTAAATTCCAGATTCCGCTCGTTCCATCCTAATTCCCAAAGCAATCAAGGGAACGCTACAGACTTTAATCATTTTAAGAAATGATCAAATCAAGGTATTTTAATGGAGTCTCATTTCTAAACGATTTACTGCATATCAAATGCATGATATATATATATATATATATAAAGAAATGGTTACCAACTCCAATTATTCTATATCTTACCCAGAAGCATATGACTTGCTGCGTGTCAGAAGCTAGAGTAAGAATGCTACATACATAGGCAAAACCACGAGAGAGTATTTTCTGTTTATAAAATTTGTAAAGTTGCAGAGCAAGTACCTTATCAAATATGGGAAAGTCAGCCTTAAAGCGAGTGCAAGCAAATTCTTGAATCTGTTCATTGTCTCCTGGCTCTTGAGCTCCAAACTGATTACAAGGAAAGGCCAGAATCTCCACGCCTGCTCTAAGACAGAAAAGAAAAAAGAAAAAAGAGAAGCAAAGGTACAAAAATATTAGAAAAAAGTTAAGAAATATTTCCTTCCATTGACTATGCAACAAAGAATCAAGAACTTGAAAACACATAAGTCTTAATAATGTGTAAAATCATCAAACATTAAGAAAAAGATGCGAAACAAACCTTGATTCTTGTACTTGTTGTACAACTGACTCAGCTCAGTGTAGTTTGAATTGGTCAACCCACTGCATAGAAAATCAGGTAAATGAATGAAACGAATAAGGAAGAAATATAAAATTGTGCAAAAGGAGGCACCAGCATCCTCCAAGAATTAAAGAGACTAGGTGAAATCATCCCGTATAAATACTTATTTGCATTGGAAGCATGCATGCGTCGGAGTATTAGCGTTAATTAAATGGAAGCATCAACAACAATCAATGAATCATTTTGGAAAAAAACAGAAAGGAGTGAAAAATGAAAGGAGTTGAGGCATACCACTGTGATGCAACATTGACAATCAAAAGAACCTTTCCCTTGTAGATGCTAAGATCAACATCCTGCCCCTTGGCATCCTGCAAATAACATAAATTTAATGAAAACAAAATAGATATATTTGTCCAATTCCAAATTGAATTAAAAATCAAAAGGAGGGAAAGAAAATGACGGGAACCAAATTATAATAAAAACAAGGCAGACCTTAACAGTGAAATCGTGAACTGAAGTTTTCGATTGGCTTGCCATTGTATGATCCGATCTCAAAGCGAAGAAACAAGGCCTTGAAACCAAAGAAATTGGCTTAAACTTTGAAGGTCTCACAAGGGTTTGCTTATAATTCGAAGCAAAGTGTTTTGTCAAAATAAGAGTGGCTGCGATTCCGAGACTTCGTTGAAGGAGACTACGACCTACACAACAGCGGAGCATTGTGCAGGATTTTATAGAGTTTTGCGTCCGACGCGCCGCCCATGTGCAACATAGATTGTCAATATGTGGCTTACACGTGGATTAGAGTTAACGGAAATGTGTGAAATCGAGACTTCCAGATGGACGGTGGAGATTTGTTCATTTGCATCAGCGAAAACGTACGTAAAAGTCATTTTCTAGTTGATTTTATTGTGTGAAACCGGGAACATTTGGCCCGTCGACGTTCCGTTTTTTGTGCGCCTTTTTTGGGTTTTTCGTTTTCTCTTGAATCTTCTCTGTGAAAGAATGAAGATGGCTACGGTTTCAAGGCATTTGAGCGTTCACAATTCGCATCAATTTTGTTTCTAGAAACATTATTACCTATTTTTCATTAACCCCTTTCTTCGTGTTTAAAATATTTGGAATTTGTTTTTTCAAAGAGAAAATTCACTGGGATTACTCAATTTTTTATATAATCACACCGAAATGGATGCCCCTTTTACACGAGTTCCATAACAAAAGAGATAAGAGAGGTCTTATCTAACTCACAAGTCACTATAGAAGAAAAAGGCTGTGGGTCACCCATTTTTTAAAAAAAAAAATTAAAACAAATATTTCTGGAATGGGTGGTTATTTTTATATTTTTATTTCGAATGGGTTATTCAATTTTTTGTTCACATTGATAAGAGGTGTTCTTGATATACGTTCGAAATTCATCAAAAACTGCGTTTAAGAGGCAGCGTTCAATCCTGAGCAGACAATTGGAGGAAGTTTACTTATATATTAACTTTAAGTGATTATTCATGTATGATGGTTGATCCATCACCGTAGCTTAATTTTGTGAATTTAGCTTTTAGTGGCCTCTGCAGTTATTAAACAACTTGAATTGAACAGTAGATAAATAAGCTGTCGAAATTCAAATGGATACCAAATACAATTTTTATTTTTTATTTTTTTAAAAAAAGGCACTAAGCCATTTTTTTTTTGTTTTTACAAGCTAATGGGATTATATTTTTACCATTGAGGAACAACAACTACAATTAGTAGGACCTTGCCATTGTGAATACTGAGACTGACGTCATTTCTTTTGTATGAAATTAATCATGAAATATCCCAAAATAGAAGAAAAGAATCATAATCATTAGATTTAACATAGTGCATCAAAATGAATTTGATGCCAATAGGCTCAAACTTTGAGATTGTTTAAATCTCAGATGGATCGGATGTTTGCTCGGCTAGCCATTTTCTGAACTATGATGTTACTCTGGAGTTCACAGGAGCAAAGTCACTGATAATTAATCTTGCTATGAACGGCATATGCTGGGATTACGTGCGTTTTAATTCTTGTAGGCTGGGAATTGGCTTGACTCAGCAATAATATGCTGAACTCAGCATTTCAAAAAGTGAGGTATGTACGGGAATGCTCAGAATTGCAATCTTCGAGAAGAAGATAAGAAGAATAAAACAAATAATAAAAATAAATAAATAAATAAATAAATAATAGCAAAGACTTGTTATGTCTACTCATAGATTGTATTCAACGGAAGTCTGCTACGTTAAATTAGGATTAGAACTTGAAAATAATTTATTTACATCAACGACCATCACTAACATTATCTCTCCCTTAAAACTCTATTATTTTAATATTACAAAACTTTACTTTTTTATTACAATTTTTTTTAGCATTAGTATGTTAGTATGTTTGTACATACAATATGTTGATTTACCTATAAAATACTAATATTACTCTTGAAATTTAAGGGAGCTATTTTAGCTTTTAAAATTTTTAAATGTAGCCCGACAAAGCCTTAGAAAGATAACCAAAGAATAATATAAATGGAAGTTAGTTTTTTGTTTTTTAAGAATATTTCAAAAACATATGAGCTTTATATTTCTTGAGAATTATCCCTTTTTGTTTTTAGATATTTGAGCTTGTGAATCTTGTTGTGATGATAATTTATTTATTTATTCTTGATTTAAAATAATTGAGTAATAAATTTATTGGTTTCTAAATATTTTTTTAAATATAGGGTTATTGCTTAATTTTTATTGTGTCAGTCTAAACTTTTTTATGATGTCTAACCAATTATCGCAAAAGACTCTGCCACGATTATCTTTACTTTTTCTATATCCCTCTAGACCATCATCACTCAAAGAGTTGAGGATTCGTTTAGCATACTGTATTATATTATACTATATTGCATTATTTAATGTAGTGTATTGTATTATGATAAATTATATTAGCAATATATTATAATAATATTGTACAATATTTGGTAATTGTTATTACATTGAACTATATTAATTTTATATTAATATATAAACTAACATGATTTAAATTTATTATTAATTTTATTAAATTATTATTTGTATATAAATATAATATGATATAATAAAATAATAATATTGTATAATTTATTTTTACATTTTTTATTTATTATAATAAAAATAAAAATATAATTAAAACATATTTAATGCTCAACTAAGGCAAAATAATAATAATGACTATAGTATTACTTAAAACAAAAAAAATTATAAAGTTTAATAATAATGATGATAATGGTGATGTTGACGACATTAATTAAAATATAATAATTAAAATGATAAAATTAATAAATTTTAATCATAATAATAATGTCAATAAAAATAATATTAACAATAATTAATAATAATAAAAATAATAAAGTGAATATATTTTAATAATAGTAATAAAAAATAATGACATTGATGACAATGATAAAAATAATTAAAATAAATAAATAATAATAATGTGTTAATTAAAGTAATCATAACAATTAAAAGAATAAAATTAATAAATTTTAATAATAATAATAATTAATGATAGTAATAATAATAAAAATAGTTAAATAATAAATTTTAATAATATTATTATTAATATAATTATAATGACATTAATAAATAATAATAACAATTAAAATTTATAATGACATTAATAAATAATAATAACAGTTAAAATTCTTTTCAAATGCCATTTTATCCAGAAAAGAGGACTTATATATAAAAATTTTGTAACTTCTAGCGTCTATTTATTTTTTCATAAAATATATGATAGTGTGATGTAATTAACAAAAAAAAGACAAAATTTAGTTGTATGTTGAAACCGTTGCAACATAGTTTCATCCTTGAAAGTTACATTACTATACAATCATCGTAAAACTGCCTCCCCTAATGGAAGTGTCTTTTTCTCTTTTTAACCAAAATTTGTATGTGCAAAAACAAAGTACAACAAAAATGAAGGGGGAAAAAAGAAAAAAAAAACTCTCTTACAATTTAATCCAATTTGCTCACCCTCTCGAACAAATTGTTGATGGTTACGGAGAACGCATCCTGAAACTTGTCAAGCTGAGAATTTGGATCGGCGTATAACAACCCTGGAAGTAATTCATACACGATGTACCTCCTCATATTCTCTGTTTCCTTTTTTGAAATATTCATCAGCTTTTCTACCACATTCACTTTCATTTGCCTCACCTCGTCTTGGTCTATAAACACTGAGAATTTAGTATGATCTTCAGGCAAGTGCCAGGGATACTGATAGTAAGCCGTGAAAGGATCAAATAGTACTGGAATGCAACCCGAAACCAGTGAATCGAACACTGATTTCCTTGTTGGACTATCTCCAGGAGGCTGTAAGCAGAATTCAGACTCCGAAAACAAATCAATAACTGACTTGGGACGATCACACCCACCTAAACTACAATTCTGAAACTTGCATGTTCCACCCTCTGAGTGAGAGCTGCACTGATTGATCAATATTGACCTTATGTTTTCGGGTTGATCCGGACGAGCTGCCCCGGCAAAACTCACTAGGCTCTTGCGACGAGATCTGATCATCTGGAGTTGCCAATTCAGAAGGTCATCGTCTGAACGCGGATGAAAATATGTAGGATGAGGGATTCCAATGTCGTTAAGGTGCCACGGTTGCCTTTCAATCAAGAGCTTAATTGGGTTTTGCATTTGCTCAAAGTCCAACAATCTTGTTCCCCACGAACCATTTGCCCTCCTAAAATCCCATGAAATTTTTCCCAAGACAAACGCATGATCCTTGCCTGAATTTTTAACCCATGGCTTCCTGGACTCAAGCCATTTCACCAACTCTAGTGACAATGTATCTTTGACATCATTAGACACATTTTTGAAATGCCATCTCAATATGTCCAAGCCACCGTAAAAAGGAACATAAAAGAGCTTGGCTTCATCTTCATTGTAAACTCTGCACGGATGCTTCAAAACTCTTGTATGAAAAATGATCTCCAGAGAATATTGATGAGTACGATACCATCCTTTACCAACCTCCGGCATGGCTTCACCCAAAGCCTCGTTATCAAAATATGAACAGAAATTGTTGGACCACGGCATCATATCTCCACATTGACCTACTAAATCCTTATTGAATTTAGATGGCAAATCATAAACATAAATCCCCCTCCCGTCGCAAGCTGCTTGATCCCTGTACTCCGATGTCCAGGATCGCTGCATTTGTACATACTCTTCAACAACTTTCTTTGCATTCTCAATCTCTCCATCAAAATTGTCGTTGGCGATGTTTGCTCTAATGATTGCACCCGGATGTTCTTCTCGAACAGCGTTGACAAAAGCTTCCGCAGGACTAGCACTGGAATTGTCTCCATCATTGGAAACGTTGACACTGTCTCGGCTACTGGGATTGACATCTGGAGCTGGAAATTCAATATTGGGATGAGTACCTGCGGAGAGACAAAGATTGGTGAGCTTCCGAGAGGAGACACACACACGAACAACGTTGCGTGTGATGACGGTGGTAGAGGAAGACCATATGAAAATTAAAGTCAAAACGAAGATCACAATAGGGACTCGGTGAAAAACTTTAAAGAAAAAAGATTCACAGGATTGATTTGATTCTACTTTCTTTGTTGATTTTGATTTCTTTTTTGCTATAGAAATCGCCATTTTCTTGTTTGTGGCTATGGCGTGTCTTCACATTACTTAGGCCTCAGCTTTTTCTAATGGAAGAGATTGCAGCTTATCTACTTTTAGTTAAGCTTTCGAACATGCTTGCACGTTAATGGCTATGCTTGCTCACTAATTTGAGAGCACGTTCGTCTATACATAGTGCATGCATAGCTACAATTAATGGCTTTTAACTTACCAAAATTGTTAACGGCTAATGTTGACAGACATCAACATTTATGGAAACATACGTGGTACGTCATTATTCATTTCTTTTGTATTTTTTTCTATTTTATTATAAACTCAAAAGTCAGCTTATAAAATAAGTAATAAATTAATAATTGCACATTTTGTTTAATTTGATGTTGCCCCCTCCTTTAGTGGGTTGTGATAGAAGCTGACAAGGAACTAGGAAGCATGTATTGGAATATCCAATATGAACTTTTTGTCTTGTCAACATAATATAACATTGTCGAACTATTATATAATTATATGTGTGTTATTTTTTTTTTCCTTTAAGAGTGTCACACTGTGAAATTTCCTTTTCAGTATATTTGGCTCAGAATATTAGTAGTTAATATGTGTGCGCGATGTCGATGTGACACTTAAAGATGATCTTTATTCAATTAAAAATAAAGCCAGAAAAAAAAATTATAATCAAGAAAGGCAGCAGTACAATGATTCGAAACTAGTAATTGGCCTAAATAAAATAGTAGACAAAATAAAAATCAACATTATAAGCAAATTAGACAATGTCATGTTTGAGAGGCTAAACTTAAAAAATAAAATTAGATGTCCCTGGATGCCTGCGGTGATTGTTATTTTAATTGCCACATTCTTCTTATTTTTTGTTCTGGACTTCTGGTTGGTGAGTATTAGGCGGGTCCAAAGCTGAGGGAACAATACAATTGCAAAGTTCACGTAACTAGCCGAAAAACTTTGGGAAATTTATAAGACTAGCCCAAAAATTTTCGGATCTTTTGGAATTAGCCAATTAAATTTTTTCTACCCTATGTAGCCAATTTCAACATTTTTGGACAACAATATTCTTGTCACTCCAAAACCCAAAAAACTGAACATTCTTTTCACTCCCAAATCCAACAACACGGTATTGACTTTTCCGGCAACAATCGACCACAATTGGATGGACGTTTGACAGAAGTTTCATTGCCAGCATCGTACGGCTATATTTCTAGCAATTACTATAATTACATTTTGTATGTACAAACATACTGACATTTTGTATGTACAAACATACTAACATATTGTATGTAAAAACATACTAATTATCAACATATTGTATGTACAAACATACTAACATACTAATGCTAAAAAAAATTGTAATAAAAAAGTAAAGTTTTGTAATATTAAAATAATAGAGTTTTACAACCTAATACTTTTTACATATTTTTTATTTTGAAATTCACCTTTTTTATTTTATAATTTTATGAAGTATTATAAGGTTAATAACCTGTACTCTTAATAGATATTCAAATTATTTATTCTATATGTTATGTAACAACAAAATATTATTTGCATTTATCAAATTTTCACGTGTTTAAAAAAATTTATGTGATATTAAATTATTATCTTTACACCATCAATCATTTTATGGTCAAATTGGTTCAATAGATCAAACTTTAAAAAATTTAAAATAACAGAAATTAAATAAGTAAATAGTTAAAAAATTTTATCTTTTATGATTTTGTAATAAACAGTAGGAACTTGAATGTTAATAATCAGTTGAACACATTTTAGCCATTGAACACTTTATCCATTAAATCTAGCGGCTGAACCAGAAAAGGACAAAGGCAACTCTTGCAAGGTAGCTGGACCCAACTTTCAACTTGTAATTCAAGACATGTAGCAGTCTTTCGCTTTCATGTAAGTTGCGAAAATTGGGAGTTTGCCGTTGATTTACTTTTGTCCTTGGGAGAGATAATTCTAGTGATGGTCGTTGATGTAAATAAATTATCTTCAAGTTCTAATCCTAATTTAACGTAGCAGACTTCCGTTGAATACAATCTATGAGTAGACATAACAAGTCTTTGCTATTATTTATTTATTTATTTTTATTATTTGTTTTATTCTTCTTATCTTCTTCTCGAAGATTGCAATTCTGAGCATTCCCCCGTACATACGTCACTTTTTGAAATGCTGAGTTCAGCATATTATTGCTGGGTCAAGCCAATTCCCAACCTACAAGAATTAAAACGCACATAATCCCAGCATATGCCGTTCGTAGCAAGATTAATTATCAGTGACTTTGCTGCTGTGAACTCCAGAGTAACATCATAGTTCAGAAAATGGCTAGCCGAGCAAACATCCGATCCATCTGAGATTTAAACAATCTCAAAGTTTGAGCCTATTGGCATCAAATTCATTTTGATGCACTATGTTAAATCTAATGATTATGATTCTTTTCTTCTATTTTGGGATATTTCATGATTAATTTCATACAAAAGAAATGACGTCAGTCTCAGTATTCACAATGGCAAGGTCCTACTGATTGTAGTTGTTGTTCCTCAATGGTAAAAATATAATCCCATTAGCTTGTAAAAACAAAAAAAATGGCTTAGTGCCTTTTTAGACCGTAGTTGGACAGGCGGTTGACGGCAGCTTCATCTCAAAGTAATTTTTTTTTTCTGTTTCATTAAGATTAGACCATCATTTGAATGTAATTAAGTGTATATTTCGTGATAGATGAATATTAAGGTTAATTTTCTATGAATTTTGAAAAGTATTTAATGAGATTATGATTTAAAAAAAATAGTATATGAGGTGTTTGTTGAAATGCCTATTAAACTCTGTTATGTCAGCTTTTATAAATTATGTTGTGAGTTGATTGTGGCTTGGTGTGAATCCGTGTTCGGCAAAGCATAGCACGTGATTTTAGTGCGACGGGTGTTGCTTTAATTTAGTGCAACAAGCACTTACCGCTCAAAATCACATTAACATGCTTGCTGTGATTTCATAGAAAGGGTGTTTGTTGCCTAAAGCAACACCTGTCGCACTAAAATCACTTGCTTTGCTGAATATAGACTCGCACCAATCCATAATCAATCCATAACACAATTTATAAAAAAATAAGATAAGAAGTCTACCAAGCATTTCAACAAACATCTCATATACCATTTTTTTCAAATCATAATCTCATTAAATATTTTTCAAAATTCATATAAAACTAACCCTAATACTCATCTATCATAAAATATACACTCAATTACATTCAAATGATCCAATCTTAATGAAATGGGGGCCGCGGGGGGAGCTGAAGCTGTTGTCTATTGCCTGTTCAACTGCCGTCTAAGTGTTGAAAATACAACTGCATGATGCCGAGGATGAAGCTGCCGTCAAACACCCGTCCAACTACCTCTAATTGTTGCCAAAAATGTCAAGACCGTGCTGCTAGATTTGGGAGAGAAGAGAAGCTTCAATTTTTTAGGTTTTGGAATGACAAAGGAATTGTTGCCCAAAAATGTTGAAATTGGCTACATAAGGTAGAAAAGTTTAACTGACAAATTCTAAAAGATCCTAAAATTTTTAGGTTATTTTATGTAAATTCCCCAAAACTTTTAAATTTTTTAAAATTAACCTCTTTAAATTTTAATTTTATTTACTATAATAATCAAATAAAATTATTTTAGACACATTTACTCTTACCACTCTCACTCAATATAGTAAACAAACAGAACCCTAGAAACTGACAATTTTCAATCGAGCGAGTAAATTAATGGCAGCAGCAATCGAAGCGACTACTTCCAACTATGACAACATTGAGTCAACCAACGGCGGCACGTTTGATTTTGAATTAATTCAGTGAGTTTAGGTCTAAATTCTTGAATGAGTTTAATGTTTTTGTATTAATTGCAGTGATTATTAGGTTAAATCTTGTTGAACGGTGGATTTCTTAACATTAGAATTGAATTGGGAATGAAAATTGACAAAATATTCATCAAATTGTGGCTTATTAAATATGGGACTATAAGCGTTTGTTGAAATATCTCAAAGAATATATTTTGTTGTTAAGGCTTAATTTTGCTATCATTTTGCTTGAACGGGTATGTAAGAATACGAGCAATGCTATTGGAAATTGAATGGGGGTAATGATATTGTGTTGTAGGCGTTTAGGTGAGATCGGCATACCTATTGCACATAAAGTGACTGCTATTTTATGTGCGATCGGTGGTGTGAGTGCAACGAAACCTTATTTCTTTTTTCGTGTTTTATCTAAATATTTATTGCTAAATCAGACAGCAAGCACATTTGGGCAATGATGATGAAGTTCCAATGGCGTCGCCGTAGTTAATTCTTTCAAGTACTCAAGCTTGGATACAGGAAATAAGGCGTGTCATAATAACCTCAGGAAATTTTTCAGAATAATCAAAGACCGCTAAAAAAGTGGAGGTGTTCCATTTCCTGATAATGACAAAATGAGGAGCTGATTTGGTAACGGCGATTTGGGTCGTGAAATGAAGGGGTATTTTCATCCCAAAAAAACCTTTGTTTGGCTAATTATCATAGAAATAGTTTTATAAGTTTAATTTTTTTAAAAAAAATGAGGCTATTACTGAGTAACGTGCACAAAAAGTAATACACATTGCAGGGAATAAAGAATTTCGACAAAAGCTTTCAATGAAATATGGCAATATACTATGATGCGTTTATTCACTACTCCACTAGGAGTGAAAATCTTGACGTCTTGAAAAATCCTGTAAAATGAAACATCTACAAAATACAGAATCTGTTACGGAACAAATCATCTTGTTTAATTCATCCATCAGAGATAAATTATAAAATGTAATTACCAACAACTGTTTATTGTAATTGTCTGCAGCCAAAATAGCCCAATATTAAAATTATTAATAATCCATATTAGTCACACCTGTGATGAACGGGACATCATATCAACCATGAAATGCAGAGGAGCACCTACGAGTATTATGCCAGCCCGGGCATCCATCAGTTATTCCATTTACAACATACTATCTGTCCTTGCTGGTAATCGGCGGAAGAAGTTGATTGGCACGGACGGCAACCTACGGCGAAATCTTGGATGCCTCATCACCCAGAAACCTGCCAAAGCTGCTATCACCTGAAATGGTGTCAGAAACAACACCAATGCAGCTACAAGGCAAAATGTAATAAAGATAACAGTGGCACGTGGATCTCGCCAGCTTAGGAGTGCCTGAAACCTTTCCCCCTGGGTTGCCACATCACCAACTACGGTTTGAATTCTACCAGCCACACTCCTCAGTCGATCATACCTCATTCTCACGAGCTCAGGGCTTTGGCTTGTGGGAAATGTGTCAAATTCCTCATCAAGCTCATCAGGGTGCACTGCTTCAGCTTGTGAGATTCTTATATTCATGTGGGGAGGGTACCTTGGCCGATATCGGTAGTTCCATATCCCTATTAAAAACATGTAAAGGAACACTGTGGGCAGAATCAACTCCGGAAAGCAGGCAAGCATAAGATAGAGCACATGAACCAGCACTGTCGTTATAGGATTTTTCCACATGCAAATTTCCGCAAACCATTTCCCAACAGCAAACAATCCTGTGAACACAGTCATAAGCCTGAAGAAATTTGCCTTGCTTCGGCGCATACTCCAGAGGTGTGAATCCACATCAGACATGTACTCCACCACCTCCTTCCGAAGTGGAGGTTCTGCTCGGCCTAGTCTTGCTGCCACAATGCTAACAGCTTGATGGCGTAACATGTCTAACTGCATTAGACTAAAGGGCCTCACATAATGCATTTTTGGCAAAAGTGGTCGTGAGTACAAATAAAGCATGTTCGCAAAGGATGTGCATGAAAATCGTATTGCCAAATGCAATTCTCCCATCTTTTTAACTCCAGTAGGATGAAGAACCAGCAAAGGATAAGAGTGTGTATAAATGCGGCCAGTTTCAAGTGTGGAAATGCGAATCCGAACCTTGCCAATCTTTAGGTCCTGGTTCCCGTTCGACTTCTCCCCAAGCTGGCTGTTGTCAAATACACCCACGGTGAGAACTGTAGCAGGATCAAAAACTTCCCATGTGTACTGCTCATTATATTTTGGATTCAGGTTGTCAACGAGGGTGCGTGTCCTGACCCATTTGTGACCATATTTTGCAACACAGAATGTATCTGATGTGCCCCTCCCATCTCGTGTTTTCATGGGGTGAAGCCCCACTGCATTTAGAATGCCAAGTTCTAATACCCCAATTGATGGCCTCCATAACTGTTTTGCAGTCGGGCGGAGATCACTGCTGTAGTGAGTAGATTCATCCAGAACATGATAACCACCATCTAGACATACTCTCAAATGGATCCTGCTAGAGAACTTTTCCTTTTTCAACTGATCCACATCCACAGCAACTGGCTTTTCCAAGTTGAACCAACGGGAATGGATTATTCGCTCATCAGCTCGCTTTTCTATTGCACTCAATGGTATGATGACCCTTCCAATTATTTCATCCTTGCCAGGACCCACACGATCTTCTACTGTTAGAACTAAATGATCTTCAAAAGGTTCAGCAGCAACAAATAGAAGATCCTCATTCCAAACAGCACTCAGTGTCCTAGCCTGACATATCTTTGTTTTCAGAACCTGGTTGCCTATTTGGGCCTTAACGTAGACATCTGGAAAATGGTTCTTCTCAGTTGGGACCAGATCTTGTGCCTCAACAATGTTAACACGCACATACCACAACCTTGGTGAATGATAGACTTTTGAACGTAGCACTGCTGTGATAGCTGGTGTGCTGTCAACAGGAGTTGCTGCATCAGAATGCCATGCATCGGAAAAGGCCTCGTCTGCTTGAGTGCCAATCCAAACTGCAAGCATTAGCTCACCTTTTATCTTCTCTCCCTTCTTATCCTCAAGTCGGTACCACTCTGGAGCTAGAGGGCTATCTGGTGGGACTCGCAATGGCACCTCATTGATGTCAAATCTCACAATGCCAACAAAGTCATCCTTTACTAGATCCTTGTCCTTAATTACAACTTCTAGGACAGAAGCCTGCATTCGGTCCCTAGAAAAGGCAAACACCTGGTGCCACTGTGGATTTTGGTTTTTCTCGTAATGTTTTGTGATTCCTTTGTAGTTTCCAATTTTCACTTCCACAAATGGATCAATACTCCCAGTAAGATCCATGGCAGGAAGTTCACGAGCCTTAACAACTCGTACGTAGAGAAAATACATCCGTTCAACGAGATCGTAGGTGCTTGCAGTCTTGTCTGCATGTATAATACGACCCCCAACAACCTTTCCACCACCGAGGTAAGGGCTCGTCTCTTTAAGTGCATAGTCAGCAGATTGTGATGATGCTGCTGAGTACATGTGAACTAGCTTTGGAGGCTGTGGTTCAGATTTCATCTCATCAGCCTCATACTTTGTCACATGATGGTTAACTACTGTAGTAGAAGGATGATGTTGATGTTGATGGTGATTTGGGTTTGGGAGATGGTGAAAGGTGTGTCTTGACTCAACTGTGTCACCAGTGACTGGATTTGGTAATGATTGGGCATTTGTATGAGTAATGCTGGGATCCTTAGTTGAGAATGTTTCAGCTGCCGGAAGTGGAGTAGAAGATTTTATGGAAGGGTCATCAGTGATATAGACTTTCAGGCCAAGCTCTCCTCTTACACGAGAGAAGATGCCACGCTTTTCCAGAGGATAGTGCAAAACAACACAATCAGAAAGGGGAACAAAGGAATTTCCAGCGAGGCAAACCTTCCCAAGAAATGATCTGGAGTTGGTATCTCTAATATTATTATAGACGTAGGCTTCAAGGGTGAGATAATGGAGGTTGGAAGCATCAGAGATGTTGAAGTAAAAGCTCTCATTCCAAACAGGGTTCAGATCCTTCTCTTTGATAGTGGTACGGAACCTCTGACCGTCGAAGTACAGCTCTACAAAGGCACTGGATGAACCTTTCCCATCTTTAGGTAAAAGATTGTGTGCACTGACCACTTGTACTCCAAGCTTAAGGTTTCTCATGATAAATGTTATGCAGGTAAGCTTGTTGAAGGACTAGTGAAATCTTGGAGAGATGGAAAAGACAAAAAGTGCTAGAGGTACCTGAAAAGCAGGGAGGAAACAATATTACTACTACATGTAACAGTAACAACCTGTGAGAGAGAAATGGATATTACATGCAATTCGCAATCCAAAAAGACCTCGAACTCCAGTTAAAGAACAGACTTAAATGAATTGGAAAGTTATGGCAAATTATTCCAATTCAGTTTCATGATTTATATCTTTGGTTTCTCGCCAAAAAGAATTTAGCAAATTCAATGCAAAGCAAAAAAGCATGCAATTGTTGTCCCACAAGATGTCGAAACAAGCAATTCTGTTTAAATCAAGAAAATGCTGCAAATGACAGTCAAATGCTACAGAGAAATATCTTTCAAGCACTAAGTGGAGTTATCTCACTGATATCTCTTATGCATGAAATATGCATAAAGCCTGAAACATCAGACCAATGCCCTTATCTTACAAGAATCAAAACCGTTCCAAAGAAAATAAATAAACAATATGAAAACAAACCAGCTCGTCTTATTCAAACATAACGGTATTAGTGAATTGATGCTCCAAATACTCCAGTTGTAAGACTTAAAAATACAGTTACACTATCGAAGAAGATAAATCAAAGATGCCAGAGCAATCTGATATATTAGCTCGTACCATGTATCACATAAAAGACAGATAATGATACTTTTAAACAATTACCTATCAAAAATATTATAACACTACAGAAGATCTTCACTTATCTTTTCTTCATCTTTTTTTTTTCCTCAATTGGTAGTTAACTGGAAGGTTTTTTTTTTTAATTAATCATTTGAGAAAGCAAAGGAGTGGACACTTTTTTATCAAAAGCATGTGCCAGAGTCCCTCGTAAAAAGATCTAAAACAACAAATACGAAGTACTAAATTATAATAACTAAGCATATGGAAGCTCCACGCTTTAAGCGAAAGATCCTTAAAGCACGCTTCAGGCACGTGAGCTTCTCACAGACACAGATGATTCTACGGAATTTACGCTACTACCTAGCTACGAACACGAAGATCTAAAACTTGTCTTCATTGGAATGAATTATATTAAAAGTTTTAACAAGAAGTTAAAAAAAAAAAAAAAATCCACCTCATTGCATCTTTTAAGAATCTGTTTGGTTGCCAAGAAAAAATAAATAGTAACGAAAACGCTAATCATCGTTGATTTTTTTCTCAGCAGAGGTGTGGCCACAGTAGACTGAAATGCAGCTACTTTAACAAATTTGAAAAGCAAAAACTTCCATAAAATGAACATAGAATGAAAGCTGTAAGCAGGAAAAGGCACCAAGACTTTACCTTTCTTGAGCAAACAATGTTCGGATTGCAGTCCTTCTAGGAGACCATCGAATAGAGCTTTCAGAACCTGCAACTGCAAACAAATTAAGTAGAGCTTTTAACGAAGGGGGAGAGAGAGAGAGAGATGGCATAATGAGTAATATTGAGGCTAATGAGTAATGGCTGGTAAGCTAAGACTAGGCACGAGGAACGAGGAGAGAAAATCACCTCCCACAAATTTAACACTTAGTAATAACAATGTAGCTTAGCTCGCGACAAGCGAGATAATAGAAGATATAGAGAGATTTCAGAAAACGGTTTCGTTTGTTTGTTTGTTTGTTTTTTTCTCTTTTGCTATAACAAGAGTACCTGCACTGTTTCTAATTCCACTACCCTTCTCTTGTCTTGATAATGATACCCAGAATCACGTCGTTCTCAGCTCTGATTCACTTTGGCTTTCGCTTTCTTATAAGAGAGTAAACATAGGATGTGATTGAGCATTTTTTTCTTAACGTATATATATATATTTTTTTCTCATTCTTCTAGTTTGCGCCAACTTTTGGATTTACTTTGCTCCTTCAAGTGGCAACCTAATTAATTTTGTAACTATGATTAACTTACATGGACAACTGAGTCTAATTCGGTAGGACATGTGACATGTCATAGGATTCATTATTTGTGTCATTTCTCAGAAATTGGTCCAACGATGCCATCATATGCACAGGATGGAGACTCCTCATCAGCTTTTAGTTTCGATTAGTTAATGCTAGGTACTTTTAAAATCAGCACAATATTACTACCATTTTTCATTTTTTTTTTCCAAGATTTATTCTTTTAAAAGTAGCATTTCCAATTTGAAATTTAAGTGACTTGAAAATTTTATCCTACATCTATATTAAAATGAATGATCGAGTTTTTCATAAGCAAAAGTGTTTTACCACCCGCCAATTCTTAAAATAATACTTCAATTTATTAGTGTGTGATTCTCTAATTAAGGTGCATTTGGTAGTGATGTTTGTTAGTTGAGTTGCCAAAGTTTGGTTGCCAAGGTGTTTGGTAACACCTTGCAAACACCTTGGCAGCCAGGATTTTACAACTCAACAATTTTTTTTTTCTGAATTATATACTCTACAGTTATAATTTTTATTACACAGCATATGAAGTTTAAAAATTATAACACCGCACTCGCAAACACACCCTTAATTTATTAAAAAGACAAAAACACCAATAAATTGTTGATGCAAAGCACAATCGGCCTTTTTAAGTTCCATAATTAAACACTAATATTTTTTTTTACTACACAATAATTACCGTTTAAAAATTACAACACCGTACTCCCAAATGCACCTTTAATCTACTAAAAAAAACATAAACACCAATAAATTTATGATGCAATGCACAATCGGCCATCTAAATTCTATCATTAACTTTTTTTAAAAGAAATATTTTATATTGGCTTGTCAAATAATAAATACATATTGTGATAAATTTAAACATTATGGAATACGTTGCAGCATGGTCTTCACCCTCAATAAAAACTAAAACATGCAACGAATTTATTGCCAGCGGCGGCCAAGTCTTCTTCGTCGTTCATGGGAAAGTTTGGTTGCGAAACTAATACACACGCACGCACACACATACTCACGCTCGCACATTGATTACTTTGTTTCCTTTTGTCATAAATTATTATCATCCCTACGAGGATTCAGATTTTAGAAAGAAGAGACGAGAGTGGTCACCATTTTTCACATAAATTATTGACTGAAGCAAAGGGAGGGATTTTATGGAGTGGTGCTTTTTAACACCCCTTCAAACTTCAATATATTAATAAAATTCCTCCATTGAAATGAAATTACAGTAAAAGACAGCACAAATATACTAAATTCATCTACATTTTCTTTCCTTCTTTTTTTTTTTTGACAAGTCCCTGCCTTCTCTTTTACTCGCGCATGTATGTTTTCTTTTTCTGCAAACTTTTCAAATCTGTCGTCAATCTTTTTTTTTTTTCAATTTATGACTCTCATTTGTACAATTAATTTACGAAAATTTAAAATAACCCATTTCTCTGTTTTCTTTATTTTTTAGGTTAATTTTATTTATTATTGGGATTTTTTTTTAATTTTATAGAGAGAAAAAAAAAAGCTTGAAGAGAAGAATAGGGAGAACAACATTTTTTGTCACCTATAAAATTATTTATGCGAAAGGTGAGGGTAAGAAGATTGTAAAAGGAGTTTTTTTTTTTGGGGCCATCGACTGTAAAAGAATTTTTTAAGTGAGAAAATGGTTAAAAATTAAAGATTATATTAAAAAATTTGTTAAATTAGAGAGAAAGAGTATTTTTCATAGCAAAAAGAGTAAAATTGTAAAAAGGATTTTAAAAAGATAATAAAGGGTGTTAGAAGTCCATCTCTTTACGACGGGTTCAAGTCACACCACGGGGCCCAATTGTGAACTATGGCTATTCCTTGTGGATTAGGAATGGTAATGGATCGAATTTGATCCAAGCTGATCTAAATTTAATCGGATCAGATTTGGGTCAGTTTAAAATGAATTTATATTAGATTTGGATATAAATGTATAGATTTAAGAAGGATTTGTTAACAAGTTTAGTTCAATCTTAATATTTAGTTCCAAATCCATATTCACCTATCTTTTAATTTTATTTTATTTAAAAATTTTCTTAACAACTATATAATTATAAATGATAATAAATTTCATTAATAGTATATTAGCGACATTTACCATGTATTTAAAAGTCTTAAAACTTAAATATTAGTTTTGTAAATTTAAAGAATAACAAGATAAAAATAATTAAGGTTAATCGGCCCTAAAACATGCACATGCAATAATTGAATTCCAAGCTAAGTAATAACATCTGGTGATTTATTTTATTATATTAGTTAAATAATTATTGAGGAATTTAGTTATTTCTCCCATAAACTAGCATAAATAGCACAAAATTTTGATTTTCATACATTTTTATCTTTAATTTTCATTTAAAAAAATTATATCTCTTTTATTGTTAAGTTTTAAAATTTATGACAGATTTAGTTTTATTTGGAGTATATATAAATATTTATTTTTTTATTAAATTCGGATATGAAGGGAAAAAATAAATCCATGATAGATTTAGAATAAATATGAACTTAATTTTTCTCGTAGATCTAGGTCTAAAATAAAATAGGTTCAACCCATACTTAGATCCATTGCCATTCCGATAATGTGGAGTGATTTCGAGGCATCTAATATTGCAGACTGAGCTTCTGGAAGAACAGAAGTTGACTAGACAAAAGGTCCAAACGTTGTCGCTCTGCAAGGGCACAACATGTGCAACAATGCTAGTAAACCCTAACCCTAATACGCACCCGCTCGATAACTAAAAGACGCTAATTTCTGCCCCACCGGAATAATGAGCGGAGCTTTTAACACCCTTCTGAATTTCTTATAACACTCCCTTTTTATTTTATTTTCTAAAATGTCCTCAATTTGATTTATAAATTAAAATATACCATCTTGCTATAAACGTCACCTTCTGGACGACTATTTCTTCCAAATTTTTTATCTATAAAATATATAAAAGTCTAAAAAAAATCTTTTTATTACATAATTTTTATTTTCATAACTGTAAAACATCTCTATAGCTCCAAATTATATAAGTTTATCAAAAGCATATTTTTTCAATTAAAATATAAGTATAGATTATGAGATGGGTTATAAAAATTTTGTTAAAAGAATAAATTATTTAAATATTAGATTGAATATTTGAAAAAAAATAATTAATTTATCTCTATTATTTAAGTAATTTCATTTAAAGATAGATTTTGTGAGGAACTTAAACAGATGTCAAAATGCCTACCCCAGAATTATTGGCGTAAGGGCCCACAAGCCCACAGACCAATTAGTCCACCCAATCAAATACAGCATGTCAAGAATCAATAATAAAAGGATAATAAGGGGGAAAAAAAAGTTGTGTATTTTTGTATAATTGGATAAGTTCGCGGCTGACGATCGAAACCGAGTGTCGCAACCGCTCACCGGGCAAAAGCAGGCACTGAGAGTGAGTGGGCTACAGAAAGGAAAATGAAGCTGAAAGTGTATGCAGATCGGATGTCACAGCCATCTCGCGCTGTTATCATCTTTTGCAAGTAATCCCATATCCACCTACGTTGTATAAATTGTAAATTTCAATTTTCTTTTCAGAAAATCTTAATATCATATCTCCTATATTCAGGGTAAATGGATTAGACTTTGAGGAGATTGAAGTTAGGTTAGCAAAGCGTGAGCAATACTCTCCTGAATTCAAAGGTACAATTTGCTGTTTTTTGAATAATCATAGCCTTTTGAGACGTGCTGTGCAGGTGCCTGTTGTGTCATTTTAGATTCTGATATGGATCATGAATATTTGTTGAATTTTTTCCATTAATAGATTGCTCATATCCATGGATCTTCATATTTTTAATGTGTTAAATTGAAGTTCTGCTTTTGATGTTAACAAAATGGAGCTGGTCACGTCAGCTGAATGCATGTTGAATTTAAACTAGAGGAGATGATCGTATTAAATAAAATGAGAAATTCTTAGTTGTGGGTAGATTAACGGCTAATGTGTCATGTTCTTAGCGATCGAACTAAGAGCATGAAAGCGTTGACGAATTATACGTCTACAAGTTCAGAATCATTTTTTTTTCATAGTTTTCATATTTTCTTTTTAAAGGTAGAGGGTGGATGAGGCTTGAATTAATTTTTTAACCCCCATCTCCCCAGGATTTGAACTCAGATTGTGGGTAGATTAACGGCTCAGGTGACCGGCCAAATAAAGTTGCTTGAAAACCACTCAGCCAAGCTTAGTTTAAGTGATTAGAATCATCAGTTTTTGGATTACTGAAAATTTTGGGCAATAAAAATTGAACTATACTGGTCTGCTTTTAGATAGATACAAAGAGAGAAGTTCAGTTTATAATTTTTGATGCTGTTTTGACAGAAATAAACCCTATGGCAAAAGTGCCTGCTATTATTGATGGGAGATTGAAGCTGTTTGAGAGGTAATGTGTTTAATGGAGTTTTGAATCTCTAGGTTAAGTTCTTACTATAAGCAGTTATAGCTGATGTCTTGTAATTTCAAGTGCTTGGTAATATATTTTTCGCCTCCGTAAAGTCTGGTTTATTCTTTAGTCTGTTCAAAGGGACTCTCTGGTCAGCAACCCCACTTCCTGTCCCTTCCCCAACCACACACCCCCGCCTTCCTTTCTTTGACACCACTTTCTTTAAAGATCTAATATGTTGTAATCAAAGTTTTATGATTTCTTGGCTAATGTGGATATATATTTTTTTGTAGTCATGCAATTCTTATCTATCTTGCTTGTGCATTTCCTGGAGTAGCAGATCATTGGTAAGTAATTACTTCTCAGTTTGAGGTACATTTCTTCTGTATTCCATTTTACATTAGCTTCTTAAACATGGGGTATGAATTTGGAGTTGGACCTGGCATAGTATCTGAAAAATCTGCCTGGCTAAAGGAAAAAACGTTTTCTCTGGCCATTTTACTGATATATTTTCAATGTTAGACGAAGGAATGGTTGGTACGTGGATGCTTTACTATAGGGTAGAGATGAAGACAATTAGAAAGCATCAATTGAGAGCCATATTTATAATCAGTTTTTCTGTTTTATGTATCTATTAACATGATGCATGACCAAACTAAACATCTTTCTTTTAACTTAACACATAGGTTTCAACGTTACCTATATTTTTCTGTATTTTCTTTTCAAAAGTATGAACTGTTATCGAAATGATCTTCTGCATGGTTCCAATTTACATGTTCTGCTTCCTAGTTCTAACATCTGTTTCATATTTAAAGGTATCCCAATGACCTTTCGAAGAGAGCCAGGATTCACTCGGTGTTGGATTGGCATCACTCTAATTTACGCTTTGGTGCTGGTACATTGCAACCAGCTTGCAAATATATATTTCAACCTTAGATTAGTATTTTAGTTTATATGAATTTTACCCTTTTAATAATTTTTTTATAAAATAAGCATTTTGAAAAACTCACCATGGGATTTTGTCTTTCTTACACTGTTTACACTTGTGGATTTCAAGATCATCAAAGAGTTTTCACTATGACATCAAGATGGTGCCCAGAATGGAAGATTTAGTGTACAAAAAAAAATATGTTCATGGATCATATGGGTAGGAGATATCTGATGAGGATGAAATTTGCTTTGCATTACCTGATAGGCATTTGATTCAACAACTGCTGCCATTGTAGTTGGATTGATTAACTGACCCAGTCACCCAATGCAGAGTGAATTTATGCTAGCACCCTTCAGATTTTATCTTTGAGCCACCAGATATGAATATATGTCTTCTTTAGCTTTAGTTATTGCTATTACGACTGAGCATTCCATTTTGTTTGTGCATATGTTCCAGTTATATCAATGACCTTTTTCAAGTTTTCATTTCCTGATGTTGTACAACATGATCTTTGTCTGTTCAGCCAAATTTGTTTTAAATAAAAAGCTAGCACCTGCAGTTGGCCTTCCGCTGAATCCAGAAGCAGCTGCTGAAGCTGAGAAAATTTTGTCCTCATCTCTCTCAAAAATAGAGTCCATTTGGCTCAAGGGGAGTGGACGGTTCTTGGTGGGTAGCAATCAACCATCCATAGCAGATATAAGCCTAGTGTGTGAAATAATGCAGCTGGAGGTATGCATTGACTGAATGCTTACAATGTTATCATCACAGCTCAAAGAAGACTCTTAACATGTTTAGAATTCTATTTACTTCTTCCCTTAATATGGTTTGGGTCATATCTATACGGGATGATATCTTGTAATGAAATGTATTTTCTGGATTTAGCTTTTGGATGAGGAAGATCGAACTCAATTGCTAGGCCCACACAAGAAAGTGCAAGAGTGGATTGGGAGCACGAGAAGCGCAACGAGGCCACACTTTGATGAAGTGCATAAGGTCCTCTTCAAAGTCAAAGAGAATCTGCAAAAGCAGCAATCATTATTGGGAACGGGAGCCAGCAGTGGAGCAGCATCTGGCTATAAAACAAGGTTGCATTCAAAATTCTGAGAAATTATTTGCAAAACATTTCTTTTCTTTGAAGAAGCTTGGCTTAAGGATAGCGTTGTAGTTGCAGAGATTGAATAATGATGATATTTGAAGCTGGCACAGATATGTTTAAATATAATGGCGTATTCATAAAAAGTTCAGATTATACTAGGAGTATACTCGTACCTATGGTTAAAAGGGTATACAATAACAATAATAATAATAATAATAATAATAATAATAATAATAATAATAATAATAATAATAATAATAATAATAATAATAATAATAATAATAATAAAAATAAAATGGGATCCTACCTAAACCAGTAAGGGATTACTAGTGACAATTGCTAGTACAAATCACAAGCGGCCTTCTATTATTAGTTATATATTGGTGTCTGAAGTTGATAAATATGTCAAGTAATAAATTTAACATTACGTTGCAGCATGGTCAGCAGATCGGGCTTCCACCTCTTAATGAAAACTCGTTGTCGTTCATGGGAAAGTTTGGTGATGGCGGCATTTTGAAAATAAATTTATTTGTTTGTTTGAATTATCGTCTTACATCTTTACTATGGGCTGTGAGGATTCAGACTTCTGAGAGATGAGATGAGAGACTCGAGAGTTGTCACCATTTTTATATATCACTTCACTAACAGAAACAATGCGACGGATTTACAGTCATGTGCTGTGGACCCACACGTGAACTGCGCAGCTTCGTCGCGGTCACCTTAATATTGCGGACGGGGCTGCTGGAGTTCAAATAGATTCTAGAAGACAGACGGGCCAAAGGCACCATGTCCAAACATTGTCGCTTTGCAAGGGACGCCAATTCATCCTTCCAAACCGAATCCAATCCAATAATATGTCACGACAATGTTTGTATAAAGAAAGATCGAAAATCATACAAAATATTTGTGCTGGCGCGCAGAATATTTGCACTGGCGCAGTCTGTGGAATGGTAACTGCGCGCTTGTCTGTATCGGTGGCTCCGTGGTTGAAGAAATAATATCACCAACAAAGAGCAGCTTTCTGGACCGTTGGATATATGTTATTATAATTATTTTAAATTTAGCCACATACATCTAACGGGGGCTGCTCTACGTTGGAGCTCCTCTAACGTAGCTGCCAATATGATAATTATAAAATAATCATCCCGGTCTGCACGGATAAGCATGAGTCGACGATTGAAACCAACAGAACACAATTTCACGACATCAACACCAGCCAGCGTCAGCGAGCGAGAGCAAGCAAAATGAAGCTGAAAGTATACGCGGATCGACTGTCACAGCCTTCTCGGGCTGTTATTGTCTTCTGCAAGTAGTCCTATATTCACTGCTATTTTATAAAGTTCTGAGTTCTTTTTTACTGTTCTTTTAAGATATGCTAATGTCGTCTCACTTATTTATATTCAGGGTCAATGGAATAGACTTTGAAGAGATTGAAGTGAAGTTAGCCAAGCGTGAGCAACACTCTCCCGAATTCAAAGGTAAAACTTTCTGTTCTGGTGTTTTAATAATCATTCATTTGAGGAGCCTTGTTGTATCAACTATCAATTTAAATGCTGATACGGATCAAGATCATGAATATTTGTTGAATATTTTAATGAGTTAATTATTATTATTATTATTATTTATCTTTTTTTTTGGGGGGGGGGGGGGGGGGGGTGGGTGTGATGAAAATTGAAACCCATGTTAAATTTGTACTGAAGGTGACAATCGTATTAGAAAAATATGAGAATTGCGGGCGGAGTAACGGTTACTGCATGTGTGTTTAGGTGTTGAATTGAGAACATGATATATACCAACTCAACTAGTGTAGGAGCACTGGTGACTGATACATCTATAAGTTTTTGGAATTGCTTAGTTTATTGACTAAAATCAAGGGTCTAATAAAAGCTTACAAAGTTTCTAGGCCTTCGGAAGTGATTGGGATTTCAGATTATTTTAACTTTTGGGTGATAAAAACTGAATTGCCAGTGCCCTTTTTTAACGGATATAGCAACAGCACATTAGAAAGAAAAAAAAAATTCAGTTTGTAACCTTTGTTTTGTTGCTGTTTTGACAGACATAAACCCAATGGCAAAAGTACCAGCTATTGTTGATGGCAGATTGAAGCTATTTGAGAGGTAATATGTTTAATAGCATTTCAAATCTCTAGGTAAAGGTCTTACTTTTGATGAATTCTAAGAAATTAGAGTTGATGTTATGCATTTCTTCGCCAAAAGCCAACCACACAAAAAAAAAAAAAAAAAGACAGAGAGTGGGAGATGATGTTATGCAATTTAAGATGTTTTTTTTTTCTTTTTTGGTGTCTTTCAGAAGTCTTGTTAATACTTTAGTCTGTTCAAAGAACTCTTGTGTGCCCCTTTTTGATGGTGGAATAGGTCATAATTAAAATTTTATGTTATACTGACTGATGTATCTATTTATTTCTTTGCAGTCATGCCATTCTTACTTATCTCTCCTGTGCATTTCCTGGAGTGGCAGATCATTGGTAAGTACTTGCTCACCAGTTTGAGGTAAACAACTAAATATCTCAGTTTCATTCCTTGCTTGGGCTCCTTGAAAACCAGGTATGATGTGGACTTGCTCATGGTAAGGTATTAGAAATTTGTCCAGGCAAAGAATAAACAACACTTTTACTGACCACTTTACTGGTATATTTTCAATGTTAGATTAAGACATGACTTCCTGCATGGATGCTTAACTTTAAGGTAGAGATGATGGCGATGGGCAATAGCAACAGCATCCCATGTTTGTTACCTGTTTTGCTGTTAACTTGATGCATAACCAGGCTATATATATGTCTTTTAACTTGATGCATACTGCATGAACTTATATTGTTACCTTTACGTTTTGTTTTCTCATTGTGAAAAATACTAACTATATGAAAATTATCTATTGTATTCGATCTTCAGTTCCATTTTATATGTTCCACCGCCTATTTCCAACAACTGTTTCATGTTTTAAGGTATCCCGATGATCTTTTGAAGAGAGCCAAGATTCATTCAGTCTTGGATTGGCATCATTCTAATTTACGTTTGGGTACAGGTACTTTGTAACCATCATGCAAAAAATATATTTCTTCTTACATTGATATTTTATTTTATATGAACTACATCCTTTAATAATTTTTTATAAAATAAGCATTTTTGAAAACCCACCATTGGATTTTGTCTTTCTTACTCTTTTTAAACTTGCCAAATTTCAAGTTCATCAAACACCTATAACTATGACATCAAGATGGTGCCCAACATGGAAGCTCTTAATACAAGAAAATAAATTCATGGATCAGATAGGTAGTAGATATATGATAAGCATGAAATGCAAAGAGCATTTCAGATACTTGATAGGGATTGATTCAACAGTGGATGCTGTTATCATAGTCTTGATTAATGACCAATGATGTCCTGAAGAGTGAACCTTTTCAAGTTTTCCATTTTCTAATGCTCTTTATTATGTGTTTTTCTGTTCAGTCAAATATGTTTTTAATCATAAACTAGCACCTGTGGTTGGCCTTCCACTGAATCCAGAAGCAGCTGCCAAAGGTAAGAAAATTTTGTCCTCCTCTCTCTCAAAGATCGAGTCTTTTTGGCTCAAGGGGAGCGGACGTTTCTTGGTGGGGAGCAATCAACCATCCATAGCAGATCTCAGCCTAGTGTGTGAAACAATGCAGCTGGAGGTATGGATTGACTGAATGCTTATTATGTTATGAACACGGCGTAAAGACAAACATTTTCAAAATTCTATTTACTTGTGGAGTCTTTAACATATGGCATGGCTTATACGAGATCTTCTAATGGAATGTATTTTTTTGGATTTAGCTTTTCGATGAGGAAGACCGTCTTGGATTACTGGGCCCACACAAGAAAGTGCAACAGTGGATTGAGAACACCAAAAACGCAACGAGACCACACTTTGATGAGGTGCACGAAGTCCTCTTCAAAGTCAAAGAGAATCTGCAAAAGCAGCAATCATTGGGAGCTAGCACCGGATCTTCATCCAGCTCTAAAACAACATTGCATTAAAAAATGTGAGAAATTCTTCAACGAAGAATGTTGCATGATTTGCAAGCCCCTTTCTTTTCTTTGAAGAAGATTGGTTTAAGGCTAGTGTTGTAGAGGTTGCCTAAACTGGATTGAATAATGAGACTGAGCCTGGCACATGTACCATGTTTATTATGTTCTTTTGGGTTTTGGGGTATGAAATCTCAATGGTAGACAGCGCGGATTCTGATGACCGGAAACCTGCACTATGGCACTAATAATAGAGCGATGGATGAACAATTTAATGTATGTATGTGTATATGTATACCACAAAATTAATTGAACGAAATCCCCTCCATTGTTTTTTTTGACGAGTACATAACTCCTAAATGGACATTCATAGCACTAAAACAATCCGACATTTGCAGATCATCAAAGAACCGATTGTATGCACATCAACAATCAGTGTAGCCGATATCGTCTTTATTCTCAAGATTACTTATTCTAGGATAAATTCTCTCCTGAACGTATCTGTACGGAACACTAAATCCAGAGCCATTATCACTCGGTCAAAATCTCATGGATCTCAAGGTTGTTTAGCCTTTTAGGCCTCTTGTAATTCTTCAGTAATAGAGAGCTGCAAACCACACTAACTGAAGAGGTTGCCATTGCAGCTCCAGCGATCCATGGTGGTAAACGGAATCTGGTAAATGGAAAAATGGCTCCTGCAGCAATTGGTATGCCAAGAAGGTTATAACCCAAAGCCCAAATGTAGTTGATGCGAATACGCGAAAATGTTTTCCTCGACAAGTCAATGGCAGTAATCACATCCTCCAAGTTACTCTTCATTAGGACAATATCAGCCGCCTCTATGGCAATGTCTGTGCCAGCACCAATTGCCATTCCGACATCTGCTGCTACAAGTGCTGGTGAGTCATTGATGCCATCTCCCACCATTGCCACAGTATATCCTGAAACCTGTCAACAGGATAATGATTCTTAAATGTAATGGAACAAACATAAAGCATACATATATGAAACGGAGTAATTTGCATTATGCCTGTAACTCCTTCACTTTCTCCGCTTTCTGTTCAGGTTTGGCTTCAGCTATAACAGTTTCAATTCCAACTTCGCTTGCAATAGATTTGGCAGTTCCCCAATTGTCACCTGTCACCAAGATGCTCTTTATTTGCATTGTCTTTAGAATGGAAATGACCTCATGAGCACCTGGTTTCAATGGATCAGATATGGATAAAACTCCAGTCAATTCCCCGTCCACAGATACTAGGATCTCAGTATGAGCCATTCCTTCACTTTCGGTTAGCATTTCTTCAGTATCAGGTGGTATGTCAATGTTATTATCCAACATCAAGCTCTTATTTCCGACCATTATCTGCTTGTTTCGCACAATGGCTTTCACTCCATGGCCAGAAATGGAGACAAAATCTTGAGCTTCTGGCCACATAGGATTCTCTTCATCTTCTCTTAACTTATTGGCATATTCAATGATAGCCTTGGCTAATGGATGTTCACTGTTAGCCTAGAAGATGAATTGCAACAAATGGTATCAATAGTCACTACATTATAAGCAATAATGACCATGACCAGCTCTCTTAAAAGAGCAATGTTTCCAACAGACAGAAAAAACCGAAAAAAGAAAAATACCTCAGTTGCTGCAACAAGTTCATAGAAGTCTCTTAGTACCATATTTTTCAGAAGTTTTGTATTAACAACGACTGGCTTTCCAATTGTCATAGTTCCTGTTTTGTCAAACACAATGCAATTCACCTACAGTATTGTTAACAGAGCTATTGGTTATCAATTTATGTCTTCTTGAAAAAATAACTAAATAAAATAAAAATAAACTAGTATTAAACAGCAACATTAAGGGTGTTTGCTAACCTTATGGTTACTTTCAAGTGCTTGTCCCCCTTTAATCAGTACTCCTTGAGATGCACCAACTCCAGTACCAACCATTACGGCAGTCGGAGTTGCTAGGCCCAGAGCACATGGACACGCTATGACCATAACAGAGATTCCAAACTGTAGTGCAAGCTCAAATCTATCCATTGAAGACGGTATCCAGGATTCTGGGTAGCCATGGAAATTTCCAGCCAAATACCAAGCAAGCCATGTTGAAAATGACAAGATGATGACCTCAAAAAGAGCGGAGATATTTATTAATAAAAAACTAGAAATTGACTTTAGATTCCTTAAAGTATTCGTAGAAAAATGCAGAACCTAGAACAATTATGTTGTAAAATTACCAGAGGCACAAAGTATTTGGAAGCGCGATCAGCGAACTTTTGAACTGGAGCCTTAGCCATCTGAGCTGATTCAACAAGTCGAACAATTTGAGCAAGAGCACTCTCTGATCCAACTCTTGTTGCCTTAATATGTAACACCCCATTCCCATTCAAAGTGCCACCGGTCACTGTATCACCCTCCCTCTTGGCCACTGGCCTTGCTTCTCCGGTCATCATACTCTCATTCACATAGCTTTTTCCCCACAAAACATAACCATCTGAAGCTACTTTTGCACCAGGAATAATTTTAATCACATCATTCCTTTGTATCAACCGACTATCAATATCTTCTTCGCTTATCACATTGCCTTCCTCATCCATAGTCAGCAGCGTCGCTGTTTCGGGTGCCAAGTCCAAAAGCTTAGCAATAGCCTCAGATGTCTTTCCCTTGGCCAGAACTTCTAGATATTTTCCAAACAGAATAAAAGATATAAGCATTGAACTAGTCTCAAAAAAATCGTTGCCAATAAAATATGGAGAAATAGCTTCTCTCAACACTGAGTAAACCGAATAAAAATAAGCTGCATTGGTTCCCAGGGCAATCAAAACATCCATATTAGGAGAACCAATGCGCAAAGCTTTGTAAGAACCGGTGTAGAATCTTCGGCCTGCAATGAACTGCACAGGAGTTGATAGCATCCACCTTATAATCTCCCCAATAGTAAGCATATTAACTACTTTGGCATCCAGTACATTCTTGATTCCTGGGATATACATGAAGACCATGGAGGTTAAAAAAACAGGAATTGTAAAAGCCAAACTCCATAGAAATGATCTGTAGTGTTTCTTAATCTCTGCCTGTTTCTGTGCTTCTCTTCCTTCACCTTCAGGAAATATCCTGGCCTTAAAATGCCCGGAAGCAGTTGATTCTATCATTTTTATGAAGTTTCTGGGTCCTGTCACGGCTGGCTTGTAAGAAATGGAAATTTTATGTATGCTAGGATCCAAGTCAATGTCAAGAACCCCGGGGAGCGCTTGAAGAGAATTTTCAATCATTCTCACCGAATGATCAGCATATAGGCCATCAAGGTGAAGATGGATCTTGCTTATGATATCTTCTCCTGTGCTGATTGGTATGGCTTCAAATCCTGTATCTTCAATAGCTTTCAAAAGCTGATTGTAGCTCAGAATTCTCGGATCGTAGCGAACTTCTGCTTCTTCAGTAGCTAAGGTGACATGGGCATTCTGTACACCCTGAATTGCTAGAAAAGTTTTTTCAACAGCCGCGATGCATGAAGTGCATGTTAGATTATTAATGCGCATTCGACATACTTGAGTGGATTTCTCAATCGCTTCCCCAGGGACTACCGTCGCTTTAAATCCAACATCCTCAATTGCCTCAAGAATTGTCTCCTCCTTGACGATATTAAAAAAAAAAACTTACAAATTAATTGAATATGATATGGTAGCGTCTTCTTGTTTCGCTAGAAAAAGTATGTTTGTGGAGTAAATTACGTTAGTATCAGTCAGTATGGCTTGTAAAATGAGTTAGTTTTTTCAGTCAAACAATGGCTAAAGCGTTCGAGGTTTTGGGCTCATATCAAGAATAAACCTGAGGTCCATACTTCAATCTAATGCAGTCCCAGCCAAATTCATTCGAACCAAGGCTGCACTTAGTATCTTGGATAAGGAGAGTTAAAAAAAAGAAAAAAAAAACCTCTCTTGAGGTGAGTACTGAGTACGGTATAGAATTATTATTATAGAATATGAATTATATGATGAATGCCATGGCAAACGTATAGCATCTGCCAAATGACCTCAACAAACTGCAATCCTAAATTAAAAGCAAGAATTGGACAAGAAGAAGCAAAATGCAAATCTCAAGGCCAGAAGATAAGACAGTGGTGGGAGTCGGGGAGGAACAAAACGCCCTGAAAAAATAAGAAGTTTGTCCTACATATGTATCCAACTAATATGAGTAATTCGGAAGCAAAATTAAGAAATTCAGGAGCAGCTGTCAGCAGAGCTAACAAAACAAGCGACATATAAAAGAGAGATGCCAATGCAAAAAAAAAGAAAAAAAGAAAAAAAGAAGAAGAAAAAGAAGATAATTAAAAGAAGTAAGATTAATTATGTTAACTACAATGATGAATTACTTACGTTAACGAAAAAGGGGTAGAACAAGACTTGAGCCCTGTTATTCAAGACATCAACGACGGCGTCGTGTATTCCAGGAAGTCGTTTGATAGCTTTCTCGATGGATACTGCACAGGCCGAGCAAGTCATTCCCTTCACCGATAATAATATTGCTCTGCTGCAGGACTTTCCTGGATCCGACACAACTTTCGGGTACTTGGGTGTCGATGGCAACAAGTCCCCATAACTACTACTCCCGTTCCGTAAACAAGCCAATGCCAGCAACTTGATGGTCGCCATTAATCGGAACCGGTCGATCAAACCGAACCTATTAATATTACATGATATATCACTTGTAACTTTCTTAGTTTACTTTCTTTTCTTTTCTTATCCTTGCATATTTAACAAAGACGTATCGTTTGCTGTCTGCTTTTAAAACGATAAAAAGTTCATCAATATTGGGAGAGACTGTATGTTTTGTGACTTGTAGCGCTGTAACACACTAACACAATTAAATTCTTAAACTAAAATAAATAACTCACTCTCGTCAAACAGTACGTGGAGAGTCTGAGTGTATTTTAATTTTTGTGGAATTGATAAACTTCTCTAGGTTCGATCGATCCACCGCCATATTCTTCTTTAAAATATAAATGTAATTAATGTACAGACTGAAACTTTAAATTGTAAGTTTACTAAACACTCGCTGTTGACGCAGAAAGAATCCCCATGGTCAGACAAATATTGTTTATAAAAAGCTAGGATATTGCTTCCGAGCTTTGTTATATCATCTCCACCAAACCTGAGACAAAATATATTATAATATGCATGAGTGATGATGGCCCCTTTTAAAAAATATAAGCAACCTCCTTTAAGTTTATGATGGAGTTTTGCATAAATAATATCTTACTTATTCTTTTATCTTTTCTACCATATATATATGATACGATGATGATGTGGTAGGACGGGATCAATATTCTCATACCCATTCCTAATACTCTACTCACATTCTTTTACTTTTTCTGTCCACTTTAAAATTATTTGAGGGGGACATGGGGGGATTGCCGAGAATGCCCAATCCCCAAATAACTGAAATTTTATTTTCTAAATTTAATTTAATTATATTATTTTGTAAAAGTATAAAATCAGACTACCAACACAAAAGCATCGAAATAAATTAAAGAAATTAAAATTATTTTCATCAAACTAAGTTCATATCATCAAAATTACAATACAGTCTATGAAATTATGCAAAAGTAAAATTTCAATGTTGAACAAATTCATAAAAGTCACACTATATAAATCATCAATCTTACGAGTGTTTATATTAGATGTTATTATTATTATTATTATTATTATTATTATTATTATTATTATTATTATTATTATTATTATTATTATTATTATTATTATTATTATTATTATTATTATTATTATTATTATTATTATTATTATTATTATTATTATTATTATTATTATTATTATTATTATTATTATTATTATTATTATTATTATTATTATTATTATTATTATTATTATTATTATTATTATTATTATTATTATTATTATTATTATTATCATCACCGTTACAAATTAAATTTTAAATGTATTTTCAAAAATTTTAGAAGAAATAAAATAAAATAACAAAAATGAAAATTTTCTCCCTAAATAAGATATTGGGTATTAAATTATTCTCATCTTTTTTGCAAATAAGAAATTAAATATAAAATTATCCATGTACCTTCTCCAAATGAGAAAAATCTCTCAAAACACTCATCTCCGTAGAAATTTTTGCTATCCCTATCCACCATCCTTCAAATGCGACCCGGCCATTTTGCTTAAGAGGAAAAATATGAATTTAACTAAACTGAAATATGTTTAGGAATTATGAACCCTTAACTATTTTTCAATCCTCATATATGTTATAATTAATTTTATAGATAAAATCAAAATAATTTTGAAATAATGAAGAAGTAAATTACCTAATAATGATAATAATAATTCTATTAAGACAAAATATTTTTATAATTTAATTAAATTCATTCTAAGTAACAGTAAGATTTAATTAAAATTTTATTGTAATCTTATATTCTTTTTTGCGATTTTATAAAAAAAGTAAAATTAAAATTAAAATAAAAAAAAAATTCTTGAGGGCGTTGCGAGCCCCACTCGTAAATTAACGATGGGATAAATTCGGAAATCAAAATTTGTTGGGCACTGAGGCTCAACAGGAAAGCCATCCGTTATTTTTATCTCAAGGGACCTGGGCAGTGGGGACCATCGTATCATTGTATTACGAATGCCCTTTTCTGACCTTCGTAAATTAGAATACCTTTGTGAATTAGAATTTGGCGCCAGGGCAGATGGAATGAAAGCTCATGATGATTCCACGACACAGTTGTGATTTGAAAGTCCAACGTGATGGCCAATTTTGAGGCGTCATGATAGTTACACCCTTTTCATTATCTCGCATTCTCTCTCTCCATTTTTTTTCACAATAATAATTTTTTTACCATTATAGAGCTACTTTGAAGATTACGCAGACGGATTAAATAAGTTATTTTTATTATATAGATAAAATAAGTAATTAATTAAAAAAATAATTTAGTATTTGATAAATTATATTTAATAAATTTTATTATAAAAATATTATTTTATTATATAATGACAAAAATGGATATAAAATTAAACACTTTTATTTTTATTTGTCAATAAATTATGAAATAAATAACTTAAATAATTGAAAAAAAAAACTCAGTTTAAATAAAATTAATCAATCCTATTATATAAATATGAATAAAATTCATATTTATATATATTTCAAATAAATAAAAGGTAATATATATTACATTCACATTAAATTAATAATAGAGAGAACATACAGTAGTTGTGTTAATAATTTAATTGTGGCAGTAATATGATATCTAATGGTTATGTATTATGGTTTATAGAAAAATAAAAAAATATTTTTTTTTTGTAAAATAATAAGGTTATAATAAGAAGTTTAAAAAAGTGTGGTGATTTATTTAACAAATTGCTTATAAAAAAAAACCACCCACCTCATTTTAAAAACTACCGTCAAAATAGAAAAAATATATAAAATAAGTTACTTCTACAAAATTTACTAAACACTTTATTTGTCAAAAATTATGAAATAAATAACTTATTAAGTTTTAATTTCAATCCCAAATGGGCCATAGATTGACATTAAAGTTAGACAATTGTAGTTTAAAAGTTATATTATTAAAATATTTGGTAAATAATAATTACTGTAGTTTGAAATGAGCAAACCCAAATATAATTTTTACCTTTCTTACCACCCCCAAGGATTGAACCCAAGTCTTGAAAGGCGACAAAATTACTATCAACCAACCCAACTATGCCCTTGGGAACTACTGTAGTTTGGAAGTTAAATTAATTTGATTTTATAATTATATAATAAAATATCTATTATATTTTTACAATATCTCAATACCAAATAGGACCACCATAATGTAATATTCTAATATGATATACCTACCACAGCCTATATGAGATACTAGTTAACTTTAAAATTAGTTAATTCTTTTTCTTTTTTTTTTTGTTTTTTGCAATATTCCCCATGATTTTTTTTTGGGAGGGGGGGAATGAAGTGAATTTATTACTATTTTAATTTTTAATTACAACTGAATTTGCCTCATCACAACTTACTTTATATATTTAATCCTTATCCTCCTTAAATATGAAATCTACAATATCAAGCAGCTAACCGTCCTGCAATGAGAAAGAGAGAATCGAAAGAGACGATTACGGAAGAAACTACAACTTGAGTATACTAACCACATATTCATTTAGCATTAAGCAATCCTACACGAACAGATCGAATGACTGTACATAAACTGCCAATCAAGCCAAGATGGTCGTTACCAACCAGATGGCTAACTTATTTCAAGGGTGCTTTTCACCCTAACATATATGTACATTACAGGGCACTAAATAGAGAACCATCATCATAAATCACTCTATCATAATTCCACGAATCTCAAGATTATTCAGCTTCTTAGGCCTCTTGTAATACTTCAGCAACAGAGAGCAGCAAACAACACTAACCGAGGAGGCTGCCATTGCAGCTCCAGCAATCCATGGAGGTAAACGGAATCTGGTAGACGGGAAAAGGGCTCCTGCAGCAATTGGTATGCCTAGAAGGTTATAACCGAGAGCCCAAATGTAGTTCAGACGAATACGCGAAAAGGTTTTCCTCGACAAGTCTATAGCAGTTATCACATCCTCCAAATTACTCTTCATCAGGACAATGTCAGCTGCCTCTATTGCAATGTCTGTGCCTGCACCTATTGCCATCCCAACATCTGCTGCTACAAGTGCTGGCGAGTCATTGATGCCATCTCCCACCATTGCCACGGTATATCCTAAAGCCTGTCAATGAGATAACGAATCTTGTATGTAATCGATACAAGTGTGAAACATACATGTATGAGATGGAGTTGCAGATAATTTGCATTGTACCTGTAACTCCTTCACTTTCTCTGCTTTCTGTTCAGGTTTGGCTTCAGCTATAACATCTTTAATTCCAACTTCATTGGCAATGGCTTTGGCAGTTCCCCAGTTGTCACCTGTCACCATCATGCTTCTCACTTGCATCGACTTTAGAATGGAAATGACTTCATGAGCACCTGGTTTCAGTGGATCGGATATGGCCAAAACTCCAGTCAATTCCCCGTCAATAGATACTAAGATCCCCGTTTGAGCCATTCCCTCTGTTTCTGCTAGCATTTCTTCAGCATCAGGTGGTATGTGAATGCTATTGTCCAACATCAAGCTCTTGTTTCCCACCACTATTTCCTTGTTATGCACCGTGGCTTTAACTCCATGGCCAGTGATGGAGATAAAGTCATGTGCTTCTGGCCAGAGAGGATTTTCTTCATCTTCTCTAAACTTCTTAGCATATTCAACAATAGCCTTCGCCAATGGGTGCTCACTGTTAGCCTGGTAGATGGATAGCAACAAATATTATCATTAGCTATTTTATAAGCAACTATAACCTTGACGGGCTTTCTTAAAGGGTAAGATTTCCACGGAAAATAAAGCGTACCTCAGTTGCAGCAACAAGTTCATAGAAGTCTCTCAGTACCATATTTTTCAAAAGCTTTGTGTTAACAACTACCGGCTTTCCAACTGTCAGAGTTCCTGTTTTGTCAAACACAATGCAACTCACCTACAAGATTGTCGTACACAACTATAAGAAATCGATCCCAGTCATTGTATGCGTAGCAAGTAGCAAAAAGCAACATGACAGTATAGGCTAACCTTATGTGCACCTTCTAAGGCCTGACCCCCTTTAATCAGTACTCCTTGAGATGCCCCAACTCCAGTTCCAACCATTACAGCAGTTGGCGTTGCTAGTCCTAGCGCACATGGACACGCTATGACCATAACAGAGATTCCAAACTGTAGTGCAAGCTGAAAGCTATCCATCGAAGATGGTATCCAGGATTCTGGGTAGCCATGGAACTTTCCAGCTAAAAACCAAGCAAGCCATGTCGAAAATGACAGGGTGATGACCTAAAAGAAAAGAAAAAGGAAAAAGAAAAAGGAAAAAAAAAAAAAAACTGTTTTATTAACAACAAACCACATTTTCTTACGACTCTAATTAAAAGTATCTATAGAACAAATGCAGAACATAATCATACTGTATACTTACCAGAGGCACAAAGCATTTTGAGATGCGATCAGCGAACTTCTGAACTGGAGCCTTAGCCATCTGAGCTGATTCAACAAGTCGAACAATTTGAGCAAGAGCACTCTCTGATCCAACCCTTGTTGCCTTAATATGCAGCACCCCATTTTCATTCAAAGTGCCACCAATTACTGTATCACCCTTCCTCTTAGCCACTGGTCTTGCCTCTCCAGTTATCATACTCTCATTTACATGGCTCTGTCCCCACAACACGTAACCATCTGAAGCTACTTTTGAACCAGGAACAATTTTAATTACATCATTCCTCTGTATCAACCTACTATCTATTTCTTCTTCGCTTATCACATTGCCTTCCTCATCCAAAGTCAGCAAAGTTGCTGTTTCAGGTGCTAAGTCCATGAGCTTGGCAATTGCCTCAGATGTCTTTCCCTTGGCAAGAACTTCTAGATATTTTCCAAGCAGAATAAAGGATATAAGCATTGAACTAGTCTCAAAAAAATCTGTACCTTCAAAGTGTGGAGAAGTAGCAGCTCTTAACACGGAGTACACTGAATAGAAGTAAGCTGTATTAGTTCCCAGGGCAATCAAAACATCCATATTCGCAGAACCATGGCGCAATGCTTTGTAAGAACCGGTGTAGAATCTTCTGCCTATAATGAACTGTACAGGAGTTGATAGCACCCACCTTATAATCTCTCCAGTGGTAAGCATATTGACTATTTTGGTATCCAGGCCATGCTTGATTCCTGGGATATACATGAAGATCATGGAGGTTAAAAAAACAGGAATTGTAAAAACCAAACTCCAAAGGAAGGATCTATAGTATTGCTTAATTTCTTCCTGTTTCAGATTTTCTCTTCCTCCTCCACCTTCAGGAAAGATCCTGGCCTTAAAACGGCCGGAACCTGTTGATTCTATGACTCTCATAAAGTTTCTGGGTCCTGTCATATCTGGCTTGTACGAAATGGAAATTTTATGTACTCCAGGATCCAGTCCAATGCCATGAACTCCCGGAAGTGCTTGGAGTGAATTTTCAATCATTCTCATGGAATGATTAGTCCTTATGCCATCTACCTGAAGATGAATTTTACTCATATCTTCTCCTGTGCTGATTAGTGTGGCTTCAAATCCTGTATCCTCAATAGCTGCCAAAATCTGATTGTAGCTTAAAATTTTCGGATCATAGTGTACTTCTGCTGCTTCAGTAGCTAAGGCAACTTGGGCATTTTGGACACCAGGAATTGCTTGCAAAGCTTTCTCAACGGTTGTGGAGCAAGCAGTGCATGTCATTCCATTAATTCCAATTCGACATACTTGAGTTGATGTATCAGATGTTTCATCTTCGATTAATGTTGCTTGAAATCCAACATCCTCAATGGTCTCACGAATTGTCTCCTCCTGTGATGATAACGTAAAGATGTAACTAACTACCCGCAGTTGATGTCAATGGCAAATTAAAAGGCCTGAGCTTGAGGTTCGATATTGAGCTGGTAACAAGCACATGTAGCCTTAGGCAGTATATGATGATTTAATTATCTACAAGCCCAAATCCACCCGTTCACTTGTCTCAAATATATTACGACTGTGTCTACTTCATGGATTAGAGAATCGAAATCTAAAATTAGAATTATTGACCGTGTTTACTTCATAGAATAGAGGCGGGAATTATTCGTAAGGGAATAATTCTCCTATTTATTAGATTTCTCATTTTATCCCGGAATAATTCTCCCATTTATTAGATTTCTCATTTTATCCCATTAAATTTTTATAATTTTCAAATTGTGCTCAATCAACTTTTGTCATTTTACATTTTGGTCCCTACCTTATGAAATTATCCAAAACTTTTGTATTATTTACACATAGGTCCTTTATTTTTTTAATAATAATAATAATAATAATAATAATAATAATAATAATAATAATAATGATAATGTCATTATTATTATTAGTATTAGTATTTTAATTAATACTATTATCATTATTATTAAAGACTTTTCAGTAATTTATAACAATCTAATTCATTCGGTTTCTGATTTTAAGATAAAATAAACACATTAATAGCAATCAAACTCATTTCTATTCATATTCCTATTATTAAAATAAATAATTTATTATAATTTTTATTCTCTATACTTATTAGAGTCTATTTTGATTTTAATTTAGTAAATGCAACATTCATGTATGTCATGATCTAGGGCACAAATGGCGATATTGTGATAATGATGATGGGAGACACATCGTATCTCTCAATTAAAGCAATTTGCGAAAAAGGATGAAAAAGCATTTTGATGCTAAGTTGGTAACCAGTGACTCTCTAAAAGCAAAAGGAATTCAGGACCAGTTCTGGAAAATTCCTAAGAAATTGAATTTACAAAAAGTCTATCTTTTTCATTAAAAGAAAAATACGTATTACAGAAACAAATTACACCAAACAAGTTGTTCAAAACATTTGTTCATGGCACAAGCAGAAGAATACAAACCAAAAGAAATTTGAAAAAATAAAAAAACCGAAGAATACAAACCAAAAGAAATTTGAAAAAAAAAAAAAAACCAACTACCAACTTAATAATCAAATAAAAGAATTGTGATATCTATCCAGGTTTAACAAGACGTAGAATCATTATACTGTATGTATATAGTTTGTAATTAATTATATAACAAATAAACAAAAGAGAATTGGAATTATATATTAAATATTAAATGCATGCTATATGTTAATAAAACATAAAAAAGAGTAACGAAAGAACTTACGTTTACAAAGGAGGGGTAGAACAAGACAAGAGATCTGTTATTCAAGACATCGACGACGGCATCGTGTATTCCAGGAAGTCGTTTGATAGCTTTCTCGACGGATCCAGCGCAGGCGGAGCAAGTCATACCCATCACAGCATACACAGCCTTCGCCTTTGACTTCGAGCCCTCCACGTTCGTTGTCTCTTCAGCCGACACTCCTTTCGGGTACTTTGGCATCGACGGGTAGTGTGGCCTCGGCGACAAGTTCCCATAACTCTCGTTTCTTATGCACGCTAATGCCAACAACTTGGTCGCCATTAATATATATTTCCAACGTCGTCTGCAAAATATATACCCTACGGGGTTCAAATTTTATTGGTTTCTGCTTTTAAAGTTGCAACATGTGAATAAGTGGTTTCATCTGTAGGACTAATTGGGTAACACTGTTTCGGAAATATTTGTACCTATGGGTGTGTTTTGGTATTTCACACACACACAAGAAAGAAGGCTAGTGATCGCTTATGGTTGATAGACCCTATTTAATATTTCTTCAATCTAAAGTTTTGATGAAAAAATTCTGTAAGGCTCGTTCCACCGCCAACTTCTGAACGGAATATGCATATCCAACTTATCTTATCATTAATTTTGACCATCACACCATGCATGTCCATGGGCAATGATATTGTAAATGGACTGATGGATATCGAATTCTGTATCATAATTTTATAACATAACATTACTCGACTGATTTGGCTATATTTATCCTCTATGAAGCATCTCGAGATATTGAAACTCAAGCGGCAGGATGCAGCAATTGAAGAATAAGAGGTATGCAAAGGTTATATAATTAATGGGAATGAAGAGAATGATTCGAATTAAAAAAAAAATTAAAAAGAATACTGATCGAAAATTCTCACGCAGATTTTTGCGCAAAGAAAATCCCAAATTTATAGTAAGATGCAACAGACAAGTAATCAACATTCCACACAGACACGTAAATTAACCAGCGTTAACTACTGCTGGCTCTACCTATGCGTTTAAGATAAGCGCCACTAACACATGGAACAAAATAAACGCAACTATCCAGATTGCTACACGTGTAAATAATAATAATAATTATTATTATTATTTTATTGTTCCAATAATGAAGGTCGAAGAATCCATGCTGTCAAAAGCCATTGGAAAGAAGGAATATGTATGTCGAAAGGAATATAAATATAATATTATTTTTTACTAAAGGCATCCTCACTTTCAAAATACTAATAGATTATATATGAATAAAGTGTCGTCATTAAAAAATTTTATCAGTGCTATCTTGCGCTCCATCTCTATTCTAATTTTGTAATACCAAATAAAACGTAAGAAAGAAAGATTTTGCAGTCCGAAATGATGAGGAAAGGGAAAGCTTTAATTTTGAAGTGCTTGTTATGAGATAACCATGTCCTTTGGAAAAGGATAAGTATTGTAATTCCCATATCGATGATAAGTGATCTAATTTGAAAATTTTTCACCAATTATGATATTAGTGGCGTTACAAAAGTTTCAACCCTTTTATTGTGTAATTTATTCTTTTAAAAATTAGAAACAGCTCACCAATGGGCCTTTACTTAATGGGTGAGCCTTTATACGGTAACAAAAATTCAAACCTCCATAAAAGCATTATAAAATCTAAAATTTTAGGTACTCAATCTAACATTTAAATCATTAGATTGAATTGGGTTGGTCAAGTTGATTAAAATTAAAAATTCAAGCGTAAAAGTTTTAAAAAAATATTCAATATTTAAAATCAAATTAAAATAGTAAAAAAAAAAGTCCATTATAACATTAAATGTTGTCTGTTATATACAAAATCTATCAATAAACAACATGTCGTTATATTTAAATATCTACTAGCTTACTTTTAGTGAAAATTCAAGTTTGATTTATGAATTTTTTATTTAGAAAATTCAATTAATATCAGGTTTAATAGAGAGAAATTAAAAAAGAGTCTCTTTTATAAAAGTATAAAAAGAGTTCAAAATTATATTTAGTCATTTACGAACAAACAATTAATAATTGACATTATTTTTTCTATAATTTTTATTATTATCGGATTGAATTGGATTAATTGGGTTGAAAAAATTTAACTCGATCAACTCATTTAAATTTAATTGGATTGGATTGAATTAGATTGCATGCGGGTTGGATTGAGTTCATCCACCCCTACTGGCTAGTATTGTAAAGTGTAAACACGAGTAAACAATAAGCAATTTTGACATGTGCAGACGTAAGAATGCATTACCGTAGAATTTGAATTTAAGACTAAGTGCCAGCTAACCATATCTTTCATAGCAGTTTCTTGAGAATATGATGCAAACGAGACATAAATTGACATCTATTCTCAACATACGCAACTCAAAAGATCAAGTACGAGATTGCAGAAGTTAGACAATAAAATAATAATTAACAAAATTAGAGAAGAAGAAGAAACTTACGATCACCGATAGGTAGAGACAAAGAGAGAGCCTTGGCTTGAAAGAGATCAAATGTTCAACTGGTTGAAGACGTGTGCACGCAGTTTATGCACGGAAGAAACCCCATATTTGTAGTAAACTTGAACCAACTAAAATAATCAAACAATTAATGCAAAGCAGTTTCGCTTTGCTTTTGCTTGTGGTTTTTTTTTTTTCTTAAAGAATAATTTATCTTTGCTTGATCATCAGAGCCATCACCAAACGTATGGACTAAAATATTATAGCATAAAACATCATTGACTTGGCAAAACCCTAGTATATATTATTAGTAAGCACAAGTGCTTCTTCTTGTGATATATGGTTGATCACTCCACCTTCTGTTTTTATACAGAATATTCTAATTATAATTACGGCACTAGAGTTAGTATACCCTACTCTAGAATCTTTTAGAATCTGGATCTGGGTTTGTTGGTCCTGCGTGATAACCATCAAGACATATTATCGAAGTGATGTCACTGAAAAGAACGTTTCCAAATAAAAACTTTCCTCAGTAAGTCAGAGCCTCAATAGTTGCAAATATGAGATTGTATCTGTCCAAGAACATGGATTGTGCAGATATGCGTTGTAGTTACTCGGGGGGGAAATTGAGTTGCCGTGGGCCTTGGTAAACTATTTTTTTTTTTAAATTAAAAATGCGTATATTATTTGTCTTATTATCTACAATTACTAATAAAGCACATCCTTGTCTTGTGTTGGGCACAAAGTCAGTTCATCCTCGAAAGTCAAATTCAGTGTTTTTTTTTTTTTCATGGAAAACAAAATTGCGTCCGAGTTCATTCTTTCAAAATAAGTTCTTTGCTTGCTGACTTTCAAACTCTCAATATTTCAACCGGATATAGGTTTGTTCAAAGAACGCGCATGTCTAGGCTCGTATGACGAGTAGGGCGGGAAAATGAATTAATGAGATGGATTCGAATCGAATCATAAATAAATTAAATCAAAATTTTATTGACTCGAATTCGATTCATTTATTAGTTAAATTGAAATCTCAAGACTTGAACTCAATTCGTTTATTAAGCAAACATATGATTCAATTCGTTTAATTCGTTTAATAGAATTAATAAACGAATCGAATCAAATCAAATCAAATCTGTATTTATTTACTATTCATGTATGTTGTAACGAATCCATAACGAATCGAATTGACTATGAATTTATTAACAAAAACACAATTAATAATAAAAAAAATTAAGTAAAATAAAATATAAAAGACCACAAATTTAAATTTTATTATCATTTATAATTATTATATTAACCTTCAAACTTTAAAATTTTTTCATACATATTTAAGGATAAATAAGTAATTCAATCAAAAGAATAATAAACAAATGAATCGTATTCAACTCGTTTATAACTCATTTGTTTAATGAATCCTAAATGAATAAACGAATCAATGTCCTTAAACCCGGCTCCGGTTCGTTTAATTAGCAAATTGAATTGAATTCAACTCTTTCTTAAATAAATCAATTTTTTTAAACTCAAACTCATTTAATTCACATCGAATCGAATCAAATAAACGAATCTTGACCCATATTGCCAACCCTAACCACAAGAAAATTACCTCACATTGTTATGAAAATCTTGTCCTAAATCTATATTTTAAAACTAGCTATCATTCCTATGAAAAAGAAAAAAAAATACAAATAAAAAGCTAGTTATCATTTAAATAATTAATTGAAATGATTTTATCCAATTATGACTAATCACAATTTTCTTTAATTTTATTCAGCAGAAAATCAGTATATATCATGCAGCCAAAATTGGTTAAAACCAGTCTTTCCTTTAATTATTCTTCTTCTTGTTTTTCTGTGATTCGACACAGTTCAAGGTTCAAACTATGATGCAAATAAAATCAGGAGACAACAAAACTAACCGATGCCAAATTAAAATTCCTACAAAAGCATCGCATTAAACCGGAATTAAGTAATGTTGAACCTGAAAATGCAGAGTTGCAAAAATAATAATAATAATAATAATATTGGCACACAAGTAAGTGTCCACCGCCAGGCCCAATAGATGTCACATGCCATGCCCATGCTGAAACAGTTTGATGTTGACAATTTCATAATCAATAATTAGGTTTTATTTACCAACCGATGAATTTCTCCTGACGTTGCTCAAGCCGTCTGGCAGCTGGCTGACGGGGATAATAATTAATTAATTAATTATTAAAAATTAAACGGTTTGGGCCTTACATCAGGTCTACTTCAGTTGAGAATGAAGGCCCAAATATTTTTTTTCATCCTCCCCGCCAAGTCCAAAACCATTGTTTGTTTGAACCTGCACGTAAGAAGCGCGCATCACCATTAAAATATTTGTAATAATTAATATATTGCGGAAAATGATTCTGTTCCTAGCTTTTATCTAAAGAAAGTCCATCAATTACGAAATGAACCCGTAAAATAAAGCATCCCTTTTGCTCCTTTATAAACTATAATTGACTTATTTTCACTTGTAACAAATCCAAAGTAATGGGTGTTGACATTGACCTTTATTATGATTAAATATAATCCTGTCATTAAAACCAAGCTAATAATTTTTGTAGGTAGGCCTTGGTCGGCAAGTATGGCCCATATTAAGCCATATTTTGCAGGTGCTGTTCAAGGAGTAAAAATAATTTTCTGCCGCATGCGGTCACCGAAATTATGAAATTGACTTGGTTATTTATGAACAACTTCAATTACTTTCATCTAAAAGATCTCATAATGACTATTATATAAATACATAACTAATGTAAGTTGTGTCTAATTCAAAAATAAAAATTATATAACCACGTAAAATTACTATATCACTCTTCATTTTGGGCCAGCCTTGCGTCATTCAATGACTATCAACTAATTATCCATCCATCAAATAGCCCAACTAACCGTCACGCCGCTCACGAAGGTATTATTCTTATTCTATAGGGCCCAGTCTACCTGCTTCTAGATTAGAGTTTGCTTAGACCAAGATAGTTGACCTAAATTTAAAGTTGTGATTTCTGAAGTCAACCATGGCATAGTTGACTGTTGAGCCCAAACATATTTGCCCGGCAATTTAAGCCTTATCAGAAAGTTTGCTTTCAATTTTAAATTACCAAGGTTGGACATTCGGATTAGACTGATATGAATCGAACTAAATCCAAAATTTATTTTGGGTTTGGTTCAATTTAGGTTAAAACTTTGAATCCGTTTGAGTTTAAAACTCAAATTCAATTAAACCGTATTTCGGCTTAGATTAAACCTGAATTGAATAGTCAATCCAATCGGGTTAACTACGTAAATTAGGAACAAAAATGGTCAAATAGTTTATAAAACTCCTATCCATCTAACCCTACACACAAAGTCACAAACACATTTCCCATTCGGCCCGGATTTGATCGGCGGACTTAAAAAAGCACCTATAGATATTTTACGCCCAATCATTTCGGATAATGACATCTTTGTATTATCATGCCTCTTCCTCTTCTTCTTCCATTTCCCCCTCCTTCTTATTCTTCTTCTTCTCTTCCACCGTGTAATGCCAAATACTTTCTTCTTTTACTTTTTTTTTTTTTGCTACTGCCAAATATTTTCTCCTTTTCTTTTCTTCTCCCATAGCTAAATATATATAATAGTTATAAGGATATAAATGTCAACATACCATAGACCATATTTTTGACTTTTTTATTGGTTACAAAAACAAACAACTAAACAATTATATTCATCTATTGAAATTTAAAGGATAATGCCAACCATCCCTTTCTCACTAACATTTTAAATTAAAAAAAGATAAATTGATCATTTGACTTAATATTTTGATCTTGAGAATATAAAATACACATTTGTTATAAGAAAAAATTATCTTTAAAATAAAACAACTAAAAATATAAGAAATTTTTTTTAATATTATTAATTTTTTTACTCGCACATAAATCTATATTTTTACTGTGTAACAAAAAAAAATTGATATATGTTTTAGAATTGCCCATTGCAATGTTTTTATTTACAATGTAGTAATTGTTAGTGATAGTTTTTGTATGTTATGTATTTGTTGTAATCTACGTGAAAAAAGAAGTAGGTATTTAATGTTTAAATACTTTTTTAATTTTTATTTATTATGGAGATTATAAATGATAAATAATAGATTAGAATAAATAAAAAGAATAACAGTTAAAAATTTTCTTACTTTGAGTATTTAACATTATTTAATATATTTGATCTATCTGATTTATAAGAAATATAAATAAAAGTATGTTTAAAAATAAAAGTAATAATATAAAATTATTATTTTAGGAGATTAATAGAGTAGATAATGATTTGAAACAAGCTTTCCATCTAGAAAGTAGAAACCCAACCGATGCACTGGTTTTGATGAGTTCTTTTTTTGTGTGCCCAACGTAAGCACTTACGCTATCCTCAAAAGCTTCCGAGGTTCCCTCAATCAAGCCCTACTTCTTGGTGACTAGTGCCATGTATATATGTACCGTGTTCGTACTGTTGCCTAAAAACGGCCCGCATAAGGCCGGTTCAGTAGGGAAACCGGTCGAGCAGGAGATGGCACAGTTGTCAAGTAACCCATTTGTTTTCAGACCCTGATCAAACAGATTCCTTTGGTAGAAAAATAGTCACATTTTTCCTAAACACTTTTACAAATACAAATAACCCATTTGTTGAGTTAAAGTAAACAGTAAACTCCCGAAATGGGATGAGTTTGAAATTATACCAGCTTAGTATAAAATAATAGTCATTTTTCATAAATTTCAATATTCACTTATAGGAATAGAATGTCTTTGACCCTGTAAACAGTTTAGTATAAAAGAATAACTTAAACACTAGACCTATAAAGTAATAGGTAGACAATTTTATTAGGATCATTTTGTGGGTTGTTAACACACCACAAATTGTCTAAAATGCATTGCTGACTATTTAATAATTGAACTTTACTCTTAAAATAAAAATTTGTTCATAAAAAAAACTATTTAAGTTTAATTTGACCAAAATTCATAAATTGCTCCATATCTTATATGAGAATCGTGTAAACCAAAAGGCTGGTGTTAATGGGGAGATGTGTATTATAGAGGGCCCAATGTGACAAAGGATTATAAGAAGAATCCTGAGGCTGATAAGATTACTTTTCAATTTGGGTGGTTCCTCTCTGGAGATTTGGGATACTTTGATTCTCAAGGGAATTTGAATCTGTGGGTGGCATGTTAAGGAGTTTTGGCAGTGTTTGGTTGGGAGGATAGGAAAGTAATTTGAATTTTTTTTTTAATTTCGGTTGTTTGATTGGACAAAATATATAAGAATTTAATTTTCGTTAGAATTTAATATCTATTATAATGTAGAATTTGAACTCCATACAATAATTCAAAAAAATTTTAGCAAAATAAATTAATTACCCCTTAAACTTTTTAACTTGTTTAATATCGTCAAATAATAAATATTTATAATTTTATTTTATCAATTTATATTAATTAAATTTAAGTAATGATTTAAAAAACTTAACAAAATAAATTTATTTATTTATTTAACATGAAAATATAAAAACATAAATTAACAATCTCTGGACCACCACCAACGCCGACGTCACAGGTGTGTGAAGTGTCACCGCTAGTGTAGTTGGACTTAGCATTTGATGAACAAGATTATTATGTTATCATTGAGGTCAAAAAATTGATGTATGTTGTTGAAATCCAGTTGAAAAAAATTTATAAACTTTTTAACTTACAAATATCCAAAAAAAAAAATTAAATTTTTCGGTTAAATGAAATGAGTTCATCCATTGTAGAGAGCATCAATTTATAATTATTTTCATTTCATTCATGAACTTATATGAGATGGTGACGTGGCAGCTAAAGGTGGAGTGCAGCGGCTGGCAGTTGACTACGGCAGGTTCGTTTGTTTTTTTTTTTTTTTGGTTCCTTAAATGAAAATTTAAAATTATAATATAGTGATTAAGAAATTATTTATATTATTTAGAAACAAATTGTGTTAATTATAATTACTTAAATTAATAATAAATTAAAATTATGTTAATAAATTTTTTCAAATAAAATTTAATTATAAATATAATATGTTATTTAAAATAATTTTTGTTAGTTATTTATGTAAATATATAAAATAATTTTTATGTTAAATATATAAAATAAAATAGCTATTTAATTTTTTGAATTATATTCATGATGAATATTTGAAATTTAACACTTGTTCACTTGGGTTAAAATTATCTAAATAAAAAATTAATAATTTCTTTTCTTTGTATAATTCTATAACAAACCAAACATTAAAAAGTGTTTCATTCTCAACTCCTTTTCTCTTTTTTCCTCCATTTTCCTCTTCTCTCATTTTCCACGTCTCTTCAAACTAAACATCACCTTATTAACCCCGCGTTGGTTCCATTTTGAACATTCATATTTTACAAAAAGCGTACTTGTTATTATCAAATCAGCAGTGACTTGAATTATTAAGAGCGACTGATATGTGCTATTTGTGATCACTGCTCTGCTGCTTGTTGTGGATTTAAGTAGAACCAAGTCAAGAGGAGTAAATTAGATGTTAGTAGTTTTGTTGCTTTATTTTAGAACCGAATAAATTAGATGTGGGAATCGTGGCACATGATGCTGCATTATCTCTTTATATTTTGGTATTTTTGTTCCGATTAGATATTTGTGTTGTGAGCCTTTAAAAAGGCCAGTTCTGAATTCAATAAAAGTGTGTGAAAACTGGTAACCAACTGTCCTTCTCTCTTTCTCTAAGCATCCGTGTGCCTTCCTCCAAATATTGCTCATATCATTGGTATTAGAGCCAGGTTTCTTCCATGGACACCCGTGGCAAAACTAATGCTGAATTTAAGAATGAAGTCAGCAAAATCTTAACTCGACATGAATCAAACTCCGACTGCCTCAACAACAACTTCAATCAAGTCAATGCTACCCTCCAGACAGTGCTTGTTGAACTATATGCACTTCGAATCAACTCCACCACCAATTCAGCTGCTCCAAAAATAAACCCTTTTGCACCAGGTGAATTGTCACACCGACCTACCTCACTCTCGAATCGAATTTACCCCTCCAATGCTACTCACGATTATAACCAAGCCCACCTCAAACTAAATTTTCCAACCTTTGGAGGTGATGATCCAACTAGCTGGATTTTCAAAGCAGAGCAGTTCTTTGAGTTTAAAGGAATTGATCCTTAGCAGCAAGTTCAACTCGCTTCATTTCGTTTAGTGGGGGTTGCATTACAATGGTATCGATGGTTCACAAAGTTCCAAGGTCCTTCCATGTGGGTAGAATTCACTCAAGCCATTCTTCATCGTTTTGGCCCCACGAATTATGATGATCCGTTAGAAGCCTTAGGTCGTTTTAAACAAGTCACCACTGTGGCTGCTTATCAAGAACAATTTGAGCAGCTCTCTCACCGAGTGGATAATTTGCTTGAGAGTCGTCTTGTTGGAAGCTTTATTGCAAGGCTCAAAGACGATGTGTGGTTGGATGTCCGTGTTAAGCAACTACGCACCCTCTCAGATGCGATTAGCGTAGCTTGTCTGCAGCGTCGACCAAGTCTCCATATCCGTTCTGCATCCACTACACCATCATCTATACTGCAACCAAATACAACAGCTGGCATCCTTGGTCCTTCTCCTCTACAGAAAACCACACCTATGACAACTCCCTCTTAACTTCCTTTTTGACGTATAACTGCGCACGAAGCCAAAGCTTGTCACGAAAAAGGTCTTTGCGATTATTGCGATAAGAAGTACATGCCCGGACATCGTTGGAAGACCTTACAACTCTCGTAAACTCTCCTGAAACTGAGCCTTCTGATGATGGTATCTCTTCTATACCTTTATCGAAAATATCTCTCCATGCAATAGTAGAAATTACCCACCCACAGACTCTTCGAGTATGTGGTAAGCTGAAGAACATGGACCTCACAGTGCTTATCGATGACGGCAGCACTCATAATTTTCTTTACCAATCTGTTGTAACTAAATGTGGACTTTTAGTGATTCGAGACAAGATACTTCAAGTGATGGTCGGGAATGGAGAGAATGTTGATTGTTTTGGCCGTTGCTTAGTGTTCACTTTGTAAATTCAAGATCATCCAATTCAGGCTGATTTTTTTTGTACTGCTAATGGTTGCTTATCAAGCTGTGCTTGGGGTCCAATGGCTGGAGACTTTGGGACCTGTCGAGATGGACTATCAACACAATGACATTTCAACAAAACGGCAAAGTTTGCACCTTCCAGGGCCTTCAATAATCTGACAAGGTTCATATGACTACTAAGGAATTGTTGCATGTATCTGGTATGAGTTTCTTTTTACAAGTGGTCCCTACATATTATTCCTATAAATTAACCCCACATCCAGCTGACCTTGAATCTCTCCTTACCGAATTCTCTCATGTCTTTTCTACTCCAACATCTTTGCCACCGTCAAGAACACATGATCATCGAATAATACTTCGACCAAATCAAGAGCCAATCATTGTATGTCTATATCGGTACCCCACTACCAAAAAGCTGAAATTGAATGGATGGTGCATGAATTTCTTGACTCTGGTTTAATCGTCTTAGTACGAGTCATTTCTCTTCTCCTGTTTTGTTAGTAAAAAAAGTGGATGGCACATGAAGATTTTGTGTTTACTATCGTGCTCTCAATAACATCACAGTCAAAGATAAATATCATATACTAGTTATTGATGAATTACTTGACGAGTTGCATGGTGTGAAGTACTTCTCCAAATTAGACCTTCGGTCCAGGTATCATCAGAAAAGAGTCCAAGAGGAAGATATTCACAAAACAGCTTTCCGCACACATGCAGGCCACTATGAATTTGTGGTCATGCCATTTGGCCTTACAAATGCTCATTCTACCTTTCAAAGTTTCATGAATGACTTGTTTTGGCCACATCTTCGAAAGTTTGTTTTAGTGTTTTTTGATGACATATTGATGTACAGCCGATCCTGGCCTGAGCATTTACAACATCTTCGCAGTGTACTGGTAATATTGTCACATAACATTTTATTTGCTAAACAATCAAAATGTCGTTTTGAGGTTTTACAGGTTGACTATTTGGGCCACCTCATTTCTTCTAAAGGTGTTTTAGTTAAACCCATAAAAATAAAGGTTATTTTAAACTGGCCAGTTCCTTCTTCTTCCTGGGGAGTTCATGGGTTCCTTAGTTTGGTCGGGTATTATAAGAAATTTATTCGTGGGTTTGGAGAACTGGCTGCTCCATTAACACACTTGTTATCAAAGGAAAGATTTATTTGGACCCAAGAAGCAACCACTGCTTTCGCACAGCTTAAGCATGCCCTTACTTCTCCTCCAGTGTTGCGCCTTCCTGATTTTACACAACCTTTTGCGATTGAAAGTGATACAAGTGGCAAGAGAATTGGTGCTATATTGACGCAACAGAACCAACCAATAGCGTTCTTTAGTGAAGCACTTAAAGGGTTGACTTTGGCATTATCAACATATGAGAAAGAGATATTAGCCACTGTGAAGGCAGTTTGGAAATGGTGTCCATACCTTTTAAGTAAACCTTTCATCATCCAAACATACCAAAAGAGTTTGAAATATTTACTTAAGCAACGCATTACTACTCCTGCTCAAACACGGTGGCCACCAAAACTTGTTGGGCTACGACTACACCATCTAGTATAAGCGAGGTAAAGAGAATCAGGGAGCTTATGCTTTATCTTGCATTACATATTTTCATTTTTTTACAATTTCCTTGCCCGTTGCTGATTAGTGGTCTACGCTTCAACAAGAAGCTTCTAAAGGCACTTTTTATGCCAAGTTGTCCAATTCCGATCAACCACAATGTCTTAAAAGAGAAGGTGTTTGGATGAAAAAAGAAAAACTTCTAGTTGAGTCTTGCTTCTACTCTACTTCTTGTAATCTTATCAGAAGGGCATTCCTCACCGACGAGTGGCCATTTTGGTTATCATAAGATGCTCAGCAGACTTAAAAAGAATTTTACCTAGCCTGGAATGCGAATGGCAATCAAGGAATATATACGTAGTTGCGATATTTGTCAACGTTGTAAGACAGAATGTCTACAACCGGTGGGGTTACTTCAACCATTGCCAGTGCTGAAAAAAATCTGGACTGCAGTCTCTATGGATTTCATAGATGGTTTGCCTCCATCCCAGGGCTATACTGTTATCATGGTCGTTGTTGACTGATTGACAAAATACAGCCACTTCATTCCTTTAAAGCATCCTTATATAGCCCTGACAGTAGCCAAGGCATTTGTTCGGGAAATTGTTCGCTTACATGGTGTACCAACCTCTATTGTCAGTGATCGAGATCGTGTCTTTATTAGTTCTTTTTGGAAGACCTTATTTCAGTTGCATGGTAGCACTCTATCAATGAGCTCTAGTTATCATCCACAAACGGATGGACAAATCGAGGTTGTCAATCGAGTTTTGGAGCAATATTTACGTTGTTTTACACATGACCAGCCAAAAAAATGGATTGAGTGGCTGCCGTGGGCTGAGTACAATTATAATACAGCCACTCACTCATCCACTAAAGTTTCTCCGTTTGAATCTGTGTATGGTATACCTCCTCTCTCATTGCTGTCCTATGTTCTCCGTACTACTAAGGTCCAGGCAGTGGATGATTTTTTGCACTCTCAAGAGGAAATATTGTGGGACTTGCGTCAAAATCTTATCGTGGCTCATGACCGAATGAAATCACAGGCAGACCAACATTGTCGTGACATCATTTATGAAGTTGGTGATTATGTGTACCTTAAGTTGCAACCATATCACCAGCATTCGGTGGTTTTTCGTGGTTCACTTAAGTTGGCACCACAATTCTTCGGACCCTACAAAATTCTTGCTCGAGTAGGGCCTGTTGCTTAGCAGTTACAGCTGCCAGCTGGGTCTCAAATTCACGACGTGTTCCATGTGAGTCTTTTGAAGAAAAAATTAGGTTCAGTTCCTTTTTCTCCTACTTTACCTTCTATCAGCAGTGACTATACGATTCTTCCACAACCTGAGGCTATCTTGGATGCTCGCATTGTTCGAAAAGGCAAATATCGTCCCAAAACTGAAATTCTTGTAATATGGGCTAGTGCACCAAAGGAAAATGCTACCTGGGAGAATCAGTGGCGTTTTAACAGACAATATCCTAACTTTCTCCTTGCGGATAAGTCGCATTTTAGGGGGGTGGACTGATATGTACTATTTGTTATCTCTGCTTTGCTGCTCATTGTAGATTTAAGTAGGACCAAGTCAAGAGGAGTAAATTAGCTGTTAGTAGTTTTGTTGTTTTATTTTAGAACCGAATAAATTCGATGTGGGAATTGTGGCACATGGTGCTGCATTATCTCCTTATATTTTAGTATTTTTATTCCTTATTTCTAGATTAGATATTTGTGTTGTGAGCCTTTAAAAAGGCCAGTTCTGAATTCAATAAAAGTGTGTGAAAACTCGTAACCAACTCTCCTTCTCTCTTTCTCTAAGCATCCGTGTGCCTTCCTCCAAAAATTGCTCATATCAGCCACGTACAGTTAGAGTGATTTTTTCGAGTCTCGACTATGTTTACTATCATTTGCCTCTGGCTGGGGAGAAGATATCACCTACTGAAGTTGTTGCAGTACTTTTGTCACATCCAGATGATAAATATGGTGAAGAGGTGAGATTAACAGTTCTTTTAAGACTAACCCGATTGAAAAGTATGCATGGTGGGTGCCAATTGCCAATTTGTTTTTATTCTAGATTTCATTTATGTCCAATGCGCTGTAATTCTGAAAGGAAGGACCAAACATAGGTGAAGGAATTCTGTAAAAGGAACGTTGCAAGTTTCAAGGTCTCTAAGAACGGCTTCATCACCTACTCTCTCCCAAAAGCTGCTTACAGGGAAAGTCCAGTGCCGCATTGTCGCAGAGCTCAGAAATGAATGCTCATCATTCTCTTTTGTAGCTCATTTTGAACCTAAGGTTGCCATTGCCAACAGCCAATTATAGCTAAAATAAACTGTAATGGTAATTCCTGTCAATGCGGTGAAGTTCTCTTCTTTTAACTCCCTGAATTGCTGAGAATACAAGACTGAAAAATTTAAATGCAAGCCTTGAAGTGACAGAATTTTTGCAATGCAAACACTTCTTCTGTTCTGTGTCCTCCTCGAGAAATCTTCTGCACTCGGCGCAGAAATTCAATCTGCTTTTCGTGAGTTCGTATCAACAATGACATGCAAACCTCCAGCTTAAGAAATGTCCAATAATTCCCACTGGTGTTGTAATTTGTAAGCCATCTTTTTAATCAGAGGATCTATTCGTTCACGTGATGCTGTCAAAAAGTTTGGTATTTTTTATAATTTACAGAAACAATAGGGACTTAAGTGAAAAATTTCTTCCCCCGAACCAAACGGCAGTCCAACTCACCGTTTTGCGTCCTTCAGTTGCGTATTATTACAGACATAGGGAGGTGGAGGTGGGCGCAGCATCATCAAGGCCGTGTTTGGCATTCAAACTTCCGAGCTTCTGTGAGTTATTTTATGTCTTTTTAAGCTCCTTTTCTACTGTGAATTTCTTTCATGTTGTCTTTTCTTCAAATGTTATCTGCCAAAAAAATCTCAACTGTATGGCCACAATGAAATAAGAGTCGGGTCTTCAATTTGGCTATTTTGCACGTTTTGTCGCACACTTCACTTTGTTACTAGAAATGACAATTAAATTGTCCAATTTCATGGCAATTCGATTGATATTTCTTTTCTGACAGCATGACAAAAATCCGATTTTGTCACAATTTACTTGTTGCCCATTTTCATATAGCAAAAGCATTAAAATTCCCAAGTATTTTTTAACAGTGAAGTAGAGATGGAAGCGAAGGGGGAGCAGTATGCTGCTAATTTCTCATCCATAAAAGAAGCTCAAAAACTCATCTCGCCGTACATTCATAAAACTCCAGTTTTGTCCTCGGAAACTCTCAATGCTATGTCTGGAAGAAGCCTATTCTTCAAAGGTGAATGTTTTCAGAAGGGGTGAGAACAAAATTTTTTCACTGAATAGTGGATACAGTATTTCGTTAATTACTTTTGCACCAAAACTAAAATTAAGGATGTTCTTTTCCTTTTCTGCTCTGATAGTGGAGCCTTCAAATTCAGAGGGGCCTCTAATGCTGTTCTTTCGCTTGATGAAGATCAAGCAATTAAAGGGGTTGTAACACACAGCAGGTTTTTCCTGAACTTACTAGCATTTCCTTGGTTAATGATAATTTGAGTGTTCGGATGTCCCCTGATCTTGTCCTTCAAAACTAGTGGTAACCATGCTGCAGCTTTGTCTTTGGCCGCAAAGTTACGTGGGATCCCAGCGTATATAGTTATACCAAAGAATGCTCCAAAATGCAAAGTTGAGAATGTTGTGCGTTACGGAGGTCAGGTTGTTTGGAGTGAGGCCACAATGCATTCAAGGGAGAGTGTCGCATCCAAGGTGTTGCAAGAAACTGGGGCAGTTCTTGTACATCCATATAATGATGGGCGAATAATAAGGTACTATATTGCTGCTATGGTAATTTGCATTTTTATTTGAATTCTATTGATAAAATGATATATCTCCATGCTGTATTAGTGGATATTTACAAGTTGTTCATATATGGTATGCACAAAATTCATGTGCGGGGAAAACTTGGAACTTTTGCATTGATTTGAATGCAAAAGGTGTTGCTTTGAATAATAAGGTGTCACATTGTTTTCTCAGTGGGCAGGGTACCATATCACTGGAGTTTCTGGAGCAAGTCCCTCTGCTTGATACAATAATAGTTCCCATAAGTGGTTTGTTTGACAACATTTCAGTTTCAATTCATATTTGTGGTCCCATATCACTTTTGGTTTCAGTAGTTATTTTTTTGGAAGCCAAATGATAATACTTTGAAAAAAGAATTCAATTGCAGGAGGTGGTTTAATATCAGGGGTGGCATTGGCTGCAAAGTCCATCAAACCTACCATTCGAATTTTGGCTGCTGAACCTATTGGAGCTAATGATGCAGCTCAATCTAAAGTAGCTGGCAGGATTATAAGATTGCTTGAAACAAACACTGTTGCTGATGGGCTCCGAGCTTTTCTTGGAGATCTTACGTGGTAAAGACAATTTTGATAATTAATTGATGCAGGAAGGTTACAAATTTTCTCTTGAACACTGAAATGTAATGTTTGAGTCTGTTCGTCCTTTTCATACTTGTGTATGTCTCGAGAGTGAAGAAATTCTTGACTTTATTTCGTCTCTTTGGCCACATCATCTTCATCTGTAAATCAATTCCAGTTTTTGGAATTAATTTCTATTATATGCCTCTCTCTCTTACGGTGCAGGCCAATTGTAAAAGATCTTGTTGATGATGTAATTACTGTGGAGGATAGGGAGATAATAGAAGCCATGAAACTCTGTTATGAGATTCTGAAGGTTGCAGTAGAACCTAGTGGAGCCATAGGCCTCGCCGCTGTTTTATCAGACAGTTTCAGAAAGAATCCTGCTTGGCAAGATAGTAAAAAGATAGGAATTGTACTTTCAGGAGGTAATGTTGATTTAGGTGTGCTATGGGATTCATTTAGAAAGTGACCATTACATGCCTTATACATGGAAAATGTTTTTCCTTACAATGATATTTACAGTTTTTATAAAGTCAAATTTCTGTTAGACAGCTTATGCCAGATTCTTGTGTAAATTGATATCAAACATAATATTTCTTGTTGTTTCCTTAGTTGCTATTTCTGTATTCACAAAACTAAGAAACTCAAGAATGAATGATTATCATACCTTTTTAAGCTCATCTTTAGGCTAAATTTGCCATTACTACTGGCATCTATATATAAATGGTAGTGAAAATGAAGTTTAGCATTTTATCATGAAAAGACGTACTCTAGCCACTTTATGAACAGAGCTTGGGCAGCTGTGTCTACTTGAGCTAATAATCAGATTGGGCTGAGTTTTTTTTTTTTAAAATTATTATCGAGTTCTGTTAGTACATTATTATTGTCTACTCATACACTCATAATCAGGTTGGGCCGATTTTATTTCATTTTTTTGAGTTGAAGAGTTCTTTTAAGGTGTGCTTAGAGTGCCGGATCGATTGAAATGTTCGGATAGGATTGGATTGAATTACAATTACTATTGTCTTGTGTTTGATGCTTATTGGATCAAATTATAAATGAAATTTTTATTTCTAAAACATAAATAATTAATTTGTTATCACAAAATAATTTTAATTAAATAATACTAAAACTATTTTGACTTTTGTTTTTATAAAATATATTTATATTATCTAAGACATGATATTTAATTTTCTCAAATAGGTAATAATTAAAAATTTATTTAATAATTATCAAATTAATGTAATGACTAAAATCCACATTTGCCACACTAAAATCCACCTTATAAAATGCCCAAAGATCATACAAGGAAGCTTACCTGCTGTAATTTAATTAGTTATGGTAAAGTTCTATCAAACATTTTAAATAAAAGCAATCATCATTAAAAACAAAAACGAAAACGAAAAATAAATAAATTTTCATGACTAAGCACCGGGATGGTTTGATTAAACAAAAGTAATATTTTTATGAGAAGATGACTACCATCTATCCTTCAATTTGGCATAACCATAATTTTAGCTTATCAAAATGGATAGCAGTTGACACGAGTCAAAAAATAAGCTCCTGAAACTTCACAAAGCTTATTATTATTTTTACATTAAAAAATTTGGATATCACGTTGATGGGTCAACATATTTTGTTCATATGTATCAAACTGATCTCTAACTCTTTTTTTTTGTTTTTTAACTTTTTAAGGGAACAACTTTAACTAGTACAACTTTAACTTTTTGCAAAGAGTGAATATTATACTTAGGGATCACAATTTTTTTTGTTGGGATGAGATCTTACGGGATCCCATTCTGTTTAGGATAAGATTATGATATATTTTTATCCTAAATGAAAATAAAGGAACGGGAGTGAGATATTTTTTTACCTCACTTGCATAAACGGAACAAGATTGGAATTGATAAATTTCGTCCCATGCCATCTCATTGCCAACTATGTTGGTTTAGTTTATTATTATATTATTGAATTATTAAATATTTTAACATGACTAAAGTTGATTATTGTCAAAATCTATAGTTTTTATAGCGTAAGTCTTAATATTTACGTGTAATTGAAGCAAATAGGCAATTAAAAAAAGTTAGCATAAAATTATATTTAAATATACATGTAGTCAAAATAAAACTATTATATAATTTTATACTTTGTATTTATTTAAGATTTTTGTTATATTGAATTATATTTGGAACTGTTCAAGATAATGGGATGGAATGAGATATTTAATAGGAATGAATTATGATAAATTTTTGTCCCAAACAAAATAAAGGGATGAGAATGGGACATTTTTTAATCTCATTTGTATATATAGGATAGGACCGGGATTAGTAAATCTCGTCCCATTGCCAACCCTAATTATATTAGTATTAGTATTTTTCACACTCTAAAATCCCAAAAAAACAATATCCACTATCCAACATCAAAATTAAAAAATATTTTTTTAAAAAAATATTTTTTAATTAAAATATAAAATATAAATTATAAATTATGAAATGAAACGAATGCAAAAAGTTTACTAAAAGAATAATTTATTTAAGTGTTTAATTAAATTTCTATTCAAAATAAAAAATCAATTTATTCTTTAATTACCAAAGTAATTTCAATTAAAAATAGATTTTATGAAAAATTTTGAGAGATTTCAAAACATCTACTCATATTTCATGTACGCGAAACATTTCTCTTTCAGTTTTTGCTTCTCATAATTATTTTAAATGAACCCATCATAGGATTCTTAAAGACCAACTCCAACTTTTTTCGAGCTGCGGGAGAGTTTAGCAATTGTGTGTACACTGTTTGATTAAATGGTCATAATAGTGGGCTTTTTCAATAAAGAAATTATGTAAGATGATGCAAGTATCAGCAATATATAATTTCCATGTGAGTAAAACACACCGAGGTGGTTTGATTAAACAAAAGTTGATATTATTTTTTACTTAACTATTTGATTAGTTTTTTATATTTTAAAAAAGTTTAAAAATATTCTTCCCGTTAAATATATTATATTCTTATTCTTACTTTTTCTTTATTTTTACAATAACATCTCTGCAACAATATTCTTGATATTGATTAATTTATATAAAAAAATTAATTAGTAAATTAGACAATAATTATTTATTAGCAAATTACTTATAGATATCAGTATGAAAGAACTAGTATTTTTGTATTTTGTAACAATCTGGCTAATAATGATTTATAGATAAATTAATATCAACCAACTTAAAACAATATTTAATATCCTTACAACAAATTTATTATTTTATTAATAATTTTTTAAAAGAAATTATTAATTAAATCAATCCTAAAACTAAAATAATAACATAAAAAATTTTGCTAATTTTTATTTTACGTATAAGGCTAATTTGATAAATTAACTTTTTTCTTTAATTAATATCCCTAGAATATTGCCTCAAAGGTATTATTGTAAAAAGATAGAAAAAGTAAGGGTATGAATGTAATATATTTAATAACAACGGTGCCTTAAGATATTTTTTGAAATATAAGAACTAAACAGACTCCTATGATAAAATATAATGACTAAACAAACATTTACTGTTACTATTACCGTCCAATATCCTATCCAACATTATTATTATTATTGTTATTGTTACTATTAATATTATATATATATATATATATATATATATATATATATATATATATATTTGTATTTTATTAGGATAATAAAGTCACCCAAAGAAATGAAAACGCCAGTCCCAACATTATCCCACCATTTTCATTCCCATTCCCTAATTCAATTTTTACAAATAAAGCCTGCATAGTGAAAATGATTCTCCATTTCTATTTCTTAATCTAAGAATTCAACAATTAAACACACCGTAAGAGTACTTTTTAACTTGTGCAGGATGCAATAACGACGGCCAATTAATAAGGATCGGTAGGGTTCACAAATCACAATTATATTCATGAGATCATTCTAGGCAAATCATGTGCACAAATTCTAATTTACCTATTCTAACCCAAACTTATTTGGCGATAACAAAGGTTAAATTACATTCACGCCTTCAAGAATCAAGATCGCAGTTAATCTTCTGAAACATTTTTTTTCCCTCTCTCTGCATGCTCGTTTTGCTAAAGTTGTAAAACATCGCTACCATCGACCATATATCACAGGGGCATTCATGTGCTTGATGGATAAATACTTTGGCCAAATAAGTTTGGATTAAAATAGGTAAAATAGAATTTGTGGACATGATTTGCCTAAAAAAACTAAATAGCAATTCCTCCCTTAATATTTGTCTTGCATCCATCTATCTCGGACATCTTCAAATGTGCACCTCTCGTAGCTCCAGAAAAGAAGGATCTCGTTTCTCTTTTTTACTAGCATATTTTCACTTTGATTCTCTTGCCCCTATTTCCTTCTTCCTTTCACATTTCTCAAATCCAGATTTCTCTCATTCGTGGCAAAATGGTATGTCTTTCATCTTTTCAATCGTTTGGTTTCTTGATTAATTGTTGTAGATACAAAAATTGCATGCATGGTTAGGTAGTAATATGGGTAGTAGCGTGATCAAGAATTTGTCCGATTCTGTAAGAACATTTGAATCACAGTGTTTGTTGGCAATATCTATTTTGTTTAACGTATTTGATTTCATGCATTGAACGCCAGACAATTTGAGCTGCTAAGTTAGATTTGTATTGGTTATTGTTGCCGCAAATATGTTCAACCCCATGTGTCGCAGACTTTGTAACATGCGACTCCCAAATTTCTCATAGAAAAAATTAATTAACTACATTGATGAAATGGGTTAGCTAGGTTTCATTATATGTGTATCTTGAAAAACTAAATATAATTAAATATTTTTGTGTTCTATATATATGTGTGGGGCGGGATATTATGGGGACATGCAGGCAAATTCCTCATCGGGGATGGCTGTGAATGATGAGTGTAAGCTGAAGTTCTTGGAACTAAAAGCAAAGAGGAGTTACCGATTCATTGTGTTCAAAATAGAGGAAAAAATTCAACAAGTGACCGTCGAGAAACTGGGAGAACCTAATGAAAGCTACGAGGATTTCACTGCCAGTTTGCCAGCTGATGAGTGCCGCTACGCCGTCTATGATTTCGACTTCACCACTGATGAGAATTGCCAAAAGAGCAAGATTTTCTTCGTTGCATGGTACGTTTATAACAAACCAATTTAAGTATTTAATAATGTGGGTTAATTTAATTAAGTAATACCGATTATTGCAGGTCTCCAGATACATCAAGGATCAGGAGTAAAATGTTGTATGCTAGTTCAAAAGATAGGTTCAGAAGAGAATTGGATGGGGTTCAAGTTGAGTTGCAAGCTACTGATCCTAGCGAGATGAGCTTGGACATTGTTAAATCACGAGCACTCTAATAACCAATTGCCACACAACTCTCTCTCTTCATTAATTTCGTGTCTAGCTAATTTGGGGGCCTTTCTCTTTTCTTTATCAATTTTAATTGTTTAATTGTACGTTGCCATCATGAATCTTGTTATGCATTCCTTCTGAAAGCTTCGAATCTTTTGTTGCATTTGAAATTGCTTCGTGTAAAAGAGCTATGCATGGCTCCATCCATCGATGATCGGTTTCCAATTTCAATAGAAGATTGATTAATTTTCACCACTGGATCAGTACTCGGTAGGGATTATTTATCTTCTTTCCTTAAGTAGCTAGTCATTTCTTTTTGCTTGGGCTGTCAGCTCTCTCTCTCTTGTATTATATGGTTCATGATTAGCAGTGGCATAGAAGTTCAATCTTTAAAATCGTCTCTAGGGTGTCCATTCCGGCCGGTGAAAGATGATCAATCATATTCTTTGATATACCAAAAAATATATATATCATCATGTATGAATGATGATTTTATATATATATTTTTTAATTTATTATTTTACTGAACAGCAATGGAACCACGCTATTTGAAATACATTCTTGTGAACTCTCAATGAAGAAGGCTAATAAATACAAATTCATCTAACAAAAAGTAATTTCCATTATTACTGATTTACTTCCATTATTTAGGGCACTCATTTTTCCTCAGTTATTTTAAAATTATTGGAAAATGAGCACAAACCCCTCCAATCTTTTGAAACACGACTGATTCCATCAATTAAATGATTTGGAAATCATAGGGGTGAGCATTAATTAATCAGAGTCCATCTGAAAAAAAAAATTTGACTTGATGTATTCTATGTTCGGATTGGATTCAATTCCTCGAGGACATAAGAAAGTGACAAACATAACATTGTAACAACAACATTCTGATAATTAGAATGAATGAACAATTAATAATAAAAAACAATAATAATAATAGAATGTTGCAACGCATTTGGTGAGGGAAAAAAAGAAGAAAACGAACGAAAGTGGAGGGGTCATATCCTTAACTTCCAGGAGTGGGGGGAAGAAATAGAAAAAGCGGACAACAAACTAGAGGGAATAAATACACACTTCGTGAATTCAATAGGGCGATAGCAAACACACTAAGGGGGGAAAACTTGAACGTCTACATAAATCTTGGGGAAATTAATAAGGGAGAGGTCTTTCTCAATTTTTTATTTTTCTATTATATTTACTTAAGATTATTTCTTTATAAAAATCAAAACTTACATATACTGACTTGATCGTCAAAGGGTTTACACTGGAAAAACTTCCAGAAACTCTTACCGTCTTTTGTGATTTCAGGTGTTCGCAAGTTATTTACTAGTGGTCACATGGCTTTCTTGGAGATTGGTAAGTCACTTCCCCAACAAATAAATTTAATGGTGCTGCAGGGATTTGATATCAAGTCGCTAACCAACTCAACTAGATTTCAACATCAACATTTGGTGTCGTCTATGGGGAACGGTACAAAAAGTCATTATTGTCTGTACCAATTTGTATATGGCCGAAGCATAAGTGATTAGCAAATTAAATTGATGGAAGTGAAGCTCGATTAGACACTATCCAAAGGCCAATAAGAAAAATCCAGGTTTAGTTACACATTTAATTATTCAATATTAAAAAAAAATAGCAGCGTGAATTATTGATAGTCATTGTTTTATTGATTGTTGAGCATGATGACATTTTACATCTTGATGCTGGGTTGATTGAGCAACTTATTCAATTTCTTTTCAAATAAATGCTAATTAGCCAAAATTATTATATTTGATTGAGAAATAGCTTAGCTGAGAGCCTGGTGGAGATCAAGAAATTGAGTAAGATTAATAGCCAATGATTTAATGGGTTAATTGTTTCATTGAAAGGTTAGGCATCCAGGATGGTTTGGGGTTACTCGTTGAGTCCACAAGACTACCATCTTGCCATGTACTAACCAATTCAGTTTTGTAGTTATGGCTTTAGTGCAGGAGGTATTTGTTAAAATGCCTGAAAGGATAGGAAAGTTCAAAAATCATTTTTTGCTGATTACACTATACATACTGCATGGTTGCTTGAGAGAATTCTGCCCAGGAGCCAAGGATTAAAATCCAGGTTCTGATTCAGTTTATCTAACATAAGCGTCAAACTAATTGAGAGCATGAATTATTCTTAACCGTGGCTTTATTATACTTTCGCACAGAACATTAGAAATTATGCATATATATACTATCTGTTAATAACAGCTGTCATTCACGTTGCATAAATTCGCATAATTGTTAAGAAGTGCTAGAAGAAGTATGAATACCATAATCTAGATAAGGCCAATTATTGGTTACTTTGGTTAACCTTAATAATGCCTTTTAAAACAAAACAAATGCTTATTGATGATGAGAATTAAAAGGCATGTTTTCAAGGTTCAAAGCATTGATGAAGTTGGATTTTTGTTTCCCTTACATTTTATCCGTCTTATGCTTGGGTTACAATATGGCAAGAATAATTCTTAGAAGGAACCAATGTGTAGTCAAGCTTGGGATTTGTTTGATGAATGGCAATCAAATGTTGCAGAGCATAATCTCAGGACAAATCCATATTTAAGGATTTGAATCAAAAACCCCAAATAAGAGCATACTAAAGGCACACGTTTGTTGGAATTATAACAGGTCAGAAGTTATATTTTAATTTACGAACAATTTTTTCATGAAAATTTAAATATTTCTCTAAGTCTTATTATGCAAAATCAGGATAGCTTGTACACATCAAATTGATTGAACTCATGTAAGGGCTAATGGTATAACTTAATCTACTTGATTTCCTGAAACTTGTTCAATGTGAGAACAATTTATGAAAAGAGAGCTAGGTTAGCATCAAGAAGCCAAGCAAAGTTTATAGATAAATTTTGTTAATATTTTATAAAGTACTGAAAAAGGCAAAGAGAGCCAACAAAAGATTAAAAGCCTTAAAACGTATTCTTGGTAAGACATAAAATCTTAAACCGATAAGAATTGTTTAAAATTGCTTAAGTCAATATAATGTTAAGAGCCTTAAAGCCTATTTCAAATAAGGCATAAGACTTTAAACTAATAAAAGTTGCTTGAAATTACTTAAGTCAGTTAAATATTAAAAGTCTTGAAACTTGCTATAGATAAAGTATAAAATTTTAAATTGATAAGAGTTGTTTAAAATTGTTTAAGTCGGTGAAATGTTATAAGCTCAGAACCTCCTTAAAGTGAGGTATAAAACTGAAAATGTGCTCAACTTGTTTGCCCATGGTAAAGTTAATTTTAGCAATCTCGAGTAGATTCATAAAAATTCCCTTAAGTCACTTTAAACTTTGTAGAGTTTCTAGTTTTGATTCATTTCACTCTCAATACTAAAAGTTAGGGGACTAGTGTTTTGTGAGGAAAAAAAAGAAAGTGGAGGGGTCATATCCTTAATTTCCAGGAGTGGGGAGAAGAAATAAAAAAAGTGAGTAACAAACTAAAGGGAATAAATAAACCCTTTCCTAAATTCAATTGGGGGATAGCAAACACACTAAAGGGGAAAACTTGAACCTCTACAAAAATCTTAGGGAATTAATAAGGGAGAGGTCTTTCTTGATTTTTTATTTTTTATTACATTTACTTAAGATTATTTCTTCATAAAAATCAAAACTTATATATTTTATTTTTTTTATAAACCCATAAACGGACTTGAGTGTCAGAGGATTTACGTTGAAAAAATTTTTAGCACCTCTTATTGTCTTTTGTGATTTTAAGTATTCGCAAATTATTTACTAATAATCACATGACTTTTTTAGAGATTGATAAACCACTTTCCAAACAAATAAATTTAATAATGATACAGATATCTACTATCAAATCGTTAACCGACTCAATTAGATTTCAGCACCAACATGGCCTATGTTGATGACCGTGTTCATGGTTTTGTTGATTGTGGGCCATAAGAACATTGGGCCATCGAACCGATGAGAACGACATAGCTTACAAAGAGGAAGTAACAGAACGACTTGACCATGCACAATAATACAAGTTAAAACAGCATCATTTTACTTGTCGTTTTATTTGCTTACGTAAAGAGAAGTAGAAACGACATCGTAACATCTGTTTCTTCTCCCCCACTCCCTCGATTCGAAAACTCAAATTAGGGCTTTAAGAACATCGTCTATTGCATTCTTCGCTGTCTCGCCCCCTTGCTCCCTCTGAAACCCTCGCTATGGATTCGACCCCAAACTCCAGCTCATGCTGGAGCAACATAATCAAAACACAACCGCTGCAAAACTCCGCAACGCAGACCAAAACGGTGCCGGCCGCCGAAATCTTAGCTCAAAGCTGCAAGTCTACAGAGGGAATAGCAGTTGCTGTGGTAGACGCCAATGCAATAATCCAAGGAGCCCACAATCTCACCAATTTCGCCGATAAGTTCGTTACCGTACCAGAGGTTTTAGCCGAAATTCGCGATCCCGTTTCCCGCAACCGCCTCAACTTCATCCCGTTCTCTATCGATTCCATGGAGCCTTCTCCGGATTCCCTCAATAAAGGCAAGTATCCATTTATTCATTTTATTTTTTTTTATTTTACTGTTGCATAACAATTTGGTTAGATATTTAAAAAAAAAAAATCTGAGATCGCACCATTAGTGCTCAGTTAGAGAAATAAAAAAAAAAATCTAGTTAATTCATTTTTTTAATTTGTTTTGTTCAATGTATTAAAAAGTGCTTCGTTGCGGCTTGCAGTTATAAAATTTGCGAGGGCGACGGGTGATTTACAGACTCTTTCGGATGTTGATCTTAAGCTTATTGCATTGACTTGCACACTGGAGACTCAGATGCATGGGACTAAGCACCTCAGGGATGCGCCTCCGCCTGTTCATACAGTGAATGTAAAGAGATTGCCGGAGAAGGATTTGCCTGGTTGGGGTTCTAACGTTGCCAATTTAGAAGAGTGGGAAGCGTTAGATAATGACAATGCAGATAAGTTAAACACCAATTCAAGAATCCTTCCCTTGAGAGACCTGAATCTGAATGTCATTGCTGGGGATTACCATTTTGAAAATGGGTCGGTGGAGACTCAAGGTGGGGGTAACTCAGAAAATCAAGAGGATGGTGAACATGCATTGAGGAGACCTAGGAGATATTTGCCAAAGAAGATTGAGGTGAATGTCGAAGGGAAGAAGATGGTGGCTGATGGAATTGATGCTTCTCAAGGACAAGTTGAAGATGATGCTGGTGATTGGATGCCTGCTGTCAGCCGAAGTACTCACAGAAGGTATGTTAGAAGAAAAGCAAGGCGTGAATATTATCAATCATTAGCTGACAAAGATAGTCAGCAAGAGAAGGAGATGGGTGATGAGAGCAACAATGTTGATGAATCTGGTAACCTAGAGCAGCAGTTGCATCTGGGCTCTGAAGAAGCTTGTGAGACAAATGGGATTTCTGGGGAGAGTGAGATAACAGAGAAGAGCAGCAGTGAAGATCTTTCCTCAATTTTAAAGCAAATGAGGCTTGAAGAAGATTCATTGAAGGCTCTCCCGGAAGGCAATGAAGTTGACATTTGTTCTACAACACATGATTCTGATATTTCCCCAGTGGTGCAAGCAACTTCTGATGTTAATGGAAATTCAATTGTTGAAGGAGGCGAAGTTGATACCACCAATGAAAATATAGATCAAATGGAGATCTCAAGCAAGAACAATGAAAGTGTTGATGCATCATACGTGGATGATGAATGCAGTGAACAGAGTTGGATGTTGAGATCCTTGTCTGAGTCCACTGTTGTTTGTATAACTGGTGACTATGCGATGCAAAATGTTATTCTGCAGATGGGTTTACGCTTACTTGCACCCGGAGGAATGCAGATCCGCCAGCTACATAGGTATATAGTTGACACATGTTTAAGTCTTTTTTCTTCACCACTCCCCTGGGTGATTTGTATGATGTCTAATCCTGAAATAAGTATCTCATCGGTGTTTATGCTTATCTTGGTATGTCTGTATATCCAGGTGGATACTGAAATGCCATGCCTGCTATGCTATCACTGCTGAAATTGGGAGGATTTTCTGCCCAAAGTGTGGAAATGGTGGCACTTTACGCAAGGTAGCTGTTACAGTTGGTGAAAATGGAATTGTATTAGCATCTCATCGGCCTCGCATTACGCTGCGCGGAACAAAAGTAAGTATATCTTTATACGGGATAAGCAGTAAACTCTGTCTCAACTGTAACTTGGTCATGTGTTGATTTATTTTCCATAAGCTTCATTTACATTGTTTGTGAAATGTAATGTTCTAGCGAGACCTTGTTAATTGGTCATTGTTATCAAAATCCTAGAAACCATTGTACAGTTTGATACTTTTTGCTGGAGCATTTTTGCAGAGCTTTTATCCACTGTGTGGCTTGACATTTGGCTGTTTACAGTTTTCACTACCTATGCCCCAAGGTGGAAGAGATGCCATTACAAAGAATCTAATTTTACGTGAAGATCAACTTCCACAAAAGTACCTTTATCCTAAAAACAAGAAGAAAGTTAATAAGGAGGTTAGTAGTTTTTCCTTGTTCTAGTTACCTTCAGTCTGACCACCTCTGGTTTTGTTGTACCTGAATTTTGAATTTTGTAAATGCAAGTTTATTTTAAATTTACTATGATGCTGATTTGTACTCATTATCCAGGGAGATGATTACTTCACTTCTGATGATATATTCAAACATCATAGTGACAAAAGAGCTCCTCTGCAGCCTCCCATAAGAAAGGCATTGGCTGTTTTCAGTGGTAGGAGGAATCCAAATGACAATCATTACTCCCGTCCTAAATATTAGTTTCTTCTATTTCAATTTTGTTTTCATTTTCAAGGATAAAATGTGTTATCTAATAGTTACATTTTCAGTACTTTGCACTTCTTGATTCATCAAGAGTTGTTTAACTGAGATCTAATGGTCATCCATATATATAAATTTTCTCCCGGTAGGGTACAATTGTGATTTGGTTACCATGTGATAGTACTGTTATGATGGTGAAACAAACCAATTGAAGTGAGTGCTTGTATTGTAGCTGGCCCAGGAATCATTAGAGCAATTGTTATTTGAAAGCCGGAATTTCAATCTACATAACTCCAATGTTCGGCTAAAAATTTTATAAGAGGATCACATGTTTGTCCCATCAGGTTGAATGTACCTCCAGCCATTCTAACACCAATTTTTTTTAAAAAAAAAAGTGGCATAATTATTCGTGATTTCCTTCTCCTAAAATAAACTTATTTTTTTGTTAATTTAACATAGCGCAATCAAAGCAGCCTCATCATTTCGGGCTGCGGAAGGCAAATTCTGACCACGCCGTCATTGTGAATGCTGACTTGCATTCACAAGTCAGTGAACCGCGCAAAATAAAAGGATTAGAGAGAATATATAACCAGGGCAATCAACTTAATGCCCCTGAGCAAGAACTAATTTTTACTATATTGTGATTTCAGAACTTTTCTTACTGATTATCCAGATGGTATACGGTGAGTAGACTTTGTCACACGCGAAGCTCTATGTTTCTTTTAGCAACATTTACAACGTCGACAAGAAATCGGAGGTAGAAAAGGAATAGAGAGTAATACAGTCGTATATATCTAATCTACGGTATGTTAGCTTCAATTCAATCACGATGAAAGTGCAAGCTCAGCCCATGCCAAAGATGATGCCTTAAGCTCAACTGATATGGAAGTGTCAATTCCACCCTCCAACATTGTGCACAAATCCTGCATGGATGGTCGCTTGGTGGTGTCTGGATTGACGCACAAGTTCACCACTTCGCAGATCACTTTGAGGTCATCGTAACTAAAATGTTTCAACTCAGGATCCACCACATATGACATTACTTCTGGCAATTCAAGATAATCCTTAGCCTGCCAAATATTAGAAGTTTTTGGTGTTAGCTTCAACTCAAGTAATAATTAGAGAATGAACAGGAACAATATTCAAGTTCAGTAGGTTCATGAATTATACCCAATCTACCAAGTTCCCTTTGTCCTTGCAGCATGGAGGTCTCCCACTGATTATTTCCAGTAGAAGCACACCAAATGCATAAATGTTGCCTTGGACATCCAAATGCCGTGCCTCAAGAGAATTTGGAAGTATGCAGATAGCACCTTGGCTGCCAAGAGTGCCAGAGTTCTTCTCCGATCTTGCGAGAATTGTCTTCCAACTTTCAAAATCGACCAGCTGCAGCAGAAGTCAAAAGATGTTCTAAAAAACAATGATTATATAATTAAAGAAATTTTGTTTCTAGCATTGATAGATTCTTTGCAATGAATAAGCCAAAAGTGACTTCAGCTAAAACATTCATTCAATTATGTAGAAAATACTTGGATATTATACTTGAAACTAACAGAACAGATAAACACAGAGGGGATACCTTGGGAGAAAAATCTTCAGTAAGATATACAGCACTAGAATTCAACTCTGATATAGTAAAAGGAGGGTCAAGTTCTGTATGCAGATACTTGAGTCCACGTGCAATACCTATTACAATTTTCATACGCCGTGTCCAAGATACTTGGCATCGTTCACCATCTGTAGCCACATTGGTTGCTGAGGTTTAACCTAAGGAAACATCAAAGATAATCCAATTATGTATAAGAAACTTGACTTACAATGGAGATGCTCGTATAGAGTTCCATTTGATGCATAATCGAAAACCAACATTCTTGTAAATGGGGAGCTCTCTCTGCAATAACCTAGTAGCTTTCCCGTATTCTCATGATTTATTCTTGCCAAGTCTGCCACCTGAAAGTCCATACAACCGAAAACTTGATTGTTCCAAGTTTATAACTTTCACTAGGTGTTTGGTACTCCTTCATAGAAGCTTTACAGTAAAATTTCCTGCAGTTAAGGAGCAGTAATTACCTCTCTCTGGAAATAGAGCTCGAGATAGCCTGTCCAATGCTCTTCTTTAATGCAGAGGGATATTACAGCAATCTCAGGCCCACCCTTCATGGTGCCCTTGTAGACCAAACTGTCTGGAGAAGAGCCAATGATGTTGCTGAAGTCTTCACAGGCTACTTCCAGCTCTTGTCTGCTGAATCTCACCACATCTTTCAAGATCTCAGAATCTGTATAACAATCCCACCATTTTAGCTAATTTTTTTGCTTGGGCAATAAACTACTGAAATAGCACTGAGGCAGACATATTAATTGCCAAGTAAGATGTCTAACCTACGTATATGTGATCCTTCTCACTAGCCGATTTCTTCCAAGGGATTATTATAGAAGGTTTGCTCTTGCATCTCTGAAGTGCAGTGACACCAGCAACGAGAAAGAGAACACCCACCATGGTTCCAGTCACTATTTCAAGAGTTAAAAGCCAGGCAGGTCTTGATGCAGATGGGTGCTTGGATACATCTTCAGCTGCTTGGTGCTTAGGGCTTAGTCCGGCACGGGTTCTCGCAGGAGGAGCACCACCTAGAAGCGGAATTTTGTTAATTGGTATTGAATGGTTAAGCCACGTCAAAAAGAAACGTATTGGAGACTTCAACTAGACAACTGGGTGACAGTATTTCATATTAAATATGTAAAATTTAAAATATATTCCATTACAAAACTGAAATCAGCATTTTTATATCTGCAGTTGAAACTCTAATCACAGAGGTAGGACATCTTAAATTCCATCTCAACTAAGCCCAAAGGTGAAATGAAGTCAAGCATACCACATAAAGTAGTTGCACGCTGTTTGGGATCTTTGTTCCGTAGGCAGTTCCCCTGAAAGCTTGTACTACATGATATGAGTAGAGCAAAGGTAAGCTGACAGAAAAACAGAGAAACAGAAAGCCACATCACAAGAGTGCAGGTACCTTGGAAGATACTCCAAACACTTAGGTATGCTTCCAACAAAGAAGTTGTACGAGAAATCTGCAACTTTTAACTGAGACAAGTGACACAAGCCGGTTAAGTTTGCACTTGAGGCATACCTGCTCCAGAAATAAATTTCAAGAAAATTATTAGGAAACTAAAACCATCCAATAAGGCTTAGTATGACATTATTTTCCAAATAAAGATGAGATGCAGATTTCAAAAGCTTCAACCAACAAACGTATTACTCATACTAGTACAGTACATTGACATGTATTCAACAAATAAAGCTACCATTTGTGAATAAAAATGATCAGTATCCTTAGAGCCGTGCCAAAATTTCTGTAATATGTAACACTGAGGAAGTAAAAAAGAAAAAGAAGCTAATAGCATCTCACTAGTTAACTAAGTCCAGGCAAAAAATTAACATGGAATTGTTTACTAGGCAACCTTCCCCATTCTAGAAATTAATTTCAGATTGTCAAATACAGCATGATTATGCCCACAAATATGCTACACAAGCACATCTCAAGAGTTCAAAAAGCCAATAATGCTCATGCTTTGCCTTGATCAGTCCATCAGAACCAAATTAACTACCTCAAAAACAAGAATCATCTACTTACATTCCGTGTATGTTAGCTGTATAGCCAGAATTGCTGTCAGCAGGAACAGCGCCTCGAAGCCTGTTCCTATCTAGATGAAGTTCCTCAAGAGAAATCAAATTACCAAGCTCGGCAGGCAGTCTCCCAGTCAACCCATTAGACTGAAGGTTTCTGCAACATAAGTTCATTGATAAGTTAAAATATCCAAGGATTGCCGAGCATAAAATCCAGAAATTTGGGAATAAACAATAAATTTCATTTACATTTTCACCAAACCAGTCAAGTTCCCAATCTCTGGAGGAATTGGACCTGTTAATTGGTTCATCCCCAAATCCAAGATCTTCAGACGTTTCAACAAGCCCAATTCTTTAGGTATTATCCCAATCAAATTGTTCCCATGTAGAATTCTACAAGACAAGAACGTGTGATATTAAACTTCAATCATCATCAAAAAGTATAATACTTCAGCCTGTAGGAAAAGACAGAAAATAAATAAAAGCCTACAGCTCTTGCAAGTACGTCAGCAGACCCAATTCTGGCGCAAGAAATCCCTTTAAAGATGATCCAGAGATGTTTCTACAAAACAAAATCCCAATACAAACCGGTGAGGCATGATTCTCCCAAACGTGTATTCAACCAAACTACGCATATCTATTGAAATCGAATCAAAGAAGTAACACAATACAACTGAATAACAAATCATCTCTTACATCTTTAGAACATGGCCTCTAGCATCAGAACAAGCAATGCCAGTCCAATGACAAGGATCTGCATCAAGGGCATTCCAATTGGACAAAACCAGATGGGGGTCTTCATATATTGCCTCCTTAAATGTCGTAAGAGCCCAAACTGAGGAAAATACACAACTCACATTTAGTAAAATTACGATCACATGACCTCAATAGCACTAATGGACTACTTGGTCACTAACAAAAGATGGAAAAAGCAAACAATTAACACAATCAAAAGATTTGAGATCTGAGGCAAGACACAAGAAAACAAACAAAACATTACATTCATTTGTAGCAAAGGCATTGCAGGTTGCAAAAAGAACTCCAGAGAGAACAAACAGAAGCTCAAGTGAAGTGTATGATCTCATTTTCAGTTCAAGATTCTATCTTTTACCACCCAACAGTCTTCTAGAAACCACGAGAATTAAAACAAGAACTCATTAAAGAAACTTCAAAAGCGGAAAAAAAAAATCAAGTGACTTGGATACTAGTGTTTATGAATACAAATGTAAGTACACTAAAAATGACTTAAAGTTCAATAATGTACCACAAATCTGCCCTTGTTAACAAGAACCAGATAAAGTTTTTAGTACAGTATTTGTGAGTTTAAATCAAAGATTTTGCAACTACCCATGAAAGCAAATCCGTTGAAAGAGTAAACACAAGACAGATATGTCAAGTTAAAAGACAAGAGGAGATGTGAGAGAAACTTGGATTCAAAGAGAGGTTTTTGTTACTAGTTAAAGAAGATAAAGATCTCGTTCCAGGGAACAAAAAAACAAAATGTAGAACAGAAAAATCAAATAATGGATAATTGAACTACAAAATGGAAAATGCAAAGGGTGTTGTTGCCCTGTAATTTTGAGTTAAAATGGTATGGCGGTTTTGGGAGGATTATTTTTGCTGTTGGAGCTCTACACATGCTTCTATAGTTCTATTAGATTTTTTTTCTCTGCTAATGATTGCATTAACAGGGTGGCTGGTCCTTTATTTTTTCAATAGCGTCAATCTCATGAGATGAGAAAACGAGATCTCGGGTGTTATGATAATGTGAGAGTTTGTGCCGATGAAAACCGTGAATCGCAGAGATTACATTAGCAATCTGGATCCATCGGATTAAACGAATGAACAAATACGCACGCATTTTAGTTACTAAATAACGAATTTTTTAATTGAAGCTATGATGAAATAAGAGTTCAACAACTTTAAGAACAATTAAATTTATTTTGAACCATTCAATTATTATGTTCATTATCTATGAATCATTAAGAAAAGCTTTATATTATTATCGTATGTAATTTATAAATAAAAATGTATCCATATGAAATGATTTTGAACAACATCTTTTATTTTTTTTCTTTTTAAATCGGTGACTTATAAAAAAAAACACAAAAATGATATATTAAAATTATTGTCGATTGTAATAAAAAAAAGAAATTATAGATATGATAAATAATAATTATATTTATTTTTAAGAGTGTCAGATTATTTGACCAATGAAAAACTCTTGTAACAGTGAAGGAGATGAATTTAGAACTCTCGCTATGAGAGAAACAATTTTATTTTATATTAGCAGCCGTATTAGGGAGCCGGGAGCGTTGCAATTGCCGTTCCGGTATTTGCGCCGGTTATCACGTGACATTGCCGTAACCTAATTTTAATCAATCATTTCTATGAATCGTTAAAATATCGCGATATAATCCACCCCTGTTTTACTTTTACTAAACCAGGCAATTAGATTAACAGCTGTCATTAAGGGGCTAAAATCAGGGGTCGTTGGGCAATTTGCCCGTCCCTGTCAAATTTTAATTCACTTGATTTTCTTTGCACCAAAGGGCAAGCGAAGGCCACGACCGTTTGAAATTTGAATGCTTTTACTATGTCGTTTAGTGGCTCTTGAGAGCAAAGCACACTTCTTTTGAATAAAGCTCCAACAAATTTCTTACTCTCAAGTTCAACATTTACAGTTGTTATCCATGAACATCAATTTGTTAGTAGCATGTGATGATGCATCAAAACGCATATCTTCAAACATTAAATTAAAAATCAAAGAGAATACAATTTTGGATATTAATATCTAACAAAAAAAAATGTACATAGTCTTCAAGCTTAGGTAAGGTATGGAATATAATATTAATATTAATGCATATGATTAAAGAGACGAGTTGTTGAATGTCAGCAGTGTTATTTAATGTAGTTATTGTGATATTGTTATTGTTATTTGGTTGCCTTTTCTGGTTTGTAATGTTTTCGTATATTTGGGTTTGGGAGGCGACACAAGACATGAAAGATTGTTTAAGCATGAAGGTTCCTTCCCGACCATGCTTCCAAGGAAATGCACTTTTGAGTGTTTTTAAAGGGAGCCGGGGGTATGAGCCTCATCATTTTCAAATTGCACATTCTGCTGCGACTCGAAGCTGCTCAGTTTCTATGAGTCCTCACAGGTGTCGCAAACTAATTGGATGAATGGAAAGTCAAACAAAGATGATAAGCCGGTGGAGGCGAGGCCTTTGAGATAGTTTTCGGCCCCTTTTGTAAGAGAGGGCCCTTTGTCTTCCTCGCATTGGCCTTGAACACTCCCCATGTGATGACTTTGATTTGGACCCACCCTGTCTTTGATTAATACATAAACAATAAATTCCCATAACCTTTAAAAAAAAAAAAATCTCTTAAACATCATTAAAAAGTATTTTAAATAAAATTTTACTTATTATTTAAAGAATCATATAAATAAAAAGTATTCTAAAAAATTTTTTAAATGAAACTGTCCGTCTCATCTATGATCATTTGATAAATCTCATTTAGAGAGTATTTTAAAATTTTTAATTTAGTATTATATTATTTTTTATCTTCCTATTTTTAAAGGGAGAAATGTGTTGTAATTGTTATTATTTTCGTGGAGAAAAAAGTTTGATTAAAATAATATATATTTATTTTTATTTCAAAAGTCTTTTAAAATATGACTAATTTTTTCACTATTCTATTTATCAAATAAGTAAACAAATAAGTATTTAGAGAGTTAAATTAGAAGAATATTTTGGTGATGCTCTCATGATTTTTATTTTGACCTTTCTCATCATCATCATAATTATCACTATTATTATTATTATTGTTATTATTATTATTATTTTATTATTATTTTATTATTATTATTATTATTATTATTATTATTATTATTATTATTATTATTATTATTATTATTATTATTATTATTATTATTATTATTATTATTATTATGCCATTAATTTGCAAATGATTTATTTATCTTTGATTTTTAAACAAATGATGAAAATAGGTTTTTTAGATTTCTTTAATTTAGCCAAATTGAGAAAAAAAAAAACCCACACAAGGCTTATTAAAATTCTTAATCAAGTATGTTCATTTGGTTTTATACATTTAATTAATTTAATGATTAACGATATGGGGAGTAGATAAGCTGTCACATTCGTCATCGAAGAGGATTCAAGAGCAAGAAAATCTCATGGTTTGGTGAAGTATCTCAAAAGTAAATGCCTCTAAAATTTGGAATGATTTTATCAGAACCCGCTTACTAATTAAAGTGGCGTTGCCGTTGCAGGTTCCATCAATGTGAATCCAGAATCATCAAATAATTTGATAAATTAACTTTTTTTTTTTAAAAGCAATTTGATAAATTAACTTAACGTTGATGTAATTGATTCTTTAATGCCAAAGCTTCCTATTAGAGGCAGAAACTAACACGACAATTTAGCTCCCCATATTGCTTACGTCTCCGTTGATGTCATAAAATTAAGCTACGATTAACTAACTTTTAAAAGCATTGCATATAATCAAGGTATTTGTTTGGAAGTCGATATATAAATATATATATTTATCAACATAATTTGTGGATTACACCACCGACCGTCAATAATTGCGAGTATTAGCAAATCAATTAACGTTCAACATCTCAACTAACAAAGAGTTGAAGCCAAGCCAATCTAACATTCTATGTTTGACTGTGGAGTCTCTTGGATGTTAGGGTGGTTCAACATTTAAGATGAACACATAAGTAGTTGCCCAAGTATCTTCACAAAGATTTCTTATCTCAAAACTATTCATGGTTCAGAATTTAATTAGGCGTTTATATATAAGTTTCACCACAGCTAATTCAAGTAATTAATTTCCAATTGTGTATCCCAATGTGGGTCGTAGTAAAAAATCGTCCAAACAACTTGTATATGTTATTTGTTGCGTGGATTAATGTGAGGTCAACTAAGGGGAATGGCCTAGTGCGTTATCAACTTCAATCTTTAAGGACAAACACAAATATAAACTTATTCGTATTAATCTTTAAGGACGAACAAAGTTTCATCCCCACTTGAAGCGAAATCTAATAACTAGAAAATCGGATGGTCTACAAATAAAAATAGAAGAGCCGCGTGCAAAATATCATCATATTGTAAGTTTTTTCGAAGTATGTATGTAATAGTGCTAAGCAGTATTCGCAAGGTGCTCCTGTGTGCAGCACTGAAATCATATTAATATTAACTACGGTGGAGACTGGATTGATCATCATCGTTTTCACCCATTCATTCTGTCGCCCAAAAGAAACCAATCCCTTTCATCCACATGACCAATTCAGACAAATACTGTGATTCGTCCGTGATAAAGCTCATTAATAATACTCCCGTGGGCAATGAGACCACGATGAGTCGTTTACATCTTTCCGGTGGTCCAAAATGCTGCGTGCGGGGTCATGGCAATTAATTTAATGAATAGCACAGTTTGGTGCAAAAGATAAAGGGCTGTACGCCTTCTTATCTAATTCGTCCGGCCCTGCTGAGTCGTAGGATTTGACCCTTTATCAAATGATTTAATAAATAAAAGCCTAAGTAATTAATATGTAGTTATTATTGGCACTACTACTCCTTCTTCAAACTTTCCCAGTATCTATCCTCCCATTTCTGCACTTGCAGCATCGCATTAAGTTTTCTCCTATAGAAAGCGCCAAGAACTCTGGGTTCATACGGAGGAGGCAGCGTGCAAGGGCTTGTAATAGAAGGGCCTTTGACCAATGACTCCATCATGAACTTTTTATCCAACCCATTTGCCATACAGGCCATAGTCTCTGAGCATACCTCTACAGCTCCATCGGGTGCCACCGGCTTGAATTTCAAGAGCTTAGCATACTCGTTTAACAAATGAAACATGTAATCATACACATAATCCATTTTCAGTTCTTCTTGAATGAAGCTGCTCGCCGCTCTCCCAATTTCCTGTGCCTGCTAATTAAGTCCATTTACATACACATCACATTACTTACAAAAATATTACATTATTGTAGTGTAATCAGCAGAGTTAATTACCTTTTGCTTGTGGCTGTTACCCCAGTCTACAGCAAACTTAATAGATTTGCACTTATCTTTATCTCTTATTGGCCAGTAGTGTCGCAGAGGTTGTAAGTATCTTATGAAGAAATCGTGGAAATAGGGCTTTACGAGTAGTGTCATAGAGTCGCATGCTAGAATATACTTCTCACTAACCGACCATGCATATCCTTCAATGTAGATTTTGTACCTAATGAATAAGCAGCGAGCACGAAAAGTCAATGTTGAAAGTTGGCTTCATGAACGTATCCATCAATTAGTCTGAGCCTAGATATACCTATGGGCGCATTGGCTCGCCAGATTTGATTGTTGAAAACCTTGCTTAGATTCAAGGATCCAATCCTGCAAAAGTTAATCAATAAATATATGCACAACGAATAAATATAATCAAAGGTTTGATCGAATTAATCGGATTTAAGCAACTCTATTTGGCTAGCAAGTGGTTTTTAAGTATTGGGGGCGGTAATTAATTAGGGGGCTAAAACCAAGAATCTTAGAACATAAATGAGAAATATATATATATATATATATATATATATATATATAAAAAGAAAAAAAAGAAATTACTTGGACATAGAGTCGAGCATTCCAGTCGTGTTTATCTGATAGATTACAGGTGAGGAGGTCTGTTCTTGTTTCAGCTACAAAAGGGTTTCCTTTCCAGTAGGCATAGGGTTCCCTGTCTATCCAATTCCTCCTATTGTTGCCTTCTTTTATCTCCCTCAACAAACTCTCCCACGGTTTTATATTTATCTCAGCCCTGCCAAAATAGAAAGGCATAATCCATCCATCCATCTATATATATTTATATATATTATGAACTTGCTAGTCACGCCCTTGTTTAATTCCACAGGCGCATTCTAACATAAATTTCAAACTTGACACCCAATGACCCAAAGTAATTATATTGCTAGATGAAAATTAATGTAAAACTAGCTGACTGACAATCATATGTACGTACTTGCACAATTTCAGATATCAGCGGAGAAGAAGAACCCACAATCAAATCTTTCAATCATGTACTTGTTTCGTTATAAAATAAAATAAGAGATTGGTTAATTTTTCTTTTATTCATTTCATTAATTTCTCCAAAATTATTATACCACAAGTATATATTGTTAAAAGTAAGGAAAAAAATAAGGTCAAAAATATAATACAATTTATAACTTGGGTGCATTTGACACACTATGTTCAATTGCATCACGAACTGTAATATATGTACAAATATTTTATTTCATCATTTATATTACTATTAATTTTAAATTAATAGTATAAAATTAACAGTAATCAAATTTAGTAATATTTAAGTATTTATTGTTAGTTATATTAAATTGTTAAGTAATAATCAATTATTATATATTAATTACTGTAATATATTTAAATAATGTAATATTATGTTATTTTTATATATTATTTAGGTATTTATTATTAATTATATTATTAATAATCAATTTTATAAATTAATTGTTATGATATAATTAAATAATACATTATTTTATTATATTTTTTATAGAATAATAAATAAAAATATAATATAATATTATGGAATAATAAATTATTAGTTCATTAATTTATATTAACAATTATAATTTAAATATTATATTATATTATGTTGTGCTATATTAAAAAAATTTATATTTATTTATTATTATAATAAAGTTTAAAAAAAAGCATGGCTTCCCATCTTGGGGCAGTAGCATTTACTCGGGTTAACTCATCTATGTTTGGTCGCATGTCATTAGCGTAGGCCCCTTGATTATCAGAAAAACAAAATTAATTACAGTAAGCTTCAACCCTACGTGGCCTACGATGCTAGGTAGAGTCCAAGTCGACTTAAGTCCATCACATGCATGCATTCTGCAATTTCCATACGAAAACAAAAGCACGCGCAAACAACAAACAAAAGAGAGCCACAACAAGATTAAGAAGAAGAAGAAGTCATCACCATCCCCAGAAGGACCAATCAGGAAACACTATATCCATCGTCCACCTGTCACCACTGTACCGAAACAACGGAGGTGGGCCCTTGTTGTTTGGCCCGCTGTAGTCGCGTGTTTGGATGACGGGGCGGTCGTCACAGTCAAACATAAGCTCCACGTCCGGTAATCTTCCGGGATACTTTCTAAGGAGTTGCAAGATGCCCCATATGGTGAAAACGTCTCTAGTTTGTATTGACTGTTTGTACTTGTCGATATATACTTTGTTGTTGACGAGTGTTAGACGAAAATGAGCCGTTCGATTGGCTCTTTCTAACATGTCCCTCGTGATTCCTGTGACTTTCCAGGGGCTTAGATCTTCGTGGATCCACCGAAAGTAGTCTGGGCATGTGGACGTGGGTGGTATTGAGTAATCTGAAATTGATTCTTGTGTTTTGGGGTAATTTGTTGGGCACGTTTGGGTTTGGTTTTTGACACAATTGAGTGGGATTGTGATTCTTTCTGGTGGCCGGTCTTGTGGCTTTCGGGAGAGGATAATCACCGTTTTATTTCTTGAGATATTGTGAACGGAAAAATTAGACTGCAAAATAATCGAAAAGGCAAATAACTCGATCATAATCAATTGAAGTATATCTTTGCAGGAAAATTAAAACAAGTGCTGTGAGTTGGTATTACTTACAGTATCAGAATTCCAAAAGGAAGAAATGAAAGCCGTAACTACGAGGAGTGGAAGAAAGAGTAGTAGTGTTGTGGTGGTTCCTAGATTCTTTTTAAAAGGGGGCCGCCACCGCCATAATGTAATTCGCATCTCTGAAAATTGTCTAGCAAGTCTAGAGCTGCAAAATCGCGGCATGGTTAATTACTTTGATAAAAAATTCATCAGCTAGCTCAAGCTCTTGGCTAGCAAGCATTATAAGCATTATATTACAAGTCCCGGAGGCATGAGTACTGCTGCACGCTTAATCCGCTGCTGGAATTATTTCTGCCCCTGAAATTGATAGCTACGGTCTAGTCTTTCTCTGTTATATATATATATATATATATATATATATATATATACATATGTCAAAATTGTTGAAAATTGCAATGCACCTTCTGTTATATAGGGTGACGACTTTAAGTCAATTTTTCTTAATTAAATTGATATTATTTGCTATTGTATAGTGGAAGTGGGATCTTGAACGAGGCGCACCAAAGCATGCGACAAAACTAAGTTCCAGAATCTCTGCCACAAAAGCCTTAGGCCTCCACCGCGGGCATATCCTGCCACACAAGTCATTCCGCAGAAAAGTAGCTCAAAACGCCATTTCATTCGAGGACCACGGCCAGGGCAGCTGTATCTTTTTGTACTATAGTACTTAGTAAATATTAACAGTTGTGATTTAGAAATTAAATTAATTTCATCTGAAAAAGTAAATATCTTTACGATTTGTGTTGAATAGTTGCGAGTGTTGGCAAAGGAATTAACGTTCAACATCTCAACTAACAAAGATTTTTTTTTTTTTTTCCCTTCATAACAACTAACAAACAGTTGAAGCCAAGCCAATCTAACATTCTGTGTTGACTGTGGAGTCTCTTGCATGTTAGGCTGGTCCACCATTTAAGATGAACACATAATTAATTGCCCAAGTAAGTATCTTCAGAAAGATTTCTTATCTCAAAACTATTCATGGTTCAGACTTTAATTAGGCGTTTATATATAAGTTTCACCATAGCTAATTCAAGTAATTAATTTCCAATTGTATATCCCAGCATGGGTCGTCGTAACAAATCGTCCTAAGGACTTTTATATGCTATTTGTTGTGTGCATTAATGTGAGGTCAGCTAAGGGGTATGGCCTAGTATGTTATCAATTTCAATCTTTAAGGACAGAAACACAAACATAAACTTATTCGTACGATTCCAATAAATCTATGGCCGCGAACAAAATTTTATCCCCACTTGAAGCGAAACCTAATAACTAGAAAACCAGGTGGTCCACAAATAAAAATAGAACAACCGCGTGCAAAATATCATCATATTGCGAGCTTTTACTCAATAATACTTATTTATACGTACACACATAATTATAAGTATGCACGTAATAGTACTAAGCATTATTCGCAAGGTGCTCGTGTGTGCAGCTCTGAAATCATATTAATATTAACAACGGTGGAGACTGGATTGATCATCATCATTTTCATCCTTTCATTCTGTCACCCAAAAGAAACCAATCCTTTTCATCCACATGACCAATTCAGACAAATATTGTGATTCCTCAGTGATAAAGCTCATTAATAATTCTCCTGTGGGCAATGAGATGACCATGAGTCTTAAATGTTTACTACACACTATTAATTTTTATTTTGTATTTTTTTCTCACAATATTTTAATTTTTAAGTTACAGCAACTCAATACTAATTAAATAGAGCCACACGTACCAATTTTGCATCCTTAATCTCTCCATGACTACATATATAAAAATTAAGTACAACTGGTGAAGCGTACAAAGTTTAATTAGATTTTAATTACCAAAGTTAGGAAATTTACATATCTAACCATTTTTAAAAAAGTAATTATCAAAACTAATCATGTTACAAAATTTCTTACCATATTAGCTACATGTGTATATATATATATATGCATTGTACTAAATGACCCTTAAAGCAACCAACAAGGGCGATGGCTACATGCCTACAACCAATGCAAGCGATGGAACCAATGCGGGCAATGGCTGCCATTGCCCGCATCCAACATGGGGATTGTTGCCATTGCTTGCAACCAGCCACAACCAACACGGGTGATAGCTTGCATCTCTTGTAACCAGCCAACGTGGGCGATGGCTACCATTGCCGACAACCAATAGGAGCATGGGCTGCATCACCCACAATAAACCAAGCTCTTTTAAAGCACAATCTCATCCAAAATAGGTATAAGCGGCTAGTATGGTAAGAAATTTTGTGACATGATTAGTTTTAATAATGATTTTATAAAAATAACTAGATATATAAATTTCCCTACCAAGTTTGGTATGCTGCAAAATAAATTGAAAATTGTTAATTCAACAATATACGTTAAGTACAACGAGTACCCTGTCTCTGTGTGTGTATGACGACATATATTTCATCATATATAATATACGCCTTGTTTGATTAATTTTAAGTTCGATAATGTTTTCTGCAATGATGCAAAATTAAATATTCAAATTTGACCCACAGACAGTATGATTTCTTATGCTGCTGAACATCCTGTTATTAGCTAGACTCGGCCAATATAATTGGTTTAATTATCTGAACACTTGAGTGACCGAATGTATAAGCCCCACCAAAGGCAACATAATGGTGCGCTGGGTAGAATTTTTATATGGGTGTTAAGTTATTCCCAAAAGTAACATTTATTAATGTTAATAATTAATTAAGTTGGTGTCACATGAATTGACATAATACTACGAGCCAACGAAAATAATTATATTATTTTTTTATTTAAAAGAAAATTTTATGATGGCATAATTAAAATTATAGTATTAATACCATAATAAATATATATTTTATAAATTACATCTAAAACTAGTAAATAAAAGGTAAAACAAGTATATTAATATAAGGTTGATAAATTGGTATTTTAAAATTGCAAACAAAATAAATATTTATAAAAATAACACAAAACTTATCGATCAATATTAAACTTTAATTAAACAAAAAATAGTTTATTCATTTAATTTAATTAACAAAGAAAAAGTTACTCATCAAGAAAATAAGAAAATTTTATTGAAAACCATTGAAATAAGTTTTATTTAATTGTTTTAACCATAAAGTATATATTTATCTTAGGACATTTATAATTTTTTTAATTTTCTATTAGTATTTATTTATTACACATTTTAATTAAGTAAAATTATTTTTTTAATGTCGATCAACCCAAAACAAAATAAAAATATATTCTTATATTATTTACTTTCCTTCGTGAGTTACAGGCAAGAATAATGAGTGTTCGTCATTTATTTTACTAAATTGATTTTGGGGCTTGTTGTGTAATAGGAGATGATTCAATTGCAGCTGATCTAAAGAAGGAGAATTTGAGTATTATTGGCGTTTCACAACTTACTTAGGAGGCAATTTCAATCAAAGATGACCCTCTTAAGATTGGGCTCCCTCTTTGTTGGCTCATACTAAAATTGCAAAATATTATTATTACGCAATATTATCCTGGGGTCAGAGAGGAAAGTATTTTATCTTAGGATATATGTCCTATGATCTTGGGATCATATGAACCTTAAATACTACGAGATTTATCCTAAGATCTTAGGAATCTTAGAACTTAGGATCTTAAGAATCTTGACACTTAAGAGGTTTTATCCTATGTGATTTTTTTAGAAACGTTAGAACTAAGAGATTTTTCCTAAGAGGTTTATCTTAAGAGCTTTGGTGGTTAATAACCTCAGAACATAAGAGGTTTTATCCGAAGTGATTTGTCCTAAGAACCCTAGAACATAATAAGTTTGTTTAGGAGGTTTATTCTAGAGAACTTAGAACTTAAGAACCTTTAGGTTTAGAAACGTTAGAAGTTATGAGGTTTTTTCTAGGATGTTTATCCTAGAAACCTCAAAACCTAAGAATCTTAAAAGTTAGAAACCTCGAAACCTATGAGATTCGGAATCTTGGTGATTTATCCTAAAACCATTAGAAATTCTGAATCGTAGAATTCATGAGGTATTTCCTAAGAATTTGAGTGGTAATATTTGACTCAAGTGAGGTTATTTAAACCCATTAAAATATTTTATAAACTCTTTACTAAAATATAAAAATTAAGATTTTACTCTATTCACCCATCTTAATACCAACTATGCCCCCATATTATTTTAAACACAAAAATATACCAAATAATACACCCCTCGACTTCCTTCAAATACAAACCAATTTATTAATATAAAAATATTGTGGATTAGTGTCAATCATCTAAACAGGTATTTGATTGGAATTAATCACATAAATTAAAAAATTTGATTTAAAATTTTTCTTGAATTTTTTGTTTGCAATACATCCAGAGGACTTTAGATAAATTGCCTATATACATGCCTCTAGTCATCGTCAATTTGTTTGCGTTCATAACAAATTTTAAACAAAAAACTTGTAAAAACTAAATATCATAGTTAATAAAAAAATCCTTGCTGGGAATGATTTTTTTGTTGGTTTCATGTACTTTGTAACTAAACATCATCTTGTCTTGGAGGAAAGTTTATTTTGCAGACAAGCTTCAATTTGTAATCTACTTGACGCTTAATTCTCCTTCGCATTGAAGGCCTGACAATAAACATTATTCTTTTGTTTCGCTTCATGATACGAGATTGAAGGCACAGTATAAGCCGCTGTTGAAACTTGAAAGGAGAGCATATGAATTAAATTATTTTCTTTACTTTTATTGTCTCGTCAAAATGTCTAAAATCGTAGTTCATATTTGGGGTGTATTAGTAACAAAAATATTTTAAAAGTTTATCCGTTGATTTAGTATAATCATAAAAAAAGATTTGATATTTTTCCACCGTCCTCTATTGAGTACCGTAAATTAATATTTTTCATGATTACAAAAATAAAATATACAATATTAGAGAAAACATAATAATTAAAAAATTAAAAAAAATTAAGATTTAAGAAATTACAGTAATTAAAATAGATGTTAGCAGAAAGTATTATATGGGTGTTGTTAAAAATTATTTATTTATTTTAAATCATTTTATATAAAGATAAAAATAAATATTAGTATAAAAGTGATTAATAGGGGCGAGTGAAATATCGCAACTTTAATAAGAATTTTCACCAAATCTCCTCGTGATCTTTGTCAGGATTATATTTATTTGGGTTTTAGTTGGACCCATTATTTTTTTGGAAGTATGGATGCTGTTGCTATATATAGCCAAAAATTGAAAAATTATAGGAAAAAAGTGAAATTGTGTACGTAGGCCCGGCTAAAATAGAAAAGAAAGAGGATAAGAAAGATGACAAGAAAGAGGAAAGTAAATAAATATGTAATAAAATAAAGATGTAATAAATCATACAATTGGTTGGTTGAGCTAAAAGCCACAACTTTCAATTATTTCAATGCCTTCAAATTTCTTGTAAATTCCTTTAAACAAAACTTAATTTTTATCATGTTTGTGGTTTTTTCATCAACTTTGAATTATCACATCTGATTTAAGCTAGCTTTTGGGAAATAATTTGATTGTTAATCTCTCTGGCTACTTAGTTCTGATTGGTATAATTTTTTGAAAAAAATTATTTAAGTACCATTTTTGTTAGTAGAGTTGTTATTAAAAAAAAAATTAGTTGTTTGATTGTCAATTAGAGTTTTTATTAAAAATTATAAAATTATTTTAATAAATAAATTATTTAAAATTATTTTTACAAAAATAATGAAATAATATTGTTAAATAAGTAAATGATATTTTAGATATTTTACTATTTTAAAAAATATTTTTAATCTCTACACCAAAATTTTAAAATTTAAGTTTTTATTAACAAAAGTAAAATAACTTATTTAATCTTTAAAAACTCCACTCAAAAAATAATTATATAACATTAAAAAAATTAAAATGAACTTATATAATTAAATAAATACTTATTATCATTAAATAAATCACACCACATAAGTACTTAGTCTATTAGTTATGTCAACCTTATTTTTTACTTCATCATGACACGAGGGAACCAACTCAAGCCTTTTATATGCATTAGATCTTATTTTTATTTGATGTCAATTTTCAATCTGTACTTAGTAGATCATGGTATATTTTTAAACTGCAAAATTTTGATTCCCGACGACTGTAATGTCAATGAATAGTAATATATGATGGACAAAAAATTTAGTTATTCAAATTTCAAATGAAATCAAATCTCCACGTGCCAAGAAATCTTTCACAGGTTTGATAGGTTCGAATTAAGATAAGATTCTAATTCATTTTATTGGATATTTTGTGATTAATCCAAACACTTTCCTTGTTGGATAGTATTGTAAATTAATCATGATTCAAGAAAAGTCAAGATAAGTTTGCAGGACTTAACAAGATAAATTGAGATTATCAAAATAAATAAATAAATAAATAAACTGGGGCCTGACAGAAACTCTTGTTATTGAGATTTGAGAATAGGTTTTGTTATCGAACAATTTGAGCTCCACTGAGGTTCTGCTTATCCTATTGACTAGATAATAGACGGCCAGAAATCTGCCGCACACAACAAATCTTTAATGCTAACCGTCAGATCCTTCGCGTAAAAATATAGAAAATGAAACCAAACCATCAAACCCCACTGAATATACTTTTTTCCCTTGCCACATCCGTTATAAAATCCAATCAACGCCGCTCGCCCGACCCCACTGAAATGACCCTACTTTTTCGCGCGTAAGGGTAGGCCAACAACGCGCGCGATTTTAACCGACGCATCAGCAAAAATATCTCCTTAGTTTGGATATTGCCCACCTAAATTACCCAACATACCCCCGCGTTTTCCGAACACTCTAATGGCGCGAGTGTCGTATGCGCGCACCTCAAGGCAAATAAAACGACAGTAGGCGCACGATTAGATAAATGTTTTAAATAAAAAAATGAAAATGAGAAATTATTATCCAGATTCCTATTCTTACACGATTTCTCAAATAAGTTTCTAGCTTTTCTATTTCTAATTAATAGGTCCTTGACCTGTGGAAGTGATTGAAAGACTAAAACAACAATTTAGATACACTTGAGTAAGATAAGATAGGATAGAGCATAACGTGACATGATAGGATACGATGAAATTGAATTATATAAGATAATGTTTAATACTATATTATATTTTGTTTTGTGGAGCATAGGATTGAACCACATTACAAATTAAATTTTATTGTTAATAATAAAAAATGAATTTGTTTTATAATTGTAAAAATGTAATATATTTTAAATAATAAATATTTTATTAATAGTATTTTGTAATGAATTATAATATGTAATTTCTTTGATCCATCGTCATATTGACTGATGTAATATAATTTTATTTTTAGTGTTTTATATTTTCATCCAAATAACGAATTTAGGTCGCATTAATTTATAAGAATTTATAATTTTGTCTTCACTTATTATAAATTTTTAATAATTAAAATATTTAAGTTATCCTAAGCCACTTATCCTATGACCCATATGGGATAAATTTTTAGCTTATTTTGATGCATACTTTTCTTATTCTCAATCTAAAAATGATCCAAACATGAGATTAGATTGTTAAAAAAAAAAAGGTTCTAATCCCGTGTATTTATCCTGCCACCAAATGTATCCCTGACAATTAAAAATTTGAAATCCAAAAAAAAAATGTAGGGAATAAATAAGGACCTATTCAATACAAATGAACAAACTATGTGGGTATTTGTGAAGCTGTATAAAAAATAAGGAGGTTGGATGATAAAACCCTAAAAAAAATTGTATTTTTTATGCTTAAAGTGCCGTTGGTTGTCGCCAAGTGGGTCGGTCAGTCAGTGCTTGCGCTTCTTTTAGAGTGGGAAGCAGAGGGAGAAACAGAAAACAAAAGTTAGAAATCTATGAGAATGTCTGCAAATAGAATTGGTAGCCATTGTGAAGACAATATGGCGATGGATTATTCCGGCACATTAAGCGCAAAGCCGGGGGACAGGTATATAAATTTCTCCTAAAGTGCTGATTTTTTTTTGTACCAAACTGATTATTGTTGTTGAAATTACTTGAATCTATTATTGCATTCAGTTTAAATTATATTCATCTTTTAAATTATAACCTAGATGCCCTTTGATAGCAGCTTTGCTGGGTAAATCTTATAAAGTGCAAAATCATAGAGATTAATAATTTATCATTAGTGACGTGTTTGGTGATTGTTAATTCTCATCATTTTACTTCATGAACTGGTAATAGCAAGTCTTGGAATTGGCAAGGAGAGGAATCTTGTCTGCAGAAAGGTTCCAATATTGGTGAGTTCATCCATTCTCGGTGATTCGATAAATATAAGAAAGAGAGTGTCCGTGCCTGTGTGTGTGGCTTCTTACTTAATTGTTTATTTTGGGTTGCAGATATGTCGGGATCCCAATTTAATGAAGTGATTCTGAATGAGGAAGATCTTTCCTATATGCTTGATGATGAAACAACTCCTGTTAAGGCATGTGGGGATTTGGCATACCATGCCACTCATAGCGGTAGTTTTTTTTGCCAGCATTCTTTGGTTTTTGCATGTTCTTTTGGTTTGGTGAAAGGCCAAGTTGTTGCAAAATGTTTGATTGATATGATATACTGGATTCAGGTAAAATGAGCAAGGACCCAAAAGAACATAGGGAGACTTATTCACAACCAAAGAGGCGTCGGATGTTGCAATTTGATCCTCAAGTATTAGATTCTTCCCTCTGCTGTGATGAGATGCCATCCGGGTTCCAAAAATCAAATGTAAGTGAAGGACTGCTCTTCCCTTTATGATATTCCATATTGGCATCATGTCCTGTTTATTAATTTTATGGAATTGGCTTCAGTTATCTGGTCATGTATGGAAGGGGCTCGTTACTTGCGCCATGAATGTTGCTAATATTTATTTGCTTCATTCTCTTTCTAGGAGAGGGAGGACTCAGTTGAAGAAGTTTTACCTGGAGTGTCACAGTGGACTACTGGGCTATCAGGTTCGTATGTGGCAAGATCCGTTATGGTACAGTGATAATCTGAATGCTTACTTTGTGTTTTCTGATCATAATGCAACATATTTTAATAGGCATGTCTGCCTCCAATTGCGATGGCCTAGATTCATTTGAAGGGTGGATTGCTGAATGCCTTAATGATCCTGAGATGAGTTTCACCCCTGATGACATGTATGCTTCTTTGGACTATAGCTTTTTTGTTTAACTGCCATTCCACTATAATCTGATTGCTTTGGTGATGTGAGACACAGGAACTTCTCTGAGGCATCTGATATACAAATCGATATTTCAGGTACTAGAGATTGTACTTCTCTTTGAACATTTATTGCCATTTCTCATTGTTTTTGTGCTCAAATAAAAGATACACACTCTCTTCTCTGCATTGTTAAGCTTACAAAATAGTGGTTTACCATTGTAGAGTTCTGCAATTCAACGAATTCACTGCCCACATGTGATACTAATGTGGTTCAACAGCAGGTTACTAGAGCTCCTAGAAATGTTGTTTTTAAAGGTATTTGTCTATTTCCAATTACACTTTGATGTGTGTCATAGTCTGAAACAAATACGTGTTGTCATTCCTCCTTGGAGTTGTTATATTGCATTAACATGGCAGCTTCCTGTAGTTGATCAGATAGTCTTCTTTTTGTTCTTTGTTGATCTGCTCTCTTTCTCTTCTATGGATTTTGAATACAAAAATACCATCAAAAGACTATGTCTAACTCACTTTTCTGTTCTCTTTAGGTAGAAAGTCTTTCTTAAGAGCCCCAACTAAATTAGCTTCATCAGTTGCCTATCCATTTGCCTTTATTAAGCCATGCGGAATCCATGGAGATGTTACTTTGAATGACATAAACCAGTGGATCCACTCTCCAGGTTCAAAGTTAAAGCAAAATAGTGATGATCCCTCAGCTTATCCGACTTCAGCTTTTTCTGGGAAGCCTGTTGTTGGTAAAACTAAAATTCACACTGAAGGAGGAAAAGGCAGCATCACGATTATGAGAACCAAAGGTTGAGTAGATAAGTGTCTTTCAAAGTTCCCTTTTTGTGGCCCTTTTTTTTTGCCCCATAATGTTTTCAGTTGAGGGGTATGGTATGTGTGTTATTTTCGAGGGCCATCGAACATTGAAGATAGCATCAATTTTTTCCTTCCCCTTTTTTTGGGACTTTATAAGTGAAAGTAAAATATTCATGCATCTGAGTGAAATTTTAGGTGTCAAATAGACAGGTTCATGTGATGCGACCTTGATTTTCTCATTAGACATTAATGTAAACAATCTCGTCTATTCAATCTGGCTTATTTTCTCATTAGGCATCGTTCATGACAACAAATTTAGTTGATGTCTATGTATTATTTTACATGAAGTGGAAGAGTAGTAATGCTGAATACTGATGGTATTGTTTGCCTTGCATAAACTTTGAAATTTTGAATAAATAATTAGCTTCTTCACAAAGCATTTGTTATTATAAAGCTTGTCCAATATTGTAAGCTATAGCTCACCAATGAAACACTTACATCATTTCTTATCATCTTTATTTTCCTCCTCCTTATCATCTTTTTTCTCCTCTTTCGTTTCTGCTTTTGCTGGTCCAACAGAAACTATTTCAATTTTTCCAATTTTCTTCAGTCTTTTGGCAATAGCAACTGCATCCATATCTCCTATAATAATCAGTTTCTGCTCCTTGAGATCAGCTGCAATTGAATCTACTCCTGTTACATAGGAAGCAATGAATTTAGTATAAATATGATCATGAAGCTAGTGATGAATGGCTCTGTTCTGTTGTACCATAAATGTCAGCTGCAGCTTCAATGGCTTTTTGCTTTGTCTTCTCATCATTCATTGTCATCATCTTCAACACCACCATCTGCAAAATTAACGGTATCATATTCATATCATTAGAAATGACTACAAAAGAAACATATTTAGTAGAATTTTATGTGTGTGTGTGTCATTTTATTACCTGAGCCATTTTATGGAGCGTGTATGGAACTGGAATGAATGATGGAAGAGGTTAAAGAAGGGTAGTGTTTATATGTGTATACATTATTGCCTATTGCCTGTTGGCTCGTGGGCAGAGATCAATTTATAGCAGTGTTAAGTCAACGTTACTGGCCGCGCCATCTTTCATGCTTGTTTAAAGATTGGAAGAGGAAATGCGTGGATCGCACTTGGTCATGGGCATGCATCTTTTTTATTGTTTCAAAACCTGCTCTTGTAAGCCACATTAATTGTTACGTAAACGACGACTTGGCATCCCAATTTCGAAAGAGGGCATTGTGCCATTATGATTTGTGACAGCGTGCATGGATCTATTAGCACTTTAAACCATTTTGAAAACTCCATTTGCAAGCTAATCCTTCACCACTTTTGAGGGGAATTATAAAAAAATAAAGATTAAAAATGTTCTAACCGGAAACTTATGAGCCTTTCAGATCTAATTAACCAGGTCCTAGGTGATTCTCTCTGATAAATTAATATTCCAAATTTTGAAAAGATATATTTGTATCTTTAATCTAAGTGCGTGTAAGTAACAAAAATTCGTACTTTAATCTAAATGACCACAGTTTAGCCAATGATTCTGAAAGAGACTAGAGGAGTCCTGCATTAGGATTGGAGAGAAGACGAATAAATTAATGCTGAATCATTTTCCAGCAACAAGGAGTGCCAAGCTTTTTCATTTCATGGAAGGAAATCTAATGTTAGTAGCACCAAAATTAGGTTTAGGTTTACTTTCTGTTTGCCAACTAGTTTTATATATATATATATGTAGAGTTATGGCAAATTAGAAGAGCAAGAGATGACAATGTTGATCTATCTTATCCTTGTGACTGAAAGAGGAGATGAGTCATAAGTCAATTGGCAGCGAATTAATATATTGTATAATTAATATCAATACGGCTTAAGTGGTGTTTGCACCACCACGTAATTAATAGGATTCCTTCTCAGCATCAGACCATTAAGCAATATTAAAATTCATTACTTTTGGCTTCGATTTTCTCATCTCGATGATTCGTAGCAGTTTGATTGTCATGTTTAAGGGCAAACAGATGCTTGTGTGAAAGAGGTTCAGGACGTAGTTTTGCCGGAGAATGTCGTTGCAATTAAAATTTTTGCCGACGAATATGGTTTAATAAAATACAAGGGGCCTGTTCGTTGTTGTTTTATGACACCTGTTTTCATTTTCGTTTCGAAAATTCTAATGTGATATCTATGTTCGGCGACCAATTTCCAGAATATGAATTGTAGAACATGTGAAACGGAGTCCAGTTGATAGTTATAATTGAGAAAACAAGTTGGATATGTTTTGGGTGTTCTACGAAATATTTTATAAAATAAATTGATACACATTTTCCAAGAAATAATTGCATTGTCTACTTTCTTCCCTCCCTCACCAGCGGTCCAGCTTCTTCTTCTTCGTCTTCTTCTTCATTTATCATTTGGTTCTCCCGCTCGCACACATTCTTCCTCTTCTCTCGTCTCTCATTCCAGTATCAAAATCTGCAAGTAATTTTTTTTTTTTTTAATTTTCACTCTTTTTTTTTTTCATCTGTAGCATATTTTTTTTTCATTTAACATTTTCTCTCATCTCTCAATACAGAAAATACTGCATTTGAGCACTTTCCAAATAATTTTTTTCTTATTTTTCATGTACTTTTTTTTCTTACCCATCGTTTGTGTTTTCTTTTAATCTTAAAAAAATTATGAAATCATTGTTTATGCAGATTTGAACTATTATTTATAGATCTACATAAAGTTATTGATTTTTGTATTTTTTATTCTCCTGAGATTTTTTCTAAGTCGGAAAATTGAATCTATATCTGAAGTCTATCATATTGTTTGAAAGTTTGTATTTTATTTTCTTAAGAGCACAAGTGAGTATTGTGGGGTGTTTGTGTTTGAAAGTATATCTAACCATATTTGTGTTACAAAATAGAGGAATAGTGTATGATCATGTTAAAAATAATGACTTACAAACATTAATTTAGACAATTATAATTATAAGTGATGGGCTATTTGAATGAATCTGAACAAGATTTAATATAGGGCATGTAAAACTTTTTTTTATTTATATATATCTTAATCATAGTGTAAAAATAATGACAATATAAAACTTTTTTTTTTTACTAATGTTAATACTAAAATTTGATCATCGTGTAATTTTTCATAAATATTTTGTTTAAATAATTTATGGTATGTTTGTATATATATTAGTAAATAATTATTTTTTAAATATATTAGTTAAATAATTGTTTTTTAAAAAATGATACCACCAAGCACATTTTCACTATTTTTATAGTTCTCAATTGTGTCTATTGAACACATATTATTGTTTTCTATTTTAAAATATAAGATGCAAAAAATGATACTAGAAACATACTTAAAATCAAAATACAGCAACAATAAAACACAATTTTCATTCTCAGTTTTATTTTCATAAAATACTAATTTAGAAACAATATCAAACAAACCCTGAGATTTTTTATTAACAGCTGCATGTAATAAAAGCCTAATTTAAACTCTAGTTTTTGAGCTAAATATATTAACCATACATGCATATATGTATGTATGTATATGTATGATAGAACGGCAATGTTGACACTCTTGATTGACCTACTAATTAATTTAGCAAGCTAATTGCTCGATTAATCCAAATATCGAGTCAATGACTCAAAAGGGTCCATAACTATCTTAGTTTCACTTTGGGCATTAATCAAACGTGATCTCCCCTCAATATTTGGTTGAAGCACCAAGATCATGCACAGACTAATTGTTTCAAGAAGTCAATTGTTTGAAGTAAACAGCTATCGATACCATTCAAATTCTTCGATGCTACACGGACATTTTAATTTTATAAACAAAATTAGATTGATGTACAGGAGATTCAGGTTGAGTCTAAAATCAATGTTTTTATACGGCTCCTCTTATTTCTCTCTATTTTCTTTGAAATTATTTTAATATTCCGTTTTAAATAATATCATAAAAGATTTAAAACATTTGATTGGAAATAAGTTGATTTGTGGAATCAGCCAACTTATGTGGAAAATCTAGATAATGCGCCACGTAATGTATGAAATGAAAGTAAAAATAAGGTTCACATCACAAATGCATGCTTCAATAATTTTTTAAGTTGAACGTTTCTTTTTATTTATGCAAATATTCCAGATCGATATCTAAACTTGGAATCTGCAAATTAACACATATGCTTACGTTCTTACTTATAATTAAGAAAATTTAACCTAGCAAGCTAAGTTAAGTTTGGCTGCATGCAACTGAGTAATAAAGCATGTTATAATCAGATTAATTTAGAAAAATATGTTATATCGACGACTGGTACTGTAAAATTACAAGCAGTACCAGATAAACACAAGAGGACAACACAATCAATCAGCAAAACCTTCCCTTTTATGACATAATCAACTCTCTCGAATTATTAATTAATACATTAACAAAAAATGCCAAAATGAAAATAATTAAAAAGGTATTAATATAACAGCAGCTGATGAATACACACACACCCTCACCCGCCCGCTCACGCACACACACACACATAAAATTACATGATTTAAACGCGATTAATTTTATAACACGTTAAGTGATAATAATGAGAAACTCTATTTTCAACCACCAATAATAATAATAATAATAAATAAATAAATAAACGTGAATTGAAACTCTCTCTTTAGCGGCTTCTCCTAATATCTGCCCTCCATAAATGTGGTCCCAAAATTGAACCCAATTATAAACATCCATGAGAAATTCGTATGATTTTATCATAATCAAACTTAATATTCTGGAACCTTTATTAATTTATTTAGTTATATATATATATATATTGGACTGCATGATACTGACATTGCATAATATTTTAATCACTCAATTGGTCGGACAGCTTATTTGTAGGAACATAAACGAGCCGTCGCAGCCGGTTACAATTTCAATACGCAAATTAAGATTCATTCAATTCGTTGATAGCTTTTGAATGGCTAAGAATAAGATTTATCCTAATTACAAAGTTCCTATATGTTCTCCTCGTTATATGACTTCAAAACAAGAAACATTCACGGTATGGATGAAATCTCTCGTGTGCCATTCAAATGGTTGCACTGTCTTCAATTCAAATGGCGAGATCATTTATCGCGTTGAAAATTATGACAAGAAGTGCAATAAAGAAGTACATCTCATGGATCTACGCGGCAAAGTTCTCTTCACCATACGAAAAAGGGTACTAATTAATGCATTAAGTGGATCATCATCAATATATACTTTCGTGCTTCTTCTGTACATCTAGTGATGATTTATTATTCAAAGTTTTTTTTCCCTTCAAATGTTGTTGCAGGAATGTGCACTAGCATTTGGAAGGTGGGATGGCTATAGATGGAGCAGAACTAGCAGCTTAAACAAGGAGAAGCCGTGGTTTCAAGTAAAGAAATATTGCAGGTTTCTTATGGGAAATCCGGCTTGTCAAGTCACCGTAGGACACGATAGATATTGGATACTGAAGAAATCAGCTCGTAAACCGGCATTCAGAATAGTCATGAACAATATCAATGGAGATATTATTGCAGAGGTAATATTAATCTATTAATTGAGCCTTTGGATTTAATAATCTACAATTGTATGCTCTATCATTTTGGGGTAATTAATTCATTTATGATTTTGAACAACTTCAAGCAGGTAAATCAAAAGCAATCACCTTCAGGAATTTCTTTCGGGGAGGAGGTATTGACTTTGAGAGTGGAACCGCATGCAGATCATTCGTTCATTGTTGCTCTTGTGACTGTCTACGGATTGATCAACCATCAACTGTAAATAATAATATTTTCTCTCTAGAAAGGTTCAGGCTTCTTTTGATTATATGCAATGTTTTCTCTTCGTGTTTTTCAGTGAATTTTGTTAGCCTTAAGGGAGAGAGTAGGTCCAAAAAAAAAAAAATATTGAGAAGAATGAATCGCCCTAGCTAGCATGTGCTTACACTTCTTTTGCACCTTTTGCGGGCTACAGCATCAATTGAACTGCAGCAGAAGAATTCCTTAGAGACCGTACAAGATATTTTTGCGTGCTTAAGCTTACCACATATATTTTCGTGATTTTGTACAAATTATGTTGAGAATATGAATTTTTGCAGTGATGAAGGTTAATGACGATTCATTTAAGTAATTGAAGATGCTCAAGTTTTGCACATGCATGCTTCGCACAATATATACTATGGGCATATATTCTCATGGTGTTTCATCTAAACATAGCCATTTAACCTAGGTCATTGGCCCGGTGCTGAAAACTCTTCCCTTAATTATTAGAGTTAGAGTAGGCATAGGAAAATATCTACTTGATTATTGATGGCATAAATACTTACAATTATAACATAGTATGGGGGTTACAGAACACCGGCTCAGAAATATAAGCTAAGTTTACTACAGGCAATATTTATGCTACAATAATTCTTTCCAAAAAAAAAAAAGAAAGAAAAAAAGGAAAAAGAAAAGCTAGCCTATTCTCTAACTACGCATGGGAAGGGGATATTCGTAGATGATCATCATGATCATAAAGAAGCAAAAAATATTGATTAAATTTTAGAAAGAATAATAAATTTTATATATATAAAATTTTTAATCGAAAATTTTAAAGTGTGAAAAAATCTTTAAAAATTTTAAATCCGTGCAGTTTTAAAATTTAATTTCACAATATTATTAAATTTCATGATTTTAACGTGTTAATCTGGAAGCTCACCAAACTTGAAGAATGGGCAGTCCAAAAAAACTGCATTCATCTTCTAGAGATGCGCATAATCCGGTCCCCCATGGAAGCATATATTTACAGGAGATGTATTATGTGTGCATCACATGAAAATCGTTCCTCCCCAATTACACGTTCGTTGGTTCCCAGACAAGAAAAAAACGAGGCTGGTCGGTTCACGTGCAGCTTGATTTACTAATCCTTCTTTTTTTGCCCCCCTCTTCTCAAACTAAATATTGCATAATCCTGATTTCGGAACAAAAATAATTTTTTGCTTAAAAAATGGTGTCCAATATTTTTCTACATAAGCATATGACTCTAGATAACCATTGTTTACTACGAGAATATATAATGAGATAATTACACCCGTTTTATTCTTATTTACGTAAGTGATGGTAACTAACGTTGTGTGCGTAGTGTGTGTGTATATATAGTTTTGAATCATCGATCACTTGATTACCTTAGTAAAGTAGAGTACTTCAAATTAATTAATTAATTATTAAATTATATTATATTTGGTTTTTTGAATAAGATATATTTAATAATGTAATAGAATGATGTATCATATAGCTAGTAGAATCATTCAGCGTTCCTTTCTTACATGACAGAAAAACCATTATTAATTTGAAGTAATACAAACTAAACTAAGCAGTGTTGAACTAATCGAAATGTTCCCGTCATCTAAGATTATACATAGCTAGTTATCTTACATCAGGAGTTATAGAGAATAAGTCAAAAAGTACCTCTTAAGAAACTCGTTAATTAACGAGTTTCTGTCTGCATATTCTTCCCGCACCCTGTATATGTTTTTGTTATGCATGTGATAATGAATATGTGTGACGGCACCAACCACGTACTTTCAGTCAAATTTTCCTTTTTATTTTTCCCCTACTTTCTTGTGGGGAACTTTGGATAAGCCCCTAATGTTTTACAAAATGTCATTTTATTCGGCTAATTTTCCATAGTAGTTACCTAAGTCCCTACTTTAGTACTTTTTTTTTTCTATTAATCAATGACCCAAAAGCGCCCAATATATATATATAGTATTGGCATTGAATTAATTTTTAAAATTACTAATGAACATGATTTATTAGATTCAAAGTTTTAGATGCATACTTTCTACGTTTTGAAATACAAACTTAAAATCAGATTGCATCATCTATGGAATAATGATGTACATCCCACTTGAACCCCACTCCAACCCTGAAATTACAGTGTTTTGACTTATAAATTTTTAAGAATAAAAAAGGTTATAATGTTTGCATTTTAACTTGCAAAATTAAAATGCTGTAGTTTCAAGATTGTGTGTGTGTGTAATACCTAGAGCATCTCACCGAGAAAAAAGTTACGATTAGAAAGGAGACAAGTACAAGCAAGCGTATAATATTGAGATCGTTTTCATATTTCCAAGACTAGTTTGATATAATTCTTTAATCCATGGCAGCTAAGCTGGGTATCAGATTTTAAAGTAAAGTCCCCGCGCTGTCTAGGTCACGACCAGCTGAAGAGTTTTCACTTTTTGCCCTTTTGATTATGGTCAACATAAGCCAGTTAACTCTGCAAAATTAATTAAGGGAGAAAAAAGAAGCTTACATAAAGCGATGCAATATCTAGAGATCAATCTACTAACCATTACTAATAAACAAAACGACCATCGAAAAGGAGGGCCACCCTCTGTGCTTGTGGCCTTCCATTGGGTATCATTCAAATGAATGATAAACATTTGAATTTGATAAAATGATTGAAAACAAGAAACTTGAAGTTTTGTAAAGTTACATTTAATAATGTATTGGTTCAGGTTCAACCGTAGAAGAATATATATGACTAATGATTTAAGAAATTATTCAAATCTACACAACAATGCAAGCTGCTGTATGTGTCATTGATACCGTCAAACGATATCCTCACTAGCCAATACGTTGTTTTATTTTGCACTTGACTCTTAGAAACCGAAAAAAAAAATAATGTAGAAAAGCATCTCAGCTTAGTTATCTAAGTAAAGTAGCAAGGCGTGTACATAGACCTGCATATGCATACGAAAAACGTGATGTGGAATCTTTACAAGACCAAAGTTGTGTAAAAAGACTAGAAGTTTCTTCCCGTTTTCTGGCCTGTCTAAAGTATTAACACATGGTCATTAAATTAACTATTTAAACATCTTTAATGGATCACTGTTGCACCAACTCTCGTATTAACAGATCTCTTTCTCTCTACTCTCAAGCAATCATCTTATAACGATTCAAATGGCTAAAGTTCATCCTCTCCCGGTAGCTGAAGTTGCTAAATCTCCCAACTATGTCACTTCAAAAAGAGAATCATTCACAATATGGATGAAATCCCTTGTGATGCAAGGCAATGGATGCACCGTTTTCAATGAAAATGGTGAGATTGTTTATCGAATAGATAATTACGATAACAGAGGCAGCAATGAAGTCTATCTAATGGATCTCCGAGGCAAAGTTCTCTTCACAATTCTCCGCGACGTATGGTTTTTTGGAGGATGGAAGGGTTATAAAGGGGATAACGGCGACAAATTGAGCAAAGAGAGGCCAAGATTTCAAGTATCTAAGAAGGGTCAGATTACCCTTTTGTCGTCGTCTAATAATGCTGAAGCTAGTTGCTATAAATTAGAAGCTGGTAAATCAGCATTCAGGATAATAGACTGCAGTAGGGGAGATGTTGTTGCAGAAGCTCGAAGAAAGCAATCATCTAATTCTGGAGTATTACTAGGAGATGATGTGTTAACTTTAGTGGTAGAGCCTCAAGTGGATCATTCTTTCATTATGGCTCTTGTAACTGTTTATGGGTTGATGCATCACAGATTGTGAACGGGCTTCAAAATGACTCCATAGCTGCTTCGCTAGCTTGAAGTGAGGACCAGGAACATATATAAGCATGATCTGTTTTCTCTCTCATTTTTTCCCCCTTTTTTTCCCCATCTAACACCTTCTAATTAACAAAGGAATGTATACCAAAATCAAACTCAGAGGTTTTTTATGGGATTTGAAGCCATTTGTGCCTGATCATAAATTCCTTATTTCCTTCTATTATATATATATATATGAACGATACAATTAATATAATGCTCATGAAATATCAAATGCTTTTGAAATTTTAATTTCAAGTTAATTCTTAATTCGTTAGCTAGCTTAGCTTTTCAGTTCAAACACAGATTTAGGATGACCTGAAGATCTCAGCACCCTGCAGAATTGAAAGAAAAAGAAAAAGAAAAAGTAAAATTAGACAACGACATATTTTATATTTGTGTTTTTTTTTAATTTATCCTTTACTTCGTTTAAATAAAAGATTTTCTTATTATAAAATTATATAAATTTTGAATTTTTATTATAATATTTACAGTCAGTGGAAATTAAGTTGAGCATTAGAATCGACTGCGAAGTCTCCACGTCCGGGACAAGACAACTCAGCTTAGCTAAGACAAGCATAAAAGTTCCGTATCTTAATGTTTGGTCGACCGGGTAGTCAAGTCAATTCAACACACTAGCCAAATCAATTTAGTCAAGTATCCTAGTCCTACAAAAGGATTCATGACATCTCTGCAGATATCTGCAGTTTTCGCCTTGTTAATTGATCAAGAAGTTAATTTAATTGGATCAATCCAGAACTTGCCACCAGTCATTTTTATAAATTATCATTAAACAAAAAATTATAAATAATTAAATTCAATAAAATATTTTAATGCGTGGAAATTGAAGTAATAATTTTAGTTATAACAGGGTAAACTTCAATTCATTTTGAAGATAGAATCAAAATCTCCAATTTACTTTTCAAAATGTGAAAATTTTAATTTACTCAATTTTCATTCAGAAGATAAGGATAAATTGGGGACAAGTTGATGAAATTCTTTTTATTTTCTTATCAGTAAATGGGCGTTGTTTTCGTATTTTTAGAATAAATCAAAGATTATCCGTTTAAGTTGGGATAAGTTGAAGTTCACTGTTTACCATAATATAGAATAATATATACTGGGGCAGAAGAATTATGATCGAGTAAATTAATCAAATCTACACAATAATGAAAGTTCGTATTCCCTTGGTCATTAATATCATCTAATTAATGAAAGATAGGTACAGTATTCCAAAATTTTTAAAATTGAAGGAAACTTAAAGAATATGTTCAACATTCATAAATACTTATGATATCTAAACTATTCTGAATTCGCACATGCATATTCTATGTAAGTGCCATATTATAAATGCATACCATAAACGTGATGGAATCTCATGTCAAGAAACTTCAATAAAAGACCTGAAGTTTCTTTAGTGCCAATTAAATTATGGGGCCTTCAGAAAGTAACACAAGGCATAAAGTATTTAAACATCAGCAAGGTGATCTCTCTCTCACACATACGAGCAATTAATTAACTGGATTCATTGTTCAAGCCTTCCAGGCTCTATTGATCACTCAAATGGCCAACGTTCATCCTCTCCCAGTAAGAGTCGAAGCTGCTTCAAAAAGAGAATCATTCACCATATGGATGAAATCCCTTGTGATGCAAGGCACTGGCTGCACCGTTTTCAACGAAAATGGTGAGATTGTTTATCGTATGGATAATTACGATAACAAAGGCAGCAATGAAGTTTATCTGATGGACCTCCGAGGCAACGTCTTGTTCACCATACTTCGGAGAGTACGGGGTTTCGGAAGATTATGGAGGGGATACAAAGGCGATAATAATGGTTCAAACTTGAATAAAGAGAAACCAAGCTTTGAAGTAACGAAGATAGGTGAAATTACCCTTTTGTCTGATAAAGAAATTAATGATGAAGCTAGCTGCTGTAAGTTAAAGTTAGAAGCAGCCTCGGCTACGTGTGGTACTAAATGTTGGTGTTTTTTAGAAATATGGAGGTAAATAAGGGAAAGAAATAGAAAGGTTTGAGGTGTATATTTATACTTTCTTTTAAGGTTTTATTTATTCTCATTACACTTCGTTTGCTATAGAGTTGAATGACAAATTACCCCTAAGATACAACAAACCTTGAATACAATCTTTAGAAATAAAATTGTATTCTCAAAACATATATCTCTTCAAAATCTGTAAATCTATATTTATGATTTTTTTTTCAGTGTTTTCCTTAATGAATAAAATGTCTTTTTGTGAAAGATTACATCCATTTACCATGGCACATTTTCAAAAGACAAAAACTCTTCAAAAAGACACAATTCGATTTGAAATTTAACTATCTCTGAAAATAAACGGTTAGCCGATTTAAATTATTGACTTACCGTTAGTTTCTAGTGACTTCAAACATCGTCTCTGGAAATAAACGGTTAGCCGATTTCAGTTATCAGATCACCGTTAATTTCCAGTGACTTCAACATTGCCTCTATAGTTTTAAGAACATTTAACATGCTCTTTGGGAATTATCGGCACGTCGTTAACACAAAACAGTTCGCCGTTAACATACAGCATCCTCTCTGGAAATTATCGGCAAGCCGTTGAAAAAAAGGTTCGCCGTAAACATACAGCAGTAATGATATTATTCCAAACTTCAATATTTACAAATATTACAATCTCTTTTACAATCCCCCACTAGATTGTAATATTTTCCAGATTTTATCAATGATCAACTTATACATACAAGAAGGGATCTTTCGATTTTAACCTTCAATTAGTTAATATAGTTCAAAATATTTACAAGACAATAGTGTGCTAAGCATTAAACTTTGTCTCTTAAATAAATACCGGAAATATATCACATATAAGCTATCTCAGATTTTAAATTATGTTATAATCATTTAGCACTATTCTGGCCTTGTGCTCTATCTTGAATTCATGAACATTTACAAGATTAAACCATGATTTTGTTAGAAACGGCACCATTTCTTATGTTCACTTAGGTGAAATTTCAATCATGTCTTTAGCTACTATAAGACTTGAATTTCAATAAGAGTAATTACTCATCCTCAACCTCGTAGCTATTTGCACCAAACATCTCAAATGAGATTATTTATTTTCGGTGCCAAACCAGTCACATAACAACAACTTGTTATTACCCATTTAACTATAGAATAGCGGTATAACTATTATATAGTTGGGTTATCATCATTGGTGACTTTATCAAGAAAAGGTTTCAATCACATTCCAATAGATGTATCCTTAACTAAATCTCTTGAAAGACTTTTTGTTAAGGGATTTGCTAGGTTTTTATTTGTCCTAACAAATACAATATTAATAACACCGTCTGCTATTCACAGTACAAAGAAATAGATGGCATCGGTTGTGGCCACAACTCAATTTCAAATAACAAATTTCTTAGCCATTCTGCTTCCTTGCCCGCAGCTGCAAGAGCTATAAACTCACTTTCAATTGTTGAGTGAGTTATGCATGTTTGTTTCTTTGAAGCCCAAGAAACGGCTGCTCCAGCAATTGTAAAAATCCAACAAGATGTGGATTTATTGTCACTTGTATTGGTTATCCAACTAGCATATGAATATCCTTCAAGTACTTCAGGATAATTATTATAAAACAAACCCAAATTAATTATTCTTTTAAGATAACCAAGTATCCTTCTAATTGCTTTCCAGTGTTCAATGCCAGGGTTACTCGTGAACCTAGACAATTTGCACACCGCAAAAGCTATATCTGGCCTCGTACAATGCATAGTATACATCAAACTACCAATAGCACTAGCATATTCAAATTATGCTACTGCTTGGCCTGAATTCTCTAGTAATTTAATACTAGAATCATATGAAGTATTAGCTTCTTTAAATTTCAAGTGATTGAATTTAAGAAGCACTTTCTCAATATAGTGAGATTGACATAACGAGTAACCCCTACTATTTTTCTTTACTTTTGCTCCTAAGATTGTATCTACTTTACCAAGATCTTTCATCTTAAATTGTGAAGCTAAATACTTCTTTGTATCATTTACTCCTTCCATGTTTGTTCCAAAGATAAGCATGTCATCAACATACAAGCATATAATCACACCAAAATCATTTGTGAACTTAGAGTATATACATTTATCAGCATTATTATGCTTAAAACGATGAGATAAGATTATTGAATCAAACTTTTCATGCCATTGTTTTGGTGCTTGCTTTAAACCATAAAGCGACTTGACTTGCTTGCATACCTTTTCCTCATTTCCAAGCAAAACAAATCCTTCGGGTTGTTCCATATAGATTTCTTCATCAAGATCACTATTAAGAAAAACGGTCTTAACATCCATTTGATGCACATATAAATTGTTCAATGAAGCAATTGCAAATAACATTCTAATAGATGTTAATCTTGCCACCAGAGCATATGTATCAAAATAATCAATACCACTTCTTTGCTTAAACCCTTTGGCTACTAATCTAGTTTTAAAAGTTTGCAAAGAACCATCATTATTGTACTTTCTTCTAAACACCCATTTGTTGCTAATTGGTTTAGACCCTGGAGGAAGATCAACCAAGATCCATGTTTGGTTCGCCATGATTGAATCCATTTCATCATTTACCGCCTCTCTCCAAAAGGAAGCGCCTCTAGAAGACATAGCTTCACGAAATGTCTTTGGATCTTTCTCAACATTTAACAACAATGTCACTTTATTAAGTACACTCTTTCTATCCTCTTCAACTAAGAAGAGTAATGCTTGTGATAAAATAAAATTCGTGCTAAATTCTTTTCTTTCCTTTCACGTTGATTTCTCCTTGGTTCGAAAGATGTCATAGACTCTTTCCTTTTATTATTATTTGTGGAGATACCAAGAGTATTATCACAAGATTGATCAATCATAGATTCTAATTCAACATTAGAATTATATTGAAATTTATTTTCAATAAATTCAACATCTCTAGATTCTACAATCACATTAGAATCTAAATTTAACAATCTATAAACTTTGGAATTTTCAGCATATCCTATGAAAACGCTTTTTATACCTCTAGCACCTAACTTTGATGATTTATGATCATGTAGTTTATAAAAAGCTAAACAACCCCAGACCCTTAAATACATCAAATTTGGTTTTCTTCCTTTCCAAATCTCATAAGGAGATACATGCGTTTTTAAGGATGTAATTCTATTATGAATGTGAGTAATGCTTCCCCCCACAGATTATTTGGTAGTTTTGCATTAAGGATCATAAAATTTATCATATCCGTAAAGATTATATTTTTCCTTTCAACTAATCCATTTTGTTGAGGAGTAAATGGAACTGTTCTTTGATGAATAATTCCATGTTCTTCACAATAATTATCAAATTCATTTGAGAAATATTCACCACCTCTATCACTTCGAACCATTTTGATTTTTTTATCTTTTTGGTTCTCAACTTTAGCCTTGTAAATTTTAAATTTATCAAAGGCTTCATCTTTAGTTCTAAGTAAATACACATATGTGTATCTTGAACAATCATCAATAAAAGTGATAAAGTATCGCTTACCTCCTCTTGTTAAATTGCCGTTATACTCACAAATATCGGTATGTATCAAATCCAATATTTGAGTATTTTGTTCGGCTTTAGGAAAAGGTTTCTTAGTTAATTTAGCTTGGATGCATATTTCACACTTATAATTATGGATAATATTATTACAATTAATTAATCCATGCTTAGACATGTATTTCAATGATCTAAAATTTAAGTGTGCTAATCTAGCATGCCAAACATCACAAGACTCAACAATGTAAGCTAAATTGATATTATTATTATTAATGCTGAGTTTGTACATCCCATCACAAGAATACCCTTTCCCAACAAACATTCCATTCTTCGATACAAGTACTACCCTCAAGTATAATTTTAAGCCCATGCTTACACATACAACTAGTAGAAACAAGATTCTTCTTAATGGAAGGTACATGAAAGACATTATACAAAGTAACTTTCTTTCCAGAAGTAAAGTTAATCTCAACTATTCCCTTTCCTGCTACAATGCCGGAATTATTGTTCCCCATGAGAACCATTTGCCCTTCCTTTTCTTCTTTGTATAATAAGGAAAATTTCTTATCATTACAAACATGAATGGTTGCACCTGAATCAAGCTACCACTCGCAGGACTTAGTTTCAGCCATAGTTTCAGCATTATACAAAGTAACTTTCTTTCCAGAAGTAAAGTTAATCTCAACTATTCCCTTTCCTGCTACAATGCCGGAATTATTGTTCCCCATGAGAACCATTTGCCCTTCCTTTTCTTCTTTGTATAATAAGGAAAATTTCTTATCATTACAAACATGAATGGTTGCACCTGAATCAAGCTACCACTCGCAGGACTTAGTTTCAGCCATATTGGTTTCAGTAATCATGCCAATTTGCATCTCAGAAACCATAGCACAAATCTCTTCTACTTTCTCCTCAATGACTTTGGCTTTTTGAGTATTTACTTCCTCTCTTTTCTTCTTGAATCTATATTCACTTTGGCGATGGCCTTTCTTCCACAAAAGAAACAATTTCCAGAAAACTTTTGTGTACTATTGGACTTTTTGAATTTCTTGTCATTCTTGACTTTGAAATTCTTGGAAAATTTACTAGCTTCAACGACATGAACCTTAGTAGAATCATTCTTATCCTTGGAATCTCGAGACCTTGTCTCTTCTTCAATTACCAAGTGTTTTTGTAATTCTTCTAAAGTTATGTTTTCTCTATTATGTAAAAGTTTCTTTCTATAACCATTCCAACTTTGAGGCAATTTAGCAATAATAGCCCCAACTTGAAATGATTCAGAAATTTCAACTTTCAATTCTCAAAGTTTAGTAACAATAATTTGTAATTTATATATTTGATCAAGAATGGATTTTGTGTCTACCATGACAAATTCAAAATATTTAGAAAAAAGAAATTTGTCCGTACCTTCTTTCTCTGTTTTATATTTATACTCCAGTGCATTCCATATTTCAACAGGAGAAGTCATCGAATTGTAAAAATCATAGAGCCTGTCAGAGAGAGTGTTGAGTATGTGACCTCGACACATCACTTCATCATCTTCACGTTGTTTCCTTGCAGCCTTAACAACTTCGGTATCATCTTCTCTTGATTCTGGAAATTGTTCCAATTTTAGATCAAGAATATATGCTATTTTGAGAACGGTTAGAAGAAAGAATAATTTCCCTTTCCAACGAGTAAAATCAGTGCCATCAAAACGATCAAGTTGGACACTAAGATTAAGAAATGAAGACATAGTCTTCTCAGCCTCCATTAAAAAATAAAACCTTAAAGATTGTTGGTGTAATTTTAGAAATATGGAGGCAAATCAGGGAAAGAAATAGAAAGGTTTGAGGCATGTATATACACTTTCCTTTAAGGTTTTATTTGCCCTCACCACAATTGGTTTGCTATAGAGTTGAATGGCAAATTACCCCTAAGATACAACAAACTTTGAATACAATCTTTAGCAATAAAATTGTATTCTCAGAACATATATCTCTTCAAAATCTGTAAATCTATATTTATTATTTTTTTTTCAGTGTTTTCCTTAATGAAGAAAATATCTTTTTGTGAAAGATTACATCCATTCACCATGACACATCTTCAAAAGACAAAAACTCTTCAAAAGACAAAAACTCTTCAAAAAGACACAATTCGGTTTGAAATTTAACTGTCTCTGGAAAAAAACGGTTAGCCGATTTAAGTTATCAGCTCACCATTAGTTTCCAGTGACTTTAAACATTGCCTCTGAAAATAAACGGTTAGTCGATTTCAATTATCAGATCACCGTTAATTTCCAGTGACTTCAACATTGCCTCTGTAGTTTTAAGAACATTTAACATGCTCTCTGAAAATTATCAGCACGCCGTTAACACAAAACGGTTCTCCGTTAATATACAGCATGCTCTCTGGAAATTATCGGCAAACCGTTAAAAAAAATTGTTCGCCGTGAACATACAGCAACAATGATATTATTCCAAACTTCAATATTTACAAATATTACAATCTCTTTTACACTAAATCAGCAGCATTATTCAAGATAATAAAGTGTAGAATAGGAGATGTTGTTGCCGAGGGAATGAGGAAGCAGTCCCGCACGGGATCGAGAGTATTATTAGGAGATGATGTTCACATTATCGGTGGAGCCGCACGTCGATCGCTGTTTCATTATGGCTCTTGTGATTGTGTATGGACTAATGAATCACTTACTTCAAACTACTTTTCCCATTGACTCCATCATGTAATTAACCAGAGAAATTTAAACCAAAATCTCCAGTTTTTTGTGGAAGTTTATTCCATTAATTTGTACCCGTTGATTTACTTTGTATTATGTCCAGATCTCACATTGATGTTAAACTATTCGTAATCAATCAAGTTTTTTTTTTTTTTTTGGTTCTGAGTAAATCAATTAGCATTTCTTAACAGTGAAGTTTCATAAGAAAAGGGTGGGCTTGGCATGTCGTGTGACATGCCTTTATAGAAGAATACTACAAATTTATTATTTATCTACTTGCTTTCTCTATGTTTCATTTCATGATTAATTGGATATCTTCGTCCCTTGTTGATCAGAAGCAATTCCAAAATTATCGTTATCTGTTAATTTTAGGGTTTAAAAAATGGTTATGTCCTGCATATTAGGCGGATTGGAATACCAAACAAGGAAATGAATTCTTGAATGCACCTACATTTAGGTAATAATAACTTAACTGAAAAGTGAAAACCACCAAAGAGGAACGGAGCCTTACCTATGAGTTAGGGCCCTAATGAAAGAAAGATAAAATTGCTTGGGCCAAAGTGAAATACATACAAGAGAACGGACCAAAGTGAAAATTATGTTTTTACCCCCTCAAATTTCAGAGTATAACTAAGAATATGTTGTCGTAACTAAAGCTGGTAAAATTTGACATGACTTAATTATTTGATATAAACACAAATAAATGATTGCGGTTGTCAAATTTAACACAATTAGATCAAATTCAGATCAATACGATTTTTTTTATTGAGTTAGGATTAAAGTTATTGTCTTTTTAACTCATTCATCCGTTTCATGGTACAATTATATTTTCTATTCTAAATCTATTTGTAAGTTCTCGTTGTTAAACCTTAAATATTAAACATGATTATTCTTCTTTTGAGTTGAGGAACCAAAGAGGGGAAGAATAAACATATACATGATGTTTCATTTATCAAATTTATATAAGAATGTGCAAATATGAAATGAAAGAGTAAATATTGATAGACATATATGTTTTATATTATTGATATATAATTAGAACTTTAATAGTATAAATATATAATATTTTTTGTAGATATGCGTATTTTATAATTTTTTTTTGTGTGTGGGTGTGTCTATAATGAAGTACAAATATTTGATGTAAATTTTATTAAATATATAAATATTAAGTGCATAATTAACTAATTTGATATTTTTTATGTCGAGTTAAGATCTTAATATTTTGACATAATTATTAAACATGTCATGTTTGGATTAGCCTAATATTAACACAACACAAACATGACATGATAACACATTTTGCCAACTCTAGTCATAATCCAAAGGCAAAAAAATAAAATAAAATAAAAACCAACCTAAATTGGCTTTAGTTAGCATGATAAAATATTAGCGGTTGGAGTTGTCAATATTACCCCATATAAATATTAGCTGTTGGATTTATCAATAATACCCCACATGTAGTACAGATAGTTTACATTACGTATTTACCAAGGAAAATGAATGAATATATTGATGAGAAACTTCACATACATCATGACAAGGTTTAAACCCAAAAAAATAAGAATTACTGAAAGAACATGAATCAGACGGTGAAGAACCCTTTACCCTACACTCGAAAACTAAAAGGTAATATTCTATGAACTCTGTACAATCTACTTATTCACGCCAATAGAACTGCCACATCGAATTTTTTGAGAGGGCGCATCCAGCATCTGCAACTATATTTACACTGTATATAGGTTTTGAATTGCATATATTTTTGAAATCGTCATCAACTCAACTCTTCTTGGCGTTCTTGAGGTTGCGTAGAGTCATCACAAGCTTTTGTCTTTCACCTTCCACCTCTGCAAACTTGAGACTTATCTCTGAATATCTCTCTTGCATCTCCTTTAGCTCGCTTTCCATGCATTGGTTTTTTTCCTTGACTGATGCTAGTTCTGTCAGCATATCATCAATGTTGTGCTCTCCATTGTTTGTGGTGGATGGTTTCACATCTTTCTCTATTGAAATATCATCATCGCTAAGGAGAAGAACATAGTACAAGTAATCAGTACTTTACTAGAGAAGTCAGCTGTTCCATAGGGAGCAAAGGTAAAACAAAAAAAAAAAAAAAGAAGAAAGGAACTCTATTCTTCAGTTCATACCTCTTGACTAGTGGCATGATAATTCCATTATCTTTGGATAGACATGAAGAACTGCTCGGAAACTCAGCCGGGCTTCTCACCTCTTCAGGCACACATCCATTTGAAGTAAGGTGAATGGCATCTGTAGCTACCTGCACACCAAGATGGGCCGTTTTGGGAATTAATAAACAAAAGAAAGTTCAACCTTTCAGTCAGTATAGAATTCTGTTTAACTTATGCCATTAGTAGTCAGAAAGGAAATTGATCTATGCATGGGTAATAGAGTATCCCCCAAGCCCGTCTTAACCATGAAAAGAAAACTGGATTGGTCAAAAGTTAGGTTGCCCTTAAAATGTCTGTTCTCCAAAATATGCATGCTTCTGAAGTATTAGACAATGTTTATAATGGTGCCAACCTTTTGAAACGACAATTCACATAAACTTGTGCTACTTTGATTGAGTTCTTCCACTCTGCACTCTAACTCCTCAATTTTGTTCTTAAGATCCTTTTCCTTCTCCACAAATGAATTCGTAGAGGCTTCCAAAGCAATTTCCTTTGATTTAATTTGTCCCTGCAAAACAAAGAAATTATCAACGCCATGAATTCTTGTTCATTATTTCTACCACAACCATAACATAAAGTGAATAAACAAATTTACATCAGATTCAATGTTACATACTAGTTCAACATTTACCTCAAGCAGTTTTATTCTCTCTCTGAGGCTTGCAATCTCTTTAGGCCCTTGAGGAACCGGAGCAGATTTATTGTTTCTAAGAGTAGTTCTTGTTCCGTCAGAGACCGATGCCCGTCTATTGCTATCCTTCAGCTTCTTTTCGAGATTGTTGAGTGCATCTTCCTTCTTCTTAAGGTCACCCTTTAACTGGAATACCTGCTTTCTGAGTTTTTCTTTCTCCAACTCATCCTCAACTAAAGCCCGTTTCAAGTTCTGACACTGAACTTTAAGCAGCTCCAGCTCTGATTTTAACAGTTCAACTGCCGCCTCCTTTTCATCGTCAATATGCCGTATTCTCTGTACTTCCTCCACTGAGCACTCTGCTTCCTTCTTCACTAAAGCAATTGTACTCTCCAGTTCATCTCTTTCCCTGTTTGCGCTTTGAATCAGCAGCTCATATTCCTTGACAGTAGTCTTCATTTGTGCCAATTCAACTCTCAAACTTTCTTTCTGTTCTGCTTCTTCAGAGAGAGATTTATTATCCATCATGAGCATTTCCATATCAGCTTTCAGTTGCTGGATCTCCATGGAGAGAGCCCCACTAACTTCTTTGTCATGCTTCTTCTGCTGTTCAAGCTGGTTGGACAGATTGTTGATTTCCTTCAGCATCTGTTCTATCTGATCTGTTTTCACATTTAATTGATCGGAAAGCTGGCACAATTTTGTCTTATAAGACGGGGCTTCTTCACTGGCTTTCTTGATCATCTCTTCTAGATGTATTTTCTGCATACGCAATTCACTTGCTTCTGCCAGGGCTTTCATAGCCACCTTCTCGTTTGCATCAAACGAAGAGGCCATTTGCACAGAGAGCCGTCTAAATTCCTCCTGTAGCCTCTCAGCAGTATTAGCATTTTTCAACCTTGTCTTTCGCAAGGTTTCTTCGGCTTGAATCGCTCTTTGCTCCTGCTCAACTTTTGCACGTGTTACAACTTCCAGATCAGCTTCATATACTTGCGCCTGCTTCTCCAACTCTTCCTCCAGATTCTGGATGTAGGCTTCAAGTTCCTTTATGTTGGCCAAAGAATCAGAGTATACCTTTGACTGCTCCTTCAGTTCATTCCCCAAACCCCCAATCTGGGATTCAAGTTCTTTTATGGTTGCCTGAGAATTAGAGAATTCCATTGACTGCTTCTTGAGTTCGCTCGCCAACCCCTCAATGTCGGTTTCAAGTTCATTTATGGTGGCCAGAGAATCAGAAAGATCCTTTGACTTAATCTTCAGTTCATTCTCCAGACTCTCAACCTGAGTTTCGGGTTCACTACCATTACCAACAGATGAGCATTCATACTGCATCTTCAGTTGCTCTTGCAGCTGACTTTGCTCTAATTTATAAGAGATGTCATGATTTTCCTGCTTCAATATCTCATAGTCAAGTGCAAGCTGCTCCATCTGCATCTCTAGCTCATCTTTATCTCTTCTATAGATCTCTATTTCACTGTAGAGGTCCATAATCTTTTGTTCCAGCAGGTATGTCTCCTTGACATCTCTGTGCTCCTTAACCAACTCTTCCAGTGCCTTTTGATCTTCGTCATCGTCTGTTCGGCTTTTTGAAATGTTTCTTCTCAACTCTTCGGCGTTGCCACGGGATCCTGATTTGTTGGAATGGTTGGATATCTCCTTATTCTTCTGCTCCAACATTTCATCTAGGTCTTGCACAGCAAGAATCAACTCAGCGTTTGATTCCTGGGTCTTCTGCAGTTGCAATCGAAGATTGGCATTTAGGTCCTTCTCATAACTCAGTTCTTGTCTGATCTCCTCAAGAAGAACCCATGGATCTCCACCTTCAAAGTGCAACTTATTTCTGACTTTAGCCTCATCCATGCGCTTCTGAAAGGTCTTGAATTTCTCACAATCTAACTTAAGTAAATCTCTCTCCTCTTTTAAGCTAATGACTTCTCTCGAGAGATCTTGCGCCCTTTTGCTTTCTTTTACAATTTGCTTTCTCAGAGTCTGCAATTCCAACTCTGACAAATCCGCCTGCCTAGCCAAAGCAACAAGCTCAGACTTGAGTTTTTCAATCTCAATATCAGAAGCCTGCTGGGACCTTTCTCTTGTAAAGGTGTCCTGAAAGCCATTTGTTGAGTCATCAGTACTTATTCCCTGATCAGAACCTGCTGACCACTCCCATTGTGATTTCTGATGCTCTTCATATATTGTTGTTGGGGTATTTTCTGTTAATTTATGGGGCACTGAGGTGTGGCTCAGAGACGATACAAAGCTATTAGGGTCCTGCTCTCGTGGGGTGTTGAGCCCAGAGCTGCCCTCAGAACTTGACAGTGTAGTATCAGATCCACTAGATGCCCTGCAATTACCATTCAATTCTGCATTGACTGTTTGACTTGGTAGTTTTTCCTGTAAAACAAAGAAAAAGATAGAAGAAACATACTCTGATCAATCATTTGCATAACAAAGTACCAAAGGAGAAAAGAAGGGTCAAATCCCTATTTTCAAAACTATCCATAGGTCGAAAATTCCAAATCCAAGAGCTCTTCAATTTCCTCAATTACTAAAACATTAAGAATAAAACCAAAAAGTTCCCAGCAACAAAACAGCAACCTGACGCCCTAGACATTCTCCATTAATAAAACACATCCTGGTGGCAAAATAACTGACAAGAGAAGAAATCAAAATCATGTTTTTTGGCCAGACAGAATGAAACCTTACTTCAGCACTATTGCCCTCATTGATTTCCTCCACATCACTGTTGCTTAACTGAGTCCTTAGGCTCCTATCTTGGGCTTTAATACTCGCATCTTCAATTTCCCCTTTCTCTCTGAAAATACTCTCAAGCAAGAATAACATTTGCCATCATAATCTATAAAAAGTAACTCCAGAAACTTTCAATGAGTTAGCAATGTAACAGTGAAATTCATTCATTTTACCTCTGATCAACATTTTCCTGCACCCTTTGTATTGAAACCTGTTATAAAGCAAAAGCTGGAGTTCAGTTTTGCACTTCACTCAATGTTGCAGTTTTTAAGTTTCAATCATAATGGCAAGCAGAGCTCTCATGAGAACTTTTTTCAAGAGCTATCTCATCTGACAAATGTAACTAGGAAAGAGAGAGTAAGAAAACACTAACATGCAACACTGCTTTGGAGCGTGAGTACTTTAAGGGAAGAGAGACAGTAGAAGTTTTAGTTGCCTCGGCATAGTCAGCAAAATCAATCGAGGCTTCACCAACAAAACCAGCTTTTGACAATCCCTACATCAATAAAGAAACACAAATCTCATAAACAATTACATTAAAAAAAAAATAGAAAAATAGAACATAAAAGTTTGGCAATGTTTCTTACAGTAGAGACAATGAAATTGTATATTCTCTCACTGATCTTCCCAGATTTTGGCTCTCTAACAAATTTCACAGTCTCATAGACTGAATTCAACCACCAACAGCATCCATCTTGAATTGCAGCCTTCTCTAGTCTCACTGTTGGCTTTCCCACATCCACAGGAACCACCGATATCATCAATGCATTTTCCCCTAACTGTGCAACCTGAAAATTCAGAAACACATTTCTTTGATCACTCATTCACATTCTCCATTACCCTTCCGTTAAATTGCCAGGATAACCAATGATTAAACAACAGAAAGAACAAACGGCTGCTCAATTGAGCTAAGTTTCACGATTTTTCAGTGCCCAAATGATTAAAAAACCTAAACTTCGATTACCATAATCTCCGTTCTTTAGCTACATTGTCTCAGAAACCAAACAGAACCACCAGTTGCATATTCAACTTATCTCAATTATTATATGAAAAGTAATAATAAACAAATCCCATCCTCAGCAAACTCCAAAACCAGCACCAAAAGCACATGCCATTCACTTCTTTATCAAGACCGAATTAATCAAAACGCACACGTGCAGAAGTAAGTTACCTGGGTTGCATGAAACTGCAACTTGAACACAGCTTTGATCTTGTTCTTGTCGGACCTCCATCTCGCCGACTTAAACATCTTCGCCGGAGCTCCAACTTGAAACACGAACACTCACCGGAGCTCCGGCAACGCCCGTCGGAAAGCCACCATTACAGAATCACTCGATCCCATGCTCACCAATCACACAACAAGTACACACACAATATCAAAATTACAATGTATTAGGAAAAAAAAACTCGATTTTTTTTTTTTTGGTTTTTGACAGAGTGACTTGAGAGGCCAAGTCTGGGACAGGAATTGTATTAAGTAGTGAGAAGATAACAGAAGAGCAGATCTAAAGAGAAGCTCTTGTGTTTCTCTGCTCTTTTGTAACAAAGTCTTGGAGAGAGATGACGTGTGTCTTTTTTAATTTTGTTTTATTTTTAAAAAAAAAGATATAAAATTGTAAGAGAAGCTTCTTTTCTGATTAATTAATTTAATTAAAGAAATCGTATTCGGTGAAAACCAAAAAGTGTTTCAGGTCAAGGGAACAGTGAATGCAGGCTTTTGATTTGACAAACATGCCCTTGCACGTTCCATTTGTAATAATTTGTTATGCAAAAAATATACTCTAAAAATCCAGTATAAAAAATAATTTCTATCCGGAGGCATGTAGCAAATCTCACATGTAATCCAGCTAGTTTAAGGGCAAAATTGGATGAAGATTTTGTTGAAGCTGCATTACCGAGAAAGGGCTAATTACTAAGGTTAAAACAAAAAACGGCAATCCGATCAACAAAAGAAAGATTCAAAGAAACACATTGGTAATTCAATATCTTTTAGATCCTTTTTACATGAAGAAAATGACAATTTTGTTTTTTGTTTTTATGTTTTTTTATTTTTCTTTTTTGCTTACGCTTGCTTCTATAGATGGGTGAGCGGTAAGCTTACTTTGTTGTCATTGGGTGGTTAATGTACCAATTTTGCCGCTCTTTTCGGACTCACATTTGATATTTCTTAATCTATAATGAAAGCAAAAAGAATGAAAATGGTAATTAATATTTTTTTTTAACTTTGAGATAATGGGCTCTTTGAGAATGGTATTGTGTTGTCAATATCAAAACTAATTGACCCATGAACACATGTATTTTTGCGAGCATTCTCGTTCACCCTGAGTTGGCACAATTGGATCCAAAATACAGAAAAGTGAAAAATTGGTCCCATTTACCTTCACACAATTCACAAATGAAAATAAGTGAACAACAAGAATTCAGTATCGTCTCAACAAATTCGTGTAAAGAGGAATGTTGCAATCAATGTTTAGTCACATAGAAATTCAAAAGATTGAATTACGAAAAGCACGCTGGATAAGACGATACCAAGATAAGGTGAAACAATGCATTTACTAAATATTTCAATTTCTCCTTAGGCACTATTTTTATTTTTATTTTTATTTTTTAAATTTATTTGGTGAGTTGACATAAAATTTGTGTACGGTTTATATAGGTTTCAGGTTTGGCGTGTAATATGATACATTGAATGGTCAGATTAGCCAGGTACAAAATTATTAACTACTTATTAGTATATTCTCACCGCCAACTCAAGAAAAAGGATGAAGCAAATTAGGAAATGCCAACGGTTAGATACGATTAATCAATAATTTCTTGATCATCATAATCCTCAGAAAAAGACGTTTTACCCGTAAAATTCTGCAGTAGCCTCTAACTTTTGTCAAAATACGTATGCTTTATCTATATAAATATCAATAATATTATACAAATAAGCATTATTAAGAATAATAATCTAATTAACGTCTTTTTCTAAATCCAAAGGACCCACTTATGACTTTCCCAAAAATGATAGGAAAACGACAAGCTTCCTAATTCCCTTTGATTCATGTATACAATGTATAGTTTATTCGTACTTGTGTTAGCCAAAAAATAAAAAAAAAAAGAATGTAGCGGCCGTTACCGTTTGGTAATGTAGGTTTGGTGAGGATGTTTAACTAAACCGGGATAGTGCCGTAAGCTTAGATGAAGATTGAAGCATAGTACTGGCAGTATGGTAAGAAGGTGGTTCGTGGACATGTCAAGAGATGAAGCTCAATATTACACTGTGTTTGAAAAATAAATAACGACTGAAGAGAGAGCTAGGGTTGCTTTCTGTTTATGTTTTATGTCGATCTTTACTTGGCTTTAAAGCTGGTCATATGCTGGGCGTGAGGTGAGCTTGAGCCTTAGCCACAATTCAATAAAGAGTCCAAAAGAGTCCAGGCGTGCTTCTGCAGTCAAGTCACAGCGACCACAGTCACCAATCACCATGCCACACCACCAATCCCACCAAGTTTATTACTATTCTCCTGTACGTATTTAATTGCCAAACCAAAGCCGCTAGTACCATCAAAATCACAGTTATTAATACATATATGCAAAGTCACAAGAAAATTCACAACCGCCGTGCCAACCTACCTATGTATATCCTTTGCAAAATGTGGCCACGTGCCCACATCACTCTCTTTTTGAATTGTGTCTTCTTCAGTAGTTCTCTTCCATGTATTTTGCCCTTAGTGCAGCAGACTGAACCATGGTCCATGGCACATGCATGCTTTCAAAACTCTAGCAAAATCATGTGTGTGCGATTGGTGGCCAAGGGGCTACATTAATTACCAGCTAATATATATGTATATTTATGTTTCTGTCTCATACGAAGTCCCACAAAATATGAGTGTTTTTAGGGGCCAATTAACGCCTTCAATGGAGAGGGCCACATCTCTGTCATTTCCAGATTCATTCACATTCCCCATCACTATTACTATTATTGTAGATAACATAATACTAAAATATTTAATCTCTTGTGTGCGTGTGTGAGTGTGTGTGTGTGTTTTTTTTTTTTTAAGATATGGCTTTTGATTGATCGAGATCGATCGACCGATCTGTTGCTATTTATTTTCGTCCTTTTGGTACATATGCATTTGAAAGGAAACTGCAGCAAACCCTACGTTATTGTCTCGTAGTCTAGGCTGAAACAATGGGCATTCGTTGATCAAAACACCAAAACTACAATTTTTTTTTTAATATATGACGATGAAATGAAAAATTGGGTTATGTACTATGTAATTGGCATGAAAACTTTGTCGATCATGGGAATTAAGAGTTGGAGACAAGCCTCCTTCACAGAAGCAAAAGTGTGAACTGTAAAGATGTTGATATGCTTGAGATAATGTGTGTTGTTTGTGCAGGTTAAAGGAGTTGGTGATGATCAAAGAATTGGTCCTCTTTGACATCATCGGTGTTCCAGGTTGTACTCACTTTTGAGAGGGACCCTTAATCCACTTCCACATCATTGCATTCCTCGTGAAGCTTTACCATAAATAAAATTTACATAAATTTGTTGTTATTGGCCGATCACTTCCTTGTTAGTGTACGTTTATGTCACTCAAACCACAGTGAAATGCCTTTTAGAGCCTATAATTATGTCATCATACGTTGGAAAGTAAGGTCCATTATAGCTTTTCAGCTCAATAAAACATATTTAGGGAAATTTAAAAAAAAAAAATAGTAATGACAACAGATATCGAATTTAAATTTTAAGACGGACCAAATATTGCTCGGATGCAGATGTTTAGGTGGCTAGACCAATCGATCCTTTAATATATAAATATCTTTTATTCACGTGAAGATGGGTTAGCTTGTATCTTTCAGAACTTTAGCTTTTTTTAACATGATAACACAGCATGACAAACAAAGTTGAGAGTGTGATTAAGCAGTAGCTGAAAAATCACAACGATCAAAGCAGGGAAGACAAGAGAAGATCTATATATATATATATATATATAAAGAAAAGGAAAGGAAAAGGAAAGGTAAAAAAATGAGAAAGAAGAAAGCATAAGGGGAATTTAATGATGAGGAAATGTGTAGAGATGAGAGACAACAGAAGGTGCTCACGTGAAAGCTGGTCGACCCCATTGATATTACAAGTTGCAAACACATGATTTAACTCCCCCACGATTTGTTTTGCCTCCCATCAATTATTTATTTTTTTGTTTGTTTGTTTGTTTTCTTCCTTCCAGGCAGCCCATGATCATCTTTAGCTTACTAAAGTTGAGGCACGAATAGAAGAATAGAACGAGATGCAAAGATGTGTTCGTATCTGCAAATGACAAGAGACAACATTTCACGTGCATGGACAGCCGTAAAGCCTGCTGCTCTCACGTGATCAAATAAAAAAAAAAGGGTAGAGGACCAGTCTCTTGGGCTCATGCTAGAACTCTTTTGGGCCACATAAAACCAGCCCATTCTTCAAACTGTAATTCATTTTTCAAGAATCTTTTTGAAATTAACTTTAATTCATTTATTATGATTATTAGTATTTGAAAAACCACTTTCCACTTTTCTTACTTCAATTTCCAAAAATCAGTATTTTGGAAATAAATTGCTCTATGTGATCTTTCGAGTTAGTTAGATAAGCAATCAACATGTGAAATGTCTATTAATAGTAAAATATTTATTTTTCTATCGCTCATTATCATCAACTATTAATTGTTCATTTAAGGTGACAAATAAAGCACTTACATGTCCCCAAATTCTATATTTTTCCTAGATTAAAAATAAAATAGTCAGCGTACTATTTTTTCCCCCTCAAATTGGCTCTAATTTTACGGGATTCCTCAATGTTTTCCCTTGATTCAATGATGAAACGGTAGATGAAACAACCAATATATAGACGCCTGATCTGATTGCTTGTAAAAGCATCCAGTCGCACATATGAAATATCATTCCTAGCCAATTGCATAAAATGTTGACCGTTATTGTTTGCACGGCAACTCTGGACTTTAAAATATGAATTGTAATTGATCTTAGCGAAACTTTATATTACTGCAGGATTCGACCAAATGTCAATCGAACGTTTACATTTTTTGTAGAGAAGCTAAAGCAAGCAATCCTTAAATTTAAAACCAGCCCCATTAAACAAGAATATAAGTTAGTGTACATTTGTTTGTTTGAATATGTATGCCGAAGAGAAGTTATATTTCATTGGGCATCTTCCAATGAACAATCAAGACTCTTGGGCACTGTATTACATCTGAAGATGACGAAAGGAAAATGAACCACGTTGACCAACAATCACGAGGGATCTCTTTATCTTTAGAAAAACCAAACGGAATTGTAAAATATGGGAACGTAATCATAACACAAATCAATAATTAGCAAGTAACAATTTTCGAAACAGTGTGCAATTGTGCAAATGCGTTACTGTTTAACAAGAAGTCAATGATTTAAAAAAATAGATTTAAGCCGGCATAATTAAGATAGCAAGCAGGCTGGCCGGCCACCACTCTTTACATATCCTCCCCCACCAAAAAAAAAAAAAGATCACAATTGTAACTTATATATCTCTACGTACTTCAATTCACTTCCCAGCCCTAAAAATTAAGGATTGATGAGAAATGAGGCAACCGGGGACATATTCGGGGTTGCTCTCTAAAATGTCGGGGCGAACGGGGGCTCATTCGTTGCCATTGGCAAGGATCAAGAAGATAATGAAGAAATCCGGGGACGACGTAAAGATGATATCTGGGGAGGCACCGATTGTGTTCTCGAAAGCATGCGAGCTTTTTATCGAAGAGCTAACGACAAGGTCATGGGCGATGACCATGCAAGGCAAGAGAAGGACACTACTCAAAGAGGATGTCGCATCTGCTGTTATCGCTACTGATATCTTTGACTTTCTTCTACATTTGGTCTCTGAGTCCGGTAATAATATTAATGCGGAAGCAGGCAAAATTATCCCTAGATGATGTGGAAAGTACAGTGGGCACACAATCAGGAGAAAAATTTATGAATCAAAAGCTCTCTTCCTTGAATTATATGTACTTACGTACGTACGTACACTGGTCTGCAAACAGAAGCTAGCTATAAGTACTGCAAGCATTTAATTATTATTTCCTGTTTTTATTCTAAGTATCTCTGTTCAAAACAACATGATTATTTCTCACTTTTATCTATTTCACGGCCTTAATATCAAGCAAAATAGTTAATCTAGTTGTTTCTCAATGTTCTTCATATTTGATGCATCAAAATTTTGTTGGGGAGGGACCCACGCACACAAGCATTTATAAATTAAACGTAAATAAACTCTTTTCATAATCAAAATAAAATGTGTACCATAAATTAATAAATAAAAAATAAATTAATACAATCCAAACCAATAAATCGATCAAAAGGCCATCTCAATCAATAAATTAACCAAAAAATATACAGATTTTTATATGAAAAATTCAAGTTGAGAAAAACCACAAGATTGTAGTCCGATATGATTTTTTCCTACATTAATAATGTGATTATAACACAAATTTATCTCTATAAATATTAGAGGCTAATAATATTAAGAATTTCAACAATCTCGACTTACAATAAAAGTGTAATATTTGTTTTTCTAAAAAGTAGTATCTCAAATGATAGTCAATAAGAGATTAAAATAAAAAATCAAGACTAATAAAATTATAAATGGTGATATCAGAAATTTATTCTCTAAATTTAAGAGAAAATAAAATAAAATTTCTCTTCCAATTGTCCGATAAAAAATTGAAACCTTGCCCCAAAACTATTCCACGCCAGTCTTTCTCTCCCTCTCTCTTTCTCTCTCACGTCTTTTTCTGCTATTTCTCCATGTCAGCCGCCGCTTGCTTTTCTTTTTATATCCTGCGCTTTTCAAAACCTATTGAATAGCAAATTTCATCTGAGTCCAAAGCGTAATGATAATTACACATTAAGTAAGTCTTTCGAACTTTCGACATGTTACCCACCCAAATGAGATAAACTCAACAAATTTTTGTTTGCAAAATTAACATAAAATAATATTCATTTGAAAATAGAGGCAAAGATATTGATACTTATTATATCTGACTCTAATGGACTGAAGATTAATTTGAGGCCTTTTATTTATTTATTTATTTATTTTTGTTATCGAGATGTATGGTTATTATCAAGATAGGATTTAAAAATTTCATATATCCAACTTTAAAGACTACTATATTGAGTAGAGGAACCCATTATATTTATAAACTCAAATAAGTCCCTCAAAAGTTATTCCATGAACTCCTTTAGTATTAGAATTCTCTCATGATCATCTGAAATTAGACCATACTATAAACTTAGATTTTGAAGTTTTACATTACAATTAATTTTTTGAACTAAGAGATACATCCAAGCTCTAATAAGTTTTCCCCCCTCATTCCACTTTCTTGTTTCATAAAGGTTAAATTAATCTAACACGATTTCTTGATTAGTTTGTGAATATGAGTTATGAAGATTTTTGTTGGTGCTCGTTGTTACTAATTCTCAAATGTGCATGCACTTTCAAAAAATGAAAATAAAAACTATCGTATATAAGTCGGTACAACTGTACAAGCCATTAAGTTCATGATTGTAGGATATTCTTTGAGAAAAACTCTTGTTAGTTAAAATAACTTCCGATAACAGAATGAGGTATGAGAAAAACAAATCTTTACAAATCTATCATTCATTGATACGAACAAAGTTAATAATCACTTGTCCAATATGAAAATATTGTTATCATGCTATGGGTGTAAAAAGATAATCAAAATTCATAACAGAAAGTAGATAGAATTGAGGATTATTTTGATGTATGCTTTGAGGGTGTGTCGAGTAAAAGCTTTATTTTAAAAAATTATCGAAGGAGTGTCTTGAGTAGAAAATTTGTGTCGATTAGAATGCAGAATACTTCACCATAAATAAAATAAACTAATGTAATTAATAAATTGCACGGTTAAGGATTCACAAAAGTAAAGATAGACCTGTGTGTGTTGCGTGAGAAGGCCACATACACAATTACGTGAGATGAGGTAATTAACTTGTGAAATTAACGTGCGTATGCATATGTGTATACGACGACGATGATCTGGACCTACCTTTCGGCCTCTTATAAAACCAAAGCACTCTCAATCCAAGTCCAAACTCGTGTGACTGAGGCCCACTTTGTGGCCCAAAGCAATGTTGCTCTTCCTTCTCACGATGACGTTTATAATATAGCTCTGCCCGTTGCAGCCGGTGTCTGTTTTATATATGTGTTCTTTTTCTCATTCTTCATTTGCATGTCGGCTTCGTGACAAGCCTTCCATGACATTAACCAAATAACCAAATTTATAAATATTCTTATCGAAATTGACAATATAAAGAGTATGTATATAATTGAACTAGTATATAGAAACTGAAGCTAAGAATAATTAATTAAAGGATTTATCGCTGCACAAGCTCACTAGACTCCTCTAATGAGGAAAAGACGCTGTGTATTCAAGACATAAGTTGTACGTATATTAACTTTTATAACTGTAGTAACACATTACTAATTAAGATGAAGCTAGTATGCCAAAATCTTTTAGATCAGGCTGAGAAGCAACTAAATACAACATTTTCGCTGAGACCACCGGAGACCAAGAACTCGTTATTGTCTAGGCGCCGGAACGGCGGGGGACCGGACTTCTCCATTGATCTCTTACCTGATTCCGACACCGTATCTGACGCTTGTCTGGCCATTGCAGCCGCCTTCTTTTCAGTTCTCCGCCGTGCAACGTACTCTTCTGGGATGAACACATCCATCACTGTTTATACGCACGTATATACAAGGGGAGAAGAGAAAATGTGGCAATAATTTAATTAAGAAGCTGAGCTCGGCCAACCTAAGCGAGGGCTAGATCTGGTGAATCCAAAGTGACGCGAAATATTAGTCTTGGCCTAAAATATGAGTGCTGACTGCTGAGCAGCTGGTTCTACTAATGATGACACTTATATTTATATGATCAGAAGTAAGTGGAAATGGGATACCAGGGGCGCTGGTCCCATGTTTTATTTCAAACAATAAGCTGTAATCGTTTTGTGGCCATATGCGGTTATCAATACCAAGAGACAAATTGGTTTCCGGAAAGATTTTGGCTCTTTTCCCATTGTGTAAGCGGCCAAGTGTAACGAAGACAATCGAACCTTCGTTAAGACAAGTGTAAATTATAGCTGATCGTGTGTGTATTTTTAAGTCTCAATTTGTATCTCAATATAATTAAATGATCTGAAATTATTTAAATGACTCGCATGATGATTAATTATTAACTATTCTTATCATATTTCATTTAAATGTTAAAATTTTATTAATTACACATCAATTAAGTACAAATTAAGTATTCAATAAACTAAGCATACTAGCACTGCCCTTTTTTTTTTTTTTTGTTTACCTATCTTCTTAAAACTTAATAATAGCTCAATGCATTATGCATGACATGTAACACGCTAAAATCTAACCTTAATATTAGAGCACATGATGAACGATAATCTCAACGAGTGATATCAAAAGCAAACACTCAAATTGAATTGAATGGTCGGTTACTTCGACACTAATTGATTGCTAGATTTTTGGATACGATATTGAGTTAGTGAGTTACTACCGTCAAACATTTAATGTAAGATTAAAAGAGACTACTAAGGTTAAAAAAAAAAGTTATAAATTAAAGGAGACTTGTAAAGTACCAATGAGCTTTTGGTCTAATAGGAGAGATCTTGCACTTGCAATAATGATAGTAAATGTTCGAGTCTTTATAAGAGATTTATAGAGGTTAGTTTCAATTCTCCCTCAATTATCAGTTAATTGAGTAGAGACAATCTCCATTTTATATTTGAGAGGGTTTAAAGTGTGCAAACCCTATAAAAAACTGTACGCAAAGACATGTTTGTTATAATTTCCTTTTTTTTTTTTGAATTACATGAAACTAATGATCAGATTACAACTCATATTTACAAATGAGATCATTATTGAGACTAGAGATTACAAATCTTATGTAGCACAATCTAGATTTTTAATTCTCTCTAATATTTGAGAAATCTTTACTCCACTTACATTTTGAAGGAATAGACTGCTTTCACTCAAACCCTATAACTAATTCCCTCTCTTTTGGTATAAGTTCAATGGGTTTAGGTATCCATTTTATCTTAGATTGCCAAAGATGTTTTGGCAATTTCAATGTCTATCATGCCTTCTAAATCAGCATTTAGCATAGGAGGGTGCATTCTCAAGTCTTTTAGGAGTTCTTTAACTCATAAAATAGTTGAGTCCTTGATTTATAAGAAAAGTTGACGTGGGTAATAATGTTACTTGTTATGCTATTTTGGTAAGCTCACTTTTAACATCGAATTTTGATATAATTATTTTCATTCCTTGTAGAATTTTTTAGGCCAATGCTATCTTAACAAGAATAAGAAGCTAAGGAGCAAATGACATATGAATGACGAGCGAATGGCAAAATCCAAATGTTGAATGTTGATGATGATTGTTTGTGGATTGTGGTATTACCCTTATTTTTTTTACAACTTTATGTTTAGGTAGATGAGACATGGGAAATTTTGGATTTGTGTCCCTAATTTTTCATATTCTGCTATAATGGTATTAGATACTAGGTAGTGATAGATTTAAATATTTGCTTGTTAATTATTGTACTATGATTTTGTGATCTTATTCAGCAGGTGACATTGTGACAAGTTTAAATTAGAAGAAAAAAATTAAATGAAGTCGAAATGGGCTTCAAAATTGAAAAAGCACAATGGACCTGAAAACAAAAAAAAAAAAAATATGGAACCAAATCAAACCTACTTTTTTTGGATTTTAAATTTTTTTAAAAAAAAACCAATAGCAATCAGTTCTGTTCGATTGCGTCCCAAAACCAAGCCTATGCCCACCTCTTTCACGAATTATCCAAAAAAAAGATTAAAATATAAAGAAAATTTGAAGAACTAACAAGGACAAGTCACCACATTGTGATGGTATAGGTGAGGTGACAATTGTGCGTTATCCACCTCTCAAGTGGTGTAAAATTATTTTATTGTAACGTAAAGATTAGGGCTTTAATTAGTTTTTTTTTAAACATATGAAAATGATTTATTTTACATCAATATATAGTGTGATAAATTATTTCAATTTATATAAAAAATTGAAAATACTACAAATATTTTAGCACCTATCGATTTCAATCTATTCAATAAATTTACTTATTTTATAAGTCTTTAACTCTAATTGAAAAAAAAAGTGTTGAATTTAGGACATATTTAAAAATAAAATAAAACTCTATTATTATATGAAAAATTATAAAAATTCAAGGGGGTGTAAATGAAGTTCTCTTGGTTTAGGCAGAGCTAGCATAGGTCTGGGTTAAAGACTTAGGCCATATTTAGGACAAAAGATTGGATTAGATTAACGAATATAATTAAATTTATATATATATATAATATTCGGCAAGTTTGGTACCATATTAGATTGGATTGTATTAAATATTTATATTTAAGTAGATATTTTATATAAGACTCAAATAATGAATGGCATGCTTCTTATTAATAATTATATTGATAAATATAATTTACTATTAAATAATAATTTGAATATTTAATATTCAATTTTATTTTAAACAAATAAGGGAATAATTTTTATGTCCAATAATCGGCACTAGTCTAACTAAATTATTATATTAAATTTTGATTTTTATTCTTAAATTAAATACAATTTAAAGTTTATTATTGAAAAAAATTTTGATATTGAATATAATAAAAAATTCTTAGTAAATAAATCATGAAACTAATTTTTATACTTAACGTAAATGAAAAAAAAAAGAGTAATAAAGAGGACAAAAACATTTTATTTAATCTTATCAATCTAATCTTGCTTAAACCTACATGAAAATAAGGATTAAAAGTCCAAGTAATTTTAGACTAAATTTAGGACTAGTTTACTAATTTTGACAGGCAAACATAACTGAAAATTAAATTAATTGTTTAATCCCTAAATCCAATCTAATCCGGCAAATTATCCGTGCTCCCAAACATGCAGTAAGCGAGAAATGCGAACTCGACTGCAATTCGTCCGCTAATTAAACTGGAAAATTGGACTTGCAAAAGCACCCAATTCGTGGTATTTTAAGGCGGTGCCTTTTTGGGTTGTGGCTTCAGGCAAATCTTTTCCTGAGCCTGCGCAAATGTACACTTCCCAAACTTACAAACAGTAAGATGGGATCAATATTATATACCCACAAATCTGTTTTTATCGTTGAACCACATGGATGACAAACAATTTAGAAAGGGCAAATGGTCCTGTATTCAATCTGCACCAACTTAATACTCGAATTAATACAAACCGTAATAAAGAATTCTCTTGATAAGTCAAATCAAATTTTCACATTCATCAGTCTTCCAGTCTTTCGTTGATGATTTTTCTGGATAAGATTTTGAACAAACAAAACCATTCTTCTTCTTTCTTCAACTCCATGATCAACGCATTGGAATGAATAAAAAAAAGAAAAAGAAAAAAAGAAGGCCGTCACTTTCATTTCATTTGGAAAGTCCAAAGTTAACAGACATAAAATAATAATATATACATAAACTGTTTGAACCTCAACAGTCAACAATTTACCCAACTCCAACTGTTACTATCTTGATTAGTTTTAATTTTACCTACCACCATTGATTGCCATTTGCCAAAGGATTAGAGAAGGAGTTTAATTTTAAGAAATTTCCTGCGACACTTGCAAGACTTTCTCTCTCTCTCTCTCTCTCTCTCTCAGCCTAAGCTTCCATTTGCAACTGTTGCTAAATTAGTTGATACATCAATTTAATAATCTTATTTTTCTGGCTAAGCTACAAGATTCCGATATCGTTATGGGAGAGGAGGATCCCAAGAAACCTGAACCTGCAGGTCCATCAACTGTGGCAAAAACACTTGAGGAACACGATGATCCTGTTAAAGAAGATAAAGAATCAGTTCCCAATGGCACTGCTCAGCGGACATTTCCGAGCCCCTTTGCCCAACTTTCTCGTATAAGTTTTTATCATTTTTGTTTTATGTTTCATGTTTCATGTTTCATGTTGTTTTTGTCTATATTTATGATTACGAGCAATTTATGAATTAATTAGGTTGTGAACACTATATTGATGCTTTAGCTTAACTTATTTTTCTCTGTTTCATTTTTTCACACGTAATGTTATAATTTCAGCTAGGAGCATAAATATGTATATATTATGGGCTCCAAGCTGATCCTTTCAAGTTTCAAGCAGAGTTTGTAAAGGAATTACTTTAGTTTATTCCATATACTGTATGTCTTTGTATAACTTGCTAAAGCAGCTAGCATATTAGAAAATAGATATTTGTTTCTGAACTAACAATTTCGAATTTTGAGGTAGCAGAAGTTCGAGATCCCTGTGTTGAGAAAAGTTCATGGGATTCTATTGACAAAGGTTTGTGTATTGGGGGTGATATTAATTACTAATTCTTCTTTTTTTTTTTAGAATTTTATAAAATTATTTGAGAGGTGATAGAATAAGCTTAATTTCTGATATTATGATTTCAGGTGCTGCCCTTGACCAGCTCGAGAAGGAGAAAAAGTTGGCTTTAATTAAAGCTTGGGAAGAAAATGAAAAGGCCAAAGCAGATAACAAGTAAGATAGTGTATCTTGAGATTTACAGCGCACAGGTGTGTGTGATCTTCGATCAATCATCATTATGTGATTCGATGGTGATATCATTTTCCTTCTCCGTGCATGATGAGCTTCTATAGTTCATTTGATCAATTTAACAAAGTGTTAACCACTGAGCAGGGCATACAAAAAGCTCTCAGCCGTTGGATCGTGGGAGAAAAGGAAGAAAGCAGCAGTAGAGGTGCAACTGAAGAAATTTGAGGTAACAATTATACATATAAATGCCGCATTAATATTGATTGCTTTATTTCTTCATCTGAAAAATTACTCAAAATTTGGGATAGGAAAAATGGCAGAAGAAGAAGGCTGAATATGAAGAGAGAATCAATAATAAAGTAGCTGATATCCATATGGAAGCTGAAGGGAAGAGAGCAATGATTGAAGCAAAACGAGGTGAAGATTTTCTAAAAGCGGAGGAGACTGCAGCGAAATTCCGGGCGGCTGGGTTTATACCAAGGAAGTTTCTTTCTTGCTTTAGCTAAAAGTGATTAAAGAACAGGGTAAAGAAAGTTTCTTCAGGATTTAATTTGGTTACTTCTCTTCTTTGGCTTGATTGTTTGCTGTAATGTGTGCTAAACTAGTTTTCCTCTACGTGCTTAAGAGTTTGTGTACATAAAGTTGGCATCTATACAACTGACACTAAAAATTAATCTTCTTTTGTAAACCAAAACGCTTGTTGCAGCTTAAATCTCGCTCAATGCAATTGTGCTTATTGTGTCCGATGAAGATGAAAAACAACGAGCAAAATCAAATTTAGAACAACAGGGTGGGAAAAAAGGCCATAGAACAGCCATAACAAGTACATGGATAATTTATACATACACAGAATTCTGAATTTACAGCATAAATGCATCAAAAAGTTCACCACAATGGTTCAAGGTAGAATCCTTATTCAGCACCCAAGCACAAAAACAAAAGAAACCCGAATAACAAATTCACCCGCAGGTCACGTTCATAGCCAAGAAATGAAATAAAATTCCTTTTTAATTCTCGTCGGCCTCTTCATCATACTCTTCGTCATCCTCTGCAGCAGCCTCCTGATATTGTTGATATTCTGATACCAAATCATTCATATTACTCTCAGCCTCTGTAAACTCCATCTCATCCATACCCTCCCCAGTATACCAATGCAAAAATGCCTTTCTCTTAAACATGACTGTGAATTGCTCTGAGACACGCCTGAACATTTCTTGAATGGACGTAGAATTCCCCATAAACGTTGATGAAATTGATAACCCAGTCGGGGGAATGTCGCAGACACTTGACTTAACATTATGCGGAATCCACTCAACAAAGTATGAAGAATTTTTGTTTTGTACATTGATCATTTGTTCGTCAACCTCCTTAGTACTCATTTTGCCTCGGAACATAGCTGAGGCAGTCAAATACCTACCATGGCGCGGATCAGCAGCACACATCATGTTTTTAGAATCCCACATTTGTTGAGTAAGCTCAGGAATTGTCAGAGCGCGGTACTGCTGTGATCCGCGAGATGTTAAGGGCGCGAAACCAACCATGAAAAAGTGCAGGCGTGGGAATGGGATCAAGTTTACGGCTAATTTCCGAAGATCAGAGTTGAGTTGGCCAGGGAAACGGAGGCAGCACGTTACTCCACTCATTGTTGTTGAGATCAAATGGTTCAAATCACCAACTACACCACATACACATACATGAACAATATATAAATGTCATAACCATTTTAAATTTGTTGGTTAATGAAGAAAAACGTTCTGCGGACTTACAGCTGGGATTTGTGAGCTTGAGAGTTCGAAAGCAGATATCGTAGAGAGCTTCGTTGTCGAGGACCATACACTCGTCTGCATTTTCAACAAGCTGGTGCACAGAGAGTGTGGCGTTGTAAGGCTCAACAACTGTATCAGAGACTTTAGGTGATGGGAAAACCGAAAAGGTCATCATCATACGATCAGGATATTCTTCTCTAATCTTTGATATCAGTAGAGTTCCCATTCCTGATCCAGTCCCCCCTCCAAGTGAGTGGCAAATCTGAAAGCCTGCACTCGCACAAACAGATTAACATTTAACATTGTTGCTTCTTACATCAAATGTCATTACAGGGCGTCACATTCATATGTACAATTAATATGTACATACCTTGTAGGCAGTCACAATTCTCAGCTTCTTTACGAACAACATCAAGAACTGAGTCAATCAATTCAGCTCCTTCCGTGTAATGCCCCTTGGCCCAGTTGTTTCCAGCACCATTTTGGCCAAAGACAAAATTATCTGGGCGAAATATTTGGCCATAAGGACCAGTACGCAAGCTGTCCATGGTGCCTGGCTCAAGGTCCATCAACACAGCTCTAGGCACGTAACGGCCACCACTTGCTTCGTTGTAGTAAACGTTAACCCTCTCAAGTTGAACCTGAGAATTGCCGACGTAATTCCCAGTGGGATCAATGCCATGTTCATCGCATACAACTTCCCAAAATTTGCCACCAATTTGGTTACCACATTGGCCAGCTTGAATGTGGAGAATCTCTCTCATTTCGATTCGAGGTAATTAAGAAGAGGCTGGTAGTAATTAAGAATTAGAGAGTGGGATATAGCGCTAAAAGGAGATGGTAGCGAGGATGATGAAATGGGACGGTTCTTTTTGTAGATGCCAGAGAGGATGGATTTGAAAATTGTGATAGTGACTTTTTTTTTTGGGCTACAGAAGTGAGAAATATGAATAATAGAGTGTATAATACCATAATAATATCATGTGTCTCTGTCTGGGGGAAGATCTGTCAAACTCCAGTAAGAGTTGTGAGCTGGATATCAAGTGAGACAACGAGATGCATGCTACTCCCTTTGGTCTTATTCTTTCTTAAATGACCAACAAATCCCCACTAATTTTTCTCCGTTACTAGTTACCACCCACTGTCACACTATAATTTTTCAGGCAATTGATTGTTTATTTTTTTTTATTTTGAATTAAGTATCCGTTAAATCCTTACGTGTTGAAAAATACTTTAAGATACTCATGCTGTTAAATATGTGACACTTTTGTCAATATTTTTTGTCATTACAATAATATGCTTGCTACAATCAAGAGATCATTAATTAAATTATCCAAAAAAAAGTTAATTATCAAATTGACTAATAATTATCAATCTAAAAGAATTAATATTTTTCATACTCTTACGACAATCTTTTTAATAATTAAATAAATTAATACTAACAAACTTAAAACGGCATCTAATACCCTACTATCTTTCTAATAATTATCGATAAAAAAATTTAAGTTACCTAATTAAACCTAAAAGTAAAATAACAAAAAATATATACTTTAATTTTTATTTTACTTTTAATGGTAAATAATAACAAAAATTTTACTTTTAATCTTTTTAATTTTAGTGTTAGTTTGATAAATTAATTTTTTTTAATTAATGTTACTAAGAATATTGTTGCAAGAGTATTATTGTAAAGTAACAAAAAATAAGAACAAAATATCATATATTTAATAGCAAGATATTTTGAGATATTTTTTAAAATATAAGGATTAAACGGACACGTTAAGTTAGAATATAAAGATTAATGGTTTACCCATGCAATGAGGAGCAATTGTTCGATACGACTAATTTATGATGGCTAAGATTAATATAAGCTGCATGTTATTTGATATTTTCTATGGACAAGTTAGTGAACTATGATCAATTTAGATGATAAGACAAGAAAGGGATAATTTGGGCAAGTCGATGCAGACCAGGTAGGTGCAGCACATAAATCAATAAAAGATTGCATGTATAGTTTATGAATCAAATTAGGTGGCTCGGTAGGAAGATTCATATTATTGAGAGGCATGACAGTTCCTGTCACTCTGTCCTCCATAGTCATACGAGCGTTGAGTGGTGTTTTGTCCCCTCTAGCCGGCAACTTGTCGGAATCCAATGTCCCAAGTATGTTTTAGTGCTCTTAAGTTTGGAAGATTTTAGTCTCAATCAATCTACCAGTCCACAAGCATGCATGCACAAAAGGCTGTGGAAACAATAAAACGTATTAAATTATATGTTCCCATTCTAGTTGATAGCAATAGACAAAAGAGAGTAGGATGTCGATGGAATGAGGTGAATCATCAAAGTGGTTTAGCTCGAGCATTGTTTTCATGACATTCAAGGCCACGGCCAAGAGGAATGGGAGAAGGATAGGATCAGACGTCTCAATCTAAATCCACCAATGATGTTAAAATGTCTCCTCACATAGCAAACTGCACACACCTATAATTTGAACAAACTTGAAATCGTAATATTAAAACTATGCTGTGATGGGGCTTCAATGATCAATGTCACGTCCACCTGGTTTACGTCCCAAGTCATGGCCTACCCAATTCTTGGTCATGCTGTCCCAAGTTTCAGATCCAGTTACATTCAATCAGAGTTGCTCGCATGCTTCATGCTGAGAATTTACATCATACTTTATTCCTAATGATCATAAATTAAAAACAATGGGACTAAACAAAAGGATTTACTCCCCAAAACCTTAAGCAACAATTGCAAACAGAAGCGTGTTGCAATAATCTTAACTCTTCTTAATAAAGTAGCTCTCCAAAAACAGGATCTACTGACTTTCCCCACTTCCCATGATACATCTCCAATAGTTTTTCTGCCGGTGTCACACCTGTACAAAATGGTCGTGTGGATTGAATTCATTGATATGTCCAAATATATTTAATTTCCAAGTTTAAGTCTTTATGTTTTCTTTAGTCATTATGAATCTTTAGATTAAGAAGGATAGAAAGCTGTGGTAATGCCTCACAAGCTCCAACAAATTTTAGAGATCCAAATTTAACTACTTGATAGACATATAATTGAACAAATAAGCTCTAAATTATTTACCTGTTCTGACTACCCCAGCCACCTCATTCAAGAACCCTGTCTCTTTGAAGCCTCTTCGTTCCAAACCATCCTATAGAAGAATAGATGTTAACTTCCAATATCAACAAGATAAAGTACAGTAGAAGAGACAACTCCAAGTTACCTTTGCCAACTTTAAAACATCTTGGGCAACATGCCTTAACAATCCATCCCGAAATGGCGTCTTTAGACCAGTCTTTGGGACCTAATAAGTAGATTATCAAGATTAGATTTGCTAGCTTGACCATAACAGCAAGATGAAAAGTTGGCAGTACCTCGATGTTTTATACTATAGATATCAACCAGTAATCTGGTAATTCAAACGACATTTTGAATAGCTTTTTTCCAGCCTGAGCTGTTGACTCTTTCTTTTACCTTATTCCTCAACATTTGTCTTTCTCCTGTGGTCCAATCTGCTGTCATATCTAGAACATCCTGGAGAGAGTCCTCATCATATAACAAACCTACCTGAAATTACATTACAATCTAAATGAGCAAATGTTGCTTAAATTAGTCTACTGTAATGTCCCAAAGGGCCTGACAGGGTGGTTTTTAAGCAGTTTTATTTGGCTGACCACCAAGTTTGAATCCTAGAGAAGGTATGGGGTTAAAGAATTGAATTGGGCATGAGCCACCCCTCAACTTTTTAAAAAATATACATAAAAGAAAAAACAAGAAGCTACATAATCTGCAAATGCTAGACAAAAGGTGGCAAAAGGGAAACACACAACTGATATTTCTGACAGAACGTCACAAAACTATAAGCTAGAGGCCATTGATATATACATAAAAAAGTTTTGTGAGGAGGTTTATTTTATCATTAAGACTTTATATAAAGCAGGGACATGTATCCAAGAGTTCTGCATTGGCCATCAAACGCATAGAGACTAGTAACATCATGTATCATTATTCAAAAAGTTCAAGAATATATCCTTTTAATTCCTCCATCCTTCTTTCTTAAGCACATTTATTCTCTAGTGTCGCTAGAACATGCTATCCAGATGACTACCACCAAACCATGCACAATATAGAGATTATACAGAAACAGAATAAGGATGCCATTACCCAAAATGCTGGCAAAGCACAGAGCCTCCTCCAAGGCCCTCCATCAGCACCTCTCATCTCCAAGTATCTCTTCAACCTAACCTGAATGTAAGATAACATGTGGCTCAAAGTTGGCATAGGCATTGTGAATATAAAAATTTGCAGCAAACTGATCAAAAACACATAAAACAGACCTCGGGAAATATTGTTGTCAGGTGATTTTCCCAATCATTAAGAGTCGGCAATTCACCAGGAAGGCATGGAAGTTTTCCAGCCAAGAAGTCCTGAAAAATGACAAGAGTTTTAGTACAAAATTCAATAGCTTGAGATACAATGTCATGGTCAAGAGTAACTTATAAGGGAAGAAAAACGTTCAACACAAGACAGACAATGGATCAAAGAGAATGATTATATAAGAAGCCTTCAATTAAAAGACTATTAAGGATAGATGAAAACCCTGAATGACATCCCAGCACAATCAATATACTTCTTTTTGCGATAAACAAAATACATTGGAACATCAAGGGCGTAATCAACATACTGCTCAAACCTGTATCAAAAAAAAAAGGAAAAAGGAAAAGCAGAGTAAGAGATAATGTTTGACTTTAAAAGATTAAAGATAAAAAAGAAACTACTTTTCCTGCAAGAGAGGTTAGGACAGTTTCCAAGTTAAATGGGCACAAAATTAGATGGGAGCAATAATACGTCCTATACATAAGAAGAACTGAACTTACCCAAAGGACTCATCAAAAACAAAGGGAAGCATGCCAGCACGATTGTTATCAGTATCGGTCCAAATGTGGCTGTTCAAATAAAAATAATTAGTAAAGACTTACAGGCAAAGATACAAGAAAATAAGAAATTTAAGCTAATATCTAAAAACCTTCTCATGCTGAGATACCCATTTGGTTTTCCTTCTGTAAATGGTGAATTCGCAAATAGAGCTGTTGCTATCTGTTGCAATTTTGACACCGTTACTGATCTATCACATCATTGAAAACTCTAGTAAAAACAAAAGGAAGTAGAGTTCTCACTGGCTGCAAAGCAAGACCAGCACGAAATTTGCGGATCATGTCGGCTTCCGAGCTAAAGTCCAAATTAACCTATTACAAATTTAAAGTAGAAATAAGTACAGCTCTGCATAAGAAAAGTCACCTTTTCATCAAGCCAAGGTGAGATTAAATTACAAAAAGCAGCTTCCACTAAAAAATTATAAGTTTCAACTCACCTGAACAGTGCATGTCCTAAACATCATATCAAGTCCAAGTGATCCAACTTTGGGCATGTAGTTCCGCATAATCTCATATCTTCCCTGAGCCAAAAGCTCATGCCATTATGCAAAGTCTTACAGAGGGAATCAATATCTTATCCCATTTACAGAGCAGATTGGAATCAGAGTTCAGACAACAGAGTATGGTAGATGCAGACCATGTGGATTCTCAACTTTCCCCTTAATACCAAATTGTTAACAACCAGTCTACAGAATGCAATTAAAGAAAGGTTGACAGAAAATAACGAACCCTCTCATTGGATCAAGAAACAAGATTACTGCAAAAAGTTTAATTTGACTGTTGGGATATTTTTTCAAAATACTACCTTTTAAATAAGCAATTAGGTATCAGATTTTTATTTTAATTGATTGGTAGTTCGACCGAAGAAGCAAAATATATGGAACTAATAGAAAAGAAATCTACAAGAGGCTGAAATCAACCATTTAAAATGCTAAGAGGTTTAGATGGTTTAGGTCAACAAGAAAGCATTCATGCATTACCCCTTTCGAATCCAATTAGAACGGTTGAAAAGATTGGCGATCAGTACCTTTGGCATAACAGGTATATCTTTAAGTCCCCACTTGGGTTGGAAGCCAATTCCTAAAAATCCAATTCCCATTTCCTCTGCAACAGCTTTCACCTGATAAAGTGTAGGAATTGGAGATAAATAATAAGCTTAATTGCATGTAGAGTGTGCGTGTGTGCATATATATATATATATATATATACACACACACACAATTACTCAGCAGAACAGCATTAAAGGCAAGAGCTACGAGTTTATTTGGTCATCAAAGTTCTTGAAAACAGTTACTTGAAAAAATGAGTTGTATTTCATGATATTGGAGTAGAGCACATTCTTAAAAAGTAGCTATCTGCTGGTCCAAGAAGGAAGATGATGATAAAGAAATATACCGTTCCTCCGGAAACACTAATCTCAACCAACAGCAGAATACAAGAAAATTAGAAAATATACAAAAAGGCATTGACCAACAAGCTTTCATATTCCTACACAAATGAAGGTATGATGAATTCAACTCACCTGATATAGGTGTGAATTAACCTCAGCACAAGTTTGATGCAGAGTTTCAAGAGGTGCACCACTAAGCTCAAACTGACCACCGGGTTCAAGTGATATGCTTTGTTTCCCCTGGATGACAAGAAAGTAACGGCTTTCTGAAAATAAAAACCACCATAATAACGAACAAAAACCACCAATAATAATTGAAACTTTTTTTCCAATAATTGCTATTGCTAATTTGCTATGGTACAGACAAATGGTCTTCTCTCTCTCTCTCATTTCTTCCCTGAAATAGAACTGTCAAGCTTTATCACTCAACATATATACAACCAATGTGATACAGAATATAACTTGAATAATGGTGGGAGAAATTGAGGATAAAAAAACAAATTAAAATTCAGCTTACTTGTTTCAGTCCTATAACATAATCTCCTTCCATTACTTTATCCCAATCAAACCTCTCAGCAATGCTGTTAAGCAACTCGGCTATTTGTTCATATTTCATAGGACGTAAAGTTCCAAACTCAAAACCAAACTTCTCATGTTCTGTACCGATTCTGCAACAGCCAAATTATTAGTCAGAAAAAAGTACAACTACAAATTAAAGAGTTGATTTGCAGAGTAGATGAATATAGAGAGCCACTTGACAACAAGGGAGTAATCTAAAACATAATAAACAAACACAGTAAAATGATATACTAAAGCAAATAATCTGTTGAAAAACAATGATGAGCTAATCCAAGTACCTCCACTTTTCCTTAGGCTTGCACCCAGAGGCAAGGTATCCAACTAGATCCTCTTTGGTCAATGGCTCCGTTACAACAACAGCATCCTCCGTGGGAGGACTGGCTGCAACAATAGCTCGATTTCCTCTTGGGATTCCTATCCCTGCATTGTCTAGATGTAAAACTCGTGATATCTTGGCAGAATAGCATGATGAGGAAGAGAAACTAACACAAGTTTCCTTCATCCTAAATGCCTCAGCATTGTTTGCCATGCCATAAACCCCATTGCGTCTAATTCTACATCGTGTTACATCAGTAACTACTACACGACATGATGAACTGGCCCGCGAAATGAGAGTCATACCGCTCCCCAGTCCCTCTGCAAAAACACAGATTCACCATTGAAATGAAAAGTTTCAGCTCATCACAAAAATGCAGACTCTGGCTCCTAACATACATAAGTGTAACCGTTAGACACAAAGTTTCAACATTTCATTGTAGAAATTAAACAACCAAATATAAAATCTCAAAACTCAATTTCGTGATGCAAATTCATGTCAACCGGCTTTCCGTGTATTGTTGCGAGTAAATCTAATGCTTAAATTAACTGAAACAGAACATGCAAATTATAATTCAATATAAAATTAAATTAGTAGAAATCGAAGCAAAGTGGAAATGAATTTTATTACCTTGGTTAAAGCTGAATGAATTGCAACAATTGGAATCTTAAAAACTAGGGTTTCGACTTTCGCTATTGGCAGAGAATGAAAGAAGACAAAACAGTTGTCGTGTTACATATATACAGTACAGCGAGGACTCAGTTGCAAGATGCAGAGAGGGGGAGAGGCTTTGGTTTTCTCGAGTATTATCAGTATTATTATATATAGAACCTGCTGAAGTGTCAAATGGTGCTGTGGACGGGGATTCGATAATGCGGCACTATGGTGCCTGTTGATGATGCCCTTTCCTGGTTGTCGCCACGTCATCGCTATGTAGATTCTCTAAGCGTGTTTATTCTATTCTACATGATTATATCCTTCGATCTACTTTTTTGTTTCCTATTGTTCCACTAGCTTCTAAAACTTTAAAATTACTTTGCCTGTTTTCTAAAGTTACAATAAAATAAAATTCATTCACTGGTCCATTTAATCGCACTACTCTATTACACTTAAATATTTGATTATAAATTACAACAAATTAAACTTGAACAAACCCTTATTCTATATTTTTGTTCTTAATTAGGGGTAACTACACGAGGTTCCAAATTGACCCGTAGGGCATAGCCTGGAATAAAATGATGATGCATTCCATGACGAAAGGGAATAGTTATGATGATATCTCGACATGGCTTTCACGATTCTCACACAACGGCGATCCATTCTCGGCCCTCCGTTGAAAATGATACGATATGCCGCTTAATAGTAATAAATACAGGAGTAAAGTCTTGAAACAAATCAAATGCACAATCGACTCGTGAGTACATGGACATGGAAATTGGAGAGGGACAGAAACAGAAACCCAGTATATGCAGCAAATGCATGGCACGCACAGTTTTTTGAAGAAAAATAGACGGGCGGCAGTTGCCGTACTTCTGTCTTGCTTGTGATTCAGATTCTATAGTTTTAAAACTACAATTATTATAAAAAATAAACTGTATTTATATAAAGGTTAATAATATCTGGTTAATATAATTTTTAAATAATAATTTTGATAAAATTATTAAAGATATAATAATTTTTCTATTATATAAGTAAAAAATCATATTAAGATAATTTCTAAACTACAACTGTTAGCATTTACCAAATATTTTAATATTACAACTTTTAAATTACAGCAGTTTAACTTCAATCCCAAACGCAATCTTCATATATAGTGAAGAAATGATTTATACATAACAAAACAAAGATTGCCAAATATAGATGATTGAAAAATTGTGTACGTCACTAATATGTCTTTGGTTCAGTAGAATAGTCCTTATACTTACAAGGAGGTCCCTCCCAACCGTATTTATTTATAAATATTAATTGATTTCTTTCTCCCTCGAATGAATATTTAATATTTGAGAGGACTTAAGACTTTAGACACACGAAACTGAAGAGTTTTCGTGTAGGGAATGTATGGCGAGAAAGTCTGTCTCAATCGTATTTATTTATAAATATTAATATATGATGTAATATCAATAATTTTTGTACAGACAGAATAATAAAATAATAAAAAAGAAAAAGAAAAACCGTGTACGTCTCTTTGTCCTGTGGGCGTGACCCAGCTTGGGCCCACGAGAAAGAGGATGCGAGGATGCTGTAATGTTACGAACGGCTCTTTTAATGATTGGGAGATGTTCGGTCTTGCAAGTTCCCGCAGCCATCATCGGCTTCAACATTTAATTTTTATCTTGATTAATTACTATGGTTACGTTTACTACTTGGGGTGGCGGCTGACTGATACACTGAATCTGACTCATGCGCAACATTTTGTCGCTACTACTTGGAACTCATATAAAGAACCAATAACCAGAACTACCAAAGATTGGATGCTTTGAAGAATTGCCTGTTCCCAAGTGGGATAGTGATAATGGACTGCTTCATTCAACTCAACAACGTGCTGATTTTGATTGGCAAAAATCCTGCGGTTTTGATCATGGCCGACTTATGGGCTTTTCAGAATGGACTCTCTTCGGCCCACATCATCGACCTGCAAAAGAGGAGTTAGCGAAAGAAATTTTATACAGGACTGTCCTTTGATCGAACTCATAAAATGCATATACCAACCAAGAATCGAATAAAAAATCCAGCACATATTGAATTTAGCTAACTTCTTTGGTCGCGCATGAATCACCTCAACTTTAAGCATCCTCCAGCTAAATTTCTTAGTTTAATCATTCTCTAGTGGCACAAATATCATCTGGAAAGATACTAGCCCTTAGTTTTGATAAGTTGTTCAAACACAAAGCACCCCTAAACAGCCATTAAGAATGGAAATTCGGAGCAAAAACAATCCCTAGAGATATTATTGACTCAGAGAAATATTGACAAACCCATCATTCAAGTTGTATTGTAAACCAATTTTAGTGAAGAATCATACCCTGCACAGCTTCCACAAATAAGAACAAGTAACATCGAATCACCAAAGTAAAAACTGAAAGCAAGGAATTGAATAGAAACAAAAGCACCAGACGCAGATTTGAAGTTCCAAAGATATATATTGTACAAATATTACGTACATGATAATATAAAGGCAATCCAATGCGGACCACCTTTTTTCATTTTTTTCCTCTTTTTTCTATCATACACATTAGGGTCTCAGTAGAACTAATTTTTCATCAAGAATCGGATGAAGCATAAACAAATCTGTACAACTTGTAATATTGCGGGTTACCAGAAGATATCATCAACTGCAGTCAAAGATGATGGGTAACCCTCCTCTTCCTCCTCGAGCTCCATCTCTGGCTCCACAGATCCAAATTCAGTTGACTCAATATCAGCAAGGTTCTTTAGATCAACCACTGAAAGCTCATCTAAGCGCCTCACCACCAGGTCTGCAGCTCCAAGCTCATAGACAGGATGCTTACTAGCGACAGCCACACACTTCATCCGTGCATCATGAGCAGCCTCCACTGTCTGATTTGAGTTCCCAAACACAATGCACCGCTCAGGTATAAACTTTAGAAGTTGAGCTGCATAAACAAACATCTCTGGATCAGGTTTTCCCCTGTGGACATCCTCTGCCGCTACAACTGCAGTAAAGTATTCTTCGATCCCTATGCTATCAATTGCAGTCTCCAGGTTTTTTCTTGGACGAGTTGAAACTAATGCCATTGGTATCTTGTAATGCATCAATATATTCACAAACTCCTTGGATCCAGTTCGTAGTCTATATATCCCACCTTGTAGAGCTTGATAAATCTCTTCCATCCTCGAAGCCATTCTTCTCAGTTCTGCTGGGTCTCTTGACCAGCATAGAACTTCTGATATGGCCTGTTCATTCTTCATCCCTTCAATTCTTCTAAGAGTGAAAGCTGGAGGAGGAGATTTTCCTTCTTCTTGCGCAAGAGTCAGCCAAGCTTGCTTCTCAAGATCAGGATTGTCTTCAATAATCACTCCTTCCCACTCAAATATAGCACCTAACCAGCCGCAACCCATCCTTTCTTGTCGGAGCAAGGGATTGTGCAGTGAAGGATTATCTGCTTTATTCGCCGGTGGCCACAAGCCAGGTTTTCGATCAACACCAGTGTCAATATGGTACCTCCACTCCAGAGGTATTTTCTCATCCTCTCTAAATGAATATGTCTCCTTTGTCAACTCCATTGCAAGAGCATTAATTGACTTATTAATCGACCTACCAACTTTCATTCTCGGTGGAGGACAATAATTAACGATCCTTCTACCGAGGAATTCAGTCACCGGAAACCGGCAACAATCTGGAAACTTCTTTTTGCTGGATAAGTCCCTAACAGGAATTCCTTGACACAGTGGTGGATGGCCTAGAAAAGACGTTGCCGCAATTGAATCCACCACCATATTTACCAAGTGGCAATAACCAAAATCCCACCTTGTTTAAGTTCCCCCTAACTGAACACAAAAGAAACAGGAATTTGGCTCCACCCACCACCTATAAAAACTACCAACTTATGATTCACAGCCACAGTTCAAATTTTATGAGAAGGCTGCATCAAGTCCAAAAGTATTCTCAAATCTCAAAAGACACAAAAAGGGCAAAGAATGAAACAGCCTCCTCACAACAAGAATCCCAACTTTATTATCCAGGAACCACCTAAAGCATACCTTTCAAGCCAAATTAAGCATAACCTATCAACCAAGACCCTAGATTGTCAAGATAAACGACTAAGAACTCCTATGAAGTCAACCCCAGAAAGTAAAATTTCAATAAAATTCAAAGAACATTTATATATAGCAAATACTCTTAAAACTATAAATTTCTATAGGTTTTATTCCACACACACACACACACAGAGGAAACAGAAAGAAAATAAAAATGAAACGATAACGAAGAACCTGGAGAAATAACAAGCGTTGATCAACAAAATGGACGGCTATGATTGAATGAAGACAGAGAGAGGGAGAGGTGGGGGCTAAGATTCTCTAGAGAAAGTTATCATGTATGTGAATATCTCTCTCTCTCTCTCTTTAAATGATTTTTGTGATGTTTGTCGCTTGAAGAAGAAGAAGAAGGCGTGAGCGTTTGTGTTTTCTTTTCCTTTTTTGTCATGTTTTTTGGTTTTTTTTTTTTTTCTGTGGTATATAATCTTTACGGAATAAAAAAGGAGGCGTGCCGGCGTGGTTGGTGTGCACGTGTCGGTGAGTTTGAAACTTTGAATAACCGGTCTCAGTGACTTTATTCCGTACTTTTCTTCTCCTAGTTAATCTTTTGTTACTTGTTATTCCCATCTCTAGGAACCATTTATTTTTGGATATTTATTTCGGTTGTCCACGCACTGGGCAAAAAATAAATTTCCGTGTAATAGCGATTGGGTCCCTCATTTTTTAATATCGTCCCAAATAAGGATATGCAGCTACCTCTCGGCTACCCTCTTGCTCGCCTTTGCACCCCTATTCCCTTCATTACCAATTTCTTTCTCGAAGATGAAGCTTATCTTCCATCGTCTCCTTGGCCCACTTTGACTTAATTTTATTGAGGTTATATTTAGTACTCGAAGTTTGTGTTGATTTGATACCAGTTTTGCAGTCTCCACCGAAACAGAACTTCGCTCCTAAACATGCAGTTAATTCTTGCGTGTAAATGCTCATTGCATTTCAAAGAGAACCAACTAACTATCTGTTTATCTGATGAAGATCCCTATTTACCACGTATATTAATAGTTGAAAACTTGAGATTTGGGCGAATGATTGTCACTCGTGAGCCTCGCATGAAAAATAAGTTCGGACAAGTGAAAAGTTTGATCCCAATTTGATTATTTTCCGGACAAAAGAATAAATTCAAACCCGGACGTAAGTAGGACGAGCCTTATAGGCATACAGGAAGTCCTTTTGTCCCCAGTTACAAGGATGGCAAAGGATTATGATGCTCATCCTTGAGCCCCTGCGATAAATGATTTAGAAAATAGTTCGTTTAAGTCCCTCCCAATCGATTTTGAGGACAGCAATTAGGCTCAAAATTTTCAACTCGAACGAGAACGATTGAAATACTCCTTCAATGTTAATCTTGGTCATCCTATTAAAAGTATACTCTCATTATGGCATTTAGTTATATCAGTATTGATCGGTGACCTGTGTTGATAGAAAAAGAGTAAAAAAAAAAAAAAGAGTTTGATATTAGTAACGCTAAAATTTTTTCTACCAACATATAAATACCAATATTAATTATTCTGAAGATCAAAGCCTAACTGTATTGACTAGTGGGTGGTTTTATGAAGGGGTTGTTTGTTTTTTGTTGTAATGAGTTAATTGACTTAATTTCAATTAATTAAGCCACTAAAATCCGTTTGCCTTTTCAATTTGATGAAAATTTTTAGTCATTAATTTATTAAATCAATTTTTTTAACTTTTTGTTTCATTTAAAAAGTTTGAATAACATTATTAAAATATCCCTATGTAATTAATTAATTTTTATCCTTATCTAAATAAAATTTACTAATTAGCATTATTACTCATTTCTATAGCCTGTGATAATATAGTGATAGATTATTATTATTTTTATCTTTTCATTTTCTTCAAATTAGTATTATTTATCTTTAAAATTCTTTGTGAATATTTTTCAAATAAAAAAAATCATAAACTGCAATAAAATTAATTAACATATACCGATTTACAATATAAAAGGGTTGTATTAAATTTAACATAATTTACGATGTGATAATATATTATCTTATTTATGTTATTTGATATATTTATTATTTGTTTGATATTTATAATCTATAATGACACAAATGTAAAATTATTAGTTTAGATTTTTTAAGTTAAAAAAAATGTAATACTTATTTTTAACGATTCAAAAAAAAAAAATGTCATTCAGATTCAAACATTTAGTTCTATTAAAAATTTAAATTAATTTATTTATATTTAAATTTCAGATAAAAAATAAAAACCACCTAAGATTTAAATAATTGTGTGGGTATTGAATACGCATACTTTATATTAGGAAATATTAAAAATAAGGCGATAATAAAATCCGGTTAACATTTTAATATTTTGTAGTAATAAGACAATGATGAACTCTCACACATGTAAGTCATTGCTATTCTATCTTTTAACTTTACAATTGTGTGGTGAATGCTCCTCTTTTGTCTAGCAATAGGCACATTGGACTATGTAAAATATTTATTGAACAAAAGAGTCGCAATCAGTAAACACAATTATACGTTGATAACCATCAAATGGCATCCTTCAACCTGCATGCTAAACTTGTAATTAGATGTCGGCCAAGTGAAAACTTAAGAAGTGAAATCCATTAGGGGTGGGCAAATAACCCGATCCGACCTGATCCGAAAAGTTTGAGTTTGGATCGAGTTTGGATGAAGGTTATAATCCGATTGGGTTGAATTTTAGTCAACCCGATCAGATTGGATCATGATCGGATCGGGTCAAACCCGATCCGATCCAAAAATTTAAAAAAAATATAATTAAAACAATAAAAAATGATCTGATCCGATCGGATTACATTTTTCTCAACTCAATTAACTCAAAATCTGATCGAGTTGATCCGAATCCGAAATTACCCATCTCGAAAATCTATAGAGAAATGTTTTAAATTTGTAAGACAGCGTTATTGATCAATTAGTTTTGACCATTGATCGCCGTACAATGAGAGTTTTATACGAAAAATACAAGCGTATTATACAATTTTATTGACGGGGTCTCAAAAAATTATGTAACTGCGACTTTTCCCGCACGATAAACACATGTTGATATCGTTTTTTTTTAATGATTTTACAATTTTCTTAGTAAAGTAATATTTATTTTGTTTTGGGTTATTGGATAGCGGTTGGTACAGCAAATAAGTGGTCCCGCGATGGAGATGTTTCCATCTGTCATTGTTCCTTCCAGAAGGAAATATCACCGGAAAGCCACTGGGCCAAAGCTTGGCCGAACTCAGTATTGAATTAAAAAAATTCACTAGATCCAGTTTTTGCCACATCATCGTTGCAACGTGGCAAACCTTGGATTGTTAAGCATAACAACACCAAGGTGCGATGAACGAAAATTGAGCATTACATATATTCTACTCGCTCGTAGCATCCTTTCTAGTAGATAATAGCATGTCATAATCCTCTTTTCTATCTTAATATTCAAATAAAAAATCTAATTTTTTTAAACTCATTTTTACATTTATGTTGTACAATTCTTTGACGATCTTAACTTCATGTTTTAGCACTAATCACTCGGCTTTTGTAATCATTGTTTTCAACTTTCATTCCTATATAGGATTGAGAATCAAGTTCTCATTATTTAAACTTCTTATTTTACTCTCATTAAATTTATATAATTTCTAAAGTAATCTAAATTAAGTTTTGTCATTTTTATATTTTGATCTAGACAGTTTTATTTAGTTAAATATTTATCACTATTGAAAATGATAAGATGACTTAGATAATAACACTTTTATTTCGCAAGTATATAACTTGATCAATAGAACTCAACCCAAACTTGTCTTTAACTAATGGGTCAATTGAGATTGGCTCCTTTATAGGGGTGGACTTTAGGATTGGGTTAAAGCGAATTGAATCGAACTTAATAAATTTCAAATTGGATTTGGTTCGGTTAATCCTTGTAACTGTAATGAATTTAAATTTAAAAATCAATCCATTTTTTATTTCTTTATTTCGAATCAATTCAAATCCATTGGATTTGCCCAAAAAAAACAACTATGGGATTATTGGCACCCTCTAAATACCTTTTAACACCCATTTCCTTTATTAACCCCATTAAAATATTTAAAAAGATTATAAAATTCTTTTAACACTTTCATCAATAATAAAAATAACCTTAATTAAAACTTATTGTGTAAATCTCATTTATTTTTATTATTAGACCCATTTCAACAACAAGGTTTCTTTCATTCAAAAAAAAAATAAACAACGGGTTTTCTTCTCTCCATTTCAGTCAACGACAATAAAATCCTCACTTAAAAATTAAAAGACAAAACAAACCCTTTTAATTTAAAAAAATATTGGATTTCAATTTTAGGTACAATTCATTTCATCTCTTAATCAAAATATAAATTATGGCGTGAGTTTATTTCAACTATTAGGTTCCAACTATTAAAATTAATTTTCAATTGTTGGATCATTTTTTATTTTGAATTGTATTAAAACGGGTTGTTGGAATATTTATGGAATTGGGTTTGCTTAGTTGCTATATATATTAGTGTTTCAGTAAGTTTTGTGCAAATTCTTTGATATTCATTGTTATGGTTAATCATGATTGGTTTTATTATAAAATTGTTATAATTTATAAAATTTTTGATCTGTTAAATGTTTGATTTATTATATATTTTATTTCGGCATAAGATCTTGAGTTGTAAACAAGTTCTAAAGAATTGTTCTTCATTATATTATAAACTTTAATAGTTTCAAGTTTCATTTGTTGCTTGCTTTTGCTTTCCTTGGCCTACAAAGAATTCTTTTAAAGAAAAAAATTACTTAACTTTTGAGTGAAGATTTAATTAAAATTTATGTTATTATATAATTATAATAAAAATAAAAATTATAAAATTATTAAAAAAAATTTTAAAAAATATTTATAGGAGTGCCGATAATCACACTCAACCAAATTGTAAAATTATTAAAAAAACGATGGCAAAACCGTAGTTTACGCAAAGAAAGTGACCGTTTATGCGCCGCTAAGCATTTGCTATTAATCAGCACACTTGGCGGGCTCAGAGATACTAAGGTGTCGAGGGAGAGAGGGAATGGGGAATCGTCGATTCGCACAGGTCTCGACAAGCGACGAGGACGAGGACGTACCGCCACCGTCTTCAAGAACACGCAAATCAGAAGAAAATAAAGAACAGCAATCATTGAGGCAAAGCAAGAGGAAGCGAATAAAGCTTCAAGAAGAAGACGACGACGAAGAACCAGAAGAAGAAAGAAAGGCATCGAAGAGGGAGAGGAGAGATAAAGGAAAGGTCAGAGAAGCTGAGAAGCCACGGAACGATGGCGTTGAAGACGAAGAAGAAGAAGAGGAGGAAGAGCAGCCTCAGGAGGACGCTAAACCGGTTGGTGAACCGGTTCGATTTTCCGGTAAAGGGAGAGGACGAAGGAGCTATTACGAGGCTTTTGAGTTCGACGGAAATAAATACGAACTCGTGAGTTTTATTGTTTTTACTGAGTATACTTTTGATTGGATTTCGGTTGAATTTCTGAATTTTAGGGTTTTGCATTCTTTTTATAAATTTTAATTGGGGAGATTTATGGTCGTTTAACTTTAAAGGAATGTTTAATTTTGTTGTGATTGTTCTTCAGGAGGATCCTGTACTTTTAACTCCTGAGGATACAAATCAGAAGCCTTACGTGGCAATCATTAAGGTAATTCTCTTCTGAAACTATGATAGTTGTGTTACATTAAGTTGTCTGTTCTGCTTAATATAGATGGCGGTATTGTCAATGCATTGTTGGACACAGCTAAGTCTTAGAAGTCTTCATGTGTCATATACAGCTGCGCCCGCGCCCCCCTTTGATTGCGCAAATTTTCTTTACATTGATAAATTTTTCTACTGTAAAACCAGCCATGTATTTAAGAAATTGGTTGCTTCTTTCTGTTTGGATGCTTGAATGTACTTGGTATCACTTGCCTGAATAACAAAATTATTGATCTGTTGACAGGATATTACTCAGTCCAAAGATGGGAGCATGATGGTTACTGGGCAGTGGTTTTATCGCCCTGAAGAGGCTGACAGAAAAGGTGGTGGAAATTGGCTATCCCGTGATACGAGGGAGCTTTTTTATAGTTTTCACCGGGATGAGGTTCCAGCAGAATCTGTGATGCATAAATGTGTTGTGCATTTTGTCCCCATTCACAAGCAGCTTCCAAATCGTAAACAACACCCTGGTTTTATCGTTCAAAAGGTTTATGACACTGTGGAGCGGAAACTCTGGAAGCTCACTGATAAAGACTACGAAGATAATAAGCAGCATGAGATTGATCTCCTAGTTCAAAAGACTCGAGCACGCTTAGGAGACCTTCCTGACATTGAGCATGAAGAAACTGCAGCTCGGGAGCAGGAAGATCAGCTCAAGGCTAAAAGAACCCTGAGGAAGAAGAACATATCACCTCTTGATGTTTCAAGAGAGGAAGATTCCATGACCAGGTCAGATCTGTATGTTAAGGCCGACACACCAGGAAGCTGTACTAGCAATGCCTCGGAATACTACAACATTTTATCAAAGTTTAAGGCATTGACTGGAGAAACCCATCGTGATAAATGGTTAGAGAGGCTCCTCCAAGGCCTTCAATACATATGCAATTCCGCTGACAGCATTCATGCAGATCAGAATGGGAAAGGTGGTTGTGAGGGGGTTGACCATGACAGTGAGGATAAGTCAGTGGGAACTGAAAATAGATCTCGAGAAAAGAGTCAGAAGGTCTGATTTTACATGTTTTTATTTTTTTAAAATTTTATATCCAATTTCACAATTTATTTTTATTTACCTAGATGTTTTTAATCCTTTTTTTAAAATTTCTATCTATCCAATTTTTTGATTTATTTTTCCTTGACCTAATTGATGTGAATGGAAAATGGGTATCATACGGATGCTGATTCAGAGGTTTTTAATATTCTGCCTTTTACAGAATGGGAAGTCTTTTATATGGCCAGATACTGCCATTGCAGCTGTTACAGCTCTTGAGAAGGCTTCACATGATGCTCTTTCTTTGGATTTTCAGAAGTATAACCAAAAACTGCGGCAACTTTTGTTTAATCTCAAGGTTAGAAGGATTTCTTTTGGCTTGTTTACATAATTAAGTACAAGCAGACATGTATAGAGACCCAAACTTATTGGCACGCTTGAATAAATACAATCTATTATTACATTCCTGCCTGCCTATGGATACATGTAAACCTTTTCTCAGTGGTTGGCTACAAGGCAGAAGGTTGTGCAACTACTTGGTTTCTTAATTAAAGAAGATGATTGACCGTATTTTACTACCATTTTCCCCCGCAAGAATGACCATACAATGGAGATGTGTTTTATTAACTGTGAATGTCTTTCAGATTGACCGTATTTTACTACCATTTTCCCCCCCAAGAATGACTGTACAATGAATATAAGTTTTACGAACTATGAATGTCTTTCAGATTTACCTACTAAGTGCTGTGAATGTCATCATATGGGTGTTTAAGATACTGCTTTAATTGTTTAACTTTTATTTTTTGTATTCTCGGCAGAGTACTGCACTGCTAGCCCGGCGTCTTCTAAACGGGGAGTTAGAACCTTCTAAGATTCTGAACATGTCACCTAATGAGTTAAAGGTACTATATTATCCTAGCTGGTAGTATATTTTTTATTTTTATTTGTTATTGTTTCTGCATTTTCAATTAAAAGTTTTATCTACAAAGTGGAGACTTGGAACCTTCTAAGATACCTAACTTATCACCTTGTTAGTGAAAAGATACTATTTTGTAATGGTTGGTAGTTGTGGATTTGTGTTTTTCCCTGCATTTGTGAGTAATTGCTTTTTCTCGATCTAGTTAGGCATCTGTAACTGATAATTGATTTTGTTGATTGGTCTCCATTATGCTTGTATTTTGATTAGTAATTGTTTTTCAGTAAGGAGGGAATATCTGGTAGATATTTGTTGTTGGCTCTTTATATTGTATGTGTATTTGCTGGCCTTTTTTTATCTTTTTTTATTTGAAACTTTTCAAATTATGATATTGCATATTATGTTAACGATTTTCAACTAGAAGTGATGTATAAAATATTAAAATATCTTCTCAATCTTTTATGTTTGCACTACTGAAAAATTGTTTAGCTATGTTACAAGTGACTCCTTTAAGCCATTTTTCTGGCCATCCATGAGTTCAGTTGAAACTGGTTTTATGTTTTTTTTTTTTTAATTTTTTTTTCATATTCATATGTTAATAGGTGTAAGTCCTTATTTGAGTAGTTCTAAACTGGATTTCTTTTGTGGGTTCTAACCCTTATCTTTAGTTCAATGTGATATGCTGATAAGCCACTAGGATCAATAGTGCGGACATTTGGTATATGTTTTGTGTGGTTTTGTATGGTTTTGTATGACTGAGAATGAGGATATGTCTCAACTGATTGATTATCTTACTTTTAGGAGGGTTTAACAGCAGAGGAGACGGCAAAGAAAGAGCCTGATGAGTCAGAGCAAATGCAGGTTACAGTCTTTTACCTCGGATTGGTTCAAAATTTAGGAGTTCAGTTCAATTTATTTTTGCTGTGATATGTGCTCATATTTAGCTCATTGCTTGTAAAACAGATGACAGATGCTAGGTGCTCAAGGTGCAATGAGTGTAAAGTGGGTCTTAGGGACATCATCCAAGCAGGACATGGAGATCGATATCAGGTTTTTGCATTTTATAACTTACCTGCTGATAGTAATTCCTTTCTTCGCTGCATGAACAATATTTGATTGAGGTGCTATCATTTAGATTCTTTTGATAAGAAGGTGCTGTCATTCAGATAACAGATGCCAACCTGAGAAAAGGGATTTTGATAATCTAATTCTAAGCCTGGAGTTTTATATATGTTTTCATGATTTAAATCTGTATGATTTTTTGTTACATAATGGTACCAGAATCAGACGGTAAGCAAAACCAATTTGTCATGATTTTAGCAGTTGTCTAAAGCATCTCTGCTTATGTATTATTTAGCTCTTCCTCTTCATTGGTTTGTGGCCATTAAAAAATAATTTGAATTTGTTTCTGGTCTGGTGTCAGTTGGAATGTATTGCCTGTGGTCATTCCTGGTATGCCTCCAGAGATGAAGCGTCCTCCCTAACAATTGATGGTCCAGGTTCTGCAGCAAAAAGCGTAGGCATAGCACCTTTGGCCACTGCCAAGTTTGATAGCCTTGAGAAGAATTTGCTGAGCCCTCGTGAGTCTGAGAAATCAGCCAATGATGTCCTTAAGAAATCAAGTGAAGCATACATGCCTGTGTTGGAGGCCCAGCGATCATTCGGCAAGTCCAAAACTGAAGAGAATTCTGATGCCTCAAATGCAAAGAAAGCCGATGTACAGTCCTAATCCCTTCTATAGCGTCACTTTGGGTCTATTTTCTTAGTTTTAGTTTAGTTGTGGTCTCGGGAAATAGCTACCTCTGTACAGGGTTGACTTTTAGGAGCTTATTTTGCTTAGCCTATTGTAATAATTTCTAGGCTTAGTTTTTTTGCGTCAAGCTAGGATGTTTTCCGCAGAGTTATAACAACTAATCACCTTATGCATATTTCAAATACACACGAAACTGGTGATGAAATAGGAGGATTGCAACAATCATCGTCGTCACTAACAAGGTTGATTACCTTATACAGGATGTGATGACTCTGTTAAATATTTAACTTAACAATAGAGTAATTTTTTATGACGTCAGTGACTGAGTGGTGATAAAAGGGACAAATTCGATCAGCACGTCATGTTCAATTGTTCATTTTGCTTGAATGTGTTTCTGCGACGTTTGTTACATGTATGGTATTGTGAAAGGCAAGCAACTAAAACAGTACCAAAAGAATAACGGGAAATTTACGAAATAACTATATGGATCAGTCCGCCTGCAAAAATAACCAACATTTTGCCGATCAAATCTTTTATCCTTCTCTTTAGTACTCATCCCAACTAAAGAAACACTTGTATCCAACATAAAAAACACGTTTTAAAAAAATAAAAATGTTTCAGAAATTGTGCGTTTCAAAAATAAAAACGCAACCGACGTTTTGTGAGCTTCGCCCTCAACATTTATCATTTATTTCGTTTAACGTTTATGATTTATTTTCTTTTTCATTTTAATGGCAGCCAACTGGAATCGTTAGTTTAATGGGTAGGATTTATTATATATTGTGATGTAAAATTTGATCTTATAATGTCGATTTATTAGATTAGTGTGTCTGTGCAACTGAAAACACTGAAAATTCTTGGCACAGCGATGTGTTTGATAAAATGACAAATTGAATTATTTTTCTTTTCGTTGTGAATTTTTCTATTGTATTGCGGAACAAGGCACAAGATGTGCAGCGAATTTGCCGGATTCCACCAATTTTATTGCACAAAAAAATAAAAAAACAAGTTCAGCAAAATGGGCAGCCAAGAGCATGATAGCCTCACGCGCTTGCATCCAGGTGACGCAAGGCGTTGCCGAGAGCGACCCAAGGCTGTAAGGCGCCGCCCCTCTTGTCTGCGGCATTTTTTCTTTTTCTTTGTTATTATTTACTTTCAACTATAGATTATATATTTTTTTGTTTTATATTTATTACAATCATTTATTTGCCGTACTAGTTATTTGTCCATGAAAATAGATTAACTATTATGTTGTCGAGGAAAAAGGGTAAAATAGCACGGAAATATTTGACCTGGTCAAAACTCAAAACAATATGGTCAGTGAAAAATGTGGGTCGTTTTTGTACGCGGACCGGTTTGTATGGATATTTCGCAAACTTCCTAAAAACGAGAATTAAATTTAATTTCATCTTAAAGTACTAATGAGAGGCTGGAGATTCCGTGGGTCAGATGTGACCAACCGCCTCAATTTCGCTACCTCCCGCCAGCCTAAACCAATCACATGAATTCTTCTCCTCCGTCATATTCATAGGGAATACCGCCCGTTACTATTTTACATGATTACCCTTTTGTGCTTTCCTCCTCAATCCGCTAACCGTTTCTAGATAAAGATATTCAAAATCTCATTTCAAATTGGTTCAAATTCAATACGCACGGTACGCATTAGTAGTGTAAATTACTATTCTCAGTACTAAAAAAGGAAAAAAAGGAAAAAAAGAAAAAGGCAATGTCGTCAACAAAGGCTTTGCCCCCAGAAGAAGGTCTGGGCAGTTCAGTTTTTGGTAATTGCATCAGGGCGGGATCTGCAATTACTACATTAATATCCGAGTTAATTTGTTTTAGTTATGGGGACCAGCTAAATTAATTGCAAGATTGCAGTCCCGCCATTCCCAACACTACTAAGATACAACAATTATTATGTGCATTGATTTGGACACTCACTCGTACCGATCAAACGAACCTTCCCCTCAAACTCGTTGACCATATTATCCCTAACTAAAACATCGTAAAATATATTCGCCAAGGGGTTTTCTGTCATTTCGTACACATAACAGCCCAATCCCACCTGAGCTGCCCATATCAATTGACGAACATTAAAGTGCAACCAAAATATAAAGCAAAAGCTTTTACTAAAAAAAAATAAATAAACACACAACGCGGCAGCATATGATGAGTTGAACAAGATGAATTTTTTACTAGACATGAACAGAAACTCATCAGTCCTCTGTCTCCTTTTGTAACTCATCGTCGTGTAAGCAAGAGAGACAAGAGTGCTGTTTCGTCACTTCACAGTTCTCTCCCTCCCTCTCTCACTCAATCGCTTTTAACCGCAGGCATGCATTCTCTCTCTAAAGCTTGCTTCACCCTTTTGTGCTTATTAAGCATATTGCTGCTTTATTGCTATCGGTCCAAGCCTAGCAAATTTGTTTGCTTATGCTTTTTCACTGTACTTGTGTTGATTCTTTTGACATGTTAACTGCACACTTTGTTCTTTTTTTAACATGGTTTCCGTTGTGTATCTAATAGATGTCGATTTATTGTCCCCTTGATACTTTAAGTTTAAGAGAGATTGAAGATTATGATGATTGAATCACTTACTGTTTGTTGGGTTTTTCTTTGAGCTTACTTCTTTGAGATCTAGCGGGGTTATGACTATTTCTCAAGCACTTTTTTTCCTTTATTTTTCTTCTTTTGTTTAGCTTAGAATGCAAGTGAAACTAAAGTTATTTTCTTTTTCCTTTTTTTTTTTAATTTTTTGTAGTCTTTATATCTGTCCCTTTATCATAGGATTCTTTGTTTGTTCGAGGGTTTCAGTTTTATGAGATCACACTTATTTTGAAGTTCTGTGATCTCAAAGTTTGGATTAACTTATGCGGCGCCTGCTTTTTCAAACAATAATGGTATTTGGTAAAGTTGAGGTCTCTGAACCAGTGCTATACCAGAGTACTACAATTCGTTAGGCTTTGAATTTTATAATTTTTCTTGTAGCTGCCGTGAGCCACATATTCTTTATTAGGCTCTTGCATTTCAAGGTCTGAGTTTTACCTCTATATGATGATTTGTAGCTAATGGAGTTTGTGTATGTTATAGGCTGTGGGAAGTTTTGGCTGGTATAAAATATTTGGTAATGCATTGTTCCTCAATCTGCATTTTCTCTGCTGACGTAGTTGATAGCATAAAATCAAAATTTTAGGACAAATTTTCGGCTATTGCCTTTGTTTTTGCATTACTAGTTAGTGAACTGAAGTGTTTAGCAATAATTCTTTTAATTTTGATCACTTCTGCTTTGCTATATGATATTTATGTCTGCTGAATTCCGTTTTAATATCTATTCATTTTCTTGTTTACTTCAGAGCTGTGGATCTAGCTATGGGATTAGAGATGGATATGGATTTCGATAAAATCAGTACAGTGGGTCTGAGTCCTAACACTGTTCTTCCACCTCCTCGACATTGTTCAAACATCAAAAGGAGAAAAACAAAAGGAAAACACATTCATAGAGATGAGCTGCTGAGGGTAAGGGAACGCTTCACAGAGATTAGCTTCCGTCGTTACCGTAGTTCCTCTTATAAAAGTACTCCAGCTGGACCTGTTGGACTGGAGGGTAGCATAGAGCTAAAGCGAGATTCAATATATCAAACATCCAACGAGGTGAGGAAGATGAAGAAAATGGAAGCTATTGAGGGAAGGAAAAAAATCGAATTTTCTCGCAGTAATGACACCTCTCTTCCTTTCAGAGTTGTTGATTCTTTGTGTAGTTCAGATGAGGAAAGCTCTGTGAAGAGAACCTCAGTGATGTCTGTAAACTCAACCTCAAATACATCGTCTATTTGCAAGCCTTTTATAGATTTGTGCCCAGCAGGTGACTTCATTGGATTCAGTCTGAATTTGGATACAAGAGAAAAACAAACTGCTGAAACTCCAAGGAGAGATACAGTTGAGGATTTGAATTTCAGATGTGGTGAGGTTGTTGGTCCTCTGAATGATGGTAACAACCTCCTTGAAAGAGACATAATTTTGACATTTCAAAAGTCTCAGTCTGCTAAAGTGGAGATGATCTATCCACCGTCTCCATCAGAAAGTGATCACTCCTCCAGAGCTAGCTCCAAGACTCGTTTTAACCCTATCAGAAAGGTGTTTGATCCATTTATGAAGTCCAAGTCTGTACGAAGTCCTTCGTGTCATGCAGTGCAACATAATCAAGTCAAAAAAAGTGGGACAGAAAATGTGAGAAGGGAAAGGGTGTTGAGGAAATCTTTGTTGCATGATTTTTCTAATACAGGTCAGAATTCAGAATTCAATTCTCAGATTGTCCAGAAAGATAAGCATCATTTAGCTGTGGCACATTCACCAGTTCACCTACATGGACTTCTCAAGTTGGAACATAAGCAAGGGGTACCCTTTTTTGAGTTCTCTTTGAATTCCCCAGAAGATGTTATTGTGGCTAGGACATGGAAAGCTGATAATGCTTTTAATTGGGTATATACCTTCCACTCCTTTGATGGTAGAAAAAGAAGCAACGTCAGTGGGTTGGGATCAAATGATTGCTACAAAGAGTGCTCAATGGTGGGACAGATGCAGGTTTCCTGCTATATATGCTCAGAAATAAGAGATGGTGGGGTTTTTGACAACTCTATGGTGACAGAGTTTGTGTTGTATGATATAGCACATGCAATTCAAAGTGTCTCTGCTCAAGAACTTCTGAAGTGTTCATCTGATGCTGCACCTCCTAAGGGTATCAATCAAGGCATTGTTGAGGGAAGTAATGAGTCTCATTTGTTGAAGCTCAAAGAGCAAGCGAAAATTGCTTTTTCTAATAAATTAAACCCATTCCCATGGGCATCAGGTGATCTGCATCCAAACCTTGAAATTGCAGCCATTGCCCTTGAAGTGCCATTTGAGAAAAGAGAGAGCTTGAAATACAAGGGGCATAAAATTAGTGATAAATTGCATTCAAATCTTCTCAACCTCTCTATGGTTGAGCAGAGGCAAAAAGACCGACTTGAAAGCAAATGTTCAGAAAAGGTGAAGGTAGTAATTCCAACTGGCAACCATGGTTTACCAAGTGCTGAAAGCCGGGGCCCTTCCTCATTACTTGATCGATGGAGGTTGGGTGGAGGCTGTGATTGTGGTGGCTGGGATATGGCCTGCCCCCTTACTGTTTTTAGCGATACCAATATTCAGTGTGCTGAAGATAGACCACTCCTGGACAATCAGCAGCCTTTTGAACTCTTTGTTCAGGTAAGCTTTTGCTTTGATGCCTCCGTAGCTTGGATAACTGGAAAGATACTGTTAGAATTTCATATTATTTCGAGTTAAAAGAAAAAGAAATAGTATTTGCATACAGAAAGATCCCAAACATGAAATCTTGAAGTGAAGAAGATCATTGAATGTTAAAATCAATGTTTTTCCTACACCTAGTGCATTGGATGGGATGAACTTATATGGCCTTTATGCTACCGTTTTGAGATAAACAATAATATCTTCCAAATGTGTATATTATGAGCACAGCATATACTGAAAGTACTCTCGGATTTCAATGGAAATCAGTTCATCGTATTCTGGTCCTCTAGCATTTAATCTCCACCAGTTTATTTATATGATATTTCCGTTTATTTCATATATGCTCATCATAGAGTAGTCTTGAACAATTTTATATAGCATTTTGGTGACTATCCAGAAATAGGCAGTTGGGAAGCATTCTTTATAAAATCAGGCTCTCACTAGTTTTTGTTTTTGATTTATATGCAGGGAGCTAAAGAGAACACACCAGCTTTAACTATGATGTTTCTTGAAGAGGGGCTATATGCAGTTGATTTTCATGCTCAGTTATCCACTCTACAAGCGTTTTCCATTTGTGTTGGGATATTGCATGGTTCAGAAGCTTCTATTGCTGCTGCTCAGGAGAGAAGTACTCAATTGCCACATTGCAATTCACTGAAAGTGCTTATTGAGGATGAAGTGAAATTCTTGATAGAAGCAGTCACTGAAGAGGAGAAGAAGAAATTCACAAAAAGGGCTGAAGACATCCCACAGTCTTACATGATTAACCCTCCTTTCTCTCCGATTGCAAGAGTATAGAATTCTTAGACCTGGCAGGTTTAATTGGGTTAAAAGTTAATATGGTTTCTCTGGAGAGTTCCTTTACAGGTTTCCTCATGATGAGAGCTGAGAGGAAAGAGAGGAAGAAGGCATTACCTAAACTGTGACATAGACCCAACAAAGTGCTCATTGAAGCTAAATAACTTCATTGAACACTTGCCAAATGGGGTTTGGTGATAAAATATGCCAATTGAATTCATGCGGAAAGCTGAGGGGCTTCTACACTGCCCCAGCAAAATCCTTTGATGTATAATTTCTTTTGCCCATCTGCATTATAGTTAGCGTTAGAACAGAAACAAAAGAACCTGTCCATATTTTTACTTGATAGGGAGGGGAAATCAATTGTTGAACATAACAGTAACTTTTGTTATATATTTTTTATGTATTACATCGAGGATATGTTGCTAAAGAGAAGTGGCTTCTACACCCTCGAGAATGGTTGCTTGAATGTTCTCATCGCGCTTTATTGGAGCCAAGAAGTTCATTGCCTCCTTTTTTTTTGTTTTCCCCCGTTTTGGGGTGTAATGAAATAATGAATAATGCGGTCCTGAGTTATTTCTCTGTCCTTGACCATGTGTTCCCACTTTCCGGTACATTGTTTCATTACTGTAGTCGTGCGCTTTTTGCACATTATTGTGAGAGCATCATCAGGAACTTCTACAGATTTTGCCGCATCTATTTTTCGGAAACGTGCGGAATTCCATAAAGGAAAAACATATACGCCGTTGCCGGGGATCGAACCCGGGTCGCCCGCGTGACAGGCGGGAATACTCACCACTATACTACAACGACTTTTTGTTAGACGGTGACTGTGAGTCTTATTTAATTAAACACAAAAATTGAAAACGTGGGCCCCACCCCGCCGTCGGTGATCAGAACCACTGCCATTATTCAAATATATAGGAGGCATTAACTGCTAACTAATAATAATTGCTGCTTGTACTCGAGGAGTTGACAATGACGTCGAGATGCACCACCTTGTCGGCTTATGATAAAAAGCACATGCACGATCAAATCATGATTTATCGGATAAACAATGATGATATTAATATGAACTTTAATGGTGCATTACAAAAAAAATTTAAAATGAGTTTAAATCAAAATATATTAGAATTAAAATGAATTGGAATTGAAAAAGAGAATAAAAATTAAAATAAATTATTTACTTAAATTGTAAAAATCAAAATCAGAATCAGTTGAATTCTCATAATATGTTTATTTTATTTTGGAGTTAGAATCAAAATGATTTAGATTATAGCAGTTACTAAAAAATATTTAATAAACTATTATCATAACTATTGTTTTGCATTTTAATTATTATGATTACTTATTCAAAAATTATTATTATTAACCATTATTGTTAATAATATATTAATATATTAATTAATTGTAAAATTTTTATCATTAGTAGTAGTAGCAATAATAACAATAATGAAAAATTCAAAATATATTAATTAATTATAATAATATATTAATTAATCATAATAATTTTTTTAAATGAAAGATAAAATGAATATTTTTTATTTTGTGAGATGGTAAAATAATCAATTATGAGAATAAGAAACTGATTCCCATCTTCTTTGAGAATTCAATCTTTCACTTCCTATTCTCAAATTTGAGTAGGCCTCACAATTTTAATTTTAATTTTAATTTCTACCTTCATTTTACAAAATAAACATCGTCAATTATTCCTCCCTTAATTCAAAAAGTAAACACATCATAAAAATGTTGACTCCGAGTAAATTCAAGAAATAAGAGATGTTTATGCAAAAATTGTAATTCAATTTTATGGGAAAAAAAAAACAGTGATACAATCAGATAAATGGTACAATTAAAATTGTGGCACCTTGCTTCTTTTCTTTTCTTCCTTTTTCCCCGTCCTTCCTAAACATTTTACATTGCAGGTAAGATAAATGGAGTGCTTTTGTTTCCAACTTGTGTGAAACAGTAGTGTACAGTTATGAACGGATGTCAGGCGAATGGGCAGGGCAAAAAGAATCTGATCAGTAGACCAATTTCTCCTATTTTTATGATGACGTCATCACTAACAAAACGTGTGTTTATGTGCTCTCAAACAGTCATGAATATCGATGGTGCAGCTTTGGCTGTGATGGTGATGCTGCAGGTGGTGCGGATGATGTAGAAGGAAATAGAGAATCTGATGATACTGCACCATCTTCTTTGGTTTGTTCATGCTGGATCCTCAGTGTACTAAGATGCGGCACCTCGAAAGAAAACACTCCTTTGAAAAATTCATAGGACGCAAAGAAGAGCGCTCCTTGGGACATATACATAACCAATCTAGGAATCAATCCCCTGATGACAAATATATGAAAGGCTATTGTAACATCATAGATACAGTGCGTAGTAGATTATGTTAAATAAACGGAGAAGGATCACCTTGCAAGAACCACATAGTCCCAAAATGAAGCTGCTAAAATTCATAACATATAGAATAACTCAAGCAGATAGCTTGATATAAACTATTCTACTGATCCATTGTAATTATAAGACATACGAGAACAAAGAGTGTGCAGAGTAGTACCTGTAGAGACCTTTCAAGCCTTCACGCTTGCCTATTTCTTGGAGGGCATGATACACGCTACTATATTGGCTTGTAGATCCAGGAATCTGCAGAATGACCAACTGTGTAAATTTGACATATGATCCAGAATTATGATAACCAGATATCATGAGGGAGTGGAGTAAGTGAGTAACAATGTAACCCAATCTGGTTATCCTTACAACTGGTGCATTGCCCTTAGCTCTCAACTCCAGTCTTTTTACATTCCAGTAATTTGGCTTTTTCCCCATCTTTTGGAAAACGCCCATTAAAATTCTAAGGCATTGAACTTTATAGAAAGCATTAAAATAGACAGCTTGAGCAATAATACAGCTTCAAGTGAGTATTCTTAAAATCTAAGCAGAGACAAAAAGCTCCATTATTAGGTTTGAAGTCATTAAAAGTTACTCACAGAAGTCAGTAACCATCAAATTTTTTATTGGCTGAACTTAAAAATTTCAGTCAATAAAAACATTAAGGTAGTCAATGAACTAATGCCTAAAACTACAACCTGTGTCTGTAATCTTGTTTTCACCACATCAAAAGGAGTTGTGAACAAGGCAGCAGTAGATCCAGCCACTCCTCCACAAACTAACTGCAGTAATAAATTAGCAGATCCTGCATAAGTCTTTTTGAAGAATGCTGAAACAAATTTATCTTAGCCAAAGCCAGAGAAACAGGATTATCACACAATGGGAAAAGGGACAAACCGTTTGTATGGTGTTGGGTTGAGCACCAGGCTTTAGTGATGGCAACATCATTTGCTTTAAGCTTTCATATGTATAGAACTGCAAGGAGGAGTGAGGTAGCTTCAAAATTGCATGCTTAAATGACCCAAGAGAAAAAGCAAGTTACTAAAAGAAAGGCGTATGAAATCAAACTGAAATTAAAAAAAAAATTAAAATTTTCCAACATAATGAACACCAAGATAGATATTTGTATTACTCGTTAAACTAGGCTCTTATGGATCTCTCTTAAAACTCCTTAGAGTTGATCAGGACAAAGTCAGACCTCAGATTTAATGCACTTTTTCTACTAATCTATCTGTTAAGGTGTTTTTCTACACATCTCTCTTTCTCGCAATTTTCCTTTTGCTGTAATGGACCCATGAGCTCAGCATGTCTAGTGAGAATAAAAGTAGTACATAGCACAAATCCAATCTAGTTTCATTAGACCTACCTTAATGATTGAGTGTGGAACATTCCTGCAAAGTACGGCTCCCCAACCGGCATATAATGAATGCAACCCACCATTTTTAATTATTCCAACCAATGCATTCCTACAAAGACAGATTGCTGAGTAACCAGAAAAAATAGTTATAAAACTACAGTAGAAACTGAAGCTGATGTCTACAGAAATTGACAAAGACCTACTAAAATGAGCAATGTATTGAGGATTTAAAGTTGAGGAGAAAGTTAATCAGAAAACAATACTTGAAAGATACGTCAATGTAAGTGATTGACATTAATGTATTGTTATTGGCAGAGGTAAACCCAGGAACTCAAAGAGTGTACCAGCAATTATGATAGCGAGAACCAACTTGCATCTGCTGCTTTATGCGTTCACTAGGAGTAAAAATAAAAGATGTACCAACACTTGCACAACCACCTGCCGTGCAATGGGCTAAAGAGTGAAACTCCTGTGTGAGAGAAATGAAGAAAGCTATTGAAAAGCAGATGAGCATTATACTAGAAGTAATATCACAAGCTATGTGCAAAAATCCAAAGCTCTCCTTATCTTGCAACACTCTCCTTTTTCCCCTTTCCCCCACCCTATGATCATTAATTGGAAAAATGGAGGGATAGAGCTTCGTACAAGCACATGCAAGCACTCAGAGCCTATCCAAAAGAGATAAAGGGGAGAAGATGCTCAAAGTAAAAGGTTTGAAGTTCAGATTACCTTGGGGAAATAAGGAAGTAAAGCCCCCTTAACTGATTCATACGTAAAAGCATAAACAGCAGATATTGGAGCTGAAGATGCAATATTGCTAGCAATTCCACGATAAAGCCCAGCTAGACCTGCATAATATCTCCATCAATTAGCGGAGGCCTTTTAGTAAAGTCGACAGATTAGAATTCAAATCATCTCAGTATTTTAATAAAAGAGAAAAAAAACAAACAAACAAATCAGATCAGTTACCCAGAAACATCATACCTCGTTCAGAAACAATGGATCTTCCAATGTAACAGATAGACTTCTGCTCTGTATGGCAAGATTGAATAACTGTCTTAACTGTATCAACAGGATGTAGACAAAGGCTAACAAATGCACCGGCCAATGCCCCTGCAAAAGCATGCTCTTGCTTAGCAAGGGAAAGACGAGGCTTCTCAGTTTTTGGTAAGTGAAACTCCATTTTATCTTCATCCTCAACAGCACTCTTATCAGATTGATTCCTTTTGTTTTCAAGAAGTGCATCACCATCCAGCAGATGGTGACATTTTTCACATGTACCATTAGATGAAGCTACAGAGTTAATACAATAATCAGTACAAAGACTTGAACACGGTTGTCTTTTACCGTTGCAATCCTCCTTAATATCAGAGTCATCTTTGAGAAAATAATCTGAAAGCAGAGATTTGGTTGTTCGCGTACTCATCATCAATTTTGCGTTAACACAAGATGATTGACCTTTGGATTTACTTAAATCTGACTTGTTATTATCTTCGGTGGCCAGCTTACAAGCAGGACTAAGTGTATCCCCTGAAATGGAAGCCCCTGCACAGCTAGCGGCACCTCCGAGAATGCACTGTTCACCAGCTTCTCTTTTCTCACTCCCAGGGATACCGTCAACATATCTAAATCCAGCAGGAAATTTTTCTCTCATCCATCGATGAACATTCCCCAATTGATGTGGTATTACTGCACTTGCCAGTCCCCAACCACCAGTATCATTACTTAAGTTGGTACCACTCTGTAGAAACGTCCAGAATGTTGAATGAGTATACTTTTTACTACAACAGTCAAACGCAGACATCTTTTGGGTTACTTTGAGAAATTCTAGGTTTGGCTGCACCATAGGTGAAAATTGGCCAGCACTGCTAACATCAACACAAAAGTATTTACTGTCAGTTGAAAGAGGTACCCAGCCATTTTCTTCTTTATCCAAATTCCCCAGGACCTCCTTCTTATACTCACTACGACTGTCGATCAAGTTACCCTTGGGATGGAAAATAGCAAGTCTATTTGCAGAATCCCAAATCTGGCCAACAGCAGCAATTAGCTGGGCTGTGCTCAGTATCATGGGGCGGTTTGGTTCAGTCCTTTTGTTGATCTGCTTAGTGTTATCCGTGAGAGCAGGAGCATCATCTTTGCTGACAAAATCAGCAAGTTCAAAGGATGCCCCTTCGACTGGATTACACCTGCATTTTATTGAACTTTGATCACTTCTTCTAGCTTGTTTCATATACCCACCCATAATTTCAAGTCTTTCTACAGTCTTGAAACTGAAAAAGTACCTGCAGATGAAATTAATAAAATTGCATTAATGAGTGCAAAATTAACAACTTGTTCACTCAGATAATTTGCTCGTGATAGCAGCTAAATTGAACATGAAGAGCCTAAGCTACGTATTTGAAAGTTAAGCTATATCTGCAACCCCGAAAAATAAAATATTGCTGCAACATTCCTGGATTCATAGAGGCTAACGCCATTAAATAATTTCATTTGACCAGAGCGCAACAGAGAAATATCAAATGAACAAACTCACCACTCACTTTCTCTCCATTTTTCATTCCAAGGCTTGCAGCTTCAGGCCTTCTTGTCATTGCCGCCAGGAAAATTGAAACTCAAAATGACTTTTAAACTCTGGGAATGGGTGGGATTCATTTTCTGGAGAAAATCTTGACGCGGGCCTTTTTATCGTATTTCATTTTACGGAGGGTTTAAGCGTGCGCGTGGGGTTTTTAATTATACAGAGGGTTTCAACTTTCAAAAGAGAGGGAGGGAGCCAAGTGCGGAAATTACCGAGAAAGTTCCGGTGTTAGAGGCTGTACCGTATGGACTTAACCTTTAACGTGATTGATAAATGATCGTGCGGTTCTGTTCGCATCCTGTTGGGAGGGTGGTGCGTCTGGATTTCGTTTTCCCGAATGGTTAACAAAGAGAAAGAGAAAGAGAGAGATGCGAGTGCGACAAGATTCGTGATTCGAGAATTTTAGTGTATAATCGTGGGTGGTCTGGTCACATAGCATTGTCTCTAGGGTCGTTACTGAAGCTTCCTAAAAGTAAAGGACATTTTTCGAACCACATTTGACAACTTAAAAAGAAAAAAGAAAATTGTCTCAGCACGGGTTCGAACCGGGAGCCTCTAGTGTTGTGCGGCAGTTCATTCTTATTTTCATTCGAGTCCTTACCTTTGCCGTAATTCGAACGAGCAATCATAATCACACGGAGATGGTTGGTAATTTTTGTACACAATTTTTATATGCGTAAAACAAGTAGTAATTATTATTATTATTATTACTGATGATGGATTTGACAATTCGAGATTAAGATAATGTAGAAATAACAGATGGCGCTGCGATGTTAATTAGTGGCAGTAAAATGAGATTAAGGCATGGGAATGCGAAGAAGAGGAGGAGGACAGTCGCAGAGATTCCACGCTCTGCAGCGCAAGGGAAGGTCACAGGGGGGATCATGTATCGCCCTGCAGTCATCATCACTGGTACAAGGGGTTAGCCCAGCTGCTGGCGTTGATATCCAAAACAGCACACCTGCAATGCACGACAAACAGTTCAATCTTTATAAATTTAATTTGTTAATTAGTAACCCCACTAGCTACGCTAGCCTAATAATTAACTTCATGTTATAGTTAATCAATCTCACGTTACTTAATTATCCATAAACATAAACCTGCAGATGAGATGTATCATGTAATCATGTATGAATTGAAATGAGAGGGCGGGTTTTTTTTTTAATTTAAAAAAAAAAAGGATTAAGGAACGGACTTGATGATACAAGGAGAGTAACGAAAAAAGCTGATTTGAATGCAGCCTCCATGTTTTCGATTCCAGAATCGAAGATGGTAAAGCTATGAAAGCCTGAGAGAATAAAATAATAATAATAATAATAATATCGGTTTGGTTTGATTTGGTTTTGATTGTTGAGTTCGCTTCTCTGTACAGTATTTTATAGGGGAATAATTTATCAAATAATCGATAAGTCTTCCAGCTAAGAAATTCATAAATGGTTAATTGGAACCATTGATTTTATTTTTGTATGCTTGAGGAAGATTTTATCGATTTGACTACTTGGAATTTTGAAAATGGCCATGTTGATCTGGTGATTTTATCCCCATATATATGCTGCATATGCAGAGAAAAAGATTTATATCTATATACACACATACCTGTAGTTTATTATATTTGCATTTGGCAGGGGCAAATTTTCTACTTAATTTGCATCGATCAATAAATTCTTGGGTTGAGTAAAAGAAATAATACACCCGCATGCCGAACAATTCATTTGCTTATTTTCTTTGTTAATTTATTCATTTTGTAATTAATGTTTGGCAATAACTACTGTACTGTAAAAAGAAAAAAAGAAAAAAAATCTTAATTTACCTATTTTGAGATGCTAAACCACTCATATATGGTAGTTAGTTTTGACAGCAACGAAAGAAGACCATTCGTCGATTAATATTATTAGGGATAAAATAAAAATCACTAAGATGATTGACCATATATTAATGGAATGGAAATAATCAAAGAATACTCAATTATTAAATTGTTATGAAAATGTAAATGATTTAATTTAACAGAACGTTGAATAAAATTTATACATTTATAAATATGTATATATAATAATTGATAACTAAAATAAATATTTATTTATTTATTTATTTTATAATAATAATAATAATGATAATAATAATAATGATGATGATTAATAAGAATATTTTATTTTTTAAAAAAATGTTAGGATATATATAAAATTCTATTAAGTATAAAACTCATTATGAATATTAGAGTTTAGAAAACTTCTCCTTCATTATTTTTTGAAATTTGATGTAAGAAGAAGTGCTTTTGTTAAAAATAATGTAAAAATTTTACCAAACACCAAAATTAACTTTTAATTTTAAAAAAAATCACTTTTAAGATTCTAAAAATAAAGCCTTTGTATTATAAAGATTTAAATGATTTGTTTCCACAAGTTAATAATTTGTTGGCTATTGTTTGTTTGATTCTTAAATGGCGAGTTGCGAGCAAACACGATTTCCTATTGTTTGTTTCCATAGTTTTTATGAGTTTTTATTGTGAGTATTTAACAATATTCGGTGATTCATTTATTTTTAATAGTAACTATATGTATGAAACAATGAAGGAAAACACCATAACTAAGGCTCTATTTGATATAATTTGTTAAATAGAACTTATTTACGTAGAGTTTTTATTAGTAGAGTTTTAATAAATAAAACTTTCATAAAAATTATTTTAGTTGTTTGGTTATTAATAAGAATTTTTATTAAAAAATTAAAAAATTATTTTAATAGGTAAATTTTTTAAAATTATATTATGAATGAAATAAAATAAAATTATCAAATAAATAAAGAATATTTAGACATTTTAATGTTTTGAAATTTTTTTTTTAATTTTTACTCTAAAAAAAAATTCCCACGTCATGGCTTGCAGAGTAACTAAGCTCTTATGACATACATCCTATGTTTGTCTGCCATGTTGATGGGTGTAGTGGACGTGGTTCCTTCTAATATACGCCTGGAATCATTTACGCTTGCATTAAGATTAAGATTTTTTTTTTTTAATTTCCTCTCTTAATCTCTCTTCATTTTTTAAATTTAATTAAAAAATAAACTTAATTATAGATAAAATAAAAAATAATTTAACTGTTAATATTAAAATTAAAAATTTAATTTTAACCACTCATTTAATAAAAAAAAATTAAAAAATATAAAACAAAATAGGAAAAGGATCCTTATCCCTTATGCACAAAACTGTACCATACAACACAATCAAGATTTTTTCAGAGGGCTATAATATGCAAGTAACAAACTTTATTTAGGAGATATATCATAATTATAGTGAATCTGAAGGCCTAAACAGAAAATTTTGATACCTAACAAAATAGCAATGAACGGACTTTCAATTTAACCCTCTTTATCTTCTTTTTCTGTTATTTTTTTGCCTGCCCGCCCTTTCCCAAAACCTTTTATACATAGTTTCGCTCCTGTGTGTGACGGTAGACAATTTATGAGGAGCATAATGCATTTTCCTTTGTTGGATCCTCTGCAAACTAAGGTTTCATTTAGCATATATTATCGTGTTTTTTTAATTTTCTAGCTGCAGTTATTGTGAAATGAACACTTTAGTTGTCGAGGTATATACAGATAATTTAACGTAAAAGTCTTATTAGTTTGATGGCAAGAGGATAATACTAAAAGAGAGACTAAAACAGATTAAATATGAGCAAATCAGCAAAACGCTACACAAAAGCTTACATTGAACTGAACTATCTTCAGTATATGTTACAGAGAGAGATAAGCTGAAGAATTGAAGGTCAAGAGTAATGAGACTGAACAAAATTACACACTAAACTGGGACCCGCTAACATTTTACTACTGATGGTTCTATTTTAATGCCATCTTCTGGGGTTCTTGGTTGAAGAGGAACTGCCAGCAACTGGTTTTCGAGAACCTGACGTATTTCAAGACGATTGGAAACAGTTAGGAGGGAAATTGGAGAAGGGATAATATTTTCTAAAGAAATCAAATTAATTCACCGTAGCCTTGGCAAAAATATATTCTAGCTCACATACTTGATGGAGTCTTTGAGGCCCCTTTCGTCAATAAAAAGCGTGAAGAATTTTTTGGCACTGGCTTTTGTGGTGCGGGTTTGGGATGTTTGGATGGAAGACTGGGTCTGCATTCATCCACAAAACTGAATAAGATAACAGATTTGTTTAAATGAGGTGAAGCGATAACCCTTAAAGTCAGCAATAATAAAGCCACTTCCAGTTTAATAGTGTGTATGCATGTGTTAATGGAAAAAATAAAATTAATTTGTACTATTATATTGAAATATATGAAAGTTGATTTCAAGATTAAAAATGTGGATGTGGCTATGTTACATTATAGGACTTAATCCAACTCAAGAGTTGCACCCAATAACTCAAGACATGCATCTATTAAACAACACTTAGAGTTATTTGGTGCAACTCATTGATTGATGTAAGTTACATATAATGTAACTTATCATGATCTTAAGAGTTCAGATGCTTCTGAAAGAGCATTTGTAAAAACTTGCTATCTTTGCTCATTAAAAATAGATGATAATATCAGCCATACAAACTCCAGAAGTCCAGCCATCCGGCTGATGACCCACCAAACAAGAAGCAAAAGGTCAAGAAAGTTCAAAAGGGTATAAAACAAATATAGCAAAGTAATCATGAAACCCCAACTATATAAATGATAATCTATCGAAAGCCCAAAGGTTTGCTCCCCCAAAAAAAACTAATTCTTCAAACTAATTTCTGATCTAGCAAATGGGTGAAATAAAAATAAGAAATTTTGCACTGACAAAAGAATGCAAAGTATCAGAATGTGGAAAATCCTACAGAACTCAAAAGAGAATTTTAGCAGTAATTATAATATTAAGTTGAAAATACTCACTTTTTGGTGTTATCTGATTTCTCAGTTGGTTTTGAAGGTTCAGGGAAAAGAGTGAACTCCACCACGCTGGTTGAACCATCAGTTTCTGTTCCCATAGTAAGACCACCATCAGATATGTCACTCAATCTCTCCTCAGAGACCTCATCCCCAAAGCCCAAGAGCTCAAAGTCTTCAGTTAAATTCTGACTCAAATCCCCAGTTGCAACCTTTGATGGTAAGAGACATTCCTTCTGATGTCTGATGTCCTCCAATGAGTGCAGCGAATCAGCTTCAGAGCATTTGTCTCTGTAGTCTGAGCAATTGTCAATATCAGAAGCTGCTTTGTCACTATGTCCCGGGCCTTTCCCCGCAGGGGATCTTTGACTTGCTCGAGGGCTTGCCACAGAATGTCTTCTTGGAGATGAAGAGGAACGCCCATGGCTTAGTGAGCGCACACGATGCCTCACCCCATTGATATTAGCCTTAAGAACCTGCAACCGCTCAATCTCTTCATCTTTCTTGGTGATTATGTCCTTAAGAGATGCAACCTGCAAGACCGAATCAAAACAAAAAAAAATGAAAATAACATGGGACGAAGGAAACAAATTTTAGAAAAAGACTCATCAGTTTAGTCCCAAGAATTCCCCTCTGACAATTGATTGCACTATACTTCCCAAACAGACAAATTGAATAGAAGCATAGAACTTAATGTGCAGTTGAGGGATTCAGAATAACAGGTTTGTTGTTGATATTGGGATGTGCATAGAAGACTTCCTGGACTTTAAGCAAAATTTTAAAAGTCATCATTTTGCCTAGGATGGTAAGTTTAAGTCACAATAATTAAAAACATTACAATAGTAGTGACCCTGCTGAAAATTTTTCAGAAGAAAGTCCTGTAAATATAACCTGTTCCATGAGTTCTCTAACATCTCTTCCCTCTTTGTTGCTCCGTGCAGAGCCTAATTCAACACCAGAAACTCTCTCAGCAAACTTCAAGGTACTTATGGTTTCAGAATAGGAATCTACATCAGGATTGAGCTGCACCATCATGAGTGTCTTTGCTTGACCGCCTGCAAAAAGCAAGTCGGTCATATAGACATGAGCAGATGACTAGGATCGTATGCAGCAAACCATGTGGTCTCCACAGCATAAATCAAATTATTACCCAAAGAACTTTGAAGTACTTGAGTCAGTTTACTATTCCTATAGGGGACATGAGGATTCTTTTGTGCTAGAGCAAAGATTACATCTCCGAGGGCTGATAGTGATTTGTTTATATGTTGTGCCTCCCTAAGTCTGTCACCTGTTGCTTCAGAACGATCCACCCGTTCACTACCAGCAAGATCTATCAAATGTAGGCTGCCACGCAAAATAGCACCATTTTTCAGGTCCGTGCCATGAACATGTATGGTAAGAATGCTGCACCAGAGAAGTAAGTGGTTACACCCTCAACACAAATAACAAGAGGAAGTAGTTGGCGTACAAAATCAATAAAGAAAACAACCTGTGGGATCGACTACTTCTTTCATTAAGTGCCGTAGAACATACAGCTCTATTCATTAACCCAATATTCATTAATTCAAGAACATCTGTGGTTGATTGAACAGAGTACATACTTGCTTCAGGAACAGCTAACCCATTTGGTAGGGTGGCATTCCAAATCCCCAGTGTGTGCAAGTCAAGGGAAACATAGAGATCCTTAAAACTGTGATCAAAGCCAAAAAACCAAAACAAAACAGACAACAATACTGCCATAACAGTTGACTGGACAATGACAAATGATACACAAATTGAATTCGTAAGTGAACGATGGAAAATAAACTCAGTGTACATGCATAACAAGAAAAAATGAACAAAAAATAAATAACCATATTAACCAGCCAAGAAAAGGTCTGGAGTTGAAAACTTAAGAATGAGGGAAGAATGAATAAGACCAATTAATAAAGGATATCTTTTTTGTGGACCATCACTTGAGAGTAGATCACGAACTTGCTCGTTATAAATCTCAACCATCTGAACACCAACTTCATATAGAATGGAATTTTTCCTACTTTCTGAGATTTGGAAAAGATCATTCAAGGCTCGATAATTGACACCCCAATCTTCTGTCGATGATATGCAAGGCCCACTCTGGGGATTAAAAAAAAAAAAGAACAGAGGAACAAAATGTGAACAGGTCAAAGTTTTAAATATCAAAACTTTTCATATAAATTATGCACAAAAGTTACACACCATCGTATAGGTTTTTCCAGATCCAGTTTGTCCATAGGCAAATATACAAACGTTATACCCATCTAGAACAGATCGTATCAATGGTCGAGTGTCTAAGAAAACCTCCTCTGTCATCATATGGCAGTTAAGTGATCAAGTCAGAATTTTTCCTACTCATTGCAACTAAATTGAACATAAGACCACAAAAATGACATAGCTAGTCATGAAATCACATAACATCAATAAATTACAACCTTGAGAGGCTTCTGGTCCAAAAACCTTGTTAAACTTGAAGAGCCGGTAACTGTCTTTTCCTTGCTTTAAGGGATTCGAGACCACTAATTCACCATTCTCACCAATATATTCTATGGTTGTTTGCTTTTTACTTTGACCCGGAAGGAATGGCCTTATTCGACAATAAACTCTAATATTTCCTGTTTGGAAAAGAAAATATAAACATCAGGCTAGTCTCTAAACAAACAAAACAAAATCTGTACTGCATGATGTACCTTTCAAGTCCTGAACTTCATTATACAGTCTTCGATTTTCTGCTAGAATTACATGATACTTTTCAGCGGCAGCTATAAGCCGTTTAAGGTTTAGACCTATCAAATTAAGGTGGTCATCATGAGAGAATATCCAATCAGTAGCCAAACAACAGCTTGATGGCAAACTAAGCTAAAACGATAGATAGTTATCATTCTTACCCAAGCAATCAAATTCCTTTGAGTAATTCATTTTTGTTTCCAAGACTTCATGTTTTGTGGACTCAAATGCTAACCTCAAATCCTAATCAACGAGATAATTGTAATGTCACTGGAAAAAGCATCGAGGCACCAAAAGTGCAGGAACAAACAATTAAAACAGACCTGTATAACCCCAAGCTGACAACCCACAAAGCTCTGGTAAGAACGCTCTATCCTTTTCCATCTTTGAGATTTCGATTCAGATAATGACTCAAGTTCTTCTACTTTCTTCTTTGAAACTGTCAAAAGACGCTCAACTTCCTCTAGCTTCTTTTGTGACTCAATTTTAGTTTCACAAATCTGCTCTTCCAATTGCAGGCAATGCAATTCATGCGTCCTTTTGGCCAATTCCAAATCTTGTTTCAATGTTGAAATCTCAATATCACGATCATCATTCTCTTTTTTTAATCTAAGTGCGTTCTGCTCTTCAAGCTTTTCCTTCTGCTCTATATTGGTTTTCTCAGTCTACAGCAACAAGAAGCAATAATCAAAAGAATACAACAACACAAGAAGATAAAAAAAAAAACATGAAGTATTTCATCATAACAAAGTTCCCAGTTATCACTAACTAAAAAGCCAATGCCAACTACTGTCATTGTTTATTAATTTAATTTTTTGTTACTTTTACATATTACGGCATACTAAAAAAGATAGAAAATGACAGTCTATTCATCTATAAAGGCAGATGAAAAACCACAGTAAATGAAATGATAAGGTTTATAGTAAGAACTTATAATAATTAAGTTATCATCAACCATAACAACTTTATGGAACATGAGAAATACAAATGGAAGATATAAAGGATACAAGTCAATAATTTCTGGATACTTCAAGAGTGAAATTGAGGGAGGAAAGCATTTCATTCTCAAAAACATATAGTCTCGTTAGCATACATTAAGCCACGTGACGAGCAAGAAATACTAGTAATTCTGAAGCTTTTCACCATAAATATGCAGCAAAATCATGCTCAATAATAAGAGAAGCAGCATGATTGAAAACTGAAGACAAAAGAATCCACATGTGTAGGAGTTTTGCAATAGCAACCACTTAGATTTACGGAAACTATATCAAGACCATGCATTAAGTTTCAAGACATTGTGAAATCAACAAGGGACTTGCGTTGAACCAAACCTTTATTCGCTCTAGTTGGTTGGCAACAACCTACACAAAGTTACAAAGATGAGTTCACATATAAAACAAAGTAAATAAACAGCTAAGCCAAACACCCCCAGACTGGTAATGAAGCACCTGGTTCTCCTCTGTAGTCCCTACTGTCAGGGTCTCAAGTACTCTAATTCTTGACTTGTATTTCTCCTCACGAGCCTTAAAAAGATTATTTTGCTGCAGGATGGAACAATAAGAACGTGAAATATTTGGAAGCAGTTCATTAGGAAATATGCTTCAGAGATAATTATTTAGAGCAATTTACACTTTTGAAATTCTGATATTGAGTTGCCATTCGTCTTTCAATCAGTGGCACAACTTTCCTCAGTAGACATGCCACACGCTGAGAAGAGAAAAGAGAGGAAAAAGGGTAAAAGCTACAAATGAGGGTGCAAAATACCAAATGCTCTAGGAAAAACAATATAATGATGTATAAAGTCAGGCACGCTTAGAAAGCACACTGCCCTACATGAGGTACATCCCCATTCTTTCTTTCAACGCATTCATCCAAGATTCTATTCACAATACTGAACAGTGATTTAGTGGAGGCATTCTGCATAAATAAATTGCAAATTTGCATTAGAACGACATTGTGACTCAAGATTCTGTAGAAACACTAAAATTTAACAGAGACTGTGGTCTGATCGTAAGCAGACACATAAAGAAGTTAAGGAACTTACATCCACACAGCTTGAATTTACAAATTCCAAAATTTTTACATCAGAAACAACTGTATAACCTCCTTCCTTCAGATGGAGCACATTGTGAAATGTATGTGCAAGATGACGCATCAAAGCAGACTCCTCTAAGAAATATTATTAAAAAACAAAATCTTATAAGCAACATTGCCAACATAGCCATGAGAAAGTATAATTATGAATTTGAAAAATTAAATAATATCAAGTCCTTCAGTCTCTGTCTTGAATACTGCTGGTATTTCATGCTAAATAAGATGTACTAGAGAAGCAAAAGATTTCTATTCTACATGCTAGGAAAAGGAGGAAAAAACAAAAAAAACAAACAAACAAACGCATATTCAGTTAGCAACTCTTCTCCATCATTTAAAAAAATAGTCATACCTGATGTAGCAGTGCTATGCAAACCATGCTGGAATTTTCTATCTAAAGAGTTCCACTGCCTCTCTTGCCCTTCTGTGCTAGGGAATTTATCTAAACTTGACAAATTCCATCTTTTTCCAGAATGATCTTGGATGGGGTCTTCTTCATCGCAGAAAGAAAAACTTGCTCTAAGCGATCTAAGGCACTGCAACACCGGTGCCATGCTCCCCTGCACAGTATCTCAAATAATCATAGAAATGAGCAAGAAGGAATCAAGAGTTACAACCAAAGAAGAGATAATAAAGGACTGCAAGACTTAAAACTTCAACTAGTTAGTAGCAAATATCCAAGTGCTGATCAGTGTGGACAACTCACTATAAACCAATACCAAACATGAGGGTTGGTTCTCACCCAGACTGCAAATCAACTTGGTAAAAAAATCACCCTTCCGACCTATATTCAATCAGGTTCAACTAATTTGGTTCTGAATGACAGGCTTTTGCCGCAACCTGTGCTTTGTATGCATGAACACAAGTTTTTTGTTTCCTAAAAGACATAAGGCATTCAATGCTTTACTTTCTAACAAAACACGTACAAAATCAAAGTGTCAAAGTATGTTTTTGCATTGACAATGTGGCAAACACATCATATTATAAGATTGTTTGTAGAGAAACCGCAGTAAGAAATAATTTTCAAGCTTTCCAAAGAAGTTTCATATCAAAATCTGCATACCACTCTCAAAATATAATACATATTTACACAAACAGCAGTGCATTCTCCTACTACTATTTGTATGATTGTTGAAATATGTGTCCCCATTTTCAAGGGTCTGACACAACAAGTCTTTGATGAAAGTTTACCGCAAAGCCACATCCTATCCAAGGACCTTTTTCAATAATGATAAATAATGAATCCAAACTGAAAAAGGATCATTGCCAGCAGAATAAATGTGCCCAATGAGTCAACCCAGAACCTCTCTCATCTCAGCTCAGGACGAACTGACTAACCAAGCATGCCTCAATTCAAATTGGTTCATCATGGTTCTACAATTCAGCAATCCAACTAAGAGACATGCTTCAGAAAACATTGAAATGGTATATGCTGCAATTGCAAAACAGAAAACTTTAAGGTACCTGCTCCAAATCTGACAATTCAAACCTGGGCAATCCCATGTCATCCATAGCTGCAAGAAACCTCTTGACATTTGCAGGACCAGGCTCAAAATTGGCACCCTAAGTATAAAAGGAAATGATGTTTTAAGTAGAAAAGAACAGCATCCAAAATGGAACTGCAGCTTCAGGTTTAATGATGAAACCTTTACAAGAAAAGGAAATGAAATCACACTTGTACAATATATCAACATAATATGAAACCAACCGTTTCAACTGAATCAGGGCTCAACTTGTTCAAGACAAAGCACAAAACCGTGCCATCAACCAAGCACGCCCTAAGTTTCTCTTCTGAAGCCTCAAATGGCAAATGTATATGCGGGACCATCTCATTTAACCATTCCACAAGCGTTGATAGCTGATTACCTATGTTAAATTAAATTTCACAGGTAAGATTTAGAGGGATGAAAACGAATATCAGCACAATAATGTCTGCCACATGGATGCAAGTGTTTGCCAGTGGGGAGAGAAAGTATAAATTTCTTACCCTCAGCCATGTTATCAAGAGCTTCTATATTTTCAGCAGGAGTTCCAGTTGAGTGGTCAAATACCCCATTTTCATCTGGTTCCATTTTTACTATCTGCTCATTAGAAGAATTACTGGAATTCTTTATTGGCAATCAATTATGGACACGGTGCTGCAGAATCTACAAGTTAATTAATAACAGTTTGTTTACCATGTACTATAAAGTGTGCATCTCAAAGTACAATATGTCTAACCCCACTTCCTGTCATGTACAACCTAACTCAATTCAAGGGAAACACAAATTCTTCAAATAACAAAGATAGCAAGGTACCACCTCCAGACCAATGAATTTCAAAACAAAACCCACCAATTTTGTGGAACTCAACAAACATGAGATTTAAAATGCAATGAGTTATATATATAATAATTTTCAGGTGCGGATTCGCTATTATACCATATGTTGTTATAGTTAATTGCACAAAAATACTATTACACCATATGATGTAATAGCGAATATGCACGAAATCTGCATTTTTGTGCCCACATGAGAAAAGGATTTCATATATATATATTTACAAAAATCAAGTGCGGATGCCCACATCTTTTAAAATGCAGATTCATTGTATACGTTGTATGGTGTATACAACAAATCTGCATTTTAAAAGATGCGGGAATCCACACAAAAGATATAAGTCCTTCTCTCATGCAGATGCAAAAATTCGGATTCATTATTACACCATAGTGTTAATTAAACAAAAACTATAACATCATGATGTGTGATTGCGCAAATGCACAAAATCACATTTAGGCATCCGTGCCTAAGAATTGTTATACACGTGCGCACGCGCGCACATCCTCACTTTCTAGATTTTCACTTATAAATAAATAAATTCAGCATATTCTTTTCTTTACCTACACTTCTTGTGAACCGAAAAAATAAATATTTGGCAAAATTAACCTAAATTTTCAATTTTAGCAAGGAAGTATAACATAAATTTCAACTTTCTTTTTTGGCGATCAAATTAAGTATAATTCGAGGAAAAAGAAAATGAGAGACCCTAACAAGAACTCAAAAACCAATCCTTTAAATCACACAGTTCTCCCTCAAAAAGCAAACAACCACACGCAGAGTTAGAAGCAACATACAAATTCAAACAAATGATTGAGGTTCCACAGAAACCCGAAATTTTGAATACAAATAACAATTAGAAACAAAATGCGGTTAGTTCCCCGAACCTGAGAGATCATAACAGTGGACGCTGCTTCGTTTCAGATCTTACAAAGCCAGGAACCGTCGAGAATTGAGATAAAAAATATCCAATAACTCCCAAATCGATATGAATTAAACTCAACAAGCTTTCAAGACGAAACGTTTCGAATTATCAAATTAAACAACAATTGAAGCCGGAGATCTTAGCAGGAAAAGAAGTAAAAAGTTATTGCTGTTGTTGTTGGGAAATCAAATTGTAAGATTATGAAATGGACGTGCGTAGGCGTGAGGGATTTTTTTTTCCTAATTTTTATTCAAAAAAAAAATCTGTTTTTGGTTTTGTTTTAGTTGTTTTCTTTAAAAAACAGAAAGTGTCCTTGTGCTGATGTTTTCCGTTTAATTGCAGTTTATGGTCTATCGAAAAAAAAAAATGCAGCTTAGGGCCCACTCTAAATTTGGAGTAGGGTTCCCGCCTTGTGCTTTGTTTTCCTTCCATCTTCAAATCTGCGTTCCTCGATTTTAAAAGGATTTGAATTAGTAACAACTAACAAACAAAACACCAGCCTCAATAGTCATTAAAATCGTGTTCTTTAATTAATTTTAGAAGGATTTTTATTTTATGACAGTTAAAATTTACCTACAAAATAGTTGAAATTAATATTATTTATAGCATCTTCTTTTAAACCACAAAATAGTCGATATTAATATTATTAATATAATTCAAAATTTAGATATTTAGTTTTGTATTTAGCTAATAATGTAAATAATAAATAATAAAATATATATTCAATTGATAAAACATCATTTTTAATTGAATCAATTAATAAGAATTTAAATAAATAAATTATACAAATATTTGATTCATGCTAGTCACTAATATATTATGTATAAATCAAATTACTTTAAAAATTTATTTTAATAACTCAATTAGTTCATAATATGAGGTCCAACTAACATGCAACTGTGATTTCATACCTCTATTTTTTATCATTTTGTGATCCAATTATTAGATTTAACCTTAAGAGTTGTAAAAGCTATTCCAATGGCAAAGATGTAATTAATTGATTATTAATGTTATAACCCCTCTAGTTTTCTAAAACAAATAAAGAAAAGTTAGTTTCAAATTTTTGACATGTAAGTATGTTAAAATATTTTATTATCTTTAAATGGGTCAAGGGTAATTTAATAAATGAATATATTTAAATAATTAAAATATGGATGGATTATTTTAACTTGCCAAAAATACTCTCATACCCATTTACTTAAAATACCAATTGGACTACAATAATGTTATTCTGTGTTTAGTGTAACACAAGATTAGACAAAATTTTATATAAATTTTGACAATATTAAAATATAAAATGAATGCTTGGATAGTAATTCAAATTTCATTATAGAATTTATAAATAATATTTTTAAAATAATAAAGTTGTATATATAAATTTGTAATTATATAAAATTACTTATACTTTGTCACATATATGAAGTTGAGATAATATTTAGAAAAATATTGTCTCAATTATTTATTTAATGTGAAAATAAATAAATTGTATAATATTTATTCTATTTCTTAAATTTAAAAGTGTAAAGAATGAATAATAACTTAAATTAATGGATTGTGAGAGGATTACTTTTTTAAAAAAAATTAGATTAACTAATTTTTTGTGCTTCTAACGTAACTCTTTTATCTTGTGTTGTTAATATGAGATAAAAACTTAGTCTAGAAAACTTAGGTCTTCTTGAGGTAAAAAACATCATTATCACGCGATGATTTGGGATGCCCAAGTTGTATTTTTCTTAATTTATTTATTCATGTCAAACATTATATTGAGATTAAATTTTAGTAAAATAAGACTATCCCACCATCTTTAATTACATTCAACATGTCTTAATTATTTAGATCTTATTATAGTAGTAAAGAAAAAAACAAATAATAAATTTTTCGTAAGAGAAAGCAAGCACTTTTTTATGAGATTTTGTGTTCAATAAATTAATCTAATCTATGTGGTTAGAAAACTCTCTATCTTTTGATAGTTTAGAAGAATTATATGTTTAATAATGAATAAATTAAGATCTAAAATAGGACAAACTAATTAAGAAGGAGATAGAGAAAGAATAGTTTTTTTTAGAATTTTAAACTTTTAATAAGGGATTATTATGTAAAATTATTGAAACTTATAGTTTTTATTATTTACAGAAAAAATAGGGAATGTTGAAGAAAATACTAAGTAACTTTTTTAGAATTTTAAAATTATTTTATTTTAATTGGGCTTATTGTGTAAAATTTTTTAAATTTATAATTTTTATTATTTACAAAAAACAACAAATACTACTAAAAAAAAGCCAAAATTGAGTGTTTGGTATAATAGAGGCAAATTAGTTTTGTTATTGACTTATTATAAAAAGTTATATAGTATGATTTGTTGTTGATATTTTTATCACATATATATAAATGATATGTCATGTTACGGGGTCTTGCTATGGTGCCCTGGTGATATCTTGCCCTAACTTTTTGTCATTTTCTTATCAACTATTATGAATCATAAGATTTAACATAAAATCATTTTAGTGGCTTGGATAGATTTAATAAGTTATTAACTCTACAATCCCTATTGTTTACCTGCACCTTAAAAAATGATAAAATTTAAACATTTTGACACATAACTCCAAACCATTTTAAATTTTTACACTCAAGTCCATTACCTAATTTGATTTTTTAATAACTTATCTTAAAATTTGCATTAATATATATTAATAAGTTAATATATTAAAGATTTATGTATTGTTTAATAATTAACATTTAAAATCAGATAAATTTGAATGCACACTAAATAAATTAACATGTGCTACTTTGCTCTTAATTTTTTAAAATATAATTAGGAGTGGCTTTAAATATAGTTGAATAAGGCAGTCATCTAAGCTCCTAAATTTTAGGAAGGCTTTATTTTTTTAATACTCTATTAATAATTCTCTAATTAATAAAGATTTAAAAAAAATTATGCATGGTAGTAAAATGTATTAGACATCTCTCTAATTAAAAAAATCTATATTTGGTAACCTTGTTGTTAAAGAGATATAATTAATACTGTTGTCTAACCATCAATTCATTTATTATTAGTTTTTTCTAAAAAAATAAATAAATTTTTTACCCTTTCAATTTCTCAAAAAACCTTAATTACTTAACATTAGAATATTTGATTTTGAGTATTTCTTTTAATTGCTATGCAAAGCCTTATAATCTAAAAATCATAGATAAAAATTTTTTTCACTTTCTTCTCTAAAAAGAATATTATTACACGCATTAGTTCACTAAAAAAAGTAAAAAAATAGTTTTTTCAAATATAAAGTCCATATCCATTATCCAATCATCAATTTATCATTTCAACTTTCTATGTGCTATCGTTATAAATATTCCATTTGAAAATAGTTATGTTTCCATTATTTATTTGTTTATATTTTTAAAAACTCTAAAGAAAGCAAATTTTAGGTTTTGTTTTCGAATTTTTTTAAGATCTTCTTCATTATTTATTGAAACTCAAGAGCTAAAGATGAAATGAAATTTGAGTTCTTTTATATTTTTTTAGTATTAAAGTTGTTGAATAAAAGGAGGTCTCATAAAATAAATTTGCCTAAAGCCCCAGATACTCTAAAGTTGGTCCTGAATGTAATTAATCCACCCTCATCCATTATATATATTTTTTATTTTAACCATTGACCACTTTGATCATATAGAATTTAATTATACCATTATTAAAATTAAGGTAGAAAAAGATTAATCACCATCAAAGTTGTTTCTAAAAATGTATTTCTCATTTTAGTTCTAATCATTATAAATAAAAAAAAAATTGCATACAATCATTGCTATTTTTATTGTCATGATTACAAATAAATTACTCAAACTTTATATTTCAACTACTGAAATTGTTAGCCGCTTCTAGGTTGAAGAATTTAAAGCTATAATTTCTAGGTACAATTGTATTTGCATATGTCATAAGACAATACTCACCAATATTATTTTAATTTTCAATCATCACTCTTTTCTTGTCTTTTCTTTTTCTCTCTCCTCTCTCTCACCCCCCCCCCCACTTTCCTTCATTTTCTATATTCTCAAACACCCACTATAAAATAGATTTTTTAGATTTTATTATCTTCGAGAATTATATTTTGTACATGATAAAAAAACTTTAATTGATGAAAACTAAAAATTAAAGGATAAGGCTATTTGAACTCATAAATGTATTCGCTATACAAGGATAGTTTAGGAATAAAAAATATTAGATGAAAATGTATTTGAATTTTAAAGAGTGATTTTAAGGGTTAGAGTAACAAGCTAACTGCAATTTTTCATCACATTGGAGTGAAAATATAAATAAAAGAGATTGTAAGAAGCTAACTGCAATTTGCCAATAACTAAGACAAAAATTGGGGGTATGGTGTCATGGGGCACCATAGCCAGACCCAAATAAAGATATCCTCTCCTATAATTAAAAAAAAAAAGTAAAAGAAAATGATTTTTCTGAAATACTAGAAGTCATTACCATCATCGTCTCTACTTTTAGTTGCTTTAATTACAAAATTTCTTGTATTATATAATTCTTCTAATCAAACCTTTCTATAAATACACATTTTTTACGAAAAAAAATTAATTTAGCTCATAATATAATTTCACTCACTCTTTAATTTCTTTCTCAACTACCAAGTACTGAAGTAGTTGATCATTTTTTAAAAAATAACATTATTATCTTCATTTCTCTACTCTTCATATATACCTTGATATGCAATAAGACTTAGGTGCGGATGCCTAAATGCATATTTCATATGGATTCGTTATTATGAAGTTATAGTATTTTTGTTTAATTAATTATAACACCATGTGGTATAATAAAATATTTGCATGAAATCAGTATTTAGGCATTAGTACCTAATTATTATTATTATTATTATTATTATTATTATTATTATTATTCTCTAAAAAGGACATCTTTATTTTAACAAAGAGAAGATGGTGCTAATAGATAAAAAAAACATAAATTTCAATGCATTAATAGATAAAAAAAAGTACAATATCTAATGTATTAAAATTTGTGTTTATTTATTTATTTTAGTAACATCCTTATTTTAAACCATGTTAATTGATATTTTCTGGAAATTTTATCTCTATCATGTGAATTTATTTACCATCTTAAGTTCTATTCAGATAATTTTTTTAAAAGGTCAAATGTACGGTGGTTTCATCAAATTAAAAAAAACCAACCTTCATTTGCCTTTGAATTATAAGGGGAAAAAACGAGACAAAGAAAAGTAGCTTGAAGGGACAACACGGTGAAAAGAAGAAAGAATTCGAAGATCAGGTGAAAACAAGATATTATAAACAAAAATTGATAATATTATGATGGCACTTTAGTTTTTGGCAACAATATCAAAGAAACAAAATAACGATTTCACCTTTATTATGTTTAATAAATTTTCGGGTAAAAGCTACTTCGAGGAAGTAAACGCCCTGTAAGCAGTATCTGGTAATGCTCAAGATAAATCCGACAAATGAGATTAAGGTGTTGGATTAAGATGTCACGATAGAAAAATTATTATACATATATATTAATCATTGTCAGTTATGAATATCAAAATATAGATTTCGTGTAAATTTATTTTAAAGTCGTATGATTTTATAGAGTATTTCATCCACAGAAGACAAGAATTGTATATATGAGTCATTCTCTCATGCGACACTCTCATTTTTGTTATACACACACATATATGATACTAATATGGTCTAGGATTCTATATTTTATTAAAATTTAAAAAATTTATTAAGCTATATAATTTAATAGAGTCAATCTCAACTTACTATTAAACTATACGACTACAATTATTCAATTAAATATAAAGATATATAGCTTAATAGCATATCTTCATAAAAAAGAATAACAAAAGCATGTGCATCTAATAATTTCTATGTATATAATACTGGGACAAATTCAAGAGACAACTTTTAAACTCAATTTGGACATAAATTTGAAGTCCTTAGATTAAAAAATAATAAAGAGTCAAGATTTGATTATATGAGTTTATATTTTTTAATTTAATATTTTATCTCTCACTCTCTCTCCTCACTCCTCCGTATTTGTGTTTTATCTCTCTCCTCTCCCATCTTTGTCTTTCAACTGTGCATGCGCACTTAAGCCATGAAAAGCCAAAGTTAAAACATGGCACAACCACCAAAATCATGGTTTCAGTTAAGGATGGCAATTGGTTGGGTCACGCTCGAGCTTTGCTCAATCCCAAAAAAAGTTTGATTATTTATATTTTGAGTTGGGTCGGGCCTAACCTGATTTTGGTTAGGGTGAGTCGACTTTTTTTAAGCTTGTACAATACTTTCTCTCTCACATTAAATATTTTTCTTTGTTTTGTTTGATTTTGCTTTACCTTATCCAATTTTGCTTTGTTTGTCAATGATGTAAAATAAAATTGCGATATTCTAGAAACATTATATATTTATATATCCATAATTTTTTATAAAAAAAAAAACTAAAATCTTATACAAATAAAAACACACAATTCCACAATTCAATTCCAAAACTCAATATAAAAAAAAATCCATAAATTTTCTCACATGTATTGCACCTGAAATTACTCTTTCACATATACTTACATGTATATACATATCCTCTATAAAACTAAAAAGTCATGATTTTTTTTTTAATTTAGGGTCAGATCAGCTAGTGCCCAGACTTGATTAGGCCTTAATTCTTTTACCCAAGCCCGACTCAAAACTTGAAATTTCAGGTTAAAACCTAAAAAATTCAAGTCGAGTCAATCGAGCGAAAATTCAGGCCAGATCAAATTGTCATCCCTAATTTCAGTTTGCTTTGAAACAAATCTAAAAGAATAATTTCACCTGAATAAGTGTAGATCTTATTACATGTTAGATTTTACGTAAAAATCTGAAGCATAGACCACGTTTTTATTTTCAAACACAATTTTTTAGTCATTGGATCACACTCATTTCAATGACTTTTATTGAGACAAGAAAATTTCTTTTTAAAATAAAATAGTGTGTCTCATTTGCATATTATTAATTTTTTCTCATCTCTCTTTGCCTTAAATCTCTTTCTTGTTATAAGTTATAACTAATAATAAATTGGGACTTCATTTAAAAAAATAATAATAATAAATTGGGACTTGGGAAAGAGATTGAAAAACTTAAGAGATTAATATTATTTACCGGTGAATTTCGACCTATTGAGAATAATAATCTTCAATTTACCTTCTAAAAGTATAAAAACTTTAATTTATCATTATTTTCGTTTAGAAGATAAAAAATTCATCAACGTACCCTTAATTTGCCCTAATTTTCTCAACGAAAATAGAGAATAAATTAAGATTTTCACACTTTTAAAAGATAAATTAAAGTTGATCATTTTATCTGGGGGATGAATTAAATATAAAGTCTACGGTTAAGAGTTTCTAACAGCAATGAGAGAAGCGAAACTCACAAGAAACAAGGAATGGTTCCATTTTATCGTCCATAAGCTTCCACCTTAGTGACATGGAAAAAAGAGGAATTTTTTTTTAAAAAAAATTATATTATTACTTTTACGTATAGTATAATTAAGTCTCACCTCTACATCAATCACATAAAGTTTTACCCTCTTTCAAAATCGTCACTCCAAAATCAAGTTAAATCTCATTGATGTAAGGGCGATTTTTACCCAAAAGCAAAAAGGGACCATTCTACGGTAAGGATTACTGCCATTAGTTTTTTAGTTTTTTTTTTTAATTTGCTATTAATTAATGTTGGCAGCGATTTTTTCAAAGCAAAAAGTGGCATTCACAAACAATAAAAGCAATAAATAAATAAAATAGCGTATTGTGCGTTGTTTGTCTTGAGTTTGGTTCTTTGCTGTTCTATTTGAGTTTCCTAGAAGTTTAGAACTTTGCGAGATGGGGAAAATTTTTTGGAGAAGGCTACGAGGAAAGGAAAAAAGGAAAATAAAATTAAATACAAAAATAGATGAGGGAGAAAAACCATTTAAAAATATATTAATAATAATAAGGGACAAAAAAATTTAAAAGCTGCTAATTAATTTTGACTAAAAAGAAATTTGTGTAGGGCCTCAATTTAAACTTTCTAAATAAGTGACTTACAAAATAAGTGTGATTCAATGGTTAAAAACTTATGGTTAGAATTAATGTTCCCTTCAACTCGTCTAATTAATAATTAATAGCACAAGAAAAAAATAAAAATAGTTAATAAAATAAATTATCAAAATTGTGAGAGCCCGAGTTAATACCTGATGGCTTAATTCTTTCTTCTATTGAGTACATAAATATATATTAGTATTAATTTAAGGTAATATCAGTTGTCTCATTTTTTAATATCAGGGTAAAAAAAAAGAAACAAAATATACAAAAAAAAAAACTTATATTTCTAGTAATTTATATTAATACGAAAAAAAGGGTAAATTTATTACAACTGAGGAATCCCAATTCCCAATCAAGAACAAGAAGACACGGCCAACCTGTGGCGACACAAGGGACACGAATTGTTATTTTTCAACCACCGACCAATGCAATGGTCGTGATACATATGAGAGCAACCCACGCAACAAGCCTCTGATCCAACTGAGAATTCCTCCAAGCAAATGGCGCAGGAGCAGGACTGCGAATCCTCAATTTTCACCCTCTTCAAATTTCTGTTTCCTTGTTTGCTTTCATCACGGCGACGATTCGCTAACTCTTGATGATGATCAATTAAACCGGGCATGATGAGCTCCATTTGATCTGCAACAGTCAGCGAATCACTATCCCAAGGCCGCGCTACGAGATCCACCCATTCCGTTAAATTCAAATTCGACATCTCAACCAATGAGCCACAAGAGTAAAGTTTTTTTTTTTTTTAGTTTTTTTTTCTCCCCTCTCTCTTTCTAATGACAGTAACGAGAGAGTTTGTGTGTGTTTGTAAGTGAATTTATAGTTGGCGGTGGTTCATTTTGACGGGCTGTTATTTAAGTGTCCTGGTCCACTTAAGAAGAGGAAACCCGGCCTAAACCCGGTCCACTAAAATTTAAGAGAAATGGAAGTTGAAGAATATTTTCTAATTTCTAATCATCGCGCAAGGCGAGATGGAGGAAGAAGAACAACAACAGTTTACTCAGAATGCGGAGTTCCCATGCTCGAATCCCGATAATGCTCCGCAGTCAACTTCGGCCGAGCCCACACCGGATCCCGATGGACTCGAGAGCACCGAATCGCGACCATCCTTCAATCAAAACGACATCGTGAAAGCTCTTGAGGTGGTGGAGAGAGACTCCGTTGCCATTGCCGACAGCTTTTCTTCCCTCTTTGCTTCCCTCCGCTTGGCTCTATCTGAGGTACCTCCACAGACCTCTGCTGAATTCATAAATTTCAGTATTCTAGTGAATTTTAAAGTTAATTTTCTTTTAAAAAAAATCATAAATTGGATTTATTTATTTATTTTATTATGATGATGATGTAAATTTCTAGGAAATTTTTCTTATATTAGATTCTGGTTCCTCAAGCTTAAATTATATGTTATTTTAGTGAATTTTTTCAAACTTTATATGGCCTTTTTTTTTCTTCTTTTTTTTTTTTAAATTGTTACTTGTTCACTTTCATGGACCTGATTCAGTGGTTCATATTTTTTTTTTCCTTTTTCTTTGTGAAATTTAGGACTTGGGCATATGAAATTTATCTTATAGAGCAATGCGATTATTGTAGGTTACTAGCAGCTCAGTTGATCACATGCAATGCTTTAGTGATGCTGCAGGCCGCCTTCAAGAATCTGGTAATTGAAACATTTTTCTTCAAAGATATAGAATTTGTTTGGTGTTGAGCTGTCTAGCTTTTAAGCCACAGCTGTTGTTGAGGGTGAGGGGAGCACCTGGCAGTGAAATAAAAGTTTATTATCCTTGGTAAATATGACTTCAAGTAATACTTTTGACAAAGCTAATAAAAGTATTATAAGTTTTTCATCAAACAACAGTCGGATAAAATCACCTTGTCTTAAAACCCACCATTCCAGGGGTTGACCAAACACTTCACAACTGTAGCATTTAAGCTACAGCTCCCCAACAGCAGTACTGAATGGACCCTTAATGATTCATCAATCCCATGGCCCTCAATTTGTTGTAACATAATTAACCAAGCTTAAAACGCCATGACATTTAGAAGCTCTACTAATTGTTTAGATCTCTGTACTTATGCTGCAAAATGAAGTGGAAGGGCAGTAGGATTTCTGTATGGGCCGGTTGAATCAACCAGATGCTTGTAATATTTTTTTCGTTTGATATGATGATGTTTTAACAAACCTTCGTTGTCCTCATACTTTGGCAGTCCTTGATGCAGCAACAAAAGGAAATCGGTATATAAATTCATGTCTCAGGTATCTTTCTATTGCAGCTTTTAGTCTTTTATGCAAAATACTCATGAATTGAAGAATGTTGGAAATAAATGTAAACCTTGATCCAAAAAGTGAAGTAAGAAGTTGCTGAACCGAAGTGATGATGCATATGATAATGAACATTTTTCCTTTCTTTTTTTCCTTTTTTTTTTTGTTTTTTTATATTGGTTGTCTATAATGCATCTGAATGAGGTATTGCTTATTACTTTGAGCTGCACTGATGGAGGAAGTTATGTGGTGGAATTGGAATGCTTCATAGATCTTTTTAGTTGCCGTTTGTTTAGTTTCATATCATCTGATTAACATATTATTTATCTAATGACTATAAAAGCCTTAATACTCACTCTTAATGATTGCTTTCATATTCCACAAGAAGGAGCTTTGCTTAATTGCTGTAGCCGAGACTTGGAGATTTGGGAGGTTCAGAAGTCCTATGTCAAGTATAGGTCTGAAGTATTGTCTTATTCTTATAGATATGAGTTGAAGCTACCTTCTAGGAACCATATTTTGGTTTTATTCTATCTGATTTATCTCTTGATTTAGGCAAGTCTACTGGTATTTATTTTGGCACCATATGCAGAGACTCCCTAAACCATACAATGCCAATTTTCCTTTGCTCTTGCAATTATAAGTGTGTGTTCTGATTTATGCCATCAGAGAAAATAAGCATGTATTCTGATTTATGCCACCAGAGAAAATTTTGAGCCACCTAAGATCCTATCAGAGAAAGGAACTATTTTGTAAAGTCTTTTTTGCTATAACAGTGCCAAAGGTCAGACTTGTAAAGTATGCAGACTGATAAAATGAATTGTTGACTGTAACTTGGCGATTGGTGACTTTGCATGCATATTTTGTCCTCCCAACTTGAATGGGAACTACACACCGGTAGCATGCATAAAATTTTAGCTCTTTTTCATGGTTATTACAGCCTGATCTGACTCAATTTCAGATTAAATGAGGAAATGAAAGGCATCGACAATCTAGCGGCACAACTGTATCCTTTTCGCCTGTACTGAGTGTGCCATGTGTGATTTGTTTTACATTGCTCTGGCTCTTTTTCTGCTTCTTTGAGCTGCTAATGAAGGATCCATTGGTGTATCCTGCTTTATTCTTAAATGGATGTGGGTGGAGGCCAAGGTGGACTATTTGTTGCTATTTCATAAAGACGGCAGAGAAACTCATATTTAGTTTTGTTTTTCTCCAGATTTTAAAAATTTTCATCATTGTACCATGTGATACTTTAATTGGCTTATCCCTAATCATTGTGGTATCTTGGTTCCTTAATTCATGTGAAGAAAATTCTTGAGGAGGAATGTAGATGCTCTGGACACAGCTGTAAACAGACTTGTTCGGCCTCCGTAACGTAAGTTACATCTGTAACATGAACTTTTCCTTTTAACTTAGTATTGATCATGAATTGGTTTTATGCTCTAAGTCTTAATTATTAAGTGATGGCATGGCCTTTGAAACATTGAGATATTATGATTTCTGAAGATTGTATATATTTTTGCCTTCAATGAGTAAACTTGCTTTCTGGAGTTGGTTTTTGGCAAACATTGCACGTGATCCATCATTCTTGAATTGTATTCTAGGACTTGCAGTTTTTGCGGTGAGAACGTGTAATATGGATTAAACACACACATCCAGGAACAATCTGCAATACAAAAGCTGGAGCTATTTAAATTGAAGACCATACCCACCGAACGTTATAAATCGCGTTGGCTTTTCTGTAGCAAGGAGAGGGACTTTTGGGATTCTTAGGCGTTCAAAAGAAAATTTAACCAAGCACCTTTGTTACTACTTAAAACAAAGCTCGTGTACAAGGGGAAGCTCATATTCGTTAAATCCCAAATTATTTAGTAATAATTTCCCTGAAAGCAATTTATTACGTTTTCTATGTTAATTACAAAACCCAGCAAACTATTCTTAGCTAAATATAACAGCAACTGATACTCATTTTTCAAAATTCAGTCTTTCTGTCAGCAACTCTTAATTGAGTTGGTCGTGCATCTCATTGCCCCATCTCTGAGATTGAATGTCTAGCCTGTGAGCTTCTTCTTTTTTATTATTATTGTTATTATTGTTCTTCTTTATTACTTTGGTTTCAGATTTTAGGATTGGACTTTTTACTTTTGATACATCACAGCAGGTTCCGATGAGTATTGGGCTGGGTTTTGGATCCCAGCATTCATGGACACTATTTATCCCTGTTTATTGTGTACTCTCTAATAGAATATTCAAAAGAAAAAATCACAATCTCTACGACTCTATTATATCGAAAACAGGTCTGACGAGAGCCTGCCATTTTATATACCGTGAGATTCATGCTTTTTTTGTGAAAATAATCTCCCATTGCCGATAAGTTAACAATGGTTGAAATTTTATGTTGGAGAGGTTAATTACACACTAGATATTGGATGTTTTTTAGAATAATTTTTCATTGTGAAAACAATGTGCAGATTAATCACACCCCGCGTCCAAATACAATCTTCGATTCGAATTAGTGGAATCGATGATGCATAAATTCATTAAGCGGAGAGTCAAATTTATGGGAAATTTACCTATTTAGCCACTCTTATAATATTATTATCAAAATTAGCCACTTAACAGAATTTCTTATCATAATAGTCCCATACAGTCATTTCGAACCAAATTACCCTTGATGGGAAACACCTCTTGCGGGTGATGGCCACCGTCTCCCAGGCAATAGAGACCATCGTCCATGAGAGTTAGCCGAGAGCTTTTCAACTCCCACGGGCGATGGCCTCCATCGCCCACGAGTGTTGGAGAGAGTTATTCAACTCTCCGGGTGATGGCCATCATTGTCCGGGTGAAGGCCTCTATTGCTCGTGGGTGTTGGGCGAGAGTTGTTCAACTCTGCGGGCAATGGCCTTCTTTGCTTAGGTGATGGCCTCTATTGTCTGTATGCGGAGCACCTCTCATAAATGTAAAATTCGTCGCCCACCAAACAGATCATTTTGGAAAGAGCTAAAATTCATTTTAGTAAATGAACGAGAGGGAAAAATCTTCTTACCGGCATTTTTAACAAACATCTAATGTACCAGAGTTTATTAAGACACTACCTTGAAGTGACGCTAAACAAAATCGAATCTTCAAACCCGTGATGGAGATGGTCGTTGATGGAAGCCGTTGCCGTCAGAAAAGCATCGTCGTCCAAGAAAGTAACTGGTGATGTGGGTGATGCCGTGGTAATAGATGGGGCGATCTGTGCGATGCAAAATAGATGGGGGCAACGCTTGAGATTGTAGACTTTGATTTAGTTCGTTTGTTTTAATGGTAATTTGGTTCCAAAGCGAGTGTACCTGTGTATGTAATTATTTTAGTAAGAGATTTTATTACGTGACTAAATTTAATAACAATTTTATAAAAGTAATTAGATATGTAAGTTTCTGGAATTTTTGTCAGTGAAAATCTGAAAGAAAAGACAGGGTGAGTTATTAATTAGCATTTACTGCGTTTGGTCCGAAACCAGAAATAATTTTTGTTAAATTTAGCTAAGAATAGTGCTAAATTTTCACCATCGTTCAATATGTGTACCGTGTTGGTTGTAGTAGCAAATTAATGCTAGTAGAATGAAAAGATCGGAATAACGTTGCCATTGAAAACCCAAACAAAAGAAAATTTATTAGAGTTTCTTAATGATAAAATTCTGCCACGCACACCAGAACTCGTGAAAAAGCCAACGGAAGCCGCCATCGATAAACCGTTTGACTGGCAATAGGTGAGCAATTAACAACATTAATTCGCTGCAATAAGCCCTAACATCAATTTCTTTTCTTTTCTTTTTTTTAAATAAAAACGGCAAATTCATTAAAATAAAGACAAGTCGAGGCATAAAATCATACCGAATTAATAGATACGTGACCCTATAATTATTGCAGTTTCTGTGTAATAATTATACCGTGCTGAGTTGGCTACGGATCCTTAAGCCTCCATCTTTTATTCTTTACGGATTGAAAGGCCGAAACTTGTTTATTCTACATAAATCTTTTTAAAAAAATATATATTCTACTTGTTTATTAGTGAATGGGGTTTAAATGTGTGATCAAACAAGAACCACCTCCACGTGCTACGTGCCTGGCTACGTGCATGGGCGAGAATGAAGAGCCCGTTTGATTTTCATGGATGTAACGTCAGATCTACAATTATTCGCGGATCTTCTTCAGTAACTTATAATTGCGTGTGTGTGAGAGGGAGAGAGAGAGAACTCATGACTTATTGATATTCCAAATATTGGAATATCAAATAAGTACTTGATGATTTTTTAAGTGATTAACAATAAAAGACGACCAGCTCCATTGCAGTGTAGTAACCTCATATTCATGTAGCTATTCTTAGCTAACACATATATATCACGTACATACACAAAACCCAATTCATGTAGCCAACACATGTGCCACGTACATAAACACAACACAATCTCTCTTATTAAATTGTTTTCGAATAGATGCTCATAGTTATAACGTTCCTCATCACAAGTAATCTTATCCAAAACTATCTTAACTTTTTCTTCCCAATGTAAGCCAAAATATTCTCAAGTTGAGTCGACAATAGCAAGCAAAAATTAATGTTAGTTGCGTATCGAAAGGGAAAATTGCACTCTCTCCGTCGAATGCATGTGAGTAAAAAACTATTTATATCCATACTCAAAAGGGCTGTGATATTTATCTCTTTTAAATTTAGGAACATCACACTCAATCTCCTTGCATCAACCGAAATTAATAGATTCTGTTAAATTATAATTTAAAAGTTCATATCATCCTAGTAAATTGAATTGATTACTTGCCCCTAATTTGTGCAGATCTGGAGCAACTCCAACTCCATGGATTGCAACAATTATAGAATTGGATTTGGATGGTTACAAATAATTAACTACTAGGTACTGATGATAAAATATTAATTTTTGGCGACATTATTAGCAGCATCTCCTCGAGCACCATTCTTCCTACAATTACCCGAGGAGACAGTAGCAGATGGCAATGGCATCACTACAAAACACACGAGCCGTCGATGCATTACAACGACCAAATTAATTAAATTAGTCATCACCGGAGCCATAGCCAGCAACAAAGAACACTGGACCGTCACACACCACAGGAAATCTGTAATTTGAGGGGTCTGAGTGTCCTAATCCATTAAATTTGGTTATAAGTACTTTTACTTATATTTAAGGGAGAATCTGTAATTTTTGGTGCACAGAAATGGCATTGAAAAGGTATATTAAGAGGCGACTTAATTTAAAACACCAATGAAAGTGACCTTGATCTTAAAAGAAAAAAAAATTTGGTAAAACTTGAACGTAAAAATTTCAATAAGGTTAAAGGCTCGAGTTCATAAATGGATATATATTGAGAGATTAAGTAGTAAAAAATTTTTTATGGTGAATTGATGATAGTTAGCTAATTTTTTTTTTATCCATTAGTCGTTAGCTAATAGTTAGCCTTCGACGTAGTGTCATGCATGGGGTCTTATAAGTTTTTAATTAAGAAAATTTAAATTTGAACTTAGGCAGTAAGGACATTAAAATTCATAATTTTTTTTTATTTGTTAATAATATTCTTATTTTACTAAAACGAGATGTCTTGGACGAAAAAAGACACGTTCTATTTCTCTCAACAAAATATTGCCTTTGCTCTACTTCCACATGTGGATGCTAGCTTTTCGGGTTCGTAAAAACTCCATGACCCTTTAATTTCGTAGTCAGTATAGCTAGCTTCTGAAAAGGCTGTTCCCTATGGCTATGGTTATGTCAATTTCACTTTCCAAATTTACAATAGAGTGCGGGGGTGGGGGAACATGATGGGCTTCTTGCCAGCACCATTCCCATATATTTTTATTTACATAAAAACACACACACGCATATATATATATATATATATATAAGCATTCTGCAAATTCTCGAATGAATTAATGTTGCACGTAATAACAATTCTCTTAATTGGAAGCGGTAGCGACAGTAATATACCGAATTCTTTCATGCATGCAAGTGTGGCTTGTTAAGTTATTATTGCTAAAGCTTGTATATCCAACCGAATAGTGTTATACATTATTCTGAATTTTTTTTTTTATTTTAAAATTTATTTCAAATGATGATGAAATAATATTATTTATTTTTTAAAATTTTATAAAAAATATCAATCATTTAGTGACTGACACATCATTTAAAATAAAATTTAAAATTTAAGATATTTATTATTACTCTATGAAATCCAGTACATTCTAATTTATTATTCAATTTTAAACACTTTGTGTGTGTGTGTTTTAACAGTGATCATCAATATCAACTGACACTTATATTAAGTATATAACATGGTAAAATTATAAAAAAAAAAAATGTATTCAATAAACAACCCATTTAAATCAAACTTTTAATCAGAATTTACAGGAATAATAAATTGGAGAATTCTATTTTCAGCGAAATTAGAGAATGCTCAAGCAGAAACAAGAGAGACTTGAAGAAGCAGCATTCATTGTATTAATTGACTTAGTTTTTTGTGTTTGTCATTATTTCTCACCAAGTCCCTCCTTCGATTTGACACTGCTTAAATGCTCACGTGCCCCACTTTTTATGGTAATTTTTGTACCAGTTCCACATTTCTATCTTTTTCTCTCTCTATCTTTCATTTCCCATTAGGCTATTAGCCTTTCTCATGCAACTCTTCAATTCATTTATATGCATGGTTTATATATCTTGACATCTCCAAAAACCATGGAAGCAAATCAAGGCAAAGCACTTGCAGAGCATATGCATGAAATCATATTTGACTTGAAACAAACTCATTGTTTTTAATTGTACTGGTCTTTCATTTTTCCTTTTTTTGTTGATTGAGCTACTGGTTTTGGTGGTTTGGTTTTGTGAGTGAAAAATTATTGCAACTACTTTAGTCTTTAGACTGGAAATATTGGCGGTGTTGGTGAGATCAGCTTGTAGGACCAAGTGTTTCTGTTTTCTGGGTCAGTAAAGTTCAGATCTTTATTGGACTCTTCAATTAAAAAGAACCAATAAGTTATCTTATTGTGTGCCTGCTTTGCTTCCTACTCTTTATAGGCTTATTTAGTGCCATTTTTTGAGATTGATACAAAGATACTATTATTATTATTATTATTATTTTTCTTGCATCAAAGTGAGTGATCTGACTATGTATAAATTACAACAAGGAATTAATTGCTACTGGTCCGTTCCACTACAGTAATGGACGTTAGTCTTTAAGTTTCTGCTCAAATCCTGTACATCCATCTGATAAAAGATTAACACCAGCTTTACACAGCTACCCAAAAACTCCCGGCCATCTTTGAGTTACGAACCCTTGAGGTTTAGCTGCTTTTGTAGAGTCTGAGTCTGAGTCTGGGCTGTTCTTTCTTTTCATTTTCGAAACAAGAACAGTTTTGCCACAAGCCCATAAAGGTTAGTTGTTTTAGTCTGTTGAAAATGAGGAATCAAGAATTGAGCAAGAATCTGTTAGTGTGTGATTGATTTTTCAGTAGGTTGCTTTTTAGCTTAAGCTCTCTTTTTGCATTTCATCAGATGGCTACTACTGAGATTCAAAATCAGGAGAGAGTGCCAGAGAGCCTGAAGAAACAGCTTGCTCTTGCTGTGAGAAGCATTCAGTGGAGCTATGCAATCTTCTGGACCATTTCAGATACACAACTTGGGTACACAAAGTTCCATCTTCTTTCAGTTCTGGCTTATTTCTATCTGCTTCCCTTTTGTTTTCTTCTTAAATATGTACATTTTTGCTTTGAACAAGGACATTAAATGAGCAGAGACTCAGTTATTTTGTCTTAATATATGCGAAAATGGTTTTCTGCCCTGGCTTTTGTTCTTTTTAAGCAATTGGGTCTGATTAAAATTCTTCAAACTGATATAGATAAATGGGGACAATCTAGTTCCAGATTTAGGGACATGTTGGCCTGCTGGAGTAGAGAGCTGAAAGTTGATTTTTTTTTTTTTTTAAATTTTCATCTTACTTTTTTGCTTCTTTTTTTAACTCTTCTTTCCACTGTGAATGATGTTTTAGGGTCTTGGAGTGGGGTGATGGCTACTACAATGGAGATATTAAGACAAGGAAAACAATTCAAGCAGTAGAGCTCAATTCTAACCAATTGGGTTTGCAAAGGAGCGAGCAATTGAGAGAATTATACGACTCTCTCTCGGCTGGTGAGAGTAATCCACAAGCTGCCAGTAAAAGACCATCAGCAGCATTATCCCCTGAAGATCTTACTGATACCGAGTGGTATTACTTGGTTTGCATGTCATTTGTCTTCAACAGCGGTGAAGGGTAATTTTGACCATCACATCTTTGTACTCAACCCTTTCGAATTGCACACACAATAATCTCTGTTGTATTAAATTTTCGCTTACATTGCTGGTAGGTTGCCGGGAAGGGCACTTGCAAATAATCAGCCTATATGGTTGTGCAATGCTCAGTATGCAGATAGCAAAGTGTTTACTCGTTCTCTGCTGGCAAAGGTAGGATGCTAAGAATTAATTTTTCAGCCTAAAATGATAACAATTGGCTAAGATATTCATATTGGAAGAGGAAACTAAATATTTTTTTCTCTGTTTGGTGTTTGTTCCATAAACCGGCATTGCATCTCTCAGAGTGCATCTATTCAGGTGCAGTTTCTCTTTCCCTCTGTATCTTTTTCAATGATGCATTCACTCGCATCTTATTGAGTTTTCATTTCTTGGATCAAGAGTCTTGCACAATTACGAAATGGAAACAAAGTAAATCTAATATAAAATATATGTTTTGGTACAAATAAGAACAGTCATAATTCCTCTTTATTTATTTATTCTTTTTTTTTAAAATTTATTTCAGACAGTAGTATGCTTTCCATATTTGCATGGTGTGGTTGAGTTGGGAGTAACTGAGCTGGTAACTTTTCTATCAGATCCCCGTTTTAACTACAATCTCTCAGATTTTTGCTTTGGACATTACAGTGCCAATTCAAGTTACTGATGTTTCATGACTTGTTTTCTTAAGGTGTTGGAGGAACCTGGTTTTATTCAGCACATTAAAACTTCATTCATGGAGATTCCATGTCCCATGATTTCCAGTTATTCCAGTAGTGATGCTGGAAACATGAGAGATGACAAAGATCTCGCTTGTGCTGCACTTTGCTCACAGAATCTTGACACTACAATGGTTCCAGTTGTGGGATACGAAGTGTTAGAAATGGCTTCTCCGGATAACAACGGTTCAAGTGGCATCAAGCACAATCAACCAGCAGATGATTCATTTATGGTTGAAGGCATAAATGGGGTGGCTTCTCAAGTACAAAGCTGGCAATTCATGGATGATGAGTTCAGTAACTGTGTTCATTCCGTGAATTCTAGTGACAACATTTCCCAAACACTTGTCGATGCTGCGAAATGTGTCTTTGCTTCAAAAGATGATAAAAAAATTGGCCATTGTTTGCAAGAAGTTGAAGAATGTAGTCACACGGAGCTTACCTCACTGGATCCTCAAAGCCATGACTTGCACTATCAAAGTGTTCTTTCATCCCTTCTAAATACCTCCCGTGAGCTAGTTTCGCGGCCGCATTTTCAAAACCACAGCCAAGAATCCAGCTTTGTTAGCTGGAAGAAAGGTGAATCGGTGTGTTGCAAGAAACAAAGAGACGGAGTTTCACAAAAGTTATTGAAGAAGATCTTATTTGAAGTTCCTCGGATAATTAATTACAGATTGCTTAAGTCGTCAGAAGATAATCACATTAAAGATGATGTTTCGAGACTAGAGGCTGAAGAAACTGCTACAAACCATGTAAAATTGGAGAGGAGGCGAAGGGAAAAGCTAAACGAAAGATTTGTTATTCTCAAATCCATAGTCCCTTCAGTCAGCAAGGTAGCTAATTAAAACTCAATTCCTTACAATTAGCGATCACTAAACATTCATCACTTGGTTGTTTGCAGTTCGACAAGGTATCTATACTAGATGACACAATAGAGTACGTACAAGAGCTTGAGAGAAAAGTCAAAGAATTGGAGTCTTGCAGAGCAAACTTAGAGGCTCAAAGAGAAGGAAAAACCAAGGACGCAGCTAAGAGAACATCTGACAATTATGGCAACAGCAAAACTAGTAAAGCAAAGAAGCCGTTGGTAAACAAGAGAAAATCTCGTGACATCGATGAGTCGGTGCCGGAGTTCGAACGTTTTGCGACAGCAGATAATGTAAGTGTGAGCATAAATGAAAAGGATGTTCAAATTGAGATCAAGTGTCCATGGAGGGAAGGAATGTTGCTCGAGATCCTGGATGCAATAAGCAACCTTCATTTATATTCTCACTGGGTTCAATCATCCACCAATCAAGGCATTCTGTCTCTTACTATCAAAAGTCAGGTACGAACGTGAAATTACAAGCACAGATTGACAAGCATCTTTTCTTTTATAGCTAACATAATTATTCTTAACCATGCATGTTTTGTTTTATTCAGTGCAAAGGATCAAATGTCGCATCAGCTGGGATAATCAAACAATCACTACAAAGAGTTGCTTGGAAGTGTTGAGTCTTGGTTCATACACAGAAATTGTTTGATCCCCTGTTGCCCCAAGAAAGAAAGAGTTTCGTAGTTGAGAGCATTTTGCAAAATCGAATTCAAAAGAGTGTGAAGGAGAAAAATAGTTCGGGGACATAAACTTATTCTGATAAGTGATAGTATAACTTTCTTCGAATGAAAGCACATATCTTACGCCAAACCCTTGATGGAATGGCAATCAGCTTTGAGTAATCGTGTGAAACAGAGGAGGGACCCATTGAATGAATCCTTCGTAAACGAATCTGTATGAAGATTTGCAATTAATGGGTTTCTTTAAAAATGAACCTACCAATCCATATCAAGACACTGATTTTTTCCTAGTGGCAATTGGCAAACAACATGTCTTCGTTGAAAAGTGCCACCGTGACAGCAACAAGCAAAATGTGTCCTCAAAAGTTAATAATCATAGGCTCGCAATTAATAAATGAAACAAAGCAAGGGTTTTGATCCTCGAGAATTTTGAATGCTTTTATTATGTCTTATCACGCAAACTTTTTATCCAATTCTCTTACGACAATGGGTTCCATCTGAGCTCCACATTTGAAAGATAGCCCTAGAATTTGCAGCGGCCTTTCGTAATCTTGTAAATAATGGCGGAAATAATATTGTTGTCAACCCGCAGGAGAGAGAAGTTTGTATTGCGATGGAACAGTCCCATTGTTCTAACACCAACTAGCTTCTTCATTGTTAAAGTCAATGACTCCTGTTGTGGGACCTACTGACGATCTCACTTGCTTTGTTGGCGAGCTAGTGTGACATTTCACGCGATTTTCTCATTATGCGTTACACGCAAGAGTAAATATTAGTTCCTTTCTTATATTTTGAGTTTAGTCTTTATATTTAAAAATATTTTTAAAATATTTTTATTAATAATTATATTATACCCTTATTTCTCTCTCTCTCTCTTTTTTAATTTTATAATAATATATTTTTAATAATATTCTTAGAATATTAATAAAAAGAAAAAAAAATAATTTATTAACTCTATCTTAAAAGTAAAATAAAAATTAGTGTAATATTTTTTTATTATTTTTTAAGGATTAATTTTTTAAATTAATTAATTTATGAATAATCAATCAATAAGATTGTTGTAAGGATATTAAACATTATTTAAAGTTCACTATTATTAATTTATTTATAAATAATAATTAACAAGGTTGTTGTAAAGACAAGAAAAATACTAATTCTTTTAGATCGATATTTATTGATTAATTTATAATAAATAATTAACTTTTTCAACAAGTAAATTAATTAATGTAAAAATTATTGTAGTAAATGTATTATTACAAACACAAAGGAAAAATAAAGACAAGAGAGTAATATCTATTAAAACAAAAATGTCTTAAGATATTTTTTAAAATATAAAAATTAAATAACCACTTAAACCAAAATATAGAAACGAAACAATGATTTACCGTTATATGCAAAAACACTAAAAAGATTCTTCCAATGCGTTAATAATATGTCCGCTAGATTCAAATAGCTATATTGATCGCAGATAAAAAGATGACCGAAGAGAAAACCACGGCTCTTTTTTATCGTGATAAGCACCGGTGAAGAATTTGCTTCAATCCTGATGTTGCATAGGCTGCTGAATTGGCTGTGGAAATGGAATAGGACACTTGTCTATTTGGGTCTTGTAAACTGTTAAGCCACACTTACAAATCATGCTTTTGATCCCGTTGTTACTCATTTTTCATAAATAATTTTTCAACCGTGAGGTTTTAACCCAACGCATGACATTGAGCTGCATCAAAGTGGAACTTTGGGATTCCTCTCGGGTCTTCAAAGCCCCATTTCTCAAAAGCAATTAAGTAAAGGCAAGAAAAACAAAAATGTCATTGGATTCAATAATAACAACCAACTCACACTTACACCAACAGCATACAACTGAAAGGAAGATTTGTCACCATCAGATAGCCGATCAGGCAACACAGAACATACACATTCACATTTGGATACAATTTAATTAACTGGATATTGTGTATTTTTACCCAGCTAAAACTCCAGAACTGATGTAATACAGCCCTCCTGTTTTATCCCTGCAAAATCGTTGACAGTATGAGCAATTCTCTCGAATTTACCTTCCTCATTATTTTCTCTAAACTTCAAATAGTCCAAGCAAATGAAGGGCTTGTAAATCCTTGAGCATCCTTCTCCCACAACTTCACCCGGTGCTCGAATCACCTTCTCATCCTCAAAACCCCAAAAGAAAGCCAGTGAGAGACGGTTTATGAATCGTTTCAAAACAACCCGATGCTCAGATGACCTTAACCTCCCATTGCTCCAAGCTTGCATAAGATCTCCAACATTAACTACTAACGAATTCTCAAATGGGAATATGTCTACCCACTCCCCCTCCTTGGATCTCATCTGGAGTCCACCAATCTCATCCTGATAGACTAGTGTTATACAACTCATATCAGTGTGCATTCCAAGCCCTTCAACCACTTTATCTTCTTTGACAGTCTCCGGCGGTGTATAATTTATGATCCTCAAATACCCATGACAGTTACCAAATTCAGATTCATAAAATTTCCTTTCATAGTCATCTCCCAAACTCGTTAATATAATCTTCAGGATTCTCTGAGATAACTCCACCATCTTGATCCCGTACTCTTGCAATAGCTCACTATAAAAAAGAAAAGCAAGATAACATAAACATAATGCAGATAAATGATTACCAAAACCATAGTACAAAGACAGTGTTAAAGAATATGTTACCTAAAGTCAGAACTCTGTTGGCCAAAAAGCACACATGCAGAAGCCTTTGCGGCAGCAAAGTAATCTGGACCAGAAACCCGCAGGCTTTCAAAATAAGGGGAAGCTATAAAATGAGGAGTGTAGGTTTTGATGCATGATGATGGGCCAAGCTTGAGCTTGGTATCTGTGGGACTGCTAAACATATGTTTGGAGAATGAAAAGACTTTCTTAAACATATCCTGGGAGATACCATGGTTAGTTACATAAAAAAAGCCCCATTCTTGACAGGCTTCAGAAAGGGAAGATAGAAAGGAGGGACGCACCGGTTGGGATAAATCCAACACAGGTAGCTGAACAGAAATCTGCAGTTCTGGCATTACTATACTGAAAAATACAATGGTTTGCTCAGCTGGATTCAAATGTTGACACAAAAAGCGTGTTCCATATGGAAAGGAGTCAACTGTAAAAAGTTATAAGATAGACTTATATCCCAACTGTTGAATAAAAATTCTGATACATTTTACCATAATCAGAAATGAAGAACACTAATTGAGGGTTTTCTATAGACGATGATAATCTGAATCCCACCATTACAACTATGATTGGGCAGGTATAAAGAGGTGGTGAGACAGAGAATTGTGGCCATCTCAATCAATACTTTTTAAAGATAAGTGATCATTACTTTACTCCATAATCACCATTATGGTGGAGACCACAGACTATGAGCAGCAACGTCACCATCTCTACTAATTTGCAGCTACTAGTGCTCCCATCAAACAAATAAAATAGACTGACAATGGTAATAACATAATAACATTGAAGCTTAATTTTCAAATGTATATAAAAGCAAAGATAGGAAATAGGTTTCTAAAGCATGAATTCAGCAGTACACAGTTCTTGCTAACAATTTTTTTATGAACAAGTCACACCTTCACATCAGCAACAAATACACACTTCTCATATAGCTTGAGAAAAACAGAAACACATAATTTCTGATAAATATAGCAGAAGCATAAAAGCTCAAAAGAACCAATATGGTAAAAAATATACTGTAGTAACAAGTCAGCACAATGTCTCCACACAAATGTTAAGCAATTGACCCTCCAAAATATATTAGCTTATGTGGATTATGTATTATGGATAAGGGCAGAGACATAAAACATTATGAGCTTTTGTGTAATTCAACTTCCATCTCACAACCCTGCTTGATTAGAAGCAGAGGGAAGGTAATAATTGATTCATAACCTTAACTCTAAATGACTAGAGAGTTTTGTACTTTTCATAAGCCACAAGGCATTCAATAGAGCATCATTCCCACTCAATTGTAGATGGAGGCTTTGATGTGATGTCTTGAACAACTCGGTTTACACCTCGAACAGTATTACAGATTTTTCTTGCTACATCATCAAGGAATTTGTGTTCAAAATAGTACCTGTAATTTCCACGGATCCAAAGAGAGAAAATAAGCAAGTTGCATGCAAGAAATTTTATTCTACCTCAAAGGGCAAACCCAAAAAGCGTACACTATTTCACAGAGAATAGCGGTGAAATAGTAATTTCCACCACTCCATAGAAATAATTAGTGGCTCTAGAAAACAAACTTGACAGTAAATTTGCAAAATTATGGACTTTTAAATTAGCAGCATCTTGAAAAAAGAATAAAAAAACAATTAGCAGCAAAGACAAGGGATTCGAGAGGCAAGGTTTGTCGAAATAAACTTCCAATGGAACATGAATATAGACCTTAGTTTACATGCTATAAAATGCTCATATGGTCATTTGTTAGCTTATGCATATAAACAACTCTAGAGAAACCATCAAAAGTGAAAAAATTGGAGGCTTACCAATCTGCTGTCATTCCATCCTGGCTTGTAACAGCTCTGAGAGCAACAACATGAGAATGAGTTCTTTGATCGCCTTGAACTCCAACTGATCTTACAGGCAAAAACACTGCAAACGCTTGCCAAATCAAGTCGTAAAGACCTGCCTCCTTGATAGATTGAATGAAAATTTCATCAACCTGAAAAGAAGAGGTCAAAAAACTGAGGTTTAAAAGGGTAAACAATGACATAGGGTTCTCACTCGAAGCATAAACTACACATACCTGGCGAAGGATATCCAAGGCATTGCCTTCAGTTACATCACCAAGGACTCGCACTGCAAGGCCAGGGCCAGGGAATGGATGACGCTTTAGAAATTGCTCGGGAACATTCAATATCCGGCCAAGTTGACGGACCTTCATAAATAGAGAAAGAAAATGACCAAAATAGAATCAGATATAAACAAGAATGGAAATCATCTTCATTAGTCTGAACACATGATACGGGAAAATTGAAAACCAAACCTCGTCCTTAAATAGAAGTTTAAGAGGTTCAATGAGCTTCAACTTCATGTCTTTAGGAAGCCCCCCAACATTATGATGGCTTTTGATAGTATGGGAGTGGGTTCTTCCCGTTCCAGGTGGTGGGCATGATTCAATTACATCTGGATACAAGGTTCCTTGGACCAAATAAGCAGGCTTCTTTCCTAATTTCTGCTCCAAATCATGGGCAAAAGCATCAAAGATGCAGATGAATTCTTTTCCAATTATTTTCCTCTTGATTTCAGGATCTATCACACCTTTCAGCTTACTAAGGAACTGATCAGTTGCATCAACGCAAGTAACTGGTAGATGTAGATCCTTTTCAAAGGTATCCATGACACGTTCCCTCTCTTTGTACCTATGTAAAACAAAATTATGATCGAAAATTTAAAGAGAGAAACCAAAAGATAACTGAAAGTGTAGATCCAATATAAAGTCTTTCCATGAAATTTAATCTTAGTTGTTTCAGAAATATGTGCACACTCTCTCACCTTAGTAAACCATTGTCAACAAAAACACAGTGAAGCCTATCTCCAATTGCCTTATGAACAAGAGTTGCAGCAACAGTGGAATCTACACCCCCGGATAATGCACAGATGACATGATCTTCAAGCCCCACCATATCCTTGATGCATTTAACTTCTTCATCCAATACATTTTCCATCTTCCAGCCTGCATTAACTCCACAAACATCAAATAGAAAATATTGAAGAGTTTCCATCCCTTCAGACGAGTGTGTCACCTGCAGAACATTCAATAATCAGCAATTAAAAATGGAAGTTCACATACCATTATAAACTTCCAAGAGGTCCACACTAAATCACTAATGATGGCAAAGCCACCGCATCCAGGGGCGGAGCTCGCAGTTCAACTCTGCGGGCCCAAATAAAACATTTCAAAACTAATTATATGATTTTTTTTCAATTGAATAGGCTCACCTGTTTCTAACAAAAGAAAGAAAAAAGAATTTGTTAACAGTAAATTAATAATTGTACAGATACAAGTTTTTATCAGAATTAATGTTTGTGGGATCATATAGCTTAAATGACATTTTTCTCTGAAGTTTAAAAATTGTGAGAGAATGTGCATCCCTGCAGGGGCCGAAATGAAGATTTTACACCTAAAACTGATATGTAAAACCATTTCAAATAGGTCTATGTAAAATTCTAGGACAATAGGCATCAAAACCTCCATAGATCCTTCAACACATCCACACATCCTTACATCAGAACAAATAACTCCAACACAACTAATATATAACACCCCCCCCCCCCGGCGCGGCGCCAAAAAAGAGAAAGAAAAAACAAATTTAGAAAATTCCAATTCCTTCTACCTCAGGATGATACTGAAGCCCAAAAAGCCTCTTTTCTCTATTCTCAACAGCAGCCACAGCGCCCTGCTGACTCCTCGCCACGACCTCGAATCCATCAGGCAACACAACAGCCTCGTCTCCGTGACTCATCCAAACGACCTGATGATGACCCACCTTCTTATTCCCAAAAATCCCCGAACTACCTTCCACCAGTATCTCCATTCTCCCGTACTCCTGCTTCTCCCCAACCAGAACTACACCACCAAGCTTCTGAACCATCAACTGGAGCCCATAACAAATTCCCAAAACATAAACGCCGTTAGACAGGGCCCACTCGAGGAAGCCAGCGGGAAAAGCAGGGGCATCGGGGGAGTGGACGGAGTGGGGACCGCCGGAAAGGATAACGACGCGGGGATTCTTGGCGGTAATGTCTTCGAGAGAGCAGGTGCCGGATAGGCAAAGAGACAAGATGGAGAGGGAACGGATTCGTCGGGTTATTAGGTGGGTGTATTGAGAGCCGTAGTCGAGGATAAGGACGAGTTCTGGTTTATTCTCCATTTGTTGCTGGTGCAGGTGGTCTGGTTAGTGCAAGGGTTAGGGGTTTTGGGAATTTTGGTGGGTGGCTCACTGGCTTGGCTTTGGAGGGTTTAAGGGATGAGGGAAAATTAGGGTTTTTATTGTTAAAGTTTGGCGGGAAGTGGGGGCGTGGATAAATTATTTATTAAAAAGGATGGAAATATAATTTTTAATTCGTCATCAGATTTTAAAATACCATTTTTTTTTCAACCCATCTTTTACGGCAACCCCATTAATACGTACACTGTATTCAAATATTCCATAAATTTGTTCTCTACGTTCTTTTTTTCATTAAAAATTTTATTAATTATATAATTTTTAAAAATTACTTAATCAATCTTTTCTTTTACTTCTCTTCTTAATTTCATAGATTCTCATAAATTCATTCGAATATATTATTTTATCTGCAAATAATTGATATCAAAAACCCAATATTCAAAAATAAACATTAACAAATATTCATCAGCATCAAAATTAATGAATATTAAGAAATTAATTTTTATCAAATATCAAAGCTAATGAATATGAAGAAAGAAAATGTTATATATAGAAAGTATAAAATATATATCATAATATACTAAGAAATGTTCAAAAAAATGAATTTAAAAGAGAGTGAAATTGAATATTCGGTTTTTTGAATGTGAAAGTAGAGAGAAAAATATAAAATTATAAGATAGAGAAAGAATGTGATTAGTGAAGGATACTAATAAATGTCAAGAGACATAAGATTATTATTATTTTCATTTTTTCTTTTTGGAGGGAGATCAATATATTAAGCGCAAATTAGTTATTGTGTTCTTTAGGAATGACAGATCTAGAAAAACAATTTATTAGGGGTTAAACTAGATAATAGCAAATTTAAAAACTAAAACTTTGAATATATAAAACATTTTCTAATACAATTATAATTTTTCTTGACGTATTTTTATATTTGAAAATATTATGTAATAGACTCGTTATCAATATTATTAAGGATCCTCCTATGTTGCAACAGTTGCAACATACCATACTTTTTGTCTCCATTCTAAAATGCCATTGGATATAGATTAAGTCCATCTAACGGTTGAGATGAGTTCAATGAATAAGTAAAGTATGCACTTATATAATTGCTAGTGAGAAAGGATCTGTCTGAAAAATATGATCAAGAAAAAAAAAATAATAACAATGTTTGTATGAAAAAAAGATACTTAGGGTTCAACTAATTGCGCTTGAGAAATAATACAGAGACATCAAAATCGAAAGAAGATGATTGCAATTTTATGGGAGGGAAAAGATTTTGATGATTTACCTATGTTGCAACTTGGGATGTAAGCCGTATGAGTTGGATGGCGATTTTGTTAGTATAGCAGGTGTAAGTGATTTCGTTTAAGAAATAATCAGCAGACACCACAATCGAAATAAGGCGATTGCAATTTTTTGAGGGGAGGGAGAATTCCAATGATTTGTATATGAAAATGGGCTATCATGAGTATGAATTTGATGCCGAATTTGTAAATGTAGTAGGCAAATGCATATTTGCTGGCGCTAAAAGTTTAGGAATTAACTATATCTGAAAAATAGAGGGATTATCACATCTATTTGATCTGTTGATGTGCTATAAAAGCAGATGCAGCAGGTAATTCTTAAACCTTAAAAAATAGTCAACTTTGTTTTAAAGATTTAATTGTCATAATTAGGTTGGGAGAGCCGGTTATGTTTATTTGTTAGAATGCGAGAAGGTGAGATTGGTAATAAGGATTCAATGTTTAATTTCATTACAACAAGCGCTGGATTGAAAGAGCGAAGGGCAATTAATTTCTAGGAGAGGAAAATGAAGAATGATCCTTGCATTTACTTTTAAACAAATTGTGCAGGTACATATTACTTCATTTTTGTAACGATCATTTGTTTATATCAACAATTGATGAAGTCTTAGCTCTAGCGCATGTTGTCATATGCTTGTTTTTTTTTTTTTATTGCTCTTCTGATGTCTAATTGTGTATCGAGAATATTATTGTTATGAATTTTAATTTAGTTCTATTATTGTGATGCACTTGGTTGATGAAAACATGACTCTCTTACTTATAAAAGCAAGCATGTTGAGGGGCAAAGGGGATGAACCCCATTGAAATGATTTTATGACTTGGTAAATCAGGCTATTTGTTGATGAAAATGATTAAATTTCCTTTTAGATATTCATGGGCCATGAGTATCTATTCATGAGTGTTTTACATCATAAGCACTGACATGTTTGTTTGTTAGAGATAATGTAGAGTCTAATATTCTTATTCCTCTTTGACATATAGAATGCAATTTTGGACATAAAGTAGTTATGCAACAAGAATTGAGGGCAAGTGAGATAAGGAGTTGGTTAGTGACCATTGATAAATTGATGGAGTTTGTATGCTGGTAATTGATGTTGTGTTGTTTTTTTATTTTTTCCTATTACATGGTGTGCATATATCACTCCGTAGAACATTATACAAGTTTTTGAATTTTTAGTACTTCATGCAATAAGATAGCATATAAGATTAATATTATGAACTCTTAATAATTGTGCTTCTAGTTTTGTTAGCTTGTGTGACCATTTAATGCTTCCATCTTGTACAGATTGGCATGGTGAGAAAGAAGAATATAGAATTCAAAGTGTTATCCATTAAAGAGATCAACGACGAGCAGTTGACTACCTACAATTTCCACCCTGCAATTAGTTGTACAAGAGGAATTGGAGGTTTCCAAGATTAAGGTAATGATTTTAATTTTTTTTTTATATATTTACTTCAATTGGTTACTACAAATGTAACATGATATAGAGGTGCTCTCTCAATCAACTTTGTTAACTGATGCAGTAGGAGCTAATAATATTAATATTATGCGGCCTTCACGAATTTTGTCAGCTTGTGTGACCATTTCATGTTTCCTTCATCTTTTACAGGTTGGTGTTGTGAGCTTGGAGAATCCACAAATCACGAGTGTCATCCATTGAGGAGATTGACGAGCACTTGACTGATGATAAAAAAGCATTTATCCCCTATATGTTTAATTGATATTTTTAAGTCCATTTGATAATGTCCACATCCATTGGCCTCCAAAGAAGAAAACAAGACGTTGAAAAACAAGTTAATGTTGGTTGCAATGCTAACCAAGGGGAAGTGGTTTGAGTTAGTAGTTGTTGGTTACTTTTACTGGGCTATTGCATTAATGATTAGTATTTAGTAGTGCCTTTAATGGATATTGTAATGATAATGATGAATGCAATTGTAATAAGTTTTTGCCTTGTAAGATACATCGTAAGTGGCAATGTTTTTCTCAAAAATTTGAAACTTGGTTTCATTTCATTATACTTGCAATTTGTTGGAGTGGTCTTAATGGATTCTTGTTAATGAATTTAATTGAGTTAAAAAAAACTAAAATAATAAATGGCAAAATTTTGATCAATTTGTCGACGGCTTAGACTTATTTTGATGTCTTATAATTGGAATAAGCATGATTGATAGATAATTGTTTTTGTTGTTTGAAGGATGTAAAGATTTGATCATTTCTAAAGCATTTTTCCAATCTACAAAACATTAAATTTATTAGAAGAAAAAAATAGACTTAAGATGTCGTCATCTACAATTTAGCTTTAAACCGAAGTGGATAAGATTTTGATGGTGGCCTCTTAAAACATAGTGAATATTGATATGCATTTGCGCCTTTATTTATTTAATTTAGTTTTCTACAGTCTTTTTTAACAACCTGCTATTTTACTTAACTACTAACTTAGTCTTTATCGTTAGATGAATATACTTTATATCTAATGACATTTTAGAATAAAGACAAAAAGTGTGGTACGTTGCAACTATTACAACGTAGGCGAGTCCTATTATTAAATGTATCATTTCTAACATAAACAAACAAATTATCATTCATCCCATTACATTTCAAAAATGATTTTTTACGAATTTTGTTATTGAAAACATTCACTTAACTAGTACTATAGAAACTGGAAGATTAATTCTATTTATAGGAATAGAAAAATATTTTGTATGATAAGCTATCACTATTTTTAGTTAAAGTGTAGGTTTTTGTAATTTTTAAATTTAAAGTTTAAATTTTAAAAATTTATAGAAAATATTTTAATAGATTCTATGGTGGTTAACTAGAAACCCAAAATATTTTTTTCTTTTATTCTTAATTTTTTTTTTCACCCGCTGCATTCGCCGCTGTTCTTGAAAGATAAAATTGTTACTTCAAAAAATAAAGGTTAAATTTTTTAAGGTTGAAAACGTATGTTAGAATATCATATAGATCCCATGTTGTTAACAATTTTTTAACTTCAGATATAAGTTTTCAATATGTATCAAATACGTCCCTGCGCTAGTGAACTTCCTAGAAACGGGTCGTTTATGTTATTCTTCCTCAGTCAGGACTGCTCAGGGATCCAGATAATAATATGTTTCTTGTATAAAATTGTTTTGCATTGAAGATTTCATACAACATCCACTGGGGGAATTTTGAAAACAACAAATAAAACCTGTGATTTCTCGACATTTATTGTAAACTATACAGTAAGAGTAGTAAACAAGAAACTTGAGGGCCGCGAATTTTGACTCAATGAGTCCCTGAATCCTGATCAGCAGCCTCCTCTCCTAACTCATCCAAAAGAATTCCATAATCTTTCTTGATTCATCGAGTTGCAGGTTTGCATCCCATAACAAACATTGTTGGATGAGAAAGCATGCAAAGCAAAATTCAAGGCTTCAAGGATGCAGATCGATTGAAATTTCCAATTCCAGTTCTTCTAAAACACTTTCAACCAATTCAGTAATAGCAACTTCAGTATCAATTCGAATGTCCATCCATGTTGTTCTGGATTTTCCCAAGTCCTTTTCAACAAGTTCCTCCAAGGTTTGAAACTGTCGATGGAACAGGATGTCCAAATCGACACATTTCATCACCTCGTTAACCACATTTGTTCCGGCTTGAACCGGTCGGATTTTTGGCATAAGAAATGATACCCAGGGGAAGCAACTAAAGTAACTTTGGTATACCTCTAGAAGGACTTCATTGATATAATCAAAGAGCAGCTTGTTATCAACAGTGAGTAGGTTAGGCAATAGCTCCACCTCCTCAGGTAAGGATAGGTCAAGAAGTTGGTCTGACGAATGACATTTCATTGGAAGTTCTTCCCATTTTATACCAGAAGCTTGCAACACTGCTGTTACATATTCGGACAAGGATTCACGCTCATTCATGGCATTGCTTGAATTGATCTTCAGACCTGAAGGAGGTGTCACACGAGCAGTGCACGAGTTTTCTTCACAATAGTCTTGTTTCACTACTGGCTCAGCTGCAGATGTTTAAGTTGGTAAAGTCAGCAACATTTTGGAAGAACAAAAACAAATAACTAGAGATTGCTGACTTTAAAGCCTACCAGATGGAGATATGGTGCTTAGAGGGCTAGCTATATCTTCAATGAAGAACTGATCCAGAACAGATACTGGACTTGCATGCTCTGCTTTATCTTTCTTGCCATTAGACTCTTCCGGTCTTTTCATGCTCAAAGGGCTTGAAGAATAAGCATCTTCTGAAGATGGTGATGTTAAGCTTTCCATAGGGAAATCCTGAAGAGGGCCAAAATCGGTGGCAACAATGCGCTGAAATATGTCAGAGAGTAGCAGTAGGATAAAACGTAATAGAAAAGAATAGGACAGATGCACCACTAAGTAATTTGACGGAGTTGGGAATTAAAGTTTACCAATTTTGAGCACTCCAAATGTTCATTGTCCTCATACATGTCGGCGGGACCCGAACTTTGATTTGCACCATTATTATGTGATTCATTTGATTGTATGGGAACTCCCAAAGAATTAAATTCTCCCCGGTTCGCAGAATTATAGACAGAACCTGAATATTAACTAAGCTGCTTAGACAAGATAAAGTGTTTGAGAACCACGAGAATTGGAAAAGCAATGAAAATTACCTTTCAAGCTTGAAGGATCGCTTAGGGGGCTAAATCTTTTGTGCCTATTGATATCAGGAAAATGATTCCCCGAGTCATTTGGCTTCCTATCAAAGATTTGCAATTGATCAGTGAATCTCTTATAATCTGCTAAGGATGGAGCCTCTATGATCTGCCTCACTGGACTTAAGTACCCATTTTTCTTTTCTCTCTGATGTTGCTTCTTTTCATTGACCATTTGGTAATAGCTGTAAGGAGAAAATCTCATCTGTGCAGCATTAAAGCCATGGTCCTGGTACCTTCCCAAGAAGTCATATTCAGGCAGAGAAACAATCCGTCTGGAGTTTGTCAGTACCTGTTTTCTTGAAAAATCTTCATTTCTCTTCCTTAACACCTCAGAGAGATGGTTTGTAGATTCGAGGTATATATTAGATTCAATTTGTTTAAGATGCCTGACAATGGTCAATGCTGAGTTTCCAGGGTCACTTCCACCATTCGCAGCAACTGGCTCTTTTGTACCTGACCCAGAATCCTTCGCCTTGCCCATTTCGGCTCCCTTCCCGACACAGGAAGACTTTGCCATTCGACCAGTCCCAAGATTGCACTTGCTCAATGAGTTGTTTTGTGCGGTCTCCGGACCATTTCCTTTACCACCATCTCCCCAGTCCTGAATGACAGGAGGAGATTTATGTCTTTTACAATCAGTTGATGTCGAGGGCTTCTTCTCTTTTCTGCTTAGCCCAATAGCATGTCTCAACTTCCTCTTCATAAGTCCAAAGGAAAAATATGCAGGTTTAGCACTCTGGACTTCATTCCTCAAGCTATAAAGAGACTCTGGAGAGGAGCAATCACTGGTGTCACCTGCACCATTTTGCATGGCTATTGATCCACACTTCAGAACCACAATTCTTTCTGAAGTTTGAGGATCAAAACTTCCCTTAGTTGAGTATCTGTCACAAGACACTTGATTGCAGTCATGCTCTTTAGTTTCGCCGATTGTCATTCCACAATTTCCCGACAATTTAGCTTCTGGGAAGCTAGAGTTGATCTCCAGTTTGTTTGCCCGAGAATGACGTAAATCTTGGATATGTTTGACTAACAAAGAATTGGGATCTTGTAGCAGATTTATGAATAATTCCTTGTTGGAATTTAATATCTCTAATGCATCCAAGAAATGTTTAGACTGGTGGCTGGCCTTGTTTTTGCCGAGGAATTTTCCTTTAATGAACTTCTGATTTACGAATGCTTCCGCTGCCTCATTCATCTTAACTTGCAAATTTATTTCACTAATCTGGTTATTCTTCGGATGGCTGACACTTCTGCAGCTACAATCCCTCCTAGGATGTGCCTTAGTGCCGGATGCTTCTGTCGGTGCTGCTTTGTTACACTTTGTTGAAGATTTGTCTGCTGAACTTTCATTATTAGGCTGTCTCTGCCCCATCGTTGCTATGTCCTTGCAACCATGTATCTGAAAAGTCTTGCATGTCTTTCTTTTATGGTTAGTCGGCAAATGACCAACGGGCTGTGTATTTTTAGATGGTATACGTTGCCCTTCAGTATTATTGACCTTCTTATTGACCTGCAACTCAGTGGCCATCTCTCCTTCTCCTTTCCTCATTCTCATTACATCTGCCTTAGCAGAATCAATCATCTGAGACTCGTTCTTTACACGATCCTGAATCAAATTGAGATGCTAATTGGCATATGCGGCACTTCTCCGTAAAACTTACATATAGGGGGAAAAAAATTTACAGAAATTAGGGGGAACGGATCACTAACAGGAAGAAGTTAAGTTAGTAACTCAAAAATAGGTAGGTTGCCGATACTTACATCAATACACTGGCATTTTACATTGGAGTTGGAAAGCAAATCAAGCCTACTCCTTGAATCTAATCCATCTGCATATGAAAAATCAGAATATAGAACTAAGTTGAACATCGTAGCTGTTAGGATCTAAAAACAGTTCAGACTTTACAAATAGATCAATAAAAATGGCTTCCATCCACATATAGCAATTTATGAAACAGCAGAAACAGATCTCTGATTACAAAATACTTACCTAAAACTTGTGAGTTGAGTCCTTTCCCATGAGGAACCAGCTTCCTGCTATTAGAGTCACCCTGGCCAAAGTCACAGAACCGAATTAAACTCCATGCGCAGCCAGATTTGTATCTCTCGTACAGCACAGGACTTTTAAGCTATCTCTTCTCCATTATATGCCAAAAAAATTATTAAACACAGAACATACTTTGCATCTGCTAACCTACAAAAAGAGGGGGGGAAAATGATAGCACCAGTTTATCAACAACTACAGTCATGAAACTTGTGAGAAAGATTAAAAAATAACGTAAAAAGAACCCAAAAACCTGAGGCTAGTGCTAGACTGCTGGTTCAAAGAACTCCAAAAGACAAAAACCAAACCGAAACAGTAGGCTTGTCTTGTCTTATCGGCTGGTCAACATATGACCAGTCAGTCGCCAGTTCTTTTTTTTTTTCTTTCTTTCTTTCTTCCTTCTCCTTTTCTTTTCTTCCTATTGCAATGTAATAACTTTAAGATTTTGCCATTATAGAGTAGCCATGAACGAAAAGGAAAGAAGAAAGTGCGATTCGGTGAAGAACAGATAAAAAAGAAAATAAAGTGCATGTGAATAGTAATTATACATAGACACTGACAGCAGGTAACATAAACACAGTTGTGAGTTGTATGGGTGGGCATGGGCATGGGCATGACTAAGGACAAAAGTAACTTTCACATGAAGCAAAAAATTTTGTCTTTCTTATCACTACTCATTTCCCTCTCTCTCTCTCTCTCTCTCTGTCTAACAGATTTGGGATTAGTGGTTGATATTGGGATTTGTGTTCGTAGAAACGTTGTTGTCGCGTAAGATATGTGACATAATAATCATCGTTGTCAATCCACATCGGCATACGAAGCCCGTGCCATGCCCCATGTCGTTTTTATGTTCGAGTAAAAATTTCAAAATTGCTGTCGTACTCGTATTCCAGTTTAAACTTGTAGGCTGAGAGATTATTATTATTGAGTTTGTGACCATATCTATTCATATCATAGATTACATTTTTAAGAGGGATGAAGAAAATGCTAGTTTTGGTCAGAAATTAAATCGGCCGTCTGTAGCTGCACTAATAATTGTATAGGGCCCAACAACAAAATGCGGGGACCGTGGGTACCATCAACAGGCAATGGTGTAACGTCTACGACACCAATAACACATAAGGTTCAGATTTGAAAAATTACAAACAGTTAATTAGCCTCCGCAGAAACTTTACTTTATTGCTAGTTGACTTGCAAGTGTCGAATCCTGTCCAAAAAATGGGGGCCAAAAAAGGTGCCGAACCTGATTGAGCACAATCGCTTGAAGGATCTAAATATCTTTAGTGAACTTTAATGTGTAGTGTTGTGTGAACCGGTTATTCCATGTTGATGATGGTCATGAAAATTTTTGGTGGTTCCTCTAGCTGTTTAATCAACTGCCAAATCAGATGATTTGAAAGAGCTGAGATGTATGTTGTGTTTGCGTGTGTGTTTTGGAATGGTGAAAGCATATCACTTTACGGACCAATTTCTATATGATTGTTAATGTGGGCGGCGCCATATGGTGCTGCGAAGGGGCTAATTAAAGAAAAATGGCAAAAAAAAATTTTGTTTGAGTGGGGGATATTTCCTTCCAACAATTTGCCTAATTCACTTTATTTTGAAGGCTTATTCATAGAAAATTCATAATATTTTTTAAAATTTAAGACCAAAAAAAAAGTTTAAATAATTAATCAATCAAATTCTTCTCACAGTCAATAAATTTCATGACAGTACATAAATTTTGCGAGATATCGTGTCACAAATACACTTAGTTAGTTTTGTTAGTTTAATTAAGCTTAATGATCGCAATGAAGATGATTTAATTGGTTAATTATTCAAATTTATTCTCAATTTAAAATTTTTAAAAATAATGTGAATTTTTTATGACTAGTTTTTAAAATTTGGGTGGATTTACACAATTTCAAGGTGGAAATATCACCACCCTTTTTGTTTCAATAGTCCATTTATCATTAATTGCCTTAAACTTCTGGCAAAGTTTATGAAAATTTTAAAATACAAAGGCTATCTCTTCTTAGTTACTACTTCCTATTTTACTCTTTCTTTCTCTTAAAAATAAAATTATTATTTATATGTCAAAATAATTTCTCTTTGTCTTCTTGTTATTTGTCAATTTCCTTATCAAATTAAGACAGTTAATGATAGTTCCTTTCTCTTATCTCTCTTTCAACTGTTAAGGGATTTATCACCATGACTAATTTCATCAACTAACTACATCTACAAGCTCATATTAGAGCTAAAATTAAAAGTATTCAAGATTTTAAATATTAACAAATTATTAGGTTTGACCTACATCATAAGATAAATAATGAGACATTTAGAAAACCTTAACCTATGACTAAGTATCATTAATAATATACCACCTAGTAAACCACGTGTTTGAATCTAATGTTAAAATTTTGATACTTTTCTTTTAAAGGAAAAAAAATATATGTTAAATTATGATTTGTGTAACTTAGCCCTTCCTATATCGAGTTCTTGGCACCGCCATTGATTTTTAGTGCAATTTTAGTGGTCTGTACACTTTTCTAAAGGTAATAGATTACATATTATACATCAATCTCAATAACTAATGTAATGCCAAAAATACTCAAAAGTATAATTTTGAGTATAATTTTAGCCAATTTCTCTACAAATAAAAAAGAAATCAAAAGTATAATTTTGGATTCTACCTCAAATTATATAACTTTAGTGTTGAAATGTCTTTCGCAAGTACACTCAGACTCCATTTGGTGATTTGGTGGTTTGAGACATCAAAAGAAGTCACTTTAAAGCATAATTATGGACTCAAACTTAAAAAAAAATTATTTTAATTCCGATTATTGAATGATTTTAGCACCTCGAACAACAAGCTTTAGTTGATGGACCAACTCTACGTCACCGTACCTTATTCCACCCTACTTGTCACTATGCGGATTATAAAAACGGATTTAGGTGTGGCTTAAGGGGGACGCGTGCCCCCGAAGAGACCTTCCACACAGCCAATTATCAAACTAATATTCACTAATTGTTGCACTGTTCGGTACTATTGAATAAGATTGTGTTTCTCTGATTTGAGGAAAGAAAAACGCAAAAATAAAAGAATACTAGTAATTTACGGCTGCATTCAACTGGGAAGAGTAGCTGTTATTTATGATTGAATCCCTATCAATTAAAAAATAAACATTGTATTGCCGTAATAATTATATACGTATATTATTTCCTCCGCATGATTTTTTCGGTGGAGGGTATGCAATTCGTTATAAGTACGCGTGGTGGAGGATGATTGCAATTAATTAGTACGACAGCAAGTGAATGAAGCATGTGATTAATGGTCCAAAAACCACTTCAAAGATCAACGGTGTCCTCAATCGTGACTCGTGAAAAAATAATAAAACTCAACTGTGAAGATAATGACGTTGGTAATAAGAACCGGCCTCTGTTGACAATTTTGTGTAATCTATTCTATAAACGTCATCGATGACTCAACTAGTCATATGTAGGATACAGAAAAAGTTTGCATGAGACAAAAGCCCACTATAGTAGAACCCACGATTGGGGGAAATTGATAAAAATAGCCAAAAAAATTATGTATTTATCAAATTTAACCACTCAAATTTTTTTTTATTATAATTAGTTAAAAACTATCCTGCTGCTGCAAAATTTTATGATTTTTAATCAAATTTCCCCACGATTGGTTAGTTCTATAACAAAACTCACTATCCTGCTGCTGCATGATTAATCAAATATAGAAGTGTTACGTGTTTTAATTTTTTTTTTATCTTAAAAAACTATCTTTAATTATATATTATTCATCTCATTTTAAATAATATATCGTTTTTTTAATAAGTATGACACAATTAATTTATTTACAATTTATAAAAATTATCCACCAATAAATGAGTCGCATACTTACATATGATTTAGACTGAAATTTGAAATGAAAAATATGAGGTGTATATTATCGCTCCGTCAAATACTACGGCCTGTCATAAATCCGCCGCGCATGATACATGAAAAAACACTTTCTTTCTTTTCTTAGATGGCCAATCATGAAGAGGCAGGCCATGAAAGTGCACTTTTGCCAATGTCGAACATTCAGTGACCAAATTAAAGTGCTATGTGTCATTTCATTAGTGAACATATCAGCAATTCGGGCTTAGCCTGCCTGGGCCTGAGATTTGGATTTTCTGACACCCGGACTGGACTCCGCCAGGCAACAAAACTGGGAATAAGCCAACGGGTAATACTATAAGACACAATAGAAATTTATTAATTCGATTGATAAAAGCCAACAAACGAATAAGTGGGCAGTTAAAAGAAAGAAATTTGAAGCAGAAAAACGCAGACATGAATAAGAATAATATATAGCTCATTAAATTGAACTAAGCAGGCGATATTTTAAATAATCTTGCAATGACTCTTTTGGTTTGTATTTGATTTCCTGATCACTGAGAAAGATAATGCAAATCGAACAATATAATTAGAATATAAAAAAAGTCTCCGCAGGTTACAACTAGCCAAGACTACAACAGCGAGGAAACTTCAATTTCATCAACCAATCAAAGCAGTATAAAGCAATAAAAAGGATATTCTGATAAGCCGTGGTGAATGAGATGATGACAGCTTGAATAGTTGCAGAATTCCAATCACAGAACAACAAAAACAATGGCGTGAACCTACTTAAGCAGTAAGATACTGTAACGGCACATTCCATGATCAAACTATGTGTGTGTGTGTGTGTTTTTTTTTTTTTTTTAAATCTGATCACCAATAATCTCTATGTATCTGCCTAAACGAAATTATAAAAATTTCAGAAATTACTGAGAACTAGTGGCAAATGAACTATGCCTTTCATGTTGCATACGTAGTTAATTGTTCATGAGTTCATCTTGAAGTTCTTGACTTTCACTACTCGAACACCCATTGAAACAAAAACTATAGCCGCTGCCCCCTTCATTTACAATTCAATAAACTTGTATACTATCAATTAAAAATTTCATTCTATTTTATCAATTAACTTATTTAAATATGAATTAATCTACTAAATATATATTGAATTAAGTACGAAATAAATTCAAAGTTATTGTAATTCGAGAAATCAACCTTAAAACTTCTAGATTCAATAAAGAAAATTGAAAGAAATTCAATATTAGCCCAACAGAATTTATGAGAAAATAGAACTTTCCATTATTCCACATATGCAAACAAGGCCAATTGAAAGAATTGTTCACTTTAATTACACGTATTAGATGGAAGAATGTCTTTCGCGCTCCTGAAGTATTTCTCTTTAACCACTGCTGGTTGCCAACTAACGTATATAAATTATTATGATTGGTTGGAGCATGCACATAACAAGTAATGGATATTTAAAGTGCAGTGTTAAAAAAAGTATTTGGTGCTCTTTGAGCATTTCTCTTAACCATTTACTACTTTATATGTATGTGTGTGATTTAGTTGACATGGTAGAAAACTTTTGTTATGTGCTCACTCTAACACCTTAGCCGTATTTATTAATTGGTTGAAGCATACACACGATAAGTAATAAAAAATTAAATAACAATGTTAAAAAAGTTTTTGGTACTCCTAAAGTATTGCTCCTTACCATTTGCTACTTGTCAAGCCTTGAGCCCTGATCCAACACATGTCATTTTAGATTAAAAAAATCATCATTTTTTTATAAAAACTTATTTTTGTTAATAATATTTAATAACTTTACATAAAATAATTTTTTTATTTTCAATGAAAATTTAATTAGATAAATTATTGTTTAACAAATTTTGTATTCTCGCTCTATTTCATAAGTTATATTATTACATTTTAAATTTTAATTTTAAATTTTTTTTTGAAACAATTATAAGAATTTACAGTTAAAAAGATAGAAATAATATAGTAAGAAAAAAATTTGAGATAAATTTAATATTATGAGATTCGTATGAAATTAAAAAAAATATATTTTTAGGTAAAATTTTATAAGAATTATTTTTAATATATAAATTTATATTTTATTAATTAAAAATTAGGTATTTTAGGAAACAAATTAAAAAGGGTGTTAAAAACTCCACGAGCATTAAAGACGATGCACCGTTTTGGATGTGAAAACTGAACGCGTAAACCCGTAAGCTATCTTCAAGCTAAAACCCCTCGCTCTGTTTTTGACACTCAAAATCAAATATCAAAATGGGCTTCAGTCTCACAATTCCCACACTCACCTTCAAATTTCATCATAATTTCCCTCCAAAACCATTCATTTCTTTCCCTCCAAAGCCCTTCGATTTCCTTTCCCTCTCTCCCTTAAATGCCATCGGCCCTGACGGAAAGTTTTACCCGACACCGTCAGACGACGACCCGCCAGAAGCCCCAGAAGACACCGCCCATGGAGTCTCAAAGTTCCAGCAAATCCACCGTCAAGCCGCCAAGGCTCGAAAGCGTCGAGAGGACGACTTCAAGGCCAACCAGTCCACTTACCTCAACGCCATTGCTGACGTCGATGACCCACCTGTCAATACCGGTGATGCTTCTGAACAAGATGATTTTTTTGGTGAAATTGATAAAGCCGTTGCGATGAAACGAGATGAGTATGTTAAAAAAGGACTTATAAAGCTTAAGAAGCGGGAAGATGAGACTGTTCTCCAAGACCTTGAAGAGTTGGAGCCCGAGGAAGTTGTTGACTTGGAAGAGATTGATGAGTTACAGGGCTTAAGACTGGTTTCTGAAGATGAAGAAGATGAGGGTTTTGAAGATGATAATAAATCAAAGTTCGATCTTAATCTTGATGCTAATAGTGATAAGTATAAAGATAAAGGTAATGGGTTAGTGTTAGATTTGGATTTTGATAGTTTTGGTAAGACTAGAGCTAGAATTGTGGAACCCAAGTTTAAAATCAGTTTAGCTGAGTTGTTAGATGAGAGTAAGGTGGTGCCGGTCTCTGTTTACGGTGATTTAGAGGTTGAGATTACTGGAATACAGCATGATTCTCGAGTGGTGAGTGCTGGTGATTTGTTTGTGTGTTGTGTTGGGAGGAAAACTGACGGACATTTGTATCTGAGTGAGGCTGATAAGAGAGGTGCTGTTGCTGTTGTTGCTAGTAAAGAGATTGATATAGAGGAGACTTTGGGTTGTAAGGCTTTGGTGATTGTGGAGGATACTAATTTGGTGTTACCTGCATTGGCTGCCTCATTTTATAGGCATCCGTCGAAGAATATGGCAGTGATTGGGATAACTGGTACTAATGGGAAAACAACTAGTGCTTATTTGATTAAAGCAATGTATGAAGCAATGGGGTTGAGGACTGGGATGTTGAGCTCGGTTTCATATTACATTTATGGGGACAATAAGTTGGAGTCACCAAGAACAACCCCAGATGCTGTTATGGTTCAAAATTTGATGGCCAAGATGCTCCATAATGGAACTGAGGCAGTTGTCATGGAGGCTTCTTCTCATGGATTGGCATTAGGGAGATGCAGTGAGGTTGATTTTGATGTTGCAGTTTTTACTAATTTGACCAGGGATCATATGGATTTTCATGGGACTGAAGAGGAGTATAGGGATGCCAAGGCAAAGTTGTTTTCGGGGATGGTGGATCCAGAGAGACATAGGAAGGTAGTCAACATTGATGACCCAAATGCCACTTTTTTTATTGCTCAAGGGAACCCAGATGTGCCTGTTCTGACATTTGCAATGGAGAATAAGAAAGCAGATGTTCATCCTTTGAAGTTCGAACTCTCATTGTTTGAGACTCAGGTTTTGGTTAATACACCCCATGGGATACTGGAAATTTCTTCAGGATTGCTTGGAAGGCATAATATTTACAACATTCTTGCAGCTGTTGCAGTTGGAATAGCAGTTGGTGCACCGTTGGAGGACATTGTGAGAGGCATTGAAGAGGTGGATGCAGTTCCAGGGAGATGTGAGTTGATAGATGAGGAGCAAGCATTTGGGGTGATTGTGGACTATGCTCATAGTCCTGATGCCCTTTCTAGACTACTTGATTCTGTGAGGGAGCTTGCACCAAGGAGGATAATAACTGGTATGCCTCATTTATATAAAATACGTGTGGTGTTCTGCATCTGAAAGTAATACCATCTTCTACTTTTGCCCTGGTTATGTGACTAAATCCGTTATTTTGCATTCTTGGATTCTTCCCTGACCTATTTGTTTTACTTTTACCTGCAGTCGTTGGTTGTGCTGGTGAGAGCGACAGAGGTAAGAGACCTATGATGACAAAAATTGCGACAGATAAAAGTGATGTGACTATTCTGACATCAGACAATCCAATGAATGAAGATCCATGTACGTATATAATGTAATACAAACACACTAAAATGACTAGTAATGCTGTTTCTGGAACTAATGCTTGTCTATTTCATCTCCTCAGTGGACATCTTGGATGACATGTTGGCTGGTGTAGGATGGACAATGCAGGAGTATTTGAAATATGGAGAGAATGATTACTACCCTCCTCTTCCAAATGGTCATCGTCTTTTTCTGCATGATATCAGAAGAGTAGCGGTACGTTGTGCTGTGGCCATGGGTGAAGAAGGTGATATGGTTGTAAGTTTCTATACCCCATTATGCTTTTCTTTTGTTTGGATATCCAACAATAGAAATGGGTATATAAAGCTCTCGCTTGAAACTGACAGGGTATATGGAACAACAGAAAGTAAGTAGGTTAGTTCCAGATCATACTGGTTTTTCTGAAGTTGAAATATTCATAAGACATTGAATCTTTACATTCTTATTTTGAGTAGCTCGAAGGACTAGGGTATGGTTAACCAAAGAAGGCGAAAATGTTCCACAAACTATCTGTTCCGGAAAGAAAAGTAAATTTAATTGCAGTTTTTCGTGATTTTAAATAAATCATTTTGCATTTAGCTTTCAGATCTCTTATTGACATTTGGAAAACAGATGGTATATACAATTTGCGGTGTTGAATGGTTTATCGATTGATCAATACCTATACTTGCCCATCCTCCCTTGTTATCATGATTTTAACCATTTATATCCTTGTTATCTGATTTTATAACCAATGCTGCCAGGTAGTTGCCGGCAAAGGTCATGAAACATATCAAATTGAAGGTGACAAAAAGGAGTTCTTTGATGACCGTGAGGAATGCAGGGAAGCATTGCAGTATGCTGATGAACTTCACCAAGCAGGAATAGACACTAGTGAATTCCCATGGCGGTAAGTTAACTCTATCCTTTCCCTCCTTTGCACATTCTTGGTTGATACTTCCATGAGCATTAGATGAAGGACGTAAACAGCTTTGCCAAAGAAAGAGTTTTTTTTACTGCCCAGTGTCAGTTTGCGGATGTGGGAATTTGTTTGCTGCTCTCACTTGGTTTCCTATGTTACAGATGCCTTGACAAACATTGTATTAACCATTCTTCATGCTGCTGCAGGTTACCGGAGTCTCATTAATATTGTTTGGAAAGAAGAGTAAAGAGAGACTAGAATCTTTGCACTTAAATACAAAGAAATGGTTTGAATCCTTGAGTTAGAGAAATGCCCAAGGATGTACATTTCTAAGGGGTAGTCACATGCATTATATTTGAAGTGAAGCCATTAAGTGTCCTGCACTAGATAAATGATTGTTAAAATTCTATGATGCTTGGGCTCTTTCGGCATGGTCAATATTATGGTGTTATTCCGGAAAAGCTTCAAAGACATTGGGCAATACAACAAATTTTGAAGGTATCTTGTTGTAAGCGAATATATCTCTGTAACTTTGTACCAATCATTGAATGGAAATGTAAATTAATGATTGTAACCGCCTTTGTCGAACCAATGATGGATTCCATTTCGGTGTGGAAAGTTTGTAACAAATTTAGATGTGTTTTATTTGTTAAACATGAAGTTTTAAGGATAAGGAATTTATTTCACTAGCGAAATCGGATGAACAAATTGTCTTTGTTTTGTTGGTAATTTTATGCCAGCTGGATTCCTAGACAATGCTAAAATCTATTTAATTTCATAAGTAAAAAAGAAAAACGAAAGTGTCTCAAATGATTGCAGCTTTGCTATATTGTTGCAAGAAAAAGGTCAAAAATGTCTTTCCCCGTAGGGATAATGCTCGTGGATTACCGTGCCTTGCTTGTGAAATATATCGCATAACACTCAATTTTGAAACGGACGTGTTAAATTGATGCATGTCTTTTGCAAAGCAATGAATTATGCAGCTTGTTTTTACCTGATATTTTTCTTCGTCTATCTTGCATGCAATAATTGCTACAAAACGAATTAATTTAATGCAACTTCCATTTTTATTTTATTTTATATAATTTTCACTTACCTGTCAATTTTTCAAAATAAATATACACATATTCTAATATCATTTATATATTATATGAGTAACATGATATTTCAGAGATATTCTATAATATTTTCTACTACAATACCAAATCTGGTTAAGCATTTATTTGGCATGATATAGTAACTTGCCATCCAGAGAAAATTATCCCCTAATTTATAGCATAGACGTTTATGATTTCATTACTTTTGAAGGAAAAGAAAGAAAGAAAAAAGACAAGGGAAAAAAAAAATCAAAAGAAAAAAGCAAAGATATTTCTTTTACAGCTGCTAGAAAGCATTTGGAGGGAACCAGCGTAAGACTAGTTGCAAATCTCCAGTAAAGGCAACAGAAACACATACATGGCAAGAAATCCGTTTAGCTTTGATGGAAACAGATAATAATTTTTTTTTTAAAAAAAGAACAAAGAGCTCTGAACTTGGTTAAAAAGTAGCAAATTATCTAATTAATTTCTTTAAACAAAATTAAAACCAGTGATTTAATGTTAGTTAATTATCGTTTCCATCCCCATCGGCCATAACTGTCTGATTCACAGCCCACTTAAGACCCAACTCACACTGACATAAACAGAAACACTAGCAAACACAAATGCACCCTGACACCGTGACACACACTCACACACACTTTCTCAGGAGAGACTCCTCCGTGCACATATAGAAACAAAACAGACGACAGATGAAAAACGTATTTGTTCTTTCCTTACAGAGAGAAAGTGGAAACATAAATGCAGTGAGACTCGGACACAGCTTTTGTTAGAAGTGGGATTTGATGAAAAGAGGAACGGTCCCTATCATCAGCAATTCACGGTAAGTGAGACCACATTTCAACCCGCATTGAATCGTTTAGTTTACCTGCTTTATCACGTTTAAAGGTTTGAGTTTGCGAGAGTGATCTTGCCAAAAGTTGTTTACTTCGGAACTGAATGCTTGTTTGCTAAGCACTTTAGCTTTTATGGTTTTGTTTCTGGGTTTATTAGTCGATGCTGCAAACAGCTTTGTTTTCATTTTTTGGACATGATGCTATGTTCATCTTTTATGTACATATCATGTATGTTGAATCATTAAGCAAGCTAATGAATTCATTGGTTTTAGTGGCATGTCTGATAGATAAGTTAACAGGGGTCAGGTTTAAATTTCTTCCTTGATTGTTCAAGTTGTGAGTTTATGTAGAAATTGGTGTCCAGAATTGTGAAATTTAGGTACTCAATTTTCATTGAGCTATTTCCGCTCTTGCTTTTTAAAATCTGACTTTTTTTTTTCCCGTAATTGTTAAATATATGCCGAGTACATGCTAACATGCATATTAATTTTCGTCTCAGTTTTCTCGATGATCATCGTATAAGTTGTAGGACTAGAATTTGGAGAGTTTTCAAAGTTTATAATCTTAATTTGATATAATTTCATCATTCCTTTTTCTTTTGTTATTTAGTTATATTCCCTAGCATTTTATTGAGAAGTTGATTTTGATACGGAGTCCTATAAATAATTTTAAAAATCTTCAGGTGTTGGATGCAACTTATAGGGGGTGATTCAAGATTTCTTTGGTGAACGTACAGTCCCAAGTCAGTATAGTTCTTAGTTTTATGATGTCACCCAACTCCACAATGAGAGATGAGCCGAAGTTTCAGCAGCGGTGGGAGTTCAGGAGGAAAGATAATGACTTAGATTCTTCAAGTGACGATTCAAAATCAGGCTCAATCGGTCACCCAGGTCTCAAGAAGCATAAATTGGCCTCTAGCATGATTTCACTTGATAATGATGAAACTTGCAATGCTGGTAGCCCTGAGCTGAAACGCAGCAGCAATCCTGGCCTTGGGGATAAAATTGAATTTGCAAAAGGTAAAGAAAAGAAAATAAAAAGCGTTGGTAGGCAGAATATTGCTGATAGTGAAGTGAAAACTGATTGTAATCAAGGAGTCAGTAGAAAGAAGAGTAAAAGTATTGTCTATGACCCTGCTGCAATAGATGGTGTTAAAAACTTCACCGAGTCTTTATTAGAGGGGCTTCAAGTTAAAAGAGAAAATTTGTTTACATGGATGAGGGAGGAAATGAACAAGTTGGCAGCTCATGATAATGCTCTGAAGAAAGGGAGGAGAAAACGTAATTCAAGAGGAAAGAAAGTTCAATCCGAACATCACAACAACTTTGAGAAGAATGTGCAATTTCAGCAACACAACAACGATGAGGAGGATGTCCGAGCCCAACATCTGAACAATAATGGAGCAATTGTCCACAGACAACAGCAAAACAACTTTGAGGAGGACGCTGAAGTGCATTTCCGCAACAACTTCAAATCAGGCTTGAGAGTTCAAAACTGCAGTGGTGAATCTTTAGCAAAGATCACTAAAAGCATCAAATCATCACACACTAGTGATCAAGTTGCCTGCGGCCAAGCCACTGGGCCGCTAACATCACTAGAAAAGGAGAAAGGAGAGAGATTAGCATTAACTGTTAACACGTCTGGTGCTTCCAACCAGAATGTTCAGGTGCAGCATCCAAAGAGTGTTGTATTGGCCATTAGAGCTCTAAATCGCAATGGTGGGTCGTCAGCGAGGTCTATAAAGGGAAAAAAGACTGGTAATTTCAATAAGCACTACCAAGCACGGGAAGATCGAGTTGGCTACAGCCAAGCCGTTGGATCCATGATATCAACTGAAAAGGACAAAGCAGAAAGGTTGAGATTATCTGTTGAACAAAGCTTTTTGTCCAATCCCACTCAACGGGCAGCTTCTTCTATGTATTTAACCTTGCCTACAGTCTTAATCAAGTCCCACGACTCGAACAATAGGCTTGACACCTTTTTGAGTAATTATATACAACCAAGAGTTTGTGAGAACAAAACCAGTGTGAATTTAGAAGAAGCAAAGCTAATGCATGATTGTAGCACTCATTTGGGATATCTTCCAAACATACAGCTAGAAGGAAGGAGTACAAATTTCGCTCAGATGGGTTCCAGAAGCACGAGTTTTTTTAAACCACGGTGGAGACCGGAGTTCAAGCACTGGAATTGGATGTCCTATCCCACTTCATCAGTGCACCAATAGTTTTAGCATTCCCAGCCAATTTCTTTTGGAAAATATACCCCAAGAAAGTGATAACACGTTAGGCATGCAAATGAACGGAGGAGCGATAACGTTTTCTAGGGGAAGCTATGCATCATCAGAAGACTTTCTTACCAACGACCTCCTCAGCCATTCAAATTATAGAGCTGATGGCAGACTTATGCCTTCTCAAACCCCAAGCATTACAGATGCTTATCTATTCCCTAATTAGTTACCACTTACCTCTAGATTTTACAGCAAACTTTTCGATAGAAATCATGCCCTTGATGCCTCATTACTGAATAGGTTTTGCTTTACATTGTTTTGGCCTGTGATGTGATTCTTCATTTTTTACCAGTGAAGCATGTAGGACTATACAAATTCTTTGTTTTGAAGAGAATGTTTAATGAAAAAGGGTATTTAGTTTGATCTTGTAACTATTGTGCGCATGGTGATCAATCGCATGGTGAAGAATGCTGTGAGTGGGGTGTTGGCGAGCATTCTTTCCTTTATCTGGGCATCTGCCTTTTTCATTGTTCAGCATCTGAATTTGGATTTAATGCTCTGCTTTTCTCTCGTAGTTGCCTTGCCATTTCAGCTTTCTCTCAAGAACAGTGAAACCTTGCGTTCAGAATCCACTAGATTTTGTTCCCAATTTCTTTATTATTGTCATCTCATCTCGGAAAGTTTTTCACCCCAGATATATGTGACCTTAGCCTTAGCTGCATCAGAATTGACCGCCGCACATGAAATTGATTGCTAGAAACAATCTTCCTACTGTTTACTTGCTTTCTTCACGTTCTAAAAGCAAATCAATCGATATAAAAGTTAGCTAATTGACGTTACTTAATTTCTAAAATATAATATCATTGGATTCTCTTTCAGCTAATAATTTTTATCTTCACTTTTTTTTAATTTAATTTAATTTGCCGACGGCATTTAGTCTTTAGATATGAAAGATGAGCTCCAAATTTCAAAACCTTCACCAGATCAACCTTAACAAAAGTTGAACTTTGGTTGCGCCTAGAATTATGCCTAGGTTGTACCTTTAAGGCTAAAGGATGCTTCGAAGTGAGTGCGTATAGATATTGCTCTGGACTGTTTAACAATTGACAAGGTGCAAATTTAGGTGCTTTAATTTGCCCATCATAACATCATTAAAAGATAAGCCATTAAGTTTGGAGTATGCTCATCTCCAAAAGTAACCAAATGATTAGACAATTTATATTAGTTTTTAAAACGGATCAAAGTACTGCATTCCACAAGCATTTTAATAATTACATCATGAACTGATGAAATTGAAGCCACTATGATAACTTGCTTGCACACCCAACAGAAGGAAAATAAACAAACAGATAAATGGAATTTGTTTTCTTTTTCTTTTTTCTAGGGGTGGATAATTGTTCAATTTGGAATGCTCCATTATCTTTATTCAAGGACCAGTAGCCGTAGGGAGTAGGGGGTAAATAATTGGCACATGCTTGGTCTAACATCAACGACACGATAACAGCCTTCAACATTACATGTCGAGGTCCTTCGTCTTCTTCTGCTGCACGTAACAGCAATCCAAACTAGGACAGATATTTCCCAACATCATCGATCATGTTTTCAGGCACTGCTTGAAGTGACTTCCCATCTTCATTTTGTCGTCTCTTTGTTTTTTTTTATTTTCCTTTTTTGTTTTTTTTTTGGGGGGGGTTGGTGTGGTGGCCGGTGGGGTTACCAATAATTTTCTAATCAGGCATATGCTGGATTGTATTAATTGAATTAAAATAAGATCAAACTACAAGGGAAAAAAAAAACTTATTTTAACAATAAACCACTGTTATGACTGTTAAAAACATGTGGAGCCAAAATCAGTGAAGTACAGTGTTTAACCCACAAGACGACGTCGTCCTGAATCGATATAATATAACGTTGGTTGGTTACTCCGGTAGACATCGCATTCGCTGTGTCACCCACTCCTTGTCACAGGGTGCATTTATTAAAGCAGCAGATCCGCATAGTTCTCATTATTCGGGTTTTACAACATTAAAGTCCATAGTCTATCTATTTACATCAAAACAAAGCAAAAGAAAAAAGGGTCGTTGGCTCCTAAGGGAATGACAAAATTACCCCAATCGTCTTCAATTTGTTAACATCGGTATTCGCTCACCCTGTTGGCCTGTTATTGTTAAGAAATATGAAAGAACATGCAGCCAAGAATTCTGATTGAGTGAGGGATCTATTTAATACAAATGAAAAAGCTATGCCTCTGATTGCGAAATTATAAAAAGTTGGGACATTTAACTGTTATTGCTCCCATTTATTATTTCTATTCTACTTTCAGCTGGTGTAACATTTCTAAATCGTTACTATTTTTAATCATTTGCTACAGAGGTACGACTAAACTAACCAAGAGCAAAAACAAAACAGGAAGAGAAGACAGAAACAAAAGCATTGCCTTTGTCACGCACTCTCTCTCCCTCTCCCCCCATCTCTGTTCTCAAACTGTGTGATGCAGAGAAAGAGGACATAAAACGGAACTTCAAACCATGGATTTCAAGAGATTAAGCTGGGTTCTCTTTCCCGTAGCTGTAGTTTCCCTTGTCTGTTATCCAGCATCTGTCACAGCTGGTGACATAGTTCACGACGACGATTTAGCTCCAAAGAAGCCTGGTTGTGAAAACGACTTCGTTTTGGTATCTTTCTTTTCCACCCAGTTCTTAGTCTTTTTGATTCTCAACTGCCCCCCCTCGTTGGTTTAGTTATGTAAGCTGATCATGATGGTAACAATAATTAATTTGCTTATCTTATATGTGTTTAGTTTGAACTTCTTGTATTTTGGAGTTAATTGTTGCGGTTTATATCTTGATTGAGATTATAATTATGGAAGTACTTTGGCTGGTTTCCATTGTTTTTTGTTTACCTTCGGAGGACTTGATTCCTGGGGAATATAAAATAAGCATAAAAAGATGAAGTGGGTATTGGGTTGCTTGTGTGATTGATTTTTTTGATCACTTGTGTTTGTTGGACTTATGAAGTGGGTATTGGGTGCATGTGGTTTCAATCACCATGATGCTTACCGGTAAGGTTGCAGATGGTGTTATGTTATATATCTCTTAATTCAACTGCTATTGTTCGCTTGGGTTATTTGGTCTCGAGAAAGTTTAAAACTAGTTGGAGTAATAAAATAAGATGAGAGCCATCTACTTTCTTTTTATCATTATTCAGTTACCTACCTCTTTTCTTTCTTCATGTTTATCATTTTGGTTTGTGGCGGCTTTTGATAGCTTTTATTGGAATGACAACGATGAATTCTCTGTTAAACACGCTTTTGCTCACAATGTGATCCATGTTAAAGATAGTAGTAACCTACGTGTGTTTAATAGAAATGTTGGCATCGATTAGTTTTGAAAACTTTTTCTGTATGGATTGCCTGCTTTAGCTTTATGATGCTTTTATCTGTGCTATTTAACCATTAATGGTCATTGCATTTGTTAGGTAAAAGTTCAGACGTGGATTGATGGCGTAGAGAATGAAGAATTTGTTGGTGTGGGTGCTAGATTTGGCACCACAATAGTGTCAAAGGAGAAAAATGCAAACCAGATTCACCTTACTCTTTCTCATCCCCGAGATTGTTGCAGCATGCCAAAGCATAAGGTTTTTCCTTTTGAACTGCCTTAATACTCTTAATATTTTACCCATGGCTATACACATTTGGGAATGTAGTAAATATTTATTGAAGTCAATCTGTTATCTGGATTCTGTTAGTATGCTGGAGATGTCATCATGGTTGACCGAGGCAACTGCAAATTTACAACTAAAACGAATATTGCAGAGGCTGCTGGTGCTTCAGCCCTCCTCATCATAAATAACCAGAAAGGTAATCATCATATTTTTGTCCGCATGCAAGCACCAAGAGTTAAGTAGCAAATGCTTCTTTATATTACCTGAAACTAAAAAAGGACCTTATTGTAAATCGCATTTTCTGCTTTTTCATGGTCATGATATAGGGCCTTGTTTAGAGTATTCTACTTCATTGCATCATCTAATATAAGAGCACAATAGCCTGGCAGAATAGCAGATGGAATGCAATGTTAACGATCAATCATGGCCTTAAAACTTACTATTTTCCTTTTACTGCCTTTGCAGAACTGTACAAGATGGTCTGTGATCCTGATGAAACTGATCTAGATATAAACATACCAGCTGTCATGATGCCCCAGGATGCTGGTGCCAGCTTGGAAAAGATGCTTCTGAATACTTCATCAGGTAAGTAAATGTTTTGCGTATCCTTTTTTTGTGCATGCAGAAAAACATGAACTTTAACATCTTATTTTATGTTTGTTTCAGCAATTTTGTTTCAAAAAAATACATTATTAAGAATTGGCATCGGTTGCGTTTCTGAGACTTTTCGTTTTTTGCAGTCTTTGTGCAGTTATATTCTCCACGACGACCGGTAGTTGATGTAGCTGAAGTATTTTTATGGTTGATGGCAGTTGGTACCATCCTATGTGCATCTTACTGGTCCGCATGGAGTGCCAGAGAAACAGCTATTGAACAAGAGAATTTATTAAAGGTCGTCATCTGAATGAACTTTTAGTGAATAGGATCAGTCTTCTATTTTTTTCCCCTAATGTTTTGCTTTTCTCTTCTCAGCTTATAACTACTTGCTGATTCAAATTTGTAATATTCATGTAGGATGCTGTGGCCAAAATTCCCGATGCCAAAGCAGTAGGTGTTAGTGGTGTTGTGGACATTAACACAGCATCTGCTGTCCTATTCGTTTTAGTTGCTTCATGCTTCTTGGTCATGCTTTACAAACTTATGTCAAACTGGTTCCTTGAGCTATTGGTCATTCTTTTCTGCATAGGTGGTGTAGAGGTATGCGTTCCCTTTCACCCAAATACTTGAACTTGTATGTACACCCCCCCTTGCAGTGTAAACTTGCACAAACATAGGAATATATCCATAAACATAAAGAATAAATCAGTTCTAATTTTATTGTTTCATGTACGTGCAGGGCTTGCAAACTTGCTTGGTTGCTTTATTATCAAGGTAAAAATATCTCCATTTTATATCCAACTTTCAACGTTAACATAATCTTCCTGGTGGACTCTCAAACAGCTACATGTCTTGTAATAGGCTGTTTTAAACAGTTCAGTCATCTTGACTTGGGAGGCTCAATCACTGTCTTGTCTATTGGTATGTGGCTACTTTAAAACGAGGGGGAAAAAAAAATTAGAGTTGGGTACATTGGCATGCCGTGCATGCCTGAGGAATGTTCATTACATGATTTCTACTGGCCTTGTTTCCATGCATATCCTTGTGGTTTGTATGAGCTTCCCTGATGGATTTATGGACCCACATACTCGTTCTTCTTTTAGTTTTATGGGATTTCATACAGTTATCTTTCTAAGGTTAACAATTAATTATAAACATACTTGGGCAGGTGGTTTAGACATGCTGGAGAATCATTCATCAAAGTACCTTTCTTTGGAGCTGTCTCTCATCTTACTTTGGCTGTTACTCCATTCTGCATAGCATTTGCTGTTGTGTGGGCCATTTATCGCAAGGTCTCCTTTGCATGGATTGGTCAAGATATTCTTGTAAGCATATACTTCTCTATCTTTTACTAATGATATAACATGTTTTTTCACTTATCTTAGCAAAAAGTTATTGGAAGTCATTACAATTTTGTGTGTTTGTTGTAATTTAAGTTTGGTCATTCTTAAGGCGTGGCAATCATTTTGTGGATTCTTAGCAAAGAAGGGGAAAAAAAAAACATGATGCTAAATATAGCTACTTGTCAAATGAATACCTTTAAGAAAATCCACTTTACTTGCTTCTGGCTATTTCATTGTTTTATTTATGATACCACACTAATGATCATTTTTAAGGATGAAGCACAACATCTCTCACATGTTATCTAAAAATGCTTTTGAGGAGGTGAAGATGGACTTAAATGGGCAGAGTCAACTAATAATTTTTTCCTTCAATCAGGGAATTGCGCTGATAATAACAGTCCTGCAAATTGTCCATATTCCTAATCTCAAGGTAATGTCTCAATTGCGACATTGGCGGAGTATGGCAATATGTTAATGCTTGGATTCTTTTCATCAGTAATGTTTGTATGTTTTATTAAGTAAGCTTTTGTGTGAACGAATTTTTTTTTATGTGATCTACTAAAAGAAAACTGAAATTAAAGTACTTGTGCTGACTAATCTGGCATCGCTGAACATTATGTGTAGTTTGTTCGAATGGTTGGGCTTGATTCAAGTCCCTATTGCTTATATAATTGCTTTTCTTTTTTTGGTGGGAATGTGAGAATATGATGTGCAAAGGTGATCACCTTGAAATTTGATTATGCTGGACTTGCTAGTTCTGTTACTCATTCCAACTCTTGCAGGAGATAAAAACGGAATAGTAGATTTTCTTTGAGCTGTTTATTGTCATTTTTCTTTTTCAATTACTTTTTTGCTGTTGGCTTTCTTTGTGACTGTAATTATGAGCTGTTTGTCACGATCAAGAGTTTGCATAACGGAAGGCATCATTCCTGTTCTATGTATGATTGCATTGCCTTAGTTTCACGTCTTTAATCCTTAACTGATGATAGTCTTGTTTCATTTAAATTCTGCTTATAATCTAAATTCTTTAGTAATTTTATATTGATTAGTTTATGTTCAGCTTTTAGATAGAATGGATTTGGCTAATCCTAGTTGGTTTGTTGATCAGGTGGGTACAGTTCTTCTCAGCTGTGCCTTCATGTACGACATCTTTTGGGTATTTGTTTCTAAGAAGTTGTTTCATGAAAGTGTGATGATTGTGGTAAATATTCTTCCTCCCTGTTTGAATTTATATCTATTTTTTCACTTAGACCACTATCAGGCCTTGTGATGGTAGAAATGGAGCTTCATATGCTGAAGAATTACTTCAATGTTCAATTCATAGGTGGCACGTGGTGATAAAAGTGGTGAGGATGGTATTCCAATGCTGTTGAAGATTCCTCGCATGTTTGACCCATGGGGCGGTTACAGCATCATCGGTTTTGGTGATATTCTTTTACCTGGATTGATCATAGCATTTTCACTCAGGTTCACACTCTCTGACCTTTCCTCACACCACATCCCTATTAGTGCTTTGTACTCGCAAGCTTTTACTTCCTAAACACTTTGCTGAATCCCTCTGGTATTATTGCAAATATTTTTCATCCCACTGGATGTATGCCTTCCAGCGAGTGAATTTTTTACTTAATCAATAAGTTGAGCATGAAAAAACCTATATTAGCTTGTTCTTGGCTCATCATCACAGGTACGACTGGCTGGCAAATAAGAGCCTCCAGGCTGGATACTTTTTGTGGGCAATGTTGGCTTATGGATTAGGTATGAAATAATAAACAAATTGTCTTTCTCGTGTAAGTTGAGAGATAATAAACAAATCATCTTTCTCTTACAGGTTGTAAATTGAAGATATGATATTGAATGTTCTGGAAATGAAAGATAATTAAGATTTACTAATCTTTTCTATGGTAGGTCTTCTCATCACATATGTGGCACTGAACTTGATGGATGGCCATGGCCAACCTGCTCTGCTTTATATTGTCCCGTTCACACTAGGTAATAAAGTCAAACCGTGTGTGTGAAATCATTTGATAATGCAAAATGGCTAAAAGTTTCTAATGAACTGGCAAATTTGACATGTTCATGCAGGGACTTTTCTGGCATTGGGGAAGAAGAGAGGCGATCTCAGGGTTCTATGGACAAGAGGAGAACCAGAAAGACCCTGTCCCCATGTCCATCTCCAACAGAGTCATGAACTAAATGTAGAAAAATAAGGCTTTTTGGTTGTAATTATGATGTAGAGTTTGTAGTGTATCTCTAATCATTGGAAATCGGTTGAAAAAACAGCCTGTCAAATTTTAGCATAACTTTGGAATGTTGTAAGAAAGCCCCAGTGATCATTAATTAATCTGGGGCCTAATTGTAGTGTCCTTCGACATAAATTCTTGGATAAACTTCCTTTCCCAATGACATGCCTACTTGGTTTTTGCTGTCATTATTCCTCTATCTTCATGTTGTGATCTCAATCAATTACCTTATAATGTTTTCGGGGATTTGTAGCAAATTTCAGCTGTCCCGCTATCTCGAGTGATTCATCAGCCGTTACGTCTCCATAACCAGGTGATTGTATCAGAGAAGAGTATGAATCTATGCTGCTGCTTAAGTGAAATTCTATCTTGTCTTATTTCAAGAGTTGAATCATTTGAATTGAAAGGGACAATGGTAGTACTATGTTTGCCTCTTAAGCAATTTTCTTGGATTCCCCTAGCTAAGGATTGAATATTTCCTGAATACTAGGAAAAATTTCTGCCAGCTTTATTGCTGTGAACAAGAAAAACAACTCAAACCCATGATTGATATGTTCAGCTCTTCATTGATCAGAATGTGGTTCAGGTGGTGGAAAATGATTAGAGATCAGTGATGCTCTTTTATTATTGCTGTGTTTGCAGCGCTAAATTTCTGTTGGAAAAGAAATATCCCCATCATTTTCCTTCGAGATGTAACTCAATGTCACAATTTCTTGTTGAAAAGCAAGTAAGAGAAACGTTTCCATCACTTAGCGTGGTCAGGGCATCTTCTGGTGAAGACCACCTGAGGTTGTGTGTGAGTGAGCTGCTTGTTGGATCTTTTCCTTTTCGAGTTCATGCCATGAACGTCACGGTTCCTTCCTTCGCCTATGAAGTACGAACCACTTGGTGCATTGGGTTGCTGGGTCGGGTCGGGTCAGCTGCCCGCCTTGGGAAAACACAAGCATTCATATCAAATTGGTGCCACGCGGAGAGATTATGGTGGCTTGGGCGATTGAGCTGATTCTAACAAGGCATCTCTGCTCTTGATTGCATATTTTTCCATTTTAGTTTTTTGGATGCCAAGGATGGTTGGCATGGGCCCTGGACCCTGTAGGTGGCAAAGTGGGGCTAGGTTTGCATGTGCGTGCAGGGCACGAGACTAACAATGTGAGTTGGCTGGCATCATTGACATCTCCTTTTATACAAAAAGTTAAAACTAGGAAAGCAGAATAGGGCTCACTAAATAAGCACACTTATCCCAATCTCCTCTGTCAAAGAAAGCAAGAAAGCAAAGATTTTCAAAACAAGGCCATGTGGTCCCAATCTCCTCTGTCTGTTTGATCATTATCGTGTTAGGTCATGCCAAAATATAAACCACTATGACATGATTAAATGTGCCATGATCCCTATTTTATAATATTTAATGAAATCTATGCGCCATCCTTCAACTTTCAATTTTCACATTTATCTTAACTTTAATTGCAAAATGGTTGTTACAGACGACAAGAGTTGATGATTGGGCTAAGTGTAGCGGAAGCGGAATTGGTTGAGCAACGAACACTAGATATTATTTTAGTATTAAATCAAATCAACGCGATTAGATTACATTCTAATTAAAGTGTGATTAGATATCGTTATAATCTAAACGATTTAATGATATTTTTAATAACACGTAAAGTGAGATTATATGACGCTCTAATCCAAACGACTCTATAAAAAAAATTTTAACAAATAATCTCAGAAGAAATTATAAAAGAAAAATTTTATTGAATAATTAAATATGAAGTTATAAAAATAATTACAAGACCTATCTATTTATAATAGAGGAAACTCATTCACCTAAGTTAACTTAAAAATAATAAACTAAATCACAATTATAATAGAAATAAAATATATTTTTCTAAGTTAACTAAATCTTATATCTTAACTAATTCTAATAAAAATAAAAAGTTTTAAAATAATAAAATACTATAAGTGATTCTAATTAAAATAAAAAATTCTAAAATAATAAAATTTCTAAAATTTCTAAAATAACATCATACATCAGTTTATGACTTTGTTTAATATTGTGTTGTGATTAGTTTCAAGACATTGCTGTCATAAAAAAAATAGGGCCTAATTTTAAAATAGGAGCAAGTCTTTATTCTTTGGAGCTAATTTTTGTCCAGCTTTTCAAAGGCTACATCAAGGTCCAGTACGAATCATTCTTCAATTGCTAAAAATCCGTTTTAAGTCTTTGGCACTAGTATAAAATGTGGGTAAATAAAGTATTTAACTTGCAATAATATGTTGGGTGTGATTCATTGTTTTGTGGCAAAAATTTAATCCAAATTTAGTGAAAAGAGATCAAAGTATTATAATGACATATTTGGCATGACGCATTGAATGGCATCACTAGTGGGTCTAGCATTAATTATGAAGAACTTTGTGTTTGGTAAATTTAAATGAAATGCGTTGTACCTCATTAATTAAAATCTTTATGCAGGTTTTCCTGCATAAAAGAAATTCGCGACTCCTGAGTTTATGTGGGTGAATATTTTAATTTATTGCTACACTAATATGTGCTCAATTTTTCTTAATCTTTTACCACACATGTGTGTGTATATATATAGTAAGATACAATTAAAATTTAATTAATTTTATATTTTTATCTAATAACTACTATTTAGTATATTTCTAAGAGGTCAACAAAGAGGTTAATTCAACATTGAATTTAAGTCCTTTGGCGATTATTTACCAAATTCTTTTTCAAAGCCTTTTTTTTATTTAATCAATTGATGTTATTTCATTTATTTATTAAATTAATGGATTTGAATTATTTTATTTTTTTTTTATAAATTTTTTAAAAATAAAATTTAAAATAATTGATAATATTAAATTTATTATAAATAAAAATATGAAACTTTAAAATATTAATAAATCTAAATTCTATTAATTTGATATAAAAAATTATATGAAATGTTATTATGGATAATACAATATAGTGTGGTACCAAACATCCTATAGCATTAATATAATACAATATAGTCAGCCACTCATCGATCGCGTTGTTTTGTTATTGTGCTTTGAAACATAAAACATATCTATTTTGCTAGAAGAGTTCATAATTTATAAATCAATTCAAAAACTCACTCATTGACTAAGTGAGATACCACACAAATGCACCATAATAATTTCTTTTTAAAAATATATAAGACTATTAATCATATTACAATTCATATTTCATAATATTATTATTATATTACATCATACTACTATAATACTTACAATTAGATAATTATTGAGGCTAATTTATATTAACTCTTATTTTATGTTATATGAAATGTTTATTCCACTCATGTTTTAAAAGAGCTCAATTATCTCCATAATTAGAGAAAGAGTGAAATCCCCGTAATATTTTGTGGTTGCTCCATAGTCGATTACTTTGAAGGAAATGGACCCTCCTCAATGTCGGTACGTTGTGACAAGGATGCAACGGCTATTCCACTTGGTTATTATGTTATACATAGCCGTTGCCCATGTGCTCACTCCAGGACGTCACTTTCCCAACGGTCATAAAGCGGCCATCCGCCCATCTTTTTCTCAGCCTGCTGACTCGCATGCCGTTTGAAGAAATTTCCCGTTACTTAACCGAGAAAAGCAACGGTTGCTCTTCCCTCGAAATGACCGTTTTATCCCGCCGCTTCATAAGATGGACATAAAGTCTGCCTGAAGCAAAATTAAGGGATATCATCAAGCGACAAGCAAGGCTCCTGTGAGCCGGACCCCCAGGGGCATGTTTGGCATGAAACCAAAGAGGTCCTAGTATTTCTCTTTATTCGCAATAAAGTGAAAAACGATTTCTCTTTAATCAGAAGAATTTATCAAACAAAAAACGATTTCTCTTTAATCATAAGAATTTAACAAACAAGGTCTACCAACGAGGACCACAAGAACTTTTTTCTCATTTCTTTATTCGGATTGCGTGAAATATCAGATGGCCCAGAGAAACAGCTAATCAAATGCAAAACATTTTCAAAAGCATAATTAATTTATACAAATGCTCAAATTCTTTTTTTTTTTTAATTTTTATTGTGAAGAATATATACTTATTTTGGATAATAATGGCCGAGTAAGATAATATTGCTGATGAACACAATTGATCGCCTAAGTAAGATAATATTACACAATTGATCATGGTATCAACTGTGATAGGAATAATAATAGGATATTATTGTTTAAAATTCTTTTTTTTTTAACTATAAAAGCAATAAATTATAAATTGAATTAACTTTTAAAAAATTGGTTAAATATTTTAGGCATTTAATGAAATTGTATAAATAAAAATGGGCTCAACACTGTTGAGGATAAGACCAAGGGGACAATGAAGCAACCAATACCTGTCAACATCTCTCTGCACTTTCCAGAACAATCCTGCAAACCTGATACAATCTTTAATGATAATAATACTTCCACATTAATCTAAAGAAAAGAAATACAATTAAAGCATGCTAATTATTATGATCAAACTAATTAAATAATAACCAAAAACAAAAATAATTAAAAAAAGAAGAAGAGACAGCCAGTTTTGTCGTACGGCCACAGAAATATGTTGCTCGGCAGTGATGCTACTGAGCTATAAAAACACCGTTTGTCCTCAACTTTCTTACTACGCTGCATACACAGCACTAAGATAGCATCTTCTTTGAGAGAATAAGAGAGAGAGAGAGAGAGAGAGAGAGAGGTTCATCGTCAATGGAGGGCAAAGAAGAGGATGTTAAGCTTGGAGCTAACAAGTTCTCAGAGAGGCAACCCATTGGGACATCGGCTCAAGCAGACAAAGACTACAAGGAGCCGCCACCAGCGCCTTTGTTTGAGCCTGGTGAGCTCAAGTCATGGTCTTTTTACAGAGCCGGTATTGCAGAGTTCATGGCTACCTTCTTGTTCCTCTACATCACTGTGTTGACTGTCATGGGTGTCTCCAAGTCTAACACTAAGTGCTCCACTGTCGGTATCCAAGGAATTGCTTGGGCCTTTGGTGGCATGATCTTTGCCCTTGTTTACTGCACTGCTGGTATCTCAGGTCAGTGCTAGCTTCTAAGTTCACTTTTTTTCTGCATATTTTTGAGGGCTGCAATCATTTTGCAGCTTTAATATTGTTTTTAAGCTTCTGCACAAGTAAAACGTATAGCCTTTGCCCATGGGTTTGTTTACTAATCATTAGATCTGGCTATTGATTTCTTTGCATGCTTCCTTTCTGGACTAAGTTTATGACTTTCCTATTTAAATTTGATACTTTCCAATGTCTCTACGTGAAAAAGCTTTAATTTTTTTATTTTTTTATTCTCTGTTTTGTGGTTCTTTATTGTGTTCGTTTCTTGTGGTGGTGATGATGATGATCAGATCTGTTTGTTCTTTGCTGTGTAAACAACAGGAGGACATATCAACCCAGCAGTGACCTTCGGTTTGCTACTAGCGAGGAAGCTTTCCCTGACGAGGGCTGTCTTCTACGTGGTCATGCAGTGCCTTGGTGCCATTTGTGGTGCTGGTGTTGTCAAGGGATTCGAAGGCTCAAAGAACTATGAGAGGTTGGGTGGTGGAGCCAATGTTGTTGCTCACGGCTACACCAAGGGTGACGGTCTTGGTGCTGAGATTGTTGGCACCTTTGTTCTTGTTTACACTGTCTTCTCTGCCACTGATGCCAAGAGAAACGCCAGAGACTCTCATGTCCCTGTAAGTATTCTTTCTTTCCATACGTCATTCTTTATCTTTCTTCGGTACAAGTATTGTTAGACCCTTAGTGTTTAATTTTTTGAATTATTAGCTACTTTAGGAATATTGTGTTGTGTTGTCTTTGTTTCAGTTTTGCTTGGATATAGAGAATAGATAATTCTTCTTTAGTTATGTGGTATTCTGCTTTAGGATTAATTTCGATAATTCTTTTCAGCATTACTTGAATCTATCATCTGGTATCCAATGTTCTGGTTCTGTTTTGTGGTAAATGGTTGATTGGCCAGTTTGGCTGGTGGGTGCCGTTGTGTTTTTAGTAAATTTAGATCCGGCTTTTGGGTTGGACTGGGGTGATAAGATCTTATGCTTGAAAATGATGCTTGCACGTGATCATTTTGGTCGTTTGTGTGACATGTAAAGTGCCTTTTTATAGATGCTTTTCTTGTAAGTGCGGATGATGATTTGGCTTCTCATCTGCTGCGCTTTGTGCAACTTTACTGCAGATTTTGGCCCCCCTCCCCATTGGATTTGCTGTTTTCTTGGTCCATCTGGCCACCATCCCCATCACAGGAACTGGCATCAACCCAGCTAGGAGTCTTGGAGCTGCTATCATCTTCAACAAAGACCATGCCTGGGATGACCATGTATGATTTTCTTCAATCCCAATTAACATGTTCTTAATTGTATGTGCTTTTTTACTGTCTAGTGAATCAAATTCTTAGAACTGTTTTTCACTTTGAATATAATGTTGCAGTGGATCTTCTGGGTTGGACCATTCATTGGAGCTGCACTGGCTGCTGTGTACCACCAGATAGTCATCAGGGCCATTCCCTTCAAGTCCAGGGCTTAAGAGAGTTCATTTATGGACCCTTTTTTTTTTTGGTATCTTCTTTGTCGTGTCTTTTTGTTTATGTGCATTTGGTGTTAACTGTTTAAGATGTTAATTAATTGTGTGTGTAAATTATCTGGCGTTGCTCTATTTTTTTTTTAAGCTTATGAAGCTTCTGAATGGAGGATTCTTTTTTTAGTCTTCATTTTTATGCCATATTCAGTTATTATTTGGAGATTATTACAGTCGATTCTGCTGGAAGGGTTCTATTGTGATTCTAGATAAATATAGACATTTGAAGTTCGGAAATGTGCTTGGTTTTGCCACACAATGTTGCATTATTATTTGATAAAATCCTGCAAGCCTCTATGGAAAGAGTCTTCTTTGAGTTGACTATGGTACCAAGAGGTGAGGGAGATACAATTGTTGTAGCATTAATTGCTTGCTGAACGCCTTAATGCCGACGCTTCGATGTCTCTCAGAAAGTTCTCGCTCTATTCTTCACTGTATGTGCGGGACTTGTGATGTCTATTAACATTTATGAAAATGAACAATAAGGAAAATAGGAAATTAAAACCTTTCCACTAAATGCCAACGCATTATTTCCTCTCCGGAGGGTCCAAAGTTTAAGACCTAGTGAATTAGGCTTGATTTTGTTGAAATGCAGAATATGTGAGTAATGATATTTAAAGCTTTAAAATTATTGTATCAGCCCCTTTTTTTGAATTCTATCTTACTATTTTTTTTAGAATTACTCTTATTAAAATAACAAAAATTAACATTTATGAAAATGAACAATAAGGAAAATAGGAAATTAAAACCTTTCCACTAAATGCCAACGCATTATTTCCTCTCCGGAGGGTCCAAAGTTTAAGACCGAGTGAATTCGGCTTGATTTTGTTGAAATGCAGAATATGTGAGTAATGATATTTAAAGCTTTAAAATTATTGTATCAGCCCCTTTTTTCGAATTTTATCTTACTATTTTTTTTAGAATTACTCTTATTAAAATAACAAAAATTATTACTTCTATGTTATTTAATTCTCTCTCCTTAGTGATCGTCACCCGCACCATTTCATGAATAATGAGTGCATCACTACCATCACTACTTATCTTCTTCACCATTAATTCATCACATCAACCAACGTATGATGAGTTTCAATGTTGAATTTTGTAAAATTTTATTAACAAGTGATGGGTTTTATTGTAATTCATGATATTAATTTTGATTTTATGTGATAATTTAAGATTTGACATTTAATTAGAAGTTAATATTTGATTTGAATGATGAAAGAAATTAAAAAAAAGATATAAAATGGGAAGCTAATCTTTGAGAGTTTGAAGAAGAAGAAATTTTTTTATTTTTTAATTAGTTTTATTTCTAAGATGAATAATATTTATTAAAAAGTGAAGGCTAATAAGATAAATTAAGAAGTTATATATTTCTTTTCAAGTAGGGGAAGGTGAAAAAACCCATAATCCCTAACCTAAATCGAACTCAATCCAACCTGTGTTGGTTAAGCTGGATTAAAAATCTCTAACCCAAATTTTTAAGAGTGGAGATATTATTGGCATCCTTTTAAAGTCCTCCTAAAATATGAGTGGGCATTAGTCGATTCATTTTGACTTTGTCCAAAAATTAAACCGAACCAAACTTGAGCGGTTCAAGAACTTATGAACCAAATATGAACTAAACTTTGTAATAGAATTGAATCGAACTAAATTATTTTAGTTCAATTTGGTTAGGTTCAGTTTTATGTGATTTGGTTCGTGAAATTTAACATTTTTTTCCTTTTATTTAAGCCAAATTTTCCATAGTTTTCACCTAAATTTAATTATTTTTTAAAAAAATGTTATTGTGTGTGTATTAATTTTTTTTTTTAACACTAAACTAACTAATTTTCTATTTGTTTGGTTAATAGGAACCAAATGGTACAAAAATCTGAACAATCGACTTTTTGCTTGAACTGAATTGAACCGAATTAACATATTTTGATTCAAAACTGAATTGAATGCTTATCCCTATCTTAAACTCTTTTTCTTTATTTATCCCATTAAAATATATAGTAAAATCTTGATAAATTAATAGTCTTAGGACTACGATATTAATTTGATGATAACTTAATAACTTATTAATTTATAAAGATAATATCACATTTATAACGAAAATTTTCATAATGTATAGGGGTAGTACAATTAAAAGATGTACTGATTTTGTCAAGCTATATGATATAATTATAATTCAATCTTTATTGAGTGAATCAATGACTTGATAATCATTGGCTAGATTGTATGGTTGGACGATTATATGGCAATTAGAGGTGCCCAGCGGGTTGGACGGCATGAGGCACGACACAGGCACGTTTTTGTAGGACACGCGACACGGCATGGCGTACACGTGGGCCGAGCTGGACTAGGCTCAGAATTTTAGACACGTGGGCCTTAAAAGCAAGATAAGATTAGTGGTGGGCCAAAGCACGGTACGAAAAAAGACACATAATAAGTATGCTTTATTGTTGGGATAGCATGCAGCCTGTGGGCCATTAATAGCACGTGGGTCAAAGTATATTAAGGTAAATTTTTTTAATAAAAAAGAAAAATAAAATGTTACAAACTTATGATTTTACAAATATTTTAAAATTAAAATTTTTAATATATTTTATTAAATTAATTTAAGTCTTAGTTTTTTAAAAAATTCTAATTGTTTTATGTTTATCATTTATCATTTGTTTTTAATAAATTCTAATTGTGAAATTAAATTGATAAATTGATAATAAAATGTTAATTGTTCTCTTAATAGTTAATAAAAATTATTGTTGTTATTGTTGTTGTTGTTGTTGTTGTTATTATTATTATTATTATTATTATTATTATTATTATTATTATTATATGGGTGGATGGGTTTGAAAAAACACGTGGGCCTAAAAAAGTACATGGGCTTGAGGAGAAAAAAATTGATGGGCCTTTTTTGGGCACAGCCCAAGCATGACACGAGCCCACTCGTGCCGCGGGCTGTGTTGGGCTTAAAAAAAAATTGGGCACAGCACGGCACTGCTGTGCTAGCTCGTGAGCTCTAATGGGCCTTCATTTCAAAGGCAGTGCCAGGTTGACCATCATTAATGGCAACTCATCGAAGAAGATTTTTTTTTTATGCTAAATTACATGACTGGATCACGATCATATGATAACTTGTCAAAGAAGACTTTTTTTTCTAGGGCAATATGTGAAGTCAATCTATCTCTTGTTTCTCTTAACGTAGGCAACATTTATAGTAGAAATTTTCATAAAGTATAAAGGTAGTACAATTTAAAGATGTATTGATTTTTTTAAGCTATATGATATAATTATAATTCATTCTTGATTTAGTGAATTAGTGACTTGATAATCATTGGCTAGATCATGATTATATGGTAACTTATCAAAGAAGGCTTTTTTTTCTTTTTGGTTGATTGCATGGCTAGATCACCATGATATGATAACTTGTCAAAAAAGACTTTTCTTTTTTGGCTAGATTGCATGACTGGATCATGATTATATGATAACTTGTCAAAGAAGACTTTTTTTTTAAGGCAATATGTTTAGTTGATCTATCTCTTATTTCCCTTAACGTAGCAAATATAATATAATAATAGCTTCTCATCTAAAAGTTGTGAAGAAAGCAACACTGACCAATAAAATGTATCAAGCATTATGCTGGTATAACAAAGAAAATTATAGATATAAAATTATAGACATATCATATATATTTAGTTTCAAACTAATTAATTACTAATTTATGTATTAATTGGGTTATTTTGAAAAATAATAATTTTTTTTATGAAAATTTCTTATAAAATAAATATATAAAATTATTAATTTAGCTAGCTTCTATAGTATTATTATTGTATACAATATCATATCACACGCTTTTGGTTCCAATAAAAACTTGAATGTATTCTTCCCTATTAAATCCTAGTGTTGTTCAAAAGCGGCTCGAATAGCCTAGGCAACTTAGGCAATTGCTTAGAACCCGCAATATATGAAAGCCCTACATTTGTATTAGACTATTATTTCATATATAAAAGGAGAAAGTGAATTCAAAAGTTATTATTAATTATTTAATTTATTTTTTTATTTAATTTATTATTATTTTGTAATTATCTTTTGCTAAATAAACTATCAAATTCCTATAAAGTCTATTTAATTTAATACTTAATAGTTTTAATTCCTACAAAACCATTAAATTTATAGTTTCAATCCTACAAAATTTCTATTTTATTGTTAGAATTGACATGTTAGAATTAAAAAGTTATATATTCCTATTGAAACTCTATAAAAGCCCCACATTTTGTTACTTATCTGTTAAATTTTTTCCTCCAACAACCAAGACCCGATATGCTCTTGGTGCTTCCTCTACTTTTCGCTCAAGAGGAAAAAAAATATGATAGTTTTCTTTGTTCCTAATGGTTAGTGGTCATTGCTCAAATTCTCAAACAATTAAAGATAAAAAGTTAATTTATGATTTCATCTCAAATTCCCGATTTTACCTTTTTATTGTTCTCTTAAATAGTTGTGCTATTTACTTGTTCTTATTTCCTTTTAAGATATTCCTTTGTCCATCTATTATTATTATTATTATTATTATTATTATTATTATTATTATTATTATTATTATTATTTATGTGCTTGTTTCATCTATTTCAAAATAAAACCATATAAAAAAACTTTTGAAAAAAGAAAAATAGAAAATTATTTTAATCTAACAAAAGAATAGGGAAAAAATGTAATTTGAGTGAAGAGTTAGAGAGTGGAAATGTTATAATTGAATTAAAAATTCATAGATTAGCAATAGAGAGTGGTTGAGCCGGCCCTGGTGTTGTTCAAACCACAATACCATATATGGATTCTATTGCTAAGGCATTCGTGATTAAAACAGGTTATATAAAAAAAAAAAAGTACTGAAATCTCAGCCGATCCAAGTGGATATAAGCATTCCAGTAACTCTTGCTGCTGACACACTCTCCATGCGTTATAATGGATGTTCAATTCAATCGAGGAGAAAAGGAAATAAAAAAGAGCCTTCCTTCTTATCTCTTCACGTACTTGGGTTTTAGTTATTGTCCTTTGGCCTCTTGTAATTTGTAGTAGCTATTATAATAGAGACAGTATGAATTCACGGCGTGCCAATAAGCTCATTTGCTCCTCATCTCTAGTATAGTTTTATTTCTGTCTAATGAAATTGTCATTTTGACTTGAACAATATCACGAGTTTCTGTAAACACACAAGAGGAACTCATCATAATCCTGTTACTAATTATGCTTTATGATTATTTCACATACATTTGATTTTACGGTGTTTCAACATTCTTGATATGGTCTATTCTGTAGTTGATAATGATAAGCGACTATCAATTAATTTGTTTTTCAAATAAATACGAAAATTTATTTTTAACCTCCAATTTGCAACCAAACCACAAAAATTTCTAGACCCAAATTTAAAATTAGATTGAGTTGCTTACACTCACCCCTTTTTGTATTTTTGTTGCGGCTGTTAACACACTCTTATTAATGACCTTCAAACTCAAGACCCCAATTTTAAAGAGGTCATTCTTTGCCATCGAAGTTTGACCTTTTTATACAATCTAGATTTCAAACACAAGAATTATTTATTTACTTTCACTATCCCGCTCTCACTCAATGTATTTAAAATTTTTTGTTCTCTTACGTAATTTTATTGGCGCATCCATCTTTGAAAAATTCAGTTGTGAGACCTTCAAAAGTGGTCAATTTCGTAAAAATAATTCCTATTAGTACCAGTTTAAGACTTCTAAGTTAAATTAAATCTTTGGTTTACGCAATCTCGATCATATAATAATCGGGTAATGAAGTCATCATAATCAGCCTAAACTTTTATTAGAAGATGGAGTATAAAAAATGAAACGGCGTGCGTTTTATTTATTATCAAAATTTTGGAAGGTATAATTGTAGTTTGATCCTCATCAATCATAAAATTCTCTTGTACTTAAATTTTCAAATTCGTGCTGTCACTTTTGTTGGCATACTTTCATCATTACTACAGATTCACAAATCTAAGCAAGTGGGCTACTTTTTTTTTATATATATATATGTCTTATGTTTCAAGGAGAAAATTTGTGTCAATATATTCGATCAATACGCCTTATTTCAGTCTAGTTGTTAACCAATACGTTCTATATTTTAATTACCACTGTAGTCAAAGATTTCAACCTCATTACGTATGTTGGTGGGTGTAAAACCTTTTATTATGAGTAGAGTTTTTGACGGCTCTTTAAAATTCTTATAACAATCCTTTTGAAGATTTTTATTTCTTAAAATACTCCGTTTTAATTTGTAAATACAATCCAATATGTTAAAATTAACTGTCATCTAATAAAATTTCAACCTAAAAGATTTTTTTTTTAAATTTTTTTTATTTATAAAACACATACAAATCCTAAAATCATATATAATTTCTATTTCCATAACTTTATACTCTTACATTTTTCTCAAGAAAATTTTATTTACAAGTGGACTTTAAGCGTTAATTGAATTTTTATTTAAATAAATGAATTAAATCATCTGTGGTTATTTAAGTAATTTTATTTACAAGTGGATTTTATATGAAATTTTGATGGGTGTCACAAGGTCTACTATTTTCTTATTTGAGAACAGGGCTCTCTCTTTTTTTTTTTTTTTTTGGAGTAAGTTTTTAGATTGAGTTTCATATAAACTATGATAAGATTGAGCTTCAAATGAGTAATTTATTTATTTTTTTAATATTAGCATTCTCAATCTACCATCTATGTAATATTTGTATGTAAAAAGAGTGAATAACAGCATTCAATAACCAAATATTAAAAATACATATAACTATAAATAGGCAGAAAATTCATCAGCCCTAAATTGATTTTATTTTGGAAGTTCTCATCAATTCACAAATAACTCACAAGTGCAAGGGTTAAAAATAAAAAACAATTATTAAAAAAACAAGGCACCGCCTTGCAGAAACTAAAAATCAGTGTGTCAAAAAAGAAATAATCCACTAAAAGGGATCTTTAGCCCACCTTAGAGGACAAAAGGGGGAAAAAAAATTGCGTAAAGCGGAATGGGATAAATGATGTAAATGGAATATATTATTTGAGTAAAGTTGCCGTTAAAAGAAATAATAATAAAAAAAATGATTCCATACATCGCGGACCACCGTAACTTTGTCCACGCCCTCTCGCTCGTTGACGACAATGTAACCTTAGGACATCATAAGCACCGAACACACGGTTCTGATTCCACGTAACATGTTACAAGTTAAAGTCATACACCACACATCTCGCGAGGGGGTCTTCCCATTTTCAATAATTAATCCACTTACTATTAATTAATTAAATCTCTGATTACAATTAACGCTTAAGACAAGATTACAACTATTTTATTCTCTTAAAATTAAAAAAAATTTAAATAAAAAGCACGCACAATCTCTCTCTCTAAAAGTTTATATCTTTCTCTCCCCTCATTTCCTCCACTTTGGAGTTTGGTCTGAGCCTGAGGCTTTTCAGTTCCTCTTCGTCGTGGGAACTGAGACTTACACTTGTACGCTGTGAGTAATGATTTGGGTTTTGCTTCGTTTTTGTTCTTGTTTTTGTTTATTTTGTTATTTTGAATGTCAGTTATGAGCTGCAAAATTGGTAACTTTACTTTATTTGCTAGTAATTTTTGTGATTTTGTGAGTTTTAATCAGCTTATGAGCTGGTGGAGAATGAGTTTGAAGAGGGTTGTTCGAGTTTTGTTGCTTTAATTAAGATTAATTTTGCATTTCCGGTTATGTGATTTTGTTTTTAAGGTGATTGTGAGACTTCGATTTTGGTTTAGTTATTACTGTCGTGTTGATTTTTGTGTTTGTTTAGTTAGATATATGAATGGATGAGTTTGCAGATCCATGCTGAAAGAGTGTGTCATGTGTTCTTGAACTTTGAGCATCTTGTGTTCCAATATGGGATATAATGTGAGTTTAAACTGGGGATCTCACTTGTTTTCTTATGCTGATACATTATATGTCCCTTTCTTTAATATATATATATATATATATATCATTCCTGATATGTTTTAGAGTTTATGAAAATTGGTTTGTTTTGGGTAGGATGTCTAATCGAGAAGTGATGGGTAGTGGGGCACTGATGAAAGCAGCTTCATTTGTTCATGTTGTTGAACTTCATATTCAAAATGTGCTTGGATAACAGTTCTTGTTGCGTGCATATCTGCTTTGTGCCTGGATCCTGAGACAATCGGCACGTGCCTTGAACTTGGACCTTGCTGGTCATATAATAGGAAGATTGTGTGTGTGAATAGGTAGAAATTTTGCTATATGAATTCCCTTGCTATTATCTGCCTTGACAAGATCTTTTACTTTCCCGATTCATTTAAATGTGATATTTTGTTCATTCATTGATATATTGCTGGTGTAGGTTAATAGTAAAGCGCGTATTAGTGCTCTTTGCAGTTTCTTTCTAGTCACCATCATTATCTGGTTGGCGTTCTGGTTCCTGATTTCATTAATAAGCTTCTGATTTTCAATATTGGTTGTTATGTTGGCGCACATGTAATATTTTATTTATGTAATATAGTAAGGAATTTTAAGTTGGAATTTTTCTGTACTTCATTCATTTTTGCCACATAAATATGCCTTCATGGTGGGGGAAGTCTTCATCTAAAGAAGAAAAGAAGAAAGTGACCAAGGAAAGTTTTATTGATGCAATACACCGCAAATTTAAAAGTGGATCTGATGAAAGTAGATCAGGAGGTACTCGAAGAAGTCATAATGACACTGTTTCAGAAAGAGGATCTTTATCCCGTGTGCCGTCAAGATCACCATCACCCTCTACACATGTATCGCGCTGTCAAAGTTTTGCAGAAAGGTCTTGTGCCCAACCACTTCCATTGCCTGGGGTGCACCTTGCTGCCCTTGTACGCACTGAGTCTGGAATTAGTGCATCAACAAAGCCAAGATTTGACAGAGGTTCCAAGCCTATGTTTTTGCCCCTTCCAACACCTGGATGTGTCCCTGATAGGCTGGATACTATTGATGCTGAGGGAGATTTAGCAACCGCTTCTGTTTCTAGTGACAGCTCTACGGACAGTGATGACCTGTCTGACTCTCGTCTTCTTACTCCCCTCACGTCTGATTATGAAAATGGAAATAAATCTGCTGTGACCAGCCCTACAAGGTAAGTTTTCCATCTCTTCCAATGAAATTTGTGTTGGTGTTCTTCAGGATGATATCTCCATTCCTCGCACACTCACTCACTCACACACATTGACTTGCCTTCCTCTTCTGAATCTTGTTTTATCTCTGATATGTATATATATATATTTTTGACCTTGTCTAAAGCATGATGCAAAAGGTGAAGTATCCTGTTATAAATCAGAAGAGCTCTGGAGAGACTATAAAGCCAGCTAATCTTTTGATCAATAATCGTACTCTGTCTGCATCACTAAAGAAAAGACATTTGAGCTCTCATGTGCAAAATTTGCAAATCCCTCCTCCTGGTGCTTTTTGTAGTGCTCCAGACAGCTCAATGTCGAGTCCTTCTAGAAGTCCAATGAGAGCCTTTGGTCAGGAGCAAGTTCTGAATGCTGGTCTCTGGACCGGGAAGCCTTATTCAGATGTAGCTTTATTAGGGTCTGGACATTGTTCTAGTCCAGGTTCTGGTCATAATTCTGGGCATAACTCAGTTGGCGGGGATATGTCGGGCCAGCTATTTTGGCCGCATAGCAGGTGTAGCCCGGAGTGTTCTCCAATACCTAGCCCCAGAATGACCAGCCCTGGTCCCAGTTCCAGAATACACAGTGGTGCTGTCACACCTTTGCATCCACGAGCCGGAGGGGGAGTTAGTGAGTCTCCTAGTAGCCGACCTGATGATGGAAAACCTCAAAGTCACCGATTGCCCCTTCCCCCACTAACTATCTCTAATACTTGTCCGTTTTCTCCTTCATATTCAACTGTTACATCTCCATCAGTCCCCCGAAGTCCAGGTAGGGTAGAGAATCCAACAAGTCCTGGTTCACGCTGGAAGAAAGGACGACTTCTTGGGAGAGGCACATTTGGACATGTGTATCTTGGTTTTAACAGGTAAGGAGGTGTATACACAACTTCCATTATCATTTTATGTTTGTACTCCATTTTTATACTGAATTGTAAACTCTGCATCTATGAATATTTATACTTTCCTGTCACAGCTTTATTGCTGCAGGAATACATGAATTCGAAGATTAGTTGCAATTTTTTATTATTAGGCTTCTGGGCATCATGTAATTGTTGTTGCCATAGAATTTTAGGTTGGACGTCCACCATTCAATGATACTACCCTTGTGATTGTTAATGCTTCATACTCGAAGTTATCTACTAATCGTCTTGCATAATTTTTTCTTAGGTTCTTTTTTTTTTCCCTCCCTCCCCTTAATTTGATTTATCTTACTTTTGGCCTATAGTGAAAGTGGGGAGATGTGTGCAATGAAAGAGGTTACTCTGTTTTCAGATGATGCAAAGTCAAAGGAAAGTGCACAGCAACTGGGCCAAGTGAGTTATTATGATTATTTTTCTTTCTTTCTTTCTTTAATTAGAATTTATGAGCCTTATATAGCTAATATACTTTCTAAAATAAGGGTTTATAATTATCGATGGTATCTGATAGGAAATTGCACTGCTAAGTCGCTTAAGACATCCGAATATAGTGCGTTATTATGGATCTGAAACTGTAAGTTCTTTTTGCTCTCCGTTGTTATTTTTCACTGCATGACAAGCTTACGGCTGTCAATTTTGAGTGTGTGAAATAATAAGTGACCTGTGATTGTTCTTCCAAACTTTCATGGCATTTAGAAATTGTTATACTATATGAGTGGATCGCCATTTTACTCTCAATGATCTCCCAGTGTATATTTTTATGTATGTATTTAAATATGTTTTACAAGTTGGGGGTATTTAGTAGTCCCACAACATAAGATTTAGATCAAACACCTTGAATCAACCTGACCCAATTAAGCTCTTTATTTCTTGAACAGTTAGATGACAAGCTTTGTATCTACTTGGAATACGTTTCTGGTGGTTCCATCTATAAAATTCTTCAAGACTATGGACAGCTTGGTGAGAGTGCTATTCGCAGTTACACACAACAAATTTTATCGGGGCTTGAATATTTACATGCTAAAAATACTGTCCATAGGTGAGTCGATTTGTTTATATTTGTTGTTTAGTTACATTAGAAACAACAATTATAAGATATCAACTTCATGAGTCCTTATTCCTCTAAATTTTATTGTGCTTATGCATGAGTTTTAATCCTGTTCAGAGACATCAAAGGAGCAAATATATTGGTTGATCCAAGTGGCCGTGTGAAATTGGCAGATTTTGGGATGGCAAAGCATGTAAGATTTTTTTCTGATATTTATAGTATATGTTTCAGAACCAACAGCTATAAACATTCACTGTTATGCTACAATAATTGTCAGAGTAGCTGACAGTGGAGTTCGGGTAATCAGTAAAAATAATAATAATAATAATTAAATAAATAAATACATCTACTAGATACCAGTAGGTTAATTTTCCTAGAATAGAACAATTACAAGTTCGCTTAATATAATTGTGTGATAGGAACCTATTTTTAAGTCAAACTTGAATGAGTTATCTGTGCAAAGATGAGGTTGTTTTCTGATATAGTTTAGCAAAAATATTTGCAGATCACTGGGCAGTCTTGTCCATTATCGTTCAAAGGAAGCCCTTATTGGATGGCACCTGAGGTGAGCATTATTATATTATCATACCTTAGTGTCAACAGTCTCTTTTTATGCTTTCTGGTAATAATTTTTTTTATTAAATTGATTTATTCAGGTCATAAAGAATTCGAATGGTTGTAATCTTGCTGTTGATATATGGAGCCTTGGGTGTACAGTGATAGAGATGGCTACTACAAAACCACCTTGGAGCCAATATGAAGGGGTTAGTAAAATTTTAATTCAGCTGGACTAGCTTTTCTGCTATTTTGTACAATTTGTGTGCTGCTAATAGTTATCTTGGAGGTAGTGTTTGCATGCTGGAAATGCGAATGGTTTCTCCTGTTCTTTGTCTAGCATTTACAATGATATTATTTCCTGTGACTCTTTAAAGGTTCCTGCTATGTTCAAGATCGGAAACAGTAAGGAACTTCCTGCAATTCCTGATCATCTTTCAGATGAAGGAAAGGACTTTGTGAGGAAGTGTTTACAGCGGAACCCATTACATCGTCTGACGGCAGCTCAGCTCTTAGAGCACCCTTTTGTTAGAAATGCTGCCCCATTGGAGAGACCCATTTTGAGTGCTGAGCCTTTGGAGACACAACCTACAGTAGCCAATGCAATGAGAATACTGGTAACCTGAATATTCAGCCATTATGTTATGCATTTGATCTGCTCATTATGAAATTGAAAAGATTGTTGATTATTTCCTGCATACATACATACATACATAGTAATTAGCAATTTCCTAATAAAAGATCCTTTATTTTACTAAAACAAGGGATATGCGTGTGTGTATGAGTAGTTTTACAATAAGGGGACTAAAGGACAAGCTAAAAGATAAAAAAAATAAAAATTCACACCCCGATGTAGTGTATTTTTTCTTGTAATATATTGAAACTCTGTTATTGTTATCTTTTATTTTGTGCAGAATTACTCTATATATATTTTCTGTAGTAGTTGGCTGTTTTAGCCTTTTAGTTTTTGTTAATTGCTGGCTTTGTGGCTCATGCTTTTCTCACTCTACTAGGGCATTGGACAAGCAAGGACTGTTTCAGGCTTTGACTTGGAAGGGGTGCCAAACTTTCACTCCAGGGGTCTGAAAACTGGTTCAGCAAGGTCGTTCTCTCTCTCTCCTTCTCACTCTTCCATGATAAATATAAGGATACATAGATGATGACATTTATCATTTAGTCCTCTGAATCTTTCTCTGTTCAATTTCTTCTCCACTCCAGTGATGCACATACTCCCAGAAACGTATCATGCCCTGTTTCACCCATTGGGAGTCCTCTTTTACATCCAAGGTCACCACAGCATACCAGCGGACGGATATCTCCCTCTCCAATTTCTAGTCCTCATACTGCATCTGGTTCATCCACTCCTATCACTGGTGGAAGTGGTGCTATCCCATTTCATCACCCCATGCCTCCATCAACCTATTTACACGAAGGCATTGGAATGGCCCCAAGGTCCCAAAACAGTTTCCACTCTACTTCCAGCAACCTGTATCAAGATCCGAAGCCTGACCTCTTTCGAGGAATGTCACAAGCCTCTCATGTTTTCAGGGAAATAATTTCATCAGACAGGAGTGCCCTTGGAAACCAATTTGGACAGCCTGGCCCTCGGGACCTCAGGGAGTTCTATGATGGGCAGCCAGTATTGGCTGATCATGTGTCTCAGCAGCTCTCCAAGGATCATGGGAAGTCAAACCTTCCTCTGGACTTGAATCCAGGCCCGCCAATGCTTGGTCGTACTAACGGAATATAGTCCTTGAATCTGTGATGGTTGGTTAGCGTTTAAATTCCTGTCTGATGCTCAAGGTTGCTTTTGTTATCAAAATCATGCCAGAGAATATCTATCAGTTACAAGGAGACAATTCAAAGAGTTGGGTCTCCCAGAAGCTTGAACTGTGGAAGACTACAATATACTTTTGGTGGCCTTGGTATTCTCAATCTAATTGTGTGCGATAATCAAAACATAGCATGGGATTTAGAGGCTGGATAATTTGCCAGACTCGTAAATTACTGCAAAGGGTAGTGATCCAAGCATTCTTTTTCTAGCTATATATTTCACCTTTACTGTTAATTTGGCATAATCTTTGTGTCAACTTCAGTGATTCAATACAGAACAGTTGCGGGAAATATGAAATCACCAAGGAGGATTGTGGATACTTCACTTCTTCACTTCATCACTTCAGCTGTTCTTACAGTGTAAGAAATTTTTCCTTTGTAAAGAACTGTATATTTCAAATACACAAAAAGCGGAGGAGTTAGAATTAAAACTGTTATTACCATTTCAAACTCTAGGGTTTTCAAACTGTTATTACCATTTCGGACTCTAGGTTTTCCTTGTCCCTCAAGTGTTTGGGTTGGAAGATGATGTCGTGGTGGTTAAAAAAATTATTGTACAGATGGCTGGCTGGAGCTAAGTCAAGAAAGTCCGAGTTTTTGTGAAGGTGGCAGAATCTGCCGCTGCCCAACTGAGGTCTTTAACATTTTGTTTCTGTATCGGGTTGAAAGCAAAGCAGCACCCACAACTTGTTAAAGCAGTGCTACTGATATTGCTGTAATTAATTCATGCATGCATTGCATCAAATTTAAAAAATCTATTCAACTTGAACTTTTTAATTCTTCCTGACAATAATTGGGGTTGTGTAGTTTCGATGTGTTGTATGGGTCAATATTGTATTAATTCTATTTTAGGACATGCAATATTAACCTTAGTTTAAGATAAGTGGGTTAATTGATTATACCCGTATCTTTAACTAATCAAACTAATGATATAAACAAAGGATGCACGCCTAATAACATGTTATAATTTAACTAGGATAAAATAACAAGTGTTAATTTTGGCAAAATTTAAATCTTACAACATAAGAAATAAGTTTTTCTAATTTAATTATACGTCGGATTATTTTGCATATATAAAAAGACCACCATTTGAATGTACGGAAGGAGGAAGGGTATAATATCTTCCAAGTCTACTATCTTTTTTTCTTTTTTATTATTTATTTGTTATTGTGTCATTTACTTTCGATCTTTAACTTAAGCATTTGTAGATCTAAGCTGGTAACAATAGTTATGCAGGATATCAACTACTAAGCTCCTCACTCTCAACAATATCAATACTAAGGATATCAATCTCTTTCAAAATCCATTCTCCAAGTAAAACAACTCTATATCAACTCTTCTTATATGGCCAAATTTTTGCTATCAACATTAATAGTTAGCAATAAATTCTAGAAGATATTATTATTGAAGATACTACTTTATAAACTTAGGAAAAAATGAAAAAACGTTGTTAATTGAAGTTCAATTCATGGCAATGAGAGCGAACAATGGTTTAAAGAAAGTTTTATGACATATACTAATGCCAAACCTCTAGGTTTCCATATAAGTTAGGAAGAAAAAATGTTGTTAACTAAAGTTTAATTCATGGCAATAAGAACGAGCAGTGGTTTAAAGAAAATTTCATAACAAATACTAATGCCAAACCTCTAGGTTTCCATGTAAGTCAGGCCAAATTTTTGGCATCAACATTGATAGTTAACAATAAATTCTAGAAGATATTGTCATTGAAGATACTACTTTATGAACTCAGGAAAAAAAAAATGTTGTTAACTGAAGTTCAATTCATGGCAATGAGAACGAACAATAGTTTAAAGAAAGTTTCACGACAAATACTAATGCCAAACCTCTAGGTTTCCATGGATGCCAAGCCAAATTTTTGGCATCAACATTGATAGTTAATAATAAATTCTATAAGATATTATCATTGAAAATAGTACTTTATGAACTTAGGAAGAAAAACAAAATGTTGTTAACTGAAGTTCAATTCATGGCAATGAGAGCGAACAATGGTTTAAAGAAAGTTTTATGACATATACTAATGCCAAACCTCTAGGTTTCCATATAAGTTAGGAAGAAAAAATGTTGTTAACTAAAGTTTAATTCATAAATAAAAAAAGATATTGTTTAAAGAAAATTTCATAACAAATACTAATGAAAAAAAGGTTTTAACTAAAGTTCAAATTTTTGGCATCAACATTGATAGTTAACAATAAATTCTAGAAGATATTGTCATTGAAGATACTACTTTATGAACTCAGGAAAAAAAAAATGTTGTTAACTGAAGTTCAATTCATGGCAATGAGAACGAACAATAGTTTAAAGAAAGTTTCACGACAAATACTAATGCCAAACCTCTAGGTTTCCATGGATGCCAAGCCAAATTTTTGGCATCAACATTGATAGTTAATAATAAATTCTAGAAGATATTATCATTGAAAATAGTACTTTATGAACTTAGGAAGAAAAACAAAATGTTGTTAACTGAAGTTCAATTTATGGCGATGAAAATGAATAGTAGTTTAAAGAAAGTTTGATGATAAATATTAATGCCAAACCTCTAGATTTTCATGTAAGTGAGGCCAAATTTTTGGCATCAACATTGATAGTTAACAATAAATTCTAAAAGATATTGTTATTGAAGATACTACTTTATGAACTCAAGAAGAAAAAAAAATGTTGTTAACTAAAGTTCAATTCATGGTAATGAGAACGAATAGTGGTTTAAAGAAAGTTTTATGACAAATACTAATGCCAAACCTCTAGGTTTCCATGTAAGTCAAGAAGAAAAAATGTTGTTAATTGAAGTTTTATTAGTGGCAATGAGAACGAACAGTGGCTTAAAGAAAGTTTCATGACAAATATTAATGCCAAATCTCTAGGTTTCCATGTAAGTTAGACCAATTTTTTGGCATCAACATTGATAGTTAACAATAAATTCTAAAAGATATTGTCATTGAAAATACTACTTTATGAACTCAGGAAGAAGAAAAAATGTTGTTAATTGAAGTTCAATTCATGGCAATGAGAACAAACAGTGATTTAAAGAAAGTTTCATAACAAATACTAATGACAAACTTTTAGGTTTCCGTGTAAGTCGCTAATCATCTATCAAAATCATAGTAACTCTTTTTCGTGTTGTTGAAAACTTATTAAGGTTTTTGAATAATGGTTAGGGGAGAGCTTGCTATCTTATAGCATCTGTAAAAAGCAATCCTCTCACATAAAGAGTAATTGGTTGCGGGTTTAAGAGCTGTACCTTATAAATGCTGTAAGGTAGCCCTCTCTTGGGTATGGGTTTGTATGTGTTAGTTTGGCACCAATCTCTTTCAAACTGTTATTGTTTTGACAATTTTCATTTGTTAACTTCTTAATCATTAAAAGCACTAGTAACAAGTGAAAAATCACCGGTTGGGAGTTATCAGGGAGATTATTATACAAAGTCTAGTGTTAGTTGCAGATGACCAAGTCCGTGAAGCTTTCTCAAGGCTTTAAATTCAAAATGGCATTCAATTTGATAGTGTGCAAGTATGATGAATGGTAGTTAAGCTTTCTCTACATAATTTTTTTTTTAATCTTTCAGCCATTAATTTAATTTAATACTACTGTATTTCCAACTCTAATTTTGGTTTTATTTAATTACATGGTGAATCCAACATTAGGCGTAGATAATTATATCAGTGCCAGATCCTATAATTACCTTTTGGAGTTTTTTAAGTAATTCAGCTTTTGATATGACCTAATCTCCACCAATAATTCACTTAAGTTAATTATATCATTATATAAATTAATAGTTAACTGATCGCTATATAACATTAAAGGGTGTAAAGAGTGGTTGTTTCGATACAAAATGCGCTGGTTTAATTTGTGCTAATCAACCCAAAGACTGGTCAGTCTATACAGGAGACCAATTTGTTTCTAGATACACAGTAGCTCAAGTAAGCAACACTTGAAGTTCAAACTTTGTTTGTTAACGAATCATAATGCCATGGAATTCTAGACCAACAACATTGATTTCCAGTTTTTTTCAAGCGATTCTTCATGAATCAAACTTTGAACTATGCTAAAAGTTGGTTGGTAGTATAAGTTCCATCCTCAACAATGAGGTTCGATTTTTGGGGGTGGTAAAGGAGGTAAAAAATGATTTGGATTTGTCCACCCCCCTTATCTTTAAATAAAAAAAAAAAGATTCTAACTAGCCACTAATATTGTCATAACGCAACAACTAATGAATGGGTCAGAATCATAAAGAAATTAAAAGAGATTGATGTGTTTTTTTTCCTTTATTTTATAGTGGAAGAATTGAATTTTGAAGTATTTGCAAGCAGAAGATTGCCAGTTTCCCTTATTTTCTTACCGTTTCCATGCACACATAATACTGTTACACTCTTAGAAGAAGAACTCATCCCACACACATACAATCATTTTTTCCTTTTTCCCGTTTCCTAATTTTAGTTTTGACAGTCAGTGAGTCAGAGATGACAGGATTGATATTATAAAAATTATAAGAAGTGATAACAGCTGAAACGAAAGAGGCCCCTCTTGAGCATAGTTAATTTGAACGCAAATTGATCTGTAATGGACCCACATGAACTGGCCTTATGATCAAATAGTCCAAGCATTAGACATCTTGTTTCAAATCTAAACTAAACACTTTCTTGTCCTCTAGGAAGCATGAGTATTTCAAGCGTTTGTGAATCAAACTTTGAACTATGCTAAAAGCTAGAAGCTTCAGTTCCTCAGCCAACAATGAGGTCGATTCTGTCGTTAATGTAAGTTCCCGAACAAAATTTTTGGGGATGTGATTGCGCTTTTCGGTTGGGTTTGACTTAAACTTAAAAGTGGAAAAAGACCGTCGGTGAGATTTAACTAAGCACACCTCACCTACAATTTACGTTTTGAAAATATGTAATGTCAAAACACACAAGCACGTACACGGCATTTTCGTTTTTTAAGTTTTCTAGTCTTCGTTCATGGAAATTTCTCCTGAAATATAATTCCTTTTAAAACAAGCATCCAGCGGTTGCAATGATAATACTCATTTCTTGCACGTAATCAAAGGTTGTCGCTTCTTCTCCACATATTTAATGGGATTTTTTTTTTTCCTCTTAACCATAAATTCTACCACACGCTGGCTGCTTTCTTGATCAGCTGATTACTGATAGCGTTTGCACCCGAAACATCTATAGGTAAAATAGTACTTAGTGGTCGATCAATGCCATCATTTGATATAAACTGTCTTGTCGTTGCTCAAAAGTCATGGGGAGGAGAGGGCGGTGTCTTCGTCAGGGCTTAAGATCCGCTCCGTGTTCCTGTCAGATCCTCAGCGGATGAAGCGTATCCAATTAATACTGAACAGCTATCGCATCTACCAATGAGTTGCTGCCACCAATTTTCTCCTTCTGCACGTCTTTCTTTCAACAACTTCGACGGCCCATTATATCTCCGGACCTCCTATTGGCTGTTTCCTTTTCCACTAATGGTATATGTCTCTATCATGAGCAAATCAACTACTACTTTTTTATTAAACGAAAATCACACCCATCTGTGCAAAGATAATTTTTTTTTCTTTTTTCCCTCTTAACACGCACACGTACACACTCTCCGTTAGTCTCGGTCGTTCTCGTTCATGGTTGTGGTAAACATTACTCGGGAGGCTTCTCCACAACTTGTTTGTGGCATTAATCTCTTGTGCTGCCCCAGAATTTTACTTTGACGCTGTTTGATTTGTACTGCAAGTCCAAAATTTTGGTTGTGCCATGCCAAAGAGAAAGAAGTTCATAAAAAGAAAAGGAGTGGTTTGCGTTTTGTGTGAATACATATTTATGCATGATTTTTAGAAAATCCAAAAAAGTAAAAGAATCCTGATTTCAAAGTGCAGAAGTAGAAAGTAAAAAAAGAATAAGGTGCAAGACCACAACCATAATAAAATTGTTACTTGCAAATGTTGCATAACAACAAAAAAAAAAGTAAAGAAAAAATTAAGATGATCATTTGAAAATTTGTGGGGTTCTTTATTATTTAATTGACTAAATTGTCATGTTCGCATGGTTTGTTTTGCCCTTATATTTTGAGTTAAGTATACATTTAGTTTTTATATTTAAAATAATATCTCAAGACATCCCTATTATTAATAAAAATAATAATAATAATAATTTATTAAACTTAAAAATAACATAAAAATTTACACAAATTGTTATATTATTATTCAACTTTTAGGATTAATTTAACAAATTAATGTTTTATAAAATAATTATTAGTGAGAATACTGTTGCAAGAATATTATTAGAAAAGAAAAGAAAAGGCAATGGTAAAAATGCAATATACTTAACAATAAGGGTGTTTTAAAGTATTTTTTAAAATTTAGGGACTAAATAGATACTTAAACTAAAATATAGGAATTAAATTAACATTAACCCAACATTTGCAGGTGTCAACATTCCTATATCTCAATTTATTTACTTTTTGGAAAACTCTAAAATTAAAATTTCAATAAACATACGAAACCGAAAGGAACCAATGACATTAAAAAAGAATTTTTAGTAAGGAATATGGGTAGAAAATGACTCTCTCGAGCCAAAAAAAAAAAAGACTAGCTATTTATGAAGCTAGCTATTGCAAGAGGCTATTTATGAAACTGGCTATGGACCTCTCCCAGCTTTTGATATGATGACATTGAACATTTTAAGTTTTAGCATGTGCTTTTCTATACCTACCTCGAGAAAGAAAGCACTGAATTATGATCATAATTTACTAATAAAAACTGTATTTGTACGAGGGCACTCGAAAAATGCAATATAATTGACTTAAATCACCAATTACATTGATTCAAATTCTGCTGAGTTGATGCACACATGGCTTTAGAGCTTTGAAGTTTAAAATTCTTATTCAGTAAAGCAGTACATACACACACTCAAATCTCTGCCTTTATTGCATGACAGAGAGCATATGCAAGAGACCATACCATCAACACATGCCTTGTCTATATAGTTGGTTACATAACCTTTCAGTTCAGTTTTCCCCAATATGAATATATGAAGCAGCCCCCCTCTTCTTTTATAATAATTATATATCTCAATCATATGATATGATTTGTAACGACAAAACCGTCAATCCCTCATAATCAATTTTACAAATCAATCGAGGTCGTTTTAATGATGAAAAAGCATTGTCGTAACAGATCATATATATAAAATTAAGCATAATAGTAGGTTATCTAATTAAGCCACACTAGCTACCATTTCAACTCCCTGGTAATTACTTCCACATTTGCAGATCTTTGCTACCATTGGCTTCAGCTCCCTTGGGTGGACATTCATCATAAGCCCGTACTTCATGAACAATGTCAGCGACATCTTTTGCTCCACACGGTGGCCGGGCACCACCGTGAGGCGGTAGCGCAGCAACACTTCCGCCGCGATCGACTTCATTTGTAAATAGGCCAAATCTTTCCCTAAACAAATTCTTGGTCCTGCATTAAACGCCAAAAACTTGTATTGATCATGTCCCTCATACTTTTTTCCATCTTGTGAGAGCCATCTCTCCGGCTTGAATTCTAAGCAATCTTCACCCCATATGAACTTCATCCGTCCAATCGCGTATATTGAGTACGTAACCGTTGATCCTGCCGGAACAAAGGTTCCGGTGGGAAGCACGTCGTCGGAAACCACATGCTTTGAGTCTTGTGGCACTGACGGGTACAGCCTCAGCGTCTCGGACAAGGCTGCCTTGAGGTATATCAATCGGTCCACTTCTTCAAACATTAAGGGTTCCTCCACCCATTTTGACACGTCCCTGCCGCGTGTCTCCAACAGAACGGTGCAGATTTCCGTGACGATTTTATCTTCGACCCTAGGGTTTTGACTGAGCAGCCAGAAGAACCAGCTCAGCGCTACTGATGATGTGTCACGTCCAGCTAGGATGAAGTTGAGTGCCACGTGTTGCAGAAACTCGTCCGAATATGACTCTTTTTTCTTCATAAACCTAGACAACAAGTCGTCGTGTGGGGTGGTGGTCGCCCCTTCACCTTGCTCCCGGTCCCGGCTGGCTAACTCAAGCTTGCGTGTGCTGATGATGTCAGACAAGTACTCGTCGATGTGTTTAAGGCTTGGGTCCATGCTGAGTTCCATGCCGAGCCGCAAGCATTTTCTCAGCTTCCAAATAGCTTGGGGCAAAATAATGCGTTGAAGCGTGGCTTCAGTGGCTCGATCAAAAGCCACTGCGAAGCTGTTTTCTGGAAGCTCTGGGGACAGTGTTTGTGGGTCCTTACCAAAGGCCAATCCGCAGATGTTATCAAAAGTCATTCGAAGCAGAAGGTCTTGAAAATCAACAGGCTTGGCTTCAAGCTGTGCGGCTTCAAGGATAGGGCAAAATCTATGCTTTATGGCTCTGCTCACCCACCGAGCCATGGCTTGGCGCAAAGTCCTGGTGGTGAATTCCAGTGCAGCAGTCTTGCGCTGGAACAGCCACGTGTCACCGTCGGAATTGAAGATCCCGTCACCAAGCAAATCGTGGAATGCAGCTTGCCAAGTGGGACCCTTTGGATAGTTATCAAACCTGGCCTTCAGAATGTGCTCAACATTTTTTGGATCACACGTGACAGTCACGAGACCCTGCTTGCGGCTTAAAAGTGGGAGAGCAAAGATGCAAGTCTGATACGTGCCGCCACACGCACGAAGGTTGTCTGAGATCCAGTCGTGCATGCGTGTAGAGTTCTGGAAGAGGCCCGGTAGACTGCCCAATAGGGGCCAGACGCGTGGACCACTCAGGGATCTCGACATGAATCTGAACCATAGTAAATAAACCGTTGTAACGGATAAGATCATTAAAGCCGTTGATGTATCCATGACATCCGCTGCTCGCATGCTGTCACCGCAGATAATTCCTTCTAAACGCTAATTCCCCCGAAGAAAGACAATCTAATCAGATTCAAAATCCAAAAGCAAATGCTCTCCAGCACGTAAAATATAAAATAAAATATAAGTGCATATGTTGAAATGTAACTTTCAAGCGGAAGTGATGAGGGATCGATCCGTAAATGTGAAGCGAACGAGACTTGAACAAGTGGATTGACGAAACGAGTTAAAACCCAGATGAGAAATTGTTGAAGTAAAAGCGTCTGGTTCTTGTTCTCTTGGGAAGTGAAGACGAAAGAGAGAGGATGGGAGCAACGAGAAGTGTGTGAGGGAAAGAAGGAAAAGCAAAGCGATTTATAGATAAACTAAGTGAAACAAATTAAATAAGGGTGACGGGCTGTTGTTGAAATTTTGCAAGCCTAACTAGTTTGCTTATAATTAAAACACACAGGCACAGCTAGCCATTAATGGCCAACTGGGGTCGTTGAAAACTTGAAATATATATAGATTGATGTGATAATTAATAACCAAAATCAGTCGCAATCCTTTTTGTCAATATGAAAAAACCTTACATTTTATCTTTCATACATGAGTAACACAAGCCCATAGTAATATTAATATTGGAAACTACTGCCTTTTCCATTTTTCTGTTTCAATAGGTGATTTTCTATTTAAAAAATAAAAACAAAAATTGAAAAGGCTCACCTAATTTTGCAGGAAGTTCCTCCACCACCTTAAATTCCAGCATTGAATGAAAAAGCAGTACAGGTAAATGAGATTAGTTGAGAAGTGAATATAAACACGTACTTGTGTGTATATATACACAAACACATTTTTGTGTGTGACATGCAATTTGTGTAGCGCTATTAAAGACTTGTTTAAGTGTGTTTCTAGAACAAGAATAAGAAGAAGAAAAATATACATCAGCATATATAGGGTTTCTGATACATACATATATATATATATTGGAAGGAGAAGATGTCGGTTACTTTTTATTATTGCTTTCATTAATGGAAATCGGTTTCTTCATGCTTGTGATGTTCACTCGTTGGGGTTGGGTGAGGAACCCTAACATTTAATTGCCTGTCTTACACGGCATCATTTTGTTACTCCTAATTATTAGTCACTCATTTACTCACAAAGTCACAACTTGTATTATTATATTAATTGAAACACCACATGCACACTGTGTATATGTATATATTTGTTACTTATATGGTGTGTGTACGGCGCGTGATGCATGTCAAATTGACTGCAATATTATGTAAAATAGAAAATTAGCTTAAATTGTGCATGGCTAACCAGTAACCAACATTTGGTCAATGTATGAGGTTTAATTTGCAATTTGCATGGCAGCAAGATCAATGCGCAGGTGTCATGTTATTTTAGGATCTTGACGCCCCTGCGGAAAAAACAATGACATGATTAATTGATTATAGCCAAGGATTGATAGATAAATATGTCAATTGGAAATTAATTAACATTCAAATTTAGTTCTTTCTCTTTAGGACTAATAATACTGAGTCAGCAAAAATTGATGGTCGCAATTTCTTTTGCTATACCTGCATGCTGTTAATTTTAATTACCACACAACTTTAGTTATTTTGTTTTGAATCATGAGACTTAATTAAATTCCGTTTCAGACTGCAATTATTATTATTTAAATGTTAATAATTTTAATTCAAATTATTTATCAACTTTTATTCTGCAACCGTGGCTAAAACACCATCATCATAAAGCAAGGCCTTAAATACAACGCATAGCTGATTGCTTCCTTTTCTATATATCAAGTCATCAAACGAACTGGCTATTGGTTTATTCTTCCAACAAATAACTACGCCCATCAACTTAATTACCCTTCAAAAATAGAAAATCAATGATGACTTAATCTATTATATTATGTGAGATTAAGTTAGGTAGCATTGTTGAAATTAGAGATAACAATTTGAAATGGTATGTTTTATCTTATTTGTGACTAATCTAACTTGAGTTGATTCAGATCTAGACCATTTGTTAATCGTGTTAAGAATCTTAACACTAACCATCTTGTCAATTATTGCGTCACTTATTTAAAATAATTACAATATTTCTTAAATTTCTCTTGTGTATCATGCTTTTCATAGGTTTTTTAAAATATTTTTAGCATCGTCCTGACCCAAGTTCATGCCGATAATGTTCTAAATATAACTAAATAAGTCATTGTAAATTATCAAAAATAAAGATAAAAAATTCGTTGTAATATAATCAATTAAATTAATTATTGGTTGTCTATAAATGGGATATCGTGTTGAAACTCTAAAAATAAAATTCAACACGATATTTAAACAAGCGATTTGAAACTCAATTCATTTAATAATAGCATCATTTTTATCGGATCCAAATTCATTATCATTTCGTGTTTTTTGTTAAAAAAAATAATAATAAACCTTTGGTTGAGAAAGTATCATGCTAATGACATTTAATTGAAACATATTTAACAGTCTACAGAAAGATCAAAAGCTGTTGGCAAGCATAAGAAGAGCTGTCGGAAAATAATACATGTAGATCAGGGGACCCTATGGCCTTTGACAAACTGGATGAAAATAAATAAAAGCGGTAGCTACCATGCCCCTGCAAGTGTGCTATACTTAAGCTGTATTTCCTATGTATGTATATTAATTTTATTTTTCATTTTTTATTGATACATAAATTAAATGAGCAAATTACTCTCCGTTGCATTAATTTGCATATGTATAACCAACAGAACATGCAATTCCGTAGATATCCCTGCTCTCTGCAGTCTGCGGTAACCAGTAACAACAGTTTTTGCGGCTCTGGCGGCCAGTGCATTGACTCGTTCGCTATGTGCTATCGTCATGGGCTGAAGCAGAATGTGTTCCGAGTTTCAAATAACTCAAAATCCTAAATATTTGTAAACGTGCGTAAGATAATTAAACCTCCCTCTTCTTATTAATGACAACCTTCTGATAGCAACTATATGATTGTTTAAGGTTCAAATTTATTTCTATGACCTTAATAATTCAATCACTTTAATTAGCATTAGCTTTTTAAAAAAAATTCGGCTTCAATTTTGTTCTTGAACAATAGTAAGAAAACATAATTTTTTTTTTTAATGTTTTTAGTGACTTTTGAACTGGGCCTTAGAATTTTAGATATAAATGTATACGTTTAGGCTTTTAATGAGTGTATTTAAAAAAATAAAAATAAAACTTTAAAAATTTGACTGGGCCAGGAATGGGCTGGACCCAATCCAATCTGAGCCCACTCATTTAACCCCGGACCTTATCCGTTTGTTATAGGGCCAGATCCAAACTTCTTTGCCAACCTCACCAAAAGTAAATAAGTGATATTTCCAGTCACTATAATTTTTTTAAAAAAATTCTCATCTCTCAACACTCCACTCCACATAACTCATGTAATACCGAACTTACCCTCGTTATCCTTTTCATCTTCTTTAATTTGTTTTCTTTCTCACGTTATTTGTTTTTAACAGGATTGGGTTTTAATTGGATGACCCTTTTAATTTAGTTCTTTCTTTAGACCCAGCATTCGCCACGATCAAATCAATAACACGTGTCGTCAACTTTTTTCCTATTCCCCATCTGGCCGTGCACCAGCAGCAGCAGAGGCATCTGGTGCACGGCAGCTGATGTCTGCAGCTGGACGTTCAAATCCCCTGCGTTAGTTTATGACGTTCGTCTCATAATTTGAGCTTCTCAAAACTCTTTTTTAGTTCTCTTAATGCTTAGGTTTCATGCCCAGCTTCAGAATTGCTGCCTTGAGCTCCATCTTCTTTGATTTCGTCATTCTAGTCATCGTCGTCCTTCACATCTTTAACTATAGACTCGTCCTCATCCTGAGGTTAAATTTTTTAAAAGATCAATTATGACTTCTCAACCTTTTTATCTTTTTCAGTAATTCTATACTGGGAAAAAATAGAAATTAACGTGAAAAATAACTTGTGAGGGTTATCGAGATCAATTGAGGGGTAATACATCACCACACTTCATATAAATTTGTAATTACTGCCAAAGGACCCATTCGTGGATGAAAGTGAAAACTTCTTAGTTTAATTAATATTTACATAGGAGTTTAGGAGAGCGAGACAGAGAGAATAGTTATGGAGGATTTCATTAATGAATTTGACAGCTTTAATTTATTTCTTAGTATGCTAAAATTGTGAACCAGCTGGCCATCTACAGAACTAGAAATTCGATGATCGGTGTTAATTCAAGTTGTGACCAAGAAAAGAGAAAACTCAGAAGATAACTACCAAACTATTTTAGGTAATGTTATACCATAAATTATATTATATGGTGCGGATGGGCTTATATTTATAACGTTATACCATAAGTATATTAAAAAGAAATAATAATATAATGTAACCTTGTGTGCCCCATTATAACGCTATGTTATAGGAGCCAAGAGTACGTGTTAAAATATTATCCAACAAATCTTAAAAGTGTTGCTTAATTGTGTATTCCAACGCATCACTTTTGTCACATTCACACCGTATGAGATGGAGAAACCAAGTGTTTTCCAACTCGACATGCACACGTCTCGCATTCTTATTGAAGGAATGTATTTAAGATTGGGATTGGATAACTATATTTTTTAAGTTATAATACTAAAATATTTAATAAATAATAACTGTTGTATTTTAGAAGTAATGATAATATGATTTTTTCACTTATATAATGAAAAATCTATTATATCTTTAATAGATTTTGTCAAAATTATTATTTAAATTTTATATTTATTATATATTATTAACTTTTATTTTATATTATAGTTGTAGTTTTTTATCCACAACAGCTGTAACTTGAAAGCTACAGCACCTCAATTCCAAACACACCGTAAAAATATATATCCATATTTTTAAATGTATAACTAACCCTTTTTTGTTGCCGATTCCTAATGCATGGTGATGCATTTACTTTTTCACCTTGGTCCATTTTCTTTATAATGTATCATTGCAGCAGCCGTGCCGCATGCGTGTATATAACTTTGAATTGATCAGTTTCAGACAGCAAAGTATAGATGAATGTGATTAAGCACGATTGAACTAGAGATGTCAGAAACGTGCATTAATCCTAAACCCATGGTACCAGGCATTCAAAACGGGATTGAAACCAACCCAACGTATGTACAGAAAGGGAACCGTACAGAATTTATTTATTATTTGTTAAAGCAATACGATTGAGGGAGGGAGGGATGGAGAAAGCTATTAAAAATGAAAGTTTATACTTAGCCTGTTGGTGTCACTTATGATGGGATGTCGTTGATCATTAGTGGCAAAGGGAAGATACTCTTTTGGGGTTCAATTCAGTAGCCTAGGAGCATCCCTGATGCAAGTGTTCATTTATGCACTCGATGATGAAATCTGGAGAAGAGAAAGTGAGGGTAATGTGGGCATTATAGTGGAAAAGCAGTTGAGCTTGTTAAATTCTTTACGAGGTGTACTCAGAAATGGGGTGGTATGGTTTTGGGAAATTAGAGGATGCCTATACAACTAGAGGTGGCAAAATGGGTCATCGGGTCGTGTTCGTGTCGGGTCAGCTTCGTGTCGTGTCAAATTTAGGTCGATCCAAACCCGACCCATTTAATAATCGTGTCAAAAATTGAGACCCAAACCCAACACGGAAAAATAATCGGGTTACCCAATAACCCGCTTAATTTCTACATATTAAATAAAATTTATATTAAATATTTATACGCTGTCATTCATACACGCGTACATACTTTATCGATATTATAAAATATACATATGTACCAAAATATTACACATTTACACTATTGAAGTTTTAATTTTATATATATATTATAAAACATACATGTCTATCAATATTTTACACATTTATACTATTGAAACTATAAATGTATATAAAATTTTATAAATAAAACACTGTGTTTATATTCATCATTTCAAAAAATAGAAATAAAAGTGAAATTTATCTCTAATTTTGAGTTTTGATGATAAGAACCTGCAAATTATTTTAAAATAGAAAATATAATCAGGTCATTGATCGGGTAAATGGGTCAAAAACTTTAACCCTAACCCAACACGGAAAAAAATCGTGTCAACCCGAATCCGACCCATTTAATAATCGTGTTAAATTTGACGACCCATACCCATTTATTCGTGTCGTGTTCGTGTCGGGTAATCGGATCGTGTTAAATTTTGCCAGCTCTAATACAACTACTACTCATTAGCACTTAGCTTAGGCCCACATTTTACAAAAATTGATTCCGAATAAAAGAAAAGTGCCTGTTCTAGTTTGACTCCACATGGCTTGAGAGAGAGGAAAAAGTTTAAAATATATCAATTAATTTATATATAACATGTGTAATTAAATTTAATATAAATAATATTTATATAATAATTTTTTAAAATAAATATATACATGTTATAATATTATTTATGTATAATTGATATTGTATTTTTTATGTATTTTAAAATTTTTTTGGAGAGAAAATTATTATCACTTTTCTTTCCTTTTTTCCTTTTTCTTTTTATCTTTTTTTTTTTATGAGGATTAAGGAGAATTACTGCTGCTCTTTAACGTTGATAATAAAGAAAAATCTGTCTGCTGCTTGTTATTAGTTATTAGAATTTGAAATAACTTGTACAAATCCATGAGATCACGGAAGGCAGCAAAACCCTAGGTAGTAAATCGACCAGTTATCCTCTAATAAGAGACAAGCCAATAGCTGTGATTACAATCGTTGAAGGAAGGCCAAATCTCAAATGGGTCCAAAACGAGAGAGTATACCCGGAGGGCTTAGAGCGACGGGCTTGCTCACACACGATCAGATTTGCAGCTGAACCCAACAATGACAAGTTTCCAGCGACTGTGCTCACCCAGGCCAATATCAGCCATGCCTTCTTCTCTTCGCTCTCGGATATTGCTCCTGCTGAAGCTGCCACTCGTGCTCCCAGAAGAAGCACTGAGAATGATAATTTAATTAATAAAGATTATACGTACGTGCCCAATTAACAAATAAAATGAATGAGACGCTAGCCGATAGTGAATGATATGCGTTAGTCATAGGCTAACTTACCGGTAGGTACATTTGAAGCAACATTTGAAAGGACGAGAATGACAATTGCAAGAATTGAAATGCCGCCAACTCGATTGATTCGTGCATGCGGCTCCATTAGTGTCCACAGAGTGCTTGGTATTCCTGTTTTGTTAAAGCCTTCAACCGTAATAAACATGCCGCAGAAGAATATCAAGAGAGAGTATGAAACCTGCAGTAGAGTAAAAAGTATACACTAATTAATTAGTAGCTTTAATTGTACGTGGCTTTACTAACAAAGATGATGCACCCAGTTTACATGGGCGCGCGCGCGCATGCATAATTGCAGAAATATTACCTTGTCTAGGCATGGCCCTGCATCCTTAAAATCAAGAACCACAAGCACAAGTGCAGCTGTTAGCGCAGTCCATGACATGTTTAATCCCATAAGCAAAGCAATCAACATCCCTAAAATAACGAGGTATGTGCCAGTTTTCCATGATACTCGCTTCCAATTCCGTTTTTGAGTGCTGTCTTTTTTACCTTCAGCCAACTTTGGTGACAACCCAAGTTCGATATCACCTCTTGCAATGATCATGTCTGCAGCTTGATCTTTGGAAGCAACTGAGTTTTTTGTAGACTCAAACTCGCCACCAGACAAATTGCATAAATCATTTTCGCTTAAACTTCTGCGTCTTTTAGAATTCCCACACTTGCTGTCATTAACGTTGAAAGGCGACATACACACAGGTGAGAAACTGTGCGGACTTGTATCATCATCTTCAGCAAAAGCACTTTCTTCATCCTTTTTAACAGACAAGACCCTCCAGTACATGCACAGGAGAATCAAAGTATTTACAAAGACACCCACAAGCATTGAAGGGAGAATTCCCACTAAGAATTTCCCGAATGAGATGCCACTTTGCAAGGCAATAACCAAGTTTTGGGGGTTACCAATTGGAGTGGCAGAGGATCCAACATTAGCACTTGAGGCCAAGGCTAGTAAGAAGGGATGAGGTGAAACACCATTTTGTCTAGCAATTTTTAGGACGAACTCAGTAAGAATGACACAACAGGTATCATTTGTGAACAAAGCACTTGAAAGGGCAGAAATGAAGCAGATTCTGCAGAGCAAGTCCTTTGCACCGTGACTTCGCCACGAAAGCAATATCTCCAAGTACTTAAACATGCCTGCTCTTTCAAGGTAAAAGCTCACAACCATGGTACCGAAAAGAAGGCCAAGGACTGAGAGATCTATGGATGCGAATGCGTCCTCTGGGGTGAGGATTTTGAAGATGATCATGAGCATGGCTCCGAGGAGAGCCCCTGCAGTTCTTCCGATTGGTAGAAATGGAACTGCTGGGAAGACTGCCAATATCCAGAAAATTACAAAAGCAAATGAACCTAGAACCACATTTTCAGTTGGAGCCAATGCCATCTCTGCCTTTCAACTTTTGTAAGCCTAATTTTAATTAAGCCTTTGCTCGCGAACAAGACAGAACTCTATTACTATAGTGCTTGCTTGACTGTAATCTTTATAGCAGCAATTTCGGACAATATACTAATACCGGCCCTGAAAGAAACTCAAACAAAATCACAGATTCATTAGTACCAACCAATTACTTGCAAACAGATAAGAGCATTAGTAGTAAAATAAAAAATAAAAAATAAATAAGGGAAAATTATCCACCGAACACATGATTTTTTTTATTTTTTTAAAAATACACAATTCTTTTTTTTTTTACCTGAATTACACTTGAAGTTATAATTTTTTTCACTTTTTCACTTCCGTCGGTTGACCGTTAAGATTCCGTTAGTTTTTTAGTAAAATAACGATTTTGCCCCTTAAATGTAAAATTATAATTTCATCATATAGCATTAATTTTGAGAGACAAAACAGTTATTTTGTTAAAAAAATTAACGGAATCTTAACGGTCAATAGACGGAAATGAAAAAATACAAAGAATTGTAACTTCAGGTGTAATTCAAGCAAAAAAAAAAAATTGTGTATTTTTAAAAGGGTGGGGATATTTCCACCCCATTATTTGTGTAAACCCACCCCACTTCTAAAAAATATTTATAATAAATGCACATTATTTTTGATAAATATAAATTAACATCAATATGTGTATAATTAATCAATTAAATCATTCTTATATTGTTTTACTTAGTTTTTTTACTATGAAGATTATTTTAATATGAGTTTTATTTAATTATGTAATCGTTATGACATAAAATTACTTAACCTGAAGCATAATGTGTTCTTGTATCTAATACTTTAAGTATTAATTTTGTGACTTATTATCTAACTTTTTAAGTAAAGTATAATAATTTTCAATATTTTACGTGTAAATGATATAAATTTAATAGCCTAATAATTTACATGAGTATTGACTCATAAAAACATAATATTTGTTAAAGGTTAATAATCATACTAATAAAGTAGAATTGACCTTTTAGAAGCAATGAATTTTGTATAAAATAAAAAATGTTGAAGTTGAAGTAAATTTTTTGTACTTTTACATTTTAAGGATAAAATAATCAATTTAAATTTTAAATTTGGAAAGAATCATAGTAGTCAAACATAAAAAAAAGGGTCACAAAAAATAAATTAAGAATTTAAGAAAGATTTAATTGATTAATTCCTTAGAATTCTTTTTTATTTAAAATTTTTAAAAGTAATGTGAAAATTTTATAATTATTTTCTAGAAGTGGGGTGGATTTACATAATTTGTGGGGTGGAAATATCATCACCCTTTTTAAAAAAGTCCAAAGGTGGTCGGTGGATAATTTCTCAATAAAAAATGAAAAAAGTTAGGTTTACAGGAGCTCCTGAACATGTACCGAAAGTGATCCACTTCAATGCCTCGAGCCTTTTGCTTGCCAATTAAATATTTGAATGGTGAAAATAAGTTGTTAATGTGGAGCAGATACAGTGGTTTGCCAACTGAAATGTATAAATTCGACAGCCTCTCGATGCTTGCTATGATGATTGATCCTGTAATAACAAATCCTTCATTTTAAATTGCTGTAAGGCATATGAGGGTTATTTTAATGCTCCAGGACCAGGACCCAGTTGGAAGCATCCGACGACCTCTCGAGATATTATTATATTGATTGTATTGGTCATGCTCAGTCCGTGACTCGGTGGAAAGAATGGACACAAAGACAAAGCAAATTAAACAACAGTGGTCCAAGAAGGCCCACAACAATGGGTTTTATGCAGTTAATCAGAGGAAGCATTCGTTTTAAGTCAAAGTTGCACCAATTCCTTATTTTGCCCGAGGAGCTTAAAATACGCGATTGGCCATGATGGATGTACTGGGTTGCAACTTGCAAGTGGCTAATATATGCCCAGGCTCCAGCAGAAGGTCACTGTATTGAAAAGGGGGTTGATACTTGATGATAAGTCAGTCAGCAGAAAAGTAGTTCATGCATCATCCTCTTTTTCAAGTAAATCCAATAAATGGCTCCACATTGTCAGAATGATGTGGCCTGCCAATTGGACAGTGAGATCTATATGATTAGCCCGGCAAAATTGAATGATTCAGCCCGCTGCCGCGTGAAAACAATTCGCCCAATTGTTAGTTGGATCTAAATGCCAGTAATGGATCAAACCAAAACGTACACTTCTTAAAATCTAACTTCATTAGCTTTACATGAAGCCAAGATTTTTTTGTTCCATTGTTAGAAGCGAAATTGAATCCAAAGTGATGAGATCAGTTCATAGTATGCTTCCAAAATTATTCTTGGAGCCAACTTTTTTCAATTTTTGTCATTGATGGAATATCTATTTCCTTATCTTTAGATTTAGAATATTTATGTAATCAACATTTATAGTGTGTTTACTTTTTTAATTAAAAAATTAGAATTTTAAATTAAAATTATTGAAAATATTTATTTTATTAAATACGAGAGAAAATTAGGATTAGAATTGTGAGATCCACCTCCATTTCAAAATAAAGAATGAGAGATTAATTTTGATGAATAATAAAAAATTAAAAATCAGTCTCTCAGTCTCTCATTTTTTTTGGAGTTCCATTGTTATTTCCACTTTATATAGACTAATTCTAAAGTCCTCACATCGAAGCTCTGTCAGCCAAATGCCATCACAGCCAAACCTCTTTGTCGCTGCCAAAGTCAACCACTATCTTCATCGTCACTACTCATTGGCTGTGAAGCAGTAGCTGGTTGCCAGTTTCATCTCCGTTTGAGCCATCTTAATTTTGTCTGTATCTCAATTTTGTCTCCATTTCATCCATCTCAGTTTCGTCATTTCTTTGTCTGTGATGGCCACAGTTCCAATTTGATGGGATAATGATTCCATGGTCGTCGTGGACGACGATGATTAAAAAGTATTATTATTATTATTAACAATAATTAATAATAATAATTTTTGAATAATTATAATCAACAATAATTAAAATATAAAATAATACTTATGAAAATTATTATTAATTAAAAACTTTTAATAATTTAAAATAATTTAACTCATTCATATTTTTATTCCAAAATAAAACAAATAAGAATGGAGTTCATCTCAATGTTAATTTCTCGTTTCAATTTTAGATATTTCGATTCTCATTTACTCGTTTAGTAAATGTAGATACTTTTGTACCCAAAATTCTATTTTGTAATGTGGCTAGGGATAGCAAACCGGCTTAGCCAGATCCACCCACAAGGATTTGAACCGGCCCTCAGTAACGGCCAAGGCCCCTGAAAATCACGGTCCCTTTTCTTAAGTCGAGCTTAGACTCGGCTTTGATTAAACTTTCCATACAAATTGGACTGGCCCGACTCGGCCTGTCCAATTTGGACTACTGTTTCAGGGACTTGGCGTCCCTTGAAATGTGGGCTTAACCAGCCAGCCTGGCCCATTTACCACCTTATTATATGGGCCTAAGGACCGATATAAGGATTGGTTGCCGGCCGGCCTACAACAGGGCTAGAACAGGCTGACGCTTCCCAAACCGCGCGTGGAAGCTTGTTCCAAAGCATATTGGCGCTAAGGGGCCTAAAGCGCCGAGGGCAGCCCTGAAGAGCAGGGGTTAACGGAACCCAAATTTTTTCAAATTCAAGCTTCAGTACCCCGGTTTTTCTCAGAAATTCTCATTACAAACGTACAAATTCTCTCGTACATGTCTCAACATCCGTGACATTGATTCGTTTACATCTAGGCTGTAGTTTTTTAGCTTCATTAAAAAGCATGAAAGCAGCTAACTGCAGTACAACGATCTTATAAGTCAGCCATTCATGAAGCAGAAACAGAGGAATAATTCCAACTGTTGCTAAACAAAATTGTTGATTTCATTCCTATAGCAATCAACTGTACACTACGGCAACATTGTGAATTGTTAATGTCGAAAGAATTGATTTTCACAGGAGAAGGTAAAAAAATTGAATACATATTACAAAGAATTGGTTGATTAAAAAAAAAAAAACCATCAACTTGCAGATGCTAAGGTAAGACATAATTACAGAACTTGAAAACACCTAACACTATATATGATAATAGAATCATCCTCACTCCTCACCGACTTAAGCTTAACCTTTTCTTATCAAAATACTCGACTTGAACTCTGCCAAACCTCCACGTTTTGCTGACCCTTGCGCGTCACGAACATCTTGTTGCCTCCGAACGACAAATTGGTTATCTTTGATCCTGCCATATCCGTTACTCTTCCCATCAAATTCTTCCTAAACACCCTCTCCTCTAATGTCCCACCTTCACGACTTTTTCTTGAACCCATCACAATCTCGGACCACAATTCAATTTCCCCGCCTTTCCCACAAAACACTTGGTTGGCATGACACTCAATCTTACATCCAAAACCTTCTTTCCTTTTCCCATTAACCATTTTCCTCCTATCACCTAGACAAATCCATTCACTTGCATCTCCCAGTTTCCTCAAGTCCATATAAGAAACCTCACCTGAATTAATACCAACCTTGTAAATTGCAGACAAATTATCGGACACCGTTACATCAGAAAAGCAATCGACCTCGTCCTTGACCTCCCACGCAACATTACCTGACCTTATATCCCAAAATTTAATATTCCCCGTCACCTTGGAAATGTCGCTATGAGATCCAGATGCCAGAAGCAAATTATAACTCGAAACCCACCTCAATTTCGTAGCTGGGATAGCAGATTCAATATCAGTCCCATAAATCTCATTTTGACCAATCTCATTAACAGGTTTCAAACTATTAATATCATAAACCATAATCGAATTCGAATTCCTACGACCAGACTCGAAACTAACAAACAAATGTTTATCTGACGAACCAATCGCTTGAACCGTAGAACTAGACCTAGTGACATTTTCCCAATTCAAAGTCTCTTTCACATACCCATTTTCGAGGTCAAGAACTTGCAACCCCGAAAAATCGGTGGCACCAGCTGCAGCAACGCTAGGAGATAACGCTAACAGAGAATCAACGGCAGTGAAATGGGTCAAGATTGTTGACTTCTTCCTCATAGACCAATCAAAGGACGTGATTTTGCTTCCGTGACTAACATGAAGAGTCCCATAATTGGTCGTGGCGATCGTAGACGGAGAACCACGTCCGTTTAACGGAAGAATCAACGACTTCTCGAGGCTAAAAGCGTCGAACTGCGATGGGTTCGACTGAGAATTAATCAAAAGTGACTCGATGTTGTAAAATTTGGACTCCTCAATCAGGTCTTCACTGTCAAAAGCTTTCGCCTTCGAGGGTAAATTACCGGTGCGTAAAAGTGACAACAAGATCGAGAACAACTCGGGATCCCGGTCGATGAATCGGTGAGTGGAATCGGCGAGTTTTGAGAGGAGGGATTTGGGACCGGCTAGGGTTAGGGTTTGTTTTGTGGTTTGGAAAATCTGACCGCCAACATCAATTGTAACAATGTTTGAATCATTTGATTTCGATTTTGGTTTTGATGGTGGCATTGAGGTTGCGATCGAGGGCATAATTTACAATTTTTTTTCCCTTTCAAAACGCCTCAATTTTGTCAAACAAAACTCCAACCGTTTTTAATTTTTTGAAACTTTTGATTTGCAGAGAGCTAAGGATGCCTGAGGCGTGAAGGTATATATAAATCGATTATATTTGGAACTTCCAGAAGGTCAATTTTCAGCTTCTTGGTCAAACATGGTGGAAGGATCTTTTTTTTAAAAAAAAAAAAATATTGAATGTGCGCATGGTGGAAGGTTCTGGGCTAGCGCTCCGCTGTTGTAACTTGAAGTCTTGAACCTTCTTTTTCTTGTTTCTTTTTATTTATTTATTTTAAATCTGACGATGACATTGGCTTAGCCGTCCAACGCAGACCTTTGACTTGGAATTATTTTGTACTTGACAACAAGATGAATAATGTACGAAGAAGTTAATTAAGAAAAATTTGCTAGGAATTTGAAATAAATTTGGCTCAAATTTGATTGTTTTTTAAATGAATAGTAAAAAAAAAGTTAATAGAATATAATCTAAAGGGTATACATATTTAAAAAACTAAAAGCCACTATCAAGGTGATTATCATCGACATGTGCTTGCAAAAAATCAATTGAAATTTATCCATCAAAGTTCAAAGCTAATAATTTTTTTGGGCATGAAAACCAGTTGGGAGGAAAGTTCAAAGCTAATAACTTTTTTGGGCATGAAAACCAGTTGGGAGGAAAGTTCTGCCACCTCTCCAATTAAAAAGCATGATTCACATGTTGGGTAGAATACGGATGGCGCAATTTTTTTTAATTGCATAAATTCTCAACCGAATCACACCAAAAATGACATAAACAAGTTATATAAATTTAAAATTAAAGGTGCCAGCTTGTAAGAGTTTTGAGTCTTGTGTGGTGTGATAAATATATTATGGTGCTTCTGTTGCGATGTTACTTTGAAAACATCAATGCCGGGCCGCCGAGGTAGCAGATATCTGTAGAATGCTTTCTCCGTATCGTTTCAAATTTTAATGGCATAACTGCAAAGATAATATCAGCTGAGCTAAAAGTACATTTCCATCTTTAGAGGCCGCATCAATTATTATCACTATTCGATCATCATTTATATTACATACCGAAAGGATGAAGAAACAGATCTAAAACAGCTGCTGTTAATACGTCTTTTGGCAGCCTAAGCTATTCGTCATATATGTTACACTATCCAAACCAACTAAACAAAATATTCCAACCTGCCCTGTTTTCAGGTCACGAAGGACTCAAAAAACAGCCTTCATGTGCAGCAAGGCGCCATAACACCTGTCCAACTATCTAAACCACCAAAACTATCTAATTTGTTTTGCCGTCAATAACTAGTTTGGTCCCCGAGTTGCTGCCACAAAAATCCGCAGAATGTTTTCCATAAACATGGAGACAGCAGGAGTTTGGCATACTAGTTAGCTCACACCTGGAGCTGGCTGTATCACAGGGAAGAAGGCCCAGTTCTTGATGGCGCCGCTATCCTTCCCAACCACCTTCTCGTTTGCCCACCAGTCAGAAGCAATTGTAGGCTCATGAGAATCTCCATCTGCACTGTCGAAATTAAATTCTTTGGTGGAACCAAGCGTTATAGACGGCTGCTTCTGGTGTCTTGGTGCCTCTTCCACATCTACTGGAGTTTTCACTGGTTCATCATTGGCAGCTTCTCCAGCACAGCTGTGATGAACATTCTCAGCTTTGCTGGAACTTTCTTCTTTCTCAACTGTTGTTCCATTCTGCAGCGATTCTGATACAGCTTCAGCCAACGTTGTTGGCTTCTTTTCTACACATCTTACAACATCTTCAGTGGTTAACTCAAACGAAACTCTATGATCAACAATTTGATCTTTTCGGAGCCCATTTTCTGAATGTGGACGCAAGGGAACCTCGGATATCTGACAGTTCTGAAAAGAGCCGTTGCGAGGAGTGGACCTTACAGCATCTGGGGTCAAAGTGCCTGAACCTTGATGTGATCCCCACTCACGAATAGAAAGCTTATCAAGGTTCAACAGCTTGGGCGGATCACCTCTGTGGAAATCAGGAAATTGAGGCCCAGCGGTAGCAAACTCACCATCAGGGAAAGGTGAGGAGGTGCCTGAACCTGAGATGCCTGAGCTAGGTGATATCAAGTTGCCAACTGGGCTTCCAGGATGGAGATGATAAGACTGAAATTCATAATGGGAAAATGGGAATTTCTGACCTTGCTCCCCAAATCGGAGACTGGGGTCAAGAAGCTGAGCAAATGGCACCTCGGGAGAGGAAGGTGTAGTCAAATGGACAGACTCAGGAGGAGGAGTAAAAGGAGCAGTTGATGGTTCAGTGGTGAAGGTTGAGAAGACAGGTGGCGAAACTAACTGAGTTTCATGGGCATAAGGGCCAATAGCAAAAATTGAGGAAGGCCCACCAGGGGAGTACATGTTGCCAGAAATAGAGTTGAGAGAAACTAAACCCGCAGGTGATTGTGTTGCAGAAGGAGGTTCTGATTGAAGGAAAGATGCAGGAGAGGATGGAGGTGCAACAAAGGGAAGAGAAATAACAGCTGTTTGGGCAGAATTTACAGCTTCAGAAGCATTACCTCGGGAGGCTGTTGGTTCAGGAACAAGGACAGCATGCCCTATTCGCTTTCTGTGTTTTTGAAATCCAAAACACCAGGATATGCTCCAGCAACCTCCCCATCTTCTCTTCTGTAAAAAGAGAGTATAATATTATACCAGGAATCCAATCTTGTGACCAGAAAGACATCAAGAAACTGAAATAATATGAATAGTTCAAAGAAGAACTTGAGATTTATGAAAACATTTAAAATCAAATTGTGGCCTTCTCTTCGTGCATTCTGCAGGAACAATCAGAAAGACCAATTGGAGCCACATTTTGTTTTCCTTTCAAAACAAAAGATTAAGTGCCAGGGTGTTGAATGAAGGCATAAACACCATATCTACTTGATATGCTTGCATGACCACATAAGTTTTGGCCCTTGATCATGTATTGAAGAGTCAAAGAACATCTGATGCGATAATTCCACTTAATATATTTATAAAAGCTAGGGACAATAGTAGTCTTTCACTTCGGAATGTCTTAATATATTTATTAGCCGCAAAAGATAAAAAGAAGAAACAGTTGCAACTCAGCCATATTACAAATCAAAAAGAAGTTGCCTCGTATTGTCAACTTAGCATATTGTGCCATTACCTAATCAATTAAATATATGATATCTGTTTCTGAGAATCATCAGAAACTGGAAGCTCATATGTCTTATACATTTGCTTATCAAAGTTCTCAATTGGAGATTATCAAGAAATGAAACATGTTCAAGCAAATATGTATTGAAAACCCCATGCAAGGAGCTTCAAAATCTTTCAAAGATGATGAATTTCCCTTCTGCTTTGGTACTTCATAGCTTTCTTTGCTGTATTGATAATATGCAACAGATGTATCCTCACTTACGCCTCCAGTCAGATTAGGATTGATCAATTCTACTATAAATAAATTTTCAGTTTCCTTGTTTTAATATTCATTTGAACAAGTTCCTATAAATTTTTCATAAGCCATTTCTTCATCCATTGGATTTCTCACTTCAACTTGGAAAGATTTTTGAAAGCTCGAATCTAGAAATGACCATACCTGCCTGCCGTCTAAAAAGAAATTCTGAAAGTTTTTCATTTTAAATGATTAAAAGTAAAAATCAACATCTGAATGTCCGCTGAAGAACACTCATAAATTAGCATAGTGCCCTTATAATCAGCAATTAAATATTTGAAACCAGAAACCAAAAATAATTTTTTCTTTTTTATTTTTTCCGTTGCAAGTATTAGAGCTTGCAGATTTTCAAATTTATCAGAGAAACTATTCCTTCCCAATCAAAATTTTACATACTTCGACAAGAAATTGCAGCGAATCATAAGTTCCAAAATAGAGTCTCAAGCAAAGAGAGAAAATATTAAATAAAAAAATTGAACTTGAAATTTAAGAAAAAGTTAAAGTTGCATAATTTCTTCGAATACAAGTCAAACATCAAAAAGCCAATCCCAACTTCATCTATCTCTTTGAAACACTCCATTACCTTTGAAGCAAAAGAGCTGCTTTCCGAGAAAGCCATATCCAAAATTCAAGTAAAACAAACACCTAATATAAGCAACAGATCTAAAATCTACCAATCAAACAAATACATCACAGAAATTCATGACACTAGCAAATCAAAGCCAATCAAATGATTTATACCTGAGACGTAGCTTGATGAACGCGATTCTCAGCCGACGCGATCGCAGTAGCAGCTGCGTTTATAGTCTCCAAACTGTTGTTCAAAGCTCTCGAATCTCCTCCATTCACGCCTCTCATCTCTAATTTTCTCGGAAAATAATAACAAAATTTTCTCGAGAAAGTGAGGAACTCAGACTTACGGAGGAAGCTATAATTAAAACAAAATTAAATCAAATCTCGTTTCTTATATTAATGTGATTTTGATTTATGAATAAATTAATCTAATTGTGCGTACACATAAATACATTTTTGTGTTTTAAGTAACGCTTTGGAGGTCAAACACGGCAACGACTTTGCTACTGTGCGACGGATTGATTATCCAACACAGTGACATAAATGACCTAGCCATCAAATTCTATTCTCATGAATGGAATCTGACTTTTGGAGGTAATGGAGGGTAGTTTTGTCTAATTGGGGGGATAAGAAACTGTTATCCCAAGAATTCGATAGCGATATAATTGTGATGGTTTTAAGTTGTGGATTTTTTTATTTAAAAAAAAAAAAAACTAATTTGGGGTTCACCGAGAAAGCATTAAAAATTAGTACTGTCAAATGTGTGCACGTGTGCGCATCCTCTTCTTGATGGCTCTCGCCTTTCGTGCGCACACAGCCCACTTCATATGACAGGTCCCACTCCCCAAAAAATTCTTCCCCTTTACCCGCCACTTCAACGAACTTTGCTGGCCAGCCTCCTCCCTACTTATTTTTCTTTTATTTTTAGAAATTTTGGCATCGGAACCCCTGCGGTTCGCCTTAAATGGATAATTAGACCACATTATTAGATAAATGAATATTTAAACCTTGGTCATTTCAAAAGGAGGCACACACACTTCTGAGATATGCTAAATTAATATTGTTTATAGCACGTGTCTCAGTTAAGTTTGGGTCACTATAATTACTATTGTTTGTGTTGTTTATTATTTATTTCTCAAAATTGATTCAATATAGCACAAATATCAAAAAGTGATTCTGTGACATAATGTTTGATGTCCAAATTTAAAAAAAAATCACATCTTTTACAAAATTGATATTACTATAACTTAGATAGATTTAGATAATATGTTTAATGTTTCGATATGAGCATAAAAGCGCTAATAGAAGGGACTTGTGCACTAAATTTTAAATGTTGACAAATTAGGACAAACCTTAGGGACTTGGGTATGATTGTCCCCTTTTTTGCCCCCCTCACTTTAAATGCATCTCATAATCAACCCACATAGGAAAGGAGGCTTTTCGCCATATCTTTGAAGCTTTATGAGTTAGATTTGAGACAGTAGGAGATTGTGATTTGTGAAGATTTACTTTAATCTTTTGCCTTAGTTGAGTGCTAAAGGATTTAACTTTATGGTTCAGTTATTTGCCTGGATGAAAATTGAAAAAGCTCAATCATCAAAAGCATAGCTTTTGGGTCCACTACTGGATATTTAACACACCGTAAGGGCAAGGCTTTTGGCTGTTGGCTTTTGTGAAATCATGCGGACTCGCATGTGATTTGATGAATGATTTGGAAAGTCAGGAATTATTGGATATCAAAAAGGCAACAGAATGAATTATAGTAAAGCGCTTGATATATATAAATACATGTCATTACTGATTACTATGCGCCCAATTGAGCTACGAATCAAAGTCATCATAGCTTTAAAAATGTTTGACTTCGTAAAACAAAGTTTCCAGGAAGCTCAACTAAAACTTTAACCTTTATACACGTTAGGCCACAGAGTGTCGTGCGACTCAGTTAAGGCCCCTTCCTGATGAGATTGTCATTTTCCAATTGCTGAATCAATGAACGAGCTCTCTAGTCAAAAATTCCCCCATCACATATATATGGCTGTACACATTTTGAATGCCATACATACAACACATACATGTAATGTCTTCAATTTTAAAAAATAAAAATAAAAATTTTGCGTGAACCTTACTATTGTAAACTTGAAATCAACAATAATAATGAAACTCCGACAATAAATCAATAATCCCACATTGAAGGGATTCTACATTGAAAGTTTGAAACTGTCAAGGGACGTTCTGTGCATTAAGGTTTCCATATTCTGTAGGGCAGCAAAACACAGTAAGGGCTCCCACATTAACATAAATTTATTTTTCATATTAAAACTAGCCAAGGCAACTTTTTTTTTTTTTTGTTTCTTTCCAAATAAATTTATGCAGCTAAACTTTTTGAGGCAATCTCGAACACGTTCTCTGAGAGTCCATTGGCACACATAATCATCTCCAGCTGAGCCTGCAGAACATCATGCCAATTATTATTATTTCAATACTGGCAGCACAATGAAACAAGATGATTTATCATTGGAGAAAAGTGAATTAGTTGGTTTCAATCAGAGACTAATTAGATATTTCAAAACTGTCCTTTTCCAAATAGTGTGATACATACATACATACATACATACATATATATAATACCTTAGCAAGGTTTTGTCGAGTTTCATCAAAACGCCTCCATCTAGAGAAGGCCGACACCATTCGGGAAGCCACCTGCAATAAATAAATAAGACTAAGCTAAGAGAAGAAGCATCAAAAGTAAATAACTTTTGATTAAACTAAATGCAGACTATTAAAAAGAATCCCAGACATGTTTTAAACAAACCTGAGGATTAATTTTGTCTAATTGGACCACCATTTCACCCAAGAACTTATAGCCGGAACCATCCTTTGCGTGGAAATTCACGGGAGAACCACAAAACCCTCCAATGAGCGAGTATACCTGTCCCAAAAAGAGAATCCAAATTTCATTGTACCCTTTGGAAAGGAAAACACTGAAGGGATGCACATGAAGACATAAGGAACGCCTACACCTGACCACATGAGCACAGAAAATTACCTTGTTTGGATTACGCAGATCAAACGCTGGATGGTCCAATAGCCTCCGGACACACTCAACATTACCAGGGATGTCAGACATGGCTTGAAGAGCAAACCATTTATTCACAACCTGAAAAAAGAGGAAAAATGAAATTGTACTAGAAATATTAAGGAACTGTGCTGGTAACAGCTCTAATAATTAACAGTTCTAACCACAAAGAGAGACAAAATAGTTTATAAACACACCAGTAACAGACAAAAATCACATCACATCTGAGAGAGAGGTATGCATCCCCCAAACAGCACATTTTATTGGGCGATTTAGTGAGAAGTTTATTCAGTCAACAAGCATCTATTGAATTGGACAATTACCAAATAGTCATGCTGCCACTTGCTATAGAAATCATCCAACACCTCATCCCGAATTTTACCAGGCTTCTGGACAATTGCTGCCAAAGCTGCAAATTGTTCCGTCATATTTGCGGCAGTTTTATATTCCCACAATGCAAGCTCCACAATATCAGCATCTTCAAGTGATGCAAGATAGGCTACATACAAAACAAAAATACATTTAGTTGTAGGAAATTCCAGCAGATTGATCTGAAACACGTAACTTTGCGGAAGACAAACCAAGAGCAATATTCTTCAAAGCACGCCTGGCCATATTATGATGATTAAACACATACTCTCCTGTGCTCCTATTATTTTCCACCTGTAAAATACAAAAAGTTCCAAAGTTCATGCATCAAGAGAGATCAACCATGATGAAGAGAAAAAGAAACAAAGCAAATTCAATTGTTGAGGGCAATGTCCCTCCACAGAAGATAGCATACTGTGGTCAGAAACTCTGCTTTCAGTTCAGAGGCAAGCTGCTTTCTGATGAAACTTCGAACAGCATGAACAGCATCCGGATCTGCAACCTCCATCATGTCCATAATCTCTCCCTCACCAGGCAGAGTTATTGCCTTTGCAATAAATTCCTGGATAAGAAAATACAACTCACGTTGATTAGTACATTCATCCTCCTCCACAACAACCACCCCACCCAAATCTGATATGAATAGGAAGCCCTCATCATACTTTGTCCAAGCTTGAATCACCAAGTATACTTCTGAAGCCATGCACAAACTTTGGATTCAGAGCCAGTGGTTTGTTTTGTTGGAAATCAGCCACCAAGCTGAGCATCAGTTTCCTTGCCAACACCTGTCCAGCTTCCCAACTAAAATGAAAAAAATCTTGTAAACAACTCCGCATGAACCACTCAACGCCAGATAAAAGAAAGTATCTATGTTTCAGCAAAGACAAACCGGTTGAACTCATCCGAATCATTAGCAAGGAGGAAAAACAGATCACTATCAGAGAGATCAGATTCAAGGCGAATAGGGGCACTGTAACCCCGCAAAATTGACGGAATTGGCCGCTCAGATATATCAAAGAACACAAATTCTTCTTCTTTCTGCTTTTCGACAACAGAAACAGTCAATTAGCACTATGAACTAGTTTATTTTGAAAAGGGAAACTGCCAAAGTTTGAACGTGAAACCCCAACCAAAAAAAAAAGAGGACAGCAATTAAAAATGAAGATAAAGCAAGCATTTCATAACAAGGTTTTAGAAAACCTTGGTTACTCGAAGAACTGTTGTGTAGACTGGCTGTTTGTTGCTTCCAAGAGGTTGCAATTTCCCATCATGATACACAGAAGAAAGTGGCATGTCCTTGCCACTTGAGTCCAGCAGACCTATTGCCACAGGAATGAACATGGGTTCTTTCACTGGCTGCCCCGGGGTTGATGGTACCTCTTGACTGGAAATTTCCCCATAAAACATGCAGTTATTATTGACATTATCTTCAAACAAAACAAAGGAACTAAATTCCCATCAAAATGAATCTCAGCATGCATACCTGAATTTCAAAGAATAAGTATGAGTTTCAGCATTATAGGATGAAGTGACTTTCAAGCGAGGCGTTCCAGCTTGGGAGTACCTAAAATTTTCATCACACATAAAAGCATAATCATCAAAACTATCTAATGGAAACTCAAATGGGAGATAACAGATCCATACCATAGTAAGAAATTAGCAAATTCTGCATCATTTGCATCTTGCATGGCCACAAAAAAATCTTCACAGGTTACTGCTTGCCCGTCGTGTCGCTTAAAATAAAGATCCATGCCCTAAAATGTGCCAAGATCAAATCAAATGGCAACTCCAAGAGCAGCTTTTCAGCAAAACTCAAATTTCTGATGATATAACAATTAGTTTCCAAGTCATAAGTTTCTTTAAACTTTACCTTTCGAAACCCTTGACTCCCAAGTAGGGTTTTGTACATCCTAACTACTTCAGCTCCCTGACAAGTTGGCAAAGTCATGAATCTTTGATGCACAGATTGTAGTTTCTTATTACACATACAAGCAGATAGAATCACACACACACAGAGAGACAGAGAGAGAGATACTAAAACAAAGTCAAACCTTTTCATAAACCTGCCAGAAAGAAATAAAACAACCAAAGACAACAAGAAGCAATTAGATATCTTATCAAAAGAAACCAAAAAAGGTAGCTCAAAAGACAACAGGCAAAAGACACAACAAACTGCTAAGCCATACCGTCACTGCAGTTTGAAGTTGGTAGGTAGCCCAATATCAGTATCATGTGCAACGAAAATTGCAGAATGAAGGCAGACATATCAGAGTCACCATCAAATGAGAATTTCTAAGCCACCAAAGAAAGCATTTCCACGGAACGTTCAGCTCATGTCAAACTAAAGAAAATAAAAACTTGCCTGTGTAGAAGTTATCCATCTGCATGAGGAAAAAGAAACAAATTTAACTGCATTTACAACCAAAACAATTAAAATTCCTTAGCTGAGAACTGATTACACTTTACAAGAACGGTCATCACACACTGACCTTGATATAAGAATGTGGCCGAACAGGATGAGCCATAGGACCAGCATCCTTGAAAAGTGGAAAATAGAAGTTAATGGGTGCTTAACGTGCAGTATATAATACATTTTTGGTGCATGAATGCAGAAATAACATATATTTTCAACCGAAAAAAATCTGAAAATTGCTTTAAACAGTATTGTAACACAATCGAAATAATTGAACAAAATGAGGGAACCGTCCAAGGTTGTTGACAAAAGACAAAAAGAAAGCACCTGGGGAAATTGATAATTTCGCAGCTTTGAAACATCAGCAATCCGCTTTACAGTACGACTTCCCATGGCAGATGAAAATTCCTATCAATAAAAGATTTGATTCATACACTTAAGTCAACAAAGAAAGATGAACCATGAGATTTGCATCTACTATCAACATACTGAAGATAGAAGTCCTTATACCTGATCACGAAAAACAGTAAGACCTTCTTTCAAGCTGAGCTGGAACCAGTCACGACATGTCACCCTGCAGTTATTTAGCTAACATTAATTCTAGTGCCAGCACAAAATTGTAACTAAAATAACATAACCACCTCCAAGAACGTATATAAATGCCAAAACTTGATCAGGTGTGCTGTCACTCCATAGCTCTCAAATAGAGAGCTGTGCAGTATGGCCCACGGCTCCCTGTTTGCGAGCTTGCCATGCTCACAGTCAGCCCATAACGAGCGCAACTGCAAGTACCTGATCAGCCCTCTGTATATGCCTAAACCATTCAAATATATGCCCAAGAGTTGGGATGCATTAAACTTAAAATGCAGAGACCACTCAAATGCACATCCAAAACAAAATTAGAAAAAGAAGAACAAAGTAATATCATGTCTTTTTAAAAGAAGAAAGAACCTTAACGGAATATAAGCTCACCTGTTGCCAGTCCAGTTGTGGAAATACTGCAAAGTAAAATTGAAAACATAGTTGGAACAACCTTGTTTGGATCAGATTAATAAGAAAAAGCATGGCTTTGTATGTCTTAATAAAACCAATAGTGATAGCAAACCTCATGGCCAATGACTCCCAAAATTGCAGCATAATCTGCATCACTAGCAGTTTCTGGAGATGCCAGGACAAGCTTTGAATTGAAAATCTGCAGAGGAGCATTTCAGGCATGATTATAATAAAATTCATGGAAATTGGGGGAAAAAATTGAGCCACAATGATTCAGTAAGTCAGAATCCATACATTCAAACTCTTGTTTTCCATTGCTCCCCTGATGAAACAAACAGTACCAGCATTGTAAAACAATAAACACAATATTTGCCAACAGGATTTAACTAAAATGGTGTTTTAGATTCAGGGAAAAATAAAGATAATATACATATGTTCGCATAAATCATAATAAAATGCAGCTTACATGTTAAAGTCAGGAACGGCCACAATATTGAAAAGATCTAGGTCATATTCAAGACCAAAAACCTGTTTGAAGAACCATTAAATTCAATAGGCTTTCGAACCAAAGGCTAATGAAACAAACTTTTCAAAAGTATAAGAGCTAAGAATGAAAATACTGACATCTTCATCCCACTTCATTGCTGCCTTAAGCGAATACATGGCATGTGCAGTCTTCGATAGGTCTTGTGCTGGGGTCCAGATCCTTAAAGACACTTTCCGACCTGAGCGGGTGACAAATATATCATCTCTGCTTTCTAACTGTCCAGCAACTAAGGCAAACAAGTAGCAAGGCTTCTTGAATGGATCCTCCCAAAGGGCATAATGTCTTCCACCCTGCAATGGATGACAAAATTAACTACAATAAGAATCATTAGCTGATAAATAACACATGACAAAAGGAAGTGAAAAAAAATGCCTCATTGCAGCAAAAGCAAATGTCACCTCAAGGTTTCCTTTCTCTATGAGATTTCCATTAGACAGCAATACTGGGTACAATGACTTATCAGCTTCAATATAGCACTTGTATTTTGCCATTATATCAGGACGGTCCTGTTAGTGCATTAAATGGGTCCACAAATTTTATGTGAGATTAATAACCTGCTGCAAAGGTTACTTAATTCTTAGCTGTTTCAGCTATTTCAAGACACTGACCTGATAAAATGTAATTTTTCTAAAACCCTCTGCTTCACATTGTGTACAGAAATTCCCAGATGACTTGTAAAGCCCCTACATGAAAATTTCAAATTTTTAGTAAGTTCATTAGATCAGAAATACAATTGATACACAAGTAGAACATAAAAATGAAAGGGCATTGACTTACTTCTAATGAAGTGTTCTTTTGAGGATATGTCTCAGTGACAATTTCCAAGGTAAATTTACCATTTGGTGGTGATTGGAGTGTCAAATGGCGTGAGTCCAAGTGATAATCTCCTTCCTAAAAAGAGAACAAAGTAAGAAAACTGCGCTAGAATCCCGAAAGCACATGCCCACCTAGAAGATGTCAACTGATAATTCTGACCTGAGTGTGAAAACCAAGGATCCCTAGCTTAAAGATTTAATAACCCTAAGTTTATTATAGGAAAGTTTAACAAAAAGCAGATACCTGCAGTTCCATACCGTTGACCTTGATTGAAACAAGCTTGAGATCTTGTCCATCCAAAACCAGTGGAGAAGAAGAACCTGCTCCACAACAACATTAGATGACTAGTGGAGTTTTCTTACTTTGTTCTGTTTATTATAGGAACGTAATTCTTAAGTATCAACTTTACCAAAAGAAATAAAAAGAGCGAACATTTATATCCTAGCTAAGGAAGGATCCGCATGTGGCAACCATAATAGATCAATGCAAATGCCAAGGAAGTTTCCAAGAAATTGACAAAGAATTACCATTTACGCTATCTACCGCTAAAAGAAAATGAAAAAGATTGATATCAACAAGTAAAAACTAATGAATTACCTTCAACCCTAGGAAACACTGTTATTTTTGAACTAACAATTGTTTTCTCCTCACCCAAGGAAAATTTCAAATCCACCTGAAGAAGTAGTTCCATTAGTACTGCAGTAACACAAGCAGAATCCATATTAATAAATAAAGAATATTATAGTTTAATTATGCTTGCAAACCGTGTCAAAGTAGTAATTTGGCATCTTGTAATCCTTCAAAAATATCTCTTTGGGTGTATCCATTTTGGATTCCTGAGCTTCCTTTTGTACACTTTCTGTGGCCACTGAACAAACTAGTCTCCTGCTGGTTTGCTTAGTCCTCTGAAAGAAAAAATAAGTAAATCACGAAATCAACAAAATTGAACAAGGAAGATCAGGACGTCTTTTGCATACCATACAAGTGTATAGTGAGTATGTACAGACATATAGCAAAGCAAAAATATTTATATACAATGGGTAACCACTTACCAGTAAAAAAGGATATGGAAACCTGTAACTCTTTTGATAAGAGACCTAAAATTTTAAGCATAGACAAATCAGAAACATTTTACTTAGATTTTGAGAATGGGATCAATACATGGCCAATGCGATTGTGCACTAACCTCGGAACTAAGCAAACACTTGTTCTGATAACTATGTTTTGCTGAAGTTCGAAAGAAGCTAACACGAACAGTAGCCTGAAGCTGCAGACAACAAAAGGAATATGTTCATCCCAGATTACCAAATGAATTTATCATTTTACAGTCACCACTAACATGTGTGTTCAGATGCCAGTGTATCTGCACACTTATAGTTAGAGCCCAAGAAAAGATCAAATTGGATTTCAAACTCAGAAGAATTTCCAGAAAATCAGTAAATATTCAATTCACTCCCATATAACCAAGGTGAACATAAACAAACTTTTGTAACAAATAACTAAATGAACTACATTCTAACATTAAAAATGTCAATTTCCATCTCCTTTCAACAATTCTCAGCAGCCAAACACAGCAGCACACACGTATAATAAACAGTAAATTGGGATTGAGAAATCACGGGAGAAGAGGAGATGAAACCCAAAAGAGTAGTCTTTGTCAAACACGAATTCTTGCATGGAAGAATCAACCGAGCCATGTAACCCTATAAGCTACTAAATTTGAACTAGTACAAAGACCAAATTTTACTATAGTAAAATCAAAAAAGGATTTTTCTTCTTATGAAGATGAAAAGATACTCAGATGACCAAAACCCAAAAGCCCTAACTGACAAAAGACTAAAGAGAAACAAATAAAACAGAGTCCCACTCGCACTCTGGGGTTCTTTCTTTCTTATATAATGAGATACGGATAATTCAGAATATGGACAAGAAAATTCAAGGGTAACTAAATAAATAAATAAATACAAAATAAATAAATAAAGCCTGACTTTAAATCGAAATTGAGGAAACTAAGAGTAATGGAATTACCCAGATTGATGATCAAATGTAGCGAAACAGATAGAGAGATTTTGATTTCTTAAAAACCTTGGATAGAACAAAACATAAGTAACCCACACGACCACACCCGTCGAAGATACTTATTTATAACGAATAATAAAATAGAAAAACCTAATTAAAGATTACCTGCAATTAGAATATTTAAATTGGCCAACGAATCTAATGAGACCTGGTCTCTTAGCAAATTTTAAATATTATCCATCGAAGGAATTGAATATTTACTGATTTTAAATATTTCTCACATATGATTGAGGCCAAGTTTATTACGACCAACCCACGATTAAACCGGAGTAGGCTTTCTCTCATTATTTCGGCCTACTTTACTCGTGGGCTCAAGTCCAAAATTATTTTGGGCTCACATTTCAGGTCCAGCTTAATAACCGATGAAGAACAAGAGTTAAAAAACATTTGAAGGGTGCCTTTGGTACACAAACGTTTTACTACTTAGTATTGCCATCTGTTTGGTGTAGTCTATGATCCGATTAGATTGTAGCAATAATTTATTTTTAAAATTATTTAAGAAATATCTGCTTAATCAAACAAAAGTCATTAAATGTAAAAGTTGAATTTTTTTCTTAATTATAAAATAATTAAATATTTATTATTGTAACAATGTTCACTATACTATTACAAAATACGTTTCTGTATTGCTATTAACTAAAATATTATTTATTATTTATTATTTTTATTAAGATAAATGAAAATTAGTAAATCTCAACAAATTGTTATTTTTCATTGCAACATATATATTTTTTATAAATCATTTATATTGTGTAGTATATTATTTTATAATTGTTAGAAAATTGAGCTTCCTCCCAATATCACTCCAAACATTTTGTCAAGAAACAAATCAATAGGAAAAATTAAATGAAAACATTATCAATCATACAACACAAGATTTACATGAAAAACTCCAAATTTAAAAAAAAAACTACAATCGTCGTCAAAAGACAACTAAAGAAAATATTCACTATGTAGAAAATTATTACAACCACACTCTCAAAAATAATTTTTTTCTCACTCAAGCCCCAAATACACTTAATTTCTCACTAAATTCTAGAAAATTTCACAAAACCTTCAGCTCTCTTTCTCTCACAATAAATTGGATTAAAGAATGAATATAGAATGAGGGGGAGAATCCCTCATTTTATAGCCACCAAGTGGCTACTGTCCATCACTGTTCATTTTGCTGCTTCCTCTTTTTTTTTGTTAATAGTGCCATTTTCAAATATTCCAACTTCAAAAATTTCTGTTTGGCCATTTGAATTTTTTAAAAACTGCATTATTTGACATTCTCTCACTTGAAGATTTGATTGAGAATCAATCAATCTCTATACCATTCTTTCTATCTTCACCTATAGTCATAATCCTCAACATAGAGAGTTATCATATTCAATCATAAAGAGTATACCACTTAGAATTAATTACTAATTCTAAGAATATTACATCAACACATGTCGAAACATCCTACTGAAATTTATGGTGCAACTTCCATGTTAACTTTCCTGGAAGTTTGTCAGCCATCGACATAAATTCCACCACACACCTGGCATTAATGCCAACCATGTCTTGTGTGCAAATTTTGTGCATCTACTAGCAGTAACACATCCTCTTTCATGGCATTATCGGCATACAAAGGGGATGTTATCATCATCTATTTTACAAGGGACCATTGTTTTTCACGATGATGAGAGACTCACCACTAGCAATGCTATCAGTATCTGAATTGGAGTCATTTGCCGATCCTACTCCATTTTTGCTATGACAATATTTTTTTAAGTGTCCCAATTATCCACACCCCTACCAGACTCCTTTCTTTTTAGAATTATTTTTCTTCCAATTCCCTACAATTGCCAAAGCCGAACATTTATAGTTTCAGTACTTTCACCACTTAGTCTTTTTTCTTTTAAGAGTAAAGTACTAGTAATTTCTTCAAGATCTACCATCTCTTTCCCATACATTAAAGTAGGTAACAGATGTTTGTAGGAATTCGGAAGTGACCACAACAGCCTAAGCGCCTTATCCTCATCTTCAATTTTAACTCCAATGGCTTCTAGTTTTGTTACAATACCATTGAGAACATTGAGGTGATAAAAATTTTTTTGTACCTTTAATCATTCACAACGTGTAAAATCACTTTTTTAGGTACAACCGATTTGAGATAATCTTTGTCTGATACAACTTTTCTAGCCTCTTCCAAAGCTCTTTGGCCGTAAGAATATTTCTTACATTTGCAAGAACATTTTTTGCTAGACATAGTCGTATAGCACTTACAGTTCTATTATCCAACTCTTTCGAATCTTTATTGATTATACCGGCTTTTTTAGAGCCACTATGAGAGGCAAGGGATGACTTTTCCTTTAATGCATTGTGTAACCCAGATTGAATCAACATACTTTGACTTGAATTTGCCGCAAGCCAAAATTTATTTTCCCATCAAATTTTTCTATTTCAAATTTTATTGGGCTTGAAAATTTTGATCCCAACATATTTGCTTAACAGATCAAACCATTTGCTCTTTACCACAGACTATTTGGGTTGGCTCTCACTGCTTTACGTGAATAGTACCGTACACACGAACAATGTCGTATACGTGAATAATACTCTCGATGCCAAAACTTCAAGTAATGGTTATGATACCACTGTTAGAAAATTGAGCTTCCTCTCAAGATCACTCAAGCAATTTTTCAAACAACAAATCAATAGGAAAAATTAAATGAAAACAATATCAATCACACAACACAAGATTTACGTGGAAAATTCTAAATTCGGAGAAAAACCACAGCCATTGTCAAAAGAAAACTAGAGAAAATATTCACTGTGTGAAAATTATTACAACCACATTCTCAGAAATAATTTTCTTTCACTTAAGCCCTAAATACACCTAATTTCTCACTAAATTCTAAAGAACTTCACAAACCCTTCAACTCTCTTTCTCTTATATGAAATTAGATTGAAGAATGGATACAGAATGAGGGGGAGAATCCCTCTTTTTATAACCACTGAGTGGCTATTGTCCATCATTGTTCATTTTGTTGCTTCCTCTTTTTTTAATTTTTTTTAACAGTGCCATTTTTAAATATTCCAGCTTCAAAAATATTAGTTTGGGCATTTTTACTTTCTAGAAGTCGTATTATTTGACAATAATTTTCTTATTTAATAATTAATTAATCAATATTTTCATTGTGAAATATTAATAGAGATAACATCTGCAAGCCCACACCCAATACAAGTAAGATTTATGTCATTCCCTTCAAAATGAACCACCACGCCAATCATCTAGGTGACATATCGAGCAAATTTTATGTTCACTTATGTATAGGCGAAGCAATAGGAACTAATGCAACAATATCTAAAACAATTAATTATGATTGGTTTAAGAAAAAATAAAAAAAATCAAATTTAATTCTAATCTAAAAATACAAATAAAACTCTAATTAGTTGTAGGTGTTCTGAATATATTTGGCCTCATATCATTAAGATATAACAAGGAGGATACAAAGGATTTGGTACAACAAAGAATTAATAATTTGATGTTATTATATATCTTCAATATTTATTGCTTCAATCAAAGTTTGATATAATTGTTTTCTTCTCCATTACGAGAGATTTGTGGTGAATATAGTTGAATTTATGTTGTTAGGCATTATCTCAAGTGAGACTTGACAAGATTTTTTTAAGTATTGTTTCAATGTTACTAATGGACCTTTGGCCTAATAGAGAATCCTTATACTCACAATATGTAAGAGTAAGGATTCGAACTTTTATAAAAAGCATTATGAATGTTAGTATAAGTCTCTTTTCAATTATAAAATAATTAAATAGAGATAGTCTTTTCCATGTATGTTGTGATTTTATGATATAAATTATTGACTTTTTCACCCTTCTAATGAAGTTCTTAGGAAAAAAAAAAGAATTGATAACAAGATGGGAGACATTAATTGTATGTCATCCGCGGGACCAATAATGAAATGATCATTTTGATATTTTATTAATAGCGATATATATAAACCAACATTTAAGCTCTGCATCTCAATTACACATTCAAAACGTGACAACCAGATTCATAATTTTTGGATCTTTTTTACGATGTAAACATGCAAATTTTGATAGGAATGGAGCTGGCGGTTAAACTTTCTAGTTTCAACATTTTGATATGTACACAAACACAATGATCTTTAAAAGTCAATAAGTCAATTAAATAGATAAGGGTCTCATTGGTGTCAACTTTGCTTCGATAGCTATTCCATTTTTCAATTTGCTCCTCTAATATTAGAGGTCAAAGGGTCGACATTTCAATGATTTTGTCATTGCCTAGATAGTCGTATCACTATAGTAATAATATTTGTATAATTCAATACATTTTTATCGACAATGACAACTTAATATTCATTTAATTTATGTTAGGCTAACAACTTATTGAAAATTCAATGCTTGCTTTAATATTTTGCTCGGCATGTTCTTGAATGGTAATTATTATTCGTCTTAATTTGTGAAATAAAGATAATTTTTCCGTTGGTTTAATAGTTATCAAATACTCGTCTTATCATTAGAATTGAGGGTTTGAGATTTTAAACTGTGTTTTGTGAGAATATATGTTCTTGCGTTCTTTTGATCCAATTTTTAAACTAGATTTTTACGATGGCTACAACCAAAAAAATTAATTGTTGGTTGAACTTCAATGTAACAACGTGGTGAAGGATCTCGACACTCTTTTAAAGACAACTACAAAATTATATTGTAATATTCGGGGAGAAAAAAAAAACTTGAATTAGATTTGAATTTCGAGAGTTTAAAAGTGTTTCTTTTCAGCGATGCTTTTGCTTGCAAAAATGCTCAGACTTTCAAAATTGCTTAATCGATACTTGCTATAACACAATGCTAATTAGAACTTAATAAGCCCTTCTTTGAATATAATAACGGCTAAAGAGATAAAGCCATAGCATTTTAAGCTTTGTCCTTATCGATAACACAACGTTCTAATCAATGTAACATGTTCAATTTCATTTTCTCATCACAAAATCCACCTGTCAAAGACCAAGTAATTCACATTCAATGTTATAAGTTAAATTCTATTTGTTAATTGAGACAAACGAGTCAAAAGCCGCCACATTTTACATATTGCATCCCCCAAATTGCCTGCCCAATTGAGAAGCTTCAATTGGACAATGTCAAAATCCATATTTTGAGAATAGCAATCATGTAGCAGGCAAAAGTCGCAAAACTGCTTCTCCATAACAAAAAAAAAAGAAAAAGAAAAAAAGCACAGGCTCTAATGAAAATGTTTATTAATTATTATTGCTTAGATTGGTGAGATTCTAAATAAATCAATTTGGACCTCATGTCTTTAATGGGGAGTGTTTTGAACCTGTTAGCAGCATTCCGAGAAGCTCATTTTCAGTGTCGAATTGAGAATTGCTCACAATACAAATTTAGGTAGTGGGCTTTGTAGGACTGGGAGTAATGATAAGAAATTGAATTTGATGCAGCCAACGCTATCAATCTGATTAATGGGAACATTGCTAGCGCTAGTAGGTGTGTGGATAATATCTAACATTTATGCTTATTTTAAAGAGAGAGTGTCTTGCTGAAAGAGCTATTCCTACAGAGTGCAACACTGTATGTAGCTCATGTCATGTGTTGCCTAGAATGGCTCAGTCTTTTGAGGTAGATGATGTTCCATAAGAATTGTATCATCTTATGTAATTTTTTTTTTACGAAAATTGATTATTATATTAAGTTGATTATTATTACTATTTTATTATGCAACAATGAAAAATGAACCTAGGCGGCTGTCGGCTAGGCAGCTTTCTGATAATGAGCCTAATAATGAGGCAGTGAGAGATCGTGCCTGGGACAAACAACTTTCCAGATAATTTTTCTTCACGGACGCTTTTGGTAGCACTTAACCTTAAAATTTTAATGGGCGTTTATTTTTTATCTGAAATTTGAATATACTTAAATTAGTTTGAATTTTGAATAGATTTAAATATTTAAATTAAAATAAAATATTTATTTTTTTATCTGAATCTCTGAAAATAAGTATTAAGTTATTCATTTGTTCAACTTAAAAATATGAAAATATGTACTTTTATGTTTGTACCCTTATTAAATTTAAATGTCAAATAAATAATATACTAAATACCATAATATTTTAATTTTTATGAGTAAAAAAATACATTCAAATGAATAAATAATGATTTTAGAATTATAATATATAAAATACTATAAATTTCAAAATTTATCACTAATTCTCAAAAATAGTACATAATATAAGGAAAAAAAATTAATAAGATGCTTAAAATAATTGATTTGCCATTTTATCTCGAATTTGTCACATGTAAAAATGAGAATATGTAGGATAAACGTTTATGGGTGAGTTTTGTCATAGACATGAGAAATAAATTATAAAATAAGAATATTTTTGACATTAGAAATTAATTGATTTAATTCATATTCTTTCATTCAGTAAAAAGCAAAAAAAAAGTTTCTTTTTATTAAGTCAAAATTATCTGAAAAGTCTCATTAAGTTATAAAAACAAATATTTCTAATTAACTTAATTAATTAAGTTACTTTAAGTCATTAAGAGTGTGTTTGGAATTGAAGTGCTGTAGTTTTTAAGCTATGGCTGCTATAGAAAAAAAATTATAATTATAAAATAAAAATTAGTAATATGTAGTAAATTAAAATTTTAAATAATAATTTTCATAAAATTATTAAAGATATAATATATTTTTAATCATATAAGTAAAAAATCATATCAATATGACTTTCAAGTTATAACAGTTAGTATTTATTAAATATTTTAATATTATAACTTTTAAAATAAAGTTGTTTAACCTCAATTCTAAATGCACCCTAAGTTAAAAAAAAAACGACACCTAAGTCTAAAAAATTGATTATATTATTATTTAGCCTGTTAATTTTCTCTCATTGGGTTATATTTTGGTTGTCATGAAGCCCGACATGCATCCCTAATTCCCCATTTGATGAACGAACTTGGTTATTTTGAAAATTATTTTCTCTGTATTGTATTAAATTATTAATGGTTACTGCGTCGGGTCCACGACTTCCTGCTGCTCAAAAGTGGACAAATTTCAAATCAATGCTTTGAAGTTGATCCATCAAACTAATTGCGTTGACAATTTTCGTCCTCTTGGCCCACGCCCTATTCAATTTGCAAGCTGGGTATGACAGATTGCTGACTGACCTTTAAATTTCCCATTCACAAACCCTCAATTGGTCCATTTTAGTTTTGGATTCGGATGATAATTTGTTATATTGGATTCGAAAATAAATTTGGATTTTAAACTGGGGGGTGCGGATCAGGTTCAACTCAGAAAAATTTAAATTTTTGGAGCTAATCCTGAATATATTTAATTTAAAAAAATTAATACTAAATCTGCATATTATTTAAGTGTGGTATGAATTGAATCCGATCTGAATCATTGAGGTTTATTTCAAGGTCCGTATTATTTTACCATCCCTATTATATATGATGAAAAGAATTCAAGATCTAAGCTTGGTGGTGGGTTAATATTCAGCCTAATTTTTACCGGATACTGAATTAATACTGGTTACGTAAAAAGAACTAAAAGAATAAAGCCCAAAATAAGTTTTAATTGATGATTCTTTACTTAACAAAAAATAAATTCTAGCACTGAATCATAATCCTTAAAAAAGTTAGTATTTGTTTTTGTTTGGGCTTTTACATACTTTGTACTCAGAAGTTGTCGTCAACAAAATGAGCGACAGGAAAATGTCTAGCTGTAGCCTGTAGGTGTGAGAAATGCGAATGCATTTAAAGCTGGCTTCTTTGAACACTTCTCTCTCAATCAGTGTAATAACAGCTAAGTAACAAGTGTGTGTTGTTTGTAATGTCGAAAGCCATTGATGGCAACCGCATGCAAAAAGATAGGTGTGAATGTATCAGAGCCGTAAAAATTTTGGGTGGCGCGGCATCACATGAAAGCATGTGCTAACAAAAGGGTGTTTTGGACTGATGTTCAAACAGCCAATCCAAAAATCATTTCAAGTCAACTTCGTTGCAGTTTGGTTGGTACAGATTCACTTCAATGATTATTCATGGGGTAAAAAAAAAAAGAATAATAATAATAATAATGCGGGAGCTTCGGCCCTTTAATTAATTAGATCAATGTTATGGATGGAAATAGTGATGTTCATGTCAATTATACGTCTATGAATAGAAGATATATTCTCTCCGGTCAGTGTTACGGTGGTGTGGCTTAAAGACCTGCAAGCTATAAGTTGTAATTATCCAGCGTAGCTTTAAAAATAATCATACCAAATACTGATTGTGTTTGAGAAAAGTAACATCCAATGTAATTTATTGACAATGAGATTTGGTGAATCCTCAACAAAAAATGTCAAGCAAAAAGGAGCTTCAGTTGTTTAATCAGCCGTGCATGATTATTTTCCCAGCTGAGCACTCAGGATTTGGCACACTGTAATGATAGGAACTATCATACTTCCTCAAGTGCATGCAATAGTTTTTCTAACTTTTATAGGATATCATCACACATTCGATATGTTTAGCTCAATGCTTATCATAAACGGGAAAAAATTATATATATGCACTTAATCATTCCCTTTTAATCTTTGCGCTCCATAATACCCCTTGTAGATACCTTTTCAAATTTACCATAATATAACAGAAAAAAGATTGATAAATCATTTTAATTATCATAATTTATATTTATGATGGATGATGTGTTGTGACATAAGAAAATGTACTTGCAAAGAAATCTTCTTAGAAAGAGCAAAACCAGAAACCCACGCAGTTAGTTATGTTAGCCAATGGGCATCAACAGAGAAAACACTTTAAAACAACATCACCCACACCCACAGGAACAGTGACAAAAAACCAAACGTTTCAATGTGAATCCAAAATCCAAAAGCGCAATTATCTCAAAAGTATTTTCGAAACTGTTGTAAAGAGGGTAACTGTGTTACTGTGTTTTGTCCACTGGAGTGGAGTGGCTAGTGTCTAGTGAGCCTACCAAATACCAAACCCCATACCTCGTCCGATCCGTTCATTTGGGGCCCATCGTTTTCTTTCAATTCTTAGAATAATGTTCACAAAATCTAGAGAGAGAAGCTAAAACAAGAATATATATAATTATATAATTATATATAAATATATTTTGTTTTTGTTTTCTTAGATAACAAAAGAAAGAGAAACAAAGGAGTGTTTTTCACTCTCATGACAAGTGCGAGTGTTTTTTGTTTTCCAAAAGTCAGTTTGTGGAATTTGAAGTTTGAAGCCTTAGAAATTTTTTTTTGGGGGAATTTTTTCTTTAGAAGGTTAGCTATTTTTTTGGCATAGATTGAAAATTGATTCCATAAAAATCGTGGCTTTGTCCGGTCTCGTTTGAAAGTTGAAATTTGAAACTGGGGTCTCTATCAAATGTGTTTTCTCTAAATGGGAAAATTTTATTCACTTCCAAGTCCGCTATTTTAGAGACTCTCATTTCCATAACTTTAAAGCTCAAAATTTGAGTTTCTGATATTTGTTTTTGGTAATTATATGTTTTGACAAAATCATTTCTTGTTTTACAGTTTGGTTAAGTTCAGTGTACTGATTGTAAAGGGCACTCCAAAGATTTGATTTTTTTCGTCGAAATTTGAATTCTTTTTCGGTTTCTCATTCGTTTAAAGCAACTGGGTTGATTAATTTAGAGGTAAACTTTGAATCTATGATACCATTTTCAAGATTTGAAGCCTCGTAAGTTCTCAGATCTGAATTATCGTTGAAATGTTATGTTTTTTCTGTTGTATTGAGATGTTCTTAAGCATTCTTTGTATGGTGAATAGCTTCTTTGATCTGTGTAATGCTCTCTGTTTATGCTTAAGAGATATGACTTATATGAATCAGGCTCTGTGGATCTTACGAGCATAATCGTTGCACAAATTTGTCCGCATTATTGCTTTATAGATTTCTGAATTTGTAATGCTTCCATAAATAAAAATTTTTCGTCATTCCTGTCAATTTTCCCCGTTTTGCAGTATTGTTAAGCCATATCAGTTAATTTTGAGGTTGCCCAACTTTGCTCCTTATGGCTTATATAGATGTGTAATTGTATACTGATTTTTCATTCTTGCTAAGGATAAAATGTGATAATGCTTCCCTCTGTAGTCATAGTGGAATTTGTTACTAGAATGACAATGCCACTTTTGTAACTGTTGAGACTGATCATTATGGATAAACTTTCAATTTACCCCAACTTTCCTGTTAATTTCTATTTGTAGGGAGTTATCATTACTAATTAATGCTCCTCTCTCTATTTTCAGTGCGACTTCCACTATTCCGGAATCTGTGCATGAGATTTAATTTCTTTGGGAGGCAAGAAATTTTGTTAATATGGATATAGGAGAAGACAGCTCCAGGTTTGGGTCAGTACCTGTCACGACTTCAAGAAATATGTCATCGTCATCTTCGGTGTTCCTTTCAGCAAATCAATCCCCTTTCTTCTCTCCTAGATCACCGGCATGTCAACTCTCCGAATCAGCACGTTCTGATGCTCAGTGTGATGGCATTCATTTAAGTGCTGATCCGCTTAGTTCCAGTTCAGGGATTCCAAACCCAGAATCTATTGCAAATGTCAGATTTACTACATCAGACATTTCCACGGCCCCTGCTGCATGTACTTCAAGTGATTTCCAGAAGTTTGGTCGTGTGTCTTCCCCCGCTGGCGCCTCTAACAGCAATATATCTAGTTACGGCCTTGCCCATGGTAATGGTTATGCAGGGCTAAGAGAGAATCATCGAAAGCATGGTAGAAGCTATGGCATGTCATATACCCCTGCCTCTGTTTCTCTTTCCTGTAACAGACTGAGGAGTTGTGATGTTTTCATAGGTCTGCATGGGTGCAAACCCTCCTTAATGAGGTTTGCTAATTGGCTTCGTGCAGAGTTGGAAGTTCAAGGGATGAGTTGTTTTGTATCTGACAGGGCAAAATGTAGAAACTCTCGGAAACATGCTATGGTAGAAAGAGCTATGGATATTTCGTCTTTTGGAGTTGTGATCCTCACAAGAAAGTCTTTCAGGAATCCATATAGCATTGAGGAGCTACGATATTTTTCAGACAAGAAGAATTTAGTTCCAATATTTTTTGATTTGAGTCCAGGTGATTGCCTTGTCAGGGATATAGTAGAGAAGAGGGGAGAGCTGTGGGAAAAAAATGGGGGTGAGCTTTGGGTTTTGTATGGAGGATTGGAGAAGGAATGGAAGGAAGCTGTTAATGGCCTCTCTCGCGTCGATGAATGGAAACTAGAAGCTCAGGAAGGTAACTGCAGAGATTGTATACTGAGGGCTGTCACACTATTAGCTATGAAGCTAGGAAGAAGAAGTGTTGTTGACCGGTTGACCAAGTGGAGAGAGAAGGTAGAGAAAGAGGAATTCCCTTTCCCTCAAAATGAAAATTTTATTGGCAGGAAGAAAGAATTATCTGAGCTAGAGTTTATACTTTTTGGCGATATTACTGGAGATTCAGAGAGAGATTATTTTGAACTAAAGGCTAGAACCAGGAGAAAGAATTTGACAATCGGGTGGAGTAAGAGCACTTCGTTGGAGGAAAGACGCAAGGAACGACAATGGGAGGGTGGCAGCAGGAAAGGTAAAGAACCTGTAGTATGGAAGGAGTCAGAAAAGGAGATTGAGATGCAGAGTACAGAAGCTCCTCAAAGGCAGAAGACAAAAAGCAGTGGACGGTACCCAAGGAGAAAAAGATCAACGAAGATATTGTACGGCAAGGGTATTGCTTGTGTGACAGGAGACTCAGGAATTGGAAAGACAGAACTTCTTCTGGAATTTGCCTATAGATATCACCAGAGATACAAGATGGTTTTATGGGTGGGAGGGGAAAGCAGGTATATCAGACAGAACTATCTGAATCTCTGGTCATTTTTAGAAGTTGATGTGGGGATTGAAAATTGCTCTGATAAAAGCAGGATAAAAAGCTTTGAAGAGCAGGAAGAGGCTGCCATTTCCAGAGTTCGTAAAGAACTGATGAGAAACATACCATTTTTGGTGATCATTGATAACTTAGAGAGTGAAAAGGATTGGTGGGATGACAAACTTGTAATGGATCTTCTTCCCCGTTTTGGTGGAGAGACCCACATTATAATCTCCACGCGCCTTCCTCGCGTGATGAACTTGGAACCTTTAAAGCTCTCTTACTTGTCTGGGGTTGAGGCAATGTCTTTAATGCAGGGAAGTGTAAAGGACTACCCAATCACAGAAGTTGATGCACTCAGGGTGATTGAGGAGAAAGTTGGAAGGTTAACCATGGGCCTCGCAGTAGTGGGTGCTATTTTGTCTGAGCTACCCATAAATCCTAGCAGGCTCTTGGATACCATTAACAGAATGCCCTTGAGGGACTTGTCTTGGAATGGTAGGGAACCTCATTCATTGAGAAGAAACAGTTTCCTATTGCAACTCTTTGAGGTCTGTTTCTCAATATTTGATCATGCAGATGGGCCAAGGAGCTTGGCAACTAGAATGGTGCTTGCCGGTGGGTGGTTTGCGCCAGCGGCTATTCCAGTTTCCCTTTTAGTCCTTGCTGCTCACAAGATACCTGAGAAGCACAAGGGTATCCACTTGTGGAGGAAATTATTACTGTCTTTAGCCTGTGGATTTACTTCCTCATATACCAAGAGATCAGAAGCAGAAGCATCTTCCATGTTGTTGAGATTCAACATTGCCAGAAGTAGTACCAGACAAGGTTACATCCATTTCAACGAGCTCGTCAAGCTTTACGCTCGCAAGAGAGGTGATATTGGTGTTGCTCATGCCATGGTTCAAGCTGTCATCAGCCGTGGATCTTTAACCCATCATTCAGGACATACATGGGCAGCATGTTTCTTGCTATTTGGGTTTGGTAATGACCTAAAAGTTGTCGAGCTCAAAGTGTCAGAGTTGTTATACCTTGTTAAAGAGGTGGTCTTGCCTCTTGCAATCAGAACATTCATTATGTTTTCTCGGTGTAGTGCTGCTTTAGAACTCCTGCGTCTATGCACCAATGCTCTGGAAGCAGCAGACCATGCATTAGTTACCCCAGTTGAAAAATTGTTGGACAAATCACTTTGTTGGAGGCCCATCCAAACTAATGCTCAGTTGAATCCATCCCTCTGGCAGGAATTAGCACTAACAAGAGCCACAGTCCTTGAAACTAGGGCCAAGCTAATGCTAAGAGGAGGGCAATTTGACATAGGGGATGATCTAATTAGGAAGGCTGTTTTTATTAGAACTTCCATTTCTGGTGAGGATCATCCAGACACCATAGCTGCTCGTGAAACCCTAAGCAAACTCACTCGGCTTCTTGCAAATGTTCAAATTCATACTTCACCATAGATTCGATATTTCTTGTAAGCAAAATTTACATTAGAAGTATACAAAGTTTACAAATAAGACTGCTGCAAACAATTCAGAGGAATTTTCATACCATTTTCCTCTCTGAATGAGAAGCCCCTACATTTTGAATTCATTCTCTTTCTGTTACATTGATATGAATCATATCAATTTGCGCCGACTTAAATTACACCACTGCTTATCAATTTAGAGCTAACTTTCCGTTTATTGGTTTTTGAATTTTTCAAATGACACTGTAAATGCAGGTAGAAACCAATTTTGAAATCCCATGCTAATGGAAATTCAAAAAGTTTTTTATACAACAAATAAATAATAAAAGGTTGAAATAATCTGAAATTCTGCATCTCCCAGGCTCAAAAATGAGTTGATTGTGTTTCAAATTTATACGATAGAATTTAGACTATAATCGAATGAGTTAATTTATATGTCCGCATGTATTTGCTTGGCCGTATGTTATTATGTCGCTGCATCTGTCTTCTCCGTTGTATTGCATTTTCTATTAAGTATGAATGGTTTACTCGTGATGGTTGATGCTTGCATTTGAATTGTCTCAGGCCATTAATTGCTATTGTACGTTTATTAAGAGTGGATTTGATATATTTCTATACTAAGCTCTTCTCTTTTCATGCTGGAGGATTGATTGCGGAGGGTGAATTGAAAGGATATTAGTGGAATAAAGGGACTTTTGATTCAAATCATGCTGTAGGTATCCAATAGGATTGGAAGTTTTCAAATATACCTAATGGATACAACTCTCACAGGGTTATTCTCTTAGAATTTAGATGATATTATTTGCTGCATTCATGGGCGCAAATTGAGTCATGTCAGAGGCATCGACATTGGAAACTTGTCGTAAGGCTTCTTGCCAGGTTCAGTTCCTTAAATCTCCGTTATATTAGCTTTTAAGTTCTGTATCTATTTCATGTTGTTTTCCCAATCAGAAAATGTTTTTCTCACATTTGTAGATGACGAGGATATAATATATATACATATTTTACCATTAATTATATATTTACTAACTATTTTTATCTGTTATTTTTAATTAATTAAATTATTTCATTGAACAGTGAAATAATTGGAGATTGGAAAACAAAAGTGCACAGAGGATCCAGACTTGAAGATTCGGAGTTTAATATTTTCCAATTAAAGCATTATCTCTTTTCAGGTAGTAGTAGTTTTCATGTGCAAGCCTTCCATTAGAAACCTTTGATTGGAAGTCTTTGAGCAACCGTCCTTGTGTGGTTTGCCTCCAAACGTCAATATACAAATTGAGGTCTGCAACTACTTTTATCCATAGCAACTTAAACAAGGCCACATACCTCAAATTCACGTAAAATTAAAAGCAAGAAGCCCAAAAAATACCTTCAAATCTGAACAAGCTTCATTTTTTTTTCAACTTCATAGTTAACATGTCTGATTGATAAAGATTCGTTTTTCAGTAACGTTAAAAACACTAAGAAAGCAAATGAAAAACCCCCGGCAAGTAAAAATAAACTATGAACCTTCAATTATGCAGTGTAAGTTGAAAATTATGAGACAAAGGAAGAATTTTCAGCTCAAAACTTTTGAAAGAACTGGTTAAAAGAGTTATGGAGGCACTGAACTGATTCTTTATCTCCAAACAAATCGAACCCTGTTGTTGACTCTTGCTAATTGTTGAATGACTGTCTGTATTCACATTGCTTCTATAGTTGGCGAAGCACTTGCGAGAGCTGGTTATTTGGAGAGCTTCAAGGAACTTGGTGACCACTTCTCTATTTCCATTCAATTTTATGTTGAAGTCGATGATCCTCAATAAGTTGTGATGATGAGCTGCGCTATTGTACTTGAGCTTGAAAAAGAATAACCGCACTACTGTGTTTCTCTATGGCAGGCAATAGTTCCAGGTTCGTCTTAATTCATGCTTGCTTTAGAACTTTGAAGACTGTTTAATGAATTTGCTTCAATCCAACGGTTGCCCAAGCGCAGCAGTTTCCATTGTTTTGCGGAGAACCCGACTCGTGTTCGTTGGAAAATTTGTCTACCTTGTAAACTCTATTTGTCATAAATGGATATGTTGGCTTGAACAGTGAATTATCCAGTCTTTTGTTTTGACATCTTTTTATGGAGTCTTGATGAAGTGTTGGCTGGCTGAGTATTCATAGGTTGGTGTAGAAATTGGTTCTATGAGTCTTGATGGTCTTCTCTTTTCAGGTACTAGTAGTTTTCACGTGCGAGACATTAGATTGTGGAAATGTCCTCAAGCGAAAATATGCGAGCAGAGGTCTTCAATTGCTGCTGTGGTTCACAATTCAAATCGTTTTCAATGAATCTAACCATAACACACCTCACCTGTTTGCCGTGTTGTATTGCTCCAAAATGTTTTTCTTTACCAAGAAGCCATTGCCTCTGTTTATGGGTGAAATCAACCGGCCCTTTGTCAATGAAACCAGTGGAGACATGCTGCTTTTTATTTTCTTATCTTCTATTTGTTTGATTCTTATATGTAGTTGACTTTGTCTTTTTTTTTTTTTAAATAATGTGATGCCTTTGAAGTTATCGGTCTATGATGCGGTCTATGATGCTGGTGGTTTTGTTGATACTCGCCATCGTACTGTTGTTTAACCAAAACCACTTAATTTTAATATTCTATTTAGATATTAATATGTTCTAGTCACATGGTTATCTTTCAGATTATTGAATTGTATCTATTTGCTTTAACTATTGTCCTTCTTTTAGTGTTGGATGATTTAGGTGTTTAGAAAATGTCTATAAACTTTATCTTTTTTTTTTTTTTAACTACATAATAATGAGTTTTAACTTCCTTTCTACGAATATTTTTTTTCAATCTAATGAGAATTTTAGTTCTAATGGAAATTATGTGATTATGATTATTTCTTCATTAAGACTGAGGGTACGGGGGGATTTGACCTTTACTCCGACTTCAGTATTGCCGGGACATGTGCCTCCAATTCTAGAAAAAAATCTCTTTAGTCATATGGTGGTAAGTATTGCAAGAGGCAATTCCTCCTTTAACTTTTTCTTGTTTCTATGGTAATTCTCTTACTAATTTTTGAGCTTGTTTTGTCTTTGTTTTGTTGTTTAGTATTGTTACTTTTTTATAATTTTTTTTATTTTCGACTTAAAAATTTTGATTTATATCCCCTTCTAAATGTATTTCCATTTATTTTTGTTAATTTACAAATAAAGGGTTTTGCCAAACCCCCTATGGATGGTTTAAAATAATAATGATAATAATAACTGAAAGTTATCTTTTAAAAGTTAAAAGTCGTTCATAAAAGTTAAACCCAAATGGTTGTTAGTTTTGCAAAGTCTGCCAAGCAAATGCTCTGCGCAACTAATTTATCAGAAATTAGGGACGCCGATTTATTATTACTCGGGGAGCTGCTTCATACAAATAGAGTTATAATTTTCTTTAAAAAACTGTAAAAATTTTATTACCCGGACGTTAAAAACATTTGGATGCCCTCACGCAGGATCGAACTACGGACCTTCAGTTTACAAGACTGACGCTCTACCACTGAGCTATAAGGGCAGCTTGTTTTGAACTTCAACTAATTATTTATTGATTTAAAATACTTTTCACAGCTCTTTCAACACTCGATTGTACGTACTCGGTTTCAGCTTTAATCAGTAGCTGCTACAGTGTTGAAATCCATCTGTTTCAATTGCTGTCTTCAATACGCATGGCAGCAGGCACCACAGCCAGCGAATTTACTATTATCAAATCCATAATTTTATAAAATTTAAATTATTAAACCCACTTTTATCTTGCTACAGGTTTTAATTTTTTTAACAAAATTCACTTGCTATGGGTTTTAACAATTACTAAATCCGTAATGGTACCCAATAGATTTTTTATGGGTTTTTATATTTAAAATCACAAATGTTCAATATATAAATTTATAATAATAACTTAAAATTCTACATAACATACTCAATTCTAAATTTAACCTATCTAAATGAAAAATAAAATTTCAACATCAATCCAACACAAATTCTCAAATTTAAGTATAAAATATACAATTCCAAAAAAAACCACAAACTAGTATTTAAACATAACACTTATCATTTCATATTATTATTCAACACTAGTTTTAAGAGAAAATCTTCATTTCGTTCACCACCATTAGGCATTAGCACCCATCCAATAAGATTTCGACCATAATGATTAAGAATAATATTTTCTAAAGAATAATACATTTTATATACTAATATGAAGAATAAAATTATAATAATAAAATAATCCATACATTGAGTTAAAGAATAATAGTCCATACAAAATTATAATAAGTAAAATTATAATATGTATATAATAATTTAGGGATTAAGTTAAAGAAAATTCAATTAAAATTATCAATATATTTTTAGATTTAAATATTTTTCTATTAAAATTAAATTAAAAATAATTTAAAAAATTACAGGTTAGTTGATATCTATGCGAATATCCGTAATATATTTGATTATACCAAACTCACCTACAACTTAATATGATTTCAATTTATAATATCAAACCCAATATGATTTCAATTTATAATATCAAACCCGTCCACAACTTACAAAATTATCCATAGTGGATGAGTTTTAACAGATATGTTATACATAAATTTGCGGGTACCATTGACGTCCTTTATCTTCAACAAAGAGATAAAAAAGGGCAGGCTAAAAAGTTATCCTTGGGAGCAAAAAGTATAAAAGTTGGAGGAATTGATTTAACATGGCGAAAGGAAGTAGCAGCGGATGAAATGTAAGAAATTTAAGAAAACAGGAACAGGCACTGCCATCAACACGCACAGCAATAGCATAATCAAGAGCGTTTCAAGTCCCAACAGTGAATGAATTTCAAACATTAAGATACAGTTGATTAATTTACACATCATCCATGGAAAATAGAGACAGGAGGAGCAGGAAATTTTTCAAATGCCCTACAGTTTTTGTTCTGGTTGCATTTTCCACGAGCTGAAATTTAATGTACAGACAGACAACTAATTCATTTTTTTGAACCTAAGGATCAGGTTGGCCAGCCACTGCCTCATCACTGGAGGCATATTCATCTTCACTCAGCTCCTCATCATCACTTGATTTTTCCTCTGTGGCTCCACCGATGTCTTCTGGCTTTGCATACTTCTCACAATACTCTGGAAGATCAAATCACGCAAATAACGAATGAATGACTTCACTGAAAGATGTAGGCAAATTGAAGAATACAGAAAATCAATCACAAGTGAAACACATCTTTACATTCTGTGTAAGCTTACTTCAGTATGGCAAGGTAATACTCAAAATCAAATTGGACCTCGTGCAAGAAGAAAAAGTTCCTCGGATTTCCAATTTTAGGTCACACTCACTGGCATCTATGTTTTTCTACTAAATACAGATACTATGGACCAATGAAAAAAGACTCCTCGCAAAATCATGTGTTCATTACACTCCCCAAATCCCAAAACCAAGATTTGTAGCCACGCAGAAAAACAAAGGAGTACAGCTAGAAAACAATGGCTATGATTGCGATTTAGGCATCTGTGTTAGGCCATTGAGGTTCGTGAACTCCAACAGGTTAGATGGTACAATCTACTTGCATGGAAACCAATAATCTCTCCTGCTGCTGGCCCTGGAGCTATATGTCATACCAACAGCATGACAAAGAAATACAACAAGTCATGGTTCCTTGAGCAGCAAGGGAAATTCTTGAAAAAAACTATCAAGACCAGAAAACTGCAACCATCCAATCAAATTCCTTCTATTTGCAGCTCAATTAGGGGCTATAACTACCAAATCTAGCTTGATTATTTAGAAAAAAAGACTAGAACTAAAGTACTTCGAACCTCATAAGTAATGTTAAAAAGATCATAAATTTGAAAGGTAAGTTGTTGTATCCCACATACAGAGTAATTTCAATTTGCCAAACTCCCAGGCTCACGGCTTTCTTATTTAGTTTCATATAACAAATAGTAATAAATGAGAATATAATGAGTCACTACCACTAAACTCCTACATGAAGTAGCCGTAAAAGGCAGAGAATACATAATAAAGTATCTGAATTCAATACAGTTACTACTTGAGAAGGTGTAAGTAACTATGGTACATATGATTGAGAAGGATTATTGCCTTTCACTCTTTGGTCATAGGCTGTTCGATCACGCATCATCAGGGCAGCAGCTTCTCCATTCAATGGATCGGATGGGTTAGGATACAAGAGAAGTTGAGGAAGAAATACTTCAAACACATTAACCAAATCTGCAAAGGCATTTAAGGAAAAGAAAGAGAAAATTGGTGGTCAATTTCTGACAGGCAAAACTAATTAACAACCAAGTGAGAAACAATAGTTAAAAGAAATAAATTAATTATAGGAACTCTGCAACATTTAGCAAATAGTTACATGCATAGAATAGAATAAAATGGAAGGTTTACCAAACATGGGGCTCCAGGTTTGATTAATAACATCTAAGCAAACTGAACCGGACCTGAAACTCAACAACAACAACAAAAAATCAAACGCTTCAAACCAACTTATCGAAAGTTTTGTCTATACCAATTCATAAAACAACACCAACATTTAAGTGGAAATTATAAAATAAACTCACAATTCATCAACATTCGGGTGATATATCTTATTGACAAAGCCAATAGATGGAGATTTATACGGATAAGCATCAGGCAATTCCACCCTTATCTTCCACACACCTCCCTGATAAGGACCTGCCACATTCCACATAAAGTTATTTTGTATCGAAAAACATATATATGCATATATTGTGTTCAAAAGCAAAAATAATTCACAAGCCATTTCAGTTGTCGCTGATTTTTCTCGGAGAACAAGAAAGTTGCAGCTCATTTCATTAGATATCGAAACAACTAGGGCCGATTACGTTCAACTATAGATAAAAGGAAAAAAGAAAAAAAAAAAGCAGCAGCATATATCACCGGTTAAAAATTTGAATAACTTAATTTGATGAGACGAGGGAAAATCATGTTGTTTGCTAGTGTATTCGGGAGTAAAATAACGACTTTTAGCATTTACATATGCAAAACAAAGTTACAAAAACAATAAACTCAAGATACGAGAAAAACCCAGAGATTAAAACATCAAATACAGTAAAATTAATCATAAAAAAGTTACAAATAGATGATAAAGAAGAAAAAGGAAGAAAAGGCGGCGTTGATGAATTTACTCTCTTTTGGTCCATTGAATTCCACATAGAACTCTTGCATGCCATCATTGATCATCTCCACCTTATAGTCACTCATCATCCTAGTCCGCATCAATCAAACCCACAAAACCAAAAAAAAAAAAAACCCAAAAAAAAATTAGACTAAGCTCAGAAAAAGAATAACTTTTATTCATATGAAGTCAGGAAAATTACAATTTCATCAAATCCATTTCTCGGCGTTTGCTTGGAGAAGACATTTTATTTCTTGGGAATTTGGTGAAAGAGAGATATGAAAATTTGGGTTTTCCTTCTTGAGAAACAAAGAGAAGCAAAGTCGTTCAGACAAGAAAGAGTGTAATTACGAATATTTATATACATGCCTGACCACATTCAAGCCGGCGACAGTAAACAAACGCAGTAACTTTCTAGTTTTATCCTTTTTCTTTTTAATTTACCATAAGAGGCAACTTTGGATAATTTCCGATTCCGTAAGTACTAGTTAGTAATTATTGTATCCTGTCTGAGCCTACTCTGACGATAAAATAAAATTACAGAGACTGTCTTAGTGTACACGTATGACGTAGACTGTCTTAATGTACATGTATGACGTATCTATATAGACACATGACATCTTAGAAATATTTGCACGTATGCCTTTGGTTTGCGCTTAAGTATACATGGTATATTTTATATTTCAAAAATTTTTAAGAAAACTAAAAGGGATAAACGTGCCTATTTCTTAAATGTTATGGGTTCTGTATATGCTAGCACACGCCTAAAGGATTTGGGTGTCTATATTTATTTATGAGGATGATTTAGAGTATGCAAATTATGTTGATGTGAAATTAATGTCTTTAGTGTGTATTTTTCACATGGTAAAAGTGAACATATGACAACAAGCTAAAGGTTTGGGTTCTTCATATATTCCATTTTGGTTTATTGTGACATAAATTGTTCCAAGGAAAAATGATTAGGTGGCTATATACTTGACTTAGAAAGTGAAACAAAAAATAAGGTGTCTACCTTTTTAATTTAAATTGAGAATTTAATAACAAACATGTGATATTGACATCACGTAAAAAAGGAAACAAAAATGCATAACTACAAATAAAAATTGAAAAAAAAAAGGAAAGGTTGTCTAATGAAGTCGACAGATCTATCTATCAAATATAATTGTAATATTCATCAATTGAATTAAGTGTTTCTTTTTTTTTTAATCTATTAGTTTTCTGTTCTTTCTACTAATATTTATTTTATATGCCAACTCTTCGGCTATATCATTTACCATTTTTTTAAAAATAAGCATCGTTTTAAAAAGAAGTATCCATTAGATTTTTGATAGACACGTTGATATTCATTAATCTATTTAAATTATTATACTTTCTTTTTTTATTTATAAAGATGGGAGAAAATAGGGAATTGGTGTAAATAACTAAAATTTTTGAGAACCGTGGTTAAAATACCTTGTAATAATTAAAATAACAGTAAAAAAAAGTGATGATATTTCTGCCCATAGTATTTGTAAATCCACCCCATTTTAAAAAATAATTGCACAAAGTACAAATTATTTTTAAAATTTTTTAAATAAAAAAACTTCAGAGAATTAGTTAATTAAATATATTTTAATTTACATTTTTGTGACATAGTTTTTTTAATTATATTTGATTATAAACACTATTTTATTATAAGTTTAAATTAATTATTTTACCCTTTTAAGGTACAACTATTAATAATCTACTTTAATTTCAATATTTTTTCAATTTTATATTGTTAATGCCGAAAAACGACCTCAACAGCTAAATTTGTTTTATTGAGAACAATAGCACGAACCCAAGCTCAAACTACAGCACGACCGCAACTCCCTATACCTACCAACTATAAAACACAGTTAGGACATGCTAGTGGAGGTTCCAACAAAAATTATCTGATGCTTAAGTCAAATATTCTATATATAAGAAAAAGAAATGAAAAGAATGAACTGGAAGTGAGTTAAAATCAAAGAATTCTTAGGTGGTGGTATTGAGAATCTTTGTAGAAAATAGGAAAGCTTAAAGCTCAGTCACTTGTAGAGTTTTTTGGTTAATTTTGCTAACCCCTCTCTCTGATGTTCTTTTTAACTTAAATAGGCTCTTGGTTGTGGGTGACTGCCTTAACGGTTTTATCTAGAGGTGACCAATGGAATAGATGGCACAAGGCAAGGAACAAACATGTTTCGATAGGGCACACGACACGACATAACATGACATGCACGTGGACTTGGCCGGGCTCAGAATTTTAGGCACGCGGGCCTTAAAAGCGCCACATGATTTGGAAGTGAGTTAAAATCAAAGAATTCTTAGGTGGTGGTATTGAGAATCTTTGTAGAAAATAGGAAAGCTTAAAGCTCAGTCACTTGTAGAGTTTTTTGGTTAATTTTGCTAACCCCTCTCTCTGATGTTCTTTTTAACTTAAATAGACTCTTGGTTGTGGGTGACTGCCTTAGCGGTTTTATCTAGAGGTGACCAATGGAATAGATGGCACAAGGCAAGGAACAAACATGTTTCGATAGGGCACACGGCACGACATAACATGACACGCACGTGGACTTGGTCGGGCTCAGAATTTTAGGCACGCTGGCCTTAAAAGCGCCACATGATTAGCGGTGGGTCAAAGCACAGCACGTGAAAAGACACGTAATAAGCACGCTTCATTGGTGGGTTAGCACGTGGGCCAAAATATATTAAAGTAAATTTTTTTAATAAGAAAGAAAAATAAAATGTTATGAACTTATGATTTTACAAATATTTTAAATTTATTTTTTTTAATATATTTTATTAAATTAATTTAAGTCTTAGTTTTTTAAAAAATTATAATTGTTTTATGTTTATCATTTATTAAATGAATAAATAAATATAATGATTTTAATAAATAAAATTATAAATATCATAATTTTATAAATAATATATCAAAATTTTACAACATTAATTTTTCATTTTTATGAAATCGTATCTTAGTTAACGGAGATATGTTTCATTTATGATTTGTGAATGAAATATTTTTCATATTTATACAATGGTTGTTAATAAAGAATTAATCACAATATCACAAAAAGTGATTACTCAAACAACCAATATATTAGCATGTAATTATCCGAGCAACAACTTTTAATATTGCTAAATACAAATATTAGTATATATTTTCATTAGTTTTACCAATTATGGAACTATATGAACAAACCCTTCTAATTTTTTTTTTCAAAAGCAATATTGCATTACAGTAAATAAAAATAAAAAAATTTTAGGGACCTAGTTTTGATCATTTTCATATGGCGTAGCACAGATGTTCGATTTTTAAAGGAATGGATAGAATTTATTCTAACATTGCTTGTTTACTGTATTCATAGTTATGATTAATAAATGTTATGCTGTGATTAATAATCAATATTTCGTATTTGCGTAGTTGTAATTTGTCAATTTGTCATAATTCATATTTTATAATTGTAACTTGTAAGTTGTGACTTGTGATTTATTATAATTAATATCTCATAGTTGTGACTTCTTGTAATTGTTATTATAAGATCATAATTTTAATTTTTATTAATCATTTCTATGATCTATAGAATTAAATTTATGTATTGTTGTGTTATAATTAGTAATTGTTAAATTAAATATTTAAATATATACTTATGAAATTATGATAAATTGATAATAAAATGTTAATTGTTCTCTTAATAGTTAATAAAAATTATTATTGTTGTTATTGTTGTTGTTGTTATTATTATTAATTAATTAATTTGTTGTTGTTGTTATTATTATTATTATTATTATATGGGTTGATGAGCTTGAAAAAACATATGTGCTTAAAAAAGCACGTGGGCATGAGGGGAAAAAAAAACTTAATGGGCTTTTTTGGGCACAGCTCGAGCACGGTACGAGTGGGCTTGTGTTGTGGACTATGCTGGCCTTAAAAAAAATTGGTGGGCCGGCACGTGTCGCCCTATAGGCCCTCATGGCCGGCACGACCCATTGGCTATCATTAGTTTTATCTCACTCTCTTGAGCAGTTACAGATAGTTGTTAGTTGATGATAATTTCACAAGTTGTGGTATGTAACTTCTCTAAAATATAGGTCGTGTGGTCTTAATTAATAATTTTCTGTATCAAGTTAGCACGTCCTCAGATTAGACAAATAAATTTCCAAGTCGGACTACTTTATTTTCATATTAGATTAGTAGATTTTTATGTCGCTCATATAGATTAAGGTCTACACTTGTAAACCAAGTCGCCCACATAAGTTTCAGGTTATAAACTAGGTTATCCATGTAGACTCTAGTTTGTTTATAAATCAGGTAACCAACATAGACTCCTAGTTGTACTTATGAGGTCAGCTCAACAACAATTGATTTTGAGTGGGTTAGGATTGACTTTATTTCCTAGTGCTATTAGAAAAATCCAATCCAAACTCTAGTCCCCTTGTTTTCAATATCGGATAGTTATTACAGGTGTTGGAAACTAATTATTTCAAAATAAAAAAAATTTCTCAAAACCCACACTAGGTGCCTAGTTTTCAATATCAAGGAGGTACGATCGGTGTTGGAAACTCATGATTTAAAAATAAAGAAAATTATCAAAACCCAACATATATCAAATTCATTGTTTCTAATACTACTTTATTAGTACAATTATTAAACTTTAAAACTAACATAATGTCTTTATGCCACAATATTCATGTAAATTATTGGGCAATCAAATTTTTGCCATTTACACATAAAGTACTAAAAATAATAATTAGATTCCATTTAAAAATAGTAGAATACAAGTCATATAAATTAAATGCGTACATTATTAGGTATAATAACTCTTGTTTATTATATCATAAAAATAAAATAATAAATAAAACTTATTTTATAGTTTGTGACCAAAGATAGTCCGAGAAACTTAAGAAAAAAGTTAATAAAAAAAATTAATTGATTAACCGTATAAAAATTTTATTAATTTATATTTTTAAAAATATTATAAATTTATATTTTTAAAAATATTATAAATTTATTATAATTATTTCTAAAAGTAAAATAAATTTATAAAAATGGCAGGGTAGAAATACCCACCAAGAATTATCGTTACTTGAAGATTCCGCAATGCATAGCTTGTTTGTATGCAAGTACAATATTCATCTCACATTCTTTATCTCTTGTTTGGCTATCCCGCCGCCACCTAACCTGTTTCCCACGTTATTTTCTATTTTAAAATTTTTTATTTCTTCTTGATAAAGATGCCTTCTCATATTTTCCCACCTCATCCTGTCCGGCACGCAATGTAATCTTACCTTCCATCTACAAGAAAAATTTGAGACACCTTGAAATTATACAGGGAAGAAAAGAAAATAGTTTCAATTTCTTTTGAAAGAGACAAATTACTTTGATTGCTTAGAAAGTGATACTAAGTTTGCTTCCCCGTTTTAAAAACTTAAATTTAAATTGACAAATGCATCTCATGAGAACTGAGGATGCACCCTCGTCTCATTCACTACACCCACATGCAAAAACCTTTTTGACAAGAAATTCATGAATGCGGACATCATTTGCAATTTGCATGCCGATTTTCCAAAACTGTGGGTCGATACAATGAAGAATTTTCAAGACAAAGCAACTATAATTAAAGAATTCACAAATGGCAAGTACTATATAAAGCACGACTTAGAAGGAGGGAAAAAAAAGGAAAATTACAAACACTCCTTGAGAACAAGTAAACAGTACCCGTATCTACAATGAGACCATCCTATTTTCATCAATAGCATAGAGCTTCCTAGTATAATTGTAATATTTTACTACTTGCAAAAACTCTATGGCCACAGAAAGTAAGTTTTAGTTACATTTTGCAAATTTGATCTCTAGCTCAGCCTAGAAACACGAGAAATATGCTTCCACCGCCAAGGGTACAACATTCATCAAATCTTCGGTGCCATTTTGTGGTGCTTTATCGATATATCTGGAGAAAAGAAACTATTTAAAACAACGTAAATTTCGTCCCCATTTGGTCCACGTTGCCAATCAAAGCAACGCACTCTTGACCTGCATTACTGTCTATTCCAAATCAGTGCACTGATTATTTTGAGCACATGTCAATTTATCGAAGCCATGAACCGTTACTGCCGCATTGCCAAAACTATCACTTACAGACCCAAACTCTGATTCATCATCATCGCTATTGATGTCTCTTGGAGTAACACGGTTCTGATAACTTCTGCGGCTGACAAGGAATACATTGAAGTAATAGCTTACAAAATCTTCCCTCTTCTTCCTTAGAAAGCTTTTAGAAGCACTATCCCAGAAGCCTGCACTCAGACAACGGTTAAATATTACCATATCCCTAAATCTTTTTTCCTCTTCAACTGTCCACTGAAGTGACACTTCCTCCCCCATCCGATCAAATCTCCAGTGAAAGAAAACTGAACCCAGCTCAAGCTTCAATTTCATCCTATTCTCAGCAATGTGAAACCTAATACATTCGACAGCGCCAGGCAGCCGACAGCCACATGAATCTTGCCTTCCCCTTCCACAAGGATTCATTTCAACTACTGAATTGTGTTCTCCATCTACCAAGGGCCATTTTCTTGTGCCAAGCCACTTAGAGTCACTCTCAAGAACCATGCCAGTCCATTCAGGGACACTAGCTTGAAAGAGAGGACCAACAGAAACCTGCTTTTCTTGGGGTTCATCCCCAGAAGAGCAGACTGCTATATTCATGGCTGATGAAGTGACAGTCATGGGTGTTTCCCCCTTAGGCCCAGTCTCCAACTCTGTATTGTGAGGACTCATTAATTCATTTTCAGTGGCTGAACATGAATTGCAACAGGAGCATACACGAGATTTCATAATTGTAGGAAGCCTTTCACTGCTTCTTAACCTCTCTATAGAACGGTGACGTTGATTTGCAACATCCTCATACATAGATGGATGCATCTTTTGACCATTCTGCAATTTAAACCATGACCTATTTAGGATATCTGCAATTAATTAGTTACATATGCGAATAAGTAGCTATTGAGAATTTATTCATACAAACTTTTAGGCTTCATAGGTACTTCTTCAATTAGCATTGATGTCTGTTCAAGTGCCAACAAAAAAATTCCCCTCCAAAATACATTTAAAAAATGACTAGACATGTATAATTGCCTCAAGAATAAGCAAGTTTCAGGAAACTTTTAAGTTCCCCGGATAAATTGTCTATTTGAGTATCCTCTCATATCTTATTGCAACTTCATTTACAGATACATGATCCAAATCAACAGCTAACACCCTGTCAATTAACAAAAGGCAAGGAACCCCTTCTATATAGGAGAATGAAGGTTCAACCGGCTATGCAATTACTTATATTAGGTTGATGAATTTTTCGATGAGCTATCTGAACCAGATTAGCTAGAGTTAGTGGAGATTCTGACATCTCATTAAACTAGAAGGGATTACCAATTCACCATGAAAATGATGAGATCAAAGTATGTGATAGGTAAATCTACCTGTTTAAACTGGCCTATCGGGCTAGATTATCAAATCTTATATGGGATGTTAATTTCAGAGCATTTAAACTGAAATAATGACACCTCACTGATGTCAATAACCATGGCATCAATAATGTGAGTAAACAATCACAAGATATCAAGCCTCACCTCCAGAAGATAAGTCTGTTATACACTTTTATACCACTCATAAATAGCCTACTGATTATCCTCCCACTTTTAAACCATCTAGTGACTGAATACAGGTATGCCGGAAGCAGGTTGAGAATCAACAATAAGAAACTGAAATGAATACAATACAAAGACTTTCAGATCGTGTGACAGCTGGGTGCAAGCCACAAGGTGGCAAAGGCTTCAAATTTAAACAGCCATCAGGCTGTCTCCGAAAACAGATCTAATCATTTTCACTAATTAAATTAAACACAGTCAGTAATTGAGAAATAACAGAACCACCCATTACAAAGACCAAAAGGTTGGTGACAAAGAAACGCTTAAAAGTATCAATTGTACCTGAAAGAGAGACTGATGAAAGTTTGAATTAGGACACTTTCTTTGTAGTAGTGCATTACGTGACCTGATTGCCTGCACCCAAAGCTCCTTGTCTTCATGACTCTTCCACTTAGATGGCTCTGGAATTACGCCTATCGAAGGATCATCTGGATTCTTTGCTATCTGGATCACCCACTTCAACATTCCTGATAAAGATTCTCGCTTCCTCTTACGGTAGCAGTATTCCTTTTGAGTTACGCTTGGGTCATCATTACATAATTTGTAGTCATTATCATAATTTTTTCCATTATTATCACCACACTTTTTTCCAAAGCGATTACATCTTTCATGCCTATTTTTGGTGTCTGGCAAATCCAGTTCAGCCCTTTTGATCTCCATATCAACATGGTTGCCATTTTTCTTATCCTCCAATACGGCAAGTCGATCATCTTTGATCTTCTTGTTTGCCCAGTTCATTAGTAAACCTCTAAACCATGTCTCTAGCTCCAATGGTAACAAACCAGAATTCCCACCAAAACCACACCCTCCATTCCCCAAACTCAAACCAGAAGTTCCCATCAACCATTTTTCTAACTCACCTAAATACCTAGCATATACCAACTTAACCGAGGCTGAAACCCCAAAATCCAACCCCAACTCCTCCAGCACAAAACCCCATAAACCATTTTTTGATACCATACAAAACCCACCCCTCTCTCTCACAGCACAAAAAAGCTTAAACAAATCCAGTGACCTCCCATCACCAAGCATTGCTGGAATAGGCCTAACGGAACCCTTCCTATCACCACCCTCTTTCCAAACAGTCTCAAGAACCTTATCAAACAGGCATTTTAATTCGTCCTCAAACCCTCTAGAATCTTCCACACTATCATCATCTTTCATATCATTATCAGCTTCCAGGCAACAACCATTATTATTTTGAACACTACCAATTGTCTTGCCACAATCTAAAGCAAACCCATTTGTTAAAATCGACCATCCTGCCATTAACTTAAGTTTTTTTTTTCAATTTTTTATACTTTGTTTCTTACAGATTGATTTAAAAAAAAAATGATACACTAGAAATAGCTACATAGACACGTGTGTGCGTGAGCGCGCGCGCGCGTGTGTGGAGAGAAAGAGAGGGGGGAGGAGAGGCTCTCATGCAATTTTGTATATGCAAGACATTTACCTCAATGCTTCTGAGTGATGGATGTACTTAACATGGGAGTTAGAGAGGAGACAAACAAGGTGACGGCTCCAAGATTTACATTAAGAGTTTCGGTCTTTTGCGAACGCAAAATGATTATTTGGGTTGAATGAAGAAACGGAAGGGACTTCTTGTCTGAGCAAATTTTGCAATTGAGGATTTAGATTTTGTAGATATAGCAGCGTATTATTTGTCTTAGGAAACTGATTTTAATTTAGATTACAATCCAACAACAGAAAAAAAAAATTGCTTCTTTGGAAAAACCAAACCAAACCCTAATTAAGATTTTTCCTTTTTGTGGGAGGGGCAGACATAAGTTTTAAGGACAAACGTATAAAAAAATCACATGATCGTGTGGCAAATCGTCTTTTAAGAGAAGTTTTACTCGCGATTTTTAAGGCATGCAGGGGTTAGAAATCTATAATTCAATTATATTTATAATATTAAAAATTAAATGAGTCTAAATTGTAGAATACAAAAGATAAATTTCTCCATATAAGCTTTAAAATTTGTGAAAATACACATTTACCAATTTTTGATAATGCCAATTCTTTTACCGTAAAAGAGATTAACATTTAATCACCTAATTATAATTTGATAACACCAATTCTTTCACCATTTTTACAATTCTATCAAATTTTCTAACTATTTTCAACAATCAAATACCACACAGCACTATCAATTACCAATTCAGTTCTGTTGCTAAGTTAAAAAAAAATTATACATACGATTTAATAAAAATAAAATATCTTGACTTTTTAAGTGAAGAAGTAGAAATTTTATTAATATAATTTTTTATTAAAAAAATAATTATTTAGTTGTCATTGAAAATTTTCATTAAAGATTATAAAATTATTTTAAAAGATAAATTTTTAAAATTATGTTATAAAATAAATTAATTAAAAATGTAAAATAAATAATAAGTATTTTTTAGATAATTTAATTTTATAAAAAAATTTAGAAATAAAATAATTTGTTTTTTTCAAAAATTATAATTAAAATAAAACCGAACAGTAATAAAGTTTTTTAAAAAAATTTAAAATTAAATAAATAGTTATGATCTAAAAATTTTGAGTATAATAACAATTCCTTTTTCTTTTTTTTTTTTTAAAAAAAAAAAGTCCAGCGGACTCCACACCCAGTAGGCGGAATGTAGCCGCTACCGGTAATCAGAAACGAAAGCCAACCAGGCCCAAAGGCTCAATCTGACTTTGAAACTGTCAGATTTTTTTAACAAGCTTAACTTGAATAATGCTTGATCAAGTTTGACTATTCAATTCCATTTGCTATGGTTCATAAGATTCTTATACAAACACCAAGTTCGTATAGTCAAAGAAGAAATTATGAATTATGAATTCCTCTCCATATTTTCCCTTTTTTAAAAAAATTACAACAGAATCAGGACCACTGGAGGTTAAACCGAAGTCTTCAAGACAAAACAAGGAAGAGTGCTCTACCACCCATGCGTCGACCCCTTGATAGTTAAATTAAAGGGTTAGTACCATAGCTAATTTTTGAGACTTTTATATACAATTGATAATTAAGTAAAAACAGTATGCGACAATTAGCTTGACACAATCAAATAGACAACATAGATACTGTAACAAATGACATATTAATACCATAATAATTGATATACCATATTTAGTAAATAAATGTGTTACCTATCCTCGTATTGCTTTCAGAGTCGCAGGTCTAGCCACAAGGCCACAACCATGCCAGTATTTGCTAGCTCTAAGAATTTATTTAAGACAACCCACTCATTACAGCATTGAACGAGCCATGACATGCACTATAATACCAGAGATGCAATCTCCGCAGTCGTTTAGAGAACAGCTGCTATCAATCGTAAACTTACTAGAAGGAAAGAAAACAAATTTTTATCGTCTGTTAAGACAACAAACTCTCAAACTTTAAATGAAAAAATTGAACAGGCATATACACGAACAAGTGAAATACAGAATTCTATTTCATTTTATCCTTCCATACATTACCAAATCTTGAAATCCTCGATGACCACCCAATGCCAGAAGTGTTAAAATGGAACCTTAACAGCATGCCATTCATAAGCCAGTTCCAAGCTGAAGGGGGGGATTTTGAAAAAAAAAATGCAATCACTGATGGACTGAAGAAACCAGCACTTTAAAGAACAAACAAAAAGGTCTACCAATTACTTTGTTTGAGAAACTAACCAGGCTTTCTAGACAGATGAAGTAACTTGTATAAATCATTTCCTCTTTTGCAAACTTGAAATGCTACATCAATACTAACATGCTGATCTATGCCCTAAGGATGTATGTATATTATGCGCAATGAAAAATGAAACTCGGAAACGGTGTCACACAATGAATTGGGACTTTCTGTATGCATTTGAAGTAGGCTGTGACTTTGGAACTTTCCCTATGCATTTGAAATAGGCTGTGACTCTTTCCTGTACAAAAATTTCCAAACTCAGAATCAAAAGCAGAAAGACACTACGTATTTGAAATGGATTGTGACTTGATAAAAACTAAAGAGAGATTAAATCAGATGGCTGCTCGGCCTGCAGCAGACAATGAACTGTGAGCCAAACCATGGTAAACAAAAAGGAACCACTTCCAAGCATTTATAAACTTGAACTCCAAAAACCCAATGTCAAATAACTAACAAGCTGAACTCTGCGGAAATCAATGGACAGCTAATAATCCATAGGAAGGTCAAATATCATTTCCTGCATTACAAGTAAATATAAAAAATCTAATTAACATTCAAGTCAATGGACAATCTATGCTTAGTGGCTTATACAATCACAAGAGATACAAAATTTTTCAATCGAACCTGATTGCAAACTGGACAGGTATCACTCCTTTCCATCCATTCAAAAATGCATGCAAGATGAAAATGATGCTCACATTTTGTGATAATTCTTGGATTCTCTGCATCATACTCTGCAGAGAGAACAGAAAATATGTCTATTCAAACTTTTTCTACACCAGAAACACAATAAACCAAGAGTCACACCACCCACAAGAATGCAGATGAAATGGTCAAGCATTATTTAACAATGAGACAACAGTTTTGGAGTTTCAGAAAGGGTACTACCTTCCAGACATGTTGGGCAAACATCCTCCTCCTCTATCACCGCAACAACATGATGAACAGACTTTGAAAGCTCAACTTCCAGCTCCGCAGCTGATTCAAGTTCAACATTGGTTACTGTTTTAGATTCTGGTTCCTTTAGGTCATCGCACTTAGCTGAAGCTTCTTGAGAATTGCCACCAAGTGTATCTTGCACAGGAACAGAAGTTGTTTGCACTGAAGGATCACTCTTACTGCTGCAAATTTCTTGAACCACAGGTGGAGTTTGAGGATGCCCCACATTCGCATCAAAAGGTGTCGGTGGAGGAGGTGGTCTATAAGCATCGGGAACTGATGTTTCTAGATTTGTATCAACCAGGAGTCCTGTGGACAGTGCAGAGCCGGCTCCAAGGTGCGACGACAAGGGCAGACGCTCCTCCGACGCTCTAGGATACTGCTGAAATAGTAAAGCTCCAAGAATAAAATAAATGTCAAAATAAACACAAGAAAAAGCATTCTACTAAAGCCTGGATTAGAAAGATGTCTAATGGCAAGGAGAAGTCTACACTGACATAATAGTAAGCTGGAGCACTATTTCTCTCCACGCCTTTTGAAGAACAACAACAGCAACCTCCCATTTCCTTCCACTTATCTTTGATTTGCACCAAAATTTACAAGCAACTGACGCATCATATTCTGTCTTCATTGCAAGAAAATGCCACACAGGTTAGCGCAAACAGTAAAAAATTGCCTTATGCAGCTAAATACTCCCATCATAATAAGTGAATTGTGAAACACAAACCTAAAAGGCTAAAAGTGAAAGCAATACAGCAGCCAATTAAGGAAACTAATAAAAAAACAACGACAATAACATGGAAAACTTGTCAAGCATTCCAAAGAGAAACACAAAGCCAAATAACAGATCAAATCCTAAAACTAAAAGAGAGTCAGAGACCAAACGATAACACGATCAGAAAGTATTTTCTCATTCAGCTATCTACTACCACAATTCGATCTCTCTAGCATACACTTGTGAGCAGCTATCAAAGCACACTTTTCTCACCAACTCCACTAATTAATTATTTTTTTTTAAAAAAAAAATCACTTATCCTTAATCAAATGGTTTAAATGAAGAACAGAAAGAAATTAACTATAATTCTTAAATAAACCAAAAGCTAAAATATATGAAAAATAGATTCTGGACCAGGAAAAAAATAAATAAATTTATGACAGTGGATAAACTCTAACCATTAAAAAAAAAAACTCAATTAAAAACTAATTTCATAGAAAACAAAGAGCTAAACACATAACATCTAAATGAAAAAAACAGTGAAGCTACAATTAAAAATCCTTGAAATTCCAGAGTTTCGAAAAAAAAAAACCTAAAAAAGCCAAAAAGCAAGTGATCATTCTAGTTCAGCAAAGGAGTTCGAATTCAATACAAAAATACAGTAACAAAACGGAGTTCTAATTGTTACCTGTTTATCAAACAACTCGCTGATCAGAAATAGCGGATTTTTATTGATTGAAATTCAATGAGCTGAAAATAGACTTTGTTAGTATTTTGTTAATATTATTTTATTTTTACGTGAATTTTGGTGTTTAATGTTATTCAGTCTTACGACAAGTGAAAGCCTAAGAAGCTAAAAAGGCTTCCCTCTTTGTTTGTGTGTGTACAGGCGCGTGCTATGTGTTTCGTGTATGCAGTCATACGCGGACCCCCTTTGTACAATGACAACTTTCACTGGGGGAAAAGATGAAATGACGATTCTCCCTCTCTCTCTCTCTCTCTCTCGTTATTGATTATAGAATTTTTTCATGGGAATTTTATTTGATTTCGCCGCCACGCTCTACAAGATATTAAATGCTATACTCGCGGGATTTTGTAGGCCATGTGGCTCGGCAAGTGGGGTTCGTGAATGTTAGAAATTTCACTAAGACCCGGAATGCCAAGAAGATCGTTCACTCGGTCGGCTGGCGCGGGATAATTGCTTATTTGCTTCGAATTAAAAAAAAAAAAAACATTTTAGGATTTTCCTGCAATACTTGATACATAATCTTGACTCTTCTTGTAACCTTTTTTTTTTTTTTTTAATTGCGTCGGCTTTTCGACGTATAATCTTATTTCCCACTAATTTTGTAACCGCTCGATATAGGGTAATTGTTCGGTGCCTTGCCTAAGGTTCTAGAGATTTATACTTAAAAGGAGCGGTTTGTTTGTATTCTTACATACCTCTCTTGTTATTAATTTAAATACACGTATAACATCAATATTGAAAGATAAACTCGTAAAAATTCATTTAAAATTAAAAAAAAATCAAATATTAATCAGAATTTTCAATGGGTTATAGTTATAATTCGATTTGATGTCATCATTAAAATTTTCACTTTGGGGATTTGGTGGTTCTTTTCTTTTTTTTTAGCTTTTTTTTTTTTTTAATTTTGGTTTGTGCTTAAATTTTAGTTTGTCAAATGAACTTGGCATGTTAGCAGAGGCATGTGCTGCTATGTGATTTGAAAATTTAATTGAAGTGTACTAATTCATTGATCTTGCTAGAGGTATTAGGAACTGTATTTATTACTTGAGCTTGGTAGTTTGGTGTTGAGTAATGAAGTGTATGATTGAGCGTGATGGATTTGTGTTGAGTTACGCAGCTCTAGGTTACTTGAGCTTGCAAATACTAAGCAGCAGGTATGAAGATCAGAAGAAAGTGGGGTGCAGTTGTATTTCAAAATCATAATTATCAAATGTTTACTGCAACTTATTTTCTCTGATGGAATTCTGGTGTTTGCCATCTGATTTAGTTATTTAATGTACCTTTGGCGAGAAAACATACCTCATCCTTCTATTAACAAACAACGATATCGGTAGCTTAGAGCCATTTTTTTTTCTTTTTCTTTGGCCCCTCCGGGGGGAGGGGGGGAGTTGGGGACATTTTTGTCTCTCACTGGTCAATAAACAATCAAATGGATCGTTATACGGACGATAGGGAAGCTACGTATTAATACGGGTAAACTCACCATCTCAGTGTATCTAAAAATTAGCCTTCAGTGTATCATCATCCTCCGTCCACACTGAATATTCTAGCAGCATAAAAGGTATAAAGCAAGAGTTTCCAACAAATTCAAGGTTCTGTTTTCAGGTTAATACAAGACAAACCGCAAGCGACAGAGAGGTACCGAATTCATGGATGGAGAGGCAAAACCTGGGACCCGAATTGGGCTCACACGGAATATTGGACTAGAAACCACCAAATTAACCGAGCCCAGGTTCAAGGTTCATGATTGGCTCAAGGCGATACCTACGCTCCCACCACACTCGGAGTTTCAAAATTTTAAGGTTATTTATTTATTTATTATTTTTATATCATTGATATCTCCAAATTTTTATTTCTTTTCCCATAATTCATGATGATTGAGGGGAGCATAAAACAACTAGTTACTTTCAACCGAAAATAGAGCCATTGAATCAAACGGCATTGCATTATGCCGTTACGTATCTCTAAATAATAAGTCAATTTCATTACAACTGTACATACTCAACCAGAAAAGGAATAAAAGAGTCAATAGACTAATAATGGATGGGACTCTTCATACTCTAAAAATTACTTTGAACACTATTGCTTTGTAGACACTTCTATTAATTTGAAAAAATATATATTTTACTTTGCACATTCTTTAAAATACCAAAACAAATTCTCATTTAAATGTTTTTAATTAATATTGAGAGTGAAAAGTAAGCGCTATGCCCCTTTCAAAATATATTATATGGGTCTTACTTTACACGTTGTAACTCTTCTTCCGTTGCTTAATTCCTCATTTTTATTTACTCCACACACTCATGAAAGTGGTATACACACTCAAAAAATTACTCCAAATACTTTTTTTTTCTTTTGTTTTAATAAAAAAGACTTAGTAATTTAGTTATATAATCAATACATTCATACATACATACATATATATATACATACATACATACATACATACATACATACATATATATATATATATATATATATATATATATATATATATATAAAATCAATTATTTACTCCATTGTACATGAATTAATCAATTGAATAAAAATGGCTGGCTCCAATTATTTCAAATCTACCAAAGTCTAGTTCAATTAGTTTCACCAAATAAGTTATTATTACTATTAATACCAGCAGATGGAAACACCAAAAGAACTGATCAATTAGTGACCTACACATACATCAAGTTTTAATCCTTGCATGGATTCTTCTCTTCTTAAAAAAAAAAAATTCTCCGCAAAACTTTAAGAGGAGAGCCAAGAGAACAAACCTGTCAAACAAAACAATTAGACAAACAAAAATCAGTGGTCGAAAATTTATAAATAATTGTACTTTCTCCATTGTGGCATTGGAAACATGAGTAAATTATGAAGTAAAAATTTTCCGCCATATTGAAGTTAAAATTTTTAGACATTAAGTTTAAACCGTCAAATAAAATTAATTAATTCGATTGCTTTTACTGTAACATTTTCTCAGAATTTTTTATAAAGAATATGCAGTAACAAATGTAGTCATCTCCGTGATGTTCATGAACTTTGTTGCTAAGCTATCCTATTTTTTGCTTTAATTATTGCCGCTTTGTAAATATTGTTTAAGGTAAGGGTGGACACGAGTCGGGTTGATATACAATCTAACATAACCTAACCTAACCTGCATATAAAATAGGTTGAAAAATTTCAACCCAACTCAACTCATTACATATCTCAACTGAACCCGACCCAACCTACAGTCATGCGGGTTGGGTCGGATTCAGTTGATTGCGTGATTTTTTTAAAAAGTCTATTTTTATAGTCTAATTAAATAGTTAACAAAAATAAATAAATTATTTTAAAAAATAAAAAAATAAAAATATTAAATTCTTTACAACAAATCTAACATTTTAAAGTTTTTATATTTATATTCTTTTAATTTTTATATGAAATATCAAAATTTATGTAATAATTTTTATATATATACGAGTTGATGAGTTGGGCTGGGCTAAAAATTGTTAACCCAACGCAACCCGCAAATAGTACAAGTTAGAAATTTATCAACCTAACCCAAACTGTATATTTTATCAATTCAACCTAAATTGTAAAAAATCATACGGATTGGATCAGTTTCACAAGTTGGGCGGGTTGGCCCCCACCCCTAGTTTAAAGTATTGGGAAGAAAAAGCATAGGTTTTAAAGTTAAGAGAATTAAATGTTGATTGAGAGCACTAAATAGGTGTTCAAAATAATAATGTTATATTTACTAATAATAAACTATCGTTAATAGTAATTTATATTATAGATATTTTTGTGATAAAATTTTTTACAAAAATATGAGTACATAAAATAGTTTTTAGAGTCCATACAACCTCACCCACTAATAATTTATCCAAAAAAAAAAGAGAAAATGATCGTAATTGTCATTAATCATTATACATACGGGGAGAGAAGTGAACTAACAAAAGCTACGTGCATTGCCATTTTTATAGAACTCAAAAGGCAAGTTTGGCGTAAATAATAAATTCCCGTCTGGCCCTTTATTCGATGAGGGTAATGGGCTGGTAATTGCGTCGGATTTATTTATGATCTTTTCATTGTTCATTTTCACGCATGGATTCAATTGAGATTTGGGCAGACCAAATCGTGCCATACTTTTTCCAAAAGAGAGAAATCTATCGCTTGGGGCAGCGGTCCAATCATTCATCAACGAAACGGCTAGTTTACGAAATTCAAAAAGGCAAGGCAGTCGAGCTCGTCTCTTTAGCTAATGATGTTTGATGTAGCCAACGTTAGCTAAACGACGACGCTGCTGCCCATCACCAGCATGTATACCCTCTTTGACTTTGCCACAGTTGCAACTGGCAATCATGAAGCGGTGACATTCAATTTGAATTTGGGGCCCTGTGGGAGGCATCAAGGCTGGGAGTACAAAGAAAAGAAGCCCATTGGCTGCATTTGCGAGGGCATTTTTGTACACCCACGTTCAGTTAAAAATCCACACGTCCCCATCACAAACTGTTGCACAGATACATGACAGCAAATGCCAGCCTGGCCCCTCAACCCCAAATCACCATCATATAATTGAGGACTTTGGTTTTAATATCACCCCCTCACCCTCACCACTCCACTTTCAAGCGTATCCCTCATTGCAGTGTACAAAATTAATTATGTACTAAAACAGGACATATAATAATAATAACCCAACTGCTCTGAAATTAAAACTAGGGCAACGACCCGGTTCTGAAAAGGTTAGAATCTAGGGAAGAAGTGTATCGTTCAGCGATGAACCACCGACCCTTACATATAAATTAGAACTGATCTAGAGGTTAGAGATTTAATATATGTATATAATTATTATACAAGGCAATCAACATTCTTGGTCTCTCACTCCATAAGTCTGTCAACTGGTTTCCGCCTCTTTGTTGCCTTCATGACCGCATTTACAAACTCAGAAATCACATGCACCTCAGAGAGTTTTGGCTGTAAGAAAATAGGATTTGATGTCAGGTATCTACAGTTCTGTGACCGTAAAGCCTTAAGTATGTTTCAGCACAAGATTGTGGGAGGAGAGAGAGACCTGTGATGTAAAGTGCCGCTGCACGGCGTTGAGCATTTGCTCCCTTGATGAATCAGAACCGATGTTTGCCTAAATGAGGGCAAAAGATGTTTTAAATTAAAATTAACATAATAGTTGAAAACATTAAGGTCCATTAGTCTGAAAGTTGGTAGGACATACAAGGTTGAAGTGTCTGCAGTATCTCCTTAATGAATCTGTTCCAAGTTGGGCCAAGTTCACCTTCTGATTATTGAAACAGAATCATATACTTAAAATCATAAGGTATTGAACAAAGCTTCAAATCGTCAGCATAAAGAATCTCAAGTAGATATTCTTTTTTTTTCCCCCTAAGAAACAAATTTAACAACTATATCCAAACAATACTGCAAAAATTTCATAAACATATCGTTCTGGTTCCAAACTCTAGCAACACATGCTTCCTAACTACATTAATTTCAATCTCTCTTTAAATTTCTCACCGGTTGAGATCTGTGGATAATGGATTGAACATCTCTGTAACTGCCACGATTAACCAACTTTGCTGATGCAGACGACACCCATGGCCTTGTTTGACGAACTCTTGGCTTGCTCAACTTATGGAACTCAATGCCACTAGCTGATCATGAAGAAAAGATCAACAACCTTAGTGGCATACAAAAAATTAAATCAACAATCAAATGTAATAGTGCAAAAGATGCACAGATTTCATCATGTGTGAAATAGTATAACTCACAGAAATCATGATCCTTTTCGCCAATATCTGAGCCACTGCTAGAATCAAAATCGTGATCTTCATCCACTTCATTCCCTGTAGGATGTTCCAGTACACTCAATGCATTCCTTTGCAGCTTAACTTCCACTCCATTTTTAAGAACCTTGTGAACCAAGCAATATGAATTTTTTAAAAACAGCCAATAACTCAACTGAATATAGGCATGTGGCATTTGCCTCTCACCTAAAAGGTTACACAACTACACCAACCAGACAGAGGATGAAAAAACAAAGGAACTGACCAGAAAAGTTCTTTTTTGATACCCAATAAATAACAATATCCCAGATCCATTACAAAGAACATGATCCAGCAATTAATTTTGATAAGTTTAAACCAGAAAAAATGGCAACGAAAAAGAGAATTCAACTATAATGACAGCCACAAAAACAACCCTCCAAGGAAAACCGTGGGCGTCAATTCATGAAACAAATCAAAATACATAATATTTTCAAAAAAAAAATTTCCACTAATTTGTTAGAACAAAAGAAAATTGCAGCACAGGATACAATCATCAATGTCTTATGGTTACGAATAGAAAACAAAAAACTTAAACTTACGTTGTCATTCATGGTGGGTATATTAGACATGAGAAAGAGGGTGAACGCTTGGTTCTGTTCACGACTCTGGCGGCCAAAAGAAAATAAATAAATAAAGAGGACTAGACCTAAAACCCCGATCTCATCAAATTCAAAGACAATAATATACTTTCCCAGCTTGCTAAAGCCCAAATTCAAAATAGGAAAGAAAACAAAACAAGCCAAACATACAAAAACCTATGTGGAAAGCAATTTTAACATCACACTCAATGCAATAAATTAGCCAACTGAAACATCAAAAGAGATCTCTCTATACATACATAAATAGCATAATCTGCTAATGAGTTTATCAATAAAATTAGCGTTCTCTTTTCAGGAAAAAAATAAATAAATGAAAGATTAATAATATACCAGCCAGTGCCAACCACCAAGGCCAACAGCCTTCTTAACCACTCCTTGCAATCCCACCAAAACGGACTTTGTTCTGTTGTTTCCGGTGACAATAACTTTGGTGTGCCGAGGAAGAACTGAGAGCTCTTCATCGCCGCTTTCTTCTCGGAACGGCGAGAGAACCCCGCGATTAGTGCATAATTCAGGCTCCAACATTGCTTTGTTAATCAAATCCAATTAAGAGAACCCAAATCCTTTAAACTAATGGGTTACGCTAAAATCCAACTGTGTTACTAAAGACTGTGCATTCATGAAGTGTTTCGTTATTAAACGACTGTTAATCCAAGCTTCAACTGAAGAACCTGAAGCCAAAACTAAAAAATGAAAAAAAATAAGTCATTAGAGATTGAACATACAACAGTGATGTTTTATAGAGAGAGAGAGAGAGAGAGAGAGAGAGAGTTTATCTAACACGAATATTTGGATGAAATGCTAAAAGCGATAGAAGAAATTCAAATAAAATGAGTCACGGAGTCAGATTGATCATAATAAATGAATGATACGATACGAGTGAGCTCAGTATCATGAAGCCGTCGTTCGAGCTAGCAGTGACGTCACATCACACTGAAGCTTAAAATTACACAGCGTAAAAGGAATTAATGTTAATAATTCCAGCGCTAAGAAATTTAAATTCAAAGAAAAGCCAGCAACTTTGCTAACTCACTAATCAGAAATTTAATGCAAATACTTGATACAATAGAAACAAAAACTTGAAGAAGAAGTTTTAGAAATTAAAAAATGAAGTTAATTAGAACCTCAGTGCAGTGGCAGTTGAAATTGAGACGAGAAAATAATAAAATAAGTTGACAAGCATTAGTTAAAGAAAGACAAAAATATATTTATATAATAATAATCATCAAATAGTTCAACAATACCTTTACGAGAAGAGCATTAATATTGGAGTCGAAGAACCACAAAACCGGATTTACGTATCGGATCTTGGGACGAAAGACCGAATGCTGATGGGAAATGAATCGTTAAGAATTAAGAGCTTGTTTGTTTGAGTAGTGGAGATAGAAAATGCACAGATTTCGAGAGCGAGTGAGTGATAGAGAGAGTTTATTGTCTGTTTTTTTTTTTTTTTTTCTTTCAAATATGTTGAATAAATAATAAAACAATAAGAATATATACGAAGTAACGGACTGAGGTATGAGGAAGAAAGAGAGCGTAAAGATGAGGAGGCAGTAGCAGAGATTAGCACGAGGAGAAGGGAACAAGGTAAGAGAAGGGGGCACACTAAATGCTTACCAACTGCCAATTACATACTAGAAGACCTGCCATGTGCCGTACACTCAGACCTTTTTTACCGGCTTCTCCCTGTTTACATGCTTTTCCTCCCTCGTCTCGGCTCGGCTCGGTTGTGCGAGCCGTGTTTTCTTCATTGTTACTTGGTTAGTGCGTGGTCCCACCCATTACGCATCCATGGTGTCACGAATTAGACGAATTTCACGTGATCGTCTTAATGACCAAAGTCACCGTTGTCAAATAAAGGATCCGAGTATATGACTGTGGTGACGCGGATGTACGGGAACTCACTTTTGTCTTTTTGGCCTTTACTAATGTTAAAATAATGTTAAATTATATTAAAAATATTAAATAATTTCCCATTTAAATCCTTTGTTAAATTTCATTTAGGCCATTTTGACATGGCCCCTTGCACAGATTAATTAGTGAGCTCCTATTAATTGAAACGAATTTTTTAATTGGTAATTCTAATGACACGCATTACACCTCATTAATTGAAATCCATCATCCCTCATAATTAAGGCACATAGCATTATTTTTTAAGTATAAAATTGTTTATACTCTTTTAATAATAATAATAATAATAATAATAATAATAATAAATTTTAATATAACATAATATAATATTAATTTTTTTCTTTTATTTTTATGTTATAATTTTTAATATAAATTTATAAACTTATAAGTGGTTGTTGTTATTATTATTATTATTATTTAGTTTTAAAGACAAAGCTGCTTCACACCACTAAACAAATTATTAAAACATCAATTAAAAAGAAAAAACATAGTTTAATTCTGTAATGTCAATATCAATCTTAAATAAAAATTATGACTTGTTAAAGATTAATCTTTGACTAGAATAAAAAAGATAAGAGATAATTGGCATACAAAAAAAAATTTATTTAAAAATATAGTATAATTTTTTTATAAATTAATATTTAATAAATTGATAATCTTTATTATATAATAATTTTTTACGTCTTGACTTGGGTTAATAGGTTAGATTAATAATTTTAATAAATGAATAAGATAATATTTTTTTTCTCAAAATTTTTATATAACTATGCGGTCTCATTCATATAATAAAATTAATAATTTGTTAAAATTATAAATATAATTGATTATCATAATTTTATTAAATAAACATGACTCAGTTGTTGCATTTTTCTCTTGAAATTTAGATATATATTAGATCACATTTCTAATTTTTCTAACTTCACCTCTTTTAATTAATAGATTTATATAATTCCAATATTATTAATTTATATATATTATACTATAACATGCTACGGCAAATAAATTTCAAGCTACGTTGGCGTTTTTTCTTTTTTTCTTTTTTTTTTTGACATCTTATGATTTTTAATCGTATACAAATTTATGTTATACTAGTAAATTGTAATTCGTTTTAGTGCTCCTGAAAACGAATTCATCTCCAGTAGTCGACTCTTCCATATGAGATTCTCATTGTTTCATTAACAGTGGTTCTTGCCATGAGCATGGGGCAATCTTGCCATTTCATTATTTATTGAGCTTAATGATTGCGAAGCCAAAGCAAGCCGAGCTGGAGACGAGCTAGTGACCGGTTATCCCGAAATGGAGACATACACGTGTCCGAGACCCAGCTGTCGGATCTTATCCTGGCAAGTGATATGTACCTGAATGAAGAAGATATCAAAACAGTTTCAAGGAAGTAGAATGCAGCAAAAAATTTAGGAAGATAAAAATGAAAATTGCATAAATTTGAATTTTGGTTTCAAGTCCGCTCTCGCAGCTGGAGCGCACCCGGATTTCAGAATTTAGGATTCAAAGAGTGGGCCCCCTTCCCCACATGCTCCCTCTCATTTACTTTCCCTCCTCCAAACTTTCTTTTTCAATTTCGTACCTCTGCTCTTCTATTTTAAAATAAAAATTTTCCTTAAGAGGCTATATCCAGTACGTTTTATCCTACGATAAAAAGTTGCATCTCACACAGCTTATGCACGTCCAAAATTCTGGCCTTGTACTTGTTTGGACTTTACCATACGCCTATACTTAATCTGCCCGGATCTCTTCTGAGCAGACGAAGCCAGATTGGGTTAAAACCTTGTGGAGAACTTCTGTCAAAATACGCAGCTATACCTATACAGCTCAAAATCCAACGGCTCCTCAGGCCACATTCAAAATTGGTTTGGCCATGGTAAAATTTCTGGTCCTCCAGTACTAGATGGGAGACGCTTTCTAGATGACCTGCCTTTTGACACACATGCGACTCTTTTTCAGTTTTTCCCAAGAGAAAAAGCTACCCAGTCTTTCCTCAAAAGCTTAATTATTAATGATATTTGATTATGACAGTATGGTAACAAATGGAACCCCTTTATTATTATTATTATTATTAAGAATAATAATTAACTTGACACATTTTGACAACTATTAACCATCCATTTCAATTTATAAATAAAATAAACACACACATAAAAATACAACTATTTCAATTTCGATTCTCATAATTCAAGTAAACATTCAATTCTTATTCTCCTTTCAGCCTAATCATTAATTGGTAAATACAGCATAGTTAAAATCCTACTCAACTAAGACATATGAAGAACGTCACGTTAATAATTAAGGCTGATGACTAAAAATAAGAAAAATTAACATAAAAGTAGACACACTTTCTAAATTGACCTATATTAATTTTACTAATTATATTTATTTACATATTGATACGAAGAGCTGATAATTCCTATTTTCATATTATTATTATTTCTGTAAATACAGTAGTTTCATATCCTTAACATCAGGGACAGTCACTGTTACAACAATATGGCATGTTAAAGCGAAAAGAATGAGTACAAATGCTGAAGTTACATCAGGATACAGGACATTAAATAGCACTGCTCCACATAAATCCGCATTAAATTTAATAATCAGTAATCAGAGGGGATGAGAACTCTAATGAAACTGATTTGCTCTATCTACGGTAGCCACTGCCTCCAGCAGACAAAGAGTGTTCCCTGCGTCTCCTAAATGAGTCAGAGTAATGGTCCCTCCTACCATATGGGGAACGTGATCTTCCTCGCCGGTCCCTTGAATAAGAATCTGTGTAAGGAGAATAGCTACGAGAACGTCTACGACCATTTCCTACAATCCATAACCAATAAGGATCAGCAACCAAGGACAGACACACAAATCTAGTTTCCAGGGGATAACTTAAGAATGATCACAATTTCAACTCAGAGGCTTAAATTCTTCAACTCATGGGGGCATTTCAAGTAAGTTCACAGGGACAAGGGGCTTAAATGATGAATCACAGGGACATGGGACTTAAACAATGAATGATTTTTAAGGGATTTTTTCAATCAAGCAGGGGCAGTTGCCCCTTGCCCCAACATGTGCAACGCTAGCTGGGTGCTTGATCAGCACATAAACAAAGCACACATGACATCTCCTAAAACTTTGGTATCAGTAAACTTGTGATTTAATTAAACTTTTGTATTTGTTTTTAGCACGGCCTGGAAAAGGCTGGATTTATCATAGCTTTGCGACAATCCACCTTTTGAGTTGGTTGGGATGAGGATAAAACTGAACGAACACCAGCCAACCAGGTTGGAAGACAAATATCAAAATGATATAACAGAAGTTCCTTACACTTTATGTTTGAGCAGGAATGCAACATAAGAAGAAAAGTAAGGGCTCTCAGGTAGCATGTGCCATGGACAATTATGAGTCTCTGAAAACTACTGTAGCTCAACACAAATGCAATGGCCAAAGGCAGGGGACCTAGGATGAAGATGTGGCGTTCAATGCACCAGTTGGCATTCCGCTATGCTGGTCCTGAGCTATAGGTCGAGATATCACAAACCACAAGCAAGTATCAAAGGTTTTATTTTTATGTTACGTCATCAAGTAGTCAAGTGCACATACAGTGCAGCTGTAGCCCAAGTTTAGAAAATAATGAAACAAGCTATCTATCAAATTTCCATAAACGCAAGATTCTAATTCATACCACGCTGCTTCTCTCTCAAGCCATGATAACGGCCAGGAGTTGGTGTTCTGCCACGACTCCTCTTTGCCTGCATATGTTACATTTTAAGTGCAAAACAAGATTATGACAGAGCAAGTAAATCATTTGCTGAATAGAACTACTTTGAGCAGATAGCCATCCAGAAACTTTCACATTATAAGAATATAGAAATGAATTAATTGCTTCGTTGGTTCTTGGCCGCAAATGAATTTATATATACATCAGATGGTATGTCATTTGATTATTGGACTTGAGGCAAACAGAACATCTTAAAACCCAGAAAGTGAGTACTTAAGGTAAGAGATAAAACTTTAAAGGAATAAGCATAAGCAGACCCAAAAAAAAGCCAATGCAACCCATCTCTAAAATAGTTCAATGTTTAAGAGATATATGAATATGTAAACAAACAGTCAGGTAAGACATTATAAATGAGGAATAGGAAAAAAGGGCGTACACCCCCTGGCAAAACAGGCGAATTTGAATCGATGAGTTTCAAATGTCGATGCAGAACAGACGTCATGATGAGGAAGGTTCAACTGTTTAGACCTTACACTGAATTCGATGAAGTTACACATACAAGACCTGCTGCCAAAATTTATCAGGCAACATTTCTGAAGGAGAACTTTCAAACAAAACTCTAAATCATTCACTCTCACCACAGAGCACTCTAAGACAAAAATGTTGGTAATTAATACCTTTTCCACAGTGATTAATCGACCTTCAAGCACAGACCGGTTTAAATACTTGATACAGCGGTCAGCATCCTCAACAGTTTCCATGGTAACAAATGCAAAACCACGGGATTCTCTGGTGCGAGGATCTGTGACCAAGTGGCATTCAGTGACCTGAAACAAAATTTGCAAAGGATTATTCCACAGAACAAAAAAAGCAGTCAAAAAGTATCAAATACATGGACGGTAACCACAGTTAGAGACAATATCCCCTGACAGCAGTTGCTACAGCCAAGTTGAAGAAGGAACATTGTTTAAATAACCAAACAATCATAGTAATAATTCCTAATAGTCTTACAAAATGCAGCAAAAATGCAAGTTAACCAAACTATACCTTCCCTTCACCACCAAAAAACTTCTCAAGATCAGCATTTGTCACCCTTGTAGATAAGCCCGTTACATATAAGTTATTTCCTGGATTCTCAGCATCAAGAGACCGGCTCCTAGACCTGGAATGTTACCACCCCAAATATTAGACAGTCACACTACCAACACTCAACACATATTACCAATGTATACCTTGATCGACTGCGCCTGGACCTTGATAATGATCTTGACCTCCGGCCTCTACCAGATGAAAGAGATTTATGTGGTAAAGCAGCTCTGAGAGAATAATCAACAGAACAATTTTTTTTTTCAAAGTCTGTAGCCATAGTAAGGTTTATACATTTTCAGAAAAAGGATACATTGTCCTATATAAGGGAGGCTTTAAAGCTGAATTACCTTCCTTCCCTTGAATATGATGACATCTATCTATGCACAAAAGATGAAATACCGAATATTAGAAAATAGAAATGAACCTACAATCCGATAATTAATCAGAGACAGAGAATTATCTAGAACAAGAAACTCAGCTACGTAGACTTGTCTAATTGTTCAATTGATTTAGAAGAGGATCCGGCACTTTCTCGGGAACAAAACAGAACAAAATCAAACCCAATACGGGCTAAATCGAACGGTTCCATGAAGCACCAAGCTTTCAATACATATCAAAACAGATCTACATGGAGACATGTTTCGAAGGGAGAAAAAAATTAAAATAAAAGCAGCGATTGATAGCTTAAGGATACCTTGGTAGTGAAATCGCTGGAGTCCCACGGATGACCTAACACAGTTACACAGCGTTGCCAAGACTGGTAATTCGATGATAATAGTAACGCTGAAATGACACCCGGTAGACTAAAGTTACGTGGTCCGACACGTGTCTCGCACGTGCGAACACGGCCGGCCGCAAGCCTATACCATTTAGCTCCCCAGGTCTGGTAGTCGTGCGGTTTTTGTTTTCTTTTAAATACTTGTGCTTGTTTTATACCAACAATATTAACATCTTTCTATACTATTCTATCCCTCTTGGCTACATTTTAAATAATCGTCTGGCTACTCTCAACTAAGGCATCAGAAAATTTTTTCTTTTCTTTTTTTTCTTTTTGGCTAGATTTTAAATTACAGTCAAACTACTCTCAACTAAGGCATCAGAAACTGAAACAACACGTGCAATAAATAAAAATGCAATTCAATTAAAACACTACCAATATGCGGAGACTTACATCGCAACAAAAAAAAATAGTAATGGAATCTCAGGTTTGGATGAATACAGACAGCAGGCGTGAGGCGAGTGGAGCGGAGAAAAGGTCTAAAAAATAGAAACAGCCGAATGACCACCCAAAAACTCAGTAACTAAGATGGAATTTACATACACTAACAAAAAAATTGAGCAAACAGAATCAAACATTGAGGAGAGTCTCTATGGCTTCAAAGAAAAGAGGTGCAATGTCAGGATTTGGAGTCTTAATCGCACACTTGACCCCAGGATTTCCAATAACTGTGGTGAGTTCAATCAAGAAGGGTACACCTGGGGGGATCTTAGCTGAGAAGTAAAAAACATCCTGGTTTGCATTCTTGCGCTTTGCTATAAAGAACATGTTCGATGCAGCCAGCAGATCCAGAGTTGCTTCCAAGTTGCTCACCACAACCCCTGGAAGGTCCTTCAAGACCTCATTGGAATCGGGAAGGGATCTCCATGTCTACAATGTGGGAAGGAAATTCAAGTTAAGAGGTCTTAAGTAAGTTGGAAGGCACTCAAGTTAAAACAATATTAAAAAATATAATAAACTGCTTGCCAAAGTTAAAACAATATTAAAAAATATAATAAACTGCTTGCCAATTCATCACACAATTTCAGCTCCAATAACATGAACTTCAGGATCAATAATGCTAGTGATCCCCGTCATTTGAGTCCCAATCTTATGTATCATTCATTTATCGGATGATGAATATGAACTATTTATTTCTCTCTTTTACCATCCAATAGATGAATGTCACATCAACTAGGGCTCAAATGTTGGAATCTCTAGCATTACTCTTTCAGAATACTAAAATCACACAAAAGTTTCCCGTTAGCTTGAATTGGTGGATCGCTGATTCCTACTTTACCAGAGCAACGGTGGTGTAATGTGACATTTCCTCCATTTTGTATCATGCAAAGCTCCAAATAAGACAGCATGATCAACGTGACAAATGAACAAGTTTTTACCTCCAGAAAGCTTCCTCTCTCCATTCTCCCATCCTCAGTGAAAAGCACATGAAGAGAGATCTTATCATTGAAGTACCATACTGGCTGCTCATTATTCTTCACAGCAACTTGCAGAAGTGAGCTTGGAGGACCAGCAGACATATTCTGGAACAATACCATTGGCAACAGTGTTCTGGCCGAAGTTCCCGGTTGCAATTGTGGCACCTGATAGACAAGAATACATGAATTTAAAGCCAAATGATGCATTAAGAAATCTAACTCAAAACCACATAAACATTGACCACCTGAAGGGCTCCACCAGCTGCAAGACCAAATGTGTTCTTGTTAAACTGTATCATGAACCCATCAAGTGGAGTCTGCGTATTGTTCTCAAACAGCATGCTGTAAAATACTTGACCATCCTGTCTTGTTAACTCTGCACTGATTTGCAGACCCTGTCCAGTTGATGCCGGTAGTACAACAGGTAAAGCAGGGCTGCCATGAAGGACAAAATATTAAGTGTAATTAGTAGGCATGTACATTTTGGTTACAACGATCGCTATCATAATCATCCAAGAGCTGCAAGCCATATACTGGATTCATTATTGTGAAAATAAATAACAATAACATTCAATGAAACGAATAATATAGCCAAATGAGACTGCATTGCAACTAAGAGACAAGGAACTTGCACGTTCCATCACACTTACACAGGAGAAGCTGCAGCCTGGTCAGCAGGGACAATGGCAGCACTATTATCTAAGCCTATCAGATCACCAAGTAAATCAGGCACTGGAGGAGGCACAGAAGCAGCTGGAGGAGGTGCTGGCTGTCTTGTTGCAGTATATGGGGCATTACTTGAACTAGTTTGAGGTGATGCTTCCCCATCAGCAACATGAGTAGGTGCATCAGAATAACCCTGTTCACTCCCGTTAGGATAATCCTCATCGTCAGTTCTTGGGGCAGTGGTCTTCACACGTGTTACAAAAGCTTCTGGCGGTTTGTGGTAGACAGAGGACAATGTAGCAATGTTTGCAAGAAGCTCATCAAGAAGAGAAGGATCAAGTTGGTTTGAATCGTCGCTGATCACAGGCTTCTCAGCTAGCACAACATCCTTAGCGGCCTGAAAGGTTATTTTAAAAGAAAGGGCCTGTCACAGCTTCTAAAAATGTTTGGTGTTCTACATGCAAGCAGCCATGCAGATCTCTAAAGAGCCAAAGGGCTCAATACTAGCAATTTATTTACAGAACCAGGGCTGAGGACTGGCTGGACTCATGGAAATAACCTCAATTTAACAATAAGATAGTTATTCAGTTCAGTTGTTACTTCCCTTGGTGGTGATAGAAAAATTCTAGCAAGCATGGTTAACTAATGGACTCCAATGGCATTACATACACTCTTTTAACAAACCCCACCCCACCCGCAACTCCAACAAAACCCGACCACCAAAATGCGACAGAAAGAATAATAGTTTAAATCAAGTGATACAAAAAGGTGATTTGAGTAAATACAAACCTCAGGATCAGTTGATAGAAGACGCCAATATATGTAAGCACGATCCCGCAGATCAGGATTGTCTGTCTCAACAGTAGCATTGTTTAAAACAACCTGCAAGCATGAATCCATATGGTAAGAATTGGCTGAATGTTTGAAGATTCTAGACATACAACTACGGTGATGAAATGTTAGTAGTCTATCAAGAATATCATGATGCGGATAATACAGGAGATAATACAGGAAAACCATTCTTTTTGAAGATATGGAAGAGGAATTATATGTTACCCCAAACATCTCACAAAAATGGTAATATCTCCTACACAGACAATCATGTAACTATTTCATATAACATCTAGAATTTGCTTCCTCAAATTAGCAGACTATGACTACTACTGGGAAATATCATCTAATTCTCTCCATAATTGGGATTATACATAATGCTATCACCAAAACAACCACCTATAAACATACCCACAATTTATTAACAAATTTCAGTACTGGATGAATTGTTTCAAAAGCTTGATATCAAATTTAAAGAAACACACAAAGGGTAGGATATCATTCTTCCATAACCAAGGGCAGACAGGCAAAACTTTATATCATTTGTCACTTAAAAGCCAGAAGAAAGCAAAAAGGCAAAGTAAGGAGCATGAAAACCCGAATACCCAAGCAGTTTGAAATATAAGCAAGTAGAGTATTTAAGAGTTACCTGAATCATCTGTTGTGGACCTTCAGTAGGCTTCTTAAGAAAAAGTTTGACAGTTGCCGTTAGTAATTGCAACTGGACTTGTGCAGGCTCTTCAGGGAAACTCTCCAAGAAGCTCTCAAGGAGCTCATCAGCATTGTCAATTCGTTCAGCATATTCACCAATTATCCAAATCATTGATGCCTGTGGGGAGAGATACCAAATCAAGGATGCACAAACATCAGTTCAGGAAAGAGATAACAAATCACTCAGCAGCTCAAAGAACAAGTGCCCTACCTTAGCTTCAGGCTCATCTAAAGTGTCTAAGCTCTCACAGAGTGTTGCAATAATGGACTCATAGCTGCAAACAGTGAAACGATTCAAAATCAAGTTTTAAAAGTTTCCCAGTTTTTATAATCTGATGTCAAAAGGATCAGAAAGCTATAACATACGTGTTAGGGTATCTTCTAAATATATCTTTAATAACTATAATAGCCTCTTGAACCACATAGTTTACTTTAATCTTGATCAACTCAAGCAGAACACTAATGCACCGTTCAGCTGCTCTCTCTAATTTGATGGCACAGCGGCCAATAGCACGAACTGCCTTTCGGACAAAGTCCACATCTACTTCTGTGGCATACTCTTTGAACTCCAATAGAACCTGCAGAAGGGTTCACCACAAGACCATCACATGATAAATACTGTTTCATTAAGAAATTGGAGGTTCAAGACAAACTAATAGAGGAGATTTCTTACTAAGTTTACCAACCTGGTCTATATTTCGGTCAGAAGCAAGCTTTATCATGATCTCTAACTTTTCCATCTTCACATATATTGGGTCATTGTACTTGCAGAAAAACACCTAACACAAAAGCATAAGAGTTTGATAAATATGGCATTCCATCTCATATCATTCTTAAAAGGCTAAGTATAATAGTGGGTCTTCATGCACAACACAAAAGTCATCATGAAGCAAGGAAGAATCTATTGATCACCTTAATTTCATGGGCAAGAATTGTAGGGCGTCTTTGTACAATAAGGTTGATATTCCTTAATGCAACATATTGTATCTCAGGTTCAGCAGAGAGTAATGTCACAAGAGGAGGAGCCATCTTTTTGCAAAGGTTTCGAACAACATCAGTACTGGTGATAAGTTCCATCTGTTGGAGAATCATCTAATGGCCAATAGAAAATTGGAAAGGGTCAAAAATGATGAACCTAAGCAAACCAATGACTGATGTAAGATCTAGTAAAACAAGATGCATACTGATCAATAAAGAAAAGTAAAAGACACCTTAACAGCTGAAAGTACAACAGCACAATTAGCATGTTGTAGTCGTGGAGTAACTCTCTCCACTATATTTTCAGCTTCACGAGCATCAGCTGCTTTATACCTGGAGAGAGCATCCAAGATAAAAACTTGACCCCACCTACACAATGTAATAATTAACATTAAAAAAGTAAACTAAAGGTTCAACGCCAAAACTTACAAAAAGATGAGTGAATAACTGATCAAAACAATGCATCATGCAACATTAAAAGATGCCAAATGCAAATGAACAGCCTTTCGGGAGTTACAGGTAGAGGCACATTTTAAACTAAGATGTGATACATAAAAAAATTATAATCAATCATACTCCTAGTATTCAGATTCACAGCACCATAAATAGACAGTTGTGTGCACAATATAGAAGCAAAACATCTATCTCCACACACCTAGATAAGCATGAAACAACCTCAACATATTTATGAAGAATCACCATAGTCAATCCAATTATATGCCTTAACCAAGAAAGACCAAAAATCTTCAAAAAGTAGTTTGACATTCAAAATCGGAAGAGAAAGGGAGTGGAGAATATTGGCTATACTCAGACAGCTCAAAGTGAGCTACAATATCCTGCCCGTAATGTTGTGATTCACAAATTTTTCAAATTTAAATAAGTGTTTAAGGGACGAAAAAGCATATAGTTTTCAAATGTAAGCTTACTCAGTGCATTCATTTAGGGCAGTAAGGAGCTTCGAGAGTGTGTGGCTAGTGATTTCAAAGATAGGTCTACTACTATTCTCTTGAATCTCTGCAAGTGCTGCCACAGCATTGGCTACAACCATTGGATTGTTGTCAGATATCAAATCCTTGAGAGATTCCAGAAAGCCCCTATCCTCAACTAACTCAGCATTTATGTCATAGAGTTTGGCAACACATATGGCTGCTGTCTTGCGTACATACGGATCATCATCCTGTCAGAATATTATAACACATTGACTTAAAAAAAAAGAAGTAGCAAAGTGCAAGCCAAGTACAATGAATCTGCAAGAGTTGTTAAAGAAGCAAAGAGTAAATACTACATTGAATATGAGAACTCAACATTAGTTACTGCAGCCGGAAACATGCAATTATTTTATAAGGCCCAAGTATCAACCTTAAGACACCTCTGAAGAGGATCACATAGATATTCTGTTATTTTATCAACACGAATGCATCCCATTGTCCGCACAGCCAAAGCTCGAATCAAAGGATTTGGGTCCTGAGAATCCTGCATACCGTAAAAGGTAGATTAGAGATGCTGAAGGGCAATGTTAAATATTAACATACTTTTAGACACAAGATTCATTGTAGAAACTCTTACCTTCACAAATGTGTTTACTGCCAAAATGGCTAGGTCTGGTTGACTTTTAGCATAATTTATAAGATATAAATAAACTAGCTTCTTCAGCTCCAAGTTTTCCGTTTGCATGCAATTAACTACATCTGTGAACAATGATGAAACATCCTTCCCAACAGTCATAGCTGCAATCACCTTCTTCACAGCATCTTTTCTCTTGTCCTATGTAACATAGAAAGAGGGGGGAAAATTAAAAATTAGATCTATCAACACAAGCAAACCTAAGAAAATATAAACAAATACATATTAAACGTAGTGTTGACAAAATAATCTTTAATACTGCCCGGATGATGATCCGTAGTGTTGACACAATAACTTTTAATCCTGCACAGCATTCCAATCTATAGAAGTATTGGGATGTTAGTGATGTTGAAATGATGAAAAACGACTGTATGCACTTATTTTGAAGCAAAATCCAAACAAATTCAATGGGGACATCAATTCCATATTCATCCATGGTAAAACTAATTACATGCTCTACCTAGAGTCCAGAATGAAAGTTCCATAACAGTGACAGTGGATTGTAGATCTAACACAGTTTTATACACTAATTATTAACTTCAAATCCAACAATGGGTTCTAATCAGGGTGACACTCTAAAACATTCAATAATTTCTTCTAAAGTTCTCATAAATCAGTATCCTAACAGATTAGTTATTCACTATGTCCAATTCCAATTCGTCTAAAGTCAAATCGCTTCACCTAGTAAAGTTTTGTCCTTTTTCTACTGGGGCGTCTTCTGATCAACCAAACAAAACAAAATTTCCTTCAAAAGAACTACACGCATCAGCATACGATCCATAAGTTAGTCTAGACAACGAAACAAAGGAATAGATCTGCTAAGAACAGTTATCAATCAGCAACAAGGAGAGGATAAACTGCCGCAAATCAAAGCATTAGTTAATGCAGATCAGAGATCAACATGAAAAAAGATTTAAAAAAAAAAAAAGCCACAATATGAAACGTAATTATCACCTTGTACTGAGAATTGAGCTCTTCTTTGAGTTCAGGGATTTCTCCTTTTTTGGTCGTGGAAAAGTACTTCGAATCGTGACCGCTCATCTTTGTTTAATTTCTCTCCTTCTCCTGTGAGCTCTCTCCTTTTCTGCTTTAAAGACTTCGATGATGAACGACAACAACACAAAAAATGGTGAAAGAGAGAATTTGGAAGGGTGGTCCGTCAGAACGCTTGTGACGAGTCTTTACCCGCTTTCTTAATCTGTTAAATTTTAGCTCTTTCTGGTAGCGGAGGAAATAACCACACTGCCCTCCATCTTCAGGACAAGACCGTATCCTTTGTGCGCCAGAAGAAGGGCCAAAAACATGGGCCCGTCTGACTCCCTTGTATTGTGAGTCCATGGATCAAGCTAAAATAATGGGCTTTGCAGGACCGATCTCTCCACTGCTACCTCTCATGAAACTTGCTGGCCCCACTACAAGAAATTTTTTTCTTTTTAAGCTGTGTAATTACTGCTGGCTTGCATACTGTATATATATTGGAATATTATTTATGATTAAAAATTTACTGAAGCTAGTTTCTTCTTACCCTCTCTCTCTCGCCAAGTTTTTTGTTCTTCTTCTCCTACCACTGCAACTTCCTTTTCTTCTTCGATTTCTTTTTTTCCTTTTCTCCTTCAATGAAAGCCTTAAAAAAAAGAGAAAAAGAAAAAAAAAGTTTAAAAACAAAGTCTTCCTAAAAAAAGTAAAATAATAGTAAAATATTCTTTTTACTTGAAAGTTTACCGTTTCTCAACTTGTTCGAATTTGGTATAATATTTTGTTTTGGGTATGTAGCCGAATCTATGGATAATTTGTGTTATTTATTTTTAAAATAAAATATTTTTTTAAATTTCATTAAAAAACTTTATTTTTAATTTTTTTTTACTTTGTCTTTTTTTTTTCAAGCTTTCATTAAAGAGAAAAAAGAAAGAAAAGAAATTGAGGAAGAAAAGAAGCAAATTGCTGCGGCAAGAGGACAAGAAAAAAGTTTAACGAGAGAGAGGGAGAGGATATTGTGGTAAATTCACTATGCATACAATTATAATATTAAAATAAAACTGAAAGATATTAATATTTTAACATTAATTTAAAATTATATACAAACCAAAAATAAGACATGTGTCAAGAGGAAGCTAGCGACTCCGGGCGACTGTCGCTAGCACCCCTCAAAAACTATTAACCGCCTCTTCTTTTCTTCTATTTAAGTAGCGGCATTTGTTTCTGATATCTGTGTTTGACGTTCCTATCTATAAGGCAGATTTACACTGTTAAAAGCTTTATAAGCAAATCCTTAAAGAAAATTCTTATAAATGGATCACCATAAAAGCCACCACCGCGGTGCGTACAGTTTCCGTTTCTCCCTTTCTACATTATTGGATCATAATTTTATTAAATCCTTGATAGAAAATTAAATTTTTTTTCAGGCGACAAGGGCCGACCTAGCAAAAAGCCTAAATTTTCTAATAAGGTTATCACTAATTCCTCATAATTATCATTTTACTTTTGAAGAAATTACAGTTCTTATAAAATCAAGTTATTTCTGCAGGGTGATCACAGCAGTAAATTTGTGGATGACGATGATGCCTATTACAATGAAGATGCTGAGGATGACTATCGTGATGGTATTGAATTTTCTTATTAAGTTTACTACTAAACTTTTGAGATTCCAATTTGTTATTACTTTTTTTCTTTTCTGGTGACAATTGAGTGATTCTTTGCCAATTATTGAAGGTGAAACAGAAGAGAGAAAGCGTGATTTTAGCAAACTAGAACTGAAACCTGATCATGCTAATCGGCCTTTATGGGCTTGTGCTGATGGGCGAATATTTCTTGAAACATTCTCTCCATTATACAAACAAGCATATGATTTTCTCATTGCTATAGCTGAACCAGTTTGCAGGTACTTAATACAACATTTTTTCCAGTAAATTTACAAGTTGAAATCCTTTTTTCCATATGACTGACATTGTTGATTTATAATGTTCTAGGCCGGAGTCTATGCATGAGTATAATTTGACTCCGCATTCATTATATGCGGCTGTGTCAGTGGGACTTGAGACTGAGACTATCATTTCTGTATTGAATAAGTTGTCGAAAACGAAATTACCAAAGGAAATGATTGATTTCATTCATGCTTCAACAGCTAATTATGGAAAAGTCAAGCTTGTGCTTAAGAAGAATCGGTATTTAGTTGAATCACCATTTCCTGAGGCAAGTTGGTTATGCTTATCGAGAATTTGGTGGAAGGTCCTTTGGTTCATTAAGTATTGGTGTTAACCTTTAATCTTGATGCATGCAGGTCTTGAAGAGGTTGCTTCAGGATGATGTTATATCTCGGGCAAGGATTGTTTCTGAGGTTTGCTACTAATTATGACCGAAAGTTTTTCATTATAATAGGTTTATAGAATATCTGGTTTAAGTGTTAGGATTTTGACACGTGTTGGTGTAAAATACAACTTAATTTATTGATCATTAAATAGAATTTAATTACAATATTGTATGAAAGTATGATTTCTTCAATTCTCACACGAAAATAGAAAAATTTTTGTGTTGATTGGGTCAGTATGTTTATCCTATTCAGAATCTACATGGAAGTGATGGATTTACGGTCAGCAAGGCTGCTGGTGAAATTGCAACTGGTCACGACGGGTTGCTAAATGAAGCAGAATTGGCGGCTGCTGCAGAAGAGAAAGAAACTCATTCATTTGAGATTGACCCTTCCCAGGCAGGTTTTATTGTGTGTGATATTTTTAAGTTGACCTCACAGTGATCATACTTGTCCGTGCTGGTTCATTTGTTGGACATGTCTCCCAACTATTGACTTTGTTCTATTTTGGACACTTAAATGTCGAGACCACTCATTTTTTATGATTTGGAAACTTCCCAACTAAAGTCATTCTAGTTTGAGACTTGATTATCTTGTCAATATATATTGTAGAGCGGATAGGAGTATATACTGTTCTATTCAAGAAGTTGGTCATCTATCTAGATTAGACTCTGTTGTGATGAATTCTATTTTCCTGTGACGAAGGAATTCTTACAAGTTTCTGTTCATGATTGAATTGTTCATGTTACTTTGAGGTGCAGTTACTTATTTCCTTTTGGTTAAAAGAGAAGGAGCAGAAAGTTAGTCTTTTGCTTCTAGGATTAAAGGTATAAATAAGTTAAAAACTCCCTATTTCTTTGGTGGCAGGTTGAGAATGTAAAACAACGTTGCTTGCCAAATGCTTTAAATTATCCAATGTTGGAGGAGTATGATTTCAGAAATGATAACGTGAGTAGCATATTTCAACTTTATAGATTTGCACTATGAAAATTATGAAGATTGATTTTTGGTCTAGCCATGATCATTAATTAACAGATGTTTTAGCATATCCTTTGGCTGAAAATATCTTCATCATGGCAGGTCAACCCTGACCTTAATATGGAACTGAAGCCTCATGCTCAACCACGACCATATCAAGAAAAGAGCCTCAGTAAAATGTTTGGAAATGGTAAGCTTATCACTGACGCAGATATTGGTGCAATTTGCTCATCAAAATCTATATTGGTGCTGTGTCATTGTCAGATAAGTATGTTAGATAATCTTTTGCATATTATATGTAAATCTTCAGCCACCTGGAATAGAATAAAGGAAATTTATCTGTCACTACATTTATTGTGTCATCAACATATTAATTTTCTTCTTCATACATAAGGCTACATTGTACCAGATTGCATCTTGTTTCCTTCATTATATCGTTCCACAAGTCTCAGGGACGGAGCATGAACAATTAATTTTTCTTTTTTTTTTTTGTTTGGGGGGGGGGGGGGGTTTCGAGTTGATTCCATAACCGAACAAATGTATCTTGGGATCATAATATGATTATTTGAGTTTCAGGTAGGGCAAGATCTGGCATTATTGTGCTTCCTTGTGGTGCTGGAAAGTCTCTAGTTGGTGTCTCGGCAGCATGCCGCATAAAGAAGAGCTGTCTTTGTTTAGCAACAAATGCTGTTTCTGTGGATCAATGGGCCTTTCAATTCAAATTATGGTCTACCATACAAGATGATCAAATTTGTCGTTTTACTTCTGATAGCAAAGAAAGATTTCGTGGCAATGCTGGGGTGGTTGTGACAACATATAATATGGTTGCCTTTGGTGGTAAAAGGTCTGAAGAATCTGAAAAGATTATTGAAGAAATTAGAAATAGAGAATGGGGATTGCTGCTCATGGATGAGGTAATCACATAACTGATCCATTGTCATGTGTAAGTTCAATTCAACATTTTAATGGTATTGAATTTTTGTGGGTTAATGTATCCATGACACCTCTTTCTTCAGGTTCATGTGGTTCCTGCTCATATGTTTCGTAAAGTTATCAGCCTTACTAAATCACACTGCAAACTGGGGCTTACTGGTATGTTTATGATGAAATTAGTTTTGATGATCTGCAGCAATCGACCTTCATCCTTTCTAATTAGGAGTGCAAATTTTATTTTAAATCACAGCTACACTTGTGAGAGAGGATGAAAGAATTACAGATTTGAATTTCCTTATTGGCCCTAAATTGTATGAAGCAAACTGGTTGGATCTAGTTAAAGGAGGATTTATTGCAAATGTACAGTGTGCTGAGGTATGGTGTCCTATGACAAAGGAATTCTTCTCTGAATATTTGAAGAAAGAAAACTCCAAGAAAAAGCAGGTGTGTCCACATGAACATTCTGAATTAATGCTGTATATAAGTTGCAAATATTGAAATACTACTTATTTTTCTTCTGCATACTGCTCTTTTTGTTTTCCTTAAAATTGTGATTTTTTTCCTATTGTGAAATTGGATAAAGCTAATTTTTTCACTGCTATATAAGTAGCTGACAATCGACCTAGTTTTATTTATTTATTATTTTGTTTTCATTTATTATCAATTGTCTTTTCTTAGGTTTGTGTCTCTTAAACTTTCAGGCACTTTATGTGATGAACCCTAACAAGTTCAGGGCGTGTGAATTTCTCATACGGTTCCATGAACAGCAGCGTGGCGATAAGATAATTGTTTTTGCGGACAATCTTTTTGCACTCACGGAGTATGCTATGAAGCTTCGCAAACCCATGATCTATGGTGCTACCAGGTTGCTGATAGACATCGATTGCTTTAACAGCTTTGTTTAACTTGTTCTGTCTCAAATTAATAGTCACCTAACATGCAGCCACGTTGAGAGGACAAAGATTCTTCAGGCTTTCAAATGTAGTCGAGATGTGAATACTATCTTTCTTTCCAAGGTGCCTTTTATGAAAGGAACATCATTATTTTATTTTTCTCATTGACAACTATAAAATGATATAATCTTGTTCAATAAGGGGTACTGAAAATGCACTTGCAAGTGAAAGTTGGTGCACCTAATCTAATGGAGGAGACTTTATTACTTCTGCTATTTACAGGTGGGTGACAACTCAATTGATATCCCTGAGGCTAATGTGATCATCCAGATTTCATCTCACGCTGGGTCAAGACGTCAAGAGGCTCAACGTCTGGGTCGTATTCTTAGGGCAAAGGTTAGTTTTAGCTGGGCTTTAGTAGTGAGTATTCTTTGTTGATTGGCAACGTAATGCATTTTAAGCATGTTATATTACCCAAAGTTAACGTACTGCAAACTTACAAATTATGGGTGAAGTTGAATTTTATAATGTTATGTGATGATAAATTTTATAGTGAAGACAGATAGATAAGGCAGTGTTGACAAGGTACAAAAAGATTTTAACTGATCAGATTGTTATGAATGTTATGATTCTTGTCAGTGATATTAAAATGATCATTTTTGCTCAACTTTACAATATTTCTCAAATTTTAAAAATTTTCATTTGGGGCAACAGGGTAAACTGGAAGACAGAATGGCAGGAGGTAAAGAGGAGTACAACGCATTTTTCTATTCCCTTGTTTCTACAGATACTCAGGTGTGCATCTATCTGCATTTGAATTTCTAAAATTCAAGCGACATTTAACTAAAAATGGTGGTAAGTGTTAACAACAAACCTCCCACTGCTGATGTGTCTAAACTTTCTTTTTTGGACCTTGTTTTAAATTAGTCCTCTTGTTTTTTTTTGCAGGAGATGTTCTACTCAACTAAGAGACAGCAGTTTCTGATTGATCAAGGTTATAGCTTTAAGGTACATCATATGTAAATTTGTGACTGAATTTTGTCATATTATTGGTGGTCAAATCTTACTATTAGATGAAGTTAAATATATCCCAAGGGGACAACCTAGTGGTTTGGCCTCTTGCAGTGGAAGCAAGAGGCCAAGGGTTCAATTTCCTCACACAATCCTGGAGGGGGATCAGTTTAATTTGGAGGCAGGTGCATTGTAACTACAGAAATAAAGTTTTGACATGATTTTCAATTGTTTCACTGATGAGAAGGGACACATTACACAGTGGGAATTGAGAATCAAATTCAATTTTTTAGGAAGTTTCTTATCATAAATATTGTTAGGAAATAGTTGTTTTTTTTTTTTGGTTGTTTTTTTTTGGGGGGGGGGGGGGGGGCCCATCATATTAGAAGTTCCTGCATGATGGGATCACCTCTATGTTGAGGTCATATTACAGAAATAACAGTTCCATTTTTTAATAACAGTCAAGGGCAACTATCAAACTTAATAGCAGTTATAAATTATGCTTTCATGTTGCTTTTGAGTTCACTGACATTTTTATAACTGTACATGGTGCTGTTTAACCTAATAAGCTTTGAAGTGTATCAACAGTCACATATGCATCACAATTGTATCTTTGGCTTCTAAAATATATTTTTGACAGGTAATAACAAGTTTGCCTCCCCCTGATTCGGGTGCTGATTTGAGCTACCACCGTCTGGATGAGCAACTGGCACTTCTCAGCAAGGTATTTTCCTTTGCCTGGCTTTTAACGTGTGATTGAGGATAAGCAATTTCTTAGATGTTTATTGACATGTCAGGTTTTAAGTGCCGGTGATGATGCCGTGGGTTTAGAGCAATTAGATGAAGATGCTGATGACATTGCCCTCCATAAAGCCCGTCGCATTGCAGGATCCATGAGTGTGATGTCAGGTGCACAGGGGATGGTTTACATGGAATACAGGTATGATCCCTGGCAGAAACAACTCTTTAAAGTTTCTTCTTAATTCTTTTTCAGATTTCAATTGCTTTATCCCATTCGGTGCATAATCAGTCATGATTTATGATGACTATCTATTCTATTTTCCTCTGTTGCAGCACTGGACAAAAGAAACTCGGTCTGGGCCAGAAGGGCAAGCCAAAGGATCCATCCAAGCGGCATTATTTGTTTAAAAGACGCTTTGGGTGAGATAATGCTGGAGCCAGCCTTGCAGATTGATGGATCATTTAGCCTTTAACACAATGCTACAAGAAGGTAGCATTTTGCATCTGCTCGGTTGCAGCAGGTTTTTACCTACTACGGATAGATTGCGAGACTATAAAATCATAGTAATTTTATCACGAGAACTGAGATGAGAACAAAACTATGAACCCGAGGTTGTATCGTGTATGTTAATCAGAAATGACGATGTCGTTTCAATTTTACCTGGCAAAAATATGTGATCTAAGTTATCAGATTATGTGATTGATGCTAAAGCGGTTTCTAAGACTGCAAGTAGTTGAGGTAAAATTGTCAAGAAGATCCGTCATTCAAAAATCTCTTATATCGAACTGCTTTACGTGATCGTGGCTTAAAACTTTAATGCCTTGTATTATCAGCAATTAGCGCTAAGGCAGAGAATAAAAAGAGTACTGGCGCTTGTTAAAATTGAGTACATATGGTAAAAGATTATGTTTGTATCAAACTGGAGATCAGCATTGAGTTGTTCAGCAAGTGTCTTCTCTTTTTTCTTTTTGTGGAAATAATATTGTAATATTTATAATTAGAGCATTGATATGCAATCATTGAGAATTTGCTCCCAAAGAGAAGGGGAAAAAGTAAAAAATTGACTTTTACTGATGTTTGATTTACCACAAGTTGTGTTAGGCAACAGCTTTAGAGATTCAACTTGCAGCAGAAAAATAAGAGGGCAAGGTATGAAGCCAGCGCGAAACTAGGAGAAGACTGAGAAGTGCTACTTAGCACGAAATGAAACATACGATACCCGAAATGCTGTATCTATGAACTGCAACAGCCAACAACAGAACATGAAGCATTTTAGCCTGAACTGTTTTCATAGTTTTGTGGACACCATATATTTCGGACAAAGTAGCATTTTTTTTTTTTTTGTTTTTTGGTCTCGGAAACTAGAAGATGTCACAATCTGAGAGTTGGTAAGTGACCCCAGGCCAGAACAAGCACTTTTGACAGAAAGAGAGTGGAGTTGATGGTTGCCTTTATGGATTCTTGACACGTTGGAGGAGTTTTTTATTTTTAATTTGCCTAGCAAAGACCTAGGGAGACTAGCATTTGACTGCTTTTGGAACATTCCTTGTGGTTAATTTTCTTTATTTAGCTTGCACTTGAATATGAAGCACTTCCATAGAAAATGCAATTGGTTAGAGAAAGCAAAGGAGAAAAGCAAATTAGCTAGCTACTACTCTTCTCTCCCAGAAGCCAACAACGCGAAAGAGATTCACTTCACCAAGCCAAAATCAAGAGACCATCACTGCTCATTTCAATTTTACTGATTCCAAGCCCTGAAAAAGGCAAAGCAGAATGGACTTGAGGGAGAGAGAGAGCAAAAGCAAACTAAAATACTTGTAGTAGCTTGACAAAGACATCTCTCTTGATTAATCCCCGCAAGTGGTGGAGACAAAGCATACTAAAGTATTATCAGCAGGCGGCAGCAAAGAAAGACTCAGTGTGCCAATCATAACAAAGTCCTACTCTTACATGACACAAATTTCCTAAATACAATTATAAAATTCTTTTAATTTATACATGCCATGGACATACATTTTAGCTTGCTTTCTATTGTTGTTCTGACGTCGACATATATTATTAGTGGAGATGGTTCTGCGGCAAAAACTTGCTTGAGATATATATTCCATTCTATTGAAAGTGCTGGCAACAGCAATTGGATCATTTGGACGCCCCTACCTGTTAATTGGGTACTGTAGAACTTGATTCTTTTCACTAAAGAAACGAAACCCTTCAAAGTTTTCATCTTCCTTTTTTTTTTTTTTTAAACTTCCTTTTCTTATGATTCCTTTTGCCTTAACCAAAAGCTTCATCATGAGTGACATAGGGAACTTTCTTGTCTGCTTCAATGGAAATTATTTTTAAAGATAAAGCTAGTCCACTTAACAATCATAAAAACCATTCGTGCGCATGCTTTTAATACCATATCTTGTTTAATAATTGAATGACAATGCACCAAAACTTGGAATTTTGACGTACCAACTTGAATATTTTTACACGAAAGACAGTTGAGAGTCGACAAATTTTCTCATCATTCATTTTCCTTTCAACATCTTTGCAATCCAGAGATTGTTGTTTATTTTTTTTCCTAATTTCTTTTCTTTTTTTCTGGGGTATCTTTTTAATAAGCCTACGGATTAATTGTCTCATAATCTATAGCAGTACAATGATAGGATATATTGAAGCTGTTACTAATATTAATTCTTTTCTTTCAATATTGATGTGGTCAAAAGTGAGTCTTTGGAATCATTGTTGGTTGGGTGCTTGTGATCAAATACTATTAGGATTATTATAAACATTCTTTTGCGTACTGCTCTCCCCATTAACTTTAGTTGCTGCTGTGCTTCCATTTTATTCACATTTCTTTCAGAGCAGCGCAAGATGTCTTCTGCTAAGCGATAAAGAGATCTGATCACATAATGATAAATTTTGTGACCAAGAAAAATCAAACGGGAAATTGTGGATTGAAAAGATTCGGTCTTTGTTTTCCTTTTGAGACAGCCCTCAATAGATGCTAAATTGTTTCTTTATGGGTTTTATTCAGTATTTCTGATTGAATAGGTGACCTAATAATATAGGCTATAAATCTAAACATGGCAAAGGCGGTCAATTATTGATAATTATAAAGATTGAAGATGCCAAAGCTTGATCAAAGTTATGACTCCGTATACAGTTCTAATACGCTTGATAATGAAAGCATCACTTTTTATATCAGAATAACATGCATCAATTGCACAAGCTGTCTCTTGCGATGATTTTTTGCGACCGGGTACTTAACCTTGAAGATGTTTATCATATCAATTTTTCTATTTGAATGGATCGAATCCTGAAGATTTGGGTTCGTACCGGTCTGGAACTTAAATATTTGCGTCCCTTTGGAGAAAATGCTTCTTGATGTAACATCCTGACACTTGGGAGCATCATTATGTTTCTGGTCAATTGATAGTTGATGTACTCTCTAGTTTCTATACAATACAATCAGTATCGGTAGAAGATAATGGCTTAGGCTTCACTTGTTCAATAATCAGTATACCGGGGAAAACAAATTATTGCTTGAAACTGCTGAAAGGATATAACTCTCTTTACAGCATCTGTGAGTTAGAAAAACTATGGCATCTCAATCACAAACATAATCCAAGTACCTAAAGAAATTTGCATCGTTTTTTGCTCTTTCCGAAGATATAACAGAATCTTCTATTTTAGATGTATCCCCGCGGAGAGAAACTTGTCTTGAACAGAAGAAAAGATTTTTTTGTGCTACAGCCGAGACTCGAGACTTCAAAATTCCTCGCGCTTTGTCATGATTAAGGCGACGGATTTGACAACACTAAAGAGTTGAAACATAAACTATATATTAACTATCCACTGGACGCTAGAAAATTCTTTTGACTGCTCTTTGATTGGAAAGTTAAACAAAAATCTTACTTCAACACTCCGCATGATTAAAGAAACATACCTCACTCACATTTTTTTTTAATTAATTAATTTTTTTTTTTCCCAAATTAAGGCATGCCAAGGATGTCTCATGGGGAATGCCAAAATCAAATGCTCTGGGCCGAGTAAGCAAGACAAGTAGACAATGATTACCGTGAAGAAAAATTTAAACAACACGATCATTGTCAACTCTCAACTATCGAATCGTATGCCCAGAAAATTGAACAAACTAGAAGCCAATTAGGCCTTTGCGACATCATAGGAACTTCTTTTAGTCAATCGAAGCGTGGTCGGCTCTCCAATTAGCCTTGTAAATTTCTTCTATAATTCAATTAGCTTGCCATTGCTGTGTGCGGAGTAAAATAACAAATATTGTATGGCTGTATTGCCTTTTTCACCTTCCAGCTAGTAGTCTACAGGGTAAAATAACACAGTATTCTGAATATACTGAATTAAAATTATTCCCAACAGAGATTTCAATTTTCTAGCTGCCAAATGCCAATAACATGGCAAAAAAAAAATGTATTTCTTTTGGAAGTCAGAGCAACTTTCAACCGCAAGTTGCCATGCTGCAAATAACGTTGAGTTTGAACGAAATGGAAAAATTGTCCAAATTCTCCAACTGATACATCGACCTGGAGAGCGCAGATTATTTATTTTAATGATAAATACCCTCCCGGCTCTAACACCAAAGCAGATATTTAAAACCAGAGTATTCTTATTCTTACTGTTGTACTGAGAATCACTGACGGAGGGTTTTTGATTCTCCAGGACGCTAAGAAGAGAACTAACATTGAATGACCTCTCTTTTGATATTGCATTTTGGAACACTGGCAAGCAAAGCTGCTTACTTTTCCTTCCTTGGAAAAAGAATTTGGTTCATTTTCCATATACATATTTTTATATTGTAAATGTTTGGACCTAAGAATGAAATATCAATCAAAATCGTAACTTACAATAGTTTTACTAAAGTTGTTATTGGAAAATGTATCTATAAAGTATAAAATCAAAATCAACAAGATCTTTTACATTTTTAATCATTTGCACCCATTTTGAGCCAAAATACCCTTAAAACAATACTAACCAACACCTAAATCCCCATCCGCGCAAGTTTCTTCACCCCATCACAGCATCTTTTTCTACCATCAGTCCGTCTCCTTCTCTTGGAAACGCATTTGCCCAACCATCCCCATTGCCTATTCCTGCATCATTGACGGCAACGTTTGACAACGTCTTCATTTCTTTATGCTATCTTCGATGATTGACAGTGGCTTCAACTCTCGGCGGCATCAATTCTTCTATCGCAAGTTCGAACACCCGATGTCTTATTGGTGAACAAAGCTTTGGATTTTCTTCATTCTCCATCATTTTTTTCCTATTTTCTTTATATTATATTTAATGGCTTGTTGGAGAATTTTTTTTTTTTTAAATAGATGAGCAATGGATTTGTATTGGACATGAGAATTGAGAGTTATTTAGCAAAAATTGAGCAAGCGTTTGTTAAAATGCCTTTAATATTATCTTTTGTTGTTCTTTGTTCAATTTATTGCCATTCTCTATGTATGCAATCTAAAATTGCTTAATAAATGAGTTTGCAGACATTGTTTCTATTCAATTTGTTACAATGCTTGTTGCCATTGCCAGGAATTCGGCGATGGTGCCATCGCCAAGTGATGGCAACATCACCCAAGCGATGCTAGTGGGTGCACGTTAATGTGGGCAAAGTGGAGCCATCCTTTTGTTGTAAGGGCATTTTGGGCCAAAATGAGTATGTGGTAAAAAATTGCAAGAAATTTTATTGAATGATCAGTTCCGATAAAGAATTTTTTAAACTGGTTACATACGTAAATTTCCAGTTATTGGTGTTGAGGGTTGGGACCTCTGTACTCAAATTAACAAAGAGACCGTCACCTTATGTCCAGGACCTGTCATTGTTGTCAAGTCATTATTACCATTCATTATCGTATATACAAAGACAACTGAGAAAATTTGGAAAACAAGAAAAGGAAAAAGAAAAAGGCTGCATTACCTAGCCTACAACTACCCAACTTGAAAATAAAAATTTTAAAAAAATTCAGCAACATGCACTAACTTATTCAAAGTCCTTTTGAATTTCTTAGCTCAAAAGGGCATTATCGGCGCATGCTGCAATTGCATGAACCTAAACATTAAAGCTGCTTCGGCTAGTTAATTAAGTCAATAGCAGCCATAATACTGGCCAAAACTGCTAACAAAGGGCCCCCCTCCTCTACTCGCCCCATCCTCTTCTTCTTGCTGCAACCCATCAAGCTGCAAGAAGCCAAATTAATAACACATTTAATTAAGATTATCATTATAATGATAAAATTAAAGAAAGTACCGGAATGGTTTACTAAAATAGTTGTTATTATTTTATTATAATTTAAAAAAAAAAAAAGGGAGAAGAAGGAAAAGAAGAGAAAGAATATATATATATATATATATATATATATATATATATATATATGTAGAGAGAGAGAGAGAGAGAGAGAGAGAGAGAGGTGGGAGAGAGTACCCAGAGTTCATCTTCGTCTTCATCTCTGGTAGAACATGCAGCTTTGGTAACATCACCAGCTTCGTCGTTGCGTGCGAATCTGCCACGTATACGAGGTCGGTTGTCGGCTAGCGTTTTGCGGCATGCATACTTGCCCCCAAATAAAAACAATAATTAAATCAAAACACAAAATAAAACTATACTCTCAAGTGGTTGGTTATTCTGTGTCTATGAAGAAGATACAGTTATCGATTAATTAATTATAATACCTTAATTGTCTTGTTGAAATTCCTTTGATTTCTTTTGGCTCTGTACTTCAAGATCCTTTCTTTTCTCTCTTCAGCACTGTAACGACCAACTTTAAAGTTTGCTTCCTCCATAAACGAGCTCTCTGTTGCTAAAGAACTTGAAAAAGACCTTTGGCTTTTATGTGGGATTTTTGTATTCTTCAAATTCCAAGTAGAAAAAGGTAAAAGTAAATTAAACATTAAGGTGGCCAAAAAAATTAAAATTAAAAAAAAAAAACAGCAGAAGCAGAAACAGAACAGGGGATTGAATTCGAATTTGAACGTGAACTAACTTGCAAATCTCCCGTGCTGCAAACCCTCCTCATTTGCCCAGCGAAAAAACTCTTTTCCGGTGAGCTTAAGGCTTGATTATAGAAATTTGGAGACTCCAGGACAGAATCAAAGCGAGGCTGAAAGAAGAAACCAGGCTTGCCATCGAAAGAATTGCTGCTGTAGCTTCTTTGCATGTACTTAGCTACATTTTCAACACCGCTATAGCTGTGAGGGAGCACCAAAGGTTCTTGTTGAATTTGGTTATAAGAAGAAGAAGAAGAATCAAAGCCTACAAGAGAATCCTCACTTTTGACCTCCATTGAGTCCAAACAAGAGAAATCTTGATACCCATTTGCTGCAAGAGTCTGCAAATGGTTGCTGTTGGTTTGGCAAAGGCTTAGGTTTCCGAGAAGGTTGCTTGGTGGTGAACTAGAGAGGAGACTATGAGCAAATTGGTCAATTGAATTGGATTCATCAACTGGGTTGTAGTTGTTTGCTTCAAGAATATCAATGGAGGAGTCACAAAACGGAAAGAAAGAATCAGTGAAGAAGTTGTCAAACGTGTAAAGATCAGAAGACATTTGAGCAATTTCTTTGATTGAAAACCAATAAAGAGAAAACAAACTCGAGAATTGAGAGAATCTGTTGTTGTTGTTGCTTCTAGACAAATTACTAATATTTTTTCATGCTATCTTGTCAGTGAATTCTATTTGGTTCTGAAACGGGCCACAAAGTACAAGCGACACTTGGTTTCTGATTTATTTATTCAAGGCTCACAAATTTACCAGGACCAGGAGCAAGAAGACGAAGACGAAGACGAAGACGAAGACAAAGACAGAGCTGTTTCTCGACTTTCTTCTAACTAAAAAATACAACTTCAAACAACAAGAATGGAGTGAGGCTACTCCACTTCTGCTATTTATATAAAAAGGAAAGCACTTCGCTCTTTTGCCCCTTTTCTTTACATTAAACTTCTTATCAACTCAAAGCGAATAATTCCTTACGTACGGGTCCTCTGCTTTACTACTTTGCAAATTGCAACGAAACTACTCCCAAGTTTTAGTAGCTATTGTGGTAACTGTAATTTGAAATTACAGATTATACGTTGTTTATAAATTTTTTAAAATTGATTTCATAATATAATCGTTTCTCCCTTAAAATTTGAGGTCCTTTTCCTCGTTCTTTTGTCTCTTTCTTTTTAATATTTTAATTCTTTCTTGCCAATTTCTTAATCAATTTTTCATACTTTTCATACTATAAAATCGACAATCATATTCATTATTCACCGCTTCATAAAATTTGAGGTCATATTCTTTTATTTTTACAAAAAAGTGACGGTATTCTCGGCATCTACAAGCTATGCATGCATATACATTATAAGAAAATCGGTCATGTTTAATAATATCAACTCCAATGATGCAATGCCACAAATTTTTTGTTGTAAGACAAAAACATTTTTTTCTTCTAGAACTTTTTTTTTTTAACACAAAATTTTCCCCATAAAACATATTTAAAAAAAAATGTTAGAGCCAGAATAAATATACTTATGAAATGTAATGAAAATTTTGAAAAATATAAAGAAGTATTCAACAAAATATAATGGCGAAATTCACGTTAGATAAATCGTTTAATTAAAAAATATTGTTAAGGATACTAATTCGAATTAATATTTGAATCACAACTAATGTAACAACTTATTTATAATTGACATATAAGATAAGTAATCATGGGGGATGAAATTAATATTCATAAAAAATGAATAAGTATTAATAACTATCATAATATCCCCGTAATATTTAGATTCTTCGTTGTCTAAAATCAATGATCCTACATAATATTTAATATGTCTAAAATCAACTTTTTTTTTTATCATTCTCGTCTCATACTCTATTCTTATTTCATTCTCATTTTTTTTCTACACTTAGGATATCATGCTCAGGAAATTTAGAAATCCAATAATATCTTGCTTGTTTAGTTAAGATACTTTGTTTATATCCCAACTAATGTGGCAAATAATATATCGATATTTGATTGATTTAAATGATAGATAATTATTAAATAGTATAATTTTTAATTCAAATGATGAATTCTTGTGAATGATTGGTTCAAGTGATAAATAATTATCAAACATTATTGTTTTTAATTTAAATAGTATATTTATATGGATGACGCATCATTTGGAATACATATTAAGTATTCCAACTAAGGGTTGTTTGTTTTTTATATGAAGAATGAATTTACTTTGTTTTTTTTTTAAATATTTACCCTTTTTTGTTTGTTTGTTTTCTATCACTTATATCTAATTATAAGAAGCCTACGTTTGAGTGAAAAAATTAGATATTTTGACTTTTGTCTTAATGACAAAACATATGCTTTGTTTACTAACCCGGAATGGGAATTGAAATTGGAAAAGTAGAATGAATAATTCGTGTTACTTGTTCAACTGAAGTTGGGAATAAGAATGAATTTTGTGGGTCTCACATAAATTTTGGATTGATTTTTATAGTTGTGATTCCCCAAGGGGGTTGGGAATGAGAACCCCATTCCTCAAAATGTCAAAATTATCCCACTACACTTTTAATATACCCAAAATACCCTCTTTGAAAATTAAAAAATATAAATTGAAAGAAAACAAAATTGAAAATTTATTATTATTATTATGGAATTCAATTATTGTTGTTATTATTATTATTGTTATTAATTTATTAATTATTACTATTATTTATTTATTATTTATTTAACTATTATTATTAGATCATTTTTATTTTAATTATTATTTATATTATAAAATTTATTGTTGTTGTTGTTGTTGTTGTTATTGTTATTAATTTATTAATTTTAACCATTATCTACTTATTTATGATTTTAATTATTCTTCATCATCATCATCATTAAATGACAATAATTAACAAATGGTATTTTAATGAATTATTAAAGATGTTATTTTTAATATTATTATTATTATTGACAATCATTTTTATAATAATAAAAAATCATGAATAATGATGACGATGATGATGATGATGATGATAAGAATAATTATTGTTGTTGTTGTTATTAACTAAGGGCATTTTAGTAATTTGAAATAATTTAGCTTATTCTAATTCTAATTTCAACATAAAATAAACACATTAATGGAATTCCAGCTCACTCAAATTATGATTCTTGTAGCTCGAGTAAATAATTTATTCTGATTCTCATTCCTCATTCCTATTTCAACTCATTCTCATTCAAACCCATTCCAATTTCAGCACATTCCAATTACTGACAAATAAATGCAGCAATTGAGTATTCCAGCTAAGGATTGTTTGTTTTTTATATGAAGAATGAATTTTACTTATTTTCAGACATTTACCGTTTTAATTTGTTTGTTTTCTATAACCTATATCTGATTTTAAAAAGCTTAGGTCTAAATGAAAAAAAATTAGATATTTTGACTTTTATCTGAATGACAAAACATCTGAATTGAACTTTAATAATCTCTTATTAATGCCCCCATTAAATAAATTTATTTTCTATCATATAAAATATTCTTTTATTTTTTTATTTATCCCCCATTTTTGTTATATGCGTGCATTCAACTTCTTTTTTTTTTTTGTAAATGAGAATTTTAAACATAATAGAACTTTTAGTGAGTGTTTCTTGTAATAGGTCAATCTCTGTATATTTATATTTACTATTTTTATAATAAATTTTAAATTTTATTTAATACATCAATTTTAATTCAAATGATTAAACAATTCTTGATTGGTTTATGTAATTAACAAGAAAAAATATCGATATAATATAATAAAACTACCATTATAAGTATCATATATTAATATAAGAAAATACACGTGTTAGATATATAAAACAAAAATTTATTAACTTTAATGCCACATCGTGGACCGCAGCATTTCCAGATATGGGAACGAAACTCATTTTAAACCTGCCACTGCCAAAGCCAACCTTGCCCCATTGTGGGCTGCAACATTTCCAAATCCGGGAAGCAAAACTCGTGTTAAACCTTCTGCTGTCACTAATTCTTCGTACAATAATAGAATTTGTGAAAATTTCCAGTACGTTTCCTTCTTTTTATTATTATTAATTACAAAAATTGTGGTAATTCTAATACTTACTTCTTCTGCATCTTAAAATTAATGTACTCACGTGTTTCTCTATTACTGTAGGGACCTAAGAACACGAGTTGATAATTAATGATAAGTCCAAATAGAAAATGATACTTCATCGCTGTTGGTAAACTGCGCTAGAACATTAAAGGTTTACCAAAGAAGGATCTCAAGACTCAACTTATTGAGGTTTTTACATCTTTTACTTGTTACAGAGAAATCCAACTCACAGTCTCAGACAGTCTTATTTTCGTTATCTAATTTGATCTACTTTTTTTTTTATATATATTTTTAAAAAATAATGAATATAAAATCTCAAAAGCTGACTCAAATAAATTTTGCTCCACCAAAAAAAAAAAGAATTTGAGATAGTACATTGAATCATTATTTTTAAAATGTGTAATTGTCACGATATGAGCGAATGATGTATGAAATAGTATCGGTTTGGTATTGCTTATTTTATAGTTATAATTACTTATTTAAACTCATAAGCTCTTATTATAATTTTTATTGTTGTTTGGTTATTTTTTTTAGTTGAGTTTTTGAAATTTAAATAAGTTATTTTGCTTATACTAATAAAAACTCAAATTTTAAATCTTTGAGAATAGAGATTGAAAAGTTTTTTTAAAATATTAAAATATCTAAAATATTCTCTACATATTTGATAATCTTATTTTATTCTTTTCATAATATAATTTTAAAAATCTTATCTATTAAAATAATTTTATAAATTTTTAATAAAAATTTTTATTAATAATTAAATAATTAAATTTTTTTTAATAAAAATTTTACTAATAAAAACTCTACTTAAATAAACTGTACTTGAAAAAGTGTAACGAACGGAGCAATAATCCGTGCGGCGGGGGGGGCGCACAAGTATTTTCTGCGGAGAAAGTTGCAAAAACAGAAGTTTCCTGCGTACAAAGGCAACCGTTTACTAAAATAAAAACCGTAGACTTAGTCGTTGCCAGATCAGCAAAGCCATCAAAACAGCCAATGAAACGCAGCTGTGTAACACAAGTTAATTTGAAATTTAAACTCCCATTGGTTATCGCGATTTGTCCTAGTCTTCTTGGAAGTCTTTGAATGGACTTGTAAATTGGAAGTCTCGCCAAAACGGGACGTCGTTTTGAGAGATTCTATCTATCGATCTGTCTACCTATCTATTCCTTTAAATTCATTCAATTTTAAAATCAAAAGCACTCCGGATCCTGCAACGATGGCGACATCGAGCGATAAGTTGCAGAAGATGGAGCTCCGTCAAAGTTACCAGAATCTCTGGCACACCGACCTCATGCACACCATAACTCAAGATCCTCCCTGTATGTAAACGCTGTCGTATTTAATATGTTTGTATTTTGTTATTTCTGTTTCTGATTCGTTGTTTTGTTCGTCGACTCTGCAGATTGCTGCCTTTCTTGTCTCTGGTGAGTCTCTAGATCTATTTGATTTCTTTGTAATTAATTTAATTTATGGATCTGAGATTTGTCAATTAAAATTCATGATTTTTAGGTTTCCGTTTAGTTTGTCAATTTAGGATAAGAAAGTATGATGAGTTAAGTTATGCCAATCAGCTTTGTTCAATTTTAAGTGCATTTGGAATGATTATTGCAATTTTTACTGATCCTGTATGCCATTAATTTTTGTAATTTATTGCTTGAGATTTAGTGCTTTCTTTTTTTTCCTTTTCTCCTATTAATTTCAAAATTGCAATGTATCTACTCGAGTTTTTCTCTCCTTTCTGCCACAGAATAACTGATTCACATTTGTTTCATTTATAGTGGGCCATGTGTATCCTACATGCTTCGCAGACGAGCGCTCTACAATGACATGTCCAGGTTAGTGATAGTTCTGATACCGTTTCAACTGAGATCTGAACTGGTATAATATGAAATCATTTGGACTAAATGTGGTACTTTCTTCTTTGTTACAGGTATGTTTGTTGTGCTGGTTATATGCCCTGTAGCGGCAAGTGTGGAGAAAGTAAATGCCCTGAACTCTGCCTTGCCACTGAGGTATGGAATTTATTTTGGATATGTTAGTGTGTTACTGCTTCATTTTGTTTTTGCTTGATCTGGAGGTTCTTAGTTTAACCGATACCCTAGAATTTTTTATGAGGTGCAGAAAAGCAATGGCAAGAAGGAGTAAGAACTGCCACCAAAGAGGAATTGGAATTTGGAAATTCTGATATTAGTTAAAGTGAATGTATTTTGTGCTATGAATTATATTCGCTTCACTGCGAGAGTGTTTGCACATGCCTCAGAGTGTTTATCTGGCCCTAACTTGTGCGGGTTATATTTGAAGACCTTGTATGGACATCTTCTAATTGGAAGAGATTAGAAATTTTTGATAGATTCTCATTCTTTCTCCACATATATGAGAATTAAATGACCTTTACTCGTATGGAGTATCATGTTGTCAACAAAACACACAGAGCTCGTACATATTTTACCTTATATAGCCAGTTAATCTTCAAGCTCTAAATCTCATCTTCAAACTCTCAGTAAAACCTGCATGCAAATGTTTAATGCCAATTCCTCAGTGCATGCAGTTCCAAAATCCCAATTCATATATGTTGTGCATGCTTTAATTTACAACTCTCTGCCATTTCATGTGCAAGCTGGCCTGTCAGTCCTTAGTCTCTAGACTATAGCAGCAAGTCAACCCACATTTTTATGTCACAAAAGAATTCACTTGGGTATGATAGAGACACTTAGCTACAGGAAGCAGAAATGGAAATGAATTCATTTGCCATGATCCATTTGATATTAGTCCACCTGATAGATCTTTTTAGTTAATTTCCACCAAAAATCACATGTCATTTAGCTCTGTCAATATCTAGGTTTATGGCCACTAGATATGGGTTACCACTTTCTTTTGGCTTCTAACTATGAAAGGATAAAAGTGTCTTTATGGGTTCCTTTGTTGCTTAACCCTCTCATCTTGTAACTCTTGAATAACTTCTGAAGTATACAACATGCTTTCTTGTGAGAAAATATTAGAGCATCTCCAAAAGGCGCTTTAAATAAGATTTTATTACTTATTTGAAGAGCCACATCAGCATTTAAGACTTCAAAAGACGCTCCAATTAAGATTTTTCAAATAATAAATGATTTTCTCTCTTCAATTTATAGAGTTGCTTTCTCCTTCTTCAATTTATATTTTATTACTTTTTATTGGAGAGAGAGAGAGAGAAGTGCTTTAATTACCATTTATTTTTCTTTTAAAAAAATATTTATTTAATTAAAATAATATCAACTTATTTTTTCACTCTTTTTTTTGCCACATAGGTAAGCAAATAGATATTTGAATAGTAAAATTAATATAACCTTTTGGAGATGCTCCTATAATCCTATTTACTGGGTTTTCAGATCATAAACCAATGTACCAGTTGTAAAGAGCTTCTGTTTTGTTAATTATTGAAACCGTTTCTTTTTTAACATCCAGGTTTTTTGCTGCTTTGGCAATTCAGTGGCCTCAACTCGCTTTCTATTGCAAGATGAATTTAACATCCAGACAACTGCCTGTGATAATTGCATCATTGTACGGTCACTTACATTATCTATCAACACTATTATTATAGTTGCACATCTTTTTTTATTTGGTATATGTGTTTCCTATATGCATGCAGGGCTTTATGTTTTGCCTCAGCCAAATTGCATGCATATTTTCCATAGTTGCATGCATAGTGGGAAGTGATGAACTTCAGGAGGCTTCAGAGATACTGAATCTATTGGCTGATTTAGTTTATTGCACGTAAGTGTTTTCCTTATTTCCACACTTAAAGCTCCTAGGCAAAATGGCTGCAAAATATCCTACTGATTCTGCTTTATGTTTTGGTTCGCAGGGTCTGTGCCTGCATGCAGGTATGCAATTGATTCAACCACATGCAAATGAAATTACATTATAACGAAATATTTCTTCACAGTTTATTTGAAATGTCTGCAGACCCAGCACAAGGTTGAAATGGACAAAAGAGATGGTAAATTTGGTCCACAACCAATGGCAGTACCCCCGCATCAACAGATGTCTCGCATTGAGCAGCCATATCCTGCGACGGTTGGATATCCTCCTCAACAACAAGCATATGGTTATCCTCCTCAAGGCTATCCACCACCTCAGGGTCAGGGCTACCCACCACCCCAAGGTCATGGCTATCCAGCTGGAGGTTATCCCCCGCCCGCATACAATCAAGGCCAATACCCACCTCCGGCCTATTAAGGCCTAGTTTAGCTGTGGTGCATGTTTGATGTCAGATTGTGAAAATGAACTTCTGAGACGTTTTTGAGCTGGGGTTATTAATCGAGCTCCAAACTTCCATATGACCTTTCCCTTGCAAACAGACGATTGGTACAGCAGTATACTTGTGTGTTTTGATATCATAATTGTTGAGTAAAAAAACATAATTTCTTTCTTATATATTTTGTTTGCTTATTTGTCTACTTTTACCTATCTTGGTATATGTAGTCACCTGCTGACTGGAACCATATAGGCTTTGATTAGTATTGAGGTTGGACAATTGTAATGTAAAAGTTGTATTATTAAAGTATTTAATAAATATTAGTTATTGTGATTTGGAAGTTACAGTTAATTTGATTATACATTTGTATGATAAATTTTTTTTTAATATCTCTATTATTTTTGACAAAATTATTATTTAAAATTATATTTAATACGTATTATTATATTTCAATTTATAGTTATATTTTTTTTTTCACAACAATTGTAGCTTAAAAATTACAACAATTTGATACCAAATAGGGTGATAGTTTTGTTGAGGTACTTTAAGTTCTGTTTGAGATTGAAGTGTTGTAACTTTTAAGATGCAGCTGTTACGAAAAAAAGATCGTAATTATGAAATAAACGTTGATAATATATAGTAAATATAAATTTTAAATAATAAATTTAATAAAATTATTAAAAATATAATAGATTTTTTATCATACAAATAAAAAATTATACCAACATACATTCTAAGTTACAAGAACTAGTGTTTACAAAATATTTTATTACTATAATTTTTAAGTTATAGCGGTTCAACTTTAATCTTAAATGCACCTTTAGTTTTGGAATAATTATTGGCAGCAATCTCTTAATTGATAAATGTGCTATTTGGTGTAGCATAAAAGTCATATTTGTTGTGGGAAAAAAATGTAGTTATAAATAAAATTTGATAATATATTTACAACTATTAAATAATTTTTTAAAAAAAATAATAAAGGTATTGTAGTTTTTTTATCATAGAAGATGAAAAAAAATAACTTGATTTGTAGTAAATGTTAATCAAACATTTTAATGTGACCGCGATACATTCGTGGCTTGTGCCAGCGCCTTTTTTTTTATTGCGGTTCACTATCACCAGTGAACGATGGAACTTACATCTTGCTCATCGCAAACATCGACGCCGCTGCTTGTATACATGACGTAAGTTGTAGTAGTGGCTCGATTAAGAAGTAAAATTATATTCATTAAGTAATATGGTACTTTAAAAAAAAAATGAAAGAAAGAAGTAATATGGTACTTAATAATAAGCATCGCAGTCATTGCGGATCTGTTTACGTCATCTTATATGACAATGAGCTTTGAACTGTTACAAGGAGAAATCAGTAAGCAAGTTTGTTAAGGCACTATCTGGACTAGAAAAGCTATTTCATTTGATGGCCAAGAAACTGAAAGGAAAAGAAGATGAATTTTTTTGTTTCCTCACTTGAAAAAATGATCGCGGGCCTCCCGCAATTTAGATGAGTCGTGGACTTGGTTCGTTTGCAAAGAGATCCACAAATTTTTTAGTACAGAAAATGGCCAACAACAGAGTCATCCTAAACGGACCCAAGGGGTGTGTACAAATATGGGTCGGCCGTCGCTATTGATCATTCGCATTCCACAGATTGGACTTTGAGACAAACCGACTTTGATCACCGTGTGGTCTCATTCATTAGAAAATCCACACGCGGATTTATCAGCAGCTTGCCACCTGGCACAACATAAAATGCTCTACGCTCTTTCCGCTCACCAGCCGCTGCACCAAACCATCTCGCTTCTGCCATCTCATCGCAAATTATTTTTCAAAGGTTTTCGATGGGGATAAGACATTTTACGCACTAAATATTAATTTTTACCGACCAGCGGTCGAACTGAATTACACTCAGGAGGCAAAGTCTTGCTCATATGTTTGTATATATTTTACATTAAAAGCGTTTTTATTATATCGTTCTTATCATCATTGTCGTCCTCATCATTTGTTGTGTTTGAATTCAACCCAACACACCTAATTTTGAATCATCATTCTTCAACCTTAGAAGCACTTTTCGATTCTATCCATTCTACATAGATTATTTGTATTAAACGGTTGAAAATACCCAACCACCCAAATTACTTGTATTTATTTTTTAAAACATAAGAGAATAGGTAAAGTTCAAATCAATTTTTTACTCTCTTACCTCTTTTACGATTTGATTAAATTCAGTTGGTCAGCAAACAAGGTCAGCAAACAAAAAGAATTGTTTAACCAATCCTTTAAAGGCACCCTGCAGCCATACGTAAATATTAATTAATTAATAGCATGTGTTAAATTAAGTATACCGAATGAGAAATAAAATAAAAATTTTAAGTGTCTAGTTCACATTAGTTACCACTCAGATGGACGGGATTGATCTAACATATCTTAAACTTTCAACAGGTGTTTCCAAATCTTGAAGTAAAATTTGTAGAGGCCAGTAGATTCTTGGGCGGGAGAGAGACATGCAATCCAATTCCGCACGTTTTAGGGGCTAAAAATCATTTTACAGGTTGCAGAGTGATCAACTTTGATTTATATTGCGACAATGAAGTTATCTGCAAAATGAATTATTAAAAATATAGAGATTAGATTATATTGATGCTGTATTTACTAAACAAAAATCGAAATTGGCAGAAATAAGAATCAGAATAAGTTCTTTTATTTAAACTGTAGAAATTAGAATTAAAATAAACTTCATTTTTATTGATATGTTTATTTTATATTGGAATCAGAATAGATTATTTCAAATTCCTAAAAATACCTTTTGTTAATTTCTATCCCTAATATTATTTGTATCTATTATAATGTTAACAATAATAAGAATAAAAATAATACAAAAACTGAAAATAATAATAGATAACAATAATAATGAAAATAATAAAATAAATAAATTTTTCTAATAAAGATAATAGTAACAACAAAATGAAGGATGATGATGATGATTGTTGTTGTTGCTATGTTTTTTTTATTTTTTTGGTGTATATATATATATATTATTTAAAAGGAGACATTTTAGAAATATTAAAATGTTAATAGGGGTGGAATGGAAATTCTAAGAAATGGGAGATTGATTCCCACCATTTTTGGAAATTAATTTTTCATTTCTTATTATCAAATTTGGATGATCTTACGATTTCGATTTTGATTTTGATTATGATCTCCATTTTATAAAATAAGGGCCATTAATAATTTTAATTTCAGATTCTGATCCTCCAATTAAGGAAGTAAATGCACTATTATACTCTTCTTATATGAAGCACAATGAGCCACGATGAATGAATGAAAGAAAATTTTATCTTCTTTCTTGCGGAATATTGATGATGGGCTCATATGACATAACACAAGAGAGACAGAGACAAAGACAGAGACTTCTCTGAGGGAATAAAGGAATCTGCAATACCCAAAAGTTGTAAAAGCTGAAAAGAGATGCCCGGCAATCCTGGATGGCATCACATTATTAATTTTGCTTTCATGGTAATCATGGGGTAGGGAGGCCAATCTGTTTACACCAATTTCTTCGGCATAGTCCTCAATTTTATTTTGTTACACGACTATTGACTCAACTCAAATTATGAGTTTCATTTGTGCAGCTACATACATGTCACAAAAAATTTGGTGCGATATTTAACATTGAGGATTTGTGAATCATTAGTGACCGAAAAAAAGAAAGGGCCTCGGTAGAGTTTTTAAAATTGTGAATTTATTTGGCCAACCAACCATCTGAAATTATTTCTATATGTTAAATCAAGTACCGGCCAGCGGTCAAATGACGCCAACCCTCAAATCACATAATAATAATAATAATAATAATAATAATAATAATAATAATAATAATAATAGTAATAATAATAATAAGAGTATGTTATGTTTGACAATCATCTAAATCCCATTCACTCGTATCAGCAGTAGCGCCCTGAAACTAACCAAAAAAACCAAAACTCCATAGTTCACAAAGGAAAGTGTGAAACAAAAATATAGAAAAATCAAAGTACGATGCAGAGAATTATTGAGATCCATTGCACATATTTATTATATCCGCTAAATCGACTCAAAATGTTAAACAGAAAATAACAATAATAAAAAACTGTACAAAAACATATAATTAATTCTAACTCCTCAATTTCTCTTCTTTTTTTTTGTTTTTTCTCCCTTGCTTTCTCCCCGAATGATTAAATTTTTCTTCTATGTACATATAGAGGGATACCACAGCCCGAAAAGAAAAAGGAAAGAAAAATTTAAAAATCTGTTGTGACCTGAGAAAAGTGGGGAGGATCGTCGTCATCAAACTCAGGGATCCCAGAAGCAGCCCACAGTCTCTCACTGAAGGAATCCTGCATATCGTCGGGAATAAACGGCGTTCTACACAAAGGGCACGTCCTCTGCTCATAAGCCATCCAACGGTCGAGACAGCACCGGTGGAAGATATGCCGACAGTTTGTGAGCCGTCTGATCTCGTCCTGTTCTTCAAATTCATAAAGACACACGGCGCAGCTATCGGGCGGGTCAACGAGCTCCGAGAACTTGACAACCGGCAGGATTTCCCGCATTAGAAGCGCAGATACCGACAGCGGACGAAGCGGAGCAGCAGCGCGTGCACTGTCCGGCGCGTCAATGTCCGGTTCCAGAAAATCTTGGAGACCCAGATACGTAAATAAGATTGTGATTAGTTTTCGGATGAAACCCAGAACGGAAAGTGCATGGAGGAGAAGTTTTGGGACGACGAGCTCTGAGTAAACCACTGGAAAGCCCATGTTTAATTTTTTTTTTTTTTCCTTTCTTTTTTCAAAATATTTGAGGGAATAGACGCCCACGATTAGTTGTTTTATAGAGAGCCTTTAAGTGCTCAGACGAACCAGACTTTGCGAGTGAAATGGAGCAGTAAAGAGTTTCGATTTTTATGGAGATGACACCAGAAACGACACGATGGCTTTAATGTTATTTCTATTTTTTAATTTATTATTGTTATTGTTATTATTATTATTATTATTGTTATTATTATTATTATTATTTTGCTTTGAAGGCGTGCACGTCTATTTCTTGTCCTATTTTTAATTATGCGCTTACTAGTTCGTTCAATTGTATTAATAGAAGTACTTTGTGTGGATAAACTATCTAGGCTTCATACGAATTATAATTTGGCCTTTTTTTTTTTTTTAATTTAATGATGAATTGATAGAACGTACAGAATATGCTAGTTCAGTTACAATTTATGACTTTTAACTGAGAAATGGGACCTGTATATTTTGCATAAATTTTCCAAGTTCATTCGTACACACAATACCTCATCTAATAGCAGGCCAATGCAATCACATCTCGCCATAAATTGAACGTACAGTATTTATTACTTAATTTTATTTTTTTAAAAAAAAGTGTTATTGTTTTATTTGGGTGCAAAAGCTTTCTAGGCGTGCAATGTTGGCAATGCAATCACGTCTCGCCATAAATTGAACGTACAGTATTTATTACTTAATTTTATTTTTTTTTAAAAAAAGTGTTATTGTTTTATTTGGGTGCAAAAGCTTTCTAGGCATGCAATGTTGGCAATGGCAACATCGCTTGATTATCTATTTTTAAAAGCCATATATTTAGATTAAATATTGTAATTTTATGTATAATAATAATATAGGATCAATATTGCGTATAATATGACGAAGCGGTTGCCAAAAAAAAAACGAATCATATAATTCTTAGTACTTGGAATAAAGCTTTTGGTTTACTTTGTGATGATTGTCTCTGCGATTTAGATTTGCAATCTCAAATTTATGTCATTAGTGTATACATAAATATATTCAACGTATTTAGGACCCACAGCGCCAAAAACCTTTTTTTTTTTTTTTTTTAAAACAAGCAGCCAATAACTTTTTATTTCAAAACAGATTTGTTTTAATAGTCTCTTTTTAAATTATTTGTAACATTGTTTCACCTCAATAGCAGTGCCAAAATCTTTTTTTTTTCTTTTTGAAATAAGCCGTCAATAATATTTTTATTTCAAAACAAATTTACTTTAATGATCTCTTTTTAAATTATTTGTAACATTGTGCAGTCCAAATATCATTTTAACCATAATAAATATAAGTCACCTGATAAATCGATCTTTAGTTGGGTGGTTGAGCAGCTGCCCTCATAAATTGTGAGAGGTAGTGGTTCAAACTTCTACAAAAGTATTGTAAGAGTTAAAATTCTTTTCTAATTATTAAAAAATAATTAAGTGAAAGCAGTTTTTTCCTTAAAGTAAAATAATAGCACTATGTGATATGAATTGTAATTTAAAGATCAGTCACATATAATGAAAAAAAAAAAACCTAATAAATATGAATGAAGTTTGTAAAAGATTTTTATTGAGAAAGCAAAGTGCATTCGAATCATTAAACGATGGACCAGAAGGGGAAAAAAGAAAAAAGGAAAAAAAGAAAAAGAAAAAGAGAGCGGCATTGTGTTGAGTGTTGTTTTGTGAGCTTCTTATTTCTTTTTAATACTTCATGTCCCATACACATTAGGAAGCCCACAAAACAAGTTCTTGATTAAGAATTAGTACCATGAGTCATTTCCTTAGTGGGGTTGAAATTTTATGAATTTGACACATCATGGTGTCATTGTCCCATCTTAGATGGGGTTGCCACCAAACATATCAGTTCAAATGCCCTTATTGCTAGATTTGGGACAGTTTAGGACTCCTTCACTTTCTTCTTTTGTCTTCCTTAGCATGTGATAAAATAATGCCGTTACAATCTTCGTCCATAGGTTATTAATTCCCCAACTGTAAATAAATGCTAATAATAATAATAATCATTGTGGTAAAAAGAGAGACTTGAGACTTTTTAGATAAAAAAAAATAGGGATCTACAATTATGAAATAAAAAACGCACAACAACATAATTTATGATAGTATAGTAGTTTATTTAGTGTCACACTTTGAAAGTTATAACCTATATACTTAAACCAATGATAAAAGGTGAAGTCATACAACCAATAATTTCATATACTTCTCATTTGAAGAGATCAGCTAAATAATATTGAAGAGTTGTCAAGTTGAGAAATCTCAAATGCTATACTAAGAATATTTTGTAACTATTATCATATGGTTTAGATGAATGTGCTTTACATCGACCGTGACTTGAATTCAAGAAAGAATCCGAAAAAAATTGTTGATATTTAGCAAGTGAGAAGCTTTTATTCCCATCCAAAAGAACCAATAGAAAAAAACACACACACAAAATTGAAATTTCATATCTCTTGTAGTACTAGAAGCAAATTTTACAAATCAAAGTAGCTGAGACCCATAACAATATAACATCGAGTTACATCAAATTCCATTTAACTAACGATTAAAAGAACAGGGGGATGGGCAGTGACATATATTGTGAGTGATTATGGACAAGAATCAAGTGGCATAGCAGAAATGGGGTTATGAAAAGGGGACAAAGAGTGTGGCCGAGCTCCATCAAACCAGCAAAGACAGATGGGCTTGAATGAAAGAAATCAGGGGAAAAATAAAAGAAAGGAAAATGCAACCAATGGCGTAATGTGGGTGGAAGCTCATGTTCATGCGCGTTCATGGTAATTGCTCAGCACAGGCAGTGTTAATGTAAGGCCACCAAGTCTGACTGACATTTTGTTCAGATACTGCTCCGACAAAATTTGGCCCACCCAATTACACACCCTAGTTTCACTTGTCTCGTTCTCTGTCCCTGTTTCCTCAGCTCTCGAATCACTGTCAATTTTCTTCTCAGCTTTTTCTCCATAACTAATTTTATATGTCTCTTTGCTGTAAAATAACCCTTTTCAAACGAGTCCATGAGTACGCATTTAGGCAAAGCTCGCTGGCATTTTGGCCTCATTAGGAACATTTTAACAGGTAGGCCAGCTAAATCCAACCAAAGATCCATTTTCTTTTTTTCCTTTTTTTGTTGTTTTCAACCCAAGTTAACAATATTTTACGCAACTTTAAGGTTAAGCTCTATTTTATTTGTGCTTGCGCAAATCCTAAGTCTAGAGTAGTAGCTATCCAAAAAGCATGATTTGTACGCGATTAATTCCAACTCTTGAAACAGTTTTTAATACATTTGCCTATCAGAATTTGCCTGCCATAAGGGTGAAACTTGGAATCAAATTCTGCCTATTTTGGGAAGGTAAAAATTAAAGTATAGTCCAACTGAGCTACGTCAGAAAATGTCTAAGCTTCAAAAGAACACGCCAATAAGTAAATAATTGAGCTGATATTTTTAACCGAGACAATTAATTAACTACCAGCAATTTGCATTATCAATTTATCACTCATTGAAGCTAATGCAATGCAAGAGAGTTTTACCAATATCATTTATCGGCCATGCTTGAATTGACGTATGAGAGCATGTTTATCATTGGCCACATGGACTGGCAAGGACCGCGTGGTCGCCTCTCTGTGTGTCTTTTTTTTCCTTTTTCCTTATTCTGGGAGTCCGATGAGCAATCATTGCCCTTGTGCCCGACTTCAACTAATTTCAGTTCTCACAAATTCAACTACTACAATGTTTTAAATTTCCTATTTTTGCCATTAATTCTCTAAAGTTATATTTTCCTATACACACACACACACACCATTGATTCTTAACTGATGATATTATGTTATAAAATTTGAGATGTTAACTTAAAAATCTTAGGAATATATCATAAAAATTGAAAACGTTAAACAGAGAATATGAGGTATTAAAACAATCCACAAGCGGATGGGTTGAGTTTGACAGATGAGAGTTACAAAGAGAAATGAGGTGGATTGGTTTTATTATTTACTAGTTGTTTTAAATTTTGTATAAAATTCGGTAACATTTTGCAGAGATTCTCTGCCTGTGGCAAAGATTATTAAAAGGAAAATTACAAGTACGTGATTAGATGTAAAAATTGAAAGAAGCATTTGTTGTCCCTCTTCGTGTTTTGCAAAAGATAGTCATTTACCAGACAATTTATCATTGTACGATAGTTTAGCTCCAGACAACTTTACTGTACTGTACGACCACGCTTTGTTTGAGGCGCAATACAAATCCTCTAAAATTGAATTTACAGCGTAATTTCCATATTAATTCGAATATTTTGGGGTGAGGGGGAGCTACAGCGGCAATCATCCTGATCGATAAAGAAGGAAAACGACAGTCGTTTTGTTCATCTTTATTTCTCATTCGAAACATCAAAACATGATGTTTGTCGTTTAATTATTGCCCGTACTGTATTAGAGAATAAGCACTAATGGTCTTGTGAAAAATGTTGTGGGCGAATTTTCTTTCTATAAGAAGAAAGAAATCAAATTTGATAATTATGGGATTGCGGAGTTGAAGGCAAAAGCCGAACGACAATATGACGTGAACGAGAGAAAACGAACGAAATTTTAGACACGAGTCAGGATCGTGGGCCATCGGCGGCATGTGAGGGTGTCGGTGTTTGATTATTTGTACCTAACCCCACGTCCCAGGGCCCACACGCCCGTGACCCGTTTGACAAAATCTCAGGCCATTTTGAAGAAAATCAATCGGCGCTCGTAAGTTCAAGCTTACATCTATCAATCCAAATCGCACGAGTCTTTGCTTTCCCATCAAAAAAATTTTTCCTTGTGAATATGCACGAATATTGTTGTTGTTATTATTATTATAACATTGAGTAATTTGTCATTTTAAACAGTGACCATAGGGGTGGTTCTTTGGCTTTTTGGTTGGATTTCGTTTATTTTTAAATTCTCAAATCGAGAGAATTGATCAAATTTAGAATGCTCAGTATCGAATTATCGAATCATTTGTTTCGTTTGAAAAAAAAATGATTAGCTGGCCTCTACTCCTAATCTCAAACAAACTAACTGTATTGAGTGTGTAAAACCTAAAATGTTCAAAAGCAACACCCAACAACCCATACAAAAAACAATGGTGGATTTAAACAAATTAAATGTACATTAATTAATTAATTAATTGATTGATTGATTAATTATGAAAGTTGGCTAATACTTAAAAGAGAATGTGCACGCGTTACATTAAATTATAAAATGTAGCATTGCGCTGTCTTGGTCAAGAGTGATTTTTTAGATATTTTTTTTTTAGGAGAATTAATTTCGACAAATAATTATTCTTCATTATCTTAAGCAACTTTGATTAGTTTAGCATGTCTGCGGAGAATTAGAATTCGAGTCCAAATTAAATTAATGCAAATGGTTTGTTGTAGCGGGTTTGTGGCCGCGGCATCGTCAAATCTTCTTCTTCTTCTTCTTCTTCTTTAATTTTATTTATTTATTTATTTATTTTTCAATCATGATGAACACGTAACTAAAGATATCAAATCAACGGCCCACTAATCTATTATTTATGTGTTTTTCTGGGGCTGCTTAGCATGGTAAGTACGAAATTAAAGAAAAATGAGAAAGTCTGCAGGAGACTGTATGCCTGATTATAAAAAGCATACCATTTCTTTTTACTACATATAATTAAAGAAGAGAATTTTCGTTTCGTTTCGTTTCGTTTCTTCAGGCATGGGTCCCAAGTCTGCTGATTATTTATTGTGCAAATTCTCTGATCATATCTATTGATGCTGAAGGTTTTTAACTTCGGCCTATGACCAGTGTTGCCTGATAATAACAGGTGCCCCTTTTGAATTTTATTTCCTAAAATAACTCTGATTGAATTTAAAAAATACAAATGAATCATTATTCTATAAAATTTCAACTAAAAAATATTTCTTTTAAGCTTTTCATTTATAGAATACATGCCAATCTTAAAATCTTAAATTATTTTTCTTTTATTATATATTGTTTATCTCCATAACTCTAAGCTCTCCTAATTTTCTTAAAAAAATTATTTGTTCAATTAAAATTTACAATATAAATTAAAATTATGAAATGAGGTGGATGTAAAAAATTTATTAAAATAACAATTTATTTAAGTGTATAATTAAATTTTCATTCAAAATAAAAAATAAATTAATTTATCTTTGATTATATAGGCAGTTTCAATTAAAAAAATTATGAAGAATTCTGAGCTGCGTCAAAGCCTACTCTTAACAGCAATTAAAAGGTGATTCCGTCCGCTTTTGGACACTCTTAATAGACCCCACGAGAGATGCAAAAAAAGCTTTTCCCAATAACAGACATAAGCCCAGTTATGAAGATTTCGTGTAGTAGCCCATTAAAACAATTTTGTGGGCCGCCAGGCACATTCCATGTGTTTGGATTTGCTACTTGGCTATTGATATTCAATTCCATCTTTCCATGAACAATAGCAAGACGATTGCCTCAAACTTTGTTGAAAACTCCTAATATTCGAATTTCGAAACGGGATAAAGATAAGGATAAGAGCTATTTGATTGAATTTACTATCAAGAACTTTAATATAATTTAAGAAATACTATTACTAGGGGATGGACAAATCATTACAGGATAAATTTCACACTCACCGTTCACGTAGAACATCAAAGGAAAAGTAAATCGAAAGAGTAAAGAAAAATGAAATCTGGAAAAAACGTGTTCATTGAAAAAGTAAGGAAAAAATTTTGAAACGGCGATGCGTATTGAATATATCGGTATATGTGCGCGGCATACAACACATTCTCAAACCTGTTTAATTTTTCAAGGAATATATACATCTATGTAGCTAAGGCCTAGGGTCAAATCTCAATTGAACAGTTTCAAGTCAAATCTTGAATCTCGATAATAAGCTTAGGAACCATTAGAAATGAAATATGGTTATGACATGAGAATTTTCTCATGAATATTTTATGAATGCAGAGAGAAAATAAGCACTTAATTGACTAATTTTAAGGAATGATAATTTTGGTATTTAAAAGATGTTCAAAGTGAAAATTACTTTTTGAAATTTATTGAATGGGTCTGTAGACAATAGTGTAAATGAATGTTGAGAGTAAATTTTAAACCCCACAGAAGTATTATGTGGGTGATTTCTTCCACAATTATATTGTATAATTGAGAGTAAATTTCAAACCCCACATAAGCATTATGTGGGTGATTTCTTCCATAATTATATTGTATAATTGAGAGTAAATTTCAAACCCCACAGAAGCATTATGTGGGTGAGTTCTTCCTCAATTATGTTGTATAATTGAGTAGAGATAATTTTACATCTTATAAAATGTGAGTGAAGTAGACATTCTTAAAATATTAATGAGGGTAAGAATAAAGGTCGTCTAGGGTAACGAAACATAAGTGAAGTAAACATGAAAATAGAGGTAGTGTTCTTCGTTATAAAGTGTGAGTGAAATATATATCATTCGAATATCAGTAAGGGTAATGAAATGTGAATGGAATGAACATTTCTTGAATATTAGTGAGGATAAAAATCTGGATAGTGCTTAATAATCTCTTATTATAAATTCAGTAGACTCAGTCTTCTTCTTTACAAAATGTGAGTGGAGTATACATCATTCGAATATTAGTGATGGTAAAAATCTGAACAATACTTTATAATAATTTGATTATAAATATCAGTAGTAGTCTCATATATATAATATAAATCATAATTTGAGCAATAATTTTATGTAATTAAACAAAAAAAAAAACCTCGCCTTAAGATAAATGAAAAATAAAGTTTCAAAGAAATTTTTGAAGTAGTTCAAAGAATGAAAAATCGAAAGAATTTTAGGGAAATTTTATATAAACACCCTATTTATAATAGAGCAACTGAGCAAACATACTAAGGGCATGTTTGGAATCATAGTGGCTGATAAATTAAGTTATTTGTGTTGTGTGGATGAAATAAACTGCTGATTAAAAGTAGTTTAATGTTTGGTAAACTATGTTGTTATGGTAGTTGTGAATTTGAATGTCAGAATATTTACATTTGATAAATTTTATTACGGAAGATTGTAGTATTATATAATGACTAAAGTATACATGAGTTTAAAAAGATGTTGTCTATTAATTATATATTGGGCTTTATGGGAAAAATAACACATAATGTCTTTTCTTATCTAACTATTAAGGTTCTAATTAGAATTTTAAAAAAGGTGTGTTAATTTTTTAATAAGATGCTTATAAAAAGCAATAATGTACCTGCTTTAAAAAAATTTATCAAATATGAGTCCAATAAAAAAAATCTTAAAATAGTAAAATCTTTAAAAAAAAATCAAGTTTTCTTTGAAATTCATTTTTTCATGTCTTTACAAAATATATTTTTCTTTGTTTTAGTTAACAAAATTAAAAGACTTCCTATGATAATAAATACGGTTATTTCTACCCTCCCCCTAAATGTATCGATAATTTCCACTGTGCACCAAAGTGTCTCCATAATTTTCATTAGGGATATTATCATTTTCCCACTAAAGTTATATTGACATATCAAGTCAGAACCATGGTTTGGTGAAAACAGTATTTTACCACTAATCGTAAATCATGTTAGCATTTTCCCACCATTACGTTAACTACTTAAAAATTTTGCTAATGTCATAAAGGCATTTTGGACATTTACCGTGAAGCCAAAACGCTGCGCTTTGCAATTGTAAAATAAACGAGCAATTATTCATGGAACTTATAAATCGAAATCAACCTCTCTGTCTGTCACTGTTCTTGCTCCATCTCCAATCTCTCACTCACTGTCACCAACGCATATTGTTGAGTACTAGAAAATGTGTATTTATAGTAGAGAAAATCATCATTTTATACTCAAAGTCTCACTAACATCCCTATTTTTATGTCTTTAAGTCCCTTGTAATTTAATTATGTATGTTTTATTTTAATTAAGTATTTTATGTATTTTAGGGGATATCATCGTCATTTCACAATAAACGAGAGATCAGATGAAAAAACGGACAGCACTTTTGAACTCAGGATAGTCGAAAACCTTATGAGGAGTATAAAAAGAAAAATGGTACTATTCACATATATGGTACTGTTTACACATATGGTACGGTTGATATATACGGTACCTTAGAGAGAAGCATTGCCTGCTGATGCTTGAAGATATTAGATGCATGTTTATGACACTGTTCACATAAAGGAAAAACGAAGCACATTCTTGGACTAACATTCCACCTAAAGTGAAAAAAGAATTGGATGCTACATATGAAGCTGGAAGCAAGATGAATCTAATGGCTTCTTGGGATCTTCATTTTTGGGTATAAATCTAATTCATTTTAATTATAATTATTTTTTCCTTATGTGCTTCTTTAATTATTATTCAATTTTGTTTAGGTTAAAGATAATAGTTATTATCCAGCAAGAAGGTTCATTGTTGATCTGATGAGTAGGTCCTGTGATTTTGGTTATTGGGAGCTAGCTGGAATCATTTGACTCATTCTATGGCTGCAATTAGTCATGCAACACACACAGCAACAGAGTATCTACCAAAATACTTCACTCAAGAGGCGTATTTAAACACATATGCAGTGATGTTTAAGCCAATTCCTGACAAGGTTACATGGGACCCTTGTGATAGGCCCAAATTTTCTCCACCTAAGATTACCAAGAAGATTGGAAGACCAAAAAAGTCAAGGAAAAAGGCAGCTACTGAGCCAATAAAAAAAAAAAAAGAGATCATTTTATGTTTGCGGTTCTTTTTATGGTGGGATGAACCACAATGTCAGGAAATACGCATTAAGGCCATCGATAGCAAGAAAAATAAGAGCTGTAATAGTATAGTGAACCTACTGTTTCAATTGCTTTTGCGTGTATTGAACTTAATTCTTTATTGTCATATATGTAATTTAAAATAGAGAGTCAGTGGGCCAGGAGAAAGTTCTAATGCAGCAAGTACTTCAAAGAGAACAAAGAAAATGGTAATTCATTTATTGTTATATATTGAATAATTTTTAGTTTATTGTAAATATTGATACTTTGATTATATTTATATATTTCAATTTAAATAGGCTATAGGTGGTTTAAAAGAGAGCTTTACTGCTAACAAAGGTTGAGAGGGTAATAGAGGTCAAAGGGGGTGAGGGGGTAATAGAGCAAAAGGAGGTGATGGACCAAGAGGAGGTAATAGGAGAATGACAACTAGAGGCAGAAGAGGTACTGTTTCATATTGACGTTTGCTATCTACAAATATCTATTATTGTCTTAGATAATGAAATGATAATTTTTTTTTTCCAGGCCAATATGAAGCTGATAATGTTTCTTCGAATCTAACTCAAGAATCACAAACATCACAGATATTAGATGGTTTGTGAAATGTTAGCATTAGAATATGTATTTTGAATGCACAAACTGTTCTTCGTGCATTAGGTTGTTGTTATTGGTGTATTGACTGTCGTTATGTTTCTTTAAATGTTGTTATTAATGCATTAGGATATTATGTATTTTGAATGCATAGACTATTATTTGTGCACTAAGTTGCTGTTATGTTTTTGGAATCCAGACTTTGTTATTGATGTATTAACTACTATTGTGTTTCTTAAATGTTGTTATTAGTGCATTAGGATATTATGTATTTTGAATGCACAAACTGTTTTGATTACTTTTGATTTTCATTACATCTTCAACTACAATGATTGATTACTACAATATTTTGTCATATCTATTACATTACTTTCTCATAAATAAGCCTACCACAAGACCACAAATGAAAACTATGATTCAATTTTAGCTTCGCTTCAATGCATCGTAGCCTTTCATTAATCTTCATCACATCTTTATTTAAGTTCATGCTATGACCAGATGTAGTGTTAGGCATTTCTATATCTTATTTTGCAACCCATTGCCAAAAATTACACTTTTTAAACCTTCATATCCAAAAGAGTTTATTAGGATTTTCTGAGGTAGTAGGTACCATCTCACATGCCTGCACTCTACAGTTGCAATGTTTAGATGGCAAGTAACTTCAACAGGTTTCTTGGCTCGACCTCTAGTATTAATACTTAAGTTACAACTAGAGGCCATTTTTTTGTTTGAATTTATATTTATGAAGGCTGAATGTATGTTTGGCTTTGAATGAAGATTGAAAAGGGCTGGATTTTTTTAGCTTGGATGAATTATAGTGTTTACAGTGGCTTATTGTTGCTGTCTTTGAATATTGTTGAAATGGCTTGGTTGCTGGTGTTTAAAAATGACTTGAGCTAGCTGGTGTAGTGGTATTGAAATGCTTGCAATGGCTTGTAGCTATATTTTTTGAATGATAAAGCATGCAAATTTGAGTTCTTGGCTTGCTAATATTTATAAGTAGTTGCAGCTAATATTTATAAGCAAAAAAATAACCGTTATTTGAATGTAACAACTATTTTCGAGAGTAAGTTTGTAATTTTATTATTTCTTTCTTTTCAAGGGGTAAAATCGTCTTTTTTGCTTCAAGGGTAAAATTGACTTTTTAGTCATTTTCCGTTAAATATTAACTGAGTTTTAACGGAATGGTGGGAAAATGCTAACAGGATAAATAATTAGTGGTAAAATATTGTTTTTACCAAACAATGGTACTGACTTGATATGTCAGAATAACTTTAGTGGGAAAATGATAATATCCCTTTTCATTATTATCCCATTTTTGTTAAGAGTGATGATATCTCCACCTCACATTTTTTGTAAATCCACCCCATTTTCAAAAAACAATTATAAAAGTTGCACATAATTTTTAAATTTTTCAAATCAAGAAGAACTTTGAAAATAATTAATTAAATCTATCTTAATTCACTTTTTGTGGCTTAGATTTTTTTACTATATTTGATTAAAAAAATTATTTTGACATAAGTTTAATGTGACTATTTTACTCTTATAAAGTAAAATTATCAAGAATTTACTTTAACTTCAATATTTTTCTAATTTGTATCAAACTCATTGTTTCAAATACTATTTTATTAGTATGATTATTATTTTTTAATTAAACTAACATAGTGTCTTTATGGCACATTTCTCATGTATAAATTATTAAGCCGTCAAATTTATGTCATTTATAAGAAAGGATAGTGAAATAATAATTATGTTTCATTTAAAAACATTAGATTATAAGTTACAAAATTAAATAAATTATTAGATATAATAACTCATGTTTTATGAGGGCTATCTAATAATAAAATAGTAAAACAAAACTTAAATTAAAATTTAAATTAATTTATACTTTTTAAGAATAAAAGGATTTAATTAATTAACTGTACAAAACTTTTATTAATTTATACTTTTTAAGAATATTGCGAATTTATTGTAATTATTTTCTAGTAGTGGGGTAGATTTACAAAAATAGTGGGGTGGAAATATCCCCATCCTTTTGTTAATTTGACAGTTATTTTTAGTAGACATGTTTGAAATTTAGTTAACTATTCATAAATGTCCCTTATTTTGAATTGAAAAAGAATTAAATGACATAAAAGCCTAATTCAACATTTGACATTTCTGTTAAAAATCGTTCATTAAAGATAATTGCACAATAATTCCATCAATTAACTTATCAAATAAATTTAATTTATCACCATCAAATAATTTTTAGGGCATGAACTTTTGAATTTTTCCTTTGATCGTTAAAATAAGTGGTCGAACTAACAGATTTGTAGGTGTGGTGCAATAAGTCTAAACATTTGGTGAGTGCTTGAAAATTATTGAAACATATAGGGGCAGGACAGAAATAACCCAATAATAAACCATTCAAATATTGTCCTACATCACAGTTTTTGCAGTTTTTGCAATAAAATCTTTATTCATAAGTTTTTTTTGAGTGGTTAGTTTACCATCATCATTCAAGGATTAAGATACCTTGGCGTTTTCAACAAGTCTATTGTCTGTTGATGGTATGTTCCTCCACGGGATCGCAATAAACGCACACATCGTAAAAAGCATTAAATCGATTGATTCCACGAACAAGACTTGATGATCAAAGCTTAGGATTTTCAGGTTTGATCATTACCATGCGAATTGTGGAGTATCATATTTCCTTCAGAACGGTGCAAATGCTTTCATATGGTCGGCCTCGATTTTATGAATTTTCTGCTAATGTAGGCCAACGCCTATTTATGTGTTGGTCCACCATTATAAATCTAATTCTATGCTTAATTTGCACTACTTTCAGTTATAAGTATCATACTTTATTTATCGATTTATTTATTTATTTTTGTTCTGATAAAATCCTACTTTAGTTACTTGAAGCAACAAAGACAAAATGGATTTTAATTAGTTTCGCCTCCTTTTGTTAGCCACGTACCTTCTATGAGATGGGCTTACTTTTACGTTTTAATTCACATGATGCCCAAAAGGGCCAATGGCATTCTATTATTTTCTTACATATACATATATAACATCCTTCAGAGAATGCCAAAGGTGTAATAATAAAATTTTATATTGTGAAGTGCCAAGTAAGACATGAATCACAAGTTATGATGAAAAAGTTGTAATTATAAAATTTATCTTCCTTCATGTATGTTCTAGTAAAGATTAAGACACTAAAGTATTTTAAAAAATATTTGTTGTTGTGTTTTGAAAATTAAATTGATTTTATTCCCAATCTTTTTATTAAAATTATTATTTAAAAACAATAACTGCCACACACTATCAATTTTTATTTAACCGTTATAGTATAAATACATTTGCATCATATACAAGACCTCCATATTAAAACGCTTTAATATTAAATAAGACCTAATTATACATCACTTGGAGTCGGTGCTCGTACTCTGTACTCCACCTTTAGTTAAGGATTGAACAAATTTTATGGATTGATTATTTACTCAAAGCAAATAACGATGATAACTTTACAATTTATAACGTTACTACTGTACTAGATTGGCCCTTACTAATCTAGTTTGCCTAAATTTTTTATTTTTATTTTAATAAAAAAAAAAGCAATAAAAAGAAGTTGAGATTGAAAAACAAGAACAAATCTCCTGGCACAAATACAATCCCGCCGAATGCCAATGGAAGCAGTGTGCAACAAAATGACATATAATGCTCCCATGCCACGCACCCAGACACAGCGCGCGCGCGCACTCTCGCTCCGCAATAATAATAGTTAATTAAATAAACAATAAAACCCCCCAAAAAAATTTTCGGTGGGGCTAACCTGCACCTTGCCTGCGGCGCTGTTTCTCCTCTCTCCGTCTCACAAATGACATCGACAACAACAAGAAGTCACAACTTTGCATTGGCCTTTCTTTCTTTTCTTGTCTTTTTTTTTGCTTTTTTCTTTGAAAAATCCGTAGGCAAGGCAAGCATCCGAAGGCCAGACAAAGCTCATCATCATCAGCCGAGTAACCAAAAGAACTCTCGCTTACTGACTGACAAAACCACATATCATCATCATTCATTCATCGACAGCTCACATTAAATGCTCAGTTTCTGAGTCTCAGCCCAGAGTCGCTATTTTTTCGCTCTCTGCTCTGTCTCGTAAGCACCGCCATTTATAATTCCCTATACTCAAAAATCCAAATAACAACAAAACCACAAAATAAAATCACTTGTTAATCCTACCCGAACTAAAGGACAACACACACAACAGCAACGACATTTCATGGCAACAACCGCAACAACAACAACAAAAGCAACTCATTACAAAGTCCAAACTCAGCCCATCTTAAAGCCCAAACGCCGCAGGTGTCGTGAAACCACCATTTTGTCCTCAGCTTCAGCCACTTCCAACACCACCACTACATCAGCGGCTTCAAACGCTGACTCTTTCCCCCATTTCCCGACCAGACATCTCGACCCACCAACTATTGTCTCACCGGAAAACTCCTGGTGCTGCCCCGCTTCCAAACCCTTACCCGTCCCCTCCCCACCTCCTCCTCCTCCACAGCCGACACAGAGACACGCCCGCACCCCCGTTAAAGATCCCGACCCGACTCTCATACTCGACTCGCCTTCATCGTTCAGGTTTCGGTTCTCTCCTGGCAGTCTATCGCCGGTCATGGACTTCACGCACACCGCGACACCACCGCCAGCGAACCACGGCCACTCATCTGACTCGGCATTTCCGTCGAGTTTTAGCAAATTCAACTCCGCTCTGACGGCGGGTCTTTTGAACCCGATGTCTCCTCCGCCGGACAAAACCCGATCCAGTCCGACCCTTTTCGAAATGATGGCTAGCGAACCCGAAGCTCACCCCAAATCCCAGATCCCAGTTGCCCACAACACCAAAACAACCCAACAGCAATCACAGCAGCAACAGTCATTTGATACCCAGCAGCTTAAAATGCAGAGAATAACGGATCTCTTGTTGACCAGAAGTCCTGGTAACCAGTTCAATGAGTCAACATCGAGTGATATAAAGCTGACTTTGAGTTCGAAAGATGGGATTAGCGTGTCATTGAACGTGCACAGGCAAATTCTTGTGGCGCACAGTAGGTTTTTCGCTGTTAAGTTGTCGGATCGCTGGACAAAACAGCAGCAGAAAACGACTCTTCCCTACATTGTGGAGATTGCTGATTGTGATGACGTGGAGGTCTATATTGAGACTTTGAGGTTGATGTATTGCAAGGATCTTAAAAAGAAGTTGATGAGGGAGGACGTTTCTAAAGTTCTTGGAATTTTGAAGGTATGTAAAATGTCATATTTCCAATTATATTAGATAAAGTTATATCTTGAATTTATATGTGTGGTTGCTTACTGCTTGGAAACTGTTTGTAGGATTAGGAAGGAAATTAGGGATATTAAAATTAACTTAAAACCCAACTTCATTGAGAATTTAAAGGTAATCCGCATTTAATAGTCAATGCTTTGAGAAAGTCATAAACATGTTATGCAATTTAAATTGGTTGGTTTTGTGAGGGTGTTTCCTTTTCCTTTTAGGTTTCGGCTGCAATTGGGTTTGATGCAGGGGTTTTGTCTTGTTTGGAGTACTTAGAGGCTGCACCGTGGGCTGAGGATGAAGAAGAGAAGGTGGCTTCATTGTTATCTGAGCTTCGACTTGAAGGCGTGGGAGCTGGTGAAGTTTTGAAGAGGGTTTCAATTGAAGTTACTAATGGAACAGAAGAGGGTAATGATAATGAGGAAGTGCTTCTCAAGCTCTTACATGTAGTTCTCGACGGCAAAGACGAGAAGGCAAGGCGTGAGATGAAAGGGTTGGTATCGAAAATGCTTCATGAAAATTCTTCTCAAAATGATCTTCGAAAGGAGTCATTGTATTCTGCTTGTGATGGGTGTTTGCAATTGCTTCGCCAGTGTTTTCTCCAGGCAGCTTCAGGGGAGATGCAGGAAGTGGGTCAGATTGCACGTCAGGCAGATAATTTGCATTGGATTTTGGATATCTTGATTGATAGGCAAATTGCTGAGGACTTTCTAAAAATATGGGCTTCTCAATCTGAAATATCTGAGGCACATTCCAAAGTTCCTGCAGTTCATAGGTATGAGGTTAGTAGAGTTACTGCTAGACTGTTTGTTGGCATTGGCAAAGGACAGTTATTGGCTACAAAGGATGTGCGATGCTTGCTTTTGCGGACTTGGTTGGAGCCTTTTTATGATGACTTTGGGTGGATGAGGAGGGCATCTAATGGCCTTGATCGGCACTTAATTGAGGATGGTCTTAGTAACACAATTCTCACTTTGCCTCTAGCTTGGCAACAGGAAATTTTGCTTGCTTGGTTTAATCGTTTCTTGAATTCTGGTGAAGACTGTCCAAATATACAAAGAGGGTTTGAAGTTTGGTGGAGGCGAGCTTTCTGGAGACGTAATGGTGAGCAGGAGCAACCGCAGCAATTACGAATTGCAGCTGCAACCATTGAGAACTCATAGAAGTTATCAATTCCATATGTGGAGCTGAAGATAACACTCTAAGGGGTCTATTATCTTTTCATGATCACTAAAACCTAATTTCACATTAATTTTTAGTTTCATATCTCCTTCCTTTCTAAACCAGGACATGCAATTCTTCAGAGAAAATGGGTTTGCACAATGGGATTGTGTGTTTGCTGGACGTCATTTAACCAGGTTTAGTCTGGAAGAAGATGACTTTGTCCAGTTGCAACTTCCATATTTTTGTGGAGATAATAGAATTTCTTGCATTGTTTTTTTGGCCTTGCATGGATCCACTGATACTTCTCTACTGCTATGTTGGATTTAGTTTCTAAATACATCTTGTATAGTCTTTCTTAGTTGGAGTTGATCTCAAAGAAAGAGGGATCTTCTGGTTAGTCTGGACTATGTTGATTACAAACTGTCGAGCTGTGTCAATCAAATGTTACATGTGCTCTCTCAAAGTCTCAGAAAATCAAGTTCAATCAAGATGTTGGTTACCCACATTGTCATTGCTCATTACAGTACTGCCGAATGGGTTTATTGTTTTCCTTAAAACTGTTGTTATTAGTTTGATGCACAGTCATTGGTTCTTCCTAGGTTTCTATTTTTAGTTCATGTATAAAATATGAAGGTTATTCATATTTTTATGTTACTTTTTGTTAGCCATCATGGACTTAATGGACATGTGAACTTAAATTTAGATCTTGAGTTTTCTCTATTACAGCATTTTCACTTGCTGTATCTGGCTATACCTATATGAATTGATCTAGTGTTGTTTCAATTCGTGAGAGTATTAGAGCGAATATCATCTCCTTCAAGTTTCATTATTCTTAGGCCGTAACTGCTGAGAATAACTTGTGAATAAGTTCTCTTAGTCTGGCATGATGAGAATCACATTCTTTTTGTGGAACAAGGGAATAACTTATTTCTTGTTTGTGGGAGTATGAATATGATGTGATGTTCTTTCCTTGTTTCTTGCTGTGGGATTCTCATTAAATTATCTACACCTGTCTAAATAGCTTCCTTTTAGTTTAGGCGATGCATGTTGGGAAAGGAAGGAAATCATCGTGATCACGCCACAATTCCGAAGATAAGATATATTGACAAATATACAGATAAAATTCTTTTTACCCGCAATAGATGATTATTTTTAAATTAGTTTACCTGAATGTATAGTGGTGTGTTAATAAATTATATTTTGTCTTAAAAATTGATGTTTTCAAAATTTTGAAATAAGTCTAAGACTGCCAAACTGGCATTCTAATTATAATTGCGGGTAGATTGAAGTTTTTCTATTCGATAAATAGGTAAGGATAATCTCTTAGTGTTTTTTCTCTCATAATCTCTCTTAGTAAAAATAAATAGTCAAAATTAAATTTTCAACTAGCTTTATTTATTGTATTTATAATTAAATTAATTTTTTTATTAAATTTAAAAAATAAAAGAGATTAAAAAAAAATACTAAAAAAAATCTTAATTCTCGATAAAACACACCTCAACGCCCTGCTGGGTTTGCAAAACAAACGCTTAATTTTACTGTTTTGAAATATTCAATATATATCTTTTTTCTTTTTCCCCCCTCATTCCCCTAATGGTTTTAAACTTACAAGGAGATAATAATAATTATAATAAAAAGGATGAGAGCGTTTGGTAATTGGTATCATGAAGTGCCCCCAACTACTGAGTTTACCAATCAAAGTAAGTGGAAGGGCGACATCGTGTCTGTGTTCAGCGAAGGGTAAGACGCTACGTTATGGCTTAGTGGAGTCTTCTGAGAACGTTTTGATTCGCATCACATTGAAGACTCTCGCTTTCGGTCTTCGCCAAGAGTGTGATTGAATTGAATGCGATATAGGAATTGTTACAGGCATTAGGAGGAACTATTCGTTGCCCATGATTGATTTGATATTTGGTTATGTTTTGCTACGAGCTGATGTGCCGTTGCTGATAGCACATGCATGTTTCTATCAGGGATTTGTGGGCTTGCTTGATGTATTCCGTGATCAAGTTGGCCGAGAAGATGTTGTTCTGTGCCCTGATCAAGATGTAAAGGGCGCTTGTTGGCTGGTGGCTGAGCCGTACGTTAATTGGCACTGCTTGCCTTCCATTTACTTGGGCTTTGCTTGCTGGTTCCTCCTGCAAAGAGATTTGAGATGGATTGGCCTGTGAAGCGATTTCATTATAATGTTGGACTTGATCAAGGCCCTTTTTTTTGTTGTCTCTCATTGGAGGCAGAACAGATATATAAACATTTTGGGCATTCTGAAGTAGTTTTCGTTTATACAAGGCAAATCCTGCATTATGAGGTAGATTCTCTTTTGGAGCTTTTTATGAGATCAAGTGGTCACTTCTTTCTCCTCTTGATTTAAAATGCATATAGTTTTTTAGTGGCCAGCACCGGTTGGTAATGAAACCTCTGCTGGCTGCTGACGCTGAAATATATGATGGGACAGTCAATTTATTGTGCTAGCTCTGCCGTGGTGAATTTAATATTTCTTGTGTACGCAATATTGCCCCATCTGTTCAGTTTTGGTTTTTAATTATTAGTTCCAGGCATGGCAGGTAATGTAGCACTGAAGTCCCCACATAATGATTAGTTATCACCCTGAGGTTCAACAGTTTGAGATATTTAGAAAAAGAAAACTCTGCTGCTTTCCCCTGAAACTTGTATTGCAATCTATGATTTAAATTCAACTATAAAATTTTATCGTTGAAGATATCTACAGACAGCTGTGCGTCATTGTTCGATCTTTCTCTTGGAATCAGAATTGTATATTCTTTTACCTGGTAATATGATCTAGATCTACCTACTTCTTATATTTGAGCGTCTGAATCTTCTGTTTGTTGGACGGTTCCTGTCTCTTCGCTTATCTTCCTTTGCCGGCGGGTAATAGATTTTTTTTTTTTTTTTTTTCAAATTATACATTGCCCGTCGTCAAGATGTGTGAAGAAAGAATTCAGCAGTGGGCAATCATAATTTATGTCCTCGAGTCTTGCGTATTTTTGCCTTAAAATTATAAGAAAACAAACACCCAGGTTAGCTGGAACAGATAAAAATCTCATATCAACAACATGTGTAAAATGTACGAAACAATTTCAGTGTTTACCATTCTTGATCAATCAGCATTTCATTTGTCAATCCAAGCTCTCTGAGCTCTTCTTCGGTGTGATGTACGAGCAAGCTGTACCTGTCGAATATATAATGTTAGACAAATTAGACTTTTGAATTCAAAAAGAGAAAATTAAGGATGGATGAATATTGAATACCTTCCACCATAACCTTTCTCCATAACAATAATGCCGCCATTGCCCAAGTTATTGAGTCCTTCAAATTGCTCAACAGTCCACTTGTACCACCTCATCAGAAACACACGTAATGTGAGACCGTGAGACACTATTACTATGTTCATGTTTTGGCTCCGTTGCCCTGGTGGTTGAAAACGCCCGTGATCGATATCTGCTCTTAGTGTTTCTCTAAATCCTGTTGCACTTCCAATTTTAGTGTCAACACTTCTTCACAGTCTGATCTCAATAAGATCGAGCAGACTGAGATTTAATGATAATAATAATAATAGTAAAACAGGGAAAAAAGAAAAAAAAAAAGATGAAGAAGAAGAAGAAGAGCATGCAGCTGTGATTCTATCATAGACGTCAGCAGCAGATTCACCGTTGGGGAAGCGGTAAAAGAAACGACCATAGAGCAAACGAACAGCTTTCTCAACTCGCATTTTCTCTCTGTCCTGGAAGTTCCCTTTTCATCACAAAACAACCTTAACTTAAAAAAAACTTAAATATTATTAACAAACTAAAAATAAATTTGGGTCACTGTAGATAATAATGATGCGAAATGGTAGCTAGTTGAGTAGTGGTACGATGCATGAATCGAATAAATTTACCAAAATCTTGCTCTCGAAGACGGGGCTCTTTAGTCATGCCGGCAATTCTAGAGCGCTCAAAAGCGCGACCCAGGAACTGCAGAGTTTGAAGAGTCCTTCTATAAGAGCGCAATCTTTGGATCAGCGACTCTCGTATAAGCACTCTCGTCAACGTTACCTTCACTTTCCCCATGTCTGACTAATATTATCCGGCGGGGTCTAGGAGGAGGAGGGTCTCTGTGTATATCTTGATGACCTTTTTCTGAAAAACCAGCCTTTCCATTACCTCGGTGTAAATGAATGGTCTCTACTGTTTTATCGCAACATTTGAACTTAAATGCGTTAAAATAGTTTGATTTTCGTCGGAGAAGTTGCCCAGATAGTGTTGCCGTTGGTGCCGAATTCGACGCTGGGGTGAGGAAAATGGTGGCCATTGCTTGGGAACCAAAAGGATAACGAAATCAACAATCCGAAGGCCAATGGGAATCAAGTGATTGTTCAAAAGGATATATTATGTGCCGTTGATGTTGAAGACTCACAGTAAGTGAGGTTCATGATGCACGGCACGCAAATATTAACATGCCTCCGGTCTACACCTAAATGGCTCGCTCGGAAGTAATATCTCCACCACATGTATTTAGAACAACTGTAAACAAATATTGTGCAAGTCCAGGGGGATAAATACGGAAGTACAGAAAAAAGAGATCGTTCGGTAGAATTACACGGGCAAATATCTTTCAAGCCCACGAGGTACGTGTCGTTGAAGTCTTCAAGGTAAATTCATTCTTAATCTGAGCAACCTGTTTTCACACATAATTTTCCTCATCTAAGCAAATCCGCCCATCGAATTTCACCAGTTTATCTTTCGATGTGAACAAGTTTCCCATTGTTGGGCCACACTTCCCGTATCAATACCCACAAGGCTTGGCATTGACTGGAGACATCAAATTTTAAATGGGCTTCCCACAGCCCATCATCATAATTTCTTACACCATGAACAAAGCCATTGAAAATCTCGAAGTTCAGAAACAGTTTTCATTCTCATATGCTTCTATCCCGTGGTGGACCAAGTGGGGCTCTTGGTCCACTATTTGATAAATTATTATCTCTACATTTCATTCATTCATTTATTTATCCTTTTCTGAGAAAAGTTTAAGAAAGCCCTCCAAAGTCCAATCGGTGGCCAAGCCACTTGTAGCTCGTCCTAGCCTTTAGACGAATTATGTACATTTATTTTTAATTAGATTTATTTGAAACGTCATCACAAAATCTGTTTGGCATCAGCAATATGTCAATATTTTAAAATTATCCATTTTAATCCCGATTCATTTCTCTCCGTTTTAGACTCTCACACCCTCCACGCTCAAACAATCATGACAAAAACAGTAAAAAAGCGTTTTAGTATTAAATGTTAGAATTTTATAATATTTCTTCTTGAAATTGAAGTTCATATTCACATTAGAATTATATCAGTTTAAGTTCAATTTTTAATACAATATTATGATTTAGTTTGACGTTTTCTTTCGTGAGAATTTTCATAATTCTCCCTGTGTCTAGTGTTAACGAATTACGAGTTGATTTTCAAAATAGGTTTCATGTAGCTTTTTTCCTTTTGCAAGTAATGATTTCTTGTATGGTTGAGGTTCAACATTTTTTTTTAAAAAAAAAATTCTACTAAATAAATAAAACGCTGATGACGAAAAGAAAATTTAGTGCGGCCTAAAGAATACTCTATCCACTTACTTGGTTTACGGCTGAGGTCATGCGTGGCCGTTTTTGGGTAAAAAGTATGGGAATCCAACAACCATCAATCTTATTCAAGCCCAGTGAGTCCATACATATGCATACATATTCCCTCCCTCTATAGGCCAATGGCAAAGTTATTTAAACGATCTTGATTTAATAAATTATATGATTCCGCGATTTGCACAAATTAAGATATAGATGAGTGAATAAATTTTTGTCACATGTAAATGTGGTCGTACAACCAGTTTCTTGGGAGTTGTTAGTGAATGGTGCATACAAAATTTGTTCATTGTCCTCGCATGGACGCAAGAAATGCCCCTGCTTACAGGGAATGAGGGAACTCCTTGGAAACCTCCTTCACTTCCGAGCTTTCGCCCTAGTAGTTGTTTAATTCGATAAATCGCTTGAAATAGAGTAACGATACTCATCCCACCGTTAAACTCTGCTCAGATCAAAATTATTACTCTATATATAAGATTGATATTAAAAGGAAGTGAATAAAATAGCCTAGGTGGGATCTCTGCTTAGAATATAACCCCCCACCCCCAAAAAAAAAAAAAGCACATAATAAATTCCAAAAATAGCTGACCCGAAGGTCAACTACAACTGGTGATAAATCATAGTAATAAAGCTCCGAGCTGGTTACCCAAAAACTTGGTCATTGACAAAGAGTTACATAGGCTTGCGATTAGTCATAGTGATTAGCGATTGACCCAGCATCTGTGTGTGTGTTAATTTCCAAGCAAATTCCCTTCTCCGTAACCCACAAATTAAGTAGAATCTCACGATGTCTTAAATAACAAACTAACGCTGACCCTTTTTGATTTTTGAATCAAACCACCATTGACCTTATTAATTCCTTATTCATTTTATTAATATTAATATTATTATTATTATTATTGAAAGCAAAGCCGGTCTCTTTCAGCTGCCGATGCCATTAGCTCGGTCAATATATTTATGTTTCACTTCTCATGAAAATGAATCGATGTTTAGAGACATATGAGCATGGAGGGTTAACTAATTACTTGGTATTGTTTCGAATATCACTTTCAATTACTAAGATTAAAAAGAAAGTGAATCAACTAACAAAATGAAAAGGAAAAGGCATCAGTGAAAAGAATACGAGAAGCTACAAAACAAAGAAGCTCTTTACGAATTCATACTGTGGGTGAGTGAATTAGTTTTCTCTCTACATAAAAAGCCTTATCAATAATGGTACCCAGGAAAATCGACGGTTAGTTTGTTTTTCTTACTACTTTTACATGCATCTTCTCTCTTTCAATTTACTATTTTTTTAACACCGAAGAAAGCGTTACCAATCAGCTCGCTTATTAAAAAATTAGAAATGAAAAAAAAAAAAAACTTAATTAAACACACACAAAAGAGTAGCTTTCATTAGATTTTGTCTCTTCTAGTAAAGTTGTTCTTCCTCTCTTCTTTAATTGGCCAATCATAAAGCTAGTAAAACTTATAAGAAACTTCTTGTGATTGACAGAGTAAACACTTTAATACGAAGCATTCTGCAAGCTAATTAATTTACTTCAAATTTTAGTTAGCTCAACAAGTGTGTAATTTATGGGGGACTAGAGAAGAATTACAAAGAAACCCAAGTGTGGCCATAGGAAACAATGTTACATTTTAACGACAGATAACACTAAAGACACCGTACCAAAATAATAATAATAATAATAATAATAATAATAATAATAATAATTAATAAATAAATAAAATAATCAGTATTAATTTTTTTTTTTGCGTTTGTCATATGCATTGGCTGTAGTCCTGTCGATGGCTCATCTTTCGTGTTGGCGAAGGAAATCGATAACATTTTAATATTGGCTAACATATTTCTTGAAAATTTACCCGAAATCTTTCTGTTTGGATTATCTGATTTATTAAACTCCTAAATAAGATTTTTACGAAAATAATAGTTGTCTATTATGTTTGCCTTATATTAGTAATAAGTCGTCAAAGAAAATGGAACTAATTAATTATGGAAATAAATAGATGATAGTATTAGACTTTTGTCAACTCTTAAGCCCACAACATTATGTTGTACAACTTGGATGATATACCCTTTTCACTTTAATTTCTTCCTAATCTTGTATATTATTAATTAATTGCATGCATTCTTGGATATCTAACTACATAATTTTGTCCAAGCCATGGCCGTAAATTCCATTATTTTTCCCAGTCGATGTTTAGAATAAAGACAGCAAACAACAATTAAGAAATAATTAGTAACATGGTATACAAAACGAAAAGCATGACGAGACTTTAAAGATAAGAGGGATTGCTCCATTTTTGTGTTGGACATTATTGTCATACAGATTCAAGTTGCAAATTGACTTTTATGTTCATTAATTTGGACCCTCATTTTGATGATAAATTGATTATGATGATGAATGAGCCTTATATGAATTGAAGATTCCACTATCATATTGGTCCACAAGAGAGGAGATTACAAAAGTATGTTCCACAACTTCGAACAAATTACGAGATAATCAATTAGGTAGCTTCGCAAAAAAAAAAAAAAAAGAAGCTAAAATTCAACAAAGACAGCCAGTAAAATTAATGTCGTTTTCATTATTAATAATTAATAATTAATGCTAAAATCTTACATCTAACTTTCTGTGGACCTTAATTGGAGGAAAGACTGATTGTGGTACTGGACTAGGTACACAAATTTACTTGCACAAGTCATTACTGCTAGTTCATAGTGCATTGTTAAAATTGATATATATGGCAACTGCACGAAACCCTAATTTAGTAGCTCGGCAGGTTTTATTACGGCTCCAAAACTGGTGGTACTTTAAATAATATCTCATGTAAATACATACACATAAGTCATTTGAGATGTAAATTTTATTTCTCAACTATATATAAACCAATATAAATAAAAAAAAAAAAAGGAGTCAGACTAAATATAAAGTTGAGATATAAAATTTAAATCTCAAATGACTTGTAATAACAGATTTTCTATATTATCATTAACGAAATAATTTCACAACACCAATGGATGAATAACACATCAAATGACACATCATGTAGGGTACAAACTTTATTTCTCAACTACGTAAACATATCATTATTTAAAAATAGAAAAATCTAATCTAGAGGTGGGGTTATTGTCATTATATATAGCTGCAATATTCGTATTTTTGTTCTTTTATTAATTGATTGATACATTATTGAATAATCTTGCCATTATGTAACTGATCACAAACAATTTACATACGTAATCCAAAGTTAATGATGAATCAATGGAGTACTAAAAGGTTAAAGGGTCAATGGACCACACAAATGGAAATGGCCTTGTTTCGAAGGAGCCCCACGTGTCGAGGGCATGCATGCACTTGCTTTGTTGCTAGGGTTTTTAATGCCACTAACTTCTTTCTGAGGATTAAAATCTTTCAACATGCGCACTAGTAGTACTACTGAGATCTTCTTTTCACATGAACACTGGCCTGGCCACCACTTTAATTTTGTTGTTATCAATTTCTTCAGGTAGCTTTCTTTCTTTTTGTTTCTTGCTTAGTGCTGGCCCTACTTTTGTTCCTTGTATCACTTTCCCTTCTTTCAGAGTCCAAAAAGCCAAAAGCTAGTTAGCAATTAAATTGGAGAATTTCTACAACTTGGGTCACCCAGTAAATTGCATGATCATGGAGTTATCATGGAGACGAACTTACACGATCGGGCAAGAAAATGGAATTATCAATTATCAATTAGACATCTGCGAGCTAGCTAGCCCAAAATTTGTTAAATAATTAATGCATGTGTGAATGAACATACATTATTAGTTGAAGGCAAAGATATCCATATGGTCAGTCACGACAAAATAAAAACTTACCGAGGAATTGAACGTGTTTTTGAAAATGATAGTATACGGATCACTGTGCCGTTTTTCCAAATAATGTTTCTATATAAAATACAAAAGTAATGACTCAGATGATCAAATCTCTTAGAACAAAATGACGCAAATGCATGCCATGCATCCATTAAAAAAAATTATATATAAAAGCACATCCAAAAGCTGGTAAACACATAATACGGGAATCATACACATAAGCCCTACACGTATATTCGGCGAAATTAAGATGAAGAGGACTATTATTACATTGTGATTTAAAATTCGTCGTATCATTGGTGTCAACGCTGCTCTACTTATCAAGATTAGTGAATTTGTGCCAATATAAAAAGCAAACCTAGCCCCGGGGTTGCAGGAGAGGATCACGTTATAAGAAGTGATGTTGAATATTGTTAATGTCATTTTCATTTTAATTTCTTTAATCATCCTAGTTTCTCTGCTATTCAACCTCTTACTGGATAGCCCATGTTTATTTGACTCTCCATTTTAGCTCTGCGACTTCACATACAATAATTATTTAGCATGTGCATTGTGGGATAAATATGAAGGACAAAGATCAATAAATTAAAATGCTGAAAATATTAAAAATCAAAAAATTGCAGAGCTAGCAAACATATATTCTAAGTATGCGTCCAATTATGTAATTTCTAAAGATATCATAACCTATAGTTTGAATATCGTTAGATAGTTAAAAAATCAACCAAAATTGATTGTTTGATGGTGTCCAAATTGTGAGGTATAATATCTTTGGTTACTATCGTCACGACCCATATATATATATATATATATATAGCCAGCCAGCTTGCCTCAGTAAATCACACTTATTTAGGGAAAACAAACCTTAAATTTCTTCTATTATTCAAGACCCTAATTGTGTAAAATTAATTGAAACACCCCCATAAATTGAAGAATTGTGGCATGTACCCGCATGAACTTAATTGAAATGTTCCATGAATATAAAGTATGATCCCTTATACTGAATTCATACTTAAGTTGCCCCCGTAAATAAATTTTTTGGCTTGGTCTCTATGTGTGGGGGGGGGGGGGTGTTGCTCCCTAATATTTTTAAAGCAGACATGTTATTAAATAATGTGGTTTAATAGTTTGTCTACACACACAACAAAAAAAAAAAAATGAGAGCGTCTACACCTAAAAATCAATATATATATATATATATATATATATTGATATCATAATCGAATCCATTCTTTCACTTTCACGTAGCATTTTTAAAAGAACAAAAGCTTTTAAGGTCCTCTTTGTCACTTAACTTTCTGCCCCCAAGATATAAATTATATACTTGATGATAAACAAATTGATCAAGACCGTTGCTTTGATGGTAGCTACTTTGATGCAATGCATCAATTAGAACTTGACAGTCCGTTCAAGAACAAAAGGAGGTGAATAATTAAACGGCCATGAGAACAAAAAAGCCTATATTTTAACTCATAACTGGACGGTATAATATTAATTCATAGTTTGATACTGAAATAGCCAACCATGACAAAATTTTCCACGTGGGTTGTCTTAATGTTGTATAATGTTGCCAAATTGCAATTTTGTGCCCCCCAAAAGTTTGATTAAAGAAGAAACGAATAATAAATAGTTAAATTATATATAGTCACTGATGAAAGCACGAGAAAAATTTCGTACTTTTTTTTTTTTGAAAACCCTTATATTGGGAGTAAATGATGAAGACAAATGAAGGAACAAGTGGTATGGTATATTAATTTTACGTAGATTAATTAGCTGATTAGCTCCTCGTTTGACTTACACGTGCGTATATATTATCAATACATACAAGGATGAAAATCATGCTACTAGTAGGAAGAAACCAAACAATCCCTCTATAATTTACTTGTTGTCCAGCTTTAATTTATTGTTTGACCAGTTCATGAAACTACTTTATCTCTAACGTTATATACACAGAGCTAGCTAGGCTACCCACGGAGGTCCCGCTGCTATATACAACTCTCCTACTTGAGGGAAGTTGGCTTATGCTTTGGATTCCCTAAAATTAGAAACAAAATCAAACAACTGTGAAGACCCTCTTTGGCAATAATCCCTTATTAAAAGAATGCAATATTATAATGCAATTTTTTTCTGCTTAATAATCCCTTATTAAGCTCAACTACGATATTTTAGAATGATTCTTCTTGTTTTCATCTTTGTCGAAGCTAAGTCGTCGTTGCTAGGGCTATCTTTATTTAAGCTTAAACAATTTGGCAGTTTAGCTTCGACTGTTAAACTCAAGAGTTAATGCTGTTTTTGTTTTTACTTGTTTAACTTGACAGCAATCTAACTTCTTCTCCACCCATGTTAGTGACAATTAGTGTTGTTTACCAAACACTTAAAAACTATGGAACTATAATCAAATGGAACCCTTGCAACATAATTAAACAATTGTATTAAGACCCTCTTTAACAATAATCCCTTATAAAAAAAGTACAATATATAATACCTCTATTTTTCTATTAATTATGATTTTGTCTAAAGTAGCCTATTAGTGTAATTTTATGCTAAACTAATATTGTTTAGAATGACTGTTTTGACCTTTTTATCTTTTTGTTGAATTGTATATATTTGGGTTCTTTTAAGCTTGACGTTACAGATCGCCTAAATTTCAGCCAAAGAGGCTAAGTAAACAAGCCAAGATGTGCTAGCTTGGCTTGATTCTAGAAAGTCCAATTTCTAACACATTTTTTACTTGTACATAGTTAGGAAATCTCTAGATATTGTAGATCACTCTAAGTCACACTAGAAATTGGAGTTCTCTCCAACTCATGAAAACTATCTAGGGTTTGAAGATTCCAGAATTAGGCAAGTCATCTTATAAATAGAGATTGGCACTTGCCATTTCATTCAAGAGCAACAAGGAAGCAAACTTACAAGCAATTAGGGGTGTTCAGAATCCAATCCAATCCGCTCAATCCATCTGATCCATATAAATCCGACCCGTAAAAATCTGATTTGTGGATTGGTAGATTGGATTGGATTGAAAATTTGAAAATCCACAACCGATGGCTTGGATATGGATTTACTTCTGTAAATCTACAAAAATCCGTAAATCTGTAAAAAATAAAAAATATTTCTTTAATTAAAAAATTAAACTTTTAAATATAGCTTTAGTAATTACTAATAAATAATTAAGTTAAATATAATTACATTAATGCCATATTATATCTTATTCAATAATAATATAAAATAAAAAATAATTAAATAAACAAATGTAACTTCCTAGATAGTTAATTTTCATGTACTGACATAAATAAATGAGATTTTTTCTTTTTGGTGTGTTATACTTTAAAATTTTGAATGTATTTTCTAGTTTTATTTAAACAATTATTTATTTAAATCTTATTTAATTTTGAATTTGATCGGTAGTAAAATTATTTTTATATTAAATTTTTTTATTTCGTTAGTTCATAGATTGAAAATAATTAAAAATTTTAATTCGCAAAAAAATCCACAAAATGGTGGATTGGATATGGATTTAGTCAAATCCGCATCCGATCCGTAGACATATAGATTGGATTTTGATTGCGTTTCACTGATCCGTGGATTGGATTGAATTAAAAATTTATAATCTACAAAATCATGGATCGAATATGGATTGATGCCTAATCCACAAAATCCGATATGCAAACACCCCTACAAGCAACTCAAAGCAAGCTCTCCACCTCTCTTGTATAAACACTCTTGTGAATAATACACACACTCTCTTTGGCTCAATTGCTCGCTCTTCTCTAGTTTTTATATGCAAGCATCTTACCTTAGCCCCGTTGAAAAGCTTAAGGCTTACTTAGTAATTTTGAAGCAAGAATTATCACAGGTCATCCTTGACATTAAGCTAGTTCAATCTTGTTGGCAGGGCAAATGAAAAATAATCAATAACAATGATAATAATAACTTTTTCTAGATAGCAATGAGAGGTTCAGCCACATGAATACTAACTGGAGCGTCCTCACAGTAACAAAGACAAGCCCGTAACACAATTAAAGGCGCACAGTATCCGAAGTGCATAATCCATTTTCAAGCGAACCTTACAGACACAATGACAGGGCACACTTTAAATTGCCTACCAATAAGGCAAAACAATAACTGAAATTAATCACAACTCAGCTCGATCTTCATATTATTAGTTACTTAGGGTTTGAATAAATCAAAGGTCTCGAACTTGATACCTAATCTTGTGAGAACTTGATCCCAAGTTCAGTGATCCGCTGATGAAATGGACATCAAAAAGCTGCAAAACTAAATTGGTAGCTACGCTACCTAGGTTTATAGTAGCAGTGCCATTGATGCCCTAATAACATAGCTAGATAGATTGGTCCCCAGCAACCCAAAAAGGATGATGGACCACGCACGCTTGTAGACCAACAAAAGCTTCAAGTTTCAACGCCAATCTCAAAACTGGAGGCTGCTATGAACCACTAAGAACCTCAACAAATCATCTTGTTTAGTTTTAGCTTTACTGCCCTCCCCCGTCTTTCGTGGGTGCTATTTTGCAAATAAACTGACCTAAGCACAAACCCATCATCAGTCATCACAATAAAAAGCTTCTTCCGTACAAACGGCTTTTTGGCTCAAATAAATTTAAAAGTAAACGTATATATACATATATTATGTAAAATCTATAGATTGGCAGAGAAAATCTGATGAAAGTTACGTGAGGTTACGAGCTTTAACTATGTAAGCAAGTCACTCTGTCTATTCGGAAACTGGTAGTTGTTTTAATTACATATGCGCGCGCGCGCGCACACACATAAAAGAATATGGTGCGCAAGGCCAAGCCAAAGGGCGCGTAGTGTGGTTTGTACATTTTCCTAATATTATTATCACATCCACCACAGGAAAATTACAAGTTGATAAAGCAGAAATTTGACGACGTCAGCGGGAGGGTTAAGTGAAAGCAAGAGAAAATTGTGGCAAGCGGCGTAGAAAGCTTCGTTATAGGACCACCTGCTTTTAACGGACAAAAATCAAAAGCTGTATTATTCATTATTCAATTTGACATTTGACTCTACCCCCACTCTCACGTTTCGTGCGTGTATTTTTGTTTTCACCTTGTTTTTTCCGGGCTAAGAGCTAAGGTGTATCCATTTTTCTCCTTTAATTTATTATGGAAAAAACGTGTGTGGATGGTGTTTTTTTGGATGATTACATTTACCTTATTTTCTAAAAATAAATCATGTATCCATATACAGTATACATTAAAAAAATAAATCTTTTTTTGTTAAAAACTTGAAAATGATGATTTTTTCACGACTATATACATAGACGATAAATTAATGTAAGCTCATGAAAGTTCTTTGTTTTTCTTGTTCTATAATTATCATAGTTACAAAATTAAAATCAGTCATAACTTCCAATGTTTATTGGTATGGTACAGTCAGAAGCCTTAAATATTTAACCCTATCACCACATCAACTCTGAAATGGCGTAACGCAGATATTTAGACTCATGACATATCATGCACATTTCTAACATGTGTAAGAATGTATATTGCTCCACCAATGTATAGGAGAGACTTGAAACCCTTGTACATTTGCGAAAAAATAAGTAATTTTTCAATTCATTAATGGGTGATTTGAATGAAAATTTTTGCCCCAAATTCAAATAAAAATTGGCATCGTCAGAAATAAATTATAGATCTAAGTTACAAGCTTTGCCCGTTATATACAGTATTCATATCAATGTGGCCAACCAATTCCGAATTTGAACCGATGGTATATGGAACTGAATTTTTCTAAGTTAGGAATAGGCGAGGAAGCAGGCCTCAATGAAAAAGAGCCTAACTGCCCAGTTTAAAAAGACGCTCTCTTCTTATAGTGAAACATGGTGGGTGAATGGTGATAGCCAGCAAAGGTGCGCGTGGAGTGAGCATATTGTTAATACATATATTTTAAAACATATCATCTTGAAAAAATGAAGGAAGAAGAAAAAGAAGTGGTCCCAAGAAGAAAAGAAATTTAGAGAGAGAAGGAGAATGGGTGGAGTACTTTTAATACACCAATTAATTAGAATTAGATGGGGGGGAAATTGGACCACCTCATCTCATCACACACACAGTCCCTTATTTTGGGAACACATTTTTTACACTACATCCGCGTCCAGGCGCATCTATTCTCTCTCTCTCACTAAGTCTCAGACATTTAATTCAATATTATATGCCCTTGTATAATGTATATATATTATTTTTTGTTTTGGAAACAAGTACGAATTTCTTTTTTTAAGGCCCACCCTCTAAGAGAAGCCACACTGAGAGTCTGAGACCCATCTGAAAAAAGCCTGGTTACAACTCCAACTTAGGAAGCCATTTTTGGGATTCGTGTTCCAACCAAGATCTCTTACATCTTTTTATCTTCATTTATTTTATTTTTCTCTCAATTATATGATTATGATGATTAATTTATTATTATTACTATTAGTATGTGGTATGTCTTAATAACCAATTAATTAAACAACAAAGAACAGGTCATGTGGCGGCTTGTAGTTTGTGTACCAGGCAAACGACGATCATAATAAGAACTTTCTGTTGGTCCCTGGTGTCTGTGTATAGTCATTCAACAATACTTTTCGAACCAGAGGATTCGGTCTGTTTTTTTTTTTTTTTGGGTTTTGTTTATTACTTACCATATTATATTAATGATTATGGTAATTTTTAATTGTTGGGTATGAAATAATTGAGGGGGGATTACTCAATTTTCTTACTAGGAAGTCTATTTTGGATGTATTAATATCATACAGCATTGACCCACTTGGGCTTATTGCTAGCTAATTAGCTACAGTCTATAGAGAGAGAAGAAAAGGAGAGGCATAAATACATCAAGTGATGATCATGGCTAGCTCTACGAAGTCATAATCCCCTCTATCTGATCTTCTATTTCTGATCTTTCTCCCTTAGTCAGTTCTTATGGCAACCCATGTTGGCTTACTTACAGAAAAACTCTGAAGAGAGCTTCTTCTTCTTCTTCTTCTGCGTCGTCGTCGTCGTCTTCAACATCACTGATACATACATAGTTTACTCTTGCTCCGCAACTGGTAAGGCCTCGCGTTTTTCTCTCTTGTATTAAATTTGCACTTAAATAAAACAGCCAACAAGGTCCAAGATTTCTTTTTTTCTTTTTAATATCATTTACTCTTAAAAGTTTGGTTCTGTGATCTTGTTTTGGTTTTTTAATTCTTTGCAGAATCAACAAAGAAATTTGGAACTTTTTATTTACATGGCTAGGGAACTTTGTGAAGATAAATCAAGGAACATAATTTCATCAGGTGGCTTTTGTTACTCAGATGTTTCATCTAGTAACCCAACGCTTCATCAAACTCATATGATGAATCAGATCCAAGATTTTGAAGGCAACCACGAGATCTTCAACTTGACAACAGGCATGGAGATGATAGGGTTTTCAAAGAATCTACAGCAACATACTTCAGACAATAACTCTGTTATGTGGAAAGAGTTCTTCAACAATAAACCCGCAGGAAGCAATCCTGGCCCTTCATCTTCAAAGAAAATCGACGAGTCCACAATAAGTGACCATCATTTCTATCAACATGATCACCAGTTCAACAAACAAGATTTCACAACTGGGATATCTGAAACAAGTGGTGAGAATCTAATAGTTGGTCCTGATCATCATCATCACTCAGATGTAGCAGGTGCTTGGCAAGAGAATAACAGCCGGTTGCTTGTTGATGATTCTTCTTTGAGGTGTGTTTTTCCTTGCGAAGGAAATGAGAGACCAAGTCAAGGCCTCTCACTCTCTCTTTCTTCAAGCAACCCTTCCAGTATTGGCTTACAGTCTTTTGAGCTAAGACAAACCAATCACAACAACCATGATCATCAACAAGATGATATGAGGTTTATCAGCTCATCAACTTCTAGAGATGGGTTCTTTGCGAAACCTGCTGCAGGTATTCAACAGCAACAACAGATGATGCCAGATGGGTTTTTGGGAAAACCTGCTATACCACCCAATATTCATCATCAAACTGGGCATCAGTTCCAGCTGAGGAATTCTAAGTACTTGGCTCCTGCACAAGAGATTTTAAATGAATTTTGCAGTCTTGGGACTAAGCAAAACGACGCAACCAAGCTAAAATCCCACAAGGCCAAACAACAGTGGGACGATGAGAATGCCGGTAGCTCTTCAAGAAAGCAATCCCTTTGCTCCCTTGAATTCATGGAATTGCAGAAAAGAAAGACAAAGCTGCTTTCAATGCTTGAGGAGGTATTCACATATAAATATATATTTTCTTCAATTTTATTTTTGATGTTCCAGAAAGATCCCCTTTTTTCTCCCATCTTTTCAATCAACAGAGGAAAATACAAAAACTTGTTTCTTAATCTAAATTAGTGAAAAAAAAGAAAGAGAAAAGAAAAGAAAAAAGTTTCAACTTTTACTTCATCTTGAGCATTTAGGCTGTCTCCAAACATAGTTCTTGAACTAATTTAGCGACTTGGGGCCTCCCAATAAATGCCCAGATCGTGACAATTGTTGCTTTTTCATTTTACGTTCTCAAACCTCTCTTCCTTTTTCTTTTCATGTCATCGTATCTTCATCTTATGTTACTTTTTTATTTTTATTTTATCTCATGTCATGTGTGTGTGTTTATATTAGGTGGATAGAAGATACAGGCACTACTGTGACCAAATGAAAGCAGTAGTATCTTCCTTTGAAGCTGTGGCGGGTAACGGGGCGGCAAGGGTATATTCAGCTTTGGCTTCCAAGGCGATGTCAAGGCATTTTAGATGTTTAAGAGATGGGATTGTTGGTCAAATTCAGGCTACAAAGAAAGCCATGGGCGAGAAAGATCCCGTTGCACCGGGCACAAGCAGAGGCGAAACACCAAGACTCAGAATCATTGATCAAGCCTTGAGGCAACAAAGGGCTTTTCAGCAGATGAGCATGATCGAGAGTCACCCGTGGAGACCTCAAAGGGGCCTGCCCGAAAGATCCGTATCCGTGCTTCGTGCTTGGTTGTTTGAACATTTTCTTCACCCGTAAATCTCTCTCTATCTTTTCTCCTCCTTAATTTTATTTTTATTAATAGTTTCTTTTATGAGATTTATACGGATTGTAAGTCTTCTTGATACAAGTTAAGCTACGAACTGGAACTGATTTTAGTGAAAGAATCAATGTTTTTCTCTGTCAATTAAGAGAAAATAAAGAAACAACCGTTTCTGCCGTCTTTGTAGTTTGTACCGCAATTTTTCATACATTAGGAGGCTCAATCATTTTGTTAGCTTCCACCAACCACGATTCAGATTCCATATTTCAATCATTTAATTTCTTTTTCTCTATATTGCTTGGCTATGGCTTGTCCCCTCTCTCTGTTATTTTTGTGTGGATTTAAATCTTTTGCATAGGATAGGACCCATCTCTTTAAATTTGTACTGTACTGATTTACATGAGAAAAATCCCCCTCGCAGGTACCCAAGCGATGTTGATAAACATATTTTAGCCCGCCAAACTGGTCTTTCAAGAAGCCAGGTATGTCCAAATACATATATTTTTTAATTAATATATGCTTCGTGAATTTAATTTTATAGTATCAATGGGACATATCTTCTTAATTAATTAATTAATTATGATAGACATAGTTTAATCTGATATAATTTCACCATATTCAATTATTATACATATGACGGATAATTAAGATTAATATAAATGTTATGCCGTTTTTGTTTCTACGTGTGTTTCGTCATATAGGTGTCCAATTGGTTCATTAATGCACGAGTGAGGCTATGGAAGCCCATGGTGGAAGAAATGTACTTAGAAGAAACAAAGGAGCAAGACAACAACATGGCATCTTCCGACGGTGCTACTGATCTTGATGACAATATTGGCCGGCCAAATCAAATTCAAAATCCTCCTGCTGATCAAAAACCCACACAGGATCAACTTGTTCGAATTGACTCGGAATGTCTGTCTTCCATTATCAATAATCATGACAAGAATGATGCTAATAAAAACCCTAACAAAGCCCTTCAAGGTCACCACATGCAACAAAATTTGGGGTCATTTGGAGCCATGGAGTTGGATTTTTCGTCTTACAATCAGCACACTGTGGGTGGGGTTTCTTATGCCAATGACAGTGCTAATCATCAGAATTTTAACGGCGGTAGTGGTGGCGTGTCACTGACTTTAGGGTTGCAACAGCATGGTGGTAGTGGGGTGAGCCTGGCATTTTCTCCAGCATCTCAAAGTTCACTATTTTACCCCAGAGACCACATTGAAGATTGCCAACAGGTTCAATATACACTTTTAGATGGTGAAGGACAGAATCTGCCTTACAGGAATCTCATGGGGGCTCAATTGCTTCATGACTTGGCCGGTTAGATTTTCCGTAGTTTTTCATTGATCAGGCAGTTTTCAATCGGAGTTCGTTGGACGTGCTTATCAAAAGGATGGTGATAATGGTATAGATGATTAATTAATTAGTAGCTTAGGCATAGATTAATACTCCATACTATATATATATATATATATAGACATAAAACCTAAAGTTAAATTAGCTGGTAGCGGCAATTTCTCTCTTTTGAATTCCTTAGAACCTGTCTATTAATTTACTGTTAGGTTAAATTGGAATGGCAAGTGATTGATGCTAGCTTATACAGATATTTCCTAATCCTCTCTTGGATGACATCCATGTTCCAAAGAATTTAACTAATATAATATCAGACTATCAGTTTGCAGGCTCTCTTGCCCAACCTAAACGATTGAATCGTTTGTGGCTCTTATTTTGGATTGAAGTTACAAAATTTCTCGGGTCTCATGTTTAGGTATTTATTTTTTCAATGAAGACAAAACTAATTTAGCAAAACAATTTGGTTGGGTCCTTAGTATTGGAGATTAAGACAATCCCTATGAAAATTACAGAATACCGTGATCATTTCAATGTTGTGGTCCCGAAAACGTCTCCATGAAGATGATTTTTCATGCTTGAGAGTTGCCCTTTATGATTTGTCAACTTTGGCATGGTTTATGCTACTGCTTTTGCTGATGAAAAGGTACTTTTGTTACCTGCCTTTTTAGATAGCGTAAACTGCTTTGCGTTTCGTTTTGTATGATTATTAATTTGTTCTACTTCTGCCCCCCCAATATTTTTCTCTTTCCGTATTGGACCATGTACCTAAAGATGCAATTTTGCTCAAGTTAATTTTATGATGTGCATGGTTATTGTTGGACTTAATTAAACTTCTATCCATCGTATTGTGAATTAATCTCATATCTATCGAGAATAATTTATAATTGTTACTTACAAGACTGAGTATATAAGTTTGAGATTTGAGAGAACCTTCAACTTATGAAGTAATTTTTTAGTATAGTTTACGTCGATGCATTTCTATAGAGTACTATATTAGCCTTGTTATGCATTAGTTTGATCTAAATTATCTTTTCAAATGGTAAGGATCAAACAGAAAAAATCCTAACATGTCAGAAGTGTGAGGAAAATAATATTAATTTCCTTAATTATAAAAACTTAAGATAACCCTCAACTCCTTTTCATAAACAAGATAATCCTAATTTTTTTTTTTTTGCTAAGTATTTAAGTTTTGGACCAACTCTCAACTTGTAAGTTAAGTTTTTAATAGGAGTTAAGCAAATGGATTTCTATAACTTTAGTCATTCTGCAGGGGTCGAATGTATAGATATGACTTCATGAAAGAAAGTTAACGCTTCCTCGTACATAACATAGCTCAATCTTTGAAGGAAACCAAAAAATAAAATAAAATAAAATGGAAAGATAAAGGAGTGCAAATAATTTTAAAACGTCTGAAAACAATATTAATAAGCAAAGTATTTGAAAGATCATGTCTTTGATACCGGGTACACATCACTAACAAGCCGCTACATGATCAAATCAAGTAGTTGAAGGAATCCAAGGAAAGCATGGGAGAAATAACCTGACGAGAGGCGCATTGAATGACAACAAGTGCTGTGTAAAATGTATATTTTTCTTTCTGCGTACTGGAAAACTAGTGAACGAAACTTACCAAATAGGGATGAGATTCTTAAATTTCAATACTGTTGGAGCCTTTTAGAGGTTAATTATTATGATAGCATGCAATATCGATATGCTAATATATATGCTCTAATGCTCTAACCATTATCTTAATAAGTTACGAAAATTTGTGCCGAATTCGCCTATTCTTTGAATGTGACATTCTCAAAAGCAGCTATATTGTTTAAGAAACAAATGCATGACGTGCGTTTCGTTAACTTGTTATTCCTGTAGTTTTTTCTTATATATATCTAATTAGTTGCCGCTCCACCGACAACAAGAGAGCGACGATTCTGAGTATCGATCTTCTCCTGCCGCAAAAGGGCTTGTCCGTAACTGGTGTTTGCATAATTAAATCTTTTAACTCTCCTTTGCTATCATTGCGCATGTGGCATATGTGAAAGATTGAGTGATTAATTAGCACAGTTCAGATACTATATATAAATCCCCAATATAGGATCATTTACACATTAATTGGTGCACTTATGTTGTTGGGGAGCGTAAAAAGGAAACACGTATTATCTGCCAAAATTCGGCAAAAGAATAACATATGTGACCCCTCAAAAAGAGGGTTCGATTGAGCGATTTGATATGCTTGAATAATGTTGCAAATAGGGGGCAGCATGTGAATCAGCGAAGCTGTAGCTAAAACAAGACAAACGCTTGGCCTTTTTGCTTTGGTTTGAATTGATTGATTTCGATCTAATTCAATGGCAACATGATTTTATTATGGTTCTCGAAATCAGCAAAGTTGCACAAAACAGTTGTAACGCGTCGAATTGTGCATGAAAAGTTAACTGTCGCTTTGCAACAGCTAAACGTAGTATGTATACCAACTTGCACTTTTATCATTATTATACCTAATAATTATTTGACTTTTTAATTGAGGTCGTCTCCGAAGCTGGTATTTCCCAATTGCCCATTCTTTCTTTCAAACTTCAAGCTGGTGTTTACAAGCAGCCGTCTTTTTTTCCTTTTCTTATTTTTTGAGTTGCCTACAAATTATTTTTAAGGCTAAAAGGGCGATTCGATCGTCTGTCATCATCCTTATTTTATTTTCATGAGCTGTGGAGTATCTTTACATATTACGCTAATCAAGTAGATTCTACTATTTTAAGTTTTTCGACCAAAAGAAAAAAAAAGACAATTAAATCGGGCATTATTATTATACAAAGTCCAATACTGCAACAAATTCTTCAACTAGATAAGGCAGGCTTCATTTGGTTGATGATATATTTGCACGATTGATAAATTTAATGATGATATCGATAATTTTTGTAAAGATCCATTTGCTGTTTTAAAAAAAGAAGCTGATCCTTAGATTAAAAAATAATTCTTATGTAGAAATATTAGAACGTGCTTTAAAAATTATAGAACGTGAACTAGCAAAAATTAGTTTAGAATGCTCACTCTTTAAATAATTTAATAGAAGAAAAATTAGAAAATATAAAGCTTCCGGTAGATGAAAAACTTATAAAACATTTAGACTTTAAAATTTTAGAATAGATGAAATTTATTATTTATAATAAGAAAATGAAATATTACTATGAGAACGTGATATAAAACTAGAAATAGGAGAAAGTAGTAATAGACTAATATTAGAACTAGTGGTAGAACCATCTAATGTAGAAACTTATTTAAATAAAATACACTAATAACACTAGTCACTTAGCACAGTATTTTTTAAATGAGTTCAACTCCCTTTGAAACCTCACCTTTTATATTTATACACTTCTACCCTAATGAACATTAAAAAAAAATTAATAATAATAAATAGACAAAAAGTTCTAACTAAAATAGCACATAATGTATTTTCCCACATATCAAAAATGGAGTTTTATAAGCGTATTAAAGACGTCAAAAGCAAAAGTATTACTCTCTTTTCAACCACATCGGTGCCTTCTTTAGCGGCAACGGACTGGGCCGGGGTACATTCCTGGCCATCATCTCATTGGATCATTCTTCATTGTGCGTTGGGCCTCCATCTCTGCCTCTAACCTCTGCTGCTGCTGCAACTACCAGCTTGTGCTAGAAATTTGAACTATGTGGCTATAAACACAATTTAAACGCTAGTGGGCTCCTAGCCCATAGGTAACCCATTTGAAGGCACGAGTCTGAGTACTAACATTTGTCTCTCTCAATTTTAAAATTTTCTACGGACAGTTATCTCTTTAAATAATGTATGATCGTCGATACAATAGATTTTCCTCTGATATTTTTAAGAGCAATTTCCTCTGATATTTGTAAGAGTAAGATATAGATTGTGCCATAATAAACTTAATTTAAATTGTAACATACATATTAGTCTTTAAAGAAAACTATAATTTAAATATATAATAGTTTGTATCTATATAAATCTAATTATATTTCACACTACTGTTACATTTTATTTCTTGTTAAAAGGATTTTTTTTTCAAATGCATAGAAAGAATTGAGTTTCAAACCTGTACAACTACATAACTTATCATTTTGATTTCTAAATTTTAGTTTTTTATGTTTTTTACTTTTTTTTCACATGACCAGATTTTTTCTTTTTCTTATGTAAAAAGATGTGTACACTCTCAAAGTTTAGGAAAATAATCACAAAGACCCCTAATCTTTTGGAAAAAAATAGAGGAGCCTCTTTTTTTTTTTTAATTATAATAGATTTTGAATATAGTAATTAGAAAATTGACCTTAAATTTTTTTAATTAATATAACTCTAATATAGAATAATACAATCTATCTACTAAACTAATAATATTAAATTATTTTTAACATTTAAATCATATTAAAATATTAATATTATTTTAATAGTATATTTGTATTTATATAAAGATTTTAAATAAATATTTGAGTTAAATAGATTTTACAATTAATAAGATACCTCCCTATTAATAATATTAAAATTATTTTTTTTATATAATATTCAAAATAATTTTAATTTTAATTAATTTATTTTAATATTATGTTTCTATTTGCTATAAAAAATTACTTTAATATAAAAAATAGGTCTAATAGATTATAAAATATAAAAATATTTTTTAAATATTTTAAAATGCATATAATATTACATTTATTTTAATGCCATAGTTCTATTCGTTATCAAATTTTAAGGTTAAATTTTTTGGATTTATATAGTTAAAAAATATAATGATCAAAAGGGAATTTTAATATCACTTATTGAAAACTTGAAAGTTTTTGTGACCATTTTTTTAAATCTTGAAAATATAAACATCCTCTTTCGTTTTCTTATTGATATCTGAGACTTCACCGTTTCATTTTTCTTCAAATCAAAGCGACTAACTAGTAACTATTATACCTATTATAAATTGACACATGTGCTTTAGAGAGTAAATGGCGTCTTCAACAAAAGATTTGTTAAAAAGTTGATAATTTTGCCTCCTTAATTTACTTAGATTACAAGAAAGGTTATCTCCCCATGAGCCCCAAAATTTATTTACACCAGTCATGCGCTTTTTTTTAAAATTATTTTCCACCAGTCATGGCCATGAATGGCTCTAAAAGTATAAGGTAAAAAAAAAGTTTTTGTTTTGTCATTTAATTTTGTTTGAGAATTATTGCTGGTGGTTATGAGAGCATTTTTTTGGAGATAAATTAAGGGAGTTGCGGTGAAATAGTATTTTTATTTTTTTATTTTTGAAGAAAATTAGGGAAGTTAAAATAAAATGTCATGGGACCGAATAAACAAAATAATCTTGGCTATATAATGATGTTATTGAAATGGTTAATTGGATATCTGGAATATTAGAAGAGGACCCAAAATACCTATTTTAGTAAGTATGCGACCAATCACACACGACCTCGGACCTCTCATTAAACAGATAAATCTTTGAAATTGAACCGTTGTCCAACACTCAGGTAAACTGTTATCATTGCAAACTCAATTTCAAGAAGAATTTTACGGGAGAAACAAACACTCAAATACCTTTTTCCGAAATCAAGTGAAGAATCAACGGAAATGCGCCTACAACTAACTAACTGTAAAGAAGTTGTGAGTTTTACTCCAAATTGGGAGCCGAAGAGCATTCCAGAAACCGAACATCAGAGACACAGCTTTTTGATCCAAGTATCCAACACCGTGGCTTTTATTGCCCGCTGCAAAACCCTGTTGCTAATGTTTTGTGAACATTGAAGCAGCTGGACCATTGATTAAGACAGCGGGACCCATTAGAATAGTCGTTGAGAAAACGATAACAACTTTTATCGAGATGTGGATCTACTCACACTCACTACTGGACCCCTGCCCGGCTTTTATCCCACCTACCTTTCAGACATTACTGCTCAAATCATAAAAGGCCGTGGAAAGGGTATGATTGCTATCCATCCATTGGAAAGTTATATTTTAAAAATCACCAACATGGCATTTTAGCACCCCCGTGTATTATGTCGTTTTTGTCACCCGTATCCGCACCGACGCTTGGTGAGGTAGTGGGAGGGGCTATCAAGAATAAAAAAGTATGGGAGATATCAATTAGGGATTATTATTATTATTGTCGTTGCTTAAAATCTCTTAGAAAAATATATGTTACGCAAATTTAATATTGTACAGGGTCACACCCTAGTCAAAGAGCTGTATAATGAACTAGGATTAATAAATAAGACACGGTCATGGTTAGTGATGCATATTTTAATTTGGTTGGAATCATTTTAAAATAAAAATTTCCAGCGGTGAAGACACCTTAATTTAATAAATCAAAAGTTACTTTCCGGATGCAACGAGACATATTGAAGAAATACGAAATGATTAAGCCACTTTATCATTCGAGGTTTGTCTGGCCCGTGTCCAATTGATCCTAAATTAACTCTCCAAGCACGGTTAAAATATGTGTGAGATTTTCATAATGATATCAATGATGATTCCCCCAGCTCAACAAATGAAAAATACATACTTTTATATTTCTTTTCTAATTTCGTAGCTTAGCATCATGTCTTTGACTTTGACCCCCCGTCTTCAAATGCTTTTACATCAAAGAGTGTAAAGATTGACACGTTGAAGCGGTTAAAAACTCAAGACCCGTTAAAATTAATTAACAAAATTACATAAATAGCATTTGGGAACTCGGGATCGTATCCGTATCCGATGCAATTGCTCTCAAATGGGTAGTGAATGCCATGTTAACGATGACACATGCTTCGTCCAATAAAAAATGGTCATTTTCAAATCTAAGCTAAGAGCATCATATTCAAACGTGCCCCGTGTCGGGCTCATAGATTGATAAATCGATGAAAAGGGCAGAAAATGCAGTGAAACAACGCGCTGTAGTACCTCATTGCTCTTGCATAACATGTTACATGTACTACATGGAACGTGTATAACTACAGATTACAAAGACATATTTCCTTTCTTCCCTTCTGGCGACTGCTCCTCAATTACACTTAACAAAATTTTGGAAATTTGACGAATAAATTAAGGAAATTATGAGCAAGAAGAAGGAGAAGCTACCATCCTAAATAAAATAAAATAAACAAATTGGTAACTATACTTCGCTCACCTCACCCGGTCTACATACACCCACATCTATCTCCATAACTCCTTTCTTCTTCGACTTCAAGACCCTGCAACAATTCCTCCTTGGAGACTGCCCAAACACACCAATTTTTTTTTTAATAAAAAAAGGCCACTATTAGCTCAAGTGCATTCAGGCAAGGCCAATGGCTAAACATAAATATTGAAAAAGTATCGAGCAAGTAGAAGAAACTAACGAGTGCACTTACTCTATCCCATAGATACGGGTCAGGTTTTTTGTAAATCACTAATGCGTCAAGCTCAGCAGGATTGGCCATCTTCCATCTGCATTCAGGATGAGAGATCCGATGCCGAGCATACTCACTCACTGTTTGGTTCATTGTAGAATTGAATTCTGCTTTTGTCATGTAAAATACAAAAGGTTTTTGACACTGGTTTCGGCTAACCGGACGAGTGTTGAATGCATAAGCCGTGTAATCTGCCCTTCTGTACCAATTCAAGAATGTCCTTGAAGGCATTTCCATCTCCCGGGGTGAAAATATACCACGAAAAATTTGAACGGCAAAACCCCAAGAAACGGATATGGTCCAAGTCTTGCGTTTGTCGTAACAGATAGACTGCTGCAGAAGTGCTGCTGAATCAAGTTTCTTAGGCACCATCAGATGCTGAAGGGATTGAACTCTTGTCATATTCGGAAAGATAGGCTCAACTACGTCAAGATGATGAAGTGACACCAGGGGTGTAACCGGGTGTGCAGCAAGGAGTCCAAACAGGTTTCCATAAACATCATACTGATAGCCATCCACCAAGAAGAGACTGTTAGAATCAGTAAGAATCATTCATGATCATGTCACAATATAAAATTCTTGATCACATAGATGAAACAAAACCAAAGATAGACTAGAATTAGACCACTGATGACAATACACACATCTAATTTTACACATTTTCAACGGTATAACCCTTCTCCAAACTGCACTTACTCATTTGCAGCAGTGCGTCTGCATGTCGAATTGAAACAAATTAGATACTGGCAAATATAAATGAAAACGTCCGGTCTCTTATGGTGCTCACAAAACAAAAATATAACTACAATTGAATGCACCCACTTAGTTAAGACGGCAAGCATAAACCTATTTCATCAACAAGGTTTATGCCAAATTTGTACAATCTAAGCAAGCATTCATTAATCAGGGTCATGCTATATCAACCCAAGAGTGTTGCCGAAAAGTTCAAGTGTCAATTGATTGTTAATAGTGCAACTCTTGTGTTGGATACAACCCCATTAATCAACTTCATAGATGTTCTGCATAATATTGACGTCAAATCACCACACCTGCCCAAGTCTAAGTGAAAAGTAAAAAACCCATTCATGATTCATTAAAGGATGGTGACAGCACGCGCCAAAGTTGCTCGTGGTTATAAGACAGATCAAGTGTGACCAAAAATGGTAAAAAGACAGCCCAACGTGGGCCCCATCCCGACACCAGGGAGCCCAGCCCAAACTACGGACAACATTGAGCTAATCACACGCCCGTTGAGTTTAGACCAAAAGGAGATTATGGACCAATTTTACAGTCTAGGAATAAGTAATAACCATGCACCATACATTATTATTATTATTATTATTACACAAACAAAAAGGCCAAAGCTAAAGCCAATCAACAGCTCTGCTTGTGCTCGAATTCCGCGAAACGTATACTCGTCTTTGGGCAATCCACACTCAACTCTTTACCTCATTAACTCCACTGTTATCTAACTTCAATTCTACGCAAATTAGTAATTACACAAGCCAATGCCCAAAGAGGAAAAAAAATAATTTAACCAGAGGCAAATCGAAGCTTCTAGCTTTCATTTACGGACAAATGATCGCCGATTATAACCCGAGTGAAAAAGCCAAAACGACAAAAAATAAATAAAATAAAGGCGAGGCACTGAGTGACAAAAGCGAGTTAAGAAACCAAACCAGTGAGCAAACCTGGTGAAAGCCGAATTCTTTAGTGAGTGGAACACCGAGTTCGGCCATACAAGCTTGCATTCGATCGTCAGAACCGTACAGTCCAGGGTATCTATGAATACACCTATCTTGCATCTTAACAAGCGCCTTAGCCAATGGATAGCTGATAGCAAAGCCGCCACCGCCGTAAGCCATTCCATAAGAGAAATATATATTTTGCAAATGACTCTCCGATAAGCTCCCGATATAATAATACTGGTTGTGGTCGTATTTTCTCAAAACCCGAACCAAATTCTCGGTTATGAAAACGGTGTCGTCGTCTCCCATCACAAACCACCTCACATTTCTAAGCCCAAGACGGAGCGTTTCGGACACGATGCGCGAGATCCGTATGGCTGAGCGATGTCCTTGCTTGTTCTTGTACGGAAACTGCGAAGTGTTGCTTGAGATCTTTACCGGTGGCAGGTTGTCGGTTTCGTTCGATTTCATAGAATCGTCAAGCCAAACCACGCCGCGCATGTCGTTTGGCTGGTACCATATCTTGATGTAGTCTTTTCTTCGGTTCCAAAGCTTGGCTGACGCGGCGATGCCAAACACGATGTGGTGGATTTCAGTAGGTCTTTGCATTCGTAGTTCCTGAGATTCGTGTTTGTGGATGTGGCGATCGGTAGCCGCTTGATTTTGTACCAACGGCTCAGATGTGATGTTGCTCGTAATTGATGTGGAGGTGGATGATAATCGGTGAGTGGTGGAGAAAGGTTCGCGTTCGCCGTCGCAGGCTCGTGAGGTGGAGACGAGCTTGAGAGTGTAGACAACGTAAGTGACCGATACGAAGAGGATGAGCCAGACCATGAGCTTGGGCGCCGGTCGGATACTTGACGCGGTTCCTGGAATCGGATTACCTGACGGGCTCCTCATCTGATCCCAAATTGGTTTCTCCAAATCTTTCTGGCTTTTCATTATTCCTTTTTTTTCCCCTGCCCTTTTGCTTTGAGTAAATGCAAAAGAGTTAGAGCTTGTACATTGGCTAAATAACCGAGATTGCAAAGAATTAGAATAGGTTGTTACTAGATTTGGCCAAAACAGAGCTCAATTGTTGGGTACCAAAACAAAAAAAAAATTGATCAATGTTAAAAGAATGACCAGATTTGGTAAAGTAGCTTAAAATGTTGGAACTGTGAGATGAATGTGGTAAAGACTAGAAGGAGCTAAGAGGTGGAGAAGATGAAATGAGAGTGAAGAGGGATAAGAAGAGGGAGTTGCAGAGAGTAACAAGTGATGAGAGCAAGAACAGGCATAGCTGTCGGGTTTCCCGACTCCAACTGGCCAAGGCTAACTGGCTAAGGCTACACGCAGGGTAATATTTATGTTTATGTTGAAAGTTGTTTGTACTGTTTTGTGAGGAGCTGTCTGAATTGGGCGTGTTCACTGAAGAGCGTGGTGACACACAGAGATATAATGGGTGATGATGCGAAGAATGGCAAAATTACCATGAAAGTTGTAAAATAATTCGCTCCGACAATTTTACCTGTTACTGATGAATTTGGTATTTAAAATTTAAATTGACGGTGAATTTAGAGGCAGATTTAGATGGCATTTGTTTTTCGGTGTGAAATATAAATATATTTGAATTAATTTAAATTTTAAATAGATCTGAATATCTGAATCTAAATTATATTTTTTTATTTGAATCCCTGAAAATAAATATTAAGTTTTTTTTTCAACTTAAAAATATGAAAATATATATTTTTATATTCGTATTTTTTTTATTTAAATATCAAATAAATAATATATTAAATATCATAATATTTTAATATTTATATATAAAATTACATTTAAGTGAATAAATAATGATTTTAGAATTATAATATATAAAATACTATAAATTTTAAATTTTATCACTAATTTTCAATAATAATACATAATATAAGGAAAAAGAATAACAAAATACTTGATATAGTTAATTTGTCATTTCATCTTAAAATTGTCTCATATAAAGATGAGATTATATAGGATAAACGTCTATTGGTGAGTTTTGGAATAAATTATAGAATAAGAATATTTTTTACATTATAAATTAATTGACTTAATTCAGATTTCTCCATTCAGTAAAAAATAAAAAAAAAATTTCTTTTTTTATTAAGTCAAAATTATCTGAAAAATCTCATTAAATTATGAAAACAAATACCTCTAATTAACTTAATTAATTAAGTTAAGTCACTTTAAGTCATTAAATCACTTTAAGCCATTAAGTTAAAAAACAAACGCAACCTTAGTGTTGACAAAAAAATTTTTTGACAGATATTTGATATGTATTTTTTGAAGTAGTTATTAAAAATTTACTAATAATATTGTTGATAGTGCTTATGTATTGATTAAAGAATGAAATAAGATATTAAAATTAAAATTTGAACATTAACATAAATACATAAAATGTTGCATGTTGTTGATAATGTTTACATATTAACTAAAAGATGAAGTGAGATATTGATCTTATTTATGATAATGTGTCTATAATAGAGATATTTTTATTAGATTGGTATGTTTTATTTATTTATTTTAATATTAAAACTTTAACTTTTTTTTATTTACTCATAAAATTTATTTTAAAATTATTGTTATAAATTTATAGCTTCTATTATATATTATATATTTTTATATATTATTATAGATATTGTTTAATATATGTAATTTCTAACGGGGGAGCCTGTAAAATATAGTAGGGTAGATCCGATAATTACTAAAACTTACAGTAATTTTTTTTTTTTAATAAAAATCTGCAGGAGGCTGCCGCACCGGGCGGCATCCATGGCCACCGTTGATTGATCTGATGGGCCCGATCGATTGACTTATATTTGACATGGTTGGTTGCGCGTTACCGGGCACAGTCTCTCAGTTGTTGACGAGAGCAGGAGACTGAGGGGCGTACACGCATTAATTTGGTGGACTCGAAGGATCAGATAATTGCACTTGCACACCGACTCCCCCTCCTCTGTGAACCTGCTATTACCAACCCTAAGACGCGTTACGGCTGCATCTTGTTCTCTTTTCCCGCAACTGCTTGCCGAAAATTTTGTCATTTTTGTATCCATGATTAGAATTGTGTTGACCTCAAATCCTTAATAGTTGGTTCATCGAGGACGTTACATATATAACCCATATAACAAATTTGTGAGAATACACATTTTGATTCCACCGGAACCGTAATGTAAAAAAATCAAACTTTAAGGGATCATAACCTAAAAACAATGAATTTTGAGGGAATCCAGCAATAAAATTTACTTTAACATAAATATAACATAAGTATAGACCCTTGCTCTCTTTCTTTTTTTTTCCTTCCTTCTTTTTTCATTGACACGTTGGCGTCTTTAGAGTTGGCACATAAGATTCATATAATTGTTGATAAGGTTTGTACTTTGTATCAGTTCGATTAGTCACATTAAAATTGATTAATTGTTAAAGAACTGTATCTTCTTCACTCTTGACTCCTCATCGAAAGCCAGGCAGCAATCTTGCCGGCTAATGGCTATGTTTATGTTTATCCAACAATTGGAGTGTTTAAAATGTATTTGGTCATCTTGTAGAAATTCTACAATAAATTGGGTGTGTTTAGGATTGAGATTGGATAACTATAACTTAAAAAATTTTAGTAAATACTAATTGTTGTAATTTGAAAACTATGCTGATATAATTTTTCACTTGTATAATATAAAATTTATTATATCTTTAATAATTTTATCAAAATTAATATTTTAAATTTATATTTCTGTAATTTAAAAGGTACAATACCTCAATCTCAAACATACCCTAAAAGTAATATGTCAATTACATAATAAGTAAATGATATAATAACATGTATATATTTATTTTAAAAGATAATCATATAAATGGTTACGTAAAGTTTAATTACATATATCATACATATATTAATTACTTATACATATATTAATTACTTATATAATGTATTGTAGAATTTCTCATACTGCAAGCGTGGCTAGTTTTATTTGTTAAGATTAATATGGAGTAACTTACTCCCATTTGCCTTAGCCCTTTACCGGAGCCCATTTGAATAAATTAAAAATATATATATTTGGCCCTGTTGAATCCAACGCAAGCAAAAGCTGTTTATTAAAATGATTAATGTGAATAGTGAACGGCAAGAAAACAGCAGACTTCGTAAAGCTTTGTATGATAACAAAAGGAAATTATTCACTTTCTCTGAGCTGACTTTTAATCATTGAAATCACGCTGACACTTTTTTTTTTTTTTCCAGTTTAATTTTTGTCAAATGAAATAAAACATCTCTCTTGCCATTTAACGAAGAGGGATAAATCAAATGTGCTTGTTCTGTCAAGAGCCAGCCAGCTACTCTAGCGACAATAAGGCATTAGCATTTATGTTCGACAGGAGAACAAAACATTTAGTGACCAAGCAAGACTCATTGATATTGGTAGTTTTGTGAAGCCAAAAGCTTCTTCTCATTTAAGGCAAAACTTTAAAAGGTTATAATCGGCAAACAATCTTGCTCGGATAAATAAGAAAGCAGGTAAGAGTACAGTGTAGTATCGCCAAGGAAAGTGAAAAGTATAGTTTAGCTCGTTGCCTCAGTTTGACAAATTTCGTCACCTAACGCAGCAGTCGAGTAGTCTTTGGAAAGGACTGCTTTGATTGTCCTTTTCACCAACCAGATCCGGCATAATTGGCCTTATTGGGCCAAGTATATGCTGGCGCGAACCCACTTCCATTTTCTCACACAAATTTAAACCACCCACTTTTGTTTATCCACAACCACAAACCCATGAGAATCTTCTTTAAATTGCACCAACCGTGCCCGTGTTTTATGCACATTCACCACCATTCTCTTCCAAATAACTTCAGTTCTGACACAGCAAGAGTTACCAGCAAGGGGTAAAAATATTTATGATGGACCTCACTTAAGTGTTTGACCTAACTAATAAATTTACTTCTTTTTTCTTTTTTCTAAGAATAAAGTATAATACGCCACGCGGGCCATGGGCGCCTGGGTGGGGTGGAAAAATACTATTCCTTTCAATTTGAAAGGAAAGAGTCCGAGTTTCTGATAGGAAGTAGGAACTCATTTCTATATTGTTTAGTATTGATTGGCAATTTATGTATGCTCAAAAAACCCTGACCTATGCCATGATTCTACGTATGGATAAAACTCTAATAAACCCTTAATATGCTGCAATCGCATGAATTTATTAAGCTTTACGTAATTTTTTAATATATTTGTGCATACATTATATACACGCACAGTTGACTTCGCATCTTTTAATGTACATCTATTTAGACGGGAGCTTAAATTGTATTTTATTTTTTATTTTTTTATCTTCCAGATTGATGAATGATCGGTCCCTTTATATCCTCTTAACGGCTAAAACGCACATGTTGAATCAGATTAGAATTTATTCGGATTCTCTTCCAGTGTGAATTTGTAGAAACTCTGGAATTGTGATGTATATAATTCATTGTTAACTGCCCATCACAGGCATAAATCCAAAGTGTCAAGTGGGTAAAGTCTACCATATGTGTTTCCGCAATTGGGCTGCGCTGGCACCTGATCAATACTCTATAGGAAGCTAACAATGTTGTCCGTGAAAGAAGGAAAATTTTGCAGAGTGGCGTGGCGTGGCGTGGGCTGCGACGGTAGCGGCCACGGCTAATGAAAGAAAAGACATCTCGTGTATGAAACAAAAGTACACGAGAAAGCACAGAAGCACTGCAGCATACGTCCGTCATTTCTATTCAATTGCCAGTGTTTTATTTGTTGAACGCTTTTTAATAATTTTGGGTATTCAAGTAGACTAACAAATAAATAAACTTGAGGTGTTACTTTTGAAAATATAATATTTTTGCTACATGGAGTGACGAAGAAAGCAATGTATTATAGGACCCCCTAAGTTACGTTTGCTTGCGATAACTTACGGTCGGTTGTCTTTTTCTTAATTTGTTTTGTTATATAATTTCATTCAAGCTCTTTATACTCTACTTTATTTATAATTTTTTATAAATATTATAAAAATTTTTAAAATTTATTCATAAATATTTAAAATATCAAATTTGTTTATATAATTTTTAAATTCTGAAAAATATTTTATTTAATTAAAAAATATAATTATTATTAATGGGTTATAATTATAATTATAATAATATAATTTTATTATTATTATTATTATTATTATTAACAACAACAATAAAAGGTATTATAATTAATTAATACATTAATAATAATTGATAATTATTTTTTAGTTAAATTTTTAACAATTATTATTATTATTATTAATTAATTTTTGAATAATAATAATCACAATAATTAAAATACAAAATAATAATCTAAATATATTTATCTTTGATTAATACATTAACAATAATTATTGTTGTTAATAATAATAATAATAATAATAATAATAATAATAATAATAATAATTATTATTCAGTTTTTGATCTAATTCTCCTAATCTCTCTCTCTCTCTAAGGTTTGGGAATCTGGGATCTGAGAGTTCTATACTCGTCTGAAGATCAATTTCCCTTCCTTCTTTCTTTAAAGAACCTTACTGGAATCAAGTAATTTACATGTAAGCTTTTAATTTTAATTTAAAGTTTATGTGTAATTTATTTAAAGCAAAGTTTGTAATTAATTAATTTTATGCTTTCTGCAATTTAATTCTCTGCAATTTAAATTTTTAAAGCTTTATGCATGATCTGTGGACTGACTTGTGTCAGATCCTGGTTTATTTGGTATCAGAGCCAAGGGAGAGTAGTGTTATATGTGTTTAAAGTTATCTGTGTCTGTTAATAATTTGAAGTATTAAAAATTGATTAATTCAGTAATGGGTTTACCTTCGGGTGCTTAGGTAGCATATGGTCGTAAGTCCCGCTGTGTTTAAGCAACAAAACCAAAACCATTTTTAGCCTAGGATTGATTTCTTGTTTTAAAAGATTTTTAAGTCCTTTAAAGTATTTTCATTCATGGATTCTTTCTCCATGAACATCATCTTTCTAAAGCTCTTCCTCCCAGGGAAGGACTAGCGTTTCAAAGAATGTAGTGAATTCTGAGGAATTCATAATAGCGGATTTTGATAAAGCTATTGATTGTTGGGAATTACCAAAGATTTCTAAAGACAAGATCTATAAAATGAAGAAACTTGATTTTTTAAAGACAGATTACGTAATAAAAACTGAAGAAAGAGACATAACACTTTCAAAGCCTTTTGAAACAATTCACTTGTTTACAGATAAGTCTTTAAAGCAACTAAAAGAAAAAGGTTTTAATTATATTCATATTGGTCTAATCCAAATTGGAATAAAACCTTTAACAAAAGAAGGACTTGATACGTCAATATTAGCAGTCCTCAGGGATGGGAGGTTCATCTCCTTTGATGATTCCTTACTCAGTAGTATTGAATCTAGTCTCTGTAAAGGACCCATTTCATTTGATTGTTATCCAAACATAACAATCTCTCTTAAGGATAAAAATATCATTAAAAGCATGACCCTTCAAATCAAAACCCATAATTACCACTTGATTGAAGGATCAATTCCTGTAGCCCTAATCTACAAAATATCTTATAAAGCCATGCATTCAGCGTTTAATACGCAACATAGATTCCAGTCAAAAAGAGATGAGACTCTTCTCTTGCAGACTGATTTGTCCAAAGCAAATATTGTCATTCCAAAACCCATACAATGGAAAGACATTCACCTTCCAGAAGAATGGATTCTGGATGGAGCCACTGAACCAGTGATTCCAAAACAACTTGAGCCTAATACAGAGTTGCAAAATGTAACTCAGTATTCTGATGGCAGAGTCAAACTATCCTTCAGAAGATCTACTTCTTCCAGATATTCTGATAAAGACTCTGTTTCTGGTCTTCATTCCATGGAAAGAAGATTTTCTAAAGTCCCATCTGTCATTAATCTTCCTTTCCAAACTACTAAAGACCAACCTAGGTTTTCTACCTCAGATATACCTAGTTCTTCAATTCGTTCTGTAGACTACTCTACTAGTGTACCTCATCCTATTTACACTAGTCGTCCACAAGAACAAAGCCGGGGAAAGAAGGAACCTTCTCCTCCAACTTCCCCACATTTTAGATCCATAGAAAATGTAATAGGAGTCATTGAAAAAGATTTTGAACTTGACAAAAACCTTTTGCATAATGATTTCTATTCTGTTAATAATAAAGAAAAAAGACTCTGGTTCTTTAAACAATTTTTGAATCAAAGAAAGCAAATACAAGAGTCTTATTATGAATTTGTCCATTTGCATAAAGTCCATATTTTATTTTTTGATTGGTTTTGAAATGTATCTTGACAACAACATTTCCTACCCCTTCAAAGAATCAAACCCTATCACGATGAGAAAGAAAAACCCAGAATGGACCCTTTCTGGTAGTGGAAGAACGATCGAGTCAGAGCATCCTCCTTTGAGAAGTTTGGCCATCGAACATGGTGAACCTCCAATGGAGATTAAAGCTTCACCCTACAAAAACCATAAAAATGACAACATAGAGTCAAATTTAGATAGTATTATTCAACAGAATAATTTCTGTAATACTAATCTAAATACAATAGGGAAACAATTGACTAGGATAGAGAGTCAAATCCAACAGTCAACCATTTCTGTTTCTCCGGTTCAAAGACATATTCCCACAAAGCCTGATTCCTTGAAAAAGCTTAAGGAGCCTATTTTCAAACCCTTCCAGGTTTCGAAACATAGTCAGAAGCTTGTTCAAGATTCCAAATCAGACTTTGCTAAAGCCATTAAAGAACAATTAGACAGAATAGAAGCATCTTCTTCTTCTGCTTCTACTTCAAAAAACCAAATTGCTCCTGACACCCAATCCAAGTCTATTGGAGTTTTGGATCAGGACCAATCTTCTATTGCCTCATCAGATTTAGAAGCCTTTAAAGAAGAACCCGAACCTAAAGCCAATAAAATTCATTGGGAATTAGCACTCCCTGCTAGTTCTCGTTCTCCTCCTGATCTTGCAATAGATAATAGGCCTAGTGCAATAAACCAATCTCGGTTTAATGCATCTTCTGTCTATGAATGGAACATAGATGGAATGTCTGAGTATAATATACTTGGCCTATTACAACAAATGACCATGGCAGCCAATGCCTATAAAACCCAATCAGGAACCTCTGATAGAGCTATAGCAGAAATCCTTATTGCAGGATTTACAGGTCAACTTAAAGGTTGGTGGGATCATTTCCTTACCAAACAACAACAGTCAGATATTTTGAATGCCATACAAGTAAATGAGGATGGAACCCCCAACCTCGATGAATTTACTAACCCCATTCAAGATGCTGTTGCAACTTTAATTTTGACTATTTCCCTCCATTTTATCGGAGATCCTTCTCACTTAAGAGACAAAAACGCTGAGTTATTACATAACCTCAGATGTAGAAAACTTAGTGATTTCCCCACTTATAAAACCACATTTTTCACCCGAGTCTTTCTAAGAAATGATGCAAATCATTCTACTTGGAAAGAAAAGTTTCTTGCTGGTTTACCTACCCTTCTAGGTGAAAAGGTAAGAAACACCATTAAAGCTTTATTTGACAATCGTATTCCTTATGATGAACTCACCTATGGTGAACTTGTCAGTTTCATTAATAAGGAAGGTCTTAAGATTTGTCAAGATTTGAAATTACAAAAACGTCTAAAATGGGAGCTTAGAAAGTCTAAGCAAGAATTAGGCAGTTTTTGTAAACAATTTAATTATGACCCTTTCAAAGCTTCAACCTCCAAAGACTGTAATGGTAAGTGTTCTTCGAAATCTTACAGAAAACATTACAAGTCAAAAGGTCATAGAAAATTCCTTCCAGAACCAAAAGAACCTTATTACAAAAAGCCCACAAGGTCTTATAGAAAGCCCAATTTCTCTAAGAAAAGGCATTCTAAACCAACCTCAAAGCCTAAAACTCCTTTTAACTACAAGGAAGCCACTTGCTATAAGTGTGGAAAGAAAGGTCATACTGCAAAATTTTGTAGGATGAGTAGGAAACTTCACGAGCTTGACCTCGATGAAGAAATTCTTTCCAAAATAGCATCTCTTCTTGTAGAATCTTCTGATTCTGAGTCCTCCATAACTGGAAACAGTGAGCCCCTCCAAGTTGATGAGCTAATTGACTCTGATACTTCGGAGTATTCTGAAAGTAATTCTAGTTCAGAATCTTACCTAAAGAAAATCAATGTTTTGACTAAAGAACAGGAAACATTTCTTGAATTAGTCAAACATATTTCTGACCCTACTCTTCAGAAAGAGTATTTAGATAAGCTTCTAAAAACTCTTGAACTCAATGACAAACCTGAGTCTTCTAAAGTTCCTGTTGTCAAAAAGCATGCATACGATCTTACCACAATACTGGATAAAAGAAAAGTCAAAAATTTGAGTCCTTCTATCCAGGATCTTCAAAAAGAAATCAAGGAAATCAAATCTGAGATTAAAGAATTAAAAGAAAAACAAAAAACCGATTCTGATACAATCCAACTTCTTTTGCAAAAACAGTTGGAAGAACATTCTGATAATGAACCAGAATCTGAAAATGGTGATAATCAAAATTTAGAAAATATTGAGTCTCTACCCAATGATTTTCTTTTTGTCTTAAAACAAATCACCACAAGAAAATATTTGATTAAAGTCACTTTGGTATTTTCTAAAGAATTTGAATTTGACACTGTCGCTCTTTTTGATACTGGTGCAGATTTGAATTGCATCAGAGAAGACATTGTCCCCAGAAAGTTTCATGAAAAAACAAAAGAGAGACTTTCTGCCGCCAATAATTCAAAATTGAAAGTTAATTTTAAAGTCGATGCATCCGTACATAATGATGGTTTTGATTTCAGGACTTCCTTCATTTTAACTAATGACATTCATCATGCAGTCATTTTGGGAACTCCTTTCATAAACCTCATTACCCCTTATACTGTTAACTATGATAGTATATCCTTTAAAGCAAAAGATAAAAGGCTTAATTTTCCTTTCATAGAAAAACCTAAGACAAGGAATTTAAATATTGTTAAAGCCTGTTCTGTTTATAAAAACCAAATCAATGTTTTGCTTAAAACAAAACAGAATGATTTAACTTGTTTGAAGAAAGATTTAAATTTACAAAGAATAGAAAATCAACTTAACAACGATTTTCTAAAAAGAAAAATTTCTGGTTTTAAGACCTTGATTGAGAAGGAGATTTGTGCTGACTTACCTTCTGCTTTCTGGGAAAGAAAACAGCACATGGTAGATTTACCATATGAAAATTCCTTCGATGAAAAGCAAATTCCTACTAAAGCCCGACCTATTCAAATGAATATGGAATTNNAACAAAGATTGTAGGAATGAAATCAAGGATTTAGAGTCTAAAGGTTTAATTGTGAAATCAAGGTCTCCAGTGGTCTTGTGCCGCTTTCTATGTCAATAAGAATTCTGAGATAGAAAGAGGGACACCCAGATTGGTGATCAATTATAAACCTCTAAATAAAGCTTTAAAGTGGATTAGGTATCCAATACCTAATAAAAAAGATTTACTCCAAAAACTCCATTCTGCATTCATATTTTCAAAATTTGACATGAAGTCTGGATTTTGGCAAATACAAATTCACCCTAAAGCCGTTACAAAGCGCTTTTCTTTGTTCCATTTGGGCAATATGAATGGACTGTCATGCCATTCGGTTTAAAGAATGCCCCCTCAGAGTTTCAAAGAGTTATGAACGATATTTATAACCCTTACTCTGAATTTTGCATTGTTTATATAGATGACGTGTTGATTTTTTCCCAATCAATTGATCAACATTTCAAGCATTTAAAAACTTTTTATTTTGCTACTAGAAAAGCTGGTTTAGCCGTTTCCAGTTCAAAGATTTCTTTATTCCAAACAAAAATTAGGTTCCTAGGTCACTATATTTCCAAAGGAACCATAACTCCTATTGAAAGGTCACTTGCATTTACTGACAAGTTTCCTGATAAAATTTTGGATAAAACCCAACTACAAAGATTTCTTGGTAGTCTAAATTATGTTCTTGATTTTTGTCCTAATATCAATAGAATTGCAAAACCCTTGCATAATGATTAAAGAAAAACACGTTGCATTGCGGACGGAAGAACATACTAAAATCATAAAACAAATAAAGGGCATTGTTAAAGAAATTCCATGTTTATTTTTGGCAAACCCCGCATTACCTAAGGTTGTGAAAGCGATGATCATCGGACTTAGGTTATGGAGGTATTCTAAAACAAGTTGATAATGGTAAAGAACAAATTGTTCAATATGCTTCTCGCACATTGGAATGAATGTCGGAAAAATTACTCTACTATAAAGAAAGAAATTTTATCTATTGTTTTTACGCATCTCTAAATTTCAAAGCGATTTATTAAATCAAAAATTTTTACTTAGGATTGATTGTAAAGGCTCGCAAAACATGTTCTAGAAAAGGATGTTCAAAACATTGCATCTAAACAAATTTTTGCACGATGGCAAGCAATTTTAAGCATTTTTGATTTTGATATTGAGTTTATAAAGGGAGAGTAAATTGCATTAGGATTTTCTAACGAGAGAATTTTTGCAAAGCAGGATAAACGCCCCAAAAAAACTCCGACAAAGGGAAAGGGATCATAAAAGACCGTGTCCCAAACATCTAAAGCCTCCACTCCTCCAAAAGAGAAATTCTTTGTCTTCAATCTCATCAAAGAAAGCCTATAAAGTCCTGGATTGATATTGTTGAAAGCCAAGAGGCCCATGAGGCCCATGTTAAAGCCCTTGCATCTCCGGATCAGGTAAATGAATGGATGAAGTCCATTTCTAAATCCCCTGAACTTATGTTCGCTCTACAAAGCTTTTCTCAAACTCTTTCTCCTATTCCTGAGAAAGAAGAAAAACAAATTTCTAAAATTTCTAAAGCACCTATTTCTAAAGAAATTGTTTCAAGTGGAAGTTCATCTTCCCAAATCGTGGTCTCACAACCACAAATTTCTCCAAGATCGGATTGGTTTTATAAATCCCATCACCAAAACATTTTTACTGTTGAAGATGGATTTTATAATCTTTGATCCATTTCAAGCCATTTCAAAGATTTTCCCTAAGGGCTGGTTTTTTAAACCATGGGATTTAACAAAACCCCAGTCCTATTATCATGATATTTTGGAGTTCACCGAGTCAGTTAAGTTTAAACACTTCTTCCTCAGTGAAACCCATAAAGAACCGGCCTATTCCACGGCCACTATTCTTAAAGTCATGAGCCCAAACCAATGGGGTGACCAACTCCATAAGTCTAAAGCCTTTCCTCTAAATTTCCATAATAATCCCAACCATTGCCTTTCTTTCTCATACTGGGATTACCAGCAGGCATGGTCCAATACATTTTTTATGAGTAACCCCAAGAAGACCCATTCATGGTTATTCTTCTTCGACTCAAGAATAACTGTCCAAAGCCTCCCAAATTGGTTCAAGCATTGGTGGACTTTCTTTGGGCCTTGCCCAGAAATTCTAACCTCAAATGCCACCAGGTGTTTGGATTATTTTAAAAATCATTACATTCCTTCGCGCCGAAAGCGAGGTTCTCCCCATTCCTCTCGCTTCATGTACAAATTTCTTTTTACCTTGGGTCTGGATGTGGCATCTTAACTACCACAATCAAGACTCCCAAGTAATTTTACAAAGACAATTTAAAGTTAAATGGTGGAACAAGTTCAATGAGGGTGCCAAACTTATCGAAAGACCTCGTCAAAGTTGGCTTGCTACTAAAGGTCATCTAAAGCCCAAAATTGAAGACGTCAAAGCCCAATCAACTTTCCTCTCCCAGAAATCAAAGGCCCAATCCATGTTGGCCTCTGCAAAATCAGAAGAGGAATACTTTAAAACATGGAGCACTCTTAAAGATCCAGGATCGAACCATCATGTCGCTTGAGACTCGATCAAGAAGAAGAGCCGTTCATCTCTCTTGGTGATGAAAATGAAGACGACTGCTTTGGAATTTTCTCACCTATAAAGCATTAAAGTATTGTAGATATTAAAAAAAAAAAAAAAAAAAAAAAAGTCATTTTACTTTCCTGAGCATTTCCTGTAATTATTAAATTTCCTTGTAATTTTCTATTTTTGTCACTTGACAAAACTTTTTCGGATAGTTATCCCCCTTCACTCACTATTCTCTTCACGAGAAAAAAGCTGAGGGGATAAGAATCTCTTTTCCCAAAGATCTCCTGTTTGTCTCACGTGTTTTCCTACATTCAACCAAAGACACGAGATGACCAATCAAGCACTTTCCACTTATTATTCTTGTAGTTTGTAGCGCTTCCATTTTCTTGTGAAGCGGAGTCAGCTTGAGATCTCTTGTAGCGAGACTGTTTATTTTTACTGTTTGAATTTTGGGTATATAGTTCCCATTCACCTCCAGCTGAGGGATTCATTCAGTTTTTGATCTAATTCTCCTAATCTCTCTCTCTCTCTAAGGTTTGGGAATCTGGGATCTGAGAGTTCTATACTCGTCTGAAGATCAATTTCCCTTCCTTCTTTCTTTAAAGAACCTTACTGGAATCAAGTAATTTACATGTAAGCTTTTAATTTTAATTTAAAGTTTATGTGTAATTTATTTAAAGCAAAGTTTGTAATTAATTAATTTTATGCTTTCTGCAATTTAATTTTCTGCAATTTAAATTTTTAAAGCTTTATGCATGATCTGTGGACTGACTTGTGTCAGATCTACCATACAACTATTACGTTCCTCTGAGGCATAGAGACCTGATCTCTCCCTCAGTTGTATCTTCTCTTCTTCCCCTACCTTCAGAAAGACCATTTTAAGGGCAGGATCCAGTCTTGTGTATGAAGAACCCACCTTAATCTTGTTTAGTTATGGCAGCGCAGTGGTTAGGTTTGCTAATAATCTTGATAAATAATTTAAAGACGGTAACTTTGTGGTATATAGGCGGGAATCCAACGACGTAAATTCCAGAGATGAACCCGAATGGGCATTAATAATTATTATTATTATTATTATTATTATTATTATTATTATTATTATCTATTGACTGTATTATATCTATTATGTAGCGTCACGAGGCAGAGGATTGAAATGCTGACGCTGCAAATTTCAACAGATTTGTTACGTGGCGCATTATGGTTAGTCACTTTTAAAAAAAAAAAACCCTGCACAATCTTGTTCTGTTAGTTAATGGGACCTTAAGCAATTGATTAACGACAATCTGTCGATGTCTGTGAAACAGGGTGCTTGTTTGATCTTTCTGTCTTATTTGTGGCTTAGAGAGAGAAAAGGACCCTAAAATCTGCATACAAAAACAAAACAAAGAATTGAAGAGGCCTCGTTTCTGGAATAAAAATACTTACTAAGGTGAGTTCAGTGACCTTTAGAAATTAGAATTCTTGGGTAAATAATATTTTTTAAAAGAGATTTTGCTGTAAAGGCAGAACCTTTAATTGAGTGAAGATTGAGTCAACGGTATTGTTTGAGAAACGATGTTTGCTCCGAAAGTGAGCGGTGTTGCTTGTAACTTGCAAGTAGCACAGGCAATGCTAGGGATTGTGAAATTCATGTTTAACAAACCGACTTATGTCCGTAAGTGTGCAATTGGAACAGTTGTGCTATTATATTATGTTAGAACATAGGGTGGGGAGTAGCTGTACTGTGGTATCGAAGCTGCCCCAAATACACACTAAATTATAGACTAAAATGTTATAAAATATAATCATTATATTTGACGCAGGATCTATATATATGCAGTTTTTCTTATATCAAATAGGTATGTCTCAAGACTAAACTTCTAAAAAGTAATAATAGATATTTTCAGTTTTTTTATTTTAAATTTTATTATTATCTATTGACTAATTGATAATTTTTTATAATATTGGAGTAAATTAATTTTATTTTCTTACAAACTTATCGATGAATATCACATCATTTAGAATATATAACACAGCTTATTTTGAAAATTTATTTCTGCAAATTTAACAAATAAATAAACGAATGAGTTAGTAGTTCTTAATAATATAAATAATAGTCATAATAATAATAATAATAATAATAATAATAATAATGAGAAGACAGTGGTTGTATGGAGCTATTCCAACGTAAACAATTGATAACGAACGTTAGATCATAACAATAAATATATATTTAATATTTATCTCTGTAATTATTCGATCATCGTCGATGCTCCATCATATAGCGGTTTCATCGTAACCAGATCCTTATAAGAATGGTAATAATAATTTATTTTAAATTTGTTATTTTTTCCTGCAATCAAAACGGCACACTTCACTATTACTTCCCGCGGGAAATCTCCCCAAATCCCCAAGCGGTTGCGACTCCAGTAGAAAACCGTTAAACGACATGCATGAAGAGACTCACTCACTCAATCTCTATCCAAAACCCTCCATCAAAACCTTATTAAACCAAAACAACCACTCACAAGCACTCAAATCATCTCTCGCTCTGCTCTCCCCACTGCTCACAGACCAAATCTACTCTCTTCTCATAAAAAATGGCCACCATCTTGACCCCATTTTGTCCACCACTCTCATCTCTCACTTCACCAAATTTGCCGACTTTCGTCGCGCTTTTCGATTCCTTTTTGACACCCAAAACCCCGACATCATCACCTACAATGCTCTCATTTCTGGATTGGCTTGTTTTTGCCAATCTGGACCCGCTTTAACGCTTTTTGACAGTTTAAGGTATCAGGGTTTGAGGCCTGATGCCTTCACTTTTAGTTCTTTGGTTAAGGCTTGTGGGAATCTGCAAGAAAACGAGATTGTTCATGGGGTTTGTTTGAAACTAGGATTCAGTTCAAGGGTTTATTTAGTAAGTGGGTTTGTCGAGAATTATGCGAAAAGTGGAGAAATTGTGTCCGCTGAGATGTGTTTTAGGGACTGTTTAGATCTTGATAATGTGGCTTATACTGCTATGGTTTGTGGGTATGTGTGGAATGGGGAGTTTGATAAGAGTAAAGAGGTTTTTGTGGAGATGAGGAGTTTAGGTTTAGAATTGAATGAATTTAGTTTGACTGCTGTGCTTGGTGCATCGTTTGATGTTAAAGAAGGGGAGCAGATTCATGGGTTTGGTGTTAAAGTGGGTTTTTTGAGTGGAGTTTGTAATCATTTGAATAATGCCATAATGAACTTGTATGTAAGGTGTGGGCAAAAGTTGGACGCTGTTAAAATGTTTGATGAAATTACTGAGCCAGATGTTGTTTCTTGGAGTGAAAGGATTGCAGCTGCCTGTGATGGTGTGGAAGCCTTTGGACTGTTTAAAGATCTGCGGTTTAATGATTTTCAAATTAATGAGTATACGATGATCAATCTTTTGTCTTCAGTTGGAGGGGAGAGGATATTAAGAGCTGGGAAGCAAATTCAAGCATTTTGTTACAAGGTGGGATTCATGGAGGTTGTTTCTGTTGGAAATGCGTTGATATCCATTTATGGGAAATGTGGGCAAGTTAACGATGCTAGGCGTATTTTTGATTATCTGATTTTTAAGGATTCTGTTTCATGGAATTCTATGATTGCTGGATATTCTGAAAATGGATTTTTTAATCAGGCTCTGGATATGTTCTGTCATATGCGTGAATTTTCACTAATACCCAATAGTTACACTATGGCAAGTATTCTTGAAGCAGTGTCTAATTCAAAATCTCTAAAGCAGGCAATGCAAATACATTCACATATTATTAAATCTGGATTCTTGCTGGATGATTCCATGATTTCATGCTTGATAACAACATATGGCAAATGCAATGCCTTGAATGAATCAAAGGGAGTACTTTCTCAGATTGATAAAAAGAATGCTGTTCACATTAATGCTTTGGCTAGTGTTTTAGTATATGCTTGTTGTCATGCTGAAGCTCTGGAATTCTACCAAACCATATGGGGCTCATGCCGTGAAGTGAATGGCTCAACTTTCAGCATTGTCCTTAAGGCTTGTGCTGCTACGACAGATCTGGAACAGGGGAGAGCAATTCATTGTCTGGCACTGAAAGCTAGATATGATCAGGATATCTTTGTTGAGAGTGCTGTTATTGACATGTATTGTAAGTGCGGAAGCATAGAAGATGCAAAAAGAGCTTTCAGGAATATATACGAGGACAGTTTGGCTGGTTGGAATGCTATGATGATGGGATATGCTCAACATGGTTGTTATCATGAAGTATCCAATCTTTTTAACAAAATGTCCAAATTTGGAGTAAAACCGGATGAGATAACTTATCTTGCAGTTCTCACATCATGCTGCCATGCTGGGTTAGTGAGAGAAGCGCATACCTACTTGAGCTGTATGTCTGACCTTCATGGATTGATCCCACAATTAGAACATTATGCTTGCATTGTTGATTTACTTGGTCGAGTAGGACTACTAGATGGTGCTAAGATGACCATTGATCAAATGCCTATTCCACCTGACGCTCATATATGGCAAAGTCTTCTATCAGCCTGCACCATATATGGAAATGTCGATCTAGGCCTATTAGCAGCAAGTAAACTTCTTGAGCTTCAGCCTGATAACGAATCTACTTATGTTCTTCTTTCGAATCTCTATGCTTCGACAGGAATGTGGAATGATGTTGGGAAATTGAGGAAAGAAATGAAAGAAAAATTTCTTTGCAAGGAACCTGGTTATAGTCGGATTCATGTCGGAGGATACACTCATCATTTCTATGCTGGTGATACTTCACATTCTCAGAGTAAAGAAATATACAAGGAGCTAATTAAGTTGTATGAGCATATGGTAGCAATTGCAAGATTGTAAAAGTTCAATCTTTTCTTAATTATGCGCAAATTTTGATGCGTAGAAATTCATTGCACTATTTGCAAGCAGAACATGCGTACCCTTGGCCTTGGATCTGCATTCCCGCGACTTTCTAGTTTTAAAGATTGCTAGATAATCCAAATCGTTTGATTAAGGCAATGTTTCAGTCATGTAAACCTTTTATTCCATACTTTTTACAGGGGATAGTGCGAGGCATTATTTACTTGCTTCCAGTGCTATAAATCAACGAATCAGTGATTCTAATCATCGGCCATTTTCATATTTGATTGTTTTCTTGACTGTGAGGGTGAGGGCTTGGTGGTTCAAGTATACGTATAAATTGAAGTACAGCCCAGACAGACGGGAGGCATGCGAGCAAATTTCGGATTCTTTTCCAACCAACTTGAGACAAATGAAATCCATGAGGCGATTTTGCAGTTGCCCATTATGGATTCGTACTTAGAAAACCTAATGTTTGTGTGGCTATCTGATTAATAACACGTGTGGTTAAGTATTATATGTAACTATATTGTCAGATTCCCGATGACCTCTGGTTTCATTCATGTTATTGAAAATGGCAAGGGAGCCAAATATTATATAATTGTTGACTTGGGAACTTATTTCGCATTATTGGACCCAGGTTTTTCAAAGCTTGTGTCCATTGAGCCAGTTAACGTCAGATTAACAGCTGTGAAGATATATCTTTGGTTTCATGGTGTGCTACAAACATTGTGCTTCAATTTAAACGTTTGTTAAACTAAATCACTGTAGAAAGTTAGAAGTTTTCTTGCTTTTATTATATGCCTTGATTTCTCGATGACTTTCGGATGGATCTCTGATAAAATGATTAGTAAATCCCTTCTACAATTATGCTAAACTTGTTAAAACTCGGGTTCAAGTAACATGTTGTATTGTATGCAAAATTAGCCGTTCATGTTCTCTCATACAGGGGTTTTTTGGAACTATGAATTAATGCCGATTTCACATTTTTGCTACAACATTACAAAATGCCATCAGGTTCTGTCATTATGAATATGGTAAAATTTTAGCTTTTGGCAGCTGAAAACTATCCAAGATGAATTTTTTTTTTTTTTTTGGGGGGGGGGGGGAGAACAACATACGAAGCAGAGAAGGTAAAAGAGGTAATCAAGAAGAACAAATAATATAAAAATAAATTTTTACATTATATAGTACCATCATATTCATTCATTAATCTCTAATGTTCCCTCGAATAGGTTTTCCTGTGGGCATGCTGCTGACGATATGAAGAAGCTTTGGATATCACAGAAACAATGGATTGAAAAGCATTTGCTGCAATTCTGAACTTTATTTGCCCTCTTTTCGGAAGAGGCCTAGCGCTCCTGAGACTCTTGCTGATTGCACCAGCTGCTGGAATATCTATAACCTTGCTATTCATGATGTAAAGAGTATGTATTAATTGCTCTTTTGCTTCGGGATAATATTGTTTGGACAAATGTGGATAGATATGCGACCCATTGCTTCTGCCCGGAACTTATATATAGCAGTGGCTACATGTTATTGACAATACCAGGAGCTAATGTGATTGGCCTGGCACAAGGATGAAATACCGGAAACCAGTTATTCAGATTGGCAGGAGTTGGGGTGCATGCCAGCTAATTTGTCTTGCTGTACAAGATTCTTTTCATCTCAACTTGGGACAAGTTTTCTTGATTTGGTGACCAATTGGAAATTATATAAACCATCATTGAGCTTGTCTGATTGAGAGCACGTGCGTGTAGGATCTATAGGTATCTAGCTAGGCTCGAAATATTGATCTATGATTTGTTTCCGTTACTATCGCCAGACCGATTTTTGTGAGTTCAAATATAGTTCGGGCAGGTCTCAGGGAGCAGAGGGTCATATACCTTGTTTCCATGGAAACCTCCTCGGTACTCGGTAATGTCAAATTGCTGCTTTAGGCCCAACAGGATTGCCCATCTTGCTCTATTTTATTACAATATTCTGCTGAATCACATGCTGAAGTAGATTCTTCTCCGGGGATGCGGACGATGGAGAGAGAAGATGACGAATATGATGATGCATTAATCTGATCATTTGATCATTATTTTTGTTACTCGCGCAGTCATATAACCCTCCTAATAGAGCTTTCCGTTATGCCTGCAAGTTCTAATAGAATGACTTGGATGAACCGCTGAAGGGCTGAAAGGTCTCCCTGTGAATGTAGGTTCTAGCGGGCAGGAGAAAGTTGATGGGTGTTCAATAACCATTAAATTAAATTTATTTGTTATGGAAGATAATTAGTTGTGCCGTCAGAATTAAACATCAATTGTTTACCACACGCTTTAGTTCTTTAGAAGCTACTATCTCAAAATGTTGAACTTAACGGAACCTAAAACCCACCTAATGATTGCATCTACTGTTCAGCTGTTTTTACCAGAACTTGCATGGTTACCTCGTGTAGTAATGATCAAGTTCGGTAATGCAATCATATATTCGTATGGAGCTTCCAAGTGAGACACTATTTGCAGTGCTTTTGACTAATTTTTTATACTAAATTTCTTTCAATTAGACGTAAAAAAAATGTCTTTTGTTAAGGCAGAAATTTGATAAATTGGTTTGACATAATAAATAAGACAGTCTTTTTAACCTACGTCCAGATACAAAAATAAAATGTTTTTATTATTGAACAACAAGTACAAATTTTGCTGTTATAATCCACTTGTCCCTATGTAGTTATAGTCCACTTGTCCCTATGTACTTAGGGATGCATTATATTTATAACCTTCTAAGGATAACAAAGATTTATAATTCAAACTCTGTTATATACATCAACTTAAATTTTGGATACCCTGTAGTTTTATCTTATATGGATGATACTGCAACTTATTTCTAACCCTATCTCTTTGAATCAAGCTTCTAGATCCTTCCACGTGACTTCCGAACCATGATCTCCTGAGCTTGTGGTGATTTGGACATTTTCGCACCATCTTCTACACACTCCGTGAACTTAATGCGCTCTACTGGAGCTTTAGAGATTTTGCTGCAAGCTTTACAGGCTTTATGGGCTCTGCCACTGGACTAACGATCCTATTGCAGGTTTTATAACTCAATCATCACTTTTACTTATTCAAGGTCCTGCTCCAGGTCTAATAGTTGTGTTGCTGGATTCGTGGCTCAGCCTTCCCTTTTGGCTTCTTCGTGACTCTGCTGTAGAACTAATGATCCTGCGACAGGATTCATGATACCGGCATTTCGTCTTTGACTTTTCTTGAAACTACTGCAAGATGAATGGTCCTTGTTGATGCAAAAATTTGGTCACACAAATCCGGTCGAAATTACAATGCGACCAGGTTGCTTCGTGAACACTTGTATTCGCTCCGATTTGAATGTCCCCTATCTACTAGGTTGAGCTGTTTTCTCTTTTGTCTATGTTGACAGCAAGACGATCAATGAGCATCAGATTTTTTCCCCGGTGATCCCCCCGATGTTCAAGTTAGTCATCAGTAGATTTAGAAGTAAAAATATTTGTAATTTGGATTTCTTTTTATCTTTTCCTCTTTCTTGTGTTTCTTTCTTGTGTTTTCTTTTTCTTTTCAGGAAAATCTTTTTTCCTTTAGAGCCCCCAAAAAAAGTCTCTTTCTTTCCGTTCTGTCAAGTTTTTATAGACTTAGGTCTTTATTATGACAATAGCGTCTCCTTTAATGCTCGTAAGTTTCTAAATTTAATGTTCTAGTTAATCGTTACTTTAATATGGTGTCCATTATTAAGCAATTAACTAGGCCACGGTTTTAACATTCATTGTGAGCGTTATAGGTGACTTTCCAATTATTGCCCAACGGTTTCAAGTCTAATAAGGAATCTCTAATTTCCTAAATTAACTCTGGTCGCTTCGCGATATTTGGGTCACCTGCTGATGACCAGGTGGCTTCTTTCTCAATCAAGAAGTCTGGATCTTAACGCTGCTTTGCTTGAGATGCATTGCTATGAGCTAGTTTCATCTCGCATTTATCTAGTCGCGATATTTCTTTTCCCGAACAGTCTTGTTTCCAATTCATGCACCAACATTTTTTTGTAACAACACCTTTCTCTATTTCATGTATTGTAGTATTAATATGCATAATATTTATGGGTAAGTCTCTTTCAATTTATTCGTATTATTGCAACCATTTGAAAATCCAAAGTTTGTCAGTGTGTGCATGGATAGCCATTCCTAGAAAGGCATTTTTTAACGAGGGGCTATGTTCCTCGAAATCAATCTGCCTGCTATCCTCCTATTTTTAATTTGATCTTTGAATGGTGCCGGAAGAGCTTAGAAATATAATAATGATGCACACGCAATACTGGTATTGTATATTCAGTACACTGGTTCCAACAGATTTCTCACACCGCTGAATAATCTCGCTGGCTTGTCCCTCAACGCCACGTCCTTCTATGTCGCCTGTTTTTGTTTTTATAATCAGGTCAAATTTTGAGGCTGAAAAAATATCCTGCTTGTAGTTTCCATCGAAAAGTTTGCACATAATATAAAGATTGCTCGAATAAGAAACTTCAACAGAACTGAACATTTATTGACCTCCAAAATAAAGCCCACAGGCCAGACTTGAGTTGCTTACAGACCCATACGCTCAAAATTTGTGACCTTGTGGCATAAACGCAAATCCAGCACGCAACAAGTAACGGCTCTCAAAGTTTCGATTAGATAATAGATACACTGCAAACGCTCTTTACTGCACAGTGTTCTAGTATTTTACTCCAGATTCCAGAAAGTTCTGCTTGTACTCTGATGGCAGCGTGCGTGTGTACTTTGGGATAACTTATTATTAGGACGTAAAATCTTGTACAGAAAAATGTCTTTGTACTTTTTGTTGCCATTGTGCTCTTCGGCAACTTCTCATAAACGATAATGAATGCAGATTCTCTCGTCTGTTTTTTCAGCAACTGGATGTAAAAGGGCTTGGGGTGAGCATAACTTCTTGGATTTCATGCCAAGGCATGACACATTGGAATGTAATGAAAATGTAGCGACAGGTTATTCTTCTTCTAATGTTTCAAGGAACAAAAGGCACGTTAACTTTATTCTTTGCCACATTCTGTCTCCAATCGTCCTATGTAAACAATAATTTATTAACCTTATCTTCCAATACCAAAATCATGCCCTTCCCACTTCATCATTCTGAGAAAGGACATGTCTGCTTCCATCAATTTCTCAGGGCAAGCCCAAACGCAAAGATTGTGCTTCAGAGCACTGGGAGGGAATGGAATTATCCTCAATTCTTTGCCCTCCAAGATATCATATCAACTTAAGCAGAATACAAACAAGATAGAACAATATGGAATTTCCATCAGAAGTCTGGCTAAATGCAAACTTTCAACTCTAGTCCCAGCAGCAAGTGATGCCAGTATTGAAATTGTTCCATTTTCAGCATCCAACACAATTAGAGAGTTCTATGCATGCATCAATGAGAAGAACCTGAAGCAGTTAGAGACTTACATTTCAGATGACTGTTGCTTCGAGGATTGTTCCTTTCCCAAACCATTTCAAGGGAAGAAGGTATATCTATAATCTTCTATAGATTTCTTTAATTAAGCAAAATAGGCTGCGTTGATTCTTCACTGCAAAAGGATCTAAAAATGGGATACTACAGGAGGTTATGCAATTCCTTGAACAACTTATGACAAGCATGGGTCAGAATGTAAAGTTCAGTGTCGAACAAGTTTGCGAAGGGGATGAGTTCACTGCAGGGATAAACTGGCACTTAGGTAAGTATCATCTGCCATTCCCTATAATATTTATCTGTATGTCTCTCTTTAATAATGCATTATCCATGAACAATGAAACAAATTCAAGATATCTTCTATTCTATGGCAGAATGGAAAAGGAGGCAAGTTCCTTTCACCAGGGGATGCAGCTTCTATGAATGCTCATTAGAAGGGGAAACACTACTAATAAAGTAGTATCAAACACACTACCAAATGACAATTTCATAAGAAAACAAGAGCATACCACTAATATAATACTTAATGCGCAGGAAAGCCCGAGTTGTGATCGAGTCACCAATCAAACCAGGAGGCATAGTGCTGGTAATCAACAGAATAAATACTCTTAAAGCATTCATATATATAATAATATAGCATAAACAAGAGCTTCCATATCAAAATGCCAAATAACAAGAACATTTATTCTATAATAATTGTTGTTTTTTAATGTATTTCTGGGTCATTCTTTTCGATGGATTCAGACCTTGTTGAAGAATCTGACTTCGCTATCTGATGATTTCCCAAAGGCTGCTGAATGTAAGTTCTAAGACATGGTCGATATTTCAAAAACCAAGAAAGAACTCTAACGTTATTCTAAAGAATCTAACTTCACTGCACATTGCTCACACATTCTCTTTTGCAGGGCTCCTAAATAGTCCTCATGTGATATCGACATTCCTGCTAAAAGCTTACACTATGTTTTTGGCGCCTTTCGTGAGGCCAATTCTAGCAGGCTACATCAATATGTGGAATTTCATCGCTCGATTACTTGGCTTAGCATTCAACATTCTCATTAACATCCTAAAGATCTTTTCCCAGTAAAAGAAAGAACGGTTAGCAGAAGTAGTTATATATATTATACATTTATAGCAAAAGTACAGCAAATAACATGGCTTCACATAACACATCAGTCATCATCCCCATCACGACTCGACCATGTTTCTAGCAATGAAAGAGCAACCAGTGGCCCAAGAACAGGCGGAAGGGGTGGCGGCTTGCCGAAAGTTACCGTAGGCTCGGCCTCCTCCTCTGTAATTAGTCCTCTTTCTGGATAATCCTCATTGATTTTCTTCTTTGGATTTGTAGTGGCCACTCTACCTGGTTTCCAGTTTCCACAAACACATTGTTGTCTTGTACAATGTTCTTATACCATTATAATTATAATAAAGGCATCAAAATTCAAAGGGGCCCGCAGGGAACATATACCTCTTGATCCTGTGACAAGGTAGATTGGTTTCAATTTGGATTTTGCAGATAACAGTGCACTAGTTCCACGCATGTCCGCCGATCAAATAGCAACCCTGTCAGGTTAAAATCCATATCTTCAAATTAAACCTGCGACGAAGAGACATAAAAAAGGAGACCAAAAAAACATAAAGCGAGAGAAGCTGTAACTGCACCTGCGACTGCGAGTGTCGTACTTGAATCAAAGCGAAAGCGAACGACGCTGTCGTTTGTTTCCAACTAAAAGACGAGAGCAGTGAAGTTCGGGAATTTTCAAGTCAAGTTCTAGAAACTGACCTGTTCGTTGATGCAAATGTAAACGTGGCTATTGGATTGGATTTGCCGACATCCATTTTCAAGGCCAGGTGCGTTATTTTTGGGCCCAAATTCATTCCCTCCTATCCTATTAACAACTTTTGGGTTAGCCCAGTTCGAAAATTTTCAAATCTCGGGTCTTGTGTTCGGACAGAGATGCTTAGGCTTGTTGCCGGCAGGACCCGCATAGTCCATTGGTCCTGCTGGCGCTAAACTTTGAGTTGCCATCATCGTTGCTTTGCACGTCTCATGTATTTTGTCTCACTCATTGATATTCTTTGCAAGGTTGTTATCCCTTGCACGTATTCAATTCCCAAGCTTTGAAGTCGCTTCTTCAATTTAAGAGAGAAAATGAAATTACTAGAAAGTCTAATTGTTATTACAAGATACAAGAACCTCCATTAGGGCAGATGGCTGTAACAACTGTGAGGGTTTTGTGGGCAGTGACCGAAGCAATTACACATGTGTCATTTCATTTAGGTGATGCGTAAAGACACCCGTGAAGTGGGTCATCCAACGAGCACTAATGCTGCATTGCTTATGGCCCACGTGTTTTGCCTTGGGCATCCGTGTCACCGGCCGAAGTCTTCCACATACATATACTACTTTTTCAAAAGTTTGGGGACCATTGATTCTCGACACGTATGCGAGGTCGTTGACATCTTTTATCAATTAAACATTATATCAAAATGTTATGTACGCAGATTTACACTTTAGTCTTTTATATGGTTCTACGAACGAATAAAATATATAATTGAGACTAATTCGATGCCGCGTGCACCAAGTTCATTAATAGTTAACATTTTTAGTTTTGGATCATTGTTTGATTCTGTTGTTTTGATTTGGTTTCGTTTGTTACAGGAAGGTAACGTACCGCAGCATTGCATTATTTATTAACCGCCATTGCTTTTCTACTTCAAGTCAACTGCGAGGTCTTAATTTTATTATTTCGAGAAAATAATATACGAAAAATGACTCTTATTAGACGCATAAGTAGAACACAATATGATCAATTGAAAAAAATAAAATACGAACAAACATCATCGCTTCACAGTATTTAAAATATGAGAAATTCTAGATTACATGATTAAATATAATTAATTAATTTATGCATAATATGTGTAGTTAAATTTTATATAATTATTAATTACATGTTGAATCTTTAAAATAAATACAAACATTATTTATTTACTATATAATTAATATGATACATGAGAGATTTTTTTAAAGTACAGTCGAGCCAGAATTCAGCTACGTTTCTTTTTCTAATCCTTCCGTGCCTCCCACTTCTTCTAGCTCCTGCATACACAAGCCCGCATGTATTCAATATAACTTTATGCCATCCTTCCAATATTGGAGAGTGAACCAAAAAAAAAAATTCCAACCAATGTCTCACCTGAGGTCCCAGGAACAACCCGTATGGCAACCCATTAAATTTCTCCGAATGGTGAAGCTATAATTACGTGGAAGAAGAGAAATACGTGAGTGTAAATGTTATGATATTAAGATATTTACAGGACGTACATGGAAATGGATAATCAACGTACTTGATGAGCTGCAGCGACCTTACGTAAATAAGGGACATGAACGATTGGTCCCACAGGAAATCGACGGTGGACAAGTCCATCGTGAACGAACATGTAGGCCATTCCGAAAACTGTAATCCCCAGACCCTGGATTAAAATCTTAATCGTGTGAAACTCGCTTCAAGAAACGTGTCAAACAGAAAACAATAATAATGGCGCCAAATTAGAGATCAGTTCAGGGGATATTAGATCCACCGATGACCTGGCAAAATTTTACGACGTTGACCTTAAGTGGGGAAAAAATCTAAGTCAGAGAGAAAAGGGCGAGGCAAGTACAGCGCCGAAACAGAGTCCTGGAACGATGCCTTTGTTGAAGAAGCCGTAAGAAAGCAGAGCAATTGCGGGAACCGCGTTAATTACTGCAAAAATATCGTTCAACTCGAAAGGACCATCCCTCGGCCGGTGATGAGACTGCAAAATTCCAAGATGCAAACTTTAGGGGGGAAAAAAATAAAACGGCTTCACTTTTGATAGTCACCAATTAATAATTAGTACATAAGTAACCGACCTTATGCATGTGCCACAACGAAGCATGCCATAGAGCTCTATGAGCCCACCTTGCCCAAAACTCCATGCCTACCTGCAAATTTAATTGCAACCGAAAAAGATTCAACATCAACAACAGAAATTTCTATGCAATCATTGTAAGTACAATTTTAACTCACAGCTGCCCCAACAAAGAGTGCAAATGTACCGAACATTTCTAGAAGTTGCAACTCACGACCCTGGAAGACGAAGGCACAAAATTATTAATTGAATATTCTTCAAAAGAAAAGAAAAGAAAAGAAAAAATTAATAAAGGTGAATTAGTACCTCCGTTTGCCACGCAAATCTGTAATGTACGGCCAAAACAGCCATTGAAGAGATGCCAAGACTAGACACGATTGCTGCAACGAGGTAGGTTTGTCTCTCTGATCTTTTTCTTGCTTGTCTCTCTTCTGCTCGGGAAAAAAATTTGATCTCATTCTGCGCTTGTACAAAAGTTTTCTTCTCAAATTTATCATTATCTTCAGTTTTGTCCTCCGTGACAAAGCGCATACTCGAGCTCTTCTGTTTCCTCTTCTGGGTACCCTGACTTAAAGATGATCGATGAATTATCGCTTCGGAGATTGGCTTTCCAGTAAAGAGAGTATTACGACCAAGAAGACACGTCACAACACTTGAATTGGCTGATGACATTCCACTTGCCATAAATTCTCAAATAAAAAGGCTTTATTTTAAGAGACAAATTCAAAATCTTGACTCTTGAAATTAAGCGAATATATATGCGCAAGTTTATATGATTGAGAGATTCAAATTTTAAACCGCAAGCTTTTTTAAGGAGAAGAAATTAAGGGTGCGTTCGGTATTGTTTTGAAATCACGTTTTCTGTTTTTTGAATTCAGAAAATACTAAATAAGTGTTCGGCAGCTTGTTTTTGAAAATGTAAAATTCATTCTACACTTTTAACAAAGGAAATGAGAAAACAACTTTTTCTTGTTTTCCTTGTTTTTCAATCTTATATTAAGTTTCAAAATGAATAATTTTCTTCTACCATCTCACAAAATAATAATAATATCATTATTATTATTATTATTATTATTATTATTATTATTATTATTATTATTATTATTATTATTATTATTATTATTATACCCAAAAAATCAATTTCCCTCACAATAATCTTTTCTTTTTATATACATTACAATATTTTTTTATATTAATTAAATAAAATATGTAGAGGTTATCATTGTTCTTTAAACAAAAAAGTTAAAAAGATCACCTAATTTATTCTTAAAATTAAAATAATCAAACTAATTAAATAATAAAAATAATTATTCATTACTTAATATTAAGTTTATGGAAATTATTCTAATAATAATTCTTTAAAACATTCCTACCAAACGTATTTTACTTTTCTTCATTTTCAAGATTTTTTTTGAAAATGATACCGAACACATTTTTAAATTTTAAAAATAAATTTGAAAATATCATTTTATTTCATGAAAACAGCAGTTTGAAAATAATACCGAACGCACCCTAAAATACTGGGAAAGTAACTAGAAGCTGAAACCAAGATGGTGAGTCGTACAGAGCGCAAATCTTTGAATTTTTTTTGTTAACTCAGCCCTTGCTTTTGACACAGTGTGAACTTCTGCTCTTAACTTAGCTTACAGACCATAAGCCTTATTCGTATTAAAAGTTTTAACTCATGAGTTGACAGTTGTTTCAAATTTATATTGTTAGCCAATTCCCAACTCATATGAGATTATTTCATTGACATTGATAATAGGTCAATGTTCTATATCATTTCTAAAACATGCTTGCCGATAAAAAGTGACATGAAATTCGTGTATGGGCTTTAACCTTTTTTTGAATTAAAAAAAAAAAAAAACCATCATTCTCACACATGCATGTAAGAGGACTTAAATTTATTGAAATGGCATCCTTCAATCCCTACCAAACTCTATTATTTGACATTAATGGTGTGTTTATACGTGAGATTGAGAAATTGAAATTCGAAATGAAAATAATTAATGGTATTTAGTCGTTAAAATAGAAGCGTGAATGAAATAAGACATATGAGACCCACATGGCTTTTGAATTAAAGATAAAGTTCATATTCCTTGAACTCTCAATTTTACCCTCAACTAAATTTCATAATTTCATATTTATCCTCAATTCAAATATTATTATATTATTGTTATTGTTATTATTCTTATTCTTTTAATTGTTGTTAATAATAATACTAATAAATTTATCAATAATAATAACTATTATTAATTCTATTGTTGTTGTTGTTGTTGTTGTTGTTGTTGTTGTTGTTATTATTATTATTATTATTATTTTGAATAATAATAGTAATCACAATTATTATAATGACAATAGTCAATTAAGATTATTTTAATAATTCATAACAACCATTTAGATTTTAAGACAAAATGATATGCATCTCATTTTGATTTCGATTATTATAGTTAAATTCTCCAATTGAATTCCAACATATTCAAATTATCGATTGATAAACACACTATAAGTAATAATCCGTTGAATTTTCAAAAGTGCACATGTAAATGTTACCGTATTATTTAATATAGCGTTTTTTTAAAAATATGCTATATTAATAAAGAAGAAAGTTTCCGGTATTTACTTCTATAATGCAATGTTTATAATGGAATGAAAGGCCTTGGAAGGCCATAGCAATAGGACCTGGTGACCAGGCCCGTGTTCTTGTTACTAGTTATTACAACCAGTGAGTACGGGACATTTTTTGGGGGCTTATCTCGAATAATATCTTACCATTGACATTTGGAAAAGGGTGGGACTATTTCAATCCATTCATTTTCTCTTTATAGTTATTTTAAAAATAAATTTATTATTAAAAATTAAAAAATATTAAAATTATCCTTCACTAATTTCTTTCTCTCTATATTGTAATTGCATGTTCTCTCTGCTTTAACAGTTTACAAAGTAAATACTCAATTTTACTCTCTTTTGAATTCTTTTTTTAGAGTTTCTCAGTATATCATGATTTTCATACTTTTTATATATAAGAATTATTTTTCTTGATATTCATTAGTATTTGTATTTAGTAAGAATTAATTTATTGATATTAATTAACTTTCAAGGCTAATACAAATTTTTTGCTGTTCATTTTTAAATGGTAGGTTTTATTGGTCTTAATTAGTAATACTAATTATTTACAGTTAAAAGAATATATCTGAATATATTGATGAGAATTCATGAAATTGAGAAAAGCCACAGAAAAAAAGAGTTAATTAAATATTTTTTTAAATCATTTAGATAATAAAATTTTTAAATAAAAAGAGGGTATAGACAAAAAATTGATAGATTTAAATAGTCCTACCCTTTAAAAAAATATATAATAAAAAAAAAAATGAATCGGAGAGCATATTATCAAGTAAGAAGTCGATACTTAGTTGAGTTTGAAATAATATTTTAAATAACAAATTAACATGACTTTCACAATCTCGCCTAATCTTTGAAACCTGACCGTCGAATTGGATTTCCCTTGGTAAAATTTGATAAAAGATTAGAAAAAGAAATTCGAATCAATTATAATAGTCATACTGAGAAATTAATTATCATTACGAGCAAGAAGGCGAAGCCGCCATTGATGTTGAATGAATTATGTGGTGACGAGTCCCATGATGGTAGCGTAGGATGAATAGAATAACATTTCAGGACCAGTTGCTTAAAGTATAATTGTTTGTTTTATCATTTAGGGTGTATTATTAGGAGCTTGAGACGAGACGAATCTAACCCAATATTCTATGTTATATTGCCCTACTTATTTTACGAGTCAAAGATATTTTTTTTCCTATTACTTAAAGAATTTTTATCTTTTCTTTTTTATCCGATTTAAGTGTTGTTTATTTTGGTTTTCTTACTTTAGTTAGGAAAATTTCATTATATAAAAGTATTTTGGGTTTGCATATTTTGATAAATTCATGATATTTAAGGTTAATATAAAATAGGTCTAAAATCCTTTTTTTTTTTTTTTTATTTAGACTTTCATTAATAAAGTTTCAAACTTTTTAGAAATTTGTGTTTCTTTTATCTTTCCAATTTCAACATTTTCATTTTGTCAAGCTAGCGATGGAAAAGAGGAGAAATATAAAATACAACATGCTTTCCCTTCCAATCATTCCATTTTCGAACATTAAATATGTTGCAGATTTGTAAAATGATCTTAGGTCATGTTTGATATTGAGGTACAGTGTTTAAATTATATTTGTTACAAAAAAAATTGTAACAACGAAATAAAAGTTAATAATATGTAGTAAATATGATTTTTAAACAATAATTTTTATAAAAACTAGCAAAGGCATTATAGATTTTTTATCACACAAGTAGTGAATCAAATTAACATATCTTTTAACACAATTGCTAGTGTTTAACTTAAAGTAACGATTACTTAATTAATTTAATAGGATCTTTTTCCTGTGAGTAAAGTCGAAGATTTTTCCTTAGCTTATGACATCTTCATGGGTGATTTTGTATTATTTAATTATTTACTTTGACACTAATTAATATTAATTCCGAATTAGTAATTACGAAAAGATTTTAGTTATGTAATTAATAAATGACTTGAGCGGCAGAGCGGGCCGCACAAAATGCGCAATCCTCATTATTCAAGGCCGATTTACCGCTCTTCGCGCTGCACAAAGGTAAAAGGAAGTGATGGCCCTTTGATAGCAGTGAATTAATGATGGGCAAGGAGTTTTTTTGGGCCCTGTTGAATGCGAAACTCCAGATTCCAAAAGCCCAACATCCTCTTGAAGTGGACAAAAAGACAACACAGTGGAGCTTTCTATCGGTTCTTGAACTTGATGACCCTTTTTTATTTCCTCCATCTTGGTTCTTGACTTTGAGTATTCTGTAGAACCTCTGAATTAAGTTACGCCACCCCGTTAAGGCGTTAATCTTGATTAAACATTAAAAGTATTTAAAAAGTCGCAATAATCAAAATTCGAATTCAATAGAACTAGAAGATTGTATTTGACATTCATAATTGTGGATGGTGAAATTTGAAAGCGTTACACCATTTGCAACGAATTAAGCATCGTGCATATTGCACGTACGTAAAAAAGACAAAAGTAGCATGTCCGAAAAGGAGGGCAGACATGGAGGTCTCCGTAGATCTCTTTTGTTCAATTGGGTGTGATCCATATCATCCTCAACTCACTTCCTCTTTTTATAATAGGGACCTAGACCTAATGGAAAATCTCTATGGTTGTTACCATCTTATCCTCATCCCATTATGATAATTTATTATTATCACACTTTCTTTGAGTTTCTTCCTGCAGGGAAATAAAAAGGTCATTTTCATTTTCTTTTTTGATAGAGGGTCAAAAAAGTTTCCATCCCACAGGCCCTATAATGGAAATGTTTGTAAGGGCATTACTGGAGGTATCTTAGCTGTAAATTAACAAATGATGCAGCAATCTTAATTCAATGGGGTTTCCATCTCTGGTTTGAAAGAATGTGAAAAATCCTTTACGAGACGAGACCTACTGCTTTTGGCAAATCAATTTGAGTCATTGAGTGTAGCCCCACTGCTGAGCTTTTCAATGTCTTTAAGATACACTTGTTGACATTTATACGTCATTTGAGGGCCATAGGCATCATTGTTATGTTAGCTCCTATATCAACTTGTGTAAAAAAGGCTCTAACATGCGGGGCTCTTAATATCTGACTAGACCCTCGACAATTTCCTGGCTAGTTCAATCGCTGCCAACTCTTCTGGACCTCATATAAAAGATTCCTCATTTAATCATGTGAACTTAGAAGTTATTATTAATTTTCAATTTGTCACAACATATCTTTTCTTGGCTAATCAATGTCATCAACGATCTTAAGAGCCTCTAATGGTAAAAGATCACACATTTTGAGGATCATATGCATTTTGAGCTTTTCATTTTAAGAAAGTTGCCACATAAACCATTAGTTGAAAGTATTTCCTTTGGCCTACTAGCTCCCTTCCAACCCAACCATATGGATCTGATCATTTCCATGTAAGGAGTACAATTTATTGATGGGTCTAGCGGCCACAGTCATGGCCAATTATAATATATATAAAATAATTAATCAATCCTCCTTTATATATTCAATGTTAAAGTTTCCCATTATTTCTTCGAAAGTAAACCTGTATACTTTGAAATCTTCTATCTTTTCTCCCAAAAAAAAAAAAACTCAATTAGCTGCTAAGTTTTTTTTTTTATTTAATCGGCATATATATATATATATATTATTAAATTCACTATGAAGGTGGGGGTTTGGCCAGACCCCTACATATAATATAAATCATATAAAGAAAGGAAGATGAGGAGAGAAACATAAACTAAAACCTCCCAAAAATAAAGAAGAGCAAACAAATAAAAAAAAAACTAATAAAACGAAATTAATGTCGAACATGTGGGAATTCGAAAGCCACTAAATATAGAATGCCAGATAGACTAAAAGAAAGATCTCCATATTGAATAAACATTGACAAGTTTGGTAAGTACATGCCCGATTGGCCATAAAGTTAGCAGTGGAAATAGCATAGCCTCCTGAAAGACATGCCTGATAATAATAGAAGAATTAGAAGATTAAGTATGAATTCGGCCAAGAAGATAAACATATTCCCACTATACTAGAAAATGGGAATTAGCCCAAAAAATCATAGTGGCCAAGTAATTAGCTGGTAAGATTCTTCTTTATTATCCTCCTTGTAAGAGACTGGAAAACAATCAATCATTTCTCTTATTTTGTTACTAACTAGATGATTTTTTATCTTTCTTTCTTTTGTGAGAGTTTTATCCCTATTTCATTAGAATTTTTTTGTGAGAATTTTATCCCATTTTTTTATCCTTACTTTGTTAGAATTGGTTATGAGAGTTTTATTTCTTCTTTTATTTCTATCTATTAGGGTTAGTAGTAAGAGGTTTTTCTTCTTTTTTAATATTTTGTGTGTAAATGAGAGGCATTGCGTTCGTCATTTAGATTTGAGCATGATCTCACTATAAAGATATATAAGTCTTTCATTATCTTGATTTAACCGCAATTAAGCTATCTCTTTAGCTGCTAATTAATTAAATAATTGTGATTTAGCTAGGCCCAAGGCATACAGGCCTGTCGCAATCGATGATATATGTTAATATCATAGGCTACAGGGTACAGATTTGAATATTTTCGTTGCACCTTTTGTAGTGAGGTATAGTCAGCTTTATATCGACGTACTAGATTGCTTGATTTGATATTTGTAAGATGCAAGATCATCAAGTCCTGTCGAGACGGATGCCTCGGCGCTTGCTCCAGCAAAATGGGGCCAACGTTAACCACGTATTAAGTAAAAGTCTGAGTGCTAATTAAAATAGATTAGTTAATAGACACCTTGTCAACAGTATAATTTCCGATACCACTAATTCAAAATCTATGGTTAACATTGCTTTTAATTGCTGATTTAAGTGAGCCAGAATTTGATATTTTACCAACTCAGTTTGGCGTACAATGCCAAGCGACAGTTGAAGAGTCATCTGAACTCTTCTTGAATGTTTTTTTTTTTTTTCCTGAATACGACTGATATAAGTACCCTGGAGCTCTTAAAAGAATATCTTCTAAGCTAGTTGGAGATCATTGGTCAAGGAGGAATTATCATCATTTTCGATTTTGGGCCGTGTGTTATTTTAATCTCTAATTCTTTGCATGTATGTCCTGAAACAACAATGACACGACATACTTTGAGTTTCTGTTTAACACTTGTTAAAGTTTTATTTGAAATGAATATAAACCATGAATGACTGAATGGTTAATGTGATTTCTGAAAGAAGCAGCTGATACCAACCCGCTTAATTAATTAGAGGGTCATTTTCTTACACCTTCTTGAGAGGAAATCGATCAAGGTTTCAAGTTAAACTATAACAAATCATTATATTATATTCGTTGTATGCCTTTAGATTACATCTCAAACAGGCATTCCCATAAGCTAAAAAGATTGTTTCAAGTTACTTCCAGACCAGTCCATAATACTCAGTATATAGTATACACATATTTGATCATACATATATGTTACTGTTAGTGAGAGGCCAAAAATTCATTCCATGATAATACATGGACTAGGATATTTGGTTACGAACTAGAAACGGTAATTTTCATTTGCATGACAAAGCATTGCATAAGTTGCAGTAATCACATGAAAGAAATTTAAAAAATCATCGTTACATCGAAACATAAACAACGGACTTGTGCACAAGAGCTAACAAATTAGTTCATAGGATGCCCCTTTTTAGCATCGAAATCGCAATTTACCATAGGCAAGTAATATTATTGGGTCTAACAGCTCAATGATGAGCATAAATGACAACTAGGTACATAATGCATTATATCAACCGAAAAAATGCGCGCACGCACACACGTACATATATGGATATGTTTGTGTAACCACACATACATAAAATTGACGAGCACATCATACAATTAGGGTTCTTACTTTTCCTCTTCTTTACCTAGCATTATTCGCTGATTAATTAAACAGATCTAAAGGAACCATGAGTAGAGGTGGGAGTTATGGCGGCGGGCAGAGCTCATTAGGCTATCTTTTTGGGTCTGAAGAGAAACCAGCTGCACCTCCGGCTCCACAGACAGTTAGCTTGCCGCCATATGGGATCGATACCGCCACGGAGAAACCTCAGGATAATCAGTCCCCTAACAAACCAAATGTCTCAAACAACTATCACAGAGCTGAAGGCCAGAACACTGGGAACTTCATAACTGTGAGTACTGAGAATATCCACTGATCCATACATTTATGCAATATTTTCTTGTATGCGGTATCACTTTTTCACTTACCACAAAATAAATCTCGTTTCTTCAGGACCGTCCCTCAACAAAAGTTAAATCAGTTCCCGGTGGAGACTCCTCACTCGGCTATCTGTTTGGAGATAAGTGATATTTATGTTTTATATTTCTTCCTACTTGCTTGCCTTAAATAAGAGATTTAGTATCGCTGCGGTTTGGTGTGATTTGAATGGAATGTGAAAAATATAAAAAATAAGGGATTCAGTTCTCATCGGTATGTGATCATACTCGAGGAGATAGCCTTTCTAGTCATTTATATATGATGTTTTGTAATTTCCATGTACCAATGAGCATGGGTTTGCAGTTCTCGTGATGCAAATAGTTCGTTTTGTTTATGTATGGTTTGCTATATGTATGTCTTAATACTGTCCATTAATAAGAAGCATTTTGTATCAGTTTGTGTGAAATTTCTATGGTGGGTCTTGTGTATTTTTTTCATGACCAGCTATGGAAACAAAGCTAACAAAAAGTGAGAGACTTTACATTTTAGTTCATTCCAAATATATGCCTCGAATCACTTCCCAAACAACTTATTAATTAGAGTTAATAATCAAACCAAGTTTTGAATTATTATAATTATATTTCTTTTCCTGTTATAGAGAGACTAAATAAAGATGTGCACGTGATTTGAATATATAATCTTTTAGAATTGATTTGTGGATCGGTCTCGAGATGCCAATTATGATGATTTGTGTTATAATCCAGAATAAGAAAAAAGTTCGTCCACCGGGCGTACAGGTTAGTGCTGAAATTGCTGTATATTAATTGTATTTTTGATTCGACGGCTATGACAGTGGAATCAAGTTAACAGACACCTCCTATTAGAGGTTCTTGTTTACTATCTCTTTCCATGATAAATTATCACTTCTTATTTTGGGTACAGCTATGAAATTTTAATCAATCGATTGCTGATTTGTCTTCCTTCTACTTTATTCATTTGTAAGGGCAATTAGAAAACAACAAGATAATACCTTAATTAGCATGCATTTTCTTTCTTTCCTTTTTTTTTTTTTTTAACTCTTCTTTAACTATATTCTTTATCGTTTGTTATTATTAGCTAGTGAACCCTAGTTCATGAAGGGATTCACCTTTCCTTTGTTATATTATTGCTGCTGATCATATATTTATTGTAACCTCTTACACACTTGTGCATGCATAAATATATAGCGTACCTATTGACCTTTTATTTTTTTATTTTTTTCCCCGAGGGAAAAGGTTGAGCAGTTATCCATTTTTTGGATGATTTGTCATTAATTTTGTCTATTTTAGTCAGCATTATAATCGTATTTTTCTTTTTTCGTTTTCCTTTTAGAAAGTTCAAATATTTGTGCAATTCTACCGAGTAGAGTTATACCATGTTTGGTGTTGTGGTTGGTAGTTGTTGCTCTACTATTTTTGTCGATATTAATATTTAAATGTTATATTTATCAAATGCTATTAACTTTTATTTTATAATTACAATTTTTTTTTCACAATAGTTGGGATTTATAAGTTACGCTACCTTAATATCAAATAGAGCCTTAAGTACTATAAACTTATATACCTACGTTTGCTCTTACACTATCAATTGAATGATGTCAATGAGTAGTTAATATTAAGAAAATGAAGCAATAATTATAAACTAAAACTTGAAGTATAGACTCCACTTTAACATGCGTTGCACCACTTCTTACTATTTATTGCAAGTATTTAAGTTACTTCTTCCCTGAGGAGAACTCTCAAAGTGTTCACCGTTGGGATAACACCCCTAATATTTGGATCCCTACTTACTGCTTATGATTCGTGATCAATTATTTGTTTCTGACTTCTTTCATATATGCGAAATATATATGATATGGTCTATACATTTTACTTGGTTCATAGAGTAACATTAACTTAGTAACTTGAAATCCGACTTTATTCATTGTCCATATTTTGTTTCGTGCATACATTTTGAAATTGACAGTATATTGTGAGTGCGTGGTATGATTAAATGAAAGAAACTCAAGGTGCGTTTGGAATTGAGGTTGAACAACTTTATCTTTAAAAATACAGTACTAAATTATTTGGTAATATTAGTCGTTGTTGCTTGGAACCTATACTAATATAATTTTTAACTTGTATGATGAAAAATTTATTATATCTTTAATAATTTTTTCAAAATTATTATTTAAAATTTATATTTATTACATATTATTAATTTTTATTTCATAGTTATAATTTTTTTTGCATAGCAGTGGTAGATTTTAAACTACAGCACCTCAATCTCAAATACACCCTTAGCGAGATGACTACCTTGATGTAAAATGATTTGCAACTTGAACAGAGACCAAACTATGATATGCTTGCTCTCTTGTTTTCTTCTCCTTTTGGCGTGCGGTCTTCTCTTTTGACGACGAAGGCAACTATATAAATGCCTTCACTGATAATTAAATAGTACGCAAGATACTTGTTTTCACTTGGAGACCTTTTGTAGTTAGCTAGTGCAAGATTATGGTCCATACATATCGAGTCACACATTGTTATCGTTGACGCACTACCTGTGTGTGTGTACACCTCTAAATCTTTCCTTAGTTTATGGACAAATCACTTAAAGGCCGAACTAGTTAAGTTAAACTTGAATGTACATATTGAATGAAACTAAAGGAACTGCAGTCCGCAGTCCCAGAAAGCAATGTCAGCATCAAAATGGTGATACTGGTACACAATTTGGTGTAGCATTTTGTAGGCTTCTGAGTTCTAGCTTTATGGAGTTTATGAATGAATAAAGGAAGCTCGATCATTTTATTCAGTCGCTATTATTGCTTAGGGTAGGGAATTAACTAACAAATAGCGGTGACGTAAAGTCTAATTTGCTTGCGGTATATAATTAAAATTAATTATCGAATTAAAAGCAAAGTCTCTCTCAGAGTTTCCTAATTGAGAACGTTAATATGTTAATCAGCATTGACGCCAGTGGAGACATGAAAAACCGAACATTTAGGGCAGTTGATGAATTTTGAACTCTGGGGGACCCACCCCACAGAAGATATCTCAGGTTCCCGCAATTGAGGCCGAAAATCTACTCGTAATAAGAGGTCCAGACACATCTACAAGCATATTCTATGGGCCAAACCTAACTCCAGGCCTAATTTTTTTTTTTCAACGGGGATATTTGCACGCCACCTGTGACTACCAAACAAATTGAATCTCATGCGAGCGTGAGCACAAAACAAAACAAATTGAGCAAACTACACATGCCCATCCACCGCACCTTTTCTTGTAATTGTCTCTCCCATTGTCTATTGTGTGTGTGTGTGTGTGTGTACTTATTGAACAACAATAAAGGTTAAACAAATGTATGCCACAGAAAAGATTGCTTTTAGTTCAAGGTAGTAGAGAGTGAAATAGTATATACGGAAAATTGATATATATAGCAGAGCTGTGAGGTGATATTCTTTATAGAATTATTTGAATTGATCTTCGTCCTAGGAGTTTTTATCTATCCAAAAAAGTAAAACCCCAATGTTATAGTTTGTATTTTTTTTTTATATAGTATTAGAATCTTAACTTTACAACAAAACTTGGCTATTTATATGCCTTTACTCAAAACTTTAATTTTTTTTTTCTAAAGAAAAGAAAACCTTTATTTTTACGCAAAAAATGTTGAGTGCCTTTTATGTCTACTCGTCCATCTCGCGAAGGCGTGTACATACAAGAAGCACCGAAAACTTAGGCAGCACTCATGCCATTGCCATCCACTTATCCACCAAGAAATTACGAATGCCTTTTAGAGAGATAAACAATGCAGCACATGGATGATCGATCTAGGCTTGGTGGCCTCATCGGCCATGGCGCTACCACTACCACACCAAATCATTCGTACCCATGCAACCAATTGTAGAATGAAATGGACGTTAATGCCCCAGCCCAAACCACAAAGTCACAAACGTCATTATCAGTAAGCAAAAAATAAAAGAGGGTTATTATAACATTCTGTTGGTGATTGATTACCTAAAACTAAAAGTCGTCCCGTGAATGCTGCTTCTGAATTTAGTGCAAATTCGGTGATTGTGAGACCCACATGGATCCCGCAGTAAGTGCCATACACATTGCTAGCTAATTAACTGCTCATTTTGATTAATTGCTGGTGTACTTTACCGTCAGGAAAATGAACTTCAAATGAATTAGTTGAAGAAAAGATACATGAGATTTGTGTTGCTTTCTGGTGGCCCTAATGGTTCTCAAATGGCACTCTTAGTATCATTATATTAAGAGAAAAAGGAAAAAAAGATGCAACAACTTTACGATAACGTAACCCGTGAAGCCGAATGGAACTTAGGTCACGGGATGCCATGCCCACAAGCCTCAAATCCTGACAAAAGTATCGTGATGCGGGGCCCCGGCAGTTGCTTTCGACTTCCCATAAGCCTAAGAAATGGCAGTATCAGACAAGCTTTGTCTACTGTAGCAAGGAAGGTCACAAATGCATATATTCGTTTTAAAACCCATTGCTTATAAAAACAAGTGCGATATTGTTATTGGGTAATCCTGACATCAGAAGAACAACAACACATGCAGTTTCTTTTTCCATTTGCCCATTTTCTATATGCGTGTACATAAAACAGGGTAAGTGGAGTAGATGAAAAAAAAAAAGGGACTAGTGGGTGGGCATGTTTTCTTTGGTGGCACTAGTGATTCAGGGTTGGCTGCCACTCTCTTAACCCCCACCTTTTAGATAAAACCTAATTCAGAAATTCCAATTCAAATTATTAAAATTGCAGATAACTCAAATGGGACGTTGATCACAGTCTGGGGTTGTTTCTGTCACAGCACTCTCACCTTCGCTATCCAATAGAAATCTCCCTAAAATTTTCAATTTTACTCTCATGTTATTTTAAAAAAGACGCCCGCATTACACGTATACCCCTCAGTTTGCTTGTGGGGTATACACAATAATCTTTGTCACATTTTAAAATGATTTTTTGGTCTCTGTTTTGCTCTTTTACTTTTAATCAGTTTTTTTTTCTTCCACTCTTCTCCCATTTTCTTCTCCTAAGATTAAACATCAACGTTAACAGGATTGTCGATAATGTGCTAAAAGTCCGGAGTTCTACCCCTATATAAATCGTAAACAAGCTTCAAAGTCCCTAGACTCTTTGAACAAGCCAAGCCAGAGCAACCTATCTTTTATTCAATGGAGTCGTTGAAAACTCCCAAAAGAACTCAGGTAAAGCTTCTTCTTCTATCGTATGTATCTTTCCGTGATCTCCGGAAACAAACATAACGCAATCTCTTCTAATTCACGCAGGTTATTTGTATCATATTACTAGTTGGTATTATCATCTCGTTAAATACAAATGGAGTTGAGAGTAGAAAAGCCCGAATTTCAGACTCGTTTGAGTACTCAGCAATAAGTTGCAGAGCTCACAGTGCATCATTGGAGGAATTCGGAGGCGTTGGTGATGGAATCACATCAAACACAAAGGCTTTTAAGGCCGCAATTGATCATTTGAGTCGGTTCCAGTCAGAAGGAGGGTCCCAACTGTTTGTTCCTCCTGGAAAATGGTTGACTGGAAGCTTCAATCTCACCAGCCATTTCACTTTGTTTCTTCACAAGGATGCTGTTCTTCTTGCTTCCCAGGTTAGCAGCTCTGTACTTTCGATTGTTCCTTCAACTGATTGTACAGATTAATTTATTCATTTTACTGGGAGATTGAGAAGACTACCTGCAACGCAATGTGTATTTTTCTTAAAGATCATAGCTGTTAGGTTTCGGATGAGGGAAAATTTTTCCGAGGAAAAAGCAAGAAGAATAACAAATATAACAATAGAAACGCACTCTATAGCAGTTTTCCAGCCATTAAAAGGTATAACGTCATTCATGCGAACTGCCTCATAACAAACGCGTTCCTTTTGTTTCAGCCGTTAATCTGGGTCTTCGAAGCCTGGAACTAGTCTCTTTATTGTTGATAAATATTGGCTTTAGTCCTGCATTTCCTAGGAAACACTTATTTTCAGACGAACAGGTTGACTTTGGCAGCACAGCTAATTATTTCCTACGGCTACTAAATAAAAAATAAGCACTAAATTCTAACAATTATGTTTATCAAACACCTATTAACATTTCCTTGACGACTAGAGCTTTCATTCCCAACAATTGCGGCTCAAAGAGCCATATCACAAGAATACCAAAAACGGACTCTAAAGCATGTTTCTCTAGCAAGATGCATCAGGCTGATTATTACCGTCATAATTTCTATTTTGAGAAGAACTTTCATTTTAATGCTTAAAAAACCTGATGATTAAATGATCTGTATCATGATCTAATCTGCATTGATAATTGTTTTCCTATTTTTTGTCAATTGGGCTAGGATGAGAACGAATGGCCTGTGATCGAGCCTTTGCCATCCTATGGTAGAGGAAGGGATACAGAAGGTGGAAGGTATAGCAGTCTTATTTTTGGAACCAACCTCACTGATGTTGTCGTAACAGGTACCAGTAATTAGTTGTAATTTCCAAAACTAAACGGAGAGTTATATGTGTGATTAGTTAGCATCACAGAAGATTTCATTGAATTTCAGGGGACAATGGAACTATTAATGGTCAGGGTGAGCCATGGTGGCGAAAATTTCGTGCGGGAGAGCTAAAGTATACCCGTCCATACCTTATTGAAATCATCCACTCACAGAATATTCAAATATCCAACCTCACATTGATTGATTCTCCCTCCTGGAATGTTCATCCTGTTTATAGCAGGTTTCTTTCTGCTTCTCTAGTACCTAATTACATTGCTTATACTTGTCTAAATACATAGATGGTTTAATCCCTAAAATTTGTTCCTTTTGGTTCTAACAATTGATGTTATGGAATGCAGCAGCGTCGTAGTTCAAGGCATAACGATCCTAGCACCAGTGACTTCTCCAAACACTGACGGTATTAATCCTGGTGAGTATGCAGAAATGTTTTTAAACCACTTTGAAGAGCATGCACCAAAATTTTCTTGCCATATTCTTGAAAATATTTAACTTTCTAAGAGTGGAACCTAAGTCTTACACACCTAAAATGTTCCGGGAACAGACTAAAGATTTATGAATAAACTGTTACTTCCACTACGCTATGCTTCAACAAATACTAAGCAAGCAGCAACTGTTTGATTCTGATTTCAGATTCTTGCACAAACACCAGAATCGAGGACTGCTACATTGTATCAGGGGATGACTGTGTAGCAGTTAAAAGTGGCTGGGATCAGTATGGAATTGCTTATGGGATGCCAACAAAGCAGCTTGTTATCAGGCGCCTAACGTGCATTTCTCCCTTCAGTGCAGTGATTGCACTGGGAAGTGAGATGTCCGGTGGGATTCAGGACGTTCGGGCAGAAGATATCACAGCCATTGATTCTGAATCGGGTGTTAGGATCAAAACTGCAGTTGGAAGAGGAGGTTTTGTGAAGGACATATATGTGAGAAGAATGACAATGAAAACCATGAAGTGGGCATTTTGGATGACAGGCAGTTACGGTTCTCATCCTGACAATAACTATGATCCGAAGGCACTTCCTGTGATTCAGAATATCAATTATCGTGACATGATTGCTGAGAATGTAACAATGGCTGCTAGATTGGAGGGGATTGCTGGGGATCCTTTTACTGGAATTTGCATATCAAATGTCACCATTGAGCTAACCAAGAAGCCTAAGAAACTTCAATGGAACTGCACTGATGTTGCAGGGATTTCGAGTGGTGTGACTCCTAAACCATGTGAATTGTTGCCAGATCAGGGACCGGAGAAGACTACGGAATGTAATTTTCCTGAGAACAGATTGCCCGTTGAGAACATGGGAGTTCAAAGGTGCTCCTACAATGCAAATTACTTGTGACACGAATTGTTATGTATGTATATGGGATTTCAGTCCCTATTTGCAATGATATGATGAATCACCAAACCTATACTTACCAGTTGCAAAGAAATAATGCGACTAAATTATGCTGTCACCCACAAGTCATGACTTCTGGAATTGACTTACAAAATCTATTTAATTCAAAAGAGGCGATAAAGATTAGAATTTTTATTTTTATTTTTCCGTATTGGGTTTGTTAGCTTGAACTTCTAGTTCCACTGTAATCTTTTTTTATTTCTTTCCTACCAACAACTCAGATTTCTCGCACCATCATCATAGACTCAAATTTTTTTGCTTTTCCTTTTTGTACAGAAAAATATACAGATTGTAACTAGGAATTTAGACCAGGATATGGCATCAAGATTTCACAAATTTTTAACACTTACAACCATTTTGTCTTACTACGAATTTCTATAAGCATCAACACCATTACATAACAGCCCACATCGGAAGGACAGTGAGATACAGGAAACAACTCATTATATGTAATTATATTGATTAACTCCAAAGGTTTCAGAAAAACTGGAAGCAAGAAGCATGAACAACATAGTATCCTTAATTTGCTTTAACCTCTAAAATTCCCAATTTATTCTATCCTTTTACCAGTCTGTTTTCAAGGTCCAATGCAGCTGCATTCACTGATTTCGCAAGCACCGAAACCAACAAGCAATCGGGCCTTCATGCATATTTTTGGGTCCCAATAGTCAGAGGAGTTATTGTTAAGCTCCTTGAACATTACCGAACTCCAGCTTTAAGGTACAGAAAATGAACTTTAGCGTCTTTCCTACTCCTCACCATTCTAGAGAAGGGTTATGAAAATACATTGTATTAGGGGCAAACGAGGGTTTGTTCCGCATGAATTTCTACAGCATAAGCAAAGCATACTCCTAACAGGTTGGATCTGGATTGAACTTGACTGACTCCCTCCAGATCAGCTCCCTAATGTGATCTTCAGTGCATGATGAATGCTCAAAATCAAAGTGGAAAGGCCTGGAGCAGACAGGTTCATCATTGAGATCATGAAGAGATTGTAAATAGGGGTGACAAAGCGCCTCTTCAACTGCAAACAGAAGCAAATGAGATATCATTTGTAAACTTTAGCAGATTAGATACAGAAGAGAGAGAGAGAGAACTGTTGAGCTAGGAGGTCTGAAATCCATTTTTGTACCTGTAATACGTTTATTGGGATCGAACACAAGCATTTTCTCTAACAGATCTACAGCCCCAGAAGACATATTGGGAAATCTAGTAGCAAACTGTTGCTTTCGACACCGTGGAAGCTGTCTAACATATCTTCTAGCATTATCACTCCGGAGAAATCCAAGGCTTTCATCATCAGGAGAACCTATTAACTTTTAAACAAAAAGACAGAAAACACACGGCTAATGTTATAAGTATCAGTTTATTGGAAATGATAGACATGTTTCCTCTATTCTTCATTCGAGAATCACTGCATTCTAGAAGGTTACAAATAAGAAGAGTTGAAGAAGGGTGAAAAGTGATTTCTGGAGTAATTTGATCCCTTTCCAATTTAGGTACTAACCTATTAGTAACAATGATGTTATTTTTATAGCTGCTTCAGTATTAATAAACCTTATCTAACAGCCCCATAAATCATACCTCAGTGATGAGTCTCAGCTGGTGGACATAGTCTTTCCCAGGAAACAAAGGTTCTCTGGTCATGATTTCACCAAGTATGCAACCAACAGACCAAATATCAATTGCAGCAGTGTATTCTGTACAATTAAGGAGCAACTCTGGTGCCCGGTACCAACGAGTGACAACATACTCAGTCATGAAATCTGTTTCAGATGTCGTCCTTGCCAATCCAAAATCTCCAATTTTAAGGTCACAATTGGCATTGAGAAGCAAGTTGCTGGGCTTGAGATCACGATGCAAGACACTGGCTGAGTGTACATATTTCAATCCTCGTAACAACTGATATAAAAAGTACTGCAAAAATTTTATCAAATATCAGTTTCACGCTAAGCTCAAACTCTGGAAAGTCTTAAAACAAGTCATTTTTTTATTTTTTTTCCCTCACATGTAAACACTAAGCAGGTTGAGTATATGCCTGGTGAAAAAGTACAAAAACATTTTCAAAATTTAGTACATGAAAAGCATCACTTTTCTCCTCATCCATCCATTCATATCCAGTAGTCACTACAGACAATAATTTGATAGAGCATCACTGAGCCAAAATTGAGGAGCTGGCAGCTGTACCTAAGAGATAATAGGTAAAGTTTTTGTTGATTATTATTAGCAATTATCTTAGAAAATATATCTTTCTCAATCAATATTTGCAGGCAAATCAATGGCAGAATCATGTAAAAAGATAAAAACAAGTAGTTCAGTTCATAACAGTAGGTTAATCAGTTCTATCATAACTCATAACCACTGAATTACTGAAAAGTTAGTTTTTTCATAACTTATTCACTTTTAGAAGTTAAATTTCATCTTCATCAGAGAAAAGGGCAACGCTGAAAGTATTCAACCATTGTGTGAAGTCAGTCTTATGTGATCAAAGAAATTCAAAAGGAAACCAGAAGCAATCCCTTGTAAGCTACAGAGAATTATAAAAACTCATTCCAACAAAAGGTTTAAAGCCCTAAAAATCAATGCTAGTGCCAAACCTGACAATGATCATCTGTTAGTTGTTGGTTAGAGCGAATTATCTGGTGAAGATCAGTGTCCATCAATTCATAAACGATGTATACGTCATTAAAGGTGTCCTTTTTGGGGGGCCGAATGATATCCTTAATGGCGATAACCTGTAGGAATACCAAAACTGAGCTGTAATAACAAGGGTCACACACAGAAAGAGTGACAGATACAAAACCACTTCTACGGCAACAGAATTTAAATCCAGAGAATGTTTGTATTGGTTAAAGATATTTGAAAATCTGATTTTCATAAAAGGAGTCTGCATCACAGTTAACATATTGCATGTTGTAACAAATAAGAATAAAAAATTACAGACATTAATCATTAACAATCACTGAAATGCCACATTGGACAAGATTTGGCGTTGATAACGCATGTCAAATGGCTTTGTGGCACAGTGACAACATGTCCTTTATTTGAAAACTTGATGCAGAGAAACTGCTAATTTTGAGGCTGAGAACATCATATGATATGAGAGTCTTATAAGGTCCCTTTTAAGCTTTTACCCACATTTGATGCCGTAAATACACTCCAGTTAAGCTACACCAATTCTTTTCTGTACTAAGATAGTTTGGTAGATATGATATGATGCACCATCTAAATTCAAAAAACTGGGAATTAACACTTTTCATGTCATGAGCCAGACAGTGCTAATAATTACAAAATAAATCATAGAAAAATAAAATGCAAACATAAAATAAAGACTAGCATCACAAAAGATATTAAACCAATGCACAGTGTGAAACCCCTGGTTCAGGGTACTTCTACAGTCAAAAGAGACTGAACTTACGTTTTCGTGGTCCATGTGGCGAAGAAGCTTAATTTCTCTCAAAGTCCTTCTGGCATCTATTATGTTGTCAAATGCATTACCAATCTTCTTAATGGCAACCTCCTCGTGTGTCTCTGAATTTACAGCAGCACTGAAGAGCAAAAAATGTGTCATCTTATTCTCCTCTCAATTTAACAGACATCATAATACAATCAATAGAGCACCATCAAGATACAGATTTTAAAATTTTTATCTCGTGAGAGATAGTCAACATTTACTAAGATAGTGAGCAGAAAGTACACAAATTAAACCAGATAACCATAGTTTTCTTATTAGCGCACATCCTTTCCTTGAGGTTTAGCTCATATCCAGTGAAGAAGAGGTCTCCAACGGCCAATTTCTAACCCAGATGATATCATTTATATTGCTAAATCAGCCTCAAACTAAATAAATGGAATATTTCATCCATCAGTAAGCTTTTTCTCCACAAAATCGACCAAATACACCGATCACGCATCCCATGAAAAATCAACCCATAAAATCTCTTTGAAAGTTTCGGTTCAGAATATACATAAATCTTGAAAAACATAATCAATGATAAAAATAAAACCAAATAAAACATCAAATTAACATCATATATATTATTACTTAAAACCCCGCAAAAACCCTCTAGCCGTATAAGCAAACACCAACCAAACGATCGAACTACATAAATCTCCAGAAAAAGAAACCAAGCCAACTCCAAAAATAACTAGTAAATAGAGAGAAGAGACAGGTACGCAATAAGAATAAAAAGAAAAAAAGGAAAAAAAAACTCACCAAACAATGCCATAAGCACCTCTACCGATGGGTCGAATGGGAGGGACATACTTGCTAGAAACCTCAAAAAAGTTACCGTAAACATTGTACTGTACGTATTTACCCCCATGTGTGAGCACCCCTTTGACACTGCTACTCGCACCACCCGAACTCGAATCCTTCGCCGCTGCTGCCATTTTTCTCTGCTCTTGGCCGTTTACTTTTTTTTATCAGAGGTTGTGCCCAGTTTGGTTGAGCTTGAGCATTTGGGTCTTGGGAGAGCGTGTAGTGAATGTGAAAATTTGAATGCAGCAACAACTTTTTGCGCCTTGTAACCACAGCTTTTGATCTGAAATTTGATTGGAAATCCGTGAAATGAAGGAGAACTTTTCTTATTTTTACAATTAATAAATAATATCGACCTCCATTTGCAATTTTTGCATCCACGTATTTTATCTTTTGCCCACCAAACCAGTGCTATCCTGCCTTGTGTTTAGCGGTTACGTAAGTAATATGTAAATTACTCCTAACATTTGTGAATTTAAATTTATTTTTTTTAAGCGAACTTAAATTTAATACCTTGACCTAGTCAAGTTTGTTGAAATACCTTAAATTTAATATTATCTCAAAATTTCGTTAAAAAATTTGCATGCACGCATTGTCAAGATGAATAACGTCTATTCTCACGACTCTTTCTTGGTCAAATTGGGGATTGTTATAATTGTGCATACGTGCAATCTCGGATAATCATGTTGAATTTATTTTTAAAGAATTCTAATACTAACTCTGCAACACAAAATTTCTTTTTAACTTTAATATCGGTCTTTTTCCCCCCAAAAAAAAAAATTAATAATACAGGTGAGAGGGGCATGAGCTGACGAAAGGAGGGAAGAGAGAGAGAGAGAGAGAGCGAGAGAGAGAGGGATTGTTAATTATCTAAAAGGGCTTTTAGGCCCTGGGTGGTTGTGATCACGGGATGTTTGCGATGCTCCTCTAACTTTCCCACGACTTATTCGTAAATCATATGCATTAGGTTTTAGGAGAAGCCCTTTTTGATGAGCGGACGAAGATAGAATGATAGCAACTGGGCTTCTAGTCCATTACACTTGTCCTAGCGTGATCGAACACGGTGACGAAGAAACTGCACATATATTTTTCCCTTTTTTCTAATTTATTTTTGTGATGAAGAAATTTTACATTCTGAAAATAGATTACTTCAGCAAGTGAATATAAGGTATAATTAGTTTCTGTTTGGAATTAAGATATCGTAACTTTTAAGTTGCAGTTGTTGTGAGAAAAAAATTATAATTATGAAACAAAAATTAATAGTATGTATTGAATATAAATTTTAAACAATAATTTTAATAAAAAAAATATAATAATTTTTTTATTATAAAAATAAAAAATCATATTAATATAACTTTTAAATTATAATAACTTGTGCTTATCAAATATTTTATTCTATAACTTAAAAGATACAAGAGCCAATCTCAATCTTAAACAGATCCGTAAATACAATGAAATCAATAATCTGCTGGAGGAAAGGAATTGGCTAGGTTTTAGGTTCCTACCATTTGTCAGTGAAACTTTTATCTTTCAGGCCATAGCTGTCACTGAGAATGCGTCCGGTCCGTTCAGATGGAATAGGCCTGAGTACCTCAACTGATGCAGCCCAAACAAAGGCCGAATTAGATGAGTAATGAGTAGTTATGCGTTTCTACGGACTATGGCCTGCATGATGGACAAGGACCTCAGGCCTCAAACCCAAGGCCTATTAGAGGCAAGAGTGAGCCATTGGCACCCTCAAAATTTCTTATACAACTCCTTTTTTCATTGGAACTATTTAAATACTCAAAGATAAAATTAATTTCATTTTATTTTAAATAAAACTTCAATTAAATACTTAAAAATAAATTATTTTAAAAAAAATTCTTCGAACCCATTTCCTAATTTATATTTATATTTTGAATTTAATTGAAAATATTTTTTTTAAAAAAATTATAAGAGTTTGGATTTATAGAGATATTAAATTATATAATAAAAATAATAATTGAAGATTTTAAAATTTTTATGTATTTTTAAGTAAAATATTATGCAAAGATGGTTAATTTAATCTATGAGTTTGTAATTTATAAATTAAATTGAAGATATTTTAGGAAATAAAATTCAAAAGGAGTGTCATAGAGACCTTAGAGGAGTTAAAAGCTGCACTCTGGAGGCAAACGTTTGAATGTTTGATAAGTCAACAAATCCACACAAAGGAATTATTGAAAGAGTGAATCGTTTAGCACCCCTTAAAATTTCTCAAAACATGGTGTAAATAATTAACAATTCCATTAGGAGTTGAAGTATTAGCACCTCTTTAAGTACATGCTTAGTATAACTTATCTTGTGGTAAAAAGTGTTTATTTAATTTTATAAGTTTCTTTAAAATTTATGTTACGTTTACTTATCGAATTAGGAAATTTGAATCCATAATCGAAATCATTGACTGTGTTTATTTCGTAAAATAGAGGCAGGAATTAAAATCATGAAGCCCACCACAATTTGAGAATGAGGAATGAAGACTCATTCTGAAAGGGGGGTGGGGAATGAGTCTCCCATTCTTCTGACCATTTTGCCCTCCTCCAAAACTAAAAATGGTCACTTTGTCCTTATTTATAATTAATTAATATATTAATATATTATTAACAATAATTATTAATAATTATAGTTTTTGAATAAATAATAATAATAATAATAATAATAATAATAATAATAATAATAATAATAATAATAATAATAATAACAACAACTAATGGCATTTTAGTAACTTGAAACAAATCAATTTATTCTGATTTCAAGATAAAATAAGCACATAAATGAGATTCCAGACCATTCCCATTCTGATTCTTGCAGCTTAAGTAAATAAATTATTCTTATTTCCATTACAACTAATTCCCATTCTATCTCATTCTGATTTTAGTGTATTTCGATGACTGATAAGAAAACGCAGCATTATAGTATTGTTAAGTTGTATTTTGAGTAGAGCTTTTGAGAATTAAATAAATTTTCTTGTTTTACTAGCAAAAAGCCAAAATGAGAGTAGTAATTGTAGAGCTTATTTAAAGAGTTAAATTTTTTATAATACTCTTAATTTATTTTAAAATCTTATTTCATTTATTTTATAACATAACTTTAAAATACTTAACTATTCAAATAAGTTTACAATTTTTAATAAAAACTTTCATTAATAACTAAATAATTAAAATATTTTTTTTATAAAAACTCTACTTATATAAATTTTATTAATAAAAAAATTATTAAATAAAATCTCTTTGAAAATTTATAGAGAACCGACCTTGAGTACCTCGTAAAACTCATTTTCTTTATTTACCCCTTAAAATTATAAAAAGATTATAAAAACTCCAATGAAACCCTTTAATTGAAAACATAACCTTGATCTCCTCTTTAGGAAACCGCTTGTACCGTTACCCCCGGCTCCCCGCTCTCATCGTCTTGCTTTGCTCGCCCTTTTAGGATTATCCTTCTATCTTATTCTCCCTCCTTGTCTCCATCGCTTCTCTCAATGGTCATTTTGGGTTGTGTGCTTCACTTTTAAAGGTTCCATGTGTCCTTGATTCAGACAAGTGATTATTTTGTGTATCGACTTGGAACTGTTGAGTTTGATTTGGATAATGATGGTTCTTGTAAGAAAATAAGTATTCAGACAAGTGATTATTTTTTGGATATGCCTTGCTGAAGATGGTTTTTAGCGCCCCGGTGTTTGTGTGTGTTTATTTATATGGCACTTGGGTGGTGGGAGTAGAGAATTAGCTCTCTTTGCCATGAATTTACGACGATTCTTAGATTTTCAAGTGAAAGGGAAAAAAAACCAAAAACCATGAATAAATTCATAATGGTTTTCCAAACGAGACACGTTTTCTCCCTTATTTAAGAGATATAAGAAAATAAGTATGTGGGCGTAGAGAGTTTTAAAGCAAAAGAAGATTCTTTGCTTTTAAATGGGTATGTTTAATTAAGCGTACTTAATTTTAATGAAAGTTAAAATTATAAAATATTTAAAAAGATTTTCAAGAGGAATTTGAAGGTGCCAACAGTCCAATTATTTTGTTTAATTAGTTAAGGATACGTTTAACACATTGTATCGTATTATATTATTTTAATACTTATGTATTATATTACATTAATATTATATTATAATAATATTACATAATGTTTGGTAATATATTGTATTGTATTAATTTTTTTGTTATTAATTTAAATTATATATTATATTATATTAATATATTTAAATTGTATTAATATTATTATTAATTTTAAATTAATAGTATTCAAATTTAAATATTTATTATTAATTATATTAAATTATAAATTTATGAATAAATTATAATGTAAAAATAAATAAATAATATTATATTATTAAATAATAAATTATATATTTAGTAATTTATATAAATAATTATAATTAAAAAATAAAATATTATATTAAATTAAAAGGTTATATCTACTTATTATTATTATTATTACAAAGCAAAAGCAAAGGCAAAAGCAAAAGCAAAAGAAAAAAAAAAAAAGCAAGCTAAAGCGGCAACTGAAGCATTAGTAAAACGCAACTATAGTCCCTTTTAACTCATTCTCATGTTCTTCCGTATTAGAATTAATTTAATGTAAACAGTATTTTAATACCGTATAATACAATAAACCAAACATATATTAAAATTATAAAACAAGTCAACGATAAGTCTTTTTCAACACTCCATTTGAGAACTAAATAATTGTTTAGTCTTAGAGAACATGGAAAAGTAGCGGAGCATAAGTTTCTAGTGTCAGCCACGAAAGAAGATTATCGACTATTTCATAAGAATTTGCGAGTAATTAAACAATTGAAATAGTTTACATTTGAGAGAAACAAATTTGAGAAAGAGAATACTTAACACTAATTTAAGAATTTTTATTTCTTGAACTTGCAACGAACAATTTCTTTGAGTAGATTTCGTAATTTGGTTATGCATCTTCTCTACGTCAATCTTCCAGTTCTAGTCCATCGAGATCCACCTGTTTTCAAAAATTTCAAACATGAAATTGCGACAGCTCCACTACGGGCAAATAGGCGCAAAGAGTTTTACTGGCGAAGAAGAAAGAGTGAAGGCTATTTATGTAATTATAGTGGGTATTTGTAGAAGTATTTTAAATTGTGATTTTTTGTTTGTGCGGTTTATTTAGCGGTGGGATTTTTTTTCAAAATTTTAGAGGGATGCTATGAGTTCCACTCTTAGGAAAAAGATATTCAAATTAACTTAAGAGTATGTAGTGTTTAACGTTCTTTAAAATTGTTATGACATTTTTTTTAATTTTATTTTTAAAAATACCTTATTTTAATTTATAAAATATAGATTCATACATTAAAATTAACCATCTTCTTATAAAATTTTTTATTTATAAAATACATATAAGCCTTAAAGTTTGTTTAAAAAAATTTCTTTCTATCATACAGTTTCTCTCTTTATAAACCTAAACGGTTAAGCTCTTATATTTTCTTTAAAAAATTATTATTTAATTTAATTAAAAATAAATAGGAATTATGAACTCTGATGGATTTAAAAAATTTGTTAAAATAATAATTTATTTAAGTATTCAATTAAAATTTTATTTAAAATAAAAATATATTAATTTATTTTTTGATTATTTGAGTAATTTGAACAAAAAAAAGTTCATTGGAGAGGTCCGAATGGCAAACTCTTACCCTAACGACCCTTTCGGTAATTGAGAGTGTCGTATCCTTTCAAAAAATAATATTATACAGGGTGTGAAAAATAACGCAAAGCACAAATTGAGTAGTTAATTACTTTTCACCGAAACTTATACAAAAACATAGGACATCGTATAACGAAGAGTCGCGAATTTCAAATGGGGGGTATCAAAAGATGGAGAAGAGTCTAGACCCCGCGAAAACCGACTCCAAAACATTCCAGGTGCTGATTACTAACATACCGATTCGTTGAGAAAAGAAGCTGCCAGAACCTCTCAGCTCCCCTATAAAAATTCCTCTCCCGCAGTCAAGTAGAAGCCGCTCTGCGTTTTCCAACACACACAAATCTATACGTACTCCTGCTTGTTCAGCGAACAGCAAACGCCGTTGCATTCGCTCGTTTTCGTCTTGCACTGTTTGTTTTTGAACGTTTAGAGTGCTTTTTTGTCTGGTCGGGAATCTATGGCTGACGCGCACATGGGAGAAACTGAGACCTTCGCTTTTCAGGCTGAGATTAATCAGCTTTTAAGCTTGATCATCAATACTTTTTACAGCAACAAAGAGATTTTCCTTCGTGAACTCATCAGCAACTCCTCTGATGTACGTATTGTATACGCGGCTCCTTCATTTCTTGATAGAATTTTGTTTAAGTTTTTGTTTAATGATCTTTGGAGACCTCCGTTCACTGAGATTGAATTGTGTTAATTTTGTTAGGCGCTTGATAAGATCAGATTTGAGAGCTTAACGGACAAGAGCAAGCTAGATGCTCAGCCCGAGCTTTTCATCAGAATTGTTCCTGATAAAGCCAACAAGACACTCTCAATCATCGATAGCGGCGTTGGCATGACCAAAGCAGGTACCTACATTAACTAACAAGCCAACGTGTTAGATTTTTTCTTTTTCAAACAAAAGAAAGAAAAAAAAAAAGGTTGCTGATGAATAATAAATCATCTGTATTTTGTCTGCCATTAGATTTGGTGAATAACTTGGGAACAATTGCGAGGTCCGGAACAAAGGAGTTTATGGAGGCATTACAGGCGGGTGCTGATGTCAGCATGATTGGGCAGTTTGGTGTTGGGTTCTACTCTGCTTATTTGGTGGCGGAGAAGGTTATTGTGACGACTAAACACAATGATGATGAGCAATATGTTTGGGAGTCGCAGGCCGGGGGATGTTTCACTGTTACTAGGGATGTTAGTGGTGAGCCTCTGGGTAGAGGAACCAAAATCACGCTCTTCCTGAAGGAGGATCAGGTAAGAATCTTGCGAAAATGCCTTCAATTGGAACTGGTTGTTAATCGTCAATGATTACTCTATTATGATTTATGATGGTCATATGGAACATATGTTTTGATGCAGTTGTGTTTCGTGATCTTCGGCTTTTATCTGAAACCAACTTGCTTGTTGATTACTGAAATTTCAGTTGTAGGATTAATATTATTTGGCTGATCTTATACTCGAATTAAATATGAAATATTTTTTTGTACATTGGAACATAGGATTAGAGTTATATGGTAGCAGCTGCGTATTGACTGACATACAAATTGGGATGCTACTTGAGGTTTCATTATGCAAAAAACTTCAATGCTGTTGTATGTTAGGTTTTGTGGTTGTACGTGTTGATTTAGTATAGTTACGTAGAAAACGTTCTTGATCTAAAACATGAATGTAATTGTAAGATAGGTTTTGTAAGCTCTACTTGTTGATTTAATATTGGGATTATTCATTGTTTTGTCCTATACATGCCCGATTTACTTGGTGATTTGGTAATCTTCCTCACTTTCCTCTCTGTTTCTCTGTTTCTTTTTTTTTGGGCCCTATAGACTGAGTACCTGGAGGAAAGGAGAATTAAAGACCTTGTGAAGAAGCACTCTGAGTTTATCAGCTATCCCATCTATCTCTGGACTGAGAAAACTACTGAGAAAGAAGTGAGTGATGATGAGGAGGAGGAATCCAAGAAGGAGGAGGAAGGTGATGTGGAGGATGTTGAGGAGGACAAAGAGAAGAAGGGCAAGAAGAAGAAGGTTAAGGAGGTGACCCATGAATGGCAACTCATAAACAAACAGAAACCCATCTGGCTGAGGAAACCGGAGGAGATCACCAAGGAAGAATATACCTCATTCTATAAGAGCCTTACCAATGACTGGGAGGATCACCTTGCTGTGAAACACGTCTCAGTGGAAGGGCAGCTTGAGTTTAAGGCCATTCTCTTTGTTCCAAGGAGAGCTCCATTTGACCTCTTTGACACAAGGAAGAAGTTGAACAACATCAAGCTCTATGTGAGGAGGGTGTTCATAATGGACAATTGTGAAGAGCTTATTCCCGAGTATCTTGGTTTTGTCAAGGGTGTTGTGGACTCTGATGATCTTCCACTTAACATTTCCCGTGAGACACTGCAGCAAAACAAGATTCTCAAGGTCATCAGAAAGAACTTGGTGAAGAAGTGCATTGAGATGTTTAATGAGATAGCTGAGAATAAGGAAGACTATGCCAAATTTTATGATGCCTTCGCCAAGAACATCAAATTGGGAATTCATGAAGATAGTCAGAACAGGGCCAAACTTGCTGACTTGCTTAGATATCACTCAACCAAGAGTGGCGATGAGATGACTAGCCTGAAGGACTATGTTACAAGGATGAAGGAGGGCCAAAAGGATATCTACTATATCACTGGTGAGAGTCGGAAGGCAGTTGAAAATTCTCCATTCCTTGAGAGACTCAAGAAGAAGGGCTATGAAGTGCTTTTCATGGTGGATGCCATTGATGAGTATGCTGTTGGTCAGTTGAAAGAGTATGATGGAAAGAAGCTTGTCTCAGCCACCAAAGAGGGGCTAAAACTTGAAGAAGATGAGGAAGAGAAAAAGAAAAGGGAGGAAAAAAAGAAGTCTTTTGAGAACTTGTGCAAGACAATCAAAGAAATTCTTGGAGACAAGGTGGAGAAGGTTGTCGTGTCTGACAGAATTGTAGACTCTCCTTGCTGCTTGGTCACAGGTGAGTATGGCTGGACGGCGAACATGGAGAGGATAATGAGAGCTCAGGCTTTGAGAGATAGCAGCATGAGCTCATACATGTCTAGCAAGAAGACTATGGAAATAAATCCTGACAATGGCATAATGGAGGAGCTCAGAAAGAGGGCTGAGGTTGACAAGAATGACAAGTCAGTGAAGGATCTTGTCCTGCTGCTCTATGAGACTGCTCTGTTGACCTCTGGTTTCAGTCTGGATGATCCTAACACATTTGCTGCAAGGATTCACAGGATGCTCAAGTTGGGTCTGAGCATTGAAGAGGATGAGACTGCTGGCGATGATGCTGAGATGCCACCATTGGAGGAGGAAGGGAATGAGGAGAGCAAGATGGAGGAGGTCGACTAAGGAGGGAAAAAAGAACGCGGTTACTAGAGCGCACAATAGTATATAAATTTTGTGGTAGTGGAATAACTTTTGGTTTTCTGTTTGTTTAATTATTAGCTATGGCTAGTTGAGTCTTTTGTATTTTCTTATGCATGTAAAATAATTACTTCTTAATATGATAAAAATAATTAATGTTCTGACCTCTGTATTTTCTTATGCCGTGTAAAATAATTTGCATTTAGTGTTACAAGTTTACAACAGATAATTGGCTTTTAGTATAATGACAGATAGTAAGTATTCTTATCTTTCTCATGTTTGGTCAGCCATATTATTATTACATGCAACGACACCATAGACAACAGATGAGAGTTAATGCCGTAGAGGCTTTTGTTAATTTCAACATCCAACTTGTTGAGTTCTATAGAAAGCCTTGGACCGAAATCGCTACTGTCGGCCATCGGTCAGATTCTCTGATGTTTTCCATGGCCTCTACTTTTGCCTGAATGCTAGTATCATTTAAGGATCCAAGGAACCATATTTCCTAAGATCAGGTATGACCCAGAACAATATAGCCGGTGGCCGGGGAGTCAGTTGTTACCGTGAACGCCTTAGCTTTGTGCGTCGCATCAAAAAACCTAAGCTTTGGTTCTTGCATTCATGGCCTAGTACAAAACTCTGAGCTTAACGACAGTTTAGATAAGTTTGTACAACAGATGCTGTAAGGCCGATTGATAATACGTAAGAAAGAACTGTGGTGCCATGGACATTAATGATATCTAATTACAGCCAGGATAGAGAGGCTGGAAAAGCAATATCCATTTTCTGCCAAAGGCTAGAAAATTTATGTCCTTGAGAATTTACGTTTGCTGCTTTTCTAAAGGGTTATGCAAAGAAAGGTGATCCGAAGCTGGATCAACCTATTCATTGTTATATTGTGAAAACTGGGCTAGAATCAGATAGTTTATTGCAGAACCCTGATATAGATGCATATGCAAAATCTGGGTTGTTGGTAAATGCTGAGAAGCACGGACGACTAGTTGCAGCGATGTGGTACCTTGTGTCTTCAAGAGAATGCAGGAGGTTGCTCTCATTCCCCTACTAGGGATGAGGCCTAATAAGTGAGGTAACAATTCTGAGCATTTTACATGTCGCTGATTACTGAATGATCGAAAATAAAGTGGGTTCACGGCCTGTTCATGAAAATGGGATGGTGTAGCAATAGTCTTGTGATGAATGCTCTTGTTGAGATGTATTTACTCGATGGGTATTTCAGGGAAGGAACACAAGTTTCTTGTGGGTTTTCTTTCACTGGCGAAGGTTTCCATCTTGGTCCAGAAATTATGGCCACCCTTTTGCAGGGATGTAGCCATTGCAGATATCTGAAATTAGGGAAATAGATTTATGGCTACCTGATTAAGCACCAGTTTCTTCCCCATGTCGTCATAGAAAATTCTCTAATTGACGTGTACTGGGAAAATGGAGGAAGTGAAGCTTACCAACTTTTCAATGAGATGAACAATTAAGATGTAGTATATGTGGGTTCCATGATTACATGTCTCGTGAAGAACGGTGAGATGCTGCTTGAAGGCAATCCCAGATGTACGAAAGTTGGTTCAGCTCCTCCTGATTTCATTACTGTGAGGCATCAGTCCAAGCCTGCTCGAACTTGGCAGCACTGCAGCTAGGCCAAGTTATTCATGGATACATGAAAAAAGGGATTAACTAGTGATATTTACCTTCAGAATGCTCGTTTTAATGTGTATGGTAGGTCATGAAAGCTGTACTTGGCGGAGCTAATCTTCATAGAAATACATATCGAAGGTCTCGGTTCATTGAATTTTTTGATTGCTGATCACGGAATCACTCCCGTCTCCAGGTTTTCAGCAAATTGCCTAATTCAGGCCTGCCCCCGGCGATTGCAATTACATATGTCAACGTCCTGTGCCAATACGGGTCTGGTTGAAGGCGACGTTGAAATTTTCAAATGCATGTATGGAAATGGGGTTGAGCCAACTATGGAACATTTTGCATGCATGGTGGGCCTGTTGGAAAGGTCGGGGAGGTCGAAGAAGCGGAGGCTTTTATAGCAACAATGCCGATAACGCCTGGCCCAGCTTTATGGGTTTCCCTGTTGGGTGCTTTTGGAATGTTGATGTGGCCGAAGAAGTTAAAGGGTTGAAACGGATTGTGAAAGGGGATGGAGCGGCGTGGAGGTTGAAGAAGATAGTTTCAAGTTTATGGTCAATAATACGAGAAATCCGAGCGGCGTGGAGGTTGAAGAAGATAGTTTCAAGTTTATGGTCAATAATACGAGATATCCAGTGCCCAGTGGGGTGCATGAACACAGTTCACGGGAGATATGAGCTGTGTGATACATGTTCACAGCTTAAGAGTTTGTTGAAAGCCAGAGTTACCAGTAGACACGGGCCTGCATGTAGTGTCATAGTATGACGAGTGAATACAATTTCTACTTAAATTTCGTTTTCACTTAATGGTTTTAAAAATTAAAAAAAATTGAAAATTGTTCATCTTGTCAAAACCCACCTTTAGAATTGGAAACTAGTAGTACAAGCTCCATCATGCTCATAAAATAATTTACACGTTAACAGGGAAATTTCAAATTACACATGATTAATTTGTGTAGATCATTTGTTGATATTGCGGGGGAAAATCAGTGTATGTATCAGGCGCATCATTCTGATTTTGGTAGAGAATATAGTTCTTTATCTCAATTCCATCAAAACCAAAATTAAATATATATAAAAAAAATGTCGCAACTACCAGTCCCAAACAATACAGCAATCAAACAAAGACTGCCATAAACTCAAATGCGCAGCAATCTTGCAACCAAAATTTCTAAATCCCTCAAGACGCAGAATTCATCTCTCAAGAAAGATTTGAGCTTGCAGACCCTGCACCAAAACCGCCGCCGCCACGACCGAACCCCGGCCTTCCACCAGGGCCCTGCACATAAGCAAATAAAGATGAATATAAAAACAAAAGAAAAAATGAGTAAATTCCTGGCAAGAAATTATCATCTATCCTGCAAAATAGTAATACTGTAATACAATCCTGTATTTTACACTCTTCTCATAGTGATTGCATGCTACAAAAATTGATCCTACATTTGACAAAAAAACCTCATATTTAAAACCTCATATTTTATAAACAACTCATCTAACTCTTAACCATTTTAACTCAAGAATCTCCAAACAGTATAATTGACATTTTAACTTAAGAAACTCCAGTCGGTACAATTGCACATACTATATGATATACATATATACAAGTAACATTTCCCTAGTAAAAAGCAATAAAATTACCCTGAAAGACGGCTGATAGTCAGCAGGAGCTCCACCCTTGTCACCAAAATCACCACCTGCTCCTCGTGGAGCTCCGCGGTATCCATCTCGGTCACCAAATCTCCTCTCTCCACCCTCAAAGCGCGGTGGGCCACTATTGTACAATCAACAAAAGGGGAAAAACAAAAATCAACACATTACAGGCAATGCAATAAACCTAACACCCTAAATCTCAGCAGAAAAGCATTTCCTACTCATCCTAACTCAGGGATAGTGATATTTAAACAACAGGAATGTGCAACATAGTGAGAAACAAGAAAGAAAATCACTTGACAAAGTGACTGAAATATACTAAATAGAAGAGTAAAATAATTAATTATGCAGCAAAAAAAAAAGACAAATTATACCGTGGGCGATCACCCCCTGGGCCACCGAAAGGACGACCACCCGTGGGCTTGGCCTGTTTCTTCAAAGTGGCGGGGACAATTTCAGAAGGAAGATTGAGGTAACCTCTGAGGAACTCTATGCCTTCATTGGTAAGGTACCAGTAATAATGCATCCAGGCAAAGGTCTCGCGGACGTACTCCTTTGACTTGAAGCTCTGCATCAACTTAATCACCTGTAGATTCGGGACATCGATTTCTGGGTGCTTTGCCAAATTGTAGTCTTTCTTTGCATAGCACACACCCTCTACATACACCACAACGAAAAAAAAAATCAAATATCAATATTAATCCAAAATTAAGAAATTGAACATAAAATTAATTAATTCAAGATATTATGCAGGCATTTGTATACCTTGGAAGAGGTACTTAGAGATCTCACGGCGGTTCTTCTCTGGAATGATCTAAAGATGGTAAAACAGGGAATATAACTTAGAATATCTTTAATGTTTCTTGCTCCAAGATGTAAATTTCTCGGAAGCCAAACAGCAACAAAAAGACAAAACTTCGGACAGATAGATAGATAGATAAAGAAAGAGAGACGCTGCACTTACCATGATTGCGATGCAGAGGTAATGCTTGAGAAAAGAGGCGGCAACGATGAACTAATCTCACACTCTTATCGCCTCTGTAGCACCAAAACCCTAGCTTTGTTGACGCATGTTGTGCTTCTTCTTATAGATTCTCTCCTTCCGGCTCATTTTGGGTTTCGGGGCCAAGTTGCGCATTCTAGTTTGGCACCGAGGAAACCTAAATGCACCTCTCTTGTTTCTAAATACATTGTAGTTAATGGTGTAATTGGACAATTTCCCACTTGGGCCCAATCTGTCTCTCAACTGTTTTGCTTTCTTAATTAAATATAAGACCTTATAAGAAAAATAAAAATAAATATAAATGTAAAACGTTTAGCATTCTTCTTGAGAAAAAAGAATTTAATTTATTTTTTTTTATAAGTAAGATAGAGTTACAAATTCTTGTATAAATTAATTTTGTACAAAATAATATAACGTGATTAAATTGATTAGATTAAATATCTCGTGACTCACATGATTTATTTTATCATTTTGTATTTTCATATAACCAATAAATTTATGTCACAACGATTTATATAAAATACTTTGGTACATGAGTTACAGCTCTATCATCACCCTTTTTTTCATCTAGGGTGGTGACATTTTCATCCTACACTTTTTGTAAATTCAACCCACTTCTAGAAAACAAATATAAAAAGCTCCCAAAGCTATTTAAAATTTCAAATAAAAAATAAATTTTTGAATTTAATTAATCAATTAATTCCATCAATCTATCTTCATTTACGTTTTTGTGAATTATATTTTTTTAATTATATTTAAGTACTAAGATTGCTTTAACCTAAGTTTAAATTGACTATTTTACTCTTATAAGATAAAAGTACCAAAGTTTTACATTTAACGTCAATATTTTTTAAATTTTCATACAATTTTTATTGTTTCTAAATGATGAGTAAATAATATTTTATTAATATGATTATTAATCTTTAATTATACTACCATAATGTCTTTATGGTGCAATATTTATGTAAATTATTAGATTTTTAAACATGTAGTACATATGTGGTATGCAGCATTGCACAGCAGTGATAGCACTTCTTGGTGGGTCCTGCATTGATTGAAAAGCCGTATTTGGCAACTGAAATGGAATGCATTACGCTGCTTTAACTAATAACTTAATCTAGCTTTTGCCACAATATAGAAATTCGTGATCCCCCTCGGGTATAAGCAGTATACCAAAATTTTTTAGAACACAAAATAATTTAATCAATTAACACTTATTTATTTATTTACAATTGGTTAATAAAATAATAAAGTTGATTGGTAAAAACATTAACCATCATTGACCACCATAATCCATTGTCAATGATATTATTCTAGTGTCTTTTGACGTTAATTTTAGTATTAATGGAATCCTCACCACCAAAGCTACACAACGGTGCATGTACCATAAAAAATGAAGCTTTCATTTATGGTGAATCTACAGTCAAAATTTTAAATCTTGAAACCTCCACCGTAAATTAACGCTAATAGAAAACTTTGTTACCAATGATACACACACTATTGCATAAATTCGGCAATGGAGATTTGAATGGCATAGGAAAATGACATCAACAGATACTGAAATATGAATGCCAACAACGGTTCATGGTTGTCCACAATAACTGTTGGTAGGTAATTTTATTTTTATTTTTAAATTTAAAAATAAAATAATAAATACAAACTACAATTATAAAATATTGATTTAACATAAAAATATTATCACATATAATGCTATACAATATAACATCAAATATTACACAACATTAATACATTAATATAATACATCACTAGTGCAATACAACTTAATATAATACACCTTATAGTAAGTAATGCAATACACTATAATGCAATAAAATGTGTCAAACAGACTCATAGGATATTGAATAAAAAGGTTAGATTATCGATAAATAATTAGATACAATAACACATATTTCATGTCATAATGATAAAATAGACAAACAGAACTTATGCTAAAGCAATCTTAATAGCTAAATATGGCTTAAGCAACATAAGTAAGGAAAAAAGGAGTTATAAGAATTAATTAATTATATAATTTTTTTTATTAATTTGTATTTATTAAAAATAATGGGAAGTTATTGTAATATATTTTAGAATTGGGATGGTAATATCACCACCCCTTTTTCTTTGTGGATTTTATTATTTAGGCCCCTATTTTTTTTATTTATCATCATTGTCGATATTTTCGTCAATCCAAACAAGGTTAGGTGCCTTCGGTAGCAGGACAAATTCCTGAGATCGGACTCCCATGTGTTGGACCATCTTGGAATTGGTAGAAGATAACAGTATCCACACATATCTACGTAGATAGGGTGTTCGATTGGCTTCTGTCAAGTCAGTGTAACTCGCACAAAGTGATTTTGTTATATGGCTGGCCAGTGGCCGACCAAAGGGTATGGTTGTGGTAGTGGATATATTCTACATAACAAGCAACCTTTTGGATTAATTCGACCATATTCACTTGCTGTCAAAACAAACATTGTGGTACTTGTCAAAATAAATAAATAAAGATTGCGCTTTAGTTTCTTTCATTCATTATCCAATCTTTTAGTTTTAGAGGAAGAGGGGAGAAAAAAATTCGTAGATTTGGATTTTGAGCTTCCAAATGTTGTAACGTACATTTCAAGTAACATGTTTTACGATTCTAGAGAAGTTTCTAGCCAAAACATGGCCGGTTTACACGTCATTAACGATTCCGAAAATCGATTCCAAATATCATCTCCATATACTAGGAATATGCTTGCACAAAATTATTCTGAACCAGCCAATTTTCCATCCGTTAATGTCGTGTATATCTGCAAACTGTGCTGATGATTCATATATAGTTGCTCTAACAATTATGCATACGAGTTGTGAGAAAGCAAAAAGTGCCCCAAACTTGAACGCAGGTTACGTAATTTAAATCTATTAATATCAAACTGTTATTACATGTGGCAGTTTTAATGCACATGATCATTAATAACTGCCCGAATCAAAATATTATCTAAATTTGATTTTTTTTTTTAAAAAAAAAATTACATGTCAATAATTCTTTGGATGAGTCGATAAACACCTTCTCCTCCTATTCATAAAGTGAAGGATAAGTCGTCTTGTAATTTACAAGACTATATTTTCTTAATTAGCATTGAAAGTAGAGAAATTGCTTTCAACTGATATGTCAATTCTTTTTTTTAATCAACTGATCAAATTGTACACGCACAAAAGTACAAATATGCAAACCGATATTAACAGGTACATTGCGCAAAGATTGGCACATGACGATATATTATAATTTGCATTTACATATCATTTTAAAATTTGACAAGTAGGCCATCATCATCAATTTCAAATTTCAGTTACATAATCGAAAGAAACACTAAGTTTCCTTTGAACTGATATATGCATATTACACCAAACCGTATAGTGCGCGTATATACATAATTTTTCATTGCCTTGAAGAGTAACTCAACCCAGTCATAATCAATTAAAATTTTGTTCATCTGCTCACTCGTGTGTGCGCGCGCGCGTGTATTTATAGAAAGACAGCCCATGCATATTAATTTATATGCCATACACAACTGGCAAAACAAAATTATTTCTATTATTGAAAGTTTGAAACAACCAAAAACACTCATGATCCCACATGCAACCTTTTAAATATATCACAATTTCCCAATATGGTTAGTGATCAATGAAAAGCCTTGAAAAGAGCAAAAGCAAACCATTGATATCATTGAACACGATGACACACTCACACACAAAGTAAAACGGATAAATGGTTTCTCATCAGAATCAAACATTTGCTTGTTGCATTGCTTTTATTCTTTCACTATTCTGTTCCCAAACACCGAAAAAATTAAACATTGTTTACATACTTTATGTCAAATTTCCTCACATTTCACAATCTCGCCAATCAAAGTCACAAAAAGCAGAAAACAATAAAACAAACTGTTTTCAAAAGTCTGGAAGATTTTTAAAGCTCTCCCCAGAAATCAAACAATAAGAGTCAGAGGGATAGTTTAATTTGATCACCATCGCTAATAATTTATTATAGAGATGAAGGGAACGAAGAAAGTGTAGCTTCTGTATTTGATGAAGGTGGTGCAATGTCATCCCCACCAAGGGGTCCTTCAACATTATCCCAGAATAGGAAGCTTGAATGCTGAGAGTCTACCCATTCATTCAGCTCTTGCCTTTGCATCTGCAAGCAATCAAGTGTTATCTGATCTCCTTCTTCATCCATGCTACAAGATTGCACCTGATCCATGGGCACCATTGTTTCCATGTTCTCTATTAATGGCGGCAGATAATGATGATGGTGATTATCAATGCCACTTGAAAAAGAAGTTGAAGGGGGGAGCGCTTGTGCTTGAACTTGATGCTGATGATTAGTATTCCATGTTTCATTATTCAAGGTTGCAGCTGATTCATGAAATAGATGATCCCCTCTTATACTGTGATCAGTAATCGCATCAAGTGGCGTAGGATCAAACATGAAGAGAGGGCATTGGGAAGAGAATAGGGTTTCTTGAAGTGGTGGTCTTGTAGTTGTTAAATCTTGATTATTCAGTAAGTCTAGTTGGTTTGAGGCATAATTTATTTGGGAATGATCAGTAGCACTGCTAGTTGTGGTGGTGGTGGCGGTGGAAGGAGGAGGCACCGTCGAAGGCTTTCGTATCTTCTTTTTGATCCATGAATTCCAATAGTTCTTTATTTCGTTATCCGTTCTTCCCGGCAAGTGACTTGCAATATGCGCCCATCTACAATTCCCCTCGTGCATATTAATTAGAGATTAAACAACATCAAGAAGGCAAGAAATCATTAAACTAATAGAATGCTTCGTTTTGGAGCAAGTAATTAAAAGGGATGATTAAGAGCAAAGAACTAATTAATGACTAATTTAAATGCTTAAGAAATGAAAATGAGAGTGCAATGCAAAAGACATATGATTTAATTAATTTCAACCGACCAACTGTGTTAACAACCCCCGATATTGCCTTTATAACCTCCTCCATAATGCCTGATAGCTGCTTTAGTTGGCAACTACTTAATTTATAACATTGAGAGGGTTGCTTTGGGACATTATTAATTTTAGTATCAGAATATAAAATTGAACCCCAATTATCTATCATAATTTGCATTGAAGAAAAAACCCCACAAAAATATGTAGTTTTATATTTCTCATTTGAACTGAAATTGAACCCTAAAGAATTTTTAAGTACCGTGCATCAGCAACAGTAAGCGAATGACTGACAACCGTGTGGTGTGGAGGAAATAAATTACTTTTTAAGGGAGAGTTGTGTAGGTAGCATAAAATTTTTTTGAAGTTAACCTGTTTCCTACAACGCTATGAAGGCTAATAATCAGCTTCTCCTCCTCAGGAGTAAACCTTCCTCTTCTGATATCCGGCCTCAAATAATTTATCCATCTTAACCGACAACTCTTACCGCATCTTTGAAGGCCTGCAAAATTATTAAGTCAATGATTATAGACCAATCAATCAACTAACTACAAGCAGATTAGGGTTATTCAAATACAGGAAGAAATAGAGCACGCTGACCAGCTTTTTCAGGCACTTCACTCCAGCAACCATAGCCATGAGTGGTGATATATCTGATGAGCTTTTCATCTTCTTCAGGTGACCAAAGGCCTCTCTTCACCTTCTGTTGATTGCAGCAAGAGTGGTGACCCATAATTAAGTTAATTAATAAGCCTTTTCTCTTGTTCAATTAATCCTCTCCTTCTTCTATATATGACAGAATTCTCTTTTGTGTGTCCTGTGCAGAAGTTGCAAATAGGATTTGCAACAAGTGAGGTCTCTCTCTCTCCCTCCATTTAAAAAGTAATACAAGTCACACAGGTGCCGACATTAAAACCGGATGGGGTCCATCAAGGGACCCGGATTTTCATCTAACCCTAAAACGACATTTCATCGATCGATCGGCTTTTTCCCAATTAATTATCTCATAGGCTGCCATAGCGTAACTATTTTCTACGTAGACATTGTATTACGTAACCATTTTTCACGTACCCCAACTTTGCCGGTTGATTCCCAGACCTCTCTATCTATTACGCACTGTTTAAATTCCTGACACGTCATCACCCTCCGCGGAATTCGATTGGTGAATGTAAAAGTTGAGATTCTCTTTTTTATATGTGCCAAAACAAATTCCTTGTTTGAAAAAAAAAATCACTTATGATATACTTGGCGAATATACGAGGGAGCATATACATTAAAATTACTTTGAAATCAAGGTCTGGCTCCAGTAATATTGTAATAAGGAGCTGCTTTCGTTAACCTGAGCTAAGGTACTGATTTAAATTTTAATGGGTGGGTAGGTTAATTAAAAAACAACATATAATGTATTATTTATGAGTACATGGTCTTTCCCCTATGAAAGTAAATAATGATGAGTGTTCAATTATCAATATCACTTAAAAATTGCATCTAAAGAAAAATATTCAAGATGTAAAATGAGAGTTCTCGATAATACCATTCATTTCTTTATTACAATCATCATATTGTATTGTTAGACAAAACAATCATCATGCAATTAGTTATGTGATCTCCAAAATCGCCATGATCACTAATCTGTCATCAAGGTAATTTGTTTCCTTTTTTTTCTTTTTTAGAAAAAAGGTACTATATTTAGTTTTCACTTTATACGTAATGCTTTTATACGCTTGTTAGTCAAAGTGCTATCTAGAGGAAAATACTGAACATTTTACTTCTCTAGAATTGTAAGACAGAAATATCTAAGTGATGCTGCACTTTTCATGCGGAAGTTTTCATGCATCACTACCACCAGATAATGTACTCCAGTTTTTACCTTGAATAATCACTCTTCGAAAACATAATTAACATTCTTGAGTTCTTTAAGAACATACAGTATCATGCTACTCATGGTATTAAATTTTTAAAAGTTAAGTGCAAAGGAATGAATCACGATGCACTTAGCCAGGTGGTAATATTAGCGATGGCTGCAAATGTCGGAGAGGATATCTAGCTAGCTATCAGATCCCACAGGGAGAATCAGGTTGTAAAATGGGCATGATTCATAACGTACGTTGATATTTTATCTTTATTTTATTTTGTTAGCCGCAAACTTTTCTTAAAGACTCAATAACAGTACATAAGAACCTTGTAGATATGCAACGCCAAGATTTTCGCAGAAAGACTAAATCACTCTAACTACAGAATTCTTATTCAGTTTAGAGGACATATGGAGACCTCATGAAAACGAAATCACTTAATTTGGATTTTTCTTCATACTTACTTATAATAATAAAACATATTATACATATTCACTTCAACTGTTCAAGACAGAGACCCAGGTCTCATAGTTTTTATTTTCATATATTTTGGTGCCATTGGTGACGGTTGCATCACGTAACTCATGAATTCCATTCATATTAACTCAGGGGCAGGCTGCATTAGTGCACAGTGGACATTGAGAAGGACAAGCGCAAGTAGTTTTGTTGCTTATGATTTAATAGTAATACATTGAGTAACAATACTCTTATTAGTTTGACTGAAATTTTTCTTCGCTTAATTAACAAGAAATAATGTTTATTAATTGTGTAGGAAGAATTTCTATACGTAGCATGGGAAACGTCACTCCATCCAATTGGTTGTTAAGATACAACATGTCCCTGATAGGAACGTAACTATATAGAGTAAACTTCGGGCTCAATTGGGATTTTATTCAAGTACCTTAAAAATTAATCAAAAATTATGCATGAGTTACATACAATCTCTACTTAATATTCAACATCAAGCACAATTTGTCTTTTCTAATTATCATTTAAAAAAAATTGCACATTATAGTGGTACACAGCTCAATTAGTAAGATTGATAACTTTATTCCTTTAAAAATACAAATCGTCTATGTTTCAACGCTTAAGCTGATTATATCAAAATTAGATGATATAAAATATTAAAACATGTCACTTCATTTCATATTAATCCGACTATTTGAAGCCATCAGCATGCCGAGTCTAAATACACGCAATTATATTTAGAATATGCATGACTTACTACCATACAATCTCTACTTATTCATGAATCAATCTTAGTTTTTCTTCTCTAATATTATCACCACATTGCAACTCTAAGTTTCATCATATTGATTATAATAAATTTAGACGACATAAAATGTTATACTTGTCACGTCATCTGATCATTAGCATTACCCTTTTTATTTGAAATCATCACCACATTGAAGTCTAAACTCATACAATTATAGAATAATTTGGTGATTTACCGAGCACGCACATCCGAATCCTCTAGGGCAAGCCCATATCATGAGGATCTTAATTTCTACCAAGCGTTGGCTTGAAGATAAGCAATAATAAAAACAATATTTACACTCCATCCACTTTTAATTATTTACCAGCGAAATGGCGTAAAATATGTATTCTCACTAACTCAATGTAAATACAAATATACTAATCTATATGCATGTAATACGTATAGGATCCTAAACTGATTAATCTAAAAGTAGAAGATACATATGCGTAATGAAGATAACTAGGATCTTTATTTATACATATGAATATATGATATATCAACTAACGATTGCAAGATACAGAGAAGGCCGACAAGGTATTGTGTTGGGAAAGTTTAATAACGGTGTTTAAATCGTTTTAATATACGTAATCAAGAGAGTAATTTGTAGCTTTAGAGAGTGAAAGCAAAGGGATCTGTTGATTGATTTAAATCATCCACCATATTTGATGTGAAAATATGAGAAGTGACATTTGCTTGGATGGATCGCAAGCTAGCTAAACTTTGAAAGTAATATACAAATCATTTATAAAAAAGACCTTTAGGAGGAATTGAAAAGGGGAAATGATTATACTTAGCTTTAAGCAGGAGCAATGGAGTGGCAATTGGGCCTACCATTTAGAAAATTAAGGGCTGGTTATCAATTAGAAAAATATGTAGGGAACTTTCCTTTTAAAAGCATGGTTGGTTAAGTTATTAAGTCATGGATGTAATATCTCTACCATAATCTCTATGATTAGATGTAACCCTCATGTTTCTCACTTGGTTTACTGATTAAATTAATATATCTTACAATCTTCATGGTGACTTTTTGCAATTCAATTGCGCCTACCTTAAATCTTCTTATGGACCCTTCTCTGGTTTTAATTCAATTAAACCATAATTAGTCCTCACATGGACCCATTCATCACAAACTGATCGTCTTTTAAAAGCCCTCAAGGTCGTCTCTACTTTTACTGCGATAGTCACGGCAAAAGCAAGGGGACAAGATAAGTGTATATCTAATACCTGGACATTCTTACATAATTAGTTAATTAATTAACTTCTCATGAGTTCGATCGAATATTTATTTGCAAATAACCTATATTTATAAGCATCACGAAATAGGATGATAACTGTATTGGTATTACTTTAGACTTTCGTTTATAAAACAAATAATTATAGATATAATTGTAAGAGAACTTTTTTCTTTTTTTTTTCTCCCTTTTTAGGTCCACATCATGATAGGAGTAATTTCGGGTTCATTTTAGAACTTTGAGAAACTATTACAATTTTGATCAATTATAAATATCAAAATTGATATAAATTCAAAAAATATATTTAGGGTCAGTTTGATGATGCTGTAACTTTTTTTTTTTGAATTCATGTTGTAACTATTAAAATAATTACTGTTAGCTGTAGAGGTGGCAAAATGGGTTATTGGGTCGTATTCGTGTCGCGTCAAATTTAGGTCGACCCAAATCTGACCTATTTAATAATCGTGTCAAAATATTGAGATCCAAACCCGACATAAAAAAATAATTGGGTTATCCAATAACTCATTTAATATCTATATATTAAACAAAATTTACATCAAATATTTACACACGATCATTCATTCATACATACATACATTCTTTATCAATATTATAAAATATACATATCTACCAAAATATTACACATTTACACTATTAAAATTTTAATTATATATATGTAAATAATATTATTTATCGATATTATAAAATATATATATCTACCAAAATATTACACATTTACATTATTGAAGTTTTAATTATATATATGTAAATAATATTATATATCGATATTATAAAATATACATATCTATCAATATTTTACACATTTACACTATTGAAGCTCTAAATGTATATAAAATTTTATAAATAAAATAATGTGTTTATATTTATCATTTCAAAAAATAAAAATAAAAGAGAGAATCATCTATAATATTTCAGTTTTTATGATAAGAACCCTGCAAATTATTTTAATATAGAAAATATAATCGTGTCATTGATCAGATAAATGGGTGAAAAACTTTAACCCTAACCCGACATGAAAAAAAATCATGTCAACCCGAACCCGGCCCATTAAATAATTGTGTCAAATTCGACGACCCATAACCATTTATTTGTGTCGTGTTTATGTCGAGTAATTGGGTCATGTCAATTTTTGCTAGCTCTAGTTGGCAATACTCTATAAATAATCAGCTGTGAATATAATCAATTAAACATTTAGTAAATTTATTTTTAAATATGCTGCGAGTTTAAAAGCAGTTGTATGTATGTATGTATGTATGTATCAATAACTAAAATAGATAATCTAATTTTATTTTTTATTTTGTTATCTCATTATTATCGGTATTAATATTAATCTCTTTCAATTTATTGATTTTATTTCCAAACTGAATAAGGATAATTTTGGATTTTTATAATACATGTAAAGATATATATGGAATTGCAATAAGTGTAAAATTGATTCTCCAAATCATGCTTTGAAAAGCTATTTCTTTCATACTTCAAAATCTACTATGGGATTAGTAGATTTTACCAAAAGTAATTCTTTAAAAAAAATTATCAAATATCAAAATTAGTTTTTACCTTTTTAAAATCACTTTCAAGACTCTCAAAAGTATTCTAATAAGCCCTTAATATTGAACCAAACTAGTTCGGTGTGTTTAATTTTTAAAATTATTTTAATTCATTTTTAAGTATCAAACCAAAATTGACCAATTGACAAAAATTTAACCAAATCTTGAAAAGATCCGAAACCTTTCTAACTTGAACTGAGTCAGTTAGAGTTAGTTTAACTCCTTTACGGTGAAATGGCCCATCTCTTACACTAAAGTTAAGGCCTCATTTGGGATTGAGGTTGAAACATTGTAAGTGACTTAATCATTTCATAAGTTTTGATAAAAATTGTGTTTGGTAACATTTTAAAATCTACTTATTTCATCATTTTCTCTATTTTAATAACAGTTTTTCACAATTAGGTAAGAGGTAACTTTTGATAAGTAGCTTATTTATCCGTTATCACACATTTTTTAATTTTCTATTATAATCTCAATATTTTAACAAAAAAAATTATATCTTATTTTACATAATAAATAAAAGGCAACTTAAAATTATATTTGTTTTAGTAATTATATAATAAATAATAATATTATAATAAAATTTATTAAACACATATAATATATTTTTCAAACTTACAACAATAGCAATAATAGTCTTGATTATTGAACCGTTGTGCGAACTGTGAAGTTTGGGCTTTGAGCCAGAGCAAGCCTTTTAACGCTGGGCTAATATCCCAATCCTAGAAGATACCGAACAGCGCAGACCAGTTAACCGAAAGAAGCCCAGGCCATTTCTACCGAGTGCCGAATCCTTTCCTTAAGGGGTTTCCTGTCTGTTTGCGTGCTTAACCAGGAAATTACACTGATTAGGACATGTTCGTTTTCATTTTCTAAACTCTAAGCTTCGCTCATGAGCAACGTGAAGCAGCTTTGAGCTTGTAACGATTAAGACGTGGGCATCGAATCTCTCCATCTTTCATATGTTGACATTTGATTCACACTCCATCTTATAAGTCTTTGGAAGTATCATGCAGCAAATTTTTATTTGCTGTCGAGGTGTCGTTTGTGGAACTGCCAATCTTATGGCCATTAGGCATCATTTTAGATCAGCTAATCGCAAATTAATCAATACGCATTTATGGGTTACAAATTTATTATTGTTGTAACCGGTACTGGTTGACTGATCCCCTAAAACGTCACTCGTCAATTTTTTATGCCCACATTAATTACATGTACAACTGCCATACAATAAATAACAAACAAATAAATCACAACTCATTAGATTGATTTTGAAAAATGACATGAAGTAGATTAATGTCAAGATGAGCTCGCTCGTGATTTGTGGCGATCGATCACATCCACGTTGATGTTGTTTATGTGACACTTCTTTTACTTCTAATAATAGTTTTGTGCCGCAGCTGTAATGTTAAATCTTGGATATACAATAAAGGCATAAAATAATGACAGAATCACGGTAAAAAAAATTATTATTTTTTCTTTAGTGAATTTATGAATTTTTCTTTAATAATTTCACCTTTTTCTTTCTAGAAAAATTCTTAAAATTTACTACAAGACAAAAAATATTATCATCATTCTGTCATTGGTTTGCCCATTAATCATTACTCCAAGTCATCCGCCAAATGCATGCTCCCTACGCTACGCTTAAATTATCTAAGTTCATGATCCGTCATTTACGATTTCAGTTTCAGAATTTTGTACTCTAATTTCGGATCAATCTTGTTCTCAATTCATGCATTATCATTATACATGTGCGATCAAAGCTTTTCATATCTTAATCTCTCCATTTTCCATTACCAATTGTCCACTTTTTTTTTTTCTTTTGGGCTCAATATCATCGATTCAGCGTCAATGTGTGAGGTATCTCATGATTATAAAAATCACACTCCAATAACTTAACATAACTTGGGGGAAAAAAGGGTTTACTTCAGGAAAACTGGGCAAGGTTGGGCGGCTAAGAATCTTATTCATTCAACTAAAGTAATGCCAAATTTGCCTTAGCCAACACAAGAACTTTATGAAGTCAGGCCCCGAATGATCATGTAACAATACACAAACACGTTGACTTAAATGGCAAATATTCCCCCTAATTTGGCTTCCACGTGGTTGCTTACATTTGATTTACAGTCAATTCGACTAGACTCACACAACTAACCTCTAATTCTAAAAGTTCAGTCTTTATTTAATAATTTATTTCTCAACTTCCTATCGTCATACATGGTTCAGTAAGACTGCTTATGATAAATTAAAATGAGCTTAAATTTAATAAAGCGTGCTCCAGTCTTAAATTATGATAAAGTAAAGAGTCTCCACCCCCCCCCCCCCCCCCCCAAAAAAAAAAAAACTCTTTAAAAGCAAAAAAGGGGACCGGAAACGCTGGGTCAACGTGGCCCATATGGATCGAAATCCACGTATTTAATTCAGCCAAGCTTTATTATGGGGCCCATCACGAAGTCATAAATGGATCTTCGGAGATACGATTTACGACTGATGAGGTGGACGGCCGGGAATGAGCTTAAATGGAAGCGAGTGTTTAAAGGTCAAAAACTCAAGAGGGTGAGCAAAAGTGTGATCGTGCGTGAGCGTAGTGGGAATCAAGAAGACTTAGTCAAAGAATGCTTTTGCTTTTGACAAGTTTTCTCGTTTGTCCTTTTGTCTCTGACACAAAGATAAAGACCTGTCTATCTGGCGAAGAACAAGCTTGCTCTCTGACTCAGCAAGTAGTCTACGGCTCAAATCCACTTTTACAGTTATGGTCATTCTTTCAGCGCTTATCACAAAAATGCCATTTTCAAAGAGCAAAATAATTTAATTACAAATTTGAATCTTTTTGGGATGGCCAAATCCCCTTTGCATTTGGGAATTCACGGGGCCTGCCTCAAATAGGATAAAATTTTAATGAGTTTTTTAGAAATGAAAAAAATATTTCCCAAATTCTTAGTGAGATAGAATTTTAGTACTCCTCACCCCAATTCCTATATATCCAAATATTTTACATTTTTATATTATTCAAGGCATTGCTGCAATTCCACCAAACTAATTAGTGAGTTACACCCGGAGTAATAATGGCAACCAATAATGGGCAGTTTCGGAAATGAAAAGCAAAATGTAGCCAGGTCAGCGTCAACGACGAGAAATAAGAACCAGTCTCGTATGCGACAAGCCAAGGCCATGAATTTTTGCACCGTATATAACTTGTCAACGAACCCTCCTTTTCTTAGACCTCTCTGTTTTATTTTTTATTTTTTTTCCTTCGTCCTCCTCGTTTTTCATTTTTGTATTCTTGCAAGTAATCAGCAACATAAAAAAATAAAAATGCCTGCAACAGATTACCAGGGGTCGTTCCTGGGCCGAATCAGCATTCGCAGGAACCAAGTAATGTCCATGGAGGGCAACCACGAGCAAGAACTCGAAGACCTCGAGCTTTTCCAAAAACATGTGGCTGATCGCTTCGCCGAGTTGGCACCACCAGGTCCATCACAACCGTCCGATGACATACCTTCTGATCCCATCCTTTCAATCGCTTGGATTCGTAAACTCCTCGACGTATTCCTCTGCTGCGACGCCGAATTCAAGGCTATCTTAATCATGGGTCGTGACTCGTCCCAGATTTCGAAGCCACCTCTCGACCGTTTGATCCCCGAGATGCTCGACAGAGACGTGAAGGCGTTAGACATATGCAACGCGATCACCAACGGAATTGAGGCCGTGAGACACTATCAAAAATTGGCTGAAATTGCGGTATCGGCTTTGGAACAGAGACCGTTTGGCGACGGCCAGGTTAAGCGGGCAAGGAAAGCTTTGACTTCTCTGATTACAGCAATGGCTTGCGAAGATAAAGATGGTACCAATTACACGAGGACCTGGTCTTTTGGTCGCCGAGGTGCTGCTGCTGCAGGTAATACTAAAAGTACGGGTCAGTTAAGGTCTCTGTCTTGGTCGGTGAGCAAGAACTGGTCCGCAGCAAAGCAAATTCATGCCATGTCTGCCAATCTCGTGGCGCCACGTGGAGCGGAGGCTTCAGGTTTGGCCTTGCCGGTTTACATAATGAGCACTATTCTGTTGTTTGTGATGTGGACGATGGTAGCCACGATTCCATGTCAAGAGAGGAGCGGATTGGCCACACATTTTCCTGTGCCTAAACAGCTTGTTTGGGCACAGAGCATGATCGGGTTGCATGAAAAGATTGCTGAAGAGTGGAAGAAGAAAGAGAAGAAGGGCTCAGCTGGGCTGCTTGAGGAGATGCAAAAGCTGGACAAGCTAGGCCAGTCTTTGATCGAGTTCACAGATAGTTTTCAGTTTCCGGCCGAGGATGAGCGGGCGGAGGAGGTGTCGGCTCATCTGGCCGAGATGGCGGAAACTTGCCGGAGAATGGAGGAAGGTTTGGTGCCTCTACAGGTCCAAATTAGGGAGGTGTTTCATAGGATTGTGAGAAGCAGGGCCGAGTTTCTTGACGTGTTGGACTTAAATGGGAAATCGTCTGCACCAGCTATGTGACATGCGGGGAGTTCCGTGTAGAAATTTTTTCAGGTTATGTTTCGGACTTGGTATTGGAAAAAAAAATCACCACTAAGATAGGGATGAAATTCTGAAATATGCATTTTCCTAATGCGAAATCATGTGGTCTTTTGTTTTATTTATTTATTTATTCTTTTTTTTTTTTTCAGTTAACCCTTGTTTGCTCCGGTACGGAAAGTTCTCTTCATTATGTGTATAAATATATATTTTCTCGATCATTTTTTTTCCTGTATTTGAAGGTCAATATTAATGAGAGTTTCTCTGTTCTGATTTGATAATTGCACTCCACTCTGCCTTTACTCTATAATTGCCACTCATGTCATATAACTCAATCCTTTTGTCGAGGAAGTAGCTTGAGTCCGTGTATAATTTGGGACTTTGGGTTATTGCGCAAAAGAATTAATTTAAATAATTTCAATAAATTCTTAATTGTATAAAATGATAGATTTATTATGGTCAAAAGAAAATGTTGGGGTTGAATTTAGAATTTTTAGATATTCAACTTAAAGCACTAGATTAATAGGTAGAGAGACTTATTTTACTTATGAACTTAAGCAACTCTTTTGACCAATCAAATATGAGACATAATTCAACAATCCCCCCTTGGATGAAACCACCATCAGACTCTAGTCTTTTCATTCGACACAATTGAATTGTTCTACCATCACATTATGTCTTATAAGGTCTAATTTTGATACCACTTGTTGAAAAATAAAACTAATTACACAACATAAACATTTATGTCAAAAACTTATATACTAGATAAAAACCAAAGTCGGTAAGAATGATGAAAGAAAAAATCCATTATATAAAAAATTATTACATTCACTTTAGTATTTTTCTCTCACACTAGAACTCACTACTTGTAGAGACAACTGATCTTTTTGTTAACATGTGAATCCAACCTCCCCATATATAGTAATTATTTCTTATACAAGAAGCGTTCATTTCTTTATACAAATTATCTTCCCTCTTTAATAAGCTAAGTCTTAAATGGAAATTAATGTGTTCTTAAATAAGAATCTTGAATCATAAAATATCTCAGGAAATCTCCTAACAATTAGAATATTAATTCTTATTGAAGAAAAAAAGTCATATTTCCTAACAAACTCTACCTTGCTAAGTTTTACAATTAAGCGACAAAACATTATTCATCGTTTATCCACACAACCATATTGTTTCTACATTCTTTACTCCACCAAAATCATACTCTCATAGGGCTAATAGGAATTACTCCATTATGGATAAAATCTTATCTTTTATCCAACAATCATAATTTTCTACATAAAAAATTATTATACTCCACCTTATATTGAGTACACGTATTCAACACACATCGATCATCTTATTCAAAATACCCACTCTCATATTTGGCTTCCTTAAGAGTTCTTAACCACCAACATAAAATTTTTTTCACACATCTTGTATAAATGCCAAACCATACCTTGTTTGTAAATCACATGGACATGCTAGCATTAAAACATCCTTTTTGTGGCATGCCAAAAAGGATAAATTAATCTCTTATAGAGAAAAAAGACACATTGATAACTAATATTATTAATATCTCTATCCACTGATTTAGAGCTACTTGCTGAATCTACTCCATCTTAAAATATTTTTTAAGGTATTTTGATTGTCTACATACCTCATGAGTTTTCACAAGTGGGAACATGATTTATGTAGCCCTTACTTTCCTTGTGAAACTTATATTAAATCAACATATTCTTAACTTTAACTTACCACAATCCAATATTAATTCTTCCATCAATTTTTTTCATTTCTACCATTATAGCTTTTAAAAACCTCTTTGTTATATTGATTCTTCCATTAAAGTTTTCTATTTCTACCGTCATAGGTTTTGAAAACCTTATTGTTGAAATATTTGCTATGAATTGCAACTACTTGTTAAGATATAGAATTTTTAGGTATCCAACCTAAAAAAACAAGTTTATTGGGTGGGATACTTATCATACTTATAAGTATGAAAATTTTTGAAAGGAAATATAAATAATAATTATAACAATCTTATTTTTTCAACAAATAATAATAAAATATTAATAGAAGAGGGAGAAATTCACTCACAAATATTAAATAGAGAGAAACAAATTTTATTTAAAAATTTAAGATAACATATCTTGTAGAGTATTTAATATTGATATGTCTTTTCAAATAAGAAATAGAATCTTATTTAAAGAGCATATGTTCTTAAAAAAGGTATTTTATAAGGAGTTTTGAAGGGTGTTAATGGTCAACTCTTATTAAAAATGATATTTGGCAGAAATTCCGTTAAATTGATTATTCTGAATATTTTTTCTTTTTGTTTTGGTGATGGCTGTCAAAGAGGCCGTTGCCCAAAGACAGTTGGCCGGCAATGGGTCATCTCTCAAATTTGTTTGACTTTAACGAAATAGGTTAATTTCGATAATTTTAGATGGAAATTTGAACCAAAGATAGGTGTTATTAAATTAGACAGTGGGGTGGTACTATTGGTACCTTTCAGTAATCTTATAAAATCCCTTATCGAAATTACAATAAAGGATACAACAAGAAATCTAACTAAACCCCTACGTTTTCCCTCTCGCAAAACTCCTTAGACACGCCCACATAAAAACCCATGTATACGAATCATACACTTTTTTTTTTTAACCTCAAACTCTTTTCGTTATCATTACTCTCATTCTAATTTCATGTTCGATTTTACCAAATAAAACTTAAACTTATAAAATTACTCTTTTGAATCAAATATCATTAATCCAAGGTACTTCCACTTTTAGGATTCAAAAACACACACACTCCGAAATTCAGTTTCAATTTGGCTTGAGGTCTCGAATGAATGTGAAAATTGGACTCTATTTTCTGGATTTTCAGAGAGTAATTGTTGTTTAAAAGACGGGAGTTTTCAAAATTAATGTGAGTGCTAATAGTAATACCAGTTCGGTACATTTTTTAATGGGGTTTCTTAACCCAACAGAAATCAAGGGCACATGCCACTAAAGCCCAAATCCAGAACAACATATGACAAGGGTGACCCCAAGTCCAAGATGCTGTGCACGTGGAGAAACGGCGTCGTGTATAGGAATTCTCAGACCTCAGCGGTCTCCACACTATAGACAATACGACGTCGGAGCAGCCTTCCCCCGGCTTTGAATGGCGATATGCCACTTAACAACCGGATTGACTGACCAATCAACTTGCTGCAGCTTCAGAAGTTGCTTTTCACTCTCTCACGTATTACTTGACGTCATGACCTTTCGCTCTCTTGTAGAGCCGTTATTTGTTTAATATTTTACTGACAGTGTTCTTTTATCATTATTATCGTATAACTAGAAGCAGCCAGGTCTCCAAGCTCAATGTGTACAGGTCGCTCAAATACAAATTTCTCTATTATCATATAATCATTAAACTCTAGTCTATCTATATTATTTGTGTGTTGGATAATCTGCAGCTCGAAAACTTAAAGTAATGGCGAGCGTATCAAACTCGCTTTCATTCAAGCACGGACTGTCCCTCTGGTGTCCTCAGTCGCCGTCTCTTCATCGAATTCAGCATTCTTCTGCTAGAAACTTTCAGAGGAGAGGCTTTGTCGCCGCATACTCATCTTTTGCAAATGAAAATCGAGAGTCAGTTTTTTTTCCTTAAAATTTTTTTATTGTTATTAATTTTTTTTTTTTCGTTGTCGCCCGAAGGGATGTTTGAGTCAATTTGGCAATTGCCTTTTTTAGATTTGTGATCGTTGGTGGGGGCAATGCTGCGGGCTATGCGGCGAGGACTTTCGTCGAACATGGAATGGCTGATGGACGCCTCTGTATTGTCTCTAAGGAGGTAGTTTAATTGCATTTGTGTTGCGTTTTAATCGATCTTGAAAATGTAATGCTATCAATTTTGGCTTCGTTTGATTTTCCAGCGGTTTGTACTCTATTTTGGATGATTGATTGTGAAATGTTGATATTATGAGCTTAATAAACATTTGACTGTACGATTTCATTTTTCAGTGATTTGTTGGCATTGTTGTGGCAGGCTTATGCGCCTTATGAGCGTCCAGCTTTGACAAAAGGTTACTTGTTTCCCCTTGACAATAAACCGGCGCGCTTACCTGTAAGAATTATCAATCATGCATTTTCTATGGCATTATGTGATGCATGAACTGTTATTTTGATTCTTCTTTATAAGTTTTTAGATTTGCCCTGTTTAGTTCAGGAAGGTGGTAAGAGTTAGAGAGCTAAATTCATCGACGTTGGTGATTATGACTTTGCTTAATTTTTGTTATGTTATAACATGTGATCTCAAGTTTCCATAGATTAGGTGCTTCAATTTTTTTATGTTTTAGTTATGTATGCCAATCTAATTCCTTGGATTGAATTTCATCATAGGGTTTTCATACTTGTGTTGGATCTGGTGGTGAGAGACAAACACCTGAGTGGTACAAAGAGAAAGGAATAGAGGTGTATTTACTGTCTTCTGACTACTTAAATTGTCTATTTTGTGTTAGTAGACAAAATAAGCAGTGCAATTAATTTGTGAAATTCTACTTATGATGTTTTTTTTTTTTTTGGGTTCTGTTTAGATGATTTATCAAGATCCTGTGACTAGCATTGACATTGAAAAGCAAACGTTAACAACAAATTCAGGCAAACTGCTTAAGTATGGATCCCTTATAGTGGCTACTGGATGCACAGCCTCAAGGTACTAAAGATTTGTTGGGTTAATTATAGATCCCAATTCATGTAAGATAAGAAACACCGATATTTTGTCCCTTTGGTTTCAGATTTCCGGATAAAATTGGAGGGAACCTACCTGGAGTTCACTATATTCGAGATGTGGCAGATGCTGATGCACTGATATCGTCTTTGGTAATTTTAGTATCTTTCAACCTGCAAATTGTATTCTAAATACTCATGGTGGTCTTTCAACTGAAAGCTTCAGGCTTTTGTGAAATAGTATGTGAATGAATGTTTAATTTGAATGTGAATTCTAAATTTGCAAATACGGTTTAAACAACTGGTGAACTTCATCTCTTTCCAGCTTCATAATTGTGAATGGTTGAAATCTTAGTCGTAATTCTCTTGTACATGGAAAGAAAAAGTACATTTCTATCAGGTATGTACTTTCTTTCTTTGGTATTGGGAATGAATCTAGCATTCTAAATTTTGTTTCTTGCATTATTTCTTGATTTAGGATCTCTGGAGTTGTCACTCATCAGAAAAATGCATAAACTAGAAAAGAAATTTCTTTTTACTAGCAATCTATATGTGTGTGTGTGTGTTGCTCCTGAGTCACCTGCAAACCATTAACTGCATTACGTCCTTGCTTTCTTGTAAAGCTAAAACGAGGCACTAAAGCTTTGGGGACATTCAATTTTAAGATCTAATGATAGAAATCTGTGCACAAGATTATTCTTCTGTGAGCTAATCTTTTGTAATTTTCATTTTTTCTGTCAAATCAAAATCTAGTGACTATATCTCATGGAAATCTATGTATATGTCGTGCATTGCTGAAAAGTTCTCGAGTGTACTACTTTTATCTTATTGTAATGGAAATTCCTAATCTATTTTGTAGGAGAAAGCAAAGAAGGTCGTTGTTGTTGGTGGTGGTTATATTGGCATGGAAATTGCTGCAGCAACGGTCGGTTGGAAACTTGATACTACGGTACATATCTACTTTTGAAGCTGCCATGATTACTTATATGTTTCTGACCAGATATTGTACATTCGCATTAATGATGGATTATTTGAATAAACCTTCTGACTTGTTAAATTTTCATTTACATTACAAAATAGATTATATTCCCAGAGAATCACCTCTTGCAAAGATTGTTTACTCCTTCACTTGCTCAGAGATATGAACAATTATACCAACAGAATGGTGTAAAATTTGTAAAGGTAGCCTCTGTTTCTCATTTCCTTCCAGGAATGCGCACCTTTGTACCTTGTTGGCTGCATTTAATCCTAGTCATATGTCTTAGCTGTAACTACTTTATTTTGTTCAATTACTTACCAGGGTGCCTCCATAAAAAACTTAGAAGCTGGTTCTGATGGACGCGTAGCTGCCGTTAAACTTGAAGATGGATCAACCATAGATGCAGACACAGTAATTCTTTTGCCTTATGATCAATAATTTTTATTCCCTTAAATTGGCCTTTAATGTAGAATGTTTGTTTACATCTCACAACATTCATGTGAAACTGTGGCAATATCTGTACCGCTTGTGTTCTCATTAGAAGATGGATTGGAGAAATTGATAAGACAGACGTTTCATTTCTCTTTTTGTTGTGCAGATTATTATTGGTATTGGAGCAAAACCTACTGTTAGTCCTTTTGAAAGGGTGGGGTTAAACAGTTCTGTGGGTGGAATACAGGTGACTGCCATGAACAAGTTTTCTTGTCTCTTCAGATTTGACCCATGCATAGATTAACATGTATAAAGTGTGCTAATATCACGTAAACTTAATGTGCTTCACGAAGTTATTTATAGAGTTTTTGCATGTTGAACTTTCTTCCCAAAGCTATAACTCGTAGCTGTTCAAATTGTAAAATTACTCTGTATGTGTGTGTAATTAAACTTTATAAATTTTCAGGTTGATGGTCAATTCCGAACAAGCATACCTGGAATTTTTGCAATTGGAGATGTAGCGGCATTTCCATTGAAGGTACATCTCTGTCTAATAAAGCAGCTCTTACCCTTTTCTCTTTCTTCTTCCCCGCCCTTTTTTTTTGGGGGGTGGGGGGGTGGTTGAGGATTCTGAAATGACATGTTTTGACCGAACAGATGTACGACCGTATAGCACGAGTGGAACATGTTGATCATGCTCGTCGATCTGCACAGCATTGCGTTAAAGCATTACTTAGTGCACAGACTCACACGTATGTCCAACTTTCTATTATGACTTAACGTTATTTGTCTGTCCTTCTCTATCCTCCACATACATCTTTATTAATAATTTCATTCCTGCATGAAATCCAGATATGATTATCTTCCATATTTTTACTCAAGAGTTTTTGAGTATGAAGGAAGCCCCAGGAAAGTCTGGTGGCAGTTTTTTGGAGACAATGGTGAGAGGCTCTTACATCTTCATTTTTTTTTCACATTCTTGGAGTTTTCGTAAGTTGTTCTTCTTTCATAAATTTTGCTTGATACTTACTATTGTAATTTTATTGTACAGTTGGAGAGACAATTGAAATTGGAAATTTGGATCCTAAAATTGCCACTTTCTGGGTAGATTCTGGTAGTCAGATTATGGCCTTCACTTGCTCTTTCTCTTTTACTTCATCTTGCTTTGTCCTTTTGCTTTTAGTAAAATGGATGGTTAATTCATTGTTGCTGGCCCGCAGGTAAATTGAAAGGAGTTCTTTTAGAAAGTGGGAGTCCTGAGGTACTTCCCTTAAAATTGAAATGCTGCTCTAAACTTTTCAATTTCTCTTTTCCTGGATCATATTTGCTATGAGTAGAAGAAGTCGAACCAAGAAATATAAGAAAGGAGAGCAGTATTTTCAGCTTTGTGATATAACCTTGCGTGGTGGTACTTTCTAATGTTTGATTTGCTCTATTGAGAAACTAATGTCCATTATTATACTCCAGGAATTCCAACTCCTCCCTACTCTTGCAAGGAGTCAGCCTTTTGTTGACAAAGCAAAACTTCAACAAGCGTCTTCGGTTGAGGAGGCACTGGAAATTGCTCGGGCTGCCCTACCAGCAGAGGCTGCAGTTTAGACAAGTATTGATTCTTGAAGTTTCCAGTCATCCCTCAAATATTTTGTTTATGATTCCTTTGTCAATAATCTCGAAGCCAGGGGTTTATTTCTTGTTACCAAATCCTGGATCTTCACTGTTTTATTTTGATAGGAGGATGACGAACATTCTGCAGATACTAGATTGGTTTTAGATTTGGAGTTTGGACATTCTCTTGTTATGATTATCTTTGAAGTGCGCTTGATTGATGGTCCCTAGTGTTCATCACTCAATGCTGCAACGACTGGCTTGATAATGGACAAATAACCTTGATAACGGTAGAGATGTCCGCTTCATTAGTAACAACGGCTGGCTTTCTTTGTTTCTTGCTTTTTCCATTCCTGCCTTAGTCTCCTCTTCTGATCCGAATCCGATGCTGAAAATCTTAATCTCATCACCACCTGTATCAAATCGGATTAATAAAGCTCTTTTTCTTCCTGTACTCAACAATGGACGTGGACTCAATCCCTGCGACAACAATTTACAATCAACTCAGACTCAGCTCAAAGTAATTGAGGCTATGTAATCCGATGCAACATATAATATGTTACCCGATGTCTAGCACCAATATATTCTGCTTTCGTGGACTTTGTCATTTCATCATTGGCAATCGTTACGCCTAAGTCAACTTTCAGCACCAATATATTCGGCAACAAAAACAGTCTTAGAAAGTCAGTGACAATATCATAGAAAGAGACATGTAAACTGTAGAAAAAATTAATTTGCCTTGCCGGTTCCTGGACATTGAACAAAAGGATCCTTGGAGTTGGTGGGGTGATTAGTTTTATTAGTGTCGTACACATTACTGATTGCAGTCATCGACAAAATGAAGCCTCGGACTTGGTTAGTCTTACGCACCATTTTGTTATGCTTTTCAAGTTCCTTAAAATTAGTGCTCTGAGATATAAAGTTTATAGATTGAATAAACTGGCTCCTTATGGGCTGTCAGAAAAATGGTAGATTCACAATACGGAGGGTTTCTTTGTCTTATGTAAAGATCAAGATCAGGTGCTTCCTTCAAATAAAGTTGGACTTGAAAAGCCAATTATTTTATTATATATAAAAATTTAGTACTAAGTTGAGTTGTGCTTATTTTATATATAAAAAAAAAAAAAACCCAATAGAAAGTTGAACTAGCTCAACGTTCTCTTTTATTTGCCGGGTTAATTTGACAAAAAAATAAGTGCATTCTACTTTTCACTTTAAAAAACAATTTTTATGAAAGCATTCACGGTTCATACATGAAAATGTGCATCCTTATCATCTAACGAGTTCGTTTTGGACACCATGAGGTAACAAAGAAGTAGTGAGTGAGAATTTCGTCACACAAATATTTAAGAAGTTATTAACTGTTGTAGCTGACCAAATACTGTATATGCTTCGAATATTTAAATTGCTTTTCTTAAAGTAGAGGACACTATTCCTTTCGGCTTTTCTGAATTTAATACAAAGTTATATATATATATATATAGATAAACACTTTTAAAAATATCGATATGGACCGTTGGATCAATCCGACCGCCCAAATCATGCGTCGGGATGAAAATAAAACACTCGAATCGCGAAAGTATTGAATCTATATATAACGAGAGTAATTTTATAATAAGAAGAATCCTTATTTTAAGGAAATCCATTCACGTCATCAGTTGGCTGATTATGTAGATTGGTTCAAACCAAGATTCTGTTCGGTTCAATTGATCCTACAAATAGGTATATTGGTATAAAATAAGCATATATTGTTTACTCTTTCTGTGAAGGTCAATTGAAGAGTCGTCGTCAGTTGCGTTACTTTTTGCGAGCTTAATCATATTATTTTTTTCAATATTGCTGTGGAACTGTGATATTTGAATTAAATGCACGGATTTATTTATTTTTAATAAATAAATGTCAGTATTTTGACATCGCTGAGAATTTGAAAAATTAATAAAAAAAAATTACAGTATTAAGTAAAAACAAATTACAGATTATCTATAACAATATTTCACAGGAAAATAAAAATTAGATCTTACTGATTTCTTACATATATTATGCGTGTTAGATATTTATTGAAATGAAACTTTTTTTTTTTTGGAGAGACAACATTACATATAATTTGTGATTCTTTTCCACTTGTTTGGAATAAAAAAATTCCTACATTTTCCTAAAATAATTATAAAGTTTCGTTTAAAAACATGAAAATATCTTAGAAATTAACTAACTATATAATATAGACAAACATATTAGCTCTAAAAAAAAAATACTATGTTAGTTTAATTAAAGTTTAATCGTCATACTAATGACGCAGTATTAGAAACAATAAATTTGATATAAAATTAGAAAAATGTTGAAGTTAAAGTAAGTTATTGGTAGTTTTACCTTATAAGGGTAAAATAATCAATTTATACTTTTATGCCAAAGCAATTCTTGTAATCAAATATTATAAAAAAAATCTAAATCACAAAAAGGTAAATTAAGATATATTTAATTAATTAGTTCTCCACAATTCGTTTTATTTGAAATTTTTTAAAAATAAGTGCACTTTTTTATTTTTATTTTTTTTCTAAAAATAGGATAGGTTTACAAAAACTATGGAGTCGAGATCTCATCACCCAAGGACCCAACAAATTTAATATTACAGATGGTAATGAAGTGTTATTATTCACGTTTTCAGTTTTTGTTTTTGTTACGACTAAAAATTTAAAACTTAAAACTGTTCTATCTTGTCACTCGGATTTGTTATTTATTATATTGTGAGGAGATAAACATTAAAGAAAAAAAAATGGCAAGTGAAAATTATCCAAGGTTCAATTTTAGAATAATACAATTTTTAAACATGAATTGTTATTCAAATTTTCAATTATCAAGAAATTTTGAAATTTTGTTTGTCGAAGAAAATGACAAGAAACTATGACACTGGCTTGGCGGCTAGTGAATTACCAAACAGCCAAAACCACGGGACGGCTTCCACGTGTTTCATCTTTTGCCCTCACGAAAATAAATTTCATGCAATGCAACATGCCAACATCATCACAGACTATGCTCGGTGAAGTTGTACCCTCAAATGTCCATATAAATGAAGGACAAAATAAAGCATTCATTATCTAAATAGCAAAGCAGGTAACGCGGACAAAATAAAACCTAGAGGACTTTATCTCTGCGTCCACGTCAACGGTTGATAAGTTCCTTGTTCAACAGGGCTAGCTTGCTAGGAAGCTGGCCCTCGCGGTGTACTTTGATTGATTAGTTTTGGCCTGACATATACGCACCTTGTTCAGCAAGGCTAGCTTATTAGTTTTGTTCTATATCATATAGTCCGAGTTTTCTAATAGATTATTTTATTTTTCTGAAATAAGTATACTCTCTTCCTGTTATAAATAATTATTTCTCTCTGCCTCTCTCTTTGCGTTGGTTAATTGGTTCCTTTGTTGATCCTAACTTCATTTGTGCGGTCTCTGTCTGATCATCCTCATTTCAAGCACAGGTCAGACCTTTAAACAAAACCAGTAGCGCAATGAAGGTGAAACTTCCTTCTTTTAATCTAATTAATTAGCTAATTATCCAATTAAGTAATCTCAGTTTCTTGGAAGATTCATGAGTCTTTTTCTTGTTAGTTTGGTTTAACTAGTCTTTTCGGTCATAAAATCAGTCTTTTAGCTTTGCGATGGATTGTGCTTTGATTTCTTAGTCTTATTAATTAAGAATTTGTCGTTGATGGCCAGTTTATCTCTTTGTTAATAATGTTGTGTTTAAATTTGTTGCAGAAAGCGGTGTTGAAACTGGACTTACACGATGACAAAGCAAAGCAGAAAGCCATGAAAACGGTTTCCAGCATTTCAGGTAATCAATTAGTATAAGCTATTTAGGCCTTCATCATCATCTGACTACTGATGATCAATATTCATATCTTTTGTTTCTGTTTCTGTTTCCTTTTCACGATGATAACATATGTATATGTCTTTGGTGGTTTTTTTTTTTTTTTTTTTAATTTGCTTCAGGGATCGAATCCATTGCTATTGATATGAAGGACAAGAAATTAACAGTGATCGGTGTCGTTGACCCCGTTGTTGTGGTGAATAAGCTGAGGAAGAAACAATGGAACGCCGAGATTTTGATGGTGGGTCCGGCAAAAGAAGAGAAGAAACCTGAAGATAAAAAGAAAGAGGAAGACAAAAAAAAGGAAGATGATAAGAAGAAGGATCCCAATGAACAACTAGCTGAGCTTATTAGGGCCTATCAATTGCAAGCCTACAATCCTTACATGACCAGACATTACCATGAGCTCAGTGCTGAAGAAAACCCTAATGCTTGTGTTATATTTTAAAATTTTTGCAATCATATGGTATCATATGGTGATGGAAATTAACCCACCAGGGTTTCTTACTTACTTTTGTGTAGATTATAGTTTATGGTAATGGGTTGCCCTTTGCCTCAGGTTCTGTGTCTTAATTAGTATAAAGGATATGTGTATTCATGTAAATTACAGAGAGAGTTCAATAAACAAATTTCGAATCCAAAAAGCAATTTGTAATTAGCTCTATTGGAATCGAATTAAATTTCATTTTTCCACTTCAAAATTTTTACGCTGCTTTTTAGTTCTTTGTTATGCTTGATCTTTTTCATTTTACCCACCGAAATATTAAAATATGGGATGCGCACCCCACACAACCCCCACCGCCCAGTCCCGCACTCCCACAATCGCCAGAGGTGACGTTGGCTACGGAGTCTGATTATATATTTAATTTACGAGATTGTGAGCAATTAAAATTATTTGTTTACGGTTGAGGTTGCGATCCATGTGAGTTGTGACATGTACTCGAAGCTTTAGATCAAATTCTAATAGGATTGGTTAAAGATTATATATATATATATATATATATATATATATATATATATATATATATATATATATATTGTGGGATTGAATAATGGAAAATCATTTGAGAGACCAACAAACCCACTAAAGTATGGATTTAGTCATAGCAACTAGCACCCAAACCAATACCATTGACTTGCAGAATAGACTTCATAATATAATGCACATATTACATATTAATTACACATTACATTATTTCTTTTCTCTGGCTTTATGCAAATTCTTATGAATTAATGCGCGTCTCTATCTAGGTGTGGCTTTTATACATTTTCATTAGTAATTTTGCTTTGTTATGTGCCATTATTATTATTTTTTTTCCTTCTAAATTTTGGGATAGATTCCTGCCATTTTGGTCTATTTTTAAGACTGTATTTACTCGTTGCTGGTGTGCTGATCAACATTGATTATGAGTCTCAACCCTCAACAAAATTCTAATCGTATACCAGGAGGGAGAGAGGGTCGATCTATTTTAACTTAAAAAATTTATTTTAATTACGATAGAACTAACAAAATCCTCTCATGCAATCTACAGTAAAACTTTTATAAATTAATAATTTTGGCTCCATAACAAAATCTATTAATTTAAAGAGGTATTCATTAGTCTTTAAATTAAAAATTTATTAATTTATGTAGTGTATATACAGTTTAATGACCATATATTTAATCAACTAAAAATTTTTTACCAATCTAATCAATTAAAAATGAATCAATCCACTAAATATAGAAATAAATTAACCAAAAAAAAATTAAAATTCTTTCAGTTTGAGAATTCAAACTCTAGAATTTCTAGAAGCAATAAGTAAAATTAGAGATGAGATCCAACAATATTTAAATTTTAAGGAAAAAAAAAGTAACAATAAAGGCATGTTTTATTTAATTAAATGTCATAAAAATTATATTTTAAATTTTAGCAGATTATTTATTTACAATATGGATGGAACCATAGATAAGGATTTTCAAAAAAAACAAAAAGTTTATGAAAAGTATTAATTCAGCCTATTAAAGCAAACGGTCCGAAAAAAATTATATAATAGAAGTTATTAATTTATAAAGATTTTATTGTACTAGTAAATAATCAAGGTCGAATTAGCATTTAATGATATCAATTTATCTATCAAAAATATTAAATAAAAATTTAAGTTAAAATAGTAGAAATTTAGATTCAACAAATAGCATTAAATTTGTGTTAAAATTTTAAGTCAAAAATTAAAATTAAAATAACCCAACCTCTCTGTTGGATTAAACAAAAAAAAGGTAAAGGATCCATCTATCTCATCAAAATAATTGAAAACAATGATAGAATTAAAGTTCTTATATGTGAGCACTAACAAGTTCATCATATTAATTGATTGTCATTATCCATAGAGTAAAATTTTCTATCATACGGAGTCCTAAAACTTCTTGCTGTTTAGGTGGTGTTCTTAAAGATGGAATGAGCATTTGAATTTTCAATGTAAACTAATATTTGAGGCAAAAAAATTTTGGATCAAATGACGAAAAAAACCACGTTACGTTCAACCGGATTCATAGTGCTAATTGAAAATTTTTGAATATTTTTTAATTAACACTGTAATCCTGACCAATATAACATTTTATCATTTTAATATTGACTTTGACGGGCACCGTCAAAGTGCCGTGACTCTGACTTCTGGAAACGGGATACGCAATGGGCGCACACCGCTTTAAATTTAATAAAAGAAAATTAACTAGCATTGTTCGCTTGTTTTCTGAAATTGCTGATCAATCGTAACACAATCAATCTTGTGAGACAAGGAAATATAAAATTAATCAAACGAACAAAATGGCACAGGAAAAAGCGATTTCTCCCAAGAACGAGTCATATTGTCTTTTCTCAAGTCGTACGTAAGGCAATCTAACTAATGACAATTAAGCTTCGCTGTGGTCCTTTAAGGAGGCCCATGAAAGTATGTATGTCTTTCTTCTTTGAAGGAGGATTGAAGACTAAACTTTTTAATTAGCTGTTGCATCTAGAACCACGAATTGTTCCAAAACGATTTTTCCTTTTTAAAAGGTTCATAAAGATTAATTAATTTTTCTTCGAATCACAGTATTCTTTCCGAGGCCTTAAATCGCAATCACAAGTTGCTAGGTGAAGGTCCGTTCTGTACATGTCCCTAAATAAATGTAGTGGTCGACCCTGGACCGGCGGATGGATTGGAGTCGTTGATTTTGTCAACGGCTGAAAATTAACCAAAAAGCTAATTAATTATCTACTTAATTTTTTTTTTTTGGATTAAGAACTTTAAAACTAGTAATTTAATTGCTGTGGAAGCTTCGCTGCACCCCTCCCAAATATTACCAAGCTAATCTTTCACTGTCGAAGTAAATTTACTCTCATAAAAGGCAGTGTTTACAGTAAAATTGATCTGCTATAGAATATTATTGATGACTGTTAAATCATAATAATAACGAATAAGTATGGATTTAATATTTATTTATGTAATCGTACAATTATCATCATTTGCTCTATTGTAGAGCAGTAGCAATTAATGAAATCTTAATTTGGTACACCATCACTTAAATAGCAATCTTGCAATAATCAAGCTGGATTACATCTACTGTAGCTGTCAATCCAGTCAATCGTGATTCGTGAGTGGAGAAATTTGGGCTGTCTTTACTTCCCGGCTCCAGCTTTCAAGATCCTGGCAGTGTTTGATTCTCATTAAGGCATTCATGACATCGGTGCCCCAAATTGAGAGGTTATGCTAAATATTCAGCATCATGTAAAATTTAATTGATACAATTTTTGAATTATTAAATATTATCATTGGGGTGATGTTATAATGTAACTTAACAACACCTAAAAATATATTCAAACCTTGCTCTTTTCTCTCTTTTTTACACATATGCCTTTTCATCGATGACCTGTACTCGTGTAAATGACGAGAGCATGCACAATTACGATTAATTTATTATACTGATCCCACCGACGAGGCGGCTGCCTGTTTGATATGTGATTGCTGACATTAGATGTGACGACATCCTTAATTATCACACAGTTAAAAGAGTACGAGTCTAGTGATGTAATTGTACTGTTACCTAAAAGTTGAAACCAAAAAAGAAGAGGGGGTGGTGGGTGGGGAGAGAAGGAAGTACATGGTGGATCAATCTGATTATGATATCTATGGAACCAAATTCATCACGTAATTAAGATCTTTTTTAATTTACTCTGACCATAAAATCTTTGATTAATAATAACATGGTGGATCGAAGAGCCATGCAGGCATCCTTATCCCTTTCGATCACAACATATCTTTAATGATCACGAAAGCGATGGGAAGGCAATAATGCAAACCAAATTTTATTTTCTTATTTAAATTATAAATTCTTTAAAAAAAAATTATAAATACTTCACTTGATAATTGACTTTAACTTTTTATTATTATTACAAATTGCAAGTTTGAGATTGTATAAATTGGTTGGTATTTTTAGTCTAACTATTAAATAATAAATATTGTTTCTTTTTAATTCATTTCTTATTATATGTATATTTCAATCAATCATGATGATAAAATATGTACATACCTGACAAGTAATAAAAGGATAAGGTACAATGCTGTAAGATTACTAAAAATTTTCTCGTCCATGATAATTGTTAAATTGCAGACAAATGAATCTTGAATTTTGGAATTACAGATCATAATCGATTGAATGCAGATACATCCGTTGACTTACAATTGATAGACTTTTTTCACCAACGAAAAAATACACACGAAAAGTAAAATAATTTTACAACAGAATTACAAATGCACGAAGCATAAAAAATCCCGAACGAAGGATTACAAATCCGGTCGATTCCACACAGGAACCAAAAAAATTGCATGAGCCATAGTTTCCTTAGTTACGAACAAAATGAAAAAATGTTGAACTAAATTACCTCAATTAAGCCTTTAATTATACTTGACTTGGTCATACGAACGTGCAGTTCCAATTATTATTGCACTTAAGTCCTGGCTTGAACAAGAGGTGATTGAGGAGACATGCATGGTGAAGCCATGAAGTCATCCATTCTTCGAGATGACATGCTGAGCCGAAGGCTTCTTTGCCAGCAAAGTTTCTTCTTATTTGGCACTTTGGCTTCCACATTCTTAAGCATAAAGCTTCTAATTCTTGATAGAGCAATTTCCATCGTCCGATGATCCATGTTGGCGAAGCAAACCCTAAACCACCCTGGATTCTGGCAGTGAAAAGAAGTTCCAGGAGAAACATTGAGCTTGACTTCGTTGATTATCACTCGCCATAACGCCATCTCAGCTTCGTGTGTTTGCTCCTTTAGAAGATGATGCAAATCCATCCATAGGAACAGGCCAGCATTGCTCTTTAAACACCCAATGCCCACTTGGGAAAGTCCCCAAGTTAATACCTTATACCTTTCTGCTATCCTTTTAGCACTCTCGGCGATGAACTTCTCCACAAACTCATCATCCGACAACATTGTTGCGATTAAATGTTGAGTTTGTGAGGATACGAGTCCAAAGCTAGACATTTTGCGAGCACAGCTCACTACTTTATCATTGTACGAGTAAATGATACCGACCCTAAATCCAGGAAATCCCATGTCCTTAGAAAGACTGTATACAATGTGAATGAGATTGCGATTGCATGCAATGTCTTCGTCTATTATCTCAGCAATGCTAACAAAACTAGGCTCCTGGGTGAACACTGTGGCAGCATAAATCTCATCACAGACTAAATGGATGTTCTTTTCATTGATGAAGCTCACTATATCTTTTAGGGTTTCTCTGTCTAAGAAAGTGCCCAATGGGTTTGATGGATTGGTAATAAGGACACCCTTTATTCTGATGTTGGATTCTTGGGCTTTTTCATAAGCCACTTCTAAGGCTTCCAAGGTGACCTTGAAATCGTTAGAGCTGTCACATACAACTGGAACAAGTTGAACTCCTGTTCTCCATCTCAAATCTCGATCAAATCTGCATTAGAATCACAAATTATTTTAGTAATATAATCCAACTTGAATGAATTAGAAGAAAAAGAAATTAACTTGAAGTTATTCTAATTAACTATTGTGACAAAAAAAAGAAATTTCACTAATCGAACAAATTAAATATACACCCGCATAGGCGCATACTAATTTATAAGCCCATTAAGGACGAGTTTTCATGCATCCGGCTATTAATATAATTCATAGTTTCTTAAATGGGTGGAAGCCAATTAGCCTTGTATATTTAAGGAAGAGTCAACTAATGACCCAAGTGGCGGGTAAATTGGTATCGCATTTGTGGGAAGGTGGGGCCTCATCTTCCTCAAGTAGTGTTATCAATTATTGTATTTGTATTGCACATGATTCTGAAACCGTCCGCCTATGATGAAAGAGAATCGGTATAATTCATCACTTCGAATAAATTGGCTGTTTGCTCGTCCCCACCAATAATACATGTTTGTCAAAAAGTAAAGATATAGCACTGAAAATTTGGTGCTATTCATTTAGCTAGAGCAACGATACATGTACAAAAATTAAATCGTTTGGATGTTTTGGGTTTTTTTTTTTTTAATTACTAAAAAAAAGAACCTCGTTTTGAGTATATTAAAAAGGAATCTCGTTTTCGGTGTATTTTGTTAGGGTTTAATCAGTGTTTAGTTCCTCAATCAATTTAAATACATTAAGAATGAGGATACTTGTGTATACAAGTAAAACTATTAAAGTGAATAAATTTATTTTGTAATGAAATATTTATTGTTTTTAGTGATAATGTTCAATCGTATATGTAATGTCATACAAATACAAATATCATTTCTGAAAAAAAAAACACACACACAGACTCTATACTTTCAAATATGTGTTTAATTAAGAAGTCCTGTAATCATAAAACCGCTGACCTACGTCAAGCAATCTCTGTTATTAGTCATAGCAACAATAAAATATTCAAGCACAAAACAAAGTAAAAATTAAACAGGAAATTAAAATAATGAATCAACAACGTACCCTGGATAGTAGGGAGTGGGTACTAAGAATGCGTCGCCGGGGTCGGCTAAGCAGAAAGCAACCGTCTCATGAGCTCCGGTTGCTCCACCACTCATAACAATACGGTCGGGGTCGAATGTAACTCTGTTCCCTCTCACTTTCCCCATAAATTTTGCAACAGCCTGTAGAATTTATAGTAATCGTTTTATAAATTAATTAAGAACCATATATACATATATATGTATAACGTTTAATTAGACAATCCATCTTAGAGAAAATTAATTCAGCAGAAGGCTAGGATTGTTGCGTACATTTCTGAACTCTGGCAAGCCGTGATAATCCTGAAAGATAGCTATATCCCTGAATTCATTTAGGCCTTCAGCTGAGCAAATGGAGGCTTTTGGGTTGTTCACGAGCCAGTCTTCAACCAATTCATGGCAAAGCTGCAATTTCAATAATCAACAAAAGAAGTTAGAAGCTGCAGGTAGGTGGCTACTTTTGCTCTTTGGATGAACTTAATTAATTAATCAGTCATAATAAGTTAGCTACCTGGTTTTCAGCTAGACCCATCTGGATAACTCCATTAGGATTCTTGGTGGGATGATAAGGATCATTTTCAAAAGCCTTCCAGCCATCGAAAAACGGAGAATCTTCACCATGGCCATTGCCGGCTGCAATCTTGGACAGCAATTGCTCTTGCTTACTCAACACGAAGGCCATTTAATCTGTTTCTGAAAGTAATTTAGTAACTGTGCTGAACTGAAACAAGTGTGAAGGAGATCGGTGGAATGAGATTCACTGAAACAAGTGAGGAGAGATGGCAAATATTTATAGTGAGAGGAGGCTTTAATTTGGTTTTTGGATTATCGCAATCGCTTAGGTTATGCACACGGTTTTTGAATGGTGATGTCTGAACTACCACCAGCACGAGTACGTAAGATTGAGATACAGATGCAGCTTCCTTGGATACATATATGTGCGAGGGCGTGTATATATATAGATATGTATAATCTAGTCTGAGATGGCTTTTCTGTTTTGTTCTGACAGCAAACTTGAACTTTTAGTCCTGGAAGAAAGTTCCCGGAAGATCAACATGGTTCTCTTCTTTGAATATACTGGTGAGAATTGGTAGGCCTGATGAAATTCATCCCCAATCATATTTACTCGTGGTGTTTACTGTCTGGCGGGTGCAGTTAAGGCAACCAGAGAATTATTATGGTGGGACCAAAATTTGCCGGTGAGACTGTGTAGTCAAAATTTGCCATATTGAGAACCAATTCTAATACCTGTTATTTCTTTACTTTTTTTTTACTGGAAGAAAAATTAAATGCGACTTTGCACTTTAGTCAAATTCATTCTTTTGAATTTTGATTCCGTGTTATTATAATGTGGAAAAAGTGTACACGTATACGAGTATGCCTTTTTACTCGTATACACATATCTAAACAACATGCAACATATGAAAGATACTGGAGCGATGACAAATACATGTCGCCCGACAGCTAGCTCCAACCACGTAAATGCTTAATTTGTGTTAAATTGAAGTACAGAATGCTCATTTATTCTTAAAAGAGAGAGAGAGAGAGAGAAGGAATTGACTGCATTTGATGATGTTTAGGGAAGATCTGAAGATAGACAAAATTGCTTGGCCGAAAGTCGTTTCAAAGCAAAAACACTTACGGCCATACGTCAAAGGAAAGAAAGGAGTGTACATTTTTCTTGCACATGGCACAAATATTCAATAGCGGTCGCATACCACTATGTGGTCCTAATCTAGAAAGTTCAACCATTAATGGCCCCATATTATTAATGTGACCAGAATTCTAGGAGGCAAATTGAGTTGGAGCTGGCGGAGGCAAACATTAACCTTTTGACTCCGTAGCTTGCTTTATGTTCAAAATCATGCTTAAACCTTCGCCTTTCACTGTTTTCTTTTTAAACTAAATTTAATTAGATTGGAGAGTCTCTTATTTATTTCAAGCCCAAAATTGGAGTGAAATTAGGTAAATTGATAGTTAGTTTGGAATTACGGCGGTTAATTAAATAAGTTATTTGTGCTGTGCGGATAAAATAAATTTATCAATTAAAAAATTTATTTGATGTTTGATAAATTATATTATTATGATTGATGATAGTTTGAAAAGTAGAACACATATTTTTAGTAATTTTATTTTAAAATCGTCGTTTTATTATGTAATGATTAAAATATACGTAAGTTTAAATTACTTTTAATTTAAGTATTAAATTTTATATTAAAAAAAAGATATAATTATTTTTTATTAAAATATTTGTAAGGTTATAATAAAAACTGGTAAAAACTTTACCAAACATTATTTTTATCAAAACTTTTCAAATAAACCACTTGTACTGTTTTATCGTCAATCGCAAATGGAACCTTACGAGTGAAAGAGAGAGGAAAAAAAAAAATCTTCAAGTGATACTTTAAATTTTCATGGTCAACTTAAAATGTTGAAGCCTCCAATCTCCAAGGTGCCCACTTAGACCCGCTTGTAATAATTCCTATTTTTTGTCAAAAGTCATAGTTTAGAAATTTTACACGTGGCGTGGGCACAAGTTGACAATTCTAGTATCGTACGAACTCACTAAGCCTTTTAAAAATTACTTTGAGTTGCAGACAGCCTGATTTTTCCCTTTGAACGAGCCCCAGCTCTCCATTGACTAATTCTGGCATCTGGGTTTCTCCAAGACTTTGCAAAAGTCAAAGAGTAATTCAATTTTGGTAAAAAAAATTACAAGGAAAAATGGAGCGCGTTGCGCTTCTGACTCAGAAGAAATACAAACGCCCATTGCCAAGCAGACAGGCTCGAAAGAGATCCAAGTGTACAAACTTGTTTTTGCAACTTCCATTTGTACCAAAGCGCTTTAAGAAAAAGCAGAGGTTAGAATAAAAGCCATACTTGGATCCATACGGTAATTTTGATATAGGAATTTCGCAGCTGAGAAAGTTGATTAATTGAAAAACATGTGCGATTTAAATGGTCTATACGTGCCGCAGAAAATCATTCAAAGGCTTGTTGCTCAAATTATTAATTTAAGAAACATATGCTACAGAGCCGAAAAGGGGTTCGAGAGGTGCAGTGAATCATTCCACGATCTAACAAAGCTGTTGAAAATTGGGAATTCAAAAATTTCTGCAGCAACAATATCCATACTAAAATGATTGAAAACGTGAGATGAGATGAGGAACATATATTTAAGCATATATAAAACATGAAAAATATTATTATTATTATTAGTATTGGGGTCTGTTTGGCACTCCTCTTAGGGAGTTGTGGTTTAAAAGTCTCAGTTGTAATGCACTTGATAAACACTTATCACTATAGTTTAATCCCACTCCAATAAATTTTACCAATGAAATTAACTAGCTCAATTTATAATTGTTGTTGATGGGTACTGTAAATTTCACTATAGCTGGAAATCAAGAATCGAAAAATTCATATTGTTATCAGAAATAATTAGAAAATGATAAAATATATTATCGCTAACCATTTTTTTGTTAATAGTGTTTAAAATTTTAAGTCGGTTTGAAATTACGGTTGAAATTTAATAAGCCGCTTAATTCATAATATTTGATAAAAATAGTGTTTTGTAAATTTAATAAAAGCAGTTAATTTAATAATTTTCTCTATTTTGCCTGTAGTTTTTAAAAATAGGTAGTTTTTAAAAACTCTATCAAAAAAATTAGAAAATAAAATTGCAAGTAAAAAGAGCTGCCGTTCTTTTCGAAATAGACAGAAATCTATAGGGTGAAGCGAAGAATAAGTTAAAGAGGATGAGTTTCAATTGTATCGTCGAGATGTTTGAGTTTCGATTAATGGTAATTTATTACAGAACAAATCTGAAAAGAATTAAAAAGAAATGAAGCTTTATAAATAATAGATGGGGTAGGTTGTTTTCCGTATTTACAGGGTGGATTTACGAAATTTGTTGATTTTAAACTTTTTCTTTTCTTTTCTCTTTTTTTTTCCTCTAATGCTGAGTTAATAATTGAGGTGGTATATGATAAAAGTGGAGCTATTGGCACCTCTCAAAGATACTCTCAACACCCCTTTTCTTTTTTATGCCATCAAAATATTAAAATGAATATAATTTTTTTCTAATGACACCTCCCTTATTCCATAAATAGCCTTGGTAAATTAAAGAAGTTGCGAAGATGATGATTAATTAAAGAAAAGCAGCTGAGTTTTGTAGTTTTTTCCTTGGATTTGCTTTAAAAAAAAACTAAAAAAGAAAACTCTAGGCCATTGTTAAACCAAGACGATTTCACTTGCAAATAAAAAAAAAATAATGGAGAAAGTTGATGAATTTGAAAATAAGATGAATGCTTGAAAGCAAAATAAAAAAGAAAGCAGAGATGGGATTCACAAGCAAGAAGGCTAATAATAGAGAAAGAAAAGAGAACTCTAGGCCATTATCAAACCAAGATGATTTTACTTGCAGATAAAAAAAAATAATGGAAAAAGTCGATGAATTTGAAAATAAGATGAATGCATGAAATAAAAAAAAGCCAAGTCATTGTAGTCATCAAAATGGCACAAATGATCCATCGACAATAAATTAATAAATTTTGAGAACTAAGAAATGTATTTAAAGGAGCAAGACAATGATCGGTAATTTTTCTTCACAAACGCAACAGTAAATTACGAAAATAGAATTCTTGACCCACATGCAATAATAAGCTCTTTGCACTTCTTCCGCTATTTTGAATTGGATTGAAAAATAAAAAAAAAATAAAAAAGGATATTTTACTTGTGGGTGGCAAGAGTTGAATTATGAAGTCTACAATTGTGGGTGTAAAAAGTTTGTACAAGACAAGATGAAATTATGTGGGGTTTTAAGTAATTTTGCACAAGGATAAATTTGTAAATTCAAAGAAGAGGTTTCATTAGGATATTAAGGGGGGGCTAATAACATCACTCATATGATAATTAAAACTAAAGTAACGTTGTTAAAAAGAAACTTATAAAAGAAATTTAAAAAATATAGGAGCACCTCCTAAGCATAATATAGATCGCCAATGATAAAAGACTTATAATTAGGAGTGGGCCAAACTAAATTGTATTATGGTAATTCGATTCAATTTGGTTTGGGCAATAAAACCAAATGGTTCAAAATTTTTTTGACCAATTGGTTCTCATTTGATTCGATTTAAAACCAACCTAAATTACCAAACTAAATGGTTCGCTAAAAATAAAAAAACACAATTTATAAAAATAAAAATTAAAAAATTAAAAATCCTAGTCTAAACTAGAGCAATATAGAAGGTGTTTGACCCCTAAGATAGCTGAAGTATTGATATTAATGCAAAATTAGTAGCAATCTTCTATTTTCTTGGATACCATAACAAACGTTAATCAATTAGCTCAAGAAAACAAGTTTATGGAAAAACATTCAAAAGGTATGTTTTTTAAAATTAAATTTAAGTTTATTTTAAGTAGATCACACGATTTTAATTTGTTTAGTTTTCATTCATGTCGTTCAACTTGAAGATCAAATAGGTAATGAAGTTGATACCTTTATTTGTTAGTTAAACATATAATCATTAATGTGATATTATACACTCTATTTTATTTTGTTTAATTGTTGGTACTTGGTTAATGGCTCACTTTGAGAGATAACAAAGTTTTTGTGGACATGGAAGTTGAAGGATCAAGAAAATGATGATTGAGAGAGTGTTAAATGGCAATGAAACTTCAGAGCGAAGTTTCTTTGATAATTTATTGTGAATTTCTAAATTATTATTCGACTTTATTGTGTGTTTTTATTATTCATGGATTTTAGAACTCAAGATTATTGTTGTAGTAATAATATAATATTATCATATTATTTTTTTGTAAAATGTATAGGGTAAAATTACTTGAACTGAACCAAATCAGATCAAATCAAATAACCGAACTAAACTAAGTTAATTTGTTTTTAGTATTTAGCTCACAAAATCATAAGCTAAATACCTTAAATTTGGTTTTATTTTGAACAAATTAACTTAAACTTGGTTCAATTTTGAACTTGAATGAACCAAACCAAATAGTATGTACCCCGTTTACAATACTTTTACTAATTTTATGAAAGGAAAATGATTTTTGAATAAAAAGTAAAAACAGGACAAAATTGTGCCAAAGAATTTTGAAACTTTTTTAACAGTGAAATCATTATAGTGTTTCATTCATGAAAATAAAAATTCCTTATCCATGTTTTGTCCTATCTTAGTTCAAATATTAACTTTCATGACACATCACCATTCACCACAATACCAAACGAAACCTGAGGCTGCTAAAAGACCTTGCCATTACAGAAGCATTGTTCAAGTATGAAAGAAAACCTATCATTGGCAATGTATACCAAGTAAAAAATCTTTGTAAGCAGAGTACAAATCCAACAATGATAATAGGATACAACTGCTACATTTAAGACAATTCCCATATCGTTTATTTTACTTCTTCATGAGAAGGATCACAGTGTGAGCTGCAATGCTTCGATTTTCACCAAGGCTATCAACTTTTTCATGAGTTTTCGCTTTCAGATTTACAACAGCGGGGTCTGCTCCTAGCAGTTCAGACAAGTTGGTTCGGATAGCCTCCTTATATGGGCTTAATTTTGGTCTTTGAAGAATCAGCGTGGCATCCAAGTTGCCAATCTCATACCCTGCCTCATCCATGAGTCTCACCTGAAATGGATCACATAACACCTGATAAGCTTCATTCAATGAATCAACTACCTGCTTAGACTGGGTTCCAATTATTTCAACAATCATACTACAGCTAACTTGACTTGAGTAGAACTTTAAACAAAGGATGCCTGAGAATGAGTGTCTGATGTACACAATGAACTGAAAAAATAAGCCCCAAGATGAATTATGTCTATCAGGTTGTGAATTAGGCATGCATAAAATTGAAAATTTTTTGTAATGCCAAAAAATTTTGAGCTAAGGTATCAAATTTCTATCAAGTTGGTCCCTTTGTGATTGGTTTTACCATATTTTTATATAATACAACTGAAGGCAACTTATCCCACTTAATACAAATATTCTATAGGCTTAGCTATATTTAAAGATCCTATTTAGTGGAATTAGGGGACATTCTCTCGTCTTTAACTGAGGTGTCAAATGGGTGGAGTGGGCCAGACTGGTGATGGGCCCAGCCCGGCATTAGGCTCAGCAGGCGGCCAAGCACTAGGTTTTAAGGGCCCACAAACCAAATGGGCCAAGCCTGTTAGAACCAAACCACCATTTGTTCAGAATAAACAAAGCACTACAACCAGGTAGTTATGCTACTTGGAAGATCCATAGCACTATTTTTGTTCCTCACTCTGGCAAAAAATTTTTCCCTTTGCCCATTTGTCTCATGTTTCCTTTCCTTTAATCTCATAACCCTATATAATTCTGGCAACCCATTTATAGCCCAACTAGTTTTAATTTTCTCTGAAAAATTTCACAGTATACAAGCAATCAGTGGAGGCAGTTACTAGAACATTCAAATAAACCTTTTCTTAGTTCTGTCCCATCCAACTCACGAACATGCATGTTATATTTCAGTTTTACCAAGGATTCCTCTCCATAAACACAAATATATGCTGTATGCATAAGTAAAACCACAAAAGAAACCTTTTCGTACATGGACGATGATCAGTGGTAAAACTTCAAAATGTTTACGTCAACATAGACTATTGTTAACTTCCTAGTCAATAAGCTTTCAGAAAATGAATGCTAGCATCTCTAAGCCTATGCAATTGTGCAATATAGACATGTCTATATGCAAAAAGGTTGTCATGGGCTAAACTTGAAGTGTTGTGCATTCCCATAGACACTTGAGAGTAGGTATACCATAATGAATCCTTAATTTGAAATTCAAAAATGCTAATATTTGGGATTTCTCAGCTTCAACTTTGAAAGCACACAGCTAAAGCTTTTGGTAAACACCAACTTTCATTCAGGAACTAAAATCTTCACCTCTCACTCTCCCACTTATATTTGACATCTAATGGGTCCATTCCCCATCAGTCATGGCTTCAACACAACACCTCAATTCCAAACATACTTAATGTAGCCATTCGTAAATGCATAATTACACCAAATAAGAGCCCTTCAAATAAAACAATCTGCCATGATTGTCATGCTAAAACATGTGTTCCCAATTCTTATAGAGAGTCTGTTCCATTCTTTGTCCCTTCAACCCTAACAAGATTGGAAGCTCTAATCCTTTTTTTTCTTTTCTCTTTTAACCTCTGCTGTGAAAGCACCACAAATTTTGAAGCTGTATCATAGAATTGCTGTATCCCATTACTATTTTAATTTAAATTAGAAAGATAAATTAAAAAAAAAAAACTCTTACAGCTTCTTTGATAAAAACAGAGGATGGTGCACCCTTCCACTTAGGATCAGAATCAGGAAATATCTGCCCAATATCAGGAAGACCCAATGCTCCCAAAATTGCATCCACAACACAGTGAAGCAAAACATCACCTATATAACAACAACAATCGATTAATTAAAATCTGAAAGAAGGGTCCCTTTTCTTTGAAATGTCCAATCTGAGACCCTATAACAGAAAATTGTAGCAAATCTGCAATTTGTACAGTTTAATTTCATCCAAAATAAGGTACACTTTTTTTTTTATCAAAATATTATTCATAATTATTGTTTTCCCTTATCCACAAAATAATAATAATAATAATAAAAATAAAAATAATTAATTGAAGAGTGACGCTAACTTAATAACCCTCATACACTTCACAACAGTTGATAAGTAAAGTAATTACTTTAACGAACGGTTAGCGATAATGTCACGTCGGTTGGAATGCAAATCGATCATAAATTGTTAATTGAATGATGTTAGAGTGAAGCGCTCTCGGAGGATAATTTTGACAATCATTAGATTAAAAAATTTATGGAATATCTCCATAAGCAGACGCAGATTTATAAAAGGTTGATAATCTTATAAATTAAAGAGAGAGAGAGAGAGAGAGAGAGTAACGGGGTACCGTCAGAGTGAGCCTCGCAGCCTCTCTCGTGGGGGACATTGATTCCGCCGATGATCAGAGGGTAGCCCGGCTCCAATCTATGAAGATCAAACCCGTGGCCCACACGAAAAGGTAGTGATTTTGATTTGGACGGTTGGGTTGAAGCCGATGACTCTTTGACTTCGATGGAAGAAGTGGCTGCAGCTGAAACTGAAATACGAGGCAGCGACGTTGACTGTGTTGTCCGGAGATGTTTGGCGGTTAAGCGACGAGGCTTCAAATTCAACGAAGGAGGACATAGTGGCTTATTCGTAATTTTGCTGTGAAGAGGAGTGCAGGTGTATGATTGAGCGGCCATCGTCAACAGCATCTAATTCTACGGAGAGAGGGAGAGACGCTGTTCGTGCTCTGTTGTATGGTCGATGTGCATCAGCCAAAGCCCAAGCCATCCGAAATGGAATGTATGTGATTTTAAATTGTCTGCGCTGTGCGGTTCGGACCAGTCGATTTTATTTTCTTTATTTTAATTTTTCTTCGGTGTTACAATGTTGACTGGTCTTATAAAGTTGGTAACGTCTTAACTCTTCTTTAAGAGTAGGTAACATCAGTTTCATGTTCAAAATAGCACATTAGGAACACATGGAAAAACTTCGATCGACAAGTTTCATGTGAGGTTCGGTAACACCAAACACTCGTATGACTGGTAAGGATTTCAAACATGGTAGGCATAGATTTTTTGGGTATGTATAATAGAGCAGTAGACCCTAAATTTAGTGGCGGCGCGTGAAGTTTAGTGTAGTAGAGGCTTATTTCCATTTTCCACCACTAAAATAATTTTTAAAAAAATTTAATGAATAACAAGTACAAAAATTAATAAATATGTCATTAAATACAGTCACAAGTGTTGTGAATGTGTTTTCATATATTGAAAATGTAGAAAGGATGAAAGAGGGCCGAGAAGCATTTGATTGCTGTCTACTCCGCAAGCCTTCGCTATCCTGTTCTGTAACTTACTATCACTAGCCACGGGCCCCCATCGTATTAGCACGTCAATTCATTTACTATATTCAATTAAACTAATTTATTAAATTAAATTTCTAAGCATTAAATACAATTTGTGTTATACAATATACAATTTGTAAAAATAAGTTTATTTAATTTATTCATTTTATTTTATGTACCCTAAAAGTTTCAATTGAAAAAAAAAAATGAAACCAACAACAGTGGAGTCTTGAATGGCAATAATAGAGTGGAGCTAAAGAATAAGAGAATTTACATTTTAAAAAAAAAGGTCAAAACTAGAATGTGTGTCTTTAAAATTTATTATCTCCCATTTTTTTAACATTTTTGAAATTTAACAAGAGTTTTATGGTAAATCAAGTTAAAAATTTGACAAAAGTCAAAGTGGATTTTAAAATTTTCAAAAACAAGCAAGAGCCTCAGCCAATGATGCTATGCCCAAATTATGCCCAAATTATACTCCATTGACTCTTGAACTAATTAATTGTTTGTTAAACGTCTAAAATTTGATATTTTATTAATTTAAATTTTTTTATTTAATTTTTATTTAATTTATATTTAAGCTTCAATCGTTTACAAGTGAATAGAAAAAATAAACTTTTATAATTTTTATCTAAATAGAAAAATGTCAGGTCTGCATGAGAAATAAATACCATATCCCATAATATCTCTATAAAAAGCACTTGTTTCCTAAATTATAAAACTTAATCCCTTAATTTGTTTTAACTTATAAGGGCATAAATATCAAATAATCATATTTAAGTTTTTTTTTTTATATAAAAACAAACAAAATTATTTGGACATTAAAAAAAATACCACTTAGACATTTGTATTTAAACCTATTCAAATTTCAACCAAATTTCAAATTATTTAGATTTGGAACTAAAAAATACACATCACCTAAACTGTAATGTTAGTAGATTGAAATATGATTCTTCTTTTAAAATAAAATTAATCAATCACCAACCTTGCCGTCAATAAATCTTTGGATTGTTAAATATGAATCAGGGAACCGAACAAAAAGTTCATTACCCTCAGGTATGAAGGACATCCCCAGAAAAAATAAGGAAACAATAAAAAATGCTTGCAACATATGTTCACATAAAATCAAACGCAGCAAAACCATATACAAACACACTAGCCTTATGCAAATAAATGTGCATGTGATGTGAAGGCCCCCATCAGTCATTCACATAAAATGATACCAGCACAGGAAGGAGTGCAAAGTATTAACTGATCATCCCCGCACCTTCTAAAAGGGATCACCCAAAGCAAATATTATTAGTACACAAAAAATGTACATATCTGGACTCAACAGATTACAATATATATGACATCATTACGAGATATATATATATATATATATATAGACACGCACGTACACACACACACATGGATATTTAGTAACAGTTGGGTTCCTGGGTAAAGCAGGAAAACTTATGAAAGGTGGAAGCCTAGTTGCTTGCATCCATCTCAGTTTGACGTAGAAGCCCTAAGTTGCTTACATCCATGCTCTGGTATTAGATGCTCTGAGGCAGCTCTTTTTGGTCTCAACTGCTAAAGAGAGGAAGAAGTTAAACAAGTGTTTGCAATTGTAAATTCACTCTCTTGCTACATATGTACTGGCACAAGATACATCTTAAATGATACTAACCTTATCTTCAGCTCGCTGATAGAAATTTCTCATGAGAATATTTTTAGCTTCAGTAGTAATCACTGCCAAAAACAGTGTTCATTGACTATTTGTCTCCATAGTAACTATGAGGCGACACAAAAACAGCATAGGAAGCTATAACAAAAGTAAGTTCTACCACAATTACATACAATGCACACATTGACAACAGACAAATGCACATCTAGAATCCCATTAATAATCGCATTTAGGTCAAGATTTAAACTAGGAATTCTTTTACTACCCAAGCAATCATGATCTCTCTGTTATACATAGAGAGTCTCTACCCTAATTTTTCAGTCTTTTCTAAAAACCAAACTGGCTTATCCATATATAGTTGTACACCATCAATATTTTCCAAAAAGATAGTTAATGGATTCAGCACGTAAGGAAGTGCTGGCATTTGATCTGCACAAACATCAAAATTTCAACATTATCCATAAAAGCAAACCTAGCTAGACAACTTTAACACAGATTGAAAGATCGCATCATGAAAATATACACCACGTGAAGAGAGGAATTGTAATAAAATCAATTTAAAGATTACTATATATATGATACAGCGGATGATTCAAAAAGCCAGGAATAACCCTTCTGGAAAGAAGCTTTTAATGCAATAAGGAGATATAAAGATTGTGTCAATACCTTGGTCAGGTGGTGGTAGTGTACGGCTGTGAGTAGGGCGATAGGTGGCAGGTGTAAGTTTCTACACAGACATGAAAAAAGGAAAAAGGAAATTATACATGAAAGAACTTGGTTCACCTTATTTGACGGGTCATTGATTTAACAAAAGTAATCTTTAAGCCAATTATCTATATAAATATATAGATTAGTCAGTAAAGATATCAAAGTTCATGTCGAATTAAATGTATCATATAATCTAATGCAACGCAATAACAAGTTTCCAGACAAAAGTATCTTAAGTTACTTAGTTACCATGGCCATTTCTTCATTGAAACTCAGATCAAACTGAAGATAAAACAAGAAGCAATCAAGAGGCAGAAGAACATAAAATGGAGGACAGAACAAGAGAGTGAGCCCATAAACTACTCTATAACTAACTCACTCTATTCCTTCCTGATTTTGTTCCTACATATTAGTTCTCTACATGTTCACAACCTCACAGTCACGCTTCTTCAATGTGTCCATTATTTCAATACCAATTATGTCACTTCCAAGAGCCAAAAGTTGGTTAAACAAGTTAATGTCATCATTTACAAATCTCTCTCTTCAATCTTGCCAGGATTCAACATTTCTGATGATTAATTATCACAATAAGCTATCCAGCTACCCATTTCTGTCAGTATCATCCTTGAGCAAATTCTCAATCAAGATATCGGCTCTCCTGACAAGGGCTAAAACCAACAATCTTGCCTAACTAAACTAAAGTAATACAGGCAAAGCATGATTAAAAAGATTATAACATAGCTATCAATGCAGCAATTTGTTTCCTGCAACTTAAACAACAAGTAACATCCACAATTGGCAAGTAGATTCTCAAATAAGTGATTGTTTGAAAATCCATGACAATCCCAAGCATGCACTAAGTTTGCTTGGGTAAGCATGTTGAAATATACACAATGCATCCTAGGTAGGAGACTCTGACAACTTCTGGTTAGCAGCTGCTAAAGCTTCTAAGTGAAAGATCAATCTGATATGTTACACCTCCAAAACTTCATAGGAAAACTAAGCATACATCAATAGCATTTAATACCATAGTCACAAACTAGACGCCACAATTAACCTACTAGATTTGCTGCAGTTAAAGTCATCATCAACTAACATTGCTGTTATTACACTAGATTTGATCGAACCAGACATCCCAAGCTAGGATGCATCAAAATGAAAAACAAACACCACAACAATATCTACGCTAACAGACTCTTAAAATGGCACATTTTTTTTAATGCACAACAGGAAGCATAAGCTACCCATATGATCTGCTCCTTTTTTTTTTTAAATCTTAAATAGACTCTAATAATTCACATGAGGAATGCCCAGAACCGACTCTAGACAAAGATAATAATTTATTTCACTGCACAAGCTCGAGAAAATCTTATCAGGATCAGTTGTGTAGTATTTTGCTTATTTCTGATTGATAAGAAAATTAAACATCAAGAAAAAAAAATGGGTCTAGTGAAGTACGGACAGATGGATTGGAGGGATCGGAGGGACGAAGTTGGCTGAAGTTGTGAGGATCAAAAGAGGGCCAGTCACCGAGCATAGAGCCCATTGCAAATGCCGGTTTATGCACCCTAATCTAATTTCAAGAGCCACCACCAGACAGACAGAAAGACACAGAGGGAGATCGCGCGCACGGGCACAATGCCACGCACGATTCTAGACTCAGCTTAGCCTTACGGGTATCTATGATTTTCCCATATATAGCGCCTCGGTCCTATAACATTTTGGCTCGTTTTGGTCCCAACCCATTTTATTTTGCAAATTGCAAATTTCTAAAGTTTTCACCAAATATAGCACGGGAAAAAAAAATCGAGGCTTAAAAAAAAATAACTGAATCGGTGGATTTATTTGGGTTCGGATTAGTTTTAATTCTCATAAATAGCTGAATATCTTATTTGTAAGAAAAAAATCAAAATACTAGTTCGAATTTCAATTCACTTAACTGAACCGAATAATTGAATCGAAGAACTATAATGTTTTTATAATTTAACCAAAACATAAAATATGTTATATATTAATTGGCTATGGAAAATTATTACAATAAACCTACTCACGCATAATTGTTATTCTTATTTTGTGTTGTAACTATTGTTATTTTTATTTGTCTTTATAACTTTATGTTTATTTAGATGGAATATTAGAGTTTAGATTTGTATTCTTAAATTTTAATATTTCATATTTTGTTAGTACTAATTAGTAAGAAAATAGTGATAAATGTGTTTTAAATGCTTTGTGTTTATTGTTAGCATTTGTAATGAAACTATGATGAATTGATTGCTGAGAAAAATTATTCCATTAAAGAAGCCCAATAAGCTAAAAATTTAAAATTTAAAATAAGCCCAATAGGCCCAAAATCGAAAAAATGAAACCGAACCAAACTGCACATAATGGACCAATTCATGTTTGGTTCTTTATTGTATTCGGTTTTTTTATAAAACAACCGATTTTAATCGGTTATACTCAATTTCGATCCAAACGAAACCGAACCGAACCATGCCCACCCCTAACCAAACATATGTGCATATATTTTGTATTTCATATGCATCCATGTGAAAGAAAAGGAAAACTTTTGTGCATTTGGTATTCTAAATTTATATATTTTTGGCATAATTTAAATGTTTATTTTATTTATACTAATAACACAATTAGACAACTAATATTATGTCATATATTTACAGCTGCACATATTAGGACTACAACGTTATATACATTATAATCTATTAAGCACTTACTCAAATTGTCTACCCTTATTAATGTTTAAGGGTTGTCCGGTCCACTCGCATTTCACAAAGTAGAAAAAGTGCAATTGGCTCCATTCAATCACTCTTAATTGAGGGAGAGTGAGTCTCTAAGGATTTAAACCGTTGCTCTCACAAAGTGGCCTATTTAGATATTTATTTAAAAATTTACACTATTAAAAACAATATCCACCTCATATCAGTGAGATATTTTCACTAATATGTTTAAAGAATGATTTACAGCCAACAAAGCTATCACAAGCAATTTTTAACCATTTTACTTAGTAAATATTTTTTTTAATTTAAGAGAAGTAAATTTATAAAAGCTGAGGTGACATTTTATTTTAGAAATTTCATGATTTGGAAATTTAAGTGAGAATAAAACTCAATGAGAAAAAAAAAAAAGCAAAAGCATATAAATTATTTCTCTAAAATAAAATAATATGATGACGCTGAAATTTGGCCGAGTTGGTTGGTGGCTTGACACTGACCTTTACACTAACATTAAATTTATTTGTTGGGGATACAGCTTGTTCTAAGAAAATCCTCCAACCATGAGCAGATAATTCGTGAGCTGTTGATCAGTGAGCACCTAAAACTACAAAAGACGATAAGACGCACTGAAAGTTTTTTCGGCGTTAGCCCTTCTATGCTCAAGTCAGTTTATGCGTTTATTAAAAAAATAAAATATATAAATAAATAGTTTCTGATTATCTTTGTAAAGATGAGTCGAGACTCTCTAATAATAAAAAGAGTAAAAACAAAAGATATCTTCTCGAGAAAAGAGTTCTGCCCCACCACTTTGAACTTTCTAAGATTTTTCTGAAGGTTAGAATCTTCCCCTAAGAATTATGAGGAAGAACAAATTTTCGGCTCACTAAGAATGTGGTCCCTATTATTTTGGAGAGAATAAATGATGTTTGTTCTAATTGAGTCTTGCTTCCTAGTGATTTAGTCAAATGTCTCTTCAAAACCAATATAGTTGAGATAACTAAAATTACCTCATGATCGAAGTGATTTGCTTAAGGTCACCAAACTTATCTCTTAGTTGAGGCGATGTGCTTAAGATCACCAAAATAAACTCTTGGTTGAGGTGATATGTTCAAAATTACCAAATAACCTCTTAGTCGAGATGATTTACTCGAGATCACCAAATAACCTCTTAGTCAAGGTTGTTTACTCGAGGTCATTAGAATTATCTCCTAGTCGTCTATAAGCTCTTTTACTAACTTTTTACATTAAGGAAAGTATGATGGTATTTGAGTAAATACCTTATCGTAATCACTTTATTTTATTCGCTAAACACTAGTTCCTTAGTTTCTAGTGTTGAGAATGTAACGAATCAAAACTAGAAACTCTATAAGTTTAAAGTGACCTCGAGATAATTTATGTGAGTCGACTTGGGGTTGCTAAAATTAACCTTACCATGAGCAGACAAGTTTCGAGTTCTATACCTCATTTCAAGGAGGTTTTAAGATTATAATTTTTGTTATTGACTTAAGCAATTTTAAGTAACTCTTATTAATTTAAGGGTTCATACCTTATCTTGATCACCTCTTTGTCAAGTTATGGGTTTACCGGAAAAAAAAATATAAATATATAAATAATCTCTTGGGCGAGATTATCTGCTTGAGATTTCTAAATAATCTCTTGGTTGAGGTTTTTTTCTCGAGTTCACCAAAATTTAATCTCTTGGCCTATAAACTCTTTGTTAACATTTTACTTTGAGGAGAACATAACAATATTTGAGTAAATACCTTATCGTAGTTATCCTATTGCATTCCTTAAACACAATATTTTAATTTTTTTTCACATTTTAAAAAATTAGTGATTTTAATTTTAAAAAAAGCAGTAATAGACACCAAAATTTCATTTTTTATTTTGTTACTTTACTTCACGAGAATGTCGTATAATTGAGAATGAAATTTTTAATTTTGGAATAAATTTTGGCATGAAAAAAAGCTTTCTTAATATGCATCATTTTGAGGAAGGTGGAAATACTCTTCCGGGTGAAAATTAATCTCCCACCGTACGCTATCATGCGAAACAGATATGAAGTAATAATCACCGTCGGATTCACTAAGCCCACTCTTAAAGAAATACATCAATCATACTCGATCAAAATCGCAACCGCCAGATGGCGGGTCTCCACGGAATCTAAAACCCTTGAGAAACATCCAGGTAGCCCTCCATTCCTCTTAGGTTTTTCGAGTTCATTTTCTCGAACTCTCTTCACTTCTCCATTCTTAAAGCCGCAAAACGGCTCTGGATCGTCGGCCGAGCAAAGAAGAAGCAAAATAAAGAGAAACATGGCCGCACCAGAAGCCTCTCTCTGCTATGTCGGCGTCGCCAGGAAATCCGCTGCGTTCCGACTCATGAAACAAATGGTAGTCTCTCTCTCTCTCTCGCTGGCATACATATATGCTTATGTTCGTGTTATATGTTTATTTTGATCACGGGATGGATTTGTGCAGGGATGGGAAGAAGGAGAGGGTTTAGGGAAAGACAAGCAAGGAATCAAAGGGTACATTCGAGTCAAAAACAAACAGGATACTAGTGGTTTTTCTCTTTCTCTTGTTGTTTCTTCATTCATTTATTTTTTTTAAGTTATCAAATAGTAGCTTCACGTGATACAAATATACATTCCGTTTTGCAAGGACTTTAGTGAAGCTTGGCATTTATATGAATTTTTCTTCAAGTTGATACAGTAACTATGTATCGATGTTTTTGTAAATTTTATTTCTTTTAATTTTCACAGGCATTGGTGTGGACAAGCCAAATCCATGGGCATTTGATACGGCACAATTTGATAGTATTCTGAAAAGATTGAAAGTGGTATAGTTCATGTTAATTTTCTGATTGTCTGCTGTGATTAATAAAATGTTCAACTTATGACCTTCTTCTTTTCATTTATTTGGTTGGCAATGGCAGCAAGCAACGCAAACTAATGATGAAGGTAAAAAATAATGAAATAAGCAGATTCATTTGCACTTGATACTGTACTTTAAAAGTATAGCCCGACAGCTGTTGCCTTTGTGTTTAACAGTTGATAAGGATGATGCACCAGTAGAAACTGAGACTGAAGGGACTATTGATTATCAGGATCAATTGGTCAAGGCTACCAGGCCACAAGGAAGGTCAGTGCAGTTATATTGCAATCTTTGTGTTTGTGTATTTTCAATTATGCATTGCCCTTTTTTCAACATATACTAGAATTATTGTTTATCCGTTTATTTCTCTTATTCTTAGATATAAGAAAAGAGAGAGAGGTAAGCTTGTTCATGGATATTCTTCAAAGGATCTTGAAGGAATTCTTGTAAGTTCAAAACTTGCCTGAACTCCTATGATTAAAATTCTTTTAGATGTAGTTTCTGTACAGAGTGTTATGACTAGAATTTTCAGAATCTTCATTTACAATTACATTAACTTCTATGTTACTCTGCATATTATGGGAACTCTTAATACGCAAACAGCAATAGAGAATATAAATTTGGTAATTTGTTTTTGATTCCTTCTTGATGATATTTTGTGTAGTAATTCTCCTTACATTCTATGTTATGTGCTGTTGCAATGTTCTAGTTGATTTTGTTCTCAGCTTATTTACCTTTGGAAGCACTTCCATAGGTCAGAAATGTTGAGGAGCCCCCAGAGGTAGATTCTAGTGTAGATGGCATTGTGGAGCCTGTGGAGGCACCTGAAAGTCAAGATTTTTGTGCTGAAGGTAATAAATACCCTTGGGTAGTCAGCAGTTATTATTGGTGTTGAATTTGTTGGTTAGATTCTAACAAGAAGTTCTTTCTCCCACTATGTTAGATTTGTTTGGATATTTTTAAAACTATCTGGTGTGCCCATTGTTTCCTAAGTTCACTTTAGGAAAGAGTGGGAGTCTCTATTTGACCACTAGAGGGGCTAGAAAGCCATATCCCTAACAGGGCTTGACAAAGTTGAAAATGAAGTTGGACTAATTTTGGTTTCTAGTCTTATTTTATTAGTAGCCATGATTGGGGCTATAGTATGCAAGCTGAAGAAAACGATTTATGTTACGGCCTTTGACAAGCTAAAGCAGGCATAAAGGGCTAAGAAGTGCCAATTATCTCTATGTTTGTGTACTTTATTTTGTTTCTGGAATAACCTTGGCCAATTGTAACAGGAATGAGAATTGAAGATGTTTCTCCAGAATGGTGGGGTTTTAAAAATGGATTTGTCTCAGGAGGTTATCTTGGGGCAAACACTACTAGAAAGGAAGTAACCAAAGCTGGAGATGCTCAGAAGATTAATGAAAGGACTGCATTTCATGAAGGTGACCAAGAGAATCTGTACAACCTCGTTCAGGTATGCATCCTTGCGAAGTTCTTTCTTTGCAAATTATACGATCTGCTTGATAATTTCTAATAAAATAGTAAGATCTGCTTGATTATTAATGTCTATATGTAAAGGACACATTTTCCACTCTGACTTGTACATACCATGTTATAAGGAACATAAATGTTCTTCTACCAATGCTTTTGAAAATGGAGCAAACGATGTGTGTTGTGTGGTGTTACTGATATTCGGTTGATCAATTTATGTGTTCCAACAATTCTGCTTGAATAGAGTAGTCTGTTTAATCAGATTGCAGTGAAGACTTAGTGATGTGGCAGTAGGGACGAACCTAATGCACACTGTCTTAATGACTCACCTTCTTCTTGTTCTATATTTTTTTAAGGAAAAATCCACAACTGGAAAGCAAGGACTTGGCATTAAGGACCGGCCAAAAAAAATTGCTGGTGTTCGCTATCAAGGGAAGAAGACATCCTTTGATGATAGTGACGATGAGGAGTCTGCTGATGAGCCATTTGCTGATTTTAGAGCCTCGGCAAAACGAAAATGTGATGACTCTTTGGAGATGCAAAAGATTGATGAACCTAAAGTGAAGGTGAAGAAGTTGTGTAAGAAGCTTCTTCTACAGGTGCGTCGTTGCTTATTGGAAGCACTATAGGTGTTGTTATTTTCCATTTCTAATTGACTGCTTATTTCAGGTACCTGGTGAATCATTAAAGTTAAAACAACTGAAAGGCCTTATTGATGAACATTCAACATCGGTCTTATCCAACTTCTCTTCAAAGAAAGATGCACTTGCTTACTTGAGGCGAAAGGTATGGATGTCTTGCTATAACCATTTGGGAGCATTGTCTCTTTGTTCAAAATTGAGGATCATATCTGGACACATGGGTATAGAATTGTAATGAGTGGTGATAAGATCAGCAGGAGGTCACTAAATCATGATCCCTTTGTCAAGGATGGTGCTTCTTGATTTTCCCGCTGATTAATGAATTTCTTTTATTTTTTTTCTTTTCTTTGGCATATATGAGTTGGTTATGACATTTTTGGTTATCATTGCAGCTAGAAGGTAGTATGAAGTTCAGGGTGGAGAGGAATCGAGTTAGTCTCGCATCAAGAAGAGGCTGAAAATTTTTGTAGAATTTCAAGATCATTTAACGGCTGTATATTGCAGCAGAGGCTGGATTAGAGCAGATCTACATACAATGAGCTTATTTCAATTTGTTGTAGTTAATTAGTTGGAAGTTTTGCTTAGTTTTTTTGTTCTATTTTATTGTTTGATCAAATATAGAATCCAGTAGCACAAATTGTTGTGTAGAGCTTCTATCTTGGTAAAAGGGAAAAACTTTTCTAGGAATCTGTTTCTACTTTCTACTATCAAATAATTTGACAGCGTCTTTTCTACTTTCTCTTGGTGTTGCCTGCGGGATTCATCAAAGATTAACTACGTCTATGACGACAATCCGTGGTTATACTCCAATATTTATTGAAGTAGCTAAATTGGACGATATGATGATGAAGGGCTACATTCTAATATCGATTAAAGTCGTTAAATGATGATAACGGTGGATCTAGGATGTCTCTGTCGCTTCGTCAAACAGGCCACGTGGATTGGCCTGGGTCCACTCCCTGGTTGGCGTTCGCTTTTCAATTCTTCTTATTTTTTGAGTCCAGTCGAGGTTTTCCCCATGACCGATTGAAAATTGAATAAAAATCTCAACGGGGGCGATAATACTAAATTCCATTCAACAATGCACTAGGTCTCGCAATTTGTAGTATTAGATATAATGGGCTCGAACTATCTTCTTAGCAATGTACTTCCCCAAATAATCATATCCATGGAAGTATAAAGCTTCAACCTCCGCTCTCTGACCGCTCTGAACCATTAACGATAATTCTTCTTTGTAATTCTCCTGTTAACGCCATCGATCACCGGTAAAGATTTTGAATTCGCACAAATGAAGTCATTAATGAAAACAACCCCTCATCGAGAAGTGGGGACTAGGAAGTTGAGGACATGAGAAAGGGTAAACATTTGAGCCGCTGGATCGGGCATTTTACCTGTAAGATTTCCGAGGACATCAAGCTTCTAGCAATTTGCAGGTCCCGTGGCTTCAATGGAAGCAAAGATTGTTCAGGAATCAGCTGTAGATCATCACCCCGCAATCCCAACCACTTCACATTGCAAGCTGTAGCGTACAAAACTATTATTGTTGATTAGTTACCTCGTAGTCGAAAAGAAAAATATATATTCATTTCAGGATGATATGCAAGCAAGCACCGTATCTGTATGCCTCCATTCCCATTCCTATGCTTCCGAACTTGAAGGTGCATAATATAGCTAGTCCGGCTGGATTCCTTGAAAAAGATTAAATTCTGGGAGTCATGGCTTGCACCACTAGATTATGTACTGCTGGGACAACTGATTAAGGACATCCATACCAGTCGACTAGAGCTAAAATTGGCAAGTCAGGGAAAGCACGGCTCAATCGATGAAGAAGAAACCTGTATGGCCCTCAAAGGAATAGCTCAAGTTAAACTAGTAGTTTCTTTGAATTTTTTAGTCGTCTTCTGGCCAACAAGATGCATCAAATGTTGAGAATACAGATTAGCGGTGCAAACAATACCAAGAGTTACCTTGTGGCAATATCCGGGTATCCTTTGGCTGTAATAAGAATACTTGGAATCTGATTGAACACAAAATCCTCAGTCAGCCGCTGGAATATTGCATGCTGCAAGCACCCATGTGTCAAATCCAGGTGTTGTCTGGAAACAAGGAACCATCACAAGACGTTGTTCGTTGATAGAGGACTAGGAAAGAGTCGAAGCACACGTTACCTTTTCTACCACAATTATATACCTTGCATCTGTCTTCATATCCAACTTCTCTAACAAGTTAAGGTCTCCCGAAATGGAATACCCAGAAGACCCGCATGCAGAACAATCAATGGCCTCCTGATTTGGCTCCTACCACATGTTTCAAGGTCAAAAAGTGAAAAATAAGCCGGCACAATTCATTGAGGTGCAGAGAAAAGCAAGGCCTTATATTGCACTGCAATGATAAATCCAGGAGTAGGTAACTATCTTACATAATGATAACATTTGATGACAAAAATTAGTTCATTGGACTCAATTATCCAGGACCGAGTAATGCTAAAATGATCAATCTGCACATCAAGTTATTCACATAGGGCATGGCTGAAGAAAAGGTAAAGAAGCCATCAATCTCTATGGGTGAATTAACCATCAATAGCTTGCAAGTACTACAAGATTCACTCCATCTCTCATTCGATGATGACGACTAGACAGAAGAACACCAAAATACCAGATCAACTTGCCATTGTCGAACACCTAAGCAGTGACTGACTAATCCAAATGAAAAGGTAAAGAAGCCATCAATCTCTATGGGTGAATTAACCATCAATAGCTTGCAAGTACTGCAAGATTCACTCCATCTCTCATTCGATGATGACGACTAGACAGAAGAACACCAAAATACCAGATCAACTTGCCATTGTCGAACACCTAAGCAGTGACTGACTAATCCAAATAATATATATATATATATATATATATATATATATATATATATATAAGACAACATATGAAAAGCAATCAAAAGAAAGGAAAATGAGTAGATAATCTGCCTGAAGCATCAATCGGCCAGCAACAAGTCCTTTACTAGATGCCACTATTCCAAGACTGAAACGGCTACAGTGAAGCAATGCTATAACGTCTATGCCACAGTAAAATGAAGGCCTCTATCAATTACAGAAAAATGAATATCACAAGCAATGGATTTAGTCAGTCTATTAAAGATACTAGAGGTTGCAGAAAAATGACCTTGGATTGTCCTATTAACTTGCAACTGGGAAGTGAAATATTCTGGTGAATCACATAGCAACTTATAAAAGAACTCTCTCTGCGTGACTCGCTTTTCTTGAGACAGTATCTGAAAGCACATCTCCATCACCTTCCAAACTTAATCAACAGAATGAAAAGACAGTTGAGTCGAGTTGAACTCATTGATCTTGAAATTTTTGATCAGCAAGAAAGCATAAAAGATTGTGGATAAGACCTCTAACAAAGGCTTTAGCTGCATTTGATTTCGTCAAGGACCTCGTACAAAAGGAATGAGAGAGAAAAATCCGCGAAACATCAGTCAACAGTCCTTGACTTACACGACTGTTACACGACTTTCTATTGATCTGTACATTTCAACAGTTTGAGATAATTCAATATTCATCAATTTTAAGTATCTTAATATTCTGTTTGGCTGCCGAGAAAATTAGTTAAAGAAGACAAAATAATAACTATTGAATTTGAATTTTCAACAGTAATATGAAATCAGACTATAATGCAAAATTGGAAGTTAATTTCTTTTCTTTTCTTTTCTTTTCTTTTCATTTTTTAAGAAAAAGAGAGATGGTGTATTTTTTACCAGAGGCAGATCAGAGATCGCGGGATCAGGAGAATTCAAGATCTTGAGAAAATTGATTACTGAAACTTCGATCCTCGCTCGAACCTGCAGAGAAAATGAAAATTCATTTGAAGCCGAAGGAGAGAGCGATATGAAAATGATGATGATGATTACTTCAAGCGGAGATAGGATATCGGCATAGCAAAGTTGTTGATCAGCAAAGAAATTCATTGACGATTTACTCAAATCTTCCATTTCTTTTGATTTGTGTTCGGATTGTAGAGAAACTGGTCAGCCGTGTCTGTTACAACTCACAACCCAGGAATTGGCGCGAGGCGCGAGATATTTGAGATTTGAACAGCGAACAGCGAAAAGGGTGATATTGTAAATTGAGCACGACGTCATATCTGTCGCTTCTACTGCAACTATCCGGGCTTTGGTGAATAATATCAGGCCCCTTTTAAGTTAAAATGGGCTGGAGTAGTTTTTCACTTTAAGCTGAGGCCTTCCCCAGCCCAGTATGTAGATTTCCAATTGTCGTGGAGCTATTAGCACCCTTTTGTTATCTTAATAAAATCTCCCTTCTATTAAAATTATATCCGAGGCCACTTAGATCTAATTAAACTAATTAATTTTTTTTTCAAACTCTTCAGACCCCATAGATATATATATTCCTGAGATCTGATTATCATCTTTCTCTTGCTCTTTCCTTTTTTTTTTTTTTTTGAGTTGAGATATTACCTCTCATGCATCTACTTTATTTGCTTAAATCTAAAACAGTTTCTTTTCAATCTTATTTTCTTTTGTTTGCAGATGAACCATTTTCAATGATTCTCATTCATAAATTTATAAATAAAAAAAACTTTTTTATTGAATGCTGCAAAGGAAATAAATAGAAGAGTATGATTTTAAAAGTGAGAAAACTACTTAAGAAAATAGGAAATAACAATAAATTAGGAGTGATAAATCAAAATAAATATAACTGAAAGGATTTTAAGAGGATATTTGAAGGATGCCAATAGTCGAACTCTTTGAGAGAGTGGAGAGGCAGCATAGTCCTCATAATAGCTCCATTGAGAAAAGGTTAAAAAACAGTAAAACACCCATGACTCCATAGTTAAATGAGTTTTATGAAATTAGAAAATTTTCAAACATAAGCAATAAAAAAGAGAAGAGAAAAAAAAAATGGAAATCATTCATTAATTATCATTAGTCTGATGATAAAAACCTCTTTATTTTAAAATTATTAAATGAGCCAACAAAATTTCAAGTGTTAAAAGATAATGATTGTATAATGTATGATAATTACAAGAAGTAGGCTCCATCGTTAGTACTGGAATCAAATTAGACTCAAAAAGTCTGCTTCTTGCATTCAGTTATTCTCCGTAATTCTGGAGTGATAGAGTTAATCGACAATAAGAGGAGTACTTTGGCAGAAATTTTTTAAAGTGATTTTCAACATTTTAGAAATTAAGAAAAGTTTTTAGAATTTCAAATCTCAATATATTTCTAAAAATTGCTGTACTTTAACTCACTCAATGACCAAATTAGCTCTGAAAAAATTATATGGTTGGACTTGTTCTCTGAAAAAATTATATAGTTGATGTCTTGTACTTGTTCTCTTCGTGAGTAATGAAAAGCGTACTTTCTTAAAAAAAAAAAAAAGTGTTCTCACTACGAGTAACTAGCTGGTTCTCTTGTTACGCGTGGCTGTGGTGCAGTCCTCCAAGCCGAATTCAAGAGCTTTCAATCTCTTGTCTTTGGCTGCCTATGCCCTACACTTCGTAGGTAATTGCTGTAAAGCAACCATGCACAGAAGAAACAAAGCACGAATCTTTAGTTAAATCATGCATAATAGTGGCACTGGCTTCTGCTCTGTGGTCCAAAATTTAAGCTAGTCCGCAACTCAGTTTCCTGCACTTCACGTTTCTTGATCCCCTTTTCTTCTTCTTTAATTTGTCTTCTTCAAACAACTTGCTCTTCTTTAACGTAGTTCCAGCGTGCTGCAACTTGCAAAGTTGTAAGCAGTATTTTGACTTTCCTTATTCTATTTATTTTTTTAATATTTTTTTGACTTTGAAATTTATGTGTGTTTTTTTGTTCCCTTCTAATTAACTTGAAAGAACATTATTAGTAAATGAAATAGAAATAGAAGTTAAAGTTCCCAAGAGGCCAATTTGATAAGACGATCGAAGCGTGAATGACAGGGCATGTGCGAAGCTTTGGTTACTGAAGGCCTACTGCTTAGAGAGCAGAGAGCAATCCTATATGTACTCTTGCGAGCATTGACATGGGACCAAACCGTCGCGCACTCTTCCGTTCCTGATCAGCATATATTATGTGTCATGTCATGTTCTTTAATATTTTTACATATACATAATTTTCAATTTCTTTTTTTTTTTTTTCCCTTCGATAGGCCAGAGGCGTTGTGATAAGGCTTGAAATTAAACGAGGCATACCGGCTGCCGTATGCAAATGTTAATGTAAGACACTCTCAATCATTTGGTTTTAGGTACAAGGAATTTTCTTCAACTCTAAGCATAAGATAAATACAATAAATGTAATTTTTCGCGTTATGGATATTTATGAACGACCGAAACTTCAAATTTGACCAATGAGAAAGAGGCTATTTACCATAATCCACGGTCCACACGAATAAAGAGCATTTTGCGGGAGGAAATGAGAAATTTTATCCCAAAAAAAAAATAAATTATTAGTATTATTTTTTTTCCGTGTTTGGTATTGGTTGACTTTTCAAAAGTCAACTAATTAAATGGAGACACAAAATTGGTTCAAGAAGAACAAATAATGCGCTAGACTTCAAAGCTGCAGCTTTCAGTTTTAAGGACAGAAAATCTAATATATATACAAACCCTGCCTTGAATATGCTTCCGTATCTCTTTGCATTCTAAAGAAAACAAATAAATAAATAAAAATCTCTCATTTGTTAATTGTTCTCTACAGGTCCGATCTTGACGAGTGATTTTGTTTGCATGGACTGGGATTTGCAAGCAATAGTAAGAGGTTGCAGCACTGAGGCCTCCACCGACTCTGTTATGGACAAGCCACAGTCTCATAACTTTTCTCCTTTGAGTCTGCAACAAGATGTGATATTCAAATTTCCTGATGTCAGTGAAACCACGGCGATTTTGGATGAGCTAGAGGAACTTTACAAGCCCTTCTGTCCACAAACCATACTAACCAGCGCATCCATTTCTGCTCCCACCGAAGTTAATAAAAAGCCAAAGAAGCTGCGAAAGCGGCAGCCTAAGCTTTCCGATTCTGCAAGTAATACCGATCATCCTGCAGCTCAACCGAAAGGAGGGTTAGTAATTTATTATTCGTATATGTATGTATATGCTTATATATCCTAATGAGCTATTGAAATGATGATTATTATCGTCTACTGATTTTGTTTTGTGGATTAATTTGCTTAATTAGCAGGAAGAATCAATACAAAAGAGCAGTGCAAAAGGTGACAGCGGATTGTCTCACATGTGATAAGTGGGCTTGGCGTAAATACGGGCAAAAACCCATAAAGGGATCCCCTTATCCAAGGTGATGATTGTCGATAAATTTAATTTTGCAAGCAAGCGATTGAGATTTCAATAGCTTGGACGCGGTAAGTTAAGTTATTCACTTAGTTATATGATCATTTTGTTTTGTGTACGCAGGAGCTATTATAGGTGCAGCAGCTCAAAGGGATGTTTGGCGAGGAAACAGGTGGAACGAAGCAGTGCAGATCCGGGAGTATTTATTATAACCTATGGTGCTGAGCATAACCATGGCCACCCAACACGCCGAAGCTCTCTTGCCGGAAGCACTCGTAACAAGCTGGCCTCAATGTCAAAGGCTCAAGGTCCCGCCCAGAACGAACCACTTGAACCAGCGTCGGAGGCATCCACTGAATTAGGTGACCTTGTGCACGAAGGGAACATTAAAAAAGAAGACGAAAATGCATTCGAAGATGGCCAAGAAAATGAACTTGTCATGCCTGATTTAACATTTAGCGATGAATTAATGTTCCCAACATTTAGCGATGAATTAATGTTCCCAAGCTTGGAGGATTTGGAAGGGCTTTTATTGGATCAATTTCCAGATCATAACATTGATATTTCTGCAGATAATAACTCTTGGTTCATTGATGAATCTGTTACCCTAAACGGTGGTCTCTGACACCCCGCAGGCACACATAATGTACCAAGACTTGTATTAGTTTTAAGAACCAAGTGTAAATTTAATTTCTCTATGTTTAATTTCGTATAGTTTGAGACACTTACCTTTTTTCTTTTTTTTTTTGAATCATTTTAAACAAGCTTTCATCATCTACACGTTAGAGAATAAGTATTAACATTGAATGTCAAGAAAGTCGGTTTAGGTTCACCAGTTTTTCAAATGCTGACTACACATGATTTTTGTACTTAATCGCATTTTTTGCGACTGCTCCCCCCCAACTTCATTTGTTGACCATTGAATTAATGCTTGGTACAATCATACACTATCAACTTGGATTTGTTGGAAATTTTTTATATACAAGTTTCAAACTAATGCAGCCGTGCCTCTAGCTGTAGGAAAAACCGACTACTAGCTAGCTAGTTATATTCAAATTATTGCAACAGGATATGCTTAATTATGGACCTACCACGAAAATCATATATATATATATAAAAGAAAATATTTCAATACAAAATTTTATACTCTATTAAAATGAGGAATGAATTTATAATATTATGAAACACAGTTTACGTTACTGTAAATTTATCTCCCATCAGAAGCTGACTCTCTCTTTCTATATATATATTAGAAATCATTTCTGTCCCCTAATCAAATAAGAAGAGAACAATGAATACGTTAATTAGGATTACAAGCATTACCTGTACATTTGTTTTTTTAACGTTTAGATGCATACAGCACTTATTCTCTTCGGCAGAAATTACAGAACCTGGTTCTGTTTAGACTTTGCAATAATACTTATTATTACATTTACTTACATGTAAATAATTTTAATAATTTTGTCTATTGGTCTGGAAGAAATGCAAATATTCTTGTTGGCTTTGCGCAAGCAATGGAGCCACAGAACCAACAAAAGCAGCATTCATGCAAGTGGTAGATTCTGCATGAGAATAGTCTGTTCTCAAATCTTTGAATTGGTCATTTGAATCAGGACCGCCAACAATAGCCCCCACATGTACATTTGGATTTGGATTGCTAGAACGGTAATAGCTTGAGTAGCCATCCTTGCAGCTTACTTTGGCTGGGTGAGCTCCGATTGAAGGAATGGATGCGCCTCTGTGGTGTATCTGCAAAGGAAATTTGCTGCCGAAGCCTGCCATATATGACATCTTCATGGGGTTTTTCCCTAGTATGTAATCCACCTGAAAGCAGAGACAAATATTATACGGTGCTTTTAAATCTTGATTGAAGCAACAAAGATGGGATTATATTTACCTGTGATTTTGCGAAGGCGCTGATTTGAGAGGCAGAGAAATGTGCTGAGCCACATTGGAGTCCATTAATATGAGCTGTGTTCAAGGTTTTGGAGTACAGAAATAGTAACATGGTGGCACTTGTAACGTACTGTAAATTACTACTATCCCTAATATACAGAAGCCCACCTGCAAAACAAAAGCCAGAAGATAATCTTTTAATTCTCTCGGAATTGTTTTTGTTGGGATTGGCGATTTGTTAGCGTATACGAGAGATGTGTACCAGGAGTTGTTTCAATCCGTACAGAACTACTTCCTGGCATCAGTGCACATACAAATGATTCCACGTGGATTTTAAACTGAGATAATTGCTTATTCCCTCCAAAAAATTCCTGAAACAAAGGTTGTCACTTTCTTTTCTAATTTTCTGACTAAGCAAAATATTGTACAATATCAGATAACTTTATTACCTTAGCCAGTAACATCTGAGCTCCAGCGAATTTGTTGTCCCAACTGAACTCCGATACCACCTGACTCCATCCTTGGTTGCTTAAGACATAATTCAAGTATTTGTTATCTTCACTAGCTTTGTACAGCCAAGCCGCAGCCCATAACAATTCATCCTTAATCAAGATTCATAAACCGTAAGCTCCGTCGTAGCGAACAAATAAAAATAACTAAGCCCAATTGATTGATCTAAAAGGTATCCTCTAAAATCTACCTGTAGCTAACTTTTGCTTAGTGTATTTACCTGATAGCCAGAATAAGAACAGTAGAAAGGGCAAGAAGCCTGGTAAGATCCCCTATACTCGTCCGCAAATTCAAACAACTGTTATTCCATGAGTTAGTTTAAGGCATATGCATCATATTTTACTTGGCATATATTTGTATACACATATATATGTAATAGAATAGAATAGAATATACACTCTTACCGATTTTGAGTGGTTTAATAGCCTGGAAGAGTAGATGGAATCAACCTGTTTGAAGACAATTGAAGCAGCAGCAAGACCAGCTGCTGACTCGGCTGCTGCCTCACTGCCCGGTGAATCAGATGTTATCCTGTAGAGCGTTCGAGGAGTGTCCATATCCTCTGGCCTCTCCCAACACTGATGATCAGCATTTCCATCCCCCACCTGTAAAATGTGAAAATACTAAGTACAACCCTCTAAATGACTTTTAACTTAACAAGAGATGGGACTTAACCTGAGTATACAGAGTGGTGGGAGATGTGTGAGCCCGCAAAATGAAGTCTGTACCCCAGCGAATTGCTCTACGTAGGTAGCCCAGCTGATTGATTGATGAGATTTCTCTTTGGTATTCAACAGCAGCCCAACTCAACAAGCTGACACTATATGCCATTGGCCATCCGAACTTGACATTGTCACCAGCGTCATAGTAACCTCCTATCAAGTTTACCTGCCACAAAAACCAAACCTTATTAACATTACATAATTTTGAACTTACTTAATCACTATATGTACTCCTACAACTTAGGCCTCGGTTCAACAACTAATTTTAAATTAATCGACCATTCTCTTACATTCTTAATAAACTAGCCAGCTGTATAGTGGTAACGAGATTTTTAAGAAATTGTTTACAAACGTTAGTTTACTTGACTAGTACATTTTCAGGCTTGCCATCGGAGAGTGCAGAATTTCCCCTCCACTTCACTCTTTGGCTTTCAGGCAACTTCCCTGAACGTTGCCCTTCGAAAAACAAGATTGCTTTGCCAAGTGCATCCCTATAACCAAAAGTTGTAGTGGAGCAAAACCCCTCATGTTCTATGGCTGTCACTTTGTTACTAGCCAAAAAATGCCACAATATCAGACCCCAAACCCCAAGTCTAGTAATTCGACCTTGCCCCATAATTTTGTAACTCTCTATAACTGCACAAGTGGTCTGCAGCTATCTAGGTGGCATTTATAGAGCTAGTTAGTTGCTGTAAATGATTCTCAAGAAGTGGGTAAATTTCATAAGCTGAAGCAACATTGATGGGCATTTTGTAGACTTTGATGGTGTGAATTAGGGACGTGACATGGCATAATGGGCATTGCGTGAAGAGTATAAGAGCATTGGATAGTCAGAATGAGTTGAGTAACTGGGAAGAAAATCTACAATACAATCTGGGCACCCTGAAAATTTTATGATTCTCTAGTGTACACCAATTAGAATTTTTTTAGTACTTAGATTTTTTTTTTTTAATACATATTTTGAAAACAATTGAGCGGGTAGAGAAAGTCCGTGGACTCGAATTGAGCAACTAGGCCTCTGGATTGGATTCTTATCTAGCATATATTTAGTATAGAGTCAATGCCGTAACTAATCGAAAGTCGTATAAATAAAATGTAAGACATGTAAATTTAATATAACACTTATAAATCAATATTAAGTGTAAAATAAAATATAACTTATTTAAATAGAACATGGGACTGGTAAATGGATTTATTACTGGTAAGCAATACAAAAATTTATACATATAACATAAAATTTATAAATTAATATTAAATGTAAAATAAAATATAAATTAAGTAAATAAAACACAACACTTATAAATGTAAGATAAAATAAGTAAATTAATATAAAAATAATAAATTGATATATTATTAATAAATAAAATAAAAACTTATAAATATAATATAAAATTTATAAATTCAATATTAAATATAAAATAAAATATAAATTAAGTTGGGAGGTACATAATTTATGAGAAGTTCTCGAGTGTGTAAATAGCACCATACCCACTCAAACGTCATCGGCCATCATTTCCACGATTGCTTAGGATTTTCTGTGGCCGAGCTCCTTTATACTTTTCTGCAGTTGATTATTTATTGTAAGCTCAGAGTCTGAAAGGGGATTCCTTTAATTGTGTCAATTCCCAATCGAAATCCTATATTTTGCCAACAAACATTTATGTTCAATCCGCGGATAGCTAATTAAAGGCCTGCTCGTGATGACATGTGAGATGAATAATCAATATACATGTGCTTTTATAATGATCAAAACTTTTACAGTTTTACGGCGCTACAAAGCACCTGAATTAGGAACATTTATAAATCCTCTATACGGATCACAACCTTTTTCCATTGAGAAACGTTATCAACTCATAAAATAATTAATTAACTACGTCAATGTTTTTGCATTTAGCCAGAAAGAGAGAATACAAAAAAAACTTAAAAAAAAAAAAAATCAAAAAGAGAGAACTAAATGGGTGCTCTTTCGTCAGAACCCATCTCTTTGATTGACACCTAAGTTCAGGGTATAAAAAAGATGAAGCAGAAGCACTCCACATTCATTAGTTTATTATATTTATTTATTTGTTTTTTATTTTTTTATCGTATAGAAATATTTTCTTGCACTCCAATAACTTCTATATTTGCATCAATACCTGTCCATACACGCATCCATTATAATATGACATCCACATTATCAGAAATTTATTCTAACATCTTTTGCATGAATGGAGTTTCGAGAAATAAGGCCAAATTCGTAGAAAAAGAGAAATGTACATATAAAAGAAAACAAATATCTTTGGACTTGAAAACAGATGGAAAAGAGTTTGCAGGAAAAGCTATGAAACCCAAGTAGTTGTAAGCATCGCAACTCATTTCAGTTAACATTTTTTGCCACGTTCAAAATGATCATGGGTGGTTGGGTGCAGAATTTTTTAATTATTAATTGCTGTTTCTTGTTCGTTGTATGTATAATGGCTGTCCGGCCCCTCCTGTCGGTATTTGTTATACGGGAATTGGATTGCAAGAGACTGAGATGACCCACCATGCAAGTTCAGTCTCATCGCCTTAGATTAAATGCATTCTCTTAATCACACTTTCAACGTACCCACTTAGGGAATGTAGGCCATGTTTGGTTTGAAAAAAAGGAAAGGAGAGGAAAAGAATGGAAGGGAAGGAAAGGGAGACGAAAGGAGAGAATAGTGAAATTTATTATTTTGTTTTGTATAAAATTTTATAGAGAAATGAATTATAATTTTTTTCTTTGGATAAATTTATCCTTTGACTTAAATACTAAACTATTTATATTAGTAATGAAATAAAATTTAATATTAATACCTAACTTTTTTAATGTCAAAAAATCTTAAAATAATTCATGATTTATTAAAATTATATATATAAAAAATAAAATAACAGTCCAATGGCAGTTCGGCAGCGGCTTGGCGATGTCCGGTAGAGATTCGGTAATAGTTAATTTATATTTCTATATTTTCATATTAAATAAATAAATAAATAAATTTATTTATTTTGTTAAGTTTCTTAAAGCATTCATTAAATTTAATTAATATAAAATTATTTATAATATTAAATTGATAAAATAAAATTATAAATAATAATTATTAATAGCATTCAATAAAATAAAAAGTTAAATGATAATTTAAAAAGCTTTGGTTTCCGATATAAGAGGAATTTGAATTCTTCACTCCTTGGAGTGGAATTCAAATTCCACATTATGATGGATATTAAATTTTAATGAAAATTAAATTCTTATACATTTTGTTTAACAAAACAATGAAAATAAAAATAAAATTTAAATTACTTTCCTCTCCTCTATTCTCTCCTCCCAACCAAACATCACCTTACCATACAATATATTGAATTATTGATCTCTGATTTTCTTATGCCTACGCTTATGTGTGAGGGTTTCGAGTGAGAATCGAAACCATAAAGCATCAGAATATTTTTGAGTTCAAAATAATGTCCATACGGGAGAGATATGAATATTTTCAGAGACTTTATATTTGAGAAAAGAATATACTGGGATGGTGGGGGCACATGCCCCCAATCATCCATTTATAGCTTCGCTTATCTACCATCTATACTGGTAAACACAGCAAAATATGAGTTGAATAGTTGGTATTTCAAGCTCATTGTCCTGTGGAGCCAGCACAGCACAGAAGCACAAAATAAGTTGCAGGTCGATTCTATCTTCCTGGAGCCAAGGCAGAGAACGATATACCTCCGTCTACCTAAAGAACAATATTCTCCTTGGGATAACTGCAACTGCCACAGTGCAAAACTAGAAACACCATTTAACTAGAAACCTTAAAGATGATTGTCTGCGATCCAACCCATAAAAATCTGCAAGACAGGATGCTCATAACTGGAAAGTGCCTAATTCAAGGCCGTGTCTCGTAAGTAACACCTTACGGCCACCGACCCATTCCAACCGGTAAGAGAGGTCAAGATTTTGAATCAATAACTTTAAATTGTCCGCATAACTCAAACTCCCAGCATGTTCCTACAAAATTAGGGAAGAAGGTTATAGAATCGTAGTAGTGCTCTTTGTGTGTTTGTAAACGTGGTTGAGTGAGTGCATCTAGAGCAGCTTTTCAACAGAAACCTCCAGAATGGAGAAAGAAGTATGGATGACAGGGCTCCCAAAACTGGAAACAAAGAGACCGAAAAGGTAAAGAGGATGAAAATAAGCAGTTCCAGATATTTTGTTTAGTTCTTTGTGAATTACACTCCTAACAAGGCAACTGAATGGCACCGAAGAAAATCCCATACTCACAACATGTGACAACACAAGGCCTTTCTAACTTATTTTTATTATTTTATTCAAGGTTGTGTTTTCTGTTGAAGCAAGACAATGCAATTTAATAAAATTCATTATCTGAAGTGTTTGTGACACATAGCATGAATTTTTATCAACAATTCTACTTTTTGAAAGTTCAAATCTACAAATCTGGCATGGCAAACCAGTAATCATGTTAAGAATATTGTGAATTTATAATTGTCACAGGTTCAACCATATGCATCATGGCTTTATATGAAGTAGAGCAAAATAAAATGAACCAAAAAATATCAAAGCAGATACCTCGTACCAAACATCATGTAAAACTACTCACAGCAGATACCTCGTAGTAACATCATGTCTATAGAAAACAATGTTTAAGTGTCAACAATCGAAATCACCTGTAAATTGGAATCTCCCATTATGTTTGCCATTATGCTAGACCTAGCAGTATTAGGTGAAAATCCTTCCCATGGAGGAACAAATATCAGTTTGGTGCATTGAACTGGAACTAAGCTCCGGCTAAGTTTCTCCCACCATACAGATCCCAAGGACCACCATCTAATCATCAAACCATGTTCAGAAAAAGCAACCAGTCCCTGCCATTAGTAGGAGAAAGATGCACATCATATACTGGAAGTTCATCTCTTGAACGTTTATATTTCTGAATAATTTAAATAACTTAAAGGCACCATGCCGTTAATGATATCTAGGAAGAAGGTAACAAGCAGAAGTTTTTATTTGATTTACTAGATGTTATCAACTCAGAAGTTTGTTGAGAAGGTAAATAGAGAGGTATTAGCAGAATTAGAATAATGACAACGATGAGGCAATGAAGAAGGTTGTACATGGCATCAGAAAACTGGTCAAGTTCTGGAAATGAGTGTTTATTTTGAACCAAATAAAGTTACCTCTCCATCTGGAGAAAATATCAGAGCTGAAATTACAGTGGTTGCCACAGAATCTGATTCTCTAGGAAGTCCTGGAGGTCCACTTGCATCCAAAACCTTTATTTTTGTCACACTACATAGGAAAACAAAGATACACCAAGTGGAATCAATAATTTACCTCTTAGGTCATCCCGAGAAGGAGATTTAGAAAGCAAGACTGAAAAATAATAATCCAAATATATATTAAACACTCAGAGAAAAAGAGGGAAACAAAAACATCCAATACATAGTCTCAAAACTAGCTGACTGATAGCATAATTTAAACTTGTAAGAAGCTGAAAGAGTTAATCAGCAGCATACAAGCAGTTTACTGAACCCAATTTTAAACATTGAGGAGATTTGGATACCTGTGCATATCATATACCCGAATGCTAGCTTTCTTAATGTCTCCAATTGCATCCCCAACAGCCAGTTTGGTTGAAGAGTCATTGAGGGATACCATGGGAAATACACGCACTATTTCCTTTAATGCTGTCATTGAAGTGTGAAGGCAAGTTTTTTGCATGACTGAATTTCCAGGGTCCATAGTTTGTAAAATGAAGTTCACCACCTGCAAATCTGTCCAAACGTCAGATGATAATTAAACTGTGGTTGCAGCAATGTGAACAATTGACATAACGGATAAAAAATATATACTTAAACTGAAAAAAAAAAAGGAAGAAGATAAACCTTCGGGGAGATAAAACAATTAAATAGCTGATGATGTACAACAAAATCATAAGAAAACTATAATTAAAAATGGATATTGATTAAAAGAAAATGAATTCACAGGGGAAAAAAAAAATTACCACCCATTTGTCCTTTATGGTGTTCAATCTGGGAATTGCATTTTCATATTCTCTCTAATTACTTTACTTCAGATATGGACTGCAACCTAATTGGAATTGACTTTACTAACCTTATCAAGATGCTGAGCCAAGTTTCTTGGAGAACCTCGTAAAACCCTGATGATAGTCATGATAGATGCCAGGTGAACAGGTGAATCCGAGGCAGTAGACCAGATTTGGCTTTCTACAACAGTTAGGAAACCTAGTATATCAGCCATTGCTAGACTTGGAAGAAGAATTCCAACCAAAGTTTCCCGAATTGATGCTGGTATAGCTGGACGTTGTCCAACTAAGTTGGCCGATGAATTACTTACACATTCTATCTGGAAGAATATATCCCCAATAAGACGAGGTATTTCCAAACCAATGCAAGTCTTCCATGTACTCTCCATACCTTCTGCAAGAAGCTCTGCTGCAGTAGAACTATATTTCTCATTCGTTGCCATCACCAACTTTATCAATGGTTGAACAACCAGCATAGCAAGGGTTGGCTTCACAAGGCTAGGATACCAAATAGCCAATGCTGCTGCAACAATTACATGAGATGTCATTGCATCTTGACTTGTTCCCCCTACACATGAAATCCAATCTTGCACTTCAAATGATTCTAACCATGAAAGTACATCAGATTCCTCAACAAGAGAATTTCCTTGGTTTTCCGGCAACAAGTCAGAAGCTAATCCATTTGCAGATATTTTCTCTATGTTTGAATTAGCATGTTCCGCATCTCCAGTTGTTGATAGTGACTGCACAAGTTTTGCATCAGCAACTCCTTTTGGACTGCACAAAGGGAGAGGAATTGCTCGAGAGGCAGCACAGTGAAACAAAGATCGTGCAGCCATACGAACATGTTCACTTTCATCTTGCCAGAAACTCACTAGAAGCTATTAAGAAAAAGAAGAGATAGAGTTTATAATACTTAGTAATATATATGAAATGTTGCCAAACATGCAATTTTAGAAATGAAATCACAGACTGTCAACACCATATAACTAACACAAGATGTAACCTGAAGTAAAGGAGGCTTAATATCTGGAAATTTTTCTGCAAAATTTCGAGTATAGAAGGCTGCTAAAGCACTGCAAAGAAGACCCATCCAAAAAATGGTCAGCATTATTAGCAATAAAATTTACATTGCTTTCAAAGAAATAATCAGGGATGCTCATCTCAGAAAAGTAATATTTAAGCGATCCACTGCAGCAATATTAACCTTATAGAAGCTTTTCAGGAAAAGAAAAAAAAAATTCCTTATAGATGAAGATTACGCAACTAAGAGTTATAATATCAAAACAGTGAACTGAGATAATGAAAGTACACTGGCATGTTGCAAGCCATGTATGCATGAGGATTGAAGTCTTACCCTACAGTCTGTCCGGCTTTAAAGGTTCCTAAATCTAACAAACAACCAGAAGGATATTCTCATATTCAACGGATCATATTAAGGAATCATAATAAAACAACAGCCAAATACAAACAATGGTTGTACTATAGGATAGTCCTAAGCAATCGTGACTAGTTGATACTTTGCAATCACACTTTTTCTACACATTAGTCCAGCAATTCCAGCTTCTACGCTCAACTCAACTACTCCAAAATTGAACCCAACAGAAAAAGAGATGGAAAATAACAACTCCAAACTATAGCAGGCTACAATAATAAGAATATTAAATGTAAACATCATTATACGTGTAGACAGAAAACATGCGGTAGTTCTTGGTAAAATAGTGTAATACCTGCTGGCTGCTGAACTGGGGTGAAATAAGCTAATCATGCGTTGTGCAAGGGCTACCATTGTCAGTGACCTCATTGCACAAAACTCAGATGATGATTTCCAGAGCTGAAATGTTAATCAATAATATATCAGACAAAGTTAAAATCAAGTCAAATAAAAAACATATCCAATATTCAATGGATTATCCAGCATACCTCAAGATTAGCTTTCAGACCAGGAAAAGTCAAGGTCAAAGATCCCTTTTCCCCTTGCAAACCAGAAGCTACGATAAAGTTTTCTGGTCTCTTTAGCTTCATTTCAGTTATTAGCAGCCTATCGAGCTCTCTATCAACATTCCACAAATGCAAAAATGACAAGCTAAATCGAAGTATACATTCTTCAAGCGACTTAATCCAGGTATGTTCTTCTATTGTATCAGTTGACATACTATGCCCATCAGAACCATCAGCAACAGTCATGGCATTGGGGCCTGCAGTCTCAGTTCCATGTTCCATGGTAGTGGAATTTTCTTGTTTATCACTGTTCTTTGCTGCCGATTCATGCGTCTGATAAGGAAACATCAATGATGCAAGGTCAAAACTCAAGGTAGCTATTCCAGGATATGGGCAAGAGCACTTAATGGTTTGCTTTTTCCTTTGAAGACCAATCCGGGTCTTCAGAGAAGGTTTTCCTGAATTTCCTTTACGAACATGGGAAGCAATGGCCTCGGAAATAGTAGAGAAAGCAACCTCTCTCTCATCATTATGTAGTTGAGATTGATGAAAAGTTCCATCTTCATATATTGGAAGAAGTAACGATGAAACTGAAGTATTCCCATTCAAAACAGAATTGGAAATGGAATTCATACTGATGCCTTTACAGAAATGATCAAACATTGAATGAGACGCTGTTCCACGAAGAACTCGCTCCCGAGCACCAGTTTTTACATCCCAAATGAATAAAACATCAATAGCATCAGATGTTCTAGAATGGTTCCGGCAGAGGCATGCAATATAACCTCTGGGACCATCCCAAACAACTTTTGCAGGATAACTGGGATGTCCAGGAAAGATTCTCTCCACCCTCAAGGTTTCAAGAGAAGCAAGAGCAACAGAGAAGTCCTCCCCAACAGACAGAAAGCAATCACTCCATGGATGTTCAGTCTGAGGTGGGGAAAGAATTATTTGGCGCACCGGAGCCACATGGTGGTGCATGACTGTGATAAGATTTCCAGAGCCAAGATCCCATATACGAATAGAGCAATCCATGCTTCCAGAAACTAAAACCTCATTGAAACTCCATCCTTTGGCAGTGCCCACCATTCGATGTGCCGCCAAACACAGTACTGCATCTGTGTGCCCCAAGAAACATTGTCTGGAGACATGTGAATTCACATCTAGGCTAGCACCAGGAGAATTATGTCTCTCAAACAAATCAAATTGTATGACCTCTATTTCGCCACTAAAGAAGCCATACACTAAAGCATAGGGGGCATAGAAATTTTCCGAAATAACCATGGAAGATGATACAATCTTTTCCTTGTGCACAAAATCACCCCTTCCATCAACTGCTTGTCTACTATCTACATGTTCTGACCGAGGAACAGTATCTTGACAAAAAGTCAAATCACTCTTCCCAGTGCAAGAGCCATCATTTTCATTCAGAAAAGTATAATTATTAACCCAATCAATGAAAGAAAAACCTTCTCCAACCATTCTGCATTGCTTTCCATGGCCACCGTGTTTCTGACTCAGTGACCAGACTGAGACATGTGGTCTCCACTGGGAAGTTTCTGCAACATGAAAGCAGACGGTCTCTATACGCAGAAGGTAAAGGCTCATTTGAATAAAATGAATGGAGTATTTAACACCAGATGGATAAGAAACAGCAGGGATTTCAAAATGTGGCTCATAATCAAATTTTTCATTCATATAAGATATAGCATAAACAATTGCACACCCTCTATTATCCCACACTGCAAAATTTTCATAAAATGTTGTACAAACTCCCATTGTATTCTCTATTTTCTCAGCATCACCTCTTTCAAGAAACATAGCACCTATAACATAGGAGTTAGTCGAACCACCTTCAAGACAAAAGAGATTATCCACAAAACAAATCTCTCCAATTGTACTACCACTTCCCAACAGCCTAAATATGCAATGATCTTTTAGTACAAGAGCAATGATATTCCCACAGGTTGCAACTGACACAAGATGTCCTCCCTCAACCACTCCATTCTGCAAAATAGCCATATCCGACTGTGAAGAACTTTTACGCAATCCATTCCCCTCCTCCCTGTCTATGTGAGACTCCTTTGATATTGGAACCAATTGTAGCCTACCAACTGAATCAACCATCAGTCCATAATGCTTCCCCATGTCCTCACCCAGAGAAACTAGATCCATAAACTTCCATGGCCCAATAGATAAATTCCCATGAAAAACCGTTTGAACAATGGTAAGACCATAGGTATCAACTATAACCAAAGTGCATTTAGAGGGTTTTTTCATTTGAACCTCTTTATCCTCGGAAACTACATCCCCTTCTATGGACTCAAAAGAATGATTATCAGATAACTGGTTAGTATCAATGAAACAGCACCCGATACATACATATCGTGGGTTCGAAGGCAATGTGCAAATGACCGATGGACTGCCAACCCAGGGAGGCAGTTTTCTTCTGCGCCTGCAATGTCCACTGCTTCTGCTCCATACGCACAAAACACCATCGGTACAAGCACTTATTAAGGCACCATTATCTGAGGAAGATTTTCCCATTACATTACTTGAATTTTCAGTCGTCCCATCTCTTGAAACCATGGAAGTATAACATATACTGAGATCAGCTATTGGCGCAGAATGGCCGCACAACATTGCAACGGGTTTAATTTCCTGTAAGTTTGGAAAAAAAAAATGCTTCAATTGACATGTTCTCAAGACTTAGATGCTTAATTTAAATAACATTTTCGAACACCAAAAGAATAAGCACTGAATTATGAATAAAACCATTTGATATAAATCGTTCACGGAAATTAACAAAGACGCGGGCGACTCATGACATTACCGAGTAGGAGGAATCAGACAAGGACCACCAGAGAATGGAGCCATCGGATCCACCGGTGTAGAGGGTCGGAGGTTGGGTCAGTGCGCTGATGGCGGTGACTCGGTGAGACGGAGGCGTGCCGGACCATATGCACGCTACAGATCGGCACTTCATTGGCCGAATTTGTTAGTACATATAACTCAGAATCAAAATTCCGGCCGGTGAGTTTAGTGCAATTGAGTTATTTTCTGTCCTGTCAACTTTGAACTGGCTGTTAACTGAGCGGTAAAGATCACGTTGGACATGAGTAACTGTTTAGGTTGAGTTTGCCATTAAAAATAAGTGATTTTGGTTCTAATTTCTAAAAGCACTTTGAGATTGAGAGACAACTTTAAGCCTTCATTCGTTATAGCTTCAGACGGAGCTTATTGAATTAGAACTCTTATTAATAGAATTTTTATTAAATAGAATTTTTACCATAAAAAATTTAATTGTATAGATTATTAGTGAAAATTTTTATTAAAATTTATAAAATTATTTAAATGAATAAATTCTTAAAGTTGTATTATGAAATCAATGAAATAAGATTGTGAAATACAATAAAACTTATCTTATTATTATAAGGAGGTTATAATTTAATAGAGATGTAGTTACAAAATTATTATTTTAAAATTTTCCATAGTGCAAGTAATATAGTGGTGTACTTACTTACCAACAATCAAAATGAGAATTCTCAAAATTGGAATCAATGATATATTTACTTGTAAAACTATAACTTAGAATCACAATCAAAATAGTCTCTGACTCATGATTTGGGAATCATTCCCACAAAATTACTATTTTGAAATTATTTTTCGTGCAAATAATATAATAATATTTTGCAAATAATATAATAATATTTTACTTACTAGCAATTGAAATCAACATTTACTTAAAGAATTATAACTTCAAATGGAAACAAAAATAAAGTCAGGCCCATAATTTAGTAAATATTCTCATAGTTTTGATTTCCAAAGGAAAGTTGGCAATCAGAATCCAATTCCCAGAGCAACCCATTTCATCCTCATTGAATTTTCTTAATCACCAAATTGCTCTCAATTAAGTTATGTTATTTATATTTTGATCCCTTAAAATTTATGAAAGTACCTAAAAATTTTGTATTATTTCTAAATAGGTCAATAATAATAATAATAAAATTAATAAATTTTAATAACATCATTATTATTATTATTATTATTATTATTATTATTATTATTATTATTATTATTATTATTATTATTATTATTATTATTATTATTATTATTATTATTATTATTACTTGATTTGTTTGAATTCAAACATACTAAGTAATTAGAAATAAGATTAGAATCCATATAAAATCTTAACGAGAACTCTCGAGTGCTATTGAAATATTATTGTATGTTTAATTCATTCACTCTTTATCGTATGTTTTTTTTACTTAATTATAGTCTTTTTATACGCACGGGACAAAGAATGAATGGTTAGTAAGCAAAACTCTAGAGCACGAAAGACATTTAGTAGTTAGGATATAAATTGCATGAATTAATTCTGTATCATTTCCCATACCTTACAGTGTCTCAAGCAAAAAAGCAAGCTTCAACGTTGATTGTCGACACTCCCTTCTTCCACTCCAGCAAAGATGGTGATCTTCCCTACAGCCTTGTGGCCTGGACCACTTCTCACAGCAATCGGTCTTCCCCCACCCAAAATTGTTTCCGCAGGCATTGAACCTCGGCGAGCTACTTATTAAGCAAGCATTTTTCTTCAACAACAGGCTTTTTTTTCCCAAGACTCCAAGGACTGCTTTAGCTTTTCGTAATTCCGTCTGTGTACGTGGCAACAATCTTGTTCATTTTCAATGCCACATTTCCAAGCCCTTGCTCAAGTCGGTCTCTCGCTTTCATGAATACGAATTCTCCCTGAACTGCATTTCCAAAATGTTCTGCTGGCGGTGTTGGTTGCATCCTTTGTCTAACGCCCGCTCCCGACATGAAATGAACTTCTTCATCAGGATCAAGAGATGGATTTATGAGTCGCATTTGGAATATGGAAGTTAACTTAAAAGTCTAGGTCTTGAATGTGAAACATAAACATAGGCGCAAACATACTAATAAGAAAATGTATATAAAAAGATACATGGTATAAATTTAGAGTCTTAAATTTAAATATTTTTATATGTGAGTATTGATTTGGTTCAGAATCTTATACTTTGTATAATCTTTTAGAACTTTAGAAAACTCAAAATCTTAGATTAAAATTATCACATGCCAGGATATTACTTTTTCTCTCAGCGTTCAATAGAAGCAGTTGGATCAATCCAATGCTCTTAAAGCTTTCACACACTAAACTTGTATGATACAACTAAATATAATATTATTTTACTATAGACTACCGTTAAAAGCCCCAGTTATACTAGTCGTTTGCCTATTAAATTATGTCCCCGTAGACAAACCTCTTCTATTCCCTTAATTAATTGAGAAACCTCTTTGTAGGAAAATAAATAAATAACCAACCATTATTTACTTTAACTGACTCGTGAATGGCCATTGAAATGCAATAAGAAGGACACTGGACTATAAAATAAAATAAAACTTAAATAAAATACAAACGGTAAAATACGATAAATTAATTAAAGAATATTTAACAGACTCATTATAGCCAGTAAAATTCATTGAGGGAATAAAAATTCTTATTTGTAATAATATTGTAGCTAAGTTCATTATTAGAATGGTAACCGTGATGCCTCAAACAAATCCAAAGCAACCTAAATCTTGTCCGTCAATCATATGTAATTAACCACACACGAACAAATAATTAATCAGATTCTTACTTCTTATTGACGAATGTCCATACAGTGAAATATAATATTTTTTACTGTAAAATAATATTATATTTAGTTGTATTTTACAAGTTTTGTGCGCGAAAGCTTTAAGAGCGTTGGATTAATCCAATTTGATCCAATAGCTTATATATTAAACTTTCGGAGGATAAGTAATTTTTGGACATTCGAATAATAGAAAGACTAATCCGTGTAAGTGTGCGAGTGTGTTTGCGCGTGTGCACAATTATGCGAGTGACATTTCATGAGGATTGAAGAGGGCTTCCCGCATCGTGTCAAAAACAAAATTAGCAATGGTGTGACTGATATTACATGTGGGAAGACCCTTGCAAGGGTTACTAGTTTGAAAAAAAAAAGGGATCCATGACGTCACAGATTGCGTATGATGGACCGCCATGGACGTCAGTTGCAAAATATTTAGTTTCAAATTAAGTGTTTATTAATTTATATAGCGAGTGAAAAAAATAGAAAATCTGAATATTTATTATCTTACAAATTTATTGGATTATTAATTTAATATGATGGTCCAAATCAAAAACCAATAAAAATTATTTTTAATTATGATTATTAATTTATCAAAAATTAATTTCTAAAAGATCCTACTATATTTTAAAGCCGGTTGTATGAAATTTTTTCTCTCTTTACTCTTGTCAAATCTTTGTTGTTACTTAACTCTCATTAGAGGTAGCAAAAAAAGCCCGAGTAGGCCCTCATCCTTTTACCCGGCACTCCACATGAGGGGTTTGACAAGGGGTTAAGAGAGAGAGAGAAAAAAAAAACCTAGGCTAGACCCACCCACTATTTTTTAAAAAAATTATAAATTAGAATAATAAAATTAAAAAATTAATATAAAAATAATTTAAAAAAAAAACTTAAATCCGTAATTCACGAATCAATAATGATTCAAAAAAACCTAAAATTATAATATTAAACTCTCTTTTAAGTATTAATTAATTAACAGGATGCTTGAATTAGAGATTTTAATAATAAAAAATTAAATCTCTAAACTTTTATTTACTATTTTATTTAGAAATATTTATTTTCTTTAATGTATTATTGATTATAACAATTTTTTTATTATTAACTCATTTCAACTTTACAACAATTAATTTTTTTTTTTTTTTTAAAAGTGAAAGCCTAGACTTAGACCATGCCCTTCTACTTTCTCTGAAACGGACTTGGGATTGGGCTTGGAAAAGCTTAGCCTAAGCCTACATTTTGCCATCCCTAAGCAACACTCGGTTGTTTATTTACGTTTTCTAGGACTAACTATTTATTTACATATAATGCCTTGAATAAATATGTAATTTACCATTTGTACCATGCTTACATTTTGAAAATTTCCTTAATATTATGGTTTGGCAGTTCATACTAGATTGATCTGAAATTTTCTTTAACAGACAAGATTTGATGTAATTATGGTTTAATTTAGGCTCAATTTACTATTAAAGTGCTATAATTTTTAAGCTAATTTTTTTTTAAAAAAAGCTATAATCATAAAATAAAAGTTAATAATATACCATAAACACAATTTTTAAATAGTAATTTTGACAAAATTAATAAAAAATATAATAGATTTTTCACCATACTAGTGTAAAATTAAATTAATTCAACTTTCAAACTACAACAACCACTACTTACCAAATACTTAAATGTTGTACCTTTCAAACTATAATTATCCATCTTCAATCCAAGCCTTAGTGACTACCATTATAGAGAGATAATAATTATGTGTCCAGTTGATAAGAAATAAACATCTATATTGATACTTGCTTATAATTTCATTGTTTTTGACGGTCTAATATTAGACATGACTCTGTTAAATATAATTTAATAAAACAAATATTATGTGAATAATATATTTATCCCCAAATTATATTACTATTGATGAATTAAATGTTTAATATTCAATATTGCTGTGAATGAATAATTAAATTCTTTTTTACTGTTCAATATTAATTTAAATAAATTATTGATTTCAATTTTGACATTTAATCTCAAATTAAATACGTGATAAAAATAGGTTGTATAATAAAACTTGAAGATTTGTATTAAAATGCGATATTTCATCTAACCTAAACCCATGTGAAAATAAAGATTAGTTGTCCCATGATTTTGGAGTATAATTTGGAGTAACATGCCAGTCTTGATAGCCAAAAATTTATCCCTCAAATTAGTCTAGCCCTACCGTTTGTCCAAGCATCCAAAAAATGGCCTTAGATTAACACACTGTCAAAACCCAAATATACCCTTACGGTGGTCACATCAAAACACACAGTGAGTTTACCGAGTGACCGTATATGATACAAACTTAGCGAAGCTCTAAACACATATACTGCGTGACTACAGCACAGTTGTTCTTGACAAGTCAGACGTCAATGTATACCATGAGAACGCTCCGGCAGAGTACCAGAGCCTCTACTACCAGGATCAGTAACTGGATTAGTTTGTAACTGAGGAAAATGGGTATTGCTATTTCCCAGTAATGCCTGCAGGTGGGTTGGAACAGACAGGTGAGGAGGTGGACTCAGTTGCGGTCTTGCTGGTTGGGCTACTGGCTGGGTTGGAAGAATCATCATATGGCTAAGAGCATCACTATATGCCCTACCAGAGAGGCTTCCTCGCATTCTGCCTGTGGGCCGCCAGTTTTGTTCCAAAGGAAAATCCGCCGGATTATCTCTCATAACTGATTGCATTGAACCTGCCACATTCTCTCTTTGTTCCCCTACTGATCCCCTAACCCCAACAGAAGTTATAGGATATCTAGGGCCTGCAGTGGGTGTTTGGACTTGAACTGGCACTGTAGGAGGCTGCCTAGTCATCTGAGGTCTAGATAAGGGTCGCTGAGCAACAGCCATAAGCCTGGCATGCTGGCGACTTTCATTAATTGCTGGGCGGCCAGACCCAACTTGTGCACTCCCTTGCTGCGTAGGAGTTCGTGAGTAAGGTGAAGATGATTGGGTTGCGCTTGGAGATTGGCTCATCAATGGAGGCATCCTTGGATTTGGAGCTTGATGCTGCTGATGTAAATTCTGATTATCGGTTGACAGACCAGAAGAGACTCTGTAAGCACCGGACAGCACACTTGAGGCTTGAAGGCCAACAGCCTGGTTGACAGAAAGATCATGAAGACTCCAATCCCAATGGAAAGATTGAAAACCGTAAAAGAAAGTAGGAAATAAAATGCTTTCTAAACTAAACACTAACAAACCTAACCTGTGCTGCTGACTGATGCTGCAATGGAGATGAAGCTATATCTGACCCCAAGACCGTATTCACGTTGGACCTGGAGATCCGCTGCTGCTGTTCCATATCACTAAAACCATGGGATGCAACTGGAAGAGCCTGAACTGCCATTGGAGTTCGGTTCAGATGTCTAGTAACTGCTGACCTCCCATATTCATAGTTGACACTTGGATTCATTAATTGTGTCTGTTGTATCTGCAGATTACTGGGAGCAGAATAAAGACTTTGCGTTACAGGAGTTGTCAGATGAGTATAGCCAAGAGCATCCACTTCCCGATTAAATGCAGGAGAAATGGCATCAGTTAATACAGGAGACACCATAAAACTGGTTGAACTAGGTGCAGAAATGCCACCAACAGTTTGGGCATCTGACCTAGCACCCGAGGAAGCGGAACCATCAGGATACAAAATTCCAGCCCAGAAGTCATCATCTGTTGTACCAAAATTTCGATTAGCTTCGACTGTACTGATCAATTCAGATGGCATGGTTAAATTTGTAGAGACAGGTTGACCATGAAGATCTGGTTTCATGTCTTCAATTTCGCCAGTGCTCATTGCATCAATCTCGTCATCATTCTTTGTAAGATCTAGAATTACAGTATTGGAATTTGCAACGACAGCGGATTCTTGCTGCTCACAACCTTCTTTCTCGCTACTAAGTATTCTATCATGTGCCTGATCCACATTGTCATCAGCTTCCATTATAGCTTTCCACGACCCATCTGCAGATATAATTACATCAGCAACATTCTCTCCAACTTCTCTCAGGACCTGGAAAAGTTATGACAGGTTAACATAATGACGGCAAAATACTACGTGGAAAGTGCAACCCACCAGCTACTTGCCTTGACCATATTCTGATCAACACGAATGTCAGTGTAGCAGACATGCTGATTACAGTGTGGACAGCGCCAGGACGGTCTTCTTGAATTTATATGGACATAGTTGCTAAAATCAAAACACTATGCAAACAGAAATAAGGAAAAAACTATCAAACTATCCAACAAAAAAAAAAAAAAAAAAAAGCTAAAACAATCAACAGTTTACATGATTTTAATTATCATGGAGAATTCCATTAATAGAAATAGTAGCAAATTTAAGTAATCCATAATTATTGTAAATAAGGGCCTGTTTGGTAGTTGGTAGCGAGGTGCTGGGGCTTTCACAGCTAATATGGAACAAAAGCTATAACTGCCAAGGAAAAGCTTATGGGTGTCATGTAAGACTTTATTAATAAATTTTTGTTTAAAAATGGATAAAATTAAAATCAAAAAATAAAAAATCAGCTGCCAACGCCCAGCTGTGGCAGTTATCAAACTCTCTAGCTGGGCAGCAGTTCAAACAGGGCTTAAGTTTACTTCGCGGACAGCTGGTTGAATTTGCTGTATCGAGCTTCATCTTTAATACAAGTTTCAGGCTCTTACCCTAATTATTGAAAATAAGATTCCATCTCACAATAGCATGCCATATACTATCCCACTAAAAGATACTAAAATCTCCACCTAAAGTTCACAGAACAAAGTTTGGCTTAAATGAAAATTGTGCACTTCAAGCACACGCAACATTTGGAGCACTGGAATTATCACCAAGAAACAGAAGTAGACTCATATATAAATCAAAACAGAGTTCCAATAGCTTGTTGGTTATAAATAGAAAACAGATACATATTATGGAATAGCAGTATAAATGATCACAGTTTCCTACATGGTGTTGCTTCTCAATAAAATATGTCCTACCATAAGGAATACACACCTGATGATGTCTGCATGAATGTCCTTTTACAGGAGTTTTTATACGTTTATAACTGTCAAGAAGGGGAATGCAGTCAGTCAACAAATCTTCACAACAACAAATGGAGAAATATGAAATATTTACAAATAAATATCCATAGAAATGACAGAAAGGTTATTTTGAAGATGTATTACAATTGGTTTAACAAATGGGACGTTAAACTCGCAGACATAAACCCCATTAAAAATGGGACATATGATTAGCATGCAACTCAAAGGAAGATAAGGTTTAGGCCACTTAGTGGAAAGGTAATGGAAGTCTGGGGAAGAAGAGAAATGGGGAAGCGCACGTGTCTCTTCCGAATAGGGACAGTCCACATTGTTAGCCCACTGTCATCTTTAGATCCAATTTATCGAAAAAATGAACTTGCAAACCCATGCACATATAAACATCAATCAGTGTTCTAGATCTTAGAATGTTGAGCCATACAATATCATCACACGCCAGTACCTCCCTCCCCCCACCATCAGAGGTTAAAGTGTTGGATTACTTAGCCACAAATGGAAAAAGAATAAATTGCAGTGCATAGCATACCTTATGGGACAATTAAGTGATATTCGTGATGGCCCCTCAATTAGATCAGAGTCTAATACAACAAAAGGAACAAAATTAATAAAAGCAACAGCAAGCGTAAATACAGATTGCCTAAAAAGTCCCAACTTGTGAAGTCATGATAGCGAAAAAATGAATAGACTAAAGTGTCACGTGTCATCTTTCTTCCCTCTAATGCATACCTGCATCTTGTGTGGTAAGACCACACTGTACATAATCTTGTAGCTTAGAAGACTCGAGTGATGATGCCATACTCATAACAGCAACAATTATAATATAATGACCTTGACAATGTCCACAATATCTGTCAGAGCAATATCACTAATGAAACAGGAATACATAGACATAAAAACATGTTTTAAACCATACCATTGAATTGACCCACTGCTTGTAGAAGATTTGTTCCATATTTTAGCATTGGAGACAAATTAGTCGGCAACTGTGGGCCAGGGTCCTGATGAAGTATAGAAATACAACAAAGAAATTTTCAATTAAGCCTATGTTACATGGATAACGTGCCACTTTATAAATAAAATATCAAGAACAATGCGTGCTTGCACAAACCATGAACACATTAGTTCTTCTCTCAATTCCCTTTCCATTTAAAATAAAGCTACAGATGTTAAAGAAGAAAATGATTAAAACAATCCAAAATAACTCTACCCAATGAAAAAGAAATGGAATATAAAGTATGTATATATGTAATTCTTACTTCACATGTTGCGGACTTATAACGCAAGTAGATGTCTCTGTTTTATCTGTTTGTGCGACAAATAACCGCTGCACACAGAATGGAAAAGGGTAAACAAAAAAAGAAATGTGCAATGATTCCCATAATACTTGTTTCTAGATATGGACTGCCAATGTAAAAGGGAAAAGGTCAAAGCAACTAGATATTTCGATTGGAATCTGCATTTTTCCTCTCTTTTAATTTGGTCTAATTTGAATAAAATGAAGGCTTCCTCATTGGAAACTCATATATATATTTTCAATTGACAACTAGCACCTATAAAAAATGAGTATAATGGCTCCATTACATGAACTTCAATGTATCCTAACAAAGGCACAAGTGCATTTGACACAAATCCCAAAACACTAGACGCAAAAGCATGGATGACTGCTATCTTAATGAAATGTTATAACTATCTCAACAAAACGTTCTATCTCATTGCTATCTCAATGAAATGTTATAACTAGACACAGTATATGTATGCTGATTGCTAATTTCTAATATTAACCATCCACATTATGCTATGCTGTCCTACAAATTTTCTAATCAACCTCATATTATACATATAAATGCAGTCACCTGCGCAAGGACAGAACAAGATACAATAGGTAAAACAGAAGAAATTATTAACATCAGCCTGCCATGCTCAAATTCATCAATATTCCCTGAAAAATTTACTTAGCAATTGTAATGCTAACAATAAAATGGCCTAAATTGAGTCACTATGAGTGAGCATTCCATATATTAAGAAAGGAATAGACTTTGATCCACTGAAACTCAATATCCTCAACAAAAATTTCAATTACATATAGTCAAGCTAAATTTAAAAATAAATAAATAAATAAATCACACCTAGGAAGTAAAAAGGACTTTGCTTGACATGCTGCACACTAAAATCATTTGAAAATCTCATTTAAATAACAGACGCTTACAATTTTTTCTTCTGTGGATTGTATCAGATTCTTGGAGATATGGAAATCAATCATGAATGCTCCATATCCAGGCTGCATAGCAAGAAACATAGATTAATGTATGCTTTAAGTATTTTTTGTACCAAAAAAATGGAAAATAACAGCGACCCCCTTCAATTACTAAGAACATAATGAACCCCTGCACTTCAAACAAATAATCCCCTTGGCGATTTTCCATCCCACCCAAATAATAAAATAAATAAGCCACCATAGCATCATAAACCACCTCAACTTCAAGAGAAGCAAGAATCTGGCCCATCTTCATCAGTGGATAGAACCTGAGCAGACAGAGGAAGAAAAGGAAAGCTTTCAAATAATGTCCTTTATTGATAGCAATCATTATCAATTGTGATTCAAGATTGAAACATGTTGCAAAATTCCAAACTATGTGGAATAAATAGCAAAATTATGACTTCCACATTGAAACACGTGGCCATTGAGGTGCCTTGTATTTGCAATTACCCTCAAATAGCAGTTCCATCTGATTGACATAAGTATAAATGAAAATCAGACATGAATTGAAATAGTTATTATGATCAACAAAATATCTGACCAGAAATCTAAAAGAAAGAATCAAAAGTGATATGTTTAAACTAGTCAAGACACGTGAAAGTAGTTGCTAGGCATAGAGGTAATAGACGAATCCATGACTCCTAGCAAAAAAAGAAATCTAAAGCTGGAAGAATAATTAACTAGGGCCTAGGTAACAGGACCAACACTTTTAGGCAAATGTAATTTATAAAGAAATATTAACACAACAAAATTGGTTCAAGATACTCCTACCTAGTCATAATTGTTGAAACAGTGGAAACCAAATTGCCATTAATTGAAGGACCTAAGAAGCCACTTCCTATCTGACCAACCAGAAACATGATAGTTAGCGAAATGAACATAACATGTGCCTTTAATTGTAATCATGCTCCACTTGAGAATTGTTAGTAGCAAACCTCATCAGCAAGAGCAAGAAGTTCTTGAGCCTCCTCAACTGAAAACCATTCAATTCTGCAAGCGCTCTACCATCAGAACACAATATCAGTTAAATAATTCATTAATAAGTTAAATAAGAAATTTAGAATATTTAATGCATGGATTTATGGCATTCTTAAAGAGATGTTCATATTGTAAAGAATATGAGACAAATAGGAATTTAACTGAAAGGAACTTCCCCTCCAGATTAAGATAGGTATTTAACAGCACCGGGGAAAAAATGACACATAAAAGCATTTGAAGAAATCGAGACATCAAGCACAAAGAAAACATAGTTTTTAGAGTGTTCAAAAACCATCCAATGTCCCAGCATGGGAAACATAACGAAAGGCAGACTGGGACACTAAGGCATTGGTATAAGTTCAAAACTGCAAGCAACATCAACTCTAGAGTAACTCAACCAAGTCTCAGTCTTGCAAAACGGCAGCAATGAAAAGCACCTTAACAGAGAACATCAGCACCATGATAGCTGATTGTAACACAGGATCATTTTTTCGTTGGCAAATCTACATAGCATACAAAGATAATTATTAGAAACATAAAAAAAAAATGTTAAAGAAGCAAATAGATGTACTATACACCCCGAGGGATGCATTCATAAAATGAGAAACAGTATAAAAAATGCTTTCCAAGTAGAAGATGAGATAAATACTTTGTGTTCAAAGAAATCAGTGATACTTGAAGATCAAGACAGGACATATGAGCAATAAATAAATGAGATGCATATATATAAATCACCTTTTTCAATAATGAAGGTAATTCTTGAGCTTTGGGAGGAACTTCATTGTTTGCAACAGCATAATCAATACCCCTGCATTATCCAAACGAATCTAGTCAAGCATAGCACAAATAGCATGTTTTCTATCAGGATCAAAGACATGACAGGCACTATTTAAAAAAAAAAGTACAGCCATAAAGCAATTTACACTCCACTTAGAACGCAGGAGATTAACATTTTCTTTAATACATAAATTAGAACTCTGGAACTGAAACTGAAAAGCCGGTTCTTGATTTTTTGACGAAAGCAACTTCCACCACTTAATTCTATAACCGAATTTCGTCGCACCAAAATTTGAAAAAAAAAATAGAGAGCAGAAAACTTAGCAAAATCCACTGGCAAATGAACAAATCTAGTCTTCTTTCACATCTTCGGCTACCAAGCTAAAAACAAAACAAATCAGGATTATGGGCCGTAACCTTAAAGCGTTTGAATTGAATGTACCTCGAGAGGGAGAGGCAGAGACTGAGGAACTCTCTGACGTTTTGGTGGTCAGGCTGAAGAACGTAAGCAGCCAACCTCTGGGCTGCCTGTTCTACTCTCTGCGAGTTCGCCGCCGAGGAGTTTAATTGCTGCAGACGCTGCTGCTGGACCGCTCCCATACTTCTTCCCCGAAAGCGTTTCCCAAGTCGACGCCGGCGCTGTATTGAGAATTGGATTGGAATTATTACTTCAATACCAGGGTGGGCGAATCGTAAATTTGGCCGTGGTTCTGTCGGCGATATAACTTGAGGAGGAAACAAGCGCGAATCAGGTGCCAATTTTTTGCTGTGAACGTGTAAGATATTCACACGTGGCAGCAGCTAATAATCAAACCAGTTATTTTGATCTTAATTAGACGACACATCTTTCTGCGTCTTGATTTAGGTGGCGTTTATTTTTTAATTTAATAACTTAAAGTGACTTAACTTAATTAATTAAATTAATTAGATGTGTTTGTTTTTATAATTTAATATGACTTTTTAGATAATTTTGACTTAATAAAAGAAGCCAATTTTTTTAACTTTTTGCTAAATAGAAGAATCTGAATTAAGTCAATTAATTTCTAATGTAAAAAATAATCCTATTTTATAATTTATTTTTCATATATATTCCAAAACTCACCCATAAACGTTTATCCTACATAATCTCATCTTTACATGAAACAACTTTGAGATGAAATAACAAATCAACTATTTCAATAATTTTGTTAGTTTTTTTTCTTATATTATGTACTATTATTGAGAATTAGTGATAAATTTTAAAATTTATGATATTTTATATATTATAATTCCAAAATCATTATGTATTCACTAGAATATAATTTTACTTATAAATATTAAAATATTATGGTATTTAGTGTATTATTTATTTGACATTTAAATTTAATAAGGGTACAAATGTAAAAATATATATTTTTAAATTTTTAAGTTTAAAAAACAAACACCTTAATACTTATTTTTAGAGATTTAGATAAAAAAAACAAACACATTATTCAGATTCAGACATTCAGATCTATTCAGATTTCAGACGGAAAAACAAACGCCACCTTAGCTCAATTAAAGCCGGTGGAAAAATTAGTATTTTTTTTCTTTTCCTCCATTTTGGTTGAGATTGAATACTAATTTTGTATCATCATTATCTCAAATTTGAAAGCATCTAATTACTCTTAAAAAATAAGCAAAAATTCACTGCAATTTTCTTCGTTATGACTTTCCAAAAACTAATGAAGACTTTAACGAATTTAAAAGTTAATAAAATTTACTTACATAACAAAATTATAATTTTAAAGAAATATTTGTAATATAATTATTTATAAATTAACTATAATGTAAAAAAATTCACTGTTGATTATTTACTAATATTCTATTAAAAACAATTGTTTACAAATATTATTTATAATTATTTACTACATCAACAGCAGCAATCAAAATCAAAGTGAAAGTTCTGGGGAAACCCAAATGCTTCCACAAATCTTTACCGTTGGGCGTTGCGGCGTTGGCCATGTCAACAAATGTTCAAATTCCAATTCCAAAGCCAAAAGCATGTCGGATTATTAGCGTCATATGTTGTCGGCAAAGAGAAAATGATAGAAAATGTGCTAATCTTCAATCTTTAATCTAAAAAATTCATTTGCTGTGATGGATATTTTAATCATTTTAAGGCGAAATAAGGAAAAATATGAGTTAAATGAGAATAAAGGTATAAAATATCATTACTCTTTATAGGTTTGGCCACAGCCCACAGGAAAGCATAATCCATTTAACAAAATAACAAATCCTAATGAGTCTAACAGTAAGTCCGAATGCGAGGACCATCAAGTGCAGTGTCATATGTCGAGTACAAAATGCAACCAAAAATCAACCTTTGCATTTGATTAGGCAAGAAAACTAACAAACTACAACAAAATGATAATGAAGACGGATGAAACAAAAATAGTGCATCTACACCAATTGTGCAATTCAGCATTATGAAGTTAAAATTCCCATTTGACATGATGAAAAACAAAAAACACAGGGTTTTACTGCAATTAATAACTCGGCTATTGTCACACACCGTTGCAGAAACTCTCATGTCTTGACATCCCTTCTTAAGTGCCCAAAAGGGCTTGACTGACCCTGTGACTAGTCACGCCAACTGAAAAAGTACAGAAAGCTGGGATATGAACTATGCCCTTCATCCTTCAGACAGATCATTGGTATCAGCCAATTCAAGTCAATCACCCCTTCCCACCCTGAAAAGGAATGTAAGGAATTAAAAGGTATAATGCTTCAAGACTAGACATATTTCATTGCTAACTGAACATTTTGGTCTATTTATTTAGAGTCCCTCTCAACCATGCAATTAGGATCAAAACATCTCCCTATTAATCTTAGAACAGCAAACAGGTATATTACGTTATTCCTAGCATGATTTGCATAAGATTTGATAGGAAGCTCCCGTATGAGGCAAATGAGATAGAACTGTCTGCCCAAGAAGGCTGATGAGTTGTATAACTACAAAAGATTTTGTTACCTTATGAGGGGGAGTCCCGGGTCTCAACATGTTATTGCCAAATCCAACTTTTCCTTTCTTCTCAGACGCCTTAAGGATCTGAAAGGAACATGTCAATGTATCATCCACACTCATCATGGCACCAGCATTATCAAATTCGCCACAGTAATTTGGTGCAGAGAATATAGTCACCAGCTGACGCTTTGCGAAAAATTCATAACCATCTTCCACAACCTGATGAATCATTTAGGAAAATGAAGAAACTTAAATTCAAGCATCAACATAGACATGCAAAGGCTTATCCACATGAAGACATGCCCACAAGGAAATGAAAGGGAGATGATTATGACAAAAATGCAACTTTCGATATGAGTAACAATCTACTTGGATTTTTCAAGTAATTAAAATGGAAATTAATGCAAATTTTCACTATGACTTGTCACGTAAACGTAACCAAAATAATAATATTAATAATTATTATATTGAACAGCCCAAAAACCAATTAATAACAATGGGATTCAGTCAATAAAAATTTCCACTAACAACAGTATCCAAAAGAGTTAGAAAAATCATTCAAATTCTAGTACCTGATGAGCTCGACAGATAAGATCAAGGTCATGCTTCTGAAGGAATTCAACGACCTTGTCAGCCCCAAAGGTGTAGGACACACCCCTGTCATTCTCTCCCCAGCCCTCAATATCTTTGTCAGGATCAGCCCACAACAAATCACAAAGAAGGCCCTGATCTGGCACGTCAACAGGGCGAGCAATATTCCTGATCTGATCCAAATTTTTCAAATCAGGAGATAGCCCACCATGCATACATAGAATCTTTTCATCTACGAGAGCCGCAACAGGCAGACAATTAAAGCAGTCTGTAAATGTTTTCCACACACGAACATTAAACCTCCTCTTGCACTCATCATAAAAACCATAAATACGGTTGATAGAAGCACATTCATGGTTGCCTCTAAGAAGAAAAAAGTTCTCCTTATATTTGACCTTGTATGCAAGAAGCAAGCATATTGTCTCTATACTCTGCTTACCACGATCAACATAATCCCCGAGGAATAAATAATTTGCTTCAGGTGGGTACCCACCATACTCAAACAAACGCAGAAGATCTGAAAACTGACCATGAACATCACCTGACAAAATGACACATACCTTATTTATCAATGACGTATGAGTACCCTGAGATTCAAAACAGTTGACAGGTATGTGTAGTTAACATACACATAGGAAGTGTCATGCATTCTTCAATTATCAACAAGAGACGATTTGACCATGACAAGTGAATTTAAAAGAATTCAAGAGCATTCAAAATATGCACCATTAAGAAAAGATGGTCCCCAAATTAATGAAAATACTTAGGCGCTTTGACTTTTATATTTTGATTGTTGCTCATTGTTACTTTTTACCTTTCTACGTACGTGTTACCATACCATTCAATTTGAGTTTTTCGTCACCAATCAGAGCAGTAAAATAATTCAAGGTACAATCATATATAATTATAGCCCAGTCACAAGGATGAAACCTTCAGAAATAGGTATTAGAATTTTCCCCCAAAATGAAGGAAGGATCCTTCATTAACTACCAAAGAGAAGGAAGATACAGAGAGGTTGACTTATTATCCAAAGTTATGTAGCGTGCACATCCACACGTGCAAAAAGATAAAAACTTATTAGCAGAGCAAAGCGGGTTATTACAAAAGTACATATGCAAAGCAAAATGTTTTCTCCAAATAAGGCAGTTAAATTGATAAATAGGGGGGAAAAAATACGAGTTAGATTGTAAATTTCAGAAAATAAATGGGTTAACAATCACCCACCAGTCAAACATTTAATCAATTGTGGCAATCCAACTCAGACAAATAATATTAATGAAGTCAAAAAGATCATTCTACCAGTATATACAAAATATGAATGAGGCGGTCTTCATGCCACGACATAGCAGACTTAATAGGTAAAACATTTCACATTGATCTCACAAATGTCAAATATGCACATAAACTCACTTTCCCAGTTGTTTTATGATTACTTATCAAATACACCAATCAACTCATGCTACTTTCCAAGATCAAACTAATTATATCAATCATCAAGTTACCTAGATAATATTCCTTTTCAACAGTCTCCTTAAAAATATTCAAAACCCATTCACACATTTGCTCCATTATGTTTAATCTCTTTCAAAATCTTTTTAGTGCATCCACCGTTTTAGACTTTATCGCTGCACCTTCATTTATTTATCATCCTCTCAATAATGGAAATATTAACACACCAACAACATTTTTCCCACATAAATTCTGGTACATTCATTTCCTTCAAAAGAATCCAATTAATATGGCCTTAATAAACAAAATATACAAGGAAAAAAAACAAAGGAAACAATTTTTTAAAAGAGTAGATTCTACAATTTTCATCTGAAACTCAAAGTACAAAAGAAATTCACACAGACAAGTCAAATTTAACGCACAAACAGCCAAAGAAAATATGTTTTAGCACTAATACGAAGGCAAAAAAGGACTTGGTTTTTTATTTTTAAAAAATAAAAATAAAAAACATAATTTTACCACAAATCTTTATAGGAGCTTCGAGCTCGAGAAGATTAGGCTGGCTAAGGAATATCTCCTTTGACGCAGCACAGAGCTGCCTTATTTCAGCCTCCGTGAGCTGCACCTGCTTCGTCGTCCTCCCATTCTTCGCATCAAGGAGCCGTCGTATTATATCATCAAGAACAGTCTCGTCCATCAAAAAACACAAACACTTATATTTAAAAAAAAAACCCTAGAAATTTATGTTTTTAAAATAAGAATAAAATCAGATACGGATGGTGTTATAAAACCGAGTATTAGACTTATTAAGCCTCGGATTCAACAGATTCCGTCGACGGAGAAAGTGGAGTTTGGTATATCATTGAGAGAATCGTTGGCGGCCATTTCCCGCTCGGTCGGTGGAGTTGACGGAGTTAAAGAGGATATAGGTCATAGGTGAGGTGAATGATAAATGATAATAGATTAATCGCTGTTGGTGTTCTGTTGTTATGTTATGTGGCGTCTGGTGGGGACGTAATAATATCAATAATAATAATATAACAACAACAAGCGACTTAATTAGCCGAGCCCTAGGAACCGTTTCGTGAATGAAACTGAGCCCCATCTGCAAAGTGCAAACTGAGGGAAGCATGCAGATTGCACGTGCGTGTGGGGGCCGGGGCGCCTCTTGCCACTTACTTCGGTCAACTCCTGTGTCTGTCTCTGTCTGTGTGTCACTGGCTTATTGCTCCAACCTATAATTTCTGTTGTAATGATGACTTCATGATGACAAAAGTATTTTTCGGGAATTTTTCTTTTTTTTTTTTATTACATTTGATCTAGGGTGGGCAAAATCCGAGTCTGGATCCGGGTATCGCAATGTCCGGATCCGTCTGGGATGTAAATTTTTTTCACTCAAATTGGGAATTTTAAGCACGATCCCATTTTAATCCGAGTATCTTGATTTTTTATTTTTTAATATTATAATATATATAATTTTTTATCTTTTTATTATTTTATTTGTAACTTTTTAAGTTTTAAATTTATTTTAATAAAATTTGACATGAAATTATAAATTTTAAGTGTTTAAAAATATATATTTATGTAATAAATAAATTAAATAAATATAAATATTTAAAATAATATATTTTATAATATTTTTTAATAAAATTTGGATTCCAGACCGAGTCCTGAATTTATCAAATGATGCCCATACTCTGCCCACATCGCCCAGGTATAGGTCGGATTCGAGCCAACCGGTTTTTTTACCACCCCTAATTTCAATCAAATGATCGGAGAAAGATCTATCATTTTGTGCACAGAAAAAGGTAACGTTCAGAATTTCTTATTTCTCTTTAGTTAATTGTTTACTCCTCTTTAATGTTAAGGAAAATGATAATTAAATGGGGATTTCATTATGAATCCTGTGATATTGGAGTTTTGGGGGGTTGCAATTTCTTTCCCCTCTCTCTTTATTTGTGATTTAATTCTTTTAACTGATCGGTCTCATCAAAGACATTATAAAATAAACTATAGATCTCCATTGAGGCAGTGATTTATTTTCATAACCTTCTTCTGTTGCTTTTAATTCGTTGCACAATAAAGTGGTTAAATGATAGTTTGAAGGCATCAAGGCACTAGTGTTCTATGACCAATCTTCTTATGAAATGGGTTCCAATAGCGAGTTTCTAATATTTTATGCGCATTGATATGTAACATTATCACTTGTCAATGATATTAACTTAATTCACATCCTCACATGACCATATATTATCTCCAAAGACTAATTTAGTAGGCATCTTAAATTTTTCTATTTCTAATGCAAGATTTTGTTACCATAATAAAAATTTTGTACAAAACGATTAATCACTTTACTAATATTCATGTGATGCTTTTTGTGACTACTCTTGTTCTTCAATGTTTCATGGATACAATTTCGGTAATTGTCACCAAATGAGGTCAGTGGGTAATAATATCAAATATTTCATAATAAATAGCAAGTTGAATGAATAAAAAGCAAAATGATAAGAGTATAAACTTACAAACTTAGGATACATACTTTATTTCCAAGTTAAAACGAAGTTTGCTTTATAATTACTCATATAAAAAACATTTAAAATAAAAAATAAAATATTTAAAACTTATATATACATATTGGTATAACAAGCCATGTATAAGTCTTCCCTTAAAAAAACCCTAACCGCCATTTTTGCTTTCCTCTTCTTTAGTATTAGAGCACCTCTTTTGTTTTTGTTTTAAAATATTTTTTATATGAATAAGGCAAACTTCATCATATGTATCACTAATTATTGATAATAATTGAATTTTTATTTATATTTTCATTGAAATTATTTCACAACTTTGATAAATGAATGACACGTTATATGTCATATTATTTATAACATAAATTTTTAAACATATCATTAACCAAATACTAATAATCACGATGTTGGAGATGACGCGACAAACATAAATTATTAATAATTTTTTATTTGACAATATGAATTGTTTTGTTATCTTAACTTTTATACCAATAATGTTAGAATTTAATTTGTTTTTATGATAGCTGAAAAGTTACATATAATATAGCTTATGACAACTCAAAAGTAGTTCCAAAGTATCAAAAAATAATAGCATGTGAAATAAAATGGTAGCTGATAAAATAAGTGAGAGGTCAGGAGTAGCTAAGTATGAGTTTACTATAAATTAAATATAATACAACTTCCTACAACTTATCATGATCCTCAGTTTTATATATGGTAAATAATTTTGCTATATATTCGGAATCTTGGTCCGAACCTATTACAGTTTAAAATTATCGAATGCTATTTGGTTCGGATTAAATTTCTTTTCCCAAATTTTCTGCTCCATAAAATTTTTTAAATTGTAAAGGCGGTTAAAAATTTGGAGCGCACGCTCGGCACAGACGGAAGTTACGTTAGAGCAGGGGTATACCTGTCATTGCATAACAAACAGACCCAGTAGCTACTCTCACGTGGCTGCTGCATCGACATTTATCGAGTCTTTGTAGCTCTACACGTGTACAATAAGGGATATTTATGTCTAGCCGGGGTAGTCGCCAGGGTAGTAACTCTCCCATATCAACAACCTTTGTTAAACGTGGCAGTTTTCAACTGGTCGAGTAATTTTCTCCACAGACATAGAAGCGTGGAATCATTTCTCAGTTAGCGGATTACGGCTCGTCATTTCGTCTCATAACAGTAAAGGGCAAGAAAAATCATCAGTGAATCTAGATCAAGCTGACGTCTTCTCACCGGAATATTCCGAACCGACGACCTTATTTCTCAAATACAGCATCTTCTTTTTCCCGAAAACTATAAATACTTATCATTCTCACCCAATTTGTGCCCTAGAATTGACAATTCTTCATTTCGCCTCCATTTTGAACTTAGCCGCAAACAGCCACCATGCTCTCCGTATCCAAACAGCCCCTAACCCCTCACTCTCCCTCCCTCGCCCTCACACTTTATAACTGTAATTCTCTTTTGGAGATTCTAGAATTGCTATAGATCGTAGATGATGCTTGCTTATTATAGTCTATTTAATGTTAATATCTATCTTGTTTTTGGCGGCGTTGCTGTGGTGTGGTGAGGTGAGGTGATGGACGCGGTGGAGCTAGGCTATCCAGTTGGTGTACCGAATGTTATGGGATCTGAGGTGTTCGGTAGAGCTAGGGTTACGGTCAACGAGGTCGACGCTGCTGCTCGCGAGTCTAATAGTCGCGTTTCGATTCTTGTTAACACTTCAATTGACCGTTGTAGCACTTTCCTTAATCAGAAAGGTTTCAAGTTTTATTTATTTAAATTGTATATATTTTAGCTCGAATTCCTTAGAATTATATTTAAATTTTTAGAATCTTGTATTGTTGGTTAGCATTAATAATTATTATTAAGGGGATATGTTCACTGATTTTCCGCCGTTTCGCTAATTGTTAAGTTTTTAAGGGTCGGACTTGTGCTGAAATCTTGCTTAAGAGGCTTTTATAGAAGGAACAATCATGATTCTTTTGTTCCCATTTGCAATTATTCTGTTTTTATTTTTTTGAAATGTTTTTACAATTGAATCTATTCTGGTTTTTAGTGGTACTTTGTTGCTTAAACTCATGCGATAGAAAATATGATTTGGCAGATGTGACTATTACTGTCAGTAATTTGGAGTCAGCTTCATGTGATAGGATTCCGGAGAGTGAACCCTGTAAGAATGAAAGTCAGCCATCTAACTTTCGAGTCAAAGACTCGTCTGAACCCCTTCATTTTACGGGCATAAGTTCTCCTTCATCTGTGCAAGTACAACGGAAAGCAGGAAAAATGTCAAGAAGTAGTAGTAGTAGATGTTCAAAGAGACCAAGGCTTGCTCAATTAGAAGATAGTACGAGTTCAGCTGGAGTTGACGTCATAAAGGATATATCTGATAATTTACGACCCTACCATGCTACAAAATGTAACTCTCTAGGTAATACTCTTTTTCTCATTACTGAAGCTAGCATAACCTTTGGATGTAAACAACATGTTCATTTGATTGGAGTATTTACTCAAATTATACGTTGAGAAAGCAAATCCTGTGATCATCATCTTTCTTACTAATGGTTGTGTCAAAACCTGAAGGATGACATGAAAAATTTTAACGAAAATCAGCAAGTATGCAGACATCAGATGCTGGCAGTATTACTTAAATATGATGATTTGTTGAAATCTGCCATTCACTCTCCTGTTTCAGTGCTGTTTCTCTGTTTTAAAGATCGTTTTGAGCCTGAATTGGAATAAATTTTAAGTTGCTGGATATGGAACTGTACTTGGAATCAGTCAACCAGACTGGCATATTATCTACCCTTCTAATAAAGAAGAGAGTGGCAACATTTATGAGAAACTTCATTTTTCCTTAATAGTCAAATACTGTAGTATGTAGTCAGATATTTAAAACGTTTCCTCTAGAAGAAGATGATTTAGTATACAATGTTATTTTGATTGAGCACAGTGAGCCCAAATAGGGTTAAATTTTCATTGCCCTCCATTTTTATTACTTACGAGGTTTTTGAGTTTTCCAGGTTAATCTGAAAAATGTCATTATTTATAGGGAAATGTTAATTGCTTCGTATGTCAAGCGATTAGTTATATTCTTTTTTGAGGATATAATTAGGATGATTTGTAAGATTTCACATTCTTTAATGCAAAATATTTGCAATATATACTTAGATATATGTATTGGGGTGTTTATATTGACATTATACCTGATTTTCATCATATCCATTACAGAAAAAATGCAAATGGTGAAACAAAAGAGTATCAACAGCAGCAAGCGAAGTGATAAAAGAAATTTCAAAGTGCCTATGAAGGCCAAATATGATTCTTTTGCCATGAGGGCAGGTTTGGCAAGCTGTCCAGCCACTGGAGGGAGCAACTTTTTTGGTATGATATGTATGCAGAAAACATTTCTTTTAACATATAGTCCATGAGAATGGGACATATATCCCATTACACACGCACAAACGTATCCTGAAATTCATATGTGCTCCTTTGGATGTTAATATCAGGAGTATATGGACTGAAGTCAGATATTTTGGACATCACAAAGCATTTAGATGAGTTTTCACTGAAAGATCTCCTTGATGGCACTTGTGAGTGTCCTGGTTTAAGAAAAGACAAGGGGGAAAAGACAGCAAGTTTGAATGAAAATTTCCTGCATTCTGTAAGAAAGGCTTGCTCAAGCCTTCCACTTGCAAAGCCTGCGCAGCCCCAAAATTTTACTGAGTTGGGTAGCAGCACCAACAAGAAATTGCTAATATGTCCACCAACCTCTATTTCTTTAGTATCAACTGATGATAATGGTGACAAAGGGAATTCCTACACAACAGATCAGTCTTCATGGGACAAGGTTAGTCATGAGAAATGATCTAGAATCCTGATCGATGGTGTAAGCTTATTTGTGCCTCAACTGGCTATGACTAGAAAAGTCATGATTCTCCCATGAAATCATAATAAGCTTTTTCTCTTACTTCCCTCCCTGTCCCTGATTTGACTACTGACTAGATGCTTCATTTGTTTTTCTTTTGTTTTTTGTGTTTGATATCTGCGACAAAATTTAGTCAATTGACCAGATACATTATTCATTAACGGGTCCTCCTTGGATAAACCTTTGCACTTCAAGGTCCTGAGCTTGACCAAAAGCCTGCTTTAGATTTATTCTTGCCTTATTGTCTGTCCTTGTTACTTTTCCTTGATAAATAAATGATTTTGGACCTTTATGATTGATCGTCCAGGAATCCTGGAGCAAGCCTGGAACTCCTGTTAATCACCTTGATTTTCAGTTATATGAACCTAAAGATATTCTGGAAAGATTAAAACTTCCTCCACCCAAGGATTTGGAGGCCTTGCTTCTTGATGCTGCCAAATCTTCTGCACCATCGAGGAGTAATTCTGATATGCGTTCAACCAAGCAAATTTCCCGCCAAGCTAGCTTGCCACCATTTCCCTGGTCACATACTTTCAATGGGCATTGTAGAACCAATTCGGATGCAGTTAAGCTTTTAACAAGTAGGAGTACATGCCAAGGTCAATGGGCAAGAATACCAACCAGTACAACCTGTTTTGGGACTTCAACTGACTGTTATACCAACGTGGAGTCCCTCACTTATAATCAGAGTCTGGTTCCTGTATCTTCATCTATCAGTCGTCCTTGGGGTGACTTGGGTTCTTCATCTCTTGCAACATGTTCTAAAGCTTCTGTTGTTAGTCTAGGTAAGGCCTTTTTGGAGGCTAGTTTCATGAGCTTCTTTATCCTTAAATGAGATTTTTTTTTTTTAATTTTAAGTTGCAGAATCTGGAGTCAACCTGAAGGATCAAGTAAACGGTATGGTTTTCCATTGTTTAACTTGTCTTTGGAAATACTGCTAATTTTCTCTTTGTGAAAACACACCTCTCATATTTTTTGCTTTCCCTTTGTGGGGGCATGCAATTTGTTAACTTTTCTGACAAATGAAATTTGAAATTGGTAGCCTTGTCTTTATCCTAGCTGACCTAGATTGAGATTTGTGGCAGCCTGGCAGGCGATTACTATAATTAGCTCGATTGAGGAATGTGCCGTGTATGGCATGAAATTTGGTACATTATACATTATTAGTAAAGCCTGACAGTTATCATGGGCCATGGCTGTGGTTAGAGCTTTTTGTCGCTTACCTGACCTTCTTATAGTGATCAATGTTGTATATATACTATAATATTCTTTAAGAATGTCATGACCCAATGTAGACCTAGCAAAATATTGTCTACTTTAGGCCTAGGCTCTTGCAGTTTTGTCCTCAGGGTGCTCATACACCCCAAAACACATCTTACTGGTTAAGGTGTGGATCACGTGTTATAAGTACTAGGCTTCTCCCATACTAGAGTGATGTAGGGTATTACAAATGAATTCAAAATATTTAATACCGTTCGCATTTGAATAGAATCTTAGTAAATTATTTCTATCTGTGACTTCGTGATGTGCTATTATTTGTGACAGCTGAGCATTGTCCGAGAGTTTTAGCTGCTGCTCAAACACTGTGTGATATTGCAACTCAATCTTGGAGGAGAAACCCGAATGGGATAACGAGGTGGCCAAAGAAGCCTTCAGAGAAGGTTATGAAGGCCAGAAAGTCAAAATTATTTGAGAAACCTGAAGATATATTCACAACAGGGATTTCACAATTGGCATCTGACAATCTGGTGAGAAAGGGTACCAGCCAGATAACTTACTCTAAGAGGCCCAAGCTCTCTATGATTGAGGACAGAAAGGATCTCAATCATATCAGCGGTACCAGAAAAGAACCTATAAATTGGTCTACACCCAGATCTAGTAGATCATCACCTAATAAAACAGTTAGGGACCTGATTGCAGAGAAAATACATTCCACCGCCAACATTTTGCGGCAATCATGTGTGATGCCACCTCCCTCAAAGGTTGTGGATAAGCCATGTGGCAGTCAACAGAAACTATGAAAAGTAATGCCAAATGAGTGGGATAGTGGAAGGGACAGAATTGATTGATGAACACTGTATGATACAATTGTTGTGATTTATATCAATGTCTCTGTAGTATTACAGGCATAGCTGGTCAGCTTGTACATATTGCGCTGTAGCTGGAATTGTGGTGTTATTGTAAGTTTTAAGCTGGAGGCAAAAGGGGATTTGTTGCAAAGATTCCTTTTAGGAGGTGGATAGAGTTTCGAATGATGTAACATTAAAGAACGGTTGTAGAATATACAGTAGGCAATTCTTTGCCTTGTGCAGATCATTTGATGAAGGCAACAGCAGTTTCACTTTACTGGCTCTCCCTATCGCTGTTCTGTGTACAGTTGCTTAACACTGCTGGTAATAAATGTTTTACGTTAGTAGGCAGTCCCTTGGTCTTGCGTAGAGCACTTAACCAATGACATGAATTGACCCCTGAGGAATTGAGGAGGCGCAAAACAGCAATTATTTCATTAGGATAAATAATAACCCCTAGAATTCCATCTTCTCATATTTTTGCAGGATCTGAGCATGTAATTGCTGCGTGCAAATTAATCATTTTTTAGTAACGATCTCGGAATAATTTACTGTCACCAATTTGCTTGTTGCTAAACTGATATTGACCGTACTCTAAAAAGGAAAAAAATGAAAAGAGGTTAACAATAAAATTTAGTTTTAGTAAGATCCCAGAATACTGGTGCAATGTTTTCCGGTGGAAGGGTTAATTTCTTCAGATGCTAGAGCGCTCGCTCAGCGTGCGAGAGGTCCATTTCGTTATTTTTCACTAATCTTTAGTAGCTTCATTAATGAACAGACGCACTAATTAACTGCGATGAAAAAAATTACAATATTCAAATCTAAGAGAACATTTGATCCAACAATAAAACCAAAGCCATAGCAAATGCAGCATCAAAGCCAGGGTGCACAATCAAAAGAAACACCTCAACACCAAACGAGACTCCTCCAATGGCCGCCTCCTTCCTCTTGATCTCCGCCACCACCCTCCTCGACTCATCCAACACTTTGCATGATCGATTTGCATACGATCCTTCAACTGTGTATGCATATCTTTTATTTGACGACGCTCCGCCGTAACACACGTAAGCCAATACATTCGAATTAATGCTCAACATGTGCTTCTTCACATAACAAATCGGCCGCTTTGACAATTTCTTTCTTCTACTGCATTCATCTACTTCCCCTTCAAACACATGCCAGCTATCAACCATCGTTAGCTTCTGCATATCAAAATTACAAAAAATTAAAGAAGCCCACGTCTTAGATTAACACCAACTCGTGGAGGTATATTAGTTTATGGTTAAACTAGTTAGAAGCAAAAGTAGAATTTCAGGAGGATTCATCATTTTACCTTTCGGCGGCGCATTGTGAAAATGGACTTGCCCGAGCCGTCCATGAGAATTAGCTCATGGGAGCTCCCGACGTAATTGTCAACTCGATAAACAAGGTTTCCATTGGAATCAATCACGGTGAATCCATTGCAGCTGATTACGAGTGATTTTCGCCACACTGTTAGTGAGGCGCACTCTCCCTCCTCAATATTCTTCTTGATCAGCGCCGGCTCTGGCTCTTCTTGGTGGACTGATCTCGACAGAGATTTTAAGAAAACAAGCATATTTCGATTTATTTCTCCTTCCTAGGTCTAGGAGCTTATATATAATATTTGTTATTTAAGGCAATCAGATATTTATAACAACTTCAATATGTAAACATTTTAGTGTAAGTGCAGTAATATTAGGATTCAAGATGCATGATAACACCCTTTACCTAACTGGTCATGCCTGCTGGTCTTCTAGAGACATTATGTGATGGCATTAAGACAATGATGCAGTTTCAGACTTAAATAGTTTAAATTAACACGTAATTAACGTTAAAATAAATTTTAAAAAGTGACACGTGTGCGTTTTTTTGCATAGATTGTGTCTAAGATTCCAAAATTGCTCTTCTTTCGAGTGTGGAGTTAGGTGCCTTTCATTGTTTTAAGAGAATTCATTGTCCGAAAGCTACAAGAAGATTGAAGGGACCGTAGAAACTGGGTGAAATTAATCCAAGACTGTTTATTGCTGTTGTTCTTTCCGCCACAGAGTTAATTATATCGCTTAACGAGTTGTATATATAGGACTCAAGTGCTTCCTCGTTCAACGATCCGCAGTCCAAAAGCAAGAGTTAAGTAAACATGTTCAAAATTAATGACTCGAGTTGATTATGCAATTCACTAGTATACATTAATTATTTACAATGCACTCCCATGATAACTTGTATTTTAATCATAATATCAACCCAGCCTGGTAAATTGCGCCCAAAATGTGATTTGTATACGTAGAAATTAGGACGCAGAGATGTGTTCTTCTATACGAATGAAATCACAGGCAAATCATGGGAGTAGCAGGTGAGGCCATGGACCTTGGCTTAATAACTTCGCAAAATATGTTTATTAGCTCATATGCTATAAAATATTGTACTACTTGTACTATTGGTTTTCTCCCTTGAATGTTTTTCTTTTTGTTTGTATTGTTAATTTAATCTTTTTGTTTGTATTGTTAATTTAATCTTTACTATAAACTGCTAAGTGACGCAATTAAAAAAAAAAAATGATTTAGCTAGTCCTTTCTTTGCTATGAGTTTCTCATAATACACATAAGAACTCATTTTTCTAAGTAATTTAAGAACTCATTTTTCTAAGTAATTTAAAGAAAGTAGTCATGATACTCAAGAAAACACTTGACAAAAAAACGAGGAAAAAAAAAACGTCTTAGATCAAAATCATCACAAATAAATTGTATGTATATATATATATATGGTAGAATGCGACTTACTAGTCTAGTCCTATAACAATATGAGAGTGTTTAATTTATCGACACATCCTAAGGCTTCCTCATTCATTCACCGCATACTATTTATAGTTTCAAATAGAATTTGCTTTTCATACTGGAAGAGCCATTAATTAGACGCACCCGAAGTTGTATATATTCTTTACAGATTAATAAGTCTCTTATTAAGAGATAAAAAGCACCAAAATTGACGATGGACAATAAACTCTAAGCCATATATTCTTCGAATCATTAATGTCAATTATAATTCTGTTCGTAGTTGTTGAACGAACTTAATTCAATTTCCCTAAAAGTTTACCATTACTATGTTACATGACTCTCAAATTTCCTTAGATAATTTTCAAGTTTTCATCATTCGATGAGCTAAATTTTGACCAACTCCAGAGCCTATGAAAATATTTAATTGTCAAGATCAAAATACGATCAAGAAATCGGCCTCTCCACTACAGCTGGTGTAAACAAAATCTAAGTAGTAAAAAGACATAATTATTGCATGTTTGAGAGCCACAAGGCTCACACATGCATGATTCATACAAATTATGTACAACATAAATGCCGTCAGAGCGGCAATAATTGGTTATGTGTCATTTCACCACAGGCAAATGGCTATTATTATAAGAATGAGGCGAGTCACTTCATCAACACAAGATTGTTGCCATTAGCTGCCGACGAAGACTATTAACGCGTCGCCACCTTTCTGCTCTAATCGTTCGTTTTCAAACTTGTGGTACGGCCATTCCTTTCAACGGGTGGTTATGCATAACCAATCGGATCTTAACACACCTAGAATTCAATTTCGGCAATCACTTTGTGCTCTTTTGGGTGGCTACTCAATAATTTCCTATTCTATATTAATAATCAAGTTAGGATGTCGGAATTTTGATAAACTTGTAAAAACAGATGCTCCCCATCTAGACATCACGTCACTGTTGACGATAAATGTATATAGGGGATGGCCATTAAAGAAATCAGTGACCATAATCTTTTTCACAAGTTATGAGCTGGGAAGATTCACACAAGATCTTTCTATATTAATCAGTGGAGACACACAAAATCAGACAAAAAGAAGGTTGGAAAAAAAAAATTCTGTTGACGAAAAGAGGGAACCTCTATACGGGTTGGATTTTGCCTTCATCGTTTTAGAAATTTTTCTAAAAGAAACACGTCTCGCACGGACACGCGGCCTTTCTTAACGGGGAGATTTATATGAGGTAATGGTCACGGTGGGGTCCTTAATTGATATTATATTATTCGTTGCCACAATTAGAATGCTGGAACGAGGTGTCAACCGTCAAACCACGTGCACAATTGCTAGAAGTTGGTTCGATGATCTGGCTCATTGATATGCGTTTGCGTGGTCTCAATCACTTGGCAGGCGCAAGTTCAATTGAAATTCCTCTGCATCTTGGGCAATCAAATAAGTTACTGCTCTTTGAACCCGCGAGACAACCAGCGGGATATTATCATGTTGCCGTTCAGATATGCACATTTGTGTTTATCTCTTCTAAGACGATCGAGCTCTTTCTAAAAAGCTCTACAATAATACTGAGGGATGGTTACAGTCAAGTAGCTGACTGAGTGGAGGTAAAACTGTAGAAGAGTGCAGAGTGGTGCTAAGCCAACAGCCTTTGAATCTCTTTTTCATCACAGAACTCTTACAGTCAAACAATAAGCGCATTTTGTAAATGGTTGCAATAAAATTGTTATGTGTGTAAGCACTTTTTCGTGCTTTAGAACGGATGATTGAAGGAATTCTGCTTGGTAGAGCGGCATCTTGAAATTGGAGGCGAATCCATAAATATAATTGGAGACTTGGGGGCTAAAGTGTCTAACAAAGTCCAGTAATTTGGGGCTAGATATTGAACTTCGAAACTAAACGGTACAAAATGTTAAAATAACAATGTTACCTTTACTCACTTTATATTTTTAAAAAATAAAATCTACAGATGCGTGCACATTTTCAAGTCAATATATCTTTTTAAGCAAAAATTTTAAATAAAAGAAAAATATCGGTGAGGCCAGCAAGCGTTGGGCTAGCTCCGCCCACGCTGGAAGTTGATTAGATGGTGGAATAAACCTAAATGCACCCCTGCCTTTAACTGAATATACCTCCTTTAATGAAAAAGAAAAATCAGATGAAGAGACGGAGATGTATTCAGAATGTTTACTACAGAGCCCATAGAGGTGCAGTGCCACTATTTTACTCAACCGTGACATGTGGATCATTGGATGCCACTATTTTCCCCCCCCCTTTAAAATAGAAACACACAGACAGAAGTAGTTGTTTAACCAAACGTAAACAAAGACCACAGAAGACTTGGAGAAGGAAAGCATATATATTTGGAGTTTGCAATTTTCATTTTGGTCACTCAAAAGACAATGATATCTCGTATACATGAATAATTGATCAAGTTTAAACTAGCATTAGCATAGCTTACTTAATAGTTAATTGCTTGCTCAACTATTACGAGTATCCCTTCATTGTTGTTGGATTTCGATTCATGCTTCGACAGCCTTCTAGTAAAGAAAAAAGATCAAGGAAAGACAAAGGAAAATTATATGTTAAAAGCCAATTGAAGTAGGAGTTAGATCAAATAAAAATAACGAAAAAAAAAATGAATAGCAGAAGCAGCACAGTAATTATTTTATAATTTTGGTAAAAGAATAAAATGTATATAGATTCGGCTTCCATTTTAATTGTTTGTTTGATATGATTTATCTAAACACTATAAAATATATGTAAGATATAGGATAAATAAACACTTATAGCTGATTTATCACAGCACAGTAATTAGTTGAAGTTGCAAATTTTCAACCTTTTTTATTTTATGGTGTAATAAGAAATGATTTTAGGAAAAATTTAGAGATACTTTTAACACAATCCTTTTGGATTGTTGTTGGAGATTCTTGAAACAATTAAATTTCGTTATAAAGGTTTGAGAAATGTTAACCAATAGAAATTTTGTTTAAAGATGCTACTGCTACAGGACGAGGATTGTAGGCACTATCTATGGGTTTTGTACTAAATGATGGTGATATCAAACCATCTAATGAATATGCTAGTGAAGATGATAATATATAATTTCAAAAAGAGAATGTTAATATTGAACCATTTAATTTTGGTGGGTAAGAAAATATTGAGATTGACATTGATAATGATACTCTTATGGCATCTACACATGATAATAGAAGGAAAGAAAATTTTCAATTTGAAAGCCAGATGAAGTTGCAATTAAATTGTCTAAGCAATTGGATTGTTTATGCCAAGCAGTAGAGATTAGACCATCTTTAGCTATAAGAAAATGGTGAAAATAGCTGTAACATTGCATAATTAATATAAATGTTACGTAACATGCATGAAATTAAGATAAAAAGTGAGATGTAGCTTAATGTCACTAAAGTTTTTCTTACGAAAGAGAATAGGGAGATGTTTCAAAGAAAAGTGATTCCTACACAAAACATGATAGCTGCACGTAATTTTAATATGTATTTTACATTTATATTGTCTGGATGGGAAGGCATTGTCCATGATATGCGCATAATCTTTAGAGGTCTTATGTAAAAAAAACTTGCACTTTCCTTGTCCACCTGCAGGTTAGTTAGAATATATTATTTATGTTAAATTTCTATATAAAGTTTGTTAATTTTTTTTATTATAGAATTACCTATTTTGCAAGTAAGTATTATCTAATAGATACTGAATATTCTCACATGATGGGTTATTTAGGTCTTTATAAAGGTGAACAATATCATCTTCTAGATTTTCAATGTGGAAGTCAACCAAGAGGGAAAAAAAAGAAATATTTAATCATGTTTGCTCTTCTTTGAGATGTACAATCGAGAGGAGTTTTGGTGTTTGGAAAAATTGATGGAAAATTTTACATCAAATGCCTAGTTCTCGTTTTAGCAAGCAAATGAAAATTGTGATTACTTCAGTGACTCTTCACAACTTTATAAGATGAGAAATTGCTTCCAACAAGTGAAATCAGAGAGAAGAGAACATTGAAGAACAAAGTACAAGTTCATTCAATATACGTGAAATGGACCAATAACATGATTAAATTGCAACACTTCTCATGCACCATTAACATTTTAGTTATATTATTGATTAACATTTTAATTTGGATAGTATTATTTGTTTGGGGGAATATATTATTGATGTGTTTTTAATTTTGAACATTGAAGAAATTGTTGAACTATTTTTTTCTTATTAATTGATAGCTTGGATGCATTTGGATGCATTTGGTTACAAATTATATAATTATGAAACAAATTTTTTTGCATATCTTTTTTGGTAATTTAATTACACAAAAACAACAATTTAATGGTTCAAAAGGACTTTTTTAATTGATAATCAAACAACTAATAATTTTTTATCAAAGACTCCACTTCTATAAAGTCTACTTAATAAACACTATCAAACGGAGCCTAAGCTATGCCCTCAAAAAGAGGAAAAAGAGACTGCTAATTGCTTTGACAATTTCATAATAAAACCAAGGGATGCATTCACAAATCAGGAGCACTACACTTCCAATTCGAATATGTTTTCCGAAGTGAAAAGCCCACAGAGCAGGGAGCCAATAGTAAATATGCTTTCTTTATCCAAGTCTCTCGTGCCCTATACATTTTTATTAAACTCTACCCGTTTGTTCGTATCTAATTTGTTTTTTTGACTAAAGCTAGTAACATCCTTTTTAAACTCTTAAGAAACCTCATGTTTTATTTTTATATCTCTTTTATATATATATATATATATATATATATATATATATATATAATATTACAAAAAAGATATGAAATTATAATACGATTTTAATTAAATATCAATATCATTTAGAATAAATATACTTTTTCATAACAAAATTATTGTTATTAGATAATTTAATCATATGTTAGGACTAAAAAATAGGTAGAGTCAATAATTTTTAAAATTTTAGTTTAATTAAATTTATATTTATTCTTTGACATAATTTTCAGTAATAGTATAACTATGATTACGAAAGTGAGCTGATACAAGGATATTAAAGGCTGTGAAAAGCCTTGCTCTTGTTTTTTTAATTGTCCGAGCCATTGCTTGGGGCTGCATGCAGAATTTAAAAGAGTTGGCTGCGATCACGTCCTGGTTCGGTCGAGTGTCTCGAATTGTTAGATCTGGTGGTTCTAATGTGGACGGGCTCCATTGTCCATTTAAAGCAGTGCCAATAGTCTAGCTCCTCGTCAAATATACTCTGGGCTTGAGACAACCTCTCTTGTAATCTGCTTATAACCAAAAGGGTTCCATTCGAAACAAGAAAATTTTCAGGACTTTTGGCGACCCCAAAGCCCATCATTGTCCAGTTTTCAAAAAAAAAAGAAACATCACCGTCCCACACACGGTAGCAACAGCGGCATAACGCAGCAGTTTTAAACAGGACTCCATTAATGACTAAGCAAACTTTCATTGACTTCTGACTTTTGTTATTTTTTTTTTTTTGAAAACTGATTAACTGATTGATATTGTTTGAACTTTTAATTGTATATCACTTTATTAAAGAAAAAAAGAAAAATATGCATTTCAATTTTCAAATAGGAAACCCAAATGAAAAATAAAACAAAATAAAAATTGTCCCAAGCCAATAATGTAAATGTAAATGTAAATGTACCCATCGACAGTACTATTTTGAAAAAAAAAATAGAGTTATAATATTTTGATAAAAATTATTAAAAAAATTAAAATATCTTTACTTTATAACAAGCTCTCTGTAACTACTTGGATAATTTAGTCCTGTTCTTTATAAAATTTGTCAAAGTAGCATTGTTGAGCCACACGGCACACTGTCTGCCATTGGCTAATAAATTATGAGGCCAAATTTAGGTCACGCGTTCCCTCCTTCCAGTTATTGAATAAACGTTACGGCAGAAGGCAAGCAGAAGTGGGATGCATGCAAGTGATCTTGGCCTTTTTGCCTAATTCGGCGCATGTAATCTCTTCACGCATTCCCACTCACAGACTTAACCAGGACCTGTTCAAATTAAGGAGCCAAAAGCCCTCAAAAGCCTGCATTTAAAAAAGGATTTTTCCTCCTCCCGATTTCATACGGTTACCTTTTTCATTTATGTGTTATGCACGTCGGTAGACTTTGTGGGATTTTAATCCTTTTGACTTTCTTTCTCCTAATTATTGGTGGAGCTTAACTACTTAAGGCCATTTCTGTTTTAATGATTGGTTCTAAGCAAAATCTGTTTATATTACATCATGTGTTTAGAGTTATCTTTGGTGAATCTAATTGCGCCATTTTTATTTCAATCTATTGGTCTTTTAAACGCTTAATATTTAATTTTATGATGTTTATTTTATGGGTGGGATTAATTTGGACCCAAAAAAAATTTATTTTCACACCCAATTTCTTAATAAATCCTTCATTAACAAGGATTTCATTTTTCAAAAAATTTCATTTTGACAACCGATCTCTGTTTTTATCCTAAATCTTCTTCTTCTTCTTTTTCTTTTAAGGAAAATTATCTCTGAACTATCTTTATTCTATTATATATACACATAACCATAAAAAATTTTGACGTTCTCCGTGCACCACCTATATTTACAAATCTATATCAATTAACCATTTTACCACTAACAACATTAGAATATGTTAAAAAATTTTAGCAAAATGACCATTTTATCCTTCCTTTTGAAACTTTGAGAAATTACAAAAGTTATAATAAAATAAGAAGCATGAGTGTAAACAAATAGGGAAGTCAATTGAATGGTCTTTATTCTTTTTTTTTTTTAATATATAATGGTCTTTAAATTAAATTTATAAATTTTCATAGTTTGAAAGGGTAAAATGGTCTTTTAATACATTTAAGGGTAAAAAAAAGATAATTTAATGGCAAAATGGTTGATTGATATAAGTTTGAAAACATAGGGGTGCATAGAACAACAATACAATGGTGGTTGAAAGATAATTTTCCTCTTTTTAAAAAAAGGTAAGAGGGTGGGTAAAGCCTAAATTCATTTTTTCAATCATTTATCTCTCTTAAGATTTAAACTCCGGTGATCAGCAAAATAAAACTACTTGAAAAGCACTCGATCACACCCTTGGGGAATAAATCTTCTTCCTCGTTATTACTAGGTCAATAATTTTTAATTTTTTTAATTTTAAACATAAGTTAAAAATTGCAAATTCTGAAACATCAATATTAATTTTTTAATAGGTCTAAACAGAAATAATCTCTTAAAAATTATCATCCCGCGGAATCACCTGCAATTGGTTGCCATCAGTTTAAGAAACCCTGGTTTTATGACAATTTCCATCAGAATAATCATGTTAGTTTCACGAAAATATTCAATTTTGATTTTGAAGAGAAAGAGGAATATAAGTTAGGGTTTATTGTGAGGTGGTGTTCCACATAATCTTTTTTTTTTTTTAATTAAATATACTTGGCATCTATTGGTAATTTATTGCATGAGTATTTTTGTAATGCAAAATTTTATAAATAAATAGATTTAGAAAGTATTTTTATGAGTTCCAATAGTCTCATCTATACTTTAAGATGCCCTGACATTTTATCCCAAACAAACCCATAATGCCCTCAAAATGCAATGTAAACACGTATGTAATACCATATAGTTTATATAAAGGAATGAATTGTTTACTAAGTGATCTTTTAAACCCTTAATATTTAATTTAATTTTTTTTTACCTTATAATTCACCTGACCTTTATCCAAAAAAGAACCCCATCACTCCCTCAAAATACAATGTTGTAAAACATATGCAATACCATATTTTGTTTATATAAAATATAAAAGGATTGATCCATGTCTTCCCTCATATAATAAGTATGTTATATCTTAAAACTTATTATTCAATCCTTACTTCTAAGTTTAAATTTTTGGATCACATGATTTCTCTAATACTGAGGTCTTAAGTTCGAATCTCCTTGTGCAAGAATTTTTTCAATTATTTCTTTAATTTTTTAACTCATTTTTAGAACTCTTATCTTTCCGTCCATCTACAAATTGAAGTGATAAGCTGTTAAGATTTGTAAATACTAAATAGTATAAAAAAATTAGTATAAAAATAAGTCAGAATTTTTCTTAATTAATAAAAAATTAATGACAGGCTTCCCCGTCGAGTTAGTCATACAATTAATATTGTCTTTTCACGCTTTCATTTTTGTTAAACATTTTTTTTTTGGATAAGATTCATTTTTGTTAAACTAAGTACTCTAACATTACACAATTCAATTTTTTAAAAATTATTTTGGATACCTGAAATTGTGAATCCCAGCACTTCCCGCTCGGTATATTGTCATGTTCGTAATACGCGTTACGTAAATGGTAGTTTGAAATTGAAAAAAAAAATGTTGAGAGTAAAAAAGCAGGCTCAAAGTATAAATAGATGAGTATATATCGGATCCATAACAAAAAGTACAAGTTACTTTTAGCCAGTTCTATTGGCATCCAAACGCTGGGTAACGGAGGACGTCATTTTAAGATTCCAGGATTTTGTTATTTTAGGTATGTTGATATTTTTTTATTTTTAATTAGAGTGAAATATTTGTTTTCAGTATCATTGTAATTTAATTTTTCAAATTTACTTTATTATAAAAAAGAAGATTTATTAACGTTTTCATAGCCTTTTAATTAATAAAAATACTTTTTTTATAATTTTTTTAATATTATCTATCAAAATCTTTCTTGTACAATCTTTTAGATCAAAGCATAATCTGATCTCATTTAAAGTGTTATCAAAATTTTGTTGAGTTGTGTGAATAAATTTTGATTAGAGCATAATTTAATCGTATTGACTTAGTCTAGTAGCAGTACAATATTTAGTCTTTACTTAGCCTTTGCTTCCACTACCCCTCTCCATCACAAGGTACTAGTAATCACAGAAAGAATTTGTATCGTGTGAAAAGATTCTTGGTGTGGTATTAAAACAGTATTTAATGTGTACCTAACCTATCAATTTGCTTCTACTACTCCACTCCCTGACTAAGTATTGGCAATCGCACAAAGAAATTTTTTTTTTTTTTGAAAAGGTAATAGCAGAAAGAATTTGTATAATGTGAAAAGAGTTGAGAATAATTTGAATATTGGTCCACAAATAGAAACATGCAAGCATAAATTTTTTTTTCAAGACCATAAATTGGGGTAAATGAATTAAATACATTTTCATGGACAAGGAGATGCGTGACTTTGGTACAGAATCTTTAACAAATTCTTCACCTATTACTTTCTATACACAAGCAAAAACTCATCAATTGCCTTATCATTGAATCAAATGAGTTAATGCGATCGTTTTAAATTGGATTGTTGAAGTATAAATTAATCCTATCGGTCAGTCAAGATAAGCAAATTCGGGTTCGTTTATAGCTAACTCTACCAACCCATGAGGGGGAAAAAAATTGAACTGTAACTGGTGAGACAATGACCCTTGTTCACATGATCCGTAGGCTTTTTTGGAAAATTGTGAATTTCCTTGAATATTTTTGCTAAGAGTCCTATCGTATTCTCACTTTTGATCAACGCCCCGATGGCTGACCTCAAATTTGAGGTCTTTTTTGCTAGAACAGAATTAATGGCATTACTTCTTTTTCAGTTAAGTAATCATGTTGCTTTCGGGAACAGTTGTTCGGGCTGTTTTCCTATAAGACTGTCAAATTATGAAAGCAATATATCATTTTTCATTTTTATGGTCCAAGATTAAATATCTTAATAGTTACATAAGGAAAAATGAGAATTTATGAAAATTTCTGAAGGCAACAAGTCCAATAAAACCGCATAATTAAGTAACCTTAATCATTAAGGGAGATTGTTAGTTTTTGTTTTATCAAAATCATTATATACATGTACCTCATTAAATAATAAAAAAAAAAGGTAAAAGAAATTATCTATTTTTAGATATTTATATAGTCTATGGCACATTGAAGATTCGGAATACGCCACCTATTATTGTGGGAATCATTAAATTTATTATTATTGTTGTTGTTTTGTTTTTTTTTTTGTGCGCGAATAGTCCTACAAAGCTTTATTCAAAAAGCTTGAATGAATTTGTGGTTACAAGAATGCGAAAGGGTATCAATAGTCTTTAGTGGGATTTGCTTACCTCACTGGCAATGACATGGTGCATTCTTGTGCATGAATTCTTATAAGTGGGAGGAGGAGTATATATATATCTGCTTGTATGTATTTGATATTTCACAGAAATTGAGAGAAATACTGTATATTTGGGGCTTTAGCGTACGAAATAAGTTGTAAAATGGACCCAAAACGACTTGACGGAGTTTGGCAACAACTGCAAATTTGCAATGAAGATCAAAGCACATATTTTCAACAAAAACACATTAAATTTTTTATCTTCTTGGACCAAAAGACCTGCGAGTATTGTTTTTTAGCAAGATTCTTCAAAAGTTTACACTGTGAGGAAGAGGACCGTCTTCTATTTTTTTCCATGGCCCCTACTTTTGAATATAAACGTTTTAAATATTAACGCGTTTTTTAAGTTCGTAATATTTATTGAGCTTCTCACCTTTATATACTCAGATTTCCTTTTGAAATCTAAATTTCAAAGATTCATTTTATTTATCTGAACTAAAGAGAAAAGACAAAAGGGAAAAAGCGAAGCCAGAGCTAGCAAAGCCATTGCACTATCACGACGCATATAAAAACAAAACGAACCACTACTACAGACAAAGTAGTACTGCTTTAATTTGGAAGAAAAAAAAAATATGCAAAGGCGTTAATGAAAGGCAAGGCCATTATGAGTGCGATGCTGATACAAGAGTAGGTGGGTGATTGACTTGTGAGAGATTTGTGGCTCGGCAAGTTATCTGTGGGCTAGCTTCATACGTAAACCACTTCTTCTGGAAGCTCACCTATTCATCAAGAAAGATATTGCCAAAGGAATTCCGAAAATTATATCTACTTAAACTAGATATAAAGTCGAAAATTATGAGATGCATCTGTTCACATTTATGGTGTGTTTACTTTCCGGATTGGGGAATCGGAATCCGGAATCGGAATGATTGATGGCGTTTACTTCGCAAAAATAGAGCAGGAATCGGAATCGGAATCGTGGGGCCCACCACTATTTGGGAATGAGGAATGGGAGATTGATTCCCATGGGGGGAGGTGGGAATCAATCTCCCATTCCCTGGAATCCCCATTTTACCCCTCCCCAAAACTAAAAATGCCCATTTTGTCCTCATTTGTAATTAATTAATATATAATTATAATTAATTAATTAATATATTATAATTAATTAATATATTGATACATTATTATCAATAATTATAATTTTTGAATACATAATCACAATAATTAATATATTATTATTATAATTAGTATAATATTATTATAGTTAATTAATTAATATAATTATTATAACTAATTAATATATTAATATATTATTAACAATAACCATTAATAATTATATTTTTTAATAAATAATCACAATAATTAATATATTTTTATTATTATAATTAATTAATTTATTGTTATAATAATTATTAATATAATTATTATAATTAATTCATATATTATCATCAATTAATTGATATAATTATTACTATTAATTAATATATAAATATATTATTAACAATAATATATTAATATTTATAGTTTTTGATTAAATAGTCACAATAATTAATATATTACTATTATTATAATTAATTCATTTATTATTAATATAAAAATTACCATTAATTATTAGATTAATACATTATTAACAATAATATGTTAATAATTTTAGTTTTTGAATAAATAATCACAATAATTAATATATTTTTATTATTATAATTAATTAATTAATATACTATTATAATAATTATTAATACAATTGTTAATTAATTAATATAATTATTACTACTAGTTATTATATTAAAACATTATTAATGATAACTATTAATAATTATAGTTTTTGACTAACTAATCACAATAATTAATATATTATTATTATAATTAATTAATTTACTATTATAATAATTATTAATATAATTATTATAATATAATTCGTATAGTATCATCAATTAATTCATATAATTATTACTATTAATTAATATATAAATATATTATTAACAATAATATATTAATAATTATAGTTTTTGATTAAATAATCACAATAATTAATATATTACTATTATTATAATTAATTCATTTATTATTAATAATAATTAATTAATATAAAAATTACTATTAATTATTATATTAATACATTATTAACAATAACTATTAATAAAAACATTATTTTGACTAAATAATCACAATAATTAATAATATAATTATTATAATTAATTAGTATATTATTATAATTAATTAATTAATTTTACAATTAATTAATATATCAATATATTATTGACAATAATTAATAATAATAATTTTTTTGAATAAATAATCACTATAATTAAAATATAAATTAATGATTAAGAAAATAATTCATTAAGTACTTTTTGGTAATTTATTACAATCAAATTTATTCCGATTCCGATTCCAAGACAAAGTAAACACATTAATAGCAATCCAGCTCATTCCGATTTCGATTCCTATAGTTCAAGTAAACAACTTATTCTGATTCCCATTCCAGCCCATTCCCATTCCAGCTCATTCCGATTCCAGCTCATTCCGATTCCAGTTTAGTAAACGCACCATTAATCTCTTAAATTTTGAATATGGGGTGTTAGTCGTTGTAGAATGAAAAAATGGCGAAAAGTTCTAAATCGTAGGCTTATTTATTGTTTCGTGCTATTGTAGCGCGCATTGAAATGATTGTTTGTCACCACCTATTATTTCAGTAGTTAGCAACTATTCCTATAAATATCCACACCACACTTGATAATGACTCATTACAAAGCTTTTTTCTTTTTCAAAAATGAATCAAATAAGACATCTCGTTGTGTGTGGCATTTGGCACCACCGGCTAACTCTTTTGAACGGAAAATTCAGCGGAAACGTGAACTCCATGCACGCACTAACATTGTTTTGAACGACATTCTTTCTATGTATATCAAGAGCATCACATATATTATCTTGTGGAATGACTTTTTCTTTGAATTAACCCTAAGAATAGTCAAAGGGATTTGGTCGATTATCGAGGAAAACATACACCGGTCAAAATATTCTCAATCACAATGAAATAATTAACCCTCAAGCATGTGTTTATCGCTATAAATGTTCAAGGGTAGCAATTATGTGATCATTTTGTTGTATTCTTTTTCTCCAATGTATGACCGAAATAGTGTTTTTTCCCGGACCTTTTGTAGCATCATTAGTTCTACCTCTGAAGACATTCATCATAATCGTATGTATCTTGGCTAAAGTCTAAAGATCTTGGTGGTGATGCATTCACGAGTCATGAATTAAAATCACAGTTCTAGAAAGATTTGTTATTGAAGCACAAAACAAGTTGGAACCGAAACGTTTTGTCTATTTTAATTTCCTGGTTAACATAATGACAAATATTTTCTTAAAACATATTCAAAAATTTTTGCATGGGTTGAATATTTAACACTACATCATTATTAAATGGTCTTATCCTGAAGAATGGGGCTGAATATTACGCGAATGGTGTCGGATATTAATTTGTAACCTAGGTTGCTGTGGACTGTAACGTGTATAGCCGATCGCGCGCTAGAAATTTACTTTATGAGTTAATGTAAATACTAAATAGTGCAATTGAGCTATTTAGAACACGTGTCGCGTAGAGATCTGACAAATTGTTTGGTGGCCAGAGTGGAAGAACTAATATTTAAAATTTCAGAATGGTGGTTAAACGGCTTGAACGTTTGAGTCCTGTGCTTTTACATTAATTGTCCAATAATCTGGCATTTGTGGTTAAAATTAAGCCGTACATTAGAGTTAATATATATATATATATATATTCAGGTGTAACCTGCTGCACATGAAATCACTTAGTCAATCATTCTCAAAATTGCAGCAAATGAAATATGATTATGTTTCGAGTTTATGCATGCACATGGGCTGCTCGATTGATTTGAAGTGTTAAACAGCTTCGAATCCAGTGGGACTTCAAGTTATAATTTATTTTGATCAGTTAGTAGCGGTTGGTGACGATGTGAATCAAGTAGCCAATTTTATTTTATGATCGTTTGAATTTATTTTAGTTCCATTCCGCCAGTATCAACTAGCAAGATAATTGTCGACATATCTTCTGGGAAAAGTTATGTTTTTGGTGAGGAAGATACATCATGTATTTTATTCAAAGAAAAATAATTAACCCAACTAAAAAAAAAAAAAAAACTTCCATCAACTCCAACTATTGTTTATTAGTTTTCAAAATGTGACGAAAATCGTGTTTGACCGATTAAACAATATATAGCTTTAAAATTTATGACTTAGCAAGTTTTTGTCCACTCATTCTCAAGGTTGATGCGCTTAAATTTTCAACGATTTTTATATGTGTGCCTTAATCCCAAGATTCATCGCAGTGCGATGCTTAGAATGATCCAATCGTTTTTATCCTGAGAGTATTGTCTTTTTGTCTCTTGGATTGTCAATACTGAAATTTAACAGCAGTAATATTTGTACGTGACATTGCATATAAAATTGCGCTGGACCATTGAAAAATAAGAAATATCTGACTAAAAATCAAATTCATTTGCTTTATCATCCTATTTGTTAGGTGCAGATATCATTATTGTAAGAGAAATAACATTAATGTTTGATTCGATCGGCCACTGAGCTAGAGATCAAAATAAATTTTGATCTCATTCATATTTAATATTTTCATTGTCAGTGCATACGCGCGCAAGCACTTCCGCAATCGCCCCAACATTTACAAAAGGAATATCAATTTTGTTGTCTAATTCATAGTATTAAATAATTTCAACTCAATGTATGTTAGCTGATCAATGATGTAACAAACCACAGCTCGATGACTTATAACAAGTCACACAAGTTGCACGTACGAATAAGGTTATGAATAACTATCAATTGCTTACTCACATTGCGGTGTCTTGCATGTGACGCTAAATATTGGTTAGTTGTTGCGTTTACATTTTCCTGTTCATTATCGCATCAAATCTTCACGGAAACCACAATGCTTGGTCTTTTAGAGAAGCATATCATGCATTATTGTTTTAGCCTATAGCTGTAGCATTGGCTATTGCCTAACGGGGGATTCACAAGATCACTGATGGTATATTATTCGTAAAAGATTTATAATAATATATGGGCCTCGCTATTCCACTTAGGCTGCCAATGTTACAAGGATTTGCAATCGATCTTCAATGATAAGTTTATGCTATGCTTTTACTCCATTTGATGAAACAAACTCCACTTATTTGGACGCGTTGATAAACTATATCATGCCATTTAAAGAGGGGTTTATTCCATGCATCACTTAATCAAGCAGTTGGGCACTTAATCAAGCTATTGGGGATTTAAAAATTTCAAAGTATGTTATTATTAGGGTTGATACTGATAATAATATCGTACAAGTAATTAACTAAGATGTTGTAATCTAAGACACAAAATTGAGCTTTCTATCAATATCAATGATTTTAATAACAGTGTGTGTGTGTGTGTGTATGAACTATGAAGACAGGATAAAATTTAAAATTCCTCCCGTATTTTAAAAAAAAAAAAAGAGAAAGGGAAAAGAAAAGGAATAATACAGCCAGTTGACTCGGACGATGACGACCCCACCGTGGACAAATCCCGATCATCGACGGACCCACGGCCCCCTCTCCTCAAGCACAAAATGCAATTACAACTACAATTACAATTATACCCCTTTCCCGTCCACCCTACAAAAACCAACCGAGGCATTCCACATGCTAAACCCCTAGTCCTTTTCTTGCTTTTTTCTTTTCATCTGTCAGAAGAGGGGGAAAAAATTAAAAAAAAAAAAATACCAGAAAAAAGCAAGAAAGAAAAACTTGTTCGCCCACAACCGCGTACGTGTCTTTTCTCTCTGAGAAGATTCCTTCCTGAACGCGTTCTTCCATAATCATCACTCCCACTATAAACCTTTCACCCCCCCCAGTCCCCCTCTGATCAACTCATTCTCTTTAAATTTTTGTCTTTTTCGTTTTGAATTAACAATATCTCATCATTCTAATGAGAGGCTCAGCCAGTCACCAGCGCCGGTGGGCCTCCGACACTGTTCCCCGACAGACGGTGGTGAGTTCGGCGTCTTCACCGGGAACTGAGTCCAACTCGGCAGAGGAATATGTTGAGGTTACAATTGATCTTCAAGACGATGATAGCATTGTTATTAGAAGCGTCGAGCCAGCGCCACCCCACGTGCTTAGCATCGAGGACGGAGCCGGAGCTGGAAGCGAGACTCCGTCGTCGGCCTCTCGATCGCCGTCCATAAGGCGAAGCTCGTCCAATAAGTTGAGGCAGTTTTCGCAAGAGTTAAAGGCGGAGGCAGTGGCAAAAGCGAAGCAGTTCTCGCAGGAGCTGAAAGCCGAGCTGAGGAGATTCTCTTGGAGCCATGGACAGGCTTCTCGGGTGCTCTCGGCTTCAACTTCCTCGTCAGCTCAAAATGGCAATGGATTCGACTCGGCTTTAGCGGCTCGAGCTTTGAGAAAGCAGCGTGCTCAGCTGGACCGGGCCCGCTCCGGCGCGCAGAAGGCTCTTCGTGGATTGAGATTCATAAGTAATAGTAGTAAAACAAACGGCGTCGACGCATGGAATGAAGTTCAAAGTAATTTTGATAAGCTTGCCAAGGGCGGCTTTCTCTATCGCTCCGATTTCGCACAATGCATAGGTTCTGCTCATATTCGTTTTCTTTTTCTTTTTCTTTTTCTAATTTTCTAATTTTCGGTTAACCGCGCGTTAATTAATGCTTTGATAATTACATATCTATTTCGTGTTATAATCGCAGGAATGGGAGATTCTAAAGAGTTTGCATTAGAGCTTTTTGATGCCTTAAGTAGGAGAAGACGGTTAAAAGTTGACAAGATCAGCAGAGATGAGCTTTACGAGTACTGGTCACAAATTACCGATCAAAGCTTTGATTCTCGGCTTCAGATCTTCTTCGACATGTAAGCATTAGTTAGTTAAACCAGAATCAACTTTCATTTCTAGTTTTCACACTGTTTATTAATTAATTCACTGCTTATTTATACCTGTATATTACGTACTTACGTTCGTTCATCTTGTATATATAATGCCTCATTAGGGTCGACAAGAACGAAGATGGAAGAATCACGGAGGAGGAAGTAAAAGAGGTATTTAATCAATTCTGTTTCAGTAGTAATACGTACTGATTTCATTTTCTCATTTAAATTAGATTTTAAACCTTTTGATGATTAGATAAAGCAAAAGTCACTCAATTGGGTAGTAATATATATATATAATCTTGTAAATACAAGCTACTTGGTGTTGTTGCTTACAGGGTGTCATTATGGTTTTAATAATCAACGTTAGGCAGGGTTCGGTGACCTTGAATTAAATGAAATTTCACAAACTAGCACCTTCAATACAATTAGGAAAAAAAAAAAAAAAAAAGATAAATATTGAGTTTGGTTGGTCTTTGACGTTACCCATGCTCTAATCAGTTGGCATCTTATCTATAATTAGATCATGTCTATTCAAGATCTGCAGAGTTCAAAGTTTCGACACATGGCATCTCTACTTTATTGTCATAAGTTATTATGACATTTCTTAAGTGGGGTTGGTGGGGGCTCTTTTGTCTTTCACTTTGAATGTGCGAGTTATTTTTAACATTCTATAATTTGTTAACTGCTAGATTTTTTTATTTTCCATATTTTTGTGTGTGTAAATTTCACAGATTATTATGTTAAGTGCTTCTGCCAATAAGTTATCGAGATTGAAGGAGCAAGCAGAAGAATATGCAGCTTTGATAATGGAAGAGCTAGATCCTGAAAGACTTGGATACATAGAGGTACCTGGGGTCCTCTGTCTAACACACTTTCTATTGTAATATATAATAATAACAATAATAATAGTTATGATGCATGTAGCTAGAAAAATATAAAAAAGAAGCCCATATAGTTTATTTTTTTATTTTTTGTTTTTTAGGATTATATGTCACATTAGTTTCGTAAATCATGTTTAATGTGGGCAATTTTGACCAGCCAATTCACATTTTACATAAACTAATTAGAGGTTCCGTTGTTTGAGTAGGACTTCTCTTGTAATTAAAGTCCACTGTTAGGCCGCAAAATGACCAAATCTTCCGACAATTGGCTAATGCTGTTTGTTCAACTAAGCACGAAGAAAGAATGTAAAAAAGAAAATAAAACTTATAAAATCTGTTGATAACATTCTTGGTAGTTGAGCTTTCCGTTGTTGTTTATAGTTTCTACCTTTGAATCCATTTCTGGCATCTCTCTCAATATAATCATATAAAATAACTGATCAGTTTGCCTAATTCAATAACCACGCGTAATCAGTGTGCTTTTATTTTTTATTTTTTATTTTGTCAAAATTTAGTTGGTAGCTGTTTGAAAATAAAATATTTATAGCCAAAATCGTAATTATATATACGATTTGTATGGATTGTCACTGTCTGCTCAAAAACTGAAACGGTCTAAACCTACTTCCCTTTCATGATAAAACCATTTCAACTTATTTCTTTACCAAGTGGTCGGTCCTAGGTCCTGCCAAAGCAAAGATGGGTTCCCATGTGAGTTTCTGTTAATTCCCACGTATGCCTGACACTTGACACCATGTCATCACTTTGTATGATTCATTCTCTTTGATAATACTTATGATGTGCAGCTATGGCAATTGGAGACGCTTTTGCTACAAAAGGACACGTATCTAAACTACAGCCAAGCGCTGAGCTACACAAGCCAAGCTTTGAGCCAAAACTTACAAGGCTTGAGAAAAAAGAACAGAATCAAAAGAATTAGCACAGAGTTTGTGTATTATCTGCAAGAGAATTGGCGAAGGCTTTGGGTCTTGTCACTGTGGATTGTGATTATGATCGGGTTATTTACATGGAAGTTTTTCCAATACAAACAGAAAGATGCTTTTCATGTAATGGGTTATTGTCTTCTCACGGCCAAGGGTGCCGCAGAGACGTTAAAATTCAACATGGCTCTAATTCTTTTGCCTGTTTGTAGAAATACAATTACGTGGCTTAGGTCCACCAAGTTGGGTTTCTTTGTGCCTTTCGACGACAACATCAACTTTCATAAGGTGTGTGCCTCCTACACCTACTCTTCTTTCCTTGATTTATTTTATATATTATTATTATTATTATTGCTTGTTTTGTAAGTATATTATCTCTGGGCCCCTGGCAAAATGCTTATGATCAAAGTCAACATGAGAAAATTAGAATACACGTTTGGTCGCTTTGCACTTCAAACAGTGTGAGTACTTGACGCCCACCCCGTGTACACACATTCAACAAAACCCATCAATTAATCTACAAATTGATGTAGCGTAATACTTTTCTACAATTCATCAAAAAGAACTGCAAATGCATGTTATTAGAATTTCAGGACATATAATGTACATGAATATCTTTACGTTTTTTTTTTTTTAATGTAAGCGAATGTCTAATTAATTATTTGCTTAATTAATACTGATGGACATTTGCAGACAATAGCGGCAGCAATTGTAGTCGGTGTAATACTGCATGTCGGGAACCATCTCGCATGCGATTTCCCAAGGCTAACAAGCGCTTCGGAAAATGACTACCATCGGTATCTGGGTTCTTCTTTTGGAAAACATAAACCCACATACTGGGACCTTGTCAAAGGGCCAGAAGGTATTACAGGAATTCTTATGGTCATATTCATGACAATTGCATTCATTTTAGCAACTCGTTGGTTCAGAAGGAACCTCATTAAGCTGCCAAAGCCCTTCGATAGGCTCACTGGTTTCAATGCCTTCTGGTATTCACACCATTTGTTCGTCATTGTCTATATTTTGCTCATCATCCACGGCATATTACTTTTCCTTGTTCACAGATGGTACCTAAAGACGGTATAATACTGAACTCTTTTCTAGTTGTTTCAAAAAGAATTCCTTAAAGTTTCTTGTAATTGATTGTGGTTTCTCAATCTTTGCTTGTAGACATGGATGTATCTTGCTGTTCCTGTTCTTTTATATGCTGGAGAAAGGACCCTGCGATTTTTTCGTTCAGGCTTTTCTACTGTCAGGCTTCTAAAGGTGAGTATATAGATAAATCAGTTACTCATTGATATATATATATATATATATATAAACTAAATTATGTTTTCTAACAATCAGATGAATATTGTTTAGGTCGCAATATATCCTGGGAATGTTCTCACATTGCAAATGTCAAAGCCTCCACAATTTCGGTACAAGAGCGGACAATACATGTTTGTTCAGTGTCCTGCCGTGTCTCCATTCGAGTGGTAAGTCATTGTGCTGATAGTGGGTCACAATTGCTTGAAACTCTAGAAGTAGTTCTGTTCCTGAGTGCTTACAGCTTAATTTTGTACGTCAGGCATCCGTTTTCTATCACCTCTGCTCCTGGTGATGACTACCTAAGTGTTCACATCCGGCAGTTAGGTGACTGGACTCAAGAGCTTAAAAGGGTATTTTCTGAGGCCTGTGAGCCTCCTGTTGCTGGGAAAAGTGGGCTGCTCAGGGCTGATGAAACAACAAAGAAAAGGTATATACTGTGACTTTGGTTATGCAATTAACTAAGGGTATCAAGTTGTTAATACTATTTATTAAAGCTAAATTCTTATCTGGTAACAGTCTGCCAAAGCTCTTAATAGATGGGCCTTATGGTGCCCCTGCACAAGACTACCGAAATTACGATGTCCTGCTTCTAGTTGGGCTTGGGATTGGAGCAACACCCTTCATCAGCATTCTGAAGGATCTACTTAACAACATTGTGAAGCAGGAGGAACAAGCTGTGAGTGTCTGTTTCCAGTGATTCACATCTGAAAAAAAAACCTTATTTGACTTTTGCCATTGTCCTGCTTGATAATAATTTTACAGTACTGAAACAAAGCATATCTTAATTTCTGATTTTTTCCCCCAGGATTCTGCGTCAGATTTCAGTAGGACATCAGACCATAGTGTTGGCAGCAATGATTCTAACACCATCAGGGTTTCTCCAAAGCTGAAAAAGGCTCTGAAGACCACCAATGCTTACTTCTACTGGGTAACTAGGGAGCAAGGCTCATTTGATTGGTTCAAAGGTGTCATGAATGAAGTTGCAGAGCTTGATCAGAGGGTAATACATAATATTGATTGTAATCACTTTGCAGTTTCTTTTTAATGTTTATTTGATTTCCTGGGATTTTAACTTCATATTTTGGACTTCAGGGTGTCATTGAGATGCACAACTACTTGACTAGTGTGTATGAGGAAGGTGATGCCAGATCAGCTCTAATCACCATGGTTCAAGCTCTTAATCATGCCAAGAATGGAGTTGACATTGTTTCTGGCACTAGGGTAAGTAAGACCTTTAGTGTTTGTCATTTTCAGTCTCTCCCTTTACAACACCTCTTCTTGCACTTGTAGCTTGAAACTATTATTGAATATCTTTGTCACAAATGTCACTCCTATAATCATGATAAGGCTAGCAGCAACTCGAATATGATGGTTTCATTGGGTCGTATTACTATAATTTCTAAAGTTCCCAATTCTATCATCAGGTGAGAACCCATTTTGCAAGGCCTAATTGGAAGAAGGTTCTCTCTAAATTAAGTTCCAAGCACTGCAATGCCAGGATTGGTAAGTGCATGTCCATTTTTGTTTGAAAGAGAATGACCTTTTTAATTCTTTCTCAATCTCATAATACGCTTTATGTTTCTTTTGGAATAGGAGTTTTTTACTGTGGAGCCCCAGTTTTGGCTAAAGAACTCAGCAAACTTTGCTATGAGTTCAATCAGAAAGGCTCCACCAAGTTTGAATTCCACAAAGAACACTTCTAAATAAGTCCACACCCTGGGGTTGCATACACATATATACCTTACATTAAAACCCATATCTGACTCCTCCCTTTAACATCACGAAATGAAGGAAAAAGAGAAAGAGAGTCCTTCATAAAGCCACAAAAGAATAAATTTTTCTATAAGCTAAGGTAGCAAATATTGTACAGTTTTGTAGAATCCGAAGGAAAAAAAAAAACAAAAAAGAAAGGACAAAAACAGAGTACACACACATATCAGTTGCAGAAATTCTGTAGACCAATCAGAAAGTAAATAGTTTTTGTGATTGGTGAGGTCTGAGGTGGCTGGGGATGTGCAAAAGCAAAAGATATATACTCTTCATTGTCAAGAAAAGAGATTACAGGTGGCAAGGGGTCCAATTGCGTTACAGCTTCAATGGAGAGGGTGGCCATGCTGGATTGGTAGGCATATTGGTATCGGTGGGAAGAAGACAACTTTGAAAGAGAAAGAGAGATCTACTCAAGTAGATTTAGATTTGTGGAATCTGGAAATGGGATTTGGATGGCTTGCGCTTGTGTAATTAAGTAGTTGCACAGGTTTTCACCTTTTTTGAAGTGAGCTCAGCGAATCCTTCTAGATAGAAATAGAATAACGTGAGGATGATGCAAATTACACTCTGTTACTTTATTCTATTACTGTTCATATTTAGTTTATGATGATGGAACATGAGAAGATCGGTGGTGTTAGCTACCATTGGAACGTATATGTCATTGTGTTGTATAATAAAAAATAAATTTTTTTAGAAATAGTTTAAGAATGCAGCTGCATTAAATATTTATTTAAAAAATTTTATTGTTTTAATAGTTTTATTTTGTTCGAATCTGAATTAGCTGGGATTAATATAATCTAGGATAGCAGATCGTTTAATAAAAATAAAAATAAAAATAAAAAAGTAAATTTTTTTAATCCGTGACATCGCTTGCTTTTCCCGCGTTTAAAAGGACCAAGATGATGCAGTAAAAGTTTACGGTAATTCCGATTGATGGCCCGCGAACCCCATACCTTCCTTCCCGAGTACTCTAAGTACACCGCAAGGTCAGCTACATTCTCCATTGAAACACAGGTACACTTAGAAAAACATCTGCGTGTATTAAAGGTGAGTGCCTGAGCAGAGCTATACCTACACTCCCCTTTTTATTGTTTACAATTTTACCCTCGATTAAGATTGCACTAAAAGACACGAAATATAAAAAATCAATCTTCAGCGAACTCTTTACGCCAATGAACTCATTCGCAAATTTAATCAATTATGCCTCACAATTTTAATTTTTTGACAACGGTGAAATATGTTTATTCTCGTTACAAACTACCATTTACCAAAGAACAATTATCATGTGGCCAGGAATGGCAATCAGTATTCAGTGCCCTTCCTGTTCATATTACTTCTCAAGGGATTCTATCTTTATTAGTGTAGAAAGTTACCGTCTACTTATAATAATACCATTTTTATTTTTTGTATTTTGAGGCATTTAAATGGTAGACTGACTCGAACAAAATTAGTAGGTCAAAGATCATTTTCTTATAAGATATTTAGGCTTGACAAAAAAATTTGGGCCGGCTGAAGTCCGTTAGGCCCGACACGGGTCTGGGCCCGCAGGCTTTAAGCCTGGCCCTCATGATAAATTTAAAAGTATGAACTCAAAAATTCAAAACCCATTAATAGTATGCTTCGTTGTGGGCTTAATCTATAAAGTTCGGGCTTGACCTGCTTTATATTATATAAAATAAAAAAATTTAAATTAAAAAAAAAAGTAAAAGAAAACAAAAGAATTAAATAAAAATATTAAAATCTACTACTAGTTTACTTTTTATATTAATGTTTATGATTTATTATGTTGTATTGTTTGTATTTTCAAGTTCATGCTTTATATTATATAAAATAAAAAAATTCAAATGAAAAATAAAAAGTAAAAGAAAATAAAAAATTAAATAAAAATATTAAAATCTGATACTAGTTTGCTTTTTATATTAGTGTTTATGATTTATTATATTATATTATTATTATTTTGCATGTTGCATAATTATTTATAATTAAAGTTTTTTTTTAATTTTATAGTTTTATACTTTTATTAAAAATTTATTTTAAAAAAATTATAAAAGCCCGAGACAGGCCCGCTCATGACTGAATGGACTTTCAGTGGGCTTGGACCTATTTTTGAATGCATGGGTCTGGGCCTGCAAAAGCCTGGCCCAGGCCCGCAAATTGCCAACCCTAAAGATATTTAAGAAAACAATAAACAAAAAGATTTATTTATGAAATTTCAGAATTCAGAAATAAAAATTAAATGCAGCAGACTTAGGGGCAAAATAATGAATTAATGTTGTTAATAGATAGGTATAAATAAAAATAATGTAACATTTTAAATTATTTAGAAGGGTCAATGATATGATTTGAATAGGGTGCGCTCCTCTTTTCTCCAAAAAAAAGGTCACGTCCAAGTCACTCGGCCAGAGTTGCTACCCTCAAATTGGAGGTTAGCAATTTGAATCCCCATAAACGCATTATGGGGGTAATTTAAGGTGTAATTGAGTTAAGATAATTTTTTTCCTTACACAAGTATGAATGGAGTAGACATCCCTTGACTATTAGAGAATATTAAAAATTTAGACAGTCCTTCATAAGAATTCGTGTAATACAATTGATCTCAGTAATAGTCTGATTCGTAAATATCAAGTATAATATTATATAATATGAGTTGTACTTTGAGAAATAATCAGGTATAACAATAATAAAAAAAGGTCACTTCCAACTCCGAACACAACCCCAAGACTAACCTACTTGTAATGCACGCCTAACTTCACAAATGTTAATATTAAAATTGCTTCAAAATTTTGACACTGCGCTGTTGGGTCGTGTTTGAGAATTGAGTGGGCAAGCAGACGCGCTAAATCAATTGCACCATCTCATTAATCCGTACATGAACTACGACACACTAGGATTTGAGCTTTCAAGGTGCAAGTCAAAACATTGCGAAACATTTTACATACCGGTTACGATCTACTCCTATGCCCAAAAAAACAAAAATCTTTATATAATAATACTTTAAGAAGAATCATTTTTATTAATAATACTTTATAGAAGAATAATTTTTATATAGACATAAAAAATTTTAACATTAATTTGAATCAATTATAAATAAAAATAAATTTCACATTATAATAAATTATAAGTTTTCTAAATCACATCTTAAATAACTTATCGTTACATAATTATAATTATTCGTACATTAAAAAATATATATATGTATTGTTAAAGGTTTAACATTATTTATTTTTTAGAGTTATTACAATATATTTGAACTTGCATGTACATAATAATTCATTAGTAGGGCACTTTCTTGTTGAACCTAGAATATTTAGAGCTTTTCAAGTATGTTATTTACATGCTCTATTAATTAATTATTAATGTATTTACACCTATATTACTTACAATAAGGATAACTAACTCAAAATAACTAGTAATAAAATTAATTGGTCTTAACAATAAGACTATAAAAGGTCTTTATCTTATGTGGGCACCCTCATTTTTTTTTTAATGTGAACATGGTAATAAGTCATATGGTCCAATAAAGTCATTGCACGCATGCTATTTAACCACATGACTTTATGGTGAATTGAACACTAACTCTATTAAATCTTTTGGCTTAATCCTCATTTAAAAAAAAAATGAGAGTACCTGCTACATTCCAACAAAGGTTGTTATCACATTATATGGTGTAATATTGTAATAGGCATAGTGTTCTCACACTTTATATATATATATATATATATATATGCACACACACACATGCACGCATGCGCATGCGCGCACGCCTTCAAACACACACAGGGTGGGAGGGAGGGAGGGGGGAGTATTGCTACATGATCTAAATTTTTATCCAAAAAAAATTATCTCAAATGATATGGCATTCATCAATTGGTTGGTGAAGATAATACAATTCATTCATTTGGATCTTGTAATGAATCACCAACCAATGAATGAATGACATATTATTTGCAATCAAATTTGAGATAAACAAGTTAGGAGTAATTTTGTGTGTGTTGGGGGGGGGGGGTATGTTTGTATGTATGTATTCAACTCATGTATCAGTAATAAAATTTTATTATTTTGATGAGAAATGATAAGACTTAATAATTAACTATCATTTAAACCAATCAAATGATATTACATTAGTTGGGATACAAATTAAGTGTCCTGATTGAGTAAGCAAAGCAATATTATAAACCAAAATTGCATGAGAAATGCCATAGATTCTAAATTTTATGTTAAAATTTTATCTTAAACAATATGCCATTCATCAATTGGATGCTTTGATAATGCAATTAATGAATTTTGAAAAAAATTATCAACCACTCAATAAATGATATATTATATATCACATTATTTGAGATAAATTTTAAAATAAAAATTTAAAATGCGTAGCACTACTCATATTGCATTACATGTGAGCAAGATTTTGCATTATCAATTTTGGGTTTAATAATTGTCATAATAAAAACTTAGATAAAGGCATTTAATAGGTGAATGATATCTTGATCGCTAAGCACACATTGCGACCAAGTGACATTAACTTTATTGTTTTTACCAAATTTGTTCTCAGCTGAGGAGAGTGTTGCCTTTATCATGACTTGTATTCACTTCGTATATATGGCAGTAAAACCTCTTTATAATCATCTTTTTACATATCATATGTCATATTATTGGAATACAAAATCACTCTTGTTAGATATATATGGAGGGAATCAATCATAATTACAACAAAAAATAACAAAACATTGGAGATTAGGATCCTCTCCTGATCCGATCTTTTTCTGAATAAATTTTATTAACGTGATTGGCGGTTAATAAATTGAAAATAAACGGTAGCTAAATCTTAATCATACACTAGCACTAAAATACAGGCGACATAATATTTATAAAAGATCAATTATGCTCATATCCGAAGAGGATCCTAATTGATATGTCATTATTATCCAATCATGAGCGACAAGCTCTGTTCAAAATTTTTAAAAATACAGCTAATATTTTTCTTACACCAGTGTACATTCCCTTGAGTGAAAATGATATAACATCTCATTATCTTGTCGCGTGAGTTAATTTCTTTTTTTTTTTAGTCATGATCTGCCGGGAAAGTTATTCTAGATGAGTAATAACTCCCAAGAGAATTTCATAGTCACTGAAATAATCAAATAGACAGACGCAATCAACTTTATTTTCTAAAAACCGTTTAGAACTCTCTCTTCTATGATCTTCTCGTGAGTGAAGATCATAAATGATTAACAAATTAAAAATAAAAATAAATAAATCTCAACCATGCACAAAGACTAAAAGAACAAGTCGCACGAGATTCTAATTCAATTATAACACGAACTAATAAAATCCTTGTCCTAGTCTTTTTCCTCATGTAAAACAACAAGGACAATAATAAACAATAACACAAAAATAAAATAAAATAAAACAAACATATATGATATAATAAATATTCGCCGTCGCACGAGTGCACGATGACCCTCAATGGCTGGCGCTGACCCACTCATCCCATTAGGCATCCCATTAGGAATTAGCTAGCAGTACTTTAATTTTGAACACAACACAGGCTTCATCTTTCTTCTTCCACTATAAATTGGAGCTCCACCTCATAACGCACAACGCGTGAAAGCCTTTGGCGGTTCTCTCTGTACAAATTACATCCACAACGTTCGAAGGTCGAACTCGTGAGGAAGCCAAACGTCACCCCCCTTTCAGTCTCCAAGATACAAGAATATTTCACACAAAATAATTAATGGCTGAAGAAAATCCGAAGTTTCCACTTGCACCCCCCAGAAACGAATACCCAAGAAGCGATCAAGAATACGCTCCGGTGGTTATTAAAAGCCAAAGAAAGAGCAGTAAGTGTCTCGTTTACGTTCTTGTCACAATCGTCACCGTCGGCGCAGCTCTTTTAATCTTTGCATCAATTTTCTTGCGTCCCAAGACCCCTGAAGTTCAATTAGAATCAGTCACCGTTAAAAATCTCAGCCACGGTAACGGGACGTCGCCACTGTTTAACGTAACGTTAGTGACTGAGTTAACTATCGATAATGAGAATTATGGTTACTTTGAGTACAAGAATTGTAGTGGGAGCGTCTTTTACGGTAGCGTGTCGGTGGGTGACGTGAAGATACGTGACGGACGTGTGGAAGCTAGAGAGGTTAAGAGGATTAATGTAACCGTTGATGTTGATGTGAGATCAAATGGGAATTTAGGTAATCAGAATTTGAGCAGTGATATAGATTCTGGGATTTTGAAGCTCAACAGCTATGCTAAGTTGCGTGGCAATGTGAATTTGTTCAATGTTTTGAAGAAGACGAAGACGCCTGAATTGGAATGTTCCATGAATCTTGTTTTGGCAAGAAGAGCAGTCGAGGATTTAGTTTGCAGCAGCTAGTTTGATTCTAACTTCTTTTTCTTTTGCTTGTTTTGTATCTTTTTGCAATGTTTCTGGGATTTAAGCTTTAGGATTATTGACATTATTTGGTTATTAAAGATCGTGATATGATTTTATGTGCATGTAAATTCTTGTTCAAGAATCATTCCATGTTCTAACGAAGAAATTAAAGATGCCTCCTTTAATTGCTTGTATATATCTCACGATTTTGTTCAAGAATGATCATATATTGTTGGTTTATTTATTAGTCAGAAATGAATATTATTTTTACTCTTTATTATTATTATTATTGTTATTTTTTTTCATAAAATTGTTGTACAAAAATGATTGGGATATTTACGTAAATAGTAAAATTTTGAAAGCTCAAAAAAAAGGGAAAGAAATGAAAAAAACTACAAGGCACACCTACAAAACTTTTCATGGAGAACATGTACAAAGAGCACGATCGCAGAAGTATTGCAAGCTCTACGCACCACTATTAAAGTTGATATAACTAACTGCCTCTAATACAGATGTATTCTCCCAATCTGAGTACCAGAGCGGTCCTATCAAGAGGATCATTAGAAATAAAACTTTGAGGAGTAGAATAAACACAGAGAAAAAAATATATAAATAAAAAAGGATTCTCCCCTTCCCTGCTAGAAACGGGGAATGCTTCTGGGTGGTGCAGCAACAAAAAGATGAGAACTTTGGTGACTGGCTTTGCGTTAAAGCTGCCTTTTTTTTTTTCCCTTCGTTTTTTTAGTGACATAAACAAGGGAAATGAGTAAATGTATAAATGATCCCTCAATTTTAACTACTTTTGTAAATTAATTTCTCACAATATGATTATAAAAGCTCACACTGTGAATGAAAACAATTACAAGATACTGTTTAAATGTTCTTCCTTCATTGTATACTTTTCCATTTTCCTCTTTTTGATAGGTAGTGCCCAATGCGGTCATGCTTTTCAATTAAAAGAATCAACTAAAGTTAATAAAGTAAAGCTTATTGAACGTTAATTTCTGAAACTGAAAGAAAGTTTATTGCTTATTAAATATGAAAGTGCCCCCCCCCACAAAAAAAAAAAAAAAAAAAAAAAAAGAGAGAGAAGAGAAACAGCTAGTCTTGGTGCCATGATTCATGAATAGTCGCATGCCCCATCATCTTCATCTGTAATTATGTGTGGTTGGTGAGTCCGTTTGAGATTTGAGTATAACAGCATCATTAATTCTTAAAAACTTTTCTCAAACTGGTCACGCAATTTAAGACCATTCGGAAAAACATTCTGACGCTGTTTATTATGAATATCCGAAATAAATTTTAAGAAAATAATATTACTACTTATTTTACTACAGAGTACAGCCTTTGGAACTTTTATTTTCCGTTTCCGTTTCCGTTTCCGTTTCGACATGGCAGAAGTCGTTGGGCACTCTCCAGAAATTTTTTTAGAAACGCCAGCATAAAGGGGCTGCTGCATAGCACCTGATGCGTGATACTATGACTGATTTCTTTTTCATTTCTTAACCAAATTTGATGATTCTTGATTTTGTATAATATGTGTAACGTCCTCTGGAAAGCGAGATCGATTTACCAAGTTAAATGATTCTCGATTCTGTGTAATATGTGTGACGTCCGCTGTAAATTGAGATCTGTTTCGAGTTGGTTTGATTATAAAAGCATGTTAGTTTTTCCTTCAAATTTTGAAGCTCGAGCATTATTATAGTCTTATTGATTCTTTTATCTTTCTGATTCAGATCTTTGTTTTCTTCTAATTTGATCTTGTTTTGATCAACTGTCATTTTTCTTCTGTTTTCCTGACTTAATTAATCTTTGAAAACACAAGTGGTAACAGATCTTAGACTGATCCTGGACAATGTCTCTCTGGAAGATGAAAATGAGGGCCGTGCTCTTTCACCAAGGGCTTGAATCAGCTCTAGAAGAAGAAGATAGAAGAAGATGCAAAGGGAGCATCTAGTTCCATGTTTCATGAAACGAGAAGGCAGATTCTCAGCAGAGCTCATAGCACCTTGATCTTTAGTCTTAGTGATTCAACCTTGACAGAGATATCAGGTAAGAAGATAGCTTTGGTATTTGGAACAAGATTGAGTCTCTCTACATGAAAAAATTACTTGCGCACAGACTGGACTGTTCTTGAAGAGAAGGTTGTGACGTTGTGTACTTTCTTTATAAGAGAAGGTGTGCCATTACAAGAGCACATTCACATCTCCAAACGATCTTACTAGCGCTACATTAATTTATCAAATTTAAATTAATTTATTTATTTTATATTATATTTATAAGTCTTATCTTCTATATTTAAAATTTATTTTTTTTAAGATTATTATTGATTTATTAATTTTATATTATACGTGTACACATAATGTTAATTTACTAATTGTATGTTATACTTGTAATTTTTTTAGGTTTACTAATAATATATTATTTATTAGTTTTGTATTAATTAATTTATTTTCTTTCCAGTTACCTATCTTATTTTTTATTTTTAAATTTTATTTTTTTATCCTAAATATTAATTTATAAATTTTATATTAAATTTACAAGTTTAATATTTTATTTATATCATTTATGATTAATTATAGTATTAATACTATTGTTTTAATCACTTTATCATAAAATGAAACAAAAATAATTAGATAAGGACGATGTAATTGTTGGTTTGTTCTAGCAATTACTCGTCTCGTTTGGATCAGAGATCTACATTTTATATCCTTAGAAATCGATTGGCTGCAGATTGACCTTTCTATCTTTTTTTACCCCTTCCGATTTGATAATTGGACGAGCTCAGATCGTCTACTGCTTGTTGCCATTCCTGCACGCGCGCGCTAAGATGAATAGAACCGAGGATTTTTTACCCTCGTTTTCCTTTCCCGTGATTCCGGCCCAAACAAGGGAGCGGTAGCCCAACTTTAACAAGTTTTTGGGTGCCGAAATTTCTGTTTTTCATCTATTTCCAATAGTAATATGTTGTATACAGAGTTTATAAAGTTTGACACGAACTAATTACATGATATAAATAAATAAGTATGAATTATTAAATTTAATATGGTTATTAAATGGATTGGGTGTGGGTCGACACGATTTTTTTTTATGCATATTAGTGTTAGAGTTTTTGACCCATTCATTCGATCAATGACATGATTATATTTTTTATTTTAAAATAATTTACAGGTTTTTGTCATCAAAACTCAAATATTAGAGATGATTTTCTTTTTTTTTTTGAAAGGATGAATATAAACACAGTGTTTTGTTTATGATATTTTATATACATTTAGAGCTTTAATAGTATAAATGTATAATATTTTTTTACATATATATATATATTTATTTATTTATTTATTTTATAATATTAATAAAGTATGTATATGTGTATGAATGAAAGCGTATAAATATTTTATGTAAATTTCATTTAATATATAAATATTAAACGTGTTATTGGATAACTCAATTATTTTTTCGTGTTAGGTTTAGGTTTTAATATTTTGACACGATTATTAAATAAGTCGGATTTAGATTAATCTAAAATTGACACAATACAAAATTAATGCGATACGAAATTGACACAAATATGACCCGTTTTATCCAGCTCTGGTTGTATCTAAGCATCAATTCATTTGTTCTTGACGACTATTATTCTTCCATAGAGGCTTCGACAGGGAAAATGATACAACATGAAAAAAAGAAAGAAAGAAAGAAAGAAAGGGAGGGGGGTGGTTTGGTGGGTCCGGAAACAGAAAACGCTGAAATGATAAGCTATCATGCGTGTCAAAACATTTCACCATCTCCATTTTAATGACTTTTCAACGGAATTAACGTTTCAGTGATTACAAAAGGATCGTTTTCAATGAGGCCCACGACTACTTTTTCTCTTTATAATAGTTGAAAATTCTGAAAAACAAAATTCAAGGAATCGGACACTTGGGATAAAATTATATGTTAAGGACGAAATGAGAAGGGAAAAAAAAATTCATTTGTCCAAGCATTGCCGTCTTCCAAAAGTCCATAAACATAATCATATATTCAAGGAAACTTCTTGGATAAAGATGTATATGCTTAAAGTGAAGAATAACCGGTATTTAAGGTGGAATTTAAGATACAAATTAGGCCAAAATTCAATATAGTCAAGTCAAGTCTTGCAAACGCGTTAAGTGGAGAGGACAAAGAAAATTAATACCATGAGACTCAGCAAATTAATCATACACTTGCGTCAAGCACTATGGACAAGGATACAAAACCAAAGAATAATTTGATCACATGTATAAATATAAATATGCCGGCCCATTAAACTCCACCGAGTCATCATTTACACCTTACGAATTAAATTCGGGCATGGGCAACGCCAATAACAGCGAGCAAGTGAAGCCCTTGGCCCCAGCGGAGTACCAACTCCGCAGTGATTATGAAGATCAAGCCATGTCATCAGGTGGCAAGTTGAAGCTTCAACGTCGAAGAAGATGTCTTCAGTGCTTTGGTTGCGTCACTGCTCTTCTATCAGTTGCAGTCGTGATAATCATCGTGATCGCCACCGTTTTGCACGTCAAGAATCCAAGTATCAAAATGAATTCGGTGACAATACAACGGCTGGAGCTCTTGAATAACGGAAGAGTTCGCAGCAGCGGCGACGAAAACGTCACGCTTGTGGCTGACGTCTCAGTGAAAAACCCAAATTACAACTCCTTCAAATATGGCAACGCCACGACTCTTATTTACTACGGCGGCGTGGTGGTGGGTGAAGGTCACATTCCGCAAGGGCTGGCCAAGGGAAGGCGGACGCTTCGGATGAATGTAACGGTTGATTTATATCCTGAGAAGTTTTTGATTGTTCCAAGCTTAAGAAGTGATATTTTGTCAGAATCTTTGAATATGAGCAGCTGCACCAGAATGGATGGCAAGATAAAATTACTCAAGATTCTCAAGAAATCTGTTGTGGTGAAGATGAATTGTAGCATCGCTTATAATATTTCGAGCCAGGCCGTTCAAGAGAATTGCAGGCGACAAGGTTAATTATTAATTAATTATACTTATGCATGGTTGTTTAATTATGATATTGATAGATATGTTAATTAATTAAATTGTTGTACCTTTTTTTATGCCTAGCTAAATTCGCTGTAATGTGTGGATATAAATTGTTAAGAATAAATGTCAATTTTAGAGCATCAGCATTAGCATCAGCTCAACATCCACTCAGAATGTTAGCTAAGTTAGTCAACTAACAAATTCTGATGATGTGGCTGCTGAGTCAGCAAGTTTGTTAGCATTAAGCAGAGCTGTATTTTCAATCTATTAGTTAGTTTGTTTAATCTAGCTTAATCCTAGCACGTGCATTTAATGTGCATAGAAAGTTCTGGATATTAGTGTAAATAGGCTTGTAAAATCAAGCGACATCAATCTGCAAATTATGCTTTGGTTTAAATGAATCGCCAAAGACTTATTGATTTGCTCGAAAGTCTTCCTTTAAAACCTTATTGCTTGGACTGCAAATATAAGGGAAACCACTTGTACACATTTTGAAATTTACACGCTGTGACCTATTTTTCTCAATGGCCAATCACCCCATTTTACAATAAGGACGCTTTCATACGGAGTTACGAACTGTCGTCGAAACTGTTCAAGAAATTAAAATAGTATGTGACTATTTAAACTCTAATACTTACTTTGAATATTCTATTGTTTTGTATATTTATTTTATTAAAATTTTTTAAAAATAAATTTAAAAATATCCTCGATCAAACTTATTAAATTAATTATCTTTATTTACTCTAAGCACCAGTAGAACCACTCAATAATCTGAAGAAAATTTCAAAGAAAAATTTAGCATATAACACTGAAATGAATATTTACTTTGAACATTCTATTGTTTTGTACACTTATTTTATAAAATTTTTTAAAAATAAATTTAATAATATCCTCAATCAAACTTATTAAATTAATTATCTTTATTTACTCTAAGCACCAATAGAACCACTCAATAATCTAAAGAAAATTCCTAACAAAAATTTAGCTTATAGCACTGAAATTTAGTCGAGTTATAAACAAATTCTTTAACACAATTATATTCTTAATTTTCATTTCTAAATATTTGTTCAATATTGGACCCCGAGAGCAAACTTGGACTCGAAATTATAACATGCATGTAACTGGATGGTTTTATTTTATGTTTGCGAAAATTCTGAACATTGTTACAAGTCAATGCCTTGATGTCCATCTTTATATATATATATATATTGCAGTGCAAAGCTCTATTATTGTCATATAATAATCAGAAACATTCTAGACGTGGGACGTAGTTTCATACTCCACCATCAAGATAAAGGACTTTCTTTGCCAACAAAAACAGCTGAAAAAAAAAATTATGATCATCTCGCGAATACGACAACACCAACAAAAGATGAAGAAGACGACCACGTCGAATCGGTTTTTACTCTTCTTTTATTTTCTTTAATTATATATTATATTGGCATGTAATAATTTGTCACACAATGCATTTTTTTATAATTAATTATTTTACTAAAATGAGAGTGTCCAAAATAATTTTGAAAATACTAATAACCCATCTTATATACGTATATATGTGTGTATATATAATTTTAATGGGACAAGCTTTTGCAAGAATTATCCATAACAATTGTTTGACTGCAAAATATTGGGCTTGGACTAGGAATTACTGGCCGAAACGAAGCCAGCCAATGGGACGGAAAAGCATATGGGGAAATACACGCATGCTGCTTGTATGCACAACTATCGAAAGTGAAGTTTGGGACAAATCAACATAGATATTTAATGAATGTGTTACCGTAACATAATTTGAAGAAAATTGGGGGCCATATCAGCACCGAAAACAGAGCCAATCTGTTGCATTCGGAACGGATGCTGCGGAATTAGTTTCTTTAATGGCTAGTTGTCTCCGGTGCATGCATTATACACTAATTAGTACTTCCATTTAAACGAATCAATTTGAACTCTCCTACTTTCTCTAGCTTTATGGTGCATGAACTCTGCCAAGTTTATTATCCCTAGCCCAAATTTGATGGCTTTAGACGGACTACTTGTCTGCCAAATTTGCCGCGATGGCTGAAGATTGTGTATCAGATTAAATTAAGCATCCTTTTGAGGTGCAACTATAATTTCCTTGTTCGTGAATAATTCCTCCATTTTTTTTTTTGGCTCCACTCCACTGTATCCACGGCATGGCTGCGCAGGTGGCACATGCAGGCTTTTTAGTAAGGTATCTGTTTCCCTGGTGCAGTAACAATTGTCAAGATACTCTAAAATGTACGTGAGCAGAGCATCACTTCGTCACAAGACAAAAGGAAAATTTATATTATAGAGATTAGTACATGGAACTGGACGTTTAACAGTGACATAAATTTTACAAACAAGTAACTCTGTTTTGGACCCTGGATATTTGGATTCCAACGACAATATTCCTCAACAAAATCTCGGTCCTCTGTCGTTGCTGACCACATAATCATATTCTGTTGCTTACTAGATGTTCATCCCCTTTACTTCTGAATGTTACACCACCCTCAAGCTCAAACTTGAACAACATAAAAATCGTTCATTTTTAACAATTACATGGATATGTGTTCGATGGATTCTGGATGAATCTCTTTGGTTGGGATATCGGAGTTACAACACCATTCATATAGATTGAAAAATAATACCTGTTAATTTAGCGTGTTCTGAGTTTTTCTTTTACTACACTGTAAAATACTTAAATTTTGTAAGTCTACACTATTTATTTATTCTTTTCAGGAAATAATACTACATTGTCAAGAAAATAAAAAAAAAAAAAAGCTCGAAAAAATACAACTACTTAGCTTTCTTCGTTGTATAAGCTCTTGTAGAAAATATGGATTCACATGTTGATGAAATGAATAACATTAACATAGTTTGGACTATATGTAACCGCAGAATAATAACACATGCAAGGAAGGATTCACGAGGAAGGGTTTCCCCAGGAGAGGAAGTCAATGTTTATATAATTATGTGGCCAATAACCAAGATTCTGAAGACAATGTAAGAAGGTTAATAATTTAAGTTTATTAATTTTTTGGAGTCTGTTCTCTTGGTGTTATGGAAACTGCCACCCAATACTTTTTTTTTTTTTTTTTTGAGAAAAATAATTTTTAATTCAATAGACAAACACTTTGCCTAAATTGGAACTTTGAAGGGAAATTAAAGTACGCAAGTGCCCTCTGTCTTATGCCATTCGGTTAATAATGAGCACTGTAACCTTTGAGAAAAACATGTTTAAAGACTAAAGTAGCTTTAGCAATAAAATAATTAGATAGAAACAATTTAAAAAACAAAAGGGTAGAATACTAGAATTACAAGAATCTGATGACTGAGTGAAACGACAAAAGGCCTGACCATTAGCGTAGCAGAATAGCAAGGTAGCAGCGCTTTTGTAGGCCCCAAGCCCTGTCACAAGGAGACAAATTGAATCTCCGACGTTGCTTCACAAGCAGCACCTACCCACACACACACACACACTCTCACTCAAATCGGGTGCCTAATGAACATCAACGGACATGGACTGCTCATTTTTCAACACCTATTCATTACGATTAGACCATTCAAACATTAATTACAGCGACACATGATACACGCTGTGACCTCTTACATAAACATTTTTCCCATGGAATGAGAGAGATCAGTCATGAGAGAATAGAGAGAAGCAATGCCCATGCCTGAACTGACCCATTTCCAGTTTCCCACTGTTGTTATCTCCTATATACACGCGCGCGCGCGCACCATGTACATATGTAAATGTGTGTGGGTGTGTGCGTGTTCTTTTCTCTTTTCCGCCAATTTCCTTTTGTGAGTATTCTTTTTTGACCGTTTTAGTCTCCACTTTCCCAACTTCGCTGACCAGAAAAGACACCATTAACTCCTCTAACCAGCTCGCGGACCCATAAACAATAATCCAAAATGAAATATATATATATATATATATACATATATAAACCCAACTATATACACTGCAATTACAAATCACAGCCACAATATATAATTAAATTTTTGAATTGAGCCAAATTATTGGTGTTGTGTTGTCACGAGTATGGGAAATCAGGCACTGACTTTTGAATGGTAGCTAGCTAGATACAAAGATATGATTCTTGTTTTCACTTTTAATGAAACCTGCATAAAAGCTTTACAACAGTACTTGTGGGGATGGCGAGATTTAAACTTCATCAACTCATCACCAGTCACCATTCATCATCCCATCGATCAATGAGAGAGAGACCCAGACAACTCTTCTTCTTACCCTACTACGTACATACAACTTGTCCAAAACTAAAATTCAAATTATAAAATAAACAAATAAAAACTTTTTTTACATAGAAACAAGATACGCTACTGATAATGATATCATTCCGAACCAAATTTCCCGCCTTTTTGGTTCGGGGTTCAGTGAACTGAGATTCTCCCTATTCTACGGCTCAAGGCTGCCATCTTTTCCTTGATCCGATGATTTTCGTGATAAATCAAATTTCTGATGAGACGGATCGCTCACCGACCTTGCTAACAAAGAAGACTCTAAATCTGTGTGTGAAAAATACGCACAAAAATAAAATATAAATGAAATATTATTTATTATTCACATTTTCAGAAATATAGATATATAAAAAGAAATTGAAGAAATTAGTTAGTACCTCTCGAGGCATTGAAGGATCGCTTGCAATGCAGAATGGCGCTTTGAATCCCATCCTGTTGCTGAAGCAGTGAATCATCTCTCCTCGAAGCAACAACTCCAGCCGGTACGGCAGCCACAGCCGACGAAGCCGATCGGCTCTTCCCTAAATGCTTGCACACAACTTTAAGCCTTTCCGGAATATTCGCTTGCTTTTGACTCTTGAGTTGAACAAAAGTTTCACCACAGGCCTCCGCCTCCGGCAGAGGGCTCTTCTCAGCCGTTGGTTTAGGCTGATTTGGCTTTTGACCAGCTGTTGAGGGCGTTGACTGGGCGGACTTTGTAACGGCGCCTGAGTTTAACTGACCTGAGAACTTCAGTTTCGAAACTCGTACGTATAAAGGCTTAACCTTTTTCAAGTACTTTTGCATGACATCTTTGGAGAACTTCTTCTCCTCTGAATCTTCAACATTGTGTTTCTGCGACTTCCTTGAACTGTTATTATCTCTCGTGAACAAGGACACAATTGGAACTTCCTCCACTTTGAATTTGACCGTAAAAAACTTGCTTTGCTTATCTTTTTCAGCTTCTTGTTTCTCTTGTTGTCGTTTCGGAGGAGTATCCACAACGGCGGCCGCAGGGGCATCAACAGATCCGTCGTTTTTTTCTGAGACTTTTTCAGTGGCATTTTGTTTGGGTTTTTTGAAACCTAACATGGAGACTCGAAACTTCGTTGCCGATTTCAACAGGGAGACTGGGAATTGCGGCTTGGAATTAGGCTCGGCCGAGTTGAACACGAGAGAAGAGGGCTCAATAGGCACAAGCTTTCCTTTAAAGAACAAGTCATCGGACGGAGAGAGGGTGAGATGCTGATCCGTACGGTCGTTGCCGCTTGAATTAGAAGAAATCGTGAAGTTGAACTCTCGTTCTTCGTCCGTAATTTCGTCTTCAGAGCCAACGTCGTCGTTTTCGTCCCCGTTGTTCCCAGTAACTACTTGTTCTTCTCCATCATCTTCATCTTCATCTTCATCTTCTTCTTCTTCGGCTTCATCATCTTGATCTTGAACAGAAAACTCCAAGTCGAAGAAGGGACCGTCGTCGTCGTCGTCGTCGTCAGTCTCCTCCGCCGCGTGATGAGTACTGACAGCTGTCACAATAGTAGTGGTGGTGCTGGTGCTTCGTAAAGTAGCACCACCGTCACCGCCAGTAGTAAAGCCGGCACCAGCGGCGGTGCCGCGCCAGTACTTGAGCAAGCTGAAAGCTTCCATGCTTGGGAGAGCCAGAATAGTAGTGAGGGTGAGCTAGTGAAGGGATGGGAGATATTTGGTGGTTGCTTTTATTAGATATTAGATAATTATAGATATCTAATAGATATGGAGGTGGTGGTAGTGGTAAAAGGGAAAGTGAGTAGGGGTAAAAGGAGATGAGGAATCAGGAGGGGATGGTGTAGGTTAATGGAGGGAGCAGACCAGTACTGAAAAATTGGTGGCAGAGTCAGCAGAAATGGTAAGGCTTTTTATTTATTTTTATCTTGGCACACAGAGAGGGGGCTCGCTTTTAAGTTGTCTGATAATGTATGTAATACGTGTTGCAGGTCAGTCATGTGAGTGCAGTCTGCAAGTCAGATATTGATACTGACGATTGAGTGTTATTATTATTTATAACTGAAGGCAAGTGTTGTTACTACGTCCACTCTACGTATACACACACACACACACACACACATGCATGCATACAGGTATCAGGTTTTGCTTTATTTTAATTAAACGGACAACTACGCTTTTACCCTTTTAGACATATCCGATTTAGAAAGCGAAGAGGGAAAGAAAACAAAGGAAATTAAGAAAGTGAAAATGAGTAACCAATAATTGTGTTTTTTGTGCAGTTTTTCCTTATTCCTAATACAGAATTGTGTGCTTTTGTTAGGATTTCTACCATTGAACATGATGAACCCATTGTGACATGAGTGGGCTGGAGGAAACTTCCTGGATGGAGAGATAGAGAAAAGTGAGAAAAGATAAAGTCTTTTTTTATAAGTAGAATGAAAGCCAGCTACAGTCACGGACACAGTTTGCGCTGAAGGCTGAAGGTAACGGGCACATTGCCAGTCAGCCCAGTCTTGTATTGGAACTGGCCCTTGCGAGATTTTGCTCTTGCGCTCTCAAATCTCAATGTAAGCCAACCGAATTACTTTCTTTTGAGGATGTTTGATGTGTTTTAACCAAAACAGAGAAAAGGTTGCCACACGAGAGATATAGACTAGACGTCTCGACGGATGCTTGCTCTCATTTTAGAACTGATATATAATAATAGCGTGTACTTTTTTACTTACTGTCCATCTACCTGGACCTCAATAAAAGCTCCCTCTTTAATTCAACTGTCGAGTCGAGTGAGAGAGAAGATGTATCATAAGCCAATTGCTAAGTTACTAGCCCCTTCAAAATAATTTTTGAAAGAGCTGTAACTTAACAGCCTCCGCATCATAATCAATAATATAATTGATAGCAACCGTGGATGAGTTAACCGTTGGCGTGCCCGTGTTATAAGTTAGGGTCCCCAGAAAAGGGGTCTAACAACCACTATATCATCTTCATCGATTCAAGGTGCCTCACTACCTTCGCTCTTCTTCAATTAATCAGTCATCGTGGCCACATTGGAGTAGTGGACCACCTCAGCAAAAATTGGGTTTCTTGAACAACTGATTCAAGACTTAATTATGTCCCCATTAATGTATAGAGGAGTCAATCAATTGGAAAGCAAGAGCCTGGAGATTTATAGAATCAAATGGACTGATGTGGAGTTTGAGGTTGGAACCAACCATTTCTACTTTCTAGGTCCAAAGTACTGAAATGGCAATCTAATTAAAATCCTCTTCTTTGTTTATTATTATTGTGAAAAGGAAGGAGTGATTGGACAGGTCTGCATGCTATGTTTCTGCAAACTTTTCTAAAGGGTAGCATTCTTTTCAAAAAGCAAGTCAAAGAACCTACTCCCTACACCATGGTGCTTTCCCCAACTTCAGCATTGGTGCCTACTGCCATGCAACTAAATTTTTAATAAATATGTCTGCTTCTTCCCTTTTTTTTATTTTGAGTATGTATATATTGGCACATCCGCACATTCGTGTAATGGGTTTTGCCACCTAATATTATATACTTTTAATGTCGCCTATAAATCACCACAAAGGAATACAATGAAAGAAACCTACTATTTAAGAAACTATTATATATATATATATATGTATTTTTTTCCCTGGTTTGATTTATCGTACTTATAATTGAATGAGTAAAGCGATTAGTTTATTGTTGTTTTTGTTTGAATTCAAGTATTCTTTAAAAAGATATACATTCAAATCATTCTTTTAATTTCTTTTCGAACACTTTGGGCTAATAAATAAAAGTTCTAAATTATTTGGTAAAGCATATGTGTTTCTTTTCTTTTCTTTAAAGAAAAAAAAAATTGATCGCAATAACTTTTGCATCTTATCCATTAAGATACACTGATTTGCCACTATTTGTCTTGTTTATAGATAGTAGGATACTTTAATCTTGAAACATGTCCCACATTCACACATATTGCCGATAAATTAATCTGAATGTTGTTTTGAAAACTGAAAAGAATTTTGGTTTTGTCTCAAACAAAAAATACTCCTATGAAAATCATCATTATGGTAATCACAAGTTCGGCATTTTTGTGCCATTTACTTTCTTTTTCAGATAGAGGGTGGCCCATTCATCGTTTTCTTTTTCATCTCTATTGCCGACGCCAATGGGAGTCCCCCCTCCACTTTTATTGTTTCGAGCCGCAACAATTTTTAAGGTCCGGCTCCTTATTTTATTTTATATTATTTTTGGTTGTACATTGTGTCTTGTCAAGAATGTCTTATAGCGCACCACATGATTTATGCACTTCTCAAATAATATTCTGACAAATGTACATTTAGTTTGAAAACAGCCCAGAATATTTGTAATATGCGGCTTAATTTTTCATTGAGAATATTTCTCACAAGACTGTATCCCTCTCTACAGCAATGAAGTGGTGGTAAAATGTGAAACCAAACTCTAAAATTAGTTTGATAAAGGTTATAATGCCCACCAGAAGCCAGCTCCTCGAAATCCTAGAGATGTTAATGCTTTATGAAAGAATGAAGATCCGCTCTACTAATCTTGTTAATTAGAATGACTGTGATTTATTTATTTATTTTTTTAATTTGACACCCACAAACAAAATTAAATGGTTAAATGCAAGATGAATAGATGTTTTCAATCAAATCATATATGAAGAGGTTGCCGAATAAATTTCATTACTGTCCTTAAAGATTAATTTACGCAAGGGAAAGTGCATTGGTTAAAACAAGTTTAAACCACTGGCTTTGTGGAATTTGCAGGCCACTGGGATCATCTCCAATGCAAATGCACTTGGTCGTTACAACCTGAGAAGGGTTAGTTGGAGAAACCTGTAAGCATAGTAACTCTCCTCCATGTTCGTCATCTTTGGCAGCTAAATGCAGTGTGGAACTTGAAACTAAGCTCCATGCACTTTGTTTGCTCTGGCAGTCATTTGATAGTGTTGGTGGAAGCCCGTCGCCCACAACCTTAAGGCAAAGAGATCTGTCCATCAACCTGATTGGAGCCCCATCGCCATCGTAGCTCCAGCGGCTAAACGGGCTTCTATTGCTGGCATAAAGTCCGTTTCTTACATTTGCATTAACACAATTGCCGCTCAGTGGATGAAATATTACGCAGGATGTTCTTGAACGGCTTGTAGTTGGATCTGAAATAGACAAGTTTCACATCACCATCGGTGTGTAGAGCACGTTATTAGTATCTAGCTAGTAAATTAGTTAACTATACCGTGAGTCTTTGTTTGCAGAAACCTAAGCCTTTCTAAGAAGTTGGGATTTCTCGGATGCTGCCATGTGGAATCCAGAGCTCCGAAAGGCTCCTTTGTTCCCCTTAGGCCTTCTCTCAAATAATAGCTTCCTTGGAGAGCCCACAGGGCCCAGTCCAAGTCTGTCTCGGCAGCATATGCCATTAAGCAGGTCATGTACAAATTGTCCGCGAGGTTTACTTCTCTCTGATCAAAGCCGAATTCACTCAGAACAAGAGGAGCCGGGTTCTTACAAGTTGTGAGAAAAACCGCTCTGTTGATAAACGACTGGGTAACTTTGTTACAAACTCTATTCGTTGGTTGTGTTTTCCACATGTTCTGGTCTTGGCTGAATGAGTACCAATGTATCTCATACACTAACTTGTTATCCAAGTCTAATGCCAAGGGCCTTTTCTGTAAAAAGCTGAGGTCTAAGTCAAATTTAGACCCGAAACAAAAACAAGGACATCTGGGTTTCTCTTGTGCACCACCCTTGCTCTTTCGCTGATGTATTTGTGCCAATCAGGCTCATTTTGGAGTGGACCACGTAGTTCATTTGGCAAGCTTACAGCCACCACCTACAGCATAATAAGATATATCAACTTACATGTAAAATTAATTAACTGTCTATACAAATTTTGTAGTTTTATTTTAACATCAGTGATTGAACATTAAAGATTATAATTTAAGATTTTGTAAGACGTTTTAATTTAGGATTGTGAAATTGTTAAAGTCCGGAAAAACTATTAAACCATACAATTTAATAGTATAATGTAATAGCATTATATTATTAAATTGCATGGTTCAATAGTTTTTCCAGAGTTTAATAAAATTTATGATCCTAAGTTAGATCAACACTATGTGTATGTATATGAAAGGTGGGGGGTGTGCAGTTCTCATATTGATTTTTTTTTTATCCCTTACCTCCTTAGGATTTGACTGAAACAAAATTCTTTAAAAATCAATTGGTCAAGCCCCTACAGGCAAGATCTTGTAATATCTAAAAATGAAAATTTAATGCACCTGGTGTTTCCCCTTAAAGCGATCAGCCACGAGAGATAAACCTTTCATCCATTCATTCGGATCAAAGTACCGATCACCAAAGAAACCATTCCCGTCAGTATTAGAACAACACCAACCTGGCTTGCTAATGTGGTTATCAAGCAACACCATAATACCTTGTGCTCCAAATTCACCAACTACTGCTTCATAAGCTTGAATGTGTGTCATGTTCAAGATAAAAGGATTGTTCTTGGAAATCCCTTGCTTGGCCTCTTTCAAGTCCAATGAATCAAGTGTTTGTGAGACGCTAATTTGACCACAGTTGGGACGAGTGAACATGAAAGTTGACCAAGTGAGACGAACACAATTGAAATGCATCTTTGCCACAGCTGCCGCGATTTCACCTAAAGGCTTCCTGTCAAGTCCCTCAGCTAACATGGGTGGCAAATGAGCAGGCCAATTGATACAGGCTAACTTCACTCGTTGCCCCGTAGCTGCATTGATAATCCATCTCTTCTTTGTTGAGAGAGGGAATGAATAAGTAAAGGATACCAGTGAGAGCAGGAAAATGGCCTGCAAACTTTTCTCCAGCATCTTCCCTGCAGCCTCTACAAAGATATCAGATGTTTTGCCAAGTATTAATGCTCTACTCTTTGGCACCAAAAACATCAAATTTATAGCAATGATTCACCATGACTTGCAGCATGGCAAAATCATATAGCACCACGTGATCGGGGAGATTAATAATTAGGCAGGCATAGAAACGTGATATTCCATTTGTCTGGCTGATTTAACTAACCAAATGCAGATGTACGCTTGTATGTACATTTTGATTTTATATATGTAACAATTTGTATAGCGCAATACAAGTTTGCATTTCACTAATTAGGAAATAATGATGTTAATTGGCAGCAAAGACCCACTTATGACCCATTTATGTTTCGTGATAAGATAAAACAGAACATTTACTGAACAGCAGGGCACTAATTAATACTGCCATAATTAGAGACAATCATAAGGAGGAAGGGAGAGAGAGAGAGAGAGAGTGGATTAAAGATCAAAAATAATAAATTACTAATAATACTTCAGTTTTATCTAACAAGATGACAATAGGATTACAGAGCGCTTATATATGTACAAAATGTTAACTGAACCTTAATAAAAATATGCCCGAAAGAACGAGTTTCATTTTCGTTGTCGAAATTCACCCAAAACGACGACGCTTTAAGTGTGATTTTGTTTCCCAATCATTTTTTCATTTCATTGGAAGTCGCTTTTGCAAGCAACACAAGAAATACATCCTACCTTTTACTTAATATGCACCCAACGGCATAGCTTCGTTGACTATTGAAGGCAAAGAATGTATATCACTTATTACCGGGCTAGTTTTTAGAAGAAAGAGTGAAGGCATGGGATGGGGGCCCAAATGATTCGATTTCAGAATGTAGTGCAATGTCCTCTTCTGCAAATTTGCTCGCTCTCCTGTTTCATCCTTCGGCAAGCCACATAAAAATTCATTACTTACACCCGCCGACAAGGATGCATTAGTCTGTCGACTTAAGAGTGCAGATTATTTGGGACTCAAAAGAGTTAATCAGCTGCGATGATTTTCTATGCTATTACTTATTGCCATTACCAACAGGGAAGCAGCAAGAAATCCAAAACAAAATGTGGATAAAATAAGTAATCAGTCACGCACCATATACACATTTGACAATGCCAAGATGCTCATAAAATTACGAGAAGACAAAAAAGCAAGAAGGATCTCATACTATTCCATCCAATATCACATACATTATGCGTAATAGGAAGGAATCATTTTTTTTTTTTTTTTAATTTTAAACTCAATTGTTCTGAAGAAAACGGCACTTTTGTGAACCCTAGAAAAGCATGTCAGCCATGTACACGCTAACATATGATCCTTTGAAGAAACAATACAATAGAAAAGAGTGATCTCTGACACTTTGTATGACTTAGTAGCAAAGCAAGATCAGAGGCAAAAATGTAAAAGTGAAAAATAATCACTAACAGGATTATTGAGATACACTCTTAAACGGCATCTGCTCCACTTAACCACAAAGCCACTGTAGCCCATTCAAATGGGATAAAGAAGAATGATCCTTGGAGAGAGAAAACTAAATTCGCAATTCCTAATCTGGTATTACAAGATTATGACTGTATCATGAACAAATGGCACCTCATATCTTAATACACTCATAGTCCGATTAAGCCTGGAGATTGATTCATTAATCATGGTCTCAAGCATTGCTGAGGTACTTATTTTGATTTCTTTTGATCAGAAACCCTGCCTCCCGTAATCTTACAAACAGGCTCGTCTTTTGACCGAAGAAGTTTTAACGCTGGATGAACCTTGAGGTCTCCTGCTGAAATTTTCTGTTCCACATCCAACTCACTTAGATCGACATCAATATACGGAGGGACAATGTCTGCTGGACAAAGGAACTCAACAGTCCTCTTGATAGTATTTAAATAACCACCTGCAAAAATTATATAAATATTAAATACTGCACATGCTAGAGCAACAAACGTCAACTAGATCAAGTAACAAAATTTAATTATGGAAACTACATCAATGATTAAAAACTAATAAGACTTTCATGAAGATGGCACTGGGAAATAACGTGCATTGTCACTCAAGCATTATAAGGAGTGAGTTAAACTATTTGCGGCAGCAGCACACATGCTCTGCGAAAAAGTTATAGACATCTCATTCCATGACTAAACTGAGCCTATCATTTTTTGCTGCTAAAGCTCTGCAGTCTTGAATAACCCAACATCACTTAACACATGTTCAATAAGTTTTATTAACTTGAAACATCCTTGTAATTTCTAAAGAAAAATCACCATTGTTTAACAAGTTCTCATCAGCATCTCCAACAATGAACCAGAATTCCAAGATTCCAACAAATGAATTGTACAAGCTGTCCTGAAAAAAGGCAGTCAACCATTTATGATACTACATGAAAAAGGTCCAGGAAAGAAATTAGAAAAAAGAAGTCTAAATGACGGTACACAATCCTTTCTTTTGTGGATGGAAGCCAACAACCATATGATATACACAATTTCATAATCTTGTGCTATGAGAATGGGTTTAAGTGAAATGAGTGGGAGCTAAACTGATGAAATGGAAGTGAAATTTAATGCTCTAAGCTAAATATGATTGTCCAAAGACATGTATCCTTAAATAAATGGAACTTACAAATACAATTACGCCCACCAACCAATTATACAGAGAATGCAATTAAAGGAAACAATTCATGGAACTGCAGAAGAAAATACAACTGATAATCTATTATCCAAAAACAATTGCATTACTACATACCTTTTCTTAGACCAGGGGACACATCATCTCCTCTAAAGACAAGTGGAACATCAATCTTCAGCAAAGCTTCTGGAGGTGCCCTTAAGAAGGTCACATTAAGGGGTGCGTCCGTGCCAGCATGTAGATGTATCTGATGCATTCAAACAAAATTAAAGCAAATATTAGAGACAATAAATATCCCAAAATTCAAAATCTTTCAATCAACAAATTTCATTTTCTTAACTTATCAATCTAAAAATAAAAAATAAAGTTAGCAAAATAAGTTTTGATTAGAAATTACTCATTTTTCACACATAACAAAAAACATAAGAGAGAGAGAGAGAGAGAGAGAGAGAGAGAGAGAGAGAGAGAGAGAGAAACCTTTCTGGGCAGGACGCGGACTTTTTCAATGAGGTCACCGGAGCCAAACTCCGACCTAACTTCAAGATCAAATAATCTAGAAAGGAAAAACGAGCGACCTATATGGCCAACGAGCTTCCTGATCTGATTTGTCTGGACAGAAATGAGGCGTTTATTCCCTCCATGTTGGCCGTCTTCTTGCTCGAAAACGATGCTGGGCACTCGTCCGGCCTTTCTCTCCTTCACTGAGACCCTCGTGCCCGAGGAAGCGCGTGGGATTGCCAGGATTGTCTCATTGTATCTTGGGTCGGGTCTTGGGAGCCCGTCGAGATAGGTTAGCGGCGCTGAAGGATCGTCGGATAGTATGGCGGCCGCCGCTTGCGAGAAGTAACGGAGTTGCAGGTTTACGGTTTTGGACAGCGTTGAGCGGGTGATTTTTATCAACATGGCCGTGGTATTTGGAAGATTAAAGGCGGTTTTCGGAGGTCGCTGCTGTTTGTTCAGCGAGTATACTGCCAGTGTCTGAGGTTTAGTTAAATTTTGTTTGTGTGCGGCATGTTGTTATTTCGTTATCCAAACAACTAATTTTCATTTTCTCGGCCTACAATTTATTGGGCTGGACCTAACCGGACTTGAGCCCGCATTTAATATGGACGGGAGCGCACATGGCAGCCAGCGCATATTCGCTAAGATATACCGGCAATAAGTCCCAAAGCGATCTAATCCACCCATACATGAAAATTGAAAACCGCTGCCCTTGCTTGAATGACATAAATGTCCTCTATCCACAGCAAGTACGGAGACACAACCTGGCTATATTGGTAAATTCGCTAAAACGTTGCATGAGCAGTAACGCACCGGCTCCTCTAATCGTTGAAGACTTGAAACCGAAGTCTCTCGAGTGATCCTATTTCCGCAGGCCTTTGAGGAACGAAACTCTGAGCTGAAAAATTATTTTCTCTTCAATATCAAATGAGGTAATTTTCATGCGACCCCCTACCTCTGTTTCTTTTTTCATTTACCTTTCCCAGCAATGCTTTGCTTTCTGTCCATCTGATCAGTATATAGAACATGGTTGTTTTATGGTTACTGCTCTCTGTTTTTCACTTTCTATTCGTATTATCTTTCTCTAATTTTATTTGAATTTTTGTTTACCATCCATATGGTTGAACATATTAATAAATAATAATAATGTCTAGCTTAATTGAGTACGAATGGAGAAAATCCTCTGTGGTAAGTTGCATTGGTGGTGATGAGGATTTTCAATAAGGGATTTATAAGAAATTTAGATCGATTTTTTCAGTTCTGAATTTACTGAAGGCATTGAAAACATAAAGTGATATTAAAAGGATTGGATTCTGTGTAAGACATCAATGTTTATCCACTATACTATAATCAGTTAATCACAGCATTTATGTTAATGTGATTTCATAAGGGTTTGATCTGATCTTCAGACTTTGTTGTGCAATTCTGTATTTATGTTTCATGTTTCTGAAAATTGGAAACAAAGGTTAACTTTTCGGATGGGACATTGTATTGCAAGTTGAAGTGTTTACTTGTAGTAATATTGAAGAAAAATGATGTTCTTGTTACCATAGTGGTTCCTCGATTCCAGTAATGCAAATTAAATGGGATAGAAGGCACCATAAGTGTGTGTTTGCAAGCTAAGTTCAACTAGTATGGGTGATTACATTACCTCCTTGCAAGCAACAACTAATGAGATTATTCTTCCAATATGTGAAAACTAGAGTCCAATCTTTCGCTTTGACAAGCATCATGTTGCAATCACATTGTTGAAAATAAGAATTCAGGAGGATTATTTGAGGGATGTGTAGCATTATAGTGCAGACATAAAAAATGGCTGTGAATCTTTTATGGTTGTTGAGCAATTCCTGTCTTTCTTTTGTTAGGTAGCAGTGTCTAATGAGTAACCTTGAGCCAGAACTTTGCAACCTGTTCATATTCCCCTCCTCTTCCACATGTGATGAATGTAATTCATAGAACTAGGTTGACTCTTGCCAATTATTCATACTCATTACTTGGTAAGTGATTTTTCTAGATGCTAAGCCAATTGAGCATGCTGATAACTGAGAGCATTTCTGCATATAAGGATTCCAAATTCAATCAGCATATTTGAAACTTGACCATAGAAGGTGACGCAGAATTGGGGTTCTGAGTAGTGCTGGTATAGAACATTCAAGCTCTCATTTGGGACTCTGTCAGTTTGGCTCATACAGTATCTTCTTGTTTCCCTAGTTTCAATTTCCTCTGCTTTGTAGAGGCATATAGATGAATAGTGAGAGGAACCAGCAATGTCACAAAAGGGTTCATGCAAACTAGCAATATGCAATATCATGCACCATGTTGAGTAGTTGACTCTCACGTATCCAATGTCCTGTTTGAAATCTTCGGTCTTCTTTGCCCCTTGATCACAGGAATGAAGTGGGTTTCTCTGTCACACTGCTCAGAACCATTCAAATAGTTTACCATATAGCCTTATTAGTTGTTGTGTGCCACACACCATCTTCTGCTTTAATTTTTTATTTAGCTTATGGAAACCTCACAAGTACTTGGCTAAAATAGGGCAGGTCAGGCGTTCCCAGTTATTTTAAAGTCAAAAGTCTTGAGTATTTTTAAAGCCTTCTAATCTCTTGCACTCCTCCTCTAAGGAGCCAACCTCCATTACCATCATCAAGAGCTTAGTCACCTAGCGTTATGAAGTTGGTTGAGTTCATTTAATGTAAAACTTACCGGCCATAAGTTAATATAAGCCAGATCTGCATTCCCATCTCTTGTACTCAGCATTTGTCAATTTGTCATATATTCTGAACTTCACTCTTCATCTATTAAGGTGATTCTGTTACGAGGTTTGAGGTGAAGTGCCGTTGTTTTGAGGTATGATTAATCTTATAGGGACACAAAAAGGAGGTTTCTCAATTATACTCTTTTAATTTCTTGTTGCTGTTGGTTTCAATCTCTGTGTTTGCACCCTGTCTGCCCCTTCACAGTCTCAATGATTACAGGTGTGATTTCTCTTTTCCATACAGATGTAGCCTTCTGTTTATTTAGCTGGAATCTGTATAACACTGGAATTCTTTTCCCCCACTTTTCCGTTGTGAAAATGTGCGAAATAAACAGATCTAATCAATTAAAAGATTAATTGATTAGATCTAATCAAGAAGGTTCCTCAATTACCTTGGCATTTGCCTTTTTCACGTTATGGTATCAAAGCTCTTTATAGCCTTGGGCAGTATTGGGCCTTGAAATGGACTTTCTGTCCCCCTTTGCCTGCAACTGGGTCTACAATCCTTGCTTCTAGTGATTGTACTCATGCGTTACATATAGTCTGGATGTAGGGTCATGGAAATCATGCCCAAATTTTTCTCATCTCCATATACTTTTTGATATTGCTTTGATGCATTTGCATTTGGATTAGACAACACGATATTTAAGATAATTATTTTAGGGCAAAACCTTCTGTTATCTCTTATCATTTATTTGTCCCCCACTCCACATTTTTGCATTTGCAGTAGACCCATTCAAAAATATAAGATGTCTTGAGCTTTTGGGTCGTTTGCCAAATCAGCAGAGACCTTAGCCATGAAGTATATGATGACTGCTCACAAGTTGGCGTTATATTAGTCTCATTTCATGCCATATTATTTAAAACCTTTAAATTATTGGTCCATGTTGGACCGCTGTGACTTTATTGTTCTATTTATATTAAATTACATAACTGCTAACACGTTACTTAGTCTCTGTGTATTTAAAAACTTAGCATCAGATTTTACTTGACCATTAAGAGGCATCTACGTAAATGCACAGACCAAAAGTATAATTAAATTCTCAATTCATTTTAGGTATTTCAGTTTAAACAATAGCCATTAGTGGCTGTAGTAACGCCACGTATTAGCATATAATACGCATACATTATGTTGTTCTCGCACAATTAGCCCACAAATTCAAATCAGTATTCACCGACGTTGCCTTCTGCCACGTTTACAAAAATCAACGTAAAATCCAGTATGAAACGCATGAAAACTAACGGCCGTTAATTCTTTACTCTCTGTATTAAAATATACCGTCTATTTTGGGGCTGTAACACATATTTCTCCAGGCCTCGAGACTCGGGACCGAACCTACGAACGGCTATGATCGAATCGTTTAGTTCGACGGTGGAGATTAAATCTGTCAGATACACCTGTATTTATCCTCCAAGCACAGCGAGCGATAATTAGTTATTACTTCGTTGAGTGTCCCCGAGCTTCTTTTATTTCTCAAAGTTAAAAAGCTTCAAAACACCGACTGAGGGATTTATACAGAGAGCGAGATGGCTGACGAGCATAAACACGAGGAACCAGCCGGTGAATCGGTGATGGAGAAGATAACGGAGAAGATCCACGGCCACGATTCGTCGTCGTCGTCGTCGTCGTCGTCTGACTCCGATGATGATAAGAAGTCATCTGCATCCTCCCTGAAGACCAAAGTCTTTCGTCTCTTCGGAAGAGAAAAACCCGTTCACAAGGTTCTTGGTGGCGGAAAACGTATGTTTTTTTCTTTCAAATAATTTTTTTAATTTAATTTGGAATTTTATTGCGTCATTTTTAGATGATTTTAAATTAAAGATCTAGATAGATCTAACTCTGTTAATAGATCAACGTTGTAGTTTCGATTGATTAGATTGATCTTGATTTACGGTATTGATGCGATTGGTCCTGATAAAGCTCGCCTTTTGGCTTTTTACGAAACTGGAATCTTCTTTTTACAAAGTTGTTACTCCAAGTTATCATCACTTATCCCTAATCACTGTGTCGTTTTCCCCCTCTATTGAATCTATGTTACATTTATTTGTTTGGATGACCTGTGATCAATTAATTTCAAAACTTCTATAGCAAAAAAACAAAATTGGTGCTGAAATGTCGATTTATATGCTATTGTGGCCTTCAATTGAACTTCATGGCTATAGGGGGGATGTGGACAGTTATTTTGATGATTTTATTTCTCACTATGCGTTAAATTTGTTGTGTATGCAACAGCTGCGGATGTTTTCTTATGGAGGAACAAGAAGATTTCAGCAGGAGTGCTTGGTGGGGCTACTGCAATATGGGTTCTGTTTGAATTGCTTGAGTACCACCTTCTAACTCTTGTCTGTCACTGCCTGATTGTTGCACTTGCGGTGCTTTTCTTGTGGTCTAATGCTTCCACCTTCATTAACAAGTAAGCTGTTGCTGCAGTTCTTATGTTGATTTTTTTTTTTTTGGGTTATAAATTACTTAGTGAGTATAAATGTTTATTAGGTCTCCACCACGCATTCCAGAAGTTTATATCCCTGAGGAACCAGTTCTACAGTTGGCCTCTGCACTTAGGTTTGAGATCAATAGGACCTTAGCTCTTCTGAGGGAAATAGCATCTGGAAGAGATCTGAAGAAGTTTCTCTCTGTATGTTGATTCCCTTGTTTGTTTTATTCCTTGTGCTTTGTATGAGTACTCGTGGTCTCTGTAATTGGTAATGCACATAAAGATTGACTTGCATTACTGATGGTGGCACAATTGTACATAATGTTTTGAACTGATGGCCCTTAAAATGAAATTGTCTTATTAATCAGGTGATTGCTGGCTTGTGGGGTGTGTCGATTGTGGGGAGCTGGTGCAATTTCTTGACCTTGTTCTACATAGGTAATGGATTTCTACTTTCATGTTTCTAATATTTGTATTAATCTTGCTTTCATGATACTGAATTTATTGCTTGGTGGAATAGTTTTTGTACTGCTTCACACTGTGCCTGTGATATATGAGAAGTATGAGGATCAGGTGGATTCATTTTCTGAGAAGGCGTGGGCTGAGATCAAGAAGCAGTATGCAGTCTTTGATGCCAAGGTCTTAAGTAAGATACCGAGGTCATTGAAGGACAAGAAGAAGGCTTAGAATGGTGGTATAAATTTGTGGTCTTTGCTAGGTTCTGACACACATTTGGTAGAAAGTGTTTTATCTAGGTGTTATGAAACTGTTATCCAGTGTTGGCTAGAACCCTGTTTCATTCCTTTGTTGTTCTAGAGGTGGTTGGGTTCACAATATGGATATTTTATACTTGCTTATGCTACATGTGTCGTAGCTATTTCTATGGATATGCTGTGAGTGTTATGTTGTTTATGAATTAGTGTGTTTGTACATTTGTTTCCAGTCTCTTGTTCCGCATTGTTTTGGTTTTTTCACAGGAACAGAGTGATGTGCATGCTTTGAGATGCATTTTTAGTCAGGTATGGGGATTTTATAATTTTGATGTAAGCTTTTTGGATAATGCAAAAGTAAGTCTGCCTATCATGGGTGATAATATTAGCTCACAAGCTTTTTGGATCTAAGTCTCTGATTTGGAAAATGTCTGGTAGTTAGAAGAGCCAAAAATGGTGGTGGAGATTGATGTAAAAGAGTTAAGGAGATTTTTCTGCAAATCATCGTGCCCGCATTATTCAGTGCACTTTCTTTTCACTCTAGTAGTCAGTGGGTAAAATAATGGCTCGATTGATGTTAAATATGTGTTTATAGATTGATTATGGCTTGATTGATGTTAAATTAGTGTTTATAAATTGATTATGGCTCGATTGATGTTAAATAAGTGTTTATAGATTGATAATCTACTGTTGGTTTTTAAATGGAAATTACCAGTTGTTGAAGAAGAATTGCTCTGACGTGATATTTTTGTTTGTGCGACTTGGCAAGCCTCTGACAAGAGGAGGGAGTCTTGAAAAAATCTAAGGATATGATAAGGGTGAGACGACAACGTGCGATGATTAGTTCTCTCTGGTTCAAAAGTTCCCTGAGAGGCTTGAGGCGTGAGACTGCGCCGCGCAGCTGGTGTCTTTCATGTTTATATAGCTTGCGCCTTTTTCTTGCGCGCGCATATATATATATATATATATATATATATATATATATTATAATATAATATAATCCTTTTTTAATTTGAATGTTCTTATTTTTCTTTTCAAACACATTATTAAATTATATGATTTAATAAAATTATTTTAATTAATTATTAAATCACATAGTTTAATAACGTGGTAACACAAAAAATAAGAATAAAAAGTATCTACAGTCGACAATTATCATGATTATTATTATTATATAAAAAAAAATTTCATTGTGAGCATGATTTTTGGATTTTCACAAGGATGTGACAAACTATAGAAAACAAGTGGCAGATGCGGGGTGGAGGACTTAACTGTTTAGGGAACACCGGAGGCGGCGACGTTTCTCATCTTAGGAGGGAGGTAGTTAGGATTTTGTTAGAGCTGGGGCATATTTAAAATAGAATATATGATCATGTGCCTGCCTGTCGCATGATAAGTTTTCATCGAGGATGTTGCTGTGGAGGAAGCGTATCATGCGAATAGTTGTGTTTCATAAGGTGTGTGGCAAATGCGGCCGTAGTGACTAGAGATCTTAAAATTAGATAGAAGATCAATTGGAATAATTGAAAATGAGAACTAGATGAGCTTACAATGTTGAAAGAATTAATAATTAAAAAAAAAGTGCTTTTGATTTATGAGAATTGAGATGAAATCTATGTTTTGATTCGCATGTATCGTTCTAATCGGTTGCTTTACTACCATTGTGACAAATAAAAAATTCTTTTGATCCAAAGCATTTAAAAGAGTCAGATAAAAATAAGAAGAGCTAAGTATTTCTTTTGTTTTATTTATTTTTTTATTTTAATTTAACATCTTTTTTGTTTTTACTTTATTTAAGTTTTACAGTAGTTAATCAAACTATTTAGAATTAGACACTTGATCCAGAGGCTACATAAAATCTTTATAAGTTAATTGAAATGCTTTCATAATTTTTTTTAAATTCAGCAGGAATATCCTCTTAAATAATAAATAAAACATACTTTTTTAAATAAAAAAAGGGATTTTAAAACCCAGTGCCCCGGCTGATATCATGTCGCATTTGTGCATTGGAAGCCGACAATTGAAGAATGCAGGGGTAGATCAATATCGAAAATAGTCTTTGATAATTTAAAGCGCGCGATTGCGTTGGGGACGCGTACGCTTTTTCTATCTAGAGAATATGAATTGTTGCATGATCCATTTATTAAAAAATACGTTTCACAAAGATGTCTTATGTCCGACACGTGTTGGATACATCGCCGCTGTTGCCACGTCTACGATCGTCCATGTCGCCGACTAGCATAAAATAAAGAACTAAAGAAAACATCAACACTGCGACGGTGAAAATTACGCAACACATTTTTAACTTCAGACTGCAATTTTAACACGGGTCATACTTATTATTTTGTAAATTTTTGCAAGCCATTAAACAAACAAATGCTGAAAACAGTAAAACATGAGCTCACTTGATGTAAAAATGCATTACAAATACGTGGGAGAGATTATTATTACAACACCGCAACAGGGCCGGACCAGAAGTTGTGCCTGATTAGCAGCGTGGCTAACATAACAGCCGAACCACCACTTATCTGGAGTGGCAGTTCTTATTTCCAAATTGATGTAACAACATAAAATCAAAGCCCAATCTAAAGTATCACAGTCGCACATAACGTCCCTCAACTAACAGCAAAATAATGGTCTGGGTTTTTCCTCCTTTTCTTATTCTACTGTCCCCCACCCCCACAGTGTTTGTTTGTCCATTTATCTAACTTGCCATCCCCCTAAGGTGGGAGCTCCAACTAAAGAGAGACATCTGGCCACGTATTTATTCCATATTTCTTTCACAGAACCGTTTATTTTCTGAAAAAGTCAAAAATCTTATAAGAAATAAGATAACTGCTCCTTCTTCCTGGAGCCCCCTTCTCCATACAAATCATTCCACTGTTTCAACTCACTCATTATAGCTCCCTCAGCAGCAAAGCTAGCCGCAACCTGCATCCCATTAAACAAATTCAGATACCCAACATTTCACGGAAAAGATACTGGTAAACATCCAACACGGTCAATTCGGAAAGAGATAAAAAATTAACCCAAAAAAAAAAGGGCTTCCTGGTAATTTACCTGATTCTTTGCCTCCCTAAAATCATCCATGTTGAGTGGCCTCAGGGTGATCACTCTTTCCTCTTTAGTGTCTTCTTTCGAACCTGAAGCATCTTCTGCAGCTCTTTGCTTCTTCTCCTGGAAATACAACCAAATTTCATTACTGTCAGCATTAACCTCGATTTTTTCTATAGCAAGAGAACACTGACCATATCTTTAAGTCGTTCTTGTTGTATTAACTCCTGACTGCCCGATAAGCAGCTGTTGTGCACAAGTTCTGTTTCATGCAGCAGCAACCCACTTAATGAACCTAATTAAGAAATAAATATCACTGACGACAATAATAAGAAAATAACTCAAACCTTAAGATCACTTCCAGTATATCCTTCTGTCATTGTTGCAAGCTCCTTGAAGTCTAGTCCTTGGTCCACTTTCTCTTTGTTTAGTAGAGTCCTCAAAATCATCTCCCTGTTCTCTAGGGTTGGAAGTCCAACCATAATTCTGTTGAGCAGAGGTAAATTTTAATACAAGACAGAAAAAATTAATCAAAAACAAACTATTGCAATCAAGATTTAAACCGTGAAGGGGTTTACCTTCTCTCAAAACGCCTGATAATTGCTTCATCCAGGTCAAATGGCCTGTTGGTTGCAGCAAGAACAAGAATACGCTCACCTGGCTTCGACAAAAGCCCATCCCAATGAGTCATAAACTCATTTTTTATCTTCCTCATTGCTTCATGCTCCCCAATCCTTGTCCTCTGCCCAAGCATGCTATCCACTTCGTCTACGAATATTATAGTTGGAGAGACTTTTGCTGCTAATGTGAATAAAGCTCGAACATTCTTCTCATCTTCACCAAACCATTTGGAAGTGATGGTAGACATGGAGACATTAATGAAGCTTGCCCCAGCCTCTTTGGCAATGGCCTTGGCCAGCATTGTTTTCCCAGTGCCAGGAGGCCCAAAAAGCAGTATTCCCCTGCAAGGCTTTAAAAGCCCTCCTTTGAAGAGGTCAGGTCGTCGAAGAGGAAGCATCACCAGTTCCTGTAGAGATTCTTTGATCTCCTCCAGGGCACCGATATCAGCAAATGTTACGTTAATTTCATTTGATGGTATGACCTCTGGCCTTATGCGCTTCTCAAATTCGTTGTCAGGAGGAACTTCCTGTCTCGCTTAATTACATCAGTATTCACAGCAGAGCATAGCATGAAATGTGGAAGCATTTTATCAAAAGAAAAAAAAATTAAGTGAAAATTAATAACTCACTGGAGCTTTTGCCACTGCTGGCGCTGAACTGTCACCATCTTTGTTAGGCGCTGCAGCTGATTTTTCTGCTTCACTTTTGCTCTCAGGTTTCATAGTTTCTGCTTCTGCTGCTGGCCTTGCACCCTCGGCCTCTTTCCTTCCTGCTTCCTGGTATTAATCATCAAGAAGGATTAACAAGTCACGTTATTAGTCTACCAGTTCGGCTATTTCAGATTTTTAATAAGGAGTGAGCAGTTTAACAAACATTGGATTTTTCAGCTTGTGCTTCCAACTTCAATGTATCTTTTCCACTGGCTTTCCCTTCCTGGAATATACTCAGTCCATGGGACAAACTGTTTCACAGATGACATAAAATAGTAGATTTAAGTGTATACGGTGCAAGCTCCAACATTATATGTACAAAGAGTACTGATCTTACCTTTTCGATGATATAATCAGTTTTCCATTTCTATATTCGGTATCCTCGTTATTCATTAGATGATACGAAATCGCCGATACCACAATCTCTTCTATGTAGTTACTAAGAACCATTGTGTCTGCCACATTGATTGAATCCAGATCATCACAATCAAGGTCATTGGCTGAAAGTACTTCCATGATATGGTTTCTGTTATCTTTAGCTTGCATCATTTTCATATCCTCTTCCAATTGGGACTTCCAACTGACGAGATGGTTTTCATCTTCTGGAGGTCTGATCTCTATGTTGTATGGGAAAAGGGCAGTTAGCCTTTCGTCCACCTCTCTCTGATCATTACTGAGATCTACAATGCGTGAACCAAGGATCAAAACTGATGCCGGTTGTTTCTTCATCATCTTCTGAAACAAGTTATATGTCCTTTGCGATTTGCATATGAACTTGTCAACATCTCTAAGGTATACCACAATGGGACTCGTCTTTGAGACATAACACAGAACCTGCGAGTCATTTCAACATTTTAATTTACTCATAACTCAAGAAGCACTACAAGATAAGGTAATTTATAAAGTTGGTGACGAAACCATTATTTCACATTTTCACATCACTGACTAGTGAGTCACGGAGTATTCCAAAGAAACATTACCTTGTAAATAGACTGTATAAGAAGCTTCTCGTCAAAAGACCAACTGCTTGTGCGTTTTAGAGTAGCTACACAAGTGAAGAAAAACTGTAAGAATCAGACGGACTTTTGCATTTTAAACATAACGACAAAGCATACAGTGATCTGAGGGAATGACACAAAAATTAAAGCATAAGCATACTACTTTATTTAAATCATTTAAGAAACCGGTAAAGAAAAACATTCATGTTATTTATTTGCAGATTCAGAATTGTTGTACGACATTAACAATGTCAAAGATCTAAAATGGAAACTCGTTTCAAACTAGATAAGAGAAAAAGAAGAAAAAACCTGTATTTGAAGAGGATTGTGAAGCAAGGTTATTGATGTTAGCTGATGCTGAGGCATTTCTACGTAGCGCAGGACGATTAAAAGAACCTTCCGTTCCCCTAAAACAACAGGGGAAAGGACATGATAAACATGCAAGAAAAGATAAAGTAGACCAAAGAGGTTAACTACATTTTCCCCATGATGATTAACCGAGAAATCTTTCCTACCATACCTTGATGCAATATCCACACCGCTGCCTCGCCTCCCAATGTGCCTGCAACAGAGATTGTTTGTCAGAGCCAAAGTCAAGAAATAAGAGATGATAAGAGAAATGATGATAAACTAATCATTAGCTATAGCTTAAGACGAGTCTCGATACAAAGTAACAATGTCTTTAAATTTTAATATATATGTATATATATAAAATAAAAAAATAAGGAGAAGAAGTAGAAGAGTAGCAGAAGAAAGATCTCTTGACAAGGAATATTTAGGTCCCGCTATATGATTTATTTGGTTAATGTATGAACATAAAAGCAAATATGTTGCTACCATACCTTGGGTTTCCTCCTTCTGAGAAAGGATTGAGAATGAACCAAAAGGCCAGACAATCGCTCCAGAGCTGATTCTGAAGGAGACCTTTTGAAAAGCTATACAAAAAAGTATCACATATTTTAAAAAATAAAGCACTATAAAGTTGAACGCCATAAAGCACTGTAAATATCACCTAGTTCCACATGGAAACAAGAAAAAATACGTCCATATCAAGTTATGAAAGGCTTACAGATTCTTTGTTCGTACCACCATATTTGCTCTGAATCTGCACCCAAAAACAAAGCAGACTCTCTCAGTTATGAATATAACAAATTAGAAAACTCTTACAGAAGAAAGTACTGCTATTAAGCAAACCCACCTTTAGAGAAAAATCAGTTACATCTAGTAACAGCAACTTTGCTTCAAAGAAATGGGCTAAAGCCTTGGCAAGCATTTGCTGATAAAGTTCTTCAAAGCAAACAAAAAATGCAATTAAATTCTATTTTCGAGAAACAGAGTGCAACTGTGCAAGAATACAAGTAACCCACGCCAATTCAGACCAATATATAACCAACCTGCAGGCCCTGAAAGCAGTATAGCTTGACTGGCTGGGGAAAGATTCCTTGTATACATAGAAACTTCAGCACGTTTCAGATGGACATAAGCAGCACTTGTTAGCAATGCCCTAGTCTGTCCACTGTCATCTCAATCAAGAGGTCAAGAACGTCAGGTTGATTTACTAGCAAACAAGATTATCAACCTCAAAGAGTTATCAACTTATGTATTCATAAAAGAATATCTTCAGATATCCCGTAGTTAGCTGGTTTCATAATTCAAACGCAGTCTATGCTTGAGTTCATGGCGTCTTGCATTGACCATTCATTTTTAGTGCCCCGGCCGTACGTACGTGCGTGTGTGTGTGTGTGTGTAATAATAATAGCTTTTCATGACATTCATTTGAAAGTCTGAAAGTTCATGATTTACCTAACAGTAAGTACAGTTTTGGTACAGAATCAAAATAAATAATTACAAGTAACTACTTTTATTTTCTTCATAATCCTATTATATTCCCCAAGCAGACTAGACCAAATTTTTTACAAGAAATAATTTTGAGCCTAGATTTTATCCTCAAAACATTAGTAAATGTATAAAAAAATTTCAACAGAGCATATGTAAAGGAAGAGAAAAGAAAGTATCAATTTCCCAACAAAAAAAAAGGCTCTGGGAGCTAAGTTCATGTTGGGAAGGAAAATTATCTAAATAAAGTATTTCAGACCAGAAAGAAGCAGAAAATTGAAAAAAAAAAAAAAAAAAGACACCCAAGAAAATCAATGGATGGTGAAAAGAGCAAGGCACATGACAGTCAATCTAAAAAACTAATACCCGTTATCAACAAAATTTTTAAAGCCGCATCAAAAAAAAAATTAAAGCTATGGTACAATACTGCAGTAGATTTCTCGCACAGGTATATTGTACTCTAATGTTTCACGGGAAAAGAAAAGCCATTCCCCAGGCAGCGATCCAGGCAGGTAAAACGCATCCGACTATTGCGGATACAACTTGCAACATAGTTTTCGGGAATTATATGATCAATATTAACACTTGCTTCTTACAAAGCAAGAAACAAACTACTCTTAAACGAGAAACCGAAAAAAGAAAACGAAAGGACAACATTAGATCAGGACAGAAAGCCAAAATGAAGGAAGAAAATACGCACGTTCAATAACTCACACACACAAAAAGCGCTAAGATGGTAGGTGGTACTTTTGAGAACAAATTTTTTACATCAACTTTGGGACTTACAAAGAAAAAAACGATTGCCAGAGGAGGAAAAAAAATGAATGAAACGACGGCCAAAAAATATGCAACAAACTGAGAAGGAAGTATATAGATATATTTTTTTTTTCTTAAGCGATGATTACTGGTTATGTACATCTTACTTTCAGAATTGAAAAGAGAGAGAGAGAGAGAAAGAGAAAAAAAAAAAGGAGAGGAGAGGTCATTTTTGTAGTAAGGAGAGCAAAAAGGGGTAGAACAGAGTATGAAAGAACTCTGATCCCCGTGAAGAAGGAAGTCACAACAAATACTGCAAAAAAGTAAAATCATCAAATATATACTTGAAACCAAAAAAGGAATAAAATGAGACCTGAGATAGTAAGGGAATTCATCAAAGGTAATATTGCTTTCTCTGCCGTCAACAATCTGTCTGAGTAATTCTTTCTCCATCTTCTCGGGAGTGACAGCGTTTGGGGAAGGATTGTTGCCAGCCCATTTGCTCATCGTCTGCCCTGACGCCAGCCCTAGCCCTGCCCCCCCCCACCCCCACCCCCACCCCCAACGCCGACAACAGTATGTGTTTCTGCTCCATCCCTCTCTTTCACTTTCAACCAAATTATTATCAAGACTAGATTGCCGCCGCCGCCGGCACCAACAAATATGATAAGCAAAAATACAAAAAGTCTTTCAACTTTTACTTTACGACCAGAAACAAGCACACGACATGAGATATTTGTTTTGGTTGATGTTTTATTCAGACACTGAATCGAAATTACTCCGCTTTTTTGCCAAGTTTCTGTTATTACGCGAGTTTCTTGATTTATACGAGCAAGGAGCGAAATATACGGATCAAAGGACACGTAAGGGTCACCGGAAAACAGTTCGGCAACCAGATGCTAAATCACAAGGCGGCTCTGTGGAGGGGGGTGGAGGTGTTGTTCCCGCGTTTTCAGGTTTTTAGTTTCTTGGACATTGGTTTTTTTAAAGACTCTTGATTGAGCGCGTGGCGAGTGTAAAATACAATTTTGATTACGTGGCGGTATTTTGGTGGTTTATGTCTCGGTTTTGGACAGTTTTTACACTGTGTGCCACTTTATTCTGTCACTAACGCTATAAAATTACAAAACTACATCCAAGAAACCGTTGTATTTGCGCCGAAATTCAGATTCGGATAAGCTTTGCCTTGCAACTGCACTGTTCACTTTGATATAATCCGTTCATCTGATGTGGGACTCCGTTTTATAATTGTCCAGTTGATGGGAACTGCAGTGTTTCCAGAGTGAATAAATGTACTAGTTTCTTAATGATCTCATTGCTATTTTGAACCCCCGCCCTTTTTATTTTATCTATTTCTTTCTTTTAAAAAAAAAAATTACTGGATCCGAGCGATGCCTAAAAAGTTTGGTTATAAAATCAAGCGATGTGACTGACATAAGAATTGCCCATGAAATCAATATTCTTATTAAATGATTGCTCACTTATTTTACTTGATTAGCACACATATTATTATAACTTTGTGTTGTACCCATGTTATTCTCACTAAACTCGACCCAACATCACGAACCCGAATACCCACAGTCAATAATATGCCCCAATCTAAATAGGATAAGATAATATTTGTCATAATTCTCATCAAACTCAAATTATATAATATAAACCATAAGTTTTTCTAATTTTATTGTATTTTTAATTATTTCTCTTATAATAAAGACGTTGTCATTTAAAAATATATGAATCAAAAGAGATAAAAAAAAAGGCATATTAGAAATAAGTTACAAGATCGTCTAATTTTTTTTTTTATTATTTATTTATTATTGTGTCATGTCTACACTGATAATATCCCGGTAACTCCTAATAGAGAACACCTTTGCGACCCTGATGGATTTTTGCATGATTCCAACCGTTGAGCTCTTTACTCTCAAAACAAATGACAATTTCAAAAACATCAAACTCTTTCAGAACTTTATCTTTCAAAATAAAACAACTCTTTCTTACTTTCATTTTGTGCCAATTTTTGGTATCAACACTATTTAGATATATTATCATTTATATGCAATTAAAAGGACTAGTAGTTTTATCCAATGGTTACAAAACATGCATTTAGCTTATTAAATGTAGGCAACATTAAAAGTTATCTTTAGCATACAAAGGACCTATAAACTACATACCAGTGACTTACAGATGGATATAAATGACGATTTCACAAGTTCACGCACATTCGGATAATTATAGTAGCATTTGAAGGGAGAAAATATTGAAGACACTCATATGGAGCTCAGAGATACAGTTCTGGAGCTCTGAATAGAAATTATATATGCATCTACGAATTTAAACAGATACCATGGAGCAATGAACGAATACCAACAATGTGTGTCTGCATCTGTAGCCACTGGCAAAATGGGCAACCAAGATTTTTATGAGAGCAGATTCGCAGCTAACTACAGCTGCATTGCACGTGACAATGAGGCAGGGGAAAGGAAACAAGAAGTAGCTGGCTACTTTCTCTTGAAGAAAGTTATGGAAGTTTGGTTAAGCCAGGACCCATTTGGTCTGCTCTCTTTGGTGATTATAATATGTCAGAATTCATTTCAGACCTTTGGTGTGCGGAGCCTCTAAGACTCTCATGCATGAATGAAATACATGGCTAGCTGCGTCCCATATACTTGATTGCACAGACCCTTTGTTTATTTTACAAACATTAGTCAACAACCATTATTATATGGCGTACGCGTAGAGCCATGATAGTAAATTATTAGTGCATCAGTGATGCCAAGAATGACAAATTAAAGAATCTTTGCAATTACCTTTTTTTTTTCAACTCATTAGAGACCGATCAGCTGCTATTACAATATGGTTGTCTGGCCACATTTGTGCATTATTTTCGAGCTTTTGTAGCAAAACCACTTGTGCACAAATTAAAATATTTATAAAAGGTGAATCGAATATTATTTTACTCGAAAGCAAATGTAACAAGGTGTAGACAGAAACCAAATACTCTCTCGGCAAGCATTACCTTTGCAGATTGGCTCCGTAGTCCAAACAAAAGCAATTCTAGAATTTTGCAACTAAGACTCGGGAACCTGCAGAATCGGTTAATCAATTGTTATGATATACTGAATTTCAGAAAAGATATGCTATGACGTCAGGATGGCCGGGGGGTCTAAGGCTTCAGACTAGAGTTGCGTTCCTCGAAAGAGGCAGTGGGTTAAAATATAAGATTTTATGACTTTAAATCTAAATGTATTTATAAATAAAAGTTTAAAATAAATATTGTTATACCTATATTTTTAACTAACTCGATCTCACGAAATAAATGGATGGGTCTTTTAAGTTAAAGACTTATATTTAATAACTTCGATCATATAACGTAAATGAATGAGCTTTCAACCAAAGATTCACATCTAATAACATATCTTTTGAGTGCAAAGATTATATGTAATAACATCTCGATGTTATTACATAAATGAATGAACCTTTGAGTTCAAGGATTCACATCAAATAACATATTTTAATCTAAACAGTATAAATCGATACAAGTCTTAATCTTCATCAAACTCAAATCCTACAAGAAAGGAGATAAGTTTTCCAATGAGCTAAGTTTTTCTAATCCCGATGTCATAAACAAGTGGACCTTTGAGTTTAATGATTCACATCTAATAACATATCATAATCTTAATAGGATAAATCAATACAAATCCTAATCCTCGTTAAACTCAAATCCTACAAGAAAGAAGATAAGTTTTCCCAACTCCAATGACATAAACGTGAGTTCACCATACTACACTCTTTCGACCTCTTTGTCTTCGTCTACTAAGAAAGAGATTTGATTACTAGTTCTAAGCTTTTGCCCAGTTCAAGGGTGTGGTGACACAAAATACAGAACACGAGAGTTACTCATCGCTAAAGAAACAGCTCAGCTCCGATAACGCAAATCTGGGGGGAGTCTGTAGCTGGGCACTGGATTCCTTTGAACCTGGAGAAGGTGTGACGTTGGGTCGAGGTTTGGTGAACCAATTGGTTGCCCCTCTAGTTGAAGTGTCGGGCCCCTTTCTACTCCGCCTGCGAAAAAAGTTTGATTCCTTTCATACCATACCTCGAATGAGTAAGCCCCTTTGGCTTATCCAGGGGGCAGTAGTTCAGGCATTATGCATGAGCAGGGGCATTGTTTCTAGTTGATGGCATTGGCGTTGGTTCAGTTATTTTCTTACATGCTACGGAACTGGCTTTCTAAAGTAGCATAGATTCTTGACTATATTTTGATGTTTATTAAATACAGGGATTTTCCTTATGAGAAGTTCCATAACACTTTGTATTTTAAGGTTGGCCGTGGTTGGTCCACTCAGGGCGCCAAGATTTGACTATACACCTGGGAAAGAATATAGGTTCTTCCTATCAATCGGCGAGGCCTCACCTAGTACACTTCTTTCCTTCCATATTAGAACTTCAAGTATTTTTCTTTTACTCTCTTATTATTTATTTGTTATCATGCTCCTATTGCTCCCTGACTCAAGTATTAAAGGGTCTATATTGATAACATCTCGGACGATCCCTCATTTATAGGATTCTGACTACGATCTCCTCACCCTCAACAATGGTAATTCTTTAGATACCAAACCCTCTTACGGCCCTTTTTCAAAATAAAACATTTCTTCTTATATTATCAAATTTTTAGTATCTTTTTTTTTTTTAACAATGATATTTAACAACAAGATGATTGGTTTTAATTTATGTATTAGTAGTTTATAAATTAAATTCTTTTATTTTGGGAAATAAAATTCAAGAGCTGTTATAAGGATTTTTTAAGGGTGTTGAAAGCTTTACTCTTTTTCTTTTTTTAAATTGACCTGCCAACAGCTAAAGGGTCTAACCTAATCTTATTTGGTTTGATACAAGAGTGGTGGTACTTTACCCCTTCAATTTCTCTCACTAGCACCTATTTTTTATTTAATCTCACTTATTTCCATAAATTTATCCTTTTTGAACAATAAAAGATAATTAAAACAAAAAAATAAAATTGTAAAAACTCTCGCCATCTTTCACCACTACTTTCTCCTCCTCACCATTGCACCACTAGTCTTTAATATAAATTTTTTTCATCAGCAACTGGCCAAAACCTCTCATTTATTTGGATTAATTTTAGTAAGGTTGACATAATAGTGTCAAAATCGAAATAATATCAAATGAAAAGATGAAAGGAATAACTTCAATGTGAAAATCAAGAAATCGGAATGCATGGTAAAAAAAATGGAATGAGTGATATAAAAATGGTGCCTTGAGACAGTGACAATGCTAGTGGAAGATGGCTAGGATTTCTGAAGTTATTTTTATTTTTTTAATAAGAATAATTTTAAAAATAAATATAATTAATTGAATAACAAGAGTTAGTGTGCGAAACTGAGTGAGTTGTAGAGATCCCCATTCGTAAAACAACCCTCTCAAGCCCATAAAATAAATAAGCTCTCGGGATCGAACCTGACCCAGGAGTACGGCATTCCCTTCGCAAGTTATAGAGTTTCGTTGAGGAGCTGAGCTATCATCACCTTTCTAAAAGTCTTGATAAAACCCTTCTTCTCAAAATATCCCATTAACTAATTAGACGAATTCATTGTTTTTAAAGGCACTACAATATACCAAAACTACCCCTAATTACTTCATTAACAGAAATGGGAGAAAACACAGCTCCAGTGGACGGAGAGAAATGCGAGTGCTTTGCAATTGTTCATTGTCATGTCTCTCACTATTGCATATTTTCCCGCGTTCCCATGTCTGTAAACTTTATATATAAATGCAAATTGTTACGGTTTTGCTATTGTTCATTTAGGAACATGAGAATCGCATGTCTCTTCTTCGTTGTTTGTTTTTTCCATCATAATTACAATTTGTTCTCTTCTTGTTCAGTTGCTCTTGTCCTTTGCGTTAATTTAAAAGAATAAACCGATTGAATAAAATACTCATGCATTTCAGCAGATTGTTGTAAGAGAAGTGGGTATTAAACGTGGTCGTTTCATTGGCTTGAGCTCAGAGTGAGGCAGTTTCTTCACGCTTCATGGTCCTCATCACAAGCTTTTTCGTCTACACAGTGCTGAAATAGATAAATTGCAGTTCCGTTTGTAATTTTTTTTTTCCCCGTTAATGAAGTGTTAATTGAAAACAAAAGAATTTGTTCATGACGAAATAAGCAATTTATTGGGAAAAGATTGAATTAAGGGTAGTTTTAAAAGAACATAGGTGTACCAATAAATAATGAATTTTTCTGAGAAGTTAATTTTCTTTTTCAGAAATTTCGTCAAGACTTTAAAGGGGTGCTAACTATTTCGTAAATTCAAACTCCTACCTTTCATTGGAGTCATCTGTATTTTTGAATATTATACAATCGTTATTATAGACAAGGCAGCTTGGTTGAAATTGAGGCAAAGTTTGTGCGATCATTTGTTGGGCAAATGTATTAAACGAAAGTTTCAAGGAGTTCTGAAACGCCGACATCAAAACCTATTTCAGCAAGAAAATAGAAAAATGAAAAAAGAGGAAGAAGAAAAGATTCCATGCTCATTCACTTTTTGTATTCCAGCTTCTGATATAATCAATGGCATGAACAGCTAATAACATTACAAGATTAATAAATGTCAGTGTAAACTAATGATACTTCTTGCTTTCGCTTGGTGGACCTATACACAATCTTGAGGACGTTAATCAAACAAAGCATGCTGCTGCTGCTCTTACAAGGGGCATGTGCCTGTTGCCCTTAGAAGAAGAGCCACAGAATAGGCCAGAGTCCCCACATTGCCGAAATTGGATCAACGGAGCACTGAACTACATGTTACAAGACTAGAAGCTACCTCATTAAATCTAAGAAAACAAAGCCATTCCAGAGGCTATGCAAGAGCATAGAAGGCAACAGATTCCTTGATCTTGCAAACACAACCCCCATCACCACACCGAGAAATATAAGCGGTAGCATTCTCTGTACATTGAAATGTGCTAGGGCAAAGGCAACCGAACTCAAAAATATCGCACACCATACAGGCATGTATTTGGTCAAGGAAGGAAGTAGGAAACCCCGAAAGACAATCTCCTCCCACACAGGAGCACAAACTGAAACTACTATTGCATACAATGCCATCGCAACAGGATCCCGTGCCATTATTGACTGTTCAACACTTGAGATGGTGACAGGTGCAGATGGCATAAGGGGCAATAGGTTGAGGTTGAATTGTGAGAGTCGATTAACCAGAGGAAACATGAGGCACCCTAATGCAACATCAAGCTGCCAGTTTCCCTTTAAGCTAAACCTAAACCAATCAGATGGAAGGGGGTGAAATCGAGATAGGCATCGATGGAGAATAGCAATTCCTGCAAGCCCTTCAGTCACATCAGTCACAAGGCTAAATAAGGCCTGTCCTCTAAAAGTTAGAGATTCCTTACTGAAACCTGCTATATGGGGCAAACGGAATCACCCAAGAGCCTATAAACCAGAATGCAGCAACCCACAGAAGCATAACCTGCATCATAGTATGCAATCATTCACAGCTTTATGACTTTGAAGTTTTTAGAAGCGGTATAAAGGAATACCTATTTAAGCTATAATTGAATAATTAAAACTGATGATTAGGGTAAAATATTTCTTGTTGTCATGATTGGTTGTGGCTCTTATTCTTAAATAATTTCAGCAGATCATGCAACTGATGAACGTGCTGGAATCAGCGCATCCAAGTATAGATATTCATTACATAGCTATATTTATACCAGTTTAATACTTAAGAAGGATCACCAGCGGATAAGTGAGAGTGGCTGCTAGCAATTTCTGACGATATAACATTGTACCATGCAATACTGATGTAGAAGAGTTGAACAAACTTACTTGCAATATGGTCTCTGCTGTCCATGGTACAGACCACCGGCTCCCAATCGCTCGCAAGACTGCATCTGCAGCCTGAAATAAAAATCATACCATTTTATTTTTCTATATCCTCCTTGTTGGGATGAACTTAATAAGAAAATTATTGAACCCAACCATTAGGTTTGAAATAAAGATGGTTTTTAATGCTATGAAGAATGTGTAACAGCTATCTAATATGAAGAATGTGTAACAGCTATCTAATATGAAGAATGTGTAACAGCTATCTAATATGAAGAATATGTAACAGCTATCTAATAGGACATTGATGTATCACAACTTTTTGTGGTGAAAAACTACTTATCATGCTTGCAAGATCAACTTCTCAAAAATTCCAACAAGCAAACAAGTTCACTGAACATAAATCCATACAACAAGGAGCTGACACGTCCGCATAGTGCGAGTTCTACACAACGGATAGAAATAATTCTTGACAATCAACACCAGCTGTATACATTCAATATGCTGACATGTGGAGGAACGTACATACTAGTTACATCATCTGCAATAGCCAGAATCTCGAGACAAAGTAAAGGAAATCATTAGAATTACCTCTCGAAGAGTTGTAGCCCAATCCCTTTTAATGGAGTTTGACTGATCAATTTCAGGTTTGACCAATTCATCTTGCAAGAAATGCTCTATATATTCAGGCTTTGAGTTCTCCGGTGATATTTCCTCGTGTCTAAAGCATGAAATTTTCCACTTCTACAAACCAAACCAAATTAAATTAACAAAAATCAAAGAAAAACTACTTCATTAAGTAATTAATTTCCAGTACTTGTACTCTAATAGAATCATTATTACAAAACAAATACTTACATTTCTGGTGAGCTTGAGGCTGGAATCAAAGATCCGAGAAGTCCTGCTGAGAGAAAAGGAACTGGGTCGATTGGAAACCCTAAATTTAGAAACGGAGGGCAAGATAATTGGACGGTAAGACAGAGAATGAGAGCAAGAGCTCAACATTGAGTCCCGCTATTAAAAACCCTAATTATTACTTTTACTGTTTGCATCGGAGGAATTTAATTCTAAAGTTGGAGGTAATCAATTGGGTATGAAAATTGAACCCAACGCAAGCCCATAAAAATATATATCCTAATTTTTTGGAAGTTAGTTGGAAAGAGCAAAGGTGGTGGTTGTTATTTTTCAGTTGAGACGCTGAGATGAGCTAGCTTTTTTTCCCCAGTTTCTACAATTCTTTTCGCGATTGAGAGCGAAGAAAATTTTTTCGGCGTGTTTGGAAACGTGGATATCCTTTTCTCGTTACCTGTGTTTTGTTATTCTCAAACGTTATCAAACATCTTCATAGTGAAATTCGATATAGAAATAATTTTCATCATAAACAAATTATGAATTTTAATTCGGGCCAGTTTATAACTAAAAATAAATTCTATATTATAATAGATTATATCATTTTTAAGACATCATTTTATAAAATTTACATCCACATAATAAAATTTATTTATATATAAAAAATATATGTGATGTCACATTAAAGGTTTAAGATAGAATAAAATAGTTTTTTAAAGTTGCATGTAATAATGATTTAATATTAAGAGTTGTTATCAAATAATTGTATAAAATTGTAGGAATTATATTGAGAGAAAAATATTATGGAGAGTGCAGATGTTTACATTTTTTAAAATGGTTTTGCATAGTCTCAATCATATTATATCACTTGAATTAAAGATAATTAACTCAAGCCAATAATTTTTTGTAATCACAATTCACACCTCTATTAAGTTATAATCTCCTCTTAGTAATTGACATTGTTAATCATAGCATTATGACTATAATGGGATATATAATTAGAGCTTGAGAAATTGTTTATTTATTAAAGTAATTTATTAAAACAAGTGATAAACTAAAAAAAAAAAAAAAGTAAACAAGTGCACACACTTTAATTTAGTGTGTTTTGTTTTATAGTATATTGGAATTTGTTTTTTTAATGTTTTTAATTTGGTTATAACCAAATTAAAACACAAGATCCTATATAGAAGTGACCTCACTATAGATTTACTTGAGTTGTTGCTAAACATGAAATGAAGAATCAAGATTTATATTTTATATTTATTTTTTTAACAACCATTTATTAAATGCTCAGTAAAAACTAATCTCAATATCAAATCCTTATCTCTCATTATAGTTAACTAATCTCAATATCAAATCCTTATCTCTCATTATAGTTGATATGCTTCATTGATATTTGTGGTCAAATGAACTTGGACTCTATTTGAAATTGAGTTTGAATAACTATGGCCTAAAAATTATAGTATTAAAATATTTGGTAAATATTATTTGATGGGACTTGAAAGATAAGTTGATTTGATTTACCATTTATACAATAAAAAACTTATAATATATTTATTATTTTTAAAAAATTACTAAGATGTTCTATTTACTATATATTATTGGTTTTATTTCATAAATACTTTTTTTCTCTTGTGCTATAGTTGTAATTTAAAAATTATAACATCTTAATATCAAACAATGCTTGAGTTACTTGACTCATTAATTATAGGTATAATAGTTATAACTTAAAAGTTGTAGCATAGTTATAATTTAAAAGCTATAACATTTTAATACAAAACAGGGCTTGAGTTACTAGACTCATTAATTATAGCTTAATTATGTTGAGTGATGATAAAAGAAAAAATTATCAATAAAAAAAAACATATTGAATAGGTTTGTTGCCGTGACAAAAATGGTTATTTGTGCTGGGAACCATACGTAGAAGCTTGCTAGGAGTCTGATCAGTTTATTTTCAAGTGGCAAAGTTCCTCCTGTTGCTCTTCAAATTTTCGTGTGTTTCGACGAAGCTGTACTCTTTTTTCAGAGCTAAAAATCCGCCCGCCATTTTTATAGTTTTTATTTTTTATTTTTAATTTCGTTCTCTTTTGCTCTACTGTTCTGTTCTGGTCTTCTATTCTCTTCTGTTCTTTTCTAATATATTTCCTTTTTCAATTTCTTTAATCAGCTCTTATCCACTAACTCTAAGTGCTGTACTTATTTTGTAATAGTTGTCATTATTAATGCATTTTGCAAAAGCTGTTGAACAAATGGAAATGAATAAAATTAATTAAAATTGCATCTTCATACAGGTTTGCATAACAAGATATTGAGAATAACTAAAATTTTGTGGCTTCAAAATTGCAGATTCATCCAGAATCAGACTTAATAATAGACTAGACTGGACAACTTTGGCAAAACCCAGCACAGAGCCAGAACCACAACAGAATCAATTTATCTCAAAAGTAACCCTTCAGCTCAGTGTTGAGCCAAGATTGTAGAAGCAGCCGAAATATGAGTGAAAAAGAAAAGCAACAAAAAGAAGAAGAATGCAGGTAGCACCAAAGATATACTCTCAACTCTAAAATCAAGAGAGTGAACTACAAATAATAGTTCATACCCACCTCAATCAAACAAATACGAGGTATGTTCAGGAAGACGGCAGGGGACCGGCTGTTTTTACGCAAGAAAGAGTATGCCACATTAATCACAAACCTCTTCAAGAATGGTGCGTTCCATTTTGCCTTTATACGAGCATGTCCTATTATATATGAGACACCGGCACATTTAGCTTCTAAAAGCCCCAAGAGCTCTTCCTTAACTCTCAGATCTTTGAATTTTGTATCCATCAACTTGAACTGAACACGGGGTCTATAGTTAAGGTCAGGTGACTCCTGCTCATACATGGACTGCAACTTCTGCAAAGCAGGTGATTTGCTGCAACTCCCAGTTATTGGAAAATGTGAACTGCTGCTTTCTTCTTTACTATCAGATTCTGACCTTGCCAATCTTTTCCCAAACTTCTCAGATGTCCTAACAACTGCTAGCCAGCCATCCACAGAAGCATCCAGATTTGTAAACCCTTCTGCTTCCATTTGGATAAATTCTGCTATGCTCATGACAATGTCATTTTCAAAATCATCTCCACTGTTTGGAACATCTTTGTAGCCATTCCGGACAATGCAGCGGTACATACGGTATGATTTGGGACCAATCCGTCCAATGAGATACCGCTCTTTATGAGGGACATAAGGAAGAGGAACAGTCTTCACACAGATAAATACAACCACTTGGTAAAATGCAGGTAGGTTGGTTAAGAAATGAGTGAATGTGGGCGGGACTCCATTTGCCAACTCGGTGAAGATGAGGCCGATCCCAGGGACCCTTACAATCCCAAGACTTGGGCCCTGTGAAAGAATCCATTTCATGGGTACTTTATTATGCAAATCATATAAATACCTCTTCCTGCTGCCATAATGCCACACATACATAATAGCCAGAAAGACAGCAGTGAACATCAGAGCAACCCATCCACCATTGGGGATTTTCATACAAGCTGACGAGAGGTAGATGATTTCAATTGATCCAAAGAATAGCACATACAGAAGGGCTAAACAGAGACTCTGATTCAATACAAAGCTGATGACCAAAGATGTCAACAATGTCAATACAAATGTCAGAGCCATGCAAGCACTACCTGAATTAAAATAGAATATTAGTTTCAATCAAGACTAATCAACAACTACAGTATATATCTTTGTTAATATGCACCTACCCAACAAACATTAAGATGCATCTAGCTAACAGCCTAAAAGAAACAACAAATGATGGATGCAAAGACTACGCCATCATGAGCAGAGTACTAATGCAAGAGGAAGGCATGACCATACTCATGCAAGTGACCGTCTTAGGTGACACAGGTTTTGCTATAACACTATGTTAATATGAGACTAATTAGAGCATTTCTCCACCTCCATCCAGTCATGTAAGTGACCGTCTTAGGTGACACAGCCACACAGGTTTATGCCATAACCCTATGTTAATCTGAGACCAATTAGAGCATTGCTTCACCTCCATCCAGTCAGAGAGTAGTCTCCTACCTCCCATACAACTGGATGTATGATTAAAATAATTCGGATGGAAAGAAATCAGTGACATTTTAAAATGAATCACACATAATTTTTTCATGTATATTTAGCTGATATACAGTTTTTTATATGAAAAAATTGGGAAGAAAACTAGTCCATTTTGGGGGGGGGGGGGGGTGGGTGGGTTGCAAAGTTTATCTTCTTTGACCAAACGCAACTTACCATAAGCATTTGCTAGACAGTTGGTGTCTCGAAAACCAACTGTGACAGCCAGACTGAGAATCATAAGGACCCAATTTATCTCCGGGATATATACCTGACCAGGGACCCATCTAGCTTTATGTGCAACCTTGATGCGGGGGAAACATCCTAATGCATAGCATTGTTTGACAGTTGAGAATGTAGCAGAGATAACAGACTGACTTGCAACAATTGCGGCCAAAGTTGCCACGACAAGAACCGGCCAACGCAGTGGATCTACAAAAATCCAAAATATCCTCTGTTAACAAACAAGTAATATTCATCTAGGAAAATAATCTTGAAGTGCTCCCATCAAAGGATATCTAATCAGTTCCATTTTCATTAATGATAGGGGATAAACAACAGGAGTAAATGATAGGAAGAAAACCTAGCTAATCGTTATCATTTCAAGTCTGCCAAAAAGGGGATTCATGAAGAAAGAGCTCATACTCACTTAGAACATTAGCATGAGGAGACTATAGCTTGCCCTATGATAGCTCTAGTTAATTAAAATAGCTTGCCATAAGGTAGCTTAGTTAATTAAGATAAGTATTGGAGTGATGAGAATATTTGAAACTACTCAGCTTAAACCTTGCTCTTTTTTTTTTTTTGGCTACTTCAGAACATGTTTCTAAGACTTTCCCAAGCTATTATTAATAAGAGCTCCTTTAAAACTACCAGCAGTAAAAGACTTTAAAAAGCCTCTCATACAACTATCAACAGGTGACACAAAATGGAAGAACAAGGATATTTTCAATAGAAGGTACCTTAATGTTTGCAAAGACTAACCTGGTATAGAAGCATGAAAACTTAGAGGTGCAGCAGAAAAATTTTTCGAAAGAAATGCAGCCTGTCCCATATATTGAAGCACTAGACATGGGAAAACAACACAACAGAATGCAAGCTGCATGATATTACAATTTTTTAGAGTGTGTTTTGTGGAAATATACAGCATATATAGAGAAATCTATTTTCAAAACCAAAGGAGCCCAGAGCCTACTCAGGACTTTAGCAACATGAACCATGAATGTTGCATCAAAGAAGCACTAAAATACTTTTTAAAAGTTAATTCTCATGGATCAAAAGTATCAGTGACAGTAATTGGTTGTTCACACCTTTATTGATCCAGCTGTGAATTGGCCAAGGTCTGCAAACATAGCTTCAGTTCCTGCAATTGACAAGAAAATTCTACTTGAATCCAGTAATTACAAACATTATGAACCAAGCACCAAAAATTCCCAGATGCCAAATTTACCAGTTGTACATAAAAATAGTCCTGCAAGAGAAGTCCAACCGTCTCTTCCGTGTATTTAAAGAATTTGTATATATAATAGGGGGAAAGGGCCTGGTAGACTCTTGGATTCCACTTAATGACATTGTAGATGCCAATACCAGTAGTAGATAATAACCATAAAATCACAACAGGAGCAAACATGAAGGCCACCCGGTGGGTTCCTCGGTATTGCAAAACAAAATGGCCAATCAATACAAGACAAGCAAGGAAAACCACCATTCCTGCATATATGCAGAAATGTCAGTATCTTAAACGAAACCATTTGAACCTAAGATGGAAGAATTGAAAAGGAAGAAACAGAAATTCAAGCAGATCTTTGCTCCTGTCTTTGTGCTTCTCCCTCCTACAACATCTGTAGTATTGCTAAATATATCTGAAATAAGAATTTTGATGAACTAAGTTAAATTTATTACTATTTGTGAGGACTAGACACTTATATTATGATCAGGTAACCATATCCCTGGCTTCATAAGAATTAAGTTTCAAATTTCGGTAGGATTAGGGGCCGAGAAACAAAATAAAAGAACTTTTCATTCCTGAGAGAGCTGCACTCACTACTGTGCCTATTCTGTAATTGGACTTGCAGCCCATCAATGGATGAAAGAACTGCAAAAGTGCAAAAATCTATCAGCGTAAATGTTGGAATGAGCCACGTAAAGAAGCACAAATGGCACAATAGAAGCGATTACACTCTAATAGTAAAGTAAATTTACCAGAAATTGCTGGCGTGAGGATGCCAACACTTAAAACCAGGGCAGCACCAAGCAAAACAAGAAGAAGTAAACCAGTTTTTGTTTTCTTATGTCTCTCCATAAATACTTTGAATGGAGAAGAAGTCATATTTCTACTCGAATAACCTGGATCATGATATGTGGTAAGCTCCTCATCAGCTGCTTGATAATTAGGAAGTAAACTAACTTTTGCATGCCGGCAAAGGAGTGCGTATAGAGAAAAGATTCCTCCTGCAGAAAGAAAGCTCCAACAACATTAGCACAAAATTAAATTATGAAGAAAAAATAACAAAAAGGAATTCTATCACCATAGAAAACATATGATGTGAGCCTTCACCTTCACCATTATCGTCTGCATTTAACACAAGGATGACATACTTGAACAACGAAAGAAGAGTTAAAGTCCAAAATATCACGGAAAATGCGCCAAATACTGCATCTTCATTTGGATAATGGCGCAAACTTCCAGAAAATGTACTTCTATAAACATAAAGCGGAGAAATACTCAAGTCACTAAAAACAACGCCGAAACTCTGATATGCTAAGAGAAGAAATTGCTGACGCGGCCTTTTATTTTCAGCCTGATTCAAAAGCAAACCAACACATTAGAGTTTGAGTATTCGAATCAGATGATAAAGTTTCAGAGCACCCACCATCTCGCAAGCTGAAGCTGAATGAAAATCAGTACATCAGTCCACAAAACCAAAATCTAGCATTTGACGAATCACAAAGTACAATATTATGGCGTACCACGCAGTAATCAGATGAACCACGACGGCTATTTATTACATTGGATTTCATATCAAGCTAATTTTGCTTGATGGGGACTGGGACAAAGCAAAAGATTGATCTTGGATAACATTTACGACATCGACGCCACAGCTGAATTGATCTCATATTAAAATATTAATTATGAAATGTCTAGAATCAATGAAAAGAGCGTAAAGCGTAATACCATATTGTCTGCTGTCTGCTGATGAGATGAGGAAACGAACTGAGTGGCGTCGTGTCTTCTTCAAATACGATCTGACTATTTCATATTATTTTATTAATTGATGATTTGTGGTGTTGATGAAGGAAGAAGGCAGGGAGGAAGCAAGAAAGGTGACGACAAAAAAAAAAAAAAAGTTTGTGTTTTGTTTTAGAAATTATCCAGTACATGATACTGGATCATTTTTTTTTTCTTATTTTTTTGGGAAGCTAGAAAAGGCTAATGTCTATTATTAATTTTAGTTCGGGTCTGCTTAACGCTGGCAAACAAATTGTTACTGTTATTGGAGGAATTGAATCCGTCTTAACGTTACTGTTAGTGTAACAGACTGATCCGACTCTCGCGGGTACTTGGTCCACCCGAGTGTCTACCCGAGCGCTGTAGATTAGAAGAGACGTCCCTGGGGACTTTTATCCAATTTTGTTTCTGGATTTCGACGGTAATATGGTATTATTAATTAATATTGCTGTTGCTTGTTGCATGACGTCAAATTACTCAACTCCCGTGTTGAAAATTTAAGCTAAGAATTTAAATTCAAATAACAAAATACTCTCCGTAAATACAAGGTTCTCCCCCATTTACTACTATAATATTATCTCATCAACATACCTGTGTTAGGATTTGTTAACATTGTATTAATTTTAAGATAGGAATATAAAAAAGTTTTCCTTCAACTCAGAAATAAAATTGAAAGAGTGAGAAAGGAGCGAAGGAAATTATTATATATGCTTGACAAGTGGACATTTGATAGTGGCGTGATTCTCTTGTAACAATCAACCATATTTTTTTTATTTAGTACATTTTTGTTTTGAAAAATATATAGAATTACTAAAATTACTTTTTTAAACAAAAAAAAACAATGAAAGCAACCATTAGGACCATATAATAAACACATGAAATGTGGTTCATGCATATGCATGATATAAAACTAAATATTCGATCCGCAGAAATAACAATACTAATATCATCAGTACGTGTTGGGACTGACCGACTGAGGGCATGCTAGACATGGGTATGATGTAGTCAAGAGTAGAGAAAGTTGAATTCATGTACAATGAAATTGAAAGCCGTCGTATGACATGTCATGTATAGTTTTATCAAATAGAGAACTTGTCGTACTAACTTAACATTTTGGATGACATGTCGTTTATAGTCTCGAAAATTACAGTTCAGCTTTTATCATGATCGGAGCGAACTTTTGTTCATTTGGTTTGTTTTGAAAGGGAACGATTTGTCACCCATTCTCAAAAATTATAGATTTCAGCAACTGTTATCAGTTTCCAAGCTGAAAATTATATATTACCGGAAGATCACGACTATAAAATGGTAAAACATGAGCGGCGTGATAAAAGGAATGTCTCCCCTTATTGAAAAGCATCAGTAGTTTTTTGGCAGAAACCACATGCTGAAGGATAAAATCATCAACCCTTTTCTCTCTTTTTTAATTGGAAGTAATAAATCTCTTGGTCTTAGACACATTTTCTGTGTAATGATGCATATTAAATGATTTGTCGTTTTGCTAATCAACAGTATGAACGACCGTGTCATTTGCTGGGATGAGACTCGTGTTAGTCATCACCGCTTGTTTTGCTTGGACGATCCGTCATCTGATCAAACGCGGTTTGTCATCCATTTTTAAAAGCATGAAATGATGACAGATAACTTGCAGCCCAGTTTATCAATTTGAACATCTTGTTAATTTGCTTCCACCGTGTGCGATTTATCACCTTTTTTTCAGTAACTTGCATTTATCTATTATCTTTAAGGAACCAAAAAACACATACCATGGAAGAGGGGGAAAAAGAAACCATACATTACAATGCATCATTGCATCAAATACTGTAAAATCATCCTTCTTTTTCTCAATTCTTTGTTGGTCATAGTAAAATTGGAAAGAATCAGCTGTAGGATAAACCAAGAATACAGGACAAGGTACCAGATGACGATGCCCTCATTTAAGAACACAAGCAAATAATTCGTGTACACTCACCTCAGGATCGCTTAACCAATAGTCTACCAACCTCAAAGCAACAAATATTTTCCTGCAATAAGATCAGCAATCTAGAATCTATAGGAACAAACACAGAATTTCAGATGTAACAGTCATCGCAGGTCACCAGCTGGAGATTAAACCAAGTAGAAACACTATCCAAACAGGTTGACAAACCAGTTGACACATGAAATTAAGTCTATGAACAAGCAAATGGATTTGAGCCTACTTGCGTCTTCTGTTTCCAACCATATCGGGATTTCCCTTTCTCATCATAGCAACAAACTCTTCATAATTAATTCTTCCATCCTGCAAAAGAAATTTCAACATAAAGAATATGTACAGAGGCAATTGTTTATTATACATAGGAAAGAATGCTAAATTAGTACAGGGGAGTAGTTGCTTGGTTAAATAACAAGCATTCATGCTATTGAAACAATGGTGTATTAAAAGAGCAGACTTGGTTGGGAGAGGCACAATTTTCAGTGGGTCTATCTATTATACATTAAAATTAACATGCTTATTTCTTAATGAGCTACAATCTCATTAAAATTAACATGCTTATTTCTTAATGAGCTACAATCTCGACTACAAAGTATGGAAAGTAATTTGTGATTGATGGAGAATGGCATCTTCCAATAGATAGATAATAAAGGCAGACAACGTATCCCTCCTTTACCATGTTGAATTATAAAAAAGACTTTGTATAAAAGGAAGAAAAAGAAGCAACATACATTGTCTATGTCAACTTCTGCAATGATCTCTTTTATTGTTTTTGCATCTCCCATATTATACTTCTTAAGTGCATGTTCCAGCTCTTCCATTGTGATGTACCTAAATTTTAAGAAGCAGGAAGCAAAATCAGCAGAGGATACTTATAAGTCATCATTATTCTTTTTTAGATAAAAGTATAATCAATTACTAAAACCATATATTAATAAGTGAAGGAACAAAAATAACCTAAAAGAGTGCTTACCCACTATTGTCCTTGTCAAAATATTCGAAGGCTTTGTACAAGTGTTCCTCTCTTTCCAGTCTATTCATGTGCATGGTAGCTGTTATGAACTCAATGTAATCAATGGTTCCATTTCCATCAACATCAGCCTGGCAAAGTAACCAAATTCGCAACTTTAGTTGAACCACAGAGCAGATAAGGATTGATAACTTCTTCATGCATGGACAAGGAAAGCTATCCAAACATAGATTTCAGCATTGGTTTTGTTTTACAATATTACAACTCTATGTCAATCCCACAGGCTTCCTTCTTTTAAGCTAGACTAGGAGCAAAAGATTAAGTTGAGGGCCAAGCTGACTGGTATGCCCCCAAAAACAAATCAACAACAGTTCAAGTTCCCCATATGAAAAATGATCTTTCCCTTCACAATATAAACTGTAAATTTTGTAGCAAAACATTTCATAATAATTGTCACAATCAGGCAGAACTGAATTTTTTAAAAGTTTTAGAGACTTTACTGCTTCCATTAACTGCCTAACTTCAGATTCAGAAAGCCTGGTGCCTAGCTTTGGGAGACCAGCTTTCAACTCTTCAAAAGTGATTGTGCCACTGTTATCTGTGTCCATGGATTTGAACATTTCCTTCAAGCCCATTATTTCGTCCTCAGAAAGATTTTCAGCAATCACCTGAAAAAAAAAAGTGGAACTTACTGCAGTATTTTGTAGAACTGGGAAATGATGATTGGGAACATTGAAGATGCTTTCTAACATCATTGAATTCTGGAACTCAATACCTCCTTCTACTTCAAAAGAGAACAGATATTTCAAAGTCATTCCTTAGGAGCTTCATAGATCTTGTATGAAGGGTTAACAATGAGAAAGGAGGGGTTGCACCTCAGAGCATTAGAGAGGGCAGCTGATAGTCCCTTGAGTTCTCAATTCTAGGTAATGTGATGGTTTCTTTAAATATTTTCTTTCCTTTTGTACTCTTAGTGTCAATCTCTTCATCTTAGAGGTCAACGACATACCTTATCCTATTCACGCTTTCTTCTTTATAGCAAATGCTTATCCATTTTTCTAGCTGTTGTGCAGATAGTAACCGACAAAAAGAAAATGTTTACCTTCAGTGCAACTTTTTTGAGTTTGTTCATTGCCCTGAATTGCTTCATTCTAGTTAAAACAGCAATATCAAGTGGCTTATCGGAGGCATCACCATCTACCCGCATCCACGGATGATCTGCATGCATTTCAGTGCTTTGAAATTCATTTCAAATCTACTGAATGTCAAGAAACTTGAAACAATACAACAAATAAGCAGAAAGTACAAACACTTAAATGGGTGTGAGCACTTTAGGGTTAATCTGTAAGAAACCTTGCTAATATTTGTGACTATAGCAAATCAATTAAAGTATATAAAGTCTTTTTGGGGATCAAAAAATTACTTAAAACTTCAGCAGCTGAAAGCCTTTCTTTAGGATCAGCACGCAGCATCTTCTTTACAAGATCTTTGGCACTACTGGAGATGTTGGGCCAAGGATCAGACGAGAAATCAATATGCGCTCGTAGAATGGCATCAAAGATACTCTGCTCATTCTCTGCATAACCAAAGAGTTTAAACACAGAATTCATGGTTACGCTATGGATAAGCAATTTTCTTTGCCATCCATCATAGATACTAAAATGAAAATTTAAATTCAGAACTTCAGTGTTTCATATTCTGGTACTCCTCATAAGAAACAAACAAATTAAAGATATACCTCCCCAAAATGGAGGGACACCACTAAGAAGAATGTATAGGATCACCCCAGCACTCCAAATGTCAGCCTCAGCTCCATAATTTCTCCGCAACACCTCAGGAGCTACATAATATGCACTTCCAACAAGGTCCTTAAAGACATCACCTGCAGTAACACATAAACTGTATAGTTCAAAATCATCACAAGCAAGCCCCCATGAGTTTTCTGTTCAAAAGGGAAAATTGACCAAAATGCAGATGAAGAGAAATCACAATCACCTGGCTTGAAAAACGCAGAGAGTCCGAAATCAGTAGCCTTCAGAGGAGAATCCTCAGCGGAACTCAAGAATAAGAAATTCTCAGGCTTCAAGTCTCTGTGCATCACACCCATGGAATGACAGTAATGCACCACCGTCACCATCTGTCTACACAAATTCGCAGCGGCTCTCTCCGAATAATGCCCCTTGGCTATAATCCGATCAAACAACTCCCCTCCCGCACACAAATCCATAATCAAATTCACAGAGTGCCTGTCCTCATACGCCCCCTTCAGCTCCACAATGTTCCTGTGCCCGGTTAGGTGGTGCATGATCTGGACCTCACGGCGGACGTCTTCGACGTCGTCGCGGTTTATGAGCTTGCGAGAGGCGATGGATTTGCAGGCGAATTGTTGTTTGGTGTCTTTGTGAGTTACCAAGTAGGTGACGCCGAACTGGCCGCGGCCGAGCTCGCGGCCGAAGATGTAGGTATTGCGGACGTCCTCCATGGGCTTTCCGAGGACGCGGCCAATGGAAGCCGCGGTGGCTGACGTGGCAGAGGAAGAAGGACGAGGAGGACCCGGAGGGTGTAATTTGAGGCCGTTGGAGTGGTGGCGGGGCCCAGTGTCGGGATCAGCGGTGGTTGAGTGGAGCCGAGTTTGAGACGAGGGTAGGCCGTTACAGTTGCCCATTTTGGTCAACACGGGTCAAGAGAGAGTGAGAGACAAGGAAGACAATGCCAGTCAATGCAGTCGGCTTGAGTTCCGTTTCGGGCGTTGGGGACTTGGAAGTTTTTTCTTGTCTGAATGGGGAATTTTGCGACTGAAAGACGGGGCTGGGCTGATATTACCATAACGGGCTTCCTAAATGTTTTCATTCAAACTGTTGCACAAATTTTCGTACAAATTGGCATGGTATTATGTTATTAATTTAGTGAAAATATAAAATATCAACAATAAATCATATGGTTTATGTAGTGTTTTATTCAAACTAATTATATTGTGTTAAGTTAGTTTATATAAAAATAATTTATAGTTGTATCATTGTTCTTTTTAAAAGTATAATTAGTTTATTTTTTTCTTTTAAATGACATTGTTTGCTCCCTCTAAAATTCTTTTTTTTTTTTTATTTACCCCACTGAAATATTTAAAAATAATATAAATGTCCCACAACACCTCCTTTATTGACAAAAATAAAATAATTTGTCACAGAATCCAGTATTTCAATTCTTTCTTGTTGTTTTCACCCAACATTTAGTTTAGTTTCCTATTGTTCAAATCTATTATCAAAAGACCTTTCCTTGGAGTTGTGGAATTTATTCAGTGCCGGCGCCAGCCATTAAGTATGGTCTTCTCTCGTCGTTGAGGTTAAAGCTACAAATAACTAAATGGAGTTAATTGAAGGATTTTGGAGGAGTGCCAAAGTTCAAATCCTTTCTCTTTATCTCTTTCTTCTTTTACATAAATTCATTGAATTTTAATTATTATGTTTAAAAATGTCATAATTTTTATCCTGTGATCAGTGACCTTAGCTTTATTTCCTAGTTTAGAATTTATTAACACCTCAATACAGTCTACAAAAATTGAGTAAATGACAAACTTGGGCCACGGGTATCTCCCTGTCTAAGATTCTGAAGTTACTTCGTTCAAAAAAGTAAAGCAAAAAAAAATAATAATTTTTTTTTTTACTTGGTTCAAGTGTTGCTCTCAATAGTCAATCTTGGAGTTTTCCTTCCCCCAATGGCTCAATCTAGTGTCTAGACTAGCAACAAAAAAGCTGTGAAGCTTTAACGCAGGCTAAGTTGATTGGCATGCACAAAAACAAATCAAAGAATTTATACAAGTGATTGTTGAGAGAACTTGGTAGCCAGCTTCAGCTTGTGGCTCCCATTAACTGCCTCACTTCAAACTCAAAGAACCTGGTCGCCAGCTTCAGAAGGCCGGGTTTCAATTCTTCAAAAGTGATTGTTCCACTGCCGCATCTGTCCACGGATTGAACGTCACTGTTTCATCTTCAGCAATCAACCGGAAAGAATAGAAGAAAGAAAGACGTTCTTATATATTTAACTATTTTGTAGAAGTAGAACCAGCAAGTATTATGGGAAAGGATGATGATTTTCCTAACGTCATCAGCATATCGGATGGAACTTCATCACAAAGAAAAATTATCCTCAGAGGGGTGTTATTTTTTTTAAACAAAAAAAATTTGTCAAAATCATAATTTAAAGGTTATATTTAACTATCACACACTATCAATTTTTATTTAATAATTACATTTTTTTAATATCAACTATTTCTTAGTACATCACTTGAATATTAAATAAGGCCTTAATCATAAAAATACAGCCCTGATTTAAATAAATTTGTCCGTCCCAAGTTGTATTATAGCAGCATCTCCACAATTAACATTAATTTATGAATGCAATATCAATCAAGTTTGAAGGAGACTTAAATGCAAGTAAATCGTCAACCAAACAGAGTTTCTCAAGTTCAGTTAAGTCGGCAGCAAAGGGAGAAAAAAAACAAAAAAAAAACACCGAAATATATATTGACTTCAAGCTAAAAATATTCTCAAACGTAAATAATTTGAAGAAAGTCAATCATGCATGCATGATCATCGCGGGTGAGAACTAAAAGAAAAACGTAAAAGGGAAATTTTCAATGCGTTTGCCGGGAGTCGAACCCGGGTCTATTGCTTGGAAGGCAATTATCCTAACCGTTGGACTACAAACGCTGTTCATGTGTGAATCTGTCTCTCATTTATAATTACCATTATGTATTTTAAATTTTGCGAAATCATTTTTTAATGTACGCTACATGTCGTCTGTGTTTTGCGTCTCAAACATAAATCTTAGATGACAAGTCGTTTATCTTTAACCAGGGAAATGACTCGTGATTTTGCATGGAAGTGCAGGCAAAGCTGTGTAGGATGCGTTTGGTAATTGGCAGCTTGCATTGCACTATATTGCATTATACTAAAATATTATCATTATACTAATTCATATTTTACTGTAATTTTTAATTGTATTGTATCACGATAGACTCATGAAAGGTAGGGTTTAGGCTATATCTGAATATAATCATTTAACTTTTATTATTTAGTAATTATAAATAATTTAAATTATTAAATATGAATTGATATTTATATTTTAAAAGAATAATGTAAACAATCACATAAGATAGAAATAATCCTAAACATTTAATAATAAGTGATAGATCATATTTTTTACTCTCATTGTATAAAATCATTTTAATTATTTTACTTTAAACATGTAAAAAAAAATTTAGTTTTATTTAATCATTTATTAGTTAATTAATAAAAATAAATTTATAATGTAATATTATATTGTTTTATAATATAATATAATTGATATTATACAATTATATAATATTATTTTTTTACAATAGAATATTAAATTGTACTATATTATAATAACTAATTTATAGAAATAAAGTATATTATATTATAATTAATAATATGACATAATATTTTAATAGTTTATTTGCTAATAACAGCATATTATTAAATCATTTTTATATTTACAAAAAACTGTAGATAAAATACTTATTTGTGCTTAATTTCAAAAATTAATAATAAAACACTAAAATTTTAATAAATTTTAATTTAATTTTAAAATTAATACAAAATAATATTATTTTATATATTACAGTCCATACTACTCTAAACATAGTATTGTGTTATGATTTAATATAATACACTCTAATACAATATACTATGAGTCCATAACGCAATATCATTAACACAGTGCAATACAATACAATACAATATTTCTAACCCGCTCCACTATCTTGCATGCAGTCCAAGGACAGAGGAGGGCTGTGCCTATAAGCGCCCATAAAATGTTCAACTTTATAATAAAAGCTACATATGCTTTTTTGCATAATTATCATTTATTAAATAATTCGATACTTATAATATTTTTAAGTAAATAACAATAAAAATTATCTTAGCTAGTGCAATGTGTTACGTACACAGCATCTAAATTAAGGCACCGTTAGAAGTCCACACAGACACAGCATGTAAATGAATGTGATGAAGCCAATCAATAGGACATAGTGGTCCATTTGCATCTCTGCAATTCCCTGCAGTTTCAGGAGTGTACGTAGAATAGTTGAATCCAGCTTTCAATCACCTATTAAGGGATCGTATTCCAGTTTTTTTTTTATTTTTTATTTGTCATTATTTTTTGCCGTCATCTCATATCACAATCCTTTGCTTCTTCTATATCTTGCTCTCCTTTTTTCTTTTCAGTAAACAATCCAAAGCACGGTTTTCCCAGTCCCGTGTATCATGTTATCTTACAGCCATCAATTAAGGGGCAATATATCCTGATTCCTGCATTAATTCCCTGACAAATATTAATCAGACGTTCACAATATGCTTTCTTTGATTTTCTTTTTAAACTTTTTTCAAGCTGAAGTGACTTTAAAATCAATCCTCACTAGTTCGGTTACTTTCTTTCAATATCGACACGACACTTATTCATTATCGTATCTAGAGAGATGATCAGTATTTAGTTAAAGAGGTATCTTGAACGAAGGGAACAAATCCTAATGTCCGATTGTATAATTTTCCAGGCTGCATCCAACTGTTATTTCTGGAACCGTCCGGCTAAAATTAGAGCCAGAAGAATGGAAATGGTTACGAGTCGTTTTAACTTATAATTGATAAAAGTATAGTCGACGACAAACATCTTTTCTCTGTTGACGAAGCGGGCTGTCGTCTCATACTCATATATAGGCTTGACTTGTCGGTTCCGGAGCGAATGTTCCATGCAGTAAAATATAATGACTTCCTAAAATTTGCTACATCTAATGGTTGAAATTTCGAAGAGTTCAGTTTTTGACAAATGCATTTGCATGTTGTTAGAACAATCATAAAGAAAAAGCAATGAAGATTCCAATATTCTTCTACCGCAAAGAATTAATTAAGCCTTCCTGAGATAAAACCCTGGAATCGCCCTTTCGCATTCCCGCGTAAAAATTTGGTTTTCAACTTGTGTTAGACCTTCTTGTATTATTCGAAGTAAAATCAGCAACTTCCCATTCGAAGATGAGAAAGAGTAGTAAAAATATTTGAAAAGTTTAAAACTTAACAATTTTTCACCTTATAGTCAACATACATTAACTTTTCACAACCTCCCTAGGTGTTCACAACATTATATATAGAAAGAAAAGTTATTAAATTTTCACCCGATAATTATAAATTAACAAACAAACAAGTCATTCTGTGTGATGCACTGATTAAAATCACGACAATAATTCTGGAATTAAGTATAAATTATGTAAATAAAATAGAAGACTTATAAATTTACCATAAAACTTGTAAATTAATATTAATTGGTAAAGAAAGCATAAATTATTTAAATGGAACATAAGACTTATAAATAAAAAAATAAAATAAATAATTTAATAAAGGAGTGGTAAATTGGTGTATTATTAATAAACAAAATAAAAGCTAATAAATCTAATTAAAACTTGTATATTAACATTCAGTGTGAAATAAAATATAAATTATGTGAATGAAGTATAAAACTTGAATGGAAATAAAACAAGTAAATTAATACAAGAGTAATAAATTGATTTAGTACTAATAAACAAAACAAAAACTTACAACAATTTAGTTATTCATAAGGTAGAACTTCAGAATGTGCAGATGTTCATTTTCTATCTATCGGGTTTAGCTATCTATTTGTGGAGTGATATGAACTTAGTTATTCATAAGATAAAAATTGAGAATGTTTGTCATTCTCTTCTCTTTGTTATTGAAGTTTTATGTGTCACTTCCTGAAATTCTAATTACAGATAATCAGTTCTGTTATTTTTTTTGTTCATTATTGTTAATTTTCACCTTAGCTTCTCGTAATCAGTCGAAAGCTTCATTCATCTTCAATTCTTCATCTCAAGTTATTCGTTTTCTCTTGAGAAACGTTGATTTTTTTATTTTTTTTTGGGTCGCGTTATTCAGGAATACATGCTTTACGAAATTAGCGGATGCATGGTAAAAAGTAAACCGCAGAAGTTGTCTGAGTGAAATACTTTTGATAGCAAAATGCTAAAAAATTGGAGGGTTGATAGAATTGAGTAAATCCATCAAAATGCAAAATCCTTCTAAAACGTACAGAAACCTTTATTTGATTCTATGTACGTGTCTAGGTAGATAAATATTGATGAGTTGCAACCATGCAAAATTATTTATTAAAAAATAATTAAATACATGTAACATTATAAAGTAGGAGGAATAATGATGAAGAATAATATGCACAATATCTCGTAAGATAATTTTAAGGAAAGCACGAAGTAGCCTAGGAAAGGCATATATTTCACGAATATATAATTAATTAGATCCCTCCGACTAAATTAAATTTAGAGAAAAGAAAGCATTAATTGGTTGATAAATATACACGCATACACACACTTTTAATTCATTGAGAGTTATGAGTTGGAGATGAGGGAGTGAGAAAAAATCTTTAAAATTTTAACAACTTCTATTGCATCTCTCGGATGTTTAAATATTATCAATTGGGGCCTGCGCCAGTCTCGGTCAAGGTATAATTCCCATATGAGGAAAGTAGGAAGCTTAAATCTCAGGTTTAATTTTTGACATTCACCATTTTTGGGTAAAACTCCGGGGGATTGTTCAATATTGATATGTAGAAAGTAAATCATGAGCAAAGACGTTTATGCATATCTTTGATACAAAAAAAAATAAATGAATAAAGTCATCAACTCGAGTAGGTTATTACAGTTAGTTAGTTTTGGACTTACGTGCTTCAGAGCTTCAGCTTAACCTTAAAAATAAAAATTAATAAGCATCGATCCTCTCTGACAATGAAATATTCTAAAGATGTGTACATAACACAAGTGATCGTGGTGAAGATTGATGCATTGTCATGCAATTTTGTTTCTTGACAAAACTTATATATATATATATATAATATTCTAAATTCTCCATCCGTGCAACATTATTGAGGTTAAGCATCTTTATCCTGAGATTTTTAGTTCCAGCTTCTCTTCTATTATTGCCGCATCATTCCTTCTATCTTTTTTTTAACCCCTGTATATCATATACTGACTACACATACTTTCTTTCCCTAGTTGCACCTACAACTAAGCTTGCAATATCCTACAAGTGCTATATATTTTCACCTCAGCATTTCCGCCAGCTCCAGCCTTTCAGTTGATCCCAAAAGTAGATGATTTTAATTTCTAAAACAGCAATACGGGGAACTTGAAGCCGAGTGTGCAAACTGGGTTGGAAGAGTTTATAATACTTCACTGGAGAATGAATGGGAAAAAGGGTTCAGTTGAGATCAATATTCCATCAGCGGCAACTACCAAGATTATGCTGCAGCAGCCGGGAAGTGGCAAGAGTTCCGGTGGCGACGGAGACTTTTCCATTAAAGCCTGGGTTTGGAAAGTTTGGGAATTTGCCAAAGAAGATAGCAACAGAGTTAAATTCTCATTCAAAGTGGGCCTAGCTGTTCTACTTGTGTCCTTGCTTATACTATTTCGAGCACCTTATGAAATATTCGGCACCAACATCATTTGGTCCATCCTCACAGTTGCCATAATGTTCGAATATACAGTTGGTATGTAGTAATGTAGTGATAAAAATTTGATTTTCAAATATCAGCTTATATTACAATTGCATATCTAATGGCTCCGACTTTCTTCAGGTGCAACGTTTAATCGAGGTTTTAACCGAGCAATTGGAAGCTTGCTTGCCGGTATCTTAGCTATTGCAGTTGCTCAGTTTGCTCTGTCCACCGGCCGAGTTGCCGAGCCTATTATAATTGGCATTAGCATATTCTTGATAGGTATAGCTTCGGTATATTTTACAAATAGAGAAAATTTAATTAAGAAGTTTACGTCGAATATTCTGTATATACAGGAGCTGTTACATCTTTCATGAAATTATGGCCATCACTTGTGCCATATGAGTATGGCTTCAGGGTCATACTTTTCACCTACTGTTTGATCATTGTCTCTGGATATCGAATGGGAAACCAAATTAGGACTTCCATGGATCGCCTGTACTCTATTGCCATCGGTGGATTTGTAGCAGTCCTAGTGAATGTATTAGTGTTCCCTATCTGGGCAGGGGAGCAACTACACAATGAGCTGGTCAACAGCTTCAACTCTCTTGCCGACTCTCTTGAAGGTAAGTCAATTAAATAACTCTGCTATAGATATTATGAACTAGACGGGCAGTTGATTGAAGCAATATGTTGAACCAATACAAAATAATAATAATAATAATAATAATCCTGAATTTTCAGAATGTGTGAAGAAATATTTAGAAGACGAGGGGTTAGATCATCCAGACTTCACCAAGACTCTCATGGATGAGTTTCCGGATGAACCTGCTTACAAGAAATGCAAAAATACTTTGAACTCTTCAGCAAAATTGGAGTCCTTGGTGCTTAATTGTTCTTTTTTCTTACGTTTTTTTTTTTTTTTTTGGTTTTCTTTTGTAATTAATATATTCAAACACTAACAACATTGTTTCTGGATGTTACACGTAATTTGAAGTCAATTTCGGCAAAATGGGAGCCACCACATGGCAGATTTCGACACTTCTTCTATCCCTGGTCAGAGTACGTTAAAGTCGGAGCAGTTCTACGTTATTGTGCATATGAGGTTATGGCACTTCATGGTGTTCTTCACTCCGAGATTCAGGTATTTTCCTTTCTCTCTGCATGTTGTGCGCGAGTGTGAGCAATATCATCAACGTAACACTAAATCAACTTGTTCAAAGAGAAGGAGAAACATTTGATCTGGTATTCGTATTCTATCAATCAGAATCCGAGCCATTAATTTCCTTAGTGCATACAGAAATGCCTGCAACTGAGGAATCTAGCCAAAAGAATTATACTAACTCATACATTAATGGTCGAGAATTCCAAGAGCAAACGAATAATTGGAAAGGAAATTTAAATTAGTCTGAGATTCTCATAGCAGTCGCCACGAATTATATATACTATGTGTTTGTGCTTCTAGTTGGTGTGCGCTCCGGATGTAAATTGCAATTCTCATCGATGCTTTGATTCTTTGTTCCTCAATTTCATATCAATTACCGTGCTGCCACAATATTACGCGCACAAGAGATTCCTAGATCATGCTTCATGTCAGATACAAATAGCTGAGCTTACTTTTAAATCTCAGCAGAAAGCCCAAATTTGGTGCTTCTACTATGGTCATTCAAAGTAAAGAGGCACATGCATATTTTGTTTGCTGATCTTCCAAATGTTCATTCATATCGTCAGTTCCGGCTCATAATTGTATTATTTGAAGACTTCATTTTTTTTTCTTTAAGTGCTAAACGTCCTAAAAATTTTATATTAACTCTAAGATATTTATCAAATGGATGGTATAATAATATAATTAATTCACTTAGAAATTTGTAAAAACTTACAAATCTCTTGATCATTGATGTCACATGCCAAATCATTTAGGATGAAACTTTTAGATACAATTGGGGATGGCTATTATTACTTAATTTCCTTAAACCCTTAGATTTCAACTGTTGCCATAGTTTCCTTAAATCCTTTGACTTCAACTGTTAACACGCTAAATTCTACGTATTATGCATAATATATCATAGATAAGATATATAAACAAGTAAAAAATTAATACTTTGAACAGAGATTAAAGGTGAGAGCATTGTATTATATTTATTTCCATAATTTATTTTTTAATCCAAAATGACAAAGATGCGCAATAACATATTGTCAAAAAAGAAAAAAAGAAAGTAATCCAATTAATGGCATTCATCACAAGATAGACATTTTTTTTTCGAGTTATACTAGATGTAAAGAAAGATGAGAGAAATTTATCCTCTCTCTCTCTACTCACCCACTTTCTTTCTCCTCTTTTTTTCTTTATTTATCTTATCTTTTCTCTACACTTAACATTTTTCTTTTCATATATATATATATATATATATATATATATTTAATATGATAATGACTCATGATCAGTACTTGCTCTTGATTTTCAGGCACCCTACAATCTCCGAATCACATTCCAATCGGAGATACAAGAAGTGACAAGCCAGGCAGCAGAGCTGGTCCGGAGCTTGGGCAAAGACATTGGCAACATGAAGCGAAGCCTCAAAACTTGTCTTCTGAAGAGGCTTCACAGTTCAACAGAACGACTCCAGGGCAGCATAGACATGCATTCCTATCTCCTCACCGCAGCCTATTGTGACCCGCCAGAAAATTCCCAGCCACTCACTAAACTCTCCGACCTCTCCAATAACCGACAGCCCGATCCTGAAAGTGAAAGCAATCATGACCTGGAAAAGGACTCCGATCTGACCACCGAAAAAACGTTTTCGGGGACTCTCCCACCAGCGTTTGCAGCACAGGCAGAGTCTTATCATGAAACAATGAGGAAGCAATCTAGAAGGCTGCATTCTTGGCCATCAAGAGAGGTTCATGCTTTCGAAGACGAAGGAGGATTAGGTGTGGATTTTTTGCCAAGAATGAGAGCGCTCGAAAGCACTGCAGCACTCTCACTTGCTACATTTACTTCCTTGCTTATTGAGTTTGTAGCTAGGCTTGATCACTTGGCTGAAGCTGTTGATGAACTCTCCAAATTGGCTAAGTTCAAGGACGAGGGTCTATAGTTTAACTAAGTTTTTGAGTTTTTTCTATATATATATATATATAATATGCACGCAAAATGTGATATGTGAAGTAAAAATGCTGTTAAAGAAAAAACGAGTGAAAATAGTGTTCTACTTGGAAAAACATAATGCCGTGAAGACGAAGCAATAAATTAAGTTTCAGTTAAAGAAAAAACTCCATTACTTTTTTTCTTTTTCTTTTTCTTTTTTTAATCAACAACGTCTTTTAGATAACATACTATAAGAAAATAGGCGAATTGTTTAAAAAACTAAGATAAAATTAAAAAAAAAAAAAAAGGAATCTCAAAAACAAAAATAGGAAAGCATACACATGATCTGAAAATTCTTGAGGTGACCCGAACCCAGTGTAGAGTAGAGGACATGGGACTGATAAAAGCCGTTCAAAACGGAGTCGAATCCTACCGTTTACGGAGGTAACTTGTTTGTGAGTGTTGGTGAACAATCATCAACGAAATAATTATAATTAATTTGCTGTAAAATAATTCTCTTCAATGTCATTCATATACTACAAACCTTGAAATCAGCAGCAAGTCGCTGTCTATCCAACTCTACCAACTAATAATAATAAATAATATTAATGATGGTGATAAACATAAGTTCTTGTAATAGTTAAAACATAGATTATAGACGGAGCCGATACCAAGTCCACAATTACGTACCAATATCATCAATAGGCAATAGTTAAAACTAAAATTCGACTCAGCACACGGGCCGTTCGTTATTGTACGCTCGTCCAAGACGCGTCTCCCGGACATTCTGAACAGTTAAGATCCCAAGGGCTGGTACATGTCATCGCTTTCAAGCCAGTTAATTATCTCGTACAAGGATTGATGTGTTATGGACCTTATGGTAGATGAGTAGATGGATTTAGGAAATAACGCACTCCTAAACCATCCGTTTAATTCTCCTGATAGCGATATTTTTTTTGGAATAAGACAAACAGAGGATGGGGTGGGGGAAATTTTTTTTTTTCCCCTCTTACTTGTATAGATTTTGAAAATAACATTAAAATAAAAAAAATGGCTGCAAAGAAAAATTTTCAATTACAATAAACGGTACGCGGCCGATGCGTGATCGCACAATAAGAAAGAAGTTCCAAACGTGAACAGCCAGCTGAAACATTCATTGTTGCTCGGGTTTTCATTTTATGAACACAAAAGCATGCACGTTTGTTTTCCTTTCATATCCAAAAATGCCACTAGAGCACTACCACATGTGTTCCTCGCTGACAACCTCCAACAAAATAAGCTCTTTCCGTTACCGTAAAATCAGGACTACTAGATTACTTAATCGAATTTTTTGGTTCTTTAATCATTGTCATATTAAGTCCGTGCTGGAATAGAGAAGTTGGGAGCAAAGCAATATCCAATCAAGAAAATAAACTCAGGAGTAAATATAATACAGTAAAAGGCTTTTATTATAATCAGAATGTTTGACAAGCAAACTGATGGGGACCGTAGAAATAATAGCCTGTATTCACAAGCACCTGCCGGACATTAAAAATATATTTACATTAATCAAACACGAAACACCTGAAGACCTGACTCAAATGCTACCTTCTAATAGAATCACCAAATTTTGACACCAATAAATATTCACCCCTAGGACTAATATATTCGAACTCCTAACGACCAACAGACCCAACAGACTAGGACCAAAGAAACATAAACGCACAGACAAGCACTTCCAAGTGCCAAGACCAATCTGAGAAAACCATGGGAAATGAACACAAATCCAGTTCTGAGGCATTTTGCAAATGGATCAACAGCTACAACTTAGCTGCAGCTTGCACCCAAACCAGAAGCATCTGCAGCATTGCCATTGCATTGAGAGCAGTGAAGAGAAACTCACATCCAGCTTTGAGGCATGATACTAGACTTCCCTGTCACCAATGGATCACCAGATACTACAACTCTACTGCTGTTTGAGCCGACACCAGAACTGCCAGCGAGCATTGCCATCAAGCTTCCACCATGCACCCGACCTTCTGGGACAAAAACTGGCACAGATGAGAATCCACCTCCCCCAACTGAGTCGCTCACATTTGAGACTCCATGCTTGGAATCAGAAGATTTGCCGGCTGAACTTCCGAGACCACTCCCCATCTTCATGATATCCACATTCATGTCATCAGCAGCGACAACCTCCTTCATCTTCTCAGGTTTGTGGAGATTAGGGTCCTGGACCACAGGTCCTAGGGTGAAACCCCCATGCACCCTCTTATCCTGCACCAAGCCACTGTGGAGTGCACAGAGACCTGTCTTGCCCCTTGCAAATGAGTTACAGGGACCAGTAGATTGGGGACCATATTCTGAACCAGGATGGCCCCAAGAGCATCTTTTCCCTCCACCATGAGCCTTACAGAAATCAGTGCTACCTTGTGCACTCTTGCCACACCCTTCAAATTTGCATCTCTTACCCCCGCCATGACGGACACAATAGTCAGTTCGTCCCCTTGCACTCTTTGTACACTCAGGAACGGCACACCGCTTACCACCACCGTGTGCTACACAGAAGTTGGTTCCTCCATGCACACTCTTTGTACAAACCCCACCACCTTGGAATGCACATCTTTTTCCACCTCCATGGCCCTTACAGAAAGAAGTGCTTCCTTCAGCACCCTTGGTACACCCAGGGGCAGTGCACCGTTTTCCACCACCATGTGCCTTGCAGAACATTGTGCTCCCTTGTGCCCCTTTTGTGCAACCCAAGGCTTGGCATCGTCGACCACCTCCATGTGAGATGCAAAGACCTGAGAGCCCTTCAGCACTCTTTGTACAATTTTCCTTTTGACATCTCTTGCCCCCACCATGACGGATACACAACCCAGATTTCCCTCTAGCAGCTCGAGTGCAACCCTCATGACTGCATCTCCGACCACCACCATGGGCAATGCAGAAATCAGTGCGCCCTTCCGCACTCTTTGTACACCCAAGGTATTCACAGCGCCGACCACCCCCATGGGCTTTGCAGTACACAGTCCGGCCCTCAGCTCCCTTGTGGCAGCCAAGTTTTTGACACCTTCTGCCACCACCATGGGAAATACAACGGCCAGAAGCACCTCTAGCTCCCTTTCCACATCCCTCAACCTGACAGGTCTTGGAACTAGTGCTCCTCTGTTGTCGCTGATGCTGCTCAGTTATCCCAGAAGTACAGGTGACTGAGCTTCTTGGTGTGGTTACCACACTTGATGAGAGATCATAAACATTGGCAGTAAGGTCATTAGTTCCGACAGCATGATTGAAAAAGAAGCCACTCTCTTTATTTGGTGCAGTCTGCAATGGCGGCAAGGAAATCCCCTTCTTCCAACCGCATGATGTTGAACCTTCATCTGCATTAAGGGTACCACCAGCCAGTAATGGCATCTCCATGCCAAAATGAAATGAACTGGAGCTTGGATGTACAGAAGTAATGCCTGATTCTGGAGATCCAGTGGAGAGACTTAATATGAGATCAACCTTTGGCTGCAATTCCACCCCTTTCATATTTGAGTAGGCAGATTTTTTTGGGTTAGGCATCTTATCATTGCCAAGATGCAGGGTGAAATCCAAATCAAGATCCATTGAGGATTCCTCTTCATTTTCTTTGGCTGAAGACATCGTAGTGCAGGCAGTTGCAGTGCTCCCCTTGCTGTCGGAGGAGCTCGATGATCGACCAAGCCCAAGGGATAATGTAGAGCCAACTTGCTGACGCACAGATCCATCAATCAAACTCCATTTCCGTTTGATTCCCTTTGAGGCAGATATGTGAGGGTTCGAAGAACCAGGGGAATCAAGACGTAAAATAGTATCTGTGTCATCCTCAGCCCTAGCTCCTCCAGCTTGCCTTGAACTGCCCGAGGTTTTGAATGCATTTAAAGAATAATTAGCAGCAAAACTCAAACTCTGAAAACTAGGGTCCATTAAGCGATAGATGAATGCCTTTGTGATAACCAAACCTAAACTTAATTACAACAGAACAGTCAACCTGACTTCCAGAAGGAGAGCAATTAGCTACAAAACTAGGATTAGATGCCACTCCAAGTGCGTGCCCCACCCCCACTAACAAATCCTGAAGTATCACAACGATCCATTTTAATATAAGTGTATTTAACACAGACTTTGACTGATCAGTTGAAACAACGGAAAATGAAACTGAGCAAACAATATTCCTTCACAAGAAAATCATAGCAGTTGATCATCCTGTTTCACAACAAAATTACATGGTAAGTACGGGATATTGTAGCCTAAATGAAAGTAATTGGAAGGCAATTTGTATAACTAGGTATCATGGCAACAAGAAACAAAATAGAACATTTTCCAAGAGGTGGTGGCTACCAGAGTAAATAAAACTTAAAGAATTCAATAATCAATTATTCATGATGACAACAAAATTGTACAGAGAATAAATGTCTAAAGTAAACTTTCTTTCAACACCAAATGGCAATAGTTTTAACTTTTTCACTGCCCATTCTAAGTAAAATAGTTAATAGAACACCATAGTTAATGTGCATATCTATTGTTGAAAAATCTGAGAACATTTAGGCCATACAAAGTTTCCTAATTTAAGATAAAATATTCCACTGCTTGACAAAAGGAATTCATTGTAGAACAGAAAATTTGGAAGATATAACCAAATTCTTGATTTCGTAAACAAGAAATGCAGAAAATCTTCCAAAGACAAGCATTTAATTTAGAATTTCTCAAAAACTATCTCAGATATCATTTTAGAGACAGCCTTTTTTACTGTTGTCTTTGAAAATGCACCCAATCACATCCGTATCCTAATTTTAAGAAAACACTTTTTGGAGCACAAATCAAACATCCCCATTTTAATCATGTATATCAGGATGTACACGGTTCATGATACCAACACAGGATAAGCTGAGGCAGGAGCCCCTGATGAAAATTTAAAAAATTAAGATGACATAAACAAGGCACAAAATATATAACCGACATAAACTGGACAAGAAATAAATATATAAAACAAGTAGCCTAAAAAAACCATTTTTTCTTATTAAATTCAGTTCCAATCTTAAAGTGAACTGATATCAAAGAATGAGCTTTCCTGTCACCAGCGCATAAAAATTCCAAAAGACAACTAATCAAAAGGTCTCACATTGTATGTTAATCTAGAATCATAAACCAAACTCCAGAAACAGCCAAGGAAATCTTGAATTGAAAAGATGTAGGAAAAGCTCAATCTTTTTATACACAAGTGGTGGAAAAATATGATTGTTTTTCCCCCTTCAAAAAGAACAAAAATGCTTCCGATAACATTAACTAGATAATATAACGGACACATAAATCCATGGAAACGTAAGACGAAGAAAAATACCCAACTCTTATACAAGACCAGCACCTAGCTCAATAACTGAACTCAGCGACCAGAAAAACAAGATTTTGAATCTCGAAATCTAGAAATAAAAACAAACAACTAATCAAAAGTGTATCAATTTAACAAAGTACATCAGCATATAAAGTAATTACAGCAGTAAAAAGTGATGACAGACAACCTAGAAAACATGATGAAAATATTTTAAAAATAGAAGGAAAAGAAATTATAATGTGCCTCGTCTGAAAATTTTAGTCATTACTCAATTCACTATTCTGTAATTAAGGAGAAATGATGCTAAAAAACGCTAGAAATAGTAAGCTAGTGACCTTATATCACAATAAATTCAAGATTGAAGAGCAAATCTAAAAATAAGAGACTCGTTTGCGATTTAGCTGAAGGGAAAGCGTGGACAAGAAGAATCACAGAAATTACCTTAAATAAAACGAAGAATTGATTGTATTCAGCGAATTCTAACGGGAGAAACGGAGATGTACGGATCAGGCCAGTTTTAGGGCTTTTGAGCGGCGGCGGCAAGAGACGGAGAGTGAGAGAAAATATGCGAGAGAGAGAGAGGGGAGAAATTGGAGAGACCAGAACAGGGCAGAAGAAGAGTGGCTACAAAAAAGAGAGGCAAGGACTGCGCGTGTGAAAGAGAAATGGCGCACGGGCAGAATTTAGGGTTAGTGTTAGATTATGTATAATTGTATTATTTGGTTAAAACGAGGTACGTTTTTTTCCTCCTATTATTTTGTCACAGATGATGACATTATGCCTTGCTGTTTTCGTGGAATTTTTATTAGACTGTGATATAATGTCATCCGACTGGCCAATAGCATGCGTGGCTTTTTCTGATATTTTTTCGGTGGATTAATTTTGGATCTTCTGGGATTATTTTGACTATTGTTAATTTAATTCAATTTGCATTTGTATTCTTCAATTATTGGCTAACCGTTATTTATTCTAATTAAAAGCTAACATATTATTAACATGTAAATGCGATAGTATTTTTTTTAGAATGAAAATTATTATAAATCATATTATCGCAAACCTCATAAATTATTAAACAAAAATAATATGATGGATAGAGTAGATAAAATTTGACAAAACCTCATTATCTGACATAAACACAATAAGTATAAATGGTATAGGTCGTTAAATTTAACACGATTATTAAATAGGTCAGGTTTGGATCGACACAATTTTTTTCTTGTCAAGTTTATGTTAATGTTCTTAACCCATTTATCTAAACAATGACATGATTATATATATTTTTTTTAAATTAAGTTTTAGGTTCTTGTTATTGAAACTCAAATATTATATATGATTCTCTCCTTTTTTTTTTTTGAGGGGTCAATACATACACAATATTTTTTTTACAAAATTTTATATAAATTTACAACTTTAATAGTGTAAGTGTGTAAAATATTAGTATACATTAGGGGTGGCAAAACCCGGATCCGCACGAATTGCGGGTGGATATTCCATATATCCGAATCCGTAAAAATTAAAATTTATTAATTTAAAATATAATTTAAAATTCAACAATTTATGTAATAATATCAAATAAAATCTAATTATAATTTAATAATCAACAATTTAATACCTAGAATAACATATAACACCATAAAATCACAAATAAAAATACTACAATATAAATCAAATATCAAGAATAACATAAATCTAAGTCTAGCATCATCACAATTCCACAAATAATATTATAAAAACACCACAAATCTACATAAAATGTGGGTCCCAATATATTTCTTAATTTAATTTAACTTCTATATTTTTTAATTAATCCTATTATGTTTTTTCAATTGACTTATATACATTTTTCATTATATTTTAATTTAATAAATAATTTGATTAAACAAATATACGGATCCCAATATATTTCTTAGTTTAATTTAATTTCTATATTTTTTTAATTAATCCTATTATGTTTTTTCATCTAACTTTTATATTTTTTATTTAATTTTAATTCAATAAATAATTTAATTAAAAAAATAATGCAGATCCAGATATTCAATTTTTCGGATGCATTTGCATCCGAATCCGAATCCAGATCTGCACATATCCTAATTTTAAGGATCCGAATCTGTATTTTTTAACTTACGGATTTGGATTTTTTCGAATCCAAATCTTTGCAGATCCAGATCGGATCTAGATAGTTTTGACATTCCTAGGACACATGTATATTTTATGATATTGATATATAATATTATCTACATATATATAATTAAAAACTTTAATAGTGTAAATATGTAATATTTTAGGGGGTATGTATGCATATGTGTATAACATTTGTTTAATATATAAATATTAAACGAGTTATTAAATAATCCGTTTATTTTTCATGTCTAATTTGAGTTTTAATATTTTAATAAAATTATTAAATGAGTCGTGTTTGGATTAACTTAAATTTAATATGGTACGAACATATTCCGACCACTAGTTTTGCCAACTCTAATGATGGACAATCTTCGTCAAGAAAAATTAGTTGGAGTATTGACTGCGTGATTACAAATCCTCAGGTCAGCACTCGTGCATCGCAAATCCAACCAGTGCCTACGGGCATGTTTCACTAAAACAGTAGAAAGTACAAACAAGTAAAAGCACAAAATACAATAAAAACTCCAAGCACTGCAAAACTTTTCATCGAAGAACCTGCGCAAAAATCACCGCCAGCGGATCATTGTAACCTCCACACACCACCATAAGAGTTGATACAACTGCTTCTAATACAATGTATTCTCCCAACCTGAATACCACGTGGCACTATCAAGAGGAACACCATAAATAAAGCCTTGAGAAGTTGAAGGAAAACTAAGAAAGAAAATTAGAAATATGAATGAAAACAAAAGAATGCTGATCGAAGAGGAGAACTGCCTCTCCTCGGCCATAAACGGTGGCTACTTCTAGGTGGTGTACTGGCAAGAAGATGAAAAGGATGAGGACTTTTGATGGTTGGCTTTGAGTTGAAGCCGCCAAGATTTCAGAGTAGGACCAAAAACCTCACGGGTTATTCTATTGCTTCATAGTTTTTCGAAGAGTTTTATATATATATATGTAATTTTGCAATCACTTTATACAATTAAAAAATTGAGAAAATTACATATTCTTCGCTTTCTTAAATAATCTCTAAAAATAATAATAAATAACTTCTACTTAATAATTTATAGTGTTTTTAAAACACTTTCCATAACTTCTAAAATTTTCATTCCACAACAATTGTGGATTAAAAACAATAACCCTAAAAAATCAAATAAAGATAGACTTTACAAAAATATAATTGTGAGTTTAGCTCAATTCTTACGCAATAAATAAGTACTACTCATATTTTAATATAGCAACATAAATGGAATTGGCCCCCTTTTTTAGCGGAGCCTTACAAAAATCATATCTCGTCTTTACTTTAAATTTTATTTGTTTTTTGAATGCTAAATTTTTGTCTAGCACAAAAAGTAAATGAATCACAAAACTAATCTAGTTTCTTTTAGATTTTTATATCGCGATTCTTGGTTTAATATTATGATATTCTATAGTGATAAGCCACACATGCATAAATGAGTGCACAAAAATCTTATATTTACTGAGGATAATCTGAGTAATTAATTATTTGGAGAAGAAATGCAATAGTAAAGGTTAAAGAAAGTAAAAAAAAAAAAGTGAAAGAAATCGTAAAAACAACATAGTTATTAAATTAATAAAGTTATAAATTTTACATTATTTTTGTTTGATTAATTACTTGAATTTAAATTTGTAAAAATTGTAAGCATCGATGTTATATATATATATATGTATGTATGCATGCATGCATCCATGCATAATTATTTGCCAAAGAAGTGCGTGTGTGTGTGTAATTATTTGCCTAAGAAGTGTTGTGCTTTAAGTAAAAAACTGAAACGCATGAAGTGTAACGTAGTTGATGACGGAAGCAGCGGATTAATTTTGGACGTGTCAAAATGGTGGGCTCGTTGTCGTCTCGCCACGAGGACCTAACCCTGACCTTTCCCGTTATGGAAGCGGCTCGTCCCCGTTGTTTGTGCTACCTGTCCAAGTGGCCACACCTTTTCTCTTCAGCAGATGGACCCCACACCTGCAAGAATGAGAAATCAAGACGCTCTTGTGGGCCCTTCGCTGGATTCCCTCGGTTTTTAAATACCTCGGCTTGGGCGGTCAGCAAATTTTCACCTTATCACCACTCTCACTAGTAGCGCGTGTGTTCGAAATGTTAAAAAATGGAAAAAGAAATCTGAAACTACATCGTTTTGGCAACTACTGTTTGGAGCAAAGTAAGATTACACATGTAACGCATCATCCAAGTACTCTTTACCTAAAAACAATAAAAACTAAAAGGCAAAATCGATAAAGAGTGGTGGCGGTGATCCAAAGCACAAATGAAATAAAGATTTCTTGTACCTGTGAAAAAGGTCAATTTTATACGAACAAAATAAGTCCAGGAATTGATGCTCTTAACTCTTAATCTTATCTTCTCATCTCCCAACCGCTAGATATTGCCACGTCAGTGACCCATCTCCAATATAGTCCGTACGATCAACAATTTGGTGGCAAATGTATATGGTCCACGATTGTGGCATGATACTTTTTTGTTTGTATGCGTGAGTTCAAAAGAAAAACACGTATCTTATAACCGAGCTCGAAAAATCAGAATGCATGTTAATTGGTCTTTAATAAGCTCTCAATTAGTATAATTTTTTAAATAAGATTTATTTAAGTATAATTTTTGTTAGTAAAATTTTTATAAATAAAATTTTTATTAAAAAAAATTTAATTATTTAGTTGTCAATAAGAGTTTTATTAAAAATTATAAAATTATTTTAATAGCTAGATTATTTAGAGTTATGTTACAAAGAAATAAAATAAAATTATGAAATAAAAAAATATTATGTACATTTTAATATTTAAAAAAAATTCAACATTTACTTACCAAACTTTAAAATTTGAACTTTTATTAATAGAAGTAAAATAGTTTATTTAATCTTCAAAAATTTTACTAAAAAAATTAAATAATAATGAAAAATTTAAAAAGACCTTATGTAATAAAATAAATACTTATGACTATTAGATAAATCACACTAAATAAATATTAAGACAAATTTACGAATTTCAAATTATAAAATCAGAGTTGGAGTGTGGATGTTTCTAAAATAGTATCTATTGAGTTGGCAATTTTTTTTTAATAATTGAAACTAGTTGAAATTTATAATTGTAAAGTGCAGACCTCAATTTAATACTTTTAGAACATCCAAAGGAGAACTTGTACGTTGATGTTGCTCCTTCGGTTCGGTCCATCCTTCTCAACTTTTTATTTTTTTTTTAACCACTTTTTAACTTTTTGGGATGTTTTAATTAATGGATGACTAGGCAGAAGCGGTGTGATTTCCTCCAGCTTTCCAAAGAAGAATATGCCATATAATATTCGTCTGCTAAGCTGCACGTGCGATGTTTCATGCACGATTCCGTATTTTGGTCGTGTGACAACTAATCCCATTATTATATAATAAAACACGTTCAAGTTATCAATTATTATTTTTATAGCTTGACATGGTTGTCCGTGTCCGTCCGGCTGCTCAATTCATCCCGGAGCATTTGCTTTCCAGGACCCCACAAGATCTTCTGCCCATAAATGATTTTTCATTCAACACCGGCAATCATCAGTAGGGATTTAATGGGTTCCACACCACCGGGGCTTAACATTATAATATTCAAATTCGTAAAGATTTAAATTATTAAATCCGTAAGCAACTTGTTGTGGTTTATATATTAAACAAAAAAAACCGTCATTACAAGTTTTATTAAGTATCAAATCCATTTGTAATCTGTAACAAATTTTTTGTAAATTTTTTTAAGGGCCAAGGATAGGGCTAGGACTCAAGATTAGGATCCAAATCCATTCGGATCAGAATTCGAGCCCGGACTTGACCTTTAACAGTTTAACCATTAAATTAAAAGAGAAGAAGAACATTCGAAACACACACACACACCACAAGTGAACTTCAAAACTCAGAATTCACCAACCCTAACATGTTATTAACATGAAGACTATTAGAAGAAAGAGAGGCAGCAGCACATGCACAACCTCGACCACCCACCACCCTACGTCATCGCACCCAACCAGTGTTGGCCACCCACTACCCCGACACCACCAGCCAACAAGCACCAAAGTAATCGATAGCCACGCACGAGGGAAAGAGAGAGGCTTGAGCCGCACGACACCACTTCCATCAACCGCTGCTGCCGCTGCCGCCATGTAAATCCTACTACCTTCAACTTTGGTAATTTACATTTTCCTTGCTTTCAAGTGTCATCTAATCTAAGGTTATAATTTTTTTTTTCTTTTAAGCTTAGAGGAATTTGTGGATGAAGAAGAATGTGTTCACAACTTTTTGAGCGGTTTTTTTTTTTTATTATTTTTTGGTATGTTGGGTTGTGGATTGTCCTTTGTTGAAATGATTAACTCCTTGTTTAGATTGTGGAATTGAATAGTGTTTTTTTTTTTATTACAAGTCATGATTTTGTGTATGTTTATTTATATTGTTAAGACAATTTATATTGTTAAGACATTCAGAGGAGTAATTTTTATGTTTATGTTATTTTAAATTGGTTTTAAAGCTATTAAGTTTATGTACATTGGGACAGGTTATGTCTCTTTTGTTCAAAAATTAAACTATTTAAATGCCAAAACGTTTAATAAAAAGAGATGAGAGTTGTTACCTAACTACTTTAAAAATTGGAAAAAAAATCAAATTTGCAAAAAAAATATGGCTGAGCTCAGATAAAGTTTGAGCCTAAAGTCTGAGCCTAACCTTGACTGGACCCTAAGTTCAAAGAGTCGAACTTTTTAAGGGCTAGGGTAGGGGTGGGCATCATTTTGGTGTGGTTCGGTTCAATTCAATTTCGAGATAAATTTTCAGCTTTAGATTGGTTTGGATCCGAAAATTAAAAAAATCATTCGGTCTTTATGAAAGTAAAATCTGAACCGAAACCAATAGGTCAGTTTCAATTCAGTTTCGGTTCTCTTAACAGTTTTATTTAAGCAATCAGTTTTTTAGTTAATCTTAGTGGTTCAGTTTTCAGCTCTAATTTCGGTTCATCTTACACTTTGCTTTTTTTTTTTCCTCCAGGTAGCTTTAAAAATGATTTTCAAACGTCAAATCTCAAACGCCTGCTTCTTTTTTCATTCTGAACATCTTCTTCAAAATCATCCTTCATGATCTCCTCTATAACATTATTATTTTATTCCATTCTACACATAAGGCCTACTATAATCAATGTATAATAAACAAAAATTAAATCATTTACAAATTTTTATTCGCAAAAAAAAAAAAAGAAGACAGCAAGAACTTTAGACTAAAGTGAAGAATTTTCAAAATTATGTTCACTATTTTTAATATAAAAAATTTTGGCCCAAAATGTAAATAAAATAAAATAAGTTTCTAATGGCATAATATAATTTGCAAACTTTAGGAACCGAATGGTATTTTACCTTATTGACTTTCGGTCAAGGACCATTTAAAAAAGTTTACAAACAAATTATGACATAATAGAATTTTTATATGCAATCATTTCCTAAATATTGGGCCACACTACAATTTTATAAAGAATAGGGATCTAAATGATATTATCCCTCCAATCATCTTCTTCAATTCGTGAGTTCCTCACTAGCAGCACAATATCGAAAATTCGAAATGGAATAACTGAAAAAATACAGCAACGTATACATATCCAAACAAAGCTAATAAAACTAAATACTATTAATAATTGAATACAGTAATAATAAAAAAAGTAAATATGAAATTACAAAAGATTAAAGAGCTATTTAAAAAAAAAGACCCATTTTTTTTATTAAAAAAAAAAATAGAGCAAGTTAGCGAGTTACCTGACTGGTTGGTTGGCGAGGGAGCAATAAAAGGAACGGCAGCGACAGGTCTACAGCCTTAGCCACTGATAGATGGGAGTTAAGGTTTGGGTTTTTGGCTTTGTACAGCTGAGATATCGAGAGCGGTGCTGGTGCAAACATGTGTGGTTTGTGTGTGTGTGTGTGTGTGTGTGTGTGTATTGTAGTGAAATTACAAAAATAACTTAATATCGGTTCAGTTCAGATTTTATAATTTTTTATTTGAAAATTGAACCAAATCAAACCATTCAGTTTGGTGTTTATAATTTCAGATATTTATTTTGAAAAAAAACCAAACCAAAACTAAAAAAAAAACTAAACCAAACTGAGTTTTTTTTTTGTCTTGGTTCAGATTTTGCCCACCCTAGGCTAGGGCCCTGTATTTCAATCACAGGGTCAGGCTAAGACTTAACCAAGCCCAAGCCTGAGCCAACCCATTGCCATTTTTAACCATTAAGATTGATATCTTGCTTCATCTTTTAATCAATGTACAAATATTGTAAAAAAATATTAACAAGCATATTTTGGACAATTATTGTTAACAATTAATTAAACGAATAAAAGCACAACTTTAGTGAGCAATCATTATGTTCAAGTCATTAAAGTAAAACAAAACAAAATTAATCACATTAAAATAAAAGATTAGTAATGTTAAACTTGAGAACTATAAAATTTTTAGTTATTAAAAGCTTATTGTGTTTATGTTAATGTGTGAATGTACGTGTGCTGAGCATGCGGCTACAACGAGTTATGATAGATTTAGAAATTGGGAAGAATAGATTATGAGTAATATCTTTAGTTTATATATTTTATGATTAAAATTTTTAATGTAATTTTTATTATTAAAATTAAAAACTTAGAGAAATTAAAAAAAAAATGTAGGTCAACAGATCTCATACAAGTATCTGTTAGATTTTTTTTAAATACCAAACCCAATCGCAACTCTCAACATGTTTAAATTTAAAATATCAAACCTACTCACAACCCGCAAAAATACCCATAACGACAAGTTTCTATGGGGTAGGTTTGGACAAATTTGCAAGTAATTTCACCGTCCATAATTCATAAAGACTACTTCAAAAAAAGAAAAGAAATGATAACTTTTTTCTTTTTCCTAAATTTTAAAGTAATTAAATAGGTTAGAACTTTCCAAATAACAAGAAAAAGTTAAGGAAAATGAGACATTTAAGTGTTATTTAATAGTTTTATTGATTGACTTTACAGAATCAGATCTATTTGTCTTATAATTATTACATGTTAAAATGGTTACAAATTTTTGTTAAAACTTTCAAGTTATTTGTTATTTTATTAAATTGTTCCTTAAACATCTTTGGTTAATGTAGATGTTCGTAAATATAACCCCCAACAAAAAAAAAAAAAAACTAAATTAAAAAGCGTAGTAAAAGTTTGTAATTGTGGTAACCTATAATAGTTGTAAGATAACATTACTTATGATTTATACTCTTTTTATTAAAGGCACCTGTTGGGATTGAAGCCAAATTAATTGGCTAGAATAACTCCATCAACAGCCCAAGTATTCTTTGTCACAACTCGAGTATCCTAGATAACTTGATTGTGGAACAAACAAAGGAACACAAGAAAAGCCTCACACAACAGCAAATAATGAGAACAAATAGAGAATAACACAGGAGATTTTTGTGGTTTTGCTTCATTATGCCTACATCCGACAAACCACCAATGGTTTTACAATGGAAATATGCTGTTTCCCAGAGATTACTGAACGTATAATTTCTCCTTTTACCTGAAAACTATTCACTTAGTTCTCTAAACTATTTCCCAAAATCCTAGTCACTTTGGTCCATAAGTACGCTGTGTCTTGCCTCCTCTCTTAGCACTCCGAGAGTAACTCCCTTAATGAATATAAACACCAAAGTAACTACCCCGGCAATTACCTATCATCATGATTAGTTATCCATCCATTATGTGATATGAGTAATCATCTAACCATCATGGGCAATTCTAATTACATTACAAAGTCTAAATAACTTCTGCTGCAATTATTTTAACCATCATATGCCACGTAGATTAAAACTCCAATGCTAGGTTAACTTTTTGTGACATAGGTGTACTCTAACTATCTTACCAGTATACCCCAAATACTCAGCCACATTCCTTATGAAAGCTATAATTTATAACCATAATCTTACACTACCCTAACTGTTTATTAGGTGGTAAACGAAATGACTTTTAAGTCCTCTTTTAAAATTTAATTGTGGATAATTATTAGCATAAGACAGATCTTTCATTTGAGACAATTTTCCCCAATGAACTTACAATTATATTACATTATGATTATGTGAATTTGAATTTCCACCGACCCGTTTACTGTCAATTGTAATATCAATGATATTTTTCTTTTTTTCTTTTTCAAAAAATGGAGTAAAAAAAAACGAAAGTTGGTGGTGGGAGAAGGGTAGAGTACGTAGTAAAAGGGCAAGAGGGGAAAGTTGAGAGAGTAGCAGTGGGAGAGAGTGGGTTTGTCCACCTCCACTTCACAATCATCTTTTTCTTCTGACTTTTGGATTTTCTGAAAAAGTTTTGGGTGGCCAATGGTGTGCCACCTTCACCGAATTTTCGTACTGCTGTACCCATTGTTACGCCACTTCACACGCACTCACACGAGGAGATTGTATTTATTGTTAAATTATTTTTTAAAAATTTTCTAAAAGTATAGTTTATTAATTTCCTCATACAGATGCTTTTTTTTTTTTTACCCTTTTTCCTTTTTCTCTTTGTTTTGAACCATGTTGCGATTTCTCGAGATGTACAATCAACATCAAAAGGGTAAAATTTGGATTATTTTCGTGGATTAATTCTTGTTAAATTACCCTTTTATTTTTTAAAATTTCAAGTTATCTTTATTTTCGTTCAAAAGATAAGGGAAAATAAAAAATGGGATGGGTTGATGAATATTTTTATATCTTCTTAATAATTATGGGTGGATTAAAATTTTTAAAAGTAAGAGGGTAATTTAAAACTAGTCAATTTATACGGGATAATCTAAAATTAACCCACAACAAAATTGTCGTAAAATTTTTATTACTATTTGATTATTTTTTTTTAGTAAACTAGACTCTTTGGGACTTAAAAAAGTTATTTTATTTTTATTAACAAAATTTTCAAGCTTTTGGAAGTAAAAAAAATTTTTTTTTTTACGTTCTCATCTAAAATGCCCATTATTTATTTCACATTCTTATAGAGTAGTGATATTTCCACCCCACAAATTTTATAAACCCACCTCACTTTTAAAAAAAAAATTATTACAGCAAGTTCACATCTTTTTTAAAAACTTTAAATTAGGAAGAAATTTAAAAATTAATCAATTAAATCCATATACATTTATTTTTTTTGAGACAATTTTTTATTATATTTGATTAGTAAGATTGTTAACATATATCAATATGACTATTTTACCTTCATAAGAAAAACTATCAAAATATCTAAAAATTTCTTTAACTTTAATAAATTTTTTTATATTTTAATGATGGATAAGTAATAATTTATTTGATATTCATTTTTTAGACTTGTTTTTATTATATTTGATCAACAAAGTTGCTTTAACATAAATGAATGTGACTATTTTACCGTCATAAGATAAAAGTACCAAAATATCTAAAAATTTACATTAATAATTTTTTTATATATTTTAATAATGTATAAGCAGTAATTTATTAGTATGATTATTAATGCACTAAACTAACAAGATATAATTATGACATGTGGAGCACTAAAAATTATTAAATTTTATATAAAACATATTAGATTATAAAACATAAGCTAAATGTCTAAACAATTAGTTACAATAATATATATATATATATATATCTTGTAGTAATATGGTTATTTTATATTATAAGGGTAAAATAGTTGAATTAAATTTATCTTGAAACAACATTAAATAGTTAAAAATTGTTAAAAGACCAAGTCAAAATAGAAAAAAAAATTATAAGAATGATTCAATTAATTAATTATTCAAACTTATTATTAATTTATAATTTTATAAAATAATGTAAACTTATTGTAATTATTTTATGCAAGTGGAGTGAGTTTATAAAAATAGTGAGGTGAAAATATTCACGCTCTTCTTATATATTGTAACTATTAAAACTTATTTATTAGAGTAATTTTATATTTTTTTAATAAAAATTTTAATTGACAACTAAATAACTAATTTTTTTTATAAAATCTGTATTTATAAAAATTCCACTAATTAAACCTTTATTTAATAAACTCTATTTAAAAAGTTATACCAACGGAGCCTTAATCTGCAATCGCGACTAAAAAGCATAAGCCTCACACTATATGGAGAACAAGACATGAGATAAGATATCCAAAATCTTTGTTGGATAGATTAGAAAGAAATACAATTTAATAAGTATTAGTTACAAAAATAGGATATCTCTTCACTTTTCAGCATGTCAGATGGAGGCCAATACAATTCTGAAAACTTTACTGAAATTTACGAATTCTGATTATCCAATCTCTAACTCACAATCTCAATCGTAGTCACGGCTGCAAAGACAAGAAAAAGAACACCTCCAATGTACGCAATTGCCTGGGAAAGAAGCAAAACAAGTTTTAAGTATTCTCGCTGTGTGACATATGCTTAAGATTAAGATCAAGGTACACACTTTGTTATGATCAAGTTATTACCAGAAACCACTATGGGAAACACTTTTTAAGAGATTTCCATATCAAAGAACTGTGAGTGAGTGGATGGATTGAAAGGAAAGAAGAAAATGTCGAAAACACGCAAATTGGTCCACTGATCAGATAATCCAACTGGGATAAAATTTATGTGGTTGCCTGTACATGTTGGTCCATCCAAGGAAACTTTTCAAGGTACAAATACCATGAGCTTGCCCACTTTGCATGCTCCGATTTGACCAATTGTACCAAGGAACAAATCTATTGATATGATTCCTTATATAATTAGTTAATGGCTCCAATCAAAACATTCACAATTTTTTTCCCCCTCCAAAATAACATCTTTTGACTGGATTCCGGACGGCGGAGAATGACCTTAATGTTTCCAACTCAACAAAGACATTTTGAAAATAAACATTCAGAATAATTAACGTGTGGCTCGGGTTTATCATCAAATTAAGGAATGGCAGAAAGATAGAATGCTGATAGAAAAAAGGAGTTTGAGAAGAATTTTGCTTGTAATAATATAAAGTAGGCAAGAATAATTCTTGGCAATGGCAAATATCCTGAAGCATGTACCTGCCTGTTACTTGTGAGCATGCCAAGAATTGAAGGTTAAGCTTATGCCTAAAGTCCTATCGTAGAGCAAACGCCATTCAAATCATGCAAAATATGTTAAATTATGTAATTTGTAGAAAGATGGAAAATTCCTGAAATCCAGCTATGCAGCGAGGACTTATATCCCTAATCCTCTTTTTTCACCCATTATTATGAAGTTAAAATCTAGACAAACCCAAAAAATTTACATTAACAAAAATATCATGGAGTGATGATTTGGCTAATGGCTGAAGTTGAAGTTTGAATTTACCTTCTCTGATACGAATGTCCCAAGTAAAGAGCCTCCCAACACAGCAAGCTGTATTAAAAAAAAAATATCAGTATACAAATTGGCGAAATATTTGAACAAAAGGGAAGGATTAACAATTTATCATATTTGCACAGTTATCTGCTGTTTGGAGATAAATTTGGAAGGATATTGAACAATAAATGAAGGACAGATTGACAATTACAAGGGTAAAATAGACATCATACTTGGAGTAATATAAAGATGCTATTTGAAAGAATTTACTATATTGAATGAGTTTGAAAATCAATGGTTAAGGTTGGAAAAGTCAAGATATTTATAGTAAAGAATAAACCTAGTATAAAAGAAATATTCTTGTCCCTTTACCCCAAACATGACACATAGCCCTAAAAATTTTCTTTTCTTTTAACCTAAGAATGACATCTACCCCAACTTTTATGCACTCTCCTTACCACTAGCCTCTGCTGTAAAATGTCTTAATCACCTATATTTAGGGCTCTCTCTCTATCTTTTAGATCATCACCCACTTCTCTATTACTGAGAGGCCATTTTCTATTCTCCACCTTAATCATCTTCTTTACCTATTTTATCATTTTCCATATCTTTATTCACCATCTTCATCAACATTAAACATCCCCATATAGCTAGCTAGCTTGTTTTGCTCATATTGGATAATATAATATTTGATGTAATCTCTCATTTGCATAGTGGATTGGCAACAACTTGCTCCCGTCGATGTAGGGCGAAAGCCGAACCACGAAAACATTGCGTGCTCTTACAATTAAGTTTATTTTATTACATTTTCAGTTTGAGGTCAAGACTATTTCATGTATGAGCTTACCTGAGCTACCCCAATTATGCTAAGTATTCTATGAGACCACCTCAGCTATTCTCCAAGTACAAATGAGCTACTCCTAAGCACACATTAAACCCCTGTATCAACTCAATAAATTAACTCTTATAGGGGTAGCTCCCCCTATTATTCCCCACATGACCACCTCAGTTCACTTGGATATTACTTTAGCTCACCACCTAGTGTACCTTAACTAAACCACTTGCTCCAATCATTAGACAAATGCACCTAAACCCAAAGTTCGCACAAGCTCCCCTCAAATATAAATTCATTTGTTTGAATCAAATTTGAGTTCAATCCAGTGAGAACCACTCTATTGGTTCAAATCGAATCCTAGCAAAAATTTGGTGAAAACATCTGCCAATTTTAATGTGTAGTCTACAATAATAGGTTTCCACAATAAGAAACAGTTTCATTGCAAAGCTTCCAAATTGAAAGGAATTTGTAACTGTGTACATATAGCAATTTTTAAATTAATCACTAGTTCAGAAGTCATTCTGAAAACCAAAAGGCAACTTTAATATAATGACATGTTTGTAATTATTGCTCAAATAGTAGGCAGTTTTTGGTGGAAGTAAGAAGTCACCAAAGTTGCAACACCATGACCAGCCAGTGCTCCCCCAATGACTCCAAGAGGCGAAGAGGCTGCTGCAAGTGCTGGTAATGATGCCAGAATAACCAAACAGGAACAATATCGAAAGAGCAAGGATCAGTCCACTGATAAATGGTTCCTAGAAAATCTTATTGACAAGAAGTTAAATTGTATTTAAAAGTTTCAATCTTGGACCACTAACCTATTGTGGAGAAAAATGATTTGTCACCCCACTCAGCAACAAAAACTAAGGCGAAAGTGCTGATGATAGTGTTAGCAGCAGCTATAATTCCAGCACCATTTCCTGAAAATTCTGAAACAGCTAGCTCTGCCTAATTAGACACAAGTAGCAGCCTAGATCAGATTAGCTCATACCATAAGAGAAAATGGTGGAAAACATAACAGTAACAAGAGAAGTGAAATGAACGTTTGCTTGGCATGGCAGTTCACATCTTAAATGATCATATGATCAAATTTCACCTCTTTTTGTTCATCTTCAGCTTTTAGACCGTCAGTGGAGGTAGCATCAACCAATGTTGAAACCCCAAAATAGACCTGAATTATGATGATTAAGTTTTATGAGTAGTTTGCTTATTTCAATTGAGAACAAATTTCATAAAATCTCAGTGTCACTGTTATTGCACATATGGTATAGCATATGCTTTAGCATGCAGTCCAGTAAGAAAAAAAATTTACCAGAAGGCAAACTGCAGCAATATCATCAATTGGCAGATCAGTCTGACCAAACCTGTGAATTAGTTGATTATATCAGATATGCACCTTATAAATTTCCAACTAAATATTAGATTAGAAAGATCAAGATACAATTATGGAATAAGAAAATCTAGGGATCCTTCTGAGGTCAGCTTTGCAAAAATATACCATCAAAAGTAGTTTACAATTTTCCATAGGTTACCGGGAGAACAATTAAACAACTGAAAAATTCTATGAATCACATTTAGACAATTACAGTTTCTCTTTTCGAAATTTTTCACAGAGTTTATTGTTGAACAGAAAAATAGATAGTTAAAATTGTCCATCGTGATTCAAAGAAGCAGTTTTGCCCGTAGATCCACATATATAATCACTTGGAACTATCTGCTGAGCTGATTAAATGTTTAAAAGGATATGGAGTCTGGGAATATTTGCACTATTGTTTATCAGCATTAACTAAAATAGAGATTGAACATGTGAATGAGTGAAGCTTTGTCTCGGGAAAAGCAAATAGATGTGCGGCAGGTTGTGGATAAAGCTGATGCAGAATGTGAGTCCTTTAAGGCAGTTAGACCTGTTGTGGAACTTGCTGAGTTGAGCAACAGAGCAAGTCAGGTTTGCATGGGAGGATTTGGTCACCTCCCTGAAATGGTTGGTTCAAATTGAATGTGGATTCTGCAAAATGTAAACAACATAATCTGACTATAATCTGACTGGGCTAGGTGCTGTTGTTAAAAACCGTATAGGGGAAAAATGGCAGTTGCAGTTAAAACGATGAGATTCAATGGGGATGATGAGATTGCAGAAGCTGAAGCCATCGATTTTGGCATCCAATCGGCCAAACATTCTTGGTTGCTGCCTCTTATAATTAAATTGGATGCTCAAAAAGTGGTTGATATGGTGAATGGCAAAGCAAGCAACTCTAAAGAATTTTTCTGGGTATTATCAGGGGTTCACGTTTTAGAATGTGGTAAAAGATATGAATCTTTTTAATATTCAGTTTAGGCCTAGAGCCTGTAATGCATCTGCTCACAACTTAGCCAAGGCTTCTTTTAAGTTTCAAGACCCTGTAGTTTGGCCTGAGGATTTTCCCTCATATATCATTTGTAATCTTTGGCGTTTGAATTAATGAAATATTTACCATTAAAAAAAAGAAGAAGAATATATTTACTACTGGTTTAACGACCATTGCATTTACTGCACTTAAGTAAAATAGCTAAAGAAAAAATTCAAAGGGAAAATTACTTGAAGGGAAGTATTTCATCAACATAGTGAAATGTTCGTCCAAGAACGACAGATATGACAGTCATTGCCCTGCCACAGTAGATAAACGCTGTTATTACTTTGAAGCCATAAAATTTCCAGTTCTGTTTCAGCAGAAGCAAACTAAAATGGTTTGGGTTAATTTTCATGACTCCTTAGCCCTAAAATGTAAAAAGCAAATTACGAGGTGTTGGCCAAAAATTATGACCAATTGAAAATTCTTCTATTTAATGTAACAGAAATCAGAATATGCTCATGGTAATAAAATAAAATCAAACAAATTAACAAAATGCAGGATCACTTTTTTGTATCCAACAACATGGAAAGTGATACTCTTAACACACAGAATGACTCGAAGTAACATATTATACATGATATAGAGCTATGAGGAGATTCAGCAACAAAAATTTTAAAATGCAAAGGACATCTAAAATCACCATGCATGAGCAGAATAACATACGCAAGTGCACCATAAGTACCGGCAAAAACAGTTGCAGCAGAATTTCTAGCAGCTAAAAGTGCCTGCGCAAGAAGTATAAATCCATAACAAAGTCAGTTTGATATTATATATACTGAAGTTGGTTCAATATTTTACCTTCACGGGTACATACATGCACATACACACAAAAATATACATATTTATGTGTGCTTCTAAAGAAAAATAGAAGGCACTGGGGAGAAAATATATCACTCAAAAGATTTTCTAAAATTTACTAAGTCCACTGAGTGGTAATCTATTTTTTTCATGCAATTGTATTCTTATGCGCTCAATTGAAGTAGAACCCAACAAAAAGGGGGGGGGGGGGGGAGGAGAACAACAATAATAATTATTATTTCACTTTCTAAAATTGAGAAACAAACATGTCCCAAATTCACAAGCACAAATACTCAGTTTTGGACATGCATAAGTCCATCTGACTCATCCAATTGAGTTTGAAAAATCTCAGTTACAGATTGTGATTATACGATCATGGCTCTTACCGCAATAAAAAAGGTCTTGTCCCCCAGCTCAGAAAAGAAGATGAGCAAGAATGCCTGCAACAAAGAGGAGTGTCACAGAGGGATAAGCAGGGCATCCTTTATGAGAACAAAACCAACATTACGATGACTTGTGACTGGATTTAAAAGTAGTTAAATTTTTTAACTTACTTAATGATGTTGAATGCTAGACCAAACATTACAATATACCTGAATTTTTATTCGCTAAAACTGCATGGTCAATGATGTAAACATCACTGGACATAAATTTGGTGTAATCATAGAATAATTCTTAATGTGGGGGAGCATTTTGAATTGCAGTGAAGCAAATACAAGTTTTGTCTCTAAATTTAATAAAATAAAATAAGGGGTCAATTACAGAAGTTACAGGGAGGTTTTCCTAACTGAAGCAAAACCTGTGCTAATATCACCAAGGTCCCCAAGAAAAGGAAAAGACTGCAATCCACGGACAAAATCAACCGCGGCTACAGCTGGTTGGGAGCCGTGCAATGTAAGCAACCCAAAGAACATCACAAACTTGATTAAACCACAATCATCAGCCAGATTGTGGAGAGACTCTCCAGTCATTTTGCAATTTTTGCAGTCGACCTCATTTCTGCTTTGACGTGAAGCTCTCGGCTCCCTGCATAATTCTCTGTAATGGGCTCTTAGTTTGAATATATTTTTTTTAAAATAGAAAAGAAGAAGAAGAAAGATTTTAGAGTTACCTAAAGAAATTGATATATGGATTGCGAAGAGAGAGCTTTGTTGAAGTTGAACTCTGGTTCTTACAGAGAGAATTGAAAGGAAACAAATTTGACCCACAAGATTTTGATGCTTTAGGACATGAAGCTGAAGAAGGCAATGAACGTGCCTTCAAGCCGCTCCATGAGATCGTTAGGCTTCGCATTATCTCAAAGTTTGAGTCTGGTTTGTTTTATGACTCTCTCTCTCTCTCTCTCTCTCTCTCTCTCTCTCACGTCAAGCCTCGACCTTCGATTCTGTTTTAACTGTCCATAGACTGGAGTGGATAAGCCATCTACTTTCAGTATAGCGCCAATACCACCACCAATTCACTCTTATCTTCTTGTACCTACAAGAGCAAAATCGCTTGGCACCTGCTTCTGGGCAAAATTTTCTTCTTGAGTTTTGATTGCTGGGCCCAAAGCAAAGGCCCAATCCAAAAGTTCATTCACTAAACAGTGGTGCTACCGTACTACCACCGTCCTATTTAACTCGTAACGGCCTTTCTGATTATATTATTATTTTACCCTAAAATAGATTCAAGTTGTTAATAAAACCCCATTAACCCCACCAACTAATTCCTCTTTGTTATGTTCAACTCTTTGCACCCAGATGACCCATATGTTGTTATTTATGGAATAAAATTTTAAGTTCATGAAAATTTAGATCCATTTTAAAGTAGTGAAGGAATTTTTTATGAGATACAAAAAACTTACTTGGTTTTGACAAGGGAAATGTTGGATAATACTTATTTCCCTGATCTATTTCGCCTTTATACAGCAAACCTTAGTTTGATTTCACATAAATGCACGGGAAAGTGCAATTAAACTTGAATTTAGATAAGGACGGGTTACAAGAGATTACTTTATGTGATTAATAGAAGGGTGCCAATGACGCTATTCTTCATTGAATTAGCCGCGGTGCAGGGATTACTACTAGAGTAGTAATCTACTACTTTTATGCGTTTTTACGTCTAAATTTAAAGATCCTTTCCTTTTGGGTAAAATAATTAACAACAAAAAGAATCAACTTGTGCAGAGGGTGCAAAATGGAACAATAGATGACTCAAATGAATCAGTTGTCAAAAGTGGCAATCCCTCTAGCCATAAAAAAGCTCACCAGTACCACCAATCGACGAAACATTTCTAGTCTTGATCATCAATGGATCAGCAAAGTTTATGCTGCCGTTATGCTCAGTAGAATTGAACAAAAATTAGAAAGCAAGCCAAGCTGTAAAAATTTATTTCTTGTCAAACAAACAAATTAAAACCCTTGTGCACGTCCAACTGCCGTTGAATGTGGATTGTTTTCTAAGGTAATAGGGTCATCGAACGCGACCAAATCACCGAATAACTTTTTCCCGGCTAATTTGATCCTGTGAAGTTGAATTCTTCGCATTCTTTGTCTAAGGTATTAGGTGATTATAGCTTCGCATTCTTTGCATTCATTCCATTGGAAATTATGTCATGGAAATAAAACAGTAGCCTTTTACACGGCTTACGGATACGTGCCCGTATTTTCTTTCTATGAGTGGCTGTTGAGCTAAAGATAATCAGCAGGAGACATAATAAGCAAAAAGTAAACTTGGTAAATTCCATTATCTTGTAATTAGTAACTGACTGTTGGAGAAGTATAAAATATGAACGAGAGATATGCATGCAGATGCAACAAGTGTATGCTTTGAATGTGATTGGCTTCTCTAGTTCCAATATATATAATTAGGATTTGTAAAGGGTTACTTAATTTACTACAAATTAAAGTCTCAAGGAGAATATTCATGTTGGTTTAGAAAGTTCGTGAACTAAAAATACAGGCATAAGATAACTTTCAATGTTTAATTAAGAGTTATATCACATACAAATCTATAGAGTGTCGGCCATAAAAATTAGTTTACATATGACAAAGGTGCTAAAGAAGATTTTTGGTGCATTCACAGTACTGTTCTTTATCCATTCATTATTTGTGATGTATGTACAAATATCAATATAATTAATTAAAGCATGCACGCGACAAAGAATGAATGAAAAAAAAGTAATATTCTAACGGTGCCAAAAAAAATTTCCATTAAAGAAAAAACCCATATCAAATGAGAATAATTAAATAAAAACTTGAGCCAACCCGAGACAACCCTTAATGCAAAAGCTAATTATTATAAGTACTTTTGAGTATGAGCTGCATGTTCCATGTTCTTCTACGCATATAAAAGTATCCGCTAAAACGTGGTTCAAAAGTCATCACTATTCATTGGATAATTTTAAGAATCTCATGACCAGTGCTCCAGCTTTCCTCGTACATTAAGTATTTACTCTTCCGAGTACTTTGCGCATACGAATAATGTAATCATGGGACAACAGATATGATTATGAGATTTGACGTGTATTGTCGATCACGATTTGTATTGTAACAGACTAATTAATCCTTCGGTCACTGGATTTGGATACTGACGGTCGATCTCTCATTAGCATATGTCATTCATAAATAAAGCGATGTGATAGGGTGCCCGATTGTGCGCATAATAAGTTATGATTGGGAGGCTGTGGAGCTTACAATACAGTAGTCCTCAATTATATCTTACCACATGTACAGTTACGCACCATGCTAAATCAATCTTCGATAAATAAATACATCATGCATTCCATGCATGAAGTAATTAAAATCGAAAAAGAGGCCTAAGCACACGGCCTGGCGTTGGGCCTTTGGGGGCACTGAAACTTGTGCCAGCGGAAGAATCATTATATTCGTATTTCTAAATGCGTAAAACGTTTTCTTTTCTAGAATATGCATTGGTTTAAGTTTTTGAATTGCAATTTGTCCATCCATCCTCCTGGTCTCTTCAATTTCAACTCTATCTATCCTTTTCATTTTGTTAATGTTTGTTATATTAAGTGGCTTATAATTTGCCTTTTACGAAGTCTAATTAAATGTGTTACAAAAAAAAAACAAAAGTTTAATCGTATAATGTAATCACCTTAGGAGTTGGAATTAGCAGAGCGATAAAAATCAAAGCACAAATATGCCATTTTGAACCATCTGACTTTGACATGAATTTCTGCAGCATCATGATTTTTTTTTCCCGATCAGTTTCTTATTGGTTGAAATTAATCCATCGTATTTCATTGGATTTCGCCATATCTTCGGCTAGTCAATGATGAAAAGTTACCTTATTTTAATTCCCATCTACATTTGGGAAAAACAAAAATAAAATAAAATAAAATTGGGATTTGGAAATTATATTAATGCCTAGATTAGTTATGTAAAGCAAAATATTAGCAAAATATTAGTTGAATATTAGCTGGTAGTAGACATATTCAACTAGTGAAAAGGGCCTCTCTAAAGTTGGAAATAATCCGAAAATGAAAAGTGTATAAGGTGAAAAATAAAGCGTGTTTTCTTAATTATTCAATTATCCATTTTCTAAACGCTTTTCCAATTAATAAATGCTAATATCAGATTTGGTCCTTGATTTAATAATTTATGATTTTTTTATTCGAAATCGGAGCTCAAGTCATGTGTGTAGATATAGAAACCAATATTTTTATTGTTCCACGAGGGGTGGTTGAATCAATGAAGCTTTATATAAAATCACCAAGTGAAAAAAAAATTATAGAGGGCACAAAATCAGTAATGCTACCAACATTCATACAATTTAATATCAGTTCGAAGCCGAAAATAAACTTCTCCTTCAAAGGCATCAGTCATCAAAGTGGCAATTCCTCTAGCCATGAAAAAATCACCAGTGCCACCAATCACTGAAACATCTCTAGTCTTATTCATCAAAGGATCAGCCCCAGCAAAGTTTAGGCTTCCCCTGTGCTCTGTTGAATTGAAAACAAAGGAGAAGCCAAGCCAAGATGTAAAAATTTCTTTCTTGTCATAAATATAAAACCCTTGTGCTCGACCAACTGGGGTTGAACGTAAATTGTTGTCAAGTGTAATGGGATCATCAAACACTACTAAATCACCAAAATGGTTTTGGCCAGCCAATATGGTCTTGTTGCCCCAAGCTGGTGAGCCGACAATGGCTGAAGTTGCATTGCGAGAGTTTTTGCCATTGTAAATAATGTCATGGAAGTAAAACACTAAATGCTTACAATGTTTTCGAGCTCGGATTTTTGGGGTGCGTGCATCGGAGGATGTTGAGATCAGGAAGAGGAGAAAAATTGCTAGCATTAGTGTTTTAGCATCCATTGCTAGATCAATATATGAATGATTGAGTTTGCCAAAATTTGCAGAGGATGAAATGTGAGTGCGTTGAGGCAATGGCCCTTATATAGGACCTTGTAGTCGTTTATTTTATTAATATTGTTGTTATTTTATTAATCATTAAGCATGTTACATAACTTGGGTTTAAAGGGATTAATTATTGGTGAATGCTGTGGCTCTGACAAAAGCAATGTGCCTTATCCATTGATGAACTACTACATTTTGTTAGCTTGATGTTTACGACTGAAACCAATTATTTGCTGCACCAAAGTCCAGAGGTTTTGGTAACCGATTTCTTGCACAACTAATAGCTAATACTTTCAGAGTCCACGATTCTGGAAATCATGTCATGTATAGCATCATGACCAAGAAACAGATTTACTAAACGAGGTGTTCAATTTTAATTATTCTCCTTCATATCAACTCACCATTGATCGGACAAGTGTGTGGTACGACTAGCTAGGATTCTTGAACTAAATAGACAATGAAATGTTTATCCTGTCTCAAGAATCATTATAAAAGAAAAGAGACGTTAACCATAATGGCAATTTTATTCCAAGGAATTGTTCTGTTCCATATATATTCCACATTTTCACATTTTTTTTATGCCCTCAAAATTTCATTTCCTCACAATTGGGACCTCAAGTTAATTTTTACCAGAACCACTAACCAAACATTCGGAATGTCAATCTTATTAAGGCACTGGACACTGGTAGATCTAATGTCGTAATAGATAGCGAAACGTAAGATTCTTCTAAATGATGATATTAATATTATATGAGGTAATGATGCTTTGGTCCCTGAGCTTTCATGTTTTGTCATCTGCGGACAATAACCCCAATTGAAATGATCAAATTACACTTACAATATGGATCTCTGACCACCGTGTACGAGGTAATTAGTACTGTTTCAATCGAGGTCGGCGTACGGCTCAAGAAAATGATACAATTAATTTGGAGTTGACCAGCAGGATGGCAAACACCCATGCATTTCAGACACCTAACCGTTTGAAATTTTAAAAAGAGTTGAGGCTAACACCCACCTGAGTTGGTGAGAGCGTGTGGCTGTCTATTGTTATTATTATTCCTTTTCAAAAGTTAGGTTTTGAGTTTGGTTACAGTAAAGGAAAGTTGAATTATGCCACTGAAAACTTCTACATAAACACATTACCAAAACCTGAATTTAATGTTATGAGAATTATTTGGATCCATGGAAACTGCACATGATTAAGGTGACCACTATCCTGACTCTTGTACCTTTGAATTTAATAATCAGAGGCTTACAGGAACATACTTACTTTTCTCTGTCAACTCAAACTCATAAACTGACGAAATGCGTGCTCTCTGTAAATTATTAGCAATCATTGAAGAATTGCTAGTTGATAATCTGCAGGGCCATGTGTCTCTTAATGAGGAAAGGGATTAACTAGCTTGTCTTCAAATAAAGTTCAACTTTTCAAGTTTTGGATTCTGTTCTCTTTGGAAAAAATAAAAAACAATGAGAATATGGAAAGTGAACCAATATGAAATTTTCATATCTTTTTACGACACCCTATTCGATTTTGGTGGTTGCTAATGAAAATTGATTTGTTGTATTACTTGTAGTAGGTGAAGTTGCTATTTAAATGGAACCGTTAAAAGCTTCTTTTTTCTTAATTTTATTTGTAATAATGTGACACATTCTTACATTTATCTAAACAAATTCATTCCAAATGAGGTTACAGTCGTAAAGTTCATAAAAAGATAATACAATAAATTGTTTTAGAAATTGCCAAAATCATCTTCCACTTGATGAATATGTCACCTTATTTGATATTAATATTTTGGAATATAGTTTTGACATGTGTAGAGGATTTTATTTCAATAAAATTTCTAGAAAAATTATTTTGTTATCAATAATATTTTTATTTTAATTCAAATGTCATTATTTTCTATCTTATAATTGATAGTATAATATAAGTGGAAATAATTTAAAAAAGTTAATTTGGTCATAAATGTTCTTTAAGTCCACAGACACCTGAGTTCGAATAATAATAAAAATCAAAGATTTAGTGTTACATGAGTTCAAATAAGAATAGGAGATAAGGATTTGATCTGTATTTCATAAGTGTAATTTCCCAATCGGCTAGCCCACCTAAATCTTTGTAAAAATTATCAAGTTCCTTTTTTGCATATCATTGGTGTCAACAACAGAATCCTTGATTATTAATTTCTTTTTATAAAATTCACCCATATATAGAAACATTGGTGTGTGTACAGATAGATAGATAAAAACATTTAATTATAGGAATTACGTGAACTATATAATCTGCTATAAGAGTGTCCATGCCACCAATCCGATCAAAAGAGAGCAAATTCACCAAGCCAGTAAGGCTCCAATAAACCGACGGTTTTGGGTAGACCAATGGATGATTGAGAGGTTGAAAACTATGCAAAGATGAAATGTTAGGGCTTTGAGGTCATGGTGTTTGAACAGTATTAATTGCCTTATATAGGAGTTTGTAGTTGTTCGTTTTATTTGTCACTAAGCATGAGACAGAACTTAGCTTTAAATGGATTAATATAATTGGTGAAAGTGTGGCTCTACCCAAAATCAATGTGCCTCATCTATCGATAAACTACTACATTTTGTTAGCTTCATTCTTAGGACTGAAACTAATCATCTCCTGCACTAGAGATTTGGTAACAAAAATTTCAAAGCTTATGGTCTTGGAAACCTTATGACAAAGGAACAGATTAAATAAATTAATTGTTCAATTTATTTTGTTTAATAATTCTATATTGATTAGTCTTGAATAATCAAGTATGTGGTATGACTAGGCAGGATTCTTGAACAAATTGACAAATTAAATGTTTATCATGCCCCAGAATCATTAAAAAGAAAAATAAACGCTAACCCGTTAAGGCAATTTTATTTCATTGAACCTGTATTGTTGCATATTTAACATTTTAATAATAAATGGGGATGTGTTAATATATTTGTTGATAATAATGTTAGGAATCCAATCCTAATTTGAGTCTTAGTGCAATGTTTTACTCATTTATTAGATGATATATTATATAACTTGTAAAATTTCTTAACCATCATCCAAGAATACCATGTCACTCAAAACTTAAATAAGAACTTAGATGTTGGAATGCTTAGCATTACTCATTTGTTAATTTAGAATCGTTAGTTCTAGATTGACTTATTTGAACTCACTAAATTCCTCTCTACACCTACTTGAAAAAACAAATTCATTATTAAAAATTAAAAATTTAAAAATCTCAAAATCGCCCTTCATTATTCTCTTTCTCTCTCTACCTTACAATTATATATTCTCTCTCTACTCTCACCTTCTACAAACTAAACACTCAATTTCATTTTCTTTTAAATTCATTTTTTTTTAACTTTTTGTAGTATATCATGAGCCATACTTGATGCTTTCTCTATATAATAATTTTTTTTCTTGATATTCATTTGTTTTTGTGTTTGGTAAAAAATATTTTCTTGATACTTATTAACTTTCATGACTGATAAAATTTTGTTGATGTTCATTTTTAACTTGTGATTTTGTTCCTTTTAGTTAGTGATCTAATTGTTTGAAGCCAAAAGAAAACATCTAAATGAGTTTATGAGAATTTGAGAAATTAGAAAGAGAAAGAAAAGAAATGGTTAATTAAGTAATTTTTTCAAAAATTATGTAAATAATAAAATTTTTAAATAAAAAAAAAGACGTAGAGAGAAAAATTGATGAGTTCAAATAATCTCACTGTACCCTTATTGTTCGTTATATTTAAGTTTGATCGCATTCTAAAAGCTATTTGAGTCTCTCCATCTGCCAATCATTATTATCGCATTCTGGAATCTTTGAAACGATTGTGGAATGTTTTCAAATTTTCCTACTGGGCATTAAAAAAGAAAAAAAAAAAGAGTAGATATTTGATTAGCTATATTCACCACATAATCATTACTAATTTTCACAATTAGCAAAAATAAGCCCATCATCACTTACACACGCATTTTTTTTATTATAAAAGAGTAATTAAATTAATGCGTAGTAAGACTCCAACGAATGAATGGGCATACGTAATTGAGCGTCCAAGGATTTTTCCCTAATTAGTATTGCATATTTGTGCTATCTTCACCAACATTCATAGAATTTGATGTCAACGCGAAGCCGGAAATATACGTCCCCTTCAAATGCATCGGTCATTACAGTAGCAACACCACGGTGCATGAAGAAATCTCCAGTGCCACCCACCACAGAAATGTCTCTTGTCTTGATCATAATCGGGTCGGCTCCGATGAAATTTATTGTTCCTTGATAGTCTGTGCTGTTAAGAACAAACGAAAACCCTAACCAGGATGTGTATGTGTTTTTGGTATCGTAAATGTACATCCCTTGTGCTCTACCGACGGGCTTTGAGTGAAAATTGTTGTCAAGTGTAATGGGATCATCAAAAACTGCTATATTTCCGAAATGGAAATTACCTGCTAGAATGGTCAAATTTGCTCCTTCTGGTGCTGCCACAATCGCAGATGTTGCATTTTCTTTATTCCTGCCATTGTAAATCACATCATGGAAGTACAGCACTAGTTCCTTGCATGGTTTGTACCGCTTTTTCCTGCCCATGCTCGGAGAACATGTAGCAAGGACCATAAAGAAGAAAATAATTATGCAAGTTTTAGCACCCATTTTTTTCAAAAATTTGCTATAACAACAAACTCACGTAAAGTATTTGTGAGTTTGCCAACTCAATCATCCCCTTTTTATAGTGTGACATTGGATACTACAGCTGCCTACCAAGTCAAAATAAAATAATAGGAGAAAAAAAAAAGATGAAGGGAACTATAATCACTTGATAAATTTCACACATATAATTAGAGATCTCGAAAGCTAGTTCACCTTATTTTTGAAGGTTTACTTTCTTTTTCTTTTTAAAGATAGAAAATAAGGGTATAATATTTGATCCTCATACTTTCAAGAGTCGAACTTAGATGACTAACCAAACAAAGAGGGTAAAAATCACTTTACTACGTCCATAGGGGTTGTGGACGTGCTCTTTGACTCTATTCAAATAAAGCTCTCATAAGAAAAATATCTTACGTCAACTGTAATTAATTACTATACTATAAGCTTAATGCAACCTTTAACTCATGAGTTAAATTTTGAGCATAAATTAGATTCATAAGCTTCTATATAGTAGTAGGGGCATACTCCCTCACAAGTGATCTCAAACCACTTTACTATGTGATAAGAACTAGGTAAAAAGACCAACCTAGGCATGACAAGAGGTTACAGGAAAAATATTTCATAATGACTAAAATTAACAACAAGGATAATTCTTAAATTAGTTTTTGAATATAAGTTATACCCATTTACTTATATAAGTTCAGATTGAATTATACTGTCTTTCATTTCTTTATTTCTAAGTTCTATATAAATAACATGAACCTGGAATGCGGACGGCTGGTACGTAAATGTCGAATCTTCACCATCTTCTTGAATCGAGTTTGGGCGGATATTGGTAGGGGGTGGTTGTTGAATGTTGATTTTAGTGGCGTGCTACTGAAAATTGACTTAAAATTTGCTCTTGGTAGGTGGAGTTGTTATCTAAATGGACCCACTGGTATGCTATTTATAATCTTATAGTCTGTCGATTACTCAACGGTTCACATCCTATCAATTTTCTCCCTACATCATCTTTTTAGTTAATAATTTATTATTTATATAATTTAAAAATAATTATTTAATAACCATTTGTTATATTTTTCTTCTTAATTTCATAAATTCTCATCAATTTATTCAAGATATTCTTTTAGTTGCAAATAATTGGTATTAATAACTAAGATGAACAAAATCTACCATTTAAAAATTAATATCAAAAAATTTTTACCAGCCATAAAAGTAAATAAATATCAAGAAAATAATTTTTATCAAACACAAAAGCTAATGATTATCAAAAAAAATTGTTATATATAAAAAGCATGAAATATAAATCATGATATACAAAAAAAAAAAAAAAAACTGAAATAACAAATTCAAAAAAGAGTAAAATTAAGTGGTTAGTATGTAAAATTGAGAGTGGAGAGAGAATATACAATTTTAAGCTAGGGAGAGAAAGAAATTATTGAAGGATAATTTTGAAATTTTTAATTTTTAATAATGAGTTTATTTTTTTAAATAAGTGTAAAGAGAAATTTATCATGTTCAAATAGCCCCACCCCTCCAAAATTCCTAATAAAACTCCTTTTTACTTGAAATTACTTAAATAAATGAAAATAAATTAATTCATCTCTTATTTTGAATAAAAAAAATTAATTACATACTTAAATAAATTATTCTTTTAACAAACTTTTTAACACTCTTGTTTCATAATTTTTGTTCATATTTTAAATTTTATAATTTTTTTAAAAAAATTATAAGAGTTTAGAGTTATGAGATAGAAGTTATGTAATAAGAAAAAATAATTTAAAATTTTAAAATTTGTATGTATTTTATCAATAAAAACTTGAAAGAACAATTTTTTTTTCTTAGAGTGTAAAATTATGAGAAGATGTTTAATTTTAATATGTGGATCTATTTTTCACAAATTAAACTGGGGGTATTTAAGGAATAAATTTTTACAAGGGTGTTTTAAAGATTTTAAAGGGGCGTTAAAAGCTTAACTCTTTTTATTTTCATTAATGTCTTTAAGATTATTGCATAGGTATTATTATAAAAGCAAAGAAAAAATAAGGGTAGAAGTGTAATATAATTAATGATAGGAGTGTCATGCAGTCACAGGATTTTTTGTTAAATGGTGATTTCGGATTACCCCTCGTAAATATATAATTTTTAAATGACTCCCTCACTTTTAAAGACCTTAATATTAAGAAGACCCAAAAAAAAAAAAATCACTGACATTTTCCCTTATATTTTGAATAAAAATAGGATAACATGAGGTTTTCATAAGTAAAAAGGTGATTTGAAAATAATCGATTCTTGAGGTGAGTAATCTAAAATTTATCCTTATTTTAACTTAAATTCTTGACTTAAAATTTTGATATAAATGTTGAGTTATTGTAAAAATCTTATTTGAAATTTACACTTATTTGAAACTACCAATTTTTATTTTTTTAATCATTGTAAAAAGAAATTTAAATCCAAGAACTCCTTTTTCGGCTGGACGAGTAAGAAACAAATATGACTTGGGTTAATAACAAAGCTTCTATTATAGCTTGACAACTAATCCCCACTACTAAACTGTGGTTAGCACATGCCTTTTTTTTCCTCTCTCTTACTAAGCTAAAGTTAACAAAATTGCTACTATTGTTCACGACAGTAAAACTGGGTAACAAAGTCAATAAGAGAAATGTTGGACTATTTGAATTGCACATTAAACTTCTTTGCATTTAAAATATGAAAATTCACCTTTATAGACCCACACTAATATCTAAAGTATCCTAATTAAGTTAGGTTATTGCAATTCCCCTTTTTCTTTTTATTTTCACTTCAATTTCATCCTTTCTCCATCTCTCTGGTTTCTATTCCTTTCTCATTCCTTTCTATGGTGATCCCAGATGAACACACATATACATGAAAAAAGAAAATTAAATGAATAAGAGAGTAACCATAATTTTTCCAGTCCGAAGTAGAAGGATGTATTCCTCTTTTTTTTTTTTTTTTTTTTTAATGGGGTGGGTTGGTGAAAACACTTTAATTTGTCGGCGCCCAACTCGTGTCTTATAATTAAAGTCATCCAATCGTTGGCCTTTTTTATTTCTATTCTATTTTGTTAAAACGTCAAATAAATATGAATCATATGATAATTAAGATAAATTTCAAAACTTTTGGATAATATAGTTCTGTAGTGTCCATTAAACATAAAAAGAAAAGAAAAGAAAGGCCTTAGCTGTCACGAGAGCTGTCATCATCTTTATCGAGTGGCGTGCACATGCTCAAGGGCCCGGCTGCTATGGTTGCCTACTCGATCACCTTTATTTCCTTCTTTGGAAAAGAAATGAACTAATGTTAGGAAGACGATAAGAATGAGGTAGGTTGTTGTCTTAAGTTCTAGAGTTGAAATCTGCAAGCTGGATTTTAAAATATGGGTTGCATACGAACAGACGACTCGAATGGTCAGTGAGTTAGGTCAAATTTTGATAGATTTAAATTTAATTCGAATCATAATCTCAACTGTCAAGATTAATAAGAGAGAGAGAACATTGTTGTATCGTGTTTGGATTAAACTAATTTTGACAACAGCCTTTAAGCATTCAGAGATAATTAAGTAATGGATATATATATATGTATATATATATATATTTATATATTCTCTGATGAAATATTTTTTAGCTGTTAATAGTATCTCATTTTATTAAAACTAAGATGTCTTTAGCGCAGAAAAGTTCTAAACGTGTAGGGATAGGGACACAATCCCCGAATTGTTTTTTAAATTACTAACGCACACGGGTACATCCATGCCATGCATGGGATTTGGTCTCAAGTTGCCGGTCGGCCTCTCCCTTGATACTGTTTTTAAATTTCCGATCTCTTTTTGTACCATGACTTGATAGTTTTCCGGTGACTGACCACGAATTTGGCAAACGCAAGTGCACACTTACTTTCAATTCAACAGCCCAGCCACGTATACACAGCGGACTGCACCCAAATACTTCCTTGCCAATTTGCATAGTTTACGTATTACCTTTATATAATGAAAATTAATTTCATTGACTCAAAATAAAATATATCTGACCGAATGTAGAAATTAAGTACGCTCGAAATGGTTTGGTACCCGCTCTGGGGCCTCATTTTTGTTTGTTAAAACAGTACTGCGATTTCTTTTTTCTTTTTAATGTTTTTCGTCGCTTCTCCCCCTTCCCCAAGTTTCTGTTCGAAATAGGATAAAAATATCCAAATTCTGAAATTACTTTCAATAAATGAAAAGCTACGTCTATAGATACTGAATTGACAGACATAGAAGGGATCAATGCGTGGTTTATTAGCCAAATGACTGGACCCAGCACTAGCATCACTACGGTACCTGTATATTCACTCCAGTTGAACACTAACGTATAAGCAAACCAAGCACTGTAATCAGTTTTTCATATTGTAGAAGTAGAACCCTTGAGCTGTAGCAGCCTCAGGAGAATGGAAATTCTGATCTTTGGTCACTGGATCATTGAACACAACAATCGATCCAAATTTGTAGTTACCAAGTTTACGATGGATTTGGGATTGAGGTTGGACAACTGTACTAATATGATTTTTTACTTATATAATAAAAAATTTATTATACTTTTAATAATTTTATTAAAATTATTATTTATATTTTATATTTACTATATATTATTAATTTTTATTTTATAGTTACAGTTTTTTTTTTCATAGTAGCAGTAACTATAGTACTAAATTATTTGGTAAACAATAGCTGCTGTATCTAGTAAGTTATATTAATGTGATTTTTCACTATAATAGAAAATATATTATATCTTTAATAATTTTGTTAAAATTATTATTTAAAATTTATATTTACTATATATTATTAATTTTTATTTTATATTTACAGTTTTTTTTTCATAACAACTATAGCTCAAACACACCTTTAGTTCCGCTTATAACTTTGGCTGAAGTTGAATTGGCCACATCATCTGGGTCTAAAAGCAAATTGTCATGGTAATAAAGCACAAATTGCTTGCATGGTTTGTGGTATTTGGAAATTTTCCTGCTGGCCGAAACGGATTGAGATTTAGGAACAAACACAATTAATAAGATAACAAATATCCAAGAAAATTTTATTGCAAGATCTGTCATCTTCAAGTGCTTATAATTAATGATTGTTGTGATTACGAATTTACTCAGTCTTGCTTCAGCTTTTATATAAGAATTCATCAAGCGTGTCCTTATCCTCCACCAATAATAGTAAGTATTTTAGGCATACCATCATTCCCCGATCAGTACATAAGATGTCGTATTGGAGTTTGATATTGACATGAATAATTCCGTTTTAACTTGTATTTGCTTGATTATATGCCTTTCTCTATCAAATGATCGTCAATATTTCCAATAATTAAATTTAAAAGTCGATCATTTCGCTGAAGTTTCGTTTTGCTGAAAGATTTACAGTTCTTGTACGGTGAAATCGAATAAATTCAACTTTTTGGATTAGTTAGAGACATACGAAAGAAATATGCTGCATTCGTTATCAGCTCCACATTAACACAATGCCGGCCCTTTTAAAGACTTTATTGGCATAGAAAAGTATTCGAGTATTTATACCGTCCTTTTCATTCACTCTTTTTTCTTTGCATTTTCAACTAATAGTAAATGTATTCATACATGTGATAAAAAGTGAATAAATAGAGTATTATGTTTCAAGAAATGCATATTGATTATAAAGGACTCTCCTTTTATTTTGTTCTGTCTTTGCCTATCTTTGTTTAATGAGCGGGCAAGATTGAGTTTTATACTTAATTTTTTTCACTTTATTTACAATCAAGCCAATTTCTTTCACTATATTATGAACACAAGGAGCGGGGAGGGGGAAGAGGATCATAATCCTTATTATATGCGCCACTCTATCCCATACTAAATTTTGGTAATTTTTTAGTTTATATTATGTCGATGTGTACCACAATTCTGCCATCTTTCTCTTCACTCATGTATAATGCAGTAAAACTCGTCTCTAATACCGTCCAGACAGTTATGTATCAACTATAAGTCCTTTGATCTAATAACATCATATCAAAGTTCAGTCTTGTCTTCGAATTCGTTTATTAAGTTTTATCAATATAAAAGATTTTATTAAGACTGATCTTTAATACAATTATATAGCCTTTAACTATTACATTTTAATACAAATGGAAGAAGAATAAATGAAAGCTTGCAAATTTTGTCTTTTTAGCACAAAACCTCTAAAGAATATTGAATGAGAATATTTGCTGCAAGAACTAGTGATTTACATAAGAGTTGGGTCTTTAAATAAACACCCCCCCAAAAAAAAAGAAAAAAAGAAAAAGAAAAAGAAATACCAAAGCCTTTAAAATTTTTCCTTTTATCATTTCAAAACTATTGAAGACTATAGAATGAAAATATTTGCCTCGAGAACCACTGGTTTCTCTAACAATATATATATATATATATATATATATATCTAACTGTGCTCTAGTGAACGATATTGATCAGCAAAGTAGCAATGGCTGTGTCCCAAAAGTTGGCTTCAAAATTATAGGACTATGATTCAGGTAAATTCACAAAAAGATCTACTCCACATACCAGTGAGGGACTTGTTTATTTGTATTAAATATATCCGCAACCCCTCTCGGAACACCTAAAGTACCCTCTGAACTAAAGTTACATACTCATATTTAGGAATGGTTGAGATGGTCAAAATTGATTGTTAGAAGGTTTCATATTTGAACACTACGATAGGGGATGGTGATCTACGTGCTACAGTAAAGGGCCTACACGTTGATCCGTACCCACCAGCCACCGGCCACCAGCCATCCCAAATGGGCTTCAGTAAAACAAGGATTAAGTTTAGGTGAGTTCGTACCGGACTCAGAAGTTTTGGTGTCCATTAGAATTGGTCTCATCTCTAATTGTTGGCTTAAACAAAATAATAATAATAATTTCAAGGTTTGGGCCATCGTCAAGAACTGTGTTCTTTTATTTTTTGAGGATGAGTCAAGTCACTTTTAAAGTTTCATCCAAATTTGCAAGCCAATGGACAGCCAGATCTAGATGCATCACTGGAAACTTTATGATTCAACTAAAATAATATTTGCCACAACACAGTACATGATTTCCACTTCTTTTCCTTTTTCTGTTAGTTTGGTTGCATATGTATGTACATATGATGTAACATTGGCCAGATCACTGCCACCAACTCCACCAAAGAGAATGTCACAATAATACTAGGTTCCAAACACCAATTTTCAAAAGGAGCAACCATAGCGGCATAATAGAGAAGCCTCATTAGTTTAAAATAGCAGAAGCAACAACATAGGAGAAGATCATCCAAAATTAAAGCCAAGCTTTGTTCTTTTCCGTTATGCCTACATGTTGTCTGGCAACACTCATAGGCAAGATGCAAAGACCTGAGTCATGCAAAAATCGCTCAAACTTTAGGCATATTTACTAGGTTAATTATGAATAGAAATACATTGTCAAGTTTTGGGTAATCATATAATGCGTTGACAACCCGGTCAAACATGTCCCTATTGCTTCGTTAATCATGCTGGCAAATATCCTCTATTTATTATTTGGGTTGAAAAACAACTACTGTTACCCCAATCAATATGGTTAATGCACTTGAGACATCACACCACCAAATAACAGAGTCCTCCAGTAAGAAATTGCAAATTTTTGTTTGAATTTCCAATTGAGTTTTCAGATTCCCAAATATTTAAAGAAAGTGTCCTCTCTTATCCCTTTCTCTCAGAAAATTATCTAATTCTCAACAAAATAAAAGAATGAACACTTTACATGGCCAAACCAGGAACACTGCTGTGTACAGGGAAATGCACCTATTGTCAAGGACCAGGCAACAGCCAAAAGCAATCCTACAACTAACTACAAGCCATTCTAATCAGTAATCACAAAATTCAAAACGGAGCAGAATTAAATGTTTGAACCAAAAAATAAACATTTAAATAATAATGGTAAAATTAATATTCAAGTCAATACAAACACTAATCACTGGAGATTTTATTACGAAGTCTATAAATAATACGCCCCTTGCTCGTATCATAACGACTAACTTCAACCCTAACTCTATCTCCAGGCAACACACGTATGAAGTTTTGCCTAATCTTTCCAGAAATATAACCAAGAATCAAATCTTCATTATCTAAACGAACCCGAAACATACCATTGGGAAGTGACTCAGTAATGAAGCCTTCATGAACCCATTTCTCACTACTAGCACCCTCTTCGCTGCTCCTATCGCCGCTTTTCCTGGCTTCTATTGTTGTCCAAATCTTTGTAATCTTTGCAAACTCTTTGTTTACATTGAACTTTACATGGCTACTTTTGTTTGACAAAGATCACAAAAAATAAAAATAAAAATAGTAATATCAATAAATTTAATTAGTTTTTATTGAACGCATGTTATCGGTAATTAAAAACAAGTGAGAACAGAAAGATGACATACTTGATAGGAAAGGAAATGGGTAACAAATCTTGGCGGGGAAGAAGCAGAGGTTGAGATGGACGGTGGAGATTGCAGCTCAGCTGAAGCATATCTTCGGTCGAATTTTTGAAACCCTAGCTAGCCAACTGGAAACTAAAAGGGGCTTGCTCTCGTACCAACCGCTTCAAGTTGAAAGCCGATAGCGTCTCATATCCTCTAAGTAACTGTTGACTCTAGTCAGTGGGTAATTCCGTGTGGACGAATCTAGGTAACAGAGATACACCTCTACTTAAACGACATCGCATTGAATGGACGTGATGATAGGTACCAGGTAGTTGTATAACTTTTATGTTACAGGTGCACAGGCAGCAGCAACACACCATCACGAATTATAAGACAAAAAAATTCACTACAAAGCAATTTTTTTTTATCAGTACTAAATTTTGTGCTAATTAATGCATATTCTTTTGTGTTATTATTTCTTTCTTACTACCACTCGACCCATGAGTTTAAATTACAAATTTTGGTACTGGTTCATTGCTAGTTTGTCTATATTGAAATCCAATAAAGACAAACAAAAATCAAAATTATGGGAAGAAACAAAAGAATTTCAAGAAAGTCTTTCTCACTATTTGACTTGAATTTATTAGATATTGTTGAACAATCACAATGGAAAGACATGCAAATCATTTTACAAAATCCGATTGGATGATTCTCCAAATTCAAACCAAAAGAAAACGAATTAGTTATTAAGGTCTGAATCCTTGGCAGACGAGTCTTCTTCCAAATCAGAAGCCAAATTCATAGATACCCTGTCACTGTATTGTTGAATTACCAATACTGATGTCCTTGAGAACTCCAAAGAAGTTAACAAACTTCCCACTGGCCCCAATTCTGGGCAATCACTTCTTGTGCTTAAAGCTAAGGCCAGTTCACCGTCAGGCATTCGACCCACCAGTAAGAGATTGCAGCGGCTTACCTCCCGGATGACAGCAATGGTTTCTGTTGTGTTTCTCACAAGTCTCTCTTCATATCTCGCAGAGCCAGCCCGACATGTTTTCAGCTTAAACTCGGAAAGAACCTCTTCATCCATGCTAGCATTGCCAGCCATATCAACACTGACTATGTTCCCTATGGTGTCAGCAGCCAGTAAGAAGCGAATGACTGTAAAACTGATACCAGGGTGTTCAGCCATGCGAGCTCCACAAGCAAGGGCTTCACGATCATCACGTCCCCCAAAGAAGAGGAGTGTGATAGTATAGGAAACATTACTTGCAGAGACTTGAGTGGTTCCACCAAGTCCACGATCAATTAAAATGCCAACTGAGCACGGCGCATGTTTGAGAACCCTCTGGTTAACCCAGCGGAAATCAGATCGAGTAGTCTCCAGGGAACCATCTAACCTCTGGTGCTTATGGAACGGAAGGATGATAATTGCAGATCTCTTTCTTTCAGCAGTGGTGCAAATGTCCTCGTGCATGTCAGACATTGAAGAGATTGCAGTCATTGGCCGAACTGATACCTGGCTAAGTTGCTGAAAAGCCTCGAAAGCTACAACAATGTGGTTAGGATTTGATTGTCTGCCCTTATTCCAAAAAGGCAAGCCATTTCTTCTTGCCTTGTGAACCATTAAGATAGCAGATGACCTCTCGGAAAGCTCCATGAGGTGCAATGCATATACACAAAGTCCTTCAGACTTCTGAATTCCTCGCGAGGCCTCAAGGAGATTAATCATTGATGGAATGTTTCTTGTGCTATGGAAACAGGCCAAAATCCTCAATTGGGCTTTTGAATTTTTCCTTTCAACAGTCCTGTGCTTGTAATCAGCGACTCTTGCCCTTCTTGCTGGTTTATATACCACCATAACAAGAGGTGTGGTCATGAAGGTAGTAACTACAGCCATCAGAATCATAATAGCAAACACTTGATCATTCAAAACCTGGAAATTCAAATCCATAAAAATTCGATGTGTCATTTAGATAAAAAGACAACTATAAAGCAATGATTAAGGCAATGAGCCCAATCCTCAATGTCAAGAACACTCAAAAGTACCTTCCTATCTTTACCAATGTTGAGCACAATGAGTTCCACCAGGCCTTTAGTATTCATGAGTATCCCCAGTGCAAAAGCCTCACGGAGAGGCACTTTGAAAGAAAGAGATACCACAAAAGTGCCAGCAATTTTTCCAAAACAGGCAGTCAAAATAACCAAAGACAAAAGACCCCATGATTGAAGACCTTGGATTGTGGCTATATTTGTCTTCAGTCCACTTGAAACAAAGTACAATGGCAGGAAGATGCCAGAAACAAGATCCTCAACTTTTTCCACAAGAGCACTGGCAAATGGACCTTCCTTGGGGATAAGCACTCCAACCACAAAAGCACCAAACATGGCATGAATTCCAATAGCATCAGTGATAAATCCAGCTGCCAGAACAGCTGCTAATGTAGCACAAACATATGTTTCCTCTACTGGCTCGCCTTCATGGCATTGTCGAGCCATCCATTTAAATGTTGGAGGGACAACAAGAATCAAAAAAATGACAAACACACAACCAGAAAGGAAGACCCAAACCGGAACAAGGGAAGAGTGACCAGAGCCAGAGAGGGCAACCGCAAGAGCAAGTAGAATCCATGCAGCCACATCATTAACAGCAGCAGCTGACATAGCCATTCTGCCAACATCAGTAGTCAGAAGCTTCAGCTCAGCCAGAATGCGAGCTAGGACAGGAAAGGCAGTTATCGAAAGAGCCACACCCATGAATACAAGAAATGAAGTACTATTTGCACCCTTAGATATGGTTTCTCGAAGGAGAAAAGAGGAACCAATTCCTAAAGCAAAAGGAAGGCTAATCCCTGCAATTGCAATGCCGAGGGCCTTTTTCCCAGTTTGACGAAGGGATCTAGGGTCTAATTCAAGGCCAACAAGGAACATAAAGAAAATGAGACCAAGATTTGCCAAAGTATCTAATACTGTTTGACTTTTGGGTGGAAAAATTGCTTGCAGAAATCTCTCGCTGCGGCCCAGCACTGATGGCCCAAGTAAAATCCCTCCCTGGCCATGTATGCAACAACAATCGGTAAATTATCTGATGTCAAGGTTATACAGATTACAAAGATGCAAAAACATGAAATTCATGAAACACACATGGTGAATATTATGGCTCAAGGAAAGTTTCAATGTATATAAGGGTTAAACTAGATAAAACCAAAGAAAAACAAAAGAAAGAAATAAACTAAGTACACCAGAATCAAACTAACAACTTTGCAATACTAAATCAACTAATTTCATGATTGTGTGAGCTGAAACAAATTACAGAATTCAGAAAACATTGGAAAAAGAGAAGCAGCAAAATCTGTACATCTTTGCTTTAATATTGAAACAAGAGCTCACAGTAATCTCAGCAATCACGCGTGGCTGCCTTAGTGGCCGTAAAATAAAAGCAAGACCCCTTGTGAGCAAAATAACCAAACATATCTGCAAAATGGCAAGAGGAAGCGCAAAATCAAGAGGGCTATCGCCTTGGAAGATGCCATTTGATGTAGGTTTCATGGGAGCAGGACATGCATGTCCAACCGTAGCATCGGAAGCCATTAGTTCAACCAAAACCAATTAACCCAAATGGAAAATAGCGATCTCACTTCAATCCCCTGCAATTAAAGACGAGTCACACTTCAAGGTTAAAATAATAAGATAAACCCTGAACCCACCTACAACATACAACGGCTGGCATCAACCCCATTTAGTTTATGGCTTGTAATTAAAGAAATGAGTATAAAGAACACATAAAGCATTCTAGAAATTGCACTGTAGCGAAATCATTGGGACCTACTAATGTTCTTAGTTTATAAACTAAAAAGCAACAAAATCACTATAATAAATTAGTAAATAAATACGATTGCATAAAAGTTTCAAAAGCAACAAAAGCCAAAAAAAAAGAACAAACAAAATAACACATTCAATTTTTAAATCAAGACTCCACGTGATAATAACAATACGGTAATAATAATAATAATGCGATACAATTACTATCAGCTTATTTGCTAGGAAACTGAAAATCAAGAATTGAGTGGCCTGAACTGCTTATCTGCAGTCGTGAGATCTGACTTCTGAATATTTATAAAGACAATTATTTAAAAGATCACTCGCTGACTCGCATGACCATTATCCATCGACCTGAAACAAAGTCCAGCGCGACTCTTTGACTATGAAGGAACATAGCAATCTCGCGCGCGCCGTTTCTTTATAAGCGTCGGCAAACGCCATTCTTTTTTTTTTTTTTTTTTTTGCCCTTGTCTTTTGTGGATGGTCATCGTGGGCCCGGCTGACATTTCTCGTACGCTGCCTCATTGGGTGATTTACTTATCTTTTACTTCATTTTCACCGATTCAATTGACAACTGTACGTCTCTCTCTCTCTCCCCATTTAAAATCAAATTGATGATAAACAGTTAAACACCCTCCACTGGGCTACTAGGCAGGGCGGGTTAACTGATTACGTGGCCTTGGGATGATCTTTTAATTCAATTGAAACATATTCAATTACTGATTCTTTAATCCTCCAGTTCAGTATCTTTATTTCTACTAGTGAGTTGCGACAAATTTATACAGAGTTATTTTTTAAAAAAAATAAACTAATTTTTCTTATTTACTGAATTTATTATAGTGAATATTTTTGCAAAACAAGCACAACAATTATTAAAAAGAAAAAAGAAACAACAACGTCGAAAAAGAAGAATACTTTTAAAAGAAATAAGGTAATTAAATAATACAAGCAATTAAGAGGAGGAGCATAGAAAGATAATCCCTAAAAATTTAAGGTGTGATGAAACCACAAATTACTTTAGACGGTATGACTTATGGGGCTTTGAACAATGACCATTAATCATAAAAAATAAGGGGAAATTTTTTTTTCTTAATTAATGCACGTTGTATCTTTATTTTAGGAGGAAAATATGATAATGGATGAGGTAGCAAAAGTAAGCATTGATGTTGAAAGACTTGGTAGGAATTTTAGTTGTGTATTTAGGAAAAGAAAATTATAAAGTAACAATAAGTTAAAAATTCATGCACAATTATAATTGAGTTAACTATAATATATGAATTTATATTTTTTAGAATAACATAACGTGTTTAACACAATTTGGGGTCTTAATATATAATAGGGCAACTTAGGCCGTACTTCAGGAATGTGGTTGGATAACTAATAGTATTAAAGTGTTCAGTATACAGTTTCTACTATGCTTTGAAAGTTAAATTATTTTATTATTTCATATGTGTATAATGAAAAATATATAATATTTTTATTATAAATGTCAAACTTATTATTCAAAAATCATATTTATTATATATATTAATTTTTATTTTATACTTATTACTTTTTTTAATAGAAATTGTGGTTTTTAAACCACAATACCTTAATATCCAACAAGACCTAACTCTCGCCCATTCTTAACTCAATTATTCAAATTATAATATGATATAGTTGACTTAATGCATAGTTATAAGTACTTATTTAATCTCATAAACTCTTATTAAAATTTTTATTGTTGTTTAATTATTTTTTTAGTAGAACTTTTAAGGATTAAATAAGTTATTTTGCCTCTATTAGCAAAATTCAATGTTTGAGCTTTTGGGAGAAGAGGTTGAAAAGATTTTTTTTAAATGTTAAAATATCTAAAATACCCTCTACTTATTTGACAATATTATTTCATGTTTTTCATAACAAAACTTTAAAAAACTTGCTTATTAAAATAATTTTATAATTTTTAATAAAAGCTCACATTGACAACCAAACAACTAATTTTTTTTTTGTAAAAACTCTACTGAAAAAAATTCTATTTTAAATAGTTCTACTTAAAAAGTTATACCAAACGAAGCCTTAGAAAGTTCCCACAAAGTTTCTGCGATATATTTCTTATTCTTCTTCTTCTTTTTAATCAAAACTAACAAATAACCATACCAAGGGTTTGAATAGTATTTTATGGTGTGCTTATAGCCGCACGCTTTGACTCCTAAAGAACTCACGAGAAAATTAAAATGGGGAAATAATTGATGAAACGTTGATTGAATATATGCTAATCTTTTAAAAATTTGATGCCATGTGTGCATTTTTATAAGTGTATGGTTAATATATAATTACATATATAATAACCATCAATTGTTGCTTGGTAAAAAGATTGCTATAATATCATAGCAACACTAAATTCGAAATCGACTAAATAAACCCCATAGCAAGGCCAATTAGAGAAGTAAAAGTATTAAAAGTTTTTGTGAGTAGTGCTATTAACAATCTTTATTATCTTAATAGCACCCCTTTCTTTACATAACTATATTTAAAGACACTCATTTATTATTGTACTCTCTTTTAATCCTTTTAATTCACATACTCATTCTATTGTTTATGTTGACCTAAGGGTTTCAATGATAATAGTGTTTCAATCTCACTAGCTCTTGAAGGAAAAATATCAAGCATGTGAGATCAAGTTTAAAGCATTCATGGACAAAACTCATCAATTAAGAGCAATCATCAAAGATATAGCTTAGGTAATCTTTCTTATCACACCTCTTGTAAAGCTAGTATGATTAAATGTATATATGATTAAGTATTTAAAAGCTCAAGTTATTATCATAATCATAGCATTTAAATCTATCATTATTTTCATGTCCCAAAGTTTCTTTACTTGGAAAAACAAGAATTAAGTGTTTTTATCAAAATGATTGTTTTTCAAGTATATGGTCTAGTTTGAAAAGTTTTGAAATTTTGAAATCATACCAGTAATGTTAAAATTTTGAAAAATGATCTATTTGTAAATATTTTATAACATTTTAACCTAATCTATAATTTTAAAAAGTTTTGAGGTTAAAATATAGAATATGTGAATTTGAGAACTCAACCAAAGGTCTGTTAAGTGCTAAAAAATGTATATTTATAAAGGAAAAAATCGTTATTTTACACTTTAAGTCTCACTAACATCCCTACTTTTATATATGTAAGTCCCTTTGTAATTTAATTATGTATGTGTTATTTTAATTAAGTATTTTATGCATTCTAAGGGGGTCATGGTCGTTTCACAGTGAACGAGAGATCAGATAGCAAAACGAACAGCAAATTTAAATTCAGGACAGTCGAAAACCTTAGGATGAGCCTAAAAAGATAAATAACACTTTTCATATATACGGTATTGTTAACGACAATGTTCACATGTACAATACTGTTCATGATACTGTTCATATATATATCACTATACGATGATGTGGCAGTATTCCATTGGATGAATGATGTGACATTGACTTCTTAAGTGGCATTAACTGACGATGTGGTATTGACCGATTATGTGTCACAATCCTATTGGACTAAAATGCTGATGTGGCATTGACCGGCGACGTGACAGTATGTTAGTAGATCAAAAAACACACGTATGGTACATGCATATACACGGAATGACAGCTCTGATGATATGGTTTATCCAACCAGAACTTATCACGTATTGCAATCATAAGCGTCCAAATTGTTTTAATCTGATAATAATGATTTATTCATTGTATTTATAAATAGGGGGCTTTCCCCCTAATTTAACATCCTTAAATCCATTTTTGAGCTATAGTTTCTGTAATTCTTTCTCTATCTTGTATTTTTTTACATATTTTAATAATTTTCCATTTTACCTCTAGTTCAATTATGAGTAGTTAATTTTCTTTCAAACTTGAGTTGAATGTGAAGTCTCAACATGTTCTGTAGTTTTAATTTGGTAAATTTATTTTTTCTTCCTCTATGATTTTTGTGGATGTTTTGACTTTTCTTTGATAGATAATAATAATCTTGTCTAGATATTGTACTGGTATAACCATCTCCCTAGTACAAGGTTAATGTTATTTGACACAATAAACACTTAACACCATATTTATTTGAGTGAGGTTCATGAGGAGTGGAAACCCTCATTTATGATTTAATTGGTATTAATAAGGAATGTTAAGCCCATAATTAATGTTGAGTACAGATTTAGAGACCCAAACACTTCATTTTAATAGTTTAATCTCACCGTTCTAATTTAAATCGTAGGATAGTCTAAATCACTTTCACCATAAATTCAACCACCCACTTAGAAAATTAACTCTACACACAATTAAAATTCACTTCCTCGTTGGATTGACACTCGTCACCGTTGATCTATTCTATAATAGATTCGTACGCTTGCGAGTCAATAAAATTTGCATAATAGGGTCATCCGCCAAAGCTCTGTCTTGTATTCAATTATCCTTTTATTTTTAACGGTGATCCATTTTAGGGCTTAAAATTTCCAAGATATCTCAATGATCACTTGACACATTAGCAAACAGTTACTTGCTTCATATTACCAGTGATCCATTTGTGCATACTATGTCTAATTTTAAGTGAGGAAAGGTTAATTTTTGGATTGACCTATAAAAGCCAATTCTAACTCAATTTCATAATTTTACTAAGCTAAAACTTGATTATTTTACGCATTTTTGAGTTATCATTTGTTTAATTACATACATTAATTCGTTATTGACCTATAACTTGCTTCTACTCTTGAGAGAAGTTTAAACTTGTAAGAATTATTTCTTTCTATAAATTGAGAAGTTGTAATTGTAGAAAACTCTTGGGTAAAACTCTTGGTAAAGAAGTGTAGAATTGTCTCAAAATTATAAAGATTTATTGACACTTAAAAGTCAATTGTCCTCAATTTTTTGAGCTTTGGGATATAAGGCTAGGTTATCAGAATCCTCACACTTGAAAAAAAAAACTTAAAAAAAGCAGTAAACGAGATTTAGTAATAAAAAATGTATTTTTGATATCAAAATAAGTATAATTGAATAGGATTTCATAAGAATTTTAATAGGGATACAACAATTTAAATCCACTAAGTTCTTCTTTACACCCTCTTTTTAATTAAATTTTTTTGTTGTTAATGAACTTTTTTTATTACATTACCTAACTAACCAACCGTATTTTCTCTTTCTCCCATTTATTTAATTTCTCATTAGTTTTTGCATTTCATTCAAATAGATATTATTATAATCTATCAAGAATAAAGAGAAACAAAACCTGCAATCTTCACATGCCATAAAGAATAAATGATTTTTTTTAATCTAAATTGTCAAAAGGAAGAATTAACACTTCCTATTTTCTATCTAAAGGTAATGATGTAAATTAACTAATATATCTATTTTAATTTCTAATACAGGATAGTTGCATAAGATAAGAAAGGTACCTTCTAAAGGTCATAACTTGAACTATAAGTATATGATTTAGGCTTATAATATATTGTTTCGAAACTTGTAGCAAGACAGATCAAAGCAAAATATTACATCATTTTGCCCATGGTTGAGCTGAAAATTCTACTTATTTTCTAGTCATTTTATAGTTTTAAGTTATTTTGTGTGTTTGCTTTTGGCGTATAATATATCGTTTCGAAGCTGCATGTCCGTTTTGAGCATATAATATATCGTTTCGAAATTAGCGATGAAACAAATCAAACCCAAAACAGCCCTTCTAGTTGAACTAGAAATTTTGCTTTTCTTTTAGTCATTTTGCAGCTTAAGGGTATTTCTCTATTTTTCCTATTACTTTTAGGACTTTGCTTTTTGTTATAGGATTTAGACGTTGTTTGTTTTGTTTTTCTTCTTTAGATTAGAAGAATTCGATTAGACAATAATATTTTAGATTTACCTATTTTGGTAAATTCATGATATTTATGATTAATATAAAAGGGGTTTAAAACTTTGGTTTTGTTTATTTAGACTTTTCTAATAAATTTTTCATCATTCAAAAACTTAGTTTTGCTTCTCTATCAAACTTTTACGTTTTCGGGTCATCAATTTCTATTTAAAGCTAAGAAAGTTTGGTTTACAGACAACCATAGTAGAGAGAGAATTTTGTTTTTTCAAAATTGGAGAAGAAAGAAATTAGTGAGGCTTACCCTTACATTTTTTAAAAATTAGAATATATATATATATATTACATACTTAAATAACTGAGCATTTGAATCCTCTTACATGATTCAGATCTCAGCGCACAAAATTAACTGAGCATTTGAATCCTTATTGTACATGATAAAGCAATTGAGGTCCAAAAAAATACAAATAAAATAAAAAAAAAGAAATAAAAATGATAACAAATAAGAAAGCTTCAATTAACCGGGTTATATAATGCAGGTGCTTCGGCACAACATTCTCTTCGACAGAATGCCGAGCCTTGCGAAAAAAAAAATTGCGAAAAAAAACAGACAGAAAAGGCATTTCAGAAGCTTTTGCTGTGATAATATTTACAGCTTGAACTTGCTACAAGACCTATAATGCAAAGTACAAGTTGGTTATGCACATGTTTTTGCTGAATGCACCCAATTCCAAGTTGAAGCCAACATATCAACCAGATTCATTATCTTGCTCTGGCGACTCTCTTACTGCAACCTTTGTTTGAAGTAGTGGTCTTGTAGGTGTTGGGCCGACATATTGCTGCACCACCAAGACTGATGCTGATGTTGAGAAATCAGGAGAAATCAGCAAGCTGCCTACAGGCCCCAATTCAGGGCAATCGCTCCTAACTTTAAGCATTGCTGCTGCCTGACTTACCGGCATTCGACCAACCAAAAACAAATGGCATTTATTGAACTCCCCGAGCACGTCAACAGTTTCTGAAGTATTCTTTATCCATCTTTCTTCATATTTAAATGGCTCCAAATTTTTAAATTTCTGCTTGACTTCAGCAAGAAAGATTTCACCCGTTGATTCCCCTGTACTCTCAGCATCATTCGTATCAGCTTCAATCTCCCCTGAAATTTCACAACTCAGTAGGAAGCGAACCACATTGAGACTAATACCAGGGTGTTCTGCCATGCGTGCACCATAAGCTAGGGCTTCTTGATCATCATTCCCACCAAAGAACAGGACGGTTATGACTGAAGAAACATTGCTTGCAGCTACATGGGTGCTTCCACCAAGACCACGATCGACTAATATGCCAACTGAGCATGGTGCATGCTCAAGAACCCTCTTATTTACCCAACGAAATTCGCTTCTAGTGGTCTCAAGTAACCCATCAAACCTCTGGTGCTTGTGAAATGGGAGAATTATTATTGCTGCTCGTTTCCTTTCAGCACTACCGCATATGTCCTCGTGCATGCTATGCATTGCTGAGATTGCTGTCATTGGCCTGATGAATACACGGCTCAGATGCCTGAAAGCCTCAAAAGCTACAATGACTTGATCACAATCTGACCACTTCCTCTTGTTCCAAAATGGAATTCCATTCTTTCTTGCCTTGTGGACCATTAGTATTGCAGATGACCTTTCGGAGAGCTCCATGAGGTGCATTGCATAGACACAGAGCCCTTCCTTTTTCTCAGTCCCGCGCGAAGCCTCAATGAGATTAATCATTGTGGGGATGTTACTTGTGGTATGGAAACAAGCAAAAATTCGAAGCTCTGAGTTTGGATCTTTTCTCTTAATTGTTCTATGCTTGTAAGCGGCTTTACTTGCTTTTTGATGTGGCTTATATACTGCCATGACTAAAGGTGTCGTTATAAATGTTGTGAAGACAGCCATCAAAACCATGATAGCAAAGGTTTGATCATTCAATACCTGAAAGGAACAATCAATCAACTATATAAAATGAATTAAAATCAAATAACCAAGCCCAAAAATAAAAAATAAATAAATGCTATTACCTTTCTGTCTTTTCCAATGTTGAGGACAATAAGCTCCACCAGTCCTTTGGTATTCATCAAGAACCCCAATGCTAGAGCCTCCCTGAAAGGAATTCTGCAAGCAAGAGACATGGCTACAGTACCACCAATCTTTCCAAAACATGCTGTCACTATAACTAAAAGAAGGAACCCCCAAGATTGGAGCCCTTGAATAGTGGTTATATTGGTCTTCAGTCCGCTGGAAACAAAGTACAAAGGAAGGAAAAGGCCGGATACAAGATCCTCAACTTTTTCTACAAGAGCACCAGCAAATGGCCCTTCCTTTGGTACTAGAACTCCGGTGATGAATGCACCAAAGAGAGCATGAATTCCAATAGTATCGGTGACAAAGCCAGATAACAAAACAATTGATAGAGTAACACACACATACAGCTCTTTCACAGGCTCACCATCAGGGCAACGCTCCTGCATCCATTTGAAGATAGGCATGACAATGAATACACAACCTATGACAAAACCACACCCACACAATAAAACCCATAATGACACTAGGGGAGAACGCCCACTCCCTGAAAGGGCGATGGCAAGAGCTAGTAGAATCCATGCAGCAACATCATTAACAGCTGCAGCTGACATTGCCATTTGGCCGACATCGGTAGTTAAAAGCTTGAGTTCAGCTAAAATACGAGCTAAGACAGGAAAGGCAGTGATAGAAAAAGCCACCCCCATGAATATAAGGAATGGAGCTTGATCTACACCTTTAGAAACTGTGGCTCGAAGGGCAAATGATGTCCCAATTCCTAGTGCAAAAGGGAGACTAATTCCTCCAAGGGCTATGCTAAGAGCTTTCTTACCAGCCCCGCGAATGGATTTTGGATCCAACTCCAAGCCTACCAGAAACAAAAAGAAGAGAAGACCGAGGTTGGCTAAAGTATCCAACACTGTGAGACTTCTCGATGGAAAAACAGCTTTCAGGAAGTCTTTGTTCCTACCCAAAGCGGACGGACCAAGTAGTATTCCTCCCTGCAAAAGCAGTACCAACAACAATTACATCAATGCTCTGTAGCACATGAATATGAATCTTCTATGTCCCTAATTCATGTTAAAGAGGATTACAAATTAACTGTTAAATTTAGATTTCTCTTAGTTGTGCTGGCATCAAATGCACTTTTTTCTTAGCCCTGCTGGTGTCACATGTCATCATGTTGATAACTCTAGAGGCCAGCCCGCCTTTGTAAGAATGATCAAGACAAAAGCGACTTTTAAGCAGTTTTCTGGGGCATTCAATTCTTTTAATTCTCTATTTCCTCCTTTAATCATTGCAGTGTGGAAAGTGAACTTGAATTAAAAATATTCCCCACCAACATCACTTTTATAGGCAGTACTTTCTCTTTGGATCTTTTATTTATTTATTTATTTATTTATTTTACGCTCCTAAATTCGTTAGATCAATAACCATACAGAGAAAATCATTAATCAGGAGCGGCCACCTCGTACAAGTTCACACTCTAATATATTTGCCGACATGACATTCGACCGAATATAAAAATTCTCCTAATGAACCACAGTACCTAGCTGGCGACATCATGTTATGGACGACGCAGAGATTGAAATTTTTAATCATTTATTAAAGGAGATCATAAAAGTTGGAAAAAAAAAAGTTGGGAATACCGGAACTTACAACGATCTCAGCAATGACACGAGGCTGCCGAAGAGGCCTCAAAACAAAAGCGAGAAGACGAGTGAGCAAGACGACGAGGCAAATCTGTAGAATGGCGAGAGGAAGCGCATAATCAAGAGGGCTGTCGCCTTGAAAGACCCCGTTTGATGTAGCCTTCATGGGCGCGGGACACGCCGATTCCGCAGCCATGTTTTTGCAACAGTCAATCACAATTCACTTACCAAAATAAAATTCACTCCTCGGTCACGTCAGGTAGCTCCTTCTGGATAGCCATGAATGATAAATTACTCATAAGTGTCATCTTATAATTATACACGCATATATGGAGAATTCCGGCCATTTGCCTCTTGTCAAAATTTTTAAATAATTATTATAATAATTTTGGTATGTTCCAACTGAGGTAAAATTTTCATTTGATAAAATTGACATGATTGCCTTCCTTTCAAAATCTGGGTTGCCAAGTGAAACATTAATAAAATATTAATATTAAATTTCCAACTTAGACCCAGATAAACAAATTGAAAAAACAAATAAATGAATAAATAAAACTACTATATAATGAAATTCAACCGCATTTAATAACATGAAAACTTCGGGGGGGGAAAAAACTAGCCTTCTCTTGTATGAAGAACTCTACCCTCCTAAGAAAAGCCTCGTTGCTTGTGCTTCCAAGACTTGGAGCTTTAATCACATTAAAACTTTGGTTAAACAAATAAAAGGAGAAGCAACGGAAGCATCCCATATCTGAGTTAATTCCGACAGTCATAGGGCCAAAAGAAAAATGGTAAGCGGAAAAAAAGTTGGGAGAAAGTTGAGAAAAATAATGAAGAAAAGGGTCGGGAGAAAATGGATGGATAGAGAGAGAAAAAGTTAATTTCTCTCAGCTCTCTCTCCACTTAACACCACTCGGGCCAAAAATATGCTGCTTGTGTGTTAACGCACACATATCACTTTCACTCAATTTTCCCATCAACGAAACAAAACCTCGTCCGTTGAAAACAAACAAAAGGGAGGTATAATAGTAATTGGACAATATGGATAAAGACAACAAACGAAAACGAAAACGAGTGAGAACTTTAAGAAATCCCACGGATCTCAGGTGGGAACTGGGAAGTGTGAAAGCTGATAGCTGACCGCAAGATTCAAAAACGACCGAATAAAAAGTGCAAAATGCAAGATTTCCGTTGTGGGGCCATGAACAGTGCATGGCCGAACGAGCAGGGGCAATTTTGTCTTTACGAACAAAGATTTACTACACCTGATGAATAGCTAGCTCCTACGTGGCGCATTCAAACCGCGGCAACGAATTTGGAAACCGCATGCAGTGTGGTCCGAATGACTTCACTGTCCCTGTTCATCCAATCATATTTACAACTATAACCTTGATCTTCATTCACACCCTATGAATCAGAAGTGTCAAAAATCAGCCACTTGTCATTTTAAAAACAAACAGAGAGAGAAAAGAAAACTTGGACTTTCCAGGCGTCGAGTTTCCTTTTCTTTTTTTCCGCGCATTTTCCCGAGAACCAAACAGATCATTAAATATATGAGAGACCGAGAGAGATGAATCACCTGAACTTGCAGAGAGCAAATTGCTTAGCGAGTAAGTTTTATCTTCATTTTTATAAACAGAGAAACGAATTAAGGATTTCTTCTATATATATAAATCTGTAAAGAATTTTCTTCGAATGAATCGTGCAGAATGGACGACAATGAAGAAGTGCTGAAAATATATAAGCACGTAGAGTACAAATAGGGAAGGAAGCGCAATATCGGTTATGCCCATGTGCCGTGTCACCAGACGCCACTTAAATTACGCCAACATGCAATAAAATTAAGCCATTAACAGCAACCACAATGGGTGAAACTTTTCCCAACCAACGCATTTGGAAAGTCGGCTTCTTCATAAATTTCATAAGAATTTGCGAATAATAAAGAAATTCTAGGCTGCATAACTATAGCATATACATAAAAGGCATAATTTTATGGTAAATCGAGTGAATGTGTGATAAAATTACTCGTTTTACCATACACACCTTTACTTTCATTACCATAATAATGATATGATTGAAAAAACTTTGACGGTTGATACTGAATATCGACTTTTATTCCTATAATAGCTAGGTGAGTTTTAATGAGTTTAGAAGTTCCTTGTTTTAATTAATTTTTTTTTTTTTGTTTGTCACAAAATCGATAGATGGATATCAGGATTAATTCAAAATTATCATGTATATTTATCGCAAAATTTCCTTTTCATATGTATGCCATTATCCAGATTGAACGCTATTCTCAAAATCTTAACATCCGCTGCGTCCATTATTCATTAACGCAAAGAAGGTTAAAAAAAATTAAAGCCCCCTACTCTCACACAACTCACAAATGCACCGTCCCATAATTTTGACAACCTAAATTCAAACAGCAATAATTCAATAAATTAATAACATTTAAATTGGTTTTTTTCATGGGCATCGTATCAGTAATATTGCTCTTTATTTATTATGTTGGGAATTTGTCTAATTTTGGATATTTATTAGAATAAATTATGTGGTTTAATTGAGAATATTTATTAAGGCGAAAAAGAAGCGAAATGGCATGTATATAAGATTACATATAAAAGAATTTGAAATAAAGGTGATTATTAGATTAACAAATATATCAAGTATTTATGGAATGTTTGACTCTTACAAGAAGTATATTTGGTACTCTTCTATTAGGATCTGGGTTAAATACTATACTTATATATAAAAATAAATATTTCACACATTGAGGACTAACAAAAACCCATCATATTTTATATCATTAAGGCAATCAACGCAAAAGCATGAATAATTCATACCTTGGCTGCATACGATGTTTCATGTCTTTATGAAATTTTAATCTTCATATCTTCAATACATACATAGTCTTTCGTTTAAAAATCTTTGATAATTATTTTGGTCTCTTCGAGAAAAAAGGAGGTCATTTTTTATGTTAAGGGGATCTTAAGAGTAGCAAACACAATTGAAGACGAGTGGTGCTCTCTAAGTTCGATTATGGGGTGATAAAGGTATGAGGAAGTCTGAATTTGCATAAGAAACCAATAGTTTACAATCTTTTATTGCGTAACAAATTGCTTAACAATTGAGCATAGTCTTGTATATGCAAGATTGTGACATGAACTGCATAAAAATCTTTTGTGTGCTTTACCTTTTGCAAATTAGTTTTTCTACCATGTTTGATTTTATTGATAATAGTAAGTAAACGTTCACCAACATGGTTGGGGGTGGCAATCTAGGTTATGATTTGTTTATTTAATTCAATTTGATTCAAAGCAAATTAAATGGATTTGGATTTGAAAAAATTGATTCATTTAATAAATAGGTGAATCAATTCGATTCGCTGATTAAACGAATCTAATTTGGGTTTGAGGACATTGATTCGTTTATTCGCTTAGGATTCATTTAATAGACAAACCATAAACAAATCAAATATGGTCCATTCGTTTAAATTCCTTCCGTATTTGTTTAAGTAAATTACTTATTTATCCTTAAATATGTAAAAGAAAGTTTTAAAGTTTGAAGATTGATATATTGATTGTAAATGATAATAAGACAATATACAAACGAAATAGAAAATTAGGGCAGCCGGCCCTAATTTTTTTCTCTTCAAATTCTCTCAGCCTCTCTTTAGAGTTCTCAATCCTCATGGCATTTTGGTTGACATCTAAATGACAATAACGCCTGAACTAACATAGCTGTAATGGGACTTTAGGCAATCGAACATTCTGCATCTCAATTTGTCAAAAATTTTTAATGGCACTCGCGCATTTATTATAATTATACGGCTAGTAGTAATAAGCAACTTCTCTAGCCATTTTTTCTAAGAGCCTGCTTCAGTAGCTGGGAAACAATGTTAATTCTACTATGCTCCGCTCTCTACTTTCTTGCAAATATGGGAAATGATAATAAGCTTTGGGCCGGGCCCGAGTGTTTGTTGCTGACCCATCCGGTCCGATGTATGGCGCCACGGGCGTAGCCCTCCGACTTTCTGTTGCAAATTTAATTAAAGATAATATATTTAGCCGTACCGTTGACCCCATCCTGCTATGATCTATCTTCTGTATGAAATCGCAATGGAACCTCCACTAGGTGGACTTCCCTTGTAGCTAATTCTTCTATCATCCCCATCCTACAAAACGCATGTATAAGAATCGTATCACTTTACAGATATCAAATCACTTGTTCACATTAATGCTTAAAACTCAAAACACATGAATTGTTGTTCACTCTTCAACCTTCATCATTTTTGTTTCGGCGGGGAAACAAAGAACTCACTGGAAAACCTGATGCTGACAGCCTGACACAAAATCAGATAACAACACCTTTTCGCCTCTGGCTCAAAATCATATAAAGGCGATACGATTCTCATTCACACACATCGCATTTGTCCCCAACATTTTATATATTTTATTAGATGCAAAATGCCACGTCATCCAGGACTTGAGGGGATTGGTGGTAGATTTTGGACCTTAGAAGAATGGACTAGTTTCAGAGAATAGAATTAATTTTGGGCTGATTTTTGGGCGCTCGTTGAGTAGTGCTCTTCACACCCGTTTAAAATCTTATAAAACCCCACATTTGTAATAAAAAAAAATTATGAAGCAATAAAATAATAAATTACATAATGATAAGATTCTTATTAAAAAAAAAAAATGTTTAATGTAACATTTTATCCTTTCAATAATTTTCATCACATTCTTATTTTGAGCTTTAAAGGGGTGCTAGGAGATTCACTCTTGTTTGTTTTATCTTGATTTTGTGTGTGGCACTTTCAATTCAGTAATAATAAGTTTCTTAAATATTTTATTCTAAATGATGTGTTATTCATCCAATGATTGATAATTCTTTACCAAATTTAAATTCAATTAATTATATCATATTATCAATCAATTGATGAACGTTGCATCATTTAAAATAATTTTTAAAGTAAAAAATTTGAGATGTATCGACTCTTACTCTTTTCAATTTAATCTACGCATTCATCAAAATACCGATAGAAACATGATTGGATTGAAGAATCTGAAAATGTTCATCATAAGATAGGCGGCCCACGTGCAAACGGTCAATTTTCATTTTCATGAATCCAGTCCAATAAAATAGAAGTTTCTGGAAAAGAACACAAAACACAAGGTAGCACGTGCCCCCCTCGTGCCGCTGAATTATTATTATTATTGTTGCACACACTTTTGGTTTTACAGCGTTGGGAATCCAAGAAATGAGGCTTCACCAATTCTTCGTGCCTCAGAGTCTAGACCGCCAGCTTTCCCTGCTCCAAATCTAAGGATGAAAAGCTTGACGCGGAACACACATGACATGACCGACGTTTAGCAGTACAAATCCACATAAGAAACTCTAAAACGCTTACGGAACAGGATGCACAATGTGTCTGCAACCCGAAGCTGAGGCCATTTTTCAACAAAACTTGGTTTTTCTTGGATACTGTCAAGCTCGGGCCACGATCAGGTTCAGAATTCTTATAGTAGGGTACGGAACCCCAAAATATCATATTATCATATGATCAGTTTTTGTTTTTTTATTTTTATCATTAATTCATTATACGTCGATGCTAAGTTACGGGATACTAGAGTCGAACCCTTGTTTTGATAATTGATAATAAGTATGGCCAATTTATTAGAGAGAGACAAAACATTACAAGATTTTCTAAGCGACACTATACTAATGTCATATTGAATTAAGTCCTAGAACAAACAGACATACAACGGTTTTTAACGGAATTTTGGTAGATTCTATGGGCAGGGAGTGTTATATAACGGTTACAAATTCTGTTGAATCGGTAAAAACACAAGACTTCAAATGCTATTAAGTCATTTTAATCTGTTAGTCCGTACGATCAATCAACTTTGGCGGGTGATGTAACTATATGCAAAACAGGTGATCCAACCACTTCCCGAAAACCCTTGTCACTTTTGGCATAGAGGTCATCATAACTCATCAGTGATCAGAGTCCCAGGTCTCTAAACTAGAGAAACAACACAGACATAGTAAAAATTCCAGACACTGCTGCACAGCTCGAAAACATCTGCACACACTTTACCACCAAAACAAAAAAGAAAAGTGATGGGAGGGAAGAATAACCTAAAAAGAAAAGAAAAAAAAAATAAAAACAATTTTGAAGTCTAAATAGAGAGAGAAGGGGAAAAAAAAAGGAAAAATGAAAAGGGAAGAAAAAAGTGAAGCAGAAAAGGAGGAAAATTTGGGAGAAAAGTTGAGGAGGGGGGTCTTGGTTGGCAAAAGAGGGGGCCCTACTACTCCAGTAGTGTCTACTTGGAGACTCTGCCATCCTCTTGAGGCGCATGATAGCATCATTAAAGAAAACTCCCATCTTTCTGCTAGAAAATTGGCTGCCGCTCTCTGGGAGTTTCATCACTACTTTCCCATCTCTAAAATGCACCGGGGCGTTGTTGTTAATGGTGCTGGCGACTCTAAAATGCGCCGCCGCCATCACCGTTCCCAGCACCAGTACAAGGATAAAGGTCTTGACTTGTCTCATTTCTTGGCTGATCCTTCTCCTAGCTCTCCTGAACAGGTGATAATTTGCTTCGATGAGTTTGTTGATTTGAGATTTTGTTTCCATTTTTTCTTTCATTTTATGCTTCCGCTGATTGCTGCGTTAATTGAATTCTGCTGATTTTGTTGGGTTTAGATTAGGCGTGGATTAGTGTTTATGGGTCCTTTTTGTTTCTGTTTTGCTTATTGATTCTGATTTGTGTGATTACTTGTGGTCATCATAAATATTTGCTTTCATGTTTTTGTTGTTTAGAAATGCCATATCTAGCAGGCTGATTCCAAGTTAATTCTTTTGTAAATAGAGAAATTTAACAATAAGAAGGCTTGCCACTCATTTGCATGGTTATTGATTATACTTAAACATCAAAAAATTTTATTTGATATTAATCTCTTTTTTTATTTGCTTGAAATTGTTAGATTTTCTTGTGGTTCCCGTAGTTACTGAGGTTTTAGGACAAATTCTTTGGGCTATTCTATGTTGTGCATCAAGCTTCTTGAGATAATTCCCTGAATAAAGATGTTCTGCTCTCGAAAAGCAAGTTTATTTCAAGTCTGACGTTTATTCTACTCACAAGGATGTCACTCTTGATAAATTGGTGGGTTCTTTCTGCTATTGGGGTTTGTAGAAGTGTTCTTGATGCTAATGCTTTGTATTGAGCGCTGAGACTTCTATGCCAATTGCTACTTCTTTAACCCAATGCAAGTTATAGACTCTGCATGTGATGTCTCGGACCATCCTCTGAAGAATGGAATTCTGCCATTAATCTTTCTGTTGTTTCTTATACCAGCCGGAGAGTGCAAGCAGTTTAAGGAGGCATATTGCTCAATCGCTGATTCAACATCACCGAGCAATCGAAAGAAATAATCATGCCCTGCAGCCTTTATCTCCCGCAAGTTATGGTAGTTCCATGGAGGTAAGCTATTTCATATTTTCATGTGCCCTTTTGCTTTAGCCAATACCTTGCAAATTTAATTTTTGAGAGGCACAAGGAATAGTGACAGCAATGAGGTTAGACCAAACTTTTGGTGCATGGGACAAGGAATGGTTTATACTGCCTACTGCTTGCTTGTGCCCCTAGTTTTTGCGTTGTCTCATTATATAGTCTGAGAAGTGAGAACCAATTAAAATAGTGACCTTGTTGATTGAATTACTCAAGTAAGGACCAACTTAAAACAGTGACCTTGGTGATTGAATTACCCACACATAAATTCAAACTGATAAAAATATTTTGCACAAATCCATTGTCATCTTGAGGTTTTAACCCATAATCCCATATGAGTTTATGCTGTAGTGGTAATGGTAGTTGTTTTTCATTTTTTTCAGTCACCCTCCCCTGCCGTCTAACTTTTATCGCTCCTTCCTTTCTTTTACTTTTATGATGAAACCCCACAAATTCCATTTAAAAAAAAACAATGGAACTGTTTTAGCATGCAAGAAAACTCGCAAATGGCATCTAATAGTGAATTATTGGTGAGAATTTACCGTCTGTGGAAGCAGCTTCCCTTGACCATGACTTTCAGGAAGTTTTTATATCATATACACAAATTCCATTATTTTGACCAATTTAACATGTGCTCAATTGAAGTCTCAACATGCTGTAATTAGATACTTGCAAACTCTATTGATAGCAAATCCTTCAGAATTATTGAACCTTCTGTGTAGTTTCACATGCTCTTTCACTGCAGATGGCACCTTATAACCCTGCGGTCACTCCTACCAGTTCTTTAGACTTTAAGGGAAGAGTTGGTGAGTCGCGATATAATCTTAAGACGTCTACAGAACTCTTAAAAGTATTAAATCGAATCTGGAGCTTGGAGGAACAGCATGCTTCCAATGTATCATTAATTAAAGCCTTGAAAACAGAGCTAGATCATGCCCGCATCAAGATCAAAGAGTTGCTTCGAGATCAACAGGCAGATCGGCATGAAATGGATGATTTGATGAAGCAAATTGCGGAAGATAAACTAATTAGGAAGAGTAAAGAACAAGATCGGATCCATGCTGCTGTACAGTCTGTGAGGGATGAGCTAGAGGATGAGAGAAAATTGAGAAAAAGATCAGAGAGTCTACACAGGAAGTTGGCTCGGGAGCTGTCTGAGGTTAAGTCTACTCTTTCTAATGCCTTGAGAGAGCTGGGAGGAGAGAGAAGATCAAGGAAGCTGTTGGAAGACCTTTGTGATGAATTTGCTATTGGTATAAAAGACTATGATCAGGAGCTGCATGCTCTGAAACAGAAATCTGACAAGAATTGGACTGGGAAAGGTGACCAGGATCATTTGATTCTCCATATATCAGAATCATGGCTTGATGAACGAATGCAGATGAAGCTAGAAGAAGCTCAGGGTGGTCTTTCTGAGAAGAACTCAATAGTGGACAAGTTGGGCTTTGAAATTGAGACCTACCTTCAGGCCAAACAGATGTCCGCTTCTAAGAGGACTGATAATATGATCCCAAGGGATAGGCGAAATTCGCTTGAATCTGTCCCACTAAATGAGGCTGTGAGTGCCCCTCAAGCTGTTGGTGATGAAGAAGATTCTGCAGGCAGTGATTCAAATTGTTTTGAACTAAACAAACCAAGAAATGACGACTTGAAATTACAAAGAGATGAAGCTGTGGATATTAGTGTTGAGGAAGCTATGAAACATAGTCAAACGAAGAAAAATAATGTGTCCCGTGAAAAAACAAGGGACCGAACTCCAACCGGTTTGCAAGTTAAATTTGAAGAACAGATGGCTTGGGCTATGTCATGTAATGGTAATAAAGAGCCTCTGATGGAGAATGCAGAACCTGGGAAAGATGCTGAAAGGGAACCACCTGAAATAACTCCTCACAAACCTGAAAACTGTGGAGAGACTGAGGATAACATCACTCGACAAAACAAGGAACAGAATGAGGTCCACAGATCAAACTCAAACTATATGATGGATAATTTAATAAGAAATCATATATTGTTATCAGAAGCGGGGACTATACATCCTGAGAATGACAGTGGTGAGGCTTCTTGCAGTTACCCTGCACGAAGGAATCAGGCTAGTCCAGTGCGCCAGTGGATGTCGAAACTCACACCTCCAGATATCAACATTTCTGAATCCTCTACAAAAGCGCCTCCTGTCTCGAAGGAGAATACTTTGAAAGCAAAGCTTCTGGAAGCAAGGTCAAAAGGGCAACGCTCGCGATTTAAAGTTTTTAGAGGTTCCTCTTGAGCTATGGAAAAAACCAGCTGACTGGTTGAGATGGTTGCCATCAAGCTTATCGGATCAGTCCTTTGTACTTATAGCACTTGGGAATTTGTGTTATGTGAATATTGCCCAGATATTTTATACATTTGCATGTTGCAGTGCTTTAACTGCAGCTCTATTTTTGTCTGTCTGTAATTTGGATTTTAAGTCTGTAAATTAGTGTTATAATTTTTTAATAGAATACATAATGGATGAATTGTGAGATGCACTTTTCAGTTTTGATTAATTAATGAGTCTTTCGCCATTGTTTGCGATTTTGTTATCTGCTGAGAAGAAAATTCGACCGAATATGCAGAGGCTTGTTCATAGGCCATAGGCACCTTGTGACGATTAATGCTAGAGAGTGTATGCGTTGTAGCCAACTTTTAGATAATGGGCTCTTGGCCTGCTAACAACTAGTGGGTTTCGTTTAATTGGGTTAGATGCAGGTTCTTCGTTCGCTCTCGGGTTCGTCGGTGAAATCGAGTGAGACCCATCCAAGGTTCGCAAGTGAGATGAACTGAGAGAGAGAGAGAGAGAGAGTGATGGCAGCGGCGTCGTTTAGATGGATCCTGCAGCTGCACAAGGACGTACCAAAAGCTGCGCGCTTCTACTCGGAAGGTCTAGATTTCACTGTCAATGTGTGCACTCTTCGCTGGGCCGAACTTCAATCCGGTCCACTTAAGCTCGCCCTCATGCAATCCCCCAGGTTTCCTTACCGCCTTTGTTATGTTTGATAATATGCCTAAAAGAACCATCTTACACTCACTGCACTTGATGCATCTACAAGTAAAGTAATTCAGAAACATTTTACTGCGAATTCAATATATAGACCAGTTATTTGACATTTAACTAGCTACCACTTCGGTTTTCCAAATATGGCCTACTAGATTTCTTAATGGAGATGACGGGTTTCTCTTTACAGTGACCATGTCATGCAGAATGGAAACTCATCTCTGTTATCGTTCACGGTGACTGACATTAACAGCGCAGTGACGAAGTTAATGGCATTGGGAGCTGAATTAGATGGCTCCATCAAATATGAGATCCACGGAAAGGTATTGCTGCCGTAAAAAGTAGAAGACATTTTCTCTCAAGACTACTTTTTCTTATTTTTGATATTGATCAAATAATTTGACTGTGATCAGGTGGCGGCTATGCGATGCATTGATGGTCACATGTTAGGCCTCTATGAACCGGCTTAATTGCTTACAAAAGTCGTCTGCTAGGAGCATATTTTTTTATAGCATCCTGAAATTTTCTGAAGACGTGAGAGACGTTTCTTTTGGATTTTGGATTCCGTTCAATTATTTTCAGTGTTTGCTCTTCCAGATTGATTAGCACGCGACACACAATGTGCCAAGCGTGGGACTTGACTTGGAGATGAGGCTGCTGCAATAGAATGTTGAAGAATGGAAGCTGTTCTATTGTCGTCCGAGTCACTTTGATCTTTTTAGTAGCAGAGTGCTTGCTCTTTTTACTTTACGTTGTTCTCGTCTTGCACTTTTACTTCATTGTTTATACAATTGACTAATTTGATTGATAAAAAATTTCTATCTTCAACTATTTGATGAACTTCAGTCGGTTGCAAGGGCTACTAATACTGGTTACTAATACGCTGTTATTCTTAGTAAGCCAGTTGAGTTTCATAGTAGTAAATTACTTGGCCTGCATGCATTAGGAATGGCAAAAATTCTTATGGGGATGAAAACTCTTGGGGATTTTTCTATTTGGAGAGGGTGAAGAGAAGATTTTATATTCTATTTTTTTTTTGAAAAAAGGACGGGAATGATTTTATACCCAACTTCTTATTCAGGGAAGCAATGGGAATAAGGTTGAATCTTCATCCCCTCTTATTTTTCCATTTTAAATTTTAATTTTTTTAAATTATTATTGAATAAATTATAAAATTTAAATTATAAAATATTAAATATTAATATAAATAATAAATATTAAAATATTTATATTATTAAATTTTTTGGCCTAGTTGATTAGTTATACTCTTAAATTTCTATTTAGGTAAGGATGGCAGTAAGGTGGGGTGAGGGTGTAGGCCTACCTCATTCCCCACCCCATTAAAAATTTTGTTTTCATTCCACAACAAATTTAGTGGAGTGAGAATAAGAAATCCCCACGTGAGACATGATTTTTCTATATCCACCTCATTCTCTATTTATTTATTTATTTTATATTATATATAGATACATAATTTTAATAAATTAAAAACTTAAATAAAATCATTAGCATATTATAAAGTATTTAAATTATTTTTAAAAAACTCCAAATATTTGAAACAATATCTTGAAATGATATCAAAATTGAAAAATGTTTGAAAAGAATAGTGTCTTAAGAGAGAAAAGAAAACATAACAATATTTTATAATTGAATAAAAATTATACTGTAGGATTTTTATTAGTTATAACCTATTTATATCAAGTGAAAATAAAACGAAAATTTATTAACTAATATTGTAATTGATAAAATAAAAATTAGAAAAAAAATTTAGATATCATAATGATTGGGGTGAGGGTGGGGTGGAGAGTACAAAATTAAACCCCACTCTATTAAGAATTTTAAGATTATTTTTCCTTCATTCCCTACCTCATTTCCCAAAAATTATTCAAAATTTATCTTATTTGGGACCTCAAACCTATGGAAGATTTTATCATCCCAATATTCACGGCATTAAAAAGGCCAAATAAAATCCTGCTGGCCCAAAATTTTTTTAAATTATAATATTAATTAAATATTTTAAGCTTTTATTTAATAAAATAAAAGTTAAAGAAAAATCGGAAAATCGAATTTCTAATTTTTGACAACAGGCAGCAATCACCTTAATTAAAATAAAAAACTTCAGGAATCCTTTGTTATTGTTTGAGAAAGAAATGGGAATTTTTTCAAGCAATTCTAACAAAAACGAGAACATACACAAAATATAAGAAATAAATATAGGGATGTCAGTCCCCTCCCCTCCTTTCCTCGAAGCCATCCCTAGTAGGCATCCAAAAGTAGTTTAGAATTAATTATTGGCTTATTGAGTGAGCAGTGCAATATGATGCTCCCGCCTTAATCCAGCTTTCGAGTTTAAATTTCTTTAATTGTTCTCTTAAAGTGCTTCAACGACTTGGAAGTGACTCTGGCCTTAGAGCATGCTTGTCTGAAGAATTTGGTAGACTGGTATGGGGTTGATTATTCGGAGAAAATATATTTTGCTCCGCATGTAATTTGTATCATCAAGTCATAATTGCCAAATCAATAGTAACTTACAATAAGATAATCCAGTGAAGTAAGGGAGTAGATAAAAGATAAAAAAAAAAATTATATATTTTAATACATTATAAAATGAAATATATTGAATTAAAGTATTTTTTTTAGTCATTTAGTTAAGTAAGAGATTCTCTTATTGTAAAATTATTCATCAAATCAAATGTCAGCACGGCAGAACCGAAGAAAAGCATGCTCGAAATCAAACATAGCAATTAAACTAGATGCTCTATTTAATTCATTTGGCCAAGATGAGTGCAAGTTTGTACGTTTTATGTTGTTGCGCATCGAGGTCCAGGCCTTCATCATCAAACAGAACCCACTTTGGAATGTTTTATTTTTTTTATTAAGGAGAGAAGACGAGAAAAAACAAGAAATTGTTAGTTTCAGATCGTATAAAAGATCATCTTTTTTTATGAAAGAGTTAAAATTGACTCCGTAAAAGTCATTCTCAAAAAGTAGACACTACAAAGATGTGATCATCAATATATATATATATATATATGCCTTTAAAAGAAGCAATTGGAGTACTGACTATTAAGATTCATGGTTATTTAGTAGATATGAAAGAGTAAAGCTAAATTGTCTTTTGTAACTATTTAAGGGCTTTAGAAGATGGTTGAACTTTTTGACATTGGCGATGGCGTGTCGAGGTTGAAAATAATTGAGGGGCGCAGGCAAAGGCACTTTATACTACTGGGTAAAAGGCAAGAAGATCCGTTCTGGCCTTTAATCAGAAAAGTCTGATTATGTGCCGGATATTGGCGTTTCTTTCATTGTTAAATAAATAAGTGCAAAGTTTTGAGGAGAAAAAAAAAAAAAGACTAAACATCTTGGTCAAAGTTGTGTAGCTTTGCTCAGAAAATAGGGGGGGGGGAGGGGAAAAAAGAAATAAAATCAACACTTTAATCATTTGATATTTTTAAATATTAATTAATCGATTGACTGTCGATTCAATGAAATCCACCCATAATGAAGATATTAGTCAACAAATCTACTACTAACAACAACCAAAAAGTTCTTATGGTTCAAGTTTTATACGGGCTTGGCAACATGTAGATGATCAAATAGCTCATGTTATTGCCAGGCGGCTCCTCTACCTCAGCACCGCGGACATAATTTTGCCCAATCCGATGTAATTAGTTCAAAAAGTTTGAACTTGAATGATTTTAGTCTGGTATGATTTTTTAAAAAGGATGAACCAAAATCGAAAAAGTAAAAAAAAAAAAACAAAAAGAAAAAAAATCGTTTTGGTTTGGTGTTTAATTCATAGGTCAAAATCGATTCAAATCTCTGTAAACCAATAATATCCGGTTGAAAAACAAATCAAACTAAAACAGTCCACTTACTTACTGCTTAAGCTACACACACAATAACAACAACAACAACAACAACAACAACAACAATAATAATAATAATAATAATAATAATAATAATAATAATAATAATAATAATAATAATAATAATAATAATATGGATTGATAGACAAAATAAGAGAAATTGCCACTTTCATCCTTAATAAAATTAATATATACTACTTAGTTCCAGGGATGGTAATTTTTCTTGTTGTAGGATCTCATCTCATTTGAGATGGGATTAAAACATATTTTTATTCTAGAAGAAAATAAAGGGATGAGAGTGGGACTTTTTTTATCTCACTTGCATAAATGAGACAGGACTTGGATTGACAAATCTCGTTCAATTTCGTCCCATTGCTAACCGCTGTTGGTTTGACTTATTATTATATTATTGAATTATTATATATTTTAATATAGCTAAAGTTGGTTACCATCCAAATTTATAGTTTTTGTAGCATAAATCTTAATATTAATGTATAATAGAAGTAAATAGGTATTTAAAAAATGTTAGCATAAAATTATATTCGAACATGCATGTAGTTAAAATAAAATTATTATTTGATTATTATACTTTATATTTATTAAGGATTTTTGTTATATTGAATTATGATGATCCTTAAAAGAAAAAATTTAGAATTTATTTATTTACATTTGGGACGGTTAAGGATATTGGGATGGGACATGATATTTACCAGGGTGAGACTAAAATAAATTTTTGCCCTAAAAAAATAAAGGGGTGGGAATGAGTTTTTTTTTAATCCAATTTGCATATATGGGGCAGAACTGAAATTGACAAATTTTGTCCTATCTTGTCGCATTGTCAACCTTAGTCTCTATTATTTTTAGAATAGTCAATATCTCACTGATACAAAAATTTTAAGAAAAAAAAAGGTAAATGGATTATTTGTTTGATATTTTTTATTGTGAATCTAAAATATGTTTATTATAAGAAAAAAATATTGAAAAATAACAAAAAAAAGACTAATATCTTATTATTAATTTTTTTATTCAAATCTAAACATATATTTTTTATTTTTTAGTAGTTAAATTTTTTTTTATCTCCATTCATATGATTCGTTAATTACTAATAAGTATCAATAAAAGTGAATTTAAAAATAAGGATAATACCATAAATTATGGCACTAAAGAGCTTATTGGCTATTATTTAAACGATAAAAAAGTCTTAAAAATTTGAAAAATTAAGATGATACGTTTTGTTGTTTTATGAATGAAAAAGTAAACAACAAATCTTCTGATTGTCACATCTTGCTAGTATGCCAAGCAAAGAAATTAATTTTTCATTTGCATTTTTTTCTTTTTCCTTTTCTAAAGTGTAACAATCCTCCGTTAACGGGATATTACATATCTTCAGTCTAGGTGAGAACGGACACGACAGTATGATTAAGAAATTAACTCAGTTTAAGTCACATTAAATCTTTTCCAAATGGGTTGGAACATTAAGGCCCCAGAGATAAAGCAAGATCATTATATATATATAATTTACAGCGCTTGTTACTTGAATCTTTGATCACTAATTTAATTGTGTACAAAGTGTTTGAACACTGGAGTCTGAAAAGTAAGAAAGAGCAGCACGTGGAAAATCCTCATTGTATCATCAATCTATACTTGTAAAACAAAAAAGGACAAAAAACAATGGCACTCATGTTCTTTAAAGATGGTGCAACGATGAATCATGACACGAGAAACTGAAAGAACCGCTGGATTTTGGAAAAAGTGGACAGAGACTTGGTCGTATCCATATCCAGCATAGTGTTTGCGAGCTTGCTTGCAGAGGTATAAACAAGAGCTAACAGAAATCAAAATATGTGTGGCAGGAAAATTAAAATTGTTTTTCTGTCTTCAGAGATTCGCTTTTGGAAAGCAAAACCAACACAGCAGCAATGTCTGGCACTTGTCATTCACTCATCACCGATCGGAATGGGGAAGCACTAAGGTATTAAACAACCATTATTAACTTTGTGATTAGGCGCTAAGCTTAAAAACTATATGTTAGACTAGGGTTTCATGGAGAGTCAACGGGAATATTTTCATTAAAAAAATTAGTGTGATCATATATTACATATTTTTCGTTCACTTTTAGCAACAGAGTGAAATTAAGTAGCTTGTCACGCCCATCCCATCCATCGGCATTGACTCTATTACATTGAAAGAAACTCACATTCATTTGATCATCAACATTAATTCTCTTCAAAAAATGTTTGCGGAAGATAATTTTTGTATTTAATTCTCTATCATTTTGATGGTATTTATTACTAAATTTACTTGCCAGGCAAACATTCAAACACAAAATGTAATGCGACATATTGAAGTGTACAGAAAGACACCGGTAATGATTTTGGGTTAATCTTATTAAATCACAAATGCAGTCAACAGAAGAGATTTAGCTACTTTCCGTTAACACGAATTTGCCCGCTTTGCTATTCAAACACTCGTGCAAGTGTTTGTTACGTACAATATATGGATTCCGGCGGAAGGCTCTCCAATATGCAGTCAGACTTGTCAAACAAACGCAAAATTAGACGGGCGCAGTAATGAACAGATAAAACTTTACCATATATCTATTTCTAGATTTGGATAGTAGATGATCATTTTCATATTTTTATTCACATGCAAACGCACCAAAGTAAAACACAGGAGCCTAATTGTTGCCAACCGGCAAGCAAGGAATAAATAATACAGTACTCGATCTTCAAATTAAAAGGAAAAAAGATGGATGGGAAGATAAAAACGTATATGAAGCACCGAAGGGCGAGGATATATCGGTAATTGTAACTCTGAGACTGATGAGAGACATGTCTGCCTAGGCCTAGGAACTTGTTGCAAGCAAGAGGGCAAGACCCAAGAAGGTTGTTGTCGTAGAGCGTAAATTAAACTCCCAGCAGAGGCCTAGCTTTTTAACAAGAACGGCAGCAGCAGCTTGACAAACATAACAAAAACCCTAAAGGCTAAAGCACTTGTTTAGTTTTAAAAGCTTGAAGCTACCCAGAAATAATCACTCAAGAAAGTGAAACAATGGTTAGTAATTAATTCCATCCAAAAAAAATCAAACATAAAATAATGATTAATTATCCAGAATATCTTTACCGCTGGTCAATTTAATTAATAGAAAAGACCATGAAATAATACATATACATACAATTTATTCAAATAAACAAATTCAAAAAATCAATAGCACTTTGAGAACATGCATAATCTGTCACATAATACCACAGGAAGGGTTGAGCTATGATCTTGAAATATATTACTAATGAAACATATTCAGTGGACAAGTGAAAGCCGGTTATTTTACTAATTCAGCATAACAATTGCTTAATTATTCAGTAGATATATTTATAGTGTGCCTAGGTAATTTAAAAATAAAGAATATTAAAGAGATAAAGATATAATTAAACTATAATATGGATAAGATTAGCGAGTAATGGGAGCTCCCTTCAGTCCAAACACAGGAAGCTTAAGATTCAATTTGTCTCCCGCATCATTCACTCATTTACTGGGTATCCATTTCAACCCTTTACTCAGTATTTGGATGAATGAGTCAGCAGCTAATTAAATCCTATTGCCACCCATAAGTGGACTGAAGAAAGCTCCCAGCTTAATCAAAATCAACAAACTTTGAAAAAAATTGAAAAAGAGACATACAATGAAAAACTTCCTGAACCTTATCCGCATATATCCTTGACTAATGATATGCAGATCTGTGCTAGTTTCACAAGTACAGATCACGGAAATGGGCGTTGCTGAAAAAACCCTAAAGGCAAGAGAAAAAGAGATCACTCACAAAGGGGTGAAACTAATGTCAATGGAGAAGATGGAGACGAGAGAGCTTTTATTGGCTGGTACTATCACTGGCTAGCTTATACTAAGCATCTCGTGGATCTCCGAGTAAAGGAATGGCTTTATATAGCTGAAAGAAAGGCAAAGATTAGACAACAAGCAATTATTTAAATCTTCTATGTGATCATAATTAAATAAATAAAAGAGTCTTTACTGTGGTCGTAATTAAATAAATAAAAGAGTTATTCATATTCTTTCTTTTCCCTTTGCTAGCTTTTATTTGTAAGAAGCCTCCCACCGATCCCTTCCATTGTGGAGAGTCCATCACTTCCTTTGCATATGCCCATATATATGTATATATTAATTCTATAATGTAGCAACTAATAAGCATGAACTGTACTTGCATCCATGCCCTAGCGAGTATAATTTCTAGACTTGAATGACATAAAATTACATAATTAATATTGGTTATAGGTTATCTGATATTTCTATAGATACGTGTGTGTATTATTTTACATGTTTATTAAAGAAAGAAAGAAAATTAAAAAAAAAAAGGTAGTAAAAATCTAGTAAAATCTTGTGGAGATTAGGGAAAATACCTATATATATCCACTTACACCATATTTAGATGTTAGGATTAAGTATGAGATTCGACTAATTTTGAGCTTAAATATTTATTTTATGTTTGACAAGTTTAGTTGGATTGGACTAGAGGAGGGGGGAGTGAGATAAGGTTAAAGAAAAAAGTTGTCCATTTATGAGATTTTTACTTATATCATCATTTTTTACTTATACCTAATATCAATTCATTAATTACCTTTTTTATTTTTGACTTACTTAAATTTTTTTATTTATTATCCATGATCTAATTAAATTGGCACTTTTACATTTATTAGCTCTTGAGTTGAATTTTCATGACTTGTATATATAATAATTTATCAAAAAGATTAACCATTTAATAATTTATTGCAATATTGATTGTATTAAATTTAATAATCACTAATATAATATTAAGAATACCATGAAAATTAATAATACCACTAATTAATTGATTTTATATAATACTTTTAAATATTTGATAAAATTTAATTAGATATTTAAATTATTTTATTCTTTTTTATTTGTTTATTATATTATTGGCTACAATATATTTAATTTTCTTATTAATTACTTTTTAAATTTATTTTAATTACTATTATAAAATTTGGTGAATAATTGATATTTATATTTAAACATCAGTTTAAATACTATTTAATATTATTTAAATATAATTTAACATAGGCCTGTCCGGCTATTAGTCTAATCCAATCTTACATGTCAAACATAATACTCTCTATAACATAATACTCTCTATATTGATTATGTTTAAATTTTTGCTACACAGAATTGTACTTAACATATGAACTTTTTGCTTTCCATTATGTATTATTATTATTATTATTATACAATTTTCATCTTATCTCTATATCCTTAATTTATTTAGTATGACAACATCTGCCGTCAAGTTTATTAATTTAATTATCATATAGCATATGGGGGTAAGCGTGCAAAATTTTTTTTTTAGACCGATATAGTACAACCAGAATTTCATAGAAATTTATAATCAGAAATCTATTGACACTATCATGGATAATTTTACTATAGGATAGTCCGAATTTCTACCTTCGCATTATACTAGGTAATTTCACTAAGAGGAGAATTGAATCTCAATTATTCATAGAACTCGAACCCCATCACTCAAGGTGCACTTGAACCATGAGTGCTTGGTCGTTCCAATGGTAAGAGTGTAGAAATTAAGTTATTAGACTTATATTTTTATGTAGTAAAAGTAGACACTTTTTTTAGTTATTTATTTAAATAGTTTGGATAGGATGAAAAACTAACCGTAAGCCAATCCCTTGCCCCTTGCTCTTATTTGAATTCGAGTGATCACGAGTACAAATAGCATCAACCAAACTATTTTTCAGGGGACGAATGTAAAAATAAAATAAAGAAGTGCCAACTATTAGGACAAAGAGTCCTTGACACAAGAAAAATAACTCGATAATTTAATATTTTAATATGATCAAACAAAATTTATAAGTACAACATAAAATTAAACTTAATCTAAACTTAATCTAGATCATGCGAATTATCTTCAATTAGATGAAGAAAGCTGCTTTGTTCACACCGGAGAACAATCCAAGTCTTGAGATGACGATCAAGATAAAGATTATTATTATATTTGATAAGATTACAAAGTGGTGTTGAATAAGAATCGTACAGCTTCGGCTACTAAGATAATTTACTAAGATTTGCTCTAAGCACCGAGATCATGTGCTAACTTTAGCCTCAAGCTACACATGACGTAGATATTTCAGATTGGATTTCTTGTTCGCTAGTTAATCTATGAAAGCGATACACCTTATCTTATATGTATCTGTCTTTCATTCACAGATCTAATGGTACAAATCGTGTAAAATTTCAATCTGTTTGCTTAATTATAGAAAAAGGGGGAGGCACACAGTTTTTGGCTATTAGAAAACATAAAGATGAAGCCCAAAATCTGAATTGACTAGTAACCACTTTAAAAGGTGGAAAATAAAGAATGAACCCTTTATTTTTTTTTTGGTTTGGGGGGGGGAACGTATATTAATTACTGCATGCTTTACCGTTTCACAAGTTTAGCATACATTTTAAAAATTATTTCTAAGTTGCATACACATAATAGCTGTATAATTACATATTTAAAATATGTTACATATTTAATGAGAAATAAACAAAGGGGAACCTAATTCCATCCATTTCTCATTGACCAAAAACTAGAGCAATGGAATGGAATTAAGTTCATAAGTTCTCCAAAACCAGTGCTTCTGAAACCTCATTAATTCTCCACCTCTATCTAAATATGTGGTAGATAGGTGGTGATTGCAGCGCGCCACAACCACCCCCCCCCCCAAAAAAAAAAAAATTTGTCCGCTAAAATGGTTTCTACATATATTTGCACGATTACATAAAGCCTATGTATGAAAATATAATTAAGATTGCAAAGAAGAATGGATAAAGACTTTCGTTTCCTATTAAAAAAAGAAAAAATGTCTTCTGATTCTAATTTACTGGAACTATGGATAGAATCTTCTCGTCTTTACTCGTACAATACGCGGGAATGACGCAATTTTGTAAAATGAATTGCAAGGAGAGCACGCAACATGGTGCATTCAGCCTTTCACCAACACAAAAAGCTAAGGCAAGCTTTGTTAACAGCAACACTTTACTTCAACCTATTCTAAATTCTGGCCTTCTGGCCAAAACCGATAACTCATGGTAGGTAATAGAAGCCAGTCATAATCACAATTAAAGACAAATATAAAACTACTGTAACAACTAACAACAATTGTTAAAAATAAAAAAAAGATAAAAAAAGAGAATACCATCTTAGAAAAGGCGTTACCATATATAATAAGTACAGGGAGAGTATTTTTCCTCAGAATTTTGAAAGAATTATCTTTTAATAAAAAAAATCCAAAAGCTCACATTAGCAAGCGATATTGTTAAATAAATTATGGAGGGAAGGAATAGGGGTAACAGACAATGGAGGGTGGAGGGAACCACGAAGGAGCCAATTGATAGCAATGAGGAAATTATTATTAATTCTGGCAAGATCACATCAGATTCCCATCCAAATCACTGAAATCTGAGTCTTGTCAACACAAAAAGTCTGCCTCACAAGTGGTACCCTCACAGCTTAGAGTTTTTTTACACACAAATTTCACCCTTCTCATTTCCCTTCAGTTGTCCAATCACTGCTTTTTCTTCTCACCTGTCCATCCATCCGTCTCGTCTCATTTTTCCTTTGCTTTCTCTTCTTTTTCACATTTTCATTCACTAAAAATTATCATTTTTAAAGGCACCATTGCGATTCTCTAAGGCCATTTAGAAAACGCCATCAAACATACCCGAATGAATATTTTCTTACATATTTTCTCACAAGAGCAAAGCTCATTTAGCTTCATCATATAGACAGACCCTTCATAAGCGGCCTATCTCACTCTGTTTGATTTAATTTGTGTTCGAACATAAGACTTTTATATAAAACCATTATGATTTTAAGCTAAGTTTTCATTTGACTTGAAAGTTTAAACTTAATGCAATAATCTAAATGATAACATTTAAGCTTATGTAACAATTTATCTCGATTATCTCCAAAAACATACACTAAACTGAAATTAATAATTTCCCAATTATGTTATACAATTGAAGGATAATTATCACATATATTGATCTGCCTCCACCAACATTTTAGTTTGACGGAAGCAATGACGAAGAAATTTTAAACTTAAATAAGTTGACAGAGATAATAAGGATAATAATATAGACAGTAGTCAATCATCTTACGAAAACCATAACGAAAAACCTGGAAAAGCAGAAAACACTTAAAATCTGCATAATACTAGTAGAAATTCAAGCCAGTCAGGTCTTTCAGTTCTGACTCCACATCAAGCGTCATTTTGACTTTAAAATTAAAAAAAAAAAATCAAAGAAAAGCACTTTGATAGGACGTCATTAATTTCCGGTATTCGTAATTATGAAGGAAAAAAAAAAAAAAACCAACCGAAGGTAAATAAGCTTGCTGTCTTAAATCCCTCACAAATTTAATTCGTAGGTTTTGTTTGTGATTACGGTTAATTACTGTTTATGCGAAAGGGTTACACCTTAGAAACACTGTAAGATAAATTTCTCCAAAAATAAAATATCATTCTCATACTGACGATAAATTAACGAAACGACTTTCTTTTTCATAAATGCACATCACCTTATTCTCGCATAGGATTAGCCAAAAACGGATATGTTCATAGCTAATTAACGTCATATTAACTAAGGGAAGGAATACAGCAAGAAAAAATTGGCGTGTACACATGCAAATTAATTAAGCCTGATGGGCATATGAAATTAATTAAGAACAATACTTTAAAAAGCAAAGACAAAATTACGTTGGTCTTACTCCTTCTCATAAGTCATAAAGCAAGAAAATATTGTTGTATTGTAAAAGGCTAACATGAATTGAAACAACAATTATTAAAAATGGACTTTGACAACACAGTGAACAGACACCTTCCTTCATAGACGGGCGTGAGGAAGGAGAAAGATAATGAGCTGTTTAACACTATAATTCACAGACATCATCTGCAGAGAGGCAAGTACCGATGCGAGGCAAGCAAAGGCGCAAGGCATTATTTTGTTGCTTTGATGGACAGATGGGGTTGTCCCATGAAAAGACCATTGTGTTTGCACTTTGCACAGCTAGCTAGCCTAGCTTTGCTTGATCTTATTTTTCTGTCAAATTCTGAATTTTTCTATTATATGCATAATGCATCCCTTTGTAATCATCAATTCTTTTTTTTCTTTTTTTTTTTAATATTCATCTCCGTGTCATAATGGGTTTGCCAGAATCATTCATAACTTGCCCACATGAAATGAGCATGGTCTTGCCTCTCCCCTTGGGATCTCCCTCTCCACTTTTCTCTCTTCTGCACTCTGCGCTCGGATTTATGCCCGCATTTGTTCCATCACTGGCAGTATTTGCAGAGTTATATAGTTTCAACTTTTGAGAGATCTGCGCATAAACCACTACTTTTCAGTTTTCCCCAGTGTGATTGGTCTGTGGATGACGTCTAAGTAACCTAGTGTGAATAGGTACATGGGGAAATAATTTTTCGAAATTATTTAGAGGTAGGTCCACGCAATCGAGAACAGTGGTTTCTAACCAAGATTCTATCAAATTTGTATCATGATATATACGGCAGACTCATGTCTTTGATTGGATGGTACTAAACTATAAGTTTGTTTATATAAAGTATGAATGACGGTAGTACATATAAAATAATAAAGTAATACATATTTTAGGTAACAGGATGTTAACAATCCAGCTCCAAACAAAATATAATATTTACTGAAATAAATTTACAACTCTAATTAAAATAATAAACTACTTTTTAATATTAAATTTTAAAAGCCCACTCATGCAAGGGTAATCATATTTCAGTTATTTTAGGGGAGTTTTTTTTTTTTCAGAATATACTTCAGAGAAAACGTGAAACTATTTTTATATAAAAAAGAAATCATAAAAACTTATGAATTTAATGAATTTTTTTTTATAATATTAAAACAACCTAGTTATTCTGTTGATGGCTGAATTTTGAATAATTGATATAAAGATCGAACCATATGATTTAGTCTCCACACATTGAGCTTTGAGTTAAAATTGTTGAGTCTAAGCGCATTGATATCATTTGATAGATAGTCTTGAATATTTCTCAATCTAAAACGTTCAATTCAAACTTGAGATTTTTCCTCATACGTATAAAATTAATTACTCTCTTCTCCCACAACCGAATTGGAATAATCTTAACACCAACAATCGTAGCTCTAGATTTAATTTGCATAAAATGCTCATATATTATGACTAATAATTAAAGAAACAGTGGACGACAGTCGGTAGTATTTTTTTTTTTTAATAAGAAAATTTCTCTTTTCTTTTGCTGATATGCTAATCTTGATCCATTGAATACGATATGATAATGCATCTAACTTGAAAGTGGGATATGATTTGTATTTTTTTTAATTATTATTTAAAAGCAAGGCACATGGATGAATTCAGTCACACTTGAAGCTTTCTTCTCGAAATTATTTTCTTTATTTTCCACTATTTGAATTATTTGTCATGAATCAAAACAACAAAAGTGTATCACATGTTAATGAACGTGAGAGTTCATCAACAGTTTCATGAGCTTTTTATTCATTTTATTAGTTGGTGTACATTGACAAAAATGCTGACGTTGCACAGCCATTTCCGGATGAAAGGCACTAGACCGTGTGGAACGAGATACCATCACATTCACATCCACCCACTTGGTTTTACCTAATTAACACGTCAAAATCAAATGTATATTATACCAATAAAGTTAGATAAATTCCGCAAAAATGTATAAAATTAACGAAAATTCTGAAATAAATGTTGGACAACAATAATGCACTCATGGCAGCAGGCCTTGAAAGCTAAGAAGCTTATACATTTCTGTTGAGAATACGGTCATTTATACAAATTGTATCCAAAATTTTGGAGTGCTAAGTGACGGTTTAAATCCAAAGACAGTATTTTAATATTTTATTCATGAAGCGGTTGGTGATTTTCATAAGTACGTCATTCATTAATTGGTACCTAAATAAATTTTGACGAATCTCAAGTGAATTAATTATAATAAATATCATATCATTTAGAATAAATGAATTTTTTTTAGAATAAAGTTTTGAGCAACTACTTTGAAGAGACTTCATTGCAGTTGGGTATTATTTATATATATATATATATATATATAAGAAGATTCAATTTGCTTTGATGCTTAATTAGCTGCCTATGACGGTATAATCAACAATCTCTAAAGGACTTTAGTATAGAAGCATCGGTTTAATTCCCCATGCTCAAAGTCGGCAAAAAAGAAGCGTTTCCAAATATTAACGAGTTAATGATCCATGGAAAGTTGGTACGTCTTTTAATTATTAACTTAAGAGACAAAGGAGACAGAATTTAACTTTGCACAGTTGTCCCACTGATAATATAATAATAAGCAATTGAGGTGATGAATATTATAATAAAGGAAAGAACCGCAAGAAAAAGGGATCTAATTACCGTCATTTAGCAATAATTAAGAATGTTAATTATCAACAAAACTCGTACTTGGAATGAAGAAGACACGCAAACACGATCCTCCTTTCTTTTCTTCATTCATGCTTTTGCTTTTGCTTATTGATTTACGTGTTAAATCAGAATCAGGATTTTTATAATTGAAAGAATTATTCCTAACAAAAGCAAATTAAAGCTTTGCTCCTAAGTGTTAGCCAGTGCCATTAAAAGTGGTACGTATGCAGTATTCATTCCATTTTTATCTTTTTTATTTTTTATTTAAAAAAAAAAAAAAAACAGACGTTCTACGTTTCCAGAACTTTGGATAAGTGATGACAACCCCCGCTCTATGCAGACTGATTTTTTCGAGAACTTGGGTTTATTTCATTCGGCCCAAAGTTACATGGCAAAGACCATCCGTTTGCTTTTTCGAAAGAGCGACGCTATTAGCACCGGCTATATTTCTCAATAATCCCCTTTCCCATAGGGAATATTGAGAATAAATCGAATTAAAACTCTCTGTTTTCTATCTCTGCAACCTCTTTATAGCTTACACCCCACACACCACGCCAGCATATTACACACAATGGCAAAGATAACAATAATTTTTTGTTTATTTTTGTCTAATTGAACGCTTTTCTATTATACAAAACAGTTTTATTACTAAGAAATTAAAGATAAACTTGATAAGGAGAGTCATAATGAGTCTTACCTCTCAAAATATTTATTTAGACACCGTTTGATATTATTTAGATAACACATTTACCTCCCAAATAATGAACTTGGACAAGAATTTCATGATACTTGAATAGGCACATAGCTAATTCATATAAAAATTCTTATATTAGTATAAATAAGATTAATTTTATAATTAAGTTTTTTTTTTGAATATTTGAGCTTCGCCACTAATTTTATATATATCTCTCTCACAAGCACTTTGCATTTGTTTTGGCAGGCTTTCATAAAAAAAAAAAAAAAGTGTCACGCTGTGAATGGTTGGAAAGATCCCTAGTGGAGTCACCAAAATTTTGATGAGATTTTGATCTTTCCACATGTCTCCTCCAAATTGGTTGGAGACAATCCTTCTTCAACTGGAGATAGGATATGAGCCAGATGTGTGACTAGGCCTAAATGTGATATGTGAACACATTGTTTTGTTGACAATTCAAGCAGTAAGATCCATAGGACTATCCAAGCACTCGTGTTGAAGTTTTGACTATGGTTGGCTTGTTGAATAGCGATTTAGGCTTGAATAACAATGGCACCAACTGTGAGTAGCAGTGTGGGAGCAAATTACACTACATAATAATGAAGAACCAGGGATTAGGGTCTTGCCTTTTTAACTAATATGGCAGTAAATCGGAAAAAGCAATAACGCGATCTAAGGCTTAAAGATGGAATCTTGGGATGATAGCAACCTAGAAAGTGTGATTAGACCGTGTTTGACATGGTTTTGACACTAGTGTGCAATACCAAAAGGATTTAGGAGGTGAATTCAAAATGCTGCCACAATAGTTGCTTGGTTTAAGGTCAGTGTTTGAGGGTTTATCGATGTTTGACAGCAAATGAAGCACTATTCTAAGTGAAAGAATGTGTATTAATGGTGAAGGGATGCAAAGGATGGCCAGTTTAAGGTTTTTTCAGTAAAAAAAAAATTAAACTAGTTCAAGAAGAAGAACTTTCCTTGAACAAAGAGGGTGGATAGTTATAGAGATTATTGTTTATGGTGATGGTTTATAATGGACGATGCCAATGCATGATCTTGGGATCCATGTGTGGGGTGCTCTATTTACAAGTTTTGAGGGCAAACGTCATTGACAAGGCTTAAGAATCTCAATCTTAGAAGGTAACATGATTCGTTATGTTAGAAAGTGTGATTTTGAGGATTATTTCCTCTTTCATGAATAAATAAAAGTGCTTTCCTAATTGGGTTAATGATGTTGAGCTACAAAGAAGATAACCTAATTAGATTGAAGTTTATAATATTAAGGAATATTTTTAATTACTTTGTATTATAGTTTAATTTGGTTTCTTATTTAAAGTTTCATTGTTTATGTATAGCTATTTAAGTTGTATTCCTAGTTTAGGATAAACTATAATTAGTATAAATAAGTGCCATTTTTAGCTTTTATAAGTAGGCCTTTGTTATTTATTAATTATTTCTTGGAATGAACTTTGGTTTGAGCTTTGTTCTTGTTATTTCAATATTATGTGAAATCAACAATTTCTAACATCTTAGATTCACGAGTATTCTTAAAATCAACATGAATTTAGCTTATTTATTTGGTATTCTCAAGATCAACGAAGCATTGAAAATATTCATGTATATTGATCATCCAACATCTTTTATCCTTTCACTATATCAATTTATCATTTTATTACATCAATTCGATGCCGAGTATTCTTTTATAAAATTGTGTTGTATTAGTTAAGATTGTTGAAGTTGCATCTTAAAAAAGAGTTTTTGGCTACCAAGCATTTACCTTGTAGGGATAAGAAAGGAACTTGGTTGAAATTAAGGTTTTACTGGATTGAAGATACGGATCCTACTGCAAACTCAGTATTAGGTTTCTTGTGGGTTTCTTATGGTTATTGATTGTTCGTTAGCTTGTTTCACAAGGTATTACTTTATCGACCAAGGCCATTTAGGTGGGCTTGACCAAAGTTGATCAATGTGAATTGGACCCTCTTTAGTGTATTCTTTCCTTCCATCACAGTGGCTTGGGTCCACCACTGAATGCATATTTGAAGGGTTGGTCTGGGCCTTTGGATCTAGCGTCGACTTTTAGCTAGCAACAAGATTCTCATCAATTTGATTTCACTAATATATTAATAACATAACTAGGGATGGTAATGGGCACCTCCAACTGCGAGTTTGGTAACTCACACAAAAGTTAAATTATCAAGTTTGCTCGTAACCTATTACGGGCTTTGACAATTATCAAATCTATAGGTTCCGACAGACTTTTTATGGTTTCTCACATTTTAAATAAAAAATGTTAAAAATGTACTTTTAATAAGACCTACATTATATAAATTAATATGTAAATTTATAACAATAACTTAAAATTTCACATAAAATACTCAATTTTAATTTTGATCAAAGTAAATGAAAATGAAAATTTCAACATCCATCCAAAAATTAAAATTTTAACATCAATCTGAAAAAAAACACAAGTCCAACACCAATTCTCAAATTCAACTATAAAATACAAAAATCCACCAAACCAGAAAAGCGATTTCAATTAAAAATAAATAAAAAAACTAGTATCCAAAAGTAAAAGCATGATTATGCAAAAGTATCACCACTGCATCAGCAACAATTATCATCTTATATTCTCATTCAACATAAGCTCTAAGAGTTAAAGATCTTTATTTTATTTACTACTATTAGCACTCATCTAACACAATTCCTACCGTAATGATTTAAGATTAATATTTTCTAACACTAATACTTTCTAGAGATTAATTCGAATAATAAAATTATAATAAGTATATAACAATGCACAGTTATATAATGATTATAAGAAGCATATAATATCCATAAGTATAATTTAAATTCTAATAAGTATACAATAATCCACAAGTATATATATAATCCATAATTATATAATGAAATTAATTTATATATAATAAGTATCAAAATAATTAAACTTTTTAAAAAATAATTTGGAAAAAAAGTACAGGCTAGCATATACCCATCAGATATTTACCATATATCAAATCTACCTGTAACCTAGTGTGGATTTTAATTTGTGATACCAAACTCACCCACAACATACAAAATTACTCACAGTGGGTGAGTTTTGGTGGACGAATTTAATCAAGTTTGCGATTTTACGAATAGCATTACCATCCCTGTTAATAACAAATTCTTACTCTTGTCAATGTTTTTTGTAATCAATGTCCATTTTCTCATATAAACTTAAATAACAGATTGTGTCACAACTAAGCCATTTGTGTTCACTTTCAATTCAAATTAATTCAAGTACATGTCGTTTAATTTGGCATATAAAAAATCTATCACTAATAAATTTTGTTTGTGTGGATGGTGGGTAGAAGAGTGGTGGGAGGAAAGTACTGCGCTACTGTAGCTGAGAGGAAGAAATTGAGAAATTAGAGGTAAGTGTTGGTTCAACGAAAATATATTTCTAAATATACAAGTATGTATTGACAGAAAAAAAAAAATTTAAAAATAACTTGGAGTTCAGTAGCGATCTTCCTTTAACCACCACCTGATCAAGAAGAATCACCAGGATTACCCAGTCAATAACCATACTCATCAAGGTAAAGTTCACGCGTTCAAGGAACATCACTTGCAATAAGGTGGTACCTGACCTTAACACTTGTGCTAGCAGTCCCACTCTCTCAAAATTTGTAGCTAATGAGTGGCCTTAAAATACTTTGGGTGTGGTTTGTGAAAGATAAAAAGTGAAGTAACCCAGAACCCTCAAGAAATCATCACATAATCATATTACAAACTTATGCAGCACAACCCTTAACTAGTATCCCATAAGATGATCAATGCTTACCTTCTGCGAAATTATGTATTTAATCAATTTGAAAAAGAAATTATTTATTCATTCATTGTATTGTTCAAGAAATAAATCTTATATCACATTTTTTTTTTCTGAAATTAAACATTGCATCACTTTCTTATCAAGATATAGTTACAATTTTTTTTTATATATAAGATGATGTAATATAATATGATTGATTGAATAAAAACATCATATTACTCACATGATTTATTTGTATTATCTTATTATTTTCATTCCACCGATCATATTATATCACATTAATTTGTACAAGATTTTTTTTATAGTATTACATTTTTTATTTGTATATTTATTTTTAATGACAAAGGGGGAAAAAACTAAACATCAAATAAACATAAATATATTCAATAGCATAACATTTTTATGTAACAAAAATCACTAGTTAAGTTTCAAAATGAAGAGTGGTTAAGAGCAAGGCCATGTGATTTTCAAACAGTTTAGTTGGCTGACTATCTAAGTGCAAATTCAGATGGTTAGAGAGTTAAAAGATTAATTTGTGCTTTTGACAATCCTCCACTTCATTATTATTATTATTATTATTATTATTATTATTATTATTATTATTATTATTATTATTATTATTATTAACGACGTCTTTATTTTAACAAAGTGAGAATATCATTAATAGATAAAAAAATATAGTTTTTAATGTATTAAAATATGTGCTTTCTTTTGAAAAAATTATCTCTGCATCACTTTTGTTTTGTCATATGTACATCTAACCATCTGAAAATTTTGACTTATTATTTGCACCATTTTTTTTTTTCAATTTGTATTAACAAACCACTTTAACATCAAAAAATGACTATTTTATTGTCAAATGAATTAAAAGACTATTTTATTCTATAAATTTTTTAAAAATAAAAAATTGTAATTAAAAATACTGTTGAATTTAATAAAATAAATAAATCTAAATCCAATATGTTAATTTTTTTATAATTATAATTTCATTTAATTTGTATAGAGAAGTTTTTTAATATTAATTATAGGGAAGTTTACATTAATTATGGGAAGCTTTTCTCTTCATGTTTAATTTTGTAAACTTCCTTACACTTAATTAATTGTAAAAATAAAATGAAATTATAATTACAAAAAATTATAATTACAAGATGTTAATTTTTTTATAATTATAATTTCATTTTAAAGTTATCATCTTAGATTTTGAGATTTATTTGTTTTATTGAATTTAGATGTATTTTTATAATTATAATTTTATTTTAAAATTATCATCTTAGATTTTGAGATTTATTTGTTTTATTGAGTTTAGATGTATTTTTATAATTATAATTTTTCATTTTTCAAACTTTTGTAGAATAAAATTGTCTTTTAATTTATTTAAGGGTAAAATGATTATTTTTAGTATCAAAGTGGTTGAATGATATGAGTTAAAAAATAAAAGTGGTACAAATAATATATCAAAGTTTTGTGATGGTTAACTATACATATAACAAAACAGGAGTAGTACAAATATAACTTCTTCATCTTTTTTTTTTTTTAATTTTAGTGTGCATATTCACTTTAATAAAGCGAGGATGCCCTCAGTAGAAAAAGACTCTTTCTCTCTCTGCATACACATACTCTCTCTCAAAATTCCTAGATGAAAATAAGAAGTATAAGTAAATTATATATGTTAAGGCCAGTTTGGTAATGTTACAACTTTTAAAATAATTGTTCCCATTTATGTTGAAAGAATAATTAGTTATGAAAAGAATTACTTAAATATTTGGTAAAATTTATTTTTTAAAAGTATGGTGGGTTTTAAAAGTAAACTTATGTATTTAGTAAATTTTACTATTAAATTATTGTAAGAATACAAATGAGTAAAATAAATATAATGTTAAATAAAATTTATTTATGTATTTATAAAATATATAAATAATATTTTTTTAATAATTGACAACTAAAAGTAACTCTCTTTATTTTATTAACTTTTTATTTTGTTATCTTAATGTAATTATCAGGAATCATGATCACTTTACTTTTTAATGATTTTACTTTTTAATTGAATGGGGATAATTTTAAATTTTTATAATATATGTGAGTAATAATACACATGAAATTGCATTAAGTATAAAACTAATTCTCAAAATCAAATTTTAAAAAGCTACTCATAGGATAAAGTGATTTTATCAAAAGTGATTTGTAAGGAAATTTATCAAAAACTAACATTAACTTTTAACTTTTTAAAATTAATTTTGAGTCTCTCAAAAGAAATTTCAAAAGGGCCTTAACTTTGCTTAAGAGTAAGTACAAATTATTAAAATATTAATAATGAAATTTCTCTATTCATTGGAGTTCAAATTATAAAAAAACTTTTATCACTTTTATTAATTGGTATGATAACAGATAATTTAAAGAGACTAAATATCTTAAAATTTTATCTCAAACAATATGATATTGAAACTTATTTATTTAATAATTTTACGAAATTATCATTTAATTTGATTAAAATTTTATCTCAAATATAATATGATGCTAAAATTTATTTATTTAAGAATTTTAAGAAATTATCATTTAGTTAGTGTATAACAGATTACATGGCACATCAGTAGCTCGTATCTTGATGACTAAACTGTAAATTTGGCGATTACCTATTGAAGTGTACTTTCCTAATTCGATTCATTAATATTGTTATAGGAAAGGAAGCAAATTCTCTCTCTCTCTTTCTCTCATTTTTAACCAATTTTTTTGTTTGTTGTTTTAAATAATACTAAAGGGGGAACCACAAAAATCAGATCTCATGTTTGGGATTTTGTATTTCAAAAAAGGGTCTAGGGTTTTGTAAATTTGGGCATGAGAGTGAACGTCGATCTCTTCGACCCTCAATCGACCATGGACTCGGACTTCTCATCGGGCCTGCCCGATTCCGATTTCGGGTTCGCCTTTAACGACAGCAACTTCTCAGATCGGGTCCTGAGAATCGAAATCATGCCCGATTTGCCCGATTCCAAAACTGAAGGAGACGCTTGCTCCTCCATCGCTGACTGGGCCCGCAACCGCAAACGACGCCGAGAAGAAATTAAAAAAGATACTGGTCAGTTTTTATTTTTTGATTTTCTAGCAACTGAATGTTTATTTTTTTCCAATCATTTAGTATTGTTAATCATAAAGCAACTGATCTTGTTGTATATTGGCTTGGCTTGTTGCAAAATTGTGAATGAGAAATATTTACGTGGGATTTGGTTTTCATTTTTGTGATTGTGAATTATGCATTTAGTGGATGTCCTTGTGCAACGTGAGCAAATTTTACAATGTAACATGCCGGACACTGAGGACGGTGTGGCATATGAAAATCAGGATGATGAACCTGAGGCCATGGTCGAAGAATCACCAGCTGATGTTGGTTTGAATCTGAACCAATGTGGTACATCCATTTTTGCTCAAGTTCTTTTTAAGCTTTATTTGATTATGAATTAGGAATCACATTTGGTTGGGGTGCTTTAGGTGAGGAAGCAACTGGTAGCATTGATCCAGCTTGGAGCATGGACTTGTCGACTGTTCTCAGAGTCAAGACTGTACATATTAGTTCGCCTATTTTAGCTGCTAAGAGCCCCTTCTTTTATAAGGTGAATGTTCCTAGCTTGGTGAATGCTTTCTGTATTCCTTGGTTTCTCTTGCTCTGGCTTGTAATTTTGTGTGTCTTCTTGCAGTTGTTTTCGAATGGAATGAGAGAGTCAGAGCAACGATATGTGACTCTACGGATACATGCCTCTGGTAATTGCACCAACACGTGAAAATTGGTTTTCTTTTGGTCTTATTTCATGCGGAAGTGGGTTTGAGTTCATTTTTTATGGTGTGTGGTAGTTATTGTCATTGTTTGGATTTTTTTTTGTGCATTTCTTCCCTCGATTTGGGTGAGGGATCTGTTGTGAATTCCTTTTTGGAAAAGGGGTCATTTATGTGTTTGAAACCCTTTTATAGTTCATTAATTTGATTCCACTTTAAATAGACTCATATTGACATCAAATTAATCTTTTTTTTTTCTGTGTTTTCCTTCGAGCAGAAGAAGCTGCCCTCATGGAACTCCTTAATTTCATGTATAGTAATACTTTGTCAACAACCACACCGACTGCTTTATTGGATGTGCTGATGGCTGCTGACAAATTTGAGGTTGCATCATGCATGAGATATTGTAGCAGGTTATTGCGAAACTTGCCTATGACCTGTGAGTCTGCCTTACTGTATCTGGACCTTCCTTCGAGTGTTTTAATGGCAGATGCTGTTCAGCCGCTGACAGATGCCGCAAAGCAGTTTCTTGCTGCACGATACAAGGACATTTCTAAGTGAGTCCCTCTGTCATCACTAATGCAATCTTGTGAACCATGCCTATTTTTTGGCATGATGATAATAATATTGGAGAGTATTTTTTTGACCTTGATATTTTCTATTGGCTACTGACAGCACCAAGTTAACTCGCTAAACATTTCTATGTTTCTTACCAGGTTTCAGGAAGAGGTGCTTAACTTGCCCTTGGCTGGTATTGAAGCAGTATTGGCCAGTGATGATCTCCAGATAGCTTCAGAGGATGCTGTTTATGACTTTGCACTGAAGTGGGCTCGAACTCATTATCCAAAATTAGAGGAACGAAGAGAAATCCTGGGCTCTCGACTTGGTCGACTAATCCGTTTTCCATACATGACATGCCGGAAACTGAAGAAAGTTTTAACCTGCAATGACTTTGATCCTGAACTTGCATCAAAGGTAGTGCTTGAGTCTCTCTTTTTTAAGGCTGAAACACCATACCGGCAGCGTGCTCTTGCAGCAGAGGAAGCCAATTCCACCTATCGTCGTTTTGTGGAGCGGGCTTACAAGTATCGCCCTGTCAAGGTGGTGGAGTTTGAATTGCCGCGTCAGCAATGTGTTGTATACCTGGACCTGAAGCGGGAGGAGTGTGCACATCTGTTTCCAGCTGGACGGATTTATTCACAGGCATTTCACCTTGGTGGGCAGGGTTTTTTCCTTTCGGCACACTGTAATATGGACCAACAAAGCTCATTTCACTGCTTTGGTTTGTTTTTGGGCATGCAAGAGAAGGGATCTGTTTCATTTGCTGTAGATTACGAGTTTGCAGCAAGGATAAAGCCAACAGAGGAGTATGTGAGCAAGTACAAGGGGAACTACACTTTCACCGGAGGGAAGGCTGTGGGGTACAGAAACCTGTTTGGTATACCGTGGACGGCATTTATGGCTGATGACAGCATTTATTTTATAAATGGAAACCTTCATCTTAGGGCTGAGCTTACCATCAGGCAGTGACTGTTGTCCGGAACAGGCCTCTTGGAACATAAAGGGTATAACAATATTTGCTTGTTTAACAGCATTTTGTACAAAATGTAGTTACAACTGTTTTTTTTTGGCTTGTAATATGACAAGTAAATTTTCTAAAATAAATAATATGCATTTTATTCCAGGACTTGAAGGAAGTTGCTAGAACTTTTGACGGAGTTGTTGTTAATCATAACTTCTGAGCTTACGGTAGGCTCCTTGTTAGAACAGTAATAATTAACGATAATGATGCTTGCGTCCATTAATGGTGCAATAGTGGCAATACATTTCCTTGTCTAAGAAATCATTAGATATGACTACAGTTCAAATGGGCAAGTTCTACATCCACTTAAATCTCACTTCCCTTACCAATTTGACGAAACTAAAAATCAAAGGAGGATAAAGGGCTGGCATCCATTACATGAAGGCTGTCGATGGTGGCCTTGGAGTGAGAGAGAGCGGAGAGCCGAGGGAAGAGCAATCAGCGCATGTTTCAGTGCTCATAATACTATAATTTCGCCCGCATTTCATGGGCAGAGAATCTTTATCCGTTCTTTCTTTTACCAAAGAACTAGCAGGAATCATTTATCCAAACGGTAAAACCCTAAAAAGTTATCAGCTTGTGGCAGGGGTCAAATGGAAAACTCGTTACAGGATGTAAAGCGACTTTTTGGTCATCCATTAGAGGGACCCATTCCAAGCATGCCCAGAAAAAGAAAAAGGGGAAAAAATTTCATCATCATTCGTCAACTAGACACAAAATTAAGTTTACAAGAAAACTTGTCCCAATGTGCGCCCTTCTTCAAAATTCTTTCTGATTTTCCAGATAAATTGCGATGACAGTCATCCAGAATTTTCTGATTACATCGTAGCCACATTGTGTTTGTGGCTTATCACTTTTTCAAGTCCAACATGACCTGGAATTTTATGTGTTTAATTCTCAGCTTATTTTTGTCTCAGTTTGTCCACAGCTTAAACAACAATACTACAGATTCTTTGGATACATGTCTTCAGGATTTTGCTTTCAGAACTTTAATCAGGCATCGGCCTCAAACGGGAAATCTGTACAATGCTATGCTACCCGCAAATCTATCAGGCATGTCAGTTTCGATTGTACGACTGAGAAGCAGAAGATTGTGGAACAGAGGCGCTAATTTTTGCAACTTTCACATCCCATCAAGAACTATACCAGTGCCTCATGTGAAAAGGCTGGCATTAGTCTATCATGACTTTGGCAATTGGTCTTCTCACTATTACACTGTTCCAGGTTACTCAATGATCACTCCTGTAATTGGCTTCAAAGTTTTTGATGCATCGAATATGATGTCTAGAAGTGTTAAAAAGCTTAGTCTTAATACAATGGGGAAACCTATTGTGATTCGATTCTCCAATTCGACATTATCTGATGGGATGGTCTCGAAAGCAAGATGTGCAGTATTTAGCAGCAATGGGACCCTTCATCTTGGTGAAATAACTCTGGCTAATGTATGTTTCTCTCAGGATCAGGGCCATTTCTCAATTGTTGTACCATTGAAGAGGAAACGAGGGCAGTGGAATTTGTGGGCGATTGGTATTGTGCTTGGAATTGGTGGGTTTATATTGATAGGTTATGTTGTAATTGCATCGGTCAAAGTTCTGAAGGCGAAGAAGATCCAGGTGATGGAGAAACAAGCTGATGAAGATTTGGTACTAGATACCATATGGGTTGGTGAAAGTAAAATGCCTTCGGCAACTGTGACAAGAACTCAGCCAACGCTGGAGGACGGAGGTCTCTCGTAACGTGTTATCATTTACGTATCATATTTGTCCTTGCTCCGTGTTGCTCTCTTTCATCACCTAAAAAGAATCTAGAGTTGTGGTTATTAATCATGTGGTTACTAAATCGCATTCAGCGAGGTTTTATACCAATGTGAAATACTTGCAGTCATAACGGCTTGAGCTGTAAATAATCAGTCTATTTTGATGATGTAGAATGAAAATTTGGCAGTAGCTGATTCAACACATTTAGAGATGTCGGTACAACACTTCTGAAAACCCAATGAGATGCCTTCAAGAGGGCATGGATCTCAAATTAATCATATTCGCCGTTGGCTGATACACATTATCCTTATTTTACCACCTTTCAATCGTACAAGTAATTTAGAAATTGCAAATTCGTCAGAGCTTATCTTCATAGCTTCAAATTCCATTTCCACAATCTCCAGTCTATCAAACAAGTATAGTTATTCCAAATATTTCCACTAGTGATCTTGTCTTATTTAATTAATTAATTCAACCATCCTAGCAGGTAAAAAGCATCAGATATGTTAGTCAAGCAAGCAATATAAATCAATGATGTCAAATATCTAATGCTACTTCCCCCTCAACAGGCTGCTTCTGTCCAGGAGGTGTAAGTCAGCCATGAAAGAAGATGTCGACCACTTGTTACTACTCTGCATCTCCATTGATATTGCGACAAGACAGGACATAAACCATGGGAATTTTTCTCCTTCAGCACAAAGCTGAAAGTTAAGAAAACTTTTATTGAACATTCCGATCTGGATGAGCAAGTTTATGCACACATGTTTGCATTTGCATTTGAGACACAAGGAAAAAGAATAACATAAAAAAAAGCAAAAGAAATTGCATTATTTAGTGTTGCAGATGAAATAAAACCTTGTACCTATAGAAAGGCATCCATTTCTTATTAACGGCTAAACTGTGAGACTAATTGATAATTGCAATGCCTTATCGGCTAGGCATGAAATTCCCAATGAAACATACAACCCTAATTCAAATTGAATATCATCAATACCCAATTGAAACAATCAATCAAACAAACAAGTAACAAAAGGCAGTAGCTCAATTGAACACACCAACACCGGCACCAGTCTGGCGGGCAAGTTTTGTCCATTCGGTGTGGAAAGACCCTGGGCGATCAATCCTCTCATAAGTATGCGCCCCAAACAAGTCTCTCTGAGCCTGAACAAGATTCGCTGGCAGCCTTGCCCTTCTGTAAGTATCAAAATAAGAAAGACTAGCACACATCCCAGGAGTGCTAATCCCAGCTGAAATAGCCAACCCCACAACTCTCCTCCACGCAGCCTGCCTCTGGACCATCTCCCTCGCAAACTCCGGGTCCACGACCAAACTAGCTAAATTTGGATTCCTCTGATAAGCCTTCTTAATCCTATCCAGAAAAACAGCTCTAATAATACACCCACCTTTCCAAATCCTCGCCAATTCGCCAAAATTCAAATTCCATCCTTTCTCATTACTCTTACTCCTCAACAGATTCATCCCTTGCGCATAACTACAAATCTTGGAAGCATACAGAGCTTGCCTCACATCATCAATCAATCTCTTCTTGTCAACATGTACTCCCACACTTTGAACCTCATCCTTCAATCCCGCCTCTTTCAAGACCTCAGCGGCTTTCTCTCTTTCCTCTTTCAAGCCGCTCAAGTACCTACAATCCAACGATGCAGCAATGGTCGGGGCAGCGACTGAGAGCTCAGCAGCTTGCTGAACGGTCCATTTGCCAGTCCCTTTCATTCCAGTCTTATCCAAAATCTTATCAACAAGCTCACCCTCACCATATTCATCCTTCACCTTGAAAATATCAGCAGTGATCTCAACCAAGAAACTCTCCAACTCGCCCTTATTCCACTCATCAAATATCTCCCCTAACTCGGCATTGCTGACTCCACCCACGTGCTTCAAGACATCGTAAGCTTCGGAAATCAACTGCATGTCTCCGTATTCAATTCCGTTATGAACCATCTTAACGAAATTACCAGACCCTCCTTCACCAATGTAAGTAACACAAGGGCCATCATCAACTTGGGCGGCAACTTTTTGCAAAATATCTCGAATATTATTATAAGCCTCGAAGGAGCCACCGGGCATCAAAGAGGGACCATGACGCGCGCCTTCCTCGCCGCCGGAGACCCCCATGCCAAGATAAAGCAAACCCTTCTGGCTGGCTTCATGGATACGGCGCTCGGTGTTGAGGTACCACTCGTTGCCGCCGTCGATGATGCAGTCGCCGGGGGACATGTGCTCTGAGAGAGCGGCGATGGTCTGGTCAACGGGGGAGCCGGCTTTGACTAGGATGATGACGGATCTGGGCCGTTGGATGGAGAGGACGAAGTCCCTGGGAGTGTAGTGACCCGTCAAAGGGAGTTGACCCTCGCGGTGGGCCCGATCTAGGGTTTCGTCGACTTTGGAAGTAGTGCGGTTGTAGACGGAGATTGGGAAGCCTTTTTCAGCGACGTTTAGGGCCAGGTTCTGGCCCATGACGGCTAGGCCAGCAAGACCGATGCGTGAGAGAGCAGAGGCTTCCATTGAAATTGAAGTAAAAGAGAAACGGTGAGTATTGGGGGCCGGAGGAGATATATATTTATTTGTTTTTTTTAAATTAATTTATACGTCAAATTGAGGTTGGTGAGAGTACGGCGGACTCGTCGAGGGAGCGAAAGGCCACTGACTGAACGACCAAACCAGACGAGAAAGAGGGTGCGATGATTCCGAGGGACAATGCAAATTGAGGTACCTGCCCATACGACGGCGTACGTACGCAGCCTTTTTTTTTTGACTTTTTTATTATTTTTGTTTTCATGGACAGCTAAACGCAGCGGTTTGGCGAACTCAAATTTTCCTTTTTCCTTTTTTATTTTTTTTGAATGGAGATTTTCCTCTTTCATTCAGCATGATAATTAATTACTTATTGGACATGGCGAGTGGATTTTATTAACTCATTATTATTGGTGCAAATTTTCAAACTAAAAACTGCTACTTTCCCCCAAGTTTGAGAGCCAATATACTATTTGTATGCCAATAAAGGGTTTTGTCTCGATTCAGGCACTACTCAACAGATCATTTTCCTTTCATTGCTTGCTCAAAAATAACGTTAAATCTCGTTATAGTTATAGTTAAAACAATGGACTGAAGTGCACATACATCACCGGGATAAATCTTCTTCCTAGCCTTGGCACCAGAATTTGAAGCGTGAGACGGACCAGTACTCCTTCACAAGCTGCCCAAATAAAGAACCATCTCTGTCATGGATTGGATGGACATTATAAGAAACTTCAACATGAATACTGATGTTTTAAGTGAAGCCCTGCTTCCTTGCCCAATTAATAACACCATGCCTTAATAAGGCTTCGGTCCAGCGTCTCCTGTTTCTCTTTCTTCTTTCTTAATCAACTGAACTCCTACAGGCTTTTTTAACCGCTGCATAGCCTTTAATTTTCTACTTTTTTGCCTTTAGAAGTCGTGGCCCTTCGGCTAGAGACAAGCTCAAATTGCCTTTTGGAGACATTATTGTTACGAGTAGTAGTAGTAATAAACAGTACAAATTTTTTATCCTAAAAAATTATCTCTTTTGTGTTATTTTTTAGATTTTCATTTTATTTTGAGAGGAAAATAGATAATCATAGAGAAAACACTCTTAATTGTTACTGTACGTCAATTTGTAACTTTCTAACTCTAGTGATGATTTTGTATTAAGTTGACTTATTTTTTACTCACTTAAACTAAATTATAATATTTTTTTATATTAAGTAGTAGCATAATTTTAGCTCCGAATGATTTCAATTTGTTCAATGAAATATGATTTAATAATTTTATTTAAAAAAAAAGGTCTTTAACTTTAGGTGAAAAAAAAAGGTTGAGTTAGAGACATGTTTAAAATAAAATAAGACTACATTATTATTTATGTGAGAATAAAAAAATTTAAGGGATATCAATGATTTTGTCCAGGTCTGTCCACCCACAACCACAAGCCCGCCTCTGCTGATTATCAAAAACTAAACTGATGAACCTGCTCTCATAAAAAAAAAAAATATTGATGAACCTGCTGTAAGTAGACATTACTTACCAAACACTTCATTTAATGTTTATGGACTGTAAATGTATGAGAAATTTGCAAATTAAACTGAAGACGAAGTGTTAGCGACATTTATGAAATATGATTCGTCGTCAATCATTTTATACAAAATGATTTCCTATCTGCTAATAAAAATAGAAAATGGAAAAAGCCATGTGTTGATGGTGCTCAACTTGCAGGTCTTATCATTTAATGAGCTTATATCTGTAATCAAAACTGTCTTTCTTTGGTTTCTCCCTCTGGATTCTGGAAACCAAACCGAAGTGTGTAGTGCCTTTTCTTTCACTTATAGGTTGAGTGTCACTACAACAAAGATGGCCTTTGGTAACATTATACTGTAGCATTTTTTCAAAGAATGTTACCAAATATTAATTTATTGTAGCATTTTCTAAAATGATGCTACCTTTATAGTATGAAAGGCATTACATTTTATTTTTAATGATATTTGATAATTACTGGTAGCATTTTTGTATATGCTACATATAATATTGAATTATATAGCATCTAGGAAATGCTATAAGATAAGATAAAATAAAATAGCATTTGAGAAATGTTAAGAAATAGTAATAAACATAATAATATTTTAAAATAGCATTAGTAGCATTTTATTGGTAGCATTCTAATTGTTAAAATACAATAGCATTTGAAAGTTGCTACAAGATAAAAGGATTGAATATTAGACCATAAATGCCTATTGATAATACTCAAAAAATGCTAAATAAAAATATTAATTAATAATTTAACATTCTAAAAATGCTACAAAATAGTATTAAATATGGTATTGTGCTAGGTATTATAACATTTAAGTTCCAATTTAAATCCCAACGGGTGTGGTATTTATCCATTCAATGGTGAGTAACTAACTCTACAAGTTATGAAATTTATCATCTAATAAATGTTTGATATATAATATTGGGTCTCAAATTGGAACTCAAATATTGAGATCCCTAACATTATTGTTAGATATAATAACATTATTTTTTTGTGAGTAAATATGGAAGCATTTTAAAAATGTTATAAAATAGTAAAAAGATAATAACATTATAAAAATGTAAAATGGGCTGAAAATTAATCTAAAGATATACATATGGGTGGTTTTAGTAAAAGGTGGGTAAGTTATAAAAAAACTTAAAACGCACGTATTTTGTTTTATTTCCCGTGATAGCTTTTAGACAGTTCCCTTTAATGTCTATTGTCCACTCTTATTCTCACTCATTTCTCAGCATAATTTCTTTGATTACTTTATTCTCTCCAACTCTAACTCCAACTAAATCTCAAAAAAAAAAAAAGATGAAAGAGAGAAAAAGACGAACAATGATTCCATGGGCACTTCATATATGTTTGCTGATTTGAGAAAGATTACTTGGCTTTTCGATAATTTAGAAGTGGTTTCATAAATTGGTAAGTATTCTTACTCTTCCAACTTCAATTTCACTCTACCCATGGCCAAAATAAATATATATCCCCAATTTGGATGCTCTTTCTTCCACCCACTCGAGCAATTAATGATTAAAATGATTTATGTGCTATTATAGTTTATTATTTTTAATTAGTTTTGGTGTTATCTTCCTAATTAGTTTTGTATTATTGATAGTTTTATAGTTTATTATTTTTATCTCTTAGTCCCTAGCATTCTAGCAATATCTACAATTACTTGCATCAAGCTAATTTTTTAACTTATATGCTGTTATTATAGATTGGCTGCTTATGATTTCTTTCTCTCTTGATCAATTTGGTCTTGGGTTTTGATATATTTTATAATTGTTAGTATTAATAGAATTTTAATTGTAGAATCTCAAAGTTATTGTTTGCTTGGTACAGTGTTAGCCTTTAATTGAGGAATTATCAGCTTCCTACTCAATAGACTTGCAACAACGTGCATATCAATTCTGAAGCAGGTTTAGTGAAGAAATTTAAAGTGAAAGAACAAAGGTGCAACCAATGCAATTTTCTGGTACTGTTTATTTTATTTTAATACTTTTTAAAAAAATTTTAGGGACAACATCTTTTAACAAGTATTTTTTTTTTGTATTATAGCTTTTATGTGTTGTGTTCTTAAACTAATTCATTTTTTTTTATATGTTTGTTTGGGTAATGACAGATAGAATATGGAGGACTTTTAATCAATGATGGCTTTATTCTACATTGTTTCTAGGTAGTTATGAACACTATCAATTTTAACTAATGAAATGAATCATAAACTGAAAAGAAAAAAAGAAATAGGGGAGATCATTTAAATTTTAATTTTTTTTTCATAGTTCATGATATTGGTAACTGTTGATTACATGTGAAGTAATGATTTTAGATACGTTTTCACATAGATCAATATATAAAGTATATAAATTAAAATGACTTTTATTGTATAGAGTTAATATATATATATATATATATATATATATAAGTTAAAAATAATTTCAAGTGGTTAAATGATATACATTTGTGGTAGCAGGAGAATTTATCTAATGGACTAATGATGATGAATAAAGATTGGATCCACCTTAACATGTAATAAAAGATGATATTTGAGCAAGATAATAAAACTATATAAAAAATACAAATTATTACTAATATGTAATTAATATTGTGATTTGGTAGAGCTACTAATGAGTATATGCAAGTTGCTTCAAATTTTGTGAACTTGGCCAAAAGCAATGAATGAAATGTAAATAAGATCTTATGTCCTTGTAAAGATTGTCGAAATCTAAGTCATCATCTTGTGAAGACCGTTTTCGAGCACTTGATCTTTAAAGGAATGGATATTACTTACACAACTTGGTTCCATCCTGGGGAACAACTAAAGACAGATGAAAATCCTAAAGAAGTGAAAATGTCAGACATATATGACTTATATGTGAATACATATACGGAAAATGAAGATGATGTAACACTTTCATTGGGAAAAGTTGAAGATTTCACTAAAAAATTAGAAGATGCAGAAACTCCATTGTATCCAAGTTGTACAAAATACACAAAATTATCAATCATTGTAGCTTTGTACAAACATAAAGCTATAAATAAATAGTTTGACAAGAGTTTTGATGGATTGTTAGAACTGCTGCATGATATGCTACCTGTGGATAATGTGCTTCTTAGATTAGTTTATTCAGTGAGAAAATTGTTCAAGACATTTGATTTAGGGTATGAAAAGATACATGTCTGTGTAAATTATTGTTGTTTGTTTACATATAAAAATATGTAATTATGGCTATAACTATGTAACTGAACAACGTTTATTCAACTATGCAGGAAAGAAGTGAAGGATTTAAAAAAATAAGGAAGAAACAAATCCCACAAACAACAGGTCGTAAAGGACTTGCTAGAGTGACAGAAGATATAGTAAAAAAAAAATCTTTTATAATAAAATTTTAGCTGAGAAATCATTTCTAAACTATTTTTTATTATAGAAAAAAAAATAGTGGAAAAACTGAAGTGCCTAGAGTTTATGTATGGATGCATCACATACAAAAAAGAACGGTCAACCTGTGAGCACTCAAGCTAGAGAGACTATTGTAAGTATCTATTAATTCAATTTTTATGCTTGTTTTTATCATCTTAATAACTATTACTTTTAAATAAATTTGTAGGATAAATTAAAAGAAACTTAGCAAGATCCATGACGACATTCTTCAAATGATTTAAGAGGTGATGCTCTCTCACAAGTACTTAGACCTAACAATTCTCATTTAAGAGCAATTGGCAAAGGAGTCACCATTTCAAAGTTGGCCATACTATCACAAAAGGACAGCATAAGGACAACATAATAACTAAGTTGACACAAGGACATGATGAAATTAAAAAAGAAAATGATCAAATGAAAGAAGAACATGATGAAATGAAGAAAGAATTGTTCGATATGCAAAGTTTAGTTGAAGAGTTACAAAAAAGGCAGGCATGTATTATGTTTTACTCCCTTTTATGTAATTGGTATGATATTTAGTTACTAATTTTTTTTTTTTCATTTCAGAGTCATCTTCGTGAAACCAAAGCATATAGGGATTCTCCGAAAACACCTTTGACTTCTCCAATGGTAAGAATACTATTACATTTTAAATTTAGTAAAAGCATGAAAATTAAAATATTGAAGGCTTATTATGATTGATTTATATGACTTAATTAAATTGTCTTTGTGTTGTTGTTAAAGAGTGTGAAGGCAATCCTAAACATTACTAAGTGTAAAATGCTTGATTTGGAGGGGTCTGACACAGTTGTGGTTGAAGGGCGTTGGTTGTCAAGTGATCTAAATGCACTTGTTCATCATATTCCTCTTGGTTCCAATGCTGTGAGAGTTTGGGTGGATATAGCTAGGCAGCGGCTAAAGTTTTTATGGAAAGTAACACCTTATATGACTACAATTGAAGAATCTATTGGGAGTACAATTGCTTGACCTGCTGACAGAGTTATCATGTTTGTTGCTAACTAACTTTCTTAGTTCATCTATTTAGGTAATTGTTTTACCTCCTTTTCTTTTTTACAAGGACCTTATATTTTTTAAGTTTGCTTGCAAATATAGTCTACTTTACCATTATAAGAAAGTAATTTTACATTTTGCTACTTTTAGAAGATTTTGGTTTTTTTAGTTTTTTGTCATGCAAAGTTGTCCTTTTTAGGTTATTTTTTCAGTTCATTTTTCTATTAAGCTGTTATTTTGAAAAAATAATTGATTTATTCATTTTTACTGGAAGCCATATGCCAAAGTTTCACTATTGCCATATGTGTTTGAAATGTTAATATTGCTGGGTTGTGATTTGGCTTATTGCTTATCATTGTGTTATTGCTTTTTTTTCCTTATAAATGAAAAATAAAATCTTTTTCTCTTATGATATAAATATTCATATTCATTGCTTTGGACTTTCAAAGCTGTTATTTTTATTTATACTTATTAATGGGTCTTTATTTTATTCGTCATTTTAAAAGCATCATTATTTTTTTTTTTTCATTATCATAATGTAACTATGTTTTTGTGTTAAATTCATGATGCAAGTTGCAGAGATTAAGTATATTTTGTAAAGAGTAGAAGACATGTTTTGGATGTAATAGGAACTTTATTTAGGATAATTCAAAGGGTAAAAAATGTAAATATGACATAAACATACTTAATTTTTGTGTAAGTTAATTTTTTGTATAAGTCTATTTGTGTACTTTAAGGTATATGATCATGTGATTTTGGATGCTTGTATATAGTTATAGTGATGAAACATATGGTATCTAAATTTTTTGCTTGAAAGGAATAATAAATTACATGTCAAATCGTTTAGCATTTGATACTAAAATTTAGATTTATTGAATAAACATTTCAATACAAATTTATCAACTAAATTGATAACATTGTACACAATAAAAAAATATTTTATTTACCAACCTTCTTAACTTTTTACGAATGCTACAATAGAAAGATTTAAAATTTTCCATAGCATTTACTAATAGCTATATTGCTCTTTTTTTTTTTTAAATTTTGTACTGATTGTAACATTTTCAAAATATTATAACTATTAGTAAAATTGTATTATTAAAGTGCTATGAAAGGCAGGTGGTAACATTATTAAATGGTTCAATAGCATTTTTTTTAATGCTATATATGTAATTTAGTGGCATTACATAAATGTTGCATATTGTACCATGATAACATTTCCACGAAGCTATAAAATAAGATTCAGTAACAATTTTTAAATGTTATGTATTTAAATTATTAGCACTCAGTAGATGCTATTAAATAGTAAGACTTTTAGTTACATGGGCAAACTTAGCATTGCCTAAAATGCTACCAGTCACCTTTGGTAGCATTTTTTGAATGCTATCATATATCTTTTTTGTTTGGAAAGGTGCTGATTAACAGAGAAGTGAACGCAGAGGGGCTAAAATCAGCATTGAATCGAGTGTGGAGGACCATTCGAGAATACAAAATTGAAGGCTTGGGTGATAACATTTTCTGGTTCAAATTTGCAGCAGAAGAAGATAATGGAGAAATTTAGATGGAGGCCCCTAGCATTTCACAGTTTTTACTGAACCCTTGGGCATCGAAGATGTCAGTAAACAGCCCTTTACACATGCTCCTTTTGGTACATTTGCGGAAAGTACCTACAAAGTTTGTGGATAAAGAGAAGAAATTGGGAAGGTGGAGGAAGTAAGCACGAACGCAGCAGGGGAGTGTGTGAGGAAGATTGTTAGAATCAGAATATCAGTGGATACAACAAAACCTTTAATAAAAATACTAGAGCTGGAGCAAGAAGAAAAGAGAAAAGTGAAAATCCTACTCCCGGTTCTTTATCAGAGATCACCTGATTTCTGTTTCTATTGTGGGTATATTGAGCACCAGTATAGACAGTGCATTAAATACAAAAATCAGTCTAAAGATGAAATGGCTTGTGGAGCACGGCTGAAGGCTACCACAGCTACTGCACAGCTACCGAAAAGATTAAACAAAATAGAGACAGATCAAAAGTTCATGGGAAAAACAAGTCATGAAGATTCAGATCCGTTGGAAAATTAGGTTAATCAGAAATTAAACCTGCAAACCCATGCAAATAGGAGGAGTCAACCGGATTCCAACCCCAGAGGGGCACGAGTACACATTTTAATGCAAGATGCTGACTTCTCATGGGGGCAGGGAAACAGTTATTTAGAACAGGATAGGATAGCTGACGCCAAAAAAATGCTTAGGAAAACGGGAGTAGAAGCTCCTTGAAATCAGAGAAATTCTCTAATGACGTAAGCCTCAAAGTTTGTTCTTATAGGAAAAAAAGAAAAAAGAAAAAAACTAATGGCTTTGAAAAAAATTTAGCACAAAAGTAAAAAGTTAAGAATAGATAATTGTTTGGCAGTTGATAAAGATGGATTAGAAGAGGGTTTGGCAATGTTATAGACAGGGACGGCAAAATCTGGGTGCGAGTCTAGATTCAACCATTTCGGTTTCGTAACCAAATACCAAAATATTGTACTGGGTCCGAATTTAAACTTGATTTTTATGACTTCGGGTCTGGTCCTGGGTTAAACATGGAAAAATTCGAGTTACCGGATGGCGGGTTTTACACCTGGATTATATACAAATAATAAAAAAAAATCAAATACAAACCAGATTCTACAAAAATCAAATATAAATATAGATTTTAAATTGCAATGTTTCAAAGCAGCAAACCATTCACAAATACAAATCAATAACATATTTTTCACAAAATAAAAATCCATGTCAACAATTGAAGCTCATCATTCACGGACTCAATTCACGAACTTTAAGGATCGACGTTCAGCAAAGCAACAAACGATGAATGCTGATTTTATGATGATGATGATGATGAACACAACATCACAGCTGCGATCGCAATTCACAACGGTGGCGAAGTGATGACGAGTGACGATGATGATTTGATGAAGAAAAGAGCTGAAGAGAGATGACAAGGATGGTTTGATGGAGAGAAGAGAAGAGAAAAGAATGATTTAACAGCCAAGGCTGTAAAAGTGAGAATCAGGGCATTGACTGATTTTTTTCTATTTATAGTAAATAATAATTTAAAAATAATATTAAAATAACGATATTGAGTTTGGGTTTCAGATATGCTAGTTCACTGGAACCCAAATTCGGACCCAGATACATTTGGGTGAATAAAATTGCATTCGGATGCCAAATTTATTTCAATTTGATACGGGTTTGAACTTAGCCTAGATTATCCAGGTTCATCTAAGTCCGGCATAGGTCCAAGTTAAATTGTCATCCCCACTTATGGAGGCCAGATTTATAGTAAAAGGTCTTCTAACAAACACCACATAGATACAAAGGACAATGAAAGTTACTACAGATGTGCTAACGTCCATGAGCATTCAGAAATAAGGTAGAAGCAACATGTGCTAGTATCCATGGGCATCCAGATATAAGGCAGAAGCAATATATGTGGACATTAATGAGAAGAATAGGTAGTTTACCGTATCTGTCTTGGATTTGTTTTGGTGATTTTAAAGAAATTATGCACTTCAATAGGAAGATATGAGATAATGATAGATATTTATCAATGATGAATGCTTTTAGAGAGTCTAGTAAGGAGTGTGGTTTAACTAATTTGAGATATAAAAGGTACCCATTTGCATGGTCAAATAATATATATGAGCCTTATTTGATGAAGGAAAGATTGGATAGGTTTTTTGTAATCGAGAATGAGGGAGTGCTTTCTAGTTGTTAACAGTAGAGAATCTTCAAATGCGATCATCTAATCATGACCTAGTGCTTATGGAAATTTGAAGAATGAGACAAAAGGCCAAGATACAAGAAGCAAATGTTCTCAAGACTTCACTACAAAAATATGTGGAATCCTTATAACAAATGAAAGGAAATAGTTCAACAAAAGTGGATATATCCAACTAAATGGAGGAATAAGAATCCATTTCAATTGTTCTCTAAGACAGCTAAAGCCTCGTTGACTAAGTTAAAATTATGGAGCAAAAAAGAGTTTTAGGGGAAAAAAAGAAGAAGAAGTTGGAATAGTTAATAAATGAGCTGAAATCCATAAAAGAGAGATATAAGCACTACGTCACAAAGGAAGGCATCAAAAGAATTGAAAGGTATGAAGAAATTTATTGGCAACAAAGATCAAGGGCAAAGTGACTTAACGAAAGGGATAGGAACACTAAGTTTTTTATTCCAAAGCTTTGGCAAGTAAAGGAAGAATACAATCATAGGATTGTTGATGCAAACAAGTGGATTGAAGAAAATGATGATGTAGAGAGAACTTTCTGTGAGTACTTTAACAACTTGTTCACCACTATAAATCCCTTCTGAGACCAACTGAAGGCAGCTTTGCAAAATTTGCAAGTAAGGGTTTCAGAAGACACCAACACTCAACTAGATCAACCTTGTTTAAAGGTGAAAGTTACAGCAGCTCCAGTCCAAATGAGGCCAACAAAAGCACTTGGTCTATATGGGACACCTGCTGCTTTGTTCAAAAAATGTTGAACAACAGTTAACCAAAAAGTCATAACAATTTGTCTTTATATTCTCAATCAATGAGATATTTAAATCCCCATCAACCACACACTTACATTGTTTTGATTCCAAAGATTTCCAAGCCTAGATATGTAACAAAATACAGGCCTATTAATCTAAGTAATGTAAATCATAAGATTATAGATAAGATAATAAAGCTAATAGGCTTAAACAAATATTGCATCATGTAATATCACCTGTTTAGAGTTTTTTGGTTCTAAAAAAGCTCACTACAGACAATGTAATTATAGGTTACAAGTTTCTTCATAAGATTAGGCATAACAAGGGAAAAAAAATGGCTTGATAGCTCTTAAACTTGATATCAGCAAGGTATATGGCAGCGTACAATGAATCTTCTTGCAGAATACCATGCACAATTTAGGCTTCTCTTCAAAGTGGATTAATTTAATCATGAGATGTATTTCCACAACATCTTTTTTAGTTTTGATCAACTTCTTTATTTCCTTTTTTTTCCCAATCTTTTGACATAGTTTGAAGCAAATCAAAGCATTTATGGATTAGGATTCAATAGGAAGTTGATAATAACACATCTTCTCTTTGTTGATAATAGCTTAATCTTCACAAGGCTTTAACAAGGGATTATACATACTTGAAAGTTATGTTTGACTCTTATGCCACTGTCTCTAGATAGATCTTTAATTATGAGAAGTCATCTATATTCTTTTCAGGCAATGTGCAGGCTGGTTAGATTTTCACCATCAAGAATATTTTCCAATTAAATTTTGTTATTCAACATGAAAAATATCTTCGCTTGCCACCCACAACAGGTAGAAAAAAAAGAGGAGTTTCTTTAATGATACCAAATTGAAAATTCTGAGTAAGATCTCTAGTTAGCTAAGTAAATGTTTTTGAATTAGAGGCAGAAAGATTCTGATTAAGGTAGTGGCCCAGGCTGTACCTGCTTTTGTAATAAGTAGTTTTGAGATTCCAGTTGGTTTGTATGAAGATATTCAAAAAGCCATTGCTAGATTTTAGTATGGTTCCGAAGGATATTATAATCAATCCATTGGGCAAAATGGGAAGGGATTTGTCAAACAAAAGAGGAGCTAGGCTGTCAAGACTTATCAATCTTTTACTAAGGTCAAGTAGCAAAGCAAGGCTAGAGAATCCTGCAATCTCCGGACTCTCTTGTGGCTATAATTTTCAAAGCCAGGTACTTCAAAGATTCAGATTTTCTTAATGCTACGATTAGTTGCAAACCATCTTATCTATGGAAAAATATTGTGTTGGGAAGGCATGTTATTCTTAAGGGAATTAGATAGAGAATAGGCAATGGAGAAATAGTGAAGATATATAGAAGCAATTGAATTCACAAGCCTGAGACTTTTAGAATAATATCGCCATTAACTTTGGCAGCTGACTCTGTGGTAAATTCTTTGATAAATAGGGATAACAGATTGAAAGAAGAGGAGATAAGGTAGCATTTTAGGTCCGAAGATACAAAAATAATCCTAAAAATCCCACTTTCAAGAGCTTCAAGAGCTAATTAGATCCCATGGCATTGTGATAAATTAGAAAACTACTTAATATAGAGTGGTTGTCGAGTAGTTTTAAGACTAAACTTTTGTAGATTTTCTTTGCAGCTCCAAGAACCATTACGGAATGTCATCTAGAGGCTTGATTTACCAGAAAAAGTGAAGATTTTCATGTGGAGAGAATCAAAGACCTTACTGCCCATAGCTGTAAATTTAAGAAAGAAAAAAATTATTCAGGATCCATGGTGTCTGAGATGTGTAAGACAAAGAGAATCTATTAATCATGCCCTTCTCAGTTGCAAGTTATCAAACAAGATATGGAGGCTCTCATCATTCGGTAAGCATGCTTATACCTTCCCTTCACATGATTTATTGAGTGGATTATAACAATTAGCAAAGAAAAAGAGCAAGGCTGAAATGGAACTGATAGTTGCACTATGCTGGACAGCTTGGCATGTAAGAAATCTTCAGCTCTTTGAAAATAAGATTTAAGATTCCCAATTATTAGTGGCTAAAGCAGAAGCCATTGTTGGAGTCATACAAAAGAATTAAAATGCTCTTATGCAGCAAAGTCTAGGATAGCAGCAACTAATCTTGTGAAATGGATCCTCTCATTAGAAGGATAGATGAAAATCAATGTAGGTCCAGCAGTGAGAACAAAGTAGCTAATTGTTGGGTTGGGGATTGTGCTTCGAAACTCAAATAGAGATTTTGTTGTAGTTGGAATGAAAAGATCAACTTTCATTGGTGAAGTTTCATTTGCAAAGGCTGAAACGACTCTTTAGTGCATAGAGTTGCAAAGTCTATTGGCCACAATTCATTGATAGTGGAAACGGATTCAAAGGAGGTCGTTGATTTATACCTTAATAAAAAAGGCAGTAGAAAAGAATTTTTGGGTGATTTTTTAGATTCAACGGGTTATGAATAAATTGACAAATATTAAGATTCAACATACTAAGTACTTTTAATTTCTTATCTCATTCTATAGATAAATTAGCTCTGAACAAATTGGAGCTTGATATATGGCTGAGACAATATCCAACTCAATTCATATACTTTATTTAAATGATTGGAAGGTTTTACTTTCTTATTTTTTTTATAAAAAAAGTCTGATTATTTATTGGCTGCCAAATGGTCAATGTCAACCCCTTATTTTTTCATGTCAGATGTTATTCTGCATGAGACCAGTATCCCTTGGCAAGCTGCGCAAATGGCGAATCCTGTCTCTGTAATAGCTTCTTTGGCTCGTCATATTCTACCAATTTTCCTGTTAAATGAAAACAGATAAATAAATGAACATTTCGTATCTAAGTTCTATAGTCATTGAAACACGTCTATTTAAAAAAAAAAAAAAGGAAAAGAAAAAGCAATGAAGAAAGGGACTAGTAAATTATTCTTAACAATTTAATATTTAGCAATTTAGCATGACTTGTTGAATGAAAACTCACCATCGCTTATAGATAGCACCATATTGCAATCCATAACCGTTGGTATCCTGTGTGCCACAGTTATGACAGTGCAATTAGCAAATTCTCTTCTAATGGTGTTCTGGAGAATTGAGTCCGTTGCATTGTCAATAGATGCAGTGGCTTCATCAAGCACTAATATTTGACGTCTCCTTAGTACAACCCTTCCCAACCCAATTAACTGTTGTTGTCCCATGCTCCAGTTCGCTCCATCTTGTACAACTGCACTACATTAGAGTTGTCAATTTAATGATACTTTCACTTCACCTGTAAAACACAAAAACACACACACACACACACACACACACACACACACCTAATGAGTCTAGTCCCTCTTTTTTCTCTTGAATCACCTCGCGGAGTTGACATTTCTCAAGCACCTGTGAGGGTAATGTAACGTTATTAGTCAAACAATTATCATTTTTCTTATCTTTAGCTGGTTTCTTTGTTCTTTGCTCCTTGAGAGTGTTTCTATTATTAACACAAAGGGGAAAAGATACTTAGACCCTCAACAAATACTTGAAAGTTAGGGTGTAACAAAATGGAAGTTATACAGATACCTCCCATATTTCCTGGTCTGTGAACTGAGATAAGGGGTCTAGATTGTACCGCACAGACCCACTAAAAAGAGTAGGATCCTGAGGAATGATTCCCAAATTAGACCGGAGATCATAAAGCCCAATTGTTGTGATGTCAAGGCCATCTATGATGATCTTGCCCCCTGTAGGTTCTACTAACCGAAACAATGCACTGATTAGGGTGGTCTTGCCGCTACCGGTCCGTCCAACAACTCCTATCTTGTGCCCTCCTTCAAATGTGCACGTTATCCCCTGGAGAACTAGTGGAGCATTAGGCCGATACCTTATCTGCTTGAAACGAAAGCAATTCTGTGAGGGTTGATGAATAGTTATCAATACGAATTGAATTTTTTTATTTATGTAATTGGCTCAGAATTATTAATTGTCATGTACCTGCAGATCATAGATCTCCACTTTACCGATAGCAGGCCAATCCGGTGCTGGGCTATTTTTTTGTACCACTTCGGGTGCTTCACTGGGTATCCGCATGTACTGATTCAGCCTTTCTACCGAAACTATGAGATTTCCTACAATGCACTGATTGTTGACTGAATATACAAGGAAGTCGCTCAATGAAAGGCCAAATGACAATGCCATTCCAGTATATCCTGTAAAAAAGAGATTGATTATTATTCAAAGATGATCAATCAAGTTATTTTGACATATTTTATAAAGGACTAAATAAATGAGAGGGGATGAAGAATTGTGAGAAACATGACAATGTGAGTGTGCAAACCGGCGCCTTTGTATCCCTTATGAAGCAAAGTTGTACAGAGAGCTGAGGTGGCCAACACAATTGCACTTAAGGTTTCAAGACGTTGGATCAACCACTCTCTTGCCGTAAAACTGTGGAAAGATGAACTTGCATACGTATCAATAAGGTCCAGGTTCTTGGCAAAGAACCGCTCCTCATTCTGGAAAGCTCTTATTGTCATGGCTCCTGCTACTGATTCAGCTAGATGACTTGCAAGCAAAGAACTTCTCGTGCCATTGATACGCATCAACTCCTTTGCAGTGGCAAAATAATAATTCTATTTTTGAAGTAACCAGGTCTTGTGAGAATCATTTTTTCGGAGGACAAAATAAACACACAATAAACAATGATTTTTTTTTTCTTTTCGGTTTAGCGGTACCTGCAAGAGAATTATCAGATATACCATGGGTACGATGACTAGCAAGACTTGCCAGGTAAGAGCACCCAGCACCACAAAGGTCGATATTGTATTCATGGTTGTTCCAACTGCCATAGTAGATTTGATGCTTAGATCGAGGTCAATAATGCTCAAATCAGAAGATACCTGCAACAAAGGAATATGATTTTAGTTTCCAAATTATTCCAAAAGCACAGTTTGTAGCGGTTAAATATTACTACGTACTCGACTGAGTATCCTTCCTACAGGAGTTGAGTCATAAAAGGCCATTGGTGCTCGGAAAAGAGAGCTCATCAGTTTATAAAATATAGATTCTGATGCCTCAAGACCTAGATAAACTGCTAGGAAGGATCTTATGAGCAAAATGAACATTATGCCAATTCCAATCCCGGAGTATACTATGACTAGGTTCAGTCTGCTAATGCTTGTACTCGAGATGTAAGAGGCTATCCATAAACTCTGTAGTATCTGAGCTACCAAAAATATTAGGTAGGCAAAAGTTGACAGAGTGAAGTACAGGAAGCCCTTCTTGTGACTCAAGTAATCTATGTAAGGTTTCAGACCAGTGTCTCCTGTTTCTCTTTCTTCTTTCTTTATCAACTGATCCGCTGGAGATGTATTGTTTTGTCCCTCATCATCTACTTTCTTGAATTCATTTTCATCTTCTTTCAAAGAAACATGTTCCCGAAATGTTTCCGGACCCGTGGTTTCTTTATGTGTATTTACAAGGTCCTGGAATTCTTGACTGGTAACCAACAAATGATCATAAGTAGCAGCTTGTATGATTTCCCCTTCAGATATCAGCTGTAAACAATTAATTTAGCCGTTAATTTTTAGTGCAAGATTCATTCTAGAAAAAGGACAAACTTGAGGCGATTTTCACCGACCAAAACAGAATCAAATGCGGGAAGGAAATCAACTTGGTGGGTGACTAACAAGACCGTTTTCTTCGAAAGAGCTCCCATGACATATTCCTGTCCGGAATCCAGGTTAGATTTTACACTGAATAGGGCAGCAAAAATTTTCATAAAATGAACTTACAGTAAACAGAAATTTTGCCGTTCTTGCATCAAGAGCACTGAATGGATCATCCAAAAGATAAATATCTCTATCTTGATATAATGCACGGGCAAGTTGAATACGCTGCTTCTGCCCACCACTAAGATTAACGCCTCTTTCTCCTATCTGAGTGAGATCCCCAAACCGAAGCATCTTGAGGTCCTTTAATAATGAACACTTTTCAAGCACTTGCTGGTATCTGTTATGATCCATATCACATCCGAAAAGAATATTTTCTTGTATAGTCCCTGTTTGAATCCATGCTGTTTGAGAAACATATGCTAACGTCCCGTAAACTTTAATCTGCACAATGAAGTAAGATCAGTAGAACTTCATAAGCCTGAAGAGTCAAATATTATGTGCATTCGTGAAGGTAACAAAAACTTACCATGCCTTGTAGCCTTGGGAGCTCTCCAAGAATTGCAGCAAGAAGGGTTGATTTCCCAGCACCAACGTTTCCACAAATTGCAATCTTTTCAGCTGGTTTAACCGCCAGATTGACGTTTCTCAAAGTAGGATTCAAAAGATCAGCTTCCCATGATAGATCAGCGGACTTGATGAAAACTGAGTGTTCAAGTTCTGCTCTACTGCTGACTTGTGGCATATCTGAATTCTGCAGCTCAGGTGCCTCAAGAAAATTGGCAATTCGATCTAACGAAACCTTGGCCTCAATGAATGCCCCAAAAACATCAGGAAGGAATCTAATGGGTTCCTGAAGAACTCTGAGGGTGGCTAGGAAGGTGAAAACGTTACTAGGATTTAGAGGAATCCCCAAAAAATAGCAAGTCAGAAATGTAGCAGACCCAATTAATATAGGAGATGACCAAAACAAAACAATATAGTATCCCTTTTGAAGCTGCAGGACCTTGAGCCATCCATATTCGTCGCTCCTTAGCTTCTCGATAACATTCTTGAAATATGAATCCCAGGCATACAATTTCAGCACTTTCATGTTGACCAGGACCTCTGTTATGGCCTTGAACCTTTTGTTTTGTGCCATCATGAACGTTTCCTGATACTTGTGTTGAAGTTTAGCTAGTGGTGAATTTCCAAGTACAGTCAATATCATGACAATTAACGTTGCAATAGTTGCCAATCCCACAGAGTAGTAGACAACAACTAATGCAATGCAGAGTTGAAGACTTGTCGACCATATTTGATGAAACCAGAATGGAAATTCACCTATTCTGTATGCATCAACTGTAACATAATTCACTATGTCGCCTGAGGTATGCATCGTTTTAGCAGCATTTGAGAGTCTTAGTTGCTTGCTAGATATTGCTGCACAAAGAGAAGACCTTATTTTGAGCCCAATCAATCTACTTTGAAAGAACCAGTGTCTTCCAGCCAATGATTCTAGGCATTTCACAAGAAAGAGGCTTATAGCCAGTGAATAAATCTCATACTTGAAAATTATTTCCCCTTCAGCAACAGAAATGAAAGCTTTCAGAAACAATGGACCGGCAGAGATGCTAATAACCTTGATCAACGCAAAGAACCCGGAAAATAATATAGATTTCCAGTGACATGAAATTAGAGCCCTTAAATTTGATGGGTGTGCTGATGATCTTTTCTGATTCCAATCATTCAATTCTTCTATGAATAAAGAGTAACAAGTTGTAGCTCGATCAGCCAATCGGAGCTGTGGTACATCTTTATCCTCAAGGATTTTATCTTTCCCATTCTGCATCAAGGAGTTCAGCCACCAAAAAGTTATCTTGCTAAGCAGTCCAGCTCTATCAAACGGAGTCACATGATCACCATCTTCATTTGCATCAACTTCCTCGCGTCGCAGAGGTGAATATAGAGCATCATTCTGCTCATCCAGATCAAATTTTGTGCATTTGGATCCCTGAATGAAGACAAAGTCAATGATATTTCTGAGAAAGGATATCAACAGAAAAGGGTTGAGACAGGAATGACGTACATGAACCGAATTGCTTCCAGATAAAGCGGCCAAAACAGTCATGATTTATGTTCCAGAATATCAACCCTGCAGGAGTAGCAAAACTGCAAATCAAATTTGTAACCATGCAAAAAAAAAAAAGAATCATTTGCTTACTGAAGCCTCAAAGTGTTCAAAAGTAAAAAAATAACCCCGCAAATAATATATTTTCTAGCTGTATATAAATTCTTAACAAAAGGTCGGGTAACTATTACTCTGATATCCCAAAATCAGGTTTACAAACTTCAAATATCTGAAAGTGAGTGGGAAAATGGAAATAAGGTAAAAAAAGTTAAATATTTAACAATTGTAATTTTTGGCATCTAGATGGCGTATGTTTCTCATGCAGAAAATGAATTCTTTAATTTGATTTAAATATCTGGCAAAAGTTCGTTGATGCAAGTCAGGAAGTAGGCAAATTACGCGATGCCTGTGCTTACACACCGACCAACTCCCGACTATATTGGTATAACAATTATTGTATGGTCCATTAACTTGATCAATTGATTGTAACAATGCGACTGGCTGGCAAGTACATATAACAGATTTTGGGTCTTGCGAGTCCACCTGTTAGACATTCAATATATGAAGGTTTAATTCTCCATTTAAGAGGGCTTCTTATACAGTATATGTTCTATACATTAAGTTAGGATTAGTCCCCAAGGTGCCCAACACACACACACACATATATAGATAACAATTTTACAACTATATATATTGAAGAATTCCTTATGTTAATAAAATAAATGATAAGTTAAAAATAAGATAAACACACACCCTAATGAAATATATTTTACTTTATAGTGTGTTAAATTTTGTGTTTTTATATCTTTTTGCTTGTTCCTTATGTATTAAAAAGTACCACTACTCAATATAAAATTTAATAACAAGTGCCATTACTCAAAATCATTCCATTTCCAAAGTAGTCCATTAGAAAAGAATTCCATTCCAAAATTTGACCACCATTGAAAATTTTATCAACTTATTTTTACGTCCTTGACACACCTACAAAAATATCAAAACAAATTAGTTATACACCCAATAATAATTAATGCACAATTTGTTCTATGTTTCTAAAGAACAAAAATGTATTTTATAAAAAAAAGGACAAAAAGGTACATATTTTAACAAGACTAAACCATACATGCTGTAACAAACCACCTTCCTTCTATAGTAAACATTTGATCTATTACAATTAGCTAAGGAAGTGAACGAACAATATAGAATAAAATAAAAGAAAAAAAATGATAAGAGAACTTACAAAATTAATGCTCAGCATCGCTATTCATAGCTTGATCCAATTTTGACTTCTCATCAAAGGCTTGCAAGTTTGATGGAAACGGATTAACAAAAACTAAATAAGATAAGATTAAAAATTGATAATGAAAAAAAAAGACAGTATACAAAAGTTAAAGAAATAGCATTGATTTTAAATCCTTTTTCCAATCTTGTTAACCATATGAATTGATAAATAAATAGTTGAAAGTAACATAAAATATTAAAAAAAAAAAAGAACATCATTGCTTATCGGAAATATTTTGTGAGGATTGTTTGATATGTTTGATATGTTCGATATGTTCTCTAATCGTTCTAACACTATACTATATTTAGAGGACAAAGTGTTTGAACCATTCTTGCGTATATGAGTATATGACTTTTTTTTAATTTTTTAGGTGCTTTCATAAGTGAGAGACGACTAATATTATAAAGAACAAGGGGAAATACATTAATGGACAGAAAAATGAATAAATTTTTTTTATTATATGGGAACCCACAACATTAATTTGTTTGTTCTCAAAATTGAATATATACCTGTGGGGGGGGGGGGGGGAAGAGACAGAAAAATGAATAACAATTTATTATTACATGGGAACCCACAACATTAATTTGTTAGTTCTCAAAATTGAATATATATCTATATGTGTGTGTGTTAATGTTAGTTCTGAAAATTGAATATGTGTGTGTTTGTTAAAATAGTAAATTTAAAATTTAAAATATTGAAATCACAGTATTTGTACGTTTTTTTTCAAATTTTTCTGTATTTTAACATTTCAAATTGAAATATATATATATATATATATATATATATGCGTGTGCGTGCGCGCGCGGGGGGTTGGTTATTGGCAAAAACATTTGTTTTGTGTGGTGTTCTAGAAGACTTAAGGAATGAAAAATTTTAGAACAAGAAACACTTGCTCGAATTGAAATGACTCAACATCGTTGATTGAGGAATTAATACACACCTGATTATCGATCGAATGTAACGACACATTGAGCCAAAATATCATACATCTATCCTACTTTCGCTTCAATGTTACACGGCTCAATTAATTTTTTTTTGTTTCACCCTCCATATTTTTCGTTGTATATCATTCAGTAATTTTCTCATTCTCAACTCTTCCATCACGCCAAGCTTTTCCAAACAAAAGAATTGAGAAGATAACCAAAATTTCTTATTAACGAAAAGTTTGTAAAGCTTACCGAAAAAATGGGTAAAGTGGATATCTCTTTACAAATGCTAACCATCAGAAATTACAGTCGACATAAAACAGACGAACTTATGCAAAATATTTATAATTATATTCACCGGCCACACCCAAAGAGATTTGAGCACTAAACCAAAGAACAGATTCACTGATTTTCACAAATAAAGATATTCTGCAAACATTATAATTTAAAATATGCAAACAAACAGGAATAATAAATTTTATGGTCAATAACTAAACTTAAAACTTCGGACATGAATAATCAGGGCGTGACAAACAATTCAAATTAACTCATCATGCAGCAACCTGACTGACGAGCTGCTTCCGGATCTGCAGCAGAAGAAGCAAAAATGAATATACTTGACAAATTAAAACAATCTTACATGAACATTAACAACGATAGGTTATTGGAGTACTATAAATAAATAAATAATCGGTAGTCCCCCAACCAACCAAAAAAAAAAAAGAAATTGTGAAAAGTAAACCGACCTATAATCACAAAAACACCATATTAGTATAGTAGCGTTCTCCAAAAGCATTTGATTGTTTACTAGTTAACACTATAAAATCAACAACAGATGCAGAAGGCAATGGCGAATTAATTGATGACTATAAAGTTTGAATTGTATTTCTAGTTTTCTTTATACCAAAATTATCAATTGCTGACAAGCCTGGCAATGCGAATAAATAAGGTATCAGCAGCTAGATTGTCATTTTCTACATAGTGAAACAATAAGTTAACTAATCTGTACGTATCTTATTTATTCTTCAATATGATCACATTATGAATGGAGGAGAATAAAACATTTATACCACCAAGATATGTGAGATTACTGCTAAAGAAACAGGCAAAAACAATAACAATGATAAATTTTATAAATGAAATACCTCAGGAAGTTTTTTACGGAACACAACATCCAGCCGTGCATCAAGGGTATTCTCACATACTATCTTCCCATCTCGAGAAGCCACCACAACACCTCCTGAGCTGCTCAAGCAAACCAACATTATTATAAGCAAGCTATTCCATCACCATTTTCTCATGAAGAGAAAACATTTAAGAAGATAAAAGATTAGCAACCCAATTAGGTATTATTCTAGTTTCAAAATTAACAATTAAAAAAAAGTAACTCGAAAAATTGAGAAACACCACAAGCATTCTACTGACCAATGATAGTATTATGGCAACAGTTCTGACCCAGTGTATTATATTCACTGGAACCCCCTTAAAAGTTATAGGTGGATGAATAGGTAGATAAACTGCATTTTTTTTTAAGGTTGAAAATGCTGCAATATGTACAACAGTTAAGCAATGCGGGCTAGCTCAGCTGAAAAAATTTACCAGAATGGACCATGGGCATTATGATGGCTAGGGCCAGGCGGAAGATAGATGTGATGATCCACAATTATCTCTGGTGGGTGAACCTGCAATTTCTGTGCATATTCCTCTTTTGCTGACTCCAAAACAGACTCCACCAAATGATGGTCATCTTTGCGGCATCTCAGTAACACAGCAGGCTCTTTCAGCCTGAGCAAACTCTGAAAAAAAGATGTAGTATTTCACTCTTAGCTACAAATAACAATGAAAACTCAGGCCATCAGAAGAAGCATCTTCATAACCTTCGTTAAAATGTTCTCAGGAATCAGGAGAACAGTATCAATGCATTTTCTTTTCGTGAAATGATATGATGTGCATATGTACAACACTCAACGGAATGTTTTGGCTCTTATTCTCCTCATAACAATTTTGGAAAGGTATCCCTTTCACTTAGAAGCATATAGTAAAAATACAGGGTCCATAGATACAGTTGAAGTCAGTAAAATCTCTTAGACATTTTTTTTAAGAGTGACTGATTGAAAAAACACAGAAAAGGGGAAAACCAAACTTAATTCCACTGACCTGAACTATGAGATCCTTCAAAAGCTTCTTATATGAATGGTGATCGCGACACACATTCAAAACCTCCTTTGATGCTGCCTCCCTCATGTTACTGACCAAATCATCCTGAGCTTGAAGAACTTTGATCCGAGAAGCATTCAGCTGCATGGAGTACTCACTACCACGAAGCCAAAAGAAAAAAATAAATAAATCTCACTTATCAATATACCAGCATTATGTAGTTAATAATCATATAATCAACTGATATTAAAAACAGTTCTCTATATAATGTCCAATTATACAACAAAATCATGCAATATTTTCGAATCAGTCACTCAAATTTTCATCAAAACAAACAAAATCATCTAAAATCTTAATATCTAGATTTACTTCCAAATTTTGCAACAACACAAGTAATAACAGCTAATTGATTCATAAATTCCACAATATGCCAAAAAAACTGAATTCTCACAACAGGCAAGCTGCCTCTAGTCCTCCACACTAATTACACAAAACCAGCAAGCATAACTACTCATAAAACAACTAACAGATCTAAATTTAAATCAAATCAAATCAAAATCAGAATAAAAAACAAATAAATCTAAAAGCATAATCAATCTTAAATCCAGTTAAAAATAAATCAATTACATCTTCTTTCTGATTTCGACTTGCTTCTCTTTCCGCTCATACTCTTGTCTGATCTTCTTCTTCTCTGCTTCCACCAGCTGCAACTTCTCTATGTTGAATTCCTAAAAAAAGTTAACAAATACAAGATCAGTTAAACCCAAAAAAGAGAGAAAAAAAAATCAAAGGAATTACGTACAGTCAATCGAGAATTATTAGTAAAACAGATAAATCCGAGAAGATAATTATATAATAATCATTAAATTTTGAATCGTGAAGCTAATAGACTTACTTCTTCAGCAGAAACTGAGATCTCGTTGGCTTTCTCTTCGGCTTCTTGGCGGATAAACCGCACCATCTGCTGGATCTGCTTCGAAACATCAGCGTCGTTCATTTTCGCGGGATGCTTTGATTTGATTAGATTGTTGATACAAAATAAGAAAAGCGATTCGACTTTCTTCGATCGCTAAGGAGAGACAGACGGTACAGGTAAGGTGAGTAACAGGTGGTTTTTTCTGCTTTCTATAATGGACGACCACGAGTGCGAGTCCGCTTGGTTTTGTTTTTTTCTCCAATATTTCTCCCCTTTTTTTTTTTTTCGATTTACCCACACAGGTCCCTGTATTTTACTATTTTTACGAATATTACGATCTCCTAGAAGTTTTTTTTTTTAATTGAAAATCTGTTCTTAATATTTGATATTGATTACATATTTAAATGGACTCAATTGGGCCCGACTGCCCCTTAGTCGGAAAGAGAGTCTATGTTGGGTGCATCTAGTATCAATCAATTCGGGTACCCATGCTGGCTTGGCCCAACTAAATTCACCAGCGTTTCATTTAGCCCATCATCTAAACAATAATTAATTACTAATTACCAAATTAATGAGGAGATAAACCAACACGATGTTGAACTGGAAAAAAGGGTCGTAGTGTTCACGTTTCTTCTTCTTTGAATTTTGTAAATGAAACCGATAAACACGATCCACTAGTCAGTTAGTCCCACGTTTCATCCATCGACCAAACTCATTAATTAGTTAATTAAACACACTCTTCGATCGATTTCAGATTCAAACTCAGAGCTCCTCCCACCCTGTGCTTCTTTCTGGTTCCGCCAAACGAATTAACAGAAATTCAAGCACTGCCAAATATATTGATCAATATTTAATTGTCTAAAACACTTTTATCATTTTTATTGACCATTAAATAAAAAATGCATGGGCGGGCCGCCTATAACCGGCTTTCGAACTCCACATTTGAGTCGCGAGTCGCTGGTCTTATGCTCGCCATGTTCGCTACCATGGCCACCATTTACGTTGCCAGCCGGTTTGTTTAATCTTGAGATTCTGATTGTTGATTTTTTTTTCAAATTTAAATTAATTTAATTTATTATTAAGAACGTTTCTTTTAATTATAGCTTGTGGCAGGACGCGGAGAGTAGGACGTACTTAGTAAAAGAGCTTGATAAGAGAACTATTCAGGTATATATATATGTATATATACATTTTGGAAATTTAAATTACAAATGTATCATCTTTGTTGCTGCGTATTGTTTGGTGGGTTGAGATATTTTTATAGCAAAAACTAATAAGGTGATTGAATTTCCAATTTCAGAATTATTCTGTTGTGTCTGTTGATGAAACACTAAAACTTATAACCTGCAGGTAGGTTGTTATCATTGTTCCACATTTTTCAAATTTTGATAATACACAATATTTAAGTTTAGAGTAATGCTGCATATGTATCCCCAATACTTGTCCAAAAAAGTTCATTCCAAATGAGGTAGCATATTTATCAGTTTGTGGATAATTTCACTGTTTTTAAAATAATTTATTGAACTATTTCATAATCCACGTGATGAGTGTGGCCTCATTTTGTATGAATTTTTTGAGATATATTTTGTGATATCTTGTGTTATTTTTTAATTTTTATTGATGGTTTTTGCGTTTTTCAGGGAACAACAGATGAGATTATCGGCTATTGAGATGGACTTGGCTGCAGCTAGACAGGAAGGTTTTGTTTCCGGTTACTTGTCACAGAATGATACAAAACATTCTAAGAAAAGACATTTAGCTGTTATAGGAATTATCACAACATTTGGCCGGAAGAAAAATAGAGATGCAATACGAGAGGCATGGATGTCGACTGGTAACCTTTCGTGCCGTGGAAAATTCGGCTATTTCAAATTTTATTGGTTTCTTTCAATTAGGCTTTGGTTTTTTGAGTATCTGGCCACTAGAAAAACTAATTTGTATCTTTTAGTATTAGTTAATCTGAAAATACTGTGTATGCAGGTGCAGCTTTACAGGAACTGCAGGATAATAAAGGCATTGTTGTGCGATTTGTGATAGGAAGAAGGTCTCTATTTTTGTGATTTCTATTTATACTGGAGAAAGTTTACTATTTTCTGTTAATTTAATGGTATATGAATTGCAGTGCAAATCATGGAGACTCTTTTGACACAGAGATCGACAGTGAAAATAGTCAGACCAATGACTTCATTATTCTTGTATGTTCACTTCTTAAATTGAAATTATTTGAAAAAATGTTTATTCGGGTATGAACATTTTATAATATTCTTAAGGTTGCATATTTCCTTGTTTAAAAGTTGGCTTTCAAAGTCTGTCAATAATTTTTTGAGCTCAAGCCTCAATGGTGTAAAGACATAGTGACTGGATTGAATCATAGATGGCATCCAAACCAATTGGTAGTGCTTTTTGTCATATTTTTGTGCATGTAGGTGTATGTTTGCTTGTTTATACACTTCATGCAGCTTATATAGTTCCTTGTTTTCTCACTTGTCATGAAAATTTGTGCATTTCCAGTAGCTATCTAGTCTATTGAAGTTGGCATTTAATTGCTTTAGAGATGGCAATTTGTAGGAGCAGATATTATGTTGCATTTCCTTCCTTTGCACAGGATGACCATGTGGAAGCACCTGAGGACCTTGCAAAAAAGATGAAATCATTTTTTGTACATGCTGTTGAGAAGTGGGATGCTGAGTTTTATACTAAGGTCAATGATGATGTTTATGTTAATATTGGTATGTAATTCTTATTACTTTGTTTGGGTAATAAACAAAATACTGCTTCCATGTGAGAATATTACACATGTTGTCTGAGACTGAACTGAGCTTTGCCCCTCTTTCTCCATATATATTTGGCAGGAAATTATATTAGCTTAGATAACCCCGGAAGTGCAATCAAGAAGCATAGTGATATTAAGTAATGCAAACTCTTTGGCTCAGCATAGTTATTATGAAGTTCCATAGACTCTTGGATGATTAGATTTGTAAGTTTTAAGATGGCAATAATGAAATGCTTAGTGAGGCAGCTTAGTGAGGCAACCAAAAAGAATGAAGGAAATGTATATATATATTTTTTTTTTGGGAAAAATGAGAGAAATGGGTTTATGTCAGCACAATTTTTACTGTGCTTACAATTCATATAGCTTGTAATTTGTTTGTCATGCAGATGCACTAGGAGCAGCACTTTCTATTCATTTAGATAAGCCTCGTGTTTATATTGGATGCATGAAATCAGGCGAAGTATTTTCAGAGCCGTGAGTTACTAAAAATGTTGTTACTTATTCTAGAAATAAATTGTTATTTCATTATTATTTATTTAATACTCAAGTTATCAACATTTTGCAGGACACATAGGTGGTACGAACCAGACTGTTGGAAATTTGGTGATGGAAAATGGTAATACGGAAATTTGATTTTGCTTGTTGCTGGAAATTTTAGTTAAGAGTAGTGTGATTGTGTCTATTGTGGCTTCACTACTGGGTGCAGCATTAACTATGCATCTGTGCAGTAGCATTTCTGTTGTTACTTGTTCTTGAAATTTAACAATTTTATTATGGATTTGTTGTTATTCCCGTAACTTTGTTCTTGATGGTATAGGTACTTTCGACATGCTTCTGGTGACTTGTATACCATTTCACGAGCTTTGGCACAGTATATCTCAATTAATAGGTGCCTGTCAGTCTTTTTTCCCTTTGTGTGTGTTTGTTGTAGTATATATACTACACGACAGACATTGTTAGCTGGATTGTATTGACCATCCCATATTGATTTTGAAGGTCTATTCTTCAAACATATGCCCATGATGATGTCAGTGCTGGATCATGGTTCATTGGGCTTGATGTTAACCATGTTGATGATTCGAAGTTTTGCTGCGCCTCGTGGACCTCAGGTTTCTCTCTTCCTCTATAATTTTAGGAAGCTAAACATTGTAATACAAAACTAAGGCCAAGTACGTCTATATTTTCATAGATGGTCTAATTCTCAAGGAGGATTAAGGCCAAACTGAAATATTTTTTTTCGCTTATAGCTTTCATTATGTGAATACCGCAGGCCCAGGAGCCATATGTGCAGCTGTGTGATCTGACTTGCGTATTAGTATTAAAAACAAATTGTATAGGTAGAGGTGAGGAAGGCCATTGTTTTCCAGCATTTGTCTCAAATGCCCACTGTAGAGAACCAGTGAAGAATAGGAGAAGTCGGCATACTGAAATATGAGCCAAGTAGAAACATGGATTTACTAATTGATTCAGGAGAATTTTGTCATACTATTGATACGATTCCTTCCAAAGCCTATGATGATGCAGGCACGTTGAATATAGTTGGAATTCATATAGAGTTTGAGAAATTGCTTGCAAGATGTATTATAATGGCTTTATATTCCAACATCACGCTTTTTTCTTTTTTTCTTTTGGGGTAAAAGGATTTACTTCTTTGGAATAAAAAGGATCCCAATAACTTATTATTGTCAGTTCTTAAGATTTTGGGACAAGCTTAGTAAATGTTATTAGATTTTTCATTCAATGACTGGGAAAAATTGCAGCTTTTTCTGCGTGACGACCGGTTTTTAGGATTCAGGGTTTAGGGTTCAGCAACCAATGACTCCGTTTTTTGTTTTGGGCTTATTGCGTTAATTTTATAGAAGTTGGTTGTTGAAATTTGCAAATTAACTGTTAGTCTCTGAATCTCTGCTACAACATTTTTTTCCCCTCATCTTCGATGACTGGAGTCAAAAACTTTTTTAGAAGGTTCGATTCTAAAGCATGTTTTCCATTTACAAACTTTAACCGAAACCGGAAGGGAATGACGCAGCTTTGCTTTCATTTCGACCTGCCCACCTTTTAAAGATTCTTCTGTGGGTGGGTGGCGCTGAGTGTGCTATGTGGGAATTTTCTTCAACTTTGCAACATGCATGTTCTTCTGATTCAGAAGTGAAAATATTCTGAATCATTCCCAGTTTGTCGCACTTTACTCGTACTCTGTTGACTAAGCAAGGGGTCGCTGAATATTCCTGAGGATAATATTCTGTACTCAAAGGTCAACTCTTCTAAATAAAAGTATGCAGCTCAACATTCTAGATAGAAAAGAAACATAGGAAAGAATGTATGTTTCTTTCTATCAATTAAACAAAGATGAGGTATTTTGACCAGTGATCTAATGTACAAAATATTGCCAAAATACAAATGGATTCGTCCAAATTATCACTAGGGGTGGCAAAAATGTTTGTCCGGCCTGGATTTGAACTGCACTTGGGTGATGAATATCCGGTGCAAGTATGAAGGGGGGTCGGTCTTGAGTATTACTTGATAAACTCAGGATCTTATGCAAAACTTGGATTTTATTAAAAATAATATAAAATATATATTATTTTAAATATTTATATTTATTTGATTTATCTATTATACAAATATAAATTTTTAAATACTTAAAGTTTATAATTTCATGTAAAATTTCATTGAAATATATTTAAAACTTGCAACATTAATAAAAATAAAAAATATAAATATTATAATATTAAAAAATATAAAATTCAGGTACCTAAATTAAAACCTTGCACGATACTAGCCTGGGTGTAAAAAATTTGTATCCAGGCTGGATTCGAGCATTGCGATACCCAAACTTTGATTTTGCCAACCATAATTATCACATAGAGAGAGGCTTTATTGAATACCCTAATTATCACATAGAGATAGGCTTTATTGAATAAACTTTCAAAGCATATCTTTTTTTTTCAATTATGTATATAATTCTTTTTAGGTGCAGGCACTCTCAATTTTTTTTATACGAATATATTATTAACCTATATGATTTAATAGGATTAGTTTCAACTCACTATTAAACACTCGTTAATAACAAAAAAAAGGGACGGGTGCCTGCACCTGATATATATATATATATATATATATATATATATATATATATATATATATATATAATTGCATCTTTAGCGTAAATGCGAAAGTACGGAATCTCCATGATGCTGTAAACAAGTCCAAATTGGTGCAAAAGAATGACACCTTCTTTGGGTAAAAGTGGAAATAAGTAATCCTTAAGGGGCAAAACGCCAAAAAGAAAAAAAAATTCCGAATATTTTTCAGTGGGTAGTCACTTCAGTTAATTATGGTCGCATGTTCATGATTGAGAGCCGCCACAGTCGAGCGCTAAAATAACAATTTTATTTTTTTTCAAGTTTTAAGAATATTTTAAGACTTTTATACATGAGAAACCAACAAATTATCAGTCAGTCATCTTCATAGTTACATCTGAAGATCATAATATGATGATCTCTTCAAAACCTGACCTTTCAATATTTGTTTGAAATTAGGACAAGGTCACACAAGTCATTAACGAGTGTTTCCTACAAGTGCTTTCCTGGCCTTTCAATTTTTAGTTGTGTACTCTTTGCCTTGTAAACTTCATTCTCTTTGGTCGACGCTACGACTTTATTCATTGATGTCTTTGTTTGAAACTAGAGCACGATAAAGGAACTTTGATTGGTTTTTGGTTCTTACTTTGAAAATTAGACAGTTGAGTTATCTGGATAACAATGTTTTTTTCCCTTGCTTTGACAGATATTTATTTTGCTTGAAAGTGAGTTGTGGGTAGTTTGCAATAAAATCAGGTCACTAAGATCGAGTCTTTGAGATTGAGGGGATTTGTGTTGTTGGAAGTTTTTGTGGTGAAGAAATACAAAGGTAGTTGAAATTTCATTTCAGTTCACGGCAATATTGGTGTGTCACAAGAAAAGTGTTGAGGGGTGGGCAAGTTCTGATTTTCAACTGCTTCAGTGATTGTTAAGACTTTTAATAGTTAATATTGTTCACAAGCCCTTTCTGTTCAAAGTTTGAGAGTTACTTCAAGCATTGTTTTGGATTCAGAGCAAAAGAGTTCTTTTTTTTATTTTCTTTTGTTTACTCTTTTTTATATGTCCTTACTGTGTTTTTACCATGAATGGTTCTGGGGCAGCCTCTGATCAGAGAGCAGCAGTTGAAGTTACGAAAGATAGAAATGGCGTAGAACAGGTTGTGCTTCGAAACCCTCGAGGGGCTTCTGCAAAAGTGAGAACTATTTTTCCTGCCTTTTGTTTTTCATTTAAATTCATCAGGAAGGATTGAAAATTCAATGAAACGCTCATATCATGTGTGCAACTTCGGCTTAGAAAATACACTTTATGCCGCTTATTGATGTTAATGCAGATTAGCTTACATGGAGGACAAGCGCTGTCGTGGAGGACCGAAAGAGGAGAAGAATTGTTATTCACAAGTACTAAGGTAACCTTGGGATTCACTTTTGCCATTTTGGTGAGATTTGTGGTGGGTAAACTTTTTACAAATTGTAAACTTCCCTACGATTTCTATCCCATCAACTAAGTTTAAAATTCTACTGTTTTCGTGGGTTCCATTAAGGACAGGCAATTTTCAAGCCCCCACATGCTGTGAGAGGAGGAATTCCTATCTGCTTTCCGCAGGTATTTTAACGCTTATGCATTTCAGTGGTGAACAATTGTGAACGCATTTGACTTCCGGGTTTGCTTCCATCTGCGTTAGTTTGGAAACCGGGGATCGCTAGAGCAACATGGGTTTGCCAGGAACAGGACTTGGGTCATTGATGATAATCCACCACCATTGAAACCCAGAGATTCCCACGGCAGGGTGTATGTTGACTTGCTACTTAAGCAATCTGAAGAAGATATGAAAATCTGGCCGCACTGGTAAGATCCCGTATATCTAGAAACTGTTTATGATCCTTCCAAATGAAACTATTGATAGTAGTTCAGGAAAGACTATCACCTGCACTGATTGCCGCACAAATTTCTCTATTGATTCTGGTTTGGCTCAAGTGGGCATGCGTAATTTCACTTCAATTTATACTTATTACAATCATTGCTTCATACTTTTCAGTTTCGAGTTTCGTCTTAGGGTGTCTTTAGCAGCAGATGGGAATCTGGCTCTGATATCACGCATCAGGAATATCAATTGCAAGCCGTTTAGTTTCTCAATTGCCTATCATACATATTTCTCCATCTCTGATATCAGGTATAGCAGTTGTGATATTCATGTTGGTAATAGACTAATAGGAATATTGATTTACTAGTAAGCATTTATATCGCAAGCTATTATGATATTTTTTATCAACAGGCCAAGTAGGGCATGAAGAATTGTAGCTAAAGTTTGAACATTAGGGAAAGGGAGGCCGTTTGCTTCATTTGCCTTGCACGATATTGATGATCAGCAGTAGATTTTTTTTTATATACAATAACCTTTGTACATTGACTGAGCAATAATTATGCTAACAGTGAAGTGAGAATAGAGGGGCTGGAGACTCTTGACTATCTTGATAACCTATGTCAAAGGGAGCGCTTCACAGAACAAGGAGATGCCTTAACATTTGAATCTGAGGTAACTTAATTTTCTATGTGCATCCACAGAAATATTGCACAGAAGTGCATTCGTAAGTGGTTTCTAGTTTTGCAGATTGATCGGGTTTATCTCAGTTCTTCAGATGTGATTGCAATCTTTGATCATGAAAGGAAACGAACATTTGTTATACACAAAGAAGGACTCCCGGATGTTGGTAAGCTTCGGCTAGTTCCATTTAAAAAATTCAAGCTAACTATAAGTTATATTGAAGGCATGCGCCACATTGCACAATATGAGTGATCCTAATAAGATGCTTCCGATTTCATCAAGTGGTGTGGAATCCATGGGAGAGGAAATCAAAATCAATGGCAGATTTTGGAGATGAAGAGTACAAGCACATGCTTTGTGTTGATGGGGCAGCAATTGAGAAACCGATTACTCTGAAGCCAGGTGAGGAATGGACTGGCCGGTTAGAACTTTCTCTTGTGCATTCAAGTTGATGAAGTGATTCAAATTTAAGGTTCTTTGAAGATTAAATAAATTACTTCAATTATGAAAAATGATAATGCTACTCTAACTTTGTACCATTTGTACTACATACTTGCACCAATAAGGGCAAATTCTGTTGGGACAATAAAGTCTTTGATGAAAGCTATCACCTATAACTCAGGAATATTCATGTCATATTACTAAGAATCAATAATAAATTATGCAGAAGCGTACCTGAATCCATAATGCTTAATTCCTCTCTAGGGTTAGGGTTGTGTGGTTGACCTTCCAAATCTACACGTTCTCTAAGAGAATTTTTTAGTTCTCTCTGAGTTTTCTCTCTGAAGATGAGATATCAAAAAGAATGGAAAGATTTTCAACGTGTGATATGGGGACCATGACCATTTATATAGACAACTGTTTCCTATTGTCATTGGGTATTTCTAATTCTACCCATCACAGAATTAGAATACTATTGGGTCTCTACAAACATTAAAAACTCACATTCTATTAAATACATTAAAGCTCATAATACCGAAAACCTTAACAGATTACTTTTAATTGGACTTAACCTTATATGACAATCTGCAGCACATAATTATTCACATATAAACCCAACGTTAGATTAAAGATACAATAATGCTAGATTAAAAAATCCAACAAATTCTTTTTCTGATTTGCTAATGAAGATAAAGTGGAGATATCTGTTTTACTGTATCTCCATTGTAGCAGTAACCTAGATACGTACAAAATCTTAAATATATTTTTCTGTTTAAAATTGTGTGCCGATCGTTAGATTTTATGGAATCATGAAGTGAGTGATTTGTCACGGGATAAGTATTTTGCGTAGCAAACCCGTGCGGCACTTAGTCGACTTCTAGCACACAAGTCATCAAGGAAGCCTAGAACACTTCTCGAACTAGCTAAGCAAAGGTTGCTTGTGCAAAGGCTAGAGAGAAGCAAGAGTAATGTGGCCAAATTATACAACTTTATTACTCACAAAAGTAATTTACAAGAGAGCTTAAGAGTTTGTGTGTATGTTGCGAGTTGTGTGTGCTGGAATTGTGGTATGTTGTGTGCGAAATGGCAAGGGTGGTGGCCTATTTATAGGCTTGGATTGAGGGCTCTAGAACCACCTAGCAACTTGCCAAGTTGCCTAAATATCTAAGAACTAGAATGCTCAATTCTAGAGAATTCTATGATATTTACAATTTCTAGAACTTGAGTTGGACTTGCTAAGCACACCCCGCATTTTTATTGAGTAAGTCCGCGCGTGCAAACTTAACCTCCGATTGCAGGATAAATGAGCGGCGCACAAACTTAACCTCCGATTGCAGGATATTTGAGCGGCGCACAAATTTAACCTCCGATTGCAGGATATTTGAGCGGTCCGTGACAGATTGCTCACGTTACAATGGAACACGTCAAGGGTAAGTTGAGTTGGACTTGCTAAGCGCACCCCGCATTTTTATTGAGTAAGTCCGCGCACACAAACTTAACCTCCAATTGCGGGATATTTGAGCGGTCCGTGACAGATTGCTCATGTTACAATGGAACACGTCAAGGGTTGGTTGTCACCCCAACTTTCTCGCTACAGCAGGCTAATGAGGCCCAAACAACTAATGAAGCACCAATTGTTTACGAGACTAGGACTTGGTTAGATCTTGGATTATTGGATATGTGAATTAGGAGCCCACACACACTTGCGCTGAGCCGAAATTGATTACTGACTTATTTCTCCAAATATGTTACGCGCTGTTTAGAAAATGGAGCTAAAAAAAAATAAAAAAAAATTTTCTCGTGTTTTTGGTTAGAAAATAATCAATTGAGGCGTGATGTTAGATAATTTGAAAAAACAAAATTCTTCCAAAATTTTTATCACAAGTGATGCGGGCACTCAATTTCTACAACATTAGCTTGATAATCCCATTTTCTTCTTCCGTGAGTAACTTTTTTTCTAGTGAAATGGGTTATGGACAGCAAAGTTTATATTTCAAAAAATATACAGTTATGTCAATGTATATGGTCAAAAGCCCTCGAATCATTGGTAGAGCAGGCTAAAACAGACGGTGCCAAATTTGCAAAATCAAATGACGAGAGTTTGCTGAACGAACAATAGACAATTGCATCTGATATTGTCACCTAAATGTCGACTGGCCCTACCACCGTACATGTCAATGCCTCAAAACTCACCGTTCTGCGTTCTGCCTTTATTGAACGGACAATTCAGTCACCTAAAATTGAGTATTTGCAATAATTTGATAGGATTGTCGCAAAATCCAAACGCAACCTTACTTTAAATTGCCTTAATAATTGGATGCTCTTTGTTGCAACAAAACATTGGAGGTGATAACTTGGGTTGTTTCGCCTTCAACTACATGCTATAACAAGCTGTTTATTTGCTTTTCAATTCTGGGCCAAACCAAGCTTTCATAGACAGCAAGGGCCATTGTATTTAAGGCTATTCGACGAGAGCTATCAGATTGAAGGTGGTAGATAAATGTTAGTTGGGTAGATAAAGACATGCAGTAAGCTCCGGGGGGCTAAGATATTTGAGAATAAAAGGAAAAAAACACGCTTAGTTTGACATGACAATACTGGATAATGTAAGGAGAATGCTGAATTATATAGTTCACAGTTGTAACTATCAGATAATACATTAATCAATTTTTAAAATAAAGTTTTTACTTTTCTTCCATTTAAGTAATCTTAGTAGAATAATAATATCACACCTTGTAATGGCATAGCATGTGCCTTAGCTAAGTTTGCTTTTGGTTGCTTTGATTTTTAGTTTGATTGGAAGACTTTCCAACTGTCTTAGCTTTTATCTTTGAATTATGGTTTTTGATTTAATGTATTATAGTTATGGGTCCAACTACAGTACCCTTAGGGTACGGTATCTATAATTCGAGAACAATGAGATTGTCAAAAAGTCAACGAAATTCAATCACAGGACAACGTTGAAACTGTGGAGCATAATACATATAAAATAATGTAATCACAACCTTTAATTACTAATAAAATAAATATTATTCTAAATTTTTCATCTCAAGCGATGCAAACTCATCAATTCAATAATTTACATTAAATGGGTAGATTATCAGTCTTATGATAAAATATTATTAATGTATATATTTTTTTATCTACTTATTATGATCTTAGTAATTTATTATTTTTGCGAAATTTTGAAGATAATGCCTATCATATTTTTCAAGTCAATGCACTGCAAAAGAGGAAAAAGAAAGATAAAAATGAGAGGTCAATTGAAAACAAAAACATTTTCCTTGTCACGGTCCACGGGCAAGTTTGCCAACAATCCCAATCCAACGGCAGGAATTCCAAGTTCAAGATTCAACCCCCAATCAACGGCGACAGATCCCGCAGCAATTTTTAACAGATTTCGTTTCACAGTAACATAACTGGCGTTCTGGGCCCCACCTACATAAGCGATCGCCCCATCGCATATAGCCGACAAAGCAGAATGAAATGAGGTCCAAATTCCCCGAGCCCATCTTTTATTGATTACCAAGAATTAATGATGGCCCCACGTATCACTCTTACACCAACGCCACGTTATCCACCCAAATAAATGTTCACCATTTGACCTTTGATTAGTTTTCAGTTACCAGGGTAGTAAAAATTCGTCGCAGTTAATTATTACGCTAGAAACGAAGAAAAATAATGACATCGGGCCCCTAGTCTTTTCAAAAATTAGAAGCAAATATGTAGTTTGAAATTTTTATTAACTAGATTCACACCGTTTATGCGGGAACATTTTTTTTAGCTTGATCAAGGCCTTTTTTCATTTTTTTAATGAAAAAAAAAAACAAAACAAACCTAACTTAATTTTCTTGACTGATCAAAAACTGAACTAACTTCATTTGGTTTATTTTTTAAAATTTTTTAAAATATTTAGATTGAGACTAGAAAATTCATAACTAAATTTAAACCAATACTTGAATTTAGATGAGTCAAAATAATTACATACCATCAATTAACAATTCCTTAATAAAATTAATTATTTACTGGTTATATATTTGAAATCAACTCATTTGTAGAGTATTTTATTTTCATTTCCAAAAGCATAACACACGAATAACTGATTTTTGTAATAGTATGCAGCATTACAGTACAATAGGGGGGTCAGTACGAAAGAAAAAGTAAATTTACGTTCTTATTCGAGATTGCGATAAAATGGAACGAGGACACATAAGTTATTACCCAAAAAGGGTTCAACCCTGCACCATTTTCCCTCTTTAAGTTAATAGTGAGGAAGTGAAAGTATGCTGAGAAATTTTTTAGTGTTTTGCGCACTTTTTGAGTGATAGCTGTTCCACTGCATGCTAATTTAGACAGAGAAATCATCACTTGTACGTTTTCAAAATTTCTTTATAGGGAAATAAATAAATAAAATATTTGCCTCACATTTTAATAAAGGCTGATGAATTAGAGTTTTTTTCTTTTTAAAACTACAAGCAGGCTTGTTCACAGAGGTTACAAGCAAAGCTGCAAAGGAGTGTTTTATCTTTTGTTCAGATCTGCAAAAGCCTGATACACAGTTCAGTTTCATAATTTTTTAACTAAGCTTCTATTCCCAGTTAAATCTTGGTTTATTTGTTTCACTCACCATTTCAATTTTCAACTAAAAAGTGAAAGAAGAACAAGCTACAAACAACCAAAAAGAAGCTCGATTTGAGGCTTCTTTTATTTAAATTTAAATTGCGAGGTCCCCTCTTTTTGACTATAGCACAGTATTCAAAGCCTGCAGCTCATTTTTTCATGTACAAAATAACACAGACTCATCTTCGCTTTTATAGACAATAATCTCGGAATCTGCTTTGCCCTTTTCCTTACATTCTATTCTCTTTTTTATTTTTTCAATAATCGTTTTTATCTATTTAATTATTATTTTAAAAATCTTTCATTTTTTTCCTTTTATTTCTCCAGCTAGAAGCCACAGATTTGTATTGTGTAGTGAGCTCGAGAAACTGGCAGAAACAGCTCGTTTTTAGCTCGTTATTGGAGAGCAAGTGAAGGAAAATGAAAGCTTTATGTGTTTTCACTTTGATTTTTAACCTGGGTCTGATTTTCTCGCAAGTAAATGCAGAACCAGTTGAAGATAAGAAAGCTTTGTTGGATTTTGTCAACAGTTTGCCACACTCTCGTTCTCTAAACTGGAATGAGAGCACTTCAGTGTGTAATCAGTGGACTGGAGTGAAATGTAGTGAAGATGGGAAGCGTATAGTAGCCGTTAGATTGCCTGGTGTTGGATTTAACGGTCTGATTCCACCTAACACTATCAGTCGCTTATCAGCTTTGAAGATTTTGAGTCTTAGATCGAATGTCATTACTGGGTATTTTCCTTCTGATTTTATTAACTTGAAAAGCTTGTGTTATCTTTATCTTCAATTCAACAACTTTTCAGGTACCTTGCCTGATTTTTCTGTTTGGAAGAATCTCACTATTATCAATTTGTCTAACAATGGGTTCAATGGGACCATTCCTCGTTCATTGTCAAATTTGACTCAGCTTGAAGCTTTATATCTTGCAAACAATTCGTTATCTGGTGAAATTCCTGATCTTAACTTACCCAACTTGCAACAGCTAAATTTGGCTAACAACAACCTTGGTGGTTCCATACCGCAGTCACTTAAAAGGTTCCCAAGTTCAGCTTTTGTTGGTAATAGTATTTCTTTTGATGAAAATTTAGCCCCTAGAGCTTCACCAGATGTTGCACCCTGTGGTGAATCTCATTTGAGGCCTAAGAGTGGTAGGAGGATAGGTGAAACTGCATTGTTAGGGATTGTAATTGCTGCTAGTTTGTTAGGGCTTTCGGCATTTTTGTTTCTGATGGTTGCCTGTTGTGTAAGAAAAAAGAGGGAGAATGAATTTGCAGGGACATTACAAAAGAGAGGAATGTCTCCAGAGAAAGTAGTTTCAAGGAATCAAGATGCAAGTAATAGGCTGTTTTTCTTTGAGGGTTGTAATTATGCATTTGATTTGGAGGATTTGTTGAGGGCTTCTGCTGAGGTACTGGGCAAGGGAACCTTTGGCATGGCTTATAAGGCGATATTGGAGGATGGAACCACAGTGGTGGTGAAGAGATTGAAGGATGTGAATGTTGGGAAGCGGGATTTCGAACAGCAGATGGAGATTGTTGGAAGTATTAGACATGAGAATGTGGTTGAGCTGAAGGCATATTATTATTCCAAAGATGAGAAGCTTATGGTTTATGATTTTTACAATCTGGGAAGTGTCTCTGCTATGCTACATGGTATGTTGCTTTATTCAATCATTGGCGGATTGTTGCAATTTTTATTTTGGAATACAAATTCATATGCATGATAAAAATAATAAAGTTTGTTGAAAATCTATGGAGATAGATATAACAGTAAGTCATAATATGCTAGAGAAAAAGGTTAGCTGGACTGAATTATTGTCCATAAGGTGTTCTGGTAGATCCTTATATTTGTATGCTGTAATTTGATATTTGAATTAGCAGTACAAATATGGGATGTGATGGTAATTCTTGTTTGGCTTGGTTCCTTATTTCTCAATTATGTCAGAGGTTCATGCAGTTTACAGGAAACTGTTTTTGTGTCTTACCGATGGTGATCCTGGCTATTGGAAGCACTTGATAGCTTTATAATCTGCAATTCCTTGTTGCTTTGAGAAAATGTGTTGACTCTCAACTTTGAAAGTAATTTTCTGACCAATCTGACTGCAGTTCTCCTATTTTCAAAACACCTTCAGTTATAATTGTTGCTGTAACTTTGTCTATAAAGGATTGTGATGTAACACAAATGTGATCACGAAAGAGTGAACATAATAACTATTTGAACGTCAGTGATATTGCGTCAAGGATCTTGTTTGGTGTACCATTTATGCTAGATGGTCTGTCACTTTGATTATCATGCATGATACAACATGCGTACCCTATTTTCCATGTAGGACAAACTATAAAGTAGGTGATCAATCCTTCCATAGTCCCAACCCTGATGGTTTCAATGTCTTAAGTAGTTGCCCACCACCATGTTTATCGTTGTTTAATGCGTTTGTAGCTCTGCAGGTGAGAGAGGAGAAGGTAGAATCCCTCTAGATTGGGATACTCGAATGAGGATAGCTATAGGTGCAGCAAGAGGAATAGCTCAAATCCATGCAGCGAATGGTGGGAAGCTAGTCCATGGCAACATCAAGTCCTCAAACATCTTTCTCAACTCCCAACAGTATGGTTGTATGTCTGATCTTGGTCTGACAACTATTACAAGTGCCCTAGCCCCAGTTATTGCCCGTGCTGCTGGTTACCGTGCCCCTGAAGTGACAGATTCCCGGAAAGCAACTCAGGCTTCTGATGTATACAGCTTTGGAGTAGTCCTACTTGAGATCCTTACTGGGAAATCCCCCATCCATACTACTGGTGGTGATGAACTTGTCCACTTGGTCAGATGGGTTCATTCAGTAGTTCGAGAGGAGTGGACAGCAGAAGTATTTGATGTAGAGCTGTTGAGATATCCCAACATAGAGGAAGAGATGGTCGAGATGTTACAAATTGCAATGTCTTGTGTTGTACGTATGCCAGATCAAAGACCTAAAATGCCTGATGTTGTCAGAATGATAGAAAATGTTGGGCCAAATGACTCAGAGAATCGGCCATCTTCTGGAAACAAGTCTGAAAGTTCAACACCTCCTCCACTGGTAGCCGGAGAGAACTAAATTAATTCATTCAGAGTGAATGAATCTATTAGCAATTTTCTTTTTCTCTCTCTCTTTTTTTTTTGGCTTGAATTTTGTTCTCCTTTCTGGTGTTGCTGCAATATTATCATTGACGGCGTATCGCCCTGCCAATTCATTTCAAAATGTTGCATCATTTATCCCTTTTGGACAACCGCTGATTTCACTTTGAGCAACTTGATCCCGCAGAGTAAAGATCAGGTAATGCATCAAATATCAATATATTTCAGTCGTTCTCTAGTTAGACATCGGTGAAACCAAAAAAAAAAAAAAAATTGCAGATAGTGCTTATTTGTTTGTATATTAAAATTTGTATCCTTATAATTTTACTGGCATTCTCATTCATTAAGATAAGAATGTCTTCGTCAAAAATTATTCTTGCTTTATTATGCAAATCTTTTATTGGACAACATAAATTCACTGTTTATATCATGCATACTAAGGCCTAATAATTACATATGTATTACATGACCCTGCAAACTAATGTCATGTTATTTGTTATATCACATTTATAAATCTTATGGGTGATTTGCAAAATTAAGAAAACGAGTCAAGCGAGTTAATGGAGGAATTTTATCAAACTAAATGAATGTAATTTGGGAAGACCCATAATTTATATATTATGCATATTTACTATAATCTTATAGGCTTATCATTGTAATACATGGGCTATAATAAATAATACATAGGGAAAGTCTCAAATTTGGTATATTTAATGCACTGCCCAATGGAACCACGTCACACGACGAAAAAGAAAAAAAAAATTATATTATGGGTTCATGAGAGGATATAATCTAATGATGAGAAAACTCATGTGTACCACATTCCATAAACTCATCCATTTCTTTTTTTAATTAAAAAAAGAAGTTAGTCCGAAAAGAAGGATAATTAAAGAGAGATATTACAATTTAGAATCTTCAACAATTTCCTTGAAAAGAAAATTATCCCCCACCACTAGCGGCGAGCAAATAACCCGTGCTGACGCCGTACTCCACACGAGTTACACCATCTTTTGGTTAATGAAGTGTCACTGGTGTTCGAAGTTAGCATTTCCATTCACGTGTTGATTTTAGTTTATTAAAATGTTGTTTTCGTTAGATGGTTCGACCATTAGACTGACTGTTGATTTCTTCTTGCAGGGACTGGTGATTAGTAGTTGTGAAATGGATATAAATGTATATAAAAAGTTTTATATGTAATCTTCCACATATAAGTATTTTGTTCTGAAGAATTCACAATTTTTTTTTGGACCCATTTTCTCAAAAATCGTTTTTATTTTTATCTAATATTTTACATTAGTAATTAGGGAAATTTGTGGAGTCTGGAGTTTTGAACTGAATGGCTGTGTGAAGATGCTGTTTCAACTTTTTTTCTCGCTTTAAAGCATCGTTTAAGTATATGATGATTTCTTTTTTATCAGAACTGGCTTTAATTTGAATTTTTTTTCTCTAAATGTGACCAATAAATCATAAATCAAGATGCATGATGATGAGTCCTTGTCGGATCCACCTATGTTATTGTTATATTTGTTAATATTTAACGCTTTTTTTTTTTTTTTTTTACTGAAACGACTGTGATTCGTCGGGAATTAATGCTCTATTTTTTCTAGAGAAACCAAAAAAAGAAAAGAAAACAGGAAAGAAAATGAAAAAGTTCCTTTCTTGGCTTCCAAACTTGTGCACTGTTTACCCCGAAAATTAGTTTTGTGTCTTCATATATTTTTGGGATATACATTTCCTTTGCATGAAATACGTAACTTTCATACTGAATCATCCCCTCAACCAAAAAATATTCATATCCATATGAGCCAATTTTCAAGAAGGTACCTTCTGTGATTCTTTTAGGGCGAGAGGCTAATGAAAGTTGTAGTTGTTCTTCCAAGTTACTTGATCTGCTCGTGCCTATGTGGCAGGTTGCATTCAGAACAAAAGTCTCCCATCCTAACATCTACATCAACGATAGCATTTGCCTTGATTTATTAAAGGAACAGTGAAACCCTGCCCTTACCATATCAAAGGTAATTAAGTTCAATTTTCACATTCCATGGAAGCTACAAACATAAACTGAAGTTTTATTTGCAAGTATAGTAAATGATTCTTTTTCTTTACTCTTAGGTGTTGCTGGAGCAAGTACGAAACAACCGCGAGGAGCTGGACCCAGAAGTATGCAATGGGTTTGGTTGCTGCTATCCTCGTGTCTCAAGGGAGGGCTTTCCCCGGGGCTTTGGTCTTTACAACTATTTATGTATGAACAAGAAGTGTGAGATGTCTCCTCATACAAGTGGTACCAGAGGGGAAGAATTATAATTAAGTCCTAGAAACAACAACATTCACTGCTTTTAATTGTTTGTATGCAAATTTATCTTTTGATCCTTGGACGGTCTCTATTGTCATTAGCATCACCCTCTTTAACTGGTTTCTAAAGAATCCGGGGCCATGCTGTTTTTACTGTTTTCAGTGATCTTAGTTCTTACCTGATTAGATTGTCACCGCCTGTTGCCATCTTGGCGTCTGGCTTTGTACCTGTAAAATGCCAGAGATTGATGGGTGGGAAAAGCAAGACATATCTGGGATCTTATCTTTCTTCTTTGAGTTATTAGCTTAAATGTTGTTGTATGTATTGAGGTTCGGAAAATCCCGATTGAATATTGTTGTTATATTTGCCGTCAAAAAGTAAGAGACGCTTCCATATCTCTGTGTTGGCCAAGAACTGAAATCTTGGGATGAGATAACAAGGAGTAGGCTAGATTGAACTTTCAAATCTATTTCTTCACAAAAATTAACCTTTGGAAGGATTCTGCAACAATCTCAAACTAGAGGTCTGCGCGCTTACATTATTATGGAGCATGATGCAGCTTGGCCCATTTTGGGTTCGGCCATTCTTGTTACGAGTTGTGACTGGAAAAAGAGTTATTGGACCAGTTTGAAATCCAGAACTGCAAAGAGCTAGCCCAGCCCATTCAATAGCGACAATTTGCCATGCCCATAGTCGCAGCATGGAACGTGTCATTGGAATGGCATTTTTGAAATTATGGATCGGAGCAGACTGCCATTTTTTTCCCCATTCAAAAATCAAATGATTGGGATGGCAGAAATTGCAAAGGATACTCGAGGTAATGAGCTGTTACCAACATAAAGAGGACCCCCAACAGAACAAAACGAGAGTTACGACATACAAAGGGTTTTGTGTTCTTAAATTAAAATCCTGACTGGAAACAACCTTCAACAGAACAGAAAATAAAAAAAAAACCAAAAAGAAAAGTGCATGTAAACAAATTAAAAGCTAGAGAAACAACAGGGAGACCAGTCATAGGCCCACATCGATTTTCTCGACGGTTCATTCATTTATAATTTAGCATTTACCGCTTGTTTTCCTGCTGTTTTTGTTGGGGACAGAGCTTTTGGATTGCCACAAAAATTTTTTACCCCAAAATTGTAGACAGATTAATCCGACAAAAAAAGAGGTACGAAAGCCCAGTGGAGTGTTTTTCCACCTAGCAATTCTAAGAAGCTTAGAGCACACTTGGAGTTGGCCTTAGATTGTTAAATAAGTTAAGCCTACAGGTGTAATTCAACACAAAAGTTATTAGTTTAAAAATTGAGAGCTGTTCAAGTTTTATATACTTAACATAAGTTTAATACTCAGTCAATACGAGTTATTTTTTCATAATATACACCGTCATGTGTAGGTCGACTTTTTTTAATTAATTTTTCTCACATGATAAGGTAGTGTCCGTCCACTAGTGAGTGAGTTGTTTCTAAAATCAAATAGAAACCAACAAACTTAACTCAATCTAAAAAATTGCTCTACAGTTAAGAGTTGTCTAAGTCTTATATACTTAACTCAAGTTTAATATTCAGTAATGTAGGATACTTTTTTTTTTTGACAATCTAACACCCAAAAAGTGTTCGGTAAATACTTTCTAAAATTAATTATTTGAAAATCAAATTCTTAAATAATCTATTTTGGTATTAAACATTAAAAGTTATTGTGAACAATTTTTTAAAATCAATTTTTTTTTAAATCTGATTTTGTAATGTATAATACCAAAATTATCATCATCTTAAAATCGTATTCCAAATAGACCTTAAAAAAGAAAATAATTTAATTTATTTATGTGTATAATTTTTAATTGAAAAGTAGTATTATCGCTGCCAGTAATTTCCTCCGATGATGTCAACCACTTCGAGTAAGTTACTCTTTACTTGACACCACCCACATGCTCAGATTTGAAATTGTTCACCCTACACAATGAAGATGGGATTATTGGCAGAATGGGAATTACAGGTGCTGAATGCACCCCCCCCAATATACAGAATGGCCGCCACATAAGGAGGTGAACAAAAGTGACGCGCGTATCACCATATGATAGATTGGCAAATTTCGACCTTTAATCAAGTGGTTTTGCACCATGAGTTACACATTGTTGAATAGCAACCTCATGGTTCCTGCACACTTGGGCAGCAAGTCCTCCACTACCAAGCCTCCGTTGCCAAAGAAAATTCCACCATTGAGTAGATCACAAGATTGTCGATCTAGTGATACCTATTTTGAGAGCAATTGTCAACAATTATTGTTACGGACAACGAAAATTTACTTAGATTATTAAATAATTATTTGAAAATTTAAATAAAAATTTTATTTTTTTCAACAAAATGTTGATAGTTTAGTCTTCATATATGGACACCACACATTTAGGATCAATTTACCAAACAAGTTTACTAAATTTATTGAAAAGTAAATATTTCATAATCTAAGTTTACGAAACATGTTATGAATTTATTTAAAGAGCCGATTATTATGAAATCTAATTTAAAAGTGCGAATCAAGTCAATCCCAAAGCATACCCTTAGACTACCTAGATGTATTCAATGAAGATCTCTTAAATACAAATGTTTTTTCCCCAATTGTTTGGGTAACGAGATTGTAAAGCAAAGACTGTGATTATTGGTAACAAAAAGCCTGTTGGTATAGGCGTGTGTGTACGAGTGTCAAACAGATTGCAATTAAATTTCTCTGAGGTCCGTTCATTTTGAACTCTACCCAAATTATCTAACAACGGAAGTAACAGCTCCAAGTGAGGAAAAAACCAAACACAATTCTTTTACTAATAAAAAAAACCAAAAACCAAAAAAACAAAAAGAAAAGAGTTGGGCTACAAGTCTTGGGATGTAGACCTATTTAAACTATTTTTGGCTTAAGAAACGAGCCTACGGTGCCGGATCCCACGACACAGCTGCTCTTCCTCGGGATGTTTATAAAAACTTGAGGCAAAAATAAAAATTTTAATAGGCTTTTCGATCTCTAGCGCATTCAAAATGTATACAGTATTAGTACACTGTTCAAAGGAAAAAAAAAAAAAATGTGTCTAGCCTAGTTAGTTCCTTGCAAGAAAAATGTCTAATAGGTCCACTAGGCATATTTAATAGTCACTGCATGTTCAAAATTTGTTTCTCGTTCAAAGTCAAATTCTCTTCTGTTATCACCGAAAATCTGGCTGGCTATTGGACGAAATCAAGGGCCAAAATTTCTACTTTACCAGCCAGTAAGTTATTCTTGCCATGCTTCCATTCAATATCCGGAAATATCCACCCACTCCCTAATATTTCAGATTTTATAAAAAAAAAAATATCTATATATACACAAATTTTTTCAGCTATCTACCTACAATTTACAAAATGCATTGTTTTTTTCACTTTTTTATTAATCCTGTTAGATGATTCAATAGAATATTGAAAAAATAATTATTTTGCCCTTGAATATAAAAAGACAATTTATTGACTGCTATTCTGGATCGATGAGAACAAATAATAATATTCAAAGTTTTTCACAACTGATTTTATGGTTATTTTGAATGCATTTTAGATAGCAATGACTATTTCTGTTGGTGATTTATTGTTGTTGAAGACTATATTATAGTCATCAAAGATATGTTATTCAGGGTAAATTATGTAAGCAAAGATTATATTGTAAATGAGGTGCAAATTAACTAGGAAGCTTATTTTGGTGATTTTATGTCTTTACATTAGCATGTTTGATGAGTTGAGTTTATGTAGCCAATTTTGTAGTCGTTATTGATCCCAACAACTATAAAATAAAATTTGTTTTCAGACATTTAACTATTATTAAATAGTCTTTTTATATTCAAGGGTGAAATAATTATTTTTTTTAATATTATGTTAAATCATCTAATAATGTCAATGAAAAAGTGCAAAAGTGATAAACTAAGAAACATCGTGTGGTTTGGAAACTTGCCTTTTATCACCATGCAGCATGTTTTAAGTTATTTATCCCTAAGATTTCTTCAAATATTTCCATGTTCTAAATTTCAAATCCAGACTCCATCTGTTTTAATTTTTTCACTGTAGCTGTAAGAGTTTCGAAGTCATAATGGAACCAAAAATTATTTATATAAATTAATTAACTAATGTGGCACAATTGTATTTGTTGGATAAAAATGTAAAATAGTAATAAAAATAAATTATGGGAAGTATGTGATATCATTATCCAATTACAACTATTACATCAAATAAGATTGTACAAAGAAATTGTGACTCGAGTTTATACTTTTTAATCTAAGCACTTACAATTTAACTTCACATTATATATCTCAAAAAGAAGAATCATTTGGCTCAACTCTTGCAATGGAAATATGAGGTCATTTCCCTGACAACCAGAGCTTTCACCACACAAAACTAAATTGTAAAATACATGTTTGCAAGTTGCCGCTAAATAATATCTCTTAAAATGCGCTTTGAACATGCAGCGCTTTTTCAAATGCCTTTTCTCTCGAGGCTCGATGCTTCACCCATTCAGATATTAGAGATTTCATATGTCAATTAACTCGATCAAAACGTTTTCCAATTCAATTATGGCTCTATATTATTTGCAAACAACAACTGAAGCTCCTGGAAATTACCTTCACACATATTTTTTATTTTGTGGAGAGCTTGTGACATGCGTTGAATTTTTTCCAAAAGAGCTACTGTTTGGATTTGAAAAATTTAGGTTGATTCTGTTTCTCAATGATGAACAATGTTCTTTCTTTGATTCCAGGGTCCCCTTTTTTCTTAAGAAGAATATCCATATTTATAGATGGTTCATACAATGGGTTTATGCTTTTCCATAACGACAAGTGACTAATGACATATTATATATACACTGAATTTTAAAGAAATTTGTAGGGACTATCTAAATTAAATGTCATTATGATATAGAGCTCTACAGAGGAATTTCTCCTTAGGTGTTATTATAGGAATAGCTAAATTTATGTTATTCTTATAAATATTCGAAATAAAGAATAACTTTTTTTTATTTATTGTACCCACGGATCAACAACAAACAATATATGGTCCAAAAGAGCTACTGTTTGGTTTATCTGTTTACTTCTAATGACCAATATGCATCATACAATCATATGTCTATTTATATATACCTAAAGATATTTGTAGGGACTATCTAAATTAAATGTTATTATGATATAGTCTAAATTTATATTCTTATAAATATTAAAAGATATTTATTGTACCCACGGATCAACCGAAAAAATACTAACCCCTACTTAATTTTTGATTGATACGAATGTCCGAGTTGCATCTTGTTTATCTGCTTCGTCTTTTATTTTGATTTTTGTTCCCCGCAGAAGCGATTAAAGGGGAGAGCAAATGCAGCCTAGTTGTATCTCAGTTCACTTGTAATTTTTAATTTCTTTCTTCTATGGGAAACCGTGACCCATGTCTTTTTATGTCTCACGACATTGCGTTTGGACTTTTATTAATATTTAATCATATATTTGTATCTTTTCGTTCTGATTTTTCTTCATACAAAATTGCACGTGTAGGCCCTAACCCATTTTTTTTAAAAAAAATAAAAAATTTAATTTTAAGTCCGGCAAAGGATCGTGCGTGCGAGTTGGAAAGAAACTAGTCACAAATAATTTGAATTGAATGTAATCACAAATAATTTTTGTACTCAACACTTGAATCCCTTGTCCCTGTTGAAGACAAAGAATGACAATCACAAGCTGACCCCGGCTAAAAAATATCTGTCTTGGCATTAGTGGATGACGTGGCTATCGTCGAGTGGGGTCGCCACTTGGATGCCAAGCACTTGGTGAGGTGGACATGTCCGGTGTTTGATTGTTTTAGCTCCATCAAATCTGTGAGGTGTAAATGATTTGTCAATCATTCTCCCGGAGCACTTTAATCATGTATTAGCATTCGAATCGTGTGGCTTACTACAATCATTCGTAGAATGATTCACTTTTTCATATCCGTCCTTTGGTGTTTTGGAGAACATGGATACAATTTTATTGATTTATGGCATCTGAACAAAAAAGAAAAAATAATAATAAATATAAGTAAAATATATATCAACGAAAAGGGGGGCTCTATAAAATAAGATCAAAGACAGATGAACATTTTAAATTGACTAGTTTTTAGTGAAAACTGACTTTTGTAGAGTGGTAAAGTCACGTTGGAAGAACAAATGATACTAATTCAAAATGAATTTAAAAGCAATATTTCGAAAAAAAAAAAATTACTAGAGAACAGTGAAACTTGTATTCTAAGCTAACATAATAAACCTTGAAAACATATTTTGCATATGGTAAGAGAACGCCAGAAAAATCACTCAACAAATAGGTCGAGGTACAAAAGCTTCTTGCTTAAGTAGTTATCACAACAAAATTGTCAACATGTGTTTTTTTTAAATTATTGGGTGACCGACACCATAGTATAATCGAATTAATACGAAATTAAAAATCGCTGTCCCATGAAAACGTAAGCGAAGTGAAGAATTATGGTGCATTAACGGTCGTAGCTAAAAAAATTAATTAATAATAATGACAATAGATCCTAACACGTTAAAGAGTACTCAACATAAATAACAAAAATGTGATTTTGGTCTCCATAATGTGGGCTACCGTAGCCCTCAATTTCAGGCCCCTTTGAATCACTTTTCAAGAACGGCCACCCCTCACGCATTTATTTTACTTGCTATATTTTGTTTTTTTAATGGACGAAATATTTTCTTCTTTCTCTACGTGCATGTCGCAAAGTGAAAGACGGTAGTAATATTGATTTTTTCATACGGAAGCCACGTCACTCTCACCCCCGCAGGTACACGTGTCGGTTCACTAAGCTTGAAGAGCGTGAACCGCGCCAGTTACGGACTTTAAAATAAAGTGGATTTTCAACTGGGACCCACCATCTCCGCCGGTTATTCAGTCATTCACTTGTCTATCAGAAACGGTTTCTTAGATGAGTAATGATGAAGGATGGATTTAACCGAACCCAATCAAAGAAGTTGTTCATATCAAATTATTAGTTAGAATAAATATTGATGTGAAAATAAATTAAAAATAAAATTCACATCATTCATTATAAAAAAATCTTTGGAAATGCACTATTTAATCCGAAACAAAAAAAAAAAAAAATCAGATGACATCGATTGGTTGAAAATCACAAAAATCACGTCATTTTATTGAAAAATATTATACCTTATCTCTTTAGTTTACAAAAAAAAAAAAATTTACTTATACAATAGATTTTTTTGCTTTCACGTTTTTTTTTTTACTATCATTATTGTTTTATCTTTTATTTATGGTAATTACTTGAAGTTTATATTTAATCGACACATATGTCCGACTTCACGTATCAAAAATTAAATATAAAAAACAAGGAAGTTCAAAGGGGAGAAAAAAAAACACAGAGAGTATCATAAAATTGCTTTGTTTCACCAAAACATTATGCATGACTTCGTTTGTAATGTTGATAACAATATGATTCTGTAATGATAATTATAACTGAAACCAAGAACGTATAGGTCTTAGTGCTGGTTGACTTATCGGTGATCAAAACTCATATCAATTACAGCCAGCATATGCATGTAAATATGTAAATTACAAGAAAGCAATAACAATAATGATGGCGTTCCTCCATTTTGTGGGCTCAAGGTTTTAATCTACGAGACGTTGCTTGTTTTGACTTGTATCCCCAAGGTGGGAAAAAAAATATTAAGCCACCACCCCGACTAAATCATTTTCCTTAAGAACATGATAGAAATTTCGTAGTTAGTGATGATAATTAAACATCTCAATATTCGATGTGACATCTTATTAGAATTTAAATAAAATGCCCGAACCAAGACCTTTCATGGATTTTGTCGATTCCCGTGTACTTCTTTGCATGTTTTTTTACTTTTTGTTTACATACGGCTTTTAATTAATTGTGCATAATCCAAGAAACTTACATTTGTCTTTTGTAATACACATACCTTCCTCTTGAGATCTTTCTCTCCCATAACACTATTATCAACGACTTTGATTTATTCTTCAACTTCAAATAATTTTCTTAGAGTACAAGCAACCGTTATCTTCCCTTTTCTATTCCCATGCATGACTACATATTCTAAGATGCAAATTTAAGGTGAATATAGTTGTCAGAATAAAATCTAAAGTGAAAAAACGTCGCCTAAGCTCAAAACGTCATAAAATCCATACTAAGATGAATTTTATGAATATACAAAATGTTTTCTACAGAATGTTATGTGAATGTTTAACAAAACGAAAACGAGAAAAAAAATATTGATTATGAATATCAAAAATTAGATTGTTTCTGGGCTCCTTTTTATGCCTAAACTGTTAATAGCTTGGATTTTTTTTTTTAAATGAATGAACTCAAATTATTTTATAGTAATAAAATACTCGTGATTACTTCCTATACTGACTTAAAAAGGTCAGTGTTGTTTTAATCACCGAAAATTGAAAAGTACACATAAAACCAACTTTTAAATAGAAAGATAATTAAAACGATGACAAATTTTCTTATAGAGGCTTCAAACATTCTCTTGATACACAAAATAACAAAAAAGTTTGATGGACTTTATAGATAGGGTATTGCCATGAGTTTTAATTCTTTCATCTTTCATCACAAGTTTTAAAGTGATAGATTATAAACTAGGAGTAATGATCTAATGGGCGATGGTGCTCATCACAAGGTGAGTGATAGTGCCACATGGCCTTATCTAATTCATCCATAATTTTTAAATTATTCACAAAGAGTTACATAATTATGTCACGTGTGTAGGTTCTCACCATATGGTGGACGCCAGTGCTCAATAGATCATATTCCTGCGACTTATACATCTAAATTTGATACAATTTGCCTAAATACTATGTATTTTAGAAGCTACATATCTTGCATCCCAAACAAAAAAAATTTATGTCACTAAAAGCATTCCAAAAAACACCATAATGATTTTCTTTTTCTTACTACAATTATCCGATATTAATGAAAGAGCTAATCTAGGTTCGAGACAAAATAAAGTTGTTTTTGTATGCTTAAAGAAGCCGAAGTGCCGCCTATGCTACAAGTTGCGTGGCACGTCAACGTCCTAGATTTCAATTATTATATGCTTACTGTTTGATTTGAGATATATAATTGCTGTACAAGCTCCAACTTCTGTTAATGGTTACAAAATAGATGTAGCTATCAAATTATTTTGGCAACAAAATAGTACGTGGGTGTATGTCTCAGCACTAGTCGATGATATAAAATCCAACTTGTTACAGGGAACAAAACGGCAATGATTAGTGAGTTGTTTGATATATAGATATGTATATGTATATATATTTTTTTCTATATAGTCGTACTCGAAATTATATTATTTGACAATAATAATGCTAGTTGTGATAGCGGGTACCCACCAAACAATCATTCGTTGACAACTATTTAAACACATTGAAATTTTCGATTATTGCGACCATGGAATTTAAATCATGTGCAACAGATGAAAAGAGTCCGAATCGATTGAGTGTTTCATTCATACTTCTCTGAACAGAACTCTTCAAGTTCCTTTTTGTATTAAGCAAATGATTAAGCATCACTTAATTTGTAATTTGATTTTTTCCCTTTTTTAAGTCTAGCCACTACTAGTTGGCGCAAACATCTGAAATAAAAATATTTTTGCAGGTCATTAAATAAGAAGAAAATAGAACGAGTGCAAGAAAAGGTGACAGGTTGCTCCCATAATTCTCAGCTTGGCGAGGTAGCATGGGCATCCTCGACATTTAAGATTTTCAGTTAATGAAAATACCCATAAGTTAACAACACATCGTCGGCGCGCAAAGAGATTACGAGAATAAAAAAATTATTTTAATATTTTTTGAAAAATAGATTTTTTTTTGGAGAAAGCCATTGGTGGAAACGAACAGCCAGGGCGGTTTCATTGTTTGACACGCTGTTCGAGGCGTTGTGTAAAAACATTTTTTGGGCCTTGGCCCATTTACTTTCAAATACCTTCTCGCTCATTAAAATGATATACATTTTTTTAAATGAAAAGCTTCAAGTATGAATGTGAAACTATTGTGTTGTCTAATTTAATTTAATATTAAGTTGCAACTAAACAGCATAATTTAGCCTCACATTCGTATTTCAAGATGCACTAATCTTCCGTTGTATTTGTGAATTATCGGGTTTGAAATAATATAATCATATATATATATATATAAAAGAATTTAGCTATTTTCCTAATTTAGCGACATAAGACAATTAGCACAAGAAAATAAAGTAATGAGTGAGGGAGTATTTTAAAATAACTGTTTTATTTATCTCATGAATTTAAAGACTACTATTTTGTCAGAATACAGGGCAACACCGTTTACAGAATACAGACCCATGTGTGTCGTCATATATGATATTAATAAACATTGCACTTGTTCTCAACCACAAGCACCCAAAAAATTTTAATGATATAAAGATACATGACAACAGAAAAATTAGAAGTTGGCCATAAATGATCTTTTTTTCCGTAAGTCATTAATCATTAAATAACAGTTTTGCTTTATTATACCTCGTGCAAAATTTAGAGATTCCAAATTAACGAAAATTTCCATTCTCCTTTTCTTTCTTTAAGTTAGCCCAAGTTAACAGTCCCCTTGAACAGGATAAAATTGACTAACGTAAATATGGAAACTTTGCCCAAAATTGATTGTCTGTATTAAATCTAAATAATGAGCTAATAAAGTAAGTAATTAAAACTCCCGTTTTAGTAAAAAGTCATAGTTACAATAAATTCACAAAAATATGCATGGCGTGAAAGAATTTAAAGTGGGGGTGCGTTAGGAGAAAGCGGAGGAGAAAAAGCACCATCTTTATGATATCTATGAAGTGACTCAATTTGGCAAATACCACAAATTACTAACACTTCATCTAACGGCCGAATGTTATACTCTTTGGTAACGGTCGCCGTAACAAATCAAACTCGTTGTCAAATGAAATGTACCAGATTTTTTTATTAGCTTTGAACGTAAATGGACGCCGTAAAATCCTACGGACAAAACAAGAAAAATAGAAAAAGAAAACACATTAGTTATGAAACGGCACTGAGTCCTAGGTTGCCTCACAAAACCATGTTTGTCCCAGCTGTAAAATAACAAAAACACAGGTGAAATGGTAAAGCTCACAGTGAGGCAGCGCACTGTAAGACTATAACGGCCATATTTCTGTGCTTGAATTACAGGAAATGCCAAATTTATCCTGTGAGCTAAAAGTGATTAACGCAGTTATTAGGGACCTTAAATGGGTTATCTAAATTAATGTAAGTATCAGTGATTAAGAATCTTAGTCAAAGGAAGACTGAACCAAGTGTCCGGTCTCACGTGCCCGGAATCCCTACTTTCGAGAAGAAATCTTTTGCCGAGTCAGCTCCAGTCCTCACTTACCATTGGATCTCTCTTTAACGTGGGCCCACAATGACACGTGTCATAAACTAATAATCCCGCCATTTGCGGCGCCTCGTAAAATATCTCCCTCTCGTCGCCGGAATCTCTTAATCTCCGGTTCTACCAGTCGCTTCGCTAAATCTCACACCTACGTTCTGTAATTATTTTATTTATATATTTCAAATTAGAAAGAATGAGTTAAAAAAAATTAAAATTAAAATTTCAAAAAACCGAATAATTATAATAAAATGGCACTTAAACCGGGTGAACTGATTACGAGTATTTGGGGATCCTATAAGATAGCTAGCCTTGGTTCCACCTTCCACTGTGCTTCTTCTTCTTCTTCTTCTTTTCTCTCTCTCTCCCCAGCTCACACAACTTGTCTTTACAAAAAGGAACATCCAAGCTTTGAAAATTTCCAGTTAAAAGACTGAAAGAAAAAGCATTTTGTCTGTAGAAACAACGGTGGTTGTGGTGGTGTATCGTAAGATTTATTCTCTTTCCTTTTCCGGTAAAGCTATTACCGCCCCAACACTCTTTTGCTTTTGCTATTGCTGTATCACCTTTCCTGCTTGTTAACCAAATCTATCACCTTTCCGTACCACTCTTATTTTGTTCTCTTGGCCTTGCCTTGACATTTCGCCCTTTATTTTTAGGTGTAACTTTCTATGAAATTTCTCGTCCTTTGATAACCCTTTTAATCCAGTATTCAATTCATTAATACTCCATTTCTATCCGTTTTAAGCTTCTCTTTAACTTGCGTTTCTTCTTTTTCATCCTCTTTTATTCTTAAAGGAATCTCGCCTCGCACTCATCTTTCTTTCCTTTCTTTTTTTTCCCCATCTTTTCCACTCTATTTCACGCCTTCTCCTTCCCCACGCACGCACGCTCACCTCACTTTCAATGCGAATCTGCTAAAAAGAGAAAAAGGAAAAAATTAAGAGAAGCCAAAAACTTTCCCCCATGGATAATCGCGGACACAGTGTTATCCCTCCAGTCAAGTACACTGAACACCGTAAACACACCAAGCTTATGACTCCGTTCCCAACAACCGGCCAGGAAATGAAGCCGAGAGTTGTACGGATTTCAGTCACCGACGGAGACGCAACTGACTCGTCCAGTGACGAAGACTGCGAAGTTTATAAGAGACCTCGTGTCAAGAAGTTTTTTAACGAGATTGTGATTGAGTCGTCTTCATCTTCAAACGAAAACGATGTCGTTTCAAAGAGTCGGATTTCGAAATGTAAGAAGAAGAAGTCCGGCAAAGTTGGAGCTCCGGCGAGTCTTAAGACGGTGGCTAAGCAACCGGCCGGGAAGAAGTTCAGAGGTGTA